>CM073004.1:21012500-31012500 GCA_037038555.1 Rhynchonycteris naso | reverse complement strand
CATATAGATAGAGTAGATTAGTAGTTGCCAGGGGCTGAGGGAAGGCTGTGAATGGGGAGTGACTACTAATGGGTATAGGGTTTGCTTAGAGCAAGGGTCCCCAAACTTTTTGCAAAGGGGGCCAGTTCACTGTCCCTCAGACGGTTGGAGGGCCGCCACATACAGTACTCCATACACTGAGCACCAGTGAAAGAGGTGCCCCTTCTGGAAGTGTGGAGTGGCCGGATAAATGGCCTCAGGTGGCCGCAATTTGACCCGCGGGCTGTAGTTTGGGGACCTCAGGTTTAGAGGTTCCTAAAAACAATCTGGAATTAGATTGTGTGATGGTTGCACAAACTTTTAAATAAATATACTAAAAAAAGAAATTATGCACTTTAAAATGGTGAATTTTATGGTTATGTAAATTGTATCTTGGTTTTAAAAGAAACATACAATGAACTTTTAGTAGGAGAATACAATGTAGATTTTCTGTAAAGCAGACTAAGTAATTAAAAACAGTATCTGGATGAATGAAGAGACAGGTGGACACACTTAACCCCAACCCTATTAATCTCCTGTGGACTGCTAGGGAATGTTTCTTCGATAATGTGTCATTTCCAATTAGAGTTGTTTGGAGTGAAATAAGTACCCAGTCTAGTTTATCATCTTAAAAACTCAACAATGCTTCTGAAGATCACTGTAAAGATAAATATACACAGTGAGGAGAAAGGGAAGGAAGAAAAGGGAAGTTCTCTTTAGGTGTTCCCACAACCTTCAAGTTCTGGGGAGTGGTAGAGGATCAAAGGAAACTAGTGTAGATCCTTTGTAGAAAAGCTAACATGTCCTCCTCCCCTCAAAAAAAAAAAAAAAAGAAAAAGAAAAGAAAGAAAGGAAAGCTGATCTGTCTACCACAAGCAACTTATTCTAAATCTATAAAATAGCTCTTTTTATTTTGATCATAAAAGCAAAATAAAGTTTTCTAAATTTTACTCTACATCTGGTTAAAAAAATCAAACTGGTTAATGAGCAGACTACTATTATAATGATCAAAATACTTACAAATGGATACTCTGTCAAATTAATCTAACTTTTTAGACTTATACTATTGTAGGTCACATATTTGAAGGGTGCTTATTTAAGTATCAATAGAAGTCAACAAGGAGGTAAACTGGGAAAAGCACAAACAAAAAGCTGCTTCAAGGAAAATTACAGCCCAATTCAAATATTTACAGAAAGCCTGCTCTAGGTTACAGGCTTCTTCAGGAAATTCAGTATATTTCTGCATAACAGAAACCATCCTCTTTTCCACCTCAATTTTTTATTGTGGTGAAATACACATAACCAAATTTACTATCTTAATCATTTTTAAGTGTATACTTCAGTGGCATTAAGTACATTCACACTGCTGTGCAACCATCGCCACCATTCATCTCCAGAACTCTTCATCTTCCTCAATTGAAACTATATACTCGTTAAAAATAACTCTCATTCCTTTCTCTGCCCCTCACCCCAGTCCCTGGCAACCATTATTCTATTTCTGCCTCTGTGAATCTGAGTACTCTACCTTATTTAAGTGGAGTCACACACTACTTGTCTTATTGTGATTGGTTCATTTCACTTAGCATAATACTCTCAAGATTCATCCATATTGTAGCATGTGTCAGAATTTCCTTCCTTTCGAAGGCTGAATAATATTCCATTGTACAGACTATGTTTTGCTTATCCAGGCATCTGTCTATGGACACTTGGTTGGCTTCCGTGTGTTAACTATTTGAACAATGCTACAGTGTATAGGGGGATGCCATCTTTTGTCAAGAAGATAACCAAATATCCACTGTAATGCACAATGCATGGAGAACTATTTCTGCACTTGTTATATTCATTCTTTGGTCTCAGGACTGCTTATTCACTAATGCAGTGGTTCTTAACCTTTTTGAGGTACCGAACCCACCAGTTTCATATGCGCATTCACCGAACCATTCTTTAGTGATAAATAAAATATGATTTTTTTTCCAAATTCAAGACATAGGTATATGTTTTTCTACTGGTGCACAAAATGAGCCGTGCATGAACATCACCTTGCTCAAAGAACAAAACCAACAAAGTGCATGAACTCACAACAAATTATGGTATTACTTTATTCTGGCCTCCGCAGCAGAGGCTTCTCCAAACCCCTGAGACCGACTTATCGAACCCCTAGGGTTCGATAGAACCCAGGTTAAGAACCACTGTACTAATGTTTGTTGGTTTGTTTTTTATTTTCTTTGCCATTTCTTTAGTATTCTCATTAATTTCTAAGATCAAGTCGAGGAAAACCAAGTCATACTACCTTACATTAGGTATTGACAATAACATGTAAAAGAAAAATTCTCCTCACCAATTAAATGCAAGTAACTCAGAGAGAGAGAAAAATCCCCCAAAACATTAAGTTAAAAGTTTACACTAGGTACAAGTTCTATTTCTAAAATGACCTCCTCTCATCCTTCATTATCTAAACAGACAAGAACTATCTCTTCTTTTCCATATTCTCATGTGAACACAAGCTGAAATGCCTACCATCCTATAAAATATAATCTCTTGATTACCTCTCTTACTATCTTCCCACTAATACTTTGAATATCCTTGAGAAAGATATCTATTTCATCATATGAGTAGATAAGAAAGGCAAAAGAGGATATAATTGCATCTGCTGTATACAAATCTCACTTTAAAATGAAATTTTTAGGGATGTAACATTTCTTTCTCAGTCATCTTTTTAAGTCAAATCATATTTTTTACTGACTATAACAAACTGAAGATACACTTTGAAGGATCATTTGGAAGATTCCAAGACTTTAAAATTACACACTTGAAACTTTAATATAACAAAATACAACTTCTAAAGTAATTTCTCAAAATCAATCACAAAGCACAAACTGGAGCATGTATCCCAACACCATGGAGGGCTGGTTAAAACTCAGAGAACTTAGCACCACCCTCAGGGTTTCTGATTATTGGGTATATAAGGCAGAGTCTAAGAATCTGCATTTGTAGGAAGTTCCCAGATGACACTGGTGTTGAGGATCCTAGGACTGCACTTTCAAATGGCTGTTATGTCTAAACAGGAGCACTTTCTCTCAAGACTCAAACCATGCAGAAGCCTGTGTGTTCCCTTTAAATTAACTTTGAAACTCATTTTTAGTTGTTCCTCCTAAAAGAAATTACTTTGGGCGGTATTACTGTTTATTTAGCAGTTTAGTCAATCCCTTTATTAAATTCTTTATGGTAAAAGTTTTCAGTTCCCCTGCAAGAGAGCCAGGTCTCAAATTCTTACCCACAGTGACTTTTGTAATGTGCGAATTTTGGTTCAGTGAGTTTCTTTTAATTTTGGAATTGAGAATTATAAAAGCACATATTTGGCAGGCAAGCTCCATTGAGAAAAATTAGGAACTTGATTACACTGAATTATTTTATACATTATTCTCTACCTCCATCTGCATAGCTCGAGGTCACTGCCATCAACTAGCAGTCTTTGGCTGGAAATACTGTAGTCCAGATACAGATTTGATTTGATTCATGTGGTATTTCAGGGGAAAATATGCTTGAATCAACACTTAAAAAATCAGATACTTTCACATTAAAATTCAGATTTTCACCTCCTCTTTAAAAAAGAAATCAGAGGATCTGGCAAAATTATTCCCAAATTTCTGCACATCAAGAATCAGCCATGCCTGACCAGGCAGTGGCGCAGTGGATAGAGCATTGGATTGGGATACGGAGGATCCAGGCTCGAGACCCCAGGCTCGAGACCCCAAGCTCGCCAGCTTGAGCGCGGGCTCATCTGGCTTGAGCAAAGTTTACCAGATTGGACCCAAGGTTACTGGCTCGAGCAAGGGGTTACTCAGTCTGCTGAAGGCCCGTGGTCAAGGCACATGTGAGAAAGCAATCAATGAACAACTAAGTTGTCGCAACGAAAAACTGATGATTGGTGCTTCTCATTTCTCTTCGTTCCTGTCTGTCTGTCCCTATCTATCCCTCTCTCTGACTCTCTCTCTGCCCCTGTAAAAAAGAAAGAGAAAATCAGCCAAAGTTGGACTGCAGCCGACCTTCAGAGAATTGAGCTCTAGTTGGCCACAGCTCCCATTCAGTTTTTGTTGTTTTCAACTTAGTCCTCTCTGATCATTTATCAGCCTAGCATTTTGTGTATATGGGTGCCCAACATAAGAGGGAATAGATAGTAGAGTCTCAATTTTTTTTTGAGAGAGAGGTAGGGAGAGAATGACAGGGAGACAAACATCGAGCTGTTCTAGTATGTGACCTGACTGGGGATCAAACTGTGCTTTGGGATGATGCTCCAACCAATTGAGCAATCCAGCTAGGGCTTAATTTCTTATTTACAGAGAAGAAGGAAGAGAGAGAAGAGGGAGAAGGGACGCATTCATTTGTTGTTCCACTCAGCTGTGCATTCATTGGTTGCTTCCCATGTGTGCCCTGACCAGGGATCGAACCTGTAACCTTGTCATTTCAGGATAATGCTCTAACCAACTGAACTAACCGGTCAGGGTCAATAGTCTCAATTTCAAAAAGAACATATACACTGGCTTAAATTAGGTGTTATATAGGTAAGTTTCAATGGATTCAGTCTCTCATGGTCTAAGGAGGTTAAGTTATGTAATCTACCAGTAGGTCGCCTCCGCTCTTTGGAAATTCTTGTGTAGGAAACCTTCAAACTAGGACAAGCATGCTCTGAAAAGCTGTGTCAGGTTGAGACCCTGTCTGCAAAAAGAATAGTGTAAAGGATGAGCGTGCCCACAAAAACCTGCATACATCATGCTTATTTGTTATTTTAACCTTTCTTGTTGGAAATAACACAAACAAGTAAATTTAATATACAGCTAAAAATGCTGTAGCATTAACGAACCTCTGTATAACTCCCACTTAGTCAAGAACATCAGCACATCAGAAGTTCCTACAAAACTACTTCCCTATCACCATATCCTACTTGTCTCTCTGAGATACTCACTTGTGTGATAATTACTTCCTAACTTTTTATAAGTTTCCACTTAAATCTGCTTCCCTAACAGTACCACTTAGTCCTTCCTGTTTCTGAATGCTGAATTGAGACATTTATTCTTTCCTACCTAACTTGTAAAAACTCAATACTATGCTTTAAGATACCTGTTAATTGTGTTCTATTTTTCTTCTTGATCAGCCTCACCAGAAGTTTATCAATTTTATAGGGCTTCCAAGAGTCAACCTTTGGTATTTTGATCTTCTTTATGCTCTTCTCTTTAGTACTTTTATGCCTTCTACTTGTTTGCTTTTATTGTGCTGCCTTTTCTTCTTGAGATACATATTTGCTCATTAATTATGGTCCTTTTCTCTTTTTAAGGCTATCCATTTTTCTATTCAACACTCCTTTTTGTGTGTCCTATACAAGCATACCACGTTTTACTGTGCTTCACTTTACTGCACTTCGCAGATACTGCATTTTCTTACAAAGTGAAGGTTTGTGGCAACCCTGTATTGAGCAAGCTGTCGGCATTATATTTCCAACAGGCTCAGATGATGATCGGCAATTTTTTTAGCAATAAAATATTTTTAAATTAAGGTATGTGTACTGTTTTGGGGACATAATCCTTATTGCACATTTAATAGACCCCAGTATAGTGTAAGCATAATTTTTATATATACTGGGAAACCAAAAAGTTTGTGTGACTCGCTTTATAGAGATACTTGCTTTTATTGGTGGTTGTCTTGAACCAAACCCACAATACCCCATATGCCTGTAAATATTTATATCAAATATTTTTTATTATTCACTTAAAATATTTCTTAAATTCCATTATATCTTCTTTAATCATGAGTTACTTAGGGGTATATATTTGAATTTCCAAACATGTGAAGATTTTCTCGTTGTTTACTACTGATTTCTAGCAAAATCACATTAGAATCAGAGCACACATTCTGTATAGTTTTAATCTTTGAAATTTCTCGACTTCCTTAATGATTAGTATTGGTAGTTCCTATAAAATATTACATGTGTGCATGAAAAGAATGTGTACTTAACAGTGCAGTGTGTCCACTAGAATATGTTTATTAATCATGTTACTCAAATTTCAATAACCCTTACTAATTATTTTATTTACTTCTGAGAGATAATAGAATATGTATTGGTCTCTGCTCCCTTCTCCCCCATTACTGGCACAGAGATCCTATAAAGCCCTTGTAATTTCCTAAGTAAGGACACAAGGAGCATCTGTTATTCTAACATTTGGTTTTTGATCCCAGTTTGTAACACAGGGCTTCTGGATACCTTGTAATTTCCTGAGTGACAGGAGTGTCATTTGTTCTACTGAGGCAACTCTGGGCAGGCTCCTGGATATGGATGGGCTGGCCAGCAAAAAGATCAAGTCATGATTAGAAGCCAGTCTCTTGAAGAGGGCTGAAAATGGAGTGAATGGTCACTCATGCCTACATGATGAAGCCTCCATAAAAATCTCCACAGCACAAGGTTTAAAGAGTGTCTTAGTCTGGCCTGTGCTGGTGCAGTGGGTAAAGCATTGATCTGGAATGCTGAGGTCGCTGGTTCCAAGTTCTGGGCTTGCCCGGTCAAGGCATATACAAGAAGCAATCAATGAACAACTAAGGTAAGACAACTATGAGTTGATGCTTCTTGCTCCCCCCTCCTTTCTCTTCTCTCTGTAAAATCAATAAAAAGAGCTTTTTGGTTGGTAAACACATGGAGATTCAAAGAGTAGCACAGTTTAGAGAAGGCATGGAAACTCCACTCTTACTCCATAACATGTTCTATGCATCTTTTCCATCTGGCTGTTCTTGAGTTATATCTTTTTTATAATAAACTGGTCATCTAGTGAGTACAATGTTTCTCTGAATTCTCTGAGTCACTCTAGCAAATTAAGCAAACCTAAGTAAGAAGGGGGTCTTGGGAACCTCTGAATTTATAGCCACTTGGTCAGAAGCATAGGTGATAACCTGGGCTTGTGACTTGCATCTGTGTATGGTGGGGCAATCTTATAAAACTGAGCCATTATCTATGAGATCTAATGGTATCTCTGGGTAGATAGTGACAAATTTGAGTTAAATTGTAGGACACACAGCTGGTGTCACAAAGAATTGCTTGAGTGGAATAAAGGTCCAAACATTTGGTGACTAGAAGTGAAATGTTTTGTGTGAGTAGTAAAGGCGACTCACAGGAGATAACAGTATTTCTCTACACAGGAAAGAATAAACTGTCCCCCTACCCACCCACCCATTACAGCTTCTTTCATCAATTACTGAGAAAGATTTGTTAAAATTTTCCACTGTGATTATGGGTTGTCTAGTTCTCCTAGTAATTCTATAAAATTTTGTTTTATATAGTTTGCAATCACGTTATTAGGTACATACAAATTTAGAATTCTATCTTTCTGAAAATTAAAACCTATCATTAAAAACTAATAGTAGGCCCTGACCTTTTGGCTCAGTGGTAGAGCCTGGCATGTGAAAGTCCCAGGTTTGATTCTTAGTAAGGGCACACCGGAGAGGTGACCATCTGCTTCTCCACCCTTCCCACTCCCCTCTTTCTCTCTCTCTCTCTCTCTCTCTCTCTCTCTCTCTCTCTCTCTCTGTCATTTCCTTCCATAGCCATGGCTTGATTGATTGGAACAAGTAGGCCCCAGGCACTGAGGATGGCTCTGTCAAGCCTTTATCTTAGGCACTAAAAATAGCTAGGTTATGAGCTTGGCCCAATATGGGCAGATGCCCCAGATGGGAATGCCAGGTGGATACTGGATGGGGTGCATGCAGGAGTCTATCTATCTCCCCTACTCTCACTTAAAGAAAAAACAAAACTGAATCATAAAACTTTCCCACTAATTCACATTTCATAGACACTGTAAGAAACAGTTGCTGAATTTGTTCATTGCTAAATTTTTAGTATACTGTGCTGTGCCTAAAGCAATTCTAAGTCTTTGGAAGAACACCTAGAGATCATTATCAGATCCCAATTTACTAATTTGAATCATCAGCTTATTGTAATAGCATATAGCTCAGTAATAGCCAGATGGGAGAGATGCATAAGGCAAGGTATGGGGTGAGGGTGCAGAACTTCCATGCTTCTGCAGGGGTGCTACTCTCTCTGAATTTCCATGTGTTTGCTAACCCAGAAGCTCCACATCTGTTTATTTTCATTCATTCTGTATCCTTATACGTAAGATACATTGTTTGCATAATGCATATAATTTAAAAAATCTAGTCTGACAATCTTTGTCTTTCAATTACAACCCTTAGTCAATTTATGTTTAATGTAATTACTGATGGGTTTAAGTCTACCATCACTATTTATGTTCCATATTTGTTTTACACATCCTGTGTTCCTTTTTCTCTTCCTTTAACCCTTTGAGTAGCACGAACATTCATGTACATCCTCACTCAAAGGGTTAACAAAAAACTCACTACTCAAAGGGTTAAATTGTTTTCTCTTTCGATTTTCCCCATTATGAGTTTAGAAGTTATAAAATCTTTCTATCTGTGTAATGTTTAGTCTATTAATTATAACATATCTTTGACTTACCATGGTCAAATGTTAATTGACCTTTACCCTTTTCCAAGACAACGTAAGAACCTTAGAACAAAGTCCATTTATCTCTTCCCAACTGTTATGTTATTTTTGTCCCATATTTTAAATATTTATATGTTTCAAAAAATCCACACTGTACTGTCTTATACAGTTAATGTTCACTTAGAGTCACCCACATATTTCTTTCTTTCTTTTTTTTTTTGACCCTGTAACTGAAAAATTATTTGTAGTCAGTCTCTAAGAACAGGTTGAATGACTAACTTGCCTGCTTGCTAATAAATGTTCACTGGTATGGTAAAATCTGTTCTGAGACTTGACTTTATTATTACAGACCACATGGTAGCATGATAGCTTGTAAGCATTAGAAGCTACCAATTTCTACCAAAAAGATCTGCACTTTGCAAGCAATGAAACTGGCTGAGTACAGTTTGCAACAGTTGTGGTGCAACAAATGAAGCCTATTTGGACCATAACCTTAAAGCAGCAATATCATACTGATGATATACAAACTTGCCATCCTGGATCCTCCAAGAAAAATCTATTTCTCTTTAGTGAGAAAACCACAGGAAGCTATGGAGACAACCTTGGGGAGTGGGTTTTGCTGGGCCTGGAAGCCTGCCAAAAAATAACATCATTTTGTTTCTTGGCCCTGGAAGACAATGATACCCCCTTTAAAAAAATTTTTAACCCAGTGATTTTTCCCAAAAGCACCTGGACTCTGTACTCAACTCAAACTAATGCCATTTAAACAATATTTATATTCAAAGAAATAGATAGATGGGAGGCAACTATTCTACTTCCTCAAGTAAATGCAAAACAGAAGCATTCACATTTTCAAAACAGTAGTCTCGCAATTATTAGCAGCTACATGTCCCTCCCCTCCAAATGTTTTTAAAAATATGTAAGCTGAAATATTTAATGGGAACATGACCTATTTTATCATAAACAATTTCTTGAAGAAAACTCTGAAACTCTTATCTCTCACCCTGCATCTGTACTGGGTTTAACTCTTATCTCTTACCCTGCATCTGTACTGGGGTTTAACTCTTATCTCTCACCCTGCATCTATCTGTACTGAGGGGCACCAAGAAGTTGCTCTAGCCCACATTTTTCCTGATAACTCAGTCTGAAACCATGACAATAAAAAATATGTTCTTGTGGGTGCCAGGATTCCCCTTTAAAAGGACAAATCCCACCAAGAACATTAACCAATTGGTTCATCCTTGAGCTTACCCAACCTCAAACTGCTAAAAATTTTAAGTAGAATCTTTTTTCCTTCCAAAGGAATACACCGGAATTCTGAATTAATCCTGTCACATCATTGTCTGAGAGATGTTTAATATGGTAAGTGAACTGAGAGTGGGAAATCCTGAACTTCCATGTCATTTCTCTGAGCCTAATCATCTCTTCACTTGATAGACTGGGAAGCCTGTATAGGACACTGAAAACATCCATAAAACCATGCTAAAGGAAGAAATCCTGCAGCACTTGAAAAGATTAGGCCAAGGCAGCTGGTGCTTTCCTGCTCTTGTTCCACTGGCCTCCAGCCCATTTATAGCAACAGCAAGAAAAAGCAAGGCTAGAGAAAGGCTTCTGAGAAGCAGAGTGGGACAGAAACAAGAGTGGCTGCACTAACAGGACATAGACCAGGTGCTGTCACAGACCTGCCACCCTAGGTCTCTTACATCCCTGCCTCTGAGAGCACAGAGCAATTCAGAAATCAGAGGGAACACAGCCAAGAGATCGTTCCAAAAGTTTATGTCAGCTCATCTCTCAAGTTGTAGGCCTGACACTGGTCACAGATACTTCAGGAAATAAGAGAATTCACCCCCTTCCCAAGTGCACACTCCTGGGAACACTAAACCTCAGCTTCATTTTGGTTAATAATGAACCCCCTACATGAAAAGCCTACTTGAAAAGAAAAGGGAAAAGAAAAAGACAAAGAATCTAGTAATCTGCAGATGAATATCTGCTCACGTCTTGGGGTCGTAACTTTTTTAAAAGAACTGCTCTTCTCTTTTTTATTCCCCTCCCTTTTTGTCAACTTCTAAAGATGAAAAGGTTTTATGACTATAAATTACAAATTGAGTGCATTTATGAAAGGAAATGGGGATGGCACCTGATCTCTACTTATACAAAGGAGCAATCAAAAAGATTTACGGAGTGCCAACTACATGACTCTAGGCATAGACACTCTCATTTAATCTTCATTGCCACTAAGTGATATTTTAACTATTTTCCACCAGAGGAAACTGAATCTCAAAAAGTTTGAGATACTTGTCACGGGTCACACAGTGAGTAGATGGCATTCTCTCGAAAGCCAGTGTTCATTTCTATGGTATGGACCATATCCAATTGTTCTGTTATCTCTCAGCCGGCTCTTAGTCAAAAAGGTCAGTGTACTTGGAGTTTCCTTGAACTGGTGCTCTCATTTAGTCAGACCCCCAAACTATTTGAAGCTCTTGCAGGTCTTATTTAATTTTTTTTTTTTCTTGCAAACTGCTCTTTACCTTTATTCACAACACACAGCTTCAAGTTTAGGCTTTTTCCAAAAAGTCAAACCTACTCTCAAAGGTCAAGAATTCACCACTGCTGAGTCTACAGAGAGGAAAATATTGTGAGATCTGAAGCAATTTCCCAAGAACTTGTGCTGAGCTAGCACAGCAGAACTGAAACACGCACAGTGCCTCCTCCCAGGGAACACTGTGAAAGGGCCCATTTCTTGGGACTTGCAGTCTCTGTGTATCGAGTGTAATAAGTAGGCCTCATTTTTTCAGGTATAATTGCCTATTGGAATATTCTCGATAATAGGAAGCAGTGAGTGATTAGGCAAAAAACAGCTAATGTGCAATAAAAGTCTTACTCCTCCAGTACAGCCAAGTGATGTGGCATGTATTTGTTTCTTACTTACGTATTTTATTCTACTAGCAGTCATTTTGCATTCATTTAGTTTTTAAAATCCACTTGCATTGTGAGTGAAGACAAGTCTATCAGGTCAAATAGAATTAACAGAAAATCTGGATATGGGCACAGTTGCAACCTTATGAATTGTTTTCAGTCAAGCTTTGTTCTTTGAGAAAGAATAACACTGAGCTCATGTTCCACATTTGGGATATGTGAGAGGTATTAGTGCAATAATTCATAATTGCTACTTGCCTCAATCCCTACTTTTGTTACTACCTCTCTTCAAGGTCCTTCATGAAAGAGTTGACATAAAAGGAAAGAGAAATGAGAGAACTGAGAACTGGGAGAAACCCATATTTTATCTTCTGCCTTTACAAATAATACAAAAATACACTTTCACATGGATTTATGTCTCATGTTGGAGTGCTGATAAAGACCTTAAAAATATCTTAATGCCCTTGTGAATCCAGAGTCAACTACAAAGCCAACTAAGCCATCTAGAACTATGATGACAGGTAGGTCCTGACTACAAGCCTTGTGTCTATTCAACATACCCTTCAAAGCAGTCTGAGGACTGGGAGAATGGGCATTTATCCCAACGATGCTGCCATTCCTCAAGACATTGTTGGACATACACTTATATAGTGTCAAGATAGTTCCTCTAGTTTACAAAACTTGCTATGTCTGTTCTCCTATGACTGTTCATATTTAGCACACTTGCAGCCATTTTAAGACCACAGAGGAGATATTTTCCAATTTTAGTCTGATGGCTATAAACTCAAGATGCTAAAAAAGAAACATGTACTCTTTTCTTCTTGTTAAGAAAGAAACTTTAACAAACTTTTATGATGAAAGACTTAAAACTAGGGAAGGGCAGACATTCTAGAATTTATCACTATCACCACATAAAATGTTATATAAACAAGTTATAAGGACAATAACTTTAGGAATAGGATGTTCTCAAAGAGTTCTTTCACATTGTCTCTGGCAAAAGAAAGAAAACTGGTTACAAGTACTTTTAGAAATACCTAGATAGGGTACTGGAAGGCCCTTTAGAAAAAAAATAACATGGTGAAACACTTAAAAACCCTATAGGAGAGCAAGCAAAACCCTTCAGAGAACTCATTACCAGAATGTGTCCTTTCATAAAAGGCTAAATCGTCTTTAATGAATCCCAAAGGCTCCCTATTTTAATATCATCTCTGGAAATGATATTTCACACAATAACAAATCATCGAAAGCATCAACTAAAGCAATTGAGATAGTAAAAGCTGGAAAGAAGTTCAGATGAATAAATATTCAGAACACTGAAATGTAGCATTCAATGATAGCTACCATTATAGGTTAATGATAAATCATACTTCTGTACTAGTAGGCAAAAGGTGTTCTGCTATTGAGTCTTAGCTACCTACCATATTGTGAGTGAGTTCCCGGAGGGCAGAGGCTATCTGCCCTTTTTCTCCTGTTGTGCCATTCATTTATTTATTTACTAAATCATTCATTCATTTTTCTCACCATTAAAATCACATTTAATCAGTTCCTACTACTTGGAATAAGTTACCTCTTCTAAGTTAGAAACTTTGCTTGAGTAAAGATGTTTAAATAATCTGGTATGCTTGAACTGAAATATATCATGTAATAGGAGCTCCAATGTCTGTTAAATTGGACTGCTATGACAACAGTCATTAAAATAAATTCTTGACTGACCAGGCAGTGACGCAGTGGATAGAGTTGGCCTGGGACGCAGAGGGATCAGGTTTGAAACCCCGAGGTTGTTGGCTTGAGTTCGGGCTCACGAGCTTGAGTGTGGGATCTTAAGACGTGATCCCATGATCACTGGCTTGAGCCCAAAGTTGCTGGCTTGAAGCCCAAGTTCGCTCATTTGAGCTAGGGGTCACTGGCTTGGCTAGTGCCCCCTAGTCAAGGCACATATGAGAAAGCAATCTATGAGCAACTAAGGTGCCGCAACAAAGAACTGATGCTTCTCATCTCTCTCCCTTCCCATCTGTCTGTCCCTGTGTGTCCCTCTCTCTGTCTCTTGCTAAAATATACTCTTATAATGATGTATTTGAGTGTTTTAAGCATTCAATTTAAATAGTCACTTTTTAAATATAATCCATGTATGTACAAGCATGTACATCCATAAAGTTTCCCAATTCTAGCTGATGGCTCCCTTCTTTAAAAATAAGCCAGCAGTTACTACTAGATTCCTTCCTCCCTACTTTCAAAGGTATTAAGGGTGGAGGGAGACAGGAAGAAGATGGATGTATTACATAAATAAAAAGGAAAGAAGGCACATGAACAGACAACAGTTAGGGCTCTTTGCCTATCATGAGTAAAATCAATGTACCACCAGAGGAGGAAGAACAACTCTTAGAACACCGAGCAAAGTCAGTCTCTTTCCCTGTCCTTTAGTGGGATACAGTTGGGCTTTTAAAAAATGAAATAGCTGATCAAGAAATTCTATAATCTCAGGATCATGAAAAAAAAACCTAGTGGCATATAGATCAGCTCCTGCATCTCCATTTACTATAGCTGAGAAAAATGAGACCCCCAAGAGAGCTGGCAACATTCCAAAAACATACAATGAGGTCATGGTGGGGGTAGGACTGCGGCTGAGGCTGGTACTGGGCTGGCTATAACCCTCACTCCCAGTATCTCATCCAGAAGAGCTTAGAACTGGTACCAAGGAAAAATTCATAGAGCAAGGGTGAGCCATTAGTATATACAGGCATGGTTCAGGGACTTCATGCAGCCACTGAAATAGTCTGCATACTTGTGTTCAGCTTTGCATATTTCAAGGGAGCAGCATCTACTGCTTTTGACAGTCTAAAGGTCCATGATGCCTGACCAGGCGGTGGCACAGTGGATGGAGCATCAGACTGGGACACGGAGGACCCAGGTTCAAGACCCCGAGGTCGCCAACTTGAGTGTGGGCCCATCTGGCTTGAGCAAAAGCTCGCCAGCTTGGACCCAAGGTCGCTGGCTTGAACAAGGGGTTGCTGGGTCTGCTGAAGGCCCGTGGTCAAGGCACATATGAGAAAGCAATCAATGAACAACTAAGGTGTCACAACAAAAAACTGATGATTGATGTCTCTCTCCGTTCCTGTCTGTCTTTCCCTGTCTATCCCTTTCTCTGACTCTCTCTTTGTCCCTGTAAAAATAAATAAATAAAGGTCCATGACTCAAGAAATTTAAGAACCATAATTTAAAGGGATGGGCTTGGGGGGAAGACTAAAAGTGAATGGATTAATTCCAAACTAAAAGGTACCCCCATATTTTCAATAACCTGAAGACTATGCATGGGCCAGGTAGCCAGTGGAACCATGTAAGGAGTACACAGTTCTAAACAATTTCATTGATGGTAAAAGGGATCCTATAAGAAAAAAAAAATGTGATTAGGGAAGCTGGTGAGTCTTTGCGATGGCAGGTCACAGGGAAAGGAGTAGCAGCTCAAGCTTTAACTACTGATTAGGTGGTCTCAGAAGACCACAGGTCAGAAGTAATAAGCAAAACTGAATTTCCTAGAATCACAGAAAAGGTTTCAGCAGTAGTTGTCATGAACTATGATGGAAGTTTTCTGCAGCCTCTCAAAGCTAGAACAAACTTGACTTTCAATCAGGACTCTCATTGTATCTTTTTGTGAACAAACAGTGAGCCCAAAAAAGGGTTCCAAGGACCCCAGGAGACAAAATGCGGCCACGGGGTCTTTGTTTTCTTCTAATTTCTGATGTCAACACCAGTCCCAAGAGTGGGCAAAGGCCTTGGTACTTGGTCACAGGGAACTGGAGACACGTCAGCCATTGCAATTTCCCTGGGAAACAGAAAATATTTTCCCCACTCTATGGATGAGGAAATTGAAGCAAAGGGAGAAATGTCCAAGGATTTTTAAGGAGGTGAAGAGCCAAGAGCTCTGAGGTTAGAGCTTGTAACTAAATACCCCACACTGGCTCTGGCTGGATATTCCATCTCCTTTTGGGAATCAAACAGTTCTGGAGATTGGAGAAACACTAGTTGCTAAGGACAAGATGTGGAATACAGTTTACACCACACAACCATACATATGGAATCCATCACACATTAAGACAGAAGACTCGAAGTCTCAGTGGATAAATGAGATAGGAAAAGGGAACCTGGGGGTTACTCATCATTTTCCAAATCAGAGATTTATAACCCCTTTGGAAAGGAGAAGGAAAACCTGTCTGCAGTCCAGTTTCGAGTAATATTTGCCACTGAGAAGCTGTATGCAAAAATTCCTGGCACAAGCTTTGGAGAGCTCTTCCGATTGGGCTCTGGCCAGTACTTGTAAATGATTGAGATTTAAAGCCCTATCATATCAGAGGAGAAGGGAGTATCCCTGATGCAGCATCATAAGTCCCCTCTCTAAAGTTAACTTCAAATTTATAATAGAAATGTTCAGAGAGAAAAATTATCTATATGTACCTATATACATATAGATTTTTTCTAAGTCAAGGACTAACAGTCATCTGATTGATTAGAATATGGTTATCTTTTTTTACCCTTAAATATATTTTGATATTAAAGTCATTAAAATGGATTGTTGTGAAATAAAGGATAAAATAAAATTAAGAAAAAAAAAAAAAGAAGCTAGTGACTTTGAGTGTCAATAGAGAGCCAGAGCTTATCTCATCCAACTGACTCATTTAACAAAAGAAGAAATGGAGGCAAAAAGAAGGGGAAGCACCTTGCTTGCAGTCACTCAGCTGGCCAGCAAGGGAGGAGAGCCAGGACCCTGGAAATCCCCTGACTGACTTCCTGGCCTCCACACCACCCTGTTGCAGCTGCTGGAGTCCGTAGGCTAGGAAACTCCCGAAAGTGAGAAAGAGTTTTATATGGAATTATAAAATTCAAAACAGCAGCCTCAAGTGTTACACAAAGTACACCAGATTACAACTCAAGAATATTGCTGACATTGAAATGGCACTCACAAAGACAAGAATTTGTAGGTAATTGGGTATCTCAGGTAATTGCTGAACTGAACTACTTCATAAATGTGCCATGTTTTCTTGCCTTTTCTAATAAACATGCAATTACCCTGCCTAGAATGCCTTCCGCTTGTACTCTCTCCCATGTGCTTCTAGAAATTCCTACTTATCCTTTCACATCAACTCAGAAGTCACTCTTTGTAAGGCCTGCCCAGGTCTTTCCCATTTATAATATTGGCACTAGGATGTCATAACACAAGGAGCTACCTTTACTGCAGAGCATTATCACAACATAAGGGAAATAACCACTGGTTTGTATGTCTGTCTCCCCCACAAGATAGTGTTCCTTAAGGGCAGTGGCTATTTTAATCATCTTTGTATCTTTGGTACCCAGCAGGGACTCAAATGTCAGTTGAATAAAATGAATGCCTGTTAACAGACATACAGTAAGACTTGAACCTTTCCTATCTTCCTTTAACCTTTCCTTTCTATCTTCTAAATGGTACATTTACAGAACTCTTAGGCCACAGGTTGCTTTGGGACAGTTTTTTCGTAAAGTTTAAATAGCTGAGTTTAATATTAGCATTTTATGCTTTTTAATTTACAAAGAAATATGACAGAAGAAAGGTAGGATTATTTAATATTAAAAAATAAATGAAAAGGCTGGCTATGACAAAGGCAAAAAGAAAGTACAATTTACCAAATGATGATTCCAGCTAACATGTGGGAGACTGCAAGCTGGCAAAGCCCTGGAAGTTTAAGGTTTAGCCAAAGGCTAAATTCTTCCCCACACCTCCATATTGGCTATTAAGCTGTTCGTACTCATCCAATCCCACCACTTCACTTGCTTGCTTAAGTTGCTAGAAGCAATTTACGTGCCCTTCCTCTCACCCTTTGTTTTTTCTGATGTTGGTTGATTTTAGTTATGCTGTTGAAGGGTTTTCTGCACTTGGGAGAATTCTTGGGTTGCCTTGGAAATGTGACTTTGTATCAGAGACTTCCTTATTTGCATACGGCTCTGCACTATATAATTAAGCAGACCTGGGGCTTTGCTTCAGCTCTTGCAAGCTAAAGGCTGCAAAGAGACCTCCAGATCCCATCCTTTTTCTCTCTGAGTTTATTTCTTCATTCCACACCATTCTCACTCAGGACCTGGATAATTACTAGCTGTGCCAGTCCACAGTACTAACATATATGATTCTTATACCACCCTCTCTCTACCAGTCCTCAAGACACACAAAACACAGATGCACACAAAAAGTTAAATCACTTTGGGAAGTTTAATCATAACCCATCCACAGAAGAGCCCATTTCATAGTAAACACCAGAATGACTATATTATTAGGGTTGCCAATTACTGATCAAAATCTCAAGATCAAGTTTCTGGGCACATCTTGCTACATCTGTGCAGCAAACAGTTCCCAGATGGTATGAAAACCAAGTTTAGGGACTGCTTCTTTGTAATAGGCTGCTCTTGCAATATCACAAAAGTTGTGTGTGAAAGAACTGTGCAACAAGAGCAAGAATACTCTGTTCACCATCTCTTCATGTACAGATCTGAGAGAAGTTTCTAGTCAGCTTCTGGGTTCCAGAAATAAGGTTGAATAAAACACCAGAAGGTGCTTAGCTTTCTCCTTATAAAGAAAGAGAATGGTCATAATATTCAACACACTGTCCCCTCCCCCAAGACTGAATGGGAAGAGGCACAAGGGAACTTTCTGGGGTAATGGAAATGTTCTAGGTCGTGACTGAAATGTAGGTTACAAGAGCATTAATACATTTGTGGAAACTTACAGAATTTTCTTAAGATTCATATATTTCACTGTGTATAAACTTTACCTTGTAAAAAAGAGCCATGCACAACTAGACTCTAGTTAGTAGGTTTACTTTCTGCAATATAATGGGCTAGCAAGTTTGAAACTACTTTCTGTGTAATCTAGACTTGAGCAAATTAAGTAAATATATTCAGGGTAATGGGAGTCAGATTTCTCACTGTTGGGGAAGTTTGTTACAAATATAAAAAATGGGAAATTAACATCACCAAAGGGGTTAAAATATATCATATGCCTCCTGACACGATGCATCATCACTCCTCTGGTATTCCTGCTAAAAATTCAGAACCTGAACCTAATCATAAGGAAACATTAGGCAAATCCAAATGGAGGTAAATTCTACAAAATAACTGGCAAAATATCAGAATATTGAAGTTAACAAAGACAAAGAAAGGCAAAGGAAACCAAAGAGACATGACAATTAAATGCATTGTTTGATGCTGAATTGTATCCCTTCTGGGAGGAATAAACCTGTAATGGGCAGACTATGGATTAAATAACAGTATTGTATAAACACTGAATTGCCTGAATTTGATAAGCATATTATGTTTAGGTAAGAGAATATTTTAGTTCTTGTTCTTAGGAAATACACTGGAGTGTTTAGTTGTAAATGACCACAACTTCTCCAACATACTCTCAAAGTTTTTTGAGGATTCTTTTTTATCAGAGCCAATGATGATAATATGATTTAGATAATTCCTCTCAAAGTTTTAAGAGAAAGGGGGGTAAAGAAGCAAGGAGGGAAGGGAGCTTGCAGGCACAAATGGGGCAAAATGTAAACAACTGGTGAACAACTGGGTCAAGAGTATACAGAAATTCCTTGTACTATTCTTACAACTTAAAATTATATCAAAATAGAAAATTATTCCCCCGAAATACCCTAACTCCCCCTAAAATATTTAGGTAAAAGTCTAATAACAACTATCTAATTCAATGTTTATGAGAAATTCTTTCAAGAATATTGGTTTCAAAATGATACTTTTCCCTCTGGTAGTAATTCCACAAAACTATAGTTGGCTCTAAATTTCTTTTGAGAACTAAAAAAACAACTCATGTACCTTCCAATAGGGTTTTGTTCTTTGTTTTGAAATCCCAGTGGTAGATGGTACTGTCATTTTAGAAAGTCTTGCAATGATTCAACAAATTAGAATGAAAATAATTCCTCACCATTCCCCTCCTCCCTCCAGATTCTTCAATAGCTTTTCTGTAAGATAGGACAATTCCCCTGGCTATACGCCAAGCTAATATCAAACAGGGTAAGAATGACTTAATTGTAGATGATTCAGCCTTCCCTGCTTTTAAAGCTAAGAACTGTATTCTTCCCCACCTCAGGCCTTATAAAAGATCTATATATTTTATACACATAGATGAATAAGAACATTACTACTCAGCTGAGCGTATTTTACCTCCCCAATCTTTTTGTCTGTGTTTGTAGTTAAATCAAGACAAGCAGGCCTCAGTTCTAGGGGGGAAAAATACTGAAAACTACCAAAGGGAAAAATTACTTCATAGATGTCAAAGGAGAATTTTTCAAAAGTCATTTTTAGCCCCCCAAAATCTTTCTGAAACAATAACAACTATGATATGACTCAGTATAAAAAATATTATGCTAAGTATGCATTAAGAAAAATTCACATGCACAGAGACGAAAATGTAATTGGCTTTGTCATTTCAAAGTATTAATGTTGGTTTTGCAGATAATAGAGAATGACATTCTCCTAAGCGAATAAAGAAGTTAGCCAAGTAAGTAAATGCGTTGTTTCTACTGTAAGGAAATACGTGTACCAATGAAGCAACCTTTCCAGCACAAAAGAAATTTAATACCCTGACCACATGAAAAGTGATCGCTATGGGAATAGCACAGCTGTTAAAATCCAAGTCAGTTTGTATTAAATCATCTAGCATGTTTATGTAAAGCAGGACTCTCAGAATGACCACCAAGAGCAAATAATTTTGCTAACAAAAAAGTGATGCCTGTATTTCAATGTAATGCTTATAATAAGTGTGAAAATAAAATGCAAAGCTATCCTCTCAAAAAATGTAAGAGACTTCAGTTAACTGGTATGCTTGTGATTCTTTTATAAACAGTTTCTCAAAGACTAATTTAATTAGAACTAGAACAAGAAAAAATGAGTACTTGCATTTTACTTAAGAAAGCTCAATATCTTTACTGCATTGTCTAGCCAGATCTACATAAAGCTACAAATTGGTACTTGTGCCAAATGATTTCAATATGAAAATTAATACTACTGTCAACTTATTTTGAGACCAATTATCTTAGCCATTCAAAGAAAAAATAAAGCTCTCCACTAAAAAAAGCATATAATCCTTAAACTTGCATTTTGGAAGACAGAAGTGCTCATATACATCTTGAGGCCTTGACTTGAGCAGATATAAGATGCCTTAACCCCTTAAATAGTACAAACATTCATGTACATCCTCACTCAAAGGGTTAACAAAAAACTCACTACTCAAAGGGTTAAAGAAACTACAGAAAGAATGTGCTTATGACTAACTACTGACAAATGGTAGGCTTTAAATCGCAACACAGATACTTGATAAAGCAGGAGCTTAGTTTACTTTTGAAGAAAAAAAGAAATTCCTCTAAATTTTTAGCACCTAAAATTAACCAAATTTATCAACACTGTTGTCTGAGTTACCGTATTTCCCCATGTATAAGACATCTTTTCGAAAAATTTGGGGTCTAAAAACTGGGTGCATCTTATACAGTGGTAGTAGTTTTTTTTACTTGCATTTCCTGCTTTTTCTGCGCTTGTTTGGCACTCGTTGTTGAGACAGTGATTTGTCATCAGACACAGATGCAGACCAGCTAGTGGATGGGAGTTTTGACAGTGATGAGGAGTGGAATGAATTTTATGATGAATAAAACTTGAGTTCAATAACTTTATGTAATACAGTACATTCTTTTTCAAATTTCGGGGCCCCAATATTAAGATGCGTCTTACACATGGGAGTGTCTTATACATGGGGAAATACGGTAACTTTTTAGAGAAACTTGTCAAGATTGTGCATCTTATAAGATACAACCTAAGTGAAGTTTTCAAAGAAAGCTTGTCAACTCAGTGGAGAGAATTTCTCTAGAATTTAATCCCTTCCATACTGCCAGATTTAGTTACATAGCAAAGAAATCCCAAATTATAACTGAGAGGCCAGAGTATGGGATTAATGACCTCAAAATTATTTTGTATAATACTGGAACATTTAATCAAAAATCATGAGTTTTAAAAGCTCAGGTTAAATCACTGGTGTTAGGAGCTTAAAGAGACATCCAAAGGAAATTAGCTATTAACACACAGCATACATGTAAAAATATACTGCTCACAAAAATTAGGGGATATTTCAATGCTTCATATTCATTTTTTAAAAATTCCCTAATTTTTGTGAACAGTGTAACTCAGACTGTTTCAAAGCCTGTTAAAAAATGAGGCCATCACTGTAGTTCAGAGACTTATCAGCCATTTCCATTACAATGGAGGACATACAAGCTCTATTTTTAGAGCCTCTGGAAAGATGAAAGCTGAACAGGCCTTTTTATTGGCTCCCCCCTCCAGGCCTCTAATCTCCATTTCATTTTCTTTGTCATTATACAGCTCTCCAAAAGACATACGGCCAGGACTGCTTAGTGTCCCCCATCCTCTAGGTGACACTTAAAAATTGCTCTATGATGGTCCATGGGAGGGAAGAACCCTCTGGGAGGAACAAAGACCAGTAAAATTCAAGTTCAAGCCAAAATTACCAGATGAAAGTATTGATACAAACTAAAATATTTAATTCAGTCTCTCTCTGTACACGATAATAAAATTGTTTCAGGCTGGTTACTCTGTGGGTTTTTAGACCCCACCTCTCCCCGCAAAAGCCCTTAGCTGGTTTTAATTACTCTCATTGGTAAGGCCCATAGGCTTATTTTAAAAGACAAGTTCTTTAAATGCAGAATAACTTACTTTGGAAGAACAAGCTGTACATTTGTCAAATGCCAGGCTGACAGGAAGAACATTATCAAACCGTGACAGAAATCCTCGGATCTAAAAACAAATAAAACAAAGTAATTTATATCAAGCTCAGAATGACCACACCTGTAAAAGACGTGTAGTTTCAGACAAGACACTGGAAACAATATGAGGGTCCTGACACAGATTACTAGCAAAAATGAAGTTAAGCATGAAATATTTTCCCTTGTACTATAATCAGTAAGGAAGAACTACATTAGGTCCTTTACCCCATTAGGAACCAGGGCCTATGAGCCTTTCACATATTTGATATATAAAAACATAATTGACTTCAAAATACAAAAAGAAAGTTGTAAAATCTAAAGTACCATTTTAATATAAATATCTTTAAAAATATAACAGGTCAAATAGTTTATTATGACAGCTCATATAAATATGTAAATATGAGATGCCTGACCTGTGGTGGCGCAGTGGATAAAGCATCGACCTGGGAACACTGAGGTCGCCAGTTCAAAACCCTGCACTGGTCTGGTCAAGGCACATATGGGAGTTGAGCTTCCAGCTCCTCCCCCCTTTCTCTCTTCCTCTCTCTCTCTCTCTCTCTCTCACTTTGTGTCTCCTCTCTAAAATGAATAAAATTAAAAAAAATATATGTAAATATGAGGTAAACATGTATTTCTATGATGTGATATTGGGTGGGACCCCACAAGGTAAGAAGGACTAGGGACTACAGAGGCAAACACAATCCTAAATATATGTCCAATTATTTGCTTGACTTAAAACGGGTAGGGATAAAATGCAAAACATCACGAAATTTATGGGGAAACAGCGCCACCTTGAGCATAAACTTCTAAACTACAACTGATTTCTATTTAATGAGATTCAGCTATAACCAGGTTTCACAAACTATGGTTTAGTAATTTATTCAGAACATTATACCTCTAGAACTACTATACTTATACAAAAAGGAGAGTTTTAAACTGTTACATATATCATTAAAATATTACTACTAAAATATTAATGGCAAACTCTGCAGGACTCAACATTTATAACTCAGACAACACATCTCATGAGTTCATTCATTTGATCTTTCATTGATAAAATTCAAGCTCAGAAAGGTAAAGCAACTTCTATCAGGAAAACAAAGTGACAGAGCTAAGACTCAAGAGTAGCCCTCCTGGAAAGGGGCTGGGGAGTATGGCAGATGAGTAAAGGTGGGGAAAATGGGAACAGAAAGAGACTTTGCTTGGGGCAATCAATAGATAATAATGGAGGGGACAGATGATGTTCTGTTGGGATGTACATTTGAAATCTGTATCATTTTGTGAACCAATGTCACCCAATAAATTCAATTAAAAAACAAACATAGCATTCCTGACTCTAAACATAGTCAGGCCCTGGGCTAGACCCTCTTTCTCCTTGTTTCTATCCCTCCCTGCCTTCTTCCCTTTCTCTCAGGTTATCAAAGCATTTCTTTTCAATATTAGTTCTCAGCACAAGTTTAACAGTCTCACTTGAATAGAGAGCAAAAGAACCAATCGCCACACTAGCATTGCCTTTAGCAACCCCACCAACACTCCCCACAAAGCAAAACAGAGCCTGACAAACTCTTTGAAGAAACAGGCTTCCTTCTGAGTTTGGATAACTCCATCCGTATACCCACACTACAGGTAACAGTCTAACTGCATGTGCACACTGCAAAATCTAACCGTGATGAAAATGCCTATAGCCATCTTTTAAATGTCTTTATCAATGTAATCCAAGATCAAAAGTGTTTGGTCAAAATAATAGGATAATTTAGATAACCTCATTTAAAAGATTTTATTTTTATTTATTTATTTATTTATTTATAGGTACAGAGAGAGAGTCAGAGAGAGGGATAGATAGGGACAGACAGACAGGAGCGGAGAGAGGTGAGAAGCATCAATCATTAGTTTTTCATTGCCGTTGGGACACCTTAGTTGTTCATTGATTGCTTTCTCACATGTGCCTTGACCGCGGGCCTTCAGCAGACCGAGCAACCCCTTGCTGGAGCCAGCGACCTTGGGTCCAAGCTGACGAGCTTTTGCTCAAGCCAGATGGGCCCGCGCTCAAGCTGGCGAGCTCAGGGTCTCGAACCTGGGTCCTCCGCGTCCCAGTTCGATGCTCTATCCACTGTGCCACCACCTGGTCAGGCTAGATAACCTCATTTAGAACCTCTAAAACGTGATAATCTTTTAGTTCCCTACATCTCGGCAAACGTGATGACCACTTAAGAATGGAGTACTTGACATTGTACATATGTACCCTGATTTATTGGTGTCACCCCATTAGAATTAATAAAAATAAAAAATATATAAAAAAAAAAGAATGGAGTACTTGAGGCACAATCACGTTCTAAAGTTTGCTATTCATGTCATCAAAACATAAGACATTAAACCGAGAGAGAAGACATTAATGACAAGAAACAAATGGGAATGTTGAGAACCTCATCCGATCTGAAGTTATAGGCTGGAAAGAATTTTCATTTAATATAAAATTTACCTAGAAAAATTTCTCAGTAGCGTATTTTCGATTAAAATGTTCATTGATACCACCTATGTTAATGCCTCCATATACAAGTATGCTTCATTAAAAGATTTCTTCATTCTTTTTTATGTAGCCAATATTAAGCTTTTTTTATGTTGTACAAAAAAACACTGGTAATTTTCTCTGCTAAACTGTCTTATGATTGGAGGTAGGGAGGGAAAGCTGAAGGGAAGGGAGGCAGAAGAGCCAGTTTGGAACAAACGGAAGAGAGAAAAAGTGGAGGAAGGAAAGAGGAAATAAAAACAAAAACAGAGGTAGTGAGCAATATAAGAAGAGCCGAAGTAAATGGGTCGGCCAAGCAAGGGCCCACACACTATATTGTTCAGCAACCTAGACAGCTCTTTACTAGGAAGCTGTGATTCATTTCCCCAGGAAATGTGTGTGTGGCCTTTCAAATTCACCAACTTGGTATCAGAAGGCCCAGAACTTCATCAAAGTAATTCCAGTTTTAGGTCATTTAGTAGAGGAAAGCCTTCTTGTCTGGCCTGTGGTGGCGCAGTGGCTAAAGTGCCGACCTGGAAGGCTGAGGTTCCGGTTTGAAATCCTGGGCTTGCCCGGTCAGGGCACAAACAACAGTAAGCAATAAACAACAAACAACGAAAGTGAAGCAACTATGAGTTGATAGAACTTCTCACTCCATGGCCCCCTTTCTCTCCTCTCTCTGTAAAATTGTTGTAGTAATATAAGGTTATAGTAAATATATAGAAATATAAAAATATGGAAGATATATAAAAGTAATTAAAAGGATATTAAAAATAATTATTAAAGTTATGCCATTTGGATAGGAATTAGTATAGTGGCTTAGTGCCATAACTCTGTAATGTGATAAACAGACTCTGACTTACAAGCAGGGCCCAGTTAGTATGTGTGTGAAGTTATATATAGATAAAAAGTAGCTTGGTGTTAATTATGTTAACTTTGTAAACTGATGTAAATAAGAACATCTTAAAATGTGATTTGATGTAAGCATTTCAGTAAATTGATGTAGAGGAGATTCTCCCAAAAACATGGTTTGAAGTGATAATCCTATAGATTGACACCTGTCAGAAGGTGTTGGCCAGAAAAGGTACTAAAGCTGAAGGGCCCCCCTGCTGTGGTAGTCACCCAGACTCCAATGTTGATGTGGACTGTCTCCACACCTGACCAAAGCCAGGGGAGAGGAGCACGCTGACGGGCCCCCCTTAAGTTGTACCCAGGCATGCCAAAAGGGTTTATGAGTAATAAATTGCCTGTGTGATTATTGAAACTAATTTGTGTGTCAGTCATGTCTTTCCTCCAGTGGGACTTAACAGTAGTATCCTCATAGCCGCCTCAAGGGTAGTCTCGAAGAGGCTGCCAGCCCTGCTGAGAAGCAGGAGTGCCCCACTGCACGGGGAAGTCGAGTCAGGGACACCTGATCAACGTAGAGCTTGGGCTCTACTGGGACAACAATCAATAAATAAAATCTTAAAAAAAAAAGGGGTCATATTTAAAAAAAAAACAAAAAAACAAGAAAGCCTGACCAGGTGGTGGCATAGTGGATACAGCAGTGGTTCTTAACCTTTTCTGAGGTACCAAACCCACCATTTTCATATGCGCATTCACCGGACCCTTCTTTAGTGATAAATAAAATATGATTTTTTTTCCAAATTCAAAACATAGGTATATGTTTTTTTACTGGTGCACAAAATGAGCCGTGCATGAACATCACCTTGCTCAAAGAACAAAACCAACAAAGTGCATGAACTCACAACAAATTACGGTATTACTTTATTCTGGCCTCCACAGCAGAGGCTTCTCCGAACCCCTGAGACTGACTCATCAAACCCCTAGGGTTCGAAAAAACCCAGGTTAAGAACCACTGGGATAGAGTATCAACCTGGTACGCCGAGGACCCAGGTTTGAAACCCAGAGGTTGCCAGCTTGGGTGCTGGCTCACAAGCTTGAGAGTGGGGTCACCGGCTTGAATGTAGGGTCATAGACACGACCCCATGGTCACTGGCTCAGCTGGAGCCACCTGGTCAAGGCACATATGAGAAACAATCAATGAACAATTAAAGTGCTACAACTACGAGTTGATGCTTCTCATCTCTCTCCCTTCCTGTCTCTCTGTCTCGCTCTCATAAATAAAAAAAGAAAAAAAAAGGAGGAAAGCCTTCTTCTCAGACAAATGGCAACAGACTCCTAATGGGTATCTTGACAGGTGAGCTCTCTCCCTTTCATTTAATCCAACCTATGCTGTTAATTTTCTGAGCATACAGCTCTGAGGTGTGTCATATTTAACCAACTTCCAAGAGCTGAATACTGCAGAGAATTCTTTATGTTGGCCTTTAAGGTTCCCACTAATCTGGGCCTAACCTGCCCTTCTGATTATGTTTTGGATTAAATCTTTTCAAAAGCCCCATACAAATGCTAAACTGAAATATAACTTCCTGTCCAAAGACATTTCCATATCTCACACCTTGTCTCATGCTGAATTCTGGTACTCAGAACTCTTTCTTTTGGAAATAGCTCCAAATCTTCATCTTTCTTAAAAGCCACTCAACTCACACTTCTTTCATAAACCTTCAATCTACCAACCAGCAATTTAGAAACAACATCTCTATCATTATGAAATTCTTTTTGGTCTCTATCATCAAAATACCTTGTGTAATTATTTTTTTTAAAGTATGTTTACTGACATATAATTCATGTAATATAAAATTCATTTTTTTTAAAGCATACAATTCAGTGTCTTTTTAGTATATTCATGGAGTTGTGTAACTATCACCAATATCTAATTTCAGAACATTCATCACCCCAAAAAGAAACCTAGAACTCATAAGCAATTAGTCCCCATTCTCTACTTTACTCAGACCTTGCCAACCACTAATCTACTCTGTCTATTGATTTGCCTATTTTGTTTATTTCCTATAAATGGAATCATACAAGGTTGTCTTCTTTCACTCAGCATAATATTTTTATCCATACTGTGCCATGTATCTGTACTTCATTCCTTTTTATGGCCAAATAATATTCCATTGTATAAATATACCACATTTTGTTTATTCATCCATCAGCTGATGAACATTTCTTTCCAAAAAGTGGAATTGAGTCAGATGGTAATTACTGCTTAATATATTGAGGAACTGCCGTACTGTTTTCCAAAGTGACTGTACCATATTACATTCCTGCCAGCAAGGTATGATGTTTCCAGTTTCTTCACATTCTTGTCAATACTTACTAGTATCTTTATTTTTTTTTTGTAGCCATTCTAATGAGTGTGAACTGATATCTCACTGTGGGTTTGATTTGCATTTCTCTAGGAATAATTTTGAGCATTTTCCCATGTGCTTCTTGACCATTTGCATATCTTCTTTGGAAAAGTGTCTATTCAAATTCTTTGCCAAATTTTAAATGTTTTTCTTTTTATTGTTAAAGATTCTTTATATATTTTGAATACAATTTTCTTATCAAATATGTGATTTGCAAATATTTTCTCACATTCTGTATGCTATCTTTTCACTTTCTTGATGGTGTTCTTTGAAGCACAAAAATTTTTTTTACTTTCATGAAGTCCAATTTTCTTTTCCTTTGGTTGCTTCGTTGTTTAGTGTCATATATAAAAAACATTTTCTAACCCAAGGTCATGAAGACTACTTATGCTATCTTCAAGTCTTATAATTTTAGCTCTTACATTTAGGTCTGTCTTTCATTTTAAGTTAATTTTTTGTATATGGTGTAAGGTAAAGGTCCGAATTCATTATTTTGTATGTGGAAATCCAGTTGTCCCAACCCTTTGTTGGAAAGACTATATTCTTCCCCTTATCCCTTGAATTGTAATAAAATGATCACAAATTTAAGGGTTCATTTCTGGACTCTCAATTCTACTTCGTCCATCCATCCATCCATCCATCTGATGACTGTCTTGATTAACTGTAGCTTTACAGTAAGTTTTGAAACTAGAAAGCCTAAGTCTCCTAGCTTTGTTCTTTTTAAAGCATATTTTGGTTATTCTGGATCTTTTACCTTTCCATATGCATTTTAGGATCAACTAGTATCCTACAGTGATTTTTAAAATTATTTCTCTCTCTTGCTTTTAGAGCAGTGGTTCTTAACCTTTTTTGAGGTACCAAACCCACCAGTTTCATATGCACATTCACCGAACCCTTCTTTAGTGATAAATAAAATATGATTTTTTTTCCAAATTCAAGACATAGGTATATGTTTTTTTACTGGTGCACAAAATGAGCCGTGCATGAACATCACCTTGCTCAAAGAACAAAACCAACAAAGTGCATGAACTCACAACAAATTACGGTATTACTTTATTCTAGCCCAAAAAAATATTTTGGCCCCATAAAAGAATTTCAGCCCCCCAAAATATTTTTTTACTATTTTACTAATTAAAAATAAATTCAGAGTTTTTAAATAATTTAACATTTTTTAATAACTTAATTTTTTTAATTTTAAATTTAATTTGTTTTTTGTCGTTTTGAATCCACAAAATACTTTTTTGGGGCCAGAATAAAGCATTGCCCAAATTACATACCTGCAAATCAGTGTGACTTCTGCTGTTGTTTTTGGGAGACCAGTTCAGATATGCGTGATTTCCACCTTGGCAAGTGCTACTCTCATGTCATCTTCACAGCAAAGTCTGTTCCTTTTCTTCGTTTTTATGTCCAGCATCCTCGAAAAGGATTGCTCACAAAGATATGTTGTAACAAATGGTATAAAAAATTCCAGGGCTTTCTTAGCAATAACTGGGTACTTTTCCATTTGTCAACACCAAAAAGTTGAGAGTGGTGTTGTTCTGAAGAGCTGCAGTTGAACCTCGCTCTACTGAATTTCAATGATTTCGTCGAGGTATTCATCATTGACATCCGCTGTCTCAACAATAAACGTAAATGGCTGTCTCACCCATGCTGGATATGACTCTCTTGTAGGGAAATATCCGTCGAGAGACTTTGCAAGCTCATCTAAGTGCGTGGCAATTGTCTGCTTCAGTTTCATGGGTACAGAACCGTCTCCGATTCCAGACACATCTTCGATCTTACTTACACAGTTGTCCAGAAGGGAAAAGTTTGCGAAGTTATTGTTCTCTATTCGTTGTTTCCATAACGGTAGTTTTTTTTGAAAAGCCTTCAGGTTTTCTTCCGCTTCCATGATGTTGACTCCACCACCCTGCATCTGCTGATTGAGATGATTGAGAGCTGCAAATATATCAGCCATGTACGCTAAAATCACAATGAATTCAGGATTTTTGAAGCAATCTGCATGACAATGTTGCTGCTCTTGCAAACACATGGCTAATTCCACACGCATGGCAAAAACACAATTCAGCACCCGTCCCTGGGATAACCACCAAACATTACAATGGCACAGGAGTACCTCGAATTCAGAGCCCATTTCTTTTTTATTTTATTTTATTCATTTTTAGAGAGGAGACACAGAGTGGGGGAGAGAGAAAGAGAGAGAGAGAGAGAGAGAGAAATGGGGAGGAGCTGGAAGCATCAACTCCCATATGTGCCTTGACTGGACCAGTGCAGGGTTTTTTGAACTGGCGACCTCAGTGTTCCCAGGTCGACGCTTTATCCACTGTGCCACTACAGGTCAGGCTCAGAGCCCATTTCTTTACACAGCTTACTGAACATGCAGTGCCTCAGAGCACTATTTCGCACATAGTTGACACATTCCACCAGTTTTTAATACATTTGCCATTTTTGGAGGCAAGGTTTTAGTTGCCAACGCATGTCTGTGCAGAATACAATGCGTAACAATGATATGTGGTGCATCGGCTATATTAGCACACCAAAACCAGACTTTCTTCCCAGCATGACTGGAGCTCCGTCCGTACAAACTGCAGAAATCATATCCCATGAAAGATTGTTGTCTCTGAAGAAGTCATCCACAAGCTTCTTCACATCAGCTGCCTTAGTTGTTGTTGTAAGAGGCTTACAAAATAAAAAATCTTCTTTTATCATGTCTTCTTTCACATAGCGCACAAAGACAGCAAGCTGGCTTAGATTAGAAATGTCTGTGGTCTCATCAAGTTGAAGACTGGATTTTGCCGGACTTGAAATTAGATCTGCAACTATTTGAGCCAAGATGTCTTTACTCATGTTCTCTATTCTGTCACTGATGGTGTCATTTGAAAGAGGAATTTGGGATAATTTACCTTCGGCCGCTGTTCTGAGTAGGAGATTCGCCATCTTTAACGCAGCTGGTTTTATGAGTGTTTCACCGATGGTGTGTGGCTTACCCTGCTTTGCGATCAAGTAAGCAACTTCATACGATGCTGTGAGGATCAGTTTGTTAACGGGTACAAATCCAAGAGTAGGCAGAGTGGCCCTTTCATCGAATCTGGCTTGTTTTACCTTGAATTCAGCAGGCATTGTGTTCTTGTATTCACCATCTCCATGCAGCTTCAAGAAGTGTTCCTTTAGTTTTGCCGGTGTGAGACTAGAGTTGCTCAACTTGGCATTGCATATCATGCAGATAGGACGCTGACTCCCATCCCGTTCAGTGACACATGTGAATCCATGTTGTACATATTTGTCAGACCACTTTCTTTTTTTGCTTGACATATTTAGTATGGATTAAAATATTAAGAAAGAAACTACATGACCTACAACTATGACAGTCGTTGACTACTGCGCGCACTAAATTCCCCGCAGCACTGGTTGGCCAAGCAATGTAACGTGATCCTCTGCAGCAAGTGATGGCCAAGCAGGGCGTGTCATCACAACTTTACACAAGTGTGTCTTTACCTCCTCGGCAGAGGCTTCTCTGAACCCCTGAGACCAACTCATCGAACCCTTAGGGTTCGACAGAACCCAGGTTAAAGACCACTGTTTTAGAGGGCAAGACGCAGATTGAGCTACTTGTATTTGCACACAGCACAGTGATTTGCTCATGAAAGGTACTCAGTATTATACATTATGAAATGAATGATAAAAATACAAACACCATAAAGCCTACCAAATGATTTGTATCTAAACTATACAAAGAAATCATGTCCCAAGTAAACCACAAGAAAAACTCCAGCTTTCCACCACTCAGGCAATGTGAAAACCTTCACCCATGACAATACTTTAAATCTCTGGTATTACTAATGCACAGAGCTCCTGCACCATGATCTACATACCCTCTACCTTATAAGAAATGTATAAAAGAACAGAGGTTGCTACTTAAAATTTTACCACCTTCCTTAGACATCCAGAGAAATCTAAAATCCAGTTTCCATAGGCAAAATGCTAATAAATATATTCCCACCAATTTAGAAAGGCCAAGCTTCAATTCACAATCCTAGAGGTTATAAGGATTTGTCCCTTGCTTGGATAGAGAAAACTTTACCCTCACCTTCCTATTTACAAGTGTGCAAATGTGTAAAGCAAAATGCTCATTCAGTATTATTCTAAATTTGCGTGATCAGAAGAATCCCCTGAAACTTGAATGAAAGGTCTGGGGTAAGGCATGAGAATCTGCACGTTCCACAGAAGTCCCAGGTCATTCTTACCTGGCAAGCATAAGCTACCAAGCTTACTTATACTTTCTTGTGGTTTGCCCTGTACCAACTTATCATCACCTGTTAGCTGTCAGGAAACAGATGGAAGTAGTTAGCAAGCTTCTTCTTTCTTTCCATGTTTTGTAAGAATAACAGCACCATTATGCCCACCTAATTCAGCCAACATCTAAATTAATATTTAAATAAAAAAGCTTTACAAAATATCAAAGTTATTTCTCCATTCACATAGGAACTAAGGCCTCTTGACACTGCTTAAGGTAAATTCTCTAACTTCTGGGATAGCACACGCTTACTCTAAACTCCTATTCTATTGCTAATATTTGTTGTCAATCTTTCCTTATAGGAACGTAGCTATTAAACTGCTATTTAAAAATTTTAACTCTACCAATAATAAAACTAATAAATACATCACAGAAAATAAAAGAGCAAACAAAAAAATAACTCATACTCCCATAGCATATTTACTCTATATTTACTCCCATGTTTCTTTTCTTACTTTTTCTTAAATAAAATATTTAACTTCTCTTTAAATGGCCTCCTCTGAATACTGGCTTCTCAATCTCCCCACTCCCTAGTGGGGGAAAAGCTGCCAGGTTCACTGTAAAGCCGGTGGCCAAGGCCAGGCAGGTTCACACTGGATTTGGGCAGACGGTAGAAAATCTGCGGAGCTGGAAAGGGTTAGGGCCATCCCATTTAATGAAGTCTCACAATGGCGAACAAAGCACATAGGCAGAGGAAAACCTCTTCTCAGGCAAATAAACAGCAAAATGGCACTTCACAGTGGCGAGCAGGCAATCCGTCATCCGCAATCCGTCATCCACAATCCGCATTTCTAATCTCTCTCAAGCGCAAGCATCAAGAGCCTTATATAGGCTGTGCACACGTGCCTCTGCCACGTGCTTACTCACTAATCAGGCAAAGGGCTTGCAGCCGGTAAACAAGCAAGCAAGTCTAACGTAGTTGTTTCCTCACACTTGGGCGAGGGACAAAGGAACTTTTGGGGGTGATTGGGAATGTTCTAGATCCTTTTTGTGGTTGTAATAATTATATATGAGTGTATACCAGTGGTTCTTAACCTGGGTTCTATGGAACCCTAGGGGTTCGATGAGTCGGTCTCAGGGGTTCGGGGATGCCTCTGCCGCGGAGGCCAGAATAAAGTAATACCGTAATTTATTGTGAGTTCATGCACTTTGTTGGTTTTGTTCTTTGAGCAAGGTGATGTTCATGCACGGCTCATTTTGTGCACCAGTAAAAAAACATATACCTATGTCTTGAATTTGGGAAAATAATTATATTTTATTTATCACTAAAGAAGGGTTCGGTGAGTGCGCATATGAAACTGGTGGGTTTGGTACCTCAAAAAAGGTTAAGAACCACTGGTGTATACACTTGTCAAAACTCATTAAAAAGCACACTTTAAATGGGCGCATTTATTGTATATAAATTATACCTCAAAAAAGGTGATGTAAAAATATAATTTAAAATCTTGATTAACATTTCCAAAACAGTGCCGAAAGGTACAAAGTGGAAGACCCAACTGCCTCAATTCCTCTTCCCTGAAATAATCAGCAATATCAGTTTCTGGTGTAGCCTCCTAGAAAAAAGAAATTATGTCTAAACTGGCTCTACAATATGTGAATCTTTGCTACTAAATGAATACTTAAAAACCCACCTGGGATGACAGAATTTAGAAGAAATAGAATTAGTTGTGGTTTCCAGGTTCCCTTACCTCTCATTGCTCTAGGTCCCTTAATGGACCAAAGCAGCTTGAGTTGAAATCCCCACTGTCAGACATCCATGAGGCACTCAGTGATATCTGCGTTTGGCTAACGGGGCCTTATACAACAGGACACGCTCTCCTCACCAGGAGGAGTGAAAACAAACACGGCAGAAAAGAAAAAGCATTACAGCAAGGCCTTTAAATGCTGGTTTGGTTGTTCTGAGGATGGGGGTAGTCAGGCCTGAGTTCAACAGGCACACCTATGTACCTAAAATTAGCACCCAAAGGGTCAAAGGCAGGAACACCTGCTTGGGACAAGGTGTCATGGGTCCTTCTGGAAACAGAACTAGTGTTGGTGGAAGCATGTTCAAAGAGCAAGATCTGGTGTTGGTGTTACCTTGATGAGTTATATACTTTGTCCCACAGGATGCCACCAAAAAACCATTTTTATAGACTGAAGCTGTGGTTCTCAAATGCTTAATGTCCCTGGAGGTTGTCTCTTCATGGATCTGGACTGGGAAATGTGTATTCTAAAATGGCTTCCGAGGTGATTCAGATACACAGCCAGATGTGGGGTCCCTGGGTCAGGTTGTCTTCCACTTAAAGCCGAAAGAGTTTTTAATTCTGTACTCAGAGCCACTCACACCACCTCTAGTCTACTCTCCGTGCAGCACCCTAACATAATCATGACATAGCTTATGATTCCTCAAAGGCTTTCTGTTGCCCCTGGATCCAAACCATTAAAATGGCCTGTAAGACCCTGCCTGCCTCTCCACCTCTCCATTGTGCTCCCCTGTGACAGCCCAGCTATGAGCTGGAGCCCCGAGCACCTGCGCAGTAGCTATGACAAAGGACAGGACCTGGAAGTGGGAGCGCAAGTGCTGTTGCTCCCACAGTTACATAACCTGCTGCCTTATCTATAGTTCACTTCAGCAGAAGGGAGGTCGCACATGCATGAATTCTACACGGTATAAAAAACTGGCCTTGGGAAATAAAGTGCATAGCCACTTCTGTAACTCTCCCCCATGTTGACTTCTTGTGCATTCTTTTCCCTTGGCTCCATCTTACCTCCCAAGGGACCACTTGACCTCAACATCTCCCAACTCTCTCTCTCTCTCTTACAGATACCCTGGCCACCTTCGGAGCTTCAAACTCACTGAGCACCCTTCCCAGCCATCTTCTTCACCTCTCCTATGCCTCCCTAAAAGTGCATATTCTTCTTCCTTTTCCCTTTCACATAAACAACTGCTCCCTCCTAACCTTGACAGGAAGGCTTACCCTGGAATAATGTGGAAAATGATGCCCTGGCCTGGGGAGGACAGCACTGACACTTATTAAGTGCCATCCCTGTGTCTAGTGCTCTCATGTTTTCATACACTCATCTCAGTCTGGCCTCACTGCCATCCTGTGACCTTCTCTCACATTCCAGATAAAGAAATCAAGGCTCAGAAAGGTGGCATGGCTTGGTCAAGGATCCACAACTATCAAGTAGCAAACAAGGAAAGTTAGTTCTGTTCTTTCTGGCTCCGAAGTCTGAAGGAAGAAAGCAAGGAGAAGGTAAAAAGAAAGGAGAAAAGAAAGTGAAGACCATTAGAGCATCGTCCTGATGCAACAAGGTTGTGGATTTGATTCCTGGTCAGGGCACATACAAGAATCAACCAATGAATGCATAAGTGGAACAACAAATTGATGTTTCTCTTTGTGTGTCTCTCTCCCTTCCTCTCTCTCTCTAAATAATAATAATAATAATGAATGAAAGAGAATGCCTGAGGAATTCAGAAAACATCCCCCCCAAACCAAAAGTTCAGCATCTAGATTGCTGCTATCAGGGCTTGGATGGATTAAATTATCTTTTGATTATAGCCAGCTGGCTACAAAATTATGGATCAGGAATAGAAGAGGTTCCTTCCATTCTGGTGTTCACACCTCAGCTGAGTAAAAACTACTCGAGCTCCAAGCCTGCCTCCTGGGTGTCAACTGAAGTTCCAAGACCCCAAAACAAACAGCCATTCTGAGAAGGCACAGTTGCAACCATTAACTAAAACTGCTGTTTTAATTCACACCAGTTTCCAGCAGGCCTGGCAATATTTCTAGAGCTTGGAGTTTGCATAAATAAAAACTGACTCCAAACTCCATATTCCTCTTGGATGTTGAATAGATTCTTAATCAAATTCAATGCCAAAACAGAGAGTTTAGCGATTGCAAAACCCCATGCACACCACAGTGGTCTTTGTTTTAAACAGCAGCTTCAGCTATCAATGCAGACCCACCTCTCATTATCGAACTGGAGTCACCATAGGGCAGAAGTAAACTGGGAATGAGCCAGTGTCATCATTAGAAAATTCTGCAGAACAGAGCTAATCCTTCCAACCATTCCCTACTCACTCACTACTTCTCAGGTTCTATGAGATTCTTTGTAACTTAGTTTTTAGGAGAGTAGATAAGCTCCCACTTTACCATGTTAATTAAAAGTACAAGAGAAAGATAAAACCACCATTTACAAGTGTCTCTTATGTGCTCAGAACTGTGCTAATGCTTAGTAAATGTCATATAATTTAATCTATAGATGAATTCCAAGAGTTTATTATATTATTATCCCCATTTTACTGATATAAAATATGAAGTTCAGAGAGGTCACACAGAGAGAAGTGGCAAGAGCTGTTTCAAATCCTTCCGTAAAATGAGCTTAATGAACAAATGGAGGAAAATGAAATTAAGAGGCAAAGCTGAGATTCCAATCAGATCTGTATGAACACATGTGTAGCCTGTAGGCTGCCTTGCATATGAGACAGCCTCATCAGGGGAGCAGAACTGGTGGGGTACAAGTAACATACTTCAACTGATAAAGTTATGCCCAAATCCTCTTGGGTCAAGAGGAGCTGAGAAACTTTTGAACTCTGACACTACCTGTATCTTATCCTGTTCTATGTGTATGACGGAAAGGGAATCACCCTCTCTTCTAGGGCCTTGCACAGGAAGCACAGACACTGTCAGGTCCTGTATCCAGATCCTCTGACTATTCAGGTGCCACCCCACTGGAATCGATGTCACCAAATTCAAATGGGTACATCTAACACCTTAGATGACGCCAAAAGCAAATACTGGGTGATCCTGTCCAATTACTTAATTCTCTGAACTGAATGGTGCTTGGCACAGAGTCATTGTTTGGGAATCATTTGTAAAGGGATGATTGAATAGAGGGAGGGAGGATGAGTGCGTTAAAAACCAGAACAGTTGATATGGTGGAACAGCAGACATTTGGACTGTCCCTTTTTCTTGCCATTCCCATTGTCATCAATCTGAGGGGTATAGAACCAGAGAAGGAAGGAGATTTCTCTTCTGGGCAAATCTCAGGGAATATGCTCTTAACACTTATCTTCTTACCTTCTTTCTCAGAAGTCAATCTGTCTATAACCCCAGACACACACTGAGATAAGTATTTCTGAGCAAAGTAAAGAGATCTTATTAAAAGATAAAGACCTGAGGATTTGTGGGGCATAGTCTGTACAGAGATGCCAGATAAACAGCAGTCCAAGGCCTGGCCAGAGAGACCCAGCTCTATGTCAGCACTTGCCTCCTTAGAGAGTTCCCAGGCCAGGTTCCTCCCAGGGTCCTGTCCTAGTTTGGGCTTTGTTCTACTTTTCTGAAAGTGACTAAAAGCAAGAATTCAAGACCCTGAGAGAAACATGGTGTTGGCAAGTCCAAACCCTCAGGAAAAGTATACTCATTCAGGGTCTTTATTCATCAGTGCTTGAGAACCAAGAGAACATTCACCCAAAGACAAAAGACATGAACTGTCTGGTCTACCAATGGGATAAATCAGGACTGCTATATTAATGACTGTGGCATTTGAATGACTGTTGTATTGGCACCTTGTTTTTCATTCTTTAAGGGATGTCCAGCTAAATGGCCAGCAGCTTCATAGGTGGATAATAAATTCAGAATCTCTCACCAGCCTACAAATCAACTTCTAGGAGTTACCAGGAGTGGTTTGTATATTTTGTAACTCCTGAACTGTGCCTCTTAGCAAAGACTAGGAAAAAGGGTCAGGCCTCACAGTACTAAGCCACCAACCCAGGAGACAGGAAAAGACAGCCTTTTTTCTTTTTCTTTTTAAAATAAACTATCCTATTTGATGAGAAACAGAGAGAAAGGTAGTATGCTACAATCTACAATGAAAAAGTTCTCTTTACAAAAGAATTCAGACTCCAAAGGTTATAGAGTATAAACAGAAAGTCCAAAATTAAAGGAAAGTCTCCCATGGTGTTATGAATCAAGAGATGCTTGCCTCTGTGTAGGAAGGTAATAATAATAATTAGGAGGAACACAAGAGAGACTTTGGGGATACTTGATAACATTTTATTTTGATCTGACTGCTGGGTGCATAAGAGTGTTCATTTTGTTATAATTTAGTTTGTATACTTAAGGATTTGTGTGATTCTCTAGACATTATTGATTTTGTACATCAATAAAATCATGAGAAATTTAAAAGATCACTGTCTTTTTAGACACCAAGTGGCTTAAACTTGCTGCTGCCTGCGTACAGAATCCCATCCATGTATACTGTTCCAGAGACTTTAAAAAAAGAACAAACCCATAAGCCTGTTTTCCCACCTTCAAATGTTATTTTCTGGGTTTTTTAATTCAAAAAGAGAGTTTTTTGTTTGTTTGTTTTCCAGGCTGACTATCACTGAATTTCAGCGCCTAATCAACCCTTTTCCTGCACTTGGCCAATCTCTGTATATAGGTCAATTCTGCCTGTGGTCCCGTAGCAAGATCAACAAAGTAATCCTTAAACCTCCTAGGTCGGAGGTGGAGGAGAGCACAGACACAGGGAGCGCAGGTTACTTAGGCAACTTTCCCCAGATTACACAATGAGTTGGTGGTGGGGGGTCCTGTGATTCTCTGTCCAAGGACTATCACTTTCTTACTACAGCTCATTCCACCAGGGCCAATTATAAACACTCTCCTTTGGGGAACTGAGGAAAATGAGCCCAGGGGATATCACTGGTCATTCTTTGTATACAAAGCACACAAAGGAGTTGACGAGTTCCTCTCCAACAGGAAACCATTAGTCTCGGAGAGCCAGGAAGAGGAGGAGGGAAGTGCTGAGTCTGCAATAGAGCGTTGCAACACAACCCAGTGTTTTTATGGAAACGATGTTCTCCTAATCAAAACACAGTTGCATAAATGGACTCACTCCACTTAAAAAAAAAAGAAATTTAAAGCCTATAAATAGGGACCACACAAGCCTGATTAATAATTTTAAAGTTCTTTCTCCACTTTCTTTTTTAGAAAGTAGCTAAAAATAAAGGCTTAAAACTTTTAATAATGTAAGCAAGTAATCACACACGCACTGGACTTTCCCCATATATGGCTGCGTTATTCTTCAGCCTTTGAAAAGGCCAAATGAAGAGATGGCCAACAACCAAAATAATCCTTCAGACATTTGAAAACAAGGAGAAAGAACTAGAAGAGCTGATGAATGACAAACAATTGCAAGGCTCAATGGGGGTAAATAACACTAAGAAGGATTAGTTGCCATAGTACTGTAAAAACATGGGCACATGCATTTTGACACCAGACCCCTTTTATAAAGAGACTGTTTTACCCTCTGGCCTCAGCACTGAGAAAACTACAACTGCAGTAATTTAACATAAAGGACTTAAAGAAGGGAACCCGTGCAGGGGCATGACTGAAAATTTAATTAAGGCTCTTCTCAGTATGAAATCTGTAATGGAGAGGAGGGCACATCTCAAGGTCAGAAGAAAGGAAATGAGACATGAAAAACAGAAGAGGGTGGGGAATTGAATGAGATAGGGTACTGTGAATAGCAGAAGTCAGCTCTGGAGGACTGTTTCCTTATGATGGAGGGTTATTATAGTGTCTGTTGGGTCCTACTTGAAATGTTTTTGTAGAATAGATGAACACACTCATGTCAAATAAATGCCACCTTTGTGAGGCAGGCTGTAAAGGTCACATTGCACAGCATTTTATGGTTTACAAACCCTCATTAGACATAATCCAGGACACAAGATAAAGCACATGTTTTTAGTGATAGGGAAACTGAGGCTCAGGGATGGTAAGGGACCTAACACAGATCTGAGGAGAGTGACAGTGCAAGAGGCTGCAGGAGTGATTCAAAGCTAACTCTTCCAACATGCAGGCCAGGACTCTTTCCACTCACAAAATCTTAGAAACAGCACTGGTCAGAAAGCCAAGTTTGGGTCTGGATTGCAGTTTACCAACTATCTCACTGAGTGACTGTGAACAAGTAATTTCTCCTCTCCTGATTCTCATCTTTAACTGGAAATTGATAGGGCTGTCCTAGATGACAGGAGGCGGGTGGAGGAGGCAGAGATAGACAGACATGGATTGAGTGGGTCACTCTGCTCCCTGAATTCATCTGTGAGTCTGTCTTAGCAAATTCCCAGACAGGACTCGTGGGTACTATCACCATTTCATGCATGGAGACAGCCTGGCTGTTATACACATGCATGCATGAAACCTAGAGAAATTATTTCCAAAATTTAAAGTGAGAAAACTTCTTAATTTCTCCAAACACAGTATAAGAGAATTACTGAAGAGGCAAGAAGAATTCTAAATTTTCATTCCACCAGTTTTTTCTTTTTAGCTCTCAATAGAATGGGCCTTCCTTAGGAGGTGTCAGATTCTTTTCCTGAAAAGACACCCCACTTTTTGGTTTTCCTAAGCATTCCTATAAAGGCTTTGCATTCGGCTAGGGAGTCAATAATAATAACAAACAACAGTAACAAAAATAGAAGGCATATTTATTGAGGGGCTATGATGGGCACTCACTGTTGCTCAGCTATTTCTATATACTATCCCTTATCTCTGCAATGAGTTCTTTATTATTGTCTCCGTTTTATAGGTAAGAATACTAAGGCTCACAGAAGTTTAGTGACTTGACCAAGGAAGGCCATCTTAATAAATGCAGGGCTGGGATTTAAACCTCTGTCTGGTTAATTCCAAACCCCATTCTTTCTTTTTCTCTTTCATTATGAGACCTCTAGTCAACATACTAAATGCATCAAAGACTCGGTAATGCTGCTTGTTCATGATTTCTTTTCATCACCATCCTGCAGAATGAGATACCTTCCTAGTGGTCATAAAGCACTCCCACTGAAATTCCAGGGAGGCTGGAGGGTATGTAGAGTGAAGAAGAGGTGGGAAGGGCTAATGGTGTGTAAAGTGACCCCAAATGTTTTCCCCCTGCACTACTGGGATCAGGTCCAGAACTATGATTTCATTTCCGAATCACTAACCTGGTGGGGTACGAGCCCAAGAGAGGTCGGAGGCTCATTCATGCGGTCATCACTGCTGCTGGCAATGGCATAGCCCCTGAGAAAAGAAAATGATTAGACTAGCTCATTTAGTAAAAGTTCATGTTTAACACATGTAAGGCAGTCCATGTAAGATTTATAAAGATAACCAAAATGCCCCTTGCTAGGCAGCATAAAAGCGATTTCTCTTGCAGGGGAGGCTGAAGAATACTAAAAAATGCTTGAGTTTTGGAAGCAGAATGACCAGAGCTTGTCAGCATTGGCAAGTTACTTAACTTCTCTGTGTTTCAGGTCCATCATCTATAAAATAGGACTGATATGGTTGTAAGAAATAAATGAGGAGTAAGTTAGGTAAATTGCCACACACAATGTTTGGTACGGGAACTCGCTTGTTCTGAGGTGGTCAAAAACACCACAGCATGTTCTCATATTGGAATTTGAAATAAAAAACTTTCCAAACATGACTTCTTGAGGTGATGTAAATGTTACCAAAATGAAGGAAGGAAAAGAAAAGTGAAAACTAATTGGGCAGGAGAATAAATACATTCCTTCCTGAACAATGGGGTGGTGGTTGCTTATGGCATTCTGACAAGTGACACAGGGCGTGGTTTCAGCCTACAACCAGTGAAAGCATGGCAGACAGAGGGATCAGTGTCAGAAAATCATAGAATCAGCTCCCATGATTTTCTCCCAGATACTTCCTATCAGGAGAAACTTAGATGACACGGACAGCTGAGGAAAATGAGAAATGAATGGAAGACAAAATAAGCTGCTTATTTTCATTTAATTCTAGAGTATCTTTACTAGTTAGATATGATTCCAAAAGAGGCCATCTTTTCACCTGTGTAGAAAAACTAAGTCACACAATAAATGGGATATTCATATTAATTTCAGAGAATTGAAAGATAAATCTTTTGACAATCCAATTTTCCCCTGCCTGTATTACAAAAGCATCGCAGGGTGATTAAAAACAAAATTTGGAGTCAAATTGGCTGAGCTAAGGCTCAGCTTTACCATTTAACAGTTATAAGAATTTCATCAACTTATTCTGTCTATGCCTCAAGTTCCCCATGAAAACTGGTACTGATATTAATCCTTTCTTAATAGGTATGTTATAAGGATTAAATAAATTAACATTTGTAAAGTGCTTACAACAGAGCCTAGTGCCAAGCTGGTACTACATAAGTGTTAGAAAAATAAGTTACAGTATATTTATCACATAGTTTTAAGTATTTGACTTCAGTCTATCTTCACTATCTGATATTTGACAGCATAGTCTTGGGCAGATATTGAGAGAATCGTAAAGTATCTTATCTTTTATATTTTTCTTTTCTCTGTTTTTTGTTTCCTTTTCTCTTTTTTAAATTACTGAGTCTATTTTACGAATCAATTTAATTTTTGTTTCACTTCTATTTGTTATAAGGTGTATTAGTTCTATTGTAAGTCATAAAAATATTCTTCTAGGTCCTGGCCAGTGGCTCAGTGAATAGAACTTCAGCCTGGCATATGGATGTCCTAGGTTCGATTCCCAGTCAGGGCACATAGGAGAAGTGACCATCTGCTTCTCCCCCTTTCACTGTCCCCCTTCTCTCCCTCTTTCCCTCCCACAGGCAGTGGCTCAACCACTTTGAGCATGGCCCAGGGCACGCACTGAGGATAGCTCAGTTGGTCTAAGCACATCAGCCTCCGGTGTTTAAATATAGCTTGGTTGATTTGACCATAGGTCCCAGATGGGCTTGCTGGGTGAATCCTGGTTGGGGAGCATATAGGAGTCTGCCTCACTATCTCTCCTCCTCTCACCTAAATAAAAATAAATAAATAGAAGAAAAAAGTGTATCTATATTCCTCTGGTTTTGAGAAAGCAGGGATCCAGATCCCAATTGTGCTAATTTTTGTATTTTTAATATAACATATATACAACATGTTAAATATACAGACTAAAAGGCCCAGGGTCAAGTTGAAACAAAGAACACCAGCCCACTCATTTCTTTCTTTTCATATGCAAACTGACTATACTGTAAGTGCTCAAGACATTAAAAGAGGTTTTTTTTAATTGGTATTTTTTAAAAGTGGTATTGGTAAACCAACTCTCCCATTGAGAATAAACAAAAAATATAGACAAAGAATAAAAATATTTGAAAGCATCAGAAAGCTGCAAAGGCAGGGAAGAATTGCAGAGCCAAGATCTTTGAGAGGAGAGAATCCCATAGAGGTAAACCAGGTATTTGTAAGAGAAAGAGAACCTTTCTTCCATAAAGTGATTGCCAACTTCTAAAAGCAGAAGATACAGGATCAGAAGCTAAACAGTGATACTGACAGACTCACAGGGCAGGGGGAAAAACTATAATTTGAATTATGCCAAGGAGGAGGAACCATGGAAAATATCCCAAGCTTTGAGCTGGGGCTACATCCTCAGAGCAAAGGTGAACCAGAAATCTTAACTGTATTTAGGTATTCTAGGACTGAAAGTCCACTTGGTCTAGCAGTTTTTCAGAAGAAATATAAATTACATATTCTATAATTTTTGACGTCCAGAATTCAATCAAAAATAACCAACCAGATTCAAGGAACTGGAGAAATGTAAATGCTAATTGGACATGTGATGTTATTAAGAAATTGCCTTTAATTTTTTCACATGTAAAAATAGTAGACATATATACTGAAAAGATGTATTTTTCTCAGTGAAATGCTGTCTTGAGCAGTACAGGTAAATAATGACTGGCCATGTGTTAATCATTGTTGAAGCTAGCTGGTGTATACAAGGCAGTTTGTTATTTTATGTATATATCTTCTTTCATATGTTTGAATTTTCCATAATAAAAAGGTTTTGTTTAAAAATAGAAAAACTAAAACGTTTTAACCAGATTTACGAGAAGATAATGCATAACCAAAAGCTAAAAAAACAACAGACTGTAGGAAAAGTCTCATAGGAGATTCAGATAAGAGAGACATCTGACAAGAACTTAAAAGAAAAACATGGATAAATGTTATCAAGGAATGAAAAAGGCCAAAACCACAATTTTAGCAGAGAAAATATGTAAAATAACATAAAAGGAAAATTCTAGAACTAAAACATTTAATAATGAAATTTAAAACCCAGTGGATGGTTTTTATCACATATTAGAAACAAAAAAAAGAGAATTAGTATATTGGAAGATAAGCCAAACTGAAACAAGGGAAGACAAAGAAAAATAAAACAGAAAAGAGCATAGGTTGATTCTGACATGCAACTAGAGACTCAAAAGGAAAAAAGCATGAGAGAAGGGGTAGTAGAGTATTTTAATAGATAATGGTAGGGGAAAGGAGTAAAGAGGGACAAATATACGGTGACAGAAAATGATTTGACTTTAGGTGATGGGTATACAACATAATCAACAGTTCAAATGCTATAGAAATGTTTACCTGAAACCTGTATCTCTTAACGACCAATGTAACCCCTTTAAATGTAATTTTAAAAAAAGATAATGGCTGAGGATTTTCCACAACAGATGAAAAACAACAAGACATGGATTCAAAAAGCAGTAGTAAGCACAATTAGAATAAATACAATAGGTATAATCATAATCCAGCTTCTGAAATTCAATAACATAAGAAAACCTTAAAAGCAACTAGGAAGAAGGGGAAGAGAAAGAAAACTGTATCAATCCATACACAGGTAGGACATAAAAATGAAACTCAGGGACATGGACAAGAGTGTGGTGGTTGGGTGGAGGGGAAGAGAGGGAGGGAGAAGGGGGAGGGGAAGGGCACAAAGAAAACCAGATAGAAGGTAACTGAAGACTATATGACTTTGGGTGATGGGTATGTAACATAAACAAATGTCAAAATAACCTGGAGATGGTTTCTCTGAACCTATGTACCCTGATTGGTTAATGTCACCCCATTAAAATTAATTAGATAAAAAAGAAAAACTGTATCTTTCAAAAGAGCAACAATGAAATAAACACCTAATTCCCCAACAAAGATAAAGGCAGTCAGAGACAAAAGGACTATATTTTCAATGTGCTGAGAATTACACCCAATCTAGAATTCCATACATAGCAAAAATGGATTTCAAACTTGAAGATAAAACAGACATTTTCAGAAAAACAAACACAAATATCTTTGTCACTAGCAATTTTAAAGGAAATAATAAATTTTCCTTTAGGCAGAAGAAAAATGCCTTTGCCCAGAAGCTTGAAGATAGAGCAAGAAATTAAAAGTAACAAGAAGGAAAAAGTTAGTAAAACTAAATGAATACCTATTTATATAACAATAATATCTTCTGGGCTTAAAATACATACAGAATTTTTAAAAAATTAGTGTGCAGACACTGCTGGTTCCCTACCCAACATCCATTCTCCACTTCTATCAGATCACAGTTTTATTCAGAGAGGCAGTGTGCCCAGCCAAAGCAGCTACATTTGTCAGTCTTCCTTGCAGTTAAGAGTGAAAGCTCTTGTGACATAGAAGTTAGAATCAATGGGTAAGTCTTCCAGGAAAGCTCTTTAAAAGATGGGCAGCCTCAGCTGAGCAAAACTTTTATCTTTTGTTCATTCCTTTCTTCTTAACTGTAACACAGAAGCAATACTGGAGGTAGGAATCTTTCGACCACAAGGTGACTAGCATAAGGAAGAAAACTAAGAGTGGCTGAGTGAATGACAACAAGGAACTTGAGTTCCTGATGGCACAATGGAACCTTTGTACCAGTCCTGGACTGCCTGCTTCTGAGATTCTTGCTGCGTAAGAAAAATAAAGCCACTTGGCTAAGTCTCTGAAGATGGAGCTCTGTAACCTATGGTCAAATGCAGTATCTATCATATGTGATTCAGGTGTTGCCTATACATGTTCAGGGCTAAGGAGATAAAATTTACTAACAGGATAAAAGCATGAAGGTCCTAAGACCCCTATCAAAGTTTTTATTATTCTGTATCATCAGTCACCAAGTTGAACTAGGAGAATTCAATTCCAAAAGGATGCACAGATGTAGCCTCAAAGATTGCATGGCAAGTTCTTCTAGGAATGTGATGGGCAATCTTTGGAGCTTGGTGTGTCAAAATTTGCCAAAAAAAAAGAGCATAACTCAGGTGCTGTGTCACTTCGAGAAAAATGGCCTAACCGGAAGTCCCAGAACTAGATGCTCTGTGCCGAGTTCTGTTGTTTTGGCCAACAGACCCCCAGCACAGAGTGTCTACACTACAGCAAATGTTTTATCCTTGGCTAGTTCTTCTCGGCACGTGGCCCCATACTTCTCTGGTATGCAGCCTCATGTGGCTGCGTGTCATTGAAAATGGCTACGCCTGTCAGTGCTGACACGTGTGTTATAGGTTCACCATCATGGGTCTAGGCCAAAGAATCAGACTGAGATTTTTAGTTTTATTTTTTTGAGGACAGAAAAAGCAACACAATTCTAAGAGTCAGACTGAGGAAAGGCCAAAGAAGAAACAAAAGTTTTCTTTTCTTAAATACCCATCTTTAAACAACAAACTCACCCATCTGGATGCTGCAAAACAGAAACCATCAATTCCACTGCCAGGGCTCCTGCAATCATGGCCAGTCCAGGACGACTCACAGTGCACTGCTGGTCCAAGGTTCGGTCTCTGGTTGACTAGAGAGAGACAATCATGGACATGTGCTCAAATGTCTATTCCACTCCACTGTCTGAAGCATGAAACGCCTCTATGAAAGCTATACAACATAACCAAATGCTGCTCACTGTTGGCAAAGAACATTCAGCCCAGTCAGGGGTGGGATTCAGCCGGTTCACACCGGTTCCGCAGAATACATAATTTTTTGTTGAGTTCGGCAAACCGGTTGTTAAATGGCACTTGTAATCAGGATTCTCTCTAAGGTGGGTGCCTGGGTAGCTGCCCATTGTGGAAATCACAAATTTACATCCTTCACTCTTTTATAATGTTTATTTGTGCAATAGCGTATTCTAAGTGCCCATAGTAATGTTCATTCCGTCCATAAGTGAAAAAAATTTGACAGAACTACGCTTGTAATATTTATTCATTTCATAAAACTCATTATATCTTTGATGAAATACTTCATTTTAATTCCCTCATGTTTGTTACTTTAGTAAACAAACATATAACATAAAGAGAAAAAGTGCCAAACAACCAGGGCGTGACAAGCTATCATTTGTTTCAGCTTTGTGTTATACCTCAAATTCCTCCAAGATATTATTTATGACTGTGCTGGTGGTTTTTCCCGAACAGTGAAACCAATAGGAAGCTGTGACACAATGAACCAAAAGACATACAGTTTTTTGTTTTGTTGTTGTTTTTTTTTTTTATTAAGTGAGAGTCACAAAGGTAGACAGACTTCCTCATGCACCCCAACTGGGATCCACCAGCAAGCCCCCTAAAGGGTTGATCGATGCTCTGCCCATATATGCCACTGTGCTGTTGCTCAGCAACCAAGGTATTTTAGTGCCTGAGGCAAGGCCATGGAACCATCCTCAGCACCCAGGGCCAATTTGCTCGAACCTTTTGAGCCATGGCTGTGGGAGAGGGAGAGGGGGGAGGAGTGGAGAAGCAGATGGTCGCTACTCCTGTGTGCCCTGACCGGGAACTTCCACATGCTAGGCTGATGCTCTACCACTGGTCAGGGCCTAGAAATATAGATTTAAAGGGTTATCTTACCACCCATTTTGGAGGCTTTGGAAGTATTATATGTATGAAATAATAAACTACCTTTCGGCATACTGTTTTTTATACTTAAAACAGTCAGTAAGGCATAATTATTTAATTATTTGAATCCCACCACTGATTCAGCCTCAAATAATATCATTTTGTGCAAGTACCAAGAAAAAAGATATACAATTTGGGTAACTAAATGAGGTAATGTGCTAGAAAGGATTAGCAGTTATAAACAAATTAAAGATTCAGGGCTTAGCTGTCTCATATATGGAATTGCATCATGTGCCATTTTAACTGACTCAGTTCCACTCTCCTGTGCTTGGTAGCTGAGAGACAGAAACGCAGAGAGGAATAAGCATTTGATCAGCACAAATAATTCTATTGTATTAATTGAGCTAAAGCTGCAGAGTGCCTGTGGGGCAGGAGCAATAATTTGCTATTCCTGCCAGCCTCAGGTCCTATGAACCTCCCACAAGGTGGGCATCTTGTCATGCTGAGTGTGAACTTAGGGCTGAAATGCAAGGATTTTTGTTATAATTTGACTCCAAAAATACTTCAACCAAAGAAATTCTAATAATCCAACTTTGGGCAAATTAAAAGGGTTTATTAGGGGTAATTCTGACTGAAATTTTTACCTTATGAACATATGTGACTTTACTTACTGCAACTGACCCTTAATTCTCTTAGTTTTTAATAATGAAATAACAGGACCAGCAAGGTATTATAACACAATGATGGAGATGACAAAGCCATCCTTTTTCGCTTAAAAGAATATTTATCTTTTTTTCTTTATACTGGGAGGTCAAAAAAGCCAGTCATAAAGAAAACGTTTTAAAAGAAGTGAAAAATGGAGGGGACGATACAGAAAACACCTCTGCCTTGTTTCACCATAAGTGATTATCTGTTCTGATAAGAGACCACTCCTATAGCCTATTTCTGGCATGTTGGCATTGACACTATAAAATCTTACATCTGAACAGTGTAGTGCTTGCTGTTGAGAGCACTTTCATGTTTGATCCACCTTGCACTGGGAGTAGTCAGGGAAAGTATTCTTCCTTCCCCTACTGGGATTAGCAGATAGAATATAAATTAAATTTGAATTTTAAATAAACAATGAAAACCTTTTTAGTCTGAGCAGATCTCAAATACTGCATGGAACGTACTTACACAAAAATATTATTCATTATTTACCTATACTTCAAAGTTAACAGGAAATACTGTATTTTACTTGCTAAATCTGACCAGCTTATGGACCTCAGTCCCATTCTACAAAAGCACAGTTACCCTAAGAGACTTATTTGGAATTACCGATGAGTCAGTGTCTAAGCCCAGACTGGAATCTGGGTCTTACTTCCCATTTAATGCTACCTTCAATAAGATGCACATGGGAGACTGCTGAGCACTGCCAGGGACTGGTTCATCCTGCAGTTTCCTTGCTGAGTTCTTCACAAAAATTGTCTAATGCTGCATTTTTATTGGTGAACAAGGAACAGCTGTACACAGTTGATAATGCCAATCAAAGCTCAATGACAACCCCAAAACTGAAAAATTCTTCTCTTTATTAAAAGACAATATTTAAATAGTCCGAAAGGAAAGAGCTGAGTCTCTCTGCCCTAGTGGGCAAAAGAGCTGTAGGAAATATTTGGAACCACAAAGAAATTCACTTACATCTCCTGGGGCCACTACATCATTGCAGAAATAACAGCCAAGTTTGTATCCAGGGATGTTGGCAAAAAGTGACGAGCCCAGGTCAGCAGATGCCACAGGATGGTTGGGACACAAGTCCCCGGCCCCATGATGCTTAGGTTTCTTCAGTCCATGTCTCATGACGACAAATGTGTCAAAGCCCAAGGCAGCATTGATGACTAGCTGTGGGTTTCAAGGAATAAAAGATGAGAATTAAGAGACACTTATATTAAAAAAAATAAAGAGAGACACATACATTTTAAGCCATGGCTAATTTCATATTTGGTCAACTTTTAAAATTTATTTTATAAGTATTTGCATATGAGTATAATTTGGCTTAAGCATATGGCTTATTAAGTGCAAAAAAATTGACAAGTGATTTAACATAAATTATCTCTTTTAGTTTCATTTAGAACTCCCAGCAGCCCTGGCCAGGTAGCTTGGTTGGTTAGAGCATCATCCTGATACCAAGGTTACAGGTTTGATCTCTGGTCAGGGCACAAAAAAGAATCAACCAATGAATGCATAAATAAGTAGAACAACAAATCAATCTTTCTCTCTCTCCAACCCTTTTAAATCAATAAACACAAAAATTAAAAAAAATAAAACTCCCAGAAAACATTTCCTATTTAAAGATAAAATTACTGAAAGTCAGAGAGGTTACTTGTGTAACTTGTCAAGGTCACTTGCCTGATAAGAGGTAGGTGTATAAAACCACATTTTGATATTTCTGAAACCTATTCTTTCCACTATTATCTATGGTCTCTCAGGTCTACACAAATTTTTCTCATAACAGCTTTACTGGGATATAATACACATACCATACATTTCACCCTTCACATAAATTTTCAAGAACAATTTTTGTGGTTTTTTTAACTTCTCTTAGTTGTAATGTAACTTATTCTCCCAAATTTCTGGTTATATAGAAAGCTAGAACAAAAGCAAAACCATACCAGAAAATGAAAGTCCCTCATAATATTACAGCTCAAACAATTGCTATTAATAATTTGGGGTATTTCTTCCTATTATTTTTTCCTTTTACCTCCCATTCCCTTCCCCTCGCTTTTTCCCTTCTTCTTGCTTCCTCCCCTCTTGATAAACAGATATGGATGTTTATACATATAAATATAATTGCTATAAAATATATAGAGGATTTTATTTTGCTTATTTAACATAATGTGGTATTTTCCATGTTATTAAAATTCATTGAAAACATAACCATGAAGGGCTACATCTCATGTATGTACCATGCATGTACCATCTCAGGTATATACCATGATTTATAGTATTTAATCATTAATCTGTTGGCCCTTGAAGTTGTCACTGACCAAACAGCAGTGAATAGGACAAAGTCTTTGCCCTCTTGTACCTTAACTTAAGTGGGAGTACTGCTAGAATAGCATAGAGTACCTCTAAAGGCTATGACTAAAGGATAACTTTGATGTTGGATGTGGTTGTGAAGCAAATATTCTGCAGTGGAAGCCCTTTTGCACTGTGTCCCTAGGGCACATGAAGACACGTCTTTTCTGGAGGGAGGGCAGATTTGGGACAATTCTCCCTTAGGGTGATGGTGCATTAAATCACATCCAGAGACAAACTCCCAAGATCCACACACGCTACCTTTCTCTTGCTTGCAGCAATGACGGCAGGAAGCCACCGGCTCTCCCTGGTGTCCATCAACAGAAAGACAACGTCATGGCTTTCAATGAGCTGCTCCAGTTGCTCCACATCCCGGCGGGCTTGCTCCTGGGTGACGCTGGAGAAGTTCACTGGATGTCCAGGCATGGGGATGCTCATGTTGAACCCTCTGGCATTCTAGGGAAACAGCCAGATATATAGATGTCTGAAGCGGAGCTACAGATGATATCTTAGAGCCCATGTCTCCTCACAGTTACAACATGTATATATGGTTACTTGCAACCAGAAATTTCTCTGTGTGTAATTATGCTGCTATTTCCTTTTCCTACCTGTACCCTCCAGCTTCTTTAGCTCTGTGCTCTAGACCTCCTTGGCCTGTCACCCCAGGGTCCCTAAGCCTGAATAAAGCAGCAAACAGAGAAATATGGATACTAGTTTCAAAGGGGTTTGGGGGGTACCTCCTGCCCGAGGTAAGTACCCTGGAGAAAACTGTTTATCTTTGGCTCTTTTCTATGTATTTTTGGCCAAGAAACATCATGAAAATGCAAGTACATGGAATCTCTCTGCCTGCACAATCCCCTCTGTCCAGCTGAGCTGTCGTCTCTCCCTACCTGTTCCCAACTTGCCCTCTCCTCTATTTCCTTAGTGTATAACACCACCAAAGGGTATATTATAACAAAAATTATTTGATTTCATAAATTTACAGAAGATGAGAATGACTGCTAGTGTTGCCTTAATCTTCTTAGGGTTATACATAATAATAAAAAAATAAAAACAAAAACAAAAAATCCTCAAAACCAAAAACTCTACTTGCTAACTCTCAGCTGAGAATCTGCTTGGGAGTGTACTTGTTTGAAAGGTGGGTTATAACAGAGGGTAGTAATAAAGTGAAGCCACATTCCCCATCCAAGAGTAGGAGCTGCCTGCTAGACCTGGGTTTCTTCCAGTGTGGGAACTCAGTCCTTTCCACAGGGGCTTTAGAACAGCTCTATAATTTACCATTTGTGCCCTGCCGGCCTCTGAGGATTATGGCAGATTAATAATGAATTACAATGGATGCCAATGAAATTAGGGACATTAACGTTCCAAAGAAAGTGTTCAAGAATCACAAACTGCACCCTTAATCCCCTGCACAGAGCTGGCCACAGGGAAGTGTGGGAAAACATCGGCTTTTTCATTCCTTTGCCAAAACCCCTCACCTATTGGAAAAATAGCTCAGGGAGGCAGGGCAAGTAGGTCCTGCTGCAAAGGAAAATCTATTTTGTTCAGTCTAGCTAGTCTCTCCTAATCTTAAACTTTAAATCTAATCTCTGGAATTCAAGAAAGGGACAATAGTGACTACAGCAATAATTTTTTAAAAGAATGAAAAAAAAAAGTTGCAAGCAAAGCAGGAAAGGATTCCAGGCAGAAAGGACTTCAGAATGAATAAAGTTTCAAAACAAGTCCATTTTAATAAGGAGAACACCACAGAGACAACTATCAGGACCTCATTTGTTAATTCATTAAGTATGGTGCTTCTACCATGTACCAAGTACTATAATAACCAAGAAAAGCAACAACCACAGTAACAACAACTTACTGTCTTAAGAAAATTGACAAAGCATTTTAAATAGTGGTAACTTTAAATAATACAAAACAGGTATTATTTGGGTATTTCAATGACAGCGAGATTAAATAAAGCACACAACACCAATTCTAACCTATTGAATAACACAGATCCTCATCCATATCCACTTTGCTAACCTAAACAGTTTTCTGCTTGCTAAAATTTCAGCCAATAAGTCTTTGCAGGATTGGCCCTTGGCCTACCATTTAGGTTTACACACCTGAGGATGGACTTCAGCAAGTTTCAACATAGTAGGTTTCAATGTTTGTTGGACACCAGAACCATCCAGAGAGTTTAAAAACCTCCTAATGTAAGGCTTTTCCCTAGACCACCGAAATTGGAATCTCTGAGAGATCCCAGGCACTAAGGTTTTCTAAAACTCCCCAGACGATTCGACTGTGTAGCCAGGGAAAGTTATAATTTACAGAAAGGGTGATATGCACAGATCTCAAGCTCAGTATGTTTTCAAACTGCAGGTTAACCACTGTAATGCACCTGGCAAGATACAGAACATTTCTATTACCCCAGAACACACTCCTGTGCCCCTTCCCAGTCAACCCTCACAACACTCCCCACCCTACTAGGACAACCACTGTTCTTACATTTTTTTAAATTTACTTTTTAACTACAGTTAACATACAATATTACATTAGTTTCAGGTTTATCGTAGTGGTCAACCTGGTAAGTCTAGTACCCATCCGGCAGCAACATAGTTATTACAATACTGTTGACTATATTCCCTATGCCGTACTTTACATCCCCATGGCCATTTATAACTGACTTGTACTTCTTAATCCTTTCACATTTTCATCCATTGCACCCAACCCCTCTCCTATCTGGTGACCATCAGTTTGTTCTCTGACTCTATGTCAATGGTTCTTAAGCTTTTTTGAGGTACCGAACCCACCAGTTTCATATGCGCATTCACCGAACCCTTCTTTAGTGGAAATAAAATATGATTTTTTTCCAAATTCAAGACATAGGTATATGTTTTTTACTGGTGCACAAAATGAGCCGTGCATGAACATCACCTTGCTCAAAGAACAAAACCAACAAAGTGCATGAACTCACAACAAATTACGGTATTACTTTATTCTGGCCTCCGCGGCAGAGGCTTCTGGCTTCTCCAAATCCCTGAGACCGACTCATCGAACCCCTAGAGTTCGTTAGAACCCAGGTTAAGAACCACTGCTCTATGTGTTTGTTTCTTTTATTTGTTCATTTATTTTGTATTTTAGATTCCACATATAAGTGAAATCATCTGGTACTTGTCTTTCTCTTTCTGACTTATTTCATTTAATTATACCCTCTAGGTTCATCCATGTTTTCATAAATAGCAAGATTTAATTCCTTTTTATGGCCAAGTAATACTCTATTGTATACTGTATATGTACATCTCCTTTAAACATTTATCCATCAATGGGCAATTTAGGTTGTTCCAGTAACTTGGCTATTGTAAATTAGGCTGAAGTGATTATAGGAGTACATCATTCTGATTTTTTAAACCCTAGATTGGTTTTGCTAATCTAGAACCTCATATAAATGGTATCCTACAGTATATCTTATGTGTGGGTTCTTTTACTCAGTATAATTTTTTTTTTTATTTACTCAGTATAATGCTTTTGAGGTTCATCTAAATTGTTAAGTATCAACAGTAATTTCTTTTTGTTGGATGAATATACCTCAATTTGTTTATTCACCTTCTTATTGTTAACTATTTTGGTTACTTCTAAATTTTGGCCATTATGAATAAAGCTACTATGAACATTCTTGTGTCAGTCTTTTAGTACACAGAGGTGAGCAAAAGTAGGTTAAAGTTGTGAGTTGTAATTATTTATATATTATTTATTTGTATTGTCTTATTCCATACGAATAACTGTAAATCTATTTTTTCCCACCCTGTATGTGTTTTCATTTCTCTTAGATAAATATTTAAAAGTGGAATTTTGGGATCATTAGGTAGAAACTACCTGTATAATTTCCAAAGGGCTTGTTTTATCAGCAATCTATGGGAGTCCTCGTTACTCCACAGCCTAGTAACATTTAGCACTGTCAGTCTGTTTAAGGTTAGCAATTTTAGTAGGTGTACAGTGATATATCTTCATGGTTTTAATATTTCCCTGATGACTATTAATATTGGGCATTTTCATGTGTTACCTAGCCATTTACAGATCTTCACTAAGAAAAAAGTACCTGACCAAGTCTTTTGTTCCTTAAAAAAAAGTTTGTCTGTCTCATTATTGAGTGGTAGGAGTAGTTTATGTATTCTGGATAAAGATGTTTGGCAAATATACGTTCTGTATTTTCTCAGTTTCGGCCAGCCTTCTTATTCTCTTAATGGTGTCTTTTAAGAAGCAGAAGTTTTAGATTTTAATAAAGTCAAAGTTACACATTTTTTCACTTATGGTCAATACTTACTGGATCCCAAGAAATCTTTGTCTATCACAAGATCACTAAGCTGCTTGCTCCTGGAATCTTTCCAGTTTTAGCTTTTATGTTTAATTCTATGGCCTTACTGGGGTGTCACCTAAGGACTCAGTATATTCAATGAGGTCTCTTCGTTCTGGACACTAATGTCTCCGTGCCTTGTCGTAGTTCTGGTATCTCCATTCTCACAACAGAATGGTGGTGCTTTTAGATTAGCTTTACAGAGTCATGCCTCGAGTGTGTATAACTTGGTATTCAGTCAAAGACTCCACGTGTTGCCTAGACAGTTTTCTGGACCTCTTTTTCCACACAGTTCCTACATGTCTGATACCCTGTCCTGCAAATTTCAGCATCTTTAGCTGCTCTGAACTCTGATCTCAGTTTCCTTAGCTCATCAAGACCAAGAATATCCCATAGACTCTGAAATGAGCCAGAAAATGCCTTCACACATTAAGTTGAGACAAACATTCATTATTTCCCTTCTGTCTGGGATCCGAGTATTTCACTGCCTATTGTTGTTCATTGTCTGAAGAGAGTCACTTTATATATTCCAGGTACATAACTGTTTATGGCAGGAAGCTAGTCCAATATCAGTTACTCATCAGGTGTAGAAGCAGATATTCAGAACTGGGTTTTAAAACCTTTAGTGTGGTTCCATAATTCTACATTTTATTGTCTGGCTTTTAAAGAATGTGGCCTCAAATAGTTATTTGTTTCATTAAAGGTCAGGTTTTCTCCTATTTAATTAATCTAACCCAAAAATTAGGCATGGTATTTGTAGAACAGCAGTTCTTTTCATGTCTTGTTCACTTAGGACTAGCCTTTTGGCTATGGTCTGTTATAAGGAAGGTAATAAATAAATATACTGCTCAAAAAAATTAGAGGATATTTCAAAATGAATACGAAGTGATAAAAAAAAGCGTTTTTATTTTTAAATAAGATCAGAAAAGCAAACAAGTCAAAGAAAGTTGTTTGATTATGCAAATGAGATGCAAAACCAACTTTTATTTCATTGGTGAAAATTCACTATACAAAAGGCTGAAAGTACTGTAGTATCTGCATGTTCCCTGATCCCCTAATTTTTGTGAGCAGCGTACTTGTTGAATGAAAAAAACTACACTAAATTGAACATATAGAAAAAATGTTCTTTATGGATAAACCTGGCCAACCAATAAGTGAAATAGCTTCACAAATATTTTTCATTAATTTAATGAATTACACTAGTACTTTGATGCCTTCTATACATTACCTATCATTATTTAATAGGCACGAGAAATATAAGTGTATGACACCTGGCCCTGGCCAGTTGGCTCAGTGGTAGAGCATCAGCCTGGTGTGTGGATGTCCCGGGTTTGATTCCCACTCAGGGCACACAGGAGAAATGACCATGTGCTTCTCTATCCCTCTCCCTTTTCTCTTTCATTCTCTCTCTCTTCCCCTCCCAGAGCCATGGCTTGATTGTTTCAAGCGCATTGGCCCCAGGAGCAGAGGATGGCTCTGTGCAGCCTCTGCCTCAGGAGCTAAAAATAGCTTGGTTGAGAGCATGGCCCTAGATGGGCAGAGCATTGGTCCGGTGGATCCTGGTTGGGGTGTATGTGGGAGTCTGCGTCTATCTCCCCTCCTCTCACTTGTAAAAGAAAAAAAAAGGTGTAAGAGACCTGACTCCTAGGCTCAAGGACTTCGTAATCCAATAGGGAAAATAGAATAACATGATGTAAATGCTGAGAGAGAGACTTGATCTTGGTGGGATGATGTTCTCAAGAAAAGCTGCACTTGAACTCCAAGGCCCAGACTGATCTGGCCCTTGCTTCCTCCCCAGCCGCATGGCTGTCCTCCTGGACCTTTCTGCTTCAGCCACCCTGGTGTTCCTTCAGTTGCACAGAAGCATTATGCTGCTTCTTACCTCAGATGTTTACACAGACAGCTCTGTCACTCTTAGTCAACTCCACTCATCCTACAAGACTTAGTTTCCTCGAGGAAGTCTAGGCTTGGTCAGACTTTCCTGTTAAACATTCTCCTGGCATCTGAGCTCCTGCTTCATGTACTTATCACAATTATAATATTTTGTAAAATTAGTTGTTAATGACTGTCTCTCTCACTAGATTATAAATTCCAAATATGAAACAGGACATTTTGTCTGTCTTGCTCCCCAGTCCAGAGCACATAGTAGGCCTTAAACATTTTGATGAATGAGTAACAAAATAATAAATAAATAGAGGGGACAGAGTTGGCTTATAGACAATGACTAGGATTTGGACAGCCAATATTTTAGGCAACCGATAAGTGGCAGAGCTCAGATTCAGAGCCAGGTCTCTCTGGATCCCAAGGGGAATTAATAACACTCTTCATTAACAGACTGGATTATTCTTCTCAACTAATACTGCCTCCCTCTAGAATTATATGTCTGTGCCCTTTGCCATTTGACTTTACAGGACCTCCCACTAGGAAGACTGAGTGTACTGAGCAACCCCATTGACTCTGGGTGTAGTCCTGTGAGTTATTTTGGTGATGGTGCTAGAGGATATTGCACAAGAGCTGAGACTTTAAGAGTTATAAGTATGGTAAATTTTCACCAACGCTTTTACACTTCCACTTTCTACCATAAGAACATCAGGATCAGATCTAGAACAAATATTTCAAAATTTTATATAGAAGCACAAAAGACCCTGAATAGCCACAGCAATCTTAAGAACTAAGTTGGAGGAATCATGCTACTTGATATCAAACTTTATTACAGCACAGTACTGGCATAAAAACAGAGATGTAGATTAACAGAACAGAATAAAGAGCTCAGAAATAAACCCACGCCATTATGGTCAATTTGTATTTGACAAAGGAGGCAAGAATGTATAATGGGGCAAAGATAGTCTACTTAATAAATAGTGTTGGGAAAATTGAACAGCTACATGCAAAAAAAATAAAACTAGATCAACTTTTTACACCATATACAAGAATAAAGTCAAGATGGATTAAAGATTTAAATGTTAAACTCAAAACCATAAAAATCCTAGAAAAAAACATAGGCAGTAAAATCTCAGACATGTCTCATAGCAATATTTTTTTCTGTTATATCACCTCAGGCAAGGGAAACAAAAGAAAAAATAAGCCAATGGGACTAAATCAAACTAAAAGTTTTTGCACAGCAAAGGCAACCATTAACAAAAGGAAAAGATAATCCACTGAATGGGAGAACACAGTCACCAATGATACATCTGATAAGGGGTTAATATCCAAAATATGTAAAGAACTTACAAAACTTAACACCAACCCCCCCCCAGCAATCTAATTTAAAAAATGGGCAAATGACCTAAATAGATACTTCTCCAAAGAGTATATACAGATGACAATATACATATGAAAAGATGGTCAGTGTCACTAATCATCAGAAAAATGCAAATTAAAACCATAATGAGAGAACACCACACCTGTCAGAATGACTATTATCAATAAATCAACAAACAAGTGTTGATGAAGATGCGGAGAAAAGATGTGTGTGCTATTGGTGGGAATGCTGATTGGTGCAGCCACTATAGAAGGCAGTATAAAGTTACTTCAAAAACTTAAAAATGGTACTGCCTTATGACCCAGTGATTTCTGGGAACATATCTGAAGAAACCCAAAACACTAATTCAAAAGAATATATGCACCCCTCTATGTTCATTGCAATGTTATTTACCATAGCCAAGATTTGGAAGCAGTCAAAGCGCCCATCAGTAGATGAGTGGATAAAAAAGATGTGAACAAAGGGGGTGAACATTTGCATTATACTACTCAACCGTAATAAAGAAGGACATCTTAACCTTTTGTGACAGCATGAATGGACCTTGAGATTATTATGCTAAGTAAAATGAGCCAGTCAGAGAATGACAAATACCATGTGATTTCACTTATATGTGGAATCTATTGAACAAAATAAACTAACAAACAAAATAGAAACAAACTCATAGATACAGAGAACAGACTGATAGCTATCAGAGGGAAGGAGGTAGGGAGACAAGGTAAAAAAGTGAAGGAATCAAGCAAAAAACAAAACCAAAAACCCCTCATAGACAGACAATAGTATGGTAATTACCAGAGGGAAAGGGGATGGAGGGAGGAAAGAAAAGGTAAAGGGATAGATATATGGTGATGGAAGGAGACGACTTGGGGTGATGAACACACAATACAATATGGAGATGTGTTATAGAATTGTATCCCTGAAACCTATATAATTGTTTTCATTAAAAGAAAAAAGAACAAAATTTATTGTACACCTTCTTCAATAACATTTTCAGGTAGCCTAGGATGAGGCTCACTTGGTGGCAGTGTCATGTGCTGTTATTCACTTGGCTCTTAAGCTGATGAATCTGCAGCAGCAATCCTTAACACAGAATCCACCATACAACAGCTCATCCTCAATAGATGAATATTTTGTGTGTAGCTTTTGTGCCATGTTCTACATGCATGTGGCACTGAGAGGTTTATACAAATCCCTAAGCCAAAGTGGCTGCCTTCTTCAGAAAATGTCTTCCTCCATCTAACATTACAGTGAGCATCTCTTATGCTGGAGACATAGAAAAGAACCCCTGAGCTTCCTTTTTTACTTTCCTTTGGTGCCGTTCTAAGACAATAAATCAGAATGAGACAGAAAATACATACAATAAAGCCATTGTTACTATACTAACAGGTATTGCCACAATGAGTTTGTTATAGCCTTATCCTGGGACTTCTTTTCTGAGCTCACTTGACTTCTGCTCTTTCTGTTCATTCTGGGCTTCTGTTCTCTCATCTATGAGTCTTAGTTTTATATCTTTATATAAATAAAAACGTAAATGTTCGTTTGTTCAAAATCTTAAATCTCCAAAAGTTCTTCACCAATTGCTTTGAAATTTTGACACAATGTTGCATTTGAATATGCACGTGTTTTTATCCCAGAATGATATAGTCTTAGCTCTTGCATTATCCAGAATAGCTGCGACATTGCTACCAGGTGAAAGAACTGCTCATTCCGCTTTGAAATTGCCATTGAATATGCAATTCATTGAAACTCCCACGTGCAACATTTCCAAAGCATCCGGCATGGGAAAAGTATTGCAGAAATGCAAACTTAAGTGTTTGGGATGAATGCACAATGGCGCAAAAAAATCACTCAAGGCTCTTGATCGATCATTGCAAGATTTGCGTGGAAACATCAGACCATTTGGAAACACATTAATATTGCTTGCAGGAGATTTCAGGCAAACATTACCTGTAATTCCTTGATCAACACCAGTGGATGAAATAAATACTTGCCTGAAATACTCTACTTTGTGGCGACACGTAAAGACATTAAAATTAACTACAAATATGCATGTCCAGCTGCAAAACAATTGATTAGCTGAAATATTCTCACATCAATGCTGGAAATTGGGAATGGAAAGGTGCCGGTTGATCTGACCTCAGAACAAATTTCATTGCCTCATAACTTCTGCAATTTAGTGACGTCAAAAGAAGAATTGGTTGAAAAAGTATTTCCCAGTATTCAAACCAATTAGAAGAATCACGATTGGTTGAGTGAATGAGCTATTCTTGTGGCAAAAAACAAAGATGTCTACAAACTTAACTATTATTCAGTCTAACATTCAAAGCAAGGCAGTCACATACAAGTCCGTTGACACTGTTGTGGAAGCTGATGAAGTCTACTTAACATCTGTCATTACACATAATTACAGAATTTTTTTCTTTTTGTGATGTGAACTGTTAATATCCAGCATCTTAGTATCTTTCAAATAAGCAATATAGTATCATTAACTATTGTCACCATCCTGTACAATTACATCCCCAGGACTTAATTTATTTTATAACTGAAAGTTTGTACCTTTTGTTCATCTTCACCCATTTTTCCCTAGCCCCCAGCTCTGACCACCTCCAATCTGTCCTATGTATCTATGAGCTTGGTTTTCATTGTTGATATATATTTTTTAATTCCACACAAAAGTGAAATCATATGTCTTGGAGAAGACCTCTTTGAATTGAGGTAACTAGGTGTTCTGTTTGCTTCTCAGATTCAAGGACCTAGTAATTTCCATGGGCTTGGAAAGTTCTCCTCAATAATTTATTTGAATAGGCTCTCTGTGCCCTTCTCTCTGTCATCTTCTTCTGACATGCTTATTATTCTTATATTGCTTTTTCTGATGGAGTCTCATAGAGCTATTTCTTTTTTTTTTTTTTAAGCAAGCAAGCGAAAGAAAGACAAGGGAGAGAGCTGAGAAGCATTAACTGGTAGTTGCATCACTTTAGTAGTTCATTGACTGCTTCTCATACGTGCCTTGACCAGGGGGCTCCAGCCAAGCCAGTGACATTGGGCTCAAGTCAGCGACCTTGGGCTTCAAGCCGGCACCATGGAATCATGTCTATGATCCCATGCTCAAGCCAGTGAGTCAGCACTCAAGCCAGCAACCTCAGGATTTTTAACGTGGGACCTCAGCATTCCAGGTCTATGCTCTATCTACTGCACCACCACCAGTCAGGCTATCATATTTTTTTTAATTCTTAAGTCTCTCTCTTCCCTCTGTATCATTTCTAGATTTCTATCTTCAATATCACTAATTCTTTCGTCCATCTGGTCAGCTCTATTTCCTATGCTCACTAGATCATTCTTGATCTCACTTACTAAATTTGTCATCTCCAGACTTTGGTTGGTTCTTTTTTAAAATTTCAGTATTTTTAGTAGAGTCCTCATTTTGCTCATTAATTTTTTTTCTGAGGGCATTAAATAGCTTGTCTGTGTTTTTTGCATCTTATTGAGTATTTTCAGAACTTCGATCTTGAATTCTGTTATTTATATACCAAATTTCCATGTGTTTAGGTTGCTTTTTGGAGAATTTTCATTTTCTTTCTGACTGCATCACTCTCTTGGTTATTCATGTTATTTGATGGAGTCTTCCTCTGTCTAAGCATCTACATAAGTGACCCTTATTTAGCGGATTACTTCCAAGAGGTCTGTTATTTTTCAGTAGGTGGCACTGAATCACAAGTTTTAGCTCTGTGAAATTCACATGCTGACCCAAACCGTGATGCTGGCTGCTGTCAGCATATCTGCAATGCAGGGAGTGGATGGACTGACTAGGGGTATCTGGCTTCTTTCCTTCTGGGAATGGCAACCTCAGGCCTGTGCATGATTTCTCCTGCACCCCAACCAGGAACCAGACACAAAGTACCCCCTCTGCTTAGGAGAAACAGTAGTTCTGTACTGTCAGTTCTTGGGTGAGCAGCTGATGTACTCTGCAACCTGACACCAAGGGCAAAGGAAGGTGAGTTCTGGGAGGCTGGGGGACTGCGGGACTTTGCATCTTTGTTTCTTTGCCTAGAGTGTAGACCACTGGCAAAGTGTGGATCACAGGCTGAGTGTGGTAAAACCAGCGGTGTCCCAGACCTGCATCTCCTGCCAAGGGTCATGAACCCAGCCATTGCTCAGTGGTAGTCAACCTGGTCCCTACCGCCCACTAGTGGGCATTCCAGCTTTCATGGTGGGTGGTAGCGAAGAAACCAAAATATAAATAAAAGGATAGATTTAACTATAGTAAGTTATTTTATAAAGATTTATTCTGCCCAACAGCGAAATCTGACATAAAGTACTTGGTAAGTAATTATTATTATATGCTTTAACTTGCTGTAACTCTGCTTTATAAATTTTATAAAGTTATTTCCCTACTTTATAAATTACCAGTAATGTGGAACTGGGGGCGGTTAGAAAATTTTACTACTAACAGAGATACAAAAGTGGGCGGTAGGTATAAAAAGGTTGACTACCCCTGCAGTTGTTCACTACTGAGTGAGTGCCCTCTGAAACTCTCTGCTCTTCCCAGAAGAAAACCCAGATACAACCAGGTTTCTCTCCTCTCTGGGCTGAGTCCTGCCCTGAGCTCTCAGCTGCAGGACTGCATCCTTGGCTCGCTTTTTATTTTTCACCTCCCCATCCACTTCCACCTGCCTTTTAGTTGGTTTGATGCACAGATGTTTCAGGCATGATTGTACACTAAGCTGGGGTTCCTTCGCTGAGTTATAGCCTATCAGATTGTTGCAATTTCAGGGAGAGAGACCAAAGTGATCCCTCATGCCATCATTCCTCTGCCTCTGACCAAAACTTATATAATTTTATTAATCAATGTCACCCAAATAAATTCAATTAAATAAAATAAAAGCAAGATCAGATGGCTGTTTCTCCTTTTTTTTTTTACAGAGACAGAAAGAAAGTCAGAGAGAGGGATAGATAGGGACAGACAGACAGGAACGGAGAGAGGTGAGAAGCATCAATCATCAGTTTTTTGTTGTGGCACTTTAGTTGTTCATTGACTGCTTTCTCATATGTGCCTTGACCATGGGGCTACAGCAGACCAAGTAACACCGTGCTCAAGCCAGCAACCTTGGATCCAATCTGGTGAGCCTTGCTCAAACCAGATGAGCCCATGCTCAAGCTGGCGACCTTGGGGTCTTGAACCTGGGTCCTCTGCATCCCAGTCCAACACTCTATCCACTGTGTCACCGCCTGGTCAGGCTGGCTGTTTCTCCTTAAGCTTAGATTTTGAAATAATGACATTCAGAGCATACTGAAACCTGACCTGAAGCATAAAGTCCAGCCTAGCCCAGTAGCAAAACCACAACCAACCTGCAGACCTGTGAGTTATGAAATAAATATTTATAATTATAAGCTACTGAAATGTTGGGATGTGTAATATGCAATATTGTCACAGTAGAAACCTAACTAACATGTCTCCTAAATGACAAGGTTTTCATTTATTCTTATTTCTTTTGGCATCCAGTTACCTAGCTGGGTACATAGTGTGTGCACAATCAGTACTGTTGAATTAAACCCAATGACTGATATTTATCAAAGACACTGGTCAAATGAACAAAACCATCAAAGTTATTTCTAAGGCAAAGATTTATAAAATGAATGAATAATGAGAGACTAAACAGAGAAACTGAGAAAGTAGGCTTTTTTTTTTTTTAGCTAGGGCTGAGACTTTAAGTGTAAGTAGGTGCTCTGGAGACACCTAGTCTAACCTGTCAGATTAACTGATTGAGCATGCAAGATGCAGAACCTCTTTTGCAGAATGACCTAAAAAAAAAATGACAAGATTTTGAATAAAATGAGCTGAATGACTTGTGTATTATTATGTGCTATTTTTTAAAGTAAATGATCCAACTCAAAAATAAGAAGCAGCTTGAATAAAAAGCTAAACATTTAGCTCAATCTTTCTTCTGCAAAGACTTCCATGAAATTTAACTTAAAAACCTCTTCTAAGTAACTATCTCTGTATTCTGATGATGGAGGCAAAATAATGTCCTACATCTGCCACCATAAATCCCTTTGGAACAAGGTGATATATAAAAATTAGATACACCCAGAATTCCTCAACTTAAAGTCAAATAATGCTTTGTCACTTACACAATATTTTATCATACATTTTTCATTTTATTTTTACAATAATATATGAGGTTTTGGCCCTGGCCAGTGGCTCAGTGGATAGAGGGCTGGCTTGGCACATGGACATCCAGGTTCAATTCCCTCTTCAGGGCACACAGGAGAAGTGACCACCGGCTTCTCCCTCCTCTCCTTCTCCCTCTCCCCCTTCTCTTTCTCATCTTTTCCCTCAGCCAGTGGCTCAATTGGTTCAAGCATGGCCCCGGGTGCTACGGATAGTTCAGTTGGTCCAAGCATGTCAGTCTAAAGTGCTAAAAACAGGTTGGTACTCAAGCATTAGCCCCACACGGGGTTGCCAGGTGGATCCCGGTCAGGGCGAATGCAGGAGTCTGACTCACTATCTCCCCTCCTCTCACCTAAAATAATAATAATAACAAATAAAGTTTTGTTGTGCTTTAATCCCCGTCTGAGATGAGTAAGCAGAGGCTCGGCCACAGGATGAGCGCCTGATAATAAGTGACAGATGTCTGACTGTCTTTCAACAATACCAAAGGGCCTCATTCTTCAAGACTTAAACATTATAGACATAGGAGACAACCTTTGACATTCCCAGACAGCATCAACATACCACTCCGGGGAATATTCTCTGGAGCCGGTCTGCTGCAGCCAGGGCTTTGGGCTTGCCACCTGTTAGGCAATCTTCAAATTCATAGAGAGGCTGCCTCACAGGATTGGAGTAGGAGATCTTGGCATTGTCCACAAATGTGATGTGTCTGACTCCCCAGCCCTGCAGGGAAACAGGATATCATTGTGTGTTTCAGGTGAAAGGATTCAGAGGGTGGCTGTTTTGAAATTCCTCAAAGGAGTTTGCTTTGGAGCAGTTTGGGAACCTCAAATACAGGGAACTTCAGAAATTAAATTATGCAAATTTAATTTTTTTTTGATAACGTATCAACTTCCTTTAAAAGACAAAATAATTATATACCCAATGTCTTGTTCCCTGTAATGATGAGATAAAGAAATGTCAGAGTGGCTCTACCTAATAATTCAGTACTTTTGACTGTGACACACACACACAAAAGCCTTTGGAGGGGAGCTTCATAAAAATTGTCCGTGTTGCTATCTTAAAAGAATTACCATTAGCCTCCAGTGTTCTTGTTTTCCCTTAAGGAATAATTAAGTATAAGCTTATCTTTTTGTGTGTGTGGCAGAGACAAAGAGAGACAGACAGACAGACAGGAAGGGCAAGAGATGAGAAGCATCAATTCTTCATTGTGGCACCTCAGTTGTTCATTGATTGCTTTCTCATATGTGCCTTGACTGGGGGCTACAGCAGACTGAGTGACTCCTTGCTCGAGCCATTGACCTTGGGCTCAATCTGCTGAGCCTTGCTCAAACCAGATGAACCCGTGCTCAAGCCGGCGACCTCGGGGTTTCAAACATGGGTCTCCTGCATCCCAGCCCAATGCTCTATCCACTGCACCACCACCTGGTCAGGAAGTAATAGCTCATCTTAAAACTCACTTAAAGCCTAAATTAACTCCTAGGAAAAATAACTTACAAGTCATTTCCCACTAACACTGTAGAAGATTTCGTATTTCTCCAAGAGGCAAAAGCCTTAACAATTTGGAATGTTGGAAATGATTCTCAGAAATAGTTGTCATACACTTCGATTACATCTCCTATACTCTCATAGAACCACGCAACTGTAAAGTTGATTAAGATCTCTAAAATCCTTGTTCAATTACTTTGTTTCACAAATATGGAAACTAAAGCCCATAAAAGATAAGTGACTCACCTAAGGTCATAGATCCAGTTAATGGTGAGGAAGAGATGAGATCCCCCAGAGTTGCAATCAAATGAAGATGGTTACTTTGGGGGGTAAGATGGGGTGTGTGTATTTCAGTAGATCATAAATAAGCATAATGATCTAAGAGAAGCTCTGCCATGGTTAGCTACAAAGCTCAGGTTCTGCTCTCTCTCATTTCAATATCCTTCTATTAGGGACTCTGAAACTCAAGACTGATGATTCTAGGGGTACAATAAATGAAGACCCAAGATTTGTTTTCAGGGTTGAGAAAGGCCAGAATCCATCCTTTCAAAGCATAGCGTAGATCAGCTGTTTGCTTTGATGCCCACAGATAAGTTTTTTTGTCTACTCACCCAGCTAAGTAATCTACTATGGACAGGGAATAAAGGTATGTTAAATACAAAAGTAACTTGTACTTAGTTTGGGGATATTTATTTCTGATGTATTTTTGCATTCCTTACAGCAATGTTGAGTGGATAGCAAAGAAAGCAGTCTGAGCACATGCTGGCCAATAGGAAGAAAGCTAAATAAATTACAAATATGCCATAGGTGTATCACATGCAGGTAGGCTTCCACACTTAATTAAGGCTTTTTCTGGAATGCTACACATTTTAAATGGCTAATCTGTAAAAATTAAAGAAAATTCAATACTCAATGCAGGTGAGGATGTGAGTAAAAAACCTGTTTTACCGGTTGAGAATGTAAACTGTAATTTTTCTAGAAAGCAACTTGGCAATGTTTCTAGAGTCTTTAAAATATTCACATCTGGCCCTGGCCGATTGGCTCAGTGGTAGAGCACTGGCCCAGTGTGTGGAAGTCCCAGGTTCGATTCCCCGCCAGGGCATACAGGAGAAGCACCTATCTGCTTCTCCACCCTACCCCCTCTCCTTTCTCTCTATCTCTCTCTTCCCCTCCCGCAGCCAAGGCTCCATTGGAGCAAAGCTGGCCAGGGCACTGAGGATGGGCTCCATGGCCTCTGCCTCAGGCACTAGAATGGCTCAGATTGCAGCAGAGCAGCGCCCCAGAGGGGCTGGGGCTGAGCATCACCCCAGGTGGATCCCAGTCGGGCACATGTGGGAATCTGTCTGTCTGCCTCCCCATTCCCACCCACCCTCCCATGCCTCTCACTTCGGAAAAATAGGGAAAAAAAAGATGTTAACATCCTTTTGATCTATTTCCAGCAATCTACCCTAGGAAATGATCTGAAATACAGACAAAGATATATTTACAAAGATGCTCTTTGCAACATATTTTATAGTTAAACATTTGTAAAAATTTACAGTTATGTAAAGGATTGGAATCAATGTTAATGCCTAACATCAGGGGAATGTCTCAGTAAATTGTGTTTCATTATACAAGAAAGCATATTCTAAAGCTACTAAAAAGCCCTAATAGACATTCTTTTTAATGACATGAGAAAGTGTTTACAATGTTAATTGATAAAAGCAAGAGACGTTATTATATATCATATAATGTTTTAAAAAATATATTAACAGGCGGAAGCAAGATGGCGACGGAGTAGGCGGACGTACCAACTTCCAACTCCCAGAACCAGAGTGGATTATAACTCAATTTAAAGAACCATCATCTGGATAAACCAACTATGAACTAAACTAAGTAGACTCTCCAACCAAGGAACACAGAAGAAGCCACACTGAGACTGGTAGGAATAGCGAAAACGCGAAGAGGGCTGCCCAGCTCCCCGGAGCAAACGGCAGCCCGGACAGACCCGCGTGGCGGGAGGAGAGTTTGGCGGAGAGGGAGGGACCTGAGTCCCAGGAACCAAGCCCCAGCCTGCAGTCCCAGAGCCTAGAAGAGGCGTTTGGACAGTTTTGAGCTGTGAAAAAAGTGAGGGAGCTCCCAGGCCTACAGTGTGGAGTATTAGGTCCCTTCCTACTCTGCTGAGGGTTGCTGAAGGGTTTGGGGCGGCAGGACGCTGAAACGCGGTTCTGTTGGCGTGGGCAGAGGCCAAGCCGGTGTGAGCTCGGTCTAGCCCAGCAGGGTCGGAGGGGACGCATGAAAGCGGTCCGGAAGCTACGGGCCCGCCTTTAATCCCACTTACGGGGACAAAGCAGGAGGCCAGGAACGGGCAGAAATCTGCTCTGCGACCATGAGCAAGCCGGCCCTGATCGCGGGAAAGGGGCTAGGATCAGGGAAGGGCAGGGGCTCGCGGCTGAGCTCACGCTACCAGCCTCCCACCCCCGGCCGGAGAAACCCCAGTTTGCCATTATACGTGCAGGAGCGGGCTCCGAACGCGGGGGCGGGGTAGAGTCCGGGACGAGCGGAAGTATGCAGCTGAGTGGAAGCCAGCAAACACGCCCGGCCCAATAAACCTGGGTTTGCGACCCTGCGCAGAAGGGCCCTGGCCTCGAGGGCAGGGCTAAAGCTCCGGAGGGGCAAAGGCTCACAGCTGAGAGCACGTCAAAAGCCCCGCCCAACCTGCGAAACTGTGGCGAGCAGGCTCTGACTGCGGGTTCTGGGCAGAAGTCTGGAAATAGGCTGGGTCCGCAGCTGAGCAAAGGTGCTCACCTCTACCCTTGGTGAGCTACCCCTGCGGAGTGCTGTCAGGAGTACTTTTGACCGTGACACACACACAAAAAAGCCTTTGGAGGGGAACACCCATAGGGGTGCCGGAACCAATTCTGCAAGAGATACTAAGGGGCCTCTTGTGAACAGTTTAAAGGGAGGAAAGAATAGAGCAAAAAAAGAATACAGCTTTAAAGAATAAAATGGCAATAAACAAATCACAGCAAAAGCCACAGTGGGCCGGCACTGGCAACACTCATACCCAACCACCCTAGGCAGCAGCAGAGGGGGTGACGGGGCCTGCAGACAGACCACATATAGAGAACACAAAGGCAACACCTACTGGACTCCAGTGGCCACAACTTGCTTATACACAGAAAAAATGGGCAGGCAGAGGAGTGCAAACCAAATGAATCAAGAGAAATCCCCAGAGAAGGACCTGAATGAACCAGATACAACCAAATTACCAGAAGCAGAATTTAGAATAATGATAGTTAGGATGTTCAAAGAAATTAGAGCAAAAATGGATAGTCATTATGAACACCTAAATAAAGAGATAACAAGTATAAAAAACAAAATTGAAATAATAAAAAAGAATCAGACAGAAATGACAAATACAGTATCAGAACTGAAGAACACAATGGAAGGAATTAAAAGCAGGATGAATCACGCTGAGGATCGAATAAGCGAGTTAGAGGACACAATAAACAAAGGCACAGAAGCAGAGAAGAAAAAGGAAAAGAGACTCAAAAATGTGAGGAAACTCTAAGGGAGCTCTGTGACAACATGAAGAGAAACAACATTCGCATCATAGGGGTGCCTGAAGAAGAGGAAAGAGGACAGGAAATGGAAACTTTGTTCAATCAAATCATAGCAGAAAACTTTCCTAAATTAAGGCTGGGAAACACTCCACACGTTCAAGAAGCACACAGAACTCCATTAAAGAGAAACCCAAGAAGATCTACACGAAGACATATCATAGTTAAAATACAAAAGCTAATGGATAAAGAAAAAATTTTAAAAACAGCTAGGGAAAAAAAGGCTATCACCTACAAAGGAGCCCCCATAAGGATGACATCGGACTTCTCAACAGAAACACTTGAGGCCAGAAGGGAATGGCAAGATATAATCAAAGTAATGCAGAACAAGAACCTACAACCAAGACTACTTTATCCAGCAAGGCTAACATTTAAAATTGAAGGACAAATAAAGAGCTTCCCAGAAAAAGAAAGCCTCAAGGAATTCATAAAAACCAAACCAATTCTGCAAGAGATACTAAGGGGTCTCTTGTGAACAGTTTAAAGGGAGGAAAGAATAGAGAAAAAAAAAAAATACAGCTTTAAAGAATAAAATGGCAATAAACAACTACATATCAATAATAACCTTAAATGTAAATGGATTAAATGATCCAATCAAAAGATATAGGGTGGCTGCATGGATAAAGAAACAGGACCCATATATATGCTGCCTACAAGAGACACACCTTAAAACAAAAGATGCATATAAACTGAAGGTAAAAGGATGGAAAAAAATATTTCATGCAAACGGAAATGAAAAAAAAAGCAGGGGTAGCAATACTTATATCTGACAAAATGGACTTTAAAACAAAGGCTGTAGTAAGAGATAAAGAAGGACACTACATAATGATAAAGGGAACAATTCAACAGGAAGATATAACTATTATAAATATCTATGCACCAAATATAGGAGCCCCGACATACATAAAGCAGACTTTGATGGATATAAAGGACAAGATTAACAGCAATACTATCATAGTAGGGGATTTCAATACCCCTCTAACAACACTGGATAGATCCTCAAGAAAGAAAATTAATAAAGGAACAGCAGACTTAAAGGATACACTAGATCAACTTGATTTAATAGATATCTTCAGAACTTTTCACCCTAAAGCAGTAGAATATACATTCTTCTCAAGCGCTCATGGTACGTTTTCTAGGATAGACCACATGTTAAGACACAAAAATGGTCTCAATAAATTTAAGAAGATTGAAATCATATCAAGCATTTTCTCTGATCACAATGCCATGAAACTAGAAATTAACCACAAAAGAAAAACTGAAAAATACTCAAACACTTGGAAACTAAATAGCATGTTATTAAATAATGAATGGATTAACAATGAGATCAAAGAAGAAATAAAAAAGTTTCTAGAAACAAATGATAATGAGCATACATCAAATCAAAATTTATGGGACACAGCAAAAGCAGTTCTGAGAGGGAAGTTTATTGCACTACAGGCATATCATAAGAAGCTAGAAAAAGCTCAAATAAGTAACCTGACCCTGCATCTAAAAGAACTAGAAAAACAACAACAAATAAAACCCAAGACAAGTAGAATGAAGGAAATAATAAAGACCAGAGCAGAAATAAATGACATAGAGGCGAAGGAAACAATACAGAGGATCAATGAAACCAGAAGTTGGTTCTTTGAAAAGGTAAACAAGATTGATGAACCTTTAACTAGACTCACCAAGAAAAAAAGAGAGAGGACTCAAATAAATAAAATTAGAAAGGACAGTGGAGAAATAACAACTGACACAACAGAAATACAAAGCATTGTAAGAAAATACTATGAAGAACTATATGGCAAAAAATTAGACAATCTTGGTGAAATGGAAAAATTTCTTGAATCATATAACCTTCCAAAAATCAATCTGGAAGAATCAGAACACCTAAACAGACCAATTACAACAAATGAGATCGAAACAGTTATCAAAAAACTCCCAAAAAAGAAAAGTCCCGGGCCTGATGGCTTCACAAGTGAATTCTATCAAAAATTCAAAGAAGAACTAACTCCTATCCTCCTCAAGCTATTTCAAAAAATTCAAGTGGAAGGAAGACTTCCAAACTCCTTTTATGAGGTGAGCATAATTCTGATCCCAATACCGGGCAAAGACAACACAAAGAAAGAAAATTATAGGCCTATATCCCTGATGAATTTAGACACTAAAATTCTCAACAAAATATTAGCCAACCGGATCCAGCAATATATGAAAAAAATCATACACCATGATCAGGTGGGATTTATTCTGGAGAGGCAAGGCTGGTTCAATATTCGCAAATCAATCAATGTGATTCATCACATAAACAAAAGGAAGGACAAAAATCACATGATAATTTCAATAGATGATGCAGAAAAGGCATTTGATAAAAATCCAGCACCCATTCATGCTCAAAACTCTCAGTAAAGTGGGAATACAGGGATCATTGCTTAACATGATAAAGGCCATCTACGACAAACCTACAGCAAACATCATACTAAATGGACAAAAATTAAAAGCAATCCCCTTAAGATCAGGAACCAGGCAGGGATGCCCACTTTCACCACTCTTTTTCAACAAGTTCTGGAAGTCCTAGCTACAGCAATCAGACAAGAAGAAGAAATAAAAGGCATCCAAATTGGAAAAGAAGAAGTAAAACTGTCACTATTTGCAGATGATATGATATTGTATATTGAAAACCCTAAAGTCTCAGTCAAAAAACTACTGGACCTTATAAATGAATTCAGCAAGGTGGCAGGATATAAAATTAATACTAAGAAATCAGAGGCATTTCTATATACCAACAATGAACTGTCAGCAAAAAAAATTAAGGAAACAATCCCCTTCACTATTGCAGCCAAAAAAATAAAGTACCTAGGAGTAAATTTAACCAAGGAGGTTAAGGACTTGTACTCAGAAAATTATAGAACATTGATAAAAGAAATCAAGGAAGATACAAACAAGTGGAAGCATATACCGTGCTCATGGCTAGGGAGAATAAACATCATTAAAATGTCCATATTACCCAAAGCAATTTATAAATTCAATGCAATACCAATTAAAATACCAACGACATACTTCAAAGGTATAGAAAACATATTACAAAAATTTATATGGAACCAAAAAAGAACACGAATAGCCTCAGCAATCCTAAAAAGAAAAAATAAAGCAGGAGGTATCACTCTTCCAGATATCAAGGTTTACTATAAGGCCATTATACTCAAGACAGCCTGGTACTGGCATAAGAACAGGCACATAGATCAATAGAACAGAGGACCCAGAAATAAACCCACAGCTTTATGGACAACTGATATTTGACAAAGGAGGAAAGAACATACAATGGAGTAAAAACAGCCTCTTTAACAAATGGTGTTGGGAAAATTGGACATCTACCTGCAAAAAAATGAAACTAGACCATCAACTTACACAATTCACAAAAACCAATTCAAAATGGATAAAAGACTTAAATGTAAGCCGTGAAACCATAAGCATCTTAGAAGAAAACATAGGCAGCAAGCTCTCCAACATCTGTAGCAGCAGTATATTTGCCGATTTATCTTTACGGGCAAATGAAATAAAAGGCAAGATAAACAAATGGGACTATATCAAACTAAAAAGTTTTTGCACAGCTAAAGACAATAGGAACAGAATAAAAAGACATACCACACAATGGGAGAACATATTTGACAGCACATCTGATAAGGGGTTAATAACTAAAATTTATAAAGAACTTATAAAACTCAACACCAGGAAGACAAACAACCCAATCAAAAAATGGGCAAAAGAAATGAATAGAAATTTCTCCAAAGAGGACATACAGATGGCCAATAGGCATATGAAAAAATGCTCAACATCCCTAATCATTAGAGAAATGCAAATTAAAACCACAATGAGATATCACCTCACACCAGTCAGAATGGCACTCATCAGCAGAACAACACAGAATAAGTGCTGGCGAGGATGTGGAGCGAAGGGGAACCCTTCTGCACTGCTGGTGGGAATGCAGACTGGTGCAGCCACTGTCGAAAACAGTTTGGAGATTCCTCAGAAAATTAAAAATCGAACTGCCTTTTGACCCAGCTATCCCACTTATAGGAATATACCCTAAGAACACCATAACACTGTTCGAAAAGAAGAAATGCGCCCCCCATATTCGTGGCAGCATTGTTCACAATAGCGAAGATCTGGAACCAGCCCAAGAGTCCGTCAGAAGACGAGTGGATTAAAAAGCTATGGTACATATATACTATGGAATACTACTCAGCCATAAGAAACGATGACATCGGATCATTTATAACAAAATGGATGTACCTTAATAACATTATACGGAGTGAAATAAGTAAATCAGAAAAAAAAGAAAAACTGAGAACAGCATGGTTTCATACATAGGTGGGAGATAAAAGTGAGAATATGAGACATGGACAAGAGAGTGGTGGTTACGGGATGGGGGGAGGGAGGGCATAGTGGGATAGGGAGGAGGGGAGGGACACAGGGAAAACCAGATAGAAGGTGACAGAGGACAATTTGACTTTGGGTGATAGGCATGCAACACAATTGAATGATAAGATAACCTGGAGATGTTTTCATTGTACATATGTACCCTGATTTATTGGTGTCACCCCATTAGAATTAATAATAAAATTAAAAAATATATATTAACAAACACTGAAAGGAAATAGTGAAAAGGTGGTAGAAAAATGGATACTTTCCTGTTTAAAACTTTTACACAAGAGTGCTGTAAATCATAAAGGAAAAGACTAACATAATCACAAAAAATGTTAAAAATTTATTTTATATGGCTACATATAGTTTTAATAAGTTGAGAAAATATTTGCATCATAGAACAGAAAAAACAGTTAATATTCATAAAAAAAAGAATTCCAAATCACTAGAAGAAGCATAATCCAAAGGACATGAATAGAAAAAATAAACTTCACAAAAGAAATAAATTTAAGAGTCACCTTCACTAAATAAAGAAATGCATATAAACAGTTAGGTTCCTCACATGTTTCGAGGAGCATAGACTAGTACAATACTTTTGGAAGATAATTTAGTTTGGGAAGAAATATTTACCATTGTAATTCTACTTCTAGACTTTCTTCAAAAGAAATAATTCTATGAATATATAAAGATGTAAGTGTAAAATGTTCATGTCATCAGCAACTCTACAAGAATATGCTGACACTGAGGAAGTAAACTGAGGACAGTCATATAACAAAATACTACATATACATAATATGAAATACACAGAAAGCCACAATTATTTTTATATTGAGTTAAAAATAACCTGTTATAGGCCCTGGCTGGGTAGTCATTGAGAGCGTCTTCCTGAAATTACAAGGTTGCAGGTTCAATTCCCAGTCAGGGCACACAAGGGAAGCAATTAATGAATGCATGACTGAATAGAAAAACAAATAAATGCTTCCCTTTCCCCTCGCCTCTCTCTCTTCCTCTCTCTGTCTTGCTAAAAAAAATCAATCAATAAACAAAAAATTAAGCCCTGGCCAGAGAGCTTGGTTGGTTGGAGCGTTATCTGGAAGCTCAGACATGGCCAATTTGATTCCCGGACAGGGTACATACAGGAACTGCTCGATGTTCCTGTCTCTCTATCTCTCCCAACCTCTCTCTCAAAAAGCCCCAAAACAAAACAAAATAAAAACCCCTGTTATAGACAGTATGCTATAATCCAATTTTCATACATATAATAACAGCAAAGATGAAAAATATCTATTTGTATATGCCTATGAAAACTTCAGGGAAAGATATACTGCATATTAACCTATAAAGTCTACTTAATTCAGGGAAATACGACTTGAGATGGGGGTGGAGAGAGACTTTGGGCTTCTACCTTATAATAAAAGCATGTATTCCTTTTATAATTAAAATATATATAGAGAAAAGAACAAAGGAAAGGAAAGGGGAGGGGAAATGGGAGGGGTAGGAGAGGAGAAAGGGCATCTGAGACGTAGAAGGCAATCAGATGTAGTAAAATGGGAAGAGAAGCCACAGCTTCGAAGGTACCATTAGGCCCTCACAAACTTACCATCAGTGTCCTAGCTACATTACAACCCAAGGTGCCGGCTCCAAGCAGCAGACATTTGGCAGACACAACTTTGTCTAAGTCCAAAGTAGGCACCAATCTCCAACACATCAATTTGAGATTTAGATCCACTGATGACTCAGCTAACCTAGAAAATGAGAAAACTGTATATTTATTCAGTCAGTCCACTCATTTATACCTCATACTTATCCTTTTCAGATAGAAAGCAGCTGTAGGGGAGAAAAAGGAAATTAGAATCAAAGGAAAAATAAGATGACTCTTGAAGGTAAGTGGTGAGAACAGTTACCGAACAGAATGAATGCCACTGTCCTCTGCAATTGTTAATGATAGGCCACATATTTGATACTGAGCTGCTAGCAGCCCAGATAAAAAGGGAAGCATGACTGGTACTAAGAGTCATTGTGTCCATAAATAAAAACACACCAGCTACTACCTGCTTAAGAGGAAAGTTTTTCCTAATACTGAAAACCAAGAAATTTCTTCCATGTCCCCTCAGTAAAGCATCCACATACATTCTTCCTTAAATAAAATATTGGTTTCCATTAAGTATTTCTTAAAATGTCCTTCAGTGTAGGCTACTAGGACAAACTTAAAGGCCAACGAATAAAGGGCTAAAACATGGTGCAGATACAGGCTTGAGTGTCTGTGCCTGAAGCAAGAACAAAATTTAGAATGTCTATATGAACAGACGAAACATGTACCCTTCAGGATATCCCTCATTAATTCCCACAATCCAAACTTAAAACGAAGAGTTAGGCAGCAAAGAATGCAATAACACTCACTGTTAAATGTGAACGGCACCCTTTGGACTGAACTGTGCAATGCCATTGCCCTCACAGAACCTAGCATGCAAAAGCTCCATTGGAAAAAACATCTTCCAAAATATACCTTTTAGGGTCCATGCACTCACTGAGGTTCACCATCCTCGGTCCCATGCCTCCTTTTTGGTTCTTTTCCCATCCAACTGCTTTGGGACAATCTTAAAGCAAATAAAATAATAAGTTTAATGAAGGAGGGAAGAATAAAAACAAATAAATCAAGCAGCAAGATGGCCCATACATCAATAAGCTTTCAGCACACTGGTTTCTCAAAGAGGTCCTTGGGCCTGAATTCACATCTGCTTGTCTCAGTTGCCTCCCTATCTTCCACGGTTACTAGGAGTCTTGTTTAGAGGCCAGTAGGCCCACGCATAGTCTTCCTGTAGAGGGACTTCTGAAATAGCCCTCAACTGCATACCAAGTTGCTTTGATTTCTGCAGCTACTGGAAGTTGCTCAAATCAACACAATCATGTTTGGGATTGGTATAACCCTGTCAAAGGTTCTCTATCTAAGGGAACAGGCTGCTGTAATGGTAGCACAACTTCTGATGAAGTTCCCATTGGGATATGAAGAGGACATCCCTTCTGTTCCTCATTTTCATCCTGACCCTCTGCTCAGCTGCTCAACTCCACTGTGTACCTACCTGTGGGCAGATCACAGTCTAAGAGGACTGTCCTTCTGTTAAGCTGCCCTCTTCTTTAAGTCTGAATGGATAAGGATCCATTCAGACTCTTCCCTCCCTGACTTATCTCTTAATCTCTGCAACTCCAATTCTAGCAGTTCTCAATGTGTGCCCTATGATGCTGAGAAAATAAGGATCCATGGATAATAGACATGGAAAATACTTCTAAATTTTGAAAAGGCCTATAGTAAAGGAACTATGTTATTTGATTTGGTTTTGTGTTTTCCAAATTTACATGGCTCTCAGTATCTCCCACCCTCACTGGTAACACATTCAGGGAAATGCAGCACTATTCGACTGTTGCAAAATCCTCAAAAACTTCAATTGCTTTGTAGAATATTCCGGCTACCTTCTCACATTAATGGAAACCTGGCTTTCTTGGGGAAACCTACTGATGAGGTCCACTCACTTGCTTACACTCCCTACACCTCAGGACCTTTTTCACTGAATCCCTGAAGTTCATAATAAAGTCTCAATTCCTTTGCAGGGAATTCACCCAGCCACAACCTGCCCTTCCAGCATCCCCTCCAATGTCCGCCTTACCTAAGTCTCTGAAGGAACAGAAACTCCCTGACTTTTATTAAGATATAAAAGACTATTAGGAGAAATTTTGTTTCTAAATCGTACACTGATATTCTTTGGCCATTCTCCAACTTTTAGATTTTCTGTCTTCACCTCTATCTTCCTTTTCTTGGGAACCATTTATCTTTTGACCTTTCTTTTTTAAATAAAACTATTGCTTAATATAATTATGGAACCTAGAAGGTGTTGATTTCGTTTGCACAATCTTTTCTTTGTGAAACGAAAGAATGAGATAGGATGACCAATGGAAAACCTTGGGACTAATTATCCTGGAGAACTACTTGGACTGGCTGAGGCAATGTAATAAAAAATTAAAACAGATATAATAAATTTAAGGGGTTTTTTGGGGTTTTTTTTTTACAGGAACAGAGACCGAGTCAGAGAGAGGGATAGACAGGGACAGACAAACAAGAACCAAGAGAGATGAGAAGCATCAATCATCAGATTTTTTGTTGTGACACCTTAATTGTTCATTGATTGCTCTCTCATATGTGCCTTGACCACGGGCCTTCAGCAGACCAAGCAACCCCTTGCTGGAGCCAGTGACCTTGGGTCCAAGCTGGTGAGCTTTTGCTCAAGCCAGATGGGCCCGTGCTCAAGCTGGTAACCTTGGGGTTTCGAACCTGGGTCCTCCGCATCCCAGTCCGACACTCCATCCACTGCGCCACCGCCTGGTCAGGCATAAATTTAAGTTCTCAAATATTTTTTCTGGATTAAAGAGTTCAAACTTGTTATTAAATCATATTATTTACTATTCTTACATTAAATAAAAAATGCTTTCCTAATACACAAGACATGAAACATGACAAGAACAGTTTAATACTGTAATTCATTAACTCCAGTCTAAGCTTCTCTTGTTATAGATTAAAAAGTCATAAGACATAAACAAAATATCATTTCAAATCAAAACATCTCAGTACTCAAAATGCTATAGCCATTTCTAAGAACATTATATGTATTTTAAGCTTATTGATAATGAAAGAAATACTATATATGACAATATTTAATCTGTCACATCTGCCTCCATATAAAACTATATTTATAAGTCATAATGCAAATTAACGAGAGATATTTTTTAGGGAAAACTTGGGACCTGTTTTCCTATAGCTGGGCAACCAGGAGGAGCACATCCAGGACAGGAATTAAAACAAGGGCTCCCCCATCTCAGCAGTGTCTGAAGCCTCTTTCCACCCATCACCAGGTTACTCTTTGTACCAGCAATGGAGGGCGGGCTTAGCTGTACCATGAGAAGCATAAGAAGATATGGGATATCTAAAATTATACTTGTGATAGATACCATTGTTATTGCAACAATGGGATGTCTTAGAAATACTACAAAGTACTGCTGTTCTAATACCTTCAGTTGTTCTATGATATAATTATTTTTTTAAGAATAATTCTTTATAAATATTTTTATTATAAAGTTTAATTTACAACTAAGAGGTGAACCATTAATTTGCATAAAAATAGCCTTTCCTTAATTAAATAATCTACACTCAACATCAAGCATAAAAAAAGATGTCTTGAGACATTACTAGATGATAGAGAATCTCTTTTTCAAATGGAAAGGTACAGTGTTTCCTGGGTTTGCCAACTTCATCAAGCATCAGCAATATGGGGAGCAGGGAGTCAGAGTAATTTGGTGACTTTATCTTAAAAATTGAAAAAAAAAAAGTGCCTCCCCCAACGGTGGTTGGCAGGATTAAGTGACTGAAGTATGGAAGGTGTGTGGTGTTCTGCCAGGTGCAGACCAAGCCCGCATCACTTGTTAGTTTCCTCATTCCCCCAGAACTAGCCTTAAGTTGTGGCTTAATATAAGGTACAGTATAATATATAACAAGGTACAGTATGTCAGTAAACATTACACGGAAGTATTTTAGAATGTGCCAGAAGAGGGTGCTAAATCAAAAGCAAATATCCAAAGATGCAGAGGCAATGGATTTCTTAAGGCTCTAAAATAACCAGTAAACAGCTTCCTCGATTGCCTGACCAAGCACTTCTCTGTCAATCTTTCTGAGAAGTCTAGTTAAGACATTTATCAGTGCTGCACCAAAGAATCAGCGATAAAATGTTATCAGAGTCAATCCTGGATCCTTTTAACTTCTGTAGTCCAGAAATGCCATCTCAGGATAAATATTAACACATCACTCCCCTGACCCAACACTCAAAACAGTTTAAGGCACATGATTTGTGGATTTAAAAAAGGAAGGTGCCTTGAAACTATGTGGCATATTGTGAGGAGCATATCAAACTATGTATGTAAAAGTACTTTGGAAAGCATGAGAGTCACAAAAATCTGAAGGATCATTTTGGAGAGTATTGGGATAAATCAGCATTTATGAAGCATCTATAATGCCAGACATCATGTTGTCTTTCACACAGAACAGATTCCTCGTAAGCAATACTCTATGTGGTGGGTACTAACTAGTATTACCTTTATTTTTCTCAGACTTCATTATGTGTTCTGTGACATGTATATAAACATAAATGTATATACACACACGTATCTTTATTAAGTATCTGTGAGCATAAACTTTCTAATTTTTGAAAGGGGAATAATAGCTGATGCCTATCACACAGCACCAAATGAAGAATATTAAGTGTGGAAAGAGACATGGCACTTTAGCTAAGGGATGTACTACTGTATGGAGAATATAATAACACATAACTGTAAGTCTGTAACAAATAAATATGTCAGTGCATTAATGCTTTATTCTTCCTTTAAGAAGGGTCAGGAATAACAATTGTGTCTTAAACAAACAACAAACAAACCAAAAAACCACTAGTGGGGAAAAACATCCTTAAGATTGTAAAACCTGCCTGGAGAAAATTTCCTGGGAACAATCTTTGCCTTTGCTCCTGTCAGACTAGCAGACCTGCCCTCTGTTCAAAGGAAGTCATCACATTGGCAAAGAGGTAGAAATTGTACTTTGCCTTCTACTGCTGGTTTTTTTTTTAGTTTTTTTAAAAAAATTTCCATTGGTTTGAGACATGGGGGAAAGGCAGAGAAAGAGAGAAAGAGAAGACATCATCTTGGTGTTCCACTTAATTGGGTATTCATTGGTTGCTTCTTGTATGTGTCCCGACCAGGGATAGAACCCATGACCTTACCATGCCAGCATGATGCTCTCAACACTGAGCACCTGGTCATGGCCCTGATTAAGTTTCTGATAAATGATAATTACTGTATATACATTTTCAGAGACCAGAAAATTACCTGGGCTAAAAGCCATTTCTGGAAGCTTTACTTCAAAGATGATGCTGTGGGTGATGTCTCTAACCCCCTGCATGGTGCGGTCCCGGAAACAGAGTACTTCAACAGACTGGAAACTACTACTCCTGGTGTCAGTTCCCATTGTTGTTGTTGTTGTTGTTTTTAAGGAAGGAAAAAAAAGCTCATGTAAGAACTTCAGCAAACTCAGTTGGAGAGAATTCAATTCATTGCAATTATGCTTCCCTGACATCGTTGGGGGATGGTCTTAACCTCTGAGAGATTCTGAACACATCCATGTATACTTCCTTTGTCTCAGTGTTCAGAGGCTGAAGGCTGAATAGGCTGTGATTTCTCCCTAAGTGTATTTTATATAACAATCACATTGCACATAGAACTAGGAGACAAAAGCTCACAAGACATTAAAAAGAATGAGTAGGGCATGCATGTGTTCTTGTGGTCATCTTTTTTTCCATCTGAACTTCTACAAAACCACTCCTCAGTAAGTAGTTAGGAAGCCAGCACACAAAATTTAAATATAAAGGAAATTTTCTCATGGCTTCTCTCAGTTATTAACCACCCCTTCAAGAGGAACTACTATTCTAACTTCTAAGCCTACAAACAGCTTTTGCCTGTTTTGACCTTCACATAGATGGAATTTTATGTGTGCGCACACACATACACACATTTTTTTTTTACCAGAGGGTGTGGGGAAGGGAGAGAGATGAGAAGCATCAACTCGTAGTTGCGGCACTTTAGATGTTCACTGATTGCTTTCATACATGCCTTGACCAGGGAACTCCAGCTGAGCCAGTGACCCTTTGTTCAAGCCAGTGACCATAGGATCATTTCAGTGATCCTACACTCAAGCCGGTGACCCTGTACTCAAGCTGGTAAGCCTATGTTCAAGCCAGATGAGTCTATGCTCAAGCCGGCAACCTCGGGGTTTCCAACCTGGGCCTCCACACCCCAGTTTGATGCTCTATCCACTGTGCCACCAGCAGTCAAGTTAGAGTATATATTCTTTATATCCAGCTTATTTCACTCAACATTGTATTTTTTAAACTCATCTACATTGATACAGGTAGTTCACTCATATTCACAACATAGCATTCCACTGCAATGAATATATAACTTATTCCATCTCATTGTTGAGTGACATCTGGATTATTCCCAGTTTGGGGTTATTAAGAATAATGCTGCTGTAAATATTCTTGCATATGTGCTGTTTGTATCTGATCACTTACGTATTATATATACCCGAGTGAAACTGCTGAGTTATAGATATTTTTAATTTTGATAGATATTGCCAGTTTTCCAGCAGTGTTTGAGAGTTCTAATCACTCCACATCTTTGGCAGCACTTGGTATTGTCACTTATTAAGTCATGCTTGTGGGTGTGTAGCAATATCTCATTATTGTATCTTATTTCTATTAATGAGTAGTATCTCATTTTATTTCTTTGATGACCAAATGATGTTGAGCACTTTTTTGTGTGTGTGTGACAGAGACAGAGAGGGACAGAGAGAGTAACAGACAGACAGGAAGGGAGAGAGATGAGAAGCATCAATTCTTCGTTGCAGCAGCTTAGTTGTTCACTGATTGCTTTCTCATATGTGCCTTGACTGGGGGGGCTACAGCAGACTGACTGACCCCTTGCTCAAACCAGGGGCCTTGGGCTCAAGCTGGTGAACCTTGGGGTTTTGAACCTGGGCCTTCCACATCCCAGTTGGATGCTCTATCCACTGAGCCACCGCCTGGTCAGGCGATGTTGAGCACCTTTTCAAATGTATATTGGCTTCCTAGATACCCTCTGTTTAAATTATTTTAGGGTTAGGACAAAAGGAGGTTAGAAGCAACAAGATAATCCTATCTGAAAGCAAGTCAGACAGCTGAAGGGAGGGCTGAAGAATTTCAGGGTTAGGACTCTGGCTACTTGCCCTACCATATTATAAGATATTTTTAGTACACCATGGTCTCAGTCTGCAGCTCCATAACAGACCTGTGTAGGGGTTCACCCCTAATGGAAATTGAATTTTGACTGATTTGACTTATCACCTGGTTTCTGTGCCAGAAATGAAAAAATGCAGATATAGGCAAACACGTTGTTAAAAACATAGACACACACATACACACAACAAATACCATACCATCTGTGGGCTGCTAGGACCAAAAAATTCCTCAAAGGCCATCCTGGGTATTGGGCTAAGTTACAGGGATCATATACTCCAATTGTTATCTGTGAACAGAAAGACTTTCTGAGTTAGTCAAGTATCATGTCAGATTCACAATACAGACATAGCTAAGACTTCCTCTTCCCTTTTTATGTTGTTCTGCAAAAGCAGTAACAATTAGATACTTGGTGCAGGGCTAAAGGGAAGAAAGAAAGCAAAATGATGTATGTACACACAACAGAACTCCCTGATGGCAGAAGCTATCAAATTCTCTCTACCCCTGTACCTTGCACTGGGCCTGGCAAAGAGCAGGAATTAGATGCATTAAAAATAAGAAAAAATAAAAAAAAGATTGAAAGAATGACAGGGAGGGAGAGAAGGAAAGAGAAAGGGAAACAAGGAGGGAGGGAGAGAAGGGGGATTGTCAACTGTCAGGGCTCACATAGAGAATATCCTATTTTAAAGAGACATAATTTGTGAATATTACTAATTTTTATATGATGGCAATATCACAGGGCCACTACCAATGTCAGTCTATAGTCAAATAAAATTAAAAAGCCCAATGCCCTTGATCACTGACATATGTTTCCTCCCAATCCTTCCCATTTCAACTCCCACAACTCTGACCTCTGTCTGGAAAACTTGATTCAACTTCAAATATCCTTTCTTCAGTGATGACTGACCTTGACTGAAGTAGTCACTCTGTTCTCTATGCTTTCACAGTATTTTGTACACTATACATAACATTTTTCACTTTTTCTGTCTCCTTTCTCTCAAAAGACAGTGAACACTGAGCACCTAGCTATTGATTTCTAAATATCATTCACCAATAAAAGAAATCAAGGCTCCTTGGACACATGGCTAATTCTAGGGCTGAGGCAGAAAAAATACAAGATGAATCTGGAGCATCTTGTATATAGGAAAGTAAGGAAGTGCTCAATAAACAAGATGGGGGATGTCAAGGGGACACCGGAACCCATTGAAAGAGCTTTCAGTGGCCAATGTTGGACCAATATGGGCAACAAAATAAATACCATAGTATGGGCCCTGGCTGATTGGCTCAGTGGTAGTGTTGACCTAGTGTGTGGATATCCTGGGCTCGATTCCTGATCAGGAAACCCAGAAGAAACAACCATCTGCTCTCCACCCTCCTCCTTCTCTTTCTCTCTCTTTTCTCCTCCCACAGTCATGGTTCAATTGGTTCAAGGAAGTTGGCTCTGAACACTCAGGATGGCTCCATGGCCTCTGCCTCAGGTGCTACAAATAGCTTGGTTGCTCTCCCTGAATGGGCAGAGCAGTGCCCCATAGGAGGCTTGCCAGGCAGGTCTCAGTCAGGGTGCACATGGGAATCTGTCTCTCTGCCTCTCCTCCTCTCAATAATAATAAAAAAAAGTAGTATGGGATTATAACCCATAGTATAAAATAAGTGAGTCCATTCTGATATAAATGATAGGATATATAAATATATAAAGATAAAAGGACAAGTCTTCGTTACAGAAGATTTCCAAACAATAGATGATCTACTAGATACTAATAGTATCTACTACCCCCTCCAGGAATAGAGCTTAATCCTCTCCTCATTGAGAGTGGCTGGAGTTACTGAATCACATCTAAAGAAAAGACAGGAACTTTGTAGTGGAGAATCCTGGAAAATAACTACATTAACCAAGTGATCAAGTTTAACATCACCAGGGATGTTATGTGGATACCAGGTAACCCCTGATGTGGTGAAAAGGGTAATTTGCCTCAGTAGTATTTTTTACAAAAACCCATAACCCCAGTCTAATCATAAAATCAATCAATCAAATAAATAAACATTAGATAAACCCAAATTAAGAGGCAGTCTACCAAAACAACTGACTAGTATTCCTCAAAACTATCAAAGTAATAAAAAACAAGGGAAGTCTGAGAAACTGTTACAGACGATAGGAGACTAAGGAGACCTGACAACAAAATGCAACGAAGTCTCCTGGATGGGATCCTGGAACACAAAGAGGATGTTACTGGAAGAGCTGTGAAATCTGAATTAAGTATAGAGAGTTTAGTTAATAAGTATTAATGTTGGTTCCTCAGTTTTGGTAAAGGTACTATGGTAATTTAAGGTGGTAATATTGGAAAAAAACTAAAAACAGGGTAAAGAATTATGGGAACTTTCTGTACTACCTTTACAACTTTTCCATAAATCTAAAATTATTCCAAAATAAAAAGTTTATTTAAAAAAACCAAGACAATGAGCATCTATCTAAAGAGGGTTATTTTTTTCATCTCTTGATGATCAGTTTATAGATACATAGCAGATACTTAGTGAATGCTTGTGTTTTTTTGTTTTGTGACAGAGACAGAGTCAGAGAGGGACAGACAGACAGGAAGAGAGAGAGTTGAGAAGCATCAATTCTTCACTGCGGCACCTTAGTTGTTCGTTGATTGCTTTCTCATATGTGCCTTGACCGGGGGGCTACAGCAGACCAAGTAACCCCTTGCTCGAGCCAGCGACCTTGGGCTCAAGATGGTGAGCTTTGCTCAAACCAGATGAGCCTGTGCTCAAGCTGGTAACCTCGGGGTTTTGAACCTGGGTCCTCCATGTCCCAATCCAACAATCTATCCACTGTGCCACTTCCCGGTCAGGCAGTGAATGCTTATTGAATGATGAAAAATGATAAACAAATGAATGGATGAATGGTTGGTTGGATGAATGTTTGACTATATGTAGATGGTTGGTTAGATGGATGGTTGGCCAGAAAGATGGTTGGATGGATGGATGGGAGGCAAGATGGATAGCTAAATAAAAAATGGATGATGGATGAAAGAATGAAAGGAGGAAGGAAAAATGGCTGGCAGAGAAGCATAAATTAACCCTTAAGTGTCCTTTATAGGTATATCTGTGGGTTAAATAAAATAAGGCAAGGGACAAAGATATGGTGATGGGATGATTTGATTCTGGGTGATGGGTACACAATGCAATCAACAGTTCAAATGCTACAGAGATGTCCACCTAAAACCTATGTACTGTATACTCTAATTGATCAATGTTACCCCATTAAATTTAATTTACATATTAAAAAAATAAAAATAAACACATGGCAGATAAACCTTTTTTTTTTTTTTTTTTTTGACAGAGACAGAGAGTGGGATAGATAGGGACAGACAGAAAGGGAGAGAGATAAGAAGCATCGATTCTTTGTTACGGCACCTTAGTTGTTCATTGATTGCTTTCTCATATGCACCTTGATGGGGGGGCAGGGGACTACAGCAGAGTGAGTGACCCCTTGCTTAGGCCAGCAACTTTGGGCTCAAGCTAGCGACCGTGGAGTCATGTCTGATCCCACGCTCAAGCCAGCAAGCCCGCGCTCAAGCCAGCAAGCCCGCGCTCAAGCTGGTGAGCCCTTGCTCAAGATGGATGAGCCCACGCTCAAGCTGGCAACCTCAGGAGTTTCCGTCCTGGGTTCTCTGCGTCCCAATCTGACACTCTATCCACTATGCCACTGCCTGGTCAAGCAAAACATAGCAGAGTTTAATTACTCTAGATTTAGTTCTGTAAGAACTAAATGGGATCAGCCCAAACACTTCCATTTATTTACCACAGTTCTGAGTACAGGGGAGGTGGAAGAAGGGTGGGGAGGGAGGGAAGGAGGGAGGGAGGGAGGGAGGGAGGGAGGAAGGGAGGGAGGGAGGGAGGGGTACGGAGGGAATCTAAAACACCACCATCCAGAGAAACACTATTAACACCTTTGTGTCTTTACATAAATATATTTTTATTACAACTTTTAAACAATAGTGGAATCATGCTATAAATACTGTTTTATATTTCTTATTCTATTGTGAACTCTCTTTCATGCTAATGTCATTTGACAACCAGTCAATAGTGGCTGAATGGCATCCCATTGTATTAATGAACCACAACTTTTTGTTATCTATTGAAGGACAACTGAGTAGTCTTCATCTGTGCTTAATAAATCTCTGAAAACATCTTACTACTGTCTTATCAGATAATTACTGTATTATATCAAAGATATTATTTTAAAACATTTGCTGCCTTATCCACTATAAATTTTCTTATTCCCAAGATTGAAGCTTTTTGTGTAGATGCTTTTTCATATAAAAATGCAAACATATTTATAGTTAATGCAATATAAACAGATTCATATGTATAACCATCCCTTCAAAAAACATAGGAAACCTTTATGAGAGATTTCTTTTTCCACGAGGAGATAAAACATCAAAAGTAGAACGTGCCTAGACTATTCTGAATACTGCTCCTAACTCAATGAGTGGCCTAAGGAAAATCATTCACCTCCTCCAGGCCTCAGTATTGCTCATCTGCAGCATGGGAAATATGGTACCTGCTTCACAGAGTTGTAGTGAGGATTAAATGAGATGGTACTGAACAAAAAAGCCCTGAGCATATGTATTGTTACTAACATTATTAGCAGTGACTCTGAATTTCCAGTGGAGAGACTAGCTCTGTCACTGTATAAAACAACTGAGTAATTCTGATGTAGTTGGTCCAGTCCCCAAACTTGAATTTGGGAACCATTAGAGAAGGTGGTCTTGTAGATAATAAATAAATAATCAATCAATCAATCTGTGGGACTATTTTTCACTACCTTGAAAATTCTGGGCTGATTCTGTCTCCCCATGCTCTTCAAAACGTCTTCGCACCAGCAGCATCAGCATTACCTGGGGGCTTGTCCGAAGTGCAGAATCTCAGGTTCCTGTCCCCAGCCCTGCTGAATCTGAGTCTGCATTTTAACAAAGGCCCAGGTCATTCCCAGGCTCACTCCAGTTTGAGGGTCACCGCTGAAATTCCACTCCCCAACCCTCTCTAGCCCTGGTTCTCACATTTGAGTGTATGTGAGTATCACCTGAGGAGCTTTCAAAAATCCTGCTGAATGGGTCCCACCTCCAAAGGTTTCATCAATCTGGAGTGCAGCTTGAGCACTGGTTGTTTTAAGAGCTCCCCAGGTAATCCTAATGTGCATGCAGGTTGCAAATCACTGCTTGAGAGCCTGCAGCAGTTTCTCAAAGTGTAGTCCACCACAGATCACCTGCATTAGAATTGCCTGGGAAGCTGTTTGAACTTGCACCACACTGACCCAATACTAGACCTCCCTAAGTATCAATACCTGCATGTTCAGTGAACTCCCCATGTGAATCTTAAGTACAGTATCATTTCAATATTAGCGACCTAGAGTCTAAGAAGAAAACAAGACCTTGCTTAAAATAGTGTTCATTGTGCCTGATCAGTGGTGGTGCAGTGGACAAAATGTCGACCCGGAACACTGAAGTCGCTGGTTCAAAACCCTGAGGTCACTGGCTCTAACCATGGGCTAACTAAAGTGAAAGCAATGAGTTGATGCTTCTCACTCTCTCTCTCTCCCTTCCTGTCTCTCTCTCTTTCAAAAATATGGCTCATTGAACCTTAGTATTTTCCCTTATGGTAAGTGATTATTTGTTAAACCTCTGTATCTTCATGATGCAAAGAACCCATAGATTACAAAATGCACTTTCAAATTGGATAGAAAGGGAAACATTACCACATTAAATATACACAATAACTGTAAGAAATCCCTTACTTTAGGCCCTGGTCAGTTGGCTTAGTGGATAGAGTGTCATTCAGTGTATGGATGTCCCAGGTCTGATTCCCGGCCAGTGCACACAAGAGAAGTTACTATCTGCTTCTCTACTCCATCCTCCCCCCCTCTTTCCCTTTTCCTCTCCCACAGCCAGTGGCTTCTCAACTGGTTCAAGTGTGGCCCCAGGCACTAAGGCTAGTTCGGTTGGTCCCAGCGCATCAGCCTCAGGCACTAAGAATAGCTTGGTTGATTCGGGTATTGGCCCAGATGGGGATTGCTGGGTGGATCCCAGCTGGGATGCATGAAGGAGTCTGTCTCCCTATCTCCCCTCCTCTCTCTTAAAAAAAAATTCCTGACTTTAGAAAAATTATAAATAAAAAAACACTTGAGAATGGAGAGAACACAGGATGCATTTCATATATTTCTATTGCTGGTCTACACTCTGTGAGGACAGAAGTAATGTCTACTATATCTATCTTTCCATCGCTAGTACCTGGCACAGTACCAGGTGTTCAGCAAATAGATTTTGAAAAAAATGACACAATTGGTCAATTTCTCCAGGCCTCAATAAAAGAAAGGCTCTCACCCCATCCCCATTTTCAGCAGGGATTCTGGGACGCAGCTAGAGAGGAAAAGGTGATGTCTGACCAACAGAGACCTGAAGCTTACATATAAAACCATGATGTAGTATCTTGGCTATTTCATTTTCCTTTCTCATAATTGTGAGTGACATTTTAGCACTGTGATTCTCCTGGCTGAGAATGTGACCGTTTGGTCTAAAAGAGGATTCCTAAGACAAGCAAGAGAATTCTAAGAATTCTCCAGCCTACAGTTCCCTCTGAATGAAGAAATCATCTTCCTGAAGTTCTTCTGGTCCAGTTGGCCACTGATATCACCTGAGACACCTTTTTTATTGTTTCCCTGTCAGTTGTGACAGATAAACATCTGTGGATAAACTATGTTTATTAAGTAATTATCACTTCAATTTTTTTCAAAACTCATCAAAGGTATTTACAAATCTGTTACCCAGCAAGAAAAGGGGAGAAATTAGCATTCTATTTCTCTAACATTTGAAACAGGTTAAAGAAATGGCCTGATGCAGTGAACAAAAAAGCACCTGGCTAGAGCAGCGTGTATTTTAATCCTGCAGCTAACAGATTTTAAGACCTTGGGGAAGTTCTTTCCTCGCCTGTAAAATGAAGGGGTTGAATCATTTTATCTCAAAGAATTCCTTCTAGCTCCAGAATTAGAGAACTTCATAGAGCATTAAAGAGAAAAAAAAAAAAAACCTACACAGGTTACAAAACAAGAAAGATTATATTAAGGTTCAATTTTATGGGGTATCTGAAGGCCGTTCAATTTTCATTTAGGAAGAACTTAGACAGTATCAATCCAGAAAATGTCATTCATATTGAGATTCCAAATTTCAATTTTCAAATGTGACTCCATAAACCTGGGCTCTTTTCAAATGCCCTAAGTCACTTACTCTCATGCAACCCTTGGCAATTTACTTAACCTCTTTTTTTTTTCTTTTTTTTTTTTTTTGAAAGAAGAGATAGAGAGACAGACTCCCACATGCACCCTGACCCTGGATCCACCTGGCAACATCGATCTGAAGCCAAAGCTTAAATCAACTGAGCAATTTTTTAGCACCTGAGGCTGATACTCAGACCAACCAAGCCATCATCAACCCTTGGGGCCAATGCTCGAATCAACAGAGCCACTGGTTGCACAAGAAGAGGGAGATGAAGGGGAAGAGAAGCAGACGGTCACTTTTATTGTGTGTACTGACTGGGGATCGAACCCAGGACCGAAACTCTATCCACTGAGCCAGCCAGCCAGGGCCTTACTTAACCACTTTATGCCTTAGTTTTTCCCATCGAATGGATAACTCTTACCTGCACTTAGCACAGACACAAGGTAAGTACTCAACAAATAGTAACTATAACACAATATAAACTCTGTTGTAGTAACTTCAATTAGCTATTTGTTCATTTCAATCTATCACTATTAAATAGTTATCAATCTTCAATTTCAAAGTTATCATTTTTTAACTGGTAGAGAGAAAAAGTGGACAAAGTCAAGGGTATCAAATATTCTCTGGATCTAGGTTTATCATCTGCACATGCAGAGTGAGACTAAGTGGTGCTTAAATTATATAAATTAGAATGTCATATTACATGCTGCAAGTAGATGCCTAATTTTAAGAATGAGCATGTTCTGACACTGAACACAAAGACAATGATATAACAACATTACAAGAAAAAGAGTAATCTGCCTGACTAGGTGGTAGCGCAGTGGATAGAGCGTCGGACTGGGATGCAGAAGACCCAGGTTCAAGACCCTGAGCTCGCCAGATTGAGCGTGGGCCCATCTGGCTTGAGCAAAAAGCTCGTCAGCTTGGACCCAAGGTCACTGGCTCCAGCAAGGACTTGCTCGGTCTGCTGAAGGACCGCGGTCAAGGTAAGTGTGAGAAAGCAATCAATGAACAATTAAGGTGTCGCAACGGCAACGAAAAACTAATGATTGATGCTTCTCACCTCTCTCCGTTCCTGTCTGTCCCTATCTATCCCTCTCTCTGACTCCCTCTCTGTCCCTGTATATAAAAAAAAAGAGTACTCTTTTTTTGAGCAAAAAAGACCAGGAATAAGTTCTGAGAACAACATGACCTAAGATGAGCAACAGAGCAAGAAGTAACTGCTATAAAGAAATTTATCACTCATAAAGGGAGGTCAATGTGAAAATGCTTTGAAGTGACTCTCTTACACATGTGAGGCAGGCACAAAAAGCAAGCATCTGGATAGAAAAATGACAGAATCCATTTGACAGTAGGCTGAATATCATTTAATATTCCTTTCAAAAGTGACTCCAAAATCTTTAAGTGCTTTAGAAACTAAATCAGGAATCTCAGTCATTGTAGAAATTTGTTGGTACAATGCTGGGTAAGTCAACTTAACTACTTGGGCACTAAATAAAAATAGTTTTAAATGGCAATCAGAAATAATCACTGACTAGGAAGTTCTGGGTTCTAGAACTGGCTTTGCTGCAAATTGTATGACTATGGACAAATCACTTCCTTTTATAATACAGCAGAAAGCAAAACGTAATTGGAAAATATCTTTAAAAGGTTTATAAAATAAATATTTCTTTCTACTTGGCTGAGAGCATACAATTCATTGAAGTGGTCCAGTCATGATTTGGCCACGGTCCACCCAGCAATTTGCTGGAAAAGTACAACATAAAAAAGGGAAGGGGGGAAATCATCAATTTGAGTCTTAAGAAATTTCTCACTGATCCCATAAAAATGTTTATTTTACAAATGGCTATTACCCAAACATCTGATATAAAAAGAAATGCACAAATGAGATTGCATGTTTTAAAAGAAAAAATTCAAATCTCTAATGCCCAGTGCTGTCACAGATGGCTGCCAAGATGTGAAGATCACTAAGTGAAGAGACCACTAAAAGCATATCAATGCTATTGCTCTTGTCTAAAGAGTCTAAAGCCTGAGAATTAAAGGTTAATGTTTTAGAAATTATATAACATTTCCCAAACATCCAATCTTCAGTAACTGCTTTGAAGAAGGTAGGAGACTCAAGCTTTCTGAAGAGGTTGGCAATGAGATAGTGAACGGGCTGTTTTTAACATAATCACAACTATCTGTTGTAGCAATACAGTGCTACCACTACTGATAAGAGGAATCAACACTCTTTGAGGGAAATAAGAATTTAATGCTTCTTTCCAACTGATTAAATGTATAAAATGTACATAACATTAAATGCTGGTAAGGGCACACTGTTGGCAGGAGAGAACACTGGCAGTTTGGGGCAATGGTTACTATAAGCAGTGGTGTGCTAGAGCTGGCTCAAACAGGCTTGTAGAGCCAACTGCTTTCTCTTTCCATCTCCACATCATGTGACTTCACAATTGTGGCTTGCAATTGGCTCTGATGGGAGTACTGACACCATAAAAACAAGCAAACACTACAAAATCAGAGTCTCTCAACCCCAAGAGCCAACTCTCAAACGTTTACCAGCACATTACTGATTATAAACTTTAAAATATTCAAACTCTTCAACCCAGTAATTCTACATATAGAAATCTTTCAATGGAAATAATTCAAAATGGGAAGGAGGGAAGGAATTTTGTGCACAAAGAAGCTCCCCCTAAATGTAAAACATTTGAGGCCCTGGCCAGTGGCTCAGTGGATAGAATATCAGCCCAGCATATGGATATCCCGGGTTTGATTCCTGCTCAAGGCACACAAAAGCGACTGATTCTCTGCCCCTCCCATCTTCCCCTCCTGCAGCCAGTAGCTCAACTGGTTTGAGCATGGCCCCAAGTGCTTAAGGATAGCTCGGTTGGTCCAAGTGTGTCAGCCTCAAGTACTAAAAATAGCTCAGTACTCAAGCATCGGCCCCAGATGGGGTTGTCAGGTAGATCCCAGTCGGGGTACATGCAGGAGTGTGCCTCACTATGTCACCTCCTCTCACCTATAAAAAGAAAAATTTGGTGAAATAAATTATCAAATATATCTATGTAAAAGGATGTTGATACAAAGTATGATACTATTATGCTAAAAAGCCACGATAAAACGGAATATAGTAAAATCTTCCTCTTTAAAAAAGAGGAAGGTGGCCCTGGCCAGTTGGCTCAGTGGACAGAGCATCAGCCTGGTGTACAGACATTCTGGATTCCATACCCTGTCAGGGCACACATGAGAAGCAATCATCTGCCTCTCTTCCAAATATTTAACAAATGTTATCAAATATGGCTCATCTGTACCCTCTTCTCTCACTCTTCCCATCCTGCAGACAGTGTCTCTGCTGGTTCAAGTATTGGCTCTGGGCACTGAGGATAGCTTGGTGATTCGAGCTTCAGTCCCAGAGGGGGTTGCTGGGTGGATCCTGGTTTGGGCACAGGCAGGAGTCTGTTTTACTATCTCCCCTCCTCTCACTTAAAAATAATAAAAATGAAAAAATAATGAATGGAACCATGCCTAGCACAGTTCATTTATCTGCCAGTATTTTCAAAATGGGTACACAGCATTGTCCAAAATACAGAAGATGGGCTATTTGTGAGCCCTAAATCTTTTAGTGGATCACAAACTGGCATTTTTTGAAAAGATAAAAAAGAATAGGATAGAAAATAAGCACCTAGTAAAGTATTATTTAAAGTTTTGTTTCAGTTATATATGTATGTATATACATCTAAAGACATACATAAATATGATTATTGAGTCATAATGTCACAGGTATTTTTAACTATCAGTAACAGGCAAAGAAGTATGACATTAAGCAATCATCTGAACAACCATAAGACAACCAAGAAATGAGAGGAAACCAATCAAAGATGCATTTGCCATTGAGCTTTAATTTAAAGAATGCACTGAATTAGTAAAATCTTCCTGGATTGCCTAGGGACTTCTGAACTGATAACCCTGCAAGTCTCAGGAGGCATTTCTCCTGCAGGAAGACTACTCCCAATTTCCTCAGGTATTATTGAAATCCAAAAAGGCAAGAAGTTTGCCTTTCTTTGGTAAAGGCAAAGCCGGCTGCATGACTCAGGACCTCAAAATTTCATTTTTAAAAAATAGCTGGAGACTGAGGTTAGTCCAAAGAAAAGAATTTTCCTTTGAAAATAAAAATTGACAAACTTATTCTAAGAAAATATAGTTATAACATGAGTAAAACTAAAGGGACCAATTGTCCTCCTTTAGGGGGGACAGTCCTTTTTTAATTTCCATTCTCCCTCAAAAAGTATCCTGTTACATGTCCTCCTTTTTGATATTGGAAGACTAATCTGTAAATGTCCGTATTCGATCAATGCAGAGTCGATCCATTGTGTGTGATGTGATGTATTTGTATCTAAATGAGTACTTTTTTCTTACAATTATTATTAAAAATTAATAGGTATGTAAGCATAATTACTATATAAAATACTACAAATGTTTATGTTATGCATTTATCATATTATAGTGTATTATTGTTGCAATAAATAAAATGTTTCTTTTATTTATATCTTCAGTTTACTTTTGTCCTTTTCATTGTAAAAACGTTGATCACCTTAGTAAAACCTAAGAAAGCCTATTTATATCCATCATTTCTTAATTCTCAAAACCATCTAGGAAGAAGAGGGTGTTATTACTGTACTCTTGTATATAAGGAAGGAACTGAGAAACAGAGGGCTTGGCACATGATGTTGCAGTTGGGACCCAAATCTGGTCCTCCTATCAAAACATGCTGTGAGATTGAAGGGGCTTCAATTCCCTAAGTGCACTTCCCTTCCACTCATCTGTAAAATGGGAACAATACTACTCAATTTGCAGGGTGTTAGAAGGATTATGGATAGCATGGGTGAGTAACCATCTCTGTGCTGGGTACACAGTCAGAACTTAGAACATGGTAGCTGCAGCTGTTGCTGGCTAAATGGACAGTGTGCCCTCTTCAGGGGCAGGTACCACTCTCTCTCAGCCAGCCAAGGCTCTGGACATAAGCGAGCAGTATACGGCTTGAGCAGAGATGGGCCATCACCCTCCTTAACTCAGTAATTCAATAGGGTCCCCCCAGGTGGACTAACACCTATCCTCTCCCTTATCTTCCTTTGAGCCAGGAATCCAAATAGGACCTATGAATGGACTTCAATGTTCTGTAGATCCTCTGACATTAGATACTAGAACTGTGTGTAGATTTGTATTTTGGGGGGATGAGGATTCACTGCTTCCACCAAATTCTCAAAGAGGTTATATACCACCACCCTTGCCCCAAATTAAGAGCTAGTGCTCTAAATTACCCACTGCAAATCACACATTCCTTCATATTCCATCTCTAGTCAGAACACTAAGCATGTCTAACACTCATATTAGACATAAACTGTAGGTGCTCTGATATTTTGGGAAAGCCTTCATAAGCTACATGGCCTTAATCCAATAGCAATACTCACATTAAAGAGAACACTATAGCCTGACCTGTGGTGGCGCAGTGGATAAAGCGTCGACCTGGGAACACTGAGGTCGCCAGTTCAAAACCCTGCACTGGTCTGGTCAAGGCACATATGGGAGTTGATGCTTCCAGCTCCTCCCCCCTTTCTCTCTTTCTTTCTCTCTCTCACTCTCTCACTCTGTGTCTCCTCTCTAAAATAAATAAAATAAAATAAAATAAAGAGAACACTATAATAAGCCATACTAAGAGCAACCTATACTTACTAAAGGCCTACTGTGTGTCAGGCACTGACGCAGGTGCTTCAGATATATGAGCGCCAATCCTCACAACTTATGCATACAATCATCCATTCCTCCATTGTATTTTACATGCCAGGCAAGATACTACTGGATGCAGACGGAATGGTGAAAAATCAGATATGATGCCAGCCCTCAAGGAGCTTACACATACATGAGAGCAAAAGACAGTAATCAAAGATCACCCAAGAAAACTAAATATTACAAAGAAAAGTTACATAGTGTTATGAGAGTGCATTACAGGTGGAATAACCATTTCATAGATCAGATAGGGTTTCCTTGAGGAATCATGATTAAGTTTAAATCTAAAGAAAGAGTAAACACTTCACTGCACAAATGGGAGGGATGGAAGTGGGGATGGAACAGGCAGACGAGAAAAGAGAGAGAAGGGCTTTCCAGGCAAAAGGCATGTGCAGAAGCCCTGTGGCAGGAGGGCTCCCAGCAGCACCTCTGAAGTGTGGCAAGGTGCAAAGCAAGAAGGAATATGGACTCACTAGGGCTGGATCTGCACAGGATCTTTCCAGGCCATGGTAAGTCTTATGTGCCATAATAAGGAATTCGGTTTTCATTCTTAGAGCTCAGGGAAGAAGACATAACAATGTTTTGAGAGTGACATGATCTGATTTGCTTTTCAAAGGATTGCCTTGGATAATATAGGGATTAAAGAGAGGTCAGAGCAGACACGAAGAAATGGTTAGGAAGCTACTGTAGTAAAGCAAATGAAAGATCACAGAAGCTTAGATTGGCGTGGTGGCAGAAGAAATACAAAGGCAGCAGACTGAGAGAAGTTTAGGACAGGAAATCCACAGGATATGGGGGTGGTCAAGGACAGAGGTGTCAGGCAGGCTGCCGAGATTTCTGGCTCTCATCACTAGATGGAAGGTGGAATCACTGCAAGACAGGGACGACCAGAAGAGGGCCAGATATGAGATGAAGATCGTCAGTTCAACTGGAAGATACTGAATTTGAGGGGCTGGAGAACGGCAGTGGGATAACATGGTCTGCGTTCAGAGGAAGTGGTCACAGGCATCATGGACATAATGAGATCACCTCGCAAAGAAAACTGACTGAAAAGGAAGACACCTGGAGAAATGCCAACCTTTCTCTACCTTACAAGTGAGGACACCAGTGCTCACAGAGGAATACTGACTTCCCCGGGGGTTTCAAGGTGCTGGTAAGAGCAGGAGGCAGAGAAAAGAATAAAACACAAAGCCAGAGCATAACTACAGGAATTCACAGTGAAAAGAATGCCTATTTTTTTGAAGAACAGGGCAAAAGCCTTCAAGGACACTTCATGAATCAGGAACACTGAAGAGAAAGTACAATTATGTGAAAGAGTGAATTAGATTAATATAATAAAAGGAACAACTTCAAGTGAAGTGATATTTAGATTTCACAGAAACCTTTCCCTGAAGCATTTTGTGATTAGACAAGTCCACAATGGTCTCTCCCGCCTCTCAACATTCACACATCAAGTGCCCATAAAGTGTCCAACATTCCACTAAATGTTGAGGACACAGTGTAGGGTAGGACATGACCTTGGTGCTAAAAGCTCACAGGCTGGTCAGGAAGAGGGGGCAGGCAGATAGATAAGCAAAGCAACAATGACATTAGAGCTCAGTCAGTGCTAGGAGAGAGGCTGCTACCTGAACACAGAAGAGGACTATCAAATAGTGATGAACCAGAAGGGTGAGGTCCCAGCCAGGTGAAAGAAGGGAGACAGAGAGAGGCATGTCTGAAGGCAGAGGCAGGAGAAGTACGGGGCATTTGGAAGGCATAGCTGTAGCCAGATCATAGTGTGCATCTTGTGGGAATTTTGGGAGATAAAACGAGAGGGATGGGCAGGAACTGGTTTGAAGAGGCTCTGAAGGCCAAGCTAACTATATCCTGAAATCAAAAGCAACTATAGAATAGTTGTAAGTACAAGAGTGAAAAGATCAAATTTACATGTTAGAAAATGCATTTGGGCAGCACATGGGGGATGGACGGGACATTCAGGACCACAGATAGGGAGGTCGGTCAAAAGGCCAGGAAATTCCTATGAGGCCACCATCCGCACAGTTTCTGGTGAACCTTTCTAGAACAAGATGGGGCACAGATAAGGAATCAAAGAATCATCTGTATCACTTCGTTGGCACTTCCCTTCTGCCGCCTGAATTTCTAATTAACTTACCACAAGTCAATGTCTCATCTCCCTAGAAGACCTTAGGTTCTGTGAGAACATATACGCTGAGCAATTCTAGGCTATCCTAAGTGCAACCCTAACCCAGAGAAGGGCTCTATGCCTGCACTTCACAGGTCACTGGTCTCAGGGCCAGAGCACTGGTAAACTACCCAGAGCACTTTAAAGGACACTCCAGAGATTTGTTCAGTCTTTGGAAAGATATGCCCCTGAGGAAGAAAGGAAATGGATGCATATTAAGCACCTGCTATACGCTGGGCATTTTATTCACATTATCATGTGTAATCTTCACAAAGCCTATAAGAGGTAGTATTACCACTGTTTAAAAGACTAAAGTAAAGAAAGATCATGCCAATTCCCCAAAGTCATCAAGCTACTAAGTGGCAATGTTGGGTGTCAAATCCAGATCTATTTGATTCCAAACATCAAGGTCTGCCCTAATAAAGAGAGAATGGAATAGGAAAAAGAATATGAGCTTTGGAATCAGACCATTAGGCCATGTGCCTTTGATCCTCACTTTCATTAAATAGAAAATGCAGATACTAATAACACCTATTTCACAAAGTTATTACAAAATTAAGTGTGTTAAAGCCCCTTTTAATCTGTCAAGTGCTCTGCAAATTATTATTTTGGTAGAGGTGCACTTTAGGGGAGGACCTCTTATTTACTACACACAGCCTGCACTACAGTTGCATTTAAACACAGGCTATCTAATCCTGTCTGCTATCACAATAGGACCTCACTCTAGACTGGACTTTGAATTATTAATGGTTGGTCTTATTGCTACTAATTTAGCTACAGTTCTGTGAAATTGCCTGGGGGAAAAGAAAAGAATTTTAATAAAACTTCAATCTTAAGCCATCAATTTAAAAAGGGCTTCCTCTGAAAAAGAGTATACTTTAAAAAAAGGTATCTTAAGTTCAGGCTAAGGAATAATCAGGCTGTCAGTTAGAGGTCTCTCTTCTCTCAGTTCTGATAGGTCTACATGGCTACTGAAATTACCCAGTTGATTTCAAATTAATAAAACTAATCAGTTTTTAATTTACAATCTCTTGTATGGCTAGGACAACTTACTATATACCTCATCACTTCTAAAGGACACTTACAGTATTCTTTCGTTCATTCAAAAATTGTATTGAGTGCCTAAGATACTAGACACATACACTATGTAGATACGGTGCCTGCCCTCTAGGAGTTCACAGACTAATACAGCACAAAAAGTTCTGTACAAGGGAGCTGCGTAGAAAAGGAGAGTCAGGGAGTAAGTGCCATGAGATCAGAAAGGGAGAGGTTATTACACATGTCCCCACCATGAGAAGGCTTCACAGTGGAGATAGGATTTCAATAAAAAGAGAGCGTTTCTTAGGATTTTCACAGATAGGATATGTTTCGGGAAGATAATACAACATGAGGAGAAAAAGTTCTAGGTATACTTGCTTAGGGGAGCAGTGGTTTAAGAGGAAAAAGGTGGAAGATGAGGTGGAAAGGTAGCTTGGAGCCAGAAGTAAGACACTATTAATCTTGACCAATAAGTGACATAGCGAAGTGAGCAGTTTGGGGAAGGCTCTTTATTAGTGGTGTGCACGATGGAAGCAGGAAGATTCTACCTGTCCAGGAGTGTGATAATGAGGGCCTGAACTACAGTGGTAGCTCTGGGAATAAATTAAAACATACATACAAAATATAATGGGAAGGAAAACTGAAATAACTTCATCACTAATGGGAAACAAGGAATGCAAAATTACTCTGAGGTGCAACAGAGCTAGAAAAATCTAAAGCAGGAGCTGATCTGGGAACTGCCCATGTGGGAGAGGGTGAAGGTAAAGAAATATTCTGAAATATTCTTTAGAGGGCTAAAGAAATATAAATGAGTTTGAATTTTGCAGTGGTCTCTCATAACATGAACATCAGATTTTTTTTTACTGAATAAATAAAATGATACTCAAAGTTTCTCTGACCTTTGTCCTTTGATCTTGGAAGAAACTACCATAATGTTTAAGTAAGGAAACCAGCACCGTGTTCTCATCATACTTGATTAAAAAATAAGGTAGCGCTGGGACTCCTTCAGCTTGACAAAGCTCATCGTATGTGTTCTCAAGGGATCGAATCTGAAAATAGGAAACATCAAGTTATTATCCAGACTATTACATATCTGGTTCTGAGCTAAAAATTAACATAAAATAAAAGGTAATTTCAAGCCAGAAGACTGGAAATGACTGATCACACCACTGTCATTCTTTTGCAGCAAATGAACATAAAAGTACCCCAAACAATACCATTTCACTATTACAAAACATTTTTCATGTGCATGGTGGTGTGTCTTAAGAGCACAAATGGACATTTTATGGTACAGCATGTTGGTTCTTTAAGATATGAACCACAAAGGCTGAAAGAGGTATCCAAACGTTATTTCTCCTCTGAGATAACCAAGCATGAATCTACCACTGATGAATTTTTACTCTGAACCTTTCCATAATCTTTAACAGCTTTATTGAAACATATTCACTTACCAAACAGCTGACCCATTTACAGCGCACAATTCAAAGCTGTTTTTAGCATGTTCACAGGATTATACAAGCATAATCACAATGACTACAAAACACTTTTGTCCCCTCTAAAAGAAACCTCACACCTATCAGCAGTCAATCCCCAGGCATGATCTTTCCCCCCAACTTATATTTCTCCTTGGGAGATTAATTCCACATAAATCACACTCTTTTATTTTCCTTAGTAAACAAACATTATATTTTAATCAGTAAGGGCTGCTCTCTAGCTTCAGGGTTTTAGCAACTGACATGCTTCATGAACTCAAATCATCTTGCCACTCAATTTTTGCCTCAACAACAACCAGAATTCTTTGGTGTAAGGTCTGTGTTCTACCAGCCTGTATTTTTTTACTGCTCTTCTTAGGACCATCTCTAATGAACTTATGATCTTTCTTAAACTGAAAAGACTAGCTCTCCATGTACCATTCCTGATTCAGAAGTTCTGCACCTTGGCATGAGGTAAGGAGAATACCTTCTATTTGGTTTCAAAGACTCTCATCCCAAAGTATATTGCCTGATGATCCCCCCACTGAAAATGAAGACCACATTTTAGCAAATTCTTACAGTCCTTTTTAAATGTTCCTATAATTCCTCCCTACCAGCTTAGAATTTTATCAACTGCCACTGAAAACCTAGAAAATTATTGCTCACTACTTTTTCAAAATGATTTTACAAACATTTTGTCAATAAGTCTTCCTAGTACCATCTTTGGAAGATTCTACAGTTACTATCTCTTCATTCAATCAAGTGCCTATTTGTCTTTAGAATGTACAAGATAAACTAAGCTTGCACAGTAAACCCAACTGTACCTGCATTTTGCTTTATTTATTGATACCTGCTTTGGTGAAAACCTTTGATCTAAGCCCACTGGCCCCTGAATGAGAGGTGTACTCTCTGGAAGGCAGAGAGCAGGAAAGCAAAACCAATAGTAGAAGTGGTACTTCTTCAGATCCTAGAAGAAAGAATATAACAGGATATCAGAACAGCACCAATGACTAAATCGAAATGCATCTATTAATGTAACTTCTCATAGCCATGTATGACAGAAAAACATGCACACAAGATATAACCAGTTTGTTAGAAATTCTTGTGTCCAACATACTCATGATACTGAATTTCTGTCATAAACCCAAAACACTCCAACACTAACTACACACTACTATATCACAATAAACATAATATGCTTTTTAGGTCATGTACTAACAGGAAGCGTTCAGTAAGTAATTGACATCATTGTCATTATTCTTTTATACACAAAACCAGCCTGGGAGGTAAATATTATCATCTCATTTTATAGACAGAAAACTAAAGCTTACATGGGGGTAAGAATTGGAACAAAACAAAGATAGTATGTGGCAGAAAGAAGATCAGAACTCTGCTTCTAAAACTTAAACTTTCGTTCATGATACCAAACACATTCAATGTTCCATCTGTGCTGGCACAACCTGCAAACAATTACCATTCTCTTAATAATCAAATAATTTAATCGTGTTATTAAAGCTTTACTATTCATTACTGATATGTTGAAATATAATATTGTTTTCAGAAATGCCTTACGGTGAAATTCAAGTTAACGACTATGAAGCACTCGCTATGTACAAGGCAAAACATTAGAGACTAAAAATAAGAAGATGAATAAAACCCAGTCCCAGCCCTTGGGCAGCTCACTTTCTGCATGAAACAGAGATCAAGTGAGTACTGTATATGTCACAGAAGAGATTCTACGAACTAAGGAGCTATATTATAAGAGATTATATCTTCAGAGGTGAGTCCGACTGTTCCCCCACCAGTGTAAGCGATGAAGGACTCTGAAGCTGTCCTTGATACTGTTCTCACTCAGGTTGAATGCTCTTGCCTCTCAATTCTTCTAGCATTTGTGTTCCAAAGCACTCATGTATAGGAGCCCATAGTTATATGGCTATATAAAAGCTGACCTGCCAATCTGTTACCACTGACCATGATGACGTTTATTTGGTTAACTGATATTTCTTCTTGAACCTTGCTACAAATAAAAAATGGATGGTTGTGCCATAGTTTTTTTATTGAGATATAGTTCACACACCATTTAATTCACAATGCTCAAGTATATAATTGAGTGGTTTATTTAGTACACTGATAAGGTTATACCACCACCGCCACTAATCCTAGAACATTTTCATCACTGACATCCACCCCCCCAAAGAAAACATTAGCACAGAAATTTTCAGTTGGTTTGCTGCAAGAGGCACAATGGTGTGGCGCTAGAATTTTTAAAACGTGTAAGACCTGTTATGACCCAGTAATTCTACTTCCTAGAATTTATCCAAAACAACTCGAAACACTAATTCAAAAGAATATATATGCACCTCTATATTCACTGCAGTGTTATTTAAAGTAGCCAAGAATTGGAAGCAGCCTACATGCCCATCAGAAGATGAGTGGATAAAAAAGTTGTGGTACATTTTACAATGGACTACTATGTAACCATAGAAAAGAAAGAAATCTTACCTTTTATAACATGGATGGACCTGGAGAGCATTATGCTAAGTGAATAAAGCCAGTCAGAGAAAGACAAATACCATATGATTTCACTCATATGTGGACATAACAAACAAAATGAACTAACAAGCAAAATAAAGACAGATTCATACACAGAGAGCAGGCTGACAGCTATTGTAGAAGCGGGTGGTGGCTGGTGAAGGATTGAGCAAAAAAGGACCAAAAAAAAAAAAAAAAAGAAGAAGAAGAAAAAAGAGAAAAACTCATGGACACAGACAATAGTGTGGGGATTATTGCTGGGGGAGGTGGAGGAAAATACAGGGGATGCTCCGATCACAACATAGTTCCATTCCTACAACAGTGACGTAACCTGAATTTTGATGCAAGTTGAAACACACCTTAGCCTAAGACAATTACTTATCCTAACACAGTTAAAAAATCATAATCTAGAACATAAAAACACAATTAAGCCACAGAAACAGGAAAAGGATATGAATGAATATACTGTACTGTACACTGTATTGTAGTAACAGAAAAAATGACAAAGCAACACAAATGGAACAATGGAGCTTTTAACAGTCCAAACAGCATAGGTAAGTGCACTCACTGGGGGATGCCAACTTCCTTACTCTTATGTTGCATTTCTGCGCATTCTTCCATCACACACAACCAAACTAGTTTGCCCACTTAGTCTGTAAGTACAACACTAACAGCATAAGCCAAAACACTCCCATCTCAATTTTTTAAAGTTTTTACGGGAGCAAGCATCATAAACTTGAAGTGTCGTATGTCAAGACTCTTGAAATCCAAGGACGCCCTGTATAGGGGGATAAATGGTGATAAACTATGACTTGACTTGGAAGTGGGTGAACACAAAATACAATGTACAGAGATATGTTGTAGAATTTGGCACCTGAAATCTGTATAACTATGCTAACCAGTGTCACCCCAATAAATTCAATTAAAAACCAAACATGCAATACCTGACTATTTAGTATGGGGCACTGACCTCTTATCCCTTAGATTGTCAAATAAAAAATGCCAACACTACAAAAGCCATCCAATGTAAATGAATCAAAATCATACCTATTTTTTTGTTACATTGGCAAAAAGTATATATTTTGGTGTGCTGCAGAATTTTTGTAATTCGCTTATTGTGCCATGAGATGAAAAAGGTTGAAAATCACCGCATTAGCAGAAAATCACCATTCTTCCCATCCCCTGGAAACCACTAATCTATTTTATCTCCATAGATTTGCCTTTTCTGTACTTTTCATATATATTAAATCATACTAGATGACATTTTAAAATATAAACATATATAAACATGTGTTCAGATGAGAAAGTCTAGTTATCAAGTTTCCACACTCTTTAATTCTGCCACTAATTGATCAACTAGGAATAAATTCTCCTTCAACAACAGCAAAAATAATTACAAAACTGAAATTAATGGTCTGTTCCTTTAAGTTCTAAAACAAGGAAAAGAAGCAAAAACACCTCCAGAGATTACTCTCTTTTTTGTACTTAAATGATTTGTCACACTGATCTTTAGCAAAAGGTTAAACAATTCAAGAGGAAGGACTTCACAGTTTCTAAGAAGCTTTATCAGGTCATCCTCAAAAATCCACAGACATGAATATTTTAGGATTCTTTTCAGCATACAAAAGGCCTCAATTCAAATTAAACATAAAGCACTTTGTACTTGAAGATTTTAAAATATAGAGACTTTTAATTTTTCAAAAGGCAGGCTGAGACTGCTCAGTAAAAGGGTAATAGGCCAACATACATACTGACTGGGAAATGCCTTAAAACTTTTAGTAACAGTTAATGCTATTTTTTTTCTTTTTAAGTGCAAATTGGCAGTTAGATTCCACTAACTAGAATATTTTTTTTAATTGCTATTCAGTAAAAGGAGGGGAGGCAGAAACAGACTCCCATATGCACCCCAACCGGGATCCACTGGGCAAGCCCAGTGGGGGGCGGATGCTCTGCCCACCTGGGGCATTGCTCTGTTGCTCAGCAACCAAGCTCTTCTTAGCACCTGAGGTGGAGGCCATGGAGCCATCCTCAGTGCCCAGGGCCAACTGGCTCCAATCAAGTCATGGCTGCAGGAGGGGAGGAGAGAAAGAGAAGCAAAAGGGGGAGGGGTAGAGAAGCAGACGGGCACTTCTTCTGTGTGCTCTGACTGGGAATTGAACCCAGGACATCCACACGCAGGGCCGAGGCTCTACCACTGAGACAACTGGCTAGGGCAACTAGAATTCTTAACATAGAAAATGTATTGATGTTAAAGTAACAACCAGGTGGTGGCGCAGTGGATAGAGCATCAGACTGGGATGCTGAGGACCTAGGGTGGAAACCTTGAGGTCACCAGCTTGAGCACGGGATCATAGACATGACTTGAAGGCATGATTTGGGCTTGAAGCCCAAGGTTGCTGGCTTGAGCCCAAAGGTCACTGGCTTGAAGCCCAAGGTTGCTGGCTTGAGTCCAAGCTCACTGACTTGAGCAAGGGGTCACTTGCTCTGCTGGAGGCATCCCCCGCTGCCCCCGGCAGGGCGCATATGAGAAAGCAATCAATGAAAAACTAAGATGCTGCATGGAAGAACTGATGCTTCTCATCTCTCTCCTTTCCAGCCTGTCTGTCCCCGCACCCCTTTCTTTTGTGCGCGCACTAAAAATAAAGTAACAAAACTAGAAATCTTCAACTGACACTACTTATATATATGTATTTTAGTAGCAAGCTTATAAAATTTATTTTACAGGCAAATTATTAATGGCAAATTTCAAATTGCACCTAGCAATCCCACAAAAAATTAAAAATTTTCTATCACCTCCCCCTACTATTACACAAAAAGCAGTATAACTTGTTAGAAAATGTGTTCCTTTTAGATAGCCACCCTTTGGTATGGCCTCCAGTTTGATTCTTATCATTCTCTCAGAGGAAATGGAGGATTAATTTTTAGGGACAAAAAACAAGCAAGACCTGTAACATGGCAAAGTAAATAAATAAAAATGAAAGAAAAAAATGTGGGAAAGAGGATTAACATCCAAAGCTGATGAAACTGTGGTGAAATAACATACTTTTATATCAACCTCAATATGTTTATATGCCCCCTGCAAAGAATTTATCCCAAAGAAATAAAATGAACAGGGGAGAAATAACATATGGCCAGCATATTCACTGAACCTTTTTTTTTCCTAACAGTAAGTACTGGAAACAACCAGCTATACAAGAGTCTGTAGAATATACACTTGACAGAATATTTAGTCATGCTTCATTATAGAAGAAAAATTTGTTCGATGTGTAAATATATACAGATGTACACCCATATTAAACAGCATTTTATTGAGCTTTGCTTTATTGTGCTTCACAGATGCTGTGTTTTCTTTTTACAAATTGAAGGCAAGACCCTCTACTAGCAAAAAGATTAGGACTTGCTTTATTGCAATACTCGCTTTATTGTAGTGGTCTCAAACCAAACCTGCAGTATTTCCAAGGTATGCCTGTGCATATATACACGTGTGTGTGTGTGTGTGTGTGTGTGTGTGTGTGTGTGTGTGTGTGTGGTATCTCTACAATGAACCCTTACCACTTCCCTAGGCAGCAGATGTTACCCTAATGTGATTTCTTTTCCTTTTCAAAGCAGTCCTCAATGTTCATTTTAATTAGATCTCACTTGTATAATAACATTTTTCTTTCTTAAAAAAACACAATTGCATGAACAAGCATTTTAGTGTCCAAAGCTGCTCGCGATGGCCAGGGTCCCTGAGATATTAACTTTCCCTTATGTCGATGAAACCAGCAATGGAAGCCTGCAGGACTATATATATTTAAAAATGACGTTAGCAACAACAAACCATTACTCCCTGAATCTGACAAGAGTTTGATGACTGTGCTATATATACCATGCAGTTATTACTAATAGTATGACAATACCAATATGATCAGCAAGAATGAATTAACTTAACATTGGTAATAAGGGCCAGCACTACAGGGACATTAACCAAATGAAGGTTTCTTTAACAGCCATGACTTGAATGGCATAAGGTAAGAGCTTCAGAGAGAGGAGAGCACTGCCCTATTGGCACACTAGTTAGGCAGGGCATTTGAGCAATCAAAGTGTGACCCAGAGTCCATTTACTTACAGCAAATGTCAAAAGAAGAAATTTGTTGAGGAGGACAGGGTTTTCAAGAGCAGCTCCTGATTTTATAGCTTCCCATATCTGCCAGAAGAAAAAGAAGTGTCAAGGCAGCTTATCAGGCCCCTCTTCACTCTCAAGTGAAGCAGAGCTGTACAGCAGCAAAATCTTCCTTCCTACAGGCCCGGCATCACTCATTCCAGGCAATGGAGTGGGTCATTCCCTCTCTCTGCCCACTTCCCACTCCTCTCCACCAGACACACTCTCATAACAGGCTGAAGAAAGAAACAGAACCCAGAGGCATCCTCTCAGTGGGTCTCAACATCAAAGGAGGCAACCAGGCCAATTCATGCCTTCGTTGTTTCTTTCAACAAAGGTTTACTTCTTTCCTAATATAGACCAGGCACATCAGGGTTACAAAAATAAAAAAACAGTCCTTACCCTCAAGAAGCTTATAGTCTAGTGAGAAATAGAGGCATAAATGTCCAAGTATACCGCCAGGCAAGATGTGCTATAACAGAAGGATGTAGAATTCTTGGTAGGAACACCAAACTGAGCTGACAGCTGAGAGGGAAAAAAGTCAAGGAGGGCTTCTGAGAGGCAGTGATTTGAACTACGTAAAGGGGATTTCTTAGAGTCTTATTTGGGATCATCTCACCCTGAGATTCAAAGGAAAGAGAATGAAGTTCAAACTTAGAATACTCAGCAAGTACTGTGACTAGAAGCAGAAGCTGGTACTGGTGTGCAGCTGCTGGTCACAAGATGTCTTAGAAGCTAAGATTAGTTGCTAAACATTGCGTCATTAAGCAAGACAAACACAATAAGAACCATTCCCCAACTACGGGTGAAGATGGAAATAAGCAAAGAGAAGTTCCTGCTATTGATATAATAACCATGGAGGAGCTGAATCATGGAGAGCAGGCCCCAAGCTTCTGATAAGCCGAGGCAGGGAGACTGGGAAAAGGCCGAACCCCCGGAAAGGAGTGAGAATTCCTGTGGGAGAAGCCTGCTTTTTCCATGATGGATTCAGACCTGACAGCCTTTTAAATATGCAGCCAAAGAAGGAGCCCAGGAGCAGTCAAGCTGTATGTAGGCCACGGAGAACAACCATCCTCACCTGAATCACAAGGTGCATCACTGTGAGGAACGTAAGGGACACCCACTTCAAAACCAATGTGGGAAACTTCCTTCTCCAACTATGGCTCCCACATAAAGAACACTCCTTTGTTTTGTTTTTTAAGACTAGTGTGAAGACCACTTGATTAAATGAGTTAGTGGGGACTGGAATAAACTGCCCCCCCCCCATTTCAATTGCTCACACTAACTCAGATGGGAAGTAAAGGAAAGACATTCCAGACAGAGAACACCGTGCCCTGAAGAAAGGGAGACAACAAACAGTAGGTGCAGGAAGGTATGAGAGGTGATCTACTGTGGCCAGGTCGGAGAAGGCAAGGGCAAGAGTGACAGCACAAAAGGGCCACGGCGGGCCTTGTAAATCAGACTGAGTAATTTAGATTTAGCCCTGAGGATACTGGAGAGACTTAGGACTGGAAAGCCTCTTCTAGGGGCACAAAGAACAGAGAATACAGATATAGAAACAGAATTCTCAGACAGAGGTCAAGCTGTTGCAAGATGTTAGAACTGGAGACCAGCAGCAAAACTTTTCACACACTGCCCATATTCCAGCAGAAACCCAGGTAAGAGTCTTAGTGCCTTTTCCCTGACTGTCCCACCAATGCAGAAGCCAACTATCTTTGAGTACCAACTATACACTAGTCTCTAGGACAGATCCCTGCACCTGATCAGAAACACCATGCCTGTGGCACCATGGAAAATACAACAAATAGGCCCTGGCCAGTTCGCTCTGTGGTAGAGCATCAGCCCCATATGTGGAAGTTCCTGGTTCGATTTCCAGTCAGGGCACACAGGAAAAGCAACCATCTGCTTCTCCATCCCTCCCCCCCACCCCACTCCTCACTCTCTTTCTTCCTCTCCCACAGCCATAGTGTAAGCAAGTTGGCCCTGGGAGATGAGGATGGCTCCATGGCTTAGCCTCTGGTGCTAAAAATAGCTCAGTTGCCGATTACCAGTAGGGGGCTTTCTGGGTGGATCCCGGTTAGGGCACATGCAGGAGGAGTCTATCTCTGCCTTCCCACTTCTCACTTAATAATAATAAAAAGAAGAAGAAGAAAATACAACAAATACATCATGTTTTCCCAGCTAACCTCATTTGCTGCTTGTTCCAAAAGTAGCTTCTTATCTGCAGCCTTGAAAGCCTCAAGTGTGTTGGTGTTATATAGTGTTCCAACTGCCGGGCAGCTATGGGCTGGGGTGGGAGCACTCCTGGATACAAGAGAAACATGGTTAAGCAGGCACAGCTAGGACTCAGAGCCAGGGAGTGACAAACAAGCACAAGAGTGAGAGACAGAGGACGGTGCTCTGAAGGGGAAATAGAAGGTTGAGCATTTCTTTGGAAAAAGATGAGCATCATTGCTTTAAAAATAAAAACAGGTACTGCATCTCCCCATAGCTACTCTATTCCCCTTATCCTAATCTCTTGGCATGATATTCTTTCCCTGACCCCCAAAATATAAATTCTTTCTCTATTTTTTATGCCTTCCCATCTTTAACCTGAAAGGGAAATATTATTTATCAAGCTTCTACTGTACCAAGAACTGTACAAGGCTTGAATTCTCATAATAGATTGTTCTCCCATTTAAAGGTTTAAGTAACTTGCCTAAGAACATGTAACAATAGACAGAGATGGAATCTAAGGTCAGAACTGTTTAACACCGAGGTGCTGTGCTGCCCTCGCCCCACTTGGGCCCTCCCAGGTTTCAGGGTCCTGTTCTAAACCCTCCACTTCCAGGAAGCCATCTCCCATTGTATGTGGTAATGGTTTATACATAAAACAGAGCATAGTATTTATAAGGCCAGTAGCCGTGGCCACCATCCCAGCTGCCCAGCCCATGTAGGTTCGCATTTAATTTGGACAGATCATAAGGAATCAACAGAGCCAAGAACTGGTGGACCATTTTCTTTTATTCTAGGCTCCTACGGGCCAACAAGTAAAAAACACACACACAAGGCGCCAAACCCACTTACATGTTCCTCGGGTTCCACAACCAGGATAATCTTTCCGGTTTTCCTAGAATCAAAGGCTCCACCAGCCTTATTTACCTGTCCTCCATCTCCTTCTCCTACAAAAACTGGCTTCTCCTTCAGCATTCCGCCATCTTGCCTGCCTCTTCAAACGTGGCCTCCCTTCCCTGCTACAAGATGGGCTCCTCCTCCCTACCACAGCGCATGCGGTCTCCTCTCCCAAAAATGGCCTCCTAGCTCCTCCTTTTAAAACTTTTCCGGGCGAAAGCCCCTCCTCCAGCACACATTAGCATAACCAAGCCCCTACCCAAACAAGAAGGTAATCAGCCGCCCTACATGGGCAGCGATCATCTTTAGCAATAAGAGTGAGAAAAAAAAAACAGAAAATACAGACTTTACAACTCATTCGCACAACAATATTTTAGAGTGTTTTCAAGACAGACAGTCATATCTGACTGTCCAACAACTGAGCCCAGCCCAAACAGGCTCTTCACAGAGCTGCTGCTGAGCAAACCCCTGGTGGTTGTCTGAGTCACACAGACAAAATGTGTTATACCTGGGCTACCTGCCAATCAATCATGCCACATATGTACTGTACAATGCGCCAGAACGCTTCATATTCTTCAGAGTGATCAAAGTCAGGAGAGGGAAAGATGATTCTGAACATAAACTCAGATGTGGAGATATCTGGTCTCTTCTCTAAAATGATTAACTTGTGTTTCAGTGGTTACTGATGCTAAATGAAAACATTTATCTCATCAGCAGCCTAATATTGTTGTCACTTAACCACTACTGCAGAAGGAATGCATTTTTATTTACTGCACTGATGATAGCCGTATTTAAAAGACCAGTGTCTTCTATGCAGACTTCATTTGAAGCCCACATGAAATTGGGTTCAGGGGGGCTGCAAGAAGAGGTCTAAGCCTAGAACAGGTGTGAAGGGATACAATGAGTGACAAAGATTCTGCCAAATGCTTTCTGTAAGAAGGACAGAGGCTAAGATCTAATTTAGATACAGGAGGAAGGTATCCTCCTCCTAAAATGTCCAAAAGCAAGGCTTTGGCATGGCTTTCACACACCCAGGTAGAGAATTGATCTCATAAATGCCTGAGCCCAGGCCTATTATCTCTGAAAAGTTGGCCTTCACTTCACTTAGTCTCTCAGGGATTACTCAGGAAAGTACCAAGATAGCAAGACTATTTTGCATCTGTTATTTATATATGGCCAAAGGCAGGCATATGGCCAGAGCCTCCAGAACAGACAGTAAATGGAGGTGGCCAGGATGGAATAAATCCCCCAAAAGGGCAGAGGTCGCTTTTCACACCTGCAGGAATCTTACTCCACAGCTCTGCATGGCCACAGGGAACTCTGGGAACCTGGGAAGTAATACTTAGTCTGGGAGCATGCTGAATTATCTCCTGCTTTCCATAACCCTGATTTTAGCATCCTCTAACACAGTGATTCTTAACCTGGGTTCTATCAAACCCTAGGAGTTCAATGAGTCGGTCTTAGGGGTTCGGAGAAGCCTCTGCCGCGGAGGCCAGAATAAAGTAATACCGTAATTTGTTGTGAGTTCATGCACTTTGTTGGTTTTGTTCTTGGAGCAAGGTGATGTTCATGCACGGCTCATTTTGTGCACCAGTAAAAAAACATATACCTATGTCTTGAATTTGGAAAAAAAATCATATTTTATTTATCACTAAAGAAGGGTTCGGTGAATGCGCATATGAAACTGGTGGGTTCGGTACCTCAAAAAAGGTTAAGAACCACTGCTCTAACAGTTTATTGGTGTCTTTCCATCAACCAAACTCTATCCCATTTTGACAGCCATGCACTTAGACTGCTTGTAATTGAGTGCAACAATTATCTGAGCAACTAGCACGTTAGATCTGTGTTAGGTACTAGCAAGACAGCAGCGAATAAGAGATAGCCTGTCCCTCACACAGATATTTTTGCCTATGAGTCTTATTTCCTTAGCTATATTTGAGTTATTTGATGGCAAGCGTTATGCCTTATTCTTCTCTAATTGAGTCCAACTTGAGGCTTAGAAAAGGAAAATATTTCTTATGACTAAAAAAAGAGAAATGTTCAAGGGAAAGAGGCGTAGGGAAAAGAAAACCAAACTTTTTTAAAAGCCAATTTAATGTTAATACAGAAATTGTCCACCAAATCTATTCTCTTCTTAAACAGAAACAATACACCCAAGATGCTGGTAGCTGGGCACCACACTCCCCAGGATTCCTTGCAAAGTAGTGGAGGCGTTGTGCTCTCCCCTGCAGAATCTGAGTAGAATGATGCATGTCCCTGCCCAGCTAGAAACTTTAAGAGACTGAATATGTTTCTTCCATGTTTTCACATTGGCTCTCTTTCCCTTTCTATCTATTGTTACCCAAAAGTGACAATTTAGTCAGCAGCATGCAAAGGGAAGCCCCTGGGATAATGAAGCCGTAAGAGGGAAGAAGACTGAACCACTGTCCTGGACTATGAGGAGGGCGAGAAATGAACTTCCTCTGTATGTGAATCATTCCATTTTGGTGTCTTGTTCCACAGTACCCTACCCTAAGACAGTACCCTCCAATACAAGACAGTTGGTGCCTGATAAAATACTACTTGGTAGATCATCCACCCAATACAATGGAGAGAACAGAATTCTGTGTTGCTACCTTCTGGGAGAGATCCATGAGGCTTCCAGGGACTCAGAGTAAAAGGGATTTCTGGTGCTATGCAAAGTTGAGACATTCATGGCATCTATAAGTGATAACTTGGACTGTCAGCTCTTCAACTGTATCTTATTCCTCTCAGCATGCTCAGTGCCTAGCACATTGTATTATCAAGAAACAGAGGGAATAATAAGTATTTCTAAAATAACTGTTACCTCTCCATATTTATTACAGCACAGAGCACACTACAATGCAAATATTTGTCTTCTGCCTCTACCCAGGGCCCCTACAGAGCTCCATGTTTCATAAGTCTAGATATTCCTAATAGCTATAACATACTGCATATAAGCATTCAGTGTTTGATGAATAAATGTGTAAAGATTTTCCTACAAACCCATGCAGAGTCACAGTAATAAAAATAAAGTACAATGATAATGAAAATAATTTGGATATAAAGAACTCATTTATTCTGAGCAGCTCCAAGGACAGTTAAACTTCCTAACTGTCTTAGCTTGTTTGGGCTGCTATAACAAAATACCATAGACTGGGTGGCTTATAAACAACAGAAGTATATTTCTCATAGTTCCGGAGGCTGGAAGCCCACGATCAAGGTGCCAGTGTGGTTGGGTTCCTGTGAAAGCTGCTCACTTCTTGTTATGTCTTCACATGGCAGAAGGAGCAAGCTAGCTCTCCAGGGCATCTTTAATAAGGACACTAATCCCACTGTGAGAGCTCTGCCCTCATGATCTAATATCCTCCTGAAGGCCCTACCGCCTAAAACTATGACCCTGGTCATTGAGTTTTCAACATATGAATTGGGGGGGAGGGTACACAAACATTCAGACCATAGCACCAACCATCCTAAGAGGGACTCAGAAAATCACAAAATTTTAATACTTGAAGCAACATTAGAAGCTGAGAGTTAAAGATGAGGAAACTGAAGCTAAAATACTAAAAGGACTTATTCTAGGTAGCTTGGTTAATCAACAGTAGATATATATGAGGTCTTAAAACTTCAAGTCCAGGGCTATTTTCACAACACTAGGGACCATGTGCTTACTTTTGCCCATCTCCCCCAGTGCGTGCCAGGGAGCCTCACATACTGTGAGTATTCAGTAGCTAAATGAAAAGATATGACCAGAAAACCAAACAATCTGTGTGAAAGTCATAACTGTAGGATCACAGACATTCTTACCATCTTCAACTAAAATTTATGGATCATTAAAGTTTAAGATGGTTGGATTTTGTAATAAGATCAAACCTAACCTAACTGCTGTGAACTACTTTTTTCTCTAACTATTCCAAAAAGTAAAACTATTAAGATCTTTTAAAAATATAACCTTCAGTCTAGTATCAGAATAAAGATAGGGGTGAGATTATGATGAATGTTAGGCTCTCCAAATTATATTAAAACTGCAATGCTGATGCTCTGGCTGGCTAGCTTGGTTGGTTAGAGCATCATTCCAATATGGCACGGTTGTGGGTTTGATTCCCAGTTGGGGCACATACAAGAATCAACCAATGGATATGTGAAAAATGGGTAGAACAGCAGGCCGATGTTTCTTTCTCTCTCATCCCTTCCTCTCTCTCTAGACTCAATCAATAAAAAATTTTTTAAAAATCTACACTGCTGATATTCCCCTTTACCATCTTCAGATAATTTATTGCTTGTACACTGTATTTTCTTCATTATCTTACAATTGATCCAAAATTAAGCTACTCTTAACCAAAACAGGGGAGAGAGTATTAGAATATGATCTATTTTGACAAGTAATCACAGGAATTTATTATTGACCAAGACTTACCCTTTTTTTTTTTTTTGACAGAGACAGAGAGAGAGTCAGAGAGAGGGACAGATAGGGACAGACAAACAGGAAAGGAGAGAGACGAGAAGCATCAATTCGTCATTGCAGCATCTTAGTTGTTCAGTGATTGCTTTCTCATATGTGCCTTGACCAGGCGGCTACAGCAAAGCGAGCGAACCCTTGCTCAAGCCAGCAACCTTGGGCTCAAGATAGCAACCATGGGGTCATGTCTGATCCCACACTCAAGCCAGAGACCCCTCGCTCAAGCTGGTGAGCCCGTGCTCAAGTCAGATAAGCCAGCACCCAAGCAGGCAACCTTGGGGTTTCAAACCTAGGTCCTCCGCATCCCAGTCCAATGCTCTATTCACTGCGCCACCACCTAGTCAGGCAACACTTACCTTTTAAAGATATAAAGACTAACACTGTTTTGCATCTATGTTATGGAGTTTAATTTTGTAATTTGATTGAGATAAAGAAATAAAATGTGTTGACTTCTGAAGAGATTAAATAAAAACTCTAGGGATACTTTATTTAAAATACCCGAACGTTTGATTAAAAAACCAGGCAGTCCTTAAAAAGAAAGTCCTCTTTGCCTTCCCAAATCCCTCATCTTGGCATTGCTAAGGTACAAGAAAGCAGAAGAAATTGACCTTACTGAACCCTTTAAGTCTTCAATTCTCATTGTTTTATAGGCCCCCCAAAATGATCCTGTTCCATCCACCCTTTCATGTAGAATTCAGTTTGAAAACTGAGTGGTCAAGGACCATGAAAGACCTAATCAACAAATCCAATGACTCTTGCATTGAACTCTGACCTTTCTGCTTCTGACACTGAAGAGCATCTTTTTCTTCCTGAAAACACTTCCTTCTTTGGTTTCTGTAACTCTTTTCTGGCTGCTCCTCCTCTCTGACAACTCCCATCTCCTTTGCTAGTTAAGCATCTTCTTGCCTCCCTGATCAGGTATGTTCACTGTTCTGGCCCTTTGTTCTTTTTACACTAGAATCTCTTTCTCTCTTACAGCCTCAAGACCTTTTCTTCATGGAAGACTCCCAAATCTAACTGGACCCAGACTCCTTGACTCAAAGTCAACATATGTGAAAACAAACTTACCTGCTCCTCAAATTTTAGCCCCCTGTGGTTTCTCTATTTCTGTAGAAGAAAACAAAATGCCCCCAGCTACTCAGACTGCAACCTCAGAAATACATTTTACCTTTCTCTCATGCATGCTTCCTAAATTAGGCCACATTTTATCTTTTGACTCACAGTTCCCTTATCTGAAACAGAGAAATTACACCTGGCAGGTCTGAAAGGATTATTATGTAAAAATGCCTAGCTAATTAAGTCAACAAATGCCTCTCTTCTCTCCAGAAACTCCTCATCGTCTCCCACCAGATAAAAAACTCTTTGAGGGCGTATGTCATATTTCTATGTATGGCCCTATAATGCCCTGCACAGTAGATTCTATACCATAGTCTAATAAACATTCATTGATGCCCATGGATAAGCAACTGAAGGAATAAGTCAAAAGGTACAAATAAAGAACCACAAAATATTAACTATAATCAAAATCAGGAGGGATGTTATCCAAGTCAATCAATCTCGATGGTACTTGGCACCAAACAAGCTCTGATAAATACTTACTTAAAAAATAGCCTGACCTGTGGTGGCGCAGTGGATAAAGCGTCGACCTGGGAACACTGAGGTCGCCAGTTCAAAACCCTGCACTGGTCTGGTCAAGGCACATATGGGAGTTGATGCTTCCAGCTCCTCCCCCCTTTCTCTCTCTCTCTCTCTCTCACTCTCACTCTCTCTCACTCTGTGTCTACTCTCTAAAATGAATAAAATAAAAAGAAATTTAAAAAAAAATAAAAATAAAAATAAATCAGGCAGTCCTAAGCATCTAGCACTTATCTCTGACTCTGAGTTATGGGAGGTAGAGTCGCTAGCCTTGCTTACCTGGAGACTTTCTAGTTTCCCTGTGGTTTACTTTTAAGGAAGGTTAAGAATGTTCATTCCTTGAAAAAAACAGCATTCTTCACCACAGATTTTCTTTTAGATGAGAGGAAGGATGATAGCAAGGCAGACTCCCACATGCACCCCAACCGGGATCCACCCATCAACCTCACCTGGAGCTGATGCTCAAGTACCGAACTATTTTTAGTGCCTGAGCCTGATGCATTCTGACCTACCAAGCTATCCTCAGCACCCAGGCCAAACTTACACCAATCAAGCCACTGGCTGCAGGAGGAGAAGAGGGAGAGAAGAAGGAGAGGTAAGGGGGAGAAGCAGATGGTCACTTCTCCTGTGTGCCCTGACAGGGAATTGAACCCAAGACATACATATGCTGGGTTGACACTGTATCCACTGAGCCACAGGCCAGGGCCTTCACTAGAGATTTTGAACAAAAAATACTCACATGTCAAAAGCACTGAACTCCAATGTTAAGCGAGCAGGCAGTCCAGCAGAATCACCTACACAAAAGCATCATCACATTTTCAATCATGAGTCAGTAGCGACAGAATTCATAATGAAAACAGTTGTGAATAATTTTGTTCTCTTTGTTGAGCCCAAAGTGCCCCATCCAATTCCTGGTTATCAAAACTAAACAAGGACTTAGCATAAAATGACAGAGCTCTTCTGAATTTGAAAAATTTGCCAAGAATATGAAAAACAAATTCATTGGAAAGAAATATTTCCAATCTTTTTCGCCAGTAATACTCAGTAATCAGTATTAATTCTTTGGATTACTAATTAAAATTTTGCTTTCCCTTTCTTTTCACCGCAACAGGGATAAAGTGAAAATAAAGTCAGGGAGTAAAAGAGAAACTGGTGAAGTACATTAATTGTAAAAGATAAGGGTGTCCCTTGTTAAAGGAAGGCTGACCCTAGACTGGAAGGCAGAGAAGATTACAGAAGATAATGAAAGATGGAGTTTAATACTGCCTACCGTTGTAGTAATAACCCTTAATGTCTTTGGGAGCTTCATCCAGCCGATACTCATTCAGTTTCTTCTGGGTCAACTCATGCCAAAATCCAACATCCAAGGCACTATTAAATGGGGCAAACTGCAATTTGAAGAGTACAGGATCCCCTGTAGCTGCTGCCATTGTTTGTTGCCTAGCAAAAATAAAAAGAAATAAAAATAGAACACAACAAAATAGCATAAAACATAGTAAAAATGAACATTGTCATAATGCTTAATTAAAGCAAACAAAAAAAGAAAGGAAGCAAAAGTATTTTTATACAGCTCACAAAAATTAGGGGATATTTCAAAATGAATATGAAGCGATAAAATATTCCCTAATTTTTGTGAGCAGTATATTTTCTAATAACACAATTTTATATATAGAATATCCTAGACTCAACCAAAAAGAACTAATCAATGAATTCAACTAAGTTGCATAACACAGAATTGACATGTAAAAATCAGTCATGTGTCTATATACTAACAATGAATTTTCTGAAAAATAAAAAAACGGATCACATTTACATTAGCATCAAAAACAATACTTAAATTTAACTAAGGAAGTGAAAGATCTCTACTGAAAACTACAATACATTAATAAAAGAAATTGAAGAAGACACAAATGGAAAGGTATCTTGGGTTCATGGATTGGAAGAATATTGTTAAAACATTAATACTACCAAGAGACATTTAAAGATTGAATGCAATCCCTGTCAAGATTCCAATAGCATTTTTTACAGAGATAAAAAATACTCTCCTAAAATTTATATGGAAGCACAGATAGCCACTCCCCCCACACGCAAATACTGAGAAAAAAGAACAAAGCAGGAGACACCACATTTCCTGATTTTAAGCTATACTACAAAGTCAGAGTCATCAAAACAGTATGGTACTAGCATAAAAACAGACAAATAGACCAATGGAACAGAATTGAGAGCCCAGAAATAAATTCCAGCATATTATAGTCAATTACTATTTGACAAGGAAGCCAAGAATACTCAATGGAGAAAAGATAGTCTTTTCAATAAATGGTGCTGGGATAATGGAATATTCACATTTAGAAGAATAAAATTGGACGCATATCTTCCACCAGTCACAATGAACTCAAAATGAATTAAAGACTTAAATGTAAGACCAGAAGACCTGAAACTCCTAGAATAAAATATAAGAATAAAGATCCTAGGCCTAACCTTTCGTGGCACAGTGGATAAAGCTTTGACCCAGAATGCTGAGGTCACCAGTTCAAAACCCTGGGCTTGCCCAGTCAAGGCATATATGGGAAGCAACTACAAGTAGATGCTTCCTGCTTCTCCCTCCCCCCTATCTAAAAATCAATGAAAATAATAAAAAAAAAGATCCTTGACATGGGTCTTCATAATGATATTTTGGATACGACATCTAAAACACAAGCAAAAATAAAATATAAATAAACAAAGTGGGACTACATCAAACTTCTGCACAGCCAAAGAAACCATAACCTACGGGATGGGGAAGAATATTTGCAAACCATGTATCTGATTGGGGTTAATATCCAAAATATATAAAGAACTCATACAATATAATAGCAAAAGAACAAATGAACAAAGGTCCTGACTAGACATTTCTCCAAAGAAGATATGTAAAAAACCAATAGATACATGAAAAAATGTTCAATATCACTAGTCATTAGGGAAATGCAAATTAAAACTGCAATGATATACCACATCAAGGCTGTTAAAATGGTCATCATCAAATACAAGAAATAGCAAATGCTGGTGTGAGTGCGGGAAAAGGGAACTCTTGTGCATTGTTGGTGGGACTATAAATTGGTACAGCCACTATGAAAAAGAGGATCTTCAAAAATTAAAAATAGAACTACCATATGATCCAGCAATTCCAGTTCAGGAATATATCCTAAGGAAATGAAAACACTAACTTGAAAAGATAGCTGCACCCCCACGTTGATAGCAACATTACTTACAATACCCAAGACATGGAAGCAACCTAAGTGTTCACTGATGGGTAGACAGATTAAGAATCTGTGGTACATATATACAATGGAATATTATTCAGACAGAAAAGAGATAAGGAAATACTATCATTTGCAACCACATGGATGGATCCTGAAGGCATGTTGCTAAGTGAAATAAGACAGAGAAAGACAAATATTGTATGATCTCACTTACATGTGGATTCTAAATAAAAATGAAAAATATCCAAGCTCATGGAAAAAGAGATCAGACTTGTTACCAGAAGTGAAGGGTGTGCGAAGGGGCAACTGGAGGAAGGTCAAAAGGTACAAACTACCGTTATAAGATAAATAAGCATAAGGGAAGTGATGTACAACATAACTATAACTAACAATACTGTATGACAGTATTAGGAGAGTTCACTCCTAAGAATTCTCATCATAATTTGTTTTCCTTCTTTTCTTCCTTTATTTTTTTGTATCTATATGTGAAGATGGAAGTTAGTGGTACTTACTATAGTAACCATTTCACCATGCTGTCATGCTGTGTCCTTACACTTATACAAGAATATATGTCAATTATTTCTCAATAAAATTGGGGAGAAAAAACAAACAAAAAGTATGAGAGATATTTGGGCTACCTGAAGACACAACTTTAGAAATCAACCTGAGTAATCTGCCTGGTTGTCAAGTTTAGCTTCCATCTGACACAACTGATTTTCCTCAGTAACCCTTCCTGGCCTTAATTTTTGTGCATCTTCCTTTCTTGTTAAAGTCACTCTGAATGATGCACTAGTGTTACTCTTTCTACCACATGGTCATAGTCACAGCAGTTTTTGCCATTCCGTATGGTTCTAGAGAAGTTTACAAGTACAAAACTGAGAGTCCAGCTAGTGAGAAACAAAATGCAAACTGACAGAATGCTGAAGAACAGTGCTTGAGCACCCCAGCTAAGGAGAATGAAGACATTACTTCCACCTAACTTCACTATCTGGATTTCTCTGAAATATTATCTTTTGTCCTTTAAATATATTTTTAAAATATTGTACCTTACTAGACAACTTTCTTTAATATTTCATTTTCTCCTTTAAATGTGACCCTCCTGACAAGCAGGTATATACTATAACTCCCCATGTTCTCTGCACACTCTCATGGGTACAGGTACCCAGTCTGAAAATCACAACACTAAAGAAAACTGGCAGTTCCAAAGAGTGCAGGTTAGTAAATTCACTTTCTATCCTGTCTAAATGCCTGTAACCAGATTCATATTTCTGTAGCAAAATGTATAAACAGTCACACTAAATGGGATAAATAAATAAAAAAGACGGTTCACTTCCACTCAGAGAGGTTTTGCCCAAGTTTTGTGCCAAGGTTATTAAATAGCTTTCATTTTCCCAAACTTGCTGGATTTAAGAATTAGAGATAAGGAGCTGTGGATTGATAGTATCTATATAGAAAAATGTAAGGTTGGTATTACATAAATGTGCTAAAAATCAAGTAGTGTGGTGCCAAGCAGGGAAAAGGCTTCTGTGAAGGAGTTGGGCTCTTAGTTATGTTGAAAAGAATGGGTATGGAGGGGGAGGAGGAGCAGAGGGCTGAAGGAGCAACAGCAATGGGGGAACTGCTATGGTAGAAACGGGGAAGCATGAGCTTAGCTCTTCTTAGCGGGGGGCTGGTACTGTGCAACAGCAACGCACACACAAAGCTAAGGGGTTACACAGTGAATACAGATGGAGGAGGCTTTCAAAGCGAGGCTGACGAATTCTGGAGTGGGAAGCAATGGCAGTTTGAAACAGGAAATAAGATAGAATTCTGCAGTGGCAAAATGACTCTGAAGGAGGCAGATAAGGGAAAGCAATGAAGAGCCTAAGAATTTATGAAGACCTGGATTAGAGCAGAGGACGCCGACTGACAATGAGACTCTCAGTGAGGATGTTTTCAGAAAGAAGGTGAATCCACCAAGATACACTTGGTATCTTGGTGGATTCAAGGAATGAAGGACCACACTTGGTATCTTGGTGGATTCAAGGAATGAAGGAGGGTAAAACCCCTGGGGTGTCAAGCCATGAATGGATATGAGAATGGCAGTTTAACAAAGAGCTGCAGACAGGTAATAATAAATTGAAGACATTTTCAACAAGGACAACAGCAAGGTGAGGTGAAGCTGGCCCAAGGAAATGAGCTGGCCTGACAAGGTGGATTCAGAGAGCCTTCAGAGGCATTTACCCTGAGATAACAGTGAACACCGAGATAAGAGAATGATCAATTCTTAGAAGTTACTCAGAGAAAAGTCACAGCCCAGCAGAGTCCCAGAGCAGCGATATCCAACCTTTTTCATCTCATGGCACACATAAACTAATTACTAAAATTCTGTGGCATACCCAAAATACATTTTTTGCTGATCTGACAAAAATAAAAAATAGGTGTAAGTTTGACTCATTCACACTGGATAGCTATCATTGTGTTGGCTGTTGTCATTATTTTTCATTTGACAATCTAAGTGAAAAGAAGTCAGTATCCCTGACTAAAAAGTCAGGTACTGCATGTTTTAAAAATTCCTGAGGCACACTGGTTAAATATGGCTGTCTTCGATAATGCCCACAATTAGCGAGTAAACCAGCAACACAAAGGACAGTGCAAAGCACTAACTGGTACACCAGGATGATATTACTATCCACTGACCCAAAACAATAAAACAGTGTGTTGAGAGAATAATGACAAACAGTAGCAAAGAACACAAAAAGTAAAAATAATAATATAATAATAATAAATGAGGCCTGGCCAATGTCACTGGATTTTAATTTTTAAAAGGAGCTCAGCCTGACCAGGCAGTGGCACAGTGGACAGAGTGTTGGACTGGGATGAAGAAGACCCCGAGCTCGCCAGCTTGAGCGCGGGCCCATCTGGCTTGAGCAAAAGCTTGCCAGCTTGGACCCAAGGTCGCTGGCTCCAGCAAGGGGTGGCTCGGTCTGCTGAAGGCCCGTGGTCAAGGCACATGTGAGAAAGCAATCAATGAACAACTGAGGTGTCGCAATGGCAACAAAAAACTGATGATTGATGCTTCTCACCTCTCTCCGTTCCTGTCTGTCTGTCCCTATCTCTCCTTCTCTTTGACTCTCTCTCCGTCCCTGTAAAAAAAAAAAAAAAACACAACAAAAGGAGCTCAGTGGTGGCTTTCTAAAGTAGAATTTGAGGGTAGATGTGAAAAACAGAACAAGACGTAAGGGCAGGATCAGCATGGGGAAGTAACCAATTGTGTCCTGCCCAGTAAATTCCAGGGGGCTGGTTAAATTTGCTACTGGATTCCTAATGGGTAGTTGTTTTTAACAGGCTTAGTGTATTTGCAACATTTAAAAATATGCTTTGGCAACATATATATCCAATTAAGAATAAAAATTTCACAATGGGGATTTGACAAACTTAGAAAAACAAACAGAAAACAAGAAGTAGGAACTACACTAATTATTTTGCTATATAATCAATGAACTTAGTTGATCATAAAGGACAGTGCATCACTATCCTTAAAGCTCTCCACTGCCTTAGTCTGGACTGCAGCATTGTGCACCACACAATGCCTGACCAAGGATTCTCAAACTTTTACCACCTTGAAGGCTTATTATTTAAAAATGAGGATACCCGGGCTCCGCCTGCTGGAGGGAAGAAAGGAGAGGGAAGGTGAGAAATGACACGTGCCCCAGATGATTGATTCAAGTCTGATACTATCTTTGACCTTCAAGCCATTGACATTCTTAACTTCTGGAGACCCCACCTCTAAACCATAATAAACATATTTAAAAGCATCTTCATCCTATATTAAATATTTTCTGGCTTTTGTTCAAAAGGATTTTTATAACTTGGCACTCTCAGAATGTTCATCCTTTTTTCAGGTCTCTCTTATCTTCATAGGTCCCTGAAAACTGTGGATCCTTTGTACTGCGGTTTTAGTGCCCAGTAGAGAAACAGACCCTCATGCAGGTGACCTAGAGGCCCACACTTGGAGAACTGCTGGTATAGAACACCCTAACAGACTACTACTGGGTTTCCTTGGCCTCCAATCACTCCATTCTTCTATCTCCTCCACAAGGCAAGTAGCATTTACTTTCTACTGTTTTTTTTTTTTTTTAAGTTTCTATGCTCATTCCTGTTTTTAGTCTATAAGCTTTTCCAAAAACAAAATTACTCATTTTCTATGTCGATATCCATCTATATGCCAATGAATCCCAGGACTGTATGTCTATTGCTAACCTCCAAACATATATTTAAGTATTTTTGAAAGCCAGGCTTGGCCTGACCTGTGATGGCACAGAGAATAAAGCATCAACCTGGAAAGCTGAGGTTGCTGGTTTAAAACCCTAGGCTTGCCTGGTCAAGGCATATACAAGAAGCAACTATGGGTTGATGCTTCCTGCTCCTCTCCCCAACTTTCTCTTTCTCTCTCTCCTCTCTAAAATGAATAAGTAAAATCATAAAAAAAAAAAAGATGAGGACTTGGATTTCTCACAGACATCTCAAAATCAACAGATCCCCTTTATCAGCAGGGGATATGTTCCAAGATGCCCAGTGGATGCCTGAAACTGCAGACGTTACCAAACCCTACGTATACTATGTTTTTTCCTATACAGTCATACCTTTTCACTAAAAGGAAGCACTTTGTGGCTCTCCTTGGTATAGTTAACTACTCTTATGCTTTGGGGCCATTGTTAAGTACAAATAAGGGCTATTTAAACACAAGCCCTGTGATACTAAGACTTTCAATCTGATAACTAAAATAGATACTAAGTGACTATTGGGCAGGTAGCATATACTGTGTGAATATATACTGGACAAAAGGTGATTTACACCCCAGGTGGGATGGCACAAGATTTTATCACGCTGCTCAGAATGATGTGCAATTTAAAACTTACAAATTGTTTATACTTAATATTTTCAGACCAAGGTTGATATAGGTAACAAACTATAAAACCATGTCTAAGGCAGAACCATAACCTGTTCTAACTGAATGTTCACTCTGTGCCAAGCACTACACTAAACATTTTACATATTATGTGTAACAATCCCAAAGTTGTTTATAAGCCTACTTTACAGAAAAGAAAACTGAAGAAATGAGAGGTTAAGTAACTTGCCAAAAGTCACACAGGAAGTGGAAGAGCTGAGTTTATAACCTAGGTCTAGTACCTTCAAAGCCCTGACTTTCATCACTATACTATACACTTCCTTTAAGGAAGAAGCATTGACCCCCCAAAAAGGAAAAACCTTTATATTGCCCTAGTCTAACATAACGCTAAAAAATAACCAATCATTTAGAAAAACATTTACATACTAACTTCTACAACCAAGTCAAAAGAAAAAGACAGTTGTCAGAGCAATCACCCAATATGGAAGAAACTCAACACGGTAGCAAACGGTGGTACAAATGGATGTCATCTGAAATCTTGTGTGGTGGGTCATCAGGCCCCTACACACTTTAGTCATCCACAACTTATTCTTTTTTTTTTTAATTTATTTTATTTTTATTTTATTCATTTTAGAGAGGGGACACAGAGTGAGAGAGAGAGAGAGAGAGAGAGAGAGAGAGAGAGAGAAAGGGGGAAGGAGCTGGAAACATCAACTCCCATATGTGCCTTGACCAGACCAGTGCAGGGTTTTGAACTGGCGACCTCAGTGTTCCCAGGTCGATGCTTTATCCACTGCGCCACCACAGGTCAGGCCACAACTTATTCTTAAATGTCAAACAGCAACCTGTTTTCATCATCATTTTGATGACCCGCTGAGGTCATCAAGATGAAATTTTACCAGTGCCAGAGACAAAAGAGAAAACTCTATCCCATATAGCATTTCAGCAGCTGGGAAAAAGTGACTCAGGATGACCACTCTGAAGATAAAGGGCAGGCATACCAAGAAAGAAATTTGCACAAGAAGCACATCCTTCAAACATTTTCTCACTTACTTGGTCTTTGAGAAATTCCAGACAGAACCCAAGAGCCTATTTCACATAAGGACACAGTTGCTGTTCAGTTGCTGTACTGTTCTTGACAGACTAAGAAAACAGGAAGGTCTTAAGCAACTGCAGCAACATGTGATTAGGAATCTGATGGAAACACCTAAATAAGATACTCAAGTATGAATGTATCACTTAGTAACATATACATCTATGTCACACTGCAATCATCTTCCCTAAACTGGAGAAGAAGAGTAAAGAAGCAGTGATCAGAGGGAATTCTGAAGGAAGTGGGAAGTGAGTCCATGATGAAAAGTTATTTATGTATAACTAACCTAGGTCCAAATATTACCTGCTTTCTAAAAATTAAGGTTTGCCTATATAACTCTAGATAGTGTAGGCAAGACTTCCGGCCTCTACTTGGCTTAGCAAGCTAAAAGATTACTCGTATCAACCTTCAACATTACATACAGACATAGTCAGGGAAAGAAACTAACAGGCATCATTATAAGTATGGCCCAACTTTATTTCAAATTGTTTCTGCCATATTCAGGATGTGAAACCCAGGAGTTACACAAGATGGGATTGTGTCACTTCCAATGAAAGAGGAAAGGCTTTGAGGAGGATTCAACACTGTAAGAGCAAGAATCCCAGCAGTATAAGAAAGCCAGCAGTCACCAAAACATCTAATCAAGATTAAACTGAAAAAGCAGGTGGGTGGTTAAGCAATACATACCCTCTGGGCTGTCTACCACTCACACTCGGTACAAATTTCAGTCAGTATTTTATGAAAATAAAACTAAGTCGTGCTAAGCAACTTAAAAGTAGGAGGTAAAAAAACAAAACAAAACAAAAAAACGTGTCATTGGATTTAAACATTTCTGTCCATACGGTGGTAAACACACAATACAATATACAGATGATGTGTTGTAGAACTGTACACCTTAAACCTGTATAATTTTGTTAACCAGGGTTATCCCAATAAACTCAATTAAAAATAAATAAAAGGATCAGTATTATAGCCTGACCAGGCAATGGGGCAGTGGATACAACATCGGACTGGGAGGCAGAACACCCAGATTCGAGACCCCCGAGCTCGCCAGCTTGAACGCAGGCCCATCTGGCTTGAGCAAAAGCTCGCCAGTTTGGACCCAAGGTCGTTGGCTCCAGCAAGGGGTTGCTCAGTCTGCTGAAGGCCCGTGGTCAGGGCACATGTGAGAAAGCAATCGATGAACAACTAAGGTGTCGCAACGGCAATGAAAAACTAATGATTGATGCTTCTCACCTCTCTCCGTTCCTGTCTGTCTGTCCTTATCTATCCCTCTGACTCTCTCTCTGTCCCTTTAAAAATAAAATAAATAAAGGATCAGTATTATAAAACATTTCTAGGGAGGTCCCAAGATGGCAATGGAGTAGGTGGGCATACCAACTTCCAACTCCCAGAACCAAAGTGCATTACAAATTAATTTTAAGAACCATCATCTGGAAAAACCAACTTTGGACTAAGTAAACTAAGAGGACTCTTCAACCAAGAAACGCTGAAGAAGCCACATTGAGACTGATAGGAAAAGCGGAAACACAGAGAGGGCTGCCCAGCTCCCTGGAGCAAACAGCAGCCCAGAGAGACTCGCATGGCGGGAAGAGAGTTTTGCAGAGAGGGGAAGGTTATGGGTCCCAGGAACAAAGTCCCAGCCTGCAGCTCCAGAGCCTAGAAGAGGCGTATGGACAGTATTTAGTGGTGAAACAAGTCAGGACATTGTTTGTATGAAAGAGACAGATTTCTCAGACCCAGGATTCTTCTTAAAGGGATCACGCAGAAAACCTCTTTCACAACCACTCACCCGGGGCTCCCGGGGACGGGAAGAAAGGAGAGGACCAGAGTAGCAGGAAGAGAATGTAATCTAGGAGGCCCAGGGAAAAACACATTGAGGGATAGCTACCCTAACCCCTGGGATAAGTCACTCCCCAAATCTGAAGTGAATATTTCCCCTGGAAACAGCAATACCAACAAACAGAAGCAGGATACCAGCCAAACAAGCTCTCCCACAGCACTCAGAGTAGAGTGGCTTAGAAGGAGGGAGTTTTCAAAACTACAGTATGGAGTGTTAGGGTCTGAGCTGCAGCGCCCCCACCCGCACGGCTGAGGGCTTGCCGGAGAGCAGGCAACAGCAGGACGCGGAAGCGTGGTTCCCTCGGCAAGGGTGGAAGCCAGCTGGCCACAACTGAGGTCCGGTGTGAGCTCAATCTAGCTCAATCTAGGCGGAGGGAACATGCAAAAGCAGTCCGGTCCAGCCCAGCTGTGGGCTCACCTGCAACCCCGCCTGCAGGGGGAAAAGCAAAAGCCCAGGACTGAGCAGAGACCTGCAGCTGAGCATGGGTGCACAGCCCAGCCCTGAGCCCGGGCGGGCAGCCCTGCCCAGCCTGAAGAGCCCAGGCTAGCAGCTGAGGCAAGAGCCTGCTCTTCCTGCGGGGGCGGGGCCAACGCCTGGGAAAAGGTGGAGATCAGCAGCTGAGCACCGGCGTGCAGCCCTGCCCAATGGGCTGAGCCAAGACTTGCGGCCTAATGTGGAAGTGGGCTCCTCCCAGCAGGGGCGGGGCAAAAGCCCAGGAACAGGTGGAGACAGGCAGCGGAGCAAATGTGCTCACCCCTGCCCGTGGTGCTGAGGCTTGTGTCCCATGTGAGGTGCGCAACCCCACTCGTGGTGTCAGGGCGAAGGCAGAGGCTGGCCAAGGCCTTTGGCCCCAGGCTTATGAACATAGCCCCTTCCGAGGAAGAGAGACGGAAACCACAGTGACAGCCACAGAGGGCCTGCACCAGCAATGCCCATACCTGAATGCCCAAGGCAGTGGCAGAGGGGGTGGCAGGCCTGCAGACAGCCCACACCTAGGGAACACAGAGGCCACATCCATTGGACTCCAGTGGCCAAATTCTTCTTATACACAGACGAAATGGGAAGGCAGAGAAATGCAACCCAAATGAACCAAGAGAAATCCCCAGAAAAGAACCTGAATGAGTCAGATATAACCAAATTACCAGATGCAGATTTTAAAATAATAATTGATAGGATGTTCAAAGATCTCAGAACAATAGATAGTCATTATGGTCACCTAAATAAAGAGATAGCAAATATAAAAAAGGACATTGAAATAATAATAAAGAATCAGTCAGAAATGACAAATACAATATCAGAAATGAAAACCACAATAGAAGGAATTAAAAGCAGGATGGATGAAACTGAGGATTGAATCAGCAAGATAGAGAACAAGATAAATGAAGGCACGGAAGCAGAGCAGAAAAAAGAGACTCAAAATGTCTGAGGAGCCTGACAAGGCAGTGGCGCAGTGGATAGAGCATTGGACTGGGTTGCGGAAGACTCAGGTTTGAGTCCCCGAGCTCACCAGCTTGAGCGTGGGCCCATCTGGCTTGAGCAAAAAGCTCGTCAGCTTGGACCCAAGGTCGCTGGCTCCAGCAAGGGGTTGCTTGGTCAGCTGAAGGCCCGCGGTCAAGGCACATGTGAGAAAGCAACCAATGAACAACTAAGGTGTTGCGATGGCAACGAAAAACTAATGATTGATGCTTCTCACCTTTCTCCATTCCTGTTTGTCTGTCCCTACCTATCCCTCTCTTTGACTCTCTCTGACCCTGTAAAAAATTAAAAAAAAAAAGTCTGAGAAAACTCTAAGAGACCTCTATGACAACATGATAAGAAATAACATCCACATAATAGCGGTTCCTAAAGAAGAGAAAGAACAAGGGACAGAGACTTTGTTCAATCAAATCTTAGCTGAAAACTTCCCTAAATTGAGGCAGGAAAAAGTCTCACAAGTTCAAGAAGCATAGAGAACTCCATTAAAGAGAAACCCAAAGAAATCTACACCAAGACACATCATAATTAAAATACCAAGCTAAATGATAAAGAGAAAATATTAAAGCTGCTAGAGAAAAAAAGGCTATCACCTACAAAGAAGCCCCCATAAAGATGACATCTGACTTCGCAACAGAAACACTTGAGGTCAGAAGGGAATGGCAAGAAATATTCAAAGTAATGCAGAACAAGAGCCTACAACCAAGACTACTTTATTCAGTAAGGCTATCGTTTAAAATTGAAGGAGAAATAAAAAGCTTCCCAGACAAAAAAAACTCAAGGAATTCATTACAACCAAACCAATGCTGCAAGAAATGCTAAGTGTTCTGTTGTAAACAGATCAAAAGGGAAAAAGACTATAGCAAAAGAGGAATACAGCTTTAAAGAATAAAATGGCAATAAACAACTACATATCAATAATAACATTAAATGTAAATGGATTAAATGATCCAATCAAAAGATATAGGGTAGCTGTGTGGATATAAAAACAGGACCCATACATATGCTGTCTACAAGAGACACACCTTAAAAAAAAGGATGCACATAGACTGAAGGTAAAAGGATGAAAAAAGATTTCATGGAAATGAAAATAAGTTGGGTAGCAATACTTATATCAGACAAAATGGACTTTAAAATAAAGGTAAGAGATAAAGAAGGACACTACAAAATGATAAAGGCAGCAATGCAACAGGAAGATATAACCATTATAAATATCTACGCACCTAATACAGGAGCATCTAAATATACAAAGTGGACTTTGAAGGATACAAAGGAAGAGATCAACGGCAATGCTATAAGAGTAGGAGATTTCAATACCCCACTAACATCACTAGATAAATCCTCAAGAAAGAAAATTAACAAAGAAACAGCAGACTTAAATGACAAACTATATCAACTCAATTTAATAGATATCTTCAGAACCTTTCACCCTAAAGCAACAGAATATAAATTCTTTTCAAGTGCTCATGGTACATTTTCTAGGATAGACCACATGATAGGGCACAAAAGCTGTCTCAAAAAATTTAAAAAGATTGAAATCATATCAAGCATTTTCTCTGATCACAATGGCATGAAACTAGAAAGCAATCACAACGGAAAACCTGAAAAATATACAAACACTTGGAAACTAAACAGCATGTTATTAAATAACAAATGGGTTAACAATGAGATCAAAGAAGAAAATATTCCTAGAAACAAATGATAATGAGCATACATCAAAATTTATGGGACTCAGCAAAAGCAGTCCTGAGAGGGAAGTTCATAGCATTACAGGCATAACTTAAGAATCTAGAAAAAGCAAATAAACAACTTGACCCTGTATCTAAAAGAACTAGAAAAAACACAGCAAGTAAAGTCCAGAGGTAGTAAAAGAAAGAAATAATAAAGATCAGAGCAGAAATAAATGACATAGAAAGGGGGCCGGGAACCTGTGGCTCGTGAGCCAGATGTGGCTCTTTTGATGGCTGCTTCTGGCTCACAAAAAAATCTTTAATAAAAATAATAATACTGTTAAAAATATAAAACATTCTCACGTATTACAATCCATTCATTTCTTACCGCTCATGTTCATGGTTGCAGATGGCTGGAGCCAATCACACCTGTCCTCCAGGACAACACCAAATTTTTATTGGATAATGTGTAACATACACAGGTTGTTGTGAGGTCAGAAAGGAAACTTCCCTCCTTTTAATCAAGTAGTCAGCTCGCTAATTGCAAAAACTCTTTTGACGAAGAAGATGGCTAAAACAAAAGAAGATGAGGAGTATCATACTTTTCAGTATGAATGAATACAGGAATTCGCCATTGTGGAGAGAGCAGGTTCTGCGTGTGTCTAATATGCAATGATAAAATTGCATCGATGAAACGGTCAAACATAAAGCAGCACTTCGACACACACCATACAACATTTGCATCGAAATATCCAGAGGACATTCGGGTGGTCAACTTTATTGTTGCCCGAGCTTTAAATGATCGCCAGTTTAAAACACTGCTGGAACGCCTGACCTGTGGTGGCGCAGTGGATAAAGCGTCAACCTGGGAACACTGAGGTCGCCAGTTCAAAACCCTGCACTGGTCTGGTCAAGGCACATATGGGAGTTGATGCTTCCAGCTCTTCCCCCCCTCCTCTCTCTCTCTCTGTCTCCCCTCTAAAATGAATAAATAAAATAAATTAAAACACTGCTGGATGAAGTTGGGAATAATTACACTGGTCTGCTTCTGCACAGCAATGTGCATTGGTTGTCAAGAGGGAAGGTGCTCAGCTGTTTCGCGGCTTCTCTGAGCGAAATCTGGACTTTTCTTGAAACGAAAAATGTTGAGCATCCGGAGTTAGTTAACACTGAGTGGTTCCTAAAGTTCTACTATCTCATGAACATGACTGAACATCTGAACCAGCTCAATGTGAAAATTCAAAGCATTGGAAATAGTCTTATCCCTTCAACAAGCAGTGTTTGCATTTGAAAACAAGCTGGAACTCTTCATCACAGAAATTGAAACAGATGGTTTACTTACTACACTTTGAAAAACTGGGAGAGTTTAAAGATGCATGCACAGCAAGTGACCCTGCTCAACATCTTGATCTTCAGCAGCGAGCAGGCTTCACATCTAATCTGCAGTCATTCAAAGCGCACTTTGGAGAATTTCGTAAGTGCTCCTTGGAGAATTTCGTGGGCACACTCATTATTTTAAGTTTATCACCCATCCACACAAGTGTGCAGTGGATGGCGCCAACCTGAGTTACATCCCCAGTGTCTCCATCAGAGATTTTGAACTACAAACTGCTGACCTGAATGCCTCAGACATGTGGGTGAATAAGTTCAAGTCACTGAATGAAGATTTGGAAAGACTTGCATGACAGCAAGCAGAGTTGGTGAGCAAACTCAAGTGGGGAGAAATGAAAACACTTCTACCCGTGGACCAGCTGATTGTCAACACTTGGAACGCGCTTCCCGTCACATACCACACACTGCATGCAGCGTGTGAGTATTGCTGTACTGACAATGTTTGGCTCTACGTATGCATTTGAGCAGTCTTTCTCACGTCTGAAGAACATTAAGACCAATCTATGATCACACTTAACGGATGGAATTCTCAAAGCCTGCATGAAGCTTAACCTCACCACGTATCAACCAGACTACAAAGCCATCAGCAAACCCATGCAACACATGAAGTCACATTAATAGTAAGAAGTACTTGATTCATCATTGACTAGCAACAGCATAACAACATTATTAAAAAAGAATTCAGAGACTTCTTGTACTTTAAAATGTTGGTCTTACAGAAAATACACACATTTACTTGTATTTAGTGTTAAACATATTGTATGGCTCTCACGGAATTACATTTTAAAATATGTGGCGTTCATGGTTCTCTCAGCCAAAAAGGTTCCTGACCCCTGACATAGAAGCTAAATAAACAATACAGAGGATCAATGAAATCAGGAGCTGGTTCTTTGAAAAGGTAAACAAGGTTGATGAACGATTAAAGAGTCACCAATAAAAAAAGAGAGAGCACTGAAATAAAATTAGAAATGACAGTAGAGAAATAACAACTGCCACTAAAGAAATATAAAATATTGTAAGAAAATACTATGAAGAACTGTATGCCAAAAATTGATAACATAGATGAAATGGATGAATTCCTTGAAACATATAATCATCCAAAAAAATATCAGGAAGAATCAGAAAACCTAACCAGACCAATTACAACAAATGAGATCGAAACAGTTATCAAAAAACTCCCAACAAAAAGTCCTCGGCCTAATGGCTTCACAAGTGAATTCTACCAAACTTTCAAAGAAGAACTAACTCCTATCCTTCTCAAGCTATTTCAAAAAATTCAAGAGGAAGGAAGACTTCCAAGCTCCTTTTATTAGGTGAGCATAATTCTGATTCCAAAACCAGAAAAAGACAACACAAAAGAGAAAATTATAGGCCAGTATCCCTGATGAATTTAGATGCTAAAATCCTCAACAAAATATTAGGAAACCAGATCCAGCAATATATGAAAAAAATCATACATCATGATTAAGTGGGATTTATTCTGGGGAGGCAAGGCTGGTACAATTTCACAAGTCAATCAATGTGATTCATCACATAAACAAAAGGAAGGACAAAACCCACATGACAATTTCAGTAGATGCAGAAAACGCATATGATAAAATCCAGCACCCATTCACGATCAAAACTCTTAGCAAAGTGGTAATACAGGGAAGATACCTCAACATGATAAAGGCCAACTATGATAAACCCACAGCCAACATCATACTCAATGGGCAAAAATTAAACGCAATCCTCTTAAGATCAGGAACAAGGCAGGGGTGCAGCCTTTCATCACTCTTATTCAACATAGTTTTAGAAGTCCTAGCCACAGCAATCAGACAAAAAAAAGAAATAAAAGGCATCCAAATTGGAAAAGAAGAAGTAAAACTATCATTATTTGCAGATGGTATGATATTGTATATAGAAAACCATAAAGCAGGGGTCCCCAAACCTTTTACACAGGGGGCCAGTTCACTGTCCCTCAGACCATTGGAGGGCCGGACTATAAAATAAAACTATGAACAAATCCCTATGCACACTGCACATATCTTATTTTAAAGTAAAAAAACAAAATGGGAAGAAATACAATATTTAAAATAAAGAACAAGTAAATTTAAATCAACAAACTGACCAGTATTTCAATGGGAACTATGGGTGCGGATCCATCCTGTGCTCCTCTCACTGACCACCAATAAAATAGGTTCCCCTTCCGGAAGGGAGACAGGGGCCAGATAAATCGCCTCAGGGGGTCGCATGCAGCCAGCGGACCATAGTTTGGGGATACCTGTCTCAGTCAAAAAACTACTGGACCTGATAAATAAATTCAGCAAGGTAGCAGGATATAAAATTAATACTCAGAAATCAAAGGCACTTTTATACACCAACAATGAACTGTCAGAGAAATTAAGGAAACAATCCCCTTCACTATTACAACAAAAAAAATAAAGTACCCAGGAGTAAATTTAACCAAGGAGATTAAAGACTTGTACTCAAAAAATTATAAAACATTGATAAAAGAAATCAAGGAAGATACAAACAAGTGGAAGCATAAACCATGCTCATGGTTAGGAAGAATAAACATCATTAAAATGTCTATCTTACCCAAAGCAATTTATAAACTCAATGCAATACCAATTAAAATACCAATGACATACTTCAAAGATATAGAACACATATTCCAAAAATTTATATGGAACCAAAAAAGAACATGAATAGCCTCAGCAATCTTGAAAAGGAAGAATAAAGTGGAAGGTATCACACTTCCTGATATCAAGTTATACTACAAAGCCATTATACTCAAAACAGCCTGGTACTGGCATAAGAACAGGCACATAGATCAATGGAACAGAACAGAGAACCCAGAAATAAACCCACACCTTTATGGACAACTGATATTTGACAAAGGAGATAAGAGCATACAATGGAGTAAAGACAGCCTCTTCAACAAATGGTGCTGGGAAAATTGGACAGCTACCTGCAAAAAAATGAAACTAGACCACCAACTTACACCATTCACAAAAATAAACTTAAAATGTATAAAAGACTTAAATGTAAGCCGTGAAACCATAAGCACCTTCAAAGAAAACATAGGCGGTAAGCTCTCTGACATCTCTCGCAAATAAATATATTTGCCGATTTATATCCACGGGCAAGTGAAATAAAAGACAGGATAAGCAAATGGGACTATATCAAACTAAAAAGCTTTTGCACAGCTAAAGACAATAAGAACAGAATAAAAAGACAAACTACACAATGGGAGAACATATTCGACAATACGTCTGATAAGGGGTTAATAACCAAAATTTATAAAGAACTTATAAAACTCAACACTAGGAAGACAAACAATCCAATCAAAAAATGGGCAAAAGAAATGAATAGACACTTTTCCAGAGAGGACATACAGATGGCCAGTAGGCATATAAAAAGATGCTCAACATCACTAATCATTAGAACAATGCAAATTAAAACCACAGTGAGATATCACCTCACAGCAGTCAGAATGGTGCTCATCAACAAAACAACACAGAATAAGTGCTGGCGAGGATGTGAAGAAAGGGGAACCCTCTTGCACTGCTGGTGGGAATGCAGACTGGTGCAGCCACTTTGGAAAACATTATGGAGATTCCTCAGAAAATTAAAAATCGAACTGCCTTTTGACCCAGCTATCCCAATTTTAGGAATATACCCCAAGAACACCATAGCACAATTTGAAAAGGAGAAATGCACCCCCATGTTTATGGCAGCATTGTTCACAATAGAGAAGATCTGGAAACAGCCCAAGTGTCCGTCAGTGGATGAGTGGATTAAAAAGCTTTGGTACATATATACTATGGAATACTTCTCGGCCATAAGAAATGATGACATCAAATCATTTTCAACAACATGGATGGACCTTGATAACATTATACTGAGTGAAATAAGTAAATTAGAAAAGACTAAGAACTATATGATTCCATACATAGGTGGGACATAAAAATGGGGGGGGGCGAGGGAGGGAGCAGGGGCACAAAGAAAACCAGATAGAAGGTGACCGTAGACAATTTGACTTTGGGTGAAGGGTATGCAACATAATCAAATGTCAAAATAACCTGGAGATGTTTTCTCTGAACATATGTACCCTGATTTATCAATCACCCCATTAAAATTAATTTTAAAAATTTAAAATAAATAAATAAAAGTATACAGTGTAATAAAAAATAATTTTAGGTGACGGAAGACAATTTGACTTTGGGTGATGGGTATGCAACATAATCAAATGTCAAAATAACCTGGAGATGTTTTCTCTGAACATATGTACCCTGATTTATCAATGTCACCACATTAAAATTAATAAAGAAAAAAAATTTTCTATCCAAATGGACATAAACCTTGCATTTTGCTGTTCTTTAATGTCAAATCTCCACAGGAAATGTATATTAGTGGTTATTCCAAAGAAAGAAGCTATGGGGTTAGGAGACAGGAGTGTGCAGACCCTGTTTCACTGTGTGACCCTTTTGCCCTTTCAATTTAGTGTATGTGGGATAACAATTCAGAAATAAGTAATATCATTAAAGAAAAAAGTCTGAATACAATGTCACAAACAAAGAATGAGAGATATAAGACTGACAGCCTCTGCTTTAGTGCCAAGAAATAACACCTGGGAGATTCTTGATGAGAAAACCATGTCTATTCATCTTTTTCAGCACTTAGTACAGTGACTAGAACATATTAGCCCAGTAAATATTGACATGAAATAATAGCTTTCTTCCCATTAAAAGGCCCAATGGAGAGATGCTATAGTGAAACAAATTCCAGCAGAGCTCAGAAATTACTAATAGCCCTGAATTGTCCAAACAGAAAATAGATTGACTAGAGAGATAATAAGTTTTCCATTAGTGGAAGTATTCTAGTATATATTAGATACTAATTATTTGCCAAGAAATACTGCAGAAAGGATTACCAGGCAGTCAGGCGAGATTGGGGGTTGGCAGGCCCTTCTTGAAAAGGGCCAGATAGTAAGTATTGTAGGTATTGCAGGACAAAACAGTTTCTATCATATTTTCTTTTTTTACAACTCTTGAAAAATGTAAAACATTCTTAGCTAACAGACTACTCAAAAGAAAAACAGGCCCCAGACAGAATCTGACTTGCAAACTGTAGTTTGCTGACCCCTGGACTAAATGATCTTCCAAACTTGTTATTTTTTTATTCTTTGAAGGTGACAATAATGTATTTTGTTTTTAGGGAGACTGACATTTTGGGAAAAATTTCTTTAGAGCATAGTTGAGATCTGCAAGGATTGCTGAGGGGAAGCAAATTGTAAGACCAGATTCCAAGGCCACATTTGCTGTTCTACAATATGGACCTTGTAATACTGCAAGTACATGTGTATGATCCAGCAAATGCAGTCTACACAGAACACTCCCACACATATGCCAGCACCATTACGCCAAGATGAAGCTCATTTGACACTTATTGAAGTTCATAACATGCAGGGAAGACTTGCATCAGTGGTACCTCACATTCTAAAGAGGCATGTTACCACACCTCTGTTGGTTTCCATCATTACTTTCTTTTGGACCTCTGTGAGTGTCTCCCAACTTCTCTAGTGCCACCCTGGTGACGCTACCACTCCACACTTCTGACCTGAAGCTGAAGAAACATTGAGCTACTTGGTGCTCCTCTAACACACTTGCTGTTCTGCCTCCACAACCGTGAACAAACAGCCCCCGCGGTCTAAAAGCACCCCAGCCCCCATGACTGCCTGGGATGTTTTGTTATATTTTATATTTTATTTTATTTATTTTTTATTTTATTTTGTGAGAGACAGGAAAGCAAGGAGGCAGAGAAACAGGCTACCACATGCTTCCTGACCGACCAGGATCCACCCAACAAACCCCCTACAGGGTGATGCTCTACCCATTTGGGGCAGCTGCTCCATTGCTTGGAAACCAAGCTATCTCAGTGCCTGAGGTGAGGCCTTGGAGCCATTATCAGTGCCAGGGACCAACTCACTACAATCAAGCCATGGCTGCAGGAGGGGAAGAGAGAGAGTGAGAGAGAGGGAAGGGAAAGGGGTAGGAGAAGGGGTAGGGGAACGGGAGCAGTGGAGAGGCAGGCAGTTGCTTTTCCTGTGTGCCCTGACCAGAAATCCAACCCAGAACTTCCACGCTCCAGGTCAACACTCTACCTGAGCCCACTGGCCAAGGCCCTGTCTGGGACTTTTAAAAATCCAGATCAGAGGTTATCTGTAATAGAGAGCCTTCCCAGAGCTGCCCCTCACTCTTTACTCCTCTCACGCTCCTCCCGTGAGCTACAGTAAATCACTTCTGTCTCTAAGCTACCACTACATTTCATAGTGTTGTTCAACTCCTTGCTTATTTGTCAGCCCCCATTCCACCTGCCAGACTGGAAGGTCTACAAAAACATATTCTGGCTCATATTCCTCTCAATATACCTTAGTCCCTTGCAGAATGCCTCTCATGTTACTAAGATGAATTCTAGAAACCCAAGAGAAAAGAAATAACTCAGGTTTCTACAATTGAGAGGACAAACTCCAGGCTTATTACCATGGAATATGAAATTGGAGTAAGAAGTCAAGAACATATGGAGATATGCTATATGACTTAGAACCTCTCTAAACCTATTATTTACTGTTTTTTTAAGGACTAGATCTTAAAGGACAGGGAATATGAATGTACAAGTCAATTTAAATTAAAACTTAACCAAATACAAAAAGTAGTAAAGAATAAATATTTCTTCCTGAAAGTGGTTATATAAGTTAAAAGCCTACATTCACAGTCTCAAAGTATCTCTCTACAAAAAAAAAAAGGTATTAATTACAAAGGAAAGACAAAGTGACTCTTTAGTGACAAAATCTGGCAGACAGCATCTTATAGAAGGGATCCAAGTTAACAACAATAACGAGACAAATGAACACTGTATGCTATCCAACAGAATGCACTGATAAGAACATATCTATGGTATTCAGCTGAAAATACATGACCTGGGTCTAATCGGGAGGAATTATCAGATAAACCCAAACTGAAAAACATTCTACAAAATGACTGGGACTGGCTGGCTTTTATTCTTTAAAAGTATCAAGGTTTTGCCTGACCAGGTGGTGGTGCAGGGGATAAAACATTGGCCTGGGATGGAGAGGACCCAGGTTCGAAACCCCGAGATCGCCAGCTTGAGCATGGGCTCATCCAGCTAGAGCATAGGCTCACCAGATTGAGTGTGGGATCAGTTGCTTGAGTGCAAAGGTTGCTGGCTTGAAACCCAAGGTTGCTGGCTTGAGCCCAAGGTTAGACGTCAGCAAAGGGTCACTCGCTTTGCTGAGACCCCCAGACAAGTCAAATATAAGAAAGCAATCAATGAACAACTAAGATGCCACAACAAAAAATTGACGCTTCTCATCTCTCTCCCTTCCTGTCTGGCTTTGTCTGTCTGTCTGTCTCTCACTAACAACAACAAAAAGTGTCAAGGTCTTAAAAGTCAAGGGAAAACTAAAGAACTATTCCAGAATGAAAGATCAGAAAAACATTATGATTGGGCAATGCCTGAATCCTGGAATGATGGTCTACTATAAAGAATATTATTGGGTATACAGAAGGTATTGCATATATGGAAGGTCTTTGTTGTATTCTTGTAAGGTTTCTATAAGTTTAAACTGTTCCAAAGTAAAATATCAAGACAATTTTAGTACCTGCACACACCCAGCCTATGCTATGTTCAATGGATAAAACCAATCAAAGTGACATAAGTTAGAATAGTAATAACAGGATGGAGTGGATCTATTGACTGGAAAGGGGCAAGAGAAAGCCTCCTGGGGAGCTAGAAATATTCTATATACCCTGAGTTGGGTGGTGGTTACAAGGCATATTTATATGTAAAAATCCATAAGCTATATATTTACAATGAGTGCATTCTATTGTATGTATGTTATACCTGGACAAAGAACCTTTCTGTATGCATCCAACAGTTAACAGATGACCTATGAAACCTAGCTTTGGTAAGAAGAAATTCATTGCTCTAAACAAGGAGTCTAAATGAAATATATTTTTCTAGCACTTTATTATTAAAGATGCTGAAGATGGAAGTATTTTGGCTTTGCTGCTTATAAAATTAATTGGAGAAGTGCTTCCTGGAGTGAGTCAGCCCAACTGTTCTCTCTTCACAGGGGACCAATAAGATTGGACACAGCAAAATGTCCAATGTACAAGTTTAAGTCAGTGTACAAGTTTTGAAATGAAGAAGTAAAACTGGTAGAAAATAAAAAGCATTCAGAGAAATTAAAAAACAAACAAACCTGTCTTTAGGGAAACCAGACCCTTGGAGGGATGGCAGAAAAACAGACCAGACTGCCGATGCTAAAAAACCTCTTGCTGATAATTTTTATGTATTGTGGATTTTTGTTTGTTTGCTTGGAGAAGGCAGGGGAGTTCTGAATGGTTCAGAGAAAGAATCCTAAAAGCTAAGGCAGTTGGGAGCCTGGTTTTCAGTCACACAAACCTGACTCTGAGTTCCAGCTCCATCTCTCACTGGCTGAATAGCCTAACAGGTAACTGAATTCCCTATGCCTTGGTTTCTTCATCTGTAAAACAAGGATAATTATACCCAACCCAGGTAGTTCTTGGGAGGACTAAATGAGAACGTGTGTGATGTGCCGGTTATGGTACATGGCACACAGCCAGCAGTCAATAATAGTATCTACTATTAGTTTTTCTTGTCACCCTCCCCACCCCCACACACGTGTCTGACTAATGTGGTTGCCCCTCCCCACACTCATTATGAAAATGTTCTCTGCCTCAAGACACACTTCATTTAAGTTTCACCTCCCTTCACTGTAGTTGCAGAAGTGGTTTAATTAAAATGAAACGATGGTCTCCTACCATAAGTCGTCAAAGTGAAGTCCAGGGAACAAATTCTAAGGTGTTAGGAGCACTCTATGTTCAATTTCTCTGAGGCCATGAGGGCCATTGACTTAGCAGAAATGCCAGAATAACTGTAATTTGGCCCTGAAGTAGTATCTCTGGGCCAAAAGGAGCACATAGAACAGGCTTCTGTTCTCATTTTCCCAGTTGTGGGGCTTTAGCTGTCATTAAAATAAGCACCAAACCACATGATTAAGTCCCACTGACAAACAGAATATGCTCCTAGCTGCTGATGAGTAGAAAGTAGGTGAAGATGGCCAGAAGTGGGGAAAGGGTTACTCTGGCATATAGAGCCAATGCACATTCTGTCAGCTAATGATGCTTCTGCAACTTCATAAATTTTGGAAATAATTTGCAAGGCTGCTAAAGAGGGAGGTTTAAAAAGCCTTCCCTTCCAAAAAGAGGCGGGAGTCTCAAACTTAGAAAGTTAGGCTTTACAGGAAGATGAAAACTCAGGACCCCTATAGGGGAACCAGCTGGGTACAGAAGCCTCAATTTATTTCAAAAAATTGCATCGGAGTCAAGATGCCCCTGAGCCAAACTGATGTCTCCACAAGACACTAAGTCACCCAAAAAGGCTTTTTTTGTGACTGTGCTCTTAAGTGGTAACAGCTGGTCACATAAACAGGCAGGATAACTGCTATTACAGAGGAGTTGTCCCCTCACCTCCATGTGAGCCACCTACCCCTACAAAATCAACATTTCTTTCTTCAGAAAGTCAGTCACTTCCATAGTCTTTAAACTTGTAACCTGCATTCTCAACTGGTTACTATCCAGGAGTTGTTTTTCTTTTCTTTTCTTTTCCTTTTGCTGTAACAACCGAAACCTTCACACATAACACTGGGGAACAAAATTTTGTTGCATCCACAAAACACTTGTTCTTACCTAATTCGAGTGTGCTGATCTCAAATCTGACATTAGTTTTTCTCTGTAAGCTACAGTTTTTTTGCAATTCAAGATTTTAGGTTTTCAACTTACTGCAAAATTTTCAACATTTAGTTTAACATAATGAAGTAGAATGTCTTCTTGGGTATATCTTTGTGAAAAAAATAATTTATATAATGCAGTAAATACACTAAAAGATATGATTGCATCAGAATTTGTTTACAATTTCAAAATAGAACATATTAAAACACTTATTTTAATCATAAAATTTGCGCAAAACTTATTTAAATTCTACTCAGGCTAAACTTTGCATTGTAGCTTTGCGTTTGTGTACTTGTTGAGGACAATCTTGTTTGATGCTCCAGCAACAGTCTGCTCATCACTAACAGCTCCAAGATTTTTGGGAAAATTATCAAGGTGACTGTTCAGAAAGTGAATCTGAATGCTCATGTTACATCCAATGTCGTGGAAAGCCAACAGCATCCCTTGAACCAGAAGATCCTAGTTTTCTACTTTATTGTTGACAAGGAAGTTCTTTGTAACTGCCACAAAAGACTGACATGCTGCTTTCTCCTTCTTATTCATCTTCCTGAAAAATTCTTCGTCACATATGAGGGTTCGAATTTGAGGTCCATCGAATATACCTGCTTTTATCTTCTCGAAAGACAAGGCAGGAAAAGCAGAAATAATGTTGAAAGCATTCACTTTCTCTATTCAAAGCCTGAACAAACTGCTTCAATAAGCCAAGTTTGATGTGAAGTAGGGAAAAAATGATCCTGTCTCAATTAACTACAGGTTCATTCACAATATTTTGCATCCCTACTTCCAAAGCTTCACATTTCAGCCACTCCTTCTGTGTCCAGTGTTTCTCCCGAGCTCGGCTGTCCCACAAACACAGAAAGCAAGGATACTTTGTGAAACCTCTCTGTTGTCCTGGCAGGAAATTTACCATTTTAAGATTCAAATAAATGTCCTCATACTTCAGAAAGTCGAGGACAATTTTTATGTCATTATAATATTCTCACAGATTAGTTGAATAACCAATTGGAACCGCTGCATAAACATTACGGTTGTGTAGGAGAACACATTTCAGACTCCATCTATTAAGATATAGCCGCCATTCTGTTGGACTGTAAGTGGTAACACCTAGCTGGCTGAGAAGACTACTGATATCATGACAGTAAACAAAGTGTTTGTCTTCAGAAAAAAAGTCTACAAAAATTTGTTCACGCGCCTGACCTGTGGTGGAGCAGTGGATAAAGCGTCGACCTGGGAACAGAGGTCGCCAGTTCAAAACCCTGCACTGGTCTGGTCAAGGCACATATGGGAGTTGATGCTTCCAGCTCCTCCCCCCCTTTCTCTTTCTCTCTCTCTCACTCTGTGTCTTCTCTCTAAAGTGAATAAATAAAAAGAAATAAAAAATAAGAATATATTTTTAAAAAAATTTGTTCACGCTTCCTGAAATGGGATACTTAAACTGACCAGAGAAGTATATTCTTTTCTTGAAGCCTGGAGGCTAATAACTCAGCTGCTTTCTTTGATAGGCCCAAATCTCTTACTAAGTCATTCAATTTGGGTTGGCTAAACTGCTGAGGGGTTAATGACTGCTTGGCATCAGAAGAAGACCCTTCAGATTCTATAACCATTTCCTCATGCATCTTATCAAAATACACTTGATCACCATGTTCACTTTCTTCGTCCTTAGAAGAAATAAAACCATTGAAAACTGGAACCGGGGGTGTCTCAAGAGTGTGGGATAGGTCGTATTGCTGAAGGAATATGAGGATATGCGATCATATGCTTTTTTCTTGCCGATGCCCTTTGTATGGATCAGACAGAAATAACAGTCACTGCTGTGGTCCTTAGGTTCACGCCAAACCATGGGAATACCAAAAGGCATTCCTTTGCGTTTACCTTTTGTCCAGTCGCAAAGCATTTCCTCACAATTATGACACACAATATGAGAAGCCCAATTCTTGTCTTGATTGCCAAGGGAAACTTGAAAATTGGCAATATAAGCACGTATCACAAAGGATGAAATATTGTGCCTTTGACATTGAAGTGTGTAACAGCCACATACATAACAGAAGGTGTCGGGACTATTCTTACATTTACACCTACTCGAAGAAGCCATGATTCAATCTTAAAACAAAATAAGAGGGTATTTTTATCAGATAATAACTTTTTCCATTTAAAAACAACTCTTTTATGTAAAAGTGGTGTTTGTAAAACATTAATTGCCTTGTGGTTATGTTCAATCCAAGAGTCGCTGCCCTTTAACTCCAATTTAAAAACCAATGCATGCCATTAACTGTAATAAAAAGAAATTAAAATTGCATAAAAACTAGAGCATGCATCAAAAAACGGATTTCAGATTTGGAATCAGTGATGCAGAAATATATAGAAAAAGTTCTAAAATCTAATGCAACAGAAAATGAAAAAAAAAAATTTTTCCCCAGTGTAATCTGTTATCCAGCCTCAGGTTTTTGACGCACTAAATACCAGCATTGTGGGGTATGGTATGCCTATGAGGGAGCAAGAGGGAAAGCTGCAGAAATCTGGAGAAAGAGAGAAAGAGAAAAATGAGGATGCTAGAAAACAGTATTGTCTCCTTTTAGGTCTTTTTGTTATTTCCAGAAATTAAGTGTCACGTTGGTCCATTCTGTACATGAACAACCATCTGGCTTCACCTGAATTCCTGCGGAGCCCTAATGTCAACCAACAACTAATATCTGTCAGTTTCCTAAAAGCTGGTTAAATAATGAAGGTTTGCTTCTGAATAACAGTGTCTGTGGTTTTCATTTCTGGGGACCTTTAAGGAGTCCTGGAAAATGCAAGAAATGCTAAAAAATTGCGACACCCAACACTGATTTCAGATTTCCACTATATTTAATTTCCAAAGATGAGAATAAGGATAGATTCTGTATCTCACTGAATAGAGATTTTGCTTCAGAAAAAGTGTCATATGAGTCATTCTAGTTCACATGGCACCTTTGTAAAATAAGAAAATTGTATTCCTTTAAGACATTTTACTTCCTTTTCTTAGAAAACTGTTGTAATACATCAAATAGGTTAGCTCAAGGCATTTACACTTGTCTGCCAAAAACTGTCATTATAAAAATATATCCATGATGAGTATTATCTAAGCAGAACCCCCCTCAGATGTGATCTTGTGCAGTACACAACCTGTACAACTATATGTAGCGGTCCTGAGTAATCACAAGAGGCCACTATGTTTTCTTTAAGAACAAAAATGCATTACAAAGTAACTGCATTTCTGCCTTAATCACAGAACCATAAACAGGATACAGGATATCTGGACTTCACCAAGATCTCTGACAAGATTGCTCCAGATACCCTAGTAGACAAGACGAAGACATAGGAATTAAATACTACTGATAACATAACTAGAGGAATTAAGAACTGGTAAAATAATCTTACTCAAAGAATGTTGGTGAAGGAATGAACTGATATTAATAAGAAAGGAACCCTGGCCGGTTGGCTCAGTGGTAGAGCATCAGCCCGGTGTATGGAAGTCCTGGGTTCGATTCCTGGCCAGGGCACATAGGATAGGTGCCCATTTGCTTCTCCATCCTTCCCCCCTCTCCTCTATCTCTCTCCTCCCCTCCCGCAGCCAAGGCTTCATTGGATGAAAGTTAGCCCGGGCGCTGAGGATAGTTCCATGGTCTCCACCTCAGGCGCTGGAATGGCTCCGGTTGCAACAGAGCAACGCCCCAGATGGGCAGAGCATTGCCCCCTAGTGGGCATGCCAGGTGGATTCCAGCTGGGCACATGTGGGAGTCTGTCTGTCTGCCTCCCCACTTCTCAATTCAGAAAAATCCATAAAATAAAAAAGAAAGGAGCTAACAATGTTAAGTCTTTGGCTCAGTTTTTGGTCCTGTCCAATTTATTTTTATAGTAGTCCCACCTCATCCACTGTTCACTTTCCACAGTTTCAGTTAACCATTGTCAACCACAGTCCCAAAATATTAATTTTAAAAGTCCAGAACAATTTATAAGTTTTAAACTGCACATGGTTCTAAGTATCCTGATAAATTCTTGCACTATACAGCTCCATCCTGCCGTGGTTGTTAATTAACCCTTTGTCCATTGTATCCACACTGTATATACCACCTGCCTGTCAGTCAAAAACAAAACAAAACAAAAAAACCCTTCAATTATTAAGGATTCTCAACTACTGACATCATCTGCTCTTGACATCCAATCATCGACAATGTCATGGCTCAATGATCCAGGATTAACTGAATGATCCTCCTTCTGATGTCTAGTCAGAAGGTCAAAAGTAGCCTAATATTAGCCTACATCCCAATGTCTGCATCATTCACCTCACCTCATAGGCATTTTTATCATCTGACATCATCATAAGAAGGGTGAGTACAATACAAGAAGATATTTTGACAGACAGAGTCCACATTCACGTAACTTATATTACTGTGTATTGTTATAATTATTCCATTTTGTTATTGTTGTTAATCTCATACTGTGCTTCACTTACAAATTAAACTTTATCAAATGTATGTTATGTATAGGAAAAAACATATATAGAGTTCAATATTATCCAGCTTCAGGCATCCACTGGGGGTTTAGGAACATATCCCCCATAGATAAGGAGAGACTACTGTATTTTATTTGTTTATATTAATGAATATTCATCAATATTTACTAAATATTTCACATGTGCTGAACCTTTCAGAGGCTTACAGCAGTGAAACAAACACATAAATCTATTCAATAAGGTATTGCTATTACATTTTATCATGACTTGGATAACAGTATGTTTGCTTACCAACTCTGCACATAACATGAAGCAGGAAGAAATAGGCAACAGGATGGATAACAAAAATTCTGAACAAAAAGACTCTATCTGGAATGACAGGCCTTTTATAACAAGATTAGAAATTTCAGAGGTAAACATAGGATCACAAATCTCAGTCCAAAAAACCCCATAATTGGACAATGCAGTCTGACACACTCGATCCAACAGTTTTGAGTTAGACAGTCAGGGAGTGACAGTGTGCAATTTGTGGGTAAAACCAGTACAGTAGTGTGGTATTTGTACAGGCCGTTTTGTGAGGCGGAAGGAGGGATATCTAAAACAGACTGAAGAAACAGGGATCTGTATTTCAGCAAAAATATGTATTTTTTATAGAATTTATTGGGGTGACATTGGTTAATAAAATTAGACATGTTTCAGGTGTACAATTCTATAATAATCATCTATACAAAGACCTGTATCTTAGAAAACACACAAACACCAGTGAAGGCCAGACTCCTAAGGCAGGGTACCAGCTTCGAGGCTGTGCAGGAATACAGGCAGGAAGTGATAAGAGCCTGATTTAAGGCAGTAGGGAAGAAATGGAGAATACATGTCAAGAGAGATCAAGGAAGTAGAATCAGACCGCCTGGGCTGGGAGGCATGGTATAAGCGGGAAAAGTCCATGATGACTCCCAGGGTTCTGTTTTGTTTTTTTTTTGTTGTTTTTTTTTCACAGACAGAGAGAGAGAGAGAAAGAAAGAGAGAGTCAGAGAGAATGACAGATAAGGCCAGGGTTCTGTTTTGAATGACTACATGGAAGGAGAATGAGTGAGATTAAAGAATGGAGAAAGCCTGACCTGTGGTGGTACAGTGGATAAAGCATCAACCTCGAACACTGAGCTTGTGGATTTGAAACTCCAATCTTGCCTAGTCAATGCACATGTGGGAGTTGATGTTTCCTGCTCCTCCCCCACTTCTCTCCCTCTCTCTCCTCTCTAAAATAAAGAAATAAAAACCTTTTAAAAAATAAAAAAAGAATGGAGAAACAGGTTCTGGCCTACTGGCTCAGTGGTAGAGTGTTGGCCTGGAGTGTGGATGTCCCGAGTTCAAGTCCCAATCAGGGCATACAAAAGTGACCATCTGCTTCTCCACCCTTCTCCCTCCTCCCTTCTCTCTCTCTCTCTACCCCTCCCATAGCCATGACTCAATTGGTTCAAGTGCATTGGCCCTGGGAGCTGAAAATGGCTCTGTGGAGCTTCTGCCTCAGGCATTAAAAATAGCTCAGCTGCGAACATGGCCCCAGATGAGCAAAGCATTGGCCCAGACAGGGGTTGCCAGTGGATCCCAGTTGGAGCACATGCAGGAGTCTGTCTATCTCCCCTCCTCTCACTTGGAAAAAGAAAAGAAAAAAGAAAGAAGAATGGAGAAAGAATCATAGGTTTGGTGGGATGATGAGCTTTGTTTTGAACTTGTTGCATTTGAAGTCTGGTACTCAGGAGAAATCCACGATCAAGATACAGAGCAGGGTAACTGGCACATAAATGAGAGTTGAAGCGGTGGGTGAAGAGTAGAGAAGGCAAAGCCTTGAAGAAAACTAGCATTTAAGGGACAAAAGGAGGAAAGGAAGCCACAATGGAATCTGGGGGGGAAATGGCCAGAGAGATACTACAAAGCAGGAGTGGCTTTGATACATGAAGGAATACCAGCAATATTAGATGTACTGAGGATTCAAAAGATAAGGAAGGAAAAGTGTTCAGGAGTTCGGGCAACACCCAGGTCTGATGACTAGGGAGAGTCAAAGACAAGGTTAGAAGGCTGGGAGAGGAATGAAAATGTGCAAGACAAGGAGGAGCTGGTCACGAGAGCTGCTCATGCACACATGAGAAGCACTGAGCAATGCTAAGGATTGAAAATGTGGCAGTGTCAAGGGCATGATGTGTGTGTCTGCAATAAAGACAGGCCAGGCCTTAGGTTACCTCAAGAAAAGTAAAGTTCTGCTCTGCATGATCAGACTCCTAGAGGAAAGAGGACTTCCTTTCTACACCACAAAAACAGACTGTCAAACAGGTGCAAGTTCAAAGGAGGGTAATCAGAATGAAGGTGTGAGGAAATGCCAAAGGTGATCATTCTGGGGCTGGTCTGAGACCAAGTGAAAAGGTTGTTACCCAGTCTGGCAAGACCATGGAGATTCATACTGTCTACTTGGTAACAAAGCAGCACCTATTTATTCTCTGTTGAATCACAAATGGGACTTACTTACACTGAGAAAAGTGATCATAAGAACTGGGTGATAGAGAGGAGGAAGGCATTTGTGAACTTCACTCTTCCATGGAAAAAATTGGAGGACAGAAGCCATCCGATAAAAGGTCAGGAATAACCAATCATGAATGCTAATCAAAGAACTGTTATTACCACAGAGAGGATTCAGTCTCCTCACCCAAATTATCTTGAATCCTATCTCCCTCCTCTCCCTTATATGGGTCACTCACTCAGTTACCAGCCCAGCAAATCCCATTTCCATTCTCTTTCAAACCCCTCTCCATCTTCACAGTCACAGCAGCCTTGATTCAGACCTCCTTTGTTTGTCACCTACATCACAACAGTCCCCTGACTGGTCTTTCTGCTAGTCCTACCCTGTTCAGTGTAATTACCAGTGCTGCTTGGGTGATTTAAAATAGAGAGCATGTCACACCCTGTTTAAAATCCTTCATTGCCCCACTCTCCACCACCATCCTTTCAAAATAAAGTCCAAACTTCTCAACATAGCAATATTACCAGCTACAGTTTACTACCTCCCGGTGCCAGGTGGGTAACAAATATCATCTAATTTCACTCTGACAGCAATACTGAGAGAACTTATATTTTCTCTTTTTCTAGATGAGGAAACTGAAACTTACAGAGAGTGACTTGCCCAAAGGTCACAAGACTACTTCAGTGGCAAAGCTAGAATTGGTACATAAATATTTGATTCCAAAGTCTGTGTTCTTAACATGCAATTGCCCACAAGGTCCTTTGCGATCTGCCCCCTGCTCACCTTTTCAGTCACTCTTGCCCTACAACTCCACACTCCAACTTGGGTTAACTACCTGCAGGTCATTCATTGTCAGCCATAACTCTTTGCTCACACCACTCCCAATGTCTGCAATACCTCCCCACCTCTCACCCTCTTCACCTAATCCTGCTCATCCTTTAGGACTTGGATAAAGCAACACTTCATCACAGATGTCTTCTCTGATGCCTAAGCCTGACTTATGTTCACACTAAGTCCTCCTCTACCAAACTTTACAATAGCTTCATATAATAATGCTGTTGTCTGTCTCCTTAAATTAAAAAAAATAACAACTAATTCCTTGAGAACAGAGATGTGTATCTAACTCATTTTGGTAGTTCCAGCTTGCAGAGCAGTGCTAAGGACATAGCAGAAGCTCAATAAATACTTATGCTTTTCTCTATTCTGAGAGGTTGGCTGGGAGCAGAAAAAGAATCCTGTGGTTGAATGAGAGCCCTATACTCAACTTCTTAAAAGGTTTCAAAATTATGTCACGTGAGGGGCAGGGAGGAGTTGGCCAAAAAAAATGGAGGGGTAAGGAGAGATGTTCTAGGCAGTAGAAGCAGCAGGATCAAAGGTGAGACACAGCCTGTGAGCAGTTTAATAAGACTAGAGCAAAGAGTTGAGAGATGGGGAAACAATTAGGCAAGATAAGCCTTCACAAGTGTGGCTTTTCCTTCAATCGGCTGTTAACTCAAACATCACTTACTCAAAAGAAAAACGTCCTTTGCTTCCTCCCAGTTACTATCCATCCCATTACTGTTTCTTTCTTTACAGAATCTATCAGGATCTGAAACACCTACCACCCATTAAAAGTACTGTATTATTGACTATTACCACAACTGCTGCCACCATGATCAAAAAGAAGGCTCCATGAAACAGGGATTTTTGTATTTTACCGCTATATCACCAATGTTTACAATAATCCCTAACACATAACAAAATTATCAATTGTGGAGTTTACTGTGGGGGAAAAAATTTAAATAAGCTTAGCCTGGAGAAGAAAGGGGGAAAGAGGAAGACAAACTAGCAGCTTTCAAAGATGTGTGGCCATAAAGTGGAAGTGGGATCCTTAAGAACTGAAGGAGGAACAATGAGCTGAAATCACTGGGGAAATGCTTTTTAGCTCAACTTTTGCCAGAGCTGGGAGAGGACCAAATAGGAATAGCCAGAAATAGTAAGCTTCTATCACTTAAGAAATTCCATCAGTGAGGTGTCAGAGAAGAAATCCAAGTATTCAATGGGAAAGGGAATCTGGGATTCAAGAGACCCAAACTGGCAACCAGAGATAAGCCTGGTTTTCGTTTCAAAGTTTTAAGTTTTTTTAAAATTAGCTGCTAATTTTTAAAAAACCATAGTCGCCAGGGTTTAAAACTCAAAAGGTTGCCCGCGCGCGTGCACACACTCACACTGGAGTTTTAGTTTCATTTATTCAACATACTATATGTTAGTACTGTGCTAATAAAACTCAACTCAGTAAAAATAAGTTTGACTCTATTTATGGCGTAGAAATTGTCTTCCACCCACATTTACCCTAGCTAAGCATTAAAGTTTGCAACCCTTAGACTAAACCGAGGTATCAAGAACCTTTGCGAAATTTAACAGCCTCCCTTCACAAAAGATTACTATCACTCCGGTTTTACAGATGAGGGAATAAGGCTCAGAAAGCATACTGACGTGCCAGTCACAAGCAAAACCGGGGAAAGAGGGGTTGAGCACCCTGACGTCCTAGCTCCCGCGTTCCAACCCCGGGCATTCTGAGAACTGCCTTTCGGAGGGCAGAAGGGGGATCAGGAAGTTATAAGGAGCTTCTAGTCAGAAGCCCCCGGGCTGAACTAATCGGAGGGGACGCAATTGTAGAAGGAGGGCGAGAGCGAGAGTCAGTTAGTCCTTGGGGGATGGAGGATCCCGAGACCCTCTGTGACCTTCTTCCTCACCGACGAGCTCGCCCCTTCCCTTCAGGACTCCTAACCCAATCTCGCAGGACCCCACGGCTCCCTCACCAGCGCGGCGCACTTACCGCCACTCAACTTCCGGCAACTACAGCGTCGTCCGCAGAGCGCGCCGCGATGACGCAATGACCCCGCCCAGGCCTGCTTAGGGTTAGTGGTGCGCGTGCGCACACGGAGCCGCGGGCCGGCTTTTGTAAACGAGCCCCTAGCACCGAGCTGAATGGGAGGAACTTGAGGAGTGGGGAAGGCGGGGCTTAAGGAAGGAGGCGAGGCTCCCTGGTGAGAGGTGATATTTTTTGTTTTTGAAAGACTTTACCTTATCATATGTGTGAATGTGTATATGCCCCTTAGGCTTTTAAAAAAGTATTCCACATGGCCCTAGCCGGGTGGTTCAGTGGCTAGAGCGTAGTTCTGCGGAGATCGCAGGTTCCATCTCCATCAGGGCAGTGCCAGAAGCAATCAATTAGTGCACAACTAAATGAAACAACTAAGTGGAACGAGTTGAGGCTTCTCTCTCTCTCTCTTTCTTTCCCTCTCTCCTTCCTCTCTCTCTCTCTCTCTCTCTCAAATCAATGGGGAAAAAAAAAATTTAAGTGCTCCATGTTCTCTCTTGTTTTCAGAGGATGGCAGAAATTTTGTCATTTCCATTTTCTGGGAGAGGCCCATTACGAGACAGGTGTGGAGAGACAGAACATGAGAATTTTAATAGGTAAAGGTCAATGAAATTCAACAGTGACCAATCTGCTCTTTCTAAACCAGGAATTATTCTCATAGCTTTCCTCTGTCAATGGGATCGTTATTCATCTAAATTATTTATTGAGTATATTCCGTGTGCCAAGCAATGGACAGGTATTGAAAATACAATACTGATTATAAACCTAATCTGATATATCAGGCCACTCACAAAGTGACTAAGATGTAGCCCTATAGAGTCATAATTACAAGAGTAATGACAACTATTTATCGATTATCTATGTTTACAGGTGTTCTGCTCATTTTTTTCATCTGCTATATTCTTACACCCTGCTTGTTTAACCCCTTCTGTCTTCAAAATCCAGTTGAAATATGAATGAATCTTAGACAAAATGTTGATGGAAAAGAGAACATATTATATGATTCCACTGTGTAAAGTTCTAGAATCAGGAAAACTAATCTATAGTAGTAGAAGTTAGATCAGTGGTTACCTGGGGAACCCAAGGAATTGTGGAGCGACATGTTAACAAGTTGGATCTTAACAGTGTTGTTTTTTTACAGCACTTAGAATGCATCACAGCCAGAACATTGGAATGTTTTTGCCCTGTGTTGACTATTAAGTCTACCTCCTGGAAGGCCCAACTTCAAAAGAGAGACCATCAATTTTCTGCAAGCCAAATGATCAATTCACCAAATAGCCAATCTGCAAACTCATGGACTTTTCTGAACAAACACTTTGCTAATGCTACAAACTTCTAAGGTTTATAGCAATTTCTATTGAATGGAATGGCTTCACAAACTTTTAAAGACTTATGTGATGTGGTAGTTGACTGCTTTTCATGTGTCTTCAGTGCAGCAGTTGAAGGAACTTTCTATTTTTCAAAAGCTAAGGATAGAATATTCTTCCTTTGAATAAATTTAACTTATGACTACATCAATGAAGAGTATATTCTTGAATGTAGTTTTTCTTGAGTGTATTAATACTATGCTACTTGGTTTACACTTTCTGTCCCCTACTCCACTTTTTCTTTTCTGTCTCCCTTCCTATTTCTCAGTTTCTCCCTTTGTGTCCCCCTAATGCTCTCCATCTTTCTGCCTCTTAATCTCCTCCATCTCTCCCCTAATCTCTCCCCTTCTCTGTCCTTCTGCACATCCATCTCTCCTTCTTGCTCTTTTGTCTCTTGGTGTCCCTCATCTCTCCCTTTTAGTATGTCCTTTCTAACCCTCTGTCTGTCCTGACTCCTCTAGTTTCCTCTAATTTCTACTCCTCACGTTCTCCTTCTCTTTCTCTTAGTCTCCCCACCTCTATTTCTCCTCTTTATGCAACTCTTTCTGTCCCTGCAGTAGCAATGTGCTGAAGACAAAGCATATTAAACCTTCCTCAATATGTGGCTATGAAGGAAAATGAGAATCAGTTACTATACCTTCACAAAAATTGTAGAAAAGTGTTCTTAAAAGATTCATCCAATATGCATTGTTGTAAATCTTGTAAATAGTTTTTTTTAAAAAGCCAGTGTTTGGTAAGTTTGGCAAATTGGCCATCTGAGGAATGGAGTTAAGTTGATCAGCATTAAGCCCATAAAAAGAAACCCAAAGGAGCTTCTGAATCTGCAAGTTCTTATCTACAATCAAGGTCTCTATAATGGCCTTCTCCTAAAATGTATTAATTTTAATATTTAAGGCAGAAAACCTGGTTTCAGCTGGATTTTATGCAAGCCATTGGCCACGGATTCTTTGCTGAATGAGCCAGGGCTGAGTTATCACATATAAAATTAGTCCTTTTATAATTTGAAAAATTAATTCAATCATTTAGATAGGAATAGGAATAGAAAGTTGATTCTGTGGAAAGGAAGCACATTCCAGAATCAGACCTTACAGCTGATCCTTAACCTCTCTGTGCTTCAGTTTGCCAATTTGTGAAAACACAAAAATCTCCCTTATGATACAGCTATAAAGGTTAAATTAGCCTGACCAGGCGGTGGCATAGTGAATAGAGCACTGGCCTGGGATGCTGAGGACCCAGGTTCAAAACTCCAAGGTTGCTGGCTTGAGTGTGGTATCATCAGCTTGAACACAGGATCACTGGCTTGAGCGTGGGATCATAGATCATAAACATGACCCCATTGTTGCTGGCTTGAGCTCAAAGGTTGCTGGCCTGAGGTCCAAGGTCACTGGCTTGAGCAAGGGGTCACTGGCTCAGCTTGAGCCCCCCTGTCAAGGCACATATGAGAAAACAATCAATGAACAACTAAGGTGCCGCAACTACGAATTGATGCTTCTCATCTTTCTCCCTTCCCATCCCTGTCTGTTCCTCTCTCTCTCTCTCTCTCTCTCTCTCACTCTCTCAATAAATAAATAAATAAAGGGTTAAATTAAATAACGGTGGTAAAGCATGAAGCCTGGCCCACAGTATATTCTCAGTATGTTTGAGAACTACCTATGAGCCCCCTCTGTGTACCAGCCACTGTATACAATCTAATGCATGGACCTTTTTCTTTATGCTTGACAATTTATATTGATCATTCCTTGTTCTTGTCAAACTCAAATCCAGGTTTCTTTGATCAAGTTAGAGCTCATAACCGCTTCACTTTATTAGTTGTCTTAATCGTTCATCAACATAAATAATGAGCACTTAGCCATTTGTCTGTGTAGAGTGGTGTTTTTAGGTGTTCCTTGGTCCTGAGGGATCCCAAGGAGAAATGCTTTTACTGACCTTCTGAGAAATGACTTCTGACCCGGAAACAGACCAGCTGCAGTTTCTAAAAACAGGATAAATATCTCCTTAGCTCCCACAGTTTTGAGCAAGAGCTTTTGGGGATGCAAAGCAGAGTGAAGCTAGTTATAACAAGCAAGTCCTTTTCTAAAGACATTTATAAATGTGACCAGAAACCAAAGAGAAATCCTGTATCAGCTCTTACAATATTTGACAGTACTTTCAATACATCTTCTTTGTCCAAGGGACTCAGAATAGTAAAATTAAATAAATCAAACTCATAACAGTATAGTTGTGAATATCATATTTTATTTTAAAAATATTTTTGTATTTATTTTTTTTTAGGTGAGAGGAGGGGAGTAGTGAAGCAGACTCCTGCATGCACCCCAATCAGGCTCTACCTGGCAACCCCGTCTGGAGCCAATGCTTGAGTACCGAACTATTTTTAGTGCATGGGGTTGATGAGCTCCAGCGGAGCTATCCTCAGTGCCTAGGGCCACGCTTGAACCAGTCGAGCCACTCTGAAGGAGGAGAAGAGGGAGATGGAGGGGGGCTGGGTGAAGCAGATGATTGCTTCTCCTGCATGCCCTGACCAGGAATCAGACATAGGTCGTCCATATGCTGGGCCGATACTCTATCCACTGAGCCACTGACCAGGACCATAAATATCATATTTTATGTAGTTAAAAAGTCTCTCATTTTAACAGATCATGCAAACAGGAACACAAGACACAAAATAGCAATTTGTATAGGTACTCCATTTGCTACATATATTACAGTTTAGCATCAAGTTTTAAAATATAAATCACCTCCAGATTGCAACATAAACACCAAGTAAAACTGTATGTCTCCATGCATTTGCTAGTTTTTAAGTGAGAAATGTGACTTTAAAGGAACATGACCACTTCTGGAGAAACAGCAGAATTCACAAATAAATAGCACATTGTCTCTTCAGAGGATCACCTTCAAATTCTGCAGACATATTCTATGTCACTTGTTGCTGCTCACAACATATTCTTTTGAGAATTGCTACCACTCTTAGGAATATTGTATGTGTTTGTATGTACTTAACAGGACAAACTTTTGTTTTTTGGAGAAAATGTGTTACAGTGACCTGGAACCCCACAGGGTCTTCATTCTAGCTTTCTCATATAACTACCTATGTGATCTTGGGCACCATATTTCACCTTGCTGCGCCTCCATATGAATCTCTTGTTATATCATCCTCCTATTGTGGGATATCATGGGGCTTAAATGAGATAAACCTGGCACAGCTCTAGGATATATGGCTTTCTTCTCCCATCCCTTTTTTTCTTTTTAATATTTAATGTAAAACCATTTTACAAAGTCCTTTTCACTTTCTTTTGAGGGCAGCTTTTATCTTTCTTTCAATAGCTAAAAGGAATTTCGGGTTGAAAATGATGGGTGTGCAAGATGCATACTTTCCTATCAATTCTGACATATATGTGAGTGAGAAATAATAAAGCAGAATATCCAAGGCGGTTCAGACATTGGTTCTGGAGAAAGCTGTACAAGTAGCTTAGAAGAGAGGTGTTCTGAGAAGTGGCAGTCACAGTGGAATAGCTGTTATGCCTCTCAAGGCAACCTCTGGAAGGGGACAACATCTATCTGTATTTGTAAGTTTTCTGCACAGTCACAAGGCCCCAATCTAGAAAGGCTCTAGAGTTCTGTCTAATTCTCCAGTGGAACTCTACCCATATGTCCCTTCAATTACCAACTAGTTTAAGTCTGGAAGCTTGAATCACAATGAAAATCTAGGGCTCCCCATTTCAGCAGAAGCATTCATCCAAAATTGATTGTCTTGGAAATAATCTGCTTTATACTCAGAGTACATTCTCTGCTGACCACTGCCATCTGCAGTTCTTCCAATGGTGCCTAAGCACTTTCCAAATGACCCAGCCCCAAAGACTATGCTTTTGACTCCACAAGGCTCTGGTACCTGGCAACTTACAGGCTTTCACCCTTTGTTTTCTTCAGTGACATTCTAAGTATCACTTTGTTGTATTTCCCTGTAGCCTCCCTTCGGAGCGTATGTGCAGAATTTTCTTGAATGTCTTCTTGAAGTTCTCATTGCACAAAGGGTAGATGAGGGGGTTCAGTGTGGAGTTGATGTATCCCAGCCAGATGGTGAACATGTGCACATGTTCATTGCAACAGCTGCTGCAGAAGGCAATGACCATGAAGAAGATGAAGTACGGAATCCAGCAAATGATGAAGGCTGCCATGATAAAACCCAATTGTTTGGCAGCCTTCCATTCTCGGTTCATGTGCAACCCAGACACATACTGTCTTGAATGTGAGCGGAGCCTCTTCCAAGTGAACTTGATATAATGAAGGCCTGTGCTAGATCCTTTTCTTGGTTTGCCTTTTTCCGATGCTGACTCTGTGGGGGTGTCTGAATCTGTTGGAGAGAAGGACTGGCTGTTACCGAGGGTCTGATCCTCTGACATCTCACTGGCTCCTTGTATGGTCAGGCCCTGCTCATCCATCTCAAGCTGGCTCTGGCTCTCGTTCATGGCTGTGTAGTCCCTGCTGCTCCCATCTGCCTCAGCCTGTGTATGCACAATATTAAGTGGGGAGCAGTGGAGTTGGTCTACTCCTTCATCCTGCTCTTGGCTGCAGGCACTTGGGGAATTCATCTCCTTTGTGTCTTGGGATGGTGGCTTCAAGACAGGTCCACCACCAGCAACTTTTGGTTTCCTTTTCAGAACGTCCCACGGAGACTCCTTCCCTAGTCTCTTGGCCCCTACCTTGTGGTTCTCTGGCTTTAGCTTAATTTCAGAGAAGGAAGGGAGGGATCCATTGATGAGCTCCCGGTGCTGACAGTGCTGCCGTACAGCCTTGTAGATTCTGGCATAGAACCAGAGCATGAGCAAGGTGGGCAGGTAGAAGTTGATGATAGCAGTCATGATCTTGAACCAGGTGACTTTGTAAAAGCCTGTCTCACATTTGTCCTCCCGGTGCCCTGGGTTCTGAGGCATGAAGTGCTGCCAGCCCAGAATGGGAATAACCCAGAGGAAGGAGAGAAACCAGGCCCCCAATATGGTGGCCAATGCTCTGGTTTTGGTGCGATATCTCAGGTATCTGAGGGGCTGCTGCACAGAACGATAGCGATCAATGCACAAGATGAAGACGCTAAAAATGGATGCTGTACTGGCCACATAGTCCATGGAAAGCCAAAAAAGGCAGAGATGCCAGCCCAGGGACCACTTGGACTTGAGGAGGTAGAGGATGTTCATGGGCATGACAACAGCTCCCACAATCAGGTCTGCCACTGAGAGGCTAACAATGTACAGGTTCCCCACAGTATGTAGCTTCCGCTCTCTCTGCACAGCATACAGGACCAGCAGGTTGAGCACCACTGTGACCAAGGAGATGGTGCTCAGGACCACCACCAGGGGCATCTGTTGGGAGCTGGCCATGGTGGTCTTATTCCCTTCACACATCTTGTCTTCTATGACGCTGGAAGAATTGGCAAGGGTCATTGGCACAAGGGCAACCTCCAGCTATAGCTCACTCCCTGGGGGAAAGACACAAGGATTAAGGTTAGAGTCTTGGTGATCAATAGTCATTTAGTACCATCACATGGATCAAACTGGGGTTGTATGCTGTCAGGGGCAGTAGACACTGCTGGTTACCTTCAGGCTATATCCCCTTATTAGTTATTCATTCCTTCTTTTATTTAATGACTACTGAATTCCTGGCATTGTTCTAAATGTTGGAAATATAGCAATGAATAAAACAAAAATTCTAGTGAGGGAGTGGGGCAACTACAAGGTGAAGTTTATATAAGTCCTGTGTTACTTATGCTCTGGGAAGGTGGGATGCATCATAATTGGTCTAAGTTGAATATGGAGCTCTGGTTCCTCATTGCCAGTGGCTGGTCAGGGAATGGGCAAGAGACAATTGTGGCCAAGGAAGTAGATGGGAAAGTCTTTTAACAGAGATGGGGTTCTGAAAAGTGCTTCCTCTCTGACAAATGACCAAACAAAGAAAAGCGTTTCCCTCTTGCTATCTTCTTTCTAACAGGAAGTGATGCTTAGAGCTATGGAGGTCATCTTGAGGTCATCAGGGAAATGCCAAGAAAACCACTGAGATGCCAACCCAGAGAGTCCTGTTATCACTGAGTTGCTGAACAAAACCTAGAATTATTTTTCCTCTACACTGATTATTATGGGAAATAATTAAATATCTTCTTTGCCTATGCAACTATTCCAGGAGTTTTTACTTGCAACTAAAACACCCCTTACACATTTGGGGGAAGTTACAAAGGTACACAAAGTGTGAAATAAATTGAGCCCATCTCAATAGACAAATGGTTCTCAAATGGGAGAGGGTTTTTTTTTAATTATTATCTTTATTTATTTATTTATTTATTTATTTTAGAGAGAAGACACAGAGTGAGAGAAAGAGAGAGATAGAGAGAGAGAGAAAGGGGGGAGGAGCTAGAAGCATCAACTCCCATATGTGCCTTGACCAGACCAGTGCAGGGTTTTGAACTGGCGACCTCAGTGTTCCCAGGTCGACGCTTTATCCACTGCGCCACCACAGGTCAGGCGGGAGAGGGTTTTTTATTTGAGAAAGCATATTATTTACTTTTATATTTGAAAAAAAATTTTATCACATAAAACTATGCATTGTTAGTGAGTCTACACTGAAAACAAATTGTATCACAGAGGTGATCTTCAGCTGGGTGGAAAGTAGAAGTAGGTATTAAATTTTCCAGATTTTTATATTCATCCAAAAAGTGTTGTGAGTTAAAAGAAAACTGAGAAACATTAACAGAAATTATAAATATTTCTCAATCATTTAGAAAAAAATAGTTTTACATTAAGGCAAAGCCAGAAAAATTTCTGAGTGTAAGGCCAATTTGATATGCATATATTTTTTAAGATAAAAGAAATCCAGACCCCAAGGCATTTGGTCCTTGTGGAAGGAAGCTGTTGAGTTACTTTGTTGGAAAAGCAGCACTAGGGTGGCACTGATTTTGCCCCAGCTCTGCCACTAATTTCCTGAGTGATGTCTCAGCCTGCTTTTTCTCATTGGTGAAATGTGGATAGTGGGATAAGTGATTGCTAAAGGCTTTCCAGGTCTCCTTTTTACAGTCTCGCTTTCGGTATTTTTCCATATTCTTCTCAAGCTCTAAACAAGCCAGTCAGAGCAACCCTCCCTCATCTCCGTGTGTGCCTCCTCTGACTTCTTCAACAGCATCCCCTTCTCCCCCTGACGCAGTCCTACCTTCTGCTCTTACTCTATGCTGTCAGTCTCAGAGGCCTTATGCACTCATCCCATCTAGCCAAGCCATCACCTCTATGCAAACAGCTCCCAGATCTACAATTTCAGCCTACAGATTCTCCATTCCTACATTCAATGCCCGATCGATATATTGGAGCTTCTCTTTTAGCCTGACCAAGCCAAAACTTTTGGAATTGTCACCTAAGGAAAGAGGAAAGGCTAAGGCAATATCTCAGGAATTTTATTTTTAATTGTTTTGATTGGAAGGAAGTGGAAAGCAGTTCACTAAAACACTGCCATGGCTTGGCATTTCCAAGGCAGCTGTGATGTGCCCCTACTACAGAAGTGGTTCATCTCTCCCTCTTTTCCTCTGGCCTTGAGGAAATCCCTCTCTTTCTCATTTCTCTCCTTTCTCATTTCTTTCTTTGGCTCATTGCACACAGAGGGGAATCAGTATTTTTTTTCCATTGTGCATAAACTATCATTTTATAATTATATTTGACAGAAAATGATTTGTTTTTATGTAAAAATTTATATATTTTTCCTTTTGGATTAAAAAAGAAAGGGTGTTATAATTGAATTGAGATCACTAAACTAAAAATTAGTGTAGTATATTGAGTGTTTGATTTGGAGTGAAATCTACTGATGTCTGCAACTTACTTTGAAATGCTAAGCAAAATTTTGATGTACAGCCTAGGCAGTAAGCATATGGGTGTTCTCTGTATAAAGCTTTCAATTCCCTAGTTCATTGATAATTTTCATAATAAAGTGTTGAAAAAATTAATACAGCAGTTTATCTTAGTGAATAATAGAGTTTATCTTCTTCACCTGTCACTGTAAGCTCGACTCTGTATCACATTTCTCCTTTGTGGATTGGACATGTTATTTTGCACAAACATAAAAGCAAGATCAATAAATATTTGTTAAATGAATAAATTGTGAGTGAGAGGTAGGATGGTCTGAAATATCTCAGCTCAGAATTTATTCATTCAACGAATATTTACTAGTGAAACTTCAGCTGAGATCTGTTTCAGGAACAAGCAAATCCACTTTTGTCCTAAACCATGGGATTCCGAAGGAGGATTCCTGGAAAGGCAACTGCTGCACCCATGCTGCATACAAATGGCACTTGGAGGCTACCTGCGTGGGGCCTCAGGAGGAGGAGGAGTGCTGAGGGAACACGTGACCCTAGCACTGAGCCTGAAAAAAGTGAGTCCCACAAGGTGGGCAGCCAAGAGGACAACCAGAGTGGCCACATCAGGACCCACTAAATAATTTGTGGGGCCCAGTGCCAATTAAAAATGAAAATATTATTAAGAAGTTCAAGATGGAGATAGTAGAACATTAAACCAAACTTGGGGTCCTGAGCTCAGGGCCTATGTGGTTGCCCTGGTCAGGGGCCCATTAAGGCGTTCTGTTCCGAGTCTCTCTGCCTCTCACCCAGTCCTTGACAGACCCTACTCAGTGAGATAATGAACAATATGGCACTCTGGCAGAGTGCGGGAGGTATCTGGGGACACAGATCCTCACTTAAACTCATGCCCACACAGGAGGCCATGCAGCCTTGACCCCACTGAGTTCTGAGGTGCCCCCTCTGGGGTCAAGGCCAAGCCTTCAGAGATAGTGCTAGCTGGAGAGAGAGTGTGCTCTGAGGAGAGAGAGCGGAAGCTAGAGGAGGCACTTGAGACAGAGAATTTTGAGAACCTGCAGGTTCTTTATAATGTGTCAACAGAGAAACAGGGGAAAGAAGGAGAACGCTCTCCCCTCTCACTCATGCTCTGCCTCTTGATGGGTGGGTGGAGCATGTGCAATCAGCAAGGTCTCTAATTTCCTCAGCTGTCACCTAGGAAAAATATTGTGGCCTCCCTCCCTAAGCTGTTAAGGATCAGTGGATACAGTAGGGTGGGAAAGCTTTTCTGACCCTTAAGTGACTTTGACTTGGGGAAAAGCAAAAATGAACGCTTTTTCTCTCTGTGTACAAGCAAGGCAATTGGTCCACTCCCAAACTATTAGTTACAGTGTAACTTTAGTAGAGTGATTACAAGCAACAGTGTAGTCCAATCAGATCCATGTGCCCACTGATAAAAGTAGTCAGCATTCCTTTCCCACCCTGGGAACACTGACTGGGCAGCTCTGACAATAAGAAGTCAAGCTATGGGCTTTTCATATATTCATTATAAAATGCCCTACAAGCCCATCAGGAGGTTTTCTGACCTACAAGCCCATCAGGAGGTTTTCTGATGATCCTCAAGGTAGAGTGGAGGGAATGGTCAGCTCAAGTTCACAGGGGTCATACAGCTAAGAAGCAGCTGGTAAAGCCAAGACTCAAACCTTGGTCTATCACTCAGAGTTTCTCAACCTTCATTCCACTGAAATTTTGAACTAGATAATTATATTTGTGAAGGGCTGTCATGTGCATTGGTTGGATGTTCAGCAGCATCCTTAGTCTCTATTCACTAGATGCCAGTAGCACCTCTCCCCCATTTCCAGTCATAACAACCAAAAACATCTCTAGACATTACAGGGGTGCTCAATACGTCTATCGCGATCTACTGGTCGATCACGAAGGAAGAGTGGGTAGATCGCATGACATTAAAAAGACATTTGTCTTTTGATTGGCATACAGGGTAGCCAATCTGACGTCTGAACTTTTGATACCCTATGCATGCGTGTTAAACCACGCTAACTTGTTCAGTTACATCGCTGTGTAATTAGCCTTCAATTTATTTAAACTAAATACAACAAAGGGTATAAAAATGAGTGCCGTAGCTGGTCCAAGTAAGAAGCCTAAAACCTACCACTTTCATACAGAATGGGAAGGGATTTTTTTCACTATGTCATATTCTAAGTGCGTTTTCCTCATCTGTCTGTGTGCCATTGCTATTCCAAAGAAGAGAAATGTGGAGCGGCTTTTTCGGACTGTTCATAAAAACTATGACATTGACTTTCCTCTGAAAAGAGAGCTGAGAAGGAGAAAGGTGAAAGAAGAATACACAATATTAAATAGTAATAATAGTAACTTAAATAATGATAAATAGAAGAAATAAATTTATGTTTTGCATTTTTATTGTAGGTAGATCATTTTGACTTGGTCATCTTATAAGTAGCTCGCAAGCTGAAACAGTGTGGGCACCCCTACATTAGCAGATATCCACTGTGGGGAAAATGATCCTTCATTGAGATAACTGATCTAACTGAAGAATATGAGTGCCAAACTGTCAAAGAACACAGTTTTAATTAAAGACTTTCTAAAAATAAATATTACCTAACAATGCAATGAATTGCCTTGAGAGATAGTAAGCTTTTAATGATGGAAGGTATGCAAGAAGGAGTGGATCTAATTCCAAAATACTATTTTCTCACTGGTAATTATTCTCCTACATGAAACTTGCAGATGCTGGCTTTAGATAAAAGAGACCAATGGGTAAGGATCTCTGCGGACAGCCAGAAAGGAGAGGCAAGAGGAATTGAAAGGTTCAGAAAGATATTCCCAGTAGCTTCACCTCTTTCACTTTTCCTCCCATTTCATCAATGCTGGTTCACAGATGGCTTGGAACTTATTTGGGTGGTAGAATAAGGCAGCAGTTAAGAATCCAGGTGCTTTATAAATCAGTAAACCTCTGCTCTGATACTCTTTTTGCCCCAATTAACTGGTCAAAATATTTTACTTCACCAAGACTCAGTTTTCCTCACCTCTAAAATGGGGATAAAGCAAACACTTACTACAGTGCCTGACATACAGGAAGTGCTCAATTAATAGCAACTTGTGTTTTCTTCCACTTCTTGGTGAGTGACCCAGGGACCTCACAGCCAGCCCAGTCTGGCTCAGTGGAATCATCCTTTCCCTTTCCCTGTTTTTCACTATGGCAGAAACTGCTGATAGTCTTCTAGTATCAGTTCTCCTCTACTCAGGAGTAGACTTCTACTTTTAGTTGAGTACAGTATACATGGCTGCCTAAAATAGAGACTACATCTCCCAGGCTCCTTTGGAGCAAGAGATTACCATATGACTAAGTTCCAAAGAAATGAAAATAAAAATATAGTTTGCAACTTTTTGAAAGCAGCCTAAAAGGGAGGATATGTTCTTTCCTTTCCTTCTTTCTTTCAGCTAGCTGGAATGTTGACAGGATGAATAGAGTTTAAGCAGCCATCTTGGGACCATAAATAAAAGCCACAAGATGAGAAAGGTAAAGTTGTAATTTGGAAAAAGTTGAGGTTTCTGATGATAATGGGGCTGCCTTGCCAGCCAGGACTCTCCACTTCTGGGTTAGCTTGGGTTTTCTATCACATACAAACAGTCCTATTTGATACACTGCCTCTAACTTTAAGAACTTTGTCAATTAGCATGAAAAGAAAGACAAATAATAAACAGGATCAAAAATTAAATTAAAAATTCTAGAATTCAACTGGGAAAAGTGTGATGACTGAGGTAAGATCAAAGCAGGTGGCAGGACAGAGGAGAAAGAAACAGCTTCTCCCAAGGTAGAATATTGATGTCAAAAAAATATCAAAAAAAGAAAAGAAGAACACCAGAGAAGGAGTGATGTGTGAGCTGGGCTTTGAAGGATTAGTAGAAATTTACTAGAAGAAAGGAAGAAAAACTTATGGATAAGTAAAAGAAAAACTAAAAGTACAGACCTGAGTTCAATGAATTAGGAGGGAATCATAACTGGAGCACAGAATGGTGAATCTGGAACGACATGTCGGGGCCAGGTGTAAGAAAGCTCTTCTATACCTCCATGCTTTTTCCTCTGCTGTTTCCCTGGCCTGGAGGACCCTTTTGCCTTGAAGCTCTTTGTTGCTTCTCTATTTTTGTCTACCCACAGCACTTCTAACTCTCCTCTTTATATCACCTAACTTAGCTGATTTTCCCTAATTAAATAGAGAGCATCTTTAAGGCATAGAGTATGTCTACTACTTCTGTTTCTGAAGTGTGACACCTATGACCACCAAGGGGATGCTCCCTCCTCAATGACAGAGAACACACCTTTTCACGTACTGCCATTCCACCAGGCTGGCACACATTAGATACTTAGCAGAGGTTTCCTGGATGAGTTCTGAGGAAATGAGACACAAATGGATAAAGAAGACACAGGGAAGACTTCAAAGTGGCACTACTAGGTAAAGAGATCACAACTGGAAGAAGCCTCCAAGTCATACAAGAGAGAAAAATGGGAAGGCAGAGGAACATGTCATAAGCTGCAACAAGATAAATCCTCAGAAAAAGTCCTGGATGAATCGGAAGTAATCAAATTACCAGATGCAAAGTACAAAATAATGATTGTTAGGATGCTTAAAGATCTCAAAGCTACAATGGATGGACTTAATAAACACCTCAATAAAGAAACTGTAAGCATCAAAAGGACATGGAAATCATAAAGAAGAACCAGGCAGAAATGACAAACACAATAGCAAAAATGAAGACTACACTAGAAGAAATGAAAGCAGGCTGGATGAAGCAGAGGATCGAATCAGTGACTTAAGGACAAGATAAGTGAAAGCACAGAAGCAGAAAAGCAAAAAGAAAAGAGAATTAAAAAGTCTGAGGGAACTCTAAGAGAGCTCTGTGACAACATGAAGAGAAACAATAACCGCATAATAGGGGTTACTGAAGGAGAAGAGAAAGAACAAGGACTAAAGAAGCTCTTTGAAGAAATTTTAGTTAAAAATTTCCCTAAATTGATGCAGGAAAGAGTCACACAAGTTCAAGAAGCAGAGAGAACCCCATTAAAAAAGAACCCCAAGAGACCCACACCAAGACATATCATAATCAAAATACCAAAGCTAAGAGATAAAGAAAGAATATTAAAAGCTGTAAGAGAAAAACAGTCAATCACCTACAAAGGAACATCCATAAGGATGACCTCTGACTTCTCAACAGAAACACTTGAGGCCAGAAGGGATTGGCAAGAAATATTCAAAGTAATGCACAACAAGAACCTACAACCAAGACTTCTTTATCCAGAAAAACTATCATTTAAAATTGAAGGAGAAATAAAAAGCTTCCAAGACAAAAAAAAAAAAAAACCTCAAGGAATTCATCACAACCAAACCAATGCTGCAAGAAATGTTAAGGGGCCTGCTGTAGACAAAACACAGCAGGAAAAAAAAAAAAAATATATATATATATATATATATATATATATATATATATATACACACACACACACACACACACACACACACACACACACATACATATCAATAATAACCTTAAATGTAAATGGGTTAAATGATCCAATCAAAAGACATAGGGTAGATGAATGAATAAGAAAACAGGACCCATACATATGCTGTCTACAGGAGACTCAACTCAAAACAAAAGATACACATAGACTGAAAGTAAAAGGATGGAAAAAAATATTTCATGCAAATGGAAGTGAAAAAAAAGCTGGGGTAGCAATACTTATATCTGACAAAATAGACTTTAAAACAAAAACTATAGTAAGGGATAAACAAGGTCACTACATAATGATAAAGGGAGCAATCCAACAGGAAGAGATAACCATTATAAATATCTATGCACCTAATATAGGAGCACCTAAATATATAAAGCAGATTTTGATGGACATAAAGAGAGAGATCAACAGCAATACTATAACAGTAGGAGATTTAAATACCCCACTAACATCCATGGATAGATCCTCAAGAAAGAAAATTAACAAAGTAATTGCAGAATTAAGGGACACACTAGATCAACTGGATTTAATAGATATCTTCAGAACCTTTCACCTAAAGCAGCAGAATATACATTCTTTTTAAGTGCGCATGGTACATACTCTAGGATAGACCACATATTAGGGCATAAAACGAGTCTCAACAAATTTAAGAAGATTGAAACCATATCAAGCATCTTCTCTGACCACATTGGCATGAAACTAGAAATCAACTACAATAGAAAAACTAAAAAACATTCCAACACTTGGAAACTAAGCTGCATGTTATTAAATAATGAATGGATCAACAATGAGATCAAAGGAAGAAATCAAAAATTTTCTTGCAACAAATGAAAATGAGCATACAACAACTCAAAATCAGTGGGACACAGCAAAAGCAGCCCTGAGAGAGAAGTTCATAGCATTATAAGCATACCTTAAGAAACTAGAAAAAGCTCAAACAACTTAATCCTGCAACTAAAAGAACTAGAAAAAGAACATCAAGTAAAGCCTAGAGGAAGTAGAAGGAAGGAAATAATAAAGATTAGAGTGGAAATAAATAACATAGAGGCTAAAAAAAAACATTACAGAGGATCAATGAAACCAAGAGCTAGTTCTTTGAAAAAGTGAACAAGATCAATGAACCCTTAGCCAAGCTCATCGAGAAAAGAAGAGAAAGGACTCAAATAAATAAAATTAGAAATGAGGGTTGAGAAGTAACAATGGACACAGCAGAAATACAAAGGATTGTAAGATAATACTATGAAGAACTATATGCCAAAAAATTAGACAACCTAGGTGAAATGGACAAATTCCTTGAAAAATATAATCTTTCAAGAATCAGAAAACCTAAATAGAATAATTACAACAAATGAGATCGAAACAGTTATCAAAAAACTCCCAACAAAGAAAAGCCCTGGGCCAGATGGCTTCACAGGTTAATTCTACCAAACATTCAAAGAAGAACTAACTCCTATCCTTCTCAAGCTATTTCAAAAAATTTAAGAGGAGGGAAAACTTCCAAGCTCCTTTTATGAGGCAAGCATAATTCTGATTCCAAAACCAGGCAAAGACAACACAAAGAAAAAAAACTAGAGGCCAATATCCCTAATGAATTTAGATGCTAAAATTCTCGACAAAATATTAGCAAACCAGATCTAGCAATACATGAAAACAATCATACATCATGATCAAGTGGGATTTATTCTGGGGAGGCAAGGCTGGTACAATATTCGCAAGTCAATCAATGGGATTCATCACATAAACAAAAGGAAGGACAAAAACCACATGATAGTTTCAATAGATGCAGAAAAAGCATTTGATAAAATTCAGCACCCATTTATGATCAAAACTCTCAGCAAAGTGGGAATAGAGGGAACATACCTCAACATGATAAAGACCATTTATGGCAGGCCCACAGCCAACATCATACTCAATGGTCAAAAGTTAAAAGCAATCCCCTAAAGATCAAGAACAAGTCAGGGGTGCCCCCTTTCACCACTCTTATTCAACATAGTTCTGGAAGTCCTAGCCACAGCAATCAGACAAGAAGAAGAAATAAAAGGCATCCAAATTGGAAAAAAAGAAGTAAAACTATCATTATTTGCTGATGATATAATACTGTACATAGAAAACCCTAAAGTCACAGTCAAAAAACTACTGGACCAGATAAAGGAATTCAGCAAGGTGTCAGGATATAAAATTAATACTCAGAAATCAGAAGCATTTTTATACACCAACAGTGATTTGTCTGAAAGAGAAATTAAGAAAACAATCCCCTTCACTATTGCAACAACAAAAAAATAAAGTACCTATGAGTAAATTTAACCAAGGAGGTTAAAGACTTGTACTTGGAATATTACAAACATTGATAAAAGAAATCAAGGAAGATACAAACAAGTGGAAGCATATACCGTGTTCAGGGCTAGGAAAAATAAACATCATTAAAATGTCCATATTACCCAAAGCAATTTATTAATTCAATGCAATTTCTATTAAAATACCAAGGACATACTTCAAAGATATAGAACAAATATTCCAAAAATTCATATGGAACCAAAAAAGAACATGAATCGCCTCAGCAATCTTGAAAAAGAAGAATAAAGTGGGTGGTATCACACTTCCGGATGTCAAGTTATAATACAAGGCCATTGTACTCAAAACAGCCTGGTACTGGCATAAGAACAGGAATATAGATCAATGGAACAGAACAGAGAACCCAGAAATAAACCTGTACCTTTATGGACAACTGATATTTGACAAAGGAGGAAAGAACATACAATGGATTAAAGACAGTCTCTATAACAAATGGTGTTGGGAAAACTGGACATCTACCTGCAAAAAAATGAAACTAGACCAGCAACTTACACCAATCACAAAAATAAACTCAAAATGAATAAAAGACTTAAATGTATGTCATGAAACCATAAGCATCCTAGAGGAAAACATAGACAATAAGCTCTCTGACATCACTCGCAACAATATATTCGCTGATTTATCTCCACGCACAAGGGAAATAAAGAACGAGATAAACAAATGGGACTATATCAAACTAAAAAGCTTTTGCACAATTAAAGACAACAGGAACAAAATAAAAAGGCAAACCAAAAAAAAGAAAAAAAGGCAAACCACACAATGGAAGAACATATTCAACAATAAGTCTGATAAGGGGTTAATAACCAAAATTTATAAAGAACTTGTAAAACTCAAGAGCAGGAAGATAAAATATCCAATCAAAAATGGGCAAAAGAAATGAATAGAGCCTGACCAGGCAGTGGCACAGTGGATAGAGCGTCGGACTGGGATGCGGAGGACTTAGGTTTGAGACCCCGAGGTCGCCAGCTTGAGTACGGGCCCATCTGGCTTGAGCAAAAAACTTGCCAGGTTGGACCCAAGGTCACTGACTTGAGCAAGGGGTTACTCAGTCTGCTGAAGGCCCGTGGTCAAGGCACATATGAGAAAGCAATCAATGAACAACTAAGTTGTCGCAACGAAAAAATGATGATTGATGCTTCTCATCTCTCTTTGTTCCTGTCTGTCTGTTCCTATCTATCCCTCTCTCTGACTCTCTCTCTGTCCCTGTTAAAAAAAAAAAGAAAGGAAAAAGAAAAGAAATGACTAGACACTTCTCCAAAGAGGACATACAGATGGCCAATAAGCATATGAAAAAATGCTCAACATCACTAATCATTAGAGAAATGCAAATTAAAACCACAATGAGATATCACCTCACACCAGTCAGAATGGCACTCATCAACAAAACAACACAGAATAAGTGCTGGTGAGGATGTGGAGAAAAGGGAACCCTCCTGCACTGCCGGGGGGGGGGGAATACAGACTGGGGTAGCCACTGTGGAAGACAGTATGGAGATTCCTCAAAAAATTAAAAATCAAAATGCCTTTTGACCCAGCCATCCCAGTTTTTAGGAGTATATCCCAAGAACGCTACATCTATGATTCAAAAGGAGAAATGCACCCCCATTTTTATGGCAACATTGTTTACAATAGCCAAGATCTGGAAATAACCCATTGTCCGACAGTGGATGAGTTGATTAAAAAGCTGTGGTACATATACACAATGGAATACTTTGGGGCCATGAAAAAGAATGAAATACTTTTTGCGACAACATGGATGGAACTGGATACTATTATGTTAAGTGAAATAAGCCAGGAAGAGAATGAAAAATATTATATGACCTCACTGATTTGAGGAATCCGATGAACAATATGAACTGAGGAGCAGAATAGAGACAGAGGTGGAATCAAAGGATTCAGAAGGAAAGCGGACAGAGGGAAAGGAGATGATAGGCTGATAGGATGGGAGAAGAACAGAAAAGCAAATCCTGGAGGGAAGGGGGAAGGGAGTTACGGGGAGGGGGATGGGAGGATGTACTGGGGAACACAGGGAGGGGAGGATGTATTCAGAGAGACACTAGAATCTATGTAAACACAACAAATTAGTAATAAATAAATAAATAAATAAATAAATAAGGAGACACAGAGAAAAGGACCTAAGTGCAGAGGTGTGGGCATGTATTGCACTAGGATGTTTAAACCAACAAAATATATGACATAAGATTTATCCTATTGATGAATATTGATACTTTTCAGCTAATGTTCCTATTTTCTTCCTGGAAACTTGATTGTTATTAGAAATTTCTTTCATGATAACCTAAAGCGTGAATAGGAATTTATGCATAAAGATGCTCATTGCCACATTATTTATGATAGGAAATAATTTAACATTTGGAAACTAAATATATTATGGGATAGCTACTGAATAGAATATCATGGAATCATTGATAATTACATCTGTGGAGGCCCAGTAATGATACTGGAAAATGTTTATGATGAGATTAAATTTACAACAGACATTGCTTGTACAGGATGATCTCAATTCTATTAGCTAGCAGGGTTAGAGCAAGAGTGAATCCCTGTTATAGTGTGTTAACACTGGTTTCACCTGGGCAGCGGATGATATTTATTACGTTTGGTATTTCCCAAGATTTCAACAATGAGAACATCTTGGTTTTATAATAGGGAAAATAAGAACTAACTACACTAATTTTTTTATTATTAATTTTAATTTATTGTGTTTACATGTATTCAAGTGTCCCACCGAATACAACTTCTTCACCCCCTACACCCATGCTCCCCCAAATCCCCTTTGCCTCCCTCTTCTCAACACCCTCCCCCCTTCCCTCTAGGATTTGCCATCTTGCTATCTATATCTCTGTATTATGTATATTATGTATATATAATTTCACGAATCCCTGTACTTTCTCTGATCCCATCCCCTCATCCCCCCTCCCTCCAACCGCTGCCCCTCTGGTCCCTGTGATCTCTCCTCTGCCTCTATTTTGTTCTGTAGTTCACTTGGTTCATTAGATTCCACATATAAGTGAGATCATATGATATTTGTCTTTCTCTGCCTGGCTTATTTCACTTAGCAGAATAGTCTCCAGATCCATCCATGCTGTCGCAAAAGGTAAGATTTACTTCTTTTTCATGGCTGCATAGTACTAATTTTTAAAAACAACAACAAAAAATAGGTTTACTCCATTGGAAAAAATATTTTAAAAAGAAATACCTTCCACATTCTTAGCATATATTTTGTTTTTGTTTTTAATGAAAAGTGAGTTTCAAATTCCTATCTTGGTATATTCTAAACTGCCTCATCCTCTACTTCCCATTCCAATGGCTCTACCCTCTGCCCCATTTGCATCGATTGCTTATTCTGGTCAAGTAAGTCAGAATATTAATATTTCTTTGCTCTAATTCTGAGGAAAAGATATTATGCATGAGGGTGCCCCAAACACTGCATATTCTCATTGATTCTGATCAGAGCATGATATCCATAAAACACCCAGGATTACCAATGTCACTCACTGTGGTGCAGAGAACAGACTGCAAATAGCAAAATCCCATGATGAGCCCAGTGTTTCAGGATTTGGACGCAGAATCTAGGGCAGTGCTGAGTTAAGAGTTATCCTTTGGATAAGATGCAAGTGGCATATGACCTTGTGGGCAGGCAGTGGCCCCAGTGGGCTTTTCCGGGAGTGTAGGCACACATTCACGTGTCTACAGCCTCAAGGAGAAAACCTACTACAGGGTTTCCTCCCTGATGCTGTAGTTGGGCAAGAGGGCGTGGTGGGGACTGGGGCAACATGGAGAGTAGAATCTATGTCTGAAGAGTACAGCTGCCACTCAGATACCACCAACTGCTACAAGCCCAGATCCGCCTATTTTTAAAATAAAGCATAAAAGCTGGATTTCTACATGAAATCTTTTAGTTTTTAAATGTTGAAATGTATTCCATTGTTTCATTTGTTTTCATAAAAACTTAAATACAGACCAAGAAAGAACAATTTTGGGAATATGACCCGTGAGCCCTGAGCTGGAAATGTCAAGCTAGTTTATCAGAGACCCAGAATGCTAAATGTGATATAATGACTCTGGAGTAGACACCTTTTGGGGTACCTGGTCAGCTCACAACAAGCTTCCTTCTCTGAGAACCATCAATCACCCAGGTGAGCCCTGGCAGCCACAGTTATACCATATAACCCCAACTCCCAGGCACATGTGATCGGAACAAAGGTTGTCACCTGACCCAAAATGGGCCAATCAGTCCAATTCTCTTTTCTGGAAAACTGGAGTTGACATTGGTACAGTTAAGACAGTCTGTTGCTCTCGTGAACTGGAGTGATGGGGAAGAGGGGTTGAAGCTGCCACAGGGGAGGCATTGCTCATCTCTAGGCATAAAGTGGAGGGTGGGATGGAAGAAGGCAGCAAACGCAATGACTGTGTGCTGGAACACTGAGATCTACATGCACAAAGATTTAAACCTTCACCTCGCACCATACACTAAAATTAACTCAAAATTGATGACAGTCCTAAATGTAAGAGCTAAACTGAAGTGTAGAAAAGAAAGGCTTGTAACATAAATATTATTTGGCAAATTTACTTTCTCTAAAAATAAAGAGACTTTTAGCAGAACTTACTTTTTCTGAAAGTAAGTTACTCCCTATTGGTCTTGAGGCTGGTTTCCCAGACTGTGGCCTTGGGCTAGCTTTGCAAAGTGGCAGGCTTCTCAGAATGTTTCTCCCTGAATTAACCCTATAAATAAACATTGTAAGAAATCTTGTTTCACTGCTTTGTTTGACTGTTATACTTTCTCCTCTCCCCATTCCTCAATTAGTATGTAATTCTCCCTATAAAACCTAATCCCAAACTGTGTTCAGGGCCACATTAATTTGAATGATTTAGGTTTCCATGTGGTCCGCGTAGCCAGCAAATTAAAGGCTCCTAATTTCTTAATTTGGCTAATTGATTGATTGTGTGGCAAGACATCCTATCTCACTGTTCTAATATAACAAAACCTCTTAAACTCTTAGGAGAAATCATAGGAGAAGAGCTTTGTGATCTTGAGCTAGTCAAAGATTTATTAGATATGACACCAAAGGCACAATAATTAAAGTTGCTAAATTGGACTTCATCAAAATTAAAATGTTGTGCTTCAAAAGGCACAACTAAAAAAGGAGAAAATTATAGAAAGGCTGAAAATATCTGTTTATCATATATCTGAGATGTCCAGAATATATAAAGAAACTTCTAGCTCAATAATAAGAAGACAAATAATCCAATTAAAAAATGGACACTGGATCCTGGCCAGTGGCTTAGTGGATAGAGCATCAGCCTGGCACATGGATGTACAAGGTTTGATTCCCACTCAGGGCACACAGAAGCGATCATCTGCTTTTCCCCTTTCTCTTCCTCTTCCCCTCCTGCAGCCAGTGGCTTGATTGAGCATGGCTGTGGGTGGTGAGGATGGCTCAGTTGGTTCCAGCGTGTCAGCCTCAGTGCTAAAAACAGCTTGGTACTTGAGCATCAGCCCAACATGGGGTTTCCAGGAGGATCCCAGTCGGGGTGCATGGGGGAGTCTGCCTCACTATCTTTCCTCCTCTCTCCTAAAATAACAACAACAACAATAATAATAATACATGGACACCATATTTGTATAGACATTTCAAAGAAGTTACAGGAATGGCTCAAAAGTTCATGAAAAGATGCTTAACATCATTATTTACCAGGGAAATGCAAATCATACCCAGTAGGATGGTTATAATTTAGAAAGACAGACAATAGTGTTAAAGAGGATGTGGAGAAATTAGAACTCTTTTTTTTTTTTTTTTTTTTTTTTTTTTTTTTTTTTTATATATATATTTTATTATTATTAATTCTAATGGGGTGACATCAATAAATCAGGGTACATATGTACAATGAAAACATCTCCAGGTTATCTTATCATTCAATTGTGTTGCATACCCATCACCAAAAGTCAAATTGTCCTCTGTCACCTTCAATCTGGTTTTCCCTGCGTCCCTCCCCTCCTCCCTATCCCATTCTTCCCTCCCTCCCCCCATCCCATAACCACCACTCTCTTGTCCATGTCTCATACCCTCACTTTCATGTCCCACCTATGTATGTAATCGTGCTGTTCTCAGTTTTTCTTTTTTTCTGATTTACTTATTTCACTCCGTATAATGTTATCAAGGTACATCCATTTTGTTATAAATGATCCGATGTCATCGTTTCTTATGGCTGAGTAGTATTCCATAGTATATATGTACCATAGCTTTTTAATCCACTCGTCTTCTGACGGACACTTGGGCTGGTTCCAGATCTTCGCTATTGTGAACAATGCTGCCACGAACATGGGGGCGCATTTCTTCTTTTCGAACAGTGCTATGGTGTTCTTAGAGTATATTCCTAAAAGTGGGATAGCTGGGTCAAAAGGCAGTTCGATTTTTAATTTTCTGAGGAATCTCCAAACTGTTTTCCACAGTGGCTGCACCAGTCTGCATTCCCACCAGCAGTGCAGAAGGGTTCCCTTTTCTCCACATCCTCGCCAGCACTTATTCTGTGTTGTTTTGCTGATAAGTGCCATTCTGACTGGTGTGAGGTGATATCTCATTGTGGTTTTAATTTGCATTTCTCTAATGATTAGTGATGTTGAGCATTTTTTCATATGCCTATTGGCCATCTGTATGTCCTCTTTGGAGAAATTTCTATTCATTTCTTTTGCCCATTTTTTGATTGGGTTGTTTGTCTTCCTGGTGTTGCTTTTTATAAGTTCTTTATAAATTTTAGTTATTAACCCCTTATCAGATGTGCTGTCAAATATGTTCTCCCATTGTGTGGTTTGTCTTTTTATTCTGTTCCTATTGTCTTTAGCTGTGCAAAAACTTTTTAGTTTGATATAGTCCCATTTGTTTATCTTGCCTTTTATTTCAGTTGCCCATGAAGATAAATCGGCAAATATACCGCTGCTACAGATGTCGGAGAGCTTGCTGCCTATGTTTTCCTCTAAGATGTTTATGGTTTCACGGCTTACATTTAAGTCTTTTATCCATTTTGAGTTTGTTTTTGTGAATGGTGTAAGTTGATGGTCTAGTTTCATTTTTTTGCAGGTAGATGTCCAATTTTCCCAACACCATTTGTTAAAGAGGCTGTCTTTACTCCATTGTATGTTCTTTCCTCCTTTGTCAAATATCAGTTGTCCATAAAGCTGTGGGTTTATTTCTGGGTTCTCTGTTCTGTTCCATTGATCTATGTGCCTGTTCTTATGCCAGTACCAGGCTGTCTTGAGTATAATGGCCTTGTAGTAAACCTTGATATCAGGAAGAGTGATACCTCCTGCTTTATTTTTTCTTTTTAAGATTGCTGAGGCTATTCGTGTTCTTTTTTGGTTCCATATAAATTTTTGGAATATGTGTTCTATATCTTTGAAGTATGTCATTGGTATTTTAATTGGTATTGCATTGAATTTATAAATTGCTTTGGGTAATATAGACATTTTAATGATGTTTATTCTTCCTAGCCATGAGCACGGTATGTGCTTCCACTTGTTTGTATCTTCCTTGATTTCTTTTATCAATGTTCTATAATTTTCTGAGTACAAGTCCTTAACCTCCTTGGTTAAATTTACTCCTAGGTACTTAATTTTTTTGGCTGCAATAGTGAAGGGGATTGTTTCCTTAATTTCTTTTGCTGATATTTCATTGTTGGTGTATAGAAATGCCTCTGATTTCTGAGTATTAATTTTATATCCTGCCACCTTGCTGAATTCATTTATCAGGTCCAGTAGTTTTTTGACTGAGACTTTAGGGTTTTCAATATACAATATCATATCATCTGCAAATAATGACAGTTTTACTTCTTCTTTTCCAATTTGTATGCCTTTTATTTCTTCTTCTTGTCTGATTGCTGTAGCTAGGACTTCCAGAACTATGTTGAATAAGAGTGGTGAAAGTGGGCAACCCTGCCTGGTTCCTGATCTTAAGGGGATTGCTTTTAATCTTTGTCCATTTAGTATGATGTTTGCTGTCGGTTTATCATAGATGGCCTTTATCATGTTAAGGAATGATCCCTGTATTCCCACTTTACTGAGAGTTTTGAGCATGAATGGGTGCTGGATTTTATCAAATGCCTTTTCTGCATCTATTGAAATTATCATGTGATTTTTGTCCTTCCTTTTGTTTATGTGGTGAATCACATTGATTGATTTGCGAATATTGAACCAGCCTTGCCTCTCCAGGATAAATCCCACTTGATCGTGGTGTATGATTTTTTTCATATATTGCTGGATCCGGTTGGCTAATATTTTGTTGAGAATTTTAGCGTCTAAATTCATCAGGGATATAGGCCTATAATTTTCTTTCTTTGTGTTGTCTTTGCCCGGTTTTGGGATCAGAATTATGCTCGCCTCATAAAAGGAGTTTGGAATTCTTCCTTCCTCTTGAATTTTTTGAAATAGCTTGAGGAGAATAGGAGTTAGTTCTTCTTTGAATTTTTGATAGAATTCACTTGTGAAGCCATCAGGCCCAGGACTTTTCTTTTTTGGGAGTTTTTTGATAACTGTTTCGATCTCATTTGCTGTAATTGGTCTGTTTAGGTGTTCTGATTCTTCCAGATTGATTTTTGGAAGGTTATATGATTCAAGAAATTTGTCCATTTCACCAAGATTGTCTAATTTTTTGGCATATAGTTCTTCATAGTATTTTCTTACAATGCTTTGTATTTCTGTTGTGTCAGTTGTTATTTCTCCACTGTCCTTTCTAATTTTATTTATTTGAGTCCTCTCTCTTTTTTTCTTGGTGAGTCTAGTTAAAGGTTCATCAATCTTGTTTACCTTTTCAAAGAACCAGCTTCTTGTTTCATTGATCCTCTGTATTGTTTCCTTAGCCTCTATGTCATTTATTTCTGCTCTGACCTTTATTATTTCCTTTCTTCTACTTGTCTTGTGTTTTATTTGTTGTTGTTTTTCTAGTTCTTTTAGATGCAGGGTCAAGTTGCTTATTTGAGCTTTTTCTAGCTTCTTATGATATGCCTGTAGTGCAATAAACTTCCCTCTCAGAACTGCTTTTGCTGTGTCCCATAAATTTTGAGTTGATGTATGCTCATTATCATTTGTTTCTAGAAACTTTTTTATTTCTTCTTTGATCTCATTGTTAATCCATTCATTATTTAATAACAAGCTATTTAGTTTCCAAGTGTTTGAGTATTTTTCAGTTTTTCTTTTGTGGTTAATTTCTAGTTTCATGGCATTGTGATCAGAGAAAATGCTTGATATGATTTCAATCTTCTTAAATTTATTGAGACCATTTTTGTGTCCTAACATGTGGTCTATCCTAGAAAACGTACCATGAGCGCTTGAGAAGAATGTATATTCTACTGCTTTAGGGTGAAAAGTTCTGAAGATATCTATTAAATCAAGTTGATCTAGTGTCTCCTTTAAGTCTGCTGTTTCTTTATTAATTTTCTTTCTTGAGGATCTATCCAGTGTTGTTAGAGGGGTATTGAAATCCCCTACTATGATAGTATTGCTGTTAATCTCGCCCTTTATATCCATCAAAGTCTGCTTTATGTATGTCGGGGCTCCTTTATTTGGTGCATAGATATTTACAATAGTTATATCTTCCTGTTGAATTGTTCCCTTTATCATTATGTAGTGTCCTCTTTTATCTCTTACTACAGCCTTTGTTTTAAAGTCCATTTTGTCTGATATAAGTATTGCTACCCCTGCTTTTTTTTCATTTCCATTTGCATGAAATATTTTTTTCCATCCTTTTACCTTCAGTCTATGAACATCTTTTATTTTAAGGTGTGTCTCTTGTAGACAGCATATGTATGGGTCCTGTTTCTTTATCCATGCAGCTACCCTATGTCTTTTGATTGGATCATTTAATCCATTTACATTTAAGGTTATTATTGATATGTAGTTGTTTATTGCCATTTTATTCTTTAAAGCTGTATTCTTCTTTTGCTCTATTCTTTCCTCCCTTTAAACTGTTCACAAGAGGCCCCTTAGTATCTCTTGCAGAATTGGTTTGGTTTTTATGAATTCCTTGAGGCTTTCTTTTTCTGGGAAGCTCTTTATTTCTCCTTCAATTTTAAACGTTAGCCTTGCTGGATAAAGTAGTCTTGGTTGTAGGTTCTTGTTCTGCATTACTTTGATTATTTCTTGCCATTCCCTTCTGGCCTCAAGTGTTTCTGTTGAGAAGTCCGATGTCATCCTTATGGGGGCTCCTTTGTAGGTGATAGTCTTTTTTTCTCTAGCAGCTTTTAAAATTTTTTCTTTATCCATTAGCTTTGGTATTTTAACTATGATGTGTCTTGGTGTAGATTTTTTTGGGTTTCTCCTTAATGGAGTTCTGTGTGCTTCTTGAATGTGTGGAGTGTTTCCCAGCCTTAATTTAGGAAAGTTTTCTGCTATAATTTGATTGAACAAAGTTTCCATTTCCTGTCCTCTCTCCTCTTGTTCAGGCACCCCTATGATGCGAATGTTGTTTCTCTTCATGTTGTCACAAAGCTCCCTTAGAGTTTCCTCACATTTTTTAAGTCTCTTTTCCTTTTTCTTCTCTGCTTCTGTGCCTTTGTTTATTGTGTCCTCTAACTCGCTTATTCGATCCTCAGCGTCATCCATCCTGCTTTTAATTCCTTCCATTGTGGTCTTCAGTTCTGATACTGTATTTGTCATTTCTGTCTGATTCTTTTTTATTATTTCAATTTCATTTTTTATACTTGTTATCTCTTTATTTAGGTGTTCATAATGACTATCCATTGTTGCTCTAATTTCTTTGAACATCCTAACTATCATTATTCTAAATTCTGCTTCTGGTAATTTGGTTATATCTGGTTCATTCAGGTCCTTCTCTGGGGATTTCTCTTGATTCATTTGGTTTGCATTCCTCTGCCTGCCCATTTTTTCTGTGTATAAGCAAGTTGTGGCCACTGGAGTCCAGTAGGTGTTGCCTTTGTGTTCTCTAGGTGTGGTCTATCTGCAGGCCCCCCACCCCCTCTGCCGGCGCCTAGGGTGGTTGGGTATGAGCGTTGCCAGCGCCGGCCCACTGTGGCTTTTGCTGTGATTTCTGCCTCTCCTCCGTGGGAGGGGCTGTCACTGAAGCCACAAGATTAGCACCAAGGGTAGAGGCGAGCACCTTTCCTCAGCTGCGGACCCAGCCTATTTCCGGACTTCCGCCCAGAACCAGCAGTCGGAGCCTGCTCGCTACAGTTCCGCGGGTTAGGCGGGGCTTTTGACGTGCTCTCAGCTGTAAGCTTTTGCCCGTCAGGAGCTTTAGCCCCGCCCTCGAGGCCAGGGCCCTTTGCGCAGGGTCGGAAACCAAGATTTATTGGGGCGGGCGTGTTTGCTGGCTTCCGCCGAGCTGCGTACTTCCGCTCGTCCCGGACTCTACCCCGCCCCCGCGTTCGGAGCCCGCTCGTGCACGTATTTACGCTATCCGGGGTTTCTCCGGCCGGATGGGGATAGCAGCCGTGGGCTCAGCTGCGAGCCTCCGCCTGTCTCGGGGTCCACCCCGTTCCCGCGCTCGGAGCCCGCTCGCGCACGTATACTGGCCAACCGCGGTTTCTCCGGCGGGCGGCGGGGGTGGGGGGGCGGACTGGTAGCGTCAGCTCATCCACGAGCCCCTGCCCGTCCCTGGTCCTATCCCGGTCCCCGCGGTCAGGGCCGGCTTGCGCAGGGCCTGCCTGTTCCTGGCCTCCCGCTTTGTCCCCGTAAGTGGGATTAAAGGCGGGCCCGCAGCTTCCGGACCTCTCTCGCGCTTACCCTCCGACCCTCTGGGCTAGACCGATCTCCCACCGGCTTGGCCTCTGCCCACGCCGACAGAACCGCCTTTCAGCGTCCTGCCGCCCCAAAACCTTAAGCAGCCCTCAGCAGAGTAGGAAGGGACCTAATACTCCACACTGTAGGCCTGGGAGCTCCCTCACTTGTTTCACAGTTCAATACTGTCCAAACGCCTCTTCTTGGCTCTGGGACTGCAGGCTGGGGCTTGGTTCCTGGGACCCAGGTCCCTCCCTCTCCGCCAAAATCTCCTCCCGCCCCGCGGGTCTCTCCGGGCTGCCGTTTGCTCCGGGGAGCTGGGCAGCCCTCTTCGCGTTTTCGCTATTCCTACCAGTCTCAATGTGGCTTCTTCTGTGTTCCTTGGTTGAAGAGTCCACTTAGTTTTGTTCAAAGTTGGTTTATCCAGGTGATGGTTCTTAAAATTGAGTTGTAATCCACTTTGGTTCTGGGAGTTGGAAGTTGGTACGTCCGCCTACTCCGTCGCCATCTTGCTCCTCCTCCGAAATTAGAACTCTTATATACTGCTGGTGGGAATGTAAAATGGTACAGGCACTGTGGAAAAGTATGGCAGTTCCTTAAACATAGTTAGCATATGACCCAATGATTTCATGCCTACATATATACCCAAAAGAACTGAAAACATATTTTCACACAAAAACTTGTATGTAAATGTTCATAGCATTATTTATATACAGTGTGGAAACAACCCAAATGTTCATCAGTTGGTAAGTGGATAATCAATATATATTATATCCATGTAATGAAAGATTATTTGTCAATAAAAAGGAACAAAATACTGATGCGTGCTGTAACATGAACGAACTCCAAAAACATAATGCTAAGTGAAAGAAGCCAGACACAAAAGGCAACACATCACGTGACTCCACTTGTAAGTAATGTCCATTGAGACAAAATGTAGATCAGTGGTTGCCTGGGGTCAAGGATGGGAGTGGGAAGGGGTCTTGGGACTGATAGCAGTGTTCTAAAATTGGATTCTGGCGATCATTGTACAACTCTGTAAATTTAATAACAATACTATTGAATTGTATGATTCACTTAAAATGGGTGAATTTCATGATATGTAAATTATACCTTAATGAGGTTGTTTTGAAAGATAATTCAGTGGCCCCCAGAAAAGAGGCTGCCTGGATTTCCATATCTCTGTTTTTAACATCTATTTATGTATATCAGCTGCTCCCCAAAATACTTAACCAGGCTTTGTTGTTTTTTTAAAGGAAATAAAGAAATATTGGCCAAATATGGATGAAACTAAGGGTGGGACCTAAAGAACCACTCCAGTTGAGCCACAAATTTGACTCTAAGTTTCCCAAAAGGCAGAGCAAAGAGGATTAAATACACGATTTAAATGAAAGCAAACTGATTGCTTAGCAGAAGAAGGACAACCTTAGCTGACACTAAGTTTCTGATTACATGTATCTTATGGTTTCCTGTAAAGAGGGCACAAGGACTTCTGACTTACTCATCAGGGATGGAAGTATGAAAATGGGTTCACTACATCAACTCTTTTCTCCTGTACCTCTAATGAGCTCTCATTGTATAACGTGGCTTAAGCATTTGGGAGGTAGAATTTGTTTTCTGCCCCTCCCCCATCCATAGTGTGACAGACAGGCTGGGAGTTTTAAAATTAGGAACAGGAAAAGGAAGCTGAAGGATAATTGTAACTAAATGGCAAACAAAACAAGTATATAAAGCCCAGCTCTGTTATCTTCAACCATCTGACCTTAAAAAAAAGCAATGAATAAAAAGAAAAGCAATATTTCAAAGGCTTTCTACATACCAGCATTGGGCTGGGAGGTTTTCCATGTTGATTCATTTAATCCTTACAGTGCCAGTGACTTCACAATAAAGGAATCACTTTTGTCCCCGTTTAAAGATGTGGAAACAGGGGCTTTGGAGTTTATAGGCCTTGGTGCCCTGTCCTAAGATCAAAGAGAGAAGATCAAGTTTTATTTAAAGGCCCAGTGACACCACCTTCTAAAACATTTGAATGGGCTTTAGATCCCCAGCCTCTACCCTTCACTCACCCTCCCTGTCACTATAAGAAAGTGAGGGATGTCAATTACGCTTTAACAAAGATTTCATGGAATTGGAAATATGAATATCCACGTTAACATTAGACAAGAACACAATAAAAACAACACCAGGCCCAACACACACACATATTATTTCAGGACACAATGGATAATTTTTCCTTTTTGTACCAAGACCCTGGAGTTATGAAGCCTTGAGGAAGGCACTTTAGTTTATCTAGGCTGCTCTCTTCCTGAGAAAGAAAAAAAAAAAGTTAGCTGTGATATTGAAGTAATAAAAGAGCAGGCAGAGGAGAAAGGAGAGGCAAATGTGATGTTCTCAAGAGAAAGCTCCTTGGTAATTAGGAGCTTCTTTAAGGCCTCCTTCCCTTTCACTCAAATGACTCCGTGCCTGACTGTGCAGCAGCCAAACGGCTCACCTGGGGCTCCTCAGCGCCACCTGCTGGTCAAGACCTCTTGCTGGTACTGGGGCCAGACTTGTCTCTACACAAGAGTATGCTATGCATGTAAAAGGAGCACAGGTGCGTGTGAATCAGTATGGCTGCCAATTCCATTCTGATATTCATTCATTGATTCATCATTCACTCATCCATCCACCCATCCACCCATTTATCCATTTATTCTCCCTTACTTCCATTCATATCCAAAAGATCTTTATTAAAAGATCAGGTACAAATTATATGATAGCTAAAGAACAGACTCAAGCTTTGCCTCCATGGAGCTTACAGCCTATACTAGTGGTTCTCAACCTTGGCTTCCTGGAAGTCTTTTAAAATATAAAGAGATATCTGCTTCAGAGAGGAGGCAGTAAAGGTGCTTTTCCCTATTATTTTGCCAAGTACAAATAAAAACCCTGGACATTATATTTAAAAGAGACATAAGATCATTCTGAAAGATGGATAGGCAAAGGCAGCCCAGACAGGAAACTGGGGACCCAAAGAATGACACAGTGGTTAATTTCCTGAGGTTTTATGTGACCACATATATCTGAGAGCCTTAGCTAGAGAAGTTGGCTATTCAGAAAAGCTGTGCCCAATGGTACAGACAAAATAAAAGCACCCCACCAAAAGCCTGCTGTGTCTATCCAAAGGACCAAGAAAGGGGCAGCCTAGCAAAAAGAAAACTTCTAGGCAATAGCTTCTACTTCAGCCAAACACCATAGAAAACACTGGAGCCCATTCCCTACCCAGTCAGCAAAGGCCAAGTAGGGAGCTAAGATCCACCCTTGTCAGGCTTCAATAAGGTGCCCAACATCCCTGCTGTTTCTACTGTCCCCATTAGGGAACTGAGACTTTTGTCCCCATCAGGTGGAGACCAGCACTGCCTCCCAGCCCTACAGTGTCAGTGGAGGACACATGGGGAGCAATAAAGAGACACATCTTACAGCCAGGGATTATTCCTGGAAACCTAGTGAGGAACAAGAACAGCCCCCCACATCAACAATAAACACTCCTCTCCCTTCAGGTGTCACAGAAGCCAAGCAGGGAACCTGGACTTCTACTCCCACCTTGGAGTAATGAGGCAGTGCACCCTCTCTCTACTGCCATCTGCATCCTCAACCACAGCACTGTCACATAAAGCCAGATAAAACAGAAGACTTAAATATGATCCAGAGTCTTGTAACATAACACCTAAAATGTCTGCATTTCAATTGTGGGGAGATTTCATATAAAGTTTTTTAAAAAACAATCAATCAGATACCAATGCCAAGATTATAGAGAAGATAGGATTATCTGGAAAACATTTTAAGATAATCATCATAAAAAATGCTTCAATGTGCAAATGTGAACATACTTGAAACAAATGGAAAAATAGAAAGTCTCAACTAAGAAACAGAATGTGAAAAAAAGAACCAACTGGAAATTTTAGAACTGAAAAATCTAATAACTGAAATAAAAACTCAGTGGTTGGGCACAACAGCAGGATTTAGAGAACAGAGGAAAGAATCAATGAACTGGAAGGAAGAACAATAGAAATTAGACATAACAATAGAAATTACCCAATCTGAACATCAGAGGGAAAACAGACTGGAAAAAAAAAATGAACTGAGTCCCAAGGACCTGTGGGACTATAACAAAATATCTAACATTCATGTAATCATCTTGGAAGGAGATGAGAAAAGGAGTGGGGATGAAAACGTGTGTGAAAAAATAAGGGTTTATAACTTCCTAAATCTGTAAGAGACATAAATCTACAGAATCAAGAAGCTGAGTGAACCTCAACCTCGCTCCCAAACCCATACCAAGACACACAATAATTAAACTTCTGAAAACTAAAGCAAGGAAAAAATCTTGAAAGCAGCCAAAGAAAACCTTTCCATGATAAAAATGGCAACAGATTTCTCATCAGAAAATATAGAGATGAGAAGGAAGTGACACAATTGTTTTCATATTCAGAAAGAAAGAATTGTCAACCCAGAATCTTATACTCAGTGAGAATACCCTTAAAGAATGAAAGGAAATAAAAACATTCTCAGAGGAATAACTTGTACAGACTTGGCATGCTGAAAACTATAAAATGCTGATGAAAGAAGTAAAAGATCTAAATAAATAGAGAGAGATACATGGTGTTCACAGACCAGGAGACTCGGTATAGAAAAATGTCAATTCTCCCTAAATTAATGTACAGGTTTAATGAAATTCCTATCTAAATCTCAGTAAAATCTCTTGTAAATATGAACAAGACTATTCTAAAATTTATATGAAAAGGCAAAGAAACTAGAATAGCTAAAATAATTTTGAAAAAGAATAATGAGAAAAATCAGTTTACCTAATTTTAAGACATACAGCTACAGGAATCAAGACTGTGGTAGAGGGGTAGACACAGAGCAATAGAACAGAACAAAGATACAAGAAATAAACTCACATAAATATGCTCAAGAGATTTTTTACCAAGGTGCAGAATCAATTTAATTGAGGAAAGGGCCCTTTCAACAAATGGTACTAGAACAGTTGGACATCCATAGACAATAAACTGAACCTCAGTCAAAACCTCATTCCTCATTAAAAAGGTAACACAAAAATGGTTCACAGACTTAAACATAAAACAATAAAAACTTTAGAAAAATACATTAGAGAAAAATTCAGGGTCTAAGATTAGGCAAAGAGTTCTTATACTTGACATCAAAAAAATGGCACATAAAAAGAAATATTGATGAAATGGATCTATCCTTCAGTTATTTACTTATCTCCATTATAATCTACACCAGGTCTACATGTCTCTTATACCATCATACACTTCATATATTTTAAAATGGATCCACTTATTTTTAGCTTAAGTTTACTTCACTACAACATATGAAAAACCAGTCATCTATTTCTTTTTGTCATACATAGAAGGTTCCATGAAAATACATAGAATGACAATAAAACAATGTGATTAAGTTTTAGCCAGACATTTTGAGGAAGGCTCTTCTTTCTTCAAAAGAAAGATGAGCAAGTGTAAGAGAGGTATTAGAGACCTACCAGCTGAGACTCTCCTGGAGATAATCTGAAGGACTGAAAACCAGTGTGAGTCAATATTAATTAATGCCACATCTGTATACCATTTAGACCACTTCAGGTACCACCTAAAAGGTGGTAAACACTGTTTGTTCTTTCTTTCTTTCTTTCTTTCTTTCTTTCTTTCTTTCTTTCTTTCTTTCTTTCTTTCTCTCTCTCTCTCTCTCTCTCTCTTCTTTCCTCCCTCCCTCCCTCCCTCCCTCCTTCCTTCTTTCTTTCTTTCTTTCTTTCTTTCCCAGGGACAGAGAGAGAGTCAGAGAGAGGGACAGATAGGGACAGACAGACAGGAACGGAGAGAGATGAGAAGCATCAATCATAAGTTTTTCGTTGCGACATCTTAGTTGTTCATTGACTGCTTTCTCACATGTGCCTTGTCTGTGGGCCTTCAGCAGACCGAGCAACCCCTTGCTGGAGCCAGCGACCCTGGGTCCAAGCTGGTGAGCTTTTTGCTCAAGCCAGATGGGCCCGTGCTCAAGCTGGCGACCTCGGGGTCTCAAACCTGGGTTTTTTGCATCTCAGTCCGACGCTATACCCACTGCACCACCACCTGGTCAAGCAATAAACCCATGTTTTAAATATCATCATACATACAATTAATTTTCTCCTAAATGCCTTTAAGGAAAAGTTCAAACTCCTTAAACTGCTGGCACGTCATTTCCTTCTTATTTAATCCCTTTACTCAGATACAAATGAAGTTACTGTTCCCAAACCCCTCAGGTTCTTTTAGCCTTTGATGGTCTGTACATGTTATTCCAGGAGGAAGAGGATGTGCCTTGAGGGTTGGGACCTCATTTTTGGTTATTATTGTGTCTCCTTCTGGGCCAACTTTGGAGCCTGCCTGGAAAATGTAGGAGAGAAGGGTTAAAAAAGAAAGGGGGTATGGAAAGATTCATAATGAAGATCAGAAGAAAAGAGAAAGAAAAAGAGGAAGGCAGAAAGGAAGAAAGGAAGAAAAAAAGAAAGAAGAAATGAAGAAAGAAAAGAATGAATGATTGAAGGAAGGAATAGAGAAAGATATTAATAAACTTCTATTCATCCTACAAAACCCATCTTAAAAGTTTCTTCCTCTTTGAAGCTTTCTTGTATCCTTTGGTCACATGTAAGCATCCCTTTCTCTGTGTTCCTGAAAATTGCTTCTATATCTCTATTAAGTCATTTAATGCTCTGTATTCTACTGAATGAATTAATGAATAAATTGGGTATACATAGATTGATCCTTATACAGGCAGGGGCAATATGATATTCACCTATAATTCTAACAGTGTTTCTCAACCTTGGCTGCTCACTGGAATCACATAGGGAACTTTAAAAAAAAATACTAATTTCAACTTATTCTGTAACCTCATCTTCTGATAAAATACTTTCCCTAAATAGACATGATTCTGATTTAATTAGTCTGGAGTGTAGTATGGGTCTCAAGATTTTTAAAAACTCTCCAGATGCAGTCAACATTGTGAACAACTGTCCTAACTCAAAGCTAAATGAGTGAATGGATGAATTCTGCTTTTAACACATCATAGTCCTGCCTGACCGGGCCATGGTGCAATGGATAGAGAGTTGGCCTGGGACACTGAGGACCCAGGTTTGAAACCCCAAGATCACCAGCTTGAGTGCAAGGTCGCCAGCTTCAGTGTGGGATCATAGACGTGACCCCACAGTCGCTGGCTTGAGCCCAAAGGTCACTGGCTTGAACCCAAGGTTGCTGGCTCGAGCAAGGGGTCACCCGATCTGCTGTAGCCTCCCAGTCCAGGCACATATGAGAAAGCAATCAATGAACAACTAAGGTGCCGCAACTATGAGTTGATGCTTCTCATCTCTCTCCCTTCCTGTGTGTGTTTGTGTATGCATGCGTCTCGCAAAAGAAAAAAATCCACATCATAGTCCTGACCCAACAAGACCATTTTAAGGGTTTCATGTTATGCTAATTCATTAATATATTCAGGAACTATTAATTAAGCAATAGTGTGGTACCAGATGTTATTATGCTTGGCCAAGCTGCTGGAGATGAAAACATGATTAAGACTCCCACTTTTCCCCCTGTTCCCTGTGTGTTAGGGAGAGCTGGGGCTGTGTTACTCTTCATTTAAGAACTTTCTGTCCTGCTGGTTAATTGGCCAGTCCCAACTGCAATCATCTCCCTAGTGACTGACTGCAATTCTGACTTTGGGCTGCTTCCTTTGGCAACTATAAGGACAGACTCTATTCCCTCCCAGAGAAAAAAATGTTCTTGGAGGTATGAGCGGGTCTAAGAGACCAAAAGGAACATGGTTCTGCCTAGGTCTCTTCAAGCACTGAAGAAGTGAAAGGTGAGTCTGGCAGGTGGCAGACCAAAGTCCCAGGAGGCTCAAATGAACTTCCTTCTGGGTGTGTCTTATAGTACACAAAGAAAACCAAAGGCCTTCACACACGATTATGATCTTAATCACCCCAGGAGTAAAGGGAGTTTTCTTCCCAGCTGCTGCTACCCCACATGTAGGCCTGCTTTAAGATTTTGTACTACAGATTACTGATGAGCAGAGATAATGATCATTTGGGCCACCATTGCTCTGGTTCAGACTTTGATAGCATTTCCTCTCAAATGTCACAATAGCTTCCTAGTTGGTCATCCTGATCCTGATCTTGATCCCTTCAAGCCATCCTACACACAGAAGATTAAAAACCACAAATTCAATCACCTCTATTCCCTATTCAGACTCTTTAATGTCTTGTCACTGCTGTCAGGATAATAGGACACAAAGGATAAGCCCCAAGTGTGTAATACAAGTGTAGTCTGTGTCCAGTCTACCCATAGAGTTACAGCCAAAGGAAATTCAAGTCCAACACTCAGGAAGAAAAAATATGGAAAATAAACATTTAATGAAGACTCTTAAAAAGGCAAGAGATATCCTAAAGAAAGTCTGTCTCATCTATCACTCCACAGTGCCACTTCCTGTGTGAGCTGCTCCCTTTAAAATCTCCCTTTCCCTCTCAAAAACTTCAGTTTGCATAAGCTTCTGCCTTATCTCCTCTCTCTTTCTCTACCCCACTTTATGCTTGATCTGTTAGAGGGCACCATGCACTTCTAATAAACCCACTTACCTTCCCTGGGGCCTTCTCTTCTTTATTTGTTACTCCATTCAGCACAACAGAAGCCCAAGAGGCAGCATTCAAAAACAGGCTCTACTCCGGAATTGAGCCTATCACACAACAGCCTTTTCCATCTCTTCCCAATTTACCCCATAATCCCATCTTCTGATAAACCACTTTCCCATTCAATTAATCTTTTACAGTCCAGCTTTGATGTCACTTCCTTTAAGGCTTTTCTCAATTCCACCAGACAGGGTTAATTTGCTTCCTTCTTTAGCATTTTTCCTGAACTTTGCACAGACCACTGTTACAACCTTTGTCAAACTGGATTGTAATTCCTTAATTACTGATTAGACTATTTCATTAGACTGCGGGTGCCAAATATATGTCTGAGTCATCGCTGTGTCCTCAGCCCCAGGAACCGGAAAGGGGCTCAACAGTTACTGGATGCCCCAGAAATACCCTTCAGCTGTAAGTGCTGCAGAAAAGCATTTATTTACCTGTTCTTGCCCTGTCTGCTTGCTAGGTGAGGATGACCCAGAGTACCTATTACATCAGAGCTCAAGAGATCTGCCCTGGCACTCACTAGGCTATGTCCTTCCTTATTTGGCTGGCCCAACCTCTCTCTGACTTCAGCCAGGTCTGGCTCTCACCTAGCCAAAATGTAAAGGAGCTAAAAGCAGCCCAGCAATTAGGCACAAAAATGAAAGAAAGACATCTAGACTTTAAAGCAGGAGGAAAACAACATTACAGTGTTTGCAGATGACATGATCTTGTAAAAGAAAATCCTAAGAGATGTAGAAGAAAATTATTATAGCTAATAAAGAAGTTTAGGGACCCCAGGTCTTCTGTTTGGCATCAGAGGAGCCCCTGTGCCACGGGAACCACATTTTCTATGGCATTACCCAGTATGCCTTCCTTTTCATTATTCTAAGCACCAGTAGATCAAAATCCTGTTCAGCGCTGTCAATGCTCTGCTTTCTGCACTGTGCTGGGCAAGTCTGCAATGCTTCTTTCCCGGTAGTGTCTTATCTCTAAAATCTAGACATAAGAGTTACATTTATTGAGGCTAACAGCTGAACTGCATCATCTCATTTAATCCTCACAGCAACCCCCTGAGGTAGAAGCTATTATCATCCACATCTTTCAGATGAGACTGTCCCCAATACCTTGCCCATGTTAACATGATTATATGACCCAGTTGGGCTTTGAAACAAGGGCTGCCTGACTCCAGTTTCCAAATTCCTAACCTAAAAGTTGGGAAGATAAGAGCGACCCAATTCTAATGCCTGCTCTCCTGGTTAGATGTGTCTCTTCTCTCCCCACCCCCAACTCCAAGGCTGGCAAAGTAATCAGTCTCTCCTTATGGTGTTTAGCATTTCCTTTGCACTATGGTTATTTGTGTAGAGCCTTTCTCTCCCTTGTTAGGTAGAAAGTTCTTTAGAAACAGAGCTATGTCTTAATCAACTTTGTAGCCTCATATGCTAGCACTGCTTGGCACACAGTAGGTAGCAACAAAGATTCTTTGCCTGGCAACACTTTAGTCAGGCTCATGAGTTTTTTCCTAGACCTATCTGTGTGCTCCCTTGTGAAATATAATTTTAGCAAAAAACTTGTTAAGTCTGTCTAATCAGAATCTCCCCACCCCCTTGATATATGATCACTCTCGATTTCTAATCAGGTTCCTCATCCTCCACCATCCCCAGGTGATATCAGATCACCTGGCCTGTCTGCAGCAAGAATCATAGTAGGTCTGTTACGCCACAATTGCCCTTATCCCTGATGCTTCCTCCTGATAGTTTTCCATCTATGGACCTCCACCCAGCTCTTTGGCTATCAATTCCCAATGGCCCATGCTGGAGAGTTGAGCCTCATTTCTCCCCTTCACTGCATAATCCCACTGCAGTGGCCCCAATACCTATCACGGACATGAGGTTCCTAGAACAGTCAGATTCATAGAGACAGAAAATAGAATGATGGTTGTCAGGGACTGGAAGGAGGGGATCAGAAGTTAGTATTTAATAGGTACAGATTTTTAGTTTGGGAAGATGAAAAGGTCTGTGGTGATAGTTGCACGACAATGTGATTGTACTTACATGATGAAAATAGTCAATTTTTATGTTGTGTATATTTTACCACAATTATAAACAAACAAAGAAAGAAACAAGGGCTGATTAGCTCCTCACAGCATTTTAAGGGGTCTAACATGACAGAGTTAGTCAACTGAAAGAAATCCCTTTAGAGGGACTCTTCCTGGGAATTCAGGGTAAGTTGAATGGCAGTGTCTTCTAGTAAGTGCCAGTGCATTGAATGATTGTTATACATGAAGTTAAATTTTCTTAAGAACTCATATCCCCATTTTTGGATATTTCAGGGAGCAAGGACTTTGGGCATTTTGTCTGACTTGATTTCTCCTGGTCTGCTCTGTTAAGGAATCAGGGATTGGCTAACTGTCTCTTTCATGCTTCTGAGAAGCAGGATTCTGAATGAAACCCCACTTTTCATAAACAGTAAAACTTTAATAGGCTGGTGATTCTTCCTCCCCTGAGGTTGCTGTAATTATCCTCCACTTGTCTGTTACGTTCACACAGCCTGCTAAAGGTAGAAGGGGCTAACAAGAATGACAGCCCAAGATTATAAAATAGCATTATTTCCCCTGTATTGGATGACAGAAAACAATGACTGTGTCTGTCGTCTGTCTGGGGCTCATTTACCTGCTGATGCACACAGGAAGCTGGCAAGTCCATGTTTCTCCTCGCCTGCTGTTTCCTGGGTGACTGGAGATGCTGTACCTTGTCAGTGGAGGAAATAGCATGGGGAGGCTCAGGCCTGAGCACCACTGGTTCCAGGGAGTAGCCTACTGATCTCAGTCAGCATTCTTACAAGGCATGGGGGTTATCAGGAAAATTAGGAGGTAGTAGTCCACAGAGAAGAGAATTTACAAAGATCACACAGCAAATCAGAATTAGTGGTGACAATGGCACTCAGGGCTTCTTATATCTGGGTCCACTTCTTTCCACAACTAACATTTATAGCACTTAGCTGGGACCAGGTGTGGTGCTAGGGGGGTATGTGCATTGTCTTATAAAATTGCCACCCTGATGCTATAAGCTAATTAAAATTATAATTTCTTTTCCAGATGAGGAAACTGAGGCTTAGAGTGGTTAGTAACTTGCCAAAGATCACAGTGCTAACAGTAGGTAGAACTTGGATTTTTATCTAGGTCTGTCTGGCTCCTCTCTCTGTAACCAACACCTTCACTTGTCTTTTTAAAACTGGGCTTTTGTTTGGGGTGGGGGTGTTGTTCAATAAAATATAAACACAGAAAACCATGCAAATCTAGTGTATAAATTAATGGAGTATTATAAGGCAAACAGCAGCCAGGTCAAGAAAGAAAACTTTGTCCCCAACTCTAGAAGCCCATGCATGTGTTCCCTCCCTCTCACGTGCCCCACAAGTAGCCACTATCATGACTCCTAAGGAATCACTTCCTGTGTCTTTTAAAATTGTTTTTTATTACTCAGAGGGGAAACCCTTGACACAATATTCTGGCCTGTTAGAAAATTTTGATGTTGTCTTTGAAATCTCTTTTAATTTCTAGGTTCCTCCATTCATCCCTTTTATTTCCATACACTGGTTTGTTGGAAGAACCTGGGAGTTTGTAGTGTCTTCCAAAGACTGATGCCACTGACCCTACACTCAGTACTCAATTTAATATGCTCCTCTATCTTCTGTTCATCCTGCAAACTGTGAATGGTTCCAGAGACTGAACAGATTCAGATTTGATTTCTCAGTAAGACTACAGGTGAGGTTTGGCTTCTTTAGGAGGTACAGAATGTCTGGTTGTCAAATTTTTCAATAATTTTAACAGCTATTAATATTTAATGCCTATAGCTCCTCCTATGTTTTCTTTTTAATTTTTTTTTAATTTTTATTTTATTCATTTAGACAGAGAGAGAGAGAGAAAAAGGGGGGAGGAGCTGGAAGCATCAACTCCCATATATGCCTTGACCAGACCAGTGCAGGGTTTTGAACTGGTGACCTCAGTGTTCCCAGGTCGATGCTTTATCCACTGCACCACCACAGGTCAGGCTTCTTTTTAATTTTTTAAAATTGTGGTAAAATACACATAACATAGAATTTACCACCTTAACCATTTTTAAATGTACGGTTCACTATATTGATATTGTTGTGCTACTAAACTCCAGAACTCTTTTCATCTTGCAAAACTGAAACTATATCCATTAAACAACAATTCCCATTCCCCCTCCGCCCAGCCCCTGGCAATACCCATTATACTTTCTGTTTCTATGGATTTGACTCCACTAGGCCCTTCATATAAGTGGAAACATACAATATTTGTCCTTCTGTGACTGGCTTATTTCACTTCACATAATATCTTCCAGATTCGTCCATGTTAGCCCTGCCGGGCAGCCCAGTTGGTTAGAGCGTTGTCCCTGGTTAGAGCATTGTTCCTCTCTCGGTGGTGAGTTACCAGGCACATCACATTCACCAACTGTGCAGAGTCAAGAAACTATTTTATTCTGTTGCAAGTTGTGGTTCGGTCCCAGGTCAGGACACATACAAGAAGCAACCAATGAATGCACAACTAAGTGGAACAGCGACAAATCGATGTTTTCCTCAATCTCTTCCTCTCTCTCTCTCTCTCAAATCAACAAATAAAAATAGAAAAAAAGTCTTAATCCATGATGAAGCATATGTGAGGATGAATAATATGCCATTGCATTTACAGACCACATTTTGTTTATCTATTCATTTGTAAATGAACACCTGGGTTGTTTCCACCCTTTAGCATTTGTAAATAATGCCACTGTTCATACAGGTGTATGTCTTCAAGACCCTGCTTTCAATTTTTTCATATGTATATACCCAGAAGTGACATTGTTGGGTCATATGGTAATTCCACATTTAAATTTTTGAGGAACTACTATACTGTTTTCCACAGTGTCTTTGGAAATGGTACATTGTCATCCCCTGTTCCCATTCATTGTCCATCTCTACTCCTCACCACCCTGGGGTGTTCAGAGCTCTCAACTACTAATATCAGGAACTGAAAGGCAATGTTCACATAATAGATCCAAATTGTAAACTATATAAAAGTCCAACAACAAGGGATCAGTTAAATGGTAGCTCCATATCATTGAATTCCATGTACCTATTCATAATGTTGTTATGAGAGAGTATTTGATGACATGAAAGGTGACTCTAATATTTCCTTAAATCAAGAAAAAAGAGCTACAACATAGAATATGGAGTGTAAATCCCTCTTTTTCCCCCAAAAATACAACTATGTATTTGTAAGAGAAGCTCTCTTAATCAAGCTCCACTAAGTGATTCTCTGGATTAACTAAAATCATTGCCCTCCCTCATAAAATACAGTGATTTGTCACCTCTAGTTTTTGTATCTTCTGCTTCCAACCATTGAGTTGTATCTAAGAGACACAGTTTTGAAACTTGTGTATTCCAGTTATATTTATCATATATCAATTTATGAGTTACATACATCACAAGACTGTGAAACATGAATGCAATAAGAATATTTCTATAAGAACAAAGTTGAGTGCTTGGGACAATGCACTAAACAAGTATCAAATGGAAAGTGGATGAGACACTTGTAAAATCTGGGGATACTACCTTTGTGAGGGGAGCCTCTCTGAGATATCACCATGGCACATCAATTCCTGCCCCCTTGATTGTCCCAAATGTTCACCTCTCTCGGTGGTGAGTTACCAGGCACATCACATTCACCAACTGTGCAGAGTCAAGAAACTATTTTATTCTGTTGCAAACCGTCTGGTCAGTGTATTACAGCTATATTCAGAGCTCACACGTACAGTGGCAAGTATGTGGCATTTGACCCACTATTCTCCCCTCCTAAACCCACGACAGACATCACTAATCAATTACTGGATTCCTTCCTGCTGAGTCCGCCCTGTAGTCTCAGAAACCCTCTCTGGGTAGCCACAATACATCAATTGAAGTTGGCATTTTGAGATGAAACCTAGGCTGTCTCCGCCATCTCCCTTAAGTGACAGAATTTTTTTTTAATCGGGTAAAAAATTAAATATATATAAAGTGGCTAAAGTCTTGGCCATTGGGCCCTTGGCCTTAATATTCTGTCTTATACATAGTAAGTGCTCATTGTTCACAGAATAAATGAATGAATGAACAAACGAATAACAAATGTATGTCCTCCTGCTTTCCAAAGTTAGCCATTCAGTCTTTCTCCCTCACATCATCCTTCTTGGTTTACCCTTACACCTGTGCTGTGAATTTCTTCCCAATCTTCAAGACAGCAGGATGCCATAGCACCCAGAAATCCCACCACTACAAATGGGTTTCTTTTGGATATGATATTCCATTCAGGGTTATTTGCAAATGACTGCCAGGTTGAAATAACAAACACCTAATAAATTCCGCCTACCTCAAGAAGGTAAGGGTTGTGACAAGCCAACAAATGTTCAGGGATTGCTTTACTAACTGTGAAGCATTCTGCCCCAAGAGGGATGTGGGGTGTGAATCAGACTTTCTTTTCGTTCTAATGTTGCACAATTTCTTGGAAAGCACTGGCTGGTTTCTCTTCTTCTGGGAAGAAAACAAAGAAAAAAGAAGCTTCCATCTCCTTATTCTGCTTTCCCTTCCTCCTGCTTTTGAAGCCCCTGGAGTTCAGGAAGCACACCTGACCAATTCCTGAACTTTCTCCCTTCTGCTCCTTTGTTCACCTTGTTTCTACTTCCGGTACCACCATTCCACAAACTCAGGGCTGGCCTGCTGAGATCCTGCCCAACCCAGAGTCCCAGCTCAAATGCCACCCCTATTGAGAAGCTTTTCCTAATTCCAACCACCTGGGCAGCACCTCTGCCATCTCTCAACATGACAGCCCTTTGTAAACCTCTTTCATTTCTTTTGTCATATTTTGTCTTATTCTGATGGTCTAAGTAATAATAGATTAAAATTAGTCATCATTTGAACATGTTGGTCACCATGCAAAGGACTTACATGTATTGTTTCATTTAACATACAAACCTATATAACTCCATTTTATAGACTTGGAAAATGAAGCTTAGAGATGCTAAGGAGACCAAGGTCCACATTAAGGGTCTAGCTATGTACCAGACATATTCTAGATGTTGGGAAATTAGCAGTAATCAAGTAAGACAAAGTTCCCATCCATAAGGAGCTATCATTCTAGTGGGGAAAAACAAATTATAAAAAAATACAAGTAAATGAATACTATGTCATGCTCTGAGAAAAAAAAAAAAGGGTTAATGATGGCTGGGATGGGTATACCATTTTATAAAGGATGGTCAAGGCAATGTGGTGACATTTGAGCAGAGACCTAAAGGGAGTGCGGGAATGAGTTGAGATCTGGGGGAAAGAGCATCACAGGAGGATGGAACAAACTGATGTGTTCGCCCTGGGGCGAACACATCATTGACATATTTGAACAGCAAAGAGGTTAGTATGGATGCAGTTGAGTGGGAGGGAGATGAAGTTAGAGTGGTAACAGGGATTATTAGATAACATAGTGTCTCGCAGATGTTATAGGAACTTTGGATGGCTCCCAGAACCCATGCTCTTAATTACTATGCTATACTACTGATTGATATATGAATGAATGTCAAAAAATACTTGGGAACATTTTCTCATTAAAAGCAGCAGGATGGCAGCCAGTCTGAAAACAATCCATGAGAGGGCAAGATCTGAGCTAACAAGGATAACTAATTATTAAGGGATAGGGGCATGAGCATCCCCTTTGTTGTCAGGAGTCTCTGTGGTCCCACAGCACAGGACTGGGTAGGTTTCTGGGACAAACTCAGTGGGTCTTCTTACTGAACCTGGCAAAGAGGAAATTTCCCAGTCCATTCACTGGGGTGGTCTCAGTCCCTCCATGAAATATGTTCTATGCTCACAAGAGGTAGGTAGCAAGCAAAAGGCGACTTTTGCAATGATTTACCAGAGAGAGATGAAAATTGTGTCCAGGTTGCAAAAGAATCCATTTGAAAATGACATATGTGCCTCCAGAATACAGATATAAAGCTTTTCTTGTTCCTTCTTGCTTGAGGTACGGCTGAGCCCTCTCACACACATGGCCTCACAGCACAGCCAACACCAACTGCTGAGATCCTACCTCTCCTCCTGCCACAGTTCTCTCAGGCAAAGATGCAAACCTGGGGATGTGGCCGGCTCCCACTAACCTGATTTGGAAGTGTCATCTGGTAGCAGGACAGCAAGCACGTGCCCTGATGTTCCTGGAACAATCATGACTGCCATTATTCTTTTAGTCGGTGCCCCTCCAACCAGCTATTTCCCAACACTGGGATGCATGTGAACCACAGAAGAGCTTGTTAAAATGCTTTTTCCAGGGAATTGGACTCTCAGGAGGTCTGAGCTGAGGCCTGGAAGCTGCGTTTTCAATGATTCTGATGTCGGTGGTCTGAGAAACACAACACCAAACCATAGGGACCTCCCCAAGAGAACAATGTTTCTGCATTTAGGCTTACATGATGAAGTGCCCCCAAATCCTTCCCCAGACCCTGAGAAGCATGTTTTGGCTCCTGGCTGGGCCGGGACCTCTCCTGCGCAAAACAGAGCACAGGAGAATCTTGGAAGTCCCAGTCCTTGCCAATGTTCATTGGAATCCTCTGTTTATCACCCTGATTTGAGCTACTAGCATTGGCCAGGGTTTGCTCTCTGGGTCATCCCCAGGAGGACCCATGCCCTAGGGTTTGCAGTTGCCCTGGGATGGTATCTGCCTGGGGTGTAGCCATAACTGGAGAGGATGCCAGACCTTGCCTGATAGCAACAGGCAACAAAAGGCCTAATTGTGCGATGAAATACTGTTTCATTTCATTTCTCAAATTTACATGTTGATACTACCCTGTTTCCCCCAAAATACGACCTAGTGCATACTTTTTTCAAGCTTAGAAATATAAGGCCTCCCCTAAAAATAAGACCCAGCACGTCTATAGGAGCAAAAATTAATATAAGACACTGTCTTATTTTCGGGGAAGCACGGTAGGTGCTCCCACAGCAGTTGGAAACAAAAGAGCTCAGTTTCTATGATTCTAAGGCACTAGAATGGGGAGCTGTATCCCCTTCCTCATGACTTACAACATTGGGTTGAGGCCAACTGTTTGATTTGGGCTGCAGTTTATGGTGTTTTGCTGTAGCAGCTGAAGCTAATATGGCACACGAGTCCATAAATCATAGGGCTGATGGCAAACGCTGTGAACTACTGACACATTTAATTCCATTGTATGAACCAGAAAAAATTTTATTATCAAATCAGATGTGCCAAGGAAAGAGTTAAGAATATCTACACAATTAAAAATTACCATCACAAACCAATTATTTCCAAATCTCTCTCTTAATAAGTATTTCCTAATTGAAGGAGGGCAGTTCAGTGATTTTTATTCAAAGTTTTAAAGTGTACATATCCTTGGGCTCAGCAATTGTACTTCTGAGAATCCTTCACCACACAGAGTACAAAATGTTCACCATAGTGTTCTTTATATTATTTGGAAAATTAGAAATAATATGGAATTGGTTATATATTGGCATATAAGAATACTGAAATAATATGCAGCTATTAATATGATGTGGCTTTCTCTATTGAGAAAGGAAGGTACATGATTGTCAAATTAAGAAGGTAATGAAACAGTATGTATCAGATTATTTAAACTTGTATGGGTGTGTGTGTGCTTGGAGAGAAGTTCCCTGAAATGTGCACAGTTGGTTTTAGCTTAGTAGAAGTAATTCAGGTGTTTTTTACCCAAAACTTTTGATTTAATAAATAGTATTGCATTAAGATAAAGCTTAAAAAGTGAGTCATTCCAAATTGGTGCAGCCACTACTGGAAACAGTGTGGAGGTTCCTCCAAAATGTAAAAACAGAATTAACTTATGACTCAGCAATTCCACTTCTGGGAATATATCCAAAACGTAATTCAAAAAGATTTATGCATCCCTATTATTTTCCAGTGCTATTTAAAACAGCCAAGACATGGAAGCAACCTAAGTGTCCATCAATAGACAGCTGGATAAAGAAGATGTGTGATGGCCCTGGCCGGGTGGCTTGGTGCATAAAGTGCCAATACAGCACTCCAGAGGTTGTGGTTTTGATCCCTGATCAGGCATGGACAAGAAGCAATCAATGAGTACACAACTAAATTAAACAGCTCAGTGAAACCACAAATTCATGCTTCTTTCTCTATCTCTATCTTTTTCTCTCTCGCTTTCTTGTCCCGCTCTCTTCCTCTTTCTCAAATCAATGGGGAAAAAAGATGTGGTACATATATACAATGAAATATTACTTGGCAATAAAAGGAATTAAATCTTACCATTTGTGACAACATGAATAGATCTAGAGGGGTCAGACAAAGACAAATATCATATGATTTCATATATATGTGGAATCTTAAAAATAAACAAACAAAACAAAAATAGACTCATGGATACAGAGAACAAACTGGTGGCTGCCAGATAGAAAGCAGGTGGGGAACTGGGTGAAAAAAAGTGAAGGGATTAAGAAGTTACAAAATAGTCACAGGGATGTAAAATACAGCATAGAAAATAGAGTCAATAATGTTGTAATAACTATGTATGGGGCAGGTGGGTACTAGAATTATCATGGGGATCACTTCATAAATTATATAATTGTCTAACCACTATGCTGTATACCCGAAACAAATGTAAAGTAATATTAAATGTCAACTACAATTGAAAAATAAAAAACAAGTATAAAAAAGAACAGTCCTAACTACAATATCTTAACTTCACAATATGTGTCTAATTAAAAAGTATATATATTTTGTCATCTTTGAAAAAAAAGTGAGTCAATTTAAAACTTATTTAAAGAAAAGTGTTAAAGAAATAGTAGAACAGATAGTCAAAAGATATGACAAGATTATGAAGGAGAGTGTGTAAATTTGAGAAACAAAGTTTTAAATTCCTCTTCATCCTGCTCACCACAATGTAGAAAGACTATTTTTTCTCACTTTTAAATGATAAACTTTTAAATGAGAAAAACTCCTTCTTTTCTAAATCCATTGTCCCAGTTTTTTTTGTGGTCCACACCTACCTCTTCTGAGAGCTGTCAGGGCACAGGCCAGACAGACCCCAATGGACATGTGGACATGGCCACTCCTATTTCTTGCATCTTGTAGTGGTTCCCCAAGCCCCCTGAGTGAGGGGGAACTGTTGGTCCTGGTTAAGGGTTCACTCTGTAGAGACTGTGCTGTTTCTTGGGCATCTTCTCATAAAACCACCCTAGGAGAGAGGCCTTTTGATGATCTCTTCTCCATTTTATACACGAAGAAACCAAGGCTCAGAGAAGTAAAGCATCTTGTCCAGGGTCACAAAGCAAGTGAATGGAAAAGCTCAGAAACTAGTCCAGTTCTGTTTGATTCTTAAACCCACCATTTTAAATCTCTACTAATTCTGATTTAGCCTTTGAGGCTCAGCATAATCTGGCTTCAACCGACCTTTCCTGCCTCCTTTTCCCACTGCTGCTCCCTGACCACCATTAACCTCTGGCCCCTAAACTTCAATACACCCAAGTATCTCACACCTCCATGCCACTGTACCTGCTGTTCCATCCTATAGGCATGCCCTTTCCATCGCAAACCTCCAGAGACTTCCATCCATACTTCAACTCTAATGCCAAGTGTCCCTGTTCTGTGCTCTCTTCCTTTCTTGGCTCATCCTGAGAAAGACCAAGGTCTTTCTCATGGTCCCACATACCCCACTCCCTTGGGTTCCCTTCACTGCAGCCCTTCCACCCTTCTCTGCATTGTCTGAATCCTTTGTTTTTCCTTCCTATAGGTCTGTATTCCCCCAAAGGCAAAGAAATGGTCTCTTTGCTCCAGGAGCTAAGCATAAGATTTGGCACATAGCAAGCACTTGAGAATTGTAGTACAGTTTAACCAGAGAATTTACAAATGAGGATAGGAGCCAGAGAGACAGGGAATTCCAGTTCCATCCTGTACCAGCTGTGTGTCCCTGGGCAAGTCGTTCTACCTTTCAGCCTCTCAATTTCTGCATCTTGTAAATTGTTATAAGAATGAAATAACATAAGAGGTAAAGATGCCTGACCAGGTGGTGGCGCAGTGGATAGAGCGTCGGACTGGGATGCAGAAGACCCAGGTTCGAGACCCCAAGCTCGCCAGCTTGAGTGCGGACCCATCTGGCTTGAGCAAAAGCTCGTCAGCTTGGACCCAAGGTCGCTGGCTCCAGCAAGGGGTGGCTCGGTCTGCTGAAGGCCTGCGGTCATGTGAGAAAGCAATCAATGAACAACTATGGTGTTGCAACGGCAATGAAAAACTAATGATTGATGCTTCTCACCTCTCTCCGTTCCTGTCCGTCTGTCCCTGTCTACCCCTCTCTCTGACTCTCTCTCTCTGTCCCTGGAAAAAAAAAAAAAGAGGTAAAGAGCTTGACACAGTGAACACTCCAGAAATATTAACTATAATAATAATATGTTGCTTGAATAATTTATTTATCAGTGAATCTGTTAAAAATTGGAGCAGGAGTGGGGCGGGGGGAATGAGGCCAGATACCAGAAGGAAGTCCAGGTCAGTAGGCTAATTGGGAATCCAAAGATGAGAAAACAACCAACTGACTGGTGGCATTCCATGCAGGTGCTCAGCTGTTAGGTATACCCAGCTTCTCAGCTAGACCAACCACAGGGACACTGCAACCAGGACCTGGGAAAAGTCCATTCTAAGACAGCAGGCTCTGACAGCAGCAAAAAGAAATCTGTGAGCCTGGAGTTTGGGGAGCAGAACTCTTATCAATGTGGTATGTGGGAAGCTGGCAGAGCTAATGAAAATGTCCACCATTCATGTGCCAGGTGCTTGCCAAGTGCTTTACATACATTATTTCATTTCATCCTCACAGCAACCTTTCCAGGTGATGCTATTAGGATCCCACTTCACAGAGTAGGAAACTGAGGCTGAAAGAGGTTCAGAAACTTGCCTAAAGACACATGGTGGTGAGCAGTGGGTCCAGGATTTAAACCCAGGCAGACTGATTCCATATCAAGGGGTCAGGTCAGTGCAGAGCCTGCAGTTGAAGGTCAAGACAACCTGGAAGGAAGAAAGGTGGCAGGGACCCAGGACGGGGTGATCCCCACATCAGGGATCGTGTAATCTGAGTAGTTTCTGCACAATATGTACTACCTGGGATGAGAAGAAATGGTCCCTGGAGACCAGCTTGATGTAGCTGGGCAGGTGGCAGTGAAGGCATCTCAAACCTACCTACTAAGAAGAGAAGTACTGATGGGAGTCCCATGACACTAGTGAAACTGCTTCCAAAGTGCCTTCTTCATTAACTGTACATATTTGCATCTTAATTAGGCTTAATAAAATACAATTACCAGACTCAAAGTTTCTCTTTCAGATTCCAAGCAAGAATGCCACAGAGACAGGCCAGAAGCCAAAAATGTGGGGCTGAGGAGAGGCTGGCGAGGCTCTCCCTGCAGGAAATATTGCCTGGAGAGAAGGAGGGTGGAGGCACTAGGCAGCTGGATGGTGGCTGGGGCATCCAGGCTCCTGAAATGAAGGGATGAGGGGGACCTGGGCTTGAGATCAGGTGTGGGTGGAAAGCCTGGCCTTAGCCTCTGACCAGTGGTGTAACCTACAGTTCCTGCCCTCTCAGAGCCTCAGTTTTATCATGTGTAAAATGAGATGATAAAATCATTTACCATTGGGTGTATGGTAAATCACAGGCATGACAGCACCTGGCACAGAGCCTGGTATGTAGTTTGTTCTCTTTATGCCCTTTCTTTATGAACGCAAGGCCCAGTAGCATGGAGCTGATCCCACCTACCCCTCCAGTGATTCAGCGAGTGCCACCTTCTGTCATCTCACACTCCACGCTCTAGTCACACAGACCTCTTTGAGTCCTTGCAAAGTTCTAAGCACCTTCCTGTCTCAAGGGCTTTGCAAGTGCTGTCTCCTCTGCTTGGAATACCTGGCCCTGTCTCTGCCTGGTTAATACCTGCTTAGGCTTCCATTCTCATCGTCTCCTCTAGGAAGCCTTCCTGTTGGGCAGATAAAATATGTTATGCTCACTTTGTTAAATATGGCGCTGCCCACGTGGAAGCCAGTTGCCCAGGTGATATTAGTTGCCCTTCTTGCTTGGGATGGGCATGATTATATTAATGTGTGTTGAGGGTATAGGCTGTAAGCAGGCAGGATCTTTATAGCCTAAGGAGTGCACCACCGTTTTGATGTAGGGTGGTGCACTCTCATGAGGAATGCCATTATGCCTCAGATAAGTGACTTTGTATCAGAGACTTCCTTGTTTGTAGATTGGATTAAAGGTTTTGAATCTACACCAGCGCTCAGGAACCTATGACTCGTGAGCCAGATGTGGCTCTTTTGATGGCTGCATCTGGCTCGCAGACATATCTTTAATAAAAAAAAATAATAATGTAAAAAATATAAAACATTCTCATGTATTACAATCTATTCATTACCTACCTCTCATGTTCATGGTTGTGGGTGGCTGGAGCCAATCACAGCTGTCCTCTGGGATAACACCAAATTTTTATTGGATAATGTGTAATATACACAGGTTGTTGTGAGGTCAGGAAGTAAACTTCCCTCCTTTTAATCAAGTAGTCAGCTAGCTAATTGCAGAAACCCTTTTGATGAAGAAGATGGCTAAAAGAAAAAAAGATGAGGCGTATTGTACTTTTCAGCAGGAATGGACAGAGGAATTTGCCTTTGCAGAGAGAGCAGGTTCTGCAGTGTGTTTAATATGTAATGATAAAATTGCATCAATGAAACAGTCAAATATAAAGCGGCACTGACACATGCCATACTACATTTGCATCGAAATACCCAGAGGGGGACAGCAGGAAGAAAGCATGTCTAGAGCTACTGTGCAGAGTGCAAGCTAGTCAGCAGCAACTCCGTGTGTGGACACAAGGTGACAGGAATTCGGCAAACTTTGCTGGTGCTTTAGCAATTGTGAGAAACCATTCACACATGAGGAGTATGCCAAATCATTCATGCTTGATGTTGCCAATGAACTTTTTGAAGACTTTTCGGATAGAGACAAGATAATCAAATGAATAAAAGACATGCCTCTGTCGGCAAGAACTGTTCACGATCGTACCATCATGATGGCAAATCAAATTGAGGCAACACAAGTGAAGGACATAAATACAGCACCATTCTTTTCTCTCACTTTGGATGAGTCAACAGACATAAACCATTTATCCCAGTTCAGCGTGATTACAAGGTATGCTGTCGGTGACACACTAGGTTGAGGAAAGTCTTGCTGTTTTGCCTATGAAAGAGACAACAAGAGGAAAGGATTTATTTAAGTCTTTCACTGAGTTTGCTAAAGAAAAAAATCTACTGATGGATAAACTTATTTCGGTGTGTACTGATGGTGCTCCGTGCATGGTGGGGGAAAACAGAGGATTCGTAGCACTTCTTCGTGAACATGAAAAGAGACCCATCCTAAGTTTTCACTGCATCCTACATCAGGAGGTGCTTTGTGCTCAGATGTGTGGTGAGCAGCTTGGTGAGGTGATGTCGCTGGTCATTCGGGTGGTCAACTTTATTGTTGCCCGAGCTTTAAATGATCGCCAGTTTAAAACACTGCTGGATGAAGTTGGGAATAATTATCCTGGTCGGTTTCTGCACAGCAATGTGTGATGGTTGTCAAGAGGGAAGGTGCTCAGTCATTTCACAGCTTGTCTGAGTGAAATTCGGACTTTTCTTGAAATGAAAAACGTCGAGCATCCTGAGTTAGCTAACACTGAGTAGCTCCTGAAGTTCTACTATCTCGTGGACATGACTAAACATCTGAACCAGCTCAATGTGAAAATGCAAGGCGTTGGAAATACAGTCTTATCCCTTCAACAAGCAGTGTTTGCATTTGAGAACAAGCTGGAACTCTTCATCAGTAACATTGAAACAGGTCGTTTACTACACTTTGAAAAATTGGGAGAGTTTAAAGATGCATGCACAGCAAGTGACCCTGCTCAACATCTTGATCTCCAGCAGCTAGCGGGCTTCACATCTAATCTCCTGCAGTCATTCAAAGCATGCTTTGGAGAATTTTGTGAGCACACTCATCTTTTTAAGTTCATCACCCATCCACATGAGTGTGCAGTGGACAGTGCCGACCTGAGTTACATCCGCGCTGTCTCCATCAGAGATTTTGAGCTACAAGCTGCTGACCTGAAGGCTTCAGACATGTGGGTGAATAAGTTCAAGTCACTGAATGAAGATTTGGAAAGACTTGCACGACAGCAAGCAGAGTTGGCGAGCAAACACAAGTGGGGAGAAATGAAAAAACTTCAACCCGTGGACCAGCTGATTATTAAAACTTGGAACACGCTTCCCGTCACATACCATACACTGCAGCATGTGAGTATTGCTGTACTGACAATGTTTGGCTCTACGTATACATGTGAGCAGTTTTTCTCATATCTAAAGAACGTTGAGTCCAACCTATGATCACGTTTAACGGATGGAAGTCTCAATGTCTGCATGAAACTTAACCTCACCACATATCAACCAGACTACAAAGCCATCAGCAAAACCATGCAGCACCAGAAGTTGCATTAATGGTAAGAAGTACTTTATTCATCATTGGTTAGCAACAGCATAACAACGTTATTAAAAAGAATTCACAGACTTATTGTACTTTAAAAGTGTTGGCCTTACATAAAATGCACACATTTACTTGTATTTAGTGTTAAACATATTGTATGGCTCTCATGGAATTACATTTTAAAATATGTGGCGTTCATGGCTCTCTCAGTCAAAAAGATTCCCAACCGCTGATCTACACTATAAAGTGGAGCAGACCGGGAGCTTGCTCTCTCTCGGTTCCTGCTGTCGCCATTGCAGGGACCTCCCTAATCCCTTGCCCTTCATGGGCAAAGCAGGTTTTCTGCTTTTCCCTTGTGTTCTCTTGTGGCTTGCCTGTCTTGGTGAGACACCAATAAACAGAATGACCCACCATCCTCCAACTCCGCCATTTCTTTACTGTCTGCCCGAATCCAATGGGAACCTGCATGTGAATGGCCACTGTGGCGGCTCCTGGCCATACACTTCTCTAGCCCCGACTAAACTCTCCAACACCATTTACCTGTGGGATTATTTAATTAAGGTCCCCCTCTCCTCTACTATATAGCAAGTTCCATGAGTATAGGTAACACTTCCATTTTGTTCTCTGTTATCTCTCCAGCTCCAGGCTCAGGGTTTTTCACAAAGCAGCTCTTTCTTTGATTCATGTTTGTTTAAAGGATGGGTATGCACATCTGGCTGAGCCTCAGTGATTGCATCTGTCCAGTGGGAATCAGAATCTCACACTATGGTATATAAAATATTAAAAAATTCTTGGCACAGAGTATGTCCTCAATGGACCATTTCTCCATTCCCCTTCTTCTTTTGATTAAGGAGCAGCCTGCAGCAGGAGTATAGCTAGCTCAAAGAGCAGCTTGGCTACAGGATGGAGTCAGGTGTGTTTGTGGGGGAGGGTAGGAAGGGGAGCCCAGAAACTGATACCACAAAGGGTCAGGATGCTAAAAGCCAGAAGGAACCTTAGAAATTATCTAGTTAATTCGTTCTAAAACAAACCTCCTTTTAATTCTTCCTGCCATGAAATAACTTCATCCACCACAAAACAACCTTTGACAGGGAAGAATCCCCTTTTCCAGCTTTGACTTACCCATCCTGTTCTATCCTTGCCCAGTATGAGAGGAGTTCTGTGGAGACACCATGCTGAGACAGTTCCAGCCATTTCCTTTAATATCCTGAAATGTTAACAACAGCCTCTGAGGCCTGGCTGGGTGCAAGGGCCTGAGTTAAAAGCTGCTGTGGGATCACAGGAAGAGGAAAGGCCTCTGCTTTCTTTTCACAACCTATACATGCTTTTTATGGGGAGCTCAGCAGGCACTTGACAAGGCCAGGACAGGGGACCTTTCTGCCTGATGGTCCCCCCTCAGGGAAGGGGCAGAGACAGCTTTGGCGACACCTTAAATTTACAGATGGCCCTTTTCTCCCAGAGTCTGAGGTTGTATGGAGTTTTCAGCCAGTTTCTTGGAAGCCCATGTGTGACGTTAAGTTTTTATGAACTTTTGTAAAACTCTCCTGCCCTCACCCCCACTTTTATGGCAGACCCCAAAGTATCCTGTACTTGGTTGCCTCCTCTGGGGTCCTCTGTACAAGTCTTTCTCTGCCCCTTGCTTCTCCCCAGCCCACCACCTCAGTCCCATTTCTTGCTTTGTTCTAACTGCACGATTACTCCTTATGCTATAATAATTTGTCACACCTCAGGGGTCCTCTTTGCCTTCCTCTGAGCACCTGGTGAACTATATACAGGCATTCTCTCCTTCATTCCCAGGTAACACAAGTCCCTCTCCAGGAGTCACCAGGGCTTGCCTCTCGAACTGGAGGTGATTGGTTCACATGCACACCTGCTTCCCCTTCTGCACTGAGGCCTCCTCTGTGAAAGACAATATCTTCTGTTTCCCCGAGCTTTGGTTTAGATAGGACTGGAAGGCAGGGAGGGGCCTCTTGGATACCTTTTTTCCAGCTGAATCCACTGATGGACCCCCTGAAGCATTTGAGGGCAGGTACATCTTTCTTGGGAGGGGCCATCAAAGAGGTCTGTTCCTTTCTTAAAGGCAGTGGTACTTAATCTTTTTTGAGGTACCAAACCCACCAGTTTCACATGCGCATTCACCGAACCCTTCTTTAGTGATAAATAAAATATGATTTTTTTTCCAAATTCAAGATATAGGTATATGTTTTTTCACTGGTGCACAAAATGAGCCGTGCATGAACATCACCTTGCTCAAAGAACAAAACCAACAAAGTGCATGAACTCACAACAAATTACGGTATTACTTTATTCTGGCCTCCGCGGCAGAGGCTTCTCCGAACCCCTGAGACCGACTCATCGAACCCCTAGGGTTCAATAGAACCCAGGTTAAGAACCACTGCTTAAAGGTAAAGAACCTCCACCTTAGACCCTGAGCATCTCGATGGAAGGAAACGTGTGCAATTCTTTTCTGTAGTACTGCAGCCCTGTACATAGCCCTGTAGGTGCAGTCCTGTACATAGCAGCCCTTAATATAAAAGGAGGTTTTTCTGAGCTGGAGATCTAGTTCAATCTTCCCATTTCATAGATTAAGAAGCTGAGCCCCAGGGAAATGATTTATTCATCTGTCAACTAGGTGGAATGCTTAGGGGGAATACTTTCTCTCTTATGAGTTAGGAAGTAGTGATATTAATATTAAATTACTTGTCCTTCAACTTATTCCCCTATTGTTTTTCAAACACCTACTGTAAGGGCAGGGGCTGCCGCTGTTGTGGCCATTCACATGCAGGTTCATATTAGATTGGGGGAAGACGGTAAAGAAACAGTGGAGCCAAAGAATGGTGGGCCATTCCTTTATTCAAGTCTCACACCGGCCGGCCGAGGAGCAAACACACAGAGAAAACACTTCCCTTTCACTCAGGGCTCCCAAAGCCAGTGACACATTCTCTGGTTCCACAACCAGGAGAATCTTCTCCAGTTTCTCTTAGACTCAAAGGCCTCACCAGTCTCAGCAGAGCTCACAACGCCCCTCACCTCTAGTTCCCATCTGCACACCTTCTCCTCTCTGCACAAACTGACTTCTTCAGTACTCTGCATTCTCTCTCACACACTCTGCAAACCACAGCTTCTTTCTCTGCTTCTCCTCCTTCTCTCTTTTTCCTTTTCAAAACTTTCTGGTACAAAAACCTCTCCTCCAGCAAACATTAGCAAGACAATGGCCCTTCCCAAGCAAGAAGGTAATTTGCAATTTCAGACATATACCTGGTGCTGCCCAGGACCATTTTCTAACAATAAAAGTGAGCAAACTCAAAAAACACAAATTTTACAAAATTATTTGCCCAACACCTACTATGTGTATCGACACCTACTATGTGCAAGATATAGTCATGTGGATACAGAAATGGCCAATACTCAGGCCCTGTTCTCGAAGAGATCAGAACAGCAGGGAGAAAAGATACATGCATGGCCATTAAGACACACATGTAGAGGAATCCAGAGGAGGGAGGGCAGGGCCACAAGGAAGGTTCTGTGGAACAGTAATAGCCAAGCTGGGCACAAAGGATGTCCCAGGCCCATCAACACCAGAGCTGGAGCCCATGTCATTACCCTATATTCCACTTGGCCTCAAACTATCCTATCTCTCCATGGCACAGTGTAATTGGTAGGATGATTTAGGCTAAAAGTAACAGAAAACCCAGCTCACTTGTCTTAAGTAATAAAAATGTATTCTTATAACAATAAGTCCCAAGTTAGGGCACCTCAAGGACATCTTCAAGGACTCCAGTCCTTTCCATCTTTTGGCTCTGCCATTCTCAGTGTCTGTCAGGAGTGTCCTCAAACCAGATCACCTTCAGTTCAAAGAGTGACTGCCACAGACCCAGAGGTCACACTTGGACACAATGTGTAATTCTTTTCTAAGATCAAGGAGAACTTTTCTAGAACACCTGGATCCCAGCCCCACCAACCTTCTTCAGGTCTCATGCTCACTATTGAATGAATCTCCAGCAATAGGGTTAAAGTTCCTAGGATTGGCTGAGCTAAGAACAGGTCATGTTCCCTGAGGGGTAGTTACTCAAACAAAATGAGGGTCCTGTGAGTCAGGGAGCACCTGCTAATAATGACTATTACACATATCAACCAAAATGGCTATTTCTCAGGTTCCTTATCTGGGGGACATCTGAAATGGGACCAACAATGGTGGTCAACTGTGCATCTCTTCAGCTATACACTCTCCTAGATCCATAACAGCATGTGACAAATATGCCCACGTCCATATTATGTGCCAGGTTCTGTGTGAGGTGCTGGGAGAACTTCAATGGACCAGACAGACACAGTCCTCTACCTAGGAGGGGAACAGACAGGTAAACAGGCAATTACAGCCTCATGTGATGAGTGCTACAGCAGGGGCGCAGGGAGGCTGGGATGCCGGGGAGATGGTTCACCCTGCCCAAGATGGGAAGGAATGTTCAAGGAGGCTTCCCAGAGGTGATGCTGTTCAAACCATGACCTGAAGGAGGAGTGGGAGTTATCCATGCAGGAAGAAAATGCAGGCAGAGGGAACAGCATGTGAAAAGGACCTGTGTTGAATGAGAACAAGTGTCTTATGGGACTGGCAGTATGCTTCATGGATACACGCAAGACCTCTGAGTCAAAGATATTAGCGTTCGAATCCTGGAGTCATCATTAATAGGGAGCATGACTATAGGCAAGCTACTTAAGCTTCCAGTGCCTGTACTGTTTCACCTATAAAATTGGGATAATAATACATATCTCACAAGGTGGGTGTTAGGCTCAAATAAGATCCTATCTATAAAGTTCTTACCACAGTGTAAATGCTCAATTATTGCAATCATCTCATCATGAAGACTGGACCCTACAATGAAGAGATGCACCAGGAGAGATGAATGGGGGCTGAATTGGCTCCTCCCCATAGTTCTCTAAGGCAGGCAGGCTGGGCTTGCACCACCCAGTACGTGGCTACCAGCTACATGTGACTAGTGAGTGATTGAATATGGTGGGTCTGAACTGAGATATGCTATATGTGTAAAATACATACTGGAGTTTGAAGACTTCATTCTCTCCCCACAATGTAAAACATTTCATTCATAATTTCTTTATGTTGACTGCATGTTGAAATGATAGTGTTTTGGAAATATCAAGTTAGAGAAATATATTATTGAAATTAATCACCCTTGTTTCTTTTTATTTTTAAAAATGTGGCTCTTAGGATATTTACAATTACATTTGTGTCTTACATATATTTCTTTTGGTAAGTACTGGGCTAGGCATATCATCCCATTATAAATGCAAATAAATAGAAACACAATCCCATTCAATGACTGCAGTGGGGACCCGGGATACAGGCATCATCGTTCATTCCACTCACGCGCCTCTCTGCACAAGCTTCAGTCTGCCTGGGAACTCACTTAGCATCACTAATAAGATGAAGGTGGTGCTCCCCACCACCACCTGCTCTCTTGTTGTTTAAGCTGTAGTTTGTCCTCGGATGGGCCTATTTTCACTCAGGCCCCCAGCTCCTTCTTTGCTTAGTGAGCCACATATCTTGGAACTCTTGACAAATGGTACTCTTAATGTAAAGGAAGGGAGGGCAGAGGTGTAGAAATTGTTGATGATTATTTGAACTGAGCCCTAAAGTATTGACTCTGCCGCCAGCCTGAGGGTCTGGATGCGACTCCATCTGCCAGGTACAACCAGACCACAAATGCTTGAGAGCCCTAAATAAACAAGAAGGGACTTACCCTTCCAGGGCACAGCGTCTAAGACTCCTTGATGGCTACTATAGTGTCATCATCATCTGTTTGGGTACATCTACAACTGGGAGTCTCAGATGCCTGGGACTCAGCCTATCAGAGCTATCTCCTTAACTGTGGTACACACCTTTGGTATCCAGCCCATAACTCCTTGGTCCACTTCTTGGTCTATCCATATAGGTGGATACTCTGACAGGGTCTATCCATCCAAGAATGTTCTCTCTGTACTTGCCATGCAGGGCAGGTGGAAAGTGTGGAGAGTTAACCCTCAAGGAGCGATGCTCAAACAGCCTCACAAGACCATTCTTAGACATGGCCTTCCGTGTCTCAGTGAGTCCCCAGGAGGGCCAGACACCTTCCAGCAGCAGTAGTCTGTGCATCAACATACCTTCCATTAGTTTTACTCCTTTCCCTGGCTCACTTACCCCTCCTACCTGGGATCACCTCCCTAATAAACTCAGACTTTGCCTCAAAGTCTGCTCTGGGGGGAATGCAAAGTCATCATCTTTTCCCCCAAAATGACTTCTTGTCCCAGGGATAGCACTGTCCTCTCAGATGCTGTGGCATCTATAAAATAAAACTGAGAGTCAGCTTTGATTTTTACTTCCATCTCACCTCCCACACTCTAACCATCTTAAAGTGATGCCCATTTTACTTCCTGAATACTTCTCAATTCCATTTTTCTAAATCATTTTGCCACTACTTCTGGTCCAAACCACCATTATCTGTGGTGTGACCAGCCACTCTGGTCTTCTGTCCCTGCCTCAACTTTTGATTAATTATAAAATCTGCTGAGATCTGCCAAGCCCAGGCCCACATATCCAAATGCCTCCTGGCAATACCTCTTGGGGGTACACACCTCAAATGAGACATTTCCAAGCTTCCTCCTGGGGTACCTATGGCCTTGACTCAGTTCCCCACCTTATGAGCCATATGCCTGTAAACATGAAATCATCTAGCAAATTTTCTTTCTTCATCATCTCATTTCTGCCTTGGAAATTGCTTACATGCGAACCCTCTCCTTTTGTCCTCATGTCACTATTCTTCAGGTGACCAGTGTCTCTTGGCAGGAATATTAAGATTCTCTCTCCTCTTTTTTTTTTTTTTTCTTCATTTTTTTGAAGTGAGAAGCATGGGGCGGCAGACAGAGAGGCTCCCACATGCGCCTGACTGGGATCCACCCAGTATGCCCACCAGGGGTGATGCTCTGCCCATTTGGGGCATTGCTCTGCTGTAACCAGTGCCATTCTAGCACCTGAGGCATAGACCATGGCGCCATCCTCAGTGCCTGGGACAACTTTGCTCCCATGGAACCTTGGCTGTGGGAGGGGAAGAGAGAGATAAATAGAAAGGAGAGGAGGAAGAGTGTAGAAGCAGGTCAGCACTTCTCCTCTGTGCCCTGGCCAGGAATTGAACCCAGGACTTCCACATGCCAGGCCAATGCTCTACTGCTGAGCCAACTGGCCAGGACCAAGACTCTCTCTTAACTGGTCTGCCTGCCTCTAGTCTTGTCCTCTCAGATCTTTTGTCTATGTTGTTATTAGGAGGATTTTCCTAAGATTCCAATCAGATCATGACATCATCCTATTTAACTCTTCACTAGCTCCGCATGTCCTCCAGAATGACTCCATCTTCAACATTAAAGATCTCTTACAGTTTAGCCCCAAACAACCTCAACTCCCACCTTCCCCACCCAAACCCATGTTGCAGGCCCTCAGATCATTTTTATTCTTTCCTGCTTTGGGCCCCATTACTGTTAGAGGTGGGCCCAGGGCTGGGGGTCTGCTCTGGGCTGGGGATCTCCCTCATCAGCTCAGTCAGTTATTTTGACAGGAATCCCCACTCTCCTCTTCTCCATCCTAGCGAATTGCACCACCATCCACCTGCTCATGCAGCCTAGAAGCCAGGCCAAATCAAATGCCCAGTACCCAGTGGCAATTATTATAACAATAAGAGATGGGCCTCTCAGTCATTTGTATGCTCTTGGCATCTGGTTCCTTCATTTAATAAAATCCCGGCATCAGGGCTCTGACAAAATGGGAATTAGATCATATGGAGAGGATGTTTAAAGCATGGGGATTTGGAAAGTGAGAGTGGGGACTGGAAGTTGGTCTGGATGGGACCTTATGGGGGAGGCAATGAGCAAGCATGCTGGGTGTGAGTGGTGGAGGGGTGTGCAAGTACAAGAAGTATGAGAATACAGAGTACCAGCTGCAGCTCTTAGGACTTCACAGCTTTGCAGAAGGCAGGGTCCAGGATCTCCATGTCCCCCTGTGCTACGGAAGGCAGAGGCTACAGGTGGTGAAGGGGTAGATGACTGAGTGTACTGGTGTTGGGGAGTAGGTGAGGGGCCAGCGGGAAGCTGACTAACCAAGGCTTCAGCTAGACAGTGGAATAAATAAATCTGAGACACAAGAAGAGTCAAAAGTAGCATCCCCATTTTCCAGGTGAAGAAATAAGACCGGAATTGAAATCACCAGCTAAAAGGCAGAATGGGGGCATTCCAGCCATGACGTGCCAAATGTGGTCTTCTCTCCCCAGTTTCTAAGAGCTAACACTGTAATGTTGGAAACAGTGTGCAGACAGGAGGGAAGTCTTCAATGAGTTGTTTTTTCCTCTGAGTTAATTTTGTGGGTGTATGTTTTGACCCCCAACATAACCACATTCTGTTATACTTTTAAGAATGATCTTCAAAAGGCACATGTACAGTGATATCCAGCAATTACAATTGTGAAGTCATATATTCTAGAAATGATAAATTAGGCTGCATTTCTTTACTTATATTTTAACTGAATCCATTGAGTGACTGCTATAAACATTCAAGCTAGCAATGAGGTTATTTTCAGACTAATGTATATTTTGCAGACAGTATTTTTTTTTCAAAACTAAGTAATTTATAGAGTATTCTGTAGTATAAAAGATTTTTTATGGACCCTTTTCTGGGGGATAATTTTAGGAGAAAATAAAGTCTTTGCCTGTCAAGGCCAGGCCAAGTACCAGACATCGAGGTTAATGAGTTCTCAAAGCAGCTGGTTTCCAGCCTTCAGGAAGCTCACAGTCTAGAAAGGATGTCCAACACTAAAAAAAACAGTTATAAATGGAGAGAAATCAAGAGATGTTATAGGCACATAAAACGGTGTGCTAACCCAGTGCTTCTCAAACTTTAACATGCACACGAGTCACTTATTAACAGATTCCAAATGAGTAGGAATGGGATTGGGTCTGGGACTCTGCATTTTTAACAAGATCCCTCGTGAGGCCAGTGCTGCTTGTCCATGGACCACACAGTTTGAGTAGCTGAATGGCAACTTGTGACTTGGGATATAGACACAAAATTATTTGGAATATCATACGCAAGGTCAGCATCTCCGACATTTGCACCTGTGTTGAAGCACGGGTGCTCTGAAAAGCTCCAAGAGATGACTCAGTTAAGGGTTAATGTTGCTGTTATTGAGGAGTTACCTACTATGCACTAAGAGATGAAACAGACATTTCCTCATTCAGAGGGAGTGAGCCATTGAATGGGGGAAGACAATGTCAGATAAATAAAACAAATGAAGCCACTTTAAAATGGAGCTAGAGCTGCCACACCAGAGAAATGTCTTGTGCTTCAAATCTTTGGAATGGTAAACAGGGCAAGGTAATCTGGGACTGGGACTAAAGCAAGCATGCACTCCAAAGAAGTGTGTGAAGATAGCGAGAAAGCAGATAATAGGGCTACCGGACTGATGACAACCAGACTAAAAATTAAAAGCTTTGTTTAGAATTAACATCACTATGTTGTGTTTTCTGCATCAGCAGAGATGCCTTCCTTTTATTGGTGTAAGTGCTCCCCTTCCCTTTCTTATAAATACCCATTCATTGCCTTTGTCTTTTAATTAGAACACTATGTGGGCTTCTGTCTGAATCCATGCTTCCTAAATAGCTTTTCTTACTGATATCAAATAAATGCTTGTTGCCTTTCACTTTGAAATGTCTTTTATTTTTAAGTTAGCTACAAGTAAAAATTGAAGAATCAGCCTGACCAGGAGGTGGCGCAGTGGATAGAGCATCAGACTGGGACGCAGAGGACCCAGGTTCGAAACCCCGAGGTTGCCAGATTGAGCACAGGCTCACCAGCTTGAGCACAGGTCACTGGCTTGAAGCCCAAGGTCACTCGCTTGAGCCCAAGGTCACTGGCTTGAGCAAGGGGTCACTCACTCTGCTGTAGTCCCCCAGTTAAGGCACATATGAGAAAGCAATCAATGAACAACTAAGGAGCTGCAATGAAGAATTGATGCTTCTGATCTCTCTCCCTTCCTGTCTGCCTGTCCCTATCTGTTCATTTCTCTGACTCTCTCTCTGTCTCTGTAAAAAAAAAAAAAATCGAAGAATCATAATACAGACAAACATAAACTTGTATCTGTGACAAATGTTATGAGGGTCTAACAGGGAGCTGTGACCTAGTCAAGGGGGTTGGCATGGGCGGAGTGGTGCTCCCAGAGCAGCCAGACTATGCAGGACGTCATGAAGAGTTTTGCCTTCAGCCTAAGAGTATGAGGGGCCACTGAAGAGTTTTAAGGTAGAGAAAGAAAATCATAAGATTTGCATCTTTGAAAAGATCACTCTGGCTGCAGGGAGGAGAATAGACTGTAGGGGCCAGAGTATAGAGTCCCTTAATTGGGAGTGTGAATTTAGAGTGCTAGAGACATCATTTCAGTCTCTCTCTAGTGGCATAAACCTCTGAAGCTGTGGATGGCCACTTTCTGCTCCAAGGATGCTGGAAGCAGATACAGACTGCTAAGAACAGAGAGTGAATCAGACACAGAGGAAATAAGTGGGTGAGAGAGGGCTTGCAGGGGTGCAGGTGGGGGAAGGAGTGAGGTAGAAGTGGGAGTACTCTGCTGCATTTCAATCCCTGGTTCCATCCCTTCTTGAGGCTTCACTCTTGTCCTGCCTTGATTTGTTTGGCATGCCTCTGTTTCCTTATAGGAGGAGTTCCTTGGTTGAGGTGGTTTCTCTTCCTTACAACCCAAGGAGTCGTAGAGAATCCAGCAGCGCACCTGAACTGAGGCTTTCCAAAGTGCCAGGTCACTGCAAAGGCAAGCAGCAGTGTCCCATTATCAGAGTTTTCAGATTCCCTATAATATAATCCAACACCATCAGAAAGTTGCTTGGTCCCAACAAATACATATATAGATTCCTGCGCTCCGGCAGGGCCACACTAGGTTATTTCCACGCACTGCCCTGAGGTGGAGAAAATTTCTAGTCAACCCAAGAGTGGGCACGTTTCAGGGTGGGGGTAGTGTCAAGGAATCACATGACAGAAATGCCTAAATATGGTCCCAGCTGGAAATATGAATTGGCTTTGAAGGTTAGCACTGTCTAGCCAGCCCCGTTCAAAGCTGTTTATGGTTCCCCTCACGACGGAGGTTTGGGTTTGATTTACAAAGGACTGAGAACAATCTGAATCTTTTCAAATGGAAAACAACCTTGCAGAAAGCTGAGTGTTCCAAGGAACCACTTGCTACAGAGTTTTGCTGTTTTTGATTACAGGCAAGAACAGGATTCAGGATTGAAAAGATTTCTCTTAAAAAAAATGTCTTGAAGGAATGTCAAACTGACCTCTCAAAAGTTTTGGTTGCATGCGTGTTGTCGATCAGGAAACCCATTCCTCTGTCGCGAAAAGGGGTATGGTTCTTCTCTTGTCAGGATGTCTTGAGGATTTTGCAGGGTATGGAGGGGCATCCCAAAGTGTGGTGTGCATATCAATGTTGGTAAGCCGACTCATTCTTCTTCTTTTATTTTTTGTCTCAACAAGAAAATTTGTTTTAAGGCTTATGCATATATTTTAAGGCACATTAGAAAAAAAGCACATCAAACCCATAATTTCGTGGCTAGTATTGCTCAGGATGAGGCTTAAATTAAAAAGTAAATTGACTTAGGCCTGACCAGGCAGCGGCTCAGTGGATAGAGCGTCAGACTGGGATGCGGAAGACCCAGGTTTGAGACCCCGAGCTCGCCAGCTTGAGCGCGGGCCCATCTGGCTTGAGCAAAAGCTCGCCATCTTGGACCCAAGGTTGCTGGCTCCAGCTTGGTGACTTGGTCTGCTGAAGGCCCACGGTCAAGGCACATGTGAGAAAGCAATCAATGAACAACTATGGTGTCGCAATGGCAATGAAAAACTAATGATTGATGCTTCTCATGTCTCTCCGTTCCTGTCTGTCTGTTCCTATCTATCCCTCTCTCTGACTCTCTCTCTCTCTCTGTCACTGTAAAAAAAATAAAAAAGTAAATTGACTTAGAAAATTACTAAGTACGTAATAGTACAGTTGGTTTACAAGTAAGGCAAAGTTGTGGAATTTTCTGACTGTTGAGATGAAAGGTAGGTGGCTTATGGCATAGAATCTGGCACTGAGTAGGAGTCCCAATGTGACAGCCTCCATTTAGCAGGTGCCTACATCATCTCTAATCTTTACAAATACGCAGGGTAGGAATTATCATTCCTGTCTAACAGTTGAAAAATCTGAGGCTTGGAGAAATGAAGACATTTCGCCAAATGCACAGATACCACTAGAAAGTGCTAGAGTCGGGACTTTAACATTGATCTGTTTAACTTCAGTTCCCAGATTTGCTAACTGCTCTGTAACTCCCTTAACAATAAGTCATTCTCTCTCACCCCCAGGAAAAACAAGTGTCCTTCATACAAACGCCTGATAAAGACCCCAGACTAAGGTATGGCCCATTTTATTCCAATGTATGCTGCCCATCTGTTTGTATCTGTGCTTAGACAACCCAGAACCACACCAACAAACTTCAAGACAAGCTCTTCCTTCCACGTGGCCGGCCACTACCCTGTCCGCAGAAGGCTTGAGGTGAGTAGCCTGGTGTGGCTTGGCCTTGGGGTAGCATGTGACGGCCAGGGCTCTTCTTATTATTGGAGTGGTAAGAGCTGAGGCCCAAGTGTGGAACAGGAAAGGGGACCTACAGGTCTAGTTTGGTCATGCTCAGTGTCCAGGTGGGTTTCTGGAGCCACAGTTGCAGAGTGACACTCTGCTCAGTGTCCTCTGGGCTATTACAGTCTCTCTTGGGACCTACAGGGCAGGACTGGGTGTTCCTGGGCCCCTGACTAACAAGTCTCCTTCTATCAACATCCCTGATGGTATTCCAAAGGCTCCTCCTACTGCACTAGAGAGGTCCTGGCTTCCTCTCTACCGCACAGTCATTCTAGAGGCACATGCTTCCCGCCCAACTCTTGTCTACCTGAGTTTTCACTACTGTCACTTCCATAATGCCCCCCCTTTTTTTACAAAGAAGTGTTCATTTTAAAATTCTTAGCATAATATCACTCCATAGTTAACATCTGTTGCTGCAAAAGAAATGGTTAAAGTCATGGGCCAATGGTTCCCTTGAGAACTACCCAACTATTATGCCAGTGTCTCACTAGAGTACTGGCTTATATCAACTCAGCACTAACTATATCACAAGAACTATTCTAAGAGCTTTGTATGTATTAATTCACTTAATGCTTCTTGAACCAGGTACTATTATCTTCCCAATTTTATAGATAAAGAAACTGAGTCGGCCCTCTGTGGAATCTGCGCGGAAGCCGGGGAGCCCGGCGTGGGGCCCGCCGGGCTGGCTTTTGGAGTAAGCTGGCAGAGATTAGTTTTGCGCAGGGCTGGTACGGTGACGTTTTCCCAGGGTCTCACTTTCGTCCCCAGCTGCTTGCATTATTGTAGCAATTTAAAAGGAACTCAAAACAGGCTATAAAATGCCTATTTTACCATAAAAATAATTAAGATAATAAATATATAAAATACCTATATACCGCAAAATCCCATGATATAGTGAAAAATCTGCAATACAAAATTAGATATATACAATTTAAAAGTCTGCGATAGGGGGCAAGATTGCGATGGAGTAAGCGGACGTACCAACTTCCAATTCCCAGAACCAAAGTGGATTATAACTTGATTTTAAGAACCATCATCTGGATAAACCAATGTTGAACTGGACTGAGAGGACTCTTCAACTGGGGAACACTGAAGAAGCAACATTGAGACTGGTAGGGAAAGCGAAAACGCGGAAAGGGCTGCCCAGCTCCCCAGAGCGAAAGGCAGCCTGGAGAGACTTGTATGGCGGGAAGAGAGGCCAGCGGAAGGGTAGGAACCTGTGTCCCAGGAACAAAGCCTCAGCCTACAGCCCCAGAGCCCAGAAGAGGCATATGGACAGTATTGAGCTGTGAAACGAATTGAGGATACTGTTTGTGAGAAAGAGACAGTTGTCTCAGACCCAGGATTCTTCTTAAAAGGACAGTGCAGAAAACCTCTCTCACAACCACTCACCCGGGACTCCGGGAGACAGGGAGAGAGGAGAGGACCGGAGCAGTGAGAAGAGAGTGTGGTCTGTAAGGCACAGGGAGAAAAGCTTTGAGGGACAGCCACCCTAAACCCTGGGCTGAGTCAATCCACAAATCTGAAACAATATTTCCCCTGGAACCAGCAAGATGAAGCAGGACACCAGCCAAACAGGCTCCCCTGCAGCAACTAGAGCACAGTCGCTTAGAAGGAAGGAGCTTTCAGGACTACAGTATGGAGTGGTAGGGTCGGAGCTGCAGCGCCCCCACCCACACTGCTGAGGGTTTGCTGGAGGGCGGGCGGCAGCGGGACGCGGAAGCGCAGTTCCGTCGGTGGAGGCAGAGGCCGAGCCGGCTGGTGTGAGCTCAGTCTAGCCCAGCGGGGCTGAAGGGGACTCGCAAGAGTGGTCCGGCAGCTGCAGGCCCACCTGCAACCCCACCTGTGGGGGAAAAGCAGGAAACCAGAATGGGCACAGATCCGCTGCTGGGCAGGGGCAAGCGGGCATGCAGCCTCACCTAGCTTCCGAGGCTTGAAGCCATGCACAACTGGCTTTGCCCGCAGAGGTGGGGCGGAAGCCGGGGCTCGCAGTTGAGTGCGCACCAGCAGCCCAACCGAGGAGCCGAGGTTGGCGAGGACAGGGTGGAAGCCTGGCTTGCAGCTGAGCGTGCACCAGAAGCCCTTCCCTGCCAGAGGAACAGGCTGACAGGGACCCGAAGCTGAGAAAAAGTGCTCACACTTGCCCTTGGTGCCCAGGCTTGTGGCCTGAGTGTGGTGCACAGTCCCACTCGTGGGAGAGGGGCGAAGGCCGAGACCGGCTGAGGCTTATAGAGCCTGGCAGAAGAACATAGCCCCCCCTCTCACCCTGCGAAGGAGAGGTGAAGACCGCAGCAGCAACCGCAGAGGCTGGCATCGGCAACACCCAAACCCAACTGCTCTAGGCAGTGGCAAAGGAGGTGGCAGGCCTGCAGAAAGACCACACCTAGGGAACACAGAGGCAACACCTGCTGGACTCCAGTAGCCAAACCCTTCTTACACACAGACAAAATGGGCAGGCAGAGGAATGCAACCCGAATGAATCAAGGGAAATCCCCAGAGAAGGACCTGAACGAATCAGATACACCTGATGCAGAGTTTAAAGTAATGATATTTAGGATGTTCAAAGAGCTTAGAGCAACAATGGATAGTCATTACGAACAACTAAATAAAGAGATAGCAAGTATAAAAAAGGAAATTGAAATAATAAAAAAGAATCATACAGAAATGACAAATACAGTATTAGAACTGAAGAGCACAATGGAAGAAATTAAAAGCAGGATGGATGAAGTGGAGGGTCGAATCAGCGAGTTAGATGTCACAATAAACAAAGGCATGGAAGCAGAGCAGAAAAAAGAAAAGAGACTCAAAAAATCTGAGCAAACTCTAAGGGAGCTCTGTGAAAACATGAAGAGAAATAACATCCACATCATAGGGGTTCCTGAAGAGGAAGAGAAAGAACAAGGGCTAGAAACTTTGTTCAATCAAATCATAGCTGAAAACTTCCCTAAATTAAGGCTGGAAAACATTTCACACGTTCAAGAAGTACAGAGAATTGCATTAAAGAGAAACCCAAAGATATCTACACCAAGACACATCATAGTTAAAATACCAAAGCTAAGGGATAAAGAGAAAATTTTAAAAGCTGCTAGAGAAAAAAAGGCTATCACCTACAAAGGAGCCCTCATAAGGATGCCATCCAACTTCTCAACAGAAACACTTGAGGCCAGAGGGAATGGCAAGATATATTCAAAGTAATGCAGAACAAGAATCTACAACCGAGACTACTCTATCCAGCAAGGCTAACATTTAAAATTGAAGGAGAAATAAAGAGCTTCCTAGACAAAAAAAAAAGACATAAAAAAATTCATTAAAACCAAACCAATTCTGCAAGAGATACTAAGGGAACAGTTCAAAGGGGGAAAAGAATATAGAAAAAGAAGAATACAGCTTTAAAGAATAAAATGGCAATAAACAACTACATATCAATAATAACCTTAAATGTAAATGGATTAAATGATCCAATCAAAAGACATAGGGTAGCTGCATAGATAAAGAAACAGGACCCATACATATGCTGTCTACAAGAGACACACCTTAAAACAAAAGATGCACATAGACTGAAGGTAAAAGGATGGAAAAAAATATTTCATGCAAATGGAAATTTAAAAAAAGCCGGGGTAGCAATACTTATATCTGACAAAATGGACTTTAAAACAAAGGCTGTAGTAAGAGATAAAGAAGGACACTACATAATGATAAAGGGAACAGTTCAACAGAAAAATATAACCATTATAAATATCTATGCACCAAACATAGGAGCCCCGACGTACATAAAGCAGACTTTGATGGATATAAAGGGCAAGATTAACAGCAATACTATAATAGTAGGGAATTTTAATACCCACTAACATCACTGGATAGATCCTCAAGAAAGAAAATAAACAAAGAAACAGCAGACTAGATCAACTCGATTTAATAGATATCTTCAGAACTTTCCACCCTAAAGCAGCAGAATATACATTTTTTTCAAGCGTTCATGGTACATTCTCTAGGATAGACCACATGTTAGAACACAAAAGTGGTCTCAACAAATTTAAGAAGATTGAAATCATATCAAGCATTTTCTCTGATCACAATGCCATTAAACTAGAAATTAAAGACAAAAGAATAACTGAAAAATACTCAAACACTTGGAAACTAAACAGCATGTTATTAAATAACGAATGGATTAACAATGAGTCAAAGAAGAAATAAAAACATTTCTAGAATTGAATGATAATGAGCATACATCAACTCAAAATTGATGGGACACAGCAAAAGCAGTACTGAGAGGGAAGTTCATAGCACTACAGGCATACCATGAGAAGCTAGAAAAAGCTGAAAGAAGTAACCTGACCCTGCATCTAAAAGAACTAGAAAAACAACAGCAAAGAAAGCCCAGGACTAGTAGAAGAAAGGAAATAATAAATATCAGAGTGGAATAAATGACATAGAGGCTAAGAAAACAATGCAGAGGATCAATGAAACCAGGAGCTGGTTCTTTGAAAAGGTAAACAAGATCAATGAACCTTTAACTAGACTCACCAAGAAAAAAAGAGAAAGGACTCAAATAAATAAAATTAGAAATGATAGTGGAGAAATAACAACTGACACAACAGAAATACAATGTACTGTAAGATAATACTATGAAGAACTCTATGCCAAAAAATTAGGAAACCTAGGTGAAATGGACAAATTTCTTGAATCATAAATCTTCCAAAAATCAATCTGGAAGAATCAGATCACCTAAACAGACCAATTATGACAAATGAGATCCAAACAGTTATCAAAAAACTCCCAACAAAGAAAAGTCCTGGGCCCGATGGCTTCACAAGTGAATTCTACCAAAAATTCAAAGAAGAACTAACACCTATCCTCCTCAAGCTTTTTCAAAAAATTCAAGAAGAAGGAAGACTTCCAAACTCCTTTTATGAGGCGAGCATAATTCTGATCCTGAAACCAGGCAAAGACAACACAAAGAAAGAAAATTATAAACCAATATCCCTGATGAATTTAGACACTAAAATTCTCAACAAAATATTAGCCAACTGGATCCAGCAATATATAAAAAATATCATACACCATGATCAAGTGGGATTTATTCTGGAGAGGCAAGGCTGGTTCAATATTCGCAAATCAATCGATGTGATTCATCACATAAACAAAAGGAAGGACAAAAATCACATGATAATTTCAATAGATGCAGAAAATGCATTTGATAAAATCCAGCACCCATTCATGCTCAAAACTCTCAGTAAAGTGACAATACAGGGAACATTCCTTAACATGATAAAGGCCATCTACGACAAACCCACACCAAACATCATACTAAATGGGCAAAAATTAAAAGCAATCCTCTTAAGATCAGGAACCAGGCAGGGGTGCCCACTTTCACCACTCTTATTCAACATAGTTCTGGAAGTCCTAGCTACAGCAATCAGACAAGAAGAAATAAAAGGCATTCAAATTGGAAAAGAAGAAGTAAAACTGTCATTATTTGCAGATGTTATAATATTGTGTATAGAAAACCCTAAAGTCTCAGTCAAGAAACTACTGGACCTGATAAATGAATTCAGCAAGGTGGCAGGATATAAAATTAATACTCAGAAATCAGAGACATTTTTATAATCCAACAATAAACTGTCAGCAAAAGAAATTAAGGAAACAATCCCCTTCACTATTGCAACAAAAAAAAATAAAGTACCTAGGAGTAAAGTTAACCAAGGAGGTTAAGGACTTGTACTTGGAAAATTATAAAACATTGTTAAAAGAAATCAAGGAAGATACAAACAAGTGGAAGCATATACTGTGCTCATGGTTAGGAAGAACAAATATCATTAAAATGTCTATATTACCCAAAGCAATTTATAAATTCAATACAATACCAATTAAAATACCAATGACATACTTCAAAGATATAGAACACATATTCCAAAAATTTATATGGAACCAAAAAAGAACACGAATAGCCTCAGCAATTTTAAAAAGAAAAAATAAAGCAAGAGGTATCACTCTTCTGGATATCAAAGTATACTACAAGGCCATTATACTCAAGACAGCCTGGTACTGGCAATAAGAACAGGCACATAGATCAATGGAACCAGAACAGAGAACCCAGAAATAAACCCACACCTTTATGGACAACTGATATTTGACAAAGGAGGTAAGAGCATACAATGGAGTAAAGACAGCCTCTTCAACAAATGGTGTTGGGAAAATTGGACATCTACCTGCAAAAAAATGAAACTAGACCATCAACTTAAACCATTCACAAAAACAAACTCAAAATGGATAAAAGACTTATATGTAAGCCATGAAACCATAAGCATTTTAGAAGAAAAAATAGGTAGTAAGCCTTCTGACATCTGTTGCATCAATATATTTGCCGATTTATCTCCATGGGCAAATGAAATAAAAGGCAGGATAAACAAATGGGACTATATCAAACTAAAAAGCTTTTGCACAGCTAAAGACAATAAGAACAGAATAAAAAGACGAACCACACAATGGAAGAACATATTCGACAATATGTCTGATAAGGGGTTAATAACCAAAATTTATAAAGAACTTATAAAACTCAACACCAAGAAGACAAATAATCCAATCAAAAAATGGGCAAAAGAAATGAATAGAAATTTCTCCAAAGAGGACATACAGATGGCCAATAGACATATGAAAAAATGCTCAACATCCCTAATCATTAGAGAAATGTAAATTAAAACCACAATGAGATATCACCTCACACCAGTCAGAATGGCGCTCATCAGCAAAACAACACAGAATAAGTGCTGGCGAGGATGTGGAGAAAAGGGAACCCTCCTGCACTGCTGGTGGGAATGCAGACTGGTGCAGCCACTGTGGAAAACAGTATGGAGATTCCTCAATAAATTAAAACTCGAAGTGCCTTTTGACCCAGCTATCCCACTTTTAGGAATATACCCTAAGAACACCATAGCACTGGTTGAAAAGAAGAAATGCGCCCCCATGTTCGTGGCAGCATTGTTCACAATAGCGAAGATCTGGAAACAGCCCAAGTGTCCGTCAGAGGACGAGTGGATTAAAAAGCTTTGGTACATATATACTATGGAATACTACTCAGCCATAAGGAACGATGACATCGGATCATTTACAACAAAATGGATGGACCTTGATAACATTATACAGAGTGAAATAAGTAAAACAGAAAAAACCTGAGAACTGCATGATTTCATACATAGGAGGGACATAAAAACGAGACTATGAGACATGGACAAGAGTGTGGTGGTTATGGGGTGGGGACAGGGAGGAGAGGGAAGTAGAGGGGGGAGGGACACAAAGAAAACCAGATAGAAGGTGACAGAGGACAATTTGACTTTGGGTAATGGGTATGTAACATAATTGAATGACAAGACAACCTGGAGATGTTTTCTTTGAACATATGTACCCTGATTTATTAATGTCACCCCATTAAAAATTAATAAATAAAAGAAACTGAGTCACAGAAAAGTTGAATAAATGGATTATGAATACAGAGGTATGCTATGAACCACTGGGCTGGTCTACAATATTAACTTGAGCGTATCTCCTGAATATAGAAAGGTGACACGTTAGTCTCAGAATAAGGAAATCTGGGTTGCAGCTGCACAGGAGCCATGTGACCTTGGACAAACCACTCCACTTGACTGAGAACTTCCTGGCATCTCTACGATGGGGACAAGAGCTGTTTAGCTCACCCGGAAGGTTTCTGTGAAGGTCAGAAAAGATAAATGATGTGGAAAAAACTTGGTTTTGTCTAATGCTACTCCTGCCTTCAGGAGACATTTAGGATCTTATAGAACAGGCAAACCAGACACACATTTTCTCTGCAGACTTCTGCAAATACTTGGATAAAGTGTTTGAGGCACAGCCGAGAGGTCTGCCAGGAACACAGTGTGTGATCTGAAATAGACCTCTTGTTTCTGGGCTTCAACCTTTTCAACCCTAAAATGAGGGCATGTCAGAGGAGGTGTCTTCTCATTCTTATGTTTTATGGCTTTGACCTTGTTTCCAGGCTAAACTATTTGTAAAACAGCAAACAGATTACATTAGGGATTCTTCTTGCTGGGAGGAGCAAATAGTAGTGATTTGTTCCCACATGCAAAATCAAGTAATGGTCAAAACAATGTTTAAAGTGGCACTTTTGTCTTTCTGTAACACAAGCATTCTAATTTGGGATTGTGAGCGTGGATGTTCCTTCTCATCCTGAACTAGCCTCCCAGCCTCCAACATTCACCTTGCAGAATACATTTTCATGTTTAAGCTCCCCTGAACTTGAAACTAGTTTAGGAAAAGAACACTGGCCTTGAAGTCAGACAGACCTGAGGATTAACCCCGATTCTACAATTTACTCGCTGTGTGATATGAGGCAAGACTCTCTGAACTTCTGCTTCTTGTCTGGAAAATGGAGATAATAATAGCTCCTTCAAGGTTTGTCTCTTGGGATTAAATGGGACCCAGCAAGTAAAGTGGGCACATAGTAAGCATTCAACAAATGGCAGCTGTTGTGATTGATTTTAGGAATTATATTAGTCAGCATAAGCTAAATTATGCTGTAGGAACAAATTAACCCCCAACTCTCAGAGGTATAACAAAGCAAAGGTCAATCTCTCACTTGTGCTTAGTGGCCAGTGCATGTCAGTGAGGAGTTCTACTCCACAGTCATTCAGAGAACCAGGATGAAAAGGCTTCATCATCTGAAACATTGTTGATTAACACCACAGGGGAGAGAGTGCTAGAGAGTCTCAAATGGCCAATTAAGTGCTCTAGACTTTACATGTTTGAACTAGCTACTGACTCTGACTACCTGCAATGGGCTGGGAAATGTAGGAGAGCACATGGAATATTAGACGAGCATTACTTTTCATGCAATAGGGAGCCAGATTTTGCTCACATTTGATTCCTTCACAGTGTTTAGCAGCATGCCAGGCTTATTAGAAAAACTAAGACACAAGTCCAAAAGAAGTCTTCCCTGATGATATAATAATTTTCTAGCCAAAATGATTCTCTCATTCTTTTTTCTCCTTAATCAGCTGTTTTTCTCATTCTGCTGTTCATCATTGAAACAACTATTTCAGAAGTTTTGTAGACAACATTAGTTTTGGGGAAGTTTTTAGGCCATGAGTTCATACTTGGGAGAGGAAGAAAGAAATGGGGTGGGACAGCCAAAGAAGATGGCAAGATGTTTGTATCTCTTACAATACTTCCAGCCCTTCTTGAGTTCCTTCCCTTGGACTCTTGAGTCTCCTGGGGTGGGTTAAGTAGTTCATGGCTATGGAAATTGATGCAGGAAGGCTATATATATATGGCTTCCCATGGACCCAAGAGAAGTCAAGGGTAGATCAGTGTTCCTTCTATACTTTTACCTTCTTAAAAAACCCTGGCACTCTGCAAAGTCCTCCTTGCCGAGCATCCTTAGAAACTATGAGGGTCATGATATGTCCAATACATCTATCCAAGGGAATTTTCCTGTGAGCTGCTGCTGATTCCTCCCCTTAGCCTGGCTAGAGAAGGAGGCTCAGGAAATATTTTTTTTCCACAAGAAGAAACTGCTTGTCACTGTATTCCCTTCTGGGCTCACTGATGTGTGCTGGTCTTAGCTTTGCCACCATATCATTAGGTGAACTTGGACAACATACCGCTCTTCTCTGGTTAGTCCTTTACTGCCTGTAAGGTCATTGAACAAGCATGCAGTACAGTCTGAGAAAAGGACCGGGAATGTGCAGATGAATAAACTGAGAACCTGACTTCCAAGCAGTGGAGTAGGATGAGCAAGGGGTCCTGAGGATACATGGTGCATGCATGCTGCAACCAAATGAGATGGCTGCTTCTCAGCTTTGGCTAAGTTTGCCACCTGGGAACACGTGCCCAGGATTGTCAAATCTCTTTCTCTCTTTTTTTAAAGAGAAGCAGGGAATACAAAATCTTTTTTCTGAAATTTGAATAGGTCAACCAAATCAAATTCATCTGTTCTCTGGCTTATGTCCATGGCCCACCCGTTTGCAACTCCTAATGGACATCAATGATAAGACTTTATAAGACTAAAATTGCACAATCTTCTTTGATCTGATTTTTTTTTCATATGATTAGGCTTTAAAAAAGCATGTATTGTTTTGCTCTAATAAGAAAGGTACAGCTATAAAAAATAGAAAAAAATATAAAAAGAAAACTCAGATATTCTTAATTATTCCTAATGCTGTCTCCCATAATTAACATTTTGATGTATATTTTGGTATATTTCCTTCCAGTCTTTTCTCTATGTGTAAATCATATAAATAAAACATTATATGTATGTATGTATCATGTTTATGCATGCGTATATATATGAATATGTAACATCGTATACATAACACATGTTAATAGAAACTTCTTCTAAAATCAGAATGACACTATTTTGAGTTTGGTTTTGTGTCATGTGCTTTTCACTGAACGTGACATTGTAAGTATTTCTCCATGTATAAGATGCACCATTTTTTGAAATATCTGGGGTCTAAAAACTGGGTGCGTCTTATACAGTGGTTGTAGAATTTTTTACTTGCGTTTCCCATTTTTTTGCCAGAATGAGGAGTTGTATGAATTTTATGATGAGTAGAACTTAAGTTCAATAACTTTATATAATACATTTTTTTTTTCAAATTTCAGGCCCCAAAATTAAGGAGTGTCTTTTACATGAGGAAATATGGTACAGGGTAGGGCAAAGGTATGTTTACAGTTGTAAGTATGCAAAACAGAGTTTATTCTTGTATTATTATTTATTAATTATTGTATTGTTTTTCATATGAACAACTGAAAACCTACTTTTCCTCAACTTTGTAGTCTTCAAAAACATGACTTTTAATAGCTAGATAAAAATTCCATCATACAGATTTACCGTATATTTAACCTTTAATTTATTTATTGAATGTTCAAGGGCATTTCTAATTTTTCAATGTATAAATAGAATTGCTATGCACATCCTTATACATACTGTAAATCTTTGTACACATATCTGATTATTTCTTTAGGATAAATTCTTACAGGTGGCATTACAGGGTCAAAAAGCATGAATATTTTTAAGGTTGTTTATACATATAACTAATTGTCCTTTATAAAAGCCACATTATTTTATGCTTTTACCCTGGACAGTGTTCTTTTTATAAACATGATATTTCATGTTATACACATGATATTTCATGATTATCCTAATTTTATCTTATTTATTAATTAAGTTTGATATTTTCTCCTCAAATGAGTTCTGGCCATTTATATCTCTTTTCCGGTTTGTCTTAAACAACACTCCTCTAATGAATCATTTTCTATATTATATACAGGAAAACTTTGCATCACATTTTTTATAACAGAAAAAATGAGATGAAATCTAATGTCCAACAATGGGGAAATATTAAGCTAACTAGGCACAAGAAATTGATTGAATGGTTATTATAATTTGAGGACACAGAGACTTTAGCAACATGGAAAAACATGTATAGCATGTTAAATGAAAGAGAACGGATAAACATATGCTTTGTTTACAAGTTTACAACTACAGAAAAATATCAATCATAGTAGGAGTTGCATTTGAGGGTTGGAATTTCTGAAGATATTTTTTTCCCATTTTTCTAATGTTTTTATTAATTCTATTACATAACTTTGTAGTTAAAAGAAAAAATACTTTAAAGACACAGTTGACTTTCCAAATAGGCAATCCCAGTTTCTTAGGATCCCCTTGTATCCTTTTAAAGACATCTGTGTTTGTGTCAAAGGAGAATAAAAACTTTTCATTTAGTTAAATAATTCTACTGGCAACTTAATCAGCAGAGGAAAGGATATTTTTGCTATTAGTGGCAAACAGCACTCACAATGATGGCCCTGAAGTTGGGTTATTCCAGGTCTTTGGGTCCTCTCTATCCTCACTCTACCTGAGGTTTGGGAAAAAAATCAGGTCTGAAATTACATAACCCTGAGGTCCAATGGAAGGAACACTGCATAATCCTGAGGGGCCTCCAGTAGATTGGAGAGGGGAGAAGATGGGGCAGCTCTTGTTAGAATAAACAGGGAGCCTTCCAAACCTACCAGGTCAGGAATAACCCAATATTAGATTGGGATGGGTCCATTGAACAGATGACAAAATTGAGGCTCAGAGACAGAAAATTTCAGTCACTTGGACAAGCCTGTGAGGTGCCCATAAAACCCTTAAATAACAATGACATTAGTATTATTACTAGTTTAGTAGAGCATCAGACACCTTTCAAAGCATGTTCTTTTCTGACTGTTGCATTGGATCCTCACAAGGGCCCAGAGAGGAAGGTGGTGCTAGAATTGAGATTCCAGTTTAACAAAAGGGAAACTGGCTCAGTGAAGTGGAAGGGAACTGATATATTAAGCACCTCTTATGTGCCAGATATTTTTACACTGTTTTATTCTTTTATTAATTTGAATATGTAAATAAATTTATACACAGGATTAGGAACAAACCAATAAAGAAAATAGAGTAAAAAAACAAGTTCTGTTCCCCAGCCACTCAGATCTTACTCCCAGAAGCATTTGTTACTAGTGTCCTGTGCATCCATTGAGGGCCAGGCTATGCACATACAAGCATATAGTCCATATAAACCCTTCGCTCTTCTCTCCCTCCCTTTCTGTTCCTCTCCCTCTCTTCCTTCCTCCTTTTCCTGTGTTCTCTCCTTCCCCACTTTTTTTCTTTTTCCCTCCCTTCCTCCTTCCTCCCTTACTTTCTTCCTTTTAAACAAATGGTCCTTGAAAAACATTCTATATCAGTTCATATGACTTGGCTTCATTCTTTTTCATAGTTGCATAATAAGTCACATGTGGATATACAATCATTTATTTAACAAGTCCCCGATAGATGGGTATTTATAGTTGTTTCTAAGTTTTTGCCACTTTGGACATGTGCAAGTCTGTTGGTAGGGTGGATTTCTAGAAGTGAAATTGCTGACTCAAAGATTTGTACATTTAAAATTTTGTAAGATTCATCTTAGCCAGGTAGTTCAGTTGGTTAGCATGTTGTCCCAATATGCCAAGGTTATGCAGTTCGATCCCTGGTCAAGGTACATATGAGAACGCATAAATAAGTGAAACAACAAATCAATGCCAACATTTCTCTCTCTCTCTCCCTTCCTCTATCTCTAAAATCAATAAATAAAAAACGAAAAAATTTTGTAAGATCCATAGAGTCTGTATTTTTATACAGGATTGGCAATTTATGAGGGTGTTTGTTTCTGCACAATCTTGATAACAGGATGATTAGTCTAGCTTGGATCTTCTAATCTGATAGATTATAATGGTTTCTCTCTATAGTTTAATTTATACTTCTTACAATAATAAGGAAGGTTGAGCATCATTTCACACATTTAAATGTCATTTATATTTCCTTTTCTGTTTATTTATTTATTTTTGGAACATTCCCCACCCCCATGCAGGTGATATTTTCTTTATTCATTGGGAGAGTTTATTTATATATGAAGAAAAAACTAGCTCATGTCTGAAATACATGTTTGTAACTATTTTTTCCAGGTGACCGATTTGTCTTTTGACTTTGCTTATAGTATTGTGATGAAGCCATTTAAAATTTTTAGGTGCTAGAATGTATCAAAAACTTTTTGGTGTATTTTTTAATGTACATTATATTGAAAAAGGCCTTCTCTACTCTGAGATTATTATTTTACATATTCTTTGAGTAGTTGAATTTTATCTTGTTTTTAATTAAGATTTTGATTCATCTGGAATTAATTCTGGTGAAAGGAGGGAGTTGCAACTAACTTGATATTTTCCAGATGGTTCTCCAACTGTTCCAATGCCATTTATTGAGTAATCTCTCTTTTCTCCAGTGATTTGCAATGCTACCTTTAATACATATCAAATGTTCATATGTATTTGCATCAGTTTCTGGACACTCTTCTGTTCTGTGTGTCTGACTGTCTATCCATTCTGGAGTCAAGCACTCTCACACATATCACATTAACCTAAAGCACACTGTGGCTCGGGGAGGCTCAAACCAGGTCTCCCAACCTGTGTTACTCTATCTCCAATAACTGGGTGGTAATGGTCTCTGACTCGGAGAGGGAATCAGAAAGGGCCAGAGATAGGCAGGGAGACAGCCTGGGCACAGAATTCAGTCTTTCCTTCCTCTTCATTTACTGAGAGGCAGAAAGTAGCATCAGCCAGCTCTTAGCAGGACTCTAGCTTTCTCAAGAGTGAAGTAGTATGCCCTTGGCAAGTTAGCTCACCTCCTGGAGCCTCAGTTTTCCCCATCTGCAAAATAATAATAATAATAATAATAATAATAATAATAATAATAATACCTACATCATTTTTCCAGGACTCAATCATTTGATACCGGACAATGATAAAAGCTGCAGTTACAATGACCGAGAACACTGCCATTAGAACAGAGCTGTCCTTCATATTTCTGAGGCAAAAAATGCCTCTCACTTTGGCTACAAAAATCTAGCAGGGGTCAATCTGTGCAGCTTTTTGGTTTTCTCTCTTGTAATTGGAATCATCATGTGGGCAGGAGTAATCTTTGTTTGGGGAGCTGCCCTGTGCCTTGTATGGTGTTTAGTTGCAACTCTAGACTCTAGGCCAGTGGTTCTTAACCTTTTCTGAGGTACTGACCCCACCAGTTTCATATGCTCATTCACCAAACCCTTCTTTAGTGATAAATAAAATATGATTTTTCCCCCAAATTCAAGACATAGGTATATGTTTTTATAGTGGTGCACAAAATGAGCCGTGCATGAACATCACCTTGCTCAAAGAACAAAACCAACAAAGTGCATGAACTCACAACAAATTATGGTATTACTTTATTCTGGCCTCTGTGGCAGAGGCTTCTCTGAACCCCTGAGACCGACTCATCGAACCCTTAGCGTTCGATAGAACCCAGGTTAAGAACCACTGCTCTAGATGCCAGTAGCACCCCTTCCTCCACCCCCTAATCTGTGATAACCAAAATTGCCTCCAGACATGGCTAAATGGCCTTCCAGGCAAACCGCCCAGGGCTGAGAACCAGTGCTTTAGAATTTGAGCTGCCCTGCCCAAGAGACTCCCCCTACCCACCAATCCCCCATCCTGCCTAGTGAGAAAGCAGATTTACCTGACTTCTAGAAGGAGAGGCCCAAAGGATTTTTGTTTCCAAACTCAGAAAAGTTTAGGCTGGGATTGGTCTTAGAGGTGGTTAAACTTCTAGCCTCCTCAGGTCACTGTTTCAAAAAGGTGGGACTGAGCTGGGCCCGGACTGCAATCAAATCCTATAATTTAAAAGGTGATGAAAACATCGTATGTGAAGGGTAGGGATTCATTTTCCTCTTTCCTCAGCTTTCCTCTGTGGTTCTTAGAAAGTTTCTAATATAATTACAATAAGTATCAGAAAAGAAAAAGGAAAGAAAGGCCCTGGCGAGATGGCTCAGTTGGTTGAAGCATCATCCTGAGGCACAGAGGTTGACAGATTTGATCCCTCATCAGGGCACACACTGGAACAGATCGACGTTCCTGTCCCTCTCTCCTTTCCCTTCTCTTTAAAATCAATAAAATAAACATTTAAAAAAAAGAAAGAGAGGAAACTGCTCTCCTGGGGTGACCCAGGAGATGGAGTCTCTCAGGAGGCAAAATGTGGCAGCAAAGGGAAGATAGGCATTGGGGTTGATAAGTTCTGGGATTGAATCCTGATGTTGTCACTATTACCTTCTCTGAGTATCAGTTTCTACATCTGTGAAGTAGGCAGGGGGGAACATCTATGACTTAGAGAAGTTGGGAGAACTGAACAAGATTATGTTCATGAAAGCATTTCAGACAATGCTTGCCACATATGAGGTACAGGCTAACCCTAATCCCTTCCTCACCTCCATTTTGCAGATGAAAGCATTGAGGCACACCTGACCAAGTGGTGGCACAGGGAATAGAGTGTCGAACTGGGATGCTGAGGACCCAGGTTCAAAACCTTGAGGTCACCAACTTGAGGGCAGGCTCACCAGCTTGAGTGTGGGGTCTCTGGCTCGAGCATGGGATCATAAACATGACCCCATGACTGCTGGCTTGAGCCCAAAGGTTGTTGTTTTGAAGCCCAAGGTTGTTGGCTCGAGCCCAAGGTCTATGGCTTGAGCAAGAGGTCACTGGCTCGGTTGGAACCTCCCAGTCAAGGCACATATGAGAAAGCAATCAATGAACAACTAAGGTGCTGCAATGAAGAACTGATACTTCTCATCTCTCTCTCTTTTCCTGTCTGTCTGTCCCTCTCCCTTACTTCCCCCTCTCACAATCTCTTTCTCTCTTACTCTTGCTAAAAAAAAAAAGACAAAGAAAATACTGAGACACAAGGTAAGGAAGTGACCTGTCCAAGGCCACACAGCTGGGCTTCATTTCAGACCTGCTCTAAATATTTTTGAAGCTCAGAGAAGAAAGTAACTTTTCCTCTCTGGCTTGAGTTGCTTCATTTGTGAAATGAATAGATAGAGGGACAGAATGAATAGTATCTGGAGGATTATCTAGACTTGAATTTCTGTGACTTAAACCAATGTTCTATTACTGCTAACTTCTAACAGTTACCCAGTAAATGTCAGGCATGTACATACTTTGTGTCTAAGGAACACAATAAGTTACAGATGAGGGAATTGAGCCCTCATATATGTGATAAGGTACTAATATCCAGAAAATATAAAGAATTCTTATAAATTAAGAATAAAAAGACAAATAACTTAATTAAAAATGAGCAAAGGCTCTGAATGGACATTTCTCTGAAGAAGATATATAGTTAATAGTATATGTAAAGATGCTCTACATCATTAGCCATCAGGGAAATGCAAATCATGACCACAATGAGTTACTACTTCATACCCACTATCAAGGCTAAAGTAAAAAGACAATAAAAAGTGTTGACAAGGATGTGGAGAAACTGAAACCTTCATACACACCGATGAGACTGGAAAATAGTACATCCTCTGTGGAAAACAAGCAATTCCTCAAAATGTTAAATGTGCAGTTATCATATGACACAGAAATTCCACTCCTAAGTACATATATGCCTGAGAGAAGTGAAAATGTATGTCTATACAAAAACTTGTTTACAGCAGCATTATTTATAATAGCCAAAAAGCCAAAACAACCCAAATGTCCATCCACTAATAAATGGATAAAGAAAATGTGGTCAATTCATACCATGGAATTTATTTAGCTTTAAAAAGTAGTGAAGTACTGATTCGTGCTTATAACATGAATAAACCTTGAAAATATTATGTTAAATGAAAGAAACCAGACACCACCAAAGACTACATATTGTATGCATCCACTTATATGAAATGTCCATACTAGGCAAATCCAGAGACAGAAAAGGGGAGTAACTATAACAGGTAGGGGCTTTCATTTTAGGTTGATAGAAATGTTCTAAAATTACATTGTGGTGATGGTTGCACACCTCTGTACACATACTAAAAATCACTGAATCATGCACTTTATATGGATTAATTGTATGGCATATGAATTATATTTTAATAAGAGAAAGAAAGAAAGAAAGGAAGGAAGGAAGGAAGGAAGGAAGGAAGGAAGGAAGGAAGGAAGGAAGGAAGGAGATAAGGAGTGAGGAAGGAAGGAAGGAAGGAAGGAAGGAAGGAAGGAAGGAAGGAAGGAAGGAAAGAAAGAAGGAAGGGAGGAAATAATCAAGGCCTAAGGAGGCAAAAGACTTATTGCAGGACAATGAGCAAGTTTAGAAGTCAGGACTCCCACTTCCCAGGCTGATGCCCTCTGACTGACTTTCTGAAAAGAGGGATCATTAAAAGGAAAGACGGGCCTACTATGGGTCACATGCCAGGAACTTTTTTTCTTTTAACTGATTTTAGAGAGAGAAAGGAGGTAGGAGGAGTGGGAAGAATTAACGTGTAGTAGTTGCTTCCTGTATGTGCCTTGACTGGGCAAGCCTGGGTTTTAAACTGGTGACCTCAGTGTTTCAGGTCGATGCTTTATCCACTGTGCCACTACAGGTCAGGCATGCCAGGTATGTTGCCTGCACTATTTTACTTAATCCTGCCAACAACCCTGGGAAGTTTGTGCTACTAACCCAAAATTACTAATGAGAATACTGAGGTTCAGAAATGTGAAGTGACCTGTTCAAGTTGCTATCTTAATTCAGATTCCTCTGACGCCAACCCAGAAACCAGGATTCATGAGCAAGAGATGCATTCAGGAAGTGGTCTAAGGAGAAAGCAGAAAGGAGTGGGTAGGGAACGAATCCTGCCTCACGCTCCGGGGGAGCTCTGAAGTTCAAGTTGGCCCCCGCAAGACAAGGGCAAGGGGCTTTCATACTTCAACATCCAACGGTGTTTGGTCAAGGACCAAGGGGATGGGGATGGGAGGTGTCAATTCTCAGGCATGTCTGGATCACTGTATTTGTGGAGGAAATGGCTCATGGCCCAGCAGCAGCCCTCCAGAGAGGAGTCACAGTGCATGCTTTTGGAGGCAAAAGCACAGCGAGGTTGGAGGAGGGTCACTCGGAAACTATAAAGGAGATGTGGGAAGAACACCCACACTGCCTTCTCTAGGCACTTACCTAGGAAATAGGGGACCTGGGATTTGAAACCATGTTTGTCCCCAAAACCCATGGCTTCCTTACACTCTTGAAGAGGGATGTGCCCATGTACTGGACTGGAGAGAGACACACAACCCTGGGTCCTAAGGAAGACAGAAGAGGAAAAAAGTATGTGTAAGGTAAAAGGACTGCTGAGGGGCAATGACAGAGTTAGGCAAGCAGAACTCCCTCCCTCCTTGGCCTGGATCTAAGTGCAACCCAACTATCTCTTCTCTGCTGCTGAAAGCTCTAATATGGGGATGGACAGACCCAGATAACAAAATGTGGAAACTGAGATGATTGCTAGGATGCAGATGTGTTTGAAAGAAACCTCATGGAGGGAATTCTTGAATAAACTTCTTCAAAGGGAGGGTGGTTTATGGCAGGAACATGCTGACTCTTGTCTCTGTGCCAACTGAGAAGCTGCTGTGCTTAGAGAGAAGCCGTAAACAGCTGGGAAATCCCAGGTGATTGCGACCTGCTCCGCCTAGTCACCCAGCACAAAGGGTCTGCTCTGTGAGCAACTCAGCAAGCAATGTGAATTGATTCAATCAGATCAGTCATTCAGTTAGCACTTATTCATGCCTGTGATGGATCTGGCTGGCACTATGTTAAACATTCTGGCTGGAGGGAAGGGGCTGGGGGATTTTAAAATGGAATTAGACAAGGTCCCTGTCTTCAAGAAGCTCATTATCCAGTAGGAGAGACAGATACAGGAATCACAACACAGGGCAATACACATGTCATGGTGAGAGTTATGAATGCAAGCCCAGAGCCCAGAGGAGGGAATACTCCCTTGTCCTGGAGGAGCTGGGGAAGACTCGTATATGAGGTGATGTTTTTTATGGTGTGTGTGTGTGTGTGTGTGTGTGTGTGTGTGTGTGTGACAGAGAGACAGAGAGAGAGGGACAGATAGAAACAGAGAGACAAGAAGGGAGAGAGATGAGAACTATGAATTCGTTGTTGCAGCACTTCAGCTGTTCATTGATTGCTTTCTCATATGTGCCTTGACCAGGGACTCCAGCTAAGTCAGTGACCCCTTGCTCAAGCCAACAACCTTGGGCTCAAGGCAGAAACCTTAGGCTTCAAGCCAGTGACCATGGGGTCATGTCTGTGATCCCAGGCTCAAGCCAGAGATCCCACGCTCAAGCCAGCGAGCTTGGGGTTTCGAACCTGGGTCCTCTGCGTCCCAGTTCAATGCTCTATCCACTGTGCCACAACCTGGTCAGGCTTGATGGGATTTTTTGAAATGAGCAGTTCACTGGAAAATAATGAGGGAAGTGCCATTTCAAAGTTACTTGGCTAATGAGTAGTAGGACAGGGGTTGTACTTGAATCCAAATTATGCTCTTGAGACTACATAACACTATCTTGAGACTTCCCTTCCATCAATCCTTTTAATTTATGACTTTAATTTTGAGAGTAGAAACCATATTCTTTGGAGTCCATCCTATCTGAATCCTCCTTCACCACTCATTAACAGTATCACGTTGGGCCCAACTGAGAGTAAACACTCAATATTTATTAATTTATCTCCCACCTTTCCTGCTTGGCTACAGGTTTACTAGCCTGACCAGTCCTGGAGCTAACCCGAGACATTGGGTACCTTCAGGCTCATAAGTAGGTGACTCCTGGAACTGTAGCCAGAGGTCTGGAATTCATTGTATGTTAGAGGGGTGGGAATTGTGGGTGCCCATGGGCCTCTCAAAACCTCAGACCCCACCCCACTATTTAGCCTAAAAGAGTGGTTTTCAATGGGGATAGTGGTGGTGGTGGTGGGGTACCACCTTCTTTTGAGCATCTGGAAGTGGACAGGGCGTTTTGAGTTATCACAGTGCTTTGGAGGACACAACCGGCATTCAGTGGACTATAGTCAGTGGAGTTCCTCAGAACGAGCACCCCCCCCTTTGTCCTGCCCACCTTTCAAATATTCCCTGGAGCATATATAGGTGGAAAACCTGTTTATAATTTTCTAAATCTAGATCCCTACTTCCACTTACATGTAAACACAAGAACTTACTGTGCAGTTTTACTCTGCTCAGATTTATCTAAAATTCCTCTGATACCAGCATACATCAGAGATATTGCAGGGTTGGTTCCAAACCATCACAATAAAGAGAGTCATAATATGTTTGCCGGTGAAGGATCTTGCTTTTGATTTGTAAAAATAATGCAATATCTGTGAAGTGCAATAAAGCAAAATGCAATAAAACAAGGTGTGCCTGTACCTAGTTTTGTTTGCAGCTTGACCATGGCTGCCTCACCTAGTGGGGTTGGAGCTGCCAGTTTGACACATCTGTATCCATCTTCATTCGTAGCTGTGTATTTGCCTGATTCTAGTGTGGCTGCCGGCAACTGTCTGCTTCAAGAAATCTGCAAGTGTGGGTACGCCCAAGAACTTATCCAGTGAAATATATATAAAATTTTAAAAAATAAATAAATACAAATAATCATTTATAAAAAAGGAATATATATTATTATTTTATTATAAATGGTTTTCCTTTTATTTCTCCTTTGCCATATGATTAATGTGTTATTATGATTATTACTATTTTTAGTATTTGTAGGTAGATGAGATGATTTGCATTTCAGGATGGTAAGAAGGGTATCACCCATTATTTGTTATAAAAGGGGGCATCAGGGTCCAAAGGGCCTAGTTCATACAACTGAGCTCCACCCTATTTTCTAAATTGCCCAAATTTAATAGATGATCTCATTGGCCTCGTATGACCCACAGAGAGTTCTAAATTTTATTCTTAGCCAGTTCTAAGTTGCTGCTTCAAAGTTAGCAGCTACTTGAGACTCCAGCAAACCACACAGGTTATTAACTCTGAATCCTTAAGCCACTGCCTGACTTGCAGGAGGAAGTATCTGACCTCTGAGGACTGATCTGACCCACTGGTCTGACCCAGGCCTTACCTTTCTCACTTGGTCTTGATGTCAGCCTCTGCATGAATGTCTCAGACCCTATTGCCACTTCCTCACTGCTGGAAGAAAGGTCTTTCATCAAGCAACATTCAACTTGCCACTCTGCTCAGAATTCTTCAATGGCTTCCGAGTGTCCCTGGCAGATGTTCAAATCGCTCAGACTGATTTCTGTGGTTCTTGGAAGTAGGGGAGATTCTACAGTCATGTTTCCATTTTCAAGAGAATGTGCAGATGAAAAAATGGGGGCTGCTAAGCAAGTGATTCACATAACGCCTGGGTGCCCTGTCTTTAAAGATAAAGCATCTCAAAGAAGGAACCACATAGCACCTGTCAAATTCCTTGCTCAAATATATTTTCTTTGGAGACTATTTATAGCAAAAACCAGAGAAAAGCTTCCCTTACCAAATAAGTAAGAGTTGTGTTTAGATATTCCACACAATCCTGCCGCAAGTGAAGCAAGAGGCCCAGGGTGGGGAAAAAAGGAGATTAGACATCTCCCCTTTTACAGGTGTCCCAGAGTTGGGGCAATACCCACCAGTCCTCCTTTAAGACTAGTGACACATGCCTATTCAGGGGTTCTGGATTGCTTGAGTAGCAAAAAGCCTACCTTTGCCAGGAGGCTGGAAGCAGAGTGGGTGATGTCTGAATGCTTTTTGGCACTGTGTACACCTCACTCTGTAGTGGGCATACATGTCTCCTTGTGAAAAATGCCAATTCTGATTTTGCAAGTCTGGTGTGGAACCTGAGATTCTGCATTTCCAATAAGCTCCCAAGAGATATTGATGTTGCTGGTCCTAGAACCACCTCACAAGGAGTAAGTTTCCAGACAATAAATGGGCAGTTAAAACCCTTCCATGCCCACTGGTCTCCTGACAACCCTGAAACTTTCATTCACTGTGATGAGAAGATTGCAGGTTAGGCCAAAACAGGGAGGCTGCTTATCTTAGGTGAGTTCATCTCCCACCAAACCCCACCCTTAAGCTTTACTTCACATTCTGGCAAAACCTAACTCCTTACAGTGTCCTGCACATAACATGCTATTTTGGCTGCTGTTTTGCTCTGGTCAGGTTGTACTTTGTCTGGAAAGCCCATCTCACCTTATTATGCTGAATTAAGTTTTACTCATCTTTCAAAACTCTGCTGTCACAACCTCAGGCTGAGATAACTGTCCCCTCCCCAACGCCAACCCCAGCCTTTGCACGCACTTAACCCTGTGAACATCCAGACGATACACATATCTTACTGTGTTATATATGTTACTGTATGATACAATAAGATATGTGTTATGGTCTGCCTTTCCTGCCACACTGTAAGTTCAAAAGTGTGAATCATGCCTTGTTCCCCTTTGACTTTCCAGTACCTAGCACACAGCTGGCACATAGTAGATGCATGATAAACAGTATTTGACAAACAGATCCAAAACTGGCAACATGTCCTCCAGAGAAAGAGTTTAGCAGATTCTTTACATCTCAAGAGAAATGATTTAATCTTATAAACAAAGTGTGCATTGTGTGTGTGTGTGGGGGGGGTGTTGTGTGTTTCTGCTTCCTTCTTTGTTCCAGGATTTTAAGTAAGGTGGGCAGTGATAACAGTAAAGCAGTCTGCAGGTGCTTTACCTGGGTTAACTCATTGAATCCTATGATGCCAGTCTGCCCTGAACAGATAAGGGCCACTGACCAGTCACATAGTGTATAAGTGGCAGAGTGAGTGGGGATTCTAACACAACTCTGTATGACTCCAAGTCCATGGTCCTTCTGAGTTCCTCTCGAAAGCTGCAAAACTTGAAGCCTACATTTTAAATAGAAGAGAGGGAGGCCCAGCAATATTGACATGCTGGGGGAACAGGGATCAGTAAGAGTTGTGGGATGGAGTCCCGAGGGCTGGGTGTACAGAAGGGGGAAGGGACCCTTTTCTAGAAACAAAATGTCAAAAGGAATCATTTATTGAAGAACACCTGGATAGGGGGCTAGGTCCCCAAATGGAGCTGTTCTTGCCTGCAAGACAGTGAGCAACTCATTTTGATATTGATTCAGAGAAACAGTCAGAAGGGTCATCAGCTCTGACTAGTCAGAGATGGGGTAGAAAGGTTATTTCAAAGGGAAAGGCAATGTATTGCCTCTTGAAGAGTGTAGAAGGAACGGCAGACAGATGGACAAGCGATTCCAGAATGAGTCACATCCTGGATCCAGCCCCCGCCCCCCAAAAAGCTTCCCAGGTCTGGAAGGTAGCTGCCAGTAGCTCGTCAGGTGGTGCCCTGTATCTGCACTCCCCACAGGAGCAAAGCCTCCAGTTGAGCCCTGCCAGCCTTTGTCTCCATCACCACCTCACTTCCCGCTGCCATTCTGTTCCTCTGAGCCATCACTGCTGTAATGAGCCAGCTGAGGTGGGCCACAGGGTCAGCAAAGGATGACATCCCCCTCCCCCATACCTCCTCTGGGCCTCTTCTATTCCCCCATCTCTTAGTTTCCATGACAGCATCTGGCAATGAGGCATCTACTGTAAAATGCTGGCAGAGATGTCAGGCAGGAGCCACACAGACACAGGTCTGGGGGAAAGGAAACGGAGCTCTCTTATCTGTTGAGTGTCTGCTCTGCATGGGTCCTGCCCAATACTTCACATCTCAACAGGTGAGGGACCTACTTTATGAATCAGGAGACTGAGGCACAGAGAGGAATGGACATGTCCAGGGTCATATAGTCAATGGCAAAGCCAGGATTCAGACTTGTTTTCCATGGGCCCTGAAACTAGGTCTTTAGTCATTATACCACCTTGCTTCTTAGCCAGGGTTCAATTGTTCAGGCCCAAGCTCTGCCCCTTGCCATGGGCCCTTGGGTGAATTCCTTCACCTCTCTGGGACCCTGCTGCAGAATGGGGTTGGTGTGTCCCATTGCTCCAGGGGCTGTGAGGCTTGTAATAAGCTTGGAAAAGCCCCACGCTCCTGGCTGAAGTTCAGTAAAAAGGCCTGTTCTATTTCTTATTGGAAAGACCCCAATAACAGGGCTCCTGGATGAAGCAGAGCCAAGACTGCCCAAATCCCTGGGAGAAGTCTGACCTAGAGCACTTCCCTGCATGCTACTCCCACCCCACTGTTACTAACAATAATACCTCTTAATTGCGGGGATCCACTTTGTTCCAGGAGCCCTGCTATGGCTCTGCGTGCTCACAGTGACACTGGGAGGGAGACATGGCTATTATCTTCTTGTTAAAGATCAGGTTACCCACCAGTAGCACCCAGGATAAGTACCTCTGGAACAGAAGGGAGGCAGAGCTTACATCTACCTGGGAGACTAGGGGAAAGTGTATTAGAGAGACATCTACGATGATGCTCAGTTCACCTGCAAAATAGATTGGAAAGCTGACCACTTTTCATCACCTCCATGTCATACTGGGATAGTCTGAGGGTGGGGGGGGGAGGGGCAGGGGTGAAAAGCATTCAGGGCCAGCACGCAGAGAGCTTATGAACAAAACTCTGGATGAGTCTAGGATTGATGGGTAAGCCTCGGAAAGAGAAGGGTCTGCCTGAAGCCAGTGGTGGTGTCCACAGAGGTTAGGAGCCTGGGTTCTAGAGTCAGCTCTGCCATCACAGTAGGTGTGACCCTGGGCAAGTCACCTTCCCTCTGTTGGACCCACATTCCTCCTCCAAAGGAGACATCTGCCTCCATCATCTCTCAAGGTCTCTTTCAGCTCTAACTTTCTCTAAACAAATGTGGGGAAGAACATGAGGCTGGAAATCAGACCAGGCTTAAATCCTGGTTCCCCCACATTTTAGTGTGTGACCCTGTATTCCTCATCTCAAAGATGGGACAAAAGTCCCAACCTCCCAAGGCAGTTTAGAGGTCCCAGTGAGATAAGAAACAGAATGCGCCAGAAAGCATTACTGTGTGTAATGTCTGATACAGCAGATGCTCAATACGTGCCCTTGTACCATTGCCTTGTGTTGGGTGATGCCTAGAAGGTGTATGAGGGCAACACTGTAAACCAATAAGCAAAGAAATTGAGATCCATTTCCAACTGCACTGCTTTCAAAGTAACATTTAGTGTGTGTATAGACACATAACTCTGTGTCTGGGATAAAAGGGAGTAAAATGCATTTATCAGGAAATGTTTGGTTTTCCTTAGTGACCAAGGGCACAGAGAAAGCCCTCGGTGTCCAGAACTAACTAGCACAGTATGCTTGCCATCACGGAACTTGGTGCAGATGGGGCAACCTGGCCCCATGTCAGCTCCAAACCTGGGTGTCCACATCCCTGTAACTCACTCAAGCTTTTTTGCTTCAGTCTGCATAGCCAAACATTCATCTGAGTTATCTTCCCTGCATGCCTGTGTGTTTCTTCTGCTTGTAACAGAGAGAAAACAGCAAAATCTCTGGATATCAGTGAGCACTCAACATAAAAAACTCAAAGCTTATTTTTGTGATTTATTCCTGCTCTCTAGCTGGAACTCAGGAAAAAGAATATGACATTTAGCACCTAGAAACGTCTACTTTTTGTATTTATAGAAGGAGGGAATGAATGGACAAATGCAATCTGAGGTGCCAAATGAAGGCTCCATCATCTCTCAAGGTCTCTTTCAGCTCTAACTTTCTCTAAACAAATGTGGGGAAGAACATGAGGCTGGGAATCAGACCAGGCTTAAATCCCAGTTCCCCCACATTTTAGTGTGTGACCCTGTACTCCTCATCTCAAAGATGGGACAAAAGTCCAAACCTCCCAAGGCAGTTTAGAGGTCCCAGTGAGATAAGAAACAGAATGCGCCAGAAAGCATTACTGTATGTAATGTCTGACACCGCAGATGCTCAATATGTGCCCTTGTACCAATGCCTTGTGTTAGAAGGCTTACCTGACCCTGAGTCATTTCCAGAAATGTTTCAGGCAATTGGCATCATATTTCACAGGGTTTCATAGTCCAGGGAAAGGGATCAGAGCATCTCAGTTTAAACTCTAACTAGGCTAAACTAGCTGTATGACCGTGGGCTAGTCACCTACACTCTCTGAGCTTTCCTTAGCACCATGTTTCCATCTGAGAATATCATGTCCTGCTTAGTTGTTTCTTATCCAGCATCTACCTTCTCCACCACCCTATAACAGCATGGCTATGTCTGCCTGTCTCCGCCAGCATCCCCAGCATGAACATGAACATGAACAGACTCCAACTGCAGCTTTCCCTTTCTGCGCCGCTGCTGCTGGCCTGGGCACCACCTGTTTGGGTTTAGCAAGGATTCCAGCTGGCCCCAAGAACTTAAGTGAGAACTTCTGCTGGCCACTGGTCAAAAGACCAATGTCAATATCTGACCCAGGAATGAACTGCAAGGCTGTTCCTGTTTTTACCTTGATTCAAGAACTCCATAAAGAAAGTAGAGTAAAGTGAATGGATTTGACTGAGTTAGGAAGATATACATGCTGAACTCCCACAAAAACTGCAGTTACTTCTACTAAGATCCAAACATCAGAATGCACAACACAATCTGTCTGTAGCCCTGTGTATTGAGGAAAGCAATGTGGGGGAGGAAGAACTTTATTTTCAAGGGCAAGAAGAATTTTAGGAAAAAAATCATAAATTTTTATCTCTTGAGGAGTTTGCAGTCTAGTGATAGAAAAAGATTGGTGAAGCAGGGTGTTTATTTTACATTATGATGAGTACATGGTGTCAGAAGCACCTAAGCCAGTCTGGGAGAGGGTATAAATGAAAGGAGGGGATGTTACCTCCCACTACATCCCCTTCCTCTCCATGTCCACCCCTATTAAATCTCCCTTCCTTTTCTTTACACAGAACATTGCTTATGCCCCTTACCCAACATACCCACATTGATTACTATCCGTTACCCTCCTTGATCACACTCTGTGAATTTTTTTTAACAGAGAAGAGAGAGAGAGAAGAGTGAAAGAGACAGACAGACAGACAGGAACAGACAGACAGGAAGGGAGAGAGATGAGAAGCATCAACTCATAGTTGCAGCACCTTAGTTGTTCATTGATTGCTTTCTCATATGTGCCTTGACTGGGGGGTGGAGGGGGATGGGATCAAGCTAGAGACCTTGGGCTTTAAGCCAGAGACATTTGGGCTCAAGCCAGTGACCATGGGGTCATGTCTGTAATTCCACACTCAAGCTGGCAACCCCGCGCTCAAGCTGGTGTCCTCGGGGTTTCAAAACTGGGTCCTCAGTGTCCCAGATTGAGACTCCATCCACTGAGACACCACTGGTCAGGCTATTTAGTGTTTATTTTTGTATGTGGTGTAAGAAAATGGTCTCTTTCCTTTTTTTTTTTGCATCTATCCAGTTTTCCCAAAACCAGTTATTGAAGAGACTATGTTTACCCCCTGTTCTTGTCTATCTTGTCATAGATTAATTGATCATATAGGTGTGGGTTTATTTCTGGGCTCTCTATTCTGTCCATTGATCTACATGTCTGTTTCTGCACCAGTACCATGCTGTTTTGATTACTATAACTTTGTAGTACATTTTGAAGTCAGGAGACGTGAAACCTCCCACTTGGCTCTTTTTCAATATTGCTTTGGCTATTTGTAGTCTTTTGTGGCTTCATACAAATTATAGAGTTAATTAATTGTTCTAGTTCTGAGAAGAATGTCATCGATATTTTAATAAGGAAAACATTGAATCTGTAGATTAGTCTGGACAGTAAGGATATTTAAACAATATTAACCCTTTCAATCCATGAAAAAGGTTTATCTTTCCATTTAGCTGTGTCCTTTTCAATTTCTTTCTTCAATATCTAATAATTTTCAAAGTAAAGGTCTTTCACCTCCTTGGTTAAATTTATTCCAAGGTAGTTTATTCTTTTTGAAGCAATTGTAAATGGGATTGTTTCTTTATTTTCTTCTTTTGATAATTTGTTATTAGTATATAGAAATGCAACAGATTTTTGTATATTAATTTTATATCCTGCAACTTTGCTGAATTAATTTATTAGTTCTAACAGTTTTTGGGTGGAATCTTTAGGGTTTTGCATACATAGTATCATGTCATCTGCCATACTCTATGACTTTTTCACAAAACAATACCTGACCAGACCACTTGCTCTTTCTGGAACATGTGCCTTTTCTCATGCTGTTTCCTAACATCCCCCCCTCCCCCCACACACACCTGGAATCCTTCCTCCATATCTCTGCCCATTGAAATCTGATGTTTCAAAATCCTGCTCACACTTATTCATCCATTCAACAAATATTTCCTGAGGATTTACTATGTCCCCAGCACTATGATGGGCACCAGGAATGCAATGGAGAAGACACAGTCCATGTCCTCAAGCTGTTTACAGCCATGCTCACAATAAGGAATAATACATGTATGGTTATTCCAGAGTAAGTCCAGAGAGTGCTATTAGTCCAGTGGAGGGTCCTAACCCAGCCTTGATGGGGTATGTTCGGGGAAGGCTTCCTGGAAGAAGAAACTTCTAATCTGAGTCCTAAAGAATGAAGTGAAAGGGGAGAGAGGTGCATATAAATGTATGTGAACATACTTATATATCAATATGGCCATAATAATAGCTGACATTTACTGACTGCTTCTAGGAGTCAAGTTCTGGGCTAAGTACTTCAGATGTATTAATATCCTTTTTAGTCCTTACTACCCTATGGGACTGAGTACTGTTATCATTCCTGTTGTTCAGATATCCTTATCCAAATTAGAAGTTAAGAACTTGCTTCTGGCCACACAGCTACTAAGTGGCAGAGCTGGGGTTCAAATTCAGGTTGGGGCCAGAGCCCATGCTTTTGACCACTACACTTGGACATCTTATGCTGTGAGTGTCTGCCACTTCCTCTTTTCACTTAACAATACATTTATCATAGACATCTTTCCAGGTGGTTCAACTCAGGCTTCTTTCTTTCAATTTAATGACTGCCGAGGATGTCACTGGATTTTGAGGTGTGAAGTGACATATCAGATTCATCCCTGGGAAAGAGCCCTCTGGGTACAGCATGGGGCCACCTGGGAGCAGGAAGCTATGTTAGGAGTTCTATGGAGAGAGGACAAGGCCCAGGCTCAAGCTGGGATAGAAAGGATGCAGAGGGGGGCTGGGCAGCAGGAACATGATAGGACAGTGGGGTATAGCAACTGCGCCTCTCAGGGAAGAAGGAAATGGGGGAGGGAGTGTCTCTGGATTCCCTTTCTTACAAGTCTCACAGAGCCAAGCATGTTTTCCCTTTAGCCCCTACCTTAGCTCTGCATGCGTTAATTCTCGCTGAGCACGCTCTAGCTAGCACTTCCAATTGAGAGTGAGTGATCATCAGTTTCAGTTCCCCTGAGATGTGCAGATGTGGTGCCTATGGAATTTTTTTCCCCATTGATTTGAGAGAGAGAGAGAGAGAGAAAGGGAAGGGTGGTAGGCATAGAGAGAAGCATCAACTTGTTGTTTCACTTAGCTGTTCCATTTAGTTGTGCATTCATTGACTGCCTCTCATATGTGTCCTGACCTGGGATTGAAGTCATGACCTGGGACGCACCAGTATGACACTTTATCCACTGAGCCACCTGTCCAGGCTGGAATCTTTTTAAAAAAATTTTTTTATTTATTGCTTTTAGGGAGAGAGGAAGAGAGAGAGAGAGAGAGAGAGAGGGAGGGAGAGAGAAACATTGATCTGTTCCTGTTTGTGCCTGACTGGGGATTGAACCAGTAACCTCTGCACTTGAGGGTGATATTCTAACCAACCAAGCTATCTGGTCAGGGCTGGAATTCTTAATTCTTTGATTAATTGTTGCCCAGGAGGGCCACATCTATTCTACCCAAAGTACAAAAAATAAAACAAAAATCCCCATAAGTTACCTAATAACAATATTATAATAGAGTTCTGTCATAATGCCCCATCCAACCTCACCGCACTTAACCACCTGTCAGTCCTAATGCATCTACTCCAAAACAGTCTCAATCTGTCCGTTTCTCTCCATTGTCACTGTTCCCCTGGTCCTAGCAATCATTTCTCATCTGGACAACTGTAATATCTTCCTGACAGGTCTCTGCAGTTTCATTCTAGCACAGTGGTTCTTAACCTAGGTTCTATAGAACCCTAGGGGTTCGATGAGTCGGTCTCAGGGGTTCGAAGAAGCCTCTGCCGCGGAGGCCAGAATAAAGTAATACCGTAATTTGTTGTGAGTTCATGCACTTTGTTGGTTTTGTTCTTTGAGCAAGGTGATGTTCATGCACGGCTCATTTTGTGCACCAGTAAAAAAACATATACCTATGTCTTGAATTTGTAAAAAAAAATCATATTTTATTTATCACTAAAGAAGGGTTCGGTGAATGCGCATATGAAACTGGTGGGTTCGGTACCTCAAAAAAGGTTAAGAACCATTGTTCTAGCATATGTTGGTCAACATCTCTAGGCTCAGTTTTCTTATCTGTAAAATAGGCATACTAATATTTCATAGGGCTGTAGAGAAGACTGGACAATAGAATGAATGGAAAGCCCTGGCCAGGAGTGCTTTCTCAGTTGGTGACACTTTCTTTCCTCTGTCAGCTGGATGGGAGGAATCAGAATGGTCAGGGACTCTCATATTCTGCTGGTACAAATAACAACTAGGCATTAGAGGCCTCTGGGTCTTCCTGTTTCTCTTGAGATGACCCCCACCCCCTTCTGACAGGGTTTCTTGCCCTATTTTCTTCCTCATGTTTCCTTCCATGTAATGGGAGTTTTACTACCTTCATACCCAGCCTTACTCTCCTCCTCACATGTTCCTCCCCTAGGTCTGTGCATGGTGCCACATATTTATGGGTGAGTTTGAGAGGTAAAATAGGTAAGTAAACTTAGGTTCTTCTCTGCTTCTCTTTAGAGCCAGCTAGCCTGCTTGCAGGGAGCATACATCTGGGTTGGTCTTTACCTACCGGGAATAAAAAGGGGACCCTCTACAGGGCCCCCTTCCAATGGTGTCCGCACTGCACCAGGCAGGGATGCCCAACAACTCTGGCTTTCAGCATTAGCTAGTTTGCGTGCTCCAATGTCAGTGTAGTAACAGTGACATTTGTTCTCCAGCTGCCCTGCTTTTTGTCTTAATTCTTAGTTGGCCCAGAACTCAGACTGGGCAAAGGAGTGCTATTTACCAACTTATCCCACCTCCCAACAGGACTAAGCAATGGGAGAAAGCCCTGTCTTGTATTTCTACTCGTTAATGGAGCATCTCAGGGACTCAGTCAGGCCTGATGCTAGATGTTGTGAGAATCAATAAATAAACGACTGACAAATATTTATTGAGCTCCTGATACAATTGTGAGAAGAGTTCATCTTTGCTCAGTGTTTCTTACTACTTTCAAAATGTCTATTAGCATTTTCAGGTGTGTGAATGCTACAATGTGGCAGGACATTCACCATCTTGGTGCTCTTCACCACCATTTGCAAGATCCCAGCACGAACACCCTTATCTTTAAGGATCTCATTGTGATCTCACTTTCCTCACCCAATAAAATGTTATTGTACATCTACCAGATACCAGGTGCTAATTGATGAAGGCACTGCAGGTATAGTAGGAAACCAGACAGACGATGTCCCTACACTCCTGGAGCTGGCAATCTGATGGGAACTGTGAAGAAAATCAACAAAGATAGACTACACTGGTGTGGGGGTAAAAACAGGGTGGTTGGGGAAGGCCTCTTCAAGGAGGGGATATCTGAGTACTTGGAAATGAGAAAGCATTAGTCATTGCAAGATTGGGGGGAAGAGGTGCTCAATAATGCTATGAGATGAGTACTAGTATTATTATTTCCCTTTTACAGATGAGGAAACTGAGGCCAGGGGTGTTAAAATGCTTCCTCTGAGATAAAAAAGGTAATTATTGAAGGCATCAGGATATGAGTCCAGGTCCAGACTTTGAAACCTCAGCTTTTGCCACCAAATCTATTTGCCTCTAGGTTCCAGCACTTTTAAAAGAGTCTTACCTTGGAGAACTTCAGCAAAGCAGCACATGGCTGCCCTGAAGGAGCTTCCCCATCTAAGTTCAGAGAAAACTTCTTTATACAGAAAACACTAACCACAGGTCAGAAATGGATATGTAGAATTAATACAATTTGAAATTCTAAAAACCCAAAAGAATTTGTTTGGAACATGACAAAATGACTCCTAATTTCTTAGGGGGAAAATCCATATAATATCTTTGTTTATGAGCTGGTTTATTTTAGATATTTTCAACCTTTTTTTGTCTCAGGGCACATATAAACTAATTACCAAAGTTCTGTAGCACACCAAGAAATATATTTTTTGCTGATATGACAGAAAGTTAGGTATAATTTTGATCCATTCACACCAGATGGCTATTGTTGTGTTGATTGTTGTCATTATTTTTATTTGACAATTTAAGGAAAAAAGGGTCAGGGCCCCAGACTAAATAGTCATATATTACATGTTTTAAAATTTTATTGCAGCACACTGGTTGAAAATCACTGATTTATTTAATAAACACAACAGGCTTGACTGTAAATGCTTTCCAAATGTTAATTTTTTGGAACTTCATGACTCATTTAATACTCATAACAATCCTGTCTGTTAATACAGTCACTAATTCCACTTTACAGTTAAAGGAATCAAGGCAAACCTAGGTTGGATGACCTGCCCTGAATACTCTCGGGAGAGTGTGGGAGCCAAATTGCAATTGACATCATCTGGCCTTGGAACCTTTGCTTATAACTGTAAACTAAATTTGTGTGTATCATTTACATAACTGAATTTATATCTACAATTGCATTTTGTCTCTTTGTCTCTCTCTGCCTTGCAAGATCTTGTTTTCTGGAGCTTGTGGTGGTCTAGTCTAAATTCAGAATTCATGGTTTCCCTTCAATTTGCTCTGGGGAGCCCTTGAAAGGGGCTTTGAAGAGCTAGATTGTCATTCGCCAAGGAAGCTGATACTGGATCTACCAGAGGCCCATCTGGGCCTATCAGGCTCAACCTGCCATACAGGTAGTTAGAGGCTGTGGACAGAGGAAAGAAAATGAGGCTTTCATTAGGGGCCAGGATCAACAAACAGTCACACCAACAGATGCTTCAGACCACATGGGTGGGCTGGAAATGGAATAGTGTGTCACATGGGCTCAGGCTCAGGGACAGCAGGTAGATTTATTGAATGATGATTCTCTCCAGGAACAGAGAAGATCCAGTTAGTAAATAAATGAAGTTCTCCTCAAAGAATAAACCAAGTGAAAATTGCCTAGAAAGTTTGAAATAAAAAGACCCCCCCCACAAAAAAGAAGGGGAAAGCAGATTCCTTTGCTAGCTATGAAAACATACAGCATACAGATAATTATCAAAGCAGCATGGCACAGAGCTCCACTCTTCTCCTGGTTGTGGCTTGTTGGCATTTACTGTTTACTGGCATTACCCTGTCTGATGGTCATCCACTAGAATCAGCAGAAAATTTAACACCACAATAGACAGCTTGGAAAGAGACCTGCTACTAATGACAGGGTTTCCAGGTCACATACCCCGAGACCCAAGATAGAAAACCATGTGAACGGTGCCCTCTGGAGCTGTGCAATGCCACAGCTCTGCCTCGGAAGGTAGGGAGTAAGTTAGTGTCTGATACAGGCAGCAAAGGTGAGAAAAGGAAGAGTCAGTAAACAGGATGGGGACAACTGGTTAACTGTGTGAATAAAAAAATTAAGTTCGACCTTTATCTTATCCCCACACCCAAACAGGTTAGAAAGTGATAGTTTAGTGTGAAATAGGAAGCCATTAAAACAATGACAACTAGAAACCTTCTTTTTCTAATCTGAATAATGGGGGTAATAGTAACTACCACATAGCATTGTTAAGAAGATTAAGAGAGATGATACAAATTAGCACAGTGCCTAGTACTTTTAAGTAAATGAGGATTGAGAGGAGATTTGGCTGAGAAACTTCCTCAAATCTAGCAACCCTGGGGGACAAGGGGAGTCAGCAGGAGTGTAGCCCCAGTTCATAATCTGGGGATTCCAGGCAAACTGATACATGGAGAGGAAGGCCTCTCTTACCAAATGGAGGAAAAGTGGTCCATGGAGTCAGGGCCCTCCACCTGTGCGCACCAGGGTAAAATAATTCACAGCAAGTACACTGTCTGAAGCTGCAGCAATTTTAGAAGCAGGAGGAAACTCAAGTGGAACTCACAGGCATCAGAATTTCACCCTGGGCTGAGATCCTTTCCTTCGTGATCTTTGGTTGTTAGAACCCTACCCAGTACTCAAGGCTCGGCTCTTCCACAGCACCTGGGACAGCCTAAGCCACAGTCCCTGTCCACTTCTGCCTGAGGCAGCCTAGCCTCTCATTGTTGAAAAGTTCCTCCTTAGACTGAGCTGAAACCGGTGCCCCGCCCCCACTTTAGCTTCCACCCACTGGGGCCTCAGTGGTGAGTTCCACCAAACACTCAACAAGAACAAACCCAGTTTGCACAATCTTTTCTAGAGAATCAAAGAAGTGGGAATACTGCCCACTTTGTTACATGAGGCCAGCATAATCTTGATACCAAAGTCGGAGTAAGCACCAGAGAGAAATATTGTCAATGGATCTCAATCATGAACTTATAATGTTAAAATTCTAAACTTAAAGGCGAGCAGGAATAATCCAGCAATAAAGGTGTTATAGGACACCATGAGTTGGGGTTATTTTAGAAAAACAGAAAACAATGTAATTCACCATGTTAACAGATTGACAAAGAAATATCATATGACCATCTGAGCAGATGCAGAAAAAACATCTGTTAAAAACTCTACTTCTGAAAAGGGAACCCTCCTGCACTGCTGGCGGGAATGCAGACTGGTGCAGCCACTGTGGAAAACAGTTTGGAGATTTCTCAATAAATTAAAAATCGAACTACCTTTTGACCCAGCTATCCCACTTTTAGGAATATACCCTAAGAACACCATAGCACTGTTCGAAAAGAAGAAATGCGCCCCCATGTTCCTGGCAGCATTGTTCACAATAGCGAAGAGCTGGAAACAGCCCAAGTGTCCGTCAGAGGACGAGTGGATTAAAAAGCTTTGGTACATATCTACTATGGAATACTACTCAGCCATAAGAAATGATGATATCGGATCATTTACAACAAAATGGACCTTGATAACATTATACTGAGTGAAATAAGTAAAACAAAAAAACGGAGAACAGCATGATTTCATACATAGGTGGGACATAAAAGTGAGAATGGAGACATGGACAAGAGAGTGGTGGTTACGGGATGGGGGGAGGGAGGGAAGGGTGGGATAAGGAGGAGGGGAGGGACACAGGGAAAACCAGATAGAAGGTGACAGAGGACAATTTGACTTTGGGTGATGGGTATGCAACATAATTGAATGATAAGATAACCTGAAGATGTTTTCTTTGAACATATGTACCCTAATTTATTAATGTACCCCATTAAAATTAATAAATGAAAAAGAAAAGAAAAAAAACTCTACTTCCATTTATGATTAAAAAGAAAAGAAACACTCAGCAAACTGAGAATAGGAAGAAACTTCTTTAATCTGATAAAGATTACCTACCAAAATCCTAAAGTAAACATTATACTTGGTTATCAAATGTAGACAGCTTCTTAAGAGCTGCAAAAATCAAGATGCCCACTATTCCCTCTTTAATTCATTCTTTTTTTTTTTTAAGTGAGAGGAGGGGAGATAAAGAGACAGACTCCTGCATGAGCCCCAACTGGGATCCACCTGGCAACCCCCATCTGGGGTTAATGCTTGAATCAACCAAGCTATCCTTAGTACCCAGGGCTGATGCTCAGACCAACCAAGCTATCCTCAGCAGTCAGGGCTGATGCTCAAACTAAACAAGCCACTGGCTGCAAGAGGGAAAGAAAGAGAGAAGAGAGAGAGGGAGGGAAAGAGAAGCAGATGGCCTCTTCTCATGTATGTGCTGACTGGGAATTGAACCTAGGATGTCTACACACCGGGCCAACACTCTATCTACTGAGTCAACTGTTGGGGCCCTAATTCATTCTTGTACTAAGGCTTAACCAGAGCAGTAAGGTGGGGAGGTGGGGGGAGAAAAAGAAAGAAAAAGGAAAAAAGGATTGGAAAGAAGGAAACAAAACTGTTATTTTCACCTCTAATTGTATACATAGTATTTCCAAAATAATCTATAAATACATTTTTTTTTAAGTAGTAAGAGTTTAGCAAGATTTCTGGATACAAAATCAATATGTAAAATGGAGATATATTTTTCCAAAAAGTAACCATCAGATCATTAAGTTTACATATATATTATTTATAATTGCATGCAAAATATCAAATAACTAGCAACATATCTAAGATGTGCAAGACCACCAAGGGAAAATTAGGAAACTGTACCATGAGAAGTTAAAGGTATCTTAAATAATGGAGAGAGATACCCATGTTCATGGAAGACTAAACACTACACCTTACACTCTCTGTGGGGCAGTAGAGAGCTCAGCAATAATAGCTGTAGATTAGAGCACCCTGGTTTATATTCCTCCTCCTGGTGATTGTAAAATATGTGGCACTGGGCATTCCACCAATGCCCCCGAACGTCAGTTTCCTCACCTATAAAACAGGAATAGCCATTCTGTCAAGTTGTTAGAAGTCAATGGATGTGAAAGTCCTTTGTAGTGTTATATACATGTAGGGATTCTTATGACTAGCATTATTGCCTCTTGTTGGTCTGAGAATGGGGAAAAAATTTTCTCTCCCAGATTACGCCAGCTGTGTCCTTGTTTCTGCTCAACAATTTGTCAACAAGGGCAATGCTGAGTGCTTATTCTGTGCATAACATTTTCTCATTCAGTCCTCACAATAACCTACAAGTCAGGTGCGTTGTTAGGCCCATTTTACAAGTGACAAAGCTGAGGCTCAATTAAGCATTTAGTTATTCATATATTCATTAGTTTATTCAGCATTCATGGAGCTCCTTCTTCGTGCTAGGAGCCTTGAATGCCCTGGTGAAGAAGATGGACATGCTCTATTAGAGTTGTGAGTCTAGTTAAGAAGAAAGCCAGAAGTCATACCACAAATAAGCTGGCAGAACCCAATATTCAAACTCAAGCCTGTTGGACACCAGAGTCCAGAGGTCCCCAAATTTTTTACACAGGGGGCCAGTTCACTGTCCCTCAGACCATTGGAGGGACAGACTATATAAATAAACTATGAACAAATCCCTATGCACACTGCACATATCTTATTTTAAAGTAAAAAAACAAAACGGGAACAAATACAATATTTAAAATAACAAGTAAATTTAAATCAACAAATAGACCAGTATTTCAATGGGAACTATGGGTGTGGATGCATCCTGTGCTCCTTTCACTGACCACCAATGAAAGAGGTGCCGCTTTTGGAAGTGCGGAAGTGCGGTGGGGGCCGGATAAATGGCCTCAGGGGGGCTCATGCAGCCTGGCCTACGGGCCAGGCCTAGTTTGGGGACCCCTGCCAGAGTCCATACTTCTAAGCACTTCCTGGAGGTGCCTTCCTAGAGCTCCTTTGCTTCATCCTCTTTGTTGTGATGTAATGTTTTCTAACATTCATTCTGCTAACAGCATCAAGTTTCAGTGGGCTCTGCCATCCAAGCTGCTGCACAAATGGAGAGCTGTCAGCTTTGTTTCTGGCCCGTGTGATTCTCATGCACTATCACTGGAGAATTACAGCAGGGAAAATGAAGACAGAACAGAGGAGAGGCATCCTGGCCTCTCCTCCCACAGCATTAGTGGAGTGGCATTGTTTCCAATGAGTGTATGCCTGAGTCCTCTGCTACCATTAATGGCAGAAGTGAGTCACTTATAAATAAGATACAGGAGCTTTATTATAATTATATCCCACAATTCAGAAATGCTCAGTGTCACTGTAAAAGGGAGGGCAGTAGGTGACCGGGGCTTGAATGATTCTCTGCCAGGTACATCTTTCATATAAAATGTCTTGGATCAGGAGCAATTACTGCTAATGCCCAGCCTGTATACTAATGAAAATTACTTACAATTGCATGTAATCCTTTGCCATTTATACTATCTGCTTTTTCCCTTCTTTTCTCTGCTTTCCAACCTAAGAAACAGACACTGGAAAATATGGATAACGGCCATTTTGCAGATGGGGAAACTGATGCCCAAAGTCACTCAGTTCAAAGGGCCAAGCCTGGGGTTCTAAACATGAACAGAATGGTGGAGTTTAGATTTCATAACTCTGAATGTGCCCACTTGAACTGAAAGGTACAGAAAATATCCCGAATCAGTAGGACAATCTGAAAGGCAGCTGGGTTGGTATGTTCCATTGAAAACTTTGCCTTGGTGAAGACAGGAGAGCTGTAGCTAGACTTTATAAAATGAACTTCAAACCTACCCTCTGACATCCCACAAACACCAAGAGGCCTACAGTCATCCCTTGGGGACATGAGAAAAGACCATGAAGAGAGAACCTGGGCTGAAAGATAGAGCTTTCTTCCTGCCCACACAAGCCAAGACACTGTCCCAAATCCATTCAGCTCAGGACCAAGCCAGAGCATGAAGTTCAAGCTACAGCATGAAGGAGTGAGGTTGGCCATCACAGTGATAATTGTGGTAAAGCACAGTGTTTGCTGAGTACCTAGTAGAGTCCCAGAAGCTCAAATAAGTGCACAGAGACTTTGGGTTTTAGGCTAGTTAAAGCTTGAGATTGCTCTAAGACTTTTGGGACACACATTTATATCCAACGCTAGATCTATTCCCACTTTATGGATGACAAAACAAGAGGTGGGCAGCTTGCAGAGGTGGGGCAGCTTGAAGATGGCAGAGCCAAGATAAAAGCTAGTCTATTTGACCTTCATAGAAACACTAATGACAACTAACATTTAAATAGCACTTTTAGGTATTACATGGCACCATTCAGGTGCTTTATGTATATGAACACAATTCTCTCACCAACCCAATGAGGAAGGTGCTATGAACATGCCTATTCTAAAAATGAGAAATTGAGGAACAGAGGGGTACTACAACTTGCCCAATACCACAGAGCTCCTAAGTCAGTGGTTCTTAACATTTTTTGAGGTACCGAACCCACCAGTTTCATATGCGCACTCACTGAACCCTTCTTTAGTGATAAATAAAATATTATTTTTTCCCCAAATTCAAGGCATAGGTATATGTTTTTTTACTGGTGCACAAAATGAGCCGTGCATGAACATCACCTTGCTCAAAGAACAAAACCAACAAAGTGCATGAACTCACAACAAATTACGGTATTACTTTATTCTGGCCTCCGCTGCAGAGGCTTCTCTGAACCCCTGAGACTGACTCATCGAACCCCTAGGGTTCGATAGAACCCAGGCTAAGAACCACTGTCCTAAGTGACAGCACTAGAATTTGAACCTGCTCCAGAATCCACAGTTTTGATTTCTTTGTTATGCCTCCTCTTTATTATAGAAAGCCATACCACTTTCCATCAGGTACTCCTTGATTGTAAACAGGAAAGTACAAACAGGGAAGAAAGTCTTGAGAGAGTCCAAGTAGAGGAAGTTCTTCCTACCTCAGACACTTAGCTGAGAACCAAGAAGGACCACTCCCAGCACAGAATTGCCAAAACTCCTCTGGTCTACAGGGTCCTTGGCAGGCAGCTCCAGTCTCCACCCAGCTCTGAAATCATGGACTGAGTACTGGGCCATTTCCTACCTTGGAAGGATTCTCTGTCACACGTGAAAATGGTACAGGCTTCCCTACAGACTCTTCCTCCACCGAGAAAACACATTTTGAGACAGCCAGCAGCATCAAGCTGCCTTGAGCTGCTGTATCTAGCAAGCCCTAAGCATCGTAAACTCGAAACATTGTATGTCGAGACTGTCGCAACACGAGGACCCCCTGTAATAGTGCCTACCTTGCAAGGTTGCTGTGAACTAAATGGGATTTAGTAATACTCTGATCATGCCACCCACCCTCCCTCTTCCAGTCTCTGCTGGTTCTTGGTTGCCTCCAGGATAATAGCCAAGACTGGAGCATTCGAACTCTTCCCTATCAGACCTCCTACTCCGCTTTCCTTCACTCTCTGGAGATGCACTCCATCTGATCTCCAGTCACAGGGGCCTACCCCCCATCACGGAATTAGTTCCCCAAGCACATTCCCGCCAGGGGACATTGTCACGTAATACTTCCTGCATGGTCACCTTTTGTCCGGTTCCAGGTCTGAGGTGGGAGCCCCCTGCTGGAGGGCAGCGACGTTGCCTGGAGCATCTCGGCACTGCCAGCTCCCAGACAGTGCAGACTCAGTTCTGAGTCTCAGGGATTCGGGCGAGGGCTTCCTCTGGGGTGGGGTGAGGTGGGGTGGAAAGACAAAGGGGCTAATCACCCAGAGAGGGAAAGTGTCTTCCGTGAAGAATTGCTGCGCTCCATCCAGCACCTTCTTCTCACTTCCTTGGCTCTTTCCAGAAAAATGGAGAGCAACTTCCAGAATTTAGTATCATCTGACCTATGCCCTGAAGGACCAGCAGCCCCCTTGTGCTTCTACCACAAGAATTCGCTCCTTGGCAGTGATGGCCTCCTACTTTTCCAAAGGGTCCTCGTGCAGTACATCTGCAGCGCCTAGGCTTGCAGCCGGGTTGCAGGAGGCGTTGGGTGGTGGTCTTGAAGTTTCCCACACCCGACCAAGGGTGAAGCTGACCCTGGGGCTCGCCATCATTCAGTGAAGTAGTTTGGGTCAGGAGACTCAGGCTGAAAACCCTTGTTCTCTCCTTGACTCGCTGGTGCTCCTGGGCACAACTTTCCCTCACTGAACCTCAGTTTCCTTCTCTGTAAAATGGCTATGATAACACCTGACCACAAGCAGAAGGGACCGAAGGTCCAATCAAATGACAGGAAGAACCTAAATAGATCATGGATATCCAGCACCTGGCATAGACAACGCACTCGCGGACGGGCTGGAGCTACGGTAGGAATCAAACTCTAAGCCCAGCCCGGGGCAATTCTGGGAGAAATGGAGACTCGCCTTGTCCGCATCGGAGTCCGGAGGCAGCCGCGCGGGGCGCGCCCCTTGACCAACCGGGGGAAGCCACAGGTGTCTGCGTCCGGGCGTTAAGGCCAAAACTGAGTATCCGGAAGGGTGCCATGCAGCCCGCCGCCCTACGGGACCCTACTCAAGCCACCCACGTCCCGAGGTCCCCCCTGGCACGTCCACCTGACGCCAGCAGGTTCCAGGGTCTCTGTCAGGTTCCCCGGGGATGCCCAGACCCAAGCCTGGACAGCGCACAGCCTGGCCCGGCCGCTGCGGCCCCGCTCTCGCCCCTGCCCGCTCCCTGCCCGCGCCGCACTCGGACTCACCCGCACTGGTTCCAGGGAAAGTTTAGTGGTGCGGGGTCGCGGCGGCCTGGCTGCTCTGTGCTCGTTGGCGGCGGCAGGGATCGCGGCTAGGGAGCCGCGGAGCGGACTTAGAGAGGCGGGGCGCCGGGGGAGGAGCCTCGCGGGAGGGGGCGAGCGCAGAGGGACTGAGGGCGGGACCGAGGCAGAGACCTGCTCCACGGGGGCCTGCAGCGCCTCCGCTTCCCGCTTGGCGCTTCCAGGGTTGTCCCCACGCTGGAGGCGGCGTCAGGGGGCCCTTCGGTCTTGGACACCTTATCCCACAGCCCGCCCCGGGGTCGGAGCTGCTCCCGCTGAGCTCCCCAGCCTCGGGCTGTGCGGGGTGGGGCGGCTCCTTGGTTTGCAGCGAGAGGAGAGAAAAGGGTCAGAACCTTGGTGAGAGCTGAGGGCAGGCAGATAGACAGAAATATATAAATCAAGATAAAGAAGCAGAGATAGAAATAGTCTGAAAAGAGATGATGTTGGACAAAGTCAACCACAGACCGACTGATAGACAAACATAGACTGTGATACCCCAAATCCCCCTATCCCTGCTAGAGAGGCCAAAAAGCCAGACAGATAGAGAAAGAATAAGATTGGCAGATAGGGACCCCTAGAGGTTTCTAGAAAGCCACACTGCCTCATCTCTTTCTCCGTAGCCCCTCCACATAAGCTCAAGTTTCAAATCATGACGTGTTTCGGTTAATACCTTGTGCCAGACTGAGCAGAAAGTGGGGTGGTGCGACTTGCAAGGGTGAAGGTGGGATGTGGTTCCGATTCAGGTCCCACAAGCCTCTCTGCCTCTGGATCTTTGACTCTGGGAGCTTGAGAGTTCGTGCACACTGCCTTTATTTCCCAAACTGGGGATAGAGGCAGAGTTTTATTCTCTCCTCAGTGTCCGGAGAACTCCATTTGAACCCCTTAAACAGTTATTCAGATCTTATCTCAATACTTCAAAAGAGAGACCCAAGTTCAGAGGGAGAGGAGAGTGAGAAGGTAGGAACTGGGGTGGTGGTATGCTGGGGCATGGATTTGGGGCCTCCTGGGAGTATTTTAGCCTCCTCTGAGTAGAGGGTGATTCCACTCAGTGGGTCACATAGAGCTAAAGCCCAGCTTCACAGCTGTTTATGATCCCTGGGTCCTCTTCCTGGCCTGTGTTCATATGTCTAAAATGAAGATTAATAAAAACACTGTCATTGTGCCATGCATTCTTTTCAGTGCTACAGATGCTTACTCATTTAATTCTCACAACAGCCAGAATAAGTAGAAACTATTAGTATCCCTGTTTTACAGAGGAGAAAACAGGTGTATAGAGAGGTTAAGTAACTTGCTGAAGGTCACACAGCTAGTATATAGGAGAACTGGAAATCTACCCAATGAAGTCTGGCTACAAGGTACAGGTCATCATTATTGTGCTCTGATTTTCATGTCAATGGAGCTTCTGGAAAGTTTCATTAGATCATTTATGTAAGGAACTTAGCAAGTATGTCATTAATGGTAGCTCACAGACTACTGAGCCTGTCTGCAAGGTGGAGATTAAAGGGGTGATGATGATGCCCAGAGATAAGACATTTGGGTTCAAGACAGCTGACAGGTCATGTTACTGTCCTGGGTACCAGCTCTGACCTTTATGAATCAGAGTGGTAAAGGAGTCCCCATTTGTTCTTCTGACCAGCCCCCTATACATTAGTGTAAGCTAACAACGAGGACTCACTGTGCATCCACAGTAAGCCCCCTCCTGTTCCCTGATGATTCTCCAGGGCCTCCATATTTTACACTATCCCAAAATAATACATCTTTTGGAACTGAGTTAATAGTGGGGTAGTAACTATTATAAACTCTAAGGGAAATGCATTTCTGCTCCCTATAGCTGTGGGGCTGACATAACTGAGGGGAGGAGGGTGTAAAAAGCCTTGGAAATGGTGTGTTCCATTCCATCCCCTCTCTGTCCTTTCTGCGAGTTAGCAAAGGCTTGATTATTTGGAATTCCTCTCCAAAGTTTCACTTCCTGGGCTGATTTTAGGCCTGCTAAGCCAACAGTGATCAGCATTTTTAGAAATGTCAGCATCTTAGAAATAGCATGTCAGATATTATTTGAAACCCCTGGTAACCAGGATATGTATGTTTTGTTGTGGCATTTGGGGACTGATGTAGCATGAGATAACTCAAGCCATATCCTGGGTGTGGGAGGTGGAGATGGGATAGTCAAATTACTAACAATATGCAGGCAACAGATGAGTGATAATAGCTAGCACTTATGTCATACTTAGCATGTGCCCAACTCTGTTCTGAGATTACATAATCTACTATATCTATTCCTCCTAATAATTCTGTGTGGTAGGTACTATTATCATCCTATTTTTCAGATGTGAAAACTGAGGCACAAATTGATGAAGAGACTTGTTCAGAGTATACAGTTAGTAAGCTATTCCAAGATCAGACAGGAAGCAGCTGAACCAGGTCTGGAAACTGAATCAGCCTGGCTCCTCAAGCCTGTTCTGTGCTTTGTGAAAGAAGGATAGAAAAGGGAAATTACGTGAACCCCTGAGCAGGATTAGAAGTACATATTAAAAAGAGGTTACAAATATCTGCTCTGCCACTTGTTAGCTCTATGCTTACTTTGCTTTCACTGAGCCTCAATTTCTTCATCAGTAAAATGAGAATAATAATACCTATGTCATATCCAGGATTTTAGTGATGATTCTTTTTGTTGTAGGTAACATCAACTCAGTTATAACCAGCTTCAGCCAAATAAAGTTCTGAACTGAAAAGTTTAAGAGGTAGTTTTGGATTCAAACAGTCCATGCCAGAAGCTCAAAGACAGTTGTCATGAATCTGTCTCCTGTCTCTGGACTCCTTTTTCCTTTGTGTCAGTTTTATTATCAGGATGGGTATTTTCAGAAGAAAGCAGAAATAGTCAAATAAGCATCCTTAAGTCAAAGAGATCACTTCTTTCCCAACACTCCCAACAAAAATCTCAGGATTGACTCTCATTGGTCTGGCTTGGGTCACATGTTCAGCTCTGAAACCATCATAGTTTCTCTGATTGGCCAAGCCTGAGTCACATGTCTATGGTTAGATTCAGACCCTATGTAACAGGGACTAGGAGTAGATGAAGGATGGTTCCTTAAAAGAAAATCAGGGTGCTATTAGCAGAATAATGAGACACTGGTGCTGGATAGGCACAGTTGTCTAATTCCTGGGACCTGTTGTTAGGATTAAACATATTTGTATGTGTGAAGTGCTTGGCTCTAGTGGTTACTGAGACCCCTTCCTTCTTCTCTTTCCCATGGGAAACAGGATTCAGGACTCACCAAATTCAGGCCAACTGCTTTCTTGTTCACGTGGGGAAACTAAGAAGATACAGAAAGGGGAAGGGACTTGCCAATAGTGACCCAATTAACCAGCCACAGAACCTCGCTGATTAGTCATAGAACCTACATATTCTGATCTGAAACAAATCCTAGTTAAAATCTTAGCTGAGAAATTTTAGATCTCCCACTAACCATGGGAACTTTCTTTGCAATTGCACAGGGGAAACTGGAAAATCACAAAGCACTTAAGACCCAGAGAAAGTAAATGCCACTTATGTTGTGCTCCCAAATTGTGTAACAAGCTCTGGACTGGTAGATTTGAAAAGAGCATCCAATCCAGCTCCCCACCCATCACATTATGAATTCAGCCATTTCCTCTGGGAACTCTGCACTCTGGGTGCTAAGATCCAAGTGGTCATTTTTCATTTAGCTGCCTAAAGTAGACAAGCTGGCCCTTCCCTTGTTTTATTTCCTGCTCAGTTTGTGAGAGCACATGTGTATCCTTCAGGGCCAAGATGGGCCAAGTAGCAAGCATATTATTTAGAGTTATTAAAATTGACACTTTCAACTTGGCTTTGAGTCCATCCAAAGCTTTTGGCTTTGGACAGCTAGTCTGACTTCTCCACTCTAAATTTATTTAGTCTGGCATGCTGTAAATGCTGTCTATTTAAAGGAAGGTGAGCAAAAATCACAGATGTCAAACGAAATGACAAGTCCTACTTCTTCCTTTCCTCCTTAAGTAAAACACATGGGTTAGGTGTGCACACTGCTGGAGAATGTGTAAATTGATATAGACTTCCTAGAAAGCAACTTGGAACAAGATATTGAGAATTTTAAAAATGTTTACTCTTTTATTCCATACTCTGTTTTTCTTGAGAAAATAATATATCAGCAAGATAGATGTTCATTGCAGGATTATGTATAATAATGAAAGATCGAAAATAGCCCTGATGTCTAACTATAGGGGATTGGTTAAATAAATTGTGGTACAGCAATAGAATGAACTATTATACAACTGTTAAGATCATATTAGAGAATATGGAATTATGTGAAAATAGTTATGGTATAAATAAGTTAAAAAGGCAAATCATAAAAGGCAAGGTGTGCATAAACTCATTTTGTAAAACTATATACATATTTGTGTATAAAAAAAGTTTAAAGTAGTTGTATCAGGGATAAATGGGAAGGAGAGGAAAATTTGTGAGTGTTTTTGGTTTTTACTTATCTATATTTTCTAATATTTGTTTAGTAAATTTGTATTACTTTGATAATTAGGAGAAGAACCCAATAATTGTTGTAAAAGTGTTTGTGTTTGGATTCCTTTTAGAAAAGCACTTTTAGTTATTAAAAGATCACAACCAGAAGTGAGATGAAATTGGCCTCTCTCTCTCTCTGGCTAGGAGGTATGGAGAGGAATGGGGAGGGTGAGGCTAAAAGCAGCAGCAACAGCAGCAAAGCAGTGCAGTGTAGGAGGGAGGCACCAGAAGGCTGTATGCATTTGCTGTGTGGCCCTAGGCAGGTCACTCAGCAGCTCTGGGCCTCAGTTATCACATCCATATAATGAAGTGTTTGGTTACATTATCTCTAGAGTTCTTTCCAAAGCCAAAATTTAATGTATGCAAAAGTTCTGTAAGCTTCAATGAATATTCATATATGCTCTGGGAGAACATGTAATGGCCCAGAAATGTGTTCAGCATTAATGATTTTTGTCTCTTCAGCCCTAAAAGATTGCTGAAAATTATGCTTAGCTTCTCTATTTTTTAGTATCTGCTTTTCTTTTAGCCTCTCAGTCTTTCTGTCTAATTCCATCTAGCTAGGGATTGACGTGGAAAAGCGCATAGAATGCTGGGCCCACCTCAATGTGTTCCTTTTCACTCTGGGATTTTGATCTCAAGTCCAGGCTTCCTGGATAGTTCTTTGATGCCATCTAATAGATTTTTTTTCTAATGATTTATTCAGATTTTGTAGTTGTTTATTGAGAGGTATAATCTCTACAAGCTAGTTTCTTATAGGCAAAGCAGAAGTCCTTTCACATATCATTAAGTAAAAATGGTTGGCTATAGAATGTATGTACACTGTGATTTTATCTATATGCTGGGAATGTTCTGTATTTTGATCTTTAGAATGATAATACAAGAATATAGAGAGGCAAAAAATGTTAATATTTTTGCATTTTTTCTGTATGTAAATTATACCTCAATTTTTTATTTTAAAATATCAGTTTTCTTAAGAAACAGAGAGGCTAACATTTCAAAAATAATATCCTACACTTGCTACTTTGAAAAGGTAAGCATAATACACTTGGTGAGAGCCCAGGAGAGTCATCAACAACACTGTGTGAGGGGTGGGGGTAGGGATGAAGGGGTCCCCAAGGAAGGCTTCCTGGAGGAAGTGAACATTTTTTTTTCTGGCTCAACTAAACTTTAGAGGACTTGAGCTGAAGAGCAAGTGAAGATGAAGGTTAAGGGCATTCCAGGCACAGGGCACATCATACAAAGACACTGGGTGAATCCCAAAAGAATTTGTATTCTTCACCTGCTAATATTGTGAGAGAGAGAAAATAATTATTGATGTGTTCTATCACAAAATGTCAGGGTGATTTGTTACACAGCAATAGATAACTAATGCATCACTTTAATCTTCATCACTGGCTTATTGAGAGCTTACTATATGTTTGTTTGTTTTTTTCATTTAACTCTCCCAATAATGCTATGAAGTTGGTACTCTTATTATCCCCATTTTACAGACAGGAAAACTGAGGTTTAGAGCAGTGAAGCCTCTCCCTGCAGAGCCCCTGAACTTAAAAACTTTCTGGTTAGACCTGAGAGTCAAATACTCAGATATCCATGACTCAAGGCAAAACAGTATGGTTTTAGGATCCCAGAAGGGAGAGAAGCATTTTGGATTCTGGCTTCTGGGAGTTGGGCTTCAATAGTTGAGAGAACACTCTAAAAGTAGACACATCCCTGGCCCTTGAGCACCTGCCTAGGGGAGATCCTTATGAATAATGTGTGGAAACACACATCCAAACAGGAATGATGAGAAATAGTAAGACTTCATAAAGGTTTGGCACTTTGTACTCACAAAGATTTATATATCCATAGTTTTGTGGAATCCCACCTGGCAGGTAAGCATGGTTTTATGAGCTAAACACTATGTTCTCCCCTCTGCCCCAATTTCAGTATGATGATATTTGGAGGTGGAGCCTTTGGAAGTTAATTAGGGTTAAATGAGGTCGAGATGTCATGATGGGATTAGGGAATAGGCTATGTGAGGACACAGAAGAAGGATACCGTCTATAAGCCAGGAAGAGTTCTCACTCGACCCCAATTGTGCTGGCACCCTGGTCTTAGATTTTCTGCCTCCAGAACTGCAAGAACATAGGTGTCTGTTGTTTAAGCCACCCAGCCTGCAATATTTTGTAGCTGCCTGAGTAACTGAGACAGAGGGCAATGTACTGTGTTTCTCCATGTATGATACGCTCCCATGTATAATATAAGATGCACCTTAATTTGGGGGCCCAAAATTTGAAAAAAAATGTATTGCATAAAGTTATTGGACTCAAGTTTTATTCATCATTAAATTAATACAACTACTCATCACTGTCAAAACTCTCATCATTGTCCTCATCTGTGTCTGATGACGAATCACTGTCTTCATATATTGCTTCATCCTCAGTTCCATTATGGCATAAAGCAGAAAATGCAAGTAAAAAAAATCTACAACCATTGTATAAGATGCACCCAGTTTTTAGACCCCAAATTTTTCAAAAAGGTGCATCTTATACATGGGGAAATATGGTACATTTTACAGATAGGGACACTGAGGCCCAGAGAAGTTATAAGATTCTCACAGAGTCACAGTTTTTAAGAGGCAGAGCCCAGTTTAAAATGGGGAAGTTAGGTGTTTATACAAGTGCAAAGAGTTGATGTGAAGTCGGTGGGGTTCATCTAAGGGAGGTTCTGGGAAGAAGTGAGCAGGGAGCAGGGTTTTGAAATAGGGAGGTGGCTCAGGGGAGAAGTTGGGGCATAGGAGAGCCTGAGGGGGCAGGGTGAGTCCCCAGGAGACTCCTGGGGGTGTGTGAAGGTTGAAACAGTGTGTAGATGAGGTGGAAAGAATGAGCAAGTCTGGGTGTGTGAAAGAGCTTGGCTTAAGGAATTTAAGTATTCAGTGAAACTGCAGCTGGATGATGCACAGCCTGAAAAACCTTGGAACTGGGGCCAAAGTCAACCACCATGCCTGAAGTGGGAAGAAGGGCTTGTTTTACTTCTTGGGTGGTTTTAGTATATTCACAATTTTGTGCAGCCTTCACCACTATCCATTTCCAAAACATTTTCACACCCCAGGAAATAACTTCATATCTCGCAATCCCCCTAATCCTCCATCGTTTGACAACCACTAATCTACTTTCTGTCTCCATAGATTTCCCTATTCTGCACTTTAATAGAAATGGAGTTAACGGTATGATATGTTGTCTAATGTGACTGTCTTCTTTCATTTAGCATAATGTTTTCAAAGCTTATCTATGTTGTAACAATTATATCAGAACTTGCCTCCTTTTTATGACAGTATAACATTCCATTGCATGGACATTCCACATTTTGTTTATTCATTCATTAGTTGGTGGACACATGAGTTGTGACCTCTTTTTGCTGCTATAAACATTCTTGTACAAGTTTTTGTGTCAACATACATGGTTTTTATTATCTTGGATACAGACTTTGAAATTGTGAAATTATGTGATAACTCTATGTTTAACTTCTTGAGCGATCATCAAACTGCTTTCCAGAGCAGCGGCACCATATTACATTCCTGTCAGTAATGTTTGAGGGTCCCAAAGTCTCCACATTCTTGCCTACACTTGTCTTATCCCCCCCCCCTTTATAGCCAACTTAATGGGTGTGAAATGATATCTCACTATGGTTTGATTTGCATTTACCTAATGACTAATAATGCTTTTGATGTGCTTATTGGTCATTTGTATATCTTCTTTGGAAAAATATTCATTCAGATCCTTTACCCAATTTTTAGTAGGGTTGTTTAATTTTCAGTGTTGATTTGTAATAATTCTTTATATATTCTAGATTCTAGACCCATATCAGATATGCGATTTGTAAAATTTCTTCTCATTCTCTAGGGGGTCACTTTTTTCTAATTCACACCAGGGTGCCTTTGGGATTAGTAGGGACCTTAGCCCTGGTACCAGGACACTAGATATTCTCCTACCCTGAAAACAAAAAATTTCTTAGAAGTCTCACCCATGAGAATGTGTTAGCACCTTAGTCCCTTCACATTGGGTCCACCACATGCCAGGAACTTGGAACATAAATCTGAAGGTAACGTGGCCCCTTCCCTCCCTTCTCTTATCTTCATGAACAATACCTACAACCACCCAGACTCTCAAGCCAAAATGTCAGGCACCGACTTGGCTCTTCTCCCCTCATACCACCTTCCCATCAGCCACTACAGCCCATCACCTCTGTATTCTCTCCTTCTCCCCAAACCCCAATCTAGGCTGTGAGTATCTGAATAATTGGTTTTTCTTCTTTTCCAAGTGAGAGGAGAGGAGATAGAGAGGCATACTCCTGCATGCACCCCAACCAAGATCCACCCAGGAACCTCCATCTGGGAGAATGCTCTGCCCACTTGGGGCCATGCTCACAACTGAGCTATTTTTAGTGCCTGAGATAGAGGCTCCATGGAGCCATCCTCAGGACCTGGGGCCAATGCACTTGAACCAATTGAGCCATACCTATGGAAGGGGAAGAGAGAAAAAGAAAGAGAAGGAGGAGGGGTAGTAGTGGAGAAGCAGATGGTCACTTCTCCTTCGTGGCCAGACCAGGAATTAAATCCAGGACATCCACATGCCAGGCTGATGCTTTACCACTGAGCTAACCAGCCAGGGCCTGAGTGATTTCTATAGCTTCATAACTTTCTGCAGACCTCATGACTTGCTTCTTTCAGTCCAGTTCCTCTCCCCCATCTGCACGTGAGCAGAGTAATTTCTCTTAAGTAAAAATTCCATCATGGGGCTAAACATCTTAATGTCTACAGACCACTCTCTGCATCCTCCCTTCTGAAGTGACTCAGTCACACAACTTTCTCCCAATTCCCCAACTCACCCGCCTCCACACTGTGCAGAAATCATTTACTCTGAAATAAGGGATAGTAAAGAAATGGCAGAAAAGACTTCCAAAATAGTTTACAGGTTGGGCAGCAACTGATTAGGGAGGAGCTCAGAGGTTGTGAGGGGAAGGGAGAAGGATGCCAGTGAGGGGAAAGAACCTCACTCACACATCTGCAGTGACATGCTTGGACATGCAGGCCTGCCTGTTACTCATCCGAGTCACTGAGCATCTTCTGGGTATGTGAGAGCCTAAGTCAGCCCCAAGCATTGGGCGGCACAACCTGCTGGCCCACTGGGATCTTCTCAGACTCCTCAAATCCAAGCACTGAAAACACAGGTAGAGAATCTGTGGCCCACCTCTTCATCCTTTTGCCTCTATAAACCTCATTCTTCCCACTTCAACGAGGGAAATAATGAAAAAAGAAATAGAAATAGGAATAATGACACCAATAGGCTGTCATGGGCTCAAAGCATATCTATGCTTGGGGATAATATGTAGACTCAAGTGTTAACTTTTATAACAAAAGGGGAAACTGAAGCCCAAACAGATGAATCGGTAGTTTCCAACCTTGACTGTGTCTTAGGATCACCAGAGCAATTTGTTGAAAATAAGGATTCCTAGATCCTACTGCCTGCTTGGGGTAGGAGCTCTGTCTTCTGAATTTTTTTAACAGGCGATTCCCTTGGGAAGCAGGGCAGCAGCTGACACACAGAAAGGTGTGGGAGAGCCAGGAGTCCCTTATCCTGATGGGGTCTGGTTCTCTTCCCGGAAGCCCTAGATGTGCCTCTTAGGCACACTGTGTGTGATCCGCCTGCCTTGACTAGAAGCCAGAACCTGACTTGTCTGCTGCCATGCTGCTGGGACATTTCTTTGGACTTGGCTGTTAAGGATGTTCTTCTGGGAGAGAAGTTTCCTGAGGCAAAGTTCCTCTGAGGAGCTATCTAACAACCTGGGAAGGGGAGCTTTGGGGGAGGGAGGGAGGAGTGGGGAAGGGGCAGGAAGCTCCACCCTAGGGTGAATAGAGCTGAAACCAAATTAAAAGTAGGCAGTGTGTAGGGGGCAGGGAGGGGTTGGAGGTGGAGGAGGTGGTGCAGGAGCTTCAGCTGTCTTCTTCGTGCCCATCCCGAGCTCCGGGCACCCTTCTGGATCTCTGCCCACCTTTCCCGTCTTGTTACAGGATCTGAAACTCATCTACACTTAAGTGCAGTTGCCTAATAACACCAATCTCAAATGTGATCATATTTCCTTCTCACATTTCTCCAGTCTCTTTCTCTCATTCCTCTCTCCCTCCCTTTCCATAGTCTGTTTTCTAAAGTTGTCCCTAGTCTTGAGATTTTAATCTGAGTTGCATTTCCTAAGGATTTTATTTCTTCACTTATTATTTATGTCTTCCACACTTGCTTGGCACAGCCACACCTCCGTCTGTCTCACTCTCAGCCGACTGTGCCTCTGCCCCCACACAGCTGCTACAGAACGTGGCTGCGGAAAAGCCCATAACCAGCTCGACTCCACTCACTTTAAAATTCATGACCTTGAATGTTAAGAGAGCACTCAGTGCTGCCTGGCAATTAGACTCTACCTTTCTACTCATCTGCGCTCCAGCTCTGCTGGGTGACTGTTTCACTCCTCTGCTATCTTAAACCCTAATGCCCCTTCCCTGGTCCCCACTCTCTCTTCTACCAGGTACTGACCTTCCCACCAGTATATCCACCCACATTTTCAGCCTCCCACGTGTTGTCAGGTGAGCTGACCTGCACTTGTGCATCTATGTTGTGTACTGGACCCCATCTGTCTTCATCTCTCCAAGGACATCTCCAGCAATCCTCCCTCTTTCTCCAAGCATCGTTTGTAGCCTCTTCTGGATCATTCTCATCAGCATACAAACATGCTGTGATTTCCCCCTTCTTTAAAATAACAACAAAATGTTTCTTAACCCTTCTCTCCCTGTAGCTTCTACTTCATGTCTCTCTCTTTTGGATAGTTGTTGCTGTGTAACAATCCACCCCCAAACCTACTGCTTTCAGATAATAATCATTTTATTATCTCTTCAATTCAGTGGGTTGACAGAGCTCCACCGAGTAATTTTGCTGTTTCATGTGGTATCAGCTGGGGCTGTAGCCTTCTGGGGCTTCACTGGGTTAGGTTGTCACAGGGTGGGTGACTGGCGCTGGCTGTTGGCTGGAGTGTGGTTGGGCTGTTGAGCAGAGGGCCTCTGTGTGGCTTGGGCTTCTTACAGCATGATGGCTGGGTTCTCAAAGTGCAAAAGCTGCTAGGCGTTCTTATGCCTTAGGTCTGGAACTGGCACAGTGTAACTTCTGCCACATCCTAGGTTAAAGGTAGCCATAGAAATAGCCTAGATTCAAGGGAAGGGACTACACAAGGACCTGAATACCAAGAGACAAGATTGTTGGGGGCCACCAGGTAGTAAACTTTCATACTCCACACTGCAGCAAAACTCCTGAAAAAAAAAAACAAACACTAGATATCCTCAATCTTTCCAATTCCTCCTTCCCATTTTTCTTTCTCTTTTCCTTTTTTTTTAAAAAAAATACTTTTTAATTAAATTTATTAAGGTGGCATTGGTTAATAAAATTATATAGATTTCAGGTGTACAATTTTATACTCTGTCATCTGTGAATTGTATTGTGAGTTCCCAAGCAGACATTCACTCCCACTGCTCCATGGATGCCCCTTATGTCAAGGTCACCAATGGCCTCTTCATGGCAGAGTCCACAGTAGGTTCTCAGGCTTATCTCCTATGTGGCTTGCCACAGTTGATGGCTCCCTTCTTCACTAGCAGTTCCTCTGCCCTGTTGCTTTCTCCTTCTCATTCCCCTTCACTGGTTCTCTTCTCTTCCTAGCCCCTTCATGTTGGGTGGCCTTGATCTTTTTCTTTTCCCCATCTCTTTCACCTACTCTCATTGCTTTAAATACCATTCATATGTAAGTGACCCACAATTATAGTTCTGGCCTAGACCTCTCCTGACTCATATTCTACTGCTTACTTGACATCCCCCCTGGGTATCAAATGCATGTCCAAACCTCCTTTGTCCAAAACTAAACTCCTGATTGCTCCCCTCCCAAAATCTTTATCTGACTCTAGCTTTCCTTATGTAGGTTGACAACTCCTTTCCTGCAGTTACTCAGGTCAAAGTCCCAGCATCAAACTTGTTTCCTCTCTTTCTCTCATACCCCATATACAAACTGCCATGAATTCCTGTTCCATCTCCCTTCAGAATATGTCCAGACTTTGACCGGTTATCACCATTGTAACTGCTGCACCCTTGGTTTGAACCACCATCTCCTTTTAGTTGGATGACTTCTCATTGCTCTTTCTACTTCTACCCTAACTTCCTACAGTCAGTAGATCATGACCCTCCTCTGCTTATGACCATGGTTCCCATTTTTCTCAGCATAGAAACCAAAATCTTCACCATAATCTGAAAGGCCCTATGTGACCTGGCTACCCTGTGACCTTTGATTGTATTTTCTCTCCCCTTCACTCTGCTCCAGGTGCTTGGCCTCTAATGATGTGGTGAAATTTCACTGGCTGAGGGACAGTCATTCTTTTCCCAAGGTCCTCTGGGAACTTTCTTTTGGTGCTCTTGTTTGTGTGGGAGGCCCTAGCCAAAGTTCCCGGGTTCTGAGTTCCCCACTTGACCGTTCCCCATTAGCCACCCCACAATGTTTCCTCTTTTTCTTTCATACCCCATATACCAGGGGCCTCCAAACTATGGCCGGCCTGCAGCTGCATGCAGCCCCCTGAGGCCATTTATCTCCCCTTCCCCCCGCACTTCCAGAAGGGGCAGCTCTTTCATTGGTGGTCAGTGAGAGGAGCACAGGATGTATCCGCACCCATAGTTCCCATTGAAATACTGGTCAGTTTGTTGATTTAAATTTACTTGTTCTTTATTTTAAATATTGTATTTGTTCCTGTTTTGTTTTTTTACTTTAAAATAAGATATGTGCAGTGTGCATAGGGATTTGTTCATAGCTTTTTTTATAGTCTGTCCCTCCAATGGTCTGAGGGACAGTGAACTGGCCCCCTGTGTAAAACGTTTGGGGACCCCTGCCATATACAAACTGCCATGAATTCCTGTTCCATCTCCCTTCAGAATATGTCCAGATTTTGACCAGTTCTCATCACTGTAACTGCTGCACCCTTGGTTTGAACCACCATCTCCTTTTAGTTGGATGACTTCTCATTGCTCTTTCTACTTCTACCCTAACTTCCTACAGTCAGTAGATCATGACCCTCCTCTGCTTATGACCATGGTTCCCATTTTTCTCAGCATAGAAACCAAAATCTTCACCATAATCTGAAAGGCCCTATGTGACCTGGCCACCCTGTGACCTTTGATTGTATTTTCTCTCCTCTTCACTCTGCTCCAGGTGCTTGGCCTCTAACATTATCCTTCAAATACAGAAGTCACGCTCTCACCCAAAACTTTGTACAGTCCCCTTCCTCCACCTGGAATGCTCTTCCCCTAGATCCCTGCAGCGCTCCCTCCTCACCTCCTTCAAGTCTTTACTTAGAGGTTACTTTCTTTATAAGGCCTTCCCTGATCTTCCATTTAGAATTGCATCCCATCCCCTCTGACTTTTCCAATCTTCCTTTTCCTGCTCTCCACTTTTATCAGTAGCTCTTAACCTTCTAACATACTCTGTAATTTACTCATTTATCGTGTTGTTTATTTCTGTCTCATACTGCTAAAATGTAAGGTGCACAAGGGACAGAATCTTTGTTTCTTGTTCACGAACATATTCTAATGCCTAGACCAGAACTAGATATAGAAAGGGTGCTAAATTTTTATTATTTAATTTTACTATAAGTATCTCAAATCCTTTTAATATCTCAAATTCTTTGTGACACAAGGCAAGGTCTAGATAAATTTTTTCTTGCATTCACTTTTAATTAATTAAATTTATTTATTTTTACAGGGACAGAGAGAGAGTCAGAGAGAGGGATAGATAGGGACAGACAGACAGGAACAGAGAGAGGTGAGAAGCATCAATCATTAGTTTTCATTGCCGTCGCATTGATTGCTTTCTCATGTGTGCCTTGACCGCGGGCCTTCAGAAGACCGAGCCACCCCTTGCTGGAGCCAGTGACCTTGGGTCCAAGCTGGCGAGCTTTTGCTCAAGCCAGATGGGCCCATGCTCAAGCTGGCGAGCTTGGGGTCTCGAACCTGGGTCTTCCACATCCCAGTCCGACGCTCTATCCACTGCACCACCGCCTGGTCACTTCTTCATTCAACCATTCATCCACCCATCCAATTGACTGCCCATCTATTCATCATATCCATTTATCTGCTTATTGCTATCTGTTAATGTCTGTCTGTTCATCTATCCCTTTATCCCACCCAAATATATACAAACAACTTTTCAACAAACATTTTTGAGGTATCTACAAGCACTGTGCTGGGCTCTATACTCAAGTCCATACAATAAGAGTCTGCCCCCTGAAGTGGTTGTAATAGAATAAATAACTGTTACAGGATGTTTGTACAAGGAAACAACAACAACAACAAAACAACAACAGGGCCTCGAGTCTTAAGGTGGAGAACAGCACCATAAGTGAGAGCTGGTGAGTTGGTGCCGTAGAGGTGGGCTAGGGGAGAGAGAGAAAAGTTGCTCTTGTGCTTTCCTCCTCTGACTTTGCTTCAGGTCACCTTTGCCCAGCACTGGGCACAGAAGCGGGACTTCTAGGTTCTAGTTTCCTCTACATCCCGGAGCCCCCATTTTCTCATCTGCAAAATGAGATAGTATTGCTCACTTGATAGAATTAGCTAAAACATGTGGGAAACATCTTGTATCAGGTTCTTAACTTTGGGTGCATTCTTTGATCCCCTGGCACACTGACACCCAGGCTCACCCACCAAAGAATGAAGTCTGAATTTCTTGGGGTATGGCCTGGGCGTCAGCATTTTAATTATTCAGTGGGGAATGAACATTGTTGTTTGTAAGAAGTTTCCCCAGGATTCTGATATGCAGCCAGGCTTGTACATCACTGGGGTGAGAGCAGGTTAGTCGATGTCTTTATCTATTTAATTGATTTTGAGTATTAAAGCTGAAGAAAAGCAGATTTAATTAGAGGAGGTGAGACATTTGTGAAGATGCTAACAACAACATCTGGACGCTTTCAAGAGCTTCGCAAGTTGTATGTTTCTTGTTATCTTGCTTTTAACTCGTTTTTTATTTAGCTTTAGTTGCAGGCAAATTTCGTGTTTTATAAAGCTAAGTTTTGGAGGAGGGGCATTAAAGGAAGTAAGAGTTGGAAAGAAACTCTCAAAGGTTGAGATCTAGACAGAAAGGTATGTGGGAAGAGGGAGAGGGACTGAAAGTAGTTTCCTGAGCTAATTGGGCAAGAGTCGGTGGAGAAACGGTGAGGAAACATCTGTGAAAGTACAGAAGAACTGGCCAGAGATAGTATTCCCCAACTGCCGACTGAGCAATGGAAGAGTCAGCTGCTCAGGGACTTGCCTCCTTCTGGGGTGCAGGGGGTGTCTTCCTGGGAATAAGAAATTTGTACTCAGGTTCTCACCTCATGGTCTTGTCGTGATGGTCCTATTTAGGCCCTCTGAGAAGCAGACCCCCAAGTCAATAGATATGCAAGAGATTTATTGAGGAAGCTCTTTGTCAGAAATGAAGGGGAGAAGGAGCAGAAGCAGACAGAAGAGCCTCAGATCACATTGTGGGTCTGACACCTGTGAAAGCAGATGGAAGGAAGAGGCTTGGGTAGAAGGAGCCTCAGACTGTGATACTGTATTGAGAAAGCCTTGGACAGCTGATGGGGAACCCCAGAGCAAAGACTAGCTTTTTGGCAGAGTCCCCATTGGGAAGGAAGGCCCGGCTCTGGCGCGCGCGCGCACACACACACACACACACACACACACACACACACACACACACGCAACAAACACTCTGTCTGGGAGCATCCTGGAATAGTAGCTGGAGGCTGTCAGCCAACCGCACTCTAGCCAGGAGGGAATGTGAATGGGCAGCTCCATGGCCATCACAGACATTTTTTTAAAAAAGGAAATATCCACTTATTCAACCAATATTTACTGAGCTTGTGTTAAACATAAAATTCTGTGGATTTCACAGTTTTAGACATTGTAAATGTAACATGAACAAGAAACACACATTTCTCTAAACCTGTATATACCCGGGTTTTGTGTTTTTTTTGGTTTTTTTTTTTTTACAGGGACAGAGAGAGAGTCAGAGAGAGGGATAGATAGGGACAGACAGACAGGAACAGAGAGAGGTGAGAAGCATCAATCATTATTTTTTCGTTGCCCTTGCAACACCATAGTTGCTCAGTGATTGCTTTCTCACATGTGCCTTGACCGCGGGCCTTCAGCAGACCAAGCAACCCCTTGATGAGCCAGTGACCTTGGGTCCAAGCTGGCAAGCCTTCACTAAAGCCAGATGGGCCCCCACGCTCAAGCTGGCGAGCTTGGAGTCTCGAACCTGGGTCTTCCGCATCCCAGTTCAATGCTCTATCCACTGCGCCACCGCCTGGTCAGGCATGTACCCTTTTAAGAGTGAAAGTTTGCTATTAAAAATTATGCCTGGACAACTGGTATAAACTGGGACTCTCCTGGGCAAACTGGGATTTACGGTGGTTCTGAAGAAGAGAAGGATGATCTAATCCCAGGGAAGGAAGACTTCTCTGAGAAAGGGATGTTGGGGCTGGGATCTGAAAGATGTGTGAGAGTTGCTCCTTTGCTCAGGACTCTGTTATATGTTATTAGCCTTCTGAGAAGCTGTCACCACAGGGGTTGGTTGGTCATTTGATGGTTGGTTTCTCACTGTCTAAAGGACTCTCATATCGGGGATATCACTGCTGTCTGAAAGAACCCTGCCTGGGATTCCGTGGATGGCACTAAAATGCAAAGGCCAGACCCCTGAGAGAGTCTGTTATGGCTTTCCCTCTGCATTTGACTATGTCATTCTGGACAAAATAAGGGAATCTGATGACATCTGTACCCATTAAACACAGACTCCCCATTTCTCCTCCCCCAGCTCCTGGCAACCACTGTCCTACTTTCTGTTTCTATGAATTAACTGCTCTTTTTTCTGCTACTGTATCTCTAGTGCTTATAATAGGGCTTGGCACATAGTAGTTCTCACAAAATTATCTGTAGTGACTGATACACCCTTTAACCTCACAAAAAGTAAAAATATTCTTATGTGTTGGTGTCAGGAAGTCTTGGTAAGTTTTCTGAGGGTTTCTCTTAACTTTACTCTGCAGCCATAAGGCTCTGAGAGTAGGAACCAAGCCCATTTTATTTTCTTTACCTACAGTACCTAGTATGGTATGTGCTCTTGGTGCCCCTCCCAGTCTACTCAAGAAGTGCCTGCCAAATGGGAGCTCCCTTGCAGGAGAAGTCCTGTCTTACCCACCCAGGACAACCTGTGGCCAGTGACTGACATGGGTACAAAATTCTGCTCCCTTGCCTCAAGGGGGGACCAACTCAGTGGTGTACCCCTTCAGCGCCAGGCTGAAGCTAGCCTCTCTTAGGGTTCACATCCTCACTGAGCTCTCAATCCACATGCATCCTGACTCCAGCTCCTCTTCTGGGAACCTGCCGGGTCACCTGTGCACACTGCATGCCTGGCATACTGTCCAGCACACAACAGGTGCCTCGTAGATATTTTTATGTGAGTGAATAAGGCAGTATGAAGGGGTTTTGTGGCTCTGCCACCCACTAGCTGTATAATCTTGGCCAAATCAGTCCTAATCCTGAGGCTCAGGTTCCCAAAAAAGCCAAGTAAAGATAATCTTGTTAACCATGTTAGTCTCATTCACTAGTTAGCAGCCTTTAGAATCTACCAGGCAGAGTGTGAGGAACTGTCACATCCCTTATTTCCCTAAAATTTTTTTGACAACTTTGAGAGGTAGGTGCAGCCAAGTCCCTCATCCTGTCCTGCTCTCACCTTTCACTCCTTTCTGCATGTTGAAGCTTGTCTGGTCAGATTACTTGTTAGCTCCTGGCAGGGTGGCTTTCTGTTTCATGACCTCTTCCCCCAGGTAATAGGGCTCAGAAACTCTCCATGGATGCTCTTTGCTTGATTGAAAGTGTTTGGAGAAATAGGAGAAACTTGGGAAAAGATAAAGATGAAAATGAATCATTAGGTATTAACACCACCGGCCATCAAGGCAGAGGCCAGACTGGCTTCTTTTGAGTCGGCTAAACTGGGGTTAATTAGCTTTTGAATTTCTTAGCTAGCAATTTCTTAGGTCTGTTTAATCATCTGCCACCTGGCCCTAGCTCAGTCCTGGTGGGAAAGAGACCTCTGGAAGCACGAGCTGAGGGGAGACCAGTCTTGGAAAGGTTAAACCATGCCTCAGCACCCAGACTGCCCAGCTGCTCGGCCCATTTGAGAAAACTGAGGCCTGCAGAGGGTGTAACTGAACCTCAGCATGCCAGCGTGAGAGCTCAGGTTTCCTGTGGTATGGTTTGGGGCCTTAGGATTTCAGAATCCCTCTATCTATTCAACAAATACTTCCATAGCCCCTCCTTAGGAAGGGGCACTGGGACTTCGAGGATGACTAAGCCAGAGCTTAGTCATTCTCCCCTCCTGATGCTTTCAGTGGAGCTGAGCAGAGACTACCACCGATCAACACTCAAGCAAGCAAATACATTGATAATGGCTAATGGTGAAAAGGGCTATAATGGAGACAAATAAGAACAGGACTACCATGAATCACCTTATTCAGGGACATCTGGGAAGACCTCTCTGAAGAGCTGACTTAATTTTCCTAAGATAACAAGAAGTTTTTCTTTATAGAATGGCAGCTAATAAACAAAGTTGAAAGAATAGCATGAAAATATAATTTTGCAACCTCCAACAGATTATTGGATCCAGTCTTTGAGCCTCAGTGGCTGCAAACATCACAAAAAGTGGAGCTAGCCTCTGGATGAAAGAACATCACATTGCCCGGACACAGCCAGAAAATTGTGCCTAAATCCAATCCAATCCCTCGCCCAGCACTTTCCAATGAAATGCTCACACGTGCAAGTCATACATGTTTAGATTTTCTAAAAAGCTCATTTGAAAAAATAAACAGGTGAAATTAATTTTAATAATGTATTTTATTTAATCCCCATATATCTAAAGTACTATCACTTCAACATATAATCAGTATAAAAATGATCAATGAAATATTTTCCATTCTTTTTTCTTTGTACTTAGTCTTTGAGCTCTGGAGAGTATTTGACACGTACAGCGCATCTCAGCTTGGATGAGCCACATTTCGGGTGCTCAGGAGCCACAGGTGGTTGGCGGCTACTGTCCCGGGCAGTACAGCTCTAGTTCAACAGCCTGTTTCCAGGAAATTCAGGGAAGAGGAGCATGTGAAACTGCATTGCACTGATGTAATCAGAAAAATCCAGAAAGTATGATTTTTCTGGAAAACTATAGAAAAAGCAACTCAACATTTTTTCTTTTTCTTTTTCTTTCTTTTTTTTTTTAAAGAAATACATCGTAAGGGCAAGAAATAATAAAAAGAAAACCCATAAATTAATGTCTTCAGAGGCATCCAGTCACAATATGGGACTCTTGTTTGATTCTGGTTCAAATAATTTATAAAAATATTTTACAGTGTTGCCTGACCTGTGGTGGTGCAGTGGTTAAAGCGTCGACCTGGGAACACTGAGGTCGCCAGTTCAAAACCCTGCACTGGTCTGATCAAGGCACATATGGGAGTTGATGCTTCTAGCTCCTCCCCCCTTTCTCTCTCTCTCTCACTCTGTGTCTCCTCTCTAAAATGAATAAATAAAAAGAAATTAAAAAAAATATTTTACAGTGTTTATGAAATAATTGGAAATCTGAACACTGGATATTTGGTACTATTATAGAGTTATTTGTTCTAGGTGTGATAATGGATTTGTGGGGTTTCTTTTATTTAAAGAGTCATTATCTTTTAGAGAGACATGCTAAAATATTGATGATGGCATACTGAGATAAAATAAAGTCTGGAGTTTAAGTCAGAGTGACCTGGGAGTGAGGAGAATCATGGGGGTGGGGGTAAAATCCAACAAGATTGATAATGGCTAAGGCTGGGTGATGGATACAGGGGTTTTATGATAATACTTTAGCTACTTTTCCCTATTTATTAAATTTTTTCATAGTAAAACTTTTATTAATGAAATTGAGATAATATTGGAAAGAGAAAGGAAATGGACAGAGGAGGCCACAAAACAACAGATTCTGTGAAGAAGAAATATCTGCCCACTTCATCAGTGTTTTATAACATCTCACACAGATATGATAGATGGTAGGTCCTTTGAATAGTTTCCCCTGTGTTTTGCAGTTATTTTTGTCCTTAGAGCTCTTGGGGTATCTCCCATCAGGGATGTCAGTCAAATTACTCTGTTTTTAAGAAATATTTTTTTTTTCTGTGTAATTATACCACCAACTTTTTTGAAGTTTATTTGTATAACTTTATCTTCTACTTTTGTGATTTTTAAAGATCTTAATTTTGTTTCATAATTATGTGAAAATGTTAACATTTCAAGTCAAATTTATAAAAGAAGGCATAAAAGAGCTTAATTTATATCTCTGACAATTTCCTTTTGAGGATTTAGCACCAGCCTTTGGCTACAGTAAGTGGAAGTGAAGTCAGGGACCCCCACCTCTTTTAGCCGAAGGATTGACCCTTGACACTTCAACTAGCCCATTGATCACACTTCTTTGCAGTTTAAAACACAAACAGAAGGACAAAGAGATGAAAATGGTTGGATTTTACTCACCAGGTGGTGGCATCCTGACCAGGCTGCCCTGCTCTGCTCCCAGTCCTGAGGTCCTGGCATCCCCGTCCTCTGACATTGCCCTGGTTCCTACCTCAGAACCAGCCAGGTTTTCTAGCCTCCATTAGGTTCTCAGCCCTTGATATACATCCACTAAATTCCCTTTGACTTAACTCAAATGGCCTGATCCATTTCTGTTGTTTGTGTGCTAAGAACCCTAACTTAAGCACAAGACTTTGGCAACAAATTGCATAGTTAATTACTTAACCCAAATACTGGTAAGACAAACCGAGTGCTGTGAAGGTCCAGAACCATCCTGGGCACTCAGTGAGCTCAGAAAAGGCCCAGAGTCAGACAAAGCTTAAAGACTTGGCTGGATAATTCATATTCCTGAGGACCTCTTACCTGGTGGTTTTAGCCTGAGGGTCTTTAGAGCCTGTCCTTAGGATGGTGCTCCCTGAACACTTCACTCCCACCTATCCCCAACTTCCATATCACCATCTATTACATCTCCAGGGCAAGAGATTGTTTTCCTTACCACAGCTCAGCCTTGCCAGCTATGCAGAAGACAGACCTTTGAGATTTTGTTCATCTCTGCTATATTAAGTCCTCCTGACTCTACTCCTAGGCAAACAGATTGAAATACTTAGAGGGGCCAGGCCAAGTACAGGACAATATGGAGCAGCAGAGACTGGGGAGATCTTGAGGGGTTCTATTATTAAGTTCTAGTGATTGTTACCATGTAAGAATGGAAGCTCAGAATCATTATATCACATGATTTTTCATGAGAACTTGAAAATTAGAAATTTTATGTAAAATATCCTTATTTAAATATTTTAAAAAATATTATGAAGGTCAAATAGAATATATCTATGGAATGAATTCCATAGATATATTCATCAGTTGATGTCACCGTTTGAAACCTCTGGACTACTACCTACATCATGTGCTTCCCTCTCTATATGGTCATCACCTGCCTGTCTGTCTCTCCTATAAGACCCTGTGGTTTGAGAGAACTGGAATTATAATTCTCTTCTTTACAGCTGGATCCCACATGCCTAGATCAGTTTCTGGTGCAAAGTTAATCTCAATGTATGCACTAATGACTAGATAGATGGATGGATAAAGATGGATGGGGAGATCAATGGAAAGATGGGTAGGTGGATGGATAAATGGATGGATGGAAAAATGGATGGGTGGATGCATGGATAGGTGGATGAGGAGATCACACCATTCATGGAGACAAATAATGTGTAGATATGAATCAGTACCATACTAGGAAGAGAGAAGAGGAGAAGGAGAAGTGACTTAGTTTCTTTGCTTGGATGGTTATACCTAGCTCTCATATTGGGTTCCATGGGAGTCAGACCAATCTCTTTGTGGAGTTGCCAGGTTCTGTTCTTGGAATAGTGCTTCCAGAGCACTCACTCCACCCAGGGTGAGGGACTTGAATTCCTTGGTCTGCAAAGCTTACTTCCTTTGGTTACTCAGAGTTAAGGGTCTGAGGGTTGTGGCTCCTATGCTTTCCCTCTCTGCCTGGTCTCTGAGCACCTTTGTACCCCCAGCCTGCAAAAAAAGCAGCCTGCCTGGCCCTCCTCCAGTCTCAGCCCAAAGCATGGAATTTACTGCTGCTGGGGCAGAATGGGGCAGGGAGGTGGGTCTTCCTTTGGTCTGCCCGTCTTTGCTTCCTGCTGGCCTGCTTTGAGGATCCTTGCTCCACTACTCCACCGCCTACTTACCTGTGAGGACACAAAAAGGCTCATCAGTTGCTATAACAACATCCAGTACCTTTCTCTGTACTTAGCTGGGCTGTTTATTCCCTCTCAGATAAATGGATCTGCCTGCAGAGTGACTTTAACTGGCAGGCCACTGGCCCAATCCTTGACCTCAGAGGTGAATTTGAGCAATTGTTATTATCACCATTAGTGGTTGTATTGCTGTTATTGTTGCTTTAAGCTGCCATTTATTGAGCACTCACTGTGTGCCTTATTCTAACTGAGCTTTTACAAGCATTATCTCATTTAATCCTCACAGCGACAATATGAGATAAAAAATACTGCTCCTAATTTATTGCTCAGGAGAAAGCTGGTATTATCTCATTTATAAGAGTAGGGACCCTGGAACCAAACTGCCCAGGTTTACATACTGACTGCCAGATGCTAACTGTGTGGGCAAATTACTTAGCTTTTTTGTGCCTTAGTTTTCTGATACATACAATGGAGATAATAATAAGGCCTTGAATAGTGCCTGTCATGTAACAAGTGCTTGTTTTGATTACCTCAGAAGCAGATCACGAGACAAGAATAATAGCAGAAGTGGTTTGTTTGGGACAGATCTGATATAGGGAGTAAGGAGTGTGCACCATAAAAAAAGAAAGCTATGGACTAATATCCCCTTGTGAATATGGATGCAAAATCCTCAATAATACACCACTAAACCAAATTCAGCAACCTATAGAAAAGATTATACCCTACGACAAACTGTAGTTTATCGCAGGAATCCAAAATTAATTCAACATCCAAAAAATGAATTAATTGTATCAATAGAACAAACAACAATAATTACATGATCATCTAAATGGATGCAGAAAAAGCACTGGATTAAACCCCAAATCTTTCCATGATAAAAAATAGTTAACACAGGGTGGGGGGAGGGAGGGGAGGGTGGGAAAGGGAGAAGGGTAGGGACACAAGGAAAACCAGATAGAAGGTGACAGAGGACAATTTGACTTTGGGTGATGGGTATGCAACACAATTGAATGATAAGATAATCTGGAGATGTTTTCATTGTACATATGTAACCTGATTTATTGGTGTCACCACATTAAAGTTAATAAAAAAAAAAAGAAAAAAAATAGTTAACATACTAGAAATAGAAGTGAACACGCCCAACCTAACAAAGGGCATCTATGGAAAAGCACAGCTCTTAGCTTATTGCTAAAAACTGACAGATTTCCCCCCAAGATCATGAGCAAGACAAGGGTGTCTGTCCTCATCTCCTCTATTCAATATTGTGCTACAGGTTTTAGCCAGGAAAATTGGGCAAGAAAAAGAAATAAAATGCCTCTAGATTGGAAAAAAAAATACTGTCTCTATTTGCAAAAAGCATAATCGTGTATGTGGAAAATCCTAAGGAAATGCACCAAAAAGAGAAAAAGAGAGTGTTAGAAAGAGAAGAAAAGAGGGAGAAAAGAAAGAAGGAAAGAAGGAAGGAACTAACTAACTAAATAAATAAATAAAATTTAAAAAGAAAGGAAGGATGGAAGGAAGGAGAAAGGAAGGAAGAAATAAAGAAAGAAAGGAAGGAAGGAAGGAAGGAAGGAAGGAAGGAAGGAAGGAAGGAAGGAAGGCATTTTATAACTAATAATTGAGTTCAGGAAGGTTGCATGACACAAGATTAATATACAAAAAGTAAACTGTATTTTTGTATACTAGCCTTTGAACAATAAAAAGATTAAAATCAGAGGTGGATTAAGCTTGGGCCCAAGGTCGCTGGCTCCAGCAAGGCATTGCTCGGTCTGCTGAAGGCCCGCGGTCAAGGCACATGTGAGAAAGCAATCAATGAACAGCTAAGGTGTTGCGACGGCAACGAAAAACTAATGATTGATGCTTCTCACCTCTCTCTGTTCCTATCTGTCCCTATCTATCCCTCTCTCTGACTCTCTCTCTGTCCCTGTAAAGAAAAAAAATAAAGATTTTACACTGGAAATTACAAACCATAATTGAAAGGAACTAAAGAAGCCTTAAATAGCTTGACCTGTGGTAACACAGTGAATAAAACATTGACCTGGAATACTGAGGTTGCCAGTTGAAAACCCTGGGCTTGCCTGGTCAAAGCACATATGGAAAGCAGTTATTATGAGTTGATGCTTTTTTGCTCCTCCCCACTGCTCGCTCTCTCTCTCTCTCTCTCTCTCTCCCCTAAAATAAATAAATAAATAAAATGTAAAATCCTTAAATAAATAGAAAAACAAACACATTTGTGTTCATGGATAGGAAGATAGTAAAGTGTCATTTAAAGTGTCATTACTGCCCAAATTAATCAACAGATTCAATGCATTCTTTATCAAAATTATAGTTGCCTCTTTTTTTTTTTGCAGAAGTTGACAAACTGATTCTAAAATTTATATGGAAATGTAAGAGACCCAAAATAGTCTAAATAATCTTTAAAAAAATATAACACAGTGTAGGAATACCTCCCAATTTCAAAATTTACTTTAAACTTACAGTAATGAAGACTGTGGTACTGACATAGGATGGGTGGATGCATCTGCAATAGAACTGAGAGTGCCAAAACAAACCCCTGTATTTATGATCAGCTGATTTCTGACATGATGCCAAGACAATTAAATGGGAATTGTCTTCTCAGCAAAAGGTACCAGGAGAACTGCATATCTACATGCACAAGAATGATCCTACTTTATACTGCATATAAAAATTAAGGAAAAATGAGCCATAGACCTAAATATAAGAGCTAAAACTATAAAACCCTTAGAGGAATTATAGGTGTTAATTTTAGTGACCTTGGATTAAACAACAGTCTTTTTAGATGTGAAATGAAAAGCAGGAACAACAGAAAAAAGTAAATTGGATTTATCAAAATTAAACACTGTGTACTTCAGAGGACTCCATCAAGGAAGTGAAAATACAATCCACAGAATGGGGGAAATTTTGTAAATCATATATCTGATAAGGATGCAGTATTCAGAATACACAAAGAACTCTCACAACCCAACACACACACAAAAAGACAAATTATCCCATTTAAAAAGGGACAAAGAATTTGAATAGATATTTCTCCAAAGAAGATATACCAATAACCAATAAGCACATGAGAAGATGCTCAACATTTAGGAAATGCAAATCAAAACACAATGAGATGCCGATTCACCTTTACTATAATGACTACAATAAAAGAGAAAAAAAAAACCAGAAATAACAAGTGTTGGCAAGGAGGTGGAGAACCTGAAACCCTTATCAATGCTAGTAGGAATGTAAATGGTGCAGCTGATACAGAAAACAGGTTGGCAGTTCTTCCAAAGTGTAAACATGGAGTTACCATATGACCCAAGGATTTTCTTCCTCAGTATATGCCCAAGAGAACTGAAAACATATGTTCTTACAAACGCTTATAAGCAAATAGTCATAGCATGAATATTCTTGTGAATATGAATATTAATTTTAAAGAATAAAAACATGTCCACCAGCTGATAAATGGATAAACAGAATGTGGTATATTATACAATGGAATATTACTCAGCCATAAAAATGAAGTACTTATGTATGCACAACATAAATGAACCTTGAAAACATCATGCCCAATGCAAAAGGCTACATATTGTATGATTCCATAAAAATAAAATATCCCAAATAGGCAAATTTATAGAGTCAGAAAGTAGATTAATGGTTACTAGGTTCTGAGAGAGGGGAATTGGGAGTGACTACTAGTGGGTATAGGTTTTTTTTGGATGATGAAAATGTTCTGGAATTACATAGTGGAAGTGGTGTACAGCCTTGTGAGTATGTTAAATCATTGAAGTATACACTTTAAATGTTATATAGTTTAATAAAATAATTTTAAAAGATACATATATACATATATATTAGGAGATTTTTAGCTGCAGACAATAGAAATACAACTTCTACTAATTTAATCAACAAGAAAGTCTATTGGCTCATGAAACTCAGAGTCTAGAGGTAGAAGAGGCCTTCAGGATTGATTGATTTGGTAACTGAACATTGATATCAAATATCCAGATTTTAGGAATCTCTCTGGGACCTGGCCAGTTGGCTCAGCGGTAGTACCCACCCAGCATGTGGAAGTCCCTGGTTCAATTTCCGGTCAGGGCACACTGGAGAGGTGACCATCTGCTTCTCCTTCCATCTCCCCCATATCTATCTATCTATCTATCTATCTATCTATCTATCTATCTATCTATCATCTATTTATTTATCTATCTATCTATCTATCTATCTATCTATCTATCTATCTATCATCTCTTCCCCTCTGCAGCCATGGCTCAAATGATTGGAGCAAGGTTGGCCCCTGGTGCTGAGGATGGCTCCATGGCCTTGCCTCAGGTGCTAAAATAGCTTGGTTGCTGAGCAGCTGAGCAGCGGCCCAGACAGGGAGAGCATAACCTGATAGTGCACTTGCCAGGTGTATCCTGGTTGGGGCGCATGCAGGAGTCTGTCTCTGCCTCCCCTCCTCTCACTTAATATATAAAAAAAAATCTGTCTGCTCTGTTGTCTTCAGTGTCAGATTTTCTTCAGGCTGGTAGGAAGATATTTCAGTGGCTCTGGGCATCTTCTCTGGACACAGCAATGTCCCAAGGCAGAAAAGAAAGCTCATTTTTCTACTAGTTTCTCTTAAAAAAGAGGGAACTTTTTCCCAAAGTCTCCAGCAGACATACTCTCATAACTCACAGCCAGATTGGCTTACATGTCCATCCTAAGATACTCACTGCAAACAGGACTAGAATTCCTTTCAGACCACTGAGGCCCCACCTGGATCTTGGGGCATTGTCAATGTTTCCAGCAGCAGTTGGCTGGGTGGGGAAGAAGTGATATTGACCATAGTAAGAATTAGGAGGAAGGGGGAAATGGATCCTGGATAGGAGCCAATAGTTTAATTAAGTTATCTCAATAGAAGATGATTGATGCAATTTTTATAGATTTCATTATCTCATGTTGATACATTTAATCAATGAGCTTGGAAGAAGTGCATGAACAATGTGAAATTCCGTGTTCTCCATGGAAACTTAAGATGTCATAATACCAACCAGCGATGCATCATGACTTCCACTCTCACTGCCAGAAACTGAGACATTCCATTCATCCCCTAGCAAGAGAGCTTCACTACAGAGCAAGGAGAAGCCCAGCTCAGACTGGGTGATATGGACCTCAGCAGCATAAACAAGCTGATTGCTATCTATTTGACAATAGATACTTACTGTCGAAAAACTGAAAGCTTTCCCCCCAAGATTATGAGCAAGACAAAGGTGTCTGCTCTCATCTCTTCTATTCAATATTGTGCTATCGGTTCTAGCCAGGAAAATCAGGCAAGACAAAGAAATAAAAAACCTCTAGATTAGAAAGAAAGAAAACTATCACTAGGAAAGGATGATTTGTGTAATTATTCTCTCCTATTTATAAATGTAAAAATAGTTAATGAGAAATAAAAATAAAGAACAAAACCATTTATTTTTAAGTGGGCAAAGGACTCCATCAAACATTTCACAGAATGATATATACCAATGGCCAATGAACACATGAAAAAAAGTTTGGTTTAATAAGTCATCTGGGAAATGGCATTTTGGAAGTAAAAAGCACTGAAAGCCAAATGCTTATGAAGAAATAAAGCAGCACAAAATGTCAAGCATTGCCAGTAGAGAGTATAAAATAGTATATCCCCTTTGGGGAACAATTTGTTAGTTCTTACAAAATTAAACAACACTTACCCTGTGACCCACTGGTTCCAGTCGTAAGTTATTCATTCCCAAGAAACAAAACCACTTATCCACAGAAATAGTTGTTTAAGAATGTTCATAGCAGCTTTATTCATAAGAGCCAAAAAGTGGAAACCACCAATGCCCATCAACAGGAGAATGGATAAACAAATTGTAGCATATTCATCCAACAAAATACCACCAGTAATAGAAAAGCAGGAAGATGAGCTTTATTGCTACCTGCCCAATGTGGATGTTTCACAGACCCCCCAGAAGTACATACTGTATGATTCCATTTATATGAAGTTTAAGAACAGGTACATCTAATTCACGGTGATAGAAATCAGGACAGGGATGGCCTGCGGGAGTTAATTGGAAGGGAACACAAGAGAACCTTCTGGGGTGATGGAAATGTTATATACACTGAGAACTGTGCTGATTACACAAATGTATACATTAATCAAAATCCACTTATTAGTGTACACAGACCTGTGTGTTTCAGGATATGTCAATTTAACTTTAATTAAAAGAAATGAAAAAGTTAAGAGGCAGAAGTGGTGAGCAGAAGGTGTCTGGAGCCAAACCAGAAGAGGCAGGAATTTGGAGCTAAAGAGCTTGCTTCTGAAGTCATGGGATGCTGGGTACAGGGGAGGTGTTTGAGTGGGGGTGTTTGGCTCAGTCTTTGACTTGTATTCCGGGACATTGTCTGTCTCCATTATCCTGCTATGCAGCTTTGGTGGCTGAGTCAGCTTGACTCCTAGAATCCAGGCTTTGCCACCTGCTCTATCATCCTTCCTGGAACATGTTGGAGACTTTGTCCCTTAGGGGAGGCTCAGTCGGAGGCACAGCAATCCCTGGACTTCCCCATCTCTAGTCCTGGGGGGACCAGAAGTAAGGAAGAGCAGCCCCCTACGCCTCCTGCTTTCCTGAGTAGAGCAGCATTGAGTCTTCTGAGAAATCTCATTTCAGCTGTCAGCTGTCTGCCCAGCTCCACTCCACTCCAGGATTTTCACTACTCTGCACGGATGATGACTCAGTGCGGGGGAGGAGGCAACAGGAGCCTCACTCTGCTCAGGGAGGCCAGGGCTGTAGCTGGGGGAAGAAAACTACCCATCTTTGTGGGCACCTGGGATTTCCACTCCTGACCTGTCGTTCCGTTCAAGAAGAATGAAAAAATAGAAAGGACTTGAACTTTGTGGACAAACTAAGTTGGGGGCATCCTATTTAACCTCAGTTTCCTGTTCTCTAAAATGGCATGGGGGTTTCTTAGGGTTTTAGGTGCATGTGATTTATTGAGAACTGCACTTAGGAAGAACCTGTAAGAAGTGATCATATTAGGAAGGGGCAGGGGGAAAGGTTCAGTGTTGGCCTGATCCACTGGGGTCTGTGGGAGTGATCACACCACACAACTGTTACCTGCCCCAGATGAGATGGGAGGACCAGTCTTTTGGACCCCCCATGTCAGCATTGACTATGGGCTGAGGGATGTAATCAATTGGTGAGGCTCCAGAGGGGAATTCTCTGGGGAAGGGGGTACTGAGAACTCTTAGCAACCAAAACTTACTTGCACGACTGGAGGGTGGGCATGCTGGCCTGATTATGGAGACCTGATTAGGACCCCAACAGTCAATATTAAAGGGTGAAATACCCATCACACAGGACTTCTGTGAGTTCACACAATAGGCAGTGAAAAATAATTACATCTTAGTTGAATGAGAAAGGAAATCTAGAACCATGAATGTGTGTGCCCTGCTTATTGCAGATTCAACATTTTTAGGGACCCAGGCAAGGTTGGAATCCAAAGTCTATGCTTCTAAGCCATAGCAATATCAAAAATACTTAACAGCCAGTAGCTGGCAAGGCAGCTGGAGCCTGGAGGCTCCCTGGGTCGTAGGAAAGTTTCTGCTTACTGAGGAAAAGCCTGGGGTAGTGGTGGGAGACCCTTTAGGGACTTGGGACAGTGTCTACCTACCATCTGGTCTTATCAACTTGCCACATCAGATGCTCATGCATAACTCCCTGAGGCAGGTGAGCCTACTCCTTCCCTTGATGTTTCTCTATTATATATTTCTGACACCTTGAGAATTGGCCACTGGGTGTCACCTGCTCCATCCAATTCAGCTTTCCATGGGACTTTCCAGAAACTGAGTTGTAAATGTACTGGGATGTCCACATTTCCTCTATAAGTTACTGAACATCACGTGAGGAAAGAACACTGATTTTGGAGGCAGACCAGGGTTTGAATCCAACTTTGCCATTGGTTGCTCTTTGCTCTTCAGCAAGTTGCCTTACCTCCCTGAACCTCAGCTTCCCCTCTGTAAAATAAAAAATAGATAAATAATGTCCCTACTCAGAATAATGATTGGGAGAATTAAGAGTCTCATCATGTGATGTGATTAGCCCATAGCAGGTCCTTGATAAATGTTTGCTCTTTGTCTGTTTTATCTTCTGCAACGATGTTGTATTTCTGGTCCTGTCATCCCTAGAGAAGTAGCATTTTTAGGTTTACCACTCACACTGGAAAGCTTGGCTCATCCTGCTCATTTTCCCCGTTGAATCACTTGATACTCTGGAAAGGAACTGTTGTCCTGTCAGTTTAAGGCCCCGATTCCAGGAACTCCCTCCACAAAGGCATGATTATTTCCTCTCTGATGTTTCTTACACTTGCAGAAGTCTCATCTCTTTTACGAGCACCCTCTTTGTCCCTTCACCTGGCCAGCTACTCTTTCCTTGGAAAGATGGTTTGGTTGGAGTGGAGCCTTTATCAGTAAGCTGTGTCTTTTGTTTGGAGTCCTGATATGATGGTGAGGAGTCCTACATGCAATCTGCCATCACAGATGAGGACTTTAAAGAGGCTGGTGGTCAGTGCCTGAGTGCCTGTTTCTTCCCTTTATTAGAGGTTCCCTGTAGGCAAGGAGAGATTTCTTCCCTGGCCATAAATGTCAGGGCAGGATATCAGCTTGACCTAGAGGTCCAAGGAGATAATAACAGAAAGATTCTGGGGGTTCAGAGAAAGGGGGTTCAGAGAAAGTGTGGGGGTGTGTGTGAGAGAGATTTAGTTTAAGAAATTGTCTCAAATTATTTTGGAGGCTCGATAAATTCCAAATCTGCAAAGTAGGCCGGCAGGCTGGAGGTCCAGGGAAAAGTCACAGTTTGAATCCAAAGGTTGTCTGCTGCCAGAATTCCTTCTTACTCAGGAGAAGTCAGTCTTTATTCTACTAAAGTCTTCAACTGATTGGATGAGGCCCACCCCAATTACAGAGGGCAATCTACTGTACTCAAAGTTTACCAATTTAATGTTAATCTCATCCAAAAAAACACTTTCATAGAAACATCCAGAATAATGCTTGACCAAATATATAGGAACTGTGGTCCAGCCAAGTTGACATATAAAATTACTACAAGTAGGCAACAATTTGCTTGACAATATAAAGGCATACAGAAAGTCACATTATCGGTCCTAGCTGGTTGGCTCAGTGGATAGAGCGTCGGCCTGGCATATGGTCGTCCCTGGTCTGATTCCCAGGCAGGGCACACAGAGAAGTGACCATCTGCTTCTCCTGCCTTCCTCTCCCCCTTCCCTCCCTCTTCTCCTCCTGCAGCCAGTGGCTCTATTGGTTCGAGGATAGCTCAGTTGGTCCCAGTGCATCAGCCTTAGGTGCTGAGGATAGCTCAGTTGGTCCCAGTGCATCAGCCTTAGGTGCTAAAAATAGCTCAATTGATTCGAGTATCAGCTCCAGACGGGGTTTTTCAGGTAGATATTAGTTGGGCGCATGCAGGAGTCTGTCTCTCTATCTCCCCTCCTCTCACTTAAAAAAAAAAAAAGTCACATTATCTTATTTGTCTCAATCACTTAAGAAAGTCCTTCTATCCACATTTGCCCAATTGGTGAACAGTTCAGTCTCAGGCATGCTTTGGAGGGCACTCCTTTTTAGTCTCAAACAAGAATCAAGGATGGGGACTTTCTGTGACAACTGGGAAAATGGATGGGGCCTATGCCCCTGTCCATTCACCATATGTCACATATAGGCTCTGGTGGCCATTTCTCCTTCTGCTCCCCAAGGCAGCTGTTTGGCCTTCTTCTCTGTGCTCCATCAACCCACGGACTTCAAGTTTCTCCTCACCACCAGCCACATACCTGGCACTATGCCTCTTCCTTGCTTGCAAAAACAGCAACACTGAGAAAGCCTGCATTTCCTTCCCAGCCCCTTGGTCCTCAGTGAGATCTCTGCTTCCACCCTAGATTCCCTCTGTGGGCCCCCCTTACTATCTGAAGTCTAGGGCAGGAGAATTCTTCCATAGGCCTGGAAAGTTCTGTTTGAGGATCTGAAACACAAAAGCTCTTGAAGGAATCAGAAACCACATTCAGAATCATAAAAAGATTTGGGGGAGAGAGGAGAAATTGATAAACACGTGTTATTTTTCTTGGTCTTCTGCTGGAGTGAGAGTCAGATATGAGTTCCTCAATAAATGACACTGCCACATGCATATTAAACAGAGAGACCCACTTATGCAGTGACCTTGGGCAGGAGATGAGCAGCAAAGAGGCAGTGGTGGGCATAGAGAGAATGAGGGGAGAGTGGTGAGAGATGAGGTTGGGACAGTAGGCAGGGGCGAGACCACAGTGAAACCTTGAGTCAGAGCAAGAAATTTGAAGTATATCCTGAGGATGTTATTAGGGGGGAGGGGAGGGTAGACTGGTGGGGACACATGCAATACTTTTGAGCGGGAAGTAACACAATCACACTTGTGTTTCAGAAAGCTCCTTTTAGTGACGGAACAGAAAGTGTCCTTAAGGGGTGTTATGGGCTGAATCATGTCCTTTTAAAATTTATATGCTGAAGTCTTTATCTCAGTACCACAGAATGTTACTACGTTTGATGATAGGGCCTTTAAAGGGTAATGAAGGTAAGGCTATGGCCAGATAGCTCAGTTTGTTAGAGCATCATCTCAGTATGTCAGGGTTCTGGGTTTGATCCCTGGTCAGGGAATTTACAAGATCTAACAATAAGTGCAGAAATAGCCTGACCTGTGGTGGTGCTGTGGATAAAGCATTACTTGGAATGCTGAGGTTGCAGGTTCAAAACCCTGGGCTTGCCCGGTCAAGGCACATATGACAAACAATCAATGAACAACTAAAGTAAAGCAGCTATGAAGGCAGAAATAAGTGAAACAACAATGAATGTTTCTCTCTTCCCCCCCCCCTCTCTCTTCCAAATCAATAAATTAAAAAAAAATTAAATGAGTTAATGAAGATAAAATAAGGTCATATGGGTAAGGCCCTTATTCAGCATGTCTGGTGTCCTTGTAAGAAGAGAAAATTAGGACATAGACACGCACAGAGGAAACATCATGGGAAGAGACACAGGGAGAAGGTGGCCGTCTACAAGCCGAGGAGAAAAGCCTCAAAAGAAATAAACTCTGCTGACAACTTGATCTTGAACTTTCAACCTGTAGAGCTGTAAGGAAAATACATTCTGTTGGTCCTGGTCAATTGGCTTAGTGGTAGAGCATCAGCCTGGTGTGTGGAAGTCCCAGGTTCAATTCCCCGCCAGGGCACACAGGAGAAGCAACTGTCTGCTTCTTCACCACCCCCCTCTTTCTCCTCCCACAGCCATGACTTGACTGGCTCGAGTGAGTTGGCCCCAGGTACAGAGGATGGCTCTATGGCCTCGTCTTAGGTGCCAAAATAGCTTGGTTGCTGAGCAACAGAGCAGCAGCTACAATTGGGCAGAGCATCACCCTGTAGGTGGCTTGCTAGGTGGATCCCAGTTGGGCACATGCAGGAGTCTGTCTCTGCTTCCCTGCCTCCTGCCTCTCACTTAAAAAAAAAAAAAAGTGTTCTGTTGTTGCAGCTGCCCAGTCCACAGTACCATGGTACTTCGTATGGCAACCTAAGCAGATTTACGCAATGGGGCAAAGAGGCTGCTAGCATGCTGCTGAGGCAGCTGCTGTGGTTTCTCAGGTAAGAACTAACAGTGAACCCAGGAAGAGGCTTGGTCTGGGGGTGATGGGCAGATGGCCCCCAGAGGTGCTCAGAAGGCCTGGGCTGAATAGGCCTGACAACAGACAGGTCAACTTCTGTTACAGACTTTAGCTATGCCAAGAAGGGCAGGGCTTGGTGATAATATCACCACATCTGGAAAACAGCTCCCCAGGCCACGTTCCTGCATGTTTCCACACCATGTGCCACTGATTTGGCTCCCCTGAGTGTTAAAAAGATTTCCTCGAACTTGAAGCTTTCTTTTCTCTCAACTCTTGAACAATGTGGCATTTTCCAAAGCTCAGTCACACCAAGAGCAGTTCTTATCAAGAAGAATCAGATAACTTTTCTTCCTCTAGGGCATGATCACACCCAGGGGCATACTTTCAATTGTTTTGTGCTAACTTGGCATTTGGGCACTTCTAATGATTTTTATTGTGTATAGTTCTAGAAGCAAAACACATGCATAATTATTTTTTATGTGTGCAAATGTTTATATTTCAGGATTTATGTAATTATATATTAATAGTATTTTATTGGGTTTTAATCAAAGTACAGTAAAATTTATAAATCTTAGGTATATACCTTGATGCATTTTCCCTCTGTTTATACTAGTAAAACTCCCACCCATATCAAGAATTAGAACACTTCTGATTCCCTAAAAAGTTCCCTGTGCTCCTCTGTAGTGAGTCACCACCCCCACCCTCCAAAACAACTATGATCTGACTTTTATCACCATTTGAAATTTATAACTCTGTGTAATGTATGCACAGTCTATAGACTTTTGTGTCTAGTTTCTTTCATTTCATATAATATTTTTGAGATATATCCATGTTATTGTACTCATCTATAGCCATTTTTCTTACTGCTGAATAATATTTCCATTATATCACTATACTTCAATTAATTTATTCAATCTCCAGTTGATGGACAACTTATTTTAAGCAAAAGACATAGGTCATGTTGAATTTCAATGAACAAAATGTAGGGCTAAATGAAGGGGACCTTAGAGAGATTATCTCGATTTTCTTATTTTGTCCACAAAGCCCAGAGAAGAAAAGTGACTAGCCCAAGGTCCCACAGCTTTTTCAGGGCAGAACTGAGATCCAAACCAGGTATGCTACTTCTCTGGTCAGTTGAAGCTCTTCTTTATTCCTCCCTATATCTCATCGTACCTCTTAAACAAATGTGAAAAATATTAATCAATTACTCCCTAAAAGGATATATATTTTAAGCATATAAGTGGCAGAGAAGTGACAATTTGATCTGGAGTGTGTGTGAGACTACTTTCTCCCTATGAAGTTTGACATTTTCTTCAGCAAGAGCTGTAAGCCTTTCAAGCCTCTGACACCTGGCTTTCTCTGCCGCCTTTGCTCTCCGCAGGGTCCTATCTTAGAAAAGAGGCCATGAAAGGGCAAGACTTGTGTGGTCTGGAGAACACAGGGCTGAGCTATCTTTGCTTTGGTATGGAGTCTTAGCTGGACACTGAGCCTGGGGAGGACCAAGAAGCAAAAAACAAGAAAGAGAAAGGTCCCGAGCAGGTAACGTTGATGCTTCCTTTAGATTTTCATGCTCCTCATGAATGAGACCTCAAGATTTGGGGTTGGATTCTCTGCTCAACTAGCTGTGTGGCCTTGGGTGAGTCATTTTACCTCTGCACCTCACTTTCTTCACCTGCAAAATGGGAGAGTCATTTCTATTGGGAAGGCCATGAGGACTCAATAAAATGAAAATGGGACAAAAATGATGGGTCAAGTTAAATTTCTTTGTTCTTTCTTTAGTTGATGGATGAGAAGTCTCCAGGTTGAGCCACTAAGTTACTGACCACCCCTCTACACTCCCCTTCCTAGATCCAGGGCAAGCTAGGATACCTCCATGAGCATCTCCACAGTTCACATCTACCCAGCTCTAGGCAAAGCAGACAGCCCAACACTTATGAGGGAAGAACATGCCTCTTCTTCTCCATGGGAAGCAAGGAATATGACTCTGGGACTTCTCTGGGGTTTGGGTACTGCTTGCTATGTGACTTGAGCAAGTTTCTTCTGCTTTAAATGTAAAATGGGATTAAGTAATCTCCCCTTATTGCAAGATTATCATGTGGACTAAGTGGAGTAATAGCTGCAAAGCTCTTAACACAGGCAAGTTAAATACAATGGGTAAAAGAATGGGGGATTCAGGTTGGGTTTGAATTCACTGTCTACCACCTCCTAGCTGTGTAACCTTGGCAAACTTGTAAAAATGGGGATATGACTAGAACACACCTCCAGGAGTGGTTGTGTAGCAGTAACAAGGTAAAAAAATAAAACGATTTGAAGCCGACCAAAGGCTTGAACGGTAGGACACAGACGTCAACTGAGCAAGATGACAATGGTTAAGGATTCACTATTTCTTGACCACTTTGTTGACCAATCATAGCAACATAATTGAGCTTTAATTATTTATTTAATTGGCAATATAACTGAATTTTATGTTACTATGCTTTCTCTTTTTTATTTATAAAGTTATTATTGTTCTAGTCGGGGGCAATGTGGTAATTGGAAAGAATGTAGACTTTGGGTTCAGACTGAGTGTTGAATCCTGAGATCAGTTGTGTGAACCTGTGCCAGTCATTTCCCTCTCTGAACCTCACTTCCCTCCCCTAGAAATGGGGGTGAATATGCCACCTTTGCTAGGTTCCCTTGAGGGGGAGATGACACACTAGGGACCACCATCCAGCCCATTCAGCCCAGGATCAGCTTCCTGTAGACCAGGGTTTCCTGGCCTGTCTTTGTGTCCCAGTTACTATGGTAGTAAACAAATGTTTGGCTCAAGGACATTAAGATGACTCCCTGCCATTAAGGGGAATATTAGTGTCGGTTTATTGTTCTGCGGCATCCACGCCTGCATTCTGCAAGTGGACACAAGGTGAAGGCACAGCCCTGCATTCCAGGAAACAATTAGGAATCCTGGCTCCTTTACCTTCCTCTGGCCATCCAAAACAAGGCTGAGGAGGCCTGCTCCAGGGACAGACAAAGCATCTGGGCTTTGATGTCAGTCAGACCTGGACTTGAATCTGTTTTGTTCATTTTACATTGCATTCTCTTGGGCAAGTGACTTCATTGGTTCCCCTCTGTGAAATAGGAATAACAATGGTCCTTACCTTCTAAGGTTACCTGAGCATCTTGCTTGTACATAGTAGTATCTTCTACTATTGTTGTTAAAGATCAAGGTGGGCCTGGCATACAGTTTACTGTCCAAATAGTGAACTCTACAGTGTGAGCAGAGCCAGGCTTTCCTGTTCCTGGCTCTCTGTAGGACACAGGTTAATGCATGTACATTTGACAATGTTGACCAAGTGCTTAGCATATAGTATATGCTCAATAAATGTTAATTCCTGCTCCACCATACTCTCACAGGCAGGTCCTAGAAGGACCTGGAACTTCTGTGGATATCACAACCAACATTTTCTTCTGTTTAGCTCATCGCAGTTTTCAAAGGGTCCAAGGTTTCCTTTAGTTCCAGGACAATCCCTGGGCCTTGTTCCCATGTAGGGGAAGAAACTCAACACGAGACTCTGGGTGGCTTCATCAATGGAGCATGACTGGTATGTGATAGCAGCTGTGCTCATTTTTTCTACTTTCTGTTCATCATCATTCTTCAACAATTGCTTATTGAACACCTACTATGTGTTATGGGCCTAAAATGGTTTATAAGACAGACTTATGTTGGGTTTTGAAATTTATAGTCCATCTGGGAGAGGGACATGAATGTATAACAACACAAGTTTCTTAATCCAAGGGTGATAACTGTTAAAAATGAAAAATATGGGGAGTAGCCAGAGTGTATAGGGGTGACCCAGTCAGGGAAGGTCTTTATGCGGGGTGTCTCAGCCTGAGTCTCATGAGAGCAGAGTCTGAAATATGGGTTTGGGTGCAAGGAGTTTATTTGGGAGGGGACCCTGGGGAGAAGCAAGGCGGGAGAAGGGAGATGAGATGTGGCAGCAGGAAAGCCAATGTAAAGATGTGTGATCAAGATCATTCATTACTGTAGGCAGCTTGGCCAGCTTCTGAGACCGTCTGAGGAGGAAGCAGAGGGCTTTCTGGCAGTGTTCCCCCAAAGGAAGGAGAGAGTATATTCTATGCATCTTGAAGGGCCCTGGGGGAGTATGCCAGGTAGTGGAGCAGCTCCATATTCACCAGCCTGTTGGAAGCATGGCTCATCTGTCACAACCCTAGGTCCTCAGCATTTCTGCTGGCCCCTCTGAGTCCTGGAGTGGAATTATTTTCAAAATACATCTCCCCACAGCCTGGGCTCTTCTGGACACCCACCCAAAGCTGCAATGCCTAAAATGTTCAACTAGAGCACTTTCTCCACTAAATGATTCTGCTATGGACTCAGGTGGGCACAGAGGGTGTTGGTGAGAAGTAGATTTGTTCCCTTCTTTTTCTCTCTGGACTTCCTGTCTCTTAAAAAGCTTTGGAAGGTAGAAAATTCCCAGACAAGCTACAGAGGACAGAGAGCAGCCTGTGCCTGGAGTTTGGTGGCCATAGAACCCAAAGAAGGTGAATCTCAAGCACAGCCATCTTTAATGGATTCAGGAAGCCAGGGGCATTCCCCATCCTTGCCCAGCTCTCCCCTAGCCACCCATTTCCTAGTAGAATAGCTTCTGGCCAGGGGCCAGGTGTGGGAATGGAGGCAAAATGCCTTTAGGGAGGTGGCAGAAATGCATCTTGGCCCTTTCTAATTGAAAGGGGGACATGGAAGGAGGGAGCAGTGGCCTGGAGGGATGTCAGAGCAATGGCCTGGGAGTTAGGACACCTGATTCTAGACTCACTAACTCCTCAAGATATTATTGCAAAAAGACATAAGCTAATCTGAAATGCATAAATGAGGTTCTTTATGGTGAATGATGGCAGTGGCTAACAATTAAGATTGAGTGAGCATTTGCTGCTTCCCCTCAGTCTTGCCACCAGGTTATAATGAAAGCAAGTTATGGGCAGAATTCTGCCTCCACAATGCACATATTAAAGCACTATTATGAGCAAGCAGACCTCAAACAGTTTATGCAACATGTAAGAATATTCCAGAACCACATTCTGTGACTGCTGAAGTCCATGTTAGGAACCAGAACCGTGCACACTGATGGCTGGATGCAGATCTACGGGACCAGCTCGGAGTGCCGTGCTGGGGGCTAGCTGGATTCTGTCATCTTGTTCACTTCAGGGGAGGAAGCATCTCTAAAATGTCTCAGCTATGCTATATATTCTGAATGCCGTCAAGCTCATCAACAACTACTTCTTTCTAGCATCATTAAGCTTGCTGACAAGGCACTGATTTCACCTCTGAAACCTATTTACTTTTAACAGTCATTATATTAATCAGCAAAGCCTCTAGTTGATTAAAACTAAGGATGAATGAAGCTTTTGTCCTCATTGCTTTTGGAGCCAGAGAGCATTCCATGAGAGTATGCCAGTGGCCACTCTTGGATTAAATTTCAGATTAGACAACTGATAACTCCTCTGGAGCTGCAGCCTGAACATAAACACACATTTATATAACATTATCTCCTTTGAACTATTTCAGACTTAACTTCAGATGTCTTGGGGATAACCTTCCAACAATCAACTCCCCTTCGGTCCTCAGTGTCCCTATCTCTAAAGCCCCTGGTGCTCTAGGCCCTTGGTGTGGGCTCTTGCTTTGGGAGCCATATCTTAGGGGAGGCTATTTCAGGCTCCCTGTGGACAAGGCTAGTCATTTTCCAATGCCCCCGCCTTTTTTAGATATAGCTGATATATAACATTATATTAGTTTCAGGTGTGCAACATACTGATTAAATATTTGTATATATTGTGCAATAAACATAACAATAAGTCTAATTAACAACTGTCAAAATTATATTTTCTTGTGATGAGAACTTTTAAGATTTATTCTCTTAGCAACTTTCAAATATGTGATACAGTATTGTTAACTATAGTCACCATGCTGTACATTACATCCCCAGGACTTATTTATTTTATAACTGGAAATTTATAGCTTCTGACCTCTTTGACCCATTTCTCCCACCCTCTGGCAACCAACAATCTGTTGTCTGTATCTATGAGCTTTTTGTCAATGTTGTTGCTTTTTTAAAGTTGATTATGAGAGAAAGAGACAAACATTGACTTGTTTTTCCATTTATTTATGCATTCATTCATTGATTTCTGTATGTGCCCTTTCTGGTGATCAAACCCACAACCTTGGTGTAACGAGACAATGGTCCAACCAGCCAAGGCATTGGTTTTTTTTGTTTTGTTTTGTTTTGTTTAATATTCACATATAACTGATAATGTAGTTTTTCTTTTCTCTGTCTGACTTATTTCACTTAGTATAGTGCCGTCAAGGTTCATCCATATTGTTGCAAATGACAAGATTTCCTTCATTTTTATGGCTGAATAATACTCTCTTAAATATATGTATATACAGAAATAATGTCAAAGTAACAGTAGCATGAGAGATAGTACTGATCTCTCCCTTTGAAATTTCAACAAATTAAACAGCTATATTGCAGTGAAGAAAACCCAGCTGGGCTCATTGGTGTGCCTGAAAGATCCACACACTGAATGAACTAAAAGTGGGACAAGGTGAAAAGGGGGGCAGAAGATAAAATGCAAATTATGATCATGCTCTGGAGAGAGAGGAAAAGCCCAGAGTGACTGGGACTTCTACCAGAAGGAGCAGAAAGATTGGAGAAAATTTAGTGTGATACTGAACCACAGTGGCAGAGGGTGGTCACTACCAGTGTTCCCATGGTCTGCCCTCAGCCTGCACTCAGACAGAAACACAAAAATACAAAGTGCAGTCCCCTACCCTCTCAAATACTGCCTCCCTCCCTTTGTGGGTACACAAAGTTGCAGCAACATAACCCACAGTTGAAGAACAGAGGTGCTCTGTGTCCCTTGCTCTGTTAGGATGCAACATAACCCACAGTTGAAGAACAGAGGTGCTCTGTGTCCCTTGCTCTGTTAGGATGCAGAGGTGCTCTGTGTCCCTTGCTCACTTAGAGGCATGAGACTACCATTGGTAAAGCCATAAAGCCCTTAAAAGTCTCACCCATCATCATGACTACAGCCCTGGCTCCACCTTTGTGACAGCAGCTTCTTAGCAGAGTTCAACTTGGGATTTTACAGAGCTAAAACTTGTAATCTAGTGCCACCTACTGGGAAAAAAATAGAAAAAACTCTTGGAAATGTTTTCTTCTAATTTTTTGTTGTTCTTTAGTTTTGTTGTAGTAGTCTTGTTTTTTTATGTTTTTGTTTTTGCACTTATTTAATTTTTTATTTTTCTTTTAATTAATTTAATTTAATTTTTTGTTTTGTAATTTTTTTGATTTCTTAACAATACCATTCTCAAATACCCTCAAGGCAGAAAACAGGAATACCATGACTACCCAAGAAAAAGATGCAGTTCAGAAAGAAAGTAAAAAATCTTCAGAAAGTAATTTCAACTGTATGAAAACCATGGAGTTACACAAATGAGAATTCAAAATTGAAGTTCTGAAAATATTCAACAAGATGTGAGAAAACACAAATAGGCAACTGAATGAACTCAGAAAACAAAGCAAATACCTCATCAAGGAGATTGAAAATTTAAAAGTAGAGATGAAGAACTCAATACATAAATTGGAAAATGAAGAAGCAAGTTTAGCTAATAGAACAGGCCAGATAGAGAAGAGAATTTGTCATATCAAAGACAAGCAACTAGAGATGACTGAGAGGGAAGAAGAAAGAGACTCAAGAATTTTAAAAAATGAGCCCTAGAGAATTGTGTGACTCCATCAGAAAGAGCAATATAAGAATAATGGGTATTTCAGAAGAAGGGAGGGAGAAGGGAATGGAGAGCCTATTCAAGCAAATAATTGATGAGAACTTCTCAAGCCCATGAAAAGAGTTAGGTCCTCGAATCCAAGATGCAAACAGAATGCCAAGTTACCTCAATCCAAACGGGCTTTCACAAAGGCACGTTGTAATAAAAATGTAAAAAATAAATGACAAAGAAAGAGTCCTCAAGGCAATTAAAGAAAAGAAAAACATAACATATAAAGAACATAACATATAAAGGGAAAAAATAAAACAACATAACATATAAAGGAAGTCCCATTAAATTATCATCAGAGTTCTCAGAAGAAACTCTACAAGCCAGAAGAGAGTGGACTCAAACTTTCAAAGTGCTGAAAGTGAAAAATTACTAGCCAGATATTATATCCATCAAAGCTGTCCTCCAAATATAAAGGAGAAATAAAAACTTTTGCAGACATACAGAAGCTGAGGAAATTTATCATCATAAAACCCCCACTGCAGGAAATACTCAGGGAATTTGACTAGATTCAAAGAACAAAAACAAATCAAAACTGTAAGTAAAAGCTCCAACAAGGTTACAATAAGAATAAGAAAAATTTGTGACAACAAAACATAAAAGACGTGAAGATAAAGGTCAGAAGTAGCAAAAGAAGATGGAATGCAGAAGCACTCACAAGACAAAGGACTCATATACGTATGAAACATTTTTTTCTCAGTAACTTAACAGTAATCACCTATTGAAAAACCAAAACTGATATACATAACTTTAAAAAGAGGAAACAGAAGAAGCATGAAATACCACCAAACAAAAACAACTGACAGAAACACAAAGGAAAAGAACCAAAGGGGACACAAAGCTACCAGAAAACAAAACGTACAATGACTATAGGAAATCCTCATGAGTAAATAATTACCCTAATAAATACTCACCAATAAATGCTATGAAATGTTATATGCCACCAAAATTAACAATCTAGAAGAAATGGATACATTCCTAGAACTATACAGTCTTTCTAACCTGAGTCACAAAGAAGTGGAAAACCTAAATAGACCTATAAGCAGAGGGAAAATAGAAACAACTATTAAAAACCTCCCCAAAAATAAAAGTACAGGACCAGATGGCTACACTAGTGAATTATATCAAACATTCAAAGAAGATTTGGTACCTAACCTTCTTAAAGTTTTCTCCAAAAATTGAAGAAAAAGCAATACTCTCTAACACATTTTTGAGGCCAACATAACACTGATACCAGAACCTGACAAGGACAATACATAAAAAGAAAACTATGGACCAATATCTCTAATGAATACAAATCCAAAAATCCTAAACAAAATACTAGCAAATCGAATACAACAATATATTAAAAAATAATACATCACAATCAAGTGGAATTCATTCAGGAGTACAAGGATGGTTCAACATACCTATATCGATCAACATGATACACAACATCAATAAAACAAATAAAAAAATTATATGATCCTTTCAATAGATGCAGAAAAAGCATTTGATAAGATACAATATCCATTTATGTTTAAAACACTCAATAACATGGGTATAGAAGGAAAGTACTTCATCAAATAAAGGCCATATATGACAAACCATCAGCCAATATCATACTAAATAGTAAAAAAATGAAAGCTTTTCCTCTAAAATCAGGAGCAAGACAAGGTTGCCCATTCTCTCCACTCTTATTCAATATAGCACTGAAAGTCTTAGCCAGAGCTATTAGGTAAAAGAAAGAAATAAGAGGCATCCATACTGGGAAAGAAGAAGTAAAGGTATCACTTTTTGCAGATGACATAATCTTGTATATAGAGAACCCCAAAGATTCCACCAAAAAAAAAGAAACTATTAGCAACAATAAATAAATACAGTAAAGTCACAGAATACAAAATCGATATATGAAAGTCTACTGCTTTTCTATATGCCAATAAGAAAAAAATTTCTTTTACAATTGCAACAAAAATAATAAAATACCTAGGAATAGACTTAACAAAGGATGAAAAGGGCTTATATACTGAAAACTACAAAGTTTTAATAAAATAAATTGAAAAAGACATAATGAAATGAAAAAATATTCCATGTTCATGGATTGGAAGAATCAACATAATTAAAATGGCCATATTACCCAAAGCAATATAAAAATTTAATGCAATCTTCATTAAAATCCCAATGTATTATTATTTTTTTTGACAGTGACAGAGAGAGTCAGACAGAAGGACAGATAAGGACAGATAGATAGGAAGGGACAGAGATGAGAAACATCCATGCTTTGTTGTGGCACCTTAGTTGTTCATTGATTGCTTTCTCATATAAGCCTTGACACGGGGGTTACTGCAGAACGAGTGACCCTGCTGGAGTCCCGCTCCAGCTGGTCCAGGGGTCCCCAAAGGAATGGACAGCATCAGTGAGAAATGAGTAAGAGAGCCAAACTCTTCAGTTCATCTGCCAGGCATCTCTGCCAATAGCTAGTATAGCTTTATTTTTATACACTAAGTTATAATCATATGATATGTAGAATACATTGAGTAATAGTTATTTTTGCTTTAATATGGATAAATATTCCAGGAAGAGGTTAGTACATTTCTTTAAGCCATAAATCAAGTGGTAAGCCATTCAAGTACACAATACCTTGAGCAGCAACAATATTGGCATTAGCCTTACGCAGGCTTCTAAAGGGTCACTATTGATTAGGCCCTTAAGTATCTGCTTTACTTAAGGGCCTATTGTTTAGTAAAATTATGTTTACCTATTATTTTCCTCTACTAGTTAAGCTCTAACATTAATTTTCTATGAGCATTCCACTACCTGAAGGTCAGGTATGTAAGAATAATGGAAAGTTTTTCTATTCTTCTATAGTATGAAAAGGCTAGGGGGGTTAAGCAAAGGTTAAGTAAAGTCTGAAAGGTGCTTTTGTGTTTAGGCTGTTTCCCACCTATTCATAGTTGGTAACATATAAGTCACAACATATTTTCTCATAATATGATTTTTAGGAGGGACTTTTCCTACAGACCTAGCCCCTTTCGGGGGATATCATAGCCAGCCTCCTATGTCTATGGGCTTAGGCAAGGGAATTATATTCTTTAGCCAGGATTTCTTTAGGGAACTCCTGAAGGGAACAGCTTTATAGTGGGAAGTACAATTGCCTTGATAATTGCTTCTAGATCTTGGTTTTGGAGTTGCTGGAAAATTTTCTTAAAGGGAACGCAGGGGGCTTGAGCGGTCAAGGAGATATCCATGTGGTTACTTTGGGAATAATTCTGGAGAGACATATTCACAGACTGGTTGACCTCAGGGTCTCGAGTAGCCTGGGAAAGTACAATATTGTTGGAATCACACCGTGGACCCGTCCCAATAGTGAATGCACATAAACCTAATAAGGAAAGAATTGTCAAAGGAAATGCCCAGATACGACCCAAAAAACACATGCTGTGCAAATGCTTCTTTCCTGCTGTGACTGTGTCAGGCAGCAAGGTTAGATCAGCTCCTGACATGACCCCTTGCTCAAGCCAGTGATCTTTGGGCTTACGCCAGCGACCATGGGTCATATCTACAATCCCACACTCAAGCCAGAGCCCCTGGGCTCAAGATGGTGACCCTGTGCTCAAGTCGGAGACCTTGGGGTTTTGAACCTGGATTCTCTGTGTCCCAGTTTAATGATTTATTCACTGAGTCACCACCTGAACAGGCCCAATGTTATTTTTTAAAGAAATAGACCAAAAAATCACCAGATTTGTATGGAACCATAAAAGGACCCCAAATAGCCAAAGGAATTCTGAGAAAAAATAAATAAAATCACACTACCTGACTTCAAATGATACTATCAAGCCATGATAATCAAAACAGCATGGTATTTTCAGAAAAACAGATATACAGACTAATGGAACAAAATTGATAGCTCAGAAATAAAGCCACACATATATGGTCAAATAATCTTCAACGAAGATGCTAAAAACACACAATGGAAAGAAGAAAGCCTCTTCAATAAATGTTGCTGGGAAAAATGAAAAGCCACATTCAAAAAAATGGAACTTGACTACAGTTTGTCCCCCTGCACAAAAATTAATTCAAAATGGGTCAAAGACCTAAATATAAAATCTGAAACAATAAATTACATAGAAAAAAACAGGTACTAAACTTATGGACCTTGGCCGTAAAGAACATTTTGTAAATTTGACTCCAATGGCAAGGGAAGTAAAGGCAAACATAAATGAATGGGAGTATATCAAACTCAAAAGCTTCTGCACAGCAAAAGAAACTGGCAACAAAACAAAAAGGCAGCCATCCAAATGGGAGCTGATATTCACAAACAATAGCTCCAATAAGGGGTTAATATCCAAAATATATAAAGAACTCACAAAGCTCAGCAACAAACAAGCAAACAATCTAATTAAAAAATGGGGAAAGGACCTGAACAGACACTTCTCCCAAGAGGTCATACAAATGGCCAACAGATATATGAAAAGATACATATCTTAGCTAGCTATTAGAGAAATGCAAATCAAAACTACAATAAGATACCACCTCACACCTGTTAGATTGGCTATTATCAACGAGATAGGTAATAACAAGTGTCATAGAGGCTGTGAAAATAAAGGGACCCTCATTCATTGCTGGTGGAAATGTAAACTGGTACAGCCACTATGGAAGAAAGTATAGTGCTTCCTCAAAAAATTAAAAATAGAGCTGCCATATGGCTCAGCAATCTTACTGGGTATCTACCCAAAAAACTTGACAATATTGATACATAAAGACACATGCACCCCCATGTTCATCGCAGCATTATTCACAGTGGACAAGACATGGAAACAACAAATGTTTCCCGTGATAAAAGATTGGATAAAAAAGTAGTACATATAAACAATGGAATACTACTCAGCCATGAGAAATGATTATCTATTTCCATTTATGACAACATAGATGGACCTTGAGAACATTATACCGAGTGAAATAAGTAAATCAGAAAAAGCTAAGAACTGTATGACTTCAAACATAGGTGGGATATAAAACTGAGACTCATGGACATAGATAAAAATGAAATGGTTACCTAGGGGAGGGATGGAGGGAGGAGAGTAAAGAGGGACAAATACATGGTGAAAGAAAATGATTTGACTTTGGATGAAGGGCACACAATGCTATCAATAGTTTGAATGGTAGAGATGTTCACCTGAAACCTAAGTACTTATTGATCAATTTCACCCCATTAAATTTCATTTCAAAATAATATATATATATATATATACACATCACCTTTTCTTCATCCATTCATCCATCGGTGGACACTTAGAGTTGTTTCCATGTCTTGGCTAATGCAAATAATGCTGCTATGAACATGGATGTGCAGATATCTTTTTGAGTTGCTGGACCACATGGTAGTTCTATTTCTAATTTTTGAGGCACCCTCCATGCTGTTTTCCATAGTGGCTGCACCAATTTACATTCCCATCAACAGTGCACAAGGGCTCCCTTTTCTTCATGTCCTCACCAACACTTTCTTTTTCTTCTCATTTTGATAATGGCAATTCTAAGAGGTGTGAGATGGTATCTCATTATGGTTTTGATTTGCATTTTCCTGATAATTAATGATGTTGAGCACCTTTTCATGTATCTGTTGGCCATCTGTATGCCTTCTTTGGGAAAATACCTATTCGAATCCTCTACTCATTTTTATGTTGGATCATTTGTTAGTACCTTTCATTCTGACAAAGGCAAGTCTGCCTCCCAGGTGGACCTCTCTTTGTCGAGAGGTTGCAGTTGCTCATCCTGAGGCCACTATCTCAGTATGCTTATCTTTAGGAAAATGTGTTTGTTTGCTCTGGTGGGACCAAGCTACATCTCCAAACACTCTTTGGTTCAACTGATTATTCATTTGTTCATTAACAATTTTGGGGGGCTGTTTTCCACGTGCCAATGACTGTGCTTATGTTAATTCTTTCCCCTGCTAGCACATGAGCTGTATCCTCTGTGCCTAGCATAGCATTGGCACTCACGAGATAGATATAAAATGAGTGCATGAACGAAGTGCAGGAAGGGAGAAACTCATCGGGGCTGCAGAGTAGTGGAGCAGATGAGCACCTGCAGGGTTTTGCTCATCTCACAGCATTGCCAGCCCTGACCCTCCCTGAGTTTTTCTTGGCCCCATCTATCTTAATGATTCTCTCAGGTGGGTATTAAGCCTTGAGAGGGAGGCTGAATTAAGTGTGAAGCCGCCTGAGTGCCTTGGTAGAACTGTGCCAATTAGATGATTGCCAGAGCAGACAGAGCTACACTGAAAGCAGAAACAAAAGTGCTGTTTGGCAAAGACGGGCCAGTGCCAGAAAGTGTCGCTGAGTGGTCCTGGGGTTTCTGAAGGGTGGGATCGGATTTGTGACTTAGAGGTCACTTGCCTCCCAAGGACAGAGCTGTGATCTTCCCTTCCCCCACCTTAGAGAACACCTGCTCTGGGTACATTAAAGGGTGTGGATACGCAGGTCTGCACACACGTGCACGCATGTATAGGTTCTGTGTACTGGTGTGTATCAGGGATGGATAACGTTTCTTGAGGGGCATTAAAATTTATACATTTTGGAGGACCCTCTTTAAGACAAAAATTTCAAAATGATTGATAAAAATTTAGGTACTCATGTGACTATGCATTTAGAGTGTAAAAAAATCACAATGTTACAAATTTTAAAAACTTAATACCAGAAACATTGCAAAAGCTATAAAAATTGCACATATATTTATTAACTCCTTGATAGCATTTGAAATGCATTTCCTATTTATTTTTTTGCTCTGTATTCTTTGATAGTCTCTTCATATGTGCATGATTTTTATGACATTTTCTATAGATAGAAAAGAAAGCTAAGCCAGCTTTTCATCTGGCATGCTTGATTGAAACTTGTGTTTGTTAAAAGTTAGGATGCATAAAACATGTGAATTCAAGCACATATTTTCTGCTGAGCATGGCTTTGAGTTTGGGTCCTACAGACACAGGAATTCTGATTAACTTTCTTTTGTGTTTCATAATCACAAAAGAAGAAAAATATATAATATTGTTCTTGAAATTATATATGTTGCATTATTGGGCATATGCTGCATTATCAAGCTTATACCAAAATGGAAAAATAAGAGTTTTGACTAGGTGTTCGTGAGATCTAAGTCCAATTATAGTACAACATATCCGATGATTAGAAGAATTGCCATTCCCATATCCAACTAATTTCTGGCTCTGTACATTTCTAATCTTGTTTCTCTTCTATTACCTCCACATTTCTGGCATACCGGGCATCAGAGCACACACTGGTTTCACTTCTTCATGTCATATACTGTATCTGGAAGCCATTGCTATGCCCTTACGGAGAATAGTAAATGTCAATGAAAGAGACAATGGACCACATGCATATACCTCACTGCTCCCAAACTAAATGTATCCTAACTCAATTTCCCCCAAATGCTACTTGTCATGAGGGTAAATATGAACAAGGGAACTCAGAGCTAGCAGTCTTAACCAATTCTAGTTAGAATATATTACTTGCCCCTAAATGTCCATCAGCTGATAAATGAATAAAGAAAATGTGGCAATCCCATGCTATGGGATATTACTCAGACATAAAAAGAACGAAATAAGGATACATACTGCAACATGGATGAAACTTGAAAACATTATGCTGAGTCAAAGAAGCCAGACACACAGACGGCCACACACTATAGTGTTCCATGTATATGAAATATCCAGAAAAGGCAAATCCATAGAGAAGGAAAGTAGATTAGTGTTTGCCAGAGGCTGGAGGGAGTGGAAGGGGAGTGACAGTTAGTGGTGATGGGTTTTCTTTTTAGGGTGATGAAAAAGTTCTGGAATAACTTCTGGATAGTGGTGATGTACAACTGTGAATATGCTAAAAAGACTGAATTGTATGCTTTGAGTGAATTAGTATTGTGGTATGTGAGTTCCCTCTCAAACTGTTATTAAAATAAGAATATTATATTTGCAAACTTTATAAAACCACATGATCAGGTGAATACATTTTCAGGATTTCCTCCCAGGGCCATTAAAAGGCCAATGCACATCACAATAAATTCCCCATTGGTGTATATGTGTATCAGCTATCTATTGGTACAGTAATGCTCTGTAACAAATAACCACAGAATTTCAGTAGAATATAACCATAAATATTTATTGGGCTCATGAATGAATTGGATTCTTCAGGGCAGATATTCTGGTTTTAGCTTGTCTCCCATTGTGATGATTTGCCCTGGATTGTCTGCTCTAGGATGGCTTCAGCTAGCACAGATGGGGTGAATTGATTCTATACCACATGTCTCATCCTCTAACGCTGTAGGCATGTTTTCACAGTAAAGGAAATGATCAAGAGAGAGAAGCAGAACCACACAACCACTTCTTCAAGGCTGTACTAGTGTTGTGTCTGCTAATATTTCATGACCAGAGCAAGTCCCAGTGCCAAACCCAGATTCAATAAGTAGGAAACCAGACACCCTCTCTTAGAGAGACACTGCAAAGTCCCATGTCAGAAGAAGTCAAAACATGGAGAGATGATGGCTCAGGACTGCTAAGGCAATCAATTCCATGTCTGTTTTTATGTATATACAGGTGTGTGTCCGCTATGTGTCTGCTGTTGGATGTGCATGTGTATGGAATGTAAGTGAGTTCAGGCATTGGTGTGTGTGCATGTGAGGCTTCTATGTGTATACTTTCTCTGAGTGTGTATACATGTGCTATAAGTATGCATGCATGGGCATATTCTGGAAGCTTCTCTGCTCATGTGTCTCAGCAAGTGTGAGCTTTCCTAGATGGGTTCCAAGTGTAGTGGGCTGAGGATAGTGCCAAGTCAATGAAGGTGCCCCCCCCCAAACCCCAATGCCAGCTGGATTCTACAGCCTCTGTGTCCTTGCCTGTCACTTCCCCCAAACAGGCAACTGTTAGAGGGACATGAGCACCAGCTTTGAAATCAGGAAGGCCAGATTCAGATATCAGCTCTGCTACCGACTGGCTTGATGAATGACTCCAGTCCGTTTTCTGATCTGTAAAATGGGAACATCACTTCTGAGTTCCCTGTGAGGTAATGCTTGTGAAAGGGCTTTGTTCATTATGGAGATGCTGAAGGAGTGATTTCCCTTCCCACTCCATTTTCAAAGGTTTGAATCTCTCCAGATGCTGAAACTGGAGGTGGCTCTGCATCTCTTATGTGCTGCCATGGCAACAACCGCTGTCTCCTGTTCAAATGTCAGCAGTGCAGGATGGAGTTCTGCCGCCCCCTCACTGCTGGGCCCAGGGTGGCAGGTCATGGTAGAGGAGTAGGCTCACTGGCAGTCACTTCGCTTCCTGAGTGGGTCAGGGAAAGATTCAAGGAGAATCTGTTATCTGTCTTTGTTGTTTCTGCTCTCCTCCTTTGTCTTGCCCTCTCTAATGGCAGCTCAGTTTGGTGCTGGAGCAGTATCTTAAAACTTAGCCAACCTCAAAATCACCCAGGCAGTTTTGAAAAGTCCAGACTCCTGTGTCTCATCCCAGAAAATCTGATTCTGTTGGTCTGAGCTGGGTACTGGGCATCCACATTTTTAATATCCTCCCCAGGAACCACACCTGGAAGAACCCTGTGCTCTTAGTACAGGACCTGGCATAACCCACTGGCTTATGCTGCTGGTCCTAACAACATAGCCATTCACTCATTCATTCATTCACTTAGTCATCAGTTTATTTGCTCTCTCATTCAATCATTCATCCATCCACTCACACTTTAAAGAACCATTTTCTCATTTATTTGCTTATTTATTTAAACACACATTTATTAATGTCTTAAGCTCTGGGAGAGGGAAGATAATTAAGGATCTAACCCCTGTAGCCCTGCAGGAAGTTCTGGGGCAGTGTTTTTCAGACTGTAGCAAAATGAATTTAATTCATTTTGACTAGCATATTTTAGAAAATGAAACAGAATAGACTATAATAGAAAATATTACTGTGCATAGCAGGTAGTGCAGGAAATCAGTGTTTGGGAAACTTTTGCATCTGATGTGCTTGAAAGCATGGGCATTGGATTTCAATGTGAAATGCATCTTCTGGTAGGGGTATGGGGGCATGGAAACAAATGTCAATAGTGCATGCTGGTGCTAGAGTGGGCATATGCTGAGGGCACTCACAGAGCTCAGTCCCTCTGTCAGAGTGACAGTGGGGAAGCTTCATATAGAAGGTGACTGTCATTTCAGCCAGATCTTGAACCATGAGCAGGAGTTTCTTCACTGAAGAATAATAAATGGGATTGCAGGGAGAGGGAACAGTATGTGCAAAAGCAGAGAGGCATGAAAAAGCAGAGAGAAGAGCCAGACAACCAGTGGGCCTGTATGGCTAGAAATGGTGGGAACGGAGGCTGGAGAGTAAGAGGAGGATGGGTCCCAAAGGGCCTTGAAGGCCAGAGAAAGTGCTTGGGTTCTACTATGACATTGTCTGGAGAGAAAGTAGGGAAGTGACATGATCAGAGTGAACATTTTGAGAGACCACACCTGCAAGACGGTGGGAGACTGTGGCTATTACGTGGTGAGCAACAGCGGTAAATGGAGCCAGGTAAATTGAGTCTGTGGTTGGGGCTGAGAGATAAGGATATACTTGAGAAATGTTTTAGGAGGTAAAAGTATAGGAAATGGTGACTGGACGTAGGAGGAGGCATTGGGAAGGGTTCACAATGAGGCCTGGGTTCCTGATGTGAAAAGCTGGGTAGATGGAAAAACTATTCACTAAAATAGGGACCCTTGATTTGCCTCTTTGTAAAGGTCTCCACCTGATTTTAGCACAGCTCGTCACTCTGGGAATGGAGGTAGTTACCCAGTACTCCAAATGGGAGGAGCAGGTTTTATAACTTAATAATTAAATAAAAATTAAGCCAGGAATAGAGGCTAACTGTGGGAATAATAAGAATAGCAGTGTGGTGCCCATTGTCAATTCAATATTCCCTATTCTGAGTATGTGGGGGACCACACTTCCCCTCCCCCTCTGTGGTGAGTAATTTTATGTATCAGCTTGATTGGACTGTGGGCTGCCTGAATGTCTGACTGACTACACGTTATTTCCGAGTGTGTCTGTGAAGGTGTTTCTGGAAGAGATCAGCATTTGAATCTGTACTAAATAAAAGGACTGTCCTTCCCAATGCAGCTAGGCATCAACCAATCTGTTAAGGGTTGAATAGAACACAAAGGCAGAGGAAGGGAGAATCTGCCTAACTGTTTGAGCAGGGGCCTTGTTTTCCTGCCCTTGGACTCAGACTTACACTATCTCCTGGCTCTCAGGCCTTTGGACTCAGACTACAACTATACCACCTGGTCTCCTGAGTCTTCAGCTTGCAGACGGCAGACTGTGGGACTTCTCAGCCTCCATAATAGCATGAGCCAATTCCTATAAGTCTATTTATATAGAGAGACGTAGATATAGGTATGGGTTTAGATAGCTATAGATATCTATATACTTCCTACTGATTCTGTTTCTCTGGAGAACCCTGACTCATGGTTACACCCTTGAAGTTGGACAGGGGGCCTGTAACTAATTCTGTGAGAGAAAGTGATGTATGTCATTTCTAATCAGGAGCATCCAGTTGCTACAGCTGCTGCTCAATCTTTCACTCCTCGCTTTCCCTGGCTTGGTGAACCCTGAATTTGTATGTCAAAGCATCAGCATCATAAATTGGTAGCACCTTAATCAGCTGGATCTCTAAGTGGAGGGCCTTCACCTGGACCTATCCTTTGTTGGACATGTAATCTGAGCCAGGAATGATTCTTGGTTGCTTTAAGCCACTGAGATGTGGAGTTATTTGTTATCCAGCATAACCCAGGGCCTAGACTAGTGGTTGGCAAAATCATTAGTCAACAGAGCCAAATATCAACAATACAACGATTGAAATTTCTTTTGAGAGCCAAATTTTTTAAATTTAAATTATATAGGTAGGTACATTCCTTATCGAGGTAGTGCTGCTCGTGGTATTTTGTGGAAGAGCCACACTCAAGCGGCCAAAGAGCTGCATGTGGCTCACGAGCCGTGGTTTGCTGACCATGGGCCTAGGCCATTCTGACTGGTATAAAAAGCCACCAGTTATTAAGCATATATTATGTGCCAGGCTTCTTCCTTATGGAATAGCTAGAAGGACCATGTTACTAGATAAGATACATGACACTCCATTGTTGAGAACCTTCTTAGCTTCCCATCCCATTCAGAGTGAAAGCCCTTCTCCTTCCACTGTGACCTGGAAAGCCCTGCTTGTCTGGTGCCCTGCTCTGACCTCCTCTACTACCACTCTCCTCCTAGCTTCCTCCACTCCAGTCCTACCAGCCTTCATGCTGTTTCTTCAGCACGTCAAGAACACTCCCACCTCAGGACCTTTGCACTTGATTCCTTCTGCCTGGAATTCTAGTTTCATTGTGGTTTGCCATCTCACATCCTTTGCTCAAACATCATTTTTTCAACAAGGTGTTCTTTGGCACCTAACTTGATTATCTAAATGTTTAACCCCCTGATGACAGACTTCCCAACTGCCTTCTCTGCTTTACTGTTTTTCCTTGCCTGACTGAATACATACTTATTTTTCTGTTTATGCTCTATTTCCCCACTGTAATGGGCTTTCCCCAAGGGCAGGGAATTTTGTAGGCTTTCATTCCCACTGAATCCCCAGGCCTGGCACATAAAAGTTCTCGGATAATTAATTTGAACAAATGACTATGTGAGCTCCTTGAATCTTCCCCACAGCCTGGGATGAAGGGATTGTTAACCCCATCTTCAGAAGAGAAAGTAGAGGCTAAGCATCTGGCCCGAGGTCACACAGTAGTAAGTGACTCATAGGGCTGATGTTCTACAGCTGGCCTGTCTCATTCATAGGCACTGTGATAACAATACTGTGGAGGTTTTTCATCTTTTTCTGAAGTGCCAGACAGGCTAGTTGCACTTCAGGCAGGTTCTACTGCCTAAGTCCCTTTTCAAAGACTGGCATTGATTGATATGAGAGGGGGTAGGGGGCTAAGGCTCTGGGCTTGCCCTGCAGGGGTAGCTGGGGCGGACAGCAGCGCCACCTACTGGTCACACGAATTCTTTTGCGTTTCTTGGGAAGGCCTGGTAGCTGGGCGGAAGTGTTAGGCTCATACGCTGGGACTTAGCCTTAAGGGCTTCAGAGAGCCTACAGGGCGTGAGCTGAGAGACTCCATCATTCCTCCACTTATTCACAGCCTGCTTAAGAGCTCCAGGGCTAGGATCCAACAGACCTGGATTTAATTCCGGGCTGGACCCCTTCTGAACTGTGCAACCTGAGCAACACCCCTGAACCTCTGATGCCTCATCTGTAAAACAGAGATAATCTTAGAACCCACCTCAGGGGTGTGGTGAAGAACAAGCTGGTACTGCCCAAATGCCACCTCTTCAGAGAGACCTTCCCTCAATTACACCCCTCTAAAAGAGCTCCCTCATCTCTCGCCAAGACATTCATCATCCTTTTGCTTTGCCTTAATTTTTCTTGATAGCATATACCACCATCTGACACTTTAATAATCCTTTTTTATGTTTTCCCCACAAAATGTCAGCTCCATCACAGTAGGGACTTTGCTCGTGTTATACCCCCAAAGACTTCAACTATGCTAAGTGCATCACAGGGCTTAAAAATATTTGAGGTCACACACACTTTTTACAATGACTAACACGTACTAATTATGCATAACTATTATTATCATGATTATGCATTTAGTTATTCACTTATGCATTTATTCATTTGCTCACTTCTTAGTTGATTTACTCACATATATTTCTTTTTTATTGTGATAAAACATACATTAAAAATTCATCATTTTTACCATTTTCAAGTGTGCAGTTCTAATACATTAAGTACACTCACATTGTTGTGCACCCATCACTGCTATCCACCTCCAGAACCTTTTCATTTTCCTCAACTGAAACTCTGTGCCCATTAAGCCCTAATTTCCCATCCACCCTCTTTGTCCAGGGCCTGGAAACCACCATGCTACTTTCTTTCTCTATAATGTGACTGCTCTAGGGACCTCATATGCTATAAGGAGGATCATACAGTATTTCTCTTTTTGTCACATGTATTTCTTGAACCCCTACTACATGCATAGTGAGTAGTTCTTGTGCTAAAGTGAGAATAGAATGAGATTAATGCAGGTAAAGCACCCAACACAGGACGAGGCACAGAAGAAGAGCCCAAAATGGCCCAGTACCCTGCATGTTCCTCTCAGAGCCATGAGGTGAGGTGGTGCTCCCACTCTGTGCAGGGAATTCTCAAACTCCTGTCTGTATTTCCTTCAGTGCTGCTGTGTCCCTCACAGAAACCAGGTGGCAGCCTTGTGCCATGGAGCAGCCTTTGCCAGCCTGGGGGGGGGGGGGAGAGAAAGAGAGAGAGAGAGAGAGAGATGCTGGGGGAAGAGGGAGCCTGTCTAGGGGTCTAGGGACAGCAGGAAGTGATTAAGAAGAAAGCTCCTCGGGATGGGACACAGGGGTCTCAGTCCTTCCGGGTTCGAATCATGTGCAGGCAGTAAGACCCCAACAAAAAGGGGAAGGGGCCACGTGCTGCAGGGGAAAGAGTGAGGGGTTGGTATTGGGCCACATGTGGGCTCAATTTCATCTCAGCCACTTTTCTGCTGTGTGTCACCTCTTCACCTCTCTGAGCCTCTACTTCAGCATCTGTAAAATGGGTCTTCTGATAAACCCTCGGCAGGGTTGCAGGGAAGAGTAAGTGAAAAGGAGACTGAAGCTTTGGGAACTCAGCAAGCACTCCATGTTTGTTGGCATGTACTGGTGTTTATTATTAACAGAGGCAAGAGAGGTACATAACCAGTAGGTGAGTGGAATCTTTATTCCTCCTCATGCTATTCACAAAAGGTCATTTCAGTTCCTATTTAATAAGTTCCCACTATAGCTTACTAAGTTCTTACTACTGCCAGAATTTAAGCCAGGTCCTTGGCAAACCCCAGGAGGTCAGCAAGTATCCTGGTCCACTTTGCAGCGTATGGGTCTGGGGTCCTCTTCCAGCCTGAGGCTTGGCACCCATTGCTTCCGCAAGCTCTCCTGTCTTCCAAGCAGGAGCAGCTAAGCAGGGTTGTTGTTTTTCCATGTTCCAAGTTCTTTCCTGACCACAGAAAATAGCTATTGTTGTCCACAAAAAGCCTGATTTAAGAAGCCAGACACAAGAGGTCATATACTGTATGATTCCATGAAATGTCCAGAAAAGGTACATTTTTTGGTTGTTAGTGGCTAGCAGTGGCGGGGGAAGGGGAGGATGGATGCCTAATGAGGTTTGGTTTGGGGGTGGTGAAGTGTTTTGAAACTACATAGAGGTGATAGTTGGACAGCATTATGAATGCACTAAATGCCACCAAATTATTTACTTAAAAATAGTTACTTTTATGTTATGTGACTTTCATCTCAGTTTTTTAAAAAATAAAATCTGATTTAAGAATATGTTACCATTGTTGTGACCATTAAAGATAAAAGCTGAGGGCAGGCAGAATGGCCTTCCAAACCTTAAAGTCCAAAATTGGAGCTTTTCTCCCTCTCATGCTAGGGGAAGGACCAGCACCCTTCCATCTGTCTCTCTATGTGTCCGCTAGCCTTGCAATCATTCATCTATCTATCCATTCACCCACTCACCCACTAGCTAGATAATACAGTATGTCTATTATCCTATTACTCACCCACCAATATGTCATTTTCTCTCTCCTCTCACTTACTTGTCTATTTAATCATTCATCTGTCCCACTATCCATCTATCCATCCATTCACTCACCCACTTATCTATCCATCCATCCATTCATCCATGCATTCATCCAATCATTTATCTATCTTTCCATTCACCTATCTACTTGTTCACTCACTTATCCACCCATCTATCTGACTATCTATCCATCCATTCATCCATCTATCCATCCAACTATTTAACATCTACTCTGTTTCAAGCATCATAATTTCAATAATAAACAGCTCCAACTTGGTTCATATCTTCAAGGAGTTGCCTAAATACAAAAGAAAATAACACAACTTCATGTAATTACAACAGAGTATGATAAATGGTTTAAAAAAAAAGGAAAGAAAAGCTTAGGAGGTTGTTTAAATCCTCAGCAGGGAAAGCTAACTCAGTTTAGAGTTAGGGGAGTATTGGGGAGGATTTCTTCAAGGAAATGATGTATAAAGTATAGCAGTTGTGGCGAGGGCAGAGGGGGAAGGCAGCTTCTTGCAGAGGGAACTGCATGGTCATATGCAGAGGTGAGAGAACATGGTACAAAGCAATGTTCAGCATGGTCAGAACTGAGTGATTGAAGTGTGTGTGGAGGGGGGAGCAGAGTCCAGAAAGGAAGGAAGAAGGATGCCAGTCCCAGACCAGATGAACAGGGGCTTCAGGGTCATGACAAAGAGTTTGGACAGCTTTGAGAATGATGGGAGCCATGGAGGGTTTTAGTCTACATGGACAAGATCAGATCAGGTCTGCATTTTAGACAGATCCCTCAGCTGCAGAGTAGAGGTTGGATTTGAGGAAGCAGGACTGGAGGGTGGGGACAGGGGAGAGCCATCTTTGTGGCCCAGGCTCCACAAGATGGAGATGACCCCATGTGATGGGTGTTCTTACTCACCTCCTCACATCCCTAGCTGCCTCAGCAAGGTCCCCTTTACAGCTCCTTTAAGCCCAGCCTGCTGGGATCTGATGCCATGGGGGCTTCATGCTTCATCCCTCCACATTATGTGGTGGTAACCTGGTTCAAGGGGTCTACCTCTGGCTGCCATGTGCGCTCTGGGCTGCCGTGAGGGGCAGAGAATGAAGGGGGGAGAAGGAGCCCCTTCCAGGGATGGGGTCCAGGACCCATTGGAGATAGGTCCTTCTCCAAGTTCCCCTCCCATGCACACCTCCATCTCACAGCCCTTCACAGAGATGGTATTGCACCACCTCTTACCCTATTGCAGACCTGGACAGGGACAGGGATCCTATTTCATAGACGAGGGAATGAAGGCACAGAGAAACCAAATGACTTCCCCAAAACAATACACCTAGAAAGCAGCCACACTGAGGCTTGAACAAAAGTCTCCCTGACCCATCAGCCTCCTGCTCTTTCAACTCTGAAAACCACTTTCTTAATATTCATATCTTTTAAAAAATTGCTACAAACTACTATTCACACTTACATTTTCACAACTACACATTCACATAGAAACAGAATAAAACGGTGGCTATGCATATGGGCTATGGAGCCCTAGGGCCTGGATCTGAATCCTGTTCCTCTCCTTACTAGGTGAGCTCTGTAACCTAGGGAGTTACTTAGCTTTTCTGTGCCTCTATGTTTGCATCTGTCAAGAGGAATAATTTAAAAAAATTAGAGGGATAATGAAAGTGATTACCACATGGGCTATTGAGATGGATCAATGAGTTAACCTGTATAAATGTAAAATAGTTTAATAAGAGCTAACATTTATTGCCAGAGGTAAAGGGAGGTGGAGAGAGGGGAGGAGGGAAGAGGGGGAAATGGGGTGGAAAGTGACTTTGCATAAGGCTTGGTGGACACGATGCAGTGGGTAGAGGGTGTTATATTGAGTGGGACACTTGAAACCATGTCATCACAATAAATTAAAAAGAAAAGAGCTAATATTTATTGAATGTGGGCTATGTACCAGGCACTGTTCTTACATTTCACACATGTTTACTAATTTAATTCTAACAACAGTCCTGTGAGATAGTCCTGAGATATTATCTCTGTTTTACAGGTAAGGAAACTGAGGCCCAGAAAGGCTGTGTTCCAAAGTCTTCACTCTTCCTATGCACCCCAAGGTCAGAGATATGTTCAGAAGGTGTCACCATCATCACCTCCCCTCATCTGAGCCTCCAACTCTGCGTCCAGGTCTCTGGGATGTGTCACTTCACTCAGGAGAAGTGACAGTGTTGAACAGAAAACCTGAGAAGCCAGGCTGGCTCAAGTGGAGCAAGAGGGAACGGGAGAGGGAGTAAGGAAGCCTGGAGACTCAGAGCTCTCCTTGGGCCAAGCCCAGAGCCCACTCCCAGCTAGGTTTACATATGCCGTCTCCCTACGTTTCCTACACTCTTAACAGTACTGGTAATGATCCCATCTCAGGGGATAGGCCCTCCAAGGGGGCCTTAGCTTCTAATAACTGGTGCCATTGGAGATTAGCAGCCTTTCTAAATGACATTAGGATGCCCGAAGCTTACAGGAGCCTAAGTGGAAATGCAGGGGCAGGAGGGTAGCTCCCTCCTTCCTGACACCCTGCTCCTCTGGCATCACCCCTGCCTGCCCTGCCCTGCCTGGCCCTTTTCTCTCAAGGATACCTCCGTGGCCAACCTTAACTTTCATCAGAAAGCATTTTAGAGCCACTCTGATCCTCACTTTAATTTAAAGACACTGTCCTCCAGGTGCTGTTTAGCTGGTTTGTCTTTTCCCCCTCGGAATATTGGCTCAGCCTCTGAGCTGGAACCTGGTGCCTGATTAATTGAAAGTTCCAGATGAGCAAAGACATGACTCTCTTGGGGGAAAACAGGAGAGACACAAGCTGGTGTTGGCCCCATGCTTGTCCTGCAGGAGGGAGCAGCCATGCCCCAGGCTGGTGGGCAGAAGGAGGGCAGTGGTCTGCAGATGCCACTCCCCACATCACAGCAGGCCTCCTCCAGCTGCTGTGGAGCCAGTGGAAGCCCCAATTGCCAACTTACCCAATTTCTAAATAACTCATGTGCTTCCTTTCCATAGAGAAATAACAAACTTGAATAAAATGAAGATCCCAGAAGTCCTCCTGCCAGCTGGAGATAATCATTGCTAACACTTGGTGTGTACAGCCTTCCAGAACTTTCTGGACACTTTGCATAAATAAACAATTTTATTGCTTTTCCCCCTTGATTATGTAAGTGATGGATGTTCACTGTAAAAACCTTGTGCAACAGTTTCCAAAGCATACAAACATTTTTAACTGTCTACTCATAATATTATACCAAAAGACTATGTACAGAGGAGCAGAGAATGGAAGTGTGGACCTGAGTATGGGCTCTGGAGTCGGACAGTCCTGGCCTTGGTGAGGAATTTAATTTCTTATGCCTCAGTGGTCCCATTTGAATGGGAGTCGTGCAATAGAAACTATCTCAGAGCTGTTATGAAGTTAGACCATTGGCTATCCTGCATCGCCCTACTCAATACATTTAACCAATATTGCACAGAGTGAATTCTCAGCAAGATTTCCTTCCAGGTATATAATAATAGAATATAATACAACACAACACAACAAAACACAATACCACACAATACACTACTGTGCAATACAATATTAACGATGCTATGTATAATTTTGAATTCTATTTTTACTCATTGAATTTTGGGCATTTTTAGAAAAATGAGATTTTTAAAAATATGAGATTTACTTTTCTTTTATACTGTCAGTTTTAGTAGCTGGGTCATGTTTCATGTGCTGAGACTGCCATTGTTTATCCCTACTGTTGAACTTCTAGGTCAGTGGTTCTTAACCTGGGTTCTATCAAACCCTAGGGGTTCGATGAGTCGGTCTCAGGGGTTCGGAGAAGCCTCTGCCGCGGAGGCCAGAATAAAATAATACCGTAATTTGTTGTGAGTTCATGCACTTTGTTGGTTTTGTTCTTTGAGCAAGGTGATGTTCATGCATGGCTCATTTTGTGCACCAGTAAAAAAACATATACCTATGTCTTGAATTTGGAAAAAAAATCATATTTTATTTATCATTAAAGAAGCGTTAGGTGAATGCGCATAAGAAACTGGTGGGTTAGGTACCTCAAAAAAGGTTAAGAACCACTGTTCTAGGTGAAGGCCTTTCTTTTGCTGTTATTGCAATGTACAATAGTGCAATCAAGATTTTTGAATACAAATTTTGGCCAGCATTTCTCAGTATTTTCTGAAAAAGAGATTCCTAGAACTGGAATTGGTAAGTCAGAAAAATCTTCTAACTATATTTTATTACCAAATTATGTCAAGAAAGTTGTTAAAAAATCAGTTTAGGCATCTGTCCTACCTCTAAGAATGAGTTTGTTTCCCTGCATTCTTGCGAACACCCTTCATATGTTTTTTTAAAGTCTTGCAGATTTAATGGATGAGGAAGATTTTTCTGGTTGCTTTGGATACTAAGTGAAAAGATTGGTATTTTGGTATTTTTAAAACAATATTTTTATTTATTTATTTGTGACACAGATAGAGAGAGGAACAGATAGGAACAGACAGACAAAAAGGGAGAGAGATGAGAGCATCAACTCCTCTTTGCAGCATCATAGTTGCTCATCAATAGCTTTCTCATATGTTCCTTGACTGGGGTTGCTACAACAGAGCGAGTGATCCCTTGCTCAAGCCAGCAACCTTGGGCTCAAGCTGGTGAGCCTTGCTCAAACCAGGTGAGCCCGCACTCAAACTGGCAAGCTCAGGGTTTACGAACCTGGGTCCTCCACATCCCAGTCCGATGCTCTATTTGCTGCGCCACTGCCTGGTCAGGCGATTTTGGTATTTGGTGGTGAGTATTTGGTAGTTGAGAGAGCAGATTTCTTGTTTCACTGCTTTTCTTGTTCCTCACCTATAAAATAGGGATGATACAAATACTTATTTCACAGGGCTGTTGTGAAGATTATATGAGTTAATATAAAACTTTCAGAGCCCTTTTTATCAATGCCAAGTAAAACTCAGCAAGCGTTACTATCTTGGTTGCTATTGCCTAATTCCCTGCATAATCGGTGGGAGTGAGGGTGGGGGGCACTGTTTTCAGATGGAAACAACGCTGTAACTTTGTGTAGATCTCTTGTCCTCTCTGTCTTCAATTTCTTAACCTGTCAGTGGGGTGGAGAAGGCCCGTCTTGCCTCCCTGTGAAGGGTGCTAAGAGAACTGGATGAGGATTTGCCTCAGAGAGCCAGGCATGTATGAGGATTTACGTCCTCTCTTCTTGCTTGATGGATCTAAGAATCCAAAGAGTGGCCCTGACAGTCCAGGAAGTCTTCCTGGACAGTGAACACCAAAGCCAAGACTTGGAAGAGAAATTGGGGTTAGCCAGCTGGATGTAGCCCACTGCTGCCTGACATCTGAACAGCATCAGCTTCGAAGCTTCCTCAGCTTCATACTGAGGAAGAAGGGGGAAATGGCAGTTGATTTAACAACTGTGTCTTTCATGATATCTCCAAAGAACGCCTTGACAGGTGGGAAAATGGGCTTGGTGAAACCTGAGCATTCCCTGAGGAAGGGAACAACCCAGATGGCTGTCAGTCTGGAGCCTCCAGTTGGCTACCTTGCCTCATTTGCTCCTGGTTATGTTCCCCTTGGGTCTTGGCAGGCCCTGGGGACTCAAGAAGCAAGGGATAGATCCACTTCTTCCATTAGGATATGAGGGAAGTGGTAGGCGGGAAGCCCGGCCAGCCCTTGCCTCCCCCCAGTCCCCAGTGAGTTGGAGCTGAACCCCCACCAGTGAACTTCCATCCCTAGAGTTTCAATTTTGGGGAGCTGGTGCCAATTTGGAAGGGGATAGGGCTGTTAAGATGCTTGCCCTATAGTTCACAGCAGTGCTCAATTAATATTCCATTAAATCAGTTTTGAAAAGGATTTGATCCTGGCCTTTGAGCAAATTACTGATACTCCTCTGGCCTCAAATTCTTTATCTATATAAATGGGAAAGTAAAGAAAAAGGAGAAAATTTAGTAAAGGAATCTCTGTCCCATCCTTATGGCACTTGCTGTCCGCAGACCAACAAGCACTATCTGTCACCCCTCCCATCCTTCTCCTTTCTCAGCAAAGGGCTAGAAAAAACACTTCTAGAGCCCTGGACCTCCAGTGCCCCCCCCCCACACACACACACAAAGCCAGCAGCCATAGCAGCATCGAAACTCATTAGAATGCAGATAACCACAACCCATTCTCGACCCCTGGATCAGTGATGACCATGCTCGTTTGAGAAACACTGGTCTTTCCAGGTGGCACGGATGGTGTTGGTCCAGGGACCACACTCTGAGAACTACTCAACCCTGGCTGCGTGTTAGAATCACCAGGGACTTTAAAAACCCTGAAACCTCAGTCTTCCCACTAGACACTCAAAGTTAGTGGATCTGAGATGGGGTCCACTGGAATATTTCCAAAGCTCCCAGGAAGTTCCTACATGGAACCAGGGTTGAGAACCATTGCTTTCAACATTTGGGAGGACATGTTCTGTCACTTATTTATGTATTCATCCTTTTAATCATTTGTGTTTATATTTATTTGTTTATATTTGTTGGTTTGTTTCTGCCAGGAATGCTGTTTAATCTGTCTTCTGGCATTCTTACTGCTTCATGCATCCACGCATTTCAATCAGCACATGGTTATCGAGCCTTGACAATGTGACAAGCATGTATTTGGTGCTGGGGAAACAGTGTGAGCAGAACGGTCCCTGTCCTCATGGGACTAACAGTCTGGCTGGAGAATGGAAGTGGAAAGAGATGAGAATGCAGTGCATTTGTGCCCAGCCAAGCGGGTCTGGCGGCCTCCCGGAGAGCATGGGAGGGGCCTGGCTCAGGACAGGGGTCTGGGGAGGACACTCCAGAGGGCTCTTGAAGTGTGAGCAGAAGTTTACAAAACAGAGTTGGGGTGGGGGGAGAGGGCGTACTTGGCAGAGGGCCGGCTGGAACAAAGCCAGAGATGAGAACAGGCACCAAGTGTGAAGAGAACAGGGAGCAGATGGATGTGGCTAGAGGTGGGAGACCTGGTCAAACAGGACCCTGCAGGGTACATTGAGGAGTTGAACTTGATTCTTAGCACAGCAGGAGGCTGTTGGAGGGTTTTCAGCAGGTCAGTCTTATGACCTGACTTCACCTTTAGAAAGAGCTCTCCTGCTGTGTATGGAGAACGGGTGAGAAGGTCTAGAGTGAAAGCCAGTAACTAGGTAGGAGGCCGCTGCAACCACCAGGTAAACTGGGATAGTGGTCTGGGAGGGGGAGGGGAAGAGGAGAGGCTAGAGTTGAGTTATATATGGAAGAGCGAACCTCCAGGTGAAGGCCCCACATCAAGGGCTAGTGGTGGTCTGGGTGGGAGAGCTGGGTGGGGTTCTGGCTGAGGCTGAGAAGGTGCAAACAGCCTAGCTGGCACTCAAGCCCCAGATGGGGCCAGCTGCAAGTCCACATGATCACTATTAGTCTCATTGGAGGCTACTTCCTTGCTTTAAATAAAGTCTAATGAGGCCATTATTTTGTTGCAAAGCTGCAGCTTAAAATACTCTAAGTGCAAGGGCCATTTTTTTTTTTTTACAGGGACAGAGAGAGAGAGAGAGTCAGAGAGAGGGATAGATAGGGACAGACAGACAGGAACAGAGAGAAATGAGAAGCATCAATCATTAATTTTTCGTTGCCGTTGCGACACCATAGTTGTTCAGTGATTGCTTTCTCACATGTGCCTTGACCGCGGGCCTTCAGCAGACCGAGCCACCCCTTGTTGGAGCCAGCGACCTTGGGTCCAAGCTGGGGAGCTTTTGCTCAAGCCAGATGGGCCCGCGCTCAAGCTGGCGAGCTCGGGGTCTCGAACCTGGGTCTTCTGCATCCCAGTTCGACGCTCTATCCACTGTGCCACCGCCTGGTCAGGCGCAAGGGCCATTTTTTAAAATGAATGCTTTAATGGCCCAGGACTCGGCCATTAGAAAAATATTATTCTTGGGTTGGGGGTTAGGCAACAGCAAGGAAAAGAGAGCAAATGGTTATCTTCAAGTAGCCAGTGCCCCAAGTCCTTTCTTCTGTGGACCAGGACAGAAAGCAGCTGCTGCCAGGAAAATCATAGAATTAGCCCCTCCCAGGTGTGCAGCCACCTTTCATTTTCCTTTCATTTCTGTCAAGGTGGGGGCCTCTGCTTGCACACCTCCAGGGATGGGGAGCTCACTTCCTAGCTAGGCAGCCTGTTTTGTTGTTGGACAGTCCTGACTATGAGACCATGCTTCCTTTGGTTGAACTGGGTTATCTCTCCTGGAGGTCCCCTCCCACTCCTAAACACATACTTTTGGCCCCTTTGAGATCATAGAACACTCTGTACATTTTGCCTTATTCATTCATTTATTTATGCATTCATTCACTAAGTGGTTTTTTAAAGCAAGTCACTCATTTCTCTCTAAGCATCAGTTTTTCACCCGTAAGTTGAGAATAATCAGATCTACCTCAGGGCTTGATGGGTGCTGATGAAACAGAGGGTAACTTAGTTAACTAGTGTGCATTGTAAAGTACAGAGTCTTGGGAACAGGAAATCAAAAGTGGCATGTGACAAACAGCGTACCAGGACTGGGGGCACAAGGACAAGTGAGACCGAGCAGACACCCCCTTCCAGCCCCATGGGGCTCGCTGACCAGTGAGGGCAACAAGTGCTGCGACAGGGGCTCTGGGAGCACGGGGGGGGGGGCACCCAGCGCAGCCCGACAGTGGTGATGCTGAAGGGCTTCAAGGAGGGAACGTCGCAGCTGAGACCTGAAGGAGGAGTTTTCCCGAAGAAGAGGGGCTATCAAGGGGTAAGAATGTGTGAGTGAGGAGCTGTCCTAGTCCAGGCCAAAGCCAGTGTCTCCTTCTCCCCATCTCCCTCATCCCTGCGGGCACCTCCATCCCCATCATTCTGTATGGGCTCTCAGCGGAGTACCGTGACACGAGGTTCTTCCTAGATTGTGTGTGTAAATCATTTCAGACTTAGAAGTTGCAGAATTAGTATAATCTGTATACCCTTACCAGGGGTCGGGAACCTTTTCGGCTGAAAGAGTCATGAATGCCACTTATTTTAAAATGTAATTCTGTGAGAGCCATAAAATATGTTTAACACTAAATACAAGTAAATGTGTGCATTTTATGTAAGACCAAAACTTTTAAGGTACAATAAGTCTCTGAATTCTTTTTAACATGATTCTTTCTTTTTAATTTTTTTTAAATTTTATTCATTTTAGAGAGGAGACACAGAGTGAGAGAGAGAAAGAGAGAAAGGGGGGAGGAGCTGGAAGTATCAACTCCCATATGTGCCTTGACCAGACCAGTGCAGGGTTTTGAACTGGTGACCGCAGTGTTCCCAGGTCGACGCTTTATCCACTGTGCCACCACAGGTCAGGCTATCTCTGAATTCTTTCTAATAACGTTGTTATGCTGTTGCTAACCAATGATGAATAAAGTACTTCTTACCATTAATGCGACTTCTGGTGCTGCATGGTTTTGCTGATGGCTTTGTAGTCTGGTTGATACGTGGTGAGGTTAAGCTGCATGCAGGCGTTGAGACTTTCATCCATTAAACGTGATCGTAGGTTGGTCTTAATGTTCTTTAGATGTGAGAAAGACTGCTCACGTGCATACGTAGATCCAAACATTGTCAGTACAGCAATACTCACACGCTGCAGTGTGTGGTATGTGACGGGAAGCGCGTTCCAAGTTTTGACAATCAGCTGGTCCGCAGGTTGAAGTTTTTTAATTTCTCCCCACTTGTGTTTGCTCGCCAACTCTGCTTGCTGTCGTGCAAGTCTTTCCAAATCTTCATTCAGTGACTTGAACTTATTCACCCACATGTCTGAGGCCTTCAGATCATCAGCTTGTCGCTCAAAATCTCTGACGGAGACACCGGGATTATAACTCAGGTCGGCGCTGTCCACTGCACACTCGTGTGGATGGGTGATGAACTTAAAAAGACGAGTGTGCTCACGAAATTCTCCAGAGCGTGCTTTGAAAGACTGCAGGAGATTAGATGTGAAGCCCGCTAGCTGCTGGAGATCAAGATGTTGAGCAGGGTCGCTTGCTGTGCATGCATGTTTAAACTCTCCCAGTTTTTCAAAGTGTAGTAAACAACCTGTTTCGATGTTACCGATGAAGAGTTCCAGCTTGTTTTCAAATGCAAACACTGCTTGTTGAAGGGATAAGACTGTATTTCCAACACCTTGCTTTTTCACATTGAGTTGGTTCTGATGTTCAGTCATGCCCACAAGATAGTAGAACTTCAGGAGCTACTCAGTGTTAGCTAACTCAGGATGCTCAACTTTTTTCATTTCAAGAAAAGTCTGGATTTTACTCAGACAAGCTGTGAAACGGCTGAGCACCTTCCCTCTTGACAACCAACGCACATTGCTGTGCAGAAGCCGACCAGGATAATTATTCCCAACTTCATCCAGCAGTGTTTTAAACTGGCGATCATTTAAAGCTCGGGCAACAATAAAGTTGACACCTGAATAGTGACATTACCTCACCAAGCTGCTCGCCACACATCTGAACACAAAGCACCTCCTGATGTAGGATGTAGTGAAAACTTAGGATGGGTCTCTTTTCATGTTCACGAAGAAGTGCTTCGAATCCTCTGTTTTTCCCCACTATGCACGGAGCACCATCAGTGCACACCGAAATCAGTTTATCCATCGGTAGATTTCTTTTCTTTAGCGAACTCAGTGAAAGACTTGAATAAATCCTTTCCTCTTGTTGTCTCTTTCATAGGCAAAACTACAAGACCTTCCTCATGTAGTGTGTCACCGGCAGCATACCTTGCAATCACGCTGAACTGGGATAATTGATTTACGTCTGTTGACTCATCCAAAGTGAGAGAAAAGAACGGTGCTGCATTTATGTCCTGCACTTGTGTTGCCTCAATTTGATTTGCCACCATCATGGTACAATCGTGAATAGTTCTTGCCGACAGAGGCATGTCTTTTATTCATTTGATTATCTTGTCTTTATCCGAAAAGTCTTCAAAAAGTTCATTGGCAACATCAAGCATGAATGTTTTGGCATATTCCCCATCTGTGAATGGCTTTTTGTTTCTCACAATTGCTAAAGCATCAGCAAAGCTAGCCGAATCCCAGTCACCTTGTTGGGTCCTAATACAGAGTTGCTGCTGACTAGCTTGCACTCTGCACAGTAGCTCTTGACATGCTTTCTTCCTGCCGTCCCCCGCTGGATATTTCTATGCAAATGTAGTATGGCGTTTGTCGAAGTGCCACTTTCTATTTGACCGTTTCATCGATGCAATTTCATCATTGCATACTAAACACACTGCAGAACCTGCTCTCTCCACAAAGGCAAATTCCTCTGTCCATTTCTGCTGAAAAGTATGATACACCTCATCGTTTTTTTCTTTTAGCCATCTTCTTTGTCAAAAGAGTTTCTGCAATTAGCTAGCTTACTACTTGACTAAAAGGAGGAAAGTTTACTTCCTGACCTCACAACGACCCATGTGCGTTATGCATTATCCAATAAAAATTTGGTGGTGTCACGGAGGACAGCTGTGATTGGCTCTGTAAGGGAAAAACAAGAACTAGGGAAAAATTCCATATGACCTTTAGGGCTTGTGTGACAGGAACTAGATAAACTGCACCCTAAAGGTCTTGTGTAACAGGAACTAGATAAACTGCACCCTGCTGTAAACAGATAAGGACGTTGCTCAAACCCACCTTATGGGAAACGGCTTGCTCAAGGCAAATACCTAAATCCCCTGACCCCGCCCTTCCCTAAAAAGTAAACTCTTTTTCTTTTTCTTGTAATAAACTTTTCCTTCTACTTGTACTCCTGGTTCTAGAGTCTTAGTGGTGCGTCTTCGGTTAACAGACTCCAGTCACCCACAACCATGAACATGAGCGGCAGGAAATGAATGGATTGTAATACATGAGAATGTTTTATATTTTTAACGTTATTATTTTTTCTTATTAAAGATTTGTCTGTGAGCCAGATGCAGCCATCAAAAGAGCCACATCTGGATCGCAAACCATAGGTTCCCGACCCCTGCCCTTAACCCAGACTTTTCAAGTATTACCTGCTTTATCACTCTCTCTCTCTCACTCTACACACACACACACACACACACACACACACACACACACACACACGTATATTATTATTTTTCCTCAGTTATTTAAGAATAGGTTATAGACATGATGTCCCTTTACCACTGAATACTTCAGCATGCATATCCCAAAAGCAAGGACATTCTCTTTCAGAACCACAATGGATTGATCAAAATCAGGAAATGAACACTGATACAATATAATTATCTAATCTACATATCTTATTCAAATTTTACTTATTGTTCCACTAATGCCCTTTATAACAGAAGAAAAGCAAACTTTTTTTCTGGCCCAGAATCTAATTCAGGATTATCTACTGCATTCAGTCATCATGTCTGTCACCGTAACCTGAATATTCTTCAATCTTTGCCATATATGACCTTGATATTTTTCAAGAGCATAGGTTGGTTGTTTTATAAAATGTTCCCAAATTTGGGCTTCTGGATTGTTTTAAAATGTTTCTTGGCATCATCAGCGGCAAAATTTCCCCATGAGAAAGGGTTGGGCTGCTTTGCAGAAGGCCAATCTTGGGCCCCAGCCGGGAGTATCTGTATCAGAATGGTGGGGTGGGGCTGGGAATCAGCTCTCCATTTGACAACTTGCAAATTCTCAGGGGCACTGCGGGTCTAAAGCTATCTTCTGAAGAGTCAGTTAAGGTTCTTTTGTTCCCTGGGTCTCTGGGCTGGGGCTATCTGGCACAGTCCTTGTGACTTTGTCCTGCATCTCTCCTCTTGAGCCCCTCACAGACTCACTCGGTCAGTGTAGGGCGTTACCCCAGATTGTCCCCAGAAGAGATGGGGACAATTTCTGAGGCTCCAGCAGAAAGGGGGCAGACGCCCCTGACATCCACACCATGGAACCGTCTGAATCTTCCTCTGGTCTGAACTCTGCCTGGTCTGAGACCTTTGCCCTGTGTGTGTCTCTGTCCATGGAGGCTACTGTGGTGTCCAGTCCCATGACTTACAGCTGTGTGAGCTTGGTGAAGTTGCTTTCCCTCTCTGAGCCCCAAGATCTTATCTGTAAGTGGAAATAATAACCCCTACTTTTGGGCAGATTGGTGGTAGGGAGTAACAGTATTCCATAAGAAAGTGCTTGGCAGGTAGAAGGCATTTGGGAAATGTGGCATCCTTTCAATGCTCCTGCATTCCTGTGACTCGACCTGCTGTGGAGAGCAGCCTCCTGCAGCCTCCAGCTGCAGTGCCTTCAGGATCTGCCATGGTGTTTGAACAAGTCTGTACTCTCCCTGGCAGCCCCAGTCAGGGACTGAGCATGGTGGACATTTCTTCAGTGTGAGACTCCTCTAATGACAGTCGCTGCACTGGGGCTGTCCACTGGTCTGGCTGACCCTGTCCCAGCACTGCCTGCAGCCTTAGGCTCCTCTTACCCCAGCTTTCTTTCTTCCCCCTTCCTTGCACTGGTGCTGGCATCACTGTGGGTTGAGTATCCCCCAACCTGCTCCTGCTCTTTCTCTCCTGTCATTTAAAGACAGTCACCCAAGCAAAGCTATCTGACTTTTCATTCTGTCTTGGTGTCTGCTTCTTTTAAGACCTGAACTGACCCAAACCTCAAAGAAAACACCAGCAAATCCCCTCAAAAACATCACTGGAGCCCCTGGCTTCTCCTTGGATGACGTAATTATTAGAGTTTTCCACCATAGTTGGGCTTGCCACATGTCCTCAGGAGTCCAAGAAGACTCTCCTCCCAAAGCAAGATATGTATAGTCCTTAATTTTATGTGCATCGTAATGAGGTGATCTTGTCGGTAAATTGCCCTCCTCCACATTGGCAAGCTCATGTGGCTTTGTACTTTCCAAAAAATACAGCTTATTATGTATTTTCCATTGTAAAAGTCAATGCTGTGTCTGTGGTCCAGACAGGAGGTGATAGATACGCACAAGAATAAAAATGGGAAGGGGCCTGAGGAGGTGCAGCTGGGCACTAACCTGAGGATCAGCCACACCCTGTGGGCTGTGGGTACGTGGTTGGCACCTCCTTTTTATCTAGTGGGGCTTTAATAAGTGCTCATGAGCATTATCACTGTGTTACTGACACAACTGCCAACATCACTGGGTGGCTTCTGTACATGGCCCCTGACAGCTTGGTGAGCCTGAGGTGTGACCCAGGGGAGTTTCTGAGAGGACCATGAAAGGGATGGTTTGTCAGGACAGAGAGGGAAGACACAAAATAAATACAAAAGGCCAGGAACACATGGAAAATAAAGACCAGCATTAATGAAATTCAAAGAAATATAAGCTCAGTTATTAAGATATCTTTGGTTGTGACATTGGAAATGATTTTTGAAAATAACAAGACATGGTTGGGGAAAGGGCATGGGGGAGTTATCACCATTAATGGTTCGGGGGGGGATGAAAATGGACATAACTTACTTGGAAGACAATTTAGCCCTGGGTGTGAGTGCCCTTAAACACACGTACGCCTCAGAATTCACTCAGCAGTCCCACTGCTGCGAGCTCATCTGAAAAGAGAGATGTGCACACATTTGAGCTTCAAACCATGAGCCATGTTTTTGTGATCTTTTCTATTAACTTGACCCTGCATTGTGGTCACCCTGTTTCCTCAAAGCAATCTGCATGACTTTGATTTTAAAGAGGAGAAATGCAAAGTCTGCAACCAAATATTTCATGAGCTGTTGGAGACAGAGATACCACCGAACCCTAGACCAGTGAAGGTCCCTGGAGAGACCCATAGGATGTTTGGAACCTCTTTTATTCATATGACACAGAGCCCAGAGAAAATCACATAATTACTCCCTGCCAGGGTGAGCTGGGTTCCTAAAATGCCACATTGCTTTATTTTTGTCTGAAATGGTATCAGCTCAATGCCATCACCCTGGATACCTCATGCTAATCAGGAGCTCTAATTAGCAGCTACATCTGATTAATAAAAAAGAGGGCTTATTATTAAGTGACAGTTTGGTAGAAAAATTCTTGAAAACACAGGGCTCTGGATGGGGGATGACCCTGATTAAAAAGGTCCTTCTAAGGGAAGCACTGCTAAAATAAAACTTGGTGTTTTGTGCATGCTCATTTTGGGTCAGGCACTGTGCTTTGTGCTTTCCTTGTTTTAGCTCATTTCACTTTAACCCCAATTTTGTGAGGAAACTGAGGCAGCAAGAGATTTAACTAACATGTTCAGAGATGTATGGGGGGAGAGTGAGCAACAGAGCCAGAACTCACGTCCAGGGCTCTCTTATCCCAAAGCCAGGTACCTTGATGGCTGTTACCATTTCATTCCCTGTCCATATTCATTCATTCATTTGTTAGTTCATTCATTCATTCATGTCTATAATGAGCTCCTACTGTGTGTCCGGCATTTAGGACACAGCAGTGAATCAGAAAGTCTTTGTTCTTCCATAGTATAAGGCCAGTAGCCACAGCCACCCTCACAGCCGCCTGGCCCGGGCCGGTTTGCATTTGATTCAGACAGTCAGTAATAAACAACGGAGCCAAGAACTGGTGGGCCATTACCTTTTAATCCTAACTTGCACCCGGCAGGCAAGAAATACACACAGTGGGCCTGACCAGGTGGTGGCACAATGGATAGAGCATCAGACTGGAACGCAGAGGACCCAGGTTCGAGACCCGAGGTCACCAGCTCAAGCATGGGTTTATCTGGTTTGAGCAAAGCTCACCAGCTTGGAGCCAAGGTCGCTGGCTTGAGCAAGGGGTCACTTGCTCTGCTGGAGCCCCACAATCAAGGCACATATGAGAAAGCAATCAATGAACAACTAAAGTGCCACAACGAAAAATTGATGCTTCTCATCTCTCTCCCTTCCTGTCTCTCTGTTGCTATCTATCCTTCCCTCTGACTCTCTCTCTGTCTCTGTCAAAAAAAAAGAAAGAAAGAAAGAAAGAAAGAAAGAAAGAAAGAAAGAAAGAAAGAAAGAAATACACATAGTGGGGAAACACTTCCCTTTCCATTCAGGGTTCCCCAAACCACTAACTTATCCGAGTTTCCTAGAATCAAAGTTTTCTAGCTCACCAGCCTTGCCTTATTCACCTCTGTTTCCCATCTCCTTCTCCCTGCACAAACTCTGCACAAACTGGCTTCTCCTTCAGCACTCCGTCATCTTGGCTGCCTCTCCATGTGGCCTTTCTCTGCTCTCCCCTCTAATGCTAATCTCAGGAACCAAGAGAGAGCAAGCTCCTGGTCTGCCCCATTTTATAGTGTAGAAATCAAAACCTTTAATCCAATATACAAATAAGGAAGTCTCTGATACAAAGTCACTTATTTGAGGCATAATGGGATTCCTCATGAGAGTGCACTGCACATCATGCAATCAGTCAAGGGTGTGGGGAAAAGCTTAGTCTTAAAACTAAGCCTTAGGCTATAACGATGCTGCCAGCTCACAGCCTGCCCCGACACCTAATGCAAACTATAAGCGAGCAAACATACATATCATATTTACAAACTTATTTGACCAACACAGAGCTTCTGTTATACTGAAATGGGCAGACAAATTAATAAACATATGAATGCTGAAAATAAGAAAAAAGCAGTTAAGGGATAGATAGAGATGGAAAAAGTGTTATTGTAGGTAGGGTAGTCAGGGAAGGCCTCTTGGAGGAGATGACATTTGAACAGAGACCTGAATGAAGGGGAAAGAACCTGGCTGAGGCTATCTAGAGAAAGAGCCACAGGCAGAACATGTCCCTGATACCCCCAATACAAGTACTGCAAGTACTGTTTTTTAATTTGTTTTGTTTATTTATTTTGTCAAATCAAACCTAAGTTTGGGAGTCTGGTTGTGTCAGCTGTGTCTGGCAAGTAGAGATGCTCAAAAGTGTTTGCCAGGAGACATAAAACTCAGAGCAACGTCTGATCCAGGATCAGACAAAAGTTGATATAAAGGGCATTATCAGGACAATTAAAGAAATTGGATATGGTCTATAGATTAGATCAGTGGTTCTTAACCTGGGTTCTATAGAACCCTAGGGGTTTGATGAGTCGGTCTCAGGGGTTCGGAGAAGCCTCTGCCGCAGAGGCCAGAATAAAGTAATACCGTAATTTGTTGTGAGTTTATGCACTTTGTTGGGTTTGTTCTTTAAGCAAGGTGATGTTCATGCACGGCTCATTTTGTGCACCAGTAAAAAAAACATATACCTATGTCTTGAATTTGGAAAAAGAAATCATATTTTACTTATCACTAAAGAAGAGTTCGGTGAATGCACATATGAAACTGGTGGGTTTGGTACCTCATAAAAGGTTAAGAACCACTGGATTAGATCATTGTATTATAACTGAAATTTTCTGCATTTGATAAATGTATTGTTACATAGGGGAATGTCCTTTTTCCTAGAGGAGATATGTTCACATTTTAAGAGAAGCAGTGTCCAAGTGTTAGTAACTTACTCTCAAATGGGTTAGCAAAATCATTATCATCATCATCATCATCATATTATTATTATTAGTAGTAGTAGTAGTAGTAGTAGTATGTTTGTGTGTGTGGGAAGGGAGTTGTATTGTTCTACTTGGGTAAGCTAAAAGGACATTTCTCAGAACCTCCTTCTGTGTTCTGGTTCTGGATTAGAGTTGTCCAAAACCAACATTTGCCCAAGATTTGGAAAGCAGAAGAAAAGCAGGAGCCATTACTCTCTGAAGGTCTTCAAGGTCAGAGGCACTGAGATACCTGTGTGCTCCCAGAGGTGTGGGAGAGGTCTGGCTTGTCCTTGTTCTCCCTTACACGATGTCTTGCTGACCAATGGCTCCAGGTCATCCGCCAGACATCCAGAGGTGAAAGCTATGCAGATGCAAAACCCTTCCCAAGACTTTCCCCATGGCCGTCTACTTTATTTAAAGGTTATAGTTCACAAGGCAAATGCAGGGCCCCTTGTTCAAAAAGCAGGTAAGAAGGGCTATTTAAAGGACTAAAATAAGGCTTTTCCTTCCTTCTATGGTCTTTCTCTCAATTGGCCATGGTGTTTTTAAAATATGATCCTAAGTAAAGGAAAAGTGTAAAATCTAAATCTTTAACATAAATTTTACTGTTCACTTTTTTTTCTTTTGCTTAACCATTTTTTTATTATTTTTTTAATTTTTATTAATTTTAATGGGGGACATTAATAAATCAGGGTACATATGTTCAAAGAAAACATCTCCAGGTTATCTTATCATTCAATTATGTTGCATACCTATCACCCAAAGTCAAATTGTCCTCTGTCACCTTCTATCTGGTTTTCTTTGTGCCGCTCACCACCCCTATCTCCCACCCTCTCCTCCCTCCCCCCACCCCGTAACCACCACACTCTTGTCCATGTCTCATAGTCTCGCTTTTATGTCCACCTATGTATGAAATCATGCTGTTCTCAGTTTCTTTCTGTTTTACTTATTTCACTCCGTATAATGTTATCAAGGTCCATCTATTTTGTTGTAAATGATCCGATGTCATCATTTCTTATGACTGAGTAGTATTCCATAGTATATATGTACCAAAGCTTTTTAATCCACTCGTCCTCTGACAGATACTTGGGCTGTTTCCAAATCTTCGCTATTGTGAACAATGCTGCCACAAACATGGGAGCGCATTTCTTCTTTTCAAACAGTGCTTTGATGTTCTTAGAGTATATTCCTAAAAGTAGGATAGCTGGGTCAAAAGGCAGTTCGAGTTTTAATTTTTTTGAGGAATCTTCATACTGTTTTCCACAGTGGCTGCACCAGTCTGCATTCCCACCAGCAGTGCAGGAGGGTTCCCTTTTCTCCACATCCTCGCCAGCACTTATTCTGTGTTGTTTTGCAGATGAGCGCCATTTTGACTGGTGTGAGATGATATCTCATTGTGGTTTTAATTTGCATTTCTCTAATGATTAGTGATGTTGAGCATTTTTTCATATGCCTATTGGCCATCTGTATGTCCTCTTTGGAGAAATTTCTATTCATTTTTTTTGCCCATTTTTTGATTGGATTGTTTGTCTTCCTGGTATTGAATTTTATAAGTTCTTTATAAATTTTGGTTATTAACCCCTTATCAGACGTGCTGTCGAATATGTTCTCCCATTGTGTGGTTTGTCTTTTTATTCTGTTCTTATTGTTTTTAACTGTGCAAAAACATTTTAGTTTGATATAGTCCCATTTGTTTATCTTGCCTTTTACTTCATTTGCCCGTGGAGATAAATCGGCAAATATATTGCTGCGCCAGATGTCGGAGAGCTTGCTGCCTATGTTTTCTTCTAAGATGCTTATGGTTTCAAGGCTTACATTTAACTCTTGTATCCATTTTGAGTTTGTTTTTGTGAATGGTGTAAGTTGATGGTCTAGTTTCATATTTTTGCAGGTAGATGTCCACTTTTTCCAACACCATTTGTTAAAGAGACTGTCTTTACTCCATTGTATGTTCTTTCCTCCTTTGTCAAATATCAGTTGTCCATAAAGGTGTGGGTTTATTTCTGGGTTCTCTGTTCTGTTCTATTGCTCTATGTGCCTGTTCTTATGCCCGTACCAGGCTGTCTTGAGTACAATGTCCCTGTAGTATACCTTGATATCCGGAAGAGTGATACCTCCTGCTTTATTTTTTCTTTGTGAGATTGCTGAGGCTATTCGTGTTCTTTTTTTGGTTCCATATAAATTTTTGGAATATGTGTTCTATATCTTTGAAGTATGTCATTGGTATTTTAATTGGTATTGCATTGAATTTATAAATTGCTTTGGGTAATATAGACATTTTAAAGATGTTTATTCTTCTTAACCATGAACATGGTATATGCTTCCACTTGTTTGTATCTTCCTTGATTTCTTTTATCAATGTTTTATAATTTTCTGAGTACAAGTCCTTAACCTCCTTGGTTAAATTTACTCCTAGGTACTTTATTTTTTTGGTTGCAATAGTGAAGGGAATTGTTTCCTTAATTTCTTTTGCTGAAAGTTCATTGTTGGTATATAAAAATGCCTCTGATTTCTGAGTATTAATTATATCCTGCCACCTTGCTGAATTCATTTATCAGGTCCAGTAGTTTTTTGACTGAGACTTTAGGGTTTTCTATATACAATATCATATCATCTGCAAATAATGACAGTTTTACTTCTTCTTTTCCAATTTGGACGCCTTTTATTTCTTCTTCTTGTCTGATTGTTATAGCTAGGACTTCCAGAACTATGTTGAATAAGAGTGGTAAAAGGGGGTACCCCTGCCTGGTTCCTGATCTTAAGAGGATTGCTTTTAATTTTTGCCCATTTAGTATGATGTTTGCTGTGGGTTTGTTGTAGATGGCCTTTATCATGTTAAGGAATGTTCCCTGTATTGTCACTTTACTGAGAGTTTTGAGCATGAATGGGTGCTGGATTTTATCAAATGCCTTTTCTGCATCTATTGAAATTATCATGTGATTTTTGTCCTTCCTTTTGTTTATGTGATGAATCACATTGATTGATTTCTGAATATTGAACCAGCCTTGCCTCTCCAGAATAAATCCCACTTGATCATGGTGTATGATTTATTTCATATATTGCTGGATCCGGTTGGCTAATATTTTGTTGAGAATTTTAGCATCTAAATTCATCAGGGATATTGGCCTATAATTTTCTTTCTTTGTGTTGTCTTTGCCTGGTTTTGGGATCAGAATTATGCTTGCCTCATAAAAGGAGTTTGGAAGTCTTCCTTCCTCTTGAATTTTTTGAAATAGCTTGAGGAGGATAGGAGTTAGTTCTTCCTTGAATTTTTGGTAGAATTCACTTGTGAAGCCATCAGGCCCAGGACATTTTTATTTTGGGAGTTTTTTGATAACTGTTTCGATCTCATTTGTTATAATTTTTCTGTTTAAGTGTTCTGATTCTTCCAGATTGATTTTTGGAAGATTATATGATTCAAGAAATTTGTCCATTTCACCTAGGTTGTCTAATTTTTGGGCATAGAGTTGTTCATATTATTTTCTTACAATACTTTGTATTTCTGTTATGTCAGTTGTTATTTCTCCCTTCTCATTTCTAATTTTATTTGAGTCCTCTCTCTTTTATTCTTGGTGGGTCTAGTTAAAGGTTCATCGATCTTGTATACCTTTTCAAAGAACCAGCTCCTGGTTTCATTGATCCTCTGTATTGTTTCCTTAGCTTCTATATCATTTATTTCTGCTCTGATCTTTATTATTTTCTTCCTTCTACTAGTCCTGGGCTTTCTTTGCTGTTGTTTTTCTAGTTCTTTTAGATGCAGGGTCAGGTTGCTTCTTTCAGCTTTTTCTAGCTTCTCATGGTATGCCTGTAGTGCTATGAACTTCCCTCTCAGTACTGCTTTTGCTGTGTCCCATCAGTTTTGAGTTGATGTATGCTCATTATCATTCGTTTCTAGAAACTTTTTTATTTCTCCTTTGATTTCATTGTTAATCCATTTATTATTTAATAACCTGCTATTTAGTTTCCAAATGTTTGAGTATTTTTCAGTTTTTCTTTTGTGGTTAATTTCTAGTTTCATGGCATTGTGATCAGAAAAAATGCTTGATATGATTTCAATCTTCTTAAATTTGTTGAGACCATTTTTGTGTCCTAACATGTGGTCTATCCTAGAGAATGTACCATGAGTGCTTGAAAAGAATGTATATTCTACTGCTTTAGGGTGGACAGTTCTAAAGATATCTATTAAATCGAGTTGATCTAGTGTATACTTTAAGTCTGTTGTTTCTTTATTAATTTTCTTTTTTGAGGATCTATCCAGTGATGTTAGTGGGGTATTGAAATCCCCTACTATTATAGTATTGCTGTTAATCTCTCCCTTTTTAAAATTTTTATTTATTCATTTTAGAGAGGAGACACAGAGTGAAAGTGAGAGAGAGAGAGAGAGAGAGAAAGAGAGAAAGAGAGAAAGAGAGAAAGGGGGGAGAAGTTGGATGCATCAACTCTCATATGTGCCTTGACCAGACCAGTGCAGGGTTTTGAACTGGCAACCTTAGTGTTCCCAGGTTGATGCTTTATCCACTGTGCCACCACAGGTCAGGCTAATCTCACCCTTTATATCCATCAAAGTCTGCTTTATGTATGCCGGGGCTCCTATGTTTGGTGCGTAGATATTTATAATAGTTATATCTTCCTGTTGAATTGCTCCCTTTATCATTATGTACTGTCCTTTAATATCTCTTACTACAGCCTTTGTTTTAAAGTCCATTTTGTCAGATATAAGTATTGCTACACTGGCTTTTTTTCATTTCCATTTGCGTGAAATATTTTTTTTCATCCTTTAACTTCAGTCTATGTGCATCTTTTGTTTTAAGGTGTGTCTCTTGTAGACAGCATATGTATGGGTCCTGTTTCTTTATCCACACAGCTACCTTATGACTTTTGATTGGATCATTTAATCCATTTACATTTAAGGTTATTATTGATATATAATTGTTAATGCCATTTTATTCTTTAAAGCTGTATTCTTCTTTTGCTATATCCTTTTCCCCCTTTGAACTGTTCACAATAGGTCCCTTAGCATCTCTTGCAGAATTGGCTTGGTTTTAATGAATTCCTTGAGGCTTTTTTTGTCTGGGAAGCTCTTTATTTCTCCCTTAATTTTAATGTTAGCCTTGCTGGATAGAGTAGTCTTGGTTGTAGGTTCTTGTTCTGCATTACTTTGAATATATCTTGCCATTCCCTTCTGGCCTCAAGTGTTTCTGTTGAGAAGTTGGATGTCATCCTTATGAGGGCTCCTTTGTAGGTGATAGCCTTTTTTTCTCTAGCAGCTTTTAAAATTTTCTCTTTATCCCTTAGCTTTGGTGTTTTAACTATGATGTGTCTTGGTGTAGATTTCTTTGGGTTTCTCTTTAATGGAGTTCTCTGTGCTTCTTGAACGTGTGAAAAGTTTTCCAACCTTAATTTAGGGAAGTTTTCAGCTATGATTTGATTGAACAAAGTTTCTATTTTTTGTTCTTTCTCCTCTTCTTCAGGAACCCCTATGATGTGGATGTTATTTCTCTTCATGTTGCCACAGAGCTCCCTTAGAGCTTCCTCAGATTTTTTGAGTCTCTTTTCTTTTCTCTTCTCTGCTTCCATGCCTTTTTTTATTGTGACCTCTAACTCTCTGATTCGATCCTCAGCTTCACCCATCCTGCTTTTATTTCCTTCCATTGTGTTCTTCAGTTCTGATACTGTATTTGTCATTTCTGTCTGATTCTTTTTTATTATTTCAATTTCCTTTTTTTATACTTGTTATCTCTTTATTTAGGTGTTCATAATGACTATCCATTGTTGCTCTAATCTCTTTGAACATACTAACTATCATTATTTTAAACTCTGCATCTGGTAATTTGGTTATATCTGGTTCTTTCAGGTCCTTCTCTGGGGATTTCTTTTTATTCATTTAGGTTGCATTTCTTTTCCTGCCCATTTTATCTGTGTATAAGAAGGGTGTGGCCACTGGAGTCCAATGGGTGTTGCCTTTTTGTTCCTAGGTATGGTCTGTCTGCAGCCCGCCACCCTCTCTGCCATTGTCTAGGGTGGTTGGGTATGGGCGTTGCCAGCACCTGCCCACTGTGGCTGTTGCTGTGATTTCTGCCTCTCCTTCGCAGGAGGGAATGTGTTCTGGTGCCCAGCTCTACAAGCCTCAGCCTGTCTGGGCCTTCGCCTCACCCCCACTGGTGGTGTTGCGCACTGCACTCAAGCCACAAGCCTCAGCACCTTTGCTCAGCTGTGGACCCAGCCTGTTTCTGGGCTTCTGCTCAGCCCCCGCGGTCAGAGCCTGCTCACCGCAGTTTCTCGGGTCATACGTATGTGGCTGCTTTCGTGAACTCAGCTGTGAGCTTCCGCCTGTCCCGGGCTTTAGCCCCACCCCCAATGTCAGGGCCGACTTGCACAGGATCGCAAACTGTGGTTTCTCGGGGCGGGCGGGGCTGCTGACGAGCGCTCAGCTGCGAGCCGGCTAGCGCGGGGTCACAAATCTGGGAGGCCAGGTGATGCTGTGCATCCATGGGGGCCCTGCTCAGCAACAGATCTCTGCCTGTTCCTGGCCTCCCACTTTTCCCCCATAGGTGGGGCTGTAGGCGGGCCCGCAGCTGCTGGACTGCTTTCGTCCATCCCCTCCACCCCTGCTGAGCTAGACCAAGCTCACACCGGCTGGGCCTCTGCTCCCCCCAACAAAACCGCATTTCAGTGTCCTGCCGCTACCGTCCCTCCAGCAAGCCCTCAGCAGTGTGGATAGGGGCACTGCAGCTCAGACCCTAACACTCTATACTATAGTCCTGGAAGCTCCCTCCGTCTAAGCAGCTCTGCTCTAAGTGCCGCGGGAGAGCTCGTTTGGCTGGTGTCCCGTCTCCCTTTGTTGGTATTGCTAGTTCCAGGGGAAATATTCGTTTTCGATTAGGGAAGTGATTCAGCCCAGGGGTTAGGGTGGCTGTCCCTCAGAGTGTTTCTCCCTGTGCCTTCAGTCTACACTCTTCCCGCTGCTCTGGTCCTCTCCTCTGTCCCCGTTCCCTGGATCCCCGGGTGAGTGGTTGTGAGAGAGGTTTTCTGCACTGTCCCTTTAAGAAGAATCCTGGGTCTGAGAAATCTGAGGATACAAACAGTATCCTCACTTGTTTCACAGCTCAATACTGTCCAAACGCCTCTTCTAGGCTCTGGGGCTGCAGGCTGGGGCTTTGTTTCTGGGACTCAGGTCCCTTCCTCTCTGCCAAACTCTCCTCCTGCCAGGCGGGTCTCTCTGGGCTGTCGTTTGCTCCGAGGAGCTGGGCAGCCCTCTCTGCATTTTTGCTTTTCCTACCAGTCTCAATGTGGCTTCTTCAGTGTTCCTTGGTTGAAAAGTCCACTTAGTTTAGTTCAAAGTTGGTTTATCCAGATGATGGTTCTTAAAATTAAGTTATAATCCACTTTGGTTCTGGGAGTTGGAAGTTGGTACATCTACCATCACCATCTTTGTTCCTTTTATAGTATGCAAATGCAAAAGCATTTAATTTGTATGTGAATATACAATATGTATTTTGAAGCTTGTACATGCTTATACATTTCATTCTTAGCAGAACAGTAGAAGCCTGCACAAAACAGTGGTTTTTGTATCACTTCTTTGATATGCACACATGCTGCCAATACTCACTATCTTCAGATTGCTGATAAGGAAAAGAAAGTATGGGTTAGCATCTTTCTCTTTCCTTCTATGCCATCATTTTCAGTGTAAGTGGTTGGCTTTCAAAGGGAAGTAACTTGAGTAAGAAAGACTATGATGAAGGTTCCTTGGGTGATGGGTGTTTCTTAGAACACCATTGCCTTCTTTCTGCTTTGGAACCAAGTTCTAGTTCAAGTAGTACAAGGCCTGTGAGGGCTCTCAGAGCCCCTGCTCACTCAGTTGTAGACATAACACACTTACCTTGTGCTGGCTTTGAGTCTCGCTCAACTCTCACACATTGTAGGTCCACTGGAATTCTGTGTTCATGGGACATCGAGAACGCAGCAATGAACTGTGGGGACACACACATTGCCCACACCTCTTCTACTCAGGCTGGTTAGTGACCCCCAACTCTCTCTTTCAGGATCTTACTTTCTAACCTCAGTTATATAAGGTCTTCTTCCTGTAATAAATCCCTTAGGCCTTAATACTCATTGTGGTTATGCTTCCCAGACTGAACTTAAGACTTACAGAGTATCATCACCAAGTTGACAAATGGTGAATTCAGGTGTCCACTGAACCATTCTTACAACTTCTCTGTGGAATTTAAATTTTTCTAAATAAGATTTAAAAAGTAAAACAATTTAAATATAATAGTATTTTGAGGAATGAATCAATGAATGAATGAGTGTCCTTGTTAACTAAATGTGTTCCTATTTACCCTGGTTTTAGACCTTTATTTAGTTTATCACATTAAAGTTTTTTAGAACATTAATATACCTCCCATATGTAGCTCAGAGTCATTTTTTAAAAATATACTTTTTTTAAACTTATTTATTTACTATTTATTCATTTTAGAGAGGAGAGAGAAAGGGGGGAGGCATCAACTCCCACATGCGCCTTGACCAGACAAGTCCTGGGTCTTGAACTGGCAACCTCAGTGTTCCCAGGTCGACACTTTATCCACTGCGCCACCACTGGTCAGGCCTCAGAGTCATTTTTTATCCACACATTACAAGCCCAAATCTCTCTCTCTGTGTCAGGGAAAAATTTTTTATGTGTTGGTCTAATTAAAGAGGTTATTGTGCCCACACCCCAAAGAACTGAAGGTCTGATGTTGTATATCATAGAACCTTTATTATTTTTGCTCTAAATCCTTAGAAATGTACATAATGTCCGTGCTCTAGTTATGACACCATTTATAGACATTTAAAATGCATCTTCATTTATAAATATTTTACATTTGGTCCATAGAACAGATAATTTTACTAAATACTGTATTTTTTTAAAACAGGCTCTGTATATAGTTTGAATATGTTTATATTACATATATTTTTTATATAGAGATAGATTTACTTGGTGTTCTGAGAATAAATCCTTATTGCAAAAAAAAGCATATATGATAATACAATATATTTTCCCTCCAGGGCAAATACCAAAAAAAGTTACACATATTCACAGTTCTCACAGTAATTGTACGAACATAATATTGTGCTATATAAGTAGGTTTGGATGGAAATCAGTTAGGGGATTTCTTGCCAAACATTTCACTTAGATTTGCTTACAAACATGAAATACACTGCATTTGTCTTAAAGAGACTTGATCTTACTTTCACATTGAAGAACAAAGAGAAAGTCTGAAGTCTTCCTGCCCTTATTCTAAAGGAAGTCACACAGGATGTGGGGGTGAGGCCATGAGACACAGTGAAGGGTTCCTTTCAGTCTAAACCCTATAATAGAACAACACATATGCAGTTTGATCGTGGATTCACCAGCTGACATTCGGGATACCTTAGCAATGAGACTATTTTACATATGACCTCAGGAAGAGGTTCTAGATTTCCTACACAATATCAAACAAGACCCTATATACCACATGTGAGAATGAGTGTATGTGTATGTGCATTTATATGTGTACAAGTATTTTTTGTTTTCTCTACAATAATGTGCTTAATATTCTGAGGGTAATACCTTATTGCAAGAACTGGTATGCTGGTCACTGGTCACTTTCAGATGAGAATGACAAGAGATTAAAAAACCCACAGTCACAGTTATTTACCATAGTTATTAAGGATAGCTGTAAAACACAGTTTGTGAGCTGACTAACTAAGGAGCTATAGGACACAACAGACGATTTGCTACATGGGAACCTATCTTTCTGGCAAATGAGAAATGTTGAGTTACTGGGACTTGCAAGAAACTGTCTTCACCCGATTTGCCACCACCATGGAGCCCCTTCCAGGAAGAAACAAAAACTACTTCCTAGTGAAGCAGTTTTACTCTTGGAAGCACTTTGGGGGGTGGGAAGTGGGGGAGTCTGCTTTAACATTAGCTTCTTAGTTAGTGGCTGGATGGATTTTAGTGGCAGTGAGGGGAATCCCATGAGGAATTTCAGAGGTGAGAAGCAGCAGCTTTGAATGGGGTGGCAGTGAGGAAGATAGTCTGAAAAAGATAACTGGATCCATTCTGACTCAGGGACAGGACTTCACTTTGATGTCCTCTGCAGCTGCTCTACGCTCTGTGCAGCTGGGCATCCTAAGAGAAACTGGAGCTTTGATTAGAGAACTTCCCCAGCAGGATCTCAGGTTCCCCAGAGCTGTGATACAAGAATTAACTGTGCTGCGGCAGTGTTTCAATCAGCGGGGCCAGGTGCTATCAGAACGGCCTGGAGAGGAGGGGCAGGAAAGCTTGGTCACAGACGCTCACTCGGCTGGCAGCAGAGGACCAGGACACGGTACAGATTGCTTGAGTACAGCTCTGGGAATGCTGACTGAGGTCCTTGGGGCTTGTTTGAAAGTCAAGCTGCCTCAGGAAGGAGAAAAACCAAAAAAATGAAAGAGCTCCGCTGGCTCCCTGCTACTTAAGAGTGAGCTCTCCCTAGAAATCTGTTATACAAAATGCCCTTTTCATATGTGCAGAGCAGCGTTCCGTCAGTAATGAACTCCTGCATAGTCCAAGGTAACAGTCACGGGTTTCAGCAGTTAGGAGAACAGTCAGGAAAATGACTAACAGCCAGGAGGGGTCAGCCTCACCATGTCACACTCGCCGGTGGGATGAAAAGGATCCACCATGGCAGTCACAAATGCTGACTGCTTGATGCTTATGAGGCCCAGGTTGAAAAGGTCACTGGCCTGTGGGTGCCAGAGCCACAAGTTTCTCTGCCCAAGGCAGGACCCACCAGGGGTGAGACTGTCCCCCACCTCCCTTCTCTGTGTGGTGATGGTGTCTGGACTCGCCACTCGAGGTAGGTTGAGATAGATGGTATCTTCAGACATCAAGTGGTGGTCACGATTAGCCAGGTTGAGGGGTGAGAGTGTTGGATTGGTGAGACGCCCTGCACCCCTAGATGTAGGCCTCTTTGCTGGCCGAGCTGCTGGCCTGGGGCTGCTCCGGACCATTCTCTGGGCGAACGATGTCTTCGCTGGGCTGGATCATAACCTGAATGCGCTATGGGCGCCAGGAAGAATGTGAGTTGAGATGGAAGGAAAAAGGTCCCTCTATTCCCCTACCTTTTCAAGTCTTTTCTGTCTGCTCTGCCTTTAAACTCTGCCCATGTCTCCACATCCTCCATACCCTCCAATGTTCCCATGCACACCTCTTCTCATTTGGCTTCCAGCAATAACTACTCACTGAACCTCCACATCCATTCTTTTTTTTTTTTTCTTTTACAGGGACAGAGAGAGAGAGTCAGAGAGGGATAGATAGAGACAGACAGACAGGAAGGAGAGAGAGATGAGAAGCATCAATCATCAGTTTTTCGTTTTGACACCTTAGTTGTTCATTGATTGCTTTCTCATATGTGCCTTGACCGCGGGCCTTCAGCAGACCAAGTAACCCCTTGCTCGAGGCAACAGACCTTGGAATCAAGCTGGTGAGCTTTTAGCTGAAACCAGAGGAGCCCATGCTCAAGCTGGCGACCTCAGGGTCTCAAACCTGGGTCCTCCGCATCCCAGTCCGACGCTCTATCCACTGCGCCACCACAGGTCAAGCCTCCACATCCATTATTGACTATTGTTCCTTTTGTTTTATACTCTACTCAGCAGTTGGAGGGGTGATGTTGTATCCCTTCTCAGGATGCAACAATAGCTCCTCTCATTTTACCAAAGTCCTACGAAGCCCCATATAATCTGGCTTCTGTCACCTCAGACCTCCATCCTCTGCTTATACCCTCACTTACTTCACTCCAGTCATGCTTGCCTCCTCACTGTTCCTTACACATTCCAAGCATGCACCTGTCTCAGGGCCTTTGTACTTACTATACCCTCTGACTGGTACATCCTTCCTTTCAAACAGTAACATAGCCTCCTTAGGTCTACCTCCTTAGGTCTTGGGTGTTATCTCCTGAGTGAGGCCTCACCCAGCACTCCCTAAATCCCTTCCCACTTTATGTTTCTCCATAGTGCTTCTCTTCCCCATCTAATAATGTGTTTCATTCTGTTATTTATCCATCTTCCTCTACTAAAATGTAAGCTCCAAGAGGGTGAGATTTTTGCCTGTTTTCTTCAATGCTGTGGCCCCAGTTCTGACGATAGTGTCTGGCATATAGTAGGTGTTCAATACATATTCTCTGGGTAGATGAATCTCCCACTTCCTTCTAAAACGCACATCTCCTGAAATCCAGTTTCATCAGCTATCACACCGTCTTCAGACATGCCCTGCCTTTCCCACCACTGTGCCTTTGCACAGGCTGTGCTCTCTTCCACAAAAGCAGACCTGACTTCCTTCTGAGGTTAAGCCAAGGATAATAGAAAATGAAAACATTAAACCTAGAGTTGAAAAAAAAATGGCTGCAAGCCCCAGCTCTGCTAATAACTTACTGTATGTAAGGAATGGGTAAATGGTTTCCTCACTTGGGCTCAGTTTCTCCATCTGTGATAAAAGGAGGCTGCCCAACAACTCTAGGGGCTGCACATAACCCACTACCCACTTACCCTATGCTGCAGACCTGACAGCCCATCCTTCTGGCTCTGAGTGGGTCTAGCATGTACATCTTGGTGGGTATTAAGGTTGAAAGTCGCTGATCTGGGTCTTCCTAGCTGGGGCCCTCCATAATCTGATTCTCCACCAGTGGTGAAATTCAAATAATTTAACAACCGGTTCTCTGCCTTAATGACCATTTTAAGTATAAAAAAACGATATACTAAAAGGTAGTTTATTATTTAATACTTAAATAAGAACAATAAAAAAGGTACACAAAATCAGATTATGTTATAAGAAAGAATTTTAAAACATTAATGAAAAAATATTAAATAACACCTGACAAAAAATAAAACTGTTAATTATTTCCATATTGCTTCTTGATTGGCATTCTCACTTCCTACTGAAGTAAATGCAAGGCAATTAAAATGTAGCATTTCATCAAAGGTATAATGAGTTTTATGAAATGAATAAAAAATTATTACAAGCATAGCTCTGTCAAATTTTTTTCACCTATGGATGGAATGAACATACGGGCGCTTAGAATACGCTGTTGCACAGATGAACGTTAGAAAAGAGTAAGGATTGTAAATTTGTGATTTCCACATTGGGTGGCTGCCCAGGTGCTCACCTTAGAGAGAACCCTGATTACAAGTGCCATTTTAACAATTGGTTCACCGACCTCAACAAGAAGTTAGGTGTCTGTTCTGCCGAATTGGTGCGAGCTGGCTGAATCCCACCCCTGCTCTCCAGCCTTCCTCAGTGAAGTCTTCCCAGCCTACACTTACTCCATTAATTTCTCTAGGCCACCGGTACCTCCCACACTGCCTTGTTTCACTTTAGAATTTAACATAATTTACAAAGAGCTGGCATGGACCTAGTATGTGCTTGGGCCCCTGCTAGGGGCAGTGTGCCTTACATGCTTCGTCTTTCTTTACGGGTAAGACCATGTTTTCTCTTTACCAAGCTCACAAATGAGCTTCGAGCTTTATATGCTCTGAACTCTCAATGGCTCCCACTTACCTTCAGGATAAAGTCCAAAGTTGTGTTCTGATTTTCAAAGCCTTCTTGATCTGGTCAAACCTTCTCAAATTTACAACCTCATCTCTTATCACCCCTGCCACACACACACACCTCTTCACTCTACCCTCCAGCTACACAGATCAGGTCACACCTGTGGACCTTTGCACATGCTTCCCACTCTCTTCTAAGAGAAGTGCTTCTACTTTTAACTCTGGCTCATACTTAGCTATCCTCTCTCTCAGCTATCACCTCCTCAACCCAAGCAGGGCTTACCCACTTCCCTGGTTTAACCCAGTCATGACACCTCTAACACTCCATCATCATTGACTATTGATTTGTTTCTCTCTCCAGCCAGACTACTAGTTCCACCAGTGTAGGGGCTGTGCCCAGCACAGTGGGGGAAGGGGACCAACAATGCAAAGGGTGGAGAAGGGGCTTACCTGCTTCAGAGAGCCCTTTAAGGTGAGAAACATGTAGGCCATGTACCCAGGGATGAGAACCATGGAAGACAGAGCCATGAGCCAGCCCACGCCCTGGCCCCACTTGGGGAAAACATAGCTTCCCATGGTGAGAGGAGTCATCTGCACAGCACTAAAAATGAACACACCCTGGGAGAATAAAGGGGAAGGGGTGGGGGGCAGTCAGGCACACATATTGGACAATCAAGGCCCCTCCTTAGGTCCTACAGCTGATAGGTCCACTGTCCTCCACACCACCTACCCTGTGGCTGATCCTTACAAGGGCCCAACATCTTGGGAATCCTGTACTCAAGGGCACTTCAGTACATCAGGTGCCTTTGTGTGACAGAAGAAGGTATCCCTTCTGGGAGAACCAACAGCAAACAGAGCCTTCTTTGTGACAACCAATAGAAAAGGATACCCTTCCCGGGAAAACAAATATGAAGAAGGCACACTCTCTGGAAGAACCAATAGAAAAAGGTGCCTTCTCTGGGAGGACCAATAGAAAAGGGTGGTTCCTCTGAGAGGACCAATAGAAAAGAACATCTCTTTCTCTAAGTTAACCAGCTTGGCAAACAGAACAGGGGTGGGTGTTAGTCCCCATCAGCCATTGGCTGGGTGCCCTTGTGCAGGATACAACACATGCCCCACCCAGGGACTTGCGGCAACTCAAGGCCTGCTTATGCCTCAGCGTCCCCTTGCAGAAGGGAATAGGAGATGCTGAGAATGAGAGGCTTCCCTATAAAAATAGTTTGGGCTTCAGAGTCAGGCCAACCTGGTTTGAATACAGTACTTACACCCTAGGTATGCTAGCTGGGTGGGTGCTGGGTCCCTTAGCAGTGAAGTGGGGCAATAATGCCAATTTTTCTCAAGTTTGTGAGGATGATGTAATGTGCCTAGTATCATGCAGAGCACAGAATAGATGCTCAACAAATGGGAGGAAGCAGTATTATTAGGGAACAGGGGGTGTGGGGCCTCTTCTACCCACTTCTGCCTCCAGAAATTTCTCTCTGGACTGAGTTGCCCTAGGACCTAGTCAGTTCTCATCCTAACAGGGTTGGTCAAGCCTTGTCCTTACCGCCACAATGATTGGGGTGAAGAAGGACCAGCAGAGCTTCCACCAGATGCAGGGCCTGGAGCCAACCATCTCTTGGATGTTGTCATAGAATCGGTTGACACCTGCAACATTTGGAACAAAGGCAGGAGGGATGGATAAGTTGTGGGCACTACAGGCTAAACTCAATCTGTCACTTTTTCACAGTGTGACCACAGGCAAGTCACCTAGCCTCTCTGAGCCTTGTCTGTAGCATGGGGCTAATGCACTGAGGGGTGCTCATTATTTAAGTGTTCAATAACCAAATCCCCACAGCAAGAGGGCTGCGGGAAAGCAAATCATCTTTCCTTACAAAACTTGTCCCTATCATTCTTAATGTCGCTCCAAGGCAACATCTAGCCCACCGATTCCTGTGAAGCCTTGCTGGGCAGGGATGGTTTTCCCTGATGATCTGATGCTATCAACAGTTGGTGACAGATCACAAAGAACTGCAAATCTTGCAAAGACCCACAGATGTCATGAAGTTCATAAGAGGGATGTTGGGCACTTCTTCAATTATAAGTTAAGTCACTAGACCAGTTAGAGTTGAGGAAAGGAAAATGAGGAGGAAGGTAAGGTGGCAAAGAAGATACAATGATGATCAAGTACTAAGAAGGACCTCGGAGAACATTTCTCTCAAGCACACCATCTTGTGATAAAGTATAGAAAAGGATATCCTTTGACTATCATGCCACTGGGTCTGGAAAAATAGGCCACAAAATAAACAAACAAAATCATTACTTCTTTCATTCTTTGTTCTAAGCTAGTGCATACTTTTAGCTTTAGAATATTTTTTTTTGTAGTTTTGGTTTCCCTTTTCCAGATAAAATTTCAAACAAATCATTTTATCTCAAAATTCATGAAAAAGTTCTGGCTCCTATTTTGAATGAGTTTAGCTGTTCTCCTTACACGGGCCTCCTGAGCTGACAACACAATCGAGCTATTGTGAGAACTAAATCCATGAATGTATGGAAAGGACCTGGGGTTCACACTGTATTGGCTGAATGATCATTGAAAGAACGAAAAGAATGAATAAATGAGGAGGGGCAAGGGGGATGGAGAGAACGCATTGATGCTTACCGTAAAACCAGGAAATGGAGACACATTCAAAGAACACGAGGAACAGCAGGCTCATGCCACTGGCAGAGTAGTAATCAAAAAGCTTGAAGACATAAATGCCCCCCTGCAAGAGGAAAGGCAGTGAGAACGATGCCACTTCCATCAGGGGCCAGTGCATCCAGTTCATAGTCAACCCGTGCTTTACAGTCTGATAAGGTTGGGTTTAAGCTAAACTGCAGCAAGAAGGCTTGTGGGTAGATTCAAGGAAGCTCTTGTGACCCTGAGAGGATGTGAGCGTTGATTATCTGGGGATTGGGAAGAAAAAGTGAGAGGTGGAGGGATATGCCCTATTTTGTTAAGACTGGAGGGCATAAAGAGGAGCCATCTGTCCACAATTTAAATCAGTCATGTCCCTCCCCTGCTTAAAACCTTCCATGGCTTAAATGAGACAATAACACAATACATAAATAAGTAGAAAGGTATAAAATAAAATCTGAATGCCTTGGCCTTCAAGGTCCTGCATGATCTTGGTTCTGCATTCCCCACTTAGTCCCTCACTCCCTTTGTCCCCACCACACTGGTCTTCTTTTTGTCCTTCAAGTTCACCAGGCCCATTCCCACCTCAGGGTCTTTGCACCTGCTGTACTTTCTTCCTCTACCTAGATCTTTTCCTGTTGACTCTTCATTGCATTTGAGTCTCAGCTCAACTATCACTTGCTCAGAGGGACTGCCCCTGGCTACTCTGTCGAGGTAGTATCCTTCCCATCCCTGCTGGTCATCCTCTGTTCCACTATCCTCTTTTCTTCAGGTTAATGATCTAATGTATATGTCAGTCTTGTCCACCAAACTGGAGCTCCAAGACAGCAGATACTGTCACGTTAACGGCTGAATCTCTAGTATCACACCAGGCCCATAGTAGATGTGCATCAACTGTGAAGGAATGAATGAATAATAATTCTAGGTCTGCACTGCATTTGGTTCCAGGGGTGTTTCTGTGGATTGTAAATCATACATACTCACAAGGCTGAGCTCATGACTTTAAGGTCATTTATTTTTACTGTACAACTTATCAGTTATGTTTCAGTTTTCTGAGCAAACTGGGATGGCCTTGAATGCAGAGCCTTGCTCATTAATATTCATAGAAAAAGAAAAGTAGGAATGAGAGGAAAGGGCAGTGTCAACTTCAAAGGCCCAACTTGACTCTCCAGTTAATTTTTTGTGAGTCCTTTAAAACATAGCCCATCTCCCCTCCTCCAGGAAGCAGTCCTGGGTGCTCCAGGACAGGAACTGTATTCTCTAGCTTTGTCTATTTCCAGCTCAGTGTCTGAGTCTCCCATCAGCCCAGGGGTCCCTTGAGGGCAGGGCCCCACCTTACTCCTTGCAGTGTGTGCCAGTCTTGTCATGGAGATGGTATTCAATGAACAGACGGAATGCAGGCTAGGACAAGGCTGGGGGAAAGCGGGCCTGGGGCAGGAGGTGTGCCAGGTGCTGCCTGTGCTTACCTGAGTGATGTTAGAGAGGCCAATCAGGTAAGAAACGACGCAGACGGCAGCAATGAAGAGCTCCCTGCGGTTGCGGAGGAGTCTGGGGTACTCGTCTACCAGGGCTGTGATGAAGCCCTCCACGGTGCAGAACTTCAGGAGGAATGGGGGTCAGCCACCCGTGGCAGACCCCAATCCCAGCTCACCCAACGCCTGACTCTCATGAAGACCAGAGAGCCCAGCAATATTGGATATCAGGGCCAGCTGCGCCCCGGGATCCAAGTCTGACCTGCCTGTGTCTCCCTTTGTGCAGTCAGGGGACCCCTTCCCTCTGCATCCCTTTCCCCGTCTCAAGAATGGGGAAGGTGGCGGAGCTGTTCCCTGGGGTTTCATGCAGTGGGGCATTCTAAGGGTCTGAAACGCTTGGCTATCTTCTCAGGGGGCCCAGGGCAGTGGTCTCCTCTCCCTGCTTTCTCCTATGTGGGCAAGGCCGGGTGAGGGGATCCTCCAGGTGCCAGGGAGAACGTCCTCACCTGGCTGTCAATACCCAGCATCAGCAGCATTGAGAAAAAGAGGATGGCCCAGAGGGGAGAGATGGGCAGCTGGGTCACTGCCTCTGGGTATGCCAGGAATGCCAGCCCAGGGCCTGCAGGGAAAAGGATAAAAAATAAATATATAAATCAACAAGCACGTGCAACATGTTCGGTACACACCCCATTCTAAGCTTTATTTCATCTTCCCAGAAACCATTGGGGTGAGTGTGGTCAGCCCCTTTTTTAATGAGGAGAAAGTGTGTGTGTGGTGGGAGTGGCTGTAGGGTTAGGTCCGGAGACAAGGGGCCAATGAAATGAGATTCGGAACTGCGGTGGCCTGGCCAGCAGTGGGGACAGTGTGAGGGCAGAGAGATGACCAGATGGAGAAACAGGAGGCGGAATGAGTAGGTCCTGGCACTGGTGGGTTTGCAAGTGAACGGTCCAGGGTGATGGTGGGGCTCTGGCCGAACCTTTTGCTGCCACAAGGAGCAGGGAGGAGGAGAAGGTTGAGGAGGTCAGTTTGGGACATGTGTTTGAGTGTCTGGGTGGGGTGATATTAAAGCAATCAGGAAAACCTTGGCAGGAAAAGAAGCCACTGTAGCCTCCCTGGGGTCTGGCTTTGGAAAGAGGGGTGGTGGCTGCGAGTTTCAGAGAAATGAGGTGGCAGACTGCCCAAGTAGGGGAGATTGGGAGCTCAGTGGAGAACCTCCCTTCCGCGTGACCAGCTCAGTTCTCCGTACTGGGGAAGGGGAAATCATGTTTCTTTCCTGAGCCTCAGAGCCTCTGGGCCTCTGCTGTAAACAGCAGGTCCTCATGTTTGCTGCCTTCCTGGTTGAGCAGGGGAGGTAGTGGTCGCCTGGGATTTTCCTTGAATGCTGTGGCTGACTGTGCGGAGAGCAGAGTGGGCACAGCCCACTTGGTGAGAACATTCTTAGAACTGGGGCAAATGCACAGACTTGGATGTCATGGTGATGAATATGTCTGAGTTGGACCAAAGTTTATATCCCTGAGGGCAAGAGTGAATCCTCTTCCCTCAGATGTCCAGGGTTGTGCTGGAAATGCCAGTATGGACCAGGCTTTGCAATCAGCCAGGCCTAGGTTCAACTCCAAAGTTCTACCATCTGTCTAGCTCCCTGAGTCATGTAACCTCAGGCAGTCTCAGTTTCCTCATCCATGAAATGGGGAAACAAGAGTTAGTGTTAGAAAGATTCAGGGATACAGTCCACCTAAATGCTCAGTGCATTGCCTGGCACCTAGGGACCTCAACGTCAGGGAGTCAACGTGGTGGTGATATCATAACCACAAATGCCAGTACAGTTAGCCCCCCCCTCTCCAGAAGCCCTGGTCTTATGTGGCGCTGACCTGAGGCTGCCACATCAGCAATGGACCTCTTGGTGACATGGGCCATGAAGCCTACAATGGAGAAGATGACAAATCCTGCAAACATACTGGTACACGAATTGATGCAGCAAACAATTATGGAGTCTCTGTAAAGGGGAAAAGGCACAGTCAGGGAGCTGAGGCTGGCAGGAAGGTTACCCAGCAGGCAGTGGCTAGCAAAGGGCTAGGTGGGGGAGGATGTCTGGGAGTGGGGTTACAGGGAAGATGGGTCCATCCCACCCCCAGGGAAGGAGCAGAACCAGAAGAAGTGGTCAGAGGGATTGGCTCTGAGAAAGATGGAGTCAACAGTGGAGAAAGGCCTGGGGGTAGCATTGAGGAGGGTGCTCCTGTACGCTGGCACCTGTAGACATTGTTATGGAAAGAGTTGTAGCTCCCAAGTGCAATCAAGGATCCTAGGCCCAGCCCATAGGAGAAGAAAATCTGAGTAGCAGCATCCAACCACACCTACAGGCAGAATGATAAAAAAGTCAAAATTATAATCATAAAGCCTTGGCGTCCCACAGCCTCTTAACATGGGCTAGCCAGTTCTACCTGACAACAATCCCATTTACATAGGAGGGTTGGAGAGCTGCAATAACTTATCCTAAAGCTGGTGAACTGTGGCTCAGGACTCAGTGTGCACTTAACCCAGCCAGTGCCCTCTAGTACCTGGGGCCAGGAGGACCGCTCACCTCGGAGTCTGACAGCTTGCGGAAGTTGGGTGTGATGTAGAAGAGGATGCCCTCCTTGGCCCCTGGCAGCGTCACTCCCCGGAAGAACAGGATGATTAGCATAATGTAGGGATATGTGGCTGAGAAGTAGACCACCTGGGAGGAAAGGGTGACATGCTCACACCCCCTCTGGTGCATCTATGCCTCCCTATTCCCCACTTCACCTACATCTGTACCTGTTATGGCTCTGGGCTTGGTTCCAGTTCTCTTCCTCCAGAAAGCATTCCTGGATTCCTATCCTGCTCTGCTTGGCCACTTTTCTGCAGCCCTCCTTGGAGTCTGAACCAACCACATCAGTACCCAAATTATTACTTCCCCTTACCCTGCTACTTTTTGATTTCTGAAATTAAAGTAATACACGTGGTGACAGGACAATTTTAAAAATCACATATGAACACATGAAGTTCCTTTCAACAGTCTCTAAAATGTAAGTTACATGAAGAACAGGGCTTGTCCTGCTCATTTCTGTTTTCCTAGGACCTAGAACAGTCCATGGAATATAATAGACACTCAATAATGCCAGACAAATACATAAATACATGAATGTTAGCATTTTATTGCTCCTCTTTTGAGACTTCCCTCAAAAGATATATATAATCACATTTTCTTACAAACTGAGGCTCCAATTATGTACCTGCCTTTTCATTTAACATGTTTAAAATTGAAAAACAGTGCATACAGAGTTGTTTCTTTCTTTGTTAAAGACTGTCTCATAACAATGTAATTTTTAATTACACAAAATAGTACCGTGGGAGGTTCCACCATCCACTGAGGTTACTTTCGATTTTACGTGAGTCTCAGTAATACTATATTGGCCATCTCTGTACATAAAACTTGCCGAAAAAAAGTAGACGACTTATATTAAAATATTACTACAACTTCTGCTAAAAAAAATTAGACTAGTCTTTGGAAAATTTTTCTAGAAGTGGAATTACTGTGAAAAAAGGAATAAGCTTCTCAAAGGCTTTTTATCCATATTGCCTAATTACCTTCCAGAAACTGAACTTGGTTCAGCATTACAGAGAGTACTTAGCCTGCAAAGATGCCACCCTGGGTATAATTATCTTAAAAATTAAATTTTTTTTTTGCCAAGTTGATAATCAAAAGACTGAGATCATTGTCAGAAATTACATTTATTTACTCACTAGTGTGAAAGAAAAATTTTCAAGTTCAATGACCTCTGTAACTCAGAGTCATGCTCAGCATAAATTGTTCTCCGGGTTAGTTTCATCTCTCTGATTTGACTTGGAGATTCTTCAGGGTTAGCAAAGGCAGTCACAATCCCATAGCAAAATCATTCCACTCAGAATTAGGAAAAGGCGGGGGGATTCAAATCCATTTACATCACCTACAAGCTATGTGACGTTGGATCAATTTCTTATTCTCTCTGAGCCCATTGTTTTTCTTGTCTGAAAAATGGGTACAATCAACCTTGCTACTCAGATAGGTTGGTTGCATGAAGACATACAACATGCTTAAAATTGGTTGCTGGATCATGCACTTCACTATGTCTTCCATGTTCAGCATGGAGCCAGGTACACAGTAGGTGCTCAGTAAATGCATACTGATGGGTTGGTTGACTCACCCAAAAGATGCAGTGAGAGAGGCCCTATTCTCTGTCCCCAAGAAGTAGCCAGTCTTGTAGCAGAAACTCTAGTTACCACCCAAAAATGATTATAACTGAGTGCCTACCACGTGCTAGGCATGTGCTACACACTGCATAGATTATCCCCCTTAGTCTTCATGACAACCCTGTAAGGTACTATTATTGTGACTTCACAGATGAGGCGATAAGACCTTGAGAAGTGAAATGACTTGCCCAAAAGCACATAGCTAGGAACCAGGGGACTGAGATTCAAACTCAGTTCTATCTCTTTCGAACCCCTTAGGACCTATATTCTTCTCCTTTCAAAGGCTGGACCCAAAGACTGCTATGCTCTCCTCCTCCCTGTGCAGCCTAGGGACAGAGCAGAGGTGCTTTTTTTTTTTTTTTTAAGTTTTTAATTATTTATTTTATTCATTTTAGAGAGGAGACACAGAGTGAGAGAGAAAGAGAAAGAGAGAAAGGGGGGAGGAGCTGGAAGCATCAACTCCCATATGTGCCTTGACCAGACCAGTGCAGGGTTTTGAACTGGCGACCTCAGTGTTCTCAGGTCGACGCTTTATCCACTGCGCCACCACAGGTCAGGCCAGAGCAGAGGTGCTTTGAATCCAGCCTTGAATCTGAGAAGCTTTTGGATCCAAAGGTCCCACCAGACTGAAATAGGGCAGTTTTTCATTAGCTATGCCCTTGCTCAAGTGTGGAATTCATTAAGTTCTGTTTTGCTCATTCAGCTTCTTAAGTAGTCTAAACATCCCTGTCACTAGCCTTAGTTAGTTCAAATCCTTTCTCTCCCTTACTTGCTCTAAGACCTCAGATACCATACTTGCCCTGAGTCCATCAGGCTAAGACCAGTGAAAGACATGGCCATCTTCTGTCCCCGGACTCAAGGGTGGGGTTTAAAAAAAATTATTGCCCTAGATGGGTGGCTCAGTGGATAGAGCATCGGCCTGACTTATGGACATCCTGGGTTGGATTTCCAGTCAGGGCACACAGGAAAAGCAACTATCTGCTTCTTTCTTCCTCCCTCTCCCCCTTCTCTCCCTCTTCTTCTCCCATAGCCAGTGGCTTGATTGGCTCAAGTGTTGGTCCCAGGTACTGAGGATGGCTCCAGGCACTGAGGATAGCTTAGCTGGTCTGAGTGTCAGCCTTAGGTGCTAAAAATAGCTCATTTGATTCTTGCATCGGCCCCAGCAGGGGTTGCTGGGTGGATCCCAGTCGGGGTGCATGTGGCAATCTGTCTCACTATCTCCCCTCCCCTCACTTAAAAAACCATTTATTGAATTTTAAAAATTTATTGAATTTATTGGGGTAACATTGGTTAATTATATAGGTTTCAGGTGTACAAATCTATAAAACATCATCTGTAAATTGTATTGTGTTCACCATCCCAAGTCAAGTCTCCTTTCATCATTATTTACCTCCTCTTTACTCTCTTCTACCTCCCCCACTCCCTCTCTTGTAACCCCCATACTGCTGTCCTACTGTTGTCTGTGTCAATGAGTGTGTTTTCTTTGCTTAATTCTCCCCCCAGTTTGATCGGCAAGCTCCCCTGATGTATACAGGCTGGATACCCCAACTTGGCCTGGATCTGCCTTTGCCAATAATAAAAATAAAAACAAGAACTTCCCTTGCTGGCTGCTGAGTGCCTTATAAAATCCTCAGCTCATTTGATCTGCATAACAAACCAACAGATAAATATAGGTATTAGCCCCAGTTTTAGAGAAAGAAATTGAGTTTCAGAGAGGTGAAGTGACTTGCCCAAGGTCACAAGGCCAAGTTAATGGCCTAGTTGGAATCCGAACTTAGGACTATTTGAATACAAGGCCTGAGTATTCAACTATTAACCGATCCAATGCTGCGATATGTAGTGTTCACCTCTGGACCCACCCACAGCTAGAAAAAGGCTTTGAGCAGAGTAGATGCTCAGGGACAGTTTGCTTAACAGTCCAGGAGTAACATTCGCCCTCAGTTTTGCAATGACTCTGCCAGGCCTGAGATTTAATCGCAAGAGATTTAACGCAAGCCTAACGCCATGTTAAGTGCTTGACTTGCATTATTTCTTTTAATCCTCACACCTCCTAAGAAGGCAGGTAGTGCTACTCCCATTTTATAGGAAAGGAAACTGAGGCACAGAGAGATGAAGGAACCTGCTTAAATGAAGGTTGGATAGAGTTCCTGGGAGGCACAGACAGCTCACCCTTGGCAGAGATCCCTTTGTAGACCTACCCTCTCCAGTTCCCACTGTGCACATCTCTTACCTTTCCCGTCCAGCCAACACCTTTCCAAATACAGAAATACACAAGGATCCAGGCTATGGCCAGGGTAATGGCCAGAGGCCAGCGGATCTGGCCCGGCTTATCCAGCCCGTCTGTCATCTGATGCATATTGCGCCTGATGGAACAGTGAAGGAGAAAGTCACGTGGGTCTGGAGTGACTCGGGTAGCACAGGCCAGTGTGTGGACACGAGTGATATCCTCTACTGTGACTGCTCACTTCTGAGATCACTGCTATCTAAGAGCTGGATGAGGACTGCGTTATATCAGTAGAAAGTACTAACCTGCCAGTGCCTTTATTCAGCCATTGTTGCTCACCTGGATCCTACAGCAGCCTCCTAGCAGGACTGGATCCCCATCTTTACTTTCTCTCTGTTCCCACTCCAGCACCTAGGGATCTTTCTAATTGTAAATTTGGTCATGTCATTCCTCCACTTAAAATTCTGCATTGAATAGCTCCCTACAGTTTTCATAATGAAACCCAAACTCTCCAGGTAGACCTGATAAGGTCTTGATGAGCTGGCCTCTCTAATCTGATTCTCTCTAATCTTGGCTCTCACCACAGCCCCCTCAAACTCACATAAACTAGACTACTTATTATCCCCTCACTCCAGCATTGCTTGCTCTCACCTGCCTTCAAGCTCTCACTCATACTCTTATTCCTGACAACACCTATCTTTCCGACATTGCTTTTCATTCTTAGATGCCACTCTTCTCTCAGGCTGGTCCAGGCACCTCTCTGGGGCCTTCACAGCCTTCCATGTGTTCCTCCTCTTAACCCTGGTCATCTGGTGTTGCCACTGCCTATTTACTTATAAATGTCTCTAACCACACTAGCACATAGCAGGTGCTCAAAAAATGTTTACTGAATAAAAGGTTGAATGAAAAGCCTGAACACGTGTGAGACAACTGTTTGTGGGAGATGCTAGAAAGCAGAATCAGCTGGAACAGAGTCTGGTTGGTATTTGTAAGGAGAGAGCCTAGCCAGAGACGTTTCAGCACAAAGTGACTGGCATCACAGGTTCTGACACCTCCTGATGATGGCTCCTCCTGGCAGCCTATCCAAGGTGCAGTGGAACCTTCCAGGTTGCTCCTGGGAGACCTTTCAAGCAGCCCAGCATAGATGCTTCCCTCATGCCAGAGATTTGGGCCTTAGAACCTCATTTTGGAAATTTAATGCCTCCAGTATGCATCTTCTACAATTAAACAATCGTCACGGCCTTCGCTGTGAACATGTGTGTGTGTGTGTGTGTGTGTGCGCACACACACACACATGCGCACCTTTCTTTCAAGTGCATTGGGACTTGATTGGTCTCTCTTGGTGATTCTTCTTGGCCTGTGATGGTTTGATGGTTATTCCTCTCTGTTGCCTGCCATCCACCCTTCAACCTGCTCCATGCCCTGGAAACTGAATACTATGCTGCATCACCAGCTCCTTTGCCTCTTCGAGGTTTGACCAATAGCAGGAACTTGGGGGGTAGGAGGCGAGAAATATCGGGGATGTATTCTCCCCACTTTATCTGCAACTGGGCTTCTCTATCGAAGGTCTAGACTCTAGTGCATGTCTAATGGCCCTTCCAAGGCTCAGCTCTCTCTGGGGGAGGAAGGGGCTTCACCCTTTCTTGTGGCTCCCTTAGCTCTGCCCATATCTCCACAAACAGTCCTTCACCTAACTCCTCCATCAAGCTTTTGAGTGTGCCTCTGTGCCTGTTGGCCCTGGCTGATACGCCACCCACCACAAAAAAGCGTGCACTTACTCCCAGAATTCCACCACAGCGCTGGTCATGTTGGTGGTGTTCACAATGCTGTAGTTGGAGAAGCAGCGCTCTGTGTTCCAGGGGTTGTCACACTGTTTCCACGGCAGTGTCTGCAAAGATACAGTGGTACAGATAAACCCTACTGAGTCCCCAGGGGCTAGCAACAGTGGTCATAGTGCACCCTGCCTAGTGCACCGTTACAGTCTCCTGGGCTTCCTCACAGGCATTCTCACCTCCCCTTCTCAGTGGTTCCCAGTTGCAGGTCATGCTGTGAATCCCATTTTAGAGATCAGAATGGGACAGCAATTTGCTTGAGATCACACAGCTCCTAAGTGTCACTGCTAAGATTTGAACCTCTACCTTTTCATTCTGAAAATGAACTTTCCAAGCCGCACTGTAAAGTTTTGTGCGTCCATCCCCAGGCCATTTCCTCGCTATGTAACTTTGGTCAAGAGACCTCACCATTTGAGCCTGTGCACTCTGACGTAAACTGCGTATTTACAGTGCTTGTTTTTTGCCAGGCACAGATCTACACACATCACACACCACACATTTACTCCTTAATTCTTACAATTCTAGAAGGTGGGTTTCCCTTTTACCTCATTTTATAAATGAGGGCATGGAGGCTCAGAGAGGTTAAGTCCCATTCCCAAAGCTGCACAGCTGGTATATACTAGGGTCTGGGTTTGAATCTGGGTTCATATAAAATAGGCTAACAGTGCCTATTTGATGCCTTAGAGGGGTGTCATGAAGATTAGATGTTAGCCCACAAAGTGCCTGGCTCAGTGCCTGGCTTGGAGCAGGGGCTCAGATCATAGTGCTATATTTATGGGAGACAGGGGCTGCTAAAGACCACTCCAGACTCCTGTGGCTGAAGGAATAGCCCTGTCAGCAGAATGGTAGTCCCAGTGGATAGAAGGTGGGCTCTGGGTCTTGCTCCCTCTCGAGGAGCCGCTGGAGGGGCCACTCACCGTGGTGAAGGAATTGTATAGGTAGTAGATAGCCCAGGAGATGATGACGATGTAGTAGATGTTCAGCCAGAAGGATAGCACAGCAGCAGCAAGGCCCACACCTGGAAGTGGACGCACCATCATGATATCCATGTAACAACCACAGGTTCCCCAGTGTGTGTCGCTGTTACCATTTCTCACAATGTCACAAACTCACTCAACCTTGGAGAGAGGCGAGACTTGGCTAAGGTCACAGGCACCTGGCATGTGAGGGAGCCAGGCCTTGCATCTGGCTAAAGATAGGGCTGGGCTGGGCTGGCCTTGCCAGACAAGCAGGATTCCCCACACATTCACCTGAGTGTCTGTCAGCCCTGAGCAAGGAAACTAAGAAAGTCACACCCAGCAGGTGCCAGAGGAAACCCAGGGAAATGGGCTCACAGAACAGGGCAGGCTGATGAGCATGTGGGGGCCTTTGGATTGGGTCCTCCTCTCCATTGCCCTAGGTTCCAGCCAGTGTGACCATATGTTACCTGGTCCCTATCAATGGCTCACTCCGCTCAGATGTGGCTGAGCAGCTCCCTCTGCCCAAAGGGTTTGAGCATGTTGGAAATGTCCTGGCTTAACCACCACCCTGTGGGCAGGATCACCACCATGACCCACAGCCCCACTTGGCAGACTTACCCTTGAACATGGGGGCCAGCTTCCACACCCCCAATCCCCCAATGGATGTGTACTGGCCCAGAGAGCACTCCAGCAGAAAGAGTGGGACCCCCGCAAAGATGAGCGTCAGGAAGTAGGGGATCAGGAAGGCTCCTGTGGGGTCGAGAAGAGAGATGCTCATGGCCCCACAGATTTGTAGAAACCCGGTGGGAGAGAGCGTGACGGCAGGGCATTCTGGGGTCTCTGCCACAGTTTCCTTATACTCTGTTTCAAAAGCAGCACCCATAGCCAAAGTGAGGCCCAAGGACATTCTCTGCTCACAACACATGCCCCACATTTTTCAAATGAAGAGGTAAACGTTTTGGTGTCATTGACAGAGGACCATCGCCCTTTGAGAATCCTTTGGTAAAAGGACAAGAAACAGGGAGTGGGGCTTGACACTATTTCTAGAGTCCTTATGAGACCCATTCAACTAAAGCTGACTCAGAAAAAGTCTAAGAGGGACACTTTCCCTGAAGTCCAGACCTAGCTGGAAGGTGGCCAGGCCAGCACCTACCGCCGCCGTTTTTTCCACAGAGATAGGGGAATCTCCAGACGTTGCCTAGACCAATGGCGTAGCCCACGCAGGACATGAGGAAGTCGAAACGACCCTTCCATGTGTCCCGGTCCGGAAGGTCTGCCGCTTTCTTCTGCACTTTGACCACCAGGGTTTTGGGCTTGTCATTGGCCACAGGAACCTCGCTAACCTCCGTAGAGATTTGCCCATCAGCCACCTTGCTGCCATTAGTAGCCATGTCTCGGAGTTTGGACGCAGGGATCCTGGCAGATGGATGTGCGATGTCGGCCCCAGTCCACGTGGACAGCAGTTTTGCGGCTCAAGGTCACCTAGAAGAGAGGGCTGGGGTAAAAGGCAATGAACGAGGGTAAGATTATGGAGCGGCCCCCAAATAACAAAAACAAAATAAGTCACAAAATACCTAGGGGCCCAAGAAAGCTCTCCTACAAGTCTTCTTCCTCCTCTTAGGCTTTGCTTCCAAAGAAAGGGAGGTGCCTTTTATTTCCAAATACAACATGTAAGGGTGTGGTTTGCCGTCTGCTGGACTACCTTCAACTCTGGCTGTGACATGTGCCCTCCATTATACATCATGCTCAGTAGAGAAACCCAAGGTGACCAAACTTCCAAATATAAATATTAAGTGCTCCTCATCTTTGCCTCCCTGAATACAATCAGGATATTTTCATTTCCTGCTGCTGTAATAGCTGTAGCAGGGTAAGCGATCATGAACCAGAACGTGGGGCTGACCAGGGAGGTCTCCTGCTACAGGTGGTGGGTGAAGGTGATATATGACCGTGAACACTGACCATGATTAAAGTCTTCTTTACCACTTTCAAGCTGCGTGACTTTGAGTAAACTTCTTAACCCCTCTGGGCCTCACTCTCCCTATCTTTTAAACTGAGGCTAATAACACACTGCTCACAAAAAGTAGGGGGTATTTAAAAGTGAATATGAAGTAATAAAATATCCCCTACTTTTTTTCTTTTTTTTGTGAGCACTGTAGTACGTCCCTCATTGGGTGTTCTTCACTTACTTATTGAAACACATTGTGTCTGGCAAACAATGAGAACTTGTTGCTATTTCGTCAGAAGTTTCCCAAGCATGGCTGTGTTTTCAAGTTATTTGGGAAGCTCTATAAAGACACCTTCCCAGCTCCCACCCAAGATGTGCCACATCAGAATGTCCAAACGAGCCCAAAATCTACACTTCTAACAAACTCACTACAGGAGATTCTTACCCTGGGAGCCCAGCCCCACCCCTCAGATGGAGGAAGAACCACTGACTTAGATCCTCCCTGACCCCAGACATTCTGCCTACACTGCACCCTTCTTACCTCTAGTTCCAGAGTGAGGAGTAGAGGACAGTGTGTGACATTGGCTCAGTCCTGTCCTGGGTTCAATCCCACACTGTCTTTTACCAGATGAATGGCCCTAATATAATATTCCCTTCTGCTCTAGGCTCAGTTTCCCCATCTATAAAACGGAGGCAATGGTATCTGTCTTGTAAAATTGTGGCAAAAATGAGCTTTCATGACTTGTAAGAGTACTTTTCATCTGACCGGTTTAGAAAGGGTTACGATTCTGGTTGTTGATGTTACCTGATGATGTTCTGTGGTGGGTCAGCTCCAGAGCTGCTCCTTCTGCAACCCCTGAGCAAGAGCCTGCAAAGCAGAAGAGAGGGGCAGTGACTGGCAGGCAGCACTGACAGGCAGCCCTGGGCAGAGAGCAGGGGTGCAGGAAGCCTGCCAGGGTCCGTGCTATGTACGAGCCCTTTGGAGCCACCCAGCTGGGGTGACCTCAGCGAATCCATGCAGCATGGCTAGCCCATGAGGTCCTGGGAACATGCAGAAGTGCGGCCCACTGCTCTGGAACAGCTGTGGGGTGGGCATGAGGGTACTGTGAGGAAGACATTTCATACTTTTAAAAAGGATAAAGCACAGAGGGGCTGCAGTTTCTCAGGGTGCCACTGGGAGCCAGTGCACGCAGCTGATACTTCTCTTCATCCTCCATCTAACCTGTAGTAATGGGAAAAGCTGAAAGAAGTCCCTGTTTTGTGGAATGAGAAAAGCAGGTTTCAAAAGTTTATTTAGTATGACCCTATTTTTTACCTCTACCCCAAATCTGTTCATTAAAAAACAAAACAACAACAACAAAAAACACTAACGGATTTACCCTAATATGTTCCCAGTGATTAGTTTCTACGTGATTTTCTGGGGTGGTTTTCTTTCCGCACTTTTCTGGATTTCTAGAATTATTTTGAAATTTCTACAAAAGTTTTAAAATAAAATAAATTTCTAAAAAATATTTTAAATAAAATCACACAGAATAAACTTACGGAACTCGCAGAGCAAAAAGGAACATATGAAGCACTGGTCTTTGGATTCTCAGATGAAGGAGCCGAAGGAACGTGTAGCCCCTGCTCCAAATGAACTTTTCCCCTTGGCCTTGCCCTGCTGGGGGACCCAGGTTTGCTTTGCGCTCATGTTCTGGCCCCTGGCATGCACCCCCCTTATCAAACAAACACCATTGCCTCTTCCTAGCGTTCACAGAGAACCAAACAACTTCAGACAATCCAAACTTTATGGACAACCCTGTTTCTCAAAAATGACCCACAGGCTTGTCTTGGATGCCCATCTAGGTCCAGGCACAGAAAGAAGTCTAGAATCATGTTGTCAGGAATGGCAGAAGGAGAGTGATTCTGTAGTTTACCATAAAGTCTCAAGGGAGAGAGCAGCCTCAGGAAAGTGGGGGAGGCTAAACTGGACCCCATTTTGGGGTCAGCCACTAACTGTGAAAACAATGATGCCCTTGTAACTGTCCCCATGACCTACCCAGGTGCACTCCAGCCAACATGGTTGTTTAAAATGATGCAATCATGGACCAGGGCAGATCACCTGACTGGCTAGCCAATCAAAGCTCCTTCTCTGGGATTCTGGCATGGGATGGAGAAAGAAGACCAGTCTCCCTAGTGACTTCTTACCACTGAGGCAGCCAATCTTCTGACCACCTTGTACTCAGAGTAGCAGAGAGTTGGTCTGCTGAAGAGGAAAGAGCAGAGATCAAAAGATGACGAGAGAATCTTGAAGGCATTCTTAAGATTCTTTGTAGTTCCAGGCTTTCTTAAGACTGGTTATTTCTATTCTTGGGGTTTCCAAAGCAATCCCACAGTCATAAATAAATTCCCCACTGTTTGCTTACATTGGGCTCAGGGGATTTCTGCTACAATCTCAAATCTCTGCGCACCACCTCTTGCCACTTGACCAAGTTCTCAGGAATGTCTATTGCCTGTGAGAACAACTTCTGGCCCCCACTCTGGATTTACTTGTTGATTATCATGAAGACTCAAACCAAACTCCAAAATCTACTAGATTTTTAAAGCTAGTGCTGTGCACTGGGCCTCAGGATCACCCATCACCATTCAGGGAGAGGGAGAGAGAGAGAGTCAGGTGCAGCTCTGGTTCACTCCCTGCAAGCAGGGAAGAGAGCAGGACATGTTTCATAGGGTGAAATGTAGTGTGTATGTCCATTCAACAGCAACACAAAGGAAGGCTGAAAGGTCGGGGTGGGGGAGAGTTCTGTTCACCAAGAAGTCTATGCTGTTCTCTTCTTCACGAGCACAGTATCTCCTGATGCCAGGTCTGGAGGGATCAGACATGGTGGCTGCTCTGGAGAACTTCACCATGAGGAAGCCGTACATGTGATCTCCAAACTACAGAAAAGCACATCTAGATTTTGCCCTATGAAGAGCCACATAAGCATATGTAGAATGTTCCTTTTAGAACATGTGCAATATATGAAAGTCAAAGACATAAAAGCCACAAATAAAACTGATGCTTCTTTGAGGATTCAGATTAACAAAACCTGTTGACTTGCATGGCAGCAAGACTAGCCCAGTGCTAATCAAGATAGCTCCTTCTAACACTTACTAACGCCAGGTGAGTTAATTCCCCATTTTGATCCTCATCTGTCAAGTGGGGCCACTTCTCTCATAGGTTTGTGGTGAAGATTAAATGAGATCATGCACGTGAAGCGTGTGAAAGAATGCGTGGCTCAGAGTGAGGGCTCAGGAATCTCCACGGATATCATCACTGTGACTGTTGCCATCTGTGTAGGGATTGTGCTTCTTAATCTGGAATTCACAGCTTCCTAGTAGCTATAAGAGTGATGATGACGGTGATGATGATAGCGGCAAACCTCCACTGAGGGTTCATTATTCAGGCCCTTCAGCATCTTTCAGCATTCTCAAAAGCCAGTCAGAAATCATTCCTTTAGTTGCCATGGGGAATACTAGCTAATAAAAATGTCAAATCCTTTGCTTTGTCTCTTTTTATACCAATTCAAAGTGGTCTAGCTGATCACTTAGGGCCAGTCAGAAGCTGGGAGTATACGGTTAAAATAATGAAGAATCATTCTGTAGTAAGTGTGGTAAGGGGGGGGGACCATTTAGTAGATGGGAGGTAAAGGATAAAGGAACCCCTGTTAGTGAACAAGCCTGGGACTCAGTGATTACATAAAGCAGTTCCAGAGCTCCCTCGCTCACACTCGAGGGGAATAGCTGCGTGGGAATTTTAATTCCTGGCACCAGCTGGTTAACCTGTTGCTTCTCTCATGAAAAACAGCGCACAGAAAGCACAAGCATGTGCAAGTTCACAGTAAGGAAACCTGGCTGTCTTTCTAGAAAATGAATACCCTCTGAAGCAAAACTAACCTATCTCCATTGTTACCCCCGCCTTCCTGACACAGTCTCCTGTGCTTTGTGGAGCAGAGGCTGCTCTGGGTCAGAGGATGGCTCTGGGTCTGCTACTGTAAGACCATGCGTCTCCCGGTTCCTGAGGGCCAGCCTGCGGCCCATCTTCACCTGCTGGCAGAGCGAGAGGAAGAAAGACCTCTAACCAGCTCACGACATAAGGTATTTTTCCAAGGCCACCCTCCAGAGTTTTCTAGTTCTTCCTCATCAGGTGAACAAGTACCCAGTTCCATGGTCCTCCAGGTCCTTGATACCATTAACTGAGTCCCACCAAAGCAACATTCAAAAGGGCACTCTTAATGTGAGATCACAAGTGACAAGTCCTCTGTATTCATTCACCTACACATTCACTCCTTCATTTTTTCAATAAGTCTTTACTGAGCACATGCTAGGAGCTGGAATGGCGCTGGAGGAATTGTTTCAAGCATTTGGTGTTGTGAACTATGTACTCTCTGGTCACCAGAGTTTGAATCAGTGAACTAACAGGGGCCAGCAGAAAAATTTAATTCTGTAAATATTTATTGAGGGCCTATTGTGTACATGGAGCCGAGCTGGAACTCAGGTTGCAACAATTAATAAGGTAAGGTCTCTGACCCTGACAAGGTCATGGCCTAGAAGGAGAAATATCTTTGCCTATAGCTAATCATAATCATAAGTACTGCAAAAGTGTATGAATAAGACACTGTAGGCCTAGAAGGCATGAGTTAATTCGACCAGAGAAGGTATCCCAGTTTAGGGAACATTTGATCTGGATTTTAAAGGCTGAATAGGTGTTTATCAGGTTCAGAATGAAGGGAGAGGATCTGAAATGGGGAAAAATGCATGAATGAAAGTAGGGAGGTTTGAAGCTCGGAAGGCCAGTTTGTGAAGGGTCTTGAAAGCCAGACTAATTAGGAACCAATTGCAGGAATGGGACAGGGGTGATAATGTGATCAGATTACTATTATGAAGAAGACTCATTTGGGGGTGGGAGGTGGCTCTGGGAAAAAGTTAAAGAAAGAGACTTAAGGCAAGAGTGTTGAAAATGTTCCCATGAATCCCCATGCTTCCTTGATGTACTCTCTGTGACCGGGTCCAAAAGCAATTGATAAAAATGGGTCAAACCAAATAGAAAGAATTCTTCCAGTAGTCCCTGAATGAGGAGATACCCTGTACAAAAAACAAAACATAGAGTTTGGAAGCTCAATATGGGTCAAAATTGGCCCTTGGGCCTGTCTTATTTGGCCTGAACAATCCTCCCCAGTTTGAATTAGGAGCCAGAAATTTGACTCTCTGGGATATAGCATTTCAAACAGAGGAACAGCAAGTGCAAAGGCCCCAAGGCAGAAATTAGCTTGGCTTGTTTGAGAGAGCATGGAGGCCAAGGTGGTTGCAGTCCAGTGCAGCAGGGAGCAGAGCCAGTCAGAGGCAGGAAGATCACACAGGTCTGACACTACACAGGGGGTTCAGATTTTATTCTACATGGGACAGGAGCAACTGGGGGTTTAAGTAGTGGGGCGATCTGACTGTTGTTTGTTAGTCTCACTCTGGCTGCCCAGCAGAGACCATGGGGCAAATGTGGAAGCACGGAAGCTCATTAAGAGGCTGAGTCCAGGCAAGAGATGTTGGTGACTCGAATGGTGGCAGCTAGGGCGGAGATGGTAAGGAGTGGCACTGGGGTTCTATTTTGGAGGTGGGGCCTGCGGGCCTTGCTGGTGGATTAGCTGTCAGCAAGCAGCCCAACCCTGGGCCAGATGGCAGGCTGGGGGGTGGGGAGCATGTGGCAGCCACTTGGACAATCCGCCTCTGTCCTATGCATCACAGGGACAGAAGGCTGTGTGGGATGGGAACTTAGGCAGAGGCCAAAAAGCCAAGGTCAGAGTCTCAGGGTTGCTATTGTCCAGGGTCAGGACTGGGCCCAGAAACTACTTGGGAGTTTGTGAGGTGCCATGCAGAGCTGGGGGGTCAGGAGAGCAGTGGACCTGGGAGTAGGGACCCAGTCCTTTCCATGATACTGTGTGTACTTCTGCTTTGTTTTGCTTCTGTTCTGTTCTGTAACTGTAGAAATTACAGAGGTTTGCTTCAGGCTGTAATCACTCTACTCGCTTTTATTTCTTTCTGACATTGCAGTTCGGGGGAAAAATTAATACTGGGTTTGGCTTCAATCCAAGAGGAAACATAATGCAGTTTATTCTCCACTTTAGGGGAAAATGCTAGGCTCAATCAACTGCACAAGTCTTTACTGAGCATCTGCTGTGCACCCGACCCATGCCAGCTCCTATCAAGGGAGAAGAGCCAGCATTTATCGAGCACCTATTATGCGCCAGGCATTTCACAGGCGCTATAACATCCACCCCTCAGTCCAGCTGTCAGCTGAACGTAAATTCACGCAGCTGACAGATAAGGAAACTGAGTCTCGCCAGTCTGGGGCTATTGTAAAGGAGTCTCAAATTGCTTAGTGATTCAGTGCCTTGCTACTCAAAGTGTGGTTCTCTGAGGGCAGTATTGGCACCACCAAGGAGCCTGTTAAAAATGCAGAACCGTGGGCCCCCCTCCACACCACGGAATCAGAAACTGCATTTCAACCAGGTCCCTGTGATTTAAGCGCACATCGCAGCTGCAGAAGCTGCAGGGTAGGGATGACCCCGATTCTTTCACGGAGCTGAATTCCGAGGCTGAATATTTAGCTTGTTTGCATCTCAGTTTCCTCATCTGTAAACATGGACTTCACAGGATTGTTGTGAAACTCTGAAGCGAGATGATGCATGGAAAACGGCTGGCCAGGGAAAGCAGAGGGCCTGGCACACAGGAAGTGCTCAATAAAGAGCAGCTTAGAATGTCATTCAAAGAGATGAATGACCACGGAAGTGCTTTGTAATTTAGAAAACGTTGTAGGAATGTGAAGACCAATTGATGGCTGATGATCAGGTGCAGAAAGTTAGAGGAGTGTTGGAATTGTGCAGGTGGATGGCAGATGCAGTGGGCAGCCCTTGTAACGCATTACCCTTGAGGTCAGGGAAAGCTCTCTGGGAAAGGTGCTCTGATGAAGAGGCAGCTGGACAGGGTCACAAGGCCTCAAGATTTAGGCCTCAGAGGTTTGTCCCAGTTTAGGGACAAGGAGTCTGTATTTGCCAGGTTACAAGCTGCAAGCAAAATGAACAGCTGCAAGTCTGTGTGGCAGACTCGCATTCCTGGAAACTCAGCCAGCAGGGAATGGGACCAGGAACTATGCAGGCTCCTTTACAGTCCACGCCACACCACCTGGTCTACACTAGCAGTTCACAGATAGAGAAAAAGGTCCAGAGAGGGCTGGTGGCTGGCTCAAGGTCAGACAGCACACAAGTGTATGATTCTTACAGACCTTTACAACCCCAACTCTTGGCCCATCGCACACTCCTACTCAAGAGATGAAGGAGACCAGCTCTGCACCTTGGCATGGACCCCTCAGCTACCTTAACCTATGAGACGTAATTTGCAGACCAGGATGCATTTCTCAATAGCATTTATTGAATGCCTACTCTTCACAACATCCCAGTGTGATTTTCAAGTAAGTTATTTTCTCTAGTGTTTGTTTCCTCATCAGGAAATGAGGCCAACAGTAATCACTCACAATGACTGGATTTGTGTTTTCTGGCACTGTGCCCAGCCAAGTGCTAAAGATAGCCAAGCTAAAATGACTATTAGTCCCATTTTGCAGATGATACTGAGGCTCAGAGAGGTCAAATGAGCTGCCCAAGGTCACAAAGGATTTCACCCTAGCCCTCTGAATCACAGTCCGATGGTATCTGTTCATCCAGCAGGTGTCCCCCAGATACTGGTCTCTGTGAAGTTCTTTGAAGCCTTTAGATGTGGTCCTATGACCTACCCGAACCTGTCTGCTGGATTCCAGATGGGACACACTTCACTTCATGGAAACGAGTCCCCTGGTCTTACAGCCCTATGACAGCCGAGAAAAATGGAGGCTCCCACCCTTCCCCTCTGCTCGCAGCCTCTGAGAGCCTGGAAGTCTGGTTTTCTGGGTGTCTCCAAAACCAGAATGTAGAAGGCTAAAGGACATCCCAACCCAATAACCAGAGTGAAAAGAAAAATCAGCTTTATAACTGCTGAAAACTCAACAGAGCCATCCAAAGGTGAGATGAACTCTAGGAGTCATGATTTTCTTTTTCCTGTGGTTGCATACAAAACAAAAACTAAAAATATCCCCAACTTTTCATTAACAAAGGGAGAGAAAAAGAAGAGCTCAGAGTGTAGGAAGGGGGTGAGCTGGGCATTAATAAGCCAGGGCCTCTAAATGTTTTATGTATATTAATTTGCTATTATCACCCCTCCCTATTTTATTGATGGATAAACTGAGGCACAGAAAGGTAAACTGACTTGTCCAAGGTCTCCCAGCTAGGAACCAGGAGGGTCAGACTTGACCCAGGCAGCCAGGCTCCTGTGCCCATGCTATTAACCACTCTATTCTGCTGTCTCAACTGAGGTGCCTGTGGCACCCCAAGCCCCACCTTTGGTGAGTCTGAGAGCGGCCCATTTCCAGCAGGCAACTCCCTCCAAGACAAACCCCCACAAGGATAAGGTCTGCTGCTCTTTTTAAGCCCAAGAGAGCTGCTGGCATGAGAACTTCTGAGCTCTGGCTCCAGGCAAGGTCCATGGTTGTATTGAGCAAACCCGGCAGGTATCCCAGGAGCCAAAGACAAGTCGCATGGGATCCCAGCTGAGCAGCTCTCACCAGGCCCCTGGGGCTGGAGGCTCTAGTCTGTCTGTCCCAGGGGGCAGTGGAGGCCTCAGCTGTGCTCCAACTGCAAACACTGCCTGTTTTTGCAGTAGCCAGGTGGCTCGGCCTTAGCATCTGTCTACAGGGGAGATCCTTTCCAGAGAAGGAAACACAGTTTGAGACTGTAGCCCACAGACCCCGTTTAAACCTTGGATCTGTACTTCACTAGCTGTGTGATCCTGAGCCAGTCCCCTTCCCTCTCTGTGCCTGTTCTGTTCCATGTTCAAGAAGAGTTGGACTCTGAATTCGAGTGCATTTTGACTTCCATCCTCATTCCCATCTCATCCTGCTTGTCTCGCTCACACAATCAGTGGTTTGCAAACATCTGTTCTAGCCCTTAATTGTCTGCAAAGCCTGACTGAGCACTGCTTTGTCACAGCAATTTTCAAACCAATCCAATCCCTATCGACTGTGCACCTCCAGGGACCCAGGTCCCATGCTGGGTGCAGGGGAATAAAGATACAGTCGGAGTCCTGAGGCTTGCTGCCACTGAACTCTCAGGACCGCTGGGATATGGCCATGGAACCACATCCACATGATAAGTTCTGCTGCCCAGAGAAGGAGGGATGGCACCCTGCCAAGCAGACCTGGGTTTCAGCAAGCACCTGGGAGAGGGCAGCACTTGGGTTGGTGGGAAGGGAACAGACGTGAAGACATTCTTTTATAATCCCAGCTACTGAAGCAGGACTAGAATCCTCAACTGGTTCTGGTTCGTTCCAGATAGAGGGACCAGAGCAAAATGCATACTGTATTTTGAGATGGTGAGGTACCCGGGTTGGATGGTGAGAATCTGGGCTGATTTAGGGATCCTGGCTGGGGAGAGGGTGGGTAGCAGTAAGAGACTAGAATGCAGGGAAGGGGCAGAGGATTGTTGTATCCTGTAATAGAACGGTGATCATTCAGGTTGTTTACTAAGTTGTTAATATGTTTAGCGCATTCGTGATGATAACATTTAACTTTCACAAAACTCCACTGCACAGATGTGGAAAATGAGCCTCAAGAAGGAAAGCAATTTGCCCAGGGTCCCAGGTCCAGGAGGCGGCAACTTGATTCCAAAGCCCATGCTTCTAACATCGCCTCCCCACTGTGGGCACTGGGGGAGTTTAGGGGCCACTGGAGCCACTTAGGTGGGGAGCTTTCACTGGATGGTGATTTGGCAAGATCCTGGCAGCTGTGTGAGCGAGTGGGAGGGGGGTGAGAGGACAGTGCCTGAGCTAGGACCGTGGTAGGGGCAATGTGGAAGGCTGGGTCACTCTATACAGCTTGGCTTCTCTCCTAATTCTTCTGTCCCATCTCCCTACCTACACAACAGTAACAAATAGGACCTGGGTCGTCAACTGCCTCTGCTTCCCCTCTAGCACAGCTCAAACAGTGATAGACACAAATGTGCTCTCCTTAGTTCTACAGTCTGTGACAGGGGACATTATTATTACAAGACCTCAAGAAATGTGTTTGGGAGCAGGTGGCACCAGTCCCCAAAGCAGTGCTGTGACGGCCAGTGTTTAGCAAGGAGCTCTTGTGAAAGCATGTAAGAGGCCCAATTTGGGGCAGTTCCTGATTTCTGTGGTGTGAATGCTCCCACCACAGCTGTTCTGGGTACCACCACAAGGTCAAGGACTGTGAAGAGATGTGCACACTCTGCAAGTGGGCTCTTGCTTCCTTCCTGTAAGGAAAGCTCCAGACATCACCTCCTGGGCTGGCATCAGAGCAGATGCTGCAGCTCCTGTTGGTGCTGCTGGAGGGAGGGGTTTAGAGCCCCTAATGAATGCTTAGGAGACAGGAAGGCAGGAAGGTGGAAAGGTAGGAAGGTGAGGAGGAGAGGAGGAGAAGAAAAGGAGAGTGAAGAAAATGGAGATAGAGGGGAAATAAGAAGAGACTAGCTGAGTGACAGGGAAAAGGGCACAGGAGGAACATAGATACTCAGTGATCTCACTGAACCTTTGGAAGAACCCAAGGAGGGAGGGAGCCTACATTTTAGCAATAAGAAACCTGGGGTTGGAGGAGCCCAAGGTCACAAGTGGTTGAGGAGTTGAAGGGCCTCCCTGCTGAATTCCTTCAGTTGGTTCTAACTGGACTTTTGGTGGGTGAGCCCGTCAGTTTCAATCTTCCAAGGAGGGCCTGAGGCACTAATAGAGAATGTACCCTGACCCAGGCACAATGGAAACCCCCCAGTGGAATAGGTCAAGGTTCCCAGCCTCTGGGCCCTCGCAGTCCTGTTCCAGCTTGCTTCTTTCTTCCCATCTTCCTCTGGCTGGTGTGCGGAATTCTCAAGCATTTCCATTCCAGGGGATGCCTCTGAAAAGGCCCCTGTTTCAACAGTCCAAAAAGGGTTAATTCAGATCAGAAAATAAAAGTGGTATGATGACTACCTGGCATTCTTTGTTATCACTCTCTGCCTTTTGTAAGAAAACCAGGGGGTTAAATAACCATTTTCTCCTGCTCAAGATACAACTGAAAGGCTCTGAAGGGCACTGGGATGAAAGCCTTTAAGATCTCAGTTTTGGGAAAATAACACTGCAGGGACTGGCTGAACTAAATGACAACCTGTAATAAATCACACGCAGACACACAGCCCAAATGGAGAGCTGACTTTATGTCATAGAATGGCACTTCAGTGACAGTGGTCCTGGGCATCTCCACGGTTCCTTGTCAAACGTCCACACCTGACACTCCATTTCCTCCTCCCAACAACTCTGCAAGCTTTCTCAGCCCTTCTAGAGATGAACACACCGAATCCCCAAAGACAAACTGTCCGAATCAAGAGTACACAAAATCACAATAATCTGTGTCATGATAATTGAGATCTTCTACCAGGGATCTCAAATTAGTGGCCTGCAGGCCAAATGGGCCCCACTTACGTGTTTGGTTGAGTGGTATCAGCTTAGAATTTTAAAATTTGAATTTTCATGCTTTGTGGGTACGTGTTTTCCAATTTACTACAAGTCCCACCATGACTTTCATCTTGTACATGACATCTTTACTCATTTCTTTGACCTATTTAGCTCTCAATGGCCTTTGGATTTGCAATCCTAACATATACATGGTGCAATCTAGTCACTCCAGAGAGCTTTCTCTAAAGTGGCAGAAAAAGGACTAGATTAGTGTTGCCCCTTCCCTCGGGAGATGCAAAGTTCTGGGGTGGGGGTGATGTTTATAAAAGCACATTCAGTATTATAATTTTATATTGGGAAACAACAAACCCTACTGTTATCTCAAGCTCAGATGGGTTTTAAATAAGATGTCAAGAGACCTGCTTTAGGATAATTTGCAAGAAAGTGGAGGGTCTGTATTTTCACATTAAGGTTCAAGTTCCAGGGTCTCAAATATTTCCCACAAGAGAATGTTGATTTTCTTTTTAAAAGACTTGAATGAAGGCTCACTTCAACCAATGCTTCTGTTCTTGATTCATTCACTCAGCTTTTAAAAAGAATCTTTATAGTATGAATCCCCCCTTCTTTGTAAAGTGACACATCCCACGAAGCAAGAATAACCCACCCATTGGGGGAAATGAGATTTTTACTGAGCAACTTTCCTTAAGTTTCATGCACAATAAACAAATTCAAGGGGTATTCAGATATTTATTTGTCATGAGCCATGATAGGGGCAGGCAGAATAAGGCACAGGCCTGAGGGGAAGAACACGTGGTTTTGAGTCTTAGCTCAGGTGCCGTGTGGCTGAAGCCACCATCTCTGTCTAAGACAAAAGTAATATATACTGTTAGGGCTGCTGTGAGGATTAAATGGGAGAACATGTAAGTAGTTAGTATAGCACCTGCAAATAGTAGATGCTCAATACCTGGTACATATTATAATAAGTCTCCTGATTGGTCTAGTATTATTTGTGTTTGTGTTTTATAGCTGTGGGAAAAAGTCCTGAGTAGAATGTCACAAGTATCTTAACCTATAGGCAATCAATACACAAGAATGGTGGGAGCCACTGGGCAAAGCTGACCTAACCAAATTCTTGGAGCAAATTGTTCGTTAAACATGATGCCCAATTTGGACATGTGTACCTATCCTGTAATTAGCACATTCATTCAAATCCTAGTTAAATGTCAACTGTCTTCATTTGTCCCCTGCCCCTCAGGGGCAGTCACCCCCTGCAAGGGCTGGAGGTGTCAGAACCTGAGGTCTCAGGCTCACTGCTTTGTACCCTGTCATCCAGCCCCACGATGGGCAGTGGACAAATGGCCCTGGCTCTCCGGCAACCCAGAATCAGGCTGCTACCTCTGGGGGTGGACTGACTCAGGCAGGTTCGCAGGAACAAACAAAATGGTTGCTTGCCTCCAAGTAGTCAGGACCTCAGCTCTCACCATTGCTTTTAAAACAGCCAAATGCCTGAGCCCAGCACCCTCTTTCTGCTTCCAAAATGGAATGGGGTTGTCTGCCAACTCTCATCACATCTCTGCCAGCATGCAAATGATGAATTTGGGGTTTCTCAGGGCGTTAACCCCGTACTCTCCAATCCCCAATTAGGAAAGTAAATATATTGAGCCAGCTGTGCAGGAGAGAGAGATGAATAGAGAAATGAAGAATGTGGGTTGGCAGTGCAGTCGTTTAGATAGCCAGCATGGAGAAAACACAATTTCCCAGAACGTGGCTTAGGTGTAGGCTTTTAGGGACAGTACATTTGCAGGGAGGCACATCAATCATGTTTTCCAAATGCAAATATTTATGCCTATTTTTGGTGATGGGGGCCGTTCATTCTGATATTCACCAGCCTGGAATGAAGTACCTGTTATTTATCATTCTTATACTTCCTTTAGCCATTCCACTCTTTCAACCCCACAAATTAGAAGCAATACATGGTTGGGAGCAGACGGACCGTTCTCCTAGCCTATCCTCTCTGGTTAATAATAATAGTGACTGTTGATTGAACTATGCCCAAGAGTGGGGCTTGATGCTCTATCTACCTTACCTTAGTTAGTCTCACAAAAATCCTATGAGGTAGGCCTGTTACTATCTCCATTTTGCAGATGAGGACTCAGGTTCAGACAGGTAAAGTGACTTACCCAGGGTCACACAGCTAGAAAGTAGAAGGAAGGCACTGACTTTGGCGCCAAAGCTGAGGTTTGGAGCTTCACTGCTATACTGTTTCCCCATTCCTCCTGTGCTGGAATTGTCGCTCCTGGTCCATCCGATCTCCTTAACACATCTCCTTAACACTCTTGTTAGCACTGTCCTTAACAGCCTTTAGAGAGATCCAGGTGCTCTGACTGCAGGGCTCAGAGCTGGCTCCCTTCTGGGTTCTTATGCCACCAACTGCCCCGCCCCTCACAGTGTCCCCTTCCAGCCTTCCCCTGCTACCCCCTGCAATAATTTGGGGTTCAAATCCCAGCTTCACCTCTGGCCTGCTTGTGTGACATGAAGAAAGATTCACTTCACCTTTCTTCACCTCACTTTGTGTCTCCATGAAGATGTGAAGTGATTATCCCTTTCTGCCAAGGTCATAGGAAGGATGGAACTAGACAAAGCACATGTCCTTACACCTGCCCCTAGCCACACCAGCCCTGAATATCCTTTATGGGGAATATCAACCCCTAGACTCAGTCCCCTCCACTTTCTTGCTTGCTCCAGCAGCTCCCAAATCAGCATTCAACACACATCATTCTGCCTTGTACAACGCCATTATCTCCCGAGGACACAGGCTCCGTTGCCAAGGCAACCGGAGTCCTTCCACCACTCTATTTAATAATTTCTCAACAGTGGAGTTGGGCTGGCTTGGGGCAGGGGAAAGAGCACTGGGTTAAGGTGTTAGAATCTCTAGCTTGTAGCACCTGTGGGCCTAGGATGTCTCTCTAGGCCTCAGTTTACCCATCTTTAACGTAGAGGTGTCTGAAATGGGTAGGTTTTGTGGTTTTCTCTGGCCTAGAGAAAAACTGAGAACTAGCTTTTGAGGTCCAGGAGGTAGGAGGCAGGGGATCAGAGCTATGGTAGAGGGGCTGAACATCTAAGTGACATTTCAAGTCCACAAGAACCAGAAGATGCTCTTGGTGACCACGTTTTCTCCTGCTGATTTGCCTCCAAAATGTCACTTTTCAGACATTTATACAATCTTTGTGACCCACCATGTTCGGGGTGGGTTGGTTAGGGGACATAGTTTTTCTTGCAGCCATCACAACCCCACTCTGCCCAATCTGCAGATGTGCAAACTGAGACTCAGAAAGGGCAAAGGGGTTGTCCATGGTTTCCCGGCAAGTAAAAGTCAAGCCACCCAGAAAGGCTGGGTTGGTGGTGCCTAGAGAATAGAGACAGTCTCCTTCCCTGTTCCTCCGCCCCACTCAGCCCACGGCTTATCCTGCTCTGGCCTCCACCTGTGTGGCCACTGGTTCTCACTTAAGGAGCCACACAATCAAAAGCAAGAGGTAAGTACCTAGTGTGTGTCTTTGACTATGCTAGCCACTGAAGACCCGGAAGACAGCACTTCTACTCTTAGGAAATTTACACAGCTTTGACTGTAAGCAGCAATTCAAAACAGAAACAATACCTGGTTTACCTCCATGACCCATAGTAGTACCTGGCACAGAGTAGATGCTCAAAGTTTTATTTAGTATAGTTGTTTTCCCCCATCTGTTTCTGAAGGTAACTCGTCTAGCTCCCCCCAGCGACCTCTAAGAATATCTCCAAGGAACTACTGCACACTGTGCTAGGGACGAGACTTTAGGTGTGAATGAGGCTTTGTGATTTCAGCCTGGCTCTAAGGTTGGGAGGGGGTCATCTGCTTTGGCCCAGGATGAAGGTACCACTTATAGGCACAGCCATTGTAGCCCAGCAGGGCTATTTAACTCCTCTGAGGTTGGTATTCTCATTTAATACCCATGGCATAATTAACAGTGCCACATCTGCTCTGTCATTAATGGCATTCACTGCCATTTGAGAAAGGGCTCTTATTTTCCCCAGTCATTAGTCTCGGGAGGCTATTACGGGGAAAATGGAAGAGGAAGTGGGGCGTGCAGCCTCCCTTCCCCCACCTAGGCACCAGGAAGAGCCAATTCTCCGGTCTAGTCTAAACCCCTTGGCTTTATGGATTGAGAATGCAAAGCCCAGAGAACAGAAGCACCCTGCCCATGGTCCTCAGCAGGCTTGAGGCCACTGGACTAGAGGCTGCTCTTCCTTCCCCTTTTTTCTTGGGTCTGTAAGCCCAGGCATTGGGATCCTGCAGACCCAGATCTGAGTCCCAGCTCTGCTACATGCCAGTGGGTGACCTTGGACAACCATACAAGCTCCGTTTCCTTATTGAGGATCCTGTACACTGCTTATAAAGTGCTCTGCTCAGTGCCTGGGTCATAGAGCTCAAAACGGGCTTGTATGTATCGAATTATTTGGGGTCACCATGTTGAACCAACATGTTAAACATGTACATATAATACACGAATACATTTAAATTCTATCTTCATAGAATTCTCTCCAGTAAGACTACTTCTTCCCCATCCCTGAGCCCACTTCTGTTTTTTAATCATAGGTGAGTTCTTGACCTCAAGCTCTGGAAACATCTGAGCAAAGGGGTTCAGGTGGTAGCAAGGCTGGGCCATACGGTGGAGCACAGACAGAGCACAGAGAGCCAGTGGCCTCTGTTCAGTCTGGTGGGCAACTTGGAGCTAGCAGTTGTACCTTCCTCAGCCTCAGGGGGGCCCTCCTGCCGATGGGAACAGTAGCACCTATCCTCTAACATTGTTCTCATCAGTCTCGGGCAACCCAGGACTGTTGCCAAGGAGGCTTTCCATACTTGGTGGTCAGGGCGAGGCTGGCCACACAGACAGGGGACGTCAAACTCTCAGGTGTCCCACCTCTCCCCCCAGCCAGCATCCCAGAAATAAGTTCCCAGAACTAGTGATATTTCACAATCTTTAGCATGGATAGCAGTTCAAGAACAGGGAGAAGGATCGGGGAGTCATTGCCAGGGTGAGTGGTTTCCATTCCATAGCCCAGGGGTCCCCAAACTTTTTACACAGGGAGCCAGTTCACTGTCCCTCAGACCGTTGGAGGGCCGGACTATAAAAAAAAAACTATGAACAAATCCCTATGCGCACTGCACATATCTTATTTTAAAGTAAAAAAACAAAACAGGAACAAATACAATATTTAAAATAAAGAAATTTAAATCAACAAACTGACCAGTATTCCAATGGGAACTATTGCAGATGCATCCTGTGCTCCTCTCACTGACCACCAATTAAAGAGGTGCCCCTTCCGGAAGTGCGGCGGGGGCTGGATAAATGGCCTCAGGGGGGCCACATGAAGCCCACAGGCCGGGCTGTAATTTGGGGACCCCTGCCATAGCCTCTCTGTTCCCTACTCTGTTGTCTGTACCCTGATGTGACAGCTCAGCATCTCACAGTCCATTCCTCCTGGTGGGTGGGGGGGTCCCAAATATTCTGAGGCTCAAGTCTGAACATTTCCCTACACCTTCCTGGTTATCACAGCTCTCAAATCCTTCTAGGGGCCCCTAGTGTTCATCTTCACCCAAATCCATCTATGTAAGCACACCTGTGCCTGCCTATATGTCTGAGAGAATCATCCCTTCCTTTCCCCCCACACCCCACCACTGCTGGGATCTCCCTGGCCAAAGGAGCACACTTCACACCCCAAACTCTGGTTGTGACTGAGGACACATTAGCTTCCGGCCAGAGCTCAAGTAAGATGCCTTGGTTCTTTTCTCCTGAACCACATGGCCGTGCATCCCCACGCTGTCCTGCAATCTCCATCTCTGTGTGCTCTGTGCTCTGCCTCCTGCAAATCGGACTTGTCTGGACACCTTCTCAAGAGCCTATCTGGTGAATTTGGATTTGTGCTTAGTAAAGGTTATTGCCATCAGCTGGGAAACCAGAGGTTAGGGATAAGGGTGTTCAGGGCTCCCTCAGCCTCAATTTCTTCATCCAAAATATGAAGACAATAGTAATAATAATATTACTTTCACTTGAAGCTCCCAGGGCTATTGCATGCTTCAATGGAGAAAGTACTTAATGAAATTCACATAAAGGTTATGTGTGCATGTACTCACGTTTGTGCAAAGAGGCCTTATTTACATCGAGGTCATTCTGATTTGAGCTTTATGAGAAAACTAACTTTAAAATGTCTGTCTTTGTTTGAGAGAAGATTCTTCCCCAGGATATTAAGGAACATATTTTCTTCCCCTGAAATACTTAATACAGGACCAAAAGAAAGAATAGTAGCAGAGCATTTTATTTTTCTTTCTGCAAAGCATAGTGTCCTGATGTCCGGGAATACTGTCATAAGCACTAAATTCCAGCAAACAGCAATACTGATACCAAATGTCATTGCTCACCTCTTCGTGGCTGCTGCCCTCTTCCTGCACAGAACCTCCTTACCAAACAATAAGGCCACGAAAGCAACCTGGTGTCAATGTCTTTCAGGGCATCTTTGACCTTGAACGTTCCTCTGGCCAGGGCTCAGTTATCTCAAGAGCTGGCATTTCACACTGATCTTGCAGACACTATGCAGCTGACAGGTGGGCAGAGCTGCAGGTCACTGTCCAAGGCAGCCCCCTTCAGCCTTGTGCCAGGATCCCATCCGGCTCTAGAAGCTGTGTACCCCTTTGCCAACAGTCAAGCCCAAGAGGGCCCCTGGACCCCTAATGTGGCCCGTTCTGCCTAGCTGCACACCCCCTGCTTTCTGAGCACCACAGCCAATCACTCTGCAAGACCTGGCCTCCTTGTAATTTCCAATTTGTGAGAAATGTAAAAATAGAAGGCCATTCGCTGCAGGCAGCTTGCATCAAATCGGATGCCACTTTTGTGTCATGTCAGATCACGGTAAACGGAAATGATGGCTTTGTCGGCAGCTCTCAATGGCTTCCAGTGCAGCGAGAGAGTGGTGACAAATTGGGGGACACATAAGAATGAGGGAGAGACGGCTAGGTGCACAATGTCTACACCAGTTTTAAATGAATTTAAAGTCTAGGTCACAAATATGTTGTAATAGCCTTGGCACCTGAGTGCGAATTCCAGTTCTGCAACTTAGCAGCTGAGGGATGCCTGGCCCTAGCTTTCCCAGTTATTAAACAGTGGCTGTTGCACCATCAGCCACCCAGAACTGTGGAAAAGCTCCACTGACGGAAAAGGAAGGGGGAAGTGCTTTCTAACAGTGCAGCTCCTTAAATGGGGAGTCGTGGTCCTTGCTAAGTGACACCACCGAGGGCTTCTCTGTTGTGATTGAGTTGGGGCTCCAGGGCCAGTTAGCAGCCCAGCATCCTGCAGCAAGTACCCCAACCTCTCTTCTTATCTGTTTCTCCCTCTGTACAGGGACAATTCTACTGTGTATCTCATAGGGTTTTGTGAAAATTAAATGCAATAATAGAAGTAAAGCACACGACATATTCCCTGGCAGTCATCAATTTGCAATAACTGTTAGTTATTATTATTATCAATGATATTATCATTGGAAAAATACTAAGTAGGTTTTTCCTTCTGTTTATGCTGAATCCAAACCTGCCCTGAAATGTCACAGCTTGTGTTCACACCTACCGTCTATGCCAGCCAACCCTTATCTCCACTGTTAGCTGGCTTCCCACTCACTCCCACATTCCCTTTCCCTGGCTCCTGAGAGCTTCAGGTGAGCTCCAGTGGAACATGCTGAAAGTTCACAAAGCTTTCTGTCACACATTTCCTAGAAAGCACTATTTTGGGGTTCACAACTGGCCTCCTACCCCTTTGCTTTCTCAAGGACCCTTCTCTTTCCCTCCACCTCCCGGTGACCTTCAGAAAATGGGGGAAAGGTGACAAAAAGGATTGCTGACACTGGGCCCACTTGAGGAGCTGGAGCCAAGCAATGCCACGGGGCAGTGGACAGACATCTGATGATCTCCTTCCTGAGAGGGGGCCCTGCTGCTCTTTGCAATTGGAGTCAATTCAAGGTTGTTTGCATCATGCCAGGGGCTGTGTTCTGCCCACCATTTTGGGGGGGCACAGAGAAGCTGTGGTGACTGCATGGTTGCACTGAAGTGGCAGTTCTGATGCAGGCAAAGACAGCCCTGAAGCTGGGCATACCTCAGGCCAGGTGCCAGGGACAGGCTTCAGCGTCCCACTAGATCCTAAGGACAAAGGGGATATATTTCGAGATGCAGGCGACTGGAGGTGGCAGGCAAGGCTTAATAGATAGGGGTGGACACTCGGCCAATGATGGATATACAAGCAAGAGGGGGGATAAAGATGCATCCAAATTCCAAGTAGTTTGAAATATCTTTGTCTCCACTGACAGGAAGTGTCTTTATGTGACGGAGAGAAGCCGCGGGCATTTATGCTTTATTTAATGTCTCTCTTAGCACATGCCAGAAAAGTAGAGGAGCAGCCTGAAGGCAGGCCCAAGGGGCCTATCAATCATCAAATCCTGACCATCTCCCCACCATATCAATTTATGGAGGTGAAAACCTAGGCCTAGAGACTTAGCAGTGGGGTTTTGGGTAGGGAATCAGAAGAGTAGGGTTCAAATCCCTGCCCTACCTCCTTCTAGCTGTGTGACCTTAGGCAAGTCATTTCCCCCTCTCTAAACTGCAGTTTCATCACCTCTGCAGTGGAGGATTAGAATTGTGCCTGCTGTACAGGGTTATTGCGGGAATTACAAGCTGGGCATGTTGGAAGTTTTTGGTACTCCATTCCTCCATTCCAGTGCTGCCAAGAACTTACCCAAGGTCATTTGGCCAGAAAAGGGAAGCACCTCAGCTCAAAGCTAACCAACTCATTCCTGGTCATGCTCTTAGAGGACACCTCTTATAGCCTTCCTGGCTCAATGACATTGGTATATATTGTAGGTAGGTCCACGCTAGTGCTGTCATCACCTTCCATCATGCTAGCTTTATTCTAAGACACTTATTGAGTGCCGCCTGCTGTGTGCTGGGCATAAACAAATTCATACACTTAGAGCTCCTGGTTGTCAGGCATGTGAAGTCCCGGAGCCACAGAGCTGTTGTGCTTCCTTCAGCTTTGAAGGACCTGGTTGTTTCTTTGTTGTTATCCTCTGAGTTGCCTACTCCTTGGCTTCTAGAAGCACCTCCTGGCCCCATCTGGAGTTCCTGGGGACACTACTTCTCACCATGCTTCTAGCCATGGCATAAAGTCACAAATTAGGAGAGATGGTTCCCGCTTTCTCTCCCAGGCAGCTGACTCTCTCCTGTGTGGATCACCCCACTCTCCAGATGCTCTGCCAGACAAGCCAGGCTGTGTGTCCCGCTGAACTCACTGTTTGTCCTTCAAGGACTGGCCACTGAGCCAGTGCTTGGCTGGAGAGAGAGCGCTTTCTTTGTTTGCCGCTTGCCTCACAATTTATTTCTGAGGCTCAGGGGAGGCTCAGCCATTTTACCCTGGTTGCTCTGGGAAAAGGTCCCTCCCACTCCTTGCTCCAAAGACAGAGACAGAGGGTGCAAGAAGCCTATAGTCCCAGCGACCTCCTTTGTTCTGGAATTTGGGAGTTGGGGTAGCCTTTGCAGACTCCATTATGAATACATTTTCCCCAAAGTTGCCAAAAACAGAGGCTAGGCAATACCCATTACCGTACAACCACTCTCTCACCAAGCACCCACCTTGTGTGTCACAGAAAAATGAAGGTCAGTTCCAAAGTCCACTTGCATAGCTTGACAGTCTCTGATTTGGGGGTGTCACCAAAGCTTAGAAGCCATTTCACTCAGCGCCCCTCCCAGTTCTTCCTGGGGGTGAGGCTGAGCTTTCTGAGGAGGGGGTGCGCAAAGCTCCAGCCTCACATTAGGAAGCAACGGGGTGTTATCATTTGGCTTTTAAAAATCCAATTTTCTCCTTGGGTTCACGTCTATTTTGGGAGGGTACTAGCTCAGAGTGTCATCAGGGGGCTTCCAGGTCTGAATTCCTTTTCTGAAGCTCAAGCCAAGCTAGAGTATCTGTGGGTGCCACCCGTGTGGATGTGGGGGTACACGGAGACCTGATGGTCTTTGCCTCGGGTCATCGCAGCAGGCAGAGTTAGTTGCCTCTTTCCCCCATCCCCAGGGAGTAAATGCCAGGAAACAAAGCAAGAAGGTGAGAGTGGTCCCGCAGTGGCAAGGGGACACAGTCCTCAAAACCTCAGGTGGATCCCCCTCAGCCAACATCCCTAGGGGAAAGGAGTGGAGAGAGTGGCACAAGCTTGTGTGCTCTCAGCCCAAGCTGTGGTGTGCTTTTTAGCCAACATTTCTTGAGAGCTGGAGCTACCCCGGGATAGGAAGGAGGTGTCCCATCCCCAGGTCGCCGGCCTCCTTAGTCCTTGAAGAATAAATGAGGGGCATGGCTCTGTCTTCACGCAACTGACCCTGAGATAGAAAAGTGGAGCACGGTTCCCCAAACATTCACTCCCGGGTCCCTCACTATCCCCTGGGGAAAGGACGCGACGCTTAGACGGCTTCAGCAGCAACCAGGACCAACCTGGGGGTCCATGGGGGCACCGCGACAAAGAAAGGGCATGGCGATTCTGGCGAGTCCCCCTGCCCTTCGAACCTCCCAGGGCAATAGGCAGGACGCGCGTCGACGGGCAGAGCGGCGCCCTGGCTCCTTCATGTGGCCGGAGGCGAGGCGCTGGGGTTGTAATCTCCTGTGTCCGACCCCCACCCCTCGCGGCCCCTGGCGGCGGCTCGGGGCGTCCAGACGTCCGGCCCCGGCCGATCTGGGCTCTGAGCCCCGCGCCCCGACGCCGGCCGTCCGTTCCTACCTGCGGCCGGGACTGCGCTGCCCACGGCAGGCGTTGCGCGTGCAGCTTGGCCACTCCGGTGACTACGAGCGCAGGACCGCTCCCGGTTCGGGCCGCGCTGCGCTCCCGGTTTCCTGGGTCCTCCGGTCCGCGCAGCTAACCCGCAACCTCGTTGTCGCTCGCTGGGTCTTTCGAGGGCGGGCGGAGGGACGCGGGGAAGTGGGGGGCGGGGGAGCGCGGGTCGGAGGGGCGGGAGGCTCAGGCAGGGGCGTGGCCCCTGAGCAGGAGCCCGCCCACCAGGGGAGGGGCTTGTCCGTACCGCCCCGCCCCCACCCCTGTCCACCGCCCGCTTCCCGGCCGGCAGCCGGTCTACCCGCCTGCTGCCTCCGCGCTGTGTCGGTGCCCTCAACCTTCCCCCTTTACCTCATCCTCTCTCCCTGCCTTTTCCGACCCTTCTTCCCTCTTTCTCCCATTTCCGTCTTCCAATTTTCCCTTCAACATCTGTCCTGCTTCTCATCCCCACCCCACACAACTACCCCGCCTCTCCTTTTCTTCTCTGCCGTCTCTCCCCACATCCTCTCCCAAACCCTCTCTTCTGTCTGGCTTCCCCTCCCTTCCTTCTCTCATGCCTTCTCCTCCAGTCTGTTGCCCTTTTCCCTACCTTGGCTTTGGGGTCCTCAGCCTGTCTTGGTCTCAGCCTCCCAGACCTTTCTTTCCAATATGGATTTCTCTCTTGGTTTTTCTCTTTCCACCTTGCAGGTCAACTTCTGTTGGTCTGTCCTTTTTTGTTTCTCTTTGTCCCCCTCGTCTCAGTAGGTTACAGGGCCCTCTGTTGGTATGGGATTAGCTTCTGCCCCTTCTTCCTTTTGTCCTCCCCAACCTTCCTCCCCAATAACTCACCTGACTGTTACAAGGGAAACACAGTTTATGGCCTGGAGCTAACAACCTCTTGGGATCAGTCTTGGTGTTTGCATGTGGCAGGGAGCAGCCAGTTAGAAGGAATTCCCCGTCTGCTGCCAGGGGTTGGTCATGGAGACACAAGTGTTTATGTGTGTGGATGGACAGATGAATAAACAGATGACGCAGAAAAGCGAAACACAGCCAGAAAAAAAACACTCAGGGCCTGACCAGGCGGTGGCGCAGTGGATAGAGTGTCGGACTGGGATGCGGAAGGGCCCAGGTTCAAGACCCTGAGGTTGCCAGCTTGAGCAAAAGCGGGCTCATCTGGTTTGAGCAAGGCTCACCAGCTTGGACCCAAGGTCACTGCCTAGAGCAAGAGGTTACTGGGTCTGCTGAAGGCCCTCGGTCAAGGCATATATGAGAAAGCAATCAATGAACAACTAAGGTGTCAAAACAAAAAACTGATGATTGATGCTTCTCATCTCTCTCCGTTCCTGTCTATCTATCCCTCTCTCTGACTCTCTCTCTGTCTCTGTAAAAAAAAACAAAAACAAAAAACAAAAAAACAAAACACTCAGGGTGACAGTACACCCCAGAGACACCCTCCCCTGGGGTGTCTCAGAAAAGCCTCCCCCGCCCCAGCCAATCCCAGCCTGCTGCCTGAGGACGCCCCTCTCTCCCCCTTGCTAAGTTTGACCACCTCTTCCTTTCACAAATGCTCCTGGGAATGGAGCCATGACTGCATTTTTCTTTGGGTTCCCCAAGGACCCACAAAAAAAAGATTCCTTTTTCTCCAGCCCAGACCTACTCTTTATCTTCTCTCTCTGTCCCCAGGGCTAGTATTTCCTGATTGACTTCCCATTCCCCCACCACGCACCACACTCTGGTCATCCAGGAGTTTCAAGGTCACCTTGTCTTCTCTCACCTCTTTCTCCACTTTCTCAGCCACAAGCATGGAATCTTCCTTCCTCCTTTCCTTCCTTCCTTCTTTTCTTCCTTCCTTCTTTCTTTCCTCCCTCCTTCCCTCCCTCCCTCCTTTCTTTCTTTCTTTCTTTCTTTCTTTCTTTCTTTCTTTCTTTCTTTCTTTCTTTCTTTCTTTCCTTCCTTCCTTCCTTCCTTCCTTCCTTCCTTCCTTCCTTCCTTCCTTCCTTCCTTCCTTCTTTCTTTCTTTCTTCTTTCTTCAAGACTTTACTTACTCGCCTGACCAGGCGGTGGCGCAGTGAATAGAGTGTCGGACTGGGGTGCGGTAGACCCAGGTTTGAGACCCCGAGGTTGCCAGCTTGAGCGCGGGTCCATCGGGCTTGAGCTAAAGCTCATCAGCTTGGACCCAAGGTCGCTGGCTCCAGCAAGGGGTGGTTCTGTCTGCTGAAGGGCCGCTGTCAAGGCACATGTGAGAAAGCAATCAATGAACAACTATGGTGTCACAACAGCAATGAAAAACTAATGAATGATGCTTCTCACCTCTCTCCATTCCTGACTGTCTGTCCCTATCTATCCCTCTCTCTGACTCTGTCTCTGTCCCTGTAAATTATATAAATAAATAAAAACATTAAAAAAAAAGAGTGGAAAAGAAAAAAAGATTTTACTCACTGATTTTACAAAGAGAGGAGGGGAATGAGAAACAATTGATTCATTCTAGCTGTTCATTGGTAGTTTGTCATATGTGCCTTGACTGGGCAAACCCAGGGTTCGAATTGGTGAACTCAGTATTCTAGGTCAGCATTCTGTCCACTGTGCCACCACAGGTCAAGCCTTTATATCTTTCTTGACCCTTCCGTTCCTCACTCCTCACTGGTCACCAGTTCACATACATATTTATTGAGCTGTTTCTACTTGCCAGGCACTTTCCTAGGTTTTGGAGACACAGCAATGGGCAAGAAAGGTCACAGACCTCAAGGTGGTCCTGGACCAGCATAGGTATCAGGATTTTGTCAAATACTGTAACCACACAAGACCAGAGTGACAAGATCTGCCTAGAGCACACATTTCAGGGGCTCCCAGTTCAGTTTGGAGTGGTGTGGGAAGGTTTCTTCAGGGAAGTATCATTTGAGTCATTTGTCTTCCAAAGGATAGCCAGGAGCATCTGAACGAAGATGTGAGGCACAGCTCTGAGCAAGGTTATGAAGTTGGCTAAGGTGGAAGCTATTTTTGCTTGCCTGATATTCATTTTGACTTTTTTCAGTGATAGCACCTCAACTATGATTTGGGGAACTTTTCCTCCTCTATTCACATTCATATGGTTGGATGCAGTTCCCTCCTTCCAGAGGGGGTATGTGGCAGGCACAGCCAGAGCACATTACCATGGCCTCAGTGGGAGAAACATATGACATGTGTTGGGTCAATGAGGACTTTCCCTGGAACTTTTGCTAAAATGATTGTCAAATAGAAGCTTGATCTGCTATGGTTCCTAAGCCTAGAGCTGCTAACAGCTGTCTCTGTCACATCTTGAGCAGACCCCACCTGAGAATGAAGCCACCATAGAAGAAGGAAGAACTGAGAGATGGAGAGTAGACTGAAGCTTGATGAATATTGTTTGAGTCCCTGGATTCAGCCATGCCTAAAGGTAGTTCAGTTATTTAAATCTTATTAAGTTCCTTCTTGTTACGTATGCAAGTCTGAATTCTTATGTTGCTTAAAACCAAAATAGTCCTGCCTGACCAGGCGGTCGCGCAGTGGATAGAGCGTTGGAATGGGATGCAGAGGACCCAGATTCAAGACCCTGAGGTTGCCAGCTTGAGTGCTGGCTCATCTCAAAGCTCACCAGCTTGAACCCAAGGTCACTGACTCAAGCAAGGGGTTACTCGGTCTGCTGAAGGTCCATGGTCAAGGCACATATGAGAAAGCAATCAATGAACAATAAGGTGTCACAACGAAAAACTGATGATTGATGCTTCTCGTCTCTCTTTGTTCCTGTCTGTCTGTCCCTATCTACTCCTCTCTCTGACTCTCTCTCTGTCTCTGTAAAAAAAAGAAATTAAATAAAATTTAAAAAAATAAAAATTTTTTTAAATTTAAAAAAATAAAAATAAAACCAAAATAGTCCTGATGAATCTATTACTGGATTAAGAAATATGAAGCATTACTTATATAAAGAAATAATACTAACCATTTCCATCCTTTCTTCTTTCCTTTAGGTCTCCTGAATAGCTTCACACACAATTTGTCTCTTTTTTTCTGTATTTCTGATCAGAAGTTAATTCTCCTCTATTTTCAATGCTATAAATGTGTGGGAAAGCAAACTCTGGCTGTCAGGTCAATTTCATAGGCTGACTGTCTGATACTTGAATTCTCTGATCCCTGCTCCTCTCTCCACTCTCCCATGATGGTCCAGTATCTGTCTGTACATCTCCAGTGATGGGGACCTCATTATTCTATCAGGCAAATAGTTTCAAACAACAAACTCTTATATTGGTTTAGTTCTAAGAATTGCAGTGGGGTTTCAGACAAGGGACACTACTATGAAATTGAGGTGGCTGTATGCAGGGTCTCTGTGTCTTTCCCAAAAGCCTAGGTTAAAGTTTTCCAGAGAACTCACATGAACTCCCAAGGGTTAGAATGATGGGTTCTGTTAAGCAGGGTTCCCAAAATGTGGGCTGGCAACCACTGGTGGTAGCTAGGATAATTTTAAGTGTAGTAGAATAACTTGGTATGCAAAAGCTCTTTCATACTCATCTGCCTGTAACATCCTTGTGATTTTTTGTTTGTGATCAAGCTTCAGGTTAGTGCTAATTTGTCTTTCACACCTCTTCAAAGCATTTAATCCCAATTTAACTGGGAAAGGTAGCCCTAGGACTCCAGCCTCGGTAGACAATAATATGTAGTTAGAATTGGATGCACTGCTTAGCTGTCCTTGTGATTATTTTAATGGAGACCTATTTCTGGCAAGTAATACTGATCTTCTAGTTATAGTATGATGCATGGTTTCCTTTTGAGGTACATTAACCTAAAAAAGGAAAATATTTAAGTAAATAAAAATAGACACAGTGTACAGATTTTTGCAAAACTCTTGTGGCTGGTTTGCAAATGACTAAAGTTTGTGTAACCTAATTTAGAGAAGCATTTCACCAATGTATTTATTTACTCAACAAATGCTTATTGAGCACCTCTGAGCATAAGGCTCAGAGATGTCTAGATAAAGAGATAACACAATTGATAGGAGATTCCATTAGAGATGGCAGGCTTACCCTCCACATCAAAGAATTAGACTTGACCTTGGTGGACACTGGAGAGCCATTGAATATGCTGTAGCAAAAGAGTGAAGTAGGGTTTGAGAGAGCTGAGATTGGCCAGGTGTGCATGGTAGATTGATAGAGAGAAAATTGGATGCCAGGAAACAAGCAAGGGCTGCTGTAGTAGGTGTGACATGAGTAGGGTGTAAGGTATTTTTTCCCACCAAGAAAGAAGGAGGGGGGGGGGCGGAAGCCACAAAGTACGGAATAGCAAAGGCTTTATTAAGTACCTCACATCCCGCCCGACGAAGTCCCCTAGCCGCAGGGTCAGAGGCTAGGGGAGTCGCATGAATTAAACTTCATGAGAGGTATTTAAAGGGGTCCTCTAGGGTGGGCAAGCAATTATGACGTGGTGAAATCTCACTGGCTGATGAACAGTCGCTCTTCTCCCAAGGACCTATGGGAAGTTTCTTTTTTGGCGTGCAATAATGTGGGTGGTCCTAGTCAAAGTTCCCAGGCCTGAGTTCCCCACGTGACCTTCCCCATTAGCCACTGACCCTACATTCTGACCTTTTTTGATAAATAGAATAGGGGCACCATTTATTTTTCTGGCTATTTCCTTTTGGTTAGGGGTGTCATGGGGAGGGGAGGTCATAAGGTGGTGGCTTTGAGGGGAGTCAGGAGGAACATCTGTTTTGCCGTGAGTTGTGAAACTTCGTGGATGCAGTTCTGTAAGAATTTAAAAAAGAAACACATATAAGTTATATGCTGATAATTAGAAGATTTAGGATAGGGTCAGCCTAGGTGAGAATGGGTGGCTACCATTAGGAGTTAAGAGGGTTGTAGGAGGAGAGATTCTTGCTTAATTTTCCTCGCAGACAGTTGAGGAGATTAAAGCTTCTTTCATCAGGCCAGTCCTACTGAACAGCATTGCTCCCTGCTTCAGCTCACTCTGGCGGCAGGTTCCTGGTGGGAGGGACAGGAGCAACAGGAGGGTCTGCAGGGCCCAACCTTTTGGTGAACTGCAGACAAGTAGGGCTCAGTGGTTCTGACTGCCAGCGATCCTGCATGGGAGCAACCTTGAGGTGAAAGACATGGTTAGACACGAGGGTAGCATTGATTATAGGGGAGCCCTTGGTAGTGAGGAATGGCAGGAATAAGTGGGAAGATGCTGTCAGCTGGATAGTGGCACCGAGACTGTGAAGAATGTCTTGACCCAGAAGGGGTATAGGGTACAATGGCATAACCAAGAAGGAGTGCAAAAAAGGGGATTCCGTTCAAACTGTATATCAGGGGTGGAGTGCAAAGGGGAAAAGAGGGGGTCCCATCTATTTCCATAACTGAGACCTGTGAAGGAATTAGAGGTCTAGAGTGTGGTGGCAAAACAGAGAAGGCAGCTCCTGTGTCCACAAGAAAGGAGATGGACTTACTCAATATTGGCAGCATACCCTGGGTTCTCTGAGTCCAGGTCATGTCCTAGGAGTTTGAGCGATGTGCCCACCTGGCTGGATTGGCCTCCCATTTGGACGGCTTGTCCTCCATGTAGAGATGTTGAGGATGAGCCTGCTGCCTAAAGGGGCAATCGCTCTGCCAGTGACTGGGCTGCTTGCAGTCAGGGCAGGGCTCAGTGGACAGCCACGGGCAGGGGCCCTGTTGGGCACAGTGGTTCTGCTTGCCACACTTAAAGCAAACTGCTGGTGGGATTCCTCTTTGCAGTCCAGACTTGGGCCAGGCACTTCCTGTGCCTTTCCCCTGTTGCTTTGCTAACTTCAGAGTTGCCACAAGAGCCTGGGTTTGAATTGTTATCTTCTGCTGCATGCGGGCCTGGTGAACAGTCTTGGCCTGTTCCTAATAGCCGTGACCATTGAAAACTTTAAATGCCATGTTCACAGGTCCTGGACATTGATAATAAAAGGAGGAGGGCTCCTAAGGAGTCTGGCACCCAGATCCAGCTGGAAACGCTGGAGCCAGTGGCAGGACATGGTCAAAACTTCCTGCAAGCAGATTGGGGTTGGGTGTCCTGAAAACTGGTGTAAGAGCCAATGATAGGTGGAGAATTGTCTGACGGAGGAGGGACTTAAGAACACAGTGGAGAAGGGAGGGGACCCTGGCCAGCAGGGGAAGAGAAAGAGAGACTGGTATTTGCAGGTGAATGAGAAACAGGATTTAGTGAGGGGAGGGGGGGCTCTCTAGAGAGAAGAGAGTTCCTCAGGGGAGTCAGCAAAGGAGGAAAGATCTGGAGCGGAGATTTCTCTGGCCAAAAATGACCTGTGCAGTGGAACAGCCAGCGCAGAGATTAAGGACGGTCGTGTGAATAATTAGCCCTGTATGTAACAGATCTCCAATCAGCTCCCAGCTTTTTTGGCAATAGTTAAATTGGTGAGGGTGTTAAAACTGAAAGTTCCTTCAGGAGGCTACCTGGTCCAATTATCCAGTGGGTTCTGTGGCCTGGCCACAGTGGGGAAGAACAGTTTCCTCTTCTTTAGGAAGGGAGAGATTTAGGATAAGGCAACTAACTCCTGGAGTGTTTTAGGATTCCTGTGCCCCCACAGCCACCCTCAGTTCTCAGAGTGATCAGAGTTGAGAATTGGTGTCCCAGAACTCAAGCTCCAGCACGACGAATAGGGAAAGTGAATGTGCTCGAGACGTCTCCATGGGCACACACACACACTCCAATGGAAAAGACTTCCCTGACGTAGCTATGGTTTTGGACAGGGATTCTCGGTGGAAAGAACTGAGGGAAGTTTGGAAGCAGGGCACTTATTGCACCATGCGCCGAAGTGGGTAGAAGGTTGGAGATCCTGAGATCCTGCTTCTTTCTCGGAGGGTAAGGAGAGGAGCAGTCCCTTGCTGACTTCTAACTCCTTCCCGGGTTTCAGCACCAAAATGTAAGGTATTTTTCCCCACCGAGAAAGAAGGAAGGGGTGGGGTGGGGGGTCGAAAGCCACAAAGTGTGGAATAATAAAGGCTTTATTAAGTACCGTGCATCCCGCCCAACGAGGTCCCCCAGTCCCGGGGACAGAAGCTAGGGGAGTCGCGCAAATCAAACTGCATGCGAAGTATTTAAAGGGGTCCTCTAGGGTGGGCGAGCAATTATGACATGGTGAAATCTCACTGGCTGATGGATTGTCACTCTTCTCTCAAGGACCTCTGGGAAGTTTCTTTTTGGTGTGAAAGAATGTGGGCAGTCTTAGTCAAAGTTCCCAGGCCTGAGTTCCCCACGTGACCTTGCCCATTAGCCACCGACCCTACAAAGGGCTGGCACCAAGCAGAGTTCCTAGCACACAGTAGGTACTCAGTAAATGGTTGAACAATTATTGTTAATATTGTTATAGTTCTCTCCCTTTCTTGATGTGGGGTAATTCACTGAGTCATAGATTTACAGAGTGTCAGACGGGAAGTGGCCCTTAGATGTTACCTAATCAAATCCTTTGATTTTGAGAATGGGTAAACTGAGGCTTAGAGGGAGGCAGTGACTTGCCTGTGGGCACTTATTTATCTGGTGGAAGAGCCACTAGTTACTATTTGGAGTACTTGCTATGTGCTAATCATTGACACATGGAGAAAGAGAGGTCTAGAGAATCGTGGACCCAAAGTCACAGAGTAGGAGAGAAGCAGAGCTGGAGTTCCACTCAGGCCCAGCCACTTCCAAAGCCAGTGCTCTAAGCCAGGGGTCCCCAAACTATGGCCCGCGGGCCACAGGCAGCACCATGAGGCCATTTATCCGGCCCCGCCGCACTTCCGGAAGGGGCACCTCTTTCATTGGTGGTCAGTGAGAGGAGCACAGGATGCATCCGCACCCATAGTTCCCATTGAAATACTGGTCAATTTGTTGATTTAAATTTACTTGTTCTTTATTTTAAATATTGTATTTGTTCCCGTTTTGTTTCTTTTACTTTAAAATAAGGTGTGTGCAGTGTGCATAGGGATTTGTTCATAGTTTTTTTTATAGTCCGGCCCTCCAACGGTCTGGTCTGAGGGGCAGTGAACTGGCCCCCAGTGTAAAAAGTTTGGGGGGCCTGCTCTAGGCCATTAAATTCATTAATCTTGCCCCTGGGGCTTTCTTGCCACCATAGACAACCTCCCTTCAGGCTACAGGTGGCGCTGTGAGATCAGGATGACCAGATGATATGTCTCTGACCATATTGGTGTGACCTCAGGCAAGTTCCTCCTCTCTCGGAACCTCAGGTTCCTCCCTGTAAATGAAAGAGATTGCATTTCCCAGCTGCCATCCCAAGTCACCAGACTGCTGGGTGAGGGCTCAGGGGAGGCCATGCCACTTCTGCTCCCCAACCCCTTGTCCAGGCCCCCTGCCTGCACCTCCATCAGCTGCTTGGAGCAGACTCAGTCTCTGTGCAACAGAATGCCATCTTTCAGATTCTCCAAAATTACAGTAAGACTGAGAAGCTTCCCTTCCACCTAAGAAAACATCTCCCGTGGGGAAACAGAGCTTCACATTTATTTACTGAAGAGAGGTTATTACTTTAACCACATTCCCTCCATGCCAGAAATTCCCCCATTAGCAAAAACACCACTGCATTAATGTTTGTAACCACTTGAAAACCCATAATAAACCTCGTGGGAGATAATAAGACATAAGATCATTTTGTTATCCTGTCCAATAACTTGCTGGGGCAAGTCCCTGGAGGTGGCCTCATTGCTGAGTGTTCAAATATTTGTGTATGTCATACTGTGTTTAGTTCAATACTTTATCACTTCGCCAGACTGCTGCTTCCAAAGAGACAAGCCCTCAAAAAGGGTAGGCGGGAAGCAGCTGTGGAGAAATTGCCTGTCCTTGAGTAGATGGTCCAATAAATATTTCTTTGTAGCATGCAGCATTGTGGGTAACATGCTGGCTTTGGAACTAGACAGAGCTTGAACAATGACCTCACCTTCTTTGGCCTCAGTTTCCTCATCTATAAAATGGGAATAATGATAGCATCTACCTGCCAAAGTTGCTAGAGAAAACCAGATAACACTCTGGTGCATGATAAATGCTCAATATAATTTTATTATTCTGCTGCCTTTCACACAGAATTGCCCTGCTCTCTCTCCACATTAGACAAGATTTTAATTGAGGATTGAAGGCAATCTCAAATGTTACCATCTTCAAAAACAGTGCCTGATTTTTGCCCGATTGTGTATGATTTTTTCTTCCTTCGAATGCCCACATAGATCTTGTTCCTGTCTCCCTTTGGATATTTATTGCTTTCTCTTTGGTGGGGACAAGGACTGTTATCCCTTGAAGTCTTGCTTATATAATAGGTGCTAAATCTTAGGTTTCATTTCTTTAACCCTGCCCGCATGAGTTTCGTTTCAGGGCTTGCGGCAGGTGACCAACCACAAAGGAATGTCCGATGTCACAATTCCGAGAAGTCATGGACAGTTGAAACTGCTGACGGTTGAAAATGTACAAACATCCATAATTAGTGGAAAGCACCCCTGCGCCCAGAAATAGTGGCAGCCAATCAGCAAATGCCCCGCCACCCTTCCTACTTCCCTAACCTAACCCTTAAAACGTGGCCTAAGACTGTAGCCGGGCCTGCTCTCATTTTTCAAGACAGCTTGGCAGGTTTTCTTTCTAATAAAGCCTGATCCTCTAAATCAGTGGTTCTTAACCTTTTTTGAGGTACTGAACCCACCAGTTTCATATGTGCATTCACCGAACCCTTCTTTAGTGATAAATAAAATATGATTTTTTTTCCAAATTCAAGACATAGGTATATGTTTTTTTACTGGTGCACAAAATGAGCCGAGCATGAACATCACCTTGCTCAAAGAACAAAACCAACAAAGTGCATGAACTCACAACAAATTACGGTATTACTTTATTCTGGCCTCCGGGGCAGAGGCTTCTCCGAACCCCTGAAACCGACTCATCGAACCCCTAGGGTTCTATAGAACCCAGGTTAAGAACCACTGCTCTAAACCTTTTGGTTGCCAGTCTCCTTTTCAGTCTAACACTAAATACTTGTTGATCCTAACATTCCTTTCCAGTGAAGGGAGCCTGGGATTCTTGGATTCCTTCCACATTCATTATCTGCATCCAGTCACATAAGTCTACGTGCAATGTTCCACAAAAGTTTCCCACCTCCGGGCCTTTACATACAGCATTCCCTCTGCCAGGAACACTGTTCTCTTATCCTTTTCTCCTGGTGGATTCTTCTTTACTCTGCAGGTTTCAGTTTGAACAGCAGTTGTACTCATCTTGTCCTCCTGGCTTGGCCCAGTTCCCCAGCTGAACTGACTCTACATAGAAATGCACATACTGGGCTAACTCTTGGCTTCATCTTCTGTCTTTCCTCCTTGACTCTAAGCTACATGAGGTCAGAAATGGGTAAATAGCCCATTCACTTAATATCTGTTTACTAGAGAATTACACACGTGAGAACCATTTGTTCATGCCTCACTCAAATGTCAGGTTCAGGGACCTGCATATCTGTACATGACAGAGTGTGAGAAGGGCTCACAGTTCTGAAAACCCTAATTTGTTCTCTGGGCTCTGCCATGAGCCTGGGAGCAAAAGCCTTGCCTAACTGGTGAGCATCACAGTAGCTCGCCAGGATGGATTCAAATGTCAACATGTCACCTGTGGACAACCAACTGAGGCTGGTTCCTATATGTGGGTCACTGAGGACACTAAGGTTTTTGTGGAATCCCAGGAGGGTATGAAGGGAGTAAGGTAACTGAACTGGAAAGAAACCAGAGGCCTGGAAGAAAGGCAGAAATAGGCAGTTGGTGTGGAAAGAACAGGGTCTCAGGGTGGGAAGACTGACTCACATCCTGGCGAGCTCGCCAGGAACTACTCAGCTTTAGCAAATCATACCATTAAAATTCTAAATAATTACCTAGGTATTTATTGAGCTTCTACTTGTTGCCTAAACCCTTCACATGAATCATTGCAACAATCTCTTAATGACCCCATAAAATGGGTGGCATGATTCCCAATATGCAGATTAAGCTGACTAAAGGGTGAAATGACTTATCCAAGGTCATGCAGCTAGTAAAATCTGGTTCAAATTCTGGCTGTGCCACTTACTCTCTTGGGGTTCTCTGTTTGCAAAAGTCACTCATCTTTCTAAACCTCTGTTGCATGGTCTGTGAAATGGGAATGAGACAGAAGCCTCCAGTGGCATCCTGAAATCTGAATGAGAGTCTGCAAGGATGTGCAGCCTTGGAAAGGGCTCAGTAAATGCTGTTGAGTAACATACAAATAGCTAGTGGGATCAAGAGCATACTTGCTCAAGACTGTTCTAGCTGCTATACTGACAGTGACCCTCTTTGACAAGTCTGGAAGGGAAGTACTATTAAAGGTTCCATTTTATATGTGAAGAAACTGAGGCCCAGAGAGCTTAGGTAACCTGCCCAAGAGCCGACCTAGAAATGCTGAGCTGAGATTTGAAGCCAGGTAGTTTAGTTAGGGCTTCCAACCATTTTTAAAATACGTATAAACTGACCTGACCTATAGTGGCTCAGTGGATAAGGTGTTGACCTGGAGCACTGAGGTCGCTGGTTTGCGACCCTGAGCTTGCTTAGCCAAGGCACATATGGGAGGCAATTATGAGTTGATGTTGCCGTTCCTTCCCCCCAACCACCTTTCACTCTCTCTTCTCTCTAAAGTCAATAAATAAAGTATTTAAAAAATATGTATAAACTGTCACACCTTTTTTAAGGATTTTTTTAGCTTTGTCTATGGAATATTAATATGTGGTACATATATGAGAATGAGCTCTAGTTAAATAAGAAAGGGCTAAAAAGCACATCACCCCTTATCAGCTGTGTGACTGCAAGCAAGTTGCTTAAACTCTGCTGTGCGTCCGCTTCTCAGGCTGGCTGGTTGTCTGGGTTCAGTAGGGTGATGGGTACTATGTGCCCTGTGCCCCCCCCACCCCAGCCAAAGTGATGGTTCATGTAATAGCAGTCCTAGCTGAGGGCTTTTGATGGTTTTAAAAATGATGGCACCTTGAGTGCAACTTTTGAGACAAGCATCTATGTGGGATGTGCTTCTTCTAAGAATGAAGTAGGTGAACAGTAGCTGCCCAGTCCTCAGGTGCCTCTCTGATCCCACCCTTGCCCCAACTGTGTAACCAAAGCCACTAGCAGCCAGATCTTATCAACCTCACTTCTTTGCCTGTCCATGGTGGTGCAGTGACCCATAGAATCCAATGCACCTTACCTTTTGGCCAAGCCAGCAGCCTGCATACAATTTTCAAATAGAAGTATAACATGCATACATTGAAATGAGTGGAGAGCACTGACCCTGTGTGTACAGCTCAATGAATTTTACATGTGCAAGATTTAGAGCATTTTTAACTTTCCAGAAATTCCCAGTCAATACATCACCAAAGAGGTAATCGCTATTTTGACTTCCAGCATCATACATTATTAGCTTTGCCTGTCATTTTTTTTTCTGTATTCTATATCTTTTTAAATCTATTTTTTAAATTTATTTTTTCCTTCTTTTCCAAGTGAGAGGAGGGGAGATAGAGAGACAGACTCCTGCATGTGCCCTGACCAGGATCCACCTGCCAACCCCTGTCTGGGGCTGATGCTCTACCCATCTGGGGCCATGCTCACAACTGAGCCATTTTTAGTGCCTGAAGCAGAGGATCCACAGAGCCATCCTCAGTGCCTGGGGCTGATGAGCTTGAATAAATCAAACTATGGCTGCAGTAGTAGAAGAGAGAGAGAGAGAGAAAGAGAAAAAGAGAGAGAGAGAGAGATGTGTGTGAAGAAGCAGAGGGTCACTTCTCCTGTGTGCCCTGACTGGTAATCGAACCCAGGACATCCACATGCTGGGCTGATGCTCTACTGCTGAGCCAACTGGCCAGGGCCTAAATTTTATTTTTCAACTAAAGTTTACACTCAATATTATTCTGTATTAGTTTCAGGTGTATAGCATAGTGAAAGGCAATCATGTACATTACAGAGTGATCCCCCTGATAGAGTACCACTTAGTTTTGCTTCTTCTTAAACTTCACATAAATAGAGTCTGGCTTCTTTTACTCTTATGTGTCTGGTTTCTTTCATCATGTCATGAGATTCATCTACACTGTTGGTTGTAACAATAGGCCATTCTTTTTCAAGGCTGTGTAGTATTCCACTGCACAGGTATGCTATAATTTATGTATTTTGCTGTTAAAGGACATTTACGTTTTTCTTCCCATAACTTTGGAGTTATTATAAACAGTGCTGCTGAGAACATTTTCATACATGACTTTTGGTGCACATGTGAACACATTTCTGTTCAGGGCTCTTCTTTCACACAGATTCACTGATAATATATTGTGCATTTTTAAAGCCAAGAATCACTCACAGAAATTGTCTTTCCAATCCCTTGAGTGGGATTACTGGTCAAGAGTGTGTGTTTAACTTTGGTAGAGATGCCAACAGCCTATTTTATTTTTTGTATTCTATATCTTTTTTGTATTCTATATCTGGGTTCTTGTTAGTAAGAATCCAAATCATCCTCTTTTGACAGGGAAGAAGGAGCCCTGAAAATGGGCTTTATTTAAGTTCCCTACCCAGCCTAGGAGAGAGAGAAGATGTGTGTGGGCTTCTGGCTCCACAATCTGCAGGTACCAAAGGGAGCATTCAAGGGCTACTTAATTCCCTTACCTGACAGTTCTGCTTTTTGTCCCATCAATATGTTTAAACATTTGGTGTGATTCTTGTTGACACTGCATTCCACACAAGCACCTTTATTTGTTTATGCATTTTAAAAAACTCAAATGTTCTTCATTTCCAGCCCTAGCTGAGGGTGGGTGGCAAAGATGGCAGATGGACTTATCTCTTTGACTTCCTTTAACCTGACTGTCATCAGTCCCCTCATTCTGTGGCCTTGGACAGTCAGAAACCTGGGAGGGTCTGGTCCCTCTTCCCAGCACAAGAGATCATGATCTAGCCCAGTAACTCACCAAATTTCCTCCACAAAGAGCCAGATAGTAAAGTTTTTACAGGACATATGGTCCCTGTTGCAACTACTCAACTTTGCTGTTTTAGTGAGAAAGATAATATGTAAACAAATGAGCATGGCAGTGTTCAAATAAAACTTTATTTATAAAACGAATCCGGTGCAGATTTAGCCAATGGTCCATAGTTTCCTGACTCCTGGTCTAGACTCTCCTCCAGGGACCAGCAGCAACATTGGCCTCATCTGGGAGCTTATTGATTATTAACACAGAACCTCACTCCTCTTTCCACAAGCTGCTTAATTAGAATCTGCACTTAACAAACTCTCCAGGAAAATCAATGTACATTGAAGTTTCAGAAACATTGGACTATAGCAGAGTTCCCTCATATGAGAGACCAGGAGAGGATTCCAGGTGGTACCAGGACATGGCATTCAGCAACATTAACTCACAAATATGGAAAGTGACTTACTCTTCAATTCACCTCCAATCTTCAGTTTACTTCAAAAAGAAAGTTTTGGTTTGGGGCTACCTCGCCTTTAACACCTCTTTAATACTTGCAAATCTTCCTTTTTAACAAAATGAGCTGGCTTCAACCTCCCTCCTACAACCTAGAATTGAATAACATTGTTCTTTGTCATTATTATTGTAATGATTTGATTGATGTTGGTTTCTATTTTGGCAAGGGATAATGGCTTTCTATTTGCAGTGGTGAAACGTTCCCTTTTAAATAAATACATTGCAGTTTAAAGAGGAATTGATTTTAAAAATATCTGAGTACTATCTGGGTCTGGCAAAATTCCTAAAGTGGGTAATGGATGTTGAGAAAAATAAAAAAGGTGATTGTGGCATGTGAGTAGCTGAAACTTAGGAAACAGGAGGCAGAAGGGGGAGTCAGAGTCTCATCTGGATTCTAGTTGTTGCTCTAAATGAGTGACCTTGGGCAAGTCACTTCCTCTGCATCAGTTGGATGGTTATGAGCTGAGACAGGATGTTGGTCTGGATCTTCTTGTAGGGATGGCTCTGGGAAGCAGCAAAGTGTAAGTGGTGGTTGTGGTAGGTCTCAAGAATCCCCATCTCTGATTCAACAAGAACAGTTCCACTTTATTAAGATGGATTTCTTATGGGCTTTTTTAAATATGATTTTGGGGTGACAAAAGATAAGAGGAAGGAGTCACTAATATTGGGATCTCAAAGGGCTATCTGACTGACTCAATTTAGTTACTGAGTGAGTCTCCATTCCAAATTCCTTTGGTTGCAGGATATGAAATCTGAGCTTAAACTACCCGAAACATCAAACGGAATTTATTGACTTGTACAGCTATGTGGGAGGTCTTATTCTTGTCGCATGTCGTATAAAGAATAAAGGCTCAGTGGAGCTAAGAACTTGCCCACATCACCCAGGCAGGATTCAAATGTACACACTAGACCACAGCCTTGATGAGGATATTATCCGACGTCCTGTTTGGACTGAATTTGGGAGAAGTAACCTTTGCCCTTCTGTCCCGCCCCCAAAATTGAGGGGTTGTCCAGATCAGGGAAAATGGTTGCTGAACACAGCAAAACCTTTAAATGTCCAAATACCATCATGAGGAGTTTGAACTTAACATAGGGAGCTCTGGAGAAGGATGTGATCAAAACTGATCTTAGGAAGTTCTTCCTAGAAGATTGGCTGCTGGTGTCCAAAGCTTCTGTTAGGGTGTCTGGATCTTGGCTTCAGAGGGGTTCTTTGTTTGGGTTTCCCCAGAGGCAGACCCTGAATCAAGAACTTGAGTGCAAGCAGTTTATGTGGGAGGTGCAGGGAGCTGGTAGGGAAGTGGGATGTGCTATTGGGAAGGGAAGGCAGCCTGTAATAGGGTGCACTGCCCATCCTGCTACCAGGTGAGCAAGTGATACAGTTTCAGCAGGGAAAGTCTAGGAAACCATGTAGTACATGCAACTCAGAATGATTTCACCCCAGGGGCAAGGGAGCCTTGGTGTTTATACACCAGCTGATGCCAGCCATTGGTTGAGGAGTGCTCCAAAGGTGCTAATTCCCTGGAACTTCTGGCCCAGTGAGCACTTGGCAGAGCAGCCTCCTGGAGTTGTGTTTTGGGAAAGCCCCCAGGCACAGAGATGCAGGTTTCAGAGTGAGAGTCAGCCAGAGCCCCTGGGAAAGGTCAGATCCGAAGTTATGGATGACACACTGTGGCTCCTCCAGGAGGAAAAGGTGGGCACTGCAAAGTAGCTGATGCTTGATGGGACCAAGCCATGGAGCATTACCTGAGTCTACTCAACCTCATTCATTTTCTGAAATTTTTGTCTTCCAAGAATAAGGGGGATCTGGGATGTAGGGGTACAAATCCTGATCTTGGAGTCAGAAGGACTCCATAGCTGGGTGACATCGCTGTGTCACAGTTCCTTTCTTGGTTATATAGGCACAGCCATGGCTACTCAGAGAGGCATTGAGAGGTGGAAGGATTCAAAGCTTGGCACAGAGTGGATGCTCCATCAGGACTCGTGGCATCCATACATCGCTATCTTAGGAAATCCAGAAGCAGCAACGTGTGCTCCACTTTCTTTATCTGTCATCAGAATGGCAGCTGATCACAATATAATTATTTATGAGAAAAATGGATTCAGCATTTTTATGCCAAACGGAAGCTATTGACATTCCTAGAATAGACTCAGGAGAGGGAAAACCTATTGCAAAATGTTCCTTCAGAAACAATTTGCAATCAGTGGGACTAGCCATGTGGTCTTTGCTGGTTCTTACAGATAAGGGGAATAAAGTGCTCTGAGGGAGGTCAGGGAGAGGGGTAGGCAGGAGCCAGGGGCAGAATTGACATCTTAATGTGAGATACTATTGCAGAGGCCTGGGATTTCAGCTTGTTTTCCCCAGGCAGTATGAGCTATAGCTCTTGGCATGTGGACATGGAAGAAGAGCAGGCCACAAGGGGTCTCTACACCATCTGCTTTCTCTGCCCCTTTCCCCTCCCTCACTTTCTCTCTGACTCTTTCTCTTACTTTCCTTTCTCCCTCCTCTATCTCTCTCCTTTCTTCCCTTATTTTGTACTCCTTCATTTTTCTCTTTAGAAAATACAATTAATTCCATAAGTATTTCTGGTATTTACTCCTTGTGGTCTATTATAGTATTTAAGACAGAAGTTCTTTTTAATCATCCCACTTAATCCTTGGTCACTCCTCCTCACTGCCCAGATATAATATGAACAGTTTGCTCTGTGTCTTTCCAGACTTGTTTTTCATTTGCATACATCTATATATACCTAGAAAAAAATAAAATGGTGTTTTGGAGGGTTTTGAGTGTGTTATTCATATTATAGAAATAATGTCATACTCTAGTTATCATTCTGCCATTTTTAAAATAAGACCTTTTAAAAAAGAGAGAGAGAGTTTTAGGTTTGAAACAAAAATAAGAAGAAGGTACACAGATTTACCATTAATCTCCTGACTCCACACATGCACAACCTCCTCAATTATCAGCATCTCCCACCACAGGGGTGCATTTGCTACAATTAATAAACTTACAATGATGCATTGTTATCATCCAAAGTCTATAACTTAACATTATAGTTCACTCTTGAGGTTGTACATTTTGTGGATTTGGACAAATGTATAACGGCCTATATTCATCATTATAGTATCATGCAGAATAGTTTCACTGCCCTAGAAATCTTCTGTGCTCCACCTATCCATCCTTCTTCCCAAGTCTCTGGAAACCACTGATCTTTTTACTGTCTCCATAATTTTGCCTTTTCCAGAATGCCTTGTAGTCAGAATCATATAGTATATAGCATTTTCACATTGGCTTCTTTCCCTAAACAAAGTTTATTTAAGATTCCTCCATGACTTTTTGTAGGTTGGTATTTCATTTTCTTTCTAGTGTTAAATAAAATTTCATTGTCTGAATGTACCACAATTTATTTATACTAAAGGACATTTTGGATCATGCCTCTGCAGTTTTATCTAAAAAGTCATTGCCGTACCCAACTCTGTATAGGTTTACTCTTACGTTAACTTCTAAGAGTTTTGTCTTTTTGAGTTTCACATTTAGGTCTATGACCAGCTTCGTGTAAATTTTTGTGAACAGTGTAAGGTCATTGTCTAGGTTCACTCTTTTCTGCAGATGAATGTCCAATTGTTCCAGAACCACTTTTTGAAAAAGATTGTCTTTGCTCCAATGCATTGCCTTTGCTTCTTTGTTAAAGATTAGTTAACTGTATCTGCATGAGTTTATTCCTGGGCTCTCTCTTCTGTTCCATCTACCTATTTGCCTATTCTTATTCCAATACTACACTATTTTGATTACTGTAGCTTTATAATATGTCTTGAAGTCAGGTAGTGTCAATCTTCCAACTCTGTTCTCTTTGTGTGTGTGTGTGACAGAGAGAGCAAAAGGGACAGATAGGGACAGACAGGCAGGAAGGGAGAGAAATAAGAAGTATCAATTCTTTGTTGCAGCTCCTTAGTCTCTTTAGTTTTCATTGATTGCTTTCTCATATGTGCCTTGACTGGGGGGGGCAGGCTACAGTAGAGCGAGTGACCCCTTGCTCAAGCCAGAGACCTTGGGTTTCAAGCCAGTGACCTTGGGCTCAAACTAGCAACCATGAGGTCATGTCTATGATCCCACGCTCAAGCCAGCAACCCATGCTCAAGCTGGTGAGCCTGTGCTTAATCTGGCGACCTAAGGATTTTGAACCTGGTTCCTCTGCATCCCAGTCCAAACCTCTATCCACTCTGCCACCACCTGGTCAGGCTCCAATTCTGTTCTTTTACTTCAATATTGTATTGGTTATTCTGAATCTTTTGCCCTTCCATATAAACTTTAGAATCAATCAGTAAACATCTTCAAAATAAAGTTGGGATTTTAAATCAATAGATCAAGTTAAAAAGAACTGACATCTTGACTGCATTGAGTCTTTCTATCTATGAACATGGAATAGCTCTTTGGTTTCATTCATCGGAGTTTTGGTTTTATTCATCAGAGTTTTGTAGTAGTTCTCATATAAACTTTGTACATATTTTGATAAATTTTTATCTAATATTTTTTGGGGTGCCAATTAAATGGTATTGGCAATTGGCAATAAAGTCAATGAAATGTAAATTATAACTATTGCCAGGGCCTCATCTGAACCAACAAGCTGGAGAGTCCTGGGGCAACACATGATGTAATAATAACAACACTTTGTATCTATATAATATTTCACAGTTAAAAAAATGATTCATGTGTCTCAAGATATACCCATTATTATCCCCAATTTACAGATAAGGAGGTTAAGGACCCAGAAGGACAATAATTTATTTAAGGACACACTAGTGAACAGTAATGCCAATTCAAGTCTTGGACTCTTAGTCCAGCATAGATGAGTGAAGCAATGAGTTGAAAGAAGAACTGAGCTGATACTTAGGGGGCCTTATGTATTAGGCTGAGGCATAAAAATCTTGTTTTTGATGACAGTTGGAAGCCAGTGGTGGTTATTGAGCAAGGGAGGTGACTTGGAAGCTACAGAAAGATAACTCTGGTGATGGTGTATGTTGTGTGGGTTGGAAGGAGAAAGTAAATGGAGATTGAGAAGCATTTAAGTGATGACTGCAATTATCCAGGGAGAAATGACAACACGATGATAAACTGAGTATACACCTTATGCAGAGAACACTTGATTGTTCACTCTGGGGGCTACATAGACATCTCATGGTGTCCACTGCCTCCACTCCTACTTACCAAAGGGCAAGTAAGTCTGAAATCCAATCTGTGCATTACTAGCCACAGATTATGTATGACTATGTCCACCCACAGTAGAGCACTGTTGTAATTCATATGAACGCTCACTTTAGGCAAGTCAATCCTGTCCATTGACTCAAATTCCCTCTGGGGAACCACTCTTCCACACCTCACAGGTCATGTGATTTAGGTGGGGCTACACTTACTTCCAGCTCTAGAGATGAGCACATGACCCAAGCCTGGCTAAAGTGGGTAATGGGTAACTTCATTACCCCCACCACAGTGATTGGTTCATGGAGGTGTACAGGACCAATGCTGGCCCAATCAAAATAAATCCTGGGACTTTTGGTACTGAGAGCCATGTTGTCCTCACAAGAACAGTGCCTTCTAAAATCAAAGTCAAAATAGAGGCAAATGTAGTCAAGAAATTGTAGAGTTAAACTCAGTCACAATGCATCCTAATGATATCATCTGAGTCTCCGGATCCAGCCATACCTGAAGTTTCCCTGAGACTTTTCTCTTATGTGACCCCAATAAGCTCTCATCTCTTAGATAATGTTTAGGCTTGGCCAAGTTAAGCCTATAACCTGTTTTTGTTTTTATAAATAGTTGCAACAGAGACCTTAGGGCCCACCAAGCCTAAAACATTTATGTGTGGGCTTTCACAAGAAAATATTCATCAACCCTGACTTAGGTCAATCTGTTTCACCTCTTATTCCAGTGGAAACTGGGGCCCAGAGAAGGATTTGTTTAAAATTGGGGCACAGTCAGGACTCAAACCCAGATCTTCTAATTCTCAACCTTTGTTCTATCTCTCTTGGTCCCTCAGCCACTGCCCTGAAATGTCACTGGGCTCTTCTAAGGGGCATTTGATCATTTGCCAGTTGAAGCCCTTTCTTAAACCCAGACAAAATTCATTTTTTCAGCCTCCCTATGTAGCTTCAGGGAGTTGCAGGAGCTGGGGAAATTGAATTTCATAAATAACCTAGCCTCTCATCCCAGCCAGTCTCACTCAGGGTTCTGATAACTGGAGCTAGACCTGACACAGAGGACAACTGTCCTGTTTGGGACCCTCCCCAAATTTTATAGATAATCTCCTGGCCACAGGTCCTGGGGCCAAAGGAAGGCCTACTTATAAAATGTTTTTTACATCCTCTGAAAAAGACCAGACAGGTGTTTGGAAACTCATCCATCTTAGGGAAACTGAGAGGTGATTTGGGTCATCAGGGGTAGGGAGAGCTCAGAGGCAGAAGGAATGTAGTCAGAGAAAGCTTTCCAGCAGAGATGGTCTGGAGCATTCAAAGGCAAAATGAAAATATGCTCAGGAAACCCTTTGCTACCACTCTGAACCACTCCCCAATCCCCAAGCTCTCTACACTTCACCCACAGGGATGTAACCCAAAAAGGCCAAACCCACTCCAACCTCAGGGCCTTTGTACTTGCTGCTTCCTCAGCCAGGAGTACCCTTTTCTCAGAGTTTTGCATGGCTGTTTTTTTCTCATCATCAGTATACTTGTCAGCACCTCTGAGAAGCCTTTTCTGATCATCTTTCTTAAAACTGCAGCCCACCCCTAGTCACTTTTCATCTAAATCCCCTTTTTTATTTTCTTCTATCACTGGCCTCTAGAATAGTCTCTGGCCTGGGGTAGGGGAGATAGTTTGTTAAGTGAGTGACTGAGGATACTGCTAGTAACAGAACTGTAGCAGTTGACTCCAGAAAACTCAGAGTTCAGTGGTGGAGTGGAGAGGTACCTGTAAAGAAGGAGAAGGGACTGTGGCAGCACAGAGACGGGATCCCTGACCTGGACCTGAGAGGGAGGGAAGGCTTTCCTGAGAAGGTCAGGGTGGTCAGGAGTCAGCCTGGGAGAGTGAAGGAGAAGGCAAGGACTCCTGGAAGAGGGAGCCATGTGTAAAAGGATCAGCAGTGAAGGAGTGTGGGTGAGAAACACAAAGCAAGGGAGGAGGGGAGCGTGGGTGATGAGGCTGGACAGGTAGGCCATGCCCAAGGTCAGCTCTCACTACAGCATGTTAGGGAGGCTGGACTTCATCCCAAGGCTAATAGGGTACCACCAGGCCAAGGGTTGAGGAGGGACCTGGAAACATCAGCCATGGGTCTGGAAAGCTCATTTCAAGGTAGTGTTAGACTCAGAAGACAGGGCCAAAGTGAGGGGTCTGTCTGAGGAGAGGCTCTTTCCTCAGAAAGGGCCGGGGTGCTGTCAGAGAAGAACATGGGGTGACCTGCACTCTCTGCTCCATCTCCCTACCCCCAGCATCCACCTCCAGGGCTGCTGTCCTGCCACAGCCCCAGACCTGGCCCTCTACGTTGTTAGTCCTGACGGCTCCTGCAGGAGGGGGTCTAGAGCAGCCCCACACCATTCAAAAAGGCTAAACAGGGAGACCTTAGCACAAACTCAATTTTGCTACAAGCGGGCTGTTTGAGATCTGGCATTCTTTGTGCCTCCGCTTCCTCATCTTTCAAATGAAGAAACAATAAGACCTGTCTCTCAGATTTTGTTAGGATTAAATAAGAAAGTGCATGTCAATCACTTAGCACAGAGCCTGGTTATGGGCCAGTACCCAGAGGAGTAGTGACTCTCACAGCGGTTATGAGGGGCTGGCTGTTCTAGCCGGATGTCCCTATAGGGGAAGAGGGGCAAGATGGGGGAAGAGGAAGTTTGTTGGAGTTTTTGGGGAGTCCAACGCATTTTGGAGACTACCTAATTCCTTCTGTTTTTGGAGACAGCTCAGAACTGGGTCTGTTCCCCACTGGGCTCTTATCCCCCAGGGCAGCTCCAAAAGGATCGGTTCTGGTACTGGAAGGCAGACCCCAGACTCTGGACTTGGTAGCTCAGGACAGAATCCCTGCTTTCAAGTCCTGCCACCATTCCTTTGCAGTCACTGCGCACAGGCCAGGTGGAGACAGTCCTGAGTGGAAGGTGACAGATGGCCACAAATGAGGGGTGAATAAAACTGCTAAATCATCAGCTGGGAAATTGAGCATCTCACCATCTGCGAGAGCCTCTTCCCTCTGGAAGGGAGCGTATGCTTGGGTGTGAGTGTGGGGGGCACTGGGTGCAGGCACAGATGGATGCAGAGTGTGCTGTGCTGGGTCACGCTCTCATATGCTCACACACACATGTGCCCACACACCTTCATGCTAACACCCCTTGACCTACAGTGTGTCCGTAAAGTCATGGTGCACTTTTTACCGATGATCAGTCAAAAGTGCACCATGACTTTACGGACACACTGTATATTCTTTCCATCACATGCTTACTTGCATTTGTCCACCCATCCACAGGCTCTTTTACATACTTTGCTGGACATTTTTTAACATCCAGAAACGCCACTCTACACCTGTTCATATCCAGGGAACAAGGCACCCCAACAGGTAGATTTGCACACCTGAACTTCCTCACACATGACACACTGAGATATAAAAGCTCCTTTGTTTCTCATACACCTGAATCACAGCAGGGTAAGCTGTCTTCTTGTTCACGGATATTTCCTGGCTTCCCAGAGACAGTGGTCTACTTTCCATTCTGTTGAAGACAGGACCACTCATGTGACTTGCTCCAGCCCATGAAACAGGAGTGTAGTCTCTGCGTGTACTTCTGAGTAAGAGCTTTAAGAATAAGCGAGAGGTTCCTCAATGTTGTCTTGTCCCTCTGCCATGTCGACCGGCAGTATACTAGGTAGGGGCATCCATTTACTCTGGGTCCTGGGGTACAGTTGACAAGAAGCAGAGCCGTAGGGGACCTGTCAATTAACTGGTAGGTAGTAGGTATTGAGAAATAAATCTCTGGTGCTGTGAGTTACTGAGATTGGAAGCCATTTGTTACTGCAGCATAACACAGCTTTAGCTGACTGAAACAACACTTAGACAAACACACACACACACACACTCCTCTGGGTCACACACTGTCCTCAGCATACTCCAGTCTAGTCTGACGTGTGGTGCATCCAACCTCTGATTAGGAACAGGGAAGGGACAGAATGCGATGGGAATAGATATGTGGCTCTGTGATGGAGTTGCATTTGAATTATCTCATTAGAAGAGGTTTTTGTGTCATCAAAGAATGCAGAGCTCAACAGAGGTTGAGTGGGCAGGTTTCTGAGGGTCAAGGGGCACTTCCTGAGGAGTCAGGAGTTGGGAAATTTGGCTTTGAACCTCATGTGGCCATGTGACCATCCCTGCTCTGCCCTTCTCCGAAGACAGGAATTACTTTGAGTCCAGCAAGGGATGCTGATTGAGCCCAAATAACACCAGCAACCTTTCCCTGTTATAAGAGCTCAGCACTGAGCACACTTATGGAGTCCTTGCAGCAACCCACTGTGGAGGTTGGTTTTGAAATCCCAGGTTTTATTGAATTAAAGTCCCATTGGCAGACATTTGTGGAGGCTCCCAGCCTGCAGAGCCCTGTGCTGGGTGTGGGTGTGGGTGATGTCGTGATAATCCTTCCCCCATGGACACATCTGACTGGAACCCATGGCAGGAGGGAGCAAGTGTGATCTGGGGATGGAAACGTGGCTTAACAATCCAGCTCCTTTCTTTCTTGATGGTGGAATCTTAGGTAAAGGACTTCTCCTGACCAGGCCTCAGTTTCCTCATCTGTAAATTGGATATAATCATTGCTCTAATTATTCTTGAGTTGTTGTGAGGCTAAAATGAGAAGATGCTTGAGAAAGCCCCATGCAGGGTCAGTCTGGGCCTTTTTACTTTAAAGTCCATTTCTGATGCTTTTTCCTCCAGGAAGCCTTCCTTGATGTCTTCTTCCTCTTCCAAACTCACAGATTAATTTGTATCTGTTTTCAAAAGACCCATTAACATTCTGGCATGAATTAGAGTTTATTCTTTTGTGAATTTGTTTTAGAATTTATTAAGCAACTTCTCTGTACCAGGCCCTGGACTGGGGTGTGGAGTTAGATAAGAAGAGATTGCTGCCCTTTCAGAAATGTCCCCTGTGTTTACTTGTAGTGAGACTGAGGGTTGGTTGTGGCCATGCTCTGTTCTTTCCAAATGCCTGGCGTGGTGAATGGCAGACAGGTGTGGATCAAGGGCTAGAAGACAGAGGAGCAGAGTGGACAGGGTTCAGGCTTGAGTCAAGTTCAAGCTCTTCTTGCTGAATGATGCTGCACAAACTCCTGCACTGACCTGAGCCTTAGTTTTTTCACCTGCAAATGGCAAGGGTTGAGCTTAATCTTGTCAAGTGCCACTGGGTTCTGGCCCTTGAGAGTTTCTGAGCATGAGTCTATCTTTACACTGGCAGACTACTGGAGAGCCAGAGCCCAGCCCTCATGCTCACGTCCTCCTGGTCCTGAGTGTGCCCTGCCAAAAAAGTGAGGAAAGGGTTAATGAGCTCTCAGGAAGTTTACGCTTTGTTCAGAGTGGCTTAACCTTAAAGCATCTGTGGACTGATCATTCTGGGTATCAACAAGCCATTAAGTCAGAGCCAGTTTTCCAGTGTATGTGTTGTTGATGAATTAATCACTCTGATAGCTTTGAATGCAAACACTGTTCACCCCAAGTAAACTGGATGTGGGTATCCAAGGCCCAGGCTGACTGAGCTGTCACAGTTCAGCCTGGATTGCTGGCCTCCTTAATCTGGATGCAGCCTCTCCCTCATTTTCCTGTATCACTTTTCCTTACTCTCTAATCCATGCCAAATCATTCAGCATCCCCAACTAGAATGGTGGCCTCTTTCCCTAATCCTGTCCTCTAGCTGAATAGAACAACATCTTCCCATCTCTTTGGTAACAATATGTAGAAAATTATACACTCTTAGAATCTTATTTCTTCCCTAGGAATATATGTCTTTTATTTGAATAAATACTTGTATACTTTTAGGGGGATTGAAGATGAGATCTCCAATGGGAAGTGACTATGAAAAAGACTATGATATTTCATAGGTCAGTCTTCTTTTCCGTTCCTTCTTCCTCTTCTTTCCTTCATTTTCTTCCCCTCTGAGCTTTATCTTTTCCTTTCTCTCTCAATCTTCCTAATTTATGAAAGAGAGAGAGAGAGAGAGAGAGAGGAGTGCACAGTGCTTGATTTATAGGCTCTATTAGGGAGATCAGGCATCTGTCAGCCATGTTTGTGTCTGGTGCCCCTGAGGCATGTTCATAGGCAGCTCTAGGCCTCCTCCCTTCAGAGCAAGGGTGTCTGCTTTGGGGTTTTATTATTTCAGCAATTGTGCTGTTTCTCTTATTGGGTAGAACGGGTTCAACTGTTGTAGCAGCAGCCTGCTGCCTGGGGGCTGCAACCCAGGGGCTGGAGGAGGATGAGAAGGGCTGGCCTGGGGCCTCATGAAAGCACACTCTGAGGAAAAACAGTCATCACAAAGCTTGTGATGATCCTCTCTGCATGGGGCTCACTTTCATGTCTGTGATCACACAAGCTCCCCCAGGTTGTGATGGCAGCAGGAACACAGGAATGGCAGAGACAGCTGGGAACACAGCAAAGACCATCAGCTGCCTGTGTGTTGGGCCAAATTCTAGACTCTGTGTGCAGGTGAGTTTCTACCCCTTCTTCTCTCTTGCCTCCTGTCTCTCCATAAAGTAAGTGGTTGAGATGAATTGGTGAAAAGGTACAAGGACACACATCCACTCACTCACTCATTTACACATTACTTTACTCTTTTTCTGGTAGCCAGAGGCATTTTGTTCCATGTAAACCAGAAGTAACCTCCCTCAGAGTGGAAATCAAGGTCCCTGCAAAGGTCTGTGAGTCCCTGTATGACCTGGCCCTGTATTCCTATCTCCTGGGAAGCCCACCTCCTCATCTCATTCACACTGGCCTCCTGGATTTATTCTGTTCTCCATACTTAGCAAGACTCTTGTCTCAGGGGGCTGTATGTATTATTCACTCTACCCAGAACTCAGTTCCCTTGCATGTATCCCCCCTGCCCTCACCTCCTGCAAGACTTGGCTCAAATGTTGCCAGCTCAGAGAATTTTTCTCTGATCATCCTGTCTCATTTTGTTTTCTCAATCCTTTGCCCTTCCTTATTTTTCTCCTTAGCACTCATTGCCTTTTAAAGCCCTATACATGTTACATATCTACTTTGTTTATAGTCTGTCTTCTCCAGGAATTTAAGCTATGTCCAGGCAGGAATTTTTATTTATTTTGTTTGCTTACTAGCTGTGAAATCTTGGGAAAGTAATATAATCTATATGCCTCAGTTTCTATGAAATGCAGATGACTTTTCAAAATCTCACAAGGCCAAGTGAAAACTGCAATAAAGGATATATAAGGGACAAAACTGCACAGATGATGGTGATACAGTCCACGGACCAAGCGAAGGAGACATCATTGGAACATGGTGAGAGTGTGCCCTCCAGGAAGGGGCTGTGGCTTCGTAGAGGAATATGGCTAACCTGCAGTCACTCAGAAGGAAGGAACCAGGAGAAAAGCACTCCACTGGGGGGTGGGTAGCATACCCTTAGACCTGGGTATCCTCCCTCCTTATGCCCTACTATCTCATGTTGGGCCCTCTCATTGGCCGAACCCAATCTGTTTGTCAGATGAAAAGGAAGCCTGAGGATGTAGTCCTTATAGGCCATAATCTCTGGTCCACAGAGCAGGGTGGAGAAGGCTGAATAGTGGATCTGGAGCAGGAAATAGGATATGTCTAGTGGAGGGAAGTGCTGTGATTATCATGCCCACACAAGACTGGCTAAGTGATTTTTAAGGGTCAGTGCAAAACAAAAATTGTGATCCTCTTATTAAAAATTATTAAGAATTTCAAGATAGTGACAGCAGTGTATTAAGCCACATTACATACCCATGAAGCTGACCTTGTTCCCTTGTTACAGATGAGGAAACTGAGGCATAGAAAGCTAAGGCACTTCTCCAAGACAATTATACCTGGGTTTTGAGTCCTGGTTTGCCTCTTTATAGCAGTGGGGCCTCAGACAAATCACTTCACTGACATACAGTAGGGTCTTAAGATGACTGACTACTATAAAGACATTGCTGACAAGGAGAAAATAAAACCAGGCCCAGCAGGCTTATGCTAGGACCACCAGTTGGGAGCTGGCCAAGGTTCTGATACTGCACTGGGCTCCCTGGACTCTGCTTGTCTCTTGGATACTGAAGTTGGTAGCAACTTTTGAAATAACTTGTTTTCACTCCCAATCTGTCTCTGGAATCCTCTAAATATTAGAAAACTGAGTCCTGGAGTGTTATTATATTGAGTTTGGGAAGTGATGTGCTGAGATGGAAAGAGTACAGGAATGGAAGTCAGGAAAAGTAGATTTAACTAGGGTGGAGTTGACAGGATCTCATTTCATCCTTGCAACCACCCATAGAATGACTACTTTAGCACATCACATGATTTATCAAACACTACTATGTGCCACTGCACAGTTAACCTATCATGCAGATGCTGTTATGATTTTCTATTACAGACCAGGAAACTTAGAGCAAAAGAGAGGCAGTCACTACTGCAGTAGATATGTCAGGGTATCATCCATCACACTTGCCTAGAGCACAGGGCAAGCTGGAAGTGCTGGAGTTAAAACCCATGGAAATGCCTATCAACAAATGGTGAGTGGGTTTTGAATGGAAAAATACTTCGTCATCCTCACCTATACATTGGGATAACTTAGACTGTCTCCCAGAGTCTCCCTGTGTGGCTAAGTTCTAGTTGTCCACTGTGGGAACTGGCTTGAAACACACCATCTATTGGCTTTCTTTGTTTCCTCCATCTCACTTTCTGTCACAGTCTGCCCCTAAGATGACCTCATGATTCCTTCCTCCTGGTATTCACACCCTCATAGCTCCTCTCACACTATATCAGGATTTTTCTGTGTGAAATAAATATGACAAAAGTGATGGTATGCCTCTTCTGAGATTAGATTATAAAAGACTGTGACTTCTGTCTTGGTCTCTCTCTCTCTGTCATCATTCACTCTGGAGTGAGCCTGCTCTCATGTCATGGGCAGCCCTATGGAGAAGCCCATGCCGTGGGGAACTGAAGCTCCGTCCAGCAGCCAATGAGGAAGCAAGGGCTGCCAACAACCATGAGAGCTGGCTTTAGAGTGAATCCTTCAGCGTCAGTTAATTCTTCAAATGACTGTAGCTCTGGATGACAGGGTGACTGAAACCTCAAGAGAGACTCTGAGCCAGAACAACCAGCTAAACTGTTTTTAGATTCCTGACTCTCAAAAATTATTAAATGATAGACATTTGTTGTTTTATGTTGCAAATTTTGAGGTAATTGGTATGGCAATAAATAACTAACACACCTTCTCATTTCACTATTAATGTTTGCTAAATTTACCTCATAAATTACTTAAGCCTAAATCTTTGTTTCATGTGCAATTTCTAAGGAACTTAAACTCAAACCTTTACCAAGGGCACCTACCTGGTAAGTGGAGGAATGAAGATTCAAGCCCAAGAGCCCAGTGCTATACATATCAGTACCTCTTGGCTTCAGCCTGGAAGTTCCTTGGTTCTGAGACTGGCTATTGGTTCTCTTGGTGGCCTCAGCACCCAACTTAGTGTCTTCCACATACCAGATGCTGAGTATAATTTGTTTTCTTCTGCTCCCTTCCTACCCGGTATTATGAATGCTTGACTTCATCAAGCATAACTCTCCTATATTCAATAGAAATTTAAGAATATGAACTCAGGATTTAGGCTATCTGCTTTCAAATCCTGGCTCTGGAGATCACTGGCAGGGTGACCTTGGGCAAGATACTTAATCACTTTATGTCTCAGTTTCTTCTATCAAATGGGGTGATAATGGTAACCACTCCAGAGTGTTTGGGGAGGATTAAATGCATGTATAAATAGTCTTGGTAAAGACCAAGCACTTGGGAAGTGATACGTAAGAGCCCATTTTTTTTTCTAGAATTATTGCATGCATGTCCTCACTCTCCCATTGCCTGCCATGATTTGAGAAATGAGAGCAATAATTCCCCCACGCCCAATTTTCAGAGCTCTATAGGAACTCTTACCAGACATGTATAACTTAGAATGATCCTTCACCTTATCTTGAAACACAGAGAACAAACTTCTAGGGGGATGGCAAGAGGTTGAGTGTTTGGGGAATGGGAAATAGGGAGCACAGAGTCTGAAATTTAATTTTTTTCCCCCTAAGAATGGATTCTGGCTACTTTCCCAGCAGGTGTGAAGTAAATACCTATCAAAGGATGAATTGGAAAAATGCCAAGATGAGCACTGCTGATTTAAAAACATGGGTGCATTTTATTAAAATATCTCTTGGGAACACACACACAGCAACACCCCTGAACATACACATTTCCTGCTCACTTGTTTTCTTCCTACTAAGCTGGTGACCTCAACTCCTTGCTGCTGTTGATATGTCTACTAGAGACCCTGAAGGCACCATGATTCATATTCATGTCCCATGTTGGGTTAGAAATATTGGCCCATTTATGCCCTAATTATGCTAATTAAGTAGTTTTTTTTAAAGAGACAATTATTACCTTCAGTTTGACAGTTTCTAACTCCATTAGCAGTCACAGCTGCCAGAATCATGGTGCTGATTAGTTACCTTGAATTGCTCAGCAAAAGACAATTATCAGGATGCACCCCCAGACTCTCCGGTAGTGATGGGGTCACTAGGCTCAGTGATTTCCACAGGGAGCCAGAGTCTAGGGAGATGAGGCTGCAGCTGGTAGGGAGGTCAGCTCTGACCATGGTTTAGGCAAAGGCATTTGCAGTTGGAGCAGGAAGTCACTGGCGTGGAGATGTATACAGCTGTGGCTGCTGCTCTCCAGACCAGGGGAGCCCCGTGACAGGGAGCCCTGCTTATGACACTCATGTCGCTTTCCATGGTTCTGAAACACTATGAGCCCTTGACTTCGGTCCTGGAAACCCATGGGCAACTAATTATTCCCGCAGCTCATATATATTTTTTCTTTTTAAAAATTCTTTATATCTTGCTAAACACTTATTTCATTTTTATACAGTCACTGAATAGTTAGGCCCGTGACTTATTAATAATTCACGGGAGAGATTTTATGTTTCTTTGACAGTTTCATAATGCTTCTGACAGTTACACATTTTATTTTTGTCTCTGAGGCTGAGAAGGGGTCGTGTGTGACCTTAGCTGCCTTCTCCAAGGTTCTGCTTCTGAGCAGTGAGTGCATTTGGGGGAGCAAAGATGAGGCCTGCAGGAATGCTGCCTTCCACCTTAGGTTGCCAAGGGAAAGGGACTGACTAGAGCCAGCACAGAGGCAGGAATGAGGGAGAAGAGAGTGGAATCTGGACACATGTCTCTGCCCCATCTGTGTTGTCCTAGGTGTAATCACACCCTCATTTACAACCACTTCCTCTATGCCAGGTACCAGACTAAAAGCACTCTGCATGCACCACCCCACCCCGACATCCGCTAGAATTCTGAGAAGTAGGAATCATTAGATCCATTTTACAGATGAGCATACTGACATTCAGAGACATCAGGGTCCTTTTCCAAAGCTTGTGAGTGGTAGATGCAGCATTTGAACTTCAGAGTCTATATTAGTCCCTCCCCCTTTGCCACACTCCACTACCCCACCTGTAAGGTGGGATTATAACCCCTACCTCATGGTTGTTGTTAGGACAAGAGGAGAGAACATCTGTGGAAACCCTTGATACCAGTAGCTGAGTTTCTTTCTTACTTCCTTCTCCTTAACCCCTCTACACACCACCCCTGCCAGAGCACATCTGCCTCCTCATGTCCTTACCAGCTCTTCTTGGGACTAACTGGCTGGTCAGCAGCACAGACAGGTGACCCGTGGGCCTCTCTCTCAGGCTATGGGAACCTTGAACCATTCTGCCTAATAGTAGCTGTGGCTAGATGGTGTTAGCATTCCTGGGTCACAGTTCAGAGATTGGGAAAACATGCACATATGTGTACACACACAGTGGGTGGGTGCATCCTTGCATGTGCACTTGCACATGTGGTGTTCATGTGGGTTTAAAACTTGAACACATGTACACAGGGTATGAACATGCACCTGTGGCTTTGCAGGTGGGCAGACACCTGCCCCTGGGCTGCCTGAGCCAGCACACACCATGCTGAATGACACAGAGGCAGATGGTGGGAGAAGACCATGGAGGGGATGGGAGGGAGATAGAGGTCAGGAGGAGAGGCTTACAGGGAGGGGAGGGACAGTGGAGGGGAGCTTACCCAGAGAACTCCCAGAATTTCCTTCAATACCTGTGTCATTCACTGCCACAGGTCACTGTCATAAGGTTGAGCCCACTCATGTAACAGATAAAAAAAAAACAAGACCCAGAGGGTGCACTGCCCTGCACAAGTTCACATTGGCAGAGACACCTACATACTGGGTAGTACCCAGGTTCAGGCTCAGCTTCCCCTGAATTCCAAATATGAGGCAAAGATTTGCTTGAGGTAGTTTCTATGGAAGGAGATCCAGGGCGTAGGATTTGGGCAGCTGAGACAGTGAAGTCCAGAAGGAAGAGAAGCGAATGCAAGGATGTGTGATCCAGATTGCTGCTGTGGCAACAGGGGCTCAAATCTGCTAGCCCCTTCTGAGGGGTATACAGAAAACCCCTCAGAATGCTTCATCAGCTCTGGTCCTTCATTTGTCAAGAGTTTTCCAGGAAAGGGTGCTGACTTCCCTGTACTTTTCTGAGCTGCACGTGCATAAGGTCCCAGTAAGCTCCATAGGTACCCCCCCCCCACACACACACACACTAAGGCAAAGACTCTGGCACATGCTTGAGCAAAGTGAGAAGGAGCCTATACAAACAGTTGTGCTGAATCAAAGGGATCAAGAGCATGTGAGTCAAATCGGAGTTGTCAAATACATTTCAGGCACCAGAGCACATCTGTCATTTCCATAGGCTTCCTTTAGGTAACTCCTTGATAATTCACCTGTCTGTGCTCCCTGCCTCTGGCTGGATTGCTCACTCTGATAGTAATACCAAATAACACTCACTAAGCCTTTGCTGTGTCCCAAGCCATATTCTTATCACTGTACATATATGGACTCCTTTAAACCTCCCTACCACCCTGTAAGGTCAGTACGATTAATGTTGTTGTTTCCATTATACAGTTGAGAAAACTGAGATACAGCTCGTAAGTAGCAAAGGTTGAATACAAACCTGGGTTCCAAGTCTGAGTCTCTAATTACTTTCCTGGGATACCCCAAATCTTGACCCTCCTGGAGGAGTTCAGGATTTCTATCTCAGCAGCATGTGGCCAGCAACTGGCTGAGGTTGCTTCCTGGGGAGGGCTCTTGGGCAGAGCAGTTCACAGCACTGGAGTGGAGGAAAGGAGGGGGCTCTCCTAGGGCTAATCTCTGCAGACGCCTCCAGGCTCTTTGTTCTGCCTTTGGCTGCTCACCCAGACCTGGTCTCAGCAGAGCTTCGTCTCACATCCTGGAGGTATGGGCACTAGAGCTGCCAAGAAATAGCTGCCCAGATCAAGTGGCCTCTGCAGCTTGATTTCCAGCAGCTGGAGCAGAGGAGTTGCTAGGTCACTGATAGCCAGCAAACTGGCCAAGCACAAGTGCCTGCTGATTGCTTCTGAATGCACTGTTCCCTGGAGGCCCAAGGCCTGCTTCAGGTGGTGGGGGTTCAGGATCATCAAGGGAGGCAAATGCTATCAGGGAGGCAGCACTATGTTCTGGGGCACCTTTTCATTAACTGGGTGACTTGGGGCCCATCTGGAAAGCAAAGGGATTGGGCTAAGCCTGGTTTCCCCACAGTGGGTCATGGAGGATGAAGAAGGAGGGGGGATACCCTGCATTGGATTGTCCATCCACTTGTCAGCAAGCTCTACCTCTGAGGCCCAGAGCTTCAGAGTCTTCTTCCCTGAGACCCCAGGGCTGTACATGCAGGGAAGTGCTCAGAAAATATGGAGTGAAAAGCTTCACACTTGATTCCTGATTATCATTGGTAATGGCTATCACTGGCTGAGAGTTTACTCTGCAAGAGGCTCTGTTACAAACATCATTGCAGCAGTTTCTCACAGGCCTGGGAGCTGAATGTCTTCATTTTGCAGATGAAAAAAACAGAGACTGAGAGAAGTTAAGCTACTTCTTTCAAATCACACAACTCTTAGGGCAGAGCCAGGTGTCTGCCCAGCTCTGACTAATTCCCAAGTTTGGCCTCCTAGATAGCCTCTGTTAGCATTACAGCCACCCTTCATGGAGCACTCCTCTCCACAAGCCCCCAGTAAGGACTTTTTAGGTATTGTCTCACTTAACCTTTGCTTCAGCCCATTTTTTTGGATGAAGAAACAGAGACTCTGAATAAATGAAGCAAATTGTTTAAGATCACACAGCCCAGAAGTGGGGAAGTTGGTTCTAGAACCCACATCTGGCTGATCTAAAGCTTGTATTAGTTTGACCATGATAGTGTTCCACCTAACCCCTGGAATCCCCACTTCAAATTAAGTTGACACATGGTGACAAACCCTCCTACAACACCTACCATAAACCATAAGACCCTCCCTCCCTGCAGCCCCCGTGGTTTGCGCTCAAATTATTTAAACCTCCCTCTCCCTATGCTGGCAAGAGGTAAAAAAAAAGCCAAACGGGGTCAAAGTCGCCAGCAGGAGAGGAGTGAATGCAAGATGACAGTCCCAGGGCCAGCGGGTCTGTGAGCAGGAGGGAGTGAAAATGGGTTAGTGTCCAGGGCAGTGCTGACCCACTTTGGGGCTCATTTCCTCTCTCTAAGTCTTTCCCAGGTCCCTCCTCCCCTACCCAGGAAGACTGGGTAAATGGCCTGGCCCCTCCCACAGGGAAGCCAGGGACCCTGGGACAATCCTTTCCTCTTTGCCTCTGCTGGGGAAAGCATGTGCCTGGTGCCATCAGTGCCAGGGAGACCTGCCTGAGAGATTTCAGCATGCCCATCTGAGCAGGAACAAGGGACAGCTAGCTCAGTGGGCCCTGGGAAATCATTTGGGAAGCTGTTATAGCCAGCAGTTTCTATCTAAATATTCACGAGAAGAACATACCTCAAAGACAGCTGTGAAATATCTGCCATTCATTTAGCGCTATGTGCCAGGAACTTGACATTCCTTGTGGTGGATGGAGGGACCAGTTATATTCAATTTCTCCACAACAAGTGGGGAAAGAGATTCAGAGAGGTTCAGCAATTTGCCCAGAGTTCACAATAGGTCTACTAGGATTTAAGCCCGGGGTTTTCTGCTTCCAGGGCCCCGGATTTCCCCTCTCTCCTACATTGAGGCTGGCTAGTTTCCTATTCCAGGGCAGTGGTTCCAGAGCAGAATTCCCTGGAATATAGTGAACTGGCAAGCCAGGAATGGGTCCTGAGAACCTGGATTTTTTAGAAGTTTCTGGTGGGGTCAGGAGCCCCACTTTAAGGAGAGACCCAATCTGAATGTGGAACGTAAGTTATAGCTGGGGGTCTTAGTAACCAGGGACCAATGTCCATCTGTCCTTGCCTGGGTTGAATCCCCCAGACTGGGAGACCAGGGAACAAAATGAACCATGAGAGAATTTGCTCTCTGACCTTTTGACATCTCTTCAGTTTCAATTCCAGCAGACGGGTCTCAGTCTAGAGTCTCTACCTGGTGCCCACATACCAAGCATGGCTGCAGGTCAGGTGAAAGCAGCAAGGAGGGGGTCTTTTTGCAGCTGATGCCCTGAGCCATCTCTGAAGCCCCATCTGGCCAGAGGACTCAGATTCCGAGCTGGGGTAGGAGGGGCAGCCATGGGCTCCTGACACCAGCTTGATGAGGCATCAAGGTCTGGCACATAGTGGACCCTCAAGAAATCGCAGCAGTGGCCTCCCTTTGTCCAAAGGAGAAATGGACTTATCTTTGTTTCCATTTCTCCCCCATGGCCCTGCTCCCTGCAAGCCACATTAGCCCTGCCACCAGGTCCTGCCGCCTGTCTAACCTCTGTCCCGCCATCTCTCCTCACTCACCACCCTCCGGAGCTCCGCCTCCTCTCTGTCCTTCACACACACCAGTGGGTTTATGTTGGCTGTTTCCTTTCTCCTGTGATGATGTTCTGTTCTCTTCACTGTGCCTGACAGGCTCTTTCTCCCCAAGTCCCTTCAGAGGAGCATTTCTTGACCTCTCTGTAAGGAGCAACCCACCCCAGCCTTAAGATTCAGCCTCAGGCCCTTGATCCCTTCTGAGCATACATCATTTTAATCATTTTACTTGTTTACTGATGGTATTTATTAGTACATATATTCCATGCAGCAAGAAACATGCCTCCAGCGTGGTAGTTGGCTCATAGTAGGTGCTCAATAAACTTTTGTTAGTGAAGTAACAAGTGATTAATGAACTATCTTAAACCTGAGGTTCAACTGGATGTCTTCACTCCTAGTCCTGGATTTGTTACAAATGAAAGACATAAGGGACTGACATAATTATAGTGAAAAGATGACTTTAACAAAATGTAAAAAGAAATCTGGGGAAGAGTGGTTCTGGGGAGAGTGCCCAAACCTATCAAAATAGACACATAAAGGCTGAGACAAAGTCCTTCATCCAAATTAGAAGCAATGAGAACCAGTAAAGGCATAGAGGCTGGGCAAAGAGGCCAATAGGCCAGGATCAGGGAGTCCCTCCTTCCCCTTGGGGGGCCATGGGCCTCCCTCTGAAGATGGGTCAAGCCAGATAAGCCCTCGGGCTGAGCAGAGCTGATCACTATGGGTCCTTGATGCCTGGTCCCATGCCTGCTCACCTCCTCTCAGCCACCGGTGTCCACTGGGGCCCTTGTGGTGCTGCTAACATAAGAAACTGCTATGTTCCTTGGACCAGTCGGGAATGGTCGTATTTGAGGTGAGAAGATCCAGAAGACAAGAGAAACATTTCAAGGGGAGAAAACAGCTCTGTAGGGAAAATCAGCGTGTGTGTGTGTGCACATGTGTGTACACGTGTGTATGTGTATGTGGGGTCTGTGTGTGTGTGTGGTATATGGGTAGGCCCTCCCCCAGCAGTCATCAGAGTTAGAGCTGGAACATGAGGTCTGAGTTTGTGGGATGGGGGGGGAAGAAGTTGAAGGGAAAAAAGGTTGCTGACTCTAAACCTCACACAGCCAGCCAGAAACTCAGGTGGATGCCAGTCGTTGCCAGGCAACCATTCTTCTCCTCAGTCTGATACCTGTCCATGGATAACCATCTTTTTCTTCCTTCTCCAGCCACACCAAGGATCTAGTGAGCTCCAAGTCTGACTGCAACCTCCTCCCCTCACCCTTAAACCCATTTGTTGGGCAAACATCAGCCCCCAAGAATAGAGTGACTGGCAAAATCAGAACTGAGGAAGGTGTGTCCTGAGGGTGGGGGATGCCTAGGTTTCAGCCTGGCTACTGGAAAGCTCTGAAGGAGACAAACAAGAAAGGGAGGAGGGGTAAAAAATTCTTTGAGTGCTACCTCTGTGCCTGGCACCCTGGGGAGTGCTTGCACCCACTGTCCCATTTAATTTTCACAGGGAAGGCTTGCTATCATCAAACCCTTTCTCCACACATAGAGTCTGAGGTTCAGAGAGGTCAAGGGGCTTGCCCACAGTCACACTAAGAACGAAGCTAAGACCTGTGGTTATCTGACTCCCAGGATCCATCTCATCCTGCCTCAGTATCCCCACCTGTAAAATAAGAGGATTGAAGCACATAAGAAATAATGAATAGGTTTATCTTGTATGCCATCTCTGATACATTCTTAGACCTGCCTAACCTCTGTGCTGAGAATCCGGAGGCTAAGCTTGGGATCTGTGGAAAGGAATATGGTCATTGATTAGCAATGTCTGCCCTGGCTCAGGAAATGAGTGTTATGGAACATATGCTCTTCATGAGCTTACTTTCTAAGGGTCATGCTGGCCCTGAAACTTTGGTGCTAGGATGTGTTAACCCTCATCTCTAATGGCCTTCGGCAAGTCTCTGAGGCTCAAATTCTCACTGGGACTGGCCTGGCCTGGCAACAACTTCCACCAGACTCTTTGTGAAGGACAGAGCCAGCTGCTCAGCCTCCTTCTGCTCAACCTTGCCTACATCCTCATCCCTGAGCAGCTGTTGCCTAGCAACAGGAGTGGGTGGGGGCTTCAGGGGTCTATAGAATTCCAGAATCTGGGAATACATCTGCCCATCACCCACATCCCAGGCATAGGCCTTGGAGACACTGAGCCAGCCCCTTGAGGGTCCCTGGAGCTGGGGCTCCATACCAGGTAATGGAGGGAGAAAGGTCTTGAGGGGCTGCACAGCTGAGTTCAAGCCCTGGCCTTAATAGACATTCTGTAGCCTTTGGGCCCATAGCCTTACCTTCCTGAAATCTGTTTCTCTGTGTGTAAAGCTGGGGTGAATCACCCCCACCCCAGCTCGAGGCTTTGGGAGGATTATGAAGATGATAATTCTGAAGGGAGTCTTAACCCTGGAGTCCCTTCTCCCTATGAAGGCTCATCCAGAAACTCAGACTAGCTCAGATGTTCACCACCCCAGTGCAGATGTAAAGCTTTGGATCAAGGTCAGTCCCTAGACACCTACTAAAGATACTGAGAACCCAGTGTGCATGGGTTCTGGTGCTAAGCACTTGGCATACATTATTAACTGCTAAAAGTCTTACAACAAGCCTGGGAGGCAGGAACTACCTTTATCCTCACTTCACAGATGGAAAACTGAGGCTCTTTTTATTTTCTTTAAATATTATTTTATTCAATTATATTTTAAAAACAGCATTAAAGTCATCTATTGCTTTGAGGATATTTCTCCAAATATTTTGGATGGGACAGAAAGGGGCAGAGTCAGGATTTGAACTCAGGCTGTGTGACACCAGAGCTACTGCTCTTGAATCTTGACCTGATAAGGCTTCCTCTTGATCCACCTTTGTTCTGTGCCCTCCTCCCACCACAGTCAGGTCCCCCCCTGCCCCTAAGCCACTCTACTCTACACAAAGACATCAGGGGAGGACGTCTAAAGGCTGTGTGTGCCTCCTCTTCTCCTTCCTCAGGATGTGACATTGGAGCCCAGTCCCTAACAGTGGTCTACGGGGCTTTGGAATCTGTGGGTAACAGCAAAGGGCTGCAGGTCAATTTCCTGCCTGTTCTGTCAACAGGGAGGGTGTTTCTTCAGACCATTTGCCAAAACATCCTAGTCTAGCCTGGCACCTGCAGCCCTCCCTGGGACCTGGGCTGTGTGAACAGAGGTCCTGGGTCTGGAAAGCAAGTGGGAGTGAAAAGGGGGTCAGTGCTGTGGGGAGGGAGATAAACAGGACCTAGGTAGTCGGCCAGGAAGGGATGTGAAAAGATGGGAAGGGAAGAGGAGGCAACAGGTGTGTGTAGAAGAGATAGAGCCTAAGGAGTGTGGGTGGGAAAGGAGAGGAAGATGGGGGCAGGAGGAGGGAAGAAGGGAGTGGAGACATTGAAAAGGAAAAGAAGAAGGGGGTAGGAAGAAGGATGGGGGATGCTGGAGAGAAAAGGGGTGTCAGAGTAGCATAGGAGAGGAGAGAGCTGATCAATACACTCCTCAGAAATCCCTCAGGGTTGCAACTGCCCGCCAACCAGGAGTCCAGGTGAATTGCTGCACTTTGGCACTGCCCTGGGACCAGGGACCAAGTGCAGAATCTAATGAGAATCCCAGTCTCTTTGCCAGAGCTCTGGAGCCCCTGCTGCTGCCGACAGGCCTTTGCTTACACTGCCTGGGATTCTGGGAACCAGGGTCAGGTCTCCTTTGCTCCCCACCCCCCAGGAGGGCAAAGCTCCCTTGCCCCAGATGCTACAGCTCCCCTTGATAGAAAGAAGGATCTAGGGCAAGGGTTCCCAAACGTTTTACACAGGGGGCCAGTTCACTGTCTCTCAGACTGTTGGAGGGCCAGACTATAAAAAAAAACTATGAACAAATCCCTATGCACACTGCACATATCTTATTTTAAATTAAAAAAACAAAACAGGAACAAATACAATATTTAAAATAAAGAACAAATAAATTAAAATCAACAAACTGACCAGTATTTCAATGGGAGCTATGGGTGCGGATGCATCCTGTGCTCCTCTCACTGACCACCAGTGAAAGAGGTGCCCCTTCCGGAAGCACAGTGGGGGCCAGATAAACGGCCTCAGGGGGCCGCATGTGGCCTGTGGGCTGTAGTTTGGGGACCCCTGACCTAGGGCTTAGACCAAACCAGACATCTCCCTGACCTCCTTCCAAGCAGATATGTAGAATATATATATAGTCTACATAATATATATATTCTATATAATAATAAATAAGTATATTAATAATATACAATAATAAATATATCATATATAATTATATATTTATAATAATAAATATATAATATATAATTATATATATATTTGTGTGTGTGTGTGTGTGTGTGTGATAAAGACAGAGAGACAGAGAGAAAGACAGACAGACAGGAAGGGAGAGATATGAGAAGCATCAATTCTTTGTTGCGGACCTTATTTGTTCATTGATTGCTTTCTCATATATGCCTTGACCGGGGGAATACAGCAGAATGAGTGACCCCTTGCTCAAGCCAGTGACTTTGGGCTCAAACTGGTGAGCCTTGCTCAAACCAGATGAGCCCGTGCTTAAGCTGGTGACCTCGAGGTTTTGAACCTGAGTTCTCCGCGTCCCAGTCTGATGCTCTATCCACTGCGCATTGCCTGGTCAGGTGATATGTAAAATCTTTTTGCATTCCTCCCTGCATGGGGAGCTTACTACTATCAGGACAACTCAATCCCTCCCAGGATAGTTCCATGAAGTGAGGTTTGAGCTCCATGTAATGAATGTGCAGGAGTTAACTGGAAGAAAAATGGGGAGGTGTCCATGGAAACAGAACAGCAATGTGAAGGCCCTCTGGTGGACATACACATAGTGGGTCAAAAACAGGTATCTGAAAGATGACCAGGGGACTTCCGGGAGAGAAATTGTGATATGAAATGAGGCTGGAAAGGAGGCAGGAGCCAGTCTATGCAGTTTAATTGGCCATAGTGTGAAGTTTAGTCTCTATCTGTGGAGCAATGGGCAGTCATTGATGGCTTAAGCTGGGGGTGGGGGAACACTGGTGTTTACATTTTCAAGATCCTTCAATCTGCTGTGAAAAAAATGGACCAGCAGAAAAAACCATCAATAAAATCCAAAAGACATTCTACTGAGTGGAAGATATTTGCAAATGATACATTTGATAAGGGTTAACACCCAAGATATAGAAACAATTTATACAATTTAACATGGAAAAAACAAATAATCTGATTTTTAAAAAATGGGCAGAGAACCAGAGAGACATTTTCCCAAGAGAACATGTAGATGGCCAAAAGACATATGAAAAGACGTTGAACATCACTAATGATCAGGGAAATGCAAATTAAAACCACAATAAGATATCACCTCACACCTGTCAAAATGGCTATCATTAGTAAGTCAACAAATAAGTGCTGACAAGGATGTAGACTAGAAAAGAAACCCCTTGTGCACTGCTGGTGGGATTGTAAGTTGGTGTAACCACTCTGGAAAACAGTATGAAGATTCTCCAAAAAATTAAAAATAGAACTACCATATAATCCAGCTATTCCACTTCTGGGTGTTTATTCAAAGAAATCAAAAACACTAATTAAAAAAGATGTTTGCACCCCATGTTCACTGCAGCATTATTAGCAATGACCAAGGTATGGAAGCAACTTAGATGTCCATTGATAAATGAATTGGGCCAGGGGAAGCAATTCTTCAAAACATCCTATAGATAAATAAAGATGTGATACATATATATAATGGAATATTGCTCAGCCATAAAAAGAAATGAAATCTTGCCATTTGTGGCAACATGAATGAAACCAGAGGGTATTTTGAAGTAAATCAAAGACAAATACTGTATGTATGATCTAACATATGTGGAGTCTAAAAAAGAACCCAAAATAATTGAATAAAAAGAAAAAAGAAGCATACCTATGTGATGGCATTAGAAGCTGGGGTCGTTGGGAGGCAGAGAAAGAGAGAGAGAGAGAGAGGTGCGAAAAACCACACAGATGAAGAATTAGTTCTGGACACAACTTGATTTAATGTACTGTACTCATCTATAGAGAAAAAAAAAGGAAAAAAAAAGGAAATGGACCAAAGAGGGGCCGAGTGGCAACAGGGAGCCCTGCACTTGTACAGGCACACAATGATCAGGGCTAGGACTGGGGGCAGAAAGCGGAGAACTGGGTGGATTAGAGGCCCATTTGAGAGAACAGACAGGTCTTCTGGATGGATGGGGCTTGGGGACATGATGTGAGGGAGCCTGGGGTCAGAATTGACTGATGTCAGACAAAACCACTGACCTTCACTTGGAGAGTATCTTAAAACCTGAATTCATAGGCCCTTCCCAGGCCTACAAATTTCAGATCCCTAAGGCTGGGGTCAAAATTTTTATTTTTAAAATGTGCTTCCAGGTTATTTCAAGAAACAGCCTGTCCACCATGGGCAATGGCTTAAACTTTGGGGCACCCTTAGTCAAACTCCCATTTTACAAAGGAAGAAACAGGCATGGGTAGAGAAAGCCCTTTCCCAGGATCACACACACAAAACTAGCATAGTAGGAATAACGAGTATCAGAGGGCTGATACACTGGTCCTATTTGTGTTTTCCTTCAACCTGATGAAGAACACCGAGTGGGCTGTGGGGTGGTGGGAAACACAGGCTTTGCCTCTGAAGTGACCTTGGTTCAAGTCCTGACTTCACCATTCAGCAGCCATCATGAGATAGGGTGGGGTCTGAGTCTGAGGAATGGGAGAGAATGTTGCTGACTCCAAACCTCACACAGCCAGCCAGACACTCAGGTTGACCCCACAGTTGCCAAGCAATCATTCCCCTTTCTCAGACTAATACCTGCTTGCTGTTGATGGTTTTGGGTCCATGCTGGGCCAATCACATCACCTCCATTAGCCTCAGGGTCCTCACCTGTACATTGGCACAAAATATGTGCCTCAAAAGATGGCTGTGGTGTTTGCACATAATAATGTGCCCAAGGCAACTGAGAAGCTCTGATTATAAAGTTCAATCTCATTTCACCAAGGTCAGCCTCAAGTACAGACAGAGGCAGGAGCCATCTCTATGAGTCTGTGTGTGTTCGTGTACACACATTTGTGTGTGTGCACTTGCATATGTGTGCTTGATGATATGTTCTGCAGAATTGCTTCCCCTGGCCCAAACAACATCCTTCCCCTCATGACTTACCTCAATGTCTAAAGCCTACCATTAAAATGACATTTTCCTAGGCACTATTTTGTTGGGTGCCTTCTTGAGCACAGAAGAATTTTGTTTTAGAGGCTGGGGAGAGGGGAGGTGACCTGCCCAGATCCCACCAGTGGTAGAGGTGGAACGAGGACCACAGCCCCAGTGTGCTGTATACCTGTGGGTCTGGTGGCCCCTGGATACCAGTGGGGGCTGTGATTGGAGTGGGCACATGTACTCCCATGGAGCCTGGGGAGGAGGCTGGGTGATGCACTCGCCATAATCAAGGCACAATCAGCGCTAATCAGCGTGTTCTTGAAATAGACCCAACTGGATGGGAGAAGCGAGCAGCCGCCTGGGTTTGTATAGCGGCAATCAGAGGGAGGCAATTTTAGATCCACAGGAACAACAGCTCTTTGTCCTTACCCAGGGACTCTGCGAGCTCTGCGGAGCCCACTGTGGCTTGAAGATAAAAAAACATGCCATTGGGACTGCAGCTGCCCAGCCCAGGAAGGGGGACTTTCAGGCAGTGGGTTCAGTTGCCTCCAGGTGAAGTCTAAATTCTTTAGTGCTTTGGCCAGGCACCTACTACTAACTGCTTCTTTTGTGAGAGGTGGGCTCCATTTTGCAGGGGAGGAGATAGACTCAGAGAAATAAAGGCTTTGACCTAGGTCACTAGGCTGGTAAGTGGCTGAGCTCTGATGGAAAACTAGTCTGTCTGATTCCAAAGCTTGTGCCTGTTTCTTTTATGAAACGTTAGGAGACATTCTCCTGGATTAAGCCAATACACTAATGGAACTCCCAGATCTTGCAAACATCTGAGGCCTAAAGATTATTGATCCGAATTTGCAGATGATGCAAACTGAGGCTCAGAGAGGTGAAGGGACTTGCCAAAGGTCACCTAGATGGTGTAAGTGGTAGAACCAGCATTCAAACCTACATCTATGAGATACGAGAGACCCCACTTGAAATTACTAAACTCTGAGCTTCTTCAAAGACCTAGCCTCTGCCACTGCCTCCAGGAAGCCTCCCTTGCCAGCTCTGGGGCTACCATCTTCTTTTCCTCTGAATGATGGTTAACATGGAACTGGCCCTGGCAAGTAGGTACAGCTGGGTGACAGACTTTGTGAGGTTTTTTATTGACCCAGATTTATTTCCTCTGCTGTTGTACCAGTGGCCCCTGATCTCCTTTTGGAGTGGAAACTCTCAGTTGAAGGAAAACTCCTTGAGAGCAGTTGTCGAGTGAGGCAGGAAGTTCCTTGGCTTAGGTCTGCCCATCCAGTAGCACTAATAGGTGTGAAATGCCATATCGAAAAAGGAGAACTCATTGGAGGAGAGGCGGGCAGACAGCCCAGGCAGAGCCACAGTAGAGGCTCAGGTGATAGTGGGTGGTCTAAACCAATCGCTGGGATGGGGAAAAGTGAGTGGATTTGAGAGATTTCCTGGAGGAATGGCCAAGGAGACTCACTGATTGATAGAAAGGGGGGAGTGAGAATTTCTCCCTTGATCAGCTTGCCCCACACCTCAGTCATCCTTGACTTCTATCATACCTCACCTCTGATTCACCAGGAAATCCTGTCCATTTACCTTCCAAATGTATCCAGAATTGATCATATCTCCCCTTCTCTCTCTCTCTGGTCCACCCATCATCATCTCTTGCCTGGATTACAGCAGCCTCCTCACTGGTCTCCTTGCTTCCACTTAATCCTTCCACACAGCCAGAGGGGACTTATTAAAACAGAAACTGAGTTATGTACTTCTCCTGTTCAAACATTCCTATGTTCCTCATCTCACATTTACACCAGCCTCCCAGGCCCTTCGTGATCTGCCCACATCTTCTCTTCACTTTCCATACTTCCTCCTGGTTTGCTTTGCTTAGCCACCCTGGACTCCTAGCTATTCTGGGATCACTGCAGATAAGGTTTCACCCCAGGGATTTTGCACATGCTGTTTCTGCTGCCTGAAATGCTCTTCCCCAGATAGCCACAGGCTCCCTCCCTCACCTTCTCAGTGAGGACTTCCCTGACCATTATATTTAAAATTCCAATCCTACCCCATACTCCCTGGGTCTCTCTATACCTTTGTCTTACTTTATTTTCAGCCAGACCACTTATTATCCTCTGTCATACTATATATTTTTACTTTTTAAAATGTCTATTGTCTTGTCCATCACCAGAACACAAGCTCCATGAGGGCAGGGTTATAGTGAGTGATCAATATTTACTGAATGAAGAACTGGTTGGATGATGGTGTCATTTACTGAAATAAGGAAGAGCAGACTGGTAGGAGTGGGACTTGGAGATGAATTGGCAAAATTGAGTTTGAAATGACCCAACAGACATCTCCAAAAAGATATCCAGAAGGCAGTCAACATACAAGTGCATACTTTATTTTTCTCCCCTGAACATTGGACTAATAACCCCAGCTCCCTCAGTGGATGTGTGTATGTGGATTGGAGGGGGAGCTTGATGAGTAGTTACAAGAGGTGGCAGTAATCAGCAGAAACTCAGCCCTAAACAAAGTGTGCCTGCCTTGCATGTTTGCTTCCTTCTCTCCTCAAAGAGCTGTGACAAGCCGCCTGTGACAAGCTCAAAGCTGCTGGAACGCCCATAAATGCCGTGGAGAATCATATGGCCCAGATGAGGGATCCTGCTCCATTTGCTTCTCCCTCATCCTGAGCTCAGCTCCTGGCATGCCCGCATCCCGCAGGGGAGACCGGCACCTGGACACAGAGGGGATGTTTGCAGTGGCAACACCTCCTCCCCTTCTTCCTCTTGCCATTCCTTCCAACCACAGGAGAATCATTTTTCACTCCCCACTGGCCTTCATTTGCAACCAACTTCTCAATGGTAAGGAAAGGAATTTAAAAATAACTTTATTGATTTTATTTTTTGGAATATAAAAGCAAATGTTCTTTGTTAAAGAAAAATTAGATGGTATAGAGAAAAGGGAAAAAATAAAAATCAGCCCAACCTCCCTCCTCAGAAATAATCATCATTTGCATTTCAGCATTTGGCCTTCTCATTTTTGTTCTAGATTTTTGTGTCCAAATGGGTTGGGGGCAGGACAGGTAGATGGAGGAATGTAGGGACTGAGGGAAGGCAGGGCAGGTACCAAGTTAGTGTGTCTGGCTGAGTTGGCCTGAGTTATTGCAGGCACACAGTCACAGCAAAATCCACAGTCTGTCTCACGTGCCTGGTCAGCGCTGAGGGGCTGCCCTGTGCTTCTCATGCCTTACCACCATTTGGATATTCATTTAACCATATCACCTGGAAGCCTTTAATAAGAATATTATTAATAATCACCTTTCCTAATTATTTGGAGCTCTATTAAACAAATGTCATATAGCCACTATCTCATTCAGTCCTCATAATAACCAAAAGAGAGAGTTCCTATGATTAGTCCCATTTTACAAGGAGGAAACTGAGGCCCAGGGAGGCAAAGTGATTTTGTCCAAGGCACACAGAGAGCTCAGAACTAGGATGCAGGTCTCCTGACATTGGTCAGGGCCCTTATGCCTCTTGTCCTGAGAAGAGGGACATGCAATAAGAACCACACTGTAGGCACCAGAGACACTTTGGCACAGCATTGACTCATTTAATCCTCTCAACATCCCTGCCAGAGGGGCTTATTCTGTCCATCTGCACAGATGAGAAAACTGAAGTCAGAGAGATGAAGTCATTTGCCTAAGGTCACATAGCCAGTAACCAACCTCTCAGTGGTAATAAGAGGATTTTTAAAAATAGCTTCACTGATTTAATGTTTTGGAATATAAACTGAGTGGGGGAGTTGAACGCAGGTGTGTCTGGTGTTGGGGTTGGGCTGCAAACAGGAGCTGGGGCTGGGGCTGGATGAGATGGGTAAATTGCACCTTTTTGTCAAGGACAGACTTTTTGTCCTCATCTGGGCATCCTGGACCCTCTAGTTTCAATTTCCTGTCATAGCTCCAGTTCTGATCTCACTGGTCAGAGCCTGGCCCTCAGGGTGGGGCTTGGGTTTAGCAACAGCACCACCTGGTGACTGATTTGCCTCCACCAGAGACTGTCTGACTGGGTAGGAGGGCAGCGATGATGGGAGGAAGCCCCAGGGGGTCATTCTTCCCTCCTAAAGACCAGATCGAAACCACATGATATAGAGAGAAAACCAAGGACTCTGGGTTTTCCAGCTCAGACTGTGTGACACTGAGCAAATTCCTGTACCTACCTCTCCCAGTTTTTTCCACATCTGAAAAATGGGAATAAATCACAGTGGCAGGGGTTGTTTTTTTTCTGTTTGTTTTCTGTTTTTTTACAGAGACAGAGAGAGAGAGAGTGAGATAAATAGGGACAGATAGACAGGAACGGAGAGAGATAAGAAGCATCAATCATCAGTTTTTTGTTGCCATTGCTACATCTTAGTTGTTCATTGATTGCTTTCTAATATGTGCCTTGACCGGGGGCCTTCAGCAGATCGAGTAACCCCTTGCTGGAGCCAGTGACCTTGGGTCCAAGCTGGTGAGCTTTTGCTTGAACCAGATGAGCCCGCGCTCAAGATGGTGACCTCGGGGTCTTGGACCTGGGTCCTTCCGCATCCCAGTCCGACGCTCTATCCACTGCGCCACCGTCTGGTCAGGCACGCAGGGGTTGTTTTGAGGCTAATATTTGACACTATCCCAGATGCATGGTAGGTTACTCAACAAATGATACTTTAGGTGATCAATAAATGATACTTGCCTTTGTTCTACTGTTTCTTCTGACACCCTGTCCACTATCTGACCAGGGGCTCCCATAGATCAGGCTCATTTTGCTGAGCTTCTCCTAAGTCACCTTTCTTTGACAGGGTCCAAGTTCTTTTTCAGACCAGGCTACAAGAGCCTTTGCAGTCCAGAGAGGGCTGGATTTGGAAAGAGATGCAAAAGAAACGAAGAGAAAATTCCTGGGAGAATAAGAAAAGTCAAGTGTTGGCTAGAATTGGTCTGACACACTTAGGTGGGGATTCTCTAGAAGAACTCCACTTTCAATAGGTCAAGGTCATAAAGTCCTCCAGCCCGGCCTGCGATTCTGGTTGGGCACTCCCCCCACTGCATTCACATAGACTCCACTGTCTGTAGCCCCACCTCTGGAAGCATCCCCAAGCACCCTCCTCACCTCCAGCTCTTTTCTCAAGGCTGCATTCTGCAGGGTGCTCTTCAGGATCACACTTCACACAAGGTGACCCTAAGGACCCTCTAGAACCCTGAATGGCTCCAATGCCCCCAACAATGACAAGGGCCCTAATACTTTTTATAACTCTTGATGGCCCTCTGACTCTGAAGTGCTCCCCAATGACCCTTCATTCTTCCCAGTGGTCCCCTACAACTCTCATACCCACTGTCCAGTGAGTTCAACCCCTCACAATTCCCAAGGACCCTACCACCTACTGAGGCTCCACACAATTCTATTAGATCCCTAGGACCTCCCCACCTTTCAGGATTCTAGGGGTCCCAAGGTTCTCTTCCACCCTCAGTGCCTCTCCTTGGCCCCAAATACCTCCTTGTCCATCTCAGTGAACCCTAGTGGCACATATCATTTCTAAGGAACTACGTAGGCTTCCAGAGGTTCATAGTGTCAACAAAGGTGTTTCAAGTCTCCTGAAGACCTTCCCTATGTGGCCTCTACCACTGCCCATTGCTCCATGACCTTGAGTGACCCAACAATGCTGATGGCCATAGTGGCATGCGGTGGCTTCCAAAAGTTATATGTGGAATATGCATGGGCTTTGAAGCCAGAGACTCCTGGGCCTGATACCACGGCTCACCTGCTATCCAGCTCCGGGACCCTGGGCAGCAAACTCGGCTTCTCTGAGCCTGTTTCCTCATTGATAAAATGTGAACACCACATCAACCCACAGGGTGACTGAGGGCAAGGTAACACATGAAAAGGCCCAGGATGATTCCCAATACTGAGTAAGTTTTCAGTGCTTATTTATTCCCTTTCTCATGGCTCCCCACTCTGGAGCCAGCTGGGTACTTGATTAAATCTGCTGCCCCATGGATCCCCTTTTCTGTGCCAACCTGCACCAGGTGACATCCCTGATGAGCATGAACTTACCTGATCAGCCTTGCTCTAACCAAGAGATTGTGGAAGGGCCACCCCAGCCTCACAGCAGGTAAAGTTGCACAAGGGGTTATAGAAGTAGATCAGGGATGGGGTAGACTTTGATTTCTACCCTCTTCCTTCAAAGACATTTTTCGGCCTCTACCTTTGCTCAGGCTGTTCCTTCATCTCAAGTGCCCTTCCCTGCCTGGCAAACTCTTCCCATCTCTCAAGGTGCAGCTCAAGTCCTACATTCATGGTTAGGTGGTTAAGTATGGGAGCTCTATCTAGATCCAGCAAATCTGGTCCTACCTAGTTCCTCTACCTTCCAAGAGGTATATTTGATATCTCTTCGGGCAACTTATTTAGTCTCTAAACTTTAGTTCCTTCATACAAAAAATAAGATTGACAACACTTACCTCTTTGATTTGCTGTGAGGCTCTTATGAGGTAATGTAGGCATAACTCTTGGAACATAGTTGGTGCTCAAGAAACAGTTCTTTTTGCTACTGCTAGCATCACCTGAGCTCTTGGTTTCTGGCACATTCTCCCCTGTAGTTTCTTGTGGGGTGGTTCTGACACTTTAGCTAGCCTGGAGGCTCAGAGAGCAGTGCATGCATTCCTTCTCTAAGCATGCCCCACAAAGCGGACCTTATTTAAAAAAAGAGAGACAGAGAAGGGAGGCAACAATTCCTCCTTTGTGGGCAATGAGGTTCCTAAGACAAGAGATTATTTGATTTTTAACAGCCTGGGATGGTGCAGGGGACTGAGCATGAAGCAGGTGGCAGAGGACTTCCAGGGGAATCCTCAGCCAGCTATGTTCCTTCCCTGGGTCTCACTTTCTTACCATTCTATGTATGGTTAAACTGAGGCCTAGAGAAGTGGGCAGGCTTGTACAGTGCCACACTACAGAGCTCAAACTGGAGAAAGTTGAGAACAGCTTCTCCCCATGCACTTACCCCCATCAAGAGGAGTGTGGACATCTGTCCTCTTGACTAAGAAGAGCAGAAACATTCAGGGAAAGGGGCTCTTCCATTTATCTCAATATCCCCAGTCCTAGGTCTAGCTATGAAACCAGGTAGACTCTCAGTAAAAAACCTGCTGAACATGACCCTATTTTACAAAATTTGAAGCTCTCAGAAAAAAGTGCCAGCTCTTTGGTGCCTGATCCTCTCTCACATTGCTGAGAAGAACCTTTTAGGCCTGAAGTAACCTTTGACTTCACTTTTAGAGCTTCCCTCTCATCTGGTTATTTGCAGTGCCTAATAGAGCCAGGCTTCAGAGTCAGGCTTGGCCAGCAGGGGTTGCTAAGCTCACACTCAGCCTTTAGGGTTTACTGGGTAAATGAATGCCTCCTCTTACCAATTCAATAAGTTTAAGAATTGGCAGATCAGCTAGAACAGTGAAGACCCACATTTCCATGACCTAACCTCTTCAAGTCTTGTTGCTGACAACTGCTTAAGACAATACACTTTCAGACAAGGAGGGAATGGTGGCAGGAGACAGGTGATTGCACTAGTCTCTGTGGCTCTATGAAGTTATAAAGTACTCAGGGACCCTCTAGGGAGTCACAGATATTTTCTGAATACTGGAACTTTGTAGGATGCTTCCCCTATGAGCCAATGTTACCACCTCAGAGAGGGTAAGAAACCAAAACAGGTCCTGGTGGATCCTGATCAGGGATTTTTAGCAAAAGAGTTGACTAGACAAGAATGAGAAGACACTGTGTATAGGTGATCTTACTGTGCCATAAATTGGCAGGACAAGACACACTCTGTGGTCTTGAGCCACCCTTTGGAAATCTCAGACACAAATTTAGAGATTTTTGTCTAAGTTTGAGAATACCAAACTTTTAGAGCTCAGGCACAATTTATTCAGGATAATAATAACAGAGTTTTATCACTCATATTTGGAGCTCACAGGATCCTCAGAGATGAGAAAACTGAAGCTGGCTATGGCAGGTCCAGGAACCAACCCTGGGCTACATGCTCCACACCCTCCTCTTCTTCTATGCCACCATGCCTGCTTCAGACATACAGGGCTACCTACAAGGACAGGGGCATAAGCTTTTCGGCAGTTATTTTTGCTACTGTGCAGTGGCCATCACCTACTTTGGGGCTTTGCAGCCAAGACACAGTAAGGAACAGTGATTAAGAGACTGGGTGTTGAGGTCAGACAAACCTGACTCCTCTTTCTGGTCCTGCTGTTTACTAGTTGCATGACTCTGGGAAAGTAGCTTTGTCATAGGCAGTTAGACAGTCATGAGCAGAGCAAGGACAATTGGCTAGGTACAGAAGGTCATCAGGGTGGAAAACCCCAGGTGCCTAACAATGGGAAAAACTGAAACTGGGAAAACAAGGACCTTGATCCAGAGTATCCTTTCCTCTCCTAGCATGTTACTTAGCCATGCATTTTAGGCCTTCTGATTTCATATTAATGGTCATGCAGTGCAGACCCCTCCCTGGCATGGTGCTAGTCATATGGGTTAGACCTCCTTAGAGGGGGAACTAACAAGGGTGCAGGAGAATAGCCCATAAGCATTAAGCCCCCAGGACAATGACTCACATTAAAATATATCTGTGCCTCAGTTGTGTTTTAGCTCTAGGCCAGAAAAGTGGCAAAACCAGACAAGTGACATTATGGTTGACATCAGGACCAGCTGCACTGACTAATGCCCAGGGATGTGTGCTAGCCAGTCAGTGGAGTTCACAAACCTGAAAGGACAGACCTGGAAAGCCGATGAATATTCTACTGAGGTCCTCCCCTAAGATCCCTACCCTTAGAACCCTTAAGACAAGACCCCAGTGGGTGCTCTCTCTCCTAGAGAACACCCACCCACTCCAATCTTCTTTCAAGTGTATTGTTTTCTTTCTCTAAAGCTTCGTGAGTCTTTCTTTTGCCTCTGTAACTTCTTTCTTGAGCCCATTTCTTCTATGAATCACTTTATTTATTTATTTCTACCTCTGTGGTTTTCTAAATAAATTTTCCCTTATAGTTCAAGTGTTGGCTCTGAATTTTTTCTTAGCCAGAAATCAAGGACTGAGGTTGCTGATCCAAGGTCTGGTCTGACTCCACCGGTCTAACACCTGGTGCCAGGTTTTTGGGTTTCTAAAAAAATTTTGTTTATTCAATAAAATAAAATAAAATTTTATTTATTTGAGAGAGGAGAAAGAGAGAGAGAGAGGGAAGGGACACACAACGGGGGAGGAGCAGGAAGCATCAACTCTAATATGTGCTTTGACAGAGTAAGCCTAGGGTTTTGAACCAGCGGCCTCAGCTTTCCAGGTGAACGCTTTATCCACTGAGTCAACACAGGTCAGGCCACCTGGTGCCAGAAATTGCCACTGCCAATAGCTTGACACTTCTGTGTCTCAATTTCCCATATCTGCAATGTTGGGGAAGTAATAAATAACTAAAGTGGGGGAAGTGCCTTCTTTATGGGGCTGTTTTAAGAATTAAATAGATAACTTGCAAAGCACTTAGCACATAGTAAACATTCAATGCATGGCAAATACACAAAAGGATGTATGGGCTTCTGCAACACACAAGTGTTTCTAATTTTTAATCCCATGTTGAGACTGCAACATCCAAATAAGAAATCAAGATGCTCACAGAGGTTATAAAACACAGGAAGAAAAACCCAATGAATACCACTTTGTTGAGAACAACCACATATAGTTTGTTCATTCCTTTAATTTTTAAAAATGAGTAAGCAGACAATCATATGACTTTTGAATACCCAATAAAAACGTTCATTATGCAAAAACAGTACAACCTTTTTCATTTTTAATAATATTGTAAATATCTCAGAAAGGATGTATTGTTTCTAAGGGATATCAAAAAAGTCTTCACAATGATGTTTCCCCACCCCCACATTTCCCTCCCCACCCCCACAGTTACCCAAACACTAGTAAGAAATTACAAAAAAAAAAAAAAAAAAAAAAGAACAAAGGTCCTCCCTCCGCCCTGTCCCATTAGTAGTGTTAAGTGAGTGACGTGGTGAGTGCCGCATGTCTGTACAACGCAGTACATGCCGGGTGGGGGTATGGGGCTGTGCATCTGTCAGAGCCGTGGGGGAGAGCGAGTAGCAGCAGCAGCGGGGAGATGCCCTCCCCAGGACCTGTTGGGAGAAGAGCAGACAACAATGGACAGGAGCAGGGCACTCAGCTGAGCCCTGATCTTCCTGGGTCCATTTCCTGGGTCCACCAGATCAAAGAGCTCAGAAAGAGACCAGGCAGACCTGGGCAATGTGTGCAAGAGGGGGACCAGAACCAGGCGTCCAGCCTGCCTGGGTGGTGCTGGACATCCCTTCTATCAAACTCGGGTGCAGGGGGGAGCTGCCCATAGTAAAAGAAGCTGGGAGTTTGGGAACTTGGGTGAATCAAACACACAGGTTCATTACAGACAACTTAAGCCTTGGTTTGGACAAAGCTTGCATTTCCACCGAATAAAATTGGGAACTTAAAGGAAAAGGATAAAGAATACACCTTCCCTGCCCTCAAATGACTCAGAATCTAAGGTAGAAGTTTGATGTCAAATCCAATTAAAGGGAAAATTCCAGACCCAGGGCTGCACCAAGAAGGAACAGGGAGCCCAGTCTCCTCTCCAGTAAGCACTGGGGCTTCTCAGTTCCCTGGGAGAGATGCAGGTGGAATGGCTCCTTAAAAAAAGGTTGGAAAGAAGCTTCTGCTGGTGACAAGGTTCTGCTGGTGACAAGAAGTATGGGGAGAGAATTGAGAGGTATCAGGATGGTGGGGGAGAGAGGAGGGCCCACCTGGGACAGGCAGTGGGAGAAGACATGGTAGGGGCATGAAGAAGGGGCCAGAGGATGAAACCAGGCTACAAGCCTGCCTGTAGCTCCTTTCCCTGGCAGGCTGGTGGGAAGTCCTATAATGCAGATCCTGGCTGGACAGTGGCAGGACAAACAGGTGCAAGCAGAATAGAGTCTGCTTCCTAAGCCTAAAAACCAGCGCCCAGGTAATGCCAGCCAGCTCCATTGAGGATGGAGAGGCAGATCTGAGGATGAGAGCAGACTGACCAGGAGGAGACAGACGTGGGGGCCAGGACCTGGCTGGTTTCCAGAGAACAAATTGTTCATGAATAAAATCAAACTCGAGTTTTGGGGAAAACAGCCATCAGCACCACATTGCTTCCATGATAAACTTGACTTAAAACATACAGCAGGAGGTGGGTGTACAGAAAACTGCCTGAGAGTCTTCAAAAGATTCCAAGATGAATGGCAGGTCTGCAAGCCAGTGAGGCATGCAGCAGGAATCCCCAAGGGATGCTGCCAGGCTGGAAAGGACTTTGAAATTACCTGATCCAGCCCTCCCATTTAAGAGACAGGGAAAATTGGAGCAGAAAGGAGTGCCCAAGGTCACTTAGTAGAGTCAGGGTAGATGGGCGCCTGCAACCCAAGAGTCCTTAGTCCAGTGGGACTTTTTCTTCTCTGACATAGCCTTGCTGTCTGCAAACCCACTGCTAAGAGGTTGGGAATGGGAAGGGGAGGGTTTGAAGGAAAAGTGCCCTATCCCCGAGGGTGCGGAAGCCGGATGGCAACAACAGGTCGGGGACAAACATGGGACATGGACTGGTTGGTTAAAAGGCTGACAGAGGAGGACAGGCATTGCTCCCACCCCACCTGCCCACAGCCCAAGTATAAAAGTTTGACCATATGATACATTTCTTCTTAACCACTAGAAAACACTGGTTAAAACTGTCCTAGCACAAGAAGATTCTGCTAGTTCCCGTACAGTATTAACTCTTCATAAGGTTACTTACATGATAACTGGGGGCGAGGAGGGGAATGCGGCTTTAAACCAGAGTGTACACAGCCACCTTAAAATTAACTGGTTAATAAGTTGTGTGCAAAACGAGCAAGCCTCTATCATTAGGTGAAGTAGGTTTCTCAGGTATTCATTTGTACACACGAGGACGGAGAAGGAAGCAGAGGCATCCGAGGTGGCAGGTGGACACTCAGAAGTGCGTCTCCTTCTCTGTGATGGTTGCAATGGTCCCATCGCCCTTGAGTTTGGTGTCACAGTCATTAACCATCACCGTCCGTGGGCCTGCCCCAAGCTTGCCCCTCATTTTCAGATCCGCACTGGGGGTCGTCAACTTCCGGAATTTCTAGGTGATTGGAGAGGAAAAGAGCTGCCTGAGAGCAACTGCCAGGGTCCTGGGGCCTGCCATGGCCTCTCCCAGCCTCACAGTGAACACGGGGAACAGGGAGCATGGAGTCACTAGAGTGAGGTCCAGGCTCCAGCTCTGCTCCGTAAAGCTCTGTCCTGGATGATGAATTGAGCTCCCTTGGTCTCAGTTTCCACTTCTGGAGAATGGGGACAGTGGAGATACCTACTCCCAGCACTTGGTGAGGAGTTAAGGAGATGTTGAAGTGCTCAGCCTGTACCTGACCTACTGCAGGTGACTAGGATTAGTGAGCTATCAGGGTCAACAGCTCCATCCGTTCCCTCTGGTAGAGACAGGGCAGCTGGAATCTGAACTTCTGAGTGGCTACTAACTGTCTGAGTTGGGCAAGTCATGTAACCTCTGTGAGCTGCATTTTCCTCATCTCTGAAATGGGATAATAGCACCTGCTGGCAGAGCTGTTGTGAGGGTGAGCCACAGCTCCTCTAGGGCTTTTATATGATTGCTTGATAACTGGAAGCATGTCCCACAAAAGGAATGCCATCATACTGTCACCACCTAGGGGAACATGTGATGTGTGCCGTGTGCTCCCTGGGCTGCAACTTGAAGATACAAAAACTCACTAACACTAGTGCTCACAGCCATAGCCTAACACCACCATGTAAAGTAGCCAGCACTGGGCTGGGCATGGATGGAATGGCTATCGTCCCCACTATACTGATGAGGAATTGAAGGCCACGGGAAGACTCCTGACATTCACCCCTGCTGCTACAGTTCCCTCTGGAGAAGACAACAGGCCAGGATTTCAGAGGTCTTTTCTGGGCATAAGCCCTTTCCCCAGGAAGGCTGGGAAGACTTTCGGGTGACTGATTTCTCATGATAAGGGTTCTGTTTTCTCTTTCAGGTCCTTCCATAGCTAAGAGGCTGAACCTACATTGCTCAAGTGGGATTAACAGGCAGACTCTGTGCTGAACACCTCCTGTGGGCCAAGCATGGCATTGGTTCTAGACAGAAGACAGGGGTTAAGTGCACGGGCTTGGGAGCCAGGTGTATGAGTTTGAACTCCAGATCTGAGGAAAGAAACTTAACCTCTCTGTGCCTCACTTTCCTCATGCATCAAAGGGGGATAACAAAGGTACCTGCTTTCTAGGATTATCTGAAAACTCAGGTTAGTTGATTTAGCCACAGATTAGCACAGAATGTCTATCCACAGCCATTCTCTGAGGTAGGTACCACTGACCCCATTTTCTCACCCAGATCCTTCCTGTCAGTTGGCAGACCCTTCTGGAAATGGAGGTAGATTAACTGGTAGACACAAGTTCTGCCAGCAAGGAAGGGGTGGCAACCAGATCTGCCCACCTCCAGAGGCTTTACCATCTTTAATAAGCCCTGCTCTCTGTGTAGGCAGGTGTGTAAGCTTAGGGAGACAGAGCAGCCTCAGCACAGAGCCCCTCCTTCCTCCCTCCTCCTCAACATCAGGCCAGACAGACTCTCTGGAGGATTCTCAGGGAAACACTGGCATTTCTAAATTTCAAAGGCCACAAAAGTTTGGGTAGGGGCCTGCAGTGGCTGAGGTGTTAGAGATGCGGGACTACTCTCCTTTGAATATGTTTGGTCCCAAATCAGAATTAACCAACTGCCCTTGACCTACATTGCCTGCAGGTGCCAAGGAGCCTGACTTGCTCCTTCTGGCTGGATATATAGCTTTTTCTGGAGCCCAGTCCCCTTGGTGGGCAGACAGGATAAGTGAAGCTGATTCTGAGCAGGTAATCACATTCGGGTGTCTGCGCACACAGACCCAGTCCCACCTCCCTCTGACCTTGTCCTGGAAGACCATGTCAACCCCTGAGATCCCTGGGGTATAATGATGGGGTAGAGACAGGGCCTTGCAACAAAGTGCGGCTAGTCCAGCAGAGGAATGAGGCCATAAAGCTCAGGGGATGAGAGCACAGACTCCAGAGTCCCTACTTCACCAGGCTGTGTGCCCTTGGGCAAGTTGCTCCACTTCTCTGTGCTCTAGCTTCCTCATCTGTGAAATGGGGAAAGTAAGAGCCTCTACCTCACAGAACTGCTGTGAGGATTAACTGGCTCAGTGTTTGTAAATGGCTTAGAACACTGTCTGGCACACTGCAATTTGCTAAATGAGTGAGAAACTGACTCAAACCATCTGATCTGCCAGCAGGTGGGAAAGGATGATAAACAGAGTAAGCACTCTGGAATAAGACAGCTTGGGTTGTAATTCATCCTGCCACTGAGAGATCACGTGCTGTACTCCACTGAGAGAAAGTGTCAAGAACAGGCAAATCCACGGGGTAAAAAGGAGATTCATGGGTGTCTGGCTGTGGGAACAGGGTTAACTGTGAATGGGCATGTGGCATCCTATTAGGATGATGACAGTGTTCTAGAACTGATCTGTGGTGATAATGCCCTAGGTTAAAAGTTACTAAAACATTATTGAGTTGTACACCCCAAATGGGTGAATTTTATCATATTTAAATATATTTCAATACAATTGCTTTAAAATTTTTGGTTTCTACTATGGAAAACGGTATGGAGTTTCCTCAAAAAATTAAAAATAGAAATACTATATGATCTAGCAATCCCACTTCTGGGTATTTATCTGAAGAAAAAAAATACCCTTGCTCAGAAAGATGTATGCAACTCATGATCGTCATTGCGTTATTTACAAAAGCTAAGACATGGAAGTAACCTAAATAACCTAAGTGTACATCAGTGGATGAATGCATAAAGAATTTGTGAGACACATACACACACACAGGAATATTATCCAGCCATAAGAAAAGAAATCTTGCCATTTGTGACTACATGGATGGACTTGAGGGCATTATGCTAACTGAGATAAGTCAGACAGCAAATGACAAATACCATATGATTTCACTTATATGTAGAATCTAAAAAAATAAAACAAACGACCTAGTTCACAAACATTGAGGCCAGATTAGCATGTGGGCAACAGGGGTAAAGGGGTTCAAAAGATACAAACTTTCAGTTATAAGTAGGTCCTGGGGATGTAATGTACAGCTGGTGACTGTAATTAATAATATTGTATTGTATATTTGAAAGTTGGTAAGAGTAGAGCTTAAAAGTTCTCATCATAAGAAAAAAGAATTATGTGTTGATGGATGTTAACTAGACTTATTATGGTGATCAGTTCACAAAATATATACAAATATTTACTATGTTGTACACATGAAACTAATACAATGTTTATCAATTACATCACAATAAAATGTTGGCTTGCTAATTTTTTGCTGTGACACACTAATTTTTGGTTGAATGAACATTCCTCTGAGCTTTAGTTTCTCTATTAAATGCAGAAAACAATGCCAGCACCTTGGTTTGTTCTGGGGACTAAAGGATACACAGCATGTAGAGAACCCACAGGGCCCTGACATAGGATGTGTGTCAGCTCCTCTTCCTCTGCCCTGGAAATGGGGTCCTCAATGCATTAGCAGAACAGTGAGAGCTAACACTTGATCACTCTCTATTTCAGGTCCTGGTCTAAGTGCTTTCCCTACATGAACTCAGTGAGTTCTTACAAAAACCTCTGTTAAGGACTGCCACTGTTCCCATTTTACATATGAGGAAGCTGAGGCTGAACTCAGAGAAGCAGGCTCAACCCTGAGGTCTCACACAGATGCCTCTACAATAGTGGTCAGGATGGACACCTGTCAAGGAGAATCTGGCCACAACTTTCCCTGAGAGACAAGTGGGGGCCTGTTCTCATCAGACCCATTGTCCAGCTGAGGAAACTGAGACCCAGAGAGGTACCCATGGACTCAACCCTGCTCACCAGCATGTCCGAAGACCCAGCCAAGCCCCACCCTGCACCTTGAGCCTCTCTTGCCAACCCCTCCTCCCCTGTCTCACCTCGGGCAGTGTCCCCTCTGTCTTCCACAATTTGATGCAGATCCAGAGGGGGATGCAGAGCATGGAGGACAGGGCCATGAGCCAGCCGATGCCATAGCCCCAGGCGGGGTAGGTATAGACGTTGTTATACTTGAGAGGCTTATACTTGACCAGAAAGAAGATGAAGATGCCCTGCAGAGAGACAGGGAAGGTCCCTGGGGCCAGTGTGCAGGAGGCCAGGAACAGAGAGGATCTACCCCATGTGATAGCCTTGAAGACACAAGGCTCTGTCCTGGTCCAAATAGAATATTAGGCCTCCTCACACACCCCCACCCCCCAGCATCAGACATACAGGAAAAGGGTCCCCACAGATACTGGGACCTCACTGGGCAGTGATTCCCCAACTGCACCCCAGGAGCCTCATTCCCAGCTTCTGCCTAGTCAGGAATTTTTATTTTTCCTAGCTACTTCTTAGGACTGGTTTCAAAGCTGCCTTTCAGAACTACAATGTTTTGTGAAGATGCTTTGAGATACTTCTGTTGCCAAGAAGAGCAATGGGTTATGTTTTTATTAAACATCAGCTCACAAAGGCCTCTGACTCCATGGTCTGGTCTGAGGGCAGAGCGTGAGCCCCTACCTAACCCTCAGTTGTGCTTCTTTTGCAGTTAACAACAAAGCCAAATGTCACTGAAGTGATCCTGGGCCCCCACAGAGTAGGGTCACAGCTGTCCACTTTGCAGATAGAATTTGAGCCTCTGAAAAGGGAGGTGACTTGCTTATAGTCACCAGCAAGCTGGTGGCAGAGCTGGGATCCCAGGGAGGCCCCTCCCTCACCAAGCCCAGAGACTGTCCCCATAAAACCAACCCAGGTGTTAGGGTCACCCAGGTGATGTCACCTCCTCAGTTCCAGTTGGGCCAGGTCTGAGGCTCTGGAGTAGAAAAGTGGATGGGTTGGTGGGCCCTTACCGCACAGATCCCGGGGGTCACAACCTTCCAGCACCATTTAATGAGTGACAATGGTCGGTAGCCAATCATGTCTTCGATGTTATCATAGAAGCGGTTGCTTCCTGTCCAGAATAAAACAGACAGGCACACACACCCAAGAATTCTGTACATGACTCAGAGGGAAGGCTAGGAGTGTTTGCTTTCCCCAGCTGACACAGACACATTGTGGCAGGGACCTTGTTCATTACTGCTTAAAACTACCAACATGTAGCATTTGGGGATGAACTATAGGAAGAGGGATTCTGATTTGATAATGGGAAGACTCCTCCTGACTTTGTCAGTGAGGCCTAGGAAACAGTGAGAAGTTTCTGGGACAAAGGGAGAAAGTGGTTGCTGGGGAAGCAGGCAAGGTGCTGACTGACTTGCACAGAGGCGGGTCTCAGGACAATGAAGGCCAGGGCCTGGCTGGGCTGCTAATGAGCAGAGTGGCCTGCAGGGGCATCTATTTCTGAGTCAAGTTCACAGTGGGAACGTCCGTCATCAGCAAGCACAACCCATTCCAGCACTAGGAGGACCAGAAGGCAGGTAGTGACTGAGGGCAAGGCACTCTGCTGCCTGCTTTGCCCACATTATCTCCTAGTTAGAAACATAGTGATGAGGATGCCACTTTGCAGATGGAAAAACTGAGTCTCGGGGGCAAAATAATTGGCTCAAGGTCACAGTTCCTAGCTTGAAACCCCTCCCTGTATTGTGGGCTTATAAGAGCAGGATGGTATCCCGATAGGTGGGAAGGGCCAAGTAGTCCCTGAGGGGAAGGAGGATGGAGAGAGGCTACAGAGGACCTGAGCCCACCCCAGCCCCAGGCACCTGTGTCTTGAACACCAATGTGGGCCTCTGCTGTGTAGGCGGGCTTGGCCTCAACTTACCATATACCCAGCCAATGCAGACACACTCAAAGATGGCCACGAAGAGAAGGCACATCCCACTGGCAGCGTAGGAGTCAAAGAGCTGGAAGATGTACATGCCACCCTGTGGGGCGTGGGGACAGACACACGGTCAGAGGGACAGACAGACACACAGGGAGGCAGGCCTTAAAAAGGGCCTCTGCTCTGCCTGTGCCTACCATAAGCCCGAAGTCACTCCCACTAGGGCAGACTATTTCTCCCTAGTCCCTAGAACATTGCACCCTCTGTACCTGGCACCCCTAAGACACCATCCTCTGGGAGCTGCTGGGTTGTGATGGCCTTTCTTGTCTTTGCTCCCCAGTGCCAGATAAACAACACAGAAAACCAGTGGCTGGAGGTTGGGCAGTCTCACCACTTCTCCCTGATGGCTCTAACAGCCTACCCGCTGGCCTCCCTACCTCAACCCCAGCCTCACCCTCTGTAATCCTCAGACCAGCTTTCACAGGGACCTTTCTAGTATGCAAACCCAACCATGTTACTCTGCAGTTTAATATTACTCATGGGTTTCCTTGATTAAGCCTGACTGTCAGGACTGTCCTCCTCACTTGGCCTCATACCTCTTACCACCAGCCACCCTCAACTGCCCCCTCCTAGACACACTGAGGGACAGTCTCACCTCTGTATCTTTGCTCATGCTGTTAACTTTCTCCTATAGCTTCCTTCAAAGCTCAGCTCAAATGCTACCTCCTCCAAGAAGCCCTCCCTGACAGCCTCCTTCTTTCTTTGGTTCTCCACAGCATGTTTATATGAACTCAGAATTTATTGCCCCTGTAAGTGCAAACTGAATTGTGTAGAATGAGAGACTATGGAGGACAGAGTGTGACTGGCTTGTCTACAGCTGTATTCTCGTTTTGGCTTAGGACCTGGCACACAGTAAGTGTGTAGTCAACCTTTATAGAATGTAGGAATGACGTGGGCCAGCTCTGTAATATACAGATCTGTGATGATGAAGTTCAGTGGGAGGCTTGGGAGGGGTACACTCAGCTGGCCTATTACAAGGCAGGCACTACTGTTATCCCCAATGTTCGTGTGGAAAAACCGAGGCACCAAGCAGTAAGAGCACTTGCTGCAGGTCATCCTACTAGCCGGTCACAGGGTTGAGAATTAAACCCAGGTGGCTATGCCTTTAACCATCCACTATACTGCCTCAGTGGAACGTAAGAAATTGGTGGCCTATTTTGTTCCTAGAGCTGAGCTTTAAATGTCCTTAAATGAGGGAGAAGATCCTGCCAGCAATTACTGTGAAGGCCGAGGCTGACACAGTCCATTTGGCAATTTGAACTTTTCCTGTGAGATTGCACACAGATATTCCTCTGTGGAGGCAGAAGGTTGGCATGTGAAGTCATGATCACCAGCAACCAAGTGTTGGCTCCCTGCCATGCGCTGGGGACTGCAAGGCACCCCTGCACAGACCCGAGGCCACAGGTGGAGGGAGAGCATGAAGGCTCTGTGAGCTGGCGGTGCCCAGGGCCAGAGGCCCATCTTCATGGGCCTCTGCCCTGCTCCAAGCCAGTGCTGCCCATGCCAATGCCCTCTTGCAGTCCTGTCCTCATCAGCTTCTTTAGCACATCAGGTTAATTCCTCCCCCCCCACCCCCATTTGTGTGTGACAAAAGACTCTACTTTACATAATTAATCAGTACTTAATGAGGCCCTGCTCACAGCATCCCTGGGTCTCCCTGCCTGGGGAAAAGCAGAGATGGAAACGAGAAGTGCACACCATTCATTTGCTCAAATGCTGATTATCACTCCCATTAATGTGACAATGACTGGGAGCAGTAATAACACCAGTCACCTGAAAGCAAGTGCCCACCCCAGCCAGGCCTCGAGGGCACAGAGCCAAGCAGAGCCTCTCTGTGGACCTCAGGGTCTGGTGGAAGAGACAGGTGAGCATCTGGGCTAAGCTTGGAACAAAGTGCCATGAGAAGGAAAGCAGAGGCAGCTTCCAGGAGGGGGAGGCATTTGACTGAGAAGTAGAAGACAAGGAGGTTCAATGGGTTGCCCTTAGTACCACAGCAGCTGCTTTGACTGTTTCTGGGTCCTCTCATTGTGTTTCCATGTTTCTTATAAACCTCTTCTTGTCTCTAGGCAACACTTTTTTTCTTTGCTTTTTAAATTACTCTTTTGAGCACAGGGAGAAAGATATGAATATCATCTTTCCAAGGTACTCGAGTAAGTATTTGTTAGGATGGCTGGTTGCAAGAATGGGAGAGAAACATGATTTTATGAAGCAGTCTTAATTTCGGGGTCATGGGGAACACCTCCTCACCCACAGGCCCATCAAGGATGAAAGGACAGGCGCATAGGAGGGCTGAAGCTAGAACACAGTGTCTGAAGATGCCACATACCATCACATGTACATTCTCAGCGATGCTCCAAAAAATCTGCTTTAAACTTTAGCCTAATAATAGTAACAAGTTGAGGTGCCCATAGTTGACACTGTCCCTTTCACCCCGTTACTGTTAGGTGTGGTCCATGCATACAGAATACCAGAGAATCCCAGAATTTCCCTCTGTGGGCTTTATTTCCCTCTGGTAATGGCAGTAGTGACCTTTAGCTGAGAATTTACACATGCAAGACATTCTGCTGGGGCTTAATGAGAACTTGCATGCAATCCTCACAACACCCCCTGGGAAAACGAAAGAACTGAGTACAGAGCAGGTACTAGAACCTGGCCAGGGTCACACAGCTAGTCCATTTCAGACTGGGATACGACATCAGACCTGCCTAACCCAAAGCCCAGGCATCTCACTCTTGTGCTACACTGTCCCCATCACTCACCTCCGTTAACATCACGAGGCCCAGAAAATAGGAGACGACTGACAAGGCCAGGATAAGCAGCTCCCTCCGATAGCCTCTCCGGAAGACCTTGGGGTACATGTCCACCACGGCGGTCACAAGGCTTTCTACACATACAAACTGGGCAGGGTAGATACAGTGGTGTGAAACCCGAGAAAAAGAGCATTATAGTGGCCCTGGCTGTAGCGAATATAGCAAGCCTAAACCCTGGTCATCCTATGCACTGAGCTGATCTTCATTGTCACATTCACGTGGATGGGGCCTAGGAACAAGAGCAGCAATCCCAGCAATTACGGGGCTTCAGCATGCCCATGTAACAGGTGAGGACACAGAGGCTCGGAGAGGGGAAGCAACCTGCCCAAGGTCACTCAGTGAGGAAATGGCAGAGTCAGGACCTCAACTGGGGTCTTGACTCTAAAGATGGTACTCCTTCTCTCCCATGCTACATGTCTAGGACCTTGTTGTGGGCCTTATTCTGGGGTCAATGACTTAAATGAGACCCAGGTCTTGACTGAGAGGCAAGATAAGAGTCCTACAGCTGAGTGCTCTGTGGGCAGCAGGCTGTGGTCAGTCTCGGTGGGTAGGATTTGCTCATTCTCCAGGACTTTGATAATCCCCTACCCTTGGCTTCTGGTGCCCTTTGCTCTGCTGAGTGAAGGCAATCAGAGCTAAGCCAGTACCCAGCCTCTGTGTTGCCCTACATGAGTCTCTGAGCCTTGGCCGACTCAGACAATAGAGCTCAAGCCACTAAGCATCTGGATCTCACTATGCTGAGCAGGGCCAGGCACTCAATATCAGTTCTATTTCTACTGACTCATCAACACCCAACCCCCAAATCCTGACACCCCATTCAGCCCTCCCCAGGCTCTCCCAGCACTGTGTGCAGATCTCCTGCACATGCCCTTTCCTGACCCTCTTCTCCATGCCCAGGTCACACCCCTCACCCTCGGGGTCCTGTGCTTGCTTTTGTCTACCTTCTTATACTCATTTCCAGTGCACATAGGAGATCCCCAGAAAATGTTTGATAAGTAATAAAATAATAATGGCAAACATGGGTGCTTGTTGTCTGCCAGTCTCTGTTAAAGCAGTCAACAGATGTTGATTTAAGTCATCTCTATGTGGTGAGTACTATTACTATCCTTGCTTTGTAACTGAAGACACAGAAGCATCGGGGTATAAGCAACTTGTCAAGGTCACAGAGGTATTACACGATAGAGCCTAGATTTGAACCAGGCAATATTGTTCCAGAGGCTGGGTTTTAACCACTTTGCTGCACTGCCAGGAGAGAGGGAAGGAGGGTAGAGAAAAGGATATTTTTGCTGGTCACTATGTGGGCACTTTCTGTCCCTGGAACCATCTCTTGGTCCAAAATCCTTTATAATTTATTCTACCTCCTCAGAGAAGGTATTTGCATCCTCATCGTGCAAAGGGACTGTAGCACACAGAGAAGTGACTAGTCCAGAGTGATACAACTGGCAAGAGTTGTGGGGCCGAGACTCAAACCCAGCCTTGACTCCAAAGCCTGGCTCCTAGCCGCCAAGCTGCCCTATTTCTGTGCTCATGCAGGATTGAACCTACAGAGACATCAGAGCATGTGGCCTAAGACCTGGGTGCATGTCCCTGTCAGTTAGTTGGCATCTCTGAGCCTCCGTTTCTTCATCTGCAAAATGAGGATAACAAAAGAAGCCCCAGCCTATGTGGTTAATTGTGACAAAGAGCTGAGGACATAGCCCAGGCACAAAGCAAGTACAGCATGCATAGGGGTGAGCATCTGCCCTCCATGGCAAACACAGTAAGTATCACAGTAAGTAAGAAACTCACAGAGCCCAGGCCCTACTCCCAGTTCCCTCTGCCCAGTTAGACCTGTCTCCTTCTCCCTCTCCCTCTCCCTCTTTCTCTCTCTCTCTAACACACACACACACACACACACACACACACACACACACACACACACACACACACACGTGCATGCACACGTGCCCGTGTGCCCGCGAGCTGAGACCCCTCCAGAGGCCTTCACTGCAACAATGGAAGGAAAGATTGTCAGCCATAATGGAAGGGAAGATTATAAATGACAATGGAGGGAAGATTATCAGCAGAAACACCTGGTGCTTCAGCAGCTTGGCTTAGCAGTTTCTGAGAAACCATCCAGGGGAAGAAATTGAACTTTGCTGGTTGACAGACATGCCAGCCACAGGGCTTAGGTGCTAAGAGACTTGCACAAGGCCATGCGTGAGGGTAGCACCTCACCAAAAGACCCCAGTCTGATAGCAGAGCTAAGGCTTTGACTGGAGGACCCTCTCTGGGGCTCTGAGAGGCACCAGCTGCGATGGAGCAGCAGGGCAAAGGGCAGATTTCTGGGAGTGAAGACTGAGGGCACAGGATTCTGGCTGAAAACGCATGGAGAGGATTGGGAGGGCAGGCTGGAGGGAGTTTCACAGTGTGAGAGGATGTAAGTGCATGCATTTGTGTTAGATGAAGGGTAAATTGCTAGTTCTAACTCTATACCCTCACTGAGGAAGGCAGGCTGCCAAGTGGAGGCTGGGTCTGAAAGAGCCCAATAGGAACTGAGAACTGAGGCAGGCAGGAGAGATGTGAGGAGATTGGGAGCTGCTGGCGGTACTGACGACCCATGCAGCTGCCTTGGTGATGTCATGGTGCCCTCAATACAGAGATGGAGTAAGAAAGAAGGTGCTGTTCTGTGTCCCTATGTCCTCCATGATTTGGTTGGGATAGGGACATATGCTAGGTGGGTCCTCAGATATCACTAACCATAGCCCACCTTCTTAGAATTTCTTCTGCTTTGTCAGGTGGTGCTGTTGGGCAGAAGTATTTACCAGTATGGAAGTATTTAACAGTATATTAAAAACTTGAACTGGGAGTTGGGAATTTCAGGTAAGAAAAACAGTGTTTGGGGAAGACTTGGAGGGACTCGAGCAGCTATGTTTGGGGGTGATTATGCAGACCACGTAGGGGATAGATTGGTATGCTGGCTGAAAAGCAGGGTGGGGACAGTAGGCAGGACCTTGACAATTAGGACCAGGAGGTAGCAGCCAGGCCCTGAAGCCTCCCTGCCCTCCCGGTCTGGGCTACCCCCTTCCTTCAGCACCTTACCTGGCTGTCCAGGCCCAGGAAGATGAGCATCATGAAGAACAAGGTGGCCCACACTGGGGAAAGAGGCATCATGGTGACAGCCTTGGGGTAAGCAATAAAGGCCAGGCCAGGGCCTGGAGAGGAAGAAGAGAGAAAGGTGCTGGGTGGAGTTTAGTCTCTCATTTAATAGTTATTTTAATCCATCGTGTATTGAGTGCTTCCTTTGTGCCAGGTGCTATGCCTGATTCTCACTCAAATCACTTATATCTCCCAGCCACCTTATGTGGTTGGTCCTACGATGATGCCCATTTTGTAGATAAGCTAGCAGAGGCATAGAGAGATAAGCCAGGGTATAGAAGGGTCAGGATTCAAACCCAGGTTGGTCTGACACATAGACCTTCCTCTGCAAAGATCTGTCTTTACTATTATCACCAGGGCAAGAGGGGTTCTTATTAAAATCCAGGTTCTCAGGCCCAACCCAGAGATTCCGATTTGGTCAGTCTGTGGTGGGGCAGGGATCAGGTACCCAATTATTCCAGTGCAGGTAGTTAGGAGTCCAGGCTTGGACAAATGCTAATCCACCCAGGCTGCCTCTTCCTTTGGGTTCCTCCCCTTATTTCCTCAGTCCACATTCACTTCTTTTGGCTGTTCCAAATAGAAGGCTTGGTTTAGATGTCCTCAGGTAAGCTTTATTAATGTTAGGGAGAGCTACCTAGTGTTCTAGTCCTGTAGCACAGTGGTCAAGGGCTTAAGCTCTGCAACCAGATGGCAGGGATCAAATTCTTGTTCTTTACTGTGAGCTACATCTCAGCTGAAAAAAATGCGGATAACGAAGTCCTACCTAATGAGGTGGTTTTGGGATGTCAGTGAGACAATGCAAAATATGGAAAGCACTATAAAAAGTGTATGCTAAATAAACATTAGCTCTGTTCTTTTAACTTTAAAAGCAGCCTGATTAAAAGTACAATTTACTTACAGTAAGCACTCATTTTAAGGGTACAGTTCAATGAATTTTGAAAAGAGTATACACCCAGATAAGCATACTGCAGTCAAAATAACATTTCCATCCTCCTCCTGAGCCCCTCTGCAATCATTTTACCCTCATTCCCCACCTTTGCCCTGAACAACCATTGATCTTTTTCCTTTTCTTTTTTCCACCTAAGAGTAGCTTTATGACAATTTTATGTTTAACTTTCTAAAAAATGACAAACTAATTTCTTTTCTCAAGTGAGAGGAGGAGAGAAAGACAGACTCCTGCATACTCCCCGACCAGGATCCTCCTGGCAACACCCATTTGGGGCTGATACTAAAATCAACCAAGGCATCCTCAGTGCCTGGGGCTGACTCTCAAACCAATTGAGTCAGTGGCTTTGAGAGAATAGAGAGAGAAGGGGGAGTTGGAGGGGGACAAAAGCAGATGGTCACTTTTTATGTGTGCTCTGACCAGGGATTGAACCCAGGACTTTTGCACACCAGGCCAACACTCTATTGACTGAACCAAATGGACAGGGTGCAAACTAATTTCTAAAGTAGCTGTGCCATTTTACATTCCTACAAGCAATGTCTGAGTTCCAGTGGCTCCACATCTTTGTCAACACTTGATATTATTAGTTTTTAAAATTTTGTCATTATAGTGGGTGTGAAGTGTTATATAGCATCATAGTTTTAATCTGTATTTCCCTGATGACTATATGAAGTATTTTCACATATCTTTATATTCCATTCATTTATCTTCTTTTGTGAAAGGCCTGTTGAATCTTTGTCCATTTTTAAAAAAATATGGGATGTCTCCTTTTTTAGAGTTGTGAAAATTCTTTGTATATTTGAGATATAAATCCTTTATCAGAGAAGTGTTAACAGGTATATTCTCTTGGTATGAGGCTTGCCTTTTTATTTTCTTGTGAAGAGCATTTAAAAATTTCCAATTGTTTGTTGCTAGCATACTTAAAAATATAATCAATTTTTGTTTATTGTCCTTTTATCCTGTGATCTTACTAAATTCACTTACTAATTTTTTTCTGTAGATTTCCTGGGATTGTCTATGTGGTCAATCATGTTTATAAATAAAGGCAGTGTTTACTCTTCCTTTCTAATCTTAATGCTTTTAATTTATTTTTCTTGCCTTATTGCATTCTCTAGGATTTCCTGTACTAACATGGAACAGAAGAGGAAATAATATACATGTTTGTTTTGTTTCTGATTTTAGGAGAAAGCATTCAATATTTAATAGCCAGAATATTAACACTGGTACAATACTATTAATTAAGCTATAGATTAGCAAGGTCTAAGTATCTAATATATAACATGGTAAGTATAGTTGATAACATTGTATCATATAATTGAAATTTGTTAAGAGAGTGGACTTAAATGTTCTCACCTCCCACCAAAGACAGCTAGGTGAGGTGATGTATACTTTAAATATTCTACTATGGCCCTGGCTGGTTGGCTCAGCGGTAGAGCATCGGCCCAGTGTGTGGAAGCCCTGGGTTCGATTCCCAGCCAGGGCACACAGGAGAAGTGCTCATCTGCTTCTCTACCTCCTTCCTCCTCTCCTTTCTATTTCTCTCTTCCCCTCCCGCAGCCAAGACTCCATTGGAGCAAAGTTGGCCCAGGTGCTAAGGACAGCTCCATGGCCTCCACCTCAGGCGCTAGAATGGCTTCGACTGCAGCAAAGCAATGCCCCAGAGGGGTCGAGCATTGCCCCTGCCCCCTGGTGGGCATGCCAGGTGAATCCTGATCAGACGCATGTGGGAGTCTGTCTGTCTGCCTCCCCCCCACCCCCGCTTCTCACTTTGGAAAAAAAAGCTAAAAACAAAACAACAAAGAACAAAACAAGACAAAATATATATATATATATATCCTACTATTTTATCTGTTAATTATGCTGCAATAATACTAAAAAATAAAATAATATTACTAAATTTTTATTTTTTTAATTTTTTAATAAAATCATGAGTGGGTGTTAAATTTTGTCAAAGGCTTTTCAACATCTGTGGAGATAATCTTGTGACTTTATTGTTTGATCTATTAATATGGTATATGATATTAATGGATTTCCTAGCATTAAACCAACCTTGCATTATTCCTGGACTAAAATTTACCTTGAAATGGTCATTATTTTCTTTTTTTTTTACAGGGACAGAGAGAGAGTCAGAGAGAGGGATAGATAGGGACAGACAGACAGGAATGAAGAGAGGTGAGAAGCATCAATCATTAGTTTTTCATTGCCCTTGCGACACCTTAGTTGTTCATTGATTGCTTTCTCACATGTGCCTTGACCACGGGCCTTCAGCAGACCAAGCAACCCCTTGCTGGAGCCAGCGACCTTGGGTCCAAGCTGACGAGCTTTTTGCTCAAGCCAGATGGGCTCGCGCTCAAGCTGGCAAGCTCGGGGTCTCGAACCTGGGTCCTCCGCATCCCAGTCCGACACTCTATCCACTGTGCCACCGCCTGGTCAGGTGGTCACTACTTTCTTAAAGTGATTTTCCACTCAGTTTGTTAACATTTTACTTAGTATTTTTATATCAATATGCATTAGTGATTTTGGTCTGCAGTTTTCTTTCTTTGTATTGTCTTTACCTGGTTGTAGGCATCGATATTATACATGTAAGGAGTCAGGAAAACTTTTTTCCTTTCCAATGCTCTGAAATAATTTATAGTGATTTAGTAGAATTTCTCTGTGAAACCATCTGGGCCTGGTGTTTTTATTTTCCAGGGTAGTTCCTCAATAACTTTGTCTATTTATTCTATGGAAATTGGCCTGTTTAAGCTTTCCAAGTCAAATGGGGTCAGTTTTGGCAATCTGTATTTCCCTAGGAAAATATACATTTTATCTAGGTTTTCAAATTCATGTGCACAGAGAATTGCAAAATAGTCTTTTGATTTCTAAAAATTTCTTCTGCTTCAATAATTACTTCCCATTTGTCAGTTATTATTTTGTTATTTGTGTGTTCTCCCTTTTTTTTTATCACCTGGTAATTTGCCTATTTTAATTTTTGAAAACTCAGAATTTCATTAATTAGATATACTGTTTCTCTATTCTCTACCTCATTAATTTCTGCTTTACTCTTTATTAATTCCTTCCTTTTGCTTTCTTTTGGATCACTCTTGTTATTTTTGTGTTTTTTTTAACAGTGGACTTTAGCATTCTTTTATTTTGTATTAATAAATGTATTTACAACAGTTTCCCTTTAAAAATGTTCTTAGGGCTTTGTTTTCTTATTTGAACCTTTGCTATCTTCCTCTCCAGGTCCGCCCCCACCCCTACCTTTTAGCACCACATACTGCCCACCCCTACAACAATGAGTTTTCTATTTTCCTCTTGCTTCCCTTTCCACTTTTTAGTTGAATGATTTCTACTTTATAACAACACACAGCATTTCTACATTAGTCCTCTATCATCCTCCCCACCTTTGTCTTAGTCTTACATGGACACATATCATTTCAGGTACTCACTATCAGATCTTTTTCTCAAGTTTTCCCAGGCATTATTGGGTTGGATGAAGTTCATCCTCAAATAGATTAGCCAGAGGACTAAAGACTGTAGAAGTCTCTAAGTTCTTGTATGTTGAAAATGGTTTTACTATATCCTCCACATTTGAAGAAATGGCTAGATATTAAATCTGTGGCCCTGGCTGGTTGTCTCAGTGGTAGAGCATCATCCCGGCACGTGGATGTCCTGAGTTCAATTCCTGGTCAGGGCACACAGAGAAGTGACCATCTGCACCATTTCTACCCCTCCACCTCTCCCCCCTCCTCTCTAGCTATCTCTCTTTTTCCCTTCATAGCTCGGTTGGAGCAAGTTGGCCTTGGGCGCTGAGGATGGCTTCATGCCTCATCTTAGGCACTAAAATAGCTTGGTTATTGAGTAATGGAGCAATGGCCCCAGATGGGCAGAGCATCGCCAGGTAAGGGGCTTGCTGGGTGTATCTCAGTCAGGGTGCACACAGGAGTCTGTCTCTCTGCCTCTCCACCTCTCACGAAAAAATCATCCATGATTCATATTTCATTTTCTGGCTTTTTAAAAAAATGCTGCTCCACAGTTGCCTTGTTTTGTTTGTTGGCTTTGAAAAGCATGATGACAGACTAATTCTTTTCTCTTTGTAAGATATTTAATCTTTTTTTTGCCAGGAAGCCTTGAGGATTTTATTTTTATTTTTGAAAGCTAATGTCTTTACAAGGATGTAAATGGAAGGAGTTGATCATTGTGGGTTATTTTTCCCTAGTACCCAAGGAGTTCTTCAATCTTTTGATATTTACTGAGACCTACTTTATGGCCCAGTTTATATTCTATTTTAGTGACTGTTTCATATGCATTAAAAAAAATTTACTCTGCACTTTTTGGGCACAGTGCTTTATAAATGTCAATTGAGTCTACTTGGTTGATAATAGTCAAATCTCTAGAGCTTTATTGATATTTTGTATAAAGGCATACCTTGTTTTATTGTACTTTGCTCAATTGCACTTCACAGGTGTTGCTTTTTTTTTTTTTTACAAACTGAAAGCAAGACCTCCATCAGCAGAAAGATTATGACTCGCTTTATTGTGATACTTCCTTTACTGCAGTTGTCGGGAACTGAACCCTCAATCTCTCCAAGGTATGCCTGTAGTTGTTCTATCATTAGTGAAAGAGTTGTCAAAATCTCCAACTTTGACTGTGGGTTTGTCTATTTTCACTTTTTAGTCTGTCAGTTTTTCTGCATATTATATTTTAAATCTCTTTCATCTGGTACAAACACTTTAAGGATTGTATGTATTACCAATGAATTGCCCCTTTTATAGACATTATGAAGTGTTCCTTTTTTCTCTCTAGTAATTCTCATTGACTTGGAATCTGCTGTGTTTAATACTAATATAGCCAAACCAATTTTCTTATGCTTATTGCCTGTATTGTATATATTTTCCTATTTTTTTACACTTTATCTGTGTCTTTAAATTGAAAGTGTGTCTGTTTCAGACAGCTTATAGTTGAGTCTTGCGTTTTTACTCTGACCATCTCTGCCTTTTAAAGAAAACATTTGGTCTATTTGCATTTACTGTAATTTTTGATATGGTTAGTTAGGTATAAGTCACTGTTTCTTATTTGTTTGTTTTCTTTTTGTCCTTTGTGAGTTTTTTAGGTGTTTGTTTCTTTACTTTCCTGTGCTTGTCTTGCCCTCTTTTGGGCTAATTATATTTTTAAATATTCAGTTACATTTCATCCATTAGCTTTGTAGCTCTATTTCTTTTTATTATTTCCTAAGCAGTAGAGCCAACAATATGTATCTGTAACTCATCAAAATCTACCTAGAGTTAATATTGTGTCACTTTACATTTCTACCACCACCACACATCGGGGTGTAACTTTTGACTCCCCAAAAACTTAACTACAGTCATCTTTAGGTATCCATGGGAGATTGATCCAAGGACTTCCCACAGAAATCTGCAGATGCTCAAGTTCTTTATGTAAAATGAAAATGGCATAGAACAATGTATACCGTCAGCCCTCCACATATGCAGATTCCCAATCAAGAATCAAAAATGCTATTTTTGCTAACATTGTTAAAATGTCCATACTACCCAAAGCAATCTACAGATTCAATGCAACCCCTATAAAATAAAAACACCAATGACATTTTTCACAGAACTAGAACAAATAATCCTAAAATTTATGTGAAACCACAAAAGACCCAAATAGACAAAAAAATTTTGAGGTAAAATAACGAAATGGCCTGACCAGGTGATGGCGCAGTGGATAGAGTGTCGGACTGGGATGCGGAAGACCCAGGTTCGAGACCCCAAGCTCGCCATCTTGAGCGCAGGCCCATCTGGCTTGAGCAATAGCTCGCCAGCGTGGACCCAAGGTCGCTGGCTCCAGCAAGGGGTGGCTCAGTCTTCTGAAGGCCCGCGGTCAAGGCACATGTGAGAAAGCAATCAATGAACAACTATGGTGTCACAACGGCAACGAGAAACTGATGATTGATGCTTCTCACCTCTCTCCGTTCCTGTCTGTCCCTATCTATCCCTCTCTCTGACTCTCTCTCTGTCCCTGTAAAAAAAAAAACAAAAACAAAAACAATGAAATGCCTGGTATCACACGACCTGGTACTAAACTATACTTACTACAAGGCTATTGTAAACAAAACAGCATGCCACTGGCATTAAAAAAACAGATATCTACATTAATAGAGCAGAATACAGAATCCAGAAAGAAAACCATGCCTATATGGTTAATTAATTTATGACAAAGGAGGCAAGAATATACAATGGGTAAAGATAGTCTTTTCAATAAATTAAGTTGAAAAACTGGGCAGACACATGCAAAAGCATGAAAATAGACCATCTTTTTACACCATATATAAGAATAAACTCAAAATAGATTAAAGATTTAATTTTTCTTTTTTTTACAGGGACAGAGAGAGAGAGTCAGAGAGAGGGATAGATAGGGACAGACAGGAATGGAGAGAGGTGAGAAACATCAATCATCAGTTTTTCATCGCCATTGCAACACCTTAGTTGTTCATTGATTGCTTTCTCATGTGTGCCTTGACCGCGGGCCTTCAGCAGACCGAGCAACCCCTTGCTGGAGCCAGCGACCTTGGGTTCAAGCTGGCGAGCCTTCACTCAAGTCATATGGGCCCGTGCTCAAGCTGGCAAACTCGGGTCTCGAACCTGGGTCCTCCACATCCCAGTCCAACGCTTTATCCACTGCACCATCGCCTGGTCAGGTTGGACTAAAGATTTAAACGTAAGTTCCCCAAATCACAAAACTCCTAAAATAAAACATAGGCAGTAAACTTTTTGACATTGCTCTTAATAATATATAGATATATTTTTAGCTATGTCTCCATGGGCAAAGAAAACAAGAGAAAAAATAAACAAATGGGACTATCAAACTAAAAAGTTTTAGCATACTGAAGGAAACCACCAATAAAATGAAAAGACAACCGACTGAATGAAAGAAGATATTCAACAATAATATATTACATTATAGCCAAAACTTTAATGAACTCATACAACTTAACACCAGAAAACAAAACAAAACAAAAACAATAAAACAATGGGCATATGACCTAATAGACACTTCTCCAAAGAGGACATAGAGATTGCTAACAGACATAGGAAAAGATGCTCAACATCACTAACCATCAGGAAAATGCAAATTAAAACCACAATGAGATACCACCTCACACCTGCCAGAATGGCTATCATCCATAAATCAACAAACAAGAAGTATTGGTGAGGATATAGAGAAAAGGTAACATGTATACTGTTGGTGGAATTATAAATTGTAGCAGCTACTATAAAAAACAATGTGGATATTCCTCCAAAAATTAAAAAATAGAAGTACTGTAAGACATATAAATTTCACTTCTGAGTATTTATCTAAAGAAATCCAAAACACTAATCTGAAAAGACATACACCCCTATGTTCACTGTAGCATTATTAACAATAGCCAAGATGCGCAAGCAACCTAAGTGTCCACCGATAGACGTATAAAGAAGACGTGGCATGCACACACACACACACACAGGCAATGAAATATTACTCAGCCAGCAGAAAGAATAAAATCTTGTCATTTGCAGCAACATGGATGGACCTAGAGTATTATGCTAAGTGAAATAAGAGGAAAGAAACTCATAGATACAGAGAGCAAACTGATAGTTGCCAATGGAAGGCAGGTTGGGGTGGTGAAAAAGGGGAAGGGAATAAGATGTACAAATTGCTAGTTATAAAAAGTCATGGAGATGTAAGATTTAGCATAGGGAATATAGTCAATAATATGGTAATAAGTATGTATGGTATCAGGTGGGTACTAGATTTTGGGGGGATGATCACTAGTTAAGTTATATATAAATGTCTAATCACTATGTTGCACACATGCAACTGTATTTAAAAGATAAAAACAGAACTTTAATACTGTTTTCAATCTGTAGTTGGCTGAATCTACATATGGAAAACCCAGGAATACAGAGGGCTGACTATTTCTTGAAAAAAAATCCACATATAAGTGGACCCAAGCAGTTCATATCCTTGATGGTCATGGGTCAACTATAATCATAAAAAGAGTAGTAGTGCTTTAGATATCCTAACTCACTCAACAGGAATTAGGGTGTTCATTTCACAGAGGAGGAAGTAGATTCCCAGTGAGGGTAAAAGTCCTGCAGAGAAAGTAACGCTCCCTCTGCAGGTGGCTGCCACATGATTTAATGTGAGAATGGATGTTTTGTGACATTCCAGGTGCCTTCCTCACAATGGGTAGTAGGCTGTCATGGTCAGAGCATGAGCTCTGGAGCCAGATGGCTGGGATTAAATACCAGCTCTGTCCCTCCAAGCCTGGGTAACCTTGGGTAAGTGGCCTCACCTCTCTGAGCCTCAGCTTCCTCATCTGAAAAATAGGGGTAGCAAAAGTGCTATGTGGAAAGGCTGAGCCAAGAAATATGTGGAAAGGCTGAGCCATGAGACAGTTCCTGCCCAGAGAGGGCACTTGATTAGTGAGAACTTTGATCATATTAATATCCTTTGGTCTAGCTAGGACCCCTGATTTCAGCAGGGACTGTCTCTATCACTGATATACATCACCTAGACTCTAGAAAGGCTTTACATTAGAGAAGGATATGTTCAGATTTACATTTTTGAATGAATTTACACTTTGAATGAATTTTGAATTTACACTGTAGATTCTAGAGAAAGGTGGACCTAAATGGTCATGGAGCAGAGCTCAGCAATCAGGTTTCTGTTCTCATGTCCACACTCACCGCCCTGCCCAGCCTGGATTGCACACCAGACACAAACAGCCACACCCAGACCTGGGTTCTCAACAGAGGCAATGTGGTCCCAGAGGTTCCTGGGATTGTCACAATGAATGGGGGTATGACTGGCTTTGAGTAGATGAAGGGCAGAGAGGCTAGGCTCCCTGTGGTGCTCTGGACAAATGTTCCATCAGACATTCTTGAAGGTAAAAATCTTTTTTAGACTTATCTGAGATTAAAATCTAACTCTGTTGGTAAACTCAAACTACTTTTGTACCTTTTAAATATGCATTGCATTTTTCCATAATTCAAACATCATGCAAATCAAAGAATTATTCACCATTTTGCACAATCACTTCAGCAGCAATAACCCTCCCTCTAGTGTGTTTGATACAAACACACATCAATCTATACTCAAAGATGTCATACTCATGATGAATCTACATCTAGAAAAGGGTAAGGAAGAGAGAGGCTCTTCAAGCAGTGCAAAGGCTCTGGGGTAGGAGGAAGTAAGCTATGTCACAGAAGTGAAAGCAGGTCACTGAGGTGGGGCAGAGTGAGCATGGGGAAATGGAAGTGGATGGTGAGGCTGGTGAGGCCACAGGGGCGGGGCAATGCAGGGCCTTGGGGCCATGCTGAGAGTTCAGCACTTTGAGAAGCCAAGAAAGGCTTTACATCAGAGAAGGATATGTTCAGATTTACATTTTTCAAAAAATAACTCTGCAGGGTAGTGCACAGAATGGAGGGGTCATAGTGGAGGCAGAAAGGCCAGCAAATCATCTAGGTTAGAGGTGATGGTGGCTTGGGCTGGTGGGGAGACAGTTGGGCTGGGGAACAGTGGATGAAGTGGAGCAGCATTGAGGAGGCAGAATCTACACAACTTGGGAATGCCTTGGATTCTGGAATGAGGATGGGTCAAGGTTTCCCTCCCAGGTAATTCCTGAGATTCTCGTTTGAGGACAGATGGTGGGGCCATGCTTGAGACCTGACCCAGATGACTGAGCTGAGGAGAAAGACAGTATTTTCATTGTAACCGTCACTCAAAGCCTCCCTGACCTTTGGTACTTACCTGACTCTGCCACCTCGGCAATAGGCACCCCCTGCTCATATGCCATGAAGCCCAGGACTGAGAAGATGGCAAAGCCAGCCACAAAGCTGGTGCCGCTGTTCAGGCAACAGAGCATGATGCAGTCCCTGTGGGAAAGCAGTGAGAGGGGCTCAGGTCAGAGTGGGTGGCACAGGCTGGAACATTTTGTCTGAGCACCATGGCTGTCTTGTGTGAGAGGCAAAGCAGTGAGGGTACGAACAGCACCATTTGCCTGATAAAACCCTTGTGGTTCAGAGAAGTTAGGTGGCTGGCCTATGGTCACACAGCTTCTGTTGCACCTTTGAAAGATTTGTAGGTCAGAGATGGGAAGCATGAAGAGGAAGCAGGAAGGGAGGGAGGCTGGCAAGTGGGAAAATACACAATCAGTAAGGAAATACCTAGACACAAACCAGTGCTCCTTCAAATCCCTCGTAGCCCAGAAAACGAGAAAAAGCAGGAAAGGACTGATTTCCTGGGAGCTCAACAAAGAGGGCAGAAGAGGCCTCTGAGAAACACTATTTCTCAGCCAGGGGAGCATTTGCAGGCTTCACACTGGAAGCTCCCCACAGCCACAGGAGAAGACACCTACTCTCCACCAGCAAGCTTTTTTTTCCAGAGCAGCACCCTACAGACCTCACTCTGTCCTTGCTCAGTCCCTGCTTTGCTGCTGTCAAAAGCAGTCCTTCCAGGCTAGGCCCTTTACAGAGAGATTTATTGAAGCGTGACTGTTCCCTGACTTTGGGAGAGGCTCACCAGCAAAGAAATGCCAGCAAACAGCCATACCTCAGGAGAAATCACACTACAAATGACTTTGCCAAGATGAAGAAGATGGATCCATCAAGTCCCACCCCCTCCCACCTTGGGTCATGAGGCCAAGGCAGGGAATGAGCCTCTCAGGATCTCAGCTGCTGCAGATTGTGCACTTGGGAGTTAATCTTACAAGATGTGCAATGCTCTACTTTAAAGGGAAAAGGTCCCCAGTGACTTGTCCAACCCCCTGCTCGAAGCATGACCAGCCTGGAGTGTCCCTGTGGTGGTGGCCAGCTGCCTCTGCTCACCTCCTTCCAGGGTGCTTTCCCCTTGCCTGAAGGCTCCTGCTGCTTACAGGGTAGGTAAGAACTTTTCATGTTGGTTTTGACCAAAATCAGCCTTCTCTAATGAATTTTAGTTCTACCCTCTCTAGTAACCTGAGGCTCCTTCAGACTCTGAAGATAGTAGTCTTATATCCCCTTGAGCTTTTGTTTTCTCAGTTAAAATGTCCCAGTTCCTTTACCAGTTCCACACCCTGCTCATGATCTGTAATATACTCCAGCTTATTCAGCTTCTCTTCCAATGTTATGTGAGCACTAGACTCAAGAACAGAACTCACCTCTTCTTCTCCTGATACCATACCTTTTGTAATACAACCAAAAGGTACACTAATGTTGGTGACTGTAATATCCTGTTGTCTTGCAATGACTCCGAGAATCAAGGGCATAGTGGTGAGAGCATTAGACTGGGGCTTAGGGTTCCAATCTCCCTGCAATTTCTCTTCTCTGGTCCTGATAGCACCAGCTAGAAGACAAGGTGCTTGGGTAGATTGAATCTATTGACTCTTGGGCCTTGTGATAGATTAAATCACTTTCTAGCAAGTAGTTGTTTCCCCTACCTTACTCCTCGGGGTGAAGTATATCTCCCTGCCCCACTGACTTTGAGCTTAGTTGCATGACTTGCTTTGGCTAATGGACATTAGCAGATGTGATACAGAGGCTTCAGATATGCTTGTGCGATTTGATTTGTTCTTTACCCCTTCTGTGATTGGCCACGAGAAGAACTTCCTCAGGAGAAGCCTGAACCCAGGATGTACCCACATAGACCACCAGACTTGAGCCTGTCCTGGATTCTGGAGCCAAACCCACTCAATCCACAGCCCAAAGGAGAGCTTCCTTAGCTGACTAGCAGATTTGGGAGCAATAAAAAACAAATGTTGATTGTGGTAAGCCGCTGAGTTCTGGGGTTGTTTATTGCACAGCATTGTTGTGGCAGTGAGTGACTGATGCAGGTTCCTTTAAAAAACCCTTCTGGCACTGTGGATGCAGGATCGGCTGGTAGGCCTGAGGACTTTATCAGCAAGCCTGGTGTACTTCTTGAATAGAAGTTCAGCTCACCCCAGGGTGAGGGCAGAGTTAATCCTAGGATTGGAATAAATCTGTTCTTTATGACTGTTTCCTGACTCTGACTTACTCAGCAGCAGGAAATGAGGTGGTACTGGCCAGAAAAGCACTTTCTCCATATACTCTACATTCTAAAGTTCTGTATAATTTTTGGATCTGCAATGTGTCCGGTCATGTGCTAGGGTTTGTGGAACACCGTGTCATGATCTCCAGAGGCTGAGGGAGGAGCAGCACACACTCAGGTTCAGTCGTCTGGTAGTGGAGACACACACCCCTCTATCTCAGACACCAAAGCCCACGCTTTTTTCTAGCAGATACACAGAAAGTATGATCCCTAACAATCAAGACTTCCAAATCCCGACTTGTGGACAGTTGTCTCTGGGCATCATATGGTTGCTGACAAACAAATGTCCCTTATTGCAAAGTCCCCATGTTGTTCCAGAGGCCTCACAAGAGGTTTCCTCACACCACAGGGAGGCTCTGAGCAGACCTGAGGTCCCTTGCAGCCCTGTGTCTCGGAACCCTACCCTCAGAGTACCCACACCTTCAGGGGATGGAGTATATCTGCCTGCATTCTTAAGTGAGGATTTTCCCCACCTGGTCTGTTCTGTCCCCATCCCTACATGGCACCTTCCAGGTAAAAAGCTTATGTAACAAGTTCTGTGAAGTTGGAAGCAGCTGAGCCAGCTTTGAAGACCTCCAGAAGCTATTATGCTGTCAGAAGAGAGGTACTAATTTACTCCCTCTGTGGTGGGAAAACCTGCTCACAGAACGATTTGATTTGACAATGTCACCTACGGGACTGAGCTTCCTCTGCTGATAGAAGGAGGAGAAACCTGCCTGTTGGATGGGGAAGCAGAAGGGATCATTGGTGACTGGCATACGCACCCACGTGCTCTGTGGGGAAGAAAGTTGCTGCTGCCCTGAGACACAGCCTGACAGCAAGGAAGTCTCGGACAAATCCGTAGTTGGGAAAAGACTGGTCATTCCTGGTAGTGAGACATAGGGGTGCAAGAACCAGAAAGGCTCACGTTCAAAGCCACATTCCATCACTGGCAATGTGATCACAAGCAAGTGACTTACCCTTGAGCCTCAGTTTCCCCATCTGTATAATAATTGTGGGGCCCTTCCAAGCTTCCATGTCAGCCAGCACTATGCTAGGCTTGAGGAATGGTGGCAAACAAGAAGACCCAGCACGTGTCCTCATGAGCTGACAGCCTAGCTGGAGGTGAGACAGCGACCAGGTGGCTCCCACAGGGACCAGGACAGAGGGCCTGCATGAGGCTGCTGCTGTGCTGATAGCTATAGGCAGATAGCATCCTCTCCATTGTCCAAGGGGGGTCACGCTGTACCTGGATGTAAGGTCTGCTGTGCTGCTGCTCTCCCTGTCCCATTACCTTTCTCCTTCTGTCCATAGTTACCGTTTTGTATTGTGGATGACAGAGTGCTTTAACCCTCACCCCCCAGACCCACCTCCTCATGAATGCCATGAAGGTAGAAAGGATTTTCTGGACAACCTGGTCTGACCTTCCACCTCTCAAGTATGCCTCTGTCCAGCCATACCTAATGACCTCTCTGCTCAAACGCCCTCAGAAACAACACAACTTGTTGCTTAATTGTGTACTGAATTCCATAATAGCCTTTCTTTTCAGCATGTTGGTCCCTTCCTTTTCACTTCCTCAGTGCCTCAGTTTCCCCAAGTTACAAACTACAAACTTGGACTATGCTATTCTGTCTGTATCTCCCAAGGTACCAATTCCTGTGTCTCACGCTTAGTAGACACACAATGCACATAGATGACTTATAAATGGATTAATAAGGTGATCATGGAGCTAGCTTACTGAAAGGATGCTGCCCCCTAACCACCAGGGAGGGGAGAGAGCCTAGACATTCAGTTCTATCCCCAAAGGCCAATGCTTTAGTCAATCATGCCCATGTAATGGACACACACACACACACACACCCCAAAAGGAAGGGATTCAGAGAGCTTCCAGGTTGGTGAACATGCCGAGACTCAGGGAGTGGCACACTCACAGAGGGCATGGCAGCACCATCCCCGTCCCCCATACCTTACCCTCTTCCATCTAGCTGTTTCTATAATAGACCAGTGATCTAGTGGGCAAAATGTTTCTCTGAATTCTGTGAGCCATTCTAGCAAATTAACCAAACCCAAGGTGGGGGTCACTAGAACCTCCAATCTCTAGCTAGTCATTCAGAAGCACAAATGACAACCTAGACTTAAAATTGGTGTCTCAAGGGGGAAAAGGGCAGTCTTGTAGTCTTTGTAGGACTCAGCCCTTAACTTGTGGAATTTGATGTTATCTTTGGGTAGATGGTGACAAAATTAAGTTTAATTAAAGGACACCCAGCTGTGTTTGAGAATTGCTTGGTGTGGGGGGAAAATTACACACACTGAAATTTTATTCCTAGTTTAAGAATAGTTTCCTTTTAAACAATATTTGAGTCTTTAGTCAATCTGATGCTTATTATGGTACATATATGAGACAAAGTATGAATATTATCTACCTTGATTATTTCCCCCAAATACTTACTCTGTCTCAGAACTATTTGCTAAAAAGCCTTCCTTTCTCACCTGTGATCAGAGTTCACTTCATTGCCATTATTACATGAGTCTTTATACCTGAATATGGAGCTCTTGGACTCTTAGAAGGAGATGTGCTGCTCAGCCATCCCTGAATATTCACCTACTGTAACCAGGCACTAAGTCAAGGGTGCGGAGATCTCAGCAAAGAGACCATGGACCTCGACTTAGAAACCAGGTTGTACATTTCTTCACGATGCATGCTGGGTGACCTTGGGCTAGTCCTTGGCTCTCTGTGAGTCTCAACCTTGCAGCAGAATTCAGACTGCTAGCCTGAGAGGCCAGGCAGTCAAATTAGACAGCCTCGGGTTCACATCCCCGTGAGCCCCCTCCTGGTGCTGGTATAGCCAGCTGCAGAAGGCCAGACAGGGAGGCCCATCAGGCTGAGGGGCAAGCAGGGCACTGGCCATTTCACGTGGGTCAGGAAATGACCTTACCATCAAATGAGAAGGGGCAGAAAGCAGGTTTATGAACAGAAGGCAGAAGAACAAAACCCCTGGTGTCAGAAGACCTGATTCAAGTACCAGTTTTGCTACTTACTAGCTGTCACTTCTGGCAAGTCACTTATCCATCCTGGGAAAAAGGGTGAGATGGAGGCCTGGGTAAGATTCTAGAGTCGCCGTGGCTGGTTGGCTCAGTGGTTGAGTGTTGACCCAGTGTGTGGAAGTCCCAGGTTCGATTTCCAGCCAGGGCATACAAGAGAAGCACCCCTCTGCTTCTTCACCCTTCCTCCTCTCTTTTCTCTCTCTCTCTCTCTCTCTCTCTCTCTCTCTCTCTCTTCCCCTCCCATAGCCAAGGCTCCATTGGAGCAAAGTTGGCTCAGGTGCTGAGGATGGCTCCAAGGCCTCCACCTCAGGTGCTAGAATGGCTCCAACTACAGTGGAGCAATGCCCCAGAGGGATCGAGCATTGCCCCCTGGTGGGCATGCCAGGTGGACCCTGGTTGGGCGCATGCAGGAGTCTGTCTGCCTCCCCACTGCTTCTCACTTCGGGGGCGGGAGGAGATTCCAGAGTAGATTCGTTGGAATATACTCTGATCACATTTGTTATTTTCCTAGCTCCTCCACGACCTACTCTTTGACCCTGGGGTAGGGAGAGACTGAGAAACAGCCCATCTGTCTGGCCCTGCAAGACAGACACGAGATAGCCAGGCAGAGTGGAGAGCTCTCGGGTTTGGTGGAGAGTTGGCCGGGCCGGGGAAATGCTCACCTGTAGCAGTTGTTGTTATAATTGTTATAACTTCCCAGAGCAGTCAAACAACCCAGGCAGATGGCATAGGAGAAAAAGATCTGTGTTCCAGCATCTACCCAGACCTGCAGAAAGGCACAAAGAAGTTGGCACAGAGAGAAGTCAGATAGGCAGCGGCCCTGTTCTCTGAAATCCCCCATCCACACCCACCTTCCAATAAGACTAGACAAAGGAATAACCAAACTTCCTAACCTTCTTGGTAATGTGCTTTTTAGAAGTTCTATTCTTGGGGACCAGTTGGTTAAATATAAATTTCCTTAACTAAGTCTAGAATTTTTCTGAGGTTACGGATAATAATTCATTGAATATTAAGAACTTGTAACAACAGAAAACTGTAACAATAGAAAAGTTACTTAACCTCTCTGAGGCTTAGTCTCCTCATCTGCAAAGTGGCAAAATAAATTTCACTTTCAGGAGTATTGAGAGGATTCATGCATTATGGAACATAGGCCCCTGGGATCTGGAGCATGCTCATTGTCATCTTTAAACCAAATGAGTGATTTTTCTTCTTTGTGAATAAGACTACCATGAGAAAACAGTCATACGATTCCTTCCAGGGGAGCACTAGCATAGCTGACCAGAGCATAAGAAGTAGCATGGAAGGGACAGCAGGAAAAAGGTAGGTCCATCAAATCCTTATCACCTTTCAAAAGACATGCATATAGGCTTTTTATGTGGTACATATGGAAACTATTTTCTTATTCTCTAAGTTCCCCTCTGACAAAAACTGCTGTAGAAAGCATAAGATGCATAACAGGAATTATAGTGGCTTCTCTGATACTTTCTCCCAAGCTCCTTTTGAGCTTCCCAGAAGTTACCAAGGAAAACCTACAACTAAAATCCAAATGCAGCTGATGAAACTGATGTTTCAGAATCAAGTGCCATCTGGAGAAAAGGGCTTTGCACTAAATATAAATACTAGCAAATACATATTTATTCAACACAATGTGCCAGGCACTGGTGCTGAGTCCTGTATGCATTACTGCACTTGAATATTCACACAACTCTATGCAGTGGTTATTTTTATTAGCCCCTTTCATGGCTGAGGAAACTGAAGGACAGAGAGGCTGAGTGACTTGCTCAAGACCACATAGCTGGGACTGGCAGATAAAAGTTCATGAAGACTTGCCTCTTGAGAAGCATGCTTATCCAGTCCTAGAATTTCAGAGATCCTCGGGTGTAACTTTCCATCCTACAAAAGCTCTCTTCTGAGTACTTCTGACCAAATAGTTTCTACTTGATCACTGCTAGTGATAGGGAGTTCACTATCTTATGATGTAGCCCCTTTCTTCTTTAGATAATTCCGACCATTAAAACATTTCTTAAAATGAGAAGAAATCTGTCTGACCTGTGGTGGCGCAGTGGATAAAGTGGCAACCTGGAATTCTGAGGTTGCCAGTTTGAAACCCTGGGCTTGCCTGGTCAAGGCACATACGAGAAGCAACTACTATGAGTTGATGCTTCCTGCTCCTCCCTCCCTCTCTCTTTTTTCTCTCTTTTTCCTTTAAAATCAATAAATAAAATCTTTTTAAAAATGAGAAGAAAGAAGCTTCCTTCTTTCCTGTGTTTTTAGTCTTGTAGCCACCCAGACCACATCTATCCCTTCCCTGTGGTAGCACTTTGAAGATCTGAAGAAAGCTCCAGTGCCCCCTGGATCCTAGAACTCTCCCTTTTCCAGACCAAATATTTCTATTTCCTCTTTCTTGGGGATTTGATTACATGGTATGGGTCTGTCTTTCCTGAATTAGCTGGACTTTGTTAAATAATTCAACAAATATCAGAATTGAGGAAACTATTGTTGCCTTTCAACCCACAAAACAAATGCTTTCCCTCCTCTAACATTGGGCCATTGGGTTTACTGTCTTAGAACTGAATGAGGAGCTTAGAGAGAGCTCTTCATTAAGTCTGTGTATTGGGGGATGAGAAGGGCCAGCAGATCACAGTGGGTTGAAATATGAGTAGGAAATGAAAGTGGAGGAGGAGGAAATAAAAGAACTTTTTCAAGAAATTTTGCCTTAAGGGGGAGTTGGGAGATAAGGTGGTAGTGAAAGGGTTAGTAAAATTTAGGGAGGATTTATTTTAAATGGTAGAAACTTGAGGAAGCTTAAATGTTGATAGGAAAGGTCCAGTGCAGAAAAAAAAGTGTTAAAAATTTAGGAGAAGACTGAATATGTTTTTAAGTCCTTCTCTGTTTCCTTGTTTGCTATCTCAGTGGATTCCCTTGACCCAAATTACCTGTGTTGGCTATCAAATCCCCAAGAGACAGAAAATACATGTAATTTGCCTGGAAGAGGGTGAGTTCCAAGGTGCAAGGGCACTGGTGGGGTTTTCAAATCTTAAAGGCTAGTAAAACACATGGCGAAGCAAAACACAGTACAGCTGCTGACTCAGGAAATAAAACCATATCACAAGCGATGCCTGCAGGAATGCTCAGTGTTGCTGGAGTCTTATGATTGTTTTTAATGCCTCTGCAAACTGAATGTCCTCCTTCTAGGCCAGAAAGAGGAGTTCCCAGCCCTGTGGGAAAGCTGGTTTCTCCATCGAAACTGGGCCCCATGGCATGTGGTCCATTTACCCTCTGCCAACATGGTAAATAAACTCTCAATTTGAAAACACCAAAGAGAGCTTTCCATCCACACGGTCTCAAAGACAAGCCCCTAAACCACGATATTTTACTAGCAGGGAATTTTTATTGTCATTTGATCACTGAGCACACACGTCAACACTAAAACAGACATCTGTTGTTTCTGTCCACCAGCACTCATCTTCTCTTTTCATGTGACAGCACCCCAAGTTTCCTTTGGGAAACCACCTCTACCCACTCAGAGATAGCTTCAGGGATGTTCACATGACCCATGTCTGGCCAATCAAAGCCTTTCTCTTGGCCACAATGATTGGGTCAGGGATGAGCACATGATACAAACCAAGCCAATGAAACTCAGTCCTGGGACTTTTTAGTGGAGTCAATGCAAATGGGATACATTCTTGACCATGAGGGAAGAGAAGGGCCTGACTCAAAATGCAGCCAACACAGAGGAAAGCAGAATCTAGAGCAAAGAAAGATGACATTGGTGATGTGACTTGAGTCACTGGGACCAGTCATACCTGAAATAAGACCTACCCTAGAACATTTCAATTTCAGAGGCCTCTTTTTCTTAGGTCAATTGAATGGAATTGCTGTCATTTCAAATGGAAAGAATTCTGACAAACAGCAACATTAAGCTCTTAGAAAAGCCCAGAGGCTTTAAGCTCAAAATCTTTCAACCAATCCTGGATTACTGATGAACCACCATTTGTTAAGTGTCTTCTGTTTGCAGATCCCTGTGGCAGACTTTGAAAAGGTTCTATACCATTATATATAGCACTCCATCTCTGCCTGCAGGTGAGATAAAACATTCAGAGAACAAGATATCTGGCACCTAGCTGTGGTAGATGAAGGAGAAGATTTGCATGTGCTAGAGCAATCAGAGAAGGCTGTCTGGAGGAGGCAAATCTTTAAAGACTAGAGCAGCAATGAGATGGGATATGTTGGGCCTATAGGTTTATGCGAGAGGGGAATGTGTCCCTGAATATTTTCCCTCTTGCTTCCCTACCTCTGTAGGAAAAAGCCTGCCATTTTTATTCTGATGGTTACCATTAAATCAACACCTTTACATAATACCCTTAGCCCTCCCCCTTTTTGGCAATATCTGCTGGTTTCCTACCATGAGGAATTTTAAAATTAGCCAGTAGCCTCTACTTTTCATCCTTCCCTTTCCTCTAGCATCTAATTTTAAAAAATACCCATTTGTTTCCAGTCAACACTTAAAGGCAATCTGTGAATTTATTCTACTTTTCATATACACATTTCATTCTCTCCTAATTTTTAATACTTATACTGTATCTGCATTAACAGAACATTCAAGCATTAAATACAGGCTGCCTCACAGCCATTAATTAGTGTGAGTGCTACAGTCGACTATAAATCTAATACCCCTAGCCTTTATGTTTATACCTCTCTAGTCAATTTGGTTGCCTATAGCTTGTTTTCTAGGAATTCTTCTGGAAAGGCTCATGGGAAATAGTATTTTCCTGGTTCTTGCATGTTCTTAATATTTGATTTGCGGCTTTCATACTTGATTGTATATCCTGAGAATTCTCTTTTTCTTATCCTGAGAATTGTGACTATGTTGCTTCATGTTGTTGTAGACAAGTCTGATGACACTTTGTTTCCTCTTATAAAGCATTTATTCTTTTTGGCTGAATGACAAATAGGATTTTTCCTTTTTCTTTAAAGTCCAATCATTTTATTAGAGCATGTCTTAATGTTGACTATTCTGGGCTGATTTTTCCAGGCATATGGTATATATTTTCAAGATGCAAATTCAAATCTTCTCTCATATTTCAGGGGGGTGGTCTGTTTTTAGTATATGTTCTCTTCCATTGCTTTGGGTTTCTTTAGGGGACTTGTTTGTATGTTGGATCTTCTTTGTCAATCTTCTATACCTATCACCTTTTCTTGCATCTTAAAAAAAAACTTCTTTATTTCTGACTTTATTTTCCTCCGTTCTGTCCTCTATTTACCACATAATATCTATGATGTCTATTCACTCTTTTATTCCTTCTATTTAGTTATTGCTTTTGAAATACATTTTCCTTTCATAAACCATATTTTCAAATCTTCTTTTTGTCTAACAACTTCACTTATGGTATTGTTTCAAAGTATCTGTTAGCTTAATTTCTTTTAGCTGTTTTAAAACATTAAGTTTCAGTGTTTAGATGTTTGATAGGTCTATCTTTGTGGAATGCATTCATTATCTGTAGGAATATTATTCTGCTCATAATTATTTTTCTTATAATAGATTTGCATGAGATTTGACCACAATCTTTTTCTGTTGATCATGTGCAGGTTGAGATGCACTTTTCTGTACTCTTAGAAGGGTTTTGTGTAGAGAAATAGGGATAATTCCGGGTAGATTCTCATTATTTTTCTGTTATTACCAAAAAGTCCTTAATATTATGACTGTGCAGACAATACTTCCTAAAATTGCTCTCTATTCCCCTCCTTGACTCTTATTCAAAATTTCTCTTATTGTGTCCTCTAGTGTCTCTCTCCTGCTCAGTTTGGACTCTACTTCCAGTGGTTTCTTCTCAATGTGTGGTTCTCTCTGGCCATGGAGCCTCAGCTGGTCAGTCTTTGAAGACCAAGGGCCCAGACCTCTGCTCAAGCTTCCCACCATTCTTCAACATTCACCTATGACCTGGAGCCTGCATATACCCTTCTAATTTGGGCTGGCATCTTCAAATAGCTCCACCAACCTTATCCTCCCAGAATCTTCTCCTAGGGGTAAGTACACATTAGAGATTTTGAAGTTTCCTAAATCTCATTCTTCTGAATTCCCTTTGCCTTCATCTTCATCTCATCCCACAGAGTTGACATCAGGCAGATATTATTGCTGCTAATGTTTTGTCCACACCTGCTCATATTTCATGGTTCATGGAGTCATCTAGTTATGCTGCCCATTGGCCTTTTTGTTTTACTATCCTAGTTTCTCTATTTGGGTGAAGAGATTCTGGAAAAAGTTTTTAAACTTTCTCTGTGTGTGTGTCCATCTTGTTTCCCTAGCTGTCAAGAAATCTTTAAAGGGCAGATTAAATAACACTGGTCTTAGATGGAGGTGGCAGAATATACCCAGAGTTGAGCGATTTGGTAGATGGGAGTATAATACTAGAGAATGAACTACTTTTTAAAAGGGAGGTTAGAGATGAGAAATAGGTAAGTATAGTTTTGGGCAAGGCAAATTTGAGACATCTGAATAAGATGTATGGGAGACAAAAAACCTAGGTCTGGGCTACAGACACAGGTTTGGAAGTCATCAGAACTTTGGCTATAAGTTAACATCTCCATGACTCTAGATCCAAACCTTTCTTCCCTAGCATTTCCTATTTTTCACATTTGGAAAACCCATGTTGATATCAACTTTTCTGCTGAGATGTATGCTCATTGGGCATGCAGAGTCCCAAACGTTTCAGGACTAGACTTCCTTAAAAAAAATCTCACAAAGAAGCATGCTGTGTCTTCACAGGGAGTCTGTATCATTAGATTCCTTAAAACACTGGCATTACCAATGTGTGTCTATGTTCTTAAACATATGCCTATAGTTGAGAAAATGCAACAGGGCCCCAACTGTCAGCCTTTCCCCTCAGTCTGGGAAAGAATGAATCAGCTCATTAGGAAGTTACCATGTTTATTAAGATAATTACTGATATGCTATGCTGGATTAAACAATAAAGTCCCAAATCTCAATGGCTTAGCATAATAGAAGTTTATTTTTTGCCCACAAAAAGCCAGATGCAGATAGTGAAAGAGCTCTCTTCTACCCAGAGACCTAGTGACCCTACCTTATGATACTTCCATGTCAAAACAGCCTCTGATGCAGAGGAACAGAACACTGGAGGTTTACTTTTTAAGTTTTTAAAAGCCAGGCTTGGGTGGTGTTTATGTCACTTCTGCCCACATACCATTGACCAGAATTACGTCACATGGTCCCAACCTAAATGCAAGTGAGTCTGGGATATGTAGTCTTCCCATTTACCCAGGAAGAGAAACAATAAATGGTAAGTGAACACATAGTATTATCTCTGCTACAGGCATTATCCCAAGTCTAGTTCATCTAAGGCTACTTTTTCATTCACCTAGGAATTCCACAAACACCCAGAGATCAAACAAAATCATGGTAGCCATTGGAATGATTTAACAATAGAAATGAGAGGCTAATAGAACAGGCTGGAAGAGCACTCATGAGCCCTTTCTATGAGTTTGGCAATCCCTTGAGACTGGGAAACGTGAGATAACATTTGTTGAAAAACTACTGTGTACTCAAGGTTTTCATGTACACAATCTCATAATTTACAGAACCATGTCACTAAGGTAAGTATTATCATCCCCATTTTTATATAAGAGAAAATGGACCGATAAAAGGTCCAGTAGCTATTAAGGGAGAGAGTGAAGTTTGGACACAAGGCATTCTGGCTCGAGGTTTTACAGAGAAGCGCTGAGGCCTCCTGGTATGCCAAGCAGGCCTGGAGTCTCAGCTGGGATTTAAACAGCTCTGTGGCTGTTAAATCAAAACAGGACAAAGGCAATCCCACCTCAATGAAAGGAAGACCAGGCAACTGAGCCCCATTGACCAGCATGTCCCAAGACTCTACAAAGGGGGCAGCTCAGTGGAGAAAGGGCTTCCTATTTCTCAATACATTTTGAAGAGAAAATAGTTTCCATAAAACAAACCCTAAGGAAGCTGGGTCAGTGGCTGAGAAACGATCACTCCCTATGTTCTTCTGCAATGAATGGGGGGCGTTCTGGCAGCATGACCCAGAGGCTGTGGGCAATCCACATTCAGATGCAGGACAGATTTGCATGGGAACAGGGGAGTGGAGCCCCTTTAGCTTTGGGGCAATTTCATCTCATTCAACGCAACTTATTCCAATGAGCCCTCGTGTAAAGTAGGAGCAGAAAGCAATGGCTCGATATAACCTGCCTTTATAATTAGACGTTCAGGGCCCACCACAGCATGGAGTAGGTCCTCAATAATATTAGCTGGGAGAGTTAAAGAAGGATGGATGAACAAGGACAAATTCTCCTCTACTCATACTCAGAAGCTACATTTATGATGATAGCTGTTCAGTATATGCTGCCCCAGTCCACACAGACATCAATTTACAGTTTACAAGGCACCTTCTTATGTCCTATGACCCACAGCTGCCCTGAAGTGGGCAGCATTATCCTCAAGTTAGAGACCTCTGTGTGTATAGGTGGAAACACTCTTTACTCTCTCTCCACATTCTAACTTTGACCATTAAGTAGAATGTCTAATCTCTTAGAAGTTTAGGGCATTTGAGGGGGGAAAGCTTCGTGTCTTTTTCTCAGTTCGAGAGAAGTGATTTACCTGATTGGGAAGGTTAGGAGAGGTCGTTGTGCACATGTGGTTAGCTCCAGCCTCTCTTTCTCTCACACACTAAGGATTATATAAGATGATGTGTGTGAAACAAAGATTCGACCCGGTGTCTGGCTCTTGGAGAGCGTTGGGAAAGTACTCAGAAAGCCAGCCATGAGTTCTAGTAAATAGGGGGTGCTCAGTCAACACTGATTCCTCCCCAGCATATGATCTTCAAGCATCTAAAAGAAAAAAGAGCCCCTTCTCTTTTTTCCCTCACAATAAACATACACTGAGTGTCCACTATGTGCCAGGCAGAGTTTCAGCAGCTCCTGCTCTCAGGGAGCTTCCATTCTAGCAGGAGAGACAGAGCATACACAAGGCAGGTAAACTATAGCACATCTGTTGGAGGCAACCAAGCAGGGGACTGAAAAAGATGGGGGTGCAGGGCAGCAGGGGCCAGGGCCTGCCCGCTCCATGAAGGTACAGCTGCTGCTCAGGGAGCTGAGAGAGAATTAGATCTGAGGGTTGATTATGTACAGTGTCTAAGGCAGCACAGGCTATAGAAAGAAGCTCCCTAGATATGTGCTTTCAGGTCTACAAACAGAGCCACCTGTCAGAGCAGAACAGCAGCGCCTCTGCTCATCATCAAAGCCATTGCCAATAGGAAGGCCTTGTATTTCCATCTCTGCACCTTGATGCTCGTGTTTGCTGCACTGACACTTTGAGGGCTCTGACATAGGTAGTATTAACCCATCTGGCCACAAAAGAACCAGGAAAGGAGGTGTGTGATGATAGTGACGCTGATAATCACAATGACACCAGCTCACCTTTGTCAGCATCTGTGACATCCCAGGGCTGTTCTAAGCACTTTGCGGGGATTAGATTCAAAGGGTGTTATTATTACATATCCCCATTTTACAGATGAAAAGCTAACACCCAGAGAGGTGAAGTCGCTTTTCCATTTAGCTTTGGAGAGATGTACACACCAGCCACTGTGTAAGGAGTCCCCTTGGACTAGGGGACAGATGAAACTCTGGAGCTGCCCTCTGGAACCTGGCCTGCCCTAGGGAGAAATGCTGAAGCACCACGCAGAGGGGACTAAGTGAAATGAGATGGCTTTTGTCGGGTGCCTAATTCCAAGCCTTGGCGCATAGACCTGGGTTGGAGCCCTGCTTTTCCACCTATCTGCTGTGTAACCCTGGGCAAGTTCACTTCACTGCTCCTAGCCTCAATTCTTTGTCCATGAAAGTAAGATACAGTGAATATATGATATGTAGTGGAGCACCTGGTAGATTCCCATAATCTGATTTGAGTGGCTAATGCTTCTCAACTCTACCATGAAAACAAGCACCTATATCTTTTCTACCATCCTAACCCCCACCTCTCCACCAGGTGAATCAATCATTTTTCTGAACAGCACCAAACACAGCAGTGCCCCCATCACAAAAGCAGAGTCAACTGCCCTTATGGCAGCGAGCATAGGTGTAGTAGTGAAGGAGCCAGCATCTCACTGCTCCCAAGCTCCTTGCTGTCCCAGTGCCCGACCAAGAAGATGTGTGAAAATCTCCATACCCAACAGTGCATGTGGCGGAATCCAAGTAGCCAGGACAGGGCTTGGTGGTCCTCCTGGGGCTCAGGCCCCACAACCTTTTCCTTTGACTTTTTCTTTTCAAACAGAAAGCCACACACAGACACACAAATACCCCCACACAACACACTATTGTAAGCAGAGCCTTCGATTGAGGTAAAAACGTAACTTATATGGCCTGGCAGAAAATGGCTGAACTAAGCTCTTTCTTTCAGTCTTTTATATTGGTAAAGATTCTCAAAAGATTAAAAGTAGGTTAGGAGAATAATACAACAGCTGTGTTTCCAGTGTGTACCTGACAACGGCTTTTGTAGAAGTGAATAATTACATGAAAATCACTTCCTTCCCACCTCTTTCTCAGCCCCCTCTGGGTTGCTAGGCGCCTTCACTCCTTCTTTTGGCTAATGCCACATACAGAAGCTGATGAATACAGTATGGCCATTATGAGGGAAGGGAGGCGCAGAGAGGAGGATTCAAATGCTCCCTCCCTGGTGGACTCAATGTGGGGAGCAGGCTTGGGGAGAGAGGACTCTGGATATATTTAAATGCTAATGTGTTGGGCAGGCAGCAGGGTGAACAGGAACAGTGGTGGGAAGGGGCAGAAGCTCTTGGCCTAGAAGCCCCACTGGAAATATGTCCTGCAGCCTCTGGTTCCAGTGCCAAGCACTTCCCTGGGCAGCTAGCCCTGGGGGCTGACTAAGGCCCTGCCAGAGGCCCTGCCAGTAAAGTGCCACTGAGCTGAAGGGTTGCACTGCAGGCGGTGAGGAGCTGTTCAGTTCTGCGGAGGGAGCCTGGATGTGTAGACTGACCCTGGTGGCCCTTTGTATGGAGCAGGCAGTGGGGTCACTGTGGCTGGGCCTTTGCCCAGAGGCTAGACAGCCGTGTCCCAGTCACAGAGCACAGAGTGGGTGAACAGGCTGTCACTGGCACTGGGACAATGGTAATGACCTCCATGCCTTGTGTGGTAGAATCCTGGGGGCTGTACACGCCTACTCCTTAATCCATTGCATGGGACAACTGAAACCAAGTTTACTAAAGGACTAAAGAGAGGAGGTTAGGAGCAATGGAAAGCGTGGGCAAGGTCTGAAGACGGCACACTCTCATCTCTGAGCTTTTCTCAGGACTGTCCACACAGTCCCAGGGTGCTACATGTTAGGACAAGGCCTTCCCGACAGTGTTCCTCTCTACAGTGACACTATTGGCATTCTGGACAGGAAAATTCATTGGGAAGAAATGCCCTATTTGTTGTAGGAGGTTTAGCATCCCTGGCTCCCACTCTCTAGATCCTAGAGATTTGTCATTGTGGAAGCCAGAATGATACCCCCATATATTTCTAAGTGATCCCTGGGTAGTAGCCTTACTTATCCCTGGTTGAAAACCACTGAGGCAAGGGGAGACTGAGCTGGCATCATTGGTGGGGCTGCAAGATCCAAATCCCATCACTAGGGAGTGCAAGGCCAGGAGCTTCTGGGGCAAACAAAATATTAGCTCCCAACCAAGCCCCGAGCTGGCATGCTCTCCTGTGTCTGCTGAGCAAGCAGCTGAAATGAAGCCTCACCATCTCACACCGTAACCACCTTTCTCCTCTAATTACCAGGGAGCTGGTTTGAGAAAGAGAACCAGAAAAAGAAAGGGTGCGCCAGATTGCTCTATAAGCCACCAAGTATACTCCAGTCTGTAAGAAGGACTCCTTGGAAGGAAAACAAAGAAGAAAACAGCCAATATTGGTGAAGGCAACTGCCTCTGCATCTGCCTGGAGATAGAAAAGTAAATACATTTGACCACAGTATGTTCATTGTTTATTGTCTACCTCATCCAACTTGAAAAGAAGCTCCATGAGAGCAGGGATGTTCATCTGTTTGTTTTTTACACTGATACAACCCTTGCACTTTGCACCTGCCTGGCAAATGGTAAGCGCTCAAAATTGTTGAAAGCCCACAGATGTTTAGAGTCCCCAGGATATAGGAAGGGAGCTTTCAAGGCTACCAGAGTCCTGGCTACCAGGCCAAGTAGAGAATGTGCTAGGCTGAGAGGTCTGGACACCAGGTTCTAATTCCAGGTTGCCCTGAAAGTTCCAGTGTATTCTCCCTATAATTATTTATTTTCTCTTGACCTCAGTTTTCTACTCTGTAAAATAAGGAAACTGGATTGCAATGGAGATGACAAATATATGATACACAAATCCCACCCCCATTCCTGCCTGTGACATACATTGTTAATCCACCTCACTCCCATTCCTCCAATGGCAGATATTGCTAATCAATCACAGCATGCTTTTGCCCTCAGTCCAGCTATCATGGAAGAAGTCCATCACCTGTCAGAGTTATTAAGTAAGCTGAAACCTGAGAGAAATAGTCTCCTAGCCTGGGCATCCTAGGCTTATATAGTAAGGATGTGTTTTGGGGTTAGTTGAGGCTTTTTTCCCTTAGTTTGTTTCAACTTTATATTCTTGAAAGTCCATGAGACACTATGACACCATGGAGCTTAAGCTCTTGCCCCACACTAGAAACAAACTTCAAGTCAAATGCAAGGGTCTTTATAAAGGGAAAGGAGAATGATATTACAGTCATGGAGATAGATGTTTTAAATGGATTTTTGGCACTTATCCTGGCCTGGAAGGCTGGAAGGAAGTGGAAGAATATTCTAATGGTGCAAATGGTATTAACAAATGCCTAGAGGTAGGGTCTACATGAAGTTGCCCAACAGAAATGCTTCTAAGCAAAGGACTGAGAGAGGAGATGGAACACACCTTCCTGGACTCATGAATTCACAGAGCTAGTATTTCATTCATCTCTATAGTTTTGGCTGGAAGATGCTCAGAGTTTGAGTGGGAAAATGCCTGTGGTAGCCAAAGTAGGGATGTAGGAAGAGGCTACTCAGTCCATGTGATATAGAATTCTGATAGTAAAAGGGAGACACTCAAATTTTGCCTCAGGAGCCTCCTAGAGGGGGTCCGGGTGACTAGGAAGTAGGGACAGTCACAACCAGGAGCAGAAGAGCTCCCTTCGTGGCTGAGAACTCTGGCACTGAGATGAGTTCCCTACTGCTAGAGGTAATCAAGCAGTCAGGGACAGAATGAAAAAACTCCTGCACTGCATTGCAAATTATGGCAAAAATTCTGTGAGGTTTCCTGCTGTGTAGCAACTTAACAGTTAGTGAGTCAATTCCCCTCAGCAACGTTTTCTGGGCATCATATGTCTGCCAGACATGGAGAATGTAAAAATAAGATCCCAGCCCCTGCTTAGGAGCTTGAAATCTAGCAAAATAGGAGGGAAAACAAAGTCAGACAAGGACCTTCCCAGACCACAGAATCAGGCAGATCTAGCTGAGTGCCAGCTAGCTGGGCAAGCTGGGGAAGGCCACTTCTTTGAGCCTCAGCTTCTTCATGGGGATAACAACAGTGGGGATAACAACAGCTCCAGGCTGCTGGCATTGCTCTGGATATAAGAGGATGCATGTAGAGTACACGCTGGCACCTAGCTCAGAACATGTGCATCCAGTGGGAGGGGCTGAGTGGCCAGAGAGGGGTCATTACTTTGGGCTTGAAAAAGCATCTTTGAAGGGTCTGGGGGCTGAGTAGGCATGTCCCAGGGGGAAACAGAAAAAGTCAGCTATTTGAAACTGGTTCCAAAACCCCAGCCTCCTCCCCGCCCTCATGTGAGGGCTAATGAAGGGCAGGACACCTGGCCTACTCAGGAACTCACACCTCCTCTCCCAGGTCCACTCTGTGGCCTCTGCAGGCCTCACTCAGGGCCTCTCCATCTCCCTGGGACTACCGCCTCTGGGCAGCATTGAGGGTGAGGACTGAGGGGAAACCCACCACCTCGACCTGGGTCTTAGAGGAGCTGTGCAAGCTGCCCGTATGAGCATCATCTGGGAATGCAAAGGTGCCCTTTGCTCCTAAACAAAGAAAGGAGTGGATTCTCTTATATCATCTGAGTGGCAGGAAAACTTGCCTTCAAATCCTGATGAACCTCACTCTCTCTGCTGGGAACTCACAAAGCTGACTACTCATGTCATTTCATCCTCACAACACCTTGACGTGAGGTACTATTATCTCCACTTTACAGAGGAGAATGCTGAGGCCCCAGAGGCTATAGAAGTGGCTCCCAATCAATCAGCCAGTAAGTAGAAGACCCAAACCCAGGTCTGTCTGACCCCATATCCCTCCTTTATACTCCAAGGAGATGGCCACCATCTCAACCAAGAGGAGAATGTCCAGGGTGGGCAGAGTGGCACACTTGTGTCTGCTCTTCACAGGCACACCATCCAAATAAATCTGGTGCCTGAAGTTCAGTGACCTGCCTGAGTCCACTCATACACTGTTTTCCTTCCACCTCTCAGCATCCTTGCCAACCTTCATGGTCACGTGGCCACATGACCTGATCCACACCGCCTCTCCTCTGTTCCTCTGTTCATCGGAACAGAGAGGTGACAGCTTTAAATGACACCAGATCCTGGGGAGTCTAACAAAGCTGCAAGCCCAGAGTGCCCAGGGCAGAGGGCAGAGCAGGTCTGGGGACTGGGTGAGGGACTGAGCATAGCAGCACAGCCGGCCTCCCACTTGCAAGCTTTGAAGCTGTCTTCCTGACCACAGTAAAGTCCTGGAGGGGGAGGAAACAAGAGAGCTGCCTAGCCTCACAGGTGGACTAACGGGACATGGGACAGGCTGCCATAGCACTCCCTCGCAAATGATGTTCCAGGACTGTGACATCAGCTCTGGGCAAAGCCATGAGGAAAGAGGGGCTGTCCTCACTCCTCACATCTCCCTCAGTGACTTCCCTGGGCATGGGCTTGTGCAACAAAAACCAAGAATGATAATTTAAAACATAAATCAAGGCATGAATGTTGAAGTGTTTAGGGTACTGTAAAGTGTGCTGATGTCTTCAACTTACTTTGAAATGTATCAAGAAAATAAATCAGCCTGACTAGACAGTGGCACAGTGGATAGAGTGTCAGAATGGGATGCGGAGGACCGAGGTTTGAAACCCCAAGGTCAGCAGCTTGACCCCAAGGTCGCTGGCTTGAGCAAGGGGTCACTTGGTCTGCTGTAGCTCCCTGATTGAGGCACATATGAGAAAGCAATCAATAAAAAACTAAGGTGCCACAACGAAAAATTGATGCTTCCCATCTCTCTCCCTCTCTGTCTTTGTCACACACACACACAAAAGTCAGATAGATGAATAGAAGGTTTGAAAATATCTGTGATGATGTAGACATAGCAAAATGTCAATGGCAGAATGTAGGTGGTGGGTGTCCCCTGTGCAGAGAGAACCAATGAGATAACAGAGAGGAAGCGCCATCCCAGCAGTGGGAACTGGCAGGCTCACTGAGGAGATGAGTCACAGCTGCAAAAAGAAGAGGGCAATGCTTCCCAGAACATCAGTGGAGGTAATGTGAGGAAGTCCCTGCCCTGCACAGGTGACAGTCAGCAGCCAAACCTAGTGTTCAGTTTCCAACAATAAAACCTAGGACAGTGGTTCTTAACCTTTTTTGAGGTACCAAACCCACCAGTTTCATATGTGCATTCACCGAACCCTTCTTTAGTGATAAATAAAATATGATTTTTTTTTCCAAATTCAAGACATAGGTATATGTTTTTTTACTGGTGCACAAAATGAGCCATGCATAAACATCACCTTACTCAAAGAACAAAACCAACAAAGTGCATGAACTCACAACAAATTACGGTATTACTTTATTCTGGCCTCCGCGGCAGAGGCTTCTCCGAACCCCTGAGACCGACTCATCGAACCCCTAGGGTTCAATAGAACCCATGTTAAGAACCACTGACCTAGGAGTTTGCTGGGACTCAGCTATCTCTCCTTTGATGTCACCTCAAAGATGAAAAACAGTTCTGAATTCCTTAAATCATCCATCTGCAATACATGAATTTGTCTGAGTAATTCTTAAACCTCATTTTCAGCTACAGTTCCCTTCTGGATGAGGGAATCCTTCCCGGGGTCAAGGTAGAAGGAGGACCTGTGCACAAGAATGTATAAGTTCAGCCTGACCAGGCAGTGACACAGTGGATAGAGTATCAGACTGGGATGCGGAAGACCCAGGTTTGAGACCCCGAGCTTGCTAGCTTGAGTGCGGGTCCATCTGGCTTGAGCGAAGGCTCATCAGCTTGGACCCAAGGTCGCTGGCTCCAGCAAGAGGTTGCTTGGTCTGCTGAAGGCCCGCAGTCAAGGCACATGTGAGAAAGCAATCATGAACAACTATGGTGTCGCAACGGCAACGAGAAACTAACGATTGATGCTTCTCACCTCTCTCCGTTCCTGTCTGTCTGTCCCTATCTATCCCTCTCTCTGACTCTCTCTCTGTCCCTGTAAAAAAAAAAAAAAGGAATGTATAAAATGTATAAGTTCACATACCCCAGTCACACTTTGCACAATTTTATGAATTTGTTTAAATTCTATCTCTGAGGCATTCACTAAGGAGCCATGAATGTTATTTTCTTCACCTGTCTTTCCCAGAGAAGCCTTTCTTTCTTTCACTCTGTGTCTTCTCTACTCTGTCACCTATTTTGAGTTTAAACAATTACCATGACACCCACTGTCCCTGGCCAGGAGTATAGTGCTGAGATGACCACATTCTACGACAAGCATTTAGTGAACACTTACTATGTGCTGAGCAGTGCAAGCCACCGTGGGAAAGGTCTGGTTGACAAGGATGTTGTCTGTGTGAGGAATAAATGTAATTTGGATTATCTCCCTAAGGATGTTAACTACATACTCGCTTAAAATGACTTTCATCTGATCCTTTCCCCCCCTCATTCTCATGACCTAGAGAAGTCTTATTACACTATTATCCATAACCCAAGAAATATGTGACTTCCTCCTTTCAGATGATTTATATAATAAAACCATTCACATAACCACAGATAAATCATCTCATTTCTTTCTGGGTCTCATTTTCACAATGGACATTTTAAAGAATTCCTGGGATCTGCCACGCTTTATTAACTACACACATACAACTGCTAATAGGAACTTCCTGTCAGCATGAAATAGTCCAAGGGCAAGGGTCAAAAGGGGAGAAAGAAAAATAAAGGGCTACATATGATGTCAAGATTGAAAATCAGGGAATTTACTTGATGCCCTAATTTTATCACTGAAGGAACTCTGGCAAAAGGAGGCACAATGTCTGTTCAGTCTGGGGCCCTTGATTCTGAACCAGGATGTTTCCCCCTATGCAACATTGTCACATGGGGGCAGGACAGGGTGGGAAGTGCAAGGACCTAGGTGTTTATTCTTTGGAGGCTAAGCTGTGTCCACTTGCCTCTAACATTTGGGACATCTCCAAGGTTCTAATCAAGGAGACAAAGCTGTGTTTGACCTCTTTGTGAACATTAGGCAGGAGACTCAGCACTTGCCCTGCAGGGCTTTCTAGTGCTTGGCCAACATATGAGAAGTGAGGGAAGTGGAACATTAAGTTCACACACCAGTGAGTTTTCACAGAGAAGAACATCAAATGTCACAATCCCTGCTAACTAAGATGTGTCAAAGCCCCATCATCTTGCTGCTTACAGACGAAGAAGTCCTTGCTCTCATTGCCCCAATCTACTTTGGTCAGAAATCATCAGAACACATTGCATTTGCAAAGCACACTTCCTAACCAAGGAGAAGCTGCATGAGGCAGTCAGAGAGTCTTAATTATCAGAACTGCATGCACCTCTCTGCAGCCCTCGTGTTTCTCAGAGCTTGTCTGTATGTGTCAGCCTGTTTGATACTCTTGATAGTCATTTGAGGTAGAGAGAATAGGGCTTATTAAGATGGAAGCCCAGGGAGGGTTAAGCAATGTGCCCATGGTCATATGCTAGTGAGTCAGGACATGATTCCATATATAATATAACCTCTTGACTTCCCAGATGAGAAAACAGGCTCAAAGGGGTGAAAAGATAACATGTTTCAGTTGGAAGTTCTGTGTTCTAGTCCAGTTGTCCACCACTTGTGGCCGTGGGTAAGTCATGTCCTCTCTCTGGGACTCAGCCACTCATTCAAAAAAGAAGAAAGTGAGCCTAGACATTGACTCCCCAACTTGTTAGAAATAGAAAATATAAAAGGGCTCTATAGAGCATTTTGCTAAATACCTTGAAGCATATAATTTTATTCCATGTATCAGAAGCAAATTTACTGTCAGAAAACATATTTGTAGATAGTGTGAGATATGAAATAATCACTACAAACATGACTTTGTGAATAAAATAGCTGTTAAATTAAGCCTGAATGACTAAGGGCTATTTCCTTTAATATTAATGTACTGCTTGAACATTAAGTGTGTCCTATTCAAGACTAGTATATGAAGAAAAACAAATATAGTACTCATTTTAAATTCATAGCCTGCTTTTAAAGAAAGAAAGTTTTCCCACATGCCAGAAGTGAGAAAACTCAAAGCTAAAAGATGAGGAGGATGAATAGTTCCAGCAACCCATGGGGATATTCAAGCAGACAGAAGCCCAAGAGGTTGAGATTTAAATATAGCCACACAGGCATGATCAAAAGCTAAGTGGACTTACTATAAAAAGCTAGGAGCCAGAAAACTATTGTCCTATAGTGAATAAGATGTTAGAAAACTGCCCCTCCTCCCAGGACAAGAAGGAAGTGCCAAATATGGATATGACCACACACTGCTCTTATAATGTGGGCACCTGAGTTGAAACTGTAACCTTAAAATTACCATCCTAGAATTCCATACCTAGATAAACTACCATTCAAGAGTTACAGTGAAATTAATATACAGACTAAGAGACCTTAGTTCCCACAGGCCTTGCTGAAAGAACTAATAAAGGAAGGAAATTTTATCCAGTAGAAAGGAGTGAAAACAATAGGGAGCAAAGACATTTGTAAACACATTGTGAAATCCAAGTAAGTATCAATGCTGAAAAGTTATAAAGTAATATGAAAAAGTGGCAAATAGTAAAAACAATGGGGAAGTATGGAATTTGGAGGAAAATTTGTGTTTTATAGTATTTTCTTGTTTAGAAAGAAGACAAAACTAGTTCATAGCCAATCTAACTCAATGCCACATTTTCTGTCTTTTCACTGTCCTTGGGGGGAGACCCTTTCTTCCCAGCCTGAGGCCGCTGCATGTGCAGCTCTCACACTCTTCCCAGTGCTTCACAGGGGTACCTCCAGCTTCAGTCCTTTCTGCCCGACACATGTGGCCACAGTTCTGGTTCTGATTCTTCAATGGGCATTCTTTGAACTCTTCTAGAAATAACCAGGTCCCTGAGGGGTAGAGGAAGGAAACGTACAACAGCATGCCTTCAGAGAGCTAGGGGTCACTGCTCCATTTCCAAGTAATGGGTACAATTTGAGTCTTAGTTTCCACAAGGTCTCCTGTTTCTTGGGCCTCTCTGCCTTTATTCTCTGACAGAATTTTCTGCAATGATGAAAAGGTTCTATATCAGCTCTGTCCAATATGGTAGCCCCTAGCCACATATAGCTATTGAGCACCTTAACTTTAACTTTTATTTAGTTTCAATTACTTTAAATATCAGTAGTTAGATGTGGCTTGTGGCCTCTGTATTGAAAATGTATATAGTTCCAGAGGGTGGCAATCCTGAAGGGATCAATCCCATTCCCAAATGATCCCATGAGCGACAGGCCCCTTTTGCAGAAATCCCTGGAGTGAGCAATCCCTTCCTCTGCCCTGAAGTGTAAGCTCAGGCAGGTGGGTGGCCCCAACACTCAGCAAATCCTTCTTGTTTACATTACTGGGCCCACCACCCCTCCTCCTCTGAACACAAACCTCACTGGTGTGTCTGACAGGTCTCAGCCAGCCCTCGAATGCTCTCAGACTAGCGCTCCTCAAACTCCCATGCTATACAAATCAGTGGGGAATGTTGCCAAAACACACTCTGATGGAGCAGGATTGGGATGGGCATGAGGGTCTGCATTTCTAACAAGCTCCTAAATAAAGCTGTTGCTGCTGCTGGTCTGGAACTACACTTGGATCCATAAAGTTTTAGACAGTTGTCTTGAAATGTCAGTTAGCTCTGCCTATATGCACAATGACACCTAGCATAATAATAGCTTACATTCAAATCTGTATCCTATCTTTTTGCCCTATCTGTTCTCTATAGGCTTTTGAAAGCATACTCTGTGAGAGCAGGATGGGCTAAGTAAGTACATGCTATGCAGAGCCACAAAAGTGCCTGAAGTTTTGGTCAAGAAAATAAAATATTATATAGTCATCTCAAAAAATAATAGCTAACATTTACTGAGCATTTCTTCTGCATTAGACACAATGCTATGCACACCATTAATGAGCATTATTTCATTTAAGACTCACAATGACCCTTTTCACAGATGAGGACATCAAGGCACAGAAAGGCACACAGATTTGCTTGAGGTGACACAGTCATTAAGCAAACGAGCCATGACTCGAATCCAAGTAGTCAGATGGTAACCCCACACTGTATCTTCATCTTTGGTGGAAAGCTCTACAGGGATCTCAATTGTTGGGAGTGAATGAACTCCTTTGAAGAAAAATATGCTAATGAAATACCTGCATACACGTGTTTATAGCAGTTTTATTTGCAACTGCGAAATGTCAAAGTACCCAAATGTCTATCAACAGGTGAATGAATCAACAAACTATAGTACATCCAGACCATGGAATATCAGTGATAAAAAGAAAAGACATGCAGAACCCTTAAATGCATATTTGAAAGAAGCCAACTTGAAAAGGCTCCAAAAGCATCAGTGCTTGCTGCAGCATGGGAAAGGAGGAGGAGTGGGTAGGTGGAGCCCTTGGGTTTTTAAAGCAGGGTAACTATTCTGCGTGATACTGTAATGATAGATACAGGACATTATGCGTTTGTCAAAACTCATGAAATGTACAACACAAGAGTGAACCTTAATGTAAACTATAGAGTTATTTAGTTAATCAGTAATGTATCAATTGATGTAACAAATGTACCCCAAAAATGTTAATAAAAGGGAAAACTGCGGGGTAGGTGTCGGGAGATATATGGGAACTCTATTTTCTGCTTTTCTTTTTTTTTTATATATATATATTTTATTATTATTAATTCTAATGGGGTGACATCAATAAATCAGGGTACATATGTACAATGAAAACATCTCCAGGTTATCTTATCATTCAATTGTGTTGCATACCCATCACCCAAAGTCAAATTGTCCTCTGTCACCTTCAATCTGGTTTTCCCTGCGTCCCTCCCCTCCTCCCTATCCCACTCTTCCCTCCCTCCCCCCATCCCATAACCACCACTCTCTTGTCCATGTCTCATACCCTCACTTTCATGTCCCACCTATGTATGTAATCGTGCTGTTCTCAGTTTTTCTTTTTTTCTGATTTACTTATTTCACTCCGTATAATGTTATCAAGGTACATCCATTTTGTTATAAATGATCCGATGTCATCGTTTCTTATGGCTGAGTAGTATTCCATAGTATATATGTACCATAGCTTTTTAATCCACTCGTCTTCTGACGGACACTTGGGCTGGTTCCAGATCTTCGCTATTGTGAACAATGCTGCCACGAACATGGGGGCGCATTTCTTCTTTTCGAACAGTGTTATGGTGTTCTTAGGGTATATTCCTAAAAGTGGGATAGCTGGGTCAAAAGGCAGTTCGATTTTTAATTTTCTGAGGAATCTCCAAACTGCTTTCCACAGTGGCTGCACCAGTCTGCATTCCCACCAGCAGTGCAGAAGGGTTCCCTTTTCTCCACATCCTCGCCAGCACTTATTCTGTGTTGTTTTGCTGATAAGTGCCATTCTGACTGGTGTGAGGTGATATCTCATTGTGGTTTTAATTTGCATTTCTCTAATGATTAGTGATGTTGAGCATTTTTTCATATGCCTATTGGCCATCTGTATGTCCTCTTTGGAGAAATTTCTATTCATTTCTTTTGCCCATTTTTTGATTGGGTTGTTTGTCTTCCTGGTGTTGCGTTTTATAAGTTCTTTATAAATTTTAGTTATTAACCCCTTATCAGATGTGCTCTCGAATATGTTCTCCCATTGTGTGGTTTGTCTTTTTATTCTGTTCCTATTGTCTTTAGCTGTGCAAAAACTTTTTAGTTTGATATAGTCCCATTTGTTTATCTTGCCTTTTATTTCAGTTGCCCATGAAGATAAATCGGCAAATATACCGCTGCTACAGATGTCGGAGAGCTTGCTGCCTATGTTTTCTTCTAAGATGCTTATGGTTTCACGGCTTACATTTAAGTCTTTTATCCATTTTGAGTTTGTTTTTGTGAATGGTGTAAGTTGATGGTCTAGTTTCATTTTTTTGCAGGTAGATGTCCAATTTTCCCAACACCATTTGTTAAAGAGGCTATCTTTACTCCATTGTATGTTCTTTCCTCCTTTGTCAAATATCAGTTGTCCATAAAGCTGTGGGTTTATTTCTGGGTTCTCTGTTCTGTTCCATTGATCTATGTGCCTGTTCTTATGCCAGTACCAGGCTGTCTTGAGTATAATGGCCTTGTAGTAAACCTTGATATCAGGAAGAGTGATACCTCCTGCTTTATTTTTTCTTTTTAAGATTGCTGAGGCTATTCGTGTTCTTTTTTGGTTCCATATAAATTTTTGGAATATGTGTTCTATATCTTTGAAGTATGTCATTGGTATTTTAATTGGTATTGCATTGAATTTATAAATTGCTTTGGGTAATATAGACATTTTAATGATGTTTATTCTTCCTAGCCATGAGCACGGTATGTGCTTCCACTTGTTTGTATCTTCCTTGATTTCTTTTATCAATGTTCTATAATTTTCCGAGTACAAGTCCTTAACCTCCTTGGTTAAATTTACTCCTAGGTACTTTATTTTTTTGGCTGCAATAGTGAAGGGGATTGTTTCCTTAATTTCTTTTGCTGATATTTCATTGTTGGTGTATAGAAATGCCTCTGATTTCTGAGTATTAATTTTATATCCTGCCACCTTGCTGAAATCATTTATAAGGTCCAGTAGTTTTTTGACTGAGACTTTAGGGTTTTCAATATACAATATCATATCATCTGCAAATAATGACAGTTTTACTTCTTCTTTTCCAATTTGGATGCCTTTTATTTCTTCTTCTTGTCTGATTGCTGTAGCTAGGACTTCCAGAACTATGTTGAATAAGAGTGGTGAAAGTGGGCAACCCTGCCTGGTTCCTGATCTTAAGGGGATTGCTTTTAATCTTTGTCCATTTAGTATGATGTTTGCTGTCGGTTTATCGTAGATGGCCTTTATCATGTTAAGGAATGATCCCTGTATTCCCACTTTACTGAGAGTTTTGAGCATGAATGGGTGCTGGATTTTATCAAATGCCTTTTCTGCATCTATTGAAATTATCATGTGATTTTTGTCCTTCCTTTTGTTTATGTGGTGAATCACATTGATTGATTTGCAAATATTGAACCAGCCTTGCCTCTCCAGAATAAATCCCACTTGATCGTGGTGTATGATTTTTTTCATATATTGCTGGATCCGGTTGGCTAATATTTTGTTGAGAATTTTAGCGTCTAAATTCATCAGGGATATAGGCCTATAATTTTCTTTCTTTGTGTTGTCTTTGCCCGGTTTTGGGATCAGACTTATGCTCGCCTCATAAAAGGAGTTTGGAAGTCTTCCTTCCTCTTGAATTTTTTGAAATAGCTTGAGGAGAATAGGAGTTAGTTCTTCTTTGAATTTTTGATAGAATTCACTTGTGAAGGCATCAGGCCCAGGACTTTTCTTTTTTGGGAGTTTTTTGATAACTGTTTCGATCTCATTTGCTGTAATTGGTCTGTTTAGGTGTTCTGATTCTTCCATATTGATTTTTGGAAGGTTATATGATTCAAGAAATTTGTCCATTTCACCAAGATTGTCTAATTTTTTGGCATATAGTTCTTCATAGTATTTTCTTACAATGCTTTGTATTTCTGTTGTGTCAGTTGTTATTTCTCCACTGTCCTTTCTAATTTTATTTATTTGAGTCCTCTCTCTTTTTTTCTTGGTGAGTCTAGTTAAAGGTTCATCAATCTTGTTTACCTTTTCAAAGAACCAGCTTCTTATTTCATTGATCCTCTGTATTGTTTCCTTAGCCTCTATGTCATTTATTTCTGCTCTGACCTTTATTATTTCCTTTCTTCTACTTGTCTTGGGTTTTATTTGTTGTTGTTTTTCTAGTTCTTTTAGATGCAGGGTCAGGTTGCTTATTTGAGCTTTTTCTAGCTTCTTATGATATGCCTGTAGTGCAATAAACTTCCCTCTCAGAACTGCTTTTGCTGTGTCCCATAAATTTTGAGTTGATGTATGCTCATTATCATTTGTTTCTAGAAACTTTTTTATTTCTTCTTTGATCTCATTGTTAATCCATTCATTATTTAATAACAAGCTATTTAGTTTCCAAGTGTTTGAGTATTTTTCAGTTTTTCTTTTGTGGTTAATTTCTAGTTTCATGGCATTGTGATCAGAAAAAATGCTTGATATGATTTCAATCTTCTTAAATTTATTGAGACCATTTTTGTGTCCTAACATGTGGTCTATCCTAGAAAACGTACCATGAGCGCTTGAGAAGAATGTATATTCTACTGCTTTAGGGTGAAAAGTTCTGAAGATATCTATTAAATCAAGTTGATCTAGTGTCTCCTTTAAGTCTGCTGTTTCTTTATTAATTTTCTTTCTTGAGGATCTATCCAGTGTTGTTAGAGGGGTATTGAAATCCCCTACTATGATAGTATTGCTGTTAATCTCGCCCTTTATATCCATCAAAGTCTGCTTTATGTATGTTGGGGCTCCTATATTTGGTGCATAGATATTTACAATAGTTATATCTTCCTGTTGAATTGTTCCCTTTATCATTATGTAGTGTCCTCTTTTATCTCTTACTACAGCCTTTGTTTTAAAGTCCATTTTGTCTGATATAAGTATTGCTACCCCTGCTTTTTTTTCATTTCCATTTGCATGAAATATTTTTTTCCATCCTTTTACCTTCAGTCTATGAGCATCTTTTGTTTTAAGGTGTGTCTCTTGTAGACAGCATATGTATGGGTCCTGTTTCTTTATCCATGCAGCTACCCTATGTCTTTTGATTGGATCATTTAATCCATTTACATTTAAGGTTATTATTGATATGTAGTTGTTTATTGCCATTTTATTCTTTAAAGCTGTATTCTTCTTTTGCTCTATTCATTCCTCCCTTTAAACTGTTCACAAGAGGCCCCTTAGTATCTCTTGCAGAATTGGTTTGGTTTTTATGAATTCCTTGAGGCTTTCTTTTTCTGGGAAGCTCTTTATTTCTCCTTCAATTTTAAACGTTAGCCTTGCTGGATAAAGTAGTCTTGGTTGTAGGTTCTTGTTCTGCATTACTTTGATTATTTCTTGCCATTCCCTTCTGGCCTCAAGTGTTTCTGTTGAGAAGTCCGATGTCATCCTTATGGGGGCTCCTTTGTAGGTGATAGTCTTTTTTTCTCTAGCAGCTTTTAAAATTTTTTCTTTATCCATTAGCTTTGGTATTTTAACTATGATGTGTCTTGGTGTAGATTTTTTTGGGTTTCTCTTTAATGGAGTTCTGTGTGCTTCTTGAATGTGTGGAGTGTTTCCCAGCCTTAATTTAGGAAAGTTTTCTGCCATAATTTGATTGAACAAAGTTTCCATTTCCTGTCCTCTCTCCTCTTCTTCAGGCACCCCTATGATGAGAATGTTGTTTCTCTTCATGTTGTCACAAAGGTCCCTTAGAGTTTCCTCACATTTTTTAAGTCTCTTTTCCTTTTTCTTCTCTGCTTCTGTGCCTTTGTTTATTGTGTCCTCTAACTCACTTATTCGATCCTCAGCATCATCCATCCTGCTTTTAATTCCTTCCATTGTGGTCTTCAGTTCTGATACTGTATTTGTCATTTCTGTCTGATTCTTTTTTATTATTTCAATTTCATTTTTTATACTTGTTATTTCATTATTTAGGTGTTCATAATGACTATCCATTGTTGCTCTAATTTCTTTGAACATCCTAACTATCATTATTCTAAATTCTGCTTCTGGTAATTTGGTTATATCTGGTTCATTCAGGTCCTTCTCTGGGGATTTCTCTTGATTCATTTGGTTTGCATTCCTCTGCCTGCCCATTTTTTTCTGTGTATAAGCAAGTTGTGGCCACTGGAGTCCAGTAGGTGTTGCCTTTGTGTTCTCTAGGTGTGGTCTATCTGCAGGCCCCCCACCCCCTCTGCCGGTGCCTAGGGTGGTTAGGTATGAGCATTGCCAGCGCCGGCCCACTGTGGCTTTTGCTATGATTTCTGCCTCTCCTCCGTGGGAGGGGCTGTCACTGAAGCCACAAGATTAGCACCAAGGGTAGAGGTGAGCACCTTTCCTCAGCTGCGAACCCAGCCTATTTCCGGACTTCCGCCCAGAACCAGCAGTCGGAGCCTGCTTGCTACAGTTCCGCGGGTTAGGCGGGGCTTTTGACGTGCTCTCAGCTGTAAGCTTTTGCCCGTCCGGAGCTTTAGCCCCGCCCTCGAGGACAGGGCCCTTCTGCGCAGGGTCGGAAACCAAGGTTTATTGGGGCAGGCGTGTTTGCTCGCTTCCGCTCAGCTGCGTACTTCCGCTCGTCCCGGACTCTACCCCGCCCCCGCGTTCGGAGCCTGCTCGTGCACGTATGAATGCTATCCGGGGTTTCTCCTGCCGGATGGGGATAGTAGCGTGGGCTCAGCTGCGAGCCTCCACTTGTCTCGTATGAATGCTATCCGGGGTTTCTCCTGCCGGATGGGGATAGTAGCGTGGGCTCAGCTGCGAGCCTCCACTTGTCTCGGGGTCTAGCCCGTTCCCCGCTCGGAGCCCGCTTGCGCACGTATACTGGCCAACCGGGGTTTCTCCGGCCCGGGGGGGGGGGGGTGGGGGGCTGGTAGCGTCAGCTCAGCCGCGAGCCCCTGCCCGTCCCTGGTCCCAGCCCGGTCCCCGCGGTCAGGGCCGGCTTGCGCAGGGCCTGCCTGTTCCTGGCCTCCCGCTTTGTCCCCGTAAGTGGGATTAAAGGCGGGCCCGCAGCTTCCGGACCGCTTTCGCGGTCCCCTCTGACCCTCTGGGCTAGACCGATCTCCCACCGGCTTGGCCTCTGCCCACGCCGACAGAACCGCCTTTCAGCATCCTGCTGCCCCAAAACCTTAAGCAGCCCTCAGCAGAGTAGGAAGGGACCTAATACTCCACACTGTAGGCCTGGGAGCTCCCTCACTTGTTTCACAGCTCAATACTGTCCAAACGCCTCTTTTAGGCTCTAGGACTGGAGGCTGGGGCTTGGTTCCTGGGACTCAGGTCCCTCCCTCTCCGCCAAACTCTCCTCCCGCCCCGCGGGTCTCTCCGGGCTGCCGTTTGCTCCGGGGAGCTGGGCAGCCCTCTTCGCGTTTTCGCTATTCCTACCAGTCTCGATGTGGCTTCTTCTGTGTTCCTTGGTTGAAGAGTCCACTTAGTTTTGTTCAAAGTTGGTTTATCCAGGTGATGGTTCTTAAAATTGAGTTGTAATCCACTTTGGTTCTGGGAGTTGGAAGTTGGTACGTCCGCCTACTCCGTCGCCATCTTGCTCCCCCCTCCAGGATGTCTTATATACCCTTGTTTGCTTTCTAGCTCTGAAACTTTTCTGCATAATCTCTAACTCTCTCTCTTGTACATGGGGGTTCTTTTGGGCTAATGAGTTTGTAAAATCTATATTTTTTTAGTTTGCTCACTTTTATTGTTACAAAATGTTGCTGGGCAGTGTGAGGTATATGTGCTATTTTCTGCTTTTCTGTTAAAAGTAAAACTGCCTTTAAAATTTTTATTGATTAAAAAAGAGTATGTTTTACATATGTAATTGTATGTCCAACTGTAGGAATGGGGGCCAAAGACCTTCCCACAATTAAAAATTCCTGCCCTAGAACACATTACTTATCTATCCCCTCCACCCCACTTCCACACAGCCAAGGTAGTATCTGGCAAGAGTGGATGCTTTGTACATTTCTATTGATTCACTTAAAAAGCAAAGACCTTCCTGGCCTGTGTTGGCATAGTGGATAGAGCATCGACCTAGAATACTGAGGTCATTGGTTCAAAACCCTGGGCTTGTCTGGTCAAGGCACATATGACAAGCAACAAATGAATAAGCAACTACATATTGTCATCCTCCTGCTCCCTATAAAATCAATAAAAAAAAAAAAGCCTGACTGGGCGGTGGTGCAGTGGATAGAGCATTGGACTGGACGCAGAGGACCTAGGTTCAAAACCCTGAGGTCGCCAGCTTTGAGCACGGGCTACTCTGGCTTGAGCACAGACTCACCAGCTTGAGTGCGAGGTCGCTGGCTTGAGCTTGGTATCAAGGGCATTACCCATGGTCACTGGCTTAAGCCTAAGGTTGCTGGCTTGAGCCCAAGGTCACTGGCTTGAACAAGGGGTCACTCACTCTGCTGCAGCCTCCCCAGTCAAGGCACATATGAGAAAGCAATCACTGAACAACTAAAGTGACACAACGAAGAACTAATGTTTCTCACCTCCTTCAATTCCTGTCTGTCCCTGTATGTCCCTCTCTCTGTCTCTCTCACACACACAAAAAAAAGACAGCAAAGTAATGCCACCCTGGTAGCACAATGCCCCTCTCTTGTGCTTGTACAGCTGGGATCACCACTCTGTGGCTCTCACCAGCCCCTGCTGCACCCACCCCTGCTGACATCTCTCTCCCCTACAAGAGTACAAAATTCTCAAGGGCAAAACACCCTGCTTCATCCCTCATGCCTGATCAGGCCTGGTACACAGTAGGTGTATTTTGAATGTTTGCTGGCATTTCTTTATTTCTTTTCTCTGTGGTGCCTCTTAGGCTTCTGGGAGTAATTAGATAAACTCACAAATGGCACTAACTCAGTCACATCTGCCCATAAACCTATAATATCACAGCTAGAGGACATCCCTATGACATTGCAAAACCTCCCCATCTTTGGCAGACAGGAGACTCCTTTCTTGCTTTATACCCTCAAATCAAGGCCATTTGATATCCCTCTACTTGTCTCTTCACTTCCAAACTCACTCTATTTCCTAGCTTTTTCTCTGCACCTGGAGAAGTTACATGTGCTGTTTCATCTAAGCTTATCACATCTATGGAGGAACAGGAGATGAGTAAAAGGCTGGATCCTGCTCTCCAGAAGTTCATGAGAGGAAACTGAGACTCAGAGAGAGAGGGTGGGTCACCCACTAAGTGAAGGAGAGGCAGGCATTAAATGACACTCTGTTTGACTCTGCTGCCAAGCTCTGCTGGGCCTTTCTTGTCTAAATAATCTTCTGAAGTTACAGTTTTATTCATGCCAGTCAATCTCATGCCCAGAAAGGTTCAATAGCTCCCTACTGACCACTTAATGAAGTCTTAAACTCTTTGGGTTTGGCAGCCACAGTTCCCAATGAAGAGGCATAAGCCTGCTGTTAGCCTTATGCTTTATGCATGATTCTTTGTCACAAAGCCTGTCCTACAGCCACACCATTCATGCATGTACTCTCTGGTCTTTGCTTATCTCCAAAGAGCCTTTCCTTTCCCATCCTTCAAGGACCAAATTAAAGGCTACCTATTTCATAATATCTTCTCTGGGATGAGCAATTAGAAATACTGATTTTGTTCTCTGACTGTTTTCTGTCCTTTATCTAAACCATGACATCGCATCTACCCACCCACCCACCCATTCATTCATGCATCCATGCATCCATCCATCCACCTACTATCTACCTATACACCCATCTAGTATTGAAAGGGAGCCTAACATGTGTTGGGCTCTGTGCTAAGTGTCAGGGAGTCCACAGTGAACAGGACAATTTTTTTTGCTTTTATAGAGCTAATATTCTAACTGGGGGACAATAACAGTAGCATGTCAACAAATGAACACAAGATTGCTTCAGACAGCCATCAGCCCCGTGACTAAAATAAAACAGGGGTTTATTGGGAATGTTTGAGCTCAGCTGGTAAGAGATGACCTGACTTTGGAGCTAAGACCTGCAGGGTGAGAGGGAGCTGGCCAGGAGAATGTCTAAGGGAACAGTGATCCAGGCAGACAGGACCTGTGGCAGGAAAGAGCCTGGGATATCCAGGGCCAATGGAGAGATGGGACCAGGCCACACAGGGCTCCTTGGCCTTGGCCATGATGAACAGTCTGGATTTTAATCCTGGTGCAAGCAGAAATTACTAGGGGAGGGGGAGTGTTGTAAGCAGGAGACTCCGACTTCTGCTTCTGGTTATGACTAACTGAGTGGCTGGTAAAGGAATGGCCTTCCTGACATAAACAACAATCAAAGCAGACAAAGTACAGGAGGTAACCATTTTCAAGCAGTGGATAACATGCAGAGCAAGACTGCTGCCCCTGAGATATGGAACCCCCAATGGGGGTTTGCCCAGCCCTCTGACTGGGGTCATGAGCTGGAGTCCAAGCCAAACACACAGTCTCACCAAGCTGAGGAAACAGGACCAAACTGTAGGGCAGCTGAAATAGCTGGAATCTATAATGTGGGGGTACCAGAAATGGATAGCTGTGTAGAGCAGGGGCCCCAGATATCCACTGAAGGTCTCCCCCAAGATTCTGGCTGATGGCTGGCTGGGTTGTAAACATCCAGGGTAAAACCCCCCAAGGCTTTCCAGATACTGCTGTTATGAGTTGAGAGTGCAAGAGAGACGCTAGAGGCTGGACACTATCAGGTAAAAAGCACTGCAGGGAACTGGGGCTCTCAGCCTGCCAGAGTAGGGGGATCTGGTCAACACTAAGTATTCATCTATGGTACCCAGCTAAGACACCAAAAGACCTCCCCTTAGGAGCAGGAAATATGACTTAGGGCAGGGTTTCTCTTACGATGGCACTGTGGATACTTTGGGCTGAATGATTCTTTGTTGTGGGACTGGCTGTCCTGTGCATTGTACGATGTTTACCAGCATCCCTGGTCTCTACTCAATAGATGCCAGTAGCTTTCCACACCAAGTTGTGACAATCAAAACTATTTCCAGACCATGCCAAATGTCTCCTGGGAGGCAAAACTTTCCTGGTTGAGAACTACCATTCTAGAGTAAGAACTACTCTAGACACTTCCCAATAAAGCCTAAAGGCAATCCATGAAAAAAATCTACAAGGATGACAGAGTTTAGAAATCCTATTAAGTCCTATTGAGTCCTATTAAGTTAGACGAGTTTAGAAAACAGATTGGGACTAAGTAACATACAGTTGAACCTATATAAGTTTAAGGTAATAGGCCAGTAATTAAACTACTTATTAAAATAAAAACCAACCTTCTTCAGAAGAAGATAACAAAATCCAGAGTATCTATAACACAGCATCCACAATATTCAATCACAATCCACAGTTTATAACTGAAAATTGCCAGACATGCAAAATAACAGGAAAATGTGTTCTAAAGAGAATGTTAGACTGATCAAAGACATTAAAGTGGTTATTATAATTATATTCAAGGCATTAAAAATACATTCAAAGAACAATAGCAGGAATTTGCATGATCAGGGATTCCTTTTTCCAAGTTCCCTCAGTCTTCTGTGTGAGGAACGGAGTAATGGTGTGTCAGAGGCCCACCTTGTGCCTCAGTTGTTTCGGCTCCATTTAAATTAGTGTGTTAATCTTGGTAGATATTCTCCAAGTGGGAGACTGACAAATTTAGAGTAGATAAGTTAAGAATGAATTAGCAAATGAAAGAATGAGTGAATGTTCCAACATTTGGAACCAGGAAAGTAGAGAACTGTGCCAAAATGGAGATGAAGTTCTTCCCTATCATAGGAGGAACCCACGGGTGGCTGACCAGGTTACTACAGAAGTGATTTCTGTACTTGATGGGGACTAAACCCACCCAATGCTAAGATTCTAGGATTCCTGCAAAGCATTTATGTAGGTCTGGGATGCTCAAAGATTCCACAGCCAGGATTGCCAGCCCAGGGCTGGGCAGAGCCAGAGCGAGCCCAGAAAAATCAGATAGAGACCAGCATTGCATCCTTTACATGGCCGAGTCAGACTCACCTGGTTCAAGTGTTACTTGTACAAGCATGAGGCAAGTGCTTTAACCTCTTAGAGCTTCAGTTCCCTCATCTGTAAAAGCTTTAGGAAATAGGTTTGAAAATTCTCAGCACCTTTGAGATAGGACCTTACAAACTTATCTTTATTGGTCATGATAATTTTATTACATAGCACTTAGCCCCTGGGTCTAGAACATAGTCATTTTCAAGTGAAAATTACTTGCTGATTGAGTAAATCAGATCAATTAAATGATGAATTTATCAAGCACCAGACCTGACACAGAATCGGCCATCAAGAAATAATAACTAGTGTTACCACTCTCTTCAAGCAGCTCTTCAACCACCGAGACTGCAAGTTAATATGTGCTGCTGAAACTGCTGAGAATAAAAATCGCAAAGCTTCACCTTGAGTGAGGCAGTGGCTGAAAGAATTTAATGAGGCGCCACGGCAATGCACAGAATCTCAGTGGTGTGTACACGAATTCTGATTTTACAGACAGGAAACTCTTAAGGAATTTCAAGCAGTCAAGAAAAAACGCAACATTCACTGCCTTTCTTTAAGTGCACAGGAGGTTAGATTAGCAATGCATCCCTTATCGTGAGGCGTTTGCCTGATGACTGACAGGAGCACACCTGTGTCAGAGGAATTCCAATCCTGACACCTCCCTTCACCGCTGTTATCACTGACTTCAAGATATGTCCCTCCCAAGAGACTATCATCTCCTTGAGGACAGAAGCGTATGTGATTTGATTCTGCACCCCCAGTGCTTGGTACTGAGTAGAGCAGTGACCTTACCCCAGAATCAAATATGCTGAAGCCCTGGGGGATTTTCAGTCTCTGAGGGTGGTCTCCATGTCAGTGAGGATTGCAATATTTTAAAAAACATATCTAATGTTTCTAACTCAATGTTAATTTTGTGCATTTTAATTTGGGATGTCTGAAAGCCAAGAGGCCCATATTTCCTTGGGTCCTTGCCTGGAATCAGAGTACACTGCCACCAGGTGGCAGCAGCTTCACAGTCACATCCACAAGGTACATCAGGTAGGGTTTTAAACTAGGGCCTTGTTTTTCCTCATTTGTCCTTCTGTCAGGTGGGGGAGTTGGGGAGATTTGATGTTCTGAGGTGTCTGAGCATTGTTGTACCCTATCCCCAGGATTTAGACATCTGAGCTGCAGCTCCAGGCTCCTCTATAGAGGAGGCTGACTTGGGGAATGTGTGTCTGCCCTGGGAAAGCAGACACCACGATTTGGATCCCTGACAGGCCTTTCTGTTCTGGCCCTGAAAACACACACTCGAAACACAATGACAAGAGAGAGTGGCAAAAATTTGGGGCAGGAAAAACGTGATTTCCTGCAAGAGCCACTCCATTCCCTAAAGAATGAAAAGACAGAAAATAAAAATTTAAAGGAGAAAAAGATTGAGTGGAAGCACTTCACACTTCAGAGAGAACACAGGGCTAACAGTGAAGACAAATAGATGTTTAGAAAGTTATAACAGACCACGAATGCAAATTGCCAGGGAACAAAGAAGGCAAGCTGCTGTGTTGCTTCACGTTCTTGATGAGAAACTTAATTTACCGGATCCACAATAAAGGCACTCATTTCTGAGTTCAAAGCCTTGCCCTTGGTGCTGTGGGGTCCAGACTCATCCTGCCCAGCACCAATGATGTGGAGGCAAATGAGGAACACCCACCAGTGTTCTTGGAGCCCTACTGCATGCCAGGCCCTGGGCTAGGCACCCAAAATGACGAGAAGAGCTTTTATACTCACATGTACACTTGCTTCATAGCTAGCCTGTGCGGGAAACAGTCTTACACCAATGGTCAGGTGGGAGCCCTGAGCCCAGAGACATAAAGGGACAGGCTGACAGCCACCCAGTTGGTCAATGGCAGTGGAGTGACTCAAATTTCCTACCCTCAACACTAAATTCCCTTCTCTGGATTGCACACTGATAAGGGCAGCACATGCTACGCCATTGTAACGTGACACAGGCTCTGCCAGAAACTTTCCTTTCATTCATTCAGAAATGATTTACTGAGCTCTTACTGTTGGCAGGCACAGTTTCAGGGGCTGGAGATCTAACAGGGAATATAAGAGGCCAATTCTCTGCCCTCATGAAGCTTACATTTCAGCCAGTAAAGGGACAGATACAGAATGGACAGTGTCTAGGATGTTGGTAAGTGTCACCGGGAAAACCAAAGCCAAGAAGGTGGACAGGATGTGTGGGTGGGATTAAAGGGGTGTGATTTAAAAAAAAAAATTTTTTTTAAATTTTATATTATTGATTTTAGCGAGAGAGGGAGAGACAGACAGACAGACAGGAACATGGAGCTGTTCCTCTACGTGCCCTGACCAGGGATCGAACCGGCAACCTCTGCTGCTTTGGGACAATGCTCTAACCAACTGAGCTGTCCAGCCAGGGCTAAAGGGGTGTGACTTTAAACAAGTGGTCAGGAATCCCTCACCACATAGCCCTTTAGGCCTTAACACAACTTGCATAGCGATCTCTCGAGTTATACTGTGAGGAAGTTATTCTCCTCACTCCCAGGACCTCCACAGCTGAGCTCTCTCTACATGCTTTCTGGAGTTCGCTGGCCTCACTGGTTGGGTGACAGAGGGGGTCACAATGATTTCACCCACCCTCCAGTTCAACACTCAATCAGTCTTCATGTAGAATCCCTGTCACACAAGCACAGAGAGACCAGTAGGGCCCCTCAAAGGGAATGCTCTCTTGTCTAAAGCCCTGGGAGCTCTGCCCCAGTCAGGCACTTGTGTCTCTTTAGAAATGTAAATGACCAGCAAATAGGCATGTCTGAGACCCTATAAGCAGTCAGAAGGGGAGCTGGGGCCAGAACTGGAATAGAGATCCCAGATGTGGAGAGGCCACAGAGCTGCACTGAGCTCCTCACTCTGGTTGGGATGTGGTGAGAAAAGCAACCTATGGGGTAGGAAGGCACGCTTGGGACTGTCTTTCTCCTGTGGGTCATTGCCTCTCATCCCTTTGCTGACTTGCTCAGGCATCAGCCTTCCTACCCCAGCCCCAGACTTCATAAAACCCAAATGTGTTTGTAGAGAAGTAAATCTCTAATGGTAACATGCACCCTGCACAGCTATCACTGAAGCCCTGGGGTGAGGCTGGCTCTTCAGGCTGCAGGAGAGACAAGGCAACTTGGGGGTTCTATCTAATGCCTGCAACATCAGCTATCTACCCTCAAACATCCAAAAGAAAGAGTTAGAAGCTCTGGTCTCACTCAACCGTGGTTTCCTTGAGAAGAAGGGGGTTTTATTTATTCTACATACTGTGTGCTTATTTCACCACCTGAGACTACCTCCCAGCTCCCAGGGACGAGTGGAACAGCCCAGGGGATTGATGGGGCTTGAAGGCAGGAGATGTGTGTCCTTGAGTCACCCTCTGACTAGCCCTCTGACCTCCCTGGGGCTCACTGTCCCCAAATATCTCCTTTCCAATCTCTCCACTCACAGTGGCTCTAGAATCAACCATTTAGTCCCTCCTAGCTGCAGGCAGCCTGAATACCACAAATTCTAGATCATCCCCAAGAAACAAGAGTGTTCACAGTCCCAGACCAGCCAAACAGCCAGGCCTAGGGACATTTTCTGGGAACTCTCCTTCGTGCAATCTGAAGTACAAATGGAAAATTAAAGATAACTATTCAGGAAAAATATCCGGACTTGGACAATCAGAACACTACCAAGATACACAAAACCGAGCCTTTTACTGACCTCCCAATAAAATATTTCCAGCAAACACTCTCCTGACCTACTTTCTCTAACTTTGAGAATCCTGCCTCACAAGGGGAAACATGTGATTACCTGAAGTCCTAACACTATTCCAGAATGTTATTTCAGCCCTGGCTGCATCCTCAAAAATAATAGCTATGAAGTCATGGTTTTGATGTACTTTTTTTCTAAAGCACATTAGAATAAATATATAACCATAAAATGAAAAAAAAAGCCCCTTCATCATATTTGATCTTCACAGACATGTAAGGGGGTGGGCAAGTTCAACCTGTGATCTTCATTTTAGGAAATCAGGGACGTGGACCCAGAGAAGTGAGGTGACTTGCTTGAGGCCACACCACCAGTAATGGGAAAGCAGGAATTGAAACCTGTGCCCTCCTGATTCTCGTGGTCTGAGGTATGCACAAATGGGAACCACTGGAACTGGAAGGAGTAGATCTATTGTTTTCTTCTTAAGACCTCCCCTCCTTTCATTTAAGAGTTCTTTCACCCAGAACTCAGGAACCCTCAGTTTTAATAGGGTTAAACTGCTATATGACTAACAAGCAAGAGGTCAGCATCTCTGACCTGGATCTCTTTCTGTCAAGTAGATGTTCTAGCTAGGATACTACAATTCTACTGTCTTATTCACAGGGTGCCTTCCCTCAGCACAGAGACAAACTTTGAATGAGGCACCAGGTTCCAGAATTTGATGAGCCATTAAGAGCCTTTCTCTGACCCAGCATGACTCTATACCCCACCATAGCCTTTCAGCTGATGGTGCAGAGTGACAGCAGGCTCAGGGCTTCTCCCACCTCCCTTTCCAGCCATGCTGGGCCTTTTCTGCAACACAACGCAGCTTCCAAAAGACACCAGCTACACGGAGTCTTGTTTTCCTTTCCCTCTGGGATCACTATCCTTATTTCTTCCCGAGACTATCAGCTATCACTGTTACTTTTGGAGAGACACACACACACACACTCATACATTTCCTGACCATCTCTGATAGTGAATCAAGAATCAGTACAGCTCACATATATGGTAAGCTGGAGGTTTTTAAGTCATTTTGCTAAAGCAACAGAACCTTTAATCAAAAATCAAAAGTACTTTCTTATAGTACTTAGAGTACATATAGTACTATAAGAAAGTACTGGTTCTTATATTTATTTAGCAAACATTTATTGGGCACTAATTATGTACCAGGCACTAAACTGGCCAGGGCCCAGGGACACAGTGTGGGCCATGAGGATTCACACCGCTAAGCTGACTACTCAGTGAGGCCCCCTGGCCATCCTGTTAGAAATTGCAGTCTTCTCTCTTCAGTCCTCTTCACTGCCATATTTTGACTCCATGGTCCTGGGTATCATCTCAAGGATTGCATGCTTTACTATTTAATTTTGTTCCTTCCTCAACTAGAATATAAGCTCCATGGGACAGGGATCACTGTTTTGTTCATTGTCCACTGCTATATGCCCAATACCTAGACTAATCTTTATTGATTGATGTTTTTAGAGGAACAGAGAGAGAGAGAGAGAGAGAGAGAGAGAGAGAAGCATTCATTTTTTGTTCCACTTAGTTCTGCGTTCATTGTCACTTCCTGTATGTGGCCTGACTGGGGATCGAATCTGCAACTTTAGTGTTTCAGGACAACACTCAAATCAACTGAGCTAACTGGTCAGGGCTAGATTAATCTTTAATACAGAGTAGATACTCAGGAAATATCTGTAGAGCAAATGAATGGATATTAAATAAATAACATAATTTTTTACATGTAATGCATACATACATGTATATATATAAAATGATATATGTATTTCATTGCAAACGTAAGGGCTTTGGAAAGTAAGTACAGAATACTGGGGATGCATGGCTGGCAGTTGGGAAAGATTCACCTGACAAAGTGATATTTAAACTGAGTCCTAAAGGATAAGTGGATGTTAGTTGACAATGTGGAAAGGGAAAGTCTGAGGAAGAAAGAAGGTGCGGTCCCAGCAGAAAAACAGCACATGCAAAGGCCTGAGGCAGAAAGGAGGCCAATAACTAGAACAAACTGAAAGACGGGAAGAGTAACAGGAGATTACTGTAAGGAGATCTAGTAAGGAGGCAGCTTATGAGGAACCTTGGAGCCCCCCCCCACCCACCCCATGTGGATCTTATTCAAAAGACCACAGGGAACCTCAGAAAGGATTTAAGCAAAGAGGTGTTAATCAGATTTATATTTTAAAAATCACTTTGCTGCTTGTTGGGGAGTGGCCTAGAGGGGTCAAGAGCTATTTCTGGAAGGCCAATGAAGAGACTATTGTAGTTGTCAAGTGGGAGATGGTGGTGGCCTGGACCAGGCTGGTGGCGGCAGAGGCAGAGAACAGAAATGATGGAGTGAGCAGTCATATGGGGGTCTAAGCCTGTCAACTATTGCCTCATAGGCATCTGAGGGCTCCCCAGCTCAGAGGTCAGGAAGTTCTTTCTAGAAATGGCCAAACAGCAAATATTTTAGGTTTTGCAGGTATGCAGGAAAGTTGCCATAGCACACCTGATATTGTTCTCCAGTAGGATTATGGGGTAGGATGAAACATCATTCTTCAATGGAATGATGCTGGAGGATTATCTCTTGACTGGTATCTGGGAAGTTGGCTAAGATGTTTCCTATGGTACTTAGTGATTTAGTTGTTCTGTCTGCCTGGGGCACTGAATTCTGCTGTACCAGCCTGCCTGTGTACAATGTAATTTATGGTGAACATCTGCTTTCTTTTGGAGAGCCTGAAATTCTGAGGACTGTGATTGATTGTTCAGGCAGGAAGTACCTATGCAGTTAATTCAACACCCCCATTAAAAACCTGGACTCTGGGTCCTGAGCATGCTCCTCTGGGCAGGAATACTGCCCATGTGCTGCTGCATTTTGATGCTGGAAGCATAAAGAAGTTCTGTGCAGCTCTGCCCAGTAGGAGAACACGGGAAGCCTGCGTGTGAATTCTTCCAGGCTCCGCCTGATACGTGTTTTTCTCTCACTAGTGATGGAAATAAACCACATCTGAGACTAACAGCCTCTGGGTCCTGTGAGCTCTGTGAGTGAGCTCTGTGAAGAGAGTAAGTGAGTGTGTGTGAGTGTGTGTGTGTGTGTGTGTGTGTGGCAGGGGGGCAGGTACTGCAGAGAAGGACGGGCCTGGGAGCTAAGGCCCAAAAGGAAGGAGGTGGTAGGAAGTTGGGATGACTGTGGTAGACATCCAGTGGTGAGCTCCTGGCCTCACCTTTGTTTTGAGTGTGGGTGGTGTGTGCTTGTCTGCACACATGTGTATATGTGTAGGGCTCCAAGGTCAGAGTTGTCAGTGGGCTTTCCCCAACCTTTTCTGATCACTAGAATCCCAGGTGCTATCTCAGACCCCTGAAATTGAATCTTCAGGGCTGGGGCCTGGAATCTGCATTTTAACATTTCCTGGTGTTCCAATGATCAGCCACTGTGGAAACAGTGATACTCAGGACCTTGACTGACCTTGTGTCAGAGAAAGCCTGTGTGCAGAGGAAACAATGGGAAATCTGTCCTGAATTAAGGCAGAGTTTGTATATCTAATAAAAACACATAGACCAGTGATTTTGGAGATACGTTTTCCAAAACTGTTTCTCCAACTGAGCCTGTGCCATCAGAGGATGGAGTGGGCAAGGCAAACAGCCAGGAGCTAATTTCCTTCTTCCTAGGAATTCTGCCTGCAATTCATGATGCTATGTCAGGTGCCCGGTGCTGCCCTGAGCCTGGGGCCCCTCACGGCGCAGCAAACTGGGACAGAAGTGAGCACACATTGCCACTCCACTGTGCACACCAATGCAGCATGATGAGGTACATCTGAGTCACACTAACTAGCACTCCACAAACATTTCCATCCAAGTTCTCCTAACAGGGGCTGAAGCCACAGACTTAAAATTTCTTGCAAGTCTCATGTTCTACTGAATGCAGATTCTACATTCTATTGTATGATCTTTGTTTTAATAGAAAAATGGGTTACTGCTCACCTAATCAAACATCTTGAGCACATTATTCACACACTGGAATTACCTGGGGACTTCTGAAAAATACCCAAACATGAGACCCAGCCCTAGAGAGTTTAATTTGATTGGTCTGGGTTGTGCTCTGAAATTGGGATTTTCAAAAACTTCCCAAGAGCTTCTAACAGGTAGCAGAGGATGAGAACTCCTGGGCTCTGTTTTTATCTCTTGTCTAGCACACCTCAGGTCTACAGTACCATGTACTCACTTTTCTTTTTTTTTCTAAATACAAACACAAAATAAATGAGTAATCAGAACAGAAAGAATCAGGCTTATAAATACAGAGAAGGTTTTTTGTTTTTGCTTTTTCCAAGGACAGAGAGAGAGTCAGAGAGAGGGATAAATAGGGACAGACAGACAGGAACAGAGAGAGGTAAGAAGCATCAATCATTAGTTTCTCATTGCCCTTGCGACACCATAGTTGTTCATTGATTGCTTTCTCACATGTGCCTTGACCACGGGCCTTCAGCAGACTGAGCATCCCCTTGATGGAGCCAGCGACCTTGGGTCCAAGCTGACGAGCTTTTGTTCAAGCCAGATGGGCCTGCACTCAAGCTGGCAACCTCGAGGTCTTGAACCCGGGTCTTCCGCATCCCAGTCCGTAGCTCTATCCACTGCGCCACCACCTGGTCAGGCCATGTACTCACTTTTCAGAATAACTAATATCTTACTAAAGACAACTAATATGCCAGCCAGTTCTCACCAACTCTTTCTTTCTGTGAGCTACCCCCACAAAGAAAATCAATCAACAACAACAAAAGAAAACATTTCCTCTCCCTGAGATGCATGGCTACTGAGATCTGTGATCTTGGATAGAAGAAAAGGGTGTTTTAATTTTCACTAACCTCTAATTGAAATTTAACATTTCCCTCAATTGTGACTGTAGGCAACAAACCACAATACTGTTAGCAGTAGAAATCCCAGATGTTTTCCTATAATGGTATAAATACCTTCGAATATCATTTATTCTCATTGCTTCTTTGAAATCACAGAAATTATCAAACCTCTTGCTGGATCTTGCTCTTTAATGTACATATATTAGTACCATATCATAAATGTGTCTTTTTTTTAATGCTTTGGTGGTTGTATTTCACTATATTTGATTTCCTTTATATTTAATCTATGCATTGAAATGAATAATTTGAGAAGGAGTCTACAGGCTTCCAACTGCTCAGCCAGCCACAGAGTCTCTGTGGCTGGCATCAGGGGCCTGTAGAAAGCTTCCCAGTGGTGGAGGGCAGTTGTGCATTGAGCAAATGACTCTTACCTGTGGGTCAGAGAGCCGGGAGAGGTCAGGGTACAGGTAGAACTTGATGCCTTCGGAGGCCCCAGGCAGTGTGACGCCTCGGATCAGGAGGATCAGAAGCATAATATAGGGGAATGTCGCAGTGACATATACAACCTGCCCAAGAGAGGAGAGACAAGAATCAAGAAGGGGTGACAGAGGTGGTGAACGTAGCAGGCCCCTAACATCTCATGGGAGCAAAGGGATTCCCTGTGCAACAAGAAGAAGTGAAGCCCTAACACAGTCTAGTCTCCCACCTCCTATCTCTCCACCACCCCCTCAAGGGCTGGGTCTTCCCATGAATATCCATTGAGTACCAACAACGATGCTTGATAATACTACTATTCAAAGATTTTTTTACCACAACCCACAGAAATAAATATGCATATCAGAACATTGAGCTAAAACAGGAAGTGTCACAAAACTATACACTCAATATTTTCTGTTATATTCTATTTCATTTACATATCATATTCTATTTCATTTTTTTTTTTTTATAAAAGCTGGTCATGAGCCTCTAAATTCACATCATAATTCACCAAGGGGCCAAGATTCACATAAAAAGTTTTTTTCACTTATTTATTTATTTGAGAGGAGGGGAGATAGAGAAACAGACTCCTGCATGTGCCCTGACCAGGATCCACCCAGCAAACCCATCTGGGGCTAATGCTAGAGCTATTTTTAGTGCCTGAGGCTGATGCACTCTGACCAACTGAGCCATCCTCAGCGCTGGGGTTGACAATCAAACCGATTGAGCCACTGATTATAGGAAGGAAAGAGGGAGTTAAAGGAGAGGAGGGAGTGGAGGGAGGGGGAGAGAAGGAAGAGGAAGGAGAGGAGGATGAAGAGGGCGAGGAGGAAGAGAAGAGAGAAGTAGAGGAGGGAGGAGGAGAGAATCAGATGGTTACTTCTTCTGTGTGCCCTCACAGGGAATCAAACCCAGGACATCCATGTGCCAGGCCAATACTCTGTCCACTGAGCCACTGGCCAGGGCCAAGATCCACATTTTTTATAAACACTATTCTTCATGAAACTCAAGTTTTCATAGCCAAGGATAGGATGGGATAAAATAGGAAACAGAAGGGGGAAAGGAGAGCTCTTTGGGGCAGGGAAGACCCAGTTTTTGCCTGGAATAATTTCAAATTTGGTTTGTTTGGAGGCAGGAAACTGAAGTCAATGAACCTGAGAGACTCCCTCAGTCCATGGATTCAGTGTAAGAATCAAGACAGTGAAAAAAACAAAATCTTCCCTATGTTTCTTCACAAAGAGGTGCTTAGAAAGACAGCAATACCTTCATAGACTATTGGAGTTCTGTCCTAGGGGCCATGCCCCCGACATGAGATCCTTGCAGGATTCAGTGCCCCCTCTAGTTCTGATTTTTTTCTCCTTTGTCTCATTTTCTCCACCAATCACTTGGTTCCTTCCTCTCAGCATGACTTGCCTGTTGTATCTGTTTAGATCAGCAACTTGTTAACATCTGGGAGCCACGGACATTTCTGAGACTCTTAAGGACATCTATGGATCCTCTCCCCCTTCCACTACATGTATACATGTAGACACAGCTTTTGGATGGTGTAGAGACTGATTCTCCAGATTAAAACAAACAAACAAACAAAAATTTGTGCTCTAAGACCTATGATCTTAATTTCTCCAGGGCTAGTGAAGCCTCTTACCCCTTTCCAAGCGAGGTTTTCTTTCACCAGTGATTCAGCCCTTCATGCCATCCATTCATTGATTCATTTACTTACTTGTCCACCTACTCACTCACACACCAATAATATTCCTATGTACCAAAGACTGAGCTATACTCCGGAATGTACAAATAAGAATGAGTCACAGGATGGAAGTTTCTGCTTCAAGAGGCTTCCCCACTGGTGGAAAGACAGACATTCAAGTAGACAGATAATGTATTATGTATTCATAATTCATAATTCACCAAGGGGAGAAGATTCACATTAAAAAAGGATGGTAAAGCACAGAGAAGGGAGCAGTTAACTATAGGGGCAGTCAGGGAGGGCATCGCCAACAAGGTGATCCAGGTATTAACTTATAAAGGATGAGTCAGAGTTAAGACATGGGGAATGGGGACAGAAGGAGGAAGAGAATAAACTCCTACTATACTCCAAGTGCTTTATGTAGAACACAGAAATGAATACATTTACATAGCACTTCCTCCTAGTATTTTTATTATTCATTTTGCTTTTATATAAATTAACATCCTAGAAAAGTTGAAATAGAAACTCTGAATACAATATTTCACATAACATTGGAGGAACTGAATGGACAGAAAGACTACAAAACAACATTTCTATTTCTTTGCACTTAAACTACAAACTATACTGTAAAATACTATATATAAACACAAACATAAATATAAAAATAAGTCATTCAGTTGCTACGTGACAAAGCAGTGACTTAAAGCCAGTCCTCAAAATTGGGAAATAAGACGTAGCAGGAGGTGGTAACATTAGGTCCTGCTGACACAGGCTGTAGGCTAGATTATTTCACCCAGATACTGTCCCTAACCCACAATGACAGCACCATCCTCAGCCCACTCAGAGTTCCACCCCACCAATTTCAGCACCCATTTCCAAATCAACCATCAGATCAATCATGTCATGTGATTAGTAGAAGCAATCTCTTATTGTCATATACAGTATAATCCAGAAAAGGTGAATGTAAGTCAAATATATAATGAGACCAACAGTTGATATTAATAATAAAAATCAGAGGTCATCAGTCAGTAGGATTGATGGTTTCTACCCAGATGGCTAACAGTTGATAAAATCTCCATTTCCCTCAGCTTTGTTGGCACAGTCTATGAAAATTTTCAGAATTTCATGTAAATCCTTAATTTCCTTCCTTCAAAATGAACCCTCCACCCCTGGTTAACCAGTTTATATCTGAAAGTCAGGCTAAAAATCTACTGCTTTCACTGAATAATTTCCACTTTCATGTCTGTTGTATGGCAAAAGATTAATTATGCAGACTACCCAGGACCTGATTAATGACATCTCTGGCATGTAGCTATCTTAACTTCTAATGCTCACAAATTTAAGGAAAATAACTTTACTGTGGAGAATGTAAGAAAAACTGAAAGTCATAAAAATTTGTCTTTCATCTGTGGAACTACCTTAATGTGACTAAACCAGTTACTTATTATCTGATCAGTCTGTTTTAAGTGGACTGGGCCACAAAGATGTCATTAAAGGGTCACTTAAAACCTGATCAAATGGACACTCTCCATGCCCTGGCAACATATACAGCAGACTGCTTCTCAGGGACCACAGTGGCATGATTTATGAAATTGCTGATGATGATTTTGAAGCAGTTTCATTGTTTATAGAGTTCTGAATGGATGCTCTGCTGCTACATCACATTTGGAGGACTATATTTCCTCCACTTGCATCACACTTTAATCTGTATCCTTCTTTTATAAAACCATAATGGAAATAAAACATGTAGATAAAATGCTGAAAGACCACAGTGCAGACAATGAGTTAGGCTGCCAAAATGGAACCACTGGCTGGCAGGCATTAGCTAGAAAAATTACTTTGTAAGCTGAGGTTTGAGAGCCTTGAGTCAGGGTACAAAAGGTGGTTTGGGGGCATCGTTACATAATGCACACAAGTGAAAGTTGAAAATGCAACGCTGAGAACAGACTATATCTGTTGCTGGTCCTAGTGCTCCTAAAAACCCCTCTAATTTGTTTCTTCTCTCAGCCATACCAGACAGTTGGGCATCATCTTTGGCTTTTTCCTGAGAACAGCTGTAGACTGCCCAAACAATACAGATCTTGTCATCAAGAGATTATACATAAATCACATGCATGCTGCCATGTCCTTTTTGTGTTTATTATGGACATCACTTATTGATCACAACATTCTTTGCAGCTAAGCCTGCATGCAGCCTCAGACCCTCTACACAGCACTCCATGCAGCCTCCATAATCAGTTGGGAAGAAACCCACTCTTGCCTACCCTTGATATTTTTCATGTATGCGTTCAGTCTCCTGCAGGTCCTTTGTCTCTGTCCTCAGAATAATAAGACCCAGGTGTTGTGATGGAGGAACTGCTGAATGTGTGATGCATGACACACACAGAAGCCAGTGAAAGTGAAAAAGGAGACGAGAGAGATAGGCTAGAAGGGTCTATGTGGAAGAGATTCAGCCTTCTGACTGACAGAGGGTTGGAGCCGGGTCTCCATGATAAGCAGGAATTAGAGAGGCTAAGTCAGGCAGGGAAGATGTGGAACTAGCCAAGGATGTGGAGAAGAACATAGATCATGTCCCCTGGGATGTCTAGGAACTGCCAGGTTGTCCTCCAGGTACTCAAGCTGGAGATAGCCTCAGCTCTTTCCACATTCAACCAGTGGTATCAAGTGCTGCCAACTTGACCTCCAACTATATTCTGAAATTACACCCCCCTCTTCATCTCCATCACCAGGGCCCTTTGACACCTTTCTTCTCCATCATGCAACAGACCTACATTGTCCATACTGTGGCCCAGGTTTCAAACACACAAACCTGACACGCATATTCCTGCTCCTCCAAGTCTTCCTCCCTACCCCTAAACCCATATTCAAGGCTGTGGGGTATTGCACAACATTGGCTTTAAGGCAGATGACCCTGGGTTCCAATCCTGGCCCAGCTGTGACTTTCTGTGTGGCCCAACCAGTCACCACCCTTCCCTATCTACTTGTTCTCCACTGTGCCAGGTTCCTTGAGTTGGGGAGCATGTCAGGTTCCTGCATGCCTCCTTGCCTGTCATGCCTCTCTTTTTCCATAATATCCAGCCCCAGCTTCTGGGTCATCCATGGTGTTAGTCCTGCAATGTCTGAATCCTCACAAGTTTGAGGACTCCTCAATGTCAGGGACCATGTCTTCCAGTTATCGTATCATTGATATAACCACTTTATATGTTAGGCAGCCAAGGCCCAGAACAGTCCACTTGCAGTATCTAAGTCTCATCCTCTTGACCTTATGCCATTTACCCAAATGTTGAGAGGCCAAAGTACCACATCATCCCTGAATTGTATCCCATCTTCATCCCCCTAGTCATTTCAGCATCTTTCCAGCACTATAGCTCTTTTCCATCAGCTGTTTTATTGCCTTACAAGATTAAGATTTCTAACATACAAGTTTTACAAGGAAATGGAGTTTTGTCTTTCACTTTGCCTGCTGTATCTAGGACAATAAATGGTACACAAAATGTGCTCAATCAGTCTTTGTTGAAAGGATACACAAATAAGCAGGCTGAGACCTGGAACCCAAAGGTTAGAATGCAGGTCTTCAGAACACCACTTTGTGCACAGTCCATATAAAATACTGAATCCACATAAAACAAGATTCAGAAAATTGAATCATACTGTATTTTAAGAGTGATGTTTATAAGAGAATCATAAGAGATTTGGTTTTAAGTGAAAGAATAGTTCAGATATGAAGGGCAAGGAAGTTCAGCTGCAAAGTGCTTCCCAGCAATGTTCAGTGTTCCTTTCAAGATGCCTGAATCCCCAGGATTTGTCGAGACAGTGGTCGGCAAACCACGGCTCGCAAGCCACATGCGGCTCTTTGGCTCCTTGAGTGTGGCTCTTCCACAAAATACCACATGTGGGCGCTACCTCGATAAGGAATGTACCTACCTATATAGGTTAAGTTTAAAAAATTTGGCTCTCAAAAGAAATTTCAATTGTTGTACTGTTGATATTTGGCTCTGTTGACTAATGAGTTTGCCGACCACTGGCCTAGAAGAGCCAAGCAGGGCTCAGGCATTATGCTAAATTATGCAATGTTTGGTGATGGGCACAATAAGGTCACTGACAAGGTACTGAGAAGCTTGGCTGTTCCTGGCTGCTGATGGTGGTGGCTCACACCCAGATGGGCATGGGGAAAGGAGGGTTTAATCTGTCAGGCCTCCATGGCCCTGAAATTAGGCTCCCATCCTACGCACACCCCTTAGTTAGGAGAGTTCTTTACTATTGTTTAATTTCCTTTTAGCCAGTCAAGTCCTTCTGAATATAAAGGTTAGCACAATTGGTAGTAATTGTACAGTATCCTGTTTTAATTGACACTAATTGCTCATTTGCATTCCAATACTGGAATTGTGGGGTATTTTCCCCCTACTTCCAGGATACAGCTGTTTATTTCATAGCAGGGAGACTGATCCCTGGAAATGCCACAAAAGCTATGGAAGGGCTGATCCTCCCTAAATTTTCCAAGATGACAGGGTCAACTGCAAAGATGAGTATCATTCAAATGGCATTGGGAGAGCAGAGTGGTGTGGGGGAAGGACCCAGGACCACAGGGTCAGATGATCCAGTGTGTTGCAGCTTGGGCAAGTTCCATACGCTCTCTAGGCTGGCAGTTACCACTTACAAAGATGCAGGAGAAAGCTAACTCACTTCAATCTCTCTTGTCCAATTTTCCCTAATTCTTTATTTTTGGGAGGAGACAGTAATGTACATGACTCAATTTTGTAATATTTACATAATACTTTTTATACATCAATATACTCTTTTACATTAAATAAATATACATAATAAGAAAACTGAACACCATAAACAGAAAGTCATTATCTTCTAGCATAACTAGAAGGTAAATACAAAAATAAATGCAATAAAAATAATATGTGATTACATTTTAGCCCAAGCCTCTGAGTCTGTGCTGTTTTTTCTTTCCTGAACAGCAAGTGTCAGAGGCAGGAAACAACAAGCCAGCACAGTACTGTACTACTGTACCTCTTGCTTTAAGGGACATTAAAAAGGCAATATTGTTTCATTATATGGTTTGATATTTTTAAATCTGGGTACACCAAAATCATCATGTGGACTGTCAGTAGAAAGAACTTTCCCATATCTGTGGGAAAGACTAGATGGATCTCTGAGCTCCTTCGCAGCAACCACAGTGTTTTCTAGAACAGCCCACTGTCAACCACAATCCTTTTCAAAAGACCAGGACTTCTTTCTCCCGTTCACTTTTTTTGCCCATCCCCCCAGCCTCTCCTATCAGTTTGTTCTTTATGGGTTCGTTTTCCCTTTATTTTTTCATTTGCTCTGTGTTTTAGATTACACATGTAAGTGAAATCGTGAGGTATTTGTTCTTCTTTCTTCTTGCTAATAGCTGTGCCATAAAGATTATCTATACCCATCCATGGCCTGTTCCAACCTTGAGATGCCATGACTTTATTTTTCAGTACTCATGACATCCTAGTTAGAAGCAGAGGCCAAAGAAGGAAAAGTGCTTAGTTCAGGAGAAATGGAAGATCAGGACATACCTGATAAGAATGGGACTAACAATAATTGTTGGGCCTACATGTTTTATTCTTATGTTATCCATTGCCACAAAATAGAAACTATTATCACAGAACTAAAACTGAGGCACCTAGAAGTTGAGTATTTGGCCCATGATTATAAAGATCTAAGAAAGGCTGAATTCAAGCAGATCCATCAAGCTCCAAAACCTGCACTCAACCACTACACAGCTCCACTGGGAATGCAAGTATCCCCATAACCCACTTCATCGCACACCATATTTTCCAGTGTTCCCTAATCAAACCCTTCACTTTCCTGCACACAGGCCTTTGTTTTTATCATCTCCTTCACCTGGAAGGTCCTTTGCCAAAATCTTGCCAACCTTCCAGCCCAGTTCACAAATACCATGTCTTCCAGGACTCAGCACTAGGTCATCCAAGTCAGATGAAATGCTCCTTCTATCGCCTACAGCTGAATAATATGGCATACAGATATGAGAGAGGCCCTGACTTAAGAAAACCAAGTTCAAATCTAGCCACTGGCACATCTATGTATGTGACTGACTTCTGGCAAGTTACTGTCTCTCTAGGTCTTGATATTTCTTTTGCACAATGGAAATAATAATATAGCAGATTAACTCAATCTCTTTGAGCCTTGGGTTTTTAAACATATGGATGATAAATGTATGGCTGTAAACAGTTGATGAGTGAATAAATTCAGACCTCAGTAACCCAGTGAGAATGAATGGAACAAAACAGGCTATAACCCCATGTGTCTGTAATGGGCCGTTGGTATAAACCAGGTGTCCCCTAACTATGGCCCACGGGCCACATGCTGCCCCCTGAGGTAATTTATCTGGCCCCCACCACACTTCCGAAGGGGCACCTCTTTCATTGGTTGTCAATGAGAGGAGCACAGGATGCATCTGCACCCATAGTTCCCATTGAAATACTGGTCAGTTTGTTGATTTAAATTTACTTGTTCTTTATTTTAAATATTGTATTTGTTCCTGTTTTGTTTTTTTACTTTAAAATAAGATATGTGCAGTGTGCATAGGGATTTGTTCATAGTTTTTTTTATAGTCCGGCCCTCCAATGGTCTGAGGGACAGTGAACTGGCCCCCTGTGTAAAAAGTTTGGGGACCCCTGGTATAAACCATCCCTGTTCTCAATTGAGCTTCTCTATTTAAGAGTAAAGAACTTTCTGTTTAATGCAATTCATTGGCCATTTATTGAGCCTACTGTGCGCCAGGCCCTGTGCTGTTTTCGAGCAGCATGGTAATACCTGAGGTGGGCCCCTGCTGGCAAAGGTATATGAGCCAGCACTAGACACACACAGCTACAGTGATGGACCACACATAGAGGATGGCAGTAGTGGGAGCTCAGGAACACAAAGAGATGAGGTATTGCTAGAGAAGTTCTCCTGGAGCTGAAGGGAGACAAGCTATCCATCTTGTTCCAAAGAGTCCTGAGTTAGAAGTACTGTGCAAATAAATTCCTTAGAGCAACAGGGTCAGGACATGGAGCACCAGGACTCTTCAGCCTGGGAACATCACCTTCAGGGAAAGAAACAAGCTCTGCACGGTGGTAGGGAAGCTGGGCCTGAAGTGACAAGATACTTAAATAACAAACACGCTCATTAAGATGGTTGAACACAATTCAAATTCTTGTCCACAGCGTATCTGAAAATCACGGGGTGGGGAAGCCTACTGTTTAAACCTGTTTCATGGTAAATTAATATTAGCTAGAGAGTCAATGCTATTGATTTTTACACAGCTCACAATAAAGACCACAGAAAATGAAAACAAATCCTCAAACAAGCCCAAGCCACATAAATATTCCATTCAGTGCCAACCCAAGCTTACACTGGCTTTAGGAGCTTTATTCATTGCCTGGAAAACAGACTTGGTGCTTTGGCTAATAATGATTTAAACCCCATCCATCACTCTTGGACTAGAAGGCTGGTGTCGCTATGGTGACCAAGGGCACCATTAAAGCACACCATCAAATCCCAGGCAGGGATTTACCAGTTAAGGCAGGCTATCAGGCGAGAAGCACCACTCCATGTCCTCTTACTCTGGACTTTCACACACTCATGGCGACGGATGTGTGGCAAGGAGTGATATAGCCAGTGCTCGGGGACTGTGTCTACAGCCAGAAAGAGCAAGGACCTGCTGGGATTCTGCAAACATCACCTGGTCTCTAATACAGACTGCCTCCCATCCATCCCACAGGCCAAAGACTTGGGACTTTTTAGGGTCCTCCCTCAAGCTCCCTGAGCAACACGGATCCCTCCCAGGCCACTCATGCTGGTTAAAACATGCTCCTGCCAAAATCGCTTTATTTCTTAAAAGAAGAATCTATGCTTGCCTCCTGGTGATCCACCTTGCTCCCACCTCTTCTCTTGGCAGGCCCCTCTATTAAGTCAAACCTAATAGCTTCTTAGCACTTGCCTTTCTCCCAGTTTCCAGCCTTAAAACTTTCTCTTATGAGACGCTTCTGGTTTTCTGCTTTCCTTTCTCATGAATTTTCTTAGTATCTTTCACAGGTTCATTTATTCACTCTTCTTTTCCATCAACAAATCAACCAGCCAACTTTGATTAGCATCTGTTATGTGCCAGATACTGTGGTAGAAACAGAGGACACACAGATAGACCAGGAGCCAGCCCTGCCCTCTGGATCACACAGTGGTGGTTTGCTCTCTGCAGATTTCTAAGCTGTTTCCCAGAAGTCTGGTGTCATTCCACTTCCATCCTCTCTCTATTCATTCTCCTGGCATTTCTTATGTACTTCTGTGGTTTTAGGGGCCACTGATGTGCCGATGATCTTCAATCTCTCCCACCAGCTTAGCGGTATCTCTTGAGTTTAAGACCGGTATTTTCAACTTCCTTCTGTGTATGTCCACCTGGATTTCTTACCAAAGTATACAATTTCACATATGCAAAGCCAAAACCATTATTTTCTCCCCCCAAATTACTCTTCTTTCTGTGTCTCCTTCTTGGATAATTGTGCCACCCAAGTTACAACTCCACTGTGTCATCTTTGATTTCAGTTTCTCTCTCTCACCCCCATTTCATGAATAAAACCTTTGAAAGGGAGAAATGCACAGTTGGGCTCCACTGTCCTGTTGCCTCTTCGCTGCACCCGTGCTGCTCTCACCAGGTGTGGCCAATTCCAGTTGGCTCTTCCTCTCCTTTCCTCCAGGCCTCACCATCCTGCCTTTTTCTTCCCAGAAAACCAGCTTTCTTTTCAGGTTCCTCTTCCACTGGGCTCCCCAAGTCCCATATTTACCCCTCTGCCTTCCTTTTGTATTCTCTCCCTGGATGTCCCACCTGTTCCCAGAGCTTTAATTCCATTAATTCTACAATGCATGGTTTTAGAAATGTGCACTTTATTATCTCTGAAATCAGAATACCCCCCCTCCCCCCACCCAGGTGGTAGTCACAATGTAGTTACTGCTCCTTGAGTGTAAGGGACCTAGCTCATAAATGTTATTATCATCACTTCAGTTGAGTCGCAAGCTTTGTTGGTCAAAATATTTTATTTTAAATTAAATTAATTTAAGCCAACTGCTCTTTAATGTTTAGAATGTCCTTTTAAAGATTACTTTATGGTTCTTCAGAAAGGCATAGATACATACAGGGGTGACAACTGATACTGAAAAGCACATCATTGGAGAAATAATCATGACTCCACATTTTCTTGCAAAAAAACAACCAAGTACTTTGCGGATTTAAGAAAGGAAGATACCCACGAGATGAAGCTGTTATTATGTTGTTACTGCAGTACATGCAAACTGATTGCTGTTATAATTTAAATGATATACCAGCAGACAGAAAAATCTGCCAATGCCTTGGGAAGAGATGAAGAAACTTCAAAACAACAAAAACCTTCACATGTCACACAGAAATAATGTTAAGGCAATGTAGAGCAGATTAACCAGAAGTATTTTGCTTCTGGTAAATGTCCTAAATGGAAGCATTATATACTTTTGGTATATAATGGTGTAACTTTGAAATATGGCATATCAGAGGATTCTCATCTTTTGGGGGACACAGGCTCCTCTGAAAATCAGATAATAAATACAGACTGTCACAATGGAAAAGTGTACATATCCACATGATCTCATATTTTTTATATAATTCTAAGGGGTTCAGAGGCCCCTTGAAGCATCTGAGAAACCCAGGTAGAGAAATCCTAATATACATGCTTACATCTCTACTCCATACCCCTCTCTTCTGAGCCCTAGACTCCACTCATTTGTTCCCCAAAGAGATCCACTTGCAGTCTCAGAAAACATAATGGGTCCCCAGAGAGATTCCTATCTCTCTCAACTCCTACTAAACTTCCTCTTCCTATCTCATCACCCCAGCTCACTCAACAGCACCACCAAGTAGTCATGCCAGTACCCTGGGCTTCATCTAGGACTTCTCTCTTTCACCCTCTAAATGTAGTCATAGGGGTGATTCACACTTGCCTATTTCTCAAGTTCATCCTCTCCTCTCCATCTCAAAGCTGCCAACTGAACTACTGCAACATGGAATTTGACATTGGCTCTCGGTTACCCATTCCCCGCTGCCACAATTATAGTGACCTTTCTCAAAGAAAAGCCTGCTCGTATCACCCCTCTTTTTTAAACCCTTAGTTGACTCTCCATTGCTCCTCAACTTATAACTAGGCTAGTTCACAAGCCCTTTGTAAATTGGTGCCTGACCACCAATCCAGCCTGTCTCTCTCTATTCCTTCTCAAGGATTGCCTGCGCTGGTCATGCTAAACTTCTCCCTATGCCTTTTCTGAGCCACATACTCTCTCAATCAGCCTTTCCCTCTCTCTTTCTCTCTCTTTCTCTCAAACACTCCACATGTTGCACAGGGACCACATCATGGATATTTGCTTCTATGTCTCCAGGACTTATCAGGGTGCTTAGAACCCAGGAGATGTTTAATAAATACATGGTGAATTAATCTTAAGGCACATGGTCCCACAAAATACTAATGCAGTATTAAATGCTACAATGAGGCAGAAAAGTAGAGTGGGTTTCAGTCCCAGCTCTGTGACGCTGGGCAGGTCACATCACCCTGTTAAGCCTCATGTGACATCCATAAAGTGGGAATGAAAATATCTACTTCAGAAGGTTGTTGTGAAGGTTAGATAGAATGTAAAGTAGTGGATGCCACAAAAGCTCTCCTGTCTTCTAAGGGGCAACCTGGAGACATTTGGGGCCATTTCAATTCATTACAAAGACAGGTACAGCATTAATGACCAAGAGTTAGGAAAGCTGGTAATCCTGTAATGAATGCATTGGACAATTCCCATACAATAAAAATTGCCCTATTTCTCATGATTTCCAAATGTTCTGCCAGACATTCGTGTATTTGTGTGTGTGTGTGTGTGCGCGCGCACGCACGCTCGTGTGGGGGGAGGGCAGGGAACTGATTATAATTCTAAACCCTAGAATCTAACTCTATTTTACATATAACCTCTAAGCACATTTTACTTCATCTTAATATAAACTGAATTTCCAAAAATGCAATTACTGTGTAAATTGAGGAAAGGTTGTACTCTCTTTTATTCAGTACTTTTCCATACTTTGTTCAGTATTTTAGAAAACCGTGTCACTAACAGCAATGGACTCTGATTGGAATCTGGGGGCCAATGCAACACCCTTCTATCAGTACACATCTGTAGCCTTTGCACTTGTGGTGATTCTATAGTAATATGTGTGGTTAGCTCAATTTCAAGATATAAAGTATAGAAAAAGAGTATTGACAGTATTCAGCAAAACCTTGTCTTTCTTGTCTTTACTTCCAAATGGTCATTCCAGGTAGGGGCCAGCACCTACCTCATGACATTTGTGGTGTGCCTGAGCATTTACATAGTGAAACACATGTTGTTTTACTGTAAGTTCTTTCCTTTCTGCTTTTCCTTTAAAGTATAGTTGGGTATTATACCAATTTTCTTGAATTTACCTACGCAGATAGCTTATTTATAAATTGCATTTCAGGGTGGTAAATGAGGTTTTCAAATCCTCATAAAAAAAAAGGGGTACTGGCACTGTGAGGGGATTAAGCAGCCCTGGGGCCTTGTGAAGGACCCAGTGTCAGGGCTGGCATGGAGTGAGCATTTGGTTCCTGGTGTCGATACTGTTATGGTCAGCATATGGGTCAGTCCTAACTGTGACACCACATACTTGTGATTCAGGATAAAGATTGTGTATGGTTTCTGCAGAGTGAATTACCATCTGCTCCAATGTTCTCACTGAGGGTTCCAGTTCATTACACATGGGGAGTTGTCAAACAGGAAGAAAGACAATTGCTGCCACAGCATAGAGCACAATGTGAGGCTTGTCAGTGCCCCCTCTACTTTCCCCAGTTACATCCCTGCTCAAAAAAACCCAATGGCTCCCCACTGCCCACAGATTGCAGTCTGGTCTTCTGCTTCCCCTAACTTGAAATCAGGCCTAGCACATCGCTTCCCAACCTTCACAGCCACCCGGACTTTCCCTTTCTTACCCCTCCTCCACTGGGAGGCTCAGCTCAGCTCAGCTCCTTCACTTGGCTTTCCTTCACAGTGAAGCTCACATCCCAGCTCCTCCAGCAGGTCTTTCCAGACCACTCTGGGACACAGTAACTTCCTTATCCAAACTCCGTATCAGCACAGACCATGCTATTCTTTGACAGTTAATCCATACCACCAAATCATGTTAATTATCTTCAGGTGAGTGAATCTAATATCCTGCCCTACTAGACTGAGAAATCTTTAAAGTGGAGAATATGTTTATAAAAATGATGAGCAATAAAAGCAACAGTGATTAGCATGTTTACTGTACGATGAGCATCATGAAGGTATTTACATGCATCACCTCACTAAGCCTTCTAGTGCCCCAATGAAACAGGTGCTCGCATTGTCCTTAAGGCAGTGGTTCTTAACCTTTCTGAGGTACCAAACCCACCAGTTTCATATGCACATTCACCGAACCCTTCTTTAGTGATAAATAAAATATGATTTCTTTTTCCAAATTCAAGACATAGGTATATGTTTTTTTACTGGTGCACAAAATGAGCAGTGCATGAACATCACCTTGCTCAAAGAACAAAACCAACAAAGTGCATGAACTCACAACAAATTACAGTATTACTTTATTCTGGCCTCCACAGCAGAGGTTTCTCCAAACCCCTGAGACCGACTCATCGAACCCCTAGGGTTCGATAGAACCCAGGTTAAGAACCACTGCCCTAAGGAAACAGCTCAGAGGCAAAGAAATCCCAAGGTCACACCAGAGGCAGAACTATGATTCAAAGCCGTGTCTGCCAGAGGCGGATTAAGGTCAGCTGAGGCCCAGGGCACAGAAGAAAATATTGGGCCCCTTAAAAAAAGAGAGAGAGACAGGGTAAATAAAAATACATGTTAAGCATATTTTTAAATAAATAAAAAAATATTATGTACTATTAATGTTAAAATTGCACATATAAAATCAAACTTGGCGTCATTAGAAAAAATTGTAAAGTTGGGGGTTTTGCAGGGTCCTTCAGAAGTCGGGGCCCAGGGCGTGTTCCCAGTGTACCCACCATTAAATCTGTCTCTGATGTCTGCCCAACTTTTCTCTCTTCTGCCTGTCTAGTTCCCTGTTGCCTACAAATGGTGCTGGGCACATGGTGAGCACTAGGGCTATCAATGAGCAAATGTTTACCCAGGCAAGGAAGGAAGCCTACACTGTTTCTTTAAGAAAGAGGAAGGGGAGAAAAAAAGAGAGAGAAAGGGAGAGAAGTGGGTGGGGGGTGAGAAGCATCAACTTGTAGTTGCTTCACTTTATTTATTGATTGTTTCTCATGTGTGCCTTGACCAGGGGCTCAAGCCGAGCCAGTGACTCCTGGATCAAGCCAGTGACCTTGGAATCATATTGATGATCCTGTGCTTAAGCTAGGGACCCCACAATTAAGCTGGCAATCCCACACTCAAGCCAATGAGCCTACACTTCGGCTGGTGACCTCAGGGTTTCAAACTGGAGTCCTCAGCATCCCGGGCCAATGCTCAATCCACTGCAGCACCAATGATCTAGCAGAGAGCCAACACTTGAGGGCTCCACATGCCCTGGTAGGAAAATCACTAGTTTGGGAAATCCACCTTGGAAGATCTGGTTTCAAATCCTGATTGCTTCACTAATGTGTGACCTCTCTGGGCCTCAGTATCTTCATTTACACAGTGGATTTGCGAACACTCACCAGACAGTCTGCTGTGAAGGTTAAATTAAATAATGACTGCAAAGTGCCGAGCCCATTGTTGGGTGCACGTAAGCTCTCTGTAGATGATGTTTTCTTAGCTCAGAGGGGAGGACCCATGCTTTGAACCCGGATCAGTCTGACTCCATAACTTCATTGACCCCATTTTAATCTCCTTGTACCCCTTGGACCTGGCATCATCCTCCATTTGCTTCTCTTCCTCAGGAAAAGGTCCTGTACCTACAACTGCACATGTGATCACATACAACTCCTACTGACCTTACATCATTTTCCACTCCTTTCTCATGAGGCAGGTTTTTCCTCTGCTGTTTCCTTGGCCATGGGTGGGAGGAGGGCTTGGTTGTATGACTTCCAGGAAATACTATGGAACTTCTAGCTCAATCAATAAAGTCCTAGCAGGTAATAGGCACCACACACTTGTTGGCTGACTGATTTAACCAACAAAGGACCTGATTACAGCACTAGGTAGCTCACCCTAGGGACAAAGAAATGCATAACAGCCCTGACATGCAACGGATGCTCACTCAACATTTATAAGGAAGAAGAAAGAGGGAAGGAAAAAGGAAGAGACACAAGAGGAGAAAAGGATACAGCTAGCTTTTGACCATTGTACATGGTTCTTTGCCCTTAGTACCTCCTTTTTCCTCTGTCTTTGGGTAATTAGTAACCATCCATATCTCATGTCCAGCTTGGATGTCACTGCCTCTCTGGGCTAAGTTTATCTCAGGTACAGGAATGTTCTGTAACTGCCTGTTTATTTGTCTGTCTACCCTCTAGCCTCTAAACTTGTTTAGAGTGGATATCTGCAGTCCTCAGCACTGGACACAGTACACAGGACATGCTTAATAAGTATTTGTCTTTCAGGGTAAGAAATCTCCCTGGGGCCCACAAGCACATCAGTCATGAGACAACGAGAGTCAAACTCAAGTCAGCTGGATGCTGCTGCCTGCAAGAGCCATGGGAGTTAAAAGAAGGCCAAGGAGGATGAGGTAGGAAGAGCCAACAAAGGTTCCCGGAGAAGCAAGACAGCAGGGTGGAGCAAAACAACATTGGATGAGTAAGCAGGAGCTAGAATAAGTCCAGGTGCTTCCAGTCACCTACCAGGAAGGACTGGCAGGGAACAGGGGATAGAGAGGCAGGTCTGAGGGAATCACTGTTTGGGGTGAGTGAGATAGACTTAAATCTCCTTCATCTGGCCCTGGCTGGTTGGCTCAGCTGTAGAGCGTCTGCTTGGTGTGTGGAAGTCCCAGGTTCGACTCCCAGTCAGAGCACACAGGAGAAAATAACATCTGCTTCTCCCCCCTTGCTCATCTCTTCTACTCCTGCAACCATGGCTCAAATGGTTTTAGCAAAGTTGGCCCCAGGAGCTGAGGATGGTTCCATGGCCTTGCCTCAGGTGCGAAAATAGCTCTGTTGCTAAGCAATGGAGCAGTGGCCCAGACAGGCAGAGCATCACGTGGTAGGGTGCTTGCCGGGTGGATCCTGGTCAGGGCGAATGCTGGAGTCTGTCTCTCTATCTCCCCCTTACACTTGGAAAAGAAGAGGGAAAAAGCCATAGTTAAGGAAGCCAAGTTTGGCAGTGGTAAACAAGCAGCCTGGCTGGGGGCAGGGAGCATGGCAGGGTGAAAGACTGTGCCATCATTCCAGGTGTGAGGTAGGGCACACCTGAGTAAAAGGTGATGACAGGCTCTAGGTAATGTGCAAGGTAGCTAGGCTACAGTCCCAGTCATTCAAATCTTGGTATTGCTATGAACGTGTTTTGTAGATGTGATTAAAGTCCATAACCAGTTGATTTTAAGAAAGGGATCTCGGCAGGCCTAATTCAATCAGTTGGAAGGCCTTTCAAATAGAACTGAGGTTTCCCTAATGAAGAACTTCTGCTTCTGCCAGAGACTTCCATCCTGTCCTACAAATTTTAGACTTGCCCAGACAGCCCCACAATCACCAACTCCTCATACTGACTCTCTTAATATATTATCTCCTACTGGTTCTGCTGCTCTGGTTGAATGCTGACACACAGGAGGCAACAGGGATGAGGAGGAAGTAGGGAGCTAGCAAGCACTCTGGAGGAAGACAGCAGCTCCCATAAATTCCTACTGTACTGGTGTGAGCTGGCCAAATGCCTCCATGCCAACAGCAAGCCAGCGCCTCTCTAACACGCCAGCCCCTTGCTCGGCCACCTGGGCCACATTCAGCTCAGGCCTCCATTATCTCTCACTGTTCTCCTAAATGCCTCTTTGGGACTGTTCCCACCACATTTGTCAGAGCTGGCCCACACATCACATCAATCCCTTCCCAGAGCATCCTGGACATGCTGACCCCATGCCCTCCTCTCCCTCCAGTGGGCTCTGGTTGCCAGCCCTAACTCCCAGCTCAATCATTCTCTTATTAGTGACACCAGCGCATCCCTCCACCTGTCACTGCATTTGTGAGGCTAAGTTTGACAGAAGGGGAAACTGAGGCCCAAAGAGATAAAGTGACATGAACAGTCAGTGAAGGTCAGCTGGTAAGTGGTGGGGCAGGACTCAATGCCAAATGCTGGCTCTTGCCATTCTTTCTTATTGCTATCTCTGTCTTCACTTTCTTGGCACAATTCTTGAGGGCAGAATACACAGCCCTCTAACAAGTCTTCTAATCTTCTCCTCTAGTGCCCAGCATAGTGCTAATTCAGTAGGCACAAAGTAAACACCTCACTCATTTCTGGCATTGTTTTTCAGCAGCACTGCACTAGGTCTGGCGTTGAGTGCAAAGCCACTGACTCTTCTGGGCCTGCCACACAAGAAGAGGATGGGTTCTGTGTCCCAGGGAGACCCAGGCACGTGGGCGGGCTCCACACAGTGCCCAGTGCCAGAGGTGTTCCAGAAGAGTTAACAGCACCTCCCTCCACAAGGCCCCCTCTCGGTGTCCCTACAGGCTTTCTCAGGAGGTGGCCAGCCCTGCAGAACCCCTCCTACCCAGCAACCACTCGGACTTTGGGGGGCCTTTGTGTTTTAATAAAGACGGTATTACTGAGTCGCAAAGCTTCCCTCCTTTCGAACCTTCCTCGCTGCCAGGGTTCCTGCTAAAGGTGAAGCGCTGTCATTCAAGGCCAAAGAAAAGGCTGAATCAAGATGCTAAACTCTTTGACTTAATGTGACAATCTACGGTTCTGCCTGAATCACAGTTGTGGGCGAGGTGTGCCCAATGCAGCACCCTGGGCAGCTACAGCTTTGGGTGTCCTCGGGTTCTGGGGATCTCTCCACGGCCGCCTGGGCTCTCTGCATGCACCTCATGAACGCTCTAGTTTCCTCTCTGAATGCAGACACCAGCCGGCCAGGGAGAGCCCCACCAACGCCGTTCCCTGCCTGCTTCAGGCAGCAACAAAGACCACTTGAGGGCCGAGAGACAGCGCTGCCCAGTTCCTTTCCTGAGCCTGTTCTCTTCCTTTTCACACATCTTTCCCTTTTATTTCCCCTGCCCCCTTCACTCCTGCTTTATGCCTCATTGAATCCATTAGCCACTTTATAGGGTGCTCCTGAAGAATAAATTTTCTGTGTGGGGCTCCTGACGGTTTCCCAGCTGGCACCTCCAACCCGCTGCAGTGGCGGTGGGGGGAGGGTGGAAAGGCACACTATGAGGGGAGGAGCCTCCAGGGCCCCTCCAAGGCTGCATCTCCGTCTGGCAGCTGCAGGGCAGGCTGGCTAAGCAGGCGGGCTCACCTGACAAACGGCCCCACCATGGCTCTTGCTGACCCCAAACAGCTTCAATTCCCCCATGATTTTAGGGCAAGCTTTTAAGCCCTGTAAACTTTTGTATTCTCATCTGCAAAATGGGGATAATAATAATCGTACCCTTCTCAGAGGGTTGCTGTGAAGACTCAGTGGGTTAAAGGAGTAAGGGCTTTAGAACAGGGGACCTGGGTAAAACTAAATGCCACTTAAGCATTTGCTTTTACTATTATCATCATGCAGACAACAACAACACGGCTATTTAAGAGTCCTTGTGCCACCTCCAACTCCTCTTCTTGTTTGGTGAATGAAGGAAGGGAAAGAAAAAAGGCAATTCAAGGCTATTTGCAGCTGTTTCTGTATGAGTGTGTGTGTGTGTGTGTGTTTTCTTTTTTCCTGCTCTGGTGTCCTAGAGCTCTGAAAGGAATGAAAACAGAGCCATAAAGCAGTGAAAAGGCAGGATTCTTCTTAAAATCCAGCTAATCCTGCAGCTTCCTTTAACGCGGCAATAGGAGGAGGCGGGAAGGGACCAGAACTGTTTGTGCAGCACCTCCCCTCCCAACCACTGCTCTTGGAGACTAGGAAACTAGGGGAAAAATCCATAAATCAACCACCAAGAGGACGACAGAAGAAGGAATCAGGCAGGAAGAGAGCAAAGCACAGGAGCTAGCTGAGGAGGAAGAGGGGGCAGCATGAAGGAACACTTAACCAGTAGGCAAGGATGGCTGCCCTCAGAGACCAGAGGCTGGAGTGGATGAGCCCTCTGCTCTCTGCCTGTGAAGTCTCCTGGGCAGCAGTAGGTCCCACAGAACAATGATACCACAGCAAAAGGTGTCTCTGATCTGACCACATCTCTCCTTTCCACCTCCACCTCCTCCCTGCTCACCCACTAACAGGGCTCCCACAGACTCTCCATCCCTCACCCATCCACTTACAACAGGCAACCAGAACCAGCTTTTGAAGATAAAGGTCAGGTCATGCTGCCCCTGCTTAAAAGATTTCAGTGCCTATTCACAACACTTGGAATAAAGTCCATGGCCTGTGTGGTCTGACCCCTACTGATATCCTTGCCTCATCACATGCCACCATCAGGTCCATCTGGGTCCCAACATGCTTCGCTTCTCAAATTTACCAGGTCCTTCCCACGACTGCCTCATATGTGCTGCTCACCTGGCCAATCCTTTCACCTGGCCAATCCTTTCCCATCCTTTCAAACACAAATGGAGACCCTCCTCAGTGTCTCCATCTGAGTTCCCTGCTCCCATTCTTCTTTCTCACAGCGCCTCTTCTCCTGTCCACAGTATTTCTGTGACTTGTTTATTCTTCATCCCCTCCACCAGGCCATAGCTCCATGGTCTGGTTCACTCACCACTCACCAGCTTGGTGCCTGGCATATGGTAGGCACACAATAAACACTTACTGGATAAGTGAAAGAATAAATGAGTGAATAACTAACATCCATAGCAAGCGAGAATCTGAGTAGAAAAAAATAGAACATTTGGAGGCTAAAAGGGCTGGGGTGAAATTTCAAGGATCCTTCAGAAAAACTCTCCATTGCAAACCATCCCTGGCACTTATCAGTGTTTGAAATAGTCCATGCTTTGGGTAACAGCAATTCATATGTCAATTTCTTGTTAAATGGCAAAGAGTCAACATGAATTAGTAATAGATTAATGTAGAGATCCTTTGTCTATGAAGGATCAGACAGTGAATATTTTAGGTTTTGTGTGTCACACAGTTTCTGTTCCAACTACTCAATTGCTGTAGTAACACAAAAGGAGTCATAGACAATTGTAAAGGAATGAAGGTGGCCCTGTTCCAATAAAATTTTATTTACAGAAACAGGCCATGGGCTGGATTTGGCCCTCCAGCCATAGTTTGCCAATCCCTGGATTAGAGTAAGGCCTGGCAAAGTTACTCAAGAAGGACATAGCAATGACTAGTTTTTTCAGTCTTCAACAAATACGCATAGTCAGTTCTGGTAATGTCACAAAATCCTAACATTGCTTCACATGCTGTCATATGCTAAACTAAAGACAAGGACACCTTGAATTTACTTGTAATTATTGTTAGAATACAAAGCATTTCATTTATATCATTCTGCATGTCAGGAATATATTTATATAAATGGGAAAATCTAAGAGCAATTTTCACTCTGAAGGTACTAAAGACAACATTTGTTAAATGTGTGGTTGGGTAAGTGGATAGATGGACAAGAAAAATGGAGAGGACAGGATGTTTAACAGAATGATCACAAAAGTAGACTTACTTGGTCAATAATTAGATGAGACATAAAGGAAGAAGTTGTCAAAAATGACTTGGTTTCAGGCTTATGAGATCAGAGGGAGGAGCTGGTGGTAGAGATGGGTGAGATTAATTTGGATGATGAATAAAAAAACAAGATAGAGCAAAGATAGTTTTCTCAACAAATGAACATCCATATACAAAATATCAATCTAGAACAGACCTTACATTCTTCATAAAATTAACTCAAAATGGATCATAGAATTAAATGTAAAATACAAAACTATAAAACAACTAGAAGATAACATGAGAGAAAACCTAGGTGACTTTGGGTATGGTGATGACTTTTTAGATATAACACCAAAGGCACAATCCATGAAAGAAACAGTTGATTCATTCAAAATTAAAAACTTCTGCTCTGTGAAAGACAATGTCAGGACAGTGAGAAGACAAGCCACAAACTGGGAGAAAATATTTGCAAAAGGCACATCTGATAAAGGACTGTTATCCAAAATACACAAAGAAGTTTTAAAACTCAACAATAAAAAAACAACCCAATTATAAAATGGGCCAACAAACATCTCACCAAAGATATATAAATAAGCACATGAAAAGATGCTCTACATCATATGTCATTAGGGAAATAAAAATTAAAACAACAGTGAGATACCATACCACAAGGCACCTATTGGGAAGGCCAAGATCTGAAAACACTGACAACCCCGAATGCTGGCAAGGATGCAGAGCAACAGGAACTCTCATTCACTGCTGGTGGACATGCACTTTGGAAGACAGTTTGGTGGTTTCTTACAAAAAGAAACATACTTCTACAGTCATACTCCTTGGTATTTAGTCAAAGGAGTTAAAAATTTATGTCTACATAAAAATGCATGCACAAATGTTTATAGCAGCTTTATTAATAATTGCCAAACCTTGGAAGCACCCAAGATGTCCATCAATCAGTGAATGGATAAATAAACTGTGGTACTTCCAGACTATGAACTAATATTCAATGATGAAAAGAAATAACCTACCAAGCCATGAAAAGATATGGAGGAAACTAAAATGCATTTTACTAAGTGAAGGAAGCTAATTTGAAAAAGCTACATACTGTATGATTCCAACTACATGGCATTCTGGGAAAGGCAAAACTACAGAGACAGTGAAAAAGATAAGTAGTTACGAGGGGATGGGGAAGGGAGAAAACAGGCAGAGCGCAGCGGGTTTTTAGAGCAGTGAAACTATGCTGCATGGTACTACAATGGTGAATGTATGTCCTTATACACTGTCCAAATGCATAGAACATACCACACCCAGAATGAACCCTAATGTAAACCATGGACTCTGGGTGTTTATGATACATCAATGGAGGTCCACCAGTTATAATGAATGTACCACTCTAGTGAGGTATGTTGTTAACAGGGAAGGCTAAGCATGTGTGGGAGCAGGAAGCATATGGGAAGTATCTTTACTTTCTGTTCAATTTTGCTGTTAACCTAAATATGCTCTTTAAAAGTTCTTTTTAAAACAAACAACCTAAGGAAAATCACAAAGATATCTTCATGATTTCTCTAGTCACTTGATTTCAATTATTTGTTTTCCAATTATCCAGAGTGGTATTCTTTGTCATCCAGATGACAAGGTACAAACAGCCTGAAAGTTTCCTCCTAAAGAAAGCAAGAATTTCAGAATCCCCCCTTTTCTCAGGACTTAATATACAATCAAGAAAGGTTTTTACGTTTTCTGAATCCAGATGTCTGGAATTTTCAATAGTGTCTAAGGAGAGTATAGAATAAAAACTGAAGCTATTGCACTGGGCAGGGAAATAAAAAGTTTAATGAGCCATCCATCTACCATGTGCTCAGAACTACAATCAATGTGCTCACATTGAACCTGCACATGAACTCCCACTGGAGGTACTAGAATAGACAAGGACCAGCCATAGGGAATGCAGAGAGACTCAGATTTGAATTCCAGCTCTGGTCCTTTCAAACCGGGTGGCCTTGGGCAAACTTTGTAATTTCTCTGGGCCTCCACTTTCTTATCTGTAAAATAGAGTTTGGATTTAAAAACCAAGGTGCTATCTACCCAATATGCTACTAATATTTCAGAGCCACTTTGCAGCCATTAGAATCTCCACCTTCCTAGGATCTGATTCTCTAACTGTTCTATTGTTTCATGCTGGTATTAATGGACTGAACTGCAAATTGTCTGTCTGTCTGTGTCTTCCCTAGTAGGCTACATGCTGTGTGGAGACAAGACTATCAACTGTCCTCTTCATTGTAACCAAGCACCTTGTAGGGAGCCCCTGGAACAGGTGGAATTCATTCATTCTACAAATATTCAGTAACCAACAGCTACATACTGAAGCTGACCCCTAGTTAGTATCTCTCCAACCCAGAGTAGCTTCTTCTGAGACTAGCAGTTACTCACTCTGACCCTGGGGAGATCCTGAATGCCAGTCTCTTTGACATCAGAAGATTGTAAAGCACTTGAGAGCACAGGAGAGGATGGAGCTGAAAGACACCTGCAGAGGTTGTCCCTGGAGGAGATGTAATGCCAGTGCAGCCTCCAGCCAATGCACTGCCTGCTGGGCCACTGGAGAGCACTGCCCGGCTTTCACCTGTGGATCTTGTCACAGCCTCACCAGTGATCTACTTATTTGTGACGTGAGCCCAAATCCCCACTTAGATAATCGCCTGCCGAAAAGTTGAACATGAAATGTGTGCCTCCAGGAGCTGGGGACATGCTCGTTAAATTGAATTAAAGTCAAGGTTATAGTTTTTACCTTGGAGAAAGAAGGAGGCTAGGAATTATTTCTTGAATTAATAAAATTTCAGAAATTTCTGCTGAGGTCTGAATATAGGAAGTGGGCTAGAACTTAGTGGGAAGATAGGATTCTCCTTCATTGAACAGCTTCATGAAGGCAGCCCTGGCTAGGGTCCAGCTGGCAAGAGGCAGAGCGACCTCTGCCCACTCAGGAAGAGTCATATGATCCCATGTTTTCAGCTGTTTTTGTACATAACCAAAAAACCTTTGGACGCTGGGCTCATGTTCAAGGTGAGGCAAGAAATAGTAACCAAAGTATCAGATCTTCTCTTGAAGAGCCCCTGTACCAATCCAGGGACTCCTTGTCTCCCCAAACTGTCAGATTTGACTCACAGAACCCTGTCACTTATACACACCTGGAGAGCCAGGCCACCAGGCTGTAGTTCCTGACCTAAGATTTGACATTTACTGTCTGTGTGGCCTTGGACAAGGTCCTTCCCCTCTCTGAGCCTCAGCTTCCTCATTCATCAAATAAGGGTGAGTGTGAACCACATGATCTCTAAGGAAGCTCACAAGGTCAGCAAGCCACATCTCATCCTGGATGCTAACCCTGGTCTTGGGCATGGGACACAGGAAGAGCCCTGGAAACCCAGCCTTTAGAAAAAGGCTTAATTGGCTCATCTGACTTCAGCATTTCTCTTAAAAGCACATTTAGCTCAAGCTACAACCAATTATCACTGAGTACCTACTAAACTATCTCATTAACTGCCTTTTCAGAACAAGCCCATAAGAAGTTGTCATTGTCCCCATGTCATAGATAACAGGCATGAGGGTACACTTATCCAGAGCACAGGATATGAAACTCTGCTTCCTACCTGAGGGTCCTTAAGCAAGTTACTCAAACCCTCCAAGCCTTCATTTTCTGATCTATAAAATGGGGATCATGCTAGCCCCTGTCTCATGGGGTTGTTTCAAGGTTTGAATGCACTGGGCCTATGACATGCTCAATAACTATTATCTATCACAACTTACAAATGTTACCACTACTGCTGTCATTACCATTTCTACTAGAAATGAGAAAAAGTGGCCTCAGAGAAGGTATGTGAAAGTATATCACTCAAACACCACAATGTTCTAAATTTTAATCGAGTCCACAGACAGACAAGGTGGGTTGGTCAGTACTAAGGTACAAAGTCTCCATGTAACTCTGGGCAGGCTACTCTACCTCTCAGACTCAGGGTCTCCATCTGTAAAGCAGAGGCGATATCTAGTTTCTCAGTTCATGCGTTTCATCTATGAAGGAAGGGCCCCTCCCTTCACACGTCTCTTCTATGATCTCCAAGATTTTAGCCTGCTAGTCCTTCCTTGAAACTCTGTTCCTGTATTAGAATTCCCTGACCAAAAAAAAAAAAAAAAAAAAAATTCTCTAACACACAGGTTCAGTGGCCTAGCCAATGGCAAATGGCCCCACTGTGGGACTGAGCTTTCTCCTGAGGGCTAAGTGGAACCACATTTTGCCGTGGCCCATGTGCTGGGCCTGAGTGCCCAAGTCCACACATGCACATGGACACTCACATGCATACACAAAACCTTGTCTAAGCAGGGCTCTTGCAACCATGCACAACGCCATCTAGCCAAGCTCCACTGGCCTGAGTATCAACTTCTAAGGATGCGTAATCATTGGAGAAGCAATAATAATAGCAACCATAACACCTACTCCCTTCGCCTTATGGTTCCCAGTACACCTTCACTGTTAGCTGAGTAGGGCAGAGGTTGTGTTTCACTCATCTTTAGATACCCACTAAGTAATGCTAGGTACAGAGCAGATATTCAGAAACTGTTTCTTGAATGGATAAATTTTATCTTTGTAACGAGTTTCACATCAACCATTACTCAGCTTTTTTTTTTTTTTTTTTATACAGGGACAGAGAGATAGAGAAAGGGATAGATAGGGACAGACAGACAGGAATGGAGAGAGGTGAGAAGCATCAATCATTAGTTTTTCACTGCTGTTGCGACACCATAGTTGTTCATGATTGCTTTCTCACATGTGCCTTGACCGCGGGCCTTCAGCAGACCGAGCAACCCCTTGCTGGAGCCAGCGACCTTGGGTCCAAGCTGGCAAGCTTTTGCTCAAGCCAGATGGGCCTGCGCTCAAGCTGGCGACCTTGGGGTCTCGAACCTGGGTCTTCTGCATCCCTGTCCGACACTCTATCCACTGTGCCACTGCCTGGCCAGGCGAGAGAAAGGGGGGAGGAGCTGGAAGCATCAACTCCCATATGTGCCTTGACCAGACCAGTGTAGGGTTTTGAACTGGCGACCTCAGTGTTCCCAGGTCGACGCTTTCAGCTTTTGATATTAGTTACACATCCCGCTAAGCGCTAAATGTGCATCCGTGCACTTCCTCCTGCCAACCACCCCACAAGGCATGCTCAGTTATCGATCTCTGTTTTGCAGAAGAGAAAACCAAGGATCAGAGAAGTTAAGTGATGTGCCTAGGGTCACAGCTAGTGACAGACCTGAAATGTGAATCCTGAGTTCAAACCCTGACTCTTAATCCTTTAGTCATTCTCTTCCTCTTTAACCAGAAAAGGCAGAAAGGAAGGGAACAGGAGCAGTGTGTATGCAGTCTGAAGAAGTAGATCGAGAACACAATGATTTTTATATATGAAAAACCAGAAAAATCCTATTGTCTTTAGGATACAAACTAGAGAAAGCCAAGATCAGCGAAAGCATCCTGGCTGAAGGGACATACATCTTTGTTCTACTCTGGTCTCTGCTTCTTAATAGCCCATAGCACAGGGCTTACTGCTATCTCTTCTGTGCCCTCTTAACTCACCTCTTGTAGGTCCACCCACCTCCAACATTCTAGCACTTTCCTCTTGCTCTTACACACCACTGGGCGAGCCGAGGGGCCCTTCTTTTTTAAAAGGGCCCAGAGTTGACCAGTTCCTATTTTCTCAGAGGTTTTGTTTCCAGCCCTTGACCTAGATATTAGCTTACAATCAAGTTTATGAGCAATTGCCTACTAGAAGCAGGCAGGCAAGGAGTGATGCAGTCGGTTACAGTGTCCCAGGTATAAGAAAAGCTTCATTTTCCACAAGTACAAAGGAAGAAACTGATGGCAGTGATGCTCAGTCACAGGATCAAGGGCAATGGGGAGTGGTGGGGACTGTAGCCAACCACATATCCTAGGAGGCACCTGCTGCTAGTTCAGCCACATTCTGCCATGTAGATACACAAGTTCAGTGTGGCCAAATCTTTCAATTTGCCATGGGATGCAAGAATTCTATTTCTTTTTTCCACATAAAATTTCCTAATTTCTAAATGTTGGAAACTAATTTTTTTTTTCTTAAAAAATAAAATGCATCTGAGAGCTGGACTTAACCATGAGCTACACATTTATAATCTCTATTGATCCTTGTGGCACAGATGGCTGTATTCACAGACGTCCCTGTGTTCCCCTAGATTTCCCAACCTCCCTGACAGTTAGGGGAGACTGTGCCTCGGGTTCTGGCCAGGAGGCATGATTGGAAGAACCATGATAACTTTCAGGCCAGGGCAGTTAATAGTCACTGTCTCCTTTCATTTCCAATCACTAAAAAGGTGCCAATCCTCGAGGCCACATGGTGCAGATGACACAGCAAAGCAACAAGATGGACTTGTCTGCCCTTCCCTCCACAGACCCCAGGTAGGTGAGATCTTGGGGTGGGTCTGTGGAGGCAGCACTAGCACACACCTGGAGCACATACCTTAATTACAAAAGAATACATGGTAGTAGCTTAGCACTTCTTGGTTTTTGAAGAACTTTAACTCCCCTTTCCCTGTGTGACTCTCAACTCAGTAAGAAGGCAGGATAACGTTTTATTGTTTCACAGATGAGAAAACTGAGGCTCAGTAGGTAGAAGTGACTAGCCCTGAGCTGTGTGACAAATAAAAGGTGAACGGGCATTCTAGCTCTGGGCTCCTAAATGGACTCCCTGTCCAGTGCTCCCCTTACTTCCCTTTGCAACATGACCTTCCTGGAACTCTCTGGGTCATCTGTGAGCTCACATAGGACAACGCATGCTCTCCCTCCCTCCACTCCAATCCACGCTAGTTGCTTGAAAATGCGCCTCTTACCTTTCCTGTGGACTTGGTCCCCTTCCAGATACAGAAGTAGCAGATGGTCCAGGCTGCCAGGAGACACAAGGCCAGCTCCCAGCGGAGATTTCCAATGTTCTCAATCCCATCCGAGATGGCCAGGACCCGGTGCCTGCAGAAGAAAGGGTTCTGAGTCAAAGGGGCAGTATATGGTCTGCCCCAACCAAACCCTGAGCAAAGCTAGTGTTGCAGGGAGGCAAGGATAGCCCGCCTATTCCTTTCCACCATCCCCCATTCACCCACTATCTTTTGAGCAAAACCAAGGGCTGGGTGTGGGAGCCTCAGAGAGAAATAAGACCCAGCACTGCCTTCATGGAGTCACTCCATGGGGGGAAAGAGGGCCCAGTTAGCAGACAGTTTATGATGCAACATGGTAAGGATATGAGGGGAGAAGCACAGGGCCTTTGGTTAGACCAAGATGCTCCTAGCATACCTCAGGGTGCCAGTCCTGTCCATAACCACAGTCCATAAACACCCAGGTTCCTCTCTCAGGGGATCACACACCCTGGCCTGCTGAACTCAAGAGTTGCCACTTTAGACAAAAGCTTTCAGAGCCAGGTGATTTGGTTCCCGTTTCCCTACTGTTGCTATCATGACAGAAGCATGTGTCAAGATGGAGCTTCTAGAAGCCTGAGTGACTACATGAACCCTCCTGCCACCCTATGTCAGAGTGTGGTGCGAGTGAGAAATGAACTCTGTTGCTTTAAGCTACTGAGGTCTTTGGAGGTATTTGTTACTGTAGCATAAACCAACCTATCTTGACTGCTAGAGGGGGTCAGGGAAAGCTTCCTGGAAGAAGTAAGATTTAAGGCCACTGTGAAAGATGATGCAAGTGAGCCAGGAGAGGGAGGTGTAAAGATTGTTTTAGGTTGAGGGGACAGCATGAGCAAAGGCCAGAAAATGAGCATAGGACACCTGGGGAATGTTAGAGCATTCATTCCATGGAGAAAAAAGCAGAAAAGGTAAACAGAGGCATCATCAGGAGCCTAGAGTAGCATGCCAAGGGGTAGGGGTGTCACAGAGGACCCAGGCCACAGAAAAGAGAGGCCCATGGATACACTGAGCCAATGCCTCCAGCTACGGCCGTCGCTCAGAACCCATCAATTCTTCAGAGTTGACACAGGTCTGGCTCCCAGAGTCCATGCCTGGGGTTTGTGTTTCTTTAAAGTCAAACTCGCCACGCTCCATATTGTGCAGAACCAGGGCACCAACACAAACCCCTTCCAAGCTTGCTCCACGAACCCCATTCTGGCTGCCAAACCACCCCCACCAGACCACGCCAGTTGCCTCAGCACTCTGGGAACGTCCTTTGAGAAAGCAGCTCCCATCCCACTAAGCATGAAAGCCTCCCTCAGTGTCTGTCTCCCTGGGAATCCGCTAGGGGCCTGATTCTGCATTAATTACTCAATGACACCAATTAGTACTGGTCTGCAGGCTCCTTCCAGCCCCAACTGCCACAGGAGAAATCAGGCAGGCCCCCAAACAAAATCAGGCTGTGTGAGACCATGGATTTACTCAACAGGAAACAAGCTCTCAGACATGTAGCCAGAAGTGGGAACATCCACATTAATATGCATTTATTGAGCAACTACTTGTGCCAGGTATTATGTTAACACTAGGTCCTAAGGATAAGAAGGTACACATGGTATGGCTCTTGCCCTTGACCAGGATAAGTTAGACACAAAAGAAGTCCAAGTTATTTGAGAAGGAATGGAGACAGCTACATAGTTATAACAATCCCTTTATTTCCTTCTTATGTCTTAGTAGTCTCTAGCTTTAATTAATTTAAAAACTATAGGGTTTCCTAAATGAAACCCTAAAGAGTATCTATTATTATAAAAACACAGTGGACCCCAGAGCATGATTCTTGTGGGATGCTCGCCAAAAGACAAAATTCCCGCACCCCATCCCAGATCTGCTGAAATCCAAATCTTTGTGGAACAGCCCCTGGGAAACTGCATTTTGACATGTTTCCCCAAGGATTACTCAAGCAGGCTTGATCTCTACAGAAGTAGAGTTTCCTTGCAAGGAAGGAAGGACCTATCTGACCCCCTTGTCTCCAGATTAAGAGCCTTATAGACAACATATACTCACTCATCTTACAAACTACCCCCCAGAGCACCCTGAAATCATCAACTGGCAAATGAGAAGGGACAACCCAGAGCAGGTAAGAAAGTGTGCCACTACAGATGGAGAGGTCCTGGGAGTTCTCTGTCCCACTCTACTTTAGCCTCTGACTTTTTCATCAAAACAAACAAACAAACAAAAAAACACTAACACAGGTCCTCAGCTAGTGGAGGTACACACACACACATACATACACACGCCTTTTCGTTGATGTAGTTGTTTTCTAAATGAGGAAACTGCAAACTGAAAATTATAGAGATAGAGGGAGAAAGAGGGTGGCGGGCCAGCCAGGAGTAGGCTGGCTCAGGTCCCCTCTATTCCACATTTTGGATACTGCAAACTTTTGAGTCATTGTAGACTGCTTCGGCGCCCTCTTGCTTAATTGAACAATCTACCATAATTCACAGAATGGAAAGCAGATTACTAAAAGCCACGCAAAAGGAACTGCTCTTTTGTTTCACCAGACACTATTTGAAAACATCCTCAAACTATTTTCTTTAGGTTTTACCCACGCTGACTCTAACTAGCCATGGACCTTGGGTTTCTAAAGAAAGGGGGTTCCGGGGCTAGGTTCTCAGCCTGCAGGGCTGTGGGGTTGTTTTGAAACCTACAAGGGCAGCCTTTGAGAGCATGGGGGCTGGGCATTTAGCTCTGGGGACTTGGAGAAGGCACAGCTCTTCCTGGGAAAGAGCTTTCTTAATGACCTACCCCCATGAAGTGCTGGGACAGAAGAAAGGTCTGAATAAGGAAGAGATTGCTGCCAATACCCTGGCAACAAAAGGATCCAGGACCAGACCTCCCAATACTGTTGCAGGGAGCGGGAAATGTTGAAGACTAGATGGGGGCCTTTGGAGAGATTCATTTACTCAAGAAATATTGTTTACCAACTCTGAGCCAGGCACAAAAGTAGAGTCTTCATGAAGCATCTTTTTCAGGCCCTAAGAGTGTAATATTTTTGGAGATTTCTATCCAGAGGCTGAAATCTCTGAGCTGAGAAGTATAACACCTGTTTCTACAGCCCTTGGTGCATAGAAAGAAGGGCTGTGTTCCATTTCCAGCTCTGCTCCTTCCCAGCTGTGAGACGTTGTGTAGGAAGCATCACTTCTCTGAGACTCAGCTTGCTCATCTGTAAAATGGGAGTGATGATATCTCCCTTCTACAGGTTTTTAAGCATGAACTCATCTAAGCCTCTCAATCCTTGAGGTAGGTACAATTATTATCATAATTTCAAAGATGGGAAAACTGAGATACAGACAGGTTATAATAATTTGCCCAAAGTCATACCACTAACAACAGACAGAGTTGTAAATTGAACCCAGGGATCCTGACTCTAGAGCTCACACTTTCAGCCACAATGTTAACTCCTAGACTCTCGTGTAAATACTAAAATCACCATCTTCCTCTCTTCTTTTTAAATTAGAGCTATAGTAAATGCATATCCCAAAGCTATCTTGCATGTCTTTGTGTGTTAGGTAAAAGTAGTATGCAGCAATGGTTTTTAACTGCCGGTCCACCAGAAATTTCATGCTGCTCCATGAAGAGTTAACCGTGCTGATGTTGTAAGAAGATTATAGACCCAATGACTATAAACTCTATAATCTTCCTACAACATCAGGGTGGTTAACTCTTTTGCAGACTGGCACAGAATTTCTTGCAGACCAGGTCTGCAGACCAGCAGTTGAAAACCACTGGTATACAGTATGTGTCCTTTATGCATTTATTAATTTATACAAGTAATACTATTTCAAGTATCATCAGTGTGCTAGCTACTGTGCTATATACCCAGGGGTCCCTAAAGAGCTTGTGTTCTAATGAGGAAGGCAGATGAGTAAACAGAGTACGGCATGGAGAGAGTTATGATCGAGAAAAGCAGGGGACCATTCCTCAATGGAGATATGGCCAACATCAGGACGTAGAGGTGGAGGTGGCTCCTGCCTGAAGGGTAGTTAGCAAAAGAGAGAATTAGTAAAGAGAAAGGGGATATTTGGGGACAGAAAAGCCACCAAGGGCAAAAGGCAGGAGGCTGGAATGAGGCTCAGTGAGGCCAGAGCAGGACATGATGTGTCAGGGCAGTGCAGCAGAAGCCAACGTAAGTGAGGGGGTGAGGACATGGCTGGAGTGGTGAGCCAGAGCTGGACTGTGAGCCTTACTAAGGAGCTGGGGCTTCATCCTGAGGCTGATGGAACTGTGGAAGAGTCAAATAGGGGTGAGACCCCATCAGATGTATGTTTCAGAAAACTCTCTGGCTGTGGGAAGAGTGGACAGGAAGGGTGGGATGGAGCAGGGTATCTACTGCAGAGAATTTTGCCTGAATTTGGGCAGTAAACAGGGAGGGTCTGGATTAAGGTAGGGGAATCATCCTGGAGGGGAACTAGCGAGTTTGAGAGCAGCAGAGGTATCAGGTGGCAGTAAGCAGGGAAGAGGGAGATCTAGGCTGGCACCCAGGTTTGTACTTAGGTGGATGGCAGGTCATTAGCTGAGCGGGAGTACTGTCCAGCGGGGTAGAAGAAGAGGTGAAAAATCAATCTTTTAGATAAGATGATTCTGAGATGTATATGGGACCTCAGGGAACTGCAACGCCCCAAAGCAAATGGGTCTCTAAATGCAAAGTTCAGAAAAGAGATGAAAGGATGGATCAGGGTGTCCTCCAAGAGCAAGAAGCTGCCTGGGGAGCGCTGGAAAAGGGGAAGGAGAGGGTTTACAGCAGAGCCCCTGGAACCCCAAATTTATAGAACAGAGAGGAAGGGAGGACCCCTTGCAGGGGATGGAAAAGGGTGAATAGAAAGGCAGGGAGCAACCAGAGAAGGTGGCATCCCCTAACACAGGGGGAGGGGGAGCATCCCAGAAGGGGAAGCAGCCCATCTGCCAAGGGCTGCAGAGGGGCCTGGTGAGAGGAAGAGTGGCTATGAGAAGTGGGATCAGGAGGGGTTGGCGGCAAGGCAAGGAGAGCTGGTTGCCTGGGCAGGGGGCAGGGGCAGACTTCAAATGGTATGGTGAGAGGGAGATGGGAGGCAAGAGCCTGGTGAGGCAGCTCTTTTGGGAAGCTGGGCTCTGACAGGTCAGAGATGATGATACTGAGAGGGACCACAGGGCACAAAAGCTGTTTTACTTACATCTGTTTTCAGGTTGGTGAGACAGGGATTGTAAATGGGAAAGAGCCAGAAGGGAGGGGAAAGTTTCCATTAAAGGAGGAAATAGGGGATAAGAGAGAATGGAGTAGAAGTCCTAGAGATGGAGGCACGGAAAGAGTCCACAGGTGGAGACATCATTTCTACAGGGACTGGAAGGAAAAAGTTGGGAAACCAAGAGGTAAGTTTTAAAGCAAACTCTGTTCATATTAACAGACCCTCAGAGGAAGGAACAAGGAGCTGTCAGCTGTCTGCAGAGGAGACTATGGCAGGTGCCACCTGAGAGCCCTCACATCTCATGGCATTCATTCTCATGGTAAAGGCAATTTAAAACTCATTTTACAGCTGCGGAAACTGAGGCCCAGATAGGTGAAGCAACTTGCCCAGATTGGAGCCTGAAACCAGGTTCTTCTGATCCTCACACACCCACTACCTCTCCAGAAACTGACGCCAGAAACAGGAGGCTTGCTGCTCAAGGCCTTTCTTATTTCTGGGGTGTCAACCTCACTTCCCTCTGTCTTTCCCACACACAGAGGGCTGGGAAGGAAGGAGGGACAGAAGGAGGGAAGGGAGGGAGGGAGGGAGGGAGGGAGGAAGGAAGGAAGGAAGGACGGACTCTCACGCCTGGAGCTTCCCTTCCGGACACTCCAGCTTGCAGAGCCAGGGGTGGTCTGACCAGAGGAGGCAGAGAGGGAGCAGCCCATCAACCCCCTTCCCCAAGTCAGCCACCACAGAGAGCCTGGGAGAGGTTGTGTGGGAACAGCTGCCGGTGAAGCCTGGGGAAGCCTCATATTAATGTTCAGCACGGATCCGGCAAACATCACCTTTCTTTAACCTGCCACAGAGGAAAATGCTGCCAGGGACGCAGAGATCACTCTAAAAACTGGCACTGAGGAGCTAGGCTATAAATAGCCTTGCTCAGTCTTCCTTTCTGGTCTCCCAAAGCAACAAACAAACAAAAAAGGCCCATCACCAAAACAAATGTGCCTTTCCTACCCCTTCCAGAATGCCTCTGCCTTCGGGGTTCTGCACTTCCTTGGGAAGAAAGAACTGCAGGTCTCCAACACTCTCTGTATATGGGACCTGTTCCTGCAAAGCCCACAGCTGAGGCCCTAAACCTAGCAGGGGACTCAGGGCAAGGACCCTTCTAGACAAGAAATTGAGGCCCTTGCATCCTACATTCATTCAGCAGATAGTTACAGGGTGCTAACTCCATGCTGAGTACCCTAGAGCTACAACGATGAGTAAAGCAGGCATGTTCTACCCTCAGGGAGTTTACCACCTGGGAATATGAAGAGAATAACATGGACAATGACAGCTTACATTTCCTTCATGCTTGCCCCTGATGTGAGTGCAACTAATATTCCATTTTACAAATGGGAAAAATGTGGCTTAGGGAAGTAATATACCCAGAAAGGCAGAGGCAGAACCTGAAGCCACATCTGTTGAACTTCAGAGGCAGAGCTTGGGCCCACTATCCCATTTTGGGGAAGATGGAACACAAACATGTCATTCAAGGGATACAATTAGGAACCTAAGTTGGCCTAAGGGGTCTAGAGCTATGGCTTCAATTTCTTCTATCACTGCAGAAATCCTCTTCGTAGGCCACAAAGAAGTCCCCACCAGTCCCCAAACACATCCTGCACTTCTCCACCTTCCAGAATTCATTCCCACTGTTCCCAGGAATGTCCTTCACAGCTCTCCCAAGCTTTCAAAATTCTATCTGTCCTTCAAGGACCAGCTCAAATAATACAAAGCCTCACAAAAGTTTCCTGGCTGCATCCATACCCTTACCCTTAGGGACTAGCCTTTCCCCCAATCCAACTGTTAAGTGAAGTATTCACTGTACACCAGGCACTAACTAGGTCAGGGGTCAGCAAATTTTTTTCTGTAAAGGGCCAGAGAGTAAATATTTTAGCTTTTGCAAGGCCTATGGTCTCTGTTCCAACTGTCCAAATTTATCCTTGCATTGTGAAAGTCTCCATAGACAATTTGTAAATAAATGAATGTGGTGGTCTTCCAATAAATTTTGATTTAACAAAACAGGCAGCAGATGGAATTTGGCTGTCTGTCTTCTGACTCCTGCCTTAGTCTAATGCTTCCCCAAAACACTAATCCTTCAAGACACCCCAAGCTCCCAGGTCACACTGAGACATTTGAGAAAATGCTATACACTGTAGCCCTCCTTAGAGTCTCAATGCCCATTAGAATATTAAAGTCTCTAAGAATTCCCAAAATAAAGACACCTCTAGAGCTTTGTGTAACCCAATGTTTCCCAAATTTACTTAGAAGTATTTCCCATTAAACCACAGTAAGATATTACTTCATACCCACTAGGACGGCTATAATAAAGAAGATAGACACTAACAAGTATTCTCAAAGATGTGGAAAAATGGAGCTCTCATATACTGTTGGTAGGAATGGAAAATGATTTAGCTACATTGGAAAAACAGTTTGGCAGCTTCTTAAAAAGTTAAACATAAAACTCAGCAATTTCATCCGTAGGCTATTCATAATAGCCCAAAACTAAACAGCCCAATTGTCCATCACCTGAAGGATAGACAGAGAAAATGTAGCATACTGATACAATGGAATATTTTTAGCCACAAGAAGGAATGAATCAGTGATATATGCTATAACATGAGTGAACCTTGAAAACATGAAGTGAAAGAAGACAGTGACAAAGAACCACACATTACACAATTCCAATTATATGCAATGTCTGGGGTAGACCAATCTACTGAGAAGTGAAGTAGATGAGTGGTTGTCTAGAGGTTGGAAGAGTAACTATAAACACACAGGAGGGATCTAACTAAGGTGATGGCAATGTCCTAAACATGTATTTGGCCATGGCTTCACACTTGGCAAATTTACTCAAAATCCTTGACTTGTATACCCAAAAGGGTTGGAGTTGATGATTATACTGCAAAATGATTAGAAAGTTGTTAAGAAGGAAGTGTCCTCCACCAAGTGTCTGCTTTTCCAAAGCACTACTTCCTAACATTATGCAGAACACACACTTTGGAAAATAGCACACACACTCTTGTGTATGTTATCTTGTTTTACTCCCATTGTTCTGAGGAAACTGAGGCTCCAGGTAATATGTACCTTGCCTTGGATCACAAATTGGTAAGTTGCAGAGCCTGGCCTGGCACCCTGATCTCCTGATCCCAGTGCAATGCCTATTTTGGCCCTCATGGCTGGAGGGTGAGGTTTGGGAAAGAGGAGGTACTTGAAAATAAGAGAGTATGTCTAGAAGTGGGGAATGTGAAAGCTTCAGAACACAGGGGAGGGTCTGTGAATTTGTGCCTAGCAGGGAGGTGCAAACAGTTGTGCAGGTCAGGAGGCAAAGTGCAGATAGGGCAAGCTGAGAAACAGAGGCTGTCACAGCCTAAGGGACTCTACCCCAGGTTTGGAATTCAGTCCATTCTCATGTGCAGAGCATGGATCTCACACAGAGAAAAGGGCCTTACTATCCCATGACTGGGGTCCAGGACCCTCAGATGCCTGACGCTTTCTCCCCATCAGTACAGCCAAAAAGTGCTGCCCTAGCCTTCCCAGCCTCACAGGCTCTCATGGTACAGCAGCTCTGTATTCCATCCCGCTGGAAAGTCCCCTTGGCTCCTGGCAAAGAGCCACCGTCTGCCACAGAGGGGCAGTGAGCAATAAGGGCACACATGCCATCAGGAAAAGCCCGAGGAGAGGAAGCCCGGAGTGGGGAGTGGGGGACTGCTGCCAGCTCCTATGTATGCCACCAGGAGACCTCTGTTCTTTGAGTGTCTCCTTATCCACCTCAGCTGTGGTGTGGGGAGGGTGGACGGGCTGAGAATGAGTGAGATGCAGGAGCGAGAGAAGTTAACGCTGACTAGTTAGTTTTCCCCTACCACTGTCACTTCATTATGACGGCATCTGGAAGGATGGGAGATATATACCCATTTCACCCATGAGGATATAGAGACTCAGAATCACATGCAGTGTCCTTGCTAGTAAGGACAGTCAAGCCCCCAGGTCTGGTGCTTCTTCCCCATCTGGATGTCATGTCTTCCAGGGAGAGCATGGAGCAGAAGTCGTGTGTGTGTGTGTGTGTGTGTGTGTGTGTGTGTGAGAGAGAGAGAGAGAGAGAGAGAGAGAGAGATTGTGTAAATCTGGGTTTTACATACTTTCTCATGGTTTTATTAAAAATAATCAAGAATTGAGATAACACACTAAAATTTGGTAACAGCCCCCTTGTTACTCTGTGCCCGAGCCTGAATGAAAGTCATTCATTAACACTTTGTGCCGCCAGCTGTAGGGACATCAGCTGTACACTTCAATTTACATCTGTCATCCCAGCAGATCAGCATCTGCAAGTCTCTTACCAAACACCTGGCTCAGCTGGAAACAACTACATTTTCTTAAAAGCAAGGTTCAAGTCATTTCCTAAAGGAACCCCTTGCAACCCAAAGAAAACACAACCTAACAGGTGTTTATTTTGTTTTTGCTGGGTACTGGAGCCCTGTCTTCAGTCATTCCTCATTAGATTTTTCTTCCTACCCTCCCTCTATCAATTGTATCTCCTCATCTGTTGAAACATTCTTCCTTCCAGAGCCTAGGTTCATGGGGCTGCAATGAGGAGGGACATGCCAGTCGGATTCTGCCCAAGAAAATACAGATAGCTAATGGCATTTCAGAGACAGGCAGGAGGAGCATGGAAGGGAAGAGGGAGGCAGGCGGGGATCAGAGAGGTCTGCTTTCAGCCCAGGTCTGGCTCCATGGGCCAAGAGAGGCACATTGAATAAGTTTCTTAACCTCTTCCTGCCTCAGAATTCCATTGCTTCCACTGACTAGCCTTGGGTTTGTTACTTAAATCTTAATGTGACTCACTTTCTTTGTCTGTAAAATGGGACTAGAAGGAGTAGCAGTAATTGGGCTTAGTGGGTGCTGAAGTGCTATGATCTATTATCCATTCTTGGTCATTAAAGATATTCATATGTAAAATCACATCCCCTCCCCAGACAAACAGGTGAGGGCACCACCCAACCTCCCTTCTCTCTAGGCAGAGATGTCAGCTTCAGGCACTTGGACCAAGCCAGTGCCCCCTGCCTCACTCCTGCCCCTCTGGCAGCCTAGGGATGTCTTACTTCCAGACCTAATCAGATTACATCACAGACACTGTAGCCTTTGAAGGCATCCCACAGGATCATTGCTAGCCCTTTAGAAAAGCACTGAGGTCCTTCACACCTGGTTCCAGCCTCGCTGGCTGCCTGCTATTCCCCAAATATCCTCCCACTTCAGGGTCATTGCCCTTCCTGCTCCCTCAGCCTCAGAGCTGAGGGGACATTCTCTGCTCCCTGACATCCTCACAGCTAGACCCCTCACTTCTCTCAGGTCCCTGCTCAAATGCCAACTCCTCAAAATGTCCCTCCCTGACACTGCAACACTTTCTATGCCCTGCTTGCTTTTTCTTCATGAGACTGATCCCAACTTAACTTAATGCTTTCTGCTTATTTGGGTTGTCCGTGCTGTCAGCTCCAGTCGGGAGAGTCTTTGTTTCATTCATGTTGTATCCTAGAATCAATAAGCATACTTTACCTACAGTAGGTACTCAATAAAGATGTGTGACCAGACACTTTGGCTCCTGCCTACCTCCTCAGAAAAGTCCTCCTCATTCCTTAGGTTCCAGATGCAGCAGCATTGCAGATAAAGTCTGCAAGCCTCAACAAACAACTCCAGGTCTTCTGGGTTCTAGCCTATGTTATTTTCTCTACCTGTTATGCCATTTACTCACTTCACCATCAATCACATGAACTTCTATTCATCCTTCAAAACCCAGCTAAACAATACCAACTCCATGAAGCCTTAATAAAAGCCCAGACATCTGGGTTTCCTCATCTTGGCACCATACATCCTACAGATAGCATTCATTGCCTTATATTTCAAAAACTCTCTCTATTATTTATTTATTTATTTATTTATTTATTTTACTTTCCAGCTTTTCCCACCAGGCTGTGTCCCTCTTCAGGGATGGAAAGCATCCCCCTCATCTTTCTAGCTACTTACTGATAAGGTGCCCAGAAAACAGTAAGTGCTGAGAAAATGCTGAAAGAACATTCAAGGGAAGAAAATACACAAAGAGTTAGTTTTCTGTGCCACTGTGAAGGGCAAACAGACCTGGCAGAGTTTTCTCTAAGAATGTTGGGAAATACCCATGCAGATTTTCAAATATCTGACTAAAGTCTTCCTTGTAAAATTAGCTGTCATATATTAAACATGTAGTCTGTATATCGGTCATATGCATATGCAAAGCATATGGGCCTTATCTGATGCTCTGGGCAACCCCGAGAGGTAGGTCCAATGACCATCACAGTTTCAGAGGACCTGGCAGAGGCTCAGGAAGGCTACCCAAGCTGCCCAGGGTTGTACACTGGGCAAGTAAAGGAAGCACAACTTTAACTTGGCTCCAGAACTTGCTGGCTGAAGTCTATACTGTTGCTGTGATGGAGTGATATACTGGGAGTGGGGCCATCCAAACTCGCAGAAGTAGATGATGTCATGCAGTATTGGGTTTTGACTTAGGGGACGAGGCTGGAGAGCACTTCTGATCCTGCAGTTGGCACAAAGGCCAACTCTGCATAAGGCTCAGCCATGAATCAGTCCTGGCAGAGGCAAAAGCTAAGCGGGACACCAAGCCTCAGTACTAGGAACTAATTTGGGCACCCCACTTATAACCCATCATAGTTCTTAGTGTATGTTTTCTCCCTTCATCCTCACAGCAATTCAGAGAGGCTGGCCAGGCAGGGAACAGGGCTAATCCCCATCCCACAAATGGTAGAGTCAATCATGAACATTCTCTTCCTGAATTCAAAACTTCCCAAAGGGCCTAAGCTACACTGGGCTTGGTACTGGTGAAGACCCATTTAATTCTGTTCTCAGTCCTGCAGCAGGTGCTATCATTTCCAATTTATAGACAAGAAAACCAAATTCCAAGGGGTTAAGAAAGAGTCATTTATTTACTCTTCCATTTGTCTGTCTTAACTAATATTTATTGAGCACCTAGAATGTGCTTGCAAGATAATTGAGAATAAAACAGAACAGTCCTTGCTGGCATGGGGCTTATACACTAATGGAGGGAGAGAAAAAAACAGTCAAGTCAATGGAAACATGAGGATTTCAGCTAAGAACTGTGTAGACAATAAAACAGAGTGATGTGGATTGAGAGAGACAGGGTGTTGTGTCAGCTGAATGTCAGAAGGACTTCACAAATGATATTTGAATTAAGAGTCAATGATGATAAGGAGTCAGATACACAGGGATCTGGTGAGGAATCTTCTAAACAAAGGGAATCACAAAAGACTGAGACTGAGCCTGGGACAAGCCCAGTATGGACAAAAGATGGAAAGAAGGCCAGTGAAGAGGGGGGAGATGGCACGAGGGAAGAGGAGTTTGAGAGAAAGGGAGGAACCAGCCTGGGCCCACAGAGAGACTCAGGGCTTTCCTCCTGCTCCATTGCCTCCCCAGTTTTGTGTCCAAAGGAAAATCAGTTCAAGTGGCCACATGATTTAGAAATAAACAAGTTTTGAAAAACCCCTCCAGTGTACAAAAACCAGAAAGATAAGACCTCATCCTTCTGAACTGAATACCCCTAGAGCTTAATTCGGGTGAGGCACACATGTGCTCAACAAAATTTGTTGTGTGGACAGCATGCAAAAGAGATTTCTTTTTTGTTGTTGTTTGTTTGTTTGTTTGTCTTATTCAGTGAGAGGAGGGGAGGCATAGAGAAAGACTCCTGCATGAGTTCCAATCAGGGTCCACCAGGCAAGCCCACTAGGGGGTAATGCTCTGCCCATCTGGGGTGTTGCTCGATTGCTCAGCAATGCAAATCTTCTTAGTGCCTGAGGCTGAGGCCATGGAGCCACCCTTAGCAGCAAGGGCCAACTCTCTCCAATCAAGCCATGGCTGCAGGAGGGGAAGAGAAAGAGAGCGAGAGAAAGACAGAGAGAGAGAGAAACAAGAGAGGGAAGGGTGGGGAAGCAGATAAGTGCTTCTCTTGTGTGCCCTGACCGGGAATGAACGTGGGACATCCATACACCAGGCCGACACTCTTCCAGTGAGCCAACCGGCCAAGGCCAAAGTGATTTCAACTGTATATACGTGAGCATGAACTTGCTTACAAAACCTAGAATAAAGGGACTCAAGGGCCGGAGAAAGGGAAGTGAAAACAGGCCAAAGACCATCTGATGGTACAATGCTGGTTACACACATAATAGCATTCCAACTCACCAGAGGACATAAGCCCAAGATTTATAACTGAAAACATTTTTAGATAAATGCACAGATACCAGACACATAATGAATTACTAAGGGAAACCAGGATGGCCTAATTTTGAAATCTGAAATGAGGAACATAAGCCACTCCTGCCCATAGGTACCCGGTCTGAGCCAGAATCCAGGACTGACTCAGGGCCTGAACTGTTCTCATTGGTTAAGACAGTAAATTTAATTATACCCTGAAAAGGGAAATGAAGCTTCAAGATGGAGAGGGGGCAGATGCCCAATGTCAAGGTGAAGCCTTGAATGGCTATGGGCAGGGAAGCAGAACCTTGTAAAGGTTTTTAGGGTTATCTGTGTGGGTTTATCTCACCCCTGTGTCTAGAGAGCTAGAATGGCATCTTACACTTCTGCCACCTCCAAAAATGTAGTATCCTTCCTATGTGCCCCAGGAGCTCAGACATTTGCCAAATGAATGAGCATACAGCCAGCCAATGCAGTCTGCTCTGACCAAGTAATGTGACCCTGAATGAGGTTCCAGAGTTAGAGGCATGTGAAAAAGGACAAAAGGAGCCCACTGGTGACATGAACAGAGGTGGAATATCTGTAATACAGCCACAGAGGGAAACAGTAAAGAGAACTAAAGAAGAAATGTTTTTGAGGAAACTTGATTCAATACTTGAAGGTCTGTCAGAGAGGGAAGGAATAAAACCTGTTCTATCCAAAGCTCTGGAAGTCAACTGTTGGCTGAATTTAAGGAAGAACTTTCTCTTAGCGTAGTATTAGTCAGACTATGTTTAGTGTAAAGCCAGCATTCAGGGATTGAGGGTGAGGTTGAGGGAGGGGAAAGAGTCCAAATGATTTCGTTGGAAAATACATTTGGGAATTTGAATTAATCAAAGATAACAGATGTTCTTACTGGAGGGCATAGCTTTCAGCCCTTCTCAAATTTATGTGGCCTCAAATGGTTTTTCTTAGGATGCTCTGCACAGTTCCCTAAGTCTCTACCTTTCCAAGCTCTTCTCTGGGGAAAAGATGAAGTGGAGCTGTCTGATGAAAGCATCTTTTGAAGGGGCAAGTATTACACCAGTATTTGAGTACTCTTACGGTGCAGAATTCAATGTTGCACAGGGGGTATAAATGCAATATGAATAGAAAACTAGAGCCATGGGTTCCTTCTTCCAAGGACTTTCATCTTGAATGACCAAGTCACAGGCAAAACGGCCCAGTGACACCTGAAGACACAGACTAGCTGTCCCCTCTTAATATCAGGGTCCAAATAGGTGGGTGATATGGATATTGTAACGGGATCCTGGAAGTAATCAGTGCAGTTGCTGGGGAGCTGAATGACAAGATGAGTTCTTGCCAGGGCCTACTTTTACTCTTCTTATCTAGTGTTTTCTAGAAAATATTGCCTGCCTTCCTTTCATGCATCTATCCATTCTGTAATCATTCACTGGGACCCTCCATAGAGCAGCAACAGTGAGTAAAACCAGAAAAAGTGCTGCTTCATGACTGCCTGTGGGGAATTTAGAAAACAAATGAACACACTGTATAAATAATGGCTTAATTGAGGTTTTCCATATATGTTACAAAGGAAATGAATGGTGCAAAACAACAATTAAGTTACACAGACATTTGGTCCAGTGTGGGGTTTTAGGATGGGTTCTCTAAGGGAGCACAGAGACCATGTTTTACAATCCTCAGATGTGCAGGTCCAAAAGAAGTCTTGGTGACAGACCTCTGAGAAATCATAGCCTGATGGGGTAGAAAAAGGCCACACAGGCCCACACACCAAACCAGCCTCCTCTCTAACACAATATTCTATGGATTCTCTATTTGAGACTATGATCCATTAGATGTGGTGGGGGCTGGAGAATTTGCATTTCTAGCCAGGTGACTCCAATATGGCTACTCTGCAGACTGTGTTTAAATAGCACCACTCCATCAGGTATTTTAAAAAGCACTACTCTATCAAGCATTTTAAAAGACCTAAATAAATGTAGAGATATACCATTTTCATGGACAGAGAGGCTCAAACAGAAAGATGCCCATTTTCCTCAAATTAACTTATAAGTTCAATATACTCTCAACCAAAATTCCCAAAGAGTTGGTTTGTTCTTTATTGTTGCTTTTTTTTTTAACTTGACAAGCTGATTCTGAAATTCAGTTGGAAGACTAAAACAATTTTGAAAAAGAACAAAGTGAGGGACTTTCCTTACCAGCTCAAGGCTTACAGTAAAACTCTAAGTGTAGTATCAACACACAATTAGCAAAAGAGACCAATAGGACAGAACAGAGAAACCCCAAAACAGACCTGTGCTTTTAGGAAAAAAATATGTGAATGATGGTACTACAAATCAATACTGAAAGAATGAACAATCAGTAAATACTGCTGGAGAAACTGGTTGTTTATGTTTAAAAAATTATATTTCTACCTCGTTACATGCAAAAACAAAATTCCAAATAGATTATATTCATATTTGTGAAAAAAGAAAACTTCATAAAACTCTTAGAAGAAAATACAGAAAATCTTTACAACTTTGGGGTAAGAAAATATATCCTAAGATGCCAGCTGTGCAAACCAAAAAGGTCGACAAATTTGACTTCAATAAAACTGAAACTCCTGCCTGACCAGGTGGTGGCGCAGTGGATAGAGCGTCGGACGGGGATGTGGAAGACCCAGGTTCGAGACCCCAAGGTTGCCAGCTTGAGTGCGGGCCCATCTGGCTTTAGCAAAAGCTCACCAGCTTGGGCCCAAGGTCGCTGGCTCCAGCAAGGGGTGGCTCGGTCTGCTGAAGGCCCGTGGTCAAGGCACATGTGAGAAAGCAATCAATGAACAACTATGGTGTCACAACGGCAACGAGAAACTAACAATTGATGCTTCTCACCTCTCTCCGTTCCTGTCTGTCCCTGTCTATCCCTCTCTCTGACTCTCTCTGTCCCTGTAAAAAAAAACAAACAACAAAGAAACTGAAACTCTTATATGCCATAAACAAACAAGGAAAAAAAAGCCACACACTATAGTAACCTTTTTGCAGCATAGATACTACTATCTAGAATATATCAAGATTTCCTACCAATGAGAAAAGACAAACTATCCAAAGAGAAAAGAATATGAGCAGTAAGTTCACAGAAAAGGAAACTCAAACTGGGAATAAAAAACATAAATAGATGCTTGACCTCACAAGTAAATAGAGGAATGCATATTTAAAATAGTGGGATACCATTCCATACCCACTACATTGTCAAAACTTAAGAACTCTGACCGGACCAAGTGCTGTCTAGTATGCAGAGCAGTAGAATTTCTCACACACACGTTTGGAGAAAAATTATAGAGTAGTCCTTTTGGAAAGCAATCTGACATTATCTGATAAAACTGACAGTGCATGCACCCTACTGCCCGGCAATTCCACTCTTAGGTATATGGCCTAGAAACCTTCATTCATGCACACAGAGAAGCACCGGCAAGTCATCCACTCAGTGAGCTTAACAACAGTGGGAAACTGAAGATAGTCTAAATGCTCACTCAGAGGAGCTCGCTAAATACAATGTGGTCTTTTTATACACTGAAACTACATAGCAGGAAAAAATGAATAAACCAAAGCTACCTGTATCAGTAGAGATACATCTCAAAATCAGTATTGAAAAAAGACACAATGTTGTAAAAAAGGTAAGTAATGGGTATAATTAATATAAAATTTTAAAACATGCAAGAAAGGCCTAAGTACTATTTGGGTTTTGCATATACATATAGCATTAACATGAGAATGCTAAACAAATTCAGCATGAGAGAGCAAAGGAAAGGAATGGTACTTGGGAAAAAACAAAAATCATTCATAAAACCCACTGCCCTTTTACATTATTATTAATCAACATTTCACAGTGTTAATGACAGTCCCCTAGGGTTGTTCAGTGAACAAACAGTACAACCATACGTGGCAGCCCTGTAACTCCCACGTCATAAATCCCTTTTGCACACTGATGAAAAACACCTATCTCCTGGGAAATGCCCACCCATACAATTAATATTTGTAATGTCCATGGATTCAGACATCTCCCCAACAACAATCAGTAGCGGCCTTACACTGGTCAAACACTTCTGGGAATGAGTGCTCACAACCTTCAGAAGTACTTACAGACAATGCTGTAAGCTCCTCCTTAAGCACATTTGAAACCTGCCTTTTCATAACCTCTATCCATTAAAGTTCATCCACTTCAGCTACTGAAAGAAAGCTCACCTGTTCCCCTGGAGATTTTGCTTTCCAGGCTAAATATACTCTTAACTTGGCTTTTTGCAAACATCTTCTTTTGTTAAAAATGAATTTTTAAACTGTCCATCATTTTACCAAGAATTTTTTTGCCCTAATAAGCAGCTAGGTATGTTGACATGTCATCAAAGCATAAGAAGGCATTTCTCTCAGCTGTCCCTTTGGGAAACATCTAAAGAGCTTCATTCTGGCTTCCAATGCCGTCAAATACCTATGAAAGCCAGGAAGTACAAATTGAGTTAGGGTCAGACTTTGCCCATGGGTCATGGCAATATTAACTGAGCAGAACCAGGATGGAGCCCCCAGAGGCCAAGGGAGATGAGTCATATTCCACTTACTCCCAAAACTCCATAACAGGGGAGGTGGCGTTCTGCAGGGACACATGGCTGTGGTTGCTCATGTTCAGCTTCTGGAACTCCACACAATTCTCTACAGTGGAAACAAGACGAGAAATATACGATTAACCTCCGCAAAGGCTGGATCTTGGAAAATATTCAGAGCCAATGGAGCAACGAGGGAGTTTTATCTTGCTGTCCCAAGTAAACATGCCTCAAAGAACATTAGGGGTAAAATCAATAAACCACAAACAGTTTGAGAGGTTTGGTCTGATTCAAAGTTTTGGGGGCAGGGAGACATTTCTCTTTCATTCTTACTCAATGTAACCTGTAACGCTCTTTCTTCCTGCCTATTCCCAAATCTCCTCTCCTTTTTCCTACTTCCGCATCAAAGGTCTGTTCATGCATTTACTTGTCCTGCTCAGTGGCCCTGGCAGTAATGTGGGGATGAATATGTGATGATTGGATGAAGTGACATGAGACTACATGTGCAAAGAATCCCTGGTTTCTTTATAATTCCTTTCCTCCTTCAAACAAACTAAGGAAGAATTTACTGAACGCCTCTTCTCATTTTAGGAAACTTGATGACCAAGGGGAGATTTGAAGCTCAAGTAAAAACATCCAAGTGTTCATCCTTTAAGGCCCAGATCAAGCAGTATACCTGTCCCTTAGGAAGCCTCCCAAGATCTCCCATACCTGAATTCTAAGAAAGTTAGAATTTAAAGAGCCTCCGAGGAACCACTGTTTCCAATTTTTTATTTGAAGAAGAAGAATCTAAGGTTCAGAAGTTTTCAAGGGACTCCCCTAACCATACCCTCTCCCTCCTCTACAAGTCACTTGCCAGTTAGAGGCAGAATCAGGAATCAGCCCCAGCCAGGGCCGCATCTCCTTTTCCATGGTCATTGCCAAGTTCTGTCTGCCATCGTGAGACTCATGCCTCTTTACAGCACCCCTCTGTTTACAGAGCCACCTTGGCCACCACACAGTAAGCTACCCAGGTCAGGGCCTCCTGCACCCGCTCACTTCAGAGCTCCTATCCCCCACACAGTGGCCAGCGTATGAAGCCAGTGTTTCACCTTACTCTGGCACTTTTCATGTGTATACATCCCTCCAAACTATATCTGCAGTCTCTGCAGGCAGGAAGCACCTCATATATGTGTTGTTTCACACATCTCCAGTGTTCACATGCCTTTAGAAAACAGGGAGTGCAAACCAAAGTAAGAAAAGTTTTGCAGTCCACTGGAGAGATTTCTGCCTGTTATCTGCCTGCTTCCCTCTCCACTCAGCAAATGCTAACCATATTCCGAATGGAGGTGGTGTGTGGGGTCCACCAACAGTCCTGAGAAGAGTCTGGAAACCTGATATTATAGGCAAAAAGTGTGGATGTACCCTTGTGCCTTTTTCTGGAGAAAGGAGCCCTTGGCTTCCATAAGATTCTCTAAAATTGTTTCTCAAAGTTTTTCTCCTAGAGTAAAAAAATTTCTCAGACATCCAGGTTTGACATGGCATTTTTATGAAGATAATCATTAATCATATATAGATAAACAATGAGTTATAAAGTCTTTGTAATTATGGCATTAATAAAACTATAAAATTAGAATTAAATACCAATTAAATACCAGCTAAATTTAAATTGCTAGCAAAAAGTGGGAAGATAATGCCATTATGTGATTCCAAATGGATTTCAACAGAAAAATGGACTAACAGGTAGGAGGCAGTCTACGGGGTTCGGCTAGCTTTTTCTTCCATCTGATATTTGAGACTCAATTCTACCACCATTTTTCTCTGTTCATGCTTTTGCAAAATTTTTATTCCTACAGTTTGTGGTGTTCCTAACTGGAACTTCATTTAGTACTAATGGACCATTTATAAATTGTCTTTTCCCTTGGCTGCCATCATCCTATTTACCAAGAATATATCTTCAATTATAAACATGCGCAAAGTCAGGCATTGAAATCTCCTGACTGTCCTCAGTTATAAAGTGGTAGCACAGATGATCCAGAATGTGAATGTTTTTAGAGTATCCTCAAAATAAATACACACAATTAAATTATCACGGAGGGTTAATGGGCCTCCAAGAATATATCCTTGTATTTTAGTTTGATAAACATCTCTATGAGGCTCCTGGCCAAAGAAAGGTTAAGAACCAGAGCCCTAAGGAGAGACAGTGAAACCTCCACAAATTGCAATAGGCTAGAGAGCAGGGCAAAGCTATGCAGGGCTAGTAACTACTTTATAACACTTTCTAGGATTAATGCCTGCTATTCCTCCGGTAGGTGACTGACATCCCACCTAATCTTACTGCAGCTCAGTCTGCAGGATGACAGGCCACTTCTAGAGACAACCTAACCAAATGGATGGTGAATAGCTTAAAGCAAGTATGCCAATTTCAGTCAAAAGGCAGTGGCTGCCTGGAGCACTGCTGAGAAGGGTTCTGAGGCCAAGACTAGACTCTGCAATCAATTAGTGATATCTGCTGTAAGAATAGCTATCATAGATAGGAACTGGAATGTATTTGCCTTCTCTGGATTATGACTCAGTCCTAACAGGATGACAAATTAAAAAGAAAATAGTTTATTAGAATCTAAGGTCATCTAAAAACTTATCCATTCAAGCGGTAGGGTGGGGTATCTACCTGGGTTAGACAGGTAAAGTAAATGAGCAGAGTAGACTGGGTGAGGACTGTGGCCTCATCCAAAGGCAACAGTCACTTCTCTACTGCAGGGAGCCACTGATGTCAAGCAAGAATGTGGGAATGTGGATCTGTTGTAGCCAGATCTTTTTCATTTTTCAAGAGGAGCTAGAAATCTGGATTTTCATGTGAAGTCTTCTGACTTTTCAATTTGGGCAACTGAATACATTTTTGATATTTGCTGATCACTGATCTAGTCTAATTGGTCTATTGGTCCCTGCCCCTGAGCTAGTCTAATCCCTTCATATTAAAAAGAAAAAATTTAATACCTAGAGAAGCAGGGCTGAAATTGGAGCTTGAACCCCTCACAGCCCCACATTGCCCCCCAAAGGCTCAACCCCTGTATTTGGCAAAGTTAGGAAAAAGCATCACCATTTTCTACCCATGCCACTTCCTGGACCAGGGCTCAACTCGGGTTTCAGGGCTACAACCCAGAAAATGAACCCAGTCCCAGTACAGAACTGACCTCCAATTTCAGTGGAATCTGGACTCACAGAGAGAGGCGAGAGGCCAGGATTGGTCTCCAGGACAAAGACACACCCCCAATTCCAGGTCCCTCAGCAGGACCAGCAGAGAGACCCTTCCTGGGGGCCATACCTGTGTTCCACTCATGTTCACAGGTGGCCCAGGGGAGTTCCGTGGTAAAGCAGTTGCTCAGGTAGAAAATGGCCCATGCCAAGATGATGATGTAGTAAACATTTAGATGGGCCTCAATAACCTGTGTTGCATAGCCAATGCCTGAAAGAACAAGGAAAAGAAGCTATCTGAATCTCTGTCCACCGTATAATAAACAGTCTCAGCTACTCTTTATAGCCTGACATCACCCAGGCATCATTTTGTTTTCTGATTAACTCAATCCTTACCTTCAAATAAAGGACAAACTTTTCTCCAACATGTAATACCACCTTCACTTGTAAATTGTCCCAGAGCTGTTTCCAGGAAAAAGACAGGAATTCCACAACAAATAAAAAATACCACGTAGGGAATCAGGAATGCCCCTGTAAGAATGCAAAATATGGGAATGAGGTTAAAATTGCTTCTACTATTTTATGTTGAGTACAAAAAATCTTTAATAAGCACCTACTACAGGCAATAAAAAATGTTCTCTAAGCTTGAGTTCGGGTTGCTGCAATGAGTACCAGAGTCAGAAAATGTGGCCCTGGGTTTGTGCCCTCTGCCAACTACTAACATGAGTAATCTACCTCATACATCCCTGCCTCAACTTTTCCCTCTGTAATATGGGGCTTTACTACCTAATCTGCACCGCTTGTCTCACAGAATTATTGTGTAGATAAGATAATAATGTAAAAAAAAGTGTTTTATTAGCTTGATTCTTTTATTTTACAATTTATTTATTTTTAGCGAGAGAGACAGAGACTGAGAGAGGGGCAAATAGGACAGACAGACAGGAAGGGAGAGAGATGAGAAGCATCAGTTCTTCATTGCGGCACCTTATTTGTTCATTGATTGCTTTCTCATATGTGCCTGGACCAGGGGACTACAGCAGAGCCAGAGACCCCTTGCTCAAGCCAGCAACCTTGGGCTCAAGCCAGCGACCATGGGGTCGTGTCTATGATTCCACACTCAAGCTGGTAAACCTGCACTCAAGCAAGATGAGCCTGCGCTCAAGTCAGGGACCTCAGGGTCTCAAACCTGGGTCCTTAGTGTCCCAGGCCAACGCTTTATCCACTGCACCACTGCCTGGTCGATGCTTTTATTTTACATCTCACCCTGCAACACAGGTCAAATTCATTCCCTCCCTGAATGCTGCATCCTTCTTTGTCTTTTTAAAGTAACTTCAAAAGGCCAGGTGAGGGGACCCCTTCTTCTTATTTACTTTGGAAGTGACCTGCAAAATATCTTTTTCCATAAAGAAAAACTTTTTTTTTTGAGAGAGAGAGAGAAGCAGGGAGAGAGAGACAGGACATGGAGCTGCTCCTGCATGAGCCCTGACCAGGGAATTGAAGTGGTAACCTTCACACTCTGGGACAATGCTCCAACCAACTGAGCTATCTGGCCAGGGATTAATCAGAAAAGCATTCTTAAGGCTATATGCAATGAGCAGTATCAGGCCCCTACATCTGAGGCCCAGGTATAAAGCTGAGTGATAAAGAGTCTGCATCAAGAATCTGTCCAGAAAGGCTGCCTTTGGATCAATCTAAGAAAAGACCACCATAAGCCTTAGTGCTCCTATTTGAAACACAATAGCCACTGCCTGCGCCTTTCTGTGAAACAAATTAAATAACTGAGGTGAAAATGAGCTATTACAACCAGAAAGGGATTTTTCCAAATTCCTCATTCTCTAATAACAAAGCATGAAAACACATGCCATTGTCCACCATCTTATCTCACAAATGAAGGCTTTAACAGAAACTGCTCTTTGCTAACTGAAGATTCTCTAACTATAGGATCAGTAGCAAGAATTTTGATCAATCCTGATAGTAGAACCATATCTACCATGTTTTGAAAGGCTCTTAGTTTTTTGGGGCAAGACATTTTTATTTTCACATTGGGAAAGAAATACTTTACACTACTATTGGAATCTTTGAGTAGAGCTGTGTGGATATTTTTTCAAAGGTTAACCATTGATAAGAAGATACTCCAACTATATTAGAAGGCAAAAGCATGTGAATAGCAATAAGAGGGCCTGTTTGCTGCATTTTAATCTAAGTGATTAAACAAGTTGAAGCAGTTTCCCTAATATGCTATAATTTACCTATGAATCCTCTAAAACCTAAAAATGACACTTTTTAAAAGCTTCTGGTTTATGTATATCCACAAAGCTAGTAATCCATCAGGTAAATAGCTCAATTAAACCAGGACATCTGTGTATCCAAGGAAACTCTTGTCAAGTTAGAGAGGAAAAGAAGACTCATTTTTAAACTTTACTCTCACTACAACCCTTTAATCTGTGACAAAATTTGTAATTAACCCAACTTACTCTGTTTTCTGCTTTTAAGAATGCTTTTAGTTTTGACACAAAAACTTCCTGTATAAAAAATTATTCTAAGACAAATTTTGTCTGTGACTAAAACCAAAGGGTTTCCATATATTTCTAAGCAGACATGGCAGCTTATGAAGGCTGAATCTGAAAAAAGAGGCGGGATTTATGGCTGAGGGTGTGGGGCACGTTCAGAGTCCCTGAGTCCACTTCCACTCTGCCCCTTGCCAAACCACCAATACCAGCAGCTACTTCATTACCAGTGTAGAGGAGACTTAGACAGCCTGTGCCTTCAGGATGAATGTCTCCAAAGAAAGGGTTCAGGCCAAGTAGTACCCTGTTTGCTCTGCCTGCAGCTACTTACTCAGGAAGTCCTGCCTCCACACAATCTAACATTGTGGTCCTTGCCAGCCAACTTTATACTACCTTCACTGAGGTCTGGGGATCTGGTGGAGTGGCAGGGAAACAGCAAAAACAGGGAAGAATACATAGACACAAACTTTTTTGGGGGAAACTATGACACCCAATAAGCTTTATAAGGTTCCTTGCCTTGGTCCTGCTGGCTGTTCTGATGATAATGACAGGTTGGGGTTTCTAAAGTCTGGAGCCCACTCTTTGAACGGAGAGATTTGAGAATTCACTGCTACATCTCTACCAAACTTACTTGGTTACCTTGTCACTACAAAGGATTATCTCATCATCTTCCTTTCCCTGGTGCCCACCCCAAGCTCTAAGCAGCTCCGAAACATTAAATCAACGTTGGTGCTATTTGTTGTGGGTGATTGTGAGACAAGTAACAGAAACTGCCTGATTCCAATTCTTCCACCAGAGAGGCCCTAGAAAGAGCCTTAAGAGGAAAGGAAAGATTAGGCAGAAAAGCAAAACAGCAGTGCCTAACCAAAGAATTCTCCCTGTTGTCAGTCTAACCCCAGTTTAAAACAAGGCCTTTGGTGTCAGAATGCTACCTTTAGCACTAAGTGACTTCTCTGACCCTTAATTTTCTCATCTGCACAATGGGTGAGGTGACTCTAAGGATGAAATGGGATGCTGAGTACGGAGCCTGACATTTCAGTAAATGCTCAAAACCGAGCCCCTTTTCTTCATGTAGGTTTCCAGTTAGGAAGTTGAGAGTCAAAGGGGCTGGCAGTCTCCTGCCGCCAAAAGCAGTGCAGCTGGCAAATGCAAGGGCTGCCGAAGAACAGGGCACCTCCAGCTGGAACAGAATTCACCTGGCGGACAAGTTCTCACGTGCTAGCAGGCTGCACGCCGAGGTGCGAAGAGCATGTGCGCATGCGCACTTGGAAGGTGAGCCTTAAGGGGGTAAGCGCGACAGGTGACCGAAGCCTGCTTTCTCCCGAGGGTCCCGTTACACGCAGGCGCGGGAGGGGTCTCGCGCTCACTCCTAGCTTCCCAGCCCCCACCGGCTGGTTCCCCTTCCCTGCATCCTCCCCAGTGCCGCGGGCCCGCCTCACCTCCTCCGTTCTTGTAGCACAGGTAAGGGAAGCGCCACACGTTACCAAGCCCGATAATCTCCCCGGCCACGCTTAGCACGAACTCCACCTTGTTGTTCCAGTGGCCGCGTTCGTGGACAGTCTTGTCGCGCTTGTCGCGCGGGTCGCGCGCGGTCGCCGCGCCCCCGCCGCCACCCGGTGCCTCAGACTCCCGCGCCTCCTCAGCAGCCTTCCCGTTATCTAGAGGCAGCGCCTTCTCCGCCGTCATGGCCGCGCTGGCTGCCTCGTGCGCCGGGCCAGCTCTGCGCCGCCGCCCCGGGCGGGCCGGCTTTTCAGGAGGCGCGAGCGGGCGGGAGGGGGAGGCAGGGGGTGGAGCTGAGGGGCCGGGCCGGGCCGGGCGGCTGGGCTCGCGGACCCGGCCGCGGCGATGCGCAGCGCCCGGGCCGCAGGACGCTCACGCCGCCTCAGCCGGGCTCGGCCCGGCAGCCTGCGAGCACCTCAGGCGCGCCGAGAGCGTCGCGCGCGCCCAGTGCCTTCGGGCACCTTGCGCGCTCTGAGCACCTTGCGTGCCCACCGCTTCGTGGTCCTACCCGCTGGTCTGCTAGGACAGGAGTGGAAGCGCCCATTCGGGCCTAGGCTGGGCTCCTTCATCACGCCTTGACGTTCCACCCTCTCTGTAACCCCCAAACGCTTGGACCTCGGTTTTTCATCGTAGTAAGAGAAGTGGGGCTCTAGACTGGGCTCCTCCAACTTCAGCGTGCACTCCAAGCACCTGCGGTCTTGTTAAACTGCAGTCTCTGATCTAGTGGGTCGGGCTGGGCCGAGCTGCTGCGTTTCTAACCAGCGCCCAGGGACTGCGGATGCTGCTGGTCTAGGGACCACACTCGGAAGGAAAAGGGAGAAAATGAACTCTTGGTTTCTTGCCAGTGCTCAGGGACTGTGAGCTCCCCGAGGGTGGGGACACGTCCAGATCTTGTTCATCCTAGTGCCCACTGCTCTAAACCCAGTGGGTCAGGACAGTGTGACAGTTAAGTGCTCCTGTCAGGAGGCAGGCAAATCTAAATTGAATCTCATTCTCCACCTAGCTTAGTTGTGTGAAGTCCTCTGACCACTCTATGCCTGTGTTTTCTGATCTGCCTTTCTTCTGGGGTGAGAAATATAAGTGCTTAATGCATTGGAAGTGCTCAGTGAACATAGCAATTGTTAATCTGTCATACAATGTGTAGACACTATGTGCATATTCTTGTTAAATGCTGGTCTCCCCACTCAATTGTGCAGATGATATATAGGGTGGGTTCAATTGTGAATACGTGAAACACAGAATTTATTCTTGTATTGTTACATATTATTTTCCATACAAAAAATTGTATACCTACTTTGGCCCCACCCTGTACATTGTTTTGTTTATTATAATAGCCACAGAGCCTAGTACAAGACTTAGCACATAGTAGTTGCTCAAAGAGCAAAAGAGGAAGAAAAGGACAAAAGAAGGGGAGGAAGGGAGAAAAAAGAAAAGGGAAAGAATGTCAGATCTGCAAGGAGCCATAAAGATAATCGGATCCACCTCAGTCTTTTCACAGCCCTGGGGAAGTCCAGTCAAGTGAGCTCTTGCTAAGCCACCCACTGTGCTCCCCGTCTATCCCTTGGAGCTCCCTCTGGGGCTGTCTCAGGGAGAGCCTCCCTGTCTTGTACTGTTCAAGTTTTCCTTTCTTTCTGACTTACAACTGCTCAACTCTTTCCCTACCTCTCTCTGCCTAGAAAACCCTTCCTGCCACCCTCTTCCCCTTTCAGGTCCCCTTCCTCCCCTTTCCCTCACTATCATTTCTTGAAAGAGTAAGTTTATAGGCTGCCACCCTGTCTTACACCTCCCACTCATTCCTCAGCCCATAGCAATCTGGCACCCACCACCACCACTCTTCTGAAATGCTAACTGTGAAGTCCCAGAAGCCCTCTTAACTTGGCAGATCCTACAGTTCCTTGTCCAGCCCCATCCTACCTGAACTATAGGTAACATTCTGCACCTTTCCCTTTTTTTTCCCCTTAAAATTTGCATTTGCATAATTTTCTGGACATTGCCTGCCTCAGCTGCAGTTTCTCTCCCTATTTCTCTGGTCTTCCTCTCTCTCTCCTCTTAAATTTGGTCTTCTTCATGACTTCAGCCACTCAACTAAATGCTAGTGGTTCTCCAATCTATGTCCCCACATGCTGTTCAGGGAGTGTTCAAAAAGCAAAGATCCTGCAGAGTGTTAGGGTGAAATAAACTGAATTCAGGTAGATGTGGGTTCAGATCCAGATTCTGTCCCTCATGTGTATCTCTTGCCTTGCACCCCTCCTCTGCCAGATGGGGTTAGTATTAGTTTTGACCTCATGGGGTAGGTGGGAGTGCTAAAGTCCCTTTAAATGAACCTTCAGGACAGCAATTGGATGCGGTAGCTGCTCTGTGAACAGTAGCTATTATTTTTATTGTGATGATGATTATGATGTCAATCCCTTACTTAAAAGTCTTCACTAGCCATTCTTTTCCTACAGGATACAATCAAATTGCTGACCCTGGCTTTCAAAATTACTCCACAGTCTGATTGTCTCAGCCTTTCCTTCAATATTAATGTCATTTTTTCTCCACATCAGTACTTTAATGTCCTTTGAGGTGATCCTCAATGCTGCATATAGAATGGGTAATAAAAGAAAAAATTCGTCTTTGACCTTGACAGTCCCTGCATACAGTAGGCACTTAGTACCTAGGAGTCCGTTTGTTAAATGAACAACTATGTCAAATGTCAGAGACACATTCCCAACTCTTATTTATTTTTATTTTTTACAGGGACAGAGAGAGAGTCAGAGAGAGGGATAGATAGGGACAGACAGACAGGAGCAGAGAGAGGTGAGAAGCATCAATCATTAGTTTTTCGTTGCCGTCGCAACACCTTAGTTGTTCATTGATTGCTTTCTCGCATGTGCCTTGACCGCGGGCCTTCAGCAGACCAAGCAACCCCTTGCTGGAGCCAGCGACCTTGGGTCCAAGCTGACAAGCTTTTGCTCAAGCCAGATGGGCCCACACTCAAGCTGGCGAGCTCAGGGTGTCGAACCTGGGTCCTCCAGATCCCAGTCCAACGCTCTATCCACTGCGCCATCGCCTGGTCAAGCACATTCCCAACTCTTATTGTTGCAATATTAGGCTATCACCCAAGAATCTGTGTAAACCTCCTTTGAATCTAATTACATTTCACCTTGTACTGCTGTTCAGCATAATTAGCTCTAGGAATTGACTTCCTCTGAGCAGCTGTGATTCTATGAGACCTGCTTAAGAAGTAGCATTGAACCAGAGTGAGAAGGGAGAGGAGAGGCAGGGCATTCTCTGGTGGGGACCTGGGCTCAGTTATGCCAATGGATACTTGGGTGACCTTGGGTACATCCCTTAACTTCTGAGGTTTGGTGTACTCAGTTCATTAAAAAGCTCCTGATTATCTTTATCCTTTAGGGTGGTTTTAGACATGAAGCGAGAATACTTTTGGAGAAGAACATTGTGCATTTCCTAATGTCCCAAACTCACCCCTCAAGTTTTAATATTTTTCTTCATGAAAGTTGAACCAATTTTCTTCATTATAATTTAGTAAGTATTTAAAGTTCATCTTTTGAAAAGCCATAATCTGTTTACTCCATCCTTATCCAGAAGAGCCCACATCTCCCCCATCACATTGGCACATCTCTGGACCTTTATCATCTAATTCTTTCTTTGTTGAGGTACAATGACCTGAAGATCAGCAAGGAGAATAGGGGCTATGTCTCATTCCAGAGCTAATCCTGATATAACACAGCATGCTGGTTAGGGATACAGGCTCTGCAGTCATACTTCCTGGGTTCAAAGTCCAGCTGCACCACCATGGCAAAATACTCTGATCCTCAGTTTCCTTATCTGTAAAATGAGGGTACTAATAGTATCTACCTTTTAATTGTTATGAGGACTAAATGAGTTAGTATTTGTAAAGCACTTGGATTTGTGCCTAATTAGACATGTTTGTTTAAGTGAATATCTAAATATATCTCAGAGAACAGAAATGACATGACTCCCTTATTCCTTTCTTGTGCATTTGGAAACAGCAATTGCTGTCCTGAAGGTTCATTTAAATTTCAGTACTGCTTATTTATTCATTCATTCACCAAATATTTATGGCCCTTCAGTTATCTTCCAGGCACTTGATTGGTCAGAGGGTGCAAAACCATTTGCAAGGCCTGCCTCAGTGGTATACTAGAACTAGCTCATACCAACTCATGAGAGCTGATTATTGAATTTTCAGGGATTTTGTGAGCCACAACTGTTGGTGCCTGAAATCAGCTGTGGTTGTATTTAAACCACAGGAATCAGCCAGCACTATAAAACACCCCCATACCCACACCCAGCCATTGTACTGGCCCTCCACTATGGAGTAGTAGTGGAGGCAGATGCTAGATAAGTAATCACAGAAATGAAGAGGAGGCTTGAAGATTATGGTATATGCTGCAGAAGAGAGGTCTGTGGTGCTAAGAGAGCTTGTTACTGAGAGATCTGATCTTGTCAAGAAGACTAAAGAGGGTTCCCTGAAGAAGTAACAGGTGAGCTGAAGCCTGAAGGGACAGGTGCAACAAACTGGATGAAGAGGGAGTAAGAAGTCCTGAAAAATTATTGCGGAGGCTGAGGCTGGGTGCAGAGTGTGAAACAAGATGTGCCTGAAGGTGAAACATTTTTAGCAGTGGGTGACATGAGCATATTTGCATTGTTAAGATAACTACCTGGTCACAGCTTGAAAAACAGATTATGGGGCAGGATAGGGATAATGGAGAGGCTACTGCAGTGGTCCAGGTGAGAAGTGATGGCAGCTTAGATAAGGGAGATGGCAGTGGAGAGGGAAAGGAGAAGATGGAATAAAGTGATATGGGGGTAGGTGGGGTAAAACCACTGGATTTGACCTAGGGCTAGATAGCTAGATATGGAAGATGAGGGAGAAAAGGTAGGTGTCAAGTATGTCTCCCTAGGTAGGGAAACTCTTGCATCCCCTGCAGGGGTGATGGTCCTGCTCCACAATGCACTCTTCTCAATTGTGTGAATGGCTGCTGAACTGAAAACCTTCATGCCAGAATCAAAGAGAGGAAGCAAAAAGGCATCAGGTACTAGAAAGAACTTCCTTCAAGTCCTCCAGTCTGAATAGTCTGCCCCAGGAGGTGGTGAGCTCCTCACTACTGCAGATGCAGAAGTGGAAGCTGACCTGGACATAGCAGGGAGACCACAAGGGGACTTGGAGTTGGGGTTTCCCAGTCATGAGAGTCTCTGAAAACACAGTTTCTGCCTTACCTTGACTTATTATTACCCCCATACATTTTTCTGATATGTTCCCAATAATGATTCTAGTCCTTCACCCTTACCTGTCTCCATACCGTTCTCCCTGCCAGCACCAATTTTCAGGCATCTGATTTGCTTTGGCCACCAGAATAAGGAAAAAGGGATGATGCACCAATTCTAAGCCTCTGTTCTTGCTATCTTCTGTTTCTGCCATCCCCATGTGAAGGATAGTCCAGGTTAATCCACTGTTCCAGGAGCAAAACAGAGATACACACAGAGCAGAACTGCCCCAGCTGAGATGCCCCAGAGAAACCCTGACTGAAGCAGAGGCCCCAGTGACCTACAGAGGTCTGTGCAAACCTAGCCCAGCCCACCTCCTGCCTCCTGACTTAGGAGCTATAATAATATCTGTTGTTTTGAGCCACCGAGCATTGGTGAGGCTTATACACTTTTTTTCTCATGCTTCCCTTTCTTGAAAGCTCCCCCCGCTTTTTAATTTAGAAATTAAATTCAATGGGATGACATTGACCAATCAGAGTATATAGGTTTCAGGTGAACATCTCTATAGCATTTGAACTGTTGATTGCATTGTGTGCCCATCACCCAAAGTCAAATCATTTTCTATTCCCATATATTTGTCCCTCTTTACTCCCTTCTCCCCCACACTTCTCCCCCTGGTAACCACTTCCCTTTTATCTATGTCCATGAGTCTGTTTGTTCATCAGACACAGCTCGTTCTTTTAAGCACAATTTAATGCTCACCTTCTTTATGAATTCTAAAATGATTTTTCACCCTATAAATTTTCAGTCCCCCTTGATAACCATAACTTTCAGGTTTAAGCATAATATTGTAACCTTTGCACACTAGACTAAGGACCTGGCTAGGTTACTGTAGAAATCTTCTTCCTTTAATGCCTTCAGTGCTAATTCCAGGAAAGATCTTTACTGGTAGGTCCAGAATTAAGATAGAAGGATGGACATTTCCTCCTGGTGACACTTCCCTTCTCTTGCTCTTAGCAATCTCTGTAGGTCTTTATTCTATCTGCTTATTTCTGCCACAATGCCAAGGGTAACCTTCTTCTGTAAAAGGAAATACTATAAAAACTATCTTGTTTTCCATGGGAATGTTTGGATGAATGAGCACAAGTGGATGATAATCCTGTCTGTATACTGTGATACATTGAATGATTGGTCCCAACTCTTCACTTCCCCATAATTGTGTTCTCCATCCTCACTCTTACTGTGGCCGCATGGTGGGCCGATTGTACTTCTCCAGGCCTTGACTTTGGGCTTGGCTATGTGATTCACATTGGCCAAACAGTGGTTTAAAATGTAATTTCACAGTTGGGCTTGCCCTCTTATCTGCTGACATTATAATGAAAACATACTCCAGGTAGCTGCTGTTCCTCCAACCCGGGCCTCAGAAAGAGACAATGAAGAAGAGATGCCCTCAAACCTCATACCCACAACCTGAAGCTTCCCCAGAGCCAACCCAAAGTTACAGGAGTGAGAAATAAATGCTCATTGTTATATGCCACTGAGATTTTGAGATTGTTATACAGCAAAAGCTGACTGATACACTTATCACAGGCTGTGCCTTTCTATACCCCACTGCTGGAGTTGGGCAGCATCTGTGTGTGTGAATGCACATGGTTTCTCATGTTCTGAATTTCCCTGCGTTTATATATAATCTCTTCAATATCCTGATTCAGATGTCTAAAGCCAGTGGCAAGACACAAACATTTACATTTACCCACAGGTAGGACTTTCAGGACCACTGCATCTAGCCACACAGGTTGTTTGCTCAACTCCAGCGGCACCATTTGCAGGGTTACTCTGGACTTGTGCAGTGTGGTGGCCCTAATTCTCTTATTACAGATTTCAGCACTAACCCTGAGTTACCCAGCTAGTAAAATGCCACTCCTTACTGGCCCCAGATATCCAGTGTCTTGTAGCTACCATATTTTCTTATGTATAAGATCCACTCTTTCCCCCCAAAAAATTGGGGTCTAAAAACTAGGTGTGTCTTATACAGTGGTTGTAGATTTTTTTATTTGCATTTCCCGCTTTTTCGCACTTGTTACTGGTATATTATGGTAGGTTACATTTTGCCACGTTCTGCCCAGAAATGGCTCAGAAAAGATTTCAAACAGTGCTGAATTCAAGTTAAAAGTGACCCACTTTGCAAAAGTGAATGGAAATCGTGCTGCTGAATGTAAGTTTGGTCTTCCTCCAACTGAGAAATCAATCTGAAACTGGCTATGGGAAGAAGAAACCCTACTGAAAATGCCACAGCAGAAGAAGGCCATGAGAGGCAAGTCAACAAAATGGCCTGATTTAGAGAGGAAATTGAAGTTATGAATTGATGAGCAAATAGCAATTGGAATTCCTGTGTCCACAAAGATGGTTCAGCGTGAGGCAAGAAGAATTGATGAAAAAGAAGTTACTGATTTCAAACGAGGACACAATTGGTGCTTTAGGTTCATGAAATGGAATGGACTAAGCATGCACCAGACTTGCCAAAAGATGCCTGAAAGCTATGAGCAAAGAAGGTCCTTGAATTTCATCGTATTGTCATTCAATGTCAGAAGACACATCAGTTTGAATTGGGACAGATTTCAAATATGGATGAAGTACCCCTTCAATTTGGTCTCCCAAGTAACAGGACTGTTGATAAGAAGGGAGGTGAAAACTGTAACTGTGAAGACAAGTGGACATGAAAAGAGCCATTACACAGTTGTTCTAGCTTGTTGTGCCGATGGAACCAAGCTGCCTCCTATGCTGATTTTCAAACGCAAAACAATGCTAAAAGAAGACATTCCTCAAGGAGTGATTGTCCACATTCAAGACAAGGGTTGGATGGATCAGGATGGGATGAAGATGCTTTTTGAGAAAGTTTGGAGAGGAGACCAGGTGGGCTCTTACACAAACCTGCCCTATTGGTGCTTGATCAGTTCAGTGCACACAGAACAAAAAACACAAAGAAAATTGCTGCAGAGCAAAAAACAAAACTTGCCATCATACTTGGAAACTTGACATCCCAGCTCCAACCACTTGATGTCAGCATTAACAAATTCTTTAGAGCTGCCATGAGAAACAAATGGAACCAATGGTTGAAGTCTTCTGGGGACAATTTGACACCAGCAGGAAGAGTGAAGAATCCAACTATAGAAGTTTGTACCTGGGTTTAAAGATCCTGGGATAATATCAAGATTGAGATTGTTGTCAAGTCATTTAAGAAGTGTGGCATTTCAAATGCCATGAATAGAACTGAGGATGAGGCAATATATGAGGACAGTGATTCGTCATCAGACACAGATGAGGACAAGATAATGGATGGGAGTTTTGACAATGATGAGGAGTTGTATGAATTTTATAATGAATAAAACTTGAGTTCAATAACTTTATGTAATACATTTTTTTCAAATTTCACACCCCAAAATCAAGGTATGTTTTATACATGGGGAAATATGGTATATATCCAGGTTGCTCAATATTCCCTGGAAGGGATCATAATAAAGAAGGTGAAGGCCTGACCTGTGGTGGCGCAGTGGATAAAGCGTCGACCTGGGAACACTGAGGTCGCCAGTTCAAAACCCTGCACTGGTCTGGTCAAGGTACAAATGGGAGTTGATGCTTCCAGCTCCTCCCCCCTTTCTCTCTCTCTCTCTCTCTCTCTCTCTCTCTCTCTCTCTCACACTCTGTGTCTCCTCTCTAAAACGAATGAAATAAAAAATAAAAAATTTAAAAAAAAAAAAAAAGAAGGTGAAGGGATTAGCAAAAAAACATATTACATAACATATAGATATAGACAACAGGGGCAATAGCCAGAGGAGAAGGGGGGTGGTCCTAGGGGGAAAGAGTTCAAAGTGGGGGAGAAATTGGGGCAGAGACTTTTCTTGGGGTGGGGGTACACAATGCGGTGTAGATCAGGGGTAGTCACTTTTTTATACCTACCGCCCACTTTTGTATCTCTGTTAGTAGTAAAATTTTCTAACCACCCACCAGTTCCACAGTAATGGTGATTTATAAAGTAGGGAAGTAACTTTACTTTATAAAATTTATAAAGCTGAGTTACAGCAAGTTAAAGCATATAATAATAAGTACTTACCAAGTACTTTATGTCGGATTTTTGCTAAGTTTGGCAGAATAAATCTTTATGAAACAACTTATTATAGTTAAATGTATCTTTTTATTTATACTTTGGTTGCTCTGCTACCACCCACCATGAAAGCTGGAACGCCCACTAGTGGGCAGTAGGAACCAGGTTGACTACCACTGGAGATGGTATTATATTGAGCTGTACACTTGAAACTTGACATGGTTTGGCAATTCATGTCATACCAATAAATTAAAAATAAATTTTAAAAAATAAGTGCTTCACAAATGGAAAACAAGAAAGATACATACATCCCCAAATCATAGCTCTCTGGTTCAGTGTTTCTCTGGTAACAGTGCCACCCAATCAATCTTTTCTACCACTTCTTTATTATGACCCATTACAAAAAAATTGTAGAGAAATTTTTAAAGAAGTTTTCCTGGTGCCCTAATATCCTCATCCAGAGAGAGACCCACAATTACCTCTAAAACCAACAACTGTGATGGCAGGTCTGCTGTGTGTGTGCCCCACAGTATACTAAATGCTGGAGAAGGCTCAGAAGTGGTCTTGGCCTTTCAGTGAGATAACAAACAATAATCTGGTTTGGAGGGCACTTGAAAAGAGATGGATAGCTGGATAGACTGTCTTATGGGAACACAGAGCCCAAGAAGGATGAGCTGGAGTTCAAGTTGGAAAAAGAGAGGAGCCAGGCAGAAGACACCATAGGCAAAGATATGGAGTTATGGAAGTTCCCAGTGGGCTTGGTGTGCCAATTACCTGGAACTGCATTTTCCAATAGAGCAGCCATGAGGCACATGTGGCTACAAGTGCTTTAAATGTGGCTGCTCCTGCCTGACCAGGTGATTGCGCAGTGGATAGAGTGTCGGACTGGGATGTGGAGGACCCAGGTTTGAGACCCCGAGGTTGCCAGCTTGAGCGCGGGCTCATCTGATTTGAGCAAAGCTCACCAGCTTGGACCCAAGGTCGCTGGCTTGAGCAAGGGGTTACTGGGTCTGCTGAAGACCTGCAGTCAAGACACATATGAGAAAGCAATCAATGAACAACTAAGGTGTCGCAATGAAGAACTGATGATTGATGCTTCTCATCTCTCTTCGTTCCTGTCTGTCTGTTCCTATCTATCCCTCTCTCTGACTCTCTCTCTCTGTCCCTGTAAATAAATAAATAAATAAATGTGGCTGCTCCTAAATGAGATGTGTGAAACACTTTCTGGATCTTGAAGAGTATAAAAAAGAAGAATGTGAAATTGTTCATCAATTTTTTTAATATTGATTATATGTTGAAATGATAATATTTTAGATGTGATGTTGTGATTTATAAAAAATTTGGTCATCTGAATGACAAAATACATATTTTTCATAAGTATTTGGTCTACATCCATGGTTCCTGGCTCACAGATCCCAAAACCCTTGGAAATTCCAAAGTGAAAGAACAATGTAAGCATCTAACATAATATTTGGTCTCTTGTACTCAGTTCCTGAAATCTCTTGAGTGCATAAAGGTGAAATGGATGTCTTGTTATTCATAACCAGCCCCTTTCTACCATAGCTGGGTTTATGTAAATGAGGTGACTGTTGGGAAAATAAATAGTACACTAAGGTTAGGAGCTGGTTGCCAGAGGAACCAACCATTAATAGATGGTTGGAACTTTTAGTCCCATCTCCAGATTTTAGAGGAAGGGAAAGGGGCTGAAAGTTGAATGTCACCAATGGCCAATTACTTAAGCATACCTATGTATTGAAGCCTCCTTAGAAACCCAAAGGACTGGGTTCAGAGAGCTTCTGGATTAGTGAACACATGGAGATTTAGGGAGAATGGCATACCTAGACAGAACGTGTAAGCTCCACACCCCTTCCCTGTACTTTGCCCTATGAAACTCTTTCATCTGGCTATTCCTAAGTTATATCCTTTTAAAATAAATCAATACTCTGGTAAGTAAACTATTTCTCTGAGTTCTGTGTACCACTCTAGCAAAGCAGTCAAACCCAAGGAAGGGGTTGTGGGAACCTCTGATTTAGAGCCTGTTGGTCAGAAGCATAGGTGACAACCTGGACTTGCAATTGGCATCTAAAGTGTGGGGAAATGGGAAGTCTTGTAGGACTGAGCCTTTTGTTTGTTTGTGTGTTTTGGGGTTGCATAATTCTTTTATTAGTTCTTTGTAGATTATTGCTATATTTCTTTTTATTTTATTTTTATTCATTTTAGTTTATTGTGTTAACATGGATTCAAGTATCCCACTCAATATAATACCCCCAGCCACATGCCCCCTATTACATCCCTTTTGTCCCCCTCTCCTAACTCCCTCCTCCCTCTCCCTCTGGGATTTGCTATCCTGTTATTTGTATCTGTGTGTTATGTATATGTATTTTCACTAATCCCTTCACCTTCTCTATCTCATCCCCTTATCTCCCTTCCCTCTGAAAGCTATCCCTCTGCTCCCTGTGACCCCACCTCTGCCTCTATTCTATCCCTCAGTTTACCTTGTTCATTAAATTCCACATATAAATGAGATCATATGATACTTGTCTTTCTCTCTTGGTTTATTTCACTTAGCATAATAATCTCCAGGTCGATCCATGCCATCTATCGCAAAGGGTAAGATTTCCTTCTTTTTCACAGCCATGTAGTATTCCATTGTGTATATGTACCACCGCTTTTTTATCCACTCATAAGACTGAGCCTTTAACCTGTGGAATCTGATGCTATCTCCTGGTAGAAAGTACTATATAAGAATTAAGTTGAATGGTAGGACACCTAGCTGGTATCTGAGGAACCCCCCCCCACATACATACACATACACATTAAAATTGATGATCAGAACATTTATTGAGTTAAGTAAAACATTATTAAAATTAATTTCATCTTTCTCTTTATACTTTTAAAAATATGACTACTAGAACATTTTAAATTCCTTATGTAACTTGCATTACACTTTTACTAGTACTGGTCTAGAAAAGCTGGGGCAGTATAGGGCAGTACATTCAGATGTGAGCCTTTAGTTCAGCTGTGGGCTGACATGAACCTGTAGATATGCCTAGTTTGTCACACAACTCACAGTAGAGCATCCACTTTCTGTTTTATGGCACTAAGCCTCTTCACACTGCTAGGTTCTCTGCTAGGCCCCTGACACATCTCCTTTTGACCTTGCTATGAACACCTATGTGGTTGCCACACTTCTTAGAGTGGCAGCCAGAGCATTGAGTGTCCCAGCTTTTCTAGACCAGTGCTTTCTAGTTAAGATATAATGGGAGGAAATCCAGACTTTCATCCCTAGGCTGCCTGGGCAAAAAGTTGGACCACTCTGAAAACTGAATCTGAATCCCAACCAAGTAAATTCTCAGGGAGCTATTTGAGGCCTCAAATCAAAGCTGTTGCAGAATCCAAGTCAGCAATTTTTCTGCCTGAGGATGGGTATTCAGCTGTGACTTAGAGATTAGGCACCCCCAGTGTGCCATTTGCTTCTCATCAAGACTGACTTACAATGTGCTATGCCCATTTCTAACTGCCCATCTGTTCTTCTCTTTGGAGAATGGCAAGGGGACAGGTGTCTCTTGCTGTCCCGAGCAGATCTTTGTCAACTACATTTTTGCAGATTCTTTCACTCAGTCCACACCAAAAATGGTGTGTGGTTTGCATGATCATCTCCAGTTTACATTTGAGCAAATCAGGCTGAAAGAGGTCGAATGGCTTGTATTTGGGTCTCTAGGTGCCAAATCCTTCTTTCCATTGCCCAACCTGACCTCAGTCTTATTGTGTTATCTGTCTTCCCAAGCTTCTGTCATAAAGCTCTGTGTTAGTTGAGAAAATGCTGGTGGCTGCAATGGTTAAACTCTGAGATTGCAGGTCTTTTACACATTTCAGATTTCTTCTCACTTAAGCAAATGTTTGTCAAGTAAGCTTCCATGCAGGGTACAGGAGCCCAGGTTTCACACATGTGTGTCTCTATCACATTTGACGTGGGTTTCCAAGATTTCTGTGGGTTACCTCCATGGCTGCAATGTAAGACAGAATGCAGTGGACATTCTGTTGGAGAATGCAGTGGACAGTCAATACATCAGGCAGCAATTGCATTTCATTTCGAGGACAGAGACTCCAAATGACAATATCTTAAAGAGATGAGGCATGTCCCTTGTTTCCTTCCTTCTTCACCATCCTGCTTAGGACATAGATGTGGTGGTAAGCATCTCAAGCCACATGGATGAAAGAAACACTCTAAGGATGGCAGAATACAATGAAAGAGCCTGGGTCCCTGAGTGACTGCATAAAGCAGAGTTACAATGCCAACCCTACACTGCCCACCTTGTTTAAACCATTGTTGTTTTGGGTACATGTATCCTAAATACAGGGATCCTATTATTTTTATCCACACAGGAATCTGGGCTGCAAATAATGGCTAGAAAAAGTGTTAGCTCAAAGCCCTCAGCACAGAAACTTAGTTGGGATTGAGGGACAGCAGAGGGAGTAACTCCTTTAGGGACATGATGAGTAATAGACAAGTGATATCCAGAGTTCCTTTTTTTGGTGCTTTCAAAAAGCTTTCATTTTATCCAGCAGGAGAATAAAGAAAGCTGAGGACCAAAGTCAGGTCCTCAAGACATAATAAAGTTAATTTTAAGGACAATTAAATGGCCAACTAAGGCAGATCTGTAATGCTAAGATCATCACCCTACAGCCATTGGTTTCCAGAGAGGAAAAGTCATGATTTATCACACAGCTGTCTATCCATGCTGTTCCTCCTGCTAGGAAGCTCTTCCCCACTGCTCCTCTCACAGCAGGCTCCACCTCACCCTCTAGCTCTCAGCTAAATTCTTTTTTCTCCAAGGAGCCCTCCCAGACTGACCAAATTCTCTTTCCTGCACATGTAGGTTTCCATCATAGCACTTTGCACACAGTAAGTCAAACTTTTCTCTGAAGTGTGTCATACAAAAGTGTATAAGTCTTAATTATACAGCTGGGTGAATTTTCACAGGGTGAACCCTTTATAACCAGCACCCAAATCAAGTAATGGGGCCAGCACTAGAAGCCCCTTAGGCACCCTCTCAGTCACTACCTCTCCTAAGAAGACTAATATTCTGACTTCCAACACAGTAGATCACTCTTCCTTGCTTGTGAATTTTACCGAAATGGAATTCTACTGTATATACTCTTTTATGTCTGGCAGGCTCTTTTATTCAGCATTACTGGGGTGAGCTTTATTCATATGGTATAGTTTCTTAATTTTCTTTCTTTTTTTGCAAGAGAAAGAGAGACAGAAAGACAGGAAAAGAGAGAGATGGGAATCATCAACTCATAGTTGCATCACTTTAATTGTTCATTAATTGCTTTCTAATATGTGCCTTGATCAGGAAGCTCCAGCTGAGCCAATGACCCCTTGCTCAAGCCAGCAACCTTGTTCTTCAAGCAAGCAACATTTGGGCTCAAGCCAGCAACCATGGGGCCATGTCTATGATCCCCTGCTCAAGCAGGCAACCCAGCACGCAAGATGGTGACTTTGGGGTTTCAAACTTGGGTCCTCAACATCCCATGTCGACACTCTATTCCAAGGGTCGGGAACCTTTTTGGCTGAGAAAGCCATAAACACCACGTATTTTAAATTTCTTTTTATTTATTTATTTTAGAGAGGAGACACACACACACACACACACAGAGAGAGAGAGAGAGAGAGAGAGAGAGAGAGAGAGAAAGGGGGGAGGAGCTAGAAGCATCAACTCCCATATGTGCCTTGACCAGACCAGTGCAGGGTTTTGAACTGGCGACCTCAGTGTTCCCAGGTTGATGCTTTATCCACTGCGCCACCACAGGTCAGGCAACACCACGTATTTTAAAACGTAATTCCGTGAGAGCCATGCAATATGTTTAACACTAAATACAAGGAAATGTGGGCATTTTATGTAAGACCAACACTTTTAAAGTACAATAAGTCTCTGAATTCTTTTTAATAACGTTGTTATGCTGTTGCTAACCAATGAAGAATAAAGTACTTCTTACCATTAATGCGACTTCTGGTGCTGCATGTTTTGCTGATGGCTTTGTAGTCTGGTTGATACGTGGTGAGGCTAAGCTTTATGCAGGCGTTGAGACTTCCATCCATTAAACGTGATCATAGGTTGGTCTTAATGTTCTTCAGACGTGAGAAAGACTGCTCACATGCATACGTAGATCCAAACATTGTCAGTACAGCAATACTCACACGCTGCGGTGTGTGGTATGTGACCGGAAGCGCGTTCCAAGTTTTGACAATCAGCTGGTCCGCGGGTTGAAGTGTTTTCATTTCTCCCCACTTGTGTTTGCTTGCCAACTCCGCTTGCTGTCATGCAAGTCTTTCCAAATCTTCATTCAGTGACTTAAACTTATTCACCCACATGTCTGGGTGACCTTCATTCAGGTCAGCAGCTCGAAGCTCAAAATCTCTGACAGAGACACCAGGGATGTAATTCAGGTCGGCACTATCCACTGCACACTCGTGTGGATGGGTGATGAACTTAAAAAGATGAGTGCACTCACAAAATTCTCCAAAAAGTGCTTTGAATGACTGCAGGAGATTAGATGTGAGGCCCGCTAGCTGCTGGAGATCAAGATGTTGAATAGGGTCACGTGCTATGCATGCATCTTTAAACTGTCCCAGTTTTTCAAAGTATAGTAAACAACCTGCTTCAATGTCTGCAATGAAGAGTTCCAGCTTGTTTTCAAATGCAAACACTGCTTGTTGAAGGGATAAGATTGTATTTCTGATGCCTTGCATTTTCACATTGAGCTGGTTCAGATGTTCAGTCATGTCCACGAGATAGTAGAACTTGAAGAGCCACTCAGTGTTAGCTAACTCAGAATGCTCGATGTTTTTCATTTCAAGAAAAGTCCGGATTTCGCTCAGAAAAGCCATGAAATGGCTGAGCACCTTCCCTCCTGACAACCAACGCACATTGCTGTGCAGAAGCAGACCAGGATAATTATTCCCAACTTCATCCAGCAGTGTTTTAATGTGGCGATCATTTAAAGCTCGGGCAACAATAAAATTGACTACCTGAATGACCAGCGACATCACCTCACCAAGCTGCTCGCCACACAGCTGAGCACAAAGCACCTTCTGATGTATGATGCAATGAAAACTTAGGATGGGTCTCTTTTCATGTTCACAAAGAAGCGCTACGAATCCTGTTTTTCTCCACCATGCATGTAACACCATCAGTACACACCGAAATAAGTTTATCCATCAGTAGATTTTTTTCTCTAGCGAGCTCAGTGAAAGACTTGAATAAATCCTCCCCTCTTGGTCTCTCTTTCATAGGCAAACAGCAAGACTTTCCTCACATAGTGTGTCACCTACAGCATACCTTGCAATCATGCTGAACTGGGATAAATGGTTTATGTCTGTTGACTCATCCAAAGCGAGAGAAAAGAATGGTGCTGCATTTATGTCCTTTACTTGTGTTGCCTCAATTTGATTTGCCATCATGATGGTACAATCGTGAACAGTTCTTGCCAACAGAGGCATGTCTTTTATTTGTTTGATTATCTTGTCTTTACCCGAAAAGTAGTCAGAAAAGTCGTCATTGGCAACATCAAGCATGAATGTTTTGACATATTCCCCATCTGTGAGTGGCTTTCTGTTTCTTACAATTGCTAAAGCACCAGCAAATAGCCGAATTCCAGTCACCTTGTTGGGTCCTAACACGGAGTTGTTGCTGACTAGCTTGTACTCTGCACAGTAGCTCTTGACATGCTTTCTTCCTGCTGTCCCTGCTGGATATTTTGATACAAATGTAGTGTGGAGTGTGCCAAAGTGCTGCTTTATATTTGACCGTTTCATCGATGCAATTTTATCATTGCATATTAGACACACTGCAGAACCTGCTCTCTCCACAAAGGCAATTTCCTCTGTCCAATCCTGCTGAAAAGTACGATACTCCTCATCTTTTTTTCTTTTAGCCATCTTTGTCAAAAGGGTTTCTGCAATTAGCTAGCTGACTACTTGATTAAAAGGAGGGAAGTTTACTTCCTGACCTCACAATGACCCGTGTACATTATGCATTATCCAATAAAAATTTGGTGTTGTTCTGGAGGACAGCTGTGATTGGCTCCAGCTACCTGCAACCATGAACGTGAGCGGTAGGAAATGAATGGATTGTAATACATGAGAATGTTTTATATTTTTAACATTATTATTTTTTTAATTAAAGATTTGTCTGCGAGTCAGATGCAGCCATCAAAAGAGGCACATCTGGCTTGCAAGCCATAGATTCCCAACCCCTGCTCTACCCATGGTGCCACCACCTAGTCAGGCTAGTTTGTTTGTTCTTATGCTCTGCAATTTATTTGTTCTGTAGTTGATGTACATTTGAGTTGTTTCTACTTTAGGCTATTAGGAATAGTTTGCTGTGAATATATTATGTCTTTTGATGAACATATGCACACATTCCTGTTGTATATATTTCTAAGAAGTAGAAATGCTAGATTATAGGTTACATGTATGTTTGTTTTAGCATATCCTGCCAAAGAGATTTCAAAATGGTTACATAATCAACACTTTTACCAGAGATGTATGAGAATCATTTTGCTCCACATTCATGTCAACACTTTGGATTTTCTACGTTTAAAATTTTTATCCTTCTTTTGGGTGTATAATGGTATTCTATTGGATTTTTAATTTACATTTTTATATTTTTTTGATGAATAATGTTATTTAGCACTTTTAACATGTCTGTTGACCATTTAGATGTTCTTCTTTGTGAAATGTATATTCATGTGGTTTGCCCATTCCCCCATTCCCGGGCTTTCTGTTAATTTTATTAACTTGTACGCATTTCTATTAAATTATGGATATCATCCTTGTCAGATATATGTATTGCAAATATCCTTTCCCTCTATGTGGCTTTCCTTTTTAGTATCTCAAGTTTAATGTTGTGTGTTTGTTTTTAGTTTAAGAACTCTTCGCATACTTAAGAGCATATAATATTTTCTTTTTTAAAAAAAACAAGGTGATTATTTTTTAAAGGATTACATAATGATCTCATCTTTTTTCCTTCATTTATTGATTAGCAATATAAGGAAAGACTTTCTTGATTTTTTTATATTATCAAGTAAGTTCTCAGTACATGAGAGAAAAATATCCATCTGCATCTGCAGCTTTTGTATGAACCTGGATTATCATCTCAATAGTCTATAATAAATTCAAATCCATAATTGACACTCACCAGCTTAAAGGTATGATGCTATAAAAAATCATTATCAAATATTGATTTGTAAACTTGGAGATTAATTATACTTAGAGTTATGGAAGACTGACTGGTCATGCTATTGTTTCTTTTTAATAATGGGTAGGGACTGAGTTTGGAAACATAGCCTGCAAGTGGGGCTGAGGGTACTTGTTGGCTTGCTGTGACTATTAGAAAACTTTCCTAAGATGTCATAGGGCCAATCCTTTCTAAAATGCTACATGAGTTTATATAGATGGTATCATTGAGCTTAAAACATCTAAAACCAAATATGAGTGCCTTTCCAAAAAGCACTGTAATAAAACAGTGCTCGCTTTGGCAGCACATACACTAAAATAAAACAATGAAGAATAAATTGTGGAGATTTATTGAATTTCTTTTTTAACCCACTATCTTTGGTCTGTGCTACATATGATTATAAATCTATCTCATCTGTTCCAAACAGCTTTATTGTAATGTTGTCTGGCCTGTTTCAGCAAATGTAATCATTTTTCTATCTTGCTTATTTTTAGTCTGTTAGGTTCAAAATCCAAATCCAATTTAAATTCTGTACATCTCAAACAAATGTTAGTGTAGCCTCTAGCCATTTGTATTAAAACTTTGTAGTATCAACAGACTGGCTCTGCTTCTTCCTCTCCTTGCCTGGGCCACCATTCTACTGGATCATCCTAAGAGATTTCATTAAGCTTTCAACCTCTAGATTTCTAAATTATTTAATCATAATGACTTTACTTTATTCCACTTTTACATACCTATCTCCAGGGTCATACCCAGGTCTTATGATTATCCAGAATGATACCACTTCAGAAATTTTAAACATCAATGTCCTATTCTCTGATCGCAGTCCATTAAAAATTTAACTCCTAATGTTCTTTTTATTGTATTTTTTAAATTACAGTTGACATTCAATATTATATTTTAGGTGTACAGCACAGTGGTTAGACATATAATTTACAAAGTGATCCCCTGATAATTCAGGTATCCACCTGGTATGTGAATCAACTGAACTATGTATACATAGTTATTACAATATTATTGACTACATTTTCTATGCTATACTTTATATATCTGTAACTATTTTGTAACTACCAATCTGTACTTAATTCCTTCACCTTTTTCACTCAGTTTCCCAACCACCTCTCCTCTGGCAGCCATCAGTCTGGTCTCTGCCTCTATGAATCTGTTTCTATTTTATTTTGTCATTTAAATTCCACATATAAGTGAGATCACATGGTATTTGTATTTCTCTATCTGACTTATTTCACTTAGCATTATACCCTCTGGGACCATCCATGTTGTCACAAAAGGTAAGATTTCATTCTTTTTTATGGCCAAGTAATATTTCATTGTATATTTGTGGTACAACTTTTTAATCTACTTTTCTATTGATGGATACTTGGGTTGCTTCCATATCTTGGCTACTATATAAATAATGCTATAATAAGCATGGGACACATATATTTTCAAGTTTTAACTCCTACTTTTAAATATTTTTATGTTTTATGTTTTCTCCTAAATATTATATTGTTTTATCATTTAGATCTGTGCTCCATTTGGAATTTAGTTTTGTATGTGCTATGAGCTAAGAGACAGGGTTCATTTTTTCTATATAGTTATCAAATTGCTCTGGCAATTTTCTTACTAGATACAGGGCTATCTAAAAGATATACATATTTATTCTTAAGTGAGCTTTGGTAATTGGTATCTTTTAAGGAATTTCTCTATTTCATTCAAATTGTTGAATTTATCAATATGGTTTTATACATAATATTTCCTATTAACCTTTACTGTATGTAGTATCTATAATTCCCTCTGTCATTCCTATTGAAAGTTTATGTCATTTCTCTTTTTTTCCTGATTGGTCTATCTAGTGTTTTATTAATTTTAATATTTTATTTCATAACCAGTCTTTGATATTTTTTATTATTTTTCTGTTTATATTTCATTGGTTTTTATTTTTTTTCCTGGTTACTTTAGATATAATTTTCTGTTCTTATTTTAGTTCCTTAGTTAGAATAAGTTAGAAAAGAACTTAGATCCCTAGGTCATCAATTTGAAACTCTTCTTTTTTCTTCTTCTTTTTTTAAGTGAGAGGAGGGGAGATAGTGAGACAGATTCCCACATTCGGCCTGACCAGGATCCACCTGGCAACCCCTGTCTGGAGATGATGCTCGAATCAACTAAACTATCCTCAGTGCCTGAGGCTGATGCTCAGACCCACCAAGCTATCCTCAGTGCCCAGGGTAGATTCTCAAACCAATTAAGCCAGTGACTCCAAGGGAGGAAGAGAGAGAGAAGGGGGAGGAGGAGGGGAACAGAAGCTGATGGTCACTTCTCATGTGTGCTCTGACCAGAGACCGAACCTATGAGATCTGCACACTGGTCTGACACTCTATCCACTGAGCCAACTGGCCAGGGCCTCTTATTTTCTAATATAAGCATATATTGCTATACATTTTCCTCTAAGCACAATTTAGCTGCATCCCACAAATTTTGATACATTTTGTTATTTTCAATCAGTTCAAAATATTTTGTAATATTTTCTTGTAATTTCTTCTTTGATCCATAAGTTAATTAGGAGTGTGTTGCTTCATTTCCTATATTTAGTGATTTTCCAGATATTTCTGTTACTGATTTCTGATTTCCATTGTAGTTCAAGAACATAATTTATATTATTTAAATCCTTTTAAATATATTGCTTTTTATGTTGATCCTCTATCTAGTGATTTTGACAACTTCACTTATTAATTTTAATTGTTTGCTTTGCTCCTAAAGTTGTGAGCAAGTTAATGGCCATACTTATCTTGTTTCCAAGCACAGGGGTAAAGAGTTCAATAACTATGATGTTAGCTCTGCATAACTTCTGCATTCTCATAACCTAGTTTAAAAACATTTTTTTTATTTCTAATGCTAAGAAATTTTTATTATTAATAGGTGTTGGTTTTATTAAAATTTTTTATAATTTTTTTGAGATATAACTTTTCTGTTATTGTGGTGAAATGTATTGATTGATATTTGAATATTAAACCATTCTGGCATTTTTCAAAAAAACTTCAGTCATGATATATTATCCTTTTAAAAAATATATCACTGTATTCAATTTGCTAATATTTTTTATCAAAATTTTCACATTGTTGTTCATGGACAATATTGGCCTACTCTGTCTTTTTTTTTTCTTTCTTTCTTTCTGATAATATCTTTGGTTTTGGTACTAGGGTTATATTGGTCTCAAAATAAAATGTTAGGAAATGTTCCATTTATATTTTTGGGACATGATGGTGTAAAACAAGTATTTATAACATGTAAAGGTTGTCTTTTAAAAAAAAGAATATAGGATTATTCAGATTTACTATTTCTTCTTTTTTCTTTATTTTGGCAAGTTGTATATTTTAAGGAATGATAGCATAAACATTCCCCTTTCAGCACAGCTGTATGAATGTTAGCTCATGAAAGACAGAGAGTGTTTGTTTTAGCATATCAACACACCCACTGGGACCAATGGGCAAAGCCAGGGAATTGATCCCACACTTATGGGGAAAAACTTATGGTGGTATGTGACAACACTTTCCATGCTGTTAAGTGCATGTTTGAAGAAAGTTGGTTTTTAGCAAGGTGGTAACATAGTTTTAAATGCCTGAGGCACTCTTTTGCTAAGCCTGTCTGCTAAGAAGAGGTAGAAACTATAGGTTGCTAGGAGACTCCCAGGGTTCAAGGAAAACTGTTGTATATGTTTGCATTACCAGGACAAGAGTAGTCAGAAATTGAGCTGCTTTTAGGTGATGAAGACACCTTGCTGGAAATAACTTCCTTTAGTCGCCCAAGATACTCAAAGAGCTTCCTGTAAGGTAAGACCAGAAAAATAATGCATGTATCAGAAGTCAGAAAACATTTTCAGAATCTGGGCATGGGGTTAGAGGTAGCAGCAAGGTCAGGGTCAGAAACCAAGCGAGGGGCAGGAAGGGCTACAAGTCCCTGAGCTGAATTCACCTAATTGAGGGTACTCTGGGCCCTGACTAACAGCTTGCCTGTCTCTCCCATTTTAGGGTCTAGGACTTGTCCTGGTTCTCAGAGTCACCAAGTATGCCACAATCTCTGACTAGAGTAGGGTAGATGTTGGGACCTTAATTTACCCAGTTGCTCATCTTGTGTCACAACTGAGGTATCAGGGACCCGATGACTTCTAGCCCGGTGGACACAAGCTTTGCCTCCCTACCCTTTCACTATCTTGTTCTCTTTTCTTCATAGCTTCATGTTTTCTCTCCCTTCTCATTGTTCCTGCTTTCTCTCTCTCCTTTCATTCTTTTCTCCCTTTTCCTTACCTTTCCCTCACTCATGCCCACCCTTCCTTCCCCTCCACCTTTAACACAGGTTTCTCCCATTTCTCTCTCTAGTCCTCTTTTCTTGTCCGGAAGGAAGAAACTTAGAGGTGGTTGCCAGGATACTAGACTAAAACAGGGATATAAGTGCAAGCTAGGTATTTTTGGAGCAGAAAAGAGAATGAAACAAAAATTCAGATTAATGGATTTCAAGACGCAGATCCTTCAGATCTTACAGCCAGCTTTTCCTACCTGGGAAGGAAGGACCAACAGCTTTCTAGCCCTGTTAGGGGACTTAATGCTAATGAATGTGGTTCTCCCCTTGGGACAGAGAAGACGTGTTGTATAACTAAAAAGCAGGAAAGAAGAAAGAATTCAAGAAATCAGGAGAGTCATTACCCAAAATGGGGGGGGGGGGCAAACAAACACAAATGTCCTTCTAGAGCCAAAGGTTCCACTTCAAAGTGGAAGCTGCAGGCATGTGATAAGGATATTTTAAAAGCTTGTTAAGTTGAACCTTTGAAGTATTTGGTATTACGTCCCCAAGACAAACAACGGATCAGAAATCACAGGCAAACCCAACTCACTGCCCTTGCCAAGGGAGCAGTGACACAGGCATGCAATTATAGAAATGCCCACTAGGGGAGATAGTGATTACTGTAGATTTTGGGCAATAAACTCAGTACGTGTAACTAAGATCAGAGAGAGAGAGAGAGAGAGAGTGTGTGTCTAGCTCTTTGTAAAAACAATAGCTTATTATTTAACTGCTATAAAAATAAAATACTTTTTTTAAGTGAGAGGAGGGGAGATAATGAGACAGACTCCTGCATGTGCCCCAACCAGGATCCTCCTGGCAACCCCTGTCTGGGGCTGATGCTCAAATCAACTGATCTATCTGCAGCACCTGAGGCCAATGCTTGAACCAATCAAGCTACTGGCTGTGAGAGGAGAAGAAAGAATGGGGAGAGAGAGGGAAAGAGAAGCAGATGGTCACTTCTCATGTGTACACTGACCAGAGAGATTGAACCTAGGATGACCGCATGCCAGTTTGATGCTCTATCCACTAAGCCAACTGACCAGGGCCAATAAAATAAAAGATTTTGATATTGGATTTAGAATAGGATAGGGAAAATTGGAAGTTGCACCTTTTCTTGTATTAAACTTCAGTTAGTTTCTAATATTCACATTGGTCCTTGGGGTAACATTAGGAAGTTACAGTGGCTTTCTGGGTCTCCTTGGTCCCCAGCTCAACTTCTTGCTTTTCTGTGTGGAGACTTTAAATGGAGCATTTTAAAAGCCTTTAACCATTCATTTGCTCTTATCAGGTAGAACAAGGTAATAGCCCTTTTCAAACAATTTCAACTTGAGTACTTCCTAATGTTGCTACTTCTCCTGCTTCATTTCCCAAGCCTCCCACCCCCATTCAAATACAAGAACTTTTCTTTCCACCTGAAGACAAAGCCAAATTCTGGTATATGTTAATTTAAAAAATATTTCTTAAAACTTGGAATTATATACACAATTTCTTCACATCACAGTCTCTTGACTCTTTTCCTTTTTTATCAGGAGAAAAATCCCAGGCATCTCTACTCTTACCTTTTTCTTTTTCTCCACTTTTCAAGTTCAGGCTCACTATCATGGAATGCAAAAACAAATTATTTGTTAAAACCACTATTAGCAAGCCCTTGCCCCTGAAGTCTAACATTTTGTATTTTTCTCCCTCTGAATATTTAAGCCTATTTTAAAAAACATGTGAATAACTGGGACTTTTAACTAAAGTTTTTGCAATGAGTCTTCTTATATGATTTCAGATTCTGGAGAACAGAATTGCTCAGAAGCCAATGGCAGTGCAAAGTGGCTCCTCTTCTGAGCCAGCTCATTTATTTGCTTGGGACAGTGAATACTCTAATCACAACATATTTGGTTTCTTTTGTAATACTGGAATTTCTTAAGTGTCCTTGGACACTTTCCAACCCCTCAAATATTAGTCATGCCGCTTGATGCTCAAACAAATCCTGAAGTCGATACTCTCAAACACATCCTTTCTTATTTGCATGGAAATTAGATTTTTAAAACATCAAAATGAAAACAAGTTTTATAGCCTGTGTCCGTAAAATGCCTCTTCATCAGTAAGTGGACTGTAAACTTCGCTTCCAAACAGTAGCTTCCAGTTTTATTAGTTTACGATGCTTGAGAAGCTAAGTGGGAACTGCAAGCTGGCGCACTCATTGTCAAGGGAAACTTTTCTCTCAGTGCCAGCTTCACTGTGTTTGGCTTTGCTTAGGTCTGAATTGAAGCACCTTTGGGTCTTTTACCTTGGTGTTTTTATTATTCAGTAAGCAAATGTTTGATCTCAAGTCCATAAGATTTGTTTGATTTGTTAAAATCAGTAAGTAAGAAAAACCTAACCATCTTTGGCAATGGATAGAAAAACACACTGCCTTCAGTTTGGACATTAGGAATAATCATATCTCACAATTTTACCCTATTTTGTTTTTGTTGTTTTGTGTTTTTGTTTGTTTGTTTTGAGAGAGACAGACAGATGGACAGGAAGGGAGAGAGATGAGAAGCATCAACTCATAGTTGTGGCACCGTAGTTGTTCATTGATTGCTTTCTCATATATTCCTTGACTAGGGGAAGGAATGAGCCAGTGACCTCTTGCTCAATCCAGAGACCTTGGGCTCAAGCCAGCAACTACCACAAGTTGAGAGTAGGACATATGGAAAGTGAATTTGGGTCAGATGTGTGAAGGTCTCCAAGTGCCCGACCAAGAAATCTGGCCTCTATTCTCCTCACATACATTTGACTCAACATCTATTGACTCATTGGTATATTGAATTGAGTGGTTAGTCCCTGGGTGCCAGAGATACAGTGGTGTGCTGGGATTTCCCTTCAGCTCCTTCAGGTCCACCAGGCACCTTTCTCTAAGCCTCTCTGTGCTCTGGGAGGCTGACCTGTGTCCTCTGGCTTCTGTTTAGAAGTGGCAAATTAGAAGCACAGCCAAGAGACCAGAGGGTGAAGGGAGAGAGAGATTGGGTATTTACTTCCCAGTTCCCTCATTGTGGGGTTACAGTTCCTGAATTTCCCAGGCCACAGCTGCCACCAGCTCACCCTCTCCAGATAGTTCTCTTGAGGTCAAGAAAACTGCTCTCTCTCCGTAGCCCTCAGGCCTCTGCTGGAGATGTCTTCCTGGTGATACTCATCCTGAGCACTGCACTGTCTTTGTTGCTCTCCTTGAACTCTGCCTAAACTTTTCTTAGTTCCTTTATTAAGCTTTCCTCAATTACCCAGCTAGGGGTGTGTGCCATCTGTCTCCTCCCAGTACCGTGTGGCAAATGAGATCCCAACTCCCATGCTGCTCATCAGCTAGTATTATTGAACTTGTGTAAGCAGAAGACTGGATTGGATATTTGTGCTTTGGAAAAATTGCTGGATGACAGTGAGGAGAAAGATTTTAATGGAGGATAAAGGTAGTGAGGGAAGAGGCTGTTACTGTTGTCCTGGCAACAGATGCAAGTGGGAGAGGGAGAGGAAGGGGGATGATAGAGCCATTTGGCAAGCCACAAGGGTTTGGCAGGACCCAGTGAGTAAGAAGTAATAGTCAAGGGTGGTACTTATGATCTGGCTGGGGTTGCTGGGCAGATATTCCAACACTGAGCTGGGGAACCCAGGAAAAAGAGTCAATTGGCAAGGAGAGAAAATGAGGACTTAAACATATTAAGGTTATATTTACAGTGGGACATCCAAGTGGATGTGTCCAGACAGCTCTTAGATATGTAGGTTTGAGGTTGTGGGAGAAAAAAGTGGAATTTTTTTTAATTGCTAGTACATTTTTATAACATGGCTGAGGTTACCTCTCTGGTCTATAATGGCACTAGAGTAGGAGATGGGTTCTGCTCCCAAAGCTATTATCCCCATACTAAAGGGCAGAGAAGACCAGGTGGAAGAAGGGCAGAGGGCATCCAGGTGGAGATAACTACTGGAGCAGAAGCAAAGGAGCAATTTGCCAGCTGGGAGATAGGAAGAGATGTGTCTGAGAAGGAAGGTTCAGCTCAAGGGGGCAGGGCCTTACGTGCCACTGTAGGTGAGTGTTTGTGCTTAGTTACTAAAGACCACATGGCAGCACATGCAACCTGCTTAGCACTTTAAGAAGATTAGCTCTGGTATTGAGCACCTCCCGAGGCACAAGACATAGGCCTTTCACCCACATGCTTTAACCCTTTTTAGGCTTTAAAACAACCTATAATCTCCATTTTGAAGGCACAGAACCACCACTTAGAGAGTATGAGTAAGTTCCCCAAAGTGAGGGAGCTAGAATCCCAGTACAGGCCTTGCATCTCTCAGCCATGGTCCATCCAAAGCTCCCACATCAGCTGGAGGGAATAGTAAAGGCAAGAGTACTCTGGGATCCATGACGGTCCTCCTCCCCAGATGTGGTGAGTAAGCGGGAGAGGCTGTTGTTTGCTTCCTTTCTTGCCCAGGCATCCTCACACCCAGGAGTAGGATCCCTGATTAGGGGTGCCCAAGAGCCATGAGACAGAAGGCTTCACCTCTGGTGTTTTCTTGCTCTTGCCTCTCATTTTGGCCTGAAGGTGTCTGCTGCTCTTTGGGAAACCCCATGGATTGGGGAGTCAGAGTGGCCCCAGGGAAGACCCAGGGGAGGGAAAGCAGAGCCCGTCCTGAGTTTTGTATGAGTGAAACTTTGCTGCCCAGCCTGTCAGGCAGATGATGTAACCAGCAAAGGTATACCATGGCCAGAGCTCTCAGTCTGCTGGGTGCCACAGGGAGCTGTTCACACAACCCCAAATTGTACTGTAATGAGTGGGATTACAAGGTGGTATCAGCTGACTTGTGTCCCCCAAATTTCATATATTGAAATCCCAACCCCAATACCTCAGGATATAACCTTATTTAGAGATAAAGTTTTTAAAGAGGTGATTTGGTTAAAATGAGCCCATTAGGGTGAGGCCTTCATTCAGTAGGACTGGTGTCCTTATAAGGAAGAGAAACTGACACACATACAGCAGTATAGCCCACACAGAAGGAGCTATGTGAAAAGGGCAAGCACAGAGAGACCTCAGAGAAAACCAACCCTGCTGACACCTTGATCTTGAACTTCAGCCTCCAGAACTGTGAGATATAAATTTCTGTTGTTTAAGCCACCCAAGCTGTGGCGCTTTGTTGTGGCAGCCAGAGAAGACTAGCATAGAAAGCAAGGTGATAATTAAAGTGACTTATGGTATCTCAGAATAATACTGCTGTACCTGTTACAACCATTCACTCCCTGCATCTGCTTTCCACCCTCAAAGCATAGAAATTATTTGAAGGATGAGAACATTCCCTATGCCTTTATGCCCTGACATTTTCAAATAAATAAAGGATTTAGTCAAGAAAAGTAATTAGTTAGCATTTACTGACTGATTAGGAAGGCTGGACAATGGACAGTTACCATGTGCAGCACAGACACTCTGTGCTTTATATATAATCTCACTCAGTCCTCAGAACTCAGTCCTTTCACCATGTATCTTATGAACTCCTGAACTGCAGACAGGGTAGGTAACATGCCCCAAGTTACAGCCTTAAATACCAGAGCTGGTGTGAAACCCAGGTCCAGCCAAATCTAAAGTCATGGTTATTTCCACTATCCTCTGTACTTAGGTCCCTGGGGAATTTAAAAAGAAGACAGGGACCCTGCACCCCCCTTCCCCAATCTCACAGTCAGGCTCACAAGACAAGATATACACAAATGAAAAAGTGATGAACAGTCTCAGGTGATATACCTACTTGCCATGCACATGGAACTATTGGGCTCTGCTCTCACAAACACCCACATAACTGCTTGGTGGAACTGGGCTTCACAGAGAGGTTTGCAGTGAACGCTGGCCCTGGAGGTTTTGCTTGCAAACATCACCCCAGCACTGCAGTCTTCTTGGTTCACAACACCCAGCCCAGTTTTGCCCTATCAAATGGTTAACTCTGGCTGTGGCCCTGCACCCTCAGCTTATTATTTCTGGTCCCTTGCCCTTGGCCTCTGACCTCCCCATTTGTCCTGGTTGCAGACTGCACACACCTTTCCACATTGATTCTGACTGGCACTTGCAGTGATGTGACAGCTGGCTCACCAGCTCCTGGATCTGATTCCCAGTGGTGATAAGAATCAGAAGTCATTCTGGGCAGGTAATGATCAAATATAAGAGGAAGATGCACCCATAGGAAACAAAGGCCAGAGGCATTGAACAAAGCCTTTTTTAGGCATGAAGTGAAAAGACTTGCCACTTCAAACAATCTCAGAATGACTTTGACATTTTGATCTTCGCAATTCTTTTCTCCTTTCTGAAAATCTGTAAATGTGGTCAAGTCTGACTCACTGACTGGTTTGTAAGAAGGCGTTAACACATCAGGCAAAATGCACACAAAACAAAAAGCATGAAGGAATTTAAGTTACAATGGTATAACCCTAGTGGAATAGGCGCAGATGAGTGGAAGCAAAAATATACAAAAGACAGTTGTGAAAAAGAGGGGAGAGGAAGCAACACTCCCAGTATCAGGTGAAAGACTCCCAGTTCTCACACCCACCTCTTCTCCATGGATTTTTCTATGAGTACAAAGGCAGCAAATTGATTTACAATCATTTGGCAACTTTCATTGAGAAGAATTTGGAGACTTCCAGGGGATCTTTTTGTGATGGATTAGTTATGTCTGCCAGAGACACAAGCTACAAAGTGAGGCATACAGCCCACCAATTTGACATCTCAGTTAAGCCATGTTGATTGCCTGCTAGATTTCAAATATCACTGCAATCTAAATTCTCCTGCTCCCCACACAAAGTTGGCCCCCTCTGACATAGATGTTGCAACCAACCCCATGTGGGGTATGCCCACTGTTCCCTGATGATCATCTGCCTGCACTCTCCCTTCTGGCTGGGCTAGTTCATCTAGTCTCTCCACTTCCACCTGACCCCAGTTTCCTGCTTGAGAGGAATAAACAAGCAAATATATAGAGCATTTGGCATTGTTGGCACATAGTAGCTACTCCATGAGTTACTAATAGTCTTATTATATCACAACAGTTAGTCTTCTTTAATAAATGATACTTGAGTGCCTACTATGTCCCAGGTATTTTCTGTAGCTTTTCCCATTTAATTCTCCTGACTACCCTAGAAGGCGATCATAGTTAACATTTTACAGATAAGGAAACTGAGGCTCAGGACATAAAATCACTCAGTCAAAGTTAGGTAACTTGTAAATGATAAACCCGGGATTCAATCCTAGTCATGTCTGGTTGAAAGCTCGGTCCCTTTTCAATGTTTGACATTCAGGCTCTCTCCAAGTTGATTCCCCAACCACAGTGAGAGCATTCCTTCCCTCTTAGCCCCCTATACACAACCTAAGGATCTTTGATACTCATAGTGCTGCACTTCTTGTCTACAGAACATGAAGGTATCTCCTGGGTGTCCTTGTGCAGTTCTGCTGGGACTAAGTCATGAGCTTGTGCCTAGCATCCATTACTATTCCCCGTACTCTCCAAAAATTCTGGCTACAATTCAGGGACACCAAGAGTTGGCTGATAGATTCTGCTGTTCCCACTGACTCCCAGCTGCCTTTGCATTTCCAGCAGGGAAATTACACTTAATTACCTTTCAATGCATTTACTTGGGCATTCATTCTGGCTGCCATCTCCCATGGAACCTTTTGAAGCAGGGGTGGAGTGGGTAGACTTCAGAGATGTGATTTCAAGGGCCTTACCCATGGGCTACGCTGACTCCATGGGAGCACTGCTCCCCTCAGAGGCAGCTGCCCCGCCACCTGGTGGCCAGGATCACATGGGTGCCACCTTGGTTGCCCTGCTGTGCTGCAGGTGAATTTCTATGTGCTCTCAGCTTCCTCCTCCACTCCCTCCTCCCTAGTTAATGAATGTAAGTGAGGCAGTCCAGATATGGACTTGGAAAGGGCAGAGGGAGAGTGGGAATAGACAGGTCCTGCAGGTGGTGAGCCTTGGGGCAGTGGCTAGGGCACCTCAACCTTCCTCCATGCTTTTGTCTCTCATTTCAGAGGATACAGTTACTTCCCTCCATTCCCACATTGTGGGGTCATACCTGGCCCTTTGTTGCCCACCAGGCACACAGATTCACCCCCATTTCTAAGCCAATCCTGACCAAAGCAGAGAGTTTTTCCGTGGCCCTGACACCAACATACAGTTGTGCCCCACAAGTCTGAGCCCCAGGATAATACCGAGGTAGCAGGTGCTGTGGATTTACCACCTTGACCCCATCTGTGTGATGACAGGACCTCCTCTGGAGACCTGGTGGATAAAAACCCGTGATGGCGAACCTATGACACGCGTGTCAGCGCTGACACACGTAGCCATTTTCGATGACCCGCGGCCGCATACCAGAGAAGTATGGGGCCGCATGCTGAGAAGGTGCAGTAGCCGAGGATAAAACATTTGCTGTAGTGTAGACACTCTGTGCCAGAGGTCTGTAGGCCAAAACAACAGAACTCTGGCACAGAGCGTCTAGTTCTGGGACTTCCGGTTAGGCCGTTTTTCTTGAAGTGACACACCACCCGAGTTATGTTCATTTTTCCGGCATACCACACACCAAGCTCAAAAGATTGCCCATCACTGTTCTACACTGTCCCCTGCAGTTTCACAGCAAGCCCAGTCTATAGTTGCCTACAGAGGTCATGTGATTGATAACAGCCATCCCTTCCCCTACTAGGATTACCTTCCAAATAAATGACTTATAATTAAACCTTTGCCTCCAGTCTGCTTTTGGGCTTACCAAACCAAAATATCCATTGGCTAGGTTCTTCTGGCTGCCCCCTTCAGGGGTGATCTCTCCAGAAGACATTTGCTGATTTAGCCCAGTGGGCTCAGCCTTTCTCTCTCCCCATACTTCCTTCTCTAACTTGTACTCCTCCCACCACCACCTTCAGGACTGGGGTCTGGCTGTCAGCTGGGGTTTTGCTCATTGGGGCCTTAAATATTGGCTATCATTTGGGTTCCTTCCATTTTACCCCATCCCAATGATAGCAAATTCCAGTATCTACTAAGACCTTTGAAGCTCCTTGGTTCATGTGGCTGGTGCAGTCACAATTTCAGAGTCAGGTCTTTATTCTTTCCTTCCCATGAGTTGAAGGACCTACCTCAAACAGGAGGAGATTCAGTGCCCCTGGCAGAGACAGGACTGTTAAATACAAAGACCTGAAGGTTAGGAAGCAGACAGATAGGTGCTCAGATCTCAGCATGGCCATGTACAAGATTCTCTGCCTTGTGTGAGTTCATGTTTGAGATTCAGCATCTTGCATTACCAGGTGGTGGTGCAGTAGATAGAAAATCAGCCTGAAATGCTGAGGACCCAGGTTTTAAAACCCAAGGTCGCTGGCTTGAGTGCAGGCTCACCAACTTGAGCACGGGGTTCCTGGCTTGAGTGTGGGATCATAGACATGACCCCACAGTCGCTGGCTTGAGCCCGAAGGTCACTGGCTTGAATCCCAAGGTCGCTGGTTTGAGCAAGGGGTCACTTCCTTTACTGTAGCCCCCTAGTCAAGACATATATGAGAAAGCAATTAATGAAAAACTAAGGCGCCACAATGAAGAATTGATGCTTCTCATCTCTCTCCCTTCCTGTCTATCTGTCACTCCATCTCTATCTCTCTCTCTCTCTTGCTCTTTCTCTCTCTCACTAAAAAAAAAAGAGTGATAGAGAGAGAGAGAGATTCAGCAACTTTCTTTATCCTTAAATGATACGTGGCGTATATGGCCTGCACTCCCTCTTTCGTAGAACAGAGTTAGATAGTGGCTGCCCAGTCAGAGACAGCATTTCTCAGCACTCCTCACACTTAAGTTGCTACTTCTCATCAGTGGAATATGAGTGGAAGAGATGTGTGTCACCTCAGGTCAGTGCAATATCTTTATGATCACTTTCAACTTCCTCTTAGATGCTGAGGACTCCAGAGTCTAAGCCTGGGTCTCTGAATCACCATGTGGAGGATAGCTGCATGCCAACCAAACACCAGCATTGGATCATGTGAGCACAAAATATTTGTTAAACTACTCAATTGTGGGGGCTTGTTTGTAATAACAGGTGGCATGACCCTAACTAATACAGAATTGTCTTTCCGTGTTGTCATGACCTAAGAGATAACAGATAACTGCTGTGTGAGAAGCACAGATTGTGTGCCAGACACTGTTCTTAATATGCATGGTTTTATTGAATGCTCAAAGCAACCACATTATCCACATTTTGTAGTTGGGGAAATCCTAGCCCAGAAAAGTAAAATTTTGTGGCCAAGATCACACAGGTAGACAATGTTAGATCTGGGTTCTTAACCATTAGGCAAAACTGCCTCCCATACATGCACAGCGTTCACACAGTGCCTGCCACAGAGTGAGTGCTTCCTAAATAGGTATCATTCTTAATCAGGCAGAAGAAAGTTTGGCTAAGGCTTCCTGACATTTATATGGCATCTTTGTCAAGAAAAGTCAACCCCTCCCCTCCCAGTTCTGGTCGGATGAAATAGCCTAAAGGCACCACCACTGGTGAAGGGTAAAGGGTTAGGCATTCAGCCTCACCAGAGCCCTCAACCAGGGTCTTACCCGCATGCTGACCTTTCACTGCTCCCCAGGTATGCCCCCGAGTGATTCTTCAACTAGACCCCTTGTTTGTGGGGAGCATGAAAAAACTTCCTGGAATAAAACGTCCACCGGAGACCTTCCCTGGAGCCAGTAAGTCCTCAGGGGACTGGAGGAGCAACACCCCTTCTCCCCTCAAAGAGGCCTCCCTAAGGCCCTCTGGGATGGCTTCTTGTCCCTTGGCCTCAGCCCAGCCTCCAGCAGGGTGATTTCTGGCCAAGAGGGTAATAGATTTCTGTCTCCTTTTGAGGGCCTTTTGTGTGCCCTCAAACCCAGAGCCAAATGCTCCCCCTCCAACAACAACAAAAAAAAAAAGGGAAGAAGAAGCTGTGTTTCTAGTCCCTGCATGAGACTTGTGAAGCTGGAGGACCTGGGGGAAAGTTGGCCCATGGTTTTATTTATGTTAATTTCCCACCCCTCTTCTTGGCCCCTTATGTCACAAAGCTCCCTTGTGGGACACCAGTGAAGCATCTAATGTGTAATATATATTGAGGCAAGGGTGCCTGCCCTGCATTTCCTGGCTTGTGATTTATGAGATGAAGCTAGGCTGCCTACCTCCCTGCTTCCAGCGCATGCTCTGTCCAGGGGATACAGCCATGAATTCTCTCTTATGCGGGTCCAGGATTGGGCACCCTGCCACATCACTCCAGAAACCTGCTGTGCCTCTGCCTGCCCACTAGAGGCTCCACAAAACCATGACTTCCACTTCACACAAAGGGAAACTGAGGCACAGTTAAATATGTGTGGGTGCTAATTAGGGGAGCTTGAGCCAGCAGAAATAGTCTTTACTAGAGTCCAGTGCAGGGGTCGGAAACCTATGGCTCGCGAGCCAGATATGGATCTTTTGATGGCTGCATCTGGCTCACAGACAAATCTTTAATAATAATAAAAACATAATGTAAAAATATAAAACATTCTCATGTATTACAATCCATTCATTTCCTACCATTCATCTTGATGGTTGCGGGTGGCTGGAGCCAATCACACCTGTCCTCCGGGACAACACCAAATTTTTATTGGATAATGCGTAATGTACACAGGTCGTTGTGAGGTCAGGAAGTAAACTTCCCTCCTTTTAATCAAGTAGTCAGCTAGCTAATTGCAGAAACCCTTTTGACAAAGAAGATGGCTAAAAGAAAAAAAGATGAGGAGTACTGTACTTTTCAGCAGGAATGGACAGAGGAAATTGCCTTTGTGGAGAGAGCAGGTTCTGCAGTGTGTCTAATGTGCAATGATAAAATTGCATCGATGAAACGGTCAAATATAAAGCAGCACTTTGGCACACTCCACACTACATTTGTATAGAAATATCCAGCAGGGGACAGCAGAAAGAAAGCATGTCAAGAGCTACTGTGCAGAGTGCAAGCTAGTCAGCAGCAACTCCGTGTTTGGACCCAACAAGGTGACTGCAATTTAGCTAGCTTCGCTGGTGCTTTAGCAATTGTGAGAAACAAAAAGCCATTCACAGATGGGGAATATGCCAAAACATTCATGCTTGATGTTGCCAATGAACTTTCTGACGACTTTTCAGATAAAGACAAGATAATTAAATGAATAAAAGACATGCCTCTGTTGGCAAGAACTGTTCACGATCGTACCATCATGATGGCAAATCAAATTGATGCAACACAAGTGAAGGACATAAATACAGCACCATTCTTTTCTCTCGCTTTGGATGAGTCAACAGACGTAAGCCATTTATCCCAGTTCAGCGTGATTGCAAGGTATGCTGTTGGTGACACACTACGTGAGGAAGGTCTTGCTGTTTTGCCTATGAAAGAGACAACAAGAGGGGAGGATTAATTCAAGTCTTTCACTGAGCTCACTAAAGAAAAAAATCTACTGATGGATGAACTTATTTTGGTGTGTACTGATGGTGCTCCGTGCATGGTGGGGAAAAACGGAGGATTCATAGCGCTTCTTCATGAACATGAAAAGAGACCCATCTTAAATTTTCACTGCATCATACATCAAGAGGTGCCTTGTGCTCAGATGTGTGGCAAGCAGCTTGGTGAGGTGATGTTGCTGGTCATTCGGGTGGTCAACTTTATTGTTGCCCGAGCTTTAAATGATCGCCACATTAAAACACTGCTGGATGAAGTTGGGGATAATTATCCTGGTCTGCTTCTGCACAGCAATGTGCGTTGGTTGTCAGGAGGGAAGGTGCTCAGCCATTTCACGGCTTTTCTGAGCAAAATCCGGACTTTTCTTGAAATGAAAAACATCGAGCATTCTGAGTTAGCTAACACTGAGTGGCTCAAGTTCTACTATCTCGTGGACATGACTGAACATCTGAACCAGCTCAATGTGAAAATGCAAGGCGTAGGAAATACAGTCTTATCCCTTCAACAAGCTGTGTTTGCATTTGAAAACAAGCTGGAAATCTTTGTGGCTGACATTGAAACAGGTCGTTTACTACACTTTGAAAAACTGGGAGAGTTTAAAGATGCATGCACAGCAAGTGACCCTTCTTAACATCTTGATCTCCAGCAGATAGTGGGCTTCACATTTAATCTCCTGCAGTCATTCAAAGCACTCTTTGGAGAATTTCGTGAGCACACTCGTCTTTTTAAGTGCATCCATCCACCTGAGTGTGCAGTGGACAGCGCCGACCTGAGTTATATCCCCGGTGTCTCTGTCAGAGATTTTGAGCTACAAGCTGCTGACCTTAAGGCCTCAGACATGTGGGTGAATAAGTCAAGTCACTGAATGAAGATTTGGAAAGACTTGCATGACAGCAAGCGGAGTTGGTGAGCAAACACAAGTGGGGAGAAATGAAAAAAACTTCAACCCGAGGACCAGCTGATTGTCAAAACTTGAAACGCGCTTCCCGTCACATACCACACACTGCAGCGTGTGAGTATTGCTGTACTGACAATGTTTGGCTCTACGTATGCATGTGAGCAGTCTTTCTCATATCTAAAGAACATTAAGACCAACCTATGATCACATTTAACGGATGGAAGTCTCAACGCTTGCATGAAGCTTAACCTTACCACGTATCAACCAGACTACAAAGCCATCAGCAAAACCATGCAGCACCAGAAGTCGCATTAATGGTAAGAAGTACTTTATTCATCATTGGTTAGCAACAGCATAACAACATTATTAAAAAGAATTCAGAGACTTATTGTACTTTAAAAGTGTTGGTCTTACATAAAATGCACACATTTCCTTGTATTTAGTGTTAAACATATTGTATGGCTCTCATGGAATTACATTTTAAAATACGTAGCGTTCATGGCTCTCTCAGCCAAGAAGGTTCCCAACACCTGGTCCAGTGCATTTACTTGAGCCTCTCTACTCATGGAGATCTTTGGGGGGGGGGGAGCATTTAAAATAGTAATTTAGTCATGTTTGGAACCATGGTCACAGAGGGTCAACTTGAATAGGCATCAGAGAGTTGCTCAGGGATCATGTTGAAACATACAGAGACCCCAGCCTCAACCTGAACCTGGACTTCATCTTGAGTCTTCAGAGATGGGCCTGGGTATTTTGGTTTCAATGAGGCCTGAGAAACTCCCAAATATGAAAGTTGAAAGGGACTGTGAAATCTGTAGAGTCAAGATTTCCCATTTTCCTGATAAAAACAGTGAGTCTTAGAGGAAGATGGGGTCTTGGCCAAGGTAACACATTGAGAGTGGGTGGTTCTTTTTCTGAGACAGCAGAAGAGTGGGGATCCTGGGTGTCTGCAGGAGGTAAGAGGAAGAGCTATATCAACTTACGGGTGGTTGAACTTGAGTAGTTGGACCTCTGGGAGGCTGATGCTGGCACCTGATCCCAGGCATTCTACCTCACAACTACTAAGTCTCAGAAAACTCTTCCCCACTTTCTCAAGCTCTGACAGAGTGCTGCTCTCCAGGTTTGTCAGGGCTTGGCATCCACAGTTCTTCTGAAAACTCTCAGGCCCTTGGGCAGGAGGTCTGAGCTGTTATAGAGGAGGAAACCACAGGCACAACTTAGTCTGTGTGGACATGGTTCCAATCTGCCTTTCTCTATAACCCAAACCAACAGCCTGTGGCCCCTGGGACACCTCATCCTCAGGCCCACATGCAGACTGCTTTGACGGTGGCCACATGTGTTTGTGTGACTTAAACAGAAATAGATGGATGGAAGGGAAACAATTTATAATTAATGAAAGATGGTGCTTGATTCAGAATTTTCTCTCCTTTCAAGTTTGAGAACTTTTGCTCCAATTTGAAGAGGCAACTGACCTGACAGAGGAACACAGAACCAGATGTCTAAGGGTTTACCTCCCAGTTCTAGCACATGGCCATGTGCCCCATGAATGCTGTCCACCCTCTCCCAGAAGGGCATCCTTACCTGTAAAGTGTGGGTCATCATCTGTCCTGCACTGTTTGTTGGAAGTGTGACAGGAGAAATGTAGGTGAAAGTTCCTGGCACACTTCAGATGCTGGGTAAATGATTGTTACATATGAGCCTGAAGAGGGTCACACAGTCAATTCTCAGAGTGAGCCCTCTCGCCTGTCCATGCAGAGATTCTGCACAACAAATACTTTCTTTTCTGAGAGGCGTACATTAGCAGATGTTCCTGCAGTGTTTCAGAAAAGAGCGAGAATGTAGCCAGGTAAATATATTTTAGGAAAGATATATCTTTTTATATTTTTTCTTCCCTCAGAGATATGTGAAAATGGGGGGGGGGGGGTGAACACGGAAACATCTTCTTAAAAGTTTTTCCCTTACTTTTTACTGAAGTATTATAGACATACAGAAAAATGCACAAATAGTAAGTGGTTAGCTTCATGGGTGTTACTAGGTGACGGCATCCGTGAAAGCACTCAGGTTAAGAAGCTTCTAGTTAACCAGCATTGCAGAAGCCCCCGTGGTACCCTTCCCAGCCTCTTCCAAGCCTCAGCTTGCATGACCACTGTCCTGAGTCCTACCCATCTGCCTTGGAACTTTATAGGAACAGAATCTTACATATGCAATGTTTGTGTCTGGCTTCTTTCCTTCAAATTACATTGGTGAGATCCATCCATACTCTTCCAACATATAGAAGTATCAGGTACTCCTTGAAAACTTCTGTATTGTCTGTTTTGCATTTCAGTGATTCTGGTGGGTGTGTAGAGGGATTTCACTGTGATGTTAATTTGCCTTTCCCCAAACAGTAATAAGGTTGAGCCTCCCTACATATGCCTATTGGTCACTTTATATACATATTCTGGATACTCTTCAGTTTTTTTAGGGTCTTTTAAAAGGCTTTCCACCTCTCACTCAGATATTTCTCCCCAAGTACTTTGGTTGCTTTGGTATTGATAGAAACCCTTTGAGCACGAGCATTCAATAGACTTCATATTCCCCAGCTCTCAGTAACAGCTCAATGCTGCCATGTTTCCCTGCAGAGTGCAGGGCAGCTCCTCTGCACACAGAGAGGCTTACGTTTGCCTCTGGCCTTCTCCTTCCTCCATCTCCCTCTTAACCTCTTTTTCACTTTTTGGTGCCCATCACCTTGGTTCCCTTCCTATGAATCTTGCTCTCATCTGGGGGAAAAATTACTTTTAAGTTGTCTGTTGACCAAGAGGCTTCATTCCTTTTGGTTTCTGGATAAGGGATGGGAGGGGTTTAAATTGACCTTAGAAAGCAGCTAGGGCCTGGGATTCTACCATTAAAGCTTTAATTCTAAATGACAGAAGCTAGTTAGTTACAACATAAAAGGACTATTTCAGTATTTTAATAGCAGATTTATGTGCCCAGAACATACCAGCTGGATACCAGTCACACTCACTGCTGAGCCCTGACCAGGTCTATGGTGCCAAGCTTATTCTTGTCTTAGCTTCACCTCTGCCTGATTCCAGAAGGAACAGCTCCCAGAGATTCCTATGGCTCACTTACATCACATAACATTACCATTTAGATCCTCAAACCTGATATCAATTGCACATTCCTATTTACAAATTAACAGCTTCACAGGTTCCACTTCACTAAACTCCATAACAGAGCATTTGCGGAGGCCAGAGGAATAAAGCTTTAACGATGGAATTACAGGCAACATGAGAGGTGATTGAGGGAGATGTTTTCATAGGGGTCAACCCAACTAGCTTAAATGAACCAGTAAAAGGATGCACTCCATGCTGTTTTTGGACATCTTTCCAGAGGGTGGATATACATTACTATATGCTGCCTAATTGTACCCAGAGCAGGAAACTGAAAGGTCTTGTGGAAGTTAATGCCTTGACATTTTGACTGAGCCATTTCCCCTCCAGGTGGGTGACCCAGAGCCTATTTCTGTTGGGCAGAGACCAAAAATAACATCTCCTGGTTTTAAAGTCATGTCTCCCAAAGCATTTCCTTCTGCACATCCAAGTTCTGAAAGGATATTTTTAAAAGGTTAGGCATCTCCTCTGGGAAAGGCATTTTGTTGTCTTTCTTGAGCAAAGAATGTGCTTAAAGCTTCTAATTGACCCTGCCAGCCTGAGCAGAACGAAGATTTCATCTGTGAGGGCCATTATGAGGATAAAACTTGAAGCAATTTTAAACCAGGTTTTTTGTTTTTTTAAATGAAATACATGCTCAAGAGCAAACTTTCAAATAATATAGGATATCTAAGTACTCAGCCTAACTTCTCTGCACTTTGTGTAAGAACAAGCATATTACCAGCACCATTTCCTTGGGTAACCAGTCAACATAAGTTAAGTTATGCTATCTTAACAAATAACCCCAAGATCTCTCTGCCTTACAACCACAAAGGTTATTCTTTTCTTCCTTTCCTCCCCTCCCTCCCCCCTCCCTCTTTTCCTTTTTTTCTTCCTTCCTTCCTTCCTTCCTTCCTTCCTTCCTTCCTCCCTCCCTCCCTCCCTCCCTCCCTCCCTCCCTCCCTTCCTTTCTTCCTTCCTTCCTCCCTTCCTTTCTTCCTTCTTGGAGATAGTGCCCCAACCGGGATCTACCTGGCAACCCCTGTCTGGGGCCGATGCTAGAATCAACTGAGCTCTTTTCAGCGCCTGAGGCCAACACACTCAAACCAATGGAGCTGTCCTCAGCGCCTGGGGCAGATGCTTGTACCAATCAAGCCACTAGCTGCAGGAGAGGAAGAGGGAGAGAAAGGGGGAGAGGGAGAGGGAGAGAAGGGAGAGAGGGAGAGAAGGGGAAGAGGGAGAGAAGCAGATGGTCGCTTCTTCTGTGTGCCCTGACCAGGAATCAAACCCAGGATATCCATATGCCTGGCCAATGCTCTATCCACTGAGCTAACTGGCCAGGGCTAAAGATTTATTTCTTACTTACATTACTTGTCCACTGGGACTTGGCTGTGATTGTTTCATGTTTCTCACTCTAGGACCCAAGCTGGCAGAGCAGCCTGAATATGAGATGTTGTTATCTCACAGTAAAAGAAAAACAGAACTCATTTGTACCAGGCAATGTCTCATAAGTGCTTCCTCTCAAATTTCATTGGTCAGAGTAAGTCACACAGCCAAGCCAGAGGTCAATGTAGAGAGAAGGAGCAAATATTTTGACCAATTACACAGCCTTTATCGTGGGCAATGGTCAGAATGAATTTTTGCTTCTATAGACCATTTTTTTCACTACTTATGGCCCCATGTACACTGTAGAGTGCTCTGTCCCCAGCATGTCCTGAAGTTTGTTCCAGATGATGCCATTTTCCCTGATGTCAATAAGTGTTGGGAGATGAAAGGGTTTCATTGTTAAATAAGTTTGGGAAACATTGGTTTAAATGGGGGTCTTTACTGTAGGGGCTCTCAGAATCTTTAATAGAAAGTGCATTGTTGGTTTTAAAGGAAATAGTCAAATGGCCCACTGCCTGGTGCTTCTGGGTCAGTGTTCATAACTTTGGCTGCACATTAGAATCACTGGGGAGGATTTTAAAGATAGCCTGATACTCAGGCCATACCCTAGACCAGTGCTTCTCAAAGTGTGCACCAGGGTACACTGGTGTGCCCTAGAAGATTTCCAGGTGTGCCTATGGTATTCAAGAGAAATGTATGCCTGTTGGGGACCAAAAAACCAACAGGGTTTTTGGAGTTTAGATTTTTGGGGACAGAGGTGTAGGGAATTGGCTGTAAACTGACAGTCTGCCCAACCCCCCACCTCACTTGCCTGATTAGGTTGCAAAAGGCTGTTAAGCTGTGGTGCTGGATTGTTTACACTACTCCCCATGTTCCCCGGTAAGACTGGAGGCAAGTTTCTTCTATCCTTTGTTTGGTGTAAAAGTTAAGATGATATGTACAGTGGGGGTTTTGGGTTGATGATTAAACATAAGGAATTTTCTCTTGAAGCCTTTTGTATTTCTATAAAAGAAGAATATGTGGCAATATCTAAAAAAGCTTTGAACATTTTACTACAATTTTCAACATCCTATTTATGTGAATTAGGATTTTCTACCCTCAACACAATTAAGAGTAAAAAGAGAGGAATTATTCAATGTATTGACAAGGAAATGAGAGTTTGCCTTTCAAATATATGCCCAAACATTGAGGAAATTGCTAGGATACATCAGACTCGTGTTTCTCATAAACACAAGAATGAAAAAACTTAACACATTCGTGTCGGGACCTGCCGAATTTACTAAATCTTACTAAGAATGTGTGTATGTGTATAAAGATAACTCTTTTGTAGTTTTTTTAATTTTTTAACCTCTCTCTTTTATGAATTCTAAAAAGCATAACTCAAAAAATGTAACATAAAAATGTTTTTTAATGTCAGAATAAATTTATTTTTGTCGTATTTATTTCATTTAATTACCATAAATGCACGCTTGGACTTTATATTTTTTTCTTTAATATTTGACTTAATTATTATAACATATTTCTCAGAAATTTGTATACAGTGCACCTACAATTTGTGCCCTGACTACAAAAGTTTGAGAACCACTGCCCTAGACCAAAGACCTAAGTAAGCATTTCTTGGATGTGGGTATTTCGTAAAGCTTCCCTGGAAATTCCAATGGCAGCCAAGTTTGGGAACCGTTTCTAAGGGGATGATAAGTCTGAGGAATTGGCTTTTCATAAGTTTGATCCAGCAGCCAATACTCAGAAGGAGCTAGGGTTAATTTGTAGCAGTTTCTTGCATGTATTGAGCAGACTAGTTATAGCCAGAATGTTCAGCACAGTCTAGATGAACCAGAGAAATGTAGTGACTACAAAGAACCTGATGACTCAAGGTTCTCATGTTGGCAGAGGCTTCCTGCCACATAAATGGTAGCACTGGAGACTTCAACTCTCTTTGTGGATTTAACAGTACCAGAGACCTGAGCCTGAGCCCCTGGGGCTCACACTGGAACATCACCAAATTTCTCTCTGAACTCCACACCAAATAAGAACAATTCTGTGGCCTTTGTCCTTAAGAAAACATTACACTCTTTAACAAGGTCAGTCATGTCTTTATGTCAATCTCCATCTATCCTGTTGGGACCCCCACAATACTCCACATGTTCTCAGGCTTACCAGATCATAAACCATTTCATAAAGGGCGTATAGGCACTGGTGTTCCATGGACGCTTTTGCCCCTTAAAACGAGCTTGTCCTAAGGTGTATAAGGTGAACTTTCAGACTCATTTAAGGGAGACTCTCTTCCACCTCTTGAATCATGTCCCTTTCTTCTCCAAAGGAATGATGAAATGTGCACCCCCTAGGGGCTGATGTGGGTAATAACATGCCTCTCTGGTTGGACCCAGCTTTACACTAAGCCCTGCTATTGCCAGAACCTTCATGTTGAACAGAGAGTATTAACAACACCTTAGCTCCCAACTGGAGTTTTCTCCCCAGTGCATGCAGAAACCCTGAGAAGTAAGGAATAAAACAGAGGAAGAACCTCGGAAGCATTTTGTGCTCAGATTCCTCTCATCAGTGTTCTTTAGAAATGAGTTTGGAAAGAGTGAGGCAGGGGCTAAGGTAGAAACTGCCAGGACCATATTCTTTATTAGTCCCTGGGTGGGGTGACTGAGTATGTAATCCATCCCTTGGTAATTTACATGGCCAGACCACCAGGGTCAGAGTGACACCTGCACCTTGGACATCCCCCCATCTGTCATTGTGTGTATCGTATGGTAAAGAAATAATTCACTCCATCTCCTCAGTCACCCAGAGGTTCCCCAAGTTGGGTCTGATGCTGACTCACCTCTGCATCCCCATGGTCCAGCACAGTGCTTGGCACATAGTAGATGATCAATAAATGTGTACATCAGAGTGCAAAAATGTCTCTCGTCTTAAAGGACCCCTAATGGTCTTAAGGCTGAAGTTGCCCACATCTGTTTTACAGGGTTAAATTCAAATAAAGCCCAGGGAAGCAGGAAGAGCATTTAGATTCCTTTGATGTCCACACTGGGAACTATCAGCGCAGGTTTAGAGATAAACAGCTTTACTGTGGCTGCAGAGGAAATAGAAAATTAAGGCCTGTGTTTTGGGTAATGGAAAGAAATCGGTTCCCTTTATGACTCTCAGTGGAAGAGAGAAACATTTCCATCATCTCAATTTATAAAAAGCAATCTTAAGGCCAAGAAGAGATAAGTGGAGTAATTTCAGAAATCCTCAATTTAGACAGTTTCTTAAATCCCGCAAGTCTGAAATTGCTGCACATGAACTTTTCTGCAAGCATTGCATTTCTCAGGGCCAGCTGATCCTTGGAGAGCTAATCGAGCAGGTTAAGGGTGCTGTAGTCTGGGGGCTGAGACAAGAACAGGAAGAGAAGACGGTTGGGAGCTGAGTATGGTAGTGACTTTGAATGACAGTCTAAGAATCTGAGCTTTATCACCTAGATTTTAGTGTATCTGAGAATTATGTGCGACAGTGTTGAAAACACATCTGCCTGTACTTTTCTCCTACTCCCCATGAGATTCATCTTCAGTAGGTGTGGGGTAGGGAGTTACTCAGGCAAGAGAATTTGAGCAGGTAAATGATATCATTGTGTAGGAAGCCCAGCCACCTGGGTTCCCGGGCACAGCAGCAGAGTGTCATCTGTGTCCTGCTCTATCCTCTCACCTTGACCCTTTTAGTTCACACCTCCCTGACTTCCACCTGCCAGCCCTGCAGCCCTTTCTTGAGGTCTCTTTCTTGCCCCAGAGCCGCTCTGCCCTCACAAACAGCAGGCCAGAAATGCCAGGGGAACTAACAGCTCCTGGAGCAGCCTTGAACAAATGTTGATGGGAAGAATGTATAAACTCCCAGAGCCCTCATCAATACAGCAAGAGCTTAGAGGCGCATGTTCTATTCTGACCCCCAGAGACCCCCAGCAGAGCTAACCTCCAGCTGCCCACAGGGCCACTGTTGATGACACAGTCTCTGTCAGCTTCCTTCCCTTCCTTGTCTCACTTCCCAACCTCCAGCTATTTCCAGAGATCACCTCTCAATGACCTACCCTGAGACCCTTGTCTCAGGCTCTGCTTCTGGAAGAACCCAAACCATGCCTGTCAGTGAGAACTGTGTGACCTTGGACAAGTAGCTGAAACCCTGTAAGTCCCAGTTTCCTCATCTGTGAAATGGGAATAATGCTACCTAAACCATAAGGCAGGTGTCACAAACAGGAGAGCTAGGGACTAGATGTGCTATGTAAGTAGTCTTATATCTGGTCTCCAGGTGGTTTTAAAAATAATTTACTATAGAGTTCATGGATTGCATTCCAAGGAAAACTGAAAATATATGTATAAAGCATAAAGAATCATGTAATAAACATCTGTTTACCTACCTCCCAGCTTACAAAATAGATCAACTCTAAGGCCCCTAAGCCCCCAGGTGTCCCTGCCCAGCCTGTCTCCCCTCACCACTATGCTGAATTTTCTGTTTATCATCCCCGTACTTTTTTCACAATTTTACTTTAGATGTAAATAATATATTTTTTAGTTTTGCATTTTTATAAATTGAGAAATTTCCAAACTCCAGATTTCCAATTCCCTTTAAAAACAATCAGAAGATCTGGCCAGGCTGGACTCACATTTTCACACAGGAGCAACAGCCATACCTAGTCATTGAGGACCTAGTAGGTAGGGCCAGGATCTCCACATGCCCACACTGCCCACCACCTGCAGCTGTCCTGCCCTGGGCTGCCTCATTCCTTCATGTTACCTGCCTGTTGTTCCCTACAGACATCCAAGCTGATGGGTTCTCTCTGAAAAAAATCTTTCCAGTGAGATAACCCATGGGAGCCCTTTGCAGAGAGCTTGGTACGGAATTCACACTAAATGAAGTGACTCCTTATCACTGTCAATATCAATAATATCCTAGGAGGCAGCCAGCCTCAGCACCCTTGTCTTGAGGCTGATGAGGTGACATGATGAGGCCAAGGCCACCCATGTGGGCACAGGTAGGATCAGGACACAACCCAGCACCAAACTTGGGTCAGAGTATCTGCATATCTTTTGGGCTTCAGCTATAGGGGTCAGGTAGTCCACACTTAACTCAGGCCTCATGTGGGCATCAGTTGAGTTCTTCCAAGGTCGCCCCCAGCCTAGGCCCATCTGCCTCTTATATAGCCTCCACTTTACAACCAGAGGTTGGGGCAGACGGGGAGACCTTTGGCCAAACAGTTCCCATCTCGGCTGCCCAGATGAGAAAGAAAGGGATGCATCAGAGTCCCACCTCCCAGAGCAGATCTGCCATCACGCCGGGCACGGAGGTGGACATTGAAGCCTGTGAATCATTGCCAGCGGATGGAGCTTTGTTTGCCTCACCAAGTCCTCAGACCAGGGGCCGGCCGGAGAGAGGGCTTTTTCCTGAGGGGCTGAACTTTCCCACAGGAACAAAGTGGGGCTTGTTAGCTGGGCATGAATCTTGGCTTGGGGCGGCCCGGGCCAGGCTCGGTGCTGCCAGGCGGCAGCTCAGCGATATCAGGCAAATTCCGCCTTCCGCACAGCTGGGGCTGACAGCAGGAAGCCCCAGGGAGGCTCTGAACAAAGGCAGAAAAATGGGACACGTTTATTCATTCACTGACCAGCCCAGGCCTGGCTGGCCCATGGGGCCCTGTCTCCATGGTGATGGGCAGCCTTCAGAGCTCTGGGTTGGCTCCTCCGTGACCACTGCCTCTCTGTTCCTGTACACCCCAACACATAGGCACGCAGCACCCTGTGGCTGCCTTAGTACAGCTATGCTCCATGATGTTGATGGAACATGGGCTAAACCAATGAAGAATCAAGGGCTTGTAAGCAAGCAGTCAGGAGGAAGCCAGTGTTGAGTTCTGAAAGCCAGACACATGGCCAGTCTTGGGTAAGTGAAGAGTGAAAGTAATGGGTGCAAGTCCATGCACTATATAAGCACCTACTGTGTGCTGGTCCAGGCTTATTCTAATACAGCATGCAAAAGTACAGGTCTGTTCAAGCCTAGTGAGCAAGAGACTGCTCTGCCTAGGGGAAGAACTATCAGATGGAGAGCCTTCCCAGAAAAGCTAACATTAACATTGGGTCTTGAGAGGTGCAAAGGAGTTTGCCAAGTGGGGAGGAAAAGGGCATTCCAGGCAGGATAAATAGCTTGAGCAAAGGTCCTGAGGCCTAAAAGTACATGGTGTGATATAGTGTAATTGAAAGTTTTTTTTAATTACTGGAGTGAAAGGGATAGAGCTGGAAATGAGGCAGTTCTGGGAGTGGGATGACCATGTGATATGACTCAGAGATGCAGGACTATCAGCTTCCCAGTCACTGCCCAGAATAGGTCTCTGGGACTTACTTTGAGTTGTGAATTTCTGGAGGGACGCAAGGTAATGCACATCCAGTACTTTGCAATTTACAGAGCTCTTTCATATATACATAATACTTTTTTTAGTACTATAGCCACCTTACAAAAGGGAACCTACAGATAAGGAAACTGAGAATCAAAGAAATCCCAGGGGTCTCTGGACCAAAAAGTGGCCCAGCTGGACTGGACTATAGGGGCCTGAGTCTGACACTCTTCTTCACCTCCCTTCACAGGGAGGTTGTAAGGGCACATACCCCAGGAGACATCTTTAGAGCACAGTAATATTGGTGCTGCCTAAATATCAGGTGCTAGGAGATCCAGAGAAAGAGTGCAGAGCCCAGTAGATGAATAGATAATCATTGTTACCCCCTGGTCAGTGCTCCAAAGTTCTAGAACAAATTGCAAAGAAAGGAACCACATGTTTCTCTCCCAGCACCATACCCATATGGTACCAGAAACAGCTAGAAACCCAGGACAGGGATAGGTCTAAATCCTACAACAACTTGGAATATGAAATAATGGGAACATGCCAGGGCCTGGTAACAGGGACAAGAGAGGCCATCAGTGATTGATAACCAGAGAATACTTCTCTCTGACAGGCCCACTCCATGTCTTTGGTCCTAGATCTCCTGGATGGAGCCAGTGGACTGGGTCTGCAGGGGTTGACCTGGGACCCCAAGGTTGTCAGGAGAGGGAGTGCCATGAGACACTGGGACACTGACAGCTTGTCATTTAATCCTCACAACATGCCTGAGGTAGAATTGTGGTCTCCATTTTACAGGTGAAGACACTGAGGCTCAGCGAGGCCATGGCTCAGAGTCACACAGTTGTGGAGTCACAGAGCTGACCAGAACCTGTGCTCTTTCCATGCTCCCAGGCTGCCGCTGTTACTGAGAGGCTTGCTCACTGTGGCTGTTTCCTCATGCTCCTCAGCCCCTCCTGATTGAATCTCTGGTAGCCCTGACCTTCACTCAGAGAACAGGCCTCTGCTCCACCTCTGTGCCATCATCTATCTTGGTACACTGCCCTCAGTGCATTCAATGTTTTCCAGTTCCGCTGCTCTTCAGAGTTGGCTGGATGTTATTGATCCTGAAATCTTCCCTGAGTCTACTTCACCTGGTAATATTACCTGGAAATAAAAAGAGAGAAAGCAAAGAAAAAGGAAGGAGGGAGGAAGGAAGAAAGAAAGAAAAGGAGATGAGAGACGAGCACCAAAAGCCTACTACACATTGGCCTCTTGTCAGAGTGGTGATGGCTTTGGACTAAAGAAAAATGAAAATAAGGATATATTACAGCTATATAGGAGAAAACTGGCAACTGTACAGCATATGAGGGGGTCCCCTCTGATCTTGGACTCAGGGCAGACAGAGCTAAGCAATCAGCACTCTTTCTGGCATATTTTGGCCACAGCTTTAGGATCCATCTCAACACAGTGATCAGGCAGAGCTGACACCCAAGAAAACATGCATTTCTTACCCCTGGTTACTCACTCTGTTCTCTGAAGAGCTTGCTTACATAGTCAAGGCAGGTGTCAGTCACTTATCTTCACTCTGCAGATGAGGAGACTGACGCCCAGTGACTTCCTCCACGGCACACAGCAACTCCATAACAGAATTAAGGATGAGCACTTAGGGATCTCGGCTCTTACTCTATTTAGGACATGTTTAGAAGTCCCAGTGCAATCAAGGTGGTGGCATTTGAGTAGACTTCTTTTTAATTCCCCTTGGAAACTGACCCAGTCACACTTCTTCCCACGTCTTCCACTGCTTTGGCCAGGAAATGAGTCCTCTGATGTCATGGAGATATCAGGCATCACTAAATCTGGCCATCCCCTGAAGCTCCCAGCCTCATGGACTTCCTGGGGCATGCATGAACACTGCTGCCATAAATATGCTGTGACAGCGCTGACACGGAGAGGCAAGTGACATTTGTACAGCTCTGCCAGGCCAGAGAGCACTGCTGGGGAAGCTCCTCAGGCTGGCAGGCCGGGGCACCTTGAGAGTAATGAGGGCAGCCTAGTGAGTGGGTTCACAGCCCCCAGCTGACTGCTAATTCTGGGTACAGGCATGGATGGCCCAGGCTCCCTGACCTTGTATGTTAGTTTGCCTGCTGAACTGAATGAAGCCTCATTTGTAGAGCCAAGCCCCTATTGTGTGTTTCACTCTCTTGTTTTTCTTTGAATTTCCTCTGCATCTCCATACTCAATAGGTGCCAACTGTCTACCACCTACCTGCCCAGGTCCCTGCCCACGGCCTTCTCTCAGGTGGCTGTGTTTTTCTATTCACCTGCTGGCATACCCACTGGACACCTTCTCCTTGCTGTCTGCCCTGAAACTAGGTAGGAATGTCTCAGCTGGCCCATTCTACCGCAAGGTTTGCCTTCTTCCCCATCACCTGTATCTTGGAAAGATAGGCACTTTCCAAGATACACCTGTCCTGCTGTGGCTCGTTAGCATGGTGAGGCCCTCAACTCCCTTCTCTCTTGGCTACCATTTGTTCTCCAGACACAAATTCACCTAAACTGTTTTTTTAAATATTTATTTATTGATTGATTTTAGACAGAGAGGAAAGGGAAGAGAGAGAGAGACATCAGTTTGTTGTTCCACTTATTTATGCATTCATTGGTTGATTCTTGTATATGCCCTGATGGGGAATCGAACCGGCAACATTGGCATATTGGGAAGACACTAACCAACTGAGCTACCCAGCCAGGGCAAACCTTTTTGATCTAGTTCTGTCCCTACAATCACCATCTTTGCTGTAACAAATATCTGTATTAGCTGCCAGGTGAAGTGACACTCATCTGTCTTAGGCACTGGAGGGTGTCTCTCTTTTTTTACTCTCCACTGAGCAAGTCTGCCTGTAATTTCATAGACTTGGCTCACCTTCTCTTTCCTCCATGTCAGCACTCAGCTAATGATACAAGTCCTGTGTCTACCCTTTGCCAGACACTGTGCCAGGGGTTCTGCCTACCAGGGATCATGGAATCTTGCAACATTCTTACAAGGGAATCAGAATGCTCCCCAATTTTGAAGTGGACACTGAGCTTCAAGGGTGGAGATCACTTTGCCCCAGATTACCCAGCATGTAAGTGGCGGTGCTGTGTCTAGAAGTCAGGATTGTCTTATTTTAGAGAGCATACCCACCTTGCCACCCTGCCTTTCCAGCCAAGGTAGGAGCTAAAGGACATCTTCCCTCCAGAATGCTGGGGACTTTGTTGGAATACAGAAGAGAATAACACATGTCCTATCTCCAAAGAATTGATAACTCTATTTTGGAAAACAAAACAACTCATGTTGCTAGCCAATATTTATTGAAATTTTATATCAAGAAAAATGGCAAAGTGGTTTCATTTCCCCTGCCAATGTCAGTCAATTGGTGATGTCTGATAGGCATTTAAGGCAACTGTGGACCTGTTGGGAAAAATTCCAGCAGTAAATTATTAATGTCTGTTTGGGGCATAGAAGTGGATAGGGGAGGTACAAAGTTCATTTCTCTGTTTTTACACAGTAGAAAGCATGGGAATTTTATTACATTCCTAATTGTATAAAGTGGATTATTAATAGAGGAGGGAGAAAGAAACTGCTGTGCTTAGGAAAAGCTGACTGAAGGAGATAAGATTCTAGGAAATAAGACATTTAGAGTCACTGCATCCCCTGGGATCTAAGGTATCATCTGGGCCAGGTTGAATATACTCAGTTGTGATAAAAAGTTTGATTCTTTCTTCTGCCTTGGTTCCCCTTCTTTAAAATAGTTAATTCTGCTAAAATTAAGTTTTGGAAGTTCCTTTCTGTCTCCAGTGTTCCTAAGTAATCCTATCTTATAAGGGTGGAAGTCTTTACAATTCTCAGCTCCCTGGCTTTCTATGCATGAGCCCTTCCTTCTGGGAGGTGCAGTAGGAGACCCTTGCCCTAGAATCGCTGTGGCCAGACCTGGGCATAGCACGGGTGTGTGCTGCCCTCATGCGGTTAAGGCAAATATTGCACTAATGCTGGAATTGACTCAGACTCAGATGCTTACCAACCAACAGAGGGTCCAAAGGGGCTGCATCTCCAGGCCTGGGTCACTTGTTGGCATGCTCCATAAGCTAATGGTTCTCCCAATGGGGGCGGGTGGTGGTGGTATGGATCTCCCATGACCTCACTGCCATCCCAAGATTTGGGAGAAGTCACTGACATGTACCTGGGACACACCTGCTAACACTCTTAACTGGTCTGATTTGATCATCACACTGACCCTGCCAGGTAGTTGGCATAATGGCTCAGAGAGATCAAAGCTATGCAGCAAATTGAGGACAGGGAAATTCCCTTGAGGAATTTCAGAGTACAGCAAAGAGGACACCAGCCTAGACAACTCTAGCTCTGGAAGGCTGGCAAGGAGTCCAGGAAGTTTGAAAATTCCCAGATGCTCAAATACACAGCTGAATCCCTTCAGCTGTCACTGAGGCATTGCCAGTGGCTGTTCACCAACCCCTTCTACACCCTGCCAGTCCCTGCTCTGTGACCCAGGGGAAAATTACTTAACCTCTCTGAGCCCTGCCTCTGTGTTTAAATTGGGTATAACCATGTCCTTGTTTATTAGGCTTTTCATATAAATTGACTGAATATAAGTAAAATATGGTGTCAGGCAGACAGACAGCCCATGCTCAAGAATTACTCCCCCAAGACTGTAGTATCCACAATGTCAGGAATTATATCTGCTGTGTCCACTCCTATAACCTTAGTACATTTGGATGGGCCAGTTCTCAAAGACAAGTAAGATCAGAATTAGCAGTGGAGTCTTTGCAACAGGATACCTGAGTCCAAGTCCTGGTTCTGACTCTTCAGTCTGGGTGGCCTGGACAAAATACCTAACCTAAGACTCATTTTCCTCATCTGTAGGATGGGGATAACCATGTGCTCTGTGGGGTGGTGTAGATGAATGGGTAAATAAGAATAAAGTACATGGCATGTAGCTAATAGCCAAATAGATGCTAGCTAGTAGTCAGGTGACTCTAAGATGGGGATTGACTATTAGCTGTAGATACTGTGAGGAGGAGGAGTAATAGTCAGTGGGTCATACTATTTCTCCTTCAGCACTGCACCAACTGCAGCTCTAACCTGACCTTGTCTGAATTCATGTATTAGATAGAAGAAGGGCAGTGACATAGTGCCCTCCTGATCCCCTAGAAACTACCACCAGCACAGAGTCACCCAGGCCCCAGTAATAATGGGTTCCCAGTGAAGGGGAGCAGGCTATACAGTTGTACTCTCCCCACTCTGGGCTGCTCTGCCTGATCTGGGATAATGACTGGGGGCCCAGGGCTGGCGGGCCGAGGGCTGGCACACAATAAGGGGCTCTCTTCTCTTCTTATATAGATCAAACTGGTCTTAGCATGCATTAGTGCTGCAGTCAGAGTTGGCCTTAAAGGTAGGAAGAGAAAGTGGCACCAGTGTGGTGAGCTCTGAGACAGGAGCCTCAGACTTCAACATTCATAGGACTCACTCACTCAGTAGGTCTGAGGTGGGTGGGGGCTGAGGTCTGCATTTCTAACAACCTCCCATGTTACCCAATGCTGTTGGTTCAAGGCCATAGTTTGAGTATCAAGGTGTAAGGAGAAACAGGCTAACTCATTTTACATATATGCTGTAAGGGTGAATTGCAGCAGGCCTGGAAAATGGCCTGAGCTTTTTACTGAAGTAACAGCTATACCTGCATGGCATTGATCCCTGGTGAACGCATAAAAGATAGTGATTTATGCCCATGGGTCTGCCAGGAGTTTCAAGGTCCTCTGAAATATCAGTTTGTCTGCATTTATTGATATGAGATTAATGATGTGTGTTTGGTTTTAGTGAGCCCATCAGAGAGCTTTGACATGGCTGGTTACACAGAGTATGGCCATGTGACCAGCGCATTTTGAAAAGCCCTGATCTAGACTCCAGCTTGAGCTCCCTGGTTCTAATCTTTTGTGTGTTTGCTTTAGTGGTTCCTGATCTGAAAGAAAAAGCACATGCGATATGACTATGCCATGTCAGTGTGACAATTAGAGCTCTCACTGGCTTCTTGGTGTCCCTTGCTATAAGGCAATCTTTGCTTGTGATGCATATTCTTACTTTGATACTAATACTGTTACTATCTTCTTTTTTCCCAGTTTTGACTGACAAATGGAAATTGTATATATTTCAGGTGTAAACATGTTTTTATGTACAAAACGTGCGAAATGGGAAGTGATTACTACAATCAAGCTAATTAACATATCTATCACATCACATAGTCACCGTGTGTGTGTGTGTGTGTGTGTGTGTGTGTGTGTGAGAGAGAGAGAGAGAGAGAGAGAGAGAACACTTGAGATCTACGCTCAGCAAATTCCAAGTGTACAATACATTAGCATTAGCTAGTCACCATGCTGTGCGTAGGTCACGCTTTTACTGTCTTGCATTTTTTTCCCTGCAATAAACCTTAGATGGATAAGCATTGCCATTTAGGGTCCTGTAAGTTTTTGTTTGTTTGTTTGTTTGTTTGTTTGTTTGTTTTTTGCAATGGAACACAGTCTAACTGCCACCATTAGTACAATAGGCACATACATACTGCCTTCTGAGGGTGAGACACTTTGCTCAGCTCAGTGGAAAGATAGGTGGTTAAAGTTCTACTCTCTGTTCTCTCAGGAGAGCTGTGGTTTTCAGCCTTGGCTATACATTGGTATCCCCTGGTGAGCTTTAAAAGTACTGGGCCTGAGCCCCATCCCAGACATTCTGATGTAATGATGGTCAAGGGTATGACCTTGGCTTTGGTTTTTAAAAAGCTCTGTGAGTGGTTCTCATGTGCAGCCTATATGGCATGAATCACTCATGTAGATCATGCAGCAATAACATTATTAGAAGGGGAAAGTGCTGAGTGCAGATTGAGAATGGAACTAGGCCAACATCAATATCAGGGTCATGAGAGAAAGGGCCCTTTACAGTTTTGTTGCAGGGGTGCAGATGGTGTTAACTTTCCTACCTGTGATTGTTCATTTTATATGCCAACTTGACTGGGCCAAGGGGTGCCCAGATGTAACATTTTTTTCTGAGTGCATCTGTGAGGGTGTTTCTGGAAGAGATCATTTGAATCAGCGGGGTCAGTAAAGTAGATTGCCTTCCCCAGTGTGAGTGGACATTATCCAATCTGCTGATGGCCTGAAAGAGAATAGAAAGTGCAAAAAAGGAGGAAATTGCCCCCCCTGTTTTATTCTTCCTTACAGCTTGAATGGGGACATCTCATTTAATCTAATTATCTCCTGCCCTCAGACCGGGAGTTATACCATCAGCTCCCCTGGTTCTATGGCCTTTGGACTTAAACTGAATTATTACTACCATCTCTCCATGTTCTGCATTGCAGGTGGCAGATCGTAGGACTTCTCAGCCTCTGTTATGGCATGAGTCAATTGTATATAATCTCATAATCTCTCTTTCTGTCTCTCTCTATCACACACACACACACACACACACACACACACACACACAATCTACCTATTTATACTGTTTCTGTTTTTCCCTAGAATTCTGACTAGTACACTACCCAGGGTATAGACCAATGTGGAAGGCTTGCATTTTGAGGCACTAGTGGCATTCTGAATAAGGGCACAGGGAGGAGACAATGCTGAAACCAGAAGAAAGGCAGTCATCTTCAAGAATTTCTGCCTCATCACACCTGGGTGAGGGGACACTTGGAGATAGCATACACCATGGATAAAACACAATAGAGACACACGAGTCCTGCAGGCCCCAGGATATGAGTGCTGATGATTTTATTTTGAGATGGTTTCTCTTCCAGGGTCTGAAGCAGTTTAGTTTTTCTGTCCTTGTGCACAACCCTGAGTTACAGAGGCTGTGCCTTTGTTATTGACCTTGAGTAGGGCTTTTTCTTTCTCTGATTCTTGCTTCAGAGATTTGGCACCAGGACCCCACTAACCTTGCATTGCTCTATTCACCACGTCCCCCCAACTCGTCCCATCAGCTGTGCAGTGACAAGTCCCAGAAGGAACTGGCTTTTTAGCCAGGCCAGAACCAAAGACAATTTTGGACAGAGTGGGGTCTCATAACATCTCCAGCTAGCAAGGAGTCCATATCTCTGTCCAGTGTGATCACTCAGAGAAAGTAAACCTTTTATTCTGTTTGTTTTTGAGTAGTTCCTCCATTGCAAGCTTTCTTCTGAGAAAATAAGAAAGGAAAGATAAAGTAAAAAGAACTTCAGAGCCATTGGTCTGGGGCCATTAGATTGAAATACCTGTGGGAACCCCAAAGTATCCAGCACTGCCTTCTGGGGAGGAGTCTTAGTTCAACATTCCCCACCCAACCTTTAGCACATCCACTCTCCCTTTGAGGCATGGTCTTGGGGTGACTTTAGGTAGTTCATCTCATTTCTCTGGGGCTAGGTTTTTCACCTGCACTATGGGTAGAGCAGGTACCAGTGTTCTCTAGAATCAAATACAGGATTCAAGTTGGTAACAAGGGTGATCAGGTGAAAAAAAAAAGAAAAATACCTGAGGCTGAAATCTCAGAGGAAGATCAGGTAGAGCCTCTTTCCACTTCAAGATGCCATGTGTCCGTTTCTGCATTCCTGGTTAATACAAGACTGCAGCCAGGAGTGGAAAGCGCCAGAAGGAGACTGGGAAGAGACTTCTCCAGCCTGACCAGTTTACCCGGCATCCTGAGCTCCTCTCAGCCACGCACAGACTTGGCGCTCTCCAGGGTCCTGACCCAGCCTAACTGGTTCTCTGTCCTGGATGCTGGCTCTTCAGCCATAGGTTCCCGATGGTAGGATCCAGGGCTCAAGGGCAGCTTTGCCACAGCGCCTTGGAATAATTTGGAAATTTATTTTTAATTGGCTTTGAAAACAATTTAAAGAATTGGTTTTACCTTTCCCTGCCAATGTTTTTAAATGACCTAACACACAAGTGTTTTCAACAGAGGTCTGGAAATTTTGGGGTTTTATTCTTTGATTGCATTTGTCCATCAAGTCACATATTCCCTCCTCTTCTCGCTCTCCTTTCTTTCTTTTTTCTCTTTCTACTCTCTCTTTTTCTTTCCCTTTTACCTTACTCCTCAGACTGTCTCCTTCTTCCAGAGGTCAAGGAAGCACATTGTAATAATCTTAAAAAATGATTGTTATTGACTTCACTTTATTCACAGATTTAATTTGAATTTGAATAATTCTGATGTTCTCCAGACTGGAAAACTCTATTTCTCCATAAGCTTCCATGTTGCTAAAACATTTTATTGTGAATTGGGGATAAGTTTACCCCACTTCCTACATCAGACCCAAATCAAAGTGGAGGAACTTGGTTACAATATCCATTCATTCAATGTAAATGCACTGAATCCTTGCTATGTGCTTGGCATTGCTCTAGATATAAGAAATGCAACCTTGAAAAAAGTAGACACACATCCCTGCCCTCAGTGAGCTGACATACTCATGGGGGAAGGATATGACTATACTGGTAGAATGACATCTTCCCATTGCTGCATTAGGCTGGGAAGTCATACAGAAAAAAGCACACATTCCTCTACAGAACCAATAATAAAACAATCCCAAGCATCCAGAGTGATATCAGAGAGTGCTGGTCTTGTGTGCAGTTTCAGATTCCTAGCTTGGGAGATAGGAGAGACACCAGGGCTGTGGACCTTTTCATTAAAGGAAAGTAGGTGAACTGACTGGTTCAAAGGAGAATAAGCAAGGCGAAGAAGTTTCTCCAAAATTCTTTACTGGTTCCAAGTGTCAGATAATTGGCAACAATAAGAAATTAAGATTTGGGTAGAGAGGGAGAAGGTTTGAGGCACTAGAGCTTTCAGTGAGCCCTGAGCCAAGTCACAGCATTGCCTGAAGTTGGACCAGCTTTTCTCCTTAAATTTACATCTTTTTAAAGACTGCCCAAGTTGCCTAAAAAGTTTTCAAATATTCCTACTGTTGGTATTCATGGCCCATTCCAGAACAGTCCCAGTCACTGTGTTGTGAAATACAACATTGGTTTTAAAATGATTCAAGCCTTGGTTCAGGGGTGGAGGGGATTAACCAATGGAAATTAGAGCCATATACTTCAGTCCTGGAGTACCAAATCTGGAACTTAATACTATGAAAAAAAATAAAGAAAATGCTTTATGGAAGAAAAACACATTTGTAGTAGTGGACATTAGAACTGTGAAAGACCAGAAACATTTATATTGTTTCTATAATGGGGTTGAGTTGTGATGTATTGATTGGTAGTATATTAGATTTATCACTAAATCATACGCATAAAGTCCTAACAGACTATAAATATCAGAAAACTTCCAGGTCAACCGCTTCTCTTAGAGGTGAGCGAGCTGAGTTCCAGTGAGTAGGAGTGACTTCTCTGAGAGTTTGTGTAAGATTGGTTCCGGGCATGGACCTGCCTCAGAGTGCCTTGCAGTCCAGCCTCCTTGCCACTGTTCCAGAATCCAAAGGGAGGCTTGTGCTTGATTCAGATGAGTTTGAGTTTAGGGAAACACAAGCAGGACATTAAGAAACATGACTTTGGGAGTACTAAATGCCTTTGAGTGACACTGTGAGAATGTCAGTGCATCTCCAAGTCTTTCCAGGGTTGATGACTCCACTAGAAGCCTCAATGGGGAGCTCCTGGGTCTTTTTATCACCCAGCTTTATTGAGGCATACTTAATAAATAAACTGTGTGTATTTAAAGTATACAATGCTTTGATTTGATATACATACACATTGTGAAATGATCACAAGTTAATTGACTCATCCATCACCTCACATAGTTACCTCTTTGTGTGTGAGAGTGTGTCAGATCTGTTCTCTCAGCAAATTTCAAGTACACAATACAAAATTAATAACTATAGTCATCATCCTCCTGGGTCTCTAATGTCTCTCTGACACGTGCTGATCTCTTTTCACAAAAGGCAAAGGTAAGGTGGTAGGGGAGGTCCCAGCCCAGGTGACAGTCTCTGTCTAGAATTTAATCACATTATTTTTGTTCTTTATTTTTATAGTTACATCCTAATTGGGGGAGTCACACTAATTTCTCATTTATGGTAGTATTATAAGATTCCTATTTAAATAGCTTCATTTACATAAAAAAGTGAGTTACTTTAAAGAAAGAAATTTAAGAGTGTAGAGGGGGTGCATAGATGTGGCAGAAGTTGGGAAGTGGAAGCAGAATGGTGAAAACCTAGGAAGCACTGCCCTGAGCCACCTGCATCTGGAACATTTGTCATCCTGTGCAGGGAACGGTTAGGTGAGAAAGAAGAATTCAGAATAGTACATGCACATTGATGGCAATTATGTAAAAAACAATTATGCATCTGGTTTGTGGTGAAAGGAAAAATAAAGGTGGTAAGTTAAATAGGCAAGGAACTATATTTATTTTAAAAATGGAGACTTAGATATATTTTTAGGCTGAGCTGAAATATTCAGTAGAGAGGTAGACATTCCCTCATGCACTCATTCATTCCATAGTATATATTAAGCACCTACTTTGTGCTAGAACTCTGTTTGGTGCTGGATGCACATCAGTGAACAAAAACAGAAAAAGCCTTTGTTTTCAGGGGTTTGTATTCTAATGGGGAGAAGCTAACAACAAATAACAAAATATATGATGTGTCCAGTGGTAGAATATGTCATGTGAAACAATAAGGCAGGGAAATAGAGATGGGGAGGGGTGGGATGCTATTCTTTAGTGAGTGGTCAGAGAAAACCTTGCTGATGAGGGATATTCAGTAAGTCCCTAATGAAGTGAGAGTGTGAGCCGGGTGAGATCTGGAAGAAGAGAGCTTTAGGTAGCAGAAAGAGCAAGTGTGAAGGCCCTGAGGTAGGTGTGTATTTGAGAAACAGAAACTGGTTGGGTGGAGTGAGTTGGGGGAGAACAGCAGGAGAAGAATCAGAGATCATGTGGGGCTGGGTTGGACAGTGTAAGAACTTTGGCTTTTACTCTGAAATGGAGTCCACAACAAGGTTTGAAGCAGAGAAATATCAATCTTTGACTGGCATTCCATGTGAAGGACTTTGGATATTGAGTTGTGAAATGACTGTGTGGGGCAAGAGATATGGGTGAAGGGGATATTGTAATAGTTCAAGCCAGAGCTCTTAGTGGCTCAGACCAGGGTGGCAGTTGTTGAATATAAATACCAAATAAACAGTAATATAGATGGTGATTAATAGGATGATTAATGGTAAGGCAAGGCACTACAGAATGAGACCAAGAGGACTGAGGTGAGGTAAGAGAGGACTTAGCCTGGAAAGGAGGTAGAATAGTCTTTCCCTTAGGGAGGAAGAAGATGCAGACCATTGAGCAACAGAGACATATAAAGGAGGAGGAGAGGAGAAGTGAGAAAGGTCAGCAGCAGACTTGGGTACTCTGGAAACAGGACCCAGAGTTTCCTGTAAATAATGGCAGGGGAAGGGAGATTCCCAGGCAGAGCAAACACTTGCTCCCTGTTTTCTATAAGTCCCACAAGTTTAAGTTCTTCCCTGCTAGGTTCACCACTGTCTACCTAATGCCTAGTAATGGGCCTGGCTTACAGTGGGTTCTCAACCAATTTTTGAGTGAATTAATGGATGAAATGGGTAGAAAATAAATAGAAGGAAGGTTCCATGGAAAGATGGATGAAAGGAAGGATGAGTGGAAGAATGGATGGAAGGACAATATGCTAAGATAGCTGTCTGAACTCTTAGTTCAAATTACTTTAAAATGAAAAGATAGATGAAAAAGTTAAAAAGTTTTGAATAGTACATTGGAGAATAGCAGATTTGAATCACACTTGAATGGATGAAAAACAATTTATAGGTCAAAGTTTCATTGGAAGGTCAGAATTAGAGCAGAAGGAGCTGGTATTCTGAAGGAATGTTTTAATCAAGCTTCCTAGCCTGACAAATGCAGTTCTTCATCTACCATGCAATTAGGAAAATTTCGCTGTTCTTGGAATATGGGAACCTGGGTACAAGTGAGGCAGTTGTTCCCCATAAGCAGATACACAGCACAGTCTGACGAGCTCAGTCCCCTGGAGGAATATGGGTTGGAGAGACAAGTTATCATGCCCTCAAGCAAGCAGAGCTGCACTCTAGGCTTGGGTAGAATCAAAGGAATCAACTGTTCAATCATACAGCATACAACTTTTCTCTTCTCTACACTTGAACTTAATTCTTTTATTTCTCACTCCTTCAAGTTGCACCTAGGAAACCAAGCTAATCTGATGGGCTAATTTATACTAAAGTGTTGGTGACTATTAGAGAATCAGCCCTTCCACTACTCTACACCAATTTATAGGCACAGAAACTAGGATCAAAAGGGAGGAAGTGACTTGATCAACCTGGACTTAACAAGAGGGTCATGGAGAGCTGTTTAGAGATGACATTTGAGCTGAGCCTGGAAGGTGGAGGAGTAGGTGTTAGTGAATGAAGGAGGAGAAGAGACTCTCAGGTAAAAGGAACAGCATGCATGAAGACATGGAAATAGGACTCTTCAAGCTATTCTGGATGTATGGGGCAGGGATGAGGCTTGGAGAATGATGAGGCTAGAAAGCTGAGATGTACCAAGTCACATATGACACTGTTTACTGAGCTAAGGAATTTAAACTTGATCTTGTCAGCAGTGGGAAGCTACTGAAGGATTTGGAATCAGTCATATTAGAGGTGGCAGATTATAGTGGTGGCAGATTAAGAACATGGACTTTGGAACTAGACTGTCTGGGTTCAAATATTGCCTCTGACACTCATTAGTTGTAACCTTGGGCAAATTTCTCAACCTCTCTGGACTTCAGTTCCTCATCTGTAAAACTGTACCTTTGCGAAGATAGTAGGTGTCATGTAAGTGCTAAGAACCATGCCTAGTACATACTAAGTACTTAGTGTTTCTATGCCAGCAGCTTTCTCCTCCTCCTCCTTCTTCTTATCATCATCATCACTATTAGATTTTAGAAAGATTCTTCTAATAGCTAATGTTTTGGGGTGGATAGGAGGAAGGTCGGCCTCAAGTAGAAAGACCAGGTGCAGTAATTTGGGGGTTGGGAGATGGAGTAAGATATGAACTGGAGGCCTGCTACCTGTTCTTGTGAATAAAGTATTATTGGCACACAGCCATACCCCCTTATTGATATACTGTTGCTTTCTCACTACAGCAGCATAATTGAGTAGTTGCAACGAAGTCTGTCTGACCCTCAAACCTGAATATATTCACTATCTGGCCCTTAATAGAAAGAATTTGCTGACCCCTCAGCCAGAGCACACATACCTTTAAGCTCCGCCAGCCATCTTCAGGAGGGACTGCCTACTCTTTCTTGGCTCCAAATATGCCTGGCACTGCAATTCCCAGCAGTCATCCTGAACAGATGGGCAAGATGCTTAGATTCTCCCAACTCAATTTCCTCTACAATTAGTTTGTACGGCTTTATTGTTCTTTCGCAAATTAATTCTTGCATCTTCAAATCTGTAAAGGAAAGAAATATTGAGAGCAGCCCATGACCTTTCTGGTGGCTTTCAATTTTTTTCCTCTTCATTTTTAGCTTTCAGTACCCCCAGGATAGCATCTAATTATTTCTTGAATAATCTTGTCTCCTGGGCTCTGAGGAAATTTGAGAAGTTTGCTCCCTATTATGTCTTCCAAATTAGTTTCTCTTCAATTTTGGGTGCACTCTCTTTTGTCTTTTCATCTTGGTTCAGCCAAAAATAGTTTCTCAAATTGAGTGCTAAATTTTTCGAGATTTCATTCACTTCAATTAACTTTCCTCAGGCCTCGCTTTGGTTTTATAAATGAGGTCTTTGCTAGGCTGCCTTTTCATGCCAGCCTCGCCTCTTGCCTCCTGTCTCCATCCTTTGTGAAGGATGGGGGCTGGAGGGGTGCAAGGAAAGGTGGGAGCAGGTATAGAAAGAGGGAGATTCTGGTGTGTCTGAACTCTGCTATTTACAAGCTGAAGGATGTTGGGAAAGATGACCTCATCTATAAAATGGGATGAGATGCCTACTGCATTGAAAAGCATATTGATGAGAGCTATCAGTATTTTAATGATGGATGCAAGGGAGCAGGCATTGGGGAAACAACACTCCTTCTTCACTGTTTTGGGGGTTGTAAGAGAGTTACCTACAGTCAAGGCTACTCTCAGATTCTTGCAGCCCAGTGACCAAGCCCCTTAGCAACAGCCTCACTCACAGAAGAAATTCAGAAAGCAATTGACAATATAATATTAAAATCATAATAATATCATCTGTATAGCAAAATGCTTTTCAGTTTATAGATTGCTTGCATATTCATTATGTTATGTCATAGTCTCCTGGATCCCTGTGGGGTAGCCTGAGCCAAAGCATGAACCCATATTTTAAAGTTCTACCGAGTTACAGGTGTACCTCATTTCATTATTCTTCATTTTATTGTGTTTCATAGGTTTTTTTTTTTTTACAAATCTAAGGCAGGATCCTCTACCAGCCAAAAGATTATGACTCACTTTATTACAATACTAACTTTATTGGTGTGGTTTGAACCCACAGTATCTCTGAGGCATGCCTGTATTTATAAAGATCACCTAAAAAAGAAGAGTATCTATAAAACTATTTCTTAGTAGAACTTTTAAAATTAATTTTTCTTAAGAAAGTGCCTTTTCCACTAGAATTTGTATTGATGACCCAAAGCAGAGGTCCCTAAACTACGGCCCGCGAGCCAAATTGCGGCCACCTGAGACCATTTATCCGGCCCCCGCCACACTTCCGAAAAGGGCACCTCTTTCATTGGTGGTCAGTGTATGGAGTACTGTATATGGCGGCCCTCCAATGGTCTGAGGGACAGTGAACTGGCCCCCTGTGTAAAACATTTGGGGACCCCTCACCCAAAGACACTTATAATTCCAGGAAGTTGCTATGTCTTTGGGGCTTAGAAGCACAAGTCTGGGGCCAGGAGAACTGAGTTGACATCCTGGCCTTGACTTGTCTTAGCGCTATGACTCTGGACCAGTTATATCACCTCTCTGTGCCTCAGGATCCTCATCTGCAAAATGGTGGAAATGATGGTTCCTGGGTCACAGGGCCATTGTAAAGATTAACGAGATAAATTGTGTCTTAATGAAGATAATGTGTGTCAAGCTCCTAGGACTGTGCTAGGCAGTAAGCACTATTAATCATAAAATAGGAATACAATTAAAATATGTAATATATGATTCAATATAATGTAGAACTATAATAACAAAATATATGCTCTATAATTATAATAAAAATATCCCTGGAGAAGTCATGTACAGGCCTCTCACCCAACCCAAATGCTTCTGAACAGGCCCTCACTGTCAAGGCCAGATCAGGCAGAGAGCTGTCTTCCAGTTGATTTCACCTTTTGATGGAGTATCAACACCTTGCTGTGACTACCTCATCCTCACAAGTGTCATTTTTAACGGGTGCCTGATATCCATAGAGTACCCTGCCCACCAACTACTGTAAAGACTCCAGCTGTGCTCAACCTTCTTGGCACATGCAGGGCTTCCCTTCTGGGGTCTCAAGTCCCTTTGTTGATTTGTGAGTTGATGACTGAAGGATCGGGTGTAAGGAAGACTTCCTTGTGGGGAGGGAGAGTGGAAGCCTTGAATCCTAAAGGCCATCAGGGTTCCCAGGAGCCGGGCCCAGGTTGGGGGACACTGGGGTTGAGCTAGGAGATGCAGCTGCTCTGCCTGGCTCCTGTGGTGGTACCCAGCACCACTGGGTGGCAGGCTTGTCCTGCTTTTAAGGACACCAGTGTCTCCCCCACAGTGCATCCCAGAGTGATTGTGGAGGAGGCTTTACTGGCAGACTCACTGCCTCTCCTCTTCTCACACCCATCTCCCATCCCAAGTCCTCTCTCACTCCTGTGCTCATACCCTCTTGGTTCATAAGGAAGGCTTGGAGCTGTAATGGCCCTCACCAAGGAACAAGCACAGGGTTCACTCAGCATTTCACATGTTCAATCTTATTTCATCTTCACCACCAGCTACAGGTTCCGTTAGTGTACCCATTTCACAGCAGAAGAGACCAAGGCACAGAGAAGTCAGGGCACTTGCACACCTGAGGAAGATACCCAGGTCTGGTGCCAGGGCCTATGCTTATGTCTGCCAGAATTTCCCAACTCCGTCACTCACCTTATTCACTGGTCTTGGCTCCAAGTGACTGAAGGTGGTCAAAGATTAAATCTACTGCTAAAGAGCAGAGGTTTGCATTTCTTGAATATATTCAAAAGGACTGGAATTTGATGTCATTTTTTGCCTGAATTCTCCTTTCCACCAGGCTGTGTGATCTGTTAGGCAGTAATCACTTTGATTCACCCTTCTGTCTCAAGCACCCGTCATGGGGTGCACACATGACTGGTGCTCTGTCGGTGCTGTGGGAGCCAACACTCCAGCCCAGTTCTGCAAGTGCTTTTGGAAAGGTGGCTCTCAAAAGGGAGTCACAGCAGCTTCTCAGAGGCAAGTAGGTGCTTTCCTCTCAAAAGTCATCTCATAAGCTGTGTGTCAAGGACTGTGATGGGACTTTTCATATATCTAAGTTGCCTTGTGCACACCATGCCCTTAATGCTGGGATCACTGTCCCATCTCACAGATGAGGAAACTGAGGCAGACATACATATGTTCAAGGAGTTCTAGAAAGAATGGGCAGCTTCCACCGCTAGCCAGGCTGTTGTGGGTCTTGCTACTTCTGCCCATAGTTTCCTATGCTTGTGTCCAGTACCAATCCCAGCTCTAGTCAAGTCACTCAGATATGAATCATCTCAGTCTTCTTTGCCTCCCAGGAAGATGTCCAGGTCTGTGTCATCCTGGAAAACCCTGCATTGTATCTCTTGGTTCTAATTTTTTTATCTCCATTGAGGTACCTTGGTGTCCTATTCCAACCTTCATTGGAATGCAGCTGTCCTGGTGACAGAGGCTCCATGATGCTCCTCACCCCACACTTGGAGTGGAGAAATTCCAACTATTCTCTCTTGCCTACCTCTTGGGAGCAGTGGTGGGCCCTGAGCTGCCCTCACAGTCAAGATACCCATGATTTTCTTCTGCGTACCTGGAGCTCCACAATGCTGCTGAGTAAGCATCCTTCCCTAAGAGTTCTGCCACTTCCTCTGTTGGCCAGAAGTTGACAGTCCCCCAGTGGGGTCTGCAACCCCCAGCCCTGGCTTCTGCAGATACCCTATCTCTTATACTAATCTTTCCCAAGTCCATCCCAGGTGGGCAGGACCATGTCACCAGTCAGCTTCATACATTGTGTGTGGGGGGTGGGCTTGAAAAGGTTGGGGCGAGCCCAGTCTGACCAGCCCTAGTCCCAGGCAGTCTCTAAGAGTCCCTACCCATTCTGGGGACTAGGGTTTTGTTCTAAGTCCTACCCTAAGGTCTGCCTAGGGCCCCGCTTTGGCCCTTAGTCTCCCTCTAGGGGCCCTCCCTAGATTCTGTGCAACAGTCATCCCATGCTGCTTAACCTCCAAGTTCTAAGCTCCCATCTGTACTCTGTCACTATGAGACTGTTCCTTCCTGGGAGCCACCCTCGCCAGCATTGAGCCCAACCTGAGCTATCATCAGATGACCACTCATCCACAGGCGTGAAATCACACAGACTTGGGTTCCTGGGTCAGGTTGCCTATTGCTGTGTGACCTCGAGTAAGTCAATCTCCTCTCTTAGATAAACCTTTATCATGTTAAAAAGAGGGCCAGCAATTCCCACTTTGCAGGATGGGAGTGAGGAGAAAAATGTAAAAACATCCAGCTAGCACGCATAGTCTCCTCCATCAGTGGTAGCATTCATTCTTTCAGATTGATTAAGCATCTTTTATGAGCCCAGTGCTGGGAATACAGTGATGGGCAAAGGTCAAACCTGGTGCTTGTCAGACACATAGCAAGCTTAGACTATGAGGGTAATAACTAATGCTATAAAAAATAAGGCTGTAACGAGAGGGTTAGGGGTGGCTGGGAAGGTGACATTTGAACAGAGACCTGAATCGTGTGAAGAACCAGCAATGCAGCAACCCGGGGATGAGGAATTGCCATCCCAGGCCCTGAGACAGGATCATGCCTGGGGCACAGCTAGGAGATCAGCGTGGCTGAGGTTAGAAGGTGGAGGAGGGGTCAGCGAGGTTGGCTGGACTAAGGAGTTTTTGTTCTCCTCCAGGTGCAGTGGGGGCCAGTGGGGGTGGGGAGCAGGTTGTAACATGATCTGATTTTTATTTTCCAATGCTGCATTGAGTCCTCATTGCTGGTCTGTGCTGGGGTCAGTGACAGCTCCACCCAGCCACCAAATTGTGGGCCTCTGCCAGGTATGTGCCTGGAAGGGGAAATTGCCAAATGGGGAGAGGAAGCCAGACAAGCTCCCAGAAGGTTCCAGACCCTGTGACTGTCCTGGGATGCCTGGCCTGCCACTGGCCCAAGAGCTCCCAGCCCAGGCACTCTCTAGACTATTGCAGCCAGGCGGATGGTGTAGGTTCCGCAGAGCAAGGAGGAAGGTCGAAGCCCCCAGTGCTCCCGGTGGATAACAGGCAGGTTTCCAACCACTGGATTTGATCCTTGGTTTCAGTGAGGAGGTTGGTGAAAGAGGAGGGAGGCAGAGAAGGCAGGTGAGGAGAGACATGAAGAGGAAAGGGAAAGGGGAGAAGATAAAGGAAGGAGGGGGAAGGAGGAACGTGAGGGTAGGCGGAGATGAGGCAGAGGAGAATGTCAGTGCATTTACTCTACTGGAACAAAATTCCAAATTCACACTTGGGGGAAACTATGTCAGAAGCCTTCTGGATCCATCAGTATTAGATGCCCACAAGCTTTAGGATTTGGAAACCAAGTAATTTTAGAAAAAACTGTCCTAGTTCTGTAATTGGCTCCCAAGGCTCTGCTCAACAATTATTAAAATACTGCCATGAAACCTCCGAGAGAAACTGCTCCGGGCCCTGTCATCTGTGTCGGTAAGACAAGCGGAGACCTTTCCATGGAATGTCAGCTATGGTAGATTTCAAGGTCAGATAATTAACTTTATTAAGGAGGAGTCAGATTTGCAAGGGGAATAGGGACTAAGACTTGGGTGTCCCTTGTTTAATGGAATCTTGCTGAACAAAACTCTTGGCCTCTGGATGTCATGGGTCTGACTTATATCATTTCTTAAACAGTGTTTCTTAAGGTGAAGTCCATGGGCCCTCCTCCTTCCCAAAGTGCACAGAGAGGCTCGAGGAATCCATGAACTTCCTGGAACTAGAGACAAAGTTTTCCTAGGTCAGTAGTTCTTGCAGAGACCCCAGCAGCAGCCTCACCTGGGAATGTGTTGGCCATGCTAATTCCCAGGCTTTGCCCTAGACCCACTGAGTCATACAGTTGGAGACTGTGGCCAACTCATCTGTTTTAACCAGTCCTCCAAGGGATTCTGATGCTCACTCCAGTCTAATGCTGGCAAAAGCTGTGCTCTTTACCAGGACACAGCAGCTGAGAGTGGGGCCTTGGGAGTCACCCTGACCTGGGTTCAAATTCCAGCACTGCTATTTAGTAGTTATGTGAGCTTGGGAAAGTCACTCAACCTTTCTTGGCTTCTGTCCCTCCATTTATAAAATGATATAATAAAAACCTTGGGATATTGGGGGAACTTTTAATATAGCAATCATGAAAGCTTTACTCTTCATCAAATAAGAGTCCTAATGATAGGTAATAATGTCTTTGAGGATGGCAGTGGTGTAAACAGAAGTGTGGACAACTCAATAGGATGGCTTGAATACTCGAGTGGCTACAGATATCACTACCAATGATTAGGGTCATAGTTGTAGTGGCAGCAGTGAAAGTAGTATTTGAGCAGGAGTCAAAGGGTCATCAGAGGTCAAGTAAATAGGGCTCCCAAGCAGTTTGATATATTCAACAAATATTTATTGAATATCTACATCATGCCAATCTCTGTTCTGGACCCTGGGGGTACTATTGGCAGAGTCCCTGCCCTCACAGAGCTCACGTGCTTATAGGAAATAGAGTTAATGAGCAAGCAAAGGAATGCATGAGGATTTCAGATCATGGTCAGTATCGTGAGGAAGGCTGGACAGTGTGATGAGACAGAGAGCAGTATGCGGGGGGGTGTAGGGTAGTTAGAGTATGTGACATTGAATGAAGACCTGAATAACAAGTTGGAGCTGGCCAGAAGATTCTGGAGGACAGGCATTGAAGCAGAGGGAAAAGCCAGTGCAAAGGCCTGGAGGTCAGAAGAGTATGTGAGAGCAACAGAAGGTCAGGAGTCCTGGAGAATGGGCCTGAAGGGGGCCTAGGTCACCATGACTCTCACCTCTCTGAGACTCCAGTCCTTCATGAAGGGCCATTGTGAGGAATCAATGATATGTAACCAAGTCAGGCACGTAGCAAGCCCTAGAAGAATGTTCACCATTGCCCCATAATGGCCAGCTTAATATCCCCTGTAGCCTTACATGAGGATTCTAGCCATATATCAAGACCAAAATTTGGCCCTGGCCAGTTGGCTCAGTGGTAGAACATTAGCCTGACGTGTGGAAGTCTCAGGTTCAATTCCTGGTCAGGGCGCACAGGAGAAGCAACTGTTTGCTTCTCTATCTCCCTTTCTCTCATACTCGCTCTTTTCCTCCTGCAGCCATGGCTGGAATGGTTCAAGCAAGTTGGCCCCAGGCACTGAGGATGGCTCCATGGCCTCGCCTAAGGCACTAAAATAGCCTGGTTGGCAAGCAACAGAGCAGCAGCCCCAGATGGGCAGAGCATCGCCCCCTAGTGGTCTTGCCAGGTGGATCCTGGTCAGGGTGCATGTGGGAGTCTGTCACTCTGCCCCCCCACCTCTCACCCTCTCACTTAAAAAGAAGACTGAAATCAGCCATAAGCACTGGAAATAAAGTTCTAATGGCTTTAGACCAATACCAAGTGTTAAAACAAGAGGCAGTTTCCTTCAAGCAACAGATATTACTGAGTATCCAAGGATGATGAACTTGGGGTCACAGAGAAGTATAAATGTCTCCCTCCCCAGCACAGTTTACCACCTCGTGGTCCAGCCAATCTCCTCTGTTAAGGGAGATGAAAAGTCCAATAATAGTTTAGCATTATAAATAGTGACTGAGTCAGGTCCCCTAGAGCATGCCTGGTGATGGGATTCAGAGCTGACCTTTGATAGGATGTAGGAGCAGTGAGGTGGGGAAGATGTTTAGCTATACACTCAGTGTAGACTCAGTGACTGCAAGGTGATCAGAAAGATTCCCTCCTTAACTTCACTGAGCCTGAGTTTGCTCATCTGCAAAAGAGGAATAATCTCAGTACCTATTGGGGTAGTTGTGAGCGTTATATGATGTAATGTACAGTTCTGAGTACAATGACTGAAACAAACTAAGAGTCATCAATACTCTTACCAGCAGAGGAAGTTCTGCCTCAGGGCTCCCTGGAGGGACACTGAGCCATGATGCATCTGTGTCCAGGTATAGGACCCTGGGAGGGTAGCCCTTTGTCAGCCAGGTTGAGACAGTTAGAAGCCCTAAAAGAAGCAAGCAGTGAGCTTTGGAAAGCTCTAGGCTGGTGGCAGCAGGGAGCAGAAAGGAGCTGAATTATGGTCACCTTCACTTGGAAACCTTCCTTGATTGTTTTGGGTGCTCCCAGAGCCCTTGCACTTGCCTTTTAGAGGTCACAGATCCTGCTATGATGTGGTAGTCTATCTCCATCAGACTGAGAGCTCTTTGATGTTAAGGCTTAAGAATGACCCATGTTTGTTCTCCCAGGTGCAAGCATAGTTACTTGGAGTGCAGTAGTTGCTTAAATGAATAAACCAATGAACAAATAAAGTGAAAAATTAATTACTAAATGAATAATAGTAAATGTGTTGGCTTTGTCCAAAGAAGAGCAATGTTGGGTGAAGAAGGTGAGCAAAATGTTTCTCTCCTGGAATGATTTTGGCTTGAGACAGTTGTACCTTTTTTCTTGGACACAAGGTGGCGCCATCACTACAAGCCCACCATGGGAAACTGCCATCCATAATCAGAACAGATCTCAGGAAAACTGACCTTAGAGCTGAGTGGTGCGTTACTCAATCAGCCTCCCTCAGAGTTGAGTGGTACATTACTGAGAGGACAAACTTGCTAACAATAACAAGCAACATACAGTAGAGGTGGTGAGCCTTCTCTGTTGCTGCAGGTTTGCAAACAGAGGCTGGTCTCAAGCATAGGTCTCTGGATACAGCCCTAGGCCTTCCTGAGATACCCAGGGGCCTCACAGACACCTGCCTGAGAGTGTGAAGGACAACCTTTGGCTCTCCTCAGAGAGTTCTCTCCTCTCCTCCTTGCCACCAAGGAGATAACATCTTCAGTAGATAACATCTGAGAAAAGTTTCCCAAAAAGTTGTTCCTTTTTTTTGTTGCTGTTATTTGTTTGTTTTATTTTTAATTGTTTCAAATTTACAGAAAGTTGCAGCAGTAGTATAAAGAGCTTCTCCCACCCCGAACCATTTGAAAGTAAGCTGCTAACATGATACCCTATCACCCCAATTATTATTATTATTATTGTATTTCTTACAAACAAGGACATTCTCTAGCTCACCACAAGCATCCATATGAGGAAATTAGTATCTGCATCAACTAATCTTCAGACCTCATTCACGTGTTCCAACTACCCCAGAGAGGTCCTTTATAGTGAAGGATCCTGCCCTGGATCACATCTCTTTAGTCTCTCGTCTTTCATTCTAGAAAATAGCTCCTCAGTCTTTCTGATACCTGCACGACCTTGACACTTCAAAGATTACAGGCCAGGTAAGTTGTAGAATGTCCCCCAACTTCAGTTTGGCTGTTACTTCTTCATTATTGGGTTCAGGTTGCCCATTTTTGGTAAAAATATCACAGAAAGGATGTACTCTTCTCATTCCATGCTGTTAGGTAGCACACAGCTTCTATTTGTCCCACTACTAGTCACATGGATTTGATCACTAGAGAAAGCAGTGTTTGCTAGGTTTCTCTGCAGTAAAAGAAGTATTTTGTAGAGCAGGTACTTTGGAATTATGTGAATAATCCATTCCCCATCAAACTTGCACTTACTGTATTTAGCATTTATTCATGATTCTTCCAGGAGTCAAGTATTACAATGACCATTGCCAAATGGCTATTCTCTGACCCCACTATTTCTTCTAAATGTATCCGTTGGCAATCCAACTGTAAGGAAAAGCTTTCTCCTCTTCCATTTATTTACTCATTTATATATGGACTCATAGTTTCCCACTTTATTTAATGGGTTATAATTTATTACTGTGAATATTTATTTTGATGCTCAAATTATACCCTATTTCACCAGTGGGAGCTCCCTCAAGCTGGCTCCAGTGTCCTTTTAACATGCCCCCAGCATTCTTTGAACACTTTCTTACTTTCTCACACAAAACAGTGCAAGCCTATCTTATGTTCCTGCCCAGGTTTTTCCTCTTTGGGAGGAAAACTAAATGTATTATCTTCCAGAGAGGCATTTTGCAACCTCCATTGCTCTGAGAAGCCTCACTGTGCTTCAAGGATTGGAATCTGCAGTCAGACTGACCTGGGTTCAGATCCTACCACTTATTGCAGTGTTTCCTTGGGCAAGTTACTCAACCCTTTTAAGCCTTTCCTCATGTGAAAAATGGGCACAATAGTCCCACCGCCTCACAGGGAAAGAAATGAGGGAGACCACTACTAAAGGTGGGTGGCTATCCTCTGGAGCTCACTTTGCCACTATTGGTTTAACCACCATGTAGCTGATGGCCTGGGAAATGACAAGGGAATTCCTGGATCTGCCACAGAGGGTAGAGAGACCAGTTAGAGACCCTACGTCAGTTGAGTTCACCTAGTGGTACAGCTTTCCCTGTCTGGGTTGCCACTTCATTCCTTCCAACAAGACTTGAAATTTATCCCGTCTTCCAACACCTTATTGTTGAGGAAAGATGAATGTTTATAGGGATGAGATACACATGCATTTGGGGTTTTGGGAGGGGGAAGCCTCACATCTCAGAGGTGCACTGCAAAGTAAATGTGTACCCTAAAGCTCTTTTAGGTAAAGTGCCTGGCATGCAGTTAAGTGCTCAATAATCTATAACCACTGTTATGCTTCTGCTCTTCAAATAGTTGAATGAGTTTGGACAATGCTGCATTCCACACCACTGTTGGAGATTCATAATACAGGTTAGGATAGTACAGGTACTGGTAATGCAGACTTATTTTGCTCTGAAAGGGAGTAGGTGAGGCTTTCTTATCTCTGAACTCTCCATGCCAACAGCTCAGGGCTTGTACGTAATAGGTGCACAGTAAATGCCAAATGGATTAGCATCTCCCCGCCCACCAAATTGTTTCTCCTTGTTTTCCCATCTTTATGCCATGGACTTGTCTTTCAGTCCTCTGGCTCAAATTCTCTCCTCCCTTTGCTCTGTCTTCCAACTCCTGTCTTTCAGCCCCACCTCTATGGTCTCTTAAACACACCACACATCTCTAACTGCTTCTGCAGAGGTCCACGCCTCCACCAATTGCCTCACTGAGTCTCAGGCTCTGGTCTGCAACACCATCACCCATGTATTTCACACCCTTAAAAAAAATCTGTTGCTTGCTGAAGTCCACATCAGCTCCTCAGCCTGGCATTTAAGACTCATAGCCTTCCAGTCTTGTGGGATAGTTCCATCCCCGGGTAGAACTCAGGAATGCACATTTTAACCAGGATGGCCTAGGGAATCCTGCTTCACTACAAGATGATAACATAGCCACTCCAATTTCGTCTAGATTAGTATTTGCACAGCAGGCCCTTTTCTACCCTGTTCCTTTAAATCAATTTGTATCTTTATACTCCAAGTGGGTTTACTGTAGGCAGCATGTAGTTCGGTCTTACTTTTTTATCTATTCTGACAACATCTGCCTTTTAACTGGGGTGTTTATGCCACTTAAATTATGTGTGTGGGGGGGGCAGGGACAGATAGGAAGGGAGAGGGATGAGAAGTATCAATTCATCTATGCAGCTCCTTAGTTGTTCATTGATTGCTTTCTCATATGTGCCTTGACTGGGGGGCTCCAGCAGAGCGAGTGACCACTTCTTGCTCAAGCCAGCGACCTTGGGCTTCAAGCCAGCAACCAGGGGGTCATGTCTGTGATCCTATGCTCAAGCCAGCAACCTCGCACTCAAGCTGGTGAGCCCGCACTCGAGCTGGATGAGCCCATGCTCAAGCTGGAGACCTCAGGGTTTTCGAATCTGGGTCCTCTGCATCTCAGTCCAATATTCTATCCACTGCACCACCACCTGGTCAGGCAAATTTTATGTGATTATGGATATAGTAATTGAGTTTAAATCTATAATCTTGCTATTTGCTTTCTATTTGTCCTACCAATTCTTAATTCATTTCCCCCTCTTTTTTTTATTTTGACCACTGAAATATTTTTTATCATTCTACTTTATCTCCTTGATGGTTTATTATATACCCATTAGCAGTTGCTTTGAGTTTATATACATACCTTTTTTTTTCCAAAGTGAGAAGTGTGGGGGAGGCAGACAGACAGACTCCTCCATGCGCCCAACCAAGATCCACCCCACATGCCTACCAGGGGGCAATGCTCGGCCCATCTGGGGCGCTGCTTTGCTGCAATTGGAGCCATTTTAGCACCTGAGGTGGAGGCCATGGAGCCATCCTCAGTGCCCAGGCCAACTTTTCTCCAGTGGAGCCTTGGCTGCAGGAGGGGAAGAGAAAGATAGAAAGAAAGGAGGAGGGGGAAGGGTGGAGAAGCAGATGGACGCTTCTCCTGTGTGCCCTGACTGGGAATCGAACCCAAGACTTCCACATGCCAGGCCAATGCTCTACCACTGAGCCAACCGGCCAGGGCTATATACATATCTTTAACTAATCACAGTTGACATTCAAATATGTCACTTTACATGGAATGTAAGAGTCCTAAAATTTGAGTTTCCCTCTCTTGGCTTTTGTCTTATTGCTGTCATAAATTTTATTTCTACTTATATTATAACCCCCACAGTAAATCATTATTTACTTTAAATAGTTAATTATCTTTTAAAGAGATTTAAAAAGAATATTTCTTATTAACTCACCTGTTTCTCTTTATTCTATTGTGTAGATCCATATTTTCCATCTGATTATAATTTCCCTTCTGCCTAAAGGAGTTCCTTTAACATTTCTTGAGAGGTTTCTGATGAAAGTTTCTAGCTCTTGTATTTTAAAAAATGTCTTTATCTAACCTTTGTTGTTTGTTTAAAAAATAACAGCTCCATTGAGATATAATTTACATATAAAATCCACCTTTAAAAAATCTACAATTCAGAGTACAAGTCAACTATCATCCCAAAAATAAACCTTATACCCATTTGTACTCATTCACTCATCATTCCCTCCTCCTCCCAGCCTTAGGCAACCACTGATCTACTTTCTGTTTCTGTAGATTTGCCTACTCTGGATACTTCATATAATTGGAAACATATAATATGTGGCCTTTTGCATCTGAGACTTCTTTCATTTAGCATGATTTTGAGGTTCATTTATGTTATAGCATGTATCAGTACTTTATTTTTTTTAATGTCCATTGATTTGAAAGCTAGAGAGAAGAAGGGAGGGATTGGGGGCAGAGGGGAAGGGGGGAGATAGAGAAGCATCAACTACTTGTTTCACTTAGTTGTATACTCATTGATTGCTTCCTTTACATGCCCTGACTGGCATGCTGGGTCAATGCTTTGTCTACTGAGCCACCCAGCCAGGATATCTGTCAGTATTTCATTTTTATGACCGAATGATATTCTGTTGTATGGGTGTTCCATATTTTGTTTATCCATTCATCAGTTAATAAAGCCTTGGTTTGTTTTTACTCTTGGTTATTACAAATAATGCTGCTATGAACATTTGTATACAAGTTTTTGTGTGGAAATTTGTTTTCAATTCTCTTAGGTATATACCTTTGAATGGAATTGCTGGGTCAAATGATAATTCTATATTTATACTTTTGAGGAATTGCCAGACTTTTTTTTATAGCAGCTACACTATGTTAAATCTTATCAGCAATATACTAGGGTTCCAGTTTCTCCACATCTTCACCAATCTTTCTGGTTTGTTATCATTCATGTTTGAAAGATGTTTTTACTATATATAGAATTCTAGATTGACACTTTTTTCTTTCTATATTTTAAAAATGTTGTTCCACCTTTTTCTGACTTTTATTTTTTGCATGAAAAATCTGTTATTCTTTTCTTTCCCTTGTTTCTCTGTGCATAATGTGTGCTTTCTCTCTGGCTACTTTTTCACTAGTTTTAAGAAGTTTAATTGTAAATGTTTCCTGTGCTAGTAGTTCTTAGGTCTGTGTATTAAGAGTTTTCATCAAAAATTTTAAATGCTTCTCCATTATTCCTTAGCTTTTTTTTTTTTCAGTTCCTTCCACAATCTCTTTCTATCTCTGCTTTGGAGACTATGAATATTAGACCCTTTGTTTCACAGCTCACATATGCTCTGTTCATTTTTTTTTCTTCCTGTATTTCATTTTGGATAGTTTTATTGATATTCATAAAGTTCACTAATATTTTCTTCTGTTGGAGCTAACAATATTAATCCATCAATATCACAGACAATCCTTAAATGTTGGATTTAAGAATTTCAAAAATATCTATTTTTCATATATACCCTGCATATGCCAATGCTTTCCTTTATCTTCTTATATATACAGTTAATTATTTTAAGTAGCTGTTTTGTCATTCTACTAATTCTACCATCTGCATCATTTCTGGACCTGTTTTAGTTGAATGAGTGTCTCACTGTGAGTCACATTTTTCTACTTCTTTGCATGCATAGTAATTAAAAGAACATTTTATTGTGGATTTAAAGTTAGGTAATGGATTTCTTCATTTTTCTTTAAATATTCTTTAACTTTATTCTGATGCAGTTCAGTTACTAGGAAACAGCTTGATACTTTTGGGGCTTGATTTTAAGCTTTGTTATGAGAGAACAAAACTTTCTTTATTCTAGGCCTAATTTGGCCCTGCTTCTAAGAAAATTGCCTTCTAAGTACTCTACTTGATGCCCTGTATGTTAGGAGGTCTTCCACTCTGGCTAGTGTGAATACAAACCATTACAGTCCCTGTGTGAGTTGGGGTATTGGGAATTATTCTTTTCACTCTTTTTCAGTGGCTCCTTCCCAACCTCTTGGCAGTTTCCTCACATGTATTTGCTAATCAGTACTCACCTTAAGACTTGAGGGAAACCTTCTAAAGCTCTCCAGGGTCCTCTCTGTGCAGCATTCTATTCTCTGTACTCTGCCCTATAAATTTTAACTTTCTTTAGCTCCATGAATTCTCAGTTCTACCCCTCAATTCAAGGAGACTACCAGACTCCTTGTGAGTTCCTTTTATCTGTTCCTTGGCCTGGAAAAACCAGAAAATAAGTCAGGCCCTGGCGGGCTAGCTCAGCAGTAGACTGTCAGCCCACTGTGGGGAAGTCCCGGGTTCAATTCCTGGCCAGGGCACACAGGAGAAGCACCCATTTGCTTCTCCACCCTTCCTCCTTTCCTTTCTCTTTGTCTCTCTCTTCTCCTCCCACAGTCAAAGCTCCATTGGAGCAAAGTTGGCCCAGGTGCTGAGGATGGCTCCATGGCCTCCACCTCAGGCGCTATAATGGCTCCAGTTGCAATGGAGCAGCGCCCTAGGTGGGGAGAGCATTGCCGCCTGGTGGGCATGCCAGGTGGATTCCGGTTGGCTGCATGCAGGAGTCTGTGTCTGTGCTTCCCCACCCACTTCTCACTTCAGAAAAATAAAAAAAAAGAAAAATGAAAAGAAAAGAAAGTAAGCCAGGGTATTACAGGGCTCCCATCATCCATCACCCTTCACCCAGGAATCACTGTATTGCACTCCTGTTGTCCAATACCTGAAAACCTATATTATGTCCTATAATCTTTTCTTTAGTTGTTTAAGGTGGGTTTGTGTGTGTGTGTGTGTGTGTGTGTGTGCGCACGCGCGCGCGCGCATGTACTCACTTGTATGTAAATCACTTCATTGTGGCCAGAAGCAGAAGTTAGCCCCTATTATTTGTTATTAAATTTCTCATTAAAAATTTTTTTAAAACTTTTTCCTTACTATCAAGGTTAAAGATTTGTTCAAGTATATACAAAGCCATTTGTAATGCCTCTTTTACCATTTGTTCACATCTTCTATGCTCATTTTCCTTTTGGAGACGTCTTAGTGTTTTCTTACTGATTTTTATCTCCTCATATTTAAAGCTGTTACACTTTATCAACTTGTTACAGGTTATATTAAGGCTGTTATCCTTTGTCAGATTGTTGTTTACATTTTAAAATAAGTTGTTTACTTTATTGCAATATACATATAGAAGAGTACACAACCTTAGATGTGTAACTTAATGAATTACCACAGTGAACACACCTCTGTAACTGCCACTAAGATCCATAAATAGTTGCTGGTAACAACATCTGAGATGCCTTCCCTATATCCCTGCTATTCATGACCTCCACCTTCTTCTCCAAAGATAACTGGCATGCCGCCTGACAATATTACTTAGGTTTGCCTGTTTGAATTCTATGTAAATAGAATCATATGGTATATGTCCTTTTGTGTTCCACTTCTTTCATTCAGCATTGTGACAGTGGGATTCATCCATGTGGTGTACAGAGTGGTAATGTGTTTCTCTTCAAAGTTGTGTGAATATACACAATATATTTATGTGTCCTACTGATGGTGGAATTTTAGGTTGTCTCTGTGTTTTGTTATTTTTGAATAGCACTGCTTTGTTTTACTTTTACATTTAGATCTAAAGTCTACTTGCATTTGCCTATCTGTGTTTTAATACTACATAGTCTCAGTTACTACAAGTTTAAAATATTTTTTTCTTAGAAATTAAATTTAATAGGGTTACATTGGTCCATAGGAACACATAAGTTTCAGGTGAACATTTCCATAATGCATGAACTATTCACAGTGTTGTGTGCCCATTACCCAAAGCCAAACCACTTTCTGTCACCATATATTAGCCCCTTTTAGTCCCTTCCCCCCACACCCCTCACTCTGGTAACCACTTCACTTTTGCCTATGTCTATGAGTTTCAGTTTTATATCTCACTTAAGTGTGAAATCATATAGTTATTAGCTTTAATATTTATCGATATCCAGTAATACGCATGCTCTAACATTCTTTCCATCTGTTACTTTTTGTCATTGCCCATGATCACATACATGATCAGTTGAGATGAGTAAAGCTTAAACTAAACCTTAGTATTTGCTTTTTGTTTCATCACCATGGAGATCAGCTTCTCTTCCTTGTAAACTAAAACACTGGTGACACAAATCATGCCTGAAATTCTCTACTAGGGAAGCCTCCCAGTGCTCACACCTTGGCTATCTTAACCCAACACCCACCCCCCCACACACACACACATACAGCTGTTTCTGGATCTGAGATTCTGGTATCTGACAAACCTGACTTTGAATCTCTGTCACTGTGAGACTTGGGGAACACATGAGGCTGGGGCAAGTTGTTTTTCTTTTGGAGCCTCTGTTTCCTCATCTATAAAATGGGAATAGTCATACTACTTCCCATATTTCACCATGTATAAGATGCTCCCATGTATATGATGCACCTTAATTTTGGTGCTCGAAATTTGAAAAAAAAAATGTATTACATAAAATTATTGAACTCAAGTTTTACTCATCATAAAATTCATACAATTACTCATCACTGTCAAAACTCCCATCCATTAGCTTGTCCTTATCTGTGTCTGATGACGAATCACTGTCTTCAACAATGAGTGCAAAAACAAGCACAAAAAAGTGGGAAATGCAAGTAAAAAATATCTACAACCACTGTATAAGATGCACCCAGCTTTTAGACTCCAAATTTTTCAAAAAAGAGTGTATCTTATACATGGGGAAATACAGTAATTAATAGGGTTGTTGTGAGGAGTAAATAAAATTATGTAATGCATGCAGAAATAGACAGATATTATCATCCTCATTCCTATTATTATTGTACCATAGTCCCATCCAGCCTGTTACCTACCAAGAGGAGCCAGTCACAAGTTAACCATCCTGTTGCATTCACACTGATCATATGTCCCCTTCTGAGAACTGGGTTTCCACTTTCTTCTTGGGCCAAGGCCTGTCTTACCCCCAGCGCCCTACCAAGCCCCCTACACATATCCAGTTGCCCAGACCTTGGTCCCAGACACTCATTTTCTATCTTCTCCCATGGGCTGTCAGTGAATTCAGCTCTGGGCAAGATTTCAAGAGGAAGATGTCACCTCCATGGAGAGGCATTGGTTCTCACCATTAGGTCATATATTTATTTATTGTCTGCTTTTGCCACTAGAATGTAACCTTGGTGGGGGCACCTAGAACAGTGGCTTGCATACAGTAGGTGCTCAATAAATATTAGTTGATTAGATGAATGAATCCTGGATCTGAAAACTTATTCCAAGGTTGAGGCCAGCTCTTCTCCCTTTTTTTGCCAACATTATTCATCAATTAATACAGTAGATATTTGATGAGTACCTACTGACTCTTGACATCTTTCTTTTTGTGTGTGTGTGTGACAGAGATAGAGAAAGAGACAGAGATAGGAACAGACAGACAGGAAGGGAGAAAGATTGAAGAGAAGCATCAATTCTTCATTGCGGCACCTTAGTTGTTCATTGATTGTTTTCCATATGTGCGTTGACCAGGGGGCTACAGCAGACCGAGTGACCCCATGCTTGACCTTGGGTTCAAGCTGGTGAGCTGTGTGCAAACTAGATAAGCCCACGCTCAAGCTGGCGACCTCAGGGTTTTGAACCTGAGTCCTCTGCCTCCCAGTCCGATGCTCTATCGACTGAACCACCACCTGGTCAGGCTCTTGGCCTCTCTTATGAGTTGAATTGTGTCGTCCAAAATGATATCTTGGAATCTTAACTTGAGCACCTCAGAATGAGACCTGATTTGGAAATTGGGTCATTGTAGATGTAATTAGTTAAAATAAGGTTATACTGGAATAAGGTGGGATCTTAATCCAGTATGATGGGTGTCCTTATAGGAGAGAAGACACACAGATACACAGGGGAGACTGCCATGTGATGGTGAAAGTGGAGATTGAGGTATAGCAGCTACCAGCCAAGGAATGCTGAGGATTGATGACTACCACCAGAAGCTAGAAGAGGCAGAGGAGTATTCTCCCCTACAGGTTTCAGAGGGAGCATGATCCTACCATCTCCTTGACTTTTGACTTTTATTTTCCAGTTCTAAGAGGGGATAAATTTCTGTTGTTTTAAGCCACCCAGTATACAGCCTCCCTCTCTCTGCTCATTTGCCTGATAGGACAACAAATCTTTGTTCCTGCCTGGAGTTCCTCTTTCAATCAGCATTCTTGATTTCCAGTGACAGAAACCAGGAAAGACTTAAGCAGAAAAGGACATCTGGCTGTATAAGGAATCTCCTGGAAGGCTGTAGAGGGGTCCTTGGGTAGTAGGCTGAGATCAAGGACAGTAGAAATAGCCCAACCTCCACCGTAGGACCCACTGGGTGTGAGGTCGGCAGATTCTACAATGATTCCCAGCAATCCTCACCTCCAGTTATTCACACCTTTATGCAATCCTCCTCCCTTGAGTGTGTGTTGGTTTTAGTTACCTACTTCTAATGAATAGAATACTATAAGAAGTGATGTGGCATGTTAATTCTTATACTGGGTTACAAAAAGGTTCTGGCTTTCCTCTTGCTCATTCTCTTGCTCTCTCACTTGCTCACTCTCATGGAAGGCAGCTGCCATGTTGAGAGCTGCTCAGTGGAGTGACCCTGTGGATAGACTTCTGGCCAATAGCCAGTGAGGAACCAAGGTCCTCGGTCCAAAACCCTATGAGGAACAGAATCCTGCCAGAAAGCATAGGAGTGATGTTGGAAGCTGATCCTTTCTTAGTTAAACCTGCAGTCCCAGCTGACACACTGCAGCCTCATGAAAGACCCTGAGCCAGAGGATTCAGCTAAGCAGTGCCTGGATTTATGACCCACAAGAACTATGAGATCATAAATGTTTACTCTCTTAAGCTGCTTAGTTTGGGGGTGATTTTTTACACAACAGTGGATAACTAGCAAAGGCTGCAATCACTAGGAGAAGCCATGGTCACTGGCTAATGATGTGTGCTTACCTGTGGGATCAATCACCCTCTGTCGCCGCCCCTTTGGGTCCTCACTCCAGACAGAAAAACTCCTAGGTAGAAGCATTTGATTGGCAAAATTTAGGTCATATGCTGCGAAAAGGGGCTTCAGAGGCTGTATGGGCAAAAAGAAAAAAGAGTCAGTCTTGCTTATGTTTCTTGTTAGTATGCTTATAATAATCCTGACTTCTTCTCAGCACTTATTGTGTCACTAAGTCATTAAAGTCTTGTCTCCTAGACTGTAGGTTCTGGAAGGCAAAAATGACCTCTGTTGTTCATTATTCATTTCCCTGCACCCAACACACAGTCTGACCCATTGTAGGTGCTCATTAAATGTTTGATTACTAAATGAATGGATGAATGAAGAAAGCTTGGTAACATTCATTCTAGTTTACAATATTTCCCAATGTATAAAATGTACCCTTTTTCAAAAAATTTGGGGTCTAAAAACTGGGTGCTTCTTATACTGTGGTTGTAGATTTTTTTTACTTGCATTTCCCACTTTTTGTGCAGATGAGGAGTTGTATGAATTTTATGATGAATAAAACTTAAGTTTAATAACTTTATGTAATACATTTCTTTCAAATTTCAGGTCCCAAAATTAGAATGTGTCTTATACATACATGGGAGCATCTTATACATGGTGAAATACAGTATGTACATTGTCTTTTCAACATGGAGCAATACTTTCCAAATTTCTTATTGAAAATTAGCTGAGATGCTTCTTAAAATTTCAGAATTATGGGCTTCATCACAGTATTTGTATTTTAACAATGTCCCATGTTATTTGGGTAACCTAGAACTATAACCTATGTGTCTCTAAGACTTTGTGCCCCTTGGCCCAACCCACCACTAGCTGAAATTCATGTAGATATTTTGTAGTCTTCTTCTCTCAGACAAATGACCCTTGTTCTTTCCTGTTCTTCCCCGCCCCCATGTCTTTTTGTTGGAAGACCTGCTAAACCTGGTAATCTCTCCCTCTGGTCATCTGCAGTGTCCTCTTTGCATTCTCTCTGCTTTCTCTGTGACCTTTAAACATCAGTCCTGTCACTGGACACAGGAGGACTCTTTTGCAGCATGGTGTATGGGGCATCACAACCTTTGTAGCACCACAGGCAGCACTGAGTTATGGATCTACTTAGTATTATGGGGCTGTGGGGATGGTAAAAAAAGACATGGCCCCTGAAGATGGGCTGAAAAATGAACATGAAAAGGTGATGATTATAAAAGAGATCCGTCTGTTAAGTGCCAACTGAACAGGAGGGATGGTGAATGCTATGGGAATTAATGTAGGGAGTAAGGCCAAGAGCTGAAGCATTCAGGGACATCTGCAGGAGTGACTTGAGCTGGGCTTCAAAGAAAGACAATTGAATCCAATGAAGAAGTAACCAAAAGGAAAAAAGAAAAGGAAAGACTATATAGCAGGCAGGAAGAATTGAGTGAAAAAAAAGTGTGGAGGTGAAAATGGGCATGGCAACTGTTCTGACTATCTATTACAGTTGTCCCCCCTTATCCAGGACCCCCGGTGGATGCCTGAAACCACGGATAGTACTGAGCCCTGTATATAAGGTGGGGCAAAAGTACCTTTACAGTTGTGAGTACATGAAACAGACTTTTTTCTTGTATTATTGTTTATTAACTATAGTATTATTTTTCATACGAACAACTGTAAACCTACTTTATCCTATTCTGTATACAGTTTTTTCCAATACATATGTACCTATGATAAAGTTTAATTTACAAGTTAAGCACAGTAAGAGATTAACAATAATAAATAATAGTAAAATAAGAGAATTATCACAATGTACTGTAATATAAGGTATGTCGATGTGGTCTCTCAAGATGTCTTATTGTGTTGCACTCACCTTTTTACTTTAAGGAAGCACTTTATGGCTTCTCTTTGGCATACCCAAATTACCAGCATCACTACTTTTGCATGTTGGGGCCATTACTACGTAAAATAAGTGTTACTTGAACACAAGCACTCGAACACCAAAACAATTGATCTGATAACCAAGCAGACTACTAAATGACTAACTGGTGAGGAGCATCTACATGGGGGTACTCTGGACAAAGGGATAATTTACTCTTGGGCAAGACGGAGTAAAAACATGAGAGGCCTCATCCCACCGCTCAGAATGGCATCCAATTTAAAATGTACAAGTCATTTATTTCTGTAATTGTGAAACCACAGATAAAGGGGCCTACTCTATTGTGTAATAAATCACTCCAAAATTTAGTGTCTTAAAATAACAACAAATAATTTATTATTGTTTGTGGTTTCTGTGGGCCAGGAAGTCAGGAAAGGCTCAGCTAGATGGTTCTGGTTTGGGGTCTTTCATACATACGCAGTGAGTCAGTGGCTGAGCTGAAATGGAGTGGGGGACTGAAGCTTAGGGATTTAGCTGGCAGGGTCTCTCTCTCTCTCTCTCTCTCTCTGTCTCCATCTCTCTCTTTATATAGGCTCAGGGTCTCTTCCATGATCTGTCTTCATGGACTAGCTTGGGCCATTTTCCACAGCATGGCAGCCTCGGGCAGTCAGTTGGCTCACATAATGGCTTTGGTGTCCACAGGTGAATGTCTAAGGAGACCCAGGTGGGGACCTGGCCAGGTGGCTCAGTGGATAAAGCATTGTTCTGGCACACCAGAGGTCACAGGTTTGACCCCCTACTCAGGGCATGTACAAGAAGCAGTCAATGAGCACACAACTAAATGAATCAATTAAGTGAAACAATTAATTAAATTTATTTTATTTTTATTTTATTCATTTTTAGAGAGGAGACACAGAGTGAGAGAGAGAGAGAGAAAGGGGGGAGGAGCTGGAAGCATCAACTCCCATATGTGCCTTGACCGGACCAGTGCAGGGTTTTGAACTGGTGACCTCAGTGTTCCCAGGTCGACGCTTTATCCACTGTGCCACCACAGGTCAGGCAGTGAAACAATGAATCGATGCACCTCTCTCTTTCTCTCAAATCAATGGGAAACTTAATTTAAAAAAAAAAAAAAAAAACATGCCCAGGTGGAAACTAGATCATTTTTTATGACCTAGCCTCCAAATCAAATGATGTTGTTTCTGCTTAACTTGATTGGTCAAAACCCACCTAGTTTGAAGGGGAGGGGACAGAAACCCTACTTCCCAATGGGAGAAATGTCAAAGTTGCATTATAAGAGGAACATGAGGGGAGAGAGAGATTGTTGTGTTTCTCTTTAAAAATTATCATTGATCTACTACAGCAAGTTTAAGGAATGTTCAAGAGACCACCTTGTCTGTACCAAGAGGTCTATGATGGTTCATTTTATGTGTCAACTTGACTATGCTCAGAAATGCTCAGATAGCTGGTAAAATTTATGTTTCTGAGGGTGTCTGAGAGGGTATTTTCAGAAGAGATGAGCATTTGAATTTCTAAACTGAGTAAATCAGATTGGCCTCCCCAGTGTGAATGGGCATCATCCAATCCTTTGAGGTCCAAACAGAACAAAAGAGATGGAAGAAGGGTCAATTTTCTCTCTCACTGTAAGCTGGGACTTCTGTCTTCTCCTGCCTTGGGACATTGCTGCTTGGCCTTTAGACTCTGAATTATACCACCAGCCTTCCTGGGTCTCCATCTTGCAATCAGAGATTGTGGGACTTCTTAGCCTCCATAATTATGTCATCCAATTTCTATAATAAATCTCATCTTATATATACATTTATATTTCTCTATATATGTAACCTCCTGTGTAATATTACTGGTTCTGGAGAACCATAACTTACACAGGGTTCATATGGTGGTTTGAAGAATTAAGCTTACAAAGATTGGGAGGGGTGAGCTATTTGGGAGGAATGAATTTGGACTTGGTCTGAAGGCAAAGGGGAACAATAAAGGGCTGTGAAGCAGGAGTGAATTTTACATGACTTTGGGGAAAGAAAATTTGGTGCTGCTTGGGGAAAGGATGAGGAAACCATTTAGAAATGGCAACACCACCATATTGTTGACCCAGCTTGTGAGTATCTGTGACCCCTAGGTCTTTTTTCTCTATGGCTGAGCTCATTACTACATTGAAATTGCTTTTCAATATCTACCAACGTCAAAGTCATTGCTTTTGCATCTCCAAAAATTCTGTACAGGGTTTTTGTTTGGTTGGTTTTGCCAGATCATGTTTTTCCATGGGCATGGGGCACTCTGAAGGTTCTCTTCCTTTTTTCGGAGTATTAGCAACTACTCCCTAAGGCAGTGTCAGCTGAAGTTTTCATGAGCATACTCTAAGTCCCTCCATCTGGGTCATGAATTCAGGTAAGTGAGTCTGGCTCTGATTTCAGGAGGCTTCATCAGCTCTTATGGCAGACTATAAGCAATCTCCTCTGGCACTAGCCCTTCCTAGCTGCCTGACATGGTAAAATCACTTGACCTACGTGACAATCTTTTTTTTTTTTTTAGTCTGTAAGTGGAGATTATAACAGGACCTACCCCATAGAGTTGTGCTGGGGATTTAGCAAGATAAACAATAAAAAGCACTCATTTCAGAGCCCAACCTCTAGTGGCCTCTCAGTGAGCATGAGATCTGGAAAATATCATCTAGTGCAGGATCAAAAGCCTCATATGGTGTGGTAGAAAGAATATAGGGTCTGCAGACAGAGATCAAGTTCAAAGTCCAGTTGGGCCATTTTCTAGGAGTTTGACTTAGGGAAATTCACTTTATCCATCCATCCATCCATCCATCCAAGACCTATTTTTTGAGTACTGTTCTAACTGGAAGTGAGTTCAGTGCTCAGGATTTACCAATGGGTAAGGCAGTCCCAGCTCCAACTATCATGGAGCTTACAGTCTCTTGGGGAAGACAGATGTGTTTAGGCTGTGTGTTCATGATGAAAAAAAAAAGGTACTAAACCAGTGATTTTCAACCAGAGACAATTTTGCTTTCCATGCACATTTGTTAATGTCCAGAGATATTTTTGGTTGCACAACGTGGGGGAGTGCTACTGGCATCTAGTGGATAAAGACCAGGGATGCTGCTAAACATTTTATAATACACAGGTCAACCTCCACAACTAATAATTAAAAAAAAATTGTACAGCCCCAAATGTCAGAAGTGCTGAGGCTGAAGAAACACTATAGGAGGAGATCATGGCAGGAATCCTCATCTAGCCTAGGGTGGGGTGTCAGGGAAGGCTCCCCAGAAGAAGTGACATTGGAGATCTCAAGGACAGATTACCCAATTGGTGTATATGTATGTGGAAAGGGAGATTGCATGTGGTGAAAGAGTGTTACTGGAAGAGGGAACAGCACTACAAAGGCCTGGAGACAAGAAAGAGCAGAAAAGTTCATTTCTACTGGGATATAGAGTGGTGGAGGTTGGGAGGGACTAATGAGATTGCACATACAAAGCACATGCTACAGGAAAAGGGACCACTTCTAACAGTCAGTGGGCCAGGTCCTGGCCCGAACACTTGACATGCATTATCTCACTGAATCCTCACTGCAACCCTCTAAAATAGCCCTTTTAATAGCTGCTTTAGAGAAATGACAAGTTTAAGGTCAAGTTTAAGTCCAGGCACTAAGGAGGGGCTCAAGTTGTGTTTGTTGATTGAATAAATGAGGAAACCAACCTGAAGCATAGCTGAGTTAAACAGAGATGACTGTCTCATTGGACCTGCAGTATTAAGGCAGAGCCACACCCATCTATCATTTAGACAAGTAAGGAAGTGTCCTAGCACCCAGGTGTGATTCACCTGCATGGTCCTGAATGTCCTGTCTTCTCTTGTTTCTTCTTACCCCCTCAATGGAGAACATGTTCCAGAGGCTTCCTGTCCTGTCACCTCATCACAGAAGGATGTGGAATTGGCCCGGCATGATCTGCTTTTTCAAAGGCCGTTTCATTGCTCTGGGATCACCTGAGGATACGTCTGCTGACCTACATTATACCTTTTTACAGCATGGCCTTCGAGATCCACAGCAACCCACACAGTTCACAAAAGCATAAGTTCTCAGACTCCATCCCAGACTCTGAGGGCAAGGTACAGGAAAACTTAACAATCTGTAGGTTGTAGATTTTCACAGTCTCCTCAGATGGCCTTTAGTCAAGCTAAAGTGTAAGAAATGGCACCACAAACCACAGAACAGCCAGCATTTCAGTGTGCAGTCTGCTTCTCCACAGTGGTCCCAGCACATCACAGTTATGGCTACATTTGCTGAGGCCTGACTGTGTGCTGGATTCCAGACTAAACCCTTCCTTGCATGGCTGGCTCAGGGATCTGTGTAATGTGCTGGTGCTATTCCCCCGTTTTACAGATAAGGAACCTGAGGCCTAGAGTATTGAAGTGGCTTTCCTCCATCCAAGTAGCTTGATCTGTGGTTCAGAAAATACAACCTCAATAACTACAGGTGCTGAAATCTGTTTGTGTCCTAGAGGACTTAATTTGGTTAAGCTCACCTTGGTGGGTTATGTAATAGCCCAGCCTTTTTTTTTTTCTTTTATCATTTACTCAAGAGAAATGCCCCTAGAGGTTATTGGAATGCACTGGGGGAAACACTGGGTGAATCCAGCTCTAAGGGAGGCATGAGAAGAATCAAGAGCAGGGAGGCCAGTAAAACCCAGTGAGGAGATGGCACAGTGTCCCTGCAGGGCTGGCATTCTATGCAAGGGGAATTGATTCTTTGAGACCTTCAGGCAAAGCCATCTTGCACCCAGCAAGCAGAGTGATGGCACTTAACTTGTCTACAAACACTGGATCTTTGCTTAGCTGTAAAGAATGAGCCCACTGGGTTGGGTTTAAGACCAAGTGATGCCTCCAGAAACCCATATTTGGGTCCCACCAGATAATGTGTTGAGAAGCATGCCTTGGAGTGACATTGATGGCTTGGGCTGGGGGTCCAGAGATCTGAGTGTGATTCCAATTTGGTCCCTTTGTTGTGTGAGCTTGAGTCAATGTCCGTCCTTCTCTGAGCCCCAGTGTTACCTATGTGATACTGGGTACAAACCCACTGCTTTCTCAGAGTTCTAGTTTTAGATTGTAAATTCTCAACCTCAGGACCTGAGAAAGAGTAGCTGCTCAATAAACATACTTAAGTAAAACAATTTGCTTTTATACAAGGCTTCCCCTCTTCCTTTGTTGTAACTGAAGTTAGCATCATATTTAGCTCCTTCTGCTCACTCATTCCCTACAGATATAGACACCAACTCCAGTCAAGTGCTTTCTCTAGCACCTGTCCATAGCCTGTCTGACCCTCCATTCTCTAGGCTACACCATCTGGCTGATGCCCCAGCTTCTCACTGCATCTCCTCCTGTCCACCACCTGTATTCTCAGCCCTTCCAATCCAGCCCCTGCAGGGCAGCCAAAGGAGTCTTCCCACAAAACAACTGGAACCAGCACATCCCTCTTCTAAACCCTAGTTGCCCATTACCTGCCCACTGGCTCCTCTTCCCAGGGTCCCTGCATTTGGCCCCAAACCATCTTTCAGTCTATCCCACTATTCTCTCTAAAGTTTAACCCCAAGGGGTTTCAGGGCTCACCTGGAAGAAGTTGGAAAGAGTAGGGTAGGATGAGTTCACTTCATTGTGGGCCCATGTCCCTAGTAGTTCATGTCTTTGTGGTGTGGAGAAGGGCAGATAGATTGATCCCCAAATACATGTAATGTGCATCAACAACACAACAACCTTATGTGCAGGAAATGTCACAATATCATACCTGACCCATGGGTGAGGGCAATTGGGGGCAGTTGCAGGAAGGACCTTTGTTGAATAATCCTGTGGCCAACCCAAAGACAACAGGAGCATAGATTGCAGGAAAAGCATCCAAGGGGGCATCACTGTTGTGGGTGCTCCACTGAACAGCTGTGTGAGTCACCCAGGCTCTCTGCACCTCATTATCCTCATCTGCACATGGAGCTGATGTGACTAGTCCCCCAGGGGGTTGCTGGGAGGATTTTGCAAGATAACAAGTGTGAAGGTGCATTGTGTATTATGCATGCTTTATGCATACTGGGTACTATTATCGGGCATTACCAAAGAAAGCTGGTCCCCATCCAGAATCCATGATCTCCAAATCTGTTCACATTAGCTGCTCCCAATAATGGCCTGCCTGGTAAGACCGGCTGTGTTTCCAATTTTGACTCTGAGGCAAACATCGATCTGGGGTGTCCTTTGGGAGGATGGATGAGTGGACACCCAACCACTCTCCAAACTGGATCTCGGCTTTTTAAATGATTAATGTATTCAGTCTACAAATAGTGCCTTATGTCCCAGTGCATCCAGGATGCTTGGGAGAAAATACTTCAGCACTTTGAAACATGAGGCGAGGTGGAGATGTGGCCCTGTTTGCTAAATTTAGGGTTGGGCACTCCTTTGTGTAAACAAGATGCTGCAGTGTTAGGGGCAGGACTGGTCTCCTCTTACTCAGGTGGGTGTGAGGTTTTGTTTTCTTCTTGGTAAACTGGAAAGAAGCCTAAGTTAGGAATTAAGTAGACTTGGGTCTTGACATTCTCTTCAACTGACTGTGTGACTTCTCCAAGTGTTAGCTTCCCATTTGTAAAAGGGAGACAGCACTGTCACCATGGAAAAGCTCTTTGGGAACCAAGAAGCAAGCGCCAGGCAGGCACGAAGCTTCTGGGTTGGTTTGTCGACTCTGTGCCTTGAATAAAAATTGCATGGCACCATCTATATGTTCTCAGGCTCACCTATGGGGCATGATGGGATGTTGATTAACTCCAAGCTTATGCTCTGATCTTAGCGCAGCCAACTTTGGGGACCTGGGTCTCAGAGATGCTGCCTTTTTTTCTCTTCATCCCTTGGTTCCCGGAACAGGCCTGGCATATTGTAGGCTTTCATTAAAATGGTCATTGGATGGATGAGGGCTCCACTGCAGTGACAAAGAATGGATCATCTGCCTGACCAGACAGTGACACTGTGGATGGAGCATTGGACTGGGACACAGAGGACCCAGGTTTGAAACCTGAGGTCGCCGGATTGAGTGTGGGCTCATCGAGCTTGAGCAGGGGTTCACCAACTTGAGCATGGGGTCACTGGCTTGAGCCCAAGGGTCACTGGTTTGAGTCCTAGGTCGCTGGTTTAAGCAAGGGGTTACTTACTGTGCTGGAGCCTCCCAGTCAAGGTACATATGAGAAAGCAGTCAATGAACAACTAAGGAACTGCAACAAAGAATTGATGCTTCTCATCTCTCTTCCTTTCATCTATCTGTCCCTATCTGTCCCTCTCTCTGTCTCTGTCACACACACACACACACACACACACACACACACACACACACACACAATGGATCATCTACCCAATCCCACAAAGAAAATGCACTACATGGTAACGTCTCAAAGACTGCATCTTACCTCTTAGTGATGACTACTTGTGATCCCTCTGAGGACAGAGACAATGGTGTGAAATTACATTTTATTAATTTAAGTTATTCCTTTATTTTTTTAAGTGATAGGAGTGAAAATAGAGAGACAGACTCCTGCATGTGCCTCAGCCAGGATCAACCTGGCAACCCTTGTCTGGGGACAATGCTTGAATCAACCAAGCTATCCTCAGCGCCCAAGGCTGGCTCTCGAACCAATCAAGCCACTAGCTATGAGAGGAGAAGAAAGAGAGAAGGGGGAGAGAAGCAGATGGTCACTTCTCATGTGTGCCCTGACTGGGGATAGGACCTGGGACATCCACACCAATGCTCAATCCACTGAACCAACTGTCCAGGACCTATCAATTTAGTTTATATGCCAACTTTGAGCCTGCCTCACCTGAGCTTCATCCACAAAACCATCCATGAGAGTGAGAGGCCCTGGACCGCCTTCACATAACAGTTGGCCATGAAGACAAGCCTTTACCACTATGCACAAGAGTCTTTACCACCTTTAGGCCTGCAGTTGTTGCATCAGACTCTTAAAACAGCCAGACCCCTTTATACACACTTCCCTTCTGTTTCTCCCTCTTATCTGGTTCACCGTTTTCATACTTTACTAGACCTAAACCATCATAACAGAAAGGATCTTTCCAGGCAAAGTTTGACTCTGCTGCATTCACCCAACTAAAGCCTTGTCTTCCCTACCACTACAGTATATGATTCTGCTGTACATGACTTGATCACTGCTGTATCCTGGGTACTTGGTACAATGCTTGGCATATAAGTAGGTAGATAGGTAGATAGATAGATAGATAGATGATAGATAGATAGATAGATAGATGATAGAAAGATAGATAGATAGATAGATAGATAGATAGATAGATAGATAGAAAAATAGATACATACATATATATAAACATAGACATATATAATTGCTTAATAAATGTTTGTTGTTTGATTTACTTGGTGTTAATTAATGGAAGAGACAAACCTATGAAATCTCAGTGGTTTAGTATTAAAAAGATGTATTTCTTATTTACTCAAAGTCCCTTCTCCATCTGGTGACTCAGTGACCTCCTGGTTCTGTCATCTGCACTTGTGGCCCCACAAGTCTCCACAGCACAGAGGGAAGAGAAGGAGGAGGTATATCAGCTCTTATCTGCATCAGCCTAGAAATGTACACATCCCCTGGCTCACAATCCATCAGCCAGAGATAGTCATGCAGCCCCAAGTCAATGGCAAATGCAGGAGAGCACCTGGACTAGTTGCAGCACCCTAACCGCTATGCCACAAAGCCAAGGCTTGACCAGAGATGGCCCTTGAGAATCTTACCCTGGCTTCCTGAGCAGTGTGTGTGCCAGGCACTGCATAAGGGGCTTTTCCAGCTTTTCCCTCATGCTCTCCTCCCAACGCTGCAGGAAGGCAGAAATTACTAACTCCAGTTAGCAGATGAGGAAACTGAGGCTGAGTGTCCAAGTTCACATAGCCACCTAGTAGCAAACCCAGCACTCAGTTTGTTTTTTAACTCCAAACCTACTGCCTTCTCCATCATGGCCCAGATGTCCTATGGGCACAAATGATCAAGGGGCTTCAAGACAAGAGGTGGGACCTGAGAATATGCAAAAACATGAGTAGGGATAAAAGGATGTAAAGGTTAGACATACCCTGGAAGTGGCCAAAGAAATACATGTGCTGCTATCTTCATGTGGTATTGTTCAGGAAGAAAGCACTGGGCTGGGAACAACAGCTACTTTTATAATGAGAGCTGGAGATAGGAGATGCCTTATAAATGTGACTCAGTTTATTAACTGCCTTTCACAAATGTCCCTGAACACTCAAGAGAGTCATTTAGATTTTGCCTCATCTTTGATAAATGAGGATTGTCTCTCCATGTTTTCAGGTCATTTTTAAAATGAACTTTTCCTCCACTCCACAGAGAACTCATTATTCAGAGTTCTTTTTTTCCCCCTGTCAACTTATTTTTTGGTCTATTTGAATTCCAGAGGGAATAATAAATATATACAGTAGAAAGAAAAACAAGAGAAAAGAGAGAGAAACATCTTTAGTATCTAACAAACTACCTTTAACACATGAGCTCAGTATTGTTAACAGGTTGTCATCTTCTCTTAGCAAAACTTTAAGAGGCTCTGTTCTGAATAGAGTGACCACAATTTGGAGTAGAGTGATGGAGTTGGGGAGGGGATGACCCGTTTATATCTAGGAAAGCCCTGTGGTTTTGATCAAATCCTCTGATATGATTGAACTACCTGGTCCAGGGCTGTTGGAAAATATGGGGAAACAGCTTCATTAGGCAGCCCTCCTGAGTGACTTAAGGAAAACTATTTGGTCACTGGCCACCTCTGACCATGAGAATGTTCACTTTTCTATTGACTCCACATATGCTTTTCTGGCCCTAGCACCTAGATGCCCTAGTTCTGTCTGATTCATCTTTCTTGGGACAAACTATAGGGACGCGTGTTTTATTAAGTTTCTCACAGGCATAAGAAATAGGTCAATGATTTGTTTCACAGAACCTGAAGCCTTGAATGTCAAGACTTTTCCAGTTGTGTTATATCAGGTCATAGGTGGCAGCCAGTGCCAGAGAAGCATGGAAACTTGGAGGACAGAACTCAGTTCCTGGAGCCACAGATGTGGCCTGTGCATTTATGAGTGTTGGTTGCAGGGAGGGGCATGAAGTTGCAGAAGCTCTTAAAGAAATGCATCTCTGTCACTCTGATCATGTCCCAGTCGCTTAAGCCCACCCATGGCTCTCTGTTGCTTTCAGGACGGGATCCAGCCATTCTCATGTGGCTTCTGAAGCCTGTAGTTGTCTGGCCTCTACTCAGGTGGGATGCCACTTCATCTTCCATTCCACAAGCTTCCCGACTTCCTACTCCAGAACAGCCACCTCCATGCGTTATGCTGCTTTCCACATTTCTGCCCTTGCTCTTGCTGTACCTGCTGTCAGGTAGGCCCTTCCTCCCACTCTCATTCATGCCCACACAACTATGTACACGCACATACAGACATGCCCAGGAAACTCCTAAGATTGAACTCTAGCTAGCCTTCTCCCAGAAGACTGTGCCTGGACTAAGTGAGGTAAAGATACTTTGTCAGTCCTGCCTTGTTTCTCTCTCACATGAGCTAGTGAGCTCTGTATGGGGAAGGTCTCAGGTGTCAGTGTCTCCTTCCACCGAGCAGGGGGCCTGGTCCCACAAGTAGTTCAGCAAACCATTGAATCATCCAATGAAAGCCTGAATGAACCAGGGGCCCTTTGTGCCTGTGGGAAAGGATTTCAGTGTCCCCATGTTAGCTTGCATCTCAGATTTCATTATGCGTGTCAGTAGAAATACAAGATTTGGTCCTGGTAATTCTCATGTTGAAGAAGCTTTGCTTCATTCTGCAATCTGAAAGAAGATGCCCATATTGGGCAAAAAGGGCAAGAGGAAGCCTAAGAGGACAGAGGCCGTCACAATTCATCCTCTTCTGATTTACTTTTCTTGGAAGGATATAGCAGCATTAAAGGGGAAAAAATTAAAATAAGACAAAACACAGAACTGTTTTCATTCTCTATATTTTTCTTCTCCTTCTCTATATTTATACATAATTTTATGTGGTCATAATCAGGGTATTGGCAAACTTTGCATTTCTCCTCCTAATCAGGAGCCCACCTCTGGCTCAGTCTTGGGTGAACATGGGGGTGAGGGACTCTGTGCTTGTTCTTGAGATTGGTCCCCATTCCAGAACCCTTCCCCACCTCCTTCTCCTGTTTCCACCTACACCCAAACATCCCCAATACCACCAGCACCACCACCACCACCCTGCTATAGAAACTAAAGGGGAAGGGAATTGGCATATATGGAGCATGCTTAGTGTTTTACAGAAAAGAGCCCATTTTGTACTCACAACAGCACTGCAAGGTGAGCTCAATTTCCCCTTTCCTACAGATGTGGAAACGGAAGCTCAAAAGGAAGTCCTTCTTAATTTATCACCAAATATTTTTTGGAGCCCTTCTATGTGCCAGGCCCAGTGATAAGTGGAGTATCAAGTGCAAAGGCCCTGAAGTAGGAAGGAGTTTGGTGTGTTGGGTGATAGAGAGGAGGCCAGCATAAATGGCATTAGCTGAAGCTGGGGAAGTGGGAAAAGATGAGCCTGGACAGGTGGGCAGTGGCCAGAATATGGCAGCCTCCTCTGCCCTGTGATGAACTTGGTTGTTCTGAGGCTATGAGACCCAATGTGAGCTTACTAGTGGCCCTACCATACCTGCTGCACCCACTCTAGGAGCTCTCCATTCATGCCCGCCCCACACCCTTAACTACTCCAGCTAGAACTGTAGAGTCATCCTCAACACTTTCCTTATTCTCATCATTCATCATCTTAGATACTTCCCCTTCTAGAACTTTCTCCAATACATTTCTTCCTATTCATCCCTGGGCCCCTGCTTTGGGTCAGGGTCTGAGTCAGCCTCCTCCCCCAACCCCGTACCGCCTTGCTATAGCCATTCTCCACCAATTGTCTCCATCACTCACAAATCCTTGAAACAGAAATCAAGCCATGTCATTCCCCACTTATAAAACCTTCCAGTGCTCCCCAGGGTCTGTGCTGTGCTGTCTAATACAGTAGCCACTAACCACAGGTGGCTATTTAGATCTAAGTTAATTAAAATTAAATAAAATTTAAAATGCACTTCCTTAATCATGTGAGCTACATCTCAAGTGCTCAATAGCCACAACGGCTGCCGTGTTGAATAGCACAGATACAGAATAGTTCCCTCATCACTGAGAGTTCTGTTGGACAGTGCCTGACTTTATGAGATAAAATCCAAACTTGTTAGCCTGGTATTTAAGTCCTTAAACAATCTAGCCCCATCTGGCTTGTCCCAGTTCATTTCCCACCAGCCCTTCCCGCACACACTCAGTTCCAGTGACATCACACGACTCTACAGTCCCCAGTTATACTTGTGTTAGTGTGTCTCATGTACCCTTCTAGAGTTTATGCAAACACATGCAAATATTTATGAGCATGGGCAAGTCTTTGTGTGAGTACATATGTGTATATCTTTATACATATATGGGTGTGTCTATTTTCTTGCCACTCCCCTTTCTTTTACAAAAGGTAGAGTGCTAAAGCTTCTTTTGAGGATAATGAAAAAGGTATAAAGTTAGATTATGGTGATAGTTTCCCAACTCTATAAATATACATTGAGTTATCATAGGTGAACCTTATGGTAGACAAAGTAAATCTCAATATATCCATTTTTTAAAAAAATGGTAGAATGCTACATACGCTGATATAGACTGTTTTGCAACTTGTTTTTGTTTTTCTATTTCACAATATAGCCTGGATCTCCTTCCCAATCACTGTATACAGAGTTTCTTCATTCTTTATACAGCTGCAGAGTATTCCATCATGCAAATGTTCCATCATCATTTACCATGACTTCAGCTGATAGACATTAAGGGTCACTCTAGCCCTTTGCTATTCTGGACAATGCTACAGGAATAATGTTGCATGTGTGGGCTGGTGTAGCTGTAAAATAGTTTCTACAAGTGGGGTTGCTAGGTCAAAGAGTAGCTGCATTTGTTATCTGGACAATTATTGCAACTCTCTCTTCATAGAGTTATACTGATTTACACTCCTACTAGCAATACATAAGAGGACCTATTCCCCAAAATTCACCAACAGACATTTGAATGGATTATCAATATACTTTTAAATTACATTTCTCTTAGGGGTGAGATTAAGCAGCTTTTTCATATGTCTAAGAGCCTTTTGGGTTCTTTTGTGGAGAATTCCTTGTTCATGTCTTTAGCCCATATTTATGATGTTGCTGTTGCTAGTCTTTTCCATCTTCATTTCTAGAAGTTCTTTATATATCGCAGCAATTACCCTTATCTGTGTTATGAGATACACTTTTTCCCCAATTTGTTGTTTGCCTCTTGTGAGTTTGCCTATGTTTTTGTTTTACCACACAGAAATTTAAAAGGTTTTTCAAATCTTGATAAATGTACCGATTTTTCTTTTCAGCTTTTGGATTTTGAATGACGGAAAGATTTTACCCATTTCAAGGCCTTGAAGGGATTTGACCAAGCTTCATTTTGATAATCTATGCCTTCATGTTTTTGCTATTACACCAGGCTTTTGATCCACTTGATCCATTTATTATATGGTATGGTATATGGATTCAATCATATCTTTTTCCAAAGGAATACCCATTCATCTCAACATCATTTATTAATGAGCTCATTTGTCCCCCACTGGTTTGAGATATTGTCTTTATCATGTACTAACCTCCTGTATAGATTTGAGCCTATTTTTGGACTTTCTAATCTGGTTCCATTGGTATGCCTGTCTCTTCGCGTGCTAGTACCAAACTGGTTTAATGATTGAGGGTCTATGGTAGGGGTCCCCAAACTTTTTACACAGAGGGCCAGTTCACTGTCCCTCAGACCGTTGGAGGGCCAGACTATAAAAATAACTATGAACAAATCCCTATGCACACTGTACATATTTTATTTTAAAATAAAGAAGTACGTCCCGCGTCACTGGAAGTAGTACTGTACATGAGCAACACCGTGCTTTGTGGTGCCGCCAAATACAGTACTCCAGGAGCACAGGATGCAGATACATCCTGTGCTCCTCTCACTGACCACCAATGAAAGAGGTGCCCCTTCCGGAAGTGCAAGTGTGGCGGGGCTGGATAAATGGCCTCAGGGGGCCACATGCAGCCCGCGGGCCGTAGTTTGGGGACCTCTGGTCTATGGTATAAATATGATTTAAATCCACCTCCTCTATGAAACTTTCCAAGATATCCTTAAACAAGTAAAAATCCCTCCGACCCTGTTCTTAATGCATACTATATCTCTGATTCCTGACAAACCACAAGTTCCTTAAAAACAGGCCTTTGCCTCTATGACTGTGAACCCAAAGTGCTCGGGGTGGGAGCTGGCACAGAACAGGTCACCAACACCACATTCATGCCTCTTGTCATGGTGATAGCCTTCAAACATACAGAACTATAGATTCTTAGATGTTCTATTTCTTTCTTGTTTGAAAATGAAGACACAACTTCCCTGCCTCTAGCCTTCTCGCATTATCCCGAGTCCTCCCAAATGTCTTAGGATCCAGTTGGTGGCTCTGCAGTAAACTTGGGCACTTTCAGGACTGAGTGCTTCACTTCAGACCCTGGATGTTCAAAAGCCCCCAGGGACCGGCTTTGCCTCTCCTCTCTTGGATTTCAAGCCCCGTTGACCCCACTGTTTCATGTCCAGTGGGAGTTACCCTCCCTTTGTAAAGAAAGTAGAGTTGGAGTCTCATTATTCTTTCTTATGTCAACAAGATGACAAGGACACTTTGCCCTGTTCTTGGTGTCCACTCCACCCTGAAAACTCTGCAACGGGGAAAAAAAGGAAAACAAAACAACTTTTTCTGTTTACCCTAGAGATATTTTTGAAAGTTTGGGCTAGTTCCTGGCTATCAGCTCTTTTTAAACATTAGGCCACTTTAAAGAGCTAACCAGCATTTAACAAACATTTTTGGAGCCTATCCTCATACCAGACCCTCTGCCAGGTGCCAGGGAGCACCAAGATGGCTTCTATCTGTCCTTAGATAGCTTCATTTTCAGTAGGAAGCCTACAGTGACACAAAGAAAGTATAGCATTAAATATGATGGGGTGTGCATTGGATTGATTTTCTGGGCTCCTGATGCAGAGGTTAGCACAGTGTGACATTTTCTCAAGCCAAGGTGGACCTTGAGCCTGTCTAGGTCACCTCATTCTCTCATTTTACCCATGATGTCACTGAGCCTCAGGGAAGTGACAGCATGTCAGATTCTCAGGAAGCCAGACATAGTGCTGAGAATTGGGGTATGGTTCTCTGGCCTTCCACCAACCTCACTCTCTTCTCCCTGCCCCTCACTCCCATGGCCAGTCACCATAAACCTCCCAAACATCTCATAATTTCTTATATTTCCCACCACCTCCACTGTTGTATGTGGGCTCCAAGCCAGCACCATCTCTTGTCTGTATCATCTCAGTGTCTTCTCATTGCTTCCCCTCTGGTCCTCAGGGAAGCCAATGAGACTTTTAAAAAATGACATTTTGATCTGGTCACCTTCTTGTTTATTTAGTCTCAATAGCTCCCTATTACTTATTTTCTAATTACTTAAACTCTTTATTTTGAGATAATTGTAGATTGGCATGCATTTCCAAGCAATAGTAGAGAGGCCTTGGGTACCTTTTGAAACCCCTTCCTCCCAACAGAAACATCTTGAAACACTGATTCCTATTGATTTTAAGATATGGAGATTATTATTCTAGTTTGGCAGGGGAGTCAGATTTGGATTCAAATGCTGGCTTCACCACTGACTGGGTGACTTTGGCAAGATATTTTGCTTCTCTGAGCCTCAGATTCTTTGGGTATAAAGATATTCAATTCAAAGAGTTGCTTTGAGTCTTAATGAAATAATATTTATAAAGTACTTAAAACAGAGACTGACGTCTTGATTAGCACTCAATAAATGGTAGAATGTCCTGGAATGGTCTGATCCCTGTCCAAAACCCCTTTGCTTTCTCTGCTCTAGCCATACTTCTTTCTGATTCTTCTTCTTGTTCTGCTCCTTCCCCACCCCAGGACCTTAGCTCATACTCTTCTTACTTTCCTGAATATTTTTCACCTCTGCACATTATTAACTCTAATCTTCAATCTAAGTATTCCTTCATCAAAGAAACCTTTTTGACTGCATAAACCTACTTGAATTCCTTCTCTCATAGTGCTCATAATTTTCCCTTACAAGTACATATTTCAGGATGCAAATATATAACAGTATTTGTTTGTATTTGTCATTCTTCTCTTCCACCAAACTGTGAATACAGAAAAGTCAAAATAATGTTTGTTTTGTTCATCAAAGTATTCTTAACACCTACCATAGGGTGTGACATTGAGGAGGGCAAACATATATTTCACATCTAAATCAATGAGCAAATATCAGGGGTAGATAGGGAGAGAAGGTGATGATCGGGATGATGGTGAAGATTTTATTAGCAATTATTTATTAAATGTTAACTGTCAACATGTGTGAATTATTTATTTATTTACTAACATTTAAAATAACCTCAGTCATTCATTCTCTAGCCAGCTTCATTTTTTCCTTGCTCTTTTAAATCACTGCTTCATATTATGTTTATCTAGTATCTAATTTCCTCCCTAATATAAACTTTAAGAGCTCAAACATTTAGTCTTTGTTCCCTTCTCTGTCCATAGAGCTTAGAACAATGCCCGGCACACAGTAGGCGCTTAATGATTATTTATGAAATAAATGATCACAAGACATGTATGAGGTGGGTACAGTTATTACCCCTCCCTCATTTTATACACGAGGCAATGGAATCTTGGAGAAATTAAGTACCTGATCCAGGTAAAGGCCAGAGCTGGGGCTTGAACCTGAGCCCTCTGACTGTAAAGCCCATACATTTAATTGTGATGCTCTCCTGGTTTGGGTTCCCCCAAATTGAACCTTGAGACCAGGATTCAAGCTCAAGTAATTACTCTGGGAGATGATTCCAAGAAATAACCATAGGGGAGACAGAAGTGATGCGGGGAAGGGAAGGAGGCCAGCAAAAGTGTGTCATCAAGCAGCTTACCACTGTGAGAGCTGAAGCTAACTCTCAGGATCATCTGGGAACTGGTGTAGACTAGAGGCTCAGAGTTCTCCTGCCTGAGGGGTGAGGAGGCTGGCCAACTTACACACCATCAGTTGCTGTTGAGGGCTGCTCCCAGAGTATTAACTCTATAGGAGATCTGGCTTGTCCACATGTGGGCAAAAGCTCCCAAGTCAGACAGAAATTCTCTGTCAAATTGTCACACATTTTGCCAAGGGCATGTAGTGAGGCACTAGCCAGCACCTCTTCAGATGCCATTCAGAATCTCACCATCAAAAGGTTGTTGTATTTTCTCCCATTATGACATTTAAAGACCACATATTTATAGGCAAAAAGCCCTTCCTCCTCCCTCCCAAAACTCTGCTGCTCTACTCACCCACACCCTCTTCCTCTCACTTTTTGGGGCCCTAACATGCTTCAAGGTCTGGTTTAGATACATCCCTTCCTGAGTCCAGGCTAGAAGAAATCCCAGAGATTACTTGGTATACCTTCTGACTCAGGGAAGGGTCCAGCCTAGCTTTATCGGAAGGCCATCCACTGTCAGGGCTGCAGTCTGACCTCTGGGAGGCCCTATTCTACCCTCCATAGTCTCACAGATTACATCATAGTCCATAGGCACAACCTGAAAGCCCTCCTCCTCTCCCTCCCCTGTATTCTCTGCAGTTCCTGACATGACAAGGTTATTATCATTACCTCCAACTGCATTCGCTTTCCCAGCAGCCACCCCTGGCATATATCAAACCCGTAGTTGATTTGAATCCCTAGCATTCTCCATCAAACACTTGGCTCCCAAGTCAGATGGATATTTCCCCCATCTGAACTTGAAGGATTGCATCATCAGAACCGCAATACAGAACAGGTTTCTGGTCTGTAGTGAACTTCATCTTCATAAACAGTCCATACAAGACTCAGTCTCCCTTCTTGCCATGTTGGTCAATGTTCAGCCCGAGGGTCATTCTCTTTCATGCAGAAGTGGAGTTGAACACATTTCCCTTATTTCTCTCTTTCCTCCCTTTATTTCAAGGAGGGGTTCTGTGTCTACCAACTATTATTACAGAACCCAGCTAAAAACACCTACTTTTGCTTTCCTTAGCATTTGGGTCTGGTGCAAACCTGAGCTTGTATGGACCTATCCCTTTCTTGACCCCTTTCCCATTCTACCAGCTTTTCTTGAGGAAAATGATTTGTACACACTTATCTTTGAATCCTGCACATTATGTAAGAGATTGACTCACTGTAGGTACACACATGTCAAATAAATGAATGGATGAATTTTCAGTATGAGACCCAAGACCATCTATGGTTATCTTCCCTTCTGCCTCTCACCACCATATCACCCTTCACACACCCACACTCCAGCCACATCAAATCCCTCACCTCCACTTTTCATCTCTTACCTCTGTTGTCTCTCCCAGACAGGCCCTTGCTCCTGCTCCCTCCTCCTCTTAGAGGAGTCCCCCTGGGGATGGAGAAGAGGCAGCTTGCCTGGCTCTTTCCCTCTAGGTCAGTGTCTTAGTTGATCCATGCCTTCATTTGCTCAGCTGCAAAATGGGAATAAGAAAATGATCTGGTTTCCTCAGAAACAGAGCCTGAAACAGGCATTCATGGAATTTAATTGAGGGAGTGCTCTGTGGAGAAATCTATAGGGGAAATGGGGAGAAGGGACTTGGGGAAGATGCGGTTTCCAAAGAAGTCTACCCTGAGCTTGATCCCAGAGGGAGCACTGAAGGGTGAATTACTTGATGGAGGTTATTGCCACCTAGGTATTCCCATCAACCAAAGGCAATATCTGCAGAAAGGGGCAGGTAGGAGAAGCTAGGAGCTGAGTGTACCTGCTAGGTAGACAGCAAGATACAGCATCAATAACATCTGCTAACAAATACCTGCCTTACAGATTTGTTGGGAGCATAAAATCAGCATATTTAAAATACTGAGAATAGTCGTTGACTTTTTTTTTAATCTTTAATATATTTTTGTTGATTTCTAGAGTGAGGAGAGGAAGAAAGAAAGAGAGAGAGAAGCATTCACTTGTTCCACTTAGTTGTGCATTCATTAGTTGCTTCCTATATGTGCCCTGACCAAGGGATCAGAACTGCAACCTTGGTATTTCGGGGGAAATGCTCTAACTGAATGAGCTAACCAGCCAGGGCAGTCATGGACTCTAAATAGCTCTTGTTTCTGTCATTTGTACTCTTGCTTCAAAACCCAGCTAAAATTCCACCTCTGAAGTCTTCCTCACTCACTATCTAGAGAATTGATTGCCCCTCCCACATGCTGCCTCAGCACTTGGTATTTTTCCTTCTCATTTAAGTTTTATAACTGCACAAGTTAAGCATGGGAGCATAGTTATTGTATAAGAGCATAACAGGGTCTATATAGGGTAGACTGTTCTCCTCTCTGCCCACATCCTCCCCAGAGGAAATCCCTGTTAAATCTCCACTGGTGGCACTTTGTGTCTCAAGTGTGCCTTGTATTGGGAGAGTTGGGTTTTCCTGGCTGCGTTTAGACCCTTAGTGGGAGGCATCTGGCTTGCTCTTTCCTTTATCCCCTGCTCAGCTAAGAATCAGCCCAACTTTCTAGATCAGGGGTCCCCAAACTATGGCCCCCTGAGGCCATTTATCTGCCCCGCCGCACTTCCGGAAGGGGCACCTCTTTCATTGGTGGTCAGTGAGAGAAGCACAGGATGCATCCGCACCCATAGTTCCCATTGAAACACTGGTCAGTTTGTTGATTTAAATTTACTTGTTCTTTATTTTAAATATTGTATTTGTTCCTGTTTTGTTTTTTTACTTTAAACTAAGATATGTGCAGTGTGCATAGGGATTTATTCATAGTTTTTTTTTATAGTCTGGCCCTCCAACAGTCTGAGGGACACTGAACTGGCCCCCTGTGTAAAAAGTTTGGGGACCCCTGTTCTAGGTCATTGGATGGGGGTGAGCAGATTGGGTATCAAATACACATTTCCAGCCTCCTCCCCTTGAAGACTCCTACTCTGGAGATGTGAGTCAGCCCCAGGAATCTCTTTATAGATTCTGCTAACAATTTCTCCAGGTAAGTGAGGTAAAAGTATAGCTTAGAGATTGTTGTTTTCAAGGTGGTTTCTATCTGATTAACGTCTCATTTCATTGATTTATTTCCATGTATCCTTTTTGCTTAGTAAGATGATCCTTTTAAGTGTATGCATTTAATGACTTTAACTGTGACTAAAATAGTAGGACATGGTCATTGTGGGAAATTGGAAAGTAAAGTCAGTTTTAATCCCAGCCCCAACAAAAATACTTTTGAGGGACTTTCACATGCCCTGAGATGATACCATCATTCCCAATTTGGCTATTAATCATTTCTGACCCCTGCCTAACAGGCCAGCAGGCACCCATGCTTCTTTCTCTTCTTATGAACTCAGAGATACATGCTCACTAGCTCACCAAACACCAGTCACTTCCCATCTCTTCTTCTTACCCCAGAAGATGCCATTTCCCTTATAAATTGCTGCCAGTTTCATCTTTTAAGAAGTCTTCAAGTTTCAAGAGTCTGTCAGGGCCCTGTTTTTAGTGAATTGGGACTTCTCTGAGTGTGCAGGTTGTTGCAGATCCCTTCCTCTCAGATGCACTTCTGTGAAGCCAATGCAACCTCCTGTGTTCACACGCTCATAGCCTCACATCACCTCTGCCACCTCTGAGTAATTTCTCCCCGCCCCCCTCCCCTGCCCATTATCAGATGCAGAAACTGAGACTCATTGTGGAGAGGTATCTTGTCTAAGTTCCCACGTGTATAGTAGGCCTTCCACTCTGGTTCTGATCCCCATGTCTCAGCTGATCCCCTCCCCACCATCCTGTCAGCTGCACTGAGGAGGTGCTACTTCCACTTCATTCCCATGACTTTTTGTGCCTCTGAGGTGGCCATGATCACATTCTGCCAGAGAGAGAAGGAGTATGTATCTGTTTGTAGGTAGAGATAACATTGATCTTCCTCTTGCTAACCTAGAGGTTATAATCTGCCAGGCTGCTGACCAGAGACCTACCACAGCTATATTGTATTTGGTCCTCTCAGAGTTCTAAAAATAATTTTTTAATTAGTTGATGACATTTAAAGATCAAGAGTATTCACATAAGCCTGACCTATGATGGCGCAGTGGATAAAGTGTCGACTTGGAATGCTGAGGTTGCTGGTTCGAAGTCCCAGGTTTTTCGTCAAGGCATATACAAGAAGCTCATATGAGTTGATGCTTCCTGCTCCTCTCCGTCCTCCCAACCCCGCTTTCTCTTTCTCTTCTCTCTCTAAAATCAATAAATAAACTCTTAAAAAAAGAGTATTTACATAAAATTTCAGATTTCCAGCTTCTCTTAAAAAATAGAAAACTGGCAGTCTAGGCTCATAACCCTGCTTGGCCACAGTAAAATGGAACTGAGTAGTGGCTATAATAGGGTGTATGCCACAGTCCCCACCACTTCTTATCACCTCCCCAAACCGAGCCACTGTCAGCTATTTGTCACCACATACATTGTTGCTTTTTCTTATTGGTAGATTCCAGGGAAGAAAGCCATCAGTCAGATCAGTCCACCTTACTCAGTATTACCAGGTCTTGATAGGTATTTGAGTTTGCAGTCCCTACCAAATCATCCTTGCAAAGCCTAGAGTCTTGGCACACTGTGGTGCTCAAAAATAATTAGAGCTGCCTACCATTTGTTGCATGCTTATCCTCAAGGAGGTTATGGAATTTGTCACCCTTTTAACAGATTAACTGACAGGCTAAGAGAGATCAAGGGCATGTCCAAGGTCACACAGCTGATGAGTTTTGTCATTAGTACTTTTGTAGTGTCACACTTGCCCTGAGCTGCCTCACGTTTTTCAGCTTTTCACGCCCATTCCTTTTGCCTTTTTAACTTGCCGGTTGGTTTCTGAAGGTCTCATAAAAGAGATAGTAACTAAAGCTGAGCCGTGGCACTATGACTGGGCAGTGACTGATTGAGAGATTTGGGAGAAAGGCATTTTCATCAAAGGAAAAAAAGAAAGACTCAGACATTGTACAATCAGTGGTGGGAGTCAGCCGATTTCACTGGTTTGGTAAAACCGATATCTAATTTTTTGTTGAGTTAGGCAAACTGGTTGTTAAAATGGCACTTGTAATCAGGGTTAGGGTTCTCTCTAAGGTGGCCTGGGCAGCCACCCAATGTGGAAATCACAAATTTACATTCCTTGCTCTTTTTTAATGGTCATCTATCTGCACAACAGCGTATTCTAAGTGCCCATAGCAATGCTCATTCCATCTATAGGTGAAAAAAATTGCAAGGGAGGACACCAATCAAGAAACTATGGAAATATCTTAAATAACAATTTTATTGTTTTTTGTCAGGTATTATTTAATATTTTTTTCATTAATAATTTAAAACTCATAACATAATCTAGTTTTGTGTACCTCTTTTATTATTCTTATTTAAGTATTAAAAATGCATGAAACAATAAACTACCTTATGGTATATCTTTTTTTATACTTAAAATGGTCATTAGAGCAGAGAACTGGTTGTTAAATTATTTGAATCCCACCCCTGGGTGTGGTGCTAAATGTGTATCCGGGAGGGGCATTGTGAACCAAGGTAGGAAAGGAGCGGAAAGGGCACTTGGGGCCAGAGCATGAAAGGCCTTGAATAGCAGCCTGACACTATGGGACTTCTGAGGGCATTTGGGGAGCTATGAAAGATTTTAGAGCAGAAGCAGACATGATCTGTGTCTGGATTAATGAAGGCTCGTGAGAGAGTAAGATGAGGCAAGGATGATGCCACTGTGAGAATCTAGAAAAGAGGGATCCCTTCAACAGAGAGCAGAGAGCAGATTCCAGGAGACTGTGGAGGAATGGGGGGCATCAGTAAGGACATGGTGATGGGAGTGCCTGGAGCTGGCCATCTGGAGGCACTGCAGTGTTGTTAGCTAGGTGGGAGGAAACGTGGGTTGGTGGGGCATCCATGGAGAGATGTCCTCTGGGCACCTCAGGGAAAGGACAGAGCCACAGCAGGAGTTGTACAGCCGCCTGCCAAACCAGGTGTGGAGCAGTGAGAATGGAGTGCTCCGAGCCAAGAAGAGCCTGGAGATACCTCCTCTCACACCGGATGGATTTCCTTCTGGTCACAGATCTCCTGGGCTCCCCATCTTCCTCCTATGCATATGCCCCCAAGACTGAATATCTTCTGCCCCATCCCAGGGCTGCAGAGCGCCTGCTATAAAGAATTTTGGTTTCATGAATGGTGGCAAGATCCCAGCCATTCCCAGGAAGCAAGTGTTTCAGACCCCCAGAGCCTAGTGTTACCCAAGGCTTCCCCATTCACCAAACCAAGATCTGGGGAGGGGGGTTACCTTGGTCAGCCCTCCCTGGCTGCCACCCCTGTAGGGGGCTCATCTTCTCTCTTCCTGCTAGCAGAGCAGTGCATTTGGCTTTTTATAAAGCCAATAAATAAATAAAGCAGGCATGATTAATTGATGGCATGGAGCAGGCCAAGGCGCTGGGAGTCAGGTGGCCTGGCTTCCTGGTGGAGCAAGGCTCTTTAGCGACCTGGGGCCTGTGCCAAGGAGGGGAAACCTGCTTTGGGGAGGTACTTTCAGCCTGTGCCTAGGCTTTTGCCTTTCTTCTCAGGCTGGGACTCTGTCCTGGGCTCCTCCAGGCCCTAGGCCATGCCAGATTGGAAGCTGGGGGCCAACAGGTGCCCCTGCTCTACCACCATCCTTTCTCAGAATCTGAGTCCACCAAAGCTAGGTAGGTCTCCACAACTCAATTCATCCCACACTGTATGACCCTAGCCACACAGGTTCCAGTTGTGTTGGGGGTGGAGGGAATTGGGTCACCCTGAACAGGGGAAAAGGTGGGAAGCGGTGCCTCCAAGAGCCGGGCTGATGGTGGGGGTGGTGGAGTGGGGTATGGGGCAGGGTCCGATGTAGGTAGGTACCTGAAGAAAACGCCAAGGAGAGGCCAGAGACCCCTGGCTCCGAGCAGCTCTGCACGTGGTCTTGGAGTAGAGAGCGAGCTGGAAGGCGCCCTCGGGTCCTGCCCAGCGCTCTCCACGCAGAGTTTGGGGAGCGCGGGGAGGAGGGAGCAGGGAGGAGGGAGACGGGAGGTGGGAGGTGGGAGCGGAGAGGGGAGGTAGTAGGGGAGGGAGTTAGGAAGGGCGTAAGGGAGGGAGGCGGGCGGAGCGCAGTGCTGCGGTGGCAGAGGCGGCGGCGGCGGTGGCGGCAGCAGCGGCGGCGGCTGAGGGAGGGAGGGAGGCAGGCGGGCGGCGGAGGGGCCGCGGGGCGAGGCTAGCGCAGGCAGCCGCGGCAGAGAAGCCGCAGCCGCAGCGGGGCCGGGCCGGGCGCGCACCAGCAGCGGCGGCGGCAGCGGCAGTGGCAGCGGCAGCAGTAGCATCTCGCTCGCGGAGCCAGCGCAGGTGAGGCAGGGGCGCTGGGTCCAGGGCTCTGGGCCTCCTCCCCTCTCCCCCGGCTTCCTTTCCATAGGCTCCCGGCCCCGGGGGTCCCTGACCGGTCAGAGCCTGAGCTCACGTTGGAGTCTGTCTTGGGTCCCCTCGCCCCGAGAAGGCACGCGCCTTGTCAGCAGTGACCTTGAGCGGGCACCAGGCGGCGAGCGGCGCGGGCTGGGGTGGGCACTTTCGGACCCGGCGCCTGCGGACACAGGGACGCGGCGTGCAGCGCGCCACCGGCGCTCAAACTTTCCGGGCTTGGAGCAGCCTTAGAACTGGGGGGCGTCCAGCGCTCTAGAACCCCCCAATTTTCTCCTTCCTAGTTGACTCTTACTTCTTTGCCTGGTTTCCCCCCGTGACCACCCCCCAACCCTGCCCAGCACCTTTATCCAGACCCAGATTCTGGTCTGGAACATAACCAGAGCTGTGGACTGTGACCCTGGGCTGGGGGCTCTTCGTCTCCCCAAAGGTAGTTTCTCCCCTAAAAGCCCGTGTGCACGCTGGAGGACCCTCCACCAAATACTCTCTGCATCCCCAGCCTTGCCTTTCCCTTGAGCCCTTCATCCTGCCCACAGCCCTTCTCCCAGCAGAATTGGGGGGAGTCCCCAAGGGAATCCCTCACCTGGTGATTCAAGAGCTGTGAAGCCCTACACTCAATTGGGCTGTTAGGTCCGCAGCTTGATTTTTCAATCTAGCAGCAAAGGCTCATTCAGAGAGTGGGCTCAGGCAGGTATTCCAGCCCCAAGCCCCTATGATAGATCAGTATGTACCGAGGGTCTGGCCACCCTGAAGCCCTCTGGTCTCAGGAGGAAGGCTCTCTCTGTGAGATGTCCTGGCCTTGGGGTGTGTCCTGGCCTGCTAGAACATTGGCTTTGGGAAAGGGAGGTGAGGCCCAGAGAGGTTGAGCCAAACCCAAGGTCACACAGCCAGACCCAAAGGAGCAAGAACCGGGCTTTTTTTTATAATGGATTGGGAGAAACGGAGAGGACTTCTGTTTGGTTCCAACATCTGAGGGATTTAACTCTGGGAACACTCTGTCTCTTACTTTCTCTGTGACCTTTGACAAGTCATTTCCCCTCTCTAACTCATTTTCTCAATGTGTAAAGTGGGGGTAGCTACCTCATAGTGCTGTTCTGATGGCTGAGTTAATGTTCAAGTTCTTAGCATTGTGCCTAGTGCATGGTCTGTGTCCAAAAATTTTTCGCTACAATGTGTAAAATTCCCTTTCTGAGCCTGGAAGAGAAAAAAAATATATTTTCTATCCTTTTCCTTCTGCTTATGGCACCTAGCATAAGCAGAAGGATTTATGTGAATTCGCCCTGTGGCTCTGTGGGCTGCTGGGGGACAGGCAGGGCCTGCTGGAACCCTGAGCACCTGTGTTCTATAGGGAATGTTGAGTGGAGGGAAGGGATCCAGCACACGCAAGAGCCTGCTGGCCCACTGGATAGGTTAACCTCAGCTGAGGCTTCCTGATGCTTTCAAGGGGAAACCAATCCCTAATTTCTACCTGGGAAACGAAGACAGGACTCTGCTGTGACCCAAGGGAAAACCTCCTTTCTATGTATATCATGAGAGGAACATCATCCTCACCTCCATCTGACCACACTCTTCTCCCTCTCTCTGTGAGATGTCATTTCTTCACCCCAGAAGTACTATTGGCAACAGAGGAGATGGGGGGAGGACTCATTCACTCAGTCACTCACTTACTCACTCACCAACCCTTGATCCATGCCTTCTCTGAGTCAAGAGGTGCCATATCTGGCAGTAATGAAGCTTCTACCAGGTGCCAGACATTTGCTAGGTACTGGAGACACATTCATTCATTTCAAACATTTTTATTAAGTACCTAATATGTGCTAAGCACTGTTTGATGTGCCAGGGACACTGCTAAATAAAACAGGCCTCTTTCCAACTAGGGTGACAATATAATCATTCAAATTGAGATACTTTTGAGAACAAGAAGTAATAACACCAGGATCACAGGTATAAACCAGGACTGTTCAACCAAATTGGGATGTGTGGCTATCCTGTGACCTCTTATTTCTACACCAGTGTTCAGGGAGAACTGTTCGTGTGTCTTGAGCTTGCTTTTTGCCAGGCTCCATGCTAAACCCTTTTGGGTTACCATCTGCATGCATCTGGTTACTAGTGGAGCTGGAGCCACCCCCGCTACTTAACTACTGGGCTGTATTGCCTCACCAGAGATGGGTGAGACCCAGGGTGCAAGGGCACTCTTTCTTTCTCAAAGAGGTAAACAAACAACTGTTAAGCAGCAACACAAATGCTGTAGTAGACATGCCCCGGGGGCAGGGGGTGGCCCATATTCTGCTCGGAAGAATCAGAGGCAGTTTCCTGGAGGGGGGAATCTTTGAGCTGAACCTTGAGACATGAGTTGAGATTTGACAAACTGCAGGTTGAAGGGAGGGCATCCCAAGCCCAGGTTGCTAAGGCTTGGTGGTATGGGGGATGTGGACTGTTTGAGGATACCACCTCAAAGCAGGTCTGGAACCAGTTGTGATTGAACATGAGTTAGGTCTGAAGTAGGAGTCAGTGAAGATTAAGTGCAGGAGTGGTGTGCTATGGCACTCGATGAGCTTGGCATTTCAGGAGGATGCTCTAAAGATGGGACTATTTTGTGGGCCAGAAGCAGACTCTGTTGAGAAGATTTTCTATTGCCTGATCTATACTGTGGATTGCCTGCAAGGTCAGGGAAATCATTTTGTTTTATAGATTCACTGCAGAAGAATTTTACCAGTATCTATAGCAGCAAAAGGTTTCACCAGGCAAAGTGATTGCCAACAAGAGAAATATTAACCTACTTAAGCGAGAGGGTTTTTAGTAGCATCATTTTCAAATAAGGAATATGCTTGTTATAAGTTAAATTTTTTTGTCTTTGTTAACTCACATCCAAAAAACTCTTAATTTTCTCCCCTTCCCACTTCTCCATGTCATCTCTGTCACCATATAAATCTGGGAATAATAAACTGTATTTTTTTTCGTAATGTCTTATTTCTCAGAATTTTCATTAATTTAGTCTGTCTTCCTTTCCTCCCTCCCCAGTGAAGTGGAATTATTAAAGCTTTATGCTATCTAAACATTTGAATCCATTAGTAGAGAACCAAAACAGGGGGATCAACTGTTAGGGTTTGGGAAGCAGAAGAAAATTTGATGGAAGGTAGAAAGGAAGAAGGAACATGTGACTTGTACAGTCAGTCAGTCACACAGGGCGCTGGGTTGAAGGACCACACATGTGATTTAATGCTATGTGGTTGCCATATTGAAATCCTTAATAATGGTGGAACAGGGGACCCCACATTTTCATTCTGTAAAGGGTCTCACAAATTATGTTGCCAATCTTGGGAGGAAGAAGAAGATGTGGCCAGGAAGAGGTAGGGGGAAAGATGAGGGTGGGGAGATAAAAAAGAAAGTACACTTTACAAGCCTCTGCCATATGCCAGATGCTTTGTGAGACTGTTTTCCATGTGTATCAACTTTAATTTTCATGACAATGCTATGAGGTAGGTGATATTGTTTCTGTTTTTAAATGTAGGTTTTATGATTCAGGTAAGGTGAGGCCAACAGATCAGGAGATGACTGCTATTGGAAACAGTTTCTTACAGCGCCCAGGAGGAGGGGGCACCCGACACAATGGGTGGGGGAGGCTTTGGAGGAAGCACTGGAATTGGTCAGGAGGCAAAGGGAGCAGGGAAAACATGAACAGGAGCCTTTATTGTGGTTTCTTCAGGAAGGATTGGGAAAGGAGGGTTTGTATTGGCTAATTTGAATTATTTCATGGCTGTGGGACATAGGGGTTGTCCCTAGTATTTTTCTACCTGGTACTGGGGTGATTAGGGCAGGAAATAGTGGCTTAGAGCACAAGAGCCCCATAACACTTTGAGTAGTACGAATGAATGTTCATGCATGTCCTCGTCCCTCCTGACCATCAGAGTACAATCATACAAAAATTTTTATTTTAAAAATGTGTAAGGCAACATTAAAAAAATGCAAATGTTTGTTCTTATTGTTTTCATAAATTGGTTATCAAACAAACATGATTTTAATTAATAAAACTGTAAATGGAACTGATTTTATTTTTTGAAAAAAAAAATTATTCCCAGGGTCAGCGAGCATGAACAAACCTCACTACTCAAAGGGATAAAGGAAGTGGTGAGGAGGGGTATGGAAGTATGCTCTCTCTGCCCCTTCCCACCTGTCCTCACCCCAGCAAATTATAGAACTTTAGAGCTAAGCTACCCCTTGAGAAGTATCTGAGCCAACTCCTTGATTTCACAGAAAAAGTAAAAATATTGACCCAGAGAAAGAAAGCAACTTTTCCAAGGTCACGTAGCATTTTAAGGGGGCTGAACTAGAATTTGTTTCTCCTGCTACTCAAACCACTACTTGGTTATCCTTTACTTGTTTCTAGAGCAGAGTTATAGCTAAGCCATATCCACCAGAATGTGAACCTGTTATATAAGGTCAGAGTGCCTGTTTCATTTAATGTCGCCCCAGTGAGTCTGGAACATAGCAGATGCTTAGTACACGGTTTTATCAGTTTTCTAGGGCTGCCGTAACAAATTACCACACATTAAGGTGCTTGAAACAACAGACATTTATTCTCTCACAGTTCTGGAAGCTAGTAATCTAAAATCAAGGTGCCAGCAGGGCCACACTCCTGCCAAAACCTGTAGGGAAGAATCCTTTTTACCTCTTCCTGGCCTCTGAGGATTGCCAGCAATTTTTGCTTTTTCTTAGCTTGTAGCTACATTACTCCCATTTCTGCCTCTGTCTTCTTTCTGTGTGTGTATTTCCAAATCTCTTCCTCCTTATAAGGACATCAGTCATATTGGAATAGGGCCCACCCTAATCAAGTATGACCTCATCCTGATTACATCTGCAAAGACCCTATTTCCAAATAAGGTCACATTTGCAGGTACAGCTAGTGCTCGACTTACGACCAAGATTGGTTCCGACAGACCGGTCATAACAGAATTTGGTCCTAAGTTGAGTAGGCTATATGTACAGTACTGTGAAATGATGTTATAAAAGTCTTTAAGTCATATTTCATCATAATTTTCTTTCATTATTGTTATATATCATAATTTTCTTTGTTCATTTTATGCCATTTGCATCATCTCTACACCATTTTGTTTCTTATTTTTACATTCGTCAGGTTTAAGTAAAACACTGCATTACCAGTACAACTGGTTTAATATTTGCAAAACATACAAAGTTACAAAATACAGGTACATATAAAAACTGCTCCAGATGCGGAGCAGTGGTGGCTAGCGATTGTGGTCGTAAAGTCGAATGGTCGTAAGTTGATCAATACCTGTACTTGGGGTTAGGATTCCCACATCTTTTGGGGAGGACACAATTCAATGTACAACAACAGTGAGCCAAAGAGTGGGTGACTGTTTATGATTTCACATGAGTGAGCTCCCCTTTTAACACCAGTTCTGAAGAATCAAAAGTCCTTTCAAAGGAGAAAACAACAGCAACAATTGTTGAGTCCACATGTAAAGAGAAAACGCAAGAGCATCTCCTGTATGAGCCAGCCTGCTTGGCTTATGGTCCTGGCATCATCACGTTCCAGTTGTGTCTGTGATCTTGGGTAGGTGGCTTCAGCTGTTTCCTTATATGCATAACAAGACACTAACAGTTCCTACCACATGGGAACTTTTGTGAGGAATGACAGAAATTAAGACAAGTGAAGTCCTTAGAACAATGCCTGGCACACAGTAGGCACTTTCTAGATGTCAGCATTCATTGCTACCATCATCATAATTTTGTAACTTACAGAGCACTTTTCACATATCTTTGTTATCTTTCGATCTTCACAGCAAACCTATGATTCGGCTCAATATCAGCTTCCAGCCCAATGGTGTAAAGATGTTGCTGTCAGATACTTTCTGGTTTCATGGGGCTGGGAGGTTGGGGAGCAGTGATGTGTAAGGCTCTGGTCAGGATGGAGGTGAGGGGAAGTAGGCAATACTTAAAAATGGGAAATGGCTTCAGCATCTGTTGCCCAGTTGTCACTGTGCTTCTTGGAAGATGGACCTGATTGGATCTTTTTAAACTTTGCATCCTCAGGCCCTGGCACATAGTAGATAGTTAATAAATGTGTACTGAATGAATGGATTTTTTTTATAAAACACAAATAATCACTCTCTCCACCCCAACAACAAGACCCTAGGATGAGGCTGCCTTGCCTAAGCAGCAATTTCTGTTCACCAAAACTCACAGGTGGGCTTTCAACATGTGGTCAACTACAAAAATCTGCTTTTGATGCTATTTGAGGGAACAAACTGTTGAGGTAACACCTGGTGGTCATATTATAGAACTGGGTGAGTTATGAAAGGTGTAGGTGCATAGAGGGTCCAACATGTAGGAGGGATATAAGAGGCACCATGTGTAATGGATGGGCATTGGAGAGAGATGCACATTGAATAGAATTTCCCAAATGTTGCCATCAGGGATAGATAAGAACATGAAGGTAGGAAAGTACTGTCTGAACAAGCCAGTGCTAACAATAACCAATTTAATTCCAAAATAACTGAGTATTTTTATTGACACTGATTCACTGTTGACTGTTCAGTAATATAATGATGGTTAGGAGTGCATAGGAACAAATTCTGGACAGACCTCTTACTAGTTGTGTAACTTTGAGCAAGTGGCTTAACATCTCTTTGCCTTCATTTCCTCAGCAATAAAAGAAGTACATAGGATTGCTTTAAGAATTAAGACCTGTGAAGTATTTAGCAAAGAGCCTGGATCCTAAATATCATTTTCCTCCCTTGCCCTTATCTTCGTCCTCCAACTCATCCTCTTCTCCCTCTTCTTTTTAATATAGTGATTTGGTTAGTCATTAGTGATATAAAAATGTTTCCAATTCCTTACTCTTTAGGCACATGATAAATCGAACTTTTTCACCTCTTTTGACATTACTTGTAGCTGTATGTCTTGTTTTGGCAGTGAGCTTTGAGAAGTGACATGTGTCATTTCTGGGTAGAAGCTGTAATAACCATCGTGCTATTTACCACTTTTTTCTTTTCCTCCCTTGGCAGTTGAGAAAGCATGGAGATGGAACCTCCCTTAGTCTGATTCCTAAGTGAGAATGATGCAGAGCAGAACCTCCAGCCAATCCATGATAGATATGTGGCATCACTGGGAAGTAAGCCTTTGCTTTAAGCCACTGGCATTGTGGGCTTATTTTATACTGCAGCATAACCTGGCCCATGCTGACTGATATAGGTAGGGAGTGAGTTGAAATCATCACAATTGTTTAGAGATATTCATGAGTCTTTTAATTCCTTCAAGTGTGATGCCAGAAATTTTAATGTTTGAAGGAGGTGTTATGAGCACAAAACCACTGTCCTATGAGGTGAAGGCTGGTCTTCCTACCTGACATATATGGACCTTGCCAATTTCACTCTGACTTCATCTATTTTTGTCTCCACTTATGCTCTGTACTCTGCCTAAAAAATCCACAGCATCCTTGAAATGGGCCATGTGGTTGTACATCTCCATGCCTTTAGTCATGCTGTCTAGAATGGGACATCTGGCACCCAATGAATGCCAAGGGTGGAGGAGGACACTAGGCTTGTTCTGTGAGGCACAGAAGGCATAATTAAAACTGAGAATGAGATTCCTGTTCAAGGTGAGTTTTCTAGCCATTTAGAGAGTGGCTTGGCATAGTAGTGAGCTTGCCACAGTAGAAGGTTTCCAAGAAGAGGTGAGAATCAAGGAATATCCAGGTTAGCAGAACTAGTGCAAAATCTTCAATCCTGTCACACATGACTTAGATCTTAGGTGCAATTCTATATTTTTGCCTTTTTAAAATAAAACTAACTTACCCCCTGATCATAGATATGTTACATAATGATTATAGAAAATTCAAAAGGTATTGAAAAGTATGAAGAACACAAAACTCAAATAAAATGCCATAAAGTCGTCAACCTCCATTAACATTTTGTCAAATGTCCTTCTAGACATTTCTCTAAAATTGATAGGTAACTAAATTGATGGTGTGTTTTTTGTATCTTTCTCACTCAATAATAGAGTATGGACATCTTAAACATCAATAAATATACCTGTACTTCATTTTTTATAAGTAGCTTCGCAGTAATTGATTTAATAAATCACTTCCTGATGGGCACTTAGGTTGTATCTAGAATTTTGCTATTATAAACAACACTGTGACAAACTTTTTTATATGTAGACCCTGGGATGTGTCCAGGCATCTCCTGAGGATGAATTCCTAGAAATAGAGTTGCTGAATCAGGCAAAACTGTTTTGGATGAAAGGAGAGAAGAAAGCTGTATTATAATCAGAAAAAGAAATCATTTCTTGCTTAAGGGAAACCTGCAAAGGATCTAAAGAAAGAGAGATGAATGGGAGACTGCAGCTGGGCTGGAAGGTTGAAGGGAGTGAAAAAGTGGGGGGAGGATGTGGAGAAAGAGGGAAGAGGACCCCAGTCCCCAGTTATAGATGAGCCTTTCTCCGAGCAAAGGCAAAATACAGATGGCAGTTATGATTTAAGTAGAGCAGGACAGTTACAAGCACTTTTGTGTGCACAGGTCTATCCGTGATCTATCACCACCATGCAAAAAAGTCTCTGTTCCTATTTTACAGAGGAGCAAAGTGAGGCCTTGAGAGGTTGTGGTGAAAGGAGCAGATAGATGTCTTCATTTATAGGATGTGGGCTTCTTCACAACCCTAAACCTTTCCTTTGCATACACCGTGGGCCAGCTCATGCTTCCAGTCTTTGCAGATGCCATCTCATCTGAAAGGCCAATGCTTCCTCACTTCTGGAAGGAAAGATTGGTCATATGTGACTTCTTTGTGAAATAGTTTCTCATGAGCCCCCAGGCACCCCTGAAAGCAAGACAGAGAGGGTCAGGGCACAGAAAGAAATATTCTGCGTGGCATTACCAGAGCATTAACCATTGTGTATTAACTGTTGAACCTAGGAGTCTGCCTTTGGCTTGCATGAATTGGATTCCCTAATTCAACTAGCAAACAATAAGACCCTTTTTTATTGCACATGATCAAAACTTTGCAGTTGGGTAATTCAGTAGCTCATCCATGCCATTGAAACCCACAGCCTTTCTGTTATTCTCCTCTGCCATCACCAACCAGAAGAATTTTCCATTTCCTAAGCATCCCCTGCAGATGTCAGAGTGCCCAGATGCCAAAAGGCAGAGGGCATCTCCCTGTCTTTTTTATCAGGGAAGAAGTCTCAGCCAACTTCCCCTGTGTCTCATTGACTAGAATTGTGTCACTTGGTCAGGCCTCAACCAATCACAGCCAGGGCAATGGAACCAGGGGCTTAAAAGGACCAGGACTTACCTCTGAGTCAGTTGGGGACAAGTCAGGACTCTGCCAGCCAGGAAGGAGGAGGGAATGGCCACTGGGGAGGCAGTGTCCTGAGTCCACCTAACTGTGTGCTCACCCTCCTGGCTCCCCTAGTAGGCTAGTAGCCATGAGAGGAAAAAAGGATTGGGGCTTATTTCTTCCCCTTTGTAGGAAACACAAAGTTTTGCACATGTAGATATTGGGGAAAATATTTCTTGAATGAATGAATGAAATGAATCCATAGGTATTTGTAGACTCCATCAGACCCTGAGATTTTAGGGTTCTCTGTATTACCAGCAATGCCACTACTGTCAGTTTGGTGGGGGTTTAGGTATTTCAGAGAGTATAAGAATGGCTTTGCCCTCATAGATATTGCAATTTAGTTGTGGGTAAACACTAGGACCTAAAAAAAGATGTAGAATAGGTGCCCAGAAAAGCGAGACAAGGTGTATTAGGGACCAGATATCATGAAAGGCAGAGGTAGATGGTGGAGAACACTTGTATACTACTATAAGAGTCGATGTGAGTGTAATGAATTTGAGGCAATGAAGACACTGACTAGGCCTGAGGGGGGTTCCTTCTTGAGGGTCAACTCTGTGCTGGGCATCATATTTGTACTTGTTTTGTCTTATCCCTCCTGTGTCTCTATGTACATGGGCAAGCTGAAGCTCAGAGGGTGAGTGTGTTTGTCCAATACCTCTGAGCCAAGAAGTGGTGGCATTTAGCTGAGAAAGTAGATCTGTTCTGAAAAGCTGGTTCCCTTCTGCAAAGGACCCACCTAAGACCAGTGGGTAATGGAGTGAATGGGAAAGGGAAGCCTGGAAACTGACAGGAGGGCCTAGAAAAGACTTGGTGCAGTGAAAATGCAGGAGAAAAATCCCAGAGGAAGAGGTTTTTATACAAGGATTCAGGGTGGTGGGTTTGAGGACCCATGGTCTTTGGTATTGAACCTGACTTCAGATCCCTGATCTACCAAGTGTCCTACCAGAGGTAAGGACACTCCCATTTTCTGTACCTCAGTTTTAATTATGATGTGTGTGTACAGGAACTGGCATAGAATAAGAATTTAATAAATGGAGTGATTATAATTATCAATACTGTTGTTGCTGTTATTTTAGAACTTGGTGGGTAACCAGATCTAGATGTGACTTCCTTGCTGGGAGGTTTTGGGTTTCAGTTATGCCTTGGTCACCACTTCCACATTTGACCTTGACTTCATCCTTCCCAGCCTGGTTCTCTAAACCTCATCTGTAAACTAAGGAGGTTGGGCCAATTGACTTCTCGCATCCTCCCTTGTTCCAAACCCTGAACTTGTGTGAGGTGGAAGGGGGAGGCTGCGATGACAGAAGAGATCAGAAAGGAGAGGGGGGGAAACCTTTGTTCTGGGGAAGAAAAGAAGGGAAGGGCAGAGAATGGAAGGAAGAGCAAGGAGGAGCCAGAGGATGCCAAGCAGCCAGAGAGGACCAGGCAGGTGTGCAAACCCCAGGCTAGGCAATTTGGAGGCGGGCACAGAGGTGAACGGCTGAAACCAAATGAGGCAGAAGCACATTGAGAACAGCTGCATCTGACACCTGCCCTTGTTGTGGGAGAACCAGAGGGAAAGGAATCAGTCACAGTTCTTTCTGATGCTTGATACTGGGGGGTGAGGGCTGGGGGGGGGGGAGAGGGCTGGGGGGGCTCTGAAGAGTGTATGTTCAAAGACTGAAATTGAATTTCTTCAAAGTTTGCAGAAACACTGCAATTATGCCTGAGAACATGTCTATGAAATCCCCTTGAAATCTATTTTTGGGCACAAGGTTTTATAACCAGAGTCAGAAATTGAGTTGAAGTGTGTGGGAGGCTGACCCTGGACAGTTTCCATGTTTGAGAGGAGGGGAAAGAGTATTTTTAACTGCAAAAAACATGTCTCATAGGGTGAGACTGGGGAGGAGGCAGTCTCACCACTTTGGGTTTCTCACCCACTGTCATGTTAAGATGGAAACTGTCTTTGACAGAAGTTGTTAAAGTTCCTTACTCAAAGTCAGTGGCTGGGGGCCCGGGATTGAGTGAGGACCTTGTCTGGGACTTTTGCATATAGGAACAAATATTTGAAACTTGATTTTCCAGAGACTCCTGTACATATACACTTGATTTTCTCCTGCACTATGTATCAGTTAGCTACTGCTACATAACAAACTGCTCAAAACTCAGTGTCTTAAAACAATAAGTTTTTATTATTGCTGCTAAATCTACAGGACAGCTGGATGGTTCTTCTGGTCCTGGCTGGGATCCCTCACATGTCTGTGGTCAGCCATTGGTCAGATAGCTCTACTGATCCTGCTGGGCTCTCTCACATATTTAGGGGTTGGCTGGCTCTGGCTAGCCTAGGATGATTTCAGTTGGGATGGCTCATCTCCACTCCATGCTCATCTGGATTTGTTTACACGGAAGTGGCAGGGCTATATGAGACAGAAGACAGAAACACACAAGAACTCTTAAGACCCAGGTCCAGAATTGGCACAGTGTTACTTCCAATGCATGCTTTTGGCCAAAGCAAATCAAGAGGTCGTGCAAATTCAAGGATGAGGAGATATGATGACACCTCTTGATGGCCAAGTCATATTGGGAAGGGCTTAGATTCAGGCAGGCCTTTAACTGGGACCATTGATGATTTCAGTCTGCACAACCTATAGCTAGCATCAGTGTTAACCTTTAGGGCTGTCACTGTCACAGTGGGTGGCCAACCTCCCTGAAAGTCCACCTGAAGCCCAGGATTCCCTTGCTATGCAGAGTTTTTCACAAGTGTCTTCTCTGTGAATTCAGGAAAATGTATGCCCCCAAACAATGAGAGGTCAGTTTCACTCATGAGATGGGAAGATATTTAAAGTGTGATTCTCTTAAGTATTGGGGAGAGCACATGGGATGTAGGTACTGTATACACTGCTGGTCAGTGTTTCCATCCCATGGCCCATTTGAGGGGGCAATTCTGCAGCATCAGTAGAATTGGGAATATATATATATGGGTTTAACACACTGATACGACTGTCTGGTGGAATATTATTCAACAATAAAAGGGAGTGAACTATAAGCAACCACCTGGATGAACCTCATGGAGTGAAAAAGGCCTATTCTCACGGTTTATACACTACATGATTCCATTTAGGCCACATTAGTGAAATGACTTAATTACAGCGATAAAGAACAGATTCGTGGTAGTTAGGGGTAAGGGGTGGGGCAAGGGGCATGCAGCCATAAAGGGAGAGTAGGAGGAGGCTTTGTGATGGTGGTACAGTTGAATAAATATTTTGGTGGTGGTGGTGGTATGTGCACAAAGGTACACATATGACAAAACTGCTTAGAGTTACACATATGAGCACATACACAAATGGCCGTATAACTAGTACAGGCTGAATAAGCTCTGTGGGTTGTACCCAAGTCCCTTTCTTGGTTCTGATACTATACTCTATTTAGGCAAGATCCTGACTTTAGGAGAGGCTGCGGCAAGGGTGTGAAGGTCTTCCCTGTATATTTCCTTGAAACCTTCTGTGAATCTACAATCATTTCCAAATAAGAAGTTAAACATAACTACACAGGCACTGTGGTTGGGCATGTCCACACTGTTAGTGTCCATCACAGATCCTGTGCCTAGGGAGGTTTTTGCGGGTGGTCACTGAACACTGTTTGATATTAAAGCATTGGAGACAACCCAAATGTATTCTTTCACCTAATAATCATTTATTAAGCTCCTACTATGTGCCAGGCAGTATGTCATGCTCTGGGGATATAGCTATGAATAAAATAGTTCAAATCCCTGCCCATGTAGGGTTCACAACTTAATGATTGTCCCACAACAGATGATTAAATAAACCACAGAGTAGCTGTACCGAGGAATTCCATGTAACAGAAGCAAAGAAATGAGGTAGATACATGCCTCTGTGTACTAATATTGTTCTATCTCTAGATACTATCACTGTAAGGAAAGAGAAATAAGCAGAATCAGGCATTTAGTATGCCATTGGTTTAAAAAATAAAAGAACTTCAATAGATATTTTCAGAACATCTAAAAACACATAAAAACAACAGAATAGACATTCTTTTCAACTGTACATGGAACATGTGCAGAATAGACCACGTGTTAGGCCACAAAACAAGTCTCAAAAACTTAAGAAGACTGAAATCATATTAAGCATCTTTTGTGACTATAATGGTATGAAACTACAGAAATCAATTACAAAAAGAAAAATGGGGGTAGGGGTGGGAAGAACAATAAACTACAGTCAAATAATGGAAGGACTAAGCTTTTGCGTGCACTTTGCTGGCCATTAAGCTGGCCCACCTTACTAGAATGTAGGGCCCATAAGGGCAGGGAGTAGTGGCTGCTCTGTTCTTTCAGTAACCCCACACCAGACAGGCCTGCCACACAGTAGGCGCTAAAATATCTGCTGAAGGAAAGAGATAATTGTACCCATTTATAGGTTGGCCAATGAGAGCAAGAGGTCCTTAGCAATGATATTTTGGCTTTATTCCCAAGGGAGCTGTGAACTATTGACTGAAGACCCTTGACTTTGAAGATACCATATAATTTTCTTTCAACTTTGTCATCATGAACACATAACCTACAACCCCAAAAAGCAGTTATTGTCAAGTCTTAGGTCCTATTTGTCCACGCTGGTAGGTTGTTGAATGGTTTCACACCTCTGTGGTTCGTTATCCAGTGTGTAACACACACCTGCTTGCATTATCTCATTTAATCCTCCTGTCAATCCTATGGGGGGGGATAGGTGTTTATACATTTTCTATGTAATCTGTCCCTCGTGTAAGTTTTTATGTACATAGAGACAGCTGGCTGGAAGCAGAAGGGTCTGTTATGGAACACAAATTCCCTGGAAACTGCCCAAGTGCCTTGGGGGGCTAGAGTGCATTCTCTTTTCGCTGTGCTCCCCACTCAGCCCACTAGAGAATCCACCATTATCCTGGGGTCCACAGAGAAGGTTCCTCACTCTCAAATGGGAGGAGGGCTTCGGCAACCCACTGTGTCTCTTCATCTCCATAACCCCTGTGTGTGGGTTAGAACAGAATACAGAAAAAACACTTGGGAACTGCTGAGTTGTTACGAGTTGAGACTTTTTTAAAAAACAAGTACTGAATTTTCGATCAAAAATAACACTTGTACAGCACTTAGCTTTTAAGGTAAGAAAAAAGAGCTTGTTCATCTTCTTTAAACCCTGTGAGAGTTTATGTGGTAGGATAACTTAACCAGCGAGAACACAAAGACTCGACTCAAAACAGTTCACTCATTCACTCACTCATTCATTCATTTACTAAACATATCTTAAGGGCCTTGTTTGAGCCTGTGACTGGTCCTGGCTGTATGGCTTTGACCTAGCACCATCCTCAAGAAGAGGAAGTAGGCATGCAGGTTACTTAGTGTCACTGGGAAACTGCATAGTGGAAGTCCACAGCACATAACTTGTTGCCATGCCTTGTGGTCCCCATCAGAGGACTACAAACAAGTGCCAGGCAAGGTGCTGAAACATGAAGATGCTCTTAGGGTCGCCCAGGGAGTCATTTCAAACCCGGGGATCCCCCAGAATGTGGGCATCAAGTAGCTGTGATCATGACCTCACATGTCCCCTCATCAGTTTCCTTGCCAAGTTCTCGCGAATCATTTATCACTATGTTGCAGAAAAAGGCTGCAAGGCCAGACGACTTGTCGTGAGTCTCGGCGCCCACAAAGCAGAAATTAATGAATGATGGGTGGGGAGAGAAGCAGGGAATAAGACAGCAGCTATTTTAGGCTCCCTCTGCCAAAGCAGATCCTAATGCCTGCATCTGTGTGTTAATTCTGTCTGCCCTTCAAGCAGACATCGAAATCACGTTGGCTTAATTTTGTTTGCTCGCCAACTCCAAGCTCCTCAAGTTTGTATGTCTTGTAAAAATATGCAAATTTTGAATTAATAAAAAGGAAATAGGGCTACTGTGAAGATGGAGCTTCATTTTCTCTCATTCTGACTTATGAGTCATCAAAACCTTCTCAGAGCCAGCCAGTGAAACAGACTAAGCTCAGAATGACCTGAGTTCCCTGTTCACTTTTTCACTTTAACTGTCACTCACCGTCTCTGGGCTTTAGTTTTCTCAACTATATGGGGACCAGAAGGTAGCATTGTTAGCAGATTAAGGAAGATCCTGTATGGGAAAGTTCCTGACACCTGTAACCCCTTCATTGACATTGGGTCCCTTATCTATAAAGAAAACTATCACTTCCATTCTTCCTAGGAAGAATGTGGCCTCAGGGTATCAAGGTTTGGGTGTGAGCTGCTGTGTGATTCTGCAGATTATGGCATTACTGGGTTCATCCTCTTCAGACATAGGAGGACAGAAAACCTCTGTCCTTCTGCCTCAGGGTCCATGTGTGGGACAGAGAAATGGAAAGATAATATTCTTTGATTATCAGATTTTTGCTGAGCATCTCCTAAGTACAGTCACATGGTGACTATGGGGACCTCCTGGTGATGTCTGGTGCTGGTCTTCGGTGACAGCTGGATCCCACATCATGGAAATGGATCTGTGTTCAGTGTAGTGGTTCTCTGAAAAGCACCAGTTTGTTTTCATGGATAAACCTGTGCATTTCTCTCCTGGCGTCTGACTGTGTCAGGACTGGGAGAAATAAATGTGAGCTCTCAGGGTTAAGCCCAAATCCCTGCAGAGGTGCTATCTTGGCAGTGGTGGGTCCAGAGAACCACAGCAGGAGCACCTAGGCCTCTCCTCCCCAGGTGGGGCTGCTGGTCTTGTCTCCGCACAGCTTCTGGCATAGGTGGGGCCTAGAAATCAGCAAACAGAAAGTGGCTTAACATGGTAGCCCTGGAGACCCACGTCCTGGTACTCACAGCCTGGACTGCTTTCTTTCATGGCATGAGCTGTTGTGTGGTTATTTAAGAAGGTCACACTATGAACAGTCCTATGATGGAGAGCTATCTTTCTCCATTTCATAGATGAGACCCTGAGGCTCGAAGAAGCTAAGGATCCTTCTGGAAATCACACAGCCAGCAAGTAGAATTTGACCAGAATCCCTGCCCCCTTCCAAGGCCGGTACTGTTTGCATTCTTTTGTTAAAGGAAATATTCCCGTTTTGACTTGAAAGGATCTGGTCATGAAGAACTAGAGACCCTGAGTAGGCCTTCAGAAAATGCCTTCCACATGGGGTGAGCAATTAGTGAAGACCCCTCAGGTACCTGTGGGGCCCCAACTATGTCAATACTGTACTAGGTATCTGGGATTCACCAATAAACACAGAGGTGCACAACAGGCAATTATGAGTTGAGTTTTAAAAACTTAATTCAAAAGCTTTTCTAAAATGGGTTTGAGCATCTTTGAATTCATAACCAGATGAGAATTATTAAGCCATGACTTTCACTATAACTGAGTAAATGATTTTCCTCTGGAAGTAGACCGGCTCCTTCTCTTTCTCCCTGTACAGCACCGCTGCGTGCACATGGACTTTGGGTCCCATCAGAGCCACTTCTCTGTCTCTGGGGTGGTTCTGAGAAAGGTCTTATGCATCTGCTTCACACAGTTTAACCATCAAAAGGTAGAGAGTTTAAAGCCATTTAACAGGTTGAGTGAGTGACTAGAGCAAATGACTTAAATTTCAGAAGCCTCAGTTTCTTCATCTGTAAAATGGAAACAGTAGTACCTTTTGTAAGAAGAGATTGAGATTACAGAGATACATATCTATATCTATTTATCTCTATCTACCTATGCATCCATCCATTCATTCATCCAGCATGTGTGAGTACTCTGTTAAGAAGATGACAGTCCAAGGCTCCATCCACAGTAACGACAGCTCCCCTGTGGATTTGGTGTTGGGCCTCCTATTGCTCTTGAAGGGGCCTTGTTCCAGAATGAGGGTTGTATTCTCTTCTGTGTCCCAGATGGTGAACAAAGTCATAGCTGGGACTTAGCTTTCTCCCAGTCCCTTTCAGCTTTGCTTTTAAAATAAAGATTTATATATTTTTTGACATAATGTTATTTTTGAAGAACTTTTGTGTCTGCTCTGCAGTGTGAGGACAGAATCTTCTGTATAGGGGGGAATGGCAGGAGTGGATTGGTGTGCATTGGTCCCCCCACTTTTCAGTGTTGATCTATGGGATGAGCCTTTTGCTGTCTCTAGGATGTTCTTACTTCTTTCATTTGGCCCACCCTCATTGAGCACCTACTCTGTCAAGCATCTGGGTTCTGCCCATGTAAAGCTCACTACTGGGTGGACGATGTGCACCAAATATCTTAACAACATGGCAGAGAGTGACAAATAAGGAAGGGCACTATAGCCACCGGGCTACCTTCATGTGCAAACTACATCATCTTAAGTGGTTTCCTGGCAACAGTGTGAGGGCCAGTGTTGGTCCACAGCAGGGTTCTCTGGTTCTAGGAATTGGGAGATGGTGGGAGAGCTTTCTATAAAGCCAAGAGAAAAAGAGGCCCTTTTGTTCTAAGCTTACCACCTTCCTACTCTTTCTGTGTTAAAATGGCCCTTTCTCTATGATGCTGATGCCAGAAGGAATTTTTTTTATCATTTGTATTTGCCAACACTAAATTTATTTGCCTAATGTTATTTTTTGTTTGTTTATTTGATTGGTTTTGTTTTGCTTTTTCATATTTTACTGGCCCAGTGTGTCTCTAAATCTGAGAAACACTGATTTATATAATTCTGAGAGGGGTTTTATCTTAGTTAATATTACTAACAATTCTTTGAAATAGACATTATTATTCCCATTGCATGGATGAGAAAACTGAGGTGCAGAGAGTTCATAAAAGCAAAGACAAGTCTCAATCCCAGTTCTGACCTCATTTGCTCCCCTCCCCAAACCAGGGCTGTTTTCTAAGAGAAGCTCAGCGTAGTCAAGGTGATGAACCTAGTAGAATATATTAAGATTTGTACCAGATAACTCAAGGATTGATTCCTTTTTTAGATCCACAGGAAGGCCCAAGAGACTTCTTTAGTTGAATAGTGCTGACAGATGGATAGGTGGTGTTGAATCTTCAAATGTAATATTGACATGCAGCTCAAAGTGGATCCCCTCCACTGGTCATGGACTTGCCCTTCTCCCCAGCACCTCACACTAGGTAATTGCAGCATGAACATTGGTATTTCCACATCAGTACAGTGGAGGGGAAGATTCTTAGGATCCCTTTGCTTTGCCTTTTTAAACTGAGGGCCACACTGATACCTTTCAGGGCTGCATCCCCTTTTCTCTTCACTGTAGTTCTATCCTCAGTCAAGCCAGGGCTTCCATCTTGCTCATCTGATATCCATGGGAAATTAATGGCTTGCATTCTGGTGAGTAAGCCTTTGGCGGGTTTTGTAAAATGACTTTACTGGTTTGGCTTCTTCTGCTGGCCATAGGTGGCTTGTTGAGGGATAAATCATGACGACATGGAGGTTTATTTGCCTTAACTTGGTCCCCCTCTAAGAAAGAACTTCCTCTGGCAGCTGTCTTAGAGGACTCAGGTCATTTGGCACAAACCAATAGGTATAGTCTAACTAAAATGGACTCAGACTAATTTCTGAATAAAATGGTTTTCCTGCTGATCTTGAACAGTAGGAAATTAAGGCAAAGGACATAAAGAAGAGAGTTGACAAGTAAGACATACCCATTATTCTAGGGTTGTGCTCTTGAGTAAATGTGCTGTTGATGACATATTCCCTAGCGTCAGGCACCACAACTTAGAAGGACACCTCTGTGGGGTGTCCTTCCCACAGAGGGCCACTGGGGTCCTCTCTGTGGCTGGAGGTTCTCAGGGAATGGCTGACATCTGGTAGCAGGGACCAGACCTTGTTGTTTTGGGTCTGAGAAGTAACTTCATATATCTTGTCTTCTGGGCATTCTCAATAGCCCCACAAGGAGGGCCACTGTGCACTGGCCTCTCTCACAGTTGGAGAAACTGAGGCTGGGGTTGTGGTGAGAATTTATTGAGTATATAATATGGATAATTATAATATATATGTGTGTGTATGTAAACATGTATATATAAATCAGTGCAAGTATTTGGCACATTGGAAGTGTTTAATAAATATTGCCTATTGACCATTATTATATATTATTTGTACAGCCACACAGCTAATAACTGGCAGATGTCTTGAATCCCAATAACCCTTTTTATTTCCATTGTTTTATCATCTCATTCTATATTGTTCAACTGAGACTAAAAATTCTGATCAGAGAAAATTTCCTCGATAGTTGTTCCCAGAAAATTCTTAACTGAAGAAAGTGTTGGCCTGAAATGCCATTGGAAAAGCATCTTATATTTGATTCACATATTCATCTTATATTTGGAACAGAAGCATTAAGAGCGTTCTTTAGAAAGATGATGCAACTAGACAATACTTGAGCACTTGGCATATACCATGCACCACGCTAAGCATTTAATGTGGATTATCTCACTTAATTCTCACAGCAATACTTTGAGGAATGTATTTGTATTGTCCCCATTTAAATATGAGGAGACTGGGGTGCAGAGGGATTAACTGTCGATCAAAGAGAAGGTCACCAGTATGAGACAGAACTCAGTCCCTAAACCCATGCTCTTTATTTCCTAAGGCATATGTGTATTAGGAAGGCTTCCATGTGGAAGCAATTTCTCTTTACCACCCCTTTGGGTCATGCACAAGATGTCATCCATGGCTCTATATTCTCAGTACCAAATGCGCTTTTAGAAGACAGGTTTCCAACCCTGTTGTTAGAGAGGTTATGCCTCTCTAACACCCCAGACTCCTTTTTGAGCCTCAATCTCTCCATTCTGGTACCACCATCACCCCTCCAGGTTTCCAGAACTAGAAGTTTCTGTGAATGAAGCCTAATAGATTTTTCTCTTAGTTTTATGTCTTGAGAACATAGAAACTACTGTTTAGAAAATGTTCTCGTCCCTGGCCAGTTGGCTAAGTGGATAGAGTGTCAGCCTGGTGTATGGACATCCTGGATTCAATTCCTGGTTAGGACACATAAGACAAGTGACCATCTGCTTTTCTTCCCCTCCCTCTCCCCCTTCTCTCCCTCTTCTCCTCCTATAGCCAGTGGCCTAATTGGTTCAAGCATCAGCCCAGGTGCTAAGGATAGCTCAGTTGGTCCCAGCATGTCAGCCTCAGATGCTAAAAATAGCTTGGTTGATTTGAGTATCAGCCCAAGATAGGGGTTGCTGGGTGGATCCCAGTCAAGGCACATGCAGGAATCTGTCTCACTATCTCCCCTCCTCTCTAAAACAAACAAACAACAAAAAAATAAAACATTCTCAGTTTACTTATCTGTGAAATAGGGTTGATGTCAAGATTTACTGAGAATACAGAGAACAGAGAACCCAGAAATAAACCCACACCTTTATGGACAACTGATATTTGACAAAGGAGGTAAAAGCATACAATGAAGTAAAGACAATCTCTTTAACAAATGGTGTTGGGAAAATTGGACAGCTACCTGCAAAGAAATGAAACTAACCTGACCAGGCAGTGGCGCAGTGGATAGAGCGTCGGACTGGGATGCAGAAGACCCAGGTTCGAGACCCTGAGCTCGCCAGCTTGAGTGCAGGCCCATCTGGCTTGAGCAAAAAGCTCGTCAGCTTGGACCCAAAGTCGCTGGCTCCAGCAAGGGGGTTGCTTGGTCTGCTGAAGGCCCGCGGTCAAGGCACATGTGAGAAAGCAATCAATGAACAACTATGGTGTCGCAATGGCAACGAAAACTAATGATTGATGCTTCTCACCTTTCTCCATTCCTGTCTGTCTGTCCCTATCTATCCTTCTCTCTGACTCTCTCTCTGTCCCTGTAAAAAAAAAAAAAAAAAAAAAAAAAAAGTAAAAAAAATGAAACTAGACCACCAACTTATACAATTTACAAAAATAAATTCAAAATGGATAAAAGACTTAAATGTAAGTCGTGAAAGCATAAGCATCTTAGAAGAAAACATAGGCAGTAAGCTCTCTGACATCTTTCGCAGCAGTATACAGTGTGTCTGTAAAATCATGGTGCAATTTTTACCGGTCACAGGAAAGCAACAAAAGACGATAGAAATGTGAAATCTTCACCAAATAAAAGGAAAACTCTCCCAGTTTCATACCTATTTAGTGCAGTTCGATGGGGGCTCCATTTGTTGCCCTGCACATATCCAAACGATAGTGAAGTTCTTGCCACACACAGGTAAGGAATAACATCTGTGATTCTCTGTTTTAAGTGATTAATATTGTTGATACATTCAATGTACACATGTTGCTTCACATAACCCCAAAAGTAAAAGTCTAAGGGCGTCAGATCTGGGAATTGTGGTGGCCATGCCATGAAAGAACCCCTGCCTATCCACCACCAGGGGAATGTTCTATCCAGAAACTCATGAACAATGGTGGCATAGTGTGGAGGAGCGTCGTCCTGTTGAAAGATGACACCTTCTGGAAATTGTGGCACTGCATACAATTCCAACATGTCAAGATAGGTGTTTGCCATCACAGACGACTCTGCGAAAAAAAAATGGGCCTATCACCTTATCATGCATCAGGCCACACCACACGTTCCCTTTAGGGGTGTTACGTTTGTACTCAACATAGACATGAGGATGTTCAGCAGCCCATATTTGGACGTTATGGCGATGAACATGTCCACAGATATGGAAGGTCGCCTCATCGCTAAACACAATCTTCTGTAAAAATCTTGTATCATTGTCAATCTCATGAAGCATATCTGTAGCAAATGCACATCATGTGGGTCTATCTGCCAGTTTGATAGCGTGCAACAGCTGCAATTTGTACCCCGTAAAACAGAGACCTTTTTTTAACACCTTATGAACTGTAGTCTTGCTTAGGTGTAATTGTCAAGCACACACATGCACAGACTTTTTAGGGCTCCTAAGGTAGCTATCCTGTATAGCCTCTACAGACTCGTCACTGACTGATGACCTACCAGAACAGGGTTTCTCCACCAAACTGCCAGTTTCCTTCAACTGCTAATCCCACCGAGTAATATTATTCCTATGTGGTGGCGCTTCATTATAAACGTGCCAATATTCACGTTGCACTTTGGTCACGGATTCGAATTTAGCGAGCCACAGAACACACTGAACTTTCCTCTGTACCGTTCACATCTCGACTGGCATGGCCGTCGGCTGCTCCGCTGTATCCACGGTGTTACGTCATCATCTGCGCATGAGCACATGCTGCCACATCATCCTAAAGAAACTGGGAGGGTTTTCCTTTTATTTGTGCAGATTTCACATTTCTATCATCTTTTGTTGCTTTCCTGTGACCCGCCAACAGTGCACCAAGACTTTACGGACACACTGTATTTGCTGATTTATCTCCATGGGCAAGTGAAAGAAAGGTCAGGATGAACAAATGGGACTACATCAAACTAAAAAGATTTGCACAGCTAAAGACAATATGAACGAAATAAAAAGACAAACCACACAATGGGAGAACATATTTGACTATACATCTGATAAGGGGTTAATAACCAAAATTTATAAAGAACTTGTAAAACTCAACACCAGGAAGATAAACAATCCAATCAAAAAATGGGCAGAAGAAATGAATAGACACTTCTCCAAAGAGGACATACAGATGGCCAATAGGCAGATGAAAAAATGTTCAACATCATTAATCATTAGAGAAGTGCAATTAAAGCCACAATGAGATGCCACCTCACACCAGTCAGAATGGCGCTCATTAACAAAACAACACATTATAGGTGCTGGCGAGGATGTGGAGAAAGGGGAACCCTCCTGCACTGCTGGTGGGAATGCGGACTGGTACAGCCACTGTGGAAAACAGTATGGAGATTCCTCAAAAAATTAAAAATGTAACTGCCTTTTGACCCAGCCATTCCACTTTTAGGAATATATCCTAAGAGTACCAAATCACTGATTCAAAAGAAGAAATGCATCCCCATGTTTATTGCAGCGTTGTTTACAATAGCCAAGATCTGGAAATGGCCCAAGTGTCCTTCAGTGAACGAGTGAATTAAAAAGCTGTGGTACTTATATACAATGGAATACTACACGGCCACGAAAAGAAGGAAATCTTACCTTTTGCAACAACATGGATGGACCTGGAAACTATTGTGCTAAGTGAAATAAGCCAGGCAGAGAAAGAAAAGTATCATATGACCTCACTCATTTGAGGAATCCAATGAACAATGCGAACCGAGGAACAGAAGAGAGGCTGTGGTGGGGTCAAAGGGACCAGAGGGAAAGCGGACAGAGGGAAAGGGGATGAAAGGATGGGATCAGAGAAGGGAAAGAGATTGGTGAAATTATATATACATAACACAGCGTTATAGAGAGCAGGACAGCAAATGCTGGAGGGAAATGGGAGGGCGTTGTGGGAGGGTGGCAAGGGGGATGTTGAGGGGAACACAGGATTGAGGGGGTTGTATATGGTGAGACACTTGAATCTATGTAAACACAATAAATTAAAATCAATTTAAAAAAAGATTTACTGAGAATGCAACAAGCACCTAGCACAATGCTTAGAACATAAGGAGTGCTTACTAACTACTCTCTTTAAGAAGACAAAAGTGGTTCTATTCTACAGAGACACTTGTCAAAGATACTCATGAGGGGTCCCAAGTCAGAGTCCCTCTCCTCCACAAGCCTAGCTTCAGTTTGAGGAGACCATGTAGAGAGTTTGACTGGTCCCTTGGTGCTTTTCTGAAAAACCATACACATGATGGACTGCCTTTTATCAGAGAGGCATCAACCACTCTCTGCTTAAACAAATCAAAGTTCCCATCCCACATGGCTCAAATGGGGGCAACCACAAGGTTCTAGATCAGTGGGAAGCAAAAAGGAAGGGGGAGGAAGACAAGGGACACAGGAAGGAACAAGGGATGGAATAATCATTTTAAAAGTTAGCCATAAGAAGAGAAGGAGTGGCTCATTAAAACAAAGTCACCCCTGCTCCAGATAGACCTGTTTGATTGAAGGTTGTCCTTTGGTATCTTTAACTAAAAAATCCACATGCCATATAAAAAGAAACTAATTTTAGAAACTGGAAGCCTTTGAGTTGGGACTTAAAGGGCACATCAGTGAAGAGTGGAACTAGAATTCTGGTTGCCAAAGATTTTCCATCATAAAGGTCAAATGTGTATGCATTCATGTATGAATTTGTGCGTCCAGACACCAACCACTAGAGCATAGGGCCCTTTTGTGCACATTAGGAAACGGTGCCCCTCTGGAGAGAAGCAGCCCCAGGACACACCAGTTGACAAGAAGGCAGTGGGCTGGATGTAAACCCTACTGGCCTTCTCAGCCAAGTGTGTGTGGCCCTACACCGAGGTGAGAATGGCTGCAATATACACAACTCTTAGGTAGGAGAGGAAACCTTTAGCTGAGGTCTAGTAATCTCACAATAAAGTGGAGACACCTCAGCTAGAATCTCCATTGGACAGATGGCAGTGCTTGCTTTCCAAGAGTCACTTCTACACAACCCACAGCTTCTCTCTGCTTTCTCAGCCACCTGTTTGAAGATAATCTGTTTTGTTCTGTGCCTCTTTTCAACCCATCTGGTCCCAGCAAGCACAGTGACTGGGTTGACCCCATAGTATGGATTTTAGTTTTCATCAGGTACCTCCTTTCACTGAGAAACAAGGTTTGAGCCCTGCCATTTACAGAATGCCTCATTTGATCCTTGTAGTCATTCTGAATTAGACCATTAAGAATTATTATACCCACTTTATCTAAGAATTAATATACCCACTTTACAGGAGAGGAAATGGGCTCTAAGAGAGGAATCTTAAAGGAACATAATGTCATGGGTGATCTGGATTAGAGAGTCTGTCACATGGTCTTGAGTGATTCCACAGCTCAATTTAGCTTCTGGTAAATTCTCTTGAATGTGTGAACCTTCACAATCTCTCTGGCCTAGCTTCCCTTCTCCTGTCCCCTGTGACCTTCTGTAATGAACTCACAAAAACAGGAGCTCAATAGCTGTCTTGATTTTGTCATTTTCCCAAGTAAAATAGCCATCCAGTTACTACTAGAACTTGTTGCCAAACACTCAATTAGCCTTTGTTGCTGCTAGTGTGATCCCTGTTTCAGTCACTGCTGTACAGGCTCATCATTTGCTGTACACCTTCTATTAAGAGCTGGACCTGGACTTAGACCTGTTGAACACTTCTCTGTAGAAATTGCCTTCAGAGCCTGGGTCCCACTGCCACAAATATCCTAAGATAATAAATCTTCATTAAGTTCCATTTAAGCCAATAGCATATCAGTGCCAGGCCCAGAGTGAGTACTAAATAGATCATTGATCAATGAGGCAATTAATTGATGAATCCTTTGAGGGTGGTATTTAATAGAGTCTTTCAGTTGTCAGTGGCCAAATCACAACACACATTAATTTAAGGGGAAGAAAAAAGGATGTATTGGCTCACACAACTGCAGAGTTTAGTAGAGAGGTGCCAGCATCAGGTACAGCTGAATCCTGAGGCTCAAATCATATTACGAAGGCTTGGTTTTCCTCTTCTTCTCTTAGCTCTGCTTCCAGTGTTGGCTTCATTCGCAGGGGTTCTTTCCTCATGGTAAATTAGATGGCCACCAGTAATTCTGGCCTGACCTGGTTCTTACAGCCAGTTCACAAACTTAGACAAAGAACAGTCTTTTCCCTTTCTGTCCTGTCCACAAAGCAAATCTCATGGGTGGGCTGAGATTGGCCCAGCTTAGATCATGTACCTTCCCCTTAGACCAATCACTGTGGGCAGAAGGATGGGCTGCTATGATTGGCTAGGAGAGATGCAGTAATTGACAGCTTCACCAAAGCCCTATAGATTGGGGAAGAGATCATTTTCTGATGAAGACTGGGCTCTGCAGACGGTGGATGCTCACTGCAAGGACAGATGAGGTTTCTGGAAAGGGTAAAATGTCAGTAGGATTATAAACTGAGTGATAAGGCTTTCAGTCAAAATGAGAAATAAATTAAGGAAACATTTTCTTGGATGACACATCACTAACCTGAAAAGGGGGGTTGGCAGTGATGTTCTCTGCAGTAGCAGCCAAAAAGAACAAGTCATGCTTCTCCCAGAGACTGCTTTGATGTGCAGAAAATCTTAAGGTTGGAGTTTATATTAGCTAATTACTACTTCCCCTTATCCCTATCCTACATGAAGATATTGGGCAGATCCATGAAGTCAGCAAAGCTTGTCTTTAACGACCACTGACACCCATTTCTATCTTCCCAGCCCATGAGAAAGTTTTCCACTATTGTAATTTAGTAGCAGTATCTTCCCTCACATCTCCCCTGCATCTTTCTCTGATTCATCCGAGGGTTCACAGAGCATGATTTAAGAGTATAAGCCCCGCAGCCACCAGAACCTGGGTTCAAATCCCAGGAAAACCCCATAGTATTCAACCTCTATGAACCTCAGTTTTCTCATGTGTAAAAGGGACCTAATAACAGTACCTGTCTGGCAGGGGTCTTGTGAAGGCCAGTGAGATCATGGAGGTAAAGTGCACACAGTAAAGACTCAATAGGCATATGCATGATCATTGCTAGTAACCACATTCATTTTTTGCCCCCATCTTTTAGCATGTCAGATTCCATAGAGAGAGCTAATGTGTGGACAGCACTTAACGGTCTACAGTCTAAGAACTGTGCACACAAAGAACAAGTCAGTCTCCCATTCCAATTCTCAATCTAGTTGCAAAGCTGCTTCCTTCCAGGTACTCTGTGGTTGTCTTGTCAGAAGGCAGTGGGATCATGAACTGACCCTTGAGACCTCCCTTCCATAGTTCTTCTTTAACTAGGCTAGGACTGGGTATAGAGGATTCTGGAATTTTTTATGTTTCTCTTGGATTTATTCACCTAAAACCCTACCTGGCCCTGCTTCTGCCCTAGTTGGAAGTCCTCATACTCAGAGTCCACAGGGACCTCTCACCTCGGTCTCTTCTCTTCATGGATCTGCATTCAGCTTCTCTGACTCCCCAGAAAGCTTTTAGGTTTAGAATATTTAATTAATTTATTTTATTTTATTTAAAATACTAATTTAAAATATAGGCTATGCTCACTAAGCATTTCCCATGGTGCTTTGTAACTACTTCTACTGACTTATTTAATCACCACAACAGTCCTGTAGGGTAGGCATTGTAGTTATCTTCTTTTTATAGGTGAAGAAACTAAGACACAAAGGAGTTAAGTAACTTACCTAAGGTTACACAGGAGATTAATGGGGAGTTGGGATTTGAATCCAAGTCTGTCTGCTCCAGAGCTCATGTTCCTGGCCTCTATCTGATTCTGTACCTCTCGTATTCATGCTTCCTGTCATAGGTTCTGATCTTGGGGCCTTTTCTATTTTCTGGGGTAATGCATGCCCTTGAATGGGACCTAGTGCTCCAAACTTGCTCTCAGATGCAGGGCAAAGAGGATTTCAGACCAGGTGATAGAGGCAGATGAAAAGTCCCTAGTGGCAGATCTTTAGTAAGGCAGTCTCTGATTATTAGGGAATCAATGTGACTTGTTGAATAAAGGAAATCTGGATGAGGAGTCCTGGTGAACTCCTACTCATTCCTCGATGCCCAGCTCCAATGCCTCCTCTTCAGGGAGCCTTTCCTAACTACCTCAAGTATTTGTGATTCCCCCTATCATCCTTTTATCTAACAAGTATTTCCTAAGTATCTACTTTGGGCCTGGAAATAATAAATTCTCCATACAAAACTGCAAACTCACAAGGCAGGGACCAGATTAACAGAATAGTTACCTTTGCAGATTTTGAAGTGAGACTGTGTTTGAATTCTCATTCATTCATTTACTAGCAGTATGACTTTGGGCAAATTCCTTAACTTGGTCAGTCTTAGTTTTCCCCTCTGTTCAATGAGCCTAAAAACAGTGCCTACCTCTCAGAGTGTGGTTGTAAAGATTACTTGAGTTTATATTTCTGTATATGGTAGGTACCTAGTAATTCTTTCCATGTGGTAAGTGCTTTATAAATGTTACCAGTTCGGCCTGACCTGTAGTGGTGCAGTGGATAAAGCATTGACCTGGAACTCTGAGGTCACCGGTTTGAAACCCTGGGCTTGCCTGGTCAAGGCACATATGGGAGTTGATGCTTCCTGCTCCTCCCTCCTTCTCTCTCCCTCTCTCTCTTCATCTCTCTCCTCTCTAAAATTAATAAAATCTTTAAAAAATGTTACCAGTTCTTATTGAGACTGCTTTTATATTTGTATCCTGATGACCAAGCACAGTACTGGCACCCAGCAGGTACCCATGAATGTTTGTATGAATAGAAGAGGGAGAGAGGGAGGGAGGAAGGAAGAGAGGAAGAAAAGAAGGGAGGGAGGGAAAGAGGGAGGGAGGGAGGGAAAGAGGGAGGGAGGGAGGGAGGAAATAAAGAAGGCAGATAAGGAGGGAAGAATGGAGGAAGGGAAGAAGGAAGTTGGACACTTCACCCTTCTGCATGTGAATACCCCTACTGTGTGAAATAAGGATACCTGTACCCAGCTTGTTGTGAGCATTAGTGGGAGGTGCACAGGACGTGACAGCACCTTGGAAACGGGGAAGTGCCTTGCACATAGTGGAGAGATTGTGATCATGTTGACTGCAGGAACAAATGACCTGGGGCTAGGCCTCTGGGACTCCAGCGTGGCACCCAGCCTGGAAATGTGGTCACTCAGGGAGGGTTGGGGAACCTGTGGAAATTTGCTGACTGGGATAACCCGACCACACAGGGTCAGCCTCTGATGAGTCCTAAGACCACCCTCTGCTCTCCAGGGAACTTGTCATTTCTAAGGAGCTCTGTTGTGCATATGTGAAAACCAGCATTCATTTGCTAACCAATGAGAGGTCATTAGCATACTCACCATAGTTCTTGCATTTGAGGGACACAAAGTGAGACCCAAAAGGGCTGTCATATGGGTCTTAGCCTCTGACTGGCAGGTTGAGGATGAGTTATGATTCTCACTTTCTGGATGAAAACACTGAAGCATCAAGAGGTGAACAGTCTGTTTAAGGTCACATTGCTAGCAAAGGCCAGAGTTGGGGCAAAGTCTGATGCAAGCCCTGCAAAGAATATGGGTAATTTTAGTTTAAATGAAAGGAGAAATTTCTTAGGGACAGATACCTGCACTGATCTATGATAGCCCACTCCTTGCCTCCCTCTCCTGTTCACACAAACATTTACAGGGCACATACTAGGTGCCAGTACTGTGCTTGGTCCTCAGGATACAACTACGAAAAACAGCCTCAATAGCAACCGATGATATTTACAAAGAACCTGCTATATGGCAAGAATTATTAGGCACCTGCCATATTCAGACATATTAACTCAAATAATCTTTACAACCACACTCTGAGAGGCAAGTATTATTTTTAAGCTTATATAATAGAGGGGCCAACTGAGTCTGACCACTCACCTGTGCCTCCGGAATCCTCAGAGACCACAGGAGGAAATGGAGTTCATGCAGTGCTCCATTTTACTGATGCCAAAGTAGATAAACCCTAAATGGGCCAGTGATCTCTCCCAGGGCCCCAGAGCAAGTTTGTGGCTGGCAATGGAATGTCTCTGGTACTAGGGGATTTTGAAGGTTTTCTTTTAAAGATTTCAGGATCTAACAGAGGATAATGTAACCAACATCATTTATTTATTCAACTAATGTTTATCACATACCTCCTGTGTATCAGGCACTTTTCTAGGTGCTGGAGCTCCAGCAATGAACAAACCAAAGCTCCCTCATGGAGCTGACATGCTACTAACATTCTTAAACCATTTACTCACCACCAGCTTAAGATATAAAACATTATTAATATAATCAAAGCTTTCTGCTTGCTTATTCCACATGATGTACCCTGCCACCCTGGAAGTGCCACAATCCTGATTTTGAAGTTTATCATCCTCCAGGCACCTTTTAATAGTTCCAGCTATATGCATGCTTTTATACTTTATGTAAGTGACATCATACTGTACATATCTTTCTGCAACTTGCTTTTATTTGAGGATATATTCACATCAGTACAGGAAGCTCTAGTTCATTTTTACTGCTGTATAATATTCCACTCGATAGAGATCTGACAATGGATTTGTTCTCCTGATATCTCACAATGACAAATCTACAGTGACATTCCTATATACATCTCCTTGTGCATATTGGCAAGTGTTTTCATCCCCTTCAAGTTCAACTGCAGCCTTGCCCTTTCTAATTATTCCCCAAATTGGACAAGTGCTGGAAGCCAAAAAGGATATCTTCTCCTTTTATTTATATAAGTAAATTATTGGTTACCAAGCATCCACAATGCAAGGCCTTGGATAACTATGTGAAGGGTAACATGATGATGGTAGCCTATTCTGGGGAGGGTATCCTGCTAGCTCCTCAAGCCTATTCAGGGATCCCAGGCTGGGGTGCTAGGTTTAATGGAAAAACAGTGCTGAGCAGACCACCCTAGAGATACCCTGAGTCCCTGACGTGCAGAAAGGAAATCAAATAGCTGAGCATAGACTCTGTGTGTGTGTGTGTGTGTGTGTGTGTGTGTGTGTGTGTGTGTGTGTGAAAGAGAGACAGACAGAGAGAGAGACAGAGAAAGAGAGAAATGGTTTGTGCTCTAATAAACATCCCTGTGACATAATTTATTAGTTTTCTATTGCTGCATAACAAATTATCACAAACTTAGTGGCTGAAAACAATACATATTTATTATCTCACAGTTTCCATAGAGCAGGAGTCTAGACAAAGCTTATCTGGGTCCTCTGCTCAGGGTCCCATCAGGCTGCCATCCAGGCTGGGACAGGGGCCTCCTCTGTGATTCAGGGTTCTCCACAAAGCTCATATGGTTGTTGGCAGAACTAATTTTCTTACAAAGCTCATATGGTTGTTGGCAGAACTAATTTTCTTACAGCTGTAGAACTCATTGGTTCTCCAAAGCAAACAGGAGAGAGACTGTAGACCCTCTGTTAAAGGATCACCTGATTAGGTCAGGCCCACTTAGGATACCATTTGGCATAATTTAAAGTCAATCCATGAGGAATTTTATTTACACTTGCAGAATCCTTTCACCTTTGCTTTATAACCTAACATGACCACAGGAGTGATGTCTCATCATACCTACAGGCCCTGTCCACACTTAAGGGGAAGAAGTTATTTAGGGTGTGTACACCAAGAAATGGGAAACTTGAGAGCCACATAGAATTCTGCCTACCACAGGTTGGTGCTATTGTTTCACTGTTTTAACTCAGCAAAGTGACTTGGCTAGCTGAGGTCACACATTAAGCAGGTGGGTGGAGCTGGGATTCAAATTCCAGCCTACCTTGGGAGTACAAATTCTCTCACTACTTCCAGAAACCTAGTTTTTAATTCTAGCTTCCCTTTTACCAGCCATGTGACCTTTGAGACAAGCCGTTTAACTTCTCTGTGCCTCAGTTTCCTTACCTCTAAAATGGGTGTGTCACTAGTACCTGTCCCATGGGGCTGTGGGAGGAGAAATGGGATGCATGAAAGGTACTTAGAACAGGGCCTGGCACACAGTATGTTTTATGTAATTATCATGAATATTGTTTTGATAACAAAACAGGATCATATTTACTATACTATTTTATAACCTTTCCTCACGTCACACATCTCTCCTTGCCAATACATAGTCACCCATGACCTAGTTTAAAATGGATAAGTTAGCTTCTACCTCATGTATTTAAGCAATCCTTTATTTTGGGCCTATATGTATTTGCATTCTTTAACTACAATAATAACACTGTAGAAAACTGCCTTGCAGCTCAATTTTTGTGTAATCCTCACTTTTTCCTCCTGTAAAATGGCTTTCTCAAGGGATCCATAGGCCAAAGGTAAGTCAGTTCATTGGAGAAATACCCATGGCCCTCCTACTGAGTGCCAGGCATATAGAGTCAAACTGACCTCTGGAGACTCTTTGCTACCAGTTTAATCCTCACCAGGAGTCTGTACGTGGTTCTGTCCCCCATGCCACAACCATGCCACACAGAGGATTAGTATTTAAACTCACTACCTGAAGGTGAGCAAGGGGCTGCTCCCATTGGGAGGGCAATGTGTTCCTATGGGAGCAGTAGCCCATCTGTCAGCCATCTGTCATGGCCTCCCTCATGGGTCTTAGGCTAGACCACTGTTAGACCACTGTAGGTGGCCAAGGGCTCTCCAGGGCTTTGTGGTACTCCACCCCTGGCAGCAAAAATGGCTGGGACCCACAAGGAGGAGACAACAGAGGTCCAGGGGAAAAGCAAGATCTAGAGACCAGAGCCAGCTTCCCTCCTCCCCTGCCTCCTTCTTTACTTCTCTCCTTCCTTTCTTCCTTATTCATTTAACTTAGAAAGTGCCAGATCTGGTGCTCAAACACAATTTGTGCCCTCATAGAACCAGTGGAGGAGATGGCTAGAAAATAGATAATTTCACAAATCTGCACCTCTATGGGCAAGAGTGATCAGGAACCAACATTTACCATGGTAATCAGGGAAGACCTCTCTGAGAAAGTGGCATTTGCACTAAGGCCCAAAAGATGAGGATGTGATCACAGGAAAAGAGTCAGGAAAGGGCATTCCAGGCAGAGTTCACATGTGCAAAGGCCTGAGGTGGGAACTGAGAGAAAGCCAGTGTGGCTGGAGTGCCTGAGGTGAGGTGCTAGTGAGTAAAGGAGGTAGAGCAGATCACCAGGGCCTTACATTTCTGAACAGCAAATCCAGAGGCTGATGGGATGGGTGGTCCAATTTGAGGTCAAGGCCAAGGTTTGACTCAGATAAAGTTGGTGTGAGAGTAGAACAGAACCATCTCATCAGGCACCCAGTGCTGTGCCTGGACCCCTGGAAGTATTTGCTACTCAACTTACGAGCAAGGACGTGACCCAGTGAGTAGTAGGCCAGGCTGGTTTAGAGGGCCAGAACAGCTCCAGACACTCCAATTTGTTCTTACAATGGAAAACATATGAAGCCTAGTTCACTCTTTATTCCTATGAAAATAATAAATCAATAATCATAAGTGCAGTGAACCACAAATATGTGTAAGCAGCATGCCACAGATATGTGTAAGCAACATGCCAGGGGGAACTTGCTGACTGATCCCTTTCATGTGAAGGTCAAGAATAGGGAGAACTAATCTGTGATGACAGAACTCACAGGGAGACCAGGAGGAACATAATGCGGGCTTCTGAAAGGCTGACCATTTCTATTTTAACCCAGGGAGGCTGGACACATAGGTGTGTTCGGTTTATAAAAATGCAGTACCTGGTCACTTTTGTGTATTTCTGTGAGATTTAATAAAATGTTTACTACAATTAACTCTTATTTCCCTCAACATCACCAATGTAGTATTCCTGTCTAAAATGTTTACTCAGAATTTCACTGTGAGAAACAGTAAGATGAATCCAAGCAAGGGACTTGCCCCAAATATCTACATTGCAAGGAAGAAAGGGTCTGGAGAACTGTTCTAAATTAGAGGAGATGAAAGCCACATGGCGACAAAACATAATGCACGATCCTGAGTAGAACAGAGTACTTGTAAAGACCAAGGGCAACTGCGTATATTGAAACAAGACTGTGGGGTAGATGATACACGGTGTCAATGTTGAACTTGCTGCGATGGAAATAGGATGGTGGAGCTGTGGTTGTGTGGGAGAATGTCTCTGTTCTTAGGAAATTCATGTTCAAGTGCCGTACTTAGGACTGAAATGGACTGATGCCTCAGGGGAAGGGGAGGGAGGTGGGGAGAAAAATAGAGCATAGATGGGCTTGAATATTAACAATTGGTGAAGTTAGTGAAGAGTAGGTGAACATACGTTGAAATATTCTGGCAAATCTGGGAGTTTGAAATTTTTCAAAATAAAAATTGAGGAAGTAGAGAAAAATATGATCTATTTTTTTATTTATTTTTAAATTTTTTAAATTTTTTATTTTTTACAGGAACAGAGAGAGAGAGTCAGAGATAGAGATAGATAGGGACAGACAGATGGGAACGGAAAGAGATGAGAAGCATCAATCATTAGTTTTTTATTGCTATTGCGACACCATAGATGTTCATTGATTGCTTTCTCACATGTGCCTTGACCGTGGGCCTTCAGCAGACCAAGGCACCCCTTGCTGAAGCCAGCGACCTTGGGTCCAAGCTGGTGAGCTTTTGCTCAAACCAGATGAGCCCATGCTCAAGCTGGCAACCTCTGGGTCTCGAACCTGGGTCTTCCGCATCCCAGTCCAATGCTCTATCCACTGCGCCACCTCCTGGTCAAGTGATCTTTTTTTTTTTTTTTTAAAAAAAGAAAACAATCTACCAACCATCAAGTTATAGCACAGTGTTCCTTGCCTCTTAGGAATTTAATACGCATTATATACAATCTTATGAATCCTTTGGGTCTTTATTAATACAAATTCAACCAAATAACTAAAAATGATATTTATTGCTCCACATAGCTTAACAGACCAGGGATATCAGCTTCAGGTCAGGTTTGATCCAGGACCTAAAAGGTTTGACCCATTTTCTCTTCCTCTGTTTCTTCTAATTTGGTCTCATTTTCAGACATATTCTCCCTTCTTGAGCATTAGCTGGCTGCCAGGACCAACTAACTGGGTAGAGAGTAAATTCTGTAAAGGGATGAGGGAGAGGATTCTGGAAAGGCTCCCCAAATGACTTCTACACTTGCATGGATTCCCTGAGGCAGGTGATCTTACCCCCTTGTATATATCAGAAACCTCCAACTCAGAGAATTTACTCAATTTTTCCTAGGTTTCACCACCAGAAAAGGAAACCTGGAATTTGAACTTGTGTCTGCCTGCCTATACTCCCCTCTCTTTTATACACGCACCTATGTTATTACAAAAGTCTGGGGAAATGGCAGGGAAAAGAGCACCTGAACACCACTCAGACACCATCCCTCTTCCCCTTCCCCTCCTCCTCCTTCTCCTCCTTTTTTTGAGTAAAGCACATAAAATTAGATACTGATATGAAAGCCCTTGAAGTCCCCCAGGCTACCAAGACACCCTCCATTTGGGAGCACCTCGGGTCAGGTGTTCCACGCTGAATTTGAGGTTAACCCTTTCCAATGCAGGGTTCCAGGTCAGTCTTTACCTCTTGGTAAACCAAGTCTATTCAGGCAACTGGCAAATACTTGAGAAATAAAAGCAATGGTGATGGAAATAGCAGGAAGTGTCAAAGCTTCCCTCGGTTCATATGGGCAACCACAACATATCTTAACCCTCTCAACATTCCTGGAAGGCACATTTTGACCCCTGTTTTTTCAGAGAAGGAAACTGAGGCTCTGGGAAGAGCAAAGACTGGCCTCGGTCACCATCAGCATGTGGCAATGGCGGGAGCCAAGCCACGCCCTATGACAGCTCTTCAAATCACAGCCTTGAACTTCCATCAGGCCTTCTTTGAATAATCCTCGGATCATGTGCCACCCCCAACCCCCCATCAGGGGTTATAAGAACCTGAATCAAAGGCCCCTCTGTTGTTGAAGTCCTCCAGCTTTGCTTCAGTCCAGGCATTTCTGTCAAGGGGTAGGATGTGTGCTAATAAAAACAAGTGTCGTTTTACAGTGCTTTCTATAAAGCTGTTAGTGACCTTTAATAAAAATTTATGACCCTAATAATCTTGTTCGGCACACCCTGGTCAGATCATTGCTCACTGGTCAGTAATCTGCAAGCCTTTAAAATGTAGCAACTGGGCCTGGGCTGGTGCCAGGGGTCCCACTCTAAGTGATGGGAAGGGCCTGGATAATGATTAATCCAAACTGCTTGGTGCCAGATGCAAAGCTGTTTTCTTGATCAGGCCATTGGGCTGGGGATCCTGGGAAGCATAGTAACTGGAAGATACTTGAGAGAGCCCATTAAGCCAGCTCTTAACCAAACTTAGCCCCACAACCTGCATGGTCTTTTCTCAGCACCTTTCTCTTCCTCCACATCATCAGAGCAGGGAGCCAAAAATAAAGTGTGCCTCGCACTGTTCAGCTATTGTGGACAAAATCCAAGGGCCTCTCCTGAACCCATGAGTGCATCCACTTTGCTTACAGGGTTGGAAACAGGACTGCCATAGGGAAGTTGGGAAAGCTGGGGCTGACCTGGGTTTTCAGCACCTCATTTTGTTCATGGTTCTCTCAGCAGAAACCCAGGTGGGTGATTGAACCAGGGGGTACTTATAACCTTGAAGGATCTCCAAAAAGTTGCAGGCCTAAAACACCTTATCAATTGTTTGCTTGGCCTGTCGCGTTGTATAAAATCATTCTGCTTTTGCTCTGAGGCTCTGTAATAAGCAAATACAGATATTTGCAGAAATAGTGCAGTGTCTCCAGGCCCCCTGCCCACACTGCTTCCTGCAGAGGTCTCAGCAACTTCTGCCTTCTTTATTACTCAGGATTTGGGGGAATAATGCATCATGGGGACTTCAGGTGATGTGTTTTCCTTCAGCGAAGGAACTCGTCCCTGACCACCAGCATCCTTGGGTCTCCCACCTAAGGTGACCAACTTTTTACAATGAAAGGAGGACAAAATAAATGGAAGAAAACAATATCGTAAATAAAAGGAACATTTTATTCATTACAACAATAATACACTCTAATATGATAAATGCATAATAAAAACATTTTAATATTTTATATTGTAATTATGCTTACATGCCTATTAATTTTTAATAATAATTGTAAGAAAAAAGTACTCATTTAGATACAAATACGTCACATCACACGCAAGGGATCGACTCTGCATCGATCGAACACGGACAGTTACAGATTAGTCTTCCAGTATCAGAAAGGAGGACATGTATACGAGGACACTTTTCGAGGGAGGATGGAACGTACAAAAGAAGGACTGTCCTCCCTAAAGGAGGATGATTGGTCACCTTACTCTCACCTCAAGTTACTGAGCAGCTTTGGATCATCTCCATCAGTTTCCTAATTTGAAGAAGGGGTGTTTGTAAGTCACACAGGCACCCGCCCCAAGCACTTCCTTTCTTTGTGCAGGAGGAAGCAGGGATTCTGGAGTCCCAGACTGTCCAAAAGGCACTAGAAACGGCTAGATCCTTGCTGTTCAAAGTGCACCCCTCCCCCCACCACCATCAGCAGAGGTGTCACCTGGGAACATTACATAATGAATCTCAGAGAGGGCTTCCTGGGACTAGGAATTCAAAACAGGATGGGTACCAGACATACTGAGTCAGAATCTGCCCTTCAAAAGGGGCCCCAGATGATCCACGTGCACATGGAAGTTTGAGGTGCATTGACCAAGCCCACACTTCCCATTGTATATTTTGAGGCACCAAGAGGGCCCCAAACCCACAACAAGTTGGTAGCTGAACTGAAGCCAGTTTTCTGGACACTTTGCTTTCCACCTCTTTCTCCTGCGCCATGCCATCTCCTTTACCACGAGCCTGTGTTCCAAGTGTACTTTCTGCTGTGCTTGAGGCTCATTGAGAGAACAAGAGGAATCCTGGCTTGTTAGGGTATCTCTAGGGCAGTGGACTTCAGGCTGGCCTGCTGGTCATACCTGCTGCCCAGATGATAACCGTTCAGATGAGAAATGACTTCATTTAAACTTAAAATATTCTGGGATCTCAGACTCGAAGGGACCTTAGAGGTCATGTGATGCAGAAAACCCTTCACAGACTTCCTTCATCAAGGCCAGCCAGTTCTGCTTGGATGCCTCTAGTAACAGGGAAGTCACTACCTCAAAGGGCACCAACTCTGTTGTTGGAAAACATTAATTGTTTTTGTATTCATTTCCAATATCAGATTTAATTCTTCATTGCTGAGCTTCTACCCATCAATCCTATTTCCACTCTCTGGAGCAGCTTAGAAAGGCCCAGGCTCTCCTCTACTCAAGACTCCTTTAGATACTTAAATACCAGTATCAGGACTTACCTTCTCCATGCTAAACTTCCCTGTTTTGCTATTTTTACTTTGTTCTTTGAATAATGATTTTTAGCTTCCCCTTCTTCCCTGCAACCTCAAACCACCATCTCAGTCATTATCTTCAGAGTGAGAGTGGTTGCTGCCTGGCAATATTCCTCTTCAAGGAAGCTGAATATCACACTCCAGCTCAGGTTGGCTAGTGCAAAAAAGAGGGGCACTCTCACCTCCCTTGATTAGATACTCCACCTCTTTTAATGAAACCTAGTTTTGTTTTAGGCAACCACATCACACTGCTAACTCCTATTAAGCCTGTCAAATATGCCTCTCAAAGCTTCCATGCATGAACTATTACCAAGCAAATTCTCCCACTGATTTGTACTTAATTGTCTGAATTTGCATGCCTGACTTTCCTCTATCCTTGAGTATATCATTCTCTCTCAGTATGGTCCCGGATTTCTGCCTATTGGGATAATTTTGGCTCTCGAAGCTTTTACCTTGTGAATTAGTCATCCCTCCCAGTGGGGCTGACCTCAGCCAACCCTCAAGAATTTATTGAGCACCTACTGAGCATTCAGGGTCAGAGTTAGAAGACAGAAGTGGGACACATGTCCCTGTCTTTTATAGGTTTACAGCCTGTTTATAAAATGAGGACTCATCTCCAGGGCACAGAAGCAAGTGCAAACCAAGGCCAAAATTGGGAGGCAAAGTCTCTGAGGGAGCTCTTTCTTGTTCAGGGGAGTCTGTGGATCATCCACCTTACAACTGCTCAGGAGCTTGTCAAAAATACAGGTACCTGGACCCACTCAGCTCAGGGACCCAGAGTGTGAGGTGGGGCCCAGCCCCTCATTTGTAATTCCCCAGGTGACTCTGACACAAGCCAAAGTAAGAATCCACAGTTTAAAGACCTGGAGGAGTTAAGTCCAGGACACAGGGATCAGGGAGGAGCTGGGAGAGGGGAAAGGAAGGCAGGGGCAGAGCTCTTTAGAAGCAGAGTAAGAATGGGGCATGGGGACAGGTCAGATGGGGCTCTGGAGATTAGCCAACCCGCCATGACCCAGCCCTGCTCGAGAAAATCCTGCAGCATCTCCATGCCATCACCCCAAAGATGTAGCCCTGGATTCAAAAACACCAATAGTGTCCTGAGCAGAGGACCAAACTGAGACCTCTTTTAGACAAGAAAAGGAAAGCATTTGGCAAATAGCCCCACACCCTGTTCTTATGAGGGACTGTGGCTTCCCAAAGGTTTCCCACCCCCACATTCTGAAAAGGGTCTCAGCTCTGCCCCCCCTCCCCCCGCCACATGTTAGTCTTAGTATCTCAGTTGTTGGATGTTTGCTTTCTGGGGCTGAATTTAGTTTTTACAAGCAGTGTGACTTTGGGACTTACCAACTGTGAACACTCATGATTCAACATGACCCACTGAGTGCCTCCTATATGGTGCCTACTGTGTGCTGTGCTTGGTGCTCAGGACTGGCGATACATCAGGAAGGAAGCAGATGGAGAGGCCTTCCTTGAGCAAGGGTAAATTCTCATGGGGATAAACAGCAAACAAAATACACTGAGTGCTTTAGATGATAAGTGTCATTGGTAAAAATAGAACAGGACAGAGGAATCAGGAATTTGGAGTGAAGAAGTGTAATTTTTAATAAGGGGTCAGGAAGGTGACATTGAGCAAGACTTGAAGCAAGGCGGGGAAGGAACCATGAGAATAATTGGCAAAGAGCTTTCTAGGCATGGGAACAGCCAGGGCAGAGACACTGAGGCAGGGGCATGCCTGGAGGCACAGAGGGTAAATTTATGGTAATCACATAGTATGTGATTTAATTGCTCAACATTATCATTGATATCCTTATTAGTATTGATTATCTTGGAAGAGCCATAGAATTTCCTTCTGAAGCATGTGGCAGTTAGAGCATGGATCAGGAGTTAGATCAGTCTGGGTTTGAATCCCACCTCTGCAATTCTCAAGCTGTGTGATCATGTCACTTAACTTCTCTGAACTTGCACCTAATGGTGATAAGATAGTAATAAGTAATAAAATAGTTCAAGTTTTACATGGGGATCAATCAAATGCACAGAAGCATGGAGTTTACCCTAAAGTGCAGGGCACTGGTGAGCTGCTATGAGCACCGAGGATCACCCTCCCATCCTACAGGTTGGGAAGCCAAGCCTCAATGCTGCCATACAAGGTTACATGGCACCAAGAGAGCCTGAGAGTTCCCCTACACATGCCCACACCCACACTTTCTATCCTAGTTCAGCTATTTCTTTTTAAAAGTGAAATACAGACCTTGATTTGAAAACAGATCACTCAGAGTTCTCCTCCCTCTAATTAGGTTGTGTCAGTTGTCTATTTTGCATTGTGAGGAAGGGAACTTGGAATTTATCTGGAGGGCTGGAGAGAGACCTAACTTGATAGAGTTTTTGGCCACCAGTTATGTCTGCCTATATCTCCATCCTGTTCTGTCTATATGTTGCACCTATTCAGAGCACACTGGATCTGAGGTCAAAGGATTTAGGTTTGAATTGGGGCACACATTAACTTAGCAAGGGCCTCCCTTTCTTGGCCTTATTTCAAAGTCTATAGAATGGGGTCACCAGTCGAGGTGCCCGGCAGAGCTCAAGGGATCTATGTGAAGACCAAAGGACAGGGGACAAGTTAAAGTGTCTGGTCAGTGTTGACCCAGCTGAGTGCTCAGGTGGTATAGGACTTCCTCATATGGACAACATGTTCCAGGTTGACATGCTAAGAACATGGAACCCAGAAAGGCCATGCTCTAAGCTACTTTGTCCCACTGCCTTATTTCTTGGGACTTTGTACTAAGAAAGGTCAACCTCAGGAACTCATCCAGATTCTCCAACCTCCAGAGATGTCTCAGAATCACCTAAGGGCAGCATATGCAGCGTATTTTTTCTGAGAACAGAGACAGCTGTGAATGAGACAGACACAGACTGAAAGTTCCCCCACTGCTGACTAGCTAGGTGAGCTTGAACTAGTGACTTTGCCTCTCTGCTTCAGTTTCCTTATCTATAAAGCGAGGAGAACAGATAACTTCTCTGGTTATTGGAAGAACTTCTGGACAATGCCCAGCAAAGAGTAGGTATTGGTAGGGACCACCTGTGAAATGGTCCTGCCCAATTCCTCCATTTTCCAAGTGAGGATACTGAGGCCCAGACGGAGAAAGAGTCTGCTCCACAACACAGCTAGCCAGAAGCTTGGGTCTCTAGGGCCTGTTTTGTTAGAGCCCCAGTGAGACTGGAAACTTTGCCTGAGTCCTCACAGGAGTCTAATGTGCGAGTGGGGGGAAATAGACCCTGTTGCCTGGTAACCCCACTAAAGTGGGAAGTCTGGAAAACATCAGGTGATGGGATTTTAAAGCTGGGAGAGTAGTTCAGGCAGAACTTTGTGTTCCTAAAGGGGTGAGAGACCCTCCTGGCCAGCCATACCCAAAAAGCTCTGGAGAAAAGCAGATCTGGGTGTGGGAACCTGTGCCCTTCCTCCACTGTGGGCTCCCCTCCAGGGCAGCAAGATTAAACATATGCAGGCACCTCCCCAAGCCAGGAAGGGTGTGGAGAAAGATGGCCAAGACCTCGCCAGGGCTTGGATCCTCCTTCATTCATTCATTCACTCTTCTTCAGCTTCCACCAGGCCATCTTGAAGGATGCTGAGTGGACAGAGGAGGCCATCAAATGCACCCAGAGTTCCTCCACTTGGGGGAGGGGGCACAGACATACACATGGATATTCCTAGTAAACAAGAGGCCACAGGGACTGTGAGCCAGTGAGAACAGGACCGCCAATAGTGACCTGGGGGACTGCATGCAAGAGGGGACATTGGAGAGCTTGAGAGCTCGGTGGGACTTGGCAAGACGGAGGAAAAGGCACTGGTTATTGGCTGGCAGTTCTGTGCAGATCAGCACCTGGGCTTCCCACAAGGAAGGGGAGAACTTCCTAGAGAGGAATGGAGAGGGCTCTGGGTTTAGAGAAGCTGTGTCTAGCATTGGGCATAGGCCACGGTGTTTATGTTTTTACATCTAATTAGAAGAGTTGTTTCCCCAGACTCTTTGATGGTCTCTCTCTCAGTTGCTGCCAACTTTCTGCTTTTAGAAGTAGCATGGGACGCGGGAAGTTTCTGACCAGCCAAATCCCTCTAAGTAAGTATGTTTCTGGACCTAAGCAGAGCATCCAGCAGTACCCTGTGCAGCAGGAAAGCTCTAAGCCATGAACTGGATTTGATCCCTGCTCTGCCACAGTTTTCTTCCAACAAAAAGAAAGCCCTTACCCATATCTGACTTTTGCTTGCTTTCTCTGTGGGATGGCTAGTAGAAGCTATTCAGGAGACGCTCGGAAGTTCCTTCCATCCTGAAGAATCTCTTCCATCCTGAAGAATCTCTCACTAGGTTTCCTCGCAAATGAGGCCAGAAGCAGAGCCCCTCACCAGCGGCTTCAGGCAGCAGCCCTCAGTCTGTTTTTCCTTCTGTGATTGGTTTCTCTTTGCTTCCAGCTCTGACACCTGCAGATACCTGGGCTGAGTGGGTGGGATCCCCAAGGCAAGAGATGATACCATGCCTATCATTCCTTCAGGAGTTTAAGATGTCATAAGGGGATGTGGAACCTAAATTTTAGAAAGAAATTAATCTTTGTCAAGCACCAAAGTGGTTTCAGCTACAAGTTCCCACACATCTTTGCTTTCATTCACTCATCCAGGCAATATTTACTGAGGGCCTACTATGTGCCAGGCACCGGGTATCTGCTAGGGATACAACAATGAGCAGAACCAGATGAGATCCCTTCCCTGGCAAGCTGGGAGACAGACCTTAATCAAGGAATCACACAGCTATGTGTAAGGTATCTGGTGAGAGATGCATCGCTCCATACATGGAGCTGTGGGAGGATTGTAGGGGTGCAGCCTGTGCAGCATGGTCAGGAAAGGCTTCCCTAAAGAAATGATAAGGTCAGGATAAGGGGAGAATGAAGAAACAGAGAGGTTAGCCTGTGCAAAGGGCCTGTGGCCTGAAAGCAAGGAGGGGGAGTATTGCCAGTAAGATGCGTGGGGGTGGACCTGAGCTTGGCCAACCCCCTGTTGAATTTGTTCTTCATCCCCAATGCAAAGGTAAATTTCATGGGTTTGAAGCAGGGGAGCTGAGGAACAGGTGGTGAGGTGACACAGATCAATTTGCATTCCTGAAAGGTCAGGTGGTGAGGTGCTGAGGTGGATAGGGAAGCCTGGGGAGGAGCCACTGCAATTTTCTGGGCAAGAGGCCCAGAGGAGGGCAGCAGCAGTGACAGGAATGAAGAGTGGCTGGATTTGAGAGCAATTTGGGCATAGAATGAAATAACAGGACTTGGAGATGGGGTGCTCAGGGGGAAGGGATGTCCAGATGACTCCAGGTTCCTGGTTTAGGAACCTGTACAATTGCTCATGCCCTTTCCTTAGATGCAAGAGACTGAAAGAAGACTAAAATTTGTGAGAAAAAGATTAACTTTTTTCTTTTTCCCCAAATTAGGCAAAGGTGGCCTTCTCCATTTCTTTTGCTTTTCAAGGCACCAAGGAGATCAAATACCTTTGCTCTTGTGTTTCCAACGATCTTTTATCATCTCTCTTACCTCTGAGAAAAAGCAAATTAAAAATATGCTCTACAGACCCAGGTCTGAGGCTCACAAAAGAGTTTTGGTGAAATAGGATTAGTCCCTAAGTCCCAGAAAAGCTGTGGGGTCACGTCAGGCAGAGAGAAAGGTCTAACCTGCAGAGAAGCTGAATCTTATGACCAGGGAGCTTTTCAGAGGTGCCCTTGTTGAAGCTCATTTGTCGCCCAGGACACAATTCTTTCAGAAAAGGAGCTCTGGCCTTTGTAAATAGCTGCCCTAGGGGTGGGGGCAAGGCAGGACAGGCTTTGCTCTGGGGGGAAGGGGCCAGAAGAGTGGGTCTCCTTGGGAACCCCAGAAGCCACTTTGTTGTTAGGACAAATCAAATCCTTACAGCCATGGGGCTCCAGGGAGCTTCTGAGAAAATGAGGTGTGATTTTCCCCCAAGAAACCTGCCAAGGAGACGACAGGTGCACAGGACAGAAGGACTCAGGATGCTAGTTCCAGAGGGAAACACTCAGGGTTCAAATTCTCTGGCTCTGGAAGTTCACATGACTTCCTGAGGCCTTAGTTTCCCCATCTGTAACACAGGTGTGAAGCTATTCCTGACCTTTCAGGATAGATGTCATCAACAAGACCCCTTATAAAATGCTCACCTTCTTGCCTGGCACACAGACGTTGGGGTGACTTGGTATCTTTGTAAAGCAATACTTTTCACCACAATGCACTCTCTCACTTCTTCCATGGATAAAGATGGAGGGGACCCAATCTTGTCCTCACTGAGACCACAGTCTCCTAAGTGAGATAATCAATTCTTAGCCTTCACTCCGCATGGGGGGAGGGGGTAAGTTTTTGCCATACTCCTCCTGCATCTCTCCTCTCCTCCCCGCTGGGGTGAGTTTCTGTTCCAGCTGGCTGCACTTGTGACTCTTCTTCAGCAGCCTACCCTCAGGAGCTGCCTTGCCAGCCCCTGAAGAAAGCCAAAAATGCCTGGGAGTTTCCATCCCCTTTGGTGTAGAGGACCATGAAAGTTGGGGTGGAGGACCGTGAAAGTCCAGCTCCCTTCCCTGCCAGGCAACCCTAAGTGTGATTTACCTCCTGTTCCCTTGAGCACCCACCAGCAATGGTTGGATCTGCCCTGGGGCATTCTGCCTGAGATCACAGCCTTGCTTGCTCCCTTCCTATCCTTGGCTTTCTTCCCCCTCTCCCTTACTGTTCTCCCCAGGGTGCACCTTCTTTATATATCACTGGCACAGAAATCCTCAATATAGACTCTGCCATAAGTGTAACTGTTTTCCCATTCTGCAGATGAGGGGACTGAGGTTCAGGACATTTCAGCTGTTTCCTCAGGTGTCCCACAGCCAGGGGTGGCTGAGCTGGGCCTTGGTCCAGTTGTGGTCTGATTCCAAAGTCCAGGGTTTTTTCCACACTACAGCATGTATGTGATAAGGCTAAAGCAGAGAGAGAGGTCCATTTTCAAACGAGGTCAGAGGAAGGGACAGCAAGTTATCGTGTCTGGGTATGAGGGTAGAAGATCTGTGGCTGACACTGAGCAGCCTGTGGAAGCACAGATGAAGTTTTTCAGATGGAGATGGTGGGAATGGCATTGTAGGAAGAGGGAACAACATGTGCAAAGGCATGGAGGTATGAAAGACTGCTTGTTGGGGAAGCACATGTGCTATGCCCCCTCTTCCAGCCTCATCATTTCTTACCTTCTGACTGCCTCCCTGCTTCTACCTCAAGCTCCTTGAATCTATTCTCCAAACAGAAGCAGGTAGCAAAGAGGCTTTTTTAAATGTAAAATATAAAAATGTCTTTTAAAAATGTAAATCTGATCATGCCTCACTAAACTTCCTCCAAAGAAACCTTTCAGTGACTTCCTCTTCCACTTGTAAAAAAATTTAAACATCTTTCCATGTCCAACTAGCCCTGGTTATCTGGGCCAACCAGCCTTTCCCCTCCTCTCCTGTTCTGCTTCCCTTCACTCACTCCAGCTCTCTGGCGACTGTTCTCTGACCTCTGTAAGCTTGTTCCTGCCCCAGGGTCTTTGCTATGTTCTCTGTCAGAGAAAGAAACTTTCTTTCCCTAGATCAGTGAGTGATTTTCAATTGGTGTGGCACAATATATATATATATATTTTTACAGGGACAGAGAGAAAGAGTCAGAGAGAGGGATAGATAGGGACAGACAGACAGGAATGGAGAGAGATGAGAAGCATCAATCATCAGTTTTTCGTTGCGACACCTTAGTTGTTCATTGATTGCTTTCTCATATGTGCCTTGACCGCGGGCCTTCAGCAGACCAAGCCACCCCTTGCTGGGGCCAGCGACCTTGGGTCCAAGCTGGTGAGCTTTTGCTCAAGCCAGATGGGCCTGCGCTCAAGCTGGCAACCTCGGGGTTTGAACCTGGGTTCTCCAGGTCCCAGTCCAACGCTCTATCCACTGCGCCACCGCCTGGTCAGGTAGCACAATAATTTTTAAAACATGCAATACCTTACTATTTCGTCAAGAGCACTGATCTCTTTTCCCTTAGATTGTAAAAAAAAAAAAAAAATGACAACAGCCAACACAATAGCTGTCTGGTGTGAAAAAATCAAAATTAAATCTTTTTTTGGCACATGGGCAAAATATTTATTTTTTGATGTGCTGCAAAATTTTAGTAATTAGATTATGTGTGCCACAGATTGAAAGGGTTGACAATTGCTGCTCTAGATCTTCACAGGGCTGGCTCCTTCTCATCCTTGAGGTCTCAATTTGTCATGACTTAGAGTAGTCACACCCCAGCACACTGCCCTGTTGGATTCATTTGTAACACTTATAATAACTCCAAGTCATCAGGCTTGTTTGTTTCCTTGTCTATCTCACATCTCTCAACTGGAATGTGAGCTGAGTACAGAAACCTAGTCTCTCTCAGCTCTTTATCTCAAATGCCTCTAGCAATGCCTGGAACTTAGTAGGCTCTCAAGAATAATTGCTGCATTTGCCTGGTGTGTGTGGAAGGATCAGAGGCTAGGGAGAGGCCTTGATGGACATTATCATTTGAGTAATAAGGAGATACCAGCTTAGGCTGCAAATTTGCCCACAGCTAATGAAAATCGGGCTGATGGGGTGATGGACAGCAGCAATATCAGAGTCATTGTGTGATCTTCCAGCCTTCCACCCTAACTTCTTTGGGGCATACCCATACACAAGTCCCCACATAGGAACTGGGCTAGCCTGTTGCTCTGAGTGCTTACCTTAGAAATACCCAGTAGAGGAGGAGCAAGATGGCGACAGAGTAGGCGGACTTACCAACTTCCAACTCGCAGAACCAAAGTGGATTATAACTCAATTCTAAGAACCATCACCTGGATAAACCAACTTTGAACAAAACTAAGTGGACTCTTCAACCAAGGAACACAGAAGAAGCCACATTGAGACTGGTAGGAATAGCGAAAACGCGAAGAGGGCTGCCCAGCTCCCCGGAGCAAATGGCAGCCCGGAAAGACCCGCGTGGCGGGAGGAGAGTTTGGTGGAGAGGGAGGGACCTGGGTCCCAGGAACCAAGCCCCAGCCTACAGTCCCAGAGCCTAGAAGAGGCGTTTGGACAGTTTTGAGCTGTGAAACAAGTGAGGGAGCTCCCAGGCCTACAGTGTGGAGTATTAGGTCCCATCCTACTCTGCTGAGGGTTGCTGAAGGGTATGGTGGGCGGCAGGACGCTGAAACGCGGTTCTGTCGGTGTGAGCTCCGTCTAGCCCAGCAGGGTCGGAGGGGATGCGCGAAAGCGGTCCGGAAGCTGCGGGACGCCTGTAGTCCGACCTGTGGGGACAAAGCGGGAGGCCAGGAACGGGCAGAAATCTGCTCTGCGAGCCTGGGCAAGCCGGCCCTGACCGTGGGGACCGGGCTAGGACCACGGACAGACGGGGGGCTTGCGGCTGAGCTCACGCTACGATCCCTGCCCGGCCCGAGAAACCGAAGTTTGCCATTCTGCGTGCGTGAGCGGGCTCTAAGCACTGGGACGGGGTAGACCCCGAGACAAGTGGAAGCTCGCAGCTGAGCCCACGCTAATATCCCCACCCGGCTGGAGAAACAACGATTTGCCATCCCTCGTGCACGAGCGGGCTCGGAACACGGGGGCGGGGTAGAGTCCAGGACGAGCGGAAGTCCGCAGCTGAGCGGAAGCCAGCAAACACGCCCGGCCCAATAAACCTTGGTTTCCGATCCTGCGCAGAAGGGCCCTGGCCTCGAGGGCGGGTCTAAATCTCCGGACGAGCAAAGGCTTACGGGTGAGAGCATGTCAAAAGCCCCGCCCAACCCGCGAAACTGTAGCGAGCAGGCTCTGACTGCTGGTTCTGGGCAGAAGGCCGGAAATAGGCTGGTCCGCAGCTGAGTAAAGGTGCTCACCTCTATCCTTGGTGCTAAGGCTTGTGGCTTGAGTGACAGCCCCTCCCGCGGAGGAGAGGCAGAAATCACAGCAAAAGCCACAGTGGGCTGGTGCTGGCAAAGCCGATACCCAACCACCCGAGGCAGCGGCAGAGGGGGTGGGGGGCCTGCAGACAGACCACACCTAAAGAACACAAAGGCAACACCTACTGGACTCCAGTGGCCACAACTTGCTTATACACAGACAAAATGGGCAGGCAGAGGAATGCAAACCAAATGAATCAAGAGAAATCCCCAGAGAAGGACCTGAATGAACCAGATATAACCAAATTACCAGATGCAGAATTTAGAATAATGATATTAGGATGTTCAAAGAAATTAGAGCAACAATGGATAGTCAGTATGAACACCTAAATAAAGAGATAACAAGTATAAAAAAAGAAATTGAAATAATAAAAAAGAATTAGACAGAAATGACAAATACAGTATCAGAACTGAAGACCACAATGGAAGGAATTAAAAGCAGGATGAATCACGCTGAAGATAGAATAAGTGAGTTAGAGGACACAATAAACAAAGGCACAGAAGCAGAGAAGAAAAGTAAAAGAGACTCAAAAAATGTGAGGAAACTCTAAGGGAGCTCTGTGACAACCTGAAGAGAAACAACATTCGCATCATAGGGGTGCCTGAAGAAGAGGAGAGAGGACAGGAAATGGAAACTTTGTTCAATCAAATCATAGCAGAAAACTTCCCTAAATTAAGGCTGGGAAACACTCCACACGTTCAAGAAGCACACAGAACTCTATTAAAGAGAAACACAAAAAGATCTACACCAAGACACATCATAGTTAAAATACCAAAGCTAATGGATAAAGAAAAAAATTTAAAAGCTGCTAGGGAAAAAAAGGCTATCACCTACAAAGGAGCCCCCATAAGGATGACATCGGACTTCTCAACAGAAACACTTGAGGCCAGAAGGGAATGGCAAGAAATAATCAAAGTAATGCAGAACAAAAACCTACAACCAAGACTACTTTATCCAGCAAGGTTAATGTTTAAAATTGAAGTAGAAATAAAGAGCTTCCCAGAAAAAGAAAGCCTGAAGGAATTCATAAAAACCAAACCAATTCTGCAAGAGATACTAAGGGGCCTGTTGTGAACAGTTTAATGGGAGAAAAGAATATAGCAAAAGAAGAATACAACTTTAAAGAATAAAATGGCAATAAACAACTACATATCAATAATAACCTTAAATGTAAATGGATTAAATGATCCAATCAAAAGAAATAGGGTAGCTGCATGGATAAAGAAACAGGACCCATACATATGCTGTCTACAAGAGACACACCTTAAAACAAAAGATGCACATAGACTGAAGGTAAAAGGATGGAAAAAAATATTTCATGCAAATGGAAATGAAAAAAAAGCCGGGGTAGCAGTACTTATATGTGACAAAATGTACTTTAAAACAAAGGCTGTAGTAAGAGATAAGGAAGGACACTACATAATGATAAAGGGAACAATTCAACAGGAAGATATAAATATTATAAATATCTATGCACCAAATATAGGAGTCCCGACATACATAAAGCAGACTTTGATGGATATAAAGGGCGAGATTAACAGCAATACTATCATAGTAGGGGATTTCAATACCCCTCTAACAACACTGGATAGATCCTCAAGAAAGAAAATTAATAAAGAAACAGCAGACTTAAAGGAGACACTAGATCAACTTGATTTACTAGATATTTTCAGAACTTTTCACCCTAAAGCAGTAGAATATACATTCTTCTCAAGTGCTCATGGTACATTTTCTAGGATAGACCACATGTTAGGACACAAAAGTGGTCTCAATAAATTTAAGAAGATTGAAATCATATCAAGCATTTTCTCTGATCACAATGCCATAAAACTAGAAATTAACCACAAAAGAAAAAATGAAAAATACTCAAACACTTGGAAACTAAATAGCATGTTATTAAATAATGAATGGATTAACAATGAGCTCAAAGAAGAAATAAAAAAGTTTCTAAAAACAAATGATAATGAGCATACATCAACTCAAAATTTATGGGACACAGCAAAAGCAGTTCTGAGAGGGAAGTTCATTGCACTACAGGCATATCATAAGAAGCTAGAAAAAGCTCAAATAAGCAACCTGACCCTGCATCTAAAAGAACTAGAAAAACAACAACAAATAAAAAACAAGACAAGTAGAAGGAAGGAAATAATAAAGGTCAGAGCAGAAATAAATGACATAGAGGCTAAGGAAACAATACAGAGGATCAATGAAACAAGAAGCTGGTTCTTTGAAAAGGTAAACAAGATTGATGAACCTTTAACTAGACTCACCAAGAAAAAAAGAGAGAGGACTCAAATAAATAAAATTAGAAAGGACAGTGGAGAAATAACAACTGACACAACAGAAATACAAAGCATTGTAAGAAAATACTATGAAGAACTATATGCCAAAAAATTAGACAATCTTGGTGAAATGGACAAATTTCTTGAATCATATAACCTTCCAAAAATCAATCTGGAAGAATCAGAACACCTAAACAGACCAATTAAAACAAATGAGATCGAAACAGTTATCAAAAAACTCCCAAAAAAGAAAAGTCCTGGGCCTGATGGCTTCACAAGTGAATTCTATCAAAAATTCAAAGAAGAACTAACTCCTATCCTCCTCAAGCTATTTCAAAATATTCAAGAGGAAGGAAGACTTCCAAACTCCTTTTATGAGGCGAGCATAATTCTGATCCCAAAACCGGGCAAAGACAACACAAAGAAAGAAAATTATAGGCCTATATCCCTGATGAATTTAGACGCTAAAATTCTCAACAAAATATTAGCCAACCGGATCCAGCAATATATGAAAAAAATCATACACCACGATCAAGTGGAATTTATTCTGGAGAGACAAGGCTGATTCAATATTCTCAAATCAATCAATGTGATTCATCACATAAACAAAAGGAAAGACAAAAATCACATGATAATTTCAATAGATGCAGTAAAGGCATTTGATAAAATCCAGCACCCATTCATGCTCAAAACTCTCAGTAAAGTGGGAATACAGGGATCATTCCTTAACATGATAAAAGCCATCTATGACAAACCCACAGCAAACATCATACTAAATGGACAAAAATTAAAAGCAATCCCCTTAAGATCAGGAACCAGGCAGGGATGCGCCCTTTCACCACTCTTATTCAACATAGTTCTGGAAGTCCTAGCTACAGCAATCAGACAAGAAGAAGAAATAAAAGGCATCCAAATTGGAAAAGAAGAAGTAAAACTGTCACTATTTGCAGATGATATGATATTGTATATTGAAAACCCTAAAGTCTCAGTCAAAAAGCTACTGGACCTTATAAATGAATTCAGCCAGGGGGCAGGATATAAAATTAATACTCAGAAATCAGAGGCATTTCTATATACCAACAATGAACTGTCAGCAAAAGAACTTAAGGAAACAATCCCCTTCACTATTGCAGCCAAAAAAATAAAGTACCTAGTAGTAAATTTAACCAAGGAGGTTAAGGACTTGTACTCGGAAAATTATAAAACATTGATAAAAGAAATCAAGCAAGATACAAACAAGTGGAAGCATATACCGTGCTCATGGCTAGGAAGAATAAACATCATTAAAATGTCTATATTACACAAAGCAATTTACAAATTCAATGCAATACCAATTAAAATACCAATGACATACTTCAAAGATATAGAACACATATTCCAAAAATTTATATGGAACCAAAAAAGAACACGAATAGCCTCAGCAATTTTAAAAAGAAAAAATAAAGCAGGAGGTATCACTCTTCCAGATATCAAGGTTTACTATAAGGCCATTATACTCAAGACAGCCTGGTACTGGCACAAGAACAGGCACATAGATCAATGGAACAGAACAGAGGACCCAGAAATAAACCCACAGCTTTATGGACAACTGATATTTGACAAAGGAGGAAAGAACATACAATGGAGTAAAGACAGCCTCTTTAACAAATGGTGTTGGGAAAATTGGACATCTACCTGCAAAAAAATGAAACTAGACCATCAACTTACACCATTCACAAAAACAAACTCAAAATGGATAAAAGACTTAAATGTAAGTCGTGAAACCATAAGCATCTTAGAAGAAAACATAGGCAGCAAGCTCTCCGACATCTGTAGCAGCAATATATTTGCCGATTTATCTCCACGGGCAAATGAAATAAAAGGCAAGATAAACAAATGGGACTATATCAAACTAAAAAGTTTTTGCACAGCCAAAGACAATAAGAACAGAATAAAAAGACAAACCACACAATGGGAGAACATATTCGACAGCACATCTGATAAAGGGTTAATAACTAAAATTTATAAAGAACTTATAAAACTCAACAACAGGAAGACAAACAAGCCAATCAAAAAATGGGCAAAAGAAATGAATAGAACTTTCTCCAAAGAGGACATACAGATGGCCAATAGGCATATGAAAAAATGCTCAACATCACTAATTATTAGAGAAATGCAAATTAAAACCACAATGAGATATCACCTCACATCAATCAGAATGGCACTCATCAGCAATACAACACAGAATAAGTGCTGGCAAGGTTGTGGAGAAAAGGGCACCCTTCTGCACTGCAGACTGGTGCAGCCACTATGGAAAACAATTTGGAGATTCCTCAAAAAATTAAAAATCGAACTGCCTTTTGACCCAGCTATCCCACTTATAGGAATATACCCTAAGAACACCTTAGCACTGTTCGAAAAGAAGAAATGCGCCCCCATGTTTCTGGCAGCATTGTTCACAATAGCAAAGATCTGGAACCAGCCCGTGTCCGTCAGAAGACAAGTGGATTAGAAAGCTATGGTACATATATACCATGGAATACTTCTCAGCCATAAGAAATGATGACATCGGATCATTTATAACAAAATGGATGGTCCTTGATAACATTATACGGAGTGAAATAAGTAAATCAGCAAAAAAGAAAAACTGAGAACAGCATGATTTCATACATAAGTGGGACATAAAAGTGAGACTATGAGACATGGACAAGAGAGTGGTGGTTATGGGGTGGGGGGAGGGAGGGAAGGGTGGGATAGGGAGGAGGGGAGGGACACAGGGAAAACCAGATAGAAGGTAACAGAGGACAATTTGACTTTTGGTGATGGGTATGCAACACAATTGAATGATAAGATAACCTGGAGATGTTTTCATTAAAAAAATAATTAATTAATTAAAATAAATAAATAAATAAAAATTTAAAAAAAAAAAAAGAAATACCCAGTAGAGGACACCACTTTATTCCCCCTTTTTTACTGATATTTTTGTATGGTTGTAAAATATGCATAACAAAATTTACCATTTTAATCATTTTTAGGTATACAGTTCAGTAGCATTAAGTACATTCACATTGTAGTTATAACCATCAGCACCGTCTATCTCTAGAACTTTTCATCTTCCCAAACTGAAACTCTGTGCACATTAAACACTAACACCCCATTCCCCCTCCCCAACCTACCCCCATCCCTAGGCAACCACCGTCCTACTTTCTGTCTCTATAAGCCTGACTGCTCTAGGGGCCTACTACAAGTGGAATCATACAGTATTTGTCCTTTTGTTGCTCAGCATACTATCCTTGAGGTTCATTCCATGTTGTAGCCCATGTCAGAACTTCCTTTTTAAGGCTGAATAATATTCCACATTTTGTGTATTCCCTCATATCTGTCTATCCATCAGTTGATGGACATTTGGATTGTTTCCCCCTTTTGGCTCTTGTACATACTGTTTCTAATGAACATGATTGTATAAGTATCTGTTCAAGTTCTTGCTTTCAGACCTTTTGTGCATATACCTAAGAGTGGAATTCCTGAAACACATGAGATTCTACTTTTAATTTTTTAGGAACTTCCATATTGTTCCACATAGTGGCTGCAGCAGTACAGCAGTGGCTGCACCAAGGACACTGCCTTTTGCTGCATTCCTTCAAGTACTTATGCAGTCAAGACATCCTTGGATTCAAGTCACCCTGTAACATCAGCATACAGGGTTATAACAACTTAAGTGACTAAGTTAAAGCCAAAGTCTAATTTGCTAAAGTGAACATAACCAGAAATGGGACAGGTCTGCTTTGTGAGTTTTAAATGATGTTACCTTGTAGCTTCACCTTGTGTCTGACTCCTAGAGGGGACTGCCCATCCTTTATTTTCTTTTATGTAATTATGAATGGGTGATAGATTTCATCTGGAAATGATGGAAACTTTCTATTTGAGGATGGCCTAGAGCAGGGGTCTCCAAACTTTTTACACAGGTGTAAAAAAGTTTACTGTCCCTCAGACTGTTGAAGGGCTGCCACACACAGTACTCCATACACTGACCACCAGTGAAAGAGGTGCCCCTTCCAGAAGTGTGGCAGGGCCAGATAAATGGCCTCAGGTGGCCACAATTTGGCCTGTGGGCCGTAGTTTGGGGACCTCTGCCCCTCAAGACAGTGTGTAGGGTGATCAGTCCTCAGAAGCAATACATACCAACCAGGCCATAACCAAGGATGGAGTGGATACAAGAAGTGCCATTTATTCATTTATGATTTTAAAAATAGCCCCATTATCTTGACCAGAATATTCTCTCCTTGAAACCCTAGGCTCCATAGGAAACCAAGTTGTAATAGAAAGCCATTATATTGATTTACCATGGAACCACCATTACCTTGACCAGAAACATGGAACTATCACAATCTATTCATTCTTTCCTGGTTTACAAGGTTATATGGGCATCAAAAGATAGCCCCAAATTGAAGCAAGTAAAAGGGAATGAATATTGGATGGCATCAATCTCAATGGTAAAGAATTGGACAGATCATTATAATCTCTGACATTAGCTAAATCTATCCCTACCTTCATCTACCCATTTACCTTCCCAGCCACCAATCCATCCATCCATCCATCCATCCATCCATCCATCCATCCATCCGTTTATACATCCATCCATCCATCCATCCATTTATTCATCCATCTATTAATCCATCCATCCATCCATCCCTAAGTTCATAAGTCTAATAATACAGAGAAAAGTGCTCCAAGCTGAGGGAACAGCATGTGCAAAGGGCCTGTGGTAAGAGAGAGTTTGTTTGTCAGAAGAGCTGGATTAGAGAAATGAGGAGGATTGTGACACCAGATGAGTCTGGAGGGGTGGGCAGGGACCAGACTATGTGGGTTTAAGACCATAGGGAGTTCTAACTATACCAATGGTATATTAATAGACCTTTCTGTGATGATGGAAGTATTCTATATAGGGTGTCCGTAAAGTCATGTGCAATTTTGTCCTGTGATCGGTCAAAAGTGCACCATGACTTTACGGACACACTGTATGTTTGGGTCCAATATAATAGCCACTAGCCGTTTGTTGCTACTGAGCACTTGAAATGTAGCTACTATGATCTGAAGAGCTAGACTTTTGTTTCTATTTCATTTTAATTAATTTAAATTTAAATGGCCACAGGTCGCTCTTGGCTACTGCATTAGACTGTGCAGGTCAATACCCTAAAAACAATGGGAGGCTATGTGAAGGGTTTTAGCAAGGGATGAATCAACATGATCACATCCATCTCTGGCTGCCGTGTGGAGAATGGATTGACAGAAGAAGGGATGTCGGGGTACCCAGTGATGAGGCTTCTACAATGGTCCAGAGAAGAGGAGTGGCCACCTGGGCTGGGAACAGGATGAGATGGAGGTACAGAGAAGTTAAGGATATTTGGGAAAGTCCAGGGATGGAAAATCAACAGGACTTAGTGATGAGGGAGATGGTGATTTGGAAGCGGAAACATCAGGATAACCCCTTGGTCTCTGGTAGGCACAATAGTATGGAAGAAGGGTGCTTTTTCTGAGACAGGGATCCCTGGAAGAGGACCACATTTGGGGGATTTTGGGGTTTCTGAGTTCTGCTTGGGTCACATTGAGCATGAGTGGTTCTGAGTTGTCTAAGAGGAAATGTCAGTTGGGAGCTGGAGCTCTGAGAAGTGTGAATAAGTAGAAACTAAGATCATGGATGTGGATAGGCAAGGAGAGGGGAGGGCCCAAGCCGTGATGGCTTCCAACTTCAGTGCTGGGTGGAGGAAGGCGCATCTGCAGAGGGGATGTCTGAGGAAACTCAGGATGGTGTGAGACAATGCAAGGTCATTACAAGGACTTTGCTTTCATTCCAAAGGCAATGGGGAGCCATTGAGGGTTTTGAGACAAGGAGTCACATAATGTGATGTGGGTTGAACAGGACCAGTCCTGTTAGGAGGAGGCCTAGGGTAGAAACAGAGAGCCCAGTGATGTCATAATGCAGGATAGAAATTATAGTTGTGGAAAGAGACTGTAAGTGGCAGTGGAAATGGTCAGATTCTGGATTACTTCCTAAAGGTGGACTGAATGTGAGAGAAGACTCAATGACAATTCCAAGGTTTTGAGCTTGAGAACTGGGAGGATGGAGCTGTCTTTAACAGAAATGGAAATGATGATCAGAAAAGCAGGGTGAGGAATATCAGGAGTTTGGCTTTTGAAAAAAAAAAAAAAAAATATATATATATATATATATATATATATATATATATATAAAACTTCAGATGCCTGTTAGAAGTCTCAGAAGAAATGTCAAGCTGGCAGGTGGATACAATGGTCCAGGCTGAAGATATAAGTTAGGGAGTCATCAGCATAGAGAATGCCTTAAGATGGGATGAGATCATCTAGGTAGTAAATGTAGATAGAGAAGAGTACCAAGAAACCTAGAAAATTCTCTGACTCTACCCATTCTCTCTGTCTCTCTGTCTTTTTCATCTGTCTTTCATCTTTTTTTCTTACCCTCAGTTCTCTCTATTATCCCTCACTCCACCCAGCCATCAACAATTCCTGAGTTTAGCAGTCTTCAGTTTGGGCCACAAGAAGAAACCAACTTCTCTTTCTCAAGACAAGTTCTGAACTCTCAGGGAAGAAATCCGATTGGTCTAGTTGGGTCCGGTGCCTACCCCTGAACCAATCAGTTTTGCCAGGGTGTGGGGTCTTGACAGCTCCCTGAGTAACCGTGTGGGTAGAAGGAAGTAAGGCTTAGTTCCCTGAAATGGTTGGGCATCCTGAGCAGGCACCAATCCAGTATGGTTTTCAAACACAGATTTAAGGGCATACAGGTGACTCTTTCCTGAGGGAAGACTGGCCAGCAAGACATAGACTGTGAAATGCCTGTGTGAGGAGAGCCTCCTGCCTACAGACCAGCACAGTCCCTTTCTTCAGTTGGCCCAGATCCACTAGAGAAAGTCAGCAGCTAGAGCTGAGTCATGATTGCTGCGATAGCTACTACTGGCATCTTCTCAGCACCTCCCATTGCCTCGGTCACCTCGGCAGTCTTTAAGTTGACTTCCTTGCTGATTTGCTGAAAAGACTGTGTTCAACCTTCTCCTCCCAACTTAGACTCCCAAGTGCTCCTGTCTCTGCAGTAAAAGGCACCCGTGCCCCACTGCCAGTCCTCTGCTTTCCCGTGGCATGCTGTCTTTTGGGGAACACGTCATGGAGGAAAGTAGAGAGCAGCCTGGAATTGGGTGATGAGGACCTTTGCGTGTGAACTTCATCATCTTCCCTTTACACCTTGTTCACCATCCTTTCCCTATGGGAGAACAGGTGGCTCCTTTGTGCACTTTCCTGGACTTCACACCTGACTTTTATCTCTCCATCAGACCACGTTTTTATTGACCCACCGTCAACTTCTTCTCAGATGTGCTCAGGATCCCTCTAATGAGGAAGAACATTCCTTCCTTTGATGCTTTCACTGTCCACAGATCATCTTTTAACCTCTCCTTTCTTCTCCAGCCTAGAGTTTCCTAAAGGGAGCTCAATACCTACTGCTTACCCCGTACTTCCATCCTCTGAAAGCCTATCAGGGCCCCAGCCTATTGTGGACAAACCCAGGGGAGCCTTTTTATGTTCATCCTCCCCACTTCCCAGCAGCAGCAGTGGTAACGTAGTGGGGACATCCCACCCATCCTCTTCATGGAACTCTGGCTTCTGTGATGGTAGGTTTTGAATCCAGATGATTGGGGGCAAGAGAGAAAAAAAAACAGAGAGATAAGGGCTGTTCAGATTTCAGTCCAGTGTAAGGGCATTTTCCCATCTGCTGCAGCCTGCCGGACTGCTTCCACTCACTTTCCTCTCTCCTAGACTCACCTACCCAAGGCCCCTGAGCACACCTCCTGTTCTCTGCTTTCACTTCTACAGGCCCATCTCCCCTGTCAGTGATGTCTTCTCATCTCCAGGTGGAAACCCTCTCGATGGGCTGACACAATCCAAATTCTTTCGCCTCAATTCTGGCCCTTCCCAAACCCTCGCCCTGTGGAAAGGGCTGCTCATTTGCCCTCACCCTCATCACCTACCATGCACTGAAACCCCATGGCTTCTCTGAATCACAGAACCACGTAAGTTTCTTTGTAGTCTATCATTCACCTGGCAATTAATCACATCCTGCTGTGCCCCATCTCTGATGCTGTTGATTTTCAGGGTGCTTCATGCCTTGTATTATTATGTAACTCCCCACATGTTGTCTCATCAACCTGCATTAAGTTCCGGTGGGGGTGGGGAGAGTAGGCCGGGTGACTTATCTGTCTTTGAATTCTCCAACGCTCTTAGCAGAGTGGCTCACACAGGAGATGCTCAATAAATGTGTGATGATTGATGGGCTTGTTGTTGGTTTTTCTCCAGCCCATCCTTTATGGTGCTGTCAGAAAAATCTTTCTCAAGGATTGTTCTCATTACGTAACTCATCTGGCTCCCTTGATTCAGTCTGCCAGCATTATTGAGTATTTTCTGGGTGGGTGGCATTGGGTAGAGACTTCTGAGGGTGAAGAAAGGGTGAATGAAGAAACAGCTGATAGATATCCCATGGGCCTGACATACTGAGGAAATAGTCACAAGTGGAAGGTGTATTAGGAATTAAAAGATAAATGGAGGAACCGTGAAGGCCATGGGAAGTCAGAGTGGTGTGTTTTAATGAGCTCAGGTCATCAAGGCTGACTTTGGGAGGTGGAAGGGCTTGAGCTGGGTCTCTTAGATGGGAGGTTTGAGACAGGAAGAGATGAAATTCCTGGCAGAGAGAATTTGAGGAGCAAAGTGATGCAGCCAGGACTGTCATTGCAGCATCTATGTCCTCTCAGGCATCCCCAGGACAAAGTGAGAAGGTCAGAAAATAGTGTGATCTGCAGAAACCTTTATAGGAATCTTTATAGGTTTCAGGAGGATCATCGATGTTCCTGAATAGGCAATGTCACCCAGCTCATCAGTGCAAACTCACAAGCAGAGATATCAGCCAAAACCTTCTCAACACCCCACTTGCTCTTCCATCTCCTGCCAGTTCAGCTCCCTGCCTGTCACATGGTAGCCCTCTGTCCCTGATCAGCCATGGCATCTGAATCCAGAAAGGCAGAGGGTGGGCTTTGGGTGCTTTTCTCTGGGAAGGATGGTCTGCTGGCCCCTTGGTTGCCTGTGATAGATAGCACCTACCAAGCTACCCTGGGCAAGGCTCTGTGCATCAAGGTTATTTTTTTGGTTTGTTTTTTTTTTGCAACAGGGAACCCGAGGAAGGTCAGGTGTGTTATCCCAGGTTCAGTGGAGCCACAGCAAAGGTCCTGTGAGCTCCATGATGATGCAGACCTTATGCTACAACACAGGAGGGTGAAACCTCCCAGTCCTCCCTTTGACTCTATATTCTAGCCACATGAGGATGAAAGGAAAACCAGACTGTCGCCCTAGGAACTAGGCACAAATGAAGGAAAAATGGAGACTGTTGTGGAGGATGCGTGGACCAAGCATACAGGTTTCATCCAGAGTGGTATTAGAAGAGATAAATAAAAACCCAGTTTGCAGACCTTGTTTCTCACACTCGTCTCCACTGTGGCCTCTTTTTTGTTTTTATGTAACTTTGGGGGGATGTGATTTCAAATTGCAAGGAAAACAAAAGAACACTCTATACGTTTATTCACAAGCACCCCTATTTACATTTTTCTCATATGCTCTGTGTGCTCACACATGAACATCTTCTGAGCAAATTGCAGACCTACTTACACTTTACCTCTAAGCATTTCCTAAGGACATAAAGCCAGTACAGTTATCAAAGTTCGGAAATTTAACATTAATCCAAGGCTGTTGCTTAATCCACTCTCCATATTTGCATGCTACGAACTAACTGCCTCAGTAATGTTCTTTTCCCCTGGATTCTTTTGAGCACATACCTTTTTTATTTCTAATTGTTTGAAAATAACTTAAAGATTACAGAATAGTCACAATAAGTTGCAGAGAACATTTATAGATTGTATCTAGATTCACCTACTGTTGATGTTTTTCACCATTTGCTATACCATTTACACAGATTCTTGCTTCCCTTTTTTTCTCCCTCCCTTCCTCCTCTGTTTCTCCTTCCTTTCCCTCCTTTTGTTTTATCTACATACATAAGATTTTTTCCTAAACCACTTGAGAGTAACTTGGATTCAACATATCCCTTTACTCCTAAATACTTGTGTTATTTCCTAAGAACAGGGAAGTTCATCTACATAACCGCAGTACAATTATACACTCCATAAAATCAACACTGATATAATTCTTTTTTATTTAGGTAAAATATACATAACATAAAATTAATCATTTTAAAGTGAACAATTCAGTGGTAATTAGTATATTACAATGTCATGTCATCACCAACTCTGTCTAGTTCCAAAACATTTTCATCACTCCAAAGGTAGACCGTGTAACCATTAGGCAGTTCCTCCCCATTTCTTACCTACCTCCAGCCCCTGGTAACCATCTATCTGTACTCTTCTCTATAGACTTATCTATTTTGGATATATCAGTGGAATTATACAATATGTGACCTGTAAGTCTGGCTTTTTTCACTTAGCATATTATCTTCAGAGTCATCTGCATTGCCACATTGTAGCATGTATCATCACTTCATTCCTTTTTACCGCTGAATAATATTCCATTGTATGGATATACCATAATTTGTTTATCACTTCATCCAATGATGGATATTTGGGCTGTTTCCACCTTTTAGCTATTGTGAATAGTGAATAGTGTTGCTGTGGAGATATGTGTACATGTATTTGTTTGAATACCTGTTTTATTTTATTTTCTCTTTTGTGTGTGTGTGAGAGAGAGAGGGTTAGAAGAGAGAGAGATGAGAAGTATCAGCATGTAGATGCATCACTTTAGTTGTTCATTGATTGATTTCTCATATGTACCTTGACTGTGGGGTTCAAGCCAAACCAGTGACCCCTTGCTCAAGCCAGCAACCATTGGGCTCAAGCCAGCAGCCTCAGGGTTTCATACCTGGGACCTCAGCATTCCAGATTGATACTCCATTCACTGTGCAACCACTAGTCAGGCTTAATACCTGTTTTCAATTCTTTTGGGCATATGCCTAGCAGTAGAAGGTCTGGGTCAGATGGAAATTCTATGTTTAACTTTTTGAGAAACAGCCAAACTGTTTCCACAATAGCTACACCATTTCACAGTTTCACCAACAATATACACAGGTTCCAATTTTTCCACATTCTCAACAACACTTATTATTTTTCATTTTTTGTTTATTTGTTCATTAGAGCCATTCTAGTGAGTATGAAGTGTGGTTTTGATTTGCAATTCCCTGATGATTAATGATGTTTAGTATAGTTTTATGTGCTTGTGAACCATAGGTACATTGTGTTTTTTTTTTTTACAGGGACAGAGAGAGAGTCAGAGAGAGGGATAGATAGGGACAGACAGACAGGAACGAAGAGAAGTGAAAAGCAATCAGTTTTTTCGTTGTCGTTGTGACACCTAGTTGTTCATTGATTGCTTTCTCACATGTGCCTTGACCGCGGGCCTTCAGCAGACCGAGCAACCCCTTGCTGGAGCCAACGACCTTGGGTCCAAGCTGGCGAGCCTTTGCTCAAGCCAGATGGGCCCGCGCTTAAGCTGGCGAGCTCAGGGTCTCGAACCAGGGTCTTCCGCATCCCAGTCCGACGCTCCATCCATTGCGCCACCGCCTGGTCAGGCCATAGGTACATCTTTTTTAGAGAAATATCTATTCAAGTGTTTTGCCCTTTCTTGATGGGTTGTTAGCTTTTTGTTATTAGTTGTAACTGTTCTTTATATATTCTGGATACCAGACTTTCTTCAGATAAATGATTTTAAATAATTTTTCCCATCCCATAGGTTGTCTTTTCACTTTCTTGATAATATCCTTGATGCACAAAAGTTTTATATTAATGAAATCCAATTTATTAATTTTTTCTTTTGTTACTTATACTTTTGGTGGGTGCTGTAATTTTTAAATCTAATTTGCTGCCCTATTTCAATTTTTTTTTTAATTTAATTTTTAATTTTAATTTTATTCATTTTAGAGAGGAGACACAGAGAGAGAGAGAGAGAAAGGGGGGAGGAGCTGGAAGCATCAACTCCCATATGTGCCTTGACCAGACCAGTGCAGGGTTTTGAACTGGCGACCTCAGTGTTCCCAGGTCGACGCTTTATCCACTGCGCCACCACAGGTCAGGCTGCCCTATTTCAATTTTATCAATTGACTCTTTTATTCCTCTTTAGTACAGGATCCAGCCTAAGGTCAAATATTGCATTTCTTTGTCCTTAGCTTCCTTTAATTTTGGACATTTACCCAACCTTTCTTTGACTTTTATGACACCTACATTTTTCAAAGAATATAGTCCCTTTACTTTTTCATAGCATGTTCCTCATTTGGGATTTATCTGATATTTCCTCATGATTATCTTCCAGTTATGCCTTTTTGGCCAGAATACTGCCTGGGCCATGCTGTCTTTCCCGGGATATCAGGCCTAGAGACTCATGGTGCCCATGAGCCCCACTCTGGAGACATTACTTTTGATTACCTGGCTAGGTATAGTTTAATCCCTTTACTATATCCTAACTAATTTATCTCCAACCTTTGGAAAGACACTCAAAGACCAGGTAAATGTCCTGCTTTTCCACAGTTGTCTCTAGACTTAGTATCCACTGATAACTCTCTCCTGACCCATTCTTCACTATGATGGTTTTCAAATGCTGATTTTGCAACTCCAGCACTCATTGCATTTACCAGGTATGTCGTGGCACTCTAAGCAAGAGCTCTCCCTTCTCCCCATTGATTTATGAATTTATTTTTAAGTGAGAGGAGGGGAGATAGAGACACAGACTCCCATATGCACCCTGACCTAGATCCACTGGCAACCCCCATCTAGGGCTGATGCTTGAATCATATGAGCTATCCTCAGTGCCCGGGGCTGATGCTCGAACAAATCGAGCCACTGGCTGCAAGAGAAGAGAGAGAGAAGGGAGAGAGGGAGGGGAAGAGAAGCAGATGGTCAATTCTCATGTATGCCCTGATCAGGGACCGAACCCAAGACATCTGCACATTGAAACGACACTTTATCCACTGAGCAAACTAGCCAGGGCTCAAATTCTTTTTTTCTCTATGTCAATTTATGAATTCCTGCTTTTCCTCCAGTGGCTTAAAATTCATTACTGTATTTAATTACTTTGGTGCTAAAATCATCTCAGAATTGGCCAGTGGGAGCTCCTGCAAGCTGGTGTTTGTGCCTTTGTGACAGACCTCCGTGTGTGTGTGTGTGTGTGTGTGTGTGTGTATGTGTGTGTGTGTGTTAAGTACCTCCTTAACCTGGCATAACAAGATGTTCCTCCTGGCTCACCCTGACCCTGAACCCAGCCCTGCAGTCAACCATTTATCTCCAAGGATCTGTGTTTCCTGTTAGAGGAAAATTGCATTAGAGAGAAAAATCTTGGCCCCAGGTGACCACACACCTTTGCCTGGCCTCCTCCATACATGGGTGGTATGGGGTATGGGGCGGGGGACAAGGCACCAGAGCTGCTTCCCTCCCTGACCCTGGTGCTGCAGGGAGCCTCTGCAGTCATAAGTGTGGAACACCCAGCCCACCAGGACAAGTACTCAAAAGAGACTGGCTCAGGCATTATTTCATGTTGCATCTCTTTTTAGCTAAGTCTCTGTGCATACCTGTGATTATTTCCAGAGGAGCGGACCTCCTGAGTAATGAAAAATCATGTGTTCTTTAAACATAGAAATATATTATTTTGATGATATATGAGCACAGAGTTCTGCTGAGTTTTATACAGGCCAGACACTGTGCCTATGTTCTTGCTGTGGTCCCCACTCATCCCTTCTTCACTCATCATCTTCTTGGCCCCTAGAAGGCCTGAGTTTGGATTCCCAGGTCAAGACACTTCCTCCCTCATCAACCAGTCCAAGGTGAAATTCTCTTTCTTGGCTGCAGTGTTCCACCTTTGACTCTGTTGAGCTGACAATTGTCTGCAAAAGCAATATTGCCCCATCTTCCACCTGTACCCCTGTTGTAGTGGATCCTGCTGTGTTTCTGCCACGGACCTGCATGGCTAGTAATTGTCCAGGTCCTGAGGGACTAGCATGGCTAGTAATTGTCCAGGTCCTGAGTGAGAATGGTGCAGAATGAAGAAATAAACTGAGAAAAAAGAATGGGATCAGGAGGTCTCTTTGCAACACCAAGATACCTTGCAAGAGCCCAAGCAAAGCCCCTGGTCTGCTTTATTATATAGGGCAGAGCCATATGCAAATAAGGAAGCCTCATACAAAGTCGCACATCTCCAAGACAACCCAAGAATTCTCCCAAGTGCAGAAAATCCTCCACCCTGCGTAACTGAAATCAACCAACATCAGAACAAACAAAGGGTGAGAGGAAGGGCATGTACATTGCCTCTAGCAACTTAAACAAGTGAGGTGGGTGGACAGGATGAGTACAAATACTCAGCTTCATAGCCTATATGGAGATGTGGCAGAAGAACTTAGCCTTTGGCTAAGCCTTAAACTGCAAGGGCTTTGCCAGCTTGCAGTCTCCCGCATTTTTTCTTTTGATTGTTAGTTTCCCTGGATTCAGCTGAGACTCTGAGCTTGCTTCTAACCCTATGGTTTCTCCAGTCCTCCCTGCCTTGGCCATGAAGCCATTAACATTCTTATCCAGATCACTGATCAACAGTGTTGAAGGGGGAGGAGAGAAACACGTGCTCTCCAAGTCACCCCTCTAGTTGACACTTCCAAATTCATTTCGTCATTTGAACATTGTGAATCTCTCTGTTGTGCTGTGACCTGATCCTCCTCTCTCCAGCATTTCCACAAATGTTGTTTCTCCGCTTATAGAGCCGTGGGAGAGACAGTGGGAGCCAGAAGTATTCCAGGCAAGGATTGAGGGAAGGCAGGCTAAGGACATCCAGTCCTTACCACCCATTTTCTTGGTTATAAACTTCCCTCCTCCATTGCTGAGCCTCCCAGGAATCTCCAGGAAGGTCACTGCTATCTCCCTGCAGCCTCTAGCCTCTCCTGCCTTCTGGCCCTCCTACAGTTCCTCAGATCGCAGACAGCCACTGGGAGAGAATGTCACAGGATGAACCCTAGAGAAACCAAGTGTTCTCAGGCCAGCACCATGTTCTTGCCAACTCCTATGCCCCCCTCCATAGAGTTTACAGCATGAGGGTGAAGTCAATTCTCAGAAGAGCTGCTACACTATCGTCTCCCCATGGGTCACCTAAGTCCTTCTGTCCCAGCTTCTGGCATAACGGCCAAATCACTTCCCACCTTCAGAGCAAGCCCTGTAGGGTGAAAGAGTACCTGAGTTGTAAGGTTGATCCTGCCTTGCTGTGTGGATAAGTGACTCAGCCCCTTATCCCTCAGTCTCTGCATCTGTACAGGGGAATGAGAACTTTACCCATGTGCTGGCTCCTCTCCATCTGCCACTCTACCAGAGTGACCCCTGTCATGATTTGTCTGAGACTAATGGGTTTTCTGGGATGCAAAACTATCAGTGCTAAGACACAGACAGTCCCTAGGAAGACCAGGATGATTAATCACCCTCTGGCCCTACCCAGAGCCACTTTCCACCCTACTCTGTGACATAGGAAGCTGACCCCCAGAGATTAGACCCCTGAGCTTCTCTGCCTACTAACTAGCTAGGGTTCAGTCAATGGGAGGCACCAGCAGGAGATGGGAGGGTTGGAGGAGGGGGAGTGGATCTGTTCCTCACTCCCTCTCAGCTACCAAGCCTCCACCATAGCTCTAGCTGTCACTGGGCATTCCAATGACACTTTTTCTTCTCGTTGTCCCTTCAGGCCTAGGTGAGGTAGCAACCTTCCACCCAACTGCAAGCCCTTGGGTGCCTTAACATCCTTCCTGTGACCTTCTTCCACATCTTATAAATTAGTGTAGGGTAAATTCTGTTGGGTGTGTAGCCCGGGTTAAATTTTATACTGTCTGAAGGACCCAGCTCAGTGGCTAAGGTGAGTGCTTGGTAATCATTTTACCATTTTCTCTTATTATCATGCTAATTTCTAGCTGTCACCTTTTTTATCTGGGTTTGTTAGGAGGTGTACTAGACTTGGAGATCCTCAATGCCTTGGGCAAATTGCTTTCTCTGAGCTTCAGTTTCCTCATCCTGAAATGGGATTAATAGATTAACCTGTTGACTGATTATGGGTGTGTGACCCAAGGCTGTTGACTGGTGGGTGTTTTGAATCTGTGCCTGGTGTCAAGGAAAGGGAATCAGTAGTGTAAGATGCTCCCTGTGACCTCCACTGCCCTGTGAGCAAGATGAAGACCATCTTCTTTGCCCCTAAAGAGTATATCTGGATGAGAAAATGCTGCTTCTCTGATCTCATTTGTTCCCAAGTAAGCATTGGTGACAAATACAACAGTCAGAGGTTGTTTCAAAGTTTCTATCTTGACCTGTCACCCCACAGCAGCCTTCACTCATCCTTTCCACTGGGCTGGTCAAGAGGAAGATGCAGAATGTGGGTTTCTGCCTGCTCCCTGGTCAGTACTGCTTCTCATCTGTGAACAGGGGTGGCACAGACCTCCCACTCACTCCTTTTGCGTGAGATGAAGCAGAATCTGAGCAACCATCACTGAGCACTCCAGTGTGTCTCCCAGGGGAGATGAGAGAAGGAGGTGCAGGACATAACACTGGTTTAGAAAACACCCCTGGAGGCAAACAGCCCCATGTGGCTGGCAGGTGTATGATTAGCTTACTACACACAACCCTAAGATCCCTTCCAACTCTGAGATTCTTAGGTTCTTGTATCCCCTATTACAATCAATGCTCAATAGCCTGATGCTTAATTATTGTTATTAGCACATTCTCTTGTCTTTGACTATTTGAGCTGCAAGTTGTACAAGTTCAGTTTTGACTGTGGTGTATCTTTTTTTCCATCTTTTTGCTTTTAACATATTTGTACTTATGTTAAAGCATGTTTCTTGTAGGTAGCATAGAGTTGTGTCTTGCCTTTTTTAGTCTAAACTGACAATCTCTGCCTTTTCCTTGGGACTGCTTAGACCACTTACATTTATTGAGATCATAAATATGGTTAGTTTTATTTTATTTATTTATTTTTTTTGTGGCAGAGACAGAGAGTCAGAGAGAGGGACAGATAGGGACAGACATACAGGAAGGGAGAGAGATTAGAAACATCAATTCTTCATTGCAGCTCCTTAGTTGTTCATTGATTGATTTCCCATATGTGCCTTGACCGTGGGGCTACAGCAGACCAAGTGACCCCTTGCTTGAGCCAGTGGCCATGGGCTCAAGCTGGTGAGCCTTGCTCAAACCAGATGAGCCGGCGCTCAAGCTGGCGAACTTGGGTATCTCAAACCTGGGTCCTCCACATCCCAGTCCAATGCTCTATCCACTGCACCACCGCCTGGTCAGGCTAAATACGGTTAGCTTTAAATCTTTCATCTTGTTAGTTGTTCCATCAGTTCCTTGTTCCTTTTTTTTTTTTTTTTTTGCTTTTTCTGCTGTCTTTTGAATTGAATAAATAGCTTTATGATTCTGTTTTATTTCCTTGGTTAGTTTATTGGCTCTATTGTTTTGTTCTTTTAGTGGTGTCTTTAGGATTTATAGAATAGATCCTTAACTTATCACAGCCTATCTTCAAGTGAAATGTTATATATATAACTTGTTACATATAGTATGCTTTATAATAGTATACTTCCATTCCCCCCAGATCCTTGTACTGATATTGTTATATATTTTACTTTTGTGTATGTTGTAAACACCACACTACTTTTTTTTATAATTTCAGCTTAAATAGTCAATATCTACTTTAAAGCTTTGAGTCATTTTTTTAATATTCTGGATTTGCCCGTGTATTTACTATTTCCAGTGCTCTCTATTCCTAATGAGAACCTGTATTCCCACTTGGTGTCATTTTCCTTCTGTCTGAAAGACTTCTTTTAACATTTCCTATAGTACAAATCTGCGGGTGATGAATTCTTTCAGATTTTGTGAGTTTGAAAAAGACTTTATTTTTCCTTTGTTTTTGGAAGATATGTTTGATGGTAGTTTATAGGGTTTTTTTTTTTTTCTTTTTGTGTTTTAAAGGTGTTGCCCCACTGTCTTCTCACTTAGGTTTCTCACCATGATGAGAAATCTGTCATCATTATCTTTGTTGCTTTGTATAATGTATCTTTTATTCTGGCTGCTTTTGATATTTTCTCTTTATCACTTGTTTTTGAGACATTTAATTTTGATGAACCTAGGTATAGTTTTTTGTAAATTTCTTGTGCTTGGGATTCTTTGGGCTTCCTGGGTATAGGTTTATAGATTTCATCAAATGTTGAAAATTAGCAGCCATTATTTCTTCAAATATTTTTTTCTGCACCCTCTCCACTTTCTTCTCTCCTGTGAGGACTACAGTCGAACCTATGTTAGGCCACTTCACATTGTCTCACAGCTCACTGATGCCCCTTTGGTTTTTTATTTTCTCTTCTCATTGTGTTTCATTTTAATTTCTATTGCTGTTTTCAACTTCACTAATCTTTCCTTTGACACTGTCTAATGTTAACCTCATCTGGTGTCTTTTTCATTTCACACATTGTAGTTTTCATTTCTAGAAGTTAGGTCTGTGTCTTTTTTATATCTTCCTTATCTCTGCTTGACTTTTGGAGCATAGGGACTCCAGTTATAATAACTGTTACTGTGTCCTTATCTGCTCATTCTAACATCTTGGGCAGTTTTGATTGATTGAGTTTCTCATTATGCTTGTAATTTCCTTCTTTGCATGCCTGATAATTTATTATTGGATTCCAAATACTGCATTTTAACCTGTTGGGTACTAGATATTATTGTATCCTTATCAATATTCTTGAGCTTTGTCTGAGATGCAGTTAAGCTACTTAGAAGTAGTTTGATCCTTTTGGGTCTGGCTTTGAATATTTGTTAGATGGAACCATAGTGGTGCTCAGTGTAGCCTCATTATTCCCCTCTGTTCAGGCAAGACCTTTGTGAGAACTTTACTCAAAGTCCCACAAATCCTGAGGTTTGCCAGTCTGGCTGGTGGCAACAGGCACTACTCCCAGTGCTGACTGAGTACCAGGCTTTGTTCCTTCTAATCCTGTTAGATGGTTCTTTTCCTGGTCTTAGGCAGTTCCTTCATACAGAGACCCTCTGCTGATCTCCAGAGATCTCTCTCTGCCCTGCTCTCTTCTCTCTCTAGTTCTCTGTCCTGGACTCTCAACTCCATCTCCTCAACTCAAGGAGTTCACTAGGTTCCACCTGGGTTTTCCCTCCTGAACAGTGGCCTGGAAACCTCTTAAGGCAATAAGCTTGAGCAGTCACTGGGCTCACCTCTTATTCCCATCTCTCAGTTATCACTTATTGTCATTGTCTGGTGTCTAGTTGCAGACAAATTGTTTTGTATGCAGGCATGAGAGTAAATTGGTCTTTGTTACTCCATCTTGGCTGAAAGTGGGAGTCCCCTGAGCAGTTTAAATCAAGAAAGCAATGAAACAACCTTGTTTGTTTGTTTGTTTTTTGGTTTTTTTTAGAACAATCCCTGTTTCTAGAAGTTATTCCTAATCTCCCTGGGGTTTTAGGCATCTGGGTCCTTCTGCCTGAGTGAGCTCATGTCCTAACCTCCTCCAGTCCCAGAAAGGTGGTATGGGCATGAAGCCAGCCCTTCAAGACCAACTCTGTGCATTTCCCAGAAAGTGGCCCAACCTTCCTTGCTGTCACCTCACATTCTTGTCTGGAGGTCCCTGGCACTCAGAAGCAGGGAGCATTTGGGTGGGCAAAGCAACTTGTGACTGTGTTGGCAAGAGTGAAGGAGTTGATGCCAGGAGAGCCCTCATGGGCCACAGGAAGAAGAATTAGGCTTTACACTGGAAAAGCACATCCACACCAGACTCACCCACATCCTGACCCCCATTGGGTCAGTAGATGGAGGACTTTTAACCCCTTCTTAGAGGCTGAAATTGTGGGAGGTCACCCAGCTGCCCAGTGGTATAGTTTGTGTCTCTGAGCACTTGTACAAGTTTTCGGGCCTAAGGCATTGATTTGGGTTGGCTCCAAGTTGTCTTCCACCCCTGCCCGTGTCCCAAGAAGCCAGCAGGAAGACCTGGGAATGACTCTAACAGCCTCTCTGCCTGCAAGAATCTCTTTGAGCTAAGATAGGAGCAGCTCAGTGAAATACCCCGAGGGGACCATTTACAGAGGCTGGTCTTGCCTGGTCAGTGAAAAGCTGGCAGAGATTGATGAGGATGACTGAGAGGGTGCCTTCTTGTCAGGAAATAGCAGGGTTTTATAGAAGGATGCCTGTGGCTGCTATGTTGTCACTGTATGCAAAATACTACCTAAGAGGAGCCAGTGGAATTTTCCACCAAGGCTAAATCATGGCAGACTATGCTAGACATCAGCCTCTGATTCTTTTCTGTCCCTGCAATGCCCAGTGCTCAAAACACTAGAGAGGGCGGGGAGAAGGCATATTTGGGTTTCAGAGTCTCAGGACACAGGAAAAAATGGCACAAGGGTGAGATGAATCAGCTCCACCACTGTGTGCACATCTAACAGCCAGAGCGTTAGTCGTGTTGTCTGGTGTCTCGGATGTCATCAATGGAGGGAAAGGAATTGCATGTGGCTTCTGGAGATGCTTCCTGATTTCTTGACTGGCAACACTCCTAACTCTAAATGAGAGTCTCCAAATTGGTGGCGGAGAGGGGAGGGGGGTCTTTGGCTAATTCTGTGGACACCTGTTTAATTATGTGTATATTATCTGACCTTACCTACCGTTCTAAACTGGAATTAGTTATCCAGATCCCCAAATTGGGAGATGTCATGGAAAAGCCTGGATTTACAACTTCTCTTAAAGATTTTGAAGCTCAGGCAACCCTGAGCTGAGCAGTGGCCACTCTCCAAGCCCCCACAGTCTCCACCACTCCCTGTTGCATCCTGCACACCAGGGCCGGTGAGCACTCAATGATTCCTATGGACACTCACCTTGTGCTCCTATCAGTGTTGGAAAGCCGTGTCCTCTGTTGTGTCCTTTCCCCCTCTAGTGTCCACACGAGGGGTCCCTGAAAGCACATGGAAGGATCATCATCCTTTCCTTTGTGACAACCTCAAGCTGAGTAACATGCCGTTGAGTCTCCCTCATCCACGCAACTCAAACCTTCCAGCCTCCGGACAAAGGTCCTGGCTTCACATACAACAAGGCTTCTCAACCAAGCCTTCCCCTTGACAATGCAAGCTGAAGCTCATTCCTGGGAAGGTGGAATCATTTTTTTCTGACAGAGGGCAAGGCCTTACAACCAAGGGCATGATCTACTCATGCAACACTCTGGGTGCGAAGGGGCTCATTGGAGAGGTTCTTGGGGTTCTGGGTGAACTGGCTGGTCTGACATGGCCAGGGTACAAAAGACAATCATGTTCATTTCTTCCATGAAGAGGATAGGACATACCTCTTGAGGAGGGGGGATGAGCCAAGTGACCTGTGCTGGGCTCTCAACTCTCAAAGCCTATGACTTGAGACTCCCAAGAGCTGCACTTTTTATTTTCTTTATGTCATAGTGACTCCAAAAGACATGTTTCCTCAAGGCCACAGAGAGGAGGTGTGGGGGTTCTTTGTAGTATTGTGGAGACTGTTCAGTTGGTTGGGGTTGGGCACTGGCCTGGAACTTCTGTAAGAGGCTATGCAAGGTACACTTCTTGAGTGGAAGAGACGCTTGGGCCCAGGTTGAGTTGGATGGGGCCCCAGTAGGGTAACCTTGGGAAACCATAGCACTCTATGGCACATATTAAAACCATGGAAACCAGTCTCACCATGCACCAGCTCACAGTGAGTTGGTTATAAGCAAGTCACATGACCTCAGTTGCCTTGTAAACCAGGAAGGAGCATTTTGCCTGCAGGTAACAATATATAACTTAAAGTACTAAAGTAATAAGCACCTAATATTGGAAGGTTCCAGGTTGATTCAGTGAGGATCCAGGTGCCATCTCATTGTGTCAGGGAGTAGTTACACTCAGTGCCATCAAGAGTTCACCTTATGGGAAATGTGGGTCCAAGAGCCAGGTACACCCATTTTTTAAAATATCCAGAAATCTGCAGTTTTATATGTAAATTTTCTAATTTTTAAAACTCTTTTCAAGACAAAAACAAAATGTCATCTGCAGGCTGGATTCAACCTGTGGCTGCTGCCCACTGCTCAAGAGGCACGGAGGAGGATAGGATTTTCCTGAGGTCACACAGCAAGACAGTGGCTGAGCCCAAACCTCCTGATCCAGACAGGGCCTGCTTCACATTAACTTTAAAGTCCATTCTCTCTTCTGGATGTTGAACAATATTTTAGCTTTGGGTTCAAACCATGTGAGGTGAGAAATACAGCCTGCCAGAAACTTCTTCTATAAGAAACAAACTGGGAAATTGACAGCAAGTCTTGTTAAATCTTCTGACACCTTCTGAAGAATGGCTTTCAGTTTTAATCCTAAAACAGTTTTTGACTTGGAACCATTTCAGTTCCTTCTCACTCAGAATGCAGGGGACCCAGCACTTCCCGTTTAAGGGAAGCAGAGAGCATGGTTCGTGGTATGGAGCCTGCCCTGTACAGGACCAGGAGAGGAGGTAATGGGGTCCACTCTGTGTGGTCTGTCCTACTGTGCCCACAGAAGACCCTTGGCAAATACCTTCTCTTCCAAAGTCTGGACCTCCAGGAGCCTGAGTGCCACCGATGACATGGAGGGCAAAGTGACTAACAGCAATGGCCTTGTTGCTGGATGGAACTGGATTTGAATTGTGGCTCTGCCACTTACCAGCTGTGTGACCTTGAGCAAGTCACTTCAGCTCTCTGAGCCTCAGTTGTCTTCATCTACAAAGTGGGATAACAATATTTCTATACAGAGTTGTAGCAGGAAAGACGAACTTGTCACTTGGCTACTAACAGTAATGTTAATTATAACAAATCAACATGTAGTTTACTGAAATAAGAAACAGAAAATTTAGGTTAACAACAAAGTTGGCAATTGTTTTCCCATTCTGATTTATGCCTAGGTTATTATTATTATTTTTATTTTAACAATTATTTATATAGCATTTACTACATGGCAAACTCTGTGCTAAGCAGTTTACAGATATTGACTTATTTATTCCTTACACCCACTCTCTGAGGCAGGTACTATTTTACAGATTTACAGATGAGGAAACTGAAACACAGAGAGAGGAAGTAACTTGCTCCAGAAAATGCAACTGACAAGTGGCAGGGCTGGGCTGCAAAACCAATCCATTTAGCTTAGGGACTGTTCAAGTAACCATTACTTCCTCCTTCGCTACTTTTGTCCTCTGAAACACATTTGCCAATTTGGAATTGACCAACTCAAAGGAAGAAACCATTCTTTTTCTACCTGAGGAAGTAGTTGAAACATGAGGCCATTAGGAGACAAAAGATATGGGGTCAAATTCCCACTTCCTGCTGCCCAGCTGTGTGACACTGGCCAAGTAATTCCCTCTCCCCTGAACCTGCTTTTCACATCTCTAAACTGGGCTAATAGCACCACCTACTTCTCAATTGTAGGGAAGTAGAGTCAGCCAATGGATGTGAAAGTGCTTTATAGTGTTTTAAATGCAATCTTTGGGACTTGGGGAAGTTAACTAGGATCATAAAGCCGGTTTTCACTAAAATGTGTCCACCACTTAAAGGTTACCCTTTGTTGTCTAAGAGGATCCAGAAACTCACAGTGAAACGAGCAGGCAAAGAGCAATCCCCAACTCTGCCATGGCGAGTGGTTCCTCCATCCTCAGGCTCATCCTATTGCCCTGGCTAGATGCTCTACTCTAACATTCGGAGGTGTTTACAGTCAGCCACTAAGGGGCTCAGCCCTCCCTCAATGCACAGTATTATCATATTGATACCCACATGGGGTGTAAGAGGATTTCTGCCTTTGCACTGTTTGGCAATATTGTTTTTAAATGAATTTTTGCAGTGGATTAATACAGTTTGTGAGCCGAACTGCTTACTTGGCAAGAAGGGGGAAATGAACAGGATTTCAAGGAATCTGGGGTGAAGTTAGTTTTTAGAATGAGGGTGTGTGCCTGGGGGTGTGGAACTGGACTCCGGAAGAAACACCCTTGCTTTTCATCCCTCCTGGCCATTTCCCAATTGGGGCACTCCACCTGCAACCACAGCTCTTCATCTCCACTGAAAAGTGGCAGTCCCTACCACAGGGTGGTGGGGCAAGATGATACATGCGGCAAGGCTGTATGGTCCCTGGTATAGCATATGCTCAGCCCCAGCGGAGCAGGCTCTGTGACCCCAGTACCTGAAGGCCATGTGGCACATGGGAGGCCCTCAATGAAAATGTGTTGAATCAACAAATGAGTGGTAAATACAGTCATTTGTTATTCTTCACAGATTCCACGATACTTATTAAATTCTCCTACTATCTAGTGTTCCTACGCCAAAAAGGCTGTGGTGTGTCTTATGGAGAAAAATAAATGTGTTAGGTGAGATTTGCTCAAAGTTAATGAGTCAACAGTAGATATTAAATAAGGTATTTTTATACAGAAACCTGACTACTGCTAATAATAAAAATTAACTGTATAGCAACAGTTATTATGATTTATTATTGTTTTCATCCTTTAAAAGGGAGTCGAGAGAGGATGGGGTTTAATGTTCTCTCATCTTGACAGTGGTTATGAGAATCAAATATGATAAAGGTTGTGAAAGGTGGTTGTAAACTGTAAAGTCTGTGGTTGGACATAGTAAATGGCATCACCTTAATGATGGCTTGAATATCCTACTTCAGAGAAGTCTTCCTGTGCTGAGGACTCTGGGGAGAGCCTGCCTTGGTCCATTGGGCCTTAAGAGAGCACATTGAGCCCCTGACTGGTTGGTTCAGTGGCAGAGTGTCGACCCAGCATGTGGAAGTCCTGGGTTCAATTCCCAGTCAGGGCACACAGAAGAAGCAACCATCTGCTTCTCCAGCCCTTCCTCTCCCCCTCCCCTTCTCTCTCTCTCTCTCTCTCTCTCTCTCTTTTATTCTCCACAGCCATGGCTTGATTGGTTCAAGTGCATTGGCCCCAGGCACTGAGGTTGGCTCCATGGAGCCTCCACCTCAGTTGCTAAGAATAGCTGAGTTGTGAGTATGGCCCCAGATGGGCAGAGCATCAGCCCCAGACAAGGTTGCCAGGTGGATCCTGGTTGGGGCGTATGTGGGAATCTGTCTCTGTACCTTCCCTCCTTTCACTTAAAAAAAAGAGAAAGAGTGAGAGCACAATGAAAAGTTACAGGGGAAATCTTAGTGTACTTCACCAGCATTACTTCCCTGCATATGTCAAAGCTTGGGTGAGGGCTGTTACTGTCTGCTGTTCACTGTGTGGCCACTACCCAGTCTGGGCCACCGTTGTCTCTTCCTTGGACAGTGGCATGGCTGCCTCATGGCTCTCAGCCTCCCCTCTAGGTTCTCTATGCCCATTCTCCACTTCACAATGACTGGATTCCTCACCCTTTCATTTCATACCCATTAATGGCTTCCCATTTTTCCCAGGGGAAAAAAAAACGAAATCCCTGCTCTTGACCCATGCGTCTCTGGGCAGCCAGGCCCTTGCCCACATCTCCAGCTTCCCTGGCACCACATTGTCTCTCACTCTCTGCTGTAAACATACTGGTTTTCTCTCAGAGACTTGAACGTGCTGTGCCTCTCCTGCCACAGGGTCTTTGTACTTGCTAAGCTTCTGTTTTTGTGACCCAATCCCCCACCTCCAATAGTTTCACCCGATCACATCCTGCATACCCTTCAGGTCTCAACTCAAGTCACTTTTCTGATGATTCTTCCCAGGACAAAGTGAGCTCCTTCATGGAACCTGACAGCTCACATTTATTTGAATGACCATTTGGTAAATGACCATCTTCCCACCTCTTGCCAGACTTTAAACTACATATAGTCAGACACTAGGGCTGCCTTAGCTCACTACTGACTCCCCAGAGCAGAAGAGAGGGCCTGGCACATTGCAAGTGCTCAATAAATAAATGCTTATTAGGTGAGCAAACCTCCATCCCTATGCTGCCCCCCCTTGAGGAAAATCCCACTGGACAAAATCCAGGCTCTCCCTGGCAGTTCACAAACAAAAGAATGATGAGTTAACATCTGTGGAACCCCCCAACCATATATATAGATTATCTTCAATTTTCTCAACCATTCCAGTGAAGTGGAGAGCTAATATGTCCCCTATATTAGAGGAAGATGATGATGAGGCTCAGAGAGACAAGGAGAACTGACCCATGGTCACATAGCTAAGAAGGGGCAAGGGCAAGATTTGCACTCAGGCATGGCTGACCCAGGAGCCTGTGCTCTGAGCCTCTCCCTCTGGCCCCTCCCTTGTCTTCTCACCTTTGCTTTATCCACGCCCTGTACATGACTATTTTATATGCAAAGAGATACATCATTGAGGGGACTCATGTCACCAGCCATTCTGATGTTTTCTCCTTTGTATACATTGATTCTAAAGGCAGAGAAAGGCAGAGCCCCTTGCTGATTCTGTTCTTACTGAGAAACTTGACTGGCTGCTTTGCATTATTATCACTTTGTAGAAGCAAAATCCACCTGATAGACTCAGTACCTACAGTCAGCATTGGAGATGCCTGGGGAGTCTTTGGACGGCCTTGGAGGGGCCACAGGATGCTGAGTTAGTGGAACTCATTTGACTCACCCCCTTATTGGGAAACAAGACCCAGAATTTCAAAAGCAAAATGAGAAACAGAGGCTCTGGCATTCCGGGAAGTATCGCTCACGTTTGCCTCAAGGTCTCCCTGGCAAAATGGGACCGGGAAGGTTGTCTCTACCATCTATTGTGGTATATGAAATTTCAACATTAATTCTTTTGTCTTAGAGAAAGTCTGCTAGTTCTCTAACAGAATGAAAACACCCTTGAATGGGTGAAGTAGGGAGAGAGACCCTAAGTCATCAGACTATTTATGTCTCCACCCCCCCCTCTCTCTATCTCTATTTCCATCTATCCACTTATCTATCTCTCCAACTATCCCTCTACCTACCCATCCACCCATTTATCCATCTATCTACCCATCCCTCTCTCCCTCCCTCCCTTATACTGTATTCTCAGAACTGGTGTTCAGTGACTATCTCTGTGGGATAAAGCAATGAGTAAGGCTCAGCCCTGGCCTCTGCAGAACCCTCAGTACCCTGTAGGCAGCAGATCTGTGAGGCCACATCTTCCTGCACTGTGAGAACCATGCTGAGGGAGGTCTTCACAAGCAGAAAGAGTCTGGAGAAACTGACCCTGAGTTCTTTATTCCAGCTCTTGCTATTAACTGGCCATGTGTGCTTGGATGAGGCTCTCTGGACTCGGTGTACCCATGTGTGATGTGGGCACATTGGACTGGATGAGTATTTCCCAGACTTCAGTCATTCATATACCTCTCCACACCAGTAGATTAGGTCACCTGTACTAAAAAGTACTTAATGTCTTTATTCAAATGAGCTCACATTTTTCCCCCAAATAAATTTCAGAATGAAACCTTATTGCTACCATAAGGGGAGAATATGGTAACAGCTATCATAAATAGAAAATTAAATTTAAAAATAATTTTTTTAAAAGGAAGCAAACTGCTAGTGTTGCCAAATTCTAGGTAGGTAGATCTTGCTTCCCACCAATAGAGGTCTGTTCTCTTTGGTTAGGAAAGAACGTAGCAAGTGTTGGAGAGGTAGTAAAGGTAACCTAGAACTCTCCCCTTTGAGGGATTTCTCTGCGGTGCACCTCAATAGCACAGGGTGATGGTGGGATGAGGGTCACCCGTGAGTGACCGTGAATATGGACCTTGTGCCCCAGAAGTAAAAACATTGCCCTGGAGGAAGCTTCAGGTCACATGCAGTCCTGGCCACTTCTTTCTGAGCCCTCTTGATGTGCCCTGGGCCTGGCCCCTCCGGAGAACTCACACCTTCCCTGCAAGCCTCCCAGAAGGGTCAGAAAGCCATGAGCTGGATTCTGTAACTCAAACCGGGTGGTATCTGCTTCAAATCCTTACTGAGGAGGGAAACCAATATGGAAATCTGAAGCCAGCCCATCTGGGAGCTTAGCAGGTGTCAGGTACTACCCATCACTCAGAGAGGGCCCTGACCTTTTCTAATCTTGCCTTCAGTCACCAGACTTCTCTTCTCCATTCTGTCTCCACCAACCCTCACCCTGATCAAGGGTCTTTAAAGTCCTTGATAGTAGGGTCCCAAGAGTGTGTTCTTTCTGAATTTCCCTACGGCATTATCGGGTATAAATAAAAAAAATATATATGTCTCACAGATATGCCAATGCCTGAAGTATCTCACTAACTCTTCATGCCCCTGGAAGGCAGGTCTGGTGAATGGAGCCAGAAGATACCAGGTTTGGGTTACCTTATGTTTCGATGGCTCCCTGCACGTCCTCATCCCTGGGTTTCTGGGGGCTGCTGAGCCTGCTGCATCAATACTGGCATCAAGGGTATTATTTACTTGAAAAAAATGTTCCATTTTGGATTCAGATTTCAGAAGGATATTTGAAATACTAAAGCGCCTGCCAGCTCAATTGAGGACACAGAAAAGCCCACTTTTTCATTTGGCCTTGACTCCACCTGGGGCCCATAGAAGGGAAGGGTAGTCTTTGTAGCCCCCAGCCCCCACTCCTAGATCTGAAGAGCCAAGTTAGAAAAGCCCAGAGCAGAGAAAGGTTAAAAACACAGCTTTGGGCTTTGCCTTAATAAGTACTTTTCATCTCCAGGTAATAGTTATACTCTCTTGTATAGTTCCTACAATTTATTCTTTCCCTCCCTCTCTCTCTTCCTCCTTTCCTTTCCCTCCCTCCCTCTCTCTCTTCCTCCTTTCCTTTCCCTCCCTCCCTCCCTCCCTTCCTTCTTTCCTTCCTCCGGGCTGGTGTTCGACTAACAGGCATGGACAAGAGAGTCCTGTAGGTTATTTAAAGCTGGCATCCCACGTGGTACATGCCATGGCTACACTATATCTTTTGCCAAAAAAATTTAAACTTCATTCCTGTATTCAGAAATATTTGTTGGGCACATACTGTGTGTTTCTGACACTGAGCTTGTCAAACACTGGGACCCATCAGTGTCCAGACATGGTCCCTTGCTCAAATGCTTATGGTCCACTTCAGGAGATATGCCTGACTACAGTGCACGGGTTGTGGGAATGGAGATGCAGATACGGTGGCTGCTGTGGGAGCTGAGGGAGGGCACTCTCACCTCTTGACCAGAAATGAAGAGGACATTATGGAAAAGTTACCCAGAGGGTGAAATTCCACACCCCGGACTTTTATTAAACCTTCTTATTGACATAGCAGCAAGGTACCTAAGAGATCTTTTAAGGCTTGCATTTCCTCCTAAAGTGGGTTCTGAGAAGTGTTAGTTTTATGGTGTGTTAATAGACATTACTCAAAGAAATGTTCCAAGGTCAAGGTAGTTAGGGAAATGCTGAGTCAAACAGAACTAAACTGGTTTCTATGTTACAGGACTTATCAGAGCCTTGGTGTATTTATTCATTGCTTTGTGAAATCTACAAGGGAGGTGAGAGCTTCAGCATGAAACCTGGGGTACCATGTTTCAGGGAGCCTCTCAAAAGACTAGTGCTCCCCAGTGTTCTCTGGGAAACTCTAATCTAGTGAACCCCCTTGTTCACAGATAAGGAAACTGAGGCCCAGAGAGTGGCTGGCACTTGCCCAATGTCTTACAGAGAGCAGGGGCCAAGCTAAAACCCAGGACTCCCCCCCCCCATAAAATACTCTTTAAGGAGTGTGGTTTGAGCTTTGAGTGCTAGTGGCACATGAGAAGAGTAAGACTGAAGCAGGCCCTGGGAAGAGTCCTGGAAGAGGTAGGATATGAGCTGGAAAGTCTGGGGCCCGAGGTACCAATGAGTGACTCATGACTTTGTTGACTAAACAATAGTATCACTGAGAATCAGATACTTACTCATCGATGCCCCATTTGCCTAGAGAGAAGCTCAGACTGGGGAAGGCTTCCCGCCAGAAAGAGATTAGTTTCTGCACTCACAAAGGATGCACGTGTATTCTTTGCAGGTTTATTTTCCAGGTTTTCCTCCCAGATTCTTCCCTCCACCCCCAGTCAAAATGACCCCTCACCCTAAGTCTCACCCTGGGTGTTTTATGTCATGTCATTTATGCTTTTCCATTCTTCCTTGTGAGTTTTGTTTTTAGCCAATGTGAGAGCCCCACTAGTTTATAAGTGATTTGATATCAGAACTGGTGGTTTATTCTTCCTTGTTACAATTAATGTTTATAAGGATATCGCTGCATGCCGGGCATTCAACACTCTGTGTTTTCCCTGAATTTCCTTATTCATCTTCACCACTTAGTAGCTATTTCTAACCCCATTTTATGGAGGAGAAAACTGAGGCTCAGAAGATTGAAATGACTTGCCTGAGAACATGGACCAGTAAATGATTAGAGACTCAAACTCAGGCCTTTGTTTCTCTTTAAGAGTCTAGCTTGTGAAATTAGACAGACTAGGTCATGGTCAATCCCACAGGTACCCTGCTCTCCCAGGACACTGACCTGAAGCCTGGTCTGCGAAGCTGGGGTAGGCGCCTGCCTGGCGACCATGCTCCACACTCAGCCCTGTCTCAGTTTGTTGACTGTAAGATGATCCAGGCTATGAGGCAATCACGTTCAATGCAGAAGTGCAAGAATCATAGACTGACAACTGGCATCATCCCCACACTCCCATACCCACTGCCCTTGTGTCTGGACTTTCCTAAGAGCTTTAGGAGCCCTGGTCTCAGTCAGCCTCATGTCACTTCAGAACTTTCTGTGCTGGGGTTCTGGCAGTTTTTCCCAGCAATTACTCCCATTCTAGCCCTTCACCTTTATTTATGGACAGAAAAACTTGGATTCAGGGTTCATAGCTGTTGTCAGTGTGGATGAAATTTTAACAGTGCTGACTCCCAAGAAGCACCCTGCCAGCAGTTCTTAGTCTGGGCCAGGGCTGAGGGTCTCCTTTCTTCCGTGATTAAAAATCCACCAATGAAGACAGATTGTCACCAAACTTTCATCCCAACAGTCCATGCTGGGGAAGAAAGGGGCACCAGCCCTGCTGCCCACAACACAAGACCATGCTACCATGTACATGAGTTCAGGGCCTTGGGTGGGAGCAGGCAGACCTACCTAAGGCTAAGGAGGCCCTTTAAACATCACAGGAAGGGTACTGGGTATGACAGGTGGCCAATCCTGAGCTTCCTTCTCATATACCCTGAGCTAGCAGGAAGAGGCCCACAACGGGTCAGAAAGTCAGTGTGTGGAGCAAAACAGTCAGGAGGCGTCTGGATAACCACGTGGCTATTCTTATCTGATTAAAGCTAGGGGAGCTATACACTTAAAGTTGCTAAAAGAGTATATCTTAAATGTTCTCACCACACACACAAAAGAAGAGTATTATGTGATGCAGGGGTCCCCAAACTTTTTACACAGGGGGCCAGTTCATTGTCCCTCAGACCATTGGAGGGCCGGACTATTAAAAAAAAACTATGAACAAATCCCTATGCACACTGCACATATCTTATTTTAAAGTAAAAAAACAAAACGGGAACAAATACAATATTTAAAATAAAGAACAAGTAAATTTAAATCAACAAACTGACCAGTATTTCAATGGGAACTATGGGTGCGGATGCATCCTGTGCTCCTCTCACTGACCACCAATGAAAGAGGTGCCCCTTCCGGAAGTGCAGCAGGGCGGATAAATGACCTCAGGGGGCTGCATGCAGCCAGCTGGCCCGCAGTTTGGAGACCCTTGATGTGATGTGATGGAGGTGGTAGGTAACACATTATGATGGTAATGATATATAATGATCTGATCATTATTAAGTGTATCAGGTCAATACATTTTGCAACTTACACTTACACAATGTTGTATGTCAGTTGTATCTCAATAAAACCAGAAATTTTATATATATATATATGTATGTTTTAGCCAAGTGGAAAAGTTAATAGAAACTCTCTAGTAAAACAAACAGACAATGGGATAAGGTGTTCAAGGACCTCAACATAGGGTCAGCATGAAAAAAGCACCCTGGGCAGTGATGCTAGTTATTATTATTGCTGTCAATGTTGGTACCTCTGCTCCAGAACTTACCGATTGTGCTGGTCTAAGGCATATTAGATAACTTCTCAGGGACTGAATTTTCTCATCAGTAACACAGGAATCTTAACAGTTGCCTGCCTCAGGAAGTTGAGATGAGGAGTGAATGAACTGGGGATCCCTTAATGTTATAAAATCAAGCAAACTCAGCCTAACATCAGTCTCCTGACACAGCTGGGCCCTCACGTGTCCTGAGACAGGAGGAAGGGACAGCCTATAGGACAAAGCACTGGTTCTGCCATTATCCCCTTTATGTGGCTTGTGCAAGCCCCACCCATCCCTGGCCTCAGTTTTCTCATCTGTCTAAAGTAGGTCCCAGAGCAGATGTTCTCCTGGATCACTTCCAATTCTGGGTTCCATGAAACCCTGCACATGGTTGCCTCTTGTCAGGCCAGTGCTTTTCCCAGAAGAGATTTGGGGAGGGGAGCTCTCAGCTGGCCACTTTATGTGTCCTGTGACTGCCTGTCAGTCTTGTGCATGTGGGTTCCCTGCAGCTCTGCTCCCGGATCTCTGGGAACTCTGAGCTGGGCTGTTTTTCTGGGAAGGCAACAGCCTGTCTCCACAGTGAGAGGAAATTGAAGGGTGTCCTGTGGAAGAGAACAGGCAGGAGGGGAACTTAGGGTCTGGGCCAGGCTCCAGGTGCTGGGGGCAGGGTCAGACACTAGAGAATGGGACAGAAAAATTCAAGTTCAGGCCAGGTGAGCAGGACAGAGGCTCAGCAAGTGTCGGCACCAATAATTATTGTTAGGGTGGAACTGAGCTCCCGACACTTGAGAGGACCTGGTTAGCCTTGCCTTGGGGCCTAAGGGATGTGGCTCCTGTGGGTAAAAAGGGCACAGTAGCAGGACCACTGTGCTGGACATCTACCATTTGCACCTTAAGACCTACCTTACCCTCTTTCACCTGCCCTGTTACCCAGAGGGGGCCTATATGTATCCATGCCCTCCCTACCCTTCTGGCTTCCTGATGACTTGGACCAGTGTGGAGCTCTGGCAAGATACAGAGTGAGGGGGAAAAGTTGTTAGCCTATTTAGTCTCTCAGCTCTCTCTCTCCCTCAGAGTCACCTTGAGCTGGCTGCATGTCTTGACCATAGGTGACAAGTCTGTTGGGTTTTTTTTCCATGCAGCCCTCTCTGTGCCTGGGTCTAGAAACCATTTCCTCCTCCCACCCACTTCCAGACTAGGGGTGGTAGCAAAGGAGCCCTCACTTCAGCTCCCCTCCTGCCCATACCTTTATTAAGATGTCCTTTATTAAATCCTCAGGCCCTGTCTGACTATCTGACTCAGCCCCCAGCCAGGGAGCAGTGGTATTGGAAAGGAAGGAGGCAGCAGGGCTCTCTATGCAAACTTTGTCTGGAGTCTGACCAACTTTCTTTCCCTTCATTTCTCTAAGGGATGGTCCTGGCATTCTACTTTCTGACTTCTAAGTTTATATGTCTGGAGCAGGAAAAGGGAAGGGAGGGATGAGAGCCTAGGCAGGCCCTCACGGGAACACGCCAGGCTTCTAGGTCCGAGTCAGACACCAGAGCAGAGGCTGCACACTCGAGCTTCTGGCAAGGTGGGGGCAGGTAACATACAGGTTTGGATAGGGGAGCATTTCTGGGCCTAGGGTGTCCTGCTGGCATGTGGCCCTGAGGTACAGCTCTCCCCTATTGGAGGAGTCAGAAAGCAAGATTTTTGTATGAAATCGCCCAGTTTTTAAATACTGGGATCAGTTCAATTGTTAAGTTTTATTTATTTATTTATTTTTAACTTTTTTTTAATTTATTTTTTAATTTATTGATTTTTGCCAGAGAGAAAGGGGGGAGGGAGAGAGAGAGACAAGAATATAGATCTGCTCTTGTATGTGCTCTGACCAGGGATCGAACCAGCAAACTCTGTGCTTCGAGCTGATGCTCTAACCAACCAAGCTATCTGGCCAGGGCCAATTGTTAAATTTTAAACAAATATTACATTTGAAAGCCAGATCTGGATGCCTGGCTACCAGTTTGTGACCTAGAAAATATAAGCTCCTCTGATGAGCCTTTCTGATCTCCTTTGCTTATAGGTTTTCCACACCTGGAGCCAGACTGAGAGCAGCCCAGGAGACAGGTGAGTCTTAGAGCAAGACCACTGATTCACCTGAGGCAACTCAGCATCCTTACCTACAGCTGTGCACACACTTCGGTGCCTTTAGTGGTCCCAGAGCTGTTAGTGGTTGGCAAACCTCCCGTCTATACAGTCAACCACCCCTGATCTTCCTATCCCTGCTGCTGTGACCACCTCAGCCTCCCTAACTCCCTTCCCAACACTGGAGCTCTTAGCAGCTACCCCCCAAAACACCTGTGAACCTGGAGACCGCAGGGGAGGAAGAGGGAAGCCCCAAGTGGGTCTAAAGCTACAGTTTGGACATATTTTCTGCATGTGTGACTTTCCCCTTTCCTAGTACCCACAGAGCCTGTGTGCTGTCATCTTTACTTTGGTGTGGTAGTCTACAAAATAGAGGCCCACTTGGATTAGTGAATGGCCTTCTGAGAGAAAGAGTACTTACTATTCCTGTGTGGGTTGTGTGGCTATCATAAAAGTCATTCATACTCTAGTATCTTTAACACCATCATGAGAGGTGTTTTCTTTGTTTGTTTTATTATTTGGGGACTTGAGAAGGAAGAACACTGTGCAAAGGGCCGGGTCCCAGCCTGGGATCCTACAGAGGACTGTCTTAGATGCTTAATGACTGTTGGTTCACCATTTACAAATAAAATTTGGAGACACGGCCCCCTTGCCTGCGGGAATGCCTGGGAGTTCTGCCAAAGGCCCAGGCCCTCATGGGTGTGTGTATGTGGAGCCCGTTTCACTCCTAGGTGGAATAAGCAGTTGCTCCAGTGTTCGATAGGATAGAGTCTTCTTCACCCAGCACCCCCTCCTCTCCAATCTGTCATAGAACCCAAATTGCCACCATCTGTGTCACTTCTTAGAAGAGGATAAGAAAGCTTTGAAAGTTTCGATCAAAATGTCATCTGTAGGTTAGTAGTGGTTATTTCTAAGTTATGAGAGTATGGGTAATTTGGGCTTTCTGTTTTCCAAGTTTATGTAATAAGCATGTGGTACTTTATTTCTTTTTTCTAAGTGCTATCTGGAGTGCTCTAGCAACCCATGGGTGCTCATGTTTATTTTAGAAATTATCTGACCAGATTAGCCCTAGCAGATAACAGGGTTTGGGAAACTGGGATTTGGGGCAGGTAAGTTTTGATGGAGAAATAAAAGGTAATACTAGGGAAAGAATAAAGATCTATCAAAAGTAAAACTGCCCTCCTCTGATTTTGCTGTGGTCATGAGCTAGAGATCCAGATTTTCTGAAAATAATATGGACTTGGTTTGTTCCCTTTGTTAAAGCACTTGTCATCTCAGGATATAATTGTTCCTCCCAGAACAGGGTCTGTCTACTTGTCTCTGCATTCCCAGGGCTGAGTAAGATGTGACTTTGTGTAGGAACTGGTATTTGCAGAGTCCCTGTCCCATGCCAGGCACAGAGCTAAGGACATGACAGGAATTTCTTTAGTTCATCCTGAGAACAAGATAGAAAGAATACTTATCCTCATTCTGCAGGTGAGGAGACTGAGGCTCAGAGAAGTGAAGTGACTTGCCCAAGGTCACACAACTGGTAAGAGGCAGGATTGGAACCCAGGTCCATCTGATTCAAAGACCTTGTTTTTTCCATCATGCGCCTGTGAAAGCAACCTCACTTTTTTAAAAGGTTGGAAAATACAGCTAACTCTTGATTCACAATTTTACCTCCTTATTTCCACAGGTTTTTATTCTTCCTCTCTTTATCTATATATGATTGCTCTGACATGCTTCTACATTCTTCTCTAGGCTGTCACATGACTGTAGCTGTTCCAATATGGCCAATGCGTCAGTGAGAATTTGTAACTCAGATAAGCAAATGGTCAGTGGGCCTGTGGCCCATCACCTGGTGGGGTCAGGTAGCCTTGCTGGCTTGTGCATCCCTGGGGCACACTCCAACCCTCCCCGTACCAGACCTGCACAACCAGTATCTCATGTTGCCAGCAATATCAGAAGGCAGAACTGGATATCAGGGCTGGATCTGGGAGACATCCTAGAGTCATCCTGTCCCCATAGACCCTGCCCCAGGGAAGTGTGGTATAATGGTTAAACTCTGGGTTGTTGAAGCCATGAAAAACTGAATTTCAGTCCTGACTGCTTTATTCCCAAATTAGCTTTGGGTAAGTGAGTGACTATACCTCTCAGTGCCTTAGTTTCCCTATCTGTAAAATGCATCCCCACTCCATAGAGTTTTGTAATTACAGCCAGACCACCTCCCTTCCTTCCCTCTCTAAGTCATAAGCCTCTGACCTGAAGGGAACTTCATTGTAGCCAGGGATGGATATCACTTTCTGGCATTGACTGTAGCCAGAAAACCTAGGTTTTCTTTGTTCTTTGTTTTTTAATGTTTTTAAATTGTTGAAAATTACTACATAGACTCTGGGGAACTTTTAATATGTATGATCAGAAGTTGTTATACTCCCAAAAGTGGCATAACCTTATAGAACATTTAAAGAATTCTAAAAAATTTTCTCTTTCAAAATGTGAGTAACCAGTAATTCCACTTTTAGTTATTTGCCCTGAGGAAAGAGACCAAGCCCTGTACTAAAATTTATCTACAGGGACGTGTACTGCAGCATTGTTTCTATTAGTTAAGAATAGGAAACAATGTGAATGTCCAAGAGCAGGGGTTGGGGGGAACCCATCATGGCACATGCATATAGTGGAGGATTCTGGACAGTCATTGAATATGATGGTGAGATAATTTTTTTCCCCTCTTTTTCCAAGTGAGAGGAGAGGAGATAGAGAGACAATCTCCAACATGCACTCCAACTGGGATCTACCCAGCAACCCCCATCTGGGGCCAATGCTCTGCCCATATGGAGCTATGCTCACAACCAAGCTATTTTAGTGCCTGAGGCAGAGGCTCCACAAAGCCATCCTCAGCGATTGGGGCCGATGTGCTCGAACCAATTGAGCCAGAGCTGCGGGAGGAGAAGATAGAGAGAAAGAGAGAAAAGGGGATGGGGAGGCAGAGGCATGGAAAATCAGATGGTCACTTCTCCTATGTTCCCTGACCAGGAATAGAACCCAAATATCCATACACCGGGCCAACACTGTACCACTGAGTCAACTGGCCAGGGCCAAGATGAATTTTTAATTTAGGGGAAAATGTTCATGGTTCAGCACTAAGTGAAAAGACAATTGCCAAAATTAATCCTAAGTGCATTTTTAAAAACTAGGTAGAAAAGAACATAGGTAAGCAAAGTAGAAAGAAAGAGGGGAGAAAGAATAAGAGGGGTGAGGAAGGAGAAAATTGGAGAAGCAGATATCTAAATGTTAGAGGATCACAGGCAACTTGTTTTCTTCTTTGTGCTTTTCTGCATTTCTAAATGTCCCACAATAGAGTATTCACTGTGTATATTATTACAAAGAGTACAGTTAAGAAAAAATTCTCTGCCCCCACCAATATGTGTATTTATGTGTATGTTTTGCCAGTCAGCTATATATAGTGGCACTTTTCATTGTAAAGTGTTCTTTTTCTCAAAACTTTTTTTGACCCAGAGCCAATGTCAATGTCATGTGGTCCGTTCCTGGAACTGTGGTTCTGAAACAATTGTTTTTGGGAGCTGTATTAGTTTTCTAGGGCTTCGATAGCAAAGTACCAGACTGGGTGGCTTAGTCAATGGAAATGTATTTCCTCACAGTTCTTGAGGCCAGAAGTCTGAGATTAAGGTGTTGGCAAGTTTGGTTTCTTCTGAAACCTTTCCCTCCACAGATTTGAGGTGACCACCTTCTCCCTTGTCCTTACATGCACTTCCCTCTGTCTGTGTTGTTTGTGTCCTAATCTTTTCTTCTTATAAGAACATCAGTCATATTTGATAGGACCGATTCTAATGGCCTCATTTTATCTTAATCACCTCTTTAGAGACTCTATCTCCAAAAACAGTCATATTTTGAGATGCTGGGGTTAGGGCTTCAACATTTGAATTTTGGGGTCACAACTTGGCTCATAATAGGGGCAGCCTATTCCTGGTGACTGTGGCCATTTATTCTACAAACCAATGAGCTTGAAACTGGAGTGGGAGTTGGGGGATGTAGATGAAGATGATAGTGTCCCTGCCTTTAAGAGATCCCCAGGGAGGTAAATGCAGATACCAAATGCAAGCAATGCACCTCCCCTCTCCAGCAGGACCCAAGAGCAAAAACCCAACACTTCATGGCTGAGCCCATCCATCACAGACCGGCTGCTCAAGGTCAGAGCAAGAGAGTTCAGCCCACAAGAATTAATTTTACTAAGAAGCTCTCATGCACTTCTACTAAGCTAAGCAGCAGTGAGTTAGCTATAAACAAATTCAAATGGACTTCTGGATGTGACAACTCAAATTTCAAAAATAATTTTTCTTAGCATCAACTCAAAAATGATTTTGATTAATGGTGGGGAGAATAATAGGATGAGCAAGTCAGGTATGGAAGGTTGTGGTGGTTGAGTTAGTGGAAGCAATATTGATTATGTCAGTGGGTAATGAGAGAAAAAGCCACTGAGAGTGAGAGATAGGGAGAGGCTGAGACAAGCATGCACTAGAAGTAGGTACCTTAGATTTAAGGTGAACAGTAATAGGGAGCCACAGCAGGTTCTTGAGCAAAGGTAGAACAGCATGAGGACAGAACTAAGAGAGACTGCATCAGAAAAATCTAGTTAGGAGGTTTTGCCAAAGTGCTGGGATGAGGGTCTGGATATACGTTCTGGAAATAGAACTCCAGAGAAAGATTTGGGAAGATGCTGTTAGTGCTATTTCATTTTTCTGGGCCTTTGTCCATGCCTTTTCCTCTACTTCACCCCATCCTGACAAACTCCTAAGCACTCTTCAAGTCCCCATTCAGGGAGCCCCTCTACCCTGATGCTTTTCTTAACCTCCAGAAAGTCACTCCTTCTCTTGGGCTTGCCCCACATTAGAACACGGGCAAACCATATTATGAGTTTCTGTATGCACATCCTCCTGTTTGCTGCTGTACCTCACTGAGCTGAGGAATGGGTGCTCAACAACTCTCTGTGGGGCAGGATTGATGATGTAAGGGAGAATAGTGATGGGATGTGGGCTGCAGAGGTAGGTGGAGCATAAGAGATTAAAATATGATTCTAAGTGAGTCTATAAAATTTTACAAATTATCAAGTTCATATTGTGAATGTGGCACTGGTAGGAGAGGCATGAGCAAGGCAGACTTGGTCCCTACTCTCTTGGAGCTTACAGCCCAATAGAGGAAACAGATAATAAAATAATAATTATAACACAATGAATAATACAAAGCCAGTTGGCTATGAGAGCCCAATGGTGGGAGAATGTGGTAAAATCAAGTGGGCCTTCATTAAGGAGGTGCTTATTTAAGGTAAAAATTGGAGAACATGTGAGAGTACATCTAACTTGAGCAGGTCATAGATATTTGATGATGGACCAAACTGAAGGTGAAGGAAAGGGAAGCCAAAATAAGGGGAAAAGGTATTCCTGCAAAAGGCATAGCCTGTGCAAAGGTCCTGTGGTGAGAAACATTGGAAACACAGAAACTGAGTCTCACTTAAACATAGAGAGAAAAGTGGGAGGCTGTTGAGATAAAAGGACAGAGGTGAAGGAAAGAGGACGGCCACTGTTTTCAAGAGGGTGTAGATTTTAGCCTAAGAACATCAGGAAGCTACTGGAGGGTTATAGTCAGGGAGTGATAGAAACAGATTTCTGTTTTTAAAATACTTCCCTGTATGCTGCTATGGAGTGAATAGACGGCTAGGAGCAAGAAAGGGGCCAGTCAAAAGGCTGATGCAGTGGCTCAGGCAAGAAATGGTGGTGACCTGGACTTTGTGGTTGTGGGTGGTGAAAAGTGGTCAGAAAAAAAATGATATTCAAAACATGGGCAGAAAGGGAGAGAGAGTCAAGAATGACTCCAGGTTTTGGATTTAAGTGAGGACAGAAAGGAAGACATCAGCAGAGATATTTGGGGGTGGCTTCGCCAAACTCTCTCCATTCTGAGCCCCTACAGACTACTGCCAGCCCCTCAGAAGGGTTCTGACTCACAGCAACCCCAGCAAGTTGGTGGACAGAGATGTCAGGGCCTTTCAGCCTGTCTCAAGGTCCAGAGAGGTGAAGAGGCCTGGGCTGGGTTGCAGGACTGGGCCCAGGATCCTAGAGTTGTGGAGGGGCTGGATGGTTGGGAAAACCTGGCCCCACAATGTGGGACGGTTTGGTTTCAGCATTTTTATCCAATTCAGCAAAATTTCTTTTCACAGCACCATTCCTAGGAGACTGACAATTGACCATTATTCCTAGAGATCTGCTTAGTACTAACTCTTTATTTCTTGCTCCAATGACCTGGGGCTTCCTGCCCTGGTGGAGGTTTACACAGGAGTAAACTAAGTAGCACCTGATGAGTCTGTTTCATCTCCCTCTTAGAGGGCCCTGGCAGTGACTCTGGGACACAGGCCAGGATGTATTAGCACTCTCCCATTCTGCAGGTAACAAAACTGAGGCTCACAGAGAGGATGCCACTTGTCTAAAATCACACAACTTAAAAATGGGAGAAACAAAACTAAAACCCAAGTTAGAAGATTCCACGCTTAGTGCATTTTCCTCAACTGTATTTTTGTCTTCTCTCAGTAACGTTTGAAGTAAATGGTGTGCCACATTTTGCTTTCAGAGCATCTGTTTGTTACCTGCTAACAAAGCATGGTTTTTATTTCTTTCTCAAACTATTTAAAATATATAGCCCTATAGTGAATCCATCCACATCTATGCAAATAAGTCTATAACAACCAGCTAGCTGCAAGGCAAGAGATTCCATGGAACACCAGATCATTAGTATGAAAACTTTCACTGCACTTCGCTAGTTTTATTGGTGGCACATATTTATTCATTTGACAAATATTTATTGATCCAAGTACTGGGAATACAGCAGCAAACCAAGCTGTGGTCCCTGCCCTCAGGGAGCTGTGGTTCTACTAAGGGAGATGGATGATAAGCAATTAAACAAGGTCACGTATGACACAGCATAAAAGTGCTCAGGGAGAATAAAGCCAGTGAGAAGAGAGGATGGGGAGGGGCTGGAGTGAGGCTATTATATATAAGGTGAGCAGGATGACCTCTCTGAGAAGGTGACCTTTAGGACTAAAATGAAAGGAATGAGAACCTAGAACATTCCAAGCAAGAGGGAAAGCACAGCCCTAAGGCAGGTGGAGGCTTGAGCTGTCTGGGGAATATGAAGGAGTCAGGATGGCTAGAGCAGGGAGCAAGTGGAGGGAAGTGAGGTCAGGAAAGGAGGTGAGGTGGCAGACATATAGTGAGGACTTTGCTGTCATTCCGGGCGGGATGGGGGCATGTGAGGATTCAGGCAAGGGAGTGACTCAGTCTGACTTGCCTTAACAGAAGCCCCTTGGGCACAAGGGTGGAAGCATGGACACCAGGAAGGAAGTTGCTTGAGTAACTCAGGTGAGAGAAGATGGGACCAGAGCAGGACAGCATTTCTGGAGGTGGGGCAAAGGACCCTGTATTCTGAGTACATGGGAAGGTTCAGCTGATTGGACCCACTCTTATAGTGTATGCCTAGGGACAGTGAGAGTTACTTTTATGATTTGCCAGAGATAGAAGTGAATACAGATTGGAAAGGGTTTTTATAAGCAAAGGTAAGTAGGGAGAGGGGACAGGCTGAAATGAGAACTCAGAGACAGAAAAGTCTATGTTGAGTTGGCAGACTCATTTAGAATAGGAGTAGAACAGGTCCTGAAATTCATGCGTCACTCAGGAGAGGGACCTAGTCTCCCTCTAGAACACAAGTCTGCTTGGGTCACCTGCTGTGTGGCTTCAACAGGCACCACCCAACCTGGGTCGGGGCACAGATCTAAGGAAGGGAGACCCCAAGAGGAGAGTGGCGTGGAGGCTGGATGAGGCTGATGGATGAGGCTGACACTTTCTCAGGGGAGGGCTGTGTGCCAGAGAGGCAGGCATGGATCCCACACACCCCTGCCTGCCCCCTCAGCCACAATCTGACCACCATACACAAAGCCAAGGCAGGAGCATGCCTCTGCTCACAGCCCTCATCGGAACTCCTCTATAGAACAGAAGCAGTGGACCCTGCCCACCATAGTCAGGGTGCACAGTCATGACTTAAAAATAACACTGAAAAGAAAGCATGTAGAAGAAATGTCCCACAGACACAGGAGTCAAGAGTGGATGGGAGCCACCAGTTATAATGGACAGATGGATAAAATCAGGAGAGTACCTTCCTGCAGAGGTGGGATTTGGCAACTGTTTTATCCTGAACTGTCTCAGGTCCACAGAGCTTCACGTGTGAACTCTTGGGGTCTGACTTCTCAACTGTGAAATGGGCACATCTTGGCTGACTCAGGCTGCATGCCACTGACTAAGGCCTGGAGCAGGAGGCTAGCCAGGTGGGATGCGCTTTTGTGACCTTTTATGATCACTGAGGGAGCTCTTCTGCTGATCCCTCCAGCTGCATGTGTGGCTCTGCCAGGCTTAACACAGATGCATGGCAAGTCCAGGCTGGGAGGGCCCTCCCCACATCTCCCATTTCAGAGGAGTGGACAGGCTCAGAGAGGATGGGCCAAGATGCCCATGAAAAACAAGGGAGGGCAGAGGGCGGAAGAGAGAGAAAGGTGGAAGGAGGTAAGGAGAAACAGAAGAGATGGAAGAGGAATGAGACCCAGGGTATATGGATTTGGGGGGATGGAGACTCACCTTTGTTTTTAAGGAGAAGGGTATTAGGAACCGCCCTGCTCCATCCGGTGCCTGGAGAGCAAGCGAGGCCTGGAACATTGTCAATTTGGAACCTGTCAAGCCAGTCACTTTACCTGGAAGTCCATGACTCTACTTCTTCATCCTCCTCCTGCAGGCAACGTGGTGGTGGTTTAATCACAGCTTGTGTGGGAAGGAGCCTCTAGAAGAAAAGCACTCAGTGATAAGGGCTACGGGGTACTGACGTCCTGTCATAGCCACATATGCATGATTGTAAAAGGGGCTCAAAGTGTGGGCTGGAGCATGGGTTTGAAAATGTCTGGGATCTAGAGGCAGATGGCAAATGAGTCAAGGAATGCCTGGCCCCTCCTGCTCTCACTCATCTTCACCAGGCAGCTTCAAGGCCAGTTCTTAAAAAGCCAGTGCTTGACTGCTTCCTCGCTGTGGTCATATCTTACTGCTTTCTAGAACTTCCCTACCTAGTTCTCTGTATCCTTCCTGAGCCCCTGAGAGGGGTAATTAGGAGGGAGGAAAGTACGCCTCCCAAAAAGCTGCTGGTGCGAGTGCTGTGCCCAGAGCTTTGAGGGTGCTACTTCTGGACTAGCACTCCTTCTGAAAGGGATGAGAATCATTCTCTCAATTTCACATACAGGCAAATTGAGGATCAGAAAGGCCAAGTAGCTTACCCTGAATGACCCACTCAATAAGCATGGGGAGCAGGATGGGAAGCAGTGTCCGTGGGACCCCAAACCTAGGTCTGAAGACTGCCTGCTGCTGCCCAATGTGCATGCCCTTGGGCTGGGTCTCTGAGTCTGGTGCTGACATTGACCCTGGGCTGATCTCTCAGCTGGCTTAGCTGCTCCTTTCTCTTCTTCTCCATCATCTTTTCAGCCCAAATATAGTTCATATTGGACCCCACTTTGAGAATCTTTTGATCAAGTCCTGGTCGAGCCCCAAGGTCCTGGAAATGACCCTAAATGAGGCCACTCAAAAAATAAGCAAAGTAAATGAGAAGCTTTAGGAGTCCAGAGAACTGACTGATTGGTCAGGGCTAGTAGGAAGGCTCATGCCAAAGCCTAGAATAAGTGGATTTCCTTTTTTCTAAGGATGGATGCATGGATGGATGGATGGATGGATGGATGGATGGATGGATGGATGGACGGACAGATAGATGAGAGAGTTACAAGAAGAAAAAAGGGGGGACAGAAAGAAACAAACCAGGAATGGTCAGAGAGGGAAGACTGAGTCACAGCTTTTTCCAAAACTGTGATGAGTCCATTGGGCATGTGAGATGACATCAAAAGCAGCACAGTGTGGCAGGGTTGAGAGAGAGGGAGCTCAGTTTGTTGAGGGATGACCTAGCACTATGGGGTCATTCATTGTCTGGCCAAACAGACCACTCACCCATGAACAGTCCAAAGACACTGCGGTGTCCCAGTGATATTCACTTCATCAGCCCTGAGATATCAAAAGATGCTGAAATTACAAGTGAGTTCTGCTGCACATTATGTTGTGAATTGTATATTCATTCCCATTAAAACAAAACCAAAAACCTGGTAGGCAAAAGAGCTAGCTCTCATAAGGTTCACCTTCAGTTACCTGGAACTTCCTCTGCAGCTCCTCCCCTTACACAGATGGTCAGAGGGCCTTCCTCCACCCTGTCCAGTAGCATTTTTGTTTTGGCAAATGATTTACAGTCCACCCTCACCAATGACCTTTTGTTTTAGGTTTTTCTTAAATTTTCTATTTCTTTTTACGCGCACTCGCAAAGCTCCCAGCTTCAGCCAGGCGTGCCAAGGTGGCTTGTAGTAGCAGGACTGATCAATGCCGGGAGGCTCCTTGCAGCTGCCAGAGCCGCAGTCCTGGGTGGGGGTGGCTGCGGGCTCTGCAGCAGTGGCTCTGTCTGCCTCTGATGCTGGCTGCCAGAGCTCCAGACAGCTGCTCGCCCTGCAGAAGAGCCCAGGGCACGGGAGAGGCCCGCTCCCCTGGTATAGCTGGCCCAGGACACACTGGAAAGGGTAAGTGAGGGGTTGCAGGTGCTATGTACAATGGAGGTTGGGAAGGAGCCACGGGCTCTGGGACTTCTAGAAAAACAAAGCTGATAAAGCTGTTGCTGCTGAGGTTGAAGGAGGAAACAGCTCAAGAGCTGTTCCTGGTGGTTCTATGAAGTAGCCGCAGGACTTGGCTCTGTCTGCACTTGAGGAGGCCCAGAATTCTGGGGAAGGAAGGTTGCTGTTGGCTCACACCCAAAGCAAGACAGTTACAGGACTTCCCCGAAGGACCTGAGCTCCTTCCCTCATTCTTTGCCAGATATTTATTGAGGACCATATACATGCCAGGCTCCCTGCTGGGAACCAGGGAGTTCAAGGAGCACTAGACTGAGGCCTCTACCTAGGAGTGCCTCCAGTCTTGCCAGGAGGATAGTTGATCAGATCATTGTAGTATCATGTAATATATGAAAGGAGAAGGTCTGCCCAAGTTAGAAATATGCTAACTGGGCTCCCGGGTGCTAGAGAAGCTTTTACAGAGAAGGGATAATTTGGGTTGAGTCTTGAAGGATAAGTAGGAGTTCCTCAAAAGGCAGCCAAGATTTATGAGTGACTACAAAGAGGTTTGGACATACAAAAATATAGCGTGTTAACAGACTCAGCAGGCCTGAGCAGAGGCTACAGAAAGTTAGCAGAAAAGACCAACTGGGCCACGTCTTGAAAAGACTCAAATGCCAGGTAAAGGAGTTTGGGCCCAGTTCTGCAGGCAGGTGAAAGGCACTGAAGATTTTAAAACAGTGGTATGATGTGGTCACTTTTGCATCTTAGAAAACTCAGTCTAGGCATGGTGTGGACAGGACAAGGAGTAACATGGGGAGATCCTGGGGAGAAAAACATGACCTCAAGGTCATGGAGGCCAGTACTTTAAATTGAGACAGTGGAGTCAGGAAGTGGGGAACAGGGGAGCAGCGCTGATTTTTTCTGAGACTTAATGGTAAGGCTGGTGAAGCATCAACTCTGAGGGAAAAAGAGGGGTCTGGATGACTTCAAAGTGAATACGGGACTGGGTGGGCAATGTGTGAGAGAGGAGATGAGAGCGGGAGGAGCCAGTGAGGGGGGAGGAGGAGAGGAAATGAGCTCCATGGGAAACCTCTGGAGATTCCTAGTCAAAGCCAGATTCCTGGTACTCCATGTGTAGATACTGAACTTGTGATAGCAGTCAGGAAGGAAGGACTTACCCTGCAGCTACGGCATGCTTAGCCTCATCTTCTCTGCTTAGGAATAATACCAAGTACAAGTAGGAGAAAGAGGTGTCATGTCCCCACTGCAGGCAGATTTTTCAAATATTGAATAGGAATGCTACTGGGCAGGTTGCTGCAGAGCCTAAGCTTTAAATTGGGGATGTAGAATGACCTAGTGTCTTGGCTAGGTGCCTGGACAGGGTGGCAGAGGTGCAAGAAGAGGTGTGTAGAGGCTAGCTAATTGAACATTGCCTCCACCTACGGACTCTTCTCCTGGGAGTCCAGGGATTCTGCTTGGCTTTGGAAAAGACCTTGGGTTAGGGGAACTAGAAACATTGGTTAGTGTTTCTAAAGCTCTGGTGCTGGAGGTCTGGAGGTGCCCAGCTTTGCTGGGGATCCCCCAGGTCAACTCACCAGAACAAACAACTTTATCACAGATTTAAAAACAGTATAAAATTTCTCCCAGAATTATCAAAGTAGGTGTTTTTCAAAACAGATTGAGAACAGCGAGAGGGCGCAATCTGCATGTGTATAGACTCCTTTGTCATACCTTTATTTATTGAGTACCTACTTTGTGCCAGGCCTTGGGGATATAGCAGTGACCAAGGCAGACATTGTCTAGGCCCTCAAGGAGTCATGGGTGGGCATATGAGGAAGGGTATAAATATAAACCTGTTTATATTTATATATTTATGTATCAATATATTTGTGTATAAATATAAGTTATGCAAACAGACAAGCATACATGTAGGCATGCATTAGTGTTCCAAACCAGTGATAAGGGTAGACACATCCGTCTTGCCATACACAAACAGACCCATGCCCCCAATGTTCACACTCATACATATGCACAGCTCTGTGTACACATGTTCACCCACAGACAATAACTAAGAAAAGGGGCCTACACGTACAGCTTGAGATGGCAGCAGGAGGATTTGAAGTGCAAGCTGTCCTATTTGGCCATCAAGGCCATCACAGGATCTTAATGCAGTCAGTCTCCTGTCTCCACCTCACCCCCAGTCACGGGCTGAGCTTCTGGAGTTGGAGGTACAGTCTGCAGCTTTGCCCAGGGACTCTGGGAAGAGTCATCACCGCCATCTTTAAAACCCGGGCCTCGGTGCTTGGTGTGCATCATCTCCTTTCACACGTACTCCAGCCCTGGAGGTGGTACAGCTGTTACCTCCATTTTATAGGTGAGGAAACAGAGGCTTAGAGACATGGGACATCTTATTCAGCTCAACAGTGACAGAGCCTAGACTTGAACTCTCAACTCCTCCATTGGGAACAGCAGCCCAGATGCCAGGGACCACCTTGGATGGTAGAATCCTGAAGTCTTTCCTGTGACTTCCTAATAAGTTGAGCCTTCCTGGGACATGGACACTTCTTTCCTGACACCTCAAACCTGATTCCTAGAGCCACTGTCCAGTTTCCTCCCAGCATGGCCCCTTTGGGAGTGACTTATCAGGTGAGAAAAGAGAACTTTGAGCCTAACAGAGTAGCAAAAGGCTCAGGGGTGGTGGTCAGGCCAGCCTTGCACTCGCAACTCCAGCCTCAGTCTCTCCAGCCATACAATGGGGATAATAATTGTATTCCACATTGGGTTCCTTTGAGCGTTAAATGAGTTTGCACATGTGAAATGCATAGCCCAGAGCCTGCACATAGGCCAGCACTGTTGCTTAGTTACTGTTAGCATCTGTCCATATTTCCTGTGGGCCTATATGGTGGGAATGTCAGTGTGTTACACTGTAAAGAGATGGAACAAGCTCACATTCTAATCGGGAGATGGAAATACAAATAAACAAGGGTACTTCGATGAGTTGTGGGGGATGTTGTCTCATCTGACAGGATAAGAAAGGGGATTCCAAGAAGAGGAACCAGCAGAGGCAAAAGGTCAGGGCAAGAACAGTCAGATCACTGGAGAGACTGGACTTGGAACAGGAGGAGCAGGTTCAAATATCCACAGGACCCAGGCACCTGAACTAAGTGAGGGAAGCAGGCTGGGTGTAAGGCAATATGGAGTAGGAGGGCCCGTGGCCAACAGGAAAGTGCTTGCCGGCTCTAGGGGAAATAGGACTCAGCTCCAGGCAATTGTTACTGTGAAGGAAAGCTGGCTCAGTATTGCCAGGTCTTCCAGGTTTTCAAGAGATGCCAGGAACCTAGGTTTTTATATGAAATCTGATAACTTTGAAACATGAGGCAAACACTGGGGAAGCCAAACAAAATATACCTGGGGGCTACAATCTGCAGCCTCTACTGTAGACCTTAGCAGTGGGGTGGGGTGGGGGTGGGTGGTGGCACCAGAGGAAGTGAGCGGTGGATTCCAGACTCTACTGTATGCCAGCAAGCTGTGTCTGACAACTAGGACCTGACACATAGGCGGTGCCTAACTGACCCTTGCTCTGCAGAGGAGTCAAGGAATTTGAACTTTATCTGGCAGGTCAGGGGAGACTCTGAGGTTTGGGACAAAGGAGTGAAGTGATGAGAACTTTGTCTTATGGACATCACTCCACCTGCCACGCGATGGCTGTCTTGGAGGGAGACAGACAACAGGCAGAAAAGTTGGTCAGGATGCTTAACAGGACTCCAGGCAGAAGGTCTTGCTGGCCAGGACCAAGACTATGGAGTAAGAGGAGGGAGTGCAGGAGAGAGGAAACCAGGGTACCTCACCAGTACCCTGGCCCACTTGGTGACCCTGGAGTGCTTCTCACCAAGGTGAAGATTGGGGATGAGAAGTATGCAGGGGTGGTAAGAGGGAAATTGATGAGTCTGGTTTGGGCCGAGTTAAGTTTAGAAGCCTGTGAGACACACCCAAGGAAAGATATGTCACTGGCCAAACATGAAGCTCTCAAGAGAGAGAAGGCTGAAGACTAAAAATTTCATCCTCACTTGATTTTACTGTCTTTCCAGGTATCTTTGTGCTCTATAGTCTGAGAGTTGAAAAGTTTATTTCTTATGTTTTGGTTTCTATTTTATTTTCCTAGAAGGGCTGAAGAGGGAGAGGGTGGATTGATCCTTAATGCCAGAACAAGAGCCTGGGAGCTCATACAATCTGGTTGATTCTTTCCACCCACACCCCATGATGTGGGCAGCTCGTTGGAGAGCAGAGAACACATGGGTTACTCAGGTCCTATAGTCACCACAGAATGCCTCATTCCCAAGCGCCAGCCTCTGAGTTTGGCTATCCTGAACTCTTGCATCAGGGTTTTACCTGCACTTGAGAGAAGAAAAGGATTTACTAAGCAGATTGATGGTTTAACAAGCCTACTCAGGAGAGCAGGCTTTTAGCAGCATCATTTGCATTTCAACAATGAGTGTACAAATTATAAATGACTTCTTATCTATTTTTAAAGTGGTTTTAAGACTTCTCATCTGCTGTCAAGAATGTCACTGAGCATGCCAAGGATATTCACAGCACTTCTGTGCTCCCTTTGGGAAAAAAAAATTCTATTAGAGCAGCAATTTATAACTGGTGTGCCATACTTCAAGAATCTTTAAAACATGCAATACCTGACCATTTAGTCAGGGGCATGGACCTCTTCTCCCTTAGACTGTCAAGTGAAAAAAATGACAATAACCAACATGACAATAGCTGTTCAGTGTCAGTGAATCAAAGTTATACCTATTTTTTGTCAGATTGGCAAAAATATATATATTCTTTTGGTGTGCTGCAGAATTTTAGTAATTAAGTGTTATGTGTCATGAGATTAAAAAAGGTTAAAAATTGCTGTATTAGAGAACTAACATTTATTGAGCATCTGCCAAATATACTAGGCACTGTGACAGGCATTTGGGGGCATCCACTCATTTAAGGCTCACAGTAGACCCCAGAGGGGTGGCGGTATCATCAATTTTTACAGAGGAAAGGAGGCCAGGCCCAGAGAAGATGAGCTGCTGGTGCAGATGTGCTCAGCTTGCAAGGGCCAGGTCACCCTGGGTTGGATCAGGTCTGAGCCCTTTCTAAATATACCTCCCAATGGTTTCTCACTTATTCATGTTTCTGTCACTTGACCAGAGCAAGGATGGTCTGTAATGGAGCTTCACAGGGCTTGGAGGGCAGGGGAAAAGGGAAAAGTTGGAAGAGGGAGCTGAGAAATCAAGAAAAGGACTTGTCTATCCACCCATTAGTTTAAAAGGAAGAAATATTAAACATCCCAAAAAAATGGAGGAGAAAGGAGGCTCTGAAGGGTAGTACTGAGCATGGCCTGGTTTAAATACCAGCTTTGCCACGAGCTCCCCTTGGGCAAGTCTTCAGTCTCTCTGGGCCTCAGCTTCCGTGTCTGCGCAGGGTGGAGTTTGTTCTCCATATCAGCTTTCCCTATCTGCAGTCATTTGTGTTCTGCTTCTCAGTTTTCACTGTATCTGAAAACACCTGCACCACTACCCACTTATTCTTGCTTTTATCCACTCATCATTTTACTTGATTACATTATCTTAAAGATAAACTTTATTATGCAACTCAAATGGAATAGAAATCACTTGTCATACATAGAAACTAACCATCAAAAAATAAATACAAATAGCCTGACCTGTGGTGGCGCAGTGGATAAAGCGTCGACCTGGGAACACTGAGGTCGCCACTTCAAAGCCCTGCACTGGTCTGGTCAAGGCACATATGGGAGTTGATGCTTCCAGCTCCTCCCCCCTTTCTCTCTCTCTCTCTCTCTCTCTCTCTCTCTCACTCTGTGTCTCCTCTCTAAAATGAATAAATAAAAAGAATTTTTTAAAAAAATAAATAAATACAAATAAATTTTTAAGTCATAATGTTAAATTCTACATAGTTGTTATGGTCTGAGGTCTGTTCCCTCCCCCCAAGCAACCCCCATTTCTATTTCTGTTAGAAGGGAAGGGGGTCAGCAAGTGCTAGCAGGTGGGTGTTAAAATCACATTGACTATGACTTGGTTATTTTTCCTGGAAAGAACCAGCAGGAATGAAAGGGAGCTGGAACCCTGTTTCCACATCATGGGGCAACATCATTTAGTGCCTCCTGAACTTCCCTCCCTGGCAGCCTCCAGGGTCTGGGGCCATGCTCTGCAGAAAGCCAGGCCCACACGTCTTTGTAACCCTTTGGCGCTGACAAAGCATGGGAAATCTGGGCTTGAGAACCCCACAAAGGGGCATGAAAGAAGACAGGGAGTGGGTAGGATTCCAAGACAGCCCCCCTTCCTGTGACTAGGAGGTCAGTATGCTTTCATGTTTCCTCCCTTTTGGTGAGGGTGGGGAGGGCAGAGCCACTCCAAGGGGCTTCAACCCAGCATTCACTCTGCCTTCCCAGAAATACGTGTACCTTGGTTTCTCCCTTCGTCTGGTGGGAAGGACATCTTGAAGCCCCTCAAATTTGCCCTGGGTCGCCTTCAGGGTGAGGCAGCCTGTAATCCCTGTAATCCCATATTAATGAATTTATGTGTTCAGGAGCAGGCTTAGTGGGGAGAAATGGAGAAAACTAAGAAAGTTCCTCTCCTGCCTGGGAGGCTGGAGGGGAACTGGGATTGCTCCTATATGGGCCAGAGTTATGCTAAATCCGTCATCAACACTGAACTCTAGTCAACCTCCTTGGGGCTTTGCCCAAATTCTGGAATTGTGGGTTCCCCCCTGTGGCCTTTCCTGCTGTTGCGTATGAGCTTGTATGGTATGTGCAGGAGCAAATCAGCCCTTCCTTGCCATCAGGGACTGTCCTTGCTTGGCTTTGCCCAGCTGCTAGCCTTAACAAGGAGGGGATGGGGGATGGAGGGAGAGATTTGCTTTGAACAACCAGGAGCAGACAGAGAATGTTCAATTGAGAGAGTCTTAGAGACCTCCTAGTGTATTGTTACTTCACACCAGGGGTTCAAATTATGATTTCCGTTTTATAAATGAGGAAACTGAGGCCCAGAGAGGGAAAGGTCTAAACAGCCTGTCTGGAACAAAGACAAGCCAGACCCCAGACTTCCTGACTCCTGGCCCTGGCCTCTCACCCTTCATTATTCCTCCTCTCAGGGGAGCTGATGCTGAATATTCTGTGAGTGGTTTAAGAAATGCCCCAGGGACCTGCCAGGTGGATACTCTTGTTATATGGACCTTGGGCTCCGGGTTCAACCCAACTAGACTTTTATCGGTGCTGATGCAAAGTGTTTCAGGAGCGCCTTTATTCACACTTACCTCCAGTCATGGCCTTGACAGATATCTTCCCCTTTTATGCCTGGAGATGGTGGCCACTTTCTCTGCCCTCTGTCAAGCTTGACACACGGAATCTTATCTGGGCACACAGGCAAGGCTCTGCAGGCTCCCAGCACACATGAGGACTGCCCCTCCCCTCACCCAGGGTGCCATCCCTGTGTGCATTAGGACCTCTTCTTTCAGAGCAGTGGGCTTGCACAGGCTCAGAATGTGTCCAGGTCTTAGAATCTGGGGGTCTTGCTTGACTGCAGGATAGGACCCTTAACTACTGGATGTTGAGTCACTATAGACCCATCCTGTCTCCTGGGAACTTCTCAGTTTTGCCCTGCTTTTAACACATCATCTAGTCTTCTGTATGACCTTCGTCTGTTTTCGATAGTTACCCTGCTCATTCCAGCTCATCTTTCCAGGTCCTCTACAACTATGCAGGGAGGAAAAACAGTTGGCTTTCTAGTGAGTAAGGTAACTGGTCCCCAGGAGCTTCCATGACAGTTGCGTGCAAGTCCTCAGAGCCCCCTATCCAAGTTGGAGCCAGAGTTGGCATGAGTTGGGTCAGGGGCAGGGAGTGGGCTATAGATCCTGCTGATGGGGAACCAACCGGTCTGGAGTTTGAAACCAGAGGCTTGTGAGTAAAGCTGTAGCCGACGCCACCAATGCCACTGAGCCAGTTCCCACCATGAAAGGGCCTTTTGTTTTACCCTCTGGTTCCTGGGTGAGCAGTGATTCCATTTTAATTAAATACTCAGCGGCTCAGGGTTGAGCAAGCTGCCAGAGCCCTCTGCCCCAGGGCCCAGGGGGAATGATAAAGGAGAGGCAAGGGCCCCCACCCCAGCTGGAATGGTACACAGGAGCTAGGAAAGCCCTGGGCAAGTAGTTGCATGCTGGTCAAGAGCTGGTTAATGTTCAGTGCAAAGGAATTCATTCTGCAAGATACTAACCTTCCTTGGCTGTCTGGTTAAAAGTACCTTCAGGGACACACTTGGGAAATTAAACCTAGGATAAGAGGAAGCTTTTTTTCTTTTTTTATATAAGCCTCGCAGGGGCTCAGGGAGGAGCCAATGGAGGCCTGTGCAGGGGCGGCAGCCTTTCAACCCCTGCTGGCCTCAGCCCCTCTGGTCTCTGATACCATCTCCTCTGCCTGCCATATGCTGGTTTCTTGCCCAGAAACAGTCCACTGTTCAGCAAGACAGCACCGGCATAACTCTGAATTAAGAGACCTGAGGGAAAACTCAGCCCAGTTACCAATCTTACTTCCACCTTGATCCACGTCATTAAGGATCAAATGTCTCCTCCTCCCCCTACCCCCGCCCCAGAAGCCCTCCAGATTCTCGCTTAACCCCTACCACACCACAATCCGTGTTACCCATCATGCTAACTAAAATCATCTTGTTTGTTTATTTGAAGTCTGTGGACTTGCTATCTCTCTCCCGTAGAATATAAGCTCCATGAGGACAGGGGCTTGGTCTGTTTTATTCAGTCAGTGTCTGACACAGATCATATACTCAGGATTAATCGAATGAATACACTTAGGTCAAGTGTACTCTGCCTGAGGGCCAAGCCACCACCTACAATGTGACATAATTTCATTAATGCAAAAGTCTGTTGTGAACACCTGATTCTGGGGCTTATCTAATCAGCAGGGGTTCCCTGAGCCCCTGTCCTACTCTATGCTGGACAGTGCTGAGAGTACGGAGATGAAGCCAGCACCATGCCCACTCTCAAGGTAAGTCCAGGGGAAGACTGACACAAAATCATAGTTCAGTGATCACAGTGCAGTAGGATAAGGCTGTAATGGAGAGCTAGAAAGAGTCTAGGTACAAGAAGGGTAGATTTCCTGGAGGAGGCAGCAATCAAGGAGGATGAACAAGAGTCTACCTGAAAGAGAAGAGCCCACAGTTGGAGGTGGAGTGTCCAAGTGGGTGAGGCCAGTTCTGGGAACCAATGATGAGAAATGATGAGACCTGGAATTGGAGAATAAGTGAAGATCTGTCTCTAAAGGGCTTTAAATGCCACACCCAGGCTCCAGACTTTGTCGTGAAGGCAGTGGGGAACCATTGGAAGTTATTCAGCAAAGGCAGTATACCAGCAGAGCTGCGGTTTAGGAAGATTCCTCCAGCAGGAGCTAGGAGTATGGACTGAGGCCCCAGAGTATTCAGGGCTTGTTTTTGCTCCCACTAGAGAAAGGAATGCAATCCCAAACACTGGGGTCCCTCTCTGAGGATGTTAGTGGAGGCCTCTGCAGAGTGTCTGGTGACAATGTAGGGGTGGGGGATCACTTATCCGTTATAAGATATGCTTTCCTCCGAAGGGGATAAATGTCTTCCTAGATTAGAAGCCAAGAGGGCAGGTACCACATCAGTGTTCCCCCAGGTATGTTCTCCAGGCCTGAGACTATAGTTCCTCACTCCTGCTTACTTTGTTCTAGGACTAAGAAGCCACCTTGGAAATGCTAGCCTCTTGGTTAAAGCATGTTGTGCAGTCAATAAACCATCATTTTTTTAGTGCAGATCTGGTTTTTGTTTGTTCATTTGCTTGCTTATTTTTCTACTTTATCAAACCACAGATCCTCCTAGAGGATGGCCAAAGGCTCAGAAAGGTAAAAATAAGTTTGGAATAAGTTGAAGAAAAGGCTAACGATCTTTTATTTTAAATCCCTGTAGGCTTGGGGTAGAGTTCTCTTTCTCTCAGTGAACAGTTGGGAGGTATAGAAACCACATTTCTTTGTGTCCACTCCCCCCCCCCCATTTTTGTCATTTAAGAACAAAGTTTATGCCATTAGGCTACACGCTTAACATAGACTATCTCTTAATCTTGATAACAGTCCATGAAAGCAACAACTGTAATTACCTCCATTTCATAGTTGAGTAAGCTGAGCTGCAGAGAAGGTAGGTCACTTGCTCAAAGTCACACAGTTTGGCAGCAGAGTAACTGGGTTTTGAACCCAGACACGCTAAACTTACAAACCCTGTTTTCATCCACTAAAGCAGTACTCTATTCCTCACAGGCCTCTGGAGCCAGTGTAATTAACCCCAGATTGTGCTCGATTCACCTTTTCTTTCTTTCTTTCTTTCTTTCTTTCTTTCTTTCTTTCTTTCTTTCTTTCTTTCTTTCTTTCTTTCTTTCTTTCTTTCTTTCTTTCTTTCTTTCTTTCTTTCTTTCTTTCTTTCTTTTGAGACCTTTTTAGAACACACATCTCAGAGGACCTTGTTCCTTCCCTGAATTTCAGGGAGGCCTGTGCATTCTGAAGAGTCTACTTTGCTTGTGGGGCTTGTCACTTAACTTCCCTTGATATATGCCTTTCCAAGTAGCCCATCCTGAAGTCTAATCCTCTCCCTCCTAATTATGTGATCTTCACTGTTTGCAAGTCCTTTTGCCACTTAATTCTTGCCATGTTCTTTTGGGAGTTGGTGGCTTTAGAGCCATTTGACAAAGGAAATAAACAGAACTCAAAGACTTGAGGACAATGGCAACAATAAAAATTGCAGCTGCTAAGATGTATTCAGGGCTTACTTATAAGCAGTAGATACTGTTGTTCCCTTTTAGCAGGTGGGGAAACTGAGGCACCGAGCTCTAGAGCAACTCATCCAAGGTCACAACTAGTGAGAGATGGAACCGAGATTCAAACCCAGGAAGTCCAGCTCCAGAATCCACACTTTGAACCATTTCGCTCAGCTGCCTCACAGCTGGCTTATGAGGAGGGAGTGGAAGCATGTGGCAAATATTTGGGCATTACTGACCCCTCCCCCCTCCTTTAGCTCTGTTGGTGGCTGCCTCCTTTTTTCTTTCTCAATTTAGGTTTTTGGACTGCCCTGGCCACAATGGAATTCTGCAGGCTGTGTGCTGTAGGGGATGTTTTTAAGTGCTGTTAGTCCTGAGAAAGTGTGTGTGTGTGTGTGTGTGTGTGTGTGTGTGTGTGTGTGTGTGTGTGTGTGTGTGTCCTTGCTGTGCCTTGTACTGGCTTGCTGAGATTCCTTGTAGGGTATGCCTGGGGAAAGCTAAGCATGTCTGAGCTCTCTCGGGTTCCCTGCAGCCTCCTTCATTTAGGGAGGAAGGCTTTCTTGACTATGTGTTTCTCCCGTCCCTAGGCTGCTGCTGACAGCTTACTGTAGAGTTTTCATCTTAAAGGATAAAGAGAAGTGCCCTTTCAAAATAATTTGAGCCTTCGGAAAACTCTGGTTTTCTTTTGAAACTGAGCCCATGGATGAATGACAGCCAAGGAATTCACAACCCTGCCTGGGACTGTTCTCTCCTCTTTGAAGAAATATAGGCTCTTTTAACTACTGGAGTGACTCTTAACTAGTCTAAAGTGAATGCTTCTCACTCTACAACTGTGATACGGGGCATGCTTATTAAAAAAAAAAAAAAAAAAAACTTGTTTTCAAAGCCGTGGCATCTCTCTTGAGGTAATGAGAGACACCTTCGAGACCTGCAAAATCCAAATGTGCATGATATAAGAGATAAACTTTATTTACTCAGCAGATATTTCTTGGATGGCACACTGTGCACAATACAGGAGTTACAGTGATATTCAGATCCACACAGTCCCTGCCCTCATGGAACATAGGCTGTATACAGGAAGAGAAGGATAATACACTAAGAAATCAACTAGATAATTTAAGATAGTGGTGAGTGCCAGGGAGTATATGGAACACGGTGATGGGATAGAGTGACGAGAGGCTACTTTTCTCAGGTAGTCAGGGAGGCCCTTTCTGAAGAGGGGTACTTTTAGCTGAGACTGGCATGACAAGCAGGCAGCTTTGTAAAGATCTGAGGGAATAAAACACTGGACAAAGGTACAGTCAATGCAAAAGCATCAAGTTGGGAATGAGCTTAGTGAGTTCAAGGAGCAGCAAGGAAGAAGACAGCAGTAGAAGATGAGGTCAGAGAGCTGGACAGAGGCCAGTTTATGGAGAACCTTGTAGGCTACGCAAAGAGCTTGGATTTTGTTCTATTAAGTGGACCACAGTGTTATTATTGATTAACAAATGATGTTTGACTCCATGGAAGTGATAAACTATGGCCATTTTTATTTTTCTCTGAAAACAAAAATTTCAAGCATCTAGTAAACATAATTTTGATTAAGATGCCCAGGGTCTCTTTAAATGAATCACGCCAACTTGCTGTAATGGTCACAGAGTTCAAGTGTCAGCTCTGAGATTTCCTAGCTGTGTGACCTTGGGCAGGTCATCTATTATTTCTGAGCCTCTGTTTCCTTATCTGCACAGTAGGGTAATATTTATAAATTGCTAGGTGGTCTGTCACTAGAAACATGTATTATTCCACTGAGAACTCTCCCCTAAGGCACTCCTTACTAATTATGACCTTAGATTGCACCTAGGGGAGGAGATGCCCACTAGAAGTGTAAAAAAGGGTCTTGAATGACTTCAAATGAGGGAAATGGTAAAAGGGGTTTATCTAAGAGTAGTACCTAACACCCACATCATACCCTGAGGACCTCCACCCCCCAAAATCCCCTGACTGACGCCTGATAGTGCTCTGTAACTAAAGGCCCACTTATAGCAGAAGATGCCAACCTTACAATAGTTTCCTAGTTAAAGTGGGAGGGAATATGAGAGCCTTGCAGCAAACGGAGGTCAGCATCCTGGAGCCAATCAGCATGAAGACTCTTTGGAGCTCTCCAGGGTCCTGACCAGCGGAGGAATTCCGGAACATTTTAGTCACCTCTGACGGCAGTTGCATTGTTTTAGAAATGGGCTGTGGTTACCTGATCCGTGATGGTGCAGGGGATAGAATGTCAACCTGGAACCAAGTTTGAAACCCTAAGGTCGCCGGCTTGAGCTAGGGGTCAGCTGAAGCCCCCGGTCAAGGCATGTATGAGAAGCAATCAATGAACAACTAAAGTGCCACAACTACAAGTTGATGCTTTTCATCTCTCTTCCTTCCTAACTCTATCTATCTATCATCTATCTATCTATCTATCTATCTTCCCTGGAGGAAAAAAAAAAGAAAGAAATGGATGCCTGAGAAAAGAACCACATTTCAAACCAGCCATACCTAAATTAAAAATCTCTAACCAGCTGATGCCCTTACCCACTTAAACTTCCACTTCCTCATCTGTAAAATCGGGGTGACAATGCTTATTTTTTATTGGCTGTGCAAGTTAATGAAGCATAAGAACCTAATGCAGTTCCAGACAAATATAGATGCTCATGAAATAGATGTTTTTCTCCCTGGGCAGAGAACTCTCAGAGAAGCCTATTCTGGGCCAGAATATCGGTTATAAGAGTATGGACTCTGGGATCCTTCAAACCTAGTACAAATTCCAGATCTATTTCCTCCTGGATTTGTGAGTAGCTAAATCACTCTATGTCTCAGTTTTCTCACCTAGGAAAGTGGCTAATCTGCATAATTAATAGGGTCCAATAGCTGGAATTTAGTAAGTACCCCAAAAAGACTTGTGGATTTGGATTGAATTTTTAGGACACTGTCCTTTCTGTTTCTTTTCTAAATAGAAGTGAATTTGGAACCCAAATTTAACCTGACAGCAGGTCATTGATGTTTCGCTAAGCCCCATTAAGAGAGGACAGACAGAAAATGGAAGCACATGGTCAGGTTCCAGTGTGTTTGCATCGAGCAGATATTACCACCAAGGGGGCACCATCAGTCATAGGTGCAGTCTAAGGCACATGACCATCAGTGTTTTCTAGACATTACCCCAAGAAAAAGATACATTCTTTTTTCCTTACACCCTTGGGTAAGGAAAAATGTTTGTAAGATTTGTTACTAAAGTTTCCATATTCATTGAGGAAGAAGAATGAAGCTGTGGTCCTTTTAATGTCTGAAATTTTTCCAACAGAAAAGCACAAACCTAGGATGGGCAGAGTCTCTGTGGGTGAGAGAGGAAAGCACATAGGTATGAGAGTGAGGAGGCTTGACTTCTAATGTCTACTGCACCATTTATCTGGGTGGTTTATTTGTGTTTAACTTTTAATTATGGAGAATTTCAAACATATCTAAAATAAACAGAATAGTATTGTAAAGCTCCGTGTACTCATTACCCAGCTTCAATAGTTATCAACCATTGGTTAATCTTGTCTTACCTCTCCCCATCCTTTTCCCTCCTTCTTGTATTGGAGTGAGGCAAATCAGCTGGGTACAGTAAGTATTTGCCTCTCTGAGCCCAGTTTTTTAAGCTGTTTTTGGTGTGATAGTAACATTACAGGGTGTCTGGGAAGAGCATGATGAAGTCCTGACACTGGTTGTTCTCAGTGTCTGTGAGTATCTTCATCTTCCCAGTTTATCACCTGGTTGAGCCTTGGATTAATGCAGACTTGGGCCTCAGACCTCGTTCTCTGTGTTGGGGTTATCTGATCTTCCTCCTGCTCAAACCTGGCCTCTGTATGTAGACCTTCTGGATCTAGGCCACATTATTCTATTTGCCCCTCAATCCTCTGGTCTTCCCTGGTCCAGAGATGATGAAAATGCTGGGGAATTGAAAGTCAGGAAACATGGATTTCTATCACACTAGATAAATGGCCTTCTTCAGTGCAGACCTCAGCTTCCTCATCTGGAATAGTACTGACTTCATGTTATAAATCACTTTGCAAAATTTAAGCTATGAGGACTGTTGCAGTGCTAATATTTGTTATTCATTCACTATGTAGTAAGCACTGTAGAAAGGGTGTAGCCATTGACAAAAACAGAGAAGTGGAGCAAGAGAATATACCTGAGATCAAGAGAAGCTGTGTTTATAAAATGGGAGAGAGCACAACGTGCTTGGAAGCTGGTGGGAAAGATCTAGTAGAAAAGGAACAAGACAGATGATTCAGGGGAGGGGGAGTAGAGGTACCCACTGGAGTGAGCCTTGTGTGAGGCATCATTGTCAGTGGGCCCTCCATCACAGAGGCTTTAGGGATCAGCTGGTGTGTGGTCTTGGACAGCACAGCTTTAAATATTGGCCCTAATTATTTTAAAGCACAGTGAGGATCAGACAGAAGAGGGCTCCAGACATTGTTGCCCAGCTTGCTGGTGCTGGGGTGGAGTCACTTGCTCAGGCCTCTTGTTCTGGTATTTCTGCATTCAGGCCTGGCTGGCAACCCTCCCACTACCCTTCCCCATGCTGAGCTGTCTGCCAGGAAAGACATCAGGGATAACGAGGCACTTTTGAGCTTTCAGCAGGAAGTTCTACTTGCCTAATATCACCACTCTGCAGCAAGTGGAGTGTGGGGACCAGGAGGAGAGTCCAGAAGGCAAAATTTCATGTTAGTAGGCATGGCCAGCTGGTCTTTGAAATCTGGTCCCCAGTACCTGTGTCTAAGTTACTTGCACAGGTGCACATGCTGCAGACCCTCTTTCCTAATGCCAGGGCTGTGAGCACAGCCGCCTGCCCCTCAGCTCAGTGACTTCACCTGGGGAGAAGGGGTGATGAGGGCATCACAGATGAACTGACAGAATCTATGGCTCCCGTGGCCCTGGGCAGCTGCTGAGGGAAGTGAATGCTAATGATCAGAGAGAGTGGATCTAAGGGCATCTCTGCCTCCCTCCCCATCTCTGGGTGGAAAAAATTGGGCTGCTAGGCAGGAGGAGGTGAAGACACACCAGTTCCAGGCAGCAAGGGAGGAAGGATTGATTAGAGGTGGTCCAAGAGCTTTGAGCAAACCAAAGACATTTTATTTTATTTTTTATTAGTGACATTAATTAACATTATTATACAGGTTTCAGGTGCCCGATACTACAGCACATCTCTGTATACTGTACTGTGTGTTCAACCCCCCAAGTTAAGTCCTGGTCCATCACCATTTATCCCCCTTATATGCCTTCCTCTACCTCTCCTGTTCTTGGCAATCCCCACACTGTTGTCCATGTCCATAAGTTTTTAGTTTTTGTTTTTGTTTTAAACCAAGGACATTTTAGAAGGCTTTTCTTCCTGTTATTTTATTAAGGTATAATTTTCATGTAATAAAAGTAATCTCTTTTAATGCACAGTTCTTTGAGTTTCCATAAATGCATACAGTTGTGTGACCACCACTCTAATCAAGGTATAAAGCAGTTCCATCAATCCCTCCCCCACACACACACACAAGTTACCCCGTGTCACTTTGCAGTCAACTTCTTCCCTCCTCTCAATTCCTGGCAATCACTGACCTATAGATTAGTCTTTTCTATAACACCCTGTTGTTGGAATTGTGCACTATGTAGCCTTTGAGTCTGGTTTCTTTCACTTACCATAGTGTATTTGAGAAGCTGCAGAATGAAGCAGTAATTCATCCCTTTTCATTGCTGAGTCGCATCCCCTTGTACAGTCACACCAGAGTTTGTTTATACAGTTATTCAGTCGTCCATTGAGAAACAGTAGAGTTCTTTTCAACTTTCAGTAATTATGAATAAAGCCAGTTTATTTTTGTATGAACGTAAGTTTATATTTTTTTCTGGGTAAATACTTAGTAGTGGGATTGCAGGTTTATCTGATAAGCTTATGTTTAATTTTATATGAAACTGGCAAGCTCTTTTTCAGAGTGGGCGCCCCATTTTGTGCTCCCACCAGCAATGGATAGGAGCCCCAGTTGCTCCTCATCCTCAACAGCACTCAGTTATCATTTATTCTTTTTTATTTTAGCCATTCTGATAAGTGTGGGGAGGTATTACTAAGTGCTAGGCACTGAGCTAAGGGCTCTACACATATTATCTCATCAAGTGCTGGGTGTATGATATCATTTTGCAGGTTTGGAAACTGAGCCCCAGAAAAAGACTCTGAGGTCCCACAGGATAAGGGCTGGCCCAAAGTGTGGATCTGAAGCTGAGCCTTTCTCCTGGGTCATCCTGAGAGGTTGTGCCCCAATGTGGGAATGGTGTCAACACTTGCTCACACCACAGGAAAACTAAGTTCCACATAGTCTTGCCTCTCCCTCTATTCTAGCATGGCTCTATTGACAGTTGCTTCTCAGCTTGTCTGCCTTCTTTGATGGTCTCTTATCCCTTTGAGGGGTTGTGCCCTAGTGATCTATGTATTCTCAGGCCTGAGTCAGTACCAACAAAAGAGCCAACAAGGGTGGGAGCTTCTGTTGCAAAGCTGACTCCCATGCTGGTCCCTGAGGGGCTTCTATCCTCTGCATTCCAATGGCCTGTCTGGGCCACTGGTCTCATCCCCTAAAGAGGGAGCTAATAGGAAGATGGGACCAGAGGTCAGGAGGACCAGGCCAGGCTTAGACAGTTTTAACAGCCCTGATCCATCTGGGCTCCTAGCTCCTCCCAAGGACTGGCTTATTAGAGAAAGGCCCACAACCTCCTACCCAGTCTGTGGACTTTATTTCTTCCATGCCCAGAAGAGAAGCCAGGATCTGGGAAACTTGCTACTCTGTCCAGGTTCCTCCTAATATCTAATACACAGGCTCATGAGGCATTGCCAGCAATGGAAAACTCTGGGAATCCATCTGGTCTTGAAATACAGTAGGGAAAGGTATTTCCAGTTGGGTCTATGACTAGTTTTTTTCTTCCTTATGGTAATTTCTACTTTTGTAGTTCTTTATTTTTTATTAATTTTAATGGGGTGACACCAATAAATCAGGGTACATATGTACAATGAAAACATCTCCAGGTTATCTTATCATTCAGTTGTGTTGCATACCCGTCACCCAAAGTCAAATTGTCCTCTGTCACCTTCTATCTGGTTTTCCCTGTGTCCCTCCCCACCTCCCTATCCCAACCTTCCCTCCCTCCCCCTACCCCATAACCACCACTCTCTTGTCCATGTCTCATAGTCTCACTTTTATGTCCCACCTATGTATGAAATCATGCTGTTCTCAGTTTTCCTTTTTTTCTGATTTACTTATTTCACTCTGTATAATGTTATCAAGGACCATCCATTTTGTTATAAATGATCCGATGTCATCATTTCTTATGGCTGAGTAGTGTTCCATAGTATATATGTACCATAGCTTTTAAATCCACTCGTCTACTGACGGACACTTGGACTGTTTCCAGATCTTCGCTACTGTGAACAATGCTGCCACAAACATGGGGGCGCATTTCTTCTTTTCGAACAGTGCTACGGTGTTCTTAGGGTATATTCCTATAAGTGGGATAGCTGGGTCAAAAGGCAGTTCGATTTTTAATTTTCTGAGGAATCTCCAAACTGTTTTCCACAGTGGCTGCACCAGTCTGCATTCCCACCAGCAGTGCAGAAGGGTTCCTTTTCTCTACATCCTCGCCAGCACTTATTCTGTGTTGTTTTGCTGATGAGTGCCATTCTGACTGGTGTGAGGTGATATCTCATTGTGGTTTTAATTTGCAATTCTCTAATGATTAGTGATGTTGAGAATTTTTTTATATGCCTATTGGCCATCTGTATGTCCTCGTTGAAGAAAGTTCTATTCATTTCTTTTGCCCATTTTTTGATTGGGTTGTTTGTCTTCCTGTTGTTGAGTTTTATAAGTTCTTTATAAATTTTAGTTATTAACCCCTTATCAGCTGTGCTGTCGAATATGTTCTCCCATTGTGTGGTTTGTCTTTTTATTCTGTTCTTATTGTCTTTAGCTGTGCAAAAACTTTTTAGTTTGATATAGTCCCATTTGTTTATCTTGCCTTTTATTTCATTTGCCCGTGGAGATAAATCGGCAAATATATTGCTGCTACAGATGTCGGAGAGCTTGCAGCCTATGTTTTCTTCTAAGATGTTTATGGTTTCACTGCTTATGTTTAAGTCTTTTATCCATTTTGAGTTTGTTTTTGTGAATGGTGTAAGTTGATGGTCTAGTTTCATTTTTTTGCAGGTAGAGGTCCAATTTTCCCAACACCATTTGTTAAAGAGGCTGTCTTTACTCCATTGTATGTTCTTTCCTCCTTTGTCAAATATCAGTTGTCCATAAAGCTGTAGGTTTATTTCTGGGTCCTCTGTTCTGTTCCATTGATCTATGTGCCTGTTCTTATGCCAGTACCAGGCTGTCTTGAGTATAATGGCCTTATAGTAAACCTTGATATCTGGAAGAGTGATACCTCCTGCTTTATTTTTTCTTTTTAAGATTGCTGAGGCTATTCGTGTTCTTTTTTGGTTCCATATAAATTTTTGGAATATGTGTTCTATATCTTTGAAGTATGTCATTGGTATTTTAATTGGTATTGCATTGAATTTATAAATTGCTTTGGGTAATATAGACATTTTAATGATGTTTATTCTTCCTAGCCATGAGCACGGTATATGCTTCCACTTGTTTGTATCTTGCTTGATTTCTTTTATCAATGTTTTATAATTTTCCGAGTACAAGTCCTTAACCTCCTTGGTTAAATTTACTCCTAGGTACTTTATTTTTTTGGCTGCAATAGTGAAGGGGATTGTTTCCTTAATTTCTTTTGCTGACAGTTCATTGTTGGTATATAGAAATGCCTCTGATTTCTGAGTATTAATTTTATATCCTGCCCCCTTGCTGAATTCATTTATAAGGTCCAGTAGTTTTTTGACTGAGACTTTAGGGTTTTCAATATACAATATCACATCATCTGCAAATAGTGACAGTTTTACTTCTTCTTTTCCAATTTAGATGCCTTTTATTTCTTCTTCTTGTCTGATTGCTGTAGCTAGGACTTCCAGAACTATGTTGAATAAGAGTGGTGAAAGGGGGCACCCCTGCCTGGTTCCTGATCTTAAGGGGATTGCTTTTAATTTTTGTTCATTTAGTATGATGTTTGCTGTGGGTTTGTCGTAGATGGCCTTTATCATGTTAAGGAATGTTCCCTGTATTCCCACTTTACTGCGAGTTTTGAGCATGAATGGGTGCTGGATTTTATCAAATGCCTTTTCTGCATCTATTGAAATTATCATGTGATTTTTGTCCTTCCTTTTGTTTATGTGATGAATCACATTGATTGATTTGCGAATATTGAACCAGCCTTGCCTCTCCAGAATAAATCCCACTTGATCATGGTGTATGACTTTTTTCATATATTGCTGGATCCGGTTGGCTAATATTTTGTTGAGAATTTTAGCGTCTAAATTCATCAGGGATATAGGCCTAAAATTTTCTTTCTTTGTGTTGTCTTTGCCCAGTTTTGGGATCAGAATTATGCTCGCCTCATAAAAGGAGTTTGGAAGTCCTCCTTCCTCTTGAATTTTTTGAAATAGCTTGAGGAGGATAGGAGTTAGTTCTTTGAATTTTTGATAGAATTCACTTGTGAAGCCATCAGGCCCAGGACTTTTCTTTTTTGGGAGTTTTTTGATAACTGTTTCGCTCTCATTTGTTTTAATTGTTCTGTTTAGGTGTTCTGATTCTTCCAGATTGATTTTTGGAAGGTTATATGATTCAAGAAATTTGTCCATTTCACCAAGATTGTCTAATTTTTTGGCATATAGTTCTTCATAGTATTTTCTTACAATGCTTTGTATTTCTGTTGTGTCAGTTGTTGTTTCTCCACTGTCCTTTCTAATTTTATTTATTTGAGTCCTCACTCTTTTTTTCTTGGTGAGTCTAGTTAAAGGTTCATCAATCTTGTTCACCTTTTCAAAAAACCAGCTTCTGGTTTCATTGATCCTCTGTATTGTTTCCTTCGCCTCTATATCATTTATTTCTGCTCTGATCTTTATTATTTCTTTCCTTCTACTTGTCCTGGGTTTTATTTGCTGTTGTTTTTCTAGTTGTTTTAGATGCAGGGTCAGGTTGCTTATTTGAGCTTTTTCTAGCTTCTTATGATATGCCTGTAGTGCAATGAACTTTCCTCTCAGAACTGCTTTTGCTGTGTCCCATAAATTTTGAGTTGATGTATGCTCATTATCATTTGTTTCTAGAAACTTTTTTATTTCTTCTTTGATCTCATTGTTAATCCATTCATTATTTAATAACATGCTATTTAGTTTCCAAGTGTTTGAGTATTTTTCAGTTTTTCTTTTGTGGTTAATTTCTAGTTTCATGGCATTGTGATCAGAGAAAATGCTTGATATGATTTCAATCTTCTTAAATTTATTGAGACCACTTTTGTGTCCTAACATGTGGTCTATCCTAGAAAACATACCATGAGTGCTTGAGAAGAGTGTATATTCTACTGCTTTAGGGTGAAAAGTTCTGAAGATATCTACTAAATCAAGTTGATCTAGTGTATCCTTTAAGTGTGCTGTTTCTTTATTAATTTTCTTTCTTGTGGATCTATCCAGTGTTGTTACACGGGTATTGAAATCCCCTACTATTATAGTATTGCTATTAATCTCGCCCTTTATATCCATCAAAGTCTGCTTTATGTATGTCGGGGCTCCTATATTTGGTGCATAGATATTTATAATAGTTATATCTTCCTGTTGAATTGTTCCCTTTATCATTATGTAGTGTCCTTCTTTATCTATTACTATACTTTGTTTTAAAGTACATTTTGTCACATATAAGTACTGCTACCCCGGCTTTTTTTTTCATTTCCATTTGCATGAAATATTTTTTTCCATCCTTTTACCTTCAGTCTATGTGCATCTTTTGTTTTAAGGTGTGTCTCTTGTAGACAGCATATGTATGAGTCTTGTTTCTTTATCCATGCAGCTACCCTATGTCTTTTGATTGGATCATTTAATCCATTTACATTTAAGGTTATTATTGATATGTAGTTGTTTATTGCCATTTTATTCTTTAAAGCTGTATTCTTCTAATGCTCTATTCTTTCCTCCCTTTAAACTGTTCACAAGAGGCCCCTTAGTATCTCTTGCAGAATTGGTTTGGTTTTTATGAATTCCTTGAGGCTTTCTTTTTCTGGGAAGCTCTTTATTTCTCCTTCAATTTTAAATGTTAGCCTTGCTGGATAAAGTAGTCTTGGTTGTAGGTTCTTGTTCTGCATTACTTTGATTATATCTTGCCATTCTCTTCTGGCCTCAAGTGTTTCTGTTGAGAAGTCGGATGTCATCCTTATGGGGGCTCCTTTGTAGGTGATAGCCTTTTTTGCACTAGCAGCTTTTAAAATTTTTTCTTTATCCATTAGCTTTGGTATTTTAACTATGATGTGTCTTGGTGTAGATCTTTTTGTGTTTCTCTTTAATGGAGTTCTGTGTGCTTCTTGAACGTGTGGAGTATTTCCCAGCCTTAATTTAGGGAAGTTTTCTGCTATGATTTGATTGAACAAAGTTTCCATTTCCTGTCCTCTCTCCTCTTCTTCAGGCACCCCTATGATGCGAATGTTGTTTCTCTTCAGGTTGTCACAGAGCTCCCTTAGAGTTTCTTCACATTTTTTGAGTCTCTTTTCCTTTTTCTTCTCTGCTTCTGTGCCTTTGTTTATTGTGTCCTCTAACTCGCTTATTCGATCCTCAGCGTGATTCATCCTGCTTTTAATTCCTTCCATTGTGGTCTTCAGTTCTGGTACTGTATTTGTCATTTCTGTCTGATTCTTTTTTATTATTTCAATTTTGTTTTTTATACTTGTTATCTCTTTATTTAGGTGTTCATACTGACTATCCATTGTTGCTCTAATTTCTTTGAACATCCTAACTATCATTATTCTAAATTCTGCTTCTGGTAATTTGGTTATATCTGGTTCATTCAGGTCCTTCTCTGGGGATTTCTCTTGATTCATTTGGTTTGCATTCCTCTGCCTGCCCATTTTTTCTGTGTATAAGCAAGTTGTGGCCACTGGAGTCCAGTAGGTGTTGCCTTTGAGTTCTCTAGGTGTGGTCTGTCTGCAGGCCCCTCACCCCCTCTGCCGCTGCGTAGGGCGGTTGGGTATGGGCGTTGCCAGCGCCGGCCCACTGTGGCTTTTGCTGTGATTTCTGCCTCTCCTCTGTGGGAGGGGCTGTTACTCAAGCAACAAGCCTCAGCCCCAAGGGTAGAGGTGAGCACCTTTGCTCAGCTGCAGACTCAGCCTGTTTCCAGACTTCCGCCCAGAACCCGCAGTCAGAGCCTGCTCGCCACAGTTTTGCGGGTTGGGCGGGGCTTTTGACGTGCTCTCAGTTGTGAGCCTTTGCCCATCCGGAGCTTTAGCCCCGCCCTCGAGGCCAGGGTTCTTCTGCGCAGGGTCGCAAACCCAGGTTTATTGGGCCTGGCCTGTTTGCTGGCTTCCGCTCAGCTGCAAACTTCCGCTCGTCCTGGACTCTACCCCGCCCCCGCGTTCGGAGCCCACTCGTGCACGTAGGATGGCAAACCGAGGTTTCTCTGGCCGGGCGGGGATAGTAGCGTGGGCTCAGCTGCGAGCTTCCGCTTGTCTCGGGGTCTACCCCGTCCCCCACGCTTGGAGCCCGCTCGCACACAGATAATGGCAAACCGAGGTTTCTACGGCCGGGTGTGGCTGGTAGCGTGAGCTTAGCCGCAAGCCCACGCCCGTCCCTGGTCCTAACCCCATCCCCGCGGTCAGGGCCGGCTTGCGCAGGGTCGCAGAGCAGATCTCTGCCCCTTCCTGGCCTCCCGCTTTGTCCCCGCAGGTGGGATTACAGGTGGGCCCGCAGCTTCTGGACCGCTTTCGCGAGTCCCCTCTGCTCCTTCTGGGCTAGACCGAGCTCACACCGGCTTGGCCTCTGCCCACGCCGACAGAACCACGTTTCAGCGTCTTGCCGCCACCATACCCTTCAGCAACCCTCATCAGAGTAGGAAGGGCCCTAATACTCCACACTGTAGGTCTGGGAACTTCCTCATTTGTTTCACAGCTCAAAACTGTCCAAACGCCTCTTCTAGGCTCTGGGACTATAGGCTGGGGCTTGGTTCCTGGGACCCAGGTCCCTCCCTCTCCTCCAAACTCTCCTTCCGCCACGTGGGTATCTCCGGGCTGCCGTTTGCTCCGGGGAGCTGGGCAGCCCTCTTCGCGTTTTCGCTATTCCTACCAGTCTCAATGTGGCTTCTTCTGTGTTCCTTGGTTGAAGAGTCCACTTAGTTTAGTTCACAGTTGGTTTATCCAGATGATGGTTCTTAAAATTGAGTTATAATCCACTTTGGTTCTGGGAGTTGGAAGTTAGTACGTCCGCCTACTCCGTCGCCATCTTGCTCCCCCGGTAATCTCTATTTTTGATTGTCATGACTAGGGAGGAGCTATTGACATCCAGAGGATAGGGGCCAATGTACATGGCAACCCCCACAAAAGAATTATGCAGCCCAAAATGTCAACAGTGTCATGGTTGGGAATCCGCCCGTAGTGCAGGAGTTTATAAGAGTCCAGTGCTTAGCACTGTACCTGAAATACAGTGAACATGAAATACACCATTTGTGAACAAACGAGCTTGTGAAAAGATACAGCCGTACCATGGATAAGTAAAAAATCTGGCAGAGAATGAGTATCACAGGAGTGGCATAGTGCGATTACAGAAGATTTTTATTTTCCTCTCTGCTTATCTGTAGTTTTAAAAAAAATCTTCCTCTATGAATTTGTACTACTTACATAATACTGGGAAACAAAATTTTTGTTGTATCCCCAAAAACACTTGTTCTTAGTTTTTCTCTGTAAGATACAGTGTTTTTGAAATTCAAGATTTTAGGTTTTTATCTTATTGTAAAATTTTCAACATTTAGTTTAACATAATGAAGTAGAATGTCTTCTTGGGCATCATCTTTGTGAAAATATAATAATTTATATAATACAGTAAATACATTAATACACTACAAGATATGATTGCATCAGAATTTGTCTACAATTTCAAATAGAACATATTGAAACACTTACTTTAATCATAAAATTTGTGCAAAACTTATTTAAATTCTATTCAGGCAAAAATTTGCATTTGTAGCTCTTGCATTTGTGTACTTGTTGAGAACTATCTCGTTTGAAGCTCCAGCAGTAGTCTGCCACCATATTTCTGTCCCATCACCCCTGATAACATTCTTCCATAATCTTCAGATCTTGATGAAAGCGTTCTCCCTGCTCATCACTAACAGTTCCAAGATTTCGGGAAACTTATCAAAATGACTGTTTAGGAAGTGAATCTTAATGCTCATGTTATATCCAATGTCTCGAAAAACCATCAGCATCCTTTGAACCAGAAGTTCATAGTTTTCTGCTTTTTGTTGCCAAGGAAGTTTTTTGTAACTGCCACAAAAGACTGCCATGCTGCTTTCTCCTCCTTATTCATCTTCCTGGCAAATTCTTCATCACATATGAGGGTTCAAATTTGAGGTCCATCGAATACACCTATCTTCTTGAAAGACAAGGCAGGAAAAGCAGAAGTAATATGTTGAAAGCATTCACTTTCTCTATTCAAAGCCTGAACAAACTGCTTCATTATACCAAGTTTGATGTGAAGGAAAAATGATCCTGTCTCGATTAACTACAGATTCATTCACAATATTTTGCATCCCTACTTCCGGAGCTTCACATTTTGGCCACTCCTTCTGTGTCCAGTGTTTCTCCCGAGCTCAGATGTCCTACAAACACAGAAAGCAAGGATATTTCATGAAACCTCTCTGTTGTCCTAGCAGGAAATTGACCATTTTAAGATCCACACAAACAATACAGTTATGCTCCTCATACTTCAGTAAGTCTACTCTAGGACAATTTTTATGTCATTATAATCTTCTTGCAGATGAGTTGAATAACCAAGTAAAACCACTTCATAAACATTACCGTTGTGTAGGAGAACACATTTCAGACTCTGTTTAAAGCGGTCAAGAAATAGCCGCCATTCCGTTGGTCTGTAAGTGGTAACACCTAGCTGGCTGAGAAGACTACTGATATCATGACAGTAAACAAAGTGTTTGTCTTTGGAAAAAAGGTCCACAAAAATTTGTTCACGCTACCTGAGACAGGATACTTTAGCTGACCGGTGAAGTGCATTCTTTTCTTGAAGCCTGGAGGCTAATAACTCAGCTGCTTTCTTTGATAGGCCCAAATCTCTTACTAAGTCATTCAATTCAGGTTGGCTAAACTGCTGAGGGGTTAATGACTGCTTGGCATCAGGAGAAGACCCTTCAGATTCTACAACCATTTCCTCATGCATCTTATCAAAATACACTCGATCACCATGTTCACTTTCTTCGTTCTTAGAAGAAATCAAACCATTGAAAACTGGAACCAGGAGTGTCTCAGAGTGTGGGATAGGTCGTATTGCTGAGGGAATATTAGGATATACAATCATATGCTGTTTTTTCTTGCCGATGCCCTTTGTATGGATCAGACAGAAATAACAGTCACTGTGGTCCTTACGTTCACGTGAAACCATGGGAATGCCAAAAGGCATTCCTTTGGTCCAGTCACAAAGCATTTCCTCACAATTATGACACACAATATGAGGAGCCCAATTCTTGTCTTGATTACCTAGGAGAACTTGAAAATAGGCAATATATGCACGTGTCACAAATGATGAAATATTGCACCTTTGGCGTTGAAGTATGTAACAGCCACATATATAACAGAAGGTGTCAGGACTATTCTTACATTTACGCCTACTTGAAGAAGCCATGATTCAATCTTAAAACAAAATAAGAGGGTGTTTTTATCTGATAATAACTTTTTACATTTAAAAACAACTACAATTATGTAAAAGTGATGTTTGTAAAACATTAATTGCCTTGTGATTATGTTCAATCCAAGAGTCGTTGCCCTTTAACTCCGATTTAAAAACCAATGCATGCCATTAACTGTAACAAAAAGAAATTAAAATTGCATTAAAACTAGAGCTTGCACCAAAAAACGGATTTCAGATTTGGAATCAGTGATGCAGAAATATATAGAAAAAGTTCTAAAACTTCATGCAACAGAAAATGGAAAAAAATTGTTCCCAGTGAATTGAAAGTTTATTTAGCCTGACCAGGTGGTGGTGCAGTGGATAGAGCATCGAACTGGGATGGAGAGGACCCAGGTTCGAAACCCTGAGGTCAGCAACTTGAGCACAGGCTCATCTGGTTTGAGCAAGGCTCACCAGCTTGAGCCCAAGGTTAAGCTGGCTTGAGCAAGGGCATTCAGTCTGCTGTAGCCCCCATCCCCCCATCATGGCACATATGAGAAAGCAATTAGTGAACAACTAATGTACCACAACAAAGAGTTGATACTTCTCATCTCTCTCCCTTCCTGTCTGTCTGTCCCTATCTGTCCCTCTCTCTGTCTCTGTCACACAAAATAAAAATAAAAACTTTGTTTAAAGAAGAAAAAAGAACAGAATAAGGCATAAAATGTGTACTGAATATATATAGTAATTAAATTCATTCACTTATTTAACCAATATTTATTGATCCCGTACTACATACCAAGCATGGTTCTAGGCACTGGGGACCCAACAATGGGGAGAAAGAAAACAAACAGATAAACTTGCCCTCTTTGAGCTTATGTTCTGGTAGAAAGAGACAACCAAGAACTAAACAAATAAATATATGGTATTTATAATACAAAAATAAATATATGATATGTACAATATACAACAGAAGAGCTAGTGGTGACAAGGGCTATGAGGAAAACTAAAGCAGGGTTAGGGAAAGAGTGTGTTGAAGACCTGATCGGAGGAGACCTCTCTGAGGAGGTGACTTCAGAAGAGGGGCCTGGCCAATGCCAGCAAGCAGGACATGACATGAGGCATGGATCAAATGTGGATGTCTTGTGTGTTTAAAGCAGAGGCATGCGCCACCCTTCTCTGAAAGGTCTCTCTCTGTCAAACTTTGAGAAATAGCTGGAATTCTTATTTTAGAAATGCAATCCATCAAGATGATCCCTCTGACACCTCTGAGCAGAGAGGTTAGTGGCCTGTTTCTAAGCATTGTCTTCCTCTGAGAAGGACAGAAAGGATGCACAGTCATTTAAAGGATGGACTTTTAAGGATAGGGAAAAGGTTCTCTTGAGGAACCTCATAGTTCCCCTTCTAGGGTGGCAGTGTTGATTTCAACTTTCAACACTTGCCAGCTGTGTGACCTTGGGCAGGTTGCTTAAACTCTCTGAGCCTCAGCTTTCTCATGTGCAAAATGGCAACATTAATGCCTGCCCCAATGAGATGATGGAGACTCAGGTGAGATGATACAGTATAGCAGGTATCCCTGTGTGTTTATTGAATGAAAGAGGTACAGAATCTCTCTCTCTCTGAAGAACCCCAGTCCAGAGGGAAGCAATCAGATTGATGGTTGTCAACTTGGGCAGGAGTGGAAATAAAAACCTGCAGGATCTCTTTCCAACTCTCAGCTGTGACACCCACAAGCTCTGCAGCAACTCTGACAGATACCCCTTCCTCTCCAGAGCTCAGGTCCCAAAGCAAACAATGACCCCAAAAGTAAGGATTTCTCCCTGGACCTGGTTGCCACACAATGCTGCTTTAGAATGGGGAAAGTATTTTTAAATGTTCTTGCAAGTGCCAAAGTGTGTCTTGTTAAAAATAAGGTTTGTGTTCATTGAAATGCCGTTCAGGTTCACCACTCTGCGGCAGTGTTTAAATTAACCATATTGTGCACTGAACGAATTCCAAACAGCATGTGAATCATGTGGGTCAAAAAAGTTGGGAGCTGATATTTGCTAAAGTTGGATCTTATTTGTGTTCTGTATTTACCTAACACACCGTTCTATAGCAGTAACTCTGTGCCAGGCATTGTTCGATATGCTTTGCAAATATCAATGTCTTTAACCCTCACGCAAGTCCACAGCATTCCCCATTTTACAGCTGAGGAAATCAAGGCACTGAGTTAAATTGCTTGCCCAGATTCCTACAGCTTGTGCTGTTGGTGGAGGGGAGGGATGCCAACATTTTGGCCAGAGGGAAAATCTTGCTTATAACATGCCCTACCAAGAGCCACTTGAAATTAGGAATTCCTTGCAATGCCTAGATAAGGAATTTTCTGTGGCATTCCCTCCTTCTCCTGCCTGTGGACTTGGCAGCCTTTTGGAACCCTGTAGATAAATCACCTATATGCGTTATTTTAAGTGTCCTTTTGTGGTTTCCCATCACCCCTGCTTTGGGCCAGCCTTCCCCAGCTGGCTCGTGCCCCTGCATTGTCCCAGTTACCGGCTCATCCATCCAGATTTCCTTTATGTGCTCTACCAGATCTCTGGCCTCCCCCATCCAGCTAAATCTTCTCATCCTGAATGACTCAGCTCAGTTTCCACCTCTTCCAAGAGGCTTCCGGTCTCTGCTGGCCCCATTTACCCTCATCTACAGAACTTCTCTTATGCTTCCAGAATCTATGTGCAACATGCAAGCTAGTCCTGTTGTGTTTGTCTTGTGTTTGCAATTAGAATCTGTTTCTGGAATATAGGACATTGGTATATTCAAATCCCAGCTCTGCCGCTTTACTTGCATGACATTGGGCAAGTCCTTTTGTCTCTGAGCCTTGGTTTCACATCCATAAAATCAGCATAACAGTAGTTCTCAAGCTCCTATAGGGTTGTTGCAAAGATGTAAGAAAATACTAATGTTAAATTTCATAGTCTGCAATTAATCTATGGTGGAGGTCAGCTAGATGGACATTTTCTGTAGATGGACAGATAATAGATAGTATTTTAGTCTTTGCAGATTAGACAATTTCTGTTACAACTTTTCAACTTTGTAGTAGTGTGACAGCCACAGACAATACATAAATAGGTGAGTGTAACTGTGTTCAAATAAAACTTTATTTACAAACAAAGATGGGAGCCAGATTTGGTTCACAAGCTACAGTTTGATGACACCTAGTCTATAGAGCAGCCTTTACTATGATTATCTCTGAAATGCTGTAGAAGATGAGAAAAGAGAAAGCTCCCATTCCCCTCCCAGGCATAACAGTGAAGAGCGGGCAGACATGGCATTGGGAGGCAAGGAGCAATGTACTGAGCATTCGGAGGCAGGGAGCAATGTACTGAGGACTGGGATAAGACCCAAAGATAAGGAAGCAGAGGGTGGGGAAGGGGCTCAGTGGAGAGTATGGGTGCAGGCCTGTCATGAGAAAGGGTCTGGAGTTGTCAGTTCAGGCCAGATCAGGCTGATCTGGAATGCCACACTCATTCACAGAACCACCCAATTCTCTCATGTGACAAGTATTTACAGAACACCTGCTATGTGCCATGCACTGTGCTGTGTGCCAAAGCCATGAGGATAGCAAGACACACAGAATCCCTGCCCTCATAAGAACTTGGGTTCTTGCCTGACCAGGTGGTGGTGCAGTGGATAGAGCGTCAGACTGGTATGCAGAGGACCCAGGTTTGAGACCCCAAGGTCGCCAGCTTGAGTGCAGGCTCATCTGGTTTGAGCAAAAAGAAGCTCACCAGCTTGGACCCAAGGTTGCTGGCTTGAGCAAGGGGTTACTCAGTCTGCTGAAGGCCCACGGTCAAGGCACATATGAGAAAGCAATCAATGAACAACTAAAGTGCCACAATGAAAAACTGATGATTGATGATTCTCATCTCTCTCTGTTCCTATCTGTCTGTCCCTATCTATTTCTCTCTCTGACTCTCTCTCTCTGTCTCTGTAAAAAAGAAAAAGAACTTGGGTTCTCTTGAAGGAACTAAGACCTAGAGAGGCTAAATGTTTCCCCTGGGATCACATAACCATCCTTTGGCATTCCAAAGTCACTGTTGCTGCAGGGAAATGCACACAGGATTCAGGGTCATACTGATCTGGACTTGATCTCTTTTCCCCTACTGTCCAGTTCTGTCACCTTTGTGAGCCTTGGTTTCTCTGCCTGCAACATGAGGCCCATGATCCACTCCCCCATAAATGCAAGGTAGTTGAGACCTCAGCTTGTCCTTGCTGTCAGAACCCCTGTGTTGTGGCTTCATGAGTCCCCGGGGCCTCTGTGACCACGGCACCCAGAACTCCCACCTGCCAGGGGGTGTTAACAACATTGTCAAACTAAATGGAGTGACTTGTGCTATGAATAAGGAATGGGAAGGGGAAGGGCAGCACTTTGGGGTGGACTTTCTGGGTCTTCTTCTGGGCGCATCCCAGAGTGAAGGGCAGCTCCACAGGCACCCACCTTAGTCACCTGGTGTCAGGCTTCATTATAAGCACCTTCAAAAGAATCCTCTCTTTATTCTCATTTTGCAGAGCAAGAAACCAAGGTCTGAGAGAATGAGAGGAATGCCCCCACTGAACTATGATTTAACTGCAGCGATCATTGATTGAGAAAGTACCCACTAGGAGCTGGGTACGTTCTCTTCTGCAGTTTTATTCTCTGTGAGGGAGGAAAGACCCTTCTCATCTCTCACATGTGCTCCTTTTCTTTCTCTCTCTGAGTAAGATTGCAGAGTAAAATGAAGAAATCTCACGTGTACAGCTGGATGGTTTTCTACCTTTGTTTATACCTATGTGACCACCACCCAGATTCAGTTACAGCATATTCCCAGATCTCCTAGGGGCTCTCCTATACTCCTTCTCCATGGATCCCCTCTTCATCTACCCAGAGGCAAGCACTGCTTTAACTGTATCACCACAGATTGGTTCTGCCTACTCTTGAACCTTTATCAACGGAATCATATGATATATTCTCTCTTGGGTCTGGCTTCTTTTGCTCAACATGTGTATAAGATTCACCCATGTTGTTGGGGCATCCATGGTCCATTCTATTTCAGTGATGTGTAGTATTCTTCTGTATGACTATCACAAATGGTCCATCTGTTCTCCTGTGGGTGAATGTTTATGATGTTTCTAGGTTTAAGCTATTACGTATTAAGTCTCTATGAATGTTCATGTCAAGTCTTTGGACGTATATTTTTATTTCTCTTATTCAGAGTAAGATTGTTGGGCCATAGGATAGATTTAGTTGCCCTAGAAACTGCTTAACCTTTTTCCAAAATGGCCATTTTATTTCACCAGCAATGCATGATAGTTCCTGATGTGCCATATTCTCATCAACTCTTGGTACAATCAGTCATTTTCATTTTAACCATGATGGTGGAGGTATAATCATACTCATTTTATATAAGCAGAAACTGAGGCTCAGAGATGCTGAGCTACTTGCCCCAGACCACACAGCTACTGATGTTAGAGCACAGATTCAGGCTCTGTGAAATTCTGAACTCTGGGACTATGTTGTAGCCAGAATTCATGGCATGGAGTTCAGAATAGAATGGGAATGGAAGAGGTGCTTATAAATGTTTTCTGAACATGAGCCAGATGGTTGAAAACCAGAACATTCGTCAGTGGCAGTGACAAGCCAGGCCAGTGCTCATTCCTGCATGGCGTAGTACCTTGGGTCCCCTTCAACATCCCCAGGGAGAGTTGGGCTCCCTGGTAACCCTGCTCTCCTGAACCATTCTGCCAGGAACGCGTCCCCATGGGCTTGCCAGGAAAGACTGTTCTTTTGCAAGCTGGCAGGACACAGTCTACATTCTGCAGCCCAAGGCCCTCTCAGAGTGCCCATTCCAAGTGCTCTGCTGTCCCCAAAGGCACTGCTTGTTCCTCTCAGGAAAACAACCCGTTTCGAGGTTAGGAGATTAATGGGACTGCTGGGGCTGCTGGACACTCCTGGTTGGCTCTGGCCCAGCCTCAAGTTTCTAGAGCCATGTGTTCCCGTGGGTGTGCCTTGAGAATTAAGGCTGGGGCTTGGGACACCAAGAACCCAAGATTCTAGAACAGCTCTCTTACTGCCTTGCTGAGTGACAGCAGGAAAGTCACCTTCCCTTTCTGAACTCCTGTTACTGTGCATAAAATGGAGAGAACATGAATCTCCTGGGGACCTTGTTAAATGCAGATTCTCACTCAGTGGGTCTGGGCTGGGATCTGAAATCCTGGATGCATACCAAGCTTCCAGGCAATATTGACACTGCTATTCTAAGGACCACACTTAGTGCATCCAGAGCCTGGGCACCCCTCCCCCCAATTCAATTTTTAATCACTTTTTTTAAAAACTTAAATGTTTTCCTAACAAGTGACATAGCTGAACAACTGGTTACAGGTTGTTTTTTTTTTACCAAACATACAATAAAATGGACATATTAACAATTGACATGAGATGGCCTCCCAGGTTACACCAAGCTCATCTCCCAGGCCAGTTTTTCAAATGGACTCTGGCCCTTTACGTAACCATTCTGGTTGAGCTCAGCCTGGGTAATAAGGTGAAATCAGTGTGGACCAGCCATGCCCATGTGGAGGATATTCTGCCAAGAAAGCAGCAAGATCCTTTCATGCCCTGCTTTTTCTTTAGGTCTCTCCACTCAAAGGAGACAGCACAGGGTCTTAGGCACCTCTAGAGGCTGGATGCAGTCAGAAAACCCAGGTTTTAGACTTCACTGTGCCAGCAGCTAGCTGTAGTGCCTGGGGAAAGCCTCAGCTTCCTCATTTGTGAAATAAGCACATTATCAGCTCTCATGGAATGATCCTTGTGCGGGAAAAATTAGACAGTTCATACAAAGAATTTAAGTTAGAATGTATGCCTTGTGAATAGGGGTGATTTAAAAATTTTCTACCTTTTTGGAACCAAACACAGGCAAACTATAGGACTTAGACTTTGGACTGTTTCCAGACATCAGATTCTCCCTCAAGTAATCAGCCCTCTTCTAGGTTATCCTAGAAGGTCACTGATTTGGGAAAAACAAGCATATGTGGTCTGGTCAGAAATCCAGTCTCCCTTTGGCCTGGCATCCCCAGAGAAAGCAGGAACACCACAGCTCAGCCAACAAGGCATCCCAGGGGAAATCCCCACCCCACCCTGAAAGTACTAGTGCTAAGAACAAGGATTTTTTGTGTGCCTGTCCCAACCTTTCTAACCCAGATGTGACCTGGCCAGCACCTGCTTTCGCTAAGTCTTCCTGAGTTGGTGTTCACATATCACTCCCTTGCTCAAGAACCTCTCCTAACTGCCCAACACTTCTGGAATTCTATGTGCAACCATCACTACAGACACAAAGATCCACCAGGACTTTCTAACCTCCCTGTGCTGGGTAGAAGGTGGGAGAGGGCTGTTCTCTGCACACACACCCATGTCCTGATGTGAGAAACTCGCTCTCCTCAGAACATTTTCTGAGCTTGCCCATCTCCAGGTTTATGCTCCTGCCAGCCTCTCCTCCCTCCAGTTGGAATGTGCCTTTATTCCTTCTCTCAAGTTCCACCAAGACCTGTCTCTGTCATGCCCACCCCCCATAGCCTTATATGTGTTCTCTGACTTTTACATATGAATATATATACCCGTCTTTGGCTCTGATCTATACTCACCATTTGTGTGAAGTGTGTGTAGTGTGGTTCTATGTTCTGCCAACTGTAACGCTAGTTCTACCTGGCACTAGTGCCATACTCAGTGCTTTTTCCAATGACCTTTTATGGTCAGTATCTCATTTGAGCTCCATTTGCTTCCATTTTCTCATCTGCGAAATAAGTGTAATAGCAGGGCCCACAGGCTCAGCCCTCTCCCACCTTCTACCCAGCACATAATTGTGGTTCAGACAGCTTTTTCTGGTGTTAGAGCTTGAATGGTAGAGTTGGGGAACCTAGTCTGACTTCATTCTTTCCTCTCAGGTACTCCCTATGGAAGACAAACCTGTCCTGTGACCCCAGGCACTGAACAGTCAGGAGGGGATGGCTTTACTAAGAATTCAGAAATGCTGTTGTTTAATTAGGGGCCTGTTGACATGAGGGGCCTGAGGGTGTCCTAGCCCTGCAGGCCCTGAGATTCAGGCCCAGGAGGCACGTAAGTTTGTAATTGGAGCTGTTCCCACTTCAGTGTCCTACAAGGGGCAGACAGTCAAGTATCCTGCCCTCATATCTACCCCCCCCAGGTTTCCCATCCCCATAACATCTTTCCCTGGCCCCTCAAGACTCCCACCCCTGAATGATCTGCCCTTCTCTTCTCCATCCTACCAAGACCTATTTAATATTTAAAATTAATATTTTAAGCTTTGCCAAGTTTCTTACACTTGTGACCTAATTTAATCTTAAAAACAGGCAAAGTAGATATTAGTTGTAAATATCTTTCCTCCATTTAATGGAAGTAATATAGATATAGTAAAACCAGAAAATAGAGGTAAGGAAAAAATAAAAATACAGTAATCACCCAAAATATCACACTCATTTCTCAAACAGGAGACTGAGATGCAGTTGCACAGAAACATTCATTGAATGCCACCCTGTTGGCAATGCCAGAGCTGGGGTGTGGATCAGGTCTGTCTGATTATTTTCTGTGATTCTATACCGCCTCAATTTCAAACTGATTTTTAAAAAATAATCAACATTAAAGAAAGTTTTATTTTTATTTTTAATTTTTATTTATTTATTCATTTTAGAGAAGAGAGCAGGAAGCATCAACTCCCATATGTGCCTTGACCAGGTAAGCCCAGGGTTTTGAACCAGTGACCTCAGCATTCTAGGTCGAGGCTTGATCCACTGTGCCACCACAGGTCAGGCAAAGAAAGTTTTTTAAATGAAGTATGGCCACTATCATTTTTTTGTATTCCCTTCTGGCCTTTTTTTTTTTTTTTGCATTCTATTATTATAAGATATAATTATGAAGTACAATTAATTTCACATTGTATTTTTTAATTACTCATTTTTCAATGTTCTTATCTGTAGGATGGGGATAATAATGCTGCCCACCCCCTGAGGTGGGAGTGAGGAAGGGATGATATCCTGCATGTAGAGCACAGGGCTCAGCACCTATTAAGTGCTCAACTAAAATAAACGCTATATTGCTATTAGAATCATGATTTTAAATAGCCATGCCCAGAACATCAAGTCAATGTACCACAATTTACTGAACCATTTCTGTGCTGCTGGACAATGAGGGGTTTATAATTTTTTATAATAAATAACATTATGCTGAGCTGGATTATGGCCTCACATGCTTCACATGTCTTCTTCCAGCACACAACAGAATGGCCAAGTTCTCTCTGTCAAGTGCACACTTAAGGACATTATATACACCTACATCAAGAAAGAGAAGGTTAAACACTTATTGACCACCAATGGTGTACCTCGTATTAGGCCAGATACATTTGCACTTGTCTCCCTAATTCTCACAAATCCCATTTTGTAGGTGAGGAAGACTGAGGCTCAGGCAGGGGAAAAAAACACAAAGAAATAATCAGGCCTGAGCTATGGTGGCACAGTGGATAGAGTATCTACCTGGAATGCTGAAGTCACTGATTTGAGAAAGTCTGGGCTTGCCTGGTCAAGGCACATACGAGAAGCAACAACTACAAGTTGGTGCTTCCTGCTCCTCGCCCCATCTTTCTCTCCTCGCTCTAAAAAGGAAAAAAGAAAGAAAATAGCTTGCCCTCTATTAGCTGAGACTCTTGTTTAATTATACTGTCATTATTCTTAATATGGCACTTTTAAAGGAAAGCAAACAAAAGCCAAAACCTCCTTTAAAGCTTTTAAAGAAAACAAACTCCATGTGCCCCTCCAGTCAGAGGCGGATTTAATGGTGGGCCACCTGGCACATGCCCCGGGCTCTGACTTCTTAAGGGCCCTGCAAAATCCCAACTTTACACTTTTTTCTAATGATACTAAGTTTGGTTTCATATGTGCAATTTTAACATTAATAGTGCATAATATTTTTTATTTATTTAAAAATATGGTTAACGTGTATTTTTATTTTCCCTGTCTCTCTCTTATTTTTTAAGGGGCCCAATATTTTCTTCTGCACCCGGGGCCTTAACCAACCTTAATCTGCCTCTGCCTCCCGTATTTGTCTGGAGATATATCCAGGAATAGCTCACCCCTTAACCTTCTTCTTCCCTAACCCTGACTGGTGAGGACATGGAGGACTGGGAGGGGCTCAGTCATGAAAGCCTGAGAGCCCAAGAAAGACAGAATTCCTATGCAGCTACTGCTACCAGGACAGGACGATAACCAGTGTTGGAGGGTGGGCAGGAGGGACATGAGGAGGCTGGCATGGGAGTGGGACTGGGTTTTGGGAAGCCCTGCTGTCCTCTCACCTTGAAATCCCTCACTGTGTGTCCTTGGATGAACCCATTTGCCTCTCTGGTCCTCAGTATTCCCCACCTCAGTAATCTTAAAAAGGACTTCCAACTCTGACATTTGGTGAAATCTTTAACAATGAGTTGACATAAAATGATGAGTTATTTTCCTTTGAATTCTCTGTTACTGAGAAAATAGAAGAGAGAGTGGGATGAAGAGAGAGGAAACTTTCACCTATTTTGCATATATTTGTGAATTATGAGATGTGTTTGTGCACTAAACAAGAAAAAATTCCATTACAAGGAAAGAATGAGGTCTGGCCCCTGCACAGTATATCTATGATTATTTCTCTGGCTCTCATGATCTTGGTGACTTGGTGGTCTCTTTCCTCCTTCATCCCTAGAGATGAAAGCAGCAGGGCCCCTTCACCCTGTCCTTGCCTAGGCTGTGTCCACCACCCTCCTGTACCATGCAACCTCCTTTCCACTGAAGGCCCAGTTTGAATCAGGAGCATGTTCGATTCAGAAATTTAAAAACAGCAAGAAGAACTAGCCCTGAGCCAGGCGCTGTGCTGAGTGTTCCACACATTCTCTCCTTTCATCCTCTCAGGGGGGTAGTGCTGCCATTATGCTCCTTTCACAGGGTGGAGACTAGGTTGAGAGGGGCCAGGCCCTGGCAGGTCCTGAATTCAGGCAGTCTGGCTCCAGAATCTGAGCCCATGGCCACCTCATGGGCTTCATGAGGTTCAGAAGAAGGACAGAAGTGCTTTGGGGGTGGCTGGGACTCCCCAAACATGGGGTGTACAAGCCAGGCCTTTAGGCGACACCCAGCAGGGTCTGGAGGGGAGGAAGAACCAGTACCAAGGTGGCTGGAACCTAGCAGTCTCGAGGGTGGTCTGATACACTGGGTGAAAGTGTATTGAAGGTATAGCTGAAGGTGGGGCAGTGTTAGAGGCTATGCTAAAAGGGGAGGATGAAGTAAAAGTTAACAGAAGAAGAGGTGAATATGGGGAAAGTCTCTTGCCTAGTTTGCTCTGAGAATGCCTACAGCCAGACAGATCCCCCAGGCTGAGGACTGGATAATTCTGCTCTAGGGAAATTCACCAGACCCCACAGAAATACCCATGGGTACTGCCATGATAGGGTCTCCTAATGCTCAGCCCATATCAGCCATCTCCAGTAAAGCCCACCATTCAGTGATACCCCCCATCCACACAGAGCTCCTAGTCAGCTATTTGGTGCTTCTATCCTAAATGGAAATAGACATTCAGGCTCATCAGGCATCTGAAGGAAGCAGGGACCAAATGGAGAAAAAAGAAACTGGGAGAAAATAGATATGATGCAGGAAGCAGAAGATAACTTCCCCAAAGCACTGTAATTAACATCTCAGAGAAAGAAGATATGCATGCATCCGTGAATCAGGGAGGTAATAAAGGGACCTTTGCAAGAACAAAAAGAACTCTTGGAAACCAACATTTTATAATCTCAACTGAATATTTCAATAGGATTTGTGATGAGGGGAGGAGGAACCAGCAGAATCTGGCTGCTGAATATATGTTTGGGGAAGGGCTGGTGACTATAGAAGAGGCTTCTGGGTTTGAGCAAATAGGGCTGCAGAGCCCTATTTGCTGAACTGGCAGCTCACAGAGGAAAAGCAGGTTGTGGGGCAGGTTTTGGGAGGCCAAGAACGGATTCATTTTAGATGAGTTGGGCTGGAAGGCGCTCCACCAGCAAAGAAGCAAAAGGTTGAAACCTAATGAGAGGAAACTGTGGTTCTTAGAGTTTGGAACCTGGTGTCTCATAGGGCATCTACTTCACCAGCTCTTTTCAAAAGGAAACCCCCAACCCAGCCTCTGAGATGCTTGTCACCAACACAGATTCCCAGGCCTGCCAGATCAAAACCTGTGGGGCAGAAATATGCATCTCAACAAGCTCTCCTGGGAGTCAGAGAAAGACCAAAGTTTGGGACCCATTGGTCTCAGGAGCGTGTGGTAGATAAGAACCCAGGCAAGAACTAGAGAAGTTAGGATAAAAGGAGCAAGCAGAAAGTACAGGTATGTTTAAACCCTTGAGGACACTCTGCCATCCTGGTGCAATGAAATTATTACTGATTTCAAAATAGCAACAGCTCTTTGATATTCAGTAGCAAAATCACTGATTCAGGAAGCAATTAACATAGACATTCAATCAATTATTCATTGCATTACTAATGTTTAGCAGTAATCAAATTGGCCTTTTAATATGTATTTTTTTTTCTTTTAATTAACCCGGTCTAAAGCTGGAGTAAATATCCCATGCAGAAATGTATTCAGCCTAATTTTTAAAAAGGAGGAGAGGAGAAAAAACCATTTTATCTTCCTATCACTCTATCAAAGGAACACTCAGGCAGGAATTGCTTTGTGCATTGGTTGATGTCATGCTCACATGGTAAGATGCACCAGCAATTCCCAAATCCTGTCTGCAGGTGCCTGAGATTCCACCATTGGTGATTAGATAAAGCCTGATTATGTCCCCGTCTATACAGAATAGAAAGAGCACTGGACTAGAAGTCAAGAGACCCAGCTTCCTATTTTAAACCTGCCATTGGTTGCCCCTGTTGAGCCTCAGTTTCTCCCATTGAGAGAATTAGACACTGCTAAACAGTCTTCCAGCTCTGACATTATTCTCTTTATGTTACTGCTGCAAATGCCCTTCAGCCCATTAGTATGAATGAGTTTATGTCCCTTCTTTTAGGAATTGACCAGATAGGTCAGGCACAGTCACTCCAGAGCCATTCATCTGGGAGACTTAATTGCTCACCTTTTGTATAGTAGTTGGAATAAGTAGTATCACCACATGCTTAGTCCTGCCTCCTAGTAATTGCTAACGTTTATCAAGTGCTCCCTGTGTGCCAGGCACATTTTTTTTTAAATTGTGGTAAAATATATACAATGTCAAATTTATCATTTTAACCATGTGTACAGTTGAGTGGCATTAAGTACAGTGTGTCCATAAAGTCATGGTGCACTTTTGACCCGTCACAGGTCAAAAGTGCACCATGACTTTACGGACACATTGTATATATCCACATTGTTGCACAAACATCACCACCATCCAGCTCCAGAAAATTTTCACCTTCCCAAACAGGAACTCTCTTGTCTAAGAGTTTTATGTGGATTATTTTCATTGACTCTTCACTACAACTCTGTGAAAAAGGGTCTGTTATTATACGTGCGTATCAGTTAACCATAGCCATAGTAATGCTACATAATAAACACCACAATGCCCCAGACAGATATAATCATAAGCATTCGCTTAGCTCTGATAGGCTAACGAGTCTGCAGGCAGATGGGGATTGGCTGATTCAGGCTGGCTTCCTTTGCCTCTGAGCTTCTACCTGCAGCCAGCAAACTCATTGAGGGGAATGCTCTTCCCATGGTGATGACAGAGATACAAGGGGCAGATGGAAACCTGCAACACCTCTTACGGTCTAATTTGGCATAACCTGTTGTATTGGCCAGACCAAAGTCACAAAGCCAACAGAAGGGAAATTGACTGCATTCCTAGAATGGGAGTAACTGCAAAGTTACTTAGCGAAAGGCATGAATCCAGACAAAGCTCTAGAATGGGAGCCAACGATGTATGTGATCTTCCATAGTTCTACTGTGGAGATTACTAATTCCTATCTCACAGGATCATTTAAAAGAGTATCCAGGGTGCCATGGGAAGTCATGCAGGACACTGATGGGTGCAGAGGAGGAGCCCAGCTCATTTCCTTTAAGTGAGGATTCATCCAGGATGCACTTAACTAAGGGCACCCCCCACCACAGTGATTCCAGCTTTCTTCCACAGTTTACAACTCCATCCAAAGCTTTTAGTTTGGCATTCAGTGCTTTTGGGAGCAGAGCTTGAACAGCCTAGCCAAGTTTATCTGGCTTCCCCCGTCAGGCCTCTAGCACTTGCCAAATTGTTCACCACATATACCTGTTTGTACCTTTGCTCAGTGGACTTCTTCATGGAAACCAGGTCAGGGCTCCTTTCTCCAGGCCATCTGCCACTAGAGACTCCAGACAGAGAGCTGGTTCCCTGGTTTTGTGTGGCACAGCTGGCCTTCAAAGTCCATGGGGCCTGAGGCCACAGGTTACCTGCCTCATCCCCCTGCACCCCTACTGAAGGTTCTGTCCCTGGCACCACTGGGTTATCCTCCCACCCCCAGGCTAGGGCCTTCCCCAGCTTCTGCCCATCTCAATGGAGCTGGGGAAGCCAGAGTGATAGCACTGGCCCTGTGGGTACCACATTAGTCTTGGGAATATTCTCTTCCTCTTCAGTTGGGGTAACCCCAACATAAGGAACTTCTAGAACACCTCCCCCTCCTCAACCCCTGCAGTTTCAGAATGGGCTCTTAGGGCAACTAGAACATGGAGAAAATTCTCTCTTTTCATTTGAGGCCCTGGATAAATGAAAACAATGAAGTAGGCCAGCTTGCTGATGTGGAAGTTTATAGTTAAACCCAGCTTTCTATATGCACTTTAAGTAATGACAGTGAGAATTTATCTTCATTAAGGACCAGAGGACAGGGTGGGCAAAGTGGGCCTCTCTGGGCATGGCAGATGGAGGGAGAGGCCTTTACCGCCTGGGTGAAGATGGCAGAGCTAGGATTAGAGTTGAGGGGGCTGAGCAGTAATGAGAAAAGCAGTCTGTCCTTGGAAGGAGCAAGAAGCCCTTCACTCAGCCAGTGGAGCACTGGGCTGGGCTCCAGCAGGGGTCTCCCTGTGCCAGTTTATTAGTCCACATACCAGGGGGTTTCCATGTGTAATTCTCCACATAGAAGGCCTTTGTGTTCACATCATTTTGGCCAGAGAAGATGAGGAATCTACTTTCTTACCCTTGCCTTAATTATGGGGGAAATCAGTTGAGATAGTTGACAATTATTTTCTTGTTTCAAGTACAGCAACTAGGACCCATTACAGCTCTAGCCCAGCCTGCTGGGAAGACATTGATTTCTTAAAAGCATCAAGAATGGACCACGCTGACCACCTGGTCACTAAGCATAGTGGGTGGTTACCTTAGTGATGTAACCTGAATGTTCCCAGGAAACACCCCTGCTGAAAATGCCCCCACTCATCAAATTCCTGCCGCCTGTAATTCCACCATTAGCATCAAATCGCAAAACATTAGGTTGTAATGAGCGTAAGAACCTGTCTAGTTCAATATCCTGGTTCAAAGTACTCTTGGAGAATACCTGGACAGGCCCCTTAGTTTAGAGTGAACTCATAGAAGAGTTAGGATTAGATTTTAGGGGATGGGGTTCTCAGTCTAATGCTAAATTCCCAACACTGGTGTGTCTGAAACTTTGCTGTGCATCTCAGTCTCTTAGAGGCTTTGTTAAAAATGCATATTCTAGGTTAGTAGGTATGGGGTGTGATCTGAAATTCTGCATTTCTTATAGGCTCTCTCATTCAATCCTCATAACAATCCTGGGAGAGATGTTATCACCTCCATTTTATAGATGAGAAAATTGAAGCTCAAAGAATTAGGTAACATGACATGCAGAGTAATAGCCATCCCCTCACCAAAGGTGTTGGTGCTCTAATTCTAGGACTCTGTGCATATGGGACTTTTCATGGCTAAAGGGACTTTGCAGATTTGACTAAGGTTAGGGAACCTGAGGCAAGGAGATTGCCCCGGACTCTGTAAGTGGGTCCAGTCTAATCTCAGAGATCATAAAAGTAGAGAAGCTTTCCCAGCTGTGGTTAGAAAGAGCTGTAACGATTGAGAGAGGGGTCAGAGAGATGTGATGTTTGCTTACTTTAAAGATGGAGAAAGGGGCACAAGCCAAGGAATGCGGACCACTTCTAATAGCTGGAAAAGGCAAGAAAATAGGTTCTCCCCTCAAACCTCCAGGGAAGAATGCTGTCCTACCCACACCTTGATTTAGAGAGAGACCCATGTTGGAACTCTGACCTACAGAACTGTAAGATGATACATTTGTGTTGTTTGAAGACTCTAAATGTGTGGTAATTTGTTATGACAGCAACAGAAAAAAATTGAAGATTTTAGTACCCAGAGTGGGTTGTTGCTTTTACAAATATCTAAATTGTAGAATAGCTTTAAAACTGGACAATGGGCAAGAGGTTGGAAGAATTTTGGGAAGTATGATAGAAAAATCCTTGATTGCTTTGACTATGCTGTTAACAGAAATATGGTTATTAACAATTTGTTTAGTGGTGATGCCGAAGAAAATGAAAAGCACCATGAAAAAAATGTTAGTAGCAATATAGATATTTAAGGCACTACTAGGGAGGGCTCAGGAGAAAATGAGGAGCATGTTATTGGAAACTAGAAGAAAGGGAATCCTTGTTATACATGGGCAGAAATATTAATGGGATTGTGTCCTGTGGTTATGTGGAAAGCAGAACTTGTAATAATGAACTTGGATATTTAGCTGACGTTTATAATAGCAAAGTGTTAAAGGTGCATCCTGGTTATTTCTTGCAGCTTATAGAAAAGTGTGAGAGGAAAAAGATAAATTTGAGGGAAGAACTGATAAACAAAAAGGAAGAGGATTTGATGATTGGGTAGTTCTCTGCCTATCTCACTGAGAAAAAATGCTAAAATTAAGAGGCTCGCTGTCAGGAAACCCTAGAGCAGTGGTTCTCAAACTTTTTGAAGTCAGGGTGCATTTAAAATTCTACAAATAATTGTAGGTACACTATATACAAGTTTCTGAGAAATATGTTATAATAATTATGTCAAATATTAAAGAAAAAATATATAAATTCCAGTCCAAGCGTGCTTTTATAGTAATTAAATGAAATAAATATGACAAAGTTAAATTTATTCTGACATTAAAAAACATTTTTATGTTACATTTTTTGAGTTATGCTTTTTGGAATTCAAAAAAAAAAAGAGGCGTTAAAAAATTTTTAAAAATGTCATCTTTTTTTATATACATAGATACATTCTTAGTAAGATTTAGTAAATTTGGCAGGTCCTGGCACGAATGTGTTAAGTTTTTCCATTCTTGTGTTTATGAGAAACAAGAGCCTGATGTGTCCTAGCGATTTCTTCAATGTTTGGGCATATATTTGAAAGGCAAACTCTCATTTCCTCATCAATACATTGAAGAATTCCTCTCTTTTTACTCTTACTTGTGTTGAGAGTAGAAAATCCTAATTCACATAAATAGGATGTTGAAAATTGTGGTAAAATGTTCAAAGTCTTTTTAGATATTGCCACATATTCTGCTTTTATAGAAATCCAAAAGACTTCAAGAGACAATTTCTTATGTTTAATCATCAATCCTCGATCAGTGGGTATAGCTGCCAGTTCTTCTTCTTCTGTTAATGTTAAACCAAAGTCACTTGAAGCTTTCATGAATGGGTTTCTAATCCAGTCGTATTGTTCAGTGTTAAGTGGTGGAAAATGCTATAAATTAAATTCTGTCTGTCAGCCTTCAAGTCCTATTTTATTTATACTTAACTTTTGCTTACTTCCAGAATCGGATTCTTCAATATCATGCTTCTTTTTGAGAAATCTATCCATTTTATTTGGGTGTATTTATCTAAAAATAATATAATGATGTGTTAATAATAAATATAATAATGATGTGTTAACAAAAAGAGCGGTATTTCCATAATGAAATGGTATAATAGAGTAACTATATTTATTTTTATATCTGGGCACATGCCGCAAACCAGCGCAGCTAGTAATTCCAGGTCCCGAGTGGGAATGGTGCGGAATTAAGAAAATTCGGGTTTGGGAGGGCTCTGTTATTGCTGCTGGCAAGAACAAAGTGTGCCCTAAAACCACATCTTGCTTTATTTAAAAAGCAAAGTGGGGGCATTAGCAAATCAACATATCATCTTAACTTTACATCAAACAAAGAATAGAAATCTTTTCGGGGAACATGGAGAGATAGTGTAATTGTAAATGCCCCTGGGCAAGTAAGTCATGAAGTACTGGATCTGCATGGATTTTAGACTGGAAACAACAGAGATTGATTCTGGATGATTTGGCAGGAAAGGAATTTATTAAAAGCACATGGAATCTTGGAGGAACCCACAGCAAGGACTAAGACCTGGGATCAGGGCTATTTGACCAGGATCAAGGCCCCAAGCTCTGCAGCTAAAACAGCCTGCAGAAGACCCCACTCCCAAGGTCACTGTCTCAGCACTGGCCAGCTCCCAATGCCAAGTCTGGAGCATGGAGCCTGACCCTGAGCAGCAAAAAGGTGGGGAAGCCGGTCACAGGCATTTTTAGCTTGTTGAGTGGGAAAGTAGGCTCTGAGTCACAAGGTTGGCAGCTTCCCACATAGAGGAAGGGGTTCAGACACCAGGTGGCCAAAGTAAATGACAAGTGTCCCAGGGACAATGTGATGGGTCAGACTGAATTTTAAATATTCTTCCTGTGATCCAAATAAGCCATCAAATGGCCCCAATAGAACACCAGTTTAGCTTCCCACTTTTATTTCCTCTCTTTCCACTTCTGGAAATTCTCCAGAGTCCTTTGGCCAACCATGTATCCCAGTCTGTGTTTGCCAAATAGAGTCAGTAGGGAGAGACCGTCCCAGGGGATGCAAAGAGCATTCTGTACTGTGAATCCTGCCAGCCTGGCATTGCTGACCTTGGTTGGACCTTTTACTTCTTGGGCCTCACCTCCTCCACTGTCATCCCAGAGGGCTAAACCTGAGCCCCTTCTAGCTCAGACACTCCTCAAGGCTCTGAGTGACTCAGCTTAATGTTTTTCCTTGAACTCGCTTACTTTAATCATTTAAATATCATTCTTAGGTTTGTCATAAAGAATAATATCCAGGAGGTCAGGGTTTACATTCTAGTTATAGATATTTTTTCTGGTCTATAAGGTAATTCATAACTACTAAAATAAGAAAAACTGTTTGTCAGGGTACCGTCTAAAAACATCTATATCAGTCATTGAGGGAGAAAAGCAGTCATGAGTCATGTCAGTCCTGTTTCATCCACTTCACACGGGACTCAGAGTAAATCACATCACCTCTCCAAGCACGCAAAATAGTCTGAATCTTCCAAGAGGAGTAGAGCCAATTCAAATATACCACCTGTATAACCAGGGCAGTGCCTTGACATAGTAAGTGCTCAATAAGAGTAGCTGTTGTTTTCAAGATTGTCACCTTTGTCACTATTACTCTTGGGTGGGGTGTGGGTTTGGGAGCCACATAAGGATTTGACACCTGGCTCTGATACTTCCTGGAGTGTAAACTCGGGGAATTCATGTTACCTCTCTGAGCCTGACTTTCCTCATCTGGAAAAAGAGGACAGCAATTCACGTCATAGAGTTCACCAGAGGCTCAGTCAAGATGGAAAGGGCTCTGCAAATAGCGGCTGTGGTTATATTTGGCCTGTTTTTCCTGTTGATGGCAAAGCTTGGTCCTTTCCTTTATTATTATTTTTTTTTCCAGAGACACTGGTCAGTTGGCAGGGTTTTAGTTTGCCTGTCTGTTGTTCAAACAGAAATGAGGCAGGGAAAATGGAAAGCTGAGGCTGTGTGTCTGAATTCTAAATAGCGGGAACCACATAAATGGAAAGAGATCATTTTAGGGTTGGAACAAATGGCTGAGGTTCGGAATGTGTTACCGGAATCATTTGAACAGCTAGTAAAGGATGTAGCCTGATCTTATCGGGGAAATCATCTGTGATTCTCAAACCGAACAGAAGGCCGATGGCTCCCCAAGGTCCCTCTTCCAAAAGGACATTTCTGAAGCAGTGGGAGCCAAAAATAGCTGGTAGTAAACTGATTGTCAACAGTCACAGTGGAGGGGTGGGAGGCATGCTCTCCCTAAGCCCCAACCGCCTGAGCCATGTCTCTTTAGAGCTCAGAAAGTTTAAGCTTTCTCTGGGCGTTATTCAGGAAGTGCTCTTTTTTCTTTCTTTTTTCTTTTTTATTTTCTGTGAATGTCAGGTGTGTGGATTTTCACACCACAAGTCATCCCTAATCCTTGATCCTGCCAGGGGCCTAAAAGCTCAGCCTGCTTTGAATATCATCTCCTGGACTCACATGCCTTTGGAGAGTATGGATGGTGGAAGGGTGGGAGAAGGCTGGCTTAGCCCTACCATCATGGTCCAAGCAGACCCTCGACCACCCTCCCCAATGTCCCCTTTGTGGGCTGGGCAGTGGCAGAGGGCTGCCTTTTTTTCAGCAGCAGCTCTGCACCTGATGCTGGCTAGGATGACTTGAGCTTTGGACCCCATCCCTAGAACGGACCAAGCGCACCCTCCCTGGTTCTCCTTGACTCCCCTGAGAGACAGAGACTGAGCCCAGCAACAAAGGATCTCTGCATCTTAGCTTCCATCCACCTGGGGAGCAGGTATCATTTGGGGAGTTAGCCAAACAGGAGCTACTATCTTAGCCCTTCTCAGAAAATTGTCAATGCTTCCTTCTTCACACAACTCACTCTGTCTTCACTGACCTTCTGAGTGCAGCAGGACAGTTCATTGATCCTCACCACGAACTCAATAACCATTCATTAATTTCTGGAACATCTACTAGGTGCTATGGATAAAACACAGTCCTGGCTGTCATGGAGTTCCCAGTCCAGTCACTGTTTTCTCTAACTATATCCCATTCCCCAAGCCCAGCATGTATTCCTCATGTTTGTAATAATAATAAATAGAAATAATCCCAATGTTCTAGCTAACATTTATGATCCAGCTGAAGCACTTCTGCAAAGAGATTTGCATTAATTTTTTGATGAAAATCTCACAACTACTTTGTGAAGCAGCCCTTAGTATTCATTATACAGATAAGGAAACTGAGACTCAGAGGAAGTCATGCATCTTACCCAAGGCCACACAGCTGATAAGTGGGGTCCTCAGGTTGTAAAGCTAGACTGGTAGGTTCATGGGCCTTCTTCCCATGATGCCTCTCCTGTCAGCATGAACAAAATCAGCATTAGTCAATTCAGGTTTAATTTGGCCTTCTTCTAACACAGGAGATATTCTGATTGTGGTGATTCTAAAAGCTAAAGCTCAAAGAGACCAATAGACTTTACTGAACTTGCCCAGCTGAAACTTTGGTTTTGGGACTTTGGCTTGCAAATCTACTTTTGCTGCAACATGTGGCCCCTAAATTCCAAAAAGCATTTTGTTCCTTAATGGTATTTGATTAGCTAGGGCTAAGCTGGGTGCACAGAGAGGCAAGTAGATAATATGGACATGGTAGATGAACAGACAGATAAATGGGCAGGTGGGTAGATGGATACAAGGGTAGGTGGACAAATGAATGAACTGATGGGTGGGTGGGTGCACAGACAGGTGGTGAACAGATGGGTGGATAGACACAGTAGGTGGGCAGACACAGATGGATGGATGAATGGATGGATGGATGGACAGATGGTTAGGTGGGTGGGTAGAGGGATAGGTGAGTGGGTAGTTAGGTAAAAGAATGGTTGGATGAAATGAGGGAAGGTGGAAGGAGAAGTACAGAGGGATTTATTCACTTACCCAAGTTCCCACAGCTAGTCAGTAGGATTGGAATCCAGGCAGTCTGACTTCAGAGCCCATTCTTTTAATTAGGTACTATATTACATTTGATAAAGTAACTTGCCCAAGTCACCAGTCAGGGATAGGTAAAACCAAACTTTGAACCTCGATCTGTTAGACTCATTATTGCTCCACTGACTGAAGACTGAAGAAGAACATCAAGGGTAAATTGTGAATGCCACAGGAGGCTGGACCTCATCCTGAGGCAACCAGGGAAATGTCAAAGGGTTTGTTTAAGCCTGGCTATCATATCACTTCTGAGTTTAGAAAGACAAGTCACCTAGCAATGTAGTGGCAGTTAATAGGGGAGCCCACCCATCAGGAGGCAGTTGTAGTAACAGTCAATGAGGAGTTGAGCCAGTAATACTACTGAGAGGGCAGAGAAGCAAGAATCAGTTCAAGAGGCATATAGAATTTGAGTGTCAGAACCTGATGACTAAGCCCAAGCAAAAGATAACAGCAGAAATCACAGAGGTCTGTGTGACCTTGAACATAGTCACTTCCCCTTCCCAAGCCTTGCTTCCTGCATTGAATGTGTTAGGGCAATAAAGGCTAGGCTGCTATAACAAAGAGACCCCCAAATACAGTGGCTTAATCAAGGTAGAAGCATTTTACAAGATTACAGTTGGCTGCTCTAGCATGAGACAGGTGCTCTGATCCACAAGGTTACTCATTGACTCAGGTTCCCTTCACTTTATTGCTCTGCTACCACGTAGGATGTTGTTCTCATCAGCACAGTGGAAGCTGGGTCCCAAGCATATCACACCCCAGCTCACAGGGAAGGGGATGTAACCAGATAGAGAACATATACCCAAGATGTTTTAAGTCAAAGTCTAAAAGTGACATACATTTCTTCCACTCATATGCCACCTAATGAGGACTTGATCACATGGTTACACCTAGCTGCTGGGCAGGCTAAGAAGTGTAATCTATCTGAGCAGCCATGTGCCCAGGCAAATCTCAGTTACCCTGAGAGAAGAAGTAAGTGACTTTGGAAGGACAACAGGAAATCTATGACATCTTGGAATTGTTGGGGTACAGAGTTATCACCAGGACAAAACGAGATAATGCTCATGGAGCACTTGGCACAGGACTGGCATGAGGTGGAAGCCTGGAAATTGTAGGTGCAAAGGACACATAAAAGAGCTGTAAGGCACTCCCAAAACTGTGAGGTTCTGGCACAAAATAAGTATGTGGACAAAGAGATCCAACTAGAGGCAGTTTCAAAATGGAAAGTCTTTCATGCCAGAATCTGGATGGAGTGAGCTTGGGTGAAGAAATGACTTGGAATAAGAGGAAGGCAAGGTTAGCCTGGAGCCAGGATTGAGCAGAAGGCTGAGGGATTTGGCAAGGCACATGCCCCCCCCATTGGGGAGGAGGAAAGAGGGGCTGCTGGCCTATCAGGCCACCTGTGGAGCCAACATAGCTCAGATGTAGAAATGGAGGGACCGGAAGCCAATTGCAACAACAGAAACCACTCCAGGTACTTCTGACAGAGGGAATTTAATGCAGAGAGGTGGTTGCATAGTAATGGGAGAATCAAGCCACATGGACAGGGAGGCAAACTAGGGATTAGCAACAGCAGAAAGCTGCTGCCACCTGTGAATGTTGTTAATCAGCCTCCAAGAGTTTGGTTAACATGAATCTGTTTCCACTGGACAAATCCACAAGGTCTTAGCTGGCCGGGTTGAGATTCTTAGTGTCAGAGCCACGGCTAGATGCAGATTGGAGATCTGGTTGTATCCTTGACATGTCTTTATCACCAGGGTTTGGGGGAAGTTTCTGCAGTGGCAGTCCTATGGAAACACACTTCGTGTAGGGCTTGTATGTGTGTGGACACCACCCGCTATCCTTTCCCATAACTAGTGCTCTTCCCTTCCTATCCATTCCTAACCTCTGCCTTTCTCACCTCACCATATGTCTAATGTCCAGGAGATGAGAGATCAGCCTCCAAATACCTGAAGGGCTATGTTGGTCAGAGTGTGGGCTTGTTTGCTTTGTCTCCTGTAGAGGGAACTGAGCTCCACAGGTGAAAGTGAATAGAAAAAGCAGTCTTGGTTCTGAACTTGGCTCCACTACTTAAGAGCTGTATGTGTATACTTGAACAAGTTGCTTAGCCTCTCTGAACTTCAGTTTTCCCTTCTGTGAAATAAGGATGTTAATACTGCTCTTGGAGAATTGTTGACAGGAATTAAATGAAATAGTCATAACAAGGTGGCTGACAGGTGGCTTGATTTTTCTTGTTCATTGTTCTTATTAATGATATCAGGTCACAGTGAGGCAAATTTCAGTGTAAGGAAATGATTTCCAACAGTCTGAGCCAACCAATGTGGAAAGGCTGCCTTGGTAGGTGATGAGGCCCCTTTTACAAAAAGTATGCAAGTGGAAGCCTGGAAATCACTTGTCAGGGTCCAGAAAACCCCTGTGAATAGGGAAGGGTTGCCCTGGATGCCCTCTGAGTTCCTTGCTAGTCTGAAATGTAGTGATTGGTGTAATTCCTGTACCTTGTCAGGGGCAATCTGGTGGCCAGCCACATTCAAAAAAGGTCCAAACCAGCAATGCCAGACCATTTACCTATAAAAATAAAGGGGGAAAGCCATATAAGATCTTGGCCATCCAAACAGTAAAAGGTCTAAGTGGTTGCATGGTGGCTGGACTGGATCATTGATTTGTCAGGAGGTAGTATGGAATAGTGGTAAGAACTCCAGGTCCTGGGGTCAGCAACAATAGGCCTTAGTCCTGGTACAGCCATTGCTGAGCAGTTGACCTTTCAAAAATTTCTTAACGTCTCTGACTTCAGTGTTTCCATCTGTTAAATGGTGATGAACATATCTTCCACATAGGTTGGTGTAAGATTTGATAAAATAATATATGCGAAGTTCTTGGCTTAGTTGCTGAGCCATAGCCATTTAATATAGTGCATGTATCATCACTACTTCAAGGATTTGTGCCAGCCTATTTATACAGTACAATAAGATTGAAAAGAAGTGAACTAGGGAATCAGAAAATAATGGTAGGAAAATAAAATGAAACTATGGGAAGGTTAGTTCACAGCATGTATGCTTTATATTTGGTTTTGAGTTTTCTAGAAGCTAAAGCTAAGAGGGAAACCAGATTTATTATGCATACATATATAATTGCAAACATACCTAATATAAAAACAATTATATTCATTATAGAAAACATGGGTGGGTATTCCATAATTTATTTAATTAATCCCCATTGATGGTTATTAGGTAGTTTCCTTTTTTGTTTGTTTTTTTTTTTTTTTTTTGAGAGAGAGAGAGAGAGAGACAGGAACATCAAGCTGCTCCTGAATGCACCCTGACTGGGGAATCAAATCGAACTGGCAACCTCCACACTCTTCAGGATGACACTTCAATCAACCGAGCTATCTGGCCAGGGCTTTTTCTTTCTTTCTTTTTCTTTTCCCTTTTTTTTTTTTTTTTTTTTAGAGACATAGAGAGGAAGGGAGAGAGAGGGGAGGAAGCATTCATTTGCTGTTCCACTCAGTCATACATTCATTGGCTGCTTCTTCTGTGTGCCCTGACCAGGGATTGAATTGCAACCTTGTCCTTTCAGGACAACACTCTTAACCAACTGAGCTAACAAGTCAGGGCCAATTTTTCTGTCATAAATAGTGTTACAATGAATATCATAGTATCTACTACATGTTTGCCTGATTCTTGAATGTTTACCTGACATTTCTATCAATTCAGTGACCTTTAAGAGTATTCCTGAAGAGAAAAGACACAGATTGGATAAAACTAAGGGTCCTAAAAAGAGATTAGGAACTAGAGATTGAGAGACTGGGGGGGAGGGGGTAAGGCTAGAAGTGATTCAGGGACTCAGACGTCCAATCATTGTTGCCTGCTGAGTCTTCCCTACTCCCCCAGTGTCTAGCAGGAGAGATCCTAAGGACTGGAAAGAGAAAATGAGGCTTAATCCTCACCACAGTGTGAGCAGCTAGCTCATCATGAGCTCAGACTGAGAATAGCAGCTCATATAGATCCACCGACTCTACAATATTCATACAACATCAGGGCGGTTAATTCTTTTGTGGACCAGTACGACTTTCTGGCAGACCAGCACCAGTCCATGGACCGGTGGTTGAAAACCACTGGTGTAGGAAACAGGGTATGAGAGGTACTAGATGTGAAGTCTACCAGATTGGGTGGTGGGCTAGGTGTGAACAGGTGATGATGGCAGGCAACTGGTTGGCTGGGGGAGCCATATTCTGTGGTAGGAAGGCTGGAGGAGGAGCAGGCTGCAGAGAAGGATGAGGTTCACTTGGGGCCGTGAGACATTTGAGGTGCTTTTCAGCAATGAAGGCCTGGCAGTCAGAAGAGGGGCCAGACACGGCAGGTTTCTTTGGTTTTCCAAACACATTAGAGAGCCTCAGTGAGGCACCACATGTTGTCAGCATTTCTCTTGAACACCTGCTGAGCTGCATCCTCAGAGGGAAGGTCTTGGCTATCCATGGCCATCTTCAGAAGCTTGGAGCATTCCCACTGCAGAGTCCCCATTCGTCAGGCTTCCCCATCCTGGCTCAGAGTAGGTGTGATACCTCGTTATAAAGGGTGTCCGTGACACCATGGTTTTCCCTGGTTTGTTTAGAAGCCCAGCTACTGCCTTTGAGTTGTTCCCATCTTATTATCCTCAGAGTTTCTACTACTTTTTTTGAAAATTTAATTGCCTGCTAGGTTTGAAAGGGCCTAAACCAGCTGCTCAGGTTTGAGAAGTCAAAGTTAAATGCACCATGATCATAGTCTGCAAGAGACCAGCAGCATCCATGTCAGCAGCAACTCCTTAAATCAGAGCAACTTTACTCCTCTCAAATGGAAAACAAATCGCCCAGCATGGATACTTGAAAGCAGGAGTGTCAGGCTATTCCCATCCCTCAAACTGCCTGCAACATCTTCAAGTCATTTTGCTTTGGAAATGGAATACTCAGGCCTCATCCTGAGCTCTCCATGAGGAGACATGGGCAGAGATGTCATTTGTGACCCTGTGCCTCCTTAAAGTTCCTTTCAAATCAAGCCCAGAATAAATCTTGAGAAGCCAATGAGTTCTGCAAATTATCTCCAAGCTCCCACCTGGCCCACTCCCGTGCCCACCCCTTGGTCTACTCAGCAGGATTAGAAATTAGGGGACCTGGATGCAAACCTCAGCATCACTGGCTGGGCACCCTTGAACAAATCTGTGTCCTGGGTCTGCTCATCTGTAAAATGGGCTGATAACTTCCCTGTTTACTAGGTTTTGAAAGGCTTCCATAGAATGCAAATGTGAAAGTGCTTACTAAATAGAAACATCACACCCATCAGTGGTCACTGTTGTTCAGCTTCTTACCCTCCCAGTGATATCTGCATTTCAAAAATAGGGAACTTTGAGAAGCAGGCATTGTTTCTCAGGGAAGAAAAGCACTTTAAAAATGTTGGAAAACAAATTAGTGTTTGAAGGGCAGGGATACCAGGTGTGAAGTTACCTTGAGAGCCATGAAGTGTAAAAATAGCAGAGTAGGTGACAGGAGCAGCTGGCCTCCCCCCTGGAGGCTGCAGGGCCACCTTCTGTTACTCTCCTGTCTTATTCTCTCCTCTCCTCTTTCTCTTCCTCCCGTCTTCTCTCCTCACCTCTCCTGCCTTCCTGTCCTCCCTTTCTGTTCTTCGTGTGTGTGTGTGCACGCGCGTACACGCACGTGTGTTTTGTTGTGTTTTTTTTTTATTCACCATCTTAACCATTTTTAAGTGTACAGTTCAGCAGCATTAAGTACATTCACATTGTTGTGCAACAGACCTATGGAACTATTTCATCTTGCAAAACTGAAACCCTTAAACACCAGTTATCCTCCTCTCCATCGACCTGTCTCCTGGTTTTTCTTCTGAGTTCAATGCTCCCTTTTCTGTTTCAAGAAAGTTTTAAGCCATATAAGTTAAGAATCTTTCTGTTGAAAGTGACTCAAACTGGCTTAAGCCCAAAAAGGCATTTATTGACTTGAGTAACTGAAAAGTCCTATGGTATCAGGCTTCAGGTACAGCTGGATCCAGGGGCTGGAACAATCATCAGCATTTGGTTTCTCCTTTCTGTCTCTCAGTTCTGCCTCTCCCTGTGGTTGCTTCACCCTTGGGCATTCTCTCCTTATCAGGATGCTGTCCCTCTTTCCTTATATTGCCTGGTATTGCATATAAGGAAAATGACCCCATATTACTTTCTTGCCATGGTGCCTTCATAGTACCATCTTAAGCCAGGATACAGCCCTGCCTTACACCCAGTTTTGAGACATACCTGGCCCCGCCACTGGAATTCTGGACTCCCATCCTCCCAACCACCTTGGGAGGTGGCCCGCCTCTGGTTCCCAGAGGATAACATAAAAACAGCATGGGCTTTAGACTCACACAGATCTTAGCTCAGACTTCACCTCTGCCATTTACTGAAGTAAGTGATTGTGGGAGAAGGATAAAAACAGAATAATGTTATAGAATGTTGTCCTCTGGTATACAACACCCATTCTGCCACTTGTGACCACTCTCCTCAGTGACTATGCTCTGCAATCCATTTCTATTTCTTCCCCATGAGGCCAGCTTCAGCACCTTGTCCTCTTGGAACCGTGTCCCTTCCAGCCTTGTCCCCTGCATCCCAATGTAGCCTGGTCTCTCCTAGAGCCCTGTGCTAGATCACTCTGCCATTTCTTTCTATTTCTCTCCTACTGGAAGGTACTCCTGCCTCCTTCCATTTCACAGCCAATGCACGACGACCCTGGGAATCCAGCCTCGTCCAGGCAGCCCAGCTGCTGCAAAGGCGGTGAGAGTCTTGAGACGATCTAACATACTTTTCATAAGTTCTTAAAAATTCACACTTCCCAGACATCTGCCTGCTCTCAAGCATCTTCATTTACCTCCTTAGCAGGCAACATCACTGGGCCCCTAAAACTAGAACTGCTTTCCAGAGCCCACAATGGCCACTCAGAGACTGCACCCCTTGCTCACCTCTGTGTCTCAGAACAGATACCCAGACTGGGAAGCTGCAGATATAATTAAATACCCAGTCAGGGAAGGAAGGAGACAAGTCACTCCTGGGACTGGGAGTGACTCATGTGAGAGAGCAAGAATTGAAGGGTGTAACTACTGCACCAGCCTAGTGTCCAGGAGAAAAAGCAAGAACTAAAGTATTTTACAGTTCTGAATTCAAATCCTGACTTAGCCACCTAACTCTGACCTTGGGCAGAGCCCTTTGCTACTGTGAGACTTAGTTTTGCTCATTTTTTTTTAATCAAGTGAGAGCAGGGGAGGTAGAGAGACAGATTTTCTGCATGTGCCCAGGCCAGGATCCACCTGGCAAACCCCCTATGAGACGATGCTTTGCCCATCTGTGGCATTGCTCTGTTGCTTGGCAACTGAGCTATTTTTAGTGCCTGAGGCAGAGGCTACAAAGCCATCCTCAGAAGCCAGGGCCAGCTCGTTGGAATCAATTGAGCCATGGCTGCATGAATGAGTGATAAAGAGAGAAGGGAGAGAGGGGAGGGTAGAGAAGCAGATGATCACTTCTCCTGTGTGACCTGACCAGGAATCAAACCTGGAACATCTATACACCAGGCTGACACTCTACCATTGAGCCAACTACCAGGGCAGTTTTGCTCATCTTTAAAATGGGGACAGTTGTACCCACCCCAGAGGATGGCTAAGAGCATTTACTATACAATAAATATATGAAGAGGCTCAATGAATATGAGTTTCCTATGAATAAGAAATGATAAATAAATAGGCATAACTAGCCTGACCAGATAAATGGTGGTGTAGTTAATAGAACATCAGCCTGGGATGCTGAGGACTCAGGTTTGAAACCCCGAGGTTGCCAGCTTGAGCATGGGCTCATCCAGCTTGAGCGTGGGGTTGCTGGTTTGAGCATGGGATCATAGACATGACTCCATGGTTTCTGGCTTGAGCCCAAAGGTCGCTGGCTTAAAGCCCAAGGTTGCTGGCTTGAGCAAGAGGTCACTGACTCAGCTAGAGCCCCCAGTCAAGGCATGTATAAGAAATCACTCAATGAACAACTAAGGTGCCACAACTATGAGTTGAGGATTCTCATCTCTCCCTTCCTGTCTGTCCCTATTTGTCTCTCTCACTTAAAAAAAATAGGCATAACTAAATATTTTTTATAAAATAGTATATAATAACATTTCAGTAATGCATTTGTTTTCTGAGCACACACTACATGGCCTCCCTGCTATTCATCAAACCTGCCAGGCACACTCCCCTCATCAGGGATTTTGTCCTTTCTTCTGTTCCCTCCCAAGAAGTGCTTTTCCCACATGTCTTTGTGGCTCATTTTATTTCCTGTCTTCAGTCAGGGCTTAAACAACACCTCCTCAGAGAGGTCTTCTCAGCCCCCTTATCCAAAATAGAGGCTCCCCTGTCACCCTGCCCCGTGCCCTGCCTTTTCTGCTTCATCACAGTGATTCCTTCCTAATACATTCTACTTTTATTTGTGTAGATTGCTCAATGTCTGTCTCCCCTGCCACTTGAAAGTCAACCATAAGGAGCAGAGATCTTGTTCCCTCTCTCCTCCAGAAGCTAAAGGAAAACCTGGCACATAGTAGGTGCTCAGTTAAGAGCTGAGTTCTGTCAAAGAGAAGAGTCAGACACTTCCTGTCCCTGAGGACATCTAAGATGATAACCATTCTAATAAAAACAAGTGCCATTTGCTGTGTGCCCACTCTGTGCCATCACTGTGCTAAACCTCCTTATGCAGCATCTCATGTGCTCCTCCACAACGGAGTTTCTGTCACTATTCCCACTGTACAGAAGAGATAAAGCTCAGAGAGGACATAGAACTGGCCAGAATCATGCAGGCAGGCCCAGGATTGGAGCCCAGGTACGTCCACTGCCATGGTTTGGGCCCTGAACACAAAAATCAGGATACCACAGGGAAGCCAGAGCTCAGTACAAAGAAGAAAGCATGACCTTGCATCTTGAAGTCAGGGAAGGCTGCCTGGAGGAGGGGCCATTTAAGCTGGACCCTGATGGATACATAGGAGCCTTTTAGGCAAAGAGGAGGTAGAGGAGCACTCAGATGTTGATCCTGTGGTCCATTCCACAAGCATTCATTTAGCGCCTCTGTATGCCAGGCAGAGATAATGCCCTTCTGGAATAAGACCCTTGAATTCTGAAGGAAGCTGAGATGTTAGAGTCAGTAGCCTTGGGAGAGCCAGGGCAGGGCCTGGGCCTCACTGAGAGAAAGGGAGGAGCCGGTGTTGAGCACCCACTGTGTGCCAGCTATGGCACCACAGGCTTCCCTTTGTCCTCTCACATTGTATTCTCACCATTTGGTGTGGAAGGTGCTGTGCCTGCTTTCAAATGAGAACACTGAGGCTCAAAGGCTGTGGGGCTGCGAGTCTGGCTCCAGGCCACCTGTGTTTGGTGGTGGGACATAGTAGGAGAGCACCTTCTGTCTGCCTCTGGCCAAAAGAGAGAAGAAGGGGATTGGGGTCCAGGGCCCTCATCAGGCTGGATGGTGAGAATCAGCAGCAAAGTGACCTATAAGATCCAGCACCTCAGCAGACAATGTCTGTAGCCTGCAGGAGATCTGACCCACACCCAGAGATCTCTGTCACTGTCTGTGTCACCTGCTTTGTGACCTTGAGCAAATCACTTTATTTCTCTGGGCCTCCCATTCTCTTAATTTTAAAAAGCTAAATGTCTCTGAAGCCCCCTTTCTGGCTCAGACCATGCAGATTTCTAACCCTGCTGAGTCTCCTATTGCTGCTATGATAAGTTACCACAACTGAGTTGCTTAAAATTCACCAGCTAACATTTCTCTAAGTCAGAAGTCTGATGCCAGTCTTCTGGGCTAACATCACGGCAAGGCTGCATCCCTGCTGGAGGCTCCCGTGGAGCATGATTCCTTGCTTCCTCCAGCTTCTAGAGGTGGCCATGTTTCCCACAGGCCCTTCTTTCATCTTCATGCCGGCACTGTATTTTTCACATTGCACTCTGACTCGTCTGCCTCCCTCTTTCACTTTTCAGGACTCCTGTGATTACATGGGGCCCACTCATGTCATCCAGTATCTTCTTCCATCTCAAGGTCAGCTCATGAGCAACCTTAGTTTCATCTGCAACCTTCAGAGTCACAGGCTCCAGAGATTATTAGAACATGGATGTTTTTGAATGGCCGTTGTTCCACCTGCAAAACAAGACAATTGGGAGAGGCTTTAGGCAAGCTCTTTCTTCTCTTTGGACCTCAGCTTCTATGTTTAGAAATGGGGGTACCCTGGCCAGGTAGCTCAGTTGGTTAGAGCAATGTTTTGTTTTTTTGGGGGTTTTTTTTTGTTTTTTTTTTATATATATATATTTTATTATTATTAATTATAATGGGGTGACATCAATAAATCAGGGTACATATGTACAATGAAAACATCTCCAGGTTATCTTATCATTCAATTGTGTTGCATACCCATCACCAAAAGTCAAATTGTCCTCTGTCACCTTCAATCTGGTTTTCCCTGCGTCCCTCCCCTCCTCCCTATCCCATTCTTCCCTCCCTCCCCCCATCCCATAACCACCACTCTCTTGTCCATGTCTCATACCCTCACTTTCATGTCCCACCTATGTATGTAATCGTGCTGTTCTCAGTTTTTCTTTTTTTCTGATTTACTTATTTCACTCCGTATAATGTTATCAAGGTACATCCATTTTGTTATAAATGATCCGATGTCATCGTTTCTTATGGCTGAGTAGTATTCCATAGTATATATGTACCATAGCTTTTTAATCCACTCGTCTTCTGACGGACACTTGGGCTGGTTCCAGATCTTCGCTATTGTGAACAATGCTGCCACGAACATGGGGGCGCATTTCTTCTTTTCGAACAGTGCTATGGTGTTCTTAGGGTATATTCCTAAAAGTGGGATAGCTGGGTCAAAAGGCAGTTCGATTTTTAATTTTCTGAGGAATCTCCAAACTGTTTTCCACAGTGGCTGCACCAGTCTGCATTCCCACCAGCAGTGCAGAAGGGTTCCCTTTTCTCCACATCCTCGCCAGCACTTATTCTGTGTTGTTTTGCTGATAAGTGCCATTCTGACTGGTTAGAGCAATGTTTTTAAACCTGGTGTTTAACTCTATCATGGACCAGCACACAATTTCTGATGGAGCGGCACCCAAGAACTGGAAGTTAAAAAATATTGGGTTACAGCATCATCCCAATATGCCGAAGTTGTGGATTCAATACCTGGTCAGGGCACATACAAGAATCAACTGATGAATGCATAAATAAATGGAACAGTAAATTGATGTTTCTCTCTCTCTCAAATCAATCAATCAATAAATAAAAATTTTAAAAAAGAATTGGTGGTGATCATTATGACCCCTACCCCATACAGCTGCTTTGTAGTTTTGTTTTGTTTTCTTTTGTTTTTAGGTGAGAGGAGGGGAGATAGTTAGGCATACTCTCGCATATGCCCTTACCAGGATCCACCCAGCAACCCCATCTTGGGCGATGCTTGAGTACCGGGCTATTTTTAGTGCCTGAGGTTCATGTGCTTGGACCCACTGAACTATCTTCAGTCCCTGGGGCCATGCTCAATCAAGTCATTGACTGTGGGAAGGGAAGAGGGAAAGAGGAGAGAGGGAAAAAGCAAATGGTTGCTTCTCATCTGTGCCCTGACCAGAAATTGAACCTGAGACATCCATATGCCACACTGATGCTCTATCCACTAAGCCAGGGGTCCCCAAACTGTGGCCCCCTGAGGCCTTTTATCCGGCCCCTGCCGCACTTCTGGAAGGGCACCTCTTTCATTGGTAGTCAGTGAGAGGAGCACAGGATGCATCCGCACCCATAGTTCCCATTGAAATACCAGTCAGTTTGTTGATTTAAATTTAGTTGTTCTTTATTTTAAATATTGTATTTGTTCCCGTTTTGTTTTTATACTTTAAAATAAGATATTTGCAGTGTGCATAGGGATTTGTTCATAGGTTTTTTTATAGTCTGGCCCTCCAACGGTCAGAGGGACAGTGAACTGGCCCCCTGTGTAAAAAGTTTGGGGACCCTTGCACTAAGCCACCAGCCAGGACCACCATACAGCTGCTTTGTAAAAAAACTGAAAGGATGTGTATTCAGGTGGATTACAAAGGGTCAGGCACTGTGCATGGAGTTAGTTCTATATTCCTGGAGTCTTTCAGTAGCATCAGCTGATGGCTCTCACTGGGTACTCAAGCCTTCCTATACTTTTTTCTGAAAGGCTGCATCCGCCACCCCCACACACATGCCCTACCCTGAGAAAACAAATGTGGGTCTGTCAACTGCTCCTGCTTGTTATAATCTGTCTTCTTTTCACAGAACCCCAGGGGCCCCTGGGATTTAGGATTTGGGGAATGTCACTCAAGGATGCCTATTGAGCACTGAACAATAGCCCCTCATGAGGTCACACTGGTGGCCGCTTAGCAACCACTTAGGCCCTTAGTAACCAGCCCAGAAGTGTTGATATTTACCCAACAGAAACTTTGTGTTATATGGATAACACCCAGTTCCTTCCAGAGAGGCACAGGCTTTCAAAAGCAAGTTCCACCCACTGGTAGCTACTGTTCTGGCTCTTCTAAGAGCAGGCCTGGGAAGGAGCAGGGAACCCTAATTCCATTCCAGCTCTGTACCCTTCCTGGGACTCAGTTTCCCTGCAATGTGCAGATCAACAAATAAGGTGACCATATGTCCTGATTGGCCAGGAAAAGTCCTGGCTTATCCTGACTATTAAAACTATCCTTTTTATTCTCAAATATGTCCTCAAATTAGAAGATAAATTTTCTGATAACCCTAAGGTCATTTCCAGCCCTTGATTTTATTTCTATTCCCTTCTAGTCTCTTCCCCTGAGCTGAACTAATCCTGAATAGTTCAGCCAAGATTTTCCAGGGACCCTTTCTGTGCCATGCCGGGAGCTAGGGAAACTGAGGAAAACCTGCCATCATCCCTTCTCTCGGGAGCTTCCAGTCCAGGAAAGAATGCCACTTAAGCACTCTGCAGAAATCTAGGATTGAATCCAGAACCTTGTAATTCTCCATCTCACTTGCACTCTCCCCACTAAGCTATTTTAGTAAATAATACTCCTCAGTATTCAAGTGGCATTTTGCAGTTTCTAAAGCATTTCCTTTCTGTTACCTCATATAACCCTGACATCAATGATTTTCATATATCCCCATTGTTCAGATGAAGAGCTGGAGGATAAATGTCATAGAGGGGCGGTGGCTTAAGACAACCAGCAGCAAGGAAGCAACTCAACCTCCACCTCCTCACCTGTGAAATAGAATTATTGTCACCTGCTTTGTAGAACTGTTAAAAAATAATAAATGAGACAACATGTAGAAAGTCCTTTAAAAAAATGGCACCTGCCATAAATAAATGCCTCTGCCCTGAGCTGTCATGGCCCCAGCAGGTACATTTCTAGAACATTTACCTGCTTTTCACATGCCTGCAGACCCCAGTTTTGGGATCTCCTGACACATTTCAGAGCACTGGAAACATCTTGTTGGAATCTCAGCTCTACCTCCAGGAGCTGTGTGAGCTACTTTCAGCCTCAGTTTCTTTGTCTGCAAAATGAGCATAGGAGAGGTAGTTCTGAGGATGGAATAAAGCAAAGCACAGAGATGGTACTCAAAGTGTGATTCTGTATTACTTTCAGTGTTTGAGAAGTCTTTGAACCTAGGAGAGGGAAAGAAGCTCCCACGAGGTGGGATTTGCACTCCAGCCCAGGAGCTAGTGCCAGCACATACTTTAGGCTCTCCACTTTCAGTAGCATTGGCAGTGAGGGGGTTCAGCTGTTGGAAGCTATTCGTCTGTGCCCCACTCACCTTAGGGAGGAGAAGGGACCTCCCCTTCCCCTTTTCTTTACAGAGCAGCTCCCGGGGACAAATCTGTCAGGTTCCATGGTGACGCCTAAGTGGTTTCCCGCCCACGGCCCTTGCTAGCACTATGAGTCACCACCCAGGGCTGAGGTGGTGGCGTGGGAAGGGTGTTCCCTCTCCAGCTACAGAAATGCTGCTGCAGGATAGCTCCAGAAAGCCAAAACCAGGCCTCATGATAAGCACGGCTACTCTTCTTATGCAACTTCTAGCATTGTTCAAAAGCAATGTTAATGTTCTTAACTTCTATTTGCTGAAGACCCTAGAGAGCTGGTCCAGCCCCAACCTCGTGTTCTTCCAGCAGTCCAGGCAGAGGCTAGTGTCCACATTTGACAGGTAGGGAAACTGAGACGTACCTGAGGCCACAGGACTAGGACACTCCCAGCCTGGCTTTCTGCACCAACCTTCAAAACTTCCCCACCAGCCATCTCAATTAGCTTTTGGAACCAGAGACAAAACAAAACAGGTAAATATGATACATTTTATTCTTTTTCAACTGAAACATAATTGTTAGCATTTCTGTCTCCTTTTGGGGTAGAAGTTTGCACTCTGATTTCTGATAAAAATCTATTTCTGTCCTATGAGCTAATTAAGAATCAGAGCTGAGTTCCAAGAGGCTGTATGTTGGGGGAGAGGTGAAGTAGAAACTATCTGCACAGTCGACTATTTCAGGGGACTGTGCTTGTTGGCTGCTTTCAGCTGTAGTACTCTTAATGAAACTCTTCTGATGTCTTGCCCAGGCCAGAGAAAAATAGCCATAAAGGAGAGTGGACAGTACAGAAAGGGCTCACCTGCATTCCCACCCACCTCCGTCCTGTCTAAGCCTTAAACTTTCTTGACCCGAATGGAGAAAAGCCAGACTGTACCTTTCAGCCAAAGAACCAGCCGGCTGAGTCTCATCTTGCCAGCAGCCTGGCCTTGTCAGGGTTTGTGCTCTGCGTCAGGCCTTGGCCACTATGTAGTATAGCTTCCTTCTCTCCCAGAGCCACTGTGAATGTTTCCCCCTTGTCTGCACCATGACCTCACCCAGCATGGATTTCCTACTATTTAACACTCTTCTACAACTAATTCTGTAGACTTTGGGGTGACATTGATCCACTGATCCTTGCCATAATCAGAAGAGCATGTGATGTTGGTGCCCAGGCAGCTGGGTTCCTGAAATAAACACATTAAGTCTTGACAAACTTTCTGTAAAATGAATTTTTGTATTTCAGAACCTGTATTCTAGTTGACTTTCATTGGAGCATTTCATTGAGAATGTGTCCTGGAAGGAATAAGAGCTCTATACCTCAGATTGCACTAGAACTTAAAAAGGAAAAGTGGGCTTTCCAAAAACAAAAAGCTGATCTGTAACATGAGGCTCCACAAAGGAAAAAATAAAGATACTGTTATGTAGTTAAGTTAATTTTGAGTTGACTGAAAAAGGAAACAGTAACCTGCCATAAGGTAAGATGCTCTAAGTTCCAACTTGGTCCTTATTCTTCAGTAAAATGTCCTTTCCCATCTCTGCTATTTGCTTAGGTTCTAAGTTTCAGAAAAAGTTAATATGTCTTAATGAGCTCTCTTTGAAATAAATATTTATTGCTTTTATATTTTTTGCAAGTCTTCATTTGCTCATTCTAATGAAACTTTAAATGCTCTGTTCTCTTTGGGTAGCCAGCCACAAAACACACTTGGGCTGAGTCCCCAGACCTGTTTTTCAATAAAAGTGATTGTTATTAGGGATTTCTTGAGGCTCTTAAGATATGTGACCACATAGCAAGATGTTAGAAATCATATGGGATTTGGAGTCAGACCAATCATTTACTTGCTATATGGCCTTAAGCAGGTGACTTAACCTCCCTGAGTCATGTAGCTCCTTCCCTTCAATTTCAGCATTAACAGGCAAGGTCAGCTGTCTAACCTCATGATCCCCTACACTAGTGTTCTCCACACTGAGCTATACAGTTCCCTTGTCTACCTCTCCATTTCCTACAGGCCCTAAGAGCTCCCTGGGGGCAGAGTCTGGTCATCTCTGTGTCCCAGTGCCTAGCACAGGGTGTGGCCAGGAGCAGAGGACAGGGGTTTGGGTGGGTGGGGAGAAGGAAGGAAAGAAAGGATGGAAGGAGGAAGGAGAAGTAGGGAGAAATGCAAACTTTAAATTCCAATGCAACTCAAAGTTATTTATTATAATTGGACTGGCCTAAGTGATAAGGCATGCTAAAAATGATAAAGTACTGCCACATATCACTTCCCAGTTTTCAGCACTGACATTACCATCATTTTATAGTTAACACATATTGAGCACTTACTTATACATGTAAGTCTGTTTACTCTCACAACAGCTTGTGAGGTAGGCACTACCATGGTCCTCCATTTGGCTGATGACAGAGCAGGGGTATAACTGGCACATGGTTGTAGCCTGAATTTGAGCCCAAGTCCCTAAGATTCCAGAGCCAGTGTGTTTAAACAGTATGCCCTCGGCACCCAGTTCAAGGCTTACCAAGTAGATGATTTCAATAGTCTCTGAAAGAATAATGAATCAATAAATGAATCAATCAATCAATCAGTGACGTGAGTTCATGTTTGTCCATGGCCTTTTACTCATCAGACTCTCAATCTCACTCTTAGTTCTTTTTTCCTGGCATATGTGATAATTAAAACAAAAATTCTAAACTTAATTGGACCTGGGTTCAGATCTGGACTTACCATGTCACCCTGGAAAGTCACATCTCTCTGAGCATCACCTTCATTTCTATCAAAATGGAAATAATATTAGTGCCTTCCTTTCTTGGGCTGCATTCTCCCAGAAGCAGACAAGACTATAATTCAAGTGCAAGTGGGGAAGTGAAACAGGAAAGAGAAGGAGGTGTTTTCAAGAAAGTTAATTACCACTATGGGCAACTAGGGCTCAACCACACTGGGGACTCTGGGAGCCGGTGTAGAGCCCACAGCTCACAGTGTTCCCACCCAAGGAGCAAAGGAGCTGGGGTTGTGATACACCAACTCCCATCAGTCATTGGCTGAGGGCTGCTGTCAGTGGGAGGGGTGATGTCACTTTAAGAGAGGCAGATGAGGGAAATCACACCACAGTGGCTGATTAGATCTGTGGAATTATGGGCAAGGCAATGGCAGCATCTCTGGACTTTTAACATTACTATGAGCATTAAGCAGGTTCCTTAACCCACTAGGTGTACAAACTCTGGCACATGTTAAGCATTTGAAGAGTGGCAGCTTTGAGGCGACATTTTCCTCTGTATGAATCAAAACAGATGCCCTTAGAACCCTGTCAACAATCTACAAACAGCAGTGTGGTCCTGCTGAGTGCCAAGGGCTGGGATACAGCAGTAAGCATAGCCAGCAGGGTCCCGGACATCCAGCATTCATTACTCTTCCTGGCTGACAAAAGAAGAATGATAAATGACAGACACACCTCTGGTAATGACCATAGCAGTGCTCAGAGTGGTAAGGCCCACAGGAACTGCCTTGTCCATCCCCCTCACCTTACAGAGAGGGACTCAGCCCTGGGCTGACGGGGGCAGTGCCAAGACTAGACTCCTCATCCAACGTTCTTCCCAACTGCCTTTGAAGTGGGCACCACTCATGTGAAGGACATTAGGGATCCCTCCAGCTGGGATGCCCAGTGATTATGTCTGTAGCACAGGAAACATGTACTGCAAATGCCTAAATAGAAATTTTCTGATCCCCTCCCACCTTTGGCATAAGATGGCTTTCTTACAACGGGCTTCTGCTACTGTGGACTGGTGTCTGGAAAGTCCATGCCTACAGCTTCTTGGAGGAACAAAAGTTTAGAAGTTTCATGAAACAAATGCATAAAAACAGAATTTAATTTGACCTCCCTGCCATGGACCAGCTGTGTGGCCTTAAGCTATTCTCTCCCCCTCTCTTATCCTGTCTCCTCATCTGTAAGTGGGAACCGTGAATGAAACGGTGGGCAGGAGAGATTTGGGAGATGTAAACCGCCTGCATCTTACAGGTAGGGGAGTAGTATAACCATTGTTATTGGTATTGTTGCTAGGAATGGTGTGACCTTGGGCAAGCCAGTTCTCTATAAACCCTCTCTCCTCCCTGTTGGCTACTGTAAACCTCAAAGAACCAGGAATGTGAAGGCAGCCTCCAGAGACCTATAGCCATAGGATATGATCTTGGCAGGTTTAGAAAGAATCATATGTTCTAACCCCTTTTGGTGGAAAAACTAAGGCCTAGAGAGGGGAGAGGACTTGCCTAAGGCCACCTAGCCTCAGTGACAGTCCACCTACGCCCACAGTCACCACCCACAGCTCTCCCCCCATCCACCAAGAACTGTGCCCACTCCAGTCCCTCTGCCCCCTATACCCATATAATTGAACGGCCCAACCAGGGACCTCTTCATGCTCAGTTCCCAGCTGCAGGCATGTTTCCTTCTGCATCAAGTCAACATTTCTGCTTCTGAGTTGGTGTGTGGCAGATGGATCAGCAATTCTGAGCCCTGGTTTATTTTGTACTCAAAGAGGCCATCACAGAAGTGCACAGCACTTGCTGATGGGGAAGCAGGTCTGGAGCATGGGGAGTAGAACCTACTGGCTTTAGGAGCCACACAGCCTGGCTTGGTCACCTTTAGGTGTGTACCTTCAGATATATACAGTCTTACCTCTAAGAACCTCAGTCTTCTCATTTGTAAAATGGGGCAATAGGTGACTAGACCATTCCTCATCAATCTGATAGGCAGATGGCTTCCTGATGGGAGAGGATGCAGATGTGGTTGAGGTGACTCTGGGAGCTGATTTCTATCTCTGGAGAGAGGAGTGATGGGAAAGTGGAGACCTCAGGAAGAAGGCATCCCTGGCATGCCCCAAGTCTGGGCCTGGGGTGGAGCTGTCCATGGTGCTATCCCTCCATGTCCCCAAGAAGGTACTGAGTGGCCCTAGTTGTGTAGAGACTGGTGGCTGGGTAGAGCCAGGCAAAGCCCAGGGCCCTGGCCCCTTTCTCCATTTTCAGTAGTTGACCCTTCACAGAGGAGCTGTGTGGGGTAAGGCTGAGGTGGGCAAGGGGGACACCCTAAGTGGGGCTTCAGTCCAGAAACTGAAAGCTGGGAAGGACGGGGTGTGCTGAGGTCCTTGCTGTCTGATGTCTCCTTCCCTTCCTCTCTTGTCCCCTGGTGGAGTCAGGCTCATGAGTACCTATCAGATACTAATCACAAGAAGTTGGCTAATCATTTAAGAAGAGGGGCTGTGGGGGCACTAGGAAATGGGCAAGCTGGTCTTCCAATAGAAATGCGCCATGTGCCAGCATGTTTTTCCGCATGCATATTTACTATATAAAACAGAGAAGTATTCAGAGATATTTTATAGAAGAATCAAAAACCTTAACACCACCAATGTTGACGTTTGGGGAACACTATTCTTTTAATGTTACATTTTTCAACATTATGTCTTTTTTTATACTATAAATGTCAGTTTCTTGTTGGGGCCAGGAAAATTGGGATCCTATTTAATTTTTTTTAAGATTTTGTTTACTGATTTTACAGAGAGAGGAGAGAAAGGGTGAAGAGAGCAAGAAGTATCAATTCATAGTTGCTTCACTTTAGTTGTTCATTGATTACTTGTCGTATGTGCCTTGTCCTGGCAAGCCTGTGCTTCCAAACGCATGATCTAAGCATTGCAGGCCGATGCTTTATTTACTGCGCCACCACAAGTCAGGCATGATCCTCTTTTATTTCCATTCTACTCTGCTTTTTTCACTTGAGGATATTAAGAAATTTTCCTGAGTCATTGAAAATTATTTGAAAACATGATTTTTGATAGATGCATAATAATATATTTTATGGCTGCTCAGTAATTTACTGAACTAAGCCCCTAGGATTGAACATTAAGACTATGTCCAAATTATTGCCATGATTTAAGGAAAAACACTGTGATGAACATCTTTATGACTGAAACATTTTGTTTGCATTTCTAATTCTTTTCTTTTGTGTGTGTGTGTGTGACAGACAGAAAGAGACAGAGAGAAGAACATATAGGGGCAAACAGGAAGGGAGAGAGAGGAGAAGCATCAGTTCTTCGTTGCAGCATCTTAGTTGTTCATTGACTACTTTCTCATATGTGCCATGACCCTCTGGGGGGCTACAGCAGAGCAAGTGACCCCTTCCTCAAGGAAGTAACCTTGGGCTTCAAGCTAGTGATCTTGGGCTTCAAGCTAGTGATCTTTGGGCTCAAGCTAGCAACTATGAGGTCATCTCTGTGATCCCATGCTCAAGCCAGATGAGTCCTCGCTCACGCCGGTGACCTCAGAGTTTTGAACCTGGGTCCTCCACATTCTAGTCTGACGCTCTATCCACTGCGCCGCCACCTAATCAGGCGCATTTCTAATTATTTTCATTAGAATATGTTCTTAAGCAAAATTACTGGCTCAGAGACTACACATTTTTTCTTTTATGTTTTTAATATTATATTTTGACACATGCATAAGACATTATGTAGCATACATGTTAGTTTAAAAATACAATGTATATCACCCAACCCAAGAACCATAATGACACCAATCATTTGCCTATTCCTGTGTTAGTGTCTCCATCTCAGCCTCTGCTTCTCCCACAGGAAACCACCATCCTGTGTTTATCATTTCCTTGCTTTTCCCCCACCCCATAGACTGTATTTTTAGAGCAGTTTTAGGTTCACAGGAAAATTGAGCAGAAAGGACATAGAATTCCCACGTGCTGTTTTTCTTAAACATTTTTATCTAGTAGGTGTATGCTTACACTACCTATTGTTTTGTTCTGCTTTTGTTTTAGTTCTTTGAAATGTCATCACATAGTCTGCAACTTTCTAAGACTTGTTTCTTCCAGGCAACTTTGTTTCTCAAACTCATCCATGTGGTGGCTGCAGCTGGAGCTGGTGCATTCTCATTGCTGTATAATATTTCCTGGCATAAAGATATCGCAGTCTGTTGATTCATTCTCCTGCTGGTGAACTTATGGGGTGTTCCCAGGGTTCAGCTCTTGCAAACAATGTTGCTGGGAACATTCTTAGCCATGGTGCCATTCACTTAGAAAAGGCAACTGTGAGGGAAAACAGATTTGGGAAGGGGACTTAATCAAGAGTGGTGTATACACAAGCTGGAGTTGAGATGTCTACAGGCCCTAAACTGATTCAACTTCTCAGGAGAGTTGCAGCAAATAACATCTCAGGGGCTTGCCTGAGCTGGAGTGTGCCATTTCTCAAGCTTAGCCACAGAGGTCCGTGAACTTGGACCTGTGAGCACAAGTAGCACCTTCTACTGTGCCCACCTTTGAGTAGGCAGGGTTTGTGAAGGGAGCAGCTCTTCCCCCTTTCAGTCTCTGTGCCATTAAAGCTGAGCATCCCTAAGTGTGAGACGTGTGTCTCTGATGGTACCTAGGAGGAGATTAGGTGGTATGCAAAAGCAGTCCTTCACCTGATAGGGAAACTAGTGTGCTTTCGGTTCTCTTCAGTCTTCCAGGTCACATCACACACAGCAAAAGGAACGAGTATATCTTTAATTATAGCCTCATCCTCCCTGAACATTGACTAAACTCTGAACAGAGAGCAAGCCGACTTCTGGGTTCAGGGTCACTGACTGGAAGGATGTCTCACTACATTTCTCGGTTGAGGTCCTCTTTTATTTGTGGTGAGTGGCACTGGTTTTTCACTGGTGGTCACAACATGTTTCCTGACGTGTTTAAGTTTTGATCAAGCAAGTTATTAAGAAAACATGAGATCAATTAAAGGACAGATACCAACCTTCTTAATAGTATATTCGATTGACCCTGGTTTGGGAAACACTGATCTCAATCAACCATTCTCAAACTTTCTGTCTCAGGACCCTTTTATAGTCTTAAAAACGATTGAGAACCCCAAAGAGTTTTGCTTATATGAATACTTTTCATATTTACCATGTTAGAAATTAAAATGGAGATTTAAATATTTATTTATTTATTTATTTAAAATATCAATAATAAAACACTGTGGTAACATATACAATGTATTTTATAGAAAATAACTGTATTTTCAAAACAAGAAAGAAAATAGAGAAAAGAGTAATGTTTTCCATTTTTGCCAATTTCTTTAATGACTTAATTGAGGGCAGCTGGATTCTCATCTGCTTCTGCATTCACTCTGTTGCCATATGATGTTTTGGTTAATGTATATGAAGAAATTCCAGCCTCACAGAGACTCGTAGTTGAAAAAGCAGAAATATTTTAATAACCTTTTTCGATAATTGGGTTTTTTAAAAGTTATATTTAGAAAATTGAATTTAACAGGGTGACATTGACATTGATCAATAAAAGTACAGTGTGTCCGTAAAGTCATGGTGCACTTTTGGCCAGTCACAGGTCAAAGGTGCACATGAGTTTATGGACATACTGTACATAGGTTTCAGGTGGATGTTTCTATAGCATTTGAATGGTTGATTCTGTTGTATATCCATCACCCAAAGTCAAATCATTTTTCATCACCTTATAGTTTGTCCCTCTTTACTCCCTTCTCTCCACCTCTCCCCCACATCCCCTTCTTCTGGTAACCACTTCACTTTTATCTATGTCCATGAGTCTCAGTTTTATATTCCACCTATGTGTGAAATCATACAGCTCTTAGCTTTTTTTGATTACTTATTTCACTCAGTATAATGTGTTCAAGGATAATTATTGACATTCTTATTTGATACTATACCTAAACTCAACAAGTAATAGTGTATTAGTGTGCTACAGCTGCCCTGACAAAATGCCACAGACTAGATGGCTTTAACAACAGAAATGTATTTTCTCAAGTTCTGGAGGCTTGAAGTGTTAGCTCGAGGCTGCAGCAGGGTTGGTTTTTTCTGAGTTCTCTCTCCTTGGTTTGCAGATGGCTGTTTTCTTACTGTATCCCACATGGTTTTTCTACTGTACACATGCTTCCCTGGGGTCTCTTTGTGTGTCCAAATTTCCTCTACTTAAAATGACACCAGTCCATTAGGTGGCCACTTAAAAGGACCTCATTTTACCTTAATCTCCTCTTTAAAGGCCCTATCTCCAAATACAGTCACATTCCAAAGTACTGGAGGTTAAGACCACAACATGTAAGCAATTCAACCAATAACAGATAGCATCTTAAAAATTAGTTACAATGAAGAATATGAAGCCATCTCAATGAATTTTTCCTGCTGTTCATTAAAATCCATTTCTTTGTCTTACACTTCAATGAATCTGTTGCCCATGCATACTTTGTAACATTATTCATTGGTCATTTAGAAAATATTGGCTCATTGAGTTATACAGATCTTTCAAATGTTTGAACATTTTCTTACATAAGATTTTAAAAATCACATCAGTAATCTCACTACTAACCTCATCAGAAATGTTTTCACATCTTGTGAAGCTCTCAAGCTCATGACAGCAGATATAAGTTTTCCAAAATTCTGATTTCTACTTTAAAATCTCAAATTTTACACTGGCAACAAAAATTGTTAGTTGTTTTCCTTGAAGCAATAAGCTTACTTTGCTTATTTTTGAGAAAATGTCTGCCAAATACCCAAGTCTGAATAACCCTCATTTGTCAATCAGTCACTTTGTTATGTAAAAAGTGGCATCTCATGAAAACAGAATCTAATTCAGCTCACAACTCAAATGATATTGCAAAAACTTTTCCTCCAACACCCGTCATACTCTGGAGTACAGCAGACATGCTCTGTGCATACTTCCCATTTCATGTTCTTAAGGGTCAAGATTTAATAAAATTAATCATTTTTCCTACTTCACTCAGCACATTCCTAAATGAACCTAGCATTTTCGTACCACAACAGTATGGCAATGACGAATACAGTGACTACTACTACAATCTGGTGCCACTTTCTTGATTTGCGCTGCACCAGCAGGTTTGCGCACCATTGCTTTTACACCAGCAGTTTAAATATCAACACAGTAAAGATGGCAATCTTAGTGTTATTAGGATAGTAATTTAGACTTCTTAACCCCCCTGCAAAGGTCTTAAGAACCCTCAGAGGTATGTGGACCACACATTGAGAACATCTGATTTAGATAAAAATACAGAAAAGATCTGGGGCCAGACAGTGTAGAGCCCCAAAAATGACATTGATCCTAGGATCACAAGGCCTTAGTGTGATCCAGACTCTTCCAGTGAAGAACAGAGTGGCTTTGGTTAAGTCACTGACCTCTGGAAGCCAGACTCCACACACACACATATACACACACACACACACACACACACACACACACACATAATAGTGGGTGCTTCCTGCCTCCCAGAGCTGGGAAGGGGAGGAGATGAAGCCGATACTTGGGAGCCCCTTATAAATGGTAATGCACAGCCCAACAAGAGGAACCAGCAGCAGTGGGGAATGAGGCAAAGTTATGAACTTTCAAGCCCTGGCTTAAGCCATTTATGATTAGAAACACTGCTCAAATCCCTGTATTCCCCTGAAGAAACATGAGAGGTCTGAGCCTGCAGAACCTGAAAAAGACCCAACTGGGTTTCTAGTTTTAATAAATTGACATCTTTGGTGCTGTGCTTCAAGTCACCCCTTACTGCATCCAAAAGCCCAAACTTCCTCTTGTCTCTTCTCAGACAGGTAGGCTGAGTCAAGTAGAAAGTTGAAATCCATGGGAAATGACAAAAGCATTTCAGAAAATCTGAGTTGATATGCAGTGTCAATAAGACACAGATGATTCTGGAAAATTCCAGGGTGCTAGAAAGCATTTGTTCAAAGTTTTTCAGGTAGACTTCTGCTTCCAGGAAGGTGGAGTAGAGATACTTCTCCTTATTCTACTCACCAAGTGCAACTAAAAACCTTAGACATTATGTATAAGACAAACATTAGAACACTCTGAAAGAGAGAGAGAAGACAGAGCCACTAGGGATCTGAAGACCCAAGATTTAACATAATAAAAAACTCACCAATAAAAGCCTGCTCTTTAGCTAAAGACAAGGAAAGGGGCAACACTTTTGGACAAAAAGTTCTCTACTTCAGCCAAATACCATAAAAAAACATTGTGACCTCCCCATCCCTACCAGCAAAGATCCAGTAGAGAAACTAGACTTCCACCTTCATCAGGCTATAATGAGGCATCCCAATCCCCCACTGTGTTGGTGTCAGAGAAGGCCAACTAGAGAGCCAGGAATATCATTCTCCACTAGGTGGTAACAGGACGTCACCCTCAGAACTTATGGTGTCATTGGAGTAGTAACAAGGCACTCCTACCCTTCTCATCCATGGAGGTATCAGTAGAGGCCTCATGGAGAGCTGGAGTTTCCAACCCCTTTTCCTTCAGTGAAGTAACAGCTGAAATACAGGGTTTAAATAAGATCAAGATGTTCATAACATACTTTTCCAAATGCCTAGGCTTCAATTGAAATTTACTTATACCAAGAACTAGGAAGATCAAACTGAATGAAAAAGAGAAAATGAGTACATGTCAACCGTGAGATGACAGAGACATTATTTTACCTGACAAAGATTTTAAAGCAGCCATCATAAAAAAGCTTTAAGGAACAGTTATGAACACACTTGAAACAAATTTTAAAACAGAAAGTCTCAGCAAAGAAATACAAGACATACAGAAGAACAAATGGAAAGAAGAACAAATTAGAACTGAAAAATATGGTACCTGAAATTTTGTTTAAAACTCAGTGAAGCCTGACCAGGCGGTGGCGCAGTGGATAGAGTGTTGGACTGCGATATGGAGGACCCAGGTTCGAAACCCTGATGTCAGTGGCTTGAGTGCAGGCTTATTCAGCTTGAGTGTGGGCTCATCAGCTTGAGCACAGGGTGGCTGGCTTGAGCATGAGATCATAGACATGAACCCAAAGGTCACTGGTTTGAAGCCCAAGGTCACTGGCTTGAGCCCAAGGCTGCTAGCTTGAGCAAGAAGTCACTCTGCTATAGCCCCCTGGTCAAGGCACATATGAAAAAGCAATCAATGAATAATTAAGATGCCACAACGAAGAACTGATGCTTCTCATCTCTCTCCCTTCCTGTCTGTCTGTCTCTATCTGTCCCTCTCTCTCTGACTCTCTCTATCTCTGTCAAAAAATAAATAAAAACAACTCAATGAAGCCCTGGCCAGGTTACTCAATGGATAAAGCATCAACTCAGTGCGCCAGAGGTTGCAGGTTTGACCCCCAGTCAGGGCAAGTACGAGAAGCAATCAATGAGTACACAATTAACTTGAACAGCTAATTGAAACAACAAATTAATGCTTCCCTCTCTCTTTCTCCCTCCTTCCTCCTCCTCTTTTTCTCTCTCTCTTTTAAATCAATGGAGAAGTTAAAAATAAAAACTCAGTGGATGTGCTTAACAGTGGACTGGAGGTAACAGAGGAAAGAATCATTAAACTGGAATATAGAACAATAGGAATTATCCTGAATAACAAAGTAAAATAAAATATTAAAAAGTTAGCTTGTGAGACTATAACAAAAGATCTAATGTGTCATTGAACTCCTGAAAGAAGATGGGAAAGAAAGTGGAGCAGAAAAAGTACTTGAAGAAATAATGGCTAAAAACTTCCCAAATTTGGCAAAAAAAAACAAAACAAAAAAACATAAACCTACAAATTGATGAAGCTACAAAAATTCCAAATAGAATAAACCCAAATTAATTCACACCAAGCTACAATACAGTTAAACTTCTGAAAACTAAAATCTGTAAAGCAGTGAGAGAGAAATAACTGACTCCCTTATCAGGGAAAAATAATTTAAATGACAATGGGCTTCTTATCAGAAACCACAGAGGCCAAAGGATGTGGCACAACATTTTTTCAAATGCTGAAAGAAAAGAACTGTCAAGTAAGAATTTTATATCCAGCAAAAAGATTTTTTAGAAATTAAGGGAAAATCACATTCTCAGATGAAGTAAAACAAAGGGAATTTGTTGCTAGAAAATGTACTCTAAAACAATGCTAAGTTTTATGAACAGAACAGAAACAATTTTTAAAAAGAAATCTTGGAATATCAGAAAGAAAAAAAGATTCTGGTAAGCAAAAATATGGGTAAATGCAATAAACATTTCTTCTCCACTTGAGCTTTCTAAATTATGTTTGCCATTTAAAGCAAAAATTTATAACACTTTCAGATATGGTTGTGTAAGTATATGTAGAAAGAGTAGAAAACAAAATATAAAATTGTAGGCTTAAAATTTAATATATTGCATTAAATCTCCAGACCAGATAGTTTCACTGGAGAATTCTATCTGAGAATTCTACTAAATGTTTTAAAAATTAACATCCACTCTATACATTGCCTTTAAGTAAATGTAAAAGGAGGGAATACTTTCCAGTTTAATTCATGAAGCTAGCTAGCATTACCCTGATATCAAAACCAAACAAAGACAGCACAAAAAATAAAATAAAAACTGTAGTCCAACATCCCTCATGAATATAAATGTGAAGATATTTAACAATACATTATCAAATAGAATTCAACAATGTATAAAAATAATTATGCTTTATGACTAAGGCATAATTTCAGTAATGCAAGGTTGGTTCAACATTTAAAAATCAATTAATATAATCTACCCATGGTATGGGCTAAAGAAGAAAATTTATATGGTCATATATTCATCAATGCAGAAAAAGAATTTGATAAAATTCAACACTAAGTTATGATATAAAGCTTAGAAAAATAAGAATAGAGGGGAACTTCCTCAACTTGATAAAGAACATCTGGGGAAAAATAACTATATCGAACATAATACTTAATGATTAAAGATGAAGTGCCTTCCCCTAAAATTAGAAACAAGGCAAGGATGTCAGCTCTTACCACTTATATTCAAGTAGTGCTAGTAATACTAGCCAATGCAGTAAGACAAGACATGCCATATAAATTGAAAAGGAAGGGAAAAAACTGCCCCTATTTTAAGAGAACTTTATTCTCTACATTAAAAAAAAAAATCCCAAAGAATCTACAAAAAAATAGAAAGAAAAAAGAGAGAAAGAAAGAATAACCTTCTAGAACTAGTGAGTTCAAGATAAACATAGAAAAATCTATTGCATCTCTGTGTACAAGATTTGTATGCTAGACACTATTAAACACTGAAGAAGGAATTCAAAGAATACCTAAATAAATGACATAGTGTATTCATGGATTGGAAGACTCAGCAAAGTTACAATGTCAGTTCTTTTCAATTCCTACCAAAAGCCCAGCAAAATTTTTGTAAATATAGAAAATATGATTCTAAAATCTATATGGAAAGAAAAAGAGCTAGAATAGTTGAAACATTTTTGAAAAAGAATAAAACAGAATCAGGCTACCTGATTTAAAGATTTATTATGCAAAAATAAAAACTGTGTGGTATTGACAGAGAGATGCATTTAGATCAATGGAGTAGAATAGAGAATCTAGAAATAGACCTAAACAATTAGGCCCAACCAGTTTTTAATAGAGGTACAAAAGCAATTCAAAGGAGAAAGGATGATAATCTTTTTAAGAATGGTTCTGAAGCATTGGACATCAATGGGTTAAAAAATAAAAAAACTCTACCTATCTCTCACATTTTATACAAAAATTAACTCAAGCCTGACCAGATGGTGGTGCAGTGGATAAAGTGTCAGACTGGGACGTGGAGCACCCAGGTTCGAAATCCCAAGGTCACCAGCTTGAGCACCTGCTCATCTGGCAAGAGTGCAGGCTCACCAGCTTGAGAGTGGGGTCATTGGCTTGAGTGTGGGATCATAGACATGACTCCATGGTCACTGGCTTGAGCCCAAAGGTCACTGGCTTGAAGGCAAAGTTTGCTGGCTTGAGCAAGAGATCACTCACTCTGCTGTAGCTCCCCAGGGGTTCAAGGTACATATGAGAAAGCAGTCAATGAACAACTAAGATGGCACAACAAAGAATTGATGCTTCTCATCTCACTCCCTTCCTGTTTGTCTGTCCCCCTTCTCTGTCTCTCTCTCTGTTTCTGTCCCCTCCCCCCCAAATTAAACTCAAAATGGACCACAAATTTAATGTAAAGTATAACACTATAAAACTTTTAGTAAAAAAAATGTAAGAGGAAAATTTTCAGGCTCTAGGACTTGGCAGAATTCTTAGACTTGACACCAAAAGCATGACCCATTAAAGAAAAGAATTATAAACTTCACAAAAATTAAAAGCTTGTGTTCTACAAAAGACTGTTAAGAGGATGAAAAGGCAAACTACAGACTGGAGGGAAATAATTGCAAACCACAAAATCTGCCAAAATACTGGTATCTGACACATATTTAAAAAAAACAAAACAAAAAAACCACTCTCAGTTCTGGCCTGTTAGCTCAGTTGGTTAGAGCATCATCCCAAAACATTAAGGTAGTGAGTTCAATTCTGCTAGTAGGGTACATACAGGAATCAACCAATGAATGCACAACTCAATAGAACAATAAACGAATTTCTCTCTCTCTCTCTTCCTTTTTCTCTTTGACTCTCTAAAATCAATAAAAAACGAAACCTCTCAAATGTCAACAGTAAAAAGAAATCAAACAATCCAATTAAAAAATAGGTGAAAGGCATAAAGAAATATTCCTCCAAAGAGGATATATATGGCAGATAAGCACATGAAAAGATATTTTACATTATTAGTCATTAGAGAAATGCAAACTAAAACCATAATGAGATATTGCACACCTATTAGAATGGCTAAAATTTAAAAAATAAATAACACTACGAAATGCTGGCAAGGACTCTGAAAAACTGGATGGTTTATACATTGGTGGTAGAAATAAAGTGTGTCCATAAAGTCATGGTGCACTTTTGACTGGTCACAGGAAAGCAACAAAAGACTATAGAAATGTGAAATCTGCACCAAATAAAAGGAAAACCTTCCCAGTTTCTGTAGGATGATGTGGCAGCGTGTGCACATGCGCAGGTGATGATGTAACACCGTGTATACAGCGGAGCAGCCCACGGCCATGCCAGTCGAGATGTGGACAGTATAGAGGAAAGTTCGGTATGTTCTGTGACTCACTAAATTCGAATCCGTGACCAAAGTGCAACGTGAATATCGGCGCATTTATAACGAAGCGCCACCACATAGGAATAACATTACTCGGTGGGATAAGCAGTTGAAGGAAACTGGCAGTTTGGTGGAGAAACCCCATTCTGGTAGGCCATCAGTCAGTGACGAGTCTGTAGAGGCCGCAATTTCCAGAAGGTGTCACCTTTCAACAGGACGGCGCTCCTCCACACTATGCCACCATTGTTCGTTAGTTTCTGGATAGAACATTACCCCCAGCGGTGGATAGGCAGGGATTCTGTCAAGCCATGGCCACCACGATCCCCAGATCTGATGCCCTTAGACTTTTACTTTTGGGGTTATGTGAAGCAACATGTGTACATTGAACATATCAATGATATTAATCACTTAAAACAGAGAATCACAGACGTTATTCACTCTGTTACACCAGACGTCCTTACCCGTGTGTGGCAAGAACTTCACTATCGTTTGCATGTATGTAGGACAACAAATGGAACCCACATCTAACTGCACTGAATAGGTATGAAACTGGGAGAGTTTTCCTTTTATTTGGTGCAGATTTCACATTTCTATTGTTTTTTGTCGCTTTCCTGTGACCGGTCAAAAGTGCACCATGACTTTACGGATACACTGTATAAAATGATACAGCCACTCTGTAAAAGTTTGGAAGTTTCTTAAAAAAAAAAAAACATACAACTGCCATGTGACCCAACAATGCACTCATGGGCATTTATGCCAAATAAATGCAAACTTATGTCCACACGCAAAATACCTGTACACATATATTTATAGCAGCTCTACTTATAATAGCCAAAAACTGGAAATAACCTAGATGTTCTTCAATGGTTGAATGGTAAAACAAACTGTCATACATCTATACCATGGAATAGTATTCAACAATAAAAAAGATTTAACTATTGATACACACAACAACCTGATGGCTCTCCTGAGAATTATACTGAATGAGAAAAGCCAATCCCTAAAGGTACATATAGCATGATTCCATTTATGGAACATCATTGAAAGAACAATATTCTAGATATGTAGGACAATTTCTTGACTGCCAGGGTTTAGGATTGAAGTTGGAGAATAAATGAATGTGACTAATAGGGTTTGCCCAAGGAAGCATGTATCTTGATTATAGTGGTGGTTGTATAAAACTATATATATGAGAAAATTGCATAGACCCAAACACATATATGCACACACACATATACACACACAAATGCTTATGAAATAGGTATTGTTATCTCTATCCTACAGATGGGGAAATGGAGGTTCAAAAAGGTGAAGCCACTTAGCCTAGGGCCTCTGTCTCCAAAACACACACTCATGACCATTTACCACACTCCTGCAATTGCAGGACACACTGGCCAGCAGACAGAGAACAGAGAAACCCCATCTTGACACACCTGCCAGCAGGTGGACTTGCTTCCCTAAGACAGGGTCTGGGAAGCATGTAGCCCACCTGGGAGGTTTTGATAAGTTAGGGGCTGGGTCTCCATTTGGCTGGGTCAATCCTAGGGGGTGGGTGTGGGGAAGGGGCAGCCCTGCTTCTCTTCTATCCCCATTCCTACCCAACTCTGGCCTCAGCCCAGTGCCACACCACCCTTCCCTTCCTACTCCTGCTTGACTCAGGTCCCCATCGAGTTATCCACCCCTAATTAATGCCACCTCCCTTTTCCAGAGCTGAACTTCCATCACCCAGTCCCCAGAGCCAGCAAGACATGGGCCCCACTTTCCAAACCCCGGCGCCTTTCATTTAACCAGAACATGTGGAGGGGTGAGTTGGAGACTGGAGTTCTGCTGGGGGTGGGGTAGATCTGAGAAGAGGGCACTGTTGCGGGGATGATAATGGAGGGTCAACTGAGCAGGAAAGCAGGGTTTGACAGCAGCGACCTTTTCTCTGCCACCCTGGCTGGGGCACATGAATTATTTATGTACCGTTGTGCTGGTTTAGGAAAATTTCCTCACATCCCTTTTGCGTTTGCTTAGGGAGTATGGCACAGAACACAGAGGAGGAGAACAGCTTCACTTCATACAGTTCTCTCTATAATGGGGACAGTGCAGCATCTCCTTGTGAAGGTCAGGCAAAGTTGATCCATGTAAAGTGCTTAGCAAAGTAGCTGGAGAATGGTGGGTGCTCAACAAATGCTTGCTGAATGAATGGGCATGCTAGGTGTCTAATGCAGGTTAGTTCATTGGGGCAGCCCTCTCTCTGGAATCAAGCTGCCCCTCAGCCTTCCAGAGATGGCCAAAAGGGCAGCTCTAGGAGGTTTCTCTGGCTTCTCGCTGGAATTAAGCACATCTTCCTTCGTACTCCCAAAGCCCTTTCTCAGGGTCTGTTATTGCCTTGTTCAGTTTACCTTACATTAAATATCTCTGAACCTCAAAGTCTGTGTTCTACACCCCATTCCCACCCCCGGAGGTCACCTGGACTAGAGTTCACACTGCTTATCTTTCAACATCAGACCCAACTTACCTTCCACAAGAACATCCTCTGAGCTGGAGCTCAGAGTCATCATCTCATCTCACTTCCCAGTAGGCATTTTTAGCCCTTTCACAGATGAGCAGACTGAGACCCAGAGTGAAGTCACTTCCCAGCTAGGAGTGGGGAGAGCCAGGATGCAATTCCAAGATTCTAGCTCCCCTTCTATTTACCCTACCTTGTAGGGGCAAGGAAGATGAGTAATTCCTGACCAAATCGGAGAAGAAGCAAACAGGCAGACTGCCCATGTGCCTCTTCCCTCCACCCTCAGAGATCACCCAGATCTTTTTCTTGGCTGAAGTTTTCTTGCCCAACCACTTTGGGACTAACTCGATTGTTTCCAAACACATTACATAATTGTTCACATATTTACTTAATGCCATCTCTTGAATATTAAACAATTGATAATACAGAACAGAAACATGGGCTTTTAAACCCAGAAGCTTTTGACAGGCATCGGTGGGGAAGGAGGTTGAAGGGGACCATCTATGAGCCATCGTATCAGAGGAGAGGTGACATCTTCCCTCTCCTCCTCCCAGGGTGGGTGAAAGGCTTCCCAGACCCATGGCTGGCAACCACATAATGGAATTTTTACCATGGGGTTCAACATCTTTTATTATATAATAAGATGCATTATCTCTTCCCTAAAGGATGCTTGGGGCCCGGGTTTATTGTTTACTAGTATTTATAGAGCACTTTCTATGTATACTTGCTGTTATGCTTTTATTCACCCCAGGGTGTCCTCAGAATAAAATAGACATGACCCCTGTCCTCAGTGCTGACACTCCACTCTCGCAGACAGGTGATCAAATAAATAAAGATGATGGGCTCAGGATATATCACAAGCACCAAGAAGAAAACAAAACAGGATGGCAGGGTGGGAATTGCTAGGCAGTCACCAAGGAGAGAACTTTGACCAGAGCTCTCACTGGTACAAGTAGCCAACCACACAGAGGGCCAGGGCTTAAAGAAGAGCAAGGAGGGCATTGGGCTGGGGAGAGCTGAGCAAGGGCCACATGTAGGTGATGTGGACAGAGGAATGCCCAATCAGAGCCAACTGGGCTGAGCCCAGAGGGACCCCATGCAAGTTTGAATTATGGTCTACATGCAGTGGCAAAACTATTGGGGGATCCTAGCAATCCAGTGAATGTTTGGAAAACATTTCTCTGCAGCTGGGAGAAGACTGGAAGGTTAGAGGTGTCTCTGGGAAGGACTGGGTCAGAGTTCTGGGTCTGGAATGCTGGGGGGAGGTCACGGAGAATCTCGGGAAGGCCCAGAAAGGGCTGCCCGGGCCCCAATACTAGTAGATCTATCCAAGGTGATCACAAGTTTCTCACAGGCAGCAGTGGAGGGCCTGGCCTGACCCAGGAATCATAGTAGTGTCAAGTTAAGACACGTCCAAACCTATAAGAATTTTTATGAGTTTATTGAGCCAAACTGTTGACAATTTCCAGGAAGCAAAGTCTCAACAGATTGAGAAAATGCTCCAGAAAAGGGTGGTTTTACCACTTATTTTATACAGCAGAATCAAAGGGGAAGGCGTAGGGGGGTTATGAAATTCATTGGTGATAGATTAGGGAGGCTGGAGAAAGCAAAGCTGATAAGAAGCAAAAAAAAAATGTATATACTCAACCTTGTTTTACATAAGCAGGCATAAGATAATTAAGAGTTAAAAATTAACATGATGATAATAACAATGACAGGTTTTGTGGTTTCTGCTCTGGTGAGATGCCTGCTCTGACTAGGGCAGGAAAAGGTTACTCTTACATTTCAAAGGTATGTTATCAGGCATGTTATTGTAGATGCGGAAGACAACAGACAGGCTCAATTAAGGTAAGCACTGACCTTTGTTAGAGAAAATACCTCCCTAGGACATGACTACCCACCATGAACTGCTTTTAGTTAGAAAATCTTAATTTCAGACCAAAGCTGGTTACTTTAGGTCTTTGAGTTTACAAAGCCACCCTGCAGGCCTCCCTTGAGCTTAGCAGGTTTAACATGTGGCCCCTTATTCATCCATAGTAGCACCATATCGACAGTTGTAATAACAGTACCTAGAATTGACTTAGTACTTACTGTGAGCCAGATATTGCAACATGCCACTAGCCTGCAACATGTTGTTTTATTATTCCCATTTCACAGTAGAGGAAAACAAGGCACAGAATGGTTAAGTAGAACACCCAGGATAACTCAGCAAAAGTAGCAAAGTTGGTCTACCTTGACTCCACACATATGGTCCTCAATCCATGTTGGCTGAAAGAATTAATAACAATAACAATGATTATAGCAAGCTCTTAATACAATGCTAACTATATGCCAGGCCCTATTCTAAGTGCTTTAAAAATATTAATCATTTAGTCTTTACCTCAGCCCCGTAAGGTAGTCATAACCACTATCCTACCTCATAAAAGGAGAAACTGAAGCACAGAGTATGATCTCACTTAAGTAGATGGGATTCTAACCCAGGAGGTCTGGCTCCAGAGTCTCTAGGATTTTAGCGAAAAGCAGTGGAAGTGGAAGAAAGTAGGGAACCAGCAATTTAACTAAGCTCTATCTGCATTTCCAAATCTGGGGTGGAGGCTACTGCTGGCAAGCATTCAGCAGCACCCCTCCCGGGCTGGGCCTGGGGATGTGGGTGTGTAAAGTGGAAGCAGGCCCTCTAGGAGCCATGGGAGACCATGAATGGCAGGACTAGCCTCCCCAGAGCCTACTGGCTCCCCAGTGGCCAAAGAAGCAGGGCCTCCTGGAGCCTGACCGTCCAGCAACTGCAGAAATGAGCCGTTGTGGCCTAAGTAAAGAAATGTCACCTCCTTGATCAGAGATTGGGAAAATCCCTTCAGAGCATCCAGAGAGAAAATGAACTGAGAGAGGTTAATGGAATCTGAGAACATTTATGGGAAATGTTTACTCCAAGTCTGTGCCACAATAACCCCTAAAGTATCCTCAGTGGAAATATCTTTTCAATAAAAATTACAAGCATCCTTCCTTATAAATAAATTTGATTGGTAGAGTTTCCATGTTGGAACAATAGGCTGTCATAACTAACATCCATCCCCCTTCAAATGTGGACAGTAATTCCCACCTGAGAGGCAGTTGGCTGGAAGTGTGTGGGGTGGTGCGGGGGACAAGATATGTGAAGTGCTCTATACAAGGTGAAAGCTTGCACAAACGAGGGCTTTAAAATTACTCCAGGCCTCTTAAATGCCTTATCCTTTTAGGCAGTTGCAACATTTCGTTCCTTCCTATTTTCTTCAATGAGAGAATTCAGAAAACTGTATGCCATCACCCTGGTCAGAGTCTGAAATACAGAGCAAAGAGGTTGGGTCAATGCAACCCAAACCTCTGGTACCCACCTGTTAGCTCTGGAAGCTCTATACACAGGTTCTGCCGGGGAGGGGAGGGATAGGGGATTCTGTGTAGCACAGTGACAGCCTGGCCACACAGCTCACAATCCTGGCTGTACAATCCTCTGCAGCTGTTTTAACACTCTCCCGCAGTGTCCCATTCTTTAAAATGGGAGTAAGAAACCCTTCCCTTAGAGGTTACTGGATGAACTGAGTGGGAAAGACATCCTGATGTGTCCAGCAGAGGGCCTAGGATATCAGCAGCTGCTCAGTGGGCCAGTGGCCTCAAATTGTGAGCATCCTGTGCCCCTTTCCACTGGGACCATGTCAGCCTCTCTGAACTGCACAAGCACTGGGAACAGACAGTTTGTTTGCTGGGGCTGCTGTAACAAAGCACCTCACAGGGTGTCAGCAGGGTTGGTTCCTTCTGAGCAGCATAAAGGAGAATCTATTCCAGGCTTCTCCCCAAGCTTCTGGTGGTTTGCTGGTGACCTCTGGAGTTCCTTAGCTTTTGAGTGTGTGACCCTGGTCCCCCTTCACACCATCTTGCCTCTGTGCATGTTTGTCTCTATGTTTTCCTCATTTTAAGGCAGTGGTTCTTAACCTGGGTTCTATCGAACCCTAGGGGTTCGATGAGTCAGTCTCAGAGATTCAGAGAAGCCTCTGCTATAGAGGCCAGAAAAAAGTAATACCCTAATTTGTTGTGAGCTCATGCACTTTGTTGGTTTTGTTCTTTGAGCAAGGTGATGTTCATGCACAGCACATTTTATGCACCAGTAAAAAAATATACCTATGTCTTGAATTTGGGAAAAAAAACATATTTTATTTATCACTAAAGAAGGGTTCGGTGAATGCGCATATGAAACTGGAGGGTTCGGTACCTCAAAAAAGGTTAAGAACCACTGTTTTGGGGGGGCTTTTTTTGTTCTTTGGGGTTTTTTTCTTTTTTTTTAGTGACTGCGTGCTAGGAGGAGCCCATGCTGTAGGAGAGCAGAGTAAGGCCACATGGAGACCAGGAGAAGCAGCCAAGATGGCGGAGTGTTGAAGGAGAAGCCAGTTTGTGCAGAGAGAAGGAGATGGGGAACAGAGGTGAATAAGGCTGGTGAGCTAGAAACCTTTGATTCTAGAAAATTCGGATAAGTCAGTAGCTTTTTTTTTTTTTTTTTTTTACAGGGACAGATAGGGACAGACTGACAGAAACGGAGAGAGGCGAGAAGCATCAATCATTAGTTTTTCGTTGCCATTGCAACACCTTAGTTGTTCATTGATTGCTTTCTCACACGTGCCTTGACCGCAGGCCTTCAGCAGACCGAGCCACCCCTTGCTGGAGCCAGCAACCTTGGGTCCAAGCTGACAAGCCTTTGCTCAAGCCAGATGGGCCCGCGCTCAAGCTGACGAGCTCGGGGTTCGAACCTGGTCTTCCGCATCCCAGTCCGACGCTCTATCCACTGCGCCACCGCCTGGTCAGGCAAGAACCACTGTTTTAAGGACACCAGTTGTATTGGATCAGAGCTCTCCCCAAGGACCTCATATTAACTTGCTTGCCTCTGTAAAGGCCCTGTTTCCAAATAAGGTCACTTTCACAGGTCTAGGGGTTAGGATTCCCACATATATTTGAGACAGGAAAGGATACAATTCAACCCGTAACACAGTCATAATTGATGGAAGCTCATTCTGAACGGGCTGCCAGTTCATTCATGACATTTCCCAAATGTTCAAAGAATATTTTACATCATTGTTCAAAAGAGCAACGTGCTTCTCAAAATCGTAGACTCCTTAGCTTCCAAAAGAGATACCATTGACTCTTGGCTTTAACAAACTCCAGACTAGGTCTCTCGCCATTATCTTACATAAAGAGGAAGTGAGTTTAAATTCACACTAGTTGTCAGCAGCCCACTATGTGCTGGATTCTGGGAACACAAGAAGCCTTCGAGGAGGTCATAGGGGAAGGTCACAAGGGCAGGCAGATGAGCAACTGGCTATTACTAGGCAGGTAGGCAGTGGGGCTACCAGAGCCATTCCTAGCAATGATCTTCAAGTGTCAGGAGAAAAGGCTTTCTTTCTGGGCCACTTCCTGTCTGTCAGCTTGAAGGGAGAACTATCATTCCTGAGTGCTCCGAGGACCATAGGAGAACCCCAGTTGCTCTTTGTGCTGCCAGGTAACTGATCAGTCACTCAGCTTTCATTCTGGGATGAGACTCTGAGTCCTTGCCTACCCAAGAAGTCCAAAAGTACAGAGAAACCTGGAGTCTATCCCTTCTATAACGTCCCCAGCTTGGCTAGCGTCCCTGAGGGGCCTGTGGTAGACTATCCTTCTTGCCAGATTCTCATTCTTTTTTCTTCTCTTTTTTCTTTTTCTTTTTAAGTGAGAGAGAGGAAGGTAGTGAGACGGACTCCCACATGTGCCCTGACCGGGATCCACCTGACAACCCTTGTCTAGGCCAATGCTCAAATCAACTGAGCTATTTTTAGCACCTGAGGTTGACATGATCGGACCAACCAAGCTATTCTCAGCACCTGGGGCCAACACTCAAATCAATGGAGCCACTGGCTGCAAGAGGGGATGAGGAAGAGAAGGGGAAGAGGGAGAGCAATAGATGGTCACTTCTTCTATGTGCCCCGACTGGGAATCAAACCCAGGACATCCATACGCCTGGTTGATGCTCCACCAGCCAGGGCCCAGATCCTCATTCTTAAAATAAACTTCCCCACCCTGAATATTGGAAGTTCCCTCATAGCTTGAACTGAAAGCAAACAACCTATATTTCTGATGCCACAGTGACCATTGAGGACTACACACTGTGAACTAGTCAGAATATACCAGACCAGGCACAAGCACACTAGGTTCTGGGCTCGAATCCCAATACTGCGAAGTCTGAGCATTATGATCCTAGGTGAACCTTGCCACTTTTTCGGTTTCAGTTTTCCCATGTGCAACATAGAGATGGTTCTTGCCTCATGAATGAGGGAAGTCTATAAAGGACTTTGAGTGATATGGGCCGCCCAGCAGGCACTCTCCCTCTTCTCTCTGGGCCACAGTGTCCTCCCCTGCAAACAAGGGACTTGAACCAGGTGGGTTCTAGAAAGCTCTAGAGCTTTTTGAGAGTGGCCTGCAGGAAGTTCAGCATCTAGTGAGGCAGAGGAAACCTCCATAGCCACAGGAGCTGCTGTGTGACCTGAGGCAAGTGCTCCACTCTCTGTCCAGTCCTGGTGGCTCAGGATGATTATGGTAAGGTGCCCCTGCCTCAGGGCTGCCAAGGGGGTTGCTGAGGGAACCAATACCCATAGGCTTGGAGGCATTTGCTCAAAACTATTTGCTGTATCTGAGTCAAAGGCTACTGGTCTCCCAGGTGCCACTGAGCTCCCTCAGGTCTTGCCCTCAGCCTTGGCCTGCCTGGGGTTGAGGACTCCTCTCCCCAAGGTCAGTGGGAGAATTAAGAAGAGATTTGCCTTCCCTTCACTAGGTCGAGAATAATAAAACTTGTAGGATCTTTTGGTTAGAAGGAACCAAAGAACTCCTCAACAATCCTACCCAATGCACCAAGCTTTATCCAGACTTTTTGACTTGTAATTTCTTCCTGGTTACATCCAGATATAGGGACCTCACTACATTTTGTGTGACAAAGCACAGAGATGGCACACTATTCATGCACTTCATGCTCAGGCATTTTATTTATAAATAACTCCTTATTCAAGACTACTTGAAAAATAAAAAGACTACTTGATTCTTACTTCAGCTATACTTTTAACAGCACGAATTATGTATTTTCTTAAGTTAGAGAATAAAAGACCCTTCTCAGCTTTCACTTCCCCTGAAACCATTCCCAATGTACCGTCCACCCCCATGAAAATTAAGCACTTCATCCTCTCTGTCCAGCAGCTCTTCAGATGTGTCTCTGTAGAATGTATCATGGCATGTTTTATTTGGTTGTTTAGTTCCATCTCTCCTACTAAACCCGAAACTCTGCAGGAGGGGTGGGGTGGCAGAAAGAGCTTGCTTGGGGCTTTTACTCAAATAGGTCTGATGTTCGTGCCCTGTTTCCTCCTAGCTGTGTAACCCAAACAAAGGAAGTGATCTAACCTCTCTGAGCATGTGTATCAATCAATGTGTTCATGATCCTTCCCTGAGCCCAGAGTCCAGGTCTTGCTTTTCTCTGTATCCTTAGTCCCTGACACACAGTAGGTACTTAGCACCTGTTGAACAAAGGAAGTCCAAGGGGGCTACTTGGTGGAGGTACATTATAAAGTCACAGGGAAGGGAGAAGTTTGCTACTGGATGCAGACACAGTGTTCTCATGGAGAACTTGCCAAGTTAAGCCAAGAACAGAGAAAAGACAGGAAAATAAGGTGCACAGGCTTAAAAAGTGCAGCAGTCTGAGGCTGTTTAGTGAAGGAGCAGCAGGGGCACACATGCTTGGGGGAGCCGCACATCACCGCCCAGCAGCCACCCAACAGGGATCGCCTGTGCTATGGTCCCTGCTCTAGCCTGTTCAACAGGCACATAGGCATCTAGTACCTGAATGACTTAAACCGTATTTTAAAAAGCAAAAGAGGCTGGTAAGTGAAGAAAGTTGCTACGTTGACTAAATGATATGTTTGTGGCATAGATGTTCAACTATTTGTCAGGTAGGAGCTGTTATGATTAGCAAAATATCAATCCACTTAAAAATGAAAACAATAGTCAGAGGTGAGTTCCTCACGTCTGAAATGTTTAAAATAAAACAAAAGTCATCACGTGAAAAGGAAGATGCAGGAGCTGGGAAGCTACTCATATGGAAACGCTCCTTCTCCGGTGATGCTGGAGAAAGGACGTGGGCTCGGCTTCATGGGAAACAAGAAATTTTTTTTCCTGTTCCCTATAAAATGGAGGATGCGATGACAACACGTATTATATTTGACCATTGTGAGGCTCAGTGGAGATGATGAACCCAGATAAAGGAATTAAGCATGCTATAAGGGAGCAAGCAAGGAGTATCATGGGGCCAAGAGACAAGGTACATGGGAGACTGTGTCACCAATTTCCCCTGGAGCCTAGGGAGGCTTTCTGAAGGAGGTGAGATCTGCACTGTTTGGCCTGGGCCCTCCCCACCTCTGCTGACCTGGCCTCTGCCTGTGCTCACACTCACGTGGCCTGCTTCCTTGGAAGCCTTCATGCTTGGGTCTAGCCAGATGCGCCCATGGCCACTGCCCTTTCCTCACGTTCCCGGGACCACTCTACAGCGGCCAGTGTGCAGGGAGTCCTCAGAACAAAAGCACTTTCAGGTAGCCAGGACTGGAGCCAGGGCATTGCTGATAGGATCAGGAGTGTCAAGTGAGCAGTGGCCCAGGAGGAAGTTGTGACAGAAATGCCCACCACCCACACTGCTTTTGGCAGAGGTCACTGTTTCGCCAAGCACACAGCCCTGTGGAAACCAGCCACAGCCCCTGCTGGCTAGCCATGCTCCCCTGCCCCTCCCCACCCAGCCTCCCCCCTCACTGATCCCAAGGCCAAAAAGAGCCAGCCTTGCTGGCAGCCTGACGCAACCGGGCACCGTGGCCACTGCACAGGGTGTAACCGCAGACTGCAGACTTCTGCAGTGGCTGTTGGTGCTGAAGCTGAGAGGTCAGAATAGGGGTTTCTGTCTGAGGCCTGGGACGCAGCAGGGTCACCAGGGGATTCTCCACCATCTCCAGCCCAGGTAGGGGAGGGCGGGTTCACTGGGCACTGCCCATGGCCCTGGACTGGCTGGTCCCTTCAGGGCAGGGGGTTGCTGAGGTGGAAACGTCTTAGTGTAAGGGGAGGGACCTGCAAGCCTTTGAATCCTGGGCTGGGAGGGAGGCTGGAGGGTGAGGCCTGGTCCATAGGACCCTTTGGGATTAAAGAGGAGCCCCACTAAGGGGACAGTCTCTCGCTCACACAGCTCAATAGGTGCCCTTTCTCCAGAGGGCTGCTAAAGTGTGCAAGAGCTCTGAAGCCAGACTGCCCAGGTTCAAATCCTGGCGCCTGTGTGCAACTTTGCACATTTGCCTCAGTCTCTCTGTGTCTCGGTTTCCTGCCCTATAAAACAGAGGTGGAGATAACAGCACTTTTTATATTTTGCCGTTGTGAGGATCAGTTGAGATAATAAAAGCTACCCCTTAGCATAGGTAAGTGCTCCATGGCTCTGAGCATCATCACTGCTCCCTGTTACTCCATGAACATGGGACGGGCCTTCAGAGGCCACTAGGTCAGTGACAGAAGGAAAGTTAAGAGACCCTTTAGGCTACCTGCCCATTTCACAGGTGCAACTACAAAAGAGACAACCTAGGTTATGACCTTAGACTCCAAGACATACAGATATACATATCAGGGTTCGAATCCTGTTTCTGAACTTTTTAGTTGGGAAAACTTACACAAGTTCTTGACCCTCTGACCCCCATTTCTTTCATATGAGAAGTGGAGATAATTATGGGACCTAGTTCATGGGATCCTTATAAAAATGAACTTATGCTGAAAACACATAAAGAGTTTATCCTGTGCCTCAAACTTAAATTAGAAGTCACTATCACCATCAGCAGCAGCAGCAGCAGCACTGTTACTATTTATGGGTGGTATTGTTATTGCTGTTGTTATATTTAATATCAGGAAATGGAGACTCAGAGAAGGCAAGGGACTTGCCAGTGGTCACACAGCAAGTCAGAGGGCAGAACGGGCCCCAGCCTGGCCTCCTAACCCCTGTCCCTATCCTTTCTGCTCCCCTCACCATCTCACTGCCCTTTATTGGTCTTCATTGCCTCTCAGCATGTCCTGCCTACAGCTTGGTTTCCCCTTGTAAGAGGTCCCCCTAAAGCAGTGGTTCTAAACCTGGGTTCTATCGAACCCTAGGGGTTCGATGAGTCGGTCTCAGGGGTTTGGAGAAGCCTCTGCCGCGGAGGCCAGAATAAAGTAATACCGTAATTTGTTGTGAGTTCATGCACTTTGTTGGTTTTGTTATTTGAGCAAGGTGATGTTCATGCATGGCTCATTTTGTGCACCAGTAAAAAAATCATATACCTATGTCTTGAATTTGGAAAAAAAATCATATTTTATTTATCACTAAAGAAGGGTTCGGTGAATGCGCATATGAAACTGGTGGGTTCGGTACCTCAAAAAAGGTTAAGGACCACTGCCCTAAAGCATCTGAGACCTCTAAAGCGCTAACTACTTTGCTTCTGGGCATAGGCCTGGGGGCATCACACAGGGGAATTTGGCATCCTCCAAAGGGCTGGGCCAGCAGAGAGCAGGGTGGGAGGTTGCCTTCTTCTATGATTTCTACAGCCCCTCCAAAAACTCTCCGGCATCCCCACTGTCCCAGGGATCCTTGGCCAAGGGGAACCCCTGAGGCAGACAGAATGCAGTTTTTGAGAGCAGATATCAGAACTACAGAACTCCTGGCACCACAAGGGGCGCCCTAAAAGGGGAAGGATTGGGACTCCACCTTTTACCAAAATTTCCTTGGACAATGGCTTTAGGTCTACAGGTCATCCTCCGGGGTCTCCTGGTTCCATTAGCTGATACGGGCCATTTCTGCAGGCTTGTCTCTGTCTCTTCCACCATTTGCTATCAGAGTTTGGCACTTCCCTAGCAGGAAGGGATGGAGACACAAGAGTCAGAGAAAGGGGATGATAGGGTTTGCTTTAGGGAGAAATAAGAGTGTGTACCTGAGCAATAATAGTAATTGTTCCCATTTATTGAACACTTATTAGGTACCAGGAACTGTGCTAAAACTTTATGTATGTTATCTTATTTAATCTCCACTACAACCTCTGAATGATAAGATAACCTGGAGATGTTTTCTTTGAACATATGTACCCTGATTTATTAATGTCACCCCATTAAAGTTAATTTAAAAAAATCTTCACTACAACCTCATCAGGTAAGAAACATCAGTATACTCATTTTACAGATGGATAAACTAGAAGTGGCTTACATATATACCATGTAATGACTACAGATGCCAAGTAGATGATACCAAAGAATGGTAGATTCAGAGTGGAATATAATAAGGAATGCTGAGGACTGAGACAAATTGTAGAGAGACATTCACTTGTTTGTTTTGTTTTTGTAGAGGTATGATTCACATCCATTAAAGGGGGTTAAGTGTCCTAATCTTGAATATAATACTTAATGATTTTTACATATATTTATAGATGTAACCACCACCAGATCAAACTTTAGAGTATTTCTAGTACCCCAAAATATTCCTTCTAAGGAATTAAATATATATTTTTTTAATTCTGAAAACTATCACAGCCAAGAGGAGCCTAAGACATGATGACTAAATATAATGTGGTATCTGGATGGGATCCTAGAACAGAAAAGAGGACTTTAGGTAAAAACTAAGGAAAATTGAAGCAAGTATGGAGTTTACTTAATATTAACATTTTGATATTGATTTATTGTGAAAAATATACCATATTAATATAAACTGTTAATAATAGGGGAAACTGGATATGGAGTAGATGGGAACTTTGTACTTTTCTTAGCAGTATTTTGGTAAATCTAAAGTTGTTCTAAAACAAAAATTTATTTAAAAGAAGAAAGCATTCTTGCCTGACCAGGCGGTGGCGCAGTGGATAGAGCATCGGACTGGGATGCGGAGGACCCAGGTTCGAAACCCCAAGGTCTCTGGCTTGAGTAAACGCTCATCCAGCTTGAGCATGGGTTCACCAGCTTGAGCACGGGGTCGCTGGCTTGAGCGTGGGATCATAGACATGACCTCATGGTTGCTGGCTTGAACCCAAGGTCTCTAGCTTGAACAAGGGGTCACTTGCTTTGCTGTAGCCTCCCTGTCAAGGCAAATATGAGAAAGCAATCAATGAACAACTTAGATGCCTCAACGAAGAATTGATGCTTCTCATCTCTCCCCCTTCCTGTCTGTCTGTCCCTATCTGTCCCTTTCTCTGACTCTCTGTTTCTGTCAAAAAAAAAAAAAAAAGCATTCTGCAGATACTCAAGCAAAATATGTCCTTGGGCTGGATTGGATATTGGAACTGCTAGCCTGTGACCTCCAGTCATCTAATGTTCTCATCTTACATATGGGGAAACTGAGGCCCAGGAAGAGGAGACCCTTTGTGCAGGGCCCCATAGAAGGTCAATGGCAGAGTCAAGACTAAGGCTAGTCAATGCTACAGCTGTAAGAGTGGAGTCTGGGGTATGGGTAGGGGGCTGCTGCGGTCTCCCTGACTCTCTAAATGCCTTACTGAGGTCTTGCCCTGCAGGAAGCCACCCGACTTCCTTCTGTTGTTTCCTCCTGAGCTCTCCAGTGCTGTTAGCTGGAAACCAGTTCTCCCACGAGCTTCAGTCATAGAGGGAGTGGTTATGGGCAGTTCCTCTTCTGTCACCTTCCTGCCCCAGGTGCAGCCTCAATCCACCTTACAGGTGTCCTCCATGCCCAACACAGGGTCTGAGTTGAGTGTTGAATGGATTGATGAGTAAAGAAATAAAGGAGGGAAGAAATGAATGTCATGGGTGGGTGAGTGGGGGTCTACAGGGGTAGATAAAGCATGCCAAGAGCATAAATTCTGCAGCCAAATGGCCTATATCAAACCCTGGCTCCACATGTCCTTGGACAAGTCACTTAATCATTCTATGCTTTAATTTTCTCACCTTAAACTGGGGATAATAGTAGTACCTGTGCCTTAACAGAATTATTGATATTATGAAGGAGCTAATTAACATATGAGGGAGAGAACTAATAAATTAGGAGAAGAGGGGAAGGGGAACTGGGGAAGGATGATATTTAGTTTTCATACTAGGACATGGAAAGTTGGATAAAGCCACAAGTCTGGCCACTAACCCTGGAAAGGGTATGAGTGTCATACAGTGGCTAGAGCACAGATTCAGGAGCCAGGCTGCCAGGGTCCAAGTCTCAAGGCCACCACTTACTAGCCAAGTGGCCTTGGGTAAGTAAGTTAACCTCTATGTGCTTTCATGTCCTCATCTGTAAAGGGAGTGTGATAACAGTAGTACTCACCTTACGAGGTTGTTATGATAATTAAATAATTTACTGATACGTGATTAGAATTTAGGGCTATACCTGCTTTGGTTAAAACAACACTTGGCATATAACAAAAGTTTGTTAAATAAATGGGAAAGGTTTCATGCTAGAAGCCCACTCTCTTTCCCAAGGGGCCCTGACTCACCAAGCACTGTAAATCACTCACCTTCTGAACCCAGGCAAGAGACTGCTCTTAGTGAAGTCAAATGAGAGAAGGCTGAACTGGCCAGCATCCCATCTCAGTGGCCTCACCTTTCTCTGGCCAACCCCAGAGTGGGCAGCACTTTCAATATTTTAAGAGAAACCAGAAATCAAGATTCTTATGCACAATCTCCTAATTTTTAAATGTTGGCACTTAGTTAAATTTTATTTTAAGCTCTGAGCAAAACAAACAAATTTATTTTAAGCTGGCTGCTCTCCCAAGTAGCTGGTTTGCAGCTTGTACCCCAATCTAGCCCTGCTTTCTTTTTTCTTCCACATTTTAGAGAAAAGGAAACTGAGGCCCAGAGAAGAATACTTGGGCCCATTTGGTCTCTGACCAAATCACAGAACCAAAAGCAGTCTCCCAGTTCCCCTATCCAGCAGGAAAGTGAACGTGAGTCCTCAGGTAATCAACCAGACTTTGAACCAAATGACAGAGGGGAACTCAAGGGAGAATTTCCCCCTTGGCCTAGGGTTCTTCCAGTAGCGTATTTGAAATACAATATTTGTCAACTAAATGCCATCTGCACCATGTGTCAGGGGTGCAGCTGAATATAACACAGGGGCCTCCCCCACTCCTAAGCCACAGCAAAGATTTACAATGTCCAGATCTGCAGCTTCATGCCTGACCCCAGCCCTGGACCAGCAAGTGAGGAGCCAGGATTCCAAGGGGCTCCTGAATCTCAGGCTAAGGAAGGGCACTATCAGTGACCTCTCTAGTCAAAAACATTGCTAAGTGAAAGCTGAGGGGTTAAGGAAAGATGGGAGGCGTGTTCTGCAGGGAAGTTTTGGAGGAGTATATTGTGGGAAGACAGTTCATTTGCAGCAGTGATTTTTAACCAGTGTGCCACAAGAACTTTTAAAACATGGCAATACCTGACTGTTTAGTCAGGGGCACTGGCATCTTCTCCCTTAGATTGTCCAATGAAAAAATGACAACAGCCAACACAACAATAGCTGTGCAGTATGAATGAATCAAAATTATACCTTTCTTTTTGTCTTGTCAGCAAAAAATATATTTTTTGGTGTGCTGCGGAATTTTAAGTAATTAGTTTGTGTGTGCCCTGAGATGAAAAAGGTTGAAAATCACTGATATACAGGCTTGTAATACTTTGACCTTGAGTTGTTTTTTTCTTTTCTACTGAAAAACCGTTCTTTGGGTCCCCCTTCCTTAACCTGTCAGCACCTGCACTGTATAGTCTATCAAATAGGAATCAAAATTGTACTCACCTCCTGCAGTTTGTGATGAGGATGAAATGAGATGACAAATGCAGAGGATTAAATGGTACAGGTCCGCCATTGTTTTCACTGTCCGCAGCAGCCAGCCTGCCTGCTTGCACTAGTGGTGGCTGGAGAACTTTTTCCTCTTGGCCCTTCTTTACCCTGACTCCACAGGTTTGTGATCTTTGCTTTGTCTGGAGAGTCAAGTGCATCTACCAACTGTGGTGCACTTCTTGGGGAATGAAGGTGGGGTCAGGTTCTGTGCTAGCTCCTTCCATCTTTTTCTCTTCCTTACCCTCAGAGTAGCCTTGGGAAGACAACACCATCACCATCTTTCCAGATGAAGAACCTGAGGCTCTGGGAGGGAACATGACTTTTCCAAGGTCACTCGCCAGTGGGGAAGGAGACCTTTTACCTTCCTGAGCCTCCAGTTTCCTCATCTGTAAAAGGAGGTTCAGGACACCCATCCTAGGGCTGCTGTGAAGATCTATGAGGTAATGAGTTGGAAAGTGCGCGGTCAGCTGTAAATCCCAGCCAAACGGATATTGATGTGAGTCCTGCAGAGGCCTGCTCCTGTTCAGGGTTCAGTGCATTTTGACATCAAGAGCTATGGAGAAAGTTATCTCAAGTGTCTTTTTCTTGGGTGGTTTCCAAAATACATTGCCTCCCTCCAGCTAACAAGTGCAAAACTGGCTTCTGCAGGGGCTTTGCTCAAAGCAAGTAACTTCCAGTGAGATAACTTGGGAGGTGGAAAAGAGATGGTCACAATGGTCCCAGGGAAAACAGGATCACAGAAAAGCCCTCGGGCTATGGAGTCAGGCAGATTTGGGATCAAATCTGGCTCTTCTACTTGTTAGCTGTGTTACCTTGAACCAGCTGGTTAACCTCTCTGAGCTTCACCCAGAGGGTTGTTATGATGAAGTGGATGAAAACAGCAGCTGAGAAGAAGCAAAGCATGAAGTCCATGAACATCTAGTGAGATCAGTACCGAGTTCAAGGCTGGGACTGGAGACCTTGCATGGGGTGGGGAGCCAGTGAGAAACCATTCAAGGGGCCCAGAGTAGGGACAGCTCCTGAACCAGGAATACTGGTCAAGTAAGGCTTAGCAGAACACACATCCTGGACCATGAGCATCTGAAGAGCAGGCACTGTGTACTTTTCATCTCTGTGACCAGGCTCACAACAGGTGCACAGCATACATTTTAAAAACTTAATTTAATATTCATTTTCCCATTTGCCTCATACCCACCCATTTAATCCTCCTTGTCTTTCATTCTCCAATCCCACTGCCCCACCTCTGTAAAGTATGAGATGACACTAGCCAGCTTTGGTATCTGACAGATTTGGGTTTAGATCCAAACTTTTCCTTTTCTGGCTGTGTAGCCTTAGGCAAGTTTCCTCTCCTCTCTGACTCTCAGTTTCCTCTTCTGTAAATGGACTAATCCAGCAGTTATTGTAGGAGTTAGAGCTGATGTATGTGAAAGCACCTGGCAGGGTCCCTGACCTATAGTGGGCATTCTGAAAGGCAGCAGTAAATGCTGTTTCTCCTGACAAGTAGAGCTCATGGCCACCTTTGCTTTCTCTATTCACACATATTCTGCATTCCCTAAGGCATTCACAATTTGTCTTTCCATCTAAGATGGCACAATACTGGCGCCTGGGCTATACCCATCTAGGAAGAGTGAAGTGTCACCTGTTTCCACAGTATCTTTACACAATTTCAATGCTGCTCCTGTGTTGGTTGGACATGGCAGGGTTAACAACATCTATAAAACACCTCAGAAATGAGCTGCTGTGGACAAATCACTCAGACTCAAGGAACAAACTGCCTTCAAGGACTAAAACACCTGTCCTTAATCGCTGACATCATCCACTGGCTGCAGGTTTATTAGTGTCTGTGATCGTTTTCAGGTTGATAGTTCATGAAGGAAGGGCTTTCTGGTCCCAAATTCCATGTCTGATCCTCACGGATGGCCTGTAAACTGCACTTTTGCTCAACTATTTTATGTGTAGGTGTTTCTCTGATATTTGCAGGTCAGGCTGAATTCCTGAAAGGTGGGACTGGCTCTCTCTCTCTCTCTCTCAGTCTCTCTCTCTCTGGCAGGAAACCCACTAAGGTGGGGCCTTTGAGGCTAGGGCCCGTCAAGGGGCAAGTTTGGGATGTGTGTGCCCTCAAAGTCTGAAGCTGGCAGGGGTCTCAGGGGAGAGCTGGTCTCCCATTCTACATTCAATGTAGACCCTGTTCTGGGAGCCTCTTCCTTGGAACCAGGAACGGATTTTGCCCTGTGACTAACTTGGAAAGTCCCGCTTTAACACCTGGCGCCATTGGAGGCTCACCATAGCTATCTGCATGCTTTAAAGAGTTTATCTGTAGCAATTTAGCCATGTCACCATGCTCTGAACCCATGGTGATATGTGGCCTGCCGAAGTCACATCGTTTGGTCCAACACATGTGAAAATGCAAAGGCACCAACCATCTCAGCCCATTCTTGGCTCCTCCAGCCCCATCTCTTTCTCTACATTTATTAAGGATTTTTCTCCACCCATCTCCACAGGCAGCAAGCAAGGGTTTTGTCCAACCTCTATTACCTGGCAAGACCAAGAGTCTAAGTTTTAACCGGCCTCTACCCTACCCCCATCCCTATCACTCCAGCGCTGGCTCCCACCTCCCGGCCTCTCCCGCTGGGCCCCAAAGCTAATTACAGGCTTCCCTAAATCATTCTAAAGTAAAGCTAATTAAATCAGGGTCGGCCACCAATTTTCTGGCGCAGGACAGGCAGTGCGACACCACCCTTCCATTCTGGGATCCTGGAAAACCACGGCTTGCAGCTTCATTTGAGTTTGAGAACAGGATTTTATCACTTAGGGCTGATTTTAGGAGGAGCAGCAAAACAGGACAGTTTCCCAACTGTTCCTTTGCATCACATCAAGGTGATCATGTGGGACCAGGTTGGGGGCCTGAAAGAGCGGTGCTGCTAGGGGAAGGTATGTGCCGAGACAAAGTAATTGACACCTTCTTCTTGGTAACTCCCACCATGCGTTGCCCTTGCCTCCACATTGGCAACTGTGTGGTGTGAGCAAAAAGCGCTGCCTTCAATCCCAGTTTTGCCACTTGCTGGGTGAATGCCCTTGGGCAAGAGTTTTTGCCTATGTGTGCCTCAGTTTCCTCATCTGATAATAATCCTACCTCACAGAGTTGCTGAGAATGAAATGAGATAACATATAGGCGGCCATTGTGGAACTAGTGCTGAGCCAATGTTTGTTGAATGAACAAGTGACTCAAAATGTCTGGCACAGCATGGCACACAAAGTAAACACCAAACAGTAGAGTGCTCTTGTCCTTGGAATCCCATTTGTAACTATGAATATTCATGGTGGCTAAGTTCCTAAAACCTTTATGTGAATAAATTCATTGCATGTTTTCTCTCTTTGAGATGCAAGGGTGAGAGAAGTTGGGGGTGGGTGGGGGTAGCAGGGGAGGAACTGAGGGCTTCACTGCCATATCCTGCTCTTCCTTTTTCTGGGCCTTAGCATCACCCTCTGTAAAGAGAAGCCGCTTGCTCACTGTCACTCAGAGATGCAAATCCACCTGTACTCCTTAACTTCTTCCTGCTCTGTTCCCTTATTAGCTGTGTCCTCACTAACTTCCTAGAAGGGGCATATGTCCAAGACGAGCATGTGGCCTTTATTATTTGCCACTAACACACCCCCAGCCACTTGATGGCAGTGAGTGACAGGCTTACCTAATTAAGGAGATCCCAAAGGCAGGGAACATATATGGTGGCAGGTCTGCAGTGTGGCTGAGGACCCCTCTGTGCCAAGACCAGCACAGTACTGAGAATATAGACTCTGGAGTCTATTTTGAATCCCAGATAGCCATGTGGCCGTAGGCAAGTTACCAACCTTTCTGTGCTTCAGTTTCTTTCTCTGAAAAATGGGCATGATGATGATAGCCTGTCCCTCATAGAGTTGCTGTAAGAATTAAGTGAGTTTGTATGTGCCAAAGGCTTAGAACAGGGCCTGGCACTTAGTTGGTACTCCCCAAGCATGTGTCATTACTCCTATTTCAGAACCAGGAACTCACTGAGACTCACCACAGCCTGTCCAGCCCAGGGGTCTGATGGCTCCCCTCTTACGGCTGTGGTTCAGGGGAGAAGCCACTTGCCCTGGTCGCCCAAAGTGAAACACCTGCTGCGCTCCTCTGTCTCAGTGAGGACAAGCAGGGCTGGGACTGCACCGGGGTGGCTAAGAAGAAGAGTCAGGCCTCCCTCAGAGGCACAAGAGGAGTTGGGAGGTGGCTATAAATATGAGAGGCGAGGGGCTTTCTAACTAGGCCAGGAATGTGTGTTAGTCATTGAGGTCAGAACGAGCCGCAGAGCTCTTGGCTGAGAAAAGAGTGTATCCAGGAGCGAGCTCTGCCAGGCTCAGGTGAAACCAAATGAGCCAAGGAGGAGGGTGGCAAGCAGTGCTCAGCTAGGGGACATGCTAGCATCCCTGACCTTTGTCATAGGGACAGGGTAGGGGGAAGGAGGGTGACACCCAGGAATGCCTCTCCAGCCCCTTCTACTTGCCAAGAAATTCTGTAACCTAAATCAGTGTAGTCGCCTAAACCAACCTGCTGACCCATGCCACAGCCACAGTTCCCCAAAACCAGGCGGCCAACATTGTGAGGATTGAACAAGCATGTCCTTTCTATTTTAATAGGTATGCTCTTAATTTAATATGTTAGGAGGAAAATGCAACTATAATCAAATCTATGCTCTCATGGCTACGAATGCTTAAGATGATACTAAGTACGTGTATGTTTTAAAAAAAGAGAATTGATTTTTTTATTTTAATCTGAAGTATGTGCTAGTACACATGGAACCAGGAGACATTGCTACTGAGGTTTGGGGGATTCTGGGGTGCAGAGGAAATGCAAACCTCCTTTCTGTGACTCTAATCCACTCCCAGCCCTGCCTTTCCCAAGATATCCCAGGATTTGTACCCCACCCCACCTCGACTCTCACTGTGTCGCCACCTGGAATACCTCTCCCGTCCACCTTGCAACTGGCAAGCACCAGTAGAAATTAGCTCCTCACTGGAACCTCCATGAGGCGGAGTGGAGACATTCTCCACCAGGCCAATCCCTGCAGGGTGTGAGGGCCACCATAGCTGGGACCATCGTTTCCTCAGTAACGATGGGCAAAGCAAGATCTGAGTATGTCTTTTTCCTGCCTCTCCTGCCCAACTCAATGGTTGGCACCCAGCACAGGCCCAGGAAGCAGACAGCTGGTCACATTCTGGAGCTGTCACTGCCTGGTGACATGCACATGCAACCTCACTCTTGGGGCTCAGTCCCCTTCCTCATATGTCAGACGGGGGACAACAGATTTCCTTCCTGAGGGAGGGAATGGTACGAGGAGTCACTGAGTTTCCTCCCCCTAAAGGTACCTAGAGGCAGATTGTCAGCACTTCACAAATATTGGCTCTGATTAGCCACATCATCAAGGCTTATGGTCATTATCAGAAGCCAGCGGATATTCATTGAGTCCACAGTGCTGCAGGGTGGAAGGGAGAGAGAAAGTTCTCAGCATTTATTTACTTCACCCCTCTTATTTTGCATATGGGCAAACTGAGGCCCACAGTCCACCCTGGAACTTCCATCTATGGTTGTTCCACGACCATCTCCCTCCTCAGACTGGGGGAAGAGGTGACTGAGACCAGGATTCACCTGCCCAGTGAGACACTGCAGCCCCCACCCCACCCCCAGCTTCCCTCACCCCTCCAGCATTGGCCAACATGAAACCCGAGACCCAGTGAGGAATTCCAGGGGTGATGGCTGGCAGAAGAGTTCTCACTTCACTGAGGCAGCAAATCGAAAGCCTTATTCTATGTAGATTCCTCTGACAAGTGGGAGCAGACATGACCTTTGTCATTTATTATTTTTAGCTGAGCAGGCGAAGAATGATAAAAAAAAAAAACCTGTACAGGAGCTGACTATAAATAACATACCTGTGGCGTATTTTTTTTAACACATCTAAAAATTGTAGATCTAAACAAGCCTTGCCCTTCAAAGCAGAATAACAGTATTAGCATGGAACTTTACAATCAGCGAGCCAACTTCACACAAACATTTCTGGGAACCACACAGTTCCTGGAGGAGACACTTTCATTGCCCCCATTCTGCAGATGAGGAAATAAAACTGAGCTTGGCTAGTAAAGCTGTTGGCACAGTGTCATATATATGGACAAGAGACCCAATATATGTATTACTGTTCTTATTGTGCACAGCTTCAAGAGGTCAAGTAGCTTGTCCAGGAATACAGGGAGAAGGAAGGGAATGGGACTAGGACCACCGTGGTGCCACCTGTCTCCAAAAGCCATAGGCTACTGACTGCTCATGGGCCTTACGGGACCAGTGGGAGAAGAGGGAGATGCGGAAAGAGCAGAGGCGTGGGCACGGGGTGCTGTGTGTGGAACCTTCAGGATGAGAGTTTGAGTGAACAGGTGGCGGCTGGAGTGCTGGAGGTTGAGCTTAAAAGGGCTCAGCAATGAGAGAGGCAAAGGGGGAGGGAGAGAGAGAAGGTAATTAGCCAAGTTTTCTAGGGCACTGCCCCACCAGAGTCACCTCATCTGACACTGAAATCCCTTTGGGCAGAGCTGTGATTTGAGGCAAACCCCATGGCAAGGGAATGAGATAGAAGGCCCAGGAGCAGATTCCCAGTGCTGGGTGGGAAAGGGCAGTGGGTAGGAAGGGGAAGGGAACCAGAGCAGAAGGGGGTCCTGGGACACAAAAGTCAAGGGACTCCAGGCGGCCTCGTGGAGCTCCTGCCCGGCGCTCAGTGCTTTACGGTGAACATGGAGCGTCCAGCTGTCAGGAAATGGGGGCCCACTTTGTGGTGTTTGCCGGGTGTGGGAGGGTAAATGTTCCCACCCTGGCAAACTGCAAGCTACCAACAAATACAAAGTCGTCAATATGCACAGTCAGCTCTCCTGAGCCAACAGGTAACTCCAGAATACCACTGGGCAAGACCACCATCATGCCAAGCTTCCACCATAGAATGCGTTAGTCCTCCTAGCTTCAAAGGAAGAGAAGAGGGGCTCAGGGGTCATTTTAAGCTATTATTAATGATGCAAAGTATTATACATGTGGCATCTCAGTTAATTCTCGGCATAATCCTCCAAAGTAGACGTTATCTCTGTTTTACTGACAGAGAAACTGAGATTCAGAGGAGGTGAAATGACTTGCCCAAGGTCAGACAACCAGTGAGTGGTGGAGCCTGGAGTTGAATCCAGGTGTGTGTGAGTTCAGAGTCCATACCCCAGCCATACACCAACTAACCTCAAGCCAGGATACTTTTAGTAATTGAGTTGGGCCTGGGTTTTCAGGTAGGGGTTCATGGGTGGGTTCCTCTGTGTGACTGGCAGCTGAGAGCCCTGAGCAAATCTCAGAGGAATTGGTTACCACCCTTGGGGAAGGTCCTGAGAGGTTGGTGATACCCCTACATGGGGAGGGTACAGAGCAGGAACACTTCCTCTCATCCCAGGGGAAGCCCACCTCACAGGCCTCCCTAAAGCCCTCTCTCCCTCCTTCCCTCCTTTGCAACTGAATATCCTATGGAGCCCTGCTCTAGGAGCAGTTACCACATTGCTGGGCATGCAGTAAGTGCTCAATTAATGCTAAAGAAATGAAGGAAGGGAACAATGGCATCTTCACCTTCTCTATCATTTTATTTGAAATCTAAAACCAGATTTCCTATGCCTTAAAAATGTTGTCACCTTTGCAGAACAGTGATGGAGAAGCAAGGCAGATTTTGCTGGGCACTGTACTATGTGCCCTACACATACATGTTATTTGTTTGAACCACCTAACACTCTCATAATTGTACATATTATTATTCCCACTTTGCAGATGTGGAAACTGAGGTTCACATTGGCCAAGTGATTAGCCCAAGGCCATCCAGTACGAAGGGGCAGAACAGGGGTTCAATCCTGTATTTCCTTGATCTTCAAGCCCTTGCTCTACCATGCTGTATCCCCAAAAAGTAAACAGTACCTCATATCTGAGAGGCTGCTTTCAGTTTGTCAAGACCCATCCATGTCCTTCTTGTATGTCATTGTTGCAAACCAGCCTGTGGGGTTGGCAGGCAGGGCGGCTGCAGGGAGAGGAGAGCAGGACATCCCTTGGGCCACAGTGGTCAGTCTTACCCCTCTGGCTCCTGATCCAGTGCTCATCCCACCCCCTGAGACAGCCTGTTGTTGGTCTTGTGAGAGAGTTGGCCCAGTCTTGAGGGGAGTCCCATCCACAGAGGGGCTGCAGAGTGGGACAGCCAGGCCTGAATGTCGCCACTGATGCAGGGTCTCCTTGGAGGGTTGCCTGGCCCTTGTGCAGATGCTCCTTGGAGTCATAGCTGATGAAGATGGGTTCCAAGCAAGGTGGCCCCAAAGGGTGATGGGAGACTTTTGTTGTAGTGTCAAAGGGCTGTCCTGAAGCCAGCCCCTGCCTGCCAGCCCTGGCCGTGCTGTAATGTGTCCATGGCAGGTGGCTGCCCCTCTCTGGACCTCAGGTTTCCTATCTGTAAAACAGAGGGTAAGACTGACAGAGGGGCCAGGCAGTACCTTCCAGCCCTGATGAGCCACAATTCCACATAAACCTGCTCCACAGGTAGACCCCAAAGGGAATTCCCTCTGGGGAGATTATGGGACCACCCCCACCTCCTCCCCGTGGGGACAACTTTAGAGGCCATCAAGACTCTATTAGCATTACCCAACCTCCCTGAGGCCCAGCTTTGACTCTGTACCCTGCCTCCACCCTGTTTCCTTCTACCACTTGCTTGACACTCTGGCAGGGCCCAAACATCCCCTAGACCTGCAGCAGGGTAGTAAGGAAGATGTCTGGATTCAGATCCCTACACCACTTACCAGCTTGACAAGCTTGGCCAAGTTGTGTGACCTCTCTGTTCCTCAGTTTCATCATCTCTAAAATGGGGATGATAATCAGACTACCTTAAAGGGTAAGAATTAAAAGAGCCAAGACATGAAAATTTGTTAAAACAGCCTGACCAGGCAGTGGCGCAGTGGATAGAGCGTCGAACTGGGATGCGGAGGACCCAGGTTCGAGACCCCAAGCTCACCAGCTTGAGCGCAGGCCCATCTGGCTTGAGCAAAAGCTCTCCAGCTTGGACCCAAGGTCGCTGGCTCCAGCAAGGGGTTGCTTGGTCTGCTGAAGCCCGCGGTCAAGGCACATATGAGAAAGCAATCAATGAACAACTATGGTGTCATAACGGCAACGAAAAACTAATGATTGATGCTTCTCACCTCTCTCCATTCCTGTCTGTCTGTCCCTATCTATCCATCTCTCTGACTCTCTCTCTGTCCCTGTAAAAAAAACAATTTGTTAAAACAAACATTTTCTGGCATGTAGTAATTGTTCACTCAATGCCACTTCTCAGTACCGCTATTTGTAATAATTAATAGTAATATCATCTCTTCTGCCCAGCAGCTCTTAGGCGGGGCTACCATTAGGGGTAGTCTGGGGGCCTAGAGGGAGCACTGGATTGAGAGTCCTGAGCCCACAGCTCTCATCTCAATCACCTATGACCCCAGGGCATGGGGACTCTTAACTGCTACTGGCCTCAGTTTCCCCTTCTTTCAGGTACCTCCCCTCAGCTCCAAGCACATTTGGGACTCCATAAATATTTACTGGATGTTCTTGTCCTCTGGCTGTGGCTCTGCAAACAGGACCCCTTCCTGCTTGCCGATGTGTCCCTGGCTCCGAGTCTGCTCCAGTCATGGTTGGAGGAATGAGCATGTTGCCTATGGAAGGTGTGGTATTACTGTGGTGCAGCTGTCTGACAACAGTGTAGAATTCTATCGTGTAGCAGGTCCCTCACCAAGGACTTTACGTTCCTCCATCTTGTTTAATCCTAAAACCCTCTACCTTTCCTTCTATTTATGGGATAAGGACAGTAATCTGTAACATAGTCTAAAATGCTCCCACCCCATCTCCTGCCCATTTCTCACACTCTTCCCCTCTAATCATTTGGGCTTCCTTTCATTCCCTTGAGAATTGTTAAGCTCTTTCCAACCGTAGGGCCTTTGCATATGCTGTTTCCAGGAGCACTATTTTTACCTAGTGAGCTCTGGATCAGGCTGCAGACCCCAACCCAGTCACCACCCTTTGGGGAAACCTTCTGTGATTTCCCCTTCTACTCCCACCAGAAACATCCAAGTCCTCCTACGAACTGTTCTCATGGCCTTGCCCCTTCATCACATCCCTGTGTAAATTTACATTGTTTTGTATGTTCATTTCATTTCACATCTGTCTTCAAACTCTCTCAAGAGTTTACTGTTTTCTCAGCACCGAGCACAGAACCTAGCAAATAGTAGGTGTCAGTGGATATTTGTTGGACAGATGAGTAGGCAGAGAGGCTAGAAGTATGCCTATGTTACAGATAAGGAGCCTGAGGCCAGAGAGATAAGGGACTTGCTCAGGCTTGCACAACCCATCATGGGAGAATAGAATTGGAACTAGTCCATGGGTTCCAGCTCCCATGCTCTTGGCACCAACCAGCACTCCCTGGCCTCCTTTGGGTGCAGTAGAGGACTGAAGCATCCCAGAAGAAGGGGACTGGAGTGACAGGGCAAGGGCTTCTGTTCCTCTGAGAGCCCTGGCTTCTTGGAAACCTTGTAAAGGATAAGACCACGCCCTGCTGCACCTCTGCCAGTCTTCCAGGAAAGATCTGAGTTCTAATTCTGGATCCAGCTCTGTGATCCTGAATTTGTCCCTACACTCTCCAGACTTGTTTCCTCAGCAGTAAAATGAGAGTGATACTCTTCACATAGCAGGTTAAGTGCGTGTCCATAGAATGTGCGTTAGCACACAGAAAAGTGTTCAGCAGAGACAGCTGATGTTGCCCCCTGTGGACTCCATCCCACCCACCCTGACAACACACAGTCAGCAGGGATGGCCACGTTTCATTCCTTAACTTTTCATTGGTTACAGCCCCAGCAAGTGTCCAACCACCCAGTCAGTCAGCTTGTGGCAGTCTCAGTTGTCACCGCCTCTTCTATCCTCTTTGGGAATGTTCTTTCTCTGCTGCGTCCTTACACCCTCCTCAGCAGGAGCACATCCAGAGATATATCGCAGACCATGTGGCAGACAATGCTTCAATGCCCGGTGCTGTATCTCACAGCTGTGCACCCCTGATCAAACCACTCACCCTCTAAGTTGAGGACTAATAACACCAAATTCTTCTGGGTTCATGGTGAGGAGTAAATGACAGCTCATGTGTTAAATGCCTGGAACACAGTAGGTACTCAGCAAATGGCAGATTCCTTCCCTCTTCTCCTGACACTCCTGGATTCATCATCCCTGTTCCCTCTGTTTCCTTTTCCTCCTCCTCATTTCCTCTAAGTGGTCAGCCCTCCTGCAAGAGCAAAAGCACACACACAAATATTAACCAGGGACCCAGCACAGTACCTCACATTCAGTGGGCTGAATATATATCTACTGACTGAATAAGCCAAATTAGTAATGGTGAAATGTCAGGCTGTAGAAGGAACATTTAGGGGCTTCACCCTGGGTGCCTGTAAAGCCAGGAGCTGCCATCGTGGCCATTCACATGCAGGTTCACATTAGATTTGAACAGATGGTAATGAAACAGCGAAGCCTAAAACTGGTGAGCCATCAGCTTTAATTCTAGCTTGCACCCGGCGGGCAAGCAAAAACACACACTGGGCTCCAAAACCCACTCATTCAGTGCTCACAAAGCTACTGATTTATCCGAGTTTCCTAGAATCAAATGTTTCTAGCTCACCAGACTTATTCATCTCTGTTCCCCATCTCCTCCTGCACAAACTGGCTTCTCACTCAGCACTCCACCATCTTGGCTGCTTCTCCTGTCCTCCACGTGGCTTTACTATGCTCTCCTCTCTAATACTAATCCCAGGAACCGAGAGAGCAAGCTACTGGTCTGTCCCACTTTATAGTGTAGAAATTCAAACCCTTAATCCAATCTACAAACAAGAAAGTCTCTGATACAAAGTCACCCATCTGAGGCATAATGGGATTCCTCAGGAGAGTGCACCACCCTTCATCATCCAATCAGTCAAGGGTGTAGAGAAAAGCTTACTCTTAAAATTAAGCCTTAGGCTACAACGACCCGGCCTGCCCACAGCCTGTCCCAGAACACACATTAATATCAACAAACTTCCATGAGGGCAGCGCCATCTTTAACAAAGTGAGCATAATATATTTTATCTGCCCAACAGTGCCCAACTCACCTTGAGTCCAACCCTGGACTCAGGCTCCTTGGTCCCAGTTGATATATCTCTGGACAGGGGTTTCTGAGTGTAGTTGGGGTCTTTCTTTCCCCTGCCCAAGCTGGGCATGAAGAGAGAGCCCGTTCATTGACAGTCTCAGGATATAGCAACTCTTAAGCCAGGATCTCCAAGCAAATGCAAAGAATATTTCCGGAGACACAGAGAGATACAAATACTAGTTTAAAACCACTGAGGGAATTGCTTTTTCATTCAACAAACCTGACCTCAGCAGTTCAATCAATATTTATTGAGGCTCTGTGCCCAGTACTGGGGTTACAACAGGCAAATGAGACTCAGTCCCTATCCCTAGAGAATCCCCCAGCCTGATGGACAAGACAGATGCACATAAAAAACTTAACTGCAAGAATCTCTTTTTGTGGGGGAGGGGTGATGGAGGGGAAATCAGTAAAGGCTTCATGAAGGAGAAGTTACTGAATCTGTCTTGAAGGAAAAGCAGACATTCTCCAGGCAGAAAAATGGAGGATGAGAGGGAAGCATCACTAGCAGAATGGATGGTGCATGCAAAGAAACAGACATGGAAATGCAAGGGTGTGTTTGAGGAGCAAGGGAAGGAGGCCTGGTGTAGGGATATCAGACAGGATAATGGGAGGGGTCTAGAATAGTTATCTGGCCTCATGAGCTATGGTAAGGAATTTGGGGTTTATGCTAAGGGCACAAGGGGGCCAAAGAGGAATTAAGAAAGCTCTTTATGGTGCAGGGGGTTGTTAAGCGGAAGAAGGATGCCAAACAAAGACAAGAAGACCAAGGTAAGGAGTTAGGGTTGATGGATGGGCAAGGGCAGTAGGTATGGGTGACATTAACCTAAAGGAGTAGTGTAGATGAGACTATGTTTACCCGGCCTGGAAGAGGCAGCCTCTCCCAGGAAGTTCTCCCAGAGTTGCTCTTGACTCCATAGGCTGCGTGTTCTCCCAGGAGAGAAAGTGCCAGCTCTGTAATTGGCCCCAGTTTCTGGCCTCTCAGACAGGTGACAAATCAATGCTCATGGCATACCCACCCCGCCCAGCTAGAAGGGTAGGCCCTGCAGGCTGAAATTTCTGATCTGTGTGGTTGAGAAGACACACCCACAACTATGGGAAATTCAGGTTCAATTGTGGCTCCCTGCACAGAAAAAGGTCTTTGGGCTAGGGGTGAGGCCTTACACAGCACTGATTTCAAGCCCCAGTTTCCTAACTCTATGACCTTGGGCAACATTGTTTCACCTCTTGTGACTCAGTTTCCTCATCTGTAAAATATGGATATAAATAGGACCTACCTCACAGGATGTTGTGAAGTTCACACCATAAGAGACACAAAGTAGGATATCAATGTGAATGGTGGCTTCAGTTAGCCAGCAATCAAACCTGTACCCTCCTTATTGAAGGAACAAGAACCACGGGGAGGAGCTGGGAATTGGATGGCCTGGGTTCAAATCTCAGCAGAGCTGCTTGGGTCCTAGAGACCAGCCCTGACCAGCCCCAACAGTTGGTGTATGAGAACCATCATACCCCAGTGGGATGATGGGCTAGAAGAAACACTTCCCAGGAGCTGTCTGGAGACATGTTTCCTCTATAAATAACAGCCACCCTTCTCCTTTAACTTGCAACCCTGCCAAGTAGGTATTATTGTCTCCATTTTGCAGATGAGAAAACTGGGATTCAGGGAGGTCAAATAATTTGCCCAAGGTTACATAGCCAGTAAATGAAGGAGCTGGGATTTGAACCCAGGTCTATCTGGCCACAAAGGCCCAGTCCAAGACTGGGTTGGCTGAGAGAGTTTTGGACCTTGGTGGGAGTGGGGATGGGCCCCCAAGTGGTAGAGGGGAGAGATAGGACAAGCAGGGCCATGTGGCCCCCCAGACACACGCATCTTGTTGCCCCTCAGTTCATGGGCCTAGGGAGAGCCTGAGCCTGTGCCTCACATTTGGATAATTCTAGGCAGGGCAGAGTGGGGGTTCTAATCTTGGCTATCTCTCCTCACTGGTTCTGTAACTCCTAAGTAAGTCATTTGAAGTCTCCAGCCTTCGATTTTCTCTTCTGTAACATGGGAAGAAGCCCAGTTTCTCCGAGGGTGACTTGAGGAGGTTGGACAAGGCAGGGGTGTGAACAGCCTTTAGAAATAAATTCTTGTCTCCTGAGTGGCCCTGCCAGCATCTCTGTAACAGCACCTGCCCCAAGAGCTGCCCCAAGACCCCTGCCCAGGTTTCAGAAGACTGTGATCTGGGCAAGGTGAGGACAGGTGTAACCCTCATTCCTGCTTCCCCTAATAGGTCAGCGATGGAGAGTCCATAGAGTACAGAAAAGACACAACTGACCTCTGAGTGCATCTGATTCTGACTCCATCAGACCTGTGTGGATCTACCTCATCTGCCTCCTTTGTCTAGATTGCCTCCATCAGACTGGGCAAAGCTGCCTACTTCCATCACTAAGCAGACTGACCCTCTCCAGTCCCCTCCCCTGCTCTAGGACATGTTCCAAGGGAGAAATCATGGCCGGTCCAACTAAACACCATTTGAAAACCAAACGAGGCTAGCTCTCCCCTCACTCCCGCCCTATTTCTCATGCCTTCCCCCAACTCTGAGCCTCATTCTGTTTCTACCATAAGCCAAATCATGCTGGAGGCAGAAGATATCAGTACTCCTCCTGGCCAGCCTCCTGCCTCTCTCCCCCTCTTCCTGTAGGTAACCCTGACAGGTCATTTCCAACTTTCCCAGAGTTACAACATTAGTGCCATTGTTTGTCTGATTTCACAATACCTCTGGCAGTCCAGTCTCCTCTACCTCCCAACATATCCTGGAACAACAGGCCAGATGACCCAGGTATCTGCAGGAAGGAGAAGTACAGGGGGCATAGCAGAGGACAAATGTCTGTGACCATATTTCATCTTCAAGGATGACCTCAGGCAAATCATCCTTTTCTTGAGGCCTCAGTTTATTCTACTGTAAAATAGGAGAATTACATAGGAGTCCTTGAACGTCCTTCTAGTTCTGGCATTTGATGAAGCAAAATAACACAGCAGGAGATTCATTCAAGGTTTTACTATGACGTCTACCATATACTGGGAGCTGATACTCTGGAGACAGCTAGTGTGGTCATAGCCCAATGAGGGAGACAGATTGTGTGGACCATCACAATATGGTGTGGTCAGAGGTAGGACAGAAGCATGAACTAATTCTGTTGGTGGATTTAGGAAGGATTTTCTGAGAAAGCAGCACTTGAGTCGTACTTTGGAGATTGAATAGAAGTTCATGGGCCTAGCATAAGGAAAAACTTTCCAACTATGCTAGTCAACATCTGGGCTCTTCAGATGTTAGGGGGTATCCTGTAATTATGGTGTGGATGCAGAAGGACACAAGGCTTGGAATGCCAAGGAGATGGGAGCTTAACCAGGTGCCACTTCTAATCTTAGATTCTGGAAACCAAATTCCATGAGCTCCTGAGAATTTGCTGTCTGTTGATAAAGTCCCAGCCCACCCCAAATGGGCCTCTGAGCAGGCAAGTCTCACCCAGCCCACACCATGCTGACCTACACACATAAAGAGCACTGGGCTTAGAGTCTGTCTTGGGTCACAGTTTTGGCTTACCCCATCCTCGCTGAGGGACCTTGTCATGGCCACCACACGCCTCTGAGCCACACACAGCTTCCTTACCTGTAACTTGGGTATTCAACAGCCACACCAACAGTTGTGGAGATCAAGTGATTTACTGTATTGCAGGTGGCCTTTGCAAACTGTGACCTGTGCTGGACTTGGGAGGGATTATTATTATTGAAATGGTCGTTCCTAACCTGACCCTTGAGCGGCTGTTTGTTCTGTAATCTGAGAAAGTGGTTCACCTGCAATGATGTTACAATAATAATGGTGGGATTCAGGTCCCAAGCTCATTTGCTCAGACCACATGTGAGCTGCAGTAGGCCTTTTACCCTCTGCCCTTCTTCATCCACCTTCACCCCAGCCATTTTAGAACTCTTTTACTTGGCCCCATGCTAGGGGGCAGAGGCTGCCTCTAGGTTTTGGAGAAAAGGAGACTCTTGGTCTGGCCCAACCCTAGAATGGGGGCTGAGTTAGAAGTCTGCCTGGAGGGGAGCCAGTGAAGCACCCCATCAGCACCCACAAGAAGGGGGCCTATGTAGGACCTCCCTGTCCCAGGCTGTTGGTGGACTGCAAGAGCCTTTCTGAAAGGTGTCCTGGGCTGCTGAGGTAGCCTAGCCAGGTACCTGCTTTGCCTGCCCCAGAGGAGCTCAGGGCTACTCAGTGCTCAACATCCTTAGTTTCTCAGCATCTTCCCTGCATTGAGGCCACTCTTCCTGGCCCAGGAGTAGAATGGGACTCTGATGGGGCTTGTGGAAGGAGAAGGGTGAAGAGTAAGGGGTTATCAGCATGGTCCCGCTGTCAGCCCTGCTGTTGGTGCTTTCAGCTCTCTGCTTCCAGCGGTCCCTCTGACTGGCCGGGTTCTGATTTTGGTGCAGTGCAGACTTTCAGCTTAACGAGACAAATTGATATTCTGTGCCAGCCCAGGGTTGGAGCAGCAGCTCGGGACACTCTGGCAGGCAGCTCAGAAGTGGGCAGAGGGTGGGGGAAGGGCAAGGAGGCAGCTTCCATCTGGAGCTGCCTCCTGGGGCAACTTTCCTTTCTACCCTGCCATGCAACCCCTCCACACTGACAGGTGCGCTGAGCTACTGCTCCTGAAGGTCCTCCCACCTTGAGTGCCCTCTCCCAAGTAGGGCACCCTTTCCTGGAGGGGTCAGGGCAGTGGAGGAGGCTTCTGACTAAGAGAAGCCCCTTCACCCACTGTGACCTGCTAACCTTGCTCCTAGGACTGTCCTCCCACCATTCTGGATTTAAAGGGGCAGCAGGTCTGCCAGAAATGAGGAAGGAAAAAGTGGGCAACTAGCTGAGGGGATTCCATTCTACAGACTCCTCTTTGGGGCTCTAAGGTGCTCTAGACATTGTCCCCCAATACAGTCAGCCCCCCAACTCATCCAGATGTCCCCTCAGATTATGTAGATGCACAAGACACATGAAGACATTCTGCCAGTGGGTACCTGTCAGCAGAGAAGTAACCCCCTGAAGGGGTCTTCTGCCAGGGCTACAGCCCCGGCAGGTGGGGGTGCATACTGGCCTGTGGCTGGGTAGCATTTAGGTGGGGGTGCATACTGGCCTGTGGCAGGGGTAGCATTTAGGTGGCAGCAGGGAATTTACTGCAGGCTCTCCTCTGCAGGCCCTGTAACCACAGATGTGTTTAGTCTGGGTTAAGTCCACTCCCAGCCCCATATGACCTTTGCCCCAGGTATGGGGCTGTCCTGACCAAAAAGAGGGGGACAGATCTCCTTCCCATCCACAGGAGGCCAGAAAGAAGGGGAGGACTTAGACCCATTTGAGCAAAATCCTCCCCTCTCTGCTATCACTACTTCACCTCTTCCACCACTGGAGGGTCCCCTCCCCTCCTACTCAGTCCCAACCCTACCCTCACTATGCCCTTGACATTCCCTCCTACTACGAGGGAGCGAGGGAACGAGCAGTTTCCTGGGACTCTGCCAGCTTTAGTTCCTCATGATCCCACGGGAGGAATTAAAACCGCAACAACACCGTGGTGGTTCGGTCCACGCAACACCCCCCCCCCCGCCCCCTACTCTCCTCCCCTGTCCCTCTTAGAACAAGCTCTCGCCCGAGGCCCTCCCCCAGCCTCCCGCCCCCTCCCCCAACCTCCGGCGGCGCAGCGGCAGGGGCGGCCTCTGCCTCCCCCGAGATCGCTTTTTGCCGGTGCGATGCTCTCCTAGAAGCCGGCGCCGCGCCTCCGCCCCCCGCCCCCCCACCTGCTCGGGCAGGATGGTACAGTCTGCAGAGGGACCAGGCACGCTGGCTGGGCTCAGCCGCGGCACCAGCTGCCGCACCGCGATTCCGGGGCTGCCCGCCTGTAAACCGTGCCGGATTTGTGCTGATTTTCGTAGCCAAGTAAGTACCGGTATCCCCCAGCATGAGAAAATAAAAAAATAAAAAGCGCTCCACTCCGCTCTCCCCTTCCTCCCTCACCCATTTTATTTTGTATCATTTCATTTGCTTTTTCTCAGTGCTGATGGTGGTGGTGGTGGTGGTGGCGGTGGCAGCGTGGAGGGGGGTGCGAGCTGGGCTTGTTTATCTGGCAGCAGCTGAGGCTGCATTGGGAGTTGCTGATAGGGGAGACACTAGTGTGAGGGTCTGTGCGTTGCGGGGGAGGGCTGGGGTGCTGGGGACATGGGCAGGGGGGCCTCGGACAGGCGGATGCCTGGGGTCTCATGTAGATTCCGGCAGCCTCTGGACAGCAAATGCCCCCAATGGCTGTTACACAAGGGCCGGCAAGCTGGTGGTGGGGATAGGGTGGGGGGCAAGGTTCTCTTCCCTTTGAGCTGCTGGACCTGGGGAAACGCAGAGGACCAAAGGGAGCCCCTGCCTGCCCTAGCCAGGGTCCCAGGGAAGAGGCAGCAGGAGGCCCCCCACGGAGGGTCCCCTTGGTGGGGTGGGCTGCTCTGTGCCGGGACCCACCAGGTCAGGCCAGCCAGCCTGGGTGTGTGGTGGCTGGAACCAGGTCCCTGAGAGGGCAGCAGGAGTAAGATGGCCAGGCCATTTTGCAGCAGTCATGCTGGGTGGTGGAGTTGGCACTTTCAGCCTGAAAGCCCAATTCCTTGGCCAATCTAGTGGGCCTCTGGCTGAGCACTTGGGTACCTGGGGCTCCATCCTGCCCCCTGCAGGGTTAGAATTGGGAAAGCCAGCAAGGGGGCTCTGGACTCCCCAAGGGTGGGCTGCCGTGGGCAGCCACTCCCTGCTAGTGAAGTGGCCATTCCACACCACCTCTGTCCTCTGCTCACCCAGATTGTGTGGGGAAGGGTCTCTGTGGCTGGCCTACTCCAGTCAAGCAAGGGTCCCAGGGATCTCAGGGTCCCCACATAAAGGCCCAGCATGGCTCGACCTTCAGAAGGGTAAGTGAGCAGGTGAGCTCAGCCAGCAGAGGGTCTTGGTGTGATGCTGCACACTCCTGGCCCAGTGCAGAAGGGGCTCCCCTCTTCACCTGCATTGCTTTCTAAATTGCTGGGAGGAGGCAGAGCTGATGTTTGGGGCATTTCCAGGAGTGTCGGGTGCCATCCGGAGAAATTCTCCTTTGACGTGTGCAGTAGGAGGGGGCTTGGAGTGCAGACTGCCAGAGCTTCCGCCTGTTAACTTCCTTGAAGGGGCAGTGACAGGTTTGGGGCTGCAGCTCTGAGGGAACCCTGCAGGGAAGGGTCCAGGAAAGATGCTGATGGCCACTATTATTTAGCCACCTTCATATGCCCAGCCCCATTCTCATAAGGGCCTATACACATCCACAGATTTGCACAGATGCACACATACAAATATAGTGCACATTGGAATGCACTATATGTTTCAATCATAGACACATATATGGAGTACCCATATAGTACACTATATGTACCAATCACAAACACTCATGTGGAGTACCCATGCCCACAGATACATCCCACCACATGGTAATACAGCTCACATCTCTGAATATCACCTGCTCACCTGCAAAATAAAGTGGACACATGAATGCAGCATGCACACACACACATACACATACACACACTTATGAATATAGCATGCCCCACACATGCATGTAGCACTAACATAGGAACGCAGTGGGCTGCACATGGGCGAATTGGCCTGTACATAGTGCCCTGTAGCAGCCACAAATGTGGTGTGTGCCCATGTGAAAGCAACAAGCGCACACATCTGGGGTCCTGAATGCCAGCTGCACGCATGTCCGTGCACTGGCAGGCACATACTGGAATGCACCCACAGGTGAATATAGGTTGCACACATACGAAGAGGGCCCCAGACACACAGATGCAGCATCTCTGTGGAGACTGTGTGCATCCCCCACTCCTCAGCCTCCAGGCATCTCATGGAAATTGAAGTGCCTCTGGGCACTAGGGAAAAGCTTGTCCCTCAGAGGTCTGCCCTGGAGGACAGAAGAACACTATCCCCCAAGTAGCTGCACCGCCCCACACAAGCCTGAGGGGAGGGCCAACCCACATTCCCAGGGAGCTGTGATTGGTTTCAGCAAGGCCATCTTGGGTTATTGATGTTCTGCAGGGAAGGCTGCCCAGTGTTGGAAAAGAGACAGGAGGGGGCGGGCGCAACTGCTTCCCACGGCCCAGACTGCAAGGACCCCACAGGCCCCCTTCTCTGGCACCAGGAAACCGGCACATTGGTGTGGGATCTCTGAGAGATGGGGCCCGGGATGCCTCCAGCATTCTCCAAAGTCCTCTCCAGACAGGTCAGAAAAGCTGCCTGTGGCTTATGCTATAGAAAGACTGGAATGCTGGCCCCCTCCCTCTGTTCTCTCACTGTGCTCTCTCCCTTTCTCTCCACCTAGCACAAGTATGGGTCGGGGAATTTGGGTAAATAATAACCCAGCAAGTATCCACTGAGCAGATTGCTCTGCACGCATTGTTGCCATGGGGCCTCTCGTAGCCTAGTTATTCCCATGTCACAGATGAGGAAGCTGCACAGAAATGAAGACACTAACCTAAGGTCGCACAGCTGGAACATGGCAGAGAGGGAAGCCAGGCCATGAGGCGCCCTGCCTGCCCTCTTATACCCTTCCTTTTCCTCCTGTGTGAGTCCAGTTCTAATTTGGGTTGCCAACATCTTGGGAACCAACAGGCCAAAAATGTGTGATTTTTTTCTGATGAGGATCCAACAAAGGGTCTTTAGGGTCTCCTGTGGGTAAAGGCAGCGCCCTCCCCAGGCAGGTTTGGCCATGTCCTAGGAAAAGACAACTCTGCCATTCCTTTACTTCATGGAATTGCTGTCACCTAGAAAGCCACAGCAGATGTGCACACTCTGATGTTAGGGGGAAACTGAGACTCAGCCAGGTCCAAGGTCACATTGTGCTCTCTGGAAAGCAGGGAATCTTGCCAACTTCTCTCTGATCCCAGACAAGAAGCAGCAGCAGCTTGTTTGGGCCCCCAGTCTTCCCAGATGTTTGACTCCAAGTTAAAGGGATAAGCACACTAGTCCCAGCCTCTACTCTTGACCAGCAGTGTGACCTTGGGCAATTCACTTTGTCTCTCCGCACCTCAGTCTTTTCATCTGTGATCAAGGCATGCCTGTCCTGCCCTGTCTCAGCCCACAGTGGTCTGCGAACCTTGAGCACCGCAGAAGGCTGTGCATAGAGATGGGATTGGCGCCAGGATCTGGGGCCCGAACAGGTGAGCACCTTGCTGCTATGACTGACCAAGGTCAGGAAGGGAAGTAAGGGAGGAAAATCTCTAGACTGGTGGATCTCAAGCATTAATGGACATAAGAGTCACCTGGTGAGGGGCAGATTTATGCTCCCTCCTCACTAATTCAGGAAGTCCTGGGGGCTGCCTTGTCACAGGTGTCCCAAGCTTTATATCTCCACAGCTCTGTATCCCAGGGCACCAAGGTGATTGAGAATGGGCTTGGAGGAGCACCATAGGCTTTCAGCACTGGGTGACTTGGGCATCAGGCTCTTTCCCCACTCCTGCCATGTCTGGGGAAACAGAGCTCACCTGGCAAGTTAGTGCCAGAGTGAAACTGAAACTCCAGTCCTCAGCCTGCTGCACACCTGTCCAATCCCTGGCAGTCCTCTATCCCACCCCTAGGCCTTGCCCACCCTACACAGCTAAATCAGGCCCTCCTGGGCGCGGGTCAAACTTCAAATCCAAAATGAGGCTATATTCTCAGCAGCATGGCTGGGAGGGGTGCTCCAAATAGACCCATCGAGCCTTCTGGTTGAGTCCTGGTGAAGCTTCTCCCAGCCATATGACAGCAGCGACACAGCTCTTCTTCTGCAAACTTTAACTTTTCTTCCCTAGAAGGGGGATAGATTTAAATCAGAGATGTTGGGAAGATTTTAAATAACGTGTGAAGCAGCTGGCCCAAGGTAGGGGGTCCTGGGGGACCCTGAGATGTGGGATGTGGCTCCTGTCAGCCTCTCTTAGTGGAGCTCTCTGGTGCACAGGTGCTGGGTGCCACGTGCACACTCGTGTTGTGGTAGGCCAAGGCATGTGGTGGATCAGCTGTCTCCCCTACCACCACCTGGAGTACACAGTGCAATGTGGGAGGCGAGGCTAGGTCTCCTGCCCTCTCCAAGGCTCGAACAGTGAACCTGCAGTAATTCATTTCTCCCTTCCAGTGGGAGCCTCAAACAAGAAAATAGGGAGACTGTTCCCCTGGACAGTCAGTTGGGTGTCTATAAGAGCTGGTACTAGATGGAGAAGTTGGCAAGGGCCTGATGTGCACAGTGATAAGGTGGAACCTCAGTTCACCTCTCTGTAAAGTGGATCATAATAGTACCCACCACTCAGGCTGTTGTGAAAGGCAGATGGGAGAAGTAATGGACATAAAGTGCCAAGCTCAGGGTGTGACCCTTATTTATGGCTTAGTGATTAAAAGTTGTCAAGTTTGAGACTCAGAAGATGCGAGTTCATTAGCTGTCTCTGCCACTTAAGGGTGCCCTTGATTAGTCGCTTTGCCTCAAAGCCTTGGTTTTTGATCTGTAAAATGAGAGTATGCCTCCCAGGCTACCCACTTCATAGGGTTGTTCTATGACAACAATAAACAATAGGTGACACTTTCAACAGCAACTCCTGAGAACCTACTGGATGCCAGGCAGTATGCTGGGGGCTTCACCAAGGTCTCTGGTCGGGAGCCCTGCAATGGATGGAGAGAGTGTTGTTAAGATCTTAGAAGCTCATGTATAACTCAGGAAACCTCTGAAGAGTCAGAGTGGAGGGCAAGATGGCTGGGCCTGATGAAGGTGGAGCTTGGGACCAGAGCTGGTGTAACCTGAGGCTACAGAGGGTCCTAGGTATGCAAGAGAGGCCATTTGGTCTGAGGGCCAAGAGAGCTGTTTCTGGGCCCAGCTCAGTCACTGGTGGGAGACCTTGGGCAAGTCATGTCAGCCCCCTGGTCTCATAATTTCTCCTTGAAAGAGGGGGCAGTGATCCTGCCCGCAGCGTGTCTTCAGTGAGGGCAGACTCTCCTGACAGCTGGCCCTGGGGTTCTGGGCTGAGGCAGTGCAAGTCTGCAGCAGCAGTTATAGCCACTGTGTGTGTTTCTTGTGGTTGCCATAGCAAGTTACCACAAACTGGATGGCTTACAACAGAACTTGATTCTCTTACAGTTCTAGAGGCTGAAAGTCTGAAATCGAGGTGTCGGCAGGGCTGGTTCCTTCTGGAGGTCCTGAGGGAGAGTCCATCCCCTGCCTCTCCCTGCTTCCAGTGGTGGCCAGCAGCCCTTGCCATTCCTACATCATTTCAATCTCAGCTCCCATCTTCATCTCACCTTCTCTGTGTGTCTCTGTGTCCCCTCCTTTTTAAAAAGGACATCAGTCATTGGATAGAGGGACCACCTGAAATCTAGTTTGATTTCATCTCGAGATTTTTTAACTAACTACATGTACAAATATATATATTTCCAAATCAGGGCATATTCTGAGATCCAGGTGAACATGAATTTGGGGAGAGATGCTATTCAACCCACTAGAGTCACTAATATTTATTGAGTGTTTGCTGCTAGTAAGTCCTTCGCACAGTGTCTCATTTCTTCCTCACTATCACCTATTTTACAAGTAAAGAAACCAAGGCTCAGGGATATTAAGAAAATGCCCAAGTCACACAGCAAGTGAGGGGCAGAGCTGGGATTTAATCCAGGTCTCTGGTGATCTTTCTCCTTTCCACTTTTTTGGAGCTGACTGGGGACTGCCCATAGCCAGGAACCCATGGGCAGGAACTCCAGCAAGCCCTGTGTTAACCCAGAGAGAAGAGCTGGAGATGGGCAGGGAAGCTTGATGATATGAGGGGGCCTGCACAGCATAAGATTGAAAAACCACAGTCCTTTAAATCTGTCACCTCGGGGTCTTCATCTGGGGAATGGGGGCAGTAATACCAAATCTGTGGAGTGATAGCCAAATTCTAAAATGCTAATCATAATAGTTATTACTAAGAGTTAAAATGTATCCATCCCCAAGTACTTAGCAAACATTTTTTTATTTAATCTATGGGAAAGTAATTGCTATTCCAAGCCACATACTAATAAGTCACTCTACCATTAAATAATTGGGTGTTGTTGAACTAGTAGTAACTTAACCTCAGTTTACTTCTCCATAAAATGGGGTAACATTAGTACTCACCTTCCTAGTTGTTTGAGAGGCAAATGGGATTTACATAAAGTGCCCATCCTGGGGTTATGATCCAGTTAAAGGTTCAGAGGGTGTTTCTTCATTTATAAAATTGGGGTAATAATAGTGTTGCTATTATTATACTACTGTTTGTTGTGTGAGGATTTGGTGAAGTAATGCAGAGGAAGCACTTGACTCGGGGCTTTTCCAGAGATTGGTATTAAAATGACCTCCTCTCATGCCATCAGCAATTTAATCAAATTAAATCCCAATGCCAGTGTTTACTGCTATGTGACCGTAAGCCCGTAGTTTTGCCTCTCAGAGTGTGGCATTTGACATGTAAAATGGGGTTGAAGAAACCTGCCTCACAAGGTACTGCATGTGATGTGATGGATAGATGCCTGTCACGAATGGAGCCCTGCTTATATCAGACATTTGAAATATGTCAAGCTTCTGTCCTGCTTCTGGGGAAACACCCCCAGAACTCTTTCTTAAATATGCCCACAGAACTGGTCATCCTAGTCCAATGAGGTAGATTTAATTTTTGCAATGACCCTGGGAAGTCATGCTGTAGTGGAGCATGGGTTCAAAGAGCCTATAGGAGGAACTTGTGAACAGATGAGCCTATTTTGGGTCCAAAAGTTGCATAGCTTTGAAGGAAGGAAGCAGGTCTCTCAAGGGCTCCCGCAAGCAATTTTCTATAAAGTGATGGCATTCTCGTGCTCGCTTCGGCAGCACATATACTAAAAAGTGATGGCATTCTCCGTGCTGGTATGGGCTGCTCCACTGGGCTGTGTCTGGCTAGCCCAGGGACCATTTTGCTTGGGCAGGGAGAGCATCATCCAGGGGAGCTTTTTCATCCTGGCTTCCTCAAACTCCTGCCTTACTGGGCTCGCTCAGGGTGGTGCAGGAGGATGAGCTGACACAGTTTTCTATTGAGGCTGTGGTGGGGTGGGGGATGCTTGGGAAGCTGGTTGAGGGTGATCCCCAGCTTGCCTGAGGCTTCTATCCTGTGTGAGGGCCATAAGCCCATTCGAGGCAAGGGCTGCTGAGCCCTAGCTGACTGTGTCTCCTTAGCTTTCTAATCTGTGTCCATGGTGGGGCACACAACCCATGTGGCCTGACTTAGCAGTGATATTACATGGTGGTTCCAGACCAGGTCTGGGCCCAGTCTGCCCAGCATCAAATCCAAGGCCTGGACACTGGCCAGCTTTGTGTCCTTCATCTTCAAACCTTGGTTCCCTCAGCTGCTCAGTGGGAACACTAATAGTGCCTTCCCTCTAGGGTTGTTGTGATTAAAGCTGAATTGTGTGGATTCCCAGATGCATGTTTTGATGTCTCTGAAACAGGGTTACCTGTTACAATTAGTGGCAAGTCACAATAGAACCAACCTTGCATTTTCCTTAAATATATATACAAAAAGTAGTGATGCATCTTATAATGGATGCATCTCAGATTCAGTGAAATATGGTAAATAAGATAAAACCTATAAAGAATTTAGAACAGGGCCACCAGGGAACAAGCCAGTTTCCCACCTGCTTCCCAAGCTCAGTCATGGTGGGACTTGATATTTCTGTGCATCTCTTGGGAGCCTTTGTGTCCACTTCTGAAACAATGAACATGAGAATACCCACCTTCTAGAGCTGTAGTGAGAAGCCAGCACATTTACGTGTGCATTACATGCCCAGCAGAGTTCCTGTATACAGTAGGTGCTTACTAATTAGCAGCTCAAAACAAACAACATGGTGATGGACAAGGACAACTTACGGGAGAGGTTAAATACACAATACAGTGTACATAAGATGTGTTGTAGAATTTTTCACCTGAAACCTGTATAATTTTGTCAACTAGTGTCACCCTAATAAATTCAGTCAAAATGAGGGGAACAAAACAACAACATTAAAGGTAGTACAGGGACAAGTTTGAAGCACAGGCTCTGGGATTCCAATTTTTGTTCCACCACTTCGTTGCTGTGTGACCTAGTACAAGTTTTTTAATTTCTCTGTGCCTTACTTCCACCATCTGTAAAATAGAGATAACAAAAGTATCTAACTCATAGGATTGCTATGGGAATTAAATAAAATTAAAGTGCTTAGGGCAGTGTTTGGCAGAGTATAGGCAATTATTATTTGATGAACTTCTAATGAGTCTCTTCTAGTCCAATAAATGGTAGCTAAAATAGACACTGGGCTTAATAAAATAACAATACAGACCTCACTCATTTTACATTTGGAGCAGCTGAGGCCCAGGATGCATGCTGGTTTGCCCAAGGTCACAGGGCTGTCTCTCCCCAGTGCTAGAACCAGACCCCAATGTCCAGGCACCAGTCTGATGTTGCCTCCTTGTCCATGTTGGCTTAGAACTCTGTGATTCTTATGGAGAAAGGGGTTCTTGCCAAGGCAAGGATGATTTCTAGAAGAAGCTGCAGCCAGATGTAGCATCACTGAGTCAGGGCTGTTGTCAGAAGTAGTTTCCTTCTTACTTCATAGCTCTGCCTATTTACCTCACTCAGTACAGGGGAAGGGGCTGAGCCGGGCTGTGCTCAAGGTCAGCAGAGCCTGCCGACCACCATGTAAGCCTACCAGCCAGCACTTCCTGGACTCCAGGTGCCTTCTCGGTAGCTGCTGCAGGATTGACACAGCAAAACTCCCTCCTAAAGAGAGCAAAATTCCCATCTGACCAGCTGGTCCAGTCACCAGGCAATGCCAGGGCCGCAAAAGTGGACTGAGGGAGGCATTGAGGAGCAGAGACCTGGATGCAGCCTGGCCTTGACAAATACCAGCAGTGACCTTGGACCTGTCACTTGGACACCTGTTTCTCATCTTTGAAACAAGGTCTTTGGGGCAGATAGGCCTCCAGGAACTTTAAAATTGCTCTGGCTTTACTGGTCATCAAAGTCACAGGGAAGGAACATGGTTGGAGGTAAGGAGCCCATGCTGTGTGTGTGCACATCTCTCTGGATCTGGGTGGATGTTCATAGCAGCACACCTGTTTAGCGGCAGTGCCTGCTCAATTCCAGAATGGTTCTTCAGAGGAGGCAGGAGTAAGGTTGCACAGCCGAGCAGCTGGGGTACAGGCATTACAGCCTAGTGAGGGGTAACCAGATGGGACAGAACTGTGTCCACACTGTCATATGTATTTGCGATTCAAAGGTTGCTAGATCCAGTCTTTTCCTAGCAACTATCTGAAGGCAGGAGATTAAGAGCTCTTTAGGCCACTTTAAATTTATCAATTTATATGACTCACTTCAGATTAAAATGCGGCCCTTCTCCCCATCCCACCCCCAGCAAACTTTGGATTTCTAAACTCAGAGGATCTTGAAGAGAGAAGAGAATATAAATCAATAAAACCAATACTGGCTGAGTACTTGGTGTGTGCCGGCCATGTGCCAGACTCCTCATCAACCCAGAGATGAATCAGCTCCAGAAACAGCTCACTGGGGAGCCCAAGCAGCCCGGAGAGAAGGTGGCTGCTGAGAGCAGACAGCCAGCCTGGGGCTGGACCGTGAGTAACTTCCATAGCCGAGGCTTGGCCTCACCAATCACAAGTCTTTAGATCCCATAGGGCTTCAGTTTCCTTATCTATAAAATGAGGCCAGTTTAAGGAGGAGTCTGTGGCCTTGGCTACCCCTATGCTCAGGCTGTGACTGAGCATTGGGGTCCAGGGTTTTCTGGGTGTTTCCCTACCCTCTCAGAGACCTGGTTTTACTCTGATGGCCTCAAGGGAAGGGAATTCCAAAAGCTACCCTTGCCCTGGGATCTCCAAAAGCTTCTCCAGGGAGTTTCTCTGAACTCTAGAGCCAAATCTCTACAATGGGACTGCAACAGCTAATGTGAATACAAATGCTGAAAAGGAGCCAACAAACCTTTATACCACAGTCTCTTCTGAGCCTCTCGACAGCCTCCAAGACAACCTGGAATAATAGTAGCCCCTGTTGTTAACTGAGCACTTTCTATGCTAAGTTCTCCACACACGCGGGCTCCTTCACCCCAAACAACTGTGAAGGGCCCCATTTACAGAGCAGGAGATGGGCCTCCAAGAAGAGCTGGCAGGTTCATGGGAAGACTGATGCTCCTATCCTCAAGGTTGCCAAGGGAGAATCCAGAAGCCCAAAACTCTGTCCATAATATTGACTATCACCCCACAATGCTCTTGTATCACTCCAGCCCTCTAGGAGAAAGAACAAGGCTGGGGACCATACCTCAAGCCAGGAACAGGGCCATTCATACTGGACCAGTGTCCCCAACACAACTGCCCACAAGGGTATGGGGGCAAGTTCAGGATACTATGAGGCTGACACTTTGGCAACAACAGACCTGGATCTAGTAATCAACTGTGTCCTTGCTCTTCATCCTCGATCCCTAGAAGACACCTGGGTAACCCTAATTAAGTTGGAGTTACACTGGGTCCACATTTTGGAGAGAGAGGACTTATATTTCTTAAGTACCTCCCAGGCACTACTGAGAGAACTAGAGTTCAAATCTTATCTTTGTCACAGACACGTATCCCTATGGATGAGTTACTGTTCTTTTCTAAGCCTCAGTTGCTTTATCTCTATAGTGGGAAATGATTGTAGCCACGTGGAGATTATGCAAGATGTGAGTGCAAGGCCCTGTGAGCTCCTGGTCACTGCTGTGATTACCACCCGGCTAGCAACATGCATGTCTTGTGTCCATCCTATGAAGAAGGCATTCTTATTCTCACTTTACAGATGGGAGCACAGGTTCCTCAGAGAAGTCCAGGGACTCGCCCCTGATCCCACAGGTTAGCAATAGCGTCATGAGTGGTATCCAGTCAGTTCATATATTTGAGTTATATCCCTGGGGCCTCAGGGCAGCCAGGGACATACTGGCCGGATGTGGTTGTCTCTGCCAGGGAGGCAAATTCCCAGAATGCAGAACTGTGGACTCACAGATGGAGGAGACAGAACAGGGTAGTTGTTAAGAGCAAACCTTAGAGCCTGAGAGTCTAGGTTTGATTCTAAGCTTAGCACTTACTAGCTGTGTGACCTTGAACAAGTGACTTAACCTCCCTGTGCCTCAGTCTCCTCACCTCAATAGAGAAGTAAATAATAGTACCAACTTCGTACACTTTTGGTGCAAATTAAATAATTTAATATGTGTAAAAAACTTAGTGCCTGAATAGGAAGATCAGTGAATATCAGCTGTTTATTATTATTAATCATGCAATCAGAATGAGAGGAGGAGCCAGGCCCAGCCCTTCTCCCTCTCTCCCTGAATCTTGCCCCAGCCTCTTCCATGACCCCACATGGCCACCAGGGGGCCCTTCTCAAAATGTCACCTAGCCTGACACTCTTGTCAAGGCCTCCAGCACTCCCCATTGCCAAGCAGATAAGGCCCAGACTCCTCAGCCTGCATTCGGTACATCTGTGATGTGGTCCCTCCCTACTCTTCTTCTACATCTTCCTCCATGATTCACCTTCACACCACTTCTCCTTCCTCAGTTAGTTACTTCATCCACTAAGTCAGTCATAATAGATGGTCAGTATGAATTGGAGTACAGCTCCCATTCACATTGCCCTTTTCCCACCTCTGAGCTTTTGCCCAAGCTGTGCCCAACCCCAGAACACCCTTTAGCCACCCTTCAAAGCCCCTCTTAAATGCCTCTTTCTTCAAAAAACCTTCCTGCCTCTCCCTTTATTGCATTGTCTCTTAACCTGGGTTCTGTCGAACCCTAGGGGTTCGATGAGTCGGTCTCAGGGGTTCGGAGAAGCCTCTGCCGCAGAGGCCAGAATAAAGTAATACCGTAATTTGTTGTGAGTTCATGCACTTTGTTGGTTTTGTTCTTTGAGCAAGGTGATGTTCATGCACGGCCCATTTTGTGCACCAGTAAAAAAAAAAAAAAAAAAAAACAAACCATATACCTATGTCTTGAATTTGGAAAAAAATATCATATTTTATTTATCACTAAAGAAGGGTTCGGTGAATGTGCATATGAAACTGGTGGGTTCGGTACCTCAAAAAGGGTTAAGAACCACTGCTTTATTGTAAGTTCCCAAGCTGCTGACATGGACCTCTGGAGTTATGCTGCAATGCAGCTGATAAACTTGATTTGTTTTTATTTTTGTGTTTTCTGGATATTTCATTAGAATATTTTTGAATAAATGCAATGAATAAACAAAAGGATGAACTTTCTTGTTGGTCCTCCAATGTCCTTTCTTGCCCTTAATCATGTTTTCCCTAAAGCACCAGAGGGATTCTTTTAACAATATAAATCAGATGTGTTGCTTCGTGATGAAAACTCTATAGTCTTCCCCATGATGCCTAGGGTCCAGACTTATTTCAGTAGCCTATAAGCACTTCATAGTCTGGCATCTCATCCCACCCCTCTCTCCTCACTCACTCTTCCCTAGCTTACTTGCCTCCTTTCCATTCCTCAGACTGCCTCTTTTCTGCCTCAGGGCCTTTGTGCATGCTGTTTCCCTAAAGACTGCTTTTTCTCTCCTTGTATTTAGCTTCCTTCCCATCAAGCTAAATGGTATTTCTCTACTTAGGCTATTTAAAGGAGCTTCTTCTGTCACATCTTGTTTTTTTAATAGAATTTATCACAATTGACAATGTTTTCAGTATATATCCCTTGTGTGTTGTCTGTCTTCCTTCCAGACAATCAGCTCCTTGAGGACAGGAAGCTTACTGTCTCATTCACTCTTGTATTTAAGGGCCGAGAATGGAGAGTTGGTGGGTTTGTTTTGTGCAGTTTTGAAGGAGAAAGCAGTGTCTGTCCTCCCTCAACATCACACTTGACCTGTTATCTGCAAGACAGGGGAGGAATGATTGTGAGAGGTTGCCTAGAACTTCATGCTCACCCATCTTCCTTTGGGGGGAGGAAGTGGAAGGAGAGCAAGAGTGGGCAAGGGGTGCCACCTAATGAGATAAATGCAATTTCTAGTCTCCTGCCATTTACAGTCTGGGTGGAGAGAAGATAGTAGACAGCCAGGTCTGTAAATTTTGTAACACCAGGTCACAGCTGGATAGTTCAAGGCAGAAGAAAGCAGAGGGAGGTGCAGGAGGAAGAGCTCTCCTATGTCCCTTTCTCTGGAAATTGGGCTTTGATGGGTTTGGGCACCAAGGAGAGAAAGAGAGGGAGGGAGGGAGGGAGAGAGAAAGAGAGAGAGAGGGAGAGAGAGAGAGAGAGGTGCAAGAAGCATCAATTCCCATATGTGCCTTGACCAGGCAACCCAAAGTTTTGAACTGGTTACCTCAGCATTCCAGGTTAACACTTTACCTACTGCACCACCACAGGTCAGGTGTTGGGGACCAGGTCTTAATGAAGGGAAATTTCTGCTGATTAAACCCACACAGGGCTGAGCCCTGGAAAGAGTGCACCTGACACTTATCTGCCCTGCCCCACAAGTCTTTCTTCCCTAGCAGGACCCCCTGACCTGCCCGATACTGTGTCCCAAACCCATGAAGTGGCCAGAAAAGCAACCAAGCAGCAACCTGGTTTGGAAAACCCTATTTTTCTTTTTATAAACTGCAAATGTTTGTGATTTGAATTATAAAAATAATGCATGCTTGTTGAAACAAATGGAATGACACAGAAGGGTCTATAGTAATATAACAAAATTTTTTCTTCCTACATCTACCTCATGTAACCCCTGTTGATATCTTGTTTTGTCGATTCTGGAATGTACATTTTTTCCACATTTCACACCCTTGAGATCAGGATGTATGTGGGAGCTGATGACAAGTCCTAGTTTTACTGGAAGCACTTTTTCTTTCTTTGTGATAAAAAAAATCATGGTGCGACTTACAATTCGACTCAAAGTCAACGAAATATGGCAATTTGCTGTTTCTTTCTCTTGCTTGTTCTTTCATTTACTGGCAGATATAAATTCAGAGGGGTTCTGTTTCTTTTTTTTAGGATCATTTTATTCATACCCATGACTTTATTCTGTCCCTTAGTGTCCTATGACCACCCTGGTGGCTCGGCAGGCTTTGAATGAGAGACAGCAGAAGTTAGTGCACATGACACTGGCCTGGGCACTACCAGATGTAGTCTGCCCTCTCTGTGCCCCCAGTCTCACACTGAGACCCTAGCATACCTGGGGTTGGCACTTCTCTCCTTCTCCCACATCGTGGATGGTGTGGCATAACAGGACACGTCATCACCCCCTTCTCAACCAGATAGCCCTGAGACTCAGAGAAGGGCAGGGAGTCTGAGCTCAAATAAAAAGGTTGGATGCAAAAGGTTGGCTTTAAAAAGCCACATGCAAACAAGGGCAGCAGGTAAAGTTAGAAAATAGGTTCAAAGTTCAGAAGGGAGAACAGAAGGGCAGAAAACATGAACTTGAAAAGACATTTCCCTCAGCCCCAAAGCAAATAAGATATATTTTTAAATATCAACTGAAGCAAATAGAGGCACAGAAAGTCCAATGTGATCTGCTAGCATCGTTGACTCAGCCCCCACCAAGTGCAGGTCTAGCACACACCAGGAGGCCCGGACAATCAGATGCACCTGCTGGCCAGATCACCTGCTGAGGGAGTTCCATCCTAGCTTTAGTTTCTGAATCAGAATCCTGCTGACTGAGTGCAATGCCATTGCACCGTTCTAAGTGCTCTGCGGGACTTATTTAACACCACATTCCTCTGTCGCTTATTATTATCCCATTTTTACATATGAGGAAACTGAGGCTCTGCAACATACAGTGACTTGCCCAAGGCCAGGCTCACTCCAGAGCACCCAGATTAACCATGACAACAGTGGCCTCACAGTCCCAGATTGCTCAGTCTATCAGGGAGACCAGTAATCACAAACCAACATGAGCACCAGGCCAGGGGAAGGTAGGTCCTGGCAGGCCTTTCTTTGGGCTGTCAGGGAACACCAGCCAGCCAGCCAAGTGAAAGGATAAATAAGAGCTAGCCAGCTAGAAGGAAGGGAAGAGGTGGGGAGGCTGCTCCAGGCAAAGGCACGACTTGAGCAGTGTGGAGGCCACCACCAGCAGCCCAGAGGCTCCAGGCAGGAGGGGGGATAAGTGCTTAGCTGTACAGGTGGCCAGGCCAACCCAAGCGCTAAACAGTTTTAAACGGGGAAGTGATATGACAAGATTGGCCATTTGGAAGCTCCTGTAGCACTAGTGAAGATAATGGTTTGGAAGAAAGAGGTTGGAGGCCCACAAGGAAGGAGGCAGACAGGTGTCCAATGAACGAGTGCAAAATGGAGGGCAGGTTCCCTGGAGAGGGGAGACAGACCAGCTGACAGGGTGTCGATAAGGAGGCCATGGTGAGTCCCAGTTGATGTTAGATTTGCTGGGAGCCTTTCAAAAGGGATGCAGATGGTGAGAAGGGAACCCACAGAGAGAACCCATGAATCTGTTTAATTAGAGGCCAGGAAGATAATTATGAGCAGACAAACATGTTTAGAAGCCACTGACAGAAGGAATGTGAAAGTCCTTCATAAAAATGGAAATAGCCACCCATACTGAAGGACAGTGTGGTGGGGGGAGAGAAACATTCTTTCATTCCACAAATATCAGTGGAGGTCCTACTATGCCCCAGGCATTGGGGTGCTACACTGAATTCAATGACCAGTTCACTGCCTCATGGCTTTCATTCAAGGGGAGAAGATAGACAATAAACAACGATGCAAGTGGGTGGCATGTAAAGCAGCATTTGGTGTATGGAGAAAAATACGAAAGAAGATTATGAGGGTTGTCTTAAATAGGTAGTCCAGGAGGCCTCCCTGAGAAGGTGGCATTTGAACAGAGACCTGAGAGAGTCATGTGGCTGTCTGGGGAAGAGGGCACCAGGCAGAAGGAGCAGCCAGTGCAAAGGCCCTGCAGGTGGGTGCATGCTCAATGGAGTGGAGGGGAGTGAGTGAGTGGGAGGGCAGGAGATGAGTTCAGAGATAACAGGTGGAAGGGTATAGATTATACAGAGCCTCATGCGCCATTGCAAGAACTTTGGCTTTCCCTCATTTTCAGTTCTCAGCAAAAGAGATTCTCTGTCTGTGAAGAATAGATTAGGGGTGAGGCTGGAGGAGATGAAAGGCTGGGAGATGAGCAAAGAGGCTATTGCAGTGAGCATGGTGAGAGAATATGGTGGCTGGACCAGGGTAGAGACTGTATAGGCAGAGAAAGTGATCGCATTTTAGATATGTTTAAAAGGTAGAGCAGACAAGATTTGCAGATAGATATTTGGTGAGATCATTTTGTTATAGAATTGAAGGGCTGGGTTGACTCTAACACCTAGCACAGTATTTTAGAATGTGGTAAGCACTCAGTAAATATGAATGAAAGGGTGGGTAGATTGGTGGGTGGGTGGGTGGATGGATGGATGGATAGAAGGGTGGGTTGGGAGAGGAATGTAGTGATGGAGGGATGGGATGGGCAGGCAGATGGATAGATGGGTGGGTAGAGAATAGAGATGAATGGATGGAGGCAGAGAGGCAGAAGAGAGGAAAGCAGGCAGGCCTTGAATGCCACACTAAGAAATCGAGACTTTTTCAGAGGCAGTGGAAACCACTGCAGGTTCTCAAACAGGGGCATGATAGGATGTGAGTAGCATTAGAGGCACTCTGAGATGGTGGCACTGGGCATTGCCTGGTACTGTGTCCCAAGCTGGTAACTTTCATGGACACTGATGGCCAATCCTTTCTATTTCCTGCTGTCTAATCTCCCACTGTCATTCATTTATCTATTAACAAGTATTCAGTGAGCACTTACTCTGAGCTGAAGGCACTGGGGCATGTTATGAATGAACCAGACCAATCTCTGCCCATAGAACACATTTTTCACCCTCCACAGGGCCACAGAACCACAGAACCAGAGACAGGATGCAGGTTCATGCCCACCACCTTCCTGCTGAGAAGTGAGAGATTGAGTGATTGCCCTCTGCCCTTTTCAGCAACCTTGACTTCCTACAGCCTCAGTGGGGACCCTCAGGTAAGCCAGGCAAAGCCTTACAACTGCTCTTGGAACCCTAGTGACCCTTAGCACAGGGTTTCCTTGTTTGGAGTTTTTGTTCTTTAGTTTCACCTGGGAATTTATTTTGGTCATGTGTATATGTGTGTGTGCTCTTTTGGAGGAGTGCTGAGAACAGGTAAAAGAAAAGGGGCCAGCATGCATTTAAAGTCCACTGTGTTTCAGTCTATTTCCATATATATGTTCATTTAGCATATATTTCATGAACTCTCACTATGTGCCATGCACTGTTTGAGGAAGTGGGGGACACACTATACAGTTGACCTTTAAATAACATGGGGGTTAGGGACACCAACCCCCTTCCATGCTGTCAGAAATCCATGTATAACCTTTGACTCCCCAATAACTTAGCTACTAATAGCATACTGTTGACTAGATACCTTAGCAATGACATAAAAATCAATTAATACAAATTTTGTTACATGTATTACCATATTTCCCCATGTATAAGATGCTCCCATGTATAAGACGCACCTTAATTTGGGGGCCCAAAATTTGAAATAAAAATGTATTACATAAAATTATTGAACTCAAGTTCTATTCATCATAAAATTCATACAATTCCTCATCATTGTCAAAACTCCCATCCATTAGCTTGTCCTCATCTGTGTTTGATGACATGTCACTATCTTCATATATTGCTTCGTCCTCAGTTCCATCTATAGCATTTGAAATGTCACACTTCTACAACCACTGATAAGACACACCCAGTTTTTAGACCCCAAATTTTTTGTAAAATGGTGTGTCTTAGACATGGGGAAATACGTTATATACTGTATTCTTGCAATAAAGTACGGTAGAGAAAAGAAAATGTTATTTTAAAAATCATAAGGAGAAGGAAATACATTTACAGTACTGTACACATTTTTTTAAAAAAAACTCACGTATACATGGACCCATGCAGTTTTTTTCAAGGGTCAACTATAGTGGTAAGCAAGGCAGAGGAAGTCCTGCTAATAAGTAATTCTTGTGGTGAGTGCTACAAAGAAGATTAAGAGGGAAATTGAAGAGGCTGCCTCGGACAGCTTGAGTAGGACACTCAGGGAGAGCCCCACTTAAGAGATGATGTTTGAGATGATAAGTACCTGCCATGCCAGTATCTGGGGTATGAACAATTCCAACAAAGGAGCCAGCACATGCAAAAGCCCTGAGGTGGAACTAACAAGGTATATTCAAAGATCAGTGGCCATTGTGGCTAAGAGAGGCCGTGAAGGGAAGAGAGGTGGACCAGGCAGAAAAAGTAGTGAGAAGCCAGATCATATGCGGCTTTGTAGGTCATGGTATGGAGTTTGGATTTGGTCCTGACACTGAAGGGTCTTAAGCAGGGATGAGACACATACATAGCCCTGTCTGGCTGCTATGTTAAAAAGGGATTGTCATCTCATTCAATCTTTGCAACAATTCTGGGCAGTTGGTGATGAAATTTTCATTTTACAAATAAAGAAACTGAGTTGCACAGGAAGTAAGTGGCATAGGAAGGTTTGAACCCACATCTGCATGACCATATCCTCCACACTTGACCAGTGGGCAACCACAGAAGGTTCCTCGACCAGGAAATTATATGGTTGAAGGATACTAACCAGGGGAAGGTGCCTCAGGTTTGGCTCCTGTCCGTGCACCTCCATGAACCCAGGAGCAGAGCCCTAGCTGAAGGGCCAGCCTGGGGCAGCAGGCCTTTGGGTCAGATAGGGAAGCCCTGTGCTCAAGCTGCACAGTAGGCTATGTCAGATGGTGCTGGGCCCATCTTTGTGATTCTTTACAGAATTAGCAGAAGGATGGGCAAGGATCTGCCCACCCCTACCTGTGACTTTGGAGAAAATGTAGAGACAGGCAGAATAAATGTAGTTTCTTTGCCATAATTCACAAAGGCCTGCTTTATAAAGTCTTCAATAAGAGATAATTGAGAGGCAAAGGGAGCAGAACCCACTGGCTGGAAGTGAGAGAGGAGCCTTTCACAGGTCTCCCAGGCCAGGGAAGGCTGTTACAGGTGTGAGCCCCCAACACTTGCCTTGAGCACCCGCCCATGAGAGGGGGTGCAAAACCATCACCTTCTTCCTCTTCTAATTCCTTTTGTCAGCCCACTGCTCTCCTCCTATAACAAAGTCTAAGGATAAAGGCATTGTCATGTCACCCTCCAACCAATTACCTCACCACTCTGAACCTCAATTTCAACAGCTATAAATGAGGCGGTTAAGTTTCCTGGGCAGAACTTCATTGAAGAAGCTATTAGAAGCCATTCACTCAGTGTCTGGCATGTAGTAAGTGCTCAGTTTAAAAAGTAGACACCACCTCTGTGATGGCATGGATGACAATGGCTACCTGGCCTCCTAAAGTCTCCTGGCCTCTTGTCCCATGCCTCTGCCTTCTCCCCTCACACAGGACTCAGCCTGAACCCTCACACAGCACCTTTTACAGAGAGGGTCCCAAGTCAAGTCTGCCCAGGCTTTGCACTCAGACCTTCTATCTCATTCTTATCCTCATGACAACAGTACAAGCAACATGTCTTCATCCCCATTTCATGGCTGAGGAAACTGAGGCTCACAGCCATGAAGAAGTCTACAGAAAGTGAGGAGCTGGGGTCAAACCAATTCTGCACAAGAATCTCCTTATTTCCTAACCTGCAGGGAATTTTTCTTGGGCCATCAGTAAAGGCTGTATTCTGTTGAGAGCCACTGAAATATAAGGGGATTTTCCTGCATTTGGAGGCGAGGTTTTATGAGAAGAGAGAAATGATGCAGTGGGTCATTGCCCCGATTTGGCTGTAGCCATAGAGTTAGGAATGTGGGGGCACTGCAGGGGTGTTGGCAGTACAGGGTCAGAGCTGGAATGAGCAAAGACCAGTCTGGCTGGTGAGTGAAGACAGCCCAAAGTCAGACAGCCTGGTGACAGGTAGTGAGGCATTAGCCCAGGTAGGCCAGAGGAGGCAGTGGCTGTCGCAGGTGGGTGTGGAGAGCTCAGAATGCCACAGGCGCCCCCCAGGGCCAGCAGCCTTGGAAATGGCTGTGGGGACAAAGGTGGAGGAGATGCTGAGGGCAACCTGAGGATCCTCACCTTTGTGTGGATCCCTAGCTTGTCCCTTCCTCTCATGGAAAGGCAGCTGGGGAAGCTGTGTGCCCATGGAAGAGGCACATGGTTGCCAGGCAGTGAGAAGGGTGCCTGCTGACCAGCTTGTGTCCTCCAGGACCTGCAAATTGTTCAGGTCTTTCTCTCCCTCCCAGTAAACCTCAGGTCCCTTTAGATGCTGCCAAAGTTTCTCTGCACCCTTCCCTCCTCTGTCGCAGAACTGACCCAAAGGCAGAGCCTGCACACATCACTAATGCTTCAGACCTTATAGAGTGCCCTTCCAACTATCTCCTTTCACAGGGAGGAGTTGTGCTCAGAGAGGTCAAGGTCACACAGCAAACAGGTGGCAAAGAAAATAGACTCTGGGCTGTGACTCACTCTTCAAGGAGCACCATCTTTATTTGTATATAGGAGAGTAAGAGGTCCCTGGTCCTCTGGGTGCCCAGCTCTGTGCAGGGAATGATGGTGATGCGCTAGCCCCTGATTTCTTTTGCGGGCAACTCTAGTATTTGCCTGGGCTGCAGTGGGCCAGTCCAGCAGTTTCTTTTTGGGAGTTTTTTCAGGGAGATGTTTGGAAAGCCAACTAACAGGTCTTTTCTACCACCATGAAGATTTCCAGCAATAGAATTATTAAAACTTCCCATCGCCTTTCTTCTGCCCCACTCTGTTATAAAAAACAGCTCCTTGGTGGCCAGGTAGGGGACAGAGCAACTGAGATCCTAGAATGAAACCTGCTGAGAATTCCCCAGTGAGAAACTCCCAAGTTGATGGCTAATCGGACCCAGGGGATCCCAGTTTGGAATCCAGGCAGCCTCTCAGGAATGGATTTCCAGTTGCTCTGGGCCCAGAGCCAGGGAGCCTCCTGAGCTCAGGAGTTCCTGCTCTCAGACCTGGGTGGTGTTGGCAGGGTGGGCAGGGCCTTGCACCTCACACTGATGCTCAGTAAATGTGGGTTGTTAAATAGGTACATAGATAAGAAAGAAGGACAGAGGGAGGGAGGCAGAGAAGGAGGGTAGGTATGTTCTATTAGGAATCATTTGTGCCATGTGACTTTGGTCAATCACTTCACTCCTATGCTGTCCATCTTCCTGTAAAATGGAGACAAATATACCTACCTTTCAAGGCAGGTTGAAATGAGGAATAATGCATGGGAAGTGCCTGGTCATCTCCATCATCAACCTCAAGATGAGGTAGACTATATAACATGTGAGCTTGGAAGACAGCCCTGAATCTGTCTCTGAGAATTCCTGTTATGAGCTATGTCACCTTTGACAAGTGACTTCACCTCTCTGGGCCTCAGTTTCCTGATCCATGAAAAAGGGATAAAAATAGAACACCTGCCCTGGCCAGTTGGCTCAGTGGTAGAGCGTAGTCCCACCGTGTAGAAGTCCCAGGTTCAATTCCCAGCCAGGGCACACAGGAGAAGCGCCTGTCTGCTTCTCCACTCTTCCCCTTCTTCTTCTTGCCCTCTATCTCTCTCTTCCCCTCCCACAGCTAAGGCTCCATTGGAGCAATGTTGGCCCCAGCACTGAGGACAGCTCCATGGCCTCTATCTCAGTCACTTAGAATCGCTCCAGCTGCAACGAAACAACACCTCAGATGAGCAGAGCATCTCCCCCTAGCGGGCATGCAGGGTGATCCTGGTTGGGCGCATGCGAGAGTCTGTCTAACTGCCTCTCCGCTTCTAACTTCAGAAAAAATACACACACACAAAATTTTTTGAACACCTGCCCTGGCCAGTTTGCTCAGTAGATAGAGCATCAGCTTGGCATATGGATGTCCCAAGTTTGATCCCTGGTCAGGGCACACATGAGAAGCAACTGTCTATTTCTCCTCCCCTCCCTATCCCCCTTCTTTCTCTCTTTCTCTCCCGCAGCCAGTGGCTCGATTGGTTGGAGCATCGGCCCCAGGCACTGAGGATGGTTTAATTGATTTGAGCATTGGCTCCAGATGGGGGGTGGATCCCAGTCGGGGTTCATGTGGGAGTCTATCTTCCCTCCTCTTACTTAAAAAAAAAATAGAGCACCTGTTGCAAGGTTGATTGTAGGAATCAAATGAGAGTCAAATTGGTCTAGGGAAGTACTACACCCTCCAATGTTGGTCCTCTTGCTCTGACCAGGAGGGACATTGCAGGGTGTAGTGGCAGGTCTGGGATGGCAGGTAGAGGCCTTTCCCTGAACTAGGGAGGGAAGGATGTTTTAATTTTAGACCCCTGTGAGTGAACAGAATACAAGATCCCTCAAGCTTAGTCTAGGGATAAGGACCAGCTGAGAAGGCTGCTGTGATTGACAAGTTTGAGGGAGACCTGGAGCCAGTAGAGCTTAAGGACAATGACACCACACTCTAGAATTCTAGCCTTAGTGCAATTTTGTTCAGCCCCTGAACTTCCCACTCTCCCTCTCCTCACATCACCAGCCTGGCCAAGAATGATCTGCCCTTGGGCCAGTTCTCACCCACTTGGGTAGGATGAGATAGGGAGGCTTCTGTGAACCCAAATGTGGCCCATTTAGCAAACAGGAGCCAAGGGTCAGCTGGTATGAGCAGAGCAGGCAGTAACTGGGAGACACGCACTGAAGAACAATTAAGGGTTGACTTCAGGAGGTTAGCAGGGTTGGATTACAGTTCTACTTTTCCAGCTGTGTGGCTTGGGCAAGCTGCCCAAAGCTCAGGCTCCTAATCTGTGAGACGGGCATAATAACAGAGCCTACCTCCCGGACTGGCTATGAGGATGGGATGAAACAGTGTACATAAACACTGCAGGCTACCACCTGGCAAGGGCCTTCACCTATTTGCCCACTCACCTGTATAGTGAGCATCTACCATGGTCCAGCACTAATGTGAGCAGTGGGATTTTATGGTAAAAAAACAACAAGGCAGGTTAGGGTGATCAACACACCCCGGTTTGCCAAGGTCATTACCAGTTTTGGCACCAGAAGTTCTGCATCCCAGAACACTTCTCAGACAAACCAGGATAGCTGGTCACTCTAATGCAACCTCTGCCCTCATGAAGTTTAAAGTTTAGTGGAGAGAAACAGATAAGTAAATATATAACAGACGTGGTGGATAAAAGTGTTGTTTAAATGCAGTAATAACATGGAATAAATGGGTAGGCTTTTTATTTTTGATGGGGTGATCAGGACAGGCCTCTCCAAAGAGGTGACATTTGAACAAAGCCCCTAAGAGATTAAGTAGTGAGACCTGTAGACATCTGGGGAAAGAGCACGCCAGGCAGAGGGAACAGCATAAGCAAAAGCCCTAAGGTGGGAACCTACTGCCACATTGGAGTAACAGAAAAGGGAATGGGGTAGGTTAAAAACGGTTGGCCAGTCAAATCAATTGGAACTCCCTTCAGAAGTAAGTAATATAAATGCCAAGTCAAGTTAGTCTAAGAAAAAATTATGCTTTGACTAACCAAATAGGAAAAGAAAAAGCAGGGCAGTTGGCTTCAGGTATGGCCATATCCTGGTGCTCAAATGAGATCTTTTCTTAGCTCTGATAGCATCTATGTTATCTCCATTTTCAGGAAGGTCCCAGAAGCCCCAGGCAGAGCTCCTACCCATCTGTAACTGCAGCAAAAAAGTGATGCTATCCTAGGGACCAGGAATGGCAGATGGGAGCAAACTAAGGTCTAATGTGGCTGGAGCAAAGAGTTGGGAGATAAAGATGTGGGAGAGGAGGCAGGAAAATGAGCAGGGCCAGAACACCTGGGCCTGGCCCTGTAAATCCCAGTGATTTTGGACGTAGTTTTGAGTGTGCTAGAAGACACTGGAAGATCTTAAGCAGGTAAATGGCATGATCCAATTTATGTTTTAGGGGTATCAGTCCTGTTGTTGTGGAGAATGAGTTGTAGGAGCCAGGGGGTAGCAGTGAGACCAGTGAGGAGGCCAACACGATCACCCAGATGAACACTGATGGTGGAAGCAGAGATGAAGAGAGGGAGATGAACTTGAGAGGGATTTAAGAGAAAGACTAGATCAAGCTTGGGATCTAGGTGGGGGTAGGAACACAGGCAAGAACACAGGTCTCAGCCCCAAAGGAACTGGGGCATGGGAGGGAGCTCTATGTCAGGGATAAGGTAAGAGTCAGTCCCTCGAGTTAGACCTGTTTGCCAAGATGACACTGAGCCAGAGGCCTGGGATCTTTGAATCTCCTCCCAGTTATGGACCAGCTGGGCCCAGAGCGAGAAGCCTGCAGGTGGATCCAAATGGCCCCAGCTGTGAGGGAGAAAAGGTGAAGAGGGCAGGGAGCCCACTCAAACCAACCATGGGAGGCTTAGACTTGAATGGGCCATGGTCACTCCTCGTTCCTTCAGTTTGGGGTCCAGGACAGGCCATGATCTCCTCAGAGGAACATTAGGGTCCAGCTTGGGTCCCAGAGCTTCTAATGTTCTGGCTTTCACTTGGTGCCTAAGGGCAGCTAAGGTGTCTCCCTTGCCCACCAAAGAGACTGGCTGGAGTCATATGTAAAGGGAGAAGTGCCCACAGTCTAGGCTTGTAGGAGACAATGGGCCTACACTGGAGTTACCTGCCTCCTGATTCACCAGACTGGACTAAGTCCTAGGCCACTTATAGAATGGGTTTAGTTTTGGATGTCCAAGCAGATAAGCCATGAGCATTTTTGTAAGGTTCCTGTTGCTGCGAACCAGCGTGGCTAGTAATTGTCCAGGTGAGAACGGTGCCGAATGAAGAAATAAACTCAGAGAGAAAAAGGATGGGATCAGGAAGTCTCTGCAATACCTTTAGCTTGCAAGAGCAAAAGCAACCCCCCCCTTCTGCCTTATTATATAGTGCAGAGACATATGCAAATAAGGAAGTCTCTGATACAAAGTCACACATCTGAGGCATAAACGGGAATCCTAAAAAGAGTGCATCATCCCCCACCATGCAACAGTCAAGGGTGTGGGGAAGATCTTAAATCTTAGAAGGGTGTGAGGACGATCTTAGTTTTTGAAGGGTGTGGGAAAATCTTAGTCTTAAAAGGGTGTGGGGAAGAGCTTAGTCTTAAACTAAGCCCTAGGCTATAAGGACTTGGTCAGTTTACAGCCTGTCTCCCACATCCTGTTCTAATCAGGCTTTAGGTATGACCAGATCCAGGTGTAGCTAAGTTAACTCTCCTAGGGCACGTAGCTGGGGACAGTTCTCAAAGACTACATGGTTCAGAAGGAACTCAGTCCTCCAAGTACCATTCTAGGGATGTGTCCATACCCAGATCTGGAGCTAATAAAGAAAAGACTAAGGCACAGAGAACCTAGGAGAGTTTGGCTATATTTGGGAGCATTGCTGGCTCAAGGTCATCTATGGAACACCCCTTTGGGGTTCAGCACTTTCACACATATCATTATCTCTTCTAATATAACAATACTATAGGGGGTAGTGTTTTTCTCACTTTCCCTATGAAGAAATTGAGGCTGAGAAAGGGTCTGTGTAGCATTTGTCACATAATAAGTTCTCAGAAAATTTGAAATTGACAAAGTGGATGTCACCTCCTGCCCCCTCGAGATCATGCAATGAATGTCCTGGCTTTCCACTTTGGGGAGAATATTCATAGCAAAGAAAATCAATCTTTCCATCTCATGCATCTATCCTCCCTCCCTCCTTTTATCTCTCCTTCCTTCCCAAGCTATTTACAGATGACCTACTGTGTGCTAAACACTAGGTCCTTGAAATACAATAGTGATTTGAAAACACAGGCCTTGCCTTCAGTGGTCTGGTGTTGAACATTAATCCGTCACACAAATACATGTAAAATATAATATAGTAAGTGAATCAGGGAAGGCCTCCCTGAGGAAATGGGATTAAGCTTAGAGTAGGAAGATGAGTAGAAATTCACTAAGTGATGATGGGAAGGGAACAACATTAGCTTTCCAGACAGAGAGAACAAAACAGACAAAGGCCTGGTAGGGAGGATGAGGATTGTGACTACACCAGAAAATGGCAGGAAAATGGCATGTTGGGAGCCAGGACAGGCCACCCAGGGCTTTGAATATCACATTAAAGAGTTTTGTCTTTATCCTTAGAGCATTCTGGGTGGGAGGAGGTTGTGATATGATCAGAATTGCTTTTTCAGGTGCCAGCAGAGAGGCCAGTTAAGAGGCTGCTGTAGTCATCCAGATACAGAGATGAGAATCACTTGAACAGGCATAGGGGCTGTGGAGATGCAGGGAAATTAGGGGTTTTGAGGAAATGTAGGAAGGAGCAAAATCAACAGGACTTGGATGACGGAGAGGAAAGTGACAAGGGTGACTCTTGTTTTCTGACATACTGACAAGTGAACCCCAGGAGAGACTGATGTGGGGGTGAGAAAGCTTAAAGGTTGGATTTCAGAAATGTTGAATTTGAACCCCTACCTCACACCACACACAAATCAAGTTGAGATGGAAGAAAATAGAGAGGGAGAGCTTCATGACATTAGATTTGGCGATGATTTCATAGATGTGACAACAAAGCACAAGCAACAAAAGAAAAAATAGATAAATTGAACTTAAACATAAAAACTTTTGTGCATCAAAGGATACTATCAGCAGAGTGAAAAGATAGTTCATGGAATGGGTGAAAATACCTGCAAATCATATATTTGATAAGGGGTTAATATTCAGAATAGATAAAGAACTCCTGCAACTCAACAAATGAAAGACAACCCAATTGAAAAATGGACAAAGGACTTGAATAGACATTTCCCCAAAGCAGATAAGCAAATGGCCAATAAACATATGAAAAAATACTCAACATCACTAATCATTAGGGGATTGCAAACTACAACCACAGTGAGATTCTACTTCACACCCATTAGAATGACTATTAGAAAACATGAAACAAAACAGAAAATAATGAGTATTGGGGAGAATGTGAAGAAATTAAGACAGTGGGTGCTGTTGGTGGATGTATCAAATATTTCAGCTGCTGTGGAAAATTTTATGGTGGTTATTCAAAAAGTTAAAGTCAGAATTACCAGCACTTCTACTTCTGGCTAATACTCAAAAGAATTAAAAGCAGAGGACTCAGAAATTTCTACAACGCTGTTCATAGCAGCATTATTCACAATAGCCAAGGTGGGGAAGCAACCCAGTGTCCATCAACAGATAAGGAAAATGTGGTTTCAACATACAAGAAAATATTCAGCCTTTTAAGGGAAGAAATTTTGACATATTCTACAACATGGGTGAATCTTGAAGACATTGCCCTAAGTGTCACAAAATGACAAATATAGTATGATTCGATTAATAGGATGTCCCAATAAAAATCAGAGCAGAAATAAATGAAATAGAGAACAGAAAAACTATAGAAAAAGTTAATAAAACAATAAGCTGGTTCTTTGAAAAGATCAACAAAATTGACAAACCCTTGGCAAGACTCACCAAGGAAAAAAGAGAAAGGACTCATATAAACAAAATCCAGAATGAAAGAGGAGAAATCACCACAGATATCATAGATATACAAAGAATTATCGTAGAATACTATGAAAAACTATATGCCACCAAATTCAACAATCTAGAAGAAATGGATAAATTCCTAGAACAATACAACCTTCCTAGACTGCAGTTGTGAAGAAGCAGAAAGCCTCAACAGACCAATAAGCAGGGAGGAAATAGAAAAAACTATTATAAACCTCCCCAAAAATAAAAGTCCAGGCCCAGACAGCTATACTAGTGAATTCTATCAAACATTCAAAGAAGAGTTGGTTCCTATTCTACTTAAAGTCTTCCAAAAAATTGAAGAAGAAGCAATTCTTCCAAACACATTTCATGAGGCCAACATAGCCCTCATACTGAAACCTGGCAAGGACAGCACAAAAAAAGAAAACTACAGACCAATATCTTTAATGAATACAGATGCTAAAATGCTAAACAAAATACTAGCAAATCGAATACAACAACATTTTTAAAAACAAATACACCATGATCAAGTGGGATTCATCCCAGAATCTCAAGGATGGTTCAACATATGTAAAACGGTTAACGTAATACACCATATCAACAAAACAAATAACAAAAACCACATGATCTTATCAATCGATGTGGAAAAGGTATTCAATAAAATACAACATAATTTTATGTTTCAAACACTCAACAAAATGGGTATAGAAGGAAAATATCTCAACATAATAAAGGCCATTTATAATAAACCATCAGCTAACATCATATTAAATGGCATAAAACTGAGAACTTCCCCCCTTAAATCAGGAACAAGACAGGGATGTCCACTCTCTCCACTCTTATTTAACGTGGTGCTAGAAGTTCTAGCCAGAGCAATCAGACAAGACAAAGAAATAAAAGGCATTCATATTGGAAAAGAAGAAGTAAAGGTTTCACTTTTTGCAGATGATATGATCCTATACATTGAAAACCCCAACGTATCCACAAAAAGATTACTAGAAACAATAAACCAATATAGTAAGGTTGCAGGATACCTTTGTGTTATGGACTTTTGTATAATTAATATACAAAAGTCCATAACATTTCTATATGCTAACAACAAAACATTAGAAAATGAACTAAAAAAACAATCCCCTTCATGGTTGCAACAAAAAAAAATAAAATACCTAGGAATAAATGTAACAAAGAATGTAAAGGACCTATATAATAAAAACTACAAAGCATTTTTAAAGGAAATTCAAAAAGATACAATGAAATGGAAAAATATTTCTTGTTCTTGGATAGAAAGAATAAATATAATCAAAATGACCATATTACCCAAAGCAATATACAAGTTTAATACAATTCCCATCAAAATTGCAATGACATTTTTTAAAGAAATGGAACAAAAAATCATCAGATTTATATGGAACTATAAAAAAATTCAAATAGCCAAAGCAATCCTAAGGAAAAAGAACGAAGCTGGGGACATTACAATACCTGACTTCAAATTATATTATAGAGCCACGACAATCAAAACAGCATGGTACTGGCAGAAAAATAGACACTCAGACCAATGGAACAGAATAAAAAAGTCCAGAAATATGGTCAAATAATTTTTGATAAAGGAGCCAACAACACACAATGGAGAAAAGAAAGCCTCTTCAACAAATGTTGCTGGGAAAACTGGAAAGCCACATGCAAAAGAATGAAACTCGATTACAGTTTGTCTCCTTATACTAAAATTAACTCAAAATGGATCAAAGGCCTAAATATTAGACCTGAAACAATAAATTACAAAGAAGAAAACATAGGTACTAAACTCATGGACCTTGGTTATAAACAGCAATTTATGAATTTGACTCCAAAGGCAAGGGAAGTGAAGGCAAAGATAAATGAATGGGGCTACATCAGACTAAGAAGTTTTTGCACAGCAAAAGAAACTGACAACAAAATAAACAACCAACTAAATGGGAGATGATATTTTCAAACAACAACTCAGATAAGGGGCTAATATCCAAAATATACAAAGAACTCATAAAACTCAACAACAAACAAACAATCCAATAAAAAAATTGGGAAGAGGACGTGAACAGACACTTCTCCCAGGAAGAAATACAAACGGCCAACAGATATATGAAAAGATGCTCATCTTCACTAGCTATTAGAGAAATGCAAATCAAAACTACAATGAGATACCACCTCACGCCTGTTAGATTAGCTATTATCAACAAGACAGGTAATAACAAGTGTTAGAGAGGCTGTGGAGAAAAAGCAACCCGCATCCACTGTTGGTGGGAATGTCAAGTAGTACAACCATTATAGAAGAAAGTATGGTGGTTCCTCAAAAAACTAAAAATAGAACTACCATATGACCCAGCAATCCCTCTACTGGGTATATACCCCCAAAACTCAAAAACATTGGTACGTAAAGACACATGCAGCCCCATGTTCACAGTGGCCAAGACATGGAAACAACCCAAAAGCCCTTCAATAGGTGACTGGATAAAGAAGATGTGGTACATATATACCATGGAATACTATTCAGCCATAAGAAATAATGACATCGGATCATTTACAACAAAATGGATGGATCTTGATAATATTATATGGAATGAAATAAGTAAATCAGAAAAAACTAAGAACTGCATGATTCCATACATAGGTAGGACATAAAAAAGAGACTAAGAGACATGGACATGAATGTAGTGATTATGGGGCGGGGGGGGGGAGCGGAGAGGAAGGGAGAGGGGGGAGGGGAGGGGTACAAAGTAAACCAGATAGAAGGTGACAGAAGACAGTTTGACTTTGGGTGATGGGTATGCAACATAACTGAATGACAAGATAACCTGGAGATGTTTTCTTTGAATATATGTACCCTGATTTATTAATGTCACCCCATTAATATCAATAAAATAAAATTTAAAAAAAAATAGGATGTCCCTAGAATAGTCAAATCCATAGAGACAGAAAGTAAAATCGTGGTTGCTGGGGCCTAGGGAGAGGGGGGATGGGTAAAGCGTTTTAGCTTGGAAAGATACAGAAGTTCTGGAGATGGATAGTGGTGATGATTGCACAGCAGGTGAATGTGCTTAATGCCACTGAATTATACGATCAAACATGGTTTTGTTTTTTTTATACAGGGACAGAGAGAGAGTCAGAGAGAGGGATAGATAGGGACAGACAGGAAAGGAGAGAGATGAGAAGCATCAATCATCAGTTTTTCGTTGCAACACCTTAGTTGTTCATTGATTGCTTTCTCATATGTGCCTTTACCGCGGGCCTTCAGCAGACTGAGCAACCCCTTGCTGGAGCCAGCGACCCTGGGTCCAAGCTGGTGAGCCCCTTGCTCAAGCCAGATGAGCCCACACTCAAGCTGGCGACCTTGGGGTCAAACCTGGATCCTCTGCATCCCAGTCCGATGCTCCATCCACTGCACCACCGCCTGGTCAGGCTAAGATCAAACATGTTTTAAATGATAAATTTTGTTGTGGAGATTTAACCACAATAAAAAGAAAGTAGATAAAGAAGAATTAAGAGGATTCATGGATCTGAACAAAAAAGCTACAACTACAAAGCTTCTAGAAGAAACATAGAAGAATGTTTTAGCACCTAGGAGTAAGAAATGATTTTTCAAAGAAGACACAAAACCACTTATAAAAAGGAAAAGAAAACTGACAAATTAGACTTAAGATCTTTTGAGTATGAGAACATCCAGATAGGCCAGCTGGGAAGCTCGGTGTGTTGCTCATGATTAGGCCAGGACTGGAGGGACCCCCTGTTGAGGCTCCTGCAGTTCATATTTCATGCTACAGTCTGCCTTTTGAGCCCACAATGGGGATCACCTACCTATGGACCACCAAAGTAAACTAAGGGACATTGGGCCACTTCTGGAATGTATCTAGATGTGGATGTCCAAGCAGATGAGTTCCTGAGCGTTTTCCCAAGGTACCTGCTCTGAGCGGCATCTTACTGGGGTGCACTTTAGACCATCCATCTACTTCTCTGGCCAAACTTGGGGTGCATTTGTGATAACAGCTCTCTGTCTAGCTCTGTTCCCTTCACTCCTGTCCCTGAGGCTAATGAGGGAGTCAGATGAAATCTAATTTACTCTAAACTAGAGGCTGATCAATTGAGGTTACAAGAACTTGCTGTCTGGAAAAATTAGCTTTGCATTTTTGCTTGGGAAAGAACAGCATCCGTGTTCTTTCTCCTCCGCCATGGTGGCATGGAGGGGAGTTGGTTAGTGCAGGATCCATGGGAAAGCTGTGAAGCAAGAGTTGATTATCAGGTGGTCTCACCCTGCCAAGGGTCTCCAAGCATGGAAGTTCCAGCCTCAAACTTTTCTCTCTCTAACCATCCCCAGGCATCTGGGTTTCCTGGCTTTGCCATCTTGTGCCATTTCTACCTGGTGCTTACTGGAAAGCAGGGAGTTGAGTTAGTCCCACGAGATAGTGATTCTGAGACTTTGTGGGACAAAGGGGTCGGGGACTCCTTTGAGAAGCTGATGAAAGCCACAGGCTTTCTCCTCAGAAAAATGTCAGTCTATCCAACCCTTTACAAAGGACCCTTACATGGACCGCAGCTTAATATAGCCTGATATGGGGCTTCCTAAAATGGCACCAGGGTCACCCAAAGCTTTCCTGCTTAGCCTTCTGGTTATCTTTCGGTGCAAGGTATGATTATGCCAATTTTGTAAATTAAAAACCTGAAGCTCAAAGGGGTAACCCAAGCTGCCTGCCTGGGCCCAAAAAGAGTAACAGGTTCTGGGAATTCCCACTTTCTCCTCCTGTGCAGTCAAGAGGCCCAACCCCCACTTATCCCAGTGGAAGTCTAAAGGAGTCAGTGGGGAAGGAGGTACGTCTGGCCTCCGGAGAGGAAAGCTTTTGTCTGAATCACCTTTGAGTTCCCAGTATTCAACCCATGGTCTCAGAGTCAACCAATTGAACGGATGAGATGGGAGGGGCCTCTGACTTTCAGAGGTAGAAATGCTCTTAGTCATCAGCTCTGTCCGTCTTAGCTCTGTGACCTGGGCCTCTCTGAGCCTCAGTTTCCCTGTACAAAAGTGGGAACATGAACATTCCTCTAACAAGGTTGTTAGAGAGGTGAAAAGAGACAGCTGTGTGACAGGCACTGTGCTCAGTGGTTCACAAGCATTGTCACACATCCCCTTCCCCAAAGCCTAATCAGGGGTATGAAATAGCCCCATCTTATAGATGAAGAAACTAAGGCCCAGAGCAAGGCCAAAGCCATGTAGAAAGCCGCAGAGCTAGAATTAGAACCCAGGTCTGCCTAATCTATTTGTTACCAAATGCATGGTTCCCGACACCAAGAATGTACTCAATAAATGGGCAAGTTGCACCTCTCTTATGCCCATCCCCCACTCCTGAGAGCTTTCATCAAGAGCCTACAGCTGGTAACATTAAACATAAGACAATAAAAGTGACCCCAGGAGAGTGCAGGAGCTTTGCATGACCCCTCCAGGCCAAGTCCTCAATGCACTCTTAGATTTCCTACACAGAAAAGTCTCTAATCACGAGCTCAAGGCAATAGTAAGGGAAGATAAACTTCACAGCTCTTTTTACCCTGCTTTTATCTTTTCATCCCCCCCACTGCTGCAATGGCAGGTGGGAAGCTCAGCAAATTCCCATATAGCCCCCCCATTCTTGCACCCACTCACCTCCTCTTTCTGTTAACCTTCCTTCTTCCAAGTGTTCTCAGAGCTGCAGCCCAGGCTCGGACTGGAAGGGATGAAGTCCACGTGCTGAGCCCACCCCAGCTCTGATGGTACATTTCAGACTTGTGAGCATGAGGGCTCACCATGAACCTCGGACATGCTGAGCCCAAGACACAGGGGTGTCCCACCACCTCCTCAGGACTCCCTGAAAGACAGGAGTAGTCTGATATGTCCAGAAGGCAATAGAAACATGGAGGAAGGTCTTGTGAAGTCTGCTTTGGAGGTTAGAGAAAGCTTTAGAAGAGCAAGAGTTAGAATTCCCCTTTGCCTGTGGAAGGGCACTCCAGGTAGGGGGGACTGCCTGGGCAAAAGCCTGGAGGAACCTCTCAAGGTGTTTACTATTATTGGAAGGTAGGATTCAAGGAAGGGATCCAAGGAAATGAGATTGGAGGAGCAGGCAGGGCCTGTGTGTCAGACTAAGGGAAGTCACCTAATCAGGTCAGACAGTGTGGCTCCCTGGCTGGTGGAGACTCATCTCTGAGGCTCTTTCCTCACTGTACTTTCTGCTGTGATGATCTCACCCTGTCCCGTGGCTTTAAATACATCTTTAAGCTGCTGATTCCCATATTTATACCTCCAGCCAGAGCCTCCCTTCTACACTCCCAACTCGACATCCGACTGGCCACTTGGCATCTCTCTTTGGACATTTCACAAGCATCTCAAAGTTAACAAGTCCAAAACAGGATTTTTGATCATGCCCACCCACCCACCTACCCCCAAAACCCACTCCTTCCCCAACTTCCTATGCTAGTAAATGGCACCACCATCCACCCTCTTGTTGAAGGCAGAATCTTTATCAGCCATGCTTCCCCCATCCCTTCACCCATCTTAGCTCTTGATTGCACATCTTAACTCCCACCTGCCCATGTCTCTTCAACACCACTGCCACCCCTTCTATCAGCACTCTGTTTCCACTCACCTGGATGACACAGTAGCTACTCTTTCTCCCTACTCTCCTCACCCCTTGATAGTTCACCCTCCAATAAGTGATGAATCTTTAAAACAAACAAAAGCATTGTGCTAACCTGCCACCCAAAATTCTCTAGAGGTGCCTCTCTGCAACTGGAATATAATCTTAACTCCTTACCATGGCTTCGAAGCCTTGTGCAAGCCTTGCCCTTGTCTGAGCTCATCCTTTTTCACTCTCCCTCACTCACAAACCCCAGCCATTAAAGCATGCCCCACTCCTCCCCACCTCAGGGTCTTTACTGGTGCTGTTCCCTCTGCCTGGAATGCACTGGTTCCAGCTCTCTGTACATCTATCCAGCAAAATAGGTCCCCTGGCTGTAGGTTGTAATGCCTTGTCCTCTTTAAAGCACTTTTCACCATCTGTCTTCCCAGGAGCAAGAACAATGTGCCTGGTACACAATAGTTGCTCATTAAATAACTGTTGCATACCTGACCTGTGGTGGCGCAGAGGATAAAGCATCAACCTGGAATGCTGGGGTCGCCAGTTTGAAACCCCAAGCTTGCCTGGTCAAGGCACTTATGAGAAGCAACTACTACAAGTTGATGCTTTCTGATCTCACACACACACTTTTTTTCTCTCTCTCTCTAAAAAATAAAAATAAATAACTATTGCATCAGTGAATCAGAAGACAGCAGAAGGTAGTCTAGAAGCAAGAGATCAAGGAAGAGAAAATGAAACCTACAATGGAAGGGCAAGTAGAGGGAAAGGAACTAGCACCAGATGGGATGTCTAGATTTGACCTTAGAGGCACTGGGGAGTCACAGAAGGCTCCTGAGTATATAGCCATGAAAGTAATCAGTAGAGAAAGGGAGGCTGTGTGTCTGGTGGTCATGTGATTGGGCTTTGAAATCAGACCGCCTTAGGTCAGATCTTGGTTCAATAACTTCCCAACTGTGAGACCTAGGGCAAACCACTTAACCTCCCTCAGCCTTGGTTTCCTCCTTTGTAAAATGGGACCTGCTAATGAAACTGATACAAAGGGCTACTGAGAGGTTAAATGAGATGGAGCGTGTAAAGTTCCTGGGATATCATCAGTGCTCAATAAACACTGGCCGATGCTGCTACTGTAGGGTTGTTGGTGCCGCTTATTAAGCCTGTGTGTGTCAGATATCACATTTGGCACTGGGGAACCCGCTCTGCCCATTTTTAAGCTCATGGTCTGATGGGGGAGATGAACAGATAAAGCCCTGCCTGTGGTTGCTCAAGATGAGGACCTACTAACAGTACAAGTTAAGCCCTGTGCAAGCAGAGTTAAAACAGGAGAGTCAGGGAAGCCCTCCCAGAAGAAGTGACATTGGATTTCTGGGTAACAATTTCCTTGAGAGAATATTTGAGTCAGCAGCCACTGGCCCGTGAACAAGGGAGGAGGGGGATGTGTTCTGGCTGCTCAGCTCCCAAAATAACCCATATCCAAGGGCGGACAGCCAGGTAAGCCCCAGGAGCCATCACCATGCCTTTCCTGGATGGATTCCAGCAACCTTGGAGCAGTCCTTGACCTTCCCTGTGCTCCCAGGTGGGAGGATGGCCTGGAAGAGAGATGTCCAGGCCAGAGCTCCTACCCAGGGTGAGGGGGCTGTGCAGTCAGTGCAGGCACCTCAACACTGACCCTCTCCTCTGCCACATACAGGCCACTGAGGTATCCCCATGAGATCTGAGTCATATTTGCTTTTTGGCTTCTGAGCCAGCAGCCTGACCACCAGGACCAAACAGGAGGTGCTCTGAAGCTCTGGCCCTGCCCTCTCCCTCTGTCTGTCGATTCCCATTCTCTAGGCGCCCATCTGTGTCCTTGCGCCAGTTCTTCTGTCTCTCCCCCTCCCTCCCCCTCTCCTTTTCCCTTTTTCTTTCACTTCCTCTCTCCATCCCTGCCCTCCACCCTCTATCTACTTCCCTCTATCTACCTCCCTCCCCATCTCCTCATTTTCCCTCTTCCTCCCTCTAGTCTCACTTTCTCTCTTTTAAAGCCTGCCTCTGATTCTCTCTTTCCTTCTTCCCCTCTCCATTCTACCCCTAGCCTCTCAAGTTTCTCTCTGCTCTACAGCTTCTCTTTCTCCCCTTTCTTTCCCCTCCACCCCTACTCCCTCCTCTTCCTCCAGTGGGAGTCACCCTAGAACACAGGCGCGGGGGTGCACGTACACACGTGCACACACACACACACACACACACACACTACTCCCCCTTAAGAAGAGAGCCTAGACTTTAACCCTGATGTCTTCCCCTCCCCCCCTCCCCCACCTCCAAGCCAGGCCCAGGACACAGGGATGAAAGCAGGACTGGTCAGGGGGGTAGATGTGAAGTTAATGGAGATGGGGGAGTAAGAAGGAAGGGGGCATTCTTTCCTTCTCCTTGCTTCCTTTCACCCCTGTGCTCAGAGCTGGGGCCCAGAAGGACATTTCTGAGCTATGGCCTCCCCTCTGTGCAGCTGCTGGGCTTCCCAGCATCAGACTGCAGGTCAGGTCATTGGGCCCATTCAGCAGAATTATAAATAGCATCTGGTGCCCAGCCTGGCCCACAGAGCAACCTTCGCTGCCGCAGGGTCCCCAGGGCCCCTATCCTCTATCCCTCCATACATCCCTCTGAGGCGAGGTCTGCCCCTCCCCTGTGCTGCCAGTGGTTCCTCAGGTCAGTATCCTATGTTCTGTCACCATAGCGACCTGCTTGGCCAGCCAGGCTCAGGTTGCTGGGAGGTGTGGGTGTGGGCAACTGAGGGAGAGGTCCAGTAGCCTGGAATCAAAAGTCATGGCTCTGTGCTAGGGCTTTTCTCTGTGGACTGGGGAGTGGATTCCTCTCCTGCAGAATTCTCAACCTGCTGGGGGACGAAGGGATGTCTGATACTGGGAGGCCTGGCAGAGGCCCCAGCCTCTCCCACTGGCCTGGGACAGAGGTTCAGCCAGGCCTTGAAGCCACAGAGTCGTAGGTTTAAATCCTGCATCTGCACTTGCTACTTAGGTCACCTTGGGACCACCACTTAACCCTCTGAATTCAGCATCCTCGGTTGAGTTAGAAAGAGTAATACTCCTATTCCACCCCCACTCCAGAGGTTGCTGAAGAGACCAAAGATGCTAACTGTGAGGCAGGCCCCTCAGTCCTCACTACTCCTCTTAGTCCCTGGGGGCAGGGCCGGGGCCAGGTGAAGCTTGCTGACTTCAGAGTCACACTGACCTGGGTTCCAGTCTGGCCGCTACCACTCACCAGCTGGATGATCTCAAGTAGGTTGCACAACCTCTCTGAGCCTAAGTTTCCCCATCTATAAAATAGATGTGCAAACAGTGTTTGTACCTCACCATGCATTTTTAAGTACGAATTGGGCATTGGTGGGAGAAGCCGTTGGTCCTGTGCCCTGCACATGGCAGCTATACTTGCCATCAGTTTCTGAACTGTTTTTTCTAGTCCAACCTTCTTGGCAGAGATGACTCTGCCTACATCACTAACTCACTGGTCACTGGTCTTTCTCTCCCAGGTCTCAGTCTCCCCATCTTCTAAATGACCACAGGACCACTCAGACCCTACCCAGGTCTGAGATTTGTGTATCGCAAGCAGCCTGACTAGGCTGGGCCATATCTAATATTATATACTGACGTCCTTACCAGGTTCTGTCCTCAGCTCCCGAAACCTGAGCTGCATGGTTGCCTGGCAATCAAGGCGTGATCTCAGAAGGCTTGGGTGTCAGGGTGTCCAGCTGCAGCCCCCTCCCTGCAGGCCAGAGTCCCAGCAGGGGAGATCAGGCCAGGGACCCTTGCCCAGACCAGCCCAGGAGGGGCCCCCTGCTCTTCTCATACCTGCCCAGGTCGAGCCTGTCTGAGAGCTCACTTTCTCAGGATAAAGGCAACCACTGGCCTCAGATATTTTTTATAGGTAGAACACGTGGTCAGACTTAGAGAGAAACTGGAGCCTCCTCTCGCTGCTAACTAATACAGCGGCTGCCACCATCACCATCTTCCTGGAAGCTTGCAACCCAAGTTTGCCCAAAAGCATAGAGAATTCCAACTCTCTCTTAGCACTGCCCTCAGAAGTCCTGATGCCACTTCCTGGAGTTCCCAAGGCACTTGCATGGCTACACTTAGCAAATCATGTCACCCTTCTGTTTACCCGGCCTCCCTGCACGACATCTCCCATGTTTCTATTCATTCGCCTAACAAATGTTTTACGGACCATCCATTCCTGCTCTATTGTGTTCTGCCTGAGTGATCTTCGGCAAGTTATTTAACCTCTCTTTGACTTGGGGCTTTTTTTCTCTGCAAAATGGGGATAATAAGAATACCTGCTTCATAGATTGGTGATGTGGGTCAAATGAAATTACGTGGATAAGGTGCTTGGCACGTAGAAAATGTTCCATAAATATTAGCTTATCGTGATTGGTTTTATTAAATTGTCATAATGTCAGACACCACTCCAGAGGGAACAGTGCACAGCCTTCGCCGTAGCCCCGATGCCTGAGAACAGAGCATGTCCAGTTCCTCTCCATCCACGTGCAGCCCACAGCTCCAGGCCCACAGCAGGCCCAGAGCAGGCCCACAGCAAAGTTGGCCAGGTAGTAGGGGTGAGATATGAACTGTTTGCCCTGAAATCCATGACTGCTTAGGTAACTGATTGCTGAGACATTGGCTTTAAACATCTTTTACCATTCCAAGTATAGGCTGCATCATCTGCAAAGTTACCAAAGTGGGTTTGAAATCTCATGGTAGGTTTCCTGTCTCTGCCTGTATTTGGGGTGGGAGAGGGACAAGTAGGTAGGTCCGTGGGTGCTGGAGGTGAATGTAAACAGCAGAGCAAACAGCTCCTGGAAGGGGATCTGGCATTTACAGGAACCTGAGAAAGAGTGCCTCCTTTCATTTTGCACCCAGGGTGTCTTCTTGCCTCACTCAAGTCCCAACACTGTGTCTGAATGACCTGTGTCACTTGTCCTTTTTGAGCCTCAGTTCCCTCATCTTTAAAATGAGCACCCTGCTCCCTCTGTCCCATGGTCACAGGTGAGACAAAGGAGGCCATACTGGGAAGAACCCTTTCCAATAACCATACTAATTAACAAGAAGATAGTGATGCTATCCATGCAAGAGTGCTGGGATGGTGGCCATGCCTCCCCAGAGCCTGCCATTCATCAGCAAAGCCATGTGGGGTGGCTGCCAGCCCTCTGGCCTGGGGGCTGTTTCTAACAGCAGGTGATGCGGTCAGGCTAACGGCTCCAGGATTTCACCCTCCACTTCTTCCGAACACAGGAAGGGGCTGCCATCTGCTTCCCACCCCTCACACTCAGGCTGCCAGGTCAGCCAAAGCCCCCGCCTCACACCTGTCAGCAGTGCAGGGAAAAGAACCCCACTGGGGGTTCCCTGGTGGATGCTAAAGCTAGTGATATCCTGGGGGCCTCCTCCAGGCCCATGCCACTTGGATGCTGGGCACCAGTCCTCCACCTCAGGGAGGAGCAGGGCAGCCCTGCGCTTCTCTCTTCCTGGTGAGCACCATCTTTCACTCCGCTGGTCTCCCCACCACGGGCCGCTCCATGTGTGCTGATTCTGGGTCTGGAAGAAAATTTCAACTCAACCTAAAAAACTTAATAACCACTGACACAGATTATCATGGAAGGAAGGAGTGAGCCCCTGTCCAGGGAGGCCTGCAGGCACAAGCAGGACTTTACACAGGTGTAGTGAGGGCTTAGACATCACAGGGATTTTCACCTCTGAGATCCCTTCTGGTCTCTGGATGCCAGTGAGCTTGAAGAATCAGGGCCTTTTCTGGCTTTTCTGTCAAGTTTTACAAATACTGGTGGCCCTGCATAGACTCACATTATTTTTTCATCAGCCTTGTGAAGGAGGAATGATTATTATCCCCATTTTAGAGGTCTCACAACTGAGGTCAGAGAATTGCCTTGATTTTACCAAGGTCACTCAGTGATGGCAGAACAAGGGTTCTAGCCTAGATCTCTCTGATTCTAGCCCTCAAACAAATGGGTTCTGACGCTGCTAAGTTGTGAGTCAAATGAAAAGGGGTTTAAGAATCCAGAGAGGAAAAGCTTCTGGAGTGGGAGGAAATTCCCGAGAGAAGAAGGCTCCGGGGATGATCAATCTAGGGTCCCAGACATGAAGTGGAACATAACAGGCAAAGAAGAGAGGTCAGTTCAGGCAGGGATCCCAACCAAGCAAGGTGTGGAAATGGGGTTGCTGGGGCAGCCACAATGATGGGGACAGAGGGGAGCCAGGCTGTACATACCCACCGTGGCCTTGCTCACTTTTGTTTGGGGCTCAGAGCCTCACAGTCTGAGAGGCCATGGCTCTGCACAGCTTCAGTAAGGCTGGGGTCCCCTGGGTCTGCACCCCCCGGGAAGCTGCATTCGCATCTGTCCCTGCACAGATGGCTGGTGAGCACAGCTAGCAGCCCTCACCCCCACCCACACCCCCTTCTGTCGCCTGGACTCGGCTACACCAGGGAGTGTGGTATGGCGTTATTTTTAGAAGTGGCACCATCTGTTCAAGGTGCCGGGCAAATTCTGTTTGTCTCCACAGTGGCCGGGACAGCCATGCCAAGTCAGAGGAAGACTGCAGAGTTGGCCGGCAGGGTGGCCACTAATCAGCATGTCGACCTGCTGAATATAGGAGCCAAAGAGATTCCACAGGCCCTCAGGGTGTGAGATTCTGGAATCTGGGATCTGGGGCTGCCAGTAAGGTAGCTCTGAGGATGGGACAGCCAACACAGAGGACAAGCTAAGCATGGGGGGAGTCCTGTGTTCCCAGCACCGTGCCTGGTCCTGGGCCCGAGCCTGGGCCTACCTCCTGGTAGATTCTGAGTATCCTGCCCTGACCTTGTCCCTGACCTCCAGCTTTGGGTGGAAAATGGGAAAGAGACAGGAGGAGAAAAGAACCATGGCTAGCCCTCAGGGATCCTCTGTGCAACCTAACACTGGGTTTGGCAGCATGGCCCAGAAGGGCTGACACATCTGCCCACTGGACTCCAAATGCTTCAGTGTGTCCCACTGCCTAAGCCACCACCACATTGGGCTTCTGAGTCATCATGTGGAGGAGTTAGGCTGGTGATTCTGAGAAGGGACTCTGATGGTGAGCTGTCTGTGTTCAAATCCAATAGTTATGTGATTCTGGGAAACCTCCTTAACCTGGCAGAGCCTTCATTTGCTCATCTGTGGAATGGGATGCTGATAGCAGCTACTTCATAGGGTCCAAGTGAGGATTTGCTGATTTGCTGCCTATAAGGCTGTGGTGTGTAGCTGGGTACATTCAGAATCAGCTCCTCCTACCAAATGCTTGTTGTCCCCCATGTCCTTCCATAGCCATATTTCTTCCTCTATCGTGAAACCAGTACTGATGGAGGCCTATACCATGCTGAAGGCTGGGAGTCCTTGTTCTCAGGAAGTTCACAGTCTAGTGGGGGAGACAAGTTGGCAAGACTCACTCGACTGAGGGTGAGAAATCGAGGAATAAACCACACATGATGGGCTGGCAGTGGGAAGAAGGTTGGAATCTAGAACAGGGGAATTAGAGAAGTGAGCATGCTGGGCCTTCTTGGAGAGGAAAGTTTTGATGAATGCGAAAGCAGGTGTACACCATCCTGGATAGAGGAAACAATGTGTGCAAAGGGTGGGAGGCAGGAGCATGCATTAGTAGGCCAGAAATACAAGAAGTTCAGGTAGACCAGAGCCCATGGAGGCTGGCTCTGAGCCAATCAGGCAGGAGCCTGGATGGCACCAGGGAGCCAGCGATGGTTTTTAATCCAGAGAGTGGGATGCTCAGTCTGAGAGGCAGCATAAGGTGGTGGCTTTAGGATCAGACAGGCCCCAGTTCTGCTCTCGGCTCTGCCACTTGTTATCTGTGTGACCCTGGGCATGATGTTATTTTACCTCTCTGAGCCTCAGTTTCCCCATCATAATAATGCCTACCTGTGGGCTTATTGTGAGATAAGGTGTGTTCAGAGCCTAACATGCTCCTGACACATGGAAGCCACTCAGCAAATGGCAGCCACCATTAGCACTCTGGGGACAGTGAAAAGAAGATCAAGGGGCCAGTCAGAAGGCCATGGATGAGGAGCCTGCCCTCTCAGCCCATGAAGAATGACTTTCCCCACATCTTAGCTTCCTGCTTCTCTGGTCTGGACCCCAAAGGACTCACTAGCTGTTCAAAAGTAATCTCCCAACTTCGACTCATCCACTGGCACGCCTGTGAGTGAATATTTCTACCCCAACACATAGAGGAAAAAACTTAATAAACTCAGTCAGACTGAGATGCTACCACTTAAATAGGTTCTGGCAAGAACCAGAAGGAAAGGACCGTGCACAGTGCAAAAGAGAGAATCACTAATGGTGGGATTTCTAGCATAAGTGATAGATGGCACTGATGGGCCAAGGTGAGTCCTCTGTGTATGCACTTAAGTGGCCTTTTGCATAATGTCATTTTGCTGGCTCATACCTGCTCACTAGGATACTCCATTGCCTAAGAACCCAGCTTTGAGTGCCAGCACCAAATATCTGAGGTCAGCTCCCCATGTCTGTTCACAGAGCTCGTGGAAAAGTTCCCATGCCCTTCCAGTAAACCTACACCCAGCACCTCAAACTCCCCAACCCCATACTCTGTTGGTTAGCACTGCAATCCTAGAAAGCTTCTGGGGCACTTATAACTCTTTGCTCTATGTCAGCACCACAGTATGTGACAGGTCCTTGGCACTCAATTCATAAAGCCCACCCCATAACCCCAGTCAGCACTGTGGCCTTGGGAACAGCTCCCAGTGGAAACAGTTCCCCAGTGCCTGCTTCTTTGTCTTTCCCTGAAGGGCTGTCAGTCAGCACCAAGACCCCATGGACAGCATTCACTCCCAGCCTCTGCTGGTCAGCCTGCAGGGAGTGGGGGCCTGCAGTTATCAAATTCTCTGACCTCAGCCACACAGTCCCTCCCCAGCACTCACGTCCATCCATCCATCAGTACTTTATCCCCAGAGACAGCTCCCTGGCCCCAGCCCTCCACAATCAGAAGTGAACACTGAAGACTCACCAACCAGCAAGTAACCTGTTGTGTGTCGCCAGAGCACTGACCTAGCAGCACCCTCTGCTTCACTATGGAAACCAGAGGACAGGGCAGGAGCCTGATCTGTTGGAGAGGGGATGTGAGTGAGCCTGGGGGCCCTTAAGAGTATCTGTGTGTGTTTGAGATCTGACTCTTCTAATCCCTAACCAAGGACCTTACACCGGTCACTGCACTTTTTTTCCCTTTTTTTCTCCTCTGTAAATCAGGGTGCCAATAGTTATTGTATCATAGGGTTGTTGTGAAGGATTGAATGAGATAACAAACAAACTGCATGGAGTGATGCTTGCCATGTAGGAGGTGCAGTCTAAGTGTTGTTGTTGTCATCATTTTTTGCCCTTCCTTCAGGCCTCTGCTAGTAAATCATGGGAGAGAAGGAGGAAGATAAAGATAGACTGGGACAGTGTCACTGTAGCCTGTTAGGACCTAGAGATGGGAGGCAGGGCAGAAAAGGGCAGAAAAGGGGGCCTCAAGGAGGTCAGTGCAGCTACATGGAGAGCAGGGCAGGTGAGCACAGAGGCCGGAGAGGCAGCCAAGGCTTTTGACTGAAGCCAGAGAACAAGGTTCAGAGCAGCTGCTCCACAGCCTTCTTAATGCATGTCCCCTTTCTTGCAGCACAAAGTGAGATTTCTGCAGTACTTTTCTGCCTCAACTAGACTTTCCTGCCTCCATCTGATGGTGACTTTACTGTTTTAGCTTCATCAGAAAACTCTCAAAGATTTTTTAAAGAAAATATTTCTAAATAAGGAGCATATCAAGTGTACAAGTATCAGAAAGCAGACAATGCCTTGCACAGTCCCAAGCAGGGCAGTGCAAGTCAAAGGCAGTAGGTGAACTTTGATCAGCTCATGACTACTGGGTTCTAGGACGCTTCTCCTTCCTTCAGCCTCCAGCCAAGCAATACATAGCTTGCAGATGGGATGGCTGCTCCTTCTTGGGATGATGTGGCAGCAGGGAGAACCAATGAAGTGTGTATGCCCTGAGAAGCAAGTATCAGATGATGGGAGGATCCTTGAGGATGGTGCTTCGATGGTCCTTCAAAACTGAGTATCTGTCCAAACCTCCCCCTCACTTTACAAAAAAAGGAAACTGAGGCACAGAAGAGAAGGATCTGGTCCAAGGCTATTCTGCAAGTTGATGACAGACAACGGGGCGCAGAGGAAAAATGGAGGGTCTGGACTAGAGCAAGTGTATTTTTTTTTTAATTTTGTTTTTATTTTAGAGCAAGTGTATTTAAACTGTGCCAAGTGCTATCTCTATAGCCTTGGCCATCTGTAACCTCTCTGAGTCCCAGCTTCCTTACCCATAAGGTAGAGACAGTGATAGCATACAGCCCATGGAGACAGGTGCTAAGCAAGTCCTGTTAATAGCAGTGGTAAGCCAAGACCAGAACCCAGCAGCTCTTTGCTCTTCTCAAAGTCCCAGTGACTTGGGGAAAGGCCTGAGATGTACCACCTTAGTTTGACTGGATGGGTGAAAGGATGGAGAGATAGATGGACAGATTGGTGGACGACTAATGATTGGGTGGGTGGATAGAAGCATGGACAGATGGATGAGTGGGCAGGTGGGTGGATGGGTGGGTGGATGGATGGATGGATGGATGGATGGATGGATGGATGGATGGATGAATGGATAGATTTGTGGATAGATAGGTGGGAAGATGATAGTTATGTGAAACACCTGTAGGACTAGAAATTGGGTTTTTCCCCTACCATCAAACATTGGCAGCTGTTCTAAAGAACAGGGAGCAGTAGAGGGTGTTGAGCCTGGTGAGAAACAAAGGGCTAGACCTGCCCCCTCTCAGGACAGGCATGAGGCTAAGCAGACACACGAAAAGCCCTACATCCCTAACATCCCACCCTCTGGCCCTGCTTCTGCCATCTGTGCCTTTAGGGCTGATGCAAGGCTGTTTCTGTGGTCTTTTTTATTTTTTTTTAGATTTTCCTTTTCTGTTAGCAGGATAGGAGTTTTCAGAAAATAGCTCTAAATTTCCTTCTGAGGTATTTGTTTTCAGTTGCCTTTCTCCTTCCCAGTTCTCTCTCCTCAGCTGTGAGAATTTAAAGCTGAGCTTTTGTTGTCGGCTTTGATGCACATACATACACATACAGACACTGTTGGGGCTTACACACACAGGGGCAGGTGTGGGCACAGGTGTCTCTGGCTCTCTCACACTAACAGACACACACTTATGCTGACAGAGTCAATAGAACTACATAGCAAACCTTGTCGTTTGGGGTCATCCACACTAAGCACACATCTTCTGGCATAACACAGGGACACACAGTCACTTACAGGCCCAACCCAACACTAACATTTTCACATTCCTTCTGATAGAGATGTGCCCCCAGACTATGGACTGGCCATGATGAACATCTACCATAACACACTCACCCTGACCTTGCACATCCACACTGAGTGACCCTACACACTCCCACTAATGTGCATACCCTCACTCACTCTCACATTGTCACTGCAGACCCATCAGGCTCTCTCCTTATGTGCACACACTCACAAACAGACAGGACATTTCCTCCCCCAGAGAGGGGCATCTAAGGCAGTGGCTACAACTGTCTGAGTAAAGCTGAGGGAAGAGCAGTTGTCTCTGTCTCTGGCTGCTGGCTGAGTTCACCCATTTTCCTGAGTCACAGCTGAGTTGGAGGGTTCCCATTACTGGGACAGGAGACTGTACTGAAAGGCCAGAATTTGCATCCAGGAGAGGAAAGAAAAGGTCCTACCTCAAGGAAACTAGTTAGTCAGAACTAGAGTAGAAGGAAGACTAACCTTGTATGCTGTGCCAATAAGCTGGGACCATCCCCAGCCTTTTGAGCAATGCCAGGGGCCTTGTGGGTATGGCCCTATCAGTCTGAGTTCTGCATTAAACACAGCAGTGTGGGGGAACATTCTGATTGAGCAGAGGATAGAGGCAGTAAGCAAGTTACCATCCTAAGAACAGTTACCATTTAACAAGTTTTTCCTTTGCGCCAGGAACTGGGCTAAGCTCTACCTCAATTAGTCCTCCCAAAGCCCTTTGAGTTAGGATGTGAATTTGGTTCTGTTGGGGAGGAGTAGACCAAGGCCCAGGGAGGGGTTCAGAACCTTGCCCGAGTCACAAAACTAACCAGTGGCAGCACCAGGCCTCGTCACTTGGGAACTCTAGACAGGGCCTGTGTCCCCTGCATTTGTCATGGCTACCAGAGATGATTCAAAGAGGTGACTTTAAAAATACATATTAGCCTGACCAGGCGGTGGCGCAGTAGATAGAGCGTCAGACTGGGATGTGGAAGACCCAGGTTCGAGACCCCGAGGTCGCTGGCTTGAGCAAAAGCTCGCCAGCTTGGATCCAAGGTCACTGGCTCCAGCAAGGGGTTACTCGGTCTGCTGAAGGCCCGCGGTCAAGGCACATGTGAGAAAGCAATCAATGAACAACTAAGGTGTCACAATGAAAAACTGATGATTGATGCTTCTCATCTCTCTCTGTTCCTGTCTGTCTGTCCCTATCTATCCCTCTCTCTGACTGTCTCTCTGTCCCTGTAAAAATAAATAAATAAGTAAATAAATAAAATACATATTAAAGTGGCATTTAAAATCAGTACAACTTAAAACAGAAGGAGTCAGCATTCAAAAGTAACTTTTAGCACATAATTCATTTGTGATTGTCCCAGGTACCATCCCTCAGTTTGATTTTAATTTTTTTTTAATTTTATTCATTTTAGAGAGGAGACACAGAGTGAAAGAGAGAGAGAGAGAGAGAGAAAGAGAAATGGGGGAGGAGCTGGAAGCTCAACTCCCATATGTGCCTTGACCAGACCAGTGCAGGGTTTTGAACTGGCAACCTCAGTGTTCCCAGGTTGAAGCTTTATCCACTGCACCACCACAGGTCAGGCCCTTCAGTTTGATTTTAAAAGCTGTTGGTTTGGGGTTTTGTTTTCTTTTTTAATCCTTCCATCAAAAGATAGATTCCTTCTTTGTTAAATTAACTCCAAAACAAACAAACAAAAAAAACATTGCTCCTGCCTCTGCAAGCGTCCTTCCTGGCAAAGACTTTTTATTAAGGTGCCCCCCTATTCTGGAGTCACTGAAAAGTAACAATACAGGGTCATTTAAATGCTAATAAGATAAAATTGAAATGCATAAATCTAATATTTTCACAATATTCTCCTGTATTCTAAAGGTCCTGGCACTGTCAGAGCCTGAAGGGACTTGAGAGAACACTAATCCAATACCTTCACTTCCATGGAGAAACTGAGGCCCAGAGAGGAAAAGGCTTGGTCAAGGTCATACATACTACAGGAGCTTGGAAAAAAGGGAGGGACTTTTCAATGGGCTCTGGCCCCAGGTGACTGTGTGACTCTTAGTATGTTTACTCACCCTTTTGGGGCCCAGAACTGGTCATATACCCTACCAATGCCCCTATCTCAGAATACTATAGACGGGGTTACTTAAACAACAGAATTGTATATCTCACAGTTCTGGAGGCTGGGAAGTTGAAATCCAGGTGCCAGGAGATTGGGTTCCTGGTGAGGGCCCTCTCTCCCTGGCTTGCTGTTTTCTCACCGTGTCCTCATATGGTCGAGAAAGATCATCCTTCATGTCACTTTTAATAAGAACACCAATCCCATTTATGAGGGTTCCACCCTCATGACCTAATTACCTCCCAAAGTTCCCACATCCTAATACCATCACATTGCGGATTAGAGCTTCAACATACTACTTCGGGGATAAACACATTCACACCATAGCAGCTTCTGTGCCCTTTTTTTTTATTTTTATTTAATTTTTATTTTATTCATTTTAGAGAGGAGACACAGAGTGAGAGAGAGAGAGAAAGAGAGAAAGGGGGAAGGAGCTGGAAGCATCAACTCCCATATGTGCCTTGACCAAACCAGTGCAGGGTTTTGAACTGGCGACCTCAGTGTTCCCAGGTCGATGCTTTATCCACTGCGCCACCACAGGTCAGGCTTCTGTGCCCATTTTTTAAGGCAGGAGTGACTGCAGTGTTGAGAACTTGCCACAAATGAGCCTCATCACAACCATGAAGGAGACACACTTGCTAATAACAGGTTTCGAGGGGGAGATACAGAAACCAGGGTTGTCGAATATCTGCTTCCAGCCAGGAACTGCACCAAGATTCACACACAGAGATCTCCATGGGTCTGCACAGCAGCCTGTTAGATAGATGGGTCAACTCCAATTTGCAGATGAAGCCTATCCAGTGAGGTTAGATGACTTCTCCAAGGTCACACCACTCATTAAATGTCTCAGGTATAGAGTGGTAGCTCAGGTGGTATTTGGGTGCGGCAGCAAGGATGTCAGAGTCTGGTGAGCTGTGGCTGAGGGGACAGCTGCCTGCTCCAACCTCACACCCTTTCCTCATTGTGATTAAGGGAAACTGAGAAGTGGAGGGCAGGGGATGCTTCTCAAAGAAAACAGTATGACTACAGGTTGTGATATTTTTCCTTATCCCCAGCAAACCTGTGACATAAGCAGGAGAGGAATCATTAGCTCATTTTACATATGAAGAAACTGAGGTCTAAGGTCCGAGGACTTTCAATGGATGGATGAGCCAGGGGATAATCCAGATATTCATTCATTCATCAAGCATTTATTCAGTGCCTTCTAGATGCCAGGCACCATACAAGGTACAAACGTGACATGACTGCTGCCCACTCAGACATTGCTCTCAAGCTGCTGGGAAAGGCAGACTGCTAAGCAGGTCCAAGCAATAGAGTGTGAACTGTGGTATGATACAGGAGGCATCCAGGAGTCAGGAGCATTTACACAGCCATGGGTGATCGGGGAAAGCTCCCGAGTAAAGGGCACTGCGCTGAGCAGAACAGGCCATTGTCAAGGCAGTGATGGTTGGGGGTGTGGAGAGTGTACCAGTCTGGAGAGTTCAGGCAGCTAATTGATTCTACACTAACTATCAGGTCTTCGGCTCTGTTTGTCTGTCAGTATATCATTTGAGTGGCATCATACAAGTACTTCTGTGCCAGTGGACTTCAAGCTCTCTAATCAAGGAGATCCCACAGTTAAATCAATACCAAAGTACTATGTAGAAGGAAAAACCAAGATAACCAGAATAGGGTTGGTCTCATGCCTGCACTGGTGAGATGCAGGAGCCAGAAGGTGACAGAGGCAGAGGACAAGCCACAGAAGAAACAGCAACTACAGTAAGAAATCTCAAAGAAGGAAGTTTAAGACTGATCATCTACAGGGGCAAAGTTCTGGTTTTTGACTGTTTGCTATCCTACCATTTCATCCCTCCATACATGTTCACACAGGTCCTTTTACCGTGTTCCTCCTGACCTTTTACTAATAGATAATTGTATATTTCCATTTCTCACATGTACATCTTTTGGTGTAAGGCCAACTTAAACGCCAGGAGAAAAATATTCCCTACTCATCTCCCCTGATATCCTCAGTCAGATCAGATCTTCCTGCTCTGGTTGTCCATAGCACCTGGGGCCCCATCATGACAAACCCATCATGTTATATAGAAATCACTCAGTTAATTGTCTCTCTTCTCCACTATCAACTCCTGGAAAGCAGGACCATTTCTGGATTGTTCAGTGCCTTGAACAGAGTAGATGCCCAAAACAGTTATTGGATGGATGGATGAATGGATGGATGGAGAGATGGACAGATGAATGGACAGACAAATGTACAGACGAATGGATAGACGGATGGATGGGTAGAAGGTTGAAGATCATTGTTCATCTTAACACAATAGTGATTAAAATTACCAGTAGGCCATTAACTTGTGCCTACTATTGTCATCACAAATATAATTACTTCTAATGATTCTCATAGCTTGTGCTGTCAGATGTAATTATCAGTGCCGTAAGCCATGCCACAGGTAGCAAGGGGACAGATAGAAAATAGTGCCTTGAGTCTACGGCATACCACCCTGAACTCGCCCGATCTCGTCTGATCTCAGAAGCTAAGCAGGGTCGGGCCTGGTTAGTACTAGGATGGGAGAAAACAGTGCCTCGAGTTTAGAAAGTCCCTGTGGTTTGAAAAGCACTTTCATTCACATATGGCATTTCGTGTAAGCATCCTAAGAACCCCATGAGGGAGACTCACCAGGGGACGCAATGTCCTGATAAAGGGAGTGTCTCTGGATTCAGAGTGCCTAAGTTTAAATCCCAACTCTGCCACTCACTGTGTGATCTTGGGAGGTTATATCACCTCTTTTGGTCTGTTTCCTCTTATGATCTATGGGGATAATAAGACTGTCTATCTCTTAAAGCAATGATGTGGATTGGTAATAATCACAATAACTACTGAGTGCTCAGTAATTACTGGGCTCAATTCTAACTATTTTACATGAAATAAACTTATTTAAGCCTCATAACACCTATGAGGTAGATACTTTTATTTCTCCTCCCTTTCTTAAGATAATAAAACTAAAGTTAACTTGCTTCTCATTCTGCTAGGAAGTGGAGGAGCCAAAATTTGATCAGAAACTGTGGCTTCTTGAACCCCTAGTCAAGAAGCCACGATTTCTTGCTCCCAGTGTAAAAATAAGGCTTCCTGCTGCAGCCTTCAGTGCAAGTGCCCCCCTGGAAAACATGACAGGTTTCTCTTGTGGCTGCACCCCAATCTTTGTCCAGGAATCCCCATACCCCAGGTGGAAACACCAGATTTGAACATGGTTTATAATTAACTCCCAATAAATTAGGAAGCAGCAAGAGGAGAATGACTGCTGTCTAACAGATGAGGAAACAACCTCAGCAAAGTGAAAGGATTTGCCCAGGGTTCTACAGGATTTGGGAGAACTTTGATTTGAACCTGCATTTGCTCTGATTCCATCCTGTGTTCTTCCGTCGTCAGGCACAGTCCAGCTACCAGTCTGTACTCTTCAGAGAGAAAGTAGAGAGTGCCCTCTAGGGAAAGTGGAAGGAGCACCGACTGGGAGTCAGGAAACCAGACACCTTGTGGCCCCTCTGCTTTTGCTCTTTGTGGATCTGGACAAGTCCCTTTCCCTTTCTGACCTCCAGGTTCCTCACTGGGAAAAAAGAGATTAACTCTAAAATGCCACCAGCTCTAAAATTCTGTACAAGAGGAAAGGACTGTAAAGGCGAGAGAAGGGGCAGGAAAGAGGGAACAAGAGGGAGAAGCTGAGGCTGGGGCGGGGCTCAGTCTCATCTTCCTACCCCCCCTACTCTCCTGGACCTAAGATGGCCAGCTGTCTGTGGCTGCTAGGCGGAGCCGGTTCCTGTGCCAGGCTCAACTGAGCTCAGCGGGGGCCCTTTGTCACCCAACGCTTGCCGGGGCCTTGGCCACTGGTGTTGGGTGTCCAGGCAGATTGGATTCTCTCCTGGCAGCCCTGCAGATGCCACACTCCTGCAAGGGTGGCTGGGCAGGCAGAGAGAAGTCAGCGTTTCCTCCTCTTCCTGGGCTCCCCGAGGGACGTGGAGGCCGCTGTCTGTGGTGCTGGACTGTGGGGCCCCCCAGGTGAGGGTTCCCTGGACCCCAGCTCATGCTGGGGGACAAACTGTGGGCTCAATGATGTCCTGGTGAATATGCATGAGTTAGCTCCTCTGGCCCATCTGAGGGTCTTGATCAATGTGACTGGGGGCTAAGGGTAGAGGTGGGTGGCTTTCCCGCATCCCAGGGACCCTAGAGAGAACAGTGTATATCAGCAGACACAGGTGGCATGGACAGGGGTAGCATCTATACTTAGGGGTTATGCCTCAAATTGTGTGGGCATAAGATGTGTATAAACACATTGGGAAAGTGAGAGAAATAGGGCTCTGTGTGTGCACAAAGGGGCGGTGAGCACAGGTAAGGAGGTGGGGATGTTAGATGTGTGCCTAGAAGTGTGACTGTGTGTGACACTGTGCATGTCAGGGGAGGGTGGTTCTTCTATCTGTGGGGAAAGTGGGGCTTGTGTATTGTCTGTGTATGGCAGTGGGTTGGGTCCTAAAAGTAGGCGGGTTGGATGTTACAGGATATTCCGAACCCTGTCTGAGAGTGTGTGTGCACCAGGGTATGTGTTGTGAAGTCAGTCTGTTACATAGCATAGTGGACAATTAGGGGATTGGGGTGTTATGAAGGTCCATTAGGCTATGTCTTGGGGGTGGTATATTGTGGGGTATCCAGGAGAGTGCTGGTATGTTTGAGTTTGCAGTGTGTGCTGGTGTGCTATGGGGTGTTGAACAAAACACCCATATTAGGGTATATGAGTGCTATTTGGGGTAGGTATGCATGTATGCATGCACTGGACCTTCATGAGCACCCATCCCATGAGGCCCCTAGGTCCTGACCCTTGTCACCACTCTGTGTTTACCCCCACAGGAGCCACCACCCCTGACCATGTAGATGCCAGCTCCGGGGAGCAGCATGGGCCCCGCTGAATGGAGACTACTGGGTCTACAGCCCTGAGCCCCTCTGGCCCCTGGACTTCACTCTGCACCCAGGGATACCCCTTGGAGTTCACCACTGCTGTTGTCAGACCACCTCAGCCGCCCCCTCCCCCTGGGACCTGGAGTTGGCCACCAGGAGCCACAGCCATCCAGTGAGGTTGTGCTGGGGACAGCCACACAGAGCCATCACCCAGCAGCCTCTTGTCCACTGCTGACCCTCGGGCCCACCCGAGCAGGGACTGTGGCAAACATGGGTGACATGACCAACAGCGACTTTTACTCCAAAAACCAAAGAAATGAGTCAAGCCATGGGGGCGAGTTTGGGTGTACGATGGAGGAGCTCCGCTCCCTCATGGAACTGCGGGGTACTGAGGCTGTGGTCAAGATCAAGGAGACTTATGGGGACACCGAAGCCATCTGCCGGCGCCTCAAAACCTCACCTGTCGAAGGTAGGTGGGAGACTCAAACCCAGGGCTGCAGCCCTGGTGACCAACATCTATGTTGGCTCCAGGAGCAATATTCATAATATTTAACCACAGGGATGTCTTGGCTATGGGCTGAAATGCCAATATAAGCATTCTGGTTTATTCTAGTTGAGAGTCAGCCCTTTGGACAGGCTAGAGGATGGTGCTTCCATTTTCTCCCCATTGTGGGTTGGAGTCTGATCCAGGCCACCTACAAAGAGAACCTCAGGAACAGAGCTGGGTTACAGGCTGTGTTCTAAAAACAAGGTGCCAAAATCAGCCCAATGGGCTGCTTGCATCCATGCAGGGGGTGGGCCCATCAACCTGGAAATCTGGGAGGCACCCAGTTTAAGGTGGGGCCAAGAGGAAAGCTGGTGGGTGGGAAGAAGAACCATATCTCTCTTGCCTTTGTGGAAACTCAGGCAGGGTTCCTACTTTCCCCATCCCATCTACAGTGGTTGGATTCTGGAATTCAGCCACCCAGCCCCTGGCTTTCCATCCCCATGACCCCAGAAACCCCCATGTCTGGGCTCCAGCATGGAACCACAACATTGCTACCATGCACCAATCCCAGCTCCACAAATACTGCCACTGGGCCAGGTTGTGCCTGGCTATCCCAAATCCAGGCTCTGACTTGGGGACTCCCAGATCTCTGAGGCAGATGTAGGTCTTGGAACTGCTAGACAGACAGAGCAGTCAGGAAGATGGGTCATTATGGAAACAGTGACAGATGACCATGTATGTCTTGCCCCGGACATGGGTGTGGAACTTTCTTGCAATCAACAAAATCGGTAGGCCTGAGATCTCCAGAGGGAGAGGATTCCAACTTCCCAGGGTATCTGCCATGAGGCACAGAAGAGAGAAGCCAGACCAGCTTAGGCATCGAAGCTTAGTTTGGGTCTCCATCCCCAGTTACCTTCCCCTTACCATGAGGGAAAAGAGTTCCCAAATGAACCCTAAAAGCATAGGTATGAGGCTCTGCCCAGGCACTCCCCAATATTGTAATTTCATGCAAAGAGGCTGCACCAAGCCTCAGTTTCTTCCTCTGGAGAATGGAGCCAATGCCTACCTCACACTGCTTAGTGGAGGCCTGAGCATGCAGTAGGCGCCGAATAATTGGCAGCCATATTATTCTAAGGAGATTGGATGACAATTCCTCCCCCAGGTATAAACCACAACCTGGGAGGCAGGCAGCATCTGAATCCTCATCCCCATGACAGACAACAAATCTGAGGCCGGAGGTCCCTCTCACTCCATCTCCTAAATCCAGTCCCCATGCCCTGGGCATGGCTGAGCACTAACTAAATGCATTTTCTATAGAGGCTGCTTGTAGACCTAACTACTTACTGAGGCATACAAGTCTGTCCGGTAGTTACCTGTGCCTGTACCCCTCTGCACCTGGTGGCTTGGGGTGTCTGTGTCCCTCTTCATTTGGGGCCCTCTTAGGTCAGGAGGAAGAGTTAATTTAGCTTGATCCTTCCTCCCAGATTGGCTTCTGTCTCTGATGTTATGTATACGTGTTGAGCACAGACTGAAGTTCAGAAACACTTTTCTTTCGTGGTGTTTTTAAGTTTTGGCAGGGAGGGTGGAAATAGAGAAAACATTCTCTCTTCACTGTGAGATTCTAGCTCAGGTCTTATAAATGAACACGTGTGGCCCTGTAATGGGAGTGGTCTTAGCCTTGGAGCTTCTGAACCCCAGCCTTGTGCGAACACCTATTTGTGGCAGACTGGTCCGTGCTCACCTCCGCCATCAAGCTGACATACTCTCAGCCTGCTAGGAGGCAGTGGTCTTTGCCTTGTGAATAGGACCAGGAGATTCTCTTGAGTCAGGAATTCTTAAGTATATCTGGGCTCCATCCCTGGATGGAAGATGTAGCCCTTCTCCACAGAAAATGCAGCAAATGTGGCTCACACTCTCAGTGCCTTCACAGAACCCCTTGAAAACAGGCTATGGACCCCAAATTAAGAGACCTACCCTCCCCTGCCACCTGACAGGCTCTCAGACCCCGGGAAATTGAGTGGCCCATTGCTGAGCTCCACCACTGTGCAGGACCATTACCAGTTGGCTCATTATGTCCTGCTCCTGAGGGCAGGAATCCTGTCCTGCTCCTCTTTGTACATCCAATGCCCAGTCTGGTGCCTGACACAGAGGAGAGTATATAACTGCCCATAAAACCCTGAAACATGTCATTAGGTCCCCAGCCCACAGGGAACAGCTCAGTAGTCTGAGCAACCAAAACAGAAAACTATCTAGACTGAGTATAGCAAGGGCCCAAGAGCTCACAAGAGAGGTGAGGTGGGTAGACAGTGAAGGTCAGAGAAGGATTCCCAAAGGAGGTGTTTGGCTAAAAGGGGACTCAGTTTTCTCATCTGTAAAATAGAAATAATAATGACATCTCTGACAGGTGCTCTGTCACCTTGCAGCTGTGCATGTGCCTTTGGGCCCTTTGTCTGACCTCTCTAAGCTTTGGTTTTCTAATTTTTTATGAGAACCAAATGAAGTCTCTGATGGGAAAGATCTCTGAGGAGGAAGAAAGCCTGTGGTAGGATTAACCAGAGCCACTGCTGCAGTGGTCCCCAGAAAGTCTCCCAGGGTGCAGGTGGAGCTGAAAGAGGCTTGGGTAGGGGCAGAAGAGTGTAATGTCACAGACCCCAGACTTGGGTGACCTGGGTTCAAATCCATGCCCTACCATTTACCAGCTGTGGGACTGTGGAAAATTACTACTCAACTCCTCTAAGCCTCAGTTTCCTCACTATCCCCCATTGAATGGGGATAATAATAGTGCTTAACTCATAGGGTTGTGGTGAGGACAACTTAGCTCAGAACAGCCCCTGGCACATGGGCAGTGCTGTGTGTTAGGATTAAGCCCCAGAGACTAAACACCTCCATTTCCCCATTAGTAAAATGGGTTGTGAACATTGTCATTCATTGAGATTGGGACAAGTTCCCAGATAATATTGTCTGCACTATGATTATCACTACTCTAGAAAAAGCAATCACAGTCTCCAGAAAGTGTAGGATCTGTCTCTTCTGGAACACTGGTCAGTGTCCGCACGTGGTGCCACACTTGGTAGTAGGCTATTCTGCATCCTTATTATATCTGTATGTGGAAGCAGGAGTTGTTATCCCATTTTACAAATGGGAAGCATGAGGGCTTAAGATCATCACTACAGTTCACATCAAAGCAGACTTTGAGCACAGCTCTGATGGCCACCACACCCAGGTGTGCCATCAGCCCTAAGCCAAGCATATGCACGTGGGCACAGTCCTCTAAAGCTGTTATATGTCTGATGGGGGCCTGAGTAAGGTGGGGCCAACAGGGAACTGTTTTTTAGTCTCTCTCATGTTCAGCATTTGTCCTACCCTGTTTACCCTCTTCTGATTTGCAAAAATGCTTGGCCTCTGGCCCCAGCCCTCAACTTAGAATTGATCTAGGGCTATGCCAGATCCAGACAGGGACTCAGGTTGGCCATTTCTGACACCCTCTGTCCCCAATCTGCTGACGTGAGCAAGGAACTGGCCTCTGAGTACCACTATAGGAAAGAACACACATAAATTAGCCTTTCCATTCACATCCAGCTAATTTTAGGCAAAAAGATTTCTGCAAGTGATAGAGGAGGTTTAAAGCTATATAAATCTGTTCCCACTTAGGGCACCACCCGCTGCTAGCTCAGCCCCACAGCCTGGCAGTGTTAGATTTTCTACCTAATGGCCCAATTCTGGAGATAGCTATTCTGTAAAACTGGCCCCTGAGAGAGCAGGGGTGGCGTCTGCCTTCGACCTGAGCTTTGTTTCTTTCCTTTTCCACTACTGGTCTGTTCCATTCTGATAATGCCTTTCTCTCTGCCCTCCACTCCCCCTTTTCCTTCCAAACTCTTCCGGCCTAGAACAATAGGGCCCCAGAGACTCAGGTTCAAATCCCAACTGGTTTACTCTTAAGGGACACTGGGAGAATTCAGTGTAACCTGTCTGAGCCTTGGTTGCCTTATCTGTGAAGTGGGGATAATAACACTACCTACCTCACAATTATTGTTTATGTGAAGGGCTTAGTCAAGTGTATGGCAAATTTTAGACACTTACAAATGATGTTATTGTTATTATTTTTATACATGCATGGGTCCCATCCTCATGAAAGAATTAGGCAATTACTAAGACAGTGACCAATGAAGGGTTGATGTGGTATCAGAGAGGCTTCCCAGAGTAGGCAGACTCATGACGAGTCTGGAAAGATGGGTAGTGGGTGTTGCAGGGGCCTGTGAGGTCCTGGAGATGTTTGTCATTCTCCACTGTGTCCCCAGCACCGGGTGAATGCCTGAGAGCTCAAAATTATTCACAGAAGGAAGAGAGGGAGAAAGAAGAGATGGGGGATGCCCTGGTGCCCCTCCCTGTGTAGGACGGAAGGACATAGGACACCCTGTGTCACCCATGGAACAATTAGCTTCGGTTCCCCAAGTCTAGAGTGGCACTTCCCTGAGCCGTTACACACCTCATCCTTCACTTCCTGTCACCTGCACCTCAGGTTGTCAGAGGAGAAGCTCAAACAAGTCCCATCAGGCAATCCCTCCACTGTGTGTTTTATGGTAAGGGAGCAAGGGGGACAAAGACGACGGGGCAGCAGCAGGTGGGGTGGGAACTGGATACTTCAGAGTGTTGTGAAACGGAACCTCTGGTTAATTTTGTATGAATCCTACAGCCTGCCCAAGTGGAGGACAGAGAGGGGCTGAGGAGGGACAGGAGGGCAGATCATGGGTGGGAGGGATGGTGCCTTGTGTTGTATAAATACAGTGTTAGCTGAGAACACCCTCCAACCTAGCGGCCTCAGGTCATCCATAGAGCCACCAACAGCTGGACATGGGGGAATGTGGAGGCAGTGGATGGGAGTCTTCTGTTTGAGTGATCTCATTGTCTGTTTCCCCAAAGATCACTAGGGTCCTGACAGGTTGACAGGAAAACTGAGGTAGTCACAGACTCAATCGTGTCGCAGACAGGGGTCTTCATGTGAAGTGGTCCGTGCTCCATTTTAAGGCCTAGAATGCTGTCAAGTGCTGGACTTGGAGGAGAAAAACTTACAAAGTATTTAAGAGACTGAGAAAACTAGCTACCTTTTCAAATACACACAGGGGTGGCAGAAGGGAAAGCATGAAGACTAGGGAGGTGTTCCAGCATCACTTGTGTCACCACAGACAAGATGCTTAGACTCTCACCACCTCACTTTTCTCATCTGTAAAATGGGGATTGTGCTACTTCACTCTTTGCCATTTGGAGATAGTGAGTTGAAAGTGCTTTGAAAGTTTTCCATTAAGGAATTAATCATCTTTCAATATTGATTATTTCTATCTATTAGGATTCTGGTTGAGAGAAACCCATCTCAAACTGACTTATGCAAAAAAGGACTTTCTGGCTTGTGCAATTGAAAGGTCCAGAAACTGTTCTGGCCTCAGGCTTGGCCAGATTGGGGCCCTCAGTGCTGCAAGAGGGCTTTATCCATCCCTCTCCTATTATCTTTCTCCCCCACTGTTCTCGGGGAGGCTCTCACCCTGTGAGGGCCCCAGCATCTTCAGGCTAACACCCTCCCATCCCAGCCATCCTAGGGCCAATGGCATCTCTTTTTCAGGGTCTCCCCCTAAGTACCAGAACAGACTCCCTCTGGACCACCAGGAGTCACATGTCCAATCTTGAACCAATTCCTGTGGCCAAAGGATGTAACAGGCTGGTAGGTCAGACCTGAGTCACATGCTCCCTGAAGAGGGGGGCCAGTCAGTCCACCCAGACCACATGGAGACTGGGGGATGGTGGGGAAAAGAGACACAAAACATACATGCTTATGGGTCTATTGTGTGGAAGGCCCCTACTGTGTGCTGGGGAGTGGTTGGTGGAAGAACAGGTGTGCTCCGTGCCTTTGAGGAGTGCTTGGCCTGATGTGGAGACAGGATAGAATTGAGAAGGCAGTAGAAGAGTGAAGGCAGGATTCAGGAGCACTACATGCAGAATGGTCATAGCCAAACCACAGCACTGTCAATAACCACACCAGGGCAATCGGCATAAACTGGGTCCGTCCAGGCAAAGTAGGTCTACAAGTAGTGTTCCAGCAATGAAGTGGCCAACTTGTCTCATGGTCAAATCCTGGCTCCACTTCTAAGCTGTGGAGCATGGGGCCAGTTCTTTAACCACTCTGTGCCTCAGTTCCCTCATCTGTGATGTGGGATTGTAACAGTGCCTCCTTGATAGGGTTGCTGTGAGGGTCAAAGTAATATGTATAAAGTGCTAAGTACCTGGCACATGGCAGGTGCTACATCACTGTCCGCTGTTTTATTATTCTATACCAGCTCTCTGTGTGACTTTGAGGGACAAGTTGCATTTAAATTAGGGAGATAAGAAAGGTAGCTTATCTGGACAGATTAATGGGCTTGAGCAACACATGTGTATCTATGATTTTTTAATAAATATCAGCAACCATATTTGACTTGCAGTACTTATACACCTTCCACCACCACCACCACCACCAGGGAGAAAGATCCTTTAAAAGCACAGCTTTCTGTGAATCACATGTGGATGCTTTCCAGAATGCCACCCACACATTGTTCTGAATCATCAGTAAAATAAACCCGCCTGTTGATTAATATGTGCTATCCATTTTCCCAGGTAGGGGCAGGAGAGTGTGCACTAGGCAAACAGTTATGCAGACCTGGGGGTGACTGGCAGAGTGCAGAACAGTTAGGGAAAGGGTCTGACCTACCCCCGACCAAAGGCTTCTGAGTAAATGCCAGCAGGACCAGAGGGACTTCATGTCCCAAGAGTGACACTGCTGGTCTGATAGGTACTTTCCACAGTCACGCACCCAGAAGGAGAGTGGAGGATATTGGCAGTGGAGAAAGCGTTTACAGGTGGGCCTCTCACTAGGCAGACTGAAGCTGTCCCAAAGACATCCAGCAGCTGTATTTACTGTGTGCAAACTTATTAGGGCCATGCTCTCTTTTCATGTGGTCCTCCCATCTGCCCCTTGAGCAAGAAACAAAGGCTTGGAGAGGAAGTTTTCTCCATGAAAGCATCTTTGCTTTAGAGAATGAATATGTACTAAACACTAAGTGCCTGGCGTGCGCTTAGGAATAAGAAGAGCATTGACTTGGACTCACAACTCCACCATTGAGACCTTTGAGTAAGTCACTCCATCCCTCTGAGCCTCAGTTGCCCAGTCTATAAATGGCATAATACTAGTACCCACTTCCCAGGACCAGAGGATACAGGTGTTCAGTGAATGTGCCATTGCTTCCCCTGCTTCTGTCATGCCAAGTGGAGACGTAGGCTGACACATTCATTTCTTGAACAGATATGCGTTGTGTACCTACTTTGTGCAGACTTGGGACACATTGTTCTTCTGTTAATAGATGTTCCAAATGCTCCTCAGGAGTAATTTTTGTGTAGTGTACCTCTACATGAGACAGGTGGGAAGACTGGGACAGGGACAGCCTTTCAGGACATTCCTTCTTCATCCAAGAAGCGGGAATAGAGGTCAAACAGAAGACAACTCCAGTGGCACAGACACAGTCAGGATCCAGTAGGAATGATGGCAGCCAGGGGCAGGAGCCAGGGGCTCAGTCCACCAGAGGGGAAGAGGGAGAAACCCCACCTGACCCCTTCCCCTCTAGCGCTCCCTAAAGGTTCCCAGGACCGGGGAATCTAAGCTGGCTTGTGCAATTGAAAGGATTGCACAGGGAGGTGCAGAGCTGGGGTGTAAGCCGCCCTGTCCTGAAGACTCCCAGGCTAGCCACAATACTGGTGACAAGCTATGAAACCAGATACACGTTACCTCATTGAATCTTCACAAATCCCTGTGAAACAGGAACTGTTCATATCCCCAACTTACAGATAGGGCCATCGAGGCTCAGGGCATCACCACTAACAAGAGGCCCAGCCAGGATTGATACCCAGACAGGCTGTCTCCCAAATGTGCACATGACCTCCTGTTGACAAAGTAACTATACAGCTGGAGGGACTGAACTGAAGTTTGAAGGAAGGGTCAGTCCCTGCCTGACTGGAGAAAAAAATCAGGAGAGGCTTCCTCTGAGCCAGATCTCCAAGGACAGGGAGGAGCTGAACATGCAGAGATAGGGAGGAGAGCCTGTTCTCGGCAAGGGAAACAGCCTAAGCAAAGGTGCTGAGATGAAAACCAGGCTGTGCATGGGGACACAGGAGGAATTCATTGTGCCTGGAGCCTAGCATGTATCTCAAAGGGCAAAGGACTCCAGCCACAGACTATGGATTGACTTTTATAGACTCTGGGTTTCAGTTGGTTTGTTCATGCAGTGTGTGCAGACTCTCAACTTGGATAATAGTGTTTGTTTTCCATGTGAGTGTGAGCTCCATGAGGGTAAGGCCTTGGGTACAGCTCCTCCAGGGGCCAGGTGAGCCAAAGAGTTCACTGAGTGCAGGGAAACTGAAGGTTTGGGGAGCCGATTCTCATACTGGATTGTTTAGGGTTCTGCAGAGGCGTGTCAGGGGACAGGGAGATGCTGAGTGGCCTTGCCTCCCCACCACATACCAGAGAGCCTCGTTTTGTATCTGTTTTGCACAGTAAAGCATCTGGTAAGATATTTTTAAGTGTTTTGTGGGATTTTTTTTCCAAAAGGGAAGGAAATAATTGGAAAACCTCTCGTACAGGAGAAAGGTGCTAAACTAGAATGTCTAAAGCCTGGGTTGAGACCCAGGTTGTTTAAGTTCACTGTGCCACAGCGCTTATATCTGTAAAACGGAGCAGGTAATCTCCAGCTCCCAGGACCCATACTGGTCAATTGATGAAGTGAGAAAGCACACTCCGAGTGTCCAGCCCCCAGGGGTCCCTCAGAGGGGGTTCACCTTGCAGCCACACCACCCTGGCCATGGTCTGGCCTCGTATCCTCCACCTACCTGTGTTAGAAGACACACTGGAAAGATTGAAGAGAAGACCAGCCTCACTATGGCCCTTACTGACTATGAACCTATCCAAACAAACCCTACTCCAAAAAGGAGGGTGGGTCTGGTAGTCTCTGAGGCTCCTCCCGGCTCGGACATTCTAGACTTGTGAGACCCACTGCCTCAGTGCCTCCCAGCACTGGAAGCGTTAGGCTGGCCAAAGGGTGGCCAGCTTACAGCCGGCCCCGGATTTTTCTTCCCAAATCCTTTGGGTATGGCGGAGGCCCGACAGCGGCAGTGCCCTTGGCCTCTCACCCCAAGCCCCGGCCCAGCAAAGCTTGCCTTCCAGCTGGCTTTGGAGCCTACCCACACTGGCTTCCAAAGGCCCGAGGATGTTCCCTGGCAATAGATTTCAGGCTCCCGGATGCCCAAGGCCCTGAGGACACAAGTTTCTGATTATTTTTTGCCTTGAAGCATCTGTTTTCTTATCTGGCAGTGGGCTGAGGGGTGAGAGATGTTTCTCAGTAATGCAGGCTGGACTGTCTCTAGCATTAGGCAACCTCAATGGTCCACCTAGCCTGGGTCCCACAAAGGTCAAGAGAGCTGAAGCAGCCTCTCCCTCCAGGCCCGCCTGTCACACGAGATGCCCTCATGGAGCAAGTAAGTTATTTATGCAGGCCCCCCTCACCCTACAAAGATTATCTTACTCCTCCTGGCGCAATCCAGGCCCCTGCTGTGGTTTCAGACCGAGTTATTTATAGTCAGTGGAAATTAGCGCCTCTGTGGATGGTTCCCTTGTACCCCCCTGCCAGTGTCAACCTCCACCCCAAAGGGAGGCCCCCTGGAAATTTTCGTGGTCTCAACAAATGATCCCAAGGACCATTTCTCAACAGAGGAGATTTGGCTCTTTCTGTGGGATAGCTTTGGACAAATTTCCATGGAATTGAGAGGTAGAAACAAGCCCTTTCAGCTCTATGATCTTGGAGGGCTGCATGGAGGAAGTGGTATTGAGCAAGATATTGAGAGATAAGCAGGGTTTCCAAGTGGGGAAGGGCACTCCTGATAGAGGAAATAGTATGGACAAAGGCACAGAGGCAAACAGTGGTATGTAAAAGGAAGAGCCAATTTTTCTATTTGGCTGGGGCTTGGAGGAGGAAGCAACCAGAGTTATGATGATAATTAAGAGAAACTGAGCATTATAGATGTTCCAAATACCATTCTGAGAGCTTCACATGCATCATACCTCATTTATTCCTCCCAGAAACCTTATGAGGTAGGCATTAGTGTTATTTCCATTTCTACAAATAAAGAGATTCAGGCACGGGGAAGCTGAATCACTTGCCCATGGTCACACAGCTAATGAGTGCCAGAACTGAGATTTAAACGCAGGCAGACAACCCCAGAGTCTATACTAGGACTCCAAAGTGTAAGTCACAAAGTTTGGGCTTAAATTAGGAAGCAGGAGGGAGCCCCAAATGTTGTTGAGCAGAGAAACAATTGGTTAGGCAGTAGTAAGTTTGGTTTGGAAAGGGGAGATAAAGCCAGTGGAGAGGGAGGGATGGACAGGCATTGGAAAGAAAGGTGACAGGACTAGAACCAGCTGGGGAGGTGGTGATAGAGAGGAGAGAGCTTCAAGCAGCAGGACTCAACCTGTAATAGATGAGAGAGAGAAAGAGGGAGAGAGGTGTCAATGCAGACTCACTTTTCAAGACAGCATCTACCCACTTGTGATAGACATGAGCTAACGAGGAGTGACGTCAGTGATGAGGTGAAAGGTTTGTGTTGTGCACTGTGTGTTTTCAGGACCTGGGGGATAGGACAGCAGACCTGGAACCCTGGAGAGAAGGTGGGCCTGGAGGTAGAACATCCAGATGACAGAGATGTCTATAGAGAAATCTTGTCTTTACTAACAAGTCCCAAACTTGTATGTGGAGGGCGGAGGGAGTTAGTTAACCATGGGAGGGCAGAGATTTGAACCTGTGTTGTTCATCGCTATAACCTCACACCTAGAACAGTGTCCAGCACAGAGTACACCAAATAAATGTGCAGGAATGAATTCACCTGGGGTGCTTATCAAGCACACAGGTCCTTAGGGAACATCAGTAGGCAGCAGGCAGAGTAGAAGTCAGAGAAGTAGAAGGAGAGGGCTGCCTGCAGGTAGGGTATGATCAGGGTGTCTAGCACTAGCTAGACAGCAGTTAGACATAGGAGTTGCAGGAGAGTTGAAGGGGGACATTAAAGGAGTAACAGCCTCAAGGCAGACTGCTGGATGAGCTCTTGGTAAAATGTCTGCTGGATCCTGACCTGTGGTGGCACAATAGAGCATCGACTTGGAATGCTGAGGTTACCGGGTTTGGAGCCCCTGGCTTGCCTGGTCAAGGCACATACAAGAAGCAACTTTGAATTGATGCTTACTACTTCTCCCCTGACCCCCGCCTTTCTCTCTCTCTCTCTCTCTCTCTCTCTCTCTCTTTCTCTCTCCTGTCTTTAAAATCAAATAAAATCTTTAAAAAAATAAAAGTCTGTTCGACAAAACAGCAGAATGAACATTTCCTGGGGCTGCTCAAACACACACAGGCTTGGGCAGGTCAGGGCATATGGGACAAAGGCCTGGGGGACGCATAGCTCAGGAGACCAGAGATCGATTAGGGCTCCCAAACCATTTCATCCAGCAATGCCAGGGTGCACATGACACTCTGAGGCCCAAGAGGGAAGGGACCTGTCCAAGCGTACTGTGGGTGAGGATCTGACCTAGGGCTGGGCCCCCAGAATCACCCCTGCACTTAGTAAAGGGGGCAGATGTCCTTCCTCCCTGCCTATCTCCCCCCAGACCCTCAGCTCTCTCATCCATCCCGCCCTACCACTATGTAGTTCCCAGGGGCTGCTATAACAAAGGACCACAACTTGAGTGGTTTAAACAATAGAAATGCAGTGTCTCACTGTTCTGGAGGCTGGAAGTCTGAAATCAAGGTGTGTGTGTGGGGAGGGGGGGATTCAACCCAGAATATTCTAACTTGAGACAATCACTTCTGTGCCTACAGCCAGTTTCTCTCCTATAAAGTAGGAACATATGGGACCAGAGGAGGACAGTAATGAGGGCAAACTAGCCCACTTCTGTATGGACACATGTCTCCGAGAGCTCATCACACAGTGGGCGTTAGAAGTAGTAGTGCATGTCTGACCTGGGGTGGCGCAGTGGGATAAAGCATTGACTTGGAACACTGAGGTTGCCGGTTCAAAACCCTGGGTTTGCCTGGTCAAGGCACATATGGGAGTTGATGCTTCCTTCTCCTCCCCCTTCTCTCTCTTTCTCTCTCTCTCCCCCCCTTTCTGAAAATTGAATAAAGTCTTAAAAAAAAAAAAGTAACAGTGCAGCGTGAGCATTGAGCAGCAGATGTCCTGGGTCCGAATCCCCCGTGTTGTGCCCCACAAGTAAGTTCACCTCTCAGAACCTGTTTACTCATCTGGGAAGTGGTACTGATTCCTGGGCCATTGTGAGAAATAAATGAGCTGGTACAAGGGAGCACACACAACACAGAGCAAGAAACCCACATTATTGTTACTACCATCATCATCATCATCGTTATGAACATAATACGGTGCAGTATAAGAAGCTGAGGCCCAGAGAATAAAAGATCTTGCCCAAGCTCACAGAGCCATCTGGCACAAAACCAGTGCTTTTTAAACCACATCCCTGTATGGTATTTTTTAAAAGTAATTCCTAAATGCCCCACATTAGGAGAGTAATTAAGCCCTTCCAGCTGTGCCATGTGCCAGTGGAACATTAAAAAAAAGGATGTTACAGAGAACGTGAAACAGCAAGGAGGAGGCTCATGAAATAATGTGACATGAACAAAGCAGGGCTTGACATGGTACATGGAAACAACTCCATAAAAACAGATGCAAGGGGAAAACACTTAAAGGAAACATCCAGACTGCTGGGGTTGGGGTGGCGGGGGTGAGATTAGGGCTATGGTTTTTCAGCTTCTCTTTCTGCACTGCTGGGACAGCCCCCTGAGGTGGGCCAGCGAAGGCATGCTGGTTGTAAGCAAAAGAAGCTGTCTGGGCAGCGTCATAAAGCTCTGCGGGCAGTCAGGTGGTCTCCCCAAGTCGGAGCAAAGGCTGGAAAACCTAGGTGTGTTTTCCTGACTGAAACTGGGACAGGCAGGATAAGTGGCAGGACTGACAGAACAGATGCCCCTTTGTGGGTGAGGGGTGGAGAAAATCTGCTCCCGCTGTTTCAGGCCCCATGTCACTCACGATTCCAGGCAGAGCAGTGCTGGTACAGGCGTAACACCCAGCTCTCTAGGTTCGGAGGGAGTCCTCCTTTGCTGCATGTGTTGACTTTGTTGTGCAAATGCTCCCACCACCTCATCAACACGATGGCATTACATGAGGAGTTAGGAAGAGGTGTGCAGTAGCACACCATCCTATAGTATTTCCACCATGCATGTTCAAGAGAATAGAGCCTAGTGATACATAATAAAATAATTAGTGAGGGATGGCTGTGGGGCATTTGTTGCCTTAGTAAATATAACTTACATAAATTATAAGTTTGTATCATTTAATTCTAATAAAGACTGTATCTAACAAGCAGCTACTCACAAATACCTCAAAATGTGACAATCAGTTCTCACAGGCAGGTAAGAGCTGGCACCGGCACATCCCTAACTCCAAGCCCAAGGACAGAGCATGTGAGTGTCCTGTCCTGGTCACATGCCTACCCTTGGGCCAGGAAGTAGGGGGGAGCATCCTGATTGACAGCTAACAAGATTCTTCCCAGTAGGTGGAACTTAATTTCCCAAAAGAATACAGGAATGCCACTAAACAGACAAAACCTAACATCTGCTCTTTATTTTATATATATTTTTTATTTATTGATTTTACAGAGAGGAGGGAGGAGAAAGAAGTGTCAACTCATAGTTGCTTCACTTTAGTTATTCATTGCTTGCTTGTAGTATGTGCTTTGACAGGAAAAACCGAGGGTTTCAAACCAGGGACCTCAGCATTCCAGGTTCACACTCTATCCACTGTGCCACTACAGGCCAAGAAACAGACAGGAAGGGATAAAGAGAGAGAGGTAAAAAACATTAATTCATAGTTGTGTTACCTTAGTTTTTCATTGATTGCTTAGTTGTTCATTGACTGGGGGGTGAGGAGGGGGGAGGGGCTCAAGCCCTACCAGTGATCACTTGCTCAAGCCAGTGACCTTGGGCTTCAAGTCAGTGACCTTTGGGCTCAAGCCAGGGACCCTTGGATCATGTTGATGATTCTGTGCTCAAGCCAGTGACCCTGTATTCAAGCTGGATGAGCCCACACTCAAGCCAGCAACCTCGGGGTTTTGAAACTGGGACCTCAGCATCCCACATCTATGCTCCATCCACTGCGCCACCACCGGTCAGGCATATAATTTCTTTAAATTGAATTTTTTTCTCTTATGATGTCTTCTTTATTTAAAAGAAAAAGTCATCATTGCTTAAATTTCCAGTCTTTAAAAAGAATCCAAGGCTTAATCCTGAGAACAGCAAACCAAAAGAGCCAACCAGGAGAGGCACAGGGACTAAGAGCAGCCACGGCCACCCCGCCCACCTCAGCCCCCTACCTTTTCCAAGGAGGAGAGTAAATGAACTAAAACTCTTGTCACTGCCTGAGAGCCTACCCTTAGAAATTCTTCCAGGAGGACACAGACACCCCTAGTTGAAGAATATTTTAGGGCAGAGTCTTCTCAAGTACCCAAAGGGTAGATGAGAATGAATGGGGACCCTCAGGGGTTGGGAGTGGCCCAGATATAAGGGAAATACAAGGAAATACCCTGAAGGCTTAGGCCTAATCTCACAACCATAGGCACAATGGGCATCCTAGACCAAGTGAAGCCATGATTCACCAGGGAGCCCCACTGACCCTCCAGGAAGATGCTAGCTAGCTCTCTTTTGTGACCGCACATCCCTGGCTCATGGCCACAGTTGGCCACTGTGAAGAAGCAAACCATCTCCCAAGAATCTGAGTGTCTCTGGCTTTCCCCTTATTGGGGATCATTTGGTGGCCAGTAGAAGGCTTGGCCTAGGGCAAGCCAGGCAACCCAATTAAGAAGGGAGCCCCAGGAGGAGAGGGAGGTGCTCAAACTCCATCACCTTTCATGTCTTTATCCTGTCTTAGACAAGCAGTTGCTTTTCTTGAACGGATTCCAATAAAATATATTAAAGCAAAAAAAAAAAAAAAAAAAAAAAAAGAAGGGAGCCCCAGGAGAGGTGCTGCCCTGTTTTTCAGTAATAGCTGAGTTGGCGATTACCTCATACTGAGCAGCATAGCAAGATGCCACTATTGTCTCTATTTTGAAGAAAATAAGGCACACAGTACTGATTGACTTTGTTCTAAAGTAGCTCAATCCACGGGTTACATAGAGACACCAAGGCAGGATACAGAAGAAATTTTAGATTTATTAATAAGCCAGCTACATATATGACTTACATGGGGTATAACTTACCCAAATTGTGCAGCCTCAAATATAGCTCTGAGGCTAGTTATATAGACATGATCACATACAGGTTGGGGGGAAAAGAAAGGGGTGCACGATACAAAAGTTATTTACTGATAAATTTGCAACATTTATCTATAGGATCTATTAAAAGGAGAAAACGTTCCTACATATCAAGACTACAAGATAACACAGTAGTGATAAATGTTTTACATACTAACACAGTAGCCATAAATGCTGTTTTACATATCAACACAGTAGGGATAAATGTTGTTTTACATATCAACACAATAGGGATAAATGTTATTTTACATATCAAAGACATTCCCAAATCATCTAGGGTTTTCACTTCTTCGACACCATAGTGGGAAATGAAATGTTTATGTTTAGTCTAGGATAAAGAGAAAATCTAAATCCTCAGAAGGATGATTATTAGAAAGCATATAAAATGTTACAGAATACAGGTTTGTTTGTGGGGGTTTTTATGTGTGTGTGTGTGTGTTTTTCAGAAAGGAGGGGTATGGGGGCCTGGCTTTTCTTTTTGAAATACCAGTATCAACAGTTTTGTAGTTCCTTGACACCTTATTACAACTTGCCCAAGTCACACAGCTGTTAGAGTAAAACCTGGGTCTAGATGAGGCCATACCTTGTGCTCTTAACCATCTGTCAAAAGGGGAACAGGAGGCGTCCCCAGGACTTCATGCTCCCCACAGAGTGATACTCGGACTCTGGCCCAGAAGCCTGGGAATTTTCAGTTACCCCAAACCTGAGTCTAAATATAGGATAGAGGGATAGGGTTGGGGATAGGCAAACACCTGATCTGTTAATGGGGTGGCTGAGAACTTGATTCTGATTTTTAGGTCTCATTCGCTGCCTCCTTGTGACCGACAATGTTCTCAGGCCCTGCGCCTGGGCCCCATGGGCTTTAAGAGATAGGTCTGGGGGAATGGTGATGGGAAGAGACTTGACTTTGGGTGGTAAACACATAATGCAACATACAGATGATGTATTATAGATTTGTACCCCTGAAACCTATATAATCTTATTAACCAATGCCACTTCAATAGATTCAATATTAAAAAAAGGATGAGTCTGGAATCCCAGACCCAGTCGTAGCAGGCTGTCAGCCCTGGAGCCATTTGGCAGGGCCTGGACATGGAATACTGACTGAGGTCCACTGCCAGCTCCTCTACTCACTTGATGGCTGACCTCAGGTAAATCACCTGCCCTCTCTGAGCTTCAGTTTTCACATCTGAAATGAAGGTTTAGCTATGCCTTCCTACAGGGTTGTTAAGAAAATTAACTGAGAATAGATGTGTAAGCCCCTCTCTTTTCCATCCTCTCACCCTCCAAATTCTTCTGCTCACAGTGTCCATAGTACAATTAAATATGAGTCAACTTGTGCCAGCACCTGTCTGAAACCCAGTGCCTCCCACCTCTCTTAGAATGACAGCTAAACTTACTGTGGCCTGCAGATCTGGCACGATCCAGCTACCACCCAGTGGAAGAATCCTTAAGAACAGGCTGCTAGGCCCACAGGAGATCTGAGTCCCAGAGCTTCCTTTAAAATTATAGAGTTTGACCCTTCATTACTACCACTTGGGATTCCAGAATAAATTAAAGATCGTAACTGAAAATCAATGATAATAATTATAATGTTGAAACTACAGATGCCCTGCCCACTTACCACCCCCACCCCCCACACCGAATTACAACACATTCTCTGATGGGGTATGATGCCCCAACCCCTGGCTAAGAATTACTACATTCATTTATTAATTTATATATCTTTTAAAGCAGTGTTTATTGAGCACCTATTTGATGCTGGATGCTGTCCTAGGTGCTGGGAATACAACAGTGAACAAAGACCCCTACCCTCATAAAGCTTATAGAAGTCCAACAAAGCCTGACCTGTGGTGGTGCAGTGGATAAAGCGTCGACCTGGGAACACTGAGGTCGCCAGTTCAAAACCCTACACTGGTCTGGTCAAGGCACATATGGGAGTTAATGCTTCTAGCTCCTCCCCTCTTTCTCTTTCTCTCTCTCTCTCACTCTGTGTCTCCTCTCTAAAATGAATAAATAAAAATAAATTTAAAAAAAGCAAAGAAAAAAAAAAGTCCAACAAAAAATACAGAAACAGATAAATGAACAAGAAAGTATTAAAAGTAAAAGTGAACTGGTTATCAGGGGGAGTGAGATGGGGAGGAGGAGAGTAAAGAGGGACAAATATACAGTGACGGAAAATGATTTGACTTTGGGTGATGGGCACACAAGGCAATCAACAGTCCAAATGCTATAGAAATGCTTACCTGAAACTTATTTACTCTTATTGATCAATATCACCCCATTAATTTTAATTTCTAAATAAAAAAGAAAGAAAATATCAGAATGATAAAGGCTTTAAGGGTATCTAGGGGGAGGGATAGCTCAGATCGGCAGTCAAGAGGGATTTCCCTGGGGTGGTGACATTTAACCTAAGTCTTTTTTTTTTTTAATTTATTTTTATTTTTATTCATTTTAGAGAGGAGAGAGAGAGAGAGAGAGAGAGAGAGAGAGAGGGAGAGAGAGAAAGAGAGAAAGAGAGAAAGGGGGGAGGAGCTGGAAGCATCAACTCCCATATGTGCCTTGACCAGACCAGTGCAGGTTTTTTTGAACTGGCGACCTCAGTGTTCCCAGGTCGACGCTTTATCCACTGCGCCACCACAGGTCAGGCATTTAACCTAAGTCTTAACTGAAATGCTGGATGCCTAAGAATTGCTTTCCACGTTGACTGAGGTGGGGCTCCTGCCCTCCACTGTTTTTAGATCCCCTCTGTTAATGTCCTAGGCTCTGTCAGGCATTCTGCTGGGCCCTATAACCTTTATGATCTCTTTTTGTATCATGGCTGCCCTGGAAGATAAGCATTTTCAGCCTCCCATTTTATGGTAAAGAAACTGAGGCTCAGAGAGGATTTGTGAGAGGGTGACAGGATCAGGACTTGTCTTTGAGTCTCCTAACTTGCCCAGTCCTGTGCCCCTTCCCATACCTCTTTCCTTGCTGAAGTGTGTTTGGTGGAAATCAGTGTCAGGGGAGAAAAGCCTCCTGCTCTGTTAGAAGCTAGTGTTGTCAGCTGGGAGAGAACTAAGTCCCAAGAGGCCAACAGGTCTTCAATGAGAAAAAGGGATCACCAAACTGGCCCAATCTCAGAGAAATAGGCATGGGAGAAAAATCTGGGGCAAGTCTCATTGCAGAAAAAAAAAAATCCCTGCCAGGGCAAACTGTATAACGGTGAGGGTAGCTTTGTAAATTACCACACTTTGGCTCAACTCCTAAAGGGCAACAATAATTGCTTTCCACTGGAAAGAGGTGGCTAGCTATAGCATATCTGGTAGGTAAGCAGGCACCAACTAGACTTTCGGATTTTATGCTTCCTGAGGGCAAGGGCAGTTTCATTTACCTCTGAAACCCCAACACCTAGCAAGAACTCTATATAAATGAAAGCCCGAGTGATAGTTGTGTGCATGTGAATATGTGCGCACTGGACTGCCCAGTGCACCTTCCCCAACCCAGAACACACAACCCAGCTCAGCTTGGGGACCATGGAGATATCAGGGAATCTAACCCTGGCTAAAGCACCAGCAGTGTCTTCACCACCTCTCTGTACAAGTCCCTGCCCACCTTCGCTGCATTCCTTCTGTCTAGAAAAGTATTTCCCTTTTCTTCCTGCTTAGATGTTGGGTCCTGGGGGAGTGTACCAGCCCAGGAGGGGCTGTGATCTGACTAGCAGAGATGCACCTCCTGCCATCCCCTGCCAGCCTCAAGGACATATGAGCTGGCATAAAGCCAACAGCATCCTCTTGAAGTCCTGGGATATCTAATTACCCAGAAAGGAGAGAGTATTGAGCAAATGAACGCTGGGGTTTGGAATGCTGATGCAGTTACTGTGAGCCCAGGCTGTAAAACGGTCCCTCTGATGTTCTGAGGACAAGCTCCCTCTATGGCTAGCTGTTTGATCTGGGACTGCCAGCTTTTCTGTCACCCTCAAAGCTTTTCTAAATTGTCCTAACAACTGCCATCTCAGGGAGCCAGCCAGGCTTCAGGCCGCAACATGGGAATGAAAAAAGTACAGCCAAGAGATAGGAGGCTGATGGAGACTTCCCCTAGGGCTGGGGTGAATCCCTGTTCTGAGGTTTAATTCTGAGCACTGGGGTGGGTTGGGAGGACTTGCACCTTGTTTCAGTATTACCACCATTTTCCAGATGAGGCATCTGAGGCACAGTGTACCGGAGGTCACTTGCCAACAGGTCTCAGAGGTGACATTCCTGCCTGGCCCAAACCTTACCCCCACCCCCGCAATGTATTCCAGATGCCCTCAGACCTCAGATACTATTTTTCCTCTCCCTATTTCATGTATTTGAATTTTAGAGCGCTTTGGAGGCACATCATGACAGCTCTGTCCTGAAGTTTTATACCTGAAAAGTGCCAGGGATGATGATTTTTTGCTAACATGTTTCTCACTTAATTGGTGTTTTTATCTTTTGAAATGTATAGCCCAAAAAATAATTGCCTCCAGTAGATTTGGGACCAAACAGTACAGGGTTTAAGAGTGTTGCCCACCCACCCCCTTTACAGAAAAGCCTACAATGAAACTAACAATGAGAGACTCAGGAGCACCTACTAAGCACTGGGCATTGGGAAAGCTCCTTCATTTGCTATTCAATTCTTCAATAGATGTTCCTCGCGCACTTACTGTTCTAGGCCCTGGGATGATACAGCCATGAATAAAATCAATGTCAGTCCCTTATAGGACTTGCATTCGCATGTAGGTGGCAAGCAAAAAGAAGAAAAGAGTAAAAGGAAAAATAGCTGAAATTTTTATTGTAGTAAGGACTCTGGAGGAAATAAGCAAGAGCCTGAGTTTGGGAATAACAGAGCAGATCTTCTGAGATCCTGGGATCAGGAGGCAGAGAAGACCTGGAGAATGAGAGGGAAGCTGCCACATGGAATAAGGAGGGAGCATGGGCAAAGGCTCAGAGCTGAGAAGTGTGGGCACATTTGGCAAGAGGTGAGCAAGAATAATGAGCCAGGGCTGGACAATGGGAGTCTATGTGGGTTTTTCCTCTAAAGTGAGTCAGCTGCAAAAGAGCCAAGAACAGAAGAGTGACGTGATATATTAAGATCTCATTCATTTTCACCAAGGCCCTGCAAAGCAAGTGCTGAATTCTCACTCCAGCAGGTGAACACTGACAGAGGCTGAGAAGAGATGGCTCAGCCAACAAAAAGTTGACAAAGCCACTTTTGAACCCAGACTTGGGTAAGGGTCTCTGCATTGCCCAGCCAGCCCACAGTGGGCATAACCAGAACACCAGCTTCAGTCTCCTATCCCTGCCCTGTCCCCAAATGTCTCGGCACTTTATTATGTTCCTTTTGGTTTTGTTGTTAGGCCTCAAGCTGAACAGAATTTAATGGGATGTGATTTGAGGGTTCATTGAGAACATTTTGTTTCCCCGTAAAATTGCAAGCCTCGGCAGAGATGTGCATTTCTGGTTGCTGGGCAACTAGGTATAACCCAGTGAGCACTGGGGACAATGATTCTTTCTAGGGAGAAGTAGCTAGTCCACCCACCCTTCCCTCTCCACAGCCCCCTCAAGACCCAGACCCTCCCATCCAGTCAGGAGACTCACAATGAAGAAGACAAAATCCAAGGTAGGTGCAAGCCGGAGAGAGTGACAGTTCCAAACAGACGTTAAATGGGCTTAGCCTCCCGAAGGAAAAATAAAGAGAAGGACCCATCCCAATACATAGGGAAAATCCTATTTGACAACAGTAGTGGCTTGCATTTTTACCATGTGCCAAACACTGTTTTAAGCATGTAAACATAAATTATATCTTCACAAGAACCTTATTAAGTAGGCACTATTTTCACCCCAACTTTAAATATGGGAAAACTGAGGCACCCGGGGGTAAGCATACCCAACCCATAAGAGGCAGGGCCAGGCAGTCTGGCCCCAGGCCCAGAACCAAAGCAAATGGATGGATGACCTGTCTGAGAGATCATCCATCTCTGTCTGAGGCACTGGGAGTCAGTGAGGAGAACAAGAACATAGGAGAGATTTACTGAAAAACTGGAGTTGAATCAATTCAACTCTTATTGGGACCCTACTGTTTACTGGACCATTTACCTTCTACAGAAATGAGGCAAAGAGCTCAAACCAGTGGGAATGAAGTAGCAGCAAAAAGGTTATCATATTGACCAGAGCATGGTAGGTACTATGAGAGAGAAGAAAAATATTCTAGGAGAGGATGGCACTGAGACAGAGCCCAGAGGGGAGGCGACAGACCTAGGCCTGGAAAAAGAACCAAAGATGGAAAAAGAGGCACTTCAGGTGGCATTTCATCACCTTGGTTGGGAATTCATTTTTTAGGTGTCTGTGTCTGTCTCTGCTCTACCATCCCCACCCCAGACTTTGAATATCTCAAAGCAGGGGTTATGTGTGATTTGTCTTTGAGTTCTTAGGAGACAACACATAGCTGACATTTTGGATGCAGCTATCACAAAATGTTTGTTTTAAATATATGTAAACACAGAATGAAGGGAGAATGAATAAATAATTAAGTGAGATTGGTGTTAACTTTAGAACAAGGGATGTGAAGCACTATTTGTTGTGTATTTAGAGTTATTGCAAGTTCCAGAGTGGAGAAGTAACAGCCCATAGTGGGCACTTAAGGGAAATCTGAGCAACATTGACCATGGGTCAAAAGGTGCTAGGACTGGGAGGGAGACCCACTGAGGAGCCATTGTAGAAATAACCAACTGAGAGATGCTAGAGCCCAGATTCAGGGGATGATCTCAAGAGTGAAGAAGAAAAGTCAAATCCAAAATCTACCAAGGAGGTTGGCCAATCTGCTATGAAAAACAAATAGATTTGAAGGAAACCAAGAGATTGGTCTTAGACTTGCTGAGTTGGAGATGTGGACAAAACAATCAAGTGGGACTACCTTGTGGGCCTCAGGAAACCCTGGCCCAGGAACTGAGGAAGAGAGAAGACAGGGTGAGAGACATAGCAAGTAACTGGAAGGCAAGTCCTTAACTTCCTGAACCCCCATCTGTGGCAGACATCACTAATCAATCCTAATGCTCAGAATCCTGGAGCTCAACTTCAGGTTGCCCCTATTAATCAACCACAGTTGACTTGCAAGATGAAATGCGTTTGTTGCCCCTGTCCTAAGGGCAGCAGGGGGAGCTTAGACTGGGCCACTCCATGACAGCCAGAATAAAAGAGGAAAGGGGACAATGAAGGAACAGAAGTGGGAGCAGTAAAAAAAACTATTTTTTAAGCAGAATCACCCACCTGTTATTATTTCTTCCAATTAGTAAATAAAGAAACTTCATTCTTATGAATAATAACATTCTGAGGGTACAGTTTAATAACTTTCCTGATAAGCCTAACTATTCTCAACTGATTTTAGTTTTAGAATTTGGTGAAGATTTTAGGGAGCATGCTTTTCTTCTACTGTGGGCTGTGTAGCCTGCCACACATTTATTCCACACCTATTTGTTGAGTGCCTACTGTGTGCTGGGTTCTGTTTTAGGTAATGGAACTGTCTCCTCCAAACTCCTCATGGAGCTCACAGTCAGGCAGACTTGGACAACAGCCAGCCGAAGAGCCATCTATGATTTCACAGGTGGCCAGGCCTGGTGACCTTTCCTTCTCCCTAGACAGTCAGCTTAACAACTGAAGAGAGAATGTTCTCTGTCTCCTCCCAGTTACCACAGAAGCATTACAGCCAGCCTTTGAATGTCCCTGATTTCAACCTGGCAAGAGCAGAGGCATGGATGTTTCCTCTCTCCCAGCAGGAGTGGCACCCAAGAGTTGACCAGGATCCTCAGGCATCACGGGAACCAGATTTCTAAACCAGACACCCAGAACTCCTCTGGTGTTTAGAATTAGCAAAACTTCAGAAATAGTTTGCTAAAGGGAGTGCATACTCTTCCAAAACAAGACATTTCTAAACAATACTTAAGAGAGAATATGGCATGTTTCTAGATAGAAACTTCAGTGGGTTTTGCCACAAAACAGTAGATCGGTGTGGTGATAACAATGGGTGCTCCAGTTGGATTCACTGAGTATGTTTTCTCAGTGGTCACCATGGCTCTGGTGTTACTGTGAGTTTTAGCCAGTCCTTTATCAAGCACCACCACCCCAGTTCCCCTGAGGGAGGAGAGTAGCCGGCTTCCTACCAATCAGGATGTGCCTGGCACATGAAATGAAAGAAGTGATAACCCTTCTCTGTTGCAAAGGCAGCCACAGAGGTGGCCTTTGTCAGGTTATTGGAGAAACACACAGAATATTTAAGTTACAAAAGAATCCCCAACAGTGTGTGGTTAAACATCAACATAATGGTAGATATGGGGTGCAATTTCTTAGCCATTCCCAAAAGATACCCACAAACGCCAAGGTCATGTCTCAAGACCTGGGTTCTTGACCTGTTTATGCCACTAATAGCTGCATGAGCTCAAACAAGTCACTTCATCTCAGTGTCCTCCATAGAGTGTAGATAAGGCTATTGGCCTTATATGTAGTTGAAGTGCTTTAACTAATAAATTAAGGGAATAATTATCAATGCCCACCTTATGCCAAGCACTATGTCCCATGCATTATCTCACATAACCCTCTCATTAGCCCTCTGAGGTATGTAGGATATCGCCATGTTATAGCCCAAAAGGCCCAGAGAAGTTGACTTGCCTCAGGTCACCCAGCTGGAAAGTAGTACAGCTAAGAGCCATTGTTAATCTTTGGATGCTGTGACCACATGGTTCAAAGAATATGGTAACAGCGTTACAGTTAGACTGCCAAGTGGGTGTAGAAAATCCAGGGAGGGTGGGAACGGACATCTCTCCTTAGCAGTACATGACCAGTGCTTGGTAGGATGGTGGTGCAGTGAGGTGCACAGTCACAATTTTTTTGGATAGATGGATGGATGGATGGGTGGGTGGATGAATAAGGCCAAACATATAGTAGTTCAGAATAGGACTAAAGCTGGCTTCCCTGGGTTCAGTTCCAGCTCAAGCACTTACTAGTTGTTTGTAAAATGGGGTGATGACAGTCCCTCCCATAACAAGTCACTTTGAGGATTAAGTGAGTTTATACATGTGAGAGTAGGTAGTATAGAAGCTGGCACAGAATCGACATAAGTGTCATCTGTGATGGTGAGGACGAGGGATTTAACCAGGAGGTTTCATATGTGTGTTGTGATTGGGCATTATAGTTGTTGCCCCAGATGTCATCACAGCCAACAATCCTTTCTCCCTCCCTGCCTCCCCATTTACCTCTCCCACCTTTTCCCCCTCCCTCTTTCCCTTTTCTTCATCCACAAGCACAGAGTGAGTATTTACTGTATGCAATCTATAGACAAGGACGTAAAATGAAATGACACAGGCTGTGCCTTTCAGGATCTCAAGATTAAGTAACCACAAGAGTAAGTTAAAATACTACTTAATAAATTCTATGGGGAGTGGGGACAAGACAGCAGAAGGGACAGTTAGATCAGAGTGGGTAGTCAGAGGTGGCTTCCTGAAGAAGGTGCTGTGAGCCATCCTAGAAGGATGAGTCCTGGAAGGGCAGCCCTACAGTGGAACAGTGAAGCAGAGAGAGCGTAGGCATGCTAGAGGGGCAGAGAGAGAAGAGATAAGGGGTTTGCCACCAAATTGATATGATCAGCCGGCACCCTGCACCCTCTAGAGTGCTGCACACACAGCGCAGGTTTGTCCCCTCGCTCAGTCAGGTAGCACCCTCTGCCTGGTACGTGGCCACATTACTGACCCAGCCTTAGAAGGCTCTTCATAAAAGGTTAATAGCTTCATGAATGAATGATGCAGTTACAAGAGAAGTGTGCAGAAAGATCTTAGAATGTTCAAGCAACAAGGGCCCTTTGAGAGCTAATCCAGGCCCTTCAGTCAAGAGGAAGCAGAACCCAGAAGGCCACGTGGCCAGTGATTAGAGAAAGATTATGTCTTCATTTAGGTTCCCTCAAAAGTAGGGTGAATTGAGGATGGGGTACAGATTGTCTATTTGGGAGTAGTCTCAGGAATGAGCGAGTGAAGAGAGGATAACAGGGAAGAGAAAAATTTCCATATAAGGTTACTGCTGTGGGCAACAGGGCTTAGTCCTACCAGGACCTTTGCAGTGGGCATCTGGGCTGCTCCTCAGAATTACCCCTCCAAGGGTGCAAGGCAGAAGCATTTGTCCTGATTTCCAATTCCTGCTATTAATGGTTTGGGTAAATCCTGTCACTTCTGGGCCCCTTTCTTGGGGGAGGCCTAGTGACTCCCAGCTGCAGGAAAAGCCCTGAAGCAGAAGACAGATTCAGTGGGCATGTGAGGAAGTACCGCCAATGTGCTCAGGAGCTACCCACCACACTGCAGCTGGGAGTCGCAGAGGACTGAGGGGCTGTGGCCCTGGACATAAAAACCACTGTCACAGCTCCTTAGATCATAATAGTACTACCAGTAAAGGCCTCCATTAATCAAAGTATTTCTCTGTACCCACTGCCATGCTGAGTGCATTATGTGTACTACCTCATGTAATGCACATACCCACCTTAGAAGGTAGTTAGCAGTGATCCCCACTGTACAGATTAGGAAACCGAGGCCAAGAGCTATTTATATAACTTGGTTAAGGTCAGATAGCTAGAAATTGATGGAACTAGGATTCAAACTCAGGTCTGTGCCTCCACAGATTTCCTAAGCCTCCAGCCTCCCAGGTGATCAGAACCTTACAGGTGGCCCAAGTACAAGGAGCATATCAGAGCTCAAGGGTCTGAAACATTCCTCTTCAAAGGAAGCAGCATGCTGGCATGGGTAGTCCAGAGAGTGGGTCCAGGCAGTGATTCACCTTAAAGAGAGGTATTTGCTCCCCTCTCCATGCCTCAATTTCCTCATCCATAAAATGGGGCTACTACAATGCCTTTCCAGCCTCCTTCATGAGGATCAGCCTAGTGGGAAGAGCTTGCCCATGTTCTCTGCAGTGAGGGAGACCCAGGTTCATGTTCTGGGGTGGGAAGTGGGTATGATACAGTGGTTAAGACTTAGACTCTAGATTCACAGAAGCCTAGGCCTGACCTGTGGTGGCGCAGTGGATAGTGTCATCCTGGAACACTGAGATCACTGGTTCAAAACCCTGGATTTGCCTGGTCAAGGCACATATGGGAGTTGATGCTTCCTGCCCCTCCCCCCTTTCTCTCTCTTTCTCTCTCTCCCACCTCTCTTTTCGCTTTAAAATGAATATTTAAGAAAAAGAATGTTTGCCTGACCAGGCGATGGCGCAGTGGATAGAGCGTCGGACTGGGATGTGGAGGACCCAGGTTCGAGAACCCAAGGTCGCCAGCTTGAGTGCAGGCTCATCAGGCTTGAGAAAAAAAAAAAAAGCTCACCAGCTTGGACCCAAGGTCACTGGCTCGAGCAAGGGGTTACTCGGTCTGCTGAAGGACCACGGTCAAGGCACATAAGAGAAAGCAATCAGTGAACAACTAAGATGTCGCAATGAAAAACTGATGGTTGATGCTTCTCATCATTCTCCGTTCCAGTCTGTCTGTCTCTATCTATCCCTCTCTCTGACTCTCTCTCTGTCCTTGTAAAAAAAAAGAAAAGAAAAGAATGTTTAAAAAAATAGACTCAGACAAGCCTGAAGTTGAAACTCAGAGGATAGATTTCTTTACATCCCCATGCCTCAGTTTCCCCACCTGTAAAATGGGGTAACAAAATGAAGTAATAGGGAAACCATGAGGCATAAATGGAATAATGCTTATATGGAGCCTAGGCCTAGCATAGAGTAAATGCTCGGGTAGCCATGGGTGTCATCATTACTTTGGTCTTTAGGTATGAAACACCAAGTATCTGCACTACTCCCCAGTACTCAGTCTGAAACGCCTTTTCCTTTGTTTTTTTATTTGTTTTTTTCTTTTTGTGACAGAGAGAGGGACAGATAGGAATAAACAGACAGAGCAGAGAAGGGACAGATAGGGATAAACAGGCAGAAAGGGAGAGAGATGAGAAGCATCAATTCTTTGTTGCAGCACCTTAGCTGTTCATTGTTTTGCTTTCTCATATGTGCCTTGACCAGGGGGCTATAGCAGAGTAAGTGACCCCTTGCTCAAACCAGTGACTTTGGGCTCAAGCCAGCGACCATGGTGTCATGTCTGTGATCCCACACTCATACTAGCGACACCGCGCTCAAGCTGGATGAGCCCACACTCAAGCTGGCAACCTCAGGGTTTCAAACCTAGGTCCTCTGCATCCCAGTCCAACACTCTATCTGCTGCCCCACCGCTGGTCAGGCAAGTCTAAAATGCTTTAAAGCAAACATTGGAGTTAAGCATTGCCCTCCGCTTACCTCCTTTCTTCTTATGCAAGTGTGTCTAGGAGAGGCCACATGTTGATTGAACATTTACTATGTATTAGACCAAGACAGATATATTCCCTGCTTTCATGGAGCTTGGAGTCAGCAGGGGAGCCAAGTATTAAGGAAAACCAATTATTATTAATTACTAAAATAATGATAAAGTGAAAAGGATTTTTTGGGAGCTACAAGAACATTCAAAGGGGTCTCAACCGGCATACAAGATTCAGAAATCAATGGCATTTTTTACACCAATAATGAACTATCACAGAGAGAAATCAAGGAATTAATCCCATTTACTATTGCAACAAAAATAATTAAAGTACCTAAAAGTAAATTTAACCAAGGAAGTAAAGACTTGTACTTGGGAAAGTATAGGACATTGAAAAATGAAATTGAGGAAGATACAAACAAGTGGAAGCATATACCGTGTTGATGGATTAGAAGAATTAACATCATTAAAATGTCCGTACTACCCAAAGCAATCTGTAGGTTCAATGCAATTCCTATTAAAATACCAATGGCATATTTCACAGACCTAGAACAAATACTCCAAGAATGTAAGAATGTATATGGAACCAAAAAAGAACCTAAATAGCCTCAGCAGTCTTGAGAACGAAGAAAAAAATGGGAGGTATCACACTACTTGATATCAGGCTATACAACAAGTCCATTGTAATCAAAACAGCGTGGTACTGACAAAAGAACAGGCAGATAGAGCAATAGAACAGAATAGAAAGCGCAGAAATAAACCCACACCTTTATGGTCAATTAATATTTGACAAAGGAGACATGAGCATAATGGAGTAAAGACAGTCTCTTCAAAAAATGGTGTTAAAAAAATTGGACAGGTACATGCAAATAAATGAAACTAGACCACCAATTCTTACCATACACAAAAAAAACCTCAAAATGGATGAAAGACTTAAATATAATTTATGAAACCATAAAAACCCTAAATGAAAACAGGCAATAGAATCTCAGACATTTCTTTTAGCAGTATTTTTCCTGATATATCTCCTCAGGTAAGCAAAACAAAAGAAAAAATAAACAAATAAGACTACATCAAACTAAAAAGCTTTTGCACAGCAAAAGAACCATCAACAAAATGAAAGGCAACCCACTGAATGGGAGAACATATTCACCAATACATCTGGCAAGGGGTTAATAACCAAAATTTATAAAGAACTTATAAAACTCAACACAGGGAAGACAAACAATCCAACTTAAAAATGGGCGACCTGACCAGGCAGTGGCGCAGTGGATAGAGTGTCGGACTGGGATGCGGAAGACCCAGGTTCGAGACCCTGAGGTTGCCAGCTTGAGCGCAGGCCCATCTGGCTTGAGCAAAGCTCGCCAGCTTGGACCCAAGATCACTGGCTCCAGCAAGGGGTGGCTCGGTCTGCTGAAGGTCCGCAGTCAAGGCACATGTGAGAAAGCAATCAATGAACAACTAATGTGTCGCAACGGCAACGAAAAACTGATGATTGATGCTTCTCACCTCTCTTTGTTCCTGTCTGTCTATCTCTATCTATCCCTCTCTGACTCTGACTCTGACTCTCTCTCTGTCCCTGTAAAAAAATAATAATAATAATAAAATTTTAAAAATGGGCAAAAAGCCCTGGCCAGTTGGCTTAGTGGTAGAGCATCGGCCCAGCATATGTATGTTCCGGGTTTAATTCCCAGTCAGGGCACACAGGAGAAGCGACCATCTGCTTCTCCACCCCCCCTCCCCCTTTTCTCTCTCTATCTCTTTCTTCTCCTCCCGCAGCCATGGCTCAGTTGGATCAAGTTGACCCAGGCGCTGAGGATGGCTCCATGGACTTGCCTCAGGCACTAAAATACCTCAGTTGCCAGACAACAGAGCAACAGCCCAGATGGGCAGAGCATTGCCCAGTAGGGTCTTTCCAGGTGAATCCTGGTCAGGGCGCATGTGGGAGTCTGTCACTCTGCCTCCCCACTTCACACTTTAAAAAAAATAAAAGAAACAAAAATGGGCAAAGAACCTGAATAGATACTTCTCCAAAGAGGACATACAGATGGCCAATAGACATGTGAAAAAAATGTTCAGCATCACTAATCATCAGAGAGATGAAAATTAAAATCACAATGAGATATCACTTCACACCTGCCAGAACTGCTATCATCAACAAATCAACAAGCAAGTGCTAGGAAGGATGTGGAGAAATGGGAACCCACATACACTGCTGGTGGAAATGCAGACTCATGCAGCCACTGTGGAAAACAGTATGGAGTTTCCTCAAAAAATTAAAAATGGATCTGCCTTTAGACCCAACTATCCCACTTCTGGGAATACATTCTAAGAATTCCAAAACACTAATTGAAAAGAAGATATGCACCCTCATGTTCATTGCAGCATTATTTACAATAGCCAAGATCTGGAAACAGCCCAGTGTCCATCAGTGGATGAATGGATAAAAAAAGTTGGGTACATTCACCCAGTGGAATACTACATAGCCATAAAAAGAAGGAAATCTTACAGCCTGGATGAACTGGGAGATTATTATGCTAAGTGAAATAAGCCAATTAGAGAAAGACAAATACCATAGGATCTCACTTATATGTGGAATCTAATGAACACAATAAACTGATGAACAAAACAGAGACTGAGGCATGGACACATGGAACAGATGGACAGCTGTCGGGGTGGGAGATGTGAGGGGACTATATGAAAGAAAGTGAAGGGATTAGTCAAAAAACATCTATATATAACACATAGATACAACAGGGTGGCAATAGCCAGAGGGGAAAGGGGGGATGGAGGTAGGAGAGGAGCTAAGGGAGTGAAATGGAGGGGGGAGACTTTGCTTGGCATGGAGGATGTATGATGCAGTGTGTAGATGGTATTGCACTGAGTTGTACACTGGAAACCTAACAATGTCATTCCAATAAATTAAAAATAATTTTTTAAAAAAAACAGGGCTCAACCTACTGGGCAGGGGCAAATTCACCCAAAGGACAGGCTGAGTTAGGTACAAAGAGGAAGGAGCGTTCCAAGCAGAGTAAATAGCACGTGCAAAGTCCCTGAGACAGGAAGGCACTTGTATTGAAGTCACAGGAAAGAAGCTGATGTCACTGGAGTATATTGGTGGGGAATGGATGAGACATCAGAAGAAAACAGGGCTATACTGTACTGGGCCTTACAGATCTCGGTAGGGAAAGTTTTGTGGGTTTTTTTTTTCTTTTTTCTGTGTGTGGAGGAAGCCACTGTAGCATTTTAAGCAAGGGCCTGACATTAACAGTGCACCTTATACTTTTAAAACATCCCTCTGGCCACTGGGTGTAGAAAGAATTGAGCTTGAGAGCAGAGAGACCAGTGAGATGGCTACTGAAGCCACCTAGACTAATGTGTGGTTGGTGAAGGGTAGTGATCATATCTGAGCAAAGTGTTTGTTTGGGTGGATGTACACACAGGTAATAAGTGGTGAAGCCAAGATTTTAACCCAGGAATGGTTGTCCTCACATCACTCCATTCAAAAGTTATATGTAAACAAACCTATATTTTTTCTTATAATACAAATTGAGCCCCCAAATTAAATTTTCAATTATTCAAATAAGACACAAACACAATTCTCCTGGTTAAAATTAAAATATTTCAATCCCCTCCTCAGGGTCCCACCTTCATTTGTTTGGAGCAGATCCTTACAGGCCTTTGATACACATTTACACATATATATGTACCCATAGAAAATATAAACTCTTGTTTTGCTGAGTTTTCTATTTTACATAAATGGAGTCAAACTATACACAGTGTTCTGCAACTTGCTTTTTTCACTCAACAATTTGTCTTGGAAAGTCTTCTATGCTAGTATACATACATGGATCTCGTTTTTTTAACTATCACATAGTATTTTATGGACTGGATGTACCACAGAGTATTTAGCCCATTCTCTTTTCAAAGACAGAAATGCATTTTCTATAAATGTTGTAGCTTTTGAAGGGCTTGTAGATTTTGTTCTTTCAAAATATAAGACTTTTATTTATTCTAATGAAGGAACCCACACCACAGTGACAACAGAAATATTTAGCAACACCCAGCCTGGTGACTGAGTTTTCCCATTTCCCTTCAGGTGCTTGGCATCCCTGGGAGCTAGTTCTTGTCTATTGCCAAGTCTCTGTTTATAGCAAAAGACTGTTTTGATAGCAACAAGGAGAATGGTGGAATTATCAGCTTTGATTTCAGTACTGGGTCCCGAAGAAGGCAGCCTGGCATGGTGTGAAAAGAGTACAGCTATGGAGCCTCAAAACCCTGGGTTCAAATTCTTGTTTAATTGTGTGACCCTGAGCAAGTCATTTTTCCTTTCTGAGCCTCAGTTTGTCCACCCATAAAATGAGGTTTATAATCCTAACCCTGTAGAATGGCCAGGAGGATTAAATGCAAGTGTGTAAAGTGACGGTCACATAAGAGTACATACATGTGTATTTAGCACCCCCACACACACAGCCCCAGTGTAGTGGGGTGGGGGTGTCCTGCATTTCTGAAGGAATCACTCAAGGTCACAAAACAATGAGAAGACAGGAATAATAAGCCACTCCTGCCAATGCAATGTGGGGGTGGCATTTCAGTTCAAAGGGAGGAAAGGAATTTTCTGCCCAGATTCTAGATACCAACTGTGTGCCAGGCACTGCCCGTATTGCACCTCCTTTCATCTTCACCCCAGTGGGCAGAGCTAGGTTGCCCCTCTGCTTCACTTTGAGGTTGAGGAAACTGCAAGGGACACCACTTGCCCAAGGTCTCAATAAGGAATGAAGACTGGTACTCCACCTTCTCTGCCTCTGCAAGCGGTCCTGCAGGCTACAGGCAGCAGTTCTGCAGAGCGCTGAACTGGGAATAGGGAAATTCCTCTCATGATGACATAAGTGTTCAACCATAACGACCCCTGCACAGAAGGGCAGAAAGCAGCTTTTCCATCCTCCATTTTTCTAAGGGGAATGACACGAAGGCTTCTCAAAAGTCACCTTAGGACTTTCTGAATCAAATCTCTTAAATGATAGAGAGAGAGAGAATATGAAATGGCCATAATTTTTGTGCAATAACATTCAATTCCTTAAAGTTCACTTGAGCAAGGTGACTATCCCTGTCCTAGGTGAGTCTGGAATCAGGAGTACAGACTTATTCTGCAGCTGGATCACCCTGTATCTGAGTCAAGTCATTTCCCTATTTCTCAACTCTCCCACCTGTCAAATAGGAGGGTGAGACTGGTTGGCCATGGGAATCGTCTTGCTCTAACAGTGGGGGAACCAAGGGTAAAGGACTTGGGTTGGGAACTTTAAGAATAGGGTTGTCAGCCCTGGTCAGTTGGCTCAGCGGTTGAGTGTCAGCCCAGCGTGTGGAAGTCCTGAGTTCAATTCCCGGCCAGGGCACATAGGAGAAGTGCCCATCTGCTTCTCCATTCTTCCCCATCTCCTTCCTCTCTATCTCTCTCTTCCCCTCCTGCAGCCAAGGCTCCATTGGAGCAAAGTTGACCTGGGCACTCAGGACAGCTCCATGGCCTCCGCCTCAGGCACTAGAATTGCTCCAGCCTCAACGGAGTAATGCCCCAGATGGGCAGAGCATCGCCCCCTGGTGGGTATGCTGGGTGGATCCTGGTTGGGCGCATGCGGGAATCTGTCTGTCTGCCTCCCCGTTTCTAACTTCGGAAAATACAAAAAAAAAAAAAAAAAGAATAGGGTTGTCAGATTTAACAAAAATAGAGGATATCCAGTTAAATTTGAATTTCATATAAACAAAAAATAATATTTTTATTAGTAGTATGTCCCCAATATTACATGGGACACAACTTACACAAAATAAAATATTTGCTGTTTATCTGAAATTCAAATTTAATTGGATGTCTTATATTTTATCTGACAACCCTATTTGGGCCCCTAGCTCCACTGGACCCTCCATTTTTTGGTACAGGTAACTGATATTTTCATAGCTTCAAGAAGGGCCCACCCACCTTCCAACCAGCTACCACCACCCACTCCCATACTTCCCCAGACCCACTTCCCTGCCCACATTAAAATTTGAAGTCATAAGCTAAGAGGTTTTGTCAGTCTAAGAATTCCTACAGTGGAAATTGAGCTTGACTTGAGAAACAACAAATGGTGGATTTAAAGCAATGGAGAAATTTGTATTCATGTGTGTGTCAATATGTTTATAGGGACAGTGTCTGGGGTGCTTATAAGCAACTGGTCCCATTACTACCCATGTCCATGCACACAGAAACTAGTGGACACCACACTCACATGTTCATAGAGAACCTGGCCAGTGATGTGGTTGTGCATATTCACGCCAGTGGTCAGATGCTGCGTCCACAGCTGTATGCTGCATCTGCGTGCACCTGTGTGTCGCCCAATGCCAGTTCTTTGTGTGAGCATGTGAACCGATAGCCACTTTCTACATGTTATCACCAATAATAGATCCATAGACAAGCCCACCTGGGACTGTGAATTTATCAAAGAGACACCCCTCACTCTGCACCCCACCCATCAGGAACTGTCAACATCATGATGTGATCATAAACTCAGGCATGTATATATGCCCACTGGACAATAACCATCAGATTTGTCCTGAACTTACTTAGAACAATTGCACAGGCAGATGCAGACCACAGAGAAGCCCATGTTGGGCTCTTTTCCCACAGTGAAAAGGTTCATTCACATGGCACATGACCACCCTGATGTTCAGGCACCTCTGGGTGGCCTCAGTACCCACATATTCATGTCTGGTCCCCAATGAGGCAGGAGAGGAAGGGAGATTTCTTGAGGACCTAATGTGTGCTGGCACAAACAGCCTCCTTTAGGGAATGGTAAAATAGCGTCCAGAAGATAGTGGCAGCAAAGGGTGGACTTCTGTTGGTGTTTGACCTGGAGGACCAAAATCTGGCACAGAAGAGATGCCCATTAAATGTGTTAGTGAATGAATGGCCTAGGTGACAGATGCTACTAGGGAAGGACAAGAAGGATGAGTTGTTCTTACTGGGTAAATTAAGAAAGGCTTTCAGGAGGTGGTGGTAAATTTTCATCTGGGTTTCAGAAGAGTAAGTAGCTTGACAGAGGGGAGAGATGGGCATCCTGGTTTAGGGGATGAACCAAGACAGAGGCAGACAAATGCTAGGTATGTTAGGAGGCCAGTCACTTGGCAGGAAAGTGGGATAAACACAGCAGGACTGAGGTAAGGTGGGAAGAGTTCTTAGGGAAACTCAGAGAGGCTACAGTGAAAACCCAGGAGTTGAAGGCAGCTGTGAATGGGGAGCCATAGATGGTTGTGGAAGGACCCTGTCAGAGCGAACTTGTGTGTGAGCCCTTAACCACACTCTGCTTGGTCTCTCCTGGTCTCCTTTCTCTCCCACCTTGTTGCTAGTTTCTCTTTCTCTAGACTTTCAGCCACCAGCAGAAGGCAGGTGGTCTGAGTGTGGTGCCCACATCCCTCTTGGCCTCAAGTCTGGATTTGTCAGCTTTTCAAACCACAGCACTTGGTCCCTCCTCTGCTGCCTCAAGGCAGGTTGTGAGCCTGACTTTGGGCAGCTTTCAGGAAGGGAAACTGGTCATTTGGGAGCTAGCAAACCCTGCAGAAACAAGGAAAAGGTAGACCCACCTAGGCCCAGGCTCTGTCCCCCACCCACTGTGTGTGCTAGACAAGCTGCTACCCTCTCAGTGTCTCAGCAGTAACCTCCATGTGCCAGGGTTGTTGGTGTGGCTTAAAGCACCTGCAAGGGTCCTAGCACATTGGCTTAATGATAGAGCACTGACCTGGCATGTGGATGTCCTGGGTTTGATTCCAGATGAGGGCACACAGGAGAAGCGACCATCTGCTTCTCCACCCTCCCCCTCTCTTCTCTCTCTCTCTCCCTCCTGCAGCCCTGGCGCCGCTAAATTGATTTGAGCGCTTTGCCACAGGCACTGAGGATGGCTCCATGGAGCCTCTGCCTCAGGTGCTAAAAATAGCTCAGTTAGAGCATGACCTCAGATGGACTGAGCATCAGCCACAGACAAGGGTTGCTGTGTGGATGCCGACCAGACACATGTGGGAGTCTGTCTTCTATCTTCTCTCCTCTCACTTGAAAAAGAAGAAAAAAAAGAAAGCACCTGGCAAATTAGCTCTCTCTCCCTCTCCCCCAGGGCAGTGGTTCTTCAGCCAGAGCCTGCATTCCTCTCCAAGAGAGGTCTGTCACAATCCAAGGCAGTAGGTCTGGGGATGCCCAACAATTTGCATCTCTAAAATGTGTGAAGATGATGCTGAAGCTGGTAGTCTGGGAACCACAAAGTCTTTGACCTTGACTGTGCGTCCCTGAGGAGCTCTTAAGACTCCCAGGGCCGCAGCCTCACCCCAGCCCAATTTCATCAGAATCCTTAAGCTTAGAGACAAACATTAATATTTTTAAAGCTCCCTGGTAATTCTAATGCATAATCAAGTCAGGATTTAGTTGGGGGGAGAGTATTAGAGTAACAGCTAATACTTACCAAGCTCTTACCATTGGCCAGGTGCCAGTTCGTGCACATTAGATGTACTTCCTCCTCCACTGACTCTATGAAGTACATGTTATCACTATTCCCAGGTGGCATGAGAGAAAGCTAAGACCCAGAGAGGGGAAGTCACCTGCCCAAGGTCACACAGCTGGGAAGCAGCAACTCTCAGACTTGGTCTCTCTTCTCATTCATTGTTTTGTCTTGAACTTTGTGAATTCCCCAAACATCCCTGCCTCTGACAGGATACACACACATGGATTCCCCCTCCCACATGCAGCCCCCATGCCATGTACCCAAGCCTACGTGCGGACACAGAGTCATACCCGAGTGTGTGCATACCTGCACAGTCTCTCCCATGTACTCCGTCACACAACTGCCTTCTGGGGAGCTCACAGGCACCTCCTAGTCTGAATCTTGTTTCTGTATTTTAAATGCACGCAGCAGCTCCACAAAGCCACCTTTGGTTTGCCTGGGAAAGCACTCACAATTTGTTTCATCTGAAATGTTCTAAGTACCCCAGAGTGATAGGATCAGGTTGGTGTGAATCAATGATTCAGTCAGCTTAATTAGGGAGGATCAGTGTAGGGCACTTGTTCCAAGCAGGCACAGCCCACCCCTGACTGGATCAGGCTGGAGTGGAGCAGGTGTGAGCACTGAGCTCTGTGGCAAGAGGCCTGACTCAGTTGCCTTCCCCACAGAAGATCCTGAGCCTCAGGGAACGTACCTGCGTAATGGAGTGATTACAGTAGAAGGGGGCAGTTCACAAAGTATTGTCAGAGCTTTGGTTCTTTTGATCCTCAGGTGAGATAGCCTAAGCCCCCCTCCTCCCCCAGAGAGGGTGAGTGATGTACTCAAGGTCACACAACAAGTAAATATGCATCTAAAACCAGGCTCAGGACCAAGGTAGGTATGTGTCCTGGCTGTGATGGTGGATTCTGATATACCTACGACAGTGGCAACGCCATCAGAAACATAGGGGAGGCACATTCCAGGCCCTGACTGACAGCAGTGGTGGTAGTATGGTAGTTAGTAGTAGTGGTAGTTAATAATAACAACTGCATCTATCATTTATGAAGTCCCATTAAGTCAGGCACTATTTATCACATCATATTTCTAATCTTCTGTCAATCCTACAAGACACTTATACTTTTATCCCGTTTCACAGAGGTGGACACTGAGGCTCAGAGTGGGAAATGGTTTGTGCAAGGCACCAACTCTGAACCAAAGAGCAGCTGGGACTTGAATACAGTTCTGAAGTCGCTGGAAACCAGGGCCTGATTCCTGCCCATCCACTGCTAGAAACAGCCTGCCCTCAGCTCACCTCTACCCTCCCCCTCACCACGGCCTCTGCAGCCTTGGCCTCCTGCCCCAGCATCCAAGGGAGGAGCTGGTTTTCACAGTAGCACTGAGCAGCATATGGAGAGTCTGGGGATGTGACTGCTGTGCTTATGTTTTGCTTGAACTCATTGGCTCAGGCAGCAGATAAGTCCATTCAGCCACACAATGCCCCAAATATCAACCAGCTTTAGTGGGTAAAGTTCATTCTGCTCCCACCAGGGGTTGTAAAAGTTCTCCTTGGTTCCTTTGCTAGAAACAAGGATGTTCAGCTTCAGGGGGTCCGCAAATGGGAGAAGAGGTCAGAAGTCATCAGGATGTCTTAGAAACTCACCCTGAGGCCGTCCCAATACCCAGAGGCCTTGACTTTTCATTAATCCCATCCTGTCAGCATGAGGTGCTTTGTTTTAGTGCCCATCCCCAATTACCAGGGCAAAACATAAGTCATATTTTATGTCCCCACTCTTGTCTCGCCCCTTTATTCTGACCAACCCAGCCCCTGTGCCTTTACTTACCTCAGTAGTCCCTTTTTATTCTAATTATGTATGTCCTACCTTTAAAGCAGCTTATGAAAGTTTGTCTCATGCAGAAAGATTTTAAACAGCTTAAGAGGAAATTCAGACAAAGGAAAGAAAGGAGACGTAAGAGGATGATTCACCAGCATCCATATGACACTGCCCTGCAGCACCAAGAGGGGAACTGCAAATTCAGTGCTGAGCTACCAGGCAGGCAAGGGGAGTTGGGTAACAAACGGTTTCCATGAGCCTAAGTGCCTATTAGGTCCCCCCTCACCCTCACCACAAGGCCTGTGCAATGATAACCTTTGTGGCACACAGCAGGTGTGTCCTCTCCTATGAGGACCATCTATCTGCCCCCTCCCCTGAGGGCAAACCTGGGACGCTCCAGCCACATTGGCTTTTTTCAAGCCCTCTGAGGTTTCTTATGCCTTTGCAGACCTCTTTGCCACCCCACACACACACACCCTTTCACCTGATTAACCCTCACTTTTTCTTCAAAGCTCACCCAATTTCACTTCTTCCAGGAAACCCTTCCTGGCAGCTCAGACTTCCTCACTGCAGTATCCCCAACATATAGAACAATGTTTGGCTCATAGTAGGTGCTCGGTAAATATATATTGCTTGTTTAAATGAGCAAGTGGATGATCAGATGCATACCATCTAATACAATCCTAACTACTTTCTCAACCTTGAGAGACCGGATAAAGGAGGAGGAACCCAGTCTTCTTTGAATAAGAGGCTCCTGAGCACCTTGGCTCCTGACATCTGGTGACAGGACATCCATGGCCCATAGTCCAGCCTCTGCATGCACTCCTTGTCTATCTCCCTGCATCATCCATCCGCCTTAAGCTCATCTATCAAGAAGTCCTCTCCCCTGCCCTCTAAAGAACCTAAGCTGTTGCTCACTGTCCCCCTGAGCTTCCTTAGCAGGAAATGGTCCCCAGAGACAAGGTGGGACCAGTGTTCAGGTCAGAGAACATCACAATTTTCAGCTCCCAGGGATCCATGTTCATGCCCTCAAGCCAGATGTCAGGATGTTTTTGTGGAACAGCAAGAGTTTTTCATGTTAGTGACAAATTTCCATTTGTTTAAAACACAGTGGCAACCAAACAAAACCCCTCTGATGGCCCAAGGTTACCATTTGTATAACTCAAGGCTGGATCCAAAATGGCTAAGAAAAGAGAGGAAGGCGTTTCAGAGGAATTAGGGAACTGGCAGAGGCAAAGACTTAAAGGCTGGAGGGGGCGGGGAGGGGATACAGTTTGTGTCCAGGAGGGCTGGATAGTGATGAACTTTGGGGTAAGGATTCCTCAAATATGCAGGAACAGCCAGGAGGCATTACAACAAATGATTTCTTTGCCACCAAAGACCCCCTCCCCCGCCACTACACCCTTGGCTTTCTCCTTTTATGTAATAAATACTATAGAACACCTACCTTCTAACTCCAAATGCTGGATGGAGTATTTATTACTGTAAAGCACCCTTACCACACCTTTGCAGTTTAGAGAGCGTTCAGACACATTCCCCTCTGTATGGCTCACCACAGTCTGGGGGTTATTTTGCTCCCATTTTGTTGATGACAAAACTGAGTCTCTGAAGGATGAAACAACTGACCCAAGTTCATCCACAAACCTGACTCCTCAACCAGTGCTCTGCCCTCTGCCTCTTGCACAAAAAGAAACTCGATTGAAAATACACAACCCCACACAGCATCTAATATCAATTCCCAGGCATCTGTGTTTCTGAATTTTCAGGGCCTGACTGGCCTTGTCCAGCAATATTTGATGGAATGTATTAATTTTTAATATGCTGAATGGTGAGATGCTCTTTAATCTAACTTGATCCTCCAGTACCATTTGTCTCTCACCAGCCTTGGTTACTTCTGCTCCCCAAGTGAGGCATGTTAATTTTCAGCCAGAAGGCAAGTAGACTATGTGATTCCACTCTTGGAAAGGGTTACAATTATCCCACCTATAGGTCCTCAAACTGCTGTCTTTGGATACAAGGTATCAGAGCTACCAGCTACCAGCCTCCAGCCAAGCCAATCCTTCATGTCACATGTGGGGAAACTGAGGCCCAGAAAAGAGAACTGGCTTGTTTTCGGTTACACAGCCCATCTGCTGTGCCTGTCCTCACCTTGACTGCCCTCCTCCTCATCTTATTGAAATCCCACCTGTCCAGTCTTCCTCCTCCAGGAGGTAGTTAATGAATGACTCACACCACCTAAAACTGGAAAATAACATTACAATATCCACACCTGGTGCCAGACAAGGCAGCTCTTACGCAAGACAACCTGCTAAAGCCTCACCCTGCCCCTGTCAAGTCAGCCCTGCCATTGCCCACATTTTACAGATGGGTAAACTGAAGCACTAAGAGTCACTTACACAGAGTTACTCAGAACTAGGATCTGAACCCAAACCCCAGCTCCAGCTCAGCCCACCTTCCCCTGAGAGAAAGAGGTGAGCAAGACATCACGGCCACCATCTGCCACCTCAGCTGCCCCATATGAGCCTCAACACTTGAGGTTCCATCTTGGATTTGTATACTGGGGTTTTGTTGTGGAAACTGCCTATTTCTATAATGGAAACAACCCTAGCAGAACACGCAAATATTTTTATTCTGTGAGCTGTTATTTCTGAAAAACAGAGGAGCTGCAGAAGTCTGTGTGGAGTAGGGCTTGGTTCTGGGGAGGGAGCAACCCAAAGAGAGGAGGAAGTGACAGAGAGGCTGTTCTGCTCTGTCCCCTCACGCTTTCAGCCTCCTCCCCCTTCCCAACTCATAGCCTTGGTGGTCTCAAACTAGCAACCTGGGGGCCAGATCCAGCTACAGATGTATTGTATTTGGCCCTGGAATGTTTTTACTGGGAAGATTTTACATCAAATTCTAGGTGTCCATGTCCTCTTAGAAGATCAAAAAATCTGCCACACAGGCTCACATTCCCCCATAGGAGCTGAGAAATAGCTGCCCCTGTTAACCGAAGACGCACCACTAAGACTCTAAGACCAGGAGTACAAGGAGAAGGAAAAGTTTATTACAGACAAAAGAAAAAGAGTTTAGTACACTCGCGAGCGGGCACTAGGCAAGTATGCTGCCAGGCGCGCCATACAGTGTTTTCTCAGCATTTTTATACTTTACTTTTTAGGGAAGGGCGGGGGGCAGGGGATTTAGGTATTTGCCTTGAGCAAGCGGTGTCTCATAAGGTGGGTTTGAGCAATGTCCTTATCTGTTTACAGCAGGATGCAGTTTATCTAGTTCCTGTCTCACAAGCCCTAAAGGTCATATGGAATTTTTCCTAGTTCTTGTCTTTCCCTTACACCCCCTTTAGAAGAGCTGAGATTCTTCACTTTGCCCCAGTCTCCACCACTCTCTGTTGTCTCCCATTCCAACCCCTGCCACCTACTTTACTCACAAAACCTGGCTGGCCCTCACAGCTATTCAAATTTGCAACCCCTGTCCTCTGCTCTGTCTTGGGACCCAGGATCTCATTGTCAGACCTGTGAACACCTGAGCCATGGTCAGATTCCCAGTATAGAGAACACTCATACTTTCAACTGGTCACACTGTAACTCCAGAATGTTTGAATCATAGACCCTCAGAAGATTTGGCAACTCACCTATCTCTGAGTCAATCAGGAGGGCCCAAGAAATGGGCTGACCCCACCCCACAAAACTTCTTAGTTAAGCTCTTTATTTACTTATACCAAACCTCATGAGGAGCCCCAAAATGTGAACAGACCCCAGCAGGACCACATCAAGGTCTGCAGACCTTGGAACTCTGGATTCTAAGGGCTCACTTATCCTATTGAACTTCCCTATTGTCAAGATGTGGAAACTGGGTCTTAGAGAAAGAAACTGGGTGGCCAGTGTCACAGCAAACTGCTGCAACAGGCCAATGTTGACTCGCCATAGCCCCCTTCCCTACCACCCTCCTGAGTTTTCCCTTCTTTCCTTTATCAAAACCCACACCCAGGAAAAAGCCTGAAACCCATTCACACCATGGTATCCAGAACTGATTAAGGCTTTCCCCCTCAGGGAATCCAAAGGAACTAGAGCTTTTAGTTAAAGGAATGACGCCTAAGTGGGAGAATTTAGACATTAAGGAACTAGAGCTTTTAGTTAAAGGAATGACGCCTAAGTGGGAGAATTTAGACATTGGCTGTGAATAGAATTGAACAAAGGAGGAAAGACAACAACCTTCCTGCACTTCCTAGAATCATACTACATCTTGTGTGATTAGAACAGGGCTAGTCTGTGTTCCCAGGGCTTAGGAGCTGCACCAAGGCAGCAGCTTGGTCTCATGAGAGCCTCAGTCTCCCCATCTATACAATGGGTATAAACCAGCTCTGGGATCTCTCACTCTCAGGGCACAGGCAAGACATTGGCTCTCCAGAGCTTACCCACACTAATAGGCAAGGTGGGTTCAGCAGCCACCCCCAGGCTATCCTGCAGGGTCTCAGCCAGTCTGGCTCTTGGAAGCTTCTAATGGCAATCTCATTGTCAGCGTCAGAGGAGGCTTAGCACCTAAGTCCCAAGTGGGGACATGCCCATCTCCCTGAACACCTGAGCCATAGACGGCTAGACTCCAGGACCACAGAGCTCTTATATTTGTGAGCCACTGGACTGTTCCCTTCACATCACTCTCCCCAGCACCCAGCACCAGACTGACCTCACAGTGAAGGTTCAAGAAACATGCATCGAATGAAAGAATGGATGAATGAGCCAACAAATTACAGACTGTTAGAATTCCATGTGTGACATTCGACCACATGCTCCCATAACTGTAGCAGCAGAATGTTCCATGGCTCTAATACCAGCATGCTCATAACGGTGCTGTTCTGGGGATCCCTCTGGAGCCCTCTTCTCATCAGTGGACTGAGGCCAGGGGTCTGATGAGGTGTGTGTCTCTCTCCCTCCCCTACTTGTCCACCCCCAGCTGTCTTCATTAAACCATATATGAGCAGTGGTTGGGCTGGCCTCAGGGACAGGAGTGACATTGCCCAGCTGCAGGGGACCACTGCATTTTCCATCATGACGCCCTAGGGCAGGCTCATAACTCTGGAGCATGTCACCTGCATCCAGTGGGTGGGAGGATTCTAAGTTGGTTGGTTAGCCTCAGACCCTTAGGGAGGGAATCACACTGGTTTTTTCACCAAGGCACAGAGAGGACACAAGTCAGAAAGCAGGTAAGCCCTGCTGTGGTCAAGGCTGTGCCAGAGGTGACAGCAGGGGGATGAGGTCTGCCTGGGGTGAAAGGGAGGGCTTCTCAGCAGAGGATACCAGAGGATGGGCCACCAGTGTAGATGGAAGGAAAGGTTCTTCCTGGCTCACTGAACAGCATGAGCAAGGCAGGAAGTGTGTCCGGGCACTGGTTAAGGGAAAATTAAATGACACCAGTGGCTTGGGGTGACAAAGATTAGCATCAAAGGAAAGAGAGAAGCAAGGGAAGCACTCACCTTCAAAGGGCCCCAATAAACAGTGAAGCTGGTCACTTCCGCTGGATCTGGCCTCTGTCACACACCTGAATTTTTACTGTGAGTGGTTTCTGTTTCAGGAGCCTGTTCTAAGGCACAAATATTCCTGAGATAAGGTGGGGCTATAACTACTAGCATCAGTTAAGTATCTCTCCCCACCCCAGGCAACACTCGAGCACATAGTATTTGTCTACTGGGGGTCAGCTCCTTGGAGTATGCACTCTGTCTGTTTGACACCCTATCCCAGTGTCCATAACGATGCCAGGCACATAGTAGGTGCTCAACAAACACTTGTTGACTGCATGAGTTATCTCATGAGATGCTCATAAGCGCCCGTGAGTTATGTATGCCCACCATCCCAATTGCAGAGGAAGGCACAGAAGCTTGGAGAGCTAAGAACACAGTCTGAAATTCTATCCCAGGTGGAAGCTTCCAAGTCAGTGCTCAATAGGGTGGGCAAGTGCACAGCAGGCGTGAGGGTGTGCGTGCAAGGTGGGCGTGATGATGGATACTCTCTTCCTATGGCTGCCATAACAAATGACCACAAATTGGGTGGCTTTGAACAAGAGAAATCTACTCTCTCACAGTTCTGAAGTCCAGAAGTCTGAAATCAAGATATCAGCAGGGCAATGCTCCCTTCAAAGTTCTAGGGAACATTCCATTCCCTGATTCTTCCCGTCTCTGTTGGCTCTGGGCTTCCCTTAGCCGGTGGCTGCATCACACCAATCTCTACCTGCATCTCCACGAGGCCTTCTTCTTTCTGTGTCTGTGTCTTCTCTTGGGTCTCCTGCAAGGACACTTGTCATTGGATTTAGGGCCTATCTGGATAATCCCGGTGATCTCATCTCAAGATCCTTAATTATAGCTACAAAGACCATTTTCCCAAATAAGGTCACATTCAAAGATTCTGGGGAACTTGGGGCACTAAGCTACTGGCTGGTGCCTGTAAGTTTCCTGCTTTGTTTTTCCTTACCTCCACCCCTTGCCATGTGGCCAGACCAACTGGGGACAGTTCTGGGGACGTGTGTGTGTCTCTCCTGGGCACTCCAGGCCAACCTCTGTGCCCTCTGTCCACAGGTTTGCCGGGCACCGCTCCAGACCTGGAAAAGAGAAAGCAGATTTTTGGACAAAACTTTATACCTCCAAAGAAGCCAAAAACCTTCCTGCAGCTTGTGTGGGAAGCCCTGCAAGATGTGACGTTGATCATCCTGGAAATCGCGGCCATCATCTCCTTGGGGCTCTCCTTCTACCACCCACCTGGCGAGAGCAATGAAGGTAAGACAGGGGCCCTCAGACCCCCCACTCCTCTCCCTGCAACAGAGGGCACTCAGGGCTAACAACCCCTGCTCCTTCCAGGTGAGGAAACAGAGACCCAAGGCCTCACCCATAGCTAATCAGTGGTCAAGCCGAACCCCAGGCTCAAGGCCTCTCCCCCAGTGTTCTCATGTGTGAAATGCAATAGCTGGACCAACAATAGTGAAAATTATAGTAATCATTTTTTAAGCATGCCAAGCTCTGGGCTGAGATGTTGTTCTCCTAACAACTCCATGTGGTGGGGTCCATGATTATGCTCATTTTAAAGACAAGGGAACCAAGGCCCAGAGAGGTGCATTGACTTGCTTGAGGTCACCCAGCTAATAAAGAGTCCTTAGGTTTTGCAGTGGAGCTTGTTAGAAATACTGCTGCCCAGGCCCCTCCCTGTTAGATGGAGTCCAAGTGAGGGTAACTCCAGACATATGTCCAGACTGCTTTCTGAGACTCTGCACTGTCACATCTGAAGACAAAGCCCCCAAATTGCTTACCTGGTAGCCTGCATTCACACTCTGATTTGATAGTGCTTCAGCCCCATTCACAGAGATTCCTCTCAGGTCCCCTGGCCTCTGGTTGCTCCAGCCTCTGAGGGACCCCCCTTTAGCTCCACAGCTGGGCTTCCCCTGGGTACCCCAAGCCACTCACTCCTTGAAACATGCAACTATGAAAAAAATGTATGCACCGAGTATTCTAGGACAGGGGTTGCAAACTGCAGCCCATGTGCCAAATTGAGGTCACTTTCCTGTTTTTGTGTGTCCAATGAGCTACATTTGGTTTTTACATTTTATAATGGTTGGAAAAAATCAAAATAATACTATTTTGGGATATGTGCCATTTATATGAAATTTATATTTCATTGTGTAAAAATAAGGTTTTATTGGAACACCCCTTTATTTTTCTTCATATTGTCTGTAACTGCTTTTTCACTATAAAGGGAGAATTAAGTAGCTGCAACAAAGAGTAGATAGCCTACAAGGCCTAAAATATTTACTATCGGGCCTTTCACAAAAGAAAGGTTGCAAACCTCTGTCCTAGAAGATCCGGACAGGAAGTTTTGACTCAAGGAAACCATTCTCCTCCCTGAACCCTCTCCCCTCTAAGTGTGGAAAGAGAAGAAAATGGTTGAAGATACCATTTCTGAAGTCAGCCCCCAACCCCACCCTGGGTTAGAATCCTGTGTCCATCACTTCTCAGCTTGTGACCTTAAGCAAATCACTTTCCTTATCTGATCCTCAGCTCCTTCATCTGTAAAATAGGACAAGTGATCCAACACAGAAGGGTTATTATGAAGAGGTGATGAAAGGACACGCAGGCGGTATCTGACAGCCTGGCACATAGCAGATGCCCAATAGGTGCTGGCCCTGCTGCCGCCGTGGCTGTGGCTGCCCTGGGCTTCCCTCTCTGCTTCTTCATCTTGCATCTCATCCTTTGCGTCTTGCCTTGCATGAGGACTCAGTCTGTGTGCCGCTCCTCCCCTTCCATGTCCCCAGCCTGGGGAGGGATCCGTGTAACGCACACACTGTGGGGCTGATGCTGACTGAATACATGTCCCCACGTGAGGAGGCTGTCTCCAGAGGGCATCCTGCACTCTGTTCCAGGTCTGAGTGGGGACACTGCTTCGTGGGCAAAGGAAGCACCATCTACTCACCTTGAGAGCGTTCTGGAGCAAACCTACTCTTTTCGAAGTCAAGACTTAGGACTCCTAATGGAAAACCTAGACCTCCATCCAACCTTTAATTCCAGAAAATGAGTATCTGCTCAGGGCTAGACATTTAGCAACTCAATGACTGCTTTCCTTTATGATGGCAAAACCTTTTAACTCTATATGATAGATAGATACGCAGATATACACACACATACTATGGGATTTATGGGATCACATAAGAGATATTATATTGTTTGATTTTTATAATCTGATTTTTCATTAGTAGGATATTATACACACTTGTCTTTGTTATTAATTATGACTTGATGTTTTCTTATAAAGATGCTGCATAAATGGGGTATAGTAGGTTTGCTGCTTCAGGCAAGCAAATGAAGAAAGAATGACATGTAAGAAATAACCATATGAGCCTCATTTCCCCAAATGCAGAGGTGGTCTCGGAGATTCTCTGAACACCTGTTCCCCCGCTTCTCCTCCCAACCTAGGTCACCCGGGAAACCAGATAACTAGGTCTTTTAGATCAACTGTATTAATTTTACATAATATTACCAAGTTGATTTTTTTTTCTGTGTGACTTCTTTCCAAAGAGGGTTTAAAAACATAAGAATGACATAACTCATAATGTAAGGTCAAATATGAAGCCAGACTGAAAAGGAATGGAAGTAAATAAACCAACTGTGTTTGCTATTATGATTTGGATATAAATTTGATTTTGAGCTTCCTGGCAGCCGAGGCAGAAAGAGAATTAGGATGACTTGCATAACTCAAGTTATAAACAGGAGAAAATACAGTTCTTTAGGAAAATAACATGTCCCTTGACAATGAATTCTCGGATGTACTTTCACATAGGACATTATAAGAGATAAATAATGGGCAGCATTCTTTGCAGACATTTTCTAGAAAATGCAGAAGAGTGTACCTAGTTACTTGAATAAGCCTTGAACAGAGCCAAAGGTGCAACACAAAAACATAACAATTGTTCTTACTATACTTATAGCCACCACTAGCTGAGAGCTTTTACGGTACAAGTTCATTTGATCCTACAACAACACTGTGGGTAGGTGCTTTTATTATCCAGGAGACCAAGTCCCTGAGATAGGAAATTACTTGCTCCATCACACTCTAGAAAGCACAGAACCATGAGTCAGAAAGAGACATTCTGGTGTCTGAACCCTCGCTCCTATCCCTCAGAAAGAGACACGGTTGAGGCAGTGCCAGCTGAGTAAGTAACCTCATTGACACAATTCAATGCAAGATTAGAACCCAGAGGGCAGGGGGAGGGGGTGTGCAGTGGGAGCACACATAAAGATCCCAGTGTATGACAGGGAGCCACCTCCCCAGAGCTGTTCAAACAGATGGCTGCAATCACCTTCATCTTCAAGAAGTGGAAACCAAGACTCAGTAGGAAAGGACTTGCCTAAGGCTACACAATTTGTAGGCAGTAGGGCTAAATTTGAAACCCAAGTCTTCTAGTTCTTTTCACTGCTCCTCCCTCCCTCCAGCTGAGACACTAGTACAGACCACACTCTGGGTCAATGAGAGCAGCTGTGTACTCTCTAACCCCACAGAGTGAAATTCCTGAACTTTGTGACCATAATTATGCCTCGCCAATACCCATGCCCTGGGCTGAGCTCTGAGCTCTGGCTATCTATGTTGCCAGAACCACCCCCATGCCAAGTCAGATACAGGCGTCATCAGTTCTGTAATAAATGATGCTGGTGATGAACTAACAGGTTGCAGAATGCCTTGCAGCACCTACAGCCCTTCCCTGTTTTCTTTCTTGGCTCAGAGATCTCCAGACACTTGTCAGAGGTAACCCAGCATGTTTGTGGCAGGGCTGAGATTGGCACATTCAGTGCTCTCAATTCCCTGCCCCTAACAGCTCCTCTAGTGCCAGAGTGCCAGCAAAGTGACAGGCACATAGTAGGTGCTTAGAAAATGTTTGTGGCTTAACCAGTTTTGAGGGCACTTATTCGATGCCAGGTCCTGGTAACCACCTAGGAGGTAGCTTCCCTATTTTACTGGTTAACAAGCAGAAAGGCCATGTGGGTTCCCCAAGGTCACACAGAGTGAGAGGACACCCCCTAGAAAACTCCAGGTCCAGGGAAAGCAGCTGCCATTTCCCCAGACCCTGTGATCACAGTTGTTAGATCCTGTCCCTGCCCCAGTCCAAGGGGACCCCAGAGGAGATCTCAGCAAGAGATCTCCTCTTCCTTCCCCTTCCTGCACTTTTTCCCTAATTGCACCAGGGACCGCAGGATTTGCTCCCAGGGCCCATGGGCTCCCGATAGCTAAAGACCTAACCCAGAGACCCACACCCCCACTTTCTGACTGTTCCAAGGCAGCATGTAACCATCAGACAGCTCTCAGAAGTAGATAAAAGATAATGGGCTATTGCTGGCACAGTGAGTGCCCTCAGAGCCCAGAGGACTCATGATATGGAGTCAGCAAGGACAGCAGGCAGGGCTGGGAGTCAAGGCAACATAGTGCGAATCCCCCTCAACTACCGAGCCTTGATTTCCAGAAGCCAGTCCAAGAGGAGCAGCTCATGAAAAGGGGGAGAGGACCAATGTTTATCGTGTACCATGTGCCGAGCCCTTGCTAGGTCCAGGGCTCACAAAGTCCCTGGGGTCATCCCACTTTACAGCTGTCCAAACTGATGCTCAAAGAGGCCAAGTCACTTATGCTTGGTCACACAGCATAGCCTGGAGTTTGAAGCCAAGTTTTTCCAATTCTAGAACCTGAGGCTTTTCATTGTCCTGAGCTGTCTCTTAAGTGTCCTAAATGCCTTGGTAACTAATGGGGGGCCATTGACAAAGCGCACAACAAGGAAAGAGCAGCTTTCCTGTGTACAGAGTATGTAGGAGAGGCAGGGTTAACAAAAGGCCTGTAAAGTGAAGCACTGGGCTCTATATCTCGAATCACTCCCCTGGAGTCCAAGAGAATGCATTTCTGTGTATTGGGTTTCTGTTTAGCAAGGTTCACCTGTGTTTTCCAGTTTGGAAGGTTTTATTGGTGTCATTCATGGTCGTAGAGAGGCACCCCAGTCTGAAATATCCCGCTCTAACGCGGGGCTTGAGGCTCCTTTCAGGCTGGCTGTGGACTTGAATGCAGCAATGTGTGCCAAACACTGGGCAGCAGGGAGCAGCTGCTTTAACTGAGCCTTTGCTCTGTGCTCACTGCAGTAGCTGCTTTACATAAAGGCTCACCCTCAGTCCTCTCAGCCACCTCAGAGGGAGCACCTGTCTACCCACATCCTGCAGATGAAAAAAACCAAGGCAAAGGGGTTCAGCAGCTAGCTCATGGGCACTCAGCATTTAGGTAGCACAGCTGGGATTTGAACTCAGAGCTGACCCAATGTCAGTTATCATCAGCACGATTATATCATTACCACCAAAGGCTTGTCCAGTTAAACTTTAAATTCCCAAAGCAGGGAGTGGGAAAAGTAACTTTGAGAACCCCGTGCAATGATGTGATTAACTAGCCTGCAAGGAACAGTTGGTTCAGTGAAAGACATGGAATTTTCCAGTAACTATGCTGCCGGGTCACAGTGATTCTGTGCCATCCCCAGGCTGGATATACCAGCTGAGCCTGGAATCTCTCAGGAGCTGGGAGATGGTACCACTTGGTCTTCTTGTCATGTTGTTTCTGAACCCTGGCTTCCCAGATGCTCCTGTTGGGGGTCTGTTAAAACTGCTGCTTTCTCTTCCTTGGGGTTGAATTGGACTTCCAGATGATCAGCCATAGGTTTATGGCAATATTTTCTACTTTTCCACATGAGGCCAGCTTGTGCCGAGGAGTGGGGGGCGCTGGGCGCAGGAGCAGTGGGCAAGACAGGTCCAGTGTCAGATTCTAGGCCCAGGCCTGAATTCAAACTCCAGATCTGCTGTGTGAGACTCCAGGTGAGTTGCTGCCCCTCTCTGAACTGCTTCCCTTTTTATGTTAATGCTTGGCTTATATTAGATCTTATAAATAGTTCAGTTCCCTGCCCAGACCCCATGGAAGAAAACTACTCTGAGTTTTCCAGGAGTGGATGGTCAGACATGGAAAGGGCTGTTTTCTAGCCCTCCTACTCCACCCTCAATGGAAAAAAGGGGCCTGAGGTAGTCCTGGCTACAGCAATCACCTTGACTGTATTACCTTACTTCTCTGGGCCTCAGTTTCCTCACCTGTTAACAGAGGCAATACTGCTCACTCTCTGGATCCTGGTGGGGAAGCAGGAGACAGAATGTGTCAAAGGGCTTGGAAAGGCCCTAGCACTCAGCACCATGTGACCAGGACCTGCCTTTGAGTCTGAGGCCTTTGTATTAAATGTGCGTGGTGTTTTTTCTTTCTCTTTTTCACATGGTGGGCCTTGTAGGCCTCAAGGAATTTGAGGTCCCAGACTGAGGGAGGTTACATGAGGGAAGTATGTGGGGTGCAGGATCACTGTAGGTTACACCAGTGACTCGGATGGAATGTGGGTATCCTCACTCTGTAGTGGGGGCTCAAATCCAACAAGGTGCAAGGAAGACCCTCCTGTGGCCAAGCACAAGCTGGAGCTTTCACCTTCTTCTCTTTGAGCCCAGAAAGTGGTCTCAGTAACCTGCATATTGCAGATGAGGATGCTATAGCTCAGGGAGGGCAGTGATTTACCCAGAGTTGTGCAGGGACATCAGTGGGATTAGGGCCAGCTTGCTAGAGGGCAGATCCAGTCCTGTGTTCCTGGCCCCCAGCCTAGAGACCTGCCTCATGGTTGCTGGGAGAATGGAAGGAAAGGACATCAACAAAATGCATTTTAGACCCTAAAGCAGATGCAATATTGATTGAACCCATTCTACCCCATCCTCTCTTTTTCTTTTCTTGTTAATAAGGCCTCTCCTTTGTGCCAGGCCTGTACTAGAGATGCCATGGAACTCACTTCATTCCATTTCGGCCATCACGGTGGTCCCCAAAATAAAGATATTCTTTCTATTTTACAGATGAGAAAACTAAGGTTGAGAGTTGAAGTCATTTACCCAAAACCTCACAGCTAGAATAAAGGCAGAAAACCAAGTAGCTAAGACAGTAAGCTCTGAAGCCAGATACGCTAGCTCCCCACCTGCCCGTCCTAGCTTAGGCAAGTCGTTTGGACTCTCTAAGAAGCCTCAGCTTCCACATCTGAAAAACGGGAAGAAGAAGTGCTCTGACATGATTTGTGTGAAGCACTTTGCACAGGGCTGGGCACCCTGATGCACTGAATAAATGGATTGTGACTATCTAATTATCAATATTTTTGGCTTTGGAGAGCTGGGATTTAAAGCCAGGCCCACAAGAACCCTTTTGCCTAGCTGACCCCACCCCACCTGCTTCCTTCTGCTCTCTGCAGGATGTGCCACAGTCCAGGCTGGGGCAGAGGATGAAGGGGAGGCAGAGGCAGGCTGGATCGAGGGGGCTGCCATCCTCCTCTCAGTCATCTGTGTGGTTCTGGTCACGGCCTTCAATGATTGGAGCAAAGAGAAGCAATTCCGGGGCCTGCAGAGCCGCATCGAGCAGGAGCAGAAGTTCACCGTGGTTCGGGCTAACCAGGTGGTCCAGATCCCTGTGGCTGAGATTGTGGTTGGGGACATCGCTCAAATCAAATATGGTAAGTGTCCCAGCCACAGAGCCAGGTACTAGAGCTGTCCTCTGGACAGAGGTGGAACAGTCCAAGCAGACCCCAAGAGGCTGGCCTAGGGAAAGGGGTGGGTCCCTGAAGACTGATCCCAAGCCATGATGTCTTCTGAAATCTTTTGGCAGTAGAAGGCTACTTTCTGGAGAGGGTAGGATTTCAGAGTCTATTTAACTCAGAAATCAGAAATGCATGTCACTTATGCCACTAAATACCTGGACCTATAGCAGACATTACTAATCAATCACAGCTTAGCGCCAAGGTACAGCCTCAGAAGCCTTCTAACACAGCTCTCCATGGACTACCAATATTCAGAATAGGTTTATGAGATAAAATCAACTTCCTGTCCCTGATTTGACTATTGATGGATGGTTGTTGGGCTAGAGGTGTAATGAGTAGACATAGGTGAGTAAACATTCTAAGCCTGTGATACTACCATGGAGAAAGTGGACAGGCTGGTGCCAAAGGGGTTTAGATGAGCTATGTCCTTGGGAAAGTAGAGGTAGAAGATGGAGGAAAGATTGGAGTATACCCCTTCTCATTCAGCCCTCAGGGGCTTGGTTTCCCCTGATAATGTGCCTGTCCTGGAGTCTCCTCTACCTAGCCAAAATGAACTAGTCCCTTCCAAAATTCCTCAAATCATAATTGAAACGAGAGAATGAGTCATTGAGAAAACTAGGTCTCAAAACCACACCAGACCAAGAGAACCACTTAAAAAAACTAAAGAGTATGCCCACTTGAGCTAGGATTGTTGTTGGGCCTAGCCGCAGACCTCCAGGCCTTATACCATTCACCTTGGTTCCAGTCTTCAGCTGCCTATTGGCCTGTGATGGAAACCATCTTGGTTCCTGCACCCTGGCAGCTCTAGGCAGCTTAATGCCATTAGTGAACCTTCTCCTATAACCATAACTTTAAAGGAATAGTCTAGCCTCTCCAGCCACCTGAGACCCTGCTAACTCCCTTGATCTTCCTCTCATCAGGTGATCTCCTCCCTGCTGATGGCCTCTTTATCCAGGGCAATGACCTCAAGATTGATGAAAGCTCCTTGACAGGGGAATCTGACCAGGTGCGCAAGTCTGTGGACAAGGACCCCATGCTGCTGTCAGGTGAGCTGCAGCCCGACAGTAGGCTCACTCTCATTGGCAGTTCCTGCCCCCATGGGGAAGAGGGTGCCTGTGTTCCCTACATGAGGCTGAAGAGTCTCGGAATCTTTGATCCTTGGCTCCAGATCTCTGGACAGCTCAGCTCCAAGAGAGAACTTCCTCCCTTTTCCCCAACAGACGTGCATTGAGCCTACTAGGTTCTCAGCATCTCTAGGGATAGCACAGTAAAGAAAATCGACAAAGAATTTCTGCCCTTGTGGAACTTACCTTCTATTGACTTAGTTTTCTGAAAAGTCAAACACTGAAGCCCGTTCTCATCAGGGATGAAAAAGAATCAGTCAGGTGACAATTGTTTAGACACCTACTGTGTGCACTGGGCTGGGTGCTGGAGAAATAGCAATGGATGAGAAAGATGTGGCCTCTGCCCTGAAGAGCTGTGGTGTAGTGAGGGGAGACAGGTACTGGGAAAATTCCAGAGGAGGTAGGTGTGTGAAAAAATAAATCAGGACAATGGGAGGCAGGTGGTTGGGGAGGTCAGGAGAGGCCATGTGTGAGCTGAGGAGTGAATGATGAGCAGGAGCTGGCCTTGTAACTACCCAGGGGAAAGCATAATAGGCAGAAGAAACAGTGAGTGGAAAGGCCCAAAGTAGGATTATGCTGACAAATTGTGAGCAAGATGGAGATGTGGAGGGGTCAGATGTCAGGCCTCATGGGCGTGGCCAGGAGTTTGAAAATTTTTTAAATGTGATGACGATATTCTGAAATAGTTTTGAGCAGTGAACTGATCACATTTATATTTTTAAAACATCACTCTAGCTGCTGCAGAGGGAAAGAGAGGAAGCAGGGAAACCCTGCAGAGGTGAGGCAGAAGCCAGGTGACCACCAGCCCTCCAACAGGGGCACCCAAAAGGCCTTATTGTCCAGCAGCGCTCAGCAAACATTCTCCGATCAGCTACTCTGGACCTGGCCCTGGATTGAGCAGTGGGACCTACCTCTGGCATCAGGATCCCCCAACCCACATAAGCTGGGATAAGCAGACCAGCAAACAACTAATTCCATAGTAGAAGAGTGAGGAAGGTGTACAAAAGCCAAGAAGGGAATGGAATGGGGAGGTAAAATTGAGCTGGATTTTAAAACATGGGTAGGATCCCACCAAACTGAGTTGTGGAGAAGGGCTTTCCTGGCAGAGGCAAATTGTAACAGTCACAGAGATCTGAAATAGTATGGTCATCCTAGAAATACACAAAGAAAGTTCAACAGATTTGCTAGGTAGGTTGGGAGAAGGGAATGAGAGTTGGGGCTGGGCATTTATTTATTCAGAACTTATTCATTATACCATTGTAATGAAATAGAGACCCAAAGGAAAGGACAGGAACCTTGGTCAGAGAAGGCATATCTGAGGAGATTGCATTTGAGCTAAAACCAGAACAATGATAACAAAGAGCATTCTAGGCAGAGGGACAGCAAGTGCAAAGGCCCTGGGGTCTGACTGAGAGATGGAAAGCCTCAAATGCCTTCTTGGAAATTAGGGCCACATGAGTGCTTAGGGTCATGGCCCTGTGACCCTAGTTCTGACCTTTGGGCCAAAGGGGTTAAAAGAGAGGCAAGCATTCTTGGGAGAAGTGGCCAGGTGGGTCACCTGGATCAGTGGAAGTTGAGGGAACTTGGCACGAGTGGATGGTTTGTATAGCTTCCTCTAGTCAAGGAGAAGCCTCATAATCAGGGAAGGGTGGCAGGATGTCCCCAAGGGAACTGGATGTCCCAGAAGACCCAGAGATCCTAAGAAAGAGCTGAGACCTGCAGACCCTTGGAGACTCAGCAGTGAGCTCTGCCCTCAGTGGGGAAGAACAAGGAATTAGGGACAGACAAAAGTCGTTCCAAGTCTTAGCAAGAATCTGGGAGAGCCCTGTGAAGTTCGTAATGGTGAAGTCATCATTGGTCCTTGGCTCGGGAGTGGGTGATCTGTTAGCACTGAGAGAAGAAAGGTACTATGGGTGCATCCCAAGTGCAAATTGAAGCAACTGCTTTGGTCTCAACTTATACAACTAGCTGGAAGTCAAGGTACAAATTAGACTCTGGGCCTTTGGATGTCAAGAGACAGCAGCCACAGTCTCCCATGATGTCCTCGTGGACAAGATGGACTGGGTTATGCCGGAGGCCAGGAAATTTCAGCTAGTTTATGCAGATTCCTGGATTGCAGGTTATCTGGAAGGATTCTAGTGTTCTTCCCCAGAGCCCTCTTATCGCAATATGGAAAGTGTGCCCATCAAGTTTGCAGAGACCTCCAGCCCAGGAAGCATGGCCAAAAGAAAGCAAGAGTCAGAGCCATAGAGATCATCAGAGCGCAGCGTGAATTAGGTTGAAGAAAATGAAACTTGGCTATAAGTAGCAGTGCCGACATTCAGAAACACAGTTGCATTAGGAGAAGGAGGAGCAAGGGGCTTGGCCCAGGCTCATGGGAAAAGACAGTGAGAAAGTGACCCAACAGAAAGCAATCTAACTGGGAAAAGAAGAACTCTGTGACAGAACTATTCTGGGACAAAAAGAGGCTGCCTGTAAGGTAGTGAGTTCCCTGTCACTGTTGTGTGTGAGCAGGGTCTTCACAGGTGTGGGTGGATGTGTTACAGGGTAGACCCAAGCACTGACTGAACTCTGCATTCAGTGCTTCTCCCAGCCATGAAAGTCATGGATTCACCACACCCTGCTTACCTTCTGCATGTGCTACAGACCCACCTGACTCCATTCCCTTTGTCCTGCCTCTGCTGAGTCTGTTTCCTCCTCCTTAATGGCCCACTCCCTTTGGCACTGCTCATTTAACTTCTGCCCATCTGCTAAGGCCTACCTCCTCCACAAAGCCATCTCTGAGCATCACCTCTGGCAGTCACTCCCATACTGTCTGGGACCCACATGTCAGCCTGTGACATCCACACTGCTTGACCCATTCGGACACAGCCTTGTAATGTTGATTGAGTGTTGCACTGAGCAAATCATCCCAAATAAATGAAGAACATAACTCATCTGCAATCCCACCACCCAGACAGACTGAATGGACCTCACTTTTATGGGCCTCTGCCGTCTCTAGCCATTTGCAGGTAGACACCAGGACAGATATGCTGTGTTGCACTTCTACATCATTTCTTTCACCCAGCCAAGTCCAAGCTGCCGGGAGCCCAAACCTGAGATTATCAGAAGGTCATGCCCAGCTCTACCTCTGAGCCCTGCACACCTTAGGGTTCAGGCCATGCCTGCCAGACTGAGGAGAGAGGCTTTACTGAGTCACAGAGAGAGCAGAGTTGGGCCAGGCTGAACCAGAACTGGGCTCTGGCACAAATTTTCTGTGTAGCCTCAGACATGTTGCTTCACTTCTCTGAGCCTCAGTTTACCTGTGAGGACAGTAGGCATGTCCTGGTGTAGGCTATAGGTGAAGCCCTCCTAGCATAATGCCAGCTAAGGAATGTTCATGGTGAGTTGGTTCCCTTTCCCATTGGGCTTGAACAGAGCCTGGACTTGGAGCTGAAATAGCCTGGGTTCCAATCCTGACTCTGCCCCTCACTGGTTGAGAGACCCTGGGCAAGCTTCGTACCCTTTCTGAGTCTCTATTTTCTCAGTTGTAAAATGGGAGAGTGACCCCAGTTCATGAGGTTGTGTCAAAGAATCCACTTTCCTCTTTCTTCCTTCATATCGAATGCCTCCCCTTTCCCACTTCCTGTGTTACTCACCTTCTGTCCTGCAAAAGCCTGCTTCCTCCAGGGGGTTTTCCTTGACTGCTCTCTTCCCCAGTGCTCTGAATTCTGGATAGGTGCCATTTGGATGCTCATGTTTACACATACTAGACACCTCAGAACCTGTCCCTGTGCTGGGAGGCCTTGCTAGGCCTTCCAGTCAGATGACCCTCAGGAAATACAGAGGGACCAGCTAGCAGTGCCTGAAAGGTCCACATGATACTTCAGAAACCCCATGTGGCATCTGGCACACTGCTTCAGCCTAGGAAGGCAAAAGACACTCCAGTTTTGGGTCAGGTGGCTTAGCCACATCTGGCCTGTGATCCTGGAAAAGCCCTTTCACCGCTTGGAGCCTCCATTTGTGTCCATCCAGTGAGGGAGTAGGGCTGCTGTGGGGACCACATGCACAGACGGATGCCACTGTCTTTTGCTAAAGATGCAGTGTGTGGTGCGACGCATGGAACAAGAGCAGCGTTTGGAGACAGAGCACTTAGGTTCCAGCCCTCTGTCAGCTTCAGCTGTGACCTCTGCCCCTCAGGACCTCAGTCTCCCCATCTGACAAATGGGGGCAGATCAGCCTTCAGAAAAACTGTGATGTCCACAGTGCTCCAGGCACAAAGGAAATCCTAAAAGCCTAGAGCTCCTTCCCCAGGATGGCGAGGCCAGCCCCGCCCATGTCAGGTTCTTCCCCAGGCAGAGTAGAAACGTTCAAGAATCAGACTCACACATCCCGGGAGCCAGGCAGGGAGAGTGTGGGCTCCAAACCAGAGCACAGCTGCGCCTACAAAAGTGTCGCTCTGTGCGGCTGCAGAGTTCGCTTTGGAAGGGGGGCAGCAATCCAGGTTTTTAGGCACAGTCTCCCAGTGTTAAGTGTTGGCGAGAAATCTCTATTCTTTTAAAGCTTGTGTGGGTCAAGCCACAGATGGGTGGGCCCTTGAGCACAAACTCTGACCTGGGCCCATTACTTTTGCTTTAATTGTGTATTTTAAGATATTTTCAAACTTTCATAAAAATTGCAAGAATAGTGCAAAGAGTGCCTACATGCCCTTCCCTCTCATTCAACTGTTTTTACTATTTTGTCCTGTCTGTTCTCAGTAGCCTCCCTCTGCCTTGTCACGCACAAGTGATGGTCCTGGGCCCCTTGATACTTCAGGTCTGTTCCCTAAGGACAGGATACTCTCATGTATAATGACAGCACAGCGCCAGCTCAGGACACTCTCCACTGATGCAGTGCTGTTGCCTAGTATGCTGTCCATGCTCACGTTACCTGCTGTCTCCACAGCACCCTCCAGCTGGGACCCAGTACGGGACACTGTGTGGCATTTAGATGTCCTGCCTCTCAGCCTCCTTGAACACAGAGCAGCTCCTCAGCCTTCTTTTGCCTTTCATGAAAGACCAGTGGTTTTGAACCCTCCTAGGTCATGACTTCCTGTGACAGTCTCATGGAAGCAGTGATCCCTCTTTTGAGAACTAATGCCCAGACTTGTGACTTTGCAGCCTTTTGGGGTATTAAAAGAGCCTTAGAGAACCTGGACTTGTCTTTATTTGCAGCGTGGGAAACTGAGGCCCAGAGCAGGAGTGAAAGATCCCACAGAGGGCAGGGCCAGCGTGAGACCCCCAGCCCTGCAGCCTCCCAGCCCTGCAGCCCCCATGAGTGAACTTGTCTCCAAGGACTCCATGACTTTTATTACCCAGGGCGTGGCCTGTTTGAAATGTCTTAGGGTAAATTGTTTTTAAAAGCCAACAACTAGGTGCCATCAGTGTGGCCATAGAAGGGCCAGGGGACCAGGGTGGGCCTTGTCCTCAAAACCCTCAAAAAATGGGTCTGGCTCCAGCAGACCCGTTAGCTTCACCCCCTATAGGACCTCCACCCTCCTCCATCACCCCTAGAGCCAGAGTGTTAAGAGCAAGAGGTTAACAGCAACAGGACATCAGCAAACCCTCTTGGGCCTGCTGCCCACCCTGCCCACCAAGTGGTAGGCCAGACATGGAGAGCTGGACCTGTTACCACTGTCACTGCCTCCAAGGAGCCTAGGATGACACAATGACAGCGGGAATGCCCAATCTGCTGCTTGGCCCTCACTCTCTCTATTACACTACCCTGCCTCTCCTCCATGAGAGGCAGTGGGGTGTAGTAGAGAGAGCATGGGTTCAAGTCCCAGCTCCATCGCTCACCTCTGGGCCATCACTCAACCTCTCTGAGCCAGAGAGGCGACAGGTGGGTGGATGGGGCTTGAGGTTGTACTTGCACCAAAACCTACCTCACAGGGCTGTTGTGAGGGAGACAGGCTCATGGGCACTAAAGTGCTTTGCCAACTGTCTAGAGCTCTGCAAGTGTGCGTTATTACTGTTATTTACTGCGTTGATAACAATAATAATGAGAGAACTGAGTATGTGCTGGGAATCATATAGCTTTCTTTGATGCTTATGTCTGGAAGCAAATAATAATCCTCAGAAATGGCTTCTATTCCTTTTTCACATCTCTACCCCCAGAAAGAGACCTTTTAGAAGGCCTGGCCTCACCCTTCTTCCTGTCCAGAAACAGGCCTGGGAAATCAAGACCAGGAGAGTGAGGAATACTGGGTTCAAACCCTAACCTGTGCCTCAGGTGCTGTGTAACCTCAACCAGCCACCTAGCCTCTCTGGGTTCAAAAGCCTCATTTTATAAAACCAGGTCCCTCCAGCTCTGTAGCCAGGGACTCAACGTGCCACTGCCTGAGGCTTTGGCCCCGAGACAGCCTACATCTGGCTACCAGGCCAGTGGGGACCACTTCCTGCTGCTCATAGCAAGTCTAAGGTAGAGATGGGCTTCAGGCCTACAATCAGGAAGGTTCTGGCCTACCCTCTTCTACCAGGTCAAAGGCATAGTTTAGGTGGGACAAGGCAGGCCGTCTAGTTGGCAGAAGCCGCAGTGCTCCTTGGACCTGAGCTCCTTTCTCTCTCATAGATGGATGGGAGCTGGATGGCTGACACAGCTCCCCCACCACTCTCCTGCCTCCATCTGGCTTCCTGCCTTCCAACTCTGCCCATAAGACTTCCTGGCAAGGTGGGAAGAACAGAGGCTAGAGTCCCACCCTCACTCGACCCCAGCTCTGCCCTCTCAGGTTGAGCGTGGAAGTGACCTCTCGAGGCAGCTTCCTTGTCTGGGAAATGGGGAGATTATGATTATCTCACAGAGTAACTGTGGCAGACAGCTGGAGAAAGCAGCTCAGATAGTACTTGGCACATGCGAATGCTCAATAAAGATTAGGTCTCTTCTTCCCTCCCTCCAAAAATACTTTCAGTGGTTCCCTACTGAACACCAAGCAAAGACCCAACTCTGCAACCCTTCATGCTGGCTGCTCCATGATCCTGCTTCTCTCCTACTCCTCCCTTCATGAGCCCCAAGCTTCAGTCCAGCTGATCCACTGCCACCACTGTCCCACCTTTGCCTGTGCTGTGCCCCTGCCAGTCCGTAGGCCCTTGGGTCTATGTAGTCTTGGGCTGTTGGTGATCTGTGTGCCCTCAAACCCCGCTAGACTATGAGCTCCTGGAGGGCACAGATCACAGGGGACCCTCCCTTCAGTCCCTGCAGCCAAGTACAGAGTGGGCACTTCACCATATCCATCTGTCAGATGAAAAGTGTGGCCCAAGCCTGACCAAGCGGTTGCCCAGTGGATAGAGCGTCAGACTGGGACACAGAGGACACAGGTTCAAGACCACAAGGTTGCCTGTTTAAGCACAAGCTCATCCGGCTTGAGCATGGGCTCATCCGGCTTGAGCACGGGGTCGCTGGCTTGAGCAAAGGGTCACTCACTCTGCTGTAGCCGCCCTGTCAAGGAACATATGGAAAAGCAATCAATGAACAACTAAGGAGCCACAATGAAGAACTGATGCTTCTCATCTCTCCCTGTTTGTCCCTATCTGTCCTTCGCTCTCTCTCTGTCTCTGACACAAAAGAAAGAGAGAGAAGAAGAAGGAAAGAAAAAAAGAGAGAGAGAGAGAAAGAAAAAAGAGAAAAGAAAAATGTGGCCCTGGCAGGAGGCTCCATCTTTGGTCAGTCTGCCCACACAGGTTGCTGCTGGCCCCATCTAAACCGAGATCCAAACTTTCCTAGACGTAGCCTTTTAGTGGAGGCTACCCTGGCACAGCCAGAGATGGCCCTTATCTCCAGGTACCCCAGGGGATCCCGACTTCATCACTGAGAGCTGAGACCTAAGCGAGACCTCCCCATTTTGCAGAGGACAAAACAGTTCCAGAGAGGAGAGGGCTAGCGTCAGGTCACAGCAAATCAGAAGCAGATGCCAGACTGGTTCCCGGGTCCTGTCCTCCTCAGCTCAGCACCCAGTCTATCCATCCCCCACCATGCTGTATATACTCTGAAGGTTCCATGGGAGCTTACATGAAGTGGGGGCTACAGGATGGTGCCCAAGGGACCATTGGTTCTGGTGCAAGGCCCTGCCAGGGTCCCCACATCCAAAGGGCTCTTACTTTGTCCCCTACCCCAAAACCCTACAGTTTTCCTTTACGAGATTTAGGCATCCAACCTTTGACTTGCATGCCTGTGGTTTTACTATTATAACCACAGGTTCTGGGGTTAAGCATTGTCCTTTTTAGGGGAACCTAAATTAGGGTGACAGCCTCGGGGGTTGACCTGGTACACTCAGTTCTTCCTCTGGCAGGAGGAGTAGCCCGGCCCTGAGGTCCTAGTAGGAAAGAGAAATCTTGAAGAGGAGGTTTTGGATTAGAGGTAGGAGAAGGGCGTGCAGGCAGTGGTAACTGTGTGAGCAAAGCCAGGGGGGGTGGGGGGGACTGGACACAAGCCCAGTGAGCTGTGCACACTCCCAGGGCAGATGCCATGGGGCAGAAATCAGTGGTCACGGGCCAGAAGAAGGCTGGAGTCTGGCCAGGGGGTGCTGACCAAAGCATTTGGATTTGGAGGAGTTATAGAGGGTGTCTGAACTGATGAACAGAAGAGGGAGGGCCAGAAGGGAATATTGGTGCCCCATCTACTGCTAGGGCCTAGAGGACAACCTAGGACTCCTCCAAGGCTGGGCCAGGGGCATGCTGTGCCTTTACCCCTGAGTTGTGGCCACAGGCTACCTCCCTGTTCCTCTTCCTTCCTCCCTCCTCACTGCCTCCCAGTGCAGAGCTGCCAGCTCCCTGCTGAGATGGGAGTGATTAGATTAGATGGTGATTTGGGGGTCTGATTATCTTGGGTGGAAATTGGCCCCCTGTGTCTTTTTCCATCCCACTCAGCTATGGGGAGGTAGGGAGCAGCGTCTCCATTGCCACCCAGACAGAGAAAACTCTTACAAGGGTGTTTGAGACCAGATATGAGGACGGACCAGGGTGTTCCTTATATCCTGGAGAGAGAGGTGGTACATGACAAGGAGGACAGGCTAGAGACAGGAGAGTTCATATCCTGACTCTGCCCCTCTTCCTCTGTGACCCTGGGCAAGCCACTTCCCCCTGAGCCTCAGCTTCCTCCTCTGTAAACTGAGGGCCAGCTCGACAGGAGTGAAGGGCCTAGCATACTGCCTGGCACAGAGCAGGTATCCTTCAGAAGGGCGTGCCGGGTTCTGCCGCTACCCTCTGCTCTCTGAATGCAGTGAAGTGTGTTCCTCCCTCAGCTTTAAAGATCTCCAGTGACCCCACCCCAACATGACCTCTCTGGGCCTCAGTTTCCTCATCTGTCTAACACTGCTGATATTTAACAACCCCTCTGGCAGTTGACACACAAGCTGAGCTGGTGCACAGCAAAGCATTTTAGCAGCAACTTATCCTCATAACCAGTGTCCTGTTACTGGGCCTGATTCTCCCTATTTGTGGCCTTTCGGGGGTAGGTAGGCCCAGGGTGCTTCTGTGATGGGAAAATACCAGGCCGTCAGGGCTGCTTGGCCTGGCATCGGTGTCCAAGCTCATTCTGTGGTCCCCACTTTTCCTTGCCCAAAAGAGCACAGTCCTCTGGCCCTGGGAATGGGCAAGGAGCCAGCAGAAGAGCTCGCTGACTGAGGATCTGGGTTCTGTTACAGCTCACCTGGTTTCACACCCACTCTGGGAGCCTTCATGACTTAGTTTACCCATTCATGGATGTACACACTGACCTTTACCTGCCTTAAAGGAACTTACTAGAGAGTATCTGTCTGTCAAGCTCTTTAAGATCCTGAGATATTAGAAGCCGAGTGGCTAGAACATCACATAGACGCACACAGATACGCACAATCTCAACATATTGTTCAGATCCTAGAAGGAAAGGGAAGGGATGGGTGAAACCTCTTGGAAAATGAAAATAGATTCCTGGCTTTAAGGAACATGCTTCGAATCCTGACTCAGAACTTCTTGACACTTATTTTAGATGCAATTCTAATGTGTTTTTTGACTTCGACCTCAAGTCTGAAGCAAACTGGAAAACAAAGAGAAAGGAGTTAGAGACAAATTACTCTGAAAATAGGGAGAAGTGGCAATCACTCCTGAGAGGAAAGAGGAAAATCTCTAAAAGCAGAGCTGAGTTCGACAAGCAAGTCATCGGGGCCATTTAGTGCTGGGGCTGTGGTCAATGTCCATGGCCATTGGGCTCCTCAAAGCCTATACTGAAAACCAAATGCAGTTCTTATTGTGCAGCCTGAGGACAGCCGAGACACTGCTCCAGCCCAGGACTGGGTTCCTACTTCTCTGTTGAAGAAAGAAGTATGTGCTGCTTTGTAGGGACCTTTCTACCCAGAGTGGTAAAACTAAAACCAGAAAAAAATGGGCACCTGACTATTCTTTACTAAATAGAATGGCCACTGGCAGGACTGAGGGGGCCTCCCCAGGTGGGCCCTGAGCCAACTGTAGGTGACACCACTCAGGCCCAGTCAGTTGCATGTGAGTTACCCGTCTGTTCTGAGGAAGCTGCGAGGCAAGACACAGCAGCCCTGCGTCTCCAGCACCAGCCTGAAGACAAAGGGCCAGGAGCTCCTGTGTCAGACCTGGCCTGTCGGAGCTGCTGTCTGTTTCCTGTCCCAGATCCCAGACGCCCTTGCTGGGGTCATCTTGTTTCCTTAATGAGGCCACAGCTTCATCAGATTTTCTTCCTTTCTTCATATTTTTCCAATTGTTTTATTGTGGTAAAATATACATAACGTAAAATTGGCCATTTTAATCTTTTTTTTTTTTTTTTACAGGGACAGAGAGTCAGAGAGAGGGATAGATAGGAACAGACAGACAGGAACAGAGAGAGATGAGAAGCATCAATCATCAGTTTTTTGTTGCGACACCATAGTTGTTCATTGATGGCTTGCTCACATGTGCCTTGACCGCGGGCCTCCAGCAGACCGAGCAACCCCTTCCTTGCTCGAGTCAGCGACCTTGGGTCCAAGCTGGCAAGCTTTGCTCAAACCAGATGGGCCTGGGCTCAAGATGGAGAGCTCGGGGTCTCGAACCTGGGTCCTCCGCATCCCAGTCTGACGCTCTATCCACTGCGCCACCACCTGGTCAGGTCATTTTAACCATTTTGAAGTATATACAGTGTGTCCGTAAAGTCATGGTGCACTTTTGACCGGTCACAGGTAGTTCCCTGACAGTGAGTACAGTCAATGTTGTGTGGTCATCACCACCATCCATCTCCAGAACTTTTTTCATCTTGTAAAACTGAAACTCTGGTCCCCATTAAACACTAACTCCTCACTCCTCCTCCCCTAGTCACTGGCAACTGCTGTCCTATTTTCTGCCTCTGAATCTGACTACTCTAGGGGCCTCATGTAAATGGAATCAAACAGTATTTGTCTAGCTGTGACTGGCTTGTTTCACTTAGAATGGTATACTCTATGCCAGTGGTTTTCAACCACCTGACTGCGGACGAGTGGTTGAAAAACACTGCTCTAGGCAGACCCATGTGATAGCCTGTGTCAGAATTTCCTTCCCTTTTAAGGCCAAATAACATTTTATTACATGAATATACCACTTTTTCAGTGGGTTTACCTTTGCATTTTATCCTCATTCTGCCGCAGACACCCTGAGCTATTCCCTGACCCGCACAGTGCAAGGGCCTGCCTTACAGTAGCAACAGGACCCTCTTGTCAAAACAAGCTGACGAAGAAGCCCCACAGACAAATAAAAGTGGGGCCAGTCTGACCAAAGTTCTCCCTTACCCCCCACAGCTGCTCCTACAGCACCCTGAAAAAATTCCAGGGCCCTTTAGAATCCAGTTTGAAAAATCTAAAATTCTAGGAAAAGGGATTCTTAACTTTTCTTCCACCGTGGACCCCTAGGGAAATCTGGTTTCACCCCTACTCAGAACAACACTTTGAAATGCATAAAACAAAATACATTGGATGACAAAGGAAACAATGAGATTGCAATAGTTAAAGTAATAAAATGTGTGATATAGCAATGTATGTGCTTCCTTAGCACACAACAGAACAAGATCCCTGTTTAATAACCACCTTAGTTGTAAGAATAAGGGTATCATGACAGCTGCAACAGCTGCCAAATGATATGAAAAAAACCTGTAATTCTTTTAATGTGTATGATGGCATTAGGCATCCTAGCACTCCTAGGTTGGTTGCCTACATTCCTAATAGGGGAAGGTGCTACATTTCAGTTAGATGTTTGTAAAAATAAAGATGTCATTTTTTTTCTCACCCAAATTCACAGTACCCTGGTTTCTTTCATCATATCTTTGAGAGGGATGGACCCCACTCTAAGAAGTCCTGTAAATGGCTTAGCTGGCATTCTTTTGCTGGTTATAGAATTAATAAGCAAGATGAGGTCTGGTTCTAGGTCAGTGGTTCTTAACCTGGGTTCTATCGAACCCTAGGGGTTCGATGAGTCGGTCTCAGGGGTTCGGAGAAGCCTCTGCCGTGGAGACCAGAATAAAGTAATACCGTAATTTGTTGTGAGTTCATGCACTTTGTTGGTTTTGTTCTTTGAGCAAGGTGATATTCATGCACGGCTCATTTTGTGCACCAGTAAAAAAACATATACCTATGTCTTGAATTTGGGAAAAAAATCATATTTTACTTATCACTAAAGAAGGGTTCGGTGAATGCGCATATGAAACTGGGGGGTTTGGTACCTCAAAAAATGTTAAGAACCACTGTGCTAGATCAACAAGGAAAAGAGAGACTGATCTCTGCTTGGGCTGTAAGGGTGGGAGAGGAGAAGCAAGCGAGGGATAGAGAGAGGAGGGACTTTCTAAGAAAAGGTGGTAGGTAGTAGGCCTGAGCTGCCTGGGGGCCTTGGATCTGAGGTACAGCAATGTGTGAGCCCCAGGCCCATCACAGTGCTGTCCCAAGGTGAAATCCTGAAAGGTTCATCACTTTAACTTTAATCATGGGAAGTACCCTAAGACTTCAGCAGGCAAATTGCCAGGAATGGACTCTGGATGGAGTCCCTTCCACTGCTTTGGGGAGGAGACTTGAGCTGTGCCATAGTAACTTGGCTTCCATCTGCTTCCCAGGGACCCACGTGATGGAGGGCTCTGGACGGATGGTGGTGACTGCCGTGGGTGTGAACTCTCAGACTGGCATTATCTTTACCCTGCTGGGGGCCGGCGGTGAGGAAGAAGAGAAGAAAGACAAGAAAGGTAAGCCCAACCCTCTGGTGGACCAGGAGAGGAGCTCTTAAGGCCACTTTTTTGTTGTTGAATGATTCACTCCACAAAATAGTTATTGAGTGCCTTTTATGTCCATGCCCTGTGCCAACAGCCACCTCTTACATTCTCCTGACCCTGCTCATGCTAGAAGGGCTCTGTCTGTTTCATATCCAGGGTCTTGTCCCAGTCTCTGTCTTGTCCAATCATGTCACGGAAGCCCTCCTCACCCTTCCCAGGCCAGGCCAAGGGTGCTGAGCATTTGTTGAGTTTCCACCCTCAAGGATGACCTGGTCCCATCATCACCCATGATATTGAATAGAATCCCCACCTGAATATATTCCTCCACTCTTCTCAAATCTACTGACCAGAGCAGCAGACCCACTCATCATAGATTCTCCCCAGATGTGATCAAAGGAGCTTCTAGGAAAAGTGGCTAAGTCAACTGCTGTGAGCCCCTCTCAGATGCCCCTGGCACTGCCACCTTGCGTGGGTTCTGGCTCCTTCTCCCCCTGGAAACAAGAGTCCTCATTTCCTGGGCCCTCCTCAGAGCAGCAGGCTGGCAGCCTCAGGTAAAGGTGCCTCTCAGAGCAGAGGAGAGATGCTCAGAAGACACAAGAGCCCAGGACTCTAGCCCCAGCACAGCCAGCTTCTCACCAACACTCACAGTTGGTCAGGACATCCTCCTCCTACATCTTTAGTCTTTTATCTTTTCTCCTTCCCCAAGCTTCAGAGAAGGGTCCCCAACAGCCAGACTTTCTAGAGTCCAGGAAAAGGAGATGAGATGGCAGGCGATCTGTCCTTGAGTTTTAGGGGCAGCCTTGCTACCTCCAGCTCTCAGAGGTCAACCAGGCACGTGTCCCCGAGGATAAAACCCATTTTCTAGTGGGATACCCCCTAAGATATGGCTGCCTCACCAGTAGGAACAATGGAACTAAGGTGTGATCTGTGAAATTTGTATCGGGAGAGCTGAGGTAGAAAATGAGGATGAAGTCCTGGCCAGAGACCCAGAGCATGTCATAACAGTGTCTGTGCAATAACATAGAAGCTATGGCCTGTTGTGGCCCCAGGCTGCAGGCAGTTGGGCAGACACGAGCAGTTGGACAGGATGCAGCAGCCTTTGCCCATTTCCTTGGCCTTACTGGGGCCTGGGTAAGGGACAGAGGCTCCTATATGCCTGACCTGTGTTTTTGAAAATGCCTATAGGAAGACAGGCCTCTCCTGCCCTGAAGCATGGGACAGGGTCCATCACTCAACATTTACTTGCACCCCAACAAGATGAGGGCATCAGTGTAGAAGGAAGAGTTGGGGTGTGGAGGTGACATAGCCAAGGAAAATAGCGGGCATCCTCACCCTGTAGGCCCCCATGAGCAGCACAGCTGAGGCTGGGCCCCTTCAGCATTGTCATCCCATCACCTCCATCAGGGGCATTGCTTAAAGCCCGACAACCATGGGTCCCCATTTCAGGATGACCCTGGGCGTGCCGGGATGTATGTGTGTGAGAGTGTGTGTGCTTGTGTGTGTGTACGTGCACACAGATGAGGCTGTGTGTGCTTCTCCATCATTAATATGTCTCAAAAATCATCACACAGGTGTGAAGAAGGGGGATGGCCTTCAGCTACCAGGTACAGTAAGATACCCCTCAGGGTAGATGGGGCTTTTAGAAATAGCAGCAACCTTTGACCACTAAACCTGGGCTCTCGACCCCAGCACATAGCTAGAGAAGGCTCCCTGACTGCAGGGGCTTTGCCCCACCAGACCCTCAGCTATACCCTGGCTGATGTCAACCCCACAGCATAGGCCAGCACCCTGTTTTGGCTACTTGCCCCTCTAGTGCGTCATCCAGCAGGCCAGTGCCAATGACACCACCATCATGTCCAATGTCCCTCATCCCCACACATATATATGCAGGGCCCCATCACCAGGGGACCTCACAACCCTGGTCCCCAACTCATCCCAACAGAGCCTGGCTGGCTTCCCCTTGCCCACAGAGTGTCTACTTCACTCAGCAGTCTCTTTCCTCTCCCCTCCACAGAACCTGTTCCCCTACTGCAAGAAAGAGCAAGGGTGAATTTGACCATCTCATTTCATTTTTAAATTCTAAATTAAAGAAAACTCACTAGTATCTTCTTTGTCTCATGCACAGAATATGACTTGTTTGATGACACCTTTTAAATGGTGGGGCATCTCACATGGAGTTACCAAGGCAATTTTTTGAGTCCTGATTAGGAAGGAAGAAGTGGCCATGGGTGGTGGCCTGAGTCAAGGGCATGAATCCTACTAAGTCGCTGCCCTCAGGGGATGTTCTGCCGGTACACATGGTGGTCATAGCAATACCCAAGTGGAACAGCCAGTGCCTCAGGGCACCGGTTGTTAAATATTTTTAATTGACTGTATGCCATGGACCCCTCTGGCCCTAATGAGAAGTCAGAACCCCTCTCCTTACAGAACCCTCTGTGATGGGGTCCATCTGATTAGTTGGACCAATGGGGTGCGTCCATCCAGACCTCACCACAGAACAGTGCCATCCCACCTAACCACACTGATCATCCTCCATGTTTCATTTCAAAGATCCTCCATGTCGGAATTTTTCCCCTGCTGACTTCTGTGGCATCTCTATTAGAACACTTCACCCCCCCACCCCCAAATTTGAGTTTCTTGATCTCCAACAGAGATTTTCTTTTAAGAATGTAGTCATGTTATCTGCCACAAGTTGGTTCATGTCTTTATTGTTGTTGTTCTGCATTGTTGCTTTTCTTCATTGTGATACACTGCATTTTCCATCCCTCCCACCCCCGCAGCGGTCGATGGTGCGGCAGGTTCAAATGCTGCAGATAGTGCAAATACCAGCCTAGTCAATGGTACGTCTCCCATGGCGAGCTCTCGGTCTCGGGTGGATGGGCGTCTCTTTCCCCCACCCCCAACTCTGGGCTGGCCTCTCCCTGTTCTGGACCGCACAGATCTTGGATGTGCATGGACAGCTCCGGGGCAGTCGTCCTCTCACATGGGGCAGGCGCTTAGGAGAGAAGCCACCACTGGGAATCAGCTCCGCGCCCACTTGCGGCACCAAAACGGTACTGGTTCCTGCGGGGCCTTTGACCCCCAATGGAGCCCTGAAGAGGAACATGATGTTGGCTTCAGATTTGGCCCCAAGAAGCAATGTCCCACCTGCGTGGCCCTCTCCTAAGTATGTTCCTGGCCCCTGCTTTGGGAAGAAGGCCTGGGGTCAGGACCCGGGCTAAATCCTGGGTCTTTGTCCCCAGTGAAGGCTCCAGTCCTCGACTCTAAAATTACCTCGAGGTAGGGGGACCCAGACCAGGATTCAGCTCCTAGGCCCCACCCCATAGCATGGCTGAGCCACTGACAGACATTTCTTCCTCTTCTCTTTCATGGAACAAAACGGGCAGGGGATTCGCTTGGGCTCGGGCCTGGTTCTGTCCCCCAGATGTGGACTGGTGTTTCTCGCTGTTGCCTGTGCTAGAGCGTTTGTTCTGGGCCTCTGCATCCTGACTGGCCCCCTCAGGGGGAGGGAGCTGCCACTGTACCTGGCCTGCATCTTACCTCCTCACATGCAGGCAAGGAGGAGTTTCATGCACTTGCCTCCAAACCTCTAGAAGCTTTCTTATTTCTATACCCTCCCATCTTCAGAGCGATGAGGCTTCTATTACTTGGATATGCCCCCTGTCCCCAAATTAGGTAACATGATAGTGGCCCAGGCTGCTCCTGAACTAGTGAGAGCTGTTCCAGCTCAGTCGTGAAACCAGTGTCCCAGCATTGCTGCATACGAGGCACTAGGTTGTGGGTTCCTCATCTCTTTATCATTCAATCCTCACCACTACTGGAAAATGTGGAGATCTGTCCCACCTCGTCCTGCCCCAGAGCTCTGGCTGAGCCGCCCGAATTCAAAGTGATCAAAGATGGAAGCACCTCGTAGATGTCAGGGCCCCGACAAGACACTTCTGCAAGCAGCATCTTGCCAGGAAGGGCTAATTTGGGTGTGGGTCTATTTCAGGAATGGGAGAAAGGAAGACAGCTTGGGTGTAGGAGGTGTCATGTGTCAGGGAGGGGTGGTGAGGGATGACAGGGAGAAACCATGTAGGCAAACCCACAACCTGGGGGCAAAGGAAACAGGATGTGGCATCCTGCCTCCCCCAGAGTGACTATCCTGCATCTGGGCTGGCCAGTTCCCAAAAAGGGGCACCTTCACTCCCAAACTATAGCAGGAAACATGTGTCCCAAGGAAAACTACCGGAAAAATGGGAAACTGACATTTCTTGACCACCTAAGTACTTTGCAAGCATTTCATGCTTGCCATCTCATTTAATCCTCATGACAACCCTATGATACAAAGTTTAAGGTTCCTACTTTAAAGATGAGGAAACTGAGGCTCAGGGAGATCAAGACCCTAGCCCAAGGTCACGGAGGTAGAAAGTAGTAGAGCTAAGATTTGAACCCAGACCTGGCTGTCTCTGAAGTGTGTGTTCCTCTTCCTGATCCAGGATTTCCCCATAGGGTGTGTTTTGTTAACTTCACAAGGATATGAAGAGGTCTCCCCCTGCCCCCCAAAAAGGGATCCTATGATCAAAGATGTTTAAGAACCTCTGGATAGAATTTGTGTCTTCCTCTTGGCAGTATTTCTCACTGCCTTGAATATGCTGGTGTGTAATAGAAAGTTACAGAGCTGTGCAGGGGTTCCCAGTCTGACTTGGCTACAGAACCATTCCTGGCTGAATTTTGTGGGGTTGGAATGCCCCTGTAATATACTTTGGGAAATGGTGCTTTAAGCCATTGCTCAAAATGTGATCAGAGGACCAGAAGGCTGGGCATCTCCTAGGAACTTGTTAGAAATGCAGAATCTGGCCCTGGCCAGTTGGCTGAGTGGATAGAGCATCAGCCCAGCATATAGACATTCCGGGTTTGATTCCCAGTCAGGGCACACATGAGACACAACCATCTGCTTCTTTTCCCCTCTCTCTCCTCCTTCTCTCCCTTTTCTCCTCCGCAGCCAATGGCTCTATTGGTTCCAGTGTGACCCCAGGCACTGGCGCTGAGGATAGCTTGGTTAGTAGAAGCCATCAGCCTCAAGTGCTAAAAATAGCTCAGTTGATTTGAGCATCAGCCCCAGACAGGGTTTGCCGGGTGGATCCCAGTCAGGGCACATGCAGGAGTCTATCTCCCCTCCTCTCAATAAAAAAAGAAAAGAAAGAAAGAAACACAGAATCTTAAGTCCAACCCCAGACCTACTGAATGAGAATCTTTGTTCTGACAAGCTCTCCAGACTCAGAGAGAGTGTGTTAGAGGTTGAGGGGTGCTGAGCTGAGGTGTGATGAGTGAGAGAATTAAATGTTCCCATTCCCTTCTTCCTCTAAGCCAAATCGGGATGACTTGAAGATAGAAAACAAATTAAGTGGTAGTATTCTCCGACCTTAATTCCCCCAAACTCCATCCCAACTGAAAGATGGTTGTATTCCACTCATCTTGGAGGCCTATGATTGCCATTATTATTTTATTATTTCTTTTATGATTATAAATGTAATCACTATTTAATACATCTCTTATAAAATCATGATTAATAATACATCACTCTTAACTCCAGACATTAGTTTGCAGTGCTTTTCATAAGTGTCACCTTGGTAAAAATTGTTGCATTTCATGGAGGAAGAAATGGGAAAGCAGGGGAGACTAGTGACATCTCCCAGGCCTCCTAGTTTATGATCTGTCAAAGATTCAGGTCACCGCTCCATGACTCCTCCATATCCCTGCTTTTCACATGCATGTCCCTGGCACTGCATGAAAGAAACAGGCACGTTTGGCAAAGCTGCATCTGGCATCTGATGCAGAGAGGCCTTTGAGTCTCCACCCAGTTCCCTGTCTTGGGTCCTGTTCTACCTCCCAGCTCCCCTAAAACCCAGCCCATCCTTCAGGTCCCACGTGGGGGCAGAGCTGGCTGTCCTGCCACAGGGCCAGGGCCAGGGCCAGGCAAGCACTCATTATGCTGAGAAGAGCCCCCAGTAAGTCCCTTGCTTCTGAGAATCAGGCCATCTGCACCAGAGCCCCTGCCCCAAATCAGCACTCCCTTCCTCAAACATATGCATCAGTGATTATTTTTCTGGCCACGTGGTCAGTATGGAAATGAAAGAGGAAATTGCTAGCTGGGTTCATGGGCACACACAAGGGCTGTTGCCTCTGATAGTGTGCAATACAAATAAAGGCCCCTTTATGCCATCTAAGAGCAACTATTGAAGTGCAGTCCTCTGGTGCCCTTTAGCCCACTTCATAAAATTATTTTTAAAAACAAAAATAATTGTTGTAGTCCATTTCTGTTTGCTCTAAAGGGCCTTCTTCTATTTTATTTCTTAATCTGGTAGAAAGAATTTTACAATAGAGCAACAAGGGCCTTTCTCTTTGAACCGCAGGTGGGTCACTGAGCCTTTGCTGTGAGAAGCAGTAGGAAAGACATTGCGCTTTCCTCAAAGAGAGGGTATGGGGTTGCGACCCAGGAAAGCCACTGCCCCCACACCACCCAAGTCCCAGCAATGGGGGTGTGGTGATGGTGACAACACTATAAAACTAATAATACAGCCACAGAGTTATTATCGAGATAGTCCATATGAGAGCTGCCTCTGAACTTTCCTTGGCCTCAGTTTCCTCATCTGTTAAATGAGTGAGAAAACCCTTCCACCCACCTTACATGGATGGTGTCAAGAAGACTGACAGGAGATGACATGGACCAATAGTTAACACTAAAGGCAACTTTTAGGTGTTCCAGAAGCTGACATCCCCATTTTACAAGGATGGGAGCAGATGGTGAGAGAGGTAACACCACACAGCTAGTTGGTGCCAAACAGGGGCTTCAGAAGCCCAGTCCTCTCACCCGCCCCAGGGCCACTCCCCTGGGCTCCGAGGGGCTCAGAGGTGGCTGTGTTCTCCCTGACTAAGTGGAATCATGCATACATTTGGGGGTCAGCTCTCCATTTACCCACTGAAACCCGGCCTGGCCATCTCTCTCTCCAAGCCTCAGTTTCTCATCTGTAAATGAGTATAAATATAAGAGCACCTTTGTAGAGATGTGGTGAGGACTAGATGACATCATGGAGGTCATGTATGTACCTGAAAGGCACAAGATGGGTTCTTTTGGAACATGAGCTATGGGACTCACCTTTGCAACAAATGGCCAAGGGTGGCTGACCTCCTCAGACTCCTCCAGAGGTGGCCTGCAGGCAGAGTTCTGGGTAAGCTCAGTGAACAGACTCCTTAGGGAGGGATTCCCTCTCCACAGTGCCATCAGATGAAAACAGGTGTCTCAGCTATCAGGTAGGAGCCACCAGTCCCTCCCACCCTGCCCACACAGCCCACAAGCATCTGACTGTGGAAAGGACCTTCCAGGTAGCCTTGATTAATGGACGGGGAGCCCCAGACTCAGCCCTTTCCCCAGCACTAGGCAACATCAGGCCCTGGTATGCAGGGCCAGGAGTGGGGGGCACCCATGGAGCCCACCAACCCAACCTTTTCTATCTAAGGTGGCCTGAGCTGGTCAACCTCAGAATGAAGAGCACATGTACAAATGGAAGGGAGGTTGGCAGATTCCCTGGGAGCCAGGATACTCCCAAAAGCCCCTGCACACACCAGGGGTACCTCAGAGCCCGCCGCTGGGAAGCCCCTGCTCACCCTTTGCATGCGTCACTCTGAGTAGGGGCTGGGCATGGGGTTGTCCATGCTGTGGCTTTATACCCCTTCAGAAGGAAAAGGAAAAAGTAGTATTTCTCCTGAAGTCAGAAATGAAGGAGTACATTAACCAAACTTTCCCTGTGTCCCATTCTAGAATCTCTCTCTTTCTCTCTCTCTCTCTCTCTCTCTCTCTCTCTCATTTCACTTTGCCTCCTCTCAGCCCACAAAAGGCACCAACCAAATTACTCATTGGGGACTTGAGAACTCTCACTCCTCTGCTCCCTACCAGCCAACCCTGGTCCCTTTTACCCTCCAAGGCTATAGTCTAATCTGTATGATGCCTAGGGCCAAAATAATTTCCACAGAAACACTCTCTCCAAGCCCCCAGAGAATCAAGACAGACCCTGCAGCCAGCATGCTGGCCAGGTTTGCTTCTGTCTCTGGGACATCCCTAGTTATCCCTGTGTGGAGGGACGGAGTTGGCCTGGCCCTTCCTCCATCTGTGACATGAATGTCTGTGATCCTGTTGCGTCTTTGTGGTGATGGATGTGTGTTGTCTGTTCTCTGTTGTCTGTTAAAATTCTTTGTCGTGTAGGTAAAATGCAGGATGGCACTGTGGACACCAGCCAGAGCAAAGGTAACCCTTTTGAATTAACCGGGTCCTGTGGTTCCTGTGGCCCCTCCCCAACCAGTTCTGAGGGCTATGGCAAAGACAGATGTGGCTGTAGCTATGGCTGCCTGACATCTTAGGGGGGTGTAACTATGATTCATGTGGTACCAGACCAAATGGAGGCATCACCCAGGAGGATGGGACACCTGCAAGCCAGCTTCTCCTCAGCCATTGAGCTACACTGCCCATTTAACTGAAAACTTGAAGCTGGTTCTGTGAGATCCTTAGGAAATAATGGGTAGGACCCCAGGCCCACCAGTCAGTCCTGCTCTGAATGAGAAGGGGTCTTGGCACCCATGCATGGAGACACTCTTACCTTTTAAGCCTGCTCGTTTGTCCCTGCTGTCTTTCGATTACTTAATATCTCAACAACGTGGCCCAAGGACCAATGTGTAAAGCTCAATCCTCTATATCTTGTTTGAATGTGGGAAAAACCAACAGGCCAGTTGTAGAAGGTCCAGAGGGAACTTCAGCCCCTTCCTCCTGGGAATCCAGGGTAGAGCCATGTCACTCTGCTGTGTCCTGGCTTCTAGGTACTAGGCAGCCAGGGGCCCTGGGACCAGTATCTCTGGCTGGAAGAGACAGAACCCCCATCACAGGCCTTTCTGTGCCAGCCATGTAGGGGCCCAGGCGAGGAAGTGGGTACCTCACCACAGTCCCCCAGGCAGGCAGGGTGAGGGCCGACATCCCCACCCTTCAGGCTGACCTATGTGTTTGCATGTCTGTGTGTCTCTGTGTGTACACATACGTGCTCTGCCACCTGCAGCCAAACAGCAGGATGGGGCAGCCGCCATGGAGATGCAGCCCCTCAAGAGTGCTGAGGGAGGCGATGCTGACGACAAGAAAAAGGCCAACATGCACAAGAAGGAGAAATCAGTGCTCCAGGGCAAGCTCACCAAGCTGGCTGTGCAGATCGGCAAGGCAGGTGAGTGTGCAGGGTGTGAAGGGGGACACACAGTGGGACCCCAGGCAGGGCTCTGCGCCAAGCTGGGCCTCAGTTGCCTCATATGCATTGTGGTACCTTGCATGAGATGGTCCCTGAGACCCACCCTTTGCGAGCACAGCAACCAGTCTGAGTCCTCCTACAGCAGGCATGCAGTCAGCCCTTAGAGAAAGAGTGACGCTGATAGCACACTGCCTGCATGCTTGTACAGCTGTGGCTGGGAGAACTTAGGCAGTAACTTCCCCCAGCTCTGAACCCCTGCCCCCTGGTCTATGAAATTGGGATCCCCAGTAGTCCCTACATTAAAGGAGTTTATGCATACAATGCTTGGCACTTGGCAGATGTGACTGGAAAGGGAGCAGATCCTGCTGAGTCTGGAGTCTGCAGTGTTGGTTGTACCCTGAGGACAATGGGAGTCATGAAAGAGGTTTGAGCAGGGGAGGCAGGAATAAATGGGGTCTATAATGACCACCCAGCTGCAGTACAGAGGAAAGATTAAGAACAGTACCAGAACCCCCAAGCTGGGTTTCCCAACTGAGTTGGTAGCTGCAAGTGAAGGCTGGTGACAACCCCTATGGCCCAGGAAGCAACCCCAGCTGCAAGGTGAGCCCTGCCCATCTGATGTGGCCTTGGCCTCCTCTCCTGGGTAAGAACATGGCAAATGCCGAGGCCTCCCCAACTGGCTGCTTGCTCCTCCAAGACTGTCTCCCAGCTCTAATTATAGGTACCACAGTGTGGAGAATGGAGGCAAATTATAGGTTTGGCTGTCTATAGTTAGACACTCGGGATCCTGGTGACAGCTCCCGGCTTCTGGGAGCTTGGCTTCCCACCCCTGCGACTGTCAGACAGGGATAGAGCAAGAAGAGGCTCTGAGGCTCCACAGCTGGATGAGTGAGTAGGGTACCAGTGGGTGCAGGGATTTCCTCCATGCCTGCCACGGAGAAGACTCCCAGGAAACATGGCTCTGGGGCAGGAAACAAAGTGAGGAGAACAACCCTGTGGCTTTCAAAGTCCTCACTCATCTCCCTTCACCTCCTTGGCCCTGCCAAGAATGCAATTCAGAGTCAAGAACTTCTGAGTCGACATCCCACCTCTGCTTCTCTTTGGGGCTGAATCCACTGAAAGCAGAGCTGAAGATGGGTGGCTTGGGATTTGGCGGCGGGGGGGAGGGGGTGCTCATAGGTGAGATCTGTGAAAAGTAAGGGATGCAACTGGGCCATAGAAGATACCAGATACAGCTGAGCTTTCTGGAAAAATCCTAGTCTCCACCTGCTCCATGTGGAGTTCTGAAGCCAAGGACCTCTGCAAGTTCTGTCTCACCTTCATCAAAGGGGCAGGATTTTGGACCCCCATATCAGCCATTGAATATTGGCCATCCGATTGGGGTGGAGTACACTCCCAGGTACTCCCTGACAAGGAGACTCCAGTTGCCCAAGGGCAGTCCTCTGACGGAGGCTGCAGGTGTGCATAGTCTGAGGCACCTGCACAGCACCTACAGCACACAGGGATGGACACAGGAACTGGCAAAAGGGATCAGAGGGGACCCCAGCACGTAGCCTCCTGCATTTGCTAACTGTAGTGCCTCCCTGGCCTCTGGCCTTGGGCAAGTCATATCCCCTCAGTTGCCTCATCCAAAAAAGGGCCCCCAATTGTTTCCTCTGCCAGGACCTTTTTTCCACTAGGTCACCACCTGGCTGTTCCTTCTCATCATTCATCTGTGTGCTTATAAATCACCTCCTCCAGGAAGTCTTCCCTGGCAAACCTAGTTTAAGTAGCCTCTCCCTACCTGCTCATGTCGCTTTTTCCCTTTTAGCTATATTGAGATATAATTTATATACAAAACAATAGCACACATTCAATGTGTACACATTGATGAGTTTCGACATATGCATACACCCATGATACCATTACCACACCAAGGTACCAAATAGATCCACCATCTCCAAAAATTGCCTTGTGTTCTTTTGTAGTTTTTTTGTTGTTGTTTTGTTTTGTTTTTTGTGGAGGTCTTTGTTTTTGGTTTTCAGGCAAAAACACTCAACAGATCTATCCTCTTAACCAATTCTGAAATGCACAATACTGTCTAGTTAACTGTAGGCACCATGTTGTACAGCAGACCTCCAGAACTTATTCATTTTGCACAGCTGAAACTTTATATCCACTGAAAAACAACTTCCCCTTCCCCCTCTCCCCACAGCCCCTGACAACCACATTTCTATCTCTGCTTCTATGAGTTTGCCTGTTTTAGACTTATCATACAAGACCTTCTCCATCCTCCAGGTTCATCCACATTGTCACAAATGGAAGAATTTCCTTATTCTTTGTGGCTGAATAATATTCCATCATGTATATGCCACATTTCTTTATCCATTCATCAATGGACATTTAGGTTGTTTTCTTATCTTCAGCCTGTGTCACGATCTAGCACATCATCTGGAGTCTTCACAGAATAATCCATGTCTAAATTATCTCATTTGTGTTTGTTTCTTGTCTGTTTCCTGCTCTAGAATCTCAGTTTCCCAAGGTCAGAGACCCTGTCCTCTTTACTGCTGTGTCCCTAGTGCCTGAATGAGTGAGTAAATAAACAGCACCAACTGCGCATCATTATTATGTGAGAACACTGTGCAAGCAGTTCTTACTTATTCACACGGTCACTCAGCACACACTTCTGCAACACCTGCTGGGTGCTGGCACTGTGTTACATGCAGTAATCGCATTTGATCCTTACAAAGCCAAGTGAAATAAATATCCATCCCCATTGTACAGAGAAGCAACTGAGGCTGTTTGAGGATCAAGGACTTGACCCAGTCCGTAAAGCAAATAAATGGCAGAGTTGGGATGTGAGCAAGGGTTGGCCTGACTCAGAGATCTTTTGGCCGGGGGTTTGGTCTGTATCTCACTTCCCAACCCCCAGGAAAGCCCCTGAGCAGGTCTCTCCTACTCCATATTGCAGGCCTGGTGATGTCGGCCATCACGGTGATAATCCTGGTGCTCTACTTCACCGTGGACACCTTCGTGGTCAACAAGAAGCCATGGCTACCTGAGTGCACACCCGTCTATGTACAGTACTTTGTCAAGTTCTTCATCATTGGCGTGACGGTGTTGGTGGTCGCCGTGCCCGAGGGGCTCCCTCTGGCTGTCACCATCTCACTGGCCTACTCCGTGAAGGTGAGAAGCAGAGAGCAGCTGAGATTGGCTGCCCCGCACTGGGACCTGTGGGGAGCCAGTGGCCAGTACTGGGGTTGGGAGAAGAGCTAAGAAGAAGGGATTGGGTACATTGGAAGCTCAGAGAGAATGTATGCAGAAACCCAGATCTCACATGTCTTCAGGGGCCTGTGGCAAACTGGAGAGCTACACTCTAGCTAAAAGGACAACCATTTTTCAGCCCATTCAAGTGTCACCTTGTGGGGACACAGGCTCAGTGTTGCCAGATCTTTATGTTTGCCTCAGGAGAAGCCAGATATCAGGACTTAATATAAACTCTCTTTATTTTTAAACATTGATAGTCAACTCAACTTTCAACAAAAAATAAAATGCAGACATCACTGTGCAGGCCCAAATCCATCGCGCCCCACCAAATGGTGGCAGAAGTCTGACTATTCCAGGCACAGGCCCCACTGTAGCCGTAGTACTTGTACAACTAACTACTAATCTCAGAGGTTGCTTCCTAAAGTTTGAAAGAAATAAGCCTGAAGCAAAAAGAACATGTGACTTTATGAAAGCCTCCTCCTCTCAGGAGTTGGGCTGAAAATATGGTTTTAAAAGCAGCTCAGTGAAGGGCAGGTGGGCACTTGCATGCTGACTGCTTCAAAGCTTGAACACTGAACTGAGTCTGCTGGTACCCCCATGGGCAACGTGCATCCAGCCCTCTTGGGGGCACTTCAAGCCTGGCTCACCCCTAGATCCTCACACTCTGGGCTCATTCTCTTCCCTTGGCCCTGTGGTTTTTATACTTCAGAGGGAGGGCTGCACTCCTGTTTCCCAGGGTCCCAATGCCAGGATGTCCCTGAGAAGATGGAGGCCTGAACATGTTTATAAATAAGGCATTCACTCTGAGACATTGGCAGAGCCACTGGAGGGCACGGTGAGCATCAGTTTCCAAGCTGGAATTTGGACTGGGCTCGCTGATGTAATTTCATACAGAAAAGAGATCTCTAGGCAGGTGCCAGAAAGTGGCAGCTCTGTGTAAAGGATATGGCTCTTATCGTCCCCTTGTTTTAGGGTTCACAGAGAAACTCCATCCCACAAAGCAAAACCCAAACAGGTCACAACAGGAGGCTTGAGGGCCCAGGTCCTGGAAATGGAGCCCCTCACATAGCCATGAGTAAGGATTCTCAGCCACCCAGCTGAGCTCAGGTGGAGGTGGGGGCAGGGGGCAGTTCCTCCTTAAGGTCATACAGAGTTGGTTAGGGAGAATTATGTACAGACAGTTTTAGACCTCCACACCTTCTGCAGTTTGTATCTCTGCCACCTGGTGCCTTTAGCCATCTTAGATAATGTTACTTGTACAGTCACTTTAAACTTAGTGCAGCACCCTAACTGAGGGGAGGCCTCTCTGAGCCTGGATTTATTCCCACGAGAGCCACCATCAAAAGAAAAGGGATGACCACTTAGACCAGCGCTGTCTAACAGGTATAATGTGAGCCACATGTGTGATTTTAAATTTCCTAGTAGCCATGTTTTAAAAGAAGCAGGCCAAATTAATTTTAATAACAATTTATTTGATATGTGCAAATTATTATCAAGCCATCATATAATCAATTTAAAAATTACTAGTGAGATATTTTACATTGTTTTTCATATAAGTGTTCAAAATTCTATGTGTATTTTACACTTCTGGCACATTTCACATCAGACCAGCCACATTGCCAGTGCTCAATAGCCATGTATGGCTTCTATACTGGACAGCACAGGCCTAGGCATTTTTAAGCCCAGCAGACAAACCCTCAGCAGCAAGTATGGATGGGTGGAAGCCTACTGCACTGATCCAGGCCATGAGGTTAAACAGAGCTAGGTTCAAGTCCCAGTTCTAACCCTCACTAGATGTGTGCATCTGGTCAGGTCACTTTGCCTTGACTTCTTCAATTGCCAAAATGGATTACACTAATCCTCACAGGTTTCACAGGATTCTTACAGCATTAGGCAAGAAAATAAGTGCAGAAGAACTTTGCAAACTGTAAAGTTTGTTGCAAATTCAAATTGCTGTTGATCATCCATTCAACATAGTTTTTTTTTGTTTTTTTTGTTTTTTGGTTTTTTTTAAATTTATTTATTTATTCATTTTAGAGAGGAGACACAGAGTGAGAGAGAGAAAGAGAGAAGGGGGGGAGGAGCTGGAAGCATCAACTCCCATATGTGCCTTGACCAGACCAGTGCAGGTTCTTGAACTGGCGACCTCAGTGTTCCCAGGTTGACGCTTTATCCACTGCGCCACCACAGGTCAGGCCTCAACATAGTTTTTAAAAAATTTTTTTATTGATGTAAGAGAGAGGGAAGCATCAACTCATTGTTCCATTTAGTTGTGTATTCATTGATTGCTTCCCGTATGTGCCCTGACTGGGTGGCAAGCCTGTGACCTTGGTGCATCGGGATGACACTTTATCCATTGAGACACCCAGCCAGGGCCCGACATACTTTTATTGTTGCTATTATCACAGGTTATAATAAGAGAAACTGCAATAGTATATAATCCCACCAATATTCATTTTTTAGTAACATGAACTACTACTAAGGGGATCCTAATTGCACTTCTTTTTAACCCCTTGTTATAAAGAGTTATAATGAGGAGAAAGAACAAAATAAAATCAACTCTGTAGGCCCAGACAAGAACTACAGGTGATTCAGTAACTATTACTCTAGCAACTTTTCATGTCTCTTCTTGCCTTTTGGGTCACTTTGATGGGAGGTGGTTTCTAGGGAATTACTTTATTTGCATTACTTGCTTGAGAACCTGCAAGAAGCTAGGAGTGTGGAGCTGGAAAGAGAGAAAGGGAGGTGAATACATTAGAAAATTAATAATAATATATATAGTAGGATTCCATTTTTGTTACAAATTTTAAAAGAAAGGATGTTGATGTGTAAGATGTATCAGTTATGAGTGGCAGCATCATGGCTGATTTGTTTTCTTTTTTATGTGTCTATATTTAAAGGAAATTTGTGATTTTTATCATGCAAGTTACGATATTCACTATAGTAAAGTAGAATCAATAGTTATTTTTAAAAGAAGACAATAAAAAAATCTCCTACAATTCTACCACCTAAGGATAATGACACTAATATTTGTATATTTTTCTAGATATTGTCCTAGGTCTATAAACACATATATCTCCAAAATGTATTTACTTTTGGTGAAACCAAAGTGATAGTGAAAACCAGGTACCAGTGAAAAATGGTACATTTGAGAAAACTCACAGTAAATAAAAAATAGTTATTTATATTAGGGTGTAAGAAAAAAATATATATGAAGTAATCAGAGAGGACCCAACCTTAATTTATCCTGTGCTCTATTTTTCCTATAAAGAATGTAGATTACTTCTGTAATACAAATCAATAGTCAATTAATCAACTATTATAAATGGCTCAGCTAATGAAAGGGAAGGGACAGGGCAGTACAGAGGAGCCCAGCTGTCAGAGGCTGTAGCAACCACAATTCTTTGCATGTGTGAAAGCAGAGAGTCAACCTGCAACAGCCCTTCCTCTTTTACAACGTGTTCTCCCCGTGCCCCCAGCACCCCAGCTCCCTCTTCTTACTCTCACCCACCCCTCCTTCAGAAAATGATGAAGGACAACAACCTGGTACGCCACCTGGACGCCTGTGAGACCATGGGCAATGCCACAGCCATCTGCTCAGATAAGACGGGTACGCTGACCACCAATCGCATGACGGTAGTACAGGCTTACATCGGTGACGTCCACTACAAGGAGATCCCTGACCCCAGCTCCATCAACGACAAGACCATGGAGCTGCTGGTCAATGCCATTGCCATCAATAGCGCCTACACCACCAAGATTCTGGTAAGTGGTACAGTCTCCACTACAGAGAGCAATGTTCATGAGGGATGCAGAATCACTGGGCAGGCTGAGCAATGTGATTTATATTTTTAAGTCCTACTGAAGTATTTTGGAGTGGTTAAATAGTAAATGACTTGATTCTCTTTGACTTCGCTATTATGTTGGTATGACCAAAACATATATATTGTTAATTGTCTTTTTTTTATGATAGAGTGTTTTTAAAATTTTTATTGAATTTATTGGGGAGACATTGGTTAATAAATTTATATAGGTTTCAGGTATACAATTCTATAATACATCATTTGTATATTGTACTGTATGTTCACCATCCATAGTCACATTTCCTTCCATCTCAATTTTGACCCCTTAATCGTCTTTTTTAAATCCTGTCATTGTCCACCTCCTAAAAAACAGTTCTAAAAAACTTTTATTATGTGCATAGCTTTTTCTACATAACTAACTACTCCAAGACTTAGTGGTTCAAAACAAAAATATATTTAGCTCACAATTCTGTGATTTAGCAATTTGGGCTGGGCTTAGCTGGGTGGTTCTTCTGGTCTCATTAGGTCTCTGCTGATCTTGGCAGGACTGTAGGCTGTCAAGAAAGGCCTCTGCTGGGATGGCTCATCTCTGTGTGGTCCTACTTCCTCTAGGCTTATTTACTGTTAAATAACAGAAATTCAACTGAGTAAAATTAAAATATATTATTGGCTTTATTGAATGATTCATGAATCAAGGAGTATCCCCTCTAGCAAGAAGAAAGAAGCTCTGAGGAGCTGTACAAAATGGAAAGTTTTTATAGGCAGAAGGAGGGGAAAGTGGATTGTTTCAGGCTTAAGTAACCTACCTTTGGGGGACAGAAGGAGGTTTATTAAATGGATTCCCTCTCTAGTGCTGACCAGAAAATTCCAGATTGACTGGTTAAGATTAAATTCCTGGGAGATGCTAAAACTGCAATTAGATTAGCTATTACATCTCAGTTTGGTGATGTAGACTTAGCACAGATGACTCCATTTTAAACTTGTTATCTCTTTTCTAACAATTCCTTCTTTTGACCAGACTTTCAGCTTAACTGAGAGACATGGTATGATTTAAAGGCATTCACCACTCTCAGCTACCATTCTGTATTTCTCACTTTTACTGATCCTCTGTGTGATTCACAGGTCATGACTTTATTTTTTTGAATCTCTGTGATATTCACAGGTCACCACTTCAGGTTCACAATATTTAGGTCAGTCACTCTCTTTTTGCCTTGTCTGGCATTCCAGTTTTGAGAAGATTATTTTCTTGATTAATGGCTGCAAGCATGCACTTTAACCTTTTGAGAGAATACATGCCAGGGAGAATGCTGTGACTATTGTAAACAAGATAATTTCCAATATTTAGAGTATACTTTGGAGCCATGGTCCCCAAGATTTAAACCAATCAAAATCAAGTAAAGACCCAACTGAAGGAGTTGCCTTTTTCAGCCAAGTGGCCTGCTCAGTGATCTTATGAACTGAGTTTCAGCTTCCTCAGAAGTGCTCATCCAGGTACAATAGGTGATATTGGCCGCGGCAGACACCTTACTGCTCAGTCAAAAGATGATGATATTATCACCAGCAACAACTTTGGCCAGAGAGTCTGAGGATTTTTCTTGGGTAGCTGTCATCTTAGCAGTGGATTCTGTGGTATCTTTAAGAGTTAAGGAGAGGCATTACCAGGCGGTGGATAGAGTATCAGACTGGGACACTGAGGACCCAGGTTCAAAATCCTAAGATCACTAGCTTAAGCATGGACTCATCTAGCTTGAGTGCAGGCACACCAGCTTGAGTGTGGGGTTGCCGGCTTGTGTATGAGGTTGTAGACATGATCCCATGGTTGTTGGCTTGAGCAAGGGGTCACTGGCTTAGCTGGAGCCCCCGGGTCAAGGCACATATGAGAAAGCAATCAATGAACAAGTAAGGTGCCACTACAAAGAATTGATGCTTCTCAACTCTCTCCCTTCCTTTCTCTCTTTCTCTTAAAAAGAAAAATAGAATTAAAGAGAGGTTTCTAATCATAACCACATTTACATTTATTGCTAACCAGGGAAGTAGGGTCCAGCCAAAGGAAGTGAATCCTGATATATGAACACTTCCTGGTAGGTCCTTTCTAACTCAGAAGTATAAATTCTATGGAGTTGACCAATGAGGTGTCTCAGTTTGTTCATAAACATTTAGGGACTCAAATAACCTAAGAGGCATTACCCAGTTGTGTGCCAGCCATCTAGACATCCATAGGCCCAAGGAAAATGATAACTGCCAGAGATAAATCCTGTTAGGGCACAGACCACTTCCACTGAGGTGACACTGTTAATGGATTCATTCACAGGGATTGTTACACTTGCCCATTCAAGCCAAAGGTCAATTAGGTTTTTAGTACATGCTGAAAGTAAATCTCCTAGCCTGAAATAAAAAGTTGTTCCAAATTCCAGAAGTTACCCCCTTAGCAATGTCCTGGGAGATATGGATTATAGAATAACAGTGGTACCTTGAGATACGAACTTAATTTGTTCTGTAACCGAGCTCATAAGTCAGTCAACTTGTGTATCAAACTGCCGATACTGGACCCGTGCACCAACTGGCGGCAGCTTCCCAAATCATGACTCGTATCTCAGAATTTCACTCGGATCTCGAACAAAAATACAAACCGAGTCATAGCTCATATCTAAAAAAAAAAAAAAAATGTTGGTCTGTTCATATCTCAAGGTACCACTGTATTTGTTCAAGGCCAATTCCAGCATAAAGGAAAGAAAGAGACGAAGAGAGGGTTTCATGTTTAGTTGAAGTTATGAAGTCTTGACCCGGCGTCTTGGGAGGAAACAGATGCCAGCTAATTCTCTTCCTCGTCAATTTGATGTGGAAATCTCCAGCATTCCTAAAAGACCAGATGTCAGGTGGGACCTTCTTTTGCTGTGAGATGTGTTCAGAAGCTCCGTGAAAGTCAGCCTGCCATCTGTGTAGTGAGGATGACATGGTATAGTCCTTTCCAAGAAGACTTAAGGGCAGTCTTTATTGTTAGTGATTCCAAATCAGAGGGTGAGAGAAAACTGGAAACATTAGTTTGGATACTCATAGCCAATTTTTTTTAGGAAACTAGCAGAATTTAAGATCCAGTCCAATTTACAGATGTATAACAAAGCCTCAGACAACAGGATTAGAATCTAATATAGACAAAGATACAAACATAATTTTTCTCAATACAATTAACCTCTTCTTTTTTCCACAAATAATGATAGCAAAAGTACCACATTTCTCCATATATAAGACGCATCTTGTTTCAAAAATTTAGGGTCTAAAAACTGGGTGTGTCTTATACAGTGGTTGTAGATTTTTTTACTTGCATGTCCCACTTTTGCGCGCTTGTTTTTGCACTTATTGTTGAAGACAGTGATTCATTCGTCATCAGACACAGATAACGAGAAGCTAATGGATGGGAGTTTTGACAGTGATGAGGAGTTGTGTGCATTTTATGATGAATAAAACTTGAGTTCAGTAACTTTATGTAATACATTTGTTTTCAAATTTTGGGCCCCAAAATTAATGTGCGTCTTATACATGGGGAAATACTGTGATTTTTTTGCATTAGACCTGGCCACATTATTTACATAAGTACAGCAAGAATAGTGATTGCTTTGCTGAAACCTTGTAAGCAAGGTACTGGGCCAATTTCTCCAAGGGGATTTATTGGCCTGAAATCATCTGGTCATATGGGAGTCTACACACATCTTTCTCAAATAGTACATTCTGGTCAAAGCCTTGGTAATATAACCAATATTTCCAATTGTGTTTGTTAGAAGAACAGATTCTCACTGAACTTACACAAATAACTAACTATATTGTTATGAAAAGAATACTCAAGAATTTAACAATTCTAGAGGGATAAGGTGGGGGAGAGTAATGTTTTGTCATTTGTTCACATAGGTTATCTTACCAAATTGTTGATAGTTTAAGACAAAACGTTTCTTTAAATCTGATAAAGCAAAAAATTAGAGAACCAACAATGCTTCAAACAAAACAAGAAGTCTTAAAACTTATAATCCTCCTCCTCAGTTCATTCAGTCCTATATTATTAACTCTTCTTGTGCTTAAATCCAGTTTTTCACTAGTTACAGAAATTCTTACCCAGTTCACTTTAAGATCTTAAAGTTATCAGAAAACTGTACTCTTATAGTGCTTTCCATGAATCCCCTTGAAAAGGAAGCACTTTTGCAGGAACACTTTTACAAAAGCATCAGAGTAGAACAACAACTCTGTCAATGACAAAAGACTTTTTAAGTGCCCATTATTAAAGATCTCAAAAGAATTAATTATAATGGAACTGACAACAAGGAAATTTGGTTATTTCTGTAATAAACAACAATTCAAGATGATAACAAGAATTATGACCAATGACATTATATCAGGCCATATCAGATTTCCAAGAAGTTCATAGTTTCTGGAACACTTATATAACATTCAGATATAACATAAAGAAGGCTTAGTATTCCTTTTTATTGGACAATGCTTCCCATATGACTTAACATATCAAATAAGCCTAATTAGTTTATCTCCTTTTGTAAAGAGAGGATAAATCTTTTAAAATGGTCCAGGGACCCGATGGAAAAATCCCAAAGGTAATTCAAGGCCAGAAGAACTTCATTAAGGATTTGATTTTGGGGAAGTTTATCAATATTTTTCTGAAGTGAGAAGCAGGGAGGCAGAGAGACAGACTTGCATGCGCCCAACCCAGATCCACCTGGCAAGCCCACTAGGGGGCGATGCTATGCTCATCTGGGGCATTGCTTTGTTGCAACCAGAGCCATTCTAGCACCTGAGACTGAGGCCATGGAGCCGTGCTCAGCACCTGGGCCAACTTTGCTTCAATGGAGCCATGGCTGTGGGGAGAGGAAGAGAGAGATAGAGAGAAAGAAGATGGGGAAGGGTGGAGAAACAGATGGGCACTTCACCTGTGTGCCCTGGCCGGGAATCAAACCCTGGACTTCCACATGCCAAGCTGACACTCTACCACTGAGCCAACTGGTCACGACCTAATACAAAAACTTTTAAACACTTGGTTAAATAGGATCATAGGTCACTGTGAAATAATACTTATCTATTTAACCAAAGTGTCAATGAAAGACCTTAGACAACTTTGTAAGGTTACATTAGTTCTGCACAAAACTCAGCTCTTTTAATATTGAGGAGACTAGATTACGTAGATTTACTTAAGTAATCAAAGACCCAATAAAGACAACATGGACCATAGGTGACTTTTTAATTTTTCAATTAAAGTTGGCATTCAGTATTATATTTGCTTAGGTATAGCATAGTGGTTAGCTATTTATATAACTTACAAGGTGGTAAGTCTGGTAGCCACCTGACTTTAGGTGATTATTTTGACAAGACACAAGATCTTTGGGGTTTTTTTCTAGGCAGATTACTTAAAAGTAAAAGGAAAACCTTTAATAATCTCTTATTGGGAGCATACCAAATAGTCCAAAAACAAAACTTTATCATTTTAGCAGATGAAAGAAAACTAAATTTTAGTTTCTACTTAAGTACACTATTGATAGTAAATTTTATATTAAACCCTTAAAACAAATTTAACTCGCCTGTCCAGGCAGCGGCACAGTGGATAGAGCATTGGACTGGGATGCGGAAGACCCAGGTTTGAGACCCCGAGGTCACCAGCTGGAGCGCGAGCCCATCAGGCTTGAGCAAAAGCTCGCCAGCTTGGACCCAAGGTCGCTGGCTCCAGCAAGGGGTGGCTCAGTCTGCTGAAGGCCCACGGTCAAGGCACATGTGAGAAAGCAATCAATGAACAACTAAGGTGTTGCAACGGCAACGAAAAACTAATGATTGATGCTTCTCACCTCTCTGCGTTCCTGTCTGTCTGTCCCTATCTATCCCTCTCTCTGACTCTCTCTCTGTCCCTGTAAAAAAAAAAAAAAAAAAATTAACTTTTAACCAAATTGTAGACACAGGTAAAATTCTCTTACTCTTTTTCTCTCTTTACAACTTTCTTTTTAATTTGTTCCTTATTTCCCCCTTTCCATTTTGAAATAACCTGTTTTACTTTGGGAAAAATTACTTTCTTGTCCCTTAACAAAATGTATTTCCATTCCTTATACCTTCTTATACTGAAAACACATTTTATTTTCCTTGCATACAGAGATGTTTTTCTTATTGTTTCTAGTAGTTTTAGTTACATATATTAAAATTCATATCCCTCAAAAATCTTAATTTCTAATTAAAATTAGAAGTAAACAATTGTGAACTGTCTTTTACATTAACATTCTATGGCTTGGCAAATTTATAAATACTTTTTATAATTTCTAGAAATATATGCTTTCTCATAGTATGTTTTTCAATGTGGTATACAAGACATCTTTACTAACAGACCCAAATTTCTTTGGTTCTTCTGTAAAAGGAAGCCAAAAATGAATAAATATATGTTCAGCAATTAATGTTTTAGTATTTTGTCTTATTTAGAAATTATCTGGATATTCAATTTATTTAACTTAACCCATTATTTAACTTAGCAAAACCTTAAGGTTTATGGTTACCAAAAAGATTTGGGGGCCCTGGCCGGTTAGCTCAGTTGGTTAAAAGCATCTTCCTGAGCCTGACCAGGTGGTGGCACAGTGGATAGAGCATTGGACTGGGATGCAGAGGACCCAGGTTCAAAACCCTGAGGTCACTGGCTTGAATGTGGGTTCACCAGCTTGAGCGGGGGGTTGCTGGCTTGAGCGTGGGATCAGAGACATGACCCTATGGTCGCTGATTTGAAGCCCAAGGTTTGCTGGCTTGAGCAAGGGGTCACTCACTCAGCTGTAGCACCCCCTCCCACTCCCCATTAAGGCACATATGACAAAGCAATCAATGAACAACTAAGGAGACAAAGGAGCCACAACGAAGAATTGATGCTTCTCATCTCTCTCCCTTCCTGTCTGTCTATCCCTATTGGTCCCTCTGTCTCTCTCTCTCTGTCTCTGTCACACACACACAAAAAAGAGCATCTTCCAGAAACGACAAGGTTGCAGGTTCGCTACCCAGTTGGTGAACACACAGGAAACAACCAATGAATGCACTACTGAGTGGAACAACGGATGAGTGCTTCCCTTCCCCCTCCTCTCTCTCTCCCTTCCTCTCTCTGTGTCTTTGAAAATAAAAAAGAAATTAATCTGGAGGTTGCTGGTTGGGTTCCCTGGTCAGGGCGCACACAGGAGCAGCTCCATGTTTCTGTCTCTTCTATTCTCCTTGCCCCTTTCAAAAAAGAAAATAATCCCTGGCCGGTTGGCTCAGAGGTAGAGTGTCGGGCCCGGCGTGTGGAAGTCCCAAGTTCAATTCCCGGCCAGGGCACACAGGAGAAGCACCCATCTGCTTCTCCACCCTTCTCCCTCTTCTTTCTCTCTGTTTCTCTCTTCCCTTCCTGCAGCCAAGGCTCCATTAGAGCAAAGTTGGCCCGGGCACTGAGGATGGCTCCACAGCCTCTGCCTCAGGTGCTAGAATAGCTCAGGCTGCAACAGAGCAACGGCCCAGATGGGCAGAGCATCACTCCATGGTGGGCATGCCGGGTGGATCCCAGTTGGATGCATGTGGGAGTCTGACTGCCTCCCCACTTCTAACTTCAGAAAAATAAAAAAATTTAAAAATTAAGATTTGGGGAAACTATTTTAGAAGTTCACATTAAAACTTTTTATCCTACTTACATCTATATAATTTACTTGTGCTCAACAATTATGTTTAGAATACCCATAGAACTTTATGAGACATTAGACAAAGTCAGCCATCATCCCAAGCTAATTTTTCTTGCTGGTAAATTTTGTAAGAAATTACATGAACTCGTCTGTCTCATAAAGCCAGGTAAAATGAGTTGTATGTCTTTGTTATATTCAAATAACTTTAAAAATAAAGACATAACTTTGAACTCTAAAGACATGTCTGTCTTAATTAAATCAACAAACTTAGTATACTAACTTTAATACCAAATATTTTCCCAGATCACTTGAACCTGAAAAGCATTTGTGTTCATTTCTATTACATTTTTGAGAACTTTTATGAGTATTAAATTCATATAAATGCTTGTTTAAGCCAATTAAATGGAGCTCTTTTTCACATTAACTTTAGTAATAGCATCTGGAGGTAGAAAATGCCACATATCTACATCTGTAGAGACACATAAACAGACAATACAGAGACCTTATAGTCAAATTTTAAAATTTTAGCCACAAGACAGGTATAATAATATACAACTCATGCCTGACCTGAGGTGGCACAATGGATGGTGTGTTGACCCGGAATGCTGGGGTCTGGGGTCGGCGTTTTGGGGCCCCGGGCTTGCCTGGTCAGGGCACATGTGGGAGTGGATGCTTCCTGCTCCTCTCCTTCTCTCTTTCTCTCTCCTCTCTAAGAATGAATAAATAAAGTCTTTAAATAAATAAATAATAATATACAACTCACTAATTATAAAAAAAAACAGTTGGAATAAATTAAGCTTATTTGCTCAGATGGCTAAAGTTTTTCCTACTGATATTTGTGAAGAAGGCACATGATTTCTTTCATTTGCCTAAATTTCAAATGATCTTTCCTCCTTTTGTTTTCTCCCTGATAAGAATAACCTCTGAAGCCTGTAGATTATTTATATCTCAAAGGCGCAGGGAAGAATGCAAGTACCTCCGAGGACTTTGGTTTCCCAAAGTCAATATTTATAAGCCTTTTGAGATAAATAGGGGAGGTTTGGGGATTGCTAAAAGAAATAGGTGATCTTTGAACTGCCTGTAGAGCTACATTTCCAGTTTTACAAAGAGTTCTGTGTAAGACAAGGGACAGGTGCTCTCAATTCCTCAAGGAATTGGTTTGCAACTTAAATGACATCATAGATTGATCTACCCACAAATTCTTTGCAGGGGCTTTAGAGGATTTTTATCCCCTTTGGGTACATGGAGTTTTTTATTTTAGCTTACTGGAGAAAGCCTAAACATTTTCTCTCAGGCTCTGCCATTTGCCCAGAGCTACTTTGCAGTTTTTAGTCAGGACAAACTATATATTTTTGGCAATTAATCCCCTGGATTCGAGGTATCTGCAAAGAGGGTGTGAACGAAATTTTCTTTTCCTCTCTCTGCTGGGCACTACAGACTGAGCTCTGAGAGAGGTGACTCTAGTGAGAACTTCCCCCTTAGCTGGCTTCTGTCAGTTTTTCCAGTTCCCACCTGCAGGTTTCGAGTAGGGTTTCAAGTGCAGAATACAGCTCCAATACTGTTGTTACCAGTATTTGGCAAGGTTTTTTAAAATCAAATTTAAATTTAGTTTCCCCTGGACTGTTTTAGGGAATAATGTAGCTGTTTGCTGGAGAATTCCGCGGAGTCTCATCAACTCTCTAGGGGCGGGGGAGAGGTTCCTATGAGGGCCCTCGTTTGAAGGTAGATGTGGAGTTGTCTGTAAGGCCAGTAACTTGGCAGGGTTTTGTTTTTGGTCTTGCAGCCTCTTCAAAGTGGGAAGACAGTTCAGCCAGAGGATTACTAGACTAAGTACTCAAAAAAGGAGGCTAGAGGCGAGCAAGCAGTAAGAGTTGTGTCCAGCCTGACCAGGTGGTGGGGCAGTGGATAGAGTGTCGGACTGGGACGCAGAGGACCCAGGTTCGAAACCCTGAGGTCACCAGCTTGAGCGCGGGCTCATCTGGCTTGAGCATGGACTCACCAGCTTGAGCGAGGGGTTGCTGGTTTGAGCATGGGTTCATAGGCATGACCCCATGGTCACTGGCTTGAGCCCAAAGGTCGCTGGCTTGAGCCCAAAGGTCGCTGGCTTGAAGCCCAAGGTCACTAGATTGAACCTAAGGCCGCTGGCTTGAGCAAGGAGTCACTTGCTCTGCTGTAGCCCCCCAGTCAAGGCACATATGAGAAAGTAATCACTGAACAACTAAGGAGCTGCAATGAAGAATTGATGCTTTTCATCTCTCTCCCTTCCTGTCTGTCTGTCCCTATCTGTCCCTATCTGTTCCTCTCTCTGTCAAAAAAGAGTTGGGTCCATTTTATAGAATTTTGTTTTAGATACCTCTTGTCTCTTTAATCTTCTCATTGGCTTTTTGCAATGAAACTTTCTATGAAGCTGTTTTGAAATGCTTTAGATTTTTGGAAGTTTCCCCATGCCAATTAAAGTAGGTATCCCATTCTGTCTATTTAATTTAAGAACCATTACTTTCAAGTGCACTGCTTCAATGATCTTATCTCATTAGAGCATTTCCTCTAATGGTCACTGTAATACAGCTGAGGCCCCACGTAGTTTGGTAGGACCCTAGGCACAAATGGAGTACAACCCACATTTCTGTCTGGCTGTATTTTGGGGCCTTCAACCTGACAGTTACCAAGCTCTCAGAACACAAAACAAGCTTAATAAGATTTTGCCATTTTTGTAGATATTTATAGCTTCCGGGACCATAGCTCTTAGTAATAAAGTAAGCAGGTGTGCTGTAGTGATGCACTTAAATCTTTAGATTTTTAAGGATTCCGTCTCTTTTCAGCAGAGCCCTTGGGTCTTTCAAAGCCAAATACTTTAAAAGGACATGCTGCTGGGTCGGGGCTTGTGCAGTGTTCTACAGCGTACCTTGCTGCTCAGAAATTTTCTTAAGGTTGGCACGTTGTCCTCGTGTCAACCTAACCAGTTCTGTGACCAATTTATCCTATCATGAGAGTCTTTGAGTTAGATGGAAAAGGCTCTAATAGCTCCTTTTTTATTTTCATTAAAAAAATTATTTTTGGCCCTGGCCAGCTGGCTTAGTGGATAGAGCACTGGCCTGGTGTGTGGACATCCTGGGTTTGATCCCTGATCAGGGCACCCAAGAGAAACAACCTTCTGCTTCTCTCCCTCTCCCTCTCCCCACCTTTCCCTTTAGCAAGTAGAAAGGAGCTCTGAGAAGCTGTATGAAATGGACGGCTTTTATAGGCAGAAGAGAGAAAAGAGTAGATTGTTTCAGGCTTAGGTAACGTACCTATGGGGAATTGAAGGGGTCTATCAGGTGGATTTCCTCCTGAGTGCTGATCAGAAAATTCCAGATTGACTGGTTAAGATTAAATTCCTGGGAGAAGGCTGAAATTGCAATTAGGTTAAGTTTTAAGTCTCAGTTTGGTGATGTGGACTTAGCACAAATGACTCCATTTTGGGCCTGTTGTCTTTTAACACTGGGCTGGTTCACATTGTCACTTTGCCTCATTCTATTGACTAAAGTCAAGAAACCTACCCAGATTCAAAGAGTGGGGAAATAGACTCCAGCTCTTACAGGGAGGACCTGCAAATTCACATGTCAAAGGACATGGATTCAGAGAGGACACTAATCATGGCCATTTCACAGTCTACCACCACTGAAACTATTGCTGTTAATAATAGTAGTGGTATTACTACCTTTGATGAGAAAAACTCTCATATTCCCGTCTCAGCTAAGCTGAGACTCATGATGCCGCATTCTCTACTTTAGAAGCACAGGTTGCCTGTTCGGAATTTGGGTGAACAGAAACAGAAGTATCCATGCAGAGGTCAGCCAGCACCCAGATGTAGGGCATTTCTGCAGTGCGAGCATCTGGGTGAGCAGCTGAGCCTCTTTGCTAACCCTCCAAATGTGCTCTCGCTCTGCCCCTGAGCCAGCTCGAACATTCCTGATCAGGTTGGGTTGTGGGAGCTGCCAGCAGCTTTATTGATGTGAAGAGTAGAACATGAGCCAGCAGCAAGGACCGAGGGCTGGTGGGGGGAGGAAGAGGAAGCAGTTCCTTCTTCCATACAACTGGGGCTGCAAGAATTGCACCCTCTGCTGCACATCACCCCAGAGCTGCAGACTGAGCGGGGGCAGCACTGACACAGGAGAAACTAGGTCGCAAGAACACGTGCAGACAGTGAGAAGGAGCCCTGGGGGCGATGTCAGAAACAATGACTTTTTTGTCTTTCCCTTGCACTCCCACCCCACCCCCAACCCCAGCCCCAGCCCCAATTTGGGATTCAAGAGAGTTGAGTGTGCTTCAGTTCATTCCCCAGGCCTTTCTAAAATAACTGAGGAGCTGTAAATGATCTTACCCTTCAGATGTGGCCAAGTAGGAGCAGGGTGAGTCCCAGAGCAGGCTTTGGGCTGAGGAGCAGCTGCGTGGGCAGAGGCCTGTAAGGTGGGCTTGCATTGAGATGTATGTTACGCAATTCCAGTAAAAAGGAGTTCTGGGATCGGCCTGGAGGGCTGAGGCACCAGCGCCACAGTGTTTTATAGCACTGGCGGCAAAGCTCAAATCTTATTTCCAGACATTGGTTGACTGAGCCGGTATCCAGATATCTGAAAGGACAGGCGTCAGTCGTTCAGCTACCTGTAGAGAAGGTGTAGTTGCTAAGACAGAGAGAGGTGGGGAATCTGAGAACTAGGAGACTTGGTTTATAATCAAGCCAACTTACTTCTTCTGCACCAGTCTGCCCTTCTGTGCCTCAAACACAGGTTTCCTAGGACCCCTGTGTCTCTCTTTCTGGATGTTTCCTAAAAGAGAACCCTAGCCACATGGTTCTCCTTGCTGAGGGCTGATGGCCGTTATTGTGAAGGGGACAGCAGAGACCCCTGGTATGGCTGGGTGGTAGTTAAACTCATCTTCTGGAGCCAGAGGGCCTGGATTCAAATCCCTCACTAGCTGTGTGAGTGTAAACAAATTTCTTAACCTCTCTATGCCTTAATTCCTGGGGAAATGGTAGGATTATTGTGAGAATGAAGTGAGTTATGTGTAGAACAATGCTAGGCACATATCCAGCATGCAGTATGATTAGTGTTGTCTTTATTCAGCAGTCAAATCTCCCATTGAAGGTGATTCCATCTGTAGTGATGCAGAGGATGATCAGTAAATAAGTAGGCAGCAGAGATGTCAGGGTCTTGCCCAAAGTCACATAGCCAATTAGTGGCAAAGTCAACTTACAGCTACCCTAAGGACAGCTATTGAGTAAGGTGTCTTGGTCATTGAAACCAATCCTGTGGCATCTTTAGCCTATGGTGACTTTGGGAAGGAAGACCTGGTGTCCAGAGGGACAGATTCACATCCAGAATTTGCCAGCCATTTGGGGCAAAGGGACTCTCAGGGACTGCCCTTCTAAGCCCAGAGGAAACCTGAGCAGAGGCAGGGGCTGCTCAGTCCAGGGCAGGGTCCAGCCTCCTCCAAACCAGCCTGGGAAATCTGGACTGCAGGACATCCTAAATCATGCAAGACATGACAGAGCAGGAAGGGCACACAGTATCTTTTCATACTACCTCTCATCCTTGGTTAGTAAGTGAGCCTGACCTGGGAAAATAAGACCCTGGATAGGGCTGTATTTTCCCTCTATGAGGACACCAATTCTTCTGTGTCTTCTTGCTATCTGCTCTTTGAAAGTGAGAGACAGGGCTGAGTCATCTCTGTTACCCCTCACTTAAGCTCTTAAGAAGTATTGGTTGCGTGGATGAAGTAACTGAATTTATTGGTGAATGTGTGTATGTGTGTGATCAGTGAGATGAAGAGTAGGGTAAGTAGAGAGATGATGGATGAATAGATGGATGGATGGATGGATGGATGGATGGAGAGAGGGCAGATTGGGCAGGTGGGGGTGAATGAATGGATGGCTGGATGGGGTATGGGTGGATAGATGAGTGGGAAGGGTAGATGTGGGTGGGTGGGATGGAAGGGTAGACAAATGGAGGAGTGGATGGATAGATAAATATGAATTAATCAAAAACTCAGGACAGGACTGATATTTCTGCCTCTACTTTCCTGTTCTTGTGGCAAAAAATGGTAGGATTTGGCCCAGTCCCAGTCCCATGGTCAACACTAGTGCTCTCTTGACACCTCTAGCCTACTGAACTGATTTCTTCTGCAACTTCCCTGTGTTGATGCAGAGCTCTCCCAATTAGATAGTGCCTTCCATCCTTAAAAATAAAAAGGCACAATAGACAAGTATTTGCAAGGATAAGTCATGTGGGTGTCATCTACATGGATTCACAGACCTTATAGACCACCTGGTCCAGCCCCCTCACTTTACTCTGAGACCTGGAAATGGGAAGGAATTTCTGCCAAGTCACCCCATGGGTTAGTGGAGTTAGAATCCAGATGCCCTGACCCCTAGTCAAGGAAGTGGTTTAAGATCTTTGGCTCTGAAGTCTATTAGAACAGGATTGAACTCCAGGCTCCAGCACTCAGCACCTGAGTGTGACCCTGGCAAGTTACTTAACCTTTTCAAACCTCTGTTTTCTAGTCTGTAAAGTGAGAATATACATAAATGATCACTAATATTTACTTAGCCAGGCTCAATACTGCATGCTTACCCCATATTGCTTTGTATAGCAACCCCATGTAGGACACTGAAGCTGGGAGTTGTTAAGGAACGTGCCTAGAGTCCCAGAGCAGATAAGAAGCTGACTAATCTGTGAGATCCAGAGCCCAGGAGCCCCTACCATTCCTTGTCCAACTCACCTGGCTGCACCTTTGCCTTAAGGCAGTTAGCTCTAGGGCTGCTGTAAAGATCAGATGAGAAGTGTGTGTGGAGCTCCCAGCACAGTGCTGGACATGTAGCAAGCACTCAGTCCATACCAGTTACTACTCTTAATGTCTCTGTGATTGTTTCTGAGCCTTACCTTCTGTAGTTTGTTTTGCCAGCCACTGTCTTGCTTTACCCTCCACACCCCTTCCAGGGGATCTAGGCAAATATGACCATTCCCATCTTGCAACTAAACAACTAAGCTGCACACACACCAGGTAACCTGCCCGAGGCAGCTTCTGACCACCAAGTGGCAGAGTTGGACCAAGAGAATTCTAGAGGAATTTACCAAGTGGGCCAGAGGGCAAGGGCATTCAGGCAGAGGCACAGCCATGCAGAGGCCCAGAGTCCTGAAGATAAATGGCTTATTTGGGAAATGTAGTGGTCTATGGCCTGGGCATGTCTCTCCTGGGCTGAAAGAATGAGAGGTGAGGCTGGGAAGGGTTGGGGGACTTGGTCGCAGCAGATAAGCCATTAAAAAGTTCTCAGAACAACTCCAGACGTAGGTGGAGGGTGGTAGGTCCCCAAGGCTCTTGGTACAGAGGCCAGAAAAAGCAACCCAGGAGGGTCCTCCAGAGGGCCATCAGCTCCATGCCCCATCCCTTCTAAGGATGGCAGAAGTTTTTTTTTCTTTCCGTTGTTATTTCTAATCATTAGGAAGCAAGCTGACCCTCCAAGGGAAGCTCTGTGATCATCCTTTAGTCAGAAATTGCTTCCCTGCCTCAGGAATCCCGGCACACTCTCAGATATCCTTTGCCATCTCCAAGTCTCTGAACATCAAGACTTCCACTGTCTTCTCCACTTCGCCCAGCTGCTTCTCGGAGCCACAGCTGAACTTTAGAGGGAATGAGCTCCTTCCTCAGACTGGAGGCATGGCACATTCTCAGGAAACGTCCTCCTTTTCTGCCTGCTTTTATTCTGCATACTGAAAACATCTCAGTGGCCTTTAATTTTATATTTTATGAGACTTCTTTTAAAGTAGGTTGACACTACGGTTAATGTTTGAATTATTAAACTGAGGATGAGTGCTTGTGGAGATAGGTTGTTGGAAATTTATGACATATTTCTAAAAACATAAACTATTAAGAGAACAAATCTCACTGGAGCCCTTGAAGTGGTTCTGAGAGAAGGAGCTAGTAGGACTCTCCTGGCAGATGGTTTTCCTGAATAAATAAGCCACACTTCACCTCATCAGAAACCCTAGGTCCTCAGCATACCCAGTTCCTAAACTGAGGTGGCTTCCATGCCCAGAGAGCCCCAGTAACCCCCCAAATATGGGAAGAATCCACTTAACTGTGTTCCCCCAAATCAGGGGTCCCCAAACTTTTTACACAGGGTGCCAGTTCGCTGTCCCTCAGACCGTTGGAGGGCCGCCACATACACTGACCACCAATGAAAGAGGTGCCCCTTCCGGAAGTGCGGTGGGGGCCGGATAAATGGCCTCAGGTGGCTGCAATTAGGCCTGCGGGCCGCAGTTTGGGGACCTCTGCCCAAAATCTTAGGAGCAGGTCACCAAGAAGAAGGGAGGAAAAGGTTGTGACTCTGGGAAACAGAGAGATGACTCTTGAACCCAGATCTCCTGGCTCCAGACCCTAGGCTCACCTGAATATTTAAATAAGCCTCACACTCTGACACTGACTCTGGCCAAGCCAGGGGAGCCAGAGGCACGGAAGGCTCTGGAAGTGACTTCGCAGGGCATTAAGATTGCAAGGTGGGGTAGGAAGTGGAGTTCTGGTATGTGAAATAGCAGGGGCCTTTTTGTTGAATTCAGCAACTGTTTCAGGGTGCGTATGGTTTTTGTTTGCACTTGTTTGTTTTCAGACACTGCCTCTAGAAGAAGAGTTTAAAGCAAATAAACCAAGTTGGGGAATTCTGGTTTTTAACAGAGCTGTTAATCCCTAAATCCCACCCCCTCTACCTACATACACACATACACACACACCATGCCACACCACACACACTCACTACACACACACACCAAACACCCATACCTGCAGCACACACACAAACACACCCCATATATATACACCACACACTGCATACACACACAACACACCACACACACACATACCACACATACACACTGCACATACCACACTGCTCACAGACGGCATGCACATTGCACACATGCACAGTGTACCACACACACACCACACACATAGCACAATGCATTGGTGAGCTAGAGAAGAACCTCAAGGAGATCACTTTCCAGGAGTGTCTCCCCGGGGGTCTGTTGTCCTGGACACCATACCAACCTTCTGCCGTTCCAACCTCTGGGGGAGACCCTGTGGCTGGCTGGCGTGGCTCTGCCACCTCATGCTCTTGAGGAGGCCTGGCACCTGAGAAGCTCCTATAAATACCCATTCTGACAAAATTCCATCCCATTGGCAGCACCCAACATACAAATACCAAAGTATTCATTGAATGCTTGGTTACCCCACAGTGGGAAGCAGAGATAACCAAGACACACACAGCCTCTCCCCCCCACACCCTCCCGCCATGGATTCTACATCAAGCACCAACCAGTTACCTAGCTAATGAGCAATCTCCAACACTACTGCAGAAAGGCAGGGCCACCAGGGACCATATGCTGTGGGCTCAGAGCCAGGCACAACTGAGGTCAAATCCTAGCTCAGCCACCTACTAGCAGGGTGACCTCATCTCTCTGGGCCTCCATGTGAACAGTAATAGGGTGGGAATAATAGCAGCCTGCCTCCCATAACCAGGTGATGCACATGAGGAGTTTAATAAAGTGGTGAGCAGAGTTGGTATTCAAAACCTGTTCGCTGCTGCTACTGCAGAGCCTGGTTGGTTCATCGAGCCTCGGGGGCGGGGTTGGGGGTGGAGGAGGGGCAGCAAGGCCACCAGACCCAGCCAATGGGCAGAAAGGTGTTTTCAGAAGCATCTGAGATCTTGCTCCCAGGCATATGTCCTCATTTTGGTTCAGATAAGTGCTTATAAAAATTCTCTCATCCTGGCCAGTTGTCTCAGTGGTAGAACATTGGCCCAGCATGTGGAAGTCCTGGGTTCGATTTCTGGCCAGGGCACACAGGAGAAGTGCCCATCTGCTTCTCCACACTTTCCCTTTCCTTTCTATCTCTCTCTTCCCCTCCTACAGCCAAGGCTCCATGGGAGCAAAGTTGGCCCCGGTGCTGAGGACGGCTCCATGGCCTCAGCCTCAGGCGCTAGAATGGCTCCAATTACAGCAGAGCAAAGCCCCAGAGGGGCCGAGCATCGCCCCCTGGAGGGCATGCCGGGTGGATCCCGGTGGGGCATATGTGGGAGTCTGTCTGTCTGCCTCCCCCCACTGCCCCTCCTTCTCACTTTGGAAAAATACAAAAAGAAATAAATTCTCTCTATGGGTTTAGACATTTCTTACATCGACAGGTTTACCATGCCCTTGACAAGATTATTATTTAAATTTATTCTTGAAATTTTGCTAGCCAAAGTCTCCAGCTGATTCTTTTTTTAAAAGATTTTTATTAATTGAGGTATAATTGACATATAATACCACATTAATTTCAGGTGTACAACATCATGATTCAATATTTGCATACATTGTAAAATGATCACCACAATAAGTCTAGTTAACATTGTGGGGGTCAAAGAAACCTTCTACCCTCAAGGTTCTAATAATTAAATAGACAAAAAACAGATTAGCAGGGGAAAATAATCAAATTTAAGGAATACATATGTATGCGAACCCAGCATACATGACAGAGTCAGAGACCCTACATACAGGAGAAGTTCAAAGACAGAAGAGGGGATCAAGGTATATAAATCATCCCAAGCTAGGGATGAGGTCATGCACCTTGGGGGCTTCAAAGGGTCAGTGCAGAAGAATAAGAAGAGCAGATGTGTAGTAAATAAAGTTTGCCCTGTCATACAGGCAGGTCAAAGAGAGATTGTGGCTGCTGATGTCTTATCATGAGCAAGGCCCCTTATTCAATATCTTCTAGGTAGTTAAGGGGAAGGACAGATGTTCCTCTTCAGCCTATGGATAAAGTTGTCCCTAGCTCAAAACAATACTACAGAGACACATATTGAAACGATTTGTTCCAAACCCCCACAGTAAAAACAAAAACAAAAAAGGCGTTTTCTAAAATTATCTTAGAAACTTCACATATAATTGCTGCAGTTATTCCTGCTACAGTTGTTGGGTTTTTAGGGGGGGACTTTTTAAAAAATAATTTATTGATTTATTTTAGTGAGAGAGGAAGGGAAAAAGAGAGAGAGAGAGAGAGGCAGGAACATTGAACTATTCCTGTATGTGCCCTGATCGGGGATCGAACCCGCAACCCCTGAGCTTCAGGACAAAGTTCTAACCAACCAAGCCATCTGGCCAGGGCTGGGGGACTATATTAAGGTCCTTTTTTATTTACTGATTTTAGAAAGAGGGAGAGTGCTAAAGAGAGAAACATTAATTTGTTTTCCACTTTATTTATGTATTCATTGTTTGACTCTTGTATGTGCCCTGACCAGGGATCGAAACTGCAACCTTGGTATATCAGGATGATGCTCCAAACAACAGAGCTACCCAGCCAGGGCTCTAGGGCCTTTTTTAATTATGGTAAAATACACAACATAAAATGTATCATCTTAGCAGTTTTTTTAAAATTTTTATTTATTGATTGATTTTTAGAGAGAGAGGGAGGAAGAGAGAGAAATATCAATTTTTTGTTCCACTTATTTATGCATTCACTGGTTGTTTCTTGTATGTGCCCTTACTGAGTTGCAACCTTGGTGTATTGGGACAATGTTTAATCAACTGAGCAATACTGCCAGGGTTTAATAGTTTTTAAGAGTACAGTCCAGTGGCATTAAGTACATTCACATTGTTGTAACCCATTACCACCATCCATTCCAGAACTTTTCATCTCCCCAGACTGAAACTCTGCCCATCAAACACTAACTCCCTATTTCTCCCTCCCCAAAGCCCCTGGAAACTACCATTCTACTTTCTGTTTCTACGAATCTGACTATTCTAGTTAAACCACATCAGGGGAATTATATAGTAACTGTCCTTTTGTGATTGGCTTATTTCACTTAGCATAATGTCCTCAGGTTTATCCATGTTGTAGCCTGTGTCAGAATTTTCTTCCTTTTTAAGGCTGAATACTATTCCCTTGTGTGTTTAGACAGCACTTTCTTTATTCATTCACATTGACAGACACTTAAGTTGCTTCCCCCTTGTGGCTGTTGTGAATAATGCCACTATGAACATGTGTGTACAAATATCTTTTCAAGTCCCTGCTTTCAATTCTTCTTGATATATACCCAGAAGTAGAATTACTGTATCACATGGTAATTCCATGTTTAATTTTTTGAGGAACCACCATATTATTTTCCAAAGCAGCTACACCGTATTTATTCTCACCAACAGTGTATAGGGTTGCAGTGTCTCCATATCCTCACCAACATTTGTTTTCTGTGTTAGTTTTTTAATAGCCATCCTAACGGGTGTGACGTGGTACACATCATTTAATCTCATTTTTGCAAATGTTATTTATAACTTGTAGTTCTTCAAGTCATCATTTCTTGACCTAGAATATACTTACTCCCCAGTATCCCAAAACAGAAACATGAATTGTCCTCTCAAAGTTACACCTGTGGCTGCACCCAGCACTCCTAAAGGGCTCAATGCCCACACAACAAAGCCTACGTAGGGAGCCAGAAGGCTTGGGGAAAGCCCAGGCCTATCTCTCCACAGATCTGTGACCCTGAACAAGTCACTTCCCTCCTGGGCCTGCTTCTTGTTCATCAAAATGGGAACAATACCCAATGCCTTAACTCCCTTACAGAATTGGACCCCTGAAGATAAAAAGGCTCTTGGTAGGTCTACAGCAATAACACAACCTCTGGATTTGTCGAGATAAAAAGCCAAAAAGGAAAGGTAAGCCAAAAAGATGAGCCCCTGCTTCTTAGTAATAATGCACATATGCAATTTCAGAGCTCAAGTTCATGAAAACAAATTGAATTACATTGAATTATGGGGGAGGCAGCTCTGCCATTTGCAACCATGGATTGAAATCCTTTTAGAGGGAAATTAAAGTATTTCACAGAGGATAATAAAATGCAGGGTGTTTTGCAGGCATAATAGCTCGGCTCTCCTGAGGCAAATAAGTAATTAGGCATTTTTAAGTCCTCCATGTCATCATTTTATTTCATTAGTGGAGGGGGAAAAACTATTATAGAAAATACAGCCTGACCTGTGGTGGTGCAGTGGATAAAGCGTCGACCTGGAATGCTGAGGTTGCCGGTTCAAAACCCTAGGCTTGCCCAGTCAAGGCACATATGGGAGTTGAAGCTTCCTGCTCCTCCCCCCCTTATCTCTCTCTCTCTCTCACTCTCTCTCTCTTTCTCTCTCTCTCCCTTTCCTCTAAAATGAATAAATAAATAAAAATAATTTATATTAAAAAAAGAAAATACATAAAACTCTGAAAATCACAATAAGGTTAATTATAAAATTGTTTTAAAAAATAAAAAGTAAATAAATATATAAATTTTAAAAGCACAATATAACAGCATACTACATAGACAAAGGGGAGTGCTCAGAATTTATTTTCCCAAACATCAGAAATGTAAAGCTGTACCAAAGATTCTTTCAAATCAAATCCCACCAAAAGGCTTGGGAGTGGGAAGCTTCCCAAAGCCTGTGAGACTGGAGATGTAGTCCTGCATGGCATGAGAGCTAGGAGGGTGTCCTGAGCCTCGTTTCCACTCAGGCAGCTCTGCCTTGCTCTGCTGTACCTCACCACGATCCATCTGATGGAAAGTGTGGCAATGGGTTGATTTTTCTCTCAGCTAGAGATCACCCACTCCAGTCTCTCCATTTTATAGATGAGAAACTGAGGTCAAGGGGTTAGGGTATAAGGCTCTGTCCTTCCCATTAATCTCTGGGTCTCAGGATGGTTATGTTATCATTGCCCATGACCCCACAGGGTTCAGGTCAGCTCTCCAGGCCTAATCCCGAAGTACAGGAGACAAGGGACACGTCCAATTGCTGTCTTGTCCCCCGCATAACTGGTCCATGTTGGCATCTGTTAGAGTCCACCTTCCTGTCAGGGCTGCTCTTTTGAGCAATATGAGGGAGACTGAGGGTGAGGATGAAGAGGGCTTGTGTGCAAGGCTGTTTGGGTTTATCTGTGGTGGCTGTAACTACTCCCAATGCCACCTTCATCCGAGTGGCTACATGTTAATTTTGTGCAAGTACTAAGTGATTGTATGCATGTGTGTGCAGGTGCACTCAGGAGGTAAGTTTACCTAAAATAGGAACTTCCCACAGCCTTCTGCTAATCCCACAAGCGTCCATAAAAAAGTGTCTTGTTCTAATTTGTTAATCTACACCTCCCCCACCAGGGTGGTCTGACAGTTATAAGTGCCTATTGTATACTGGGCTGTGCTGGCCCTGAGAATCCAGAGAAGAAAAGAAAACTCTTTCACTCAGGGCAAGACAGACCCGCAAAGCAATTTTCAAAGAGAGAACCAGATTTCAGCTGGCCCTTAAAGGGCGAGGAGGAGTTTGCCTGGCAGGGAAGAAGAAACAACAGGGGCGCAGGTACAGAGGCATGAAGCAGCTCATGTCAGGCAGCCGCCCAAGGAGTGAGAGGTGCTGGGGGTGGCATGAGGTGGTGATTCACTGAGAGCCTTGGGGCAGAGACTGTGGTGCTCATGCAGCCCAGCACCTGGGGGAGGGCCAGCCCTTAGCCGGTGCTTACGAGCGTGTGCCCCATGAGTGGAAAGAAGGAAAAAGGAGAGAGCAGGAGAATGGAGAAGTGAATTGTGGCTTATTCACAGAATGGAATTCATAGAGCAGTTGAAACCAGCACCATAAATACAGATGACTCTCACAGATGTAATGGTACGTGAGGAAAACAAGAAGCTTTCAGAATGCGAAACGGCACTACACGTATGCACACACATATATACCTTAGATTGAACTACATGAAATTTCCAGTGTTTGACCACTTTGAGACACACAAATAGCATCACAAGAGCCAGTCCATTGTAGCATGGACTATCACTCAGCAATGGAAAGTAACAAAGCTAGTGACACATGCAACAACTTGCCTGGATCTCCAGGAGATTATGCTGAATAAAAAGAATCCAGTCTTCGAAGGCTACATCCTGTATGATTTCACTTGTATAACTTGCTTGAAATGACAAAAGTATAAAGATGGAGAACAGATGAGTGGTTCCCAGGGCCAGGGAGGGGGAAAGAAGAGAGGTGACTGTGGCTATAAAATTTGGGGTGGCACAGGGATCCTTGTCATGAACTTTTGTGTATCTTCACGGTGCTGGTCGGGGGAATTCATATGCGATACCATTGCAGAGAATTAAACACAAATGCACGAGCGCATGTAAAACTGGTGAAATCTGAGTGAGGTCAGTTTGAGTATATCAGTGTTCATATCATGGTTGTGATATTATACTGTAGTCACACTGGAGGTGAGCATTTCGGGAAATTATATGACATTTATTTGTATTATTTCTTATTGCATGTAAATCTAGAACTCTCTCAAAATGAAAAGTTAAGGCACACAAGTAAGGGTTCCCATTAAGATGGTAGCCTAGGTAAACACAGTACTCGGAACTTTCCACAACCACAACTAAATTACAGAACAATCACCATTCATAACTGCCTGAAATCTAGCTGATCAGAAGTCCTACCACTAAGGATGTAAAGAAAGGCCACATCGAGACTGGAGGGGCAGAGACTCGAACTGGCTGGTCCCACACCCACATGTGATGGTTAAAAATAGGAGGGACATCTTGGCTGCAGAGGTCCCCCCTGAGAAGCAAAGGATCTTAGCCCTACATCAGATACCCCACCCAGCCCAGTGCTCTGATGCTGGGAAGAGAAGTCCCCAACTTCTTGCTGTAAAAACCATTGGGCACTGGCCCTAGCCAGTTAGCTCAGTCAGTAAAGAGCATCGTTCCAAAACAACAAGGTTGCGGGTTCAATCCCCCGTCGGGACACACATGGGAAGCAGCCAATGAGTGCACGACTGAATGGAACAACAAATGAATGCTTCCCTTCCCTCTCCCCTCCCTCTCCCTTACTCTCTCTGTCTCTCTGAAAATAAAAAAGAAATTAAGCCCTGGCTAGATTGATTGGAGTGTCATCCCAGAGGTTGCTGGCTCGATTCCCTGTCCAGGGCACTTACAGCAGCAGCTCCACGTTCCTGTCTCTCTCTCCCTGCCTCTCTCAAAAAAGCAAAACAAACAAACAAAACCACAGCAGGAACTGAGGCTGAATGCAACAGAGAGCTGCCGGAGCCCCAGGAGTTCCTCTTCAAGTGCCTAAGCACAAATTTATTCAGACTCACTCACTCTGAGCTCAGGCGCTGGGACAGCAGCTCCAAAGGTACCAGGGACATATAGGGAAGAACTGAATTGTCTGGCATCAGGGAGCCCTGGAGGGGCAGCTTTCTATTAGACAGAAGTGCTGGCAAACGCCATTGTTCCTTTGATAAGTCCTTCCAGAAAGAACCAGCAGGTGGGCACCATATCTGATTCTCCATCAACCTGGCTCACTGTTAGCCCTGCCCTGGTGATTCCGAGACCTTGCTCTGCCCAACTTTAGTGCCACCAAAGCTGTTTCAAGTGGCTTTTCCATAAATACAGTCTCTCTTGCCCAGGGGTCCCCAAACTTTTTATACAGGGGGCCAGTTCACTGTCCCTCAGACTGTTGGAGGGCCGCCACATACAGTACTCCATACACTGACCACCAATGAAAGAGGTGCCCCTTCTGGAAGTGCGGTGGGGGCCAGATAAATGGCCTCAGGTGACCACAATTTGGCCCGCAGGCCATAGTTTGGGGACCTCTGCTCTTCCCTCATGCTTCAGACTCTCCTAAAATCTCTCAAACAAGCAGCATCTGGCTTCTGCATACCTATACCACTTGCTAAATGGGCCCCATCCCAGCAGTAGCAGCATCTGGCCTTGGTTTGCAGCTTGGCCTCTTCTGGATACCTTCAAGCCCAGCACAAATAGCAGCCATCTGCAGATTGCTCTATAGCTCATGCCAGGTGCCCCCAGGCAGGACATAGGTGGTGGCTGACCTTGCACCTCCCAGGAGGCCCCAGAGCCAGTGCAACTTGTGGACAGCTTCAGAACATGCCATATTACAACACTACCACTTCCACAATCAACACACTCAAAGGGCAGACTCAGTGGGCACCAAAGCCCCTCTGAAGCAAGTTCTACTCCGTAGGGTTGGTCCCTGCACAGCAGCTCCTCCACTGTAGTTGCAGCTGGTCCTCGCATCCAATTGGCTGGAGGAGTCAGTCCCTCCAGTGACATGCCAACAGCAATCAAAGCTCAACTACAACAGGAGTGTGCACACAGCCCACACAGGGCGTACCTGGAGCACCCAGCTCAGGTGACTGTGGAGGCTGCTTCCATGACCCTACATGAGAACTACTACATAAGTCTGCTCAACAAGCCTGTGAGACATAGAAGTTCTATCTAATACACTGAACCAAACCTAGGGAGGCAGCCAAAATGAATAGACAAAGAAACAGGTCCCAAACAAAAGAACAAGAGAAATCTCCAGAAAAAGAACTAAGTGAAATGGAGACAAGAAAACTACCAGATACAGAGTTCAAAACAATGGTTATAAGAATGCTCAAGGACAGCCCTGGCCAGTTTGCTCAGTGGATAGAGTGTTGGCCTGGCGTGCAGATGTCCCAAGTTCGATCCCTGATCAGAGCACACATGAGAAGCTACCATCTGCTTCTCTTCTCCTCCCTCTAATTCTCTCTCTTCCCCTTTACAGCCAGTGGCTCAGTTGGTTCAAGCATCAGCCCTAGGCACTGAAGATAGCTCAGTTGGTCCAAGCATCGGCCTCAGAGGATACTGAGGATAGCTCAGTTGATTTGAGCATTGGCCCCAGACGGGGGTGGCCAGGTGAATCCTGCTTGGGACTCATGAAGGAGTCTGTCTCTCTGTCTCCCCTTCTCTCACTTAAAAAAGAAAGGAAGAAAAGAATGTTCAAGGAGCTTAGTAAGAATTTTAACAGTGTAAGAAATGTATGAAAACCATAAAAAATAACCAGTCAGAAATGAAGAATACCCTAACAAAAATGAATAAATTGCAGGAAATCAATAGTAGAGTAGGTGAAGCAGAGTATCAAATCAGTGATTTGAAATATAGGAGACAGAAAACACCCAATAAAAACAGCAAAAAGGATAAAGAATCCAAAAAAGTACAGATAGTATAAGGAGCCTCTGGGACAAATTCAAGTGTACCAACATTTGCATCATGGGGTGCTACGGGGTGAAGAGAAAGAGCAAGAAATTGAAAACCTATTTGAAAAGATAATGACAGAAAACTTCCCTAATCTGATGAAGGAAATAGACATACTAAGTCCAAAACTGCAAAGAGTCCTAAACAAAATAAACCCAAAGAGATCCACACCAAGAGATCATTAAAATGCCAAAGGTTAGCCTGACCAGGCGGTGGCGCAGTGGATAGAGCGTCGGACTGGGATGCGGAGGACCCAGGTTCATGACCCAGAGGTCACCAGCTTGAGTGCGGGCTCATCTGGTTTGAGGAAGGCTCACCAGCTTGAGCCCAAGGTCGCTGCCTCAAGCAAGGGGTGGCTCGGTCTGCTGAAGGCTCGTGGTCAAGGCACATATGTGAAAGCAATCAATGAACAACTAAGGTGTCGCAATGAAAAACTGATGATTGATACTTCTCATCTCTCTCTGTTCCTGTCTGTCTGTCCTTATCTATCCCTCTCTCTGACTCTCTCTCTGTCTCTGTAAAAACAAACAAACAAAAAAAGCCAAAGGTTAAAGACAAAGAAAGAATCTTAAAAACAGCAAGAGATAAGCAGTTGGTTAGCATAAGACTGTCAGCTGATTTCTCAACAGAAACTGCAGGCCAGAAGGGATTAGCATGAAATATTCAAAGCCATGAAAATCAAGGACCTATTACCAAGATTACTCTACCCATCAGAGCTATTGTTTAGAATCAAAGGACATATAAAGAGTTTCCCAGAAAAGAACAGCCTAAAGGAGTTCATCACCACCAAAACAGTATTACAAGAAATGCTAAAGGGTCTTCTTTAAGAAAAAATTTTAAAAAATATGAATACTAAACAGCCATTAAAAAAGAATAAAATCTTACCATTTGTGACATCATGGATTGACCTAGATGATATTATGCTAAATGACATAAGTCAGTCAAAGAAAGACAAATACTATATGATCTCACTTATATGTACAATCTAAAGAACAATATAAACGAACAAACAAAACAGAAACAGACTCAGAGATTCAGAAAACAGACTGATCGTTGGCAGATGGAAGGGGTGCTGGGGAACTGGGAGAAAAAAGGTGAAGGGATTAAGAAGTACAGGTTGATGCCTGACCAGTGGTGGCACAGTGGATAGAGCATGACCTAGGATGCTGAAGACCCAAGTTTGAAACCCCAAGGTTGCCACTTGAGCATGGGATTGTCAACATGACTCCATGGTCTCCAGCTTGAGCTCAAAGGTTGCTGGCTTGAGCCCAAGGTTGCTAGTTTGAGCAAGGGGTCACTGGCTCAGCTGGAGCCCTGGGTCAAGGCACATATGAGAAGAAATCGATGAACAACTAAAGTGCTGCAAATACAAGTTGGTGCTTCTCATCTCTCTTCCTTCCTGTCTCTCTCTGTCTCTCTTTGTCTCTCTCTCTCTCTAAAAATAAGAAGTACAGGTTAGTAGTTACAAAAGAGTCATGGGACCCTGGCCAAGTAGCTCAATTTGTTACAGTGTCATCCTAATACAACAAGGTTGCAGGTTTGATCCCATATCAGGACACATATAAGAATCAACTGTTGAATGCATAAATAAGTGAAACAATAAATTGGCCTGACCAGGTGGATAGAGCACAGTGGATAGAGCGTTGGACTGGGATGCGAAATACCCAGGTTCGAGACCCCGAGGTCATCAACTTGAGTGCGGGCTCATCTGGCTTGAGCAAAAGCTTGCCAGCTTGGACCCAAGGTCACTGGCTCCAGCAAGGGGTGGCTCAGTCTGCTGAAGTCCCACGGTCAAGGCACATGTGAGAAAGCAATCAATGAACAACTAAGATGTCGCAACTAAAAATTGATGATTGATGCTTCTCACCTCTCTGCGTTCCTGTCTGTCTGTCCCTATCTATCCCTTTCTCTGATTCTCTCTCTTTCTCCCTGTAAAATGAATAAATAAATAAATAATCATGGGGATATAAAGTGTAGCATAGGGAATATAGTCAATAATTTTATAATAACTATGTAGGGTGTTGGTTGAGTACTAGAAATACCAGGGGGACCACTTTGTAAAATATGATTGTCTAACCATTATGCTGTACACCCAAAATTAATACAAAATCACATTGAATATAAACTGTAATTGAAAAAAATATTGTTAAGAATTTGTAACTTTCTTAGGTGATTCTGGGTGTAGCCAGGATGGAAAATCACGGGTCCACACTGATACCAGCCTGGCTTAGTGACAGCAGAACAAAGAGTTACTGGATGATACCAGGGGGAAGGGAGGTAGGGAATAGTATTCCTGCTGATGGTGAGACAAGGCAGGGGAGAGGCAGGAGGAAAGGTTTATGGTCATGTCTCATGACTGCTCTACCGTAGTCAGGATTCTTACCTCTTCGAAAGTGTTGTGAGCTGAATTGTGTCCTCCCCAAATTCATATATTGAAATCCTAACTCCTACTATATTTGGAGATAGGGGCTTTCTTTAAAGAGCTGATAAGTGTGAACCCTCATCCAATATGACTGGTGTCCTTATAAGAAGAGGAGATTAGGACACAAACATGTATAGAGAGAAGAGCGTGTGAAGACACAGGGAGAAGACAGTCATCTCCAATCCAAGGAGAGAGGCCTTGGAAGAAAACAACTTGCTGACACTTTGATCTCAGACTTCTGGCCTCCAGAATTGTGGGAAAATAAATTTCCATTGTTTATGAAATAAATAAATAAAGACACACAAAGTAACAATGAATGCTCAATTTAAGATAGAGGTTTTTCTGGGACAAGGAGTGGATTATGCAGATGGAGAGAGACACATAGGGAATTCAACTTTACATCTTGTTTTCCTTCTTAAGGAAAAATCTGCCTGACCTGTAGTGGCACAGTGGATAAAGCGTCGACCTGGGAACACTGAGGTCGCCAGTTCAAAACCCTGCACTGGCCTGGTCAAGGCACATATGGGAGTTGATGCTTCTAGCTCCTTCCCCCTTTCTCTCTCTCTCTCACTCACTCTGTGTCTCCTCTCTAAAATGAATAAATAAAAAAAAAAGAAATTAAGGAAAAATCTGGAGCAAATATGCCATAATATTCAGGTTCCACAAGCTGGATGATGGGTATACAACTGCTGGTCTTAGTATCCTCTACCATATATATATATATATATTTTTTAACAGGGACAGAGAGGGGGATAGATAGGGACAGACAGACAGGAACGGAGAGAGATGAGAAGCATCAATCATCAGTTTTTCGTTGCAACACCTTAGTTGTTCGTTGATTGCTTTCACATTTGTGCCTTGACCACAGGCCTTCAGCAGACTGAGTAATCCCTTGCTCGAGCCAGCGACCTTGGGTCCAAGCTGGTGAGCTTTTTGCTCAAGCCAGATGAGCCCGTGCTCAAGCTGGTGACCTCGGGGTCTTGAACCTGGGTCCTCTGCATCCCAGTCCAACGCTTTATCCACTGTGCCACCGCTTGGTCAGGTTATCCTCTACCATATTTTTGTTTCAAATAGCTCATAATTTGAAAAGTTGATCTTGCACAATTCCTTGCATCTGGAGCCCAGGATTATGTCTGGGCTGCAGAGAGCTGAGGGTGCAGGGGAGGGCAAAGGGCTTGCTGAGGGGAGAAGGGTGGCCAGAGCCTGGCCCCCACCCCTCAGCCCACAGAGGCAACCCTCCTAAAAGTCCCCCCACCTCTGTCCTCACAGCCTCCAGAGAAGGAGGGCGCCCTGCCTCGGCAGGTGGGCAACAAGACTGAGTGTGGCCTGCTGGGCTTCGTGCTGGATCTGAAGCAGGACTACGAGCCTGTGCGCTGCCAGATGCCAGAGGAGAAGCTGTACAAAGTGTACACATTCAACTCCGTGCGCAAGTCCATGAGCACAGTCATCAAGCTGCCGGACGAGAGCTTCCGCATGTACAGCAAGGGCGCCTCTGAGATCCTGCTCAAGAAGTAGGTGGCACAGTGAGTGGGCATGGGGCACGGGGAGCCATGGACCATGAGGTGGCACAGCTCAGACTGTCCTGTATGCCGTCAGAGGAGTCATCTGGCACACAGAGGTTCAGAGAGAACCCTACCCACCATCCTGCAGCAAGACCACCTCCAGGGCTGCTTGCCCAGTGCTTTTTCCACTATTTTCTTTTAAAAATTCCTGTAGAATCCCCCTCCCCCTTCTCCTCCTCCTCCTCCTCCTCTTCTCTTAGTTGGAAGTTCTACATATTATTACTGTTAGATCTCTTATTTCATTTCCCTTAAAATAAAGTTGATTGGTGGTCGTGATTATCACTGTTAGCCAGTCTCCTTTGACTCCAGGTACCAGAAATAAGCCCAGAGAACTAAGCAACTCACTCCCCTACTCTGGGCCTCAGTTTCCCCACTTGTACCTTAAAGAGATTGGTCTAGCCCAGTGGTCCTGAACCCTGGCTTTACCCTTGAATTTCTCCAGGGAGCTTTTAAGAAATCATTAATTCTTCCCTGGCCAGATAGCTCAGTTGGTTAGAGCACCATCCCAATGCACAAAGGTTGTGGGTTCAATTCCAAGTCAGGGCACATACAGGAACAGATCAATATTTCTATTGCTCTATCTATCTATCTATCTCCATCTCTCTCTCTAAAATCGATCAACCAATAAATAAAAAGAAACCGTCGATTCCTGGACTCACCCTAGTCAAACTGAATTGGAACCTCTGGGGTTCAGCTCACTCATGGGTATTTATTTGTTCAGTGTTCCCCCACACCGTTCTAATGTGCAAGCAGGGTCAAGAGCCACTAGCCTAAGTTTTATGCTCTTTGAAAGCCATTTTAGTTGTGGAACCATTTTTTAAGATGAAACCTTGTGAATATAAAAATAGATCAAAATATACCTGCTCTTACTGAGTGGACTGGGGCAGATATTAAAAGCCTGACTGATTTCTTTTTGGCTGCTCCCTATTTCATCCCTGCCTGGGGCCCATGAGACCTGGGCCAGCCCTGAAGCATTATGTGAAATGAACTGGACAGGCACTAGATGATCCACCACAGCCAGCTGGACATCACTGGGGAAGGGGAGGGTGAAGGAGCTAGTCAGAGAGAAGATTCTTGAGCCCTTGGCTGGACCTTACCCAGCTTCATCCTGTCCTCCCCCAGGTGCTGTAAAATCCTCAGTGCGACAGGTGAGGCCCGGGTCTTCCGGCCCCGTGACCGGGACGAGATGGTGAAGAAGGTGATCGAGCCTATGGCCTGTGATGGGCTACGCACCATCTGTGTGGCCTACCGTGACTTCCCCAGCAGCCCCGAGCCTGACTGGGATAATGAGAATGACATCCTGAATGACCTCACCTGCATCTGCGTGGTGGGCATCGAGGACCCTGTGCGGCCTGAGGTAGGTACCACCAGCAGGTCAGGGAAGAGGGTCGAGGCCGGGAGTCCAGTCAGCTGGGTCTCACTTCTCTGAACCTCAGTTACCCTGTGATGCCCCCAGCACCTCCTCCTTACCTGCTCTTAAACATTTAGACTCATCAGACCAGCATAGGTCAAACCTGGCATCGATCTCCCCAGGTTATAAAGCAGAACCCACAGCCTGCCAGCAGACCTGGTGCTATTCACCCAACCCTCCCACCCCCACCCCCCAGGGACAGGTGTGAGGGCTGCCCTGCCTTGAAGCCCTTGCCCCACAGGAGCCAGTATCTCCTGTAACAAATTTACAAGCCTAGATCCCTAAGTTCCTGCAAAGGAGATGGCCAGTAACAAAAAGTCACCAGACTCAGGAAAACCCCAAGTGTGGTGTCCCCATCAGCATTTAGAGTTCTCCCCATCTAGTTCCAGTTAGCTGATCATTTCACGCTCACCAGCTTGCCTGGGTCACAGCTTTTAGTCTACCTTTATCAGATTTCCAGGGGAACAAAGCTAGCAAGTTAGCAGAAGGTCAGATTCTCAAGTAGAAGGGAAGGAGAATGACAACACTACACTCCTCCCCATAAGGAGCAAAGGAGGTGAGGTACTAAGCACATCTAATGTGGTACTTAGCTTACAGGAGGTAGGTCTTCAGTCTCCTTTTGCTGAATTTGGCCCAGAAATTTAGCACTGGGGATTTACAGGGTCAGGAAGGTTGGGATGTGGGTAGTTAGTCAGGCTGCCCAGACCCGCGAGAGGTTGTGGGGAAAGGAGAAAGCTACCCCGTGTCTCCAAATCACAGATGTAGATAGACACAGCGAGTCAACTTACCCCATAGGGCCCAGAAGGCAGAGCCCAGGACACAAGGCAAAGCACAGGAAAAGCACAGAAGGGGTCGGCCTTCCCTTCCTCCAAGGGCTAACACAGCTCCTGTGTCCAGACCTCATTCCCTGGCCAGGCCCCAGCTGAGTCCAGATTGGTCATGGCTCTAGGATTTGGTTACAATGCCCCAGGGGCCACTTCGTCCACCAACAGCAACTTCAGTCTTCCCCACTTTCCCTGACTCTATTTTCTGGGGGCTTTGGCCATTCTCTGCTCCTTTTGGAACCTCTGTTTTCTTTCAAGTGAAAGGGAATAGACAAGATGCTCACCAAGAAAAAGAAACAAGAAGGTCACAGATGCGGACTTTCACAGGGAGAAGGGTCAACAAGCATCAGATAGACCTGGGATCCAGAGTCCTAGCATTACTAGCTGTGTGACCTTGTAACAGTTACCTAACCTCTTTGATCCTCCATTTCCTCATCTTTAAATGGGATAATAATAGTATTCTTCTCTCTCTCTCTCTCTCTCTCTCACACACACACACACACTGAAAGCATTAGGTCATGTACATACAAGCAACAGGCAGGGTGTCTGGCACAAGACAGGTGGTCCATAAATGTGGGTCCCCTTCCTTTCAACCCTTCCCCAGTAGATTCATTATTCTGGGTCCAGTGACACGCACGTAACAGCCCGAAATACAAAGCCTAGCTTATGGAAGGTGCTCATGTTTGTGAAAGGAATGAATGAGAATGGATGGGACTTGAACCCCAGTCTTCTACCACTGTGCCTGGTACTCATCTTACACACACATACAAGCTTCCTCCTCCCACCCAGAACCTAAAACAGCAAAGGCAGTTAATGCCCTGGCGCTTGGCACAGAGCCCGCATGTATTTGCCTGCAGACTGCTTCTGTCCCTGAAGAGACAGGCCATTGTTCAATCCCTGTGGGATGCCTGCTTATTGCCAGCTACTAATGTGTTTAGGCTTCGCCATGATGTGTTATCTCCTTACATGACACAGAGACTTGTCCCCGCACCGTGCATGAGGCCAGCCTGTGACTCCCCTGTCCTTCCCATCCCCAGACTGCCTCTCCAGCCCCACACACCCAGAGTTCCTGCCTCATCACCGTGCCTTGAAAACACCCCTGAGGTGGGGGGAAAGCAGCATCAGACACATACTCTTTTGGCCAGGACTGCAGTAATAAAAAATATATTTTATGTCATAACTCAGTAAACACACTCAGTAAACCAAAAATGAGGCTCTCACAATGGAATATGATGCACTAAAGTATTTCCTATTCTCTTATATTTCTTTTCTAAATGCTGATCACCACCCACTAAACTGATTTCATGATCCACTAAAGAGAGAGGGGGATGACTCAAGGTTTGCACTGCTGATCTAGTCCAAACACCGTACCACATCCCCTATTTGCAGGTGTAAACACTGAGGCTCAAATAGGGAGAGTGACATTCCCAAAATCTCGTTGTAAGTGGCTAAATGAATCCAGATTAGGTTTTCTGCCTTCCTGTTCCAGGACCCTCTCCTGGGTTTCACAAATAAGAAAGGCAGGTAGCTAGCTCTACAGGAGCCTGAGGAGAGGAGAGAGAAATACTGAGAGGGGCTGAGCTGGGTCCCTGGCTTTTTCTTTTGGCAGCATGATCACCCAGAGATGCTGGCTTCAGGCTAAGACTAGGGGGGTGGGACGGGTAGTACTGTCCCACCCAGCAGGACCGGAGGCCCTGACAGTGAGGAAAGTAGGCCTGGATCCAAGCCCCAGTCCTGCCACTAACAACCCACTTCCCCTCTCTGTGCCTCAGTCTCCTCGTCTGTAAAATAGGAAGTTGGCTCAGATGCCCCTCAGGTCTCTCCCAAGCTCTGACATCTGAGCCAGCTGACTGGAAGGCTTAACTTCATGCCTTTCTTCCCTTCCTTCAGTCAGTATGTCCCTGTTGGTGACCTTCTCTCTCACCTTGGCTCACCCTCCAGGATGTAGGTTTAGAAGTTGTAAACTGTGTTAGAGAGCAGTGACTTACTGAAGTGACACAGCAGTCAAGGGACATGGGTTCTAACCCTGCCCCTGCCACACCTTCACAGAAGATCTGGTGTCTTTTACCTGGGCCTTAGTTTCCCCATCTCAACAATGAGAAAGTTGGACTTTTGCAAGTAAGGGACATCACAGGGTTACTAGTGATACTACTTAAAGGTTTAAAAGCTCTGACCTGTTGATTCAGCATCTCCCAGAAAGGTGAGGGTAGACACAGGGCCTGAGGAGACTGGCAGGTGTAGTTTTTGATTTTTGATTTTTTTAGGCTAAGTAATTTATGCATGTGGAGACAAATTCAGAAAGTTCCATCACACAGACAGGGCAAGGTAGCTCCCATGCCACCCCCCCCCCCGGTTCCCTGGTTCCCACCTCAGGGGCAGCCACCCCCATCAGTTCTGTAGATGACCCTTGGAGAATATCTGCGCCTAAAGGGAGTGGGTCTGTTCTCCTGGGCGACCTTGAGGCCAGCCGGAGTTGGAAACAGCCTAGATTACCTCTAAGGTCCTCTAAGCTGTTCAGATTCATTTTGTAGCTGCCACAGGAAAACTAACTCTGTCTCCTGAGTTTCCCCATCTGTCAAAGGGGCAAGTCTCAGACTGCCTTTCTCCCTGAATAAGACAAAGGACAGAATAGATAAAAGCAGGTTTGCCCAAAACCCCACCATAGATACTACGTTGGGTACACACTTCAAGGTTGAGTGAAGCCAGTGCAGAGAAAGCCATCAGGAGAGTGACGGTCTGGGGTTTGCTGGGTTATCTGGCGGCGTTGGAGCCCTTGGAGTCACAGACAATGGCTGTCACCAGAAACAGCAGATGTTTAAAAGCCTTTATTTAATGAAAACAGGAAGCACCTACTTCCTGGCTGTTTTTCCTTCGTGAGAAATATTTAGGATAATTTTAGCAAAAGAAGAAATCTTTTAAAATTTTTACAGCTATTTTATCTATGTAGAAAGCACATTTCAACCTGATCAATGCCTCTGGGGCTTGAGTTTTAATTATTTCTGGAACCTCAGTGCCCAGAACTATTAAATGTTTCATAACTGTCGAATAAATAAATGAGTGAACAACAGAAGGGAGAACTGAGATCAATTGAAGTAAGTGTCCCATTGGATTTGAGGAAGCAAGGATGGCTTCATGAGTAGAGAGCATTTCTCATGAAAGATGGGACATTCCAACAGATGGGACAGCACAGGCAAAGGCAAGTAGGTGGGAAGGAATGCTTAGTGTTGGGTACTAGTGAGCACACCAGTTGGATTTATGAGAAAAATTCCAGAAACAGATCTTGGAGCTAACTTGTGAAGGGTTTGCATGTCCCTATCCAAATACATTCACCTAGCTATATATAAAATCCAATGTCCCACGTCAGACTTCAAGGGACTTAAGCGCAGAGATGGCTCACGATTCCCCACATTACAGAGCACCTTCTCTGTGCCAGGCCCCCTGGAGGCTTCCAAGCAGTTGGCAGCACCTACCCTCCCGAGGCCACAGCCTACAGAAGCATCTGGTGAAGGAGGAAGTGTAGATGCATAGCACACAAGAGCATGAGGCAGGACAGGACTGACGCACAACAAAGGTATCTGGTTAGGAAAGCCACTGCCCAGAAAGGAAGTGGAGTATCTCAAGGTGGCCAGGAAGTTCCTCAGGTGGTTGCTCAGGAGGGTTCCAGATCTGTCTCGAATCTCCCACATTCAAGACATGTCACAGGCTCCTTAGGTACCTGACCCGAGTCATGGCGGGGTGCCTGTCTATCCCATTACCCTCACACCAGCTCCTCCTGTGCCCAGATGCCCAATGCACCCCCCCCCCACATCTGCATCCACACACACCTTCTGTATCCCTCCTCTCCCCCAGCAGGGGAAAACAAGCAAGGAAGACTGGGGTATATGGATGCAGATGCTTTCATGTCACCGCATCTGCAAACCCTGTGCTTGGTGCTGTTTGGCCCTTGTCACAGAGCTCTCCAACCTCACTAAAGCGGGGGACTATCATCCCATTTTACAGATGAGGGAAGCAAGGCTGGGGTGGGACCCCAGGACAAAACCCTAAGCCCTCTATCCCAAGGCAGGGAAGCTTCCACTGCACAGAGAAAAGTGTGGGGCCATAGTAATTAGCTTCCTCTTTTTTCTCCCTAGCCGACTTATTTGGGGGAGAACCAGAGGATTGGGTTCCAGGCAGGCAGAGTCTAACTCCTTGAGATAGTCTTGGAAGCAGAAGTCTTTCTAAAACATGGCATCAGTCACGTCCTTCCCAGTTCAGAATTTGCCACAATGCCCAGTCCTGGTTCCAGCACCTTTGGACCTCAGGCCCTTCTTCAGCTTCACAGCCCCTTCCTCAGGCTCAGCCCTTTGGATCACCCACGGCAGTTTGTCTGCAGCACCCTTCCTGCCTTCTCTGCTTGAGCACCTCATGGGACAGCCTTCTGCAGCCATGACCACAATACAATACAGTAGTCATCTTTGTAGCCCCTGCCAAGGCAGTGTGCCAGGCACCGGAGCCTTGGTTAGTGCTGGCTGAACAGAAACAGTTCAAACACCTTCTCCTCCAGGAAGCTTTCACAGATTTCTCCTCCCCACCCACTTCCTCCTAAATAACAGCATCCTCCTCTGTGCTCCCAGAGCCCTTTATACAGAGCTTTACTAAAGACAAGGACCGTGCCTGCACACAACAGTACTGGTCTGACCCAGAGTAATCCCTCTCTTATCTGAAAAAAGGACAATTATGTGAAATATGTGGAAGGACACAATAGACTGCTTCCACTCTGGAGCAATCAGCCTTGAAGGCAGTGAGCACCCTGTCATCAGAGGCATGCAAGCAGAGGCCGACCGACCATCTGTCAGGAACAACTGGGAGACAATAAGCAGAGGTCAGAGTCATAACCTAAAGCTCCTTCCAACTCCAGAATCTCAAATTTCTTTGAAACAAGCATAACCTAACTTATTGCTTTCTGGGCAAGAGCCAGATAAGGCATGTGTTCCCAAAAGAACAGTGGTTCCTTCCTATCCTCTGGGACAGGAGATAGGCTACAGCCATTGTGAGGACATGATCAATTATGTAAATGGGATCTTGGACTTTCCACATCCCCACTTCTTCCGGCTCCATAATAAAAGGTGACATTTGCTTATGTGAGCAGCCACTGTGGCATGAGACAAAGACTTTGCTTGTGTGACCCCATCCCTGAGTGGGCCTGGAGATACACCTAGAAGAGGTTGTGGTCAGCTCACCTGTACTGGTCCCTTGATGACAGGGAGATCACTACCTGCCACCATGGAGCATGTCTCTGAGGGAACTGTAGCTGAACAGGCCTCCTTCCCTGTTCCTTGCTCCACCACAAGGTGGTTGTTCTCAGGAGTCGGGATTTTCTCTACAAGCATCCCTGACACCACAGGCTGAACTTCGGCATGTCGCTGGTGGTCCGCGTAGGGGAAAGAAGGAAGCAGGGCAAGGCCAGAGGCATGGAGACTGAGGGGAGGCTGGGCAGTGAGCCCAACTTGAGATGGTGGTGTAGACAGGGGTGGACAGCAACCAGATGTTTCCAAGGTTGATCCTTGTTCTCAAAATCCTGAGGGCAGAAAGGAGACAAGCAGTCAGGGCTTATCAACTGTGAGGTTTGGGGCCAACACTCTAACTCTTTGTGTTTGCTAGGGCTGCTGTAACATACCACAAAATGGGTGGCTCAAACAACAGAACTATTGTACCCCAGTTCTGGAGGATGGAAGTCCAAGATCAAGGTGTCGGCAGGGCTGGTTCCTCCTGAAGGCTGGGAGGGCAGGATCTGTTCCAGGCCTCTACCCTGGCTTCTGGGACTCTGCTGGAAATCCCCAGCATTCCTGGCCACGTAGCAGCATCACCCAGATCTCTGCCTTCTTCCTATGTGTGTGTGTTATGTCCACATTTCCCCGCTTTCTGAGGACACCACCCTAATGACCCTAATGACCTCATCTTAACTTGATTACTTCTATAAAGACCTTACCTCCAAGAAAGGTCACATCCTGAGGTCTTGAGGGTGAGGATTTCAATGTATCTTTGGGGAACATATTTCAGCTCAAAACAGTCTTCGAACTCTCAGCAGTGGCTTGGCAGGTTTAACTCCCTGAGATACTGCCAGGGTGGAAGGGAGCTCCTGGTCCCGGGCACTGGGGTGTGCAAGCATGGGTGTGGGACTCAGGCCGTCCAGACCTGAGATTCTAAAGAGCTTTGGTCTTTCAGTACACAGAATTTTCTGCCCTTGACATGTCGTCTTCTGCTCAAAAAAAAAAAAAAAGTTTTTGCAGCAAATATTGCCTTATTATTTTATTATTGGTCACTGTCCATGGGTAAAAATTTTGTTCTGTTGATCTGTGTCTGTAAGGTTGATCAGTGTTCTGGAAGCTCCAGGCTGATTTTTCCATCCTAATCGCTGGCCAAATCTACAGCTCTGCATAGGGCTGGGAACTGGCTGTGGGGACAGTAGTGAGTCCTTGCTGGTTTCTGATTGGCTACCTCTGCTCTGGCTTCATTGGCCCAGATGTCACTCTATCATTACAGAAAGGGCAGGAGGCAATTCTTACTCTTACAGGGAAATGTCATATTTTACATGAAACAAATCATTTGCGTTTATTCTAACTCAATGTCTCATTCTCTAAATGCCCCAAATGCAATGCCTCCCCTCACAAAATAAAAGAACCCTGAAATACATAAACACGCTTATCATTGACTTTGCAGGAAATGTGCATGTTGGTAAAGCAGAGACAAGACCCTGTGTGGTAGTAGAGTGTTCTGAACTGTACCTGGGGCCAGGTCTGAGGGAGTGTTTACTGAGCTCTCTCTCAAAGTTCTTGCCCAGGTCTGGATAGCGTTGGTTTCATCCTCAGGATGCACTATCACGGTTGATAAGTGGCAACTGCCTGGGACTTTACAGGGAAGAATTCTGAGACCACATCAGTATCCAATCAGAGGGTGCTGCAGTTGATTAACAGTGCCTACCATGGGCACAGCAATGGTGGAGATGGTCTATGTGCCATCAGTATCCTGGTCATCAAGGCACCTTACAGTGGAGCTGCCTGTGAGCAGAGCTCATTCCGGAATCCATGAAGGCAGGGAGGGCCTCCTCAAGGTGGTGCCCACCCAACGGCTCCTGCCTTCTCACCCAGGTTCCAGAAGCCATCCGAAAGTGCCAACGGGCAGGCATCACAGTCCGCATGGTCACTGGCGACAATATCAACACAGCCCGGGCTATCGCCATCAAGTGTGGCATCATCCATCCTGGGGAGGACTTTCTGTGCCTTGAGGGCAAGGAGTTCAATCAGAGGATCCGCAATGAGAAGGGAGAGGTATGCGGACTAGTGCAAAGGGTCTTCAGGAGTATGAGCTTGGATGGGAGGCTGGGAGGCATGGGTGCTGCATGACTGTCCAGAAGCCAGCCAATGTTCCAAGAGCCCGGTGACTCTAGGCAAGCCCCTTCTTTTCTCTGGGCCTGTTTTTCTCCCCGAACCCACCAACCCACCCCCTCCTGCATCCTCCCCAGATTGAGCAGGAGCGAATCGACAAGATCTGGCCAAAGCTGCGGGTGCTGGCTCGCTCCTCCCCCACGGACAAGCATACCCTGGTCAAAGGTAAGACTTGGGCGGGCACGGGCAATCCTGAGGCCTTCCTGCCTGGCACCTGCAGCTATTGTCCAGGACAAAAGGGCTTTTTCTTGGAGCTCCCCATGCCTGGCACACCCTGGAGGCCTCCTAAGGGCCACAGTGAGATGAGGAGGTTATAGATCTTCTCTCTGGGCTTTGTCTCCTATAAGAAGCAATGGGGCCTGACCAGGCGGTGGCGCAGTGGATAGAGCATCGGACTGGGATGCGGAAGACCCAGGTTCGAGACCCCGAGCTCACCAGCTTGAGAGCGGGCCCATCTGGCTTGAGCAAAAGCTTGTCAGCTTGGACCCAAGGTCGCTGGCTCCAGCAAAGGGTTGCTCGGTCTGCTGAAGGCCCACAGTCAAGGCACATGTGAGAAAGCAATCAATGAACAACTAAGGTGTTGCAACGGCAACAAAAAACTAATGATTGATGCTTCTCACTTCTCTTCGTTCCTGTCTGTCTGCCCCTATCTATCCCTCTCTCTGACTCTCTGTCCCTGTAAAAAAAGAAAAAGAAGAAGAAGCAATGGGGCTGCCTATCTAGGGGCCAATACTCATGGTCTGAGGACTGAATGGGGTCCACATACATGTTTACTTGAGTGGTACAATGCCTTCTTTATGTTGAATTTGAATGAATTTATTCAGACCCTGCCCTCTCACATTTGACACCATCTTTAACACTCCTTACTGTCTCACACTCAGCCCACTTCATATATGTTCTGTCTGGCATCAGAGCTTGGGAATTTGATACTTCTAATCTGCTTGGACTCTGAGGCTCCTAACCAACATCTGTAACCAGGACCTTGGGGGTGGGCTATCCTAGGAAGAGCAACCTGAGAGATGAGGCCAACAGCCAGCATCCTTCTCCTTCTGTGTCTCCCTCCAGAGAGAGGGCACATCCCTTGCTGAGCCCACCCAAGTGGCCAGATGCTGGGCACTTTCAGTGTCTCACAGCCCTGGGTTCAAATCCTGGCTTTGCTACTCACTTGCTCTTTGTCCTTGGAAAAGTTCCTCCCACTCTAGGACTCAATTTTTCCCTCTGTAAAATGGCCATCCAGGGAAGACTTCTAGCTGAGGTCATCCCTAGGACATCTTGGATTCCTTTCCCAGAGGACATTAACAGAGGCAGATCTGGCCTGGGAACAGAAATACAGAACCCCAGAACTGCATATACTCAAGCAGGAGATCCCCAACCCATCCCCATTTTTAAATTGATTTTAGAAAGAGAGGAAGAGAGAGAGAAACGTCGATTTTTTGTTCCACTTGTGCTGGCATTCATTGGCTGATTCTTGCATGTGCCCTAACCAAGGATCAAACCCACAACCTTAGTGTATTGGGACGACACTCTAACCAACTGAGTTACCGGGCTAGGGCCATCACCATTTCTTATTCAGTCACCCATTTATTCATTCACTCATTGTCTTGATAAATGTTTATTGAGGATCTACTATGTGCTGGCCCTCCCCTTGCAGCCATGGCCTTTCCCTCTTGGAATTCATGGTCCAGGTTCCATCCAGCAGATATTAAGTAGCTGGTTTTCCCTACATAGAGATAAAGGGAGAAGAGACGGGTGATCTGGGACCCTCCACTGGTGTCCAATCACAGGCCATGGACGGTGGGATGGGGGTCCAGGAGAAAGGGTCTATGTTTCAGGCAGGGCAGGGAGCTGCACTATGAAATCCCAAAAGGCAAAGACTTCCAGGCACTTTCTAGGTGTGGAAAGAAGTTCAGTTTGCTGGGCCAGGACCTCAAGCAAGAGAAGGAGGTTAGAGCAGGAGACCAAAGAATGAGACGCCTCAAATCATGCAGGGCCTGAACGCCAGGACAGTGACCTGCGCTGTCAGCTCAGGGTGAGGACTAGGAGGGCCTTGAAGGGAGAGGCGCTGTTTTAGCAAGCTCCCTCCCTGCTGTGAGGAGAGTGGCCTGGAAGCAGAGGGACCACCAGGATTGTCCAGCTGTGGGAGATGACAGCTGGACCAGGGTGGTGACAGTGTGGGCAGACCAAAAAGTCAGTGGGTCTGAGAACTGTTTCTGTGGTTGAAGGTCCTGGCCCTGGCAATTGTTTGGATGTGGTGGGAGGAAGAGGGAGATACGGGGTCCAGGATTCCATATGTCTGCACCTGCTTGAGAACCACCTGCGTGCCAGCCTGCCATGGGTGTTTCTGGGCAGGCAGCTGGATGTTAGGAATTGTGAGAGAAGGGACAGATTTGAGGGGAAACTTGGTCTAGGACTGGCCAAGCTAGAGGCCCTCTGACATCAATTGGAGATGTCTGGCAGACAGCTGGACAGCCATAGAGTCAGGGCTCAGGAGAGAGAGCAGTCCAGAGATAAAGACCTAGATGGGGTATGCTGAACTGGGGGTTTGGGGGGCAAAGGAACCAGCTACACCAAAGACCTTCACACCTGAGCGATAGGCTGTGGCTCTCTGTCAGTAGAGACCAAGGAGTGGCAGCCAGAGGGGTGGGAGGACAGCCAGGAGCAGTATGCCAGGAAGACAGGAATGAAGCCTGGTGAAAAAGAAGGGGTGGCCCACAGTGTGAACAGCTCCTGAGAGGTCCAGAGAGACAGGATAGGGATGTCACCATAGAAAGTGACCACAGAAAGGCCCCTGGTGACTGTGAATGGCAGAGCCATGTCAATGGAGTGGCAGAGCCATGCCAGCACTGGAGGTGGTGGAGAGGGGCCTGGCAGAAGGTGTCTTCCAGTTGCCCCCTCTACTGGGGGCAGTCGGAGGGCTGTGAAAAGGTCAGTGCCAGCCTGGGGAACCACAGAGAAAAAAAAATCAGCCCTTTCCCTGCCTTGAGGAACATCCAGGTAGGCCAAGAGAACCAACAGGGATGAAGGCCTCAAAGGCCAAGTTCAAATGCCAAGTGGACAGAGACTGGGTAGTCCTGGGCAGCAGAACTAGTTGGGGGGGCAGCTGGGATGACTGCTGAAGCAGGTGGAGATTTGACAGTTGCAAAGAGATGGGGGGGTAGGGAGTACAGTGCCCAAGGTCAGGGAACTCGTTCCCTCCTCCACAGGCTGCTGCTGTTGGCCAGGTTCAGGACAGGGGAACGCATGGGTAGAAGGGAGTTCAGTGATCTGATTAGGGCAGGGCTCCTCAGGCCCCCAGAGCATGTGGCCTCCACGCTGAGACTATAGGTGGGTGAGAGGGATGGGTGGCTGTGGGAACAGCCTGTGCAAAGACACGTCCAAGTGGAACCAGCTCTGCAGGACCAAGAGCCGTTCCTGTAGTTAAGTCACAGATTAGAGGTGGCCAGCGGGTGAGAGAAGACATGACCCCAAAATGGACAAGTTCTGACCATGGAGGACTTCATCACTGGAGCTAAGAATGCAAGTGTCCTTCTGAGGCCAAACGGGTAGTGAGGGCACAACTCTCAGCTGGTGCTGTGGAGGGACAGGTCCAGACTCGGTGTTAGAAAGCCCCAGAAGCTGCTGTGCAGATGCGAAGGGGTGTCCAAGGTTAGTGGGGGACATGGAGATGCTGCTGGTGGTAGGAGGGATGGATACTGAGAAGGGAAGGATTCCAGTGGGATTTCAGAGCCAGGATCCCCAAGCCTTGATGGTACATTTGATGTGCAGGATGAGAGAGGGACATATCAAGGTTGACACTCAAATATCTGACCTGCCCATAAATCTCACACATGCCCAATGATATCTCTCAACCATCCTTTTCCACTGGTCCCAGCTCAGTGACAGAGGCCACATGTCATCTGTTCATTCTGTTATTTGTTGAAGATTTTACTGAGGATAAATATCCAGAGAGAGATCATGGCCAGTTCTGTGGGTCAGGGGTCATTGGCAAATGGCACAGCACAAACCCCCTCAGGTGTTACTAGACCTCCGAGAGGGGTGCTAGAGCAGCACATGGCAGGCTCCCAGCAGGACCCTGGCGCCCCTGGAGCACAGGCAGAAGGGAGACGATTCCGGCCAGGGTGGCTGCTAGCGTGGGCATGGGTTACAGAGAGAAGAGAGGGTGCTGGAGGGACCATGGAAGGCTGCAAGTCAGCACTGGGCTAAGGAGCCTGACACCTCGGCAGGTGTGGGAGCTATGGGCAAGCCCGGAGCTGGGAAGAACCATGAGGACTGAGGTGGCAAGGCAAAAGCCAGAGAGGAGGCTGTGCCCAGCCAGTGTGTGCCCGAGGATCAGGACTGGCCAGGCTGTCCCTGCCCATGGAGCATCTCAGGGCCCTGAGCACACTCCTGCCCCATCCCACAGGCATCATCGACAGCACACACACTGAGCAGCGGCAGGTGGTGGCCGTGACAGGAGATGGCACCAATGATGGTCCTGCTCTCAAGAAGGCGGATGTGGGCTTCGCCATGGTAGGTACAGCTTGCAGGGGGCCTAGGGCAGCGTCTGGCAGGAGTTCATGGGCCTGGGTTTAGGGGAACATGAACAATACAGTCTCAGGTTGGTGGTGCAGGAGCCCCAGTTCACTCTCAGCCTACCCACCATCCACCATATGTGCCCAATGCTCTTGAGGCCCAGCCTGTCCCACAGGGTCTCCCTAGAAGGTCAGAGAGAGGCTCTGTGCATGAATGGGTCTGGGTCAGGAAGGGAGGGGGGAGGAGGGGCCAGAGAGAGGCTTCCTTAAGCCTGGACCCAGGGGGCTGGGTATGTCAGGAGTGTGTATATTTATACGCGTCTATGTGCACATGTGCAAGTACTCATGTGATCTGGCTGTGCTAGCAGTAGGGTGTGTATATTGGGGGGGGGGGTTGTAGGACTGAGGATGTGTAGGGGGTGAGGAGTGTTGCTAGAGCTGCTTGCCTCCTCGATTGACCCACCCAGGTTCCTGTCCCCAACCCCACAGGGCATTGCAGGCACAGATGTGGCCAAGGAAGCCTCGGACATCATCCTGACGGATGACAACTTCAGCAGCATTGTCAAGGCAGTGATGTGGGGCCGCAACGTCTATGACAGCATCTCCAAGTTCCTGCAGTTCCAGCTGACAGTCAACGTCGTGGCTGTGATTGTGGCCTTCACAGGTGCCTGCATCACACAGGTGGGTCCTCTGCAGGGCAGCAGGGTGAAGTGTGCTGAAGCCCAGGGGAGGGCGAACACCCACACGGGCATCCCAGGTTGCTGTCCTCATCAGTGGAGTCCCTGCTGAGGGTCAGGCACTGTATCACAGGCCTCGGGCAGGCACCAGCCCTGTGAAGCAGAGGAAACGAGGTTCAGGGGTTTGCCACACCTGACGAGTGGGAGATGCAAGACTTCCACGTCTGCCTGACCCAGCACCATCCAGAACCTTGCTCCAGGAGTCAGGAGAGGTGGTCCTCAAGGGAAGGCAGAGCTGGCCACATAAAGGACCAGAGGGAGGCAGGGGCAGGGCAGCGCCCAAGGAGGGATCAGGCAGCCAGACGGGGGTAAGGAGCCAGGAGGACCAAGTGAGCTTTAGTTCTGACATAGAGTGTGTCAGGTAAGACCTGTTTGCCTGGGTACCTGGGGCCAGTTGGGGGCAGCAAGAGGGAGTTAGGGACTGTCACTGGGAGAAGCAGGGTCGGTAAGGATCTCAGTCTGGGTCTTGAGCAGCCCTCGGTTATGAACTCCAGGGAAGCCACCCACAGGCCCCAACATCTGAAGCCTTCCTGCCTCCTCACCCAGCCCATGGAGCAGGAAACAGTGATGATCCCCATTACAGAGGCAGAAACTGAGGCTCGAAATGTGAACAGGCCAGGTACCTACCATTGCTCCACAGCTTCCTGCCTCCCCCAGGGGATGACCAGGCTGGCCTGGGGAGGAAACAGATATTCTGAGGCCTGGCCCCTCCTAATGGCCATGTATGTGGGCAGACAAGTTCATGCTCACATGAACATCCAGAGGCCCAGAGGCCAGCACTGCCCCAAAGAGCTGTGTGGCCCTGGGAATGCTGCTCCCCTCTGTTTTGTTCTGAGCCCTGGGGGCTATACATAGGAGCACCCAATACTGAAGCTCTGAGAGTCAGAGCCAGGATAGGGGGTGTAGGGGGTTGAAGAGAGGTTAAAGGGGTCCCTTCTGCTCTCAAGAGCCTTCTCACCTGGCCTGTGAACTAGAGGCTCCCTCTAGTGGTGGTTTGGGGGACACTCCCATAGCATGGCAGCTCCTACAAGGCAACCAGGAGACCAACTGATGCCAGGTGGGAAAACTGAGGTTCCAAGAAGACTCTCAGTTTGCCTAAGGTCTTAGATTGAGTTGGTGCCAGGGCCATGGAGTCCTTGGTGGGGACATCAGAGGCCCTAACCCCAAGGTGCATGTAATTAGAGAAGGCTGATGGGCAGGAAGAAGCTGCGGGTTGTGGGAAGCGTGATGTGACAGTGCCAGGGCAGAGGTGGGAGAAGTGGGCAGGAAGAGGGGCTGTGACAAATCCCTAGGAGGTGAGTGAGTGCATGGGGTGCAGACAGAGGGGGCCTCCGGGGCTACATGGAGAGGACAGAGGGACAAGGAACAGCTCAGTGCCGGCTATTGGCCATTTGGGGTCTGTGGGTTTCCTGGAGGAGGTGTTTCACCAGTGGGTGAGGCTGAAACCCCAGGGAGAGGTCTAGGCTAGAAGGTGGTAGACCCTGCAGCCAGGGCACAGGTGTAGAAAGAAAGCAAGGCCAGGAAGGGGGCACAGGGAACACAGGTTTAACAGACAGGGCAAGAGGAAAGCATCCCAAAGGGAGACAGAGGAACATTCAGAAAGGAGAAAGAGCACAGGGAGAGTGGAGTCAGGGGTGCAAGGACGAGGCCATGGCCAAATGCCACAGTGAGGCCAGTGAGATGGGGCTGGAAAATGGATCCTTAACTGTGACAAGTAAGGCACTGGTGACCTTGGGGAAAGACACTTTGGGGGCATGGAAGGCCAGAGTCTAGCTGCTAAGGACAAGGCACAAGGTGTGAGGAAGGAGGGGGACAAATGGATTCAGCAACTTCAGGCAGATAGACTGCATGATGCGATTGCACAGAACAGCACGAACACATGACCCCCGTCTCAGACTGTGGACGGGTAGTGCAATCACTGATGAATTTAGCTTCTACTATTCCTTATTTGCCCAAGTTTTCTACCATGAAAGTATGTTATTTTTAGAATCAGATAGATAGGTAGACAGAGAGGCAGAAACATAGATATATAGAGATATAATAATTGCTTAAGTTAAAGTGGGATAAAGGATAAAGAGAAACTGAGTGGTAGTGAAGAGGACAGGGTCGTGGGTACTGTGGGGCTAGGAGAGACTTGAGCCATTGATAGTTGAGGGGAAAGAAGCAGTGGGCGGGGCAGAGAAACAGAGGAGATGGGGGATAATGCTGGAGATGGGGGGGAGGTGGGGCCTTAGCCTAGAGGTGAGACTTGTGGAGGGGAGGAAGGGAGATAGCAGAGAACCAGTCGCCATGGAGCCTGAGAGAATCCATTTTGTCCTTGGGGAAGAAGACAGCCCAAGTGGACAGGTCTGGGCTGTTCTGCAAGGAAAACCTCAGCGAACCTGCTCTGTGCCTGCTCAGGAACCCAGGGTACAGGCCAGCTGAGGGCAGACCCACTGGGCAGAGCGGCCTCAAGGCTCCAGCAGGAAGCTGCTTAAACCCCAATGATGAGCCCCACACCAGGCACTTGGTAGCAGCAGGTGGGGCCGGCCTCCCCTGTGACAGCCCTCTTCACATCGTTCCCAGGACTCCCCTCTGAAAGCCGTGCAGATGCTCTGGGTGAACCTAATCATGGACACATTTGCCTCACTGGCACTGGCCACCGAGCCGCCCACTGAGACCCTGCTTCTGAGAAAGCCATACGGCCGCAACAAGCCCCTCATCTCACGGACCATGATGAAGAACATCCTGGGCCACGCCGTCTACCAGCTCACCCTCATCTTCACACTGCTGTTTGTCGGTGAGTCCCCCCACCCCACCCATTGGGGACACTGTGGCCTTGACCCTCTGTCTGGATTCACATCTGCCTTCCTGTTTGCCAATGGGTGATAGAGGCCCAGGGAGGTGAACTTATATGCTCAAGGTCACACAGCAAGACTTGGACAAAGCCAGGCTCTGTCCTGCATGTGACCAACCCCAAAACCAAGGCTTTTTTGCACTAATGACAGCTCCAAACAATGAGTACACACTGTGCCAGGCAGTGACCAATGCTAGTGAATGCCCCTCACGCCAGCCCCAGAGGAGCCTGAGGCTCTTAGGGAAAGTGGCTAGCCCCTCCTCTGACCCGTTCTCACTTATCCTTGTCCTGTGGAAGGTATCCTCAGCGGCGCTACCTCAGGGAAACGCCGCACACTTGCCTACCCACCAGTTATTCTCACAACGTGTTCGTTTAGCTGGCCCAAGCACTCCATGAAGCAAGCACCTTTGCATCACCCCACATCACAGTGATAGCACCAAGCACAGAGAGGGGAGGTGACTTGCCCAGGAACATGCAGTCAGCATGAGGAGGAGCCTGGGCAAAGAACCAGGTCTGGCTGGGGCTAGGACTGGCCTGGTTTCCATGGGTGCTTCAGAGATGATCCAGACAAAGTCTATCCCTGGGTAAGAGATAAGGAAATGGAGGCCCAGAGAGGGTAAGGGGCTTGCTCATGGTCACACAGTAAGTCAGAACCAGCTGGGAATCCCCAGCCTGGGCAAACTCTTTCCACATTAGCCTCCTCAAGTTGGACTTTCAACATCAATGAGCCCTTGCCTTCAAAGTCCAGAGTACAAATGCGAGTGGGGTGTGGATCCCTCAAAGGACAGTCCTTTGCCATAAATTACAAAGGAGATAAGTTGGCCGGACTGTTATAAAGATCACCATGGAAAAAAAGCCTTGGAGGACGCCAGAGGAAGGCAGAACTAGGAGAGACCTGCAGAGAAAGCTGTCAGGTGAGGGAGAGAAGGGGAAGGCAGCCCCTGGCTTACTTGCTGGCTTTCCCACTTGAGCACCTACCCTCAGAGGTCTTGGATTCAGCTAGACAGCTCATACTCAGAAACCCCACAAGGCCCCTGGCACCACCTTACACAGGCATGCCATCAGTGGGCATCCACACAGCACCCCGGAGGGCTGCACCATCCTCCACCATGTGATAGGTCAATCGTAAGAGAATACAGCAACATAGGTGGGTCCGAAGCCAGCCAGACCTAAAAGTCTCAGCCTCCACATAAGAATCGCTATATCTCTTATGACAGTCCCCTGAGTTTCCAGAGGTCTCAGCAAGGGACATTCTCAGTTACAAAAAGCAGCACTTTGCGGGGAGCCCAAAGGCATGGCCTGCCACCAGGTATTGCTGTTTACCCCCAGTCCTTCCAGTCCAGATGCATTTGTCAATCAGGGATCATGTTTTACAGGCAGTGTTGCCTGATAATACATCCAGCATTCCACCTTTATCAGATTTCCATAGAAAAGTAGAAGAAAGTTCACCCAAGGTCCTTCTCACCTCGAGGATAAAGGGTTTGTTTACCCCTTCACTCACACTCATGACCACTCAACAGCACCGGCCTACCTACCCCTCTCCCCTGGTGTCCAGGGCATGCCTCCATGCCTGGGCTGCCCACCCTGCTGCTCAGAAGAGACCCCCACACCAGGCCAAGCGTCTCCCCTGCCCGGGCCCCCACCCAGCTCCCGCATTCGCGGCTTGGCAGGTGAGAAGATGTTCCAGATCGACAACGGGAGGAACGCGCCCCTGCACTCGCCGCCCTCGGAGCACTACACCATCATCTTCAACACCTTCGTCATGATGCAGCTCTTCAACGAGATTAACGCCCGCAAGATCCATGGCGAGCGCAACGTCTTTGATGGAATCTTCCGGAACCCCATCTTCTGTACCATCGTGCTGGGCACCTTTGCCATTCAGGTAGCCAGGTTGGGGTGGGCAGTGGGCAAGTGGAGCCCCACTGCAGTGCCCCGAGAGCCCGGACCTCAGAGCTGGCCCTGGTGGCCTCTCTATGTCTGTCTCTGTCTCTGCTCCCTTTGACCTGCAGATAGTGATCGTGCAGTTTGGGGGGAAGCCGTTCAGCTGCGCTCCGCTGCAGCTGGACCAGTGGATGTGGTGCATATTCATCGGGTTAGGAGAGCTCGTCTGGGGCCAGGTAAGTTCCCGGTGGGTAACAGGAGCTGCCTCTCAGTGGGAGAAGGGAAAGAGCATCAGTCAGGAAATCTGGAAGCCCCCGGAATGGGTCCCAGTTCTGCCAGGGACTTGTGGTAGGACCCTGGACAAGGCCCTCCCTATCTCTGGGTCCCAAATGCTTGTCATTTGGGTACCATCACTGTGGTTTTTGTCATATATCTAGGTACCACTGATCCTTTTATTGACTTCATATTTTCAGTTGTCTCATTTTTATTTTAAGTGAAATTTATTTCAAAAGACAACTTTGTATTACTAACATGAATGAAAAATCAATATCACTTGTCATAAACAGAAGCTAACCAAAAAAAAATAATGTAATGAAAACAATATCATTAGACTCTAACTGGATGCCATGGCCCATCAAGGCTCAGAGCTAAAAGGCAGCTAGTTGTTAAGAAAAAGATTAGTTAAGTGGTGTGTGCTAGGTGCTCAGGGGAGATCAGTACGTGCAGCAACACCAGCAGGGGCTCCTCCAAAGGGCTCGGAGGGAACACGTGGTAGAGCAACTCGGTGCTGTGTCTGTGGTCATGTGAGGTCCTCCTGGCTTTAGGAACCCTTGGGCTGGAGGCTCTCTAGGGGCCCTTCCATCTATGACCCAGAACGTTCTCCCACTAGTTCCGTTTCCTACAGTTGCCCAAGTTCCCGGGACACACACACACACACACACACACACACCCATCACAGTGCTCATAACTTGCAGCTCAAAGGCTCCTGACCAGGAAGTGGTGCTTTTGAGACATGCCCCAATCCACATCCCCAAGGTGCTCTGTCACCCAGGTAGGGGAGTCCCAGTGGGCCTGAGACAAGGTTCTTACCTCCAATCTGTTCCTAGGCTTGAGCGAGACATTCCAATGGCAGAAATTAACAGAAGATAAAGAAGAAAGTTTAGTTTCATCTAAAAGAAACTTCTTTAAATTTGGGGGCTTCTTTGGAGAATTGATAAACTAGATTTGATTAGCAGCCCCATTCCCAGGCACCCTCAGAACTGAGCCATCTTTATCCCACTGGGGCCTACTCCCTTAGAGAGCTCCAGGTATCTGAGTGAGCAGACGCCTAATGCCTAAGGATGATGCCAGTAGGCAACGCCCACCTTACACTCCCAGGGAACTCTTGAGGCTGAGTGTCCAGGCCAGACCCTATCTGTCCCCACAGGAAATGTAAAGGCCTCTGACCGCTGCTACCTCAGCTTCCCTATAGGGCCTGCCTCTCAAGCCTCAGCCCCATGGACAAACCCTTTGGAAGAAGATTAAGAATGGGGGTGCACCCCCTTCCCATATTGCCTCCCGTTGTTGGGAAGGCCACCATTCCCAGAGTCCCCAAATTGGCTCTCCTCAGGGAACCCAGGCCCTGAGCCCCTGTTGCTCACATTGGGTACCCAGGACCCAGTGACTACAGGAGGAGTGAACTCAGAAGCCTGGGGGCCAGCCAGACCACATATAGCAACCTGACACACCATCTCGCTTTACCCCCTATCCCTGAGAACTGCCCTCAGCTTTACAGGTGGGAAAGCCAGAGCTCAGAGAGGTTTAACTACCAGCCCAAGGTCACATGACCAGTAAGGTCTGGAGTACTCGAAGTCATATCTGCCCAATGCCTAAAAGCCAAGATTTTCCTCTGTCTCTTGACTCTGGATGAGTGAGTGAATTAAAAAGCAAATGAATAAGAAACTTAGAGATTGGATTGGGATGAGTTAAGGAGTGATTTGAACGTGCAACTAGGTAATTGGGTCAGAGGTGGAGGAGACTGAGAGAGCAAGGTAGGGGTGACAGGGAAGGAAGGAGGCTGACTGAGTGACAGCCTCATTGCCCTGACACTGCTGGGTCTTCTGCAGGTCATCGCTACCATCCCTACCAGCAGGCTCAAGTTCCTCAAGGAGGCGGGCAGGCTCACACAAAAGGAGGAGATTCCAGAGGAAGAGCTCAATGAGGATGTGGAGGAGATAGACCACGCCGAGCGTGAGCTGCGGAGGGGCCAGATCCTCTGGTTCCGAGGCCTGAATCGGATACAGACCCAGGTACAAGAGGCTCCCGGGCTGGGCCCACGCCTGGCTGGGCAGGCAGGAGATGGAGGTGTACATGCTCCATACCACCTTCCAAGGCCTGCTCTCACCCCTCACCAGCTTTTCCTACTCCCGCACTCCTCACACACTCTTGAGGGGCTGCTGAAGAAACAGAGACGCCTCAGGAACGTTGTACCTGACCTTCTCGGCCAGCACGGGGTCAGACTGAGGTGTCCAGGGGTGTGCCCCTGAGAGCAGGGCAGTGTTGCCCCTGAGAGCTGAGGTGAGCAAAGGGCTCTAGTCAAGAGCTGCAGGGCAGCTGCCAGGAGGGACAGCTCAAGGCCAGGAGTGGCCCTAGATTCTCCCAGGGCCATGGATCAGCCTGTGAGGTCAGGGGCCTTATACACAGTCCCACACATCCTCTTCCTCCACAGTGGGCTTCCAGGTTTGCATGCAGCTTTGGGAACAGAGCTTGGTTTTCCTCGTGCACAGAGACACTCGTGATACCTGCAGAGCACACATGCAGGATGCATGTCCAGCACAGAGACTGCGTGGCTGCCACGTGCAAATGCCACAACCATGCAGCCCTCCCACTGCACACCACAGATTCTCCCGGGAGCCAGCCCCTCTGCCCAGTGGGGTATGCCTGGGTCAGGTCATGCTTCCACAGCCCGTGAGATAAGGAACAGAGGGGCCTGTGAAACTAAGAGAGGGTCTGCCGCTTGCCCTGACCACCTGGGAAAGCTGCATCTGGCACGCCCATGCCAGCCATCATCGCCACACTTGGGAAGTGTTGCAAAGCCCCCACCTCCATCTTGCCTGGCGGCCTAGCACTTCACTTAATATACATGACAAACAGTAGCTCCCCGGGCTGCTTCCCACCCACAGTGCACTTTCCTTAACATCATCATTGGCCTTCACAGCCTGCGGAGAGGTAGGTATGCCTCCTCCAGTGTTACAGATGACTGAGGTTCAGGAGACTGTCCTTTCTGAGAGATGGGGTTGAGGGGACAGAGGCAGGTTTCAGACCCAGAGCCACCTAATGCAGCCTGGGCTCTCCTTGGCAAGAACCCAGCACCCAGCCTTCTGGGGCAGCTTTCAGTGTACATGGCCCTGGGCTGTCACCAACGCAGCCACAGAACCTTTCAGAGGTCTCCAGATCGCAAGACACCAGAACTGTAGTTTCTTGAGTGGACACAGTGCTTGTCCAGCCTGGCTCTTACAGAACATTAACATGGGCCAGGTGCTTTGCCACTCACAGGTAACACAGCCAGGTAGGTGACACTGCCCCTTCTAAGGGACAAGTAAGTACACTCAGAGAGGCGACTTGCCCCAAATCACTTAGCTTGTAAGTGGCACAGCTGAGATTTGGGCCAACGTCTGTTCACCCAGAACCCCCACCATACCACTCAGGCTCCAGACCGGGCCCCAAATAGGGCTAAGCACCCCTCTTGCTTCCAAACACCATGTTGAATCACCCCCAACCCCAGCCCAGCCCACTGGCCCGAGCCACTGGAGCAGAGCAAAGGCTGGGCTCCTGCGTCCTCCCTAGGACCTTAGGGCCTCCAGATGGGCCCAGAACTGAGCTGATGTCTTTCAGAGCCTTGGAGCGTGTCTGGTACTTTTTGTTTTGATTTCAGTGACGTTGTCATTGTTGCCGTGGCTGCGGCTGTTCTCGTGGCATTGCGCCTGTCAGTCGTGTAGCTGTTGTGTTCGTTCTTCTCGCAACTTGTCTCGTTCTCTCCTCCGTTGCAGATTGAAGTAGTCAATACTTTCAAGAGCGGGGCCTCCTTTCAGGGGGCCCTGCGGAGACAGTCCTCCGTCACCAGCCAGAGCCAGGACGTAGCCAATCTCTCTAGCCCTAGTCACGTGTCGTTGTCCAATGCTCTTTCCTCTCCGACCAGCCTTCCTCCTGCTGCAGCTGGGCGTGAGTGTGAATCCTTACCGCCTCGGGTGCCACCGACGCTAGCGCCGGGTGGGCAGGCGGGCAGGGGCCGGGCACCAAGGACATGGGGGGCTGCCGGTCATGGTTAGGCCCAGGGGGCTGAGGGGCCACGATTAGTCAGGAGCCCATAGCCAGTCATGGGGTGGCAGTCCTTTGGTGGGTCAGGGTTGGCTGGGGTCAGAGACAGGGATTAGAACCAGTCAGTCAGGAGGTTATGAGGGTCACAAGTGATCAAAAAGTCTGGGTCAGTCAAAGGATCACCATCTGTCAGGAAGGTTTCAGTAATTAAATGTCCCATGAGCTACAGGGTCAGAGCAGCCGAGGGGGAGCAGTCAACCTGGGGGGCACAGAGTGTCCCATTCAGTCTACAGTCATATTTAGTCACAAAAAGCCTGGCCCATGAAGACAAGGGTCAGAGTTGTCCAGGAGGTCACAGTCTGCAGTCAAAGTCAAGAAAAGGGTTACTGTGGGTCAAGGTCCTCAGGGGTCACAGTCAGTCACAGAAAGGTCCAGCCAAGAGAGGGGTCACTGTAGGTCAGAAGTCATAGCCAGTCTGGGGTCCCCAAGGAGATCACAGCCTGGAGGCCCTGCGCCCAGTGGTTAGACCCTCTACCCTCTCTCCTTGCACACCTAATAGCACCAGCTGCCTTACACACCCTTCCCCCTGCATGTCTAAGGTCTGACCCCTTCCTGGAAGGGACAAGGTCTCTAACCCATTCAAGTTAACCTCAGTTGGAAAACAGTGGACCAGGCTTCACATCTCTGCTGGGTACCAGAAGGCCCTGAGGGATCTAGTCTAGTCGGCTTCCTGCCTTCCTTACCTGAGAGATGGCGTGGGACTCTGACTCCTCCATCATCTCCCTCCTGCCAAGCTCATCTCCTCACGCCACTATTTCTGACCTGGGTCTGTCATCTCTGGCCTTGTCCAGATCTTTCTGAACCCCTACGGCTTCAGATCCAGAGGGAATAAGAAGTCTCTAGCCTGACTAGGCAGTGGCACACTGGATAGAGCGTCAGACTGGGACGCAGTGGACCAGGTTTGAAACCCTGAGGTTGCTGGCTTGAGCGTGGACTCATAGACATGACCCCATGGACACTGGCTTGAGCCCAAAGGTCACTGGCTTGAAGCCCAAGGTCGCTGGCTTCAGCAAGGGGTCACTGGTTCTGCTGTAGTCCCCCAGTCAAGGCACATACGAGAAAGCAATCAATGAACTAAAGGAGCCACAATGAAGAATTGATGCTTCTCATCTCTCTCCCTTCCTGTCTGTCTGTCCCTATCTGTCCCTCTCTCTCTGTCTCTATCAGAAAAAAAGTCTCTATTTGCTACCTGCCCCACTTTCCTTGTCTCTAGTCAGCCCCTCCCAAACTGCAAGGGAGCCTATGCTGGTCTTCTCAGGTTGCCACCAGGTGCTGGCCAGCTCTTGGACCTCTTTGAGGAGGAATAGACTCCAGACTTCATCTCTTGATACTTTATAAGGTGCCTCTACCCGCAAACACAGAACACCCAGAACATACATCCCCGTCCACTGAGCAGGAGAGGTCATGTGTGCTAGGTGGGAATGATGCCATCCGGGCCTTCTGGCAGGAGGCGAAAGCCACAGAGAGTCTGTGGATGGCATATGATCATGTCCCATGACCTTTCGGTGGATGCAGTCCTTCCAGGCACGCAGGATGACAGGAAGGATGCAGAAAAGGTGGGAAAGCCCCTCCTTGTTCATTCAATAGCACAAAACCAGTGGAGAGGCCGGACTAGCCAAGGTGAAGCAAAGACGTATTTGAGCAGATGGTGTCCAGAGTCACATCTCCGTGAGGTATCGCTAGGAAATCACTGCCAGGCTTTCTCAGGGCAGGAAACACTCTGGTCCCATCCTCTTCCCTTCACATCAGAGAACCCTCACCCAGCTAACCTACTTTTGTATCAGCTTACCTCTGGCATTGCTCAGTGATGCCATCTGTCATGAAGTGCAGTGACCAAAAGAGTTAAGACCTTCCTACTTGGGAAAGAATCCATTCCTCTCTGCTCCTGCCATCCCTCCCAGTGACACCCGCATCGCTCCCATGATGCCAGAAGTCTAGCTTCTGAATGCACGCTCAGTTCTTTGTCCCACCTTGGTTCAGCCTCCTGCTTGAAGTGTGGCCCTTTGCACTGGCCACAAAAGAGCCTATCTGGCGTCCTGCTTGGCAGCCTTTGAAAGTCTTCCCTTGGTTCATCCCCCTCCTCTTAGCTTTCACAGTCTAGAAGAAAGAGCTCAGTCATCTCAAAGCTTGGCCATTGAGTTCCTTTTTTTTTCTTCTGTCACTTATAAAACCACACAATAAGGCCAGCCCTGGGACAGTCAGTTCTTAGCACTGTTTCTTCAGTGAGTGCCTGTTTCTGCCCACTCTTCACTTCCTATCTCTGAGCCAATCTCCTTCCAGGCCACAGATTGATCTTCTTTACCCCATGATGACCCTGACTTTTCAACAACCTTTGAAAAGAAAACTATAAGCCTGACGCTTCATTCTCTCAGAGGACCCAAAGGGGCTGGTCAGGCACAACTCCCTCCTCCAGCCACCACCTTGCCTCTCTCTCAGGAATCATGCCTCCTTCACAATCTTGCATTCCTACCCTCTACTACAGAATCTAGCCTAGAATTCTGGGTCCCTTCCTTGACCCTTTCTTGAGCATATGGTCTCAAAAAGAGCCTAACCGTTCTTGTGGCCAAGGGTACTGGCCAAAGGGATCGTGACCTCTGTGGTTTCAATACACACTTTGGTTAACACGGTCATAATGCAAACTCTAAATAAATATCCCCTAGTTCCTCTACTGAAACAGTTTCCATAACAATATCATATCCTCTGGTCTCCAAGGACTCTGAGGACCCCCTAGGTACCACGCAGAGTCCCTTCAGAAGCCAAAAGGCTTTTTTCCCTCCCAAAAGGAGGTGTGAAGCTGGTAGCCAGGAAGTAAGATTGGGTAAGATGAATCAGTGGGCTGCTTCCCACCTCCTCTAAGCAGGGTCTTCTTCCTGGGGGTTCTCCAGCAGAGGATGTGGCCATGTGCAAGCTGAGTCAACAACTCCTGGGGTCTGTGTGCTCTGAAAGGAGTCACACCACTGTCCCCTGGGTTATCACAAGTTGGCCACAAAGGCCAGGGGGAGGTCGGCATATGCTTGGGCTGACTTCTGACTGTGACAAGAGATAAGGCACCCCTACCACATCACACATCCCTCCTCCAGCACCACGGTGTGATGGACAGCCCCAGGCAGAAATACATGCAGTGACAGGACAGTCCATCAGACTGGCATCTGGAATGTTCGAAAGGGAACTCTGGTCTATTCTCTTGCTTTCTTCTTCTGACTTACCCAAAAACGAATGTTTTCTCCCCAAGAAACTTAATAACACACCCCTAATGCCTTATACTTGAGCCCCACCCAACATCTTCCCAAGCAATTGCCTATACCCTTCACTTCACATATGCCTCCCAACTGAAATAGAAGGAGAGAGGATCTGCCAGTTCATCCATTTAACTGAGAAAGACACTGGGGCTCAGAGAAGTGGACTGACTTGCCCAAGATCACACAGCAAGTGAGTGGCAAGAGGTCTGACTGCAGAGTCCTTCATTTTTCCTACCACCCCTTACCATTTCCCAGATGAGCCCACAGAGGTTGACTTTACATTACGGATCCAGTGCCCACACCCACAGCCTCCTCCAGAAATAAAAGAAAAGCCAATACTCTGGGGTTCAGAGACCAGGGAAGTTGTTTCTCTGTTTGACTCTCACCAGCCTGTCAGGGACAAGGAGATTCACTGTGATCATGGACAAAATCAGCATTCAGCTCTTTGGACCAAGGCCCCTCTGCCTTATTCCCCTCAAATTCCTAAGCCACCTTTGTACTTAGCAAGTTTGTAGTAGGCTCTGTGTTCATCAGTGAAAGTCCTGCTCTTTCAAACCAACCAGGCCATGAGCATCAGACGCCTACCCCCAGGACCACACACTTTCTGGACGCTGTCCCTGCTAGAAAGGGCCTCTTCTACTCCCATTTCCCTTTCAGACTCCAGGTTCTGAGTACAGCTAGGTGTGGAGTATGCATTTCTTAGGGGTAGGAACAAAGGAAAGGAAAGAAAGCTGGACCTCTCATTAGTATGTCGGTAACTAGTTTAGTGTAGCCTTGGGTTGTTGAGAACAATGGCTTGCTTCTGGGGGGGGAACCCTAGACCTCTCTGCTTTCTGAATATTCCATGTGTTTGTTTCCCTAGAGGGCTAGAGAACCCTGGACACAGAGTTCAGCAAGAGAGAGTGAAATTAAAAGAGGTTGTGAGTCTTTAACCTTGAGCCTGAAATGAATGTGAATCGATCCCAGACTCTTGGCTTCCTTGAAGCCGGGTAAACATTCGAGTATGTTGAACCGTCTCCCAGACTGGGGCGTCTGCATTTCCTCAGAGCCCTCTGGCGACGGGCACAGGCCTCCTGCTCCCTTTGGGCTAATGAAACCAAAATGCCTGAATCATTACTTTCCCCTTACCCCCATACCCAAATGCGGCTTGTACCACAAAACCCCATCTTCAGGGTAGGCAGGAAGGGGAGATGGAAGAGTTTTTTTCTTCCCATATTTTTTCTATTTCAGCTGTGGAGAGAACCGAAGTGGAGACTTGACATGGCCGTGGCGGGGTGTCCTGAAAAGTCTTGTCCCCACAGTCTTGTCCAGAGCAGTTCATTCCTTCTGTTGTCTCCATGCCAGGGGGAGGGCGAGGGGCCTGCATCTCATTGTGTGTCGTCCCCTCTGCGTTGTCAGTCACATAATAGGACCCTGCCATGCCTCCTCCTCTACCGGGCATTCCAGCTGGCACCTTATGGCAGCTCAGAACATTCTGGGCACTAGTCTGGGCAGCTACTATGATTATTAGTATTCCCATTTCACAGATAAGAAAATTGAGGCCTGCAACACCTTTTTTGTTGTTTCCACTTAATCAAGAGTGTAATGGCCCACTACTCACCAGGAAAGCAGAATACTTAATAATCTCTACAGAGTCACAAATAGAAAATCCAGGGAGAAAGAAATCTCAAGGCAGCCAAATGGCCATCACGGAGCACCAGCACTAATGAACAGCGTCTGGCTGGCTCTCGCTAGGCACCTGATGCCTCCTATTTAAAGCATGATTCCAACAGGCAGGACCCCCTGGAGTCCCCAGCCCACAGCACATAAGAAGGAGAGGGACAGAGATGCTTTTGAAAAGACAATGAAAAGTCAGAACTAGTAAGTGATGACTGACAGCAAAGGAAAAGAACTTTTTAAAAAAATCAAAACTGTGAGATCGTCTACAAGACCAAAAATATTCTTGACAAAGTTCAGTTCTCCTCTGTGTACTCTAAATTAAAATGAAAGAGGAACATATGATATGCTTTAGAAGGACTAACCCCCGAAAGAGTGAAATAAACCCTGAGCTATGACACTTCAAACCATCAGTCACAGTCATCAAGAAAATTCATTTCCATGGACACGCTTTCCCCACCTGTGTCCCAACAAGCTGCCCTGGGTTTACTGAGAGCTCCACAGACCCTGGGACATGAGGACTTCGTCCTGTCCTCTGCCCCACAGAGGCCTGTGGTGTGGGAGTAGCCACTGCTCTGCAGGGGAGGCCATGCTGGCTGCCCTCAGGACCACAGGCACCTTGGTTAAGGCTCTGCTCACTGGAGACACCAATGCTGCCTTGTTTTCCCCCGCCACTGGCTCTGCTGTGAGTTAGGTCTGGGAAAAGAGAAGGAAGCGCCTTTGCCCCTAAGTCCTCTCTGCCCCTTGAGATGACAGTCACAACTCCCCCTCCTAGGAGTCCAAAGGAAGGACCCCTCTCTTCCAAGTGAGGGTCCGCTTCCTCTGCGCCCTGCGAGGCAGGATGGAGGGTGGCCAGTGAGGGAGTGTGGCTTACCTACTGTCAAGGCACCAGTAGTGGCAGAGCTAGGACTCAGACTTGAGTCTTCCTGACCCCAAGTCCAGTGCCTTTTCCACCAGCTCAGGAGACACAGTGCCCCGCCTCCTTCCACTCTTCAGAGAACCACAGGCTCCAGCTGAGACACAGAAAATGAAAGAACTTGCTGTTTTGAGCTCAGTTCCACACCACCTTAGGACTCCACTGATTCTGGGTTTGACCATCTGATTCTGGCCTCATTTTTTGGTTTTGTGTTTTCAAAGAACAAATAAAGAAATTAAATACCCCAGGAAATAAGGGCCCCCAAAGCCAACTCCAATGACTGGCCAGGGCTTTGAGTCAATACTCGAGTGTTTACCTCCCAAATGCATGAAGGAAAGAAACGCTGGGTACAAACAGCCTCCGTTCACATTGTCCAGGCTTCCAAGTGTAGCGTGTGTTTGTCTGTGTGTGCCGTGTGGTTCCTGACCCCACTGTGGCATGCTCCCACTCCCGAACGTCATCAGTCTGCCGGCTCCTCTGTGCTTTCTGGCTGCCTCTGCTCTGCACCCCAGAAAGTCCTGAGTTGGCTTTGGTTTGCTTTGCTGCTTTTGGTTTGATGTTCCTGTTGTCTGTTTGGCCCTGGTGTGTCTTCTCTCATCCTGGTTCATCTGTCTCTCCTTTCTGTTTCTTTTCTGTTTGCAACATGTTATCTGTTCCATGGGATATGGTCTCTTAACTGTGTGTGATTTTTTAAAGATTTTTTTAAAATAGCCTCTTCTCCCTCCTACTCTGTCCCCTCCTAGCCCCATTCCCCTTCTGCATGGTTGAACCTGCTTTTAAGTTAACAAGGCTCAGTCTCTCCCTAGGTCTGGGTGCCCGCGGAGTGGACTATGCTTCCTCTGACCACTGTTTCCCATCATCTCTTTGATGGGGCTTGATTCCTCTTGTACTAATATTTTAGTTTTGACCAAAACCAAAGCAATGTTAAAACCTCATGGATGCACATAACCTGAGCCCTCCTCCAATCTTTCCCTCCTGTCCATGCTCATTAACACCCAGCAAATATGGATTCCAGCCACATGCTGTGCCCTAACCCCCTCTCACCTGACCCTTCTCCAAGTCCCCCAGAGCTCAGCACGCACACACAGCACACACATGCACACACACGGGGGTACTACTTCTCACCCCTGCGCTTCCCTTGCAGATCCGCGTCGTGAAGGCATTCCGTAGCTCTCTCTATGAAGGTCTAGAAAAGCCTGAGTCTCGAACCTCCATCCATAATTTCATGGCTCACCCTGAATTCCGGATCGAAGATTCACAGCCCCACATCCCCCTCATCGATGACACTGACTTGGAAGAAGATGCCGCGCTCAAGCAGAACTCGAGCCCGCCGTCATCACTCAACAAGAACAACAGCGCCATCGACAGCGGGATCAACCTGACGACCGACACAAGCAAATCAGCTACCTCTTCAAGTCCAGGGAGCCCCATCCACAGCCTGGAGACGTCGCTTTAGCTGAGGACCCCACCGCCACCCACCTCCCGGGCACCCACCCATCCAGGCACTCAACTCACTCAAGCAGCAACAAGCAACCACAGAAAACCAAATACTGGCGAGAAAACCAATGTTTCCACCCAACAGACCCTTTTTCTGGCTGCTATGCTGTTTGAAGTGTTTTTCACTTTGAGGCAAGGGGCGGGATCTCCTCTGGGGGCTGAAGGGAGTGAGCAATATTCCTAGAACAAGCCCTTCCGGCTCTCGCCCACACACGGACCAGCCATGCACCCGCCCAGCGCCATGTCCCCTGCATGAATGTACTGTACACTTCCAGTCCTCCCCTTGTTTGGTTTTAGGGGATTGGGGAGGGTTTTCTTGTTTGTTTTCTTAGGCGGGAACTGCAGACAGACTCTTTTCTGAGACTATTTATCCAATCCACTGGTCTGTGAGTTTTTGAAATGCTTGCAAAGCATGGTCTCAGTTGTATAGGTTAATTTAACAACTTTTTGAAATTGCAGAGCTTAACTCGCCTAGTAGATTTGCACCAATGGAACCGAAGAACTTCATAGACACTCACAAGGTTATATCCATTTCTTTATATCTATATCAACGTATACTTATTCAAGACTGTATACGTCCATATAGATAGGTAGATCTATCTATCTATATATGTATATATAGATAGGTAGATATAAATCTACCTATCTATATATACATGGATATATAAAGTTTCTTTGCCGGCATGTTGCCTTGTTTCCGCTTAAATTGCTCTATTTTAACTTATTTATGTCCTAAAAGAAGAATGTAATTTGTTTACAAACCTGTAGATAATGTCTTTGGCTATTTGTACGGTTTAAGAACACTGGTGGCTGAGATGGTATAAAAACAGCTCAGCCCAACTGACACTTCCCTGGATTGCATCCTTGATGTTTTACAATAGCCATGCTCTGATTTTTGCCTGCTATTTCCGTTCAATGATGTCACGACCACAGGAGGCTAAGGCAGAAGCCAAATGCTACCAAGTATCCATCCTGAGGGCTTTAACACCATACTCCATAGACAAAGGGAGAAGAGAGAGAGGGTTTCCTGGGCTTGGAAAGCTAACAGCCATCTGGCCCAAGGATGATGGGATTTGCAAAACACTGGTTGAAGACTCTTCTCTCAATGAAACTCACTTGGGTTTAATAAGAGCATTTCAAAAAGAGGTTCTCTTTGGCACTGTCTGTATAGAGCTTGAAGTGGCATTGCAATATTATAAATGCTATTGTGTTGATTTTTGTTTTTAGTAATTTAGAGGTTTATTTCCTTATAAATTGCAGCCTATGAGCTGTTGGCGTATTGGATGAGGATCGTTATGGCTTGCGGCTCTTATTTTTATTTTTGAAGAAGAATAGCCTTTTTCTCTGCACTATTTAGATCCGAACAAACCTTATGATGTGTATATTGAGATGTATTCAGTGTGATTTTTAAACCAAATTGTCTTCCTGTAGTTGCAATATATACTGTAGCCTTTTAACAGCAAGTCTTGCTTTCCCGAAAGAAAGCCATTCTGAAACCCTACAGTATCACAGGTGAGAAAAGGAGGTTATTTTTCCCTCAAGACAATTACAGCACTAGTAATCCCACTTAATAAGAGCTTACTTAATTGTATGTCAGCCTCTTAACTGCTAAGCACTTTGTGGGTATCAGCTTTTTTCATAAAAGAACTTTTGTATTTAATACAAAGTTTGCTTTGAGACTTTTCAGCATACAATCTTTTTCCATAAACTTGTACAGTGCAAAAGACATTTTGAATACCATGATCGATGACGTCCCATGCTTCAAGGAAAACCAAACACTTTCCACCTTGCTTGTGAAATTCATTCCTCATACTGACCCTTCCCACGGTTGCTGTGTGTCAGCCCCGCCCCTTCCCTTCTCCAGGCCCAGAGAATTCTTCCACACACAAGATGAGAGCCACTCGGGAAAAGAGCCATAGTCAGCTGGGAGGGCCTACATCTGGACAGCTGTGGAGAAACCTGAGGGTTTGGGATCCCAAGCCAGCCCATCTCACCTGGCAAAACTGTCCTGGAAGGAGGACCTTTTTTGCACAACAGCATCACCTGAATGGCGTGAAGAAGTATCTTTGAATGTAACCAGCAGAGGAAACTGCACCCACAAAAGGGTGACCAGCCCTCAGATTGGTTTATTGGATTTCAATGCAACACTACCAAAAGCCAGCCCACTGCTCTCCTGCCAGCTGAGAAAGGAGAGACCTGCACCCGGGAAACGTGGGGCAGCGTTGGAACACGGTGTTTTTTGTAGTTTCCTTTCTCAAGGTTTTCCATCTCCCCACTCCTAGCTTGTTCCGATCTGTGTCCCCAACCTCATTCCATGACACCAGGAAAGTTGCCCTTGTGCAACATGCTCTCTTTTTATTTGAGCCAGGAGGCAAGGAAACCTGGAGGTTTCTCTGAGTGAATCATAGCTCGGGGAACAGGGAGTGATGAAGGCTACCAAGAATGCCCCACATTAGTGTTGGTCTTTTCTTGTCAGGAAGGACAGATGCTCACATACACACGCACACACACACACACCCTCACTCTGACACTCGCACACACATCCACACACAGGAAATGATTGATTTGTCAAAACTCACTGTAGTACATAAAGCTTGCACTCTGTGTCCTATATCTAGCAGCATGGGGTACGTTTGGCAGTTCACCCCATTAGGGGGTAAATAATTTATGACCATTCATCTGTTTTTATGAATTTTTTTATCTAGACAATAATTGTAAATAAAGAACTCACCGTCTCTGTTCATTTAATACTATGCAATGCTTGAAATTTGCTGGCTCTTCTTACTCCTGCAGTGTGGTTCTGAAAAGTCTGTGTTCTTTTTTTTTAAAGGCAAAAACCAACATCAAACAGAACATAATAATATATATTCTATAACTAATACTCTGTTCTAGTTTGGGGCTGCACCATCCACTTAGCTTCTTTTTTGTCCTCTGGACAAGGGCTCCATGGGGAGGTAGCAGATAGAGTTCTGAGGTCTAAGCTCACCAACTTGTCTCCCCCAATAGATGAGGGAGGAGCAGAGGGCCCATTCAATGACCCCTGGGGCTGTAGTCACCCACCTTTGGATGTAGGCAAGGAGAAAACTGAGGCGTTTCCTTCCTGCAACTCAGGCAGCACTTGCCCTAACTCAGAAGCAGCCTTGATTGCTCCCACCGACTCCTCACCAAGGCCCCTTGCCCCCTTGTCCAAAACAGAGCATAGAGTTGGCAAGAGGGAGGGTGCCCTGCTTCTGAGATCAGACCAATGACAATGACTGCAGTGGTGCAAGGATTCTGCACCTGTCTTACCCTGGGTATCCCAATTAGTGAATAGCCACTCTTTTTCCCAACCTTGTTGAAATGTCACCTTTACCACACACTGATCGCTGAGATAGACTTGAGTCTACTCCTGGAATTTCTCTTCTGTTCCCTTTCTGGGTGTCTCATCTGGCACCTGCCACACAATTTTAATTATTGCTTTATATAATGTTTTATTACGTGCTGAGATATGTATCCTCCACTCTTCTTAACAAAATTTCTTGGTTATTCTCTCACATCTATTCTTCTCAGTAACCTTTAAAATTCTGCAAGTCCTCCACCCACATCAAATACTGTGCTTTATCACTCTGTGTGCAAACATCTTCCCGCCAGTGTAAATACTGTCCACTCAGGGTCACTAAATAGTGTCCTGTAAGGAGAAACAAAAGAGCATCCTGAATCTTGAGGGAAGCCCAACATTCATTTCATGCTCTCCTTTGTTGTCTAAGCCAGGATGTGATGAGGAGAAGCCATCAATCCCTCTCCCTTCAATCCCAGTTTAGGACCAAAAGTCACCCGCCTTGGTTTTGCCAAGGTGGATCCTTCATCTGTCCTGGTCCAGACAGAAAAAAGGGGTCTGTCCCAGACCTGGAGCTACCAGAATGCATGGCCCAATTTATATTTCTAATTCTCCTTAGGGAGAAATGTTTATTCCTGTCTTTCGTTTCTGAACTTTTTCTTTCTTTTTGCTCTTTATTCAAAGTTTTAAGCAACTGTGTGATACGTCCTTTGAGATGCAAAAATTTCTTGCCTGGACCTTCTCACCACCCTGACTCCCCTATCTGTTCTTGTCTTCACACAGGAGGCTGTCAACTGGGCTCACTGACATGCTTCCCATCCAGAATTCTCTCCATAGTGTTCAAGACGCCACCACTTGCGGAGCACATGGGGGGGTGGTGGTGGTACATTTCTTGAAGGTTTTGAGGTCTTCCAGAGCCAAGGCCTAAATCAGACAACAACGGAAAATTTCCAGATCCTTCCCAAGTTCCAAAGCAAGCTCTCCTGATTTTGCTGTAGAGATCCTAGTTGCCCAAGTCAGGGGAGGGGGATCCTAGGCCATGGGTATCAGCCTTTCCACAAAAACAAGATATTTGAGGCTGCTTTGGGACTGCCCTTCTCAGCCCCCATGTCTGTTTTGTAATGCCTGTGGTGCTCTCCCTCCGAACCTTTCCTTTCGGGGGTCGCCACACTTTGCTAACTCTCGTGTGCACATATTTTATAACAGAGTAGCGAGGAAATGGTGCCGCCTCCAGCTTCCACAAGCTGCCTAGGCTCTGGGGGGCTCTGGGAGAACTGGGGCTGGGAAGTGACTGTGCTCTTATTGTACACTCTTTATTTCTCTGTATCTCTGCTTGTGCTTTTTGTAATTAATGGGATTTGTCTGCCTTTTCAACACTATACTGAGCAATAACAATAAATGCACACGTGGAAACACAGACACGGTACACATCACAAGGCCTTTTTCCGAAGGACAGCTGGGTCCCCGCCCTCATGGATTGGAACTCAGGGGTAAACTGAGTCCCTGGGAGGGAACGGTACTTTGCCCAAGGGTGCACAGCTCAGTGGTTGGTCTCTCTCCTTTCAGCAAGTCACACCTTTCGAACATCTACCATGTGAGGGAGACAAGTTTAACCTGCCATGAATCATTAACCTTCTGTGGGAAACAGCTGACAGTCTCAGAGAGCAAGACTTTGGGGGAAGAGGCCTAAACAGGAAGGGGGACAAAGAGATCAGGGTATAAAGGCTCTGGGAGGCAGGGGCACAAATTGGTGAAAGCAAAGATGGCCTGATTTGAGGTCTGGTACCAACCAGAGCGAGGTGATGGAAAATATGGACAAAAGATGTAGGTGGCATCTCCTACTGGGGCGGGGGGAGATGGAGCAGAGCCTGGCTCCCTAAATCCCAATGTTGGTCCAAAAGTTGAGGGTTGCACATGCACACACAACACACACACCAAATCCCAGCTCTTGAACTGATTCCCAGATCAAGCATCATAGGCCCACACAACTTCAAACAATTTCACATCCAGTGTTCATTTAATCCCAAAACCAACTTTCAGAGGAGGCATTATTGTAATTTCCACTTAACAGAAGAGGAGACAGCAGCTCAGAGAGGTAAAGGGTGTACTCACCAAGTAAGTAGGAGATGGAATACTGATACCTAGCTGTCTTTATGCCAGAATTGGCACTCAAAACCTTTATAATGCCTTTCAGACCACCCCCCAGCAATTACTTTAATGAATAAGATACAATTGCATTACTTGTCCCAAATCCCCAATCTCTTCAACTTCAATGTCTACACCAGAGAATTCCTTTAATAACAACTATGCCCCAATGCATTATATCTGTATTATATCTAATATGCCATTGTCCCCATTTTCCACTCGAGGAAAGAGAGGTTCAGAGGGAAAGATATGACTTTATTACCCAGAGGATCAGTGGTGCAAGTACAGATCCAAGGCCAGGACCTGTCCCTTGAAACACAGGAGACCAAATAGCCCTACGCCCTTGTTCCCTGCTCCACACTAAGCACCGCCCTCTCACACCCCTGCAGTATTTTTCCATTAGAGGGTAATAAGGAGTCTTGAAAGCTGGAGGGGGGTGGGGTGGGGGAGAGAGGGGGGTTGCTTCCCAGAAGCCCAGCCCTGAGTTCTGAAACACCCCACTCCCTTGGCCCCTCTCCAAAGCTCCTGAATGGGTTTTCTTTCACATTCTCTGAGCCTTAACATCCTTCCAGTAGTGACCATCTCTAACTAGGGTTCTTCCCTCCAGTTTCAGGAGTAGAAACTGAGGGACTGTGACTTATCCAAGGGGAACATAGGCTCCATCCTAAATAACTAAACTCCTTAATGCCAGGAGGGGCCCAAGGCTACCAGACCTGGGGGAAAACCCCAAGCTCTGTCCAGAGTGCAGCATTCTCACCATGCCAGGGACCTAAGAATTGGGGACACTGGGAGTTGGGTCCTGGCTTTAGCTGCAGAAGCCAGGCTGAGATTCCTACTTACCTGGGGGAATCTACCTGATGGGCCAGACTCACATGATCCCACACCTGTAGGAAAGGGGCAGTTTGAAGTCAGAGATCCCATGATTTGGAGAAGGCAGGGCGAGAGGGATCAGCCTCTAGTAGGGGGCATTCCCGTAGCCTTCTCTGTCCCTAGTCCCAGTCTTAGGTCCTGAGGAGGGACTAACTAAAAGGAAGCACTGGGGCCTGTTTACCCACTACCCAAAAAATAGATCATCCTTCAGTCATCATAAGGCCGGTCGTACCCAGAACCGCAGGGAAACGGGTGAAGCTATGAATCCTTTTTTACACGTAAGGATCTCGGGGCGGGGGTAAGGGTTGATCAGGCGAGAAGACCGGCTAGAAAGCTTCAGATACCAAAAGCCTTAAAAACGACAGCCTCCCTAGGGCTCTCGCGCGTTCCTCAAAGAAAGAGGCGGGCCCGGAGGAGAGTGTGGCGCGGCTCCTGAAAGGCACGGAACCTTCGTGCGAGCGGAGTGCGTTGCTGCCCGGAGGCTCCTACGCCACAGCCCGACCGGCCAGCCCGGCGCCGGAAGTGAGCTGTCCGTGGCGCCGCTGGGAGCTGCCACGTCTGAGGCTAAGATCCGCCGCCGCCGCCGCAGCCATGGTGAGTGTTAGGGCTGGGGACTGTGAGCATTTTTCCGGCCGTGGTCATGGCCGTCTCGGGCCGCTCGCGGTTCAAGCCTCGGGCTGGAGCCGTTTAGCTCCCTTTCACCGCTTCCGGGTGTGGGGAGCTCCAGTCCTGCCACTCGGCACCTTTCGCAGGGAGAGGCCGCTGAATCTCCCGGAACTGCGGGGTCGTGCGGCTCTGCGCCTTGAGCTCCTTCCTTTCCTTCTGTTCGCCCAACAATTGAAAACAAAACCAAGAACATTGCGTGAACTACTATGTCCTGAGCCCTTAGTAAATGCCAAGCATTGTTCATAATCTCAGCCTGTTAACAGCCCTTACTATAAAGTAGGTGCTGTTATCGACACTTGAAAAATGAAGCCTCTCTCACAGCAGATAGGCGGCAGAGCTGAGATTCGAACCTTCTTAACTGTTCCTTAATAATGTGTGTGGAACAGTGGCTAGGGCCCCGAGATATAATGTGCCCTTCCGGAAATTGATGTAAGGATGAGCGCAGTTTTTTAAATCTGGAATCCAAAGTGTACATTCACTTCACACTTAACTCATTGAGTGAATGAATAGGAACTGATGAATGAAAAACACCTACCCTGAGCGTGGCATGGAGTGGGGGTTCAGTAAACCAATGTTCTTAGGAACATGCATATGCCTGGAGTTTTGAGGGAACCTAGGCGAACCCAGGTGTCAGGACACTGGGTTTTAGTTCCTGCTCTGCACAGAGGTTAGGTTTCAAATTATTCATTTCTTAGCCAGCTGCTGAAAATTGGTGACTCCTGTGCTCTGACAGTCAGCTCTTTCTAAATGCATCTTTAACTCATTAACTGATTCTGCAGAGCTGATATGTTTTGAGGGCTGCCACTTACTGCTTAACAAGGACCAAACAACTTTAGCTTCTTGGGAAGAAAGAATTATTTTTAAAGGAGCTTTTAAAAAAAACAAAACACGTTTGGAAACATGGTTCACCAATTTTTGGTTGATAGTTGAGAGTGGTTAAAAATAAATGCTGTTATCTCAAAGGTCCTTTGGTGACTTAGTATGAAACTACCAGTAAATTTTCTTTCTGGCTTACTTTGCCCTCAGCCATTAATTTAGGGAACTCAGTGTAACAACTGCTTTATTTTCTAAATAGGTAGCCAAATGAAGTGTGATGTTTTGTGGGCTGGGAGTGAGCAGGTGGAGCTCTCTTCGCAGCTCCACCTTTATATACCCCTGTAACTTGAGCAAGCTCTTTCCTCTGGCTTTCTTCAGTTCCTCCGTCTCTCAGGCAGCTTTGGTTAACTCTGCCCCTTATCCTTCTCAGTGCATACGTGGAAGCACTTGGTAACCTGGATTGCTTGGCCCGTGTAGGAGACTTCTTTTTATCCTCCCTCTTGGCTTTCCTTGGCCCAGCTGGGGCCCACTTTATAAGGAGTGTAGAATTTGATGAGAGAGCCTGTGTTTAGTTTATGTATACTTATGCACTGCTTTGCAGCCACCCTTTTCCAGTGTCCACCTTTCTGAAAAGTGAAGTCAGACTTTATACCTGCAGGGCTTGTGCTAAAAATGATGAAATGGGGGAAATAGCATTTCCAAATGGAAACCTTTTCGGCCCTTTTCTATTCCATGAGTTTTAAGAGAATAGTGGTTGAGGAAAGTAAAATCGTATGTTTTTGTTCATTTACTTATTCAGCAAATAGTCACTGAGTTCCTTTTGTTTGCAGAGCACTATGCTGGATGATTTGAGAGGGTGCAGAACTGCAGGCAGCACAGACCTTAGCTCCAGGGAGCATGCCTTCTAGTTGGGAGAAGAAACAGTGCAAAGTGTTGTAGACAGTTAGTGCTAAAGATATTCAGAGAACAGCCTGTTGGAGGATCTGGGAATCTTCAGGAAAGAGGGCACAACTTGAGCTGGACCTCAAGGAATGGATAGAAAGGTAATGACCGTGGCAGCTATGTTCCAGATATACAAGCTCTCAATCTTGGAAACCAGTAGGCAGTCTAGGATCTGTTGCAGGTTGTGGACAAGGGACCAGCCTCAAGAGAAAGTTGAATAAATTTTCCAAGCCTTAGATAATATCTTCATTATGCAAAAACACTGCCTGGAACATCAGAGGCTCTGTCATCCAGAAAGGGAACACCAGTCGTTACCCCCTCGAGGTTCCTCTTCACCCTCAGAGGCAGTCGGGATTGTTTGCCATCTCTCCTCTTTGCTTATGTTATAGCCTCTGCCTGGACTGTACATTTTTGTGTGTGCTACCTGGCAAATTCCCCATCATATAAGTCCTAGTTTGTGTCTAGGATATATCCAGCCCTTCAGGCTCCTGTAGTACATGTAAACCACCATTGAAGTATTTATCTTGCTGTGTTAGGGTTGTTTGAAAGCTTCTCAGAGGCAAGAAGTACCTCTTATTTGTGTCTGTATCTCCAGTTCCTGGCAAAGTACTTGGGAAAGAGAAAGTACTTCGAGTGAATGTTTACTGAGTGAATGAATGAATGAACAAATGCAGTCAAGATCTTTAGAAATACATAATGGATTTAATAAGATGATTGCATTCTAATTGCCATCAGTTCATTTACCAATGATACCTTTGGTTCCAGGTGTCAGTAATTAACACTGTGGACACCTCCCATGAGGACATGATTGTAAGTATTCTTTTAACCCTCCCTTATGGGCTGTGGACATGGGCATTTCTGAGGGAGGGAAGCATTCATGAATCCAGTGTGGCTCTGCAGCCTTTGCCAGTCAGACTGTAGCCTCAGGTGTATAGTCAGTCTCCCAGTAGTGCCCTCTGAGTTAGCAGGGCTGTGGTAGTTTGGTCACCTGCTGGTGGGAGGAACCTGGGAATGGTTTGTAGCTCAAGGCCTTCACTCTTCTCAACAAAGTAACCTGGTCTGGGATGGAGGCTGAGTAAGGGCAGAGGTTTGACAGCAGTCTTTCTACCTGTCTTCCTCCTCCTGTTACTTTTTACCTCTATTGAAAAGGGGGTTAAAAGATGAGAGAATTGAAAGGTGACTCAGTATGAAGGCAGGGGGCAGGCTTGGCAAAAGCCCAAGGCGGAGCCAGGTAGAACCACCACAGACAGAGATGCCAGACAAGGCCCTTTAGACCAGAAGTCTTTCACAGCAAAGATGCAGACTCTGCTTCGTGCAGGGCCAAGTTGTTCAGGCAGCCTTTGAGCGAGACCCAGGTCAGTCAGCTTACAGCATTTCCTCCCAGGGTTCCTTCCCACTGTGGTTGCTTTGGGGCTTCTAAGAGGTTGTCTGGTCTCAGAGTTGTATATGTTCTCTGGATGCAGCTATGTGTCGTCTAGCCGTAGGACCAAACCTCCTTGGAGACAGTGTGGCACCATGGGTAAGAAGATCTAATCTAAGACTCCCTAGCCAATTTAACTCTTATGAGCCAGCCTTGATTTCCTTATAGGAAAAGTAATGTATGTACTACCTACTTATGTCCTATTTGAGGAACAGATAAGGCAAAATAGTAATGATTAATGTCTGCATGCTCAGTAAGTCGGATCCCATGCTGAATACGTTTCATTCATTATCTCATTTAACCTTTATAACAACCCGTCTAGTGAATGCCATCATTAGCCCCATTTCAAGATAAGGAAACTGAGGTTCAAGGAGAGTGGGTAATTTCCAAGGTTGCATAACAGATAAGCTGAGGAGATAGGATTTAAATCTGTTAGGTACTGTGCCCTACTTCCTCCCAAAGTGATAGCGCTCTAGAGGAGAAATGCTTCAGAAATATTTACAGAGAAGATATCTGTCTAACACCTGCACTGCCTTTTAAGAATCCAGATTAGGAATAGTAGAGGTGATTGACCTCCAAAGAAGGATCAGGATGTTTTCCTTAGGTGGGGAGATAAGGAAGGAATGTTGAAGCAGATGGAATGATTGCTTCTGTTGAAAGGGTGTAATTGCTCTTGACAACCACAAGAGTGACAGCTAATAGTTTTTGAAACCCCCAAGGTGGGATAGCTGAAGAAAGTGCCATCTGTTTGAATGGGAAGAGCCAGCAAACAGTGGAGCAGTAGGCATAGTGTCCCAGAAAAGTCATCACCCCAGATGGACAAGGAGCTGTGGGCAGGGACCAACCCTAGGTCTGGATGACCAGACGGCATCATGGGAGTCGATGTATCAGTGGTGGGACCAGCATTTAAGGCATGGGTGAACAGTCTGGGGTGCTAGGCATACTCCTAGTGAGAAGGTCAAGTGGGAACCCAGGAAGAAAGGTTCACAGAGGATCCAGGGCCGTGGGTGGAGGAAGGAGCCCAGTGTCTGAATGGAACCCTGTGTCTAGGCCAAATGTGCATCACAGAGGACCTGATTGGGTCCCACAGACAAAGGCCTGCTCCTCTGGGTCAGCATTAGCTTTTGGTTCTGGGCTGAGCTAAACCTCCAGGTGTCATCCCCAGTAGCCCACAGAGGCTCAGAACAAGGAGTGTCAGGTGGGGATGGGGCTGAGGGAGAAGAGGGAGGCTAGGCCGCTTCTTTTCTCCCTTACCCACCCTGCAGAACAGGATGGAGAAAGACTTCTACATGTATGTAAAGGGTCTAAAAGTAGCTGAATATGGTTTGTCTTGTCCCTTTCAGAAAGATATTGCCTGTCATAGAAGTAAGAATGTTGACATGCTAGCTTCCTGCCTGATAATGATAATTCTTTGAGGTTAGATTAATTTCAGGTAGATTCTGGTCCAAACTCGACTCTCTGTCTTGGTGACTGCCCTCACCGTGCCCACCCAGCCTGCAGGCTTCCTGAGCTGTCCTCCCTTTGCAGCACGATGCCCAGATGGACTACTATGGCACCCGACTGGCAACTTGCTCATCAGACAGGTCTGTCAAAATCTTTGATGTACGCAATGGAGGGCAGATCCTCATCGCAGACCTCAGGGGGTAAGTGCAGCCGACTCTGGGCAAGGTCTCAGAATGCCTGGGCTTTTCGTGCATGGCAGGAAAGCCTGAGAACCAGCCCAGAGCAGCCCCACAGTGCAGTTAGCAGAGAGGACAGTGGGTCCCAGACATCCCAGGCTGATGGATCCAGGAGTAAATCCTAGCTCTGCCACCCAAATACCCACTAGAAGATCTGAGGTGAGAGAGTCAGTTTATCACTGGGAGCCTTCACCCAATCACCCTTAAAATGAGCTGACGCTGCCTGTTCCCAGGTAGAGGCTGCTTACAGCAAGCCTTCAGTAGCTACTGCTATATCTGAAAGTAGAAACTTGCCCTTTTCCCCAAGTTTAACTAACATGATCTAAGTGTCACTCAAGGGTAGTAATGTAAGAATGTAATGGAAATTATATAAATACCATAATTTTGCCTGTTTGTCCATGTCAGATATCAGTGAGTACAAGTATTTACCCTTCCTCCCAACTGAGATTCTTAAGATCCTAGCTGTCATTTTTGTGACATCTTTATTGCTTTCCCTTGGTTCACTGCCTTTCAAATAAATGGGGTTGCAGATAGTCATTTCTCCTGGGTGCCCTGACTGGGAATCAAACCTGGGACAGCCACATGCTGGGCTGATGCTCTGCCACTGAGCCAACCAGGCAGAGCTGGAAATGATCATCTTCATTTTCAATGACTGATACTTAGCCTTTCCTTCCATTATGGATATAGGCTGGAAACCACAGTACTATATACTTTGTTACCTTTAGAAGTCAGATATTTTCATATCACCTTATAGGTGTAGCTATCTCAAAATAGCATTGGTGCTCATTACGACTTTGAAATTAAAGTGGTTGTTAGACCTGCCACTAGACCTACACACGTCACTGTATCATAAATTGTTCTTTAATGTTTTCATAACTGTATTTCAATATAATTGGGCTTCATTTCTAATCCTACCTCTATGTATTTGATCCTTTATTCTAAGAAGAAACTATAACCTTCACCAGACTGTACTAGAGAATTAAAAACCCCTGACAAGTAGGTGCTCAGTTCATGCTTGTTAACTGAGTTAAAGAACACACAACTTAGTAGCCATTTGGAAAGACGGTCTCTTCTTCCTGAGTGTCCAGAACCAAGTGACTCAGGAGCCAAATGCCACTTTCCCTATGCAGCAGCCTCTGGCTTAGCAGGAAGCTGCCATGGGAGGCCTGGCTGCCAGCACTGGCAGAGGCTGTCACGTCAACTCTCACATCTCCTGTCACTCAGTCCTTCCTGCTCTATTTTTCTTATGCTTGGAAGATGCAAACATTAGAGGGATAAATTCACACCCCCATTTCTTTGCCTTGTTTAAGCCTATGCTAGGTATAGGACAGTGGAGCCTACTGAGAGTTGCATTAGCAGCTCCTCTGTAAGGACTGGGAATGTACTATTGTCCCAGCCAGAGAGGAGGAGGAGGAGATTGAGTGTCTGCAACCCTGAGGTGCAGTAGTAAACAAGGACAGCGGTATTAGCTGACAAGCGTTGAGTGTATTTTCTTTGTACCAAGCAAGCTCTTTAGGTGAGTTATCACAAATATTTCCCGTCATGACCCCCCAATGAAAGAAGTCTTGTAAGATACTAAGCCAAGAGAAGATAGTCCTTGGCTAAAGTAAAGCAGCTGGCGAATGGATAGTGGGTTTGAGAGAACTGGCCCATCACCTGCTGGGGGCCCACCCTTTTCTGCACTGAGAGATGACCCCATTACCAATTTTGGCACAGAGCACATGCTCTGACGATACTTAGCATGTGAACACACAAAGATCAGAAGATAAAAGAGACATGCCTTTTGAGCAAATTAAAAGAGTAGTGGAAAAAATCAAAGCAAAGGAGATAACTGCCACCTCAAGAAGTTGACCATTGACCAAAAAAGGAAAAGAAAAAACTGATGGACGTGGACAGCAGTGTAGTGACTGCCAAGAAGTTGGGAGGGTGGAGGAAGGAATAGGGGGGATAAATGGTGGGGGGAAAACAAAAAAGTCGACCATTTGGGAGGATGAATAACAGCTTACTGAACAATTCACTGTACAGATACTGAGCACTTGTGGGTGCAAAACATAGATTGAGCAGTGGCCTCTGCTGACGGCAGATGTTGGTGCTAGCTGCAAGCTGGGGCCAGTGAGTGTTCTGCTGGTTCGGAACAGAGAGGCTAACTTAGAGTCCTCACTCATGTTCAAAGCCTCTCTGACCTCTGAGCCTCAAGGCTCTCACTATTCAATGCAGGTCCCTTTTGGCAGTGAAACTCAATGGTATTTCCTTAGAAATTCTTTTCTGGGATACTGTGTCTGCCTGCCAAGGAAGCCATTTAGTTCTGTCCAAAGAAGTGGTTGGCAGAGCGGTGTGGATTTCTCTGACCATCTTAGCAACCTCTGGCCCTCTACCCTTGCAGTCATGAGGGACCTGTGTGGCAAGTAGCCTGGGCCCACCCGATGTATGGCAATATCCTGGCATCCTGCTCCTATGACCGGAAAGTCATCATCTGGAAAGAGGAAAACGGCACGTGGGAGAAGACGCATGAGCACGCAGGACACGACTCCTCAGGTACATGGAGTGCGGCAGAAAAGGAGAAAAGGGGGGGGGGGCTCAGTTCTGGCTGATGCTCTTGTTCTTTTTCCCATGGGATGCTTCTGTGTCCCTGGGTTTTGGTTGGCTCTTTTGCTAGTCATCCACAGGGAAGGGAAGGCCCTAAGACTTAAAGCCAGTCCAAAGCAAAATGAGAAAAGCAAAGACAGTACAGTTTTTTTCTTTTTTCCTTTTTTTTTTTTTTTTTTTGTGTGTGTGTGTGTGTGACAGAGACAGAGGGGCAGACAGACAGGAAGGGAGAGATGAGAAGCATCAGTTCTTCATTTGCAGCACCTTAGTTGTTCATTGATTGCTTTCTCATATGTGCCTTGACCGGGGCTACAGCAGAGCCATCGACCTTGGGCTCAAGCTGGTGAGCCTTCCTCAAACCAGATGGGCCCGCGCTCAAGCCGGCCCCTCAGAGTTTCGAACCTGGGTCTTCCGCATCCCAGTCTGACGCTTTATCTGCGCCACTGCCTGGTCAGGCAACAGCACAGTTTTTTACGGTTTAACTGCCAGTCTTTATTGTCTGATTATTGTCGAGTCTACTCTTTGTTAAGATAGATATTTAGGAAATGATGTTAGTAGGTAGTAAGTTTATTTTAATCTCTTTAATTGACAAAGTTAAAACTTCTTCCTGGTGGTTCTTGCAATTTTTTTAGAACTTTAGTAAAATGGTAAATCTGGAAAATCAAAGTTGCTCACTTTGCCTCCCTTCTTCCTGCAGTAAACTCTGTGTGCTGGGCCCCCCATGACTATGGCCTAATCCTGGCCTGTGGGAGCTCCGATGGGGCCATCTCCCTGCTGACCTACACTGGGGAAGGCCAGTGGGAAGTGAAGAAGATCAACAATGCTCACGCTGTAAGTTCAGACCCTGCTTCCATGAGGTTAGCTTTGTTTACTTGCCATGTGTCTCCTGTAAACCCCCTAGAGAGGGGCAGCAGTATTGTCGCTGCTGTGCCGTGGCTAGGGAAGGGGCTACCGATCAGACATGCTTGGTAGAACAGCTTCAAGCTTCTTTGCTGTAAAGCCAGATAAAGGCTGCATCCAGGGAGGTCAGAGGTTAACTCTGGTTCCTCTTGCCAGCTCCTAAGTTGGAGAAGACCAGGGCACTGGCAAGGTGGCAGCAGCAGCCTGCCTACCTGCCACTTCTGCTATGAATGCCTCAAGTTGCATGCCTTGTGGTGGTCTTCAGGACCCCCTAAAACTGAGTGGTGTTATAAAAAGCATCATAGGAATTTAGTTTCCTGTACTTCTAGTTATAGGACATAAAGGTTGAAACAGTGAATAAAAGCACTGTGGAGAGTGGGGAGGAAACTCACTTTTTCTTGAGCTCCAGCTCTGTGTCTAGTAATCCTCACGAGTGTTAGTGAACGAAAGAAGGAACTAACGAATGTACAGATTTGCAAGGTAAGCAGTCCTAGTCCTCTTAAATATTGAGTCAAGTGTGACTCAGAAAAAGTGAGTGATTTAGAGAAGGTACTGTGTCGGGTTTAGAATTCTCTCTGCGTAGCAGTCACAGCTTTCATGGCCCCAAACTCTTCTAAAATCCACCCAGATGGAAACTTCCAGTCAGTTTCCCCAGTTCATGGACCCACGGCCAGCCCAGCCTCAAGGCTCCAGGAGCTTATCTCAGGGTCTTGTTATGATCCCCGTCTGACTAACCTGCAAAAATGAATAGGCTGAGAGGCTTCTAACAAGATGGTGGGAAGGGGCATCTTAGCTTTTCAATCTTTCTACATCTCCACATGTAACCATCAAAACAGCCAGGTAGCGAAACCTAAGCCTCATGAACAACGCAACAAAACTCAGTAACAAGGTATTTGCACAGACTCTTAAGCAATAAGTGTAGAGAATGAACTACCAACCCCAAGACTGCATAGTGTTGGTGTCTGAGCAGGAGGAAGAAGGTCTGACAGACCTCAGAAGAGGAGTGCTCCTAAAATAGCCGACATGTATTCACTGCAAGGCAGAGCTGGTCTGTTTGAGAACAGTGGATGAAACTGGGAGATAGTTTGGGGTTTTATATGTCTTAAGCTTTTTTTAAATTAAGATACAATTCACATACCATAAAATTCATCATTTTTTGAAGTATACAGTTCTGTAAGTTTTACTGTATAGTAAGTTCTCACTTAACACTGTCAATAGGTTCTTGGAAACTGCAACTTGAAGCAAAACTCTGTATAATGAAACCAAGTTTACCCTAGACTAACTGATATAAACGAGCTAAAGTCCTATGGCATATTTCTGGTCATAAAAACATCATCAGACTTCTAAATAAAGACCCAAAGCATTTCTAGTATTAAACATTGAAGTCTTGGCCAGCGAACTCAGTTGGTCAGAGCATCGTCCTGCATTGCAGAGGTTGTCTGTTCAGTCCCCGATCGGGGCACATTCTGGAACAAATTTATGTTCCTGTATTCTTCTCTCCCTCTCTAAAATCAGTAAAGTAAACGTTTTTTTATTTGAAATAAATGTTATCTATATATACTTTTAATATACTTTTAAGAAAGATTAATTAAAGCAAGTAAGATAATTCTTTCCCAACCTGCTTATTCTAGTGCAGGGTCACAGGTGGCCAGAACCCATCTTGGCAGCCCAGGGCACAGGCAGGAGGCCCCCTGTTCTGGACAGCTGTTTATCACAGGGTACACTGACATGCACACCCACGCTCATATAGGGACAATTTAGACACACCAGTTAATCTAACAGGCACATCTTTGGGGTGTGGGAGGAAATCCACATAGACATAAAGAGGACTCTTACATGGACAGTGACCTTGGCTGGGAATTGATATTTTTTTCCTCATAAACATAAAAAGATGACATTGAATGAAATGACGTTATTTGGGGACCTGCTATCTTCATAAAATTGTCCAGTTATCACCACTAATTCCCAGAATTTTATTACCCCAAAAGAAACCCATTATCTGTCATTCTTCATCCCACCCTACCCCCAGCCCTAGGCAACCACTAATCTACCTTATCTACCTTCTGTCTCTCTGGATTTGCCTGTTCTGAACATTTCCTGTTAGTGGAATCATACAGTAACATGCGGTTACGCTCAGCGTGTTTGTAAGATTCATCCATGTCATATCATATGTTCATTTTTATGGTTGAATAATATCCATTGTGTGAATTCTATTTAGTCATTCATCAGTCATCAGTTGGTGGACATTTTCAGCTATTCAGAATAATGCTGTGAACATTCATACATAAGTTTTCGTGTGAAGGTAATGTGTTCAGCTTTCCCAGGTATTTGCCTGGCAGTGGAATTGTTGAGTCATGGAAGCTTTATGCTTAACATTTTGAGGTACAGATAGACTGTTTTCCACATCAACTGCACCATTTTACATTCCGACCAGCAGTGTACGAGGGTTTCCATTTCTGCACATTCTTGTCAACATTTGTTGTCTGTCTTTTTGGTTATAGCTGTTCAAAATGGCTATGAAGTGGTATTGTGGTTTTTTATTTTCATTTCTCTAGTGATGATCTTTTTACATGCTTATTGGCGACTTGTATATCTTCTTTGGAAAACTGGGTGGAGTTTTGCACTATATCAAACCAGGGAGTGCAAGGGTTCCACCATAACAAAGACGGAAGGGTTGGAGAAGTCTTACCCTTCTGACCAGCCTGGGATTGTCTTCCATTACAGGGCCCTCATGAGGAGAAACTGCTGGAAGTGAAATCAAAATTGAACCAGATAGGGACACATTAAGGGAGGATGTGGACCAAAGTGGGGAAGGGAAACAGCCAGGAAATCCTGAAAACAAGCCATTATATTTGTTAACATTACACAAAAAAATAGAATACTGAACTTAGGAAGGTATTCCTGAACCTCACTTTACAGGGAAAACTAATTTTACATAAAAATACCAAAAGTATTTAAGGTGAAATCCCATACAAAGTTTCCCTTATAGGGAAAAAACTATCATAAATATCTATCATAAATAGATATTGAATTTTATTAAATGCTTTTTCTGCATCTATTGTGATATGGTTTTTATCCTTCAATTTGTTAATGTGGTCTGCCACCTTGATTGATTTGTGGATGTTAAACCATCCTTGCATTTCTGGAATAAATCTCCCTTGATCATGGAAAGTGATTCTTTTAATGTATTGTTTAATTCAGTTTTATAGTATTTTGTTGAGGATTTATGCATCTCTGTTTGTGGGGTATTGGCCTGTAATTTTCTGGTGGTGTCTTTGGTTTTAGGATCAGGGTAATACTGTCCTCATAAAATGAATTTGGAAGCATTCCCTCTCTTCTTCTTTTTCTTTTTTTTTTTTATCTCTTCAGAGAACCAGCTCCTAGTCTCATCTTTGTAGTCTGTATTTCATAAGTTTCTTTCTTATCTGTATTTCCTTCCTTCTACTAACTTTTGACTTCATTTGTTGTTATTCTAGTACTTGAGGTATAAAGTTAGGTTGTTTGAGGTTCTTTTGTGTCTTGAGGTGGCATTTATCACTATGCACTTCCATCTTAGAATTGCTTTTGCTGCGTCCCATAAATTTTGATATGTTGCATCTCTGTTTACATTTGTCTCAACGTTGATTTCTTCATTGGCTCATTGGTTGTTTAGTAGGATGATGTTTAATTTCCACATATTTGTGAATTTTCCAGTTTTCTTATAACTGACTTCTAGTTCATACCATTGTGGTTAGAAAAGATGCTTGATAGAATTTCAAATTTCTTAAATTTATTGTCTTATTTGTGGCCTAAAATATCAATCCTGGAGGATTTTCCATGTGCACTTTTTTTTTTTTTTTCTAAATAAGTGAGAAGAGGGGAAACAGAGAGACTCTTGCCTGGGCTCAGGTGGGGATATACACAGCAAGCCCCCTAAGGGTGATGTTCTGCCCCTCTGGGCCATTGCTCTGTTGCTCAACAATGGAGCTACTTTAGCGCCTGAGGCAGAGGCCACAGAGCCATCCTTAGTGCCGGGGGCCAACTGGCTCAAACCATTGAGTCATGGCTGCATCAGGGAAGGAGAGAGAGGGAGGGGGGGAGAAGCAGATGGTCATTTCTCCTGTGTGCCCTGACCAGGAATTGAATCCAGGACATCCACACACCAGGTGCACGCTCTACCGCTGGGCCAACCAGCCAGGGCTGAGGTGTTCTATGTATATCTATTAAGTCCATCTGATTGAATATGTTTAAGGCCAATATTTTCATATTGATTTTCTTTAAATAATCTAACCACTGATGTATGTGGGGTATTAAAGTCTCCTATTGTTGCCTGACCTGTGGTGGTGCAGTGGGATAAAGCATTGACCTGAAACACTGAGGTCACTGGTTCGAAACCCTGGGCTTACCTGGTCAAGGCACATATGGGAGTTGATGCTTACTACTCCTCTCCCCTTCTCTCTCTCTCTCCTCTCTAAAAATTGAATAAATAAGTTCTTTAAAACATTATTAAAAAGAAATAATAATAAAGTCTCCTACTGTTATTGCTATTTTTCCCTTCGGGTTTGTTAATATTTGCTTATATATTTAGGTGTTTCTCTGTTGGGTACATACATGTTTGCAAATATTAAATCCTCTTGTTGGAGTGACCCCTTTATAATTATGTAATTCTTTTCTTTGTCTCTTATTATACTCTTCATTTTAAAGTAGTCTAACATGAATATAGATACCCCAGCTTCTTTATTTGTTTTCCATTTGCTGTGAATATCATTTTACATCTTTTCACTTTTCTGTGTGTCCTTATATCTGAAATTAGTCTTTGGTCAGTCTCATATAGATGGATCTTGGTTTTTTATGCATTCAGCTACTCTATGATATCTTTTAGGGAATTCAGTCTATTTTTTTTTTAATTTAGGAAATTAGCAGCCCTGGCCTGTTGGCTCAGCAGTAGAGCATCAGCCCAGCATGTGGAAGTCCTGCGTTCTCCACCCCTCCCCTTCTCTCTCTCTCTCATTCTCTCTCTCTCTCTCACTCATTCTCTTCCTCTCCCACAGCCATGGTTTGAATTCTTTGAGCAAGTTGGCCCCAGGTGCTAAGGATGGCACCATGGCCTCACCTCAGGCACTAAAATAGCTCAGTTGACTAGCAATGGAGCAGCAGCCCAGATGGGCAGAGCATTGCTCAATATTGGGCTTGCTGGGTGGTTCCTGGTCGGAGCACATGTGGAAGTCTGTCTCTCTGCTTCTCTGCCTCCCCTCCTCTCAGTAAAAAAGAAGGAAGAGAAATCAGCCCTGGCTGGATAGCTCAGTTGGTTAGAGCATTGTCCCAAAGTTCAGAGGTTGCCAGTTCAATCCCCAGTCAGGACACATACAGGAACAAATTGGTGTTCCTCTCCCTCCCTCCCTCCCTCCCTCCCTCCCTCCTTCCCTCCCTCCCTCCTCCTTTCCTCTCTCACTAAAATCAATAAATTTTTAAATTTTTTATTTAGAAGTTAAATTTAGTGGGTGACTTTGATCAATAAGAGTACATAGATTTGCCTGACCTGTGGTGGCGCAGTGGATAAAGCGTCGACCTGGGAACACTGAGGTCACCAGTTCAAAACCCTGCACTGGTCTGGTCAAGGCACATATGGGAGTTGATGCTTCCAGCTCCTCCCCCATTTCTCTCTTTCTCTCTCTCACTCTGTGTCTCCTCTCTAAAACGAATAAAATAAAAACTAAAAAAAAAAAAGAGTACATAGATTTGCATGACCAGGCGGTGGCGCAGTGGATAGAGCGTCGGACTGGGACATGGAGGACCCAGGTTCGAGACCCCGGGGTCGCTACCTTGAGCGCAGGCTCATCTGGTTTGAGCAAAAGCTCACCAGCTTGAGTCCAAGGTCGCTGCCTCGAGCAAGGGGTTACTCGGTCTGCTGTAGCCCCACGGTCAGGGCACATATGAGAAAGCAATCAGTGAACAACTAAGGTGTCAAAACGAAAAACTGATGATTGACGCTTCTCATCTCTCTCCGTTTCAGTCGTTCTGTCCCTATCTATTCCTCTGACTCTCTCTGTCTCTGTAAAAAAAAAAAGAGTACATAGGTTTCAGGTAAACATTTCTATAGCATTTGAACTGTTGATTAGTAATTATTGACAGGTATGTGCTTATTGCCATTTTGGTAATTGTTTAGTGACTTTGTGGACTTCCTCTCTGTTCCTTCTTGTCTTGCTCTTAGTGGTTTGATGACTTTCTTTAGTGACATACTCATATTCTTGATCTATAGGTTTTTTTGTTTTTGTTTTACAGGGACAATATTTTTTCTTTCTTTTTTTTTTTTACAGGGACAGAGAGAGGGGTAGATAGGGACAGACAGACAGGAAGGAGAGAGGTGAGAAGCATCAATCATTAGTTTTTCGTTACTGTTGCGACACCATAGTTGTTCAGTGATTGCTTTCTCACATGTGCCTTGACCGCGGGCCTTCAGCAGACCGAGTAACCCCTTGTTGGAGCCAGCGACCTTGGGTCCAAGCTGGGGAGCTTTTGCTCAAGCCAGATGGGCCTGCGCTCAAGCTGGGGAACTCGGGGTCTCGAACCTGGGTCTTCCACATCCCAATCCGACGCTCTTTCCACTGCGCCACCGCCTGGTCAGGCTACTATAGGTTTTTACTTTGTGATTTTCATGAGCCTTACATATAACAACCTATATAACATTATATTTTAAATTGATAACTTAAGTTTAAATACATTATAAAGCTCTACATTTTTACTCTCACCATCTTTTATGTGTTGGTGTAACATTTTACATCTTTTTTGTGTGTGACAGAGGAACATATAGGGACAGACAGACAGGAAGGGAAAGAGACAAGAAGCATCAGTTCTTCGTTGCGGCATCTTAGTTGTTCATTGATTGCTTTCTCATATGTTCCTTGACTGGGGGGCTACAGCAGACCAAGTGACCCCTCGCTTAAGCTAGCGACCTTGGGCTCAAGCTGGTGAGCCTTTCTCAAACCAGATGAGCCCGTGCTCAAGCTGGTAACCTCGGGGTTTTGAACCTGGGTCCTCCATGTCCCAGTCCAATGCTCTATCCACTGCACCATTGCCTGGTCAGGCACATTTTTTATCTTTTGTATCCCTTAACAAATTATTGTAGTGATAGTTATTTTTACTACTTTTGTCTTTTAACCTTAATACTAGCTCTATAAGTGGTTAATCTACTGCCTTTACTATATATTTATTTACCTTTATCATTGATATTTATACTTCCATGTCTTTTCTTGTTACTAATTAGCACCCTTTACATTAGTTTAAAGAAATCTCTTTAACTTTTCTTGTAAGGCCAGTTTAATCACGTTGAAGTACTGTAGCTTTTGCTTGTCCTGAAATAACTCTCTCCTTCAATTTCGAATGATAAATTTTGCCAGGTAGAATATTCTTTCGCCCATTTTTGTTTGTTTGTTTGTTTTTTAGCAAAAGACAGACAAGGGAGAGAGGTGGGGAACATCAACTCATAGTTGTGGCACTTTAGTTGTTTATTGATTACATTCTCATATGTACTTTGACTGGGGGTGGGGGGGACTCCAGCCAAACCAGCGAGCTCTTGCTCAAGCCAGCAACCTTGGGCTTCAAGCCAGCAACCATATGGTCATGTCTATGACCCCACAACCAAGCCAGCGACCCTGTGCTCAAGCTGGTGAGCCTGCACTCAAGCCAGCAACCTTGGGGTTTAGAACCTGGTTCCTCAATGTCCCAGGTTGATACTCTATCCACTGTACCACTGCCTTGTCAGGCAGAAATCCGCATTTTTTTTAATGTTGGTACTAGTCACACACAAACATACCCCCCCCCCAAGAAAAAAAAACTGGAGAGACCTGACCAGATGGTGGCACAGAGGATAGGGCATCAGACTGGGACTCAGAGAACCCAAGTTCGAAACTTGGAGGTCGCCTGCTTGAGCCCAAGGTCGCTGGCTTGAGCAAGGGGTCCCTCGGTCTGCTATAACCCCCTGGTCAGGGCACATATGAGAAAACAATGAATGAACAGCTAAGGAGTCGCAACAAAGAATTGATGCTTCTCATCTCTCTTTCTCCCTGTCTGTCTGTCCCTATCTGTCCCTCTCTGTGTCTCTGTCACCAAAATACAACAACAACAACAAAAATGGGAGAATGGGAAGTGCATCGCAAACAGTTTATTAGAGATTTTAGTAGTCACGTTGGCAGCATTATTCTGAGACTGAAGTAAGATAGATAACTATGTGGCACTGGGCATCTCTAGCACCAGATTCTAGTCTTGAATACAGTTTCTCACTAAAGGAAACCAGAGCTTTGGAAGAAATGGCAATTCTTGGGCAGAGGCAGAAGTGTACAAGATGAGCTTGGACATCTTGTCATACCAGATTGAAAAGAAAGTCAGACTTTGGCACCCTAGGGTTATATTAAAGGAGACAACTTGAACAGGCTCACAGTGCCAAAGATGGATAGTTAGAGTGTCAAAAATGAGAATGATTGCAATGACTGAAACCCATCAAATATGGTTAAATCCATGAGTTCATAAATTTCAGCATCAGTCATCTTTGGGGAATGATAGAGAACGGTTTCAGAAAGAATTAAACCTATTCTGCCTTTCCTGTCTGATCTGTACCCCTTCGCAAACAAAGATTAATGAGGGGAACTGCTCCTATCTAGAGTATTCCATGTAATAAATGACAAAGAAATGCATAGAATTAGTGTCACCATTTAATAATGCTCTGTGAATTAAGCGAGGCATAAATTATTAATAGGTGTTACCAACAGAGAGACAATATGACATCATGTGCCTCCTGATGAAAGAATGCACCTCCACATTTAGTCTTAACAAAGCAATCAAACCTGAGTCTGATCCAGCCATGGATCCAGCTGACAATTTAGGAATTCAGAGGAACATGCTGAAATGAGCATGAAACAGAAATAGCAGCCTAAGAAACTATAGGTCGCCCTGACCAAGTGGTAGCACAGTGGATAGAGTGACGGCCTAGGGTGTGAGATGCCAGGTTCAAAACCCCGAGGTCCCCAGCTCAAGCACAGCCTCATCCAGCTTGAGCATAGGCTCACCAGCTTGAATGTGGGGTGTCTGGTTGAACGTGGGATCATCAACATGACCCCATGGTCACTGGCTTGGCTAGAGCCCCCCTAGTCAAGGCACATATGAGAACAACTAAAGTGCCACAACTTGATGCTTCTCATCGCTCTCCCTTCCTGCTTCTGTCTCTCCCAGATAAGTTGAATTCTTCAACAAAAAAATTGTAAGGAAAAAAAGGATCAGAGAAGGAATCTATAAATTAGATGTGAAAAGCATCCCTCAAAAATACTTAAACAAGCCTGACCTGTGGTGGTGCAGTGGATAAAGCGTCGACCTGGGAACACTGAGGTCGCCAGTTCAAAACCCTGCACTGGTCTGGTCAAGGCACATATGGGAGTTGATGCTTCTAGCTCCTCCCCCCTTTCTCTCTCTCTCTCTCTCTCTCTCTCTCACTCTGTGTCTCCTCTCTAAAATGAATAAAATAAAAAAAATTTAAAAAAAAATACTTAAACAGCAAGACTAAACTTTAGTGTCAGGATGTACATTTGAATCACAAAACTAAAACAAAAAGATTAAAAGTCAGGATAGTGGGTACTTACAGAGGAAGAGGGGCTGTGATTCAAGTAGGACATAATGACAGGGCTTCCTGGTTAAATAGCAATTTTATTTCTTGAACTGGTGTGTTGCAAGAGTGCTTTATATAGCCTGACCAGGCGGTGCCACAGTGGATAGAGCGTTGGACTGGGATGTGGCGGACCCAGTTCAAGACCCCGAGGTTGCCAGCTTGAGCAAAAAGCTGGCTCGAGCAAGGGGTCACTTGGTCTGCTGAAGGCCCGCGGTCAAGGCACATGTGAGAAAGCAATCAATGAACAACTAAGGTGTTGCAACGAAAAACTAATGATTGATGCTTCTCACCTCTCTCCGTTCCTGTCTGTCTGTCCCTATCTATCCCTCTCTCTGACTCTCTGTCCCTGTAAAAAAAAAAAAAAAAAAAAAAGGAATGCTTTATAGTAATTAAGCCGTATATTTACTATGTATGGTTTTCTGAATCTGTGCCTCCTTTCATATGTTTCAAAAATGTTCTGTTTCTTGAATTCCTGAGAATTCCTAATTACTTTAAATGCATATTGCTGAAAAATACAGGGAGTCCTTGGGTTACAACTCATTCCCGTTCCTATGACAATGATGTAACCCAACTTATGATATTAAGTTGAAACACATCTATTCTAAGACAATTGTAAAATTGTAATCTAGAACATAAAAACACTACTGAGCCACAGAATAAGGAAAAAGACATGAATATACTGTACTGTACACTCTACTGCATACTCTGCTGCGCACAGCCGACCTAGTTCACCCACATAGTTTGGAACTGTAGTGCTAATGGTGCAAGCCAAAACAGTCACATCTCAGTTTTTTAAAGTTTTTATGGGAGTGAGCATGGTAAACTCAACACATTGTATGTCAAGATTGTCTAACCTGAGGACCCCTGTATACACAGTTAGGAATCTTTGAAGGAGAATTATGAGTGGCTGGCTAATACGTAGTTCATCAAAACAGCTGTCCTACTTTATCCGTTCCTGAGGATTAGAGAGGAAAGAGCAGCAGCCTAGGGTCTGCCAAAGCTGTGTTCTAATTGCAAGACAAAAGGACAAAGTCACAAGTTTCCCTCCTTACAGATTGGCTGCAATGCTGTCAGCTGGGCCCCTGCTGTTGTACCTGGAAGCCTCATAGACCAGCCTTCAGGGCAGAAGCCCAGCTACATCAAGAAATTTGCTTCAGGTGGCTGTGACAACCTCATCAAGCTGTGGAAGTAAGTAAGGTTGGTGGGCTTCTCAAAGGGATGCTTCTCACCTTCTACCCTACCTACCATGAGTCAGCCACAGTTCACAAAAAAATGGGATCACCTTTCTTCTTTCCTCTTGCTCATAAAGTATTATTTTCAATGTCAGTACATCCTGGAAAAAAAGAACAACTTGCTTTTTGCTCAAGCACTTTTATTCTTCACGTAATTGCTAACTGCTAGAGCTGACACTGCATTATACCTGGTGTACTGGATAAAATTCTTCAGGCTCAGCAAATGAAATCAGAAAGATGGAATAGCTTCTCAACCCCTGTGGAGCCTAGGATGTGGGGAAAGCATGAAGGTGTGGGAAGGGCAGCTGGGCTGCTACCTGATTCTCCTCTGATCTCCCCTATTAGGGAGGAGGAAGACGGCCAGTGGAAGGAGGAGCAGAAGCTGGAAGCACATAGTGATTGGGTTCGAGACGTGGCCTGGGCCCCATCCATTGGTCTACCCACCAGCACCATTGCCAGCTGTTCCCAGGTAAGCTCAGCCCATCCTGTGTTTAGTCTCTGAGTGAGCCCCATCAGCCCTCACAGTCCCCTTAGAGGAAAGTCCTTGAGAGGTAAGGGCAGGGCAACAGGCACCTTTGAAGTGGTGTAGATAGGGGAGCTCTGGAGCCAGGTCATCACGCAGTGAACCCTTGATCAGAAGAAGCCAGAGGGACTTGCCTCCACTGAGCCAAGAGCAGCGCAGTTTCCCCTCCTGACGTTTGTGAGTAGGGAATGGAGGTGACCAGGTGCGATTGTGGCGAGTGTTCCCAAACTAGGGCCAGGGCAATGGGGAATTCTAAGACCGTGAACTTGTCTACTATCCACTCTTCCCAAGCAGTCACAAAAGTAAAACCAAGAACAAGCCTTTAATTGTACGCTGCCAACACTCTAGGCAAGAATTAAGCCAGGCCTTTTATGTCATTTGTGCCTGTTTTATTTGGTCCTTCATCGTGACAGAGTATTTTTTCCTCCCTTCTCATTCTCTGAGCTTGGGTTTTTAGACAGCCATACCCATTCAGTTGAGAAAGTCAGAGGAAGCTGAAACAAGGAAGTGACTTTGCAAACATGAGGAAAACCCAGAGAAAATTTGAGAGTTACCAAAGTAAAGTGCATACCTGAAAATAGTATGAGGAAAGGAACCTGGGAGCCACTTGCCATATGTGAAGTGCATTCCTAGGGTAAAGGCATAAAAGCAAGGGTATTGGGCTGGAGATTGGCCCTTAAAGCTGTGGAAACCCAGGGGATTCTTGGGTATGTTTTGCACTGACTCCACCTCCCTATGCCTGCAAAGGTCCAATATGGCTCCAGATTGGGAGGATATTACCAGTGCAGGATCCCTGCCCCCGTCTCCTGACTCTCCTGTCTTCCCAGGATGGTCGTGTGTTCATTTGGACCTCTGACGATGCCTCGAGCAATACATGGACCCCCAAACTACTGCACAAGTTCAATGATGTTGTGTGGCACGTGAGCTGGTCCATCACAGCTAACATCCTGGCTGTCTCGGGTGGAGATAATAAGGTACAGCCCATTTCCATGATCTGATCGACAGGGCCCCATTTGTCTTCACTTTGCCCGCTGGAGAGCACGTCTAATGGCAGGCTTGCGGAGCGGTTAACCACTTCTAAGTGTATTCAGTAGCATTTAAGTACATTCACGTGTCATGCAATCATCACCACAGTTCATCTCAAGAACTCTTTTCATCTTCCCAAACTGAAACACTGTGTTAAATACATAGCAATGCCCCATTTTCCCTCCCCCAACCTGTAGCAACCACTATTTCCTTTCTTTCTCTGGGAATTTGACTACTCTGGCGACTAAACTTCCTGTAAGTGGATTCACACAGTATTTATTTTTGTGACTGGCTTATTTCACTTAGCATACTGTCCTCATTCATAGTGTAGATCATCTGTGTTGTAGCATGTGTCATAGTTTCCTTCCTTTATAAGGCTCAATAATTTTTATTTGTACTGCATTCTGTTTTTCCATTTATCTGGTCCTTTAATTACAGTTGGCATATGTTAGTTTCAAGTGTAAAAATAGTGATTCGACATTTATATAACTTAGTGTGATCACCCTGATATATCTAGTACCCATCTGACACCATAGTTATTACAGTATTACTGACTCGGTTTCCTGTGTTTTACTTCGTACCCATGACTGTATTTGTAACTGGAAATTTGTACTACTTAATCCCTTCACCTTTTTCACCTATCCTCCAAAACCCCCTCTTGCAGATAATCATCAATTTGTTTCTTATTTGTTTGTTCATTTATTTTGTTTTTTAGATTATAAGTGAAACCATATGGTTTTTCTCTTTCTCTGGCTTATCTCATTTGGCATAATACTGTCTAGATCCTATCATGTTGTCACAAATGGCAAGATTTAACTCTTTCTTATGGCTGAGTAATATTCTGTTGTATATGTTACCAATACTTTTTATACATTTGTCTATCGGTGGACACTTAGGTTGCTTCCATATCTTGGTTATTACAAATAAGGCAGATCTGTGTTTTGGGTTTCTTCAGATAAATACCGAGAAGTGGAATTGTTGGGTCATGTGGTAGATCTATTTTTAATCTTTGAGTAACCTTCATACTGTTTTCCGTAATGGTTGTACCAATTTATAGTCACATCAACAGTGCCCAAGGGTTCTCTTACTTTTCTCCACATCCTCACCAACATCTGTTGTCTGTTGGTTTATTGATGATAGCCATCTGACAAGTGTAAAGTGATATCTCATCATGGTTTCAGTTTTTATTTCCCTGATGATTAATGATGTTGAGCATCTTTTCACATGTCTGTTAGCTGTCTGTATGTCCTATTGGGGGAAATGCCTATTCAGCTCCTCTACTCACTTTTTAATAAGATTGTTTGGTTATTTAGGTATTAGGTTGTATGAATTCCTTATATATTTTTTTAAATAAAAGCATGTTATTGCCTGACCAGGCGGTGGCGCAGTGGATAGAGCGTCAGACTGGGAAGCCGGAAAACCCAGGTTTGAGACCCCCAAGGTCGCCAGCTTGAGCGTGGGCCCATCTGGCTTGAGCAAAAGCTGGCCAGCTTGGACCCAAGGTCGCTGGCTCCAGCAAGGGGTTGCTCGGTCTGCTGAAGGCCCGCGGTCAAGGCACATGTGAGAATGCAATCAATGAACAACTATGGTGTCGTGACGTCAATGAGAAACTAATGATTGATGCTTCTCACCTCTCTCTGTTCCTGTCTGTCTGTCCCTATCTATCCCTCTCTCTGACTCTCTGTCCTTGTAAAAAAAAAAAAAGAAAGAAAGAAAAAAAGCATGTTATTATTCATATTAGTGAAGGAAAATATCAGACATATCTTCACTGTTACTCCTGCCCCATCAGTGCCCATAGTCACAGGCCTACAGGCTGTTCTGCAAATACAGGATTAAGAAACCTCGAAAGGGCTGATAATGTAGGATCTCCTCTCATGGCTACCAACCAAAGCTTCAGCTTTGGAGTGTGGTCTGTATACTCATTTAACTCCAGTACTTCTAGCTGTTCAAACCGGGGCCAGATGAGGTAATCAATCATAGAAAGTGAGTTGCCACCAAAGAAGGTTGTCTTCTTATTGGTCAGAACCTCCTCAACCCTGCTGAATTCTTTATGAATTTCTTCTAGGCCAAAGCACTCTTTCTTATTTTTATATCTAGTAAAGCTTCCTACCAAAAGTGGTACCTTAGAAAATAACCCAAAGACCATCTTTTGGCATACTTTCTCATCGGTGTCACTTGGCAACAGCTTCTTCCTAGATATGCTCCATCCAGGTATGCACAAGTGATGGCAGACTTGTAGAAGAGCTGGCCTTGTTTTCTAAAATCGGCACCAGACCTAAGTGGTTCTTCTCAAAGAACCACTCCGGCTTCTTTTTCAGGTTGATGTTGATGAGCGTGGGCCCATCTGGCTTGAGCAAAAAGCTGGCCAGCTTGGACCCAAGGTCGCTGGCTCCAGCAAGGGGCAGCTTGGTCTGCTGAAGGCCCGCGGTCAAGGCACATGTGAGAAAGCAATCAATGAACAACTATGGTGTCGCAATGGCAATGAAAAACTAATGATTGATGCTTCTCATCTCTCTTCGTTCCTGTCTGTCCCTCTGACCCTATCTATCCCTCTCTCTCTGCCTTTCTCTCTGTCCCTGTAAAAAAACAAAAAGATTCTTTGTCTTTAACCTTTGGCATTTAATTGTGATGTCTTGGTGTGGGCCTTTTTTGGGGCTCTGCTTCCTGGACTCACATATCTATTTCCTTTACCAGGTTAGGGGAGTTTTTAGTCATTTCTTCAAATGGGTTTTCTGTCCATTGCTGTCTCTTCTCTTGGTACTCTTATGATCTGATTGTTAGTGTGCTTGATGGTGTCTCAGAGGTCCTTTAAAACCACAGTGTGAGCTAAGGCCAGCCACCACTTGTGCCAGGCTTGGGGCTGCTTAGCAAGACATAAAATGGACGTCTAAGGCAGCTGCTGCTTGTTTGAGGTTTGTGTACCTTTAAGAGATTTGGGGAAAGTCTGCAGCATGAGCCAAGGCAGGCCTTTGTGTGGAAAAGCCACTGGAAGAGTTTTGGGCCCAGCACTGTAGTTGGGCGGGAGAGGGTCTCAGGGAATCACCAGTGCTGGCTGAACAGTATTAGGTTAATGGAGACCTCAGATGTGGTCCGGGGCCTGACTGCTCTATATAAGGAGTTCTCTGTCCCCAGAGAGTGCTGCCCTTATCCTTGCTTCTCGAGCCCTTGCCTGGAAGCTAGTCAATTTAGTTTCCCCCCGTATGTCCCTGGTGCTTTTCCAGCTGATGCCTCTGCACTGGAGCCCACAGGGAGTGAGTTTGTGAGCCAGCGAGTCCATGGGCAGACCCCTCAAGAGGATGCCTGGGTCTCCAGCAGACCCCCGTCTCAGACCCAGTCCGCACTCGTTTCCCAGGCGTTGTGGCACTCCTCTTCCTGACACCGAGCTCCCTGCCTGGGGAGCCCAGGGGGGGCATTGGAACCTCCCACTCCACGGGCAGGCCTCCGAAGCCAAGATACCCCTCCTGATTCTTAATCACCACACCGTGAGTGTGAGACCTGCCCTTTCCGTGTCTTCATGCCTCCTACCAGTTACAGGCACTCTGTTTAGCTAGACTTTAGTTCTTCTCAGTGATGGTTCTGTAATTTAGTTGTAACTCTGATGTGGTTGGAGGAGGAGGTGAGCACTGCATTTACCTACTCCACCATCTTGACTGGAAGTCTTACTCGTTTATATGTTGATGGACCTTGTGGCTATTGTAAATAATGCTGCTGTGCATGTGGATATACAAATAATATCTCTTCAAAACCCGTTGCAGTCAGTGTTTATCCACCCTGTCCCTTTCAGGTACAGTGGTCCCTGAATGATCTAGCAGGCCCTATCTCAAAGCCACAGAATTTTGAAATGGTAATGACCCCTCAAAGGACAACCAATCCAACCTTCTTTATTTCTAGTGAATGCCAGAGTTAGGACTAGAACCCAGGTTCGGTGGCACCCAGGACAGGCCAGAGCTCAGGCAGCTCTAAAGGCAGGAAGGAAGTGCTTGGTTGTAAATTCTATGTTTAGGTGTCTGCTGTCACTATACCTTAATGCAGTGGTTCTCAAACTTCTTGAAGTTGGGGTGCATTTAAAATTCTACAAGTAATTGTAGGCACACTATATACAAATTTCTGAGAAATATGTTATAATAATTAAGTCAAATATTAAAGAAAAATATATAAACTTCAAGTGTGCTTTTACAGTAATTAAACAATAAATACGACAAAATTAAATTTATTCTAACATTAAAAAACATTTTTGTTACATTTTTTGAGTTATGCTTTTTAGAATTCATAAAAAAGAGGGGTTAAAAATAAAAACTGCAAAAAGTTATCTTTTTATATATAGAAATACATTCTTAGTAAGATTTAGTAAATTCAGCAGGTCCCAGTGCAAATGTGTTTTTTTGTTTTTGTGTTTATGAGAAACCTGAGCCTGATGTATCCTAGTGATTTCCTCAATGTTTGGGCATATATTTGAAAGGCAAACTCATTTCCTCGTCAATACATTAAAGAATTCCTCTCTATTTACTCTTGTGTTGAGTGCAGAAAACCCCCACCATACATATCATCTTAACTTTACACCAAACAAAGGATAGAAGAAATTTGCCTCCAGTCTTTCCGGGGAACATGGGGAGTAGTGTAAACAATCCAGCACCACAGTTTAACAGCCTTTTGCAACCTAATCAGGCAGGTGAGGTGGGGGGTTGGGCAGACTGTCAGCTTACAGCCAATTCCCCACACCTCTGTCCCCCAAAAATCTAAACTCCCCCAACAGGCACATATTTCTCTGGAATACCATAGAGCGCACCTGGAAATCTTCTAGGGTGCACACTTTGAGAACCACTGCCTTAATGCTTCTCTTCTTTGTAAGCCTTTTTTCTATGAAAAACTCAACTGTTTCCTGTCTCCATAGCACTCCTTCACTAGACTTAGTATGTTTTCAGTCCATAGCATTCTGCACAGTGCATATTTAGTAAGTAAAGTCTGTCCCTAAAAGCAGGAGTTCTTAAATCATTTTAAAATTTTTATTTTAAATTTTTATTGTTTGCTTAGCTTTAGGTAGTTTTTATTAGGTTATGATTTTTTAATGCAGTAGTTTTTACTCTCCAGGGTAAACCTTTTCTGCTCTTACCTTTTTTCCACTGTTTTCTTAATGTTGAGAAAACATACTTACTGATCTGCTTTCCTTTTCTACCAGTTTTCAAATGTTAGCATCACTAAACTTTGTAATACACAGATTGCCAACCCCACCCCTAGAGCTTCTGAATCAGTGGGGTCTGAGCTGTGACCCAAGAATTTTCAGTTTAAGCAAGCTCCCAGATGATGCAGATGTGCAGGTCCAGGAACCACGCTTTAAGGATCACTGCTCTTGCCTGACCAGGCGGTGACGCAGTGGATAAAGTGTCGGACTGGGATGCGGAAGACCCAGGTTCGAGACCCCAAGGATGCCAGCTTGAGCGTTGGCCCATCTGGCTTCAGCAAAAGCTCGTCAGCTTGGACCCAAGGTCGCTGGCTCCAGCAAGGGGTTGCACGGTGTGCTGAAGGCCCGCGATCAAGGCACATGTGAGAAAGCAATCAATGAACAACTAAGGTGTTGCGATGGCAACAAAAAACTAATGATTGATGCTTCTAACCTCTCTCCGCTCCTGTCTGTCTATCCCTCTCTCTGACTCTCTCTCTGCCCATGTAATAAAAAAAAAAATCACTGCTCTTGCCCTAGCCAGCAGTCTGAGTGGATAAAGCATCAGCCCGGATTGTGGAAATCTCAGGTTTGACCCCCAGTCAGGGCACATATGAGGAGTGACTGTCTGCTTCTCTTCCCCTTTCTCTCCCTCTTCTCTCTCTCTTCCTCTCCCCTGGCTTGATTGGTCCGATTGGTCAGCCTCAGGCGCTGATGATAGCTTGGTTGATTTGAGCATTGGCCCCAGACTGGTTGCTGGGCGGATCCTGGTTGGGACACATGTGGGAGTCTGTCTTACTATATCCTCTCTTCTCACTTAAAAAAAGAACTCACTGCTGTTCATCGTCCTGAAGCACAGAGGTTGCTAGTTTGATCCCCAGTTAGGGCACGTACAGAAACAGATCTATGTTCTTTTCTCTCCCTTGTTCTCTTACTAAAATCAATAAGTAAAACTTCTTTCAAAAAAATCACCGTTCTTGCCTGACTGATCAGGTGGTGGCGCAGTGGATAGAGCGTCGGACTGGGATGCGGAGGACCCAGGTTTGAGACCCCGAGTTTGCTAGCTCAAAGCTCACCTAGCTTGGACCCAAGTTCGCTGGCTTGAGCAAGGGGTTACTCAGTCTGCTGTAGCCCCCGGTTAAGGCACATATGAGAAAGTAATCAATGAACAACTAAAGTGCCACAACGAAAAACTGATAATTGATGCTCTCATCTCTCTCCATTCCTGTCTGTCCTTATCTATCCCTCTCTCTGACTCTCGCTCTGTCTTTGTAAAAAAATAAAATAAAAACACTGTTCTTTACCACCTCATATCCTCTCACTGAAGCTATGTCAACATGGTTAAAACAATATCTGTGTTTACATTATTATTATTACTATTTAATTCTAATATATAATTCTAATGATAGAACATTATTCACAAAAGGTAAGATTTTCTTCTTTTTTATGGCCAGGTAGTGTCCATTGTGTAAAGGTACCATAGCTTTTTTATCTGCTTATCTACTGATGGACACTTGGGCTGCTTCCAGATCTTGGCTATGGTAAATAACACTGCAGTGAACGTAGGGGTGCATGTATTCTTTTGAATTACTAACTTGGGTTTCTTCTCATAAGTTCACAGAAGTAGAATTGCTAGGTAATAAGGCAGTTCCATTTTCAGATTTATTTACTTATTTATTTAACAAGAGACAGGCAGGCAGGCAGGAAGAGAGATGAGAAGCATCAATTCTTAGTGGAGACACTTTAGTTCATTGATTGCTTCTCATTCATGCTTCTCCTGCCGAGCCAGTGACCTTGGGCTTAAGGCAGCGACCTTGGGCTTCAAGCCAGTGATCTTGGGGCTCAAACCAGTAACAATGGAGTCACATCTCTGGTTCCATGCTCAAGCTGGCGACCCCATGCTCAGCTGGTGAGTCCGTCCGTACTCAAGCTGGTAACCTCAGGGTTTGAACCTGGTTCCTCGGCATCCCAGGTCACATTATCCACTATGCCACCACCTGGTCAGACCCATTTTTAATTTTTTTAAGGTAACTCCATACCACTTTCCACAGGGGCTGTACCAGTTTGCATTCCCATCAACAGGGCACAATAGTTCCTTTTTTCTCTACCCTCACCAATACTTGATTTATTGATAGTTGTTATTCTGACAGGTGATAGGTGATATCTCATTGTGGTTGTTTTTTTTTGTTTGTTTTTTAAAGATTTTATTGATTTTTATTTTCCAGGACAGAGAGAGAGTCAGAGAGAGGGATAGACAGGGGCAGACAGACAGGAACGGAGAGAGGTGAGAAGCATCAATCGCCAGTCCTTCACCGCCATTGTGACACCATAGTTGTTCATTGATTGCTTTCTCACATGTGCCTTGACTGCGGGCCTTCAGCAGACCGAGCCACCCCTTGCTGGAGCCAGCGACCCTGGGTCCAAGCTCGCGAGCTTTTGCCCAAGCCAGATGGGCCCGCGCTCAAGCTGGTGAGCTCGGGGTCTCGAACCTGGGTCTTCCGCATCCCAGTCCGACGCCCCATCCACCGTGCCACCACCTGGTCAGGCTCTCATTGTGGTTTTAATTTGCATTTCTCTGATGATTAGTGACATTGAGCAATTTTTCATATGTCCGTTGGCCATCTGTATGTCCTTTTTTGAAGAAATGTCTTCAGATCCTTTTTCTTTTTTAAAATTGGATTGTTTGGTGTTTTATAAGTTCTTTATAAATTTTGGATATTAACCCGTTATCAGATGTATCTGTGAATGTTTTCCCATTCAGTGCATTGTCTTTTTGTTGATGGTTTCCTTTGCTGTGCAGACACTTTTTAGTTTAATGTAGTCCCATTTGTTTATTTTTTCTTTTGTTTCCTGTGCCTGAGGAGATATATTGGAAAATATATTGCTCCAAGAAATGTCTGCAATTTTACTGCCTATATTTTCTTCTAGGACTTTTATGGTATCCAGTATAATATATATTTAAGTCTTTAATCCATTTTGAGTTTATTCTTGTGTATGGTGTAAGAAAGTGCTCTAACCTGGCACAGTGGATAGAGCATCAGCCTGAGATGATGAGGACCGAGTTTGAAACCCCAAGGTCGCCAACTTGAGCGTGGACTCATCTGGCTTGAGTGCAGGTTCACCAGCTTGAGCGTGGGGTTGCCGGCTTGAGCGTAGGATCTTAGACATGAACCCAGAGTCGCTGCCTTGAGCCCAAAGGTCACTGGCTTGAAGCCCAAGGTCACTAACTTGAGCAAGAGGTCACTTACTCTGCTGTATTTGCCCATTTAAGGCACATATGAGAAAGCAATCAGTTAAAAACTAAGGAGCCACAACAAAGAATTTATGCTTCTCATCTCTCTCCCTTCCTGTCTGTCTCTCTCGAAAATAAAAAGGTCTAGTTTCTTTTTTTTTTTTTGGCATGTATCTGTCTAATTTTCCCCAACCCCTATATTGAATAGACTTTTAGCCCATTGTGTGTTTTTGCCTGCTTTGTAAAATATTGACTATAAAGACTTGGGTTTATTTCTGAACTTGCTGCTCTGTTCCATTGATCTATATGTCTGTTTTTATGCCAGTACCATGCTGTTTTGATTACTGTGGTTTTGTAGTATAGTTTGATACCAGGTAGTAGAATTCCTCCAACTTTTTCTTTCTCAAGATTACTATTGCTAGTCAGGGTCTTTTGTGGTTCCGTATAAAGTTTTGGAATATTTGTTCTAGGTCTGTGAAATACAACAATCATATCTTCATAGGAATTTTACTGATTCTATAGATTTCGAGTAGATGGTCATTTTAATGATGTTTATTCTTTCTGTCCATAAACACTGTATGTCCTTCCACTTATTTCTATCTTCCTCAGTTTCTTCCTTCAGTGTCAAGTATTTTCCTCATACTGGTCTTTTACATCCTTGGTTATACACTGCTCACAAAAATTAGGGGATCAGAGAACATGCAGATACTCCAGTACTTTCACCTTTTTGTATAGTGCATTTTTACCAGTGAAATAAAAGTTAGTTTTGCATCTCATTTACATACTTGAACTTTTTTTCACTTGTCATTTGCTTTTTGGATATTCTTGTTTAATTAAAAAAAAAATCAAAAGCTTTTCTTTTTATCGCTTCATATTCAGTTTTAAATATCCCCTAATTCTTGTGAGCAGTATATTTATTCCGATGATTTTATTCTTTTTGAGGCTATTGTGAATGGAATTGTTTCCTTAGTTTCCCTTTCTGATAGTTCATTCTTGGTATGTATAAAATGCAACTGATTTCTAGATACGTATTTTGTATCCTGCTACTTTATTGAATTCACTTACAGTTCTAGTAGATTTTTTGGTGGAATCTTTAGGGTTCTTTATATACAGTATCATGTCATCTACAAATAATGACAGTTTTTCTGCCTTTCCAATTTGGGTGCCTTTTATTTCTTCTTATCTCATTTGCTGTGACTAGGACTCCCAGTACTACGGCTGAATAAGAATGGTGGACATGGACATCTCTTTCTTGGTCCCAATCTTAAGAGAAACGCTTGTAGTTTTGCCCAAGTATGATGTTGACTGTGACTTTATCATGTGTGACTTTTATTATGTTGAGGTATTTTTCCCTCTATTCCCACTTTGTTGGAAGTTATCTATCATAAATGGGTGCTGGATTTTATCATATCCTTTGTCTACATCTATTTATATAATTATGTGGTTTTTATCCTTCATTTTATGTGGTATATCACATTTATTGATTTGCATATATCATACCGACCTTGCATCCCCAGAATAAACCCCACTTGATCATGTTGTATGATCTTTTCAATGTATTGCTGGATCTGGTTTGCTAATGTTTTTTTGTTTGTTTGTTTGTTTTACAGGGACAGAGAGAGAATCAGAGAGGGATAGATAGGGACAGACAGACAGGAATGGACAGAGGTGAGAAGCATCAATCATTAGTTTTTCGTTGCCGTCGCAACACCGTTGTTCATTGATTGCTTTCTCACATGTGCCTTGACCGCGGGCCTTCAGCAGACCGAGCCACCCCTTGCTGGAGCCAGCGACCTTGGGTCCAAGCTGATGAACTTTTCGCTCAAGCCAGATGGGCCCGCGCTCAAGCTGGCGAGCTCGGGGTCTTGAACCTGGAGCTTCCACATCCTAGTTCAATGCTCTATCCACTGCGCCACCACCTCCTCAGGTGGTTTGCTAATGTTTTGTTGAGGATTTTAGCATCTGTGTTCATCGGGGATATTGGTCTATAATATTTTTTTCTTTGTAGTGTATCTGATTTTGGAATTAGGATAATACTGACCTCATAAAGTGAGCTTGGGAGTCTTCCCTCTTCTTGAACTTTTTTGGAATAGTGTGAGAAAGATGATGTCATTTCTTTTTAGAATGTTGGGTAAAATTTACCCGTGAAGCCATCTAGTCTAGTCTAAGACATTTGTTAACTGGGAGTGTTTTGATTACTGCTTCAATTTCACTAGTTGTAATCTGTTCAAATTCTGTGATTCTTCCTGATTCAGTTTTGTAAGATTGTATGTTTTAGGGATTTATCCATTTCATCCAGATTGTCCAATTTGTTGGCATATAGTTGTTCATAATGTGTATCTTTAGAGAAATGTCTATTCATGGTTTTTTGCCAGTTTTGATTGGATTGATTTTTTGCTATTGACTTATAGGAGGTATTTTTATATTAATTCCTTATCAAATAAATGGTTTGCAAATATTCTTTCCCATTCCATCGGTTGTCTTTTTGTTTTTGGTGTTTTTTGCTGTGGAGAAGCATTTTCATTTGCTGTAGTCCCACTTGTTTATTTTGGACTTTGTTGCTTATGCTTCAGGTGTCATATCTAAAAACTCATTGCTGGGACCTGTATCAAGGAACTTTTTTCCTAAGTTTCTTCTGGGAGTTTCATGATTTCGGGTACATTTAATTATGTAATCCATTTCAAGTTAGTTTTTGTGAGTGATGTAAAACTGGGGTTTTGGTTGTTTTTATATGTGTATACCCAATTTTTCCAGGATCATTTATTGAAGAGACTGTTTTCCATTGAGTATTTTTGGCTTCCTTGTCAAATATAAGTTGACCATATATCCTTAGAATTCTTAGCTTTTGATTCTGTTCAATTGATCTATTTGTTTTTAATGCCAGTGCCATATTATTTTTAACTCAAGTTTTATAATATAGCTTGAACTCAGGAAGTGTGATACCTCTCACTTTGTTCTTTCTCAATATTGCTTCAGCTGTTCAGACTCTTGTGGTTCCATGTGAATTTTAGGATTTTATTTTTTACATTTGTAAAAAATGCCATTGAAATCTTGATAGGTATTACATTGACTCTATAGATGATTTATGGTAATATGGACATTTTAACAATATCCTTTCATTTCAGAAACATAGGCTATCTTTCCATTTGTGTTGTCTTCCATTTCTTTCATCAATGTCTTAGTTTTCAGAGTAGAGATCTTTTACTTCCTTGGTTAAGGGTTGTTTTGTTTTTAAGATTTTATTGATTGATTTTAGAGAAGAGAAAGGTGGGAGGGAGGAGCAGGAAGCATCAACTCATAGTTGCTTCTCATACTGCCTTGACTAGGCATGCCTAGGGTTTCGAACCTACAACCTTAAGCATTCCTGGTCTACACTCCATCCACTGTTCTACCATGTTAGTCTTAAGTATTTTATTGTTTTTGATGCCTTTTTTTTTTTTGTAGAGAAGCGGGGAGGCAGAGTCAGACTCCACATGTGCCCAGCTGGGATCCAGCCAGCATGCCCACTAGGGGGTGTTGCTCCACGGCAACCAGAGCCATTCTAGCGCCTGAGGCAGAGGCCATGAAGCCACCCTCAGCACCTGCGCCAGCTTTGCTCCCATGGATCCTTAGCTATGGGAGGGGGGGTAAGGGGGGAGAGAGAGAGAGAGAAAGGAGTGGGGGAAGGGCAGAGAAGCAGATGGGTACTTCTCCTGTGTGCCCTGTCCAGGAATCAAACCCAGGATTTCCACACACAGGGCCGATGCTCTACCTCTGAGCCAGCTGGCCGGGGCCTGTTTTTGATGCTATTTTTAATGGGATCTTTTTTATTTCTTTTCAGATAATTTGTTGCTAGTATATGGAAATGTTACTGATTTTGTATGTTAATTTTGTATACTGCAACTTCACTGGATTCCTTGATTGGATCTCAAAGTTTTTGTAGGACTCTTGAGGATGTTCTATATATAAAATTATGTCATCTGCAAATAGAGACAATTCTACTTCTTTCCAGTTCTGATTTTTTTTTTCTTGTTGATTCCCCTGGCAAGGACTTTTCAGTACTGTGTTGAGTAGGAGGGGTAAGAGTGGGCACCCATGTATTGTTCTATCTTACAGGAAAAGCTTTCAGCCTTTCACCAGTGAGTCTGATGTTAGCTGTGGGCCTGTCATGTATGGCTTTTATTCTATTGAGATACATTTCTTCTATACCTTATATTTTGAGTTTTTATTATGAGTGTTGAATTTTATGAAATGCTCTTTTCTTTGCATGTACTGAGATGATCATGATTTTTTCTTTTATTCCACTAATGTGATATATCACATTGATTTGTGTATGTTGAACCATCTTGTTTCCCAGATATAAATCCCACATTATCATGGTGAGTTATACTTTTTTGTTGGTTAAGTGAGAGAGGAGATAGACCCCACATGTGCCCCTAAATCTACCTGGCAACCCATCTTGGGCTGATGCTCGCAACTGAGCTATTTTTAGCACCTGAGGCTGGTGTGCTCAAAGCAACCAACCAACCTATCCTCACCACCCAGGGCCACACTTCAACCAGTTGAGCCATTGGCTGTGAGAGGGGAGGTGGGAGATAAGGGAGAGGGGGAAGGAGAAAGAAGTAGATGCCTTGCTTCTCCTGTGAGCCCTGATCAGGAATCAAACCTGGGATGTCCATATGCTGGGCTGACACTCTATCCACTGAGCCAGCTGGCCAGGGCCAAATGATACTATTAATGTGCTGCTGAATTTGGCCTGCTAGTGTTTTATTGAGAATTTTTGCATTTATATCTGTGAGGGATATATTCTATAATCTTCTGATAGGGTCCTTTTCTGGCTTCGGTATCAGTATAATGATGGCCTCATAATATGAATTTGGGTGTGTTTCCTCCTCTTCAATTTTTTTTAGGGATTGGTGTTAATTGTTCTTTAATTCTCGGTAGAATTTACCAGTGATGCCTAGGCCTTTCTTCATTGGAGCTTTTTTTTTATTACTGATTCAATCTCCTTATTGGTAATTGGTCTAGTCACACTTTGTCTTTCTTCTTGTTTCAGTGGTTTATATGTTTCTAAGAATTTTTCTGTTCCTTCAAGGCCTTCCAGTTTGTTGGTGTCTAGTTACTCATGTGTCTCTTACAACTCTTTGTGTGGTATCAGTGTAATGTCTTTTCCACTTAAAATTGTTGATTTGGGTCCTCTCCCTTTTTTCCTCGATTGGTTTAGTCTAGTTTGTTGATTTTGTCTTTTAAGAGAACCAGCTCTTACTTTGGTTATTAATCTTTTTTATTTCTGCTCTGATGCTTATTATTTCCTGTTCTCTGTTGTAAACTTTATTTCCTTCCTTCATGCTTATTTTGAGCTGTTTTTTTTTTCATTAAGGCAGAGTTAGGTTTTAGTTGGGATCTTTTTGTTTTTTTTTTACAGGGACAGAGAGAGGGATAGGGACAGACAGACAGGAACGGAGAGAGGTGAGAAGCATCAATCATTAGTTTTTCGTTGCCGTCGCAACACCTTAGTTGTTCATTGATTGCTTTCTCACATGTGCCTTGACCGCGAGCCTTCAGCAGACCGAGCAACCCCTTGCTGGAGCCAGCGACCTTGGGTCCAAGCGGACGAGCTTTTGCTCAAGCCAGATGGGCCCGCGCTCAAGCTGGCGAGCTCGGGGTCTCGAACCTGGGTCTTCCGCATCCCAGTCTGACGCTCTATCCACTGCGCCACCGCCTGGTCAGGTGGGATCTTTCTTAATGTAGATCAGTGGTTCTTAACCTGGGTTCTATCGAACCCTAGGGGTTCGATGAGTCAGTCTCAGGGGTTCGGAGAAGCCTGTGCAGCGGAGGCCAGAATAAAGTAATACTGTAATTTGTTGTGAGTTCATGCACTTTGTTGGTTTTGTTCTTTGAGCAAGGTGATGTTCATGCACGGCTCATTTTGTGCACCAGTAAAAAACATACACCTATATGTTGAATTTGGAAAAATAAATCATATTTAGCACTAAAGAAGGGTTCAGCCTGACCAGGCAGTGGCGCAGTGGATAGAGCGTCAGACTGGGATGCGGAAGACCCAGGTTCGAGACCCCGAGTTCGCCAGCTTGAGCGCGGGCCCATCTGGCTTGAGCAAAAAGCTTGTCAGCTTGGACCCAAGGTCACTGGCTCCAGCAAGGTGTGGCTCGGTCTGCTGAAGGCCCGCGGTCAAGGCACATGTGAGAAAGCAATCAGTGAACAACTATGGTGTCGCAACAGCAACAAAAAACTAATGATTGAGCCTGACCAGGCAGTGGCGCAGTGGATAGAGCGTCGGACTGGGATGCGGAAGACCCAGGTTCGAGACCCCGAGTTCGCCAGCTTGAGCGCGGGCCCATCTGGCTTGAGCAAAAAGCTTGTCAGCTTGGACCCAAGGTCACTGGCTCCAGCAAGGGGTGGCTCGGTCTGCTGAAGGCCCGCGGTCAAGGCACATGTGAGAAAGCAATCAATGAACAACTAAGGTGTCACAACCAAAAAAACTAACAATTGATGCTTCTCATCTCTCTCCTTTCCTGTCTGTCTGTCCCTATCTATCCCTCTCTCTGACTCTCTGTCTCTGTAAAAAATTAATTAATCAATTAAACTTTATCATAGATGTGTATCATAGATGGGGTTCAGTACTGTCCATGGTTTCAGTCATCCACTGGGGGGTCATGGAACATAATTCCCTTGTAGATAGTGGCAGCAGTGGAGGCTACTGTATTCTTTTCATTGTGTCCCCTTAAGTCCCTTTGGCATTCTATACTCTTTTCATTTCTTGTTCTTCTGACTAAATAATTCCAAATGTCATGTCTTACAGTTCATAGTTCTTTCTTGTACATTGTTGAGGCTGCTTTTAAATTCTTAAATTCAGTTACTGTATTTTCAGCTCTAGCATTTGGTTGTTTTTTCGTTTATTTTTCTTGATGGTTTCTATCACTTTGTCAAACTTTGTTTTGTTCATGCATTTAGTGATCTCAGTTGTGTATTCTTGGAGTTCACTAAACTTCAAAAGGATTATTCTGAGTTCTTTATCTGACACCCACCAATCTCCATTTCTTCAGTGTCAGTTATTAGAGCTTTATTCCTTTCCTTTGTTGGCATCATGAACCCTGATATCTTATGTTGGAATCTGTACACTGAAGTAAGTGGTCTCCCCTTCCAGGAATTAAAAGTTCACTTTAGAAGAGACAGTTCTTTACCAGCCAGCTCATTTTGGGTTTCTGGATGTATCTGCTGGTAATGTCTTTGGGCTGGTGGGGCTTGTTATTAGGTTCTGTCTGGGCAAAACAGCTTTTTGAGTTGAGGGTGGCACACAGGGTGTGCCACTGGCTGAGAACAGCTGGATATGACTGCCGGCTTAGTTCCCTACATTCTCTAGACTTACGACATGGTCAAGACTAGGCACTCTACTCAGCAATGGGTGGGGCTATGAATTAGCTTCCCTGCCCTGGCAGGACAGTAAGACAGCACCCAAAGCTTGTTTGGGGACCCACATCAGGCAAGAATGCATTGACTATCTTGGTCAGGTGAGGTCACTTGTTTTGCTCTACAGACAGAAAAGCACTGTTCCAGTGCCACTATAAGCAGGGCTCTTTGATGGGATATATAGCTTCCCGTGTGCTGGGTAAGGTCCCTGGTCTGAAAGCTGTATTCAGCAATAAATGATGCTACAAATTAGTTTTCCTTCCTGGCTCAGTGGGAAAAGCTGCTCCTAAGGCCATTGGTGTTTTTTCTGGCTTTAACTCAAGATGTGCCATGCCCTGAGTTTCCCGGCTGAAAGGAGCTACTGTCTTTGCTCTGGAGGCAAGCAGCTGTGCCTGCCCACCTTCCTCTCAGCCATACAGCCATAAGTTCCCTGGTCTGACTGTGCCCTTGACTCGGTTCTACTGATGAAGAAAGCCAGGGGTAGGACTCCGCAGGTAGTTCTACCAAGATCTGAGTTCTGGTTGTTGGAAGTCCCTCCCCCCTCCTCTGTCACAGTCAATTCCCAGTCATTGACCCCATAAGTTCACCTGCAATCCCCATAGGGCAAAACCAGAGTAGGGACTCCCACAAAGTGAGCCACACCACAGCTCTTGGGGAGCTTTTTTCCCTCCAGAAGAACTGTAGTTTCAACATGGTGCTGCACCTGCCTGGGAAAAAGTGAGACAGTTAGCCTGTGGCCATTCCTCTTAGTTTCTAAAGCAGTCTGTCCTGGTTGCTGGTGCAGGGGATGCATCAGTCTCACTCCCATGTTGTTAGAGTCTCTAGTGGTCTCTTGTCCATGAATACTATGTAGCTGTACATTTAAGGCAGAGTGAAATTGTTTCCAACTACCCATGTCACCATCTTGATGATGTCATTTTTTCTTCTGTTTTGATGGGATTTCAGTAAGGGAACCAAGATAAGTCCTCTGTTTACCAAAAAGGCTGTGAGCTATGGTTCTTTATGGGGATCTTGGCCCTCATTAGGGATACAGTGAGATGATGTGTCTGCTTCTTGCAGGTAACCTTGTGGAAGGAGTCAGTCGACGGGCAGTGGGTGTGCATCAGTGATGTCAACAAGGGCCAGGGTTCCGTGTCTGCTTCAGTCACAGAGGGCCAGCAGAACGAGCAGTGACAAGAAAGGCGGGACCCAGCTCCCCCACCTGCCAGTTTCCGGACTGCCCCTTCCTCAACCAACTGACCAAACAGCTAGGAAGAAGAGCGCAAACTCCAACAGGATTACTTTCCCAGGAACAGTTGAAACTACAACCAGATTGATCATCTGCCTTAACATGATTTGATATGATTTGTAATTTACTGTCTGGCTGAAAACATTCATGTTATAAGGAAAAAACTATGTACAAATGATCTTCAAATCTGTTATTTTAAAATAGCTTTTGGCCATTTTTATGCATTATTTGGAAAGTTTTCTTTCCAAAGTAATTAAACATGTTGTTTATAATTCTCCCTGTATTATCCTCCCTAAAATGTTCATTTTGACTCTAGTTGGTCAACATTGGCCAAACCTCACCCCCAAAGCTGGTTTGTCACAGCGTGAGCATCCATGATTCTGTTAAACAGAAGGTCCCATACTGAGCACTGTAAAAGGACTGCTGGACTTGGTCTTCAGTTGCAGCCTGTAACCCTGGCTCTGCCACTTACTCTGAGTACACATCCTCCTCTGTAGAATGAGACTAATAAAGTCTGTCCCGCAGAATGGTTATAAGACTCAAATGAGCAAATACATGTAGGTGGCCCACAAAATGCCATGCAGAGCTAGGCTAGTACTAACCAAATACCAATAATTAAGAGACCCCAGGTGAGATTAATGTAAAGGTGATTTAAAAGGTAAAGGTTTATATGCCTGACCTGTGGTGGCTCGGGATAAAGTGTTGACGTGGGATGCTGAGGTCGCTGCTTCAAAATCCCAGACTTGCCCGGTCGAGGCACATAGGAGAAGCAACAACTAAGAGCAGAAGCTTCCTGCTTCTGCCCCTACCCTTTCCCACTCCCCTCCCCTCTAAAATCACTAAAAACTCAATAAAAGGTTAAGGTATAGAGAGTGCTCAAAGGGTCAAAAGGCAGTAGGAGCCACAACGATTTTTATAATCCTTTCAAAAATAAAAAGCAACTAACATAGCAGTAGAAACCCCCAGACAATATTAAGGTCGCCCCTCAAACCACTGAATCTGAAGTAGTGGCACACATTCATAGCCATAATACCTGTGGGATCTGCTAGCAAGGGGAGTTCTTATGATCCTTTGAGCCAGGTAACTCAAGAATTACCATCAAGTAATTATCCATTCTGAATAGAAAACTCAGCAAGCCAATGATAGAACAACTGTTGAAACTAGAAGTTTCACATGAGTTCTACAGAAGAGGTTTCCACTTCTGCACATGAAGAATTAACACCTGTGATTTTCCTCACACTGTAAACAACTAGAGAAGCACACAAAATACACAAAACTGGTACTTTCAGGTATGTCACAGCAGGCAGTGAAGTGAGGGAGAATAACTGTCCAGCTTACTCCCTAGAGGCAGTTTCCAGGCTAAAGTCAGGGAGACAGAATCCAGCATCTAATGGCCTCATGAGTTGAAGAGACAGAGTTCAGGAAAGCTAAGCTACAACTTATGGGGCACAGCAAGAGAGACAAGGTCGCTGCGCAGTGCAAGCTTGTAAGGTCTGCAAAAAGGGTTCTTTAACCAACTTCTAACCTACATATATGAAGGGTGAAACTTCATGACTGGAAAGCAATTGACTAAACAATTCCTGAAAACTCACAGAGGAGTGAGAATAGTTCATTTTCCCAAGAACTAGAGTGCAACAACTTCATAGTGTTCAGTAGAGTCCTAAGAAAGACCTCAACAGTAGATCTTAAAACTGGGTCTAGAGGAAAGGCTGTCTTCAATCTTTTTTATTTTTTATTTTTTTACAGGGACAGAGAGAGAGTCAGTGAAATTACAGTGTGTTCGTAAAGTCATGGTGCACTTTTGACCGGTCACAGGAAAGGAACAAAAGACGATAGAAATGTGAAATCTGCACCAAATAAAAGGAAAACTCTCCCAGTTTCATACCTATTCAGTGCAGTTCAATGTGGGCTCCATTTGTTGCCCTACACACATCCAAACGATAGTGAAGTTCTTGCCACACACGGGTAAGGACATCTGATGTAACAGAGTGAATAATGTCTGTGATTCTCTGTTTTAAGTGATTAATATCATTGATACGTTCAATGTACATAAGTTGCTTCACATAACCACAAAAGTAGAAGTCTAAGGGCGTCAGATCCAGGGATCGTGGTGGCCATGGCTTGACAGAACCCCTGCCTATCCACAGCCGGGGGAATGTTCTATCCAGAAACTCACAAACAATGGTTGCATAGTGTGGAGGAGCGTCGTCCTATTGAAGACACCTGGAAACTGTGGCACTACATACAATTCCAAGAGGTCAAGATAGGTGTTTGCCGTCACAGACTGCTCCGCTGGCATGGCCGTGGGCTGCTCCGCTGTATACACGGTGTTATGTCATCTGTGCATGCGCACATGCTGCCACATCATCCTACAGAAACTGGGAGGGTTTTCCTTTTATTTGGTGCCGATTTCACATTTATTTCGTCTTTTGTTGCTTTCCTGTGACCGGTCAAAAGTGCACCATGACTTTACGGACACACTGTAATTTCACTTTGTGCCATATCAAAGCCCAACACTCTTTAAAGGAAAAACAAAATTCAGCACTTAATAACAAAATTCAGTGTCCAGCAGCCAGTCCAAAATTACCAGCATGCAAAGAAGCAGGAAAATACTGCCCATAATCAGGAGAGAAAAAACCAGTAATAGACATAGAAATGAGTCCATTGAATTAGTAGAGTAGGACCTTACAACAGTATCTGCAGTGAAAACAGACTGGAAGGGATTAAGAGCAGATCGGACACTACAGCAGGCAAGATGCACTAAGACTAAAGACACAGCAATAGAAACTATACAGATGAGCACAGGAAAAAAGGGTCTAAGAAATGAACCAAGCAACTGTGGCCTGTGGGACAACAGAAAGTAGTCTAAAATGTGTAAATTGCAATTGCAAGGAGAAAATAATTAAAGGCAGGGAAGAGGGACAAAAAATATATAAACAGCCAAAACTTTTCAAACCAGAGCAAAGCTATAACCCTATAGATACAAAAAAACTAGAGACCCCCCCCACAAGAAGAAACACTAAACATACCCCATAATAAAACTTGAAATTTTAAATTATACAAGCAGTCTGACATGTGATGGTGCAGTGTATCAAGTGTCAACCTAGAACACTGAGGTCACCGGCTCGAAACCCTGGGCTTACCTGGTCAAGGCACATATGGGAGTTGATACTTCCTGCTCCCCCCCCTTCTCTCTCTCTCAAGTAAATAAATAAAATCTTAAAAAATAAATTGGGGGAAGCTATTCTTCCTGGTTTAAAAAATAAATTATACAATCAGAGAAAAAGGCATATTACATAGAGAGGAACAAATATAGTCAGCCCTCCGTATCCATGGGTTTTGCATTTGTGGGTTCAACCAAACACAGATTGAAAATATTCAGGAAAAAAGTCCCAGAAAGTTCTAAAAAGCAAAACTTGAATTTGCCACACACCAAACACTAAGCTGAATCCACGCAAACCAAGTGGGGTGTAGGCATACCCTGCTGTGGCCTACATGCAAATACAGGTTATACACTAGTACCACACTATGTTATATAAGGGACTTGAGCATCTGCAGACTTTGTTCATCCACAAGGGTCCTGGAACCAATACCCCACAGATACTGAGAGATAACCATAAAAATGTCAACTTAACAGAAATTATGCAACCCATGAGAAAATTAACATCTTTGAAATGCTGAAAGGGAAAAAAAAGCAGCCTAGAATTTATACCTAGTGAAGAGATACTTTCTAAAAATAAAAGTGAGACATCAGCATCACAGCAGAGAAAACCTCTTTGCATCTCCCTGTAAATTTACAACTAGTCAGACTTCTATAACCCAAGAAAAGTTCCACTGCTTAACACATTAGGACGCCAGAGAGATCCACACATCAGTAGGTCTGGAGGTGAGCATACTGGAAACACAGGAGTCCAAATGGGAGAAAGATGGGTACAGTCCTGCAGACAGTTCCCCAGCAGCAGTAGTACTGGCACCCTAGAATCTGGCTCACTCCCGCAACTGCATCCAGAACCTGATAACAACAGAGATGCAACAGCATCCCACAGCACCAGCACCTATAGGAAAACAGGTAGCTTGCAAATCTGCCTCCCCACTACCTGTCACACCACCTGATGGTGGTGGTGGTGCCCCAGACCTAGGCAACCTGGGCACAGTGAGGGAACACACCACTCTGGATGGTAAATCCCAGGATTGCAGTGGAGCCACCCCAACCACAATAGTGGAGGTGCAGGGAGTGTTGGTAAGACAAACAAAAACTTGCACTATAGCACCGTCTACTGGAAAACAAAGACTTCTAAATACCAACCTGCTGAATTGTTAAAACCAAAATGGTACCTAAATAAGATAGGTTTTTAGTTCAAATGTCCAGCATAGAATAATCCAAACACCATGAACAACCAATGTAACATAGTAACTCAGAAAGAAAATGACAATTCTCCAGAAACTAAACTCAGAAGTCATGGAAGACTGGTTTCAATGATAAAAAATTCAAAATAGTAATGAAGGAACTCAATGAGATGAGAAAACTCATAAAGGCAGTACAGTGAGTTCAGGAATAAAATAAATGAACACAAAGAGTACTTTACCAGCCTGACCAGGCGGTGGCGCAGTGGATAGAGTGTTGGACTGGGATGCGGAAGACCCAGGTTCGAGACCCCGAGCTCACCAGCTTGAGTGCGGGCCCATCTGGCTTGAGCAAAAAGCTCGCCAGCTTGGACCCAAGGTCACTGGCTCCAGCAAGGCCTTGTTGCTCGGTCTGCTGAAGGCCCGCGGTCAAGGCACATGTGAGAAAGCAATCAATGAACAACTATGGTGTTGCAACGGCAACAAAAAACTAATGATTGATGCTTCTCATCTCTCTCCGTTCCTGTTTGTCTGTCCCTATCTATCCCTCTCTCTGTCCCTGTAAAAAAAAAAAAAAAGTCTCTTTGGATGTAAACAATATGAATGGTGGGCACATGCAAGTTAACACACACACACAATGTCTTTATTTTGTTCATAATCAAAACACATCCAATTTAACACTAAATGTAACACCCATAGGACCTCTCATATTCTTCTAAACCTTAAGTCATACCTTGCTAACATATACACAGATGAGATCAAAATAAAACACAGATATTCACAGACACAGCTCAAAGCGCTGGTGGCCTGGTGCCGAGTGTAAGTCCTGGGGAAGGAGACTGGCAGGGCCACTCGCTGCTCGGGTGCGAGCTGCCTCACAACGGCTTGCTGCAACATAAACAATGAACAGTTTATTTTTCACCTGTTTTGGAAAAGTGAAAATCCTCTTCAGATATTTTTAAAAGACAAAAATAAACAAATATATGGGGAAATTTTTTTTTAGTCAAAATGTAAAAAGGAATAAAGATACATACTTAAGTTTTTAAGGTTGAAATTACATGGTTGCAAGGATTTGCTTTTATATCCCCCCCCCCGCAGAAAAACAAAAAAAAGTGTGGGGTTTAAATAGATGAAGCAAGATGTTAATAAATGTTGAAGCTGATAGATTCTTAGAGACTTATTATAATACTCTACATTTTTTTAATGTTTGAAAATTTCCAAAGTCTAAGATATATACATGGCGGGAGAAAACACATACGTTTATCTGCTGGGAGCAAGCATTATTTTATAATCAGGAACTGATTTTATAATATGTTATTATTTTATAATAAAGGAATTGCCTGAAATACCATATTTCCCCATGTATAAGACGCTCCCATGTATAAGACACATCTTAATTTTGGGGCTGAAACTTGAAGAAAAAAAATTACATAAAGTTATTGAACTCAAGTTTTATTCATCATAAAGTTCATACAACTCATCACTGCCAAAGCTCCCACCCACTAGCTTGTCCTCGTCTGTGCCTGATGGCGACTCACTTCAACAATGAGCGCACAGAAAGCGAGAAATGAAGTAAAAAAAATCTACAACCACTGTATAAGGTGCAGTTTTTAGACCCCAAACTTTTCTGGAAAGGGTGCATCTTATACATGCGGGAATATAGTACTTAAGATACAGGTCTGGGGCCCCGCTCCAGACCTAGTATCAGAATCAGAGGATGGGGCATAAAATGACCTGCATTGTTATAAGCTTCCCCCCATAACTCCGACGCAGCTCAGCACAGGTCTGCACTGAGCAGCTGACACTGCCTGGCCCTAAAGGGCTCACCCTGAGAAGCTATGGCTCTTAGTGATCGCGAGACTAAGATTGCACCAGCATCTCTGTGAGAACAGTTTCTGCACAGTGGTAGAGATGAAAGTCAAGCTCTAGGGTTTTGAGACATCAGTCCACAGTAAGGGAACAGGCTACAGGGAAAGGAAATTACACCTGGGGGTGGCAGCATGGGGAAAGGGAGGATTGGTATAAAACAGACTTTTCCGGATTGGAGACCTGGGCATATGTTAAGGCTGAGGGAAGATATTGGAGAGAAACACTGAAGACAGGAAAGAGACAACTTGTTGGGGCTCCAGCCCCACGATGGGAGAAGGGAAGCCCCAGTGGGAGAGGCTTGGTTCGGACTGCAGGAGGGATGAAAGAGAGCATGGCTAAGGTTATGGAAGTTTGAGGAACGGTACTTATGATTGTCTACAACTGCTGTCCAGTGCAGTAGCCACAAGCCACAGCTAGCTACTGGGCACTGAACTGTGGCATCTGAATTGCTGTGTGCTATACAAATAGGACACTAGACTTTGAAGATTAAAAAACAAAACCAGTGTCAAGTATCTGGTTCATCATTTTTGTATTTATTATAAATTGAACTGCTATTTTGGACATTTAGATTAAATATATTATTAAGATTGATTTTACCCATTTCTTTTTGCTTTTTATTTTAATGTGACTACTGGGAAATTTAAAATTACATGAGGCTCTTATTTAAGGTTGGCATGATATTTCTACTGAACAATGCTGATCCAGAAGTTTTAGCAGCCAGAACTAGGAGAAATAAAGAAACCACCAAAAAGTCCTATTAAAAAAAACACACCTCTTTCTACAATCTCCCAGTCTGCCTCATTCTGACCAAGGTTTAGCCTACTTGATGAAAAAAGTGCTTGCTAAGCCAAGTTTCAGCAGGAATGAAAGAAATTAAAAAGTATATTAAGATGATTTGTTCTCAAGACTCAATTTACATATAGCAATTTAGTGATGATGAGTGCTTCTCATTCATTCATTAAGGCAGCTCTCAAGGCCCTGCAATAAGAAGAAAATCACTAGCCAGAAAGCAATCCAGAGGGAACCTGCGTACTGAGCACCTATTAAGGTACAGGGAGGTGCCACCCATACTTGAAAGGAATGAGGAGGAAAGTGATGAGGGGAAGCTGGTTCCTCCCCCAAATCCATGATCTTCCTCGGAACTCCTCCTGGTCCAGATCTGCATGTATTACCCCCCGCGGGCCTGTCCCCGCTCCACAACTGTGAGTGGGAGGTAAGGTCCTGCCATCCATCAGATCTCCCTCCCTTCACCACCAGCCTCCTCTGCGGGGTATGTAGTCAGGGTGGTTTCCATCACACAGGCCACCTCTCTTCCCCAAAAATAACAGGGAGTGTGGGTGTTTGCTTACTGGTGGTGTTATCTAAGATCAACATGCAGTTCCTGCCTCAGAGGCCTTCAGGGTCAGGAATAAGCAGAAGCTTCATGTCTCAGTAGGTGCCTGGTCACCATAGTTGGGGCTTTGAGGGTTTTTTTCCCTTTAGGTGGGGGGTAGAGTATGGCTGTGAGCGAGCTTCCAGTCTTCTCTGAGGACTCCAACTTCTCCCCACCTTTCTCCACCTTCAGCCATTCTGGCCCAGAGCCAAGGTGTCTAAGCTCAGGTGGCTGATACAGTGGAAGACTCCTGGGGCACGCTCACTCCAGCCCCCACCACAGCTGTGAGATGTTTATCAGCAGGAGGCATTTAGTCCCCCACATCCTGCCTCTACTGTCTCTATCTCTATTTATTTATTTATTTATTTATTTATTTTTTTAACAGGGACAGAGAGAGAGTCATATAGGGACAGATAGACAGGAACGGAGAGAGGTGAGAAGCATCAATCATTAGTTTTTCGTTGCCATTGGTATACCTTAGTTGTTCATTGATTGCTTTCTCACATGTGACTTGACCGCGGGCCTTCAGCGGACCAAAGCAACCCCTTGCTGGAGCCAGCGACCTTGGGTCCAAGTTGTTGAGCCTTCGCTCAAGCCAGATGGGCCTGCTCTCAAGCTGGCGAGCTCGGGGTCTCGAACCTGGGTCCTCCGCATCCCAGTCCGACGCTCTATCCACTGCGCCACCGCCTGGTCAGGCTGTCTCTATCTCTAGACAGGTCCAGTGCCCTGGAAGTCAAAGTCAATCAGCTGTTCTACTGCCTCAAGACCTCTTAACTGGTCCCTGCCCTAGTGCCATCCCGCCGGGAGCATACTGGCTTTCCTGTGCGCCATGTGCACTGTGGAAGCAGGAAGCAGAGAGCACTGATTAGGAGTCAGGAACCTAGGTGGAAGTCCCAGCACTGCCACCAATGGCTGTGTGGCTTTGGGGAAAGTACAGCCCACTTAGCATTCAGTTATTCTAGTAAAATAAAAGGTCCAGCATCCTAAGTCTTTAAGGTCTTTCCAGCTCCTTCTGTGTTGTCAAGAACATTCAGTGGCCTCCCTCCTACACATAAAGCCCCAAATCCTTGTGCCAGCAACTTTCAAGGAAGTGTATAAACTGGGCCCAAACGGCCTTCTAGGCCTTTCCTTATGACCTCTCCTGCCATTTTCACCATCCTCCAAGCCACCCAGCCTTCTCGCTGTTGTCCCGTTCTACACCTGGGCCTTGTTTGCTCACTTCATTCGCGCCGCCCTGCTTGCAGCGCTGCCCTCCCTTCAAAGCCCTGCTCCATTTCCACCTTCGGTCTCACAGCCAGAATGGAGTTCCTCCTCTGAAATGCTGGGACTTCAGTACAGACAGCTCAGTTAGCCCTTAGGAGTCACTGCTTGCCCGTCCAAGTAGATGAAGCCCTCCAGACAGGTCAGGAACCCCCCATGTTAATTAACTCTTCATCTGAAAACCTCACCATGCTACATGCTTGCAAGTGCTGTGGGCCCGATACAAAAATACTCATCATCTGCATGCTACATTACAAATGACAAAGGATTTTCACACCTACCGCCTCATTTAATCCTCAAAGCCACCCTGAGAGGCAGTCCTGATGCTAGGGGGATTATTAGTGATCTGATTAAGGCCAATTGATTTATGAGTAGTCATCTGTGCCAGTAATAGGTCACAGCTCTTCCATCCCCAGGTCCAATCTGTTCCCTCTCCCAATCTGGTTGGAGGGGTGGGGTGGGGGGCAATCCACATGTTAGGAAACACCAAGTCAAGTAGACTCTTTATGCATCACCCAGAAGGAATGACAAGTTTAGACACTAATAAAATAGTCCCTATACCTGCTCCTTGGAGGACAGTTAGAAGTTCATGCTGCTGCCCCTCATAGCCGTTTCCTACCTATAAAACGGGACTTCCCTCACTGGGGAGATGGGAGAGTACATGAGCCAGGCTCCCCTTGTGCTCCAAAGGTTTGTGGGAGCCAGAGCAGCATTGGTCACAGACCAGCAGGTGTCCAACTAGAAAGCTCTTAGAAATCTAGTGACGGCAATCTTGTTCTATCCAGGGAGGGAGGGGGTTTTAGAAAGCAGAGTAAGCCAAGGTCACAGAGCAGCAAAGCCAGTCCGTACCCCCACAGCCATTCCCCTCCTCCCACCCCAATCAGGGCCAGGCTCACATGGGGACAGATCGAACAGATGGCCACCCCATGCCAACACAACAATGTCTCAGGACATCTGACCTCCAGTGTTGATTTCTACAGAGGACCCAAGGAATGTAAATCAGCCCCTGAAACCTTAAGCTGCACTGTGATGAGGTCGCTGGTGTAGAACAAACACAGGGCTTCCTATATAAGGGCCCGCCAGCCACCTCGCACCACCTCTGCCAGGAATCCCAGGTAGGCACTGTCTTATGTCTTACTCTTTGTGGGTTTGCTTATGGGTTTAACTTACTGGCTATTCACAGGCCCATCTGAACACAGGGGAGGCTGCACAACCCGGGGCAGTCTGGCTACACAGACATAACCAGGCTTAGTAGCTACCCAATCCCCCATGTCTCCTGAGGACCTTGCTGGCTCAGCTTCATCATCCCTGTTAAGAAAGTTGACACAAGCTCCTTGGGAACTGAGACAAACCACATGGGGAATTCCACTGCCAAGGGTCCTGCCCTGAACAACCAGTCTTAGAAAACACATACATCCTTCAATTCACCACTCCCACCTTGGGAAGGCAGGCAGAGCTGCCTCCAGGTCCAAGTCCTTCACCTTGTCTACTAGGTTCCTATTAGCTGAGACACAAGGAGGGGAGAAGAAAGGAGAGGAGGGGAGGGGAGAGGAGGGGAAGGGAGAGAAATGGAAAGGAGGGGAGAGTATGCTGCCTAGAGATACCTGCTCCTTCACACCCATCTGTCCCAACCCAGCTGAGGCCATGCCCGCCCCAGTGACCATCTGCAGCCTGCTGCTTCTCAGCATGTTCTGGGTAGACTTCGCTATGGCAGGCTCCAGCTTCCTGAGCCCAGAACACCAGAAAGTACAGGTGAGATGTCTCCCCATAAAGCTCCACATTCTGACTGGGTATCTCATTTCAGCTCTGCCACACAGCAGCCAGTTGTGTGACCTGGGCAGTGGCTTAACCTCTCTGGGCTGCAGCCTTCTAGAGCACAAAGGAGGATCCTGGGTCTGAATACAGGCCCACGCTTCTCTCTGCTTCTGGAAGAATACGGGGGGCTTAAGGCCCCCAAATATCCCCTGCTCTCTCTAGCAGAGAAAGGAGTCCAAGAAGCCAACAACCAAACTGCAGCCCCGAGACCTTGAAGGCTGGCTTCGCCCACAAGACAGAAATCAGGCAGAAGGGGCAGAGGACGAGATGGAAATTCGGGTAGGTTCCTCTGCACTTTTATGCTTCCCTGGCAGGGGAGGGGATGTGGGCAGGGGCGATGGCCTGCAGAGGCCCACTTAAGAGCTACTCAGGAATGTAAAATAGCATGAAAATAGTTGACCATGCACTGGGCTCTCCCAGTGAAGAAGAGGCAAATGTCTAAGAGAAATAACTTGGCTGCAACAAAACGTAAATGTGCAAGGAGCCATGAACAGAGGACAGAAGTGGGGGAGGGAGAGGAGCAGAGAGGAGAGAAGGGGTTTTATAGGGTATCAGGGTAACCTTCCTGAAATGCTGGCTGTGTATGTTCATGGAGTGTTCTCATGGGCATTAGGTGGCCAGACACCTCCCTGCAGAGAAACCAGAATGCCCCTCAGGTGGTACTTCATAATGGCAGTCAGTGTATTGCTGAGGGCTGATGTTATTGCCTTCATTGCATAGATGAGGGGCAGAAGTTCAGGGATGAGCTCACTTGCCTGAGGTGCCACTGCCAGAGTGTGGCAGAGGTGGAACTCAAGGTCATGGCTGATTTCAGTCCCCAAAGCCCCTCTTCCCCCATACGGCTCTCTGGCCTGAGAGAAGGTAAACTGTGTCCTGCCTTGGCCTCTCCAAGTAACCACCAGCCTCTTCTCCCATCAAGGATAAACTCGCCAACCCCTGCTCTCTCTGACCCTCACCAAAACCTAGAAGTGTTCTTAGGCACTTCCTTCACACCACCAATGACATTGTCAACCTACCACATGTCCCCCTTGATGGTTTGCAAATCCTTAAACTAAAACCAGGGAAATTCCATAATGAGACTGCGGAGTCCTACCGCAGGTACTCACCCACAGCAGCTCTAAATTGGCGCGGATGGGGATGGTTTCAGTGGCTGACAGCCCATGGCGGGGCTGGGCAACTGGGAAGTTTCCCATTTCCCGAAGGCTGGCCTCATAAAAGGCCCACACTGCCCCAACTAGAACCATGCCTGAAAGGTCTGGAGTGTTGGGGGTGCCCGCGGCAGGTGGGGGCCACAGAGCTGTGGACATGTTCACCAAGCCCCTCCTGTCCTAGGGTTTCACCTCTCTCGTCACAGGCTCCCCTTCGTTCCCCAAATGTTTCCCCCTAAAATTGAGTTACAGAGCTAGAAGGCTTCTCAAACCAAGTCCTACCCATTCCCCCATTCCGCCCATCTCCCACTGAGCAGAGGAGACACCGAGTCAAAAGGGTGCTTTGTCAGGTCACCCAAAGCTGGTCTCCCAAACAACAGCCACCACACCTCCCAATCACCCTGCCACCCAGTCCCAGCCAGCAGGTCCCTGGATCGGTGGTCCCTAAGACATCAGTTCAGGAGAACTGACAAACCACATTAGCCACGAGGGTGGAAGATAAACAAACCATTTCTGAAGGGAGGTAACAGAAGGGCCCAAATTCCCTACAAAAATCAATCATGCCATTCCCCACTCACTCCACCTTCATGGAGAAAACAAGTGGGGAAGGTTTCTTGTTTGAAAGGAACAAAAGCTATTTATTGTTTTAATAACTTCCCTGAGCATGTTTGCTCATCTGTAAAATAGGAATAATAGTGGCACCTGCCTGGTGGGGAGGAACCAAGGACTTGATACAGCACAGAGGAAGGTGCTCAGCCCAGGCCTGGCAAAGGGTAGAGCTCCACACCAGGTGATGCCACACCCGAGACTAGGAAAGGTTCTGGGACTGGGGCCCGCCAGTGACTCATGGAGATGTTCAGACATCTCAGTGACCAACATGGCCAGGTACTGAGGCAGCTGCTAGATTGAGATACAGATAGTCTCTGTTCTCAAGGGAGAAGACAATGACATGGCAGCAAACAGAGCTCCCTCTCATTTCCCCAAAGCTTTTTTTTGTGCATTTTTTTAGACAGAGACAGAGAGGGACAGACAGGAATGGAGAGAAATGAGAAGCATGAATTCTTCATTGCAGCTCCTTAGTTGTTCATTGATTGCTTTCTCTTATATGCCTTGACTGGGCGGCAGGGGGAGAGGGCGCTCCAGCAAGCAAGTGACCCCTTGCTCAAGCCAGTGACCATGGGGTCATGTCTATGTTCCCATGCTCAAGCCAGTGACCCCGCGCTCAAGCTGGTGAGCCCACACTCAAGCCAGATGAGCCCATGCTCAAGCCAACAACCTTGGGGTTTCAAACCTGGGTCTTCCACATCTCAGCCTGACGCTCTATCCACTGCGCCACTGCCTGGTCAGGCTCCCCAAAGCTTTTAGCACCAATAAGTCATCACAGACAATTCCAAGAAAGTAGGAAAAATGGGGTGCTTTCCCTGTGGAAGGAAAGAAGTAGAGACACAGGAAGAAAGGGCTTATCTTAGAGCATCTTTCTAGGAAAAGGTCAGCTTCCTGTCTGTCTGTGGACAGAACAGAGGCCTGTACATATGAGAGGAAGAACATCTGGGAAAGGAGAAAGAGATGGGGGCAGAGACCATACCTAGGCGAGTGCTATGTATACCAGGTAGGCCCACAGCCCAAGTCTCCCTGGAAGGGCCTGAAATCTCACCATTGGTAATTCAACCTTCTATCTTCCCAAACTGCAAGGTGGGGAGTTGGGAGGGGACTTTATCTAGGGGACCCTGTGGCTTTTATCAGCAACCTCCTTAGAGGTAAAGGAAGAAAGTGCAAGGTAAGTCTCCTGAAGATGGGGGAAGGGGCACTAAGAACAGGTCTAAGACGACAAACTGACTGAGCTGTCTGTCCCTCAGTGGTTACCTGCTGGGCTCACAGGCCCATTTCCCTCCTTACCCCTATGATGAGTCCCTGAGAATCCAGGGCCTCCTTTGGGACGGGGGTGTTTCGGGCAGGGGTGTTAGGAGTATAGGTATGACCTAACCCTTCCTGTGTCCTCCCTACTCGCCTCCTAGTTCAATGCCCCTTTTGATGTTGGAATCAAGCTGTCCGGGGCACAGTACCACCAGCATGGCCAGGCCCTGGGGAAGTTTCTTCACGACATGTTTTGGGAAGAAGCAAATGGTAAGTCTTTGCCTGCATCAGGTCAATTCAGTTTCCTCAGAATCCCAAATGTGAGACATTTTCTTCCCTGACCCTTGCCTCTCAAAGAGCTTCTAATACCTTGTTCCCAAATATTGGCAGAAGCAGGCTGGATGGGGAGTTGTGAGTGGCTAGGAGGGGGTTTTTGTATTCAAACAGGGTACTAAGTTCCAAAAACTACCAGTGAACCCCAATTTTATTAACCATAGATGGGGCTAACACCACTATGAGTATATAAAATCAGTTGGTGTTACAGCCCCTTTACTGTGTAATTTTACTTCACAAACAAAAGGAATCGGTGCTACAACTGCATTCAGCATGGACTCCACAGCCAGTTAAGCAATTTTTTTTGTTTTGATTTGAATCGCCTCTTACCTTGTAAGGATACTGCCCAACTTTTTCCTGATCAAGGAGGCAATACCTGCCTCTGGAAGCACCCTACAATCTGCAAAGCATGTTCCTCACCAAAACGGCATCACCCCACCCCACCCCACCCACCATGTGAGGGAGATGGAGAATTGCCCTCACCCTGTGGTGCAGACAGGGAGACCAAGACTCAGAGCTTCAAGGTGACCTGCCCAAGTCTCAGTCCAAAGCTTCCTCTCATTACAATACACCACCTCAGCAGTCACCACTGTGGAAGAAACGCCATCTTTGATGGCAGTGGCCCAATTGCAGACTCAGATTTTTGACTTAGCCTCTTCTTTTCAGACATCCCAGCGGACAAGTGACCATCCACAGGGCCAGCCCACCTGTTTTCTCCTCCACCCTCAGAAGCATTTACCTGGCTTTCAGATTGCCCCTACAACTCAGGGAGCTGAATAAATATTCAAACTGAGTGCCAAATGTTCAAAATGAGAATTATTCCACCCAAGAGGAAAATTTCACGTTTCCCCGAAAAAGAAAAATTATTGCTCTATGGTCAATGGAAGGAGACAAGAAGGATATGTAGCAAGGCAGGTGTGCAACCTTAGAAAACCAAACTAGACCAACTCATACAAGCAAACAATTGGGGAGAGGAGAGAGAGGGTAAAGACAGAAAGCAAAAGAGGAAGAAAAGGAAAAAGGGGAAGAGGGGGAAGGGGAAGAGGAGGAGAGGGAGAAGGGGAAGAAGGAGAAGGAGAAGAAGAGGGAGAAGGGGAAGAAGAGGGAGAAGGGGAAGAAGAGGGGGAGGGGAGGAGGTGGAAAAAGGGAAAGGGGAATGGAGGAGGAGGGGAAAGGAGAAAGGTGAAATGAGGGGAGGGGAGGGGAGGGGAGGGGAGGGGAGGGGAGGGGAGGGGAGGGGAGGGGAGGGGAGGGGAGGGGAGGGGAGGGGAGGGGAGGGGAGGGGAGGGGAGGGGAGGGGAGGGGAGGGGAGGGGAGGGGAGAAACACAGTTCCTTTAAATAGCAGAGATCACTGAGTGCAAAGCTGCAGTGAGAGAAAGAAACTGCAGGTGACATGATCAGAGCTAACATCCACTAAAACTAACATTCAAGAGCAGAAAAGGATTCTGGGAATGCCAAAGCATGAGTCTAAAGTTATACATAAGTGGGTGCTGACAATGGCGATGAGCCACATTGCTTGGCAAATAACTTCTCCTTCCTTCTTGTCCACTACTGAGAAGCCAGGCAAAATAGATACCACCTCATATGGGCAAAGCAGGCCACTGCCTCCATTACTTCCCTGAAGTAGGTATCCTAAAAATTTCCACATTCAGCTCACAGATTAACTGAGCCTTGATCCTTAAGTCCCACAATTTAATTCCAGTGAAGACACCAGCCTTCCTAGGAGGAATGTCACTTATCAGTCATTTACACCTTACCATGAACAAACAAACTGATTTCTGAGAACTGGTGGTGATGGATGGGTGAATCAAGAGAAGGCTTCAAAGAGAAGCACTGCCAACCAGTCCAGTCAGACATATGAACCCCTAACAGAAATACACAGGACACCCTCTGCAGAGTTGGGGTAACATCTGCACTCTAAAAAACCTCCATCACAGGCCTGACCTGTGGTGGCGCAGTGGATAAAGTGTCGACCTGGGAACACTGAGGTCGCCAGTTCAAAACCCTGCACTGGCCTGGTCAAGGCACATATGGGAGTCGATGCTTCCAGCTCCTCCCCCCTTTCTCTCTCTCTCTCTCTCTCACTCTGTGTCTCCTCTCTAAAATGAATAAATTAAAAAAAAATAATAATAAAAAACCTCCATCACAGAGGGCTCTAGGAGCCAAATATCCTCTCAGGTAAAATCCTGGCACCTGGCACTCACGGCACACCCCTATAGTCACTAACCACTGATCAGACTTAGTAAACTCAACTGCCATTCCTCCACGAGGAACTGCATGTGGTCAGTAAAACGTCACTTCCCTCACCAACATGACACCACCCCCAACCCACCCACCACATGAGTAGTCGGAGAATTGCACTCACCCTTAGATGCTGATCTGGGAATTTCTTATAAATGCAGAATCTCGGGCTCTATCCCTGCCCAACTGTATCAGGATCTGCATTTCAACAAAATCACCAAGCTATTAAATGGCTATATGAAGTGGCTTAGAGGCAGCTTGATACTATTCTGGCAGCACAGCACCCTACACAGACAGGGGGCCCCACCTGGCACAGAGCAGGTGTTGCATGCCATATAACTTAAAAATATTCTGACCTGGTCAGGTGGGACCCTCAATAGAACTGTGAACACATGAAAAAGGTGTCCTGTTTTTTCTCTCACCTCCTTCCTATTGCTTTAGAACAACCTCTGTGGTCAACTCCACATCCATCCGTGAGGCAAATGGCATACAAAGCACACGTGCACATGCATACACACACTTCCATCTCTCAGATGACTACAGACACCTAATTATATGACTACACAGTAACTTCATTCATCAAGTCCCTGCTTCCAAAATCATCATCTCCTAAGCCTCAGTAATGATCACACACTGAAACATGTTATCACCATTAAAGGAATTTAAGGTATTGGAGAACATGTGCACTAAGTGGGGGAAGTGAAAGAAGTAGAAGTGGAAGGGAATAACCTTCCACAACCCCCAAACAACTTACCCCTAGGACCCAGCCCCCTAGCACAGAGGCCTAGACTAACATTCTGTCCTGATGCTTAGGCATATCCCAGCTCCATCGTTTTATAGGGACACAACCCTGATCACCACTAACCATACCCACAGCCTTCTAATAGCCAGAGAGGAGGATCAAAAGCCTAGGAATCCAGCTGCTGACCTGGTAAAGCAGCAGCTGCTATGAACTGGGCTAGGGAGGAAAGAATTCAGGGGGAAAATGGGTGCCAGGCCTTAACAGAAATGCGGGGGGGAGGGGTAACCTAATACTTACTCCTCTCTACCCCCCCCACCAAAGGACTCAGAAACATTCTCTCCCACTTGCCTGTATCATTAAAGAAAAACAGATGTTTAGCACCCACCCTGGACTGGGAGATCTCACCGAGGACAGGCAGCATGATACAGTGGAAAGCTATGGGCTACAAACTCAGACACGAATTTGAGTATCAGCTGTATGATCCAACCAAAACATTTCTCAGGTTCCTCAAATTAAAACACCTACCTCCCTGGGTTACTATAGAGACTGAACAGTTACCTCCTTTGAGGACACCTGGCACAGATTAGGCATTCAATTACTCTAACAGCCACCATTTACTGCATTCCTACTGTGACCAGGCATTATTCTAAATACTTACATTAATGTAATTTCTGTTAATTTTCACAAGCCACTTAGGAGGAAGAATACTTAAGTCCTGAGACATTAACTTTCCCAGGTCACACAGCAAATACACTGTCACTCACACCTGGAGCTGTAGTGCTCAAGTCCACACTTTTCATAGTGTACCGCCTTCCAGTGTTAATCTCCTTGCCTTACTCCTAGGGTCCAAGGAATTTGTTTCCATTTTTTACATTCCTTCATAATACACTGGGTGAACTTCAAGCCAACAATTGGCAGAAATAAGATATCAAAGGAAACAAATGACACACCTGAGAAAACGCAGCATTTCAAACAATCCTTAAACCTGCTCCACCAGCATCATTTAATGATACCACCAACTTCAGGTTCTCTGCATGGGGTGTGCTTACCGCTGGGGTGAGCAGGGTTTGTGCTGCAGGAAAGTATCCTCCTTATAAAAAACTTACTGTTTTTTAGGACATGCCTGGTACATCAGTATGGTAGCACATGCGTTTAACTCACTGTATACTTACAGGCGTGTGCTCAGTAACTCCCGCAGGCCAACATGAAGAAAGGAATGGAGGCCCACGCTTAGCTGCCATTCTTAATCTAAATCCACTTCCCAACACGCCAACAAATGAGCCGTGACAGCTCACGGGCTGGCCGGCTACTGAGCCTCTCTGTTTGACCTAACTTATTCAATCATTTGCCCTTGTTTTATGAAAATGAGTGGTGCAAACGTGAAGGTCCTGACAGTAAATGAGTAGCATTGCTCTCAAACTTAATAGAAAAGATGTAAACACCAGAAAAGCCAACAGCGGCAGATTTCCAGCTACAAACAGTCTGAATGCAGTCAACTGTGTGTCCAACCGGAAAGGAACTGAGCCAAAGTGAAGGAATATGCTGAAAATGCACAGTCCATAACTGAGTCTCAAAGATGAGGCCTTAACAGAGGTTTCGAATTTGTTTAGCATTCTCAGAGCAGAGCCTTCCTTTTCACGGGCTTACTTTTGGTTTGTGCCTCTGTATTCAACAATACCTTAGTACCAGATTAGAAGACTGAATGCAAGGAATAAAAGAATTTCCTCCACAGTCTGCCCTAGGCAGCAGAGGAGTTCCTCATCCGGAGCTCATGGCAACACCAGTTCATCACCACCACACCTGAGAGCTCGGCAGTTCCTCCTCCTATTGACTACTCTGAAAAAGAGGAAGAGGTATCCTTGTAGTTTTCAAAGGCTAAATAGCAGTACATCTGAGCTCCCAAAGTGTACAATGAAAGTCACTGCTCAAAGGCAGCAGAACATTTAAGGTGCTATGTCCTGTCTCTGGCAGAACTTCTCAGAGGCACGTGCACACCTGACAATGTCTCCAGACCTTTGGGTTCCCAGGTTACGAAGTTGGCCAACAACTGAACCACTCTTCTCATTCTGAAAACTCTAAACAAATGTGGAGAGCATGGAATTGGCTGAGAATCCATCCCTTTATTTTCAGAAATTGACAGCCAGGGGTAGGGATAACACAGGCATTCTGGCAGCAGAGCAAAAACAATGGAGTCAGCCACCAAAAATCAAAACACTGCCACCTGATCAGGCGGTGGCGCAGTGGATAGAGCGTCGAACTGGGATGCGGAAGACCCAGGTTCGAGACCCTGAGTTCGCCAGCTTGAGCGCGGGCCCATCTGGCTTGAGCAAAAGCTCGCCAGCTTGGACCCAAGGTCGCTGGCTCCAGCAAGGGGTTGCTCGGTCTGCTGAAGGCCCGCGGTCAAGTCACATGTGAGAAAGCAATCAATGAACAACTAAGGTGTCGCAACGGCAACAAAAAACTAATGATTGATGCTTCTCACCTCTCTCCGTTCTTATCTGTCTGTCCCTATCTATCCGTCTCTCTGACTCTCTGTCCCTGTAAAAAAAAAAAAAAAACTACTGCCAACCAGCTTTCGTGCCCATGGCACAGAAATGGTAACTCTGAATCCTAGAGATAAAAGTATATAGCACCTGTACTTTACCTCGGCAGGAAGACTGCACAGGCCGAGATATCCAGTTTGCCATCACTGTTAATCCTCTAAGGCAGGACTCATTGGTTTCCCATGTAGGCAGTACTAATAAATTACAGGGCTTGTGAAGGAGATGGATACACTACAGTTCACTTGGGTGACAATGAAGCACTCTGAAATATTTAGTAGTTCCCCAAATCTTCCAAACAAGAGAACAAGCCCCAACTCCCCACACTAGCAAATGCGAGGCACAGATAGCACACAGCTAATCCGTAGAAGGTTGACAGTGAATCAAGGCCCACTTCGCGGCCAGCAACTTGTGTACAGGGGCAAGACAGAAACACCATATAGAAAATGTTAAATCCATTATCTTCTAACTTACAAGGCTCAAATGCACCTTCCAAAATACCCAGAGAAATCCAGCATTAAGTGATGGATTTTACAATTTTAACCTATCAGCTTCCAAAAAGCACACAAGGAATTTGGTGGCCTGTCTCACTGCAGGAGGTTGGGGTAAAGGATCCTTTTGGACCAAGAAGAGTGTCTTCACACCTAACCCTTAACCAAGGCCTGTAATGAATATACCTTTACAAGGCACAGCAGGGAGCAGAACACAGCTCTAAATGTGAGTTGACCAGGCTGCTTAAAAGTCAAAGGAGGCCCTGGCTAGTTGGCTCAGCGGTAGAACATCAGCCCAGCATGTGGAAGTCCCAGGCTCAATTCCCAGCCAGGGAACACAGGAGAAGTACACATCTGCTTCTCCACCCTTCCCCCTCTCCTTTCTCTCTATCTTCCCCTCCTGTAGCCAAGGCTCCATTGGAGCAAAGTTGGCCCGGACGCTGAGGATGGCTCTATGGCCTCCACCTTAGGCGCTAGAATGACTCCAGTTGCAACGGAGCGGTGGCCCTGATGGGCAGAGCATCACCCCCTGGTGGGCATGGCGGGTGGATCCTGGTCAGGTGCATGTGGGAGTATGTTTCTTTGCCTCCCCGTTTCTCACTTCAGAAAAATACAAAAAAAAGAAAAAAATGTCAAAGGAGAGTTTCTCATTTCTAACAGAGAAAGGGGACAGAGGCAAAGGCAAGGGAAACCTCGACTAGGGGGACTTAAAGATTTATAGACACCAGGTCTGCTTGTTCTGCAAAGGCAAGAGAACTTGGCTGTGTGGTCCCAGCAAACCTTTGGAGGATTGAGCTGATTTACTCTCAACCTGGGATGGGCACACAAGAGGCCATTCATCATATGCAAAGAAACAAAATGAGTATTTCTGGTCCAGTGTTCCAAAAGGAGGTAAAATGGAACAAAGGGCAGCTGGGACCCCGACAGCAGACTAGCAGGTAGCTTCTGCTCCAAACCAGACCCTTATCAGTTTAACAAAGTCAAGCCACAGCCCTGGGGCATCAGTAAATGGGAACACCTTCTTTGGGTCCTTTTCCTCAAGAAGGCCTCTTGAGTTCCCCAATCTGTCCGGATCTCCATTAACCAGGACTTTCCCTGGACAATGAGTGCCCTTCTGTCCTCTGTATTGATGGCAGTGGGACCAGTGAGAGTAGCAGTCGAGGTCCTTCCCCTGTGCCGAAGCAGAGCTGACACAGTGAGAGCCAAACTGAAGACTTATCCAGGGAAAGGAGGGAGACGACTCCACAGCTGCAGCGGGTGACTGCACAGATCTCCAGCGAAGATCCCCCACAGGAGATCTCCCACCGGGAGTTCACTCTTAGAACCGAGAACCAGCAACCAAGTTACACACCAAGGAGGAGGTAACTTTATTCACAAACTGCTCAAACACACAGGCTGCAGAGAATAGGGACTGGGATTGGCAAACTTGGAGTACCCTTCTACCTTACCAGCCTTTCTTCTTCCCTAACTGCCCTGAAGCATATGGCCAGGAGACAAACCCCCAACGTCAGCCTGCTCCACTGCACCCCACCACCCAACCCACCCACCAGCCAGAAACAAAAGCCTTATGACGTGGTTTCAAAGGAAAAAATCCCATTTCCTGTCCTGATTTTCTCCATTCCAACAGCCTCTCCAAACCCTGGGACCCAGGCAGAGATGAAACCCAACCTTTGCTGTTAGGTCACTGGTCGTCCTGGAGAATAGGGAAGAGAAAAGGAAGAATGTTTCAAACCAAGGTCACTCAAGACAAATCACTCTGTGTTTATAATCTCTACATTAATAAAATGCAGCAAAAGACACTTTGTCCTGAATTATAAAGAACGTGTGAATTTTATCACCTTTTATAGGAAACTCCTGCACCCTCTCTTCTCAAAGATTGTATAGACGGCTGGTGTTCTCACGCAAGGTGGCCAAGGTGCGGGAGAGCGGCTGATCTTTGACCCTGGCAATCTCTCGAACTGTATGCAAAGCCAGGCCCGGGTGGGCATACTGGCAAAGGCTTTTGGGAACCTGGAAGATATCAAGCATTCAGAACATCGCTGTGCCTCCCAGGCAGTTATTACACAGAACTCCCTCCCCGGCCCTTCCCCAGTAAGGACCTCTTTGGGGCTGCCCTGTAGAGACCCCTTTACCTGCAGGTGCAGGGAGAGTCCTAGTCATGGGGGGCTCTGGGTGAGCAGGGTCCCACGCTTCCTTGGACTACCCTCTACAGGGTAGGGCTTTGCACTGCCTGGAAGAGAGTGGTTACCCTTCAGCTTCTCAGCCCCCTAGACTTTTGGTTCTGCAGAGCAATACAAGGAGACATCTATACAGCCAAGGCTGGGACCTGGAAGTCACTGGGGCTCGGGCCCTGCCAAGCTTATAAGGGTGACCACCCACCACCCTACCCTCTCTCTCCTCAGTGTCTCAACTCAACATGAAGACATGCCTACCTGTCGAGGCAGGAAGTAGGGGGCATCAGTTTCCACGATGATTCTCTCCAACGGGATCTGTTTCAGAGCTTCCCGGGCCTGCCAGGCAGAGGAGTAAGTCAGGACTGCCGTGAAGCCCACGGACATGTTGGGAAAGTGCCTCAACAGGGGCTCGATGACCGGGTAGCTGCCAGTGAAGCAATGCCTGGGAGGAGAAGTCCAGATTAGCACTCTCAGATTCGTTCTGCAGCCGCCCCTACTCCCTCTAGACATATAACCCCTTGTTAATTACTCTCTATGAATAAATTTCCAGAAATGGAAGACAGCATGCAAAGGAAGGACTCCACAGTAAACACAAAGGCTGGCTCTAACATAGTAAGACCCAAAATGATTTGGTGAGCAATGCTCACCCATAACCCATTACACTGCACAATACTATACAACTACTACATATACACAAAGAAAACCATACAGAAATAATGCCCAAGAAGATACAGCAACAATACAGGGACAGGGCATGCTTATAACATGGAAAGAAAAGTAGAATTTAAAACTGCGGCTCCTTTAAGATTACAAACTACAGTAGGTAAAAATTACATCCATGTAGTCAAATGAACTCAAAGGAAACAAAAAATAAAAATATCAGGCCTGGACTGTGGTGGCACAGTGGATAGAGCATTGACCTGAATAGCTGTCGCCGGTTTGAAACACTGGACTTTCCCAGTCAAGACACACAGCAAACAACCAATGAACAACTAAACTTTATAAACTATGTATGAGTTGATACTTCTTGCTCCCCATCCTCCCCCTGTAAAATCAATAAATAAAAACCTTTAAAAGTAAAAAAAAAAGCAGGGAGTGAGACTACGGGTAAATTGATAAATTTTCTTAATTTGATAGCTGTTCATGTTAATTGTTAACCAATCTGGAAACTCAGGGCTTCCTCCAGCCACAACTCCTTGTTGAGCTATATTAGCCCTAATCTTTCTACCACCAACCCTAAGATTAAGTCAGCTCAAAAGGAAGCAATAAAAGAACAAACCCAGAGGGGCCAAGTGACCGTGCTTCATCTGTGGTGTGTGCCACCAGTCAGAGGTCAGAGACTTCCATCTCTGCTTGGGCACCTAAAGGGCATCAGCCTACAGGCCCGACAAGCCTGACAGGCCCAACAAGCCCACCCACTTCTGCCACGTCAAGACCTGGTTTGGGTTCTAAACTCCCTCTTATTTTCAGTTAACCCATCTCACCCATCTTAAAAGAGTCGCCTCCTGACCCCTTTCTGGCCAAGCTTAGCTAATGGCCCCTCCTCTGACTCTCACAGGACTTAGGCCCACATCAGCCCCATGCCCTCTACAGAGGGCACCAGCTGCTCTGGCCAGGGAGCTCGGTTGGTTAAAACATACTCCAGAAGTGCAGAGGTTGCCAGTTCAATCCCTGGTCAGAGCACATACAGAAACAGATCAACATTGCTGTCTTTCTCTCTCTCCCTCCCTTCCTTTCTCACTAAAATCAATAAATAAAAATTTAAAAACAATAAAAGGGGTCAGCAGCTGATTCCTCTGTTTACCATAGCTGAGCCCCCACCCAGGACAGGTACATGGTAAGAGATCAGAGACTTTGTCAAACTGAACTTAAGAACCCCTAGATACCATTCAGGTAAAACACATCCTGCACTGTAATGAACTTTCAAAACAAGAAAAAATGTTATTGTAGGTGCCCCGGAGTCTTCCTGCATGCTGTCATTAGATTCCACAGCAGCCTCTCCCACCATCAACAGTCCTCATTTCTGAGAACAGAGACTCCATGTTAGCCTGCTACCTGGCAGAAGTCACAAAAGCCCTGCCTTGCTCATTGGTGATTTAAAGTTTTTTATTTTATTTTTATTTTATTCATTTTAGAGAGGAGACACAGAGTGAGAGAGAGAGAGAGAGAAAGAGAGAAAGGGGGGAGGAGCTGGAAGCATCAACTCCCATATGTGCCTTGACCGAACCAGTGCAGGGTTTTGAACTGGCGACCTCAGTGTTCCCAGGTCGACGCTTCATCCACTGCGCCACCACAGGTTAGGCAACTCATTGGTGATTTAAGAGTATTAGCTCAATCCATGTAAAGTTGCAATTTTTAAGTAAAAAATATCAAATATCAGAAATTTCATAAGGTTCAACCTAATAATCTTTAGAAAAGATACTATATAAAGACGTAATATTATCCCTGCTCTCCTACTGAGTTTTCATTTTCCCCAACTAACATCCTAGACAAAGGGATGCATGCATTCATTTCATTTGCCCGCTGAAGCTCCCACCTAACCTATGGATCTTGTAGTCTGAGGGCACAAATTTTTTCATGATGCTCAGCAGATCTTCATCAGCTTCTCGACAATGAATCACCAACGGCTTCTTTAAAGACACGGCCAGCTGAAGCTGTCTCTCAAATACCTAGAAGACAAAGTGACAACACGTGTGGGTTGGGACCATTTTGAACACCCAGTTCAATGAGCAGCCCCACTGTCTCCAACTCTGTACTTTTAAACTATACTAGCCCCTGTCCGGTTGGCTCAGTGGATAAGAGTGTTGGCCTGGCGTACAGAAATCCTGGGTTCGATCACCAGTTAGGGCACACAGGAGATGTGATCATCTGCTTGAGTCCCCATCACTCTCCCCCTTCTCTCTCTTTTCCCCTCCCACAGCCAGTGGCTCAACTGGATCGAGTGTCAGCCCCAGGTCTGAGGATAGCTCAGCTGATTTGAGCACTGGCCCCAGACAGGGGTTGCCTAGTCAGTGGATCCTGGTTGGGGTATGTGCGGGAGTCTCTCTGTCTCCCCTCCTCTCAAAAAGAAAAGCTATACTGTATAATGTACAGTAACAGATACTGTGCATTACTGGGTCTTACTAATAAGCCAGGTAACACTCAAAGCATTTTAGGTATATTATAACCTGTAACTCTCACAAGCACCCTAAGGTAGATACTCTTAGCCCATCATGCAGTTGAAACTGAGGCTCGCCTGACCAGGTGGTGGCGCAGTGGATAGAGCATCGGACTGGGATGCGGAAGACCCAGGTTTGAGACCCCGAGGTCGCCAGCTTGAGTGTGGGCCCATCTGGCTTGAGCAAAAGCTCACCAGCTTTGACCCAAGGTCGCTGGCTCCAGCATGGGGTTGCTCGGTCTGCTGAAGGCCCGCGGTCAAGACACATATGAGAAAGCAATCAATGAACAACTAAGGTGTTGCAACGAAAAACTGATAATTGATGCTTCTCATCTCTCTCCATTCCCATCTGTCCCTATCTATCCCTCTCTCTGTCCCTGTAAAAAAAAAAAAAAGAAACTGAGGCTCCAAGTGAGGTCAAGTTACTTGCAGCTAAGAACCTGTAGTGCCAGCATTCAGCCCTGACCATGTGGTTCAGTGGATAGAACAGTGTCCTAGCACATGGAGGTTGCTGGTTCAATTCCAAGTCAAGGTACATATGAGAAGGAGCCAATGAGTACACAACTGAATTGAACTAAGCAGAACAACAAATTGATGCTTCTCACTCTCTTCCGCCTACTGCCCCCAAACCAGTAAATTAAAAAAAAAAAAACTAATAGCCTCACCAGGCAGTGGCGCAGTGGATAGAGCATTAGCCTGAGAGGCAGAGGACCAGGTTCGAAACCCCGAGGTTGACTCCATGAGCACGGGCTCATCCGGCTTGAGCACAGGGACACTGGCTTGAAGGTAAAATCATAAGACTCATAGATATAACCCATGGTTGCTGGCTTGAGCAAGGGGTCACTGGCTCGGCTGTAGAACCGCCCCTGCCCCCTAGGCAAGGCACATATGAGAAAGCAACCAATGAATGACGAAGGTGCTGCAACAAAGAATTAATGCTTCACATCTCTCCCTTCCTAACTTCTCTCTGGCTAAAAAAACAAAAAACAAAAAAAAACAACAACAAAAAAACATAATGGCCTGACTTGTGGTGGCACAATAGCTCAAGTGTTGACCTGAAATGCTGAGGTCGTTGGTTCAAAACCCTGGGCTTGCCCCGTCAAGGCACATACGAGAAGCAACAAGTATGAGTTTCTGCTTCCTGTTCCTCCCTCCACCTTTCTTTCTTTCTTTCTCTCTCTCTCCTCTAAAAATCAATAAGTAAAATCTTTTTTAAAAAATACGTGAGAAACGGCTTGTGAAAAATTTGAAAATGACACCTAGCCTGACCAGTGGTGGTGCATGGATAAGAGCACCCACCTGGGACGCTGAGGACCCAGTTGCAAAACTCCAAGGTCACTGGCCTGAGCACAAGCTCACCAGCCTGAATGCAGGGTCTCTGGCTTGCGAGTGGGATCATAGACATGATCACATGGTCAATGGGTTGAGCCAAAAAAATTGCTAGCTTGAAACCCAAGGTCACTGGCTCAGCTGGAGCCACTGGTCAAGGCACATAAGAAAAGCAATCAATGAACAATTAAAGTGACTCAACTATGAATTGATGCTTCTCATCTCTCTCTCTCTGAAAAAAGAAAAAAAACCTGGCCTGTGGTGGTGCAGTAAATAAAGTGTTGAGCTGGAATGTTACAGTCGCCAGTTCAAAACCCAGGTCAAGGCATATATGGAAGTTCATGCTTCCTGCTCCTCCCCACCCCTCTATCTCCTCTCTAAAATAAATAAAAATCTATTAAAAATATAAATAAATAATGACATCTAGATGGTCTGAACAAGAACAATTAAATTTTTAGTTTTTTGTTTTTTTCTTGAGAAGTGGGGAGGCAGAGAGACAGACTTCTGCATGTGCCCTGACTAGGATCCACCTGGAAAGTCCCCTACTGGATGATGCTCTGCCCATCTGGGGCTGCTGCGCCGTTGTTCAGCAACCAAGCTTATTTTATTTATTTATTTATTTATTTATTTATTTATTTATTTAGTACAGGGACAGAGAGAGAAAGTCAGAGAGAGGGATAGATAGGGATAGACATACAGGAACGGATAGAGGTAGAAGCATCAATCATTAGTTTTTCGTTGCCGTCGCAACACCTTAGTTGATTGCTTTCTCACATGTGCCTTGACCACGGGCCTTCAGCAGACTGAGCAACCCCTTGCAGGAGCCAGCGACCTTGGGTCCAAGCTGACAAGCTTTTGCTCAAGCCAGATGGGCCCACGCTCAAGCTGGTGAGCTCGGGGTCTCAAACCTGGGTCTTCTGCATCCCAGTCCAACGCTCTATCCACTGCGCCACAACCTAGTCAGGCGCAACCAAGCTTATTTAACACCTGAGTTAAGGCCATGGAGCCATCCTCAGCACCCGGGGCCAATCTGCTCCAACTGAGCCATGGCTTCAGGAAGAAAAGAGAGAGAGAAAAAAGAAGGGGTAGGGGGAGTGGTGTAGAAGCAAATAGTCATTTCTCCTGTGTGCCTTGACCAGGAATCGAACCCAGGACATCCACACACCAGGCTGACCCTCTACCACTGAGCCAAACAGCCCAGGTAATTCTAAGTTCTTTAGTCCCCAAAATAGAGAAACCCTATTTTTAGATCTTTTTTCTAGCAAGAGAGAGAGACAAAGGGTGGGTCAGACAGCAGACAGGAAGGGAGAGAGATAAGAAGCATCAATTCATAGTTGCAGCATTTTAGTTGTTCATTGATTATTTTCTCATATGTGCCTTGACCAGGGGCCTCCAGCCAAGCCAGTGACCCCTTGATCAAGCCAGCGACCTTGGGCTCAAGCCAGTAACCCCAGGGTTTCAAACCTAAATACTCAGCATCCCAGGTCTACACTCTATCCACTGTGGCACTGCCTGGTCAGGCTGTTGTTCGAGGTCAAAAACTAAAAAAGAAATTAAAGTTGTTAGCAAGTGGACCGCCATTATGAACACAGTAACTATCCAGAGCAGGAAGTTCACAAACAACAGACTACTTTAGCAGAAACAAATGGTCACTGATGTCCTTCACCCCAGGAAGACTATATATAGCATTTAAGACAGAAAGTTGGGAAAAACCTAGCCAAAATGTGTAAAACCATGCCAAATGTCCTCTTTGTGTTTGGAATCAGAACCCACCTTGGAGGTGTCAAGACAAGTGGCTTTAGCATGATCTATGATTCCTTGGATTACGTAAAGAAAAATGAACTCAAACACAGACTTGTAAGACATGGTCTGTATGTGAGGAAGATCTCAAGAAAACAGAAAAAGGGACGCAAGAACAGAATGAAGCAAGTCGGGGGACAGCAAAGGCCAGTGTTGGTGCTGCCAAAAAGTGAGCTGGAGATCGGAAAACAGGACAAGTAGATTCTTCAGTGACTTATCTGTGGGGATTAAGACTAAGAAACTGCCTGACCAGGCGGTGGCGCAGTGGACAGCTTCAAGACTCGGATGTGGAAGACCCAGGTTTGAGACCCGGAAGTCGCCAGCTTGAGCGTGGGCTCATTTGGCTTGAACAAAAAGCTCACCAGCTTGGACCCAAGGTCACTGGCTCCAGCAAGGAATTACTCAGTTTGCTGAAGGCCCTCGGTCAAGGCACATGTGAGAAAGCAATCAATGAACAACTAAGGTGTCCCAAAGAAAAACTGATGATTGATGCTTCTCATCCCTCTCCGTTCCCATCTGTCTGTCCCTATCTATCCCTCTCTCTGACTCTCTCTGTCTCTGTAAAAAAAAAGACTAAGAAACTAAAAATTTCATTGAAAGAAAAATAAACAAACAAATAAGCTGTAGCCCTGACCAGATAGCTCAGTTCATTAGAGTGTTGTCCTGAAGCATAGACATTGCCGGTCAGGGTACATATAGGAACTGATTAATGTTCCTGTGTCTCTGTCTCTCTCCCCCTTTCTCTATCTCTAAAATCAATAAAACATTTTAAAAAAAAAAGCTGTAGCCTGACCAGGCGGTGGCGCAGTGGATAGAGCCTCAGACTGGGATGCGGAGGACCGAGGTTCAAGACCCCGAGCTCGCCAGCTTGAGCGCGGGCCCATCTGGCTTGAGCAAAAGCTCGCCAGCTTGGACCCAAGTTCACTGGCTCCAGCAAAGGGTGGCTTAGTCTGCTGAAGGCCCGCGGTCAAGGCACATGTGAGAAAGCAATCAATGAACAACTAAGGTGTTGCAACAGCAACGAAAAACTAATGATTGATGCTTCTCACCTCTCTCTGTTCCTGTCTGTCTGTCCTTATCTATCCCTCTCGCTGACTCTCTCTCTGTCCCTGTTAAAAAAAAAAAAAAGCTGTAAGCAAGCTAAAGAGAACTTTATTACCTTGTGCTGTTCTGGTACAGGTGTGGTACATTTATAAGAGTAATCCAAACCCATTTCCCCAAATGCCACAGCCTTGGGATGCCTTAAGGCTTGCAAAAGATTTCTTTCTTGACTCTCAGTGTAGTAACGTGCAAAATGAGGGTGACAGCCGAAGGCCCCCCAAACCAGATCTTCTTTCAACAGCTCCTCCCACAGGCAATCTGTCAGTGTCCTGGGATCACAGAAGTCCGAGATACAGCCCTGAAATTCCTTAGGAAAGGAGCTGCTATAAATCCTTCTGAACTTGCTAAAGGTTCCTTTGAAAGACAGCTTCGAATAAAGCATGTCCAAGTGACAATGGGTATCAATGAAGCCCTCCTCTAGGTTTGGCTCCCACTGGCCCCTTGGCAGAGAGCTAGATGCATGTCCTTCACAAGAACGAGGTGGTGCCTCCTCCTGGAACGTTCTTTTCTCCTTCACCTGATCTTCTAAACTTCTGGAGAAACGAAATGAGCGAGAATTCTGGGATCTGCCTTCCTCTTTCTCCTCCTGCTCTCTGGAGCTGTTCTGGGAGCTCACTGTAGGGCTGGGGGAATAATCACGCAGGAGACCCCGGCTGCTCCTCCCAGCCTGCAGGGTGTCATTGCTGCTGCTGCCCATGGAAGGGTAACTAGAAGGCTTGAGACTGTTGGTACAATAGCTGGCGTAGTCACACCAAGGACTACTATACAAATGAGCCGGATACATGACATAGTCAGTGGGGAAGGCAGAAGGCTCTGGAACTGCTGAGGGTTTCAGCAAGATGGGCTCCTCCTGAGAGAATCTGACTGTGGAGACCTCGTCCACGTCGGACCAGTCACTTCCAGAAGAGGTGTTCTCTATCACCACCTCCCTTTCTTTAGGCTGCAGAAAAGAAACAAGAAAGGGTTAGCTTTCCAGTATAAAGATACCCTCCTGTACTTAGCCATCTGTAGAACATAAACTCCAGCTTGTTTCTTGGCCATGGTGAAGGCTTCACAGTGGCTCATTATCTCACTCTGTCACTAGTTTCCTTAAAATTTCCAGAAAGTGAACCAGGTTACAACTACCAACAGTCCAATTCGGCCCAGGGGATCAACTCATAAAGCCATCTCTAACGGCATCTCTAAATGCTATACCTGCACCCATTTCTGAACGATCCTTCTGCACAAAAACTGCTCCGTGTATTGGGGATTTCAGAAAAAAGCAATGCCAGGAATCGCATTTCCAATTAACATGTTCTAATACATTCAAAATGCAAAACCAGAGGCAGATTTAACGGCAGGCACACTGAGTACATGCCCTGGGCCCCAACTTCTGAAGTGCCCTGTAAAAACCCTGACTTTACACTTTTTTCTAATGACACCAAGTTTGGTTTCATATGTGCAATTTTAACATTAATAGTACATAATACTTTTTTTATTTATTTAAAAATATGGTCAACATGTATTTTTATTTTGTTTTGTTTTTTTTTCTGAAATGAGAAACAGGGAGGCAGAGAGATTCCCACATGCGCCCTACCAGGATCCAACCAGCATGCCACCTAGGGGGTGATGCTCTGCCCATCTGGGTCGTTGCTCCATTGCAACCGGAGCCATTCTAGCGCCTGAGGAGGAGGCCATGGCGCCATCCTCAGTGCCAGGGCCAACTTTGCTCCAATGGAGCCTTGGCTGTGGAAGGGGAAGAGAGATAAAGGAGAGGGGGAAGGGCAGACAAATAGATGGGTGCTTCTCCTGTGTACCCTGGCTGGGAATCGAACCTGGGACTTCCACACACAGGCCAACACTCTACCACTTAGCCAACTGGCCAGGGCCTCTCTTTTTTTTAAGGAGCCCCATATTTTCTTCTGTGCCTGGGAACTCAACCAACCTTAATCCACCTCTGTGCAAAACCAGAGTTGTGGCAGTTGTTAGACGTGTCCACAAATTCTAACACTACTCCTTATTAAAGATGGGATGTGTGACCCCTCCCCTTGAACCTGGGCCAATCTAGTGATTTATTCATAACCAACAAAATGAGTAGTGAAACTATGCAACTTCCAAGGATAGGTCAGAACAGCCTTACAGCTTCCCTGGTTCTCTCAGCTTGCTCCTCTGGGGAAGCCACCCAAGACCACATGCTAAAGAGGTCACACATAGGTGCCAGCATCAACTGCCCAATGTGTGGGTGAACATCTTGGATGTCCAGCTTGTTGAGCTTTCAGACTGCAGCCCTCACAATATCTGAATGGAACCACGTAAGAGCCCCCCCAGCAAGGTATGCCCAGTCTAAACCTTTCTGAATTGCTGACTCACCAAATTGAGAGCAAAATAAAATAGTTATTTTGCATCACTAGGTGCCACATTAACCAGAACTATACACTGCATTAAGTCAAGTTAGCATGGCCAGAACCGAAGTTCCACAAGGTCAGGAATTTTTATTTTCTTAACTGATGTCTTCCGAACAACTAGAACAGTGCCTGGCATATAGTGAGTGCTCATAAATATTTGCTGGAATTACTCTGTAGAATAAATAATGCAATGGTTCCTAAACTTAGCTTCACATCAGAAGATCTAGGGAGCTTTTAAAACACAGCTTTTTAAGGCCTACCCGCCCCTGAGTTATTGTAATTGAAGGTTCAGAGTGGGTCCAAGTAATCTGTATTTAATTCTCCGTGCAATTTAATTTTGACCATGCCAAAAACACATGTGAAAAGGTTTCATCAAATTAATGAATGGAGCCTGACCTGTGGTGGCGCAGTGGATAAAGTGTCGACCTGGGAACACTGAGGTCGCCAGTTCAAAACCCTGCACTGGTCTGGTCAAGGCACATATGGGAGTTGATGCTTCCAGCTCCTCCCCCCTTTCTCTCTTTCTCTCTCTCTCTCACTCTGTGTCTCCTCTCTAAAATGAATAAAATAAAAATAAAAATAAATTAATGAATGGGAAAAATGGCAAAAAGGTGAAAAAAATTGTTTCTTCAGTACATACCATAAAGAGATAAGACTGTCATCTAAGTCCTTGAAAGGATGTAAATAGTCAAGTTGGCCAAGAAAAGATTTTCATAATTTATTTTTGGGAAAATGGGAGACCACCTATATTAAAAACTGCCTGCCTGACCAGGCAGTGGCGCAGTAGATAGAGCGTTGGACTGGGATGCGGAAGACCCAGGTTCAAGACCCCGAGCTCACCACCTTGAGCGCGGGCTCATCTGGCTTGAGCAAAAGCTCACCAGCTTGGACCCAAGGTCGCTGGCTCCAGCAAGGGGTTACTTGGTCTGCTGAAGGCCCACGGTCAAGGCACATATGAGAAAGCAATCAATGAACAACTAAGATGTCGCAACGGCAACAAAAAACTGATGATTGATGCTTCTCATCTCTCTCCGTTCCTGTCTGTCTGTTCCTATCTATCCCTCTCTCTGACTCTGTATCTGTAAAAAAAATAAAAAAAAAAAGAAGAAAAAAGAAAAAAAGACTGCCTTAGGCTCAAACCCTTATGGTAAAATTTAAAGTTATATTTATTGAGGACCTACTACACACTAGCACTAAGTAAAGGGTTCAGCAAACGGTAGCCCAGAGCCGAGACCTACGTACTGCCTGGGTGTAAAGTTTCATGGGAACACAGGCCATTCACTTAAATATGGCTGCTTTCATGCTACTACAGCAGAGTTTTAATAGTTTCAACAGAGGTTATATTGCCTACAAAGCCTAAAATATTTATTATCTGGCCCTTTAAGGAAAAGTTTGCTGAATATTGTATTAGTTTGCTTAACGGTGATAATTCAACCATGCCTTTCAGACTGAGGAAGAAACTGGGGTTCAAGGAGGTTAAATGAGTTTTCTACTATCATAGTTCAGGTAGCAGAACCAGGATTTCACCCCTTCTGATTCCAACACTCATGTTCCTACCTACCATATTATGCCACCTCCAAGTAGACTGCTCACAAAAATTAGGGGATATTTCAAAATGAATATGAAGTGATAAAATACCCCTAATTTTTGTGAGCAGTGTACATTCCTAACAGAGGCAATCTAAATGTGCTGACAAATACAGTGTGTGCGTAAAGTCATGGTGCACTTTTGTCCTATGACCAGTCAAAAGTGCACCATGACTTTACGGACACACTGTAGGAGTATGGGTATATAATTTTGGAAGTCATCCATACAACAGAATGCTAGGCAGCAAAGTGATGACCTACAATAGAGAGGGAACCCTACTGTTCTTAGGATTTCCCAGTATGTTATCATATATGTGAATTTTGTCCTTCCTGCCAAAAAAACCCTTTTAAAATTATAAGAAATGGATCTGAAAAGGCATAAACCTACAGAGAAAACACAGAACAGCAAAGCAAATTAAATAAAAATTAGATGCTAGAAAGCAGGAAGATGAAGTTATTAGATAAGCAGATCATAGATGGCCCAAACCTAACACTGCAGTAGAAAAACCCAGAAACAGGCTGAATCACCCTACAGAATCCCAGAAAGGCTCAGGAATGGGAAGCACCAGACATCTCAAAATGAAAATGAAGCTTCAGATGACAACAGAAGAATAAGTTGGAAGCTGTGAAGTTAAATCCTCAGCTCCCTGATTCCATTCTGTGCAGATGGGTCTGTCCTTAACCTACCTAGCAAAAGACTAAGGTTCAAGCTTGGAAAAGTTAAACCAAGGAGGCTGTGGAATAATCAGGAACAATGAATGGTAACACAGTCAAGTAAAGGGACCATCACATGTTGGACAATAAAAACCCAGGCACCTCCCTCAATCTGACTCCCAAACACCAGCAGCCAGATGTGTGCCTCCTAGGCCAGTGGTTCTTAACCTTTATTGAGGTACCGAACCCACCAGTATCATATGCACATTCACCGAACCCTTCTTTAGTGATAAATATGATTTTTTTCCAAATTCAAGACACAGGTATATGTTTTTTTACTGGTACACAAAATGAGCCGTGCATGAACATCACCTTGCTCAAAGAACAAAACCAACAAAGTGCATGAACTCACAATAAATTACGGTATTACTTTATTCTGGCCTCCACGGCAGAGGCTTCTCCGAACCCGAGACCGACTCATCGAACCCCTAGGGTTCGATAGAACCCAGGTTAAGAACCACTGTCCTAGGCAGAGGAGTGAAGGATTTCTCTCAGAGGTCACTAAACAGCCTCTCAGGATCACACTACAGATCTGAGAGCCAAAATATAACCCAAAGCCTTCACCTTATGTTGAAGTCACCAGCTAATAAAAGCCCACACATGAACTCAGAACTTCCAATTGGCTTTTTAATGCTTTATCTTTATTATATTTTTTTAAGTGAGAGGAAGGGAGATAGTGAGACAGACTCCCACATGCACCCTGACTGGGATCCACCTGGCAACCCCCATCCGGGCCAATGTTCAAATCAACCAAGCTATCCTCAGGACCTGAGGCCGATGCTTGAACCAACCAACTATCTGAACCAATCAAGCCACTGGCTGTGGGAGAGCAAAAGAGAGAGTCAGGGAAGAGAAGCAGATGGTCGCTTCTCATATGTGCCCTGACCAGGGATCGAACCTGGGACATCCACATGCCAGGTTGACACTCTACCACTAACTCAACCCAACAGAGTCAATGTTTCATCTTTGTGAACAGTCAAGACATCTGAGAAAAGCTCTACACAAAAGGTAAAAATCAAGATATTTTTTGGGGAAAAAATAGAACTGGAAGGAAACACAGAGAAAAAGTGTTGCAGAAAATAGAAGAAAACTTCAGAAGAAACCTATAACTAATATGCTCAGAGAGACAAAAGGAAGTATTATAACCTCAAAACAAGAATAAGATATTTTAAGAAAATACTCGCCTGACCAGGCGGTGGCGCAGTGGATAGAGCAAAGGACTGGGATGCGGAAGACCCAGGTTCGAGACCCCCAAGCTCACCAACTTGGCTCGTCAGCTTGGACCCAAGGTCGCTGGCTCCAGCAAGGGGTGGCTTGGTCTGCTGAAGGCCCGCAGTCAAGGCACATGTGAGAAAGCAATCAATGAACAACTAAGGTGTTGCGACGGCAACGAAAAACTAATGATCGATGCTTCTCACCTCTCTCCGTTCCTATCTGTCGTCCCTATCTATCCCTCTCTCTGACTCTCTCTCTGTCCCTGTAAAAAAGAATAAATAAAAAATTTTAAAAATCCTTAAAAAAAAAAAGGAAAATACTCAAAAACCTAAAGCAATATTCTTAGAAATTAAGATGTCAAAAATAAAGCCTGACCAGGCAGTGGCGCAGTGGATAGAGCGTCAGACTGGGATGCAGAAGACCCAGGTTCGAGACCCCGAGCTCGCCAGCTTGAGCGTGGGCTCATCTAGTTTGAGCAAGGCTTGCCAGCTTGAGCTCAAGGTAACTGGCTCAAGCAAGGGGTCACTTACTTAGTCTGCTGTAGCGCCCTGGTCAAGGCACATATGAGAAAGCAATTAATGAACAACTAAGGTGCTGCAACGAAGAATTGATGCTTCTCACCTCTCTCTGTTCCTGTCTGTCTGTCCCTATCTGCCCCTCTGTCTCTCTCACAAAAGAAAATGTCAAAAATGAAAAAAAGTATGTATGTATTATTATATGCATTCACGTTCAATATTCATAATAAAGCAGATTGAAAAAAGAAATGGGGTAAAAGAATCCTAAAGAAACAATTAAGGGAGGCACACCTCAAAGGAAAGAAATTGGACAGATTGCTTATTTTGACACTTCTGAGAAGAATTTCATGGCATTAGCAGTTTGGTGATAAATTAGTGATAGGTACAAAGAAAACTAAAGGAAAAAAACAAGTTAACTAGCCTAGCCTGTGGTGGCACAGTGGATAGAACATCACCCTGGAATGCTGAGGTCATCGATTCAAAACTCTGGGTTTGCCTAGTCAAGGCACACAGGACAAGTAATCAATTAACTAAAGTGAAGCAACTATGAGTTGATACTTTTCGTCACTCCCTTCCCCTGTAAAAATCAGTAAATAAAATCTTAAAAAACAAAAGTTAACAATGACCTCCAAGAGAAACAAACTTTTACAAGAAAGGAAATATAATCACAATATACTAGATGACTCAGCTATAAACATGGTGACAATAAATCTTAAATAGATTTAGCCAAAACTTGTATTACAGCACAGGGAGCTACAGGAAGGGAAAAAAATATGTTATGGGTATGGGCGCCACTGAAATAAGTTAGTGTAGAAAACTAAATTCTCATTTTCCTTGGTAGGAAGTCCACAGATGTCTAGAGTTCAAAAACCATTAAACATTATAAAATTACTTAGAAATATGGAGTTAAGTAATAGAAGAGCTAAAAGAGATGAAAGGGGTTACCTCTGAGGAGCAGCAAAGGGTGGGCAGAGATGAGTGGAACAAAGGAATGCTTTTTCCCCACTATTATAAGCTATGTTAAAAATTGCTAGTTTCACCTGACCAGGCAGTCGTGCAGTAGAACGTCGGACTGGGACACAGAGGACACAGGTTCAAAACCCCGAGGTCGCTGGCTTGAGTGCAGGCTCATCTGGTTTGAGCAAGGCTCATCAGCTTGAGCTCAGGGTCACTGGATTAAGCAAGGGGCCAGTCTGCTGTACCCACACCCGCCCCCGGTCAAGGCACATATGAGAGAGCAACTAATTAAGGTGCCACAGCGAAGAATTGATGCTTCTCATCTCTCTCCTTTCCTGTCTGTCTATCCCTATCTGTCCCTCTGTCTCTTTCACCAAAAAAAAAAAAAATGCTAGTTTCATGCCTGATCAGGCAGTGGCACAGAGGATAGAGTGTCAGACTGGGACGCGGAGGATCAAAGTTCGAAACCCTAAGGTCGCTGGCTTGAGCACGGGCTCATCTGGCTTGAGCACATTCACCAGCTTGAGTGCATGGTCGCTTGCTTGAGTCCTGAGTCCAAAGGTCGCTGGCCTGAGCAAGGCATCACTCGCTTTGCGGTAGCCTCCAGTCAAAGCACATATGAGAACACAATCAATGAACAACTAAGGAGCTGCAACAAAGAACTGATGCTTCTCTTGCCTGACCAGGCGGTGGCGCAGTGGATAGACCGTCGGACTGGGATGTGGAGGACCCTGGTTCAAGACCTCGAGCTCGCCAGCTTGAGCACAGGCTCATCTGGCTTGAGCAAAAGCTCGCCAGCTTGGACCCAAGGTCGCAGGCTCGAGCAAGAGGTTACTTGGTCTGCTGAAGGCCCGTGGTCAAGGCACATATGAGAAAGCAATCTATGAACAACTAAGGTGTCGCAACAAAAAACTGACGATTGATGCTTCTCATCTCATCGTTCCTGTCTGTCACTATCTATCCCTCTCTCTGACTCTCTGTCGCTGTAAAAAAAAAAAAGAGAAAAAAGAACTGATGCTTCTCATCTCTCTCCCTTCCTGTCTGTCTGTCCCTATCTGTCCCTCTGTCTCTGTCAAAAAAAAACCCAAAAGCCTGTAATAAAAAAAATTGTTAGTTTCCCTCCAATACTACTCTCTCTCTCTCTTTTTTTTTTCCACAGGGACAGAGAGAGGGATAGATAAGGACAGACAGACAGGGACAGAGAGAGATAAGAAGCATCAATCATCAGCTTTTTTTAAAAAAAATTTTTTTATTGTATTCATTTTAGAGAGGAGACACAGAGTGAGAGAGAGAAAGAAAGAGAGAAAGGGGGGAGGAGCTGGAAGCATCAACTTTCATACGTGCCTTGACCAGACCATCGCAGGGTTTTGAACTGGCGACCTCAGTGTTCCCAGGTCAATGCTTTATCCACTGCGCCACCACAGGTCAGGCAATCATCAGCTTTTTGTTGCGACACCTTAGTTGTTCATTGATTGTTTTCTCATATGTGCCTTGACCGTGGGCCTTCAGCAGACCCAGTAACCCCTTGCTCGAGCCAGCGACATTGGGTCCAAGCTGGCGAGCATTTTGCTCAAGCCAGATGAGCCTGCGCTCAAGCTGGCAACCTTGAGGTCTCAAACCTGGATCCTCCTCATTCTTAATAGCAACACAAGTTTATCCGGGTGTAAGTTTGCCCAGATGGAAGTTTATTTTCCAGACTCTCTTGCAGCTAGGTGTTGGCCAAGTTTCTAGATTCTTGTCAATAAATACGAGAAGACACCACGTGGACAACTTCTGAGCCAAGCTCTTAAAAGGGAAGAAGTGTATTTTCTTCTTCTCTTCTCCCCTTCCTTGTGGCTGCACTGGTCAACGTAATGTACTGAGTCCTATCAGAAGAGCCATCTCAGAGCATACGATGGCAACTGTGTTAAGGGCAGCAGAGCATCAAGACAGAAGGCATCAGGGTCCCTGACACTGTAGAGACATCCTCCTCAAGCCAAATTTCCATTTTCTTTAAGCCACTGTTATTTTGGCCTTTGTATGACAGGCAGATCCATATCCTAACAAATATTTAAGTTTTTAAAAATAAAAGCACTGAATTGAGGTTTCTTAACCTGTTAACTGGGGAGTTTCCTTTTTAAGTATGCAGCATACAACGGGCGCGAACTCTTACACTAGGACGTGTCAGTACGTCACGCCCGGAGTACTTGGCTTCATATTATTTTTTTTAATTTATGCTTAAAATAAATGAAAAGGCTATGAGATATATATGTTTTCATTTATTTTTATATATAGTGTTGGATTTGTGGCTCTTACCCATTTTGCTTTCTTCAGAAAAATAAACATGGTTTAAAAAAAAAGACATTTATTTAACTCCAAAACAATTCTTGTTGATTGTTTCTCTTGTGGGTAGTTTGAACCATAATTTGTGCCCTTGCCGGTGTATAAAATTGTATTTTGTATGTATCCAGATTGGCTTTCACTCAAAATAAACAACTTCATTCCAAATCTAGCTCTTTTTGTAGATATATATTGTTTCCAAGATAAATTCCCTTTCCATAATAAAAGAGATTCACCCACGCATATTTCTCGTCCACATACATAACAACTTTTAAACTTTTTGGACAAATTATTCATGATTGGATCAATTTTATATGTGTTTTTATTAGATGTGTTAGGATCAAAACTTAGATTGTCTGCAAAATGCAAAAACTTACATAATAATCCAAACCTGCTTTCGTTCATAGTTTCATAAAAAAATGGTGTTTCAATTATTCTTTTTCTTGAAAAATAAGTTTCCAAAGACGGTTTTCCAATTATTCCTTGTAAAATTAGGAGCCCTAGAAAAATCTTCATTTCAGCTTCATCTGTATCCTTCCATTGTCGAATTCGAACGTGGTTTCAACTCAGGATTATTATCAAAAAGTTGGGCGGCGTACAAATTTGTTTGCTCAGTAATTAATTTGATAAGTTCCTCATCTAGAAACTTCTCCAGATAAAACAAAGGAACTTTTCTTTGAGGAGTAGCGTAAGTTTTTCCAGGCTGTGCAGTAAAGGGAAATGGTGGTCTTTCTGCACTTTGAGGTAGCCATGCTTCAGAAACAGTGCTGCTGCTAGGACCAACTTCATCAACTTCTGCACCATCTTCATTCTCAGTATCGCTCAGTTCCGTGTTGTAGTCAAAATTACTGTCAGATGACTCAGATGACGAACTCATAACACGTCTCCTTTCTGTACTTGCTGGTACATTGATTTCACCTTCGCTAATATTGCTTTCATTCATTTTATGGATACTTATAAAAATGTATTGTACAATAAAAAGGTTGAAAATCTAAAAAATATAAACAGTAATGCAAAAATAAAAAATATAAGTAAATAAAGTATAATACGAAAATACGTAGGTAAGTGTAAGTACATACTCGTCGCTGCTCACCCAGAATACGTCCACCACTCTCAATTACGAAATGATACTGACCTTCCCCGCGTCTTAAACTCATGTCGAGACACGCATCGATGACTAATACCTTTGTTGTACGCAGTTACGCGCCCCACCTGTCCCAAGGCGCAACATATATTTCGAGGATGTATTCATACGTCTTGCCCATACGCGCTACCGTTTATGTTGGATGTATTTATACGTCCCGCCCGGTTAACAGGTTAATAACTCTTAAAGGTATGCTAAAAGAAAACCATCAATTTGTTGCCTGGATTGCTGAGTTAAGTAAAGTGCTGCTTTAACAGGAAACACTTAGGATCAAACTAGAAAGATCAAATACTACATTTAATCAAGAGAATTAAAAACCCCATGCTTAGTACGAGCAACACTCACCTTTTGGCTTTCTAAATGAGAGTCAGAGTCATCCAAAAACTCTAGGGATGGAGAGTGCTTGTCAATAACTGTCCTTCGGTCACCAACTGGTTCTTCGCTAGGTTTCTCCTGAGGGTCTATTACCACTCTCCTGTCACAGAGGCTGCTCCTCTCTGGCACAGCCTTTTTTTCCTCTTTCATTCTGTCCTCTGGGGCTGACTCTTTCTCTTTTTGAGGAGCAGACACAGAGACACTTCTGGCTGATCCTTCTCCATGGTTGGGACACTCTCCTGTGTTCGATTTTGCCCTACTGGCTGTCTCTCCCTTCCTTTTTGGCATCGACTTTCCCAGGATGCCCTGGATAGCCTTCAGGTAGATCATTGTAGAGCCTTGGTCTCGAAGTCTATCCCTCTTCCTTTTCTGAACCTTGTTTGGTTCAATGGTATCATTTTGACCTTCAGCTTCGGCTGCAAATTCAGAGTTAGTGGAATTACGAGAACTATCTTTGGAATTAACCTGGAAGAAAAAACAGAGATCATGAAAGGGTGATTTCATACATGAAGTAGTTGGCAAGTTAAAAACTAGTGGGGGCTCCAACAATCAAAGGGAAAGTGATAGTGGCTAAAACAAAGATTCTCTCCGAAATGATGGGTTCCATTCCACCCACTATAAAAGGGACTGAACTATTTCTTTTTTTTTTTTTTTTGACTGCTATTTCTTTTTTTTAAATATTTTTTTTATTTTTATTTTCTTACAGGGACAGAGAGAGAGTCAGAGAGAGGGACAAATAGGGACAGACAGACAGGAACAGAGAGAGATGACAAGCATCAATCATTAGTTTTTCATTGCCGTTGCGACACTATAGTTGTCCATTGATTGCTCTCCCACATGTGCCCCGACCGCGGGCCTTCAGCAGACCGAGCCACCACCCCTTGCCGGAGCCAGCGACAAGCTTTTGCTCAAGCCAGATGGGCCCGCACCCAAACTGGCAACCCTGGGGTCTTGAACCCGGGTCCTCCGCATCCCAGTCCAACGCTCCATCCACTGCACCACTGCCTGGTCAGGCTTGACTGCTATTTCTTAATACTCACTTTCTCACACTTATCAGATAATATCCTCATACTGCAGTGGGAAGGAATGAGTTGGGAGATCAAGAGTCTACTAACTCTACACTGCGAGCTCCTTGTGGGCAAGAACTACCACATACTTCAGAACACACAGAAGCAAAGTAGAAACTTAACATTTTAGTACTGGAAGGGTCCCCAGAAACCAGCCAACCCAATCCTATAGCTAAGAGTCAAGGAAACCCAAAGGCCTGTAAGGAGTGGATGCCTATCTTCTTACTCCTGAGGGCAGTGTGCTTCCCATTATACCCTGAGCCTTTCTGAAGTTCTCTGCTACCTCCTTCCTCCAAATCAAAATCTTGATGTTGGAAGGTACCTTTGGTTCCCAGGGTCAATCAAGAGATCTACCTCCTTACCCCAAATCTCCTCAGAGATACAGATAAAGTCTCAGCCCTATTCTTTTCCCCTCCACATACAGCTATTACAGGAGTCCATAGGAAAGAAGCTAGATTATCTGCTCACAATATTAATGTGCTATGAAACTCAGATCCAGTCTAATCCCAGCTTGGTATACAAATGCTCCATAAATCTTCCTCCAAAACTATCTCCAAAGCAGTATATGGCAAACATCACAGCTGTGACCTGGAATTAACATTATCCCATGGCATTCTACAGCCCCTACAACTTGTACTTCTAACTCACTTGTATTAAATTCCGCTCAAATAAACCATTAAAGAAACTCCACACTAAGCTTGTTCATCCTTTTCCTCTACTAAAGAAAAGTAGAGTCTACTGCAAGAGATGTCCATCAAAAAGGTACTGGTTAAATAAACATGATATAACTTTCCGGAAGAATGAGGGAGCCCTGATGTCCAAGTTATGCAGTAAGAACTGACTAACAAGAGTAATCTCACATTTAAAAAGACAAAACTGCCTACCTGTATTTATGCAAACAGTCTGAAAGACCTACTGTTTGTAATGGGTATCTTTGGGGATTATGGGAAAAGAGGATAAGAGGCTTAAGCTCTTATTTTATATGCTTTTTGTATTATCTGAATTTTCCCTCAAGAAGCACATCTATTCTTTGTTTTAAAAAAAAAATCATTAATCCCTGGCCAGTGGTACAGTGAATAGAACATGCTGAAGTCACAGGTTCAAGTCCTGGGTCACTGATCCCAAGGACACCAGTTTGAACCCCAGTTAGGGCTTGATCCCGAGGGCAGTGGTTCAATCCCTGAAGTTACTGCTTTGAGCTCCAGTCAGTGCACATTTGAGAAGCAATCAATGGCACAATTAAGTGAAACAATGAGCTGATGCTTTTTTTCTGTCATTCTCCAGGTCTCTCTCTCTCAAAAAAAAGAAAAAAGAATTAAAAAGAAATGTCATTAGTCAGACCAGGTGGTGGTGCAGTGGACAAAGCATTGACCTGGGATGCTGAGGACCTGGGTTCAAACCCCAAAGTCGCCGGCTTGAGCGAGAGCTCATGTGGCTTGAGCGCGGGGTCACCATCTTGAGCATGGGATCACAGACATGACCCCATGGTCACTGGCTTGAGCCAAAGGTCACTGGCTTAAAGCCCTGGGTCGCTGGCTTGACCAAGGGGTCACCAGCTCAGCTGGAGTACCCTGGTCAACACACATATGAAAAAAGCAATCAATGAACAACTAAGGTGCCAAACCTATGAGCTGATGCTTCTCATCACTCTCCCTTCCTGTCTGTCCCTGTCTGTCTCTCTTGCTAAAAAAAAATATATATATTTCATTAAGCCACCCTGGTCGGATAGCTCAGTTGGTTAGAGTGTCATCCCAATATGCCCAAGTTGTGGATTCAATCCCCAGCCAGAGCACATACAAGAATCAACCAACGAATGCATAATAAGTGGAACAATTCAATGTTCCTCTTCCCTTTAAAATCAATAAATAATTTTTTTTTAAATCATTAAGGCTTGTCCTGGCTGGATAGCTCAGTTAGTTAAGAGCACCATCCTGACACCCAAAGGTCGACCGCCAGTCAGGTTTGATCCCTGGTCAGGGCACATCAGGAACAAATTGATGTTTCTGTCTCTCCTTTTTTCTCTCTCTAAACTCAATAAATTTTTTTTAAAGCACTAAACCTTTTGAAATATAAAAATCTAGATTGTTATATAGGAATATTTTTTCCTAAAAGTACTTATTTGTTAGCAGCTGTTAACTTTGGGGGAGATGCACAGGAAAGGTGGCTTTTACTTTCTCTCATTGTTTTAAAATTATTTAGTGAGAGGTGGGGAGGCAAAGACAAACTCCCACAGGCGCCCTGACCAGGATCCACCCAATAAGTTCCCTACCAGGCAATGCTCTGCCCATTTGGGGCCACTGCTCTGTTGCTGGGCAACCAAACTATTCCAGCACTTGAGGCAAAGCCACGGAGCCATCCTTAGTGCCCAGGGCCAACTTGCTCAAACCATTTGAGCCCTGGCTGCGGAAAAGGAAGAGAGGGGAGGTGGAGAAGCAGATGGTCGCTTCTCCTCAGTGCCCTGACCAGGAATTGAACCCAGGACTTCTACACATTAGGCCAACACTCTACTGCTGAGCCAACCAACCAGGGCCTTACTTTCATTTTGAACCTCTGAATTTTTTAACTAACATGTTAAAAATTTTTTTTAAATGTCTATAGGAATTACCTAGGAAAGGAGATAATGGGCTATTTTTGTTTTCTTTACATCCTTCCATATTTAAGACAAATCTAATAATATTTTAAAAAAGGACCTGTGGTGGAGCAGTGGATAAAGCATCGACCTGGGAACACTGAGGTCGCCAGTTCAAAACCCTGCACTGCTCTGGTCAAGGCACACATGGGAGTTGATGCTTCCAGCTCCTCCCCCCTTTCTCTCTCTCTCTCTCTGTCTCCTCTCTAAAATGAAAATAAATAAATAAATAAACAAACAAACTTGAAAGCTCCCTGGGTCTGCCCCTACAGGACACAGCCACAACTTCCCAGCCCACTTTATTACTCATTTCTCTGACAGCCACCAATCACCTGCCATCCTCAGCCCATCACACCCTTTTTAACAGTCACTAACACATCTTATTTCCTCTGCTTGCAAAACCCTTGCCTTAGTCTCATTTTATGCTTTAAGCCCCACCACTGCCTCTAAGACCTGCTGCCTCCTTTTGCTTTCTCCTGCCAAATATAAAACAACATAGGAAGGCATGGTCTACAGCAAACTGAAGAGCCCCTGCACCTTCTTTTTTTTTTTTTAATTCAGTAAGAGGAGGGGAGGCAGAGACAGACTCCCGTATGCACCTCGACTGGGATCTATTCAGCAAGCCCACTAGGGGGCAATTCTCTGCCCATCTGGGATGTTGCTCCATTGTTCAGCAACCAAGCTCTTCTTAGCACCTGAGACGGAGGCCATGGAGCCATCCTCAGCACCTGGGGCCAACTCACTCCAATCAAGCCATGGCTACAGGAAGGAGGAGTGAGAGAGGAGGGGGGAAAGGGAGAGAGGAGGGAGAGGAGAGAAAAGGGGAGGGAGAGAGGAGGGATAGGAGAGGAGAGGGGAGGGGAGGGGAGGGGAGGGGAGGGGAGGGGAGGGGAAAGGAGGGGAGGGGAGGGGAAAGGAGAGGAGGGGAAGGGAAGGGAGGGGAGAGAGGGAGGGGGAAGGGGGGAGGGGGGGGAGGGGAGAGGGGTGGAGAAGCAGATGAGCGCTTCTCCTGTGTGCCCTGACTGGGAATCAAATCCAGGACATCCACATGCCAGGTTGAAGTTCTACCACTGAATCAACCAGCCAGAGACCCCTGTAACTTGTGAATGACCACAGCTTCTCACCTCAAGCCACCTGCAGCCACTCGAGAGTACATATCCAGAGTTACGGATTCTGGTTTTACAAGAGAAACAGGAAATCTCAAATTTAATGCATTTTTCATCCAGTCAGCAAATTATTTGTTGAGCACTTACTATGTATCAGCAGGCACTATCTGGATCTGGGGTTAGCATTCAATAACATGTACACACCTGCCTGCTTCCTGGAGTTTATGTTCTAGTTGGTGAGGAAAGGGAAATCCAGAGGAAAAGCAGTACATATGCTAGAGTGAAAAATGCCAAAGAGAAAAATAAAACAGGAAAGAAAGTAGAAAGAGGGAAAGGGGAGGAGGTCACTCAAGTCTTAAGTTCAAGGTAGAGGTTTGGACTAGAAGAGCGCGCACGCGCATGTGTGTGTATTTTTTTTTTAATTTACTTACTGACTTTGGAGGGAAAGAAACATCGATCTTTCTGTATGTGCCCTGATTAGGGACTGAACTGGCAAACCGAGTATCAGGGCAACGCTCCAACAACTGAGCCATCTGGCCAGAATGAGGCATATATTTTTTAAATTATTTTTATTTTTTTATTTTATTCATTTTAGAGAGGAGACACAGAGTGAGAGAGAGAGAGAGAGAGAGAGAGAAAGAGAGAAAGGGGGGAGGAGCTGGAAGCATCAACTCCCATATGTGCCTTGACCAGACCAGTACAGGGTTTTGAACTGGCGACCTCAGTGTTCCCAGGTCGATGCTTTATCCACTGCGCCACCACAGGTCAGGCTAAGGCATATATATTTTTAATGTAAACTTTCCAAAATTTTAAATACTATGAGGACCTATCAAGCCACATTCATTCTATGGACCACCAACTTGCGAACCCTGGTAGCCAAGACCAGGACTTTACTTGTAGGAATAAAAAAGGTTAGGGATATAACATCTTATATTTTCACATGAACTTATAATTTACAGAGCTGCCACAGCTGACATCCCTCTTTAAAGAGGGATGCTGCTGAATGGATTGAAAGAGGCAGAACCAGGATTCAAATTCAAGTTCCCCCTAACATCTGGAAACTACAGAAGAATAGAGAAAACATGAAAGTTGAGAAACAGTTATTGCCTGGCCTGTGGTGGCGCAGTGGATAAAGTGTCAACCTGGAATGCAGAGGTTGTGGGTTCAAAACCCTGGGCTTGCCTGGTCAAGGCACATACGGGAGTTGATGCTTCCTTCTACCCCCCCCTTCTCTTTCTCTCTCTCTAAAAATGAATAAATAAATTTTTTAAAAAGACAGAAAAAAAGAAAATACAGTATCAAAAGCTGAAATGTCAAAGACCATGAGTACCTAAGATCACTGAAGAAGAGTTTTAATAGTTAATAGAGCCTGACCAGTGGTGGTGCAGTGGAAAGAACCTCGACCTGGATTGTTGGTTGAGGTTACCAGTTCGAAACCCCGGGCTTGTCTGGTCAAAGCACATATGGTAAGCAAGCAATGAACAACTAAATTAAAGCTATAAGCCTAACCAGGTGGTGGCACAATGGATAGAGCATCAGATTGGGATGCGCAAGACCCCGGTTTGAAACCTGAGGACACTGGCTTGAGCGCGGGGTTGCTAGCTTGAGCACGGCATTGCTAGCTTGAGCGTGGGATCATAGACATGACCTCATCTTTGCTGGCTTGAGCCCAAAGGTTGCTAGCTCGAAGCCCAAGGTTGTTGGCTTGAGCAAGGGGTCACTCACTCTGCTGCAGTCCCCTCCCCAAGTCAAGGCACATAAGAGAAAGCAATCAACGAACAACTAAGGTGCCACAACAAAGAACTGATGCTTCTCATCTCTCTCCTTTCCAGCCTGTCTGTCCCTGTCTGTCTCTGTCACAAAATAAAGCAACTATGAGTTGATACTTCCCACTTCCCTTCCTTCTCTCTATAAATCAATATATTATATCTTAAAAAACATAAAAAACAAAAAAGACAGTGGATATAGAAGACAGTGAAGGTAAACTTCAGGCAGAAAATGCAAGAGCAGAAACAAACCATTTGGCTTTGAAAAAGAGATTTCGTTTTTCCTGGCAGTACTGCCTAGTGAACTGTGTGCATCTCTGAAAGTAGGCAGGAGGGAAAGATTGAGTGCAGATGTCATTCCAGCTCTCATCACCGCCTGCATGAATTTTTTTTTCTTTTTATTTAGGAAGTCACGGCCCTGGCCAGCTGCCTCAGCGTTAGAGCATTGGATCAGTATGTGGATGTCCCAGGTTCAATTCCCATTCAGGGCACACAGAGAAGCGACCACCTGCTTCTCCACCCCTCCCTTTTTCCCTCCCCCCGCTCCTCCAACAGCCATGGCTCAACTGGTTCGAGTGCATCGACCCCAGGCACTGAGGATGCCTCTTGGAGCCTCTGCCTCAGCCACTAAAAATAGCTCCATTGTAAGCATAACCCCAAATGGGCAAAGCATTGGCCTCAGTCAGGATGCATGAGGGAATCTATCTCCTCTCCTCTCACTTGGAAAAGAAAAAATAAAGAAGAAAAGTCACAGACGTACAAGAAATGGGCTGAGGAAACAAGTTACAGAGGCAAAAGAAGGGGCCCTTGGAGCTTAGGAGAGAAAAGGGTAAAGGTAATGAACCTGGGGGGAAGAGGAAGATGGGAAAGGCACAGGTGTGCTCCGAAAGGGAGAGGGAGAGTGCCCAGCCTGAACAATTTCAACAGTTCCTAACAAACTCCCAGACTACTCTCTCCCATTCTTTCTTTTCTTTAAGACTTTATTTACTCCTTTAAGAAGAGAGAGAGAGAGAGAAGGGAAGAGGAGCAGGAAGCATCAACTCCCATATGTGCCTTGACCATGAAAGCCCGGGATTTCAAACCTGTGACCTCAGCATTCCAGGTCGATGCTTTATCCAATGTGCCATTACAGGTCAGGCTTATTCCTTCTCTACAATGAGCTGGAGTTCTAAGATCTGGCAATGTGCCTAACCTGTAGTTGCAGGTTTGAAACCCTGGGCTTACCTGGTCAAGGCAAATATGGGAGTTAATAATTCCTGCTCCTCCCCTCTTCTTTCTCTCTCCCTTTCTCTCCTCTTAAAGGAATAAATAAAATCTTTAGAAATGTCATGCCTCTGCTTAAAACCCTTCAATGGCTCTGCATTTGCCTGCAGAATATAACCCAAACTCCTCCGAGTTTGAGACTGGGAGCCCTTTCCAGGCTGTTTCTAGCCTTCTTCTCCAGCTTCCTCTCCCACTTTTTCCCATACACTCAGGCTTCTAGGGAATGGAGAAAGGTGCCAGAGAAGAGGGGAGGGAGGACCCACGAGAATCAGTAGTGTCCCAAGCAATTAAGACCAGCAGTATTTCCTAATACACTTTGGACACACATTGTTGCTACTGCCTGAAATGTCCTTTCCTCCTCCTTCCCACCAGAACTCAAATGATACCTCTCCTGTGAGAACTTTCCCTGGTTTGTCACTCACTCTTCTGAGCCTTGGAACTTCAAATACTGTTGTTACAACACTCCATGCACTGCACTGTGGTGAATGATTATTCAGTCTGTCAATCACTGCTTTATTCTTTGTACATCCAGCCTCTAAAACAGATTTGCACCCAAACACTTGACATCTACTGAGGGAATACACAGGCAACGGGATCACATGCGAAAACTCTAGGATTCAAGAGCCAAGACACAATGGTTTCGTGCGTCTGGGCTATGTCACTTTGCAGTGAGCTCCACAGGGAAAGGATCTTGCCCTCTTCATCTCTCCATCACTTACATCCAATGCTGGGCCAGGAAGGAGCAGGAGCTCCCAAGGGCAGCAGTGGAAACAACTCTACCTTTGAAGTCAGACTGATCTGGGATTACATCACAGCTCTGCTGCATACAAGCTGTATGGCCTTGGTCAAGTTATTTAACCTTTCTGAGACTCATTTTCCCAGTGCCTACACATACACATAGTAGGTGCTCAAATATTTGTTAATCGATATGTAAATATTTGTTATCAAATATATGAAGATAATACTAACTACTTCACAAGACTGAGTATTCTATGAGAGTCTCTATAGGTCAAACATTGAGAATCATATTTGATCAAGGTCTACCACATTAGAAACGCTCAAATTTTCCCTTCCATTCTTCCTTCCCTATATTGAATATAAAATTCAACATGTTATAACAGACTAAATATAAAGTAGGTGAAATTGTTCATAATAGATACACGTAACCTTCTCTATAAACAAAGATCATGAGCTACCTTTAAAACTTGAGAAAAACCTCTCAAACAATTGTCCTAGAGGTGATAGGGAACAAACAATGTGAGGCTGGCCAGAAGGAATCTCTAGTGACTTCAAAATGCTCCAGTCTAGCTATGGTCTGAATGTGTCCCTACAAAATTCTTATGTTGAAATCTGACGACAAGGTGATGGTACTAGGTAGAGCCTTGGGAAAGGAATTCGGTCATGAAAGTGGAGCTCCTAGAAATGGGATTAGCGTTCTTATAGAAGAGGCCCCAAGAGACCTCCCATGATCCCTTCTGCCATGTGAGGACACAGTGAAAAGTCTGTAACCCTGAAGAGAGTCATCACCTAACCATCTTGGCAACCTAATCTCAGACTTCCAGCCTCCAGAACTCTGAGAAATAAATTTCTGTTGTTTTTAAGCTACCCAGTCTGTCACATTTTATTAGAGCAGCCAAAAAGGGCTAAGACAGACACCTCTCCCCTTTATATTCTCTGACCTGGCATAGGGATCTCTGTGCTGAGTCAGTAGCAAGTGTTTGCTGACAGGACTTACTAGACAAACAAGTTCACACATGATTGCAGAGATAGAGAGGAAGAGGTACAAACTGAAGAGAAGGTAAGAGGGGCATTTTATAATTCATCAAGATGAATAAATTACTGTACACCTTGTTTTCAAATAGTCTGGGAGAGCTGTTGGCAGTGCTAGAGATGAACAACTAGAATGGATAATATCAACATCCTCATAGTCTAATCTCACTCAACAGGAATGATCTTTCAAAAATGTAAATCTGCTCACCCTCTGTAGAGTTCTGTATAAGCTCTCTAATGGCTTAGAATAAAATCCAAATTCCCTTGGCTAAAAAAAACCCCATAGAAATCTGCCCTACCTAGCTCTCCAGCCTCCATTCTGAGCTCTTTACTCCACCTTATCACATTGTGAAACAGTCCCGGGTCAGGATAACTATCCTGATAAGACTGTGTTCCTGAGAAGCCATCTAATGGTTCCAAGCTGACAGTGTTTGACACACAATAACCCTTAAATGTTTACTGACCAAGCAGAGCACAGGTGAACCCAAAGACTTTTGAGACAGGCCCGGACTATTAATTGCTCCATGGTTAACCATTAAATTGATTTTAGCAAAGTAAGGCCCCTAACGGCTAAATAAGAGAAAGGTGGGTCCCTAGTAAGATCAGACTCACCTGGCTTACAGGCCACAACCTAAATCAGAGGTCCCCAAACTACTGCCCGCGGGCCAAATTGCAGCCACCTGAGGCCATTTATCCAGCCCTCCGCACTTCCAGAAAGGGCACCTCTTTCATTGGTGGTCAGTGTATGGAGTACTGTATGTGGTGGCTCTCCAACTGTCTGAGGGACAGTGAACTGGCCCCCTGTGTAAAAAAAGTGTGGGGACCCCTGATAAATCTTGAGTGCCCGATCTACAGGACAGCCTCAGTCAGGGATGCAGCAGACCTCAAAGACTAAATAAGCAAGGTTAATTTTTCTGCTCCCCCAACACCAGGCTTCACTCCATCAGTAATTGCTAGTGAAGTTAAATTTCATCAATTGATATTATTTTATGCTGTACCCAAATCCACAGAAATCACATCAAGAAGGGTTAATGACGCCTGACCAGGCAGTGGCGCAGTGGATAAAGCGTCGGACTGAGATGCGGAAGACCCAGGTTCGAGACCCCGAGCTCGCCAGCTTGAGTGCGGGCCCATCTGGCTTGAGCAAAAGCTAGTCAGCTTGGACCCAAGGTCACTGGCACCAGCAAGGGGTTGCTCGGTCTGCTGAAGGCCCGCGGTCAAGGCACGTGTGAGAAAGCAATCAATGAACAGCTAAGGTGTTGCGACGGCCATGAAAAACTAATGATTGATGCTTCTCATTTCTCTTCATTCCTGCCTGTCTGTCCCTATCTATCCCTCTCTCTGACTCTCTCTCTGTCCCTGTAAAAAAAAAAAAAAAAAGGTTAATGACAAAATTAAATTATATGAGCAAATCCCATATCCACCTTATCTACATAAGTCATATTCAGTATTATGCCAAAAACAAAGCTTTTCAAATCACTATTAAATTTTTTTTTTTAAATCCACAAGAGCCCATAAAAGAGTTCTACATGGCCCACACTGAAAATACCTGAGCTGGGAAACTTAGCCCAAGAGTTCCCCAAGTAAAACAGCCAAACATAGCCTCCTTTCACAGTTCCACATAAGAAACCAAGACAAACCCACTTTAGGAAAGTGAGGCCTAGTTTTTACTTCTGTAAAATAATTTTTCTCGGCCTGACCTGTCATGGCGCAGTGGATAAAGCGTCAACCTGGGAACACTGAGGTCGCCAGTTCAAGACCCTGCACTGGCCTGGTCAAGGCACATATGGGAGTTGATGCTTCCAGCTCCTCCCCCCCTTCTCTCTCTCTCTCTCTCACTCTGTGTCTCCTCTCTAAAATGAATAAATAAATAAATAAATAAATTTTTAAAAGAAATTAATTTTTCTCTAGTGATAGCCCATCATCTCCCCTCCCCACATAAAGACCTCCTCATTCTTCCACATGCAGAACTCCTCACCTTTCAAAGCTCAGCGCTCCAAAATCTAAAATGTAAACTCTTAATCGGGCAGCGATCTTTGTTTTGTAACTGGAGAATCAATCCCAAGCAACTAGAACACTGCCTGACACAAACTAGGCCCTCAATAAATATTTGTTCACATCCAGATTTAATAAGTGCCACCAGTGATGTCAGCTAGTGCTCACTGTACTCAAATGGGGAAACAGTACACTACAAGCAACGGAATTGAATTTGCTTTTATTTCCAACAGACTCATGTTAACTTTTCCTCACAGGTTCACAAAAAAAAAAATAACCTGGGAAAATGTTATTGCCGTTTAAAAAAAAAAGGGTTAATCTAAAATGAATGTAAACCTCCTCTGTAAAACACTGCTTAGTCCACTTGCAAATGCTCAGAAACCCTCCTGTGTGTTCCCACTGAGGAACTAAATGTTTAACCTGCAAAACAACCCCCGCCCCACCAACCACAACGCCAACGTGCTGGAAATCACTTTAGTGAAAAATCAAATTCTTATTCCCCGGTTTCCATTCAGAGTGGTTCAAAGTACAAGGACACAATTCCTTAAACTCGCAACTAAAACAGACACATCTGTGTCTCTTGAGCATGCAATCCACATGCTACTGCAGTGCTTCTCCAACTTGGACACACATTACAATGACCAGAAAAGCATTTAAAATGTGGAAGCCCAGACCACACCCTAGCCCAGTTAAATCAGGGTGGGAGGCAAGCCCAAATATTTTAAATATTTCCAAGTAGTTCCAAAGTAAGGCCAAGTTTGAAAACTACCTCTCTAGAGAACTTTAGGCCACCTCCCTGGCCAACTGCTTGCTTGGTCTTCTGTGTCTGTATGAAGTAGACCTCTGGGAAGACCCCACAGATCTTAAAGAGCATGATCTTCTTTTTAGTTTCCTTTCCCCAAAATTCCCATCCCCAATATCTCAAGCCACGTGGAAGGAAGGGGCTTCACCAGTTGCAAGGCATTGCAGCCACCTACCTTAAGGCTGCAGGTTTCCTCCTCTAGAGAAGCCATTTCTTCTAGAGAGGGGTTGGCAGGGCGCAGAGGGGATGCCCCTGACGACAGGAAAGCCCGTGTGTTCCGAATCAAGCAGCCTTTGGAGGCAGCCCTTTCCACACCTGGGCCAGAGGACTGGGAGGAGGAAGAGGAGGAGGAATTTCTGCGACGGGATGAGTCCCAGGACAACATCGGTGTGCAGGCCACATTGTCCTCCTGGGCTTTTAGGCGCTTGGGGCTGCTGGCCCCTCCAGAACGCGACGCAGAGCTATGATATGCCCGTCTGGAGGGGGCCACATCACTGGTCTCCCGAAGGCAGCTGCGTTTGCGGGAACATCCTTCCGAAGTGCTCTTCCAGTGGTACTTGACCTTGCGCCACTCCGACGCCATGGGCACCTGCAAGGTAGAGGGGGTTCCAACACCACGCCTGCTAGCTGCCCCTCTTCTGACTCCCACCATCCCCGGGGGCCCGCTGGGCGAGGTCAAGCCCGAAGGTCAGAGCCAGGGACCAGTCTTACTGACCTTTCCCCCTTCTTTCCACTGCCCATCACAGTTCTCTAGGTTTCAGAGATGCCAAAGCGCTTCGAAGAAGTCAAAACGCTGCAAGATTTATTAAAAGCTTTGGTTCAGTTTCCAAGCCCACAACGTGTTTCCGCGATTACCAAACACTCCAGTTTGCACAGCGCTACTTAGATGTCAAAGCGCTTCTGGGACTACAAAGCGCTGCTATTCAAAGCCCTTCAGAGATGTCAAAGCGCTTCAGAAGACTACAGGCGCTTTAAGGTCTACACATGGCGGCCCGACCCAAAGCCCCAGAGCGGACGCGTAGCGCTGAACGCCGATGGCGGGCCGCAGGGCAGGGCCGGACCGGCGCGCAGCCCGCCCTGCTCCCGCGGCCCCGCCGACTAGCCCGGGCCGGAAGGGGCCCGAGCCGCCCCTCAGGAGCCGGCAGTACCCGAGTACACCGCCTCGGAATACCACCGGCCCGCCCAGCCACCCCTTCTGTCCCTGCGCAGCTGCCCAGACGCCCCTCCACGGTCGCCCGCTCACCGCCCACCCCAATCCTGAGGCCTCCGCCCGAGACCCTACTCCCTCCGATGAGCCCGCCTCCTGGCGTGCGGCAGGGGCGGGTCCTGCGCTGGACCGAGGGCTCCCATTGCTCCAATCGGCGAGGGGCGAGACTTCGAGCAAGACGGAGTTCGCCTGTTGGCCAGGAGGTTTGGAGGCGGGACTCTATGCCTTGCGAAACTCGTCCATTGGTCGGAAGCAAGATGAGGCGGAGCCACTCACGTGGGCCCGTAGAGCGCTAGTTGAGACCCGGCCACACGCAGTTCCTGGGGCCGCCCTCTGAGAAGGTAGGCGGTGTCCGGTTTCGGAATCCGAGAAGGCTGTTACCTGCTGCTAAGCGTTGTTTGGCTTTTAGATCCGGATACACTCATGAAATCTACACCATCACCACCCCTTGTACAGAACTGGAAACTGGCTCAGAAAGGATCAAGTGACACATCCAGAGAGTGACAGAATAGGAATTAGAAATTAGAAGCCAAGGGGAAAAAAAGAGACTACACAAAAAGGTGAAATATCTGCCTGACAAAAAACATTAAAGTCAAAAGATTAATGGACGTTGAGAACATTATATTAAGTGAAATAAGTAATAAAAGCTAAGAACTGTATGATTTCACACAGAGGTGGGTCATAAAAATGAGACTCAGACATGGAGGGGGTGTGGTAAGGGGAGGGGAGAGAGTAAAGAGTGACAGATGTATAAGGTGAAAAAGATTTGACTTTAGTGTTGGGCACCTGGTGTGACCTGTGGTGGCACAGTGGATAAAATGTCAACCTGGAACATTGAGGTCGCTGGTTTGAAACCGTGGAATTGACCAGTCAAGGCACATATGAGATACATCTATGAGTTGATGATGCTTCTGCTCCTCAAACCTTCACCCCCCCACCTCGCGTCTCTCTCTCTCTCTCTCTCTCTCTCTCTCTCTCTGTCTCTCTCTCCTCACTCTAAAATCAATAAATAAAATTTTAATTTATTTTTTACCTGAAACCTATGTAACCGTGTTTCCCCATATGTAAGACACACGCTTTTTCAAAAAATTTGGAGTCTAAAAACTGGGTGTGTCTTATAAAGTGGTTGTCAAGTCATCTGAGAAGTGTGGCATTTCAAATGCCATAGATGGAATGGAGAGCGAGTCATCAGATACAGTAGAGGACAAGCTAATGGATGGCAGTTTTGACAGTGATGAGTTGTATGAGTTTTATGATGAATAAAAACTTGAGTTCAATAACTTTATGTAATACTTTTCTTTTTAATTTCACGCCCCCAAATTAAGGTGAATCTTATACCTGGGAGCGTCTTATACATGGAGAAATACAGTACTTTATTTTTATTTATTTATTTTTTTTATTACTGATTTTAGGGAGGGAGAGAGAGAGAGAGAAAGACAGGGACATTGATCTGTTCCTATATGTACCCTAACCAGGGATTGAACCAGCAACCTCTGTACTTTTGGAAGACACACTCATCAACTGAGCTATTCAGCCAGGACTAAACCTATGTACTCTTATTGATCAATGTCATCCCATTAAGTTTTCTAAATAAAAAAAAAAAGCAAATTAAAATCTCTTTCCAGGCCTGACCTGTGGTGGCGCAGTGGATAAAGCATCGACCTGGAAACACTGAGGTCGCCAGTTCAAAACCCTGCACTGGTCTGGTCAAGGCACATATGGGAGTTGATGCTTCCAGCTCCTCCCCCCTTTCTCTCTTTCTCTCTCTGTCTCTCTCTCAGTCTGTGTCTCCTCTCTAAAGTGAATAAAAAAAAAATCTCTTTCCATTACATTTGTTTCATCCTTCATCTTTTTTTAATTTTTTTTTAAACTTTTTTTTTTAATTCATTTAGAGAGGAGACACAGACTGAGAGAGAGACAGAGAGAGAAAGAGAGAAAGGGGGGAGGAGCTGGAAGCATCAACTCCCATATGTGCCTTGACCAGACCAGTGCAGGGTTTTGAACTGGCGACCTCAGTGTTCCCAGGTCGACCACCACAGGTCAGGCGATCCTTCATCTTTTTTTAAAAGATTTTATTTATTGACCAGGCGGTGGCACAGTGGATAGAGTGTCGGACTGGGATGCGGAAGACCCAGGTTCGAGACCCTGAAGCCGCCAGCTTGAGCACCGGCTCATCTGGTTTGAGCAAAAGAGCTCAATAGCTTGGACCCAAGGTCGCTGGCTTGAGCAAGGGGTTACTCGGTCTGCTGTAGCCCCGCGTCAAGGCACCTATGATAAAGCAATCAATGAACAACTAATGTGTCGCAACGAAAAACTGATGATTGATGCTTCTCATCTCTCTTCGTTCCTATCTGTCTGTCCCTATCTATCCTTCTCTCTCTCTGTTTCTGTAAAAAAAAAAAAAAAAGCAATCATAAACATTGCCTACTCCTTGGATATAGATTTCAGAATTTTCTTTTCTCACTTGTGGAAATAAAAACCATCCAAATAAAAAAAAACACACACACAACAAAATAGTTGTAACATTTGACAAAGGTCTGACAGCTTTACTATGTAAAAACTATCAAAATAGGAGAATTCGTATTAAAATGGACCTATGGTGACACAGTTTATACAGTGTCTATCTGGAATGCTGAGGTCCCAGGTTTGAAACCCTGAGGTCACAGGTTTGAGCACCAGGCTCACTGGCTCAAGCACAAGGTCACAGGCTTGAGCATGTGTTGGGCAAACAAGTATGTTAAGCTTGCTCGCTTGTACTTTGCCTGATTGGTGCATGAACACGGGGCAGCTCCACATGTGTACAGTCTCTGTAAGGCTGCAGGTGCTCGCCCTCAGGGCACAGACTGTAGATTGCTGATTGCCTGCCGCCATTAGGAGGGGCCATTTTTTGCTATTGTTTGTCAGAGAAGGGATTTCCCCTCCCCCATCCTGTTTGCTTATCAGCCCTGAGAGAAAGAAGCGGTTTTCCCTGCCTGCTTGCTCATCTGCCATTGCGAGACTCTAATAAACAGAATGGCCCACCATTTTCTGGCTTCACAGTTTCTCTACTGTCGGTCCAAATAGAGTGTGCACCTGCATGGCCATGGCAACCGGCCATACAGCATGGGATCATCACAATGATCCCATGGTCTCTGTCTTGAGCAAGGGTTTTAGTGGCTCACTTGATTCCCCCCCCCCCCCCCCGCCAAGGCACATATGAGAAGCAAGCAATGAACAACTAAAGTGATGCAAGTATGAGTTGATGCTTCTCATCTCTCTCACTTCCAATCTGCCTCTCTCTCTCTCTTAAAAAAAAAAAAAAAAAGATAAAATGGACAAAGGAACCAAAAAAAAATATTGTGTATTAAAAAATGACTCTACCCTCTATCTCATCATTTAAAAAGTACAAATAAAACCTGGCCGGGTAGCTCAGTTAGTTAAAGTGTGGTCCCTATAAGCCAAGTTAGCAGGTTCAATCCCTGGTCAGGGCACACACAAGAATGAACCAAGGAATGCATAAAAAGTGGAACAACAAATCAATGCTTCTCTCCCCCCTCCCCGCACCTTCCTCTCTTTCCAAAATCAATTAAAAGAAATTAGAAAAAAATTACCCCTGGTTGGTCGGCTCAGTGTATAGTATTGGTCCAGGCGTGTGCATGTCCTGGGTTCAATTCCTAGTCAGGGCACACAGAAGTGACCATCTGCTTCTCCCCACTCTCCTCCTCCTCACTCTATCCCCTCGCCTCCTCTTGCAGTCATGGCTCAATGGTTCAAGCAAGTTGGCCCAAGCACTGAGAATGACTGAGGTGGCCCCCGCCTCAGGCACTAAAAATAGCTCAGTTGCCAAGCAAAAAAGCAGGCCTAGATCAGCACAGCATCACCCTTAGGGGGCTTGCCAGGTGGATCCTGGTTGCACATACAGGAGTCTATATCTCTGCCTCCCCTCCTCTCACTAAAAAATAAAAAAAAATTAAAAGTGGCCCTAGCTGGGTATCTCAGTTGGTTAGAGCGTCCATAGACATGCTATGGTTGAGGGTTCAATCCCGTCAGGGCACATACCAGAAAGAACCAATGAACCCACAGCTAAGCGAAATAACAAATAAATGCTTCTCCCCTCTTCTTTTCTCTCCCCCTTGCTTTCTGTGTCTAAAAAAATAATTAAAAACTCAACTGCCTGACCTGTGGTAGCATAGTGGATAAAGCTTTGACCAGGAATGCTGAGGTCGCTGGTCTCTGGTTCAAATCCCTAGGCTTGCCTGGTCAAGGCACACATGAGAAACAACTACAAAGCAACTAGGAGTTGATGCTTCCTGCTCTTCCACCTCTCTCTTTCACTCTCTCTTCTAAAATAAATAAATAAAATGTTTTTAAAAATAATCCATCAGCCTGACCAGGCGGTGGCACAGTGGATAGAGCGTCAGACTGGGATGCGGAAGACCCAGGTTCGAGACCCCAAGGTCGCCAGCTTGAGCGCGGGCCCATCTGGCTTGAGCAAAAAAGCTCACCAGCTTGGACCCAAGGTTGCTGGCTCCAGCAAGGGGTTGCTCGGTCTGCTGAAGGCCCGCGGTCAAGGCACATGTGAGAAAGCAATCAATGAACAACTAAGGTGTTGCGATGGCAACGAAAAACTAATGATTGATGCTTCTCACCTCTCTCCGTTCTTATCTGTCTGTCCCTATCTATCCCTCTCTCTGACTCTCTCTGTCCCTATAAAATTAAATTAAATTAAATTAAAATTATCAATCAATGGCCTGATCAGGTGGTGGTGTAGTAAATAGGGCATTGCACTGGAACACGGAAGAACCAGGTTCAAAACCCCAAGGTTGCTGACTTGAGGGAAGGTTCGTTCAGCTTGAGCACTGGCTCACCAGCTTGAGCGCAGGGGCACTGGCTTGAGTGTGGGATAATAGACATAACCCCATAGTCGCTGGCTTGAAGCCCAAGGTCACAGGCTTGAGCGAGGGATCACTGACTCTGCTCTAGCCCCCCAGTCAAGGCACATATGAGAAAGCAATCAATGAACAACTAAGGTGCTGCAATGAAGAATTGATGCTTCTCATCTCTCTCCCTTCCTGTCTATCCCTATCTGTCCCTCTCTCTGACTCTCTCTGTCAAAAAAAATAATAAAAAAGGCCCTGGTAGGTTGGCTTAGTGGTAGAGCGTTGGCCCAGCGTATGGAAGTCCCAGCTTTGATTCCTGTTGAGGGCACGCAGGAGAAGCGCCCATCTGCTTCTCCACCCTTCCCCTTCTCCCCTTTCTCTCTATCTCTCTCTTCCCCTCCCGCAGCCAAGGCTCCATTGGAGCAAAGTTGGCCCGGGTGCTGAGGATGGCTCCATGGCCTCCACCTCAGGCGCTAGAATGGCTCTGGTTGCAACAGAGCATAACCCCAGATAGGCAGAGCATCACCCCCTAGTGGGCTTGCTGGGTGGATCCTGTTTGGGAGCATGCGGGAGTCTGTCTCTCTGCCTTCCAGTTTCTCATTTCAGAAAAATACAAAATAAATAATTTTAAAAAACATTGAAAGCTCAATCAACAAATGCATAAATGAGACCAATTGATTCTCTCTCTAAAAAAAAATGTACAATTGAAGTTGTTTTCAACCCATTAGACTGGGGAAATGTACTCCCAAATGTCATGATGGACGTGTAAATTGGTACATCTTTGGAAGGCATCACTATTTGTAGCGCAAGAATGAAAACAGCCTCAGTATGTAGCAACTAAAGTAAGTTATATAAAGTACAGAATATCCATACAATGGAGTATCAGACAAAAACAATGAAGTGATCCAAAAGTACTGTTGAGTAAGAATGACCAAGAAAGACATGAAAAACACAAGATCCAAAACAGTGTGAATGAAATACCCTGTGTAAAGCAAAGGATAATAAAAGAGAGAGGAGTGGAACCTCAACATTTTTTACATGCCTAATAACCATTGCATATTTGTGTGTTTCTAAAAGCTTTATGAGATACAACTTACATACCATCATGTATATATAGCTCAATGGTTTTTTAACATACAAAATATTTTTTAGTATATAATTGTATTTTTAGTACATCTAGAACTGTGCAATCATCACCATCACCATAATTTAATTTTAGAACATTTCATCACCCCCACATCTTGTGACCATTACCACTTCCCTCTTCAACCCCCCTCACCCCTTCCTCATTTCTGTCTCGATCGATTTGCCTATTCCGGACATACATAAAAATCAGATCATACATTTTACTTAGCAAAATCACTTCAAGGTTCATCCATGCTGTGGCATATATCAGTACTTCATTATTTTTTATGGATGTTTAATTAAAATAAATTTAATGAATAATATTCTAATGTAAGGATATAGTACTTTTTTTTTTTTTACAGGCACAGAGAGTCAGAGAGAGGGATAGATAGGGACAGACAGGAGCAAAGAGAGGTGAGAAGCATCAATCATTAGTCTTTCGTTGCCATTGAAACACCTTAGTTGTTCATTGATTGCCCTCTCACATGTGCCTTGACCACGGGCCTTCAGCGGACCGAGCCACCCCTTGCTGGAGCTAGCGACCTTGGGTTTAAGCTGATGAGCTTTTGCTCAAGCCAGATGGGCCCACGCTCAAGTTGGCGACCTCGGGGTCTCGAACCTGGGTCTTCCGCATCCCAGACCGACGCTCTATCCACTGTGCCACCACCTAGTCAGGCAGGATACAGTACATTTTTTATCCCGTCATTTGTTGGACATTTGGTTGGTATCCATTTGCTATTCTGAATATTGCTGTGAACACTGGTGCACAAGTCTTTTGTATGGACTTATGTTTACATTTCTCTTAGGTATTTACTTGTGGAATTACTGGGTCATATAGAAACTATATTTGACCTCCTGCAGCTCCGTATGTAGAGAAAAGTAGCTCACCATTTTATAATTCTACCACCAAAGCATGAGGGTTCCAATTTCTCCACATCCTTATCTACACTTTTTATGTTGTGCGTGTTTTGTTTTGTTTTTAATTCTAGTTATCCTACCAGGTGTGAAGTGGCATCCCATTGTGGTTTTGATTTACATTTTCCTAATGCCTAATGCTTACCTTGGTTCAGTCCTCAATTCAAATGTAGACTGCAGCCAAGAAATCAAGAGAAGGCCATGACTCAGAAGGGCAGCAATGGAAGAATTAGGAAAGATCACCAAGAGCTTAGATGTGTCATTAGTGACTGAGGCTAAGATCAAGACCCTGGTATTCCCAATTAGTGTGTATGAATGCAAAAGTTGGACAGAAAAGGCGGCTAATAGAAAGTAAGAAAAAAGGATTTGTTTGTAGTGTCGGAGGAAAGTTCAACAAATACCTTGGACCGCCAGAAAAATGAACAAGTGGGTCCAAGGGCAAATTAAGACCGAAACATTGCTGAAGGCAAAAATGACAAAACTGAAGCTGTCCTACTTCAGTCACATCATGAGAAGGCAGGACTCCTTGGAAAAGACAATACTGTGGGGAAAATAGGAGGCAGCAGAAAAAGAGGAAGACCAAATACGAGATGGGTTGACTTCATAAAAGAAGACAGAGACATGAGTCTACAGCAGCCAAGCAGGGCTGTTGAGGACAGGACAATCTGAGTAGCATTCATTCATAGAGTTGCCAGTAGTCAAAGCCAGCTCAACAGCACATAACACACACACTGACTAATGAAGCTGAGCAACAAGATACATTTTTAAATCATCTCTGGAACTAGTAAAGTAGTAACAGTGGTTGCCTCGTTTATTAAGGGAGAAGAAATGAGAGACTAAGTTCCAGTTGTTTAAAAGACTTCCTTTCTACCATATAAACTTTTGTACTGTTTGGACTCTTTGGTCATGTGCGTCTTACTGACTTATTAAAATGTCAGGCAGCCTAACCTGTGGTGGCGCAGTGGATAAAGCGTCGGCCTAGAATGCTGAGGTTGCTGGTTCAGGGCCCTGGGCTTGCCTGGTCAAGGCACATAGGGGAGTTGAAGCTTCCTGCTCCTCCCCCCGTTCTCTCTCTCTCTCTCTCCCTTTCCTCTAAAATGAATAAATAAATAAAAATAATTAAAATGTCAGGCAGCCTGACCAGGTGGTGGCACAGTGGAGAGAGCATCGGACTAGGATGCGGAGGACTCAGGTTCGAGACCCCGAGGTTGCCAGCTTGAACGCGGGCTCATCTGGCTTGAGCATAAAGTTCACCAGCTTGGACCCAAGGTCGCTGGCTCCAGCAAGGGGTTGCTCGGTCTGCTGAAGGACCGCGGTCAAGGCACATGTGAGAAAGCAATCAATGAACAACTATGGTGTCCAAACGGCAACGAAAAACTAATGATTGATGCTTCCCATTTCTCTCTGTTTCTGTCTGTCTGTCCCTATCTATCCCTCTCTCTGATTCTCTCTCTGTCCCTGTAAAAAAAAAGAATTTCTAAAATGTCAGGCAGTCTAAACCTCTGGGGATTCATGGAAAGGTACTGTGCTGCCCATGAACCCTTGGAATTAGTAGACATAGCTGTATATGTATTTACAACTTGCTGAAGGAGGAAGGACCATAGCTTTCATTAGATTCTCAATGACTCTCCCCAGAAATATATATATAAAACCCTAGTCCAGAAATGCAAATGTGTCTGGATAGTCAGTACCCGATTAGCACCTGCCTTTTATTGCTCAAAGAGTGCTGGAAATACCCTGCTCATAATTGTAAGGTGTTGCCTGACCTGTGGTGGCACAGTGGATAAAGTGTCGACCTGGAACGCTGAGGTTGCCAGTTCGAAACCCTGGGCTTTCCTGGTCAAGGCACATATGGGAGTTGATGCTTCCTGCTCCTTCCCCCTTCTCTCTCTAAAAATGAATAAATAAAATCTAAAAAGATAAAAAAAATAATTGTAAGGTTTACCACATGCCAGGTCATGCTTGGGACACATGACACACTATTTCAATTCTCACAGCCACCAGAGCTTAAGACAGGTTTGCGTATAGATCACTGCCCACGTGGGCTGGAGTCCACCTGGCTTTGTTACACATCAGTACAAAGCTAACCTTGCTGGGGGGTTGCTGAATGCTTACACCGGACACTTGCTCAGACAATAAACCTATGAAACAAGTATTTCATTTTAATTTTTAAAATTTTATTTACTGGCCTGACCTGTGGTGGCGCAGTGGATAAAGCGTTGACCTGGGAACACTGAGGTCACCAGTTCAAAACCCTGCACTGGTCTAGTCAAGGCACATATGGGAGTTGATGCTTCCAGCTCCTCCCCCCTTTCTCTCTTTCTCTCTCTCTCTCACTCTGTGTCTCCTCTCTAAAATGAATAATAAAAATAAAAAATTAAAAAAATTAAAAAAAAATTTATTTACTGATTTCAGAGAGAGAGCAAAGGGGAAAGAAGACAGAACCATCAATCTGTTCCTGTATGTGCCCTGACCAGGGATCAAAACTGCAACCTTTGCATAACAGGATGACACTGTAAACAACCAAGCTATCAGGCCAGGGCATGAAACAGGTACTTTTAATTCTCCTCAGCGTATCCATGAAGAAACAGGCTCAGAGTTAACTCCCTAACTTGGCCCAAGATCAGCTATTAATAGCCAGTGCCCAATCTCTTAGCCACCCCACAATACCCCAGTGCATGGATGCATGCAGAGCAACTTCTCCAAACAAATTCATTTGGACACAAAACAAGATATCTGTTGACTTTATCGATGTATTTTTATTTTACAAAAATAGAAAGGAAAAAGAAATCACTACAGTAGAATTATTTAAAATAGGACACACTGAATATAAAAGAGCATTTGTTTTACAAAAAAATCCCTTCATGACCTTCTGGCTAAGAGCAAGTGTTTTACAAAATGATCTGCAACAAAGCCTGACCAGGCGGTGGCGCAGTGGATAGAGCGTCGGGCTGGGATGCGGAAGACCCAGGTTCAAGACCCCGAGTTGCCAGCTTGAGCACGGGCCCATCTGGCTTGAGCAAAAAGCCCGTCAGCTTGGACCCAAGGTCCCTGGCTCCAGCAAGGGGTGGCTCGGTCTGCTGAAGGCCCATGGTCAAGGCACATGTGAGAAAGCAATCAATTAACAATTAAGGTGTGGCAAAGGCAACGGAAAAACTAATGATTGATGCTTCTCACCTCTCTCCATTCCTGTCTGTCTGTCCCTATCTATCCCTCTCTCTGACTCTCTCTGTCCCTGTAAAAAATAAATAAATAAATAAAAAGATCTGCAACAGGACTTTTCAGAAGTATACCTACCAACTGCATAAACATTGGGTACATAGCAGACACGAATGTTTAATGGCTCTTTATTTATTTATTTTATTAAACAGGACAAGTGCATTTTCAAAGTACAGTACTTTTATAGCCATGTCTCATCTGTTCTTCCCAACAGCCCAGGAAGAGACAATGAACAAGTGCTACTAACAAGGATACTGAGGTTCCGGAAATTACATGACTGACTTAATTAGCAGCAGAATCATATATGAAACCAGTTCTCCTGATTCCTCATTCAGCCATAAATAATACATATTCTTAAAACAAAAGCTCTATTAAAAATACTAGCGTTAGTGGAATGGGAGGATAAAGGTGTACAATGGACATTAAATAACTATGAGTTGTGAGAGTTCCAACAGAGAAAGCAGAAAACCTACAGAGCCCTTTGCCAGGTGTCTGGCACTTGTAAAACTTGAGACATTGAGAAGTCATAAGTCAAGAACTTAATTGGGGACAAAAGTTGAAAATCTTGTTATGGAAGTTTGTAGGTGGTTGCTGGTAGATACAATCCAGAGACCTTAACTTTGAAAAAGTGTCAACGGCATTCAAAATACTCTGTCAGTTTTTGAGCGCAGAGAACAGGGTAACATATTCTGCTGCGGTGGTTAACGTCACACCCTCCCCAGAACTACGAAATAGCCCACATCCTGGGCCCCACGTACCAGGGTTTCTGCTTCAGTCTTTTCATACCCAGTTCTGACTAACAAATCCCAGAACGGAAGAGGACTTCCTGGACACCGCTGTCTCTAAAAGCTGAGGTCCCTTCTCCCTTCACTTACTCCGGAAATTGGAAGTTTATCTTCCCCCAGGGAAGCTGATGTTTGGTTTGAGTTTCCTGGGAGATCTTAGATTCTGCCTCAGACCTTTTTCTTGATTTGACAGTCATCTTTCCAATTGAGGACAAGGATCCTCAGCTCTGTTCTGCTCGTCAAGGGCCAAAAAGCTCAATGCTGTCCAGTCTCTCCTCTTTGTAGAGCAGGATATTCTCCATCAGTTTCCTTTTGGCCTCATTAATCTCAATTTTCCAGGAATTCTCTGTAATTGATGTTCAATAGAAAGTTAAATAAAGAAAAAGCCACTTGAACAAAAAAGAATTTAGAAATAGGTACTATTATTGTAATTCTTAGAAAGTCAGTCTTGGTCACAGTTTACCACTTACATCAGGTTTTTGAATCAGGCCCTGAATGTTAATGAGCATTCCCACCATTTCTGCCTTTACAGGAAAGCCCTGCCACCAGGCTCCACCTCTCAGAGAGGAGGAGCTCCCATGCTCCTCATGGAAGGAAGGGTGGGGATGAAGTGAGCACTTGCACACTCCCCTTTCTTCCTCTCTCCCACAACGGAGGAGCAATAGGAATGCTCAGAGCCCGGGACATTCACTGAGCTATGTTTACTGGGAACAAGACATTGAAGAGGCCTTCCAAATTTTTATTTCAGAAGGAAATCTCAGATATTTGAATAGAAGGTACCTTTAAAAGCAGTTAGCAAGGCTTGACCAGGTGGTGGCACAGTGGATAGAGTGTCGGACTGGAATGCAGAGGACTGGGATGCAGGTTCTAAACCCCGAGGTCACTGGCTCAAGTGTGGGCTTATCCGGCTTGAGGACAGGCTCACCAGCTTGAGCACAGGGTCTCTGGCTTGAGTATGGGGTCATAGACATGACCCATGGTCACTGGCTTGAGCCCAAAGTTCACTGGCTTGAAGCCCAAGGTCGCTGGTTTGAACAAGGGGTCACTCACTCTGCTGAAGCCCCCCGGTCAAGGCACATATGAGAAAGCAATCAATGAACAACTAAGAAACTTCAGAGAACTGATGCTTCTCATTTCTCTCCCTTCCTGTCTGTCTGTCCTTATCTGTTCCTCTCTGTCTCTCTCTCTTTGTCACACATATACAAAGAAGCAGTTGGTAAGGATGGGTTCATGTTATGAAGTAAGGATGGAGAAGCAGGCAGGGACAAATCACACAGGGCCTTGCTGATCTGGAGGAAGAGCTTTGACTTGGTCCCCAAGTGCAATAGGGAGCCACACTAGGGCTTAAGCAAGGGGTGACTTCATTTTTTTTTAAATCACCCTGGTTGGCCCTTGAAAAAATGATTTGTGAGGGGCGAAAGTGGGCCAGGGAGGACAAAGGACAGCTGTGCAGTCACCAAGCAAGAGGGCAGTAGCTTGGGGGATGGCTGTGATGTGGAGAAGCAGACAGACCTGAAAGGTACTTAGATCAATGAATAGGAATGAGTGATGAAGTAGACACAGGGGACTGGATGGAAAGGGAGGTGTCAAGGATGACTGTGGGTTTCTCTGTGCAGTTAGGTGGTCGGTGAATGGCTGAATAACCAAAGGAACGTGAGAATGAGGGAGATGGAAGGAATAAATGAGGGCTGTGTTTAGAATATATAAATGTGTATAAGCATTAAGACCTCCACACACTTACCACCCTGGGGAGGATCCAGACTGGTAGAGGCCTCAGAGGAGGAGTCGGCCTGCACTGCCCTGCTGGCCTGCATCCTGCCTTCCCCATTCTCTGTGGGAGCAGGCGAAGCAGCAACCCCAGACCGGGGAGCTGTCCTCATGGAGGAGGAGGCATCGAGGCTGGAAATGTCCACATCGTCCGTTTCTTCTGGGGTGTTAGAGGAAGAACCTGTGCCTTCAGAAAACACACCCCAAGGGAGCGACGTCTCCTGACCTCTGAGTTGCTTTTCCACAGCAGCCACAGAGCCACACACCTTAAGGAAGAGAGAAACGAGTGCTCACCAAGAATTCTTTCTGAAAGCAAAAATCTAACAGGTCCCGTCTGATCAGGCGGTGGCGCAGTGGATAGAGCGTCAGACTGGGATGCAGAGGACCCGGGTTTGAGCCCCCGAGCTCGCCAGCTTGAGTGCGGGCGGGCCCATCTGGCTTGACCAAAAGCTCGCCATCTTGGACCCAAGGTCGCTGGCTCCAGCAAGGGGTGGCTCGGTCTGCTGAGGGCCCGCTGTCAAGGCACATGTGAGAGAGCAATCAATGAACAACTAAGGAGTCGCAACGAAAAACTGATGATTGATGCTTCTCATCTCTCTCTGTCCCTGTCTATCCCTCTCTCTGTCATTGTAAAAAGAAAAAAAAATCTAACAGGCCTTAGGAGAGAGAGACATTGATGAATCAAATGCTTGTCGCTTTGCCAGACCAGGTGGTGGCGCAGTGGATAAAGAGTTGGACTGGGATGCAGAAGACCCAGATTCAAGACCCCGAGGTCACCAGCTTAAGCGCGGGTCCATCTGGCTTGAGCAAAAGCTCACCAGCTTGGACCCAAGGTTGCTGGCTCCAGCAAGGGGTTGCTCAGTCTGCTGAAGGCCCACGGTCAAGGCACATGTGAGAAAGCAATCAATGAACAACTAAGGTGTCCCAATGAAAAACTGATAATTGATGCTTCTCATCTTTCCCCGTTCCTGTCTGTCTGTCCCTATCTATCCCTCTCTCTGACTCTCTCTGTGTCCCTGTAAAAAAAAAAAAAAAAAAAAAAAAAAAGCTTGTTGCTTTGTCTGGAAGAACAGTAACCTTCCTTTGAAGAGCTAAACTTGCCCCATCTACCCTAGCTATAGGTAAAATCACATGACTAAGATAGACCAACCATGGTATCACATTCCTCTGACCATAATGAAGGTTCGGGCACATGACCATAGCAGCCCAATTAAAATCCTACTCTGGCCTGACCTGTGATGGCGCAGTGGGTAAAGTGTCGACCTGGGAACACTGAGGTCGCCAGTTCAAAACCCTGCACTGGTCTGGTCAAGGCACATATGGGAGTTGATGCTTCCAGCTCCTTCCCCCTTTCTCTCTTTCTCTTTCTCTCACTCTGTGTCATCTCTCTAAAATGAATAATAATAAAAAAAAAATCCTACTCTGGAATTTTTCCACCTAAAAATTAATTGAGTAATAATTCCCTTTTCCTTTCTAGTGGTAGAGCCAGACTTCCTACCACACACAGAAGACCCATTTATAGTAGGTGAAAATAAAGCCCCAATACAGAGTAAAACCAGCAAGAGATGGAGAGAGAGTCACAGACGCAGATAGTTGCACCTTTGTTGACTGCGACTCTGGTTCTAGCTGCCTTAGTAATGCCTGTCTTCTCTGCTGATTGGTTAAATGAGCCAATAAACCCATCCATCCATCCATCCATTTGTTTGTTCGCATCCCATTTCTTTCTCTGTGTCTTTATGTGTGTGTGTGTGTTTCTAAGAGTTTGATTTGAGTTTCTATCACTTTCAACTAGAAATGTCCTAAGAATTAGAGAAAGGCAGGGAAGGAATGCCTCTTCTTTACACATTCACACACACACAGGGCATTATACATACATACCCTTAATAACAATAAACCTCATTTCCTCAGTGCCTTGCCAATTTACAAAGCACATTTGACACATGATGTACAATGAGTTTGTATACATAATTAAAAGTACAAAGAGGTTAAGTTCCCTGACTAAGGCTACCCAGCTAGTAAGGGCGGAGCTGACCACTGAACCCAGTCCTGCTTGTCTTAAAAGTCCATGACCCAAAAAAAAAAAAAAAAAAAAAAAAGTCCATGACCCAGTTGATCTCTCATCTTCCTAGCTTGGCTGTGAAATACTGGGGGTAAGGACCATTCTTCATTCCTCTTTGTATACCTAAAGTCCTCTATCCCCTTTATAGTACAGAGAAAATGCCTCCTCATCCTTCAAGGCCCAGCTCAAATGTCACCTCTTGAAATAACTCTTCAGAGTATATGCCCAACAAATACTTGCCAAGTTACAAACAACATTCCTTTGTGGCTAGGTATGGCCATATAACTAGGTTCTGGACTATGGGGTAAGAGAGATAGTGATATGTGCATTTCCAAGTAACACCTTTAAAGGGAAGGGGGTGTGGCCTGACCTTTGGTGGCACAGTGGAAAAAGCATCTACCTGTAATGCTGAGTTCGCTGGTTCAAACCCTGGGATTGCTGGGTCAAGGCACATGTGAGAAGCAACTACTGAGTGGTTTCTGCTTCTCTTTGCCCCCCTTTCTTCTCTCTCTCCTTTCTAAAAATAAATAAATAAAATCTTAAAAAAATAAAAAGGCCTGGCCTGTGGTGGCAGTGAATAAAAGTGTCAACCTGGAATGCTGAGGTCACTGGTTCAAAACCCTGGGCTTGCCCAGTCAAAGCACATACAGCAAGCAAACAATGAACAAGTAAAGTGAAGCAACTATGAATTGCTACTTCTCACACCCCCTAACCCCCCACTCTCTCCTTGCTCTGTAAAATCAATAAATAAAATCATAAAAAATAAGGAGAAGGACTGTGTTCTTCTCTTCTTCCTTTTAACCCAATTTCAGTAGCTGGCATGCAGATGTGATGACCTGAGCTAGAACAGCCATCTTGGGACTTTGAAACAGGAAGCCAGATGGTAAGGACAGCAGAGCAGCAATTTAGGAGCCTGGGTTCCAGTACGGTGGCACTGCCACATCAGCTCTGGACTGCCTACATTCAAACTGTTAAGCTAAAGAGAATAATCTTCTATCTCATTTAAACTACTGTATTTTGGCCTGACCAGGCAGTGGTGCAGTGGATAGAGCGTCGGACTGGGATGCGGAAGACCCGGGTTCGAGACCCCGAGCTCGCCAGCCTGAGCATGGGCCCATCTGGCTTGAGCAAAAGCTCGTCAGCTTGGACCCAAGGTCGCTGGCTCCAGCAAGGGGTTGCTCGGTCTGCTGAAGGCCTGCGGTCAAGGCACATATGAGAAAGCAATCAATGAACAACTATGGTGTTGCAACGGCAACGAAAAACTAATGATTGATGCTTCTCATCTCTCTCCGTTCCTGTCTGTCTGTCCCTATCTATCCCTCTCTCTGACTCTCTCTCTGTCCCTGTAAAAAAAAAACACCAAAAACTACTGTATTTTGGAGTCTGTTCATTATAGCAGTTTCTTCAAGAGTACCTTAATATACTGAACAAAAAGATAAAATGAATTAAAGGATGACAGCCTGCATGAAAGAATAGTTGATCAAGGAAGAGAGATCTTTTTAGGAACATAAATTTGTCCTGACCATGAGGTGGCGCGAGCAGATAGAGCGTAGGCCTGAGATGCTGAGGAGCCAGGTTTGAAACCCCAAAGTCACCAGCTTGAGCACGGAGTCACCAGTTTGAGTGTGGGATCATAGGCATGACCCCATGGTCACTGGCTTGAAGCCCAAGAGGGCTGGCTTGAGCAAGGGGTCACTGGTTCAGCTGGAGGCATCTTCAAGGCACACATGAGAAAGCAATCAATGAACAACTAAAGTGCCACAACTATGAGCTGATGCTTCTCATCTCTCTGTTTTCCTGTCTGTCCCTCTCTCTCACTAAAAAAAAAAAAAAAAAAAATTGAACATAAATTTGATTATGCCTGCCCCTGAAAACCTCTAGTGACTTTTCCCAAACCCCGAATGCCTGCACAGCCCTCTATTATTGGCTCCTCCCTCCTTAGCAGCCTCAACACAAGCCACGTTGCCCCATGTACTTGGTGTTTCAGACACTCTGACTTCTTCTAGGCTCTTGACTGTGCCAGGTTCTCCCTCCTCGATAGGTCTCCCGGCATACAATATTTCAGTGCTCACCATACAGCCAATGACTGTGCAATGTCTGTGAGCTCCAGGAAAATGGAACTGGTCTCATTCACCAATATATCCTCCACGCCAGCACACAACTGTGTTGAATGAATGGCGGAACACCATAGGACTAGAGTACAGAACAGCCCAGACTTAGTACAATGACTCAGGTCTCTAGCTCCTGCCACGTCATGGTGCAAGACTATAGACTGGGACTGAGCCTGGAGTCCAAAGAGCTCTGACAGAAACTCTCAGGCCTCATCTTCTCCTCTCCCTGCACCTCTACTTCCCACCTATAAAATGGGACACTTGGGCTACAGCACTGATTTTTTTTTTCTTTTCTCTTTATCACTTAGCTTTGTTATTTTAACTATGATATGTCTTCTTTTTTTTTCTTCTTCCACAGGGACAGAGAGAGAGTCAGAGAGAGGGACAGACAGGGATAGACAGACAGGAACAGAGAGAGGTGAGAAGCATCAACCACCAGTTCTTCGTTGCCGTCGCAACACCCCAGCTGTCCATTGACTGCTCTCTCACATGTGACCGGACCGCGGGCCTTCAGCAGACCGAGCAACCCCTCGCTGGAGCCAGCAACCCGGGGCCCAAGCTGACGAGCTCCCTGCTCAAGCCAGATGGACCCGTGCTCAAGCTGGGGAGCTCAGGATTTTGAACCTGGGTCCTCCGCATTCCAGTCCGATGCTCTATCCACTGCGCCACCACCCGGTCAGGCTACAGCACTGATTTTTGATGAAGATTTTTTTTCAGCTACCACAATCCCTTTCCTCAAATAAAATACTGAGAACCCAATATAATTATGAAAAATTAAAGTGGTGGTCCGCACAGTTTTCTTGCTGCCAACAGCAAATCTTGAGGTCCTTTTAAGGAGCCTTTGCCGGATACCACTTGAAAATCACTCAGTTAGATTTTCTCTAGGAGCCCTCTCAGGCAGTAATTTTGTCCTTAGAAAGACCTAGCAGTAGTCAACAAACTTTTACCTACTACCATGGAAACCACCTTTACATACCCTATCCATTAGAAAATGCTTTACCCCTGTGGTTGATTTCTGAGGTGTCTGCTTAGCCCACAAGCTGAGGATGCTCCCTTTCTCCTTTCAGGGGTTGGCCCCCTGACTACCAGAGGTTTCTATACTGGACCCCACCCCTCATCTTACCTGACCAACGGGGCCAGCCTGACCCCAGCTAGGTCAATCAGGTTTTCTCACTGAGATGTTGGAATAGGGATATGAAGACTTGGTCCCTCCATGGGGGTAGACTTATAACATATACACGAATATGGCCATATCCCCTAACCAAGAAAATAATGAAAAAGAGAAAGGGGGCCTAAAGAGAGAAGAGAAGAAATAAGGAAGATTCAGAGAAAGCAGCCAGAGTTCTGTTCACAGCCAAGGGTGTGGTCCTGGGCTCCTCAGGCCAGCAGCACGCAGCCCTCAAGCTCCTGAGACACCCTTACCCACATACTGCCATGTTTTGCTGATGTCAGTTCCAACAGCTTCTGCTCCTTGCAACCAAATACAGCCCTGGTTTATGAGATCACATCTTGGTGAAGGGATCGGCCCTGAGTATTAATCTAGTCTCTGATGGAGACTCATGCGGCCCCCAAAGTGAGGCCCAGATAACCCAGGGCACAGCCCATCGCTGGGGAAAAGCTGAGAGGCAAGCTCACCTCCGCCAGGCTGGCATTCCGCCTCCGCAGGCAGAGGTAGGTGGCCATGACCAAAGCCTCAGCACAGTCTTCTGGTAGCTCCCCCGCTCTCCTCTCCAGGTACTTCTGGCAGATCTCCTTGGCTATCACTTTCTCCACACCTGTCTTCTTGGAGTTGCTGCTGCTTGGAATTTCAATGAGAAGTAAATCCTTCTGTGGGAAGAGCAGTACAAACACCCCTGAGTGAGCTGCAGAGGTGTGGGATCCAAACACATCTGCCCCACCCACCTCCATGACAACACCAGAGCTGCAAAAACTTCTCAGAACGCCAACAAGATTTAAAAAATAAATCCAAGTACCCCAGAAACAAGCAAAACAACCAGGAACTGAAGAATTGATAAATTCCCTACATACACAGGTCATTCCACAGTACACTCAAAAGATACCACAAATACAGTAGCTTAACCTTTCTAGGTAGGCATCAATTGGTTCATCAGAAAAATGGGTATAATAGGACTATCAAAAAGATTAAATGAGCCTTGGCAAGGTAGCTCAGTTGGTTAGAGTGTCGTCCAGATATGCCAAAGTTGTGGATTCAATCCCCAGTGAGGGCACATATATCAACCAATGAATGCATAAATAAGTAGAATGACAAATTAGAGTTTCTCGCTCTTCTTCCTCTCTCTCTAAAATCAATCAAAAAAGATTAAATGATATAATACATCTAAAGCATAAAGTGTGATGCTGACACAGTAAATGTTTAAGTCTATTAGTGATAATAATTAATACTAATAGCTATCACTCATATAGTACTTAATACATGCTAAGCACTTACATTAATAATATAATTTTAGCCTGACCAGGCGGTGGCACAGTGGATAGAGAGTCCGACTGGGATGTGGAGGACCAGGTTCGAGACCGTGAGGTCGCCAGCTTGAGCACGGACTCATTTGCTTTGAGCAAGGCTCACCAGCTTGAGCCCAAGGTTGCTGGCTCGGAGCAAGGGGTCACTCCGTCTGCTGTAGCCCGCCGGTCAAGGCACATATGAGAAATCAATCAATGAACAACTAAAGAGCCGCAACGAAGAACTGATGTTTCTCATCTCTCTCCCTTCCTGTCTGTCTGTCCCTATCTGTCCCTGTCTCTGACTCTCTCTGTCTCTGCCACAAAAAAAAGAAAAAAAAATATATAGTTTTATTAATAATTACAGGGACAATCTCTTACAATATAAAATAAACATTTTAGGATGTAGGATTCTCACCCATGAGGGTAAAAACTTGACCTTACTCACCTTTGTATTCCCAGCACCAAGAACAGCGCTGAGCACATAATAAGTGCCTAATAAAAGTTTTCACGAAGTGTACATACTAACCTACTTTATGGCTAAATTTCATCTTTTAATTTTTGTTATTTCATTATTTTTAATAGAAGTTATTCATTAAATGTAAAGCAAAATTAATTTTTATTGCTTTATACAATTTTTCATATAAAACATTTACAATTTATTTATTTATTTATTTTTTTACAAGGACAGAGAGAGAATCAGAGAGAGGGATAGATAGGGACAGACAGACAGGAACGGAGAGAGGTGAGAAGCATCAATCATTAGTTTTTCATTGCCATCGCAACACCTCAGTTGTTCATTGATTGCTTTCTCACATGTGCCTTGACTGTGGGCCTTCAGCAGACCGAGCAACCCCCCTTGCTGGAGCCAGCGACCTTGGGTCCAAGCTGGCGAGCTTTTGCTCAAGCCAGATGGGCCCGCGCTCAGGCTGGCGAGCTTGGGGTCTCGAACCTGGGTCTTCCGTATCCTAGTCCGATGCTCTATCCACTGCGCCACCGCCTGGTCAGGCAACATTTACAATTTAGAAATAAAAAAAGATGATCATAGATTATCAGATATAGGTTGTGATTTTTTCTTTTTAATTTATTTTAGTAAGGGGAGAGATAAGGGGGAGGAGCAGAAAGCATCAACTCCCTCCCATATGTGCCTTGACTGGGCAAGCTCAAGATTTCGAACCGGTAACCTCAGCATTCTAGTGGGTTGTGATATTTGTAACAAAACAAGAGTCCTCATGCTGCCTCAGTTTCCCTATCCAGAAAATAGGTTGTCTGAGGATCCAATAATACTTAAATATTTGATTCTTGACTCCATCAAGAATCGAATGCCTGGAGACTAAAAAACTCTCGCTGGCAAGGGCTGCATTTGTGTGTGTGTGTGTGTGTGTGTGTGTGTGTGTGTGTGTGTGTGTGTGTGTGTGACAGTGACAGAGAGAGAGAGACAGAGGGACAGATGGGGACAGACAGACAGGAACGGAGGGAGATGAGAAGCATCAATTCTTCGTTGAGGCACCTTATTTGTTCATTAATTGCTTTCTCATATGTGCCCTGACCAGGGGGCTACAGCAGACCGAGTGGCCTCTTGCTCAAGCCAGGGACGTTGGGCTCAAGCCAGTGACATTGGGTTCAAGTTGGTGAGCTGTGCTCAAACCAGATAAGCCCATGCTCAAGTCAGCAACCTCGGGGTTTCAAACCTAGGTCCTCTACATCCCAGTCCAACGCTCTATCCACTGCGCCACCACCTGGTCAGGCAAGGGTTGCATTTTTATTTTATTTTTTTTATTTTGTATTTTTCCGAAGTTAGAAGTGGGAAAGCAGTCAGACAGACTCCTGCGTGCACCTGACCAGGATCCACCCAGAATGCCCACCAGGGGGAAATGCTCTGCCCATCTGGGGTGTTGCTCCACTGTGGCAGGAGCTATTCTACCCCCTGAGGCAAAGGCCACAGAGCTGTCCTCAGCGCCCGGGCCAACTTTGCTCCAATGGATCCCTGGCTGTGGGAGGGGAAGAAAGAGACAGAGAGGAAAGAGAGGGGGAAGTGTGGAGAAACAGATGGGTACTTCTCCTATGTGCCCTGACCGGGTATGAAACCCAGGACTTCCACACGCCAGGCTGACATTCTACTGCTGAGCCAACCAGCCAGGGCCAAGGGCTGCATTTTTTAATACCCTTTTGCATAATTCTCTCATGTGAGCTCTGCCTTTGAAATGTTTATCTCTTACCTGAGCAGACAGTAGTGCAGTAGATTTAGTATTAGCCTGGGATGCTGAGGACCCAGGTTCAAAACCCTGATGTCACTGACTTGAGCACAGGCTCATTCGGCTTGAGCATACGCTCACCAGCTTGAGTACAGGGTCACCGGCTTGAGGGTGAGATCATAGACATGACCCCATGATTACTAGCTTAGGCCTAAGGTCACTGGCTTGAGCAAGGGGCCACTCAGTCTGCTGTAGCCCGCCGGCCAAAGCACATATGAGAAAGCAATCAATAAACAACTAAGGTTCTACAACAAAGAATTAATGATTCTTATCTCTCTCCCTTTCTGTCTGTCTGTCCCTGTCTATCCCTCTCTCTGACTCTGTCTCTGTAAAAAAAAACCAATTAAACAAAAATAATTAAAAATTTACCCCTTTTGCCCTGGCCAGTTGGCTCAGGGCCAACTGGCCAGTAGAGCATCAGCATGGCATGTGAAAGAAAGTCCTGGGTTCGATTCCCAGCCAGGGCACACAGAATAAGTGCCCATCTGTGTTTCCATCCTTCTCCCTCTCCTTTCTCTCTATCTCTCTCTTCCCCTCCCGCAGCCAAGCCTCCACTGGAGCAAAGTTGGCCCGGGCGCTATGGACGGCTCCATAGCCTCTGCCTCAGGCGCTAGAATGGCTCTGGTTACTGAGGAGCAACGCCAGACGGGCTGAGCATCACTCCCTGGTGGGCATGCTGGGTGGATCCCGGTGAGTACATGTTAGAGTCTGTCTGTCTGCCTCCCCATGCTCTCACTTCATAAAAATACAAAATAAAAGTTTACCTCTTTTAAAAATATAATGGTGATTCAAGTTGATAAATCAATAAATAACAAAAGTGTATTATTTACCAACATGGAGGTGACTACCATCCAAAACTGAAACAGAAGCAGAAACTGTTCAAAGTGATTGCCCTGAAAATGATAGATGGAGACTCTCCCCACTTGAAGCACCCAATGAAACCATGGAGCTCATCTAGCAAGTTATCAAGAGAAGCTAAGAATACTCAGTGGCAGGGTGATGGGGACTTAGTAATGGAGGGAATCAGCATGTTCCCCGGAACCCACTAAAGAAGCTTAGCACTGAAAGTAGGCCAGCCCGCTACATGCCTCATGTTGTGATGTTGCAGGAAGTACGCAGCACCATCTAGAAAGTAGCACTGACCGTGAATCTAAGTCTCTAGACTAGAGCTTACTATCAGTGTACAGGAAACGTCAGGAAGAGAGAAACAAGAATACCACAAGGACGTCATCACCAAAACCTGGATGTTGAGTCTTCAGAACAAATGACCCACTTTCTGCAGAAGTGCAATGACACACAGGAAGAAAAGGTTCAGGGGCACATTTAGAACTAAAATGTCTCAAGAAACATAACCAAAGGCAAATGTGGACATTGCTTGGATCTGGTTGAGGGGAGGCGATTTGGGGGGAACTAGGTGAAAAACCTGAGGGGAGTGAGAAGCACGGATTGGTAGTTACAAAATAGTCGTGGGACGTGCAGCACAGCATAGGGAATATAACTGTAGTATTATAACTGTGTATGGTGCCAGGTGGGTACTAGAATTATCACAGGAGCCCTTTGTAATATGATTGTCTAACCACTATGCTGTACACCTGAAACTAAAACATAATATTGAATGTAAAAAATATATGTACTTTTGATTAAATTTGAAAAGTAAAAAATAAAGTAAAAAAAGAAAAGAAGTGGCCATCTCCGAAAGCCTGCAAGACAGGAAAGGGGAAGGGACGGGGATGGAGTCACTGCCCTGCGCTACTGGGTTTTCTAAACCAAGTACACAGATTACTTGAATTCAAAATGTTAATTACATGAACTATTATTACAAAAGCAACAATATTATTACTAACTTTTTTGTTAAAAATTATATAATAAAAACATTAAAATATAAATGGTTAAAGTTTTAGGGGAAAAGTTCACTTTTCCCCTCATGTCAACTCTCCAAAGGTGACCTCTGCTAATAGATTGGATTACATTATTCTAGACTTTCTCCTACAAAAGCCTACACCTACAATAATTTTAGTTATATACAATAATTACAGTAATAGAGCCTGACCAGAAGGTGGCACATTGATAGAGCGTCGGACTGGGATGCAGAGGACCCAGGTTCAAGACCCCGAGCTCGCCAGCTTGAGTGCAGGCCCATCTGGCTTGAGCAAGAGCTCGTCAGCTTGGACCCAAGGTCGCTGGCTCCAGCAAGGGGTTACTCGGTCTGCTGAAGGCCCGCGGTCAAGGCACGTGTGAGAAAGCAATCAATGAACAACTAAGGTGTTGCGACAGCAATGAAAAACTAATGATTGATGCTTCTTACCTCTCTCCGCTCCTGTCTGTCTGTCCCTATCTATCCCTCTCTCTGACTCTCTCTCTGTCCCTGTAAAAAAAAATTTTTTTAAATTACAGTAATAGCAAGTAATTTCCTTAGGGGCATTAAAATAAAAGTAACAATAATCAATAATAGCTACCACATACAGTACTTACTATGTTCTTAGACACTGTTCTTTAGCTACTTCACATATTATTTAACCTTCACTTAACCCTATCAGGTAAGTATAATTACAATATTATTCCTAATTTACAAATAAGATACTTCTTTTTATTCATTCATTTATTTATTACCAAAGATGGTATCAAACTATATACACTGTTCTGAATGTGCTTTTTTTACTTGGAGATGTTTCCCTGTGAGAACATATCTCTCTCTCTCTCTCTCTTTTTTTTTTTTTTTTGTATTTTTCCAAAGTTAGAAGCAGGGAGGCAGTCAGACAGACTTCCACATGAGCCTGACCGGGATCCACCCAGCGTGCCCACCAGGGAGTGATGCTCTACCCATCTGGGGCGTTGCTCCGTTGCAGCCGGAGCCATTCTAGAACCTGAGGCAGAAGCCTTGGAGTCATCCTCAGCGCCAGGGCCAACTTTGCTGCAATGGAGCCTTGGCTATGGGAGGGGAAGAGAGAGATAAAAAGGAGAGGGAGGACAGGTGGAGAAGCAGATGGGCACTTCTCCTGTGTGCCCTGACTGGGAATTGAATCTGGGACTTCCACACGTTGGACCGATGCTGTACGCTGAGCCAACCGGCCAGAGCTCTCATTATTTTGTTTGTTTGTTTTTTTAATTTCTTTTTATTTATTTATTTTAGAGAGGAGACACAGAGTGAGAGAGAGAGAGAGAGAGAGAGAGAGAGAGAGAGAGAAAGGGAGGAGGAGCTAGAAGCATCAACTCCCATATGTGCCTTGACCAGACCAGTGTAGGGTTTTGAACTGGCAACCTCAGTGTTCCCAGGTCGATGCTTTATCCACTGCGCCACCACAGGTCAGGCTCATTATTTTTTTATAAGAATGTTTATGTCAGCTTAATTCAGAATTGCCAAAACCTGGAAGTAACTCAAATGTCCATCATCCAGTGAGTGGATAAATAAATGGTCATACACCCACACAATAGACTACTCTTCAGCAATAAAAGGAATGAACTACTAACACATGTAACATGGGTGAATCTCAAAAAGCACCCCACTAAGTGAAAGAAGCTGAAACAATGAGTTCACACTCAATGATTCCATTTAAATGACACAAAAAAATACAATACCTTATGGACAGAAATTAGATCAGGAGTTGCTGGGGCTAGAAGTGGGGGAGGGGACTGACTATAAAGGGGTGTTAAGGAATTTTCTAGAAAGATGGAAATATTCCATAGCTTGATTGTGTGGTAGTTACATAACTGTCTACATTTACCAAAACTCCTATCATTCTGTATACCTCAAAAGTGTGAATTATACCTCAAATAAATGAATGCACATGTCCAGACCAAGATTCACAAACAAAACTATCCAGCAGCTTTACTTGTAATGGTCAAAAACTGGAAACACACCAAATGTCCATCAGCAGGTAAATGGAAAAAAACTGGCATATCCATGCAATGGAGCACTGCTCAGCATCAAACGAAATGAGCACAAACAGCACGGCCGTATCTCAGAAGAACGATGCTGAGTGGACAGAGCCAGTCAGTACAAGAGCACACACTGAATGCCTTCATTTATATGAAACTCCAGATATGGGAAACTTCTGTCCAGTTGTAGAAAGCACATAAGCTGCGCCTGACCAGCGGCGGCACAGTGGATTAAGCAACCACCCAGGACACTGAGTGCCCTGGTTCAAAACCCTGAGGTCACCAGCTCGAGTGTGGAATCATCAACATGATCCCAAGGTAGCACTGGCTTCAGCCCAAAGGTCACCTCTCCTCTCCTCTCCCCCTCCCTGCCTCCCTTTCTCTCTCTCTCTCTAAAAATAATAGATGATAGATAGATAAGGTAGATAAGTGGCTGTAGGGGATGGCAGGGTGCGGAGAGGTGGAAGCGGAGGGTTCAAAGGAGAAGATACAACTTGTAACTTCTGGTGTAGTGGCCATGTTAAGTATCTTGATTTTCTGACAATGTCACAAATATACACACATCAAAATTTATCATACCATATGCTTTATCTTCATTCTTATAAATATTTATAAACTTATATGCATAAAGTTATTTATAAAAAATTCACAGGCCCTGGCCAGACAGCTTGGTTCGTTGGAGCGTCGTGCGGGGAACACAGAGGTTGCTGGTTCGATTCTCTGGTCGGGGCACACACAGGAGCAGCTTGATGTTCCTGTTTCTCTCTCTCCCAGCCTCTCTCAAAAAAAAAAAAAAGAAAAATTCACGGGCCTGCCCTGGCCAGATAGCTCAGTTGATTAGAGTATCATCCTAAAGTGCAGAAGTTGCCAGTTCAATCCCTGGTTAGAGCACATATAGGAGCAGCTGGATGTTCCTGTCTCTCTCTCTCCTTTCCACTCTCACTAAAATAAATAAATTAAAAAAAAAAAAAAAGTTTTTTTAATTTCACGAGCCTGACCATGTGGTGGCATAGTGGATACAGCATTGGTTTAGTTCAAAAGCCCGAGGTTCCAGCTTGAGTGCAGGTTCATCTGGTTTGAGTGCAGGCTCACGAGCTTGAGTACGGGGTCACTGGCTTGAGCATGGGATTACAGACATGACCCCATCGTCTCTGTCTTGATGCTCAAGGTTGCTGGCTTGAGCAAGAGGTCACTGACTTGTCTGGAGCCCTCCCACCCCCGCTGGATCAAGGTTCAAGGCACATATAAGAAAGTAATCAATGAACAACTAAGGTGCCACACTATGAGCTGATGCTTCTCATCTCTCTCCCTTCTTGTCTCTCTCTCTCTCTCCCTCTCTCACTAAAAGAAAAAAAAGAGAAATTCACGGTATTCCATTCTGTAAATGATTACCCTGCAATTTCTTTTTTTTTTTTTTTTTTTTACAGGGACAGAGAGAGAGTCAGAGAGGGATAGATAGGGACAGACAGACAGGAACAGAGAGAAATGAGAAGCATCAATCATTAGTTTTTCATTGCTGTCGCAACACCATAGTTGTTCATTGATTGCTTTCTCACATGTGCCTTGACCACGGGCCTTCAGCAGACCGAGCAACCCCTTGCTGGAGCCAGTGACCTTGGGTCCAAGCTGACGAGCTTTTGCTCAAGTCAGATGGGCCTGCGCTCAAGCTGGCGAGCTCAGGGTCTTGAACCTGGGTCTTCCGCATCCCAGTCCGACGCTCTATCCACTGCACCACCGCCTGGTCAGGCCCTGCAATTTCTTTAATCACTTCCTAATTGATAGATATTTCACTTGTCTGCAGTGCTTTACTATCATAAATAATGCTATAAGCATCCTTGTCCATCTGTTTTTCCTCACTGTATCAGAGGGTACTCACATTTTAAGTTTTGTTGGACACCACCCATTTCGTCTGAAAACACCGTGTTCACAAACACTCCCCCAAGTGTGGGAGAGACCTGTATCCTCCCACCCTGGACCACAGCAGGTGTCAGCAGCTTTCATATCTGACTCAAATCTTCATGACACACAATCTTAACTGTGCAGGTACCACAACAGGAGATACGAGAGACCATATTTGGATCTAGAAGAGGAAAGAACCTAGATTTTTAAATAAATGCTATCCTTCATGTTTTTAGAAATCATTAACAAAAAGAAACTTCTACAAAATTTCTCAAAAGCCTCCTCCTGTGACATTCACCCAGGGAGTCCCAGAGGACTGCTGAGGAATGCATTTCGGGAAAATTGTCAGATGAGAAACTGTCCCAAACCAAACAAACCACATATGAGCTGCCCAAACTGACCTCTTTGCAGTATCTGGAACTCAAGTGCTCATAAGGGGCAGAGCTTGGGGAGTTCATTAGAGGGATAAGTTGTAAAAGTTGTAACTTTCTATGGATAGGGGAGGCCTTCAGCTCCCCACCCCAAAACTCAGAGAATGTTTTTGGGGACCAGTCACAAAAAGCCAGCTGCTCCAATGGCCTCAACATCAACTCAAAGGGGGTCCTCTCAAACTGATAAAGAAGACCAGAGCTTGCAGAGAATTTGGAACTCTACCAAAGACATGGGTTCAAATCCCAGTTTGATCAATGATCTCACTGAGGAGCATGAGACAAGTCTCCTTGGCCTTGGTTCTCTCATCTGTAAAATGGGGATGATAATACTGAATTCATATGGTGGAACTGCCATGAGAATTCAACAGTCAGGGGAGTGTCGGGGTTGAGAACTCAGGATGTGCGATCCAGAGGAATTGACTCAGAATTCCACAGCAGGCAAATTTCAGAGCGTGCTTTCTTCATTGATAGATGGACATAATGTCTATCAATCTTAAGGGGATGCTGAGATGACTTAGAAAGATTATTTCTGGAAAGTGCCAAACAGAATCAAGCTGTGTTGTTATATTTTTTAAATGACACTACATATAGGAACCTATTTCAAAGGGCTGAACTTAACTTTTACCAATATGAGGATAAACCCTATTTGATTGCTTGATGTGTAGAGAGAAGAAATGTTCTGTCTAAACATTCTAAATTCTATTATTGTGAAAAAGTAATTGCTAGCTGCAGGTGGGGTAGAGAAGTGACTGGTTCCCTTACCAGGTAAACTGGGCTTCGGTTGTTATCCATTGCAGGGATGCCAGTGAGGACCTCAGCTAACACCTGGAGAGAACAATGGAGTTAGCACAGCTTACACACTCATGCACAAGGTCAGGCAGGAGATTCTGGCAAAGAGAGAAGCTTCTTCTCAGTAACAAAAGTCTGAGCTCCAGGTCTAGCTCTGCCACTTGCCAGCACAGACACATGCCCCAAATCCGCAACATGAGAATATCACTACGCTTCCTCCAATTAAAGGTGCTACCCAGCTGCTAGTGGAAGGTTCAAATTAATTGGTAACAAGGCAAGGGAATAGGAACCAAATGTATGTGTATTGCCATCAATTTTATAAACACATTTATATGTATATACACATATACTATAAACTATTTGCATATATACATAATACATGTTATACATATACACATATCTCTCTATATTTACCTACTTATACACATACATACACACACACTATACATATTTTAAAGATAATTTCATTTAAAAACCCATCAGAAATGATAAGCAGGCATTGTTATGTCAGTCTCAGGAAACTGTAATCCATGTGCAGATATATATTCCGTGCAGAAAATATCATCAACATCGACAGCATGTTTCATCCATCTGCCTTTATTAACATTATTTGTTCATTAATTCATCTACTCACTAAAGGAGCACAGACCTGAGCCAGTATACGCCACCACAAAATTGACAAACTGTGGTATGTGTCTTAGCAAACAGAAAACCTGCTTTGAACAGAAATTCTTGGCTTAGGTAACAGCATGGTGGTTAAGGGCTCTATAGTCAGACAGGCCTGGGTTTAAATTCTGACTTCGGCCTGACCAGTCATTGACGCAGCAGATAGAGGGTTAACCTGGGACACACAGGTCTCAGGTTCAAAACCCTGAGCTCAGGCTCATCTGGCTTGAGTGCAGGTTACTGGCTTGAGCATGGGATCATAGACATGACCCATGGTCACTGGCTTGAGCCCAAGGTTGCTGGCTCGGCTGGAGCATCCTGGTCAAGGCACATATGAGAAAGCAATCAATGAACAACTAAGGAGCCTCAACAAAAAGTCGATAGCTATAGCTCTCGTCTCTCTCCCTTCCTGTCTGTCTGACCCTCTCTCTGCCTCTCTCTCTCTACAAAAAAAAAGACAAATTCTAACTGTTCCTTATACATGCAAGTGGGCAAGTAACTAAAATGAACCTGTGTCTTCATCCAGTAAATGGGGGTCTAGTGGTAGTGAATAAAGGGAATGAGTACCCAATCTCTCATGTCAAATCTCTCTTCCACAACCCCTCTGGAAGCAATTCATAATAGGTTCCCATTTACTGCCAAGAAATCTTCCACCATAGAGAGGGCCCACTGGCTTAACAACAGACTGGCAGTGACCAGGCGGGGGCAGCTGCGGGCACCCCTGCAGCATTGGACAGGAGGCAATTGGAAAGAATCTCCCATCAGCACTTGCCAGAAAGGGAGAAACAAGAGGAAATAAACATTTCCTCTGCTGCTTCCATACTTCAGGCTCTGTGCTGGGCCTTTAACAGAGGTCATATAGTGCTCACCAAAAACACTGAGAAATGTAGTGTTCCCCATAAGAGAAATCAAAGTTCAAAATCATATTTAGTCAAAGGCAGAGCTGAGAAACAGAGTGCAGAGAGTCAGTGCACACTGAACGACTGAATGAATGAATGCATGAGGAAGTCAACTGTAAACCGAAATCAAGAATGAAGGTATAAAGACAGAAATAATAAAATAAGGTGACAGAGGACAATTTGACTTTGAGTGATGGGTATGCAACATAAGTGAATGATAAGATAACCTGGAGATGTTTTCTTTGAACATATGTACCCTGATTTATTAATGTCACCCCATTAAAATTAAAATTAAAAAAAAGAAGTAATAAAATAAACCACCATAATTATCATCATCATCATCGTGGTATGTGCAGGGTACTATGCTAATCAGTTTATATAACATCTTATTAGTCTCCATATGTATCATTACCTCCCATTTTACAAAGGACAAAACTAAGGCCCAGCCCTGATCGAGTAGCTCAGTTGGTTAGAGTAATCCCCATACACCAAGGTTGTGGGTTCGATTCCTGGTCAGGGCACATATAAAAATCAAACTATGATGCATGAATAAAGTAAAACAACAAATTGATGTTTCCCTCTCTCTGTCTCATAGATCAATAAAAAACAAACAAGAAAACTGAGATCCAGAGTTATAGGTGATGTACCCTACGTTACACAGCTGAAAGTAACTGAGCTGGGACCAAAATCCATACTTTTAAGCTCTTCACTAGAGTATGCCTGATAGTTTCGGGGTTCAGTTCCACCATGTCTTTTCTTTTTTTTAATTTTTTATTTATTCATTTTAGAGAGGAGAGAGAGAGATAGAGAGAAAGAGAGAAGGGGGGAGGAGCAGGAAGCATCAACTCCCATATGTGCCTTGACCTGGCAGCCCAGGGTTTTTTGAACTGGTGACCTCAGCACTTCCAGGTTGATGCTGGCTTGATCCACTGTGCCACCACAGGTCTTTTTTTTCTTTTTTATACAGGGACAGAGATTCAGAGAGAGAGATAGATAGGGAAAACAGACAGGAAAGAAGAGAGGTGAGAAGCATCAATCATTAGTTTTTCGTTGCCGTTTGGACACCATAGTTGTTCATTGATTGCTTTCTCACATGTGCCTTGACCGCGAGCCTTCAGCAAACCGAGCAACCCCTTGGGTCCAAGCTGATGAGCTTTTGCTCAAGCCAGATGGGCCCGCGCTCAAGCTGGCGAGCTCGAGGTCTCGAACCTGGGTCTTCTGCATCCCAGTCCGACGCTCTATCCACTGCGCCACCGCCTGATCAGGCTGTCTTTTTTTTAAAATTTTATTTATTGGTTTTACAGAGTAGGGAAAGAGAGAGGGGGAGGAACAAGAAGTATCAACTCATAATTGCTTCACTTTAGTTGTTCACTGATTGCTTTTCGTATGTGCAAGCCCAGGGTTTTGAGCCGACAACCTCAGCATTCCAGGTCAACACTTTATCCACTGCGCCACCACAGGCCAGGCAGTCCCAAAATGTCTTTTTTTTTTTTAATTTAATTTATTTTTATTTTATTCATTTTAGAGAGGAGACACAGAGTGAGAGAGAGAGAGAGAGAAAGAGAGAAAGGGGGGAGGAGCTGGAAGCATCAACTCCCATATGTGCCTTGACCAGACCAGTGCAGGGTTTTGAACTGGCGACCTCAGTGTTCCCAGGTCGACGCTTTATCCACTGCGCCACCACAGGTCAGGCCCCAAAATATCTTAAAGGAGCAGAAGCCTGGGAGAGCCTGCTGAGCTGCACTGACCCACTCAGTGGGACCCAAGAAACCAGAAGAGCTGATGAACTAGGAAACAGAAGGAAGTAGAATCTGATATGTGGTGGGCGGGGCTAAGGACTGAAGGTGGTTTAGGGGGAGGGTACTATTAGGAGAGGTGGATAGACACAAGACTGTGGTCAGAGAGAGGAAGTGCAGATTTCTAGGAAGAAAGAGGGCAAGGTCAAAAATACAGCTATTTGCTTTTGGCAGAGGTCAACCAGAGACTGTCACTTATCAGAGCCAGCATTCCACAGACCGGGTTCCACGGGACACTGATGCTAAGAGATACTACAGAAAAAAGGTTCAATTATCAAATTAAGCCTGACCTGTGGTGGCGCAGTGGATAAAGCGTTGACCTGGAAACACTGAGGTCGCCAGTTCAAAACCCTGCACTGGTCTGGTCAAGGCACATATGGGAGTTGATGCTTCTAGCTCCTCCCTCCTTTCTCTCTCTCTCTAAAATGAATAAATAAATAAAAAATTAACTCAATTATCAAATTAATTTGGGAAACACAGCATAGTGTTTGCCCCGCTGTGGTAAATTTGCAATTATCAGATTAAATGCTCTGATTAATTTTGTGGTAAAGAAATCTGCTTGACTTTGCTTAACCCAGATTTCTCAAACCTATTTGGCCACAAACCTTTAAACACACCAAACCTATAGCGATCTCAAGGAATTGGTGTTTTGTAGAAATATACACCGAAAACTGCTAATTTTAAGACCATGAATTCCTTGGGAAAGGATTGTGTTTTAGTTACATTTGTAGTCTACACAAATTCTACATACAGTAATGATAGCCAGGATGGCAATGAGGATGAGAGATGGACGGTGAATGAATGGCTGGGCGCTGGATGCATGGACAATGAAAGGATAGATGGATCAATAAATGAATGAATATCGAATAAATGGTTAAAGAGATAATTGGGAGAGATGGATGGACAGAGGGACAAAACAGATGGATGAACAAATAAGGAGAAACACAACTGGATAGAAATTAGAAGGATGGATGGATGGATAGAAATCAGAGAAGTCAGAAGATGCTATCTGTGGCCAACTAAAATCTGGACTCTCCTGAGTGGCTTTACTTCAAGGATTGGCAAATTACTTCTTTAAAAGGCTAGAGAATAAGCATGTTAGGCTCTGTGGGCCACACACCACATCTCTGAAACATCCTCTTCTTTGTTTTTTAAAAGTATTGTTATTCAATCTTTTATAAATGTAAAAATTATTCTTAGTTAATGGCCATACAGAATAGGCCATGGTGCCTGACCAGGCGGTGGCACAGTGGATAGAGTGTCGAACTGGGATGAGGAAGACCCAGGTTCGAGACCCTGAGGTCACTGGCTTGAGCACAGGCCCATCTGGCTTGAGCAAAAGCTTACCAGCTTGGACCCAAGGTTGCTGGCTCCAGCAAGGGGTTGCTCAGTCTGCTGAAGGACCGCGGTCAAGGCACATGTGAGAAAGCAATCAATGAACAACTAAGGTGTCGCAACGGCAATGAAAAACTAATGATTGATGCTTCTCACCTCTCTCCGTTCCTGTCTGTCTGTCCCTATCTATCCCTCTCTCTGACTCTCTGTCCCTGTAAAAGAATAAAATAAAATAAAAGAATAGGCCATGGGCCAGTTTTGGCGTGTGGGCCATAGTTTGCCAAACCCCACTGTACTTTCACAGAACATATCTGAGCCTCTACTATAGCCTGTGCTTACAAAGGAGCCATGGAAAGAGCAAATGAGTATAGGCCCAAGTCTCAGCAGAGAAGGAAACACTTACTATTCCACAGCTGAAGATGTCCACTCTCTTGGTCAGCCGTCCCACCTTGATGAAATCTTCTGGTAGATATGCAGTTGAGGCCTGGAAAAGGTGGGTCTTCATCATGGTATAGTTTGACCTTTTGTTGACAGGACTCAGGTGGGCCACTGGATGAGCCAGCATGGGGGTAAAGTTCTGATCTAGCAAAACATTAGAGCTGTGGAAAAGAAAGTAAACAGAACCTTCTCATTTTAGGCTGGACAAGAATAGGTTTCCATGGAGACCCCTTTGGGAAATAACATAACAGTGAGCAGTGTTGGCTGCAGCAAGTTAAGGTCACTGAACATCCTTAACATGGAGTTTCTGAGCCAGTCCTAAAAGGGAAGCCCACACCCACCAGCCAATGAGGATGGAGCTGAGATTAATCCTGCAGCCTCAGGAACGGTATTTAGTGTGGCCAAAGAGGTCTGGCCATCCTGTTCCCCACAATGTCCACCCTGATCAATCTCAGCTGACCAATCCTATAGGCTATGTTGGCTCAGTCCCTTGTGAAGCTACTCTGACCCCAGCTCTGGCTCAGCTGACTCAGGTCTAAATGCCAGCATCCTTCGTGACTGAACCTGCCCAGAAATAAGAGCAATAAAAATATGCTTCTTCTGGGTTTTTTTTTTTTTGTATTTTTCTGAAGTGAGAAGCGGGGAGGCAGAGAGACAGACTCCCACATGCACTCCACCAGGATGCACCTTGCATGCCCACCAGGGGGCGATGCTTGGCCCATCTGGGACGTTGCTCTGATGCAACTGTAGCCATTCTAGTGTGGAGGCCTGAGGTGGAGGCCACAGAGCCGTCCTCAGTACCTGGGCCAACTTTGTTCCAATGGAGCCTTGGCAGCAGGAGGGGAAGAGAGAAACAAAGAGGAAGAGAGAAAGGAGAGGGGGAAGGGTGGAGAAGCAGCATATGGGTGCTTCTCCTGTGTGCCCTGGCTAGGAATCAAACCCAGGACTTCCACATGCTGGGCCAAAGCTTTACCACTGAGACAGCTGGCCAGGGCTGCAATGAAAATATTCTTGAACGTAATCATTTAAACCCGTGATGGCGAACCTATGACACGTGTGTCAGTCACGCGTAGCCATTTTCAATGACACACGGATGCAGCCGCATATACCAGAGAAGTATGGGGCTGCACGCCAAGAAGGATGTTTCATCCTTGGCTCCTGCACGACCAGGTGCAGTAGCTGAGGATAAAACATTTGCTGTAGTGTAGACACTCTGTGCCAGAGGTCTGTAAGCCAAAACAACAGAACTCCGGCACAGAGCGTCTAGTTCTGGGACTTCCAGCTAGGCCGTGTTTCTCGAAGTGACACACCACCTGAGTTATGCTTGTTTTTTTGGCAAATTTTGACACACCAAACTCAAAAGATTGCCTATCACTGATTTAAATCAATTTATTTTATTTAGTTATTCATTTTTAGAGAGAGAAAGGAAGAGAGTGAAAGAGGGGTGAAGAGCAGGAAGCATCAACTTCCATATGTGTCCCGACCAGGCAAACCCAGGGCTTCGAACTGGCGACCTCAGCATTCGAGGTCGAGGCTTTTATCCACTGCGCCACCACAGGCCAGACTGCCTATCACTGATTTAAACCATGAGAGTGAACTCTCAGAAAGTACTCCAGAGGGGAGGGGTCCTAAAAGGGAAGCCCACACCCACCAGACAAAAACTCAGCTACATGTGTAAAAATATTCAGTGTTTTATTTAAAAGTAGACACCAATTCTGTCTGACTGGTGGTGGCACAGTGGATAGAGCATTGGCCTAGGATACTGAGGTCCCAGGTTCGAAACTGAGGTTGCCAGCTTGAGCATGGGCTCATCCAGCTTGAGCATAGGATCACCAGCTTGATTGTGTGGTTGCTGGCTTGAGCATGGGATCATTGATATGATCCCATGGTCACTGAATTAAAGCCCAATATCACTGGCTTAAAGCTCAAGGTCACTGACTTTAGCAAAGGGGTCACTGGCTCAGCTGGAGGCCCCTGGTCAAGGCACATATGAGAAGCAATCAATGAACAACTAAAGTGCCAGAACTACAAGTTGATGCTTTTTCTCTCTCCCTTCTTGTCTGTCTGTCTCTGTGTAAAAAAAAAAAAAAGACGCCAATTCTAATCTACACTATTAGGAGTGGGTAAGTAAATTGGGCAATCCCTGCTAAGCAAGAGTAAGAAGTCACTGAGAATGATGACATGCAACATGGGGAAATGTTTATCATGTTTAAATGAAGCAGAAAAAGAGAATATGAATTAGTAAGTAGGTAACTGTGCTACCTTAGGGCTAAGGCTTCTGTGTGGGCAGGAGTTGAGAAAAGAAATAGAGAAATGGAGGCTAACTGGTGAGTCAGGTTGGTGAGCTAGGACAACCTCATGTCCTTTCATTTCCTTTCCTGGTATTACTGTTGTTTGTGCAACCAAGTAAGAATCAGTGGGGAGAGAAGAGGAAAGGGTTTCCCCTTGCCAAATGGACAGGCACTTTGGGGAAGTGTGAGTTCTATGATTTTGAGTTCAGTTTTGCTGAAGTTCTGGTATCTTCTGGAACCTCTCCCCATGCAGCCAATCCCCAGACAGGGACCGCTTGCTCTTAGATGTTTGGGAGCATGACAGCTGGGGTGCACACTAACCTGCAGGAAGCTTCCCTGGTTTGAACTGCTTTCATCAACAGGTACAAAAGCAAGGGGCTGGTCTCCAAAAAGACCCTGGGCACAGAGCTCAAAATCTCAGGCAGAAATAACTCAGACTTCAAGGACCAGGTACTGACCAGCTGGGTGGGTGGGAAGTAAAATCCATCAGGGAATATGGGGTGCTTGTTGGGAAACACTAGCTCAGACAGATGAATGTGGTGACAAGTAGGCAATTCATGCTGGCACCAATCAGAAACACTGATTTCTGAGGGTATAGCAAAGAGAGACCCAAGGGAGGTAAGGTGGGGGGAGAAAAGTAAAGAGAAGAGAGACCAAGTGAGAGAAAGGGGCCACTGGAATATGGGTCTGCCTCATCCCTGCAGCCTGAGCCCTTGGTGGGGTCCAGCCCACCCCTCTTACCTCTTGATGTTGCCATGGATGATCTCCCGGCTGTGAAGGTGTTCCACGGCATGGAGCAGCCCTGAGAAGATGCTGATGCACTGGGCCCAGGAAAGGGGGTCTGAGCCATCCTAAAAGAAAGAAAAGGATGAGAAACAGTAACACCTGTGCCTTTTAAAGTCCCAACGGCAGGGTCCTGGGTTCCTGTCTCTCCTCTAGCCCTTCCTGTCCTCGGCAACAGGGCTCAACCAGCATGATCTACTGGCAGGGGTCCAGTTTTGTTTTGTTTTATTTTATTCATTTTTTTTTTTTTAGAGAGGAGACACAGAGAGAGAGAGAGAGAGAGAGAGAGAGAGAGAGAGAAAGAGAGAAAGGGGGGAGGAGCTGGAAGCTCAACTCCCATATGTGCCTTGACCAGACCAGTACAGGGTTTTGAACTGGCGACCTCAGTGTTCCCAGGTCGACGCTTTATCCACTGCGCCACCACAGGTCAGGCCAGGGGTCCAGTTTTGACATCAGAAGGACCCAATTGTAAATCCCAGCTCAGACTTTGGAAAAACCTCAATGTATCTGAGCCTTGCTTTCTTTGGATTAAAATGGAAATGTTAATCCCTATGCTTTAAGGTTCTTGTAAAGAGTCAAGGAAGTATATGGTATGTCCCTAGCATAGTGCCTGCCACATAGTAGGCACTCAACAAAGAGCAGCTACTTTTATCATGACTATGACAGTGGCAGCTCTGGAATTCTTTTCTAAGAAGGGCTGGTTGGGAAAGGAGCTATGGAAGTTGTGTTGGCACACCAGCCACATGGGCCTTATACCCATTTTATGTGTATTTGGGAAAACTTTACAAGGGCTAATGAAAACTGGGATGGGCTAAAGTCTACCACCCGTCCCCAGTTGCTACCACTGTTGTTCTAAGACTGAATCTTTAGGCTAAATCACCACTTATTTCTCAAGTCCCGTCTTAGATCCCACATCCTCTAAGAACTAAGCTCGCCAATAGATTTCTTCTCAAAAACTCTGAAATCCAGATTCACGTATAGCCAGTTTAAACCCCAGCCCTGACACTTCTCAGCTGTGTTCCCCCGGGGCAAGTCACTCTGTCACCCTGAGCCAGAGGTTCATCTTTTGGAAAATGGAGAAAACCTGTCGGGTTGTGGCAAGGCCTGGAGGAGACCTGTGTAAAGCCCTTATCACAGTGCCTTGCACACAGGAAGAGTTCAGCAAAGCTACAGATCATTATTATACCATGCATTACTGCTTGTCTGGTCCCTGCCAAAGGAAGCAATAATTCCATGTGGAATAACATTTTTCCCTCTGTTTGAAAATTTTCTTGGAGGGAGAATTGTTTTAAAATTTTTAATAAGTATTACATTCACATGGTATAATATGCAAAAGGTACAAAACGATGTGTAGTAAAAATTTCCCTCTTGTCCTTTGCCAGAGAGCTAGTTCCCCTCCCCAGAGTCAACCACAGCACCATTTTCTTTTATCTTTCCAGAGATATATTCCACAAATACACAACCAAATAGGTATACATTAGAATAGCATTAAAAAATTTTTTTTATTTATTCATTTTAGAGAGGGGGAAAGAGAGACAGACAAAGGGAGGGAAAGAGAGAGAGAGGGAAATAGAGAAAGGGGGAGGAGCAGGAAGCATCAACTCCCATATGTGCCTTGATCAGGCAAGCCAGGGGTTTCGAACCAGTGACCTCAACATTCCAGGTCAATGCTTTATCCCCTGCAGTACTACAGGTTGGGCAGAATAGCATTTTTAACCCCTTGAGTAGTACAAACATTCATGTACATCTTCGTGCCTCCTGACCATCCAGAGTATGATCAATTTATTTTAGATTTTCTTTTTTAAACATTTTACAGGGACAGAGAGAGAGTCAGAGAGAGAGATAGATAGAGACAGACAGACAGGAACAAAGAGAGGTGAGAAGCATCAATCATTAGTTTTTCGTTGCCGTTGCGACACCTTAGTTGTTCATTGATTGCTTTCTCACATGTATCTTGACCGCGGGCCTTCAGCAGACCAAGCAACCCCTTGCTGGAGCCAGTGACCTTGGATCCAAGCTGGCGAGCTTTTTGCTCAAGCCAGATGGGTCCACGCTCAAGCTAGGGAGCTCGGGGTCTCGAACCTGGGTCTTCCTCATCCCAGTCCAAAGCTCTATCCACTGCGCCACCTCCTGGTCAGGCTGATCAATTTATTTTAAAAATGTGTAAGGCAACACTTTAAAAAAAGCCAAATGTTTGTTCTTCTTGTTTCCATAAATTGGTTATCAAACAAACATGATTTTTTTTATATATATATTTTATTATTATTAATTCTAAACATGATTTTAAGTTAATAAAACTGTAACTGGAACTAATTTCATTTTTTGAAAAAAAAAAATAAACAACTCACTCCTGTGGGGTCAGCGAGCATGAAAAAAACTCACTACTCAATGTGTTAAATAAAATTTTGCCTCTACTTTTCCACACTCTATATCTCTTAATACTTTTTCTTGTTCTATAGCACTAGCTATCACCTCCAAAACAATGTTGAATAAAATTAGTGTTATGGGATACCTTTGTCTCGCTCTTGACTTAAATGAAAACACCTCTTGTCAAATAAATTTTTATAGGGTTCTACCTGAAGACATTTAGCTAGATCTTATCTCTCTTGGACGAACTGCTCTTAAAGAACCTCTCTGTATGCCCCCCCCCTGAACTCTTGTCCTTAACTTTTGGTTCTCTAATTGGGTGCTGCCTGGTCCCGTCCTGTGACCGTGACCCAGCTTCTTACCTGACACCGGAGTCTGTCCTGTAAAGAACCATTTGCCATGTAGGGGTAGATCAAGCTGTAAAACTGTTTTACAGTGCAGAAGCCCACCAGAGGTAAGATGTTGGGGTGGCAGCATCTGAAAGCAGGCATTAGTGCAAGGGTGAGGAGTCAGACAGAAAGAGTAACCAAACACTGCTCCAATTCCTCATCTCACCATCTTCCAAAAGCAAAGGTTTACAGATTAAGGAACTTGCCCAAGGTTACAACTAGTAAGCAGTGGAGCCAGGACAGGATTGCAGGTTTGTTTGACTCCCAGGACTGGAGTTCTTCCCCCAAACCCTCTTCTGCTGGGTCCTAAGTCACCAGTCTCTCTTGAGTCTCCTCCTACCTCTCTGACCACTCTTCCTTGGCATTTTTCACTAAGAACCTCCTCCTTCACCTCCCAGGCTGTTCCTCTAGGTATCTCCCATCTCTATGAGGAAGGCTCCCAAATCTCTCATCTCCATGCTCTAGGCAGGTGAACAACCTAGACTCAACAAATCCCAAACCCCTTCTTCACCCATAGTTATTATCTCAGCAAAGGGCACCAATATCCATTCAGTTTCCTAGAAACCTCCTTACTGCCCCCATCTAATTAGTCACCAATCGGTATCATAAATAGTTTATAAACACCCTTTCACCCTGGCTAGATAGCTCAGTCGGTTAGAGCATTGTACCAAAACACCAAGGTTGTGGTTTAATCCCCAGTCAGGGCACACAGGATGTGACGAATGAATGCAAAACTAAGTGGAACAAATGGATACTCCTCCGCCCCAGTTCCTCTCTCTGTCTATATAAGATCAATCAACTAAAAAAAAAAAAAAGATTTAAAAATTTTGATTAAAGCCTGACCAGGCAGAGGCACAGTGGGTAGAGCATCGGTCTCGGATGCCAAGGACCCAGGTTCAAAACCCCAAGGATGCTGGCTTGAGCACAGGCTCACCAGCTTGAGCATGGGATCATAGACATGACCCCCTGGTCACTGGCTTGAGCCCAATGGTTGCTGGCTTGAGTCCAAGGTTTCTGGCTTGAGCAAGGGGTCATTTGCTCTGCTGCAGCCCCCCATTCAAGGTACATGTGAGAAAGCAATCAATGAACAACTAAGGAGCCACAACAAAGAATTGATGCTTCTCATCTCTCTCCCTTCCTGTCTGTCTCTTTCTCTCAAAAAAAATAAAGACATAAAAAATTTGATTATAAAAAGCAATCCCTTTTATTCCCTCCTCCTCTACCTTGGGTCAGATCTGATGGACTCCCCCAAGACTATTGTAAAGGCCTCCTGCCTGACCACTTTGGTCTCTTCCACTTCCCCCAGGCCATCCTACTTCACACTTTTCACACTCATTATTTACACACTGCTTTCCCTACTGGACCATAACTTCCCCAAAGCAGAGCCAGTGTTTTCTTCATGGCCTGTGCTCCCTAAAGCCAAGTAAGGCCTTGACAACTTCTATTTGCCAAATCAATGAGAGAAGGAATGACTGCCACCTCCAGGATGACCCTAAGCCAAGGGAGAAGGGATTTTAGACTTCCAGTTTCCATAAAATGTGTGTTATATAAGTATGTGATATATGTATATACATGTGCATATATGTATGAATACAGGAAGAATTAAAGATTATCAAAGGGTTAAAATATATCAAAATACTAATACAGTAATGGTTATTTGTAGGAGCTATATAAAATAGGTGATTTCTATTTTCTTATTTATAATTTTCTTTATTCCTTAAAATATTCTACAGTTATCATAACTTGCCTAAGGCTGCACATTGACAGAGGAAACTCAACAGTGACTTGCCAAGGTTGAATGACAGCTGGTGTACACCACATGACCGGTGTCCAATCTACTTTGTTCAATTCGTCATCAGTCAGTGATGGTAGAGCCAGGACAAGTCCCCAAGTCTCCAAACAGTCCCCACCCAGCTCTATGATGGAGAGGCTCACTTCACTTCTCCAACCTCAGTTTCCCCATCTGTAAAATGAGCAGGTTTGAGGATGACTTGTGTAGGCCCTTATTGTTCAAGATCAGAGGTCAGCAGAATTTCTCTGTAAAAAGCAAGCTAGTCCATATTTTCAGCTTTGTAGGCCGTATGTTCTGTGTGGCAATTCCTCAACTGTGCACCATCGCATAGAAGCAGCCACGGACAACACAGATACAAACAGGTGTGGCTGTGTTCCAAAAGAACTTTGCTCTGGATGCCGAACTTTGAGTTTTTTATACTTTTCATGTGTCCTGAAATATTCTTTTTATTTCTTTCAAAACCTTCTTAGCTCTCAAGCCATACAAACATAGGAAGGGCCAGATTCAGCTTGCGGGTCGTCATTTGCCAGACCCTGCCCTAGAGCACTAGGATTTTAAGATGGATTCACCCTTACAGTTGGAATCAGTAAGTCTCTGCCCATCTCAAAAAGTGAGATAGAAACAGATATCTCTTCCTCCTGGATGAAAGGCATTGGGCCAAGAGAGCCAAGGTTCTTTTATAATTTAAGTATACATACATACATACATACATACATACATATACATATACATATACATATATATATATATATATGTATATGCGCACAACTATAGGAAAAGCATGGACTATGGAACCAGATCAATCTAGGTTCAAATAATCAAATAATTCTGGCTGTCACTCACTAGCTGTGTGGTCTTAGATAAGACACTTAACCTCTTTGTGCCTCAATTTTCCCATATGTAAAATAACATGATAACAGGAGCTACATTACAGGGTTCTCAAGAGGATAAACTGTGTTTATATACACAGAATGCTTAAAACATGCCTGCTGCACAGGAAGCACTCTTGATAAGAGTTAACTGTCAGTATGATTAAAAAAGGATCGTCCAGAGGAAAGGCTTACCTATGACAAATTTGCATCTCTGCTTGTAAGAATTTTTCAAGTGATCCTGGACCTGGGCAGGCCAACTGTAGAAAAAAAGACACTGAAACATGAAAATCCAGCCTCACCCAGGCAGTCTCCACCCCCTACTGGAAACCAGGAAGTACTTACCTCTCTGAGCTTCTTGAAGACAAATGGTATGCCCTGCCTTTGTCCTCTGTAGATGTCAGCAAAAAACCCCTCACTGATTTTGTGGGTTTGGTTAAAGTTATCGGTTGCCTGAACCACATCCACCTCACTCCAGGAAAGGCTGTCTCCAGCCAGGCTCAGAGGTGTTTCTTGCTGAGGAATGGAGGTGCTGATATCCTGGGGTTTCAGAAACAGAGTAATATGGAATTAACATGGAAAATATTATTTTCCCTGCTATCACAGGGATCTTAGAACACTAGAGCTGAAATGCTAGAAGGAATCATCTTATCTACTGAGGGGGAATGAAAGAAAGGTCATGAATAGGGACAGCTCAAATTCCAGCTCTGCCCCTAACTTGCTCTGTGTCCTTAGACAAGTTACTTAACCTCTCTGAACTTTAACTGCACCAGCAAAAATGAGCATAACAATCGTACCCTGGAGGGAAATTTGAAATTAACAGAAGTGTGACAAATGGTTGAAGTTTGCTTTTTTTGTTTTTTAGTTTGCAAAGGTAAGCACCAAGGGGGTTAAAGAGCTGTGAGACCACACAGCTGCTCAATGGCCAAGCTGTTGCCCCTGGCCCTGCACATGATACACATACTGGAAAGCAGCTTCATATAACCAAGCACAATTCTGTAATCAGCTTCAGAGACTGCTTATTTGTAAGCATATGAAAAGTAGCTCAGCTTCCGTCACTTCCTTCTCCAAAACAGGCATACAGAAACTTACATTTTTGAAATATTTTTATGCTCTTAGAAACAGTGTCAGAAAATTAGAAGGGAAGTCCTAGCCAGGTAGGTCAGTTGTTTAGGGCATCATCTGATACACTAAGGTTGTGGGTTTGATCCCCAGTTAGGGCACACACAGAATCAACCCGCAAATGCATAAATAAATGAAACAACAAATCAATGTTTCTCTATCTTCCTCTCTAAAAAGTCAACAAAAAAGGAAAAGAAAAAAAAAAAGGAAAAGAAAATTATGGGGGGACATTCCATTAATCCTATAATCCACTTAATTGCTATATAAATTTAGTACGTTTCTTACAAACTAGATATATAAGGATTTATTTAACAAACTGGTATGAAAATGTACACAGTTTTGATACCTGGTGTTTTCACTTAACATCATACTGTATTCATTCCCCCAAGTTATCATCATTGAGTATGATTAAATTTCAAAGAAAATCAAAACCTCGTTGAAGTGACAGTCTCCTTTTGGGACAGCTTCATTATAGACCCACACAGAGCTGACTTCTTCACCAGGCACCTTGCCCACACTTTTAGGGGCCAATGAGTACATTTTAATTTCTTGTAAAATTAGAAGAACAAAAACAATTTTTTAGCCTGACAGGTGGTGATACAGTGGATAGAACGTTGACTGGGACACTGAGGTCCCAGGTTTGAAACCCGAGGTCACTGACATGAGCGTGGGCTCATCCAGCTTGAGCACGGGGTCACCAGCTTGATGTGGGATCATCAACATGATTCCATGGTTGCTGACTTGAGCCCAAAGGTCACTAGCTTCAAGCACAACGTCACTGGCTTGAGCAAGGGGTCACTGGCTTGCCTGGAGCCCCCATCAAGGCACATATGAGAAAGCAATCAATGAACAACTAAAGTGCTACAACTATTAGTTAATGATTCTCATCTTTCCTTTCCTGTCTCCCTCTCCCTCTTTCTCGCAAAACAAACAAAACATCTTTTAAAACCAAAGAAAATGTTTTCTCTTTTTTTAGAGACAGGAAAGGAAGGAGGGAGAGAGATGAGAAGCATCAACTCATAATTGCTTTATTTTAGTTGTTTATTGATTGCTTCTCACTTGTGCTTTGACAGCCAGTGGGAGAGCAGCTTGCATTGGCGCCCTCAGCATCCCAGGCCAACGCTCTATCCACTGCACCACCACCTGGTCAGGCAGGGCTCATTTTTAATCTAGCTTGAATTATATTCATCTTTATATCAATGAAATTGTAAAATATAATTTCTATTTATTTGTTTGTATTGTTTTTCTTTTTGGTTTTATAATTATTATTTTTTTTATGGAACAAAGGGCCCAAGAAGGCACAAGTGCCTAAAACCCTTAAAAGTCATAGATGGTATTGAACCCAAGTCACTGAAAATTCAGAACATGAACACCTTGTGGGATGAAAAAAAATTGGAGGGGAGGCAGTTGATACGCAAATGACTACTATAACCAATATATTTTGGGGGAGAAGGATTCTAATTATCAGCTCTCATTTAAACACAAATAATGGAAAAGTTCTTTAAAAATGTATATTCACTAGTGCACCTACCCCCCACCTCCAGCCCCATCCCAGCTGCATTGACCGACAGTGCTTACTGTCGTAGAAACTCAGAATAATTCAATGGGTCTCCTTTCTCCCCTTCACCTTGCCCCTAACCCCTAAACTGGTCTCAGGGAATAAACGCATTGCAGTTTTGAGAAGCAGTGTCACAAAGCAGGGATATGGCTTTCAGGTGGGGGATTTACCTTTGAATCAGATGAAGCAGGAAGGTCAGTTTTCAAGAAGGGTGGGGCATCTTCAGGAGGAGGCAGGAGGTTGGATCTAGCTGGAGCAGGACCTAGAAAGAAGGGACTGTGTGTCAGAAAATGGCCCGCTTGAGGACAGAGAGAGAGGGGATCCCTGTCAGTCCCCAGACCAAGCTAGACTCTGATTCACTCCACAGACACTTATTGTCAATAATGACGACTGCTTCTGACATCCCCAAGCACCAGCCTACACAATCCTCAAGTGTTACGTAAATAAATCTCTATAACAACTCTATGCATTGGTCCTACCAATGACCCCCATTTGGCAAGGGGAAAAATAAAGGCACAGGATGTGGCCACTAGCCCAAGGCCACACAGTAAGTAGCAGAGCCAGCCTTCAAATGGAATGTCATCAGTGTGACATCTAGCCCCTATACTATCACATTTCCCTCACAAGGATCAGAGAACACAGAGGAAAGTTAGCTATGTGCCTTCCAGCAACCTCCACCATGCAATAACCAGCCTCTGAGGTCAGAGGCAGGAGTGACTGGCCACAACATATTAGGAGATCAAGCAGTGTTTCACATAGGAAGGAGCATTGACCTGGGCTTGAAAGATGGGCGAATACTTCCGACAAGTGGGAGAGGTAGGAGGGCACCAAGGCAGTGGAACCGGCCCATTCAGAGGGCAAGCCCAGGTGTGTGGTAAGTATTCCAGGCACACTTAATTAGCAAACATTGACATCATGTCCGGGACTGTTCTAAATGACTTCACTGTGTCAACTTTGTTTTTTTAACAGAGAGAGCTAGAGTCAGAGAGAGGGACAGATAGGGACAGAGGGACAGACAGGAACGGAGAGAGATGAGAAGCATCAATCATCAGTTTTTCGCTGTGGCACTTTAGTTGTTCATTGATTGCTTTCTCACATGTGCCTTGACCGCGGGCCTTCAGCAGACCAAGCAACCCCTTGCTGGAGCCAGCGACCTTGGGTCCAAGCTGGTGAGCTTTGCTCAAGCCAGATGAGCCCGCGCTCAAACTGGCAACCTCGGGGTCTCGAACCTGGGTCCTCTGCATCCCAGTCCGAAGCTTTATCCACTGCGCCACTGCCTGGTCAGGCTGTGTTAACATATTTAACCATCACAACCACCCTGGAGATAGGTACCACTATCGTCTACTCTTTGCAGATGCTCTGAGTAAGTGGGGGCTGGCCCTTCCAAGGGCACCTGACCTTTACCCCAGGGTTGCAAGGCCAAATTCACCTGCTTCCCAGATTTCTGGCTCATGACATCAGGAAAGAAGTGATTAATTTGGAACTTTGGCCATAAAAAATAATTCAGAAGCCTGAATATAGTACCAGGGTGAAACTAGAACTGCCAAACATTGTGTTAACCCAGGCAGCTGATAAACAAAACTGACCTGATACAGAGCCTGAGGCTCTTTCATCTCCTCAGAACCCAACAGGAGGGCCCCCTGAGCCTCTCTCCTTGGTCTGCTGCTGCGTTGGCCATGTCTCTGTGCCACCTCACTGAGGAACTTGTTTTTCTTTCAATCAACTTTAATTCACACAGTATGTACTTAGCCTTGAAATTCCTATTTTTGTGTGCATGTGACATATGTTTTTTCTAATACCCGTGTTCTCATGTACCACAGGGGGTACAGCTTCCTCTGGGAACCGCTGCTCCAGGTCACCTCACTTTTCCTCCTGATTCTTTCCTTACGTGCATCCACCTCCACTCTCCCCGACCCAGTGCTGGCTCAAAGCAGAGCTTCACACATGGTCCCTTGTCCTCTTCCTTTGTCCTGTGACTCCAGGGTCAGCACTGACCTCACACAGCCAGGATTTTCTGGTCTGACTTGATGTCTGGGGTTTACTCTGGGGGCTGTACCAGGTCTCTTGGGTTGAGGGGATCACTGAAGTCTGCTCTTGTGACATATGAGGGCTACTAGTTGGAGGAGTGGCTGAGTCTATTTATTCCTGTGGTTTTGTAAAAAATAAAAGGAATGGGATTTGGACCACTACTGCAGGCTGACAGCTGACACATAAGGAAAGAACTAGCCCTTGCTTTGTAAATGTTCATGGAAGGACTGGGTCAGAGAAAACATTGGACTACATAGATATCATTTCCAAAACATTAAGAGTTAGCCCTTTGTGTGCCAAAACGTTACCAAAAATAAATTTTTTCCCTATGAAAATCTTTCTAGTATGTCTGCTTTTCAAAGCACAATGTAACAAATCCCATCCTACTGCATTGAACCATTGCAGGCCTGAGAATAGAACACACAGAGGTGCCATAGCTCATTTGGGGTTTTCTGTTCCCTGCCCAGTGGCTGGCAGTGGGTCAGCCTCTGCAGCCTCCCCATATCCTTTCTGTTTACCAGAAAGAACTGGGCTCAAGTCCTGGCTCTGACATTACTAAAAGATTTGACCTTGGGTGAGTTGTTCGTCATTTCTTTAGCTTTCTCAAATGTAAAAAGAGCAATAATAGTCCTTTCCTTGTAGAGTTCTTGTCTAGATTAAGAGATGACAGGCATAACACACAAAGATCAGTCTCTGGTACTATGTTTGGAGTACTCCAAGGCTGGTACACCTGTGTGAGAATAAGAGTAAATGGATTCTTATTGACAGCCCAATGGCCTCTCCTATAGCTAAGAAGGCTTTTTGAGTTATTTTAGCTACTCAGAGCCCATTTATCTGAATTCTAGCTTTATGAATGTTTCATGACGTACTCAGAACCTGTCCATGGCTCATCTGCTCAAGTATTTTCCCCTTCTACGTCTCTTCCCTATTTCCTCTCACCTACTGCAAGGGGGTCAGACTATATAGGGGTTAAGATGTGTGCTCTGGGCAACCCACCTGAGCTGAATCCTGCCCCCACCATTCACTCAGCCAGGAAGTTCTAGCAGGTTAAGCATCCTTCCCCCGCTATCAGAGTGGGCAGCTCCCTAGTGGTCAATGTGATTTGTGAGACTAGGGCTAGAAGATATCAGCCCAGGATGCCTGCAGATAGGCACTCATTGTTCCCACCTGTCATGCCCACCCCAGCCACCACTGCCTCCATATTCTCTACTCCACAATGATATCAATCAGCTTAAACTTTGGAGCCCAAAGGAAGTTTGGGGTTTTCCCAAGAAAAGACAAGCTTTGGGTTCTTAGATTAAATGAATGATTACTCTCTTATTTGCACTTTGGGCAAAGATAAATAATCGACTTCCTATCTCTGTCTACAGATTGTATTTATCATCTCAACCTGCCAGGGCACACATTCTCCGAGGGCCGTTCAAGAAAGTGAATGGTGCAAAGACTCTCAGAAACATATAACGCTTGTTTTCCCAGTCACCTAACTAAGAAACAGAAGTTGCTACACCTGTAATCTCCTCCATCGCACCAACACCCCCAAAGAATTTCCCTATTTTATTACTATATTTCCCCTTGGCCATCAACCAGTATCACATTTACTTTGTGACTATTTGCCCTTATCTGTAATAGCTAATCAAAGGTCTGCACTTATTTTTTCTTTGGCTACAGGAAATAATTCAGACTCCTTAACAGAGAATGTTCCAGACTTAACCTATCTGAGATGTCTGGAATGTTCATCAGCTAGCATTTAATGAGCATTTACATGGTGGTAACCTTAAGAAGTATGATTCCTTACCACAACAACATGACAATATACATTCTATTTTTTATGCCCATTTTATAGATGAAACTAAGCTACAGAGAGACTAAATAATTCTGCTAGAAAGTAGCAGAGTTGGAATTCAAATGCAGGTCCATCTAATGCAAAAGCCTATGCATCTTCCTCTCAGCCCATGCTGACCTTGACTTCAGGATCTACATTAATGAACTGAGGTTTCATGGATTTGTGATCTTTGGCTCACCATTCAAGAAGTTTTAGGAGAGCAGAAGGAAGACTGGGCTCTAGGGGAGAGGTGGTAAGAACAAAGATGTGGGCATGAGTAGCAGTTCCCCTGAGAAAAGTCATCATTGGCTGAGTCCTTCCATCATTTGCAAACTGCCCCTGAGCCCTTTCCTGACCATACAGGAATGGAGACAAATCTGAACTGGTCAAGGCTGTAGGATAGTGGTGTGTACAGAGGTTAGGAACATAATTGTTCAAGTGACATTGCTCAGATGCTACTTTCTACTATGTAATTTTGAACAAATCACTTCCCCTCAGTTATTCAGATGCCATAGAACAAAGCAGAATATCTGTAACTGGCGAAGAGGAGGAAGGTGGAGGGGTAGATAGCACCCTACAACACAGCTGTGAGGGCCAGGCCACGACCCTTTGCAGAGCAGACAGACAGGTCTTTAGGCTCCTGGCGTAGAGCTGGCATGCAGGGTCAGCCTATGCTGGGGGCTTAGGCAACCACAGGTAAAATACCTGCGCCCCATTCATATGACCCTGCCAGGCTGTTTATCTCTCTATGCTTCAGGTTTTCTCATCTGTGAAATGGGGATACTCATGATACCTAACTCACAGCTAATGAGGATTAAATAAGTCAACATCTGTCCTGGCCAGATGGCTCAGCTGGTCAGAGAATCGTCCCAAAGCACAGAGGTTGCCAGTTCAATTCCCAGCAAGGGCACATATAGGAACAGATCGATGTTCCCCTCTCTCTTTTTCTCTCTCCCTCCATTTCTCTCTCACTAAAATCAATAAATAAATTTTTTTTTAAATTGAACACGTTAAAAAATATATTAAGTCAACATTTTTGAAGTGCTGAGAACAGTGTCTGGCACACAGAAAGCCCTCGTTTATTGAGTTATTTCTTTCTATAAAAAATCGTCTTTTTAGTGCCTGACCTGTAGTGGCGCAGTGGATAAAGCATCGACCTGGGAACCCTGAGGTCGCCAGTTCAAAACCCTGCACTGGTCTGGTCAAGGCACATATGGGAGTTGATGCTTCCAGCTCCTCCCCTATTTCTTTCTTATTCTCTCTCTCTCTCTCACTCTGTCTCCTCTCTAAAATGAATAAATATAAAGAAATTAAAAAAAAAAAGATATGTTTAAAAAAAAAAGGAAGACCTCAGGTCTGTAGACTCTTAAGAGTCCATGGCATTTAAAAAAAAATCGTCTTTTTATTCTGTTCATATTGTCTTTAGCTGTGCAAAACCTTTATAGTTTGATATAGTCCCATTTGTTTATCCTGTCTTTTATTTCATTTGCCTGTAGAGATAAATCAGCAAATATATTGCTGCGAGAGATGTCAGAGAGTTTACTGCCTATGTTTTCTTCTAGGATGCTTATGGTTTCACAACTTACATTTAAGTCCTTTATCCATTTTGAGTTTATTTTTGTGCATGGTGTAAGTTGGTGGTCTAGTTTCATTATTTTGCAGGCAGTTGTCCAGTTTTCCCAAAACCATTTGTTAAAGAGACTGTCTTTACTCCAATGTATGCTCTTACCTCCTTTGTCAAATATCAATTGTCCATAAAGATGTGGGTTTATTTCCGGGTTCTCTGTTCTGTTCCATTGATCTATGTGCCTGTTTTTATGCCAGTACCAGGCTGTTTTTAGTACATTGGCCTTGTAGTATAACTTGATATCAGGAAGTGTGATACCTCCCTCTTTATTCTTCTTTTTCAAGATTGCTGAGGCTCTTTGTGTTCTTTTTTGGTTCCATATAAATTTTTGGAATATTTGTTCTATATCTTTGAAGTATGCCATTGGTATTTTAATTGGTATTGCATTGAATTTATAAATTTCTTTGGGTAATATAGACATTTTAATGATGTTTATTCTTCCTAACCATGAGCACGGTATATGCTTCCACTTGTTTGTGTCTTCCTTGATTTCTTTTATCAATGTTTTATAATTTTCTGAGTACAAGTCTTTAACCTCCTTGGTTAAATTTACTCCTAGGTACTTTATTTTATTTTTTTGTTGCACTAGTGAAGGGGATTGTTTCCTTAATTTCTCTTTCTGACATTTCATTGCTCATATATAAAAATGCCTCTGATTTCTGTGTGTTAATTTTATATCCTGCCACCTTGCTGAATTCGTTTATTAGGTCCAGTAGTTTATTGACTGAGCCTTTAGGGTTTTCTATATACAATATCATATCATCTGCAACAAACCACACAATGGGAGAACATATTCAACAACACATCTGATAAGGGGTTAATAACCAAAATTTATAAAGAACTTGTAAAACTCAACACCAGAAAGACAAACAATCCAATATAAAAATGGGCACAAGAAATAAATAGACACTTCTCCAAAGAGGACATACAGATGGCCAATAGGCATATGAAAAAATGCTCAACATCACTAATCATTAGAGAAATGCAAATTAAAACCACAATGAGATACCACCTCACACCAGTCAGAATGGTGCTCATTAACAAAACAACACATTATTGATGCTGGCAAGGATGTGGAGAAAAGGGGAACTCTCCTGAACTGCTGGTGGGAATGCAGACTCATGCAGTCACTGTGGAAAACAGTATGGAGATTCCTCAAAAAATCAGAAATGGAACTGCCCTTTGACCCAGCTATCCCACTTATAGAAATATATCCCAAGGACACCATATCACCGACTGAAAAAAAGAAATGCACCCCCATGTTTATGGCAGCATTGTTCACAATAGCGAAGATCTGGAAACAGCCCAAGTGTCCATCAGTGGACCAATGGATTAAAAAGCTGTGGTACATATATACAGTGGAATACTATGGGGCCATGAAAAGGAAGGAAATATTACCTTTTGTGATAATATGGAGGGACCTGGAAACTATTATGTTGAGTAAAATAAGCCAGGCAGAAAAAGAAAAATATTATATGACCTCACACATGAGAAATCCAAAGAACATTGAGAACTAAGGAAGGGAATTGAGACAGAGGAGGGATCAAAGGGACCAGAGGAAAAGAGGACAGAGGGAAAGGAGATGATAGGATGGGATAAACCTGAAGGGAAGGGGGGAGGTCGCTGTAGCAAGGGGTAAAGGGAGATGTGGAAGGGAATATGGGGGAGAGGGGATGCAGTCGGGGTTACCCTACAATCTATTTAATCACAATTAAATAAATAAATAAATAAATAAATAAATAAAAATAATAAAAAATGGGATACTTTTTTAAAAACAAAAAGGTATATATTCATTTATCTGACTTTTTTCACCTTTTAAATTAAAGTGCTCAGTGAACAAGTTCATGTATGTGTACATATCCAAATCATTAACAGTATTGTCATGTTAATATGGTCACAGTATTATGTCATATGCTAACAGTATTATTGTAATGACCTTTTGTCATTAATTTTACAATCCCCACTACTGTTCCTAATTTTTTGCTATTATACACTGAGCTGAATATCCTTAAAGATAAATCATTTACTTAAATAAATTTTCTTCAAATAAAAGATTGAATTTAGGCCCTGGCTGGTTGGCTCAGTGAATAGTGTTGGCCCAGCACATAGATATCCTGCATTCAAATCCTGACCAGGGCACACAAGAGAAGCGACCATCTGCTTCTCTCTCACTCCCTCTCCACATTTTCTCCTTCTTCCCTTTCTACAACCAGTGGCTCAATAGGTTCAAGAATCAGCCCCTGGCACTGAGGATAGCTTGGCTGGTCTAAGCTTCAGCCTCAGGCACTAAAAATAGCTTGGTTGACTCGAACATTGGCCCCACACAGGAGTTACTGGGTGGATCTTGAATGGGACAAATGTGGAGGTCTATCCCATTATCTCCTCTCCTCTCACTTAAAAAAACAACAACTGAATTTAGCCTGACCAGGTAGTGGTGCAGTGGACAGAGCGTCGACCTGGAACGCTGAGGACCCAGGTTCGAAACTCTGAGGTCACTGACTTGAGCACGCGTTGCTAGCTTGAGCATGGGATCATGGACATGATGACCCTTATTGTTGCTGGCTTGAGCCCAAAGGGGGCTGGCTTGAGTCCAAAGGTCACTGGCTTGAGCAAGGGATTATTGGCTCAGCTGGAGCCCTCCAGTCAAGGCATGTATAAGAAAGCAATCAATGAACAAACTAAAGTGCCACAACTAAAGAGCTGATGCTTCTCATCTCTCTCCCTTCTTGTCTATCTGTTCCTATCTCTCTCCCTCTTGCTTAAAATTTTTTTTATATAATTAAAAATACCTGGGCCCAGCCTGACCTGTGGTGGCACAGTGGATAAAGCTCAACATGGAATGCTGAGGTCACCAGTTGGAAACCCCAGGCTTGCCCAGTGAAGGCAAATACTAGAAGCAAATACAAGTTACTGGTTTCTCCACCACCTCCCCTACCACCTTTCTCTCTCTCCCTCCTCTCTAAAATCAATAAATAAAACCTTTAAAAAATAATAATAATACCTGGGCCCGGACAGGTAACTGGCCTCACAGGCAGCCCCTTTTTCTGTTCATCCTTGGTGTTTCTTACAGAAGTTGACCAAGGCCTTCCTGGCTTCACAGCACCCGGGAAATCTGGCACAGAAGACTTGATTTCAGGAACTGGTTTCCCTGAAACAGGCAGAATGAAAGTTATTATCATTCAGAAGTGGAATAGCCATCCGGAGGCTGGTCTAGTCTGGGCTCTGCCTCAAACTCACAGTGTACCCCAGCGACTTCCTTCCCTCTTTGAGCTTCAGCCTCTCCGTCAGTAAAATATAGTGGGTGCGCCTGACCAGGCGGTGGCGCCGTGGATAGAGCGTTGGACTGGGATGCGGAAGACCCAGGTTCGAGAACCCGAGCTCGCCAGTTTGAGCATGGGCCCATCTGGCTTGAGCAAAAGCTCGCCAGCTTGGACCCAAAGTCGCTGGCTCCAGCAAGGGGTGGCTCGGTCTGCTGAAGGACCGCGGTCAAGGCACATGTGAGAATGCAATCAATGAACAACTAAAGTGTTGCAACGAAAAACTGATGATTGATGCTTCTCACTTCTCTCCGTTCCTGTCTGTCTGTTCCTATCTATCCCTCTCTCTGATTCTCTCTCTGTCCCTGTAATATATATAGTGGGTGTACATGGCACATGACAATCCCTGGGATTGGTCAGCTCTGACATTGAGTCAGAACACCTGACTTCTAATCCTCCGGTGTTACCTCAGGAAAGTCACATTCCCTCTCAGAGCCTGTTCCCACACCTATAAAATGGACATAATGATACTATCCACTTGCCGACCTCACAGACTGTTGAGAGCGGGATATGAGAACACAGACATGAAAGTGCTCAGTGAACTATACTTTCCCCTGAACATATATGTGGAAGTTAAAGATATCCATCCTGCTAAGTCCCTAGTTGGGTCCCTAAATAGAAAAGTTCTGGCTAGTCTCAAAGCTTCCCCTACCATAAGCAGTGCATACATATGCATCCTTCCCTGTTTTACAGATGGGAACTCTGAAAATAGCAGCTACGTCAACTGAGTACTGACTGCATACATCAAATCCTCCCAAGAATTTCGCATTTCATCCCTGTTAGAGATGAGGAAACTGAGGCCTGTGCAGGTTAAGTGGCTTCCCAGAGATCGCACAGTCAGGGCAGACAGGGCTGGCCAAAGTAGCCTGGGTAGAGGTCACCTGCCTTCTGAAGAGCAATCACTTCCCCTTTGCATCGATATGGGAAACCATAATGTACTGTAAGGATGTGTCCACACTGGCTTCCACCCAGCTTCTCAGAGCCCACTCTGTATGAAGCAGCTTCCTCCACCGCTGCCCTGGTGTCACCACCCCCCAACCCCTTCACCACCCCCCAACCCCTACACCACCCCACACTCCCCGGCGGTGCTTCCAACTGAGAGGCCTTCAGATCCCTCCCAGGTTGCACTTACTAAAATACAGATCAGGCCTCATCACTTCCCTGCTTAAAGCCTTTATGACCCCATTATCCAGATAAAGAGCACACTTCACCTAACTCCCAGATCAAATCCAAATTCTAGAGCCCTGCATTCAAGGCCACTCACTCTCTGGTTGTTTGAGGTAGATCCTTATTTGAGAATTACTAAAATGGAAGCACTAAAGCCCCAGGGAAGACTTCTGACTTGCTAACTCTCACACGTGCATCATCAGGTGGTGCCGGAACAAATTGCCTCCAGTCTTTGAGTACCCAGTAACAACCACTCAATAGGTAAACTGTGTCTCTCTCTGAACAAAACTGATTGTGCCCTGGCCATGCTCAGTTGTTTAGAGCACTGACCTGATATGCCAAAGCTGTGGGTTTGATCCCCGGTCAGGGCACAAACAAGAATCAACCAATAAACATAAATAAGTGGAATAACAAATTGATGTTTCTCTCTCCCTTCCTCTCTCTCTAAAATCAACGTATTAAAACACACACACACACACACACACACACACACCCCACTAATCATCACCATGGAGCCAAGCTTTTCAAACACAAGCTTTGGGACTAGAACAATATTAATAAATAACACCTAAATGAACGGCGCTACACTTGTAAGGCACCAAGCAGATTTATTTGATTCTCAGGACAGTCTCTGGTGGTTAACAATTATCTGGTTTTTGTTTTAGCACCTTGAGGCTCCCAGAGGTAAAATTATTTCTCACTGAATCAAACAGCTGATAGATTCAAACCTAGGACTGATTTCACTGTCCCCTTCCATCTGGTTAGGGTAGAACTATTCAAATACCAAGGTCATTACCGTCACCCCAAGCCCTGCTCCCCTCTGCAGATGGCACCACACTATGGCCCTGACTGCCGAAAAGCCAGAAGAAAGGATGAGAACCTGTGAAGACAGGCTACAGGGAATTATTCTTTTAAACAAACCAATCTTATAAAAGAAGTAGCAGTAGCTTTGCACAGTGGTAGTGTCTTAGCCAATGAGGTTCATCCCTCAATGAGGTGCGATTATTGCTAATTGAAAAGTAGCAGAACTCTTTGGAGTTCAGACCCTGGAATACAAACCAATCAATTCCATCACTTCCCAGCTGTGTTTACTTTGGAAGACTTCCATTAGAACTAGAAGATACTGTGTGTCAATGGCTTAGCTCAAAACGCAGAAACTTGCAGAAACTTCCCGCCCCTGGTGTTTGGCTCAGTGGTAGAGCATAGGCAGGGCATGTAGATGTATGTCCTGGTTGGATTCCCAGTCAGGGCACAAAGAAGGGATCATCTGCTTCTCCACTCCTTCTCTCTCTCCATCTCCCCATCCCACAGCTTCCAGCAAGTTGGGAGTTGGCCTGGGTGTTGAGGATGGCTCCATGGCCTCCCCCTCAGATGCTAAAAATAGCAACCAAGCAATGCCCAAGATGGGCAGAGCATTGCTCCATAGGGAGCTTGCCCAGTAGACCCTGGTCAGTCACTCGGGGTGCATGTGGGAGTCTGTCTCTCTGCCTCCACTGCTATCACTTATACCTGTATTTTCCCCATGTCTAAAAACTGGATGCGTCTTATACAGTGGTATAGTATTTTTATTTGTGTTTCCTGCTTTTTCACACTTGTTCTCTTTGTGCTCATTGTTTCTTTCGCACTTGCTACCGGTATATTAAGGTAGTTTACGTTTTGCCACATTCTACCCAGAAATGGCTCAGAAAAGATTTTCGTACAGTGCTGAATTCAAGTTAGAAGTGACCCAGTTTAGCCTGACCAGGCGGTGGTGCAGTGGATAGAGCATCGGACTGGGATGTGGAAGACCCAGGTTCGAGACCCCGAGCTCACCAGCTTAAGCGCGGGCCCATCTGGCTTGAGCCAAAGCTTGCCATCTTGGACTCAAGGTTGCTGGCTCCAGCAAGGGGTTGCTCGGTCTGCTGAAGGCCCACGGTCAAGGCACGTGTGAGAAAGCAATCAATGAACAACTAAGGTGTTGCGACGGCAACAAAAAACTAATGATTGATGCTTCTCACCTCTCTCCGTTCCTGTCTGTCTGTCCCTATCTATCCCTCTCTCTGACTCTCTCTCTGTCCCTGTAAAAAAAAAAAAAAAAGTGACCCAGTTTGCAAAAGTGAATGGAAATTATGCTGCTGAACGTAAGTTTGGTCCTCCTCCAACTGAGAAATCAATCTGAGACTGGCTAAGGGAAGAAGAAACCCTACTGAAAACTCCTGTTTTTTGTTTTAGCACCTTGAGGCAGAAGAAGGCCATGAGAGGCAAGTCAGCAGAATGGCCTGATTTAGAGAGGGAATTGAAGATATGGATTGAAAAGCAAAGGGCAATTGGAATTCCTGTGTCCATAAAGATGGTTCGGCATGAGGCAGGAAGAATTGCTGATAAAAAGAAGTTACTGATTTCAAAGGAGGACACAATTGGTGCTTTAGGTGCATGAAACGGAATGGACTAAGCATGCATACATGGTACATGCACCAGACTTGCCCAAAAGATGCCTGAAAGCTATGAGCAGAGAAGTTCCTTGAATTTCATTGTATTGTCAATGTCGTTAGACACATCAGTTTGAGTTGGGACAGACTGCAAATATGGACAAAGTCCCCCTTCAATTTGATGTCCTAAGTAACAGAACTGTTAAGAAGGGAGTGAAAACCGTAACTGTGAAGACAAGTGGACATGAAAAGAGCCATTACACAGTTGTTCTAGCTTGTTGTGCCGATGGAACCAAGCTGCCTCCTATGCTGATTTTCAAAGGCAAAACAATGCTAAAAGAAGACATTCCTTGAGGAGTAATTGTCCACATTCATGACAAGGGCTAGATGAATCAGGATGGGATGAAGATCTGGTATGATAAAAGTTTGGAGGAGACCAGGTGGGCTCTTAAGCAAACCTGCCCTATTGGTGCTTGATAAGTTCAGGGCACACATAACAGAAAACACAAAGAAGATTGCTGCAGAGCAAAAAACAAAACTTGCCGTCATACCTGAAGGCTTGACAGCCCAGCTCTAACCACTTGATGTCAGCATTAACAAACCCTTCAAAGCTGCCATGAGGGACGAATGTAACCAATGGATGAAGTCTTCTGGGGACAATTTGACACCAGCAGGAAGAGTGAAGAAACCAACTATAGGAGAAGTTTGTATCTGGGTAAAAAGATATTGGGATAATACCAAGATTGAGACTGTTGTCAAGTCATTTAAGAAGTGTGGCATTTCAAATGCCATGGATGGAACTGAGGATGAGGCAATATATGAAGACAGTGATTTGTCATCAGATACAGATGAGGACAAGCTAATGGATGGGAGTTTTGACAGTGATGAGGAGTTGTATGAATTTTATGACGAATAAAACTTGAGTTCAATAACTTTATGTAATACATTTTTATTTCAAATTTTGGGCCCCAAAATTAAGGTGCGTCTTATACAGGGGAGCGTCTTATACATGGAAAAATTCAGTACTTAAAAAAAAAAAGACACAGGAACTTTATTATTGTTGTTGTTCTAGTTCTAAAATATTGGTTAGCTCTTTAGCAGCCCTCCCAGAACCAAGGTGAAGAGACAGGGTTGTGGGCAGGATTCCTGACCCACAGTCCCTGAAGAAAACACATTTCATTTCTCCCTACCGGGGGTCCTCAGGTATCTCAGAAGGGCATCCATGGATCATACCACCCTCTAACTCCCATCAGGCAAAGGACTTTCTGGCTGATACTGGGAGCCTCCAACCTGGTTCTTCACCAATGGCGGCCCTGAAGGCAGTACTCAGCAATCACATGTTTTTGTCTTAGGTAACTGCTGCCTTCCACAGGTAGGGGAGAGCACAATTCTTTGTATAAAATGCAACAGTGAACCATCACCAGTGGTGAATGCTGACTTGTGCTGCCTGTTGCCAAAGAGTGTAGTCTCAGGAAGAAGAGACCACCCATGCCACTCAGTGTCCTTATCTTTCCTGCCCCCTCCCCCACCCCAGCTTAGGAAATGGCCTCTTTTCTAGCACCCTTCCTCCACAAATTGCCTAGGATAGGATCCCATGTTCCTCAAAGGGCCACACTAGTGGTGTCCTCATGACATCTGTGTATGAGGCAATAAGGCAGAGGTGGCTCCTCTGTGCAAGATTAGTGACAGCCTGGTCCCAGCTCCCCTCATGCTAGGCTGGCCAGGCCTGCTGGTGCCTGAAACTGACACTTCGCGCAGAGCGAGGCCACAGCAGTAGGAGCTGCCCCAGCTTTCTGAAGGCACTTCTAACTGCCTATGACCCCAGAAGAGGAGGTCCTGCTGAGCCTGTTCCCACATCAGTCAAACGAGGTTAAACGTGACTATCCTTCTGCCTGACCAGGCGGTCGCTGCTTCAGCACAGGCTCATCTGGCTTAAGCACGTGATCATAGACATGATCCCATGGTCACTGGCTTGAGCAAGGGGTCACTAGCTTGACTGCAGTCCCCCAGTCAAGGCTCATATGAAAAAGCAATCAATGAACAACAAAAGTGCCTCAACAAAGACTTGATGCTTCTCATCTCTTTCCCTTCCTATCTGTCCGTCCCTATCTGTTTCTCTCTCTGTCTGTCACACACACACACACACACACACACACACGGTGACCATCCTGGCCTAATCTAACCTCAGTGTCCCGTTCCTGTTAACTCTGTTTCTCTTTCTGCACAGATCTTTGCTTCTTAGTCAAGACATATCTGGCAGGAACATTGAGGCTGCTGACCTTTATGGCCTCTACCCACAGGGAATATAAAAGTTTATTATGTTTTCATCCTAAGGAGAGTCCAGTTTTTCTCTTTGTTTTACTTGTTCTTTCCAGTGATATCCCATGGCCTACAGCTGGCACAGTGGGTGACAGGCAAACATACAGGTGGGGGGGATGCACACGGAAGGGGAAAACTGCCCTTTGGCACCAGCAGGGGCAATCGCTGGTAGCTAAGCCCATCAGCACCTTTCAGGCTAGTCATACTTTGAGGAACTCACCCACAGAGCTCAGCTGACAGAGCCCCATGTCAGGCCCAAGTGACATTCTGATAAGAAGTTCTGGTTTCCTGTGAAACCCCCATCTCAGTAAGTTGTGGGTTTTCAGATGTCTTTGAGATGTGGAAAACAAATAAGGTGTTTTAACATTTTCATTTCTACCCTTGAGTTGCTGACATCTGACCTGAGTTGGAAGGTACAGAGCAGGCCTTTTTTTTTGTCTCTTTTCCCACCATTAAAACCAGAAAAGGGGGCCCTGGTCAGTTGGCTTAGTGGTAGAACATCGGCCCAGCATGTGGATGTCCCAGGTTTGATTCCTGGTCAGAACACACAGGAGAAACACCCATCTGCTTCTCCACTCCCCCCACCCCCACTTCCCTTTCTTTCTCCCCTTCCTGCAGCCATGGCTTGACTGGAGCAAGTTGACTGGCCACTGAAGATGGCTCCATGGCCTCCACCCCAGGCGCTAAGAAGAGCTCGGTTGCTGAGCAACCAAGCAACGCCCCAGATAGGCAGAGCATCACCCCCTAGTGGGCTTGCCAGGTGGATCCCAGTCTGGGCGCATGCGGGAGTCTGTCTCTCTGCCTCCTCTCCTCTCACTGAATTAAAAGAAAAAAAACAGAAATGGGAGAGAGTATGGTTTCTCTGCCCGTCATGCCTGGAAACCTGGTCTCTGATAGCTGAGCAGATACAATACCTACACTATCAGGCAAGTACACCAGAATGCCGTGGAAATAAAAATAGAACATCAAGGGCAGGACGGGCAAAGGAGGCCACAGGGTTCGTGAGAAAGGGTGATAATGACCTTCTAATCTCCCTCTGAGTTTCCTGTCTGTGAAAGCCAAGCCATATATCAGTTTACTATGACTGGTACATAGAAGCCATCCCAGGCTTCTAGGACAACATTCTTTTCCCCCTGGGATTATAGTCTCAAAAAGATTCCAAACAAAGGTGATTTTGCAGGATCATAAAATACAAAAACATAAATTGCAATAAAAAAACAAAACCAAGAATAAGTGTAAGGAAGCTCCCATTTCCAGTTCCAGCCTCTGAAATTCCTAGCTGTGTCTAAGTGCAAATTTGTTAATCTCCTGAGATTCATTTGTGTTTACTGTGGAGTCAAAATCATTATAAAATATAGGACTGTAAAAATATATGGCTATCCCAGGATTCAATGGGATAAGACAGTGATGGGCTATCTTTTGAGCTTGGTGTGTCAAAATTTGCCAAAACACTGAGCATAGCCTGACCAGGCGGTGGCGCAGTGGATAGAGCAACATCGGACTGGGATACGGAAGACCCAGGTTCGAGACCCCAAGCTCGCCAGCTTGAGTGCGGGCCCATCTGGCTTCAGCAAAAAGCTCACCAGCATGGACCCAAGGTCACTGGCTCCAGCAAGGGGTTGCTCGGTCTGCTGAAGGCCCGCGGTCAAGGCACATGTGAGAAAGCAATCAATGAACAACTAAGGTGTTGCAATAGCAACGAAAAACTAATGATTGATGCTTCTCACCTCTCTGTGTTTCTGTCTTTCTGTCCCTATCTATCCCTCTCTCTGACTCTCTCTCTGTCCCTGTAAAAAAAAAAACAAAAACAAAAACTGAGCATAACTCGGGTCATGTGTCACCTTGAGAAAAACGGCTTAACCAAAAGTCCCAGAACTAGACACTCTGTGCCGGAATTCTGTTGTTTTGACCTACAGACCTCCGGCACAGAATGTCTACACTACAGCAAATGTTTTATCCTTGCCTACTGCACCTGGCCGTGCAGGAGCCGAGGATGAAATGTTCTTCTCAGCATGCGGCCCCATACTTCTCTGGTATGCGGCCGCGCGTCATCGAAAATGGCTATGCATGTCAGTGCTGACACGCATGTCTTAGGTTCACCATCACGGGGATAAGATATGTAAAGTAGCTGGCCCAAGGTCAAGGCACAAACTATACAAGTGGTCATCCTCTGTCCTTTGTCCTCTCTCCCTCCCCAAATGGCACAGAAAGAGAATCTCTGATTGCTAACTTAGGATTTCTGAAGAAAATATTTGGGGTGGTGACTATTTAAACCCTCTAATGGAAAACTAAGACTCTTAGTGAGAAGTGACACAGTCTTGAAAGGTACAGTGGCCATGGGGCAGCATACTATAGAAGCCAGCTAGAGGGGTGGGACCTGTTTCTGCCTGCTTGTGCCATTGGCAGCCAGCCATGTCACACACAGAGAACAAGCAGCCAGGGATCCATCTCTCTACTAAGACCCTCAGAAACTAGGAGGGGATGCCAGTGATCAAAGTAACGGCTTTGGTAGTTGTGAGGGCGGAGGGGTTGACATATTGGTTCTCAGACCAAGTAAATAAGAGTCTAGAACAGTGGTTCTTAACCTTTTTTGAGGTACCGAACCCACCAGTTTCATATGCGCATTCACCGAACCCTTCTTTAGTGATAAATAAAATATGATTTTTTTTTCCATATTCAAGACATAGGTATATGTTTTTTTACTGGTGCACAAAATGAGCCGTGCATGAACATCACCTTGCTCAAAGAACAAAACCAACAAAGTGCATGAACTCACAACAAATTACGCTATTACTTTATTCTGGCCTCCACGGCAGAGGCTTCTCCGAACCCCTGAGACCGACTCATTGAGCCCCTAGGGTTCGATAGAACCCAGGTTAAGAACCACTGGTCTAGAAGTTTTAGCAAGTTCCCTAGGTGATGAGGGTTGAGTTTCAGGTACCAAGGGGGACAGAGGCAGGGGAGCAGAAGCATTTCTCTGTACCTCCTTTCAAGGTTCCCAGGAGGTGACAGGCCTAACTTCTTTTTCTCTCTGCTTTGTATTTTCAGGATAGCCCACACTATTTAAGGCAGGGGTGCCCACACTTTTTCAGCTTGCGAGCTACTTATAAGATGACCAAGTCAAAATGATCTACCTAAAATAAAAATGCAAAACATAAATTTATTTCTTCTATATTATCATTATTTAAGTTACTATTATTACTATTTAATATTGTGTATTCTTCTTTCACCTTTCTCCTTCTCAGCTCTCTTTTCGGAGGAAAGTCAGTGTCATAGTTTTTATGAACAGTCCAAAAAAGCCGCTCCACATTTCCCTTCTTTGGAATAGCAATGGCACACAGACAGATGAGGCAAACGCACTTAGAATATGACATAGTGAAAAAAATCCCCTCCCATTCTGTATGAAAGTGGTAGGTTTTAGGCTTCTTACTCAGACCAGCTACAGCACTCATTTTTATACCCTTTGTTGTATTTAGTTTAAATAAATTGAAGGCTAACTATGCAGCAATGTAACTGAAGAAGTTAGTGCGGTTTAACACGCATGCATAGGGTGTCAAAAGTTCAGATGTCAGATTGGCTACCCTGTATGCCAATCAAAAGATAAATGTCTTTTTAATGTCATGCGATCTACCCCACTTCCTTCGCGATCAATTGACTAGTAGGATTGTGATCGACGTATTGAGCACCCTTGGTCTAAGGGGTATGAGTCACTTACGCTGTGCAGAAAAAACTCACAGCACTCCAACATGCTTCTCACCAGTTAGTTACACAGGCTGCAGTCGGGCTCACTAGCAAGGTAACCTTTCTAAGTCTCATCTCACAAATGAGATGAGGAACTGCACCCCCACCCCATGCTTCTCACCAGTTAGTTACACAGGCTGCAGTCGGGCTCACTAGCAAGGTAACCTTTCTAAGTCTCATCTCACAAATGAGATGAGGAACTGCACCCCCACCCCAGAGAGTTGCCATGAGAATGAAATAAGGAAGTGCTGAACTGTTATAAGCTGTTAGCATTATTTACTATTGTTATTATCGCCAGCCCTAACTCTAGGTCAGGCTTTATTCTAAGTGCTTTCCCATATGCATGGCCTATTTAATTCAGATAACAGCTCTGGGGAAAAGACCCAATTGCTAGCTATGCCTTATACCTCAACATAAGTGAAACCTAGAATAGTTACCTTATTGTATTTTGTTTATGCCCCACTTCCTTCGGTTGAAAGGCTTATGCGTGGTAGGCACCTGGCTGAGGGTCTGGGGTTTCTTCCCAGGCTGCCCAGGTACATTAACACAGCAGCAAATACAAGCACTACACACATGAGCAGAGGGGACTCTAGCTGCTGACAAGGTCTTTCCTCTGTGGTCACACTCTGGAAATTCCCCCATCCTTCACAGCCCTCAATTTAAACAATGATGTAACATTTATTCATTTATTTTCAGTCGTCAGCTGACTTGGGTAGCTGAAATGGATCCCCTTCTAGAACAAATGAAAGTGATTCAGCCGTAACTAAACAACTCTGGTGCTAGTTGGTCAAACATAACTTTCTAGGCCCCTCTCTTTTCCTTCCCTAATCCCTGGGCTCGACCCTCCTGGGCACCCAAAGTACAGACACACACTCAAAATTTCCAATTCAAACTAAACACAAAATTAGGCAAATTTGAAGGCATGACGTGTTTTCCTAATCGCTTACTCACTTTCTCTCTGGTTCTCCATTGGACCTGTACTCCAACAGCTGCTAAAATGACTCACCCTTTCTCATTATTCATTTGTTGTGTTAGGGACTGGGGAATGCCATTTGCTATCAAAACTGACATGATTCCCCCCAAACAAACAAACACATGACCCTAATATTAAGCTAGCTAAATAAGTTATCCTTTTAAAACTTTATTTAGAAAATTAACTTTAACAGGGGTGACATTGGAGAGATATCTAATTATAAACTGGGATGACTTCTGTGCAGAAAACAAACAAGGAGAAAGGGGTACCTGACAGACTTACTTATCTAAGGTGGCCAGAGAAGTCTTCTGTGGACAGGTACCATTTAAGCACAGACCCAAAAGATGAAAAGGATTAGTTATGGGAAGAATGCAAGGGAGGTGGGGAGGGACCAGCATTCTAAGGACAGGGAATAGCATTGGCAAAGGTCCTGAGGTAGAAAACAGTTTGATGTATCGCCTCAAATGTGGCTGAGTTGAATGAATGAATGAGAGGGAAAGTAGAAGATATAAGGCAAAAGAGCTGAGCAAGGGTTAGACTATGTGTGACTTTGTAGGCCATGGTTGGGTAGAACCTTACCATAAACCCCCTTGAATTGAGGTAATCTGTAGCCAAGACAGTGCTTATCAAATAGCCATTTGCTCCCTCTTGTACCCAGCCTCCCTTGCAATCAAACTGGAGCCACATGACTGCCTGGCCAATGGATTTTAAGTGGAAATGCTATCGTCATTTCTAGACAAAGCAATAAAGAGGTAGAAAGCCTCTTCCATCTTTCTCTTCTCCTGCCACAGTGACCCTGGAAGCCATGTGTTCCAGATGACACAGCCAGCAACAAGAATGCACAAGGCAGTACTGGACTATAAAAAATCAAATTTTGTTGTCTTGAACAACTAAGAATTCAGGCTTTCTTTATCTGTGACTATAACATAACATAACGTAACATAATCCAGATTAATAGATAATCTTAATAAGTCTAAAACTTGCAACCCAGAGGAGCCCAGTTACAATATCTTAGCACAGAACAGAAGCTCAAAAAGTGACAGTTCCTTTCCCTCCAGCTCTTACCCTTCCTCTCTAAAACACTGGAGACTGGTTTAGATGTACTGCACATACCCCTCTGTTCATTCTCACATTACTTCTAAGAAACCATAGCGAATGCCGGGCAAATGAGTTGTAAAGTCCGTATTTTCTGGTTTTGTTCACTCTTTTTGTTAAAGATGGCGCTACCCATCGCCTAGGTGATAATATTAATTGCCTTCATGCTTGGGAAGAGGTGTGGTTATGCTAATGTATGTTGGGGTAGGATTTTTGCACCAAAAGGTTTTAAAAGGAAGAGCTAGGAGGCCATTTGGAGGAGAGTGGCCACATTCTTGTAGAGAGGAAGAGTCCATGAAGGCAGGGCAGGGAGGCCACGTAGAGGAGGCAACCAAAATGGCAAAATGGGGAAGGAGAAGCCAGTTCGTGGAAGAGAAAGAGATGAGGAAAAGAGGTGAATAAGACTGGTGAGGCCTGACCTGTGGTGGCGCAGTGAATAAAGCGTCAACCTGGGAACACTGAGGTCGCCAGTTCAAAACCCTGCACTGGTCTGGTCAAGGCACATATGGGAGTTGATGCTTCCAGCTCCTCCTCTCTCTCTCTCTCTCTCTCTCTCTCTCTCTCTCTCTCTCTCTCTCCTCTCTAAAATGAATAAAATAAAAAAATAAAAAAAAAAGACTGGTGAGGTGGAAGCCTTTGATTCTAGGAAAACTCAGATGAGTCAGTAGCTTTGTGAGCACTAAATGAGTGGGTTTTGGAGGGCAGTGTCTTTGTTTTTACTCGCTTGCTGAGTGCAAGTCTAGAATAAAGGAAAATGGACCATCACTTTTAGGCTCAATTGTTTCTTTACAATCAATCTGAATCAAAACTAAACCTGTGTTGGCGAGGTGGCTTTGATGGAGGCCGCAAATATTGGCCATACATTCAGTGATTAAAGCTTCACTTTTCCCCAATGGAATAACTAATATGTGGAAGGAAAGTCAAGGGATCTGTCCTGGGCCACATAGCAATAACTTCAGAAAAACCTTACTATCTCTTATGTTTTAAAGCTTCCCAGTTTATAAAACGGTAAACACAGCAAGTCCTGGGCAGAGAGTTCAGCTGGTTAGAATGTCTACCCAATACTTCAAGGTTGTAGGTTTGATCCCCATTCAGGGCACATAAAAGAATCAAACAATGAATGCATAAGTAAGTGAAACAACAAATCAATGTTTCTCTCTCTTCCTTCCTCTCTCTCTAAAATCAATTTTTTAAAAAAGCAGACAGGGGCCTGACTGGGCGGTGGCGCAGTGGATAGAGCATCAGACTGGGATGCAGGAGACCCAGGTTCAAGATCCTGATGTCGCCAGCTTGAGCGCGGGCCCATCTGGCTTGAGCACAAAAGCTCGCCAGCTTGGACCCAAGGTCGCTGGCTCCAGCAAGGGGTTGCTCTGTCTGCTGAAGGCCCGCGGTCAAGACACATGTGAGAAAGCAATCAATGAACAACTATGGTGTTGCAACGGCAATGAAAAACTAATAATTGATGCTTCCCATCTCTCTCCGTTCCTGTCTGTCTGTCCCTATCTATCCCTCTCTGACTCTCTCTGTCCCTGTAGAAAAAAAAAAAAAAGCAGACAGGGTAATGTCTAGAGGGAGGAAGTGAGACTTGATACATATAGTGACCTACCCCAGTAAAGGTCAAAAGTGAATCTAATTGCCCATCCTGGCCCACTACTTACTTGCTATGTGGCTTTGGGCATGTTAATCTCTGAGCCTTAGTTTCCTCATCTCTAAAATGGGAATAAACAATATTTGTGAGATAAGCCCTGCCAGGTAACTCAGTTGGTTAGAGTGTCGACCTGATACTCCCAACGTTGCCGGTTCAATCCCCAGGCAAGGTACATACAAGAATCAACCAATGACCTGACCAGGCGTGGACAGAGCGTCATCCTGGGATGCTGAGGACTCAGGTTTGAAACCCCAAGGTCACCAGCTTGAGCGTGGAATCAGAGACATGACCCCATGGTTGCTGGCTTGAGCCCAAGGTCTCTGGCTTAAGCAAGGGGTCACTGGCTCAGCTGGAGAACCCTACCACCAATCAAGGCACATATGAGGAAGCAGTCAATGAACAACTAAGGTACCACAACTATGAGGTTAATGCTTCTCATCTCTCTACCTTCCTGTCTGTCTGTTTCTGTCTGCCTCTCTCTCTCTCTCACTAAAAAAAAAAAAAAGAATCAAAGAATGCATAGACAAGTGAAACAACAACTAGATGTTTCTCTCTCTCTCTCAAGTCAATAAATAAAAAATTTAAAAAAAAATGATTTGTGAGCCCTGACTGGATAGCTCAGTTGGTTAGAGCATTGTCCCGAAGTGCAGAGGTTGCTTGTTCAATACCTGGTCATGACACATACAGGAACAGCTTGATGAGCTTGTCTCTCTCTCTCTCCCTCCCCCTTTCTTTCTCACTGAAATCAATCAATAAATAAATACTTGTGAGATAAGATGCTTACCTGGCATATATTAGGTTCCAAATCCAAGTTTGACTAGCACTCAGATACACTGACTCCTAACCTGAGGGTCTTGGCCCAATACAGTGCCACCTCCAATAGCAAGTGCCCAGTGGCCTTAGGATCTGACTCCTATCCATGTTTTAGTGTTCTCTGCTGGCTGGAAAGAGATGGATGCTTCCAAGAGTGCAAACACACAAGCCCTGTCTGGCCCTTGCAACAGCTCAGCTTCTCTGGGATAGAGATTTACTCTCTTCTGTTTCACATTAGGCAGCAGCCCAAAATTCCCCACCCAATGAAAGCTCAGCTCCAAGAAAGAAATGACTTTGGATGAGATGCCAAACTAAAAGTTAGAAACAGTCACAGCTGCACAACCAAGAAGAGACTACACAAAAATTAAGGAACTTTTTTTTTTTAGAGAGAGAGCAAGAAACAGGGGCAGATAGGAACAGGCAGACAGGACGGGAGAGAGATGAGACATCAACTCATAGTTGTGGCACATTAGTTGTTCATTGATTACTTTCTCATATGTGTCTTGACTGGGGGACTCCAGCCCAGCCAGTGACCTTGGGCTTCAAGCCAGCAACCTTTGGACTCAAGCCAGCAACCATGGGTCATGTCTATGATCCCATGCTCAAGCCGGTGACCCTGCACTCAAGCTGGCAACCTAGCAGTTTCAAACCTGGGTCCTTAGCATTACAGGTAGACCAAAAAACCCCATTTCAGGGGCTCTGAAGAGACAGCCTCAGCAGGAGATAAGATAATGGCCCTAACCTTTCTAACCACCATTCACCTTTCTCAGTTCCACTAATTAACCTCTGAAGGGGTTCTCTGACATACACGGAGAGCCCAGAGGCAAAGTCATACTAAGAGTGCTTCCTGCCCATCCAAGTTACTGCTTCAGGTGAGTATAAGGGAGGCTCCAGGTAAGCACACTAAATCAGGAGAAGAGGCAGGCAGGACCAGTGCACAGGCCACTAAATGAAAGATCAAACGCTCCAGGGAAATGGGCTAAGATATGTCTAGGCTGAATAAGAACTGATTAGAAGGCAAAAGACCAGAAGCTTCTAGTTTAAGAGGACTGTACTGCCAAAGAAACCACAGGCCTGGTGCAAGAAAAGCTTGTAATTATTTGGCTCCTACAGCTCCCCTCAGGCTCCCAAACCCACACCAGCAGAGAGTAAACTGTGAAAGCTGTGTAGCCCTCAGAAGGGCTGACTCTCTTACCTTCCTACTTCAGATGAGGCCACAGAGAATAAAGAACAGGGGAGTTCCTCCCAAGGCCTACACCCTCCCCCAACCCTTAAGACAGAGCCAGAAGTTAGAACACCAGGTGTTAAGCTGTGGTTCTTAAACCATCATCTGCATCAGAATCAGGTCCCACTCCTAGAATTTCTGAATCAGCAGATGAAGTAAGGCCCAGGAATTTGCATTTCTTTTATTTTTTTGAATTTTTGTAAGAGTTTATTTGAGCAAAACTCCTGCTAGGGAGCAAGATCTCAAATGCTCTAGAAATTTGCATTTCTAACAAGTTCTCAGGTGATAAACAAAAATCTGGGAAACACACTTTGAGAATTACTGGTTCAAGGAGAATAAGGGGCTGCTGGATGACCAAGCCAAGGACTTAACCCCTAGCAGAAGTTTTACAATTGCTGTCAGCCAATTTGTCCATTACTCTAACAGGTACTACAGCGTGTTTGTCATCTCAAATGGGGGTTTTGACTATGATTTCCTGTACTAATGGCACTACTGACAGAGAAAACTACTCATCACCCACAAATCCCAGTCCCTGAGCTAAAGGAAGAAACTGATTAGGACCCTAGGCCTGTGTCCCTGGGGGAAAGGGTGAGCGAGCTGTTTTCTGTGTGGGAACACAAGTGTATGTGGTTATTTGGGTGGCAGCCTGTTGTCCCTCCGATATTTATTCACTCCTCTTCTAGAATAATAGAAGGTTTAGTTGTACACATAACCTCCCAGCTAAAGATTACATATACTTCCCAGCCTCCCTTCCAAATAGTAGCGATGATGTGACTAGGTCCTGGCCAATGGCTTGTGAAGAAAGTTAGGTGTGCAGCTTTCCGGGTGCACCCTTCTTGCTGGCTGGAATGTGCATGTGTGGGCACAGGGCTGCCATTTCAGGTATGAGTTGGCAGCCAGGTGTCCAAGATGGCAAGGCAATGACAAAGAACTTGGTCCACCATACCATGGAGCATGCCCTATCAGCCCTGGACAGCTTGGACTGCCACAGGAGAGAGAAATAAACTGTTGGATATTTTTCACTATAGTCTGCCCTTAGTAACAGCAGTGAACCTGGAATGCTAATACAGGACACTACCAAGAAACAGCTAAAAGAGGAAAAATGGGTTGACGCTGCCAGACCAGGCAGTGACACAGTGGATAAAGTGTTGGACTGGGACGCAGAGGACCCAGGTTAGAAACCCCAAGGTTACCGGCTTGAGCGCAGGGTCACCAGCTTAAACACAGAGTCGCCAGCTTGAGTAAGGGGTCACTCGCTCTGCTGTAGCCCCCTGTCAAGGCACATATGAGAAAGCAGTCAATGAACAACCAAGTGTTGCAACAAAGAATTGATGTTTCTCACCTCTTTTTTCCTGTCTGTCCATGTCACAAAACAAAAGAGGGGGGGCCGACACTTGGCCAGTGCTGGAGGACAGAATGGGTAGCCGGGTAATAGGCCTTCTATACTAACTTATACTAAATGCTATGACATTTTTATTTTCTTTTTGGTATTTTTCCAAAGTGAGAAGTGTGTGTGTGTGGGGGAAAGGCAGACAGACTCCCGCTCAACCAGGATCCACCTGGCGAGCCCACCAGGGGGCAATGCTCGGCCCCTCTGGGGCATTGCTCCGTTGCAACCAGAGCCATTCTAGAACCTGAGGCATAGGCCATGGAGCCGTCCTCAGCACCCGGGCCAACTTTGCTCCAATGGAGCCTTGGCTGCGGGAGGAGAAGAGAAAGACAGAAAGAATGGAGAGGGGGAAGGGTAGAGAAGCAGATGGGCGCTTCTCCTGTGTGCCCTGGCCTGGAATTGAACCCAGGACTTCTACATGCTGGGCCAACACTTGAATGTTAGGACATTTAGTTTGACAAATTAGCATGTTAGACAGATAAAATATATTATGCTCACTTTGTTAAAGATGGCACTGCCCACGTTCAAGTCTATTGATATTAATGTGTGTTGGGGGACAGGCTGTGGGCAGGCCGGGTCAGTATAGCCTAAGGCTTAGTTTTAAAAGTAAGCTTTTCCTCACACCCTTGACTGATTGGATGATGTGGGGTGGTGCACTCTCATGAGGAATCCTCCCATTATGCCTTCCATAAGTGACTTTGTATCAGAGACTTCCTTGTTTGTAGATTGGATTAAAGGTTTTGGTTTCTACACTATAAAATGGGGCAGAGGAGCCCATGCTGGAGGAGAGCAGAGAAAGGCCACATGGAGGAGAGGAGAAGCAGCCAAGATGGCAGAGTACTGAAGGAGAAGCCAGTTTGTGCAGAGAGAAGGAGATGGGGAACAGAGGTGAATAAGGCTGGTGAGGTAGAAACCTTTGATTCTAGGAAACTCGAATAAGTCAGTGGCTTTGGGAGCCCTGAATGGAAAGGGAAGTGTTTTCCGACTGTGTGTATGTCTTGCCTGGTAGGTGCAAGGTAGGATTAAAGGTAATGGCCCACCAGTTCTTGGCTCTGTTGTTTCATTACCGTCTATCCGAATCAAATGCGAACGTGCACGGGCCAGGCGGCTGTGATTGTGGCCATGGCTACTGGCTTTACACCAAGGAACAGAGAACCACATACCCAGCTTTGCACACAATCAGACCAGCAGCCACCCACTGTATACGATTTCAAAAAGACTAGATAGATGCCTCCCTGGTCCCGCATGACTCCTACACATCACCTTTCTGTTCAGGCCCAACCTTCAGAAGGCACAGGTAATGCTACCTGGAGACTGTAAGCCTTTGAGGAAGCCACTTTACATCTAGGACTTTGTGTGTGTGTGGTTATCAAGCACTGTTTTATTCAAATCTATTTAAATCCCTTTAACTGGTGGGTAGAAATCAGGTTCTCAAATTGTACCAATGCAGCTGAGCAAGGTCATAAACAATCTTCAACAAGTACAAGCAAAGTAAGGTTTAATTAATGCTACAATTAGGGAAGAGAAATGGCTTGGACCAGCTGGAATACAGAACTTTAAAATGCTTTACATACACCTTTTATATTCGCCTCCAAAAAATAACAAAAATTTATAGCACATTTTTCCTCCAGAAAAAAAAAAAAAAAAAAAAGATACAGAAAGAAGAAGTGTTACTTGTGGACTCAAAGCACAACCTGACTCCCAGAACAGAAAAACCACCAGAAGACTTGTGGGTGTAAAAATAGGCTTTAATCTCCCTTCCTGGGGCAATTTTAATCAGCAAGGCTGAGAGGAAGAGAGAGAGAGGGTGGGGAAACAAAGGTAGACTCAGAGCTGAGAGAATCGAGGCAGCTGAAACAGGAAAGCAGGGATCTGAGTCAAGTTCTACGTGAAGACAGGCTGACAGATAAAATGTCAGTGTTTTCTGGAAGCCCAAACACTTCATTCTGTGGTTCCTTTGAGAAAGGCTAAGAATGAGGGCTACAGATCCAAGCGGCTTGGGTGTGGCCTCCAGCTTCACCATGACCAGAGGTAACATCTGTGACTAATTTCTTAGTTGGATGGTAAACTATTTCAGCAAAGTTTAAGATTAAAAAAAAAGGTTTTAAGAACAGAGAGTGCACAGCTCCCGCTGAAAAACACACAAGGTCTGGCCACATAAAGCCATCTTGGTTACTCACAGTTCAGGATGATCTGGGCGGCACGGTAGAGTTCCAGGTGGCACAGGAGGTCCAGCAACTGCTGAACAGTGGCCTGCCGCATCCCCCACCACCACAGTAGCTCCCGGGTGATGCTCACACCCTGCACTCGCTCCATCGACTTGATCTTCCGCAGCTGGGTCAGGTCTGTGATCACATAGGAAGCTGGAAGGCGAGTGAGAGGATCTGCTTAGAGTTAGAAAAGCAATCCCACCTAACCAGGCGGTGGCGCAGTAGATAGAGCGTCAGACTGGGATGTGGAGGACCAAGGTTCGAGACCCCAAGGTCACCAGCTTGAGCGCGGGCTCATTTGGCTTGAGCAAAAAGCTCGTCAGCTTGGACCCAAGGTCGCTGGCTCCAGCAAGGGGTTACTCGGTCTGCTGAAGGCCCATGGTCAAGGCACATATAAGAAAGCAATCAATGAACAACTAAGGTGTTGCGACGGCAATGAAAAACTAATGATTGATGCTTCTCATCTCTCTCCATTCCTGTCTATCTGTCTGTAAAGCCAGTGGCCAAGGCCACCAACACAGCCGCCTGGCCTTAGATTCGGACAGTCGGTAATGAAACAACGGAGCCAAGAACTGGTGAGCCATCAACTTTAATTCTAGCTTGCACCCAGCGGGCAAGCAAAAACACACACTGGGCTCCAAAACCCACTCAATCAGTGCTCACAAAGGTACTGACTTATTCGGGTTTCCTAGAATCAAAGGTTTCTAGCTCACTAGACTTATTCACCTCTGTTTCCCATCTCCTTCTCTCTACACAAACTCTGCACAAACTGGCTTCTTCCTCAGCCACTGCCTGGTCAGGCTGAACTTTTTAAATAACCTTTCTCTTATAATATGAGTTCCTGACTCTGAATTCTTTCTTTGCTGAACTCAAGAACAAAGGCGTAACTTCACCAATAACAACTGGTACCATTTTGCCTGACCAGGCGGTGGCGCAGTGGATAGAGTGTCGGACTGGGATGCGGAGGACCCAGGTTCCAGACCCCGAGGTCACCAGCTTGAGTGCAGGCTCATCTGGTTTGAGCAAAGCTCACCAGCATGGACCCAAGGTACTGGCTCCAGCAAGGGGTTACTCGGTCTGCTGAAGGCCCGCAGTCAAGGCACATGTGAGAAAGCAATCAATGAACAACTAAGGTGTCGCAATGATAAACTGATGATTGATGCTTCTCATCTCTCTCCGTTCCTGTCTGTCTGTCCCTATCTATCTCTCTCTGACTCTCTCTGTCTCTGCCACCAAAAGAAAAAGACTACAACTGTGGCCTGCCTTGGGTGGCACAGTGGATAAAGCATTGGTCTGGAACGCTGAGGTCGCAGGTTCAAGATCCTATACTTGCCTGATCAAGGCACTTATGGGAGCTGATGCTTCCTGCTCCTCCTCTTCTTCTCTCTCCCTCTCTCCTCTCTCTCTAAAAATGAATAAATAAAAATTAAAAAGAAAAAGAAACAAAAAATAAAAACAACTGGTACCACTTTGCTGCCAACATCACCAATAACACTTGTAACACCTGAAGAGTAGGTACCTCCTTATATTTTACCCTGGGCATCTCATCCTCCTCACCTCTAAGTCCCATCCCTGTTAGAGGAAACTTGAATGAATGAATGAGCCAAACCTATCATGGCCCACCATCTTCAAAGAACAGTGATAAGGATCCAAGAGAGCCTATGAATCAAAAAGCACTTTGCCAATTCTGCAGCAGGGGGCTACCACTGGAAATACTAAAAACAATGCATTCTTTCATTTATTTATTATGGAGGGGTATTTTTCTGAAGTGAGAAGCAGGGAGGCAGAGAGACAGGCTCCTGCCTGTGCCTGACAGGGATCCACCTGGCATGCCCACCAGGGGGCAAAGCTCTGCTCATCTGGGGTGTTGCTCCGTTGCAACCAGAGCCATTCTAGCACATGAGGCGGAGGCCATGGAACCATCCTCAGCACCTGGGCCAACTCTGCTCCAAGGAAGCCTTGGCTATGGGAGGGAAAGACAGAGAGAAAGAAGAGGGGAAAGGGTGGAGACGCAGATGGACGCTTCTCCTGTGTGCCCTGGCTGGAACCAAACCTGGGACATCCACACGTTAGGCTGATGCTCTACCACTGAGCCAACCAGCCCGGACCTCATTTTTTATTTTAAAATTAATGGTTGTTCACTAAAGAAAACTTGGAAAATGTAAGGGGAAAAACTAATAAAAAAAGTTACATAGCATCGTATTAGGGTACTTGCACTTCTTAACACCCCCCCCACACACATACACACACATGCAGGTGTGGTTCTGGATGCAGTTGTCACCAGACTATAAGATTTTGCGCCCTGGCCAGTTGGCTCAGTGTATTAATGTCGACCAGCATATGGATGTCCCAGGGTTTTTTTGTTTTTTGTTTTTGTTATTTTTTTACAGGGACAGAGAGAGTCAGAGAGAGGGATAGATAGGGATAGACAGACAGGAATGGAGAGAGATGAGAAGCATCAATCATTAATTTTTCATTGCCATTGCGACACCTTAGTTGTTCATTGATTGCTTTCTCACATGTGCCTTAACTGCGGGCCTTCAGCAGACCGAGCAACCCCTTGCTGGAGCCAGCGACCTTGGGTCCAAGCTGGCGAGCTTTTGCTCAAGCCAGATGGGCCCACGCTCAAGCTGGTGAGCTCGAGGTCTCGAACCTGGGTCTTCTGCATCCCAATCCGATGCTCTATCCACTGCGCCACCGCCAGGTCAAGCGGATGTCCCAGGTTTGATGCCTGGTCAGGGCACATATGCGAAGCAATCATCTGCTTCTCTCTCCCTCTATCTCCCTCTTCTCTCTCTCTTCCACCCCCATAACCAGTGGCTTGATTGGTTCGAGCCTCAGCCCAAGCGATGAAGATAGCTCAGTTGGTCTGAGTGTCCACCTCAGGCGCTGAGGGTAGCTAGATGATTCAAGCCCCAGCCCCAGATGGCGGTGTTGCCAGGAGTCTATCTCACTATCTCTCCTCCTCTCACTTAAAAAAAAAAAAAGATTTTGCAACCTGCTCTCATTTATTAACTTTATACCATAAGCATTTTCCCAGTTGTTACAAGTTCTTCACAAATAGCTATTTGAATGGTCACAAAGTATTTTGCTGAGTATGGTGAAGTGAGAAAGGCATTTTATTTAACTAGGAATAAAATAATCACACTTCAGTTCTAGGATTTCAGAGGTCACAGAGCAAGAATCTATGTGAACATCAATTCATTCAGGCCTGGGCCAGGTAGCTCAATTGGCTAGAGCATTGTCCCAGTATGCCAAGGTTGGGGGTTCAATGACTGGTCATGGCGTATACAAAAATCAACCAATGAATATATAATAAGTGGAACTACAAATCAATGTTTCTCTCTCTCTCTCTCCACTCAAATCAATAAATAAAATTTTTTTAATTTTATTTATTTATTTTAGAGAGGGGAGAGAGAGAGAAAGAGAAAGAGGGGAGGAGCTGGAAGCATCAGCTCCCACATATGCCCTGACCAGGCAAGCCGAGGGCTTTGAACCAGCAACCTCAGCATTTCCAGGTTGATGCTTTATCCACTGGTCAGGCAATAAATAAAATTTTAAAGAATTTTTAAAAAAAGAAACCCATGAAGTCATTCATTCATTCAACAAAATACGATTGAGCATTACTGTGCTCCAGGCCTGTGACGAGCTCTAAAGAGCCAGCGGTGAGTAAACCGGAAGCCCATGGAGCTTTGCTGTTTGAAAATACAAACATGCCTGACCGGTGGTGGCACAGTCAGTACAGTGTTGACCTGGGATGCTTCACCAGTTTGAAATCCCAGGCTTGTCCAGTCAAGGCACATAAAGAAGCAACTACAACTTGATGCTTCCTGCCCCCCACCCACGCCACGTATCTTTCTTTCTCTTTCTCTTCCCTCTCTAAAATCAGTAAATAAAACCTTTAAAAATAAATAAATAAAAATACAAACATAAATTAACTGAGTGAAGAAAGGGAGATAAAATTAAGCCCAGGAAAACAACTAAGAGCCTCAAACCCTGGGCTAGGAGTTTGGATTGATCCTACGAGCCACGGATACCATGTTAGACTTTGGAGTCAGGAGGGACATAACCATATTGCATAATCCCCTCTCCTCTGAAGGAATGGGGAAGGTTGTGACAGCCAGCTTCCTGCAGACAGAAAGACTCCAGGAAAGTGCCCCGTTAGAATGGAAAGTTCCTTGAGTTATAACTTTAGTCACTGGAAATCCCAGGCCAGGTTCCAGGACAGTGGGAAGTGATGTCAGCAGGGTCAGGGGCTGCTTCCAGCAGCAGAGAAAAAAGAACAGAGGAAACTAGAGCTCACACCTTCCACCCTTGGAGGCAGCATAGCATGATAAAACCAGCAGCACATGGGCTGCCCTGGGGCTCCATGAGTGTGAGAAATGACCTTTTGCTTCTGTGGATGGCATGTCCTGACAGATAATGTAGGAGAAATGAAAACTAAATGTAGTTTGGACATCTTAGCTCTCCAAGAAAGGGATATATCTTAAGGTACTAACCTAACAACATCTAATCACACCTTTAAAACAGGGTCCAAACCAGATAGGGATCTTGGGGGGTTGAGACACTGCCGAGGGCTGTTACATCCATACCTCTTTTCTCCACACACACAGGTAACAGAGCATTTGGAAAAAGGGAGAAATCAGATTCCCCATGACATCCCACTTGAAAGGTCTTGTAAGCACTGCTTACACTTTTGCTTCTGATCTTCCAGGTATGTGTTTATGCCTGACCTGTGGTGACACAGTGGATAAAGCACTGACCTGGAACGCTGAGGTCACCAGTTTGAAACCCTGGGCTTCCCTGATCAAGGTACATATGGAAAGCAACTACTATGAGTTGTTGTTTCCTGCTCCTCCTCCCTGCCGCTTTCTGTCTCTCTACTCTCTCTAACAAAGATCAATAAAAAGGCCCTGGCCGGTGGGCTCTGTGGTTAAGCGTCGGCCTGGCATGTGGAAGTCCCGGGTTCGATTCCCAGTCAGGGCACACAGGAGAAGTGCCCATCTGCTTCTCTACCTTTCCCCCTCTCTTTCCTCTCTGTCTCTCTCTTCCCCTCCCACACTCATGGCTCTACTGGAGCAAAGTTGGCCTGGGCACTGAGGAAGGCTCCATGGCCTCTGCCTCAGGCACTAGAATGGCTCTGGTTGCAATGGAACAATGGCCTAGATGGGCAAAGCATCACCCCCTAGTGGGCATGCTGGATGGATCCCGGTCAGGCGCATGTGGGAAGACTGTCTGCCTCCCTGCTTCTCATTTCAGAAAAATACAACAAAAGAAATCAATAAAAATAACATCTTAGCCTGACCAGGCGGTGGCGCAGTAGATAGAGCGTCAGACTGGGATGCAGAGGACCCAGGTTTGAGACCCCGGGGTCACCAGCTTGAGTGCGGGCTCACTTGGCTTGAGCAAAAAGCTCACCAGCTTGGACCCAAGGTCACTGGCTCGAGCAAGGGGTTACTCAGTCTGCTGAAGGACTGCGGTCAAGGCACATATGAGAAAGCAATCAATGAACAACTAAGGTGTCGCAACGAAAAACTGATGATTGATGCTTCTCATCTCGTCTGTCTGTCCCTATCTATCCCTCTTTCTGACTCTCTGTCCCTGTATAAAAATAAGTAAATAAATAAATAACATTTAAAAAAAAAACCAAACATGTTTATGTCAGCAGGACAGTGATGGTCCAGGCCTAGACTTCCAGCTCAGAGGCCTCACTTCAAATCTTATCTTGGCTACTGACTTACTGTGTGCCTGGGGAAGGCATTTCACCTCTCCTGGTGCCTCAGTTTCCTCATCTACAAATAAGAACAACAGCACCTGCCTCAGAGACTACTGAGAGGACTAGGTTAGTTATATGTATAGAAGCATTTGCAATAGTGGTTGGCATATGTTAAGTGAGATAGAAATGTTAGTTGTAGCGCTGGCCAGATTGCTTAGTATTACAGCGTCGGCCTGGCGTGTGGAAGTCCCATGTTCAATTCTCGGCCAGGGCTCACAGGAGAAGCACCCATCTGCTTCTCTACCCTTCCCCCTCTCCTTTCTCTCTGTCTCTCTCTTCCCCTCTGGCAGCCAAGGCTCCATTCGAGCAAAGTTGGCCTGGGCACTGAGGTTAGCTCCATGGCCTCTGCCTCAGGGGCTAGAATGACTCCAGTTACAACAGAGCGATGCCCTGGATGGGCAGAGTATCGCCCCCTAGTGGGCTTGTCCAGTGGATCCTGGTTGGGCACATGCAAGAGTCTGTCTCTCTGTCTTACCACTTCACACTTCAGAAAAATACAAAAATATAAAATAAAATAAAATGTTAGCTGTGCCTGGCCTGTGGTGGCGCAGTGGATAAAGCGTTAACCTGAACACTGAAGTTACTGGTTCAAAGCCCTGGGCTTGCAGGGTCAAGGCACATATGGGAGTTGATGTTTCCTACTCCTCCCCCCTTCTCTCTCTGTCTCTCCTCTCTAAAATGAATGAATAAATAATTTTTTTAAATGTTAGCTATGGCCTGACCTGTGGTGGTGCAGTGGATAAAGCGTCGACCTGGGAACACTGAGGTCACCAGTTCAAAACCCTGCACTGGTCTGGTCAAGGCACATATGGGAGTTGATGCTTCCAGCTCCTCCCCCCTTTCTCTCTTTCTTTCTCTCTCTCTCACTCTGTGTCTCCTCTCTAAAAATGAATACAATAAAAAGAAATTTTAAAAAAAATTATAAAATGTTAGCTGTAATTGTTAAACCATATATACTCTACAAAAACCTGCTCTTATCCCCACTGGTTAACACCACATGGAGACCATCCTGCCAGGTCTGAGTTTCTGAATCCTGCAGTTCACCTGATGTAGTAGAAAAGGCTGGCCCTCTCAAAGCCCATAGCCTCCTGAAATTACCCACCCTAGGGGTCAAATGCCCCTTGTCTGGTTAACAGAAGGGAAAAGAGCTAAGGACCTTCCCCACCATCATGTCTCCAAAGCCTCTCAGCAATTCATCCCCATTTTACAGGTAAGAAAACTAAAGGCTTAGAGACAGCCTCAAGCCACAGCTGGGCAAAAATAAAGCAGGATTTTGCATGAAGACTGGTACATGCATGTGTAAGCGAGATGGAGAGCGGTCCAACAAAAGAACCCCTGCCTCTGGGTCTCTCAGAACACACAGGGGATGATAGGGGAAGCTATAAGAAGCCTGTTTTTCCCTAAGGGCAATAATGGATGGAGCTGCAATCAGGAAAATGAACAGGAGGCAGCCCTGTTATCTGCCAAGAACTGAAAATGAAAGAGAGTGCATATTTGTGGCCGTGCAATTCTGAGTCACTTTAAGGATCTTCCTACTTCCATTCCCCAGGACCACAAACAACCCTAAGGGACAATATTTTCTAAAATGATTTGCAGAAGTCAAGACTCTTTAGGATTAGAAGGATGATCGCAATTATTGGTTCTGCTGAAGAGGAAATCAAAGAGTGGCGTAACTTGGTAAAGACCAGCCAACTGCAGGGGGATGTCTAGCTTCAAGCCCAGTGACCATTGATCCAAAATGGAGAGCTGGGTAACTATGGGTTCAAAGCCATCTCTGTAGGGCAAGAAGTGGACACACCCTGACTCTTCACCGCTCCACCATTCATACGTCCTTCAGCTCATCATAAATTTAAGTGGTCACTGACATCTGCCCTTGGCCAGGTACTGTCCCAGGCTCTGGGAATACATGAGTGAACGGGATGGGGAAACTCTCCACCTTCATTACATTCTCTGGGAAGAGAGAGATGAACCAAATAAGAAACAAGGTAATGTCAAAGTGGAATGAAGTAAATAAAACACGGTGATAGGATAGAAAATAATGAGGCAGGGTAGGCCTCCTTTTTCTTTTTTTTCTTAAGTGAGAAGAGGGGAGGCAGAAAGACAGACTCCCACATGCGCCCTGACTGGGATCCATCCAGCAAGCCCTCTACAATGCGATGCTCTGCCCATTTGGGGCCATTGCTCTGTTGCTCAGCAACCGAGCTATTTTAGTGCCTGAGGCAGGCCATGGAGCCATCCTCAGCACCTGGTGCCAACTTGCTCCAATCAAGCCATGGCTGTAGGAAGGGAAGAGAGAGAGAGAGAGAGAGAGAGAGAAAACAAGAGAGAGAGAAGCAAGAAGGGGTTGGGGGGGAGAAGCAGATGGTCACTTCTCCTGTGTGCCCTGACCAGGAATCAAACCCAGGACATCCACACACCAGGCTGACGCTCTACTGCTGAGCCAACTGGCCAGGGCCAGGGTAGGCCTCTTGAACAAGGTAACATATGAACTGAGACCTGAAGGACTATGTCCCCAACCCCCCACAAGATGTTAATGCCCTAAACCCCAAACCTGAGAATATAGCATCTTACATGACCATAGGGAATTTGCAAATATAATTAAGTTAAGGGTTTTAAAATGAGATTGTCCTGGACTTTCTGAGTGGGCTCAATGTAATTACAATAATCCTTTCTAAGACAGAAGTAGGTGTGTCTGATTCAGAGAGGATACAACCACAGAAGTAGAGGTCAGAGATAGAGATCAGACAATGCTATACTGTTGGCTTTAAAGGAAGGGACCACAAACCATGGGATGCAGGTATCCTCTAGAAGCTATTAAAAGCAAGGAAGCGGATTCTTCCTCAGAGTCTCCAGAAAAAATGCAGCTTTGCCAACCCCTTGGTTTTAGGACTTCTGACCACCAGAATGTTTGTTTGTCTTTTGATCTGCAGAATTGTCATATAATACATCTGTGCTGTTCTTAAGCCATTAAATGTATGGTAATTTGTTATAGCAGCAAAAGAAAACTAACGCAGACTAGAAAGCCAGCAATGGGGAACACAGGTGGAAGAATGTCTCAGGCAGAGGAAACAGCAAGAGCAAATTCCCTGAGTCTGGACCAAGGAGACCAGTGTGGCTGAAAGAGGGTGAGCAACATAATGTAGCAGAAGAGGGCACAATCAGTGGGGTCAGATTGTGTCAGATTGGGCAGGCCTGGTGAAGAGTTTGGATTATATCCTAAAACATAATGGAAAGCCTCTTATGACTTTGAGCAATTCTGGTCTCCAGGACCTAAAAAGTTAAGACAGATTCCACAAAAAAGATGTACAAAAGGCCAATATGCACATGAAAGATGTTCAACTGAATCATTAGTCTTTAGGGAAATACAAATCAAAACCACAGTGAGATACCACGTCACACCCATGCCACACTTGCTCCCATGACTAGATTTAAAAATAAAAGACAATAACAAGTGCTGGTAACAAGTGTTGGTAAAGATTTAGAGAAACTAACCCTTATACACTATTGGTGGGAACATAAAATGGTACAGTCACTTTGATTTTTTTTTCCATTAAATGGAAAACAGTCTGGTAGTTCCTCAAAATGTTAAACATAAAGTAACCCTATGACTCAATAATTTCATTCCCAAAAGATCTACCCAAGGGAAATGAAAATAGATGTCCACACAAAAACTTGTATATGAATGTGTGCTGGAGCATTATCCACAATAGCAAAAACGTGGAAAGGACCCATATGACTGTCAACTGATAACTGAATAAATAAAATGCAGTATATCCATATCATTGAATATTATTCAGTAATAAAAAGAAATTAAGCACTGATCATGCTACAATATGATGAACCTTGAAAACATGCTAGACCCTAGCCAGTTAGCTCAGTTGGTTAGAGCATCGTCCCAAAACACCAAGGTTGTGGGTTCGATCGCTGGTCAACCACATATGGGAAGTGAACAATGAGTGCACAACTACGTGGAACAACAAAATAAATGCTTCTCTCACACACTCACTCTCTCCCTTCCTCTTTCTGTCTCTTTAAAATCAATAATAATTTTAAAAAGAAAGAAAATGACATGCTAAATGGAAAAAGTTAATCACAAACAACCATGTAGTTAGTATATGACTATATTCATATAAAATGTCCAATTATGTACATTTAATAATGCCTAAAAGCAGGGGAAAATGAGAGGTGTGTGTGGGAGTATGGAGGTAACAGTTAAGGGGTACAGGGTTTCTTTTTTCTTTTTTTTGTGACAGAGACAGAGAGAGGGACAGATAGAGAAAGGCAGGAAGGGAGAGAGATGAGAAGCATCAATTCTTTGTTGTGGCACTTTAGTTGTTCATTGATTGCTTTCTCATATGTGCCTTGACCGGGGGTCTTGGGCTCAGCTGGTGAGCTTTGTTCAAACCAGATGAGCCTGCATTCAAGCTGGTGACCTTGGGGTTTCGAACCTGGGTTCTCCGCACCCCAGTCTGATGCTCTATTCACTGGGCCACAGCCTGGTGGGCGGGGTACAAGGTTTCTTTTCTTTTTTTAATTTTAATGGGGTGACATTGATAAATCAGGGTACATATGTTCAGAGAAAACATCCCAGTTTATTTTGACATTTGATTATGTTGCATACCCATCACCCAAAGTCAAATTGTCTTTCATCACCTTCTATCTGGTTTTCTGGTACAAGGTTTCTATTGGGGGCAATTAAAATGTTCTAAGATTGACTGTAGAGAGAGATATACAACTCTGAATATACTAAATGCCACTAAACTGTACCCTTTAAATAGGTGAATTATAAGGCATGTGAATTATATCTCAATAAAGCTGTTTAAAAAATAAACTCAGTGCACTCTCCCTCCTGAGAGCACACCCGTGCTTTTCCCTTCCCCCTTTTTCTCCCCCTTATCCTCGTCTTTCTTCTCTTAAATGTTTATTTTATTGATTTTAGAGAGAAAGGAAGGGAGACATAGAGATAGAGACAAGAACACTGACTCCTGTATGTGCCATGACCAGGGATCAAACTGGCAACCTCTGCACTTCAGGACAATGCTCTAACCAACTGAACTGTCTGGCCAGGCCCTTTCCCCTCTTCTAACTGCACAGGTGTGCATCTCCTAAACTCTAAGGTCCCTCTGAGACTTGCAACCAGAGGAGCAATGGGCAGAGGCATCTCATCCCAGACTAATGCCCTGAACCTGTCTTCAGGGTCCCCTTTTCTCTAACTTCCCAGTGAGCCAAAGCAGCCCTGCCTAGGCTCATTTCTTTCCTGTAACACTTCCAGAAAGCCAAAACAGCCTTACCTAGGCTCTTCTGTTGTTTCTTCTATCTTAAGTCCTTCCTTGTTTCACTATCCCCAGCTTTAATAAACATACTATCAAAATAAAAAAATAATTAAAATAAAACATGCCTGACCAGTGGTGGCGCAATGGATGAAGTGTCAACCTGGAATGCACTCTAAATTATGTAGTTTCCTAGAAGCCCTAAGTTCTTCTCACATTCACAATTGAGGCCAACACAGGAAAAACTAGAGGGACTCTCTTACACAAAGTTTGTGCACTGCCCAGGAAATATTCAAAGCAGTTAAATCACATATCATCCAAGCAAAGGAACACAGTGAAGTCTAGAAAATCAAGTAGCAAGAGATATTATCAGAAGTGCCCTGACAAGTTACCAATGACTGTCTCTAGGGAAAGAAACAGAGAGGTTGAGGACCCAGGAGGGGAAAGGTATACTTCCTTCTATCACAGGCGTAGTATTTATATCATTTAGCCTAGTGCCGTGATGGCGAACCTACGACATGCGTGTCAGCACTGACACACGTAGCCATTTTCGATGACACGCGCCGCATGCGGCCGCATACCAAAAAAGTATGGGGTCGCGTGCCGAGAAGAATGTTTCTTCCTCGGCTCCTGCATGGCCAGATGCAGTAGCTGAGGATAAAACATTTGCTGTAGTGTAGACACTCTGTGCTGGAGGTCTGTAGGCCAAAACAACAGAACTCCAGCACAGAGCGTCTAATTCTGGGACTTCCGATTAGGCTGTTTTTCTCCAAGTGACATACCACCCAAGTTATGCTTGGTTTCTCGGCGAATTTTGACACACCAAGCTCAAAAGATTGTCCATCACTGGCCTAGTGCATTTGTTACTTTAATCCATTGAAGTAATTAATAGGGCCCTGGCTGGTTGGTGCAGTAGTAGAGCATTGGCCTGGCATGTGGAAGTCCCGGGTTTGATTCCCGGTCAGGGCACACAGGAGAAGCAGCACATCTGCTTTTCCACCCCTTTCCGTCCCCGATCTCTCTCTCTCTCCTCCCCTCCCACAGTCTTGGCTCAAATGGTTTTTGAGCAATTTGGCCCCAGGCACTAAGGATGGCTCCATGGCCTCACCACAGGCACTGAAATAGATCGGTTGCTGAGCAATGGAGCAGCAGCCACAAATGGGCAAAGCATTGTCCTGTAGGGGGCCTGCCTGGTGGATCCTGGTCAAGGTGCATGAGGGAATCTGTCTCTCTGCCTCTCCGCCTCTCACTTAATTAAAAAATAATAATAATAATTAATAGCTCAGTTGGTTAGAGCACTGTCCCAATATGCCAAGGTTGCAAGTTCAATCCCCAGTCAGAGCACATTACAAAAATCAACCAATGAATACATAAATTGTAGAACAACAAGTCAATATTTCCTCTCTCTCTCTTCCTCTCTAAAATCAATTTTAAAAATTAATAAAAATACACACTGAAAATAAATCTATGTTGCTAAAGAATACTGCTTGGCAAAGAGAAATAACTGTGATATATTTTAAGGAAAAAGTAGGTTACTGGAATGTTCAAATGATATGATTTTTTGAAAAAATGTATACACATAAATGAGTATGTTTACAAAAAAGGATATAAGGCTTAAAACACTTATTACTCTGGTGACACGTGGCAAGAAGCCAATAAATGTTAGCTACTGTGGGCAAAAAGGGACCACATGTAGCCTGACCTGTGGTGGCGTAGTGGATAAAGCGTCAACTTGGAACCCTGAGGTCTCTGATTCAAATCCCTGGGCTTGCCCAGTCAAGGCACAAAGGAGAAGCAACTATGACAATGCTTCCACTCCTCCCCAAATCCCTGGGCCCCACTGCTATTTTCTCCTCTATCTAAAATCAATAAGTAAAATCTTTATGAACAACTAAAAGTGAGCAACTATGAGTTGATGCTTCTTATCACTCTCCCTTACTGTGTATCTCTCTCTCTCAAAACAAACAAACAAATAAACAAAAAACAACTTTCTAACTAAAAGCAGTTCATGGTAGGTAGTCACATCCTAGGGCTGTACTTTCTTTTTCTAAACAAAGGTCAATGTTTTTTTTTTTAAGATTTTATTTATTCGCCTGACCAGGCAGTGGTGCAGTGGAGAGAGCATCAGACTGGAATGTGGATGACCCAGGTTTGAGACCCTGAGGTCGCCAACTTGAGCGCGGGCTCATATGGTTTGAGCAAGGCTCACCAGCTTGAGCCCAAGGTCACTGGCTCGAGTAGGGTGTCATTCGGTCTGCTGTAGCTCCCAGGTCAAGGCACGTATGAGAAACCAATCAATGAACAACTAAGGAACCACTACGAAGAATTGATGTTTCTCATCTCTCCCTTCCTGTCTGTCTGTCCCTATCTGTCCCTCTCTCTGACTCTCTCTGTCTCTGCCACTAAACAAAAACAAACAAACAAAAAACAAGACAAACAGAAAAAGATTTTATTCATTTTAGAGAGAAGAGAAGGTGGGAAGGAACAGGAGACATCAACTCCCAAATGTGCCTTGACCAGGCAAGCCCAGGGTTTTGAACCTGTGACCTCAGCGTTCCAAGTCAACACTATTCACTGCACCACCACAGTTCAGGCCAAAGGTCAATGCTTTTATTGAACCTGTCTGTGGTCTTTTGCATCTACAATAACTTACGTGATAACATACATTTGAAATGTAATCTTGTTTTCCTGCCCCCTCAGGGCAGCCACTTCACCAGCGCAAAAAACAAACCCACCCATTGTTATTTTATGCTTGTTACTGGTTTAAAAGAGTTACTGTCTGACCTGTGGTGGTGCAGTGGATAAAGCATCAACCCGGAAGGCTGAGGTCACCTGTTGGAAACCCTGGGCTTGCCTGGTCAAGGTACATATGGGAGTTGATGCTTCCTGCTCCTCCCCTCTTCTATCTATCTCTCTCTCTCTCTCTCTAAACAATAAATAAATAAAATCTAAAAAAAAATCAATAAAAGAATGATCACTGTCTTTTTTATTCATTAAATTAAATTTAATGAGGTGACATTGATCAATAAGAGTACATAGGTTTCAGGTGAAAATCTCCATATCATTTGAACTGTTGATTGTGCTGTGTGCCCATCATCCGAAGTCAAATCATTTTCTTTCATTGTTTATTTGTCCATCTTAGAATGACCATTGTTAATACAACCTTATTACTTACAAGAATCTCTGACACTTACGTGTCAGGTGGTTTTTATAGAATTTTCATTCCTCACAACTACCTCCAATTTACAGATTAAGAAACTGAGGCTCAGTGCCTGACCTAGAGTGGCAGAGTGGATAAAGCTAGACCTGGAACGCTGAGGTCCCCTGTTGGAAACCCTGGGTTTGCCAGGTCAAGGCACATACAGGAAGCCACTACAAGTCGCTCCTCTCCCCTTCTCTCTCTCTCTCCTCTCTCTAAAATTAATAAATAAAATATTTTTTTAAAAAAAGCTGAGGCTTAGAGAGGTTAAGCAACTCACCCAAAATCACCAACTAAGATGTGGTGGACCTGGAATGCAGACCTCCACTTGGGAACCTGAGAACCAAAGACACAGCCTCTCCCGGATGCCAAGCGCTCTCAGCCAGTAATTACGCGCAAATAAACAAAACACACTAAGGAGTTACAATGCCTTGTAACTTGCCAGACGCTGGGTTCAAATAATACATTGCCACTTAACAAGGCCATGCCTCCACACAAGCGACTCTAGACCTCTAAATGTATTTCTTCCTCTGTAACATGGGGTAAAAAGAAAAAGATACATGCACTTTATAGGCTATAGGAATAAATGAAGTAATCAATCCCAGGCAAGGGCACGGCACACTGAAGGCTTACTGTAAATGCTCATAGCACAGACAAGGTGGTTATTACTTAGCGACAGACTGACAGTAGAAATTTTTAAAGATCACAAAACGCCTTCCAGATGATCGTACTAGGGTCCAGAGAAGGGGCAGTGGCCTGCCTGCGAGCACATAACGAGACACGGGTCCAAAAGGTCCCTGGAGTTCTCCAGGAGGCCGACTCACCGAAATGCATCCAGTCCCACTCGCTGAGCGTGTCCATGTTGCGGCACAAATCATCCAGCACCCAGGAAGGCAGCTGGTAGATGTAGCAGGACATGGCGAGAATTCGAGGGTTGTCGAAGAGGTTCGCTGGAAAATGAGCCAGACGCCCTGGCACTCGCCTTCTCTTCTGCCGGCTGGCCTGTCCCGCCCCGCCTCCCGCGTCCCGCCCCGCCCTGCTTCCCGGGAAGTGGGTGGGACCGGCAATGGGCACCACTGCCTCAGAGCGGCGACTTAAGGCGCGGCGCCATCTGGCGGGTTGGATCCGAGCGGCTGGGAACCAAAAGGGTCAGCGCTAGAAGAGGAAACTGAGGTCCAGAATGGAGAGGAAATATGGTTAAGGCCATCCGGGGATTCCGTGGCAGTCCTAGAAGGCCTTCTGACACCACTTCCAGTGCTTTTGGCGCTCTGCCACATATAATTGATTCAACAGATATTCTATTAATTACATACTATAGGGTAGGCACTGTTCTAGGTGTTGGAGATACATAAGTAAAAGAAAACCTGTAAAAGTCCTTGCTTCCATGGGACTTTCACTCCACCTGGAATGCTAAGACCCCGGGCTTGTTTGGTTAGGACACAAACGAGAAGCAACTGCGACTTAGTACTTCCCGTTCCTCTCTCGCCAGTACCTCTCTCTCTCTCTCTCTCTCTCTCTCTCTCAAATTGATAAAATCTTTAAAAAATAATAAATGGATGGACCTTGATAACATAATACGGAGTGAAATAAGTAAATCAGAAAAAAACTGAGAACAGCATGATTTCATACATAGGTGGGACATAAAAGTGAGACTATGAGACATGGACAAGAGAGTGGTGGTTACGGGGTGGGGGGAGGGAGGAGAGGGTGGGATAGGGAGGTGGGGAGTGTCACAGGGAAAACCAGATAGAAGGTGACAGAGGACAATTTGACTTTGGGTGATGGGTATGCAACATAATTGAATAAGATAACCTGGAGATGTTTTCGTTGTACATACGTACCCTGATTTATTGGTGTCACCCCATTAAAATTAATAAAAAGAAATAATAAGAATACAGCCTGACCTGTGGTGCTGCAGTGTATAAAACATTAACCTGTAATGCTGAGGTCACTGATTCAACTCCCACCCTCACCTCCACCCCCGGCTTGCCAGGTCTGTTGCTCAGTGGATAAAGAGTGTCGGACTAGGACTCAGAGGACCCAGGTTCGAAAGTGGCTTGAGCACAGACTAACCAGCTTGAGCGCAGGGTCTCTGTTGGCTGGAGCCCAAAGGTCGCTGGCTTGAAGCCCAAGGTTGCTGGCTTGAGCAAGGGGTCATTCACTCTGCTGGAACCCCCCAACCCCACCCACCCCCATCAGTCTCTCTCGCTAAAAAAAAAACACACACACAGCCTGACTAGGCGGTGGCACAGTGGATGGAGCGACGGACTGGTTCGAGACCCTGAGGTCGCTAGTTTGAGCACAGCCTCATCTGGTTTGAGCAAGGTTCACCAGCTTGGACCCAAGGTCGCTGGCTCAAGCAAGGGGTTACTCCGTCTGCTGAAAGTCCCCAGTCAAGGCACATATGAGAAAGCAATCAATGAACAACTAAGGTTTCGCAATGAAAAACTGATGATTGATGCTTCTCATCTCTGTCTGTTCCTGTCTGTCTGTCCTTATCTATCCCTCTCTCTGACTCTCTGTAAAAAGAAAAATAAAAAGATAAAATAAATACTCACAAAAACATATAAGCAACTACTACAAGTTGATGCTTCCTGTTCCTCCCATCCTTTCTCTCTCTCTCTAAAGTCAGTAACAAAAATATTTTTTAAAATAATAAAAATACTGGCCTAACCTGTGGTGGCGCAGTGGATAAAGCGTCGACCTGGGAACACTGAGGTCGCCAGTTCAAAACCCTGCACTGGTCTGGTCAAGGCACATATGGGAGTTGATGCTTCCAGCTCCTCCCCCCTTTCTCTCTCTCTCTCTCTCTCTCTCTCTCTCTCTCTCTCACTCTGTGTCTCCTCTCTAAAATGAATAAATTAAAAAAATAAAAATAAATTTAAAAAAATAATAAAAATACTAAGTAAATTACATAGTATGTTAAAAGGTAATAAGTGTTATTGCCAAAAAGAAAATGGCAAGTTGACTAAGGGGAATTAGGAATTCAGAGCTATTAGGGGGAGGACCAATCAAGATAGACTTTATCACAATAATGGCTAATTCTTATTGAGCAGCCACTATGTGCCAGATACTATTTTAGGCGCTAAGGATACCTCTGAACAAAATCCCTGCCCAGGAGAAAGATAGTAAGCAATAAAAATTCAAAATAAGTAAATAACGGCATTATAGAAGATGATCAGTAATATCAGAAAATAAAAGTAGAGTATGGCCTGACCAGGCGATGGCGCAGTGGATAGAGCGTCGGACTGGGATGAGGAAGACCCAGGTTCAAGACCCCAAGGTCACCAGCTTGAGCGCGGGGCCATCTTGCTTGAGCAAAAGCTCACCAGCTTGGACCCAAGGTCGTTGGCTCTAGCAAGGGGTTGCTCAGTCTGCTGAAGACCCGCAGTTAAGGCACATGTGAGAAAGCCATTAATGAACAACTAAGGTGTTGCAACGGCAATGAAAAACTAATAATTGATGCTTCTCATCTCTCTCCGTTCCTGTCTGTCTATCCCTATCTATCCCCCTCTCTGACTCTCTCTCTGTCCCTGTAAAAAAAAAAAAAAAAAAAAAAAAAAGTAGAGTATGATGAAAGAGAGTGGGGGTGGCTAATTGCATATTCATTATCTTCAAATGTGATAAATATTATTGGAGGAGTGTGGTAAGAGGGGCTGTGAATCATTAAATAAGGTAGAACTTATACTAATAATGGCTAGAATTTACTGAATAGACTTGGCCTAAGTTATTTCACTTATTCCTCACAATGACTCCATGAGGTGGGTGTGCTTATTACCCCCATTCTACAGATGAGGAAACTAAGTCACAGAGCTGAGATTTGAAACCTAGCAGTCTGACCACTGGCTACAAACTGCCTCTTTATTATAATAACTACCATTATCTATAGTAGTGTGCTTTGCATAAATTATTTTATGTAATTCTCATGAGCCTATGCTATGGTTATTATCCCATTTTTACACAGAATTAAATAGGTTCCAAGAGGTGAGGCAACATCATGGAGGGCAGATAAACAACTAGAGTACCACTTTGCAGCTGTACTATCAGCTATGCAGTATGCCTGCCAAAGAAGGAAACAAAAGAAAGTGAGAAGTCCTGATGTCAAGTGTCAGTTCTGCCACCAACAGGCTTTGTGACCCTGGACAACCCATTTTCATTTCTCAACCCTTGCTTTACACATCTGTAAAATGGGACTAAACATTCTGACTGCTGCCTGACCTGTGGTGGTGCAAATGGATAAAGCGTCGACCCAGAATGCTGAGGTTGCGAGTTCTAAACCCTGAGCTTGACTGGTCAAGGCATATAAAACAAGCAACCAATGAAGAGCTAAAGTGAAGCAACTACATCTCATTCCCTGCCCAGCCCCGCCTCTTCCCTCTGTAAAATCAATCAATAAATTAAAAAAAAAAAAAAGAAAAGAAAAGAAAACCTTCCAACTGCTTAGCATAGTGAATCAGAAAAATGGATTAAGTCAATTAGGCAGCCTATATACAACACCTACTCTATGGTCTTTCTTGCATAGATAATGTACTTTAAAAGTGGTAAGGGCCGCCTGTCCTGTGGTGGCGCAGTGGATAAAGTGTCGACCTAGAATGCTGAGGTCGCAGGTTCAAAACCCTGGGCTTGCCCGGTCAAGGCACATATGGGGGTTGAAGCTTCCTGCTCCTCCACCCTCCTCTCTCTCTCTCTCTCTTTCTCTCTCCCTTTCCTCTAAAGTGAATAAATAAAAATAATTAAAAAAAAAAAAAAAAAAAGTGGTAAGGGCCATTGCCTGACCTATGATGGAGCAGTGGATAAAGCATTGACCTGGAATGCTGAGGTTGCTGGTTCAAAACCCCTAGTCAAGGCCCATATGAGAAGCAATCACCTGACCTGTGGATGCACAGTGGATAAAGCATCGCCCTGGAACACTGAGGTGGCCAGCTTGAAACCCTGGGCTTGCCTGGTCAAAGCACATATGGGAGTTGATGCTTCCTGTTCCTCCCCCAGTTCTTTCTTTATCTCTCCCTTTCCTTTCTAAAATCAATAAATAAAATCTTTTTTTAAAAAAATGGTAGCTTCCACCTGACCATGTGGTGGCGCAGTGGATAGAGTGTCGGACTGGGATGCAGAAGACCCAGGTTCGAGACCCCGAGCTTACCAGCTTGAGCGCAGGCCCATCTGGCTTGAGCAAAAGCTCGTCAGCTTGGACCCAAGGTTGCTGGCTCCAGCAAGGGGTTGCTCGGTCTGCTGAAGGCCCGCGGTCAAGGCACATGTGAGAAAGCAATCAATGAACAACTAAGGTGTTGTGACGGCAACAAAAAACTAATGATTGATGCTTCTCACCTCTCTCCGTTCCTGTCTGTCTGTCCCTATCTATCCCTCTCTCTGACTCTCTCTGTCCCTGTAAAAAAATTAAATTAAAAATGGTAGCTTCCGCCTGACCTGTGGTGGCGCAGTGGGTAAAGCGTCGACCTGGGAACACTGAGGTCGCCAGTTCAAAACCCTGCACTGGTCTGGTCAAGGCACATAAGGGAGTTGATGCTTCCAGCTCCTCCCCCCTTTCTCCCTCTCTCTTTCTCTCTCTCACTCTGTGTCTCCTCTCTAAAATGAATAAAAAATAAAAAAATGGTAGCTTCCGCCTGACCTGTGGTGGCGCAGTGGATAAAGCGTCGACCTGGGAACACTGAGGTCGCCAGTTCAAAACCCTGCACTGGTCTGGTCAAGGCACATATGGGAGTTGATGCTTCCAGCTCCTCTCCCCTTTCTCTCTCTCTCTCTCTCTCTCTCTCTCACTCTGTGTCTCCTCTCTAAAATGAATAAAATAAAAAGAAGTTAAAAAAAATGGTAGCTTCCATCATTGATAAGAAAAGCACAAAGGAGCCTTGCCCAGGTAGCTCAGTTGGTAAGAGCATCATCTTGATATGTCAAGGTTGCAGGTTTGATCTCCAGTTAGGGCACATACAAGAAGAAACACCCAATGAATGTGTAAGTAAGTGGAACAACAACAACAAAATCTTTTTAATAAGTGGAACAAGAAATCAATGTTTCTTTCTTTCTCTCTCCTCTCTCCTTTCCCCTTTCTCTAAAATCAATTTAAAAAACAAAAACAAAAAGTACACAGGAAAGAGTGCTCCACGGCTTGTGAGGCATTATACTCCCCCAATACATAGACGGTTTTCCCTTGAGTAGAGGACATCAAACTCATTTTAAAAAGAGCCCCCACTGGACTGACCAGGCGGTGGTGCAGTAGATAGAGTGTCGGACTGGGATGCAGAGGAGCCAGGTTCAAAGCCCCAAGGTAGCTGACTTGAGCGCAGGCTCATCTGATTTGAGCAAGGCTCACCAGCTTGAGCCCAAGGTCACTGGCTTGAGCAAGGGGTCACTCAGTCTGCTGTAGCCCCCCGGTCAAGGCACATATGAGAAAGCAATCAATGAACAACTAAGGTGCCACAGAGAAGAACTGATGCTTCTCATTTCTCTCCCTGTCCAGAATGTCTGTCTGTCCCTATCTGTTCCTCCCTCCGTCTCTGTCAAAAAAAAAAAGAAAAAAAACCAAACATACTGTGTATATCCATATTCATTTTTATAAGGCTGTTTGACACAACATTACTGTTATGTAAATTGATAATCATGAATAAATACAAATACTTAAGGAATGTCTATTGCAAACTGAATATATAATTTTTCTTTAAAACAAAGAAAAGTTAACTTTAGTTACTGTTTCAGTATCTGTGAGGACTGCATAAAAGAAAGATACTGCATAATTAAGAGTTGTGGTTTTGATTCCATCAACAAGCCCTGTTGCATTATAGTAATGGATACAGCTCTTCTCTCCAAACAGCTTTTCCAAATACAAATTTCACACTTTCCAAATAAGAGCTTTTCTTGGAAGTTACTGATTATGGGTATTAATAGAAGTTGACAGAACTGAAAAGTTAGTCACCAAAAAGAGAAATCTTAGTCTAGAATCATGGCAATTCTTAGCTTTATAAATTGTATTAATACGTTCTCCTATAGATTAGTCCCAATTTCCATCATGGGACCCCCTGGGGTTATTGTAGCATTCTAATTAATTTCTTTTTATTTTATTCATTTTAGAAAGGAGACACAGAGTGAGAGAGAGAGAGAGAGAAAGGGGGGAGGAGCTGGAAGCATCAACTCCCATATGTGCCTTGACCAGACCAGTGCAGGGTTTTGAACTGGCGACCTCAGTGTTCCCAGGTCGACGCTTTATCCACTGCGCCACCACAGGTCAGGCTATTGTAGCATTCTAATAAAAGAGAGTTTAGAGACAACCGTTTAGACTTTGATGGAAGCATTTGTTGCTTGAGCACCTGTCTTTTTGGAATAATCCCATTCTCTTCTATCTAGTTACATAAACTATCTGTGTTCCTGATATAGGGCCAAAGGGTTTTTCTTGGTGGTCTCATGCCAGGCTGGCTGTACATTTCGGTTGGTTGTGTCATTACAGGTACACTTCCATTTGCGGAGGAATCCCATACCCTATCATGCCTGTTGGTGTAGCAGGATAGGCCATTACAGGGGTGCCACTGTTGCAGCATTCCAAGCAGTTGTTGGTGCAACTTTTGGTTGCCAATTAGATCCTCCAGTTAGCTTCTTTTCACCTGGCTGACTCCAATTTACATCATTCTTAGTGGTTCCATTTCCAATGCCTTGCCCACAAATTTGGCTAAGGATGAATCCAAGTCATCAGATATTAACTTGTTAGGTGGAAGTTTGGCAACAGGAAGATTCTGGTTCTGAGAAGCCACTGTTGGTTTGAGAAGTCCACCTAGTTCATCAAAGCCCCCAGAATCTACAATAATGTTGGTAATTTCCAAACACAGATTCAGAGTCAACATTAAGGCCAGCTGAAGGATGTGGCTGTACAACTGGAGAAGGAGTGAATCCTAGAAAAAAAACAAACAACCGATGCTTCTCTCTTTCTCCCTCCCTTCCCCCCACCCTCTAAGAAATAAGTCACCTGGCCTGTGGTAGTGCAGTGGATAGAGATTCAACCTGGAATGATGAGGCTGGTTCAAAACCCCACCTGGTCAAGGCACATATGAGAAGCAACTACAAGTTGATGCTTCCCGCTCCTACCGCCATCAAAACCAATAAATAAAACCTTTATTGTTTTTTCTGACAGTACAGGATCATTGTCCAAAATACAGGAGAGTGAATAAAGAAAAACCCACCTTTCTCTTTCCTTCTCTTGTGTAGTGAAAAACGCGTTCCCCATCTTCTTCTGTCAGGGCGGGGAGATTTCTACCCCTCTACCCTTCTCTAGATTATTATTATTATTATTATTATTATTATTATTATTTACAGGGACAGAGAGAATGTCAGAGAGAGGGATAGATAGGGACAGACAGACAGGAACGAAGAGAGATGAGAAGCATCAATCATCAGTTTTTCGTTGCAACACCTTAGTTGTTCATTGATTGCTTTCTCACATGTGCCTTGACCACGGGCCTTCAGCAGACCGAACAACCCCTTGCTGGAGCCAGCGACCTTGGGTCCAAGCTGGCGAGCTTTTGCTCAAGCCAGATGGGCCCCGCGCTCAAGCTGGCGAGCTCGGGGTCTCGAACCTGGGTCTTCCGCATCCCAGTCCGATGCTCTATCCACTGCGCCACCGCCTGGTCAGGCTCTGAATTTTTCCTATAGCTGGACTAGTAATAATAAAATTGACATAAGACTAGATTAACAGGAGAAAAAACAATTTAATATGTGCACACAGGAGAATCACAATATGATGCTCAGTTCGTAAAACAAAGCTCAAAGAAATGGTCAAATTGGGTAACTTTTATATTGTTTACATAAAGAAACAAAAATGTGTGAGAAATTGACAACAAAAAGTGCTGTGAAATAAGTAAATCAGAAAAAGCTAAGGACTATGATTTCACACATAGGTGGGATACAAAACTGAGACTCATGGACGTAGATAAAAGTGAAGTGGTTCCCAGGGGGAGGGTAATATAAGGAAGGAGGTGGGGGAAAGGGAGTAAAGAGGGATAAATATATGATAGAAAATGATTTGACTTTAAGTGATGGGTATATGACATAATCAACAGTTTAAATGCTATAGAAATGTTTACCTAAAACCTATGTACGCTTACTGATCAATGTCATCCTATTAAATTTAATTTTCTAAGTAAAAATTTTTTTTAAAATGTTAGTGCTGCCTGACCAGGTGGTGGTGCAGTGGGTAGTGTTGGCCTGCGATGCTGAGGACCCAGGTTCGAAACCCTAAGATTGCCAGCTTGAGCTTGGGATCATAAACATAAATCTAAGGTTGCTGGCTTGGGGAAGGGGTCACTGGCTTGGCTGGAGATCCCAATCAAGGCACATATGAGAAAGCAGTCAATGAACAACAAAGGTGCCGCAACTATGAGTTGATGCTTCTCATCTTCTCTCTCCCTTCCTGTCTGCCTGTCCCTGTCTGTCTGTCTGTCTCTCTCTCTCTCTCACTGAAAAAAAAAATAGTGCTAATGAAGAGTCTGAGCAAGATCTGGGTATTCATTGATGTGGAATTTAAATAAAGTACTAAGTTAGAAAAGAGGCATTAAGATTTTCTTTTTCTTTTTTACCGAGAGAGTCAGAGAGAGGGATAGATAGGGACAGACAGGAATGGAGAGAGATGAGAAGCATCAATCATCAGTTATTTGTGGCAACAACTTAATTGCTCTCTCATATGTGCCTTGACCATGGGCCTTCAGCAGACCAAGTAACCCCTTGCTCCAGCCAGCGACCTTGGGTCCAAGCTGGTGAGCTTTGCTCATACCAGATGAGCCCGTATTCAAGCTGGCAACCTCAGGGTCTCAAACCTGGGTCCTTCTGCATCCCAGTCCGATGCTCTATCCACTGCGCCACTGCCTGGTCAGGCTAAAATTTTCTTATTCTGACTTATAGCTCTAACGATGAGTGTGTTCTGGATACGAGGGCACCTTTCACAGGAGAGATTTACTTACGGCTTTCAAGGAGATTAGGGAAGGGCAAAGTACCTGACCTGTGGTGGCACAGTGGAGACAAACTGTCAGCGTGGAATGCTGAGGTTGCCAGTTCAAAACCCCAGGCTTGCCTGGTCAAGGCACATATGGAAGTTGATGCTTGCTGCTCCTCCCACACTTTTCTCTCTCCCTCTCCTCTCTAAAATGAATTTAAAAAAATCTTAAAGAAAAAAGGAAAAGGTCAGAGGGCCCCTTTGGCACCTACTGATGGTAAAGTAAGTTTAATTCAAAGTAATCAATATGCTATTATAGGATATTTGGGGCTGGCCTGTCTTGGGCCCCAACACTCCGTTCATTTTTTTTTTTTTTTACAGGGACAGAGAGAGAGGGATAGATAGGGACAGACAGACAGGAACAACAAGAGATGAGAAGCATCAATCATCAATTTTTTGTTGCAACACCTTAGTTGTTCATTGATTGCTTTCTCACATGTGCCTTGACCACGGGCCTTCAGCAGACCGAGTAACCCCTTGCTTGAGTCAGCGAACTTGGGTCCAAGCTGGTGAGCTTTTTCCTCAAGCCAGATGAGCCTGTGCTCAAGCTGGCAACCTCGGGTCTCAAACCTGGGTCCTCCGCATCCCAGTCCGACGCTCTATACACTGCGCCACTGCCTGGTCAGGCCCATTCATTATTTTTAAATTTCTTTTTACTTATTTATTTTAGAGAGGAGACACAGAGTGAGAGAGAGAAGGAGAGAGAGAAAGAAAGGGGGGAGGAGCTGGAAGCATCAACTCCCATATGTGCCTTGACCAGACCAGTGCAGGGTTTTGAACTGGCGACCTCAGTGTTCCCAGGTCGACACTTTATCCACTGCACCACCACAGGTCAGGCCCATTCATTATTTTTATATAGAACATTTCACTTTGACACTTCTGGGTGTTTTCCCTCCACAAACAAGCTGTTCTCTGTGACACCAGCTGAGTGACCCACAATTTAACTCAATTCTGACAATGTTGACCTGGAGATACCATCAGATCCCACAGGTTAGGAGATCCCCACAAGACTACTCCCACCCCATTTCAGGTCCCAATCACAAGTAGTAGGTTCCCAGATTACCCACAATTTCTGTCTACCTTGGCTACAAATTTGAGGTTCCCACAATCCCCTCCTCATATTCAATTAATTTTCCATAGGCTGACAAGTAATGGCGCAATGGATAAAGCATTGACCTGGAAGCTGAGGTCCCTGGTTCAAAGCCCTGAGGTCACCAGCTTGAATGTGAGCTTGTCACCTGGAGCAGGGCGTCGCTGGCTTGAGCATGGGATCACTGACATGGTCCCAAGGTTGCTGGCTTGAGCAAGGGGTCGCTGGCTTGACTTGAGCCCCCTGGTCAAGTCATGTGTGAGAAGTAAACAACTAAATCAATGAACAACTAAAGTGAAGGAACTAGGAGTTGATACTTCCTATCTCTTTCTTCTCTCTCTACCCTGCTCTATCTCAACAAAAAAAAAAGAAAGAAAAGAAAAAAAAGCCTGACCAGGCAGTGGCGCAGTGGATAGAGCGTCGGACTGGGATGCGGAAGACCTAGGTTCAAGACCCCGAGCTCACCAGCTTGAGCGCTGGCCCATCTGGCTTGAGCAAAAGCTCACCAGCTTGGACCCAAGGTCGCTGGCTCCAGCAAGGGGTTGCTCAGTCTGCTGAAGGCCCGTGTTCAAGTCACATGTAAGAAAGCAATCAATGAACAACTAAGGTGTTGCGATGGCAACGAAAAACTAATGATTGATGCTTCTCACCTCTCTCCAACTCTCTCTGTCCCTGTAAAAAATAAAATTTAAAAAAATGCTAGAGAGGTTCACAGAACGTAGGGAAACACTTAGGTTTATCAGTTTTTAAAAGGATGTAGGGTCCCTAGCGTAGAAGCTTCTGTCACTATGCAGTTGGGGTCCATCACCTTCCTGGTGTGGATGTGTTACCAAACACATGGGGTTCACAGCTTGAGGTATTCTGTTGGAATACTAAAAGTGGTTGTGGCAAGATAGTTTTGTTGTTTTTTTTTGTGACAGATAAGAGTCAGACAGACAGGAAGGGAGAGAGATGAGAAGCATCAACTCGTAGTTGCAGCACTTTTAGTTGTTCACTGATTGCTTCTCATACGTGCCTGGACTGGAGGTCTCCAGAAGAGCCAGTAACTCCTTGCTCAAGCCAGCGACTTTGGGCTCAAAGTCAGATGGGCTACCATGGGATGATGTCGATGATCTCATGCTCAAGCTGGTGACCCTGCGCTTAAGCCAGATGACCCCAAACTCAAGCTGGCGGCCTCTAAATTTCGAACCTGGGACCTCAGTGTTCCAGTTCAACACTCTATCCACTGAGCCACCACTGGTCAGGCTGTAAATATTTTTCTTAATACTTTTCTGTAGTGCTTAAATTTATTTTACAGTGATAATTTCATATTTATGAGAAAAATAAAGATTAAAAAAACATTATTTTTGTTTCTTTTTTTAATCCAGCCTTGGAAAGAGAAGGGACCTAGAATAAAGTTAGTTGCTAGTGTCTGCTACTCCCCGTCCCACCTTAGGCCTTTAAATAAACATGGCTTTCACTACTCAAGAAGAGCCTGGGTAAAATAACATGAAACACCGTCGCTATTTATTTTACTCAGCACCATTTAATGTATTAAAGAACAGCTTCTTTAAATTCAAAATAGAAATAGCACAGGCTCTTAATACATTTAATACATTCATAAGACTTCAAATGAAAAACATTAATCACACTGCAGATTTTCAATCTTCTGTGGATGACACAAAAAACACAGTACTCAAATTGCATGTTTTAACTAGAGGAATGTGAAATCACATTTTGACGCAAAGACAGTTAAAAAGAAAATAAAACCAACATTGAACTAATCCAGCATCAATAGACTTCCTTAAATCCCCACCTTATCCCTCTCTGGAACTCACACTACCTTCTGTAACAGCATTTCTTCCATACTGAACAATTCAACACACAAAATGAGATTTGTGAGTACTACAACATGCTTTTAAAAAAGCCAAGTATTCTGCCTGACCAGGCAGTGGCGCAGTGGATAGAGAGTCGGACTGGGATGCAGAAGACCCAGGTTCGAGACCCCAAGCTCGCCAGCTTGAGCGTGGGCCCATCTGGCTTGAGCAAAAGCTCGCCAGCTTGGACCCAAGGTCCCTGGCTCCAGCAAGGGGTTGCTTGGTCTGCTGAAGGCCCGTGGTCAAGGCACATGTGAGAAAGCAATCAATGAACAACTATGGTGTCGCAACAGCAACGAAAATCTAATGATTGATGCTTCTCACCTCTCTCTGTTCCTGTCTGTCTGTCCATATCTATCTCTCTCTCTGACTCTCTCTGTCCCTGTAAAAGAAAAAAAAAACAAAAAAAACAAACACTAAAAAAGCCAAGTATTCTGCCTGACCAGGCGATGGCACAGTGGATAGAGCGTAGGACTGGGATGCAGAAGACCCAGGTTCGAGACCCCAAGCTTGCCAACTTGAGCACGGGCCCATCTGGCTTGAGCGAAAAGCTCGCCAACTTGGACCCAAGGTCGCTGGCTCCAGCAAGGGGTTGCTCGGTCTGCTGAAGGACCGCGGTCAAGGCACATGTGAGAAAACAATCAATGAACAACTAGTGTCACAATGGCAACGAAAAACTAATGATTGATGCTTCTCAACGCTCTCTGTTCCTGTTTGTCTGTCCCTATCTATCCCTCTCTCTGACTCTCTCTCTGTCCCTGTAAAAAAAAAAAAGCCAAGTATTCTGCTGAATGTGGGAAGATAGAAACAAGATTGGGTGAAACTTCAAATATAGTAAGATAACTGTGGGGTGTTTGTTTCATTCATAGGAACTATGCTCACAGGTTAGCAAAAAGAACTAAAGATGCCAAGAAACAGACCAGCCTTATTTACTAAAGAAAGACTATACTAATAATGTCTATGAAGAGATTATAAAGATGCCATGAAAAGATATTTAAGTTATAAAGATAAATGTGAAAGGATGCAAAACTGTTTGTACAGTATAACTTCAACTGTGTAAAAATAAACCAACTAAAAGTTGTCCTAAAAAGGGTTACAAATCCAAAATGCAGTTAATAATTGTGCTTACTGTTTCTACAGTGATCTTTTTTCCTTCCTTTTACTTTTTTGCCTTTTCCAAAATTTTCTCTACTGATTTTTTTTTTTTACAGGAACAGAGAAAGAGTCAGCAAGAAGGACAGATAGGGACAGACAGAAACAGAGAGAGGTGAGAAGCATCAATCATTAGTTTTTCACTGCCATTGCGACACCATAGTTGTTCACTGATTGCTTTCTCACGTGTGCCTTGACAGTGGGCCTTCAGCAGACCGAGCAACCCCTTGCTGAGCCAGCGACCTTGGGTCCAAGCTGGCGAGCTTTTGCTCAAGCCAGATGGGCCCGCACTCAAGCTGGCGACCTTGAGGTCTCGAACCTGGGTCTTCCGCATCCCAGTCCGACGCTCTATCCACTGCGCCACCACCTGGTCAGGCTCTACTGAATTTTAATTGTTATAAAAAATGAAGCCCGATAAAAGTACTGAATAGATTTAAGTCAGGCCTATAAAATAGTATTTCTACATTTATAGAACTATAGCACGTTCCAGGTCACTCTGAATCCACTGTGTGTGAACAATCACTTCTTAGAGCCGTGATGGCGAACCTATGACACGCGTGTCAGCACTGACATGCATAGCCATTTTCGATGACACACGGATACGGCTGCATACCAGAGAAGTATGGGGCCGCATGCTGTGAAGGACATTTCATCCTCGGCTCCTGCACGGCCAGGTGTAGTAGCCGAGGATAAAACATTTGCTGTAGTGTAGACACTCTCTGCTGGAGGTCTGTAGGTCAAAACAACAGAACTCCGGCACAGAGCGTCTAGTTCTGGGACTTCCGTTTGGCTGTTTTTCTCGAAGGGACACACCACCCGAGTTATGCTCAGGTTTTTGGCGAATTTTGACACACCAAGTTCAAAAGATTGCCCATCACTGTCCTAGAGCTTAGAGAACTTCGGCCTCTCCTTCAGGCAGATGCCAAGTGTCACCAGACCTTGCCTGGGGAAAAATGCTGAACCAAAGAGAAATGTCATGGATTTACAAAAACTAACAGAAATATCTACTTGTCAAAAACCAACTTACAGTACTGTAATCTCTCCTTAATACTAGAGTTAAACAAGAGGACAGCTATTTTTTCCTATCTTCTGTGCAGATATATATATTAAAAAAGCTATAAAAAAGCTCTAATCACAGTAATTATAAAAAGCTAATCCTGGTTTAGAAACAGAAGTAAAACAACACTGTAATAGTGAACAGAGAAAAGCACAAAATTTAGGAAATCATCAAAAGTCCTTTCTATAAAAATCATTTCCATTTAAAAAAATAAGGCAATTTCAGAATATTTAAAGTTTATGAAGGAAATGTAAGTTAACATATTAGCACAAATAGCCCAGGTATAACAACACAGCTGTATTCATTTCACAGATTGCCTTGCACAAGTATTTTATAGTGAGAAATCATGATTTAGCTACTGAGTGCCACACATTGTGCTTTGACTCATACATAGTTCTTCCAAGTTAATCAGAGGGTGTGAGGACACCCACCAGAGTACTGCACAAAATATGGAACACTTCATGATTTTGCATGTCATCCTTGTGCAGGGGCCATGCTCGTCTTCTCTGAATTGTTCCAATTTTAGTGTATCAGTTGCCAAAGCGAGCACTAAATGACTCTCTTTAAGACATTTATTCACTATATACACTTTTAAGATCCCATTTCCCCACCCTACATACACACACAGACATCAAAGGGCAAACCCTCCAAATACTTTCTACCAAAGTATCAACCAGTTTGTTCATTCAACGCTGATGAAGGCTCATAATGTGAATGGCACTGGGGTCTCAAAGCAGCTGGCAGACACATCACCAACCCCTATACAGCAATTAAAAGCAGATGCCACTGCTTTCTTACAATCAAATATGCTGAAATTCTCATTGAATTACACAAGTTAAAAAATGCAACTACTTTCCCTTGATAAATACTTCTAGAGAGGGTAGGCATTACATTTTGTGATATTTGTCCCTAAACATCACAATGCCTAGTGAAGTCAGTTAACTTTCTTTTAAGCAATGGAGCATTTTTTACTCTTAAGAATGAGATACCTTGATACTGAGAGTAAGTGACCGGTCCTCTATCTAGATTAAAACTACTCAGTTCTCTCAAAAGCTGAGAATCAGGAATGCAAATTTCCATTAAAATCTATGGTCTCCTCTTCCATCTGTTGATTTTCAATATGCTTCTGTGTCAGCCGCTCCAGGTCTTTCCTCACATTTGGGTGGTCTTCCAGATCCTCGTAGAGTGATCTCACAATGTCCAGCCTCCTGTAATTCTCAGGCTTGACTAGGCTTCGGATAACCTGAAGGCATCGCTCTTTTAGAGTATACACTGTAAGGGCAGAAAACCGAATCTTCAGCAGCAAAATCAGGCAGGCCTTGAGACAAGGGATGAGGATGAGCAAGAGGTTTTGCCAACCATGGCATTTACACTTACTACAGATGCACCTCACTCCGGGTAAAAAAAAAAAATAGTATGTGTGTTGTAGCAGAATGTAATGTGATGGCCCCAAATGACACCCCATGGTATTCATGACCTTGTGTAATAACTTCCCTTGAAAGTGGGCTGAACCTGTGATGTGTTTTAATAACTGAATGTGGGTGAAGTAACTTGTGGCAATTTTGGGTCTAAGCCTTTAAAAGCCTGGCAACTTTCACTTTTACCCTCTCAGAAATCTTGAGCTAAAGGAGAGGCCACACAAAGAGGGATAGGCACTGAAACTACATGAGAGAAACCCAGCCCTCAGCCAACCTGCCAGAAGACAGCCTCCCCAACGACCACCAATGAGCAGAATAACCACCTAGCTAAGCTCAGCCCAGACTGCAGAATTATAAACAAATCAAATGGTTGTTATTAGTTTGGGGGTAGTTGTCACATGGCAATAGATAACAAAAACAGTGTATAATTGGATTTGGGGGGAGCTGAAATCTGATTTTATTTACTGGGGAACTTACACTTGAAGGGTATCCCATAAGGCAAAATTTACATTTAACTTATCAAGTGTCATTTTTGTATACACACTTCCTTAAAATAGGATCTTTATACACATATTAGCTTGACTCTTTAGTGAGAGAGAGAGACAGGGAGAGAGATGAGAAACATCAACTTGTAGTTGCATCACTTTGTTGGTCACAGATTGTTTCTCATACATGCCTTGACCAGGGAGCTCCAGCCAAGCCAGTAACCCCAGCTCAAGCCAGCAACCGTGGGCATCAATACAGTGACCTTTGGGCTCAAGCCAGCGACCATGGGGTCATTATCTATGACCCTACACTCAAGCTGGTGACCTCAGGTTTCGAACCTGAGACCTCACTGTCTCAGGGTGATGGTCTATCAACTGTGCTACCACAGGTCATATCTTTTTCCTTTATTTATTTATTTATTTATTTTAAATTTATTTATTTTTATTTTATTCATTTTAGAGAGGAGACACAGAGTGAGAGAGAGTGAGAGAGAGTGAGAGAGAGTGAGAGAGAGTGAGAGAGAAAGAGAGAAAGGGGGGAGGAGCTGGAAGCATCAACTCCCATATGTGCCTTGACCGGACCAGTGCAGGATTTTGAACTGGCGACCTCGGTGTTCCCAGGTCAACGCTTTATCCACTGTGCCACCGCAGGTCAGGCTCTTTTTCCTTTTTTTAAAAGAATTTTTATGACTTTATCTGAACAAAACTGACAGCAACTTCCAGGAAGCAAAATCTCAATGGATTGAGATTTGCACCCTAATCACTTGTTTGTTTTTTGTGTTTTTTAGAGACAGAGAGTCAGAGAGAGGGATAGATAGGGACAGACAGAGAGAGAGATTAAGAAGCACCAGTACTTTGTTGCGGCACCTTACTTATTCACTGATTGATTTCTCATATGTGCTCTGATGGGGGCTGGGGGACTACAGCAGAGCTAGTGACCCCTTGCTCAAGCCAGAGACCTTGGGCTTCAAGCCAGTGACCTTTAGGCTCAAGCCAGTGACCATGGGGTCATGTCTACGATGCCACACTCAAGTAAGCAACCCTGCGCTCAAGCTGGATGAACCCATGCTCAAGCTGGCGACCTTGGGGTTTCAAACCTGGGTCCTCCATGTCCCAGTCCAACACTCTATCTACTGCGCTACCACCTGGTCAGGCTAATCACTTGAGTTTTAAACAAATGGTACACTCTGATGTTAATGTTCAATTCAGTGATTATTTTGACAGAGACAGAGAGAGGGACAAATAGGGACAGACAGGAAGGGAGAGAGATGAGAAACATCAATTATTTGTTGTGGTACCTTAGTTGTTAATTGACTGCTTTCTCATGTGCCTTGACCAGGGATTACAACAAAGTCAGTGACCTTGGGCTCAAGCCAGTGACCATGAGGTCACGTTTATGATCCCATGCTCAAGCCAGCAATCCCACACTCAAGCTGGTGAGTCCGCGCTCACGCTGGATGAGCCCGTGCTGGAGCCGGCAACTTCGGGGTTTCAGAATTTATTTATTTACCCCTGATTAGCACTGTGAGCTTGGCCGGGTTAAATAATACTAAAAGATACAATACTAGAAGTCATATAAATAAGCCATTGTATCTCATTCTCTACATCTGTTTTTCTCGTAAGACTCCAGGGCATAATTCTGCTCTAAGGCCAGGGAAACCAAATGCATTCATAATTCTACAATCAGGTACTTTAATTTAGCCTACCTCTAACAAGCCCAAAGAGCTCCTGAGACACTGCAACATCTCTGCTCAATACAGGACCTACAAATATATTACTTTCATTTTATTTGTGGTAGAGAATAGGATGTAGAAAGGTTGAATACGTTCCCAAGCATCAGGCAAAAATCCGTAAGGGCTTGACTCCTGCAAGTGGCTTTTCCTCTACTTACTTATTACAACAGCCTTTCCTCTACTTACTTATTACAACTTATTACATCTTTTTAAAAAGATGAAACATCAATACCTGGTAGTGTGATGTTGGCAAAAATAGGCTGTCCATCAACATTGAGAGATGGCACAAATAGCTCAGTTTGGTTTACCAGAAGCCCATCATATGTCCCGGCATCTCGGAAGAGCCAAAGGTGACCTGTTAATACAAACAGAGGCTGTTAAATGGCCACACACCTCTTCTCTTCATCTCCCTGGACTAACATTGAAATATTTACCATTCTGTTTAAATATCATACAAAGGCCTTCAAATAATACTAGCGTACTCAATCTTCACAATATTTATTTGCAAATGAGAAAGCAGATATGAAAAAAACCAAGTGACTTGCTCAAGGCAACAGGACCAATAATAAAGAGAAAAGCATATACTCGAAGCTCCAAATCCTACCCCTATCTTCTACCACAGAGGAAAAGCTAAGTATATGAATTGCAAATCACACCAATGAAAACTAAAAGAGAGGAAGTCACTGACTCCTCAAATATGTGCTTCTTAAAAACAAGAAGGGGCAGCCTGATGACGCAGAGGCTTCCTAGGCTGATACAGCATCTGCCAAGGAAGCTGAGGACCCAGGTTCTGGGGTCGCCAGCTTGAGCTTGGGATCACAGGTCACTGGCTTGAGCCCAGGATTACTGGCTTGAGCAAGAGGTCACTGGCTCAGCTGGAGCCACCTCCCACCCCTGCATTCAAGGCACATATGAGAAGCAATCAATGAACAACTAAGGTGCCACAACTATGAGTTGATGCTTCTCATTTTTCTCCCTTCCTGTCTGTCCCTCCCTCTCTCTCTCTCTCAAAAGAAAAAAAAATGTAGCAAAAATATTATGTTGAGAGACAGAAAATGTACGTTCTCTAGGAACAGATAAAACTAATCTATAATGTACAAAATACCAGAAGAGTGGTTGCCTCTGGGAGGGAGAGAACTGAGTGAAAAGGGGCAGGAGGCTACTTTCTAGGGTGACGGAAAAGTTCTAATCTATAACTTGATTTAGATGTTGCTCCATTTATCAAAACACCTCAAACCCTAAGATCTGTACATTATACTCAATGTAAATTCTTTTTTTTTGGCATAAAGAGACTTTACTGAAAACAAAAAACCAGAGGAACCAAGTTATTACAAACAGGAATGTAGACTCATAGCAAAACAAAACAAGAAAAAAACCCCACAAACAGGGCTGGAGAAAGGGTGTCCAAATGACCGTGTCGGGGGGAGGCTAAGAGCAAGGAAAGGGAGAGGGAGTATTCTTCTTCTTCCCATTTCTTCTTCTTCTTTTTATTCCCCCCTGAAGTGAGAAGTGGGAGGGTGGGGGGCGGCAGACAGAAAGACTTCCACATGCACCCGATTGGGATCCATCCGGCATGCCCACCAGGAGGTGATGCTCGGCCCCACTGGGGCATTGCTCCACTGCAATCAGAGTCATTCTAATGTCTGCGGTGGAGGCCATGGAGCCATTCTCAGTGCCCGGGCCAACTTTGCTCCCATGAAGCCTTGGCTGCAGGAGAGGAAGAGACAGAGAGAAAGGAGAGGGGGAAGGGGGGAAGGGGGGAGAAGCAGATGGGTGCTTCTCCTGTGTGCCCTGGCCGGGAATGGAACCAGGGACTTCCAAACACTGGGCCAACGCTCTACTGCTAAGCCAACTGGCCAGGGCCCTTCTTTTTTTTAAAAAAAAAACAACTCAGACCACTTTCTTTTCTTTTCTTTTTTATTTTATTCATTTTAGAGAGGAGACACAGAGTGAGTGAGAGAGAGAGAGAGAGAGAAAGGGGGGAGGAGCTGGAAGCATCAACTCCCATATGTGCCTTGACCAGACCAGTACAGGGTTTTGAACTGGCGACCTCAGTGTTCCCAGGTCGACGCTTTATCCACTGCACTACCACAGGTCAGGCAGGGGCCCTTCTTTTTTTAAAAAAAGATTTTATTTATTGATTTTAGAGAGAGAAAGGTGGCAGGAGGAATGGGAAGCATAAGCTTGTAGCAGTTGCTTTTCATATGTTCCCTGACCCAACAAGTCCGGGGTTTCAAACCAGTGACCTCAGCTTTCCAGGTTGATGCTTTATCCACTGAGCCACCACAGGTCAGGCATTCTTTCCATTTCTTAAAAAAAAAAAAAAAGAAAAAAGACCAAGAAACAAATACATCATATGCAAAAAAGAGAGAGAGAGAAAGAGAGGCAAATCCCCAGGCCTAAAATTCTGTTAAAGGAGTGAGGAGGTATCTCAGAATAAACATAGCATGTGTTTCTGGGGCATAAAACTTAAAGATTTGATGGGAAAATTTAAGAAATGTAAACTGGATGCCTGACCAGGCGGTGGCAAAGTGGATAATGAGTTGACCTGGGACGCTGAGAACCCAGGCTTGAAACCCAGAGGTCACTCACTGGCTTGAGTGCGGGCTCATCAGCTTGAGCACAGGATCACCAGCTAGAGCATGGGATCACAGACATGACCCCATGGTCATTGGTTTGAGCAGGGGGTCATTGGCTCGGCTGGAGCACCAGAGTCAAGGCATGTATGAGAAGCAATAGAAGAACCAAGGTGCCGCAACTATGAGTTAATTGATGCTTCTCATTTCCCTTCCTGTCGGTCTCTGTTTCTCTCTCTCCTCTTTCTTGCATAAAAATATTAAAAAAATAAAATAAAGAAATGTAAACTGGTATGTAATTTCTTTATTGTGGTTAAATATACATAAAATTGACCATTTAAACTATTTTAAGTGCACAGTTCAGTGACATTAAGTACATTCACATGGCAAATAATATATATTTTAAATTTTAATATTAACTCAGGAACAAATAAATGTTGAATATATTATTTACAGTTTGAAATGTAAAAAAAGAAGGCTTTTAGCAATAGGTAACTTTATAAAGACTCTCAGCATAAATAACTTCATTTAGCTTCTCTTCCATCTTAAACTCTAAGTAACCCCAGGATTTACTTAGGTCTAAAACTCCCTATCCCTGGCCTTGAAGTTAGTTTTGCCAAATTGCAGATGTGTCAGGGATGGCTTTTAAATCCTAGAATGTTTAGAAATGTTCTTGTTAAGCATACGAAACATTTATCACTACTATGTTATCATCTTCAGAGCTTATGGACTTAGTGTGTAAAAATATTTTTTTCTTTAAATTGATCTTATAGATAAACGTTGTAACAAGACAGTAAGATTTAATGAGCTTATTAGCAAGATTAATGAATATGTTTTATTGCTTTTGTACCATGCTTTGCTGAGTTCCTCCTCCTTCTCATACCCCAATCAGGTGGTGATTTTATCTTTAAAAAGTAGGCCCAAACTTTGTTCAGGGTGCATGATTTGGACTGACTTAGGTCTCCGTGTGGTCACCAGCTTTAAAATAAAGACTCTTTAATTTGGCTACTTAATTGTGTGCCAAAACGTCTGTTTTTCTCTGTTCCCATACAAGTTTTCTAGATAAAGTAGGAGATCACAGAAACATTGATCCCTAAAAGAACTGTGTTCTTCCTCACTTAATACTTTGAAAAGTTCGGTATTAAAGTTTAAGAGGCATTGCCTGACCTGTGGTGGCGCAGTGGATAAAGCGTCGACCTGGGAACACTGAGGTCGCCAGTTCAAAACCGTGCACTGGTCTGGTCAAGGCACATATGGGACTTGATGCTTCCTGCTCCTCCCCCCTTATTCTCTTTCTCTCTCTCTCTCTCTCACTGTGTCTCCTCTCTAAAATGAATAAAATAAAAAGAAATTAAAAAAAAAAAGTTTAAGAGGCATTATTGCGTATATCACTCTCAAGGAAAAAGTTCTACCAGGTTCCTCTTGGGATGGTTTTGAAAATATATTTTCTTTTTCTTTCTTTTACAGGGACAGAGAGAGAGTCAGAGAGAGGGATAGATAGGGACAGAAAGACAGAAACGGAGAGAGGTGAGAAGCATCAATCATTAGTTTTTCATTGCCGTCACAACACCTTAGTTTTTCACTGATTGCTTTCTCACATGTGCCTTGACCGCAGGCCTTCAGCAGACTGAGCAACCCATTGCTGGAACCAGCGACCTTGGGTCCAAGCTGACGAGCTCTTTGCTGAAGCCAGATGGGCCCGCGCTCAAGCTGGCGAGCTCGGGGTCTTGAACCTGGGTCTTCAGCATCCCAGTCCGACGCTCTATCCACTGCGCCAACCGCCTGGTCAGGCTCTTTTTTCCTTTTTAAAAATAATTTTTATATTTCAATTACAGTTGACATTCGATATTACTGTATAACAGCCTTGGTCGCTTGGCTCAGTGACAGAGGTTAGCTCAGTGATAGCACGCTGGCCAGGCGTGTGGAAGTCCCAGGTTCAATTCATAGGAGAAGATCCCATCTGCTTCTCCACCCTTCCCTCTCCTTTCTTTTTCTTCCCCTCCCGCAGCCAAGGCTCCATGGAAGCAGAGTTGGCCAGGGCGCTGAGGATGGTTTCATGGACTCCACCTAAGGCCCTAGAATGGCTTCGGTTGCAAGGGAGCATCAGCCCCTAGTGGGCTTGCCGGGTGGATCCCAGTGGGGCTTATACGGGAGTATGTCTCTCTACCTCCCTTCTTCTAACTTCAGAAAAATACAATATACATACATACATATATATACATATACTACTGTATAACAATTTCAAGTATACAATATAGTGGTTAGACATTTATGTAATTTACGTGACTCCTCCCTTAAGTCTAGTAGCTATCTGACACCATATATAGTTGTTACATTACACTGCGGAACAATTACTTTTTCATTTTCTGCTGCATGAGGTTCTAGAACTTCTTTAGAATCTGCATTGCTGATTCTAAATCTGAAATCCATTTTATGGTGCATGCTCTAGTTTTTATGCAATTTTAATTTTTTGTTATAGTTAATGGCATGCATTGGTTTTAAAATTGGAGTTAAAGGGCAACGACTCTTGAACATAACCACAAGGCAATTAATGTTGTACAAACATCACTTTTACATAATTGTAGTTATTTTTAAATGTAAAAAATTATATTATTATTATTTTTTTTTTACAGGAACAGAGAGTCAGTGAGAGGGATAGATAGGGACAGACAGATAGGAACGAAGAGAGATGAGAAGCATCAATCATTAGTTTTTCATTGCCATTGCGACACCTTAGTTGTTCACTGATTGCTTTCTCACATGTGCCTTGACCGCGGGTCTTCAGCGGCCCAAAGCAACCCCTTGCTGGAGCCAGCGACCTTGGAGTCTCGAACCTGGGTCTTCCGCATCCCAGTCCGACGCTCTATCCACTGCGCCACCACCTGGTCAGGCTAAATGTAAAAAATTATTATCAGATAAAAACACTCTCTTATTCTGTTTTAAGATTGAATCATGGCCTGACCAAGGTCGCTGGCTCCAGGAAGGGGTTGCTTTGGTCCGCTGAAGGCCCGCGGTCAAGTCACATGTGAGAAAGCAATCAATGAACAAATAAGGTGTCGCAATGGCAACGAAAAACTAATGACTGATGCTTCTCACCTCTCTCCATTCCGGTCTGTCTGTCCCTATCTGTCCCTCTCTCTGACTCTCTCTCTGTCCCTGTTAAAAAATAAAATAAAATAAATAAATAAAATAAAATAAAGATTGAATCATGGCGCCTGACCAGGCGGTGGCGTTGGACTGGGATGCGGAAGACCCAGGTTCGAGACCCCAAGCTCACCAGCTTGAGCGCGGGCCCATCTGGCTTCAGCAAAAAGCTCACCAGCTTGGACCCAAGGTCCCTGGCTCCAGCAAGGGGTTGCTCAGTCTGCTGAAGGCCCACGGTCAAGGCACATGTGAGAAAGCAATCAATGAACAACTGAGGTGTTGCAACGGCAACGAAAAACTAATGATTGATGCTTCTTACCTCTCTCTGTTTCTGTCTGTCTGTACCTATCTATCCCTCTTTCTGACTCTCTGTCCCTGTAAAAAAAAAAAAAAAGATTAAATCATGGCTTCTTTGAGTAGGCATAAATGTAATAATAGTCCTGACACCTTCTGTTACATATATGGCTATTATACACTTCAACGTCAAAGGCACAATATTTCATCATTTGTGACATGTGCATATATTGCCTATTTTCAAGTTCCCTGTGGCAATCAAAACAAGAATTGGGCTCCTCATATTGTGTGTCATAATTGTGAGAAAATGCTTCATGACTGGACAAAAGGAAAATGTGAGGGAATGCCTTTTGGTATTCCCATGGTTTGGCGTGAACCCAAGGACCACAGCAGTGACTATTATTTCTGTCTGATCCATACAAAGGGCATCGGCAAGAAAACACGGCATATGATTGCATATCCTAACATTTCTTCTGCAATACGACCTATCCCACACTCTGAGACACTCCCAGTTCCAATTTTCAATGGTTTAATTTCTTCTAAGGACGAAGAAAGTGAACATGGTGATCAAGTGTATTTTGATAAGATGCATGAGGAAATGGTTGTAGAATCTAAAGGGTCTTCTTCTGATGCCAAGCAGTCATCAACCCCTCAGCAGTTTAGCCAACCTGAACTGAATGACTTAGTAAGAGATTTGGGCTTATCAAAGAAAGCAGCTGAGTTATTAGCCTCCAGGCTCCAAAAAAATAATGTACTTAACCGGCCAGCTAAAGTATCCCATTTCAGGAAGCATGAATAAAGTTATGTGAAAGTTATTTCCAAAGACAAACAATTTGTTTACCGTCATGATATCAGTAGTTTTCTCAGCCAGCTAGGTGTTACCACTTACAGTCCAACAGAATGGTGGCTATTTCTTGACAGCTCTAAACGGAGTCTGCAATGTGTTCTCCTACACAATGGTAATGTTTATGCAGCGGTTACAATTGGTTATTCAACTCATTTGCAAGAAGATTATGACATAAAAATTGTCCTCGACTTTCTGAAGTATGAGGAGCATGAATGGATCATTTGTGTGGATCTTAAAGTGGTCAATTTCCTGCTAAGACAACAGAGAGGTTTCATGAAGTATCCTCGCTTTCTGTGTTTGTGGGATAGCCAAGCTCGGGGAAAAACACTGGACAGAGAAGGAGTGGCCGAAACATGAAGCCCTGGACGTAGGGATGCAAAATATTGTGAATGAACCTGTAGTTCATCAAGACAGGACCATTTTTCCCCCCACTTCACATCCAACTTGACTTAATGAAGCAGTTTGTTCAGGCTTTGAATAGAGAAAGTGAATGCTTTTAACATATTATTTCTGCTTTTCCTGTCTTATCCTTCGAGAAGATAAAAGCAGGTGTATTCGCCTGACCAGGCAGTGGCGTAGTGGATAGAGCTTTGAACTGGGATGCGGAGGACCCCGGTTCGAGACCCCAAGCTCGCCAGCTTGAGTGCGGGCCCATCTGGCTTGAGCGAAGGCTCACCAGCTTAAACCCAAGGTCGCTGGCTCCAGCAAGGGGTTGCTTTGGTCCACTGAAGGCCCGCGGTCAAGGCACATGTGAGAAAGCAATCAATGAACAACTAAGGTGTCGCAATGGCAATGAAAAACTAATGATTGATGCTTCTCACTTCTCTCAATTTCTGTCCCTATCTGTCCCTCTCTCTGACTCTCTCTCTGTCCCTATTAAAAAAATAAAATAAATAAATAAAAAAGAACCTATACTTTAAAATTTTTTTTTTAATGTTTTATTTATTTACTTATTTTACAGAGAGACAGTCAGAGAGAGGGATATATAGGGACAAACAGAGAGAGGTGAGAAGCATCAATCATTAGTTTTCGTTGCTGTTGGGACACCATAGTTGTTCATTGATTGCTTTCTCACATGTGCCTTGACCATGGGCCTTCAGCAGACCTAGTAACCCCTTGCTGGAGCCAGCAACCTTGGGTCCAAGCTGGTGAGCTTTTTGCTCAAGCCAGATGGGCCCGCGCTCAAGCTGGCGAGCTTAGGGTCTCGAACCTGGGTCTTCCGCATCCCAGTCCGATCCTCTATCCACTGCGCCACCGCCTGGTCAGGCAAAAAAGAACCTATACTTTAAAAAAAAACAAAACAAAACAGGTGTATTCAATGGCCCTCCAATTTGAACCCTCATACGTGATGAAGAATTTGCCAGGAAGATGAATAAGGAGGAGAAAGCAACATGGCAGTCTTTTGCAGCAGTTACAAAGAACTTACTTGGCAACAAAAAAGCAGAAAACTATGAGCTTCTGGTTCAAAGGATGCTGTCGTGGCTTTCTGCGACATTGGAGGTAACATGAGCGTTAAGATTCACTTCCTGAATCTTATCTCACCTTGATAAGTTTCCCGAAAATCTTGGAGCTATTAGTGATGAGCAGGGAAAACGCTTTCATCAAGATCTGAAGATGATGGAGCGTTATCAGTGGCGATGGGACAGAAATATGATGGCAGACTACTGCTGGAGCATCAAACGTGATTGTCCTCAACAAGTAAACAAACGCAAGAACTACAAATGCAAATTTTTGCCTGAATAGAATTTAAATAAGTTTTGCGCAAGTTTTATAAGTAAAATGTTTTAATATGTTTTATTTCAAAATTGTAGACAAATTCTAATGCAATCATATCTTTTAGTGTAATAGTGTATTTACTGCATTATATAATTATATTTTCACAAAAATGATGCCCAAGAAGACATTCTACTTCATTATGTTAAACTAAATGTTGAAAATTTTACAATAAGATGAAAACCTAAAATCTTGAATTGCAAAAAAACTGTAGCTTACAGAGAAAAACTAATGTCAGATTTGAGATCAGCACACTTGAATTAGGTAAGAACAAGTGTTTTTGTGGGTGCAACAAAAATTTTGTTCCCCAGTGTTACTGACTATATTTCCTATGCTGCATTTTACACCCCTGTGACTATTCTGTAACTACCAATTTGTACTTCTTAATCCCTTCACCTTTTTCACCCAGTCCCCCAACTCCTCTCCATTCTGGCAACCATAGTTTGTTCTCTGTATCTAGTAGTCTGTTTCCATGGCTCTGCAAACTAAACCAGATTAAGACTACTTTTCTTCCTGAAAGCAACTGGATGATTACTACCTCCCTAAGCAATATAAGGCCGCTGGGTTACTACAACAGCAGTCTTCCCTACAGTTAAACCACTGCAAACTGAGTGAGCTTTTTAGAATGTAAATACAGCAATGTCCTGTCACTGCTAGGAAACTTTAAATGGCCCCAAGTACCTAGGGGTAAAATCAGCTTTAGGGCTTCCTCTCCCACCATTCAATATCCTCTTCTCCTTAAACGGTAGGGTTCCCTCTGCCTAGAACTGCTGTCTTGGGTAGGTTAGTTTCCATTCATTCTGCAGGACTCCCTTTCAACTGCTCTCCCTAGTTGAAACCACACGTGTGTACACACCATCATCACCACGGGACAGATGCCATCTCCTAGCTCCAGCAGCCCACTATGCTCCTTTCCTATCGCAGCAATTTTGACACTGGCTTGTTCTCATGTGTCTATGCATTCATGCGTCTCCCCACTGAGCTGTGTTCTTCATGCAGGCAGGGCCCCTAGCGGGCCTGGCCCACTGGATACATTGGAGAATGTGATTCTCCCATCCACGGACTGAACAACAGGGAATTAGGGGATGGAGCACTTCTTTAAGGGTAACTATATGTGGAAGAGGATTGGGGAAAGGCCACTATCAAATGCAAATTAATCAGTCTTATAAAGAAGATTGCTCTGTCACTTATTAGTAGCGTCAACTTGGATCTGTCACCACCTCTTTGGGGGCCCACTTCCTCATGCGTAAGTGGTAATAATAATAATAATAATGACCACAGCACCTGCCGCCCAGGATGATGGAGTGGATTCTATGAGCTCATGCCATCGTTATTGTTGCTATCAGGCCTAGAGCCATGGGCAACGGACTGGGCACAGCTCAGCACCGGCGGGCAGGCGCTTAAGCAGCGGGACCAAGGGGGTGGCGAAGGACGACCCCTACCTCGGTAGCTGTGGATGCGGCGGCCCGTGCCCGGCGGCAGCGTGGGATAGGGCTGCGGCTCGCCGTCGAAGTTGAGCCACACGGGAAGGACAACGCGCGGGCTGCGGTTGCAGAAGATGACCTGGGACGGCTCGCGCGAGTTCACTGACCGCAGCACTGGCCGTGGCCTCGCGGCCTCCATTTTCCTCCGCGGCGTCCGCCTCCTCGCGATCGAATTCTTCTGGGCTGGACTCCTCCGAATCCGACTCTTCCCCTCAGTACTTTTCAGGTCCGTACTCCTCCATGATCGCTTCGACCTCTTCCAGGTTCCCTGCCTTTCGGAACATTACATCCCTGAACCTACAAAACCCTGGCCTCCGCGTCTCGGATTCGCGCGCACCAGACCCGCCAGGCGTGCTGAGCCGGGAAGATCGTGCGTGCGTACGCGCGCGCGCATTCCCGGGGAGGCGTACGTGCAGTTTCGCGCGCTCTCGTTCGGGGGTGGGGTACACACTCGTAGAAATGGCCGGTTTGAGGCTGTGCGCTTGCGCGATGGGTCATTTAGCCACAAGGGCCTAATCCTGCTGAGGCGGTGGGTGACCGACCACCCATCCCATTCCCATGTTAACTTTAGGAATTGGGCTTTGCCCTTCTGTTTCCAGTAGCTTCGTCCATTCTCTTAAGACCTTCATGATTTTGCCATATTCTCCCTACCATCTGCGCTATTATTTACTTAATAGTTCTCTCATTAATCAAGTTTGTTTTGTCTCAATTTTGGGTGACAAAAATTAAAATTTTATACAGAAGTGGATAATAACGTTAAAATTTTCCCTCTCATCCCAGTTCCCGTAGCCACCTAAAAAGTCTCAGTTTTTTGCGGTTCCGTTCAAAGGTATTCTTCTATGCATGTGCAAGCAAACAACTTTGAAAATTTTTATATCATTATCACCAATAGAAATTCATTTTCCCTTGCCATAGAAGAGTACAATGAAACTAAGTTCAAAGAAAACAAAACAACAGTTATTGTCTGTTAAAAGTTCTGACCTTGCTCTTGATTTAAAAGGGTTAAACAAAAGTTAGTTGTTAGATGGTGTTAGTTGTCAGACCAACCTTCTCCTGAACATAAAGGAAACTGGAAAAAGAATCACTTTTCACACTGCAGAGTGTGCCCTCTGAAATTCAGCTACATGGATATTTTTTTTTAATATTTTATTCATTTTAGAAAAGAGAGAAGGTGGGTAGAGCAGGAAGCATCAACTCCCATATGTGCTTGACCAGGAAAGCCCAGGTTTTCGAACTGGTGACCTTAGCATTCCAGGTCGATGCTTTATCCACTGCACCACCACAGGTCAGGCATTCACCTACATGGATTCTTTTTTTTTTTTTACAGGGACAGAGAGAGAGTCAGAGAGAGGGATAGATAGGGACAGACAGGAACGGAGAGAGGTGAGAAGTATCAATTATTAGTTTTTCGTTGCCGTTGCGACACCTCAGTTGTTCATTGATTGCTTTCTCACATGTGCCCTGACCGCAGGCCTTCAGCAGACCGAGGCACCCCTTGCTGGAGCCAAGGGCCGTGGGTCCAAGCTGGCGAGCATTTGCTCAAGCCAGATGGGCCCACGCTCAAGCTGGCGATCTGGGGGTCTCGAACATAGGTCTTCCCAGTTCGACGCTCTATCCACTGCGCCACCCTTGGTCAGGCTACATGGATTCTTATTCCAGGTTTAACTTCAGGTATGTGATGTTGAGCAAAGCTCTTGAAATTCTCTGAGTTTTTAATTGCTCATCTTGAAATTGCATATTTTAATTTTTTTAATTGAATTTATTGGGATGGCATTGGTTAGTAAAATTGTTTAGGTGTACAATGAAATTGTCATTTTAAAGAAGTACTTATTATCATAACGTGGATTAAATGGAAAAGTGTTCAGCCTCTAGCACATATATATATATATTGCTTACAAAAATTAGGGGATATTTCAAAATGAATTTGAAGCGATAAAAAAAATAGAAGCGTTTGATATTATTTTATTAAACAAGAACATCAAAAAAGCAAACGATGGCCTGACCTGTGGTGGTGCAGTGGATAGAGCATCAGCCTGGGACACAGAGGACCCAGGTTTGAAACCTAAGGTTGCTGGCTTGAGGGCAGGTTCACCACCTTGAGTGTGGGGTCACTGGCTTGAGTGCGAGATCATAGATGTGACCCCATGGTTGCTGGTTTGAACCCTTATGTCACTGGTTTGAACCCCAAGGTTGCTGGCTTGAGCAAGGGGTCACTGGCTCGGCTGGAGCCTCCCCCGTCCCGCCCCCATCAAGGTACAGATGAGAAAGCAATCAAATGAACAACTAAGGTGCCCCAAGTCTGAGTTGATGCTTCTCATCTCTCTCCCTTGCTATCTGTCTGTCTCTCTCTTTAAAATAAATTTTAAAAAGAGAGAGAATAGCTGGAAAGAATTGGCTATACCTGAAAGGAATCAAGCAAGTCTTCCCAGAAGGGGTTATATCTGAGATGAACATTGAATAAAGAGTAAGAGGCCTGACCTGTGGTGGCGCAGTGGATAAAGTGTCGACCTGGGAACACTGAGGTTGCCAGTTCAAAACCCTGCACTGGTCTGGTCAAGGCATATATGGGAGTTGATGCTTCCAGCTCCTCCCCCCTTCTCTATTTCTCTCTCTCTTTCTCTCTCTCACTCTGTGTCTCCTCTCTAAAATGAATAAAATAAAAAGAATTAAAAAAAAAAAAAAAAGAGTAAGAGTTTTCCATTCCTATCTCCCATCAGTCAAATATCCAGCCTAAATGTCAGATCAGGGCTCACACTCCTTAGGAGAGTGGGCAGAACCCACAGTAGGCACTGATTCCCCAGTCCAGTTTGCTTCCCATTGATTTTATATCCACAGACTCCAAGTCCAGAACTCCTATAGGCCTACCACTTACTGGAAACTCACTCACCTGGTGGCCCACGGCAAGAAGGTACAAATGTTTATGCCCACAGACTAGCACTACAGCCCTCACATTTAAAACAAGGGGCAGGGAGAAGAGAGCAAATAAGCTTTCTTGTTTGTTTTTGGCTACACTTCTGGTTCTCAAACAAATCTGCAAAATGAAGAGGTTTAGATTTATGATTTCCTTCTATATGAGCAAAATTTCAGCTTCTTCAATTGCCTCACAAGAAAGACTGATGCAAACTCTTCTCTACAAAACACGCTGGAAAATGGCAACCCCATTAAATGAGGGCAAGCTTATTGAGGATATGGCAATGAAATAAAAGGGGGAAAGAGCCGAACCAGGCAGTGGCGCAGTAGATAGAGCATCCGACTGGGATGTGGAGGACCCAGGTTTGAGACCCTGAGGTCACCAGCTTGAGTGCAGGCTCATCTAGTTGAGTAAGGTTCACCAGCTTAAGCCCAAGGTCGCTGGCTCAAGCAAGAGGTCATTCGGTATGCTGTAGCCCCCAGTCAAGGCCACAAGGAAGAACTGATGTTTCTCATCTCTCTCCCTTCCTGTCTGTCCCTATCTGTCCCTTTCTCTGCCACAAGAAAAAAGGGGGAAAGACCCATCAAATTATATGTGTAGTGTGATGACATTTATCTAAATAGTATATATATCACCCTACCCCATCCTACCACCACTCTCTTGAATTTAGTTTTATCTTTATAATGAAACAACAAAATCATTTTTTTCCCAAATTATGAGATATAATTAACCTGTCAATTCTTTTCTTAATTTTTAAAAATTTATTTATTCATTGCAAAGAGGAGAGAGAATGAGAGAAAGGGAGAGATAAAAGGGGAAGAGGAGCAGGAAGCATCAACTCCCATATGTGCCTTGACCAGGCAAAACTACAATTTCCAACAGGCGAACTCAGTGTTCCAAGTCTATGCTTTATCCACTGTGTCAACACAGGTCAGGCAACCTATGTCAATTCTTAAAAGCCAGAGGCAGATTAAGGTCAGTAAAGGCCTCGGGCACATTAGAAAATATTGGGCCCCTTAAAAAAAAAGAGACAAAAAAAAAAAAACCACACACACAAAAAAAGAGACAAAAATAAAAATACTGTACATGTTAACCATATTTTTAAATAAATAAAATATAGTGCCTGACCAGGTGGTGGCGCAGTGGATAGAGCGTCGGACTGGGATGTGGAAGACCCAGGTTCGAGACCCCGAGGTCGCCAGCTTGAGCGCGGGCCCATCTGGCTTGAGCAAAAGCTCGTCAGCTTGGACCCAAGGTCACTGGCTCCAGCAAGGGGTTGCTCTGTCTGCTGAAGGCCCGCGGTCAAGGCATGTGTGAGGAAGCAATCAATGAACAACTAAGGTGTTGTAACAAAAACCGATGACTGATGCTGCTTCTCATGTCTCACCATTCCTGTCCTGCTGTCTTGTCTGTCCCTGTCTATCCCTCTCTCTGACTCTCTCTCTGTAAAAAAAAAAAAAAAGGAAATGAATGCTGCAGAAAAGAACAGTGCTGCAGAGAACCTTAACAGCATTCAATAGGACAGTCACAGAATAATCTCAGAAATAAAAACAAACTTGCAATTATGACTAGTGCAACAAAGGAGATAACTTGTGGCACTATGGAAGCCTGGATTTTTTTTTTTTTAATTGATTTGAGCAAGAGAGGAAGGGAGAGAGAGAGAGAGACAGGAACATCGAGCTATTTCTGTATGTGCCCTGACCGGAAATCGAACAGGTAACCTCTGTGTTTTGGGACGATGCTCTTAGCGACTGAGCATCCAGCGAGCGCAGAAAGGCTGGAGATTTGATGATCAATGCTGTGTAAATGCTCAGTGACATGGAATAGACTCTCAGAAGCAGCACAGATATAGCAGAGGGTTTCATCTTAATCAAAGATGAACTTCCAGGAGAAAGAAAAAAGTTCCAGGTACTGTTTAAAGGTGTGAAGAGGGTGACCAGAAGAAAGTGCTGGATCAGAGAGGTTCCTCATCCGGTACCTTGCAGGAAAATGACAGTATGAGTAATTCTAAGGAATTATACAAAATTATAAAAGAACCAACACTCTGAGACTACTTATTTTACCATTGGCTCTCCTTGGCAGTGCAATACATAGAGATGGCATATCCAGATGGCCTCCAGCAGAATTACATGACCAGCAGTAACTCTGGACCTTCAGCTATATTGAACATTCACAACATGAAAAAGTTGTGGAGGAAAGTCACAAGAAAAGATAGGACTTCCTGTTAATCAAATCACAATTGCTCAGCCTAGACTGCATAAGTTGGTCGGTTAGAGCTTCATCCTGAAGCAGAGGTTTCTGGTTTGATCCCCAATCAGGGCACAGATCCAAGTTCCTGGCTCTCTCTCACTCTCCCTTCTTTCTTCTAAAATCAGTAATTTTTTTTGGCCCTGGCCAGTTGGCTCAGTGGAATAGCATCGACCCGGTGAGTGTAAGTCCCAGGTTCGATACCCAGCGAGGGCACACAGGAGAAGCGCCCATCTGTTTTTCACCTTTCCCCTCTCCTTTCTATCTTTCTCTTCCCCTCCCGCAGCAAAGGCTCCGGGGGAGAAAAGTTGGCCCGGGCAATGAGGATGGCTCCATACCCTCCGCCTCTGGCATTAAAATGGCTCTGGCCGAAGCAGAGCAATGCCCCAGATGGGCCGAGCATCGCCCCCTGGTGTGCATGCCGGGTAGATCCCGGTTGGGTGCATGCAGAAGTCTGTCTGTCTGCCGACCCGCTTCTCACTTCGGAAAAAAAAAAAATAATAATAATAATAATAATAAAATCAATAATTTTTTTTAAAATTGTAAGGGCTCAAGCCCTGGCTAATTGGCTCAGAGGTAGTATGGATGTCCTAGGTTCGATTCCCAGTCAGGGCACACAGGAGAAGTGCCAATCTGCTTCTCTGTCCTTCCCGCAGTCATTTCTCTCTGTCTGTCTCTATCTCTCTTCTCTTCCCCTCCTGCAGCCATGGCTCGATTAGAGCAAGTTCGCCCTGGGCACTGAGGATGGCTCCATGGTCTCCAACTCAGGCGCTAAAAAATGACTCTGGTTGCAAAGGAGCAAGGGCCCCAGATGGACAGAGCGTTGCCCCCTAGTGGGCTTGCTGGGTAGTTCCTAGCGGGGGCACATGCAAGTCTGTCTCTGCCTCCCCTCCTCTTACTAAATAATAATAATGATAATAAATTACAGTGGCTCAGAGACATTATAATTTGCAGGATTCATGTAAACATACCCTCATTTGTACTCCTAGGCTAGTGAAGTAAAATGTATCAGTTTTTTTTTTTTTTTACTATATATTATTAATTTACTTGTTAAGTATATTGCCTATTTCCCTCCATTGGAATATATGCACCATGAAGGCAAGGATTTTTGCCTTTTCTTTAAACTTTTTCTTTTATTTTATTACTTTTAATGGGGTGACACCAATAAATCAGGGTACATATGTACAATGAAAACACCTCCAGATTCTCTTATTCAATTGTGTTGCATACCCGTCACCCAAAGTCAAATTGTCTTCTGTCACCTTCTATCTGGTTTTCCCTGTGCCCCTCCCCTCCTCCCTATCCCACCCTAAAATGTATCAGTTTTTGTGTTTTTTTTTTTTTTACAGGGACAGAGAGAGAGTCAGAGAGGGATAGATGGGACAAACAGACAGACAGGAACGGAGAGAGGTGAGAAGCATCAATCATTAGTTTTTCATTGCCGTCGCAACACCTTAGTTGTTCATTGATTGCTTTCTCACATGTGCCTTGACCGCAGGCCTTCAGCAGATCGAGCAACCCCTTGCTGGAACCAGTGACCTTGGGTCCAAGCTGACGAGCTTTTGCTCAAGCCAGATGGGCCCGCGCTCAAGCTGGCGAGCTCGGGGTCTCGAACATGGGTCTTCCGAATTCCAGTCCAACGCTCTATCCACTGCACCACTGCCTGGTCAGGTTTATCAGTTTAATATTACAGAAACACTGCCTGGCCAGGCAGTGGCGCAGTGGATAGAGTGACGGACTGTGACACAGAGGACCCAGGTTCGAAACCCTGAGGTCACTGGCTTTAGTGCGGGCTCATCCAGTTTGAGTGAATGCTTACCAGCTTGAGCGTGCGGTTGTTGGCTTGAGCCCAAAGGTCACTGGTTTGAAGCCCAAGGTGGCTGATTTGAGTCAAAGGTTGCTGGCTTGAGCAAGGATTCACTTGCTCTGTTGTAGCCCCCTGGTCAAGGCACATTATGAGAAAGCAATCAATGAACAACTAAGATGCAGCAATGAAGAATTGATGCTTCTCATATCTCTCCCTTTCTGTCTGTCTGTCCCTATCTGTCCATCTCTCTTGTGAAAAAAATAAAGAAAAGAAAAATAATTTTATTTATTCATTTTAGAAAGGGAAGGAGAGAGGAGAGAAGGAGGGGAGGAGAGAGAGAAAGGGGGGGAAAGCAGGAAGCATCACCTCCCATAAGTACCTTGACCAGGCAAGCCTGGAGTTTTGAACGAGTGGCCTCAGTGTTCTAGGTCAATGCTTTAGCCACTGCACTACCTCAGGTCAAACTATAAAGATCATTTTAAAGCAAAGCAAACATAGTTAGGACATACTAAGTAAAACTACAGACTATATTGTCATACAGTACACTTTTCACAATGCAAAAACATAGGAATAGAAGAAAATGCACCCTAATGTTTTAAGACAACTAGTGATTATTTCCCCTTTTTCATCTTTTCTAAATTTTCTTTTACAACAATATATTTTGCCTTATTGATCTTTTGACCAATTAAAAACAAAGTACAACAATAAAGCAAATACTGATAGTCTCACCATATAATATTAATGTCTTTTAATATAATGATAATGCCTGACCTGTGGTGGCAAAGTGCATAAAGCGTCAACTTGGAATTCTGATGTCGCCAGTTCAAAACCCCAGGTTTGTCCGGTCAAGGCACACAGAGGAAAATAAACTACTAGCTGATGCTTCCCACCCCCATCTCTCTCTCCTTTCCCTTAAATCAATAAATAATTTTTTATTTTTTTGTAACAGAGATAGAGAGAGGGACAGACAGGAACAGACAGGAAGGAGAGAGATGAGAAGCATCAGTTCTTCGTTGCGGCACCTTAGTTGTTCATTGATTGCTTTCTCACATGTGCCTGACGGGGGGGCGGGGTACAGCAGACCAAGTGACCCCTTGCTCTAGCCAGCGACCTTGGGCTCAAGCTGGTAAGCCTTGCTCAAACCAGATGAGCCCGCACTCAAGCTGGCGACGTTGGGGTTTCGAACCTGGGTCCTCTGATTCCCAGTATGACGCTCTATCCACTGTGCCACCACCTGGTAAGGCTTTTTTTTTTTTTTTTATAGGGACAGAGAGAGAGTCAGAGAGAGGGATAGATAGGGACAGACAGGAACGGAGAGAGGTGAGAAGCATCAATCATTAGTTTTTCATCGCCGTTGTGACACCTTAGTTGTTCATTGATTGCTTTCTCACATGTGCCTTGGCCACGGGCCTTCAGCAGACCGAGCAACCTCTTGCTGGATGGAGCCAGCGACCTTGGGTCCAAGCTGATGAGCTTTTTTGCTCAAGCCAGATGGGCCAGCGCTCAAGCTGGCAAACTCGGGATCTCAAACCTGAATCTTCTGCATCCCAGTCCGACGCTCTATCCACTGCGCCACCACCTGGTCAGGTGGCCCTTTTTAAATTTTATTTATTTATTCATTTTAGAGGAAAGGGAGAGAGAGAGAGTGAGAGAAGGGAGGGGGAGGAGCAGGAAGCTTCAACTCCCATATGTGCCTTGACCGGGCAAGCTCAGGGTTTTGAACCGGCAACCTCAGCATTCCAGGTCGACGCTTTATCCACTGTGCCACCACAGGTCAGGCTTAAATTTAAAAAAAAAATGTTTGTTTTATTGGTTTTAGAGAGAGGAAGTGAGAGGGAGAGACAGGAACATCAATCTGTTCCTGTATGTGCCTTGACTGGGATCCAACTGGCAATCTCTGTGCTTTGGAACAATGCTCTAACCAACCCAGGTACCAGCCAGGGCTAATATTTTCAAGTCATTCTAATAGATCATATAGTTGCCATTGGGGGTTTTGTTTTGTTTTTAAGTGAGAGGAGATATAGACTACTGCACGCGTCCGACCAGGATCCACCTGACAACCTCCCCCCTTCCAGCAACCCACATCTGCGTCAATGCTCAAATCAACTGAGCTATCCTCAGCGCCTGAGACAGACACTCGGACCAACTGAGCTATTCTCAATGCCGGCCCATGGCTGAGAGAGGTGAAGAGAGAGGGAAGGGAGAAAGGGAGGGGAAGAGAAGCAGATGGTAGCCTCTCAGGTGTTCCCTGACATGGGATTGAACCCGGAACGTCTATACACCTGGCCGATGCTCTATCCACTGAGCAAACCGACCACGGCTGCATTCATTGGTTTTATTTTTTTTTATTTAAAAAAATTTTTTTATTCATTTTAGAGAGGAGAGACAGAGAGAGAGAAAGGGGGGAGGAGCAGGAAGCATCAACGCCCATATGTGCCTTGACCAGACAAGTGCAGGGTTACGAACCCGCAACCTCAGCATTCCAGGTCGACGCTTTATCCACTGCGTCACCGCAGGTCAGGCGCATTCGTTGGTTTTAATTTGTATTTCCCAGTGACGACTAATGTTGAACATCTTTTATGAGCCGTTTGCCATCTTTTTGTGTTCTTTCAAGCATCAGTTCAGAGCTTTTGTCCATTTCTTTGTTAGGTTGTTTTCTTATTGCTGGTTTTAATCCTTTATATATTTGTCCAGGCCATTTTTTAAATGCTTTTCTAACACTAGTGTATAGCTATAATCTATATGTAGTGATGTATTTTATAATCGTAAAAATACTTTAAGTGATCATAAATCAAAACCCTTGATTTAGACTTACAATTTTGGCCTATATCTTCCCCATTTTTCTTTTTTTTTACAGGGACAGAGAGAGAATCAGAGAGAGGGATAAATAGGGACAGACAGACAGGAACAGAGAGATGAGAAGCATCAATCATCAGTTTTTTGTTGCAACACCTTAGTTGTTCATTGATTGCTTTCTCATATGTGCCTTGACCGCAGGCCTTCAGCAGACCGAGCAACCCCCCTTGCTGGAGCCAGTGACCTTGGGTCCAAGCTGGCGAACTTTTGCTCAATCCAGATGGGCCGCGCTCAAGCTGGCGACCTCGGGGTTTCAAACCCGGGTCTTCCGCATTCCAGTCCGACGCTCTATCCACTGCACCACCACCTGGTCAGGCTATCTTCACTATTAAATAAAGTTGATACTACTCTATTCTTTGTGTTTTCTGCAAATGTCATTTTCCTGTCTTTTGGGTTGCATGGGAAAACATAGTAAATGACTACACAGTAAGCTCAAAAAGTAGAAACTGTGCTTCTCAACATTTTACCTCAGCGCCTCGTACATAGTAGACAATGTACTTAATGCTAATGAACAAGTTCTTAGGCAGAAGGTTTGTGAAAGCCACACTGATTTACTTATCATTTATGAAGTTGGAACATCTTACTGTATGGGTTCTACCTCATAATGCACTGATTTCCCATTTTACTTTCTTTTTCTTTTAAGATTTTATTGATTTTAGGCCTGACGTGTAGTGGCACCATGGATAAAGCATAGACCTGGAACGCTGATGTCACTGTTTTGAAACCCTGGGCTTACCTGGTCAAGATACATATGGGAGTTGATGCTTCCTGCTCCTCTCCCTCTTCACTTTCTCTCTCTCCTTTCTAAAATAAGTAAATTAAATTTAAAAAAAGATTTTATTGATTTTAGAGAGGAGAGAAAGAAAGCCAGGAGAAGAGTGGGTAGCATCAACTCGTAGTTGCTTCTTGTATGTGCCTTGACTAGACAAGCCTGGAGTTTCAAACTAGCAATCTCAGCAATGCTTTATCCATTATACCACCACAGGTCAGGCTCTATTTTATGCTTAAAGTCACATGTGGATTGACACATTGAATGAGTTCAGATTTGAGGTTAAAAAGAAATCTCAATTAAAAAATGTTTTATAATGTATAGAAATTATTTGTACTATTGTAGTAACTTTCCTACAATTCTAAAAATTGTTTTAAGCCTGACCAGACAGTGGCAAAGTGGATAGAGCATTGGACTGGGATGCAGAGGACTCAGGTTAAAAACTCTGAGGCCGCTGGATTGAGTGCAGGCTCATGAGTTTGAGCGAGGGGTCACTGGCTTGAATGTGGAATCAGACATGACCCCATGGTCGCTGGCTTGAGCTTAAAAAAAGGTTGCTGGCTTGAACCCAAGGTTGCTGGTTGAGCAAGGGGTAACTTGCTCTGCTGTTGCTTCCCAGTCCAGACACATATGAGAAAGCAATCAATGAACAACTAAGGTGCTGCAACGTAAAATTGATGCTTCTAATCTCTCTCCTTCCTGTCTGTTCCTATCTGTCCCTGTCTGTCACACACAAAAAGAATTGTTTAAAAAAAATGTTATGCCTGACCTGTGGTGGTGCAGTGGATAAAGCGTCAACCTGGGAACACTGAGGTCGCCAGTTCAAAACCCTGCACTGGCCTGGTCAAGGCACATATGGGAGTTGATGCTTCCAGCTCCTCCCCCCTTTCTCTCTCTCTCTCTCTGTGTCTCCTCTCTAAAAAAAAAAAAAAAAAAAAAAGAATAAAAAAAATGTTATGCCTGGCCTGTGGTGCAGTGAATAGAGTGCCAACCTGGAATGCTGAGGTCACTGGTTTAAAACCCTGGGCTTGCCTGGTCAAGGCACATATGAGAACCAATGCACAGCTAGAGTGAAGCAACTACTTCTCATCTCCTGCCCTCTATAAAATCAATAAATAAAATCTTTTTAAAAATATTATGGCCCTGGCTGGTTTGGTCAGTTGTAGAGTATTAGCCCAGCATGTGTATGGCCCAGCTTTAATTCCCAGTCAGTACACACAGAAGTGACCATCTGCTTCTCCAGCCCTCCCCCTTCTCTATCTTCTCCCACAGCCATGGCTCCATTGTTTTGAGCATATTGGGCCCAGGCACTGAGAATAGCTCCATGGAGCTAAAAATTGCTTGGTTGCAAGGATGGCCCCAGACCAGCAGAGCATTGGCCCCAGACGAGGGTTGCCAGGTAGATCCTGGTCAGGGCTCATGTGTAAGTCTGTCGCCCCTCCTCACACTTGGAAAAAAGAATAAAAAGAACTGTTACGGTCAAGGCACATACAGGAAGCAACTACAAGTTGATGCTTCCTGCTTCTCCCCCACCCCTCTCTCTCTCCTCTATCTAAAAGTGAATGGTGAAAAATATATTATGGTTTAAATATATGTATTATGGTTTGGAAATGCAGATTTTTTTTTTTTTTTTTAACAGAGACAGAGAGTCAGAGAGAGGGATAGATAGGGACAGACAGGAACGGAGAGAGAAGCATCAATCATCAGTTTTTTGTTGCCGTTGTGACATCTTAGTTCAGGGGTCCCCAAACTACAGCCCGCGGGCCGCATGCGGCCCCCTGAGACCATTTATCCGGCCCCCGCCGCACTTCTGGAAGGGGCGCCTCTTTCATTGGTGGTCAGTGAGAGGAGCACAGGATGCATCCGCACCCATAGTTCCCATTGAAATACTGGTCAGTTTGTTGATTTAAATTTACTTGTTCTTTATTTTAAATATTGTATTTGTTCCCGTTTTGTTTTTTTACTTTAAAATAAGATATGTGCAGTGTGCATAGGGATTTGTTCATAGGTTTTTTTATAGTGCAGCCCTCCAACAGTCTGAGGGACGGTGACCTGGCCCCCCATGTAAAAAGTTTGGGACCCCTGTCTTAGTTGTTCATTGATTGCTTTCTCACATGTGCCTTGACCGCGGGCCTTCAGCAGACTGAGTAATCCCTTGCTCGAGCCAGCAACCTGGGTCCAAGCTGATGAGCTTTTGCTCAAACCAGATGAGCCCACACTCAAACTGGCGACCTCAGGGACTCGAACCTGGGTCCTTCTGCATTCCAGTCCGACGCTCTATCCACTGCACCACCGCTAGGTCAGACGGGAATGCAGATCGTTAATACCAGAAGGATACAGATTAAGGCACAATACCAACCTCACACTTGGTAGTCTCAAACCCAAAGGTGCCGAAAGAAACTCTGCCTCATTTTTTTGAAAATACAGATATTGATGCCAATAGTACCACTTAGCTACTCGTGACAATTGCCAATTTACTCTCTCACGTTGTCTATAAGATCCAGGGAGAGGCCTGACCTGTGGTGGCACAGTGGATAAAGCGTCGACCTGAAATGCTGAGGTTGCTGGTTCAAAACCCTGCACTGGTCTAGTCAAGGCACATATGGGAGTTGATGCTTACTGTTCTTCCCCCCTTTCTCTCTCTCTCCTCTCTAAAATGAATTAAAATGTTAAAAAAAAAAAAAAAAAGATCCAGGGAGAGGCTAATAAAGGACCAGCATGGCACAGAAAACCAACTTGGAAAACCCTGGCACTGATCTGAGAATAAGATTTGGGTTTTAAGGTTGGCTTTGTTTGCCAACAGGTACCTAAATGGACACGTCACACAACTTGTCTGGGCTTGTTTCTTTATTTTTCAAAAGGCAGGAAGTGAACTAGATTCTACAATTCTTTCTCACCTTTATGTTTTGTGATCTAATCCTAACTTTCGATAATCTTTGTACTGGCTAGTTTTTATCCAGAAAATAAACTTAAGAGTGCTAACCGAACCTGATTTTCTTGCTGGACAATGTACTTGACAGTCACACTGCCTTCAGAAACCAGCTGTATTTTGTAATTATTAGAGGCACCAACTGTCTACAAACTGTGCCAAAGTTCCCTAACTCACATTCTCTACAGGCAAGTGGAAGCAAATGTTTTTTACAGGCAACAGAATGAAACAATACAAATGCTGGGAAGGAGCCTAAAGATGAATAGGTTTCTATCCACTCGGGTGTGGCCACAATAACAAATAATGTTTACCAACGTGGGTTTAGCTTTATGAAACAAAGGTTCAAAAAATTCAAAGTACTGAGTGACTTTGAACTCTAAGTGAACTAAGTGAATCTTAAAGAGTAAGATGACAGAACTTGGTACATATCTAATGTCAAAAACAATCAGTCCCTATTTTGCTGCTTCTGTAATCCAATTCAAATTTAGTTTTAAAAGATTGAAAACTGCTTTATTAGTAAGACACTTATAATCTATTTATGCCTAATAGCTCATCTGGTTCAAACCCATTACTCTTCAGTTTTCAATAAATATGTGAATTGAACCAAATTACAGGGTAGAAAACAATTCCAAGTTTCCAGGAAAGAAGAAATTTCCTTGAAAGCTTTTATAGAGCACCGAGATTTTTCACATTTAGCTCATTTCCCACTCGTTAGAAACAATACAAGTCCCTCATAATTAGCCTTTTTCAGAAATCATTAAGATTTTACAAGAGAAACAGAATATAGATAATAGATAACTTCCCTACAATGTCTAATGTGTAAAGGAAATAAAGAACTCCGCCTAATTTTTCATTATGATGACAAGAATGAGAACAATTTGGACTCATAAAATCTGGGTTTCTAGCCTGACCTGTGGTGGCGCAGTGGATAAAGCGTCGACCTGGGAACACTGAGGTCGCCAGTTCAAAACCCTACACTGGTCTGGTCAAGGCACATATGGGAGTTGATGCTTCCAGCTCCTCCCCCCTTTCTCTCTCTCTCTCTCTCTCTCTCTCACTCTGTGTCTCCTCTCTAAAATGAATAAAATTAAAAAAAAAAAATTAAAATATTAAAAAAAAAAAATCTGGGTTTCTAAAAATATTTTTTCCCATTGATGAGAGGGGGGAAGGAAGAGGGAAGGCATGCATGAGAGAGGCATCAACTTGCTGTTCCACTTATTGCTCCATTTAATTGTGAACTCATTGGCTGCTTCTCATGTGAGCCCTGACCAGGGATGGAACCTGCATCTCTGAAACCCATTCTCTTTATAGTTCAACTATCCTGTAAACATCTTGTGTATAAAAAAACACACAGAATTACTTAGTAAACATAGGTTAAAATGTAAAATATTAACAATTGTTCTCAGTGAGAGGAATGACAGTACACAACACCACAAATTGCCATTTTGGTTTCAGACCACCACAATAAAGCAAGTATGGCAATAAAGCGAGTCATAAGCTTTATACTGTTGGAAGGTCTTGCTTTTAAGTTGTAAAAAACACAACACACATCTGTGATGTACAATAAAATAAAGTATGCCTGTGATCAGCACTCTTAACTGCGTAAGAGGACTGACACATTGGGAATGAAATAAGTGGTTTGGCATTAACACTATTTATGGACTGCAATGACCTGTGAACAAAGATGTGTATGACTTGGGAGTAAAATCCCAATTTCTGGAGCTTAACCAAATAAGATCTTTCAGAAGGGGGATATAGCTGTCTCTTTTGGCTCCAGAAGTATTTCTACCCAGAGATAACTACAGGAAGTGTTGGAGTTGATTAAATTCCCTAGCCAAGACTTCCAGAAAATACCACGCACTATTAAACCTTCAGAGAAAGGAAGCTGGAGACAGTGAAACTAGACAATATAGACATCAATGCAAGCAGTGTCTGCCAGGCACAGCAAGGAAAACCTATAAAGCATCCTTTACAAAAGGATGGTGAGGAGACATGTAAGACAAATATAGGTGCATATATATTGGTGTGCTTTAAAAGTATCTAATGTGAATATAGTAAAACAGTTCTGGACAAGGTATGAAAAAATAAGTTTTAGATCTGGTTATACCACATTCAGAAGCAGAATGGTTAGAACAGTCTGAGTCAAGTAGGTATAGGTTCAAATCCCAGTACCTTCACTTACATTGTATGACTTTGAACAAGTTTCAGCCTCTCTAAAGTTGTTCTTCACCTATTATATGGAGATAAAAATGCCTACTTCTTAGGGCTTGAAGAATAAATAAAGTATATAAAGCACTTAGCATATCTAGCACATGGTAATACTCAATAAATTATAGACAATATTAGCTACATATCTTTGATTGAGCCAAGGCCTCATTTTATAAAGGGTGTGATAACAGGAAAACACTGACATCTTAAAGTGGCAGGTAAGGTAGAGTAGATGCTACTAAAAGAGGCCAGATCCACTTGTCTCCCATATCAAATGTTACCAGTTGCTCTCTTTACAAGCAGCACATTACCATTAGCAACAGGTATTATTTAGGGCACTTAACTTTTTTAAAAATATTACTTTGATATTAATAAATTAACCACAGCTACAGGACCATAAAAAAATTTATTAAGCATTTTCACGTGTAATTTCATTGAAGAATATTTTATATAGCCCCTATTATCTCATGTTCTAGTCCTTGCATATAGTAGGAACTCAATAAATATCTGTTAAATTGACTTCAGAGCACCAGATAACCTAAAACCTGAACTTAGTAAAAGGCGAAAGATTTATACAATCTGAAGAGAAACCAGAGTATAAACCTGAACTCTAGAAGTACTTAATTCTTTATCCTAGAAAGAATAGGAAAGGTATTATAATAAACTCAAGTGACTGTTAAAAACATTACACATGCACCCAATAATGTCAAAAAAAAAACAGCACTTAACAAAGCAAAGGATTATCAGTTTTGTCTCCACTATAAAATCCCATTTTTACACTCTCTCTAGAGTACACCCATGCCTAGCTGGCTCGCTTTTTCTATGTGTGACTTACTTTTTTAAAAAAAATTTTTCCAAAAAAAAAAAAAATTTCCATTGATTAGAGAGTGAAGCATCAACTTCTTGTTCCATTTAGTGGTGTACTCATTGGCTGCTTCTCATACATACCCTGAGCCAGGATAGACCCTGCAACCTCAGTGCACCAGGGTGACACTCTATTTATTCACTGAGTGACCCATCCAGAACCCTCTGTGCCTTTCTAAACTTTTACTTGTACTTGAAAAAAAAATACCACTTTAAATGAAGCTACCATTTTAAGATTTTATTTACTGATTTTAAAGAGAGGAGAGAGAAAGGGGGAAGAGTGGGAAGCATCAACTCATAGGGGTCGCTCTCTTATGTACCTTGACCAGGCAAGTCCAGGGTTTCCAGCTGGCAACCTCTGCATTTATCCACTGCACCATCACCGGTCAGGCTAAATAAAGGTACTGTTTACAACTGCCTTCCAAAGATTGAACAGGGGTTCTAAAAGTACAAAGCAGCTTGCTCTGGCTGGGTAGCTCAGTTGGTTAGAGTGTTGTCTCCAATACTCCAAGGTGTTGGTTTGATCCCCAGTCAGGGCACATACAAGAATCACCTGGGCCCTGACCAGGTGGCTCAGTAAATAAAGCATCTTCCTGGTGTGCTGAGATCTTGGGTTCAATCTCCAGTCAGGTCACATAGAAGCAATCAGTGAATATACAACTAAATGGAACAACTAAGTGGAACAATGAGTTGATGCCTCTCTCTCAAATCAATGGAAATTTTTTAAAAAAAGTATCAACCGGCCTGACCTGTGGTGGCTCAGTGCATAAAACGTAGACCTGGGAACACTGAGGTCGCCAGTTCAAAACCCTGCACTGGTCTGGTCAAGGCACATATGGGAGTTGATGCTTCCAGCTCCTCCCCCCTTTCTCTCTTTCTCTCTCTCTCACTCTGTGTCTCCTCTCTAAAATGAATAAAATAAAGTTAAAAAAAAAAGTATCAACCAATGAATGCACAGCTGGGTAGAGCAGCAGGTTGATGTTTCTTTCTCTCTAAAATCAATAAAAAATAATTTTTTAAAAATGTAAAGCAGCTTGAGCTCTGTAAATCAGTTCAACTGGTATTTACTGATCACCTGCATTCTGCAAGGCATCCAGCTGGGCAATAAGAACAGGCACCCATGTATAGTGTAGGATGCAGACACGAAATTGGAGAACGATCTGTAAACCCAGAGCTATAGTGTGAGCATGGCAGGGTGGGAGGGACTGAGAACAGGAAAAGGGCAGTACTGAATGACTTCTATGTGACTGTATAGCCTTTAGAAGAAGGTTGGCACAAGCTTGTATCAAGCTTTGGAATCTAGAACAAAGAGTTTTAGACTCTTCTGTTTATTTGCTTCAAAACCCTGGATTGTAGTTAAATTGTATGAATCCTAGTATTGCAAAAGACTATAAGCATCATGCCTAGTTCAACACTGTATCTTTTATTGGAGCATAACATACCTACAAAGTAAGCACTTAGCTAATGTCTGCTGAATGACCAAATGATTCCCACTTTGAATGATCAAAAATGGGGGCTCCAACTGGCAAGCCACCAAGTCTTTGATCAAGCAGCTACACCTGCAATTCCTATGTTAGAATAATAATCCCACACGTTAGATTTCTGCAGAATTGGTGAGTCCTATCTCTAGCTCCTTCCCCACCACAATCACAGCAGTCAGATAAAGTCGAGGAGTTTATTACATAAGTATCAGAGGCAGATACCCCAAGTGACAGAAAGAAAACTCTGAAAATGTCCCTTCAAGGCAAGTGGGGGCCTGGCCTTGACCTCCCCAAAAGGACAAAAAACTGGTAGATTAGCAACCACATTCTCTGGCAGCTATCTAGCCAGGGCATGAGTGTCTCAGCCAGGATTATCTACCACCCCCAACAAAGATAGGGGGAGATAAAGACTGTTTACAGAATCAATGCAGAGGTAATGAGAGCTTTAAGGAAAGTCTGGGAGCAAAAGAGGGAGGTGGGGAAGACCCTAACAAAGGGTTCCAGGCTTTTGGCTCTGAGTGCCTCAAACATATTGACAAGTAGTTCTACAAAATGTTAATGAAAAGGTAAAATACCTAATGTTTTCAAGAGTTCCCCTGGACTTCTCCCCACATGCCATATCACACTGCCAGATGTATATGGCAGAGCCCAAAGGCCACATTTTTGAAGAAAGAAAAACAAGAGTAAGCCCTGTTGCTCTTTAAGGAGAGGAAGGAGCCGAAGGCTGCTGGGACCTTTCCCACGTAGGCCTGTGTTCTGTAAAACAACTTCCCAGCAGCAGCCTGGCACAGTTCTAGGTGAGGGTCTCACCTTTTGTCACCTGTTGAAGGAAAATTAAAAATTAGAAATATCAAAAAGGATTAGAAGATCTAAAAAAATCTTATTTTGGGCCCTGGCCAGTTGGCTCAGCGGTAGAGCGCAGGCCCAGCATGTGGAAGTCCCAGGTTCGATTCCTGGCCGGGGTACACAGGAAAAGCGCCCATCTGCTTCTCCACCCTTCCCCCTCTCCTTCCTCTCTATCTCTCTCTTCCCCTCCCGCAGCCAATGCTCCACTGGAGCAAAGTTGGCCTGGATGCTGAGGAAGGTTCCATGGCCTCCACCTCAGGGGCTAGAATGGATCTGATTGCAACAAAGCAACACCCCAGAGTAGCAAGCATCGCCCCCTGGTGGGCATGCTGGGTGGATCCTGGTTGGGCGCATGCAGGAGTCTGCATCCCTGCTGCTTCTCACTTTGGAAAAATACACAAACAAAAAAATCTTATTTTAGATCCTAGATATAGGGAATGGGAGAAAAAAAGACAGCTTTGGGGTCTCATAAACCTGGTTAAATCCACGTAAGGTACTTAACTTCCCTAAACCTATTTCTGCTTCCAGCTTTTTTTCAGCAAGTAGAAATGTGGCCTGACCAGGTAGTGTCACAGTGGATAGAGCATCAGACTGGGATGCAGAGGACCCAAGTTAGAAACCTCGAGGTCACCGGCTTGAGCATGGCATCATAGACATGACCCCATCGTTGCTGGCTTGAGCCCAAAGGTCACTAGCTTGAGCCCAAGATTACTGGCTTTAGCAAGAGGTCACTCGCTCTGCTATAGCTCCCCAGTCAAGGCACACATGAGAAAGCAATCACTGAACAACTAAGGTGCCGCAGCAAAGAACTGATGCTTCTCATCTCTCTCCCTTCCTGTCTGTCCCTATCTGTCCCTCTCTCTGACTCTTTTTCTGTCAAAAAAAAGAAAAGAAGTAGAAATGGCTCTCCTGCACAGCCATTGCCTAGCCTCATGAGGAAGCATCTAGCCCATTATACTCACCCGTGCTTCAATGTACTCTATTCTCCGTTCAAGGGCTGTCAATTTCTCATTTAGTGTTGCGAGTCTTGAACGACAAGACATATCTGGTAAAAGGAGACTGATGTTCAGGATTAATGTCATTCCAGACATACACACACATACACCCCTAAGCTGAAAAAGAGGAATACTGTATCATGCAGAGTACACATGAAAACAGGTGGGCAAAGCAAGGGAGTGGAGAGGACATGGTAAGAAGTATCTTAGGGCCACAGCCACTTAGACTTTCTACCAAATGTGGTAGGCAGAGAATATAGCTTCCAAATATGTCTACATCCTAATCCCTGGAATTTGTGAATATGTATCCTACGTAACAAAAGGGAATTTGTAGATATGATTAAAGTTAAGAGCCTTGAGATTCTGGATTGTGTAGGTGAGCTCAATCTAATCAGAAGCCCATAAATGTAGAATAGAAAGGAAGAGTAAAGGCAGAAGACATTCAAAGTGTGAGAGGTACTCAACTTGCCATTGTTGGTTTTGAAGATGGAGAAAGGGGATCATGAGCCAAGGGATGCAAGTGACTTTTAAAGCTAGGGACACTCTCAGGAGACAGCTAGCAAAGATATAGGGATGTCAGTCCCATATATCTAAAAAACTGAAGTCTGCTAACAAGCCAATGAGCAAGGAAACAGATCCTGTCTTAGACCTCAAGAAAGGAAGGCACCCTGCTGACATCATGATTTCAGCCCAATGAGCCAGTGTTGGACTTCTGATCTACACAGTTGTAAAATAATAAATTTATGTGGTTTAAGCCTCTGTATTTGTGGTAATTTGTTACAGCAGCAATAGAAAACTAATAGATCAAGGCTGTACAGACTACCATCTGCTAATAGGCAAATTAAAAGTTTCAAGAGGGGAAAAATGACGAGAGGAAGAAAATAATCTCAACAGGGTAAGCAGAGGCCAAGAAAGCAACAGAGACTATAAGAAGGGAAGGTGTCAGCACTTCTAAGTTAATGGAAGCCATATCACTACTCTTGCTCTAGGAGGACACTTAACATTTCTTTCATCAGTATTTGTACAGGCCTTTCAGAATGAGAAAACTTGTGAAGCCCATATTCCTTATGCAAAATTCCTTTTCTTAAAAATTTTTATTGCCTGACCAGGCAGTTGCACAATGGATAGAGCATCGACCTGGGACGCTGAGGACCCAGGTTCAAAATCCCGAAGTTGACAGCTTGAGTGCAGGCTCACACAGCTTAAATGTGGGGTCGCCAGCTTGAGCGTGGGATCATAGACATGACCCCATGGTCACTGGTTTAAGCCCAAAGGTTGCTGGCTTGAAGCCCAAGGTTGCTAGCTTTACCCCCAAGTCACTGGTTTAAGCAATGCATCACTGGCTCGCCTGGAGCCCCCCCAGGTCAAGACATATGAGGAAGCAATCAATGAACAACTAAAGTACTGCAACGATGAGTTGATGCTTCTCATCTCTCTCCCTTCCTGTCTGTGTGTCCGTCTGCCCCCCTCTCTCACACTGCTAAAACATAAAAATAAAAGAAGAAAAATAATTATTTAATGAGCGCGACCAGGCAGTGGCACAGTAGATGGAGTGTTAGACTGGGATGCAGAGGACCCAGGTTCAAAATCCCGAGGTTGCCACTTGAACTTGGGCTCACCAGCTTGAGCGCCGGGTCGCTGACTTGAGCATGGGATCATACACATGACCCCATGGTCACTGTTTGAGCTCGAAGGTCACTGGCTTAAGCCCAAGGTCGCTGGCTTGAGCAAGGGGTCACTGCTCTGCTGTAGCCGCCCGGTCAAGGCACATATGAGGAAGCAATCAATGAACAACTAAGGTGCTGCAACAAAGAACTGATGCTTCTCATCTCTCTCCCTTCTTGTCTGTCTGTCCCTATTTGTCCCTCTCTCTAACTCTCTCTGTAAGAAAAAAATTATTGATTTCAGGAAGAGACAGATAGGAACATTGATCTGTTCCTGTATGTGCCCCAACTGGTGATCAAACTGGCAACCTCTGTGCTTCGGGATGATGCTCTAACCAACTAAGCTATCCAGGCTAGGGCTTTACCTTTTCTAATCTTTCACCACCTCACCCAAAATTAAACTTAGATATTCCCTAAAATGCCTTTAATTCTGAAAAAATCTCTAAAAGAAACTACCTGACTACTCTTTCCATAACCATTCTCAACATCAGGAGCAAAAGGTTTCTACGCATGCTAATTATTTCCTACCACTTCCTCCAACTTTGTTGTTCAGTCATCTCTCAATAATCATCACTTTTTAAGTATAAAATGTCCACTCTCTGAGATGCACTCCCACTCAGTAATTTTAACACTTAGCTCACAATCTTCCTTCTCATCTTCCCTGGCTGTTAGAAGAAAAAAGTGTTTTGGCACCCAGTTTGAAACAAATCTTCCTATACCCTGATCTTGCCTCAATTTTTATTTCATCATATCCAAATCTTACTCATCTATTCTCCTTCAAACCTCAGTTCAAACTGGAATTATGAGAGGTCTTTGCCAGATAGATATAATTCTCCCTTTTTTGTTATTTACCTAAACATTTATGTTGGAATTTCTAATTTGTAAATTACTTATGTAGTTGATCCTTAGGTATCATTTCTTGCTTTGGATAAAAATTTAACAATCAAGAATGTTCCCGTCTGACCAGGTGGTGGCACAGTGGATAGAGCGTCAAACTGGGATGAGGAGGACCCAGGTTCGAGACCCCCAAGGTCACCAGCTAGAGTGCAGGCCCATCTGGCTTGAGCAAAAGCTTGCCAGCTTGGACCCAAGGTCGCTGGCTCAAGCAAGGGGTTGCTCTGTCTGCTGAAGGCCCGTGGTCAAGGCACATATGAGAAAGCAATCAATGAAAAACTAAGGTGTCATGCCTGACCTGTGGTGGCGCAGTGGATAAAGCGTCGACCTGGGAACACTGAGGTCGCCAGTTCAAAACCCTGCACTGGTCTGGTCAGGGCACATATGGGGGTTGATGCTTCTAGCTCCTCCCCCCTTTCTCTCTTTCTCTCTCTCTCTCTCACTCTGTGTCTCCTCTCTAAAATGAATAAAATAAAAAGAAGTTTGAAAAACTAAGGTGTCGCAACAAAAAACTGATGATTGATGGTTCTCATCTCTCTATTTCTGTCTGTTTGTCCTTATCTATCCCTCTCTCTCTCCCTGTCCCTGTAAAAAAAACCAACAACAAAAAACCAAGTAAATGGAACTAAGTGGGACAATGAATTGCTTCTCTCTCTCTCAATTCCACTCTTCCTCATTCCCCTCAAATCAACAGAAAAAAGTGACAAGTTTGGATAAGGAAGCACTCCTGCACCTTTCTGCTCTCCCTCCGCCTTCCCCAGGCCAGTTATCTCTTGAGCCCATTTCTTCTACTTCTCAGACTTTCTTAATAAACTTTCTCTTATAGTTTGAAAAAATATATATACCAGTTTGAAGAATATTTAATGACAAGAGAAAATGTTCATGCAACAAATCCAAATGATATTTATGTACCTGTAATTTATAATTTATTTACATGGCTGTTTCCCTAGTAGAATGAGTTAATCAAAGGTAGATATTGCCTGACCAGGCGGTGGCGTAGATAGAGCGTCTGACTGGGATGCGGAAGACCCAGGTTCAAGACCCCGAGATCGCCAGCTTGAGCGTGGGGCCTATCTGGCTTGAGCAAAAGCTCGTCAGCTTGCACCCAAGGTCGCTGGCTGCAACAAGGGGTTGCTCGGTCTGCTGAAAGCCCGTGGTCAAGGCACATGTGAGAAAGCAATCAATGAACAACTAAGGTGTCACAATGGCAACAAAAAAACTAATGATTGATGCTTCTTACCTCTCTCCGTTCCTGTCTCTCCCTATCTATCCCTCTCTCTGACTCTCTCTCTGTCCCTGTAAAAAAAAAAAAAGAAAAGAAAAAAAAAAAAGGTAGATATTGCCTGACCAGATGTGGCGCAGTGGATAGAGCACTGACCTTGTCTGAAACCTCAAAGTCTCCAATGAGCAATAAACAATGAGCAGCGCAGGCTCACCTGCTTGAGTGTAGGATCATCAACATGATCCCAAGTTTGTTGGCTTAAAGCCCAAGACTGCTGGCTTGAGCCAGGGGTCACTAGCTCATCTTGAGCCCCCCCCCCCCCCCCCCCCCCCGGTCAGGGCACATATAAGAAGCAATCCATGCCTGACCTGTGGTGGCACAGTGGATAAAGCATCAACCTGGAATGCTGAGGTCACCGGTTCAAAACCTTGGGCTTGATTGGTCAAGGCACATATGGGAGTTGATGCTTTCTGCTCCTCCCTTCTCTCTCTCTCTCTCTCTCCTCTCTAAAATGAATAAAGTCTTAAAAAAAATTTTTTAAAAAAAGGAAGAAGCAATCCATGAACAACTAAAGTGACACAACTATGAGTTGATGCTTCCAATCTCTCCCTTTCTGTCTTCCTCTCTCTCTCTCTAAAAAAAAAGGACAGATACTGCCTCTATAAATCTTTGTAACCTTAGGTTCTTGCCTGGCACATAAGAGCTCACTGAAAAAAAAAAGTTAGATTCTGGTATATTAATTGAACAAAAGATTGACTCTAGCTTGACCTGTGGTGGTGCAGTGGATAAAGCGTCGACTTGGGAACACTGAGGTCGCCAGTTCAAAACCCTGCACTGGTTTGGTCAAGGCACATATGGGAGTTGATGCTTCCAGCTCCTCCCCCCTTTCTCTCTCTCTCTCTCTCTCTCTCTCTCTCTCTCTCTCTCTCTTTCTCTCTCACTCTGTGTCTCCTCTCTAAAATGAATAAAATAAATAAAATAAATTAAAAAAAAAAAAAAAAGATTGACTCTAGTGTGATCCCACTAATTTTACAAGTGAATAAACCACAGACTGGATAAGTGGAGGGCCATCATGGGTAACTGATGAGACAACAGCATAGCAGAGCTAAGTTCAAAACCCAGTTCCGCCTGACCTGTGGTGGCGCAGTGGATAAAGCGTCGACCTGGGAACACTGAGGTCGCCAGTTCAAAGCCCTGCACTGGTCTGGTCAAGGCACATATGGGAGTTGATGCTTCTAGTTCCTCCCCCCTTCCTGTCTCTCTCTCTCTCTCTCTGTCTCCTCTCTAAAGTGAATAATAATAAAAAAAAAACCCAGTTCCCACCTGACCAGGAAGTGGCACAGTGGATACAGTGTCGGACTGGGATGTGGAGGACCCAGGTTCAAGACCCCAAGGTCACGAGCTTGAGCCCAAGGTCGCTGGCTCGAGCAAGGGGTCATTCAGTCTGCTGTAGCCCCCAGGTCAAGGCATATATGAGAAATCAATCAATGAACAACTAAGGAACTGCAACCAAGAATTGATGTTTCTCATCTCTCTCCCTTCCTGTCTATCTGTCCGTATCTGTCCCTCTCTCTGACTCTCTCTCTCCCACAAAAAAATAAACAAATAAACAAAAACAACCCAGTTCCCTCACTGCCCAGTTTGGTGCTCTTTCCCATCACACTGTCCTAGTGCACACTGTTACCATCCTTCTGAGCCACTGAGGCCATCATTCATTCTCCGCATCCCTTAAAATCTGCTTATACCCCAAATCTTCCACCTTCTAGTTCCTTTTTACTTCCATATTAGATCCTTTTCCACTCATCCATCTTCACTGCCGTTATTTATTACCCTTTTCATTCATTCATAGTGATAGGAAGGGAGGAGAGGAAGGGAGAAGAGGAAGGGAGGGGAGGAAGGGAGAGATGAGAAGCATCAACTCTTGTTGCTTCATTCTGTTCATTGACTGCTTCTCATACTTGCCTGGCGGGGTGTGGGGGGAAACTCAAGATAAACCAGTGACTCCTGGCTCAAGACAGCATCCTTGGGCTTCAAGCCAGTGTTCGCTCAAGCCAGTGACTCCACATTCAAGCCACAACCCTGCACTCAAGACAAAACTGTAGCCGACAAGTCCACACTCAGCTGATAGCTGACAACCTTGAGGTTTCGAACTGGGGCTCTCAGCGTCCCTGGCCAATGCTCAATCCATTGCGCCACCACCTGTTAGTCAGGCTCTTCATTACCTATTTAAAAAAATAGCTTTATTGTCTGACCTGTGAAGGAGAGAGAGGGGGAAGGGGAAGGGAAGCATTTGTTGTTCCACTCAGTCGTGCATTATTTTTTTATTTATTTAGTATTTTTCTTTTTTTTTTTTAATATATATTTTTTAAGCTTTAATTTTTTATTTTATTTTATTCATTTTAGAGAGGAGATACAGAGTGAGAGAGAGAGAGAGAGAGAGAGAGAGAGAAGGGGGGGAGGAGCTAGAAGCATCAACTCCCATATGTGCCTTGACCAGACCAGTGCAGGGTTTTGAACTGGCGACCTCAGTGTTCCCAGGTCGAGGCTTTATCCACGGCGCCACCACAGGTCAGGCCTATTTAGTATTTTTCTTAAGTGAGAAGTGGAGAAGCAGAGAGAGACTCCTCCTGCATGCGTCAGACCAGATCGGATCCACCTTACAAGCCCACTAGGGGGTGATGCTCTGTCCATCTGGGACATTGCTCTGTTGCAACCAGAGCCACTTTATCACCTGAGGTGAGACCATGGAGCCATTCTCAGCGCCCAGGCCAACTTACACCAGCGAAGCCTTGGCTGTAGGAGGGGAAGAGAAAGATAGAGTGAAAGGAGAGGGGGAAGGGTGGAGAAGCAGATGGTCACTTCTCTTGTGTGCCTTGATCGGGGATTAAACCCGCAACCTTGTTGCTTCAGGCCAACATTCCTAACCAATGGAGCGAACCAGCCAGTGCAGTACTGTTTCTTCTAATGTTCAGGTATAGCATTGAGTGGAAGCAAATCAGCACCCTCCTTTTCCTCAATATACTGCCATGCCTGCCCAACAGGACCATATCTCCTTCAGTCTGGTTTTTAGAATTTCAAATACATATCATATATGCTATTCAGTAACAGCATTAATGTTATCACTGACAATCTGTTATTTCCCATAAAAAGAGCCAAAATTATCTGAAGGAGTGGGGTGGTAAGAGGGAGGGCTCCTTCCTGGATAGCTGTTTTGTTCTAGTTCTGTCAACCTGGTAATAATCAGAATCCAAGAACAACACAATGCTATCGGCCTACATGAATAAGCACTGTTGAGAAATATAAAATGTTGAACTCCAGAAACTTTGGTTATATTTCAGATCCTATTAAATACATAATGGTTCAGCCTGACCAGTTGGTGGCGCAGTGGATAGAGCATTGGACTGGAATGTGGAGGACCCAGGTTCAAGACCCTGAGATCACCAGCTTGAGTGCGGGCTCATCTGGATTGAGCAAAGCTCACCAGCTTGAACCCAAGGTCACTGGCTTGAGCAAGGGGTTGCTCGGTCTGCTGAAGGCCCGCGGTCAAGGCACATGTGTGAGAGCAATCAATAAAGAACTAAGGTGTTGCAACAAAAAACTGATGATTAATGCTTCTCATCTCTCTCTGTTCCTATCTGTCTGTCCCTATCTGTCCCTCTCTCTGACTCTCTCTCTGGCTCTGTAAGTAACAAAAAATAAAACATACTGGTTCAAAGAAAACAAGAAAACACAGCGAAAGCATTCAGCAGCTGAACAAATCTGAAAACAGAGTGTCATTTATATGTACATTATCACCAGACTTTAACTGAAAATGTAGTTATTCTTGTGAGGATGCTTGATGATGTGTATTCTCATTAGGATGCTTGATGACCCCCCTTAACCACAAAAAATACATCCCAAGACCCAAATGGATGCCTAAAACCACAGATAGTACCGAACTCTATATATACTATGTTCTTCCCTATACATACATACATAAAGTTTAATTTATAAATTAGGCACATAAGCCCTGGCCAGATAGCTTGACTGGTTAAAGCAGGGGTCCCCAAACTTTTTACAGAGGGGGCCAGTTCACTGTCCCTCAAACCGGTGGAGGGCTGGACTATAAAAACAACTATGAGCCTGACCAGGCGGTGGCGCAGTGGATGAAGCGTCGGACTGGGATGCGGAAGACCCAGGTTCAAGACCCGAGGTCACCAGCTTGAGCGTGGACCCATCTGGCTTGAGCAAAGGCTCGTCAGCTTGAACCCAAGGTTGCTGGCTCCAACAAGGGGTGGCTCGGTCTGCTGGGGGCCCATGGTCAAGGCACATGTGAGAAAGCAATCAATGAACAACTATGGTGTCGCAAAGGCAACAAAAAACTAATAATTGATGCTTCTCACCTCTCTCTGTTCCTGTCTGTCTGTCCCTATCTATCCCTCTTTCGGACTCTCTCTCTCTCTCTCTCTCCCTGTAAAAAAAAAAAAAAAAAGAAATAAAAAACAAACCATGAACAAATCCCTATGCACACTGCACATATCTTATTTTAAAGTAAAAAAACAAAACGGGAACAAATACAATATTTAAAATAAAGAACAAGTAAATTTAAATCAACAAACTGACCAGTATTTCAATGGGAACTATGGGTGCGGATGCATCCTGTGCTCCTCTCACTGACCACCAATGAAAGAGGCGCCCCTTCCAGAAGTGCAGCGGAGGCCGGATAAATGGCGTCAGGGGGCCGCATGCACATATACAAGATATGTGCAGTGTGCATAGCGATTTGTTCATAGTTTTTTTTATAGTCCGGCCCTCCAACGGTCTGAGGGACAGTGAACTGGGCCGGGTCGTAGTTTGGGGACCCCTAGGTTAAAGCATCACCCAGAAGTGCAAAGGTTGCTGGTTTGATTCTCAGTCAAGGCATATACAGAAACAGATAGATGTTTCTGTCTCTCTCTATCCCTTTTTCTCTCTCTAAAATAAATAAATTTTAAAAATAAAATAAATTAGGCACATAAGAGATTAATAAAAATAACTAATAATAAAATAGAACATGTATAACAAGTTATGTGAATGTGGTCTTTCTCTTTCAAAATATCTTTTAAAATATTTTTCCCATTGATACGAGAGAGAGAGAGAGAGAGAGAGAGAAGAATGGGGTGAGAGAGAGCAATGACATGAGAGAGAGAAGTAAAGGGGCTGTGGGAAGAAGAGGGAGAGAGAAAGAAGCATCAGCTTGCTGTTCTGCTTAGTTGTTCACTCACTGGTGCCCTAACCAGGGATAGAACCCTTGACCTTGGCACTCTGGGACAATGCTCTATTCACTGAGCCACCTGGCCAGGGCTTCTCAAAATATCTTATTGTACTGTACTAATCCTTCTTACGATAATGAGAGATGATGCAATGCCTATGTGATATGATGAAGTGAGGTAAATGACGTAGGCACTGTGATGTAGCATTATGCTACTCACCATATTTAACAAGCCCTTTATGGCTTCTCTTTGGCATACCAGAATTACCAGCATCACAACTTTTGTACTTTGGGGTCATTATTAAGTAAAACAAGGGTTACTTGAATACAAGCACTATAGAAACACAGCAGTGGATCTGGGAACTCAGCTGGCTACTAAGTGACTAATAGGCAGATAGTATCTATAGCATAGATATGCTGGACAAAAGGAGATGGTTCATGTCCTGGTCGGAAGAGAATGGGGCAATAAGAGATTTCATCACGCTGCTCTGAACAATAAATATACAATTTAAAACTTAAAAATTGCCTGACCAAAAAAAAAAAAAAATTGCCTGACCAGCCTGTGGCACAGTGGATAGTGTCGGACTGGGATGCGGAAGACCCAGGTTCAAGACCCCGAGTTCGCCAGCTTGAGCATGGGCCCATCTGGCTTGAGCAAAAAGCTCACCAGCTTGGACCCAAGGTCGCTGGCTCCAGCAAGGGGTGGCTCAGTCTGCTGAAGGCCCACGGTCAAGGCACATGTGAGAAAGCAATCAATGAAAAACTATGGTGTCGCAACGGCAACGAAAAACTAATGATTGATGCTTCTCATTTCTCTCCGTTCCTGTCTGTCTGTCCCTATCTATCCCTCTCTCTGACTCTCTCTCTGTCCCTGTAAAAAAAAAATAAACAACTAAAAAAAAATTGCCTGACCAGATGGTGGCGCAGTGGATAGAGCATCAGACTGGGATGCGGAGGACCCAGGTTCGAGACTCCAAGGTCGCCAGCTTGAATGAACATGGCCCATCTGGCTTGAGCAAAAAGCTCACCAGCTTGGACCCAAGGTCGCTGGCTCCAGCAAGGGGTGGCTTGGTCTGCTGAAGGCCCACGGTCAAGGCACATGTGAGAAAGTAATCAATGAACAACTAAGGTGTTGCAACAAAAAACTGATGATTGATGCTTCTCATCTCTCTCCATTCCTGTCTATCCCTCTCTCTGACTCTCTCTCTGTCTCTGTCAAAAATAAATTAATTAAAAAGAATAAAACTTAAAAATTGTTTTTTTCTGGAATATTCCATTTAATATTTTCAAACCACAGTTGACTGAAAGTAACTGAACTATGGAAAGGGAAACACTAGATAAGGGGTGACAATTGTATGCATTATAACTGCTAAGAAATGCCAGTTACCAGACAGCTTTTTATCTGAACTCTTCTGTATATAGCCTTACCTTACAAAAATCTTCTTTTTCTTTCTTATCATGCAGAAATGTTAATCATGAATCATGCAATCTCCAATTATCATGTTCCAATATGCCCTCCAAAAAGAGGACTAGATAAGAATTATCCTACCTGACGATCAAAAATCAAGTCTGCTCAGCCTGACCAGGCCATGGCGCAGTGGACAGAGCGTTGGACTGGGATGTGAAGGACCCAGGTTTGAAACCCCAACGTCACCGGCTTGAGTGCAGGGTTGCTGGCTTGATCGTGGGATCATAGACATGACCCCATGGTTGCTGGTTTGGGCAAGGGGTCACTCGCTCTGCTGTAGCCCCCTGGTCAGGGTACATATGAGAAAGCAGTCAATAAACAACTAAGGTGCCACAACGAAGAATTGATGCTTCTCATCTCTTTCCCTTCCTGTCTGTCTGTCCTTATCTGTCCCTATCTCTCTCTCTCTCTGTTGACAAAAAATAAATAAATAAAATAAATAAAATCAAGTCTGCTCACGTCAGCAACTGTGGGGTTGTGTCTATGATCCCACACTCAAGCCGGCAACCTTTGCTTTTTTTTTTTTTTATTCAGAGAGGACGGGAGGCAGACAGACTGCCACATGCACCCAGACCAGGATCCACCCTACAAGTGCACTAGGGGGCGATCGATGCTCTGCCCATCTGGGATATTGCTCCCTTGCTCAGCAACCGAGCTCTTCTCAGTGTGTGAGGGAGAGGCCATGGAGCCATCCTCAGCACCCAGCACTAACTCACTCCAATCAAGCCATGGCTGCAGGAGGGAAAGAGAGAGAGAGAGAGAGAGAGAGAGAGAGAAGCAAGAGGAGGAGGAACAGAGAAGCAGATGGGCGCTTCTCCTGTGTGCCCTGACCAGAAATCGACCCCAGGACATCCACATGCCGTGCTGAAGCTCTACCACTAATTCAACTGGCCAGGGCCAATCTTGGGGTTTTAAAACAGGGTCCTCAGCATCTCAGATCAACACTCTATCCAGTGGCCCACCATCAGTCAGACAAATCTTTCTCCTGTTTTTGCAGGTAAGTCTTATTTCTCCAACAAAATTCTAACTTCCTTTAGAGTGGCTATTATGTCCATTTCTTCCTAATTATTCCTTTCCATAGTATATGACACACAGCTGAGTCACAATAGGCATGTTATATCTGTTGGCAAAGTATAAAAACTGAGATTTAAGGTCCTGTCCAGGTAGCTTAGTTGGTTTTAGCATCATCCCAATACGCCAAGGTTGTGGATTCGATCCCATCCGCGAGCGTGCAAGAATCAACCAATGATTGCATAAATAAGTGGAACAACAAATCAACTTTCTGCTTGGCCTGCAGTGGCCCAGTGAATAGTGTCAACCTAGAATGCTGAGGTCACCAGTTTGAAACCCTGGGCTTATGTGGCCAAGGCAGATATGACAAGCAACCAATGAACAGCTAGAGTGAAGTAACTAATTCTTGTTCCCCACCCTTCTTTCTCTGTAAAATCCATAAATAAAAAAATTTTTTTTTGTATTTTACTGAAGTAAAAAGCAGGAAGGCAGAGACAGACTCCCACATGCGCCCAACTGGGATTCACCCAGCAAACCCACTAGGGGGCAATGCTCTGCCCATCTGGGGCATTGCTTTGCTGCAACCAGAGCCATTCTAGCACGTGAGGCAGAGGTCATGGAGCCGTCCTCAGTGCCCAGGCCAACTTTGCTCCAATGGAGCCTTGGCTGCAGGAAGAGAAGAGAGAGATAGAAAGAAGAGGGGGAAAGGTAGAGAAGCAGATGGGCGCTTCTCCTGTGTGCCCCGGCTGAGAATCGAACCTGGGACTTCCACGTGCTGGGCCAACACTCTACCATTGAGTCAACTGGCCAGGGCCTAATAAATAAAATCTAAAAAAAATAAATAAAAATAAAAAATCAATGTTTCTAAAATTAATTTAAAAAAATGCAATTTTTATAGAAAACTGAGATTTAAAATAATCACATTTTCTATTTTTCATTACAATTCTATGCACATATTAGCCTTGGAAACAGAATAAAAGTATAAAAATAAAATACTACCATCTGTGACCATCTAATTTTAGAAACTTCACCAATTCCTAGTACAGGCCTGGTGTTAGGATGTTATCACCGCTAACAGTGATTGTATGTCCTCAGGTTCAGGTGGTGCTCCAACGTTAGAGAGAAAACCACAAAAGACTGTAACTCTACTCTTACGAGCTGGAATCACAGGGCAAAAACTGTCCCCTCTCCAAAGTACATGGCCAACGGACTCTCTGAGTCAGGGTGAGGACTGTAGTATTGAAGCCATTTTCAGAGAGCTCCAGATGCCTCCTCAAAGTAAAGTATTAAATCTTTGTACCACCAAATCATATCATCTTAACCTCAATAGAAGACTCACAGATATACATCAGAACTAAGAAGTCATACTAAGGGTTTAGAATGGAAAAATACATCCCCATACATGCCCATGCAGGGCTATCCAATGCCAAGATAATATACTCAAGCATATCCTTATGACTTATCCAGTTTCTGGCCTGTCGGTCTTTGTCTAAACACTTGTATTGTGACATTGTCAGCCTTCACCAGCTTTATAACTATTTCAGATTGCTTTAACTTTTTAAAATTTTTATTTTATTGATTTTTAGAAAGAGTAACATGGATTTGCTGTTCCACTCATTTATGCATTAATTAGTTGATTTTTTGTTCTTTTGTTTGAGATATTTTTGAGACAGGAAGGGAGAGAGAGGGGAGAGATATAAGAAGCATCAACTCATAGTTGCTTCACTTTAGTTTATTGATTACTTCTCATATGTGCCTTGGGGGAGGGGGGAGTTCCAGCTGAGTCAGTGACGTCTTGCTCAAGCCAGAGACCTTGGGCTTCAAGCCAGTGTCCTTGAAATCATGTCGACCCTCCACTCAAGCTAGCGACCCAATGCTCAAGCTGGCAAGCCCATGCTATAGCCACCAACTTTGGGGTTTCCTTTGAACCAGGGTTCTCAGTGTCCCCGGTCAACACTCAATCCATTAAGCCAACACCGGTCCAGCAATTGGTTGATTCTTGTATATGCCCTGACCAGGAATTGAACTTGCAATCTTGATGTACAAGAATGATGTTCTAACCAGCTGAGCTACCCAGCCAGCGCTACTTTAACATTTAATTTTGCTTCATAATTCTGTTCTAACTTGTAATTAATTGTTCTTTTCTTTAAAGAACTAAATTCCCTTTCTAAAATCTTCAAAAACCACCTAGCAACTATTGCAAATATCAGGCCATTGTAATCACGTTAAGAAAGAGTAATAGGTAGAGTAATCATACAACATAGTGTGCAAAGATGTGTTGTAGAGTTGGCTATCTGAAACCTGTATAATTATGCTATTTAGTATCACTCTAATACATTCAATAAAAAAAAAGAAAGAAGAAATAAAGCTAAGGGAAGCCATTTCTTCTGGCTCCTGAAGATCGGAAGTCTATGTATCTATTTCCTCAGCTTAAGAGTTGTTGGAAATCTCAGAATAAAAACAAGAGTCTTTATTCTCTATCAATCACAAAACGTGACTGACGTTTCATAAAATCTCGGGGCAGGTATTTCCTTTTTTTTTTCTTTTAACTTTATTCATTTTTAGAGAGGAGAGAGAGAGAAGGGGAGGAGGGAGACAGGAAGCATCAATTCCCATATGTGCCTTGACCAGGCAAGCCCAGGGTATCGAATTGGTGACCACAGCACTTCAGGTCGAAGTTTAATCCATTGTGCGACCATAGGTCACGCCCAGAGGAGGTATTTCTTTGCTAATAAAACAAGAATAAAGGCATTTCTAGCCCTGGATGGATAGCTCAGTTGGTTGGAGCATTGTCCCCATACACAGGTGTTGCAGGTTCCAGCCTGGTCAGGGCACATCAACACAGTTTGATGTTTCTGTCTCTCTCCCTTCCTCACTCTCTAAAAAAATCAATAAGTGAATTTTTTTTTTAAAGTCTGACCTTTGGTGGCACAGTGAATCAAGTGTTGACCTGGAACACTGAGGTCTCAGGTTCAAAATGCCAGGTCTGCCTGGTAAAGGCACATAGAGAAACAACTGCTAGGAGCTGATGCTTCCTGCTCCTTCTCCCCCTACACCTTGTGATTACATACATCTAGCCAGGGCCCAGTTAAACACCTGAAGACCATGCAATGGGAATCTCTGTTACAGGCTTGATTTCCAGAAAGATACAGAGCAAAGACTATCAAGAGCAGGCCATGCCTAGGAAAGATTTTGGTAGAAGCAGATAGAACACCTACTGCTGGCTGGATACTAGCAACACAGAGATTTCTGTGGCTTTACACAATGTGGACCTTGTTTCCTCTTTTTTGTAATTTTTGCTTTTTTAATATTTTTATTTATTCATTTTTAGAGAGAGAGAGAGAGGGAGGAAGAGAGAGAGTGAAGACGGGAGGAGGAAGCATCAACTCCCACATGTGCCTTGATCAGGCAAGCCCGGGGTTTTGAACCAGCGACCTCAGCGTTTCAGGTTCACGCTTTATCCACCACAGGTCAGGCTGGACCTTATTTCTGACCTCATCTCCTACCACTTTCAGCACAGCAAACAGGGGAGACAGGAAAGGACAGTCAGGAGAAAGCTGAAGGAGCAAGCTAAAGGGGTGTTAAAGGGTTTCGACTCGATCCTGAAAATGGGGAACCGTCAGGGGCAGCGACACGGCCACGGCTATGTTCTGGAAAGTGCATTCTGAGTGTAAAGTGGGAGCTAGAAAGGAAGCGGAGCACAAAGGAAGCGGGGACACTATGGAAGATAAAACGCAGAGGGTAGTTGGGGCTGCCTGACGTGTCTGGGAAAAGGACAGGTTAATGGCTGTGGAATGATGGCAATAAGGCCGATGAGCTTAGCGTGGAGCAGGATAACCCTACAGGGACTGCCCAGTAGGGCCTGAGGGTCAGGGAGGGAGGAGGAAAGTAGAGCCTGAAGGAGGAAGCGAAAAGCAGCAGGAGTTGAGGGCTCCCGGCGAGAGCACTTTCAAAGCTTCTCAGCACCTCGGCCAAACTGCCTCCAAGGCCTCCCTCCATCCCGCCTCCCGCTGCTCACCCACTGACCGAACGAATTGAGAAAGTCCGCGATTTTCTTGATGCTGCTGGTGATGACCTCAATGTATTCCCGGTTCGCCCAGTCCTGGTGAATTTCCCGCTGCACCGGATCCTCTTGTCCTGCCATGGCTGCCGCCTAAGAAAAAGCGACTGCGCAAGCGCCTCGATCCCCCAGGACGACCGTGCGCCTGCGCCGCCAGCCCACACCCATTCCTTGGCACCCACGAATCAATTGGCATTGTGGTGCGCCTGCGCGACGTCACGTCCTCGCCTGCGTTTACCCTCTGCTCCCACACCCCTAAAAACTGTCACTTCAATTCAGACGAATTGAAGGCGCCAAGAGCCCCCAACGCACCACAATACAAAGTCACTGGAGGTGAGGGTCGCTACTGCTAGCGTGGGTCCGCGTCACCCATCACTCCCTTAGCTGCTTCAGGCTTAGGTTACCGTCTGCATCAGCAATAAGTTGGGCATAACCAACCACCTTAAATGCAAGTCATTAAAAAAAAAAAAGCCTTCCCATAACACAACAAGCCTAGCTTGTGCTGGAGCAGCGGGTAGTGTAACCTGGAATGCTGAAGTTACAGGTCCGAAACCCTAGGCTTACAGTGTCAAGGCGCGAAATACAGGCAACAAGCAAGCAATGAACAACTAAAGTGAAGGAACTATGAGTTAATACTTCTGGCTCCCTCCCATCCTCTCTCTGTAAAGCCAATAAATAAAGTGCAAAAAACAGCATGATGTTCCACCATACATTTATCAAATGAATAAAATGTGTGGGGTTTTTTTAACGATAATATCCAGTGATGGAAAGATTGAGGGTAAGTTGATAGGGCTCATAAAATCTGGTCATACTATAAACTGATACAGTTCTTCAGAAGAAAATTTGTGAGATCGGACTCGTTCAGGGTGTGATTGGCCAATTAATATAAAGAGTTGTAAAAAAAAAATAAACTTTTTTACCTAATCTCATTAAGAAAGTAACTGAAAAAGAAATAGTAATTTAATCACAAAGATACTCTTCATAGCATTATCTATTTAAAAGAAAAGACAACTAAATCTCTACAGTTGGTAATGACTAAACAAAGGCATAGCCATTTACGGCAATTATTTAAATACTAATTATGAACACTGTGGCAACATAACACACATGATAAATTGGAAAAAAAACACAAAATACAAAAAAAATTTTTTTAATTTAGTGTGCAAGAGAGACAGAAAGGGAGAGAGATGAGAAACATCAACTTGTAGTTATCTGTTGGTTGCTTTCTCATATGTTCCTTGATGGAAGGGGAGAGCTCCAGCTGAGCCAGTGACCTCAAGCCAGCAATCTTGGGATTCAAGCCAGAGACCTTTGGGTTCAAGCCAGCGACCATGGGGTCATGTCTATGATTCCACACTCAAGTCAGCAACCCTGCACTCAAGCTGTTGAGCCCATGCTCAAGCTGGATGAATACATGCTCAAGCTGGCAACTTTGGGGTTTCAAACCTGGGTCCTCAGCATCCCAGGCCAATGCTCTATCCACTGTACCACTGCCTGGTTGGGCTACAACATTTTTGTTAAGTGCAACTATGCAAAATTTATGACTGCTTGCCTGACCAGGTTGCTCAGTCTGTTGAAGGCCCGTGGTCAAGGCACATGTGAGAAAGCAATCAATGAACTAAGGTGTTGCGACGGCAACGAAAAACTAATGATTGATGCTTCTCACCTCTCTCTGTTCCTGTCTGTCTGCCCCTATCTATCCCCCTCTCTGACTCTCTCTCTGTCCCTGTAAAAAAAAAAAAAGACTATTAAAACAACAAACCAATACAGTAAGATCACAGGATACAAAATTAATATACGGAAGTCTACTGCTTTCATATACATCAATAATAAAACTTCGGAAAATAAACTAAAAAAAGAAATCCCTTTTACAGTTGCCACCAAAAAGAAATACCTAGAAATAAACATAAGAAAGAATGTAAAGGACCTATATACTGAAAACTACAAAGCATTATTAAAAAAAAATTATGGCCTGACCAGGCGGTGGTGCAGTGGATGGAGCTTCAGACTAGGATGCGGAAGACCCAGGTTTGAGACCCCGAGGTTGCCAGCTGGAGTGCAGGCCCATCTTGCTTGAGCAAAAAGCTCACCAGCTTGGACCCAAGGTCACTGGCTTCAGCAAGGGGTTTCTTGGTCTGTTGAAGGCCCGCGGTCAAGGCACATGTGAGAAAGCAATCAATGAACAACTAAGGTGTTGCAATGGCAATGAAAAGCTAATGATTGATGCTTCTCATCTCTCTCCATTCCTGTCTGTCTGTCCCTATCTGTCCCTCTCTCTGACTCTCTCTCTGTCCCTGAAAAAAAAATTATGACAGTTTGAGCACTATAAGGATGTACCAAATATGTAAACATCTAGTTTGTTAAGTTAGTAGAATTAAGGACAATTTTATTTTTTGCTTAAGGGAATATTTGCAAAATGCCTTTTACTTAAGAAAATGTGGTTGAACAGTCTTCTAGCAGGAGCTGGGGACAAATCATTACTCATTCTTTTACTCAAAAGATGTTACAAGGACCTGGCCAGTTGGCTCAGCAGTAGAGCATCGGCCCGGCATGTGGAAGTCCTGGGTTCAATTCCCAGTCAGGGCACACAGGAGAAGCACCCTTCTGCTTCTCCACCCTTCCCCCTCTCCTTCCTTTCTATCTCTCTCTTTTCTTCCTGCAGCCAAGGCTCTATTGGAGCAAGGTTGGCCACAGCACTGAGGAGGGCCTCTAGCCCTACAATGGCTCTGGCCAGCGGCAATGGAGCAACACCCCAGATGGGCAGAACATCGCCTCTTGGTAGGTATGCCTGGTGGATCCCAGTCGGGTTCATGTGGGAGTCTGACTGCCTCCCCACTTCTAATTTTGGAAAAATACAAAAAAGAAAAAAAAGATTTTAAACGGACCACTTGGACTTTTCTTTTTAATTTTTTAAATTTCTTTTTATTTATTCATTTTAGAGAGGAGACACAGAGTGAGGGAGAGAGAGAGACAAAGAGAGAAAGGGGGGAGGAGCTGGAAGCATCAACTCCCATATGTGCCTTGTCCAGACCAGTGCAGGGTTTTGAACTGGCGACTTCAGTGTTCCCAGGTCGACGCTTTATCCACTGCGCCACCTCAGGTCAGGCCGAAAAAAAAGGATTTTATAAGCTATTAACTGCTTTTACAGCTATTTATTATCTTGCTGGACCTTCACAAACCTAGTAGAAGGAAGTCAGGAAGAGATCTCTTATTTTATGAAAGAGAAAACTGAAGTTCAAGATCACACAGCCAATTAAGTGGGGACCTTCACCAGCTGATATCAGACTCCACTATTTTCCACTGTACCAATCTGAAAACAGTTTAGTTTATGTGAGTTCTCCTAGGTATTCATATAAATTATTTCTAAAATAACAAATATCAACCTTAAATATTGAACCCCAGGCATCCAGAAGGTCCTCTCTGCCATTCAAGACCCTACTCCCAAGTGATGTTGTTGAAGTAGTATTTTGCTCACATGTATCAGAGAAGTTAGATCTGCAGGGCACCTCACTTTTTCTTGTTCTTTTAGATTTATTTTATTTATTCATTTTTGGAGAGAGGAGAGAGAGAAGGAGGAGGAGCAGGAAGCATCAACTCCCATAGATGCCTTGACCAGGCAAGCCAGGGGTTTTAAACCAGCAACCTCAGCATTCCAGGTTGATGCATGCTTTATTCATTGCGCCACCATTGGTCAGGCCTGGCACCTCACTTTTTTTTTTTTAATATATATTTTATTATTATTAATTCTAATGGGGTGACACCAATAAATCAGGGTACATATGTACAATGAAAACATCTCCAGGTTATCTTATCATTCAATTGTGTTGCATACTCATCACCAAAAGTCAAATTGTCCTCTGTCACCTTCAATCTGGTTTTCCCTGTGTCCCTCCCCTCCTCCCTATCCCACTCTTCCCTCCCTCCCCCCATCCCATAACCACCACTCTCTTGTCCATGTCTCATATTCTCACTTTTATGTCCCACCTATGTATGGAATCATGCTGTTCTCAGTTTTTCTTTTTTTCTGATTTACTTATTTCACTCCGTATAATGTTATCAAGGTACATCCATTTTGTTATAAATGATCCGATGTCATCGTTTCTTATGACTGAGTAGTATACCATAGTATATATGTACCATAGCTTTTTAATCCACTCGTCTTCTGATGGACACTTGGGCTGGTTCCAGATCTTCGCTATTGTGAACAAGGCACCTCACTTTTAAATCACAAATATACCATATAGGAGTCACTTCACATACAAGAAATACAGCATGGATGGGTTAGGATTGTTGGGAGAATTATGTGAGGAAGAATAAATAAAACATTAAACACAGTGCCTAACTCATCACAAAGCATGCATTCATGATTAGTTTACATTTTCTTTTTTTTGAAGAAAGCAGAAAATTAACACATATCTATAGAATTTAAGAAATGATTAATGGGCCTGACCTGTGGTGGCACACTGGATAAAGCATCAACCTGGAACGCTGGGGTCCTGGGTTCAAAATCCTGCACTTGTCTGGTCAAGGCACATCTGGAAGTTGATGCTTCCTGCTCCTCCCCCCTTTCTCTCTCTCTCTCTCTCTCTCTCTCTCTCTCTCTCTCTCTCTCTTTCTCTCTCTCTCTCTCCTCTCTGAAATGAATAAATTTTTAAAAAATGAAATGATTAATGGTCTTCCATAGAGCAATCAGTTTCAGCCCTTATCTTGTTTGGCTTTCTATTCACCTGTTTCAGGATCTCCCCTGTAATTCCAAACAATTCAAGGATATGATGCTGTCCTGGAGTGAAAAATGTTCCTCCAGAGTTTCTGGAGATTTTTCCTAAATGTCTCATGGGGTTTGCTGTTAGGCAGTCCTCAAGCTATAGATTTGCTAGCACAGTAATTCTTCAATGTAGGAATTGTTTCCCATGCGAGATTCAAGGCTGCAGAAGCAAGTCCTTTGGTAATGCTGTTGGTGGAACAAGAAGTGCTTCCATATGGCTGATAGCCTCAGCATAGGACAACCAGGTCCTTCTCTTTTCTTTGTAGGTCATGTGCTTAATGGAACTTGGGTATTTTTGTCAATGACTTCAGGTATAATAATCAGTATGGAACCAAATTCTTGAAGTTCATCAGTTGTATTGTGTGATCATTAGAGTCTCCTTGACTGTCATGCGAACTAGGCCCATCCATCATTTGCACAATTACGGATATGGCACATGCACCATGGTGATGTTGCTGACCGCTTTGTGTCAAATTGGCCTGATTTGTGGTGGCTCAGGGGATAGAGCATCAACATGGAACACTGAGGTTGCAGATTTGAAACCCTGGGCTTGCCCAGTCAAGGCACAGATGGGAGTTGATCCTTCCTGCTCCTCCTCCCTTCTCTCTTTCTTTTTCTCTCTTTCTCTCCTCTCTAAAATAAATAAAGTCTTAAAAATTTAAAAAAGAAAGTATCAAATTGGCTTTCAGCAGAGTGAATGTGGCTATTGTCATGAAAATACCCAAACAGTGCAACCAGAATGTTGATTTCTGAATGAAATAGATCATGCTGATGTTGTAACATGCTGTATGGGGGAAATTCTGGCTTTCCATATGTGCATGGTGGACATTGAGATGGATAGAGATCAGACTCAGCCATGATGGCAAATGGAACCTCTGAGAATACATCCCTTAGACCTGGGAAGACTACACAGGGGATTGTGGTACAAAGTGTCATAAGAGCATGAAGCCCTCTCTGTCAAACAATTTTTTTTTTTTTTGGCAGAGACAGAGAGAGTCAGAAAGAGGAACAGATAGGGACAGTCAGACAGAAACGGAGAGAGATGAGAAACATCAATTCTTCGTTGCGGCTCCTTAGTTGTTCATTAATTGATTTCTCATATGTGCCTTGACCAGGGGGCTACAGCAGACCAAGTGACCCCTTGCTTGAGCCAGTGACCTTGGGCTCAAGCTGGTGAGCCTTGCTCAAACCAGATGAGCCCGCGCTCAAGCTGGCGACCTCGGGGTCTCGAACCTGGGTCCTCCACATCCCAGTCCGATGCTCTATCCACTGTGCCACCACCTGGATAGAGCTTGTTTTTTTATTTTACAGAGACAGAGAGAGAGACAGAGAGAGGGACTGATAGGAACAGACCGACAGGAAGGGAAAGAGATGAAAAGCTTAAGTTCCTTAATGCAGAATCTTAGTTGTTCATTGATTGCTTTCTCATATGTGCCTTGACTGAGGGATAGGGGGTTAAAGCCGAGCGAGAGACCCCTTGCTCAAGCCAGCGACTCTGCGCTCAAGCTGGTGGACCCATGCTCTAGGTAAATGAGTCTGTGCTTAAGCCAGTAACCTCAAGGTTTTGAACCTGGGTCTTCCGCATCCCAATCTGATGCCTTATCCACTGTGCCACCGCCTGGTCAGGCAGACAACAATTTTGATCATACAGTTATGCTTTGGGGACTTTTATTTAAAAAACACAACTGTGTGGCCTGTGATGGTGCAGTGGATAAAGCATCAACCTGGAATGCTGAGGTTGCCAGTTCCAAACCCTGGACTTGCCTGGTCAAGGCACATATGGGAGATGATGTTTTCTTCCCCCTTTCTAAAATGAATAAAGTCTTTAAAAAAACCACAACTGTGCAATAAAACTATTTGCTTTTAAAATAACAAGAGGAAAATAAAATACTTAATACATAAAGTTTTGTAATTCAAAATAATTTTAGTTTCTTACAAGAATCATCATTTTAAGTCCCAGACAGTTGGCTCAGTGGACAGAGTCGGTCTGTGTGCAAACATCCCAGGTTCGATCCCTGGTCAGGGCACACATGAAAAGTGACCATCTGCTTCTTCCTCCTCCCTCTCCCCCTTCTCCCTCTTGGCCAGTAGCATTGGTTGGAATGTCAGTCCTGGGCATCCTGACCAGAATCGAATCAGGACATCCATATGCTGAACTGATACTCTATCCACTGAGCCACTGGCCAGGGCTGTCAATTCTTAACAAGCCCGAGACTATCTGGGCCTGATCAGTGGTGGCATAGAGTGTGACCCTGGACATTGAGGTCCTAGCTTCAAAACCCTGAGGTTGCCAGCTTGAACTCAGTTCATTTGGCCTGAGTGCAGGCTTGCCGGCTTGAGCACGGGGTCACCCGCTTGAGTGTGGATTCATCGATATGATCCCATGGTCGCTGGCTTGAGCATAAAGGTCACTGTCTTGAAGTCTAAGGTTGCTGGCTTGAGCCCAAGGTCACTGGCTTGAGCAAGAGGTCACTGGCTTGTCTGGAACTCCCCAGTCAAGGCACATATGAAGTAATCAAAGAACAACTAAAGTGACACACCTACAAGTTGATGCTTCTCATCTCTCCCCCCCACCTAAAAAATTTTTAAAAGACCAACTGACCTACCCTGGCCAGGTAGCTTAGTTGGTTAGGATATCCTTCCCATATGGCAAGGTTGCTAGTTTAACCCAAGAATGAACCAATGAATGCACAAATGAGTGGAACAACAAATCAATGTTTCTTTTTTTCTCTTTCTCTCTAAAATCAATTAAAGAAAAAAGACTATCTGGACTTCCAAACCAGGATCTCAGCCTGACCCATTCCCCCATGCCCCGGTTCCGCACCTCCATCTCTCCAGTTCAGCTTTTTCCAAAGAACCAGACAAAAAGTTACAGCTCTTTTGTGTGCTGTGTTCTACAGTTCCCAAAGTGCAAGGGCAACATTTGGGTTCTAAGGGAAGGGCAGGTGGGCCATTAGTTAATTCGTTTGCAAATATTTCCTGCACACTTCTAGGCACCAGTGAAATAGAAATCAACTGGGTAGATCTGTTTTCACTCAGTGGCCCAGGGTAATTGAGTGAGTCTTACAAAGTTGTCAGATCACTCTCACTATGGTGAAAGGGTCAGTTTTTCAGCTTTTTGAGAATGGGACAGCATCATCTTTTCCGAGATTTAACAGAAGGCAGAGAACGGTAAGTCAAGGGAAGACATTTGTCTTTCTTTTTGCTTTTGATAGGTAAGCATTTATAAATCTGTAACAAGCCTGACCAGGCGGTGGCGCAGTGGATAGAGCATCGGACTGGGATGCGGAGGACCCAGGTTCGAGACCCCAGGGTTGCCAGCTTGAGCGCAGGCCCATCTGGCTTGAGCAAAAGCTCGCCAGCTTGGACCCAAGGTCGCTGGCTCCAGCAAGGGGTTGCTTGGTCTGCTGAAGGCCTACGGTCAATGCACATGTGAGAAAGCAATCAGTGGACAACTATGGTGTCGCAACGGCAACAAAAAACTAATGATTGATGCTTCTCATCTCTCTCCGTTCTTGTCTGTCTGTCCCTATCTCTCTCTCTCTCTGACTCTCTCTCTGTTCCTGTAAAAAACCAAAAAACAACCTGTGGTGGCGCAGTGGATAAAGCGACGACCTGGGAACACTGAGGTCGCCAGTTCAAAACCCTGCACTGGTCTGGTCAAGGCACATATGGGAGTTGATGCTTCCAGCTCCTCCCCCCTTTCTCTCTTTCTCTCTCTGTGTCTCTCTCTCACTCTGTGTCTCCTCTCTAAAATGAATAAAATAAAAATAAAAGACAAAAAAAAAAATTAAAAAAAAAAAAAACAAAAAACAAAAAAACCCAAAAAATCTGTAACAAAAGCCTTCAGAAGTCTACCTAACTCCACATTAACACCTACTGAATAGGGTTTAATAAAGACTTTTTTTTTTTTCTTTTAAGAGAGTGAGAGACACACAGAAAGAAACAACCAATTTTGTTCCACTTATTCATGGTGCCAGTGGTCAATTCTTCCATGTATCCCGACCGGGAATGGAACCCGCAATCTCTGCATATCCGGATGACGCTCTAACCGAGTGAGCTACCTGGCCAGGGCTGATAAAGAGTTTAAATACTAACTACAGGTCCTAGGATTTTTATGCATGTTTCAGACCATACCCTTTGAAGTGGGCGTGCCCTTCCTTTGCTACTAAATCAAAGGCACACAGCTGTGGCGAGGTGGGGAGGTGGCGGAGGAAATCGAGGAGACAGGACTGAAACCTGCACTCCTGAAGGCTAAGTTCTGGACCTGGAGTTTCCAAAGAGGTGGTGGTGGAGAGTCCAGCCCAGACGCCCCCCGACCCAGCACCGGGCCTCGAGGACCCGCTCCCTGAGCGGCTGGGGCTCCCTACCCTCCCCGCCCCCAACTTCCTCCACGGTCCTGGGTCACAAAGGCGGTTGCCAGGCGCCTGGTGGAGAAAAGATGCGGCCCGGAAACCACAGCTGCTACTCTGGAGCGTATGGTCTGTGGAGTTCAGCAGGTGAGCCTCCAGCCTGAATGGTGGGACAGGGTCTGGGCTCCCACTGCCACCTCCACCTCCGCCTCCGCAGCCAGAGCCTTCTGGCTCCGGCCCCGGGTAGGGACCCCCGGGAAACAAGCCCCTTCTGGCTGGAAGGGGAAGCTATTCCTCCACCGGGCAGCTTCAGCTTGCCTGGATCGCGGTTTACAAGGACCTCAGTGGCACTTTGACGCTGCCTTCCCCTTTCCGAGGTGGGGATATTGGGCAACCAGGCTTCTTGGAACGGGAGGAATGGTATGAAGGGGAAACCTTTTAGGCCAGAACAAGGGGTTCCCTACCAGGAAGTTATTAGAGCAACTTGAATGGACCCCCTAGGTTCAGTCCCTCATGGAGTGGATGACAGGGACACCCGAGAGGTGGGAATCTGTGAACCATCTTTATGTAAAGCTTGCTGAAAGCGGTGGAAAGACCTGTCAGAAGCCCTTCTCATCTCATGTTGATGAATACTTAGGCTGGACATTTGACAAAATAGCTTTTAAACTATTTTTTTATTTTTACCTCTGGCCCTTTTTGCTCTTAGGAGTTGAGTCAGGAAAAGGATGATGGGATCAAATACTTTTTTTTTTTTTTTGGTCACATGCTCAGAGGCACTAACACCCTCTACCCCACCTTGCCATGGCTGTGTACCAAAGTAGCACTGATCTTGGATGTATGTTCTTTCTTAGAGTCATGATCTCAAGCATCAGAAGCCTTTGGTAGGCTGTTAGCAAGTATTCCTTGGGGGTCAGTTTCTCATTCCAATTCAGTCCAGACATTTGAACTCAGTAGGCAAAAGGGCCTGCATAGGTCAGGGGAAACACACCACTTGAAGGGTATCTCTTTTATACTAACCATTGTTGGGGCAGGTTTTCTATTTTGAAATGTCCTTTTAAAAAATGAACTTTACTGTCTCAAAAACTATGGTGGAAGCGTCAACTTTTCACGACGATCCCGGATGGAATAAAATCTGCAGTTGTTCCCTTTTGTGGGAGAAGAGAGAAGGGACAGAAATACACTTGGCTAGAAAGAGAAGGGATCTGCTATGTCCCTTAACATGATAGCTCATGCTGAAAAATAATGTTAGCTTCTCCTGAATTCAGGAAAACCCTTTTTATACCAGCAATTTTAAGGTAGGCTGATGGAAAATCCAAATTCTATTTGGATGTAATTTTGAGTCAGTAACATCTTCCCAGCCCTTTATTTTCAAGGGGAAAAGAAAAATAAAGCTCTTACCCCGTGGGTTTCCCATAGATAAGATAAAACAAAACAAAGCACACCTACAAGAACCAGAAAAATCTTCAGAAATTTTTAAAGACTGGCTTTTGGGAACATTTTTCCCTCCCAGCCTGGTGTAATTCCTCTGAGGTGGTATGTAAGTAGCTCAGGGCTCTGAGAGAATGGCTCCCTTGTGTTGGAAAACAGATTTTTATGGCCAAGAGGAGACTGTCTTCATAATTATGAATAGTGAAAGCTGAAGTTCTTTAAAAGGAACAGGATAAGTTCTCAAACTGTAAGTGCATCAGAATCCCCAGAGAGTTTGTTTAAGCACAGATTGCAGGGCCCTATCCCCAGTTTCTGATTCTATAGGTCTGACATGGGACCCAAGAATTTGCATTTCTACCATCTTGTTACCAGATGACACTGAAGGTGCTAGTTCTGGGATCATACTTTGAGGACCACTGGTATAAAATACATGGAATTCAGAGCCACAGATATTTGGTAAGATGTGGCCTTTCTGAGCTTCTAACCACCACTAACATCTCATCATGAAGTGCCAGCAGCCTCTGCAACCTCAGAGGTATAGATTTTGTCTTTAGCAGTTATCAGCATAGCACAGGTACTAATGGTGAACTGGGATACTCCATTTAGAAAAGCTCAATGGGGTAAGCAAAAGAAGGTTTTCAGTTTTGAGTACAAGAAAGTTTATTCTTACATTACTTTATTATTGTATTATTTACTATATATTATTAACCTACTTTTGCCCACCCCTGTGTTTCCTCATCTGTAAAATAGGTTAAAGCCTACATTCAGAGGCTTGTAATAAGGCTGAATAAAGTTTTAGTCCACATATCACTTGACAGATTCAATACTTGTTACCATCCCTTACTACTTTTTATAGATACTGGTACTCTAACATCTAATGGACTCTGTTCCTGGGAACTAGAGTAAGTTAAAGTCATTATGAGACAAAGAGATGTGAATTTGAACGGCCATGCACTCACCAAAACCATGGTAGGGAAATTCCATGTTCTGATTCCTTTCCTTTAGAACTATCCATGGCTGGATACCAGCTCTGGTCACCATGGACCCCACTGGATGAGAGCTTCCAATGGCTGCGACATACAACACCTACACCCTCTTCCAAGCACCCCTTTAAGGTTTCCCCCTGCTTCCCACACACCCCTTCTGACATTGAAGTGCAGCTGTGCTTTCAAGAGGTTACTCTAGTCCTAGACAGCCCATTCCTGGAACCTGGTGTGAGTCCCAAGTTACCCTGCCACACATCAGAGCTCCGAACCATGAACAACAAGAAAGGGCTGGTCAGGAAGCCCCAGCCTGTCCGCCTCAGTGGAGTGGATTCAGTCTTTGGCAGGGTCATCACGGCTCAGCCCCCAAAGTGGACTGGGACCTTCAGAGTTTCAGACAAATCAGCCTTTTGCAAAATCATCAGTCGGGAGCATCAGTGGCCAACTGGACTAAAGGAACCTCAGATTCAGATGACAGTGACCATGTGCAAACAGATGCTGCGTTCTATCCTCTTGCTGTATGCAACGTACAAGAAGTGTACCTTTGCCTTGCAACATTCCAAGTAATGGGGTCCCCATCTGACTCCCATTCATCACACCATGCCCTTTGCTACGTGCCTGAAGCTTGCAGAAACCTGTCCAGGTAAAGGAAACTGACATTGCCCCATCATCCTTGCTTTTCTGCCAAGCAGTGACAATTAAGGAGCCTCTTTCCTCCCTTACCCTCCAAAAGGGCCAGTAACAGAGCAGGGGAGAACGATTTCCACTGTAATGTTGAACAATCATTTAAAAGAATCAAATTAGCTTTAACATGTACATGTGAAAAGAACCATTAAACAAACCATATAAATAAGCCTAGTGTGAACTCACTTAAACATCTAAGACCACAATGAACTGGGGAAACAAAAGGGTGTCAAGGAAGGAGATAATTGATTTCTATATACCTGAGGATGAAGGGGTCAAAAAGCTATATTTGGGTCAAAGATTAATTTTAAAAACAAAAAACCTCCTCAATCAAAACAACAACAAAAAAACCTGACCTGCCACACCCTAATACCACTGAAGAATACAAAAATTGGTAAATATTAACAAATATTAAACAATATTTATAGCCTGTCAAGAAAGAACTTGGTAGCAGCAGTGAAACGGGGCTTTCTGGCAGAAGATGTGAGACTTCCCATTTTAGCTGGAATGTACTCCTAATGTTCTATTTCGAATAAACTACAAGTAATTTTGTACATAGTTGTAACTAGTTTATAGGTATAACTCAGAATAATATAGAAATAAAATAAACATTACATATACAAAATCAATATGAGTTTGATGGTGCCTTTTGCCCTTTGTCTTATATCTTATGATAACCAAAAACAATGTTTTAAAGCAGCCAAAAGATTCCTTTTTACTTTCACTGGGCATTGACAAGAAATTTTATCACTCTTCCAAAAAGAACACATGGATCTTCTCATCTCAAAGAAAGATGGTTCTTAGAACAGGAAACATTTTAATTGATAGAACTGATGTTGGTACCAGTCATCATTATTTCTCTGCTGAAAACCCAATTTAATTCCATCTGATCCTTTTCTTTTTTTCTTTTTATTTTCTTCATTTTAGAGAGGAGACACAGAGTGAGAGAGTGAGAGAGAGAGAGAGAAAAAGGGGGGAGGAGCTGGAAGCTCAACTCCCATATGTGCCTTGACCAGACCAGTGCAGGGTTTTGAACTGGCGACCTCAGTGTTCCCAGGTCGACGCTTTATCCACTGCGCCACCACATGTCAGGCCCATGTGATCCTTTTCTAATGAAGGAAATCCAGAAACAGAAAAAAAGGTAGCTGAAGCAGAACTTAAAACACTTTATTTGTAAAACAGGTACAAACATAAATTTTAAATTGCAAAACTCCCCAAACCCAGAATCATGACTACTCTGCAGCAGAACACGGCCATGTTGCCCAGACCAGTAAGTAATGCTATAATGGAGTCCTGAGCCAGGGTCTATGATGACAGTAGATGATCTATGAAATTCACAATTAAGTTAATTCAATAAAGCCTCCTCTTTAAGGACAAAATAGGATTCTTCCAGTGAGTAAGGTAGACAGCAGATTTCAAACTCTGAACACAAAATGGTAAGAGGCTGGCAGAGATAAGGAGGGAAATCGGTCGGTCCTTCTGTGGTCTAATTAGAGTCGTCATCATTCTCATCACTCTTTTGCTCCTTATCTCCATCACTTGCTTCATCTTCTTCACCATGCTAAGGGGCAAAGAAAAATTAATTACTTTAAGTCATCTGGGTGACCCCATGAATTACAATATTGCTCTTACAGGATTTAAATTATACTGTATTGTTGTCACAACAAATAATAGGTTTTAAACCATTAATTTGAAAAATGAGTCAAAGGTTCCCTCATTTTTATATTATGACCTCTAAGCCAAGACCATGGATGGAGGTCATTTGATACTGATTTATGCCATTCTGCAACAATAAAATTTGGATAATTTTGTTTTATTTTTTTTAAGCGAGACAGAGACAGAGAGAGGGGCAGATAGGGACAGACAGGAAGGGAGAGAGATGAGAAGCATCAATTCTTCGTTCTGGCACCTTGGTTGTTCATTGATTGCTTTCTCATATGTGCCTTGACCAGGGGGCTCCAGCCAAGCCAGTGACCCCTTGCTCAACCTAGTGACCTTGGGCTCTAAGTCAGTGACCTTTGGGTTCAGCCAGTAACCCCGTGTTCAAGCTGGTGGAGACTGTGCTCAAGCTGGTGGAGCCCGTGCTCAAGCTGGCAAACTCGGGGTTTCAAACCTGGGTTCTTGCCTAACCAGGCGGTTGTGCGGTGGATAGAGCGTCGCACTTGGATGCGGAAGACCCAGGTTCGAGACCCCAAACTCACCAGCGTGAGCACGGGCCCACCTGGTTTGAGCAAAAGCTCGTCAGCTTGGACCCAAGGTCACTGGCTCTAGCAAGGGGTTGCTCGGTCTGCTGAAGGCCCACGGTCAAGGCACATGTGAGAAAGCAATTAATGAAAAACTATGGTTTCGCAACGGCAACGAAAAACTAATGATTGATGCTTCTCACCTCTCTCTGTTCCTGTCTTTCTGTCCCTATCTATCCCTCTCTCTGACTCTCTCTCTCTGTCCCTGTAAAATAAATAAATAAATAACAACAAACAAAAAAAACCCCTGGGTTCTCTGCATCCCAGGCTGATGCTCTATCTACTGCACCACCGCCTGGTCAGGCTAAATTTGCATAATTTTATTACAAGCCATGGCCCTTCTGTTCTACTGCATGTATGTGACATAGGGACACAGTGGACTCTTTTTTTATAGCACAAGAGAGAGAGAAATAGGAAGGGAGAGAGATGAGAAGCACCAACTCATAGCTGTGTCACTTTAGTTGTTCATTGATTGCTTCTCATACATGCTTTGACAGGGTTGGGGGTGGAGATCCAGCTGAGCCAGTCACCCCTTGCTCAAGACAGCATCCCTGGGCTTCAAGCCAGCAACCTTTGGGCTTAAGCCAGCAACCATGGGGTCATGTCTATAATCCCATACTCATGCTGGCAACCCTGTGTTCAAGCTAGTGAGGCAGCAAGCCGGTTTTCTGGGATCTTGGCTGGTTTCCTAGGACCTCAGGCCCTGGCCAGTTTGACCAGTGGTAGAGCACTGGCCTGACATGTGGATATCCTGGTTTGATTCCTGATCAGGGCACACAGAAGAAGCAACCATCTGCTTCTCCACCCCCCTTCACTGTCTCCTACAGCCATGGCTCGATTGGTTTGAGTGCATCGGCCCCAGGAGCTGAGGATGGCTCCGTGGAGCCTCCACCTCAGTCACTAAAAGTAGCTTGGTTGTAAGCATGGCCCCAGACGGGCAGGCAGAGCATCAGTTCCAGAGGGGGTGTGCCGGGTAGATTCCAGTTGGGGTGTAAGTGGAAGTCTTATCTCTCTATCTCTCCTCCCCTCACTTGGAAAAGAAGGAAAATAAAAAAATAAATAATAACAAAAAAAAAAAACCCAGACAAACCTGGGACCTCCACTGTGCCACCACTGGTTAAGCTATATGGGCATTTAATATACAAGAAAATGTTTGTTTAATTAAAATTTCTGGTGTATCCCAACAAAAATCCAGCATCAAATTCTCTCTGGTCTGCAACTCTAATCTTGGAGGATGGTTAGAAGAAAGTACCAAACAAATAGGATATTGTCTGCCTCAAAATTTTTTTTTAAATTCATTTTAGAGAGGAGACACAGAGTGAGAGAGAGAGAGAGAAAGAGAGAGAGAAAGGGGGGAGGAGCTGGAAGCATCAACTCCCATATGTGCCTTGACAAGACCAGTGCAGGGTTTTGAACTGGCGACCTCAGTGTTCCCAGGTCGACGCTTTATCCACTGCGCCACCACAGGTCAGGCATGCCTCAAATTTTTTTATGAGAAAAAGGTAGAAGTAGGCCCTGACTCGGTAGCTCAGTTAGTTGGAGCATCGCCCTGACACACCAAGGTTGCAAGTTCAATCCCCAGGTCAGGGTACATATGAGAATTAAACACTGAATGTGCCTGATCAGGCTCAGTGGAGAGAGTGTCAGCCTGGGATGCTGTGGACCCAGGTTTGAAACCCTGAGGTTGCTGGCTTGAGCACAGGGCCATCAGCTCGAGCATGGGATCATAGACATGACCCTATGGTTGCTGGCTTAAGCCCAAAAGTCGCTGGCTTGAAGCCCAAGGTCACTGGCTTGAGCTAGGGGTCACTGGCTCAGCTGGAACCCTCCGGTCAGGGCACATATGAGAAAGCAATCAATGAAGAACTAAAGTGCTGCAACTATGAGTTGATGCTTCTCATCTCTCTCCCTTCCTGTCTGTACCTGTCCCCCTCTCTTTCCCTAAAAAAACAGAAACAAAATAAACACTGAATGCATAAATAAGTGGAACAACAGATTAATGTTTCTCTTTCTCTCCCCCTTCCTCTTTGTCTAAAATGAATGGAAAAAAACCCAAAAACCACAAGGTAGAGATATACTACACAGAGGACCATGGAATAAAATAAATTTTTATACTAGACGATCTTTCTGCAACACCCTCAAATTGCATTATGGAGAGGCTCCCCAGATATGAACTTCGCGGTGTTTATAACTCAGCTGAATTGCACCAAAATTTTTTTCTTTCTTTTTTTTTTTTAAATTTATTTTATTCATTTTAGAGAGGAGACACAGAGTGAGAGAGAGAGAGAGAGAGAGAGAGAGAGAGAGAGAGAGAGAAAGGGGGGAGGAGCTGGAAGCATCAACTCCCATATGTGCCTTGACCAGACCAGTGCAGGGTTTTGAACTGGCGACCTCAGTGTTCCCAGGTCGACGCTTTATCCACTGTGCCACCACAGGTCAGGCTGCACCAAAATTTTATAAACATATACATCTTTCTTTAGTTTTCTTTAAAGTTTCAAAAGTATCTGTAGTAGTCCAGAAAAGAATAAGGATGTCCCACTTTTATTTCAGTCCTCACTAATGGCGAATTTTTTTTTTTTTTTTAATTAAGTGAGAAGCAGGAAAGCAGAGACAGACTCCTGCATGCGCCCCAACCAGTATCCACCCAGCAAGCTTCCTACCAGGCATCACTCTGCCCATCTGGGCTGCTGCTCTGTTGCTTGGCAATGAGCTACTTTAGCACCTGACGTGAGGCCATGGAGCCATCCTCAGCGCTCGGGGCCAACTTTGCTAGAACCATTTGAGCCATGGATGCGGTGTGGGGAAAAGAGAGAGACATTGGGGAGGGTGGAGAAGCAGATGATCGTTTCTCCTGTGCGCCCTGACTGGGAATCAAACCTGGGACTTCCATGTGCTGGGCTGATGCTCTACCACTGAGCCAAATGGCCAGGGCCTAATAGCAGCTTTTGGTTCTGTGCTTCCACCAAATGTATTCACATTTCAATTTCATACAGTAAAATGATGTTGATGGTTTAACTCGCTGTTCTCAACACCCAGAGAACATTCTGATCTCTTCTCCCCTCTCAACTGATTTTAGACATGAATTCAGGGAAAATGGGTTATAACTGAAGGGAATTTTCAACTCTGTAACACATGCCACAACTTGAGATACTCAAGAGTGATTTTAAGATTGTGTGGGCTTTTTTATCTGGCCTCCAAAGAACTCATATAAACATAGAAGCTTTCTTTTTTTTAAACATTTTTATTTATTTATTCATTTTAGAGAAGAGAGACAGAGAGAGAATAGGGGAGGAGCAGAAAGCATCAACTCCTACATGTGCTTTGACTGGGCAAGCTCAGGGTATTTTTATTTTATTTTATTCATTTTAGAGAAGACACAGAGAGAGAGAGAGAGAGAGAGAGAGAGAAAGGGGGGAGGAGCTGGAAGCATCAACTCCCATATGTGCCTTGACCAGACCGGTGCAGGGTTTTGAAATGGCGACCTCAGTGTTCCCAGGTCGACGCTTTATCCACTGCACCACCACAGGTCAGGCTAGAAGCTTTTTTGAAGGGAATAGAGATAGGCATGGAAGTCTTTGATTATAAACATAGTAGGGAAACCTCACTCTTTATCAACTAACTCAGAATAATTTAAAAAATGCAACATTAATGCCATATGTGGTGCCTTATGCAGAGATACCTCTGATGCTTTGCTCTTGGAGACCTGAGATGATGTGTCATCCGCACTCTCGTCTTCTGCTGTGCTTTCCTGGGAATTCTGGGATATGATCTCTTCACCCTAAATGTGGAAGGGCCAAATCAATTGGTAGGGGTTAAAGTGATCATATTTGGAGTCTCCAGGGGAGAAATGCTTAATTTATAGGGAATATAAAGGAATATATTCTAGCTATTCAAACATAGGCACCAAACTGTGATCCAGAATCTAGAGAAGTGAAAATCAACCCAAGGTTTCTGAGATGCATGTGGCTGATACAATATGTAGTTTTTATGAAAAGTCCACCTTTGTATTCTAATATCATACTAGATTTTACAGTTAATGTTGAATATAGTCCTAAAATTCCTCAAATACCTGAAGGTATATGAGCACCAACACACCAACCATGAATGACCACGTAGAGGCTGAAGGACAGTACACTGAAATGGTTTAAGAACATCAACTTTGGAACAGGACTGTCTACATTCAAACCCTGGCTCTACTCATTTATTGCTGAATGACTTTAGGTAAGTTACTTAACCTTTCTGAGCTTCAATTTTCTCATGGAAACAATAGTATCTATTTCATACAGCTGATGTGAAGAAAGGAAACTAATTCTATGGGGTGCTATTTTTCTCATATATAATACTATAAAACTCAGATGTTGTAAGCATGAATAAGGGCTTGAACCTTGAAAAATGCTATAACTCCGAAGCAGTACTATAAGCAACATGAGATTTTGTCAGACAACTGAAAAACCTTAGGAATGTTCACTTTTTAAAATTAGCCAGAGAATAATTTCAAGAATAAGACTGTGGTTTAGAAAAAAACGCAAAACAATTTTTAAGTTTGTCCATATAGAAAAATGTTATTATGAATCTACTCTCAGTTGGGCTTACAGGTATCTCTTTGGATTAGGAGCAAAGTTTTATGGATCTGGCTCCTGTATCTCCAAGGTCTTGTTTGTATCAGCGGTATATTTTGGTACCTTTGCTGGCTGGGATGAGGGGTGCTGCCTGTGACAAGGACCCATAGGCAATGCACCCTAACTTAAAAGAGATAAATGGCCCAGGCCCTGGCCAGGTGGCTCAGTAGAGTGTTGTACTGGCATGCTGAAGCCATGGGTTTGATCCCCAGTCAGGGAACATATGAGAAGCAACCAATGAATGTACAACTAAGTGGAACCACCAAGTAGAACAACAAGTTGATGCTCCTCTCTCTTTTTAATCCCTCTCCTCCCGTCAAATGAATGTTAAAAAAAAAAAAAGGCCCAGACTTAGAAAAGCAATCTATTGACAGGGCAGGGCTCAGGCAACCTCCCTCACATACCTTCCAATACTCTCATAAAGAAAGGGAGTAGGAGATTATCCCTGGCAGGGCCCCAGGCTTACCTGCAAGTCCCGGTTTTTGAGATTGCCCAGCCAGAAAGCCTCCCTGCAATTGTTGAGAACCAGCATGGCTTTCACTCTGCATACTAAGAGCTCCAGGGTTTTTTTGAGCAAAGGCACATGTTGGGTGAGTTTCATGTCCTGGTGAATCTGAGTGGAAACAAATACACCTAACTCTGGGTTTCTCATCATGCTTCCACATTTCCTATATAAAAACTTGTGTATTTCTGCCTGACCAGGTGGTGGCGCAGTGGATAGAGTGTCGGACTGGGATGCGGAAGACCCAGGTTCGAGACACCGAGCTCGCCAGCTTGAGCGCGGGCCCATCTGGCTTGAGCAAAAAAAAAAAGCTCACCAGCTTGGACCCAAGGTTGCTGGCTCCAGCAAGGGGTTGCTCGATCTGCTGAAGGCCCATGGTCAAGGCACATGTGAGAAAGCAATCAATGAACAACTATGGTGTCACAACGGCAATGAAAAACTAATGATTGATGCTTCTCACCTCTCTCTGTTCCTGTCTGTTCCTATCTATCCCTCTCTCTGACTCTCTATCCCTGTAAAAAAAATAATAAAAAATTAAAAATAAAAATTATATATAAAAAAAAAAAGACTTGTGTATTTCCAACATCCTGAACACAGTGTAAGAATAGAAGCCATGCCAGAATAGGCCAGAGACACATGTTCCAGCAAACAGCAGTAGTTTAGCAGAGTATACTTCAAAAAGAATGGCTGCTGTCCTTCCAGCTAAGAGAGGCTGGAATACATATCAACACCTCTAGATTCCTCTTCATAACCTTTTATGGACCAATTATTAATGAATTTACTTAAAATATTCTTGAATATGCATTATACTTTTATTAAACAACATAGAGTAGCCCTGTTTAGCTAAGAGTCCTTAAAATTCCACTGTTCAGTACCTTCTAAAGTTAGAACCAGGGGAAGAAGTGAGTAATAGGAACTGGATCTAAAATTAATGCCCTGGCCAGGCAGCTCAGTTGGTCAGAGCATTGTCCCACTAATACCAAGGTAGCAGGTTTGATCCCCAGTCAGGGGACATATAAGAATCAACCAATGAATGCATAAATAAGTGGAACAATAAATCGATGTTTCTCTTTCTCTCCCTTCTCCCCTTTCTTCCTCTCTAAAATCAATAAATTAGCCTGACTTGTGGTGGCACAGTGGATAGAGCTTTGACCTGGAATGCTGAGGTCCCCGGTTCAGGACTCCAGGCTTGCCCGGTCGGTCAAGGCACACACACAAGAAGCAAATGCTATGAGTTGATGCTTCCTGCTCCTTCCCCCTTCTTTCTCTCTCCTCCCTCTCTCTCAAGTCAATAAATATAACATTTAAAAAAAATAAATAAAATAGCTAAATTAAAAAAAATAATTTGGTTTGCCAGTTACTGTAGAACTCTGTGCTCCTTCAGACAAAAAGTGACAATGATTCAACTGTAGGTTGTAGGTGGAAAAGTCCTTTAATGCTAAAATGTTCTCACAAGAGACAAATGTGTTGCTTGACAAGTAAGTAGTACAGCTGAAAGGCACTAAAGATAGCTACTTTTAGAACTACCTCATGTCTCCAGCAGAGTCTTCACTTACATAATATTCCTCCTACTCAATGTATTTTGTGGCAGTAACACATCCACCAACATTCCATATCTCTCACCAAAGAAGGAAATAGAAGTTTCCTATGAAGTTTGAATCAACTTTCAGATGCATAAAACTCCTCTCCAGATGATTGCCAGATCTTAAGCAGCGCCTAAGAATTTGACCACTTTGAATAAACTGCCCTTGGACAGACATAGTCCTAGAAATAAACGCTCTAGATGGGTAAAAAAGGAAGAAGGAACTGAAACCTGTGTATCTCCCAATCGCAACTATTGATGAAGCCAACAAGCAGGCTGGTGATGTAGCCTGCTTTCCCTCTTACCTTTGAATGCCCACACAAGTGATGAAGCAGCCTTGTGTTCAACTGGAAGGTTTCCAGTAAGCTCAGAACATCTTCCTATAACCAACAAAATTCATAAATGCAATCTGAAATATTCTCATTACATTTTAGATGCAATATATCTTTTCAAAAGGGCTCCAAAGAGGATAAGGCTTGCAGGTTCCAGCTATTTATCAATAATCATCTTAATTTGGCCTAAATAGAAGAAGTCTAGCTGTCCTCTCCCCTCTCTTTTTAGTTACGAGACCAACCAAATACTGTGAGAAAATTTTGCAAAGTTCAACTTGCTAAAAATGTGTAAGAAATCATCTGTTTCTATCCTAATTTCACTATTCTAGTCCTGGATCCCATTTGACTAAAAAAACTCTCAAGACTCCGTTATAACAACAAAGAGTTTATGAAACAAGTTTTCCTCCATTCCCCCAAATCACAAGCAAAAGTTTACCTATAAAGTCACAGAGGTAGAAGTGAGTCGTAGAAGAAGTGGGCCAGCTGGGCTGCGTGAACCGTGAATTCTTTTTTAAACAAAAAATTATTCCTGGTGCTCTCCTTTCGCAGAGCATACCCAGGCCTCTCACAGCCCCCTCCCCCACACCAGCCAGTTTTCTCCCTTTCTCATAAGCTCTAAGGACCCTTCTTTTGCCTCTGTAACTTGTTTCCTAAAGATAATTTCTTCTACCTCTGTGACTTTCTAAATAAACTTCCTTTAATATATTGAAATAAGTAAAAAATTATTCCTGAAAGTCGACCCGGAGAAGTACAAAAGAATAAGCAAAAAATATATTGATATAAGAGGTCTCAAGAGTATAGCAACAGAATAAAATCAAGCTAAAAGGAACAACCACCTCTGACCTGGAGTAGAAGTATGAAGGTGGGTTTCAACCAGAGTGAGTCCAATTTCAGCCTACTTTGGAATATTCAATCTAAATGGGCATCTCTGGTAATAGCTGGAGTTGATCAAAGGTGCCCAAGCAGAACTGTGACCGAGAACATTGACAAGGGAACTGCCCCATGCCCAGCCTAGGAGTCAACAGAGATGTATCTTCTGAACAAAGGTATCAAGCATGTTTTTGTTCTCTGCTCACTCAGTTCTTACCCGGTGTTTTCGAAAACTGAAGTCTAGGAGTGGCATACACTGCTTCAGAAATACTTCCACAAAGAGACGCCCGTACTGAAGAAGAGAAAATAAACACTGGTGATGACCTTAGCTGAGATCTTTCACCTGAAAGGCCCTTCCCTAAAGCAGCATAACATCATTCAACCCAGGGTTTTTCTTTTTTTGTGTATAAATAAACAAGCTGGGCCAGACCAGATGGTGGCACTGGGCTAGTGGTTAGAGTGTTGATCTGAGACACTGAAGACCAAAGTTTGAAACTCCAAGGTTGCTGGCTTGAGCATAGGCTCAATTGGCTTAAGCACAATCACCAGCTTGAGAATGGGATCACAGACGCAACCCCATGATCGCTGGCTTGAGTCCAAGGTCCCTGGTTTGAGCAAGGGGTTGCTGGCTTGGCTGGAGAGCCCCAGTCAAAGCACGTATGAGAAAGAGTCAGTGAGCAATTAAGGGACTGCAACTACGGGTTGATGCTTCTTATCTCTTTCTCTTCCTGTCTCTCTTTCTCTCTCTCACTCTCTCTCTCTCTCACACACACACACACACACAATTGGGAGGGGTCCAAAAGGTCAATTTTGAGAATGTGGCTTAATGCAAAACTAAACAGGCCTGCTAACAGAATGAGGCAGATTTATCTACCCTAGAAATAGACAATGGGCAGGGGCCTGGTTCAGCTTACAAATGAGGGCAGAGAACAGAGGGGAACCCCAGCTCTCTGAGGACAATTTATTTCCAAGAATAAAAAACTGGGAAGAACTGAGAAAGCACATGCCCAATTGCAGTTATGAGAATATCAGTTTTCACATTCATGAAGCCACCCATGGGCTTTATAAAGAGCGATCTAGTACTCCTCCCTCCATGTTGCCTGGGAAGGAATGGTAGGGAATGACTACTGTTCCTAAAGTCACTGGCCCTGAAGGACTCCTCCTAGTTCCAAGACTAGAACCAAAAGTTTTCTTTTTCTTTTTTTTTTGTTAGATCGTATTTATTGATTTTATAGAGAGGAGAGAGAAAGGCATGGAGGAGGAGCAGGAAGCATCAACTCATAGTTGCTTCTTGTAAGTGCCTTAACTAGGCAAGCCCAGGGTTTTGAACCGGTGATTTCAGCATTCTAGGTTAATGCTTTATCCACTGTGCCACCACATGTCAGGCAAGTTTACAAACTCTTAGGAAAATTGGTTTCTCTAGTTATTCAACTATGTAGGAAAATGAATCCACTGTCTTTTCTATAGCATCTGTTAGGACAGATTCTGGAGACTCTGGCTTGTGAGCAAAGTATTAAGCAATTCCTCTCAGCTAAGGCCCTCTCTAGAGAGACCCACAGTAAGAATAAAAGCCAAGGAGGGCTAGGTCAGTCTCACCTTCAAACATGCATGCAGAACAGGACGACTATCAAACACCTGGAGAGATGAAAGGCAAGAAACCAAAGCTGAGGTCTACTCCACTGAGCATCCAACTTTCTCACTGTGCAAAGCACAGCTCTGGGTGTTGTACAGAATTCTAAAATGAAGGCCTATCAATAGTTAAATTAATCACAAAGTAGAATAAAATAATTATTGTAATTAAAGTTCAAGAAAAGAGGGGAGCAAAAAGGAACAAGAAATTGATTCTAACTGAGGATGTTAAGAAGAAGACATTATAGAGGTCCAAAACGTTGACAAAGAGCCTTAAGAAAGAATGGACGAGAGGTGGAAAGCAGAGTACAACACTAAGCTGGGTGAACAGCTTGAGCAAAATCATGGCATGGTTAAGAGCAGCGTAATGAGGGATAAAGAAGGCATTCAGGGTTAGAAGAGGGAGATAGTGGGATATGTGCCATATCACAGAGGACCCAAGGTGAAAAGAGGTGGTGGTGGGGAATGACATGTGCAAGGAGCCATTAAATAGTACTATTGTGGCACAGATGATAAGGAGGAAAGGAAAGATGGAAAAAGACACCTGGGGAGAGAAGAAGAGGCTATCCAGCATGAGTAGGGGCACAAGGAAAGAAGACAGAGGGAGCAGGTCCCCAAGGAAGGGTGGGGAGAGGATCAGGGAGAGTCCATTTTGAAAAGTAGGACCTTTTTTGGTTTCTGCAGTCAGCCAGTGAGATGGGTCAAGGAGTGTCCACACCCACCTTTATCAGGTTGATAAGGATACTGAAGTCTCGAACAGCCATGTTCCAGTAGAGGAGCTTCTCTTCATGAACCTGGGGACAGCCAAATGTACAGGCACTTCTGAATCACAACCAAATATGTCTTTTTCTGAACTACTAATGCATGATTCTTGAATTATACAACTATTTGGAGACTTAAGCCAATTATCCTCCTAAAAAGATGTGGCAACCAATGAACCCCCAACATGATTCTGAGGCCTGTTTATATTTGATAACATCAGGGTACCTCATAGAGTCTTTCTAATAAGATGACTCCTTTTCAGTAATTTCCAGGTGGAAAAAAGTTTCTGAAATATACCTGCTGGCTATCAGCTCCCTGTGGCTTCTCTGATTCCCTATGTTAGCTGGTGCTCTTAGCAGTTCTAGCTTAGTTCTGGTTAGCAGGCTACCAAGGCCCAGAACCACTGGATCTCAAACAGGTTTGCTCACCTCATGCCAGTTCACAAGCAGCACACTGCTGGGCACATGACACTGCAACCAAAGACATTTTTTCCAGAGCTAGAGTCTATGGAGCAGTCTAAGCTTTTCCCTGCACAGTAACCAGAGAAAACAGAGCCCTAGCCTCATCTTCAACTAGCAGAAAAGGAAATTAAGCCAGGATATCTTTGAAAATAATCCTAGATCTCAATAAGTCCAAGGAAATAGCTTAGAGCAACCCTGGACACAAGAAGGTACAGCAGATCCTCAAATGATGTTCCGTTCAATGTCATTGTGTTGTAACAATGAGAAAAAAAAAATCACAGCTGGGGCCACTTTCTGTATGGAGTTTGCACATTTCCCCATGTATGAGTAGGTTTTCTTCAGGTATTCCAGTTTCCTCCCACATCCCAAAGATGTGCATATTAGCTTAATTGGCATGTCTAATGATCCAGTCTGAGTATGTGTGTGTGTGTGTGTGTGTGTGTGTGAGAGAGAGAGAGAGAGAGAGAGAGAGAGAGAGAGAGGGCTCAGGTGGAAGGGCATCCTCTCCAGGGTGAATTCCTTCCTTGTGCCGTGAGCTACCAAGAAAGGCTCTGGCCATCCCAACTCTGAGCTGGTATAAGTGGGTTCGAAAGTAATTCTCTTGCTTGCTTTCATTAATCCTTCCTTTTTCTTTTTTAAAGAGAGAGACAGGAAAGAAGAAAGTTGAGAAGTATCAACTAGTAGTTGTGTCACTTTAGTTGTTCATTGATTGCTCCTCATATATGCTCTGACAGGGGCTGGAGGGTGCTGAAGCCAAGCCAGTGACCCCTTGCTCAAGCCAATGACCCTGGGCTCAGGCCAGAAACCTTGAGCTTTAAGCCAGTGACCTTTGGGCTCAAGCCACATGAGCTCATGCTCGAGCCGGCAATCTCTGGGTTTCAAACCTGGGTCTTCAGCGTCCCAGGTCAATGCTTTATCCACTGTGCCACCACCGGTAAGGCTTACTAACCTTTCTTAAACATAAAAGAGCTCACATTTATTTCAATATTTTCTTTTCTTTCTTTTTTTTTTTTAGCTAGAGAGAGACAGAGAGAGAGATAGAGACAGACAAGAAGGAAGAGAGATGAGAAGCATCAACTCATAGTTGCAGTGCCTTAGTTCTTTGATTGCTTTCTCAATGTGACTTGATGGGGTGGGGGGACTTCAGCTGAGCCAGTCACCCCTTGATCAAGCCAGTGACCTTGAGCTTCAAGCCTGACCTTAGGCTCAAGCCAGCCACCATGGGGTCATGTCCATGATCCCACACTCAAGCTAGCGACCCTGTACTCAAGCTGGTGAGCCTGTGCTCAAGCTGACGACCTTGGGGTTTTGAACCTGGGCCCTCAGTGTTCCAGGCTGATGCTCACCCACTGCGCCACTGCCTGGTCAGGTTATTTCAATGTTTAATATTAGAAAATGTTTGGGGTCTTTATTTAGAAATTTGGTAATGTTTTTGTGACCAGAAATATATTGTAGGAACTTAATTCTTAATTTATATCAATTAGCCTATGGTAAAATTGGTTTAGTTATATAAAGTTTTGCTTAAAGGTGAAGTTTCCAAGAACCTATCAACAATACAACAAGTACTTACTTCTTGGGTTGGGACTATTCAACTCACCTGCTGAGAGTCCGATGCTGTGCCAGCCTGAAGACCTTTCACCGTCTTCCCCAGTTCCGCCATCATCACTCGGAAGAAAATGACAAAGGTGTGTCTAGAGAAGGGGAAGAGCATGCACACCCACACAATGATGCACTGGTCAGAATAAACTTCCTGGCAGAAGCCAAGGAACCAAAAGTCATTTCCTTGTCTATCTCTCTGAATGTCCTCTCATTGGGGTCCACTATAAGAGGATGGGGAACTGATAAAAATTTAGAAATGAGACCAAGAAGATGGCCTGTGAAACAAAGGAATTAACTTTATGAAGGGAGATAGTATGGTGGTACGGAAAGAGCAGTGAGGATCTGACTTTAGGTGCCTATTCCATATTTACTTGATTGCCTGTATAAGCTTGAGCAAGTTCCCCTGTTAACTCTCATTTTCCTCATCAGTAAAATAGGATTAATGATCCCTACATCTCACAAAATCCTTGAAGGGATCAAATGAAATAAAGAATGTAAAAGGGCTTTATAAATTATAAATTCTATACGAATATAAGAACCATTAATATCGAGACACAAAACCCATTAAGACATACAGAATTAGATACAACAATCACTTTCTCCTAAAGGTGGTTAAAATTTGAAAAAATAATCTTATGTTTAAAGGATGAAAGTTTAGTGACTAAATATTCATTGCCTTTTAAGACTGTAACGACTAAAAATTCATTTCTCAACAAGATCCTTTCACATAGTTTGGCTGAGATCCTCTTAGAAAGATGCCTAGTAGACATTGCATGTGTTAAGTGAATGATTGCACCTACTATCTATATCAGAATCAGATAAAGAATAAGGTAGTTATTTGGAAATTACACATATTGAACAGTGTGATTCTAACTTAGGGAAAGAACCAGAGAAGAGAGCTCCCTGACCTGGTCAGTGTAGGGAATGTGGAGGAGAATGCATCTTTAGAAGAGTTGACCAGTTCTGGGACACCAACACCAGCAATCTCCTCAATGGCCTTCAGAACACTGTCAGTGTGCTCCAGGTAGATGCTGCATTGAAAGCAATAGGAGTATGAACACATGCTATGAAATTCCTAAATCAAGGTTTCATTCTTGAGATATTACCAGACAGTAAGCTTTAAAATAACTACTGACATTTTCAAAAAAACTTTTTTATAAAATAAAGTTTCCAGATACATGACAGAAAGTAAAAAATGATGTCTCAATTAGAAATACAGTTAGACACCTTGGAAGTGATGAATGTGTCTCAGATATAGTAGGTAATAAATAAATATTTGATTCGAGGTTAACAAGGCAGGATAAAACTGAAGATTCTTCTCTTCCTTTTTGATTCAATAATAAGGAACTAGCTAACAACTGAAAACAGAACAAGAGGATCTTATAATCCACCTTCTCTAAATTTTGTTAATTAAATCTATTTCACTGCTTTCAAGTTCTCTGTAACCTAGGTAATTTCTCAGTCTTTGACCAGATAAGGGACCCGCACAGCGGCAAAATGGAAGGCTATTTGGCTCACAGAAAAAAAACTGAGCACCTTACCTCAGCAAAGCATGGAGCTGGTCATTAGGGATGCTGCTCCTCTCTTTCTCTTCACTTGGCCACACACGACAGAGGAAATGTCTGGCCAGGGAAGCTGTTGAAAAGAAATAAACAGTTATCTCATGCGTGGAAAATACACTTGACTGTTTTTCAGGCTTCCAGAGATGATTATTAGTAATAATAATAAAAATCTATTCTTTTCTAGTTACTATAAAATTCCTGGCCTAACAGACAATTTTTAAAAAGCTGTCATGGCCTGACCTATGATGGCACAGTGGATGAATTATCGACCTGGAATGCTGAGGTTTGCTTGTCTATAACCACTTTACAAGTTACTGCTTCCAGATCCTTCCTGCTGCCTTCCTCTCTACATAGCTTCTCTCTAAAATCAATACATAAAATCTTTGTGTGTTGCGGGGGAGAGAAAAAGAGAGAGAGAGGAACAGATAAGGAGACAGGAAGGGTCAGTGATAAAGAGCATTAACTCGCCTGACCAGGCGGTGGCGCAGTGGATAGAGCGTCGGACTGGAATGCAGAAGACCCAGGTTCGAGACCCCGAGCTCACCAGCCTGAGCATGGGCCCATCTGGCTTGAGCACAAGCTCGCCAGCTTGGACCCAAGGTCGCTGGCTCCAGCAAGGGGTTGCTCGGTCTGCTGAAGGCCCATGGTCAAGGCACATGTGAGAAAGCAATCAGTGAACAACTATGGTGTTGCAACGGCAAGAAAAACTAATGATTGATGCTTCTCATCTCTCTCTCCATTCCTGTCTGTCTGTCCCTATCTATCCCTCTCTCTGACTCTCTCTCTGTCCCTGTAAAAAAAAAAAAAGAAGCATTAACTCATAGTTGCAGCACCTTAAGTTGTTCATTGATTACTTTCTCATATGTGCCTTGACCAAGGGGCTGCAGCTGAGCCAGCGACCATGGGGTCATGTCTATGATTCCACGCTCAAACCAGTGACCCTGCGCTACAGCTGGTGAGCCCAAGCTTAAGTCTGATGCGCCCGCACTCAAGCCAGTGACCTTGAGGTTTCAACCCTGGGTCCCCAGCGACCTAGGCCGACGTTATCCATTGCACCACCACCTGGTCAGGCAATAAATAATTTTTTTAATTGATTTAAATTTGTGTTTACATGGATTCAAGTGTCCCACCAAATACATCCACTCCACTCTCATGTTCCCCTCAACATCCCTTTTGCCCCCTTCTCCCTTACACCCTCCCCATTTCTCGCCAGGATTTGCTTTTCTGTTCTCTATAACGCTGTATGTATATATATAATTTCACCAATCTCTTTCACTTCTCTGATTCCATCCTTTATTCAATTTAGAGAGGAGGGTAGAGACAAAGAGAGAATGGGGGAGGAGCAGGAAGCATCAACTCCCGTATGTGCCTTGACTAGGCAAGCCCAGGGTTTTGAACCCGCAACCTCAGCATTCCAGGTTGACGACACTTTATGTATTGCGCCACCACAGGTAAAGCTAAATAAAATATTAAAAAAAAAAAAGCTGCTATGGGTCCTATTCCACTGGCCCTTCTATCAAAAATAAACATATTTGAACGTTGGCCAGATAGTTCAGTTGGTTAGAGCATTATCCTGATAAACCAAGGTTGCAGGTTCAATCTCCAGTCAGGACACACAAAAGACTCAACCAATGTCTGATCAGGAGGTGGCACAGTGAATAGAGAGTCAGCCTGGATGCTGAGAACTCAGGTTCGAAACCCCAGGGTTGCTGGTTTGCACGCCGGCTCACCAGTTTAAGCGTGGGGTTACTGGCTTGAGTGAAGAATTATAGACATGACCCCTGGTTGCAGGCTTGAAGTCCACGATCGTCGGCTTGAGCCCAAGGTCACTGACTTGAGCAAGGGTCACTAGCTCAGTTGGAGCCCCCTGGTCAAGGCACATATGAGAAAGCATTTGAACAACTAAAAGTGCCGCAACTATGAGTCGATGCTTCTCATCTGACTCCCTTCTTGTCTGTCCCTATCTGTCCCTCTCTCTCTCTCTCTAAAAAAAAGAAAAACATATATATATATATATATATATATATATATATATATATATATATATATATATCAATCAATGAATGCACAAATAAGTGGAACAAATCAATGTTTTTCTCTCTCCTTCCCTTCCTCTCTCTAAAATAAAAAAATGTTAAAAAAGAAAATAAACACATTTATCTAAGACCCAACATGTTCTACCCTCTCACCCCATTTTGACACAAACACAAATATGAACTACACAGACACACACAAAGAAAAGGAACGCTGCTAGGCTGTGGGAAAGCCAAGCTTGTTCCTTCTGGGCAGGCCAATAAGCAGTAGCCACCTCATAGATTCAGACTAACGCCCCCCCCTATTTTTAAATTTCTTTTTTAAGTTTCTTTTTATTTTATTTATTTTAGAGAGGAGACACAGAGTGAGAGAGAGTGAGAGAGAGAGAGAGAGAGAGAGAGAGAAAGGGGGGAGGAGCTGGAAGCATCAACTCCCATATGTGCCTTGACCAGACCAGTGCAGGGTTTTGAACTGGCGACCTCAGTGTTCCCAGGTTGACGCTTTATCCACTGCGCCACCACAGGTCAGCCCCCCGCACCACCTTTTTTTAAAGAGAGAAGAGAGAGAGAAGGAGTAGCGAGAAACATGAACTCATAGTAGTTGCTTCTCAGATGGGCCTTGACCAGGCAAGCCCGGGCTTTGAAACCTCAGCGTTCCAGATCAACACTTTACCCACTGTGCTATCACAGGTCAGGCCGAACCCTCTCCTTTTAAACAATAGGGAATAACAAAGGATTATTTTACATTTTCTTCTTGCTTTCCCTCTGCCAATTAGGATGTAAAATCAATGAGCTGCTTTCCAGGAGTTATGATATAAAAGTTCAAGGAAAAAATCACGGATGGGGCTAGGCCTTTCCTTACACTTAATCCTGACTTCTCCTTTTTATCCCATTTTATTAAACTCATAGTTTATGTCTCTTTTTGCCAAATGTCTCACATAATTTTAAAAAATAAAGGCAGAAATTAACAGAAGCCAAACAAAATTATCTAGCCAACTGAACTAACTAAATTCAGACTAAGCAATGTCACCAGGGGTCAGTCATAACTCCTTCTGGGGAAATACCGTTCTTGGTATAGCAATAAGGCACATCTGCAGCTATGGGGGGATTTACATGTAAAACATTCAAGGTCCTAGGAAGCCCCAAGTTTACAACTTGATTTATTAATGCTTTTTATGAAGAAAAAGAGCGGATCTGGGTCCATCACCAATTTTTCCTTTGTTCTGAGAAGCTGTAGATTTCTCCAAAATGACCATCAAAAGTCTGATGAGATAAAGAGCAGATTGGAAACTGGGAATACTCTGATGGAAATTCTGCAAGTAATGGAAGCTCTGGCTGTAAACAAGAAAATTTAAAAAAGCATCATAAGTATTATCTAAGTCCATGAGTTGTTCAAGTGCACTTAACTGTTTGATAGTTAATAAGAATCCTCTGGCCCTGGCTGGTTGGCTCAGTGGTAGAGCATTGGCCCAGCATGTGGAAATCCCGGGTTTGATTCCCGGTCATGGCACACAGGAGAAGTGCCCGTCAGTTTCTCCATCCTTCCCCCTCTCCTTTCTCTCTTTCTCTCTCTTCCCCTCCTGCAGACAAGGCTCCATTGGAGCAAAGTTGGCCCGGGCACTGAGGATGGCTCCATGGCCTTCGCCTCAGGCACTAGAATGGCTCTGATTGCAGCAGAGTAACGCTCCAGAGGGGCTAAGTATTGCCCCCTGGTGGGCATGCCAGGTGGATCCCGGTCTGGCGCACACAGGAGTCTGTCGGACTGCCTCCCACCCATTTCTTACTTTGGAAAAAAAAAAAAAAGGACTCCTCCTTTTCAGGTGCTTTAGTAGCAATCTTCTTTCAAGACCTTGACAGAGAACTATAATTCTGTATGAAGAAAGCCAGAGAAGTATAGAGTCTATTGGGTGGAATGCTGGCTTTGAAGGGGTCACGTATGCCAAGATATCCAAGTACTAGTTTAGGCTATGCTTATATGCATAACCCTAAATCAATTATTTGCTCTTTAAGGCCTGAAGCAACACATTAAAAAGTTTTTTTTGTTGTTGTTGTTGGGTATTTTTAGTTGAGAGGAGGGCAGACTCCTGCATGTGCTCCAACTGGGACCTACCAGGCAACCCCATCTAGGGATTATGCTTGAGTACTGAGATATTTTTAGTACTTGAGGCTGCTGCACTCAGACCAACTGAGCTATCCTCAGTGCCCGGGGCCATGTTTGAACCAATGAATCCACTGGTTGTGGGAGGGGAAGAGGGAGAGAAAGGAGAGGAGTGGGGAAGAGAAGCATATGTTTGCTTCTTCTGTGTGCCTTGACCAGGAATCAGACCCAGGACGTCCATATGCCAGGCCATCTCTCTATCCACTGAGTCATTGGCCAGGGCCTTTTTTTTTTTTAAGATTGTACTTATTGATTTCACAGAGAGAGGAGTATTGGGGGACAAGAAGTAGATACTTCATTGGTTGCTTGTGGTATGTGCCTTGAGCAGGCAAGCCCAGAGTTTTGAACCAGCAACCTGAGCATTCTAGGTCAATGCTTTATCCACTGTGCCACCTAAAAAATAGGCCAGGTTAAAAAATGTTTAAATTCTGGGCTCATAGGGCCTGACCTGTGGTGGCGCAGTGGATAAAGCGTCGACCTGGGAACACTGAGGTCGCCAGTTCAAGACCCTGCACTGGTCTGGTCAAGGCACATATGGGAGTTGATGCTTCCAGCTCCTCCCCCCTTTCTCTCTCTCTCTCTCTGTGTCTCCTCTCTAAAATGAATAAAATAAAATAAAACTTAAAAAAAAAAAGACTCTTCAAAAAAAAAAATTCTGGGCTCACAGGGACAAAGTAAAAAAAAATTATAAAGCAGAGCTTTTAATAAATACACCATATAGGGTCAGCTTTCAATATACTGAAGTAATGGGAGATGGGAGCCACAATTAATCCAAAACTGTAACTGAAATAAAACTAGAGTCAACTTCTGATGGATTGGTGGGAAGGAGGTCAAACAAATTTAAAAGTACTATATATAAAATGAAATAGCCTGACCTGTGGTGGCGCAGTGGATAAAGCATCGACCTGGGAACACTGAGGTCGCCAGTTCAAAACCCTGCACTGGTCTGGTCAAGGCACATATGGGAGTTGATGCTTCTAGCTCCTCCCCCCCTTTCTCTCTCTCTCTCTCTCTCACTCTGTGTCTCCTCTCTAAAATGAATAAAATAAAAAGAAATAAAAAAAAGTTTTAAAATGAAATAAAGTCCTGCCTTAAAGGTCAATTGATAAACATTGATTGCAGACTCTGAGACAGCTTAGGGTGTTAGGCTATCAGGGCAGGTGAGAGAAAGACCCAATTATTCTGGTAGAAGCTGGGGTAGGAGGCTGGGAGCCATGCCCTTTAGATCTCCTCTGCTCCTTTCTCCACTGGCTAGTCCTCCACCGAGGCTCCTTTTCTGCCAAGATTGGGGGAAGTATATAGTCTTTTTTTTCCCCCCCAGGGACAGAGAGAGAGTCAGAGAGAGGGATAGATAGGGACAGACAGACAGGAACAGAAAGAGGTGAGAAGCATCAATCATTAGTTTTTCATTGCCGTTGCGACACCATAGTTGTTCATTGATTGCTTTCTCACGTGTGCCTTGACCGTGGGCCTTCAGCAGACTGAGCAACCCCTTGCTGGAGTCAGCGACCTTGGGTCTAAGCTGGTGAGCTTTTTGCTCAAGCCAGATGGGCCCGCGCACAAGCTGGCGACCTCGGGGTCTCGAACCTGGGTCTTCAGCATCCCAGTCCGATGCTCTATCCACTGCGCCACCGCCTGGTCAGGCTGGGGGAAGTATATAGACAATCAGCGATAACTAGCTGCTACCTAATTACCCAACCCTACAGGGAAACGATAGGTCTCAGGATAATCAAAGAGTTGACTATAGATGGGTAGTGCTGTCATTGTCATTAACTGAAAAGGCAAACTTTACATGATGAAAGATGCATGAAGATTTAGAACGATTATTTATTTATTTATTTATTTATTCATTTTAGAGAGGAGACACAGAGTGAGAGAGAGAGAGAGAGAGAGAGAGAGAGAGAAAGGGGGGAGGAGCTGGAAGCATCAACTCCCATATGTGCCTTGACCAGACCAGTGCAGGGTTTTGAACTGGCGACCTCAGTGTTCCCAGGTCGACGCTTTATCCACTGCGCTACCGACAGGCCAGGCCTAGAATGATTTTTTTAATGGTTTCTAATGCCTCAGGTTTTATCTGAGTACACAGGAGAGAAAGCTCATATAACCGAGGAAAAATAGCTAAAAAATACCAATTTCTTTCACAACTACCAAGAGACATCCAAGTTATATCCAAGAAATCTTATTCCTAGGAGTTTCTTGAGAAACTGAGATGTGTGGTCAGACCCACCTAAGCAGTTCCTCCAAGGGCTGGTCAGGTTCTCTCGGCTTCAGTCGGTTAGTAAGGACCTCAAGGGCTGAGTACAGTAAATTTTGATTTGCAGGTTGAAAAAATCCACTCCTAAGAGAAAGTCAAAGTAAGATGGTTTAGCTTAGTTTCAGGAAGACCACTTGGACAGCATCTGATGAGCCTGACCTTCAGTCTGTACTATAAATAAGTCAACAGAAGAAAAAGCATAACTGAAGTCCTGAAAGTATTCAACTGCCAAATTCAGTCACAGCTCTGAGTATCAGACTAGAAGCTGAATTGTACCTAAAACAGCCTTCCTTCCTAACAATATACCTAGGTTTAGTTTTAGGAAAAATGCTCTCCTTTATGCCCTACATTTTAATTATTATTATTATTATTATTTTTAATTATTTTTATTTATTTATTCATTTTAGAGGAAAGAGAGAGAGAGAGAGAAAGAGAGAGAGAGAGAGAGAAGGGGGAGGAGCAGGAAGCTTCAACTCCCATATGTGCCTTGACCGGGCAAGCCCAGGGTTTTGAACCGGCAACCTCAGCATTCCAGGTCAACGCTTTATCCACTGCGCCACCACAAGTCAGGCCTAATTATTATTATTTTTATTTATTTATTTATTTGCAAGGAGAGAGAGTGAGAGGCAGAGAGACAGACAGGGAGAGAGATGAGAAACATCAACTGATAGTAGTCTCACTTTATTTTATTTTTTTATTGTTACTTTTTTTTGTGGCAGAGACAGAGAAAGAGTCAGAGAGAGGGACAGGTAGACAGGAAAGGAGAGAGATGAGAAACATCAATTCTTCCTTGCAGCACCTTAGTTGTTCATTGATTGATTTCTCATATGTGCCTTCACCAGGGGGCTACAGCAGACTGAGTGACCCCTTGCTCAAGCCAGCGACCTCGGGCTCAAGTTGGTGAGCCTTACTCAAATCAGATGAGCCCGCGCTCAAGCTGGTGACCTCGGGGTCTCGAACCTCGGTCCTTAGCATCCCAGTCCAACACTTTATCCACTGCGCCACCACCTGGTCAGGCAATAGTTGTCTCACTTTAGTTGTTCATTGATTGCTTCTCATATGTGCCTTTACTGGGGGTTCCAGCCAAGCCAGTGACCCCTTGGTTCAAGCCAGCAACCTTGGGCTCAAGCCAGTGACCATGGGATCATGTCTATGATACCACTCAAGCTGGTTACCTCAGGGTTCGAACCTGGGTCCTCAGTAACTCAGATTGACGCTCTATTGACTATGACATTAACTGATAAGGTCATTCCCTATATTTTAGAGATAAGTCTGTCTTCTCTAAAAAAAAAAACAGGAATAATTTTGTTAAATTGCTAAATCAATGTCTAATTCACAGTAGGTGCTCAATAAAGAACTTATTCCTTCTTCCCCATTAATAAGTGTTGACTACGCCCTGGCCGGTTGGCTCAGCGGTGGAGCGTGGGCTCAGTGTGTGGACGTCCCAGGTTCAATTCTCAGCCAGGGCACACAGGAGAAGTAACCATCTGCTTCTTCCCCTTTCCCCCTATCCTTTCTCTCTATCTCTCTCTTCCCCTCCTGCAGCCAAGGCTCCATTGGAGCAAAGTTGGCCCAGGCACTGAAGATGGTTCCATGGCCTCCGCTTCAGGCACTAGAATGGCTCCGGTTGCAACGGAGCAGCAGATCAGATGGGCAGAGCATTGTCACAAGGTGGGCATGACAGGTGGATCCTATCAGGTGCATGCAGGAGTCTATCTCTTCCTCCTGCTTCTCACTTTAGAAAAACACACACACACACACAAAAAAAGTGTTAACTATTCTATCTTTAGATTATCTTTTTTTAAAAGATTTTATGTATTGGTTTTACAGCAAGAGGCGAGGAGACAGAAGTATCAACTCATAATTGTTTCACTTTAATTGTTCATTGATTGTTTGTCATATGTGACTTGACTTGGCAAGCCCAGGGTTTAGAACCAGTGACCTCAGCATTCCAGGCTGATGCTCTACCCACTGCACAACCACAGACCAGGCCAGTCCCTTTTCTTTGTTGTTTTTTTTTAATTTATTTTTATTTATTCATTCTAGAGAGGAGAGACATAGAGTGAGAGAGAGAGAGAGAGAGAGAGAGAGAGAGAAAGGGGGGAGGAGCTAGAAGCATCAACTCCCATATGTGCCTTGACCAGACCAGTGCAGGGTTTTGAACTGGCGACCTCAGTGTTCCCAGGTCGACGCTTTATCCACTGCGCCACCACAGGTCAGCAGGCCAGTCCCTTTTCAAGCTAAGGCTGTCATTCTAGGCCAGGCCCTTATTACCACATGCAGAGGTCATAGTGATACTTTTTTAAAAAACATTTTATTTATTAAATTTACAGAGAGAGCCTGATCTGTGGTGGCGCAGTGGATAAAGTGTCAACCTGGGAACACTGAGTTCACCAGTTCAAAACCCTGCACTGGTCTGGTCAAGGCACATATGGGAGTTGATGCTTCCAGCTCCTCCCCCCTTTCTCTCTCTCTCTCTCACTCTGTGTCTCCTCTCTAAAATGAATAAATAAAAGAAAACAGAAAATAACAACAAAAAAATTTACAGAGAGAGGAGGGGAACAGAGCGAGAAGTATCAACTCATAGTTGCTTCACTTTAGTTGTTCATTGCTTTCAAGTTTCAACAAGTTTCTTGTTGCTTGTTGAATGTGTCTTGACTAGAAAAGCCCAGGGTTTCAAATCGGAGACCTCAGCATTCTAGATCGAGGCTCTATGCACTGGGACATCACAGGTCAGGCATGGTGAAACCATTTGATTGGTCTTTCTGCATTCCTTTTCAATCTCCCTAAACACTGCTGCCAAAAGTATTTTCCTAAAACACTTTCATTATATCGGGGTGTGACATAAAAACTCCAAAACTGCTTCCCTGGACAATATTCAAATTCTTCTGCCTAACCTTCAAGGCCCAGCACAATCTGACCCCCTAGATCTGTTCCTCTAGAAACATTTCCACATCACCAGTAGAAGTTTTTTTTCTTTTCAACAAATGTATTTTGAGGGTCTATTATGAGTCAGATTCTTTTCTTTTTTCTTTGGACAGCTTTATTGAGGTAAACTTGACATACAATAACTGCATGTATTTAAAATGTTGAATTCAAGGCCCTGGCCGGGTAGTTCAGTAGATACAGCATTGTCTTGGTGTGCTGATATCGCAGGTAGCCAGGGAACATATATGAAAAGCAACCAATGAGTGTACAACTAAATGAATAACTAAGAGGAACAATGAGTTTATGCCTCTCTCTCCCCACCTTCTACTCTTTCTCTCTCAAATCAATGCATAAAAATTTTAAAAATAAAATGTTGGAATTGATCAGTTGACGTACATATAAACCCATAAAGCCATCACCATAATGAAAATAATAAACATATCCATTACCGCCAAAAATTTCTTTATATTCCTTTGTAATCCATCCCTCCCTCAATCTTCCCGCCAATGCTAGGCAACCACTGATGTGTTTCTGTCACTATACTACTTTATGAGCCTGACTGATGGTGGCACAGTGGATAGAGCGTCGACCTGGGATGCTGAGGTCCCTGGTTCAAAACCCCAAGGTTGCTAGCTTGAGCACAGGCACATCAGCTTGAGCAAAGGGTCGCTGGCTTGAGCATGGGGTCAATGACATGATCCCATGGTCACTGGCTTGAGCTCAAAGGTTGCTGGCTTGAGTAAGGGATCACTGGCTCAGTGTGAGCCTCCTGTACCCCCACTCAGGGCACGTATGGAAGGCAATTGATGAACAACTAAAGTGATACAACTACGAGTTGATGCTTCTCATCTTTCTCTCTTCCTCTCTCTCTATAAAAAGACTATATGAGCCTGACCTGTGGTGGCGCAGTGGATAAAGTGTCAACCTGGAATGCTGAGGTCGCTGGTTGAAAACCCTGCACTTGTCTGGTCAAGGCACATACAGGAATTGATGCTTCCTGTTCCTCCCCCCTTTCTCTCTCTTGCTCCTCTCTAAAATGAATAAATAAAAATTTTAAAAAAAGACTATGATTTGGCTCTGGACAGGTAATTCAGTTGGTTAGAACATCATCCTGATATGCCAAGATTGTAGGTTTGATCCCTGGTCAGGGTGCATACAGGAATCAATCAATGAATGCTTGAATAAAGTGAAACAAATTGATGTTTTTCTCTAAAATCAATAAATAAAAATTAAAAAAAAAAAGACTATATGGCCCTGGCCTCTTGGCTCAGTGTAGAGTGTTGGCCCATCATATGGATGTACCAGGTTCGATTCCCAGTCAGGGCACACAGAAGAAGCGCCCATATTCTTTTCCACCTTGCACCCTCTTGCTTCTCTCTCTCTCTTCCCCTCCTGCAGCCATGGGTCGATTGGAGCGAGTTGGTCCCAGGAGCTAAGGATGGCTTCATGGCCTTTGCCTCGGGAACTATAAAGAGCTCAGTTGCTAAACAATGGAGCAAAGTCCCAGATGGGCAGAGCATTACCCCCTAGTGGACTTGCTGGGTGGATCCTGATCAGGTTGCATGCAGGAGTCTGTCTCTCTGCTTCCCCTTCTCTCACTTAATAATAGTAATAATAATAATAATTTAAAAAAAGATTATATGCTTTTTTGTATAATTTCATATACATACTCTTATGGTCTTGCTTTTTTTTTATTTTATTTTATTCATTTTAGAGAGGAGACATAGAGTGAGAGAGAGAGAGAGAAAGGGGGAGGAGCTGGAAGCATCAACTCCCATATGTGCCTTGACCGGACCAGTGCAGGGTTTTGAACTGGCGACCTCAGTGTTCCCAGGTCGACGCTTTATCCACTGCACCACCACAGGTCAGGCTGGTCTTGCTTTTTATTGAATATAATTCTTTTTCCATTATTGTTGTCACATGTAGTATTCCACAATATGAATGTATCCATTCACCGTTTGATCAACATGGAGTTGCTTTCTGTTTGGTGCTACTACAAATAAAGCTACTATAAACAATGCACAAGACTATGTAAACATATGTTTTTATTTCTCTTGGGTAAATACCTAGGAGTGGAATGGCTGGGTTGTATGGTAGGCATATGTCTAACTTCTTAAGGAACTGAAAAAGTGTTTTTAAAAGTGAGTGTTGGCCCTGGTCAGTTGGCTCAGTGGATAGAGCATTGGCCTGGTGTGTGAATGTCTAGGGTTTGATTCCCGATTAGGGCACATAAGAGCAGTGACCATCTGCTTCTTTTCCCCCTTCCTTCTCTACCTCTTTCTCTTCCACAGCCAGTGGCTCAACTGGTTCAAATGTCAGCCTCAGGCACTAAAAATAGCTCAGCTGATTTGAGCATTGTCCCTAGATGGCACTGGGTGGATCGTGGTCAGACCGCATGCGGGAGTCTGCCTCACTATCACCCCTCTTATTACTTAAAAAAAAAAGAAAAAGTGGGTGTAACATTTTTTTGGGGGTGTGTGTGTGTAACATTTTATAGTCCCACCAGAGTTCTAGTTGCTCCACATCCTCGTCAACACCCGGCAAGGTAAATCATTTTAATGTTTATTCTATTGATTTTAGAAATAGAGAGAGGAAGGGAGACAGAGAGACAGGAACATCCATCTGTTCTTGAAAGTGCCCTGACTGGGGACTGAACTAGCAACACGTTACACCTTGGGATGATGCTCTAACCAACCGAGCTATCTAGCCAAAGTGCAAGGTAAATATTTTTAATTTAGCCATGCAATGATTTTTAACTTGCATTTCCTAAATAACTAATACTATTGAACATCTTTGCATATGTTTATTTGCCATTCATATATTTCCTTGATCAAGCATCTAATAAAATCTTTTGTCAGGCTCTGTTCTTTAGTACTAATGATACAACAATGACTAGTCTTGGTTCTCACAGAACTCACAATTCAGGAGGAAAGCTAGATGGGCAAGTAATTATAATAACATGTAGTAAGTTTTATCATAAGAGAATACCACAGTAATAGGGGAAAACTGGGGTCAGAGAGGTAGGAAGGAGGCTTACCTGGCCTAGGGGGTCAAAGAAGATGCCCCTGAGAAAATAAAGTTTAAATCCAGATCTATATTTTTTTTTATTGATTAATTTTAGTGAGAGAGGCAGAGAGAAAAAGAGCAAGAAAGAGAGATAGGAATATCAATCTGTTCCTGTATGAGCCCCCACCAGGGATCGAACCGGCAAACTCTGCGCTTTGGGACTATGCTCTTAACTGACTGAGTTATCCAGGCAGGGAAATTCAATATCTCAACGATGAGTTAGAAAAAATTGGGATCAAGGAAGGTGGGGATCCTGGTAGAAAAATGAGTATGTGTGAAGCTAGGTGAAAGATATACAGTGTGTCCGTAAATTATGGTGCACTTTTGACCAGTCACAGGACTGACATGCACCATGACTTTACGGACACACTGTATTATAGGGTGCTGAAATTAATTCAGTAGAGCTGGAGGGCAGAGTATAAGACAATGAGTGGACTAGCAGGAGTCAGATCGAGTAAAAGCGGCAGATCTCAGAAGCAGCAGCCCTGTCCACTTGGCTCAGTGGTACAGTGTCAGCCCGGCATATGGAAGTCCTGGGTTTCATTTTCGGTCAGGGCACACAGGAGAAGAGACCATCTGCTTCTCCACACCTCCCTTCCCTTTCTATTTCTTTCTCTCTTCTCCTGCAGCTATGGCTCGAATGATTAAAGCAAAGTTGGTCCCAGGCACTGAGGATGGCTCCATGGCCTTGCCTCAGGTGCTAAAATAGCTCGGCTGTTGAGAAGCATCACCCCTAGTGGGCCTGCCAGGTGGGTCCCAGTCTGGGTGCATGTGGGAGTCTGTCTCTGCCTCCACGTCTTTCATTTAAGTTCTCAGAAGTTAGGTAAAACATTTTGAACTTAAGAAATATCTAAGGGCAATCAGAAACCAAATTTGGGATAGGGCCTGACCAGGCGGTGGCGCAGTGGATAGAGTGTCGGACTGGGATGCGGAAGACCCAGGTTCAAGACTCCGAGCTCGCCAGCTTGAGCGCTGGCTTGAGGAAAAGCTCGCCAGCTTGGACCCAAGGTAGCTGGCTCCAGCAAGGGGTTGCTCGGTCTGCTGAAGGCCCGCGGTCAAGGCACATGTGAGAAAGCAATCAATGAACAACTAAGGTGTCGCAACGGCAATGAAAAACTAATGATTGATGCTTCTCATCTCTCTTCGTTCCTGTCTGTCTGTCCCTACCTATCCCTCTCTCTGTCCCTGTTAAAAAAAAAATTTGGGATAGGATAAGATTGAGTTTGCATTGGGAAGGTCACTCTGCTGAATGTGTAAAGAATGGACCAAGGGATAACAACTGGAGGTTGAGACCAAATATGAAACTAATCTAGTCCAGGTGAGAGATGTTGGGAGTCTGGAAACAGGGAAGAATAAGATGGCTATATAGAAGGCAAAAATCAACAGGATTTTGTAAAAAGATGTGGGAGAGAGAAAAGGCAGACAGTAGAGGAAGGGAAAAAGAATAACTTCTGGTTTCTGGCTCCGATAGCTGGTGAAGTCATTTAACTAGCCAGATAAAGGAGTGGTGATAAGGATGATACATTTCATTTTAGATGTGATGAGTCTGAGGTGTCAACAACACATCTTAAGAGGGTGTTGCATAGGCAGTTGGATATAAATTCCTGTAGCTCAGAAGACAAATTTTAGCACAAATTCAAGCTTGAGTGAAATTGCCCAGGAAACTTAGATATTTTGAGGAACACATTTACCTCATCTCTGCTTTCATCCATGCTGTGCCTTCCAGCCCCTTTCTTTACTTCCTTAAAGGCCATCTCCCTTCAGGGGCCTAATGAAGTCCCACTGTTTCCGTGAAGGCACCCACAAATACCCCAGCTCCAAATGTGCTCAGTTCTTTACCACATAATCTAGAATTTATCCAGAATTTGTTTAGCAACAACTTCTTTTGTGTGTGTGTGTGTGTGACAGAGACAGAGAGAGGGAAAGATAGGGACAGAGAGACAGGAAGGGAGAGAGATTAGAAGCATCAATTCTTCGTTGTGGCACTTTAGTTGTTCATTGATTGCTTTTTCATGTGCCTTGACCGGGGGCTAGGAGGGTACAGCAGACCCAGTGACCCCTTGCTTAAGCTAGCAACCTTGAGCTCAAGCCAGTGAGCCTTGCTCAAACCAGATGAGCCTGTGCTCAAACAGGTGACCTTGGGGTTTCAAACGTGGGCCCTCCATATCCCTGTCTGATACTCTATCCACTGGGCTATGGCCTGGTCAGGCTGTTTGGTAACAACTTAAGTAACAATTTCTCCATTGTTAATACAAAAAAGCTTGCCCCAGCAAACTCAGGTAAGAATCAGATGACTAGATTTGTTACAGACTAGCCAATAGCAGGTCACCTAATTCTTTTTTTAAGTAACCTAATTTTCAAATGAGTTAAAAATAGCAACTCCAAAGACACAGAGGGTGCAAGATCAAATGAAATGATACAGACAAAAAGACTCCAAAAATAAGCACCATGGTTACATAAGACTTTTGGCGTATTTTCCTTCTTTATTATACCTCAGTTCCTTGGTGACTGTAAAGTAAAAGCAAGAACATACTGAATTATTTCTGCCTACTGTACCTGCCACGTACTCACCAAGCAAAAAGCCCATGAAAAATCTGCAGTAACCTCTGATAGCAGGAAGACATCAGGTGGTACTCCTGAACTTGCATTCCTGGTCCACCAATTATACCGTGATTCTCAGCAGCTAAGCACTAAAAAGAAAATAAGCTTTTAGGATAATTGCTTCAGCAACTGTCCTCATTTCCCTCAATATTTCTTAGCCAAAAATGAACGCTCTTGTTAACTTAGTGATTTCTGTGTCTCTATAATAATAAGATAAGCTTCTAACCTGAAAATAGTTGTTAATGTTCTCCAGATGATTACACATTGGGGTCAGCAGTTGAACAATACAATGAGCAACTTCTTGGCTGGATCTCTGCTGTAGATTTGACAATCCAATATTCTGGCTTCCTTTACTCTACAATAAATTTAGTTACTGGGGAAAAAATTGCTAGATAGCTTCTCTGATATTAAAAGTTCACTATGGGATTTAGTTAAACCTATGCCACCACGTAGGGGTGGATAGACAAATTAAGTGCTTGCCTAAGACTATTCTGACAGAGGGATCTTGCTCCTTAATCAAATAACAAAGCTACTCACTTATGTAGAGTATGAACAGTGTTTGAGAAGTATAGATCCATAAATTACTAATGAGAGAAAGCTCACACAGAAATAGATCATTTAGGATGATAAGAATGTAGAGCAAATAGTGAGTACAAACAAGAAAGACTCAAGTAACTAAATGTGTTAATTTTTAAATGTCTACACCTAAAACTTTCACATTTTATTGTTTGCATCATCCAACTGCTTCACCAGATGCTATGGCACATTTATGCAAAAAAAGGTTCTGGCCTTCTCTAGACAATTAATTATTACACTGAAGCTTGGACACAAACTTAGTTTGGGAGGCTGTCAAAATCAAAACCCAAGGACAGAATAGGATTCAGGAATGCTTGGGGCATTTAGAAATACATTTCCTATTTAGGGTGTTTTTTCTTGTTTTTTTCTTCTCTGTTTCAGAGTTCTTTTCTAAAGCAAGGTGAATACAGTCTGGCAATGAGGCTGTCATCATACTACCCAGTGACGCAAACACAGTGACAGAGAAAGTACCAACTTATTCACTACTAAGCTCCATTTTTCCAGCTCCCACTAATGCCAGGGGCTAGGCTTCTGCCTATACCGACCTTGAGGAAGAGGACTCTCCTGGCAACAGAAGGTGTCAGCATGTTCTCCACCTTGTAGGAGAGATCTTCCAGCAAGAAAAGCAGTTCAGGGGGCTGAAGTTGTACAACTTCTGCAACCTGTCACAAGGAATAAAAAAAGAAGAATTCTAAGCATGCCTCAGTCATCTATTTTGGGGAGTACATTTTATGTTTTGTCTTCCCAATGGGTGAAGAATCTGACCATTATTTAAAAAGGGGAAAATTTCCCCAACCTCATATAAATACATAAATGGCAGTTGCGCTATGTCAACAAACCAAAAAATATCAAGCATTTCTAAAGTAAAACAAAATTTCAAATTATTACAGTAAAATTTTAGCAGGTATGGAAGATATATTTTCTCTAGAAATAAATGCCTCTGTGTATCCTTCCAGCTGTGGACCCGAGGTACATTTCCTAAACACCTTGAGATAAAGAATAGACTAATTCAAGGGAATTTTCCTTTTCTCTGCTCATTAAATAATCCTATCATATTTATTTCCCCTTAATATTTTCTTACTGTTAACTTTGGTCAGTATCCCTGTAAGTATGTTATACTATCAGAAACAGAATGGGCCAAATACACTATTACTTCAAACTGTTCACTCAATATACAGCCAGCGTGAATCTCCAAGTACAAATGATGTAGGAAGATTGAAAAAAAAAAAAAAGATACTGTCTCTATTTTGAAGGAGCTTACATTCTTGTAAAAATCTATAGTAAAAATCAATGCTATTCCTCAATATTTTAACCTGGAGAACTTTAACTCTCTGGTGAAATCCCCTATCAAAAATTAGCTTTTCTGTGAATGTTCATTCTCTCTTCAGTTTCATTGAAATTTGGTTCTGACCATCAATATGGCATATACTGCTATAGTTCTGTCTCTTTCTTTTATTAGACAATGAACTATTTGAAGGTAAGCATCATGCTGTACATACTACTGAAGTGCCAATGTCTAGATTACTGGCAAACACAAAATGTCTTGATAAGCATCTCATGGATGCTAAACAAATGCCACGAAAAAGTGAAAACAGCACTGACCTCTATAAACCAGAACAGTGTTGTGCTATTTGACAAAAGTAATCTAAACAGCTTATTATTAGTAACTAAGGTAAGGACCACCACGTTAACATGATTTTGTTGTTGCTTTTAAAGATTTTATTTATTGCCTGACCAGGAGGTGGCGCAGTGGATAGAGCGTCGGACCGGGATGCGGAAGACCCAGGTTCGAGACCCTGAGCTCGCCAGCTTGAGCGCGGGCCCATCTGGCTAGAGTAAAAGCTTGCCAGCTTAGACCCAAGGTCGCTGGCTCCAGCAAGGGGTGGCTTGGTCTGCTGAAGGCCCGCGGTCAAGGCACATGTGAGAAAGCAATCAATGAACAACTATGGTGTCGCAATGGCAACGAAAAACTAATGATTGATGCTACTCATTTCTCTCTGTTCCTGTCTGTCCCTATCTCAGACTCTCTCTCTGTCCCTGTAAAAAAAAAAAAAAAATTATTTATTGATTTTAGAGAGAGGAGAGAGAGAGAAAGGCAGCAGAGGAGAGGGAAGCATCAACTCATAGTTGCTTCTTATATGTGCCTTGACAAGGCAAGCCCAGGGTTTTAAACCAGTGACTTCAGCGTTCCAGGTCGATGCTTCATCCACCACGCCACCACACGTCAGGCCAGCACAATCTTTTATGATGTCTAACACACTATAAAAAACTTAGACTTATAAATATCAAGATGACAAAGATGATTATTCATCATTACTTGCACACATAAACGTTTTGGAAGCCAGAGTCCAACTTCTCTCAATGTCATGGTGTTCTTTTTGAAATAAGAACAAAGCTGAGGCACATTCTGAAAGATTAAGTTCTGGGATCTCATCACTGTCACTTACTTTAGTATGCATTTCAGTATCTAAGATGAACTTGGTCACAAGTCCACAATGCAAAATAGAGAAGACCTCCATATCCAGCTCTCGGAATAAACAGCGGTAATCCTGTAGTGACACTGTCTTTTCTTCTTTCCCTTTGAACTCCTAGGGGAAAGTAGCAACAACCAACAGAATAAATAAGGATTCTATTTAGCCTAATTTTTAATGAAGATTTTGAAGTACAATTATGCATTCATCTTGTACAAAAAGTTATATTTTTATCATATCACCAATTTTCTTTCACCAAAGTCCCCACATATTCCTGAGACAGAGCACACAGTTTAATATTGGGATATAGGTCACAGATTGAGGTTCTTGGCTGTTTTTTACTTAGGGATGAATTATTAGACAAATCAAGGTATTATGATTTGGTACAGAACACTATAAGCTTTGGGGCCAGAAAGATTTGGCTTCTTCAAATTGATGGTCGCCAGATAGGTGGGTGGGCAGGGGTGTTCAGGAGGTGGGTGAAAAAGGTAAAAGAAATTAAGAAGTACAAACTGCCTGTTATAGAAATAGTCATAAAGATGTAAGGTACAGCATAGGAATATAGTCAATGATATTGTAATAACTATGCATGGTGTCAAACAGGTATAGACTTATTGGAGTGATCACTTCTTAAGGTACATAAATGTCTAACTACTATTTTGTACACCTAAAACTAATATAATAGTGTGTATCAACTTTAACTGGAAAAAAAAAGACCTGTACACCAAAAACTGAGGAAAGAAATTGACACAAATAAGTGGAAAGATATTTTGTGTTTATGGGTTGGAAGAATTAATATTGTTAAAGTGTCCATACTACTGCCTGACCAGACAGTGGCACAGTACATAAAGTATTGGACTGGGATGCAGACAACCCAGGTTCAAATTCCAGAGTTTACCGGCTTGAGCAAGGGCTCACTCACTGTGCTGTAACTCCCAATCAAGGCACATATGAGACAGCAATGAATGAACAACTAAGGTGCTGTAATGAAGGACTGATGCTTCTCATCTTTCTCTCTCTTCCGGCCTGCCTGTCCCTACTGTCCCTCTTCCTCTCTGTCCCTATCTCTCTCACTAAAAAAAAAGCAAAAAAAAACTAATATTGGGTTTTTTAGGAAGATTAGAGGAGTCATATATAATAAATATTCAATAAACAGTAGCTATAAAACAGAAATAATTGGGATTCGTGTGGTTCAGGCAATATCACAAACATGAAACCCACTTTGTGAGTGGTACAGAATTATAAGAAAAGGAAACTACTAATACAGGGGATAGGGGGGATGCATTCGGGGCAACACTAGAATCTATGTAAACACAATAAATTAAAGTCAATAAAAATAAATAAATAAATAAAAGAAAAGGAAACTACTGTTTATTAAGTACCAGGAACTGTATGAAGCATTTAATGTTATCCTGAGTCATCAAGAATTTGATAATCTGGGACCAGAAGGAGAAAGAAGCTAAAATAAGTATATCTACAACTACATCGGAAGATGAATTTTTTTTTTAAGTGAAAGAGACAGAGAGAGAAAGAGGGAAGGAGGAACAGACAGGAAGAGAGAGAAATGAGAAGCATTAACTCATAGTTGCAGTGCCTCAGTTGTCCATTGATTTCTTTCTCATATGTGCCTTTACGTGGGGACTCCAGCTGAGCCAGTGACCCCTTGCTCAAGCCAGCGACCTTGGGGTCATATCTATGATCTCACGCTTAAGCTGCAAACCCTGCACTCAAGCTGGTAAGCCCACGCTCAAGCCGGGGACCTTGGGATTTCAAACCTGGGTCTTCAGTGTCCCAGGCCAGCATTCTATCCATAGTGTCACCACCTGGTCAGGCAAAAGACATAATCTGATAATTTCTACAAGAGAGAATTCAAAGTACTGCTAGGGTGCAAAAAAAAAAGGAGTAAAACATTAAAGAAAATAATTAGAAAAACAGTGTGTAGTAGTGATAAGAACTTGGAGTCTAATGTAAACTCTGCTACTGACAGGGACACTATAAGGCCTACAAAAGTTTATGTGCCTCTCCTTTTCCTAATTTTTCTCTGTAAAATGCAGACAATAAAGCTGCACTCTGTTAATCTCACTGGGCTGTCACACACCTTCATGGATATGCATCATTCCAATACCTTTTCCAGCTGGCCTTGATTAGATGGTGTAGGGTCGCATTCTGACCCATCCTCCTTTGAAAGTGTGTCATGTGAGGATGTTTTGTTGCCTCCAGCTTTTCGTTTCCTTCCTCCTTATGTTTCAAAAAGAGAAAAGTGACTCAAGGAATTAACAATCACATTTGCTAGATATCACTGCCTTTAGGAAACAACCTACCAGACTACCTAGAGACAGAGGAGGTAATTTTATAACCCCAAACTATAGTTTATTTATAACCATGCCAAAGAAAGGGTTCAATTATATACTCTCTCCAACTACTGATGCTTTGATGCATATAACACCTCATAGGTCAATTCAATGCAGCCCATATGGGGACACAGAATAAGATATAAGAACATACCTGTCATTTCTTGTTTTTTTATTTTTGCTGAAACAGCAGTACTGGTACGAGATGTTATATCTAAAGTTTCCAAGTGAAAGATTGCAAGGAGAGGAATACAGTCTGGCATGCCTGAAATAGATAGCAAGCAGACAGAAGCTCAGTATATAACAACCATATTCCACTGTTACACTGGGAATGTTAATCACCCAATTGGCTAAAACCCAGTTACTAGAACTACCGAGCATGGCTAACTTCCTATAAGATGCACTCAGGCTTGACCTATAGTGGTACATTGTTAGAATTTGACCTGGAATGCTGAGGTCATCAGTTCAAAACCCTGGTTAGCCCGGTCAAGGCACATACAAGAAGCAACTACTATGAGTTGATGCTTCCTGCTCCTTCCCCCTTCCTCTGTCTCTCTTCTCTCTCTCAAATGAATCAATAAAATCATCTTTAGCCTGACCAGGCAGTGGCACAGTGGATAAGAGTGCAGGATGCTGAGAATCCAGGTTCAAAACCCCAAGGTTGCCTGACCTGTGGTGGTGCAGTGGATAAAGCATTGACCTGGAACTCTGAGGTCTCCGGTTTGAAACCCTGGGCTTGCCTAGTCAAGGCACATTCGAAGAGCAACTACTATGTTGCTTCCCATTCCTACCCCTTCCTTTCTCTCAGCTCTCTCTAAAATCAATAAAAACCAGTAATAAAATAAAATATACTTATCCTTAAAAAAAAAAAAAAAAACCCCAAGGTTGCCAGCTTGAGAGTGGGATCATAGACTTGGCCCCATGGTTGCTGGCTTGAAGACCAAGGTCATTGGCTTGAGCAAGGGATCACTGCCTTGGCTGGAACCTCCGATCAAGGCACATATGAGAAAGTAATCAATGAACAATTAAGGTGCCACAACAAAGAATTGATGCTTCTCATCTCTCTCCCTTCCTGGCTGTCTGCCCCTGTCTGTCTGTATCTCTCTCATTAAAAATAAATAAATAAATAAGTCTTTAAAAATAAATTAAAAAGATGCATTCAAGTCATCTGACATTAACTGTTTTGGCATAGAAAAATGGCCAAAGATAACTTTTAGAAATATATTGATTGATTAATTAACTTAAAACCATTCTAAATAATGATATAAAATAATATATAGGCAGATAAGGAATAAAATAAACTAGCTTATAATCTAAAGATATTAATAATATTTGGTCACACAACAGTTGGTTTCACACATAATTATTTAGCTGAGCGCTTGAGGGAAACTCCGTGTTTTCCTCAGAGAATCAAACTAGCACTTTATTATTATATTTTTATTTTTATCTTTTACAGAGAAAGAGAAAGAGTCAGAGAGAGGGATAGATAGGGACAGACAGACAGGAATGGAGAGATGGGAAGCATCAATTATCAGTTTTTTATAGCGACACCTTAGTTGTTCATTGATTGCTTTCTCACATGTGCCTTGACCGCCGGCCTTCAGCAGACCGAGCAATCTCTTGCTGGAGCCAGCGACCTTGGGTCTAAGCTGGTGAGCTTTTGCTCAAGCCAGATGGGCCCGCACTCAAGCTGGTGACCTTGGGGTCTCGAACCTGGGCACTTCCGCATCCCAGTCCAACGCTCTATCCACTGTGCAACCGCCTGGTCAGGCAAGCTAGCACTTTAAAAGGACAAGTTTACATAATGGTCAGAGGGTATTAAGAGCCTTCAACTTTACTCCTGGTTCATAACTATAACTATGTTCAGGAAGTCAAAGGGCACTATGCATTTGACCTGCAAAGAAGCAAAGTAACTTTACAAAAGCCCAACCAATGTTTTATATTTTTTAAGCAGCAAGAGCTCTTGGAGATAAATAACAATGGGAGGAAAATGGACACATTCATTGCTATCTTTGAGCCTGGCTTAAAAGCTAAATTCTTTATCTCCCCGCTGCTGTTCGAGTAGGGCTACTAGGATACTTCCCTTACCTGACAAGTACTTTTCCAGGATTCTCTGTAGTTCTACAATGTGCTTTAACCGGGTGAGCACCTTCCCCTTCATCTCAGGTAATGTTTGCTGGCAAAAGGCATTTACAACCTGCAAAAGTACAAATTATATTTTCATTTTTTGAACTGTTCAAATTTTTAAAAAATGTTTATTGATTTCAGAGAGAGAAGAAGGGAGAGGGAAAGGAGAAAAAAGGAAGAGGGAAAGGAGGAAGGAGGGAGAGAAAGAGAGAGATTTGTTGTTCTACTCATTCATACATTCATTGGTTGATCCCTGTAATATGGCCTGACCGGGATAAAACCTGAAACATTGGCATATTGGGATGACACTCCAACCAACTAAGCTACTTGGTCAGGATGAACTGTTCAGATTTTAACCTTGTTCATCCAGAGCCAAAAGATGCTCTTCAGCGGCAAGATCTTTGAGTTTAGTCTGTAATGTAGTGTTCTCAGCAAAGTGCTGTTGAGGAAAAAGTCCTGGGCCAAAACAGAAAATCTGACTATTATTTTTTTTTTAGCAAGAGAGACGGACAGACAGGTAGGAAGGAAGAGAGATAAGCATCAATCCTTCTTTGCAGCACCTTAGTTGTTCATTGATTGCTTTCTTATGTGCCTTGACGGGGGTTGGGGGGTGCTACAGCAGAGTGAGTGATCCTTTGCTCAAGCCAGCGACCTTGGGCTTCAAGCCAGCGCCCCAGCACTCAAACCAGTAAGCCTGTGCTCAAGCCCAATGAGCCCCAGCTCAAGATGACGACCTAGGGATTTCGAACCTGGGTCCTCTGTGTCCCAGTCCGATGCTCTATCCAGTGTGCCAACACCTTGTAAGGTGGAAATCTGCCTTTTAATCCTAGTTCTATTCATTACAAGTTAAATGACAAGCTGGAATAGCACAGTGGCTGAAAAGCACACATGTTGGTGAAATAAGTCTTATTCCACTATTTACTATTTGTGTGAACTTGGTCAAGTCTCAAACCCAGTGGTTCTCAAAGTGTGCGCCAGATTTCCAGGTGTACCCTACAGTATTCCAGAGAAATATGTGCCTGCTGGGGACCAAAAAACCAACAGGGTTTTTGAAGTTTAGATTTTGGGAGGACAGAGGTGTGGGGTATTGGCTATAAGCTGACCGTCTGCCCAATCCCCCACCTCACTTGCCTGATTAGGTTGCAAAAGGCTGTTAAGCTGTGGTGATGGATTGTTTACACTACCCCCCATGTTCCCCAGAAAGACTAGAGGCAAGCTTCTTCTATTCTTTGTTTGGTGTAAAGTTAAGATGATATGTATGGTGGGGGCTTTCTGCACTCAACACAATTAGGAGTAAAAAGAGAGGAATTCTTCAATGTATTGACGAGGAAATGAGAGTCTGCCTTTCAAATATATGCCCAAACATTGTAGAAATCACCAGGACACACCAGGCTCATGTTCCTCATAAACACAAGAATGAAAAAATTTAACACATTCATACCAGGATCTGCCAAAGTTACTAAATCTTACTAAAAATTTATCTAAATATATAAAAAGATAACTTATTTCATTTAATTACCATAAAAGCACGCTTGGACTTTATATATTTTTCTCTAATATTTGACTTAATTATTATAACATATTTCTCAGAAATTTGTATATAGTGTGCCTACAATTATATGTAGGATTTTATTATCTTAATACAGGTGTTAAAACACAGTTTTAAATCATTATCTGCCTCTTAATTAGCTTACATATAAATTGCCATTCGTGGTTTTTACTTTTTTATTTTTATTTTTTTTACAGGGACAGAGAGAGAGTCAGAGAGAGGGATAGATAGGGACAGACAGACAGGAACAGAAAGAGGTGAGAAGCATCAATCATTAGTTTTTCGTTGCCGTCACAACACCTCAGTTGTACATTGATTGCTTTCTCACATGTGCCTTGAGCGCGGGCCTTCAGCAGATTGAGCAATCCCTTGCTGGAGCCAGCTACCTTGGGTCCAAGCTGGCGAGCTTTTCCTCAAGCCAGCGCTCAAGCTGGCGAGCTCGGGGTCTTGAACCTGAGTCTTCCGCATCCCAGTCCGATGCTCTATCCACTGCGCCACCGCCTGGTCAGGCATATATAGGTTTTAAATGCACCCCGACTTCAAAAAGTTTGAGAACCACTGCTCTAACCTTTCTGAGTTTTTATTTATTTAACTATAAAATGGAAATGCAGACCTGGCCAGACAGCTCAGTTGGTTAGAGCATCGTCCAGAAGCGCAGAGGTTGACAGTTTGATCCCTGGTCAGGGCACATATAGGAACAGATCAATATTCCTGTCTCTCTCTCTCCCTCTCTAAAATCAATAAAATAAAATACTTTGAAAAATAAGTAGGCCTGAACTGTGGTGGCGCAGTGGATAAAGTGTCAACCTGGGAACGCTGAGGTCGCCGGTTCAAAACCCTGGGCTTGTCTGGCCAAGGCACATATGAGAGTTGATGCTTTCTGCATTTCTCCCTTCTCTCTCTCTCTCTCTCTGCATTTCTCCCTTCTCTCTCTCTTTCTCTGTCTCTCTAAAAAAAAAAGAAAAAAAAAGTAATAAAAAATAAATAAAATGGGAATGTAATTGTTGTATGAATTAAATAGTGCAAAGAAAGAAATTAGCCCAGCATTTGGCATGGTAGGGTGCTTGATAAATTTTAATGACACCATTACTTGCAATGTGTAAAAAGAAAATATTATATGTCATAATTGTGAGGATAAGAAGAGATAATTCAAATAAATAGTCTTAGAACTATTATATGAGAAAGGAAGCATAAAACATTAGGTGTGTACTTAATCAAAGATGAACAGTATTAATCTAAAAAAAAAAAATTAAAAAAAAAAACAAAAGCCTGACCTGTGGTGGTGCAGTGGATAAACTGCCGACCTGGAATGCTGAGGTCACCGGTTCAAAACCCTGGGCTTGCCTGGTCAAGGCACATATGGGAGTTGATGCTTCCTGCTCCTCCCCCTATTCTCTCTCTCTTTCCTCTCTCTCTCTCTAAAAATGAATAAATAAAAATCTAAAAAAAAAAAAAAATTAAAAAAGAAAAAAAGATGAACAGTATTTTCACAGTAGAGATGGTGAAGTATTCCAACCAGAAGTAAAAATACTGTGAGAAGGGCTGGAGGTAGAAAAGCATGGGCAACATTAAGTGAATTCTAGTGTTTTTATTTGGCAACATCAGAAGGTACATATAATTAGGAAGAGGTGGGATATAACAGCTAGAGAAGTACACAGGGGTTAGTGCAGTGTTGGGCAATCTTTTGAGCTTGGTGTGTCAAAATTCGCCAAAAAACAGAGCATAACGCGGGTGGCGTGTCACTTCGAGAAAAAAGGCCTACCCGGAAGTCCCAGAACTAGACGCTCCGTGCCGGAGTTCTGTTGTTTTGGCCTACAGACCTCCGGCACAAAGTGTCTACACTATAGCAAATGTTTTATCCTCGGCTACTGCACCTGGCCGTGCAGGAGCCAAGGATGAAACATCCTTCTCGGCGTGCGGCCCCATAATTCTATGATATGCAGCCGCATGCAACTGTGTGTCATTGAAAATGGCTATGCGTGTCAGTGCTGACACGCATGTCATAGGTTCGCCATCATGGAGTTAGTGTGTGGTAGAGACATTTCAGGGAATTTTGTGTGAACCAAGAAGCTTCCTTTTGAGAGAAACTATGGATAATAGGCAAAATGTTCTAGTAATTCCGCTCACCTCTCGGAACCAGTTGAGAGTAAGATATACGAGTGAACACATGAATGAACGTTCTTTAACAGACATGGACTCCTGCCTCCCTCCAGGCTCCAGGTCAGTGAGCAGTATAGGACAATCTGAAAGAGAAGAAGAGATTGTTGACTCCCTTTCGTTCAGCTCAGCAGAACCTGGATCCTTCTGCTAGAGCAAGCTCTCTTTCCATGTAGTTTCCCCTTTAACTTGTATGTGAAGATTAAGCTTTGATAAGTCTCAAAATAATTCCAATTATGCAGCAGTCAACAAATATATTAAGAAGTCTTTGCAACAATTACACAGGCAAGGACCAGAAAGCAATATGGAATTATGATAACAATTTACTTGTTAACATGTTGGGATTCAATATGCATTATTTTGTCTTGGGAATTCTATTATTACTGCTATATTACTTTTGTAAAGTTAGAAAATTCCTCCCCCATATACCATGTACTGGTCTACCACCACTTTAAGTTTATCAAAGCAAGGTTACAAAGAGGAAAGGATCTGATAACTTTGTCCTATACCTAATAAACCATCAATCTCCTCCAAGTTTCCATTATGCTGTCTCTCCACACAATGTCGCAGTAACCGGAAACAGGGAGCCAGGCACAACGGAGATACCAATCTAGGAAGGAAAAATCCATTTCTAGACAATGCTGTATAGGCCTATTAGTCCATATTTATAGGGAGCCCAACCTTATAATTAAAGGAGTTCTTTCCAAAATAAATGTGGAACATATGAGCCTGACCAGACAGTAGAATAGGGAATAGAGTGTCAGACTGGGATGAAGAGGACCGAGGTTCAAAATCTCAAGGTCGCCCTGGCTGGATGGCTCCATTGGTTGGAACATTGGTCCGATATGCAAAGGTTGCCGGTTCAATCCCCAGTCAGGGCACATACAGAAACAGATCAATGTTTCTGTTTCCCTCTCTCTCTTCCTCTCTGTCCCTTCCTCTCTCTCTGAAATCAATAAATACATATAAAAAACAAACAAAAGAAAAACCCACAAAAACCTCAAGGTCACCGGCTTGCGCGCAGTGTCCCTGGCTTGAGTGTGGGATTACAGACATGACCCCATCATTGCTGGTTTGAGCCCAAAGGTCTCTGGCTTGAGCAAAGGGTCACTCGCTCTGCTGTAACCCCCCTACCTCTGGTCAAGGCACATACGAGAAAGCAATCAATGACCAACTAAGGAGCTGCAACAAAGAGTCGCAACCAGAGGCAGATTTAACGGCGGGCGCACCAGGAGTGTGCCCTGGACCCCGACTTCTGAAGGGCCCCACAAAACCCCAATTTTACACTTTTTTTTAATGACACCAAGATTGGTTTCATATGTGCTATTTTAACATTAATAGTACATAATATTTTTAATTTATTTAAAAATATGGTTAACATATATTTTTATTTTCCCTGTCCCTCTCTTATTTTTTTTTTTATGATTTTTTTAAACTTCTTTTTATTTATTTATTTTAGAGAGGAGACAGAGTGAGAGAGAGAGAGAGAAAGAGAGAAAGGGGGGAGGAGCTGGAAGCATCAACTCCCATATGTGCCTTGACCAGACCGGTGCAGGGTTTTGAACTGGCGACCTCAGTGTTCCCAGGTCGACGCTTTATCCACTGCGCCACCACAGGTCAGGCCCTCTCTTATTTTTAAGGGGCCCAATATTTTCTTCTGCGCTCGGGGCCTCAACCAACCTCAATCCACCTCTGACTGCAACGAAGAATTGATGCTTCTCATCTCCCTTCCTGTCTGTCTGTCCCTATCTGTCCCTCTCTCTTTCTCTGTCACAAAAAAATAAGTGGAACATATGACAAGGAATTTAATGGATGCTCAGCAAATAATGAGCTGAACTGGAGGATGGCAGAAGTGAGTAGAATGAATACCTTTGTGTTAGGAAAGAGAGATTGAGAATGGCAGAGGTAGACAACAATGTCCATGGGAGGGAAAAAAAACAGAAACAAAATCAGCATCATAGAAATGAGCTGGCTGACATGAGGTAAAGAAAATTACAATGAAAAGGTCCAAGAAGAAAAAAAAAGATTCAGATCCATTCTCACTAACCCATCCAAATATCACCTGTCTTGGGAGAAACTCTTTTCAATTGTTCCCACAGATTTCAAGAACTGTGGAATCTCTGTGAACATTCAACACTTCAGCAGGTTTTAAAAAAGAAAACGTGTACTGACTTGTTGTCTGGTTCCTGTGAAGCCATTCTACCCTCATCTTCTGCAAAGTCCTGAGAGAACAACAGTGGCAGGAGATTGATGGCGATCCCATCCTGACTATTGTATTCTTCTAGTCCATAGAGAGCTTTCACAGGAAATTGATAGTCACTGTGGAGAGAAGCCAGGATGTAAAGCCCCACCTCAAGGGTATGTAAACCTATAGGGAAAATCACTAGAACAAATCAATCTCCTATTTCTGCATTATAAGGAGAAAAGAGAAGAGAAAGAACAAGTGGGGAACCTTTTTGGAATTCTGGAGCTGGGAGTGGTGGGTTTGGGATGAAAGAAGCTATGGGAATAGGCCAGATTTGGCTGAGGTCAAGAGCATTCTGATGTCTGTACCAGCTGTTGACATAAGTAATTTCTTTAGCGATAGAATCAAGTCAGTGAATAAACACTACTTACTCTTTTGGAATAGCACACAAGTCCACCACAAAGGCATCTTGGAAATCATTAAAGATGGTTTGCCCAACCCATTCCTTCAAGGAAACAAACAAAAACAAATAATATTGGATAGCCCAGGCTGTACTTGCTGTGGAGACCTAGAAAAACTATTGACCTTTCTTTTTTTTAGTGAGAGGTGGGGAGGCAGAGAGACAGATTCCCTGCATGCGCCTGACTGGGACCCATCTACCCAGAAAGACCAGTAGGGGGCGATGTTCTGTCCATCTGGGGCTGTTGCTCCGTTGCAACCGGAGCCTTTTTTTTTTTTTAGTGCCTGAGGTGGAGGCCATGGAGCCATCCTCAGCCTGGAAGCCAACTCACTAGAGCCAATCGAGCCATGGCTGTGAGAGGAGGGGATTGGGGGGGGGGTATGTGAAGTGGGAGGGAGAGTGAGAAGGGGAGGGAGAAGCAGAGGGTCACTTTTCCTGTGTACCCTGACTAGAAATTGAACCCAGGACATCCACACGCTAGGCCAGCACTCTACCACTGATCCAATCCACCAGGTCCAAACTATTGACTTTTCTGTCTCAGTTTCCTCATATCTAAAAGGACAATAATAATAATATATACCTCATTATTGTGAAGTGGAAAAGACATAATGTATGAAAAGTGCTTAACACAGTGCCTGGCGTAGAATAAATGGTTATCAACAATATCAACATTATCAATACCTCATCCTTACTATGATGTGAAGGAGGCCTCAGAGATTCCTGGGACAGGGTGAATCAGATCAGCCTTCCCACCTAGAATATGGGAGAGCTTAAAGAATAACCTATTTTTACAGCACACAGAGAGGGGGGGTTGAAGAATATGTCGTAAAGGATCCCTCCGGCTTCATTTAAGAAAAGATACTTGGACTTACCAGGGCTTTTGGAGCCAGCTTTGCTCCTTGAATCATATTTGCAAATTCATCATAATACAGTACGGAGGCCTGAGGAGACTGCTTACTGCAGGAATGAACCAACTGCAACAAGGAGGTCACCTGGAGCAGCCAAAGAGAAAGAATGGTTTACCCCTTGGGCTGCCAATGCTTCCCTAAAACCATTTACCCCACTTATTACAGGTTTTTTGTTTTTATTACAGGGTTTTTTATTTCCAATTTCACTGGCAACGGTCTTATTCCCTCTCACTTAAGGTTTTCTTGAGCCTCCGAACCAGTTTGTCTCTTTCCAATTTCATCTCTATTCCAACCCATCAGACACATGCAGCCAGATGAATTTTTCTTTCTTTCTTTCTTTTTTTTTTTTTACAGGGACAGAGAGAGAGTCAGAGAGAGGGATAGATAGGAACAGACAGACAGGAATGGAGAGAGATGAGAAGCATCAATCATCAGTTTTTCTTTGCGACACCTTAGTTGTTCATTGACTGCTTTCTCACACGTGCCCTGACCGCGGGCCTTCAGCAGACCGAGTAACCCTTTGCTCCAGCCAGTGACCTTGGGTCCAAGCTGGCAAGCAAGCTTTTGCTCAAGCCAGATGGGCCTGCACTCAAGCTGGCGACCTCGGGGTCTCGAACCTGGGTCCTCCGCATCCCAGTCCAACGCTCTATCCAATGTGCCACCGCCTGGTCAGGTGCCAGATGAATTTTTCTAAAGCAAAGCTTGGATTATGTCATCTCTAGGCTAGGAAACCCTTAAGGACTACCTCTGTTTTGATTTAAATCCAATGCCCTGTTTCCTATCTCTGAAATAGCTTTCTGTCCAAGTCTCCAATTACACACTGACCATGCTCTGGTCAATCTGCTGTTCTTCAAACATGGCCCATCTTTCTTGCTCTCTAGGATCTTACAATTTAATTAAATTAGGGAGATTAGACAGATACAGAAAGAAATGCAACGCAAGTCAGTAGATTCTAAGTGCCACAAGAGTGGTATAAATCATAAAAGTTATGAGTTCTAGAAAATATATTTTGAAAAAAGAAGCACACTTGTTGATACACTGACAGTGACCAGAATTAATTCCTCAATTACTCATAAACATATCCAACTACATTATAAAAACTCACCTGTGTGTACTGTTCATTAGTTAAGTCTGCTTTCCCTTGGGTCAAACTTGAAGATCTACTTCGAAAAATAAGAAATTTTAGCTTCACTTTTGTAATATTTTCTAACAACTGACAATTAAATTTAAGAATCTTGCTTTCTCTGGGATGGGGTGGAGATAAAAGTGCATGAAGGCACAGAGTATTTAATTAGATTATACAAAACGTGGATTCAAGCAAAACAATGGCTATCTCAGATATTTATTTAACGGTACACTAAAACTAGTAATAATCATAAGTGCTAACACTAAGCATTGTTCCAACCCTTTAATGCTCTAAATAACTCTATAAAGTAAATACTATTATCTTTATTTCACAGATGTGAGAATATAAAGGCACAGAGAGGGAAAGACTCAAATGTTCTTTAGATGCTACAACATGGAATCAAAGTGAAAAGAAGAAAAAAATCCATAGGAAGACTTTACTTGTATCAAAGATGATGCACCAGACAGGAATAACAGCAATGAAGAACCCTATCTTGTGTAGTGCCTATACAGAGCAGACACAGAAAAATGCATCCCAGGAGAATCAGAGTTCCCTTTCTGTAGAAAAATTTCTAGAACACTATTTCTTGGAAGTCCTAGTTTTTATTCATCAGATTGCAATGGCTATGATCACAATTCTATAAAGTTATATATGATATATACATCAAGATTGTTAGGGAACATGGAAAAATAGCAACAAACATTTGCTCATTTTTCTTGTTCTGGTTTTAATGTCTACCATTACAATGACATCTACACAGTGTAATACTTTATTTCTTAAGGCAGCAACTTGATTAACTGACCTTGAGCCACAGAAGTCAGAATTTCCATGCATACCTGTCTGCTGCCATGATGCCAGCCATGGTGACAGCACCAATAATGCCAATCAGTTTGTACTTGAATATTGTACTAGACAACTGTTTTCGTACCACCAGATGCATGTCATCCTGCAAGTAGACAACGATACAGGAAAAAACAAGATGCTGAAATTGGCACAGCAAAAGAGCCTACAGATATCAGAGCCAAAGAACTTAGAATAGCAAGTGTCCTATCATTCGCTGTGTGTCCTTTGGAAAGTCATTTACTCTCTCTGAATCGCAGTTTTTTAATTTATAAAATAGAAAAAGTTTTGAAAGGATCAGAGACAGACTATGAAAATTCCTAGAACAATTCCTGACACACAGTAGATATTCAATAATAACAGTTATTGTTACTATTGGATAGTAGCTTGGTAAGCATATGTGAATTATCATAATGTTTACTGCTCAACTAAAATAATGCAATACAAAAAATACTTAAGAATAAATTTAATTAAGACAAACACTTCTATATGAAAACTACAGAATATTTTTTTTTTTTTGTACAGAGAGAGTCAGAGAGAGGGATAGATAGGGACAGACAGACAGGAATGGAGAGAGGTGAGAAGCATCAATAATTAGTTTTTCATTGCCGTCGCAACATCTTACTGGTTTATTGATTGCTTTCTCACATGTGCCTTGACCACTGGCCTTCAGCAAACTGAGCCACCCCTTGCTGGAGCCAGCGACCTTGGGTTCAAGCTGATGAGCTTTTGCTCAAGCCAGATGGGCCCGCGCTCAAGCTGGCAAGCTCGGGGTCTCGAACCTGGGTCTTCGGCATCCCAGTCCAACGCTCTATCCACTGCGCCATCGCCTGGTCAGGCAAAACTACAGAATATTGCTAAAAGAAATTAAAGAACTACTAAATAAATGGAAAGATATCCCATGTTCATGAATTAGAAGACTTAATATTGTTAAGATAATGATATCACTCATAGAGATATGCACATTTGGTCTATGGCCATATCACCCTGAACGCGCCCGATCTCGTCTGATCTCGGAAGCTAAGCAGGGTTGGGTCTGGTTAGTACTTAGATGGGAGATATATGCCTGACTGGGTGGTGGCGCAGTGGATAAAGCATCAACCTGGAATGCTGATATCGCCAGTTCAAAACCCTGGGCTTGCCCAGTCAAGACATATACCTCTCTCTCAAATGAATAAAAAAAGTCTTAAATAAATAAATAAATAAAGTTGGCCGGACCAGGTGGTGGCACAATGGATAGAGCGTCGGACTGGGATGTGGAAGACCCAGGTTCAAGACCCCGAGGTCGCCAGCTTGAGCGTGGGCTCATCTGGCTAGAACAAAAGCTCGCCAGGTTGGACCCAAGGTCGCTGGCTCTGGTAAGGGGTTGGTTGCTCAGTCTGCTGAGGGCCTGTGGTCAAGGCACATGTGAGAAAGGAATCAATGAACAACTAAGGTGTCACAACGGCAACAAAAAACTGATGATTGATGCTTCTCATCTCTCTCTGTTCCTGTCTGTCTGTCCCTATCTATCCCTCTCTCTGACTCTCTCTCTGTTCCTGTAAAAAAAAAAAAAAAGTTGTTCATTGATTGCTTTCTCATTTGTGCCTTGACTGGGGGTGGAGGTAGGGGGCTCCAGCCGAGCCAGTGGCCCCTTGCTAAAGCCAGCAACCATGGGGTCATGTCTATGATCCCAAACTCAAGCCAGGGACTCCATGCTCAAGCCAGATGAGCGTGCGCTCAAGCTGGTGACCTCGGGGTTTCGAACCTGGGTCCTCAGCATCTCAGGTCGACACCTTAGCTCAGTGGTTCTTAACCTTTTTTGAGGTGCCGAACCCACCAGTTTCATATGCGCATTCACTGAACCCTTCTTTAGTGATAAATAAAATACGATTATTTTTTCCAAATTCAAGACATAGGTATATGTTTTTTTACTGGTGCACAAAATGAGCCGTGCATGAACATCACCTTGCTCAAAGAACAAAACCAACAAAGTGCATGAACTCACAACAAATTATGGTATTACTTTCTTTATTCTGGCCTCCAAGGCAGAGGCTTCTCCAAACCCCTGAGACCAACTTATCGAACCCTTAGGGTTCGATAGAACCCAGGTTAAGAACCACTGCTTTAGCTACTGTAGCACCACCTGGTCAGGTCTTTTTTTTTTTTTTTTTAAGATTTTATTGATTTTAGAGAGAGAAGACAGAGGAGAGGGAGGAACAGGGTGAGAGAAAGAGAGAGAGAAAGGGGGATAGTAGCAGGAAGCATCAATTTGTAGTAACTGCTTCTCATATGTGCCTTGACCAGGAAAGCCCAAGGTTTCGAATCAGCAACCTTAGCAATCCAAGTCAACGCTCTATACATAGTGCCACCACAGGTCAGGCTATATTTCTCTCTTTTAAAATATTTTTATTGATTGATTTTAGAGAAAGAGGAAGGACTTGACCAGGCGGTGGCACAGTGGATAGAGAGTTGGACTGGGAGGTGGAGGACCCAGGTTAGAGACCCCGAGGTCGCCAGCTTGAGCGTGGGCCCATCTGGTTTGAACAAAAGCTCACCAGCTTGGACCCAAGGTCGCTGGCTCGAGCAAGGGGTTACTCGGTCAGCTGAAGGCCCGTGGACAAGGCACATATGAGAAAGCAATCAATGAACAACTAAGGTGTCACAATGAAAAACTGATGATTGATGCTTCTCATCTCTCTCCATTCCTGTCTGTTTGATCCTATCTATCCCTCTCTCTGACTCTCTGTCCCTGTAAAAAAAAAAAAGAAAAAGAAAAAGAAAGAGGAAGGAAGAGAAAGAGAGAAACTTCGATCTGTTGTTCCCCTTATTTATGCATTGATTGGTTGATTCTTGTATGTGGATCGAACCCCGAGCCTATTTCTACTACTGCACACACTGAAGTGATTTCTTTCAGCACATTTCAATTAAAAAGGCTTAAAATTCTTTGTCAAAGCATTGCCTCTTACCTGGATGTGACTGCTGCCTTCATGCTGTTTGCTAAATGCCATTGTGCTGAGAATATAGAAGAGTTTTCGTATTTGCCGAGGAGACAATTTATCCAGATAATCTAAAATGCCCTGAGAAGAAAATAATATCAATGATATGCTTAGCAACTAACGTTTTTTTCCACTTAAATTAAAAAAAAAATTCAATCCTTATAAGAGGCATACACAGATCTGTTCCATGAAAGCTCAGGTTCTCTAAAGCTATGCTAAGAGCCCATGGGGTTGATATTCTGCTTAGTCATCCTAACATACCTCCTCATTCTTCTTGTTTTTTCTCTCTACCTTTTTCTTTTTCTTAATGCAAGCAATACTCTGCTAAAAGTTATGTGTTTGACCTTATTCCGTATCATCTAGTCCCTTTTCAGCTTCTCTTTCATATATATTCTGAAGGAGTCATAGGAACTACCAGGACATACTTTATGACCTTGGGCAAAGCCTTATCTTTCTTATCCCCAATGTGGGGATTCATGACCTACCCAAATATCTTTCAAAACTCAGACTTAATGATATCAACTCCCTGTTAGAAACCAAGAATAGCTCCTTGTTGTCGTTAAGATAAAGTTGAAACTCTTAGATCAGGATTTGAGACCCTTCATAATCTGGCCCTGTCCTACGTCTTTCCAGTCTCACCTCCCACCACCTCTCAGCGCATCTCCTATTTGCCAACTATGCTAGTCTTAGTTGTCATTTCTTAGGCACACCATGGACTTGGGTGTCAGTATGCTTCTGCTCAAACTGTCCTCTGCCTACACACACTTCTCCTTATTCAATTATTCCCATCCTTCAAAAATCACTCAAATGTTATCTCCTCTCTGAACACTCAATTTCCCAAATTATTTCTGTTCTGATTTATCTACAGTGTGTCCGTAAAGTCATGGTGAACTTTTGACCGGTCACAGGAAAGCAACAAAAGACTATAGAAATGTGAAATCTGCACCAAATACAAGGAAAACCCTCCCAGTTTCTGTAGGATGATGTGGCAGCATGTGCACATGTGCAGATGATGACGTAACACCATGTATACAGTGGAGCAGCCCACGGCCATGCCCGTCGAGGTGTGGACGGTACAGAGGAAAGTTCAGTGTGTTCTGTGGCTCGCTAAATTAGAATTCGTGACTAATGTGGAACGTGAATATCGGCGCGTTTATAACGAAGCACCACTACATAGGAATAACATTACTCGGATAAGCAGTTGAAAGAAACTGGCAGTTTGGTGGAGAAACCCTGTTCTAGTAGGCCATCAGTCAGTGACGAGTCTGTAGAGGCTTTACGGGATAGCTACCTACTGTAAGGAGCCCTAAAATATCTGTTCATGCGTGTGCTCGACAATTACACCTAAGCATGACTACAGTTCGTAAGGTGTTAAAGAAACGTCTCTGTTTTACAGGGTACAAATTACGGCTATTGCACACTATCAAACCGGCGGATAGACCCACACGATGAGTGTTTGCTACAGATATGCTTCATGAGATCGACAATGATGCAAGATTTTTGCAGAAGATTGTGTTTAGCGATGAGGCGACCTTTCATATCTGTGGACATGTTCATCGCCATAACATCCGAATATGGGCTGCTGAACATCCGCATGCCTACGTTGAGTATGAACATAATACCCCTAAAGTGAACGTGTGGTGTGGCCTGATGCATGATAAGGTGATAGGCCCATTTTTTTTTCACGGAGCAGTCTGTTAAGGCAAACACCTATCTTGATATGTTGGAATTGTATGCAGTGCCACAATTTCCAGAAGATGTCATCTTTCACCAGGACGGCGCTCCTCCACACTACTCCACCATTGTTTGTGAGTTTCTGGATAGAACATTCCCCCGGCTGTGGATAGGCAGGGGTTCTGTCAAGCCATGACCACCACGATCCCCAGATCTAACGCCCTTAGACTTTTACTTTTGGGGTTATGTGAAGCAACATGTGTACACTGAATGTATCAACGACATTAATCACTTAAAACAGACAATCACAGACATTATTCACTGTTACACCAGACATCCTTACCCGTGTGTGGCAAGAACTTCACTATCATTTGGATGTGTGTAGGGCAACAAATGGAGCCCACATCGAACTACACTGAATAGGTATGAAACTGGGAGAGTTTTCTTTTTATTTGGTGCAGATTTCACATTTCTATCATCTTTTGTTGCTTTCCTATGACCGGTCAAAAGTGCACCATGACTTTACGGACACACTGTATATCACTTTTTCTCTTTATTAGAGAATTCATCATGCATTTATAACGACTTACTTATATATCTTATTTTCTATCATCTAAAGCAAGGACTGACTTTTGTATCCACAGACCCAGATTAGAACCTGGCACATAGTTAAGTATTTGTTGAATGAATTAACACATAATAGATAGACAAGTTATTTTTTTCCTTTTTGCCCTTTACCTCACCTCCTACTTACTCCCTCCTACCAATTATAGTGCTTATTGTTTCAAGTATGAAATAAATGTTGCTAACAAATAGCGGCTATCTCTCAGATATATGGAAGAAAGAAAAATGATTCAATATATGTCAACTGAGGGACTAGGTACCTTCACAAAGACAGCATTTAGCCTCATAGCAGACAGGTTTAGAACTACCAACTCTAGGAGGACATCCAATGCAATATCAACTTCGGCTTCATTCCCACTGCAGATATGGGTCACGAGGGCAGCAATCACCTCCTATACAGAGAAGAGTCAATAGGCAGTGTGAAGCAAAAATATGGTACGACCATCTTAAAGGCGTTCAAGGCTTGAGGTCATTCCAATCTCAACTTGGTTAAAATCTCAACCCACTCTATCCCAAGGTCTAATTTTATTATCTAGTTTTCATTAATGTTAGATTCAGGTGGTTTAGGATTATGCCATTTCCCATAATTAACTTAGATAGTAAACACTATATAAACCAGCACTTTTCATCTGGTGCGGCACAGAATTTTCAAAGCATGCAATAACTGACTATTTAGTCAGAGACATTGACCTCTTTTCCCTTAGACTGTCAAGTAAAACAATGACAAGAGCCAACACAACTATATACCTGTATTTTTTTTGTCAGATGGGCAAAAAAATATATATTTTGACTTGCCATAGAATTTAAGTACTTAGTTTATGCATGCCATGAGATGAAAAAGGTTATAAATCTCTGAAATAAACCCTTTTGATTTTTCTCTGTGGTGTTGTCTTTCTTTCTCATATGATTAAACATTACCCTTTAAGTTTAGTTGTATTTAATTTATTGAAATTTACTGAAAAGGCAGTAATTGAGGAGCTAAAGTTTTTACTTGTTAAACTTATGTGTTTCAAGCAAACATGTCATGCTAATGTTTTTAAGACAATAAGATGGTTGTAAAGAAAGTCTTAGATGCCACCCTCCCTTTCCTTTCTCCTCTGCTCCATACCGAGTTACACGGCTTCTTCAACTGCAACAGCCAGCTCATGCCAGCTGAATTTATTGCTCTGCTTTAAATTTTTTAACACTTTGTCTTCATTTTAAAAAATTCCATACAAATGTGTTCCAACATTGTTAATAATAGGTATAATATATACAACAAAAACAGAATAAGACACTTCGTTATTTGTTTTCATAATCATTTCCTACAAGTACAGCTCTCCCTCCTTGGATAAGTGCTATTAAGTTTTGTGTCTCATGTTCATGGGAGTAGGGTTAAGCCCTCAGGCTTTCTGCTCCATTTGGTTTTTTCCTAGGCAACTCCAGGATCAAAACTGGTAGTTAAATATTTGCAGCTAATTTTTTTTATTTTTTATTATTAAGTGAGAGGCAGGGAGGCAGACAGACAGACTCCCAAATGTGCCCCAACTGGGGTTGAGATCTACCTGGCAAGCCCCCTATAGGGGCATGCTCTGCATATCTGGGGCCACTGCTCTGATGTTCAGTAATAGAGCTATTTTAGCACCTGAGGTGAGGCCATAGAGCCATCCTCAGCATCCAGGGCCAACTTGCTCAAACCTTCTGAGCCATGGCTGTGGGAGCAGAAGAGAGAGAGAGAGAAGTGGCAGAGGTAAAGAAGCAGATGGTTGCTTCTCCTGTGTACCCTGGCCTAGAATCGAAACTGGGACTTCCACACACTAGGCTGACCCTCTACTGCTGCGTCAACTGGCCAGGGCTGTAGCTACATTTTAGGACTGCAATTCATAATTTATGTAAACTTCCTGATAACCCAGCCCTTTAAGCCATAGTTTATTTGAAGCACACTGGATCTGAATCTTCATTTCAGACTCAAAGAATTTGAGAGCTCAAAATATAGTTTGATCCTCCAGTACAGCCTCTTCTTTTTATCAAGACTAGGACTAGAACTAATTTCCCAACTCCCAGTTCAGAGCTCTTTCTACTTCAATGCCTCCATCCAACAAGAAATAAACATCAGATCATATGCAAGTCACCTAGAATTGCATTTCTTCCCTTTTCCCTGTTCCCCCCTTTCCAAAGTAAATATTTCAACATACCTGCTGGCAGTAAGTGTCAAAAAACTTAAATGCATATTTGTACAGGAAGCTGCCAAACAAAATTATACTCTGGTCTAGGGAGTGCAACAAATTCTGAGCCAGCGACAGAATGGAAGGACAAACATCCTTAAGAACCTTGAGGGGAAAGAGGAGAGAGAAATAAGCTGTGGGAGAAACTTAGTTACTAAAGCACCAAGAGTGGCTAACTCTTAGAATGTGAGAGCTCCAGCCTACTCTCATTTTAACTAAAGAAACCTTAATCTTTGTTTCACTCAGAATAATCCTTCATCATGCTAAATTTTCTCCCCAGATCAATGAGATTCAACATATAAATGAGAATTGACCTTGAAGCTCAAAGAAGTTAAATTACAAGCCTAATAGTACTGTTCATGTCTGACCAATTTGGGGCTAGAATCTTTATCTTCTAAATCCCAATTTCCTCACTCAATCATATTGCCTCCCCAGTGATACACTAGGCTTGCTCTGCCTTGGTTACAATTAGAAATCATGGCCTTGCTGGTGGCTCAGTAAATAGAGCATTGGCCTGGCATATGGACATCTCAGGTTTGATTCCCGGTTAGGGCACACAGGAAAAGCGACCATTTGCTTCTCCACACTTCCCTCTCTCTCTCTTCCTTTCTCTCTCCCTCTTCTCCTCCTGCAGCCAGTGGCTCCATTGGTTTGAGCATGACCTCAGGTGCTGAGGATAGCTCCACTGAAGCATAGGCTCAGGCACTAATAATAGCTCAGTATTGGAGCATCAGCCCATGATGTGGCCACCAGGTGGATCCTGGTCAGGGCACATGCAGGAGTTTGCCTTACTATCACCCCTCCTCTCATAAAAAATAAAAATTACAAACCTTAAATCCATTTCTACATTTTACTCATTTTTAGAGAGAGAGGAGAGAAACAGAGAGAGAAAGAGAGAAGGGGGGAGGAGCAGAGAGCATCAACTCCCATATGTGCCTTGACCAGGCAATCCCAGGGTTTCGAACTGGCAACCTCAGCGTTCCAGGTCGATGCCCTTATCCACTGCGCCACCACAGGTCAGGCTTAAATCCATTTCTAAATATAAAATATTAAGATTCAATACAACCTGACTAGGTGGTGGCACAGTGGATAGAGCATTGACCTGAGATTCTGAGAACCCAGGTTCAAAACCTAAAGGTCACTGGCTTAAGCACAGGCTCATCCAGCTTGAGCGTAGGGTCACTGGCTTGAGCATGGGATCATAGACATGACCCCATGGTCGCTGGCTTGAACCCAAGATCACTGGCTTGAGAAAGGCTCACTGGTTCAGCTGAAGCCCCCCAGTTAAGGTACATATGAGAAAGCAATCAATGAACAGCTAAAGTGATGCAACTATGAGTTGATGCTTCTCATCTCTCTCCCTTCCTGTCTCTTTTTCTTGCCAAAAAAAAAAAGAAAACAAAATAACTAAAAAAAGACCCAACTACATATTTTCGTTAGTTGGTAAGTCAAGCCCCAAACCACTGACCACCAGTTTTCTAAGAAGGTGTATACCATTAATATCTTAAATATTCACCTGAAAATACCATTCCTACCTTACAAAATCCTAATTTGAATGGTTTCTACTTCAATAGAAATGATCACCTAAGGTCACAGTGTTGAATGACTAAATACTAATGGTTCAATAGATGCATAATTTTGTCTCTATTAGTATTCTTCAGGTTTTGATATAGTCAGGGTTCTTCTTTTCAATTTATTTTTATTGATTTGAGAGAGGGAAAGAAAGGGAGAGATACAGAAACATTGATCTGTTCCTGTATGTGCCCTGACCAAAATTGAACCTGCAACCTTTGCATATCAGGACAATGTCCTAACCAACCATGTCATCAGGCCAGGGCAAGTCAGGGTTTTAAAAAGCTACTCAGAACAGATATACAAGGCAAGTTTGACAAGTTTCAGATAATACAGAGCTAGACAACTAAATGATTAATGCAAATTAAGACTTGAAAGTCTCAATCAGCTTGAATAACGGGGTGAAATCAAGATGAAATTTTAGATGGGACTGTAAAGCCTTCCATTTCCAAGTCACATAGCCTGATCTGTGGCGGCATAGTGGATAAAGTATCTACCTGGAACACTGACGTCGCCAGTTCGAAACCCTGGGCCTGCCTGGTCAAAGCACATATGGAAGTTGATGCTTCTTGCTCCTCGCTCCTCTTCCTGCCCTTCTTTCTCTCTGACTCTCTCTCCCTTTTTCTCCACCCACCTCTCTAAAATGAATACAATTTTATTTTATTTTATTTTATTCATTTTAGAGAGGAGACACAGAGAGAAAGAGCGAGAGAGAGAGAGAGAGAGAGAGAAAGGGGGGAGGAGCTGGAAGCATCAATTCCCATATGTGCCTTGACCAGACCAGTGCAGGGTTTTGAACTGGCGACCTCAGTGTTCCCAGGTCGACGCTTTATCCACTGCGCCACCACAGGTCAGGCTAAAATGAATACAATTAAAAAAAATTTTTTAATCAAGTTACATAAATATATAAGTAGAAAACCAGAATTAAAATACTTCCTACAGCCTGACCTGTGGTGGCGCAGTGGATAAAGTGTCGACCTGGGAACACTGAGGTCGCCAGTTCAAAACCCTGCACTGGTCTGGTCAAGGCACATATGGGAGTTGATGCTTCTAGCTCCTCTCCCCTTTCTCTCTCTCTCTCTCTCTGTGTCTCCTCTCTAAAATAAATAAATAAAAAGAAATAATAAAAAATAAAAAAAAAAAAAGATGATCAACCCAGCAAGAAAGAGTCCATTGGAAGGGGCTGGGAAAAAAAAAATACTTCCTATAAAAAAAGAAGTCTAATCATAAGCTCAACATAAACTACTTTTGTGACCTTTTCACTAAAAAGATGAAAAACAATCATAGGTTGGTTTTATTAACAACATAATGTGTCCATCAAGGTAAGTAATAATCATACTAGGCTTTGAAATATACTGAGCTTCCTATCAAGGATCCTGAGATCATAACCTAGCAACGGTTATGTTCTCAAGATTCCTACACTAAGTAGGAAAGGTTAAAATGACCTCTCTGTATCTTTCACAGTAATGTTGTCTGAGGCTCTCACACTTACCAAGTAATGAATGTAAAATGTACTATGCAGCAGCTGTTCTTGAAAGCAGTCTGATCGAATCTTATTTCTTAGCACCCTTTCAATGTACTTCTTGGTCTGAGTGTTGGTGCTATAGATGATGAGAAGCATCACCAGATCAAAAGTCTATTGTCAATAAATATACAACAGAAAAATATTTTATTTAATAAATCAATATACTACAACGAAATAGCAGCTCTCAACTTTTTTCTATTAAAACACAGAGTGTGTGAAACTCATTTGTTCAACATACCCTTGGGAGTACCACCTACATTTCCACAAAACCCAGAAATATTTCTCAGTGAAATAAAGTGCCACAACTATTAACCACTGGTATCTTTTTTTTTTTTTACAGGGACAGAGAGAGAGGGATAGATAGGGACAGACAGACAAGAATAGAGAGAGATGAGAAGCATCAATCATCAGTTTTTCATTGCGAAACCTTAGTTCAGGAGTCCCCAAACTTTTTACATGGGGCCAGTTCACTGTCCCTCAGACCGTTGGAGGGCCGGACTATAAAAAAAACTATAAACAAATCCCTATGCACACTGCACATATCTTATTTTAAAGCAAAACGGGAACAAATACAATATTTAAAATAAAGAACAAGTAAATTTAAATCAACAAACTGACCAGTATTTCAATGGGAACTATGGGTGCGGATGCATCCTGTGCTCCTCTCACTGACCACCAATGAAAGAGGTGCCCATTGCATGACCAGGCGGTGGCACAGTGGATAGAGTATCGAACTGGGATGCGGAAGACCCAGGTTTGAGACCCCGAGGTTGCCAGCTTGAGCACAGGTCCATCCGGCTTGAGCAAAAGCTCATCAGCTTGGACCCTAGGTCGCTGGTTCCAGCAAGGGGTTGCTCGGTCTGCCGAAGGCCCGCAGTCAAGGCACATGTGAGAAAGCAATCAATGAACAACTAAGGTGTCGCAATGGCAATGAAAAACTAATGATTGATGCTTCTCACCTCTCTCTGTTCCTGTCTGTCTGTCCTATCTATCCCTCTCTCTCTCTGTCCCTGTAAAAAAAAAAAGGAAAAAAAAAGAAAGAGGTGACCCTTCTGGACGTGCGGCGGGGGCCGGATAAATGGCCTCAGGGAGCCGCAAGCGGCCCGTAGTTTGGGGACCCCTGCCTTAGTTGCTCATTGATTGCTTTCTTGTATGCTTCTTGACCGCAGGCCTTCAGTAGACCGAGTAACCCCTTGCTTGAGCCAGCGACCTTGGGTCCAAGCTGGTGAGCTTTTTGCTCAAGCCAGATGAGCTGGTGCTCAAGCTGGCGACCTTGGGGTCTCCAACCTGGGTCCTCTGCACCCCAGTCCGATACTCTATTCATTGCGCCACCGCCTGGTCAGGCAACCATTGGTATCTTTTAAGAAAACATTGGAATATAAATGAAAGTGACATTATTACAGGAGTAACTTTAAATATCTTCACATTTATTAAAGAAAAAAATTAAACCACTTGCCAACTTCAGTATATATTTCCAATATTAGGAAAATTACTTTGTAAAAAGTTGGAGAGACTATATATATCTGTCAGTATGAAAAATGTTGAATACATTTATGACAGTCACTTTCAGAACACCATATAGCCATTAAAAATGAGACTATAATTTTTGACAAAGACATTCACGACACTGTGTAAAAATGTTTTATAAAAGCAACCTTGTCCCTGGCCAGTTGGATCAGTGGATAAAGCGCCAGTTCGGTGTATTAATGTTCCGGGTTCAATTCGGGGTCAGGGCATATAGGAGAAGCGATCATATGCATCTTTTCCCCTCCCTCTCTCCCTCTCTCCCTCTTCCCCTCCCACAGACAATGATTCCATTGGTTCAAAGGCTGGTCCAAGCGCTGAGGATAGCTTGGTTGTTTGAACACATCAACCTCAGATGCTAATAAAGCTTGGTTGAGCATCAGCCCCACACAAGGGTTGCCGTGTGAATTCCAGTGGGGCACATGCAGGAGTCGTCTATCTCCTGTCCTTTCACTTAAAAAAAAAACATAAAAGAAAAAACAAACAAAAGAAACCTATAAGCCTGACCTGTGGTGGCACAGTAGAGAGAGCATTGGCCTGGAATGCTGATGACACCAGTTCGAAAACCCGGGCTTGCCAGGTCAAGGAACATAAGAGAAGCAACTACTATAAGTTGATGCTTCCTGCTCTTCACCACCCCTTCCTCTCTCTAAAAATCAATAGATAAAATCTTTTCTTTTTTTTATTCAGTGAGAGGAGGGGGGAGGCAGAGACAGGGTTCTGGTCAGGGTCCACATGCAGACCCTGACCAGGACCCACCCAGCAAGACCACCAGGGGGCATTGCTCTGCCCTTCTGGGGTGTTGCTCTGTTGCTCAACAACTGAGCTCTTCTTAGCATCTGAGGCGAGGGCATGGAGCCATCCTCAATGCCTGGGGCCAACTCTCTCTCTTTCCAACTAAGCCATGGTTGCAGGAGAAGAAGAGAGTGAGTGAGAGAGAGAGAGAGAAGCGAGAGGGGAGGAGTGGAGAAGCAGATGAGTGCTTCTCCTGTGTGGTGCCCTGACGGGGACACCCATATGCCAGGTTGATGCTCTACCACTATGCTAACTAGCCAGGGCCAATAAAATTTTAAAAAAATAAAGAAAAGGAAACCTACAAGATGATAATCATAGTAAAATAATATGCATTTTTAACTTATTAATTTTAGAGAAAGGTGGAGAGGAAGAGAGAGAGAGAGAGAGAGAGAAAGATAGCAAGATCAATTTATTGTCCTAGTTATTTATGCATTCATTAGTGGCTTCTTATATGTGCCCTGACCAGGGATGGAACCCACAACATTGGTGTATCAGGACAACACTCTCACCAACTGAGTTATCCAGCAAGAGCCATAAAATTCCATTTTTGTAAAAACAATATATAAGTCCATATACATATAAGAGTGAACATGCCTGTACTCACACACACATACAACTTATATAAATATAGGGGGAATGATCTAGAAGAATGATTTTCCTTAAAGAATGGGACAGAGTGGAGGGAAATTTTATTTTTTACATTTTTAGATTCTTTGTAGGGTTTTTTCCTCTTCAATTAGCTTATATTACCTATATTTTTAAAAAGTTAAAGTTGAGCAGAACAAAAAAGAGTGAAACAAATTACTTAGAACCCATAGTCAACAACAAAAAACAAACAGTTCAATTTAAAAAATGGGCAGAAGCTGATCAGTGGTGGCACAGTGGTAGAATGTCAACCTGGGACACTGAGGTGCCATGTTTGAAATCACCGGATTGAGCATGGACTCATCCAGATTAAGTGCAGGCTCACCAGATTGAGTGCGGGGTTGCTGGCTTGAGCATGAGATCTTGACATGATCCCATGGTCGCTGGCTTGAAGCTCTAGGTTGCTGGCTTGAGCAAGGTGTCACTGGCTTGGCTGGAGCCCCCCAGTGAAGGCATATATGAGAAAGCAATCAATGAACAACTAACGTGCCACAACTACAAGTTGATGCTTCTTATCTCTCTCCCGCTAAAAAAGAGAGGGGGCAGAAGAGCTAAACAAACATTTTTCCAAAGACATACAGATGGCCAACAGGTTCATAAAAGGTGCTCAACATCACTAATCAGAGAAATGCAAATCAAAAACCACAATGAGATATCACCTCATGCCTATCAGAATGGCTATCATAAAAAAAATCAATAAATAACGAACGCTGGTGAGGATATGGAGAAAAGGAAACACTTGTGCATTGTTGGCAGGAATGAAAATTGGTGTAGCCACCATGGAAAACAGTATGGAGTTTCCTCAAATAATTAAAAAATATAACTAACATATGATCCAGCAAATCTCCTTCTGAGTATCTATCTGAAGCAAACAAAAACCCTAATTTGAAAAGATATCTGCATCTGCAGCACTACTTACAATGCAATGACATGAAAACAACCTAAGTCTCCACCATGAATGAATGGATAAAGAAAATGTGGCATAATATATACCTTGCCATATGCAAAACATGAATGGACCTTTAGGGCATTATGCTCAGTGAAGTAAGTCAGACAGAGAAAGACAAATACCACACTATCTCACTTACTTGTGGAACCTAAAAATAAACACAAAACAAAAAAACCAACCTCATAGATACAGAAAACATATTGGTGGTTGCCAAAGGCAAAATGAGTGAAGGTAGTTTAAAGGTATGACTTTCAAGTTATAAAATAACTGATGAGGATGTAATGTACAGCATGATGCCTATAGTTAATACTGTACTATATATTTGAAAGTTGCTTAGAGGGTAAAGAAAAAAATTTTGCTTAGATTACAAGAAGAAAATTTGTAACTGTGTGGTGATGGATATTAACTAGACTTATTATGGTGATCATTTTGCAACATACACAAATACTGAGTCATTATGTACTACACCTGAAACTAATACGTTAAGGTATTTTTTTTTTTAACTTAAGATATTTTAATGAAGGTTATATGTTCTAATTAAAAAAAAAACTACTTGTGCCTGACCTGTGGTGGCGCAGTGGATAAAGTGTGGACCTGGGAACACTGAAGTCGCCAGTTCAAAACCCTGCACTGGTCTGGTCAAGGCACATATGGGAGTTGATGCTTCCAGCTCCTCCCCTCTTTCTCTCTCTCTCTCTCTCTCACTCTGTGTCTCCTCTCTAAAAATGAATAAAATAAAATAAAATAAAAAGAAATAATAAAAAAAACTACTTGTGACATCGATCACTTAAGGCCCTTTTTAGACACCAAAATTGAGAATCATTGAAACAAAACAGAATACAGCTATTAAAAATGACACTAAAGACAAAGCAGAAGTATGCAAAAGCTTATGACATAAAAGCAATAGAAAAAATCAGAATGCAAAATTATATTTATACAATTATTAGAAATCTATAAAAATAAGTATGCAAGTGATCAAGGATTATGCAAAAATAAAACAGTTGTGTTAAGAGTATTTTGACTCACACACACACACTAAAAATTGACCTTTTCATTGCTTTATTCAGTATTTCAAAAGCTTTAAAAAGCCATCCAATAATTATTTTATTTTATTTTATTCATTTTAGAGAGGAGAGAGAGAGAAAGGGGGGAGGAGCTGGAAGCATCAACTCCCATATGTGCCTTGACCAGACCAGTGCAGGGTTTTGAACTGGCAACCTCAGTGTTCCCAGGTTGACGTTTTATCCACTGCGCCACCACAGGTCAGGCCTAAAAGTCATCCAATAATTAAATAATCCAACTAACAAAAAACCCACAAAACAAAACAGATTCCAACTAACAAAACAAAACAAAACCCTTAAAAGAAACAAACTAGTATATAAGAAATGGAATCACCTGGCTTCTTGAGAGAAGAAAATATTTCCAGAATTAAGACAGATTCAGTACCATTACCTTGACAGTGGATGGATTAAGTCTGGTCTGGTCTACATGGGCAAAGGGAAGTAAAACATGGAATGACACTATCTTGAGAATTCTTTTAGGTGGGACTAAGGGCAACCAGACAGATACAGGGACTGGAATGATGACCTAGGCGAATCCAGTCTTTGACTCCTCAGAAGTAGGGACTTGGCTTCTTTGACTACAACTCACTATATTTGTTTGGAACGTTAATATTTTTCCTTATGAATATTTTAGGCTGATTTTATTACCAGAATAATTGAGTAGGGACGACCATCTGGCAAGTCACCCCCTCATACCACCTTCCTCAGACAGCTCATTTTTATTAGAGCAGATAGAGGAGGCACAGAAGGGATGACTGGAAAAAAGCAGAAAAAAACCCCCACCAGCCAATATCACTAATTTAGAACTTAAAATTCATAATACATGAACATTACCTTGTGTTCAGACTCTGGGGCAATGCATTCAATTGCCTGGAAAAACAAAGGTCATCTACATGAGAACACATTAGCAGAACATGTTTCACCTTATTCAGCATGCCATTCTCTTAATTGTGAACCAAACTACCACCATCTATCATTTCTACTTGCATGACTTTAACAGTTTTATTTCAACTTACCTTCGCTTACAAATCTGTCACTAATTGCCACCCACTTCCTCTTTAATGTTCAAAGTTCCAAAGATCTCACTCACCTTAATCCAGGCTTCTGAAATGGTTTTCTCATATCTAACAGCTGACTTTATTACATCAAAGAGAAGAAAAACACAGTCCTTGCTGCTGTTTTCTTGATTTCCTGAGGAACTAAGTAGCAGAAGGGGGAAAAATCATTCTTCTACGTAACAGCGAGGAATCTGTAAGATCTGGGTTCCTATTTACTAGCCATGTACCTTGGAACAAGTCATACCTTCATGTGCAAAATGGTTAAAAAACTCATACTCCAGTCTATTTGGGATTCATGTGACTAGTCAAGAGAATACACACACAAATCATATATATCTGCTTACAAAAATTAGGGGATATTACAAAATGAATATGAAGCGATAAAATATACCCTAATTTTTGTGAGCAGTATATATGTACATATACGAATTGAAAAAATGTACAGTATTACACGAGTATAATATTACCACCATTACTTATACAGTGTGTCCGTAAAGTCATGGTGCACTTTTGACAGGTCGACCGGTCAAAAGTGCACCATGACTTGCCTGACCAGGCGGTGGTGCAGTGGATAGAGCGTCGGACTGGGATGCGGAAAACCCAGATTCAAGACCCCGAACTCGCCAGCTTGAGTGCGGGCCCATCTGGCTTGAGCAAAAGCTCACCAGCTTGGCCCCAAGGTCGCTGGCTCCAGCAAGGGGTTGCTCGGTCTGCTGAAGGCCCGTGGTCAAGGCACATGTGAGAAAACAATAAATGAACAACTAAGGTGTCATAACAGCAATGAAAAACTAATGATTGATGCTTCTCACCTCTCTCCTTTCCTGTCTGTCTGTCTGTCCCTATCTATCCCTCTCTCTGACTCTCTCTCTGTTTCTGTAAAAAAAAAAAAAGTACACTATGACTTTACGGACAAGCTATAGTTTTAAGTATTAAGATCTACTGCCCTGGCTTCAGGATAAATGTCAGAAAACTTTCCTTGCCTATGTAAAAGTAGGAATGGTAAAACTTGATGAGCTTATACCTTGTTCGTCCTTTATTTTTCAACTTGCTTTGGGAAGCCTGCAACTGTGATGGCAAAATACAATGCTGCAGATCCAATTTCTCCCGAAGTTCAGAAATTACCTGCGAAAAAATAATATTAGCTATGTGTTTTGCTTGTGCACAGTAGATAGGAAGCATAATCCAGTCTCTCAAGATAACTGTAACAATCTCCTGAAAGACTAAGGAAGTAAAATTGTCAAATGTTAGACAAGGCAATTTGAAAAAGAGAGTTGCCTAACCAGGGGGTAGCACAGTGGATGGAATGTTGGACTGGGATGCTGAGGACCCAGGTTCAAAACCCTGAGGTCACCAGCTTGAGCACAGGCTTACCAGTTACAGCATGGGATCATAGACATCACCTCATGGTTGCTGGCTTGAGCCCAACTGGCTTGAAGCCCAAGGTCACTCGCTTGAGCAAGGGGTCTCTAGCTCAGCTGGAATCCCCAATCAAGGCACATATGAGAAAGCAATCAATGAACTAAGGTGCCACAAATATGAGTTGATGCTTCTCATCTCTCTCCCTTCCTGTCTGTCTGTCCCTGTCTGTCTTTTCCGTGCGTGTGTGCTCTCTCAATCTCTCTCCTTTCAACGAAAAAAAAAAGAAAAGAAGGAGAGTTGATGAAAATAGTTAATGAAAGAATAGTGTCATGCCCTTCCAAATTCTGGAACTTGAGGTATTATACTGAAATAGCAAATATAATCTTTAGCAGCTTATACAGAACAATAAAGTTGGTTAGTAGTTCCACTCTCTCTCCTGAATACCATCTGGACTAATGAACATTATCAATTAGTTTGGGAACGAGAAGAGCAATTAGAACTTATTAATTTAAATAATTTATCTTTCATCTAGTTTAGTCTTTTTTTAAATTTATTTACAGTGGTACCTTGAGATATGAACAGACCAACATATATATATATTTTTAAGATACGAGCTGCAACTCGGTCCATATTTTTGTTCGAGATCCGAGCAAAATTCTGAGATACAAGTCATGATTCGGGAAGCTGCCACTAGTTGGTGCGTTGGCGCATGGGTTCAGTATTGGCAGTTTGATATACGAGTTGACTGACTCACGAGCTCGGTTACAGAACAAATTAAATTCGTATCTCAGGGTACCACTGTATTTTGTATTTTTCTGAAGTAAGAAGCAGGGAGGCAGAAAGACAGACTCCTGCATGGGCCTGACCAGGATCTACCCGGGAAGTTCACTAGGGGGCGATGTTCTGTCAATCTGGGGTGTTGTTACATTACAACCAGAGCCATTCTAGCGCCTGAGGTGGAGGCAATGGAGCCGTCCTCAGCACCCAGGCAAACTTTGCTCCAGTGGAGCCTTGGCTGTGGGAGGGGGAGAGAGAGATAGGGGAAGGAGAGGTGGAAGGGTGGAGAAGCAGATGGGCGCTCCTCCTGTGTGTCCAGGCCGGGTATCGAACCTGGGACCTCCACACGCCGGGCCAACACTCTACCACTGAGCCAACCAGCTAGGGCTAGTTTAATCTTTCAATTGCTGAGTTTCACAAGGGCACCACTCTCTAGGACCCAGCACCCTACTGGTATCTGGTGGGAAATAATAGGTTACCTCAAGTGCATCCGTGGCTGTTATAGAATGAAGAATGAATTTGATTATCACAGGTAAGTCGTCCAATTTGACAGATGACAGCTTACTGATTACCAATTGGCGGACCTAAACATGAAAAGCACAAAAACCTTAAACAGTTTCATATTAATGCTTCAACCTAGTACTAACTCAGTAGGTAAAATTTTAAAAATTATTTCTTGCCTGACCGGGCAATGGCACAGTGGATAGAGCATCGACCTGGGACTCTAAGGACCCAGGTTTGAAACCCCGAGGTCACCAACTTGAGCGTGGGCTCACTAGCTTGAGCGTGGGGTCGCTGGCTTTAGTATGGGATCATAGACATGACCCCATGGTTGCTGGCTTGAAGCTCAAGGTCACTGGCTTAAGCAAGAGGTCCCTGGTTCATCTGGAGCCCCCCAGTCATGGTACATATGAGAAAGCAATCAGTGAACAACTAAGATGACGTAACAACAAGTTGATGCTTCTCATCTCTCTCCCTTTGTCTGTCTGTCCCTCTCTCCCTCTCCCTTTCTCTTTTTTTCTCTCACTAAAAAAAAAAAATGAAAAATCACTTCTCATACTCAGTTTTCTCACATGTAATTTAGGAAGAAAAACACCTTGTTTTATTTTTTCCCAAATCACAAGCTTTCAATTGTTAATGTCAAAGCTTCTTGTGATAAATGTATGTTATGATCTTACATTTTGGTACCTGAATTTTCCACTGGCTAGAGGAAAGCATAAAATATTGTCATTCCTGCCTGACCAGGTGGTGGCGCAGTGAATAGAGCGCCATATTGAGACGCGGAAGACCCAGGTTTGAGACCCCGGGGTCACAAACTTGAGCACAGGCTCATCTGGTCTGAGCAAAGCTCACCAGCTTGGGCCCCAGGTCGCTGGCTTGAGGCCAAGGTCACTGGCTCGAGCAATGGGTCACTCGGTCTGCTGTAGCCCCCGGGTTCAAGGCACATATGAGAAAGCAATCAATGAACAACTAAGGTGCCACAACAAAGAATTGATGCTTCTCATCTCTCTCTCTTCCTGTCTGTCCCTATCTGTTCCTCACAAAAAAAAAAAAAAAAAAAAAAAAAAAAAATGTCATCCCTATCGGGAATAGTTTGTAAATATTCAGGCAGTATAGAAGATTACCACTTAAACTTACTGCTTACAACAGAGCAGTGATTCTATCATAGTATGGCACAGGAAATTCATTGGAAAGAACAAAAGAGATCAAATGTCATTCAATATTCTTTCAAAAGAAAAATTTCATTACATACAACTGCTCCAAGGCAATAATTGACTGACACTGCTTGTGAAAGGTGAGAAAGCTAGCTCTGCTTCTGGAGACCAGAGCCTTTTCTACCTTAGACAGAAGCTGTGGGTCAAGTTGGAGGCTGGAAAGGACATCCAGGATTGGCACGGTGAGTGAAGTATTCTCTGTTAGAAGGTCACTATGAGTGGTAGAAAAAAAGAAAAGCTATGTAACTTTTAATAGAACTATACAGATAACAACTTGGGAAAATCACTCGGAGTATGAGAAGAAAGGACATATTTCCCATCAAATTTGTTTATGTTTCATTAAAAATTTTTCTGGTTAAAAAAATTATACTAAAATAAAAAAAAAAAATAAACAAACAAAGACATACTCATTATAAAAAAATCAAACAACAGAAAAGAAACAAGATGCCTTCCTCCTCACCATCTCCACTACCCAGAGGTAACACACTATTGTGTGTGATACATAGTCTTCCTGAGATAAGGGGAGAAAAAACCTACAGTTATAATGACGTGTGATAAATATGATAGATGCCTGTGCAGAATGCTACAGGAACACAGGGTACAGAAGGAAAGGACAGTTACAGATTCTAAGGCTATGTAAAAAGACAAGCTGGAATTAAGCAGGCAAAGTGGTTGGCACAATGCTATACCCAGCAGGAGTATCTTGCTCAAAAGTATAAAGGCAAGAAATCATCGAACATTTTTGGATAGCTTTGCAGACAGCTAGAGAAAAGGAAGCATTACAAAACAATTTTTTTAAAACTCTTACTACTAGGATAAACAAGAAGTTGCATTAAAACAGAAACACTATTACATAAGCATATTGTTCTTCCTTTCATAATTATTGCTCTACCAATTACTATTTTTCACGTAAATGATAGTAAGCAGTGAGTCTTGTCAATGGGATCTGATACAGCAATGTTCATTTTAATGACTTGGTTAGGGATCAAAGAATGTAGATGTTTAATAAGCTCCACAAATGATTTGGATGTGCAGTCATGACTGAGGACCCCTTGGGTGGAGGAAATGCTAATGAAATTAAGGGATCATGTTTAAGTCTCCACAGACCAAATTCATACACATAATCCTAAACCAGGCTGAATATTCACAACAAATATCTCTTTAAAAGAAAACAGATAGCCTGACCAGGTGGTTGCTCAGTGGACAGAGTGTCAACCTGGGATGCTAATGACTCAGGTTCGAAAGCTTGAGGTTGCTGCCTTGAGCACAGGCTCATCAGCTTAAGCGCAGGCTCATAGGCGTGAGTGTGGGGTCACCAGCTTGAGCATTGGCTCGTAGACATGACTCCATGGTTGCTGGCTTGAGCCCAAATGTCGCTGGCTTGAAGCCCAAGGTCATTGGCTTGAGCAAGGGGTCACTGGATTGGCTAGAGCCCCCCAGTCAAAACACATATGAGAAGTAATCAATGAACAACTAAAAAGTATGCAACTACGAGTTGGTGTTTCTCATCTCTCTCCCTTCCTGTCTGCCTCTCTCACTAAAAAAAAAAAGTATACATACTTATTATTAGAAAAACAAGTCAAATGCCAAAGCCCACTAACTATAGGTAGGTATCATCCTCTTTTAAATAAAAAGGAACACATTACTACTACTCTTTTCATACTGCAACAATAAGGTTCCCAGAGTGAGCCTTGTTTAGGATGGCAACCAGGTGCTTACTCACCTGAGTTCTTTCCCCACGTCAGCATGCTGGGAATCCCCTATGATCTCAGGTAGGCTGGTGATGAAGTCATGCTGAAGGTACACTGGAGCAATACTGATCAGTTGCATGATCTTAGTGGTGAGATCCTGCAGTGGAGAAGACTATTAGAACTGGAGTGTATTCCCAGAGTAGAGAAAGACTTCCAACTTGTGAAGAATAGACCTGGAATTATTTTGTGTACAATATGACATCTACACACACACTCAAGCTCAAAGTCAAAATTCAGAGCTAAATAACCCCAAAATTTTCCTTTATTTTTTTAACGATTTTATTTATCCGTTTTAGAAAGAAGAGAGAGAAAAAGTGAGAGAAAAGAGTGGAGGAGCAGGAAGCATCAACTCCCATATGTGTCTTGACCAGGCAAGCCCAGGGTTTCAAACAAGGGACTTCAGCGTTCCAAGTCAGCACTTTGTCCACTGCGCCACAACAGGTCAGGAGAGAAATTTTCATACTGGGATGGTAAATAGAACAATGAGTAGAGTGGATGGTATATTATCCAATTGGTCTATTATATACTTTATTTCATTGAACCTTCATAACTTTAGGAGGTTTCTGCAACAACTCCCATTTTTAAAATGTGGAGATATGTGTTGCTCAATGATAGACAAACGGCAGACCTAAAATTCCAACCCAGATGAGATTCCAGAACTCATTTTCTTCCAAGTAGATTTAGCATTGGAATATCTGACAGAAACTAACAAATGATTTTAAGAACTCTGAAATGAAATGGGCCTTAAGCACTAGGCTGAAAAACAGATTCAACTTTACCAAGGTGTTTGATAACAAATAACAATTGCAAAAACCTCCTGTCCTGGCTGGTGACTCAGTGAATAGAGTGTTGGCCCACCGTATGGACATCCTGGGTTTGATTCCTGGTCAGGGCACACAGAAGAAGCGACAGTCTCTTCCCCCCTCCATCTCTCCCTTCCCTTCCCGCAGCCAGTGGCTCCATTGGTTCAAGCATAGCCTCAGGCACTGAGGATAGTTCAGCTGGTCGGAGTGTCAGCCTCAGCACTAAAAATAGCTTGGTACTCGAGCACTGGCCCCAGATGGAGTTCTGAGGTGGCTCCCGGTCAAGGTGCATGCAGGAGTCTGCCTCTCTATCTCCTCTCCTCTCACCTAAAAATGTAAAAATAAGATAAATAATAAAAAAAGACTTCTGAAATTTTCTTCATCTCCAGTGGATGCCTGAACCATGGATAGTACCAAACCCTATATATACTATGGCTTTTCTAGCAATACATACCTATGATAAACTTTAATTTATAAATCAGGCACAGTAAAAGATTAACAATAACTAATAACAAAATAGAACAATTACAATATACTGTAACAAAAGTTATGTGACTATGGTCTTGCTCTTAAAATATCTTATTGTATTGTACTCGCCCTTCTTCTTGAAATGATGTGAGATGATACAATGCCTACATGGTTAGAATGTAGTAAAATGAATGATGCAGATGCTGTGATGTAACATTAGGCTACTATTGACTTTCTGACATATTGTCAGAAGGAGGATCTATCTGTGTCAGGTGATCCTGGACTATCGAGTCATGATGGCGTCGATAGCTGAATGTCAGGAGCAGAAAAATTCAAAAGTTGGGAAAATTTTAAATTTTCTTACCATGGTTGACCACAGGTAACTAAAACCACAAAAAGCAAAACTGCCTGACCAGGCGGTGGCACAGGGGAAAGAGCGTCGGACTGGGATTCAGAAGACCCAGGTTCGAGACCCCGAGCTCGCCAGCTTGAGTGCAGGGCCCATCTGGCTTAAGCGAAGGCTCGCCAGCTTGGACCCAAGGTTGCTGGCTCCAGCAAGGGGTTGCTCGGTCTGCTGAAGGCCCGTGGTCAAGGCACATGTGAGAAAGCAATCAATGAACAACTAACGTGTCGAAACGGCAATGAAAAACTAATGATTGATGCTTCTCACCTCTCTCCGTTCCTGTCTGTCTGTCCCTATCTATCCCTCTCTCTGACTCTCTCTGTCCCTGTAATAAAAAATAAAAAAATTTAAAAAAAGCAAAACTGCAGATAAGTGGAGACTACTGTTTATAATCAAATTAAAACACTTACAGTGAAGTGCAGTGGTTTGGGACCTCATCACTTCCGAGAAATAAAACACAGTAATTTATGTTCTTTGAAAAACTAAACTTCTTTCCAAATATTTAATACATTTGATAAATGATAGCTAGCCATCATAAGTAGATAAATTTCTTTCTTTTGGAGAAACTTAAAGGGTAAAATGCCTATGATTCTTAAATTATCAAAGCTGAAAAAGTTAATGGATTAATTTAAAAAATGTGAATTCTTTTGTTTAGAACATGATGGTAGCCTGACCTGTGGTGGCACAGTGGATAAAGCGTTGACCTGGGAACACTGAGGTCGCCAGTTCAAAACCCTGCACTGGTCTGGTCAAGGCACATATGGGAGTTGATGCTTCCAGCTCCTCCCCCCTTTCTCTCTCTCTCTCTCTCTCACTCTGTCTCCTCTCTAAAAATAAAATAAAATAAAATAAAATAAAATAAAATAGAACATGATGGTAGGGGACACCCTGTGAATTCCAAAAGTTTGGTTAAGTGTGGAAAATATGCTCTCTAAATCTAAGAGTCAGAAAAAGTCCCAGAGCCTACCTTGCTATCCACGACTCTGTCCAGCCATTTCAGTTGACTGATGATGAGCCGAGGCATGTTGATTCCATCACTGTTCGTGCTGAAATGTTAGGGTAAGAGGACAAGGAACTTAGCCTTTCTGACTTACACAACAGCAAGCATTTCAGCCATTAATGAACATTTACTGAACAATTACTCTGCCTTGTGCACTGCGTTAGACAAATACGTGATACAAAAAAAGCATGAGCAGCCTGACCAGGCGGTGGCACAGTGGATAGAGCATCAGACTAGGATGCGGAAGGACCCAGGTTTGAGACCCCGAGGTCACCAGCTTGAGCGCGGATTCATCTGGTTTGAGCAAAGCTCACCAGCTTGGACCCAAGGTCGCTGGCTCCAGCAAGGGGTTACTCGGTCTGCTGTAGCCCCATGGTCAAGGCACATATGAGAAAGCAATCAATGAACAACTAAAGTGCCACAACAACAACAAAAAACTGATGCTTCTCATCTCTCTCCCTTCCTGTCTCTGTCTGTCCCTATCTATCCCTCTCTCTGACTCTCTCTCTGTTTAAAAAAAAAAAAAAAGCATGAGCTATATGCTTATATACCTTGAGAAAAATGTCTGCAACAAGAGGTACTAACAGTTAACCATGGCTACATCTGGGAAAGGTATACAGAGAGGGAAAGAAGGTCTGGATAGTATCTGTTATAAACAATTAAAAATAATAATGGTAGTCCTGGACAGATAGGTCAGTTGGTTAGAGTGTCATCCTGAAGCACAGAGGTTGCCAGTTTGATCCCTGGTCAGAGCACATACAGGAACAGATCAATATTCCTTTCTCTCTCTCTCTCTCTCTCTCTCTCTCCTCCTTCCTCTCACTAAAATCAGTACATAAATTTTTTTTAAAAAGAAAGGTAGTAAACTTTTAAAAAGTGAGTAAGATGAGTATTTTCTAAAAGTGAAAAGCAGCAATGTGGTAAGCATACTGCTATAAAAATGTGGCAGGTCAAATTATATTGTTTGTGAAAGTATTGAAAACCATTTATAGGTGAAAAAATGTTGCCTCAGTTGTTATTATTTCCCCAAAATGACCTTCTCTGCCTTCCTCTCAACCTTCTGTATCTGAAATTTTGGACCATCTTACTTTCTTTACTAGACAGCATTCTCAGTCTCTGTTTTCTAATGTCAAATTTAACTGCTGAAAAAGACTTAGTCAGGACAAAAAGCATCTAGTGTGAACCATTCAGACAAAGCACGAATTTTTAAAGGTAAATCTCCAAGCTTATTATTATTATTTTCAAAACCCTGAAAAAATACATAGGAAGGAGAAAATTAAAATGATCTATAATCCTGTCTTCCAGAGGATATCCATTATTGATATGCATATGTATGTCCTGGCTGGACAGCTCAGTTGGTTAGAGCATTGTCTGGATGTGCAGAGCTTGCTGGTTCAATCCCAGTCAGGGCACATACATGAACAGATCAATGTTCCTGCCTTTCTCTCTCTCTCACTCTTTTTAAAATCAATAAAAATAAAAAGATATGCCCATATACGTGTATGTATATGTTGACGTTTTAAAAAAAGTACTAGGCTGAACTGTAAATATTGATTTGTAATTTTTTTAAATTAATTCATGGTATTAAATAGTGCTCTTTATAATTTTAATGTCCATATGATATTCTGCTGTGTGGATGTACCTAATTTACTTAATCATCCTCCTATAGTTGAACTCAGTTATTTACACTTTTTTGTTATTTTTTGAGTTTTAGTTTCTTTTTATTTTATTCATTTTAGAGAGGAGACACAGAGTGAGAGAGAGAAGGAGAGAGAGAGAGAAAGGGGGGAGGAGCTGGAAGCATCAACTCTCATATGTGCCTTGACCGAACCAGTGCAGGTTTTGAACTGGCGACCTCAGCGTTCCCAGGTCGACGCTTTATCCACTGCGCCACCACAGGTCAGGCTACACTTTTTTGTTATTTTAAACAGTAAGCTTATTTATCACTACTTTTATTCACAATTATTACCTTAGGACAAATTAGGAGACATGACTGAGCATTAAAAGGTTTGCAAAAATCTAAGGGTTTTTTTTTTAAGCGAGAGAAGGGGAGATAGTCTCCCATATGCACCCTGAGTGGGATCCACCTGGCACCACCTGTCTGGGATCAATGCTCAAATCAACCTAGCTATCCTTAGCATGAGGCTGATGCTTGGACCAACCAAGCTATTCTCAGCGCCTGGGGCTGATGCTCGAACCAATCAAGCCACTGGCTGTGAGAGGGGAACAGAAAGAGAAGGAGAAAGGGAGGAGAGAAGAAGCAGATGGTCGCTTCTCATATGTGCCCTGACTAGGGATTGAACCCAGGACATCTGCATGTGGGGCTGACACTCTATTCCAGTGGTTCTTAACCTGGGTTCTATCGAACCCTAGGGGTTTGATGAATCGGTCTCAGGAGTTCGGAGAAGTCTCTGCCGCGGAGGCCAGAATAAGTACCATAATTTGTTGTGAATTCATGTACTTTGTTGGTTTTGTTCTTTGAGCAAGGTGATGTTCATGCACGGCTCATTTTGTGCACCAGTAAAAAAACATATACCTATGTCTTGAATTTGGAAAAAAAATCATATTTTATTTATCACTAAAGAAGGGTTCAGTGAATGCGCATATGAAACTGGTGGGTTCGGTACCTCAAAAAAGGTTAAGAACCACTGCTCTATTCACTAAGCCAACTGGCCAGGGCTAAATATAAGATTTTGATACATACAACTTACTGCCCTTCAGAATGATTGAACCAATTTATAATTTCACCAGCAATGAGCATGCCTGTTCATTATCCTCAACAAGAGAGATCCTTTGAGAATGGAAAAAAAAATGTATTTATTGTTTTAAATTTCTGTCTTTGATTATTATTAATGAAATTGAGCACTTATAAAAATATTTGGTGCTCTTGTATTTCTTCTTTGTGAATTGTCTATATTTATGACCATTATCTACTTTTCTATTAGGCTGTTCATTTTTTCTAAGTTTTTTTTTCTTTTCTTTAAAATTTTATTTATTCATTTTAGAGAGAGGAGACAGACAGAGATAGAGAGAAAGGGAGAGAGAGAGAGAGAGAAAGGGGGGAGGAGCAGGAAGCATCAACTCCCATATGTGCCTTGACTAGGCAAGCCTGGGGTTTTGAACTGGCGACCTTAACATTTCAGGTCTACACTTTACCCAGTGAGCCACCACAGCTCAGGCTAAGTTTTTTGGGGTTTTTTTTTAGATTTTATTTATTGATTTTAGAGAGAGAAAGGATTGGGGAGGAGCAACTCATAGTTGCTTCTTGTATGTGTCTTGACTGGGCACGCATGGGGCTTTGAACCAGCAACCTCAGCACTCCACATCAATACTTCATCCACTGTACCGCCATAGGTCAGGCTCTAAGTTATTTTTAAAGTAAATTTTTTTTTTGAGAGAGAGGCAGGGAGAGAGAGAGAAGACAAGAACTTGGAGCTGCTACTGTATGTGCCCTGAGCTGGATTCCAACTGGCAACCTCCACACTCCAGGACAACACTCCAACCAAGCTATACAGTCAGGGCTTAAATTTTATTGATATTTAGAGAGACAGAGAAAAGAAGGGAGAGAGAGGGGAGGGGTAACGGAGGCATGCATTTGTTGTTCCACTCAGCACGCATTCTTTGGTTGTTTCCAGTGTGTGCACTGACTGAGGGCTGAACCCACAACTTTGTCATTTCGCGATGACGCTCTTGACTGAGCTAACCAGCTATGGCCAAGTAAAATTTTAGTATATGTGCTGCTGAAGCGAGCACCGGCCAAGTAAAATTTTAAAAAGTGGTCAGTAAATTTTTTTTTTAAAGGTATATTATAAAACTTAAGAGGTAAAGAACAGTATTCAGGGAATATGTGACTCCAGCCAGCTGGCTTTCTTCCTTGGAGATCACTACTATTACCAGTTTATGGTGTGTCCTTCTGGCACTATGTTTTCATATAAATAAGTGAAATTTCAAAGAAAGATACCCCAGTAAAATTTTAGTAGCCACTTAAGAATCTGGCATAATGAGAAATGTGACCTTTAGAGTAATCTTTTCAGAAAAACTTAAGTATACCACGGTAATCTAAGCATTCCAGAATAACTCCACTTACCTTTCAAAAAGAAATTCTGGCAACTTTTCAAATAAGGTTTTGATGATGGCAGGCTGAAAAAGAAGACATAGGGAGTTAGGAAATGGTCTCAAAATACACAACAGAACTGTATAATTAGGCATGATTCTCTCCAACAAGTGCTCTTGGAGGAAAATCCCTGCTATAATTGAAATCCTCTTATTTTAAGAATGTCCACATGAATACTGCCTAAATTTTGAATATTAAGTTGTTGGAACCCAAAGACGTCAATAATTTGCCTTCTGAAAAACTGCAAAATGTCTATCAAAGCAATATTAAAATAATCAGATAATCAAAAATATCATTAAATATGACGAGACCTGTTAACACATGTAATGCAGACTTTTAACTTGCAAGAAAATAAGATTTCGCTTCAGGGAAACAGGAGTGCTCTTAGATTTGAACTAACTAAATTATATTCAAAATTTCCAAAATAAAGGGAAGAGATAAGAGTATGAAAAGATTAACAGTGGGAGAGAAAAAATGGAGGATGGTATAGAAGACTTTTCATTGTATACACATTGTTTTATAATTGAGATGTTTAAAACGTGTCAATGTGCCCTGGCCAGTTGGCTCAGTGGTAGAGAACTGGCCTGGCGTATGGATGTCCCGGGTTCCATTCCCAGTCAGGGCACACAGGAGAAGGGCCCATCTGCTTCTCTACCCCTCCCCCTCTTGCTTCCCTCTCTCCCTCTTTCTCTCTCTTTTCCTCTGGCAGCCATGGCTCCACTAGAGCAAGTTGGCCCCAGGTGCTGAGGATGGCTCCATGGCCTCCTCCTCAGGCATTAAGAGCTTGGTTGCTGAACTCCCGACCATTGCCCCAGATGGGCAGAGCATCGCCCTCTAATGGGCTTGCCAGATGGATCCCAGTCAGGGCAAATGCAGGAGTTTATCTTTCTACCTCCCTTCCTCTCACTGAATATAAATAAAATAAATAAATACTGTCGATATATTGTCTACTCAGCAAATTAAAAGATAAAGGAGAGGAAAAGGGCAAAATAAATTTAATAATAAAGAGCTAAATGGGAGACGACATAGATGTGAGCATGGTAGATCTATAAGGGACTCGGCACACGGAATGAAGCTTTTCGAAAGAAAAAACAGAGGCCGAAGGAATAAATGAGGCTTCAAGATGTATTGGGCTAATCAGCTCAGTCCAAAGACACAGATCCTGCCCTACCAGATGCATATCAGCAACAGGACTATGGTAAACTGTTGCAAACCCACACCCTCCCATTAAGCCCACTCTACTGTGCTCCAGACACTTATGCTTGGGCATACATCACAAATCACACCCAACAAATGTTCACAAAAATGTGGTCCAGTCTCACCTGTAATATGTCAATTCCCAGAAGCAATTTAATGAGGCTTTTAGAGTAAGATGTACTCATGCTGTAAAAAAAAAGGAATTTGTTTTCTATTTTGGTTTCCTTGTTTCAATGTTTTTCTTATTTTTTCTCCATAAAATTTGTTAAATATATAGTCTTTAAAGAGCAACTAAACTGGTAGATAAGATATATAGATCATGAGAAGATGGCTCTTAAGCCAGGGAAAAGTAGAGAGCTGAATTTCCATCAACACAGGTGAAACACATTCTAGAACACTCTGGTTCTTAGTCTCATAACCATAAACTTAAAAATTTACAGGTCACGATAAAACTCTGAGATAAAGAGCCATAAATCAAAACTGAAATTCCAAAAAATTGTATTCTGTATCACCATCACCAGCCCGCCCCACCCTTCCCCACTGGTTAGTACAACAGACTAAATTTCAGCAATGCTCCATGCCTCCTGTCCACACCTGGCTTCTTCATCCTGCAGACGTTCACAAGACAAAAGGCAGTTCCTAAAAATATCTTGGTCCTCAATGTAAGATTCCAGGCCATGAATGAATTCTTCTATTATCTTAATGAAATTTAATAAAGAAAAGAAGAGAAAGAAAGACAGTAAGAGTAAGACTTTTAGTTTAACACTTGCTGTGGGTTGGTTAAAAATCATTCTAGTGCATTCAACTTTATGCCAGTGTCCTTAAATTCCCAATTCCAGAGTACTGGTAGCAAAGGTAAAAGTACTAGGAAGCAAAGACATACTTTGGGATAAGAAGGATGTTTCCTCAGAGTCTGGAAGAGCTTCTTTTGGAAAACTATTTGATCCACAGCTATGAGGAAAAAAGAATAGCTGGTCACCAGTCTTTAACATCTCCTACTATAGTTTTGCTTTCCTTAAGACCTAAGTTTCATATCTGATGAAACAAATAATGATATTTACAGTCTAATTCAGTGCCAAGTCTTCTAAACTCACAGTAAAACAAACTTAGCTTTCAGAGGATAGCTACCAAGTGTTCTAAAAAAAGACATGCTCCTTCCTGTCTGTCTGTCCCTATCTGTCCCTCTCTCTGACTCTGTCTCCATCACAAAAAACAAACAAACAAAAAAACAGCTTGATGCTCCTGTCTCTCTTTCCCTTCCTCTCTCACTAAAATCAATCTAAAAAAGACATGTTATTGCCCTGGCCAGTTTGCCCAGTGGATAGGGCATCAGCCTAGAATTTAAGCATTTGGGGTTTGATTCCTGATCAGGGCACACAAGAGAAATGACCATCTGCTTCTCTCCCCTCCCTCTCCCTTTTTCTCCCCTTCCCTCTCCCCCTTCCCCAGCCAGTGGCTCAACTGGTCCAAGCATCAGCCTCAGATGCTAAGGATAGTTTGGATGATTTGAGCATTGCCCCCACAAAGGCGTTGCAGGGTGGATCTGGGTCGGGGTGGATGTGGGAGTCTGTCTTACTATCTCCCCTCCTCTCTCATAAAAAGAAATAAAAATAAAATAAAAAAGACATGCCATAATCTTAGCCAGATAAAATAATCTATGCCAAAGACAGGTCCTTACATGCTTTATATGGCTTTATAAATCACATATCTAATTGCGCTCTGGGTATTTGTTTTTTCATAAGAAAACACAAAGCAATACTAGTACCGTATATAACATTTTTCTAAAGGAGAGAAAAGAAGTAAGTGCTCTATTTAACATGTATTTATCAGGACCAAGGGTCATACAAGTCTCTAAAAAGCAATTTCAGCCTGACCAGGCGGTGGCGCAGTGGATAGAGCATGGGACAGGTTCGAGACCCCGAGGTCGCCAGCTTGAGCGCAGGCCCATCTGGCTTGAGCAAAAGCTCGCCAGCTTAAACCCAAGGTTGCTGGCTCGAGCAAGGAGTTGCTCAGTCTGCTGAAGGTCCGTGGTCAAGGTACATATGAGAAAGCAATCAGAGAAAGCAATCAATGAACAACTAAGGTATCGCAACGAAAAACTGATGATTGATGCTTCTCATCTGTAAAATAAAAGGCAATTTCAATTTCATCATTGTCTCAAGACAAATGGTGTTCCATTTTTAATTTTCATTGCTTTTCTATTTAGAAAATCCATGGCTCATTATACTGAAAGAAAAGATTTAGATTAAAATATCACCTAGCTGATTCTGACTCTCTCCTGTTTTAAGAATAATTCCTGATGCCTTAAGAAGCTTTACAAAGGCACTGTCGTTTTCTTCCACTTCATTATAAACATGAGATTTCCTTGTCCTTTTGGAAAGTGGTTGCTTCCTGGCATCTGAAAATAGACAAAAATTTCAGGAATGTGAAAAATAGTAAAGCAAAGATAAAAATGTAAACCCTAAAATAATAAGTCTAAGAGGAAATCTGATAGTTTCCTGAAGAATTATACTATAATTGATGGTATAATAAAATTTTATTTTTTACATCAAAAAGCATAAAAGCTTCTCTCATTTATTTAGTTATTTAAATAACTCCAAACTAGAAATGACATAAATGGATGATTGTCACAAACATAATACTCAGTAAAAGGAGTCAAAGAATATATATGATTTATGATTCCATTTGGAAGTTCAGAAACAGGTAAAACTAACCTATTGATACTGTAAGCAACAGTGTTTACCTCTAGAAGGAGAAAAGATTATAACTAGGAACAGGATGGGGGTTCCTTTTTGGGGGACGGGCAACATTCTCATTCTTGACTTGGATGGTATTATACAAGTGCTCACTTTGTGAAAATTTACTGAACAATTTATTCTTTCTTTTGTGCATTTTACTGACTGACATACTTCACTTTTTAAAGTCATTTTTATATCTATACCTTCACTCTAACAAGGCAAGAATTTTAACATTCTGCTCTGGCCAGATAGTTTGGTTGGTTAGTGTCATCCCAATACACAAAGGTTGCAGCTTCGATCCCCAGTCAGGTCACACAGAGGAACAAATCGATGTTTCTGTCTCTTGCTCTCCCTTCCTCTCTAAAATCAATCAGTCAATCAATTTTAATATAAATAATATATATGTGGTTGTTTTTTTAAGCAAGAGAAACAGACAGACAGAGAGAGAGAGACAGCTAGGAACAGACAGGAAAAGAGAGAGATGAGAAGTATCAATTCTTCATTGTGGCGCTTTAGTTGTCCATTGATTGCTTTCTCATATGTGTCATGACGGGGGGCGGGGGGAACTACAGCAGAGCCAGTGACTCCTCCCTCAAGCCAGTGACCTTGAGCTTCAAGCCAGCTACCTTTGGGTTCAAGCCAGTGACCATGGGCTCATATCTATGATCCCAACCATGCTCAAGCTGGCAACCCCACACTCAAACTGGTGAGCCCACATTCAAACCAGAGGAGCCCGCGCTCAAGCTGGCAACCTTGTGGTTTTAAACCTGGGTCCTCCGCATCCCAGTCCGACACTCTATCCACTGTGTCACTGCCTGGTCAGGCTATATATATACTTTTTTTTTTTAAGTGAGAAATGGGGAGGCAGAGAGACTCCTGCACATGCCCTAACTAGAACCCACCCAGCAAGCCCCCTATGGGGCCATTGCTCTGTTGCTTGGCAACTGAGCTATTTTTGCACCTGAGGCAAGGGCATGGAGCCATCCTCAATACCCAGGGCCAATTTGCTCCAACCAAGCCATGGCTGTGGGAGGAGAAGAGATAGATAGAGAGAAAGGAGAGGGGGAGGGGTGGAGAAGCAAATGGGCACTTCCTTCTGTATGCCCTGACTGGGAATCGAACCTGGGACATCCACATGCAGGGTCAATGCTCTACCACTGAGCCAACCAGCGAGAGCCAACAACTTTAATATTCTTATGGTCCTTTCACCTCCATCATGTTGATATTGTCTAAAATTCTGGTTTATTATGAATATACTTCCTTTTTTAACTTCTTCCTTCTAAACACTGTAGCAAGATATCTGATCACTCTTATCCCGTAACTCCTGTAATATCTCCTGGATTTTATTGTTAAGAATAAAGTTTTATTTCTAACAATGGTCAGCAATAGTGGCTTACAAGCAAAATAATAAATAGAACTGTTTTCACCTATTTAATTTTCATTTGAAGAATTTACAATGTGCCACTTCTAACAATAACCATGGAAATGTCTCCATACAAATTCTAAAGCACTCAGTGTTTCTCAAGCTGTTGTCTGCAAACGACTGCTCTAGAACAGTGGTCGGCAAACTCATTAGTCAACAGAGTCAAATATCAACGGTACAATGATTAAAATTTCTTTAGAGAGCCAAGAATTTAAACTTAAACTATATAGGTAGGTACACTCCTTATCAAGGTAGCGCCCGCACGTGGTATTTTGTGGAAGAGCCACACTCAAGGGGCCAGAGCCGCATGTGGCTCGCGAGCCACGGTTTGCTGACCACTGCTCTAGAATAACTAGAAAGCTTATTAAAAGCATATTCTTAGGTCATATTCCATAGTTTATGAAATCAAAATTTCATGGATGGGGCCCGGGAGTCTGAATTTATAACAAACTCTACAGGTAATAATCCTGATGCACACCAAAGTTTGAGAACTCTATGTAGAGATAGAAAGAATGGGCAGGTTCTCCTGCATCATATCTTTGAGTACTAAGACCAGACTGGTTTCATACAAAGACTTTTCACCCATGAGAACTAATAAAACATAATTAAGAAACAGAAGCAAGCAGGTACTTGAAGTGAAATATGATGATCTACTTTTCTCCCTTAATAATGCAATAAGTTAAAATTTCCTTAATAGATTAGTAGATGAGTGCAATAAATAAATAAGATTGTCAACTTCTTACTGGAATATTAAGGGTCTCTGGTAACCACATTCTCATATGGACAAAGTCTGCAGTTTCTTTGCCTCTGGTATGCTTGCTTTGATATGATGCCTTTCTTTTACATATCACTGTCATAGCATTTATCTATATCATAGTTTTTATAAGGAAGGAAAGGGGGTCATAAGTTTTTTTTCTCTTTCTTTCAAAGGAGAGCATGGATACTGTCTCTCACTACCATAAATCACACAACTGAGTTTCCCACATTTGAGAAAAACACAGGGGTCAGCACACCTGGAGTGCTTTATGATCATAGTATTTGCCCTGCCAGGTAAGTATCATAAGTTTTTTTTTAAAGGGTAGGGACTATGTTGTATCTTTATGTCCCAGCATCTAGATAATGTACAATTGATAAACTCTATAATACTAACTCCTCTTATGGAGGAGGAGAATGATAGAGACTCTGGGCATGCCCAAAGTCATACATGGAATCAGAGGCAGAAACTCAGCCCCAAATCTCCTAGTATAGATTCTGTGTGTTCTATCCAATAAGCCTTGATGACTCCTAGCATTGGAAGGTAGGAACTCTATATCTCTTTTAAGTGCCTCACCCATTTTTATTTTATTAAATTTATTTAGGTGACATAGGTTAATAAGAGTATATATACTCTAGCCTGAGAGCTCAGCTGGTTAGTTTCTCTTTCTCTCTATAAAATCAATAAATTTTTTTTAAAAAAGTATAGGTTTCAAGTGTACAATTTTATAAAAAAGCATCTGTATATCACATTATATGCTCACCACCCAAAGTCAAATCTCCTTCCGTCACCATATATTTGACCCTCTTCAACCTCCCATCATCCCCCTACCTCTCTGATAACCACCATACTGTTGTCTATGCATTTTTTTGTTTTATTTGTTCATTTGTTGTTTTCTGTTTTATATCCCACATGAGTGAAATCATGGTTCTCCTGCTTTTCCATCTGACTTATTCCACTTAGCATAACACTCTCAAAATTCACACAAGTTGTCACAAATGCAGTATTTCATCTTTTCTTATGGTTGATTAGTATTCCATTATGATTGGATAAAGAAGAGGTGGTACTATATATATAAAGGAATAGTATTCATCCATAAGAAAAGGCGAAGTACTGTCACACACATTTGTTATAGGAAATAAAGCAACAAGTGAGAAGGCACTTACTAGAAGCATCTTCTGTCAGGCTCTCATTACCCTCAGATTTTGATAGTCTTCTTTTGGAAACCATTTGATTGGTTTTCTGCAATTAAATTACTTTCTACAGCAAAAATAGAGAAAAGAAGTTACCCTCTCAAAGCTAGAAAAATTCTGAGAAGTTAAAGCTATAGCTCAAAGAAAACCGCTCGCTTCAAAACCAAAGTGGTTCTAGTGTTTACATTAATGTTATCTAAATCAAGGAGTTGAGAAAATTCCAACTCCTTTATCTGGTCAATACTCCCTTGCTTTCAAGACTTGTTTTGTTTACATAGTTGCCTTTTCAGCCAGACCACTTTCCTCTTGCTGAACTATAAAACACAGTTCTCTGACATTCAAGATTCTTCATCTTCTAACTCCAAACTATATCGCTCCTTCAATTTAATAATCCAATGCTACCTATACACATAAACCAGACATGATACCTGACCTCAGGGAATTTACAGCATAATAACGAGTAGGTTTGATGTAGTTGTTTTTTTTTTTAAGCAAAAGAGACAGAGAGAGAGAGAGAGAGAGGGACAGACAGACAGACAGAAAGGGAGAGAAATGAGAAGCATCAATTTTTCGTGTGGCACCTTAGTTGCTCATTTATTGCTTTCTCATATGTACCATGACCAGGGGGCTTCAGCTGAGCAAGTGACCCCTTCCTCTAGCCAGTGACTTTGGACTCAAGCTAGTGAGTGGCCTTGGGCTTCAAGCCAGCGACCGTGGGGTCACGTCTATGATCCCATGCTCAAGCTGGTGACACCTCGCTCAAGCTGGTGAGCCTGCACCCAAGCCGGATGAGCCCATGCTCAAGCCAGAGGCCTCGGGGTTTTGAACCTGGGTCCTCTGCATCCCAGGCCAACGCTCTATCCACTGTGTCACTGCCTGGTCAGGCTTGATGTAGTTATTTAACTACAATCATACCCTGCATAAGGATGTTTCAGATGATGGACCATATACACCACAGTGGTCCTATAGATTATAATGGAGCTGGAAAACTTCTATCACCTGGAAACATAATAGCTGTTGTAATGTCATAGTGCAACATGTTTGTAATAATGTTGGTATATACAAATCTACTGTGTTGCTAGTCATATAAAAGTATAGCACATACAATTATGTACAGTAAATGATATTTGATAAGTGACTATGTTATCGTTTTAAGTATTTACTATATTTTATTGCTATTTATTGTATGTTCTATTTATAAAATAAATAAAACGGTTTGCTATAAAACAGCCATGTACACAGCAGCAAATTCATATATTTGGTGTTTACAGCTTGATTATGTCATTTTCTCTTGTGCTTGATTTAATCTTGTGTTGTGCTGCACAGTAACATGCTACACAGGTTTTAGCCTAGAAGTAAGAGGCAATAATACTATACATCCTAGGTATGCAGTAGGCTGTATCATCTAGGTTTGTGTAAGTGCACTCTATGATGTTCACACAATGACAAAATTGCCCATGGATGCATTTCTCAGAATGTAGCCTTGTGATTAAACAATACATAACTATACAGCTATATAGTTGTATGCTATAAAAGAAAAGCATGGGGTGCTATGAGGGATTACAAGGAAATTTAATCTGGGGTGGGGGTGATGAAGAAAGTGGGGATAAGTTCTCAGGGATAATCTCTTTGAGAAAGTGATTTTAAGCAGGAACTTGAGGCTTGAAATAGAAGAAAGGCAATAGAAGATGTAAGAGTCATCCAGGCCTGACCAGGCGGTGGCACAGTGGATAGAGCATCGGACTGGGATGCAGAAGGACCCAGGTTCGAGACCCTGAGGTCGCCAGCTTGAGCGCGGGTTCATCTGGTTTGAGCAAAAGCTCACCAGCTTGGTTCCAAGGTCGCTGGCTCGAGCAAGGGGTTGCTCAGTCTGCTGAAGGCCCGCGGTCAAGGCACATATGAAAAAGTAATCAATGAACAACTAAGGTGTCAACTAAGGTGTCACAACAATAGCGAAGAGCTAGAAACAGCCGAAGTGTCCATCAGTGGATGAGTGGATTAAAAAGCTGTGGTACATATATACAATGGAATACTATGGGGCTATGAAAAAGGAAATAATACCTTTTGCAACAATATGAAGGGATCTGGAGACTATTATGTTGAGTGAAATAATCCAGGCAGAAAAAGAAAAATATTATATGACCTCACTCATTTGAGGAATCCTAGGAACATTGAGAACTGAGGAAAGGAACTGAGACAGAGGAGGGATCAAAGGGACCAGAGGAAAAGAGGACAGAGGGAAAGGGGATGATAGGATGGGATAAACCTGAAGGGAAAGGGGGAGGGCGCTATAGCAAGGGGGGAAAGAGAGATGTGGAAGGGAATATGGGGGGGGATGCAGTCAGGGTTACCCTAGAATCTATGTAAACACAATTAAATAAAAAAATAAAAAAAACTGATGATTGATGCTTCTCATCTCTCTCCATTCCTATCTATCTGTCCCTGTCTATCTCTCTTTCTGACTCTCTGTCTCTGTTAAAAAAAAAAAAAGTCATCCAGGCAAAGAAAAACTCAACACTGAAACAGGTAGAAGCTTGTAAAGTTAGAAATGAGACTGCAAAGGTAGAGGAGTGCCAGAACCATAGGGATTTCCAGTCTATCTTGTAAACCAGAATCTTCTTCCTGGTCTCAGTGCTTTTACCTAAAGTGTTCTTTTCACACCAAATGCGCTTATCTGCCCGGAAACTACTAGTCGCCCATTTAGTTTTTGTTTTAAACTAAGTGAGCAGAGGAAGCAGAGAGACAAACTCCCGCATGTGCCCCTACCAGGATCCACCTGGCAAGCCCTCTTTGGGGCAATGCTCTGCACATCTGGGATGTTGCTCTGTAACAGCTATTTTTAGCACCTAAGGCTCAGGCCACAGAGCCATCCTGAACTCCCAGGGTCAAAACTCCCTTGAACTAATGGAGCCATGGCTGCAGGAATAGGTAAAGAGAGAAAGAAAGAGGGAGGGGGAGGTGTGAAGAAGCAGATGGTCATTTCTATGTGCCCTGACTGTGAATCTGAATTGAACCTGGGACATCCACACGCTGGGCCCAATGCTCTACTACTGAGCCAACTGGCTGGAACCTATTCATCCCTAAAGACTCAATTATATGTCATCTTCCTTAAAAAATGTTCCTCCTTTCCCCAAAAAGTTTGCTACTCCACTGAGCTTATCTATGAGCCCTTAGGACATCACACTTGACCCGTGATGGCGAACCTATGACACACGTGTCAGCACTGACACGCATAGCCATTTTCAAGACACCCGGTCGCATGCGGCCGCATACCAGAGAATTATGGGGCCGCATGAGAAGGACGTTTCATCCTTGACTCCTGCACGGCCAGGTGCAGTAGCTGAGGATAAAACGTTTCCTGTAGTGTAGACACTCTGTGCCGGAGGTCTGTAGGCAAAAAACAACAGAACTCCGGGACAGAGCGTCTAGTTCTGGGACTTCCGGTTAGGCTGTTTTTCTCCAAGTGACACACCACCGAGTTATGCTCGGTTTTTTGGCGAATTTTGACACACCAAGCCCAAAAGATTGCCCATCACTGCACTAGACTGTGGTGCTCATTCAAAGAAGGAACCCAGCTTCACTTATCTCAGTATCCCTAGAGCCCAGCACAGTATCTTGCATTAAAAACAATTCTGAGACTATTTGCTACATGAGAATGGCTGGTAGGCAGGTAAACACTAATAGCTAACAAGAACTATTTTACTTAAGTTCCTCGCAGAATTTTCTGAGGTAAGTACCATTATTAGTCTCTTAATCAGTAGCAGAGCTGGGATACTAACTCCAGAATCTGCCCTCTTAACTACACCTATACACATTCTTGATTATAACAATGACTACCAATAACAGCTCACGTTTCCTATGCACCAGACACCCTACTAAGTGTTTCCTCGATTCGTTGCCTCGTTTAATAGTTAAAACCATTATCACCCATTTTGCAGGCGGAAAAACTAAGGCAAGTCTGGGCCCACTTACTTCAGGGCACGCCCTTAACCGTATGCTACCTTCTGGTTGACAGAGAAGCCTACAAGATGGGAAGAGGGGGCCGTCTCCCCAGCCCAGGCCATTGGGATGGGGGTTGGGGATAAAAGCCCTTTTCATTTAGTTATTTTAATGACGCAGGGAGGTACCTGAAGGTGTATCTCACGACAGGACGGATGAGGAAGCTGAGGTTCAGGGCACGGAACCCCGGAGAAAAAAGCCGAGCTCGGCCGGGGCCTACAAGTCAGACTGCAGGGGAGCAGGTACTGGAGACACTACTCACCCGACGACAAGCTGTCGCCAACCCTGGTTTTCGATTTTCCCGCCCGGCGCAACGCCACTTTGACATCACGTAGCCGAGGCGCGCCGCGCAATGACTTCAAACTACCGCGCCGGAAGTGGGCAGCCAGGCGGCTGGCTGGGTGCAGTGCGGCAGGGCTGCGGTTGCGGTAAGGTCCTGGGCCAGACAGGCGCGGGGCCTGAGAAGTCTCGGAGGCGAACTTGAGGCAGAGCCCCTGCACCAGAGGGAAGAGAAACCCAGCTACACCGAGCCCGGAGCCGGAGCCGGCGCTCCGTGAAGATGGCGGGGCCGGAGCTGCTGCTCGATTCCAACATCCGCCTCTGGGTGGTCCTTCCCATCGTCTTCATCACGTTCTTCGTGGGCATGATTCGCCACTACGTGTCCATCCTGCTGCAGAGCGACAAGAAACTCACCCAGGAACAAGTCTCCGACAGGTCAGCTCCCTCCGGGATCCGGCGACCTCACTCCCCCGTGACCTTGGGCAAGAAAGTGCAGGAATTCTGTCAGTTTACCCTGGTTCAGTGCCGCGCTCCCACTCGCTCAGTGACCAGGGCTGTTACCACTGTGTTTCAGTTTCGTCATCTGTTAAGTGGGGGTAGCAGATATGCCTTTTAGAGCAGGGATGGGGATTAAACTCTGGATGATATCCATAAAGCCTTTAGCTGGGACCAATTAACTGCTCAAAAAAATGTTGCTATTAATATTGTTAGGCTAGTCGGCAGCCCTCGGTGGTTTTATCCAGGTACTATTGATAAAATGGGTGTGATTATACTCATTTTACCAAACTCCAGTGGTGCTTGGCAAACATAAAATTGCTTTAGAAATGTGAAGGGTTGTAATTATCATTTCCCCTCCTGGAGTGGAGGCAGCTTCTTCCTCATGAGCTTCATTACAGTATTTATTTGTGAAGAGAAGTAATTCGAGGTGACGTTAGGTGGTATCTAGACGTGTGCCCCTCCATGTTAAAATACAAAACATTTTCAGTCAATCGTCCTGATTATTTTTAGAGATTATCTCAGGTAAATGTTATGTCTTTAACACTTCTATAGCATTTATTAATCTTTTTTAACAAAGAGCAAGCCTCAGGCTCAGAACTTTCCACAGGCAACTATATCTAGCTAAAATTTAATGATTTTGTTTTTATTGTATTTATTTTAATAGTTACTTTCCATTTGTGGAAAGTAATACTTGTTTTACATTAGCTGGTGATTTAAAGATTTCTTTTAAAATTTATATATGTAGAAAAGTTGATATACTATAAGAAAATACTAAGTTTTTAATAGTACAAGTGCTAGGTGAATAAGATAAAAATAATAACCATGAAATGAGAATGACTGAAGTTTGGGATTCTATCCTTTTCAGTTGTGCTTCCCGATTATGCTAAGAATGAAAATAACAAGCCAACATTTATTAAGCACTTATTCTATGCCAGGCACTGTACCAGGCACTTATAGTCAAGGCACTTATAGTCATTAACTTATTTAAGATTCAAAGCAACTCAGTGAGGTAGATGCTGTCCCATTATAGAAACTAAGGCCTAAAAGATTTCATGGTCACACATGGTAACATTTAGAATTTAAAACCAAGTGTTGTGGTTCCCAAGTCTGGAGCTCTTTCCACTACACTACAAAAGCCACTGAATTATTTTTCTGTGGCATTAGTTTCACAAATGATTAGAGCCAACCTCCTATAGGTAACCTCATGAAGTCAGTTTACCACAGAAAGGAAGGCTATAGAAAAATGTAAAGTGGAGAGAGTTCAGTCAACATTTATTTACGTGTTGGTGCCAATAATTTGTTCTCACTTTACTCTCAAACTAACACTGAAAGATAGATAATCCTGAACCCACTTTTACATTTGAAGAAAAGAGAGACTGCCCTGGCTGGATAGCTTCGTTGGTTGGAACATCATCCTGAAGCACAGAGTTTGCCAGTTTGATCCCTGTTTAGGGCATATACAGGAACAGCTTGATGTTCCTGTCTCTATCTCTTCTCCTTCCTCTCTCTTTAAAGATCAATAAATATATTTTTTAAATAGGAAAATAAGAAAAGGGATCCTGGAAAAGTTAAGTAGCCTTCCCCTAATTAGTAAAATATTGTGCCTGTACTTGAACCCAAATCAGCCTCCCTCCCAAGTTAAATTCTTTTGACTACAATTCCTGCTGTCTTAGATTCTCTGCCACAATTTTTGTTCCTGGTTCACTGTGTGATTTCAGAGTGCTGGTTCTGAATGATACCAGACTCAAAAAAAGAAAACATAATGTTCTAGTGTGACAATCAGGAGAAATAAAAGGAAAATAATTTAATTTCTCTTTCATAAATGCTTGTGCATAATGGTCCTAGAAGGTATAATGGAGAAGTCAGATGCAATCACCTAGCTCAGTGGTCCTTAACCTGGGTTCTATAGAACCCTAGGGGTTCGATGAGTCGGTCTCAGGGGTTCGGAGAAGCCTCTGCCACGGAGGCAAGAATAAAGTAATACCGTAATTTGTTATGAGTTCATGTACTTTGTTGGTTTTGTTCTTTGAGCAAGGTGATGTTCATGCACGGCTCATTTTGTGCACCAGTAAAAAAATATATATACCTATGTCTTGAATTTGGGAAAAAAAATATTTTATTTATCACTAAAGAAGGGTTCGGTGAATGCGCATATGAAACTGGTGGGTTCGGTACCTCAAAAAAGGTTAAGAACCACTGACCTAGCTATAAAATCCCTATAAATTTGGACAGATTCAACTATAGGCTGATATAGTATATTAGCTACTTAGATATAACAGAAGGCAGTGTTTGGATGTAATTTTCCTAAATGATGAACTACTCTTGATAAAGTTCTGAACAAAACAAAGTGCAGTTTTCCCTATATTTACTTGCTGGTTACATATCTGGAAATTCAATGTATATAAATCATCCCTCCCAACCACTGCAAAAAATTGAATTAGGATTAAGACTTAGATAATGAAAACCAATTTGGTGAGATATTAGAAGCCGTGTGAGACATGGTACAGTTCTTTATATTGCACACCTGAACCCAGCACTGAAGGATATTTTGTTGTGTGTTCTTTTTCTCCATCCCATCATTTTGACACTTAAAATAGTTCCACAGCCTGACCAGGCGGTGGCGCAGTGGATGGAGCTTCGGACTGGGATGCGGAGGACCCAGGTTCGGGACCCAGGTTCGAGACCCCAAGATCGCCAGTTTGAGTGCAGGCTTATCTGGTTTGAGCAAAAGCTCACACCAGCTTGAGTCCAAGGTTGCTGCCTTGAGCAAGGGGTTGCTCTGTCTGCTGAAGGCCGGCGGTCAAGGCACATGTGAGAAAGCCATCAGTGAACAACTAAGGTGTCAAAATGAAAAACTGATGATTGATGCTTCTCTTCTCTTTCTTCGTTCCCCTCTGTCTGTCCCTATCTGTCCCTCTCTCTGACTCTCTCTGTCTTTGTGAAAAAAAAGAAAGAAAAAAAAAGTTCTACAGATTTCCATAAAGCCCTCTAGAGGGCAGTATCACCTACATGAAGAACCACTGCTATAAAGAAAAGTCAACACTTGTGGTCATAATTACTTCATCCCTTAAGTGAGACGGTTGGATCATGCCAGCTCTGACATGGTGTGACTATACCCCACCAATTCATCATTTGAATTTGAGTAGGGTGCTGACCACATGATTCTTAACTGGCCAAAGCCCAAAGCAAAAGATGTTTTTTAGCCCTGGCTGGATACTCTATTGGCATCATCTTGAAGCACAGAGGTGGCTGGATAGACTATGTAAATAATAGTTCTCAAGCCTAAAGAATATACTGACTCTTTGGAAAGGAAAACAAAATATGTAACAAGATCTTTAAGAATATGAAACTCCAGTTTGAGAAATACTAACTTTAAAAGCTGAAGTTTTATTTTAAGAAAATGCCTTTCAAATTACCACTGTAAAGAGAAGCTTTATCTTCATAACCAGTACAAAGACTTATTTTTAGATATTAATGAAAATGAAAACGCAAAATTAAACATTTCTTGTAGAATTTGCAGATCTCAGAGAATACACCTGTGGATATCTCAGAGAATACACCTGTGGATCTCAGTTTAATAAACTGAATGTATAGCCTGACCTTTGGTGGCGCAGTGGATGGAGCGTCAAGCTGGAGTGCTGAGGTCGCCAGTTCGAAACCCTGCACTTGCCTGGTCGAGACGCGTGTGGGAGTTGATGCTTCCTGCTCCTCCCATTTCCCTCTCTCTCTCTCTCTCTCTCATTCTCTCTCCTCTCTAAAATGAATGAATAAATGAAACAAAAATAAACTGAGTGTTTAGACTATACAGGATAATTTAAGCTTGCTTAATTCAGGGTTGAAATGCCATAAGGTTATGATTCTCAACCCTTATTCTACAGAATTGCTCAGCAGCATATAGGAGATCTAGCTGAATTTCCGTTGATCCCAGTGCCTGTAGAACAGTGGTTCTTAACCTTTTTTGAAGTACCGAACCTACCAGTTTCATATGTGCATTCACTGAACCCTTCTTTAGTGATAAACAAAATATGATTTTTTTTTCCAAATTCAAGACATAGGTATATGTTTTTTTACTGGTGCACAAAATGAGCCATGCATGAACATCACCGTGCTCAAAGAACAAAACCAACAAAGTACATGAACTCACAACAAATTACGCTATTACTTTATTCTGACCTCCGCAGCAGAGGCTTCTCCAAACCCCTGAGACTGACTCATTGAACCCCTAGGGTTCTATAGAACCCAGGTTAAGGACCACTGCTGTAGAAGTACTGAGTTATCAGCAGTGAACAAATTTTTACTGATAACCTACCATGTGGCCTGCACTGTGCTTGTATGCTATGGGGAGGGGGGGTGTAAAAATAAGACAAAGCCAAGGCCCTACTTTCAGAAGTTTTAGTCCAAGTGATAAAGCATGCAAAAGGAAAACAATATACTTAATTTCATTCTTAGGATGTGCCAAATACAGTGGTAATCACTTTAAATGAGACATTATGGCCCTGGATGGTTGGTTGGCTCAGTGGATAGAGCGTCATCCAGGCATACGGCCATCCCAGGTTTGATTCCCAGTCAGGGCACAAATGAGAATTGACCATCTGCTTCTCTTCCCCTCCCTTTCCCCTTTTCTCTCTCTTCCCTTCTCACAGCCAGTGGCTCGGTTGGTCCAAGCGTCGGCCTCAGGTACTGTAGATAGCTCAGTTGATTTGAGCATCTGTCCCAGATGGGGGTTGCCATATGGATCCCGGTCAGAGTGCATGTCAGAGTCTATCTCACTATTTCCCCTCCTCTCACTTAAAAAAATAAAAGAAAGAAAGACATTATATATTAAAAACTCAGGTTAAAGTCCTTTAGTACTGGCCCTGGCTGGTTGGCTCAGCGGTAGAGTGTCAGCCCAGCGTGTGGAAGTCCCGGATTCAGTTACTGGCCAGGGCACAAGAGAAGTGCCCATCTGCTTTTCCATCCTTCCCCCTCTCTTTCCTCTCTATTTCTCTCTTTCTCTACAGCAGCGAAGTCTCCATTGGAGCAAAGTTGGCCCAGGCGCTAAGGATGGCTCGATGGCCACCACCTCAGGCACTAGAATGGCTCCACTGCAACGGAGCAATGCCCCAGATGGGCAGAGCATCGCCCCCTGGTGGGCATACCGGGTGGATCCCTGTCAGGTACATGGGGGAGTCTGTCTGACTGCCTCCCCATATCTAACTTAGTAAAAATACATTTTAAAAAAAGGCCTTTATTTCCCTTTTGCCTTTTAAATTATACATAACATAAAATTTATCATTAACTGATTTTAAGTGTAAAATTCCATGGCATTAAATACATTCACATTGCTGTGCAACCATTACCTCCATGAACTTCGACAGTATTTTCATCATCCCAGATAGGAACTCTGAACCTATTGAATAATAATTCCCCATTCTCTTCTCCTTTGGTAACCACCGTTCTACTTTCTGTTTCTATGGGTTTGACTCTTCTAGGTATATCATATAAGTAGATTCAGACAATTCTTTTGTGTCTGGGCTCATTTCACTTAAGATAATACAGTGGTCCCTCATCTATTGCAGTGGTTAGGTTCCAGATCCCCCGTGATAAGCAAAAATCCACGAAGTAGTGACCTTATATTTTATTACTTATATATATTTTAAGACTTTATAAACCCTTCCTACACTTTTTTTTTTATGAGATGTATGTTATGGGGTTTTTTTTCTTTTTTTCTTCCTACACTCATAAACCTTTCCCACACTCTTATAAACACTTCCTATGCTCTTAAACATTTTCTACACTCTAGAAAATGCTTATTTTACCACAAAAATAATTAAAATAATAAATATATTAAAATACCTATATACCACAAAATCCCACGGTATAGCAAAAACTCCACAATACAAAACTAGATATAGATATATACAACTTAAAAAAATCCACGATGCTGCGAGACTGTGAAAGTGAACCGCGATATAGTGAGGGACGACTTTATTTTCAAGATTTATCCATTTTGTAGCATGTATCATAATTTCAGTCCATTTTACAGCTAAATGAAGTCTATAACATGATGATGTGATATACATATAATTTGTGATTACCACAGTCCAGGTAATTATACATTCATAACCTCACATAGTTTCTTTTTTCTTTTTTTTTTTTTTTTGACTATGAGAACACTTATAGTCCACTCTCAGCAAATTTTAGGTACACTACACAGTTTTTGTTTTTAGGGAGGGAGAAAGATGTGAACTATCAACTCATAGTTGCAGCACCTTAGTTGCTCATTGATTGCTTTCTCATATGCCTTGGCCAGGGGGCTCAAGCCAAGCCAGTGACCTTGGGGCTCAAGCCAGTAACCATGGGGTCATGTCTATGATCCCACATTCAAGCCTGCAATCCCGCGCTTAAGCTGGTGAGCCCACATGCAAGCCAGATGAGCCCACGCTCAAGCCGGCAACCTCGGGTTTCTGTAATCTGGGTCCTCAGCGTCCCAGGCCAACGCTCTATCCACTGCATCACTGCCTGGTCAGGCCACAATTTTATTAACTCTAGTCACCATGCTATATGTTAATCTATAGTGCTTATTTATTTTTATAACTAAAGGCTTGAACCCTTTGACCAGCATCTCTTCATCAACTTCCCCCAGTAACCACCATTCTACTTTCTGTTTCTTTTAATTGTTCTTTTTCCAAGTGAGAAGAGGAAAAATAGACTTTCACATGCACACCACCAAGATCCACCCGCCAATGCCTGTCTGGGGCCAATGCTCTCTGCCCATCTTGGGCCATGCTCACAACCAAGCTATTTTTAGTGCTTGAGGTAGAGGAGGCTCCATGGAGCCATCCTCAGCACCCAGGTCCGATGTGCTCGAACCATTCGAATCATTGTTGTGGGAGGACAAAAGAGAGAGAGAAAAGAGGGGGAGGGGAGAGAAGCAAATGGTCACTTCTCTTGTGTGCCCTGACTGTGAATTGAACTCGGGACATCCACATGCCAGACCAGTTCTCTTACCACTGAGCCAAGGCCTCTTTCTGTTTCTATGCATTTGACTTTTTTTTTTTTTTAAGATTCTACATATAAGTGAGATCATACATTGTTGTCTTTGGCTAATTTCATTTAGCATATGTCTTGAAGGTTTACCATGTTATTGTAAAAGGCAGGATTTCCTTCTTTCTCGTGTGTGTGTGTGTGTGTGTGTGTGTATCTGTCAAATCCAGAGCTTAAATTTTTACCCATTATACTTGACCCAATGCTGTTTAAACTATCTGTGGTGAAGGACCAGTATTTAGTTTTTTAATTTCCAATCTATCACAGACTGATGCTTTTATAAAATATTTATTTACATATTTGAATGTTGTGACAATGTCAAGTGATTATAAATGTTTCTAAACCCATATGCTTAGTGTCTGTACTTATCACAGACCATTATTGGTACATGAGCCACACTGTGAGTAGCTTTAGACTAGCTCCCAAGGAACAGAACATAATACATGTCACCTTTATAAACCTGTGTATGGAACAGTCAATTGTACAGTAACAGTACAACAAGGTCAGGAGGGGGAAGACCAGAGAGAATTCCTTGATGGCGCCATGTATCAGGAAGAGTCTCATGGCAAAGGTGGAGCTTGAAGAAGATTTTGGTCCTGATGGGATATAATTGGTGAAGGACAGGGGCACTAGAGAATTCCCAGCATGTGAAGAAAGTTAGAATATTCAGAAAGTGGCAAGGGGACCCTACGGGTACTCACCAACTACTTAGAGCAGGTGGTTTATACTGAAGGTAGACAGAAAGCCAAGCGAAGTTTTCTACTGTTTATTTCTGTCTGTGCTCCTTTTTCCCATTCTTCAAGAAGGATTTCCATTAACCTAAGGGGGCTTTAAGCTAAGGAAGCTAAGTTGTTATAAAACAACTTTTGAAAACCTAGAAAAAATTGAGTACTTTGATCACTGTTCTGTTTGCTATTTGTATCTTAGCATCCCCTGCTTGTGGTATTGCACTCTATTATCTTCAGTGATCAATTATGTTCAAATATCAACAAATAATTTCATTTATTGATTTAATAAATGTTTATTGAGAGCTTACTAACAGTTTGAATACTGAGTGAAATTTCTATTTCTCTGTGGGGCTTAAAAGTTGCTTCTTCGGCCCTGGCTAGCTAGCTCAGTTGTTTAAAGCATTGTCCCAACATGCTGAGGTTGCAGGTTTGATCCCTGGTCAGTGCACATATAAGGAACAACCAACGATGGCATGAATAATTGGAACAACAAATCGATGTTTCTCTCTCTTTCTCTGTGTGTCTTTGTCTATCTCCCTCTCTCTCTCTTTCAAATCAATTAAAAAAGAAAAGGAAAGAAAGCCTGACCTGTGGTGGTGCTGTGAAGAGAGTGTTAACCTGGAATACTACTGAGGTCACCAGTTTGAAACCCCAGGCTTACCTGGTCAAGGCACATACGAGAAGCAACTACTAGAAGTTGATGCTTCCGGCTTCTCCCCACCTCCTCTCTCCTTTCTCTAAAAATCAATAAATAAAATTTTAAAAAATGTTCCTTTCTCATTTCTCACTCTTCCACTGTCCTCCTGCCCCCAAATCATCTGAGTAGCATCTGATTGCTACTCTTTTCACTCAGAAAAAGTTCCTTCTTAGCTCATAAAGCAAGAGAAAGCAGAGTGTTCCAATGTGCCTTCTTCAGAATCTTTGTTCAGAAACAGTCTTCTGAAAAAATGCTCTTCTGAAAACCTGATTTTGGGGTTAAATATGTTAGATTGGTTTTAAGGATACTTGTGGTTTGAAAAGTTTCCTCACAGGACTGTTGCCAAATAGGCCTTCTCTTGTGTTTAAATAGGTCTTCTACTTTATTCTCTCATTTTCTTCTAGTATTTCACTTTTAAAAATCTCATTGTCTTGGTTGTATTTTTCAGTCAAGTCCTAATTCGAAGCAGAGTCCTCAGGGAAAATGGAAAATACATTCCCAAACAGGTACTCACTTATCTTTTATGAAAAGCCCCATGATTCACTGTTGAGGGCAGTAGATATCTCAATGTTTTATAAGGGGACTCTGGGGAAAACTGAAGACTGGCAAGTCAGGAATTAAACTGTGGCCTGTGGTGTTTGCTGTCATTGTGACCTTGCCCTTCTTAGGAAATTGTTTTTAAATGTGACTCAGCTAAAGTGTCAGCTCAGCTGCCAAATAGGCTGCCATCTCTTAGTGTAACAGCATATTCTAAGGCCTTCTAACTAAACCTCTCAGGAATAATTTGACAATTTGCTATGTCACAGTTTTAAGATTTAAAAAGTTCTTTTTTTCTACTAGTCTTTCCTGACACGAAAATATTACTTCAACAACCCAGAGGATGGATTTTTCAAAAAAACTAAAAGGAAGGTAGTGCCTCCTTCTCCTATGACTGGTATGTTTATTCCCTTCTCTCATCTTTAAGGAAGATGTTTAACACGAGGGGGGGAGCACGGGGGGTTGGAAGGATGTCATTTGATATAAATGTTAAATTATAGAAGATAGTAAACTGAGGGACCTTAGATATCATCGAGTTCAGGGATCTATAGAAGTAGAGTTCTCTTTTTCATATAGATCTTCTGGGAACCTTAATATTTAAAGTGGATTTAAAAAGAGCTCTCAGCTAAGGGGTTGGGAGGCTAGAGCCATTGTGTCTGCGTTTCTCCCAATGCTGTTCCTCAGGACCCAGGGCACTGTGGAGCACAGTTGGAAAAGCGGGGGCTCCCACCAAGTGCCTGGCTCCTGTTGCTGACAGATGGCCACCCTGCTTCTGCTTAAGTGAAGAGGAGTTCTCTCTCCTTCCACAGACCGGCTATTTCTTTGTCAGACATGATTACTTGGCCCACTCTACAATTTTTGTTCTAACAGACTTCTCCCAGTTGTGTGAAAAATACAGCATCTTTAAAGTAAAACAAAAGTTATTATTCCATGTTGACTGTTCTCTCATTTCAGTACCTTTTTCTTTAGGTGAGATAACCAGCTATTTTAAACTCATACAGAAGGTACCAGAATTTATTTTAATAAGTCTTTTAGTAAACCTACAAGAAACAAAAGACCAATAAATGTTTGAAAAGATACTTGACCTTGCCTGACCTGTGGTGGCGCAGTGGATAAAGCATCAACCCGGGAACACTGAGGTCGCCAGTTCAAAAAAAACCCTGCACTGGTCTGGTCAAGGCACATATGGGAGTTGATGCTTCCAGCTCCTCCCCCCTTTCTCTCTTTCTCTCTCTCTCTCTCTCTCTCTCTCTCTCTGTGTCTCCTCTCTAAAATGAGTAAAATAAAAATAAAATTAAAAAAGATACTTGACCTCACTAAAATCTATGGAATACAAATTAAAACAAGATGTCCTTTTTAGCCCATAAATTGGCAAAACTTGAAAAGCTTGACCAAAACTGTTACTGTCATGGTCTTGTGAAGTTAGGCCCTCTCACTGTTGTTGAAGGACAATCTGACAGTATCTGTCCAATTTTCAATGTTCTAGAAACTCCTTAACCTAGAAAGTCTGAGTTTCTCTTACAGAAACACAAAAACATGCAGACTTGTGTACAAGGTAGTTGTTGGTAGCATTGTTTATTGGCAAAAATTAAAAAAAAATTGCACCCTGGCTGGCTGGCTCAGTGGTAGAGCATCAGCCCGGTGTGCGGAAGTCCCAGGTTTGATTCCTGGCCAGGGCACACAGGAGAAGCGCCCATCTGCTTCTCCACCCCTCCCCCTCACCTTTCTCTCTCTCTCTCTCTTCCCCTCTTGCAGCCAAGGCTCCATTGGAGCAAAGTTAGCCCAGGCTCTGAGGATGACTCTGTGGCCTCTGCCTCAGGTGCTAGAATGGCTCTGGTTGCAACGGAGTGATGCTCCAGATGGGAAGATCATCGCCCCCTGGTGGGCATGCCAGGTGGATCCCAGTAGAGCACATGCAGGAGTCTGTCTCTCTGCCTCCCCGCTTCTCACTTGAGAAAAATACAAAAAAAAATTGGAAACAATCTGTAGGTCCATTGAATAGTGATGACTGTGATCACATTGCGGATTCCTAAGCAGACATTAAAAATAATGAGAAATATTGCCTGAACAGGCGATGGTGCAGTGGACAGAGCATCAGACTAGGACGTGGAGGATCCAAGTTCAAAACCCCAAGGTCACTGGCTTGAGCACAGGCTCACCAGCTTGAGTGCAGGCTTACTGACTTGAGCATGTTTTCATAGACATGACTCCATGGTCACTGGCTTGAGCCCAAAGGTCGCTGGCTTGAAGCCCAAGGTCACTGGCTTCAGCAAGGGGTCATCACTTGCTCTGCTGTAGCCCCCCGGTCAAGGCACATATGAGAAAGCAATCAATGAATAAGCAATCAACAAACAACTAAGATGGTGCAACGATTAATTGATGCTTCTCATCTCTCTCCCTTCATGTTTGTCCCTCTCTCTGACTATCTCCATTGCTGTAAAAAAAAAGAGAGAGAAATATTATACCAATGTAGAAATAGCATTCACAATGTATTAAATTTTGTAAATTAAGCAGAATAGCATGACCAGGAAGTGGCACAGTGGATAGAGATTTGGAATGGGACACTGGGGACCTAGGTTTGAAACCCTGAAGTTTCTGGTTTGAGCGCAGGCTCATATGGTTTGAGCAAGGCTCCCCAGCTTGAGCCCAAGGTCACTGGCTTGAGCAAGGGGTCACTTGGTCTGCTGTACTCCACCAGTCATGGCCCATATGAGAAAGCAATCAATGAGCAGCGAAGGTGCTACAACGAAGAATTGATGCTTCTCATCTCTCTCCCTTCCTGTCTGTCTGTCCCTCTCTGTCTCTGTCACAAAAAAAAAAGAAAATAGCATAGTATCCCTCAATTGTGTGTGTGTGTGTGTGTACATGTGTAAATAAAAAGATGGAAGGATATACAACTGTTAAAGAGAGTAGGCTCAGAGGAACATCTTCCTCCTGTCTATATGTCATTTGAACTTTTTACATGAACTTGTATTACTTTAATTATCAAATTTAAAATTCACAGAAAATTAGGAAGAAGTTTTGCCAACAGTGGTAAAAGTAATGGTCTCTTGTGTTTTTGTCTTAGATCCCACTATGCTCACAGACATGATGAAAGGCAATGTAACAAATGTTCTCCCTATGATTCTTATTGGTGGTTGGATCAACATGACATTTTCAGGCTTTGTCACAAGTAAGTCACTACCAAGAAGACAAGATTTATTTTATCTGTTCCCCTTTCCCTTTTCCCTAGTCAGAGAAATCAAAGTCGTAAAACCATGGGTCCAATGTTCTGTAGGGAAAACTGGTAACATCCTTTGAACAATAATAAAAGTAATTTGCTATGAGTTTATGGCTCTTATTGCAAGATGATTGTAAGTTCATAATGTTGACATTTTTTGCTAATAGGAATTGGAATAAGCAGCTTGCTAGTTTGTATCTGAAACTAATTTAGTTTTCTAGTTGAGGAGGATAAAGGAAAGTCTGTTAGTTTATAAGTTGATTTGAATTGAATTTCTTAGTAATGTAGTTCTCTGTGTATATATCGTCCATTTTAGATTTAACAGATTAGTGCAAGTTTCTTTTGAGATTTTTAGGTCACAGTTTAGTTTGAGTCCCTGCTTCTTAAGCAATAGAGAAGCTGATGTTCGAGGAAGAATGACATTTGACTTATTTCTTCAGAAAGTGACAGATATTTACTTGTGGAAATCTTTTGCCAAACTCTCTATGGTACAGTTCCCACCTCTCCAGGGAAAGAATAAATGTATTCACAGTTAAACTATTCTAAAAATAAAGACAGTAGCAGTGATTGGGAACGTTTTCTTTCTTTGCAGCCAAGGTTCCATTTCCACTGACCCTTCGTTTTAAGCCTATGCTACAGCAAGGAATTGAACTACTCACATTAGATGCATCCTGGTAAGAACTAATTTAATAATAGCACAACCAAAAAGCTAAAGCTGGTATCTTTTATTTTATTTTATTTATTTATTTTTTGTGTGTGTGGCAGAGACAGTCAGAGAGAGGGACAGATAGAGACAGACAGACAGGAGGGGAGAGAGTTGAGAAACATCAATTCTTTGTTGCGGCTCCTTAGTTGTTTATTGATTGATTTCTCATATGTGCCTTGACCAGGGGGCAACAGCAGACAGAGTGACCCCTTGCTTGAGCCAGCGACCTTGGGCTCAAGCTGGTGAGCCTTGCTCAAACCAGATGAGCCCGCCCTCAAGCTGACGCGACCTTGGGGTCTCTAACCTGGATCCTCCACATCCCAGTCTGATGCTCTGTCCACTGTGTCACCTCCTGGTCAGGCTAAAGCTGGTATCTTTTAAAGAACAGAATTTGCAACTTGCGTACTTCACTGGAATAGGTTTTGGAGTTTTTCTCATTGAAACTCCACTCTAGCCCTGGCCAGGTAGCTCAGTTGGTTGGAGCATTGTCTCAAGACACCAAGGTTGCAGGTCTGATCCCTGGTCAGGAGTCAACCAATGAATGTATGAGTGAGTGGTACAAGAAATTGATGTTTCTCTCTCTCTCTTTCTCCATCTCCCTCTCTTCCCTTTTCTCTCTAAAGTCAATAAAAAAATTTAAAAAGAAGAAGAAACTCCACTCAAAACAACACAGGTAGATTATGGTAACTTTGATATGAATCTTGCAAAAGGAGAAAGTGTGTCAGCCTCTTTTCTCTAGATGCTTGGGTCTTAGGAGTGCAAGGGTAGATGTATCTGCCCCCAAAAGGTTAAAGGGTAAAGTCAGGAACTTTGTCTAAATAAACCTCTTAGCAATACCCTGGAGCTTATGAGAGTGGATATTTGTATTATTTTTCCAAAATACATTACTTGTGAGTAATAACATTAATCCTATTCATTGATACAGTCACTGTACTAGGTGTTTTTCATATATTATTTTTATCCTCATAGCAACCCTATGAAATAAATGGAGAAATTGAAATTTGACCACAAAGCCTATCCAAATACAGCACTCATATCTTATTTACCATTCTATCTTATTGATTGATTGATTGATTTTAGAGAGAGAAAAAGGGGGGGAGAGTAGAAGCAGGAAGTATCAACTCGTAATGCTTCTGGTATAAACTTTAAATTTGGCAAGCCCAGGGTTTTGAACCAGCGACCTCAGCATTCCAGGCCTACACTACCCACTGCACGCTACCCACCATAGGTCAGGCTACCACTCTGTAACCAAAATCTATAAAGCTCTTACAACACTACTGGAACCCAGTAGTGCTTCATATGATCTCTCTAGACTATTTTGTCTGTGGCTTCCCAGAGACTGACATTTGAAGCCAGACAAGAGGAGGAGGAGAAGAGTAGGCAATGGAGTCACCAGTAGTAACTTACCTGATTGTGTGGGAGGGGCAGGACAGACCAGATTTTGGGACAGTCTTGGCTATGCACAATTCCACTGGAGGAGAAAAGCTATAGTTATTATGAGTAGCATGACTCTATTAAACCTTGACCTTCCAGACTCATTTGGATAGTGGTCGGCAAACCGCGGCTGGCGAGCCACATGCGGCTCTTCGGCCCCTTGAGTGTGGCTCTTCCACAAAATACCACGTGTGGGCGCTACCTCGATAAGGAATGTACCTACCTATATGGTTTAAGTTTAAAAACTTTGGCTCCCAAAAGAAATTTCAATCGTTGTACTGTTGATATTTGGCTCTGTTGACTAATGAGTTTGCCGACCACTGGACTAAGCAAAAACCCCTATGTGTGAGAAAAACTTTTTTATCTTTTCTCAGCATCTGTAACTGACATGCTTATGTGGACAAAGGAGACTGGAACGTGGGTTTACAACTAGCTTATTGTTAGATGTAGATCTACCACATTATGTACAGATAGGTTGTTTTCTTTCCTGCAGCTTGGTGGATAGACCCCTGCTGTTGTGCAACCTAAGTATTGGAACAGAGTATGGATTCTTTCCGTCTCTGTATCATTTCTCATACTCCTTTTAGTTTGTATTATATCCGAGCACATTTATTTTATGGCACAATGGGAAATCTAGAGTAAGGAAAGCTTTGGTAATAAAGTTAAAAACTTAGGATGGTTCCTGGTGGTGGCACAGTGGATAAAACATCGACCTGGAAGGCTGGTTTGAAACCCTGGGCTTGCCCAGTCAAGGCACATACTAGAACCAACTATTATGAGTTGGTGGTTTCCATCCCCACCCCTTTTCTCTATTCTCTCTCTAAAATCAACAAATGAAAAAAAGTTTTTAAAATATGAAAACTATGTTTAAACAATAAGAAAACTTTGAGTGGCTTTCCAAGTAACTAGTCTTCAGTATTACTAGTATTTCCTGAAAACCAACTCTAATTCTTTCCTGTAAATATAAAATACACCAACATTTATAATCTCCAGAGAATGGAATTCAGGACTTTTTATTTTATATAATTCTGTATTTTTTGCAATACAATTCTGTATTTTTTTCATTATTTATAGCAAGTGTATGTTGGTTTTATAATTAAAAATAACAAATGGTTAAAAAAAAATAACAAATGGTTTAAAAACCCATTATAGCCTGACCAAATAGTTTAAAAAAAAAAAAAAGGTTTAAAAACCCATTATAGCCTGACCAAGCAGTGGCGCAGTGGATAGAGCATCAGACTGGGATATGGAGGACCCAGGTTCGAGACCCTGAGGTCGCCAGCTTGAGCGCGGGCTCATCTGGTTTGAGCAAGGCTCACCAGCTTGAGCCCAAAGTTGCTGGCTCAAGTAAGGGGTCACTCGGTATACTGTAGCCCCCCGGTCAAGGCACAAATAAGAAATCAGTCAATGAACAACTAAGGAGCTGCAACGAAGAATTGATGTTTCTCATCTCTCTCCCTTTCTGTCCCTATCTGTCCATCTCTCTGACTCTCTCTGTCTCTGCCACATAAAAATAAAAACCCATTATATAGAAAGGAAAATTAAGCAAAGCTTACATTTTCTGATTAAATGGAAGCATACCAGTTGTGAGTTCAGTTCCTGCTAATAAAGGAGAATTTATTACATATTCTTAACTAGCAGTTTGCCTGCAGTAAGCTATAACTATTTGTAAGACTATCCTAACAAGTTATATTTCTTCCTTGGTTGTACTTTGAATGAATATAGCTTATCCCATGGGATTTCTTTACATACTCTGGACAACTTTGTGTGTTAGAAAAGTGTGAACTATGTAAATTCTGACATAACTATCTACATTGTTTTACTTTTGCTTTAGGGTAAGTTCTGCATCCTGGTACTTCCTCAATGTCTTTGGGCTTCGGAGCATTTACTCTCTGATTTTGGGCCAAGATAATGGTAAGGAACATGTCAGGTTTAATAAGCAAATACTCTGATAGATGAACCACCCAGAAAAATTATGTAGCCTATGCCACGGGTGCTCAATACATTGATCGCGATCTACTGGTCAATCGTGAAGGAAGTGTGGGTAGATTACATGACATTAAAAAGACATTTGTCTTTTGATTGGCACACAGGGTAGCCAATCTGACATCTGAACTTTTGACACCCTATGCATGCGCACTAAACCACGCTAACTTGTTCAGTTACATTGCTGCGTAGTTAGCCTTCAATTTATTTAAACTAAATACAACAAAGGGTATGAAAATGAGTGCCGTAGCTGGTCCGAGTAAGAAGCCTAAAACCTACCACTTTCATACAGAATGGGAGGGGATTTTTTTCACTATGTCATATTCTAAGTGCGTTTGCCTCATCTGTCTGTGTGCCATTGCTATTCCAAAGAAGGGAAATGTGGAGCGGCTTTTGGACTGTTCATAAAAACTATGACATTGACTTTCCTCCGAAAAGAGAGCTGAGAAGGAGAAAGGTGAAAGAAGAATACACAATATTAAATAGTAATAATAGTAACTTAAATAATGATAATATAGAAGAAATAAATTTATGTTTTGCATATTTTAATGGTTTTTTTTATGTTTTGCATTTTTATTGTAGATAGATCATTTTGACTTGGTCATCTTATAAATAGCTCGCAAGCTGAAAAAGTGTGGGCACCCCTGGCCTATGCTATTTGTTAGCATAGTCAAGTACAATGCTTCATTCTTTAAACTTATTCTTAAGTTTCTGAGGTATCCTGAAAGTCATAAAAATTCCAGAGTCAAGTGGAAGATCTGGATTTTCCCTGGCAATAGGAGAGACAATATGTAGTCCCCCAAAGTCTGGTACCCTCAGGTGAGGGATCCAGCACCAGCAGTGTAAGCCTATAAACCTGAAGCTGAAAGAAGACCTGGTTTGATCAGTTCATTGACTAGAGTTGCTACCAGTGCCTGTCCTGGCTGTCTTACTTAATGGCTAGGATCTCAGGCAAGTTACTTACTCTAATCCTCTGTTGTAAAATGGGAACCTAAATAATTCACTTCAGGGTTTGTTGTTAGGAGTGGGTGAAGTAGACTCTGTAAAGCACTTAATGACATACTTGCCATACAGTAGTAGTTCAACTGATAGCTGTTGTTATTGTTTAAATTTGAAATAAAATTTAGCATGTTCTTTAGTTATCTTCTACTGTTTTTATCCCCATTTTTCAGGAGAGATAAAGTGACTTTTCTAGGGTCATATAGTCAGTGCAAGGTAGGGCCAGGCACTGATTCTGTCATATGGTTCTTTAACCCACTACCAAGCATCTGTAAGTTTTGTGTAAGGACCATCTTCCCCAAGCATAATGGGGGAGGGGGGGGGCAAGGGACATGTTGGGCCTGGCATTCATGCAGGTGCATCTGTCTCTGCAGCCGCTGACCAGTCACGGATGATGCAGGAGCAGATGACTGGAGCAGCCATGGCCATGCCTGCAGACACCAACAAAGCTTTCAAGGTACACTCGCCTCTTCCAGTTTAACTGAAATTCCAAAAAGCATTACTAGAGAGTTATTTTTTTTTTTTTTTTTTGACAGAGACAGTCAGAGAGAGGGACAGATAGGTACAGACAGACAGGAAGGAGAGAGATGAGAAGCATCAATTCTTCCTTGTGGCACTTAGTTGTTCAGTGATTGCTTTTACATATGTACCTTGACCAGGGGACTCCAGCAGAGCGAGTGACCCCTTGCTCAAGCCAGCGACCTCTGGGTTCAAGCCAGCGACCATGGGGTCACGTCCATGATCCCATGCTCAAGTCAGCAACCCCACACTCAAGCTGATGAACCCATGCTTAAGCCGGATAAGCCCACGCTCAAGCCAGCAACCTTGGGGCTTCAAACCAGGGTCCTCTGCATCCCAGTCCGACGCTCTATTCACTGCACCACCTCCTGGTCAGGCTAGAGACTTATTTTAAAGATGGGTTTCCTGAAGTGAGTGTAGCATATAGTGTTCCATTGTTTAAATTTAAATTCAGGTCTGACCTGTGGTGGCACATTGGATAAAATGTCAACCTGGAATGCTCAGGTCTCCTGTTAGAAACCCTGGGCTTATCTGGTCAAGGCACATATGGGAGTCGATGCTTCCTGCTCCTCCCCCTTCTCTCTACCTCTCTCTCCACCCTCTCTAAAATGAATAAATAAAGTCTTTAAATAAAATTAAATTTAAATTCAGTAAAAATGTATTTTAGTTTATATGTCTCTTTTTCCTGAGGGAATTATCTGTTAAGTAATTGAAGATTCTTGATACTTTTACTGGTTTTTTAATGCTTACTAAATTTAATCTTCCCTGTAAATGAAGCTGTAAAAACAGTCCAATCAGAGGTACCAGGTAAACACTTAGAATATTTCAATATGTTTTCAATATTCAGTACAGTGGAATCATTTCAATTTTCTTGAAATGATTTTTTAATTTATAAAATCCTGGGGGTTTTTTGTACAGCAAAATCTCACTTATAATTTTTAAAAATCTTATAATTTTTCATCATAAGAACTAGAAATAGAAGGGAACTGATTAATCTTGCTGAAAAGCGTCTATGAGAAATCCACAGCTAACATCATACTCATACTAAAAGCTTTTCTTCTGGGATCAGGAGCAAGATAAAGATGTCCACTCTCACTACTACTCACCATTGTACTGTAGGTTCTAACTTCTAGGGAAGTTAGTCAAGCAAAAGAAATAAAAGGCATTCAGATTAGAAAGGAAGAAATAAAGCCGTCTTTGTTTGTAGAGGACATGGTCTCATATAGAATATCCTAAGGAACCCCTCCCCCCCAAAAAAAACTATAAGAGCTACTAAAAAACAAGTTCAGCAAGCTTTTAAGATACAAAGCAAATATAAAAATCAATTGTATTTCTACACACTGATAATAAAGAATCTGACACTGAAATTAAGAGAATAGTTCCATTTATCATAGTATCAAAAAGAATAAAACACTATGGAGTAAATTTAACAAATGAAATAAAAACTTATACACTGAAAATTACAAAACATTACTGAAGAAATTAAAGAATAACTGAATAAATGGAAAGACGTCCATGTTCATGGATTAGAAGATTTTATATTGTCAAGATGGCAATACTCCCAAAATTGATCCACAGATTCAGTATAATCCCTACCAGAATCCTACCTATCTTTTTTCCAAAAATTGATAGGCTGATCCTAAAGTTCATATGGAAATGCAAGGGACCTATAATAGCCCGACAATGTTGAATAAGAACAAAGTTGGAAGAGTCAGGCTTCTTGGGGTTTTTTTCTGTGTGTGTATGTATGAGAAAGAAAGACAGACAGGAAGGGAGTGAGAGGGAGAGAGATGAGAAACATCAACTCATACTTGTGGCACGTTAGTTGTTTACCTATTGCTTCTCACATGTGCCCTGACTTTGGTGGGGGGGCTCCATCCAAACCAGTGACCCCCTGCTCAATCTGGTAAACCTGCGCTCAAGCCAGACACGCCTGCACTCAAGCTGGTGACCTCGGGGTTTTGAACCTGGGAGCCTAGCATTCCAGGTTGACACTCTATCTACTGTTCTACCACCAGTCAGGCAGACTTCTTGGTTTTAAAACTTTTCATTTTTTTTTTTTTTAATTAAGTGAGAGGTGGGGAGGCAGGGAGGCAGGGAGGCAGAGAGATAGACTACCACATGCACCTGGACTGGGATCTGCCTGGACTAGGATCCACTCAGCAAGCCCACAAGGGGGCAATCCTCTGCCCATCTGAGGCTTTCTCCAAATGGAGCTATTTTAGCACCTGAGGTGAGGCCATGGACTCAACCTCCCCGCCAGTGGCCAAGTTGCTTGAACCATTAAAGCCATGGCTGTGGGAGGGGAAGAGAGAGAGAGACAGGGTGGGTTAAGGTGGTTGCTTCTCCTTGTGTTCCCTGAATGTGAATCAAACCCGGGACTTTCACATGCTGGGCTGACACTCTACCACTGAGCCAACTGGCCAAGGCCTAAAACTTACTTCAGAACTACAGTAATTAAAACAGTATAGGACTGCCTGACCAGGCAGTAGCACAGTGGATACAGCATCCAAAGGGATACTGAGGACCCAGGTTCGAAAGCCCAAGGTCACCGCCTTGAGTGTGGGATTATAGACATGACCTCATAGTCGCTGGCTTGAGCCCAAGGTCGTTGGCTTGAACAAGGGGTCGCTGGCTCAGCTGGAGCCCCCTCCACCTACCCCCTCCAGTCGAGGCACATATGAGAAGCAATCAATGAACAACTAAAGCGCTGCAACAAAGAATTGATACTTCTCATCTCTGCCTTGCTGTCTCTTTGTCTCTGTCTCTCACTAAAAAAATAAAAACAGTATGGGACTAGCATAAGGATGGACACATGGACCAATAGAAAAGAATTGAGAGTTCAGAAATAAGCCTGTATCAATTGACTTTTTTTTTTTATACAGAGAAAGAGTCAGAGAGAGGGATGGATAGGAACAGACAGACAGGAATGGAGAGAAGTGAGAAGCATCAATCATTAGTTTTTTGTTGCTACACCTTAGTTGTTCATTGATTGCTTTCTCATATGTGCCTTGACTGTGGGCCTTCAGCAGACCGAGTAACCCCTTGCTCAAGCTGGCGACCTCAGGGTCTCGAACCTGGGTCCTCCGCATCCCAGTCCAATGCTTTATCCACTGCACCACCACCTGGTCAGGCTCAATTGACTTTTGACAAAGGTACCAAGACAATTCAGTGGGAAAAAGAATCATCTTACCACTTACTGGGTACAGAGCTTGGTTTTTGGGGATTAAAAATTTTAGAAATAGCCTGACCAGGCCATGGTGCAGTTGATAGAGTGTCGGACTGGGACACAGAGGACCCAGGTTTGAAACCCTGAGGTTGTCAGCTTGAACGCAGGCTCTCCAGCTTGAGCACAGGGTCGCTGGCTTAAGCGTGGAATCATAGACATGACCCCAAGGTCGTTGGCTTGAGCAAGACATCACTGGCTTGGCTGTAACCCCTCAGTCAAGGCACATATGATAAAGCAATTAATCAGCAACTAAGGTGCCGCAACGAAGAATTGATGCCTCTCATTTCTCTCCATTCCTGTCTGTCCCTACCTATCCCTCTCTCTGATTTTCTGTCTCTATAAAAAAAAAAAAAATTAACTAGGTCAAAGATCTAAATATAAGAGCTAATTTACACAATACTCTTAGAAGAAAACATAGGTATAAACATAGGTATAAATGTTTATGGCCTTAGATTAAGCACTGGCTTCTTACGTGTCACATTAAAAGTACAAAAACCACAGGAAAAATAGATAAATGCGACTTTGTCAAAATGAAAACTTTTGTACTTCAAAGGACACCATCAAGAAAGTGAAAAGACATCCCGCAGAATCAGAAAAAATGTTTGCAAACCATGTTCCTGATAAGGGTCTACTATTCAAAATGAAAAACTCTTAGAACTCAATAATAAAAAAAAAACAGTTGAAAAATGAGCAAAGGTTTTGAATAAACATTTTTCCAAACAAGATATACAAATAGCCTGACCAGGCGGTGGCGCAGTGGATAGAGCGTCGGACTGGGATGCGGAGGACCCTGGTTCGAGAACCCGAGCTCGGCAGGTTGAGTGTGGGCCCATATGGCTTGGGCAAAAGCTCGTCAGCTTGGACCCAAGGTCGCTGGCTCCAGCAAGGGGTTGCTCGGTCTGCTGAGGGCCCACAGTCGGGGCACATGTGAGAGAGCAATCAATGAACAACTAAGGTGTTGCTACGGCAACGAGGAACTAATGATTGATGCTTCTCACCTCTCTCCGTTCCTGTCTGTCTGTCCCTATCTATCCCTCTCTCTGACCCTGTAAAAAAAAAAGGTGGGGGGGATAAAAAGATATACAAATACCCAATAAGCTCATGAAAAGATGTTCAACGTTATTAGCCATCAGGGAGATGCAAATCAAAACCACAACGAGATACCACTTCACACCCTCTTAGATAGTAATAATGAAAAAGATGGACAAGCCTGATCAGGTGGTGGCACAGTGGATAGAGTGTTGGGTTGGGACATGGGGGACCCAGGTTCAAAACCCCAAGGTCGCCGGCTTGAGCACGGGCTCATCTGACCTGAATACAGGCTCACTAGCTTGAGCACGGGGTTGCTGGTTTGAGCGTGGGGTCATAGAGATGACCCCAAGGTCACTAGATTTAGCCCAAAAGGTTGGTGGCTTGAGCAAGAGGTCACTCACCCTGCTGTAGCCCCCCAGTCAAGGCACATATGAGAAAGCAACCAATGAACAACTGAAGAGCCGCAACAAAGAATTGATGGTTCTCATCTCTCTCTCTTCCTGTCTGTCTATCCCTATCTGTCCCTCTCTGACTCTCTGTCTCTGTCAAAAAAGAAAAGAAAAAGATGGATAATAACAAGTGTTGACAAGAATGTGGAGAAATTGTAACCCTGATGTATGGTAATGGTGAAGCCACTTTGGAAAGCATTTTTAGCCTTCCAAAAGTTAAAAATAATTACCATGTGGCCTAGCAATTCCATGCTTAGGTAAATACCAAAGTAAATTAAAAACATATATCTACACAAAACCTCATACAAGGATGTTCAGAGTACTAGTCATAATAGTCAAAAAGTATAAGCAATCCAAATATTCATCATATGATGATCAAAAAACAAGATGGAGCATTTTGGTATATGTGTACAACGTCTAGACAAATGTATAAAATGGAATATTTGGCCATAAAAAGGGATGAGTACTGACTGAATCAGGCTACAACCGGGAGGAAACTTGGAAACATGCTAATTGAAGAAACCTGTAACAAGAAGCCACATATTATGTCCAGAATAGATGAATCCAAAGATATGGAAAGGAAAATAGTTACAGGGGTAGGGCGAGGGAGATAACGAGGAGTGTCTGTTATTTGATAAGGAGTTTCTTGTTTTGGTGATGAAAGTATTCTGGAATTAGGTGGTGCTAATTGTTGCACATCTTTGTGAATATACTAAAAACCACTAAATTGCATATATTAAAGCAGTGAATTTTATGCTGGGTGAATTACAACTTTTTAAGAGTATACCCATGAGCTAACATTTGTGTTCCATGTTAACTTTCATAGGCATATTTTTAAAGGCCACTAATTAAATGCAAAGTATTCAGCATTAATAGACTATTTGAGTAATGTAATTAGTTACTAGCTCTGGTGACTTTGAACATATATTTAACTTTCTTAGCTTTAGTTTCCTTGTCTATACATTGGGGATGGGCGTGGATAGGGTGGGTGGCAGCCCTCGCCTCATAGGATTAAATGGACTTAGACATGGAAATAGCCTAACTCAGCTCCTTGCCCAGAGTAGGTGTTTAGGAAAGGTCAGCAGAGCTTTTAGTAACGCCCTTCTGCCCCTCTTTCCCTCCCCTGGCGTTCTATTCCTTTGCAGACAGAGTGGGAAGCCTTGGAGCTGACAGATCACCAGTGGGCCCTAGATGATGTTGAAGAGGAACTCATGGCCAAAGACCTCCACTTTGAAGGCATGTTCAAAAAGGAATTACAGACCTCTATTTTTTGAAGACCAAGCAGGAATTAGCTATGTCAGGAACTCGGAGTAGCACTTAACCTTGTAACTTAAGTTTGAGTAGGAGCTTCTCGGAATAAAAAGGAGGATGCGTGAGCTGGCGGATATGCAGCAAGGATCATTCTTGTATGAGCCCTTATGTTTGCAACTAGAGGAATTACAAGGAGTGTGCTGGGTGACTTACACAGAAACAGCTGTCTTAAAAATGTTTAAAATTTTCCATCTGGTGACTATAGTAATGAAAGTCAAAGAAAGGGGGAAAACGCAAATTAGTGATAATAGATAAAACTTAGCAAAAATACAGTCTTTGGAAAAGGCATTGTCAGTTATACCTAATTATTATGTGTAGTCAGCCTGACTTCTAACCACAGTAAACTCCTGTTTTCTTGGTATCAGAACACCCTGCATTTTACCTTTATTTTTTTGTTAATATTTGTATAACTTTCTTTACACAAATAATATCTTCTCATTATGGAAATTTTAAGAACTATCAATGAGCAAAAAGTGAAGCTCCCTGTGTTGTTCATTTTGAGCCTACAGAACGACATAAAGAGCAAATATGTCTAAACCAATACCCAGGGCCAGGACAGACTTAGCAAACCTTCACTGTCTCCTAATACTGTCCAGTGAAAATTGGTGACCATGAGACTGCTAGATTCTCAAGTGCCTTTGGTATCATTAAAGACAGGTTAAATAATGTGAGGTCTTACTCTGGAGTTCAGAATATATGAAATCCATTGACAAATCAATGGTGCTATACTGTATATGGCTTCTCAGTTGAATGAAAGACTGCATTTCCCAGTTATTCTGCATAAGAGAGAGTTAACATATCACTGTTAAGAAGGGAGAGAGGGCAATTGCTGGTGGACACATAATTCAAAGGTTACCTAGGAATAATTCTGTCTGTATTAACTCCTAAGGAAGTGGCAGAGTGCCATTTCTGTACCTAGAGGTGAATGCAATTTGCATGTTAAGCGCTGTAATCAAGAACAAACAAGTCTTGGCTCTACAAATTAAACCATCCTGTTTTCTTTGCGTGGAAAAATTTTATCTCTGGGTCATTGTCAGCCTTTGACAATAGGTGGAGTGTCTGTTGTGGAACAGTGATGGAGAAAGATGAAAAGGTGTGATCCTTGCCCTCAGTGAACTCATAAGAGATACATGTAAGAATTAGTGATCCTTAATTTTAGGTTCACAGAAACTCTTTGATAATCTGATGGAAGCTTTGACTCTCTCCTCGAGAGTAATAAACAGGGGCACAGACACAGATTTCTCAGATAACCTCAAGGGTATTGAAAGACTCTCCAAAGGCTATTCATAGTGACCCATGGAACTCTTGGTAAGAAATGCAGATATTTGCCTGACCAGGCTGTGGTGCAGTGGATAGAGTGTCGGACTGGGATACGGAAGACCCAGGTTCGAGACCCCGAGCTCGCCAGCTTGAGCACGGGCCCATCTGGCTTGAGCAAAAGCTTGTCAGCTTGGACCCAAGGTCACTGGCTCCAGCAAGAGGTTGCTCGGTCTGCTGAAGGCCCGCGGTCAAGGCACATGTGAGAAAGCAATCAATGAACAACTAAGGTGTTGCGACGGCAACAAAAAACTAATGATTGATGCTTCTCACCTCTCTCCGTTCCTGTCTGTCTGTCCCTATCTATCCCTCTCTCTGTCTCTGTAAAAAAAAATAAGAATAAGAAATGCAGATATTTAAAATAGCTGCTTAAAATATTAAGAGACCAAGGGTTCACAGGAGAGCTAACCTTTGACCTGGGCTTTGAAAAAGTTCAGAGCATAAAAGCATTCCAGAAGAAATAGAACTAGCAAAGGCCCACATTAAAATGTCCACAGTTCAGGCCTGACCTGTGGTGGCGCAGTGGATAAAGCGTCGACCTGGGAACACTGAGGTCGCCAGTTCAAAACCCTGCACTGGTCTGGTCAAGGCACATATGGGAGTTGATGCTTCCAGCTCCCCCCCCCTTTCTCTCTCTCTCTCTCTCTCTCTCTCTCTCTCTCTCTGTCTCCTCTCTAAAATGAATAAAATAAAAATTTTAAAAAAAAATGTCCACAGTTCAACCTGACTGGTGTTGGTGCATTGGATGGAGCATCAACCTAGGATGCAGAGGACCCAGGTTCGAAACCCTGAGGTTGCTGGCTTGAGCAGGGACTCATCCGGCTTGAACTCCCCAGCTCCCATTAAGGCACTTAGGAGAAGCAATCAATGAACAACTAAAAGTGACGTAACTATGAGTTGATGCTTCTCATTTCTCCCTGTATCTCTCAAGAAAAAAGAAATGTCCACAGTTCATTGCACCCAGGAGAAGTGAGCAGTGTGGTATATACGGAAAGATCAAGATTGGAGTGAATGCAGTGACTGGTGATGAAGGTCACCCACAAGGCATCCTCAGAGCATCTCAGTCTGCCTCTTACCCCACACCATTTGTCTTTTTCCCTGTAACAAAATTGGGTGGATAGAATGTGAGACTTTCCTAACCCATCATGTTGGTGGTGCATACCCATGTTCTTGGCACCAGCAAGTCAAAAGGAAAAGCCAAGTTGGTTTTAGCAGACTCTTCCCAGAACCAGTACACAAGTTCAGGGATTGATGCTTATTGTGTGTGTGTTTTGGAATTCAGTTTGGGTCAAATCACTGAACATTTTATCATTTCCATCAACCTGGACTTATCACCCAAAACCAGCTAACGTAACCTGAAATGTCCGCTTACCGGACATGGTATGGAAGGAAGCTTGCATGAAAGGCTAAATATTGACAGTCAACTGCACAATGCAACTCAAAAATAATGGCAGATTTGAGGACAGTGGGTAAATTTGCACTTAGTGTCAAGTCATTGTGGTTCTTGTGTTCTATAAGAAGTGCTTTGGATGTGCATATGTGAAAGATGTGGAGGATTACTAATTAGGTGAGAAATCTTGCAGTTAGTTACAAGCGACAGAAACAAATCAACCTGGCTTAAGCAATTAAAAAAAAGAATGTAAATGGACTCAACCAAAATGCCTAATGGTCTGTTGGCTTCAGGTACAGCTGGATCCAGGGCTTCAAATGTTATTGGGGGCAGTTTCTCTTTCAAGTCTGCTTTTTCCTCTTCTCATGGGACACCAGCTTAGGAATACCAGTGAAGAGAAAGCACCCATTTTTGGAAAATTTCAGTAACAGGATAATTGACCTGATCTAGGTCATATGCACATTCCAGGAACTGCTTAGCCTCACCCAACTACAGGGATTGAAGGTGGGATAGAGGTGATTCCCTAAAGTCAGGGGGTGCAGCTGCCAGAAGAAAATGGCATGGGTAGAAGACAAGAAAAACAGTGCTTTACCCTTTAATCAACCAAACTGTCTCAAATGTTCCCATAAGGAGGTATTGCCTCTGTCCAATGACCACCCAGCCAGCCTGGGAGGTCAGGGAAGGCTTTCTAGTAAAAGTGTCATTTCAAGATGTGAAGGATCACAAGGAAATAGACACAGAGTCAGGGAATTAAATAAGGAAGGACTACAAGCAGAGGTGACAGTGTGTGTAAGGTCCCAAAAGCAAAGGTGGATGTTTTCATGAAACTGAAATAAGACCTTTGTGACCCTGACGTATAGAGAATTAAAAAGATGTGATGAGCATTGGGTTGTACACTTTAAGTGGGTGAATAGTTGGTAAGTTAATTATATCAGTAAAGCTGCTTAAAAAGCAAAGATGATGCCATGAGCAGGGCCAGATGGCAGAGAGTTTGTAAGTGATCCTTCAAAGGGCAACGATCCTGACATGGCAGTAGAATCCTTTGGGAAGGATGGATGTGAAGAGATTTGCTGCTAGGTGGGCGTGGGAGGTGTGAGCATTACAGATAGATGGTAGTGAGATGAGAAGAAAGTGCAGGTAGAGCTCAGACCATTTAGAGGCTAAACTGTCTTAGTGTGGCTTTGCATAAGGCACTTTCTCTGTCTGGGCCTCAGTCTTCTGTCTGTGAAAAGGAGATCATATGTTGCAGCCACTTTGGAAAACAGTCTGGCAGTTCCTCAAAAAGTTAAACAGAAAGTTTCCTTATGATCCAGCAGTTCCACTCCTAAATAGATATATACCTAAGAGAAATGAAAACATACCCACACAAAAACATATATAAATATTCATTGAGCATTATTCATAATAACCAGAGTAGATACAACCCAAATGTCCATCAACTGCTGAACAATATATAAAATACAGCCTGGTTGGGTAGCTCAGTTCGTTAAGAGCATCGTCCTGATACACCAAGGTTGTGGATTCATTCCCCAGTCAGGGCACATACAAAAAGCAATCAGTGAGCCTGCCCTGTGGTGGCACAGCGGATAAAGCATCGACCTGGAATGCTGAGGTCACCATTTTGAAACCCCGGGCTTGCCCAGTCAAGGCACAATGAGAAGCAGCTACTACGACTTGATGTTTCCCACTCCTCCCCTCCCTTCTTTCTCCTCTCTCTAAAATCAATAAATAAAATCCAAAAAAAAGCAACCAGTGAATGCACAACTAAGTGGAACAACAAATCGATGTTTCTTTTTTTCTTTTTCTTTCTCTCTCTCCCTCTCTCTTAAAGGAGTGCATAGTAATATATGGTATTGTGATGACTTGAAAAGAATAATGCACATAAAGGTAGGTAACCTAGCTCCTGGCTGACAGTACTTGGTAAATGGAGCTATTGACCATCCCCCATCTACTCAGAATCATCTCACAGCCAACCCCTGTCTCAGTCTCCAGGATGACGCTGGGAGCTCCTTTTGGAGCCAGGATACTTCCCATCTATACCTGGCACTCTTATGTTCCCCTCTAACACTTACCTCCACCCCCAGCCAGTCTCTTCTTTCCATAAGATCAGCTTTCTTCTTGGCTTCTGGTTAAAGGGATCATAATCTCTCTTGCTTTTGTCTGGAATCTCAAAACCCATGGCAATTGTTGATTTAGAAACACAATGGGACTGGGGCTCCTGGCTCCAAACACAGCCAGGGAGCAGCCAGATGATGCTGCCTGGATTGAGGTGTTGAACACTGTTAGGCCAGTAAGTCTTTGCAGGGGTATGAATGGAGTGACATTGAGGAAGAGAACCAGGCCAGCTCTGAACCTGCTAGGGCATCTTGACATCCCCAAAGGATGCTCACCAGAGAATTCACATGAGGCACTGAGAGAAGGGTTCTATACTCCTCAGCTTCTGTAGTGGGTCCCGGAACTATCCTGCCACCAGGGTTGCCCACGGGGAAAAGACAGCCCCTCAAAAGAAATTGGGATGCTGTCAGCAAGAGAAATAGATCTTGAACAATACCCTAAAATGCTAATTATTATATACAGAACCAGGATCCAGATAACTTCCTACAAGATCAGAACAACTGGATAGATCCAACATGATAAAATAAACATTAAAAATATGTAGACTCGTGCTCGCTTCGGCAGCACATATACTAAAATTGGAACAATACAGAGAAGATTAGCATGGCCCCTGCGCAAGGATGACACGCAAATTCGTGAAGAAAAAAAAAATATGTGGACTCTTGGCCCTGGCTGGGTAGCTCATTAGAGCATCATCCTGATGTGTCAAGGCTGAGGGCACATACAAGAAAAAAACCAATGAATGTATAAGTGGGTGGAACAACAAATCAGTTTATCTCTCTTGCTAAAATCAATCAGTAAAATTTTTTTTAAAAAATGTAAACAATGAGGGTCAAGAAACCAACTGCACCCGACCAGGTGGTGGCTTAGTAGATAAAGCATCAGCCTGGGACACTGAGGACCCAGGTTTGAAACCCCAAAGTCACTGGCTTGAGTACAGGTTCATCCGGCTTGAGCTCAGGCTCATCACCTTAAGCATAAGATCATAGACATGACCCCACGGTCGTTGGCTTGAGCCCAAGGTCTTTGGGTTGAGCAAGGGGTCACTGGCTCAGCTGGAGCCCCCGGTCAAGGCACATATGAGGAAGCAGTCAATGAACAACTAAAAAAACTGCCACAACAATAAATTGATGCTTCTCATCTCCTTTCCTGTGTGTCTGTCTCTCTCACTAGAAACCAATTGCACACAAAGAAATGTGGAAAACCTACTAGGATCAACAGTGGGCAACAAAGCAATGTGGCTGCCAGAAACATAATTCAGTGTATAGCCATATTAATGGAGGAGTAGACTCTAGGAAAGGGAAGGTGTAAGTTCAGCTTTATTCCCAACTGGGTTCAATTCCCAGAGTCATACTTTAGCCTGACCAGACAGTGGTGCAGTGGGTGCAGCATTGACCTGGAATGCTGAGGACTCAGGTTTGAATCTCCAAGGTCTCTGGCTTGAGCACAGGCTCACCAGCTTGAGTGTGGGGTTGCCGGCTTTAGAGTGATATCATAGACATGACCAGGATCACTAGCTCAGCTGAAGCCCCAGTCAAGGAACATATGAGAAAGCAATCAGTGAACAACTAAATGCTACACAGGTTGATGCTTTTTATGTCTCTCCCTTTCTGTCTGTCTCTCCCTGCCTGTTCCATTGTTTGTATTTCTCTCTCTCTCTCTCTCTCTCACACACACACACACACACACACACACACACACACACACACACACACACCATACTTTAAAGGGGACATTGTTGCCATAGTAAGAAGCAAAAAGAGAAAAGTACCACAATGGTGAGAGCACAGAATCCTGTTATTTGAGGAAAGGACAGGGAGTGTTTGGTCTGGAGGGGGAAATTTTAGAGAAAGGAGAGATGCCTTTACAATTCTGAAGAGCTTCCCACAAGGAAAACAATAGAACTGGTCAGATGAGATGGTGAAATGGGAAAAGCCTGACTGTTCTCCTAGAGTCAGGAAAGCTGGACTCCAGGTCCACTGTTTACCATATATTAGGGATTGAACACTGTTTAAACCACACACCAGGTCAAACACAACTGTGAGAGGCAAGAAAATACTGGGAGGGAGAGTTCAGCTCAAACCTTAAAACATTGTCTTTTTTTTTTTTTAAGTGTGTTTTTTTTATTCTTTTTATTTTATTCATTTTAGAGAGGAGACAGAAAGAGAGTGAGAGTGAGAGAGAGAGAGAGAGAGAAAGGGGGGAGGAGCCAGAAGCATCAACTCCCACATGTGCCTTGACCAGACCAGTGCAGGGTATTGAACTGGCGACCTCAGCATTCCCCCAGGTCGACGCTTTATCCACTGCGCCACCACAGGTCAGGCACATTGTCTTTCTTTTAAAAGTGATATTTGTCATTCTTCTCTCAGAACACAAAAGAAATACATAGTGGTATAGAATATTGGTAAACAGAATAGCGAAGTTAGATAAAAATCACATTAACCCCTCTTTACTTTCTAATATTTAGGGATAAGATACATCAACAGACAGAAACGAAAATGGGATCATAAAAATATCTGATAAAATTTAGAGTATCAGGCCTGACCAGGCGGTGGCACAGTGGATAGAGCATCAGACTGGGATGCAGAAGACCCAGGTTCGAGACCCCGAGCTCGCCAGCTTGAGCGCGAGCCCATCTGGCTTGAGCAAAAGCTTGCCAGCTTGGACCCAAGGTCACTAGCTCCAACAAGGGGCTGCTCGTTCTGCTGAAGGCCCGCAGTCGAGGCACACATGAGAAAGCAATCAATGAACAACTAAGTTGTCACAACGAAAAACTGATGATTGATGCTTCTCATCTCTCTCCATTCCTGTCCGTCTGTTCTTGTCTATCCCTCTCTCTGACTTTCTCTGTCCCTGTAAAAAAAATAAAGTTGCGATGTTCCCTTAAAATAAAATGAAATGCATGCACATAAAGGTTTTTTGCAAGCAAAGGAAACAATATGATGTTAACATTGGGCATTTGTGGAGGCAGAATCAGAGAGGCCAAGGGTAAGACAGTAATATGTTCTCTGAGTATTTTTGTGTTGCTTGAATTGGGACAATCAGGATATATTGCTTTTATAATTCCAATGACTGAAATTTAAATAAACAAGAATCTACCCTGGAAATTTCTCTATGACATTAAAGATTTTATATCATATTTAATGACCACATATAGTTCTTTTTTTTTCTTTTATTTATTCATTTTAGAGAGGAGACACAGAGTAGTGAGAGAGAGAGAGAGAGAAAGAGAGAAAGGGGGGAGGAGCTGGAAGCATCAACTCCCATATGTGCCTTGATCAGACCAGTGCAGGGTTTTGAACTGGCGACCTCAGGGTTCCCAGGTCGACGCTTTATCCACTGCGCCTCCACTGGTCAGGCATACACATACAGTTCTTGTATGGATCTTTCTTTTCTTTTCCTTTCTTTCTTTCTTTCTTTCTTTCTTTCTTTCTTTCTTTCTTTCTTTCTTTCTTTCTTCTTTCTTTCCTTCTTTCCTTCCTTCTTTCCTTTTTTCCTTCTTCTTTCTTTTTTTTTGTGACAGAGAGAGGGACAGATATGGACAGACAGACCAAAAGAGATGAGAAGCATCAATTCTTCGTTGCAGCTCTTTAGTTCATTGATTGCTTTCTCCTATGTGCCTTGACCAGGGAGCTACAGCAGACCAAGATGAGCCCATGCTCAAGCTGGTGACCTCAGCGTTTTGAACCTGGGTCCTCTGCATCCAATGCTATATATCCACTGCACACTGCCTGCTCAAGATGGATTTTTCTTAATATATTGAATCTAATGTTGAATATTTACTATTTCAGGAGCTGTCTAAAGAGGGACCAGGAGCATTTAGACCAGAGGTGCTCAATACGTCAATCATGATCTACTGGTAGATCGCAAAGGAAGTGTGGGTAGATCGCATGACATTAAAAAGACATTTGTCTTTTGATTGGCATACAGGGTAGCCAATCTGACGTCTGAACTTTTGACACTCTACGCATGCGCATTAAACCATGCTAACTTGTTCAGTTACATTGCTGCATAGTTAGCCTTCAATTTATTTAAACTAAATACAACAAAGGGTATGAAAATGAGTGCCGTAGCTGGTCCGAGTAAGAAGCCTAAAACCTACCACTTTCATACAGAATGGGAGGGGATTTTTTTCACTATGTCATATTCTAAGTGCGTTTGCCTCATCTGTCTGTGTGCCATTGCTATTCCAAAGAAGGGAAATGTGGAGCGGCTTTTTCGGACTGTTCATAAAAACTATGACATTGACTTTCCTCCGAAAAGAGAGCTGAGAAGGAGAAAGGTGAAAGAAGAATACACAATATTAAATAGTAATAATAGTAACTTAAATAATGATAATATAGAAGAAATAAATTTATGTTTTGCATTTTTATTGTAGATAGATCATTTTGACTTGGTCACCTTCTAAGTAGCTCGCAAGCTGAAAAGGTGTGGGCACCCCTGATTTAGACAGTGTATCAGCCCTGAAAATGTGCAGATCTATAGATCTAATTAACTATGCTTCAGGTAGGAAATTATCTGATAAGTTCACTAGTACATGTGCGTGAAAATATCTATGCAAGAATTGGTCCCTGTCTCCTTCTCGTTAGCAAAAAGCTGGAAACAACTTACATGATCAACCTCAGGGACTGTATAAATCACAATTACAAGCTGGCCATATACTGTAATTCTCAACACAGATACAAAAAGTGAGATGGGCCTGACCAGGCGATGGTACAGGGGACAGAGCATTGGACTGGGATGTGTAAGACCCAGGTTCAACACCCAGGTTCAAGACCCCGAGGTCACCAGCTTGAGTGCGGGCCCATCTGGCTTGAGCAAAAGCTCGCCAGCTTGGACCCAAGGTTGCTGGCTCGAGCAAGGGGTTGCTCCGTCTGCTGAAGGCCTGGGGTCAAGGCACATGTGAGAAAGCAATCAATGAACAACTAAGGTGCCACAACAAAAAATTAATGATTGATGCTTCTTGTCCCTATATATCCCTCTCTCTGTCTCTGTAAAAAAAAGAAAAGAAACCGAGATGGATCTGTAGAAATTTACATGGAAAATGTGCCAGGATAGCCTGGGCCTAGTAGTTCAGTTGATTGGAGCATCATACTAATGGCTCCAAGGCTGTGGGTTTGATCCCCTGTCAGAGCACATACAAGAAACAACCAACAAATGCACGAATAAGTAGAACAACAAATCTGTATTTCTCTCCCTTCCTTCCTCTTTTTCTCTCTCTCTAAATTAATAACTTAAAAAATATATTTTAAAACATTGTCAGGATATATTGCAAAGTGAAGGGAGAAAGTTTCAGAACAATATGTACAGCATGGTATTTCTATATATTTAAACTGTATATATCATTGTTCACTGGAAAAGGTCCGAAGGATACATATCAAGCCATAGGTAGGATTTACCTATAGGTATGTATGTATTCCTATAAGGATATAAGTATGGAGCATAAAGGAGGTGAGCTCTCTGTCCCCTAAGGTATGCAAACAGATAGGCTGCCTCATTTTGAGCGATGCTATGGAAGGGATTGCCACATCCTTCGGAAGTGACCTTGGTCCCCTCTTAGCCCTGAGAATCTCAGAGAATGGGAAAAACCCGGACTAGGTGAAGAATCCATCCTTACAGGGAAAGGGTTAAGTGAGGATGGCGTTCCTGTGGGCGGGCTCGGCGATCGGCAGCGCCAGGCTCTGTTAGCCAAGTCTGAGCATCTCGGAGGATGCGGCGCGGCCAGCAGCTGCTGGGACACGCGCAAGGTGAACGCGGGGGCTGCCTGCACGACGCCCAGGTGAGGAGCTGGCAGAGGGAGGGGACTATGGCAGGGCCCGGGCAGGGAACAGGGCCTGCAGCCCCCATCTCAGGCGCGTGCAGCAGAACCTGCATTAAAGCCCACCCCCACCCGGGACACTGCGGGAAGGCGAGGAGCCAGGGGAGGGGAGGAGGAGGAAGAGAGGTAACCTGAGATGGATCAGCTCTGGAGGCTGCCTTGCGCTGTCCTCGGGCCTCTCCCCACTCCCGGAGGCAGGGAGATACCCCCCAACACTCCTGTCTCCGAGAAAAAATCCTCTCCAGCAGCTGGAGCCCAGTACTGGGCCGTCCCTTCCTTGTCCGCAGATGCCCGCATCTCTTGGATTGGGGGTGGTGAGCAGATGGCATGTGCTTATCATTGAAGGCCCAACTCAGCTGTCTCCTCTTCAAAGCTTTTCCAAACCCCTGTGCAAAATGAGCCACTGGCGGGTTTCACAAGTATGGCTGTGTGACCTTGGGTGAGTTGCTCAACCTCTCTGAACCTTGGTTTCTTCCCCTGTGAAATGGGTATATCCACACCTGCTTGTGTTGGGAGGGTTGAATGAGATGACATGTAGTTAAGCTTAGCACAGGAGCCTAACTGGATAAGAGCTCAACACAGGAGTACTACATATTATTAAACCAGTAGCTGTGTTAAGGGACTTTCAGTCAGTTCCCCTCAGCTCACTCCCACTCCTGACACTAGAACTCAGGTTTCTGTTTGGATCCCCAGCACCTAACCTGGGCTAGGAGCAGAGAGAGCATGGAGCTTGGTGAATGTCTGAGAAATGAACCAACAAGGACTTAAGGCAGAGTCTAAACTCAGTTTGGGGGATGGCTTTAAGAATTTTTGTTTGTTTTTGTTTGTTATTTTTAATGGCAGAGGCAGACAGAGGGACAGACAGACAAGAAGGGAGAGAGATGAGAAACATCAATTCTTCGTTGCGGTTCCTTAGTTGTTCATTGATTGGTTTCTCATATGTGCCTTGACGGGGGTGGGGGTGGGGGAGGCCACTACAGCAAACCTAATTACCCCTTGCTCGACCCAGTGACCTTGGGCTCAAGCTGGTGAGCCTTGTTCAAACCAGATGAGCCCGCGCTCAAGCTGGCAACCTCGGGGACTCGAACCTGGGTCCTCCACATCCCAGTCTGACGCTCTATCCACTGCGCCACAGCCTGGTCAGGTGATTTTAAAGAGTCTTTGAACTCCCTGAAATTGTCCACAACTTTTGGTGAACCTGGGTATTTTTCTGGGGAGAGACCCTGGAATTTCCATTGGATTCTCAAGGTATCTGTGGGCCACCAAGGGTTAGGAATCAGGAGGATTTGGGCATAGCTGTTTCCCAAAAGAAAGGAGCATGACCTCCACCCCTAAACACAACAGACTGAGGCCTGGGTTCTCAGTCGCTATCCTCTCCCTCTTCTGGCTGTGGGGTCCTTCCGGCCTCCCTGGCTCAGCTACAGACTCTCAGGAAGAGGAACCTTTAGGGAATAGATAGCTGGAGCCATTCACATGCTGTAGGGCTGGAGACAAGAAATGGAAGATGCAGAGACAGCCCTAGAGAATCCCAAGCCAGTGTAGGAGACCAGAGATTACTACATTATATACCCAGGGTGATGCGAAGGAGTGGAGGGAGATGTTAGGAAAAGAAATGTCTATGCTGAAACAAGCCACTGTCATAGCTTACCTGGTTTTCTGCACTAGCTTCTCTCCCCCTTTTAATTTATCTTATCTTTATTTTATTCATTTTAGAGAGGAGACACAGAGTGAGAGAGAGAGAGAAAGAAAGAAAGGGGGGAGGAGCTGGAAGCATCAACTCCCATATGTGCCTTGACCAGACCAGTGCAGGGTTTTGAACTGGCGACCTCGGTGTTCCCAGGTCGACACTTTATCCACTGCGCCACCACAGGTCAGGCTCTCCCCCTTTTAAAACATTTATCAGATCATGAAACTCCCATGCTTAACATCTCCATTGGCTTCCTAAGACACTTATAATAAAATCCAGGTGACTTATTGTGGCTAGATCCCCTAGTGATCTAGCCCTGCCTTCCTGATTTTATCTCTCTCTGTCACTTTCTCCTTAATTTGTTGAGTTCCAGCCACACTAGCCTTATTTCTCTTTTTAACTTAAAATTTATTTATTTATTTATTTATTTATTTATTTATTTATTTTTAAATTTATTTATTTATTCATTTTAGAGAGGAGACACAGAGTGAGAGAGAGAAAGGGAGAAAGAGGGGAGGAGCTGGAAGCATCAACTCCCATATGTGCCATGACCAGACCAGTGCAGGGTTTTGAACTGGCGACCTCAGTATTCCCAGGTCAACGCTTTATCCATTGCGCCACCACAGGTCAGGCTTAAAATTTATTTTTAATTTTAAAAAATTTAGCCTGACCAGGAGGTGGCACAGTGGATAGTGCGTCGGACTGGGATGTGGAGAACCCAGGTTCGAGACCCTGAGGTCGCCACCTTGAGCGCGAGCTCATCTGGTTTGAGCAAGGCTCACCAGCTTGAGCCCAAGGTCGCTGGCTCGAACAAGGAGTCACTCGGTCTGCTGTAGCCCCCCGGTCAAGGCACATAAGAGAAATCAATCAATGAACAACTAAGGAACCACAACGAAGAATTGATGTTTTTCATTTCTCTCCCTTCTTGTCTGTCTGTCCTTATCTCTGACCCTGTCTCTGCCACACACACACACACAAAAAATTGATTTTAGAGAGAGGAAGAGAGAGAGAAAGAGAGACAGACACATCAATGTTTCTGTGTGTGCCATGACCGGAGGAAATGGAACTAACAACCTCTGTGTATCATCAGGACGATGCTCTAACCAACCGAGCCATCCAGCCTTCCTTTTTTTTTTTTTTTTTTTTTTTTTTTACAGGGACAGAGAGAGAGTCAGAGAGAGGGATAGATAGGGACAGACAGACAGGAATGGAGAGAGGTGAGAAGCATCAATCATTAGTTTTTCGTTGCCGATGCAACACCTTAGTTGTTCATTGATTGCTTTCTCACATGTGCCTTGACCATGGGCCTTCAGCAGACCGAGCAATCCCTTGCTGGAGCCAGCGACCTTGGGTCCAAGCTGGTGAGCTTTTGCTCAAGCCAGATGGGCCCGCGCTCAAGCTGGTGAGCTCGGGGTCTCGAACCTGGGTCTTCTGCATCCCAGTCCGACGCTCCATCCACTGCGCCGCCTGGTCAGGCAGCCTTCCTATTTCTTGAACTCTTCTAGCTCATTCCTGTTTCAGGGTTTTTGCACTTTCTGTTCCCTCTACCAAATACTTTTCACCCATATCTTCAAATGGCTGACTCCTTTTTCTCATTCAGCATTCAGCTTAAATATCACCTCAGAGAGGCTTTCCCTGCACCCCCTGTGTAAAGTAGCCCCTATCCCTCTACCTCTTAATCCTGTTTTCTTTTCTCCATAGCTCACCTTATTTAACATCATTCATTGTCTGTCCCTTACATAGGCTGCCCAGCTCCATGAGTGCAGGTATCTTGTCAATCCCGTTCACTGCTTTATCCCCAGGGTCTGGCACATAGTATAAGCTCCAGTTATTTGATGAAATAGTTAGGGGGGCTGGTGGAAAAGAAAGCTTTCTGGACAAAGGGAAAAGTAAAGGGGCTCTAATATTTAGGCTGCTATCATAGGCCTGACCCATTATGTGTTTTGTTATGTAAGTCTTAAAAGAGCTTTTAGAGTAAGGTACTCTCATTACACCTATTTTACTGATGGAAAAACCCTAAATCAAAAAGGTAAAGTAACTCACTCAGGAACTGTCAAAGCTTGGATTCAAACCCGGGTCCCTCCTCAAATGCAGGGTCCTATTCCTCCTCTCCCTCTCTATCTCTCTGATATTTGAGCTGGGACTTCAAGAATAGGAGTTCAGCCTGACCAGGTGGTGGCACAGTGGATAGAGCTTCGGATTGGGATGCAGAGGACCCAGATTTGAAACCCAGAGGTTGCCAGCTTGAGACCAAAGTCGCTGGCTTGAGCCCAAGGTTTCTGGCTTGAGCAAGGGGTCACTCACTCTGCTGTAGTCAAGGCACATATGACAAAGCAATCAATGAACAACTAAGGAGCCTCAATGAAGAATTGATACTTCTGATCTCCCTCCCTTCCTGTCTGTCCCTATCTGTCTCTCTCTCTCTCTCTCTCTCTCTCTCTCACACACACACACACACACACACACACATAGGATTTCAGCAAGTGAAGGAGATGGGAGAGGGCATTCCAGGCAGAGGGAGTGGCAAGAGCAAAGATCATACCTTTGGCATTAAGCAGTCCAGCAGGTGTTAAAAGGTAAGTGAGCAGCCTGGTATGGCCTTGGAAGGCCAGAAAACAGTGTTAAGTCTCTCCTGAGGGCAATAAGGAGCCACTGAAGGTTTTGAAGCAGGGCAAGTGGCATGACCAGAGATGCAATTTTAAAAGGTCACTCTGGGTAGCACAAAGAGACAGACCAGAAAGGGAGAAAAGGGTGGTAGGGGAGGGAGACCTGCCTCATGTTGCTCTTTGTTCTTTTCTGCCAGCCCCCTTGGGGAAGCCACAGGAGCACCTAACCCTCCCATATCATTCCCCTTCTCCATTTTTTTTAGGCTCATCTAGTGAAGACTGGAAGTTGAGGGTCTAGGCCTGGACATCAGATTGGACCATGGGCCCCAGCCCATTGGACCATGTATGTGGCCTCCTGCTGCTATTGCTGCTGCCATCTTTGAGGGCTGGCCTTGCCCTGGGTGGGGGCCTTCCCAGGCTACAGGAAGACTCAGAACCACATCTGATCCCAGGAGCCCACCACAAGGGCCCTGCTGGCACAAGGCCCAAAGCCTTTGACGTCCTCTGGGAGAAGTCCAGAGATGAGAGCCCTTGGAACTCCAGTGTACCCCAGATTCCTGCTGAAGAGGTGTCTGAGAAGATTGAAGACTCTCCCCTTGGTCCAGCCCTGCATGGACCTAAAGCAGCCCATGGAACTCAGAGAGAAAGACCCCCAGTAACATATGACTTCCAGGTGGCTCAAGGGCCAAGTTCTCAGGGCTGGACAGGAACTCCTGTCTCACAGGAGCCTCTGGAGCAAGATGCACCAGCACCCCATCCCATGGGGCCCCCCCATCTCACATTCATCCCCACAACTCCCAAACTCCAACTCAGGGTACCCACAGTGCCTCCCTCCCTAGGGGAGCCTGGAAGCCAAGTGAAACAGCAACCACTTAGAGATGAGGGTCTGGTTGCCAAAGCCAAGAACAGGGTCTCAGAGACATCTTCCTCAGCCTACCAGGGTCCTCCCCACACTCTTGAACCCAACTCAGGCACTATCAGGAAGCCAGTGCTGGAAGAACAGGGTGGGGGTGAGGAAGGTTTCCAGGAGACAGCTCAAGGCCCCCTCTTCACCCAGCAGGTTCCAGCAGCTTCTGAGGCTAGCTTGGTACCCCCAGTTGAGATGGCATCCACTCAGGAGCCTGGGTCCCAGCCAGACCTGGCATTGGCCAGAAGCCTTCCTCCTGCCGAAGAGCTGCCAGCTGAGCTCCCCAAGAAGGCTGGAGGTGGGAAGGCTGGGGCAGTTAGTTTTCCAAGTCCCTCACTGAAGCAGGCTGACGTTCCTGATGTTCAGGGCTCACCAGGACCCCAACCTTCACATTCCTCAGTCTCAGAGACTCCTGATGGGCAGCCCAAGTCAGGTAGGTACCAAAGTGAGGGAGCCAAGCAAGGCTGGGAGGGGCAGTATTCCGTGGCAGCTTGATGTCTCAGTTTGTGTGTGTCCTCTGGGTCTCATTTTCCTCATTATGGCAGATGAGGTTATTGTGCTTTGCTTCTAGGGAAATTAGACTTTGGGGACCATTGGAGTGTCAGGCAAAGTACTGACTGCTTTTGTAATTTCAGAGATAGCAACAATGAATGGAGCAGACCCCATCTCTCCCCAGCGGGTAAGAGGAGCAGTGGAGGCCCCAGGTACCCCCAAGTCCCTCATTCCTGGCCCCTTGGACCCTGGCCCAGCTACTAACCAAACAGAGAGCCCTGTGGGGGCCCTGCAGCCAGGTGAGGACACGGCTGGGGGTTTGGGGAGAGCGGGTACTTTGTCTAACTAAGAACCTAAGAATGATAATGAAGTCCATATGGGAGGGTGGAGAGTGAATGAAGATAAACACCTCCTTAAAGGAATTGGCTAGAACCTCCTTCAAACAACTTGTGACAATAAACTAATACTCACTAGGTACTCTGGGAGAAGTCATTTGACCTTTTGGGGCTAGAATGTTCTTAAATGTAACATGGATATATTTAGTGCAGTGATTCTCCAACTCTGGCAAATCACCCAAGGAGCTTTTAAAAAATTCCCAAGGAATTCTGATTCACTTGGTCTCCAGGTGATTCTAATATGCAGGACATGTTGAGAACTGCTGGCATATTATTAGTAAAGATGATAGCACACATCCATTTAACACTTATTGGGTGCTGGGCACCATGCTAAACATTTTAACCTCACCACAGTCCAGTGAGGTAGATGCTGCTACCACCCCCTATTTACAGATGTGTTTGGAAAAGTTAAATTACTTGCCCATCACACTAGGGAATAATGGAAAATCAAAAGCACTTTACAAGGGGCTATTTAAATATTGTTATTATTACAGATGAAGCCGAGGAGTGGCCGGGGCGCCCCCAAAGCCATCCCCCAGCACCCCCAGTCCAGGCCCCGTCAACGTCACGCCGGGGCCTCATTCGGGTCACCACGCAGCGCGCCCTGGGACAGCCATCCGCTACGGAGCCCTCAGCCAGCTCCATGGCATCAATCCCAGCCTCTAGCCCTCCGGCCAACGCCACCGCACCTCCCCTGCGCTGGGGTCCCCTTCGGAGGGTGCTAAGCTTTTCCTGGGAGCTGCACGTCTATGGGGTGGGGGTGCTCTTTCTGCTGCCGGCGTTGCTGGCAATGGGCTGTCTGGCAGTCGCCCCCGCAGGGCCCTGGTTGGCACTGGTGGCGGCAGTGCTGGTGCTCCTAGCATCGGGGCTGCGATCTGCTTACATGCTTGCGGACCCGTATGGCTCGCAGGCGCGACTGGGTTTACGCGCCGGCCTGGTGCTCTATAACCTACCCTTCCCCTTGCTGCTCACTGCGCTAGCGGCCTTGACCCTGCTCGGCCTGGGTGCCGGGCTGCCACCGCAGCTACAGAACCCGCTTCTGTTGGGAGTAGTGGCGTTGGTGCACGGCGTGGTGTTACTCACTACAGACCTGCTGTCGGCGAGGCCGGCACTGAACCTCCTGGCTCAGGGCCTCTCGTGCGCCTGGGGGGCAGCCGTCGCTCTGGGCACGCTCTGTCTGTGCCGTCGCCGCCTGCTGGATGGGCCGCGGGGCTGGGATGTCAGCCCCGGCCCACGGCTCCTGGCAGTGGCTGGCGCGCTGGGGCTGCTGGCCAGCGGCTTACAGCTGGCGGCCGCGCTCTGGCTATACCCAGGCCCTGGCCGCGTGGGCCGCTTCTCATGGGCCTGGTGGGGAGTCCATTTCTGGCTTCGCCTGTTGGAGCTTACTTGGGCTCTCGCCTTGGCGATGGCCGCCATAGCCGCCGTGCGGCCCAGGCCGCCCACAGAGCATGCGTGCTGGGCTAAGCTGCTGCGTCTGGCATGTCCCGCGCCCTCGGGCAAAAGCGAGGTGCCGGAGCGACCCAACAACTGCTATGCGGGGCCCACTGGCGTCGGCACAGGCAGTTTGGACATAAGTAAGAGCCTCATCCGCAACCCTGCGGAGGGCGTTCTGCCTGCTACGCCCAGTTCGGGTGCCTGGGGCTCGGCTGCGTCCCTGGGCCGCTGTCACCGGGGTGACCCGGGACTCTCCCATACCAGCGTGGAACCAGCGCCGTCGATGAGCGAGTTGGACCTGCGGCCCCCTTCGCCTATTAACCTGAGCCGCAGCATCGATGCGGCACTCTTCAAGGAGCACTTGGTGAGAGACAGCGTGTTCCGGCGCTGCGGCCTGCGTGGCTTGGCCACCCCGCCACCTGGGGGCGCGCTGCGGCCACGTCGGGGCAGCCACCCTGACGCCGAGCTCGAAGAGGCGGGCTCTTCGCTCCTCCGAGGCCGCTGCTGGTCGCTCAGCGATGTCCGTGCGCGCGGGCCAGTCCCACCACACGTGGTGGACGAGCCTGATCAGGTGGCTTCTGGTAGCTCTGGGGAAAGCTTTTCCAGGGGCTCGCTCAAGATCAGCTGGAATCCTTGGCGCCATGGGCTGTCGTCGGTGGACAGTCTGCCCCTAGATGAGCTGCCCAGCACAGTGCAACTATTGCAGGCCCCAGCCCCTGCTCCTACTAGGCCTGGGGAACCTACTACTGAGGTCCAGCCTCGCTGCAAGCCAGGGGACTCCCGCAGCGCCTCTAGCGACACCATTGAGCTCTGAGCCTACTTGTGCTGCTGCAAGACCAGGGCCGTGCTGTTGGTGACCATATGGCCTGGTCGATTGGGACAATTGAGCATTTCAAAAACTGGCATTCTGGGGGTCTCAACCTGACTGCAGCCCCTACAGACAGCCAGGAGTGAACCCACCCCTGTATCTTGTTTTTTAAATATCTCTATTTTCTCCGGCAGGAAATTTGCACAGAGGCTGTGACTTATGCGGTATACAGGGTGGACATGCATGGATTTAGGTATGAGGAATGGGGTCCAGGTACCCCAAACACCCCTCCAGACTCCTAACTGTGGAGGAATGAGGCTCGCTTGTCTAGACTGTCCTCTTTGTGCCAAAGAAATAAAAACCTTAGGACTTGATTCATTGCCTCCCTCTGGGCACACCAGGATCCTGTTCAGAGAAGAGGTAGGAGGCACCCCCAACTAGTAATTCCAAGTCCAGTATGTGGTGGGGATAGGGAGACTGCCATAAGAACGGGCACTGGACCCTTAGCAGCTTTAAAAATAAGGCTACCAATATTTTATTGAACATATACTATTTGTTGTATACTGTCTTCAGTTCTTCACATTCATCATCTTATTTAATTCTCATAAGCCTGAGGGGAAAGCATTATCATTCCCATTTAATAGATGAGAAGAGTGAAGTTAAGAGATGAAAGTTAGCTGACCAGGTGGTGGTGCAGTGGATAGAGCACTGGACTGGGACACAGAGGACCCAGGTTCAAAGCCCCGAGGTTGCCAGCTTGAGTGCGGGCTTACCAATTTGAGCATGGGATTATAGACATGACCCCAAGACCGCTCGCTTGAGCAAGGGATCACTCGCTCTGCTGTAGCCCCCCTTCCCCATCAAGGCATATATGAGAAAGCAATGAACAACTAAGATCCCACAACAAAGAACTGATGCTTCTCATCTTTCTCCCTGTCTGTCCCTATCTGTCCCTCTCTCTGACTCTGACTCTGTCTCTGTAAAAAAAAAAGAGAGAGAGAGAGATGAAAGTTATTTGTCCAGGGTCCTTTGGCCCAAATACCGTTAATAGCTGATACCGAACCCAGAAAGTTCCACCTTCCCCTTCTCCTAATACTACTTCAGGGCCATACTTCTCTCTCCTCCCTCTACTTCTCTACCAGGGTGGCCCTCCATTTTCCAGGGTTTTAGAAAACTTCCCCAAGGGCTGGGGAGCTCTCAGCAGCTTAGGCCAGTGGTCAATAAACTCATTAGTCAACAGAGCCAAATATCAACAGTATGATTAAAATTTCTTTTGAGAGCCAAAATTTTTAAACTTAAACTATATAGGTAGGTACATTCCATATTGAGGTAGCGCTCGCACGTGGTATTTGTGGAAGGGCCACACTCAAGGGGCCAAAGAGCTGCAGTTTGCCGACCACTGGTTAGGCCAACCCATGGTGGGTGGGGGGTAGGTAGTAAGATCGAAGTTTCTCTCTTTTCCAAGACCTTTATTTCCTGAGATGAATAAATAAATCAGGGGATGGGAGGTGAATATGGAACAGGAGCTGGCAGCATGCAGCTGGCAGGAGGGAGCTGTGATGGGCTGACCCCTGCAGGGACCCCCACACACACCATCCTGGGCAGAGGCCAAAGCTCACTAGCAGCCACCATAAGACACTTTCAAACTACATACATCGTGAAGCCTGCTCAGGTCTCCCAAGGCCAAGATCTTATGGCATGCACCTTTAGGGCTACTTCCTCATCCCAGGGGCCTCACCTTCCCGGGCCTGGGTGCCTAGGCTGCTCCGTAGGTGGGTAGGGGTTGCTTATCCCACTTGAAAGTAAAGCAAGCTGCCTTGAGTGTCCAGGCAGGAGAGGCCTGACTTCTGGGGGCAGCCTGGTAGAAGGAGATCCTGAAAGTGTGGCAGAGATTATCTGCCCTTGATGAATCCTTCCAACACACGGTCACTGCGCTCTGACAACCAGTAGCCAGTCATGGCCGCCACAGCCCCAATGAAGATAGCAGTAAAGACCAAGTCACCCTTGGCCGCCAACGTGGCCAGTGCACAGATGATGACACCGAAGAACATCTGTTGCAGTACCACCATCTCGTCCTCTGTCATCTCTGAGAAAAAGCCTGCTGACTCTGAGGAATAAGAGAAGCACCTGTCATTCCTCCATTGCCTGGAGTCTCCCACACACACAATCATTACTGCCACTTGTCTGCTGGGCATGCCAGCAAATATTGGAACAGTTTCTGACACATGTCATTTACTGCTGAGAACAACTCTGAGAGGAGCAGTTATTACCTCTGTTTCAGTAAGTGAGAAACTGAGGCTCAGGGAGGTGAAGAGGTTTGCCCAAGGTTATACAGTGAGCAAGATGTGACAGAGCACATGTTATGTATACTAACTAGTCCAGCTCCAGAGCCAGACGGCCTGGATTCGACTCCCAGTTCTGCAACCTGCTTGCCATGTGGCCCTAGGCAAGTTGATTCATTTCTCTGCATCCTAGTTTCCACTATGTAAAACGGGGATGAGAAAGATAGGACTTAGACAGCACTGGATTTGTTTTAGGGGTAAAGTAAGTTAATACATGCCACATGCCTGAAACAGTTTCTGACACATGGTAAGAGTGGAAGTGATCAATATTATAGTCATTGTGACTGTCCTCCACTCCATTCACCACACCATAGTGTACAATAGCTCTGAACAGGCCAGTGCTGCTATGACTGTCCCATTGGACAGATGAGGAAAGAGGCTTGGGGAGGCAGAGTGATTTGATGCAAAGTCCAGTCTTCTTTCTACCCCAGGGAAGTGTGAGGCCACCAAAAGCCACTCTGGAGATCAGATGTAGGCTTCAGGTCTCAATGCAGCCTCATGAGGGCTGAGGGATGGGGAGGTTTGCTGGAGGCCAGGTTGGGGGCTCACCTGGGATCTGCTCCTTCACACAGATGCCCTCAATCTGTTTGTAGCCCTCAGCACAGACACAACGGTAACTGCCTTCGGTGTTCTCACACTGCTTGTTCTCTCCTGGACACACCTCTGTCTCACACTCGTCCACATCTTGAGGGAGGATTAGGAGGGATCAGAGGCCTGACTGCCAGGGTCCCACATGCAGCACCCCTGATTCCACCTTGCTCACATCCTGACACCCTCTACCCGTGCCCAGGTAACTTCTACCATTCCTCCCCCTGCCGTGTCCCTATTCCAGCCCCTCTCAATTCATGGTGGCAAGGCATTCCAAGGTACCCGTGCCCCATTGGCAGGAGACTCACCAAGACACTTGGAGCCCACCTGCTGGTAGCCAGGGCTACACTTCTTACAGCGGCCTGGCCCTGCCCCCATGCAGCCCAAGCAAGCTTTGGCACAGTCTGGAGAAAAGAGAGAGAAGGTTGAGAGCTGCCACTAGGCCCAGGGGCATTCTGGTGCCTAAGACAGAAATTTGGGGTGAACAGTGTGGAGCAGTTCCTCCTTACCCTTCCCACATCTCCTCCTCTACAGGAGTGGACACTCACCTCGGCACTCATACGAGCCCTCTGTGTTCACGCAGAATTGGTCAGCTCCACAGTTGGCTCGCTCTGTGCCACACTCATCGATATCTGCAGAGTCCAGGAAGGTGAGGAATTTCAATCCCTAGTTCACTAACAGGGAAGCTGAGGCCAGGATTGCTGGGGAATGGACTTGCCAGGTGTGTATGGTGTGGCAGCAACTGAAGGCTGTCCACCAACACAGAAGTAGAGGTGCAGCTGGGCTCCAGGATGCCCAGGCGGAGAATACCTTTTCCAGTCTGCCTTGCACCTCAGAATGGCCTTGTGGTTGTATTCTGGCCAACAGGATATAAACAGAGGTGATGTGCTCCACTTTTAGCTTTGTTTTAAAAAAACAGGCTTGGACTCATCTATACACTTTCTTCCCTGTCTTCCTTCCTGAGTGCTGGTTATGAAACGCAGAGGTGCCCATGACCTCGCTTCAACCACAAAGACAACACCGAATAGCATGACTGCACAGTAAGAAAGAAGAAATCTGGGTCTTTTGAGTAATTATACGTAGAGCTTCCCAACCTAGACCACTTGCTGTGAGACTGTGGTTTAAGATAAAAAACAAACCTCTAAATTCTTCCAGCGACCTCAGCGTTCCAGGTTGATGTTTTATCCATTGTGCCACCACAGATCAGGCTAAACCTCTAAATTCTTTAAGCCAAACTTTGGGGATCTTTTTGTAACAGCAGCTTAGCTATTATTCTCTCCGTTATAAATGGTTAGGTTTGAGACCAAACAAAGTCTCAAACCCAGGTTTCCTGACCAAAGTTCAGTATCCTCATTCCTCTGGCTTACCCTTCCTCAATTTTCCAGACTTGGTCTAAGTAATACCTCCTCGAAGAAGCCTTTCCTGAGTCTCTACCACCAACCTGGATCAGGGACATTTCTCACTGGACAAAGATCAGTCTGTACTGTAAGTAAGTACCTGGTTGCTTTCCTGCGTTTCCCACCAGGCTGAGATCTCCATAAAAATGGGAACTGTGTTGGTCTAGCCCAGAGATGTGGGTACTGACGGAGAACCAAGCCTGGGCCCTGCCCGCCTTCCCAGACCTAAGGCACACCACCACTCACCTACACACTTGAGGTGATGCAGGGCCCAGCCCTTCCTGCACTGTACACAGTTTGATTCCTCGGGTCCCGAGCAGCGGGCACAGGGGCCAAAACAAGCTGGGTGGAATGGGAAAGAATGAGGACAAGCAAGCAGGCACCCCATCAGACCCTGCCCAGTGTCTCTCCTTTTGGCTACCTACCCGAACATACCAGATGGCTGGCGTTGCGCTCTGCCTCAAAGTAGCCAAGGCCGCACTGACCACAGGCCTCACCCCCATAGCCGGCTTGGCAGTCACAGTGCCCGCTGCCCCCTCGAGTTCCTTCCCCTTCACAATGCCCGTAGCCACCGCAGGGCTTCTCTGTGCCCCCAGGACAGGCTGTGGGCAGAGACCAAATCAGGTGAAATTATTTTTTAAATCTTGTAAATAGAAAACATTAACATTTTTGGAGAGAAAACTTAATTTTAATGGCAACATAGTATTTTGTCATAAAACTATGTCAAATTTACTTAACAACTACTTCATTGTGGGAAAATTAGGTTATTTACAAATCTTTTCTTTTATAAAGACTGTCTTGACCATCTTTGTTACTAACTCTTTATGTGAAGCTTCTGGAAAGATTTTTCTAAAAGGTGCTGGTAGTAAGTTTAGCTCCTGACTCAGGACTGTGTGTAGAAAAAGGTGGTGACAATCGGGGCTTCAGGACAGTACCTGCTAGTGGTCAGCAAACTCATTAGTCAACAGAGCCAAATATCAACAATACAACGATTGAAATTTCTTTTGAGAGCCAAATTTTTTAAACTTAAACTCTACTGGTAGGTACATTACTTATCGAGGTAGCACCAGCACGTGGTATTTTGTGGAAGGGTCACACTCAAGGGGCCAGAGAGCCTCAAGTGGCTCGAGAGCTGCAGTTTGCTGACCAGGGCTAGGTAGGTCCCCTTAGTACAAGGGATGGGGCCTGGTATGATCTAGGCAAGGGAAATGAGGAGTGGGGGTGGAGGCATTTCTCAAATACAAGATTAAAAACCACAGCAGCATCTGACTCAGTCTAGCCTCATCTCTTTTTTTAAAGCCATTACCCATTGATTTGCTCATCTCGCCCCCTTTATTAGGCAGGTGAGAATTAAGGTCCAGAGAAGTTATCTGAGCAGCCTAAGCTCACACAGCCAACTAGGGGCAGAGCCGGGACTAGAGTCCTGGCCTCAGCAGTCCCCTTCCATCCCCCAAGAGGAACTTGAATAACTCACGAAGACAGGAGGGCCCAAAGGTGCCTGAGGGGCAGCAGAGCTTCAGGGAATCTGAGCAGAGCCACTGGAAGAGGTCTGGGGCTTCCTGCTGCCTAAGGCAGGGAGGTGGTGGAACAGTGAGGGAGCCTTAGACAAGTGTCCAAGGTGCTGCCCACCCTTCAACCTCCCATAGAATCTGTGATACAACGCATTATGGGTATATGACCCATAAGGCCACCTGACCAGCACCCTTTCCTCATTTTACAGAGGGGTAAACTGAAACTCAGCAAGTCCTTAAGAGATGTAGGTTAGGAAGAAGGAGCCAAACCAGGACACAGCCCTTAGCATGCAGCCCTCTACTTTACTACCAGGCCCTGCCTGTGGCCCCTAACACAGGAAAGCCCCCACATCACTCACTTGTGAAACCACCAGCTCTCCATCAACTCCTCACTCAGCTCCAGGAGGCGGTGGCACTCGAAGTCCGACTTGCTGCACACGTTCTCAAGTACCTCTACCAGGCGAGTCTCACTGGCCAGACAGGGCAGGGGTGGTGGGAACACATTCCCCTAAACCCACCACCCTCCTTAAGGTCTCATCTCCCACCACTCCTCGTGCCATAGCAGTGTCAAAGGAAAGGCTATAGGGCAAAATGAGAGGGATACTGTTGTTTTTGTTATAAAGTTTGGCTTCTGGTTTCTTTGTTTTTTAGATTTTATTTATTCATTTTAGAGAGAGGAGAGAGAAGATGGGGTGGGGAGGAGCAGGAAGTATCAACTCCCCTATGTGCCATGACCAGGCAAGCCCAGGGTTTTGAATGGGCAACCTCAGCATTCCAGGTCCACGCTTTTATCCACTGCACCACAACAGGTCAGGCAAGGGATTCTGGTTTTGAGAGTCAGACAGACCTGGGTTCAAATCTAGCTGTGTGACCTTGGGTAAGTCAACCTTTCTTGAACTTGTTTTCTCATCTGTAAAATGGGGACATTACCTCCCCCACAAGGTCTGTTGTACGATGCCTCAGTTCCTGCACCTGTACAATGAAATATATATCCTTGATGGGTAGATGTGATTAAAAAATATATATATATCAGATAAAAAGTGTTTGTGAGAATTTGGAGAAACTGGAACCCTTCTACACTGTAGGTAAGAATAAAAAATGGTGCAGAGATTGTGGAAAACAGTTCTGCAGTTCCTCAATAAGTTAAACATGGAATCACCACATGACTCAGTAATCGCACTACTGGGTTTATACCCTAAAGGATGGAAGTAAATGTTCAAACAAAAGCTTGTACACAAATGTTCTTAGCAATAGTATTCATAATAGCCAAAAGGTAGAAACAATCCAAATATCCATCAAATGATGAATGAATGAACAAAATGAGGTATATTCATACAACAGAATATTATTAAGCCTTAAAAAGGAATGAAGTACTGGTATATACTACAATATAGATAAACCTTAAAAACATTAGGTAAGTGAAAGAAGCTGACCATAAAAGGCCACATATTGTAGGATTCCAAGAGAATTAGCAAATCCATAGAGACAGGAAGCAAATTAGTGGTTATCAAGGGCTGAGGGGAAGGAGATTGAGGAGTGGCTGCTTAATGGATAAAAAAAAATTTTTTTTAAGATTTCATTTATTAATTTTAGAGAGGAGAGAGAGAGAGAAAGTGGGAGAAGCAGGAAGCATCAACTCCCAAATGTGCCTTAACCAGGTAAGCTCAGGGTTTCAAACTGGTGACCTCAGCGTTCCAGGTAGATGCTTTATCCACAGCGCCACCACAGGTCAGGCAAAAATTTCTTTTGGGGATGATGAAAATATTCTGGAACTAGTAATAATGCTAGCATAACACTGTATGTACAAAATGTCTTTAATGGTAAATTTTATGTGTTATGTATTCTATCTACCTCAATAAAAACTTCATATATATATATATATATATATTACCATATTACAAATTCATGTAATATATGATGTTATGCATTTAAAATTTAAAGAGTCTAACACAGTGCCTGGTATATAGGAGGAGGTTATTTAAAAACAAAAACAAGGGGGAGGGGGTCAAAGGGGGTGTAAATAGGGACATGGACGTGGGGGGTGAGGGTGTTATATTCAGTGGGACACTTGAATCCGTGTTAACACAATAAATTAAAATTAACTACAACAACAACAAAAAAACAGGAGCCATTTTAAGACTGAAGTGCCCATAGGGTTATCTTGGCCAATCCCCTCATTGCCAAATAAAGAAATTAAGGCCTATTGAGAAAATAACCAATGTTACATAATAAAACTTTTTATTTCTAATTGGCATCACAATTTAATCTTTACCACAATTCTATGAAATAGGCAAAGCATGTATTAATATCCCCATTTTACAGATGAGGAAACTGAGGCTCAGAGAAGAGACCCTCCCTTGAATACCTAGTCAGAACCGACCACCAGGTCTGCCTAACTCCCAAGTTTTTGCTGACTCCTTCTCCTCAATTTGGCTTTGAAAAGCTAAAGGGTGTAGGGCTCAGACATTTCCTCTCAATATAATCTCATTTTGTCCTAAATTTAACTCAACTTGATTGTTTAATGGACATCTCGGCTCAAAATGTTCAAAGAGAAAACCTGATTCCATCCCATCCCTAATCATTCTACTTCCTAGTTTAATCCATCTCAGAAAATAGCCCCATAATTCACCCAGTTGCTCATGCCCAAAACCTAATAATCATCTTTTACTCTTTTTCTCTTATACCATATAACAAATCCATAATCAAGTCCTATCAGTCTACCTAAAAAATAGACCCAGAATTTGACTCCTCCTCACCATGTTCACCACTAGACAGAACATTAGTCCATGCTATCTTCATGCCTTGACTATGCATTAGCCCCTCAGCTGGTCTCTCTGCTTCTTCTACCCTGGTCCTCTATAGCCTGTTTGCTACACAGCCATATGAGTAATCTTTTAAAGGTATAAATAAGATCACATCACTTCTCTGCTCAAAACCTCCCAATGGTTTCCATTTACATTCAGAATGAAATCTAAACTCCTTACTGTGGCCTTCCCAGTCTGGGCCTCTGCCTTCCCCTTTAACCATTCCATTCCAGCCACTTCTCAAATACACCAAGCTCAGTCTCACTCTGTCTACACCTCTACCCTGTCACATAGTTTGCTTCTTCACTTCAGGTTTCTATACAGATGTCAGACCTTGAATACCATGCCTCCCACCACTCTGTAGTCCACCCTGCTTTACTGTTATTTACCTGATGACATTATTTATTTCCTTATTCATCGTTTGTCTGCTCTACAAGAACGTAAGCCACTTGAAAATGAGATTATGCTTGCCTTGTATACTGCTGTACTGTAGATATGCAGTGATATTTGTTGAATGAGTAAGCACTCCCTAAGATGCTCTAGGTCCCCACAGGTAGAGCAGAGATTGGGAGGTGAGCTATACAAACCTACCCTTCTAGCCTCTTACCTGTCTTTGTATTTGGACAACTTCTCTTCCTCCCAGGCAGTATTTCCACCTCCAAAGTTGTCCCGGATGGTTCTCTCGAGGCCCTGGAAATGGAGAAAACTAGTAATACCTAAACACAGAAGTACAGTGCCTGGATCATTCTGGCACTGCAGTATTTTACTGATTAGGAAACAGGCGCAGAGAAGCAACCTGCCCATGGTTCATACAACTAGTAAGTAACCAGGTTAGGACTTGAATCCATACAGACTTTTATCACAGATCTCCCCACTCTCAACCACTTGCTATAATAGCTGGGCCCCTCCCAATAGGCTGGTACACCCACCTTGTTGAAGCTGTCGACAAGTCCCCGGCATGTATGGCACGGATGGGGCTTAGTTGGGGGAGAAGACTGGGGAGGCGGAGAGGGCTGGAGACAAACTAGGCCTGGGAGGCTGAAGAAGAGGCTCAAGCCCCAGAGCAGAGCTGGGATCAGGCCCTTCGGGTGTCGCCAAGCCATGTTTTCCCAGGCTGGGGTCCTATAGATGGAGGGCATGGATAGGGTTCGCTGGAGAAGTCAGGTAAGAAAAAGGGTCAGTTCTGAAATGCCACGAGTCTGAAAACCCAGACCTGTTGTTAGAAGAAAAGGAGGCTGGACTGGGGTACTCCTGGTGGGGAAATAAACGGGAATAAGTTATCCTCTTTACCGTTGGGTAGGTAGCCTGGACCCTTGGCAAGCAGGTGGGAGTCAGCCCATTGTTTATAAAGAAGGGTCTGAATATGAATTATTAAGGGCAGGATTAGTGGAATTAGGAACAATGGGTCAAATTCCAAATACTGGGGAGGAGAAGCCGGATGAACGATCTTGAGGGGAGGAGCCCGGATCCGGATATGAAAAGAAGGGCCCAGGTTCAGGGCCCGCAGGCTGCAAAGGCACTGCCCAAAAGCAGGCAGAGGATCCAGATCCGCCTAGATTGCGTGGGAGGAAGAGATGACCCACCCAGCCCGCGGGCAGAGACGACTCAGTCTTCTCAGCGCCACCTTCGCTGCTGCATGCGTAAGACGTGCAACCTCCGCCAGCTCCGCAGCCCAGAGGGCGGAGCTCACGCTGCAGCCAATGGTGGCGAGCCATGTGCCATTGCGTCATCCCGCACCAGCCAAGCAGAGGCGATGCCGGGTTGCACCTGTCCGGCTGTTAAGGGTACATGGGCTGTGGGCGGTGTTCCAGGCTAGCCATTCAGTCAGAAAAATATTGGAGAGACGTTGTTAGAAAAATAGCGTCTGCCTTTATTCAAGTCCTGTTCTCTTACTCAGGTCCCATCACGAGACCTGTCTCTTCGGTCTCCGGGGGCCGGAGGCAGCTGTCCAGGGCGGGCTGAAGGGCCTGGGACACTTGCTCCGCCATGTCCGCAAGCCGCCAGGGGCCGGGGCCGTCCGGCCCCTGCAGGGCCCGCAGGAACTCAGGCAGCTGGGAGGGCAGGGCGAGGACTGGCCCGGCGCGGAACAGAGCTGGCACAGCATCCGGGCGGAGCAGACTGTCAAAGTAGGCCCCGACGTAGCGGCCGAGCGCCCGGCCCTGCAAGAAGTCGGGCAACACGCAGCTGAGCGACGCTGCGAAGGCATCGTGCGGGCCGTGCTCCCCAGGCGGCGACGCCCCGTCCTGCAGCCACTCGCGACACAGCGCCACCGCCCCGGGCGAGAAGAGCAAGACCACCATGCCGCCCTCCTGAAGGGTCTGGAGCCGCTGCGCGTGGAACCAGGCCAGGGGCCCCTGCGCGCTCACTTCACGACGACTCCACAAGTCCACGACCACGCGAAGCGACAGCTGGCACAACGCGGACGCCAGGGCGCCCACTAGGCGCTCGAAGCCTGCGTCGTCGGCGGAGTAGAGGAGCAGAGCCGCGCGGCCCCTGACAGCCGCTGCCGGAGAACGGAAGGGAAGGGGAGACGTGAGATGGCCCGAGGTCCGGCCCACTGGGGCCGGCCCCCCTCCCGGCGCTTGCTCACACTCACCCCCTGAACGGACATCCTCCTTCAGGAGCCTCAACCACCCTGTTGGGGCAGAGGGGCGGAGGCAGAGGGTGAGCTCAGCCGCTGCCTCTCAGAGAACTCCCAGTCCTGGCCCTGGGGATGGGGAACCGGAAATGACTCACCTTTCACATGGTCCTTTTTGAGGAGGAGAAGGAGAAGGAAAAGTACTGCCGCAAATAGTAGGCAGGCCAGCCACACCAGGGCCCAGCGCTGGTGGATATCTGAGAGACCCAGGGGAAGAGATAGGCTAGTTTAGAGACCTTATACTTCCACCTCACTTCATGAAGGAGAATAACTGAAGCTCAGAGAAATGAAGCGACTTGCCCAAACTCCAGAGCACGTAGTGTCAAAACCAGTATATGAGCATAGATACATCTATTTGGGTGACCTTGGAGAAGTGACTTACCTGCCTCAGTTTTTCATGTCGGTAAAATTAGGATAACAGTACCTACAGATAGGGTTGTTATGAGAACTACATATATGTACTAATACACATAAAGCAGCACTTACAATGCCAGGCCATAGTAACTGGTCAAATATCATCAATATTAATTGTCCCCTAAGCCTAGAGTGGCTGGGTCCTTGACTTCACTCTCTTGGATTACTGCAACAACCTTCTAACTGGTATCCCTGACTTCTTTATTGTCTCTAGTTCGTTCACTACATGGCAGCCCCAGAGATCTTTTGAACATACAAATCCAATTATAGCCTTTTGGGAAGCTCCTGCTGCTCTTAAGGTAAATTCCAAATTCTTTACATCGGCTCCCAAGGCCACACATGGTCCTTGCATCATTATCTCATGAGCAGGGACTGCCTCCCAAGACATTCCAGCCACACTGAGCACCCTGAAGTTCCTCAAAAAAGTACCCCACTGTCTTCACAAAGATGTATCTCTACCTCCTTCACCTAGTTCAGAGTTCAGCTCAAACCTTTCCCCTGAGCTGTTTACCCCACCGAGATCAGGTCCGGTTATATGCACTCATGGTTTTGGACACTTGTTTTACAGGGAGTGGTTCAGTAGCTCACACTAAGTGTTAAGTGATTTGGGGCTAAAGTCTTTCTAGCCTTCTATGGCTGGGTTGGGGGGGGGGGGGCGGTCGGATATTATATCTTGGTGATGCTGGGATGCCCTGCAAGCTTTCATCATAGTTTCTGAATGAATGAAGGAATGACCCTCTGATATCTGAGCCAGTGAAGGACAAAGCAATTGTTTGTGCTGCCCCCAGGAGTGGCCCCTGTCAAGATTCCAGTTCCTGGAGAGCTGTGAAGAGGAAGAACAGTTCTTGTAATACTCACACTTGTCCATGGGGCAGGCCCATAGTGCTCCCAGGTCATCATCCCATAGCTGAAAGATACAAACAAAACCAAGTCCAGAGTCCTCAGCTTATTTTTCAGCACTCACCAAGTTCTAACCAGCCTGATCTCCAAATTCCCAGCTTCAACTATGCACATTTCCCCCCACCCACAGCAAGTTCCTGCAAACTGTTGCCTTTGCTTATGCTGTGCCTACTACATGGACCTTGCCTTCCTCCATGCGAGATCTGCCCACATAAAGGGAACCTTTCTTAAAGTTCTTCCTTTGCACCAGCACTTAGCACATGTAAATGTTGTTATCTGTTTATGGGTTTTTAGGCAACAGCGAGCAACTTGGGGACAGGAACTACGCTTTTTCAAACCCTAGCTTCCACAGGACTGGACACACAAAAAGCACAGATAGGTAGTGGGTGGGTGCTAGAACAGTGGTTAACCTTTTTTGAGGTACCAAACCCACCAGTTTCATATGCGCATTCACCGAACCCTTCTTTAGTGATAAATATGATTTTTTTTTCCAAATTCAAGACATAGGTATATGTTTTTTTACTGGTGCACAGAATGAGCCGTGCATGAACATCACCTTGCTCAAAGAACAAAACCAACAAAGTACATGAACTCACAACAAATTACGGTATTACTTTATTCTTGCCTCCGCGGCAGAGGCTTCTCTGAACCCCTGAGACTGACTCATCGAACCCTTAGCGTTCGACAGAACCCAGGTTAAGAACCACTGTGCTAGAAGGATAGTGAGGAGGCCTCTGCCTAGGAGGAGTGAAGATCCCTGGTGCCCTTTGTTAGGCACAGGAAGAAGTGGAAGAGGCTGACGGCAGAGACTTTGGGCTTTTGCCCTTGGGCACCTAACTCACCTTCAAACACTTGCCTGACTTCAGGTCTTGTAATAACTGCGCTCCAAGGCGAGCTGCCCTCTGCCAAACCAAGGGGTAAGGAACTGTCACCAAGGGGCACTGCACCTAGGAGACCACCAGGCTGCAGATGGGAAGAATCTGGGGCTGAGAGGGCACAGGAGGCTGGGAGATTTCCGACAGGCCACTGAGAACAGGGCCCACATCTGAATTACCCCCATGTTCCCAGAGACCAGCATAGAGCCTGGCGCAGAGGAGGGGAAAATTGAATAGAGGGAAAATTTGAGGTCAGGTTTGAGATAAAGCTGGAGAGGTACATAAAAGAGGGTCCCCAGCCCTCACCGTGGAGGCCCTGCTGAGGAGTGGGGTACAGCCACTGGGTTCCAAGGCACAGAGTGATCTGTTGTCCTGGGGGCCTCGTGTCTCCACCAGCAGTATATCATCCTTGAGGGGCCCTAGAGAGTCTGAAAGGGATGAGAATCCACTCTGAGACTCAACCTTGACAGGATCTACCATGTGCCCCCATGCCTGATCTTTACCCCTAGGAGCTGGCACTTCCAGGGTTCACCCTTATTGTGATGGCCCTGCCCCAGCCTCTTGCAGGCCCCACTCACCAGACCATAAGCACTCTTGCAGCTGCAGCGTCTCCCAACTGCTCACCTGCTTGGAAGGGGCCCAGGTTAGGGACACAAATAAAACTAGAACTAAGGCCAGAAAGACCCAAGAAGAGAAAGGATGGGATAGGCATGGGACACCTGTTGGGTTGGGGGGGAGAGGTGTCTGTACTCTGGACCTGACCTTAGGAAGATCTGGGTTCCAGTCTGGATAGTTAGGAGTCAATCCATCATTCTCAGCCTCTGCTTTGTGAGGACATCTGTACTAACAGGGCTTATGATCCTAAATTAACTCTCATGTCTGACAAGACACTTTTATACATTCCCATCTAACTACCCTCTCAAAGAGGCCTCACCTGACCACCCACTTGAAATTGCAACCTTAATCCTTTCTTATCATTCCTCATCTTTCCCCATAGTGTTTATATACAAATTACTGTATACTATAATTATTAAATCTATTGGCTTGCATTTCTCCATTGCTCTTTATGGATGGAAACTCTTAATGGTTTTATTCACTGATATCTATTACAACTGCTTAAAACAGTGCCTGGCACAGAGTAGATGCTCAATAAATCTTGACTGACTATGCTTATAATCACCCAGTGAAGTTGTAGAGTAACCCATTATAAAGGTAGGGAAATAGGACAATGATAGCAATAATAAAAGGCAGCTAACGTTTTGTTGAGCATTTAGTCTGTGCCAGCGCCTACAGTCAAGCACTTCTCTAATCTTCATAACCACTCTATAAAGTAGTTACTATTATCATCCCCATTAAATAGATAAAATTGATCTTCAGAGAGGTGAAGTGACTGGTTTAGAATCCCTGGCACTGCTAATGTAAATAGTGTAACAACTATAGTGGAAGCCCATAACCGTTTTGCTTCAGGGATCCAAGGATAAAGTGGCCCAGAAGACAATGCCTTGTCTGAGGGTCTGCACATCATGGGGGAGGGGGGGGTCCTGCCCATAGCACAACACTCTGGCGCCTCCTTCTTACCTGAACACAGAGGTTGGGGTGGCCTTTCAACAGCGGGAACTCAAGGTCCTTCTGTGGAAAGAGGGGAATGGGTGGGGTCACTAAAGGTGGCCCCTAGGTTTGCTTTCTCCAACCACCCACCCCCCGCCTCGCTTACATTCACAGTGACATTTTCTCGGTACAGTGGTGGAACCAGCGGCTGACAGGGGCCCCCGCTCGGTGCCTGCCAGCACAGTGTGGCCTCAGCGGGCAGCGAGCATGGCGCATTTAGCCGCCAGCCCCGCGGGGGCAGTAGCTGCAGCCAGACAGCACGCCAGAGGTTGCGGCTTGCGCGGGTATCTGCAAGCAGAGGGCGTGGTCACTGCGAGCCCCGCAAGGGTGGCCTGCACTTTTCCCACCCTGGCCCCTGCGGGTACTCTCACCATTCTTAAAGGGGCAGATGCTCGTTCTAACGGAGTCGGGTTCCAGAGGCCACACCTGTAAAGGAAACAGGGATCCACAGATTAGATCACCCCAACCAAACCTTCAGAAGCATATGACAAGCCCTCTGCTAGGCACTGGGAACACATTCATTTGTCCAGTATTTTACAAACACTGCCTGGTCTTTTCATTCTTTGCAAGGCCCTAGAGATGCACATATTCATTCACCCAGCAAACCCTATGTGAATATCTGAGAACATCTTTTTTTTTTTTTTTTAATTTACAGAGACAGAGAGTCAGAGAGAGGGATAGATAGGAACAGACAGACAGGAACAAAGAGAGGTGAGAAGCATCATTAGTTTCTCGTTGCCCTTGCGACACCATAGTTGTTCATTGGTTGCTTTCTCACATGTGCCTTGACCGCAGGCCTTCAGCAGACCGAGCAACCCCTTGCTGGAGCCAGCGACCTTGAGTCCAAGCTGATGAGCTTTTGCTCAAGCCAGATGGGCCCGCGCTCAAGCTGGCGACCTCGGGGTCTCGAACCTGGATCCTCTGCATCCCAGTCCGACACTCTATCCACTGCACCACTGCCTGGTAAGGCTGACATCTTTATTTAGCAAAATTTTAATGAGTGCTACTATGTATCTTAGCACTGTGGTAGGCACTAGGGACATTCGATAATTAAATCTACAATTACTCTGTAAGAACCTACTATGTGCCAGGCACTCACTATCTCAGGTATTAAATATACATTCATTTATTTGTTCAATAAACTTTCAAATATGCACCTATTATGTGCTCAGCCCTGTGCTAAGCACTAGAGATAACATAACAATTTAGTTAGCAAACCTTTAATTAAGAGTACCTATTTAGCCTGATCAGGTGGTGGCACAGTGGATATAGCGTCGGACTGGGATGCGGAGGACCCAGGTTCGAGACCCGGAGGTAGCCAGCTTGAGCTCAAGCTCATCTGGTTTGAGCAAAGCTCACCAGCTTGGACCCAAGGTCGCTGGCTCAAGCAAGGGGTTACTTGGTCTGCTGAAGGCCCGCGGTCAAGGCACATGTGAGAAAGCAATCAATGAACAACTAAGGTGTCACAACAAAAAACTGATAATTGATGCTCTCATCTCTCTCCGTTCCTGTCTGTCTGTTCCTATCTATCCCTCTCTCTGTCTCTGGAAAAAAAAACAAACAGAAAAAAGGACCTATTTAAACAGATGGAAAACAAAAAGCACAACAAAAAACAGTACCTGCTATGTGTTAGGCATTGGTAAAGGCTCTGGGGCAGTTATTCAGTTTGAATTAGTTATTATTTCCTTGCCTTCAAGGACGTGACAAATTAACAGTTACAAGATAAATGTATATAAATTAATAAATTGGCCACTCATGTATTGAGCATCTGTTGTATGCAAGAAGAAATGAGACTGGTGCCAAAAGAAAAAAGAAAAGGAAGGATGGAAGTGCAAGGGAGGTGGGGGGAAACTTTGGGAAAGAGGTAACATGTGAGCTGGAAGGACTTGGTTGTATGGAAAAGAAGTGGGGGCATCTCAGGTAGTGGGAATCATCTGAGCATAAACACAGAGGTGGATGTAAATTGATAAGTAGCCCCATCTGGATGGAACAAAATTCCCATCAAGTGGAAACATAGGAAAGACAGTGGAAACGGTTCAGTTGGGGGTCACAAGTATGGTCCCAGAATGCTAGGGAAGTTCTGGGAAAGGAAGTGAGACAGGAAGTTATTGAAACAGTCTAGAGGAGAGATGATAGAAGCCCAAACTGGGCTGAGGTGAAGAGGAAAAGGAAAAAGAATGAGAAGCATTAATGTCAGAGCTCAAATAGATGGAACCTAATGACCAATTAAATATGCAATCAGAGGGAAAGGAAAGAGCCAGCACATATAAGCCTAAGTATGGCATACTTCCTTATAATAGCCCTATGAGGCTGCTACTGTTATTATTCCCATTTCACCGATAGGAAACAGACTCAGAGAGGCAAAGCGACTTGCCCAAGATTACACAGCTAGCAAATCGCCAGAATCAAAACTCAAACCAGTCTGAGTTCATAGTACATGCTCTACCCTCCAAGGGAACACAAAGAGGGAATTGGAGGAGCAGAGGAAGACTTCAAGGAGGAGGTAGCAACTGACTGGGCCATAAAGCATAAGTGGGAGTCCTGTCGATAGAGGATCAACAAGCAGAAGGCATAGGACAGCAAAGGTCAAGGGGACCAGTTACCCTAGGGAGTCATAGTTTTTACCTCAAAGAGGAGGATGGAAAATAGTGAGACCAAGACAGTTAGAGCCACCCCCTCACCAACTCCCCTGGCATCCAACTAAGCTCTGCTCCTACCTGAATACAGAGACAGGGAACCAGGTCTGTGTGGTTCAAGGTAATGGTCTGTGGCCCAGTCTGTGGAACAAATAAAGTGGGGAAGTTAGAGAAGATAAGAAAGAAGAGAAGTCTGGAGGCCAAAGTTGAGAAAACCAGGCATGCAGCAGTTCCCCCACCAATGTTCCTTGCTTTGGTGGTGGGTCACTGTCCTCTTCACGGGTCCCCTGTATCCTTAGCATGGGCATCAGCCTAGAGTGGGAATGGATCTGGGAGGTCTCACCAGGTTTCTGTGCCACCGGGGTGTTTTAGAGCCCTGGTTCCAGTACAGGGAGATGCCAAAGTGCTGCTCCTCAGAGACATCCAGTACCAAGTGCACATCCTCACCATCTGTAGACACGTTGAGCCAGGGCAGGGCTGTGGGGGAGCCAAAGAGACACTTCCTTCACTTCTTCCGCACACACAAACCTGGGCCATATCCACCGACTGATCCTTCGGAGTTCTCTTCAAACCCCTTAGACTGGGACGCTCCTTGGCGATGGAGCCAGTATCCCCACCTCAGACCAGGCTTTGTCCAGCATCCAGGGACTGAGCTCATGGAGGCCCCAGTATGTTATCTTGAGACCCACCCTCTCCTTGCTTCGCCCTCGGCAGCCAGAAGGATCCTGTAGCCACTATAAAATAAATCATTCTCCTGAATGCTCAGAAGCCTCTGATGGCCCCCTGTATTATACCCAGAGGCAAAACAGAGTCCTTATAAAGGCTTGCAGGCTCTATCCAATCTGGCTTCCATGACCATTCTAAATTAATCTCCTAGCACAAATTAATCAACTGCAGATGCACTTGCCTCCTTACTGATCCTGAAACACACCAAACATACTCCTGCCTCAAGCCCTTTGTACTCTCTGTTCCCTCTGCATGGAACCCTCTGGATAGCCACAACTTCCAACCTGTCTATGCCCCTTTTCTGCACTTTCCCACTAGCATTAATCACTAACTATTGTCTATTTCACATCTTCATGTGTTTACTGTTTCCTACCTCACCCTCACCTCGACCCTGATCCTGACTCCCAGCCAGAGTATCAGCTCAGTGAGAGCAGGGATTTTTGTCAGTTTTGTTCATTGATTTATCTTTAGTGCCTATTGCTATACCTTGGGTAGAGTAATCATTAATAAACATCTGTTGAATAAGTGAATCAATGTGTAACTAAATGAATGATGACATAAAGTGCATGATGTGTATCTATATTGTCAAAGCTCTGGTGCTGAATAGTCTTTAATGAATTACCAGAAGCAGGCAGGCCAAGCTTAAGATTAAAGAAACCAAAAAGAAAATGAAGTTGAAATACAGTCATTTCAGAATTAAAAGAACATCATAGCCTGACCAGGCGGTGGCGCAGTGGATAGAGCATCGGACTGGGATGCGGAAGGACCCAGGTTCAAGACCCCGAGTTGCCAGCTTGAGCGCGGGCTCATCTGGTTTGAGCAAAAAGCTCACCAGCTTGGACCCAAGGTCGCTGGCTTCAGCAAGGGGTTACTTGTCTGCTGAAGGCCCGCGGTCAAGGCACATGTGAGAAAGCAATCAATTAACAACTATGGTGTCGCAACGGCAACGAAAACTAATGATTGATGCTTCTCATCTCTTTCCATTCCTGTCTATCCCTATCTATCCCTCTCTCTGACTCTCTCTCTGTCCCTGTAAGAAATAAATAAATACCTTAAAAAAATAAAACAAGAAAGAACATCACAGTGATTGAGCATCAGCCCAGGACGTGAGTCCCTGGTTCAAAACTCCAAGATCATGGGCTTGAGTACAGGCATGCCAGCTTGAGTGCTGAGTCATTGACATGATCCCAAGGTCACTGGCTTGAGCAAGGGATCACTGGCTTGGCTTGAGCCCCCCAGTAAAAGCATATATGAGATGCTTCTCATCTCTGTCCTCCTCCCCTTCTTCCCTCTGTCTCTGTCTCTCTCTCTAAAAAAAGGAAAAAAAATCACACTATGTATATCTCAGTCTGGGTGGTAGTTACGCAAATGGATACATATATAAAAATGAATGAACCTGGACAATAAAATCAGAGCACTTTATACACTTTTCTGTATGTATGCTATATTACAATAAAAAAAGAAAAGAAAAAAATTTAATAGTGCATAAAAAAACTATTAGAACCTTGACTTTCTTAGCCCTTATTTTATGGTTTAATATTATTTTTATTAGTCTGACCTGTGGTGGCGCAGTGGATAAAGCGTCGACCTGGAATGCTGAGGTTGCTGGTTCGAAACCCTGAGCTTGCCTGGTTAAAACACATATGGGAGTTGATGCTTCCTGTTTCTCCCCCCGTCTCTCTCTCTCTCTCTCTCTCTCTCTATCTCTATCTTTCTATCTCTCTCTCTCCTCTCTAAAATAAATAAATAAAATCTTTTAAAATAGGTATTATTTTTATTTTATATACAGGGAAGGGTGCACCATAATCATGACAATGTTTTAGACCTCTAGATGTCCTTGGTATTAATAAATATTTGTTATAGGGAGTCACAGATCCACTTTTATGTTCCTATGTGCCTAGCACAAAGTCGTAGCTATTGTAGTTTATGTGTGATGTATGAATGAATGAGCGAGCTCTGAAAGTTACTGGGATGTGGCAGCCCAGACCTAAAGTCAACTCCAAGGGTTTCTCATATTCCATTCCCTGGCCCTCCCACCTCCCAGCTCCACTGGCCCTAGCCCCTACCAGAGCAGCTCTGGATGCTGTCCCGGACTTCAAGCCCACTGCAGTCTGGGGAGAGATCACAGAAAAAGCCTCCAGTGGGGCTGGGACCAAGGAAAGAAGGGGAGCAACCTGACTCATGGGGAGCTCTGGGAAGGGCTCCCCGTCCCCTAAATACCACCCATATCTATCCAGTGCCCAAAGCACCTTCCCCGGGGGGGTGGGAAAGTCATGTCACTTGGGGAGAGGAGGCACAAGGAACTGTCGCTGAGGAGGATGGGAGCTCACACCACTGCTTGAGAGTGGATAGGACTAGGAAGGGGGTGAAAGCAGAAGAGAAGTGGCCAAAGGGAAGAGAGAATAGGGAGGCCAGGCTTTGGGGCCACTGAGGCTCTGGAGCCACTTACCAGGCAGCTGCTGTGTGAGGCTGAGTTCCTTCTGATACCTCGGCTGAGTGTAGGACCAAATTCGCACCTCAGCTCCTAGAGCAGCCTCGAAGCAGTCAAATACTACAGAACCCTGTCAGGAGAGAGGTAGCAGAAGGCTGGTGTTATAGGTACAGAACCCATGCCAAGGGCTGTAGCCTTCTCCGTACGGACAACTCCCTCCTTCCCCTTTTCCCCAACCAGTGACTATATTCACACTGTATGGCCTGAAATTCTACCGTTGAAGTTTGCTTTAGAGGCTCCCCATTCTAAACCACATGCCCTCAGTAGGAATATCAGCAGGGCAGGGATAAAGGCCCTAGCTACTTGAGTCCCTGCCCCAACCCCAGCTGTTCTGGATCACGCGGCCAAAGCTAAGGTGATCACACACTCTTCCCCACAGAAGTGGTTTTCACTTTCTCTATCTGGAAAATGGGGGTAATAATAAAGCTGGTTCATGGTGTTGTCACCGCATATAATCTCACAACATCCATATGAGGTAGGACTTACTCTTATCCCCACTTTACAGAAAACTGGGGCATAAAGGGCTGAAAGGATTTTCTTTTTTATATATAGAGACAGAGAGAGTCAGAGAGAGGGATAGATAGGGACAGACAGACAGGAACAGAGAGAGATGAGAAGCATCAATCATTAGTTTTTTGTTGCTGTTGCGACAGCTTAGTTGTTCATTGATTGCTTTCTCACATGTGCCTTGACCACGGGCCTTCAGCAGACCGAGCAACCCCTTGCTGGAGCCAGCGATCTTGGGTCCAAGCTGACGAGCTTTTGCTCAAACCAGATGGGCCCGCGTTCAAGCTGGCAACCCCAGGGTCTCAAATCTGGGTCCTTCTGCATCCCAGTCTGATGCTCTATCCACTTCGCCACCGCCTGGTCAGGCAAAGCTGAAAGGATTTGATCACAGCCCTGATCAGAGTCAGGACTTAAAGAGATGATGCATATGGAAGCACTTAATGTATTTCATGTTCAGAAGGTTGTTGTTGTCATTATTATTATTATTTTACATACCACGGGCTGACCAGGCTGCAGAAGGGCAGCAAGCACTTGTACCTCCAGCAGGACACAGCGGGAAGTAGGGTAGGCCTGGAAGGAGAGCACGACGTGGGCCTGGAGAGAGGCTGTGAGCAACAGGGCAGGGGTTTAGTCAGGCCCAGGGGCAGCAGGCAAGGCCCTGGCAGGGGGCAGTTGGGCCAGCAGGGTTCTCCTCACCATTCTTATGCTCCTCAAGTTCTGGGTCAGCTGCTTTTCCAAATTGTTCCTTATCTCCAGGCTCTTCCCAGTGCCCTGGAAGGACCCAAGAACAAGGCCCAGGTCCGGCCTTCTGCTCTGGGTTGGCTTTGGGTTTGGCTTCCTTCCAGAAAGGGTATGGAGAGAAGCAGGGGCCAGGATAGGGGTCTAGGGGGTGGATTAAAAGACCAAACTGATCTGGGGGTCCTTCAGCTAGTGTCCTCCAGGAGAACACTGAGGATGTCCAGTGCTGCCTGACAGACTGTCCGATCCTCATGCCCATCCCAGATACATTCCCATGTGCACATAGATGACATGCTTACCATGTACAGCCAAATGGACAGCCACACGCACACAGAGGTCACAGTCAGTCTCCTGATGACACCTCAGCACCAACTCTGTCTGTAGGCGTGTCGGCACCAGCACAGGTTCTAGGGCAGACACGATGCTCCCAGGCATGCAGAGCATGTCACCTCCTGTGTGTGAAGGACAGAACGGAGCTGAAGGTGTCCTGAACCCAGAGTTTGGTTGCACCTGATATCCCCAGAGGCCCAAGGAGCTTGGGATCTTCCAGGGAGGAGGGTGGGCCATGAGGGTATGGGACTAGGACAGTTTCCCTCCCTTCCACCAAGCTAGGAAGTTCTTGTCTCTCTAAAAGTAGAACTACTCACCCCTGAGGTGGCAGGAAAGGCCCTGGGAAGGAGGTAAAGGAGAGTCAGAGTTTATGGTCCTAAATCTAATCATCTTTTCTTGCCTGAGATTACCTGACTATCTCTTTCTGGGACTCCCTATTCCAAGCCCCTCCCAGAAGAAGACAGACCCAGCTCTTACCCCCTCCCCATTCTCCTCTTACTCCATCAGTACCAGACAGACCAGCCAGGGCAGTTCTGGTCGTGGTGGCAGCAACAGGAACCAGAATAGGGCCCTAATGGGTCCCAGACTGAACCCTGAGCCTTCTCCAACCCTCCCGGGGCCCCAGACTCACCGGAGAGCAGCGAGCAGCATTCTGAGACCCCACAATCCTCTCCAGAGAGAGGACCATGGGGCTTGGGCCCAGTGCCAAGGACAGCAGGAACCAGGGCACAGGCATCTTCCAGGTGCCAGGTAGCTCCCAGACCCTGAGCCCTGTCCTGCCCCCACCTCTGCTCCCACTCAGTCCAGAGCATTTGGGCAGGAGAAACCAGAATCTCTCCCTAGACTCCAGGGTCCCAGCACTGGTTAGTTAGCACACTCCCTCTCCTGGGAGTCTTGACTCTAGTCTCAGTCCTAGCCAAAGTGCTTTCGTTTTTGGCTTCTGGCAGGCAGCTGGCTGTTCCCTCCCTACCCTGTCCCTCCCACCAACACCAGGCCTGGGAGCCAGCAGCCTTGGACTGGGGTGGTGGCTTCACCACCCTTCTTTTCCTCCTTTCCTCTTCCCTCTCCTCCTCCCCTGCTGACATCTAGCTGGGAGGGCCCCTGGAGATGGGAGGCAGCAGCCTGCCCTCTTGGCTGAGTATGGAAGCTATTACTCACTCCAGGAGTCCTTAAGGAGGAGGGCTGAAGTGCATGCAGGGCTTGAGCAATCTTGGGTCATTTTCCTTCCCACATGACTCTGGGATCTTTGTACCCACTGGATCCTCTCTTAAGGGAACCCAGGGTCCCTTCACACAGATTCCCTGAGCCTCAGGGACTTAGGCTCTCTAATGGTAGGGACAAGGGACACCAGAAAGTGGGCTTTTCACCATTCCAGCCCTATGCTGAAGTGTGGTAGGGGTGGGGGAAGAGCCTAGGTTCAGAGCCAGGCAGACAGAGTTCCATTTGTGCTTTTGCCATGGGCTGGCTGTGTGTTGAGGGACACACACTTTTTTGAACTTTCTTTCCCCTCTCTTCTTATGAAAGAAGTACATTGAGGATCAAGATTTTCAGGTCCCCCTTTGCCTTTCCAGTGGCACTGCATGCTGGAAGGGAATATGGGTGTGGACATGGAGAGTTTAAGTCACAAACTGATGGATAACAATTCCCAGGCAGGGTCGTGCTGACCCTTCCCCCACTGAGTATGCTGGGCACAATAGAGAAGCTCACTGTGTTTCTTAGTTTATCCATCATGTTTACCTTTTTTTTTTTTAAGCTGTGTGTTGTGGGGGGGGGCAGGAAATATCAGCTCATAGTTGTTTCTCTCTATCTCCTTAAAATTTTATTTATTGATTTTATCAAGAGAGGAAAGGAGAGAGAGAGAGAGAGAAACAGGAACGTTGATCTGTACCTGTATGTGCCCTGACCCAGCATCAAGCTGGCAACCTCAGAGCTTTGGGACAATGCCAAACCAACCGAACTCTGGCAGGGCATCATGTCTGCCTTTATTCATCTTTCTCCATCTTGGTGTCCACAGTCCCACCTTTGCCCTGGCCACCCAAGGCCAAAACCTTTTTCCCTGGGTTCAGTCCTTCCTCCTTCCCCATCTGGGCAAGGCCTGGGTCTCGGAAAAGGAGGAGCCCTGACCTCCAAGGGGGTTATCTCCCACTTCCCTGGAGCCAACCCCCTTCAGAACTGTCATAGCTCCTGACTCCCATACCCCTGCCCCAATCTCTCCAGCCTGCACAGGAGTACTGTATTTCTCCATGTATAAGACGCTCCCATGTATAAGACACACCTTAATTTGGGGGCCTGAAATTTGAAAAAATAAAAGTATTACATAAAGGTTATTGAACTCAAGTTTTATTCATCATAAAATTCACACAACTCCTCATCACTGTCAAAACTCCCATCCATTAGCTTGTCCTCATCTGCGTCTGAGGATGAATCAGTTTTCATATATTGCCTCGTCCTCAGTTCCATCTATGGCATTTGAAATGCCACACTTCTACAATCACTATATAAGACGCACCCAGTTTTTAGACCCCAAAATTTTTGGAAAAGGTGCGTCTTATACATGGGGAAACAGGGTATGTGCAAATCACTCTAGAATTTTTCAGAGAATAATTGGAAAGATCCTCTTCTCCCATCAGGACTAGAGTTAGAAGAGCCCTTCCTAAAGAGACTCTCTCTCTGGGGGTTCTGAGAGGCAGGCAAACATCAGGAAGAAGCTAGACACAGTGAGCAAGGGCTAGGAGTGAGCCGGTGCCCTGCTCCTGGGCTGAAAGGCAGGGAACAAGGCTTTCGGGCAGTAGTCCTCCGGAGTCAGCCCGAGAATTCCAGGTTAGGAGCCTCCTCTGGGGTGCCAGCCAGTGCCCCTACTCCTGCGGCCAAGACCTCCGGATTGCCAGGGAGTTCTGCTCAGCCTTGGTGGGCAAGTTTGGCTGCCTCGCGTTCCAGCTGGCGGCACAGTTCCAGGCGACTCCGCAGGCACGGCCGAGAGCCGAGGCGGTCCCAGCCGGTGGCTTGGGTGGAAGGCCGGGCGTCCAGCGCCCGCAGCAAGCGAGGCAGGTCTCGCAGCAGGCGATAGCGCGGCAGGGCGCGCAGCGGCGGGGGAATGTCACCCTTGGTGCACAGGCGACTGAAGTAAGCGAGCAGCAAAAGCGGGCGCGGGGCGGTGCGGAGCAGGGCACGCAGGGGTGCGGTGCTGGGGTCCCCGCCGCAGTAGGTGCTGGTACCTGCGCTGCTCCAGAGCAGCAGCACCGTGCCCTGCTCCCGCACCACCTGCGTCCGCGCCGCCCACAGCCACGGCAGCGGACCCACACGCGCCACGCGCGTTCCCTCCCAAAGGTCCACAATCACGTCGCGCCCGCTGCCCAGGGTGGTCCGCAGCAGTTCAGCAAGCGCTCCCACTAGGCGCCTCTGCGCCTCTGAGTCCGCTGCGTGCAGAAGTAGCACTGGCTGCGCTCCACCGGGGCCTAGAGAGGAAACAACAGATGAACCCGATGGATGGAGGTTAAGGGATAGCCCAGCTCTTCCTACTTAGGCCTCATGGCTACTTCATAGGGTGCCTCCAGTTCCTTATCTGTGCTGGGGTGAGTACTCAAGGCACCCCTAGTATATACGGTGGTTTGGGGGTATTTAGAAAAAGGGGTGAGTGCCAGAGTGCCAGGCTTGGCAGGTGCAGCGCAGGCTGGGTTTCTACTTCACTCACCTCTTTCCCTGAGTCTTGGTACATTGAGTCACCTGCACAGAGGTACCTTTGCCCTGCCTTAACCATCCCTGCCCACCAGGGGGCCTGAGGCTCACCCCTTTGGGAACCAGAGAGCTCAGGGGCCCACCAGGTGGCCTGAGGCTCACCCTTGGGAACCAGAGAGCTGGGTGCATGCAGTGCCAGGTACATGGCTCTTGGGATGGGGGCCTGGGCAGGGTACCGATGGGGATAACTAGCCTAGGAGCTGGGCAAGTCTAACTCCCCAAATTACCCCCAAGTGAGCTTACCTGACAGTGGGCGCCGGAGGGTGAGGACCAGAACTACGCCCAATAGGATGGTGAGAGCCAGCAGTGCCAGAATCAATAGTCCCAGGCGTCTATGAGAGACTGAGTCAAGCAAGGTGAGGCCAAGTTGGGCTCCTCAGTGCCCAACCTCCCTCTTAATCTTCCCCACAGAGAACTCACCATTAGGACACAAGAGGTGCTTCCAAGCAAACCGGACGTCTGATCTCCACACCTAAGGGCACATAGCGACCCCACCCTGTGAGCCAGGGTATAGCTCCTCCTCCAGGGGAAGTAAAATGAGGCATGAGGATGGTGAAGGGGGACTGGGGTGGAAGGACGGGACTGGATAGGGAATTCATCTAGCACAGAACAGGTCAACAGTGAGAAACTCAAAGAGTCGACTCAAAGTTGGCCAGGGTGTCCATGAGGACCTGGAGGGCACAGGCCCTGGCTGAAGTAATCAGACACCACTGAGCTCCTCCCTGTTGTCCCCAGGCCTGAATGTGGACACAGAGCAACAGGTTTTCTGATTTTTCAAGAGAAGCCAGAAATCAGCTTTTTAAAATATGACATCTCCCAATATTTTTTATGCTTACTAAAAACATTTATTTTAATTTTTTACTTAATTTGTTGAGTAATATTGGTTAATAAAATTATATAGGTTTCAGGTGCATAATTCTACAATGTCATCTGTATATTGCATTCTGTGTTCATCACCCAAAGTCAAGTTTCCCTCCATCAGCATCTATCACTCCTCTATCCTCCATCTCGCCCCCTTCCCCTGCTGCAATCACCACACCGTTGTCTGTCTATAAGTCTTTTTTTTTTTTTTGCTTAATCCCCTTCTCTTTTTCACTCAGCCTCCCAACCCCATCTCCCAATATTTAAAAGGTGGCAACAGATTCCAATTTCAAACACCATGCTGTCCAAACCAAACCTTTTTGTAGACTGGATTTGCCCCACATGCCACCTGTGGAGTAGTGCTAGGGGAGCATGTGGAGAGGGAGGGCAGGGCTCCTTACCAGGACACAGCCCCCTGGCCTCAGGAAGGGGATGATTAGGTCTAGCGTCACCAGGTTTGAGCCCTGAGTCTGTTGGAATAAAGAACAAAATGTTCTCATGGAAGCATTTCTGGCTCTGTCCAGCCTCTAAGCCTTTGCTCATGCTGTTCCTCCTTTCTACCCCCCCCCCCATACACACACACACACACTCCTCACCCAAATCCTCCCCAGGCATAAGGCCAAGTGCCACACCTGACCAGAAGAGTTCCCTGGCTTCATTCCTAGATCCCACTGATCATTCCCAGATTGGAACTGCTGCATAGATACACATTAATGAGGCAATAGGTACTTGTCAACAGATATACTCCGGGTGTTGTATGAAACCCAGCCTCTGTGCCAAGCCCCGAGGAAAGAAGGCAGGCACAGATGTTGTCTCTGTCCTCCAGCAGCTCACAAAACTGGGAGGCTAATAATATTCAGCCCCCCTCCTGTTCCACGTACCTGAAGGGGTAGGTTATCCACTGGGAAGAATGTAAGTTGTGGAGTCAGGAGATCACAACTAATAAAGTCAGGCTTAACTATTGCCTTTGTGATTCCTAACTGTGTGATATTTGGCACATTGATCCCTGAGCCTCAGTTTTTTTCATTTGTCTGTGGAGGGTAATAATTCTTGGTTTATTAGGTTATTGAGCATCACATGGAAATATGCATGTGAACACTCTCTATACTACACAGTGCAGTCAGTCTTCTTTTAATAGTAGCAGCTATTATTACACTGTGGCATCCTAGGGGCAGAGACTGTTATATACAGTACTTTTCTTGTATCTCCCAGAGCCTATGACAGGGTAGACTCAGAATACGCACTCAATAAATGCATGCTGAATTGGATAGAATAATTGCCATCTGTCTATAGGCACGATGTAGCTGTGCCCTATGTTCTGGATGCTGGGTAAGAGGCTGATCAGAATCTCCATCCTTTGGGAGCACCCTCCATCCCCTACTCCCTAACCTACTCTGTCCCAGATCCCATTGTCCAGTCAGCTGTTAGCAAGTGCCAATGCAGGGGCTCTCAAATCATGACTGAACTCAGTGAAGATCTTTCTGAAGTTCACAGAAACAAATGAGACCACGGATTTAGCTCTCAATTTTAGGTTTTCTCACACAACTTGATCTTAAATCTTTTTTTTTATTATAAAGTTTATTTTTATAAATTTCTTTTTATTTTATTCATTTTAGAGAGGAGAGAGAGAGAGAGAGAGAGAGAGAGAGAAAGAGAGAAAGGGGGAGGAGCTGGAAGCATCAACTCCCATATGTGCCTTGACCAGACCAGTGCAGGGTTTTGAACTGGTGACCTCAGTGTTTCCAGGTCGTCGCTTTATCCACTGCGCCACCACAGGTCAGGCTTGATCTTAAATCTTAAGCATTTGCTACCACCCATTTGCTTGGAGCCCTCAGAGAATACAAAACAAATAAGTAAGCTGCAAGTGAGTTTTAAGAAAGAACAGCGAGCCTGACCAGTGGTGGTGCAGTGGATAGAGCATGGACCTGGGACGCTGAGGTCCCAGGTTTGAAACCCTGAGGTCCAGCATGTGGATGTCCCACGTTTGACTCCTGGTCAGGGCACACAGAAGAAGTAGTCATCTGCTTCTCCTCCCCTGCCTCTCTGCCTTCTCTCTCTCTCCCTCTCTCCCGCAGTCCCAGGTGCTGAGGATGGCTCTGTGGAGCCTCAGCCTCAGGTGCTAAAAATAGCTTGGTTGAGAGCATGGCCACAGCTGGGCAGAGAATCAGCCCCAGATGGGGGTTGACAGGTGGATCCCAGTCAGGGTGCATGTGAGAGTCTGTCTCTCCTCCTCTCACTTGGAAAAGAAGAAAGAGACCCCGAGGCCGCCAGCTTGAGCATGGGCTCATCTGCTTTGAGCACAGGAGGCTCACCAGCTTAAGCACGAGGTTGCCAGCTCGAGCGCTGGATTATGGACATGATCCCGAGGTCACTGGCCTAGAGCCCAAGGTTGCCAGCTTTAGTAAGGGGTCACTGGATCCACTGGAATCCCCCACCCCCTGGTCAAGGCATGTATGAGAAGCAATCAATGAACAACTAAAGTGATGTAACTATGAATTGATATTTCTCATCTCTCTCCCTTTCTCTCTCTCTTCTTCAAAAAAGAAAGAGAAAAGGAAAGAAATAGAAAGAAAATAAAAGAAATAAAAAAGAAAGAGGGAGAGAAAGGAAGGAAGGAAAGAAGAAGGAAGGAAGGAAGGAAAGAAGGAAGGAAGGAAGGAAGGGAGGGAGGGAGGGAGGGAGGGGGAGGGGGAGGGGGAGGGGGAGGGGGGAAGGGGAAGGGGAAGGGGAAGGGGAAGGAAGGAAGGAAGGAAGGAGGGAGGGAGGGAGGGAAGAAAGGAAGAGAAGAGAAAAGGAAAAAGAACAGCGAAGATCTACTCATGCTTAGTCACTTGGGACTATGGTTTTGAAGATATATTTGATTGTGGTTTCTTATATCAGATACATAGAAGAAAGTCTGCTAGTCAAATTGCTCTTAGTTCACATAAGAGTTAAATCTGTCAGTAGTTGACAGTATTCTACAGAAAGCACTGCAGCTTCCAGTGGCTCTGTCTCCCAAGAAAATCAGAGAACTTCTGCCAAGTGCCTGGTGGAGGAGGGCAGGAGAATGGTGGTAGAGGATGCTGAGTTCGAGAGAGCATCAGTATAAATAAAACGTGGCAGCAGTTTGAGTGGGCCAGAGAACAGCTAGACATAAGATGGACAGTCTTTTTGTTTTTGTTTTAATTTACATATATATGTTTCTTTTTATTTAAGTGAAAGAAGGGGAGATAAACAGAGTCCTGTATGTGCCCCAACCTGGATCCAACCAGCAGCCCATGTCTGGGGTCAATGATAGAATCAACCAAGCTATCCTCAGTGCTCGGGGCTGATACTAGAACAAACTGGGCCACTGGCTGTGAGAAGGGAAGAGAGAGAGAAGATGGAGAGGGAGGGGAAGAGAAGCAGATGGTCACTTCTCATGTTTGCCCTGACTGGGGATCAAACTGAGGACGTCTGCATGCCAGGCCAGGGCCTATGTATGTGTGTGTGTGTGCATGTGCATGTGTATTGTTTTACTAATATATGCAATCATCGCTTGATCTTTGTATGTGCTTTGATCAGGGATTGAACCCATAACCTTGGTGTATCAGGATAATGCTCAAACCTACTGAGTTGCCGGGCTATGGCGAGAGGGCCAGTCTTTTGTCTCTGTTTAACCCTATAAGTTCAGAAAGTGAAAGAATTAGAAACTTCCCTGCTTGACTAGGTGGTGGTGCAGTGGATAGAGCATTGACCTGAGTACACTGAAGACCCAGCTTCTAAACCCCAAGGTTGCTGGCTTGAGCATGGGTTCACCAGCTTGAGTGCGGGGTTGCTGACTTGAGTATGGGATCAGAAACATGACCCTTAGCTGGCTTGAAGCTCAAATGTCACTGGCTTGAAGCCCAAGGTCGCTGGTTTGAGCCCAGGGTTGCTGGCTTGAGCAAGGGTCACTGGCTCAGCTGGAGTCCCCCTGCCCCCTGTCAAGGCACACATAAGAAACAATCAATAAACAACTAAAGTGCCACAACTATAAGTTGATGCTTCTCATCTCTCTCCCTTCCTGTGTGTGTGTGTGTGTTTATCTCTTTTGCTAGAATAAAAAGAGAAAGAAAGAAAAAAGAAAGGAAGGAAGGAAGGAGGGAGGGAAGGAGGAAAAGGGAGGGAGAGAGAGAGAGAGAAAGAGGAAGGAAGGAAGGAAGGAAGGAAGGAAGGAAGGAAAGAAGGAAGGAAGGAAGGAAGGAAGGAAGGAAGGAAGGAAGGAAGGAAGGAAGGAAGGAAGGAAGGAAGGAAGGAACTGTCCCATGGAAGTCCCTGCTAACTGGCAGAGGAACCAGCTACCAAAGCCTAATCAAGTAATAAATAACCAGATGATGTAAGTCAGGGCTTTGCTTGCCTCTCCCTGCTAAGTTCTGAGAAACAGGACCTAGTGGAGGTCAAGGCCTGGCTAGGCCATACCTGGCTGATGCTGTACACAGGTGGCACTAGGCTGTCCTGCCCCAAGTCTGGGTGGCTCCAGGCAGCACTGAAGGTGGCATGCATCTTTGTGGAGAAGTGAAGGATCAGCTGCTGGGCTTGGATTTCCATGCTCACAGTCCAGGATGGGGCTGCCAGGGAGTTATAAAATGGGTGTCATGTGAGAGACCCTTTTTGCAGGAGATGATACGAGCTGGACTAAAGTTGACAGAGAAGTCAGACCAGGGCTAGAGTTTGGCTTGGTCACAGTTGGGTGAGAGTGAAATGGTGGGAGGGGTTCCCAGCCAGGGTTGCTTAATGGCTCACCAGTCTGATGGGGACATTCCACATGGCTGCTGTTTCCATAAGAGAACTGAGAAATCCAAGAATAGCAGGTCAGCAAGCTCCAGGCACCATCCATACCGCAACCACCCCTCTCATCCACCCTTGTACCTTGAAGCAGAGCTGGGGATGCAAATCCACCTTCTCTAAAACATACCACTGTGGTGGGAGAAAGAAGTTAGGGAGCAGGGCCCTGGGCCCCAGTCCTGCCCACCCAAGTCCTGGGGAGGCCTGTCTCACCCCCTCTGACTCTTGAGCTGTGGCATTGGGGAGGTCTTCGCAGAGGGTGTGCCGGCCTTGTCTCTGGCAGAGGGAGGCCTCCAGCTTCAGTGGGCAGCGGAGTGTCAGGGCCATAATCATCTGACTGTGCTGGCTGTAGTCAGTAAAGTTCGCTGACTTCCAAAAGTCTGAGCCATCTGGGCAGACAGCAAGGGCAGAGTGAGGCCTGGAGAGGCCTGAACCCTGCTTTGGCCTCATTTTGTCACCCCCATCCACAGGGCATAGGAGACAATGTTTGTGAAGGTGCCCAGCACAGTTCCTGCCTGTCTAGGAACCCAAACAATGAGCATGCCTTTTCCAGCCCTTTTTATTACCTTTTCTATTTCACTGTCTCCTCTCCTTCCTGCACCTCCATTCTGGCTAGCTCTTTGCTGCTCCCCAAACTCAAAATATTCATATCTTTGCTAAAATTTTTCTTGGAACCAGGAATGCCTTCCCCTCCCTTCTCTCCTTCCTGAATCCCGCTCATTTTCTGAGCTCAGCTCAGGTGTCACCTCTTCTGAGACCTTCTCTTGCTAATGACAGCCTTCACTGGCTTCTCCCTTTCCTAAGATCATGCCCCACAGGCTAGTCCTTCCAAGCAACCCTGCCCTGGATTGTAGGCTGCTTTGTGCTATTCATTTGTCATGTTTGAGTGTTCTGTCTCCAGCTTGGGACAACAAGGTATGTATGAACGGTATGTGTGGACTTTAGATGTCACCAGCAACTTTCACAAATCATACTGAAGTCAATATTCTTTGCCTGAACTGTGGTGGCACAGTGGGTTAACAAGTTGACCTGGAATGCTGAGGTCGCCAGTTCAAAACACCACCAGGCTTGCCTGGTCAAGGCACATACAGGAAGCAACTACGAGTTGATGCTCCCTGCTCCCCTCTTCTCTCTTTCTCTCTCTCTGTCTCCTCTCTATAAAATTATGAATAAATAAAATCTTTGAAAAAGAAAAAAAAAGATTCTTAAACAGTTGGAAAGTAAGGCAGGGCAAGTATCATTATTTTACAGGTGAGAAAACTGAGGCTCAGAGAAGAATAATTGTCAGAGCTGGGATGTGAGAGAGCCCAGCTCTTCTGGTTCCTCCTCAGGACACTACCTCCTGTGTCTCATATTCCTGAACCTCCCACAGTACCTAGTATAATGTTTGACACTGATTAATTGGCAGGCTGATCAGTAGAAATGATAGCCCTTTTCTCCCACTGACTCCAGGGGAAATGCCTGCATGTCTTCTAGGGGCTTCCTCCAACACAGGTGTGAAGTATGTGCACATGTGTGTGTACATGTATGGAAGAGAGACAAAGAGAGGCTGTGTGAGCACAAGAGTGCATATGAGCAGCACTCACACGCTTCAGGCCAGCTTTCAAAGGGACATTTTTTGCGCCTCATGGAGTCCTCTTGCAGGTAGGATGCCTGTGGGGACAGGGGAGCGGGGTTGTCAGAGGAAGGGCTTTTTCTATATTACTTATTTCCTATATCACTGGAACTCATTCTGGGTTGACCCTGTCGGGTGCAAGCTGCCTGAGCGGGCAGGGCATTGAAGAGGGGGAGCAATGCAGCACATAAGCAGGAGTAAGTGGGGCCTGCCACTGGGGGAGGAACTCCAGAGTGTGAGAATGAGATCAGTTAGTGAGGAGCTGTATCCTCTTGTCCCTGGGGAGGAGAACCTAGCCCCAGAAAGAGGCAGATTGTGAGGTCCACATCTTAGTCCATCTCAGTGGTTCCCAGAGTGCATAGTGCCCTGTGTGGGACCCTCCATCTGGGCTGCCCAAATGCCTGATGGTTTTCTACCCTGGCAGACGCTCAGTGTTCCAAGTCTCTGCCTGCACCCTCCCTTTAGGTTCCCCCTGGGTGACAAGGTCCTCTGCCTTTCCCATCTAATCCAAAGAAGTCTTAATGTTAGACTTCAGAATTATGGAATGAAGGAATACCATGAAGGGCTAGTGGGGCTGTGTGCAGCCTCGCAATGGCCATGCGCCCTCACTGTGACAGAGCAGTACACACGGTGAAGGCAGCTGTCTGTTCCACCTCTGTGGGTTGAAGCTAGGTCTGAACCAAGGAAAGCTGGGTTTGGGTGGAGCTGAGGTTGGTATCACCCCTAAGAATGTCTCATGTTCAGCTGGACACTTCCATCTCTGACTCAGCGTGTGGCTCAGTCAAGACGGCACCTGTCTCCTCAAGCACCTCGTTAACACCCAGTCCTTTTAAAACCTGACTTACTGGAGATAAGTTTGACCAACTGCACTATCTGGGGGCCTACAAGTGGGGCCATGGACAACCAAATTTTTTCCTCGACTCACCTCTATGCACAGACACGGCAGAAAGAATTCATAAGGCAGGTCTACAGTGTGGTCCCAAGACACAGTTTTCTGTTGATGAAGCAGTAAAGGGAGAGTATAGGAAAAAGAGCATAGGAACTCAGGGTGAGGGCAGGAGGGAGCTAGGACACTGGCCAACACCTTATTTTATCTCTTACATGAAACTTAATTTTTTAATTGAAAACTTTTCTCCCAAAGGAGGACTGTTCTATACTCTGACCATTTTCTCTAGGTGTCTCAAAACAGGGTAGGGCAAAAGTAGGTTTATAGTTGTTTGTATGGAAAATAATACAAGAATTATACAAGAATAAACTAGCCTTGGCTTGTTAGCTTACTTGTTTAGAGCATTGTCCCAATATGCCAAAGTTGTATGTTCAATCCCCAATCAGGGCACATACAAAAATCAGCGAATGAATATGCATGAATGAATGGAACAACAAATCAGTATCTCTCTCTCTCAAATCAATATTTTAAAAAATATATAAACTATGCCTGACCAGGCAATAGTGCAGTGGATAGAGCATTGACCTGGAATCCTGAGGACCCAGGTTTGAAACCCCAAGGTCACCAGCTTGAGTGGACTCATTTGGTTTGAATGCGAGGTCATCAGCTTGAGTGTGGGATCATAGACATAACCCTATGATCACTGGCTTGAGCCCAAAGGTCACTGGCTTGAGCTCAAGGTCACCGGTTTGAGCAAGGGGTAACTGGCTCAGCTGGAGTCTCCCAGTCAAAGCACATATGAGAAAGCAATCAATGAACAACTAAAGTGCCACAACAATAAGTTGATGCTTCTTATCTCTCTCCCATCCTGTCTGTCTGTTCCTGTCTCTCTCTTTCTTACTAAAATAAATAAATAACTATATGTTTCATTTACTCATTACTGTAAACCTACTTTTGCACCAGGCTGTATATAGAGTCAAGAAAGGGAGAAGACAGGGAAAGTAATATACATTCAATGAGCCCCACAGTATGCCAGGTAGGGTGCTAGGTGTTAAAGCAGTAACTCAATTAAATGCTAGCATCACAGTGATCTTGGGGGGTATCATCATCATTTTATTTTATTTTTTATTTTTTAAAAATATTTTATTTATTGATTTTAGAGAGAGAGAAGAGGGGAGGAGCAAGAAGCATCAATAGGTACTAGTTACTTTCCATATGTGTCTTAACTGGGCAAGCCCAGAGTTTCGAACCAGTGACCCCATGGTCACTGGCTTGAGCCCAAAGGTTGCTAGCTTGAAGCGCAAGGTCACTGAGCCCAAGATCACTGGTTTGAGCAAGGGATCACTCACTCTGCTATAGCCCCCCTAGTAAAGGCACAAAAGAGAAAGCAATCAATGAACAAGTAATCAACAAACAACTAAGATGCTGCAACAAAGAATTTATGCTTCTCATCTCTCTTTCTTCCTGTCTGTCTGTCCCTATCTGTTCCTCTCTGACTCTCTCTTTTATTTTATTTTTTACAGAGACAGAGAGTGAGTCAGAGAGAGGGATAGATAGGGACAGACAGACAGGAACGGAGAGAGGTGAGAAGCATCAATCATTAGTTTTTCATTGCCGTTGCGACACCTTAGTTGTTCACAGATTGCTTTCTCACATGTGTCTTGACCGCGGGCCTTCAGCAGACCGAGCAACCCCTTGCTGGAGCCAGCGACCTTGGGTCCAAGCTGACGAGCTTTTGCTCAAGCCAGATGGGCCCGCGCGCAAGCTGGTGAGCTCGGGGTCTCGAACCTGGGTCCTTCCACATCCCAGTCTGACGCTCTACCACTGTGCCACCGCCTGGTCAGGCGACTCTCTCTGTCTTTGTAAAAACAAAACGAAGGGCTGAGAGGCTCAGGGGTGCAGCATCAGTTCCTGTAAATTACACCAACTGTAAACAAGGGTTTTGGTGACAACTCGAGGTTAAGGTGGGGTGTCAGGACCGGGGCTGGGAGAATGGGAGACATCTCATTGTCTGAGGAAGGCAACAAAGAGAGAGAAGTGAAAAGGTACCAGGACAGGTGTGATCACTTTTTTAGTTTCTCAGGGAGAACAATTTTTTTCTTTTAGCAAGAGACAGAGACAGGCAGACAGGGTCAGATAAGAAGGGAGAGATGAGAAGCATCAATCAGCTCATAGTTGGAGCACCTTAGTTGTTCATTGATTGCCTTAATCGGTGGGCTCCAGCTGAACCAGTGACCCCTTGCTCAAGCCAGCAACATTTGGGCTCAAGCCAGAGACCATGGAGTCATGTCTATGGTCCCATGCTCAAGCCGAAGACCTTAAGGTTTCGATCCTGGGTCCTCAGCACCCCAGGCTGACACTCAATCCACTGTGTCACCGCCTGGTCAGGCAGAGAAAATAATTTCTTAAAAGAACTAAAAAAGTTTCTTAATGCAACCTGAATGTCACTGAGGCTCCTCTCATTGGGGTTAAATACCATATTCATTTCTTTATTGATCATTCATGGCTGCTCCAGAACTCTGCCTGCCCTTTCCCTTCCTCTCCTACTAGGAGACAAGACACCCTGCATTTTCTGTCTAGTCCAAAGAAGTCTTAATGCTAGGCACTTTGGACTTGTGGGTCTTGGAGAATTCCCTTCCCTCCTTAGACCTCAGTCTCCCTGTATGTATAATGGGTAGGCTGTTTTTGCTCCAGCACTGTGTGATCTAGCTTTTTACAGGGAAATGGGACTCCATACCTGGGCATCAAAAGGACTACTCAGCTCTTCGCACTCCAGTGCCCACTGGTGACAAAGGCGCACGTTGACCTCAGGGCCTGGGGGGATGCTCACTCGAATAGCTCGTGCCTCAGGCAGCAAATCAAAGTAGAACTCAGGCCCTAGGGTGAAGAGGGACTTGTGACCTTGTCTCTTGGCCTTAGAAAGGCGCCACTACTTGACTGCCCATCTCCAGTCACACCCAATTTTTACCTTTATGTCTTTGTGAGTCCTGTCTTGGGAGACCTTCCACTGCCTCTGGATTCAAAGATTGAGTCCTTCTGAAGCGCACCCTCTCATAAGAGATGTCTGGGGAAGGGATGGAGAAGTGATGGCCCTTTTCAGACAGGCAACAGCAACTCAGCAGCTTCCACTGTAGGCAGAAAGCAACGTTGGCCTTAAACCAGGAAGCAGGATCTCTGGCTTCTATTTCTTCCTCTGGAACCTGGGATACCACAGGCAAGTTGCTCAACATGTAGGCCTCAGTTTCCCTAACTATAACAGAAGAATAGTCTACTTTATCTACACACTTTCCACCTCTTACATGACTGGAGATCAGAATAAGGGGCCAGAAAGGAAAGGGTTGTGGGGCATAAGGAAGGGCTGAAACTGGCAAGGAGAGTACCTGAGCAGATGCTGGTATCTTGTGTCTCCCACAGAACTGGAACATGTAAGACTTTTTGTATTTCTGTACCAGGTGGTGGAACCATCCCCACTGAAGGCCTGCACAGGGAAGGATACATTAAATATCCAGCTCTTTACTGACTCTCCCCTACCTGGAGATGGTAGCCCAATGTTGAATAGTAAGTAAATTTATTTGTTTGTTTATTTATTTATTTATTATTTTTATTTTTTTGTATTTTTCTGAAGTGATAAGCTGGGAGGCAGAGAGACAGACTCCCATATGCGGCCGACCGGATCCAACTGGCATGCCCACCAGGGGGCAATGCTCTGCCCAACTGGGGCATTGTTCTGTTGCTACCGGAGCCATTCTAGCACCTGAGGTGGAGGCCATGGAGCCATCCTTAGTGCCTAGGCCAACTTTGCTCCAATGGAGCCTTGGCTGCGGGAGGGAAAGAGAGAGATAGAGAGAAAGGAGAGGGGAAGGATGGAGAAGCAGATGGGCACTTCTCCTGTGTGCCCTGGCTGGGAATCAAACCCAGAATTTCCACATGGCCACACGGTGGGCCAACGCTCTACCACTGAGCCAGTTGACCAGGCCAGATAGTAAGTCATTTTAAACATTTTTATTTATTCATTTTAGAGAGGAGAGAGAGAGAGAGAGAGAGAAAGGGGGGAGGAGCAGTAAGCAACAACTCCCATATGTGCCTTGACCAGACCAGTGCAGGGTTTTGAACCGGCAACCTCAGCATTCCAGGTTGACGCTTTATCCACTGCGCCACCACAGGTCAGGCGATAGTAAGTCATTTTAGATCAAGAATGGTAATGATATCAAGCCTCTTTAAGTCCTGAAAGTTGTGATACAATAAAATGAATTAATTTCTTTTATTTTTTATTTTTGTATATTTCTTGTCATTCTCTTCTGGTCTGCAAAATTTCTGTTGAGAAATCAGCTGACAGTTAACAGGAGCTCCCTTGCAGTTAACTAACTGCTTTTCTCTTGCTTGTTTTAAGATTCTTTCTTTGTCTTTAACCTTTGGCATTTTAATCATGATGTGTCTTGGTGTGGGCCTCTTTGGATTCATCTTGTTTGGGACTCTGTGCTTCTTGGACTTGTATGTCTATTTTCTTCATCAGGTTAGGAAATATTTCTGTCATTGTTTTTTCAAGTAGGTTTTTTTTTTTTTAATTTTTTTTCACATCTACTTTTAATACTGGCACGTTTTTTTTTTAATTTATTCATTTTAGAGAGAAGGCACAGAGTGAGAGAGAGAGAGAGAGAGAGAGAGAAAGGGGGGAGGAGCTAGAGCATCAACTCCCATATGTGCCTTGACCAGACCAGTGCACGGTTTTGAACTGGCGACCTCAGTGTTCCCAGGTCGATGCTTTATCCACTGCACCACCACAGGTCAGGCTCAAGTAGGTTTTTAATTTCTTGCTCTCTCTCTTCTCTTTCCAGCATCCCATGATGCAAATGTTGCTTAGCTTAAAGTTGTCCCAGAGGTTCCTTACACTACTTTTTATTTTTTTGGATTCTTTATTTTTGCTGTTCTGATTGGGTGCTTTTTGCTTCCTTATATTTCAAATTGCTGATTTGTTTCTCAGCTTCATCTACTCTATTGGATTTTTAAATTGATTTTAGAGAGAAACATCAATTTTGTTGTTCTACTTATTTATGCATTCATCAGTTGATTCCTGAATGTGACTTGACCAGGGATCAAACCCACAGCCTTGGTGTATTAGGATGATGCTTTAACCAACTGAGCTATCAGCTAGGGCTACTCTGTTCTTGATTCCCTGTAAATCTTTTTTTTTTAATTTATTGACTTTAGAAAGGAGAGAGAGAGAAAGAGAAAGAGAGAAATGGGGTGGGGAGAGGAGCGGGAAGCATCAAATCATAGTTGCTTTTTGTATGTGCCTTGACTGGGTAAGCCTGGGGTTGCAAACTGGTGACCTCAGCATTCCAGGCTGACACTTTATCCACTGTGCCACCACAGGTAAGGAAAATTATTCTTTATTTCAGTTAGTGTATTCTTCATTTCTGACTGTTTCTTTTTTGTGGTTTCTATGTCCTTTTTTATGCTGTTGAAGTTCTCACTTAGCTCCTTGAGCATCCTTATAGCCATTGTTTTGAACTCTGTATCTGATAGTTTGCTTGCCTCCATTTCCTTTTCTGGAGATTTCTCCTGTTCTTTCATTTGGGACACGTTTCTTTTTCTCTGCATATCTGCTGCTTCTCTTTGTTTGTTTCTATGTATTAGGTAGAGCTGCTATGTCTCCTGGACTTGGTAGAGTGGTCTCAGGATTAATTTTTTAAGTAGAGAATTTCTTTAATTTTTTTATTTATTCATTTGTTGAGAAAGAGAGAAACATTGATTTGTTGTTTCACTATTTATGCATTCATTGGTTCATTCTTGTATGTGCCTTGACCAGGGATCAAACTTGCAACCTTGGTGTATCAGGATGACACTTTAACCAACTAAGTTACCCAGACAGGGCTCTGAGGACATTTTAAAGATGTTCATTGTGGCATTATTTATAACGGTGAAAAATTACAAACTTCTAATTCAAAGCAGTGTATTGACATTTAGTATGTATTGGCACTGAGCTAGGTAATAAAAATACAGAGTTGAGTAAGAACAATCTTACTTTGCAAATAGAAGGTAATAATAGTAAATTTCTAGAACTCAACTGTTTTAATTCTAATGATTGATACCAACTGAAAGAAAAACACCTTCATAAAATGATACAAATGAACTCATGAATATCAGTCATGCTGTGCTATTTTAGGATGACCTAAGGCTCTGTTGAGGTCAACTATAAAACAAATATGTTCTAGTATAAGTCTCAGTTGCTTCAGTCTCCCTCCCCTGGAAATGCCCCTATTTCACATCCCCACTGAGAATGGTCCAAGAGCCATTTCTCATACCTGAAGGAGTTGACACCAAGGGCAGACACAAACAGCAGGGGCAGTTCCAGAGCCAAGCATCCCAAGGCTTTGGGGAGATGAAGAGGGCCAATCGGGTATGGCAAGGAATATGGGGAGATCTTTCTGCAAAAGATGAATTAAAAAATAAAGTGGTAGGGTCTAAGGAGGTCTCTCCTGCCTTAAACAAGTTGGATTTGAGGCTGAGCTCTAATACTTATATCTTGGCTGTGTGACCTGGGCAAGCTATAGAACCCGCTAAGCCTCAACTTTATCATTTACAAAGTGGGGCTGTGGTCAAGATAAAGTGAGATAATGTGTGGGAAAATATGAAGGTTGTTTTATTATTGACAGTTAAGCAGGAGTGGCGCCTGAAGATTTACACATGTTTCTCATTTAATCCTTTCCACAGCTCAGGGGCAACAGTCTTTATTATACAATCGTTTCTACTATGCTGATAGAGCCCTCAGAAACTGAGAGTAAGTGGGGTTAAGTGCACTGACTGCAGCCACACGTGGAGTATGTGGCAGAATGATAATATAAATTCAGGCTTCTACTAATTCTAAACTCTGTGCTTTTTGCTTGGTACTATACTGCTTCCCAGGCTGGGAACCAAAATTAGAATGGAATGTTCATTGGAGATTTAAAACAAAAGAAGTGTCATGAAGATGAGCAGGGCAGGGAATGGGACTTACCCGTGAAACTGTCATCCTGAAGGTACAGGGCCCAGTACGGAAGGGAAAAAAGGAGAAAAGTATAAATAGTAAGGATTCCATAAAGTGCATTCCCCCTGGGGTCTTTGCTCCAAAATACCTAATTCTGAGGCCCAGAAGCTAACCGCCATATCCACCGTGGCTCTTTTCTTCCCAGTTCCACCCTGCCCAGGCCCTCAGCCCACCAGGACCTTGGCTACCCCTTTAAGACTGTGTAGAGGACACATTGAAACTGCCACCATAGATAGCACAGGGACTTGGGGAGGGAGAAAAGGACAAACAGGAGAGTGGGGAGCTTTGCCAGCCTGTGCTGGGCAGGTATCCCCACCTAGCAACGGCACCTTACCATGTGGGAGGCCAGCCGACAGCAGGCGTTCCAGTGGGGCAGACAGAGACAGCCAATCCCAATAGAGGCGGAAAGGCCAGTGAATAGCAGGTGGAGAGGCAAGAGCAGGGCTGCCAGTCTGGGGCACACCATGGGCTTCCTTTGGGTCAGGGCACCCAGAACATGGCTGCACGGCCTGAAGGGGGGAGGCAGGGCTTTGTAGTACAGCAGGGAGCACAGTACTAGCAGGAGCCCTCGCCTCAGCCTGCCCCTGCCCCTGCCCCGCCCAGCCCCAAAGCTCCTCCTTGATCCTAACAAACAGGACTGGTCACATTCCTTCTCTTCCAGGCAAAGGGACTGAGCTTGGCCCCCAGAAAATTCTACTGTTCCCAACTGGAGGGCAAGAGGCTCCTGTTCTGTCAGAGAAATAGCAGGGAGAAGGTCAGCACAGGGTTAGGAAAATGATTGGCTGCACCCGTTTCTTAACCCCTCCTACTCCTGCAACACTCTCTAGATCCAACCACCCATTAACTGGCTCTTGGACTTGGATGTCCTCTGGACATATGCTTCATGCCCTCACTTAGAGAATTAACAAAGTTATTAAGCACTATTTTGCTTTGGATGCCAGAGATAGGTGACTGATGCACCATTCTATAGTTGGGCAGAACAACAAGAAAGCATTATAGGATGCACATAAACCTCACATGGCCCCATGTATTGTACATCCTGGTTCCCTACCTGCCTGACCCTCAGAACTACAGGCTCAGCTTTCACTACCCATTGGCCATTTCTAGCTTTCTGGACTAAGGGCTCCATGCCAAAGGGGTCTCTGGCTTTAAGGATCCAATAATTAGTACAGTCTGCTCCGGAAGCCACAGAGCTCATAGCAGAGCCCTGGAGCTGAGGGAGTGGGCCCCACACACTGACCTGGTTTCCTGTGGTTTCTGATGATGCTGACGAGGCTCCAGTCTTTGTTGGAACCCTCCCCATCATCCCACAGCTTCCTCCTGCTCATGGAGCATTTGTGCTGCTTCAGCCCTCACCTTGGTGACACACACAGTGGAAAGAAAGTTTGGGGCACACCTACTGGGTTAAGGCATTTTGAAATTTTTACTGTAACTCTGCACCTTTCAGTAGAGTGACCATCACCTTCTTTAGGCCATTCTAGTTTCTAAGTCTTTAGATTAACTGTCTGAAGATCCCATCCTACCCATCATCCTAAAAATACCCTCTAATTTTTGAGTTCCTTAGAAGATAAAGACCTTTTCTTACTCTTTAAGCTTCCCCAATGTCTAGGGGTAGATGTCATGTAATAGATGCTCTGTAATTGAATGCATGTAAATTATGGTAGTTTATCTGTTTCACATTTCACAAAGCACTTTCATAATTGATCCTCCTTACTACTTGTAAGACAGGTGGGATTTACTATTTTCATTTCATAAAGAGAAATAAGCAGAAAGAAATGTTATTTGGTCAAAGTCAATGTCTCTAGCTCAGGGAGCTCCACTTCTGCCTTCCTCTCACAGTTCACTTCTCTTATGGTCTTTCCTCCCACTGCTTCATGTTCCTCTGCTCTGGGAACCCAAAAGGGCACAGAGTGAGAAAGTTTGTTTTATTCTTTAATATTTCCCTTTTCTTGATCCCTTATATCTTCTGATCTGACTCTCACAGTAAAAATATTTGATTAATTGCTCCCTGATCCTGGCTAAGATATCGTAGGAGAAGCAGGAAATAAATGGAGACAAATATATAGACATGTTTTTTAAAAAGAAAGAAAAAATAGAAAGGGAGAAAAAGGAACATGTAGAAAGGAAAGGGAGTAAAGATAAGAAAGAGAAAGGAAGAGAGAAAGAGAGATGAGGTGAGAGAAGTTCTGCCTTTAATTATTGTCCTGCTGGTTTGCTTATTGTGGAGCCTGTTTTAAAAAGGATAAAAAGCACAGTGGAAAGCCTGACCAGGTGGTGGCGCAGTGGATAGAGTGTTGGACTGGAACGCGGAGGACCCAGGTTCGAAACCCCAAGGTCGCCAGCTTGAGCGCAGGCTCACCAACTTGAGCACGGGCTCATCAGCTTGAGTACGGGGTTGCTGGCATGAGCATGGGATCATAGACATGACCCCATAGTCCCTGGCTTAAGCCCAAAGTCCTTGGCTTGAAGCCCAAGGTCACTGGCTGCATGCCCCTGCCCAGTGAAGGCACATATGAGAAAGCAATCAGTGAACAACTAAAGTGACTAAGAAGCCATGACAAAGAATTAATGCTTCTCATCTCTCTCCCTTCCTGTCTTATCTGTCCCTCTCTCTGTCTCTCTCTGTCACACACACACACACAAACACAGCAGACAAATTCCAGCACACTTTGGGGAAGGGGAGGGAATCAGATCAACATTTGCTAAACTCCTACAATCAGGCTCTGGTCCGTGTGCTTTGCCACTGCTACCCTTGAGGTCAGTCTTATTAAACCATTATACAGAGTAGGAAACACAGGGAGATCAAGTAACTTGTCCACACACAAAAATGAAGAGCTGGGCCTGACCTGTGGTGGCGCAGTGGATAAAGCGTCGGCCTGGGAACACTGAGGTCACCAGCTCAAAACCCTGTACTGGTCTGGTCAAGGCACATATGGGAGTTGATGCTTCCAGCTCCTCCCCCCTTTCTCTCTTTCTCTCTCTCTCTCTCTCACTCTGTGTCTCCTCTCTAAAATGAATAAAATAAAAATTAAATTAAAGATTAAAAAAAAGAAAGAAAAAAAAAGAATATACAAATGTGTACTTTAAAAAAAAAAAAAAATGAAGAGCTGGGACTCACCAACATGTTTTTCAGGCTCTTTCTGCCAAAACACACTGCTTAGGGAGAGGTGTGGGATGCCAGAGGATTTCTGGGCCCTGTAGTCCACAAGAAATATTAAATTTAGTGATGTAGTTGGATTACCAATGTGGAGCAAGAAACTGGAATAGGTAGATAGAACAAAGAAAAGTAGGGCTTTATGACAATTTATTCTCAGTGGTCAGATTTATAGGGGAGTAGGAATTGTTTAGCAAGTGTCAACAAGAGAGGTGTAACTCTGTAGCTTGAATTGGAGGCAACCAACTGGAGCAAAGGCAAGAGAGGTGTGTGGGAGGCCTACAGCACAGAGGACCTGTCCTGATGGAAGATAGCTGAGGCCTGTCTCACTTATGGTTCAAACTGACCTAGACTCCATACTCTCTAATAACCTTTACTTGGGCACCAAGCCAGGGGCTCAAGAGGTCTTGGCAGGCCCCTGTGCATGCTCAGGTACAGAGTACACTGTGGGGGCCCTGCACAGCTGTTTTCTTGACAGTGCTTTACCCGTGCATGGACTCTAGTCAGACCATGCAACAGCATTTCCAGGCTCTTCCTACAGTTTATTGGTACAACTGTGGCTACTGTTAGGGCATCCTGGGCAGGAAAATCCACTTGATTAGACCAGTGTACACTAAGAGTGGACAAGTATCTCTCCCTCACTTCTGCTCTTCCAGAAGGAATCAATCTCCAGAATTCTGGGGCAAGAAATTATACCTACAGAAGAAGTAGAACCTCCTAATCTGGGAGGGGAAGGCCAACATCACTGATCAAGGAAAGGGATTGTGCCTGACCAGGCGTTGGCGCAGTGGATAGAGCGTCAGACTGGGATGCGGAAGACCCTGGTTTGAGACCCCGAGGTCGCCAGTTTGAGCGCGAGCCCATCTGGCTTGAGCAAAAGCTCGCCAGCTTGGACCCAAGGTCGCTGGCTCCAGCAAGGGGTTGTTGCTCAGTCTGCTGAAGGCCTGCGGTCAAGGCACATGTGAGAAAGCAATCAATGAACAACTAAGGTGTTGCAATGGCAACGAAAAACTAATGATTGATGCTTCTCACCTCTCTCCATTCCTGTCTGTCTATCCCTCTCTCTGACTCTCTCTCTGTCCCTGTAAAAAAAAAAAAAAAAAAAAAAAAAAGATTATTAAAAAAGGAAAGGGATTGCAATATTTATTAAGTACCTACTATATAAATGTTCATACGCCTTATTTTATTTAATCTTCACAACAACCCTGGTAGATAGCTACTATGATCCCCATATATCAGATTAAAAAAGAAGAAGAAGGCTAAAGTATTTTGCTTAAGGCAAAAGGTAGTAAAATGCCTGGCTAGAATTCCAAATGAGCCTGGCCTGTGGTGTCACAGTGGATAAAGTGTCGACCTGGAACATTGGAGTCGTCAATTCAAAACCCTGGGCTTGACTGACCTGTGGTGGCGCAGTGGATAAAGCGCCGACCTGGGAACACTGAGGTCGCCAGTTCAAAACCCTGCACTGGTCTGGTCAAGGCACATATGGGAGTTGGTGCTTCCAGCTCCTCCCTCCTTTCTCTCTTTCTCTCTCTCTCTCTCTTTCTCACTCTGTGTCTCCTCTCTAAAATGAATAAAATAAAAAGAAATTTAAAAAAACAAACAAAAAAACCCTGGGCTTGCCTGGTTAAGGCACATATGGGAGTTGATGCTTATTGCCCCCCACCCCCGTTCTGTCTCTCTTCTTCTCTCTAAAATGAATAAATAAAATCTTTAAAACAAATAATTACAAATAAAATCATTCTAATATCAGAACATGTTTCACTATACCATGCTGCCTTTCTCATGAACTAGTGCCGTGATAGCCATTTTCAATGACACACGGCTACATGCAGTCGCATACCAGAGAAGTATGGAGCTGCATGGTGAGAAGGACGTTTCATCCTCGGCTCTTGCAAGGCCAGGTGCAGTAGCCGAGGATAGAACATTTGCTGTAGTGTAGACACTCTGTGCCGGAGGTCTGTAGGCCAAAACAACAGAACTCCGGCACAGAGTGTCTAGATCTGGGAATTGCGGTTAAGACCGTTTTTCTTGAAGTGACACACCACCCGAGTTATGCTCCGTGTTTTGATGAATTTTGACACACCAAGCTCAAAAGATTGCCCATCACTGGACTATGCTTTCTAAGGGTCCTTCCAATGCCTACTCTCTAGTTCTGCAAACCAGGGAATAATAACCATTCCTTATATTTGTATAGTGTTACATAGTTCACAAAGCACTTTCATAATACTTCATCTTATTTTATCTTCAAAACAATTCTGTGAAATAGGCAGGGTTGATTTTAACCCTGTGATTAGAAGGTACGTTGGTACTGTAATCCCAGTCTTCTGATCGAAATGCAGAGCTCTTCCAACTAAATGCTTCAGGGAACACTACAACCCTGAGGCAGGAAAATATGATTGCAAAAGCCCAGAAAAGCACAACCCCTCAACCTAACAAGCCAGAAACTAAAATAAACCAAATGGCACATTTTTGGCATTGACAGTAATTTTCATAATAGGTCTTCAAAAACCCTCCAAAACTGCAAAGTGCCATTCTAATAATCAAAGAAATCCTTACTTAAAAAAATAAAAAGCCTGACCTGTGGTGGCGCAGTGGATCAAGCCAGTGTCAACCTGGAAATGTTGAGGTCGCCATTTCAAAACCCTGGGCTGCCTGGTCAGGGCACATATGGGAGTTGATGCTTCCTGCTCCTCCCCCCTTCTCTCTTTCTCTCTATCTCTCTCTCTCTCCTCTCTACAATGAATAAATAAAAAAAAAATTTTAATAAATAAATAAATAAAAATAAAAAAACATGGCCCTGGCCAGTTGGCTCAGTGGTAGAGAGTTGGCCCAGCCTGTGGAAGTCCCAGGTTTTATTCCCTGTCAGGGCACACAGGAGAAGTGACTATCTGTTTTTCCACCCCTCCCCCTTCCCTTTATCTCTCTCTCTCTCTCTCTCTCTTCCTCCCATAGCCATGGCTCACTTTGAGCATAGTTGGCCTCTGGTGCTGAGGAGGGCTCAATGGCCTCACCTCAGGTGACAAACTAGCTTGGTTGCTAATCAATGGAGAAATGGCCCCAGTTGGGCAGAGCATCGCCCCCTAGGGGGCTGGCTGGGTGGATCCCGGTAAAGTGCATGTGGGAGTCTGTCTGCCTCCTTGCTTCTTACTTAAGAAAAATAAAAAATAAAAAAACAATTAATATTATTTGCATCCCAATTTGAAAATTAGCAATCTGTACCTGGTGCTCATACCCCATTACCCACACATTTCTATCTGCCCCTCTCTGCTCTCCAAATTCAAACCCTGCCTTCGTCTAATTCAGCAATTTTCAACCCTTTCCATCTCAGGACACACAGACTAATTACTAAAATTCTGAGGCATAACAAAAAATATATATTTTGCTGATCTGACCAAAAAATAAGTATAATTTTGATTGACTTTAAAAAATAATAGTAATTACCTACTATTTTTGCTCCAAAGTGACTTCTTTAAAAAATCAGGTACTGCCTGACCAGGCGGTGGCACAGTGGATAAAGTGTCGAACTGGGACGCGGAGGACCCGGGTTCGAGACCCCGAGGTTGCCAGCTTGAGTGCGGGCTCATCTGGTTTGAGCAAGGCTCATCAACTTGAGCCCAAGGTCGCTGGCTCGAGCAAAGGATCACTTGGTCTGCTGTAACCCCCTGGTCAAGGCACATATGAGAAATCAATCAATGAACAACTAAGGAATTGCAAAGAAGAATTGATGTTTCTCATCTCTCTCCCTTCCTGTCTGTCTGTCCCTCTCTCTGACTCTCTCTCTCACACACACACATAAAAATAAATAAATAAAAATAAATTTTAAAAATCACGTACTGCCTGATCAGGTGGTGGCACAGTGGATAAAACATTGACCTGGGACACTGAGGACCCAGGTTTGTAACCTGAAGTTTGCCAGCTTGAGTGCAGGCTCATCCAGCTTGTGCATGGAATCAGACATGACCTGATGATTACTGGCTTGAGCCCAAAGGTCACTGGCTTGAGCCCAAAAGGTGCTGTCTTGAAGCCCAAGGTCACTGGCTTCAGCAAGGGGGGTTGCTCGGTTTGTTGAAGGCCCACGGTCAAGGCACATGTGAGAAAGCAATCAATGAACAACTATGGTGTCGCAACAGCAACGAAAAACTAATGATTGATGCTTCTCACCTCTTTCCATTCCTGTCTGTCCCTATCTCTCTCTCTCTCTCTCTCTCTCTGACTCTCTCTCTCTGTCCCTGTAAAAAATATATATATAATAATAATAATAATAATGGCATGGAATAGGGACTTACTGATCCAGAACTGTGCTCTTGGTATATACTCTCTTACACACAGGGGTGCAGGAAAAGGAATGAGTATGAGGTAGAAGGCAAAGTGTTAAGTTTGAATACAATTATTTTTATATAATCAGGACATCTAAAGGAAGACATTTTGCAGTTAGAAAGTACTGCGAGTACCTAATAGTGACTGAGTTCATAATGTTTATAGAACAAAAGAATGACTATAACTCTGGAGAGGGCAGAAATCTGCAGTTAAGAGATCTAGGCATCATTCATCCAGAGACAAGAATATCAAATGGGTAATAGTAAAGGGACACACTCTTTTTTTTTTTAATTCATTTTTTTATTTATTCATTTTAGAGAGGAGACACAGAGAGAGAAAGAGAGAGAGAGAGAGAGAGAGAGAGAAAGGGGGGAGGAGCTGGAAGCATCAACTTCTATATGTGTCTTGACCAGACCAGTGCAGGGCTTTGAACTGGCGACCTCGGTGTTCCCAGGTTGATGCTTTATCCACTGCACCACCACAGGTCAGGCCAAGGGACACACTCTTTCACGGAGTATTAACTGTGTGTCGCTTTTAGATGTGAAAGCTTTAGTTCACAGATCTCTTTTTTACCTATTTTTTTTTAGAGAGGAAGAAAGGAAAGGACAGAGAGAGAGAAACATCAATCTGTTGTTCTACCCATTTATGCATTCATTGGTTGATTCATGTATATCCCTGACCAGGAATGAACCCACAACCTTGGTGTATCAGGACGATACTTCAACCAACTGAGCTAACTGGCCAGGGCTTTTCTTTTTTTTTTTTTGTATTTTTCTGAATTGAGAAGCAGGGAGGCAGAGTCCCACATATATGCCTGACTGGGATCCACCAAGCAAGCCCACTAGGGGGTGATGCTCTGCCCATTTGGGGCATTGCTCCTTGCAACTGGAGCCATTCTACACCTGAGGCAGAGGCCATGGAGCCATCCTCAGCGCCCCGGCCAACTTTGCTCCAATGGAGCCTTGGCTGCAGGAGGGGAAGAGATAGAAAGAAGGGGAGGGGTGGAGAAGCATATGGGCGCCTCTCCTGTGTGTCCTGGCCGTGAATCGAACCTGGGACTTCCACATGCCCAGCTGACACTCTACCGCTAAGCCAACTGGCCAGAGCTTATTTACCTCTATTTTTAACTTATCTGCTCCATACCATCAAATATTGTGTCCATTAGTTGTTTCACACTTTTATCATGTTTTATCCAGATCGCACATTCTGTATGCAGGGATACTTTTAAAATTCTTTTGGATACTGTAATACAGTAGCTTTCCCTTATCCAGTTTTACTTTCTGTGTATTCAGTTGCCTACAGTCGACCACAATCCAAAAATATTAAATGGAAAATTCCAGAAATAATTCAAGTTTAAATTGTGCACTATTGAGTAGCATGAAAAAATCTCACACTGAGACATCAATATAACTTTTATTACATTATATTGTTATTCTATTTTTTTATTTAGTGAGAGGAGGGGAGGCAGAGACAGACTCCAGCATGCTCCCTGACCCTGGCTGTGACCCACCCAACAAGCCCCCCTACCAGGCAATGTTCTGCCCATCTGGGGCCCTTGCTCAGTTGCAACTAAAGCCCTTTTTTAGCACCTGAGGCAGAGGTCATGGAGCCGTCCTCAGAGACAGGGGCCAACTTGCCCCGAGCCATGGCTACAGGAGGGGAGGAGAAGAGAAAGAGAGAAGCAAGAGGAGGAAGGGAGGAGAAGCAAAAGCAGCAGCAGATGGGCGCTTCTCCTGTATGCCCTGACTGGGAATCAAACCCAGGACATCCACATGCTGGGCTGACACTCTACCAGAGCCAACTGGCCAGGGCCACATTATATTGTTATTCTATTTTATTATTGTTGCTAATAAATTACTATGTCTAATTTATAAATTAAACTTTATCATAGCTATGTACGTATAGAAAAAAAGAAAGTATATATAGTTTAGCACTATCTGTGGCTTCAGGCATCCACTGAGCATATTGGAACACATCCCCCACAGATAAGGGGGACTACCGAATCAAACACGTAACAGACATTCTGTTAACAATATATAATAGACGTGACTATATAACCAAAAGAAGACTACATTGCCCAAATTGGATACATAAGAATGAACCATTTTAGCTTGGTCAGGTGGTGGCACAGTGGATACAGCGTCAGCCTGGAATGCTGAGGACCTGGGTTTGAAACCATGAGGTCACCGGTTGAGTGTGGGATCACAGACATGACCCTATGGTCACTGGCTTGATCCCATATGTCGCTGGCTTGAGCCCAACATCACTGGCTCAGCTGTAGCTGCCTGGTCAAGACATATAAGAAAGCAATAAATGAACAACTAAGGTGCCACAACTATGAGTAGATGCTTCTCATCTCTCTCCCTTCCTGTCTGTCCCTCCATCTCTCTTGCTTAAATAAAAAAGGACCATTTCATAGGTAGAGAGATTAAATGTATGGCCCATGATAGTTCCTGCCAATGAGTTAGAGTGTCGACTATGATTTAAGTTCCTTACATCCAGTTCACTTCTCTATGGCCACTACCAGGATTCTCAGGGAGCTTCCACCTATCCCCTCGTGTCTAAAGCTACTCAAGCAATGCACCATTCACACTGTTAAATCCCAAACACAAGGCACAGGGTAGATAGGCAGTTTTAACTTTATTGAGGTTCTCTTTAAAATGTTTCACAGTAGAGACCACAGACTGCAGGGGAAGCAGCTTCCTAAATGTTATCTGCCCAATAACCCATAGATTGAAGTATAATATGGTTTACTCATCATCTCTTTCAGTCTTGCTGGCTAAGGGGTAATGGATGGAAATAGAGAATGACTGAGAAGGGGCAAGGATGAGGTTCAGTCTTAAAAGAAAAATCCTGAAGGGCTTCAACTTAAATTAGCTGAAGTTTGTTCTTCACCCAGTTCCAGCCAACCAGCAATAAGTTAAATATAGTTTTGTCACCTCAGCTGATGACAATAGTAGCAGCTTTCCAGAATTTGGGCCTATTTTGCACTAGCTGCCAACATCACGGCTGCCAAGAGTTTAGAACAGCTCCTCTACCCTCTCACTGCTCTGGATGAGAGGGCTAGGCTTCATCCCAGAAATCAGTCCATCAGGCAGGCTTCATTTACGCTTCTTCTCCTGTGTGCTGGTGAACCAAGAGTCTAGGAGCTTCTTGCTGTAGTATAACTGCCAGGCATGTACTTGAACCACCAGCACCAACACCAAGTACATGACGGAGACAGCAGAAAAACCAAAGAGGAAGCGGTAGGCCTTGCCATGGCGATAGAGCTGCTGTGCAGCAGGGAACATCTCCATGCTGCCGTAAATGAGGGGAGCGATGGAAAAAAGCCCCATGCTGATCATGGAGAGCACCAAGTAGCTAATGTTGTTGCGGGGGAAGGAGAGAAGGCCCAAGAGAGAGGGCACAATGCTCAGCAAATATGGGTACTCCCACTGATAGGGCATGGCCACCTGGTCGTGCGACAAGAGCCTCAGATGTCCCACGCTTATCTTGGCAACCAGCAGCAGCCACATGACCAGATGCACGTAGATCAGCTTCTTGATTTCATACTTGAGGGTCACACTGTGGGGCAGAGCAGAGGAAGATGTACCTTTCATTCAAATTTTTCTGACCAGCTACATCCCAGGCAATATACTGGACAATGGGAATCATGTTAATAAAATATAGTTCCTGATCAGAGGCTGGGCACAAGGAACAGAAGAAAAAATAGAAATAAACAGAAAACAACCTGGAAGAGCTCTAGTTAATATATGTTGCAAGATACATGGGATCAAAGGAAGCAGTAATCTCTTCTGTTTGGGATGGGACCTATTAGAAGGCTATTTAGAGGGTGATATTTAAGCTAGGTTCTGGGGGGGGGGGGGAGATGGGCATTCCAAGCAGTGATAATTGCATGCAGGCAAAAAGACATAGGCCATTTGTGTTCCAGGAAAGGCAGTGGTATGGCAGGAAACGTCGTAGGGGGTAAGGAAGAGCAGGATATGAAGTTGCAATGACTATGAAGAGTCAGTTTAAAGGCAGGAGAGTAACCCAGAGCTGTGTTTAGAAAGATGACTCTGACTGCACCCTTGGTGAATCGCCTGGAGGAAGGAGGTTTTGGCAGTGAGGAAACCAGCTCAGGATGCTCATACTTCTTCAGCTAGAGTAAACTATTTCATTTTGAGGAAGGACATTGTTTCTTTCTCTTCTAACTCTCTCAGATCCTAAAAGTATCCTCTTCACATCCTGGAGGGCAGTTTCTGCTCTGGGCATGCACAAAAATACCTTTTGGGTTGTGAGGTACCCTTACGCAGGGGTCTTAAGGATAAGAATGAAGTGAGGGTCCAAAGATATTATCATTCTTTAAAACTCTGGAGAGAAACATGCAAAAGACATTCTGGGAGTGGGTTTAAGGAAAGAAAATATTTTTTAAGTTTTTATTTTAACAATGTTCATTATGCCTGACCGAGCAGTGGCGTAGTGGATAGAGCATTGGACTGGGATGTGGAAGACCCGGGTTTGAAACCCTGAGATCACCAGCTTGAGAGCAGGGCCGCTGGCTTGAGCGGGGGTGGGGGTCACTTTATCTGCTGTGGCCCCCTGGTCAAGGCACATATGGGAGAGCAGTCAGTGAACAACTAAGGTGCCGCAAGGAGTTGATGCTTCTTGTCTCTCTCCCTTCCTGTCTGTCCCTCCCTCTGTCTCTATCACACACACACACACACACACACACACACAGTTCATTATAGGCCCTAGCCCAGTGGTTCTTAACCTGGGTTCTATAGAACCGTAGGGGTTCGATGAGTCGGTCTCAGGGGTTCGGAGAAGCCTCTGCCGCAGAGGCCAGAATAAAGTAATACCATAATTTGTTGTGAGTACATGCACTTTGTTGGTTTTGTTCTTTGAGCAAGGTGATGTTCATGCACGGCTCATTTTGTGCACCAGTAAAAAAACATATACCTATGTCTTGAATTTGGAAGAAAATCATATTTTATTTATCACTAAAGAAAGATTCGGTGAATGCGCATATGAAACTGGTGGGTTCGGTACCCCAAAAAAGGTTAAGAACCACTGCCCTAGCCGGTTAGTCACCCTGAAATGAGAAGGTTGCAGATTTGATCCCAGGTCACAGGCACACACAGGAAGAGAACGTTAAGTACACAACCAAGTGGAACAACAAATGAATTCCCTTTCTCTCCCTTACTCTCTCTCTTTAAAAACAATTTAAAAATGTTCTTTATAGAAAGTGCAAAAAGGTAGGAAAGCCAGTCATCTCTAGACTTCAAGATTCATGAAGACAGGGACCAAGTTTTTTTTGTTTTGTTAATAGGCTTTTTTATTGAAGATATAACATGCATACAAAGACCAGGTCTGCTTTTGCTTGCTAGTATATCCTCAGGGCCTAGCACAAAATGCATGACTGACAGAAGCTCAAAAAACGTTTTTTGAAAGAGAAATCTGGAAATACTCCTTAAGTGGGGGGTGTTTATTAAAAACATTTTAGGGAGGGAAAGCTTGGTCTCTACGGCCCATAGTCCCCAAAAAGGCCCCAAGTGCCTGACCTGTGGTAGCGCAGTGAATAAAGCGTCAACCTGGGAACACTGAGGTCGCCAGTTCAAAACCCTGCACTGGTCTGGTCAAGGCACATATGGGAGTTGATGCTTCCAGCTCCTCCCCCCTTTCTCTCTCTCTCTCTCTCTCTCTCTCTCACTCACTCTGTGTCTCCTCTCTAAAATGAATAAAATAAAAAAGAAATTTAAAAAAAACCAAAAGAACCTTCCTAAAAAAAAAAAAAAAAAAGGCCCCAAGTATAACAGCTATCACGTGTTGTGAAGACTTGTATTTTGTGCTAGATCTTACACTACGTCCTTTATACGAATTAGTAGCTCACAGCCCTAAAAGGTCGATTAATATTTTCCTTTTACAGGCGAGGAAAGTGAGGCTCAATTAGAATTAGGTCCCCGAGATCAAACAAGGGGGCAGCGTCACTGTGACTGGAGCAACCCAGTCGAGTCCGTACCCCTTCACGGCACAAGGGGTGGACCCATGGAAGCAACTGGGCTTTCCAGGATTGGGGAAAGGCCCTGGGCCGACACGGGAGGAGGAGACTTGGCAGGTGAGCGGTGACTGTCTGGGGAGTAAGGGCTTGAGGCCGGGGGGCGACGCTTCCCAGGCCCTGCAGGCTTCAGCCGGGAAGAAGGCCTCCGTGCTCCTCGCCTCACGTCATACCTCATTTGATAGTGCATGGCGACACGCTCCCGGTGCTGGAAGTCGCTGCCGTCGCTGCCAGGAGCTCGCGGGCCCGCCCGAGACGCCATTGGCTCCGCCCAGAACACAAGAGCCCTTCACGCCGATCCACTTGCAGACCTTATTCACGCCGTCTCGGCTCCGGAACCCCAACAGTCGCACGGTTCTCTGAGAACAACTTCCGGACTCTCTATCTCAGGAGAACCGACTCTGTGATCAATCTCCTCCCGCGCACGTGCACGCTTACGTGTATGCAGTCTCTCCCGGCCCCGCCCTCCCCTCCAATGGAGAGCGCAGGACGTTAACCACGATACGCCAATCCTTGTCCCGCCCCGCACTTACATCATTTTGCCTTCTGTTTGGATCCGAGCACTTTCGAACACTTTTACTTTCTTGAGCTCTAATGTGAGTTTGAGGGGCCGCTGTCCTCACTTCACAGATGTGGAAACTGATTTTGTGAAAGCTCACACCACACAATCTCGAAGTATCTACCCATGGATTACATAATCGTTACAAAGAGAAAACGGTAACTTTGGAGAATACTTTTGCACATCCCTTTAACCAAGCAATCAAAGTTAACTTGAACAGTAATGACACCTTATACTTATGATTCACAGCATCAGTTCTGTGATATTCCTGCCAAAGATACTTAACCTGGATCAAATCATGAAGAGATGACAGATAAACTAAAATTGAAGAATATTCTACAAGATAAATGGACTGTACTTTGCAAATATCAAGGTCATTAAAGAAAAATTATGTAGAGGAAGAAAGTTGAATGGTGGTTGCCAGGGGCTGGTAGAGGAGGGAATAAGGAGTTGTTTAAAGGATATGGAACTGGAAAGGAAGTAATTATGTGAAAGCACTTAATGTCACTGAACTGTACACTTAAAACGTTTAATTTTATGTTATGTACATTTTACTCCAATAAAAAATTGATGCATAAAATAAAAATGTCAAGTTATGCTATTTGAAAAAAAAATCAGCATCTTTTTATATGTTTAAGGGTCATTTCTATTTGATTTCCCTAAACTGTGTTCATTTTCTTTGTCCATTTTTCTGTGTCTTCTTAATTTAAATATATAGAAGAGGGAGATGGGGGAGACAGAGAGAGGGAGACTACTGGTCTTTTATCTATATTATTAGTTGCAATATATTTTTCCTATTTATTGTGTGTCTTTGACTTTACTCATGGTATTACAAGTTTACATGCTGAATTATTTTTTTCTAACTTTACAATTTTTTTTAAATTTTATTTATTCATTTTAGAGAAAGGGGGAGAGAGAGATAGAAGGTGGGGAGGAGCAGGAAGCATCAACTCCCATATGTGCCTTGACCAGGTAAGCCCAGGGCTTTGAACCTGCAACCTCAGCGTTCCAGAGCAACACTTTATCCACTGCGCCACCACAGGTCAGGCAACATGCTGAATTTTTTTTTTTAATTTCTTTTTATTTTATTCATTTTAGAGAGGAGACAGAGAGTGAGAGAGAGAGAGAGAAAGAGAGAAAGGGGGAGAAGCTGGAAGCATCAACTCCCATATGTGCCTTGACCAGACCAGTGCAGGGTTTTGAACTGGCGACCTCAGTGTTCCCAGGTCGTCGCTTTATCCACTGCGCCACCACAGGTCAGGCTGAATTATTTTTAATGTAGTTGAATGTACAATTTTTTTTTTGGCTTCTCAATTTTGAGTCATACCTGGACGTCAGCTCCAAGGTGTTTCAAATGATTTATGCTCTTCAGAGTTGAGAATAATGCTCAGACATATGTCTTGCCCATTAGAATGTGATCTCCTCAAAGAGAGAAGAGCCAAAAAAGTGTTCCCCCATTATCCCACTATGCCTGGTCTAGTGTAAAAACTCAAGCAATGCTGCTGAAGTCCTGGCAGGATAGCTCAGTTGGTTAGAATGTTGTCCTGATACACCAAGGTCAGGGCACAAGAAACAGCCAATGAATACATAATTAAGTGGAACAACAAATTGATGTTTTTCTCTCTCCTTTCTGCTCTCTCTAAAAATCAATTTAAAAGAATTTTAATGCCACTAAGTCAAAACCATCCTTTTCTCCTAAGCACTGTGAAGAATCCTCAGGTTCATGGAGCCATTCTCCCACTTCATCCCTTCTCCCCTAGCCCCCCCCCCCCCACACACACAGATATTCTCTGTTGTTGGCTAATGTTTACCTTTACCTTTATCTTTATTGTATACTCGGTCCATGATGCACCCAGTGTTCACCAGGGCCAGCCTGCTTCTTAGTCATCTGTTTGCCTATCATGGGACACCAGTCACTCTTGAACGTTCAATAAATGTTTGAGGTGTGAATGTCCCAGGGAGGGGCCGTAACTCTGCCCCAGAACTTTATCCCTGAAGTATTTGGGGTTTGGGGGGGGTTGTTTGTTTTTTAGAGAGACAGACAGGGACAGACAGAAAGGGAAAGAGATGAGAAGCATCAACTCATAGTTGCTGGTAACTTATTTGTTTATTGATTGCTTTCTCATATATGCCATGATGGAGGAGGGGGTTCCAGCTGAGTCAGTGACACCCTGCTCAAGCCAGTGACCTTGGGCTTCAAGCCAGCGATCCTGGGATTATGTCTTATGACTTCACACTCAAGTCAGCAACCCCCTTTTTGCTCGTGAGCCAGCGCTCAAGCCTGATGAGCCTGTGCTCAAGCTGGCCACCTCGAGGTTTCAAACCCGGGTCCTCAATGTCCCAGGCTGACATTCTATCCACTGGTCAGGCCCCTGAAGTATTTGTTTATATGTTTCTTCTGGCTCTTGGTGGCCTTAAATTTAGTGATTTGTGTTCTTGTCTTTTCACCCTGCTCATTCTCTTCACAAGTCCTTTGCCTTGATATTTCCTTTGCCTGGGGCTGGGGGTGGGTAGGTGGGAGATGTCCCTTGCTCCCCCCCACCCCCGCTTCTGGAACTTTAAAAGACTGGCTTCCAGGCTCAGGCAGAATGCTGAAGACCAGGGGTCCCTAAACTACAGCCCGGGCCACATGCGGCCCCTGAGGCCATATATCCGTCCCCGCCACACTTCCGGAAGGGGCACTTCTTTCATTGGTGGTCAGTGAGAGGAGCACAGGATGCATCTGCACCCATAGTTCCCATTGAAATGCTGGTCAGTTTGTTGATTTAAATTTACTTGTTCTTTATTTTAAATATTGTATTTGTTCCCGTTTTGTTTTTTTACTTCAAAATAAGGTATGTGCAGTGTGCATAGGGATTTATTCATAGTTTTTTTTATGGTCCGGCCCTCCAACGGTCTGAGGGACAGTGAACTGGCCCCCTGTGTAAAAAGTTTGGGGACCCCTGCTGAAGACTAAATGTTTTTACCTCTCCCACCCCAGTTCTTACATTGAAATCTAATCACCGCGCCTGACCTGGTGGTGGTACAGTGGATAGAATGTCGGACTGGGATGCGGAAGACCCTGGTTCAAGACCCCGAGGTTGCCAGCTTGAGCGTGGGCTCATCTGGTTTGAGCAAAGCTCACCAGCTTGGACCCAAGGTCGCTGGCTCCAGCAAGGGGTTACTCGGTCTGCTGAAAGCCCACAGTCAAGGCACATATATGAGAAAGCAATCAATGAAGAACTAAGGTGTTTCAATGAAAAACTGATGATTGATGCTTCTCATTGTAAGGTATTTTCCTCGCCGAGAAAGAATAAAATCAGTGTAGTTATTAAGTCTTAATTATTGAGGCTTTATTTGGTACAGAGTGTTACTTGGTCGGGACTCACTGGCAGGGGTGATGAATGCCAGGAATCTCGCGCCGGGACCGCATGGTGCCAGATTTTAAAAGAGGCCCTTCCGGGGTCATCTAGCTAATATGATGTAGTGAAATCTCACCAGCTGACGGACAATCGCTTTTTTCCCAAAAGTTTATGGGAAGTGTAGTTTCCGCATGCCTGGCCATGTGGGTGATCCCAGACAAAGACTGGGGCTCTGATTTCCCACTTGACCACCCCATTGCTAACCATAGCCTACAGTCATCTCTCTCTGTTCCTGTCTGTCTGTTCCTCTCTCTGACTTTCTCTCAGTCCCTGTAAAAAAAGAAAAATATAAAGAAAAACACCTCAAATTCCCCTCACCCAACTTCCTACTAGGGCTTAAAACAGAACATTTTCATCCCCCACTGTGAGGTTGTAGTTAATTTTCTTGCTATTCTCTCCCTAATGGCTTCCTGGCCTTCACTTTGAAATGTAGCAAAAAGTTTACCTTTGCAGAAGTCATGGTAAGCTTACATTGGGAAGGGACCTGACAATTAGGGGAGTTTAAATTACAATAGTTGTTTGTAAAAGCCTAGCCACAGGCCCAGAAATGCTGTCTTCTGATAAATCAGCTGCCAGTGCAAACCTGTGGGAGGAGGGAAGACTAGCTTGCATGAAGCCTCTGCAAGCTGGGACCTTTTGAACAAGCCCAGGACATTTTTAGACAGTTGAGCCAGGAGAGAAGCAATTTGGAGGAGCTTTGGTGCCACTCTAATCCATATACTAAGAAATATTGCCTTGTACCTATAGAGGCAGTGACGTCAGTCACTTTTTCCAAGACCCCTGACTAACCTATATAAACCCTGCTCAATCCCTTCCTGGCCTCCAACACGGCTTTGGTCTGTTTCAGTCTGCCTGCACCCAAGTGTTTTAAATAAATTTTGCATTTGGAACATACCAGCCTTGTGTTTTCAGTTCGGCTCTCCCCAGTGCCCACCCATAGACCTGGGAAGGGGTTTAGCCTGTCAGCTATCTCGTATGGGATAAGGCAGTCCAGCTGGAGTTCTCTCTAGGTCTGACCTAGTGGGGAGTTTATACCGACCTTCCAGTTGCCAAGAGAAGCTGAAAGGAGGCTTTCCCCCTTCCTTACAGCCACTTTCCATTTGTGTGCAAGGGGCTTAGCCTGTCAGCTGTCTCGTACAGGATGAGGCAGTCCAGCTGGAGTCCCTCCGGGTCTGATCTAGTGGGGGTATATACCTACCTGCCGGTTGCCAAGGAAGACCGACAATAGGCTTTTCCCCCTCTCCAGTGGGCCATCTGCCCACTTTCAACCTTTCAATTTTGAATTCCCATTTGTCAGAACCAACTGAAGCTTCGAGTAGGTACAGCACACAGTTAATGCTAGACTGCTGATTTTCAATGTGTTGTGTCTCAGTAGCACATTTTCAGCACTTTATTTTTAATTTTTTAAATTTATTCATTGTAGAGAGGAGAGAGAGAGAAGACGGGAGAAGCAGGAAGCATCATCTCCCATATGTGCCTTGCCCAGACAGGCGCAGGGTTTTGAACTGGCAACCTCAGCGTTCCAGGTCGATGCTTTATCCACTGAGCCACCACAGGTTAGGTCAGAAATATACTTTCTTAGGTCCCACTCCAGACACATTTAGACAGAAACTCTGGGGTGGAGCCCAGCAATCTGAATTATAACAACCCTCCACATGATTTTGATGTACTAGTGTGAGAAAACCTGTGCTAAAAGAATGAGTTTGGCCTCATTAAAAAACTGCATTATTGCCTGACCACGCAGTGAAGCAGTGGATAGAGCATCAGACTGGGACACAGAGGACCCAGGTTTGAAACCCCGAGGTTGCTGGCTTGAGCGTGGGATCATAGACATGACCCCAAAGGTTGCTGGCTTGAAGCCCAAGGTCACTGGCTTGAGCAAGGGGTCACTCGCTCTGCTGTAACACCCCCCCCCACCAGTCAAGGCACATATGAGAAAGCAGTCAATGAGCAACTAAGGTGCTGCAATAAAGAATTGATGCTTCTCATTTCTCTCCCTTCCTGACTATCTGTCCCTCTCTCTGCTGTCACACACACAAAAAAGGAAACCACATTATTGAGATATAGTTCTCATACCATACTATTCGTAACACTTATGTGTACAATTCAGTGGCTTTTAATATATTTACAGGGTTGTGCAATCATTGCCGAAATAAATTGTGATTATGTATTAGACCATATTTCTCTTCCCTGAAAGTCGCTCCTTCCTCCCCTCCTGTTCCCCAGTCTTAAGCAACTGCTAATATATTTTCTGCCTTTATAGTTTTTGCCTGTTTTGGACATTTCATACCAGCGGAATCATAAAAATATGTATGTAATCTGTTGTGACTGGCTTCTTTCACTTTGCATGTGGTTTCAAAGTTCATCCATGTGATAGCATCTATCCTTTTTATTTATTTATTATTAATTTTAATGTGGTGACACCAATAAATCAGGGTACATATATGTACAATGAAAACATCTCCAGATTATATTATCATTCAATTGTGTTGCATACCCGTGACCCAAAGTCAAATTGTCCTCTGTTACCTTCTATCTGGTTTTCCCTGTGCCCCTTCCCTTCTCCCTCCCCTCCCTCCCCCCTCCCTGAGCATCTATCCTTTTTATTGACGATATTCTATTTATGGGTATACCACATTTTTTTATTCATTCATTAATAAAATCATGAACATTTTAGTTGTCTCTAACTTTTGGCTATTATCAATCATGCTATGAACACTCATGTATAAGTTTTTGTATGGACATACGTTTTTATGTCTCTTTGAGATTATACATGTATCTATCTAGGAGTAGATATCTACTATCTATCTGTCTATCTAGGAGTAGAGTTGCTGGGTCACAGATCTTAACCTCTAAGCCAGTACAGATTTCTGCTAGGCAGGCAGGAAGGGAGAGACATGAGGAGAAGCATCAATTCTTTGTTGTGGCACCTTAAGTTGTTCATTGATTGCTTTCTCATATGTTCCTTGACCAGGGGGCTACAGCAGAGTAAATGACCCCTTGTGCAAGCTAGGGACCTTGGGCTCAAGCCAGCAAACTTTGGGTCATTTGTATGATCCCATGTTCAAGCCAGTGACCCCGCGCTCAAGCTGGTAAGCCCGTACTAAAGCCCAGAAACCTTGATGTTTTGAACCCGGGTCCTCTGTATCCCAGTCCGATGCTCTATCCACTGCGCCACTACAGGGAGAGAAACAGAGGAGATAAGGCCACTTGTCTGCACTCAAACAGCTAACATTGGCGGAGCTGGAGACACAATCCACATGGGCCTGCTTTCTGTGCCCTCTGTGCCTGATATCGTGTCCTGGGGCAAACCCTGTCCCAGAGCTGTCCTAACATGCTTCTGCTCCTCCTCCAGGGTCTTTTCTGGAAGTTACCCAAGGCTGAGAGCAGTACACTCACTCCCGGTGCTCTTTACCCCAGCTGGCGCTAAGGCTGGGGGAGGGGCTTCCCAGGAGCTGGAAATAAAATGGAGGGAGGGCTGGGATGAGTAGGGCAGTATTACAAGGTTAGGAGGCTGTGAGGGGGAGGTAAGGAGTTTTGTTGTTTGGGATGTTTTGTTCTTTGGCTCTTGGAGAGCAGGTGAGGTAGGGCTTGGCAGAGTTTTGCTATGGATAGGGAGTGGGAGTGAGGAGTGAGGCCAAAACAAACAGACTTGGGTAATGCAAGGTGCAGGAGAGTGCTTTCACAAGACAGGCCTGAGGAGCCCCCTTAGAAAGAAAGATTTTACCTGACTAGGGTGGGGCTTTTTTCCCTTTCCTCAAGGGACTCCTTGAGGCCCTTGCTCTGTGCCAGGCCCTCTCTGTGCTGGGGGTTAGGATTAAGGAGCACATCTGAGGGCCAGGCACCCAGGGTCTGAGCTAAGACAGAAACAGTTCGCTTGCAAGTAGGAAGGGCAGGATGAAGGGGCAATTCTGTGAGCCCTGTAAGAAGGCTTCTCGAGGAGTGCAAAGCAATGCAACTGGGACATCAAAGCTACAAACATTTAGCCCTGGGTGGGAGGAAGGCATTGAGGGTGGAGGGAATCGCCTGTGCAAAGGCTTGGAGTATACAAGAACTGGGGCAGAGAGGGTTAGGTGATAAAGTGGTGGCAGGAGAGCCCAAGGCTGTCAGCTAGAGCTGTGCTGTCCAGTATGGCTGCCAGTAGCCATAAGACACAGTGGCTGTCTAAATGTAAATTATTTAGCATTAAATAAAATTTAAAATCCAGTTCCTTAGGCATACTAGCAACATTTCAAGTGCTCAGTAGCCTCATGGCTAGCTCTTCCAGAAATGGAGAGAATAGCTATAGACTGTCTCCTTAATTGCAAAAAATCTTTTTAGTCAGTGGAAAACCTCAGGAGGGTTTGGATTGCTCAAAGACCCATGGGAGAGAGCAAGCTTAGAGTGGGATGTCTGGCCTGCAAGGGCTTGACCCCGTGATGTCTCTGGACTATAGGTGAGGGAACAGTGTGGTTTGAGGTGCTGTGACTCACCTCCTGCCAGCATAAAGTGGACTCTGCCCCCAGGGACAAGAGTTAACTAGGCTTGGCTTTTTTAACCCTGACTTGGGATCTCTGATCAGTGTGATCAGAGTCAGAGTCAGAGAAACATGGAGTGAGTGGGAGTAGGGAGGGTGGAGCAGCTGCTGAGTGGGGTTGAGCCTGGGCCCGGAGGGGGTCTCCAACTTGGTCACAGTCATTGTGCATGGGGTTAGACAAGAGAAGGGCTGGGGCAAGTGTCTGTGAATTGAGAGGGGAACCAGCAAAGAGGCCTAATGGATGGCGTTGGGGTATACTGTGTCAAATGATGAGAGAGAGAGGAAACCCTCCACCCACGGCAATGAGCTGTTTCTGCTTCCTTCCTAGGTCCAAAGCAGTCCTGCTGACAAGGATGGAATATGCCATGAAGTCCCTCAGCCTTCTCTACCCCAAGTCCCTCTCAAGGTGAGGAGCACCAAGGGTAAAGGGAAGAGGAGCTACCTGTGAACTGCAGGACAGAGTTTCTTAAATTTTGGTGGCTCATAAGTCTCTTGGGTATTTTGATAAAATGCAGATTCTGATTCAGGAGGTCTGAAGTGGGACCTGAGATTCTGCACTTCTAACAAGCCCTCAGGTGGTGCCAATGCTAGTTGTACTTGGTGCTTTCATTTCATTTCATTTCATTTTTAACTTAATTTAATTTTTATTTTATTTTTAGTTTGCGAACTTCTTTTTCTTTTAATTTTTAATTTATTGTGTTAACATGGTTTCAAGTGTCCCACTCAATATAACACCCTCAAACCCCCGCGTCGTACCCCCATACCCCATGCAAAGTCTCTTTCCATTCCCATTTCACCTCTTTTGCCCCCCTCCCCATCCCGTCTTTCTCTCTGGGACTTGCTGTCCTGTTATCTGTATTTATGTGTTATATATAGATAATTTGGCTAATCCCTTCACTTTCTTCGATCTCAGCCCTTCATCCCCGACTCTGACAGCTATTCTTCTGTTCCTTGTGACACTGCCTCTGTTTCTATTTTGTTGCTCAGTTTATTGTATTCGTTGGATTCCACATATAAGTGAGATCATATGATATTTGTCTTTCTCTGCCTGGCTTACTTCACTTAGCAAAATAATGTCCATCCACACCATTGCAAAAGGTAAGATTTCCTTATTTTTCACGGCCATGTAGTATTCCATTGTGTATATGTAGCACAGTATTTTTATCCACTTGTCCACTGACAGACACTTGGGCTGTTTCCAGATCTTGAATTTAATTTTTAATTTACTGATTTTTTAGAGAGAGGGAGAGAGAGAGAAAGGGACAGAGAGAGAGAGAGAGAGAAAAGTAGAGAGACATTAATTTATTGTTCCACTTGTTCATGCATTCATTGATTGACTTTTGTATGTGTCCTGACTGCGGATCAAACCTGCAACCTTGGCATATCAGGACGACACTCTAACCAATAGAGCTACCCAGCCAGAGCCTTGGCGGTTTCATTCTTGATCTAATTTAAACCTCACCATGACTTTGGGAAGTGGGGATTAGTTTAACAAATTAATAGATGAGGATACTGAGGCATGTAGTGAATGCTCTCAATCACTTAACAAATGGGTAATGGGGTGAGGATTCAAACTTTGGCCTGCCTGACTCCAAATCCCAGGTTCCCTCCACTCATTTGGTTCTACATTGTGTATGTCAGAGCTAAAAAATACCTTATACTGACATCAGCTTCACCACTTCACCTCACTTTACAGGTGAGAAGAGTGAGGCTAAGAGAGGAAAGTGGAATTGGAAGAATGTAGGGTGGGTCTTCTATCACCTTGTCCCTCCTCATGGTCTGAGAACCAGCAGAGTCAGTATCACTTGGGAACTTATTAGACATATAGAATCTCAGACCCGGCCCAGACTTACTGAATCAAAATTTGCATTTCACCAAGATCCCCAGAGGACTTACATACCCATTCATGTCTGAGATCCACTGATGTAGCTGGATTTTTTTATATTACTTTTGTAAAATTTATTGATTTAATAGAGAGAGAAAAGGAGAAAGAGAGAGAGAGACATCGATTTGTTGTTCCACTTATTCATGCATTCGTTGATTAGGTGTTTTATGTGCCTTGACCAAGGACTGAACCTGCAACTTGGCGTATGGGGAGGATGCTCTAATGTAGCTGACTTTTGAGTAAAACTAGAGCAGGTTTGGTAGGTGGCAGGTGAAGAGGAATATGGTGAGCTCAGCCTAGAAGAATAGGGAAGTGAATTATCCTGCTATGGGGTAAAAGCTGGGAAGCAGAAGACAGCTTATTCTGATGCCCCAAAACTACCCCCAGGTATGTGGCAGTGAGCACCTCGGTGGTGACCCAGCAGCTGTTGTCGGAGCCCAGCCCAGAAGCCCTTAGAGCCCGGCCCTGCAGAGTGAGCACTGAGGACCGGAGTGTGCGGAAAGGCATCATGGCACACAGTCTGGAGGACCTTCTACACAAGGTCAGGAGCGGCTGACCTCTGCACAGTCCACCCACTGAGACCTTGGCTCAGAGTTGGCCCTGCCAGCTGCCTCTGTCCTCCAGATCATGAACTGGGCATTTAGCAAGAATGGAGTCCTTGCCTTACATGGTGAAAAGCTATCTTTTCTGATGCCAGCTCAAATGCCTCCTGGAGTGCTGACAATTGATAATGATGCGTATTTGTTGACAGGGCGAGGGCAGTATATTGCCTTCCTATACCAACAATCAGGGGTATTTTCAGAGCATATTTTCTTCCTGGAAGGATCCTTAGGTTGCTTTTTCCAGACATACTTAAACTTGTGGAACTACCTAGCAGTTGGGGAAATGGACAAGACTTTAGACATTCCCTTCCCCATCATCTCCCTTCAGCCAGGGCAGTTCTCCTCAGTCTGTCTCCTACATTGGCCTTCTATGTTAGGATTTTTTAGTAGCTATGAAAGACTTTCTTCAAACTATTAATCAGGTAATCTTCTAGAGGAGGAAAACAAGGATATGCAACTCTGGTAGTGAATGAGGGCAAGAACAACACTCTTCCCCACTTCTAGGCTCCCTCTCCACTTGGTTGGGGATGCCTTCTCCCACTGCTCGGCCTACAGTGTCATGTATTCTGGCTTTGTATTAGTCATGTGCTTCACTGCCCCACTAGCTTATCAGCTCCAGGGGTAGGACCCCTCACCTGCAAGTCCAGATGCCTGACAAATCAAATGATTGAAATAGTTTTCAATTATTAGTCTGTTTAACATATAGAAATCATAGCTGACCTAATCCTCTATTCTAGGTTCTCTTCCTTACTTCTCTGAATTAGGCCCAGTCTTCCTGGAAGCCAGTTTCTTCTTATGAGGCTTCTGGTTGTGCTAGACTACATTTCTTGTGCCTTGAATCAAAAGGCTCCTTTAACCTGACCAGGTGGTGGCACAGTGGATAGAGCATTGGATTGGGATGTGAAGGACCCAGATTCAAAACCCTGTAGTTGTCGGCTTGTATGCAGACTCATCTGGCTTGAGCGCGGGTTCACCAGCTTGAGCCCAAAGTCACTGGCTTGAGCAAGGGATCACTTGCTCTGCTGTAGCCCCACCAGTCAAAGCACATATGAGAAAACAATCACTTAACAACTAAGGTGCTTCAGTGAATAATTGTTTTTCTTTTTCTTTTTTTTTTTCACAGGAACATAGAGTCAGAGAGAGGGATAGATAGGGACAGACAGACAGGAACGGAGAGAAATGAGAAGCATCAATCATTAGTTTTCATTGCCGTTGCGACACCATAGTTGTTCATTGATTGCTTTCTCACATGTGCCTTGACCGCGGGCCTTCAGCAGACCGAGCCACCCCTTGCTGGAGCCAGCAACCTTGATTTCAAGCTGACGAGCTTTGCTCAAGCCAGATCGGCCCGCATTCAAGCTGCCAAGCTTGGAGTCTCGAACCTGGGTCTTCTGCATCCCAGTCCGACTCTCTATCCACTGCGCCACTGCCTGGTCAGGCTTGTTTTTCTTTTATAGTCATTTTTTAAAATTTATTTTTATTTTATTCATTTTAGAGAGGAGACACAGAGTGAGAGAGAAAGAGAGAAAGAGAGAAAGGGGGGAGGAGCTGGAAGCATCAACTCCCATATGTGCCTTGACCAGACCAGTACAGGGTTTTGAGCTGGTGACCTCAGTGTTCCCAGGCCGACGCTTTATCCACTGCGCCACCACAGGTCAGGCGTATAGTCATTTTTTAAAGAGAAGAGAGAGTGAGAGAGAGAGAAGGAAGGAAGGAGCAGGAAGCATCAACTCCCCTATGTGCCTTGACGGGGTAAGCCCAGGGTTTTGAATCAGTGACCTCAGTGTTCCAGGTCAATGCTTTATGCAAAGGTCAGGCAAGAATTAATGCTTCTCATCTCTCTCCCTTCCAGTCTGTCAGTTGCTGTCTGTCTGTCTCACTAAAAAGCAAACAAAGAACACACACATGGCTTCCTAGACTTCTCCCCCTAAAACTGATTAGGTCATGAGTAAGGTGCAGGAATCATAATTTTTAGCAGGTTTTTCGAGATATTTTTTTAAATTTATTATTTTTTTTAGAGAGAGTAAGGGAGAGCAAGAGAGACAGATAAAAACATTGAGCTGTTCCTGTGTGTGCCCTGACCAGGGTCCAAACTTGCAACCCTTGTGCATCGGGACAATGTTCTAAGCAACCAAGATACCCATCCAAAGCATCTTTGGGAGATTCTTACAGCCACTGAGTTTGGGAATTCCTAATCAGAGGAATTCCTAACTCCAGAGGATGCAGTAGAAATAGCAGGGAGGATCCAGCTTTTTTAAAATGAATCACAAGTCAGAAGTAAATCTTACCAATAGAGCAGGGAAGACGTTGTCTACCTAGACTACCTTTCCAAATTTGGCAACTGAAAGAAAGGAGCAGACAGAGTGATGGGAGAGATGGTAGGGAGATATGGTTGACAAAAACTATGGTATGAAGTCCTTTATGGAGAACATTTGGGTTTCATGTATAACAGTAAGCCATTGGAGGATTTTTTTTTTTAATTTCTTTTTATTTTATTCATTTTAGAGAGGAGACACAGAAGGAGAGAGAGAGAGAGAAAGAGAGAAAGGGGGGAGGAGCTGGAAGCTCAACTCCCATATGTGCCTTGACCAGACCAGTGCAGGGTTTTGAACTGGCGACCTCAGTGTTCCCAGGTTGACGCTTTATCCACTGCGCCACCACAGGTCAGGCCATTGGAGGATTTTTTAAGAAAAATTAATTTAAAACAATCTCAAGCTAATATTATGTACAAAGTTAAGTCAAAATAGATTAAAGAGCTAAATGGAGCCTGACCAGGCAGTGGCACAGTGGATAGAGCATCGGACTGGGATGTGGAGGACCCAGGTTCAAGACCCCGAGGTAGCCAGCTTGAGCGTGGGGTCATCTGGTTTGAACAAGGTTCACCAGCTCGAGCAAGGGGTCACTTGGTTTGCTGTAGCCCCCCAGTCAATGCACATATGAGAAATCAATCAATGAACAACTAAGGAGCTGCAACGAAGAATTGATGTTTTTCATCTCTCTCCCTTCCTGTTGATCTGTCCCTCTCTCTGACTCTCTCTGTCTCTACCACATAAATAAATAATAAATAAAATAAAGAGCTAAATGCAGAGCTAAAACTACAAAACCTTTAGAGGAAACATAGGTATAGGTCTTTCTTAGATATGGCATCAAAGCACAAGCAAACAAAGAGGGGAAAATCAACATTAAAAAATTTTGTGCATTGAAGAGAACAAAAATATTTTTGTGTGTATATCAATAGACACTATCAAAAAATGAAAATACAACACATAGGATCTGAGAAAATATTTGTGAATTATATATTTTATAAGGGTCTAGTATCAAAAATATATAAATAACTCATAATTTAACAATAAAAAGACAATCCAATTAAAAATGGGCAAAGGGTATGAGTGAATGTTTCTATAAAAAAGATATAAAAATGGGTAACAACACATGAAAGTATATTCACATCTTAGTCATTAAGGAAATGCAAATCAGAATCACTTCATCCCTACTTGACTGGGTAAAATAAAAGACAGTAACAGGTGCTGATGAGGTTGTAGAGAAATTAGAATCCTCATATATTGCTGGTGGAATATAAAATGATGCAGCTGCTTTTGAAAACAGTTTGGTAGTTTCTCAAAAACATTGACCCTGGCCAGATAGCTCAGTTGGTTAAAGCATCATCCCAAAGTGCAGAGGTTGCCGGTTCGATCTCTGGTCAGAGCACACGTGAGAAGTGACCATCTGCTTCTCTTCCCCTCCGTCTTCCTTTCTCTTCCTCTTCCTCTCGCACAGCCAGTGGCTCCATTGGTTTGAGTGTTGGTCCTGGGAGCTAAGGGTAGCTATGCTAATTTGAGCATCAGCCTCAGTAAGGGGTTGCAGGGTGGATCCCAGTTGGGGCACATGTGGGAGTCTGTCTCTCTATCTCCTCTCCTCTCACTTAAAAAAAAAAAAAGAGTATTATTTAGCCATAAAGAGAAATGAATCATGTTATAACATGGATGAACCTTAAAAACATACTAATAAGCCAGTCTAAAAAGACCATATAATGTATGATTCTGTTTATATGAAATATTCAGAGCAGGCAAATTCTGTAGGGTAGAGGTGCCATGGGTTGGAAAACGGGAAATGACTGCTAATGGGTACTGGGTTTCTTTTGGTTCTGAAATTAGGTAGTGGTGGCGGTTTCATAACTTTGTGACTATACTGGAAAACACTCAATTCTATACTTTATAAGGGTGAATTTTATAGCATATGAGTTATATCTCAATAGAAAATTACATATGTGACTCCATTATATTTTTATTGGACAGCACTGTTCTAGAATATTAACCATGATGCCAGGTACCAAAAGGTCCCATAGCACAGAGTCTCTGGATGATAATATCACAGCAAGAGCCTGAGTTCCAGTCCCATCCCATAGACCCTGGCCCACTTGTTTCTTTCCCTGGCAGCTGAGGTGATGTGATGCGGGTCTTGCCCATACCAGCTCTGTGGCTCCATGTGGATGGCAAAGCATTGTTAACCTTCTTCCCCAGGTCCGGGACATCCTGATGCTGGCAGAGAAACCCTTTCTTTTGGTGCTGGAGGAAGATGGCACAGCTGTAGAGACAGAAGATTATTTCCAAACCCTGGCAGACGACACAGTGTTCATGGTTCTCCAGAAGGGACAGAAATGGCAGCCCCCATCAGAGCAGGTGAGGTGGCACCTATGGAGGGAAGACATTGGGAGTCTGGGAGAAGTCCTTGAAGGGTGGCAATCACATGCTTATCTTGATGCAGGGCTCTAGGTACCAACTTTCCCTCTCCCATAAGCCTGCCAAGAAGATCGATGTGGCCCGTGTAACTTTTGACTTGTACAAGTTGAACCCGCAGGACTTCATTGGCTGCCTGAATGTAAAGGCGACTCTCTATGGCACATACTCCCTTTCCTACAATCTGCATTGCTATGGGGCCAAGCGCATCATGAAGTGAGTGAATTGGGGATAGCTGGGGGTAGGTGGGTATGCAACAATGGGAGAGCCCCTATCTGCTCACACAGTCCTCAGCCTTTTACTTATTTATTTATTTATTTTCCAAGGAGAGAGAGAGAGAGTCAGAGAGGGGGATAGATAGGGACAGACAGACAGGAATGGAGATAGGAGATAAGCATCAATCATTAGTTTCTCGTTGCCCTTGCGACACCATAGTTGTTCATGATTGCTTTCTCACATGTGCCTTGACCGTGGGCCTTCAGCAGACCGAGCAACCCCTTGCTGGAGCCAGCGACCTTGGGTCCAAGCTGGCGAGCTTTTGCTCAAGCCAGATGGGCCTGCGCTCAAGCTGGCGACCTCGGAGTCTCGAACCCGGGTCTTCCACATCCCAGTCTGGCGCTCTATCCACTGCGCTGCCGCCTGGTCAGGCAGTCCTCAGTCTTTTAGAGCCTGGAACTGGTATTGATGCTGACAAAGCATTACAGTTAACATTTGTCTAGAATTTATGGCTGAACTAGTCCTTTAGATTTCACTAGTGTATGCCAAAGGGGTACATATCATCTGCCAGGTAGAACTGGGATATATGTATTTAGTTTTTCTAATTATCTTCCACTTTAACAATCCTTTTATTCACTGAAAATAGTAATTTTTCCTGATTAGTCTCCCAACCAACTGTTAAAAATGAACACATGTCAAAGATTTTATTGAACTCATTAATTAATGAGAAACCTAGCAAGAAGTTACAATCAGTTCAAAGGAGAATTCAAAATCCCACCTATATCTAGGTCCATCAAGAATGCTGAAATAGCCTGACCAGGCGGTGGCGCAGTGGATAGAGTGTCGGACTGGGATACAGAAGCCCCAGGTTCGAGACCCTGGGCTCGCCAGCTTAAATGCGGGCCCATCTGGCTTGAGCAAAAGCTCACCAGCTTGGATCCAAGGTCCCTGGCTCTGGCAAGGGGTAGTAGCTTGGTCTGCTGAAGGCCTGCGGTCAAGGCACATGTGAGAAAGCAATCAATGAACAACAAAGGTGTTGTGACGGCAACAATAACAACAAAACTAATGATTGATGCTTCTCACCTCTCTCCGTTCCTGTCTGTCTGTCCCTATCTATCACTCTCTCTGACTCTCTCTCTGTCCCTGTAAAACAAAACAAAACAAAACTAAGGTGCAATGAAGAATTGATGTTTCTCATCTCTCTCCCTTCCTGTCTGTCTGTCCCTATCTGCCCTTTTCTCTGTCGCTCTCTCTCTATCTCTGTAAAAAAAATGTTCATTTTTGAGAGGAGAGAGAGAAGGGGAGGAGGAGCAGGAAGGATCAACCCCCATATGTTGATGCTTTGACTAGGCAAGCCCAAGGTTTTGAACCGGTGACCTCAGTGTTCCATGTTGATTCTCCAGAGCAGTGCTCTGGAGCATTTTACCCCATTAGATGGATATAGCCACCGGGGCAGAGGCCATCCAATCAATCCAAAGCCACAAAGCTAAGGACCAGCAGAGCATGCCAACTTGCCTGTTTCTTCTGACAGATTCTACTCCTCTTCAGTTGCTTCATTTGGTATTTTTTGAGTACCTACTGTGTTCCTGACCCGATGATGTAAGCTAAAGAACAAGATGTCAAAACAAGCTCCATGAGGGCAGAAAATTTTTTTGCCTCTAAGACTTTGATGCATGTTGGCAGATAGCAGTAATTCAAATAATTGTAGAGTGAATGATCCTAGTTCTCAGGGGTCTTCTGAGAAATCCTGCTCAGGGTCTCCAGAGTTGTGCCAGAACATACGTAGCTGGCACCTATCAGACCTTCTTGGCTTTCTGACTTTATTCTCTGCACAACCAGTCTGCAGGTGACTGACCTGAGGCTGCGTGGTTCTGCTTGCCACAGGTGACACTCAGTGGCAGGCTTGAGTCTGGCTCTATGGTTAGAAAATCCATTTTCATTCCATACCATATCATGCCCTCTCTGGGCTTGCTGCAAGTAGTTTGCAGATTTCAAAATCTAGAGCAAGAAGTTTCAGTCCATTTAGGGGAATTGGGACTCTCAAACCTAAATACAGGAGACATCTTGGTATCACAAAAACAATTGCAAATTGCAGTCAGTGTAGTGACATGTTAGTGTTGGCTAGTTGTTGGTTTTTTAATTTTGCTAAAATATACATCACATAAAGTTTACCATTTTAACTACTTTTAGGTATATAATTCAGTGACATTCACAGTATTGTGCAACTATCACCACTATTCATTTCGAGAACATTTTCATCATCTCAAGTTTAAACTCTGTACCCATTCAACACTGACTCTCCACACCCCTCCCCTTGGCCCCTTCTATACTCTGTTCTACTTTGTCTCTGTTAATTTGCTTATTCTAGGGCTCTCATACAAATGGAATCATACAAGACTTGTCCTTTTGTGTCTGGCTTATTTTATTTAGCATGTTTTGGGTTTTTTTGTTTGTCTAGGGAGAGAGAGACAGACAGACAGGAAGGGAGAGAGATGAGAATCATCAACTTGTTGTGGCACTTTAGTTGTTCATTGATTGCTTCTCCTATGTACCTTGACTGGGGGACTACAGCTGATCCAGTGACTGCTTGCTCAAGCCAGTGACCTTGGACTCAAGTCAGCAACCATGTGGTCATGTCTATGATCCCATGCTCAAGCTGGTGACCCCATGTTAAAGCTAGTGAACCTGCACTTAAGCTGGTGACCTGGGGGTTTCGAACCTGGGTCCCCAGCATCCCAAGTCGACACTCTATCCACTGCGCCACTGCCTGGTCAGGCTGTTTAGCATGTTTTAAAGGTTTATCCATGTTGTAACATGTCAAATTTCATTTCTATTTATTGCTGAACAACTGGTTTTAAGCCTCAGTACTGTAATTTGAGAAATGGGTATACGTCTCAGGTATAACCTTTACATTTTAAAACTATTTTTATGTATAGATGTTTATGGTTCTAATTGTCTTTTTGTCCCCCATCTCAACTATAATTTATTCAATGAAGGTTAATAGAAGACAAGTTTTAATATCCATGAAGTATTTATTTTCCTTTGTTCTCCCCCTAGGACTGACACCCCCCATGACTTTCACCTATCTCTTTTCAACAGATTTGGTTAATAACTGGGTTAAAATAGTCAAGCATTCAACCAGCTACTCTTGACCCCATGTTCCCCTAATCTTCTATACATCAGGTCTCGTGATTTATGTTATTTCAACCTCTTAACCCTGTGTGGGATCAAAATGGTATCTTCATGTCCAGCACTCTGAAAATTAGCTCAACCAGAAATGACTTGGCAAGGCCTCAGAGTCTAGAACAGATATTGTGAAGAGCAGAGTTATGATCTTCTTGTTATGTAGATCAATATGACTGGTCCAAAGTAGTAGTATTACAAAAATGAAAGGCCTTGTTAAATGAGCCTGAATTTTGGACATCTCAATTAAGATATGATTGCAGGTCATGCCTATAGACCCTTTCTCATTTGCTGAGGGAAGGCAGCATCTGTTCCTATTTGCATATAACTCTACAAGTCATGAAATTATTAAGGGAACATGGGGAAGGAGCACTGAGGAGATGCAGGCAGCGGTTTCCTTTCTGTTTTGACTCTACTACCTTCTTATTCCACCCAGGGAAGCTCTTCGCTGGACACTCTTCAGCATGCAGGCCACAGGCCACATGCTGCTTGGCACCTCCTGTTACATGCAGCAGCTTCTGGATGCCACAGAGGGAGGGCAACCCCCCAAGGGCAAGGCCCCATCCCTCATCCCAACCTGTTTGAAGATACTGCAATGAAGGCCCAAGTCCTTGGAGGCCTTCCCTAGCCAAGGACTAGACTGGGGACCATAAGCCTGGCAGTTAGAGAGCTTCTTACCTCTCTACATCTCCCTCGCCCCACAGGGCTATGAATGTGGAAGCAGTGAGGAAAGGCTGGAAACCTGGGTGGGCTGGCCAAAGGAGAACTGAGAGATTTTTGGTGAGGCTCAGCTCTTTCCTGCCCAAGATTTAGCTGACCAAGACTGGTCATTAGCAGCCTAGGCACGAAACCTGCCCCTCAGCTACCTGTGTTCACACGCTTTACTTTCATCACACACCCCACCTCCTGGATCCCATAACTAACACTCTGACGTGAATTGTCAGACCCACTAGTATGTAATATTATAGAGTTCACAATAAATGATTTACATCAATTCACCTTCTTTGTCTGAATTCTTTGGGGATGAGGGTTGGGTTCTGTCTCGAAGTTTGGAAAGGTCTAAAGGGAAAAAGGACTCTATTGTCAAATCATTCTCTAAAATGGGGAGTTATAGGAAGCAGCACTTTTTCTGCCAAAACAATTTTGCAGTTGATTCTGGAACTAACATCTACCTAATCAGAGACTTGAGCAAACTATATAATCCATACACTAAATAACAATCTACAAAGTAAATTTGCCTCTCAGAAGGGCTTTGATCGGCAGGGTGGGATTTGGCACACTTCTAATTGCTCACTGTTGCATTTTATTATAACCTTTTAAGTGTTTAGGTGGTAAACACTAACCAAGCTGCAACACAACCCTCCTTCAATGCCTTCCTTAGCTTGCCAGACCCTCAGGATTTCAAAATGAGCTGTCAGGAAACCACAAAGAATACTAATTTCTCATCAGTATGAGCTGGCATTTTTTAATATAGGGCACCTCAAACAAGATAATCTGGAAAGGCTAGATTTTCAGGTAATTGTACTTTAGTCTGTAACTCTCAAATTCAAAAATGTGTTATTTCTGACCCTTACTTAAAGTCTATTCAGGTTTATTATGAACAAAGACAAAGGCTTGGGACAGAAAGCTAGAGTTGGAGAGTTGATGCTGGCAGCTGACCCATGCCCTGCAGCCGTGTGTGGGAGGAGCAGAACACTTTTCTATTCTGGGTTTTCCTGTTCTTGCAGTTAAGGCTGGAGGCCTGGCTTAGTGCCATGCTGGCCCATGGGTGGACCTTCTCACATGAAGGCATAATGTTTATTTCAGCACAGAAGCTGTTCCTGGTCATCTTTTGCTGAGGCTGTAGCCTACCTACTCCTCCTGTCAAGCTAGTCAATTTCTGAGTTGGTCTGGGGGTGGTAGAAGCTTGGAACTTGTCCTCACTCCCCCTCCTCCTGAGATTCGGAGTTTCACAAATGAGTGTTGATTAACTGACTCTTGGCACTGAGCTGCCGAGCTCAGGAAGATGTAGGCTCTTCCTTTACTTCAAGGAGCTTGGAGATTAATGGAGTCGCATTGCCAGTTGGCAGTGAACAGGAGAGGGCAGACTTTGATGAGGCTCGGGCTTGTGGAAGGAAAAGTTCAAAAAGCGTGGGAGCTCAAGCCTCAGCGGGGCCAGAGGCCAGTCCAAGTAGGGGAATGCCCTCTCTTGGGGCCAAGCAGAGCCAGTGGAAGAGAGGTCTGCTGCCGTTGAGGCAAACTGTGTCCCAGCCACTCTACCTTAGAATTTCTATCATGTTCAAGCTGGTACTTTTAAATGCACAAGAGACCTTTCAGAAGGATTCTAAAATACCGTGGGGCCTTATGACAAAGCACACTAATGTCCAAGCCCAAAACAAGACAAAACCACTTTCATTCGTTTTTTTTTTGTTTTTTTTTTTTTTTACAGGGACAGAGAGAGAGTCAGAGAGAGGGATAGGTAGGAACAGACAGACAGACAGACGGAGAGAGGTGAGAAGCATCAATCATTAGTTTTTTGTTGCTGTCACATCACCTTAGTTGTTCATTGATTGCTTTCTCATGTGTGCCTTGACTGCAGGCCTTCAGCAGACAGAGCAACCCATTGCTGGAGCCAGCGACCTTGGGTCCAAGCTGGCGAGCTTTTGCTCAAGCCAGATGGGCTCACACTCAAGCTGGCGAGCTCGGGGTCTCGAACCTGGGTCTTCCGCATCCCAGTCCGACGCTCTATCCACTGCGCCACTGCCTGGTCAGGCTAGACCTATACATTTCTTAATAGCTGCATGGTATGGATGTGTTCAATTAAATTTGAGCAAATTTATACAGTATCCAACCATTCCTAACATGGTTATGGTTATGCCCTTCTTTTAAAATTTAATTTAACTTTTTTTTGTGACAAAGACAGAGAGAGAGAGACAGAGAGAAGGACAGACAGGAAGAGAGAGAGAGATGAGATGCATCAATTCTTTGTTGTGGCACCGAAGTTGTTCATTGATTCCTTTCTTATATGTGCCTTGATTAGGGGGCTATAACAGAATGAGTGACCCCTTGCTTGAGCCAGCAACTTTGGGCTCAAGCCAATGAGTGACCTTGAGCTTCAAGTCAGCGACCCTTTGGGCTCAAGCCAGCGAACAAGGGGTCATGTCTATGATCCCATGCTCAAGCCAGTGACCTCAGGCTCAAGCTGGCAACCTCAGCGTCCGAACCTCGGTCCTCTGTATCCGAGTCCTACGCTCTCTCCACTGTGCCGCTGCCTGGTCAGGCTCCCTCCCTTATGCCCTTTAAACAGGGTTTATCAAGGTGTGTTGTCATGCTGTGATCTGAACTGCATCCACTTGGTTGAACTTCCTGTGGGTAGTACCTGGTTCTTGCTGATCTGTGTTTTCTTTTTTTTTTTTTATCTTTTATTTTTTTTACAGGGACAGAGAGAGGGATAGACAGGGACAGACAGACAGAAACAGAGAGGTGAGAAGCATCAATCATTAGTTTTTCGTTGCCGTCTCAACACCTTAGTTGTTCATTGATTGCTCTCTCACATGTGCCTTGACCGCAGGCCTTCAGCAGACTGAGCACCCCCTTGCTAGAGCCAGCAACCTTGGGACCAAGCTGGTGAGCTTTTTGTTCAACCCAGATGGGCCCGTGCTCAAGCTTGCAAGCTCGGGGTCTCGAACCTGGGTCTTCCACATCCCAGTCCTATGCTCTGTCTGATGCTCTATCCACTGCGCCACCGCCTGGTCAGGCTGCTGATCTGTGTTTTTAATTCACAGATGTTAGGGCCCAAAATAGAGTTAAGAGTCAGTGGTGGGATTCAAGTAATTTAACAACCCGTTTTCTGCCCTAATGACCATTTTAAGTATAAAAAAGATATACCAAAAGGAAGTTTATTATTTTATGCATTTAACATTTAAATAAGAACAATAAAATAGGCCCACAGAATTAGATTGTTATAAGAGTTTTAAAATATTAATGAAAAAATATTAAATAATACCTGACCAAAAAACAATAAAACTCTTAAGATATTTGCCTATTACTTCTTGATTGGTGTCCTCACTTTCAACTTTTTTCACCTATGGACAAAATGAACATTACTCCCGGCACTTAGGATATGCTGTTGCACAGATGAATGTTAAAAAAGAGTAAGGAATGTAAATTTGTGATTTCCACATTGGGCAGCTACCTCGGTGCCCACCTTAGAGAGAATCCTGATTACAAGTGCCATTTTAACAGCTGGTTTGCTGAACTCAACAAAAAATTAGGTATCAGTTCCTCTGAACAGGTGCGAAACGGCTGAATCTCACCACTGGTTAAGAGTTTTAAAAAATATTGAATGTATGATGTATTAGATTTATTTCTCCTATAGAGCTAATCACAGGACAATTTATGTTTCCAATTTTGAGACTTGTTTTCTTTTTGCTTTGATAAATACTGGTTTAGTGAATCTTTTTCTGCCTCTGGCCTTTTTCTCCTTCTGGATTATGCACCAGGCTGTTCTTCCAAGCAAGTTCACTGGGCCAAAGGGTGTGTGTCTTTCTCCCAAAGACGCTTTACGATATTGAGCATCACAGTGGCTTTTTTAATCTTTTTTTTTTCTTTTTTTTATATTTATTTGTTTATTTTAGAGAGGAGACACAGAGTGAGAGAGAGAGAGAGAAAGAGAGAAAGGGGGGAGGAGCTGGAAGCATCAACTCCCATATGTGCCTTGACCAGACCAGGGCAGGGTTTTGAACTGGCGACCTCAGTGTTCCCAGGTCGACGCTTTATCCACTGCGCCACCACAGGTCAGGCCACAGTGGCTTTTGAAGTAAAAAATCTACTAAGATTGGAACCGTATTCAGAAAAACCTTAACGTTTCCATCCAGTTTTGTCCCCAGACAACTTCTTTGGCCCTAAGAAACCCCTTCTCTGTTCTGCACCTGTTGCACCTAATGCACAGGCGCCCCCAGCCGGAAGTCCAAGTCCCGCCTTTTCGCGGCTCTAAAGCCCCACCTCCTTGCTAATCCAATTGACAGTTAATCTGACCAATCAGCGTGCTGAAGGAAAGCATGGGGCCCACCCTCTGGACACATGCGTACTGATCTCGCACCGGAGATGGGTGGCTACAGTGTTTTGGACCACGTCTGGCGTGGACGGTGGTGGGCGCCCGGCCTACGCGCAGCTCGCGCGGTCGCAGGCTTTGGCAAGGAGGCCCGGTGATTGCATCCCCCCCACTTCGTGTGGGAGGGGGGGAGAGTGGGGCTGGTGGAAGGTGTGTGCGGGATCTGGAGTTAGGAAGCTATAGGTTGTAATTCCTGTTCTGCTATGTGACAGCACAAGTCTCTAGTCCTCTCTGAGCCTCAGTTTCCTCCTCTGTAAAATGGGGACAGTCAAACCTGAATATTCGGAGAGCTCAGCCCAGGCATTCTGAGGCATTTGTAGGATTTAGGAAGAGGTGTGGCGATAAAAATGGGCATCACTTCGGGAAAAGAAGGATTCCCCTGTTGCTTACCCCATCTTTTCCAGGCGTCAGCTGCAATCTCCAGACTCCAGCAAACGATTGGGATCCCTGGGAAATCAGCCCTTCCCAGGGTTGCTGCAGCCAGAGAACCTTAGTCGGGGGGAGCTGATTGATGTATTGAGGGCATCTGTTGTGGACCAGAAAGGTGAGGGTGAGAGAGACAGCTGCACAGAGACCCAGGAGGGGAGCCTGCCGCTCCGAGCCTTTTGGGGGACTGTATGGGACTAAAGCCTTTGCGGTCAAATCCTGGTCGGCCTCCTTTAGAGGCATGAGCAGGGCGAGCCACACAATCTCTCTGAACCTCAGCATTATGGGGAAGGAGTGTGGAGTGAGAGGGTGAAAATTAGAAAGTCTTGAACACACAGTAGGCACTTCAGAATGGGAATTGCTGTAATAAGTTGCTTCCTGATGGACAAATCACAGGCTTCGGTCAGATGTAGGCTCTGTAATCAGCTTGCTGTGTGGCTTTAGGAAAATAACAATCTGAGCCTCATTCAGTAATTTAAAATTTTTCTCAACTATTTATTGAGCATAAGGTATGTTCCAGGCACTGTGCTAGTCATGGCTATACAAGATACCTAAATATGGTTCCTGCTCTCAAGGAGCCAACATTTTATTGGGACAAATGGATTAAACAGGGAATAAAGTACTTACTAGTGATCAGTACTATGAATAAAATATGAAGAACTGTAGGACCAGGGCAGACATTAGGTTGCAAAATTATGCCTCTCTGGTGGTGACATCTGAGCCAAGATGACATTAAAGAACCAGACATGTGAAAATCTGGGACAGAGGAAACAGCACATGCAAAACCCTGAGGGGGCAGTGAGCTTAGCATATATGAGGGACAGGAAGTTCAGTTTAGAGTACGGTTGACAACTCATGTCTGAGAGTCTAGTGGGCCCACATGATAAGATGAATTGAGAAAGTGATTTATAAACTTTAAAAAAAAATTTTTTTATTTATTCATTTTAGAGAGGAGAGAGAGAGAGAGAAAGGGGGGAGGAGCAGTAAGCATCAACTCCCATATGTGCCTTGACCAGACAAGTGCAGGGTTTTGAACCGGCAACCTGAGCATTCCAGGTCGATGTTCTATCCACTGCGCCACCACAGGTCAGGCTGATTTGTAAACTCTTAATTGCTGTTTTTGCTGTCGATGTTTCTGTAATGTATGTTTCAGGACCACTAGTGACGCTGAACAAGCCACAGGGTCTTCCAGTGACAGGTATGGGCAGGGGAAGGAGATTTACTGAAACGGGATTTAATGGCTCTGGGGAAGGGAATAGTGAAAAGAAGGGGATGGTGGGATAAAGTTGCCTCTGGAAGCAACTTACATTTTCCCTTCCTTTTTCCCAGGAAAACCAGGAGAGCTGACATTGTTCTCAGTGCTGCCAGAGCTGAGCCAGTCCCTGGGTCTTGGGGAGCGGGAGCTCCATGTTGTCCAAGCATCTGAGAAGTAAGTGGTGGGGGTGATACAGAAAAGTAGGACAGGCAGCCATTTAGGGTTGGGAAACAGTTGCTTGGAAATAAGCTGAGACAGTTCTATGGGTGGTTTGGGATCATAGAGATAGAATACGAGATAAAGGAGGGAACAGACAGATCTGGGTTCAAATCCTCATACACAAACTGTCATCTTAGACAAAGCATGAAATTTCACTAAGCCTCAGTTTCCTTCTTATAAGATAGAGCTAATAGTACAAATGCTCAGTATGCAGTCACTTTTCCAAGCCCATACTCATGGAAGGCATTGCGAGTTGATCACTGATATTCTTTTTATTTTATTTTATTCATTTTAGAAAGGAGACACAGAGTGAGAGAGAGAGAGATAGAAAGAGAGAAAGGGGAGAGGAGCTGGAAGCATCAACTCCCATATGTGCCTTGACCAGAGCAGTGCAGGGTTTTGAACTGGCGACCTCAGTGTTCCCAGATCGACGCTTTATCCACTGCGCCACCACAGGTCAGGCGATCACTGATATTCTTTCCTCTGAGTACCATCAATTAGAGATGGTAATTAAGAAAAAATATTTTTGGAATTCTACCAACTCCTTGGCTTGTTTGTGGGGAATTTAATTATTTCAGAGTTAATATGTATAAAATTCCTAATACAGTGCCTGGCACATTGTAGATACTCAGCAATTGGTATAAATTGTTATGACATTTGACATGGAGCTCCTTGGGGGTCAGGGCAAAATGAGAGATGTTGAGCTACATAGCGTTATTATCAAACATGAGGAAGCTTTTTTCTCAGATGGAGGTTTAGGTTATGGTCTGGTGTTACTGTTTGGCCTTAAGCAGGTCAGGGTTTCTCTTTTTTGAGAGTGAGCCCAAGGGATTTTAACTTTTGTGATTTGTCCCCTTCCTTCAGGGACACCTCTGGGCTTGTACTCCTCTCCAGTTGTCCCCAGACAGCAAGCCGCCTCCAGAAGTTCTTTGCCCACTCGCGAAGATCCCAGAGACCCACAGTCACCTACTGGTGAGAGGTGCTGGGAGGCTGCTGGGCAGTGGGGAGGTCCCGGCAAGCCACTGTGTGACCTCCTCCCTCCTCTTTCTCAGGGCTGTCACTGATGGGATCCCAGCTACTTCTGAGGGGAAGATCCCAGCAGCTCTGAAACTGGAACACTTTGATGGCGTTGGTCTCGTGAGTCAGGGTCTGGGTGGGGAATAGGAGGGAACTCTCCGGATATATTACCCTTACAGAGGAGTAAAGGTTATAAACTTGGGTTGGCTGGCTCCCCTATTCCCTAAAACAGACAGGTGACCACTGCCTACTCTGCTTGTCCTCAGTCTGTTGGGAACAGGAAGGGTCTGAACAGAGCTCCCAGGTGTGTGTGAAGCTTGTTCATTCTCGGGGACCGATATCACAGGTAGTTCCAGTGAAGTCCCCATCCCGAAAGGACATCCTGGAAGGTGTCAAGAGGACCCTAAGCCATTTCCGTGTGGTGGCCACAGGCTCTGGCTGTGCCCTGGTCCAGCTACAACCACTAACAGGTGAGTCTAGAGCCCTAGCTAGACTTTAGAACTGTATTTGGCTGAGGAGGGATGGGGGTGGGAGGGAGGTGATGGTGTTAGCAGCAGCCTGGGGAGCATCTGATGGACCCCAAGCATGTATGTGACCAGGCCCAGCTGGAGAAGGCAGTGTTGCTACTGTCAGTCTAATGGTCATTCCTTTAAAGTAGCTCATCTCCTTTTTCTTAGTTATTGATCTCAGGGTCTTCTCTTTGTTGCTGTTGTTCTGTAGTTTCCCTATGATGAATCTAGATGTGGGGGTTTAGTTTTATTTATCTTGTTTGTGATTCACTGTTCTTCCTGAATCCGAAGATTAATATATTTCATCAGTCCTGGAAAATCCTCTTTTCAATATTGTGCCTCTTGCATTCTCTCTATTCTCTTTCTTTTCAATGCCTAATAGACATATCTAGACTTCTCATTGTATTTGCTGTCTATTAACTTTTCTTTCATATTTTTTTATTTCTTTATATCTGCTGCATTTCTTTCTTTTCCTTTTTTTATTAAGTGAGAGTCAGGGAGGCAGAGACAGACTCCCACATGCACCCCAACTGGGATCCACCCGGCAAGTATCCTACCAGGTGATGCTGTCTGGCTGGGCTGCTGCTCCATTCTCTGCAACCAAGTTATTTTAGTGCCCAAGGCGCGGCCATGGAACCATCCTCAGCGCCTGTGACCAGCTTTGCTCAAACCATTCTAGCCACGGTTGTGTGAAGGGAAGAGAGAGAGATACCGAGGCGGAGGGGTGGAGAAGCAGATGGTCACTTCTCCTGTGTGCTGTGACCAGTAATTTCTTTAAATCTGTTTGCCACTTGAGTAATTTTCTCTTTAGTTGGATCTAATCTGATATTTTATCCATGGACTGTATTTTTACTTCTGGAAGTTCTATTTGGTTCTTTTTACAAATACAAATGTCCTTTAAAAAAATATGGCATGCTTTATTACCCATATTATTTGTTTTTGTCTTTAATAATTTAAAAACAATTGTATTTCTATAATTCCATTGTCTGAACTTCTTGAAGGTGTATTCTATTGTGTTCCCCACTGACTCCAACACTGTGATTCGATATTGTTCAATTCAGGTTCAGCTGGACCTTCATCTGTGGAGATCCTTTATTGCCTCATTGGGACTGGGGCCTCTGGGAGAGGTTCTGCCTTTGCTTCTGTTCAGTGCCTTAGGGCTATCACTACTTCAGGACCACCCTAAATATTAGTGTCTTGGTTGGAAGTTCACAGATATTCAAGAAGTATTATAGCCCCAAACTTCATGACTGTGAATTACCAGGGGAAAACTTGTTCATTCCTCTTATGAGATCCTAAGGTAATCTTCTGCCTTCCTTGGTGGCTGGCTTTTTCTGGTCCATCCTTTCACTGAAGATATAGCCCCGCTAGGTCTCACTGGGGCAACCATGCCTCATCCTTGGCTCCTAGGGTAGCTACTTAATCCTAAACTATCTGGATATCAAGATTGGCAGCACTCCTAGAATAGTTGAAATGTGATTCTTCTGTGTCCTGGATTTGTTTTTCTTTTTGTATTTTAGTTTTGGGGACCTGACTCCTGTGTGCCCAGCATTGTATTTAAAAGGATGATTGTTATATTTTCCCAGTGTTTCTAGGTGGTTTATAGCAAGAGAATTTTTAGATTATTACTCGACATGGAAGCAGAGTACAGCTCCTGGGTTTAAATCCCAGTTTATGGTTGTAGGCAGATTTCTTTCTTTCTTTTTTTTTTTTTTGTGACAGAGACAGAGAGGGACAGATAGACAGGAAGGGAGAGAGATGAGAAGCATCAATACTTCATTGCGGCACTTTAGTTGTTCATTGATTGCGGGGCTACAGCAGACCTAGTGAGCCTGTGCTCAAGCTGGTGACCTCAGGATTTTGAACCTGGGTCTTCCGCGTCCCAGTCCAATGCTCTATCCACTGCGCCACCGCCTGGTGAAGTAGCAAATCACTTCTTTTTGAACTTTGGTCTTCCAAAATGATGGTATGACCCACCTTACACTGTTGTCATGAAGATTAAATAAGTTTACATATGTGCAACATTTAGTACCAAGTCGAGTACATAGCCCACATTTCTGTATTTGTCAACATACTTTTGGTATAAGTTTCCCAAAAGCTAGTTCAAACTGGTATAAGCAAAAAAAAAAAATGAGTTTATTGGCTCTCATAATTTGGCTGGTCCAGAGGCTCATAGGATATTATCAGGAAGTAACTTCAAAAATAAATTCAGGCCTGACCAGGCAGTGGCACAGTGGATGGAGCGTTGGACTGGGATGCGGAAGACCCAGGTTCGAGACCCCGAGCTCGCCAGCTTGAGCGTGGGTTCATCTGGCTTGAGCGAAGGCTCGCCAGCTTGGACCCAAGGTTTTTGGCTCCAGCAAGGGGTTGCTCTGTCTGCTGAAGGCCCGCGGTCAAGGCACATGTGAGAGAGCAATCAATGAACAACTGGGATGTTGCAACGGCAACGAAAAACTAATGATTGATGCTTCTCACCTCTCCCCGTTCCTGTCTGTCCCTATCTATCCCTCTCTCTGACTCTCTCTCTGTCCCTGTAATAAACAAATTAATTAATTAATTAATTCAGGGTTGCCTGTCTTCATGGGTGAGTCCCACAAGCCAGGTGGATTCACAGCTATGACTATCCTGACCTGGTCATGTGCTCTACTCTGGAGGCCAGGGCAATAGCATCAAACTCACTGATCTGAGAATGGGGTGGTGGTATTTTCCCAAAGGAAATGCGAGAGACAATACTGGGTAGGAGAGAGAGCAGCTGCTCACCATTTGTCCTGCTTCTGTCTCCCAGTGTTCCCCAATCAGCTACAGGTACACATGGTACTACAGCTCTGCCCTGTGCTCGGAGATCACAAGTATTCTGCCCGCGTGGGCACTGTCCTGGGCCAGCGTTTTCTACTGCCAGCTGAGAGCACCAAATCCCAAAGACAGGTACCTAAGCCCACTTCTCTTCTGTCTTCTGGGAATAGGCTGGGGGATGAGGGTGGGCAGCATCTCCAGACATTACCTATGTACCTGGGGACTAGGAAGCAGTCCCTTGGCTTCCAAGGCTATTGGTAGCCCTGTCCTGCTGTATGGCCCTGAGCAATGATACCCCCTCTCTTGGGCTTCATTCTGCTCATCTCTTCCACAAGGGAGTTGAACTAGCTGATTACTAAAGGCCCTTCTAAGTCTGCCATTCTTTGAGTATGACATAGGGGTAAAAGAGGTTGTGTGTGTTAGGGTAACTATCAGCTCTGAGTAGCCTCCAGAGTGTTAACACATTAATTTCCCTCCATTATTAAATGCAATTAATGGGGCTGGAGTAGAGGTGGGCTTTGCTCCAGTTACTCAAGAACCCAGGCTATTGCTATACAGCCAGCAGATAAGTGGGGAAATACAGGTTCATGTGGGAGACTTTTATGAGCCAGGTCTAGAAGTGGCATACAAACATACACTATATGCCCAGGTAGCTGATGTGGTGAACCCCTAGCCAGTGTCTGCCACAGTGTGTATGTATGCATGAATGTGTAGGAAAGGGAGTAAATAACTATGGATGTGGAGGGAAAGTGCAAGTACTTGCCTCACTCCTATTTTGGTTAGAGCGGGTTGGAACTGACCTGGCTAAATGCTGATATGTCTCTCCGACCCCAGGTCCTGGATGAAGCCCTCCTCAGACGCCTCTGCCTGACACCTTCCCAGGCTGCCCAGATGCCCTTACACCTCCACCTGCATTGTCTCCAAATCCCAGGCACCAGGCCCACGGATGCCCCCATAGAGCTTTTGGCACCCTTGCCCAGTTATTTCTCCAGGACCCTACAGCACCTGGGGCTCCGCCAACAGTAGTCCTCCTCCTGTCCCTGCTGTTCCTACTGGAAAGTGATGAGTGTCGGGGGACTGCAGACCTGAGGAGACTGAGTGCTCAACATGCAGTAAGGTCATGGCTTAAGACTATGGGCTCTGTAACCAGACAGATTGAATCCTGGCTAGGCCACTTTCCCTGTGGTGTTAAGAATACTTCACTTCTCTGGACTTGAGATAATAAATGTACCTAACGTGTAATATGATTCTGAAGATTTGTTGAGAAAGTAAATGTTTATCATGGACCAATCATGCTTTCTGCTGCATTCAAAGTGTGGCTTTTTATTCGGCTGTTTCTGCTCCAATTTTTTTTTAAGATTTTTAAAAATTCATTTTATACAGGAGAGAGGAGGAGGAGCAGGAAGCATCAGCTCCCATATGTGCCTTGACTGGGCAAGCCCAGGGTTTTGAACCATCAACCTCAGCGTTCCAGGTCGACGCTTTATCCACTGCGTCACCACAGGTCAGGCATCTGTTCTAATTCTAGCTGGAAAGAGATGTTAGATTTTAAAATTGTGGTAAAATAACCTAGCAAGATTTTTCACCTTAATCATTGTTAAATGCACAGTTCAGTGGCATTAGCACAGTCACAATGTTTTGCCACCATTACCGTCACCCATCTCCAGAACTCTTCATTTTGCAGAACTGAAACTCTGTCCCCATTACACACTAAGTCCCCATTCTCCCTCCCAGCCCCCAGTAGCCACCATTTTCCTTTGTCTCTATGAACTTGATCACTCTAGGGAACCTTGTGTAAGCAAAGATGAGGGTTTGTTTTTTTTTTACTTTAAAAAGTTGTGAAATATATTCAACATACAGAGTGATAAAACATCTCTGATTTAAAGAATAATTATAAAGTGACAACTATATAATCATCACTCAGGGCATGAAATAGAAACATCGTCTCTCGTAGAGTAGTAGTTTTCAGCCCTAACCCACATTAGAATCCTTATACATATCCCCTCAGAAAGCTTTTTTAAATCCCCATGATATATCCCAAAGATACTGGTTTAATCTGCGGAGGAGACCCTCACATCAATCTTCCTTAAAAGTTCTCTAGGAGATTCAGTCTAGGTTGGAACTAGTGCTCTCATGGAAGAATTCTTTCCTTGCTTGTCTTTTTTTTTTGTTTGTTTGTCTTTTTAAGTATACCACATATGTATGCATCCTTAAAAGATATATTTCATTTTGCCAATTTCCCAAATTTCTGTAAATGGAATCACACTGTATATATTCTTTTGCAATTTATTCTCACTCCATATTGAGCAATGCCTCTCTGTTGTATAGCATGGAATTTAAATTCCAGTGCTTGAACATTCCAGTTTATCCATTCTGTTAATGGACAGTTAGTTCATTCAGCTGATAGATACCACAATGTTGCTGTCAACCTGCTTGTAAGCATTTCCTGGTTGTCGTGCAAGAATTTCTGGATCAGAATACATGTATCTTCATTTTCCCAATGTATTAGTTTTCTAGGTCTGCCATGGCAAGTTACCACATCTAAATGACTTTAAAAAATAGTAACTGATTCTCTCAAAGTTCTGGAGGCCAGAAGTCTGATGTCAAGGTATTGACGGGACTGTGCTCTCTCTGAAGGTTCTTCTACAAGAGAATCTTTTCTGGCCTCCTTTGGTGGCTCCAAGCATACCTTGGCTGCATCACACCAATCTCTGCCTCCATCTTCACATGGCCTTCTCTCGAGTTTGTGTCTTCTCTTCTGGCTTTTTCCTTTTCATTTCTTTCTTTATTTTTTTATTCATTTTATAGAGGAGGGAGGGAGGAAGGGAGATAGAGAGAGAGAGAGAGAAGGAGGAAGCATCAACTTCCATTTGTGCCTTGACCAGGCAAGCCCAATTTTTTGAACCGACGACCTCGGTGTTCCAGGTCGACACTTTATCCACTGCACCACCACAAGTCAGGCTCTGCCAGCTCTTATAAGGACACTTATTATTGGATTTAGGGCCCAGATAGATAATCCATAATGATCTTATCTGAAGATCTTTTTAAGATATTACATCTACAAAGACCCTTTTACCAAATAAAGTTATATTAGTAGGTTCTAGGTAGACATATCTTTGGTGGTGGTGGTGGTGGTGGGGTCCATTCAATCCATTACAACTAAGAAATACCTGGCTTTTCAGACAGGTATGGCTTGTTGAATATATTTTTAGGTGAGCTTGGACCCTCGCTGAAGAAGGGACAGACCCGCTCCCTCTAGAGAAGTGCTGAGGTTCAGGCAAGGACCACCCTTCTCCCTATATCTCCTGTCGTAAATCTTGTGCCTGTTAGATGTTAGCCCAGGTCCTCCTCTGGTCTTGAGGATTTGGAGGACTCCCTATGGTCAGCCATTCTGACAATGTGTCTCAGACTTCTGCCCACTGCCCAGTGGGGGAAGATGAAGGCTTGGGCAAGCCATGTCTCCTCATTTAGACTCAGTTTCCCCTTCTGTAAAGTAAAGGCTTATCCTTCCATTCAAAGATCAGAGAGAATTCCTGAATAGGAAGCCCTATGTTTGCTGCGATGTGGAGATTTTGGCCTTGCTTCCTGGAGGAGTTGCTGATGGCCTCTTGTTCTGGACCTTGGGGTACAGAGTCCAACTCTATCCTCTACCCTCCAATAGAAATGGAGACAAGCTGCCTGACCAGATGGTGGCACAGTGGATAGAGCGTCGGACTGGGATGCGGAAGACCCAGGTTTGAGACCCGAGCTCTCCAGCTTGAGCGTGGGCCCATCTGGCTTGAGCAAAAGCTCGTCAGCTTGAACCCAAGGTCGCTGGCTTCAGCAAGGGGGGTTGCTCAGTTTGCTGAAGGCCCACAGTCTAGGCACATGTGAGAAAGCAATCAATGAACAACTATGGTGTCTCAACGGCAACGAAAAACTAATGATTGATGCTTCTCACCTCTCTCCGTTCCTGTCTGTCTGCCCCTATCTCTCTCTCTGTCCCTGAAAATAAAAAAAGAAAAAAAAAAAAAAAGAAATGGAGCCAAGCCAAGAATACTTTACTTGCTCCTTTTTATTTGGCACTGCATCTGGGATGGGGGCAGTGAGGCCTGAAGCAAGGGCTTCTCTAGCCTCACATCCCCTATGTCTCCCAACCCCTGGTGTGCACTGATTAGGGGTAGGGGTCCTGGAAGGCTCAGCATCTTCACGAAGCATGCTTCAGCCTTGGGTCTGCCACAGAGTCTGACCTTGAATTCGCCTTTGGCCTTGATCTTCCTACATGTGCTAGGAATAGGAAGATTTCCAAATTCAAAGGGTAGAGACCGCAAGTCACCTCCAGGATGGAGACCACGAAGGCGCTTGGGAGCAACAGCCTCGGTGTGAAAGGAGGGAAGAAGGGGAAGACACATCAGGAATTTGTCCAGTAAGGGGATTCCGAGGGAAACTAGCCCTCCCCTGGGGGTCCAGCCAGCCTCAGAGATGCCCTCTGCCTGTGCCCTCCAGCCCTGACCCAAGCACTCAGCAAACCCACCAGGGTACAAGTCATAGTCTGAGGCCCACCTTTCTTGGTTTCAGGACAGTGGGTGCCTGCTTGAGTTCAGGGTTAGGTGGGAGGGAAAGCAAAACCTTGGCGGTAGGTAGAATCATCAAGGCCTTGCCTGTAGTCACCAGGGCCTTAGAGCCCACCAGCTTGCTGTGCTGCAGTCTGAGGACCTGCCCCTGGGGTAGGAGCACATGGACAGAAGGTAGCCAGGCCTTGGTGCGGAGGCTGGGGAAGTGGTAAGGGGCTGTGGGAGCAAGAGGCACTGTGAAGGCCTGGGGAGGACCCAAGGTTGATCAGCTACCCCTCAAGGGGCGTGTGTGTAGCAGGAGGTGGGGGAAGATGAAGGCTGGGGCATATGAAGATAGATGGAGCCCTCCCAGTTCCTCCTCCAGAGGTCATGGGAAGGACACAAGGTTTGGAGTCCAACAGACCTGAGTCTGCATCCCATCTCTACCCCTTCTGAGCTGTGCAACCTCGGGCAACTTCCTGAAACTTCCTGATACCTCACCTGGAAAATGAGAATAATAGTACCTATCTCACTAGGTTGTAAGGAACTACAAGAGCTGGCTAGGTAGCAAAGTTCCTTTGTCCCAGAGGCAACCTTGCACGGAGGCCAAGGCAGCACACTGTGGCAGGAAGATCTGGGCTCTGGAGAGAACTCTACCTGGGAATGAGTCCTGGCACCTTGGAAATAGCTACCGTGCAGGGTGACTCTTTTGGAGGGGACAATACTCATTTGGTTGTGTATTTATATAAAACACTTTGCAAGTGATGGCTTTTACTTGCTACTAGTGGCTCTTTGGTGGGGCTGAGGGTAAGGGGCAAATTTAGGTGGTTAGGAGGGGCCTGGAGAGCAGGAAGAAATTGCCTTGGGACCTTGGAGTGTTTTGGGGGAATGGTCTTACCCAGGGTCTGGGGGTTTTTCAATGGCAATCTATTCAAGGGGTGGGGTTGCCTATCCCCACTAGCAAAGGTTATGGTGAAAATGTAGCCCATCCTTGTACTGGGGGGCTCCCACTTCTGGCTATTGGGGTGTACCAGAGCTATAGCACTTCTTGCCTTGCCTTTCTTCCTCTTCCCAGCAATCGACGTGGTGACAGCAGAGTCTAGTTTCTCAGTGTGCTCCACGCTCCTGGCCCCAGGAACTTTCCCAGGAACTGACATGTGGATAAGGGTCTCCGTGTCCTTGCCTTCCCCAGAGCCTTGCTGGGCCAGCAGGTGAGGGAGTGCTGTGCGGACCCCTGTCCGCCGGTGACACATCGCCATGGGCTTCTTGATAGTGGAGCCCTCTACTAGGAGCTGGATACCCACATACTGGGGCACCTCCACAGCAGGCTATGAGGAAGAAGGGGAGACAAGGCCTGCTGATCATTGCTCAGACAGTACTGATGGAATTTGATACGTAAGGGACAGGGCAGAGATGGATGGTATTAGTTTCTGGGGCACCTAGTTAGGAGATATTTCTGAGCTCAGAGAGGGGAAGCCTACCTCTGTCCTCTAAGAGGTCTGGCCCTGGAGGCATGAATCAGTCCCTAGAGAGTCACCAAGCCCCTAGGATTAGTAACGCAGAAAGGCCAGGGAGTCTCACCCACACGTCCACTACCACCTCTCCACGCCCTTGCCCTTCTAAGATGCCCTGGCCCCTGCTGGAATAGGTGAGGCTCCCTCTACTCCACAGGCCACTCCAATGGGAAGCTTCCTGAGTAGAGCTGGATTCTCTGCAGAGAGAAGTTGAGTTATGACATCCAGACATATAAGACTTAGAGCCTGCCTAGAGCCTCATGTGAACCCAAGTTACATGGAAGCAGAAACTGAGAGCTTTAAAGATGGCATTCTGTGGAGGGGATGAAGTAGCAGATATGCACAGGGAGGCAGAGGAATTGCTCCTGTGTAATTTCAGTTCCTATAAAGCCAGGCTGTACATCTTACAGGTGGGCTCCAGGAGAGCTCCCTGTGTTTTGCTAAAACCCCTTCTTTTCACCCAGAGCTAGTTTGAGGTGTTTTCTCTGCCATCAAAGGATCCTGATTAGAATCCATCTAAACAGGGTCATTTGGAGCTTGTTAAAAGTCCAGGTATCAGAGCTTCTGAAAAGTCTGACTAGAAAAAGCTCATCTTTTGAGAAGCTGACAGGTAATACATGAAGAAGCAAACAGAGAATCAGAAACTTACCATTTTGTAACTAATAGAAAAGGCAAGGCATAAAACTGGGTATCAAAACAAGTAGGTGAAAAGGATGACAGGAAAATGTATCATTTGCACAGGCCCAAAGTATCACCTTACAAAACAACTGATCATTGCAAAGAGGAGGATACAGCTTACAGTGGTGAGATCTGGTAGCCACCACCTTAACCCCATGGTCAGGCTTGGCATCATTAATTGTGAGATGCTGTGACAATGTGTGCCTTTTGACACTGTATGAGGTACTCAACATCACCTCTCAAGTGGTCTTGCCAAAAATGTTAGCCTGAACCTCATCAAGCTGCGTGACCTAACTTCTAGTTTACAGGACATTCAGATAACAGAAGATAAAAACCACCCCAAAGAAACAATCAGATAAACCCAGAATGTGGGACAGTTCTACAAAACAATCATCCTGGTTCCTTCAAAAGATCCAAGCTGGGGGGTGAGGGGGGACAGTGGGGCTGTTCTAGATTAAAAGACATAAAAGAGCATCAAAAAGAACACTTAGGAATAAATTTAACCAAGAAGGTACAAGACCTGTATACCAAAAACTGAGGAAAGAAATTAAGACACAAATAAATGGAAAGATATTTTGTGTTTATGGACTGGAAGAATTAATATTGTTAAAGTGTCCATACTACTGCCTGACCAGGTGGTGGTGCAGTGGATAGAGTGTTGGACTGGGATGCAGAGGACCCAGGTTCGAAACCCCAAGGTCACCAGCTTGAGTGTGAGTTCATCCAACTTGAGCATGGGGTCACTATCTTGAGCCCAAAGGTCGCTGGCTTAAACAAGGGGTCACTCGCTCTGCTGTAACCCCCTGGTCAAGACACATATGAGAGCCTGACCAGGCGGTGGCGCAGTGGATAAAGCATCAGACTGAGATGCGGAATACCCAGGTTCGAGACCCCGAGCTCGCCAGCTTGAGTGCAGGCCCATCTGGCTTGAGCAAAAAGCTCTTCAGCTTGGACCCAAGGTCGCTGGCTCCAGCAAGGGGTTACTCAGTCTGCTGAAGGCCCGCGGTCAAGGCACATGTGAGAAAGCCATCAATGAACAACTAAGGTGTTGCGACGGCAACAAAAAACTAATGATTGATGCTTCTCACCTCTCTCCGTTCCTGTCTGTCTGTCCCTATCTATCCCTCTCTCTGACTCTCTCTCTGTCCCTGTAAAAAAAAAAAAAAAAAAAAAAAAAAAGACACATATGAGAAAGCAATCAATGAACAACTAAGGAGCCATGATGAAGAACTGATGCTTCTTATCTCTCTCCCTGTCTGTCCCTGTCTCTCTCTGTCACAAAATAAATAAAGTGGCCATGTTAGCCAAAGCAATCTACGAATTCAATGCAATTTCTTTCAAAACACCAATGGCATTTTTCACAGAAATAGAAAAACAATCTTAAAATTTTTATGGAATCACAAAAGACCCCAAGTAGCCAAAGCAATCTTGAGAAAGAACAACAAAGCTGCAGGCATCATGCTTTCTGATTTCAAACTATATTACAAGGCTGTAGGAATCAAAACAATAATGATATTGCCTGATCAGGTAGTGGCTCATTGGATAGAGAGTTGGACTGGGATGCGGAGGACCCAGGTTCAAAACTCCAAAGTCACTGGCTTGAGCGCAGGCTCATCAGCTTGAGTGCAGGCTCACCAGCTTCAGTGTGGGGTTGCTGGCTTGAGCATGAGACCATAGACTTAAACCTATGGTCGCTGGCTTGAGCCCAAAGGTCGCTGGCTTGATACCCAAGGTCGCTGACTTGAGCAAGGGGTCACTTGCTCTGCTGTAGCCTCCTGGTCAAGACACATAAGAGAGAGCAATCGAACAACTAAGGAGCCACAACAAAGAATTGATGCTTCTCATCTTTCTCCCTTCCTGTCTGTCCCTCTCTTTGTTTTTCTCTCTCTGTCACAAAAACAAACAAACAAACACAGTATGATACTGGCATAAAATAGACACATAGATCAATGGAACAGAATAGAAAGCTTAGAAATAACCCCATGCAATTAATTTGTGACAAAGGAGGTACAAGAACATACAATGGGGAAAGGACAGTCTCTTCAATAAATGGTTTTGGGAAAACTGGATAGCCACATGCAAAGGAATGAAACTGAACCCCTATCTTACACTATGTGCAAAACTTAACTCAAAATGGATTAAAGGCCTGACCTGTGGTGGCGCAGTGGATAAAGCGTCGACCTGGGAACACTGAGGTCGCCAGTTCAAAACCCTGCACTGGTCTTGTCAAGGCACATATGGGAGTTGAGCTTCCAGCTCCTCCCCCTTTCTCTCTTTCTCTCTCTCTCTCTCACTTTGTGTCTCCTCTCTAAAATGAATAAAATAAAAAAATAAAAAATAAATAAAAATAAAAATAAATGGATTAAAGACTTGAATGTAAGACCTGAAACCTAGAATTCCTATAAGATAAAATTCCTAGAAGAAAACATGTACTATCTGCTCCTTGACATTGGTCTTGGCAATGATTTTTTGGATTTGACACTAAAAAGTAAAGGTAACAAAAGCAAATATAAACAAATGGTACTACATCAAACTATAAAACTTTGCACAGCAAACGAAACCATCAACAAAATGAAAAGGTCAAATGAATAGGAGAGGATATTTACTAATCATATATCTGATAAGAAGTTAATATCCGAAATATATAAAGAACTCATACAACTCATTAGCAAAAACAAAAATAATCCGATTAAGAAATGGGAAAAGGATCTAAACAGACATTTTTCCGAAGAAGTCATCCAAATGGCCAACAGGTACGTGAAAAGGTGTTCAAAATCACTAAGCACTAACCAACAACACAAATCAAAACCAAATTGAGATATCACCTCACACCTGTTAGAATGACTAATATCAAAAAGAAAGAAATAACAAGTGTTGGCAAGGATGTGGAGGAAAGGAAACCCTTGTGCAATGTTGGGAACGTCAATTGGTACAGCCACTATGGAAAACAATATGTTGGTTCCTCAGAAAATTAAAAATAGGACTATCATATTGGATCCAGTAAATTTCATTTATGGGCATTAATTCAAAGGAAGCAAAATGCTAACTCAAAAATATATACACACCCTCATGTTCACTGCAGCATTATTTTCAAAACCAAGACATGGAAACAACCTAAGTGTCCATCGACAGATAAATGGATAACAAAAATGTGGTATGTGCACACGCGCATGTGCACACACGTGGGCACACACACACACACACACACACACACACACACACACATAATGGTATATTATTCAGCCATAAAAAGGAAATCTTGCTATTTGCAACAACATGGATGGACCTTAAGGGCATTATACTATGTAAAATAAGTCAGACGGAGAAAAACACATGCCATATAAGCTCACTTATATGTAGAATCTTAAAAAAAGAAAAAAAATACACCCAAAATAAATTTAAAAAACTGAACTCATAGATACAAAGAATATATGTATTGTATATGTATTTGTATGTACATACATACAGAAAATGTATCTATGAGTGGTTGCCAGAGATGGGAGGGTTAGGGACTGAGTGAAATGGGTGAAGGGGGTCAAAAGGTTTAAATTTCCAGTTATAAAATAAGTCATGGGGATGTAATGTACAGCATGGAGACTATAATTAATAATACTGTGTTGTATATTTGGACATTGCTAAGACAATAGATCTTCAAGCTCTCATCACAAGAAAAAATTTGCTAACTACATGTGGTTACTGAATGTTAACTAGACTTATTGTGCTGATCATTTCACAATACATACAAATATCAAATCACTATGTTGTACAACTGAAATGAATATAATGTTATGTCAATTACATCTCAATTTTTAAAAACAGTAACAAAATTTCAGAGACATCTAAGTCATACTGGAGAGACCCTTTAAAAAGTAGCTACAGCCTGACCTGTGGTGGCGCAGTGGATAAAGCGTCAACCTGGGAACACTGAGGTCGCTGGTTCAAAACCCTGGTCTTGCCTGGTCGAGGCACACATGGGAGTTGATGCTTCCTGCTCCTCCCCCCTTTCTCCCTCTCTTTCTCTCTCTTTCTCTCTCTCTCTCTCTCTCTCCCCCTCTCTCTATTCCTCTCTCTCTCTTCTCTAAAATGAATAAATTAAAAAAATAAAATAAAATAAAAAGTAGCTACAAATCTTTCAAGCATCGCAAAGGCTTACCTGTAGGCCTTATGTTTCAGTCTCTACCACATTTGGAGATAGCAGAGGTCTGCTAAATAGCAGGGCTTCTATAATTTTGAGGGTTGTGTGCTACAGCAGTCTCAGAATAGAGAAGAGCTCTTAGATTTGTGGGCATGGCTTTTGTAAAATAGAATGGATTATAAATTGATATATAAGAAACAAAGGCTTGCCTGATCAGGCAGTGGCACAGTGGATAGAGCATTGGCCTGGGATGCTGAGGATCCAGGTTCAAAACCCTGAGGTCGCCAGCTTGAGCTCAGGCTCACCAGCTTGAGCACAGGGTCGCTGGCTTGAGCGTGGTATCATAGATACAACCCCATGGTCACTGGCTTGAGCCCAAGATTGCTGGCTTGAGCAAGGGGTCACTGGCTTGGCTGGAGCCCCCGGGACCAAGGCACATACAAGAAAGCAATCAGCCCTGGCCGGATAGCTTGGTTGGTTAAGAGTATCATCCTGTAGTGCAGAGGTTTTCACTTCAACTCCTGGTCATGGCACATACAGGAACAGAGCAATGTTTCTATACCTCTCTCTCTCTCTCTCTCTTCCTCTCTCTAAAATCAATAAAATAAACATTTTAAAAAAAGAGAGAGAAAGCAATCAATGAACTAAGGTTCTGCAACTATAAGCTGATGCTTCTCATCTCTCTCTTCCTGTCTGTCCCTGTCTGTCTCTCACTCACTCACTCATAAATAAATAAATAAATAAAATTTATAAAAAGAAACAAAGGCTTTTAAAATTATCAACTTGGCCTGACCAGGTGGTGGCGCAGTGGATAGAGCGTTGGACTGGGATTCAGAGGACCCAGGTTCAAAGCCCCAAGGTCACCAGCTTGAGCGCGAGCTCATCTGGTTTGAGCTAGGATTGTCAGCTTGAGCCCAAGGTCACTGGCTTGAGAAAGGGGTCACTTGGCCTGCTGTAACCCCATGGTCAAGGCACATATGAGAAAGCAATCAATGAACAACTAAGGTGCCGCAACGAAGAATTGGTGCTTCTCATCTCTCTCCCTGTCTGTCCCTCTCTCTCTGTCTCTGTCACAAAAAAATAATTAATTAAATTAAATTAAATATCAACTTGGTCTGACCAGGTGGTGGCACAGTGGATAGAGAATTGGACTGGGGCATCGGACTTGGACGCAGAAGACCCAGGTTCGAAACCCCAAAGTCGCCAGCTTGAGCGCAGGCTTGCTGGCTTGAGCGTGGGATCATAGACATTACCCCATGGTCCTGGCTTGAGCCCAAAGGCTGCTGACTAGGCCCTAGCTGGTTGGCTCAGTGGTACAGTGTCAGCCCTGTGGATGTCTTGGGTTCGATTCCTGGTCAGGGCACACAGGAGAAGCGACCATCTGCTTCTCCACCCTTCCCCTCTCCTTTTTTTCTATCTCTCTCTTCCCCTCCCGCAGCCAAGGCTCCTCTGGAGCAAGTTGGTCCAGGTGCTGAGGATGGCACCATGCCCTTGCCTCAGGTGCTAAAATGGTTCCAGTTGCAATGGAGCAATGACCCCGGATGGGCACAGCATCAACCGCTAGTGGGCTTGCCAGGTGGATCCCAGTTCGGGCACATGTGGGAGTCTGTCTCTCTGCCTCCCTACTTCTCACTTAAGAAAAATACAAAAAATAAAAATACAGCCTGACCTGTGGTGGTACAGTGGATAAAGTGTCAACCTGGGAACACTGAGGTCGCCAGTTCAAAACCCTGCACTGGTCTGGTCAAGGCACATATGGGAGTTGATGCCTCCAGCTCCTCCCCCCTTTCTCTCTTTCTTTCTCTCTCTCTCTCTCTCACTCTGTGTCTCCTCTCTAAAATGAATACAATAAAAAGAAATTTAAAAAAATAAATAAATAAATAAAAATACAAACCAAATGTCGCTGGCTTGAGCCCAAGGTTGCTGGCTCAAGCAAGGGGTCACTTGCTCTGCTGTAGCCTCCCAGTCAAGGCACATAAGAGAAAACAATCAATGAACAACTAAGGAGCCGCAATGAAGAATTGATGCTTCTCATCTCTCTCTCTTCCTGTCTGTCTACCCCTGTTTGTCCCTCTCTCTGTTTCTCTCTCTATCTCTGTCACAAAATAAATAAATAAATAAATAAATAAATAAATAAATAAATAAATCAACTTGGACTAGAAGGGACAGATGCAATATGAAATGAAAGAGGTTTTTGTACTCTGAAATTTCTATGAGTAGATAAAAGACGAAGAACTATTGAGAATTTTCATGGAAAAAAGAAAGGATGAATTCGAGCTGAACTGAGATCCCAATGGATAGAAGCAAGAGCCATGGAGAGAACTCCTAGGAAGTAACAGTGGGTCTTACTAGAAAAACTAGAAATGTATGTTAAGGCCAGATTTCAGAATTTGTATGGACCACTGATTAATGTGTATTTCCTATCCTGACTCTCCTTTTGGGTGTGAGTGTCTATAAGAACAACAGCAGCAATTTTCACTAATGGACATACTATATATCCAGGCACTGTACAGGTAATTCCATTTATCATGAAACACCTAACCTTATTAGGTAATAACAACAGCTAAAACCTCTATAGCATTTAGTATGTGCTAGGCATATTCTAACATGCTTTCAACTCATTTAATTCTCACAAACTTATGAGGTAAGTACTGTTTTCATTTGTGCTTTACAGATGAGGAAACTGAGACCCTCCTCCCTTCTTCCTAGAGATTAGGAAGTTGTTTAAAGTCACACAGCTTGTATTATTGAGAAGAGATTTGAACCCAGGGAGGTTTAGGAATACCATGCTACATACCTCTCTAGAAATATTACCCACATGAACTAACTCATTTCATCCTCTCAAACCCCATGAAAAAGATGGTAGTAGCATCTCCATCTTAAAGATTAGAAAACAGATGAACAAAATCACTATGACAGGGCCAGGACTTGAACTGGGTCTGACTGCAGTGCCCTATGCTTCACTATGGGGCTGCATGGAAAGAGGGAAGACTCTCTCGGTTCCTGTCTGGGCCCGGCCACCTACCTGCTTGTAGATGAGCTCAAAGGCTCCTGTGTCACAATTTCGGTCCAACCGCCGGTCAATGACCACCCGTAGGGTGTCGGCTTGCACATCGGCACAGAGCCGGGCAGTGACACACGTGGAGGGCGCCATGGTGGGGCTGGCATTGATCTCAATCAGCCAGGGCTGGAAGTTTTCACCAAACACAAAGTCCGCACCATAAAGCTCAAAGCTAGCCTTCCGACACTGCACGGTGTCCTGGGAGGTCTGAAGAGCATGGATCACTGCGGACTTCATGCCAGGCACCATGACAGTGGACCAAGCATCTGGGGCCCCCATGTCCTGCAGGTGGGCCTGGAACTTCTGGCTTGACCACATGTTGTCTGAGGGTAGCAGCGGGTGCCGATAGCATGAATTCACCAGGTGCTTCTGGATGGAGTTGTTGCACAGGTGCACTGAGCTGGGGTAGAGGGCAAAAAGCTGAAGGTCTGGGCCCCTTTGCTCATCCCACCCAAGCCTGGGGAAGTCAGGCAAACCCTGGATCTAGCCCTAGGACACCATGGACTGTTCAACTTGAAATGGGGTCCTGCTGGGGAAGACAAGGACAAAGACCTGGGATCCGTAACATTCATCTAGAGTCTAGACCAGGGGTAGTCAAGCTTTTTATACCTACCGCCCACTTTTGTATCTCTGTTAGTAGTAAAATTTTCTAACCGCCCACCGGTTCCACAGTAATGGTGATTTATAAAGTAGGGAAGTAACTTTACTTTATAAAATTTATAAAGCAGAGTTACAGCAAGTGAAAGCATTATAATAATAATTACTTACAAAGTACTTTATGTCAGATTTTTGCTAAGTTTGGCAGAATAAATCTTTATAAAACAACTTACTATAGTTAAATCTATCTTTTTATTTATACTTTGGTTGCTCCACTACTGCCCACCATGAAAGCTGGAACACCCACTAGTGGGCGGTAGGGACCAGGTTGACTACCACTGGTAGACTATTAGAATCAATCTTACCTCTCAGGACCGCTTCTGAGGGCACTATAGAGAACACAGTGCTAAGTGCTTTGCGCATAGTGTCAGTTAACCCTTCCAGTGCCTGGAAGGTGGGTAAGAGTATGAGCCCTATATTCACTAAGACATGTGGTGAAATCCTATCTTCACCACCAACTAATTGTGAGATCTTAGGCAAGTCATTTAATCCTAGTGTTCCTTTCGCATCCATAAAAATGTGGGTATAGTATCCACTTCACTGGGTTTTCATGAATGACTAATACACATGATGTGCTTAGCACTTGCCACTTACAAAGCACTTTGTAAGTTGCGCTTTGTTGACAGCTATAATTATGAGTTTCATGGTATTGCCCATTCTTCAGACGTGGAAACTGAAGCTTAAGTGGGTTTTCACTTGACCAAAGTCACACAGTTCAGAAGCTGCAAAGATGGAATTTGAATCCAGGACTCAGACAGGCTTCCTTTCACCCCACAAGTTAATGATGTAATTGCCTCTCTCCTCTGAAATTTCTCCTGACCCCCCCTTTTATCCTGCTCGCCATTCTTCCTTTTTCATATCACCTTTTAGCCTATTGGATGATTTTACTTATTATGTTCATTTCTTTTCTGTTTCTCCTTGCTAGACTGTAAACTCATGATAGCTGGCTCTTGTTTTGTTCACTATTGTGTTCCAAGTGCCTAGAACAGAGAATGGCAGTCAGTATGTATCTGATGGGTGGAAGGATGGTAGGATGGATGGAGGGCCTGTCTCTCTGCCTGCAGGGTCTGTGTTTGGAGCCAGCATTGCACAAGAATTGCTTGTTCCTTGCCAATTCCCCAACTAGACCGGGAGCTCATAGGAAGTAAGTGGTGGGGCTCACTTGTCCAGGTTCTTCAGGGAGAAGGGCTGCGTGGAAAAGCGAATGTAGCTGTCACGGTAGAACCACACAGTAAGTGGGTTCCAGTCAGTCACCAGGAACCACTGTCTCAGGTCAAACTTGGTGCCAAAGATGAGCAGGGGCCGCTCGATATACTTCTGCACAACCCACTTGCCATCCTTCATCATCATGGGGTTGCCATCCACCAGTTTCAGCATCTCCTCCAGGTGGTCCATGCACATGATTCCTAAGGGGGAAATAGGGTGATCAGGGACCAGATCAGGCTTGGGCTGGGGACCATGTAGAGCTCACCATAGTTCCCATCCCCATAAAAATGATAGTGCTAAGTGGGTAGGGATACCTGCCTCAGTAAGAACGCTGTTGCCTTTGGAAAAGTTTAAAATCTGCTAAGGATTTAAAATTAGTCAATTTTTCCTGATCAAGTAGTGGTGCAGTGGATAGAGTGTCAACCTGGGATGCTGAGGACCCAGGTTCAAAACCCTAAGGTCGCTGGCTTGAGCACGGGCTCATCATGCTTGAGCGCAGGCTCACCACTTTGAGTACGGGGTCACCAGCTTGAGTATGGGATCATAGACATGATCCCATGGTTGCTGGCTTGAGCTCAAAGGTCACTGGCTTGAGCAAGGAGTCACTGTCTTGGCTAGAGCTCCCCGATCAAGGCACATATGAGAAAGCAATCAATGAACAACTAAGGTGCTACAACTATAAGTTGATGCTTCTCATCTCTCTCCCTTCCTGTCTGTCTGTCTCTCTCTGTGCCTCTTTCTCATTAAAAAAGAAAAAGTCAGGTTTGATTGAAAAAGTATACATGAATAAAAATTTAAACAGCACTGGGATTCATTTTTAACCGTATGTACATATGACTTTGATTAGTTTTTTTAAATATAATTAACAATATAAAACAAGAAACAAAAGTAGACAGTCCAAAAAAAGATTATGTCTCCTTCCTCAGAGGCAGCCAACTGTGGCCTCCAGGTTCTATGCATATCCTTCCAGGGTGTGGGAGAGTCTACATGTGCCTCAGGTTCATAGGGTTCTACACACTTAAACATGTTAAGGATTTAGAATTATTATTATTATTATTATTAGTCCCCTATGGAATAAATTTTTAGCTGTAGATTTGCTGGCTCCAGGGCATGTGTGTTTTTCCATTTATATTGCTACAGATCTGCACCCTCAGCAGGAGCATATAATACTGTGTTTGCCCATATCCTACCCAACACTACTGATTATTTGTGCCATTCTCCTGGGTAGAAAATGGTATCTTATTTTAATTTTATCTCTTTTATAACTAGTGAAGTTAAGTATCTTTTTCCCCCCTTAGAGAAAGAGGCAAGGAGAGAGAGAGAGACAGACAGACAGAGGAACTGTTCCTGTATGTACCCTGACCAGGGATTGAACTGGCAACCTATGTGCTTCGGGACGATACTCTAACCAACCGAGCTATCCTGGCCAGGGCTTAGTGAAGTTAAGTATCTTATAAGGCATCTTTTTTTTTTTTAACATTTTTATTTTTTTTACAGGGACAGAGAGAGAGTCAGAGAGAGGGATACATAGGGACAGACAGACAGGAATGGAGAGAGGTGAGAAGCATCAATCATTAGTTTTTCATTGCTGTTGCGACACCATAGTTGTTCATTGACTGCTTTTTCACACATGCTTTGACCGCGGGCCTTCAGCAGACCGAGCCACCCCTTGCTGGAGCCAGCGACCTTGGGTCCAAGCTGGCGAGCTTTTGCTCAAGCCAGATGGGCCTGTGCTCAAGCTGGCGACCTCAGGGTCTCAAACCTGGGTCTTCCACATCCCAGTCCGATGCTCTATCCACTGCGCCACCGCCTGGTCAGGCATAAGGCATCATTTTAATGCTGATAAATATCAGAATTGCATTGTTGCAAACCACATACCACACACTCACAAATCAATCTCATTCCTTCATTGTTTGGCCCCAAAACGGTCTGATCTCCTGTCAATGGCACAGAATGATTTGTGACTGGTTACCAAGCCAGATCACTTCTCAAATGACCAGACTGATCACCAAGATTCCCCAAAACACGATGCGTTGTGTAAAAAAGATTGAGACTGTTCATGCCCTTTGATCCAGCAATTTTATTTCTAGGAATTTATCTAGAAATAAATGGAAAGGCCACAGATCTCTGTATAGGATGTTCATTAGTGTTGTTTATAGTAGCAATAATCCATAAACAAATAGGGGAAAAACTGGCAGCTATCAGAAAAGGATTAGGTAAGTCTATGACAGTATAGCCACACAAGATTAGACTACACAGCTGTAAAACAGAACAAGGTGTGAGTACATAATATACTTTTGTATAAAGTTCACAAACAGGGAACACTAATCTATGGTATTATAAATCAGAATAGGGATCACCATTGTGGGGAGATAGAGACTGGGAGGAAGAGTGGGTGGGGGCCCGGGTATAGGTATTGTTTTATTTCATGATCTGGGTGCTGTTTCCTCAACTGTGACAATTCATTGACTTGTATACTCAAAATGTGTACCCCTTTAAATGAGGTATATTATATATACGTTTCAATTAAGTTTTTCTACAAACAAAGAGAAAAAATTTAAGTTTGATGCTAGGTATGCAGGAACTCATTGTGGTTTTTTTGTTGTTGTTTTTTTACAGAGATAGAGAGTCAGAGAGAGGGATAGATAGAAACAGACAGGAACAGAGAGGGATGAGAAGCATCAATCATCAGTTTTTTTGTTGTGGCTCCTTAGTTGTTCATTGATTGCTTTCTCATATGTGCCTTGACTGGGGGGCTACAGCAGACCGAGTAACCCCTTGCTCAAGCCAGTGACCTTAGGTCAATGCTGGTGAGCTTTGCTCAAACCAGATGAGCCCACACTCAAGCTGGTGACCTCGTGGTCTCGAACTTGGGTCCTCCCCATCCCAGTCCGATACTCTATCCACTGTGCCATCACTTGGTCAGGCTCATTGTTATTTTTGCTAGTTTGTGTATTTTTAAAGTGTCCATTGCCTGACCAGTGGTGGCGCAGTGGATAAAGCGTCGACCTGGGAACACTGAGGTCACTGGTTCAAGACCCAGGACTTGTCTGGTCAAGGTGCATATGGGAGTTGATACTTCCTGCTCCTTCCCCTTTCTCTCTCACTCTCTCTCCTCTCTAAAATGAATAAATAGTAAATAAATAAATTTAAATTGTCCATAACAATATGTTAGAAACAGAGAAAAAAGCAGATTTAGATGTACTAACATAGGGCTATCTCCAAGATCTATAGTTAAGAAAAAAGAACTATGCAAAGAATAAATAATACTGATAGAGAAAATTATGAAAAAAGGAGGCTACAGAATAGTATGTTTTTGTTTAAAATAAAATAAATCCCTCTCTCTCTAAATGCATTGAGGAACTGTAGAAAGAAACACATTAAGAGGTTAACAGTAGTTATCTCAGTGAAGTCAAGGTGGCTCTGCTTTCGTGTACTTTTCTGTATTGTCTAATATTTATTTTTAATATAATAAACATATATTTTCATACTTGGAAAAAGCGAACAAAACTATTTCCAAGGTAGAAAAAGAAAGACCACAATGCTGGGTGGTTGTTGTTTTTTTTACTGGGATAGAGAGAGAGTCAGAGAGAGGGATAGATAGGGACAGACAGACAGGAACGGAGAGAGGTGAGAAGCATCAATCATTATTAGTTTTCCGTTGTCGTCGCAACACCTTAGTTGTTCACTTATTGCTTTCTCACATGTGCCTTGACCCCGGGCCTGCAGCAAACCGAGCAACCCCCTGCTGGAGCCAGCGACCTTGGGTCCAAGCTGAAGAGGTTTTGCTCAAGCCAGATGGGCCCGCGCTCAAGCTGGTGAGCTCTGGGACTCGAACCTGGGTCTTCCATATCCCAGTCTGACGCTCTATCCACTGCGCCACCGCCTGGTCAGGCCACAGTGTTGATTTTGAAGTGACACCCTAAGAAAGTCTCCCACAGTCTCCATAGATGTAACAGCTTCATTTGGACATAAACAAATTCATCCAAGGGAAATATTTAGAGGGATCTTCCAAAAGTCTGTTTACTACATCTTGGAAGTTCTTAACAGTTTTGTTTTCTTTTTTTTTTAAAGGAATATCTTTTTTAATTTTATTCATTTTTAGAGAAAGAGAGAGAAACACACCAAGAAGAGAGAGGGGAGAAGGGGAGGAGCAGGAAGCATCAACTCCTGTATGTGCCTTGACCAGGCAAGCTCAGGGTGTTGAACCGGCAACCTCAGCATTCCAGGCTGATACTTTTATCCACTGTGCCCCTGCAGGTCAGGTTGTTTTATTTTTTTTTAAGATTTTATTTATTCACTTTAGAAAGGGGAGAGAGAGAGAGAAGGGGAAAGAGCAGGAAGTATCAACTTCCATATGTCAACTCCCATATGTGCCTTGACCAGGCAAGCCCATGGTTTTGAACCAGTGACCTCAGCGTTCCAGGTCAACACTTTATCCGCTGTGCCACCACAGGTCAGGCTCCTTAACAGTTTTTAAAGGCTGGACTAAGGCACCACCCCAGCTTGCTGGCTCTCCTGTTCAGATTCCATTCACACTGGACTGAGCAGCCAGAATAATAGCTTCCATCATCATACCCAGTGGTGGGATTCAGCTGGTTCAGACCAGTTCTGTAGAAGCAATACCTAATTTGTTGTTGAGTTTGGTGACTCAGTTGTTAAAATGGCATTTGTAATCAGGATTCTCCCTAATGTGAGTACCTGGGCACCTGCCCAATGTGGAAATCACAAATTTACATTCCTTACTCTTTTATTTAACATTCATCTGCATAGTAGCATATTCTTTTTTTTTTTTTTTTTGTATTTTTCTCAAGTGAGAAGTGGGGAGGCAGAGAGCAGAGAGACAGACTCCTTCCTGCATGTGCCCAACCGGGATCTACCCAGCAAGCCCACTGGAGGGCGATTCTCTGACCATTGGGGGCGTTGCTCCATTGCAACCGGAGCCATTCTAGCGCCTCAAGCAGAGGTTATAAAGCCATCTTCAGCACCCGGGCCAACTTTGCTCCAATGGATCCTTGAGTGTGGGAGGGGAAGAGAGATATAGAGGGAAAGGAGAGGGAAAAGGGTGGAGAAGCAGATGGGTACTTCTTCTGTGTGTCCTGTGAGAATTGAATCTGGGACTTCCACATGCCGGGCTGACACTCTACTACTGAACCAACCAGCCAGGGCCCACAACAGCATATTCTAAGCACCCAGAGTAATATTCATTCCATCCATAAGTGAAAAAACATTGCAGGTGAGGACGCCAATTGATATGCAATATGGAAATATCTTAAATAACAGCTTTATTATTTCTCAGGTATTAATATTTCTTCATTAATATTTTAAAACTCTTATAACATAATTTAGTTTTGTGTACCTCTTTTATTCTTATTTAAGTATTAAGTCCATGAAATGATAAACTATCTTTTGGTATATTGTTTTTTTATACTTAAAACGGTCATTAGGGCAGTGAACTGGTTGTTAAATAATTTGAATCCCACCACTGCCCATACCCTTAACCACTATTGTATACCTCACAAGGATGCGCTGGTCAAATCTGAGATCCCTAGATGATAAGCACCTGCACGTGAGTATCAACAGACCTACCTAAAGCATCAAGCCAACCCTGAGGGAAGGAAAGGAGAAGCTGGCATCATCACAGCAGCCAACATTTATGGGATGATTATTACTCTGTGCCAGGTACCATACTGAGCTTTACACACACTACCTCTTGTAGTTCTCACCTCATAGGATGTATTACCGTCTCTCATAGTTGAGAGAACTGAAGGTCAAAGAAGTGAGATAACTTGTTCAAGGTCAGGCATCATATTGATAGCAGAGCTGGGATTCAAATCCAGATTATTTGGCTCCAATAGGGCCTGCACTATTGACAGCCCTGGTCTCTAGTTGGGGAGGTAGGTTGTAGGGTGTTGGTGTAGGAATTAGGGGCTAACACCCACCTCGGCCACGGGATTTGGCTCCCGGCTTCACGATCCAGATGTTGCGATCTCCTTCCATGTCCATCTGGGGTAACACGGCACGCAGCTGCTGCAGGACGTCCTCACAGCGCTGGACCTGAGCCTTGAGGTGCTTGAGTTCTGCCCCCTCACTGTGGGGAGATGATGGGTCTTGGGCAGGGCTGGGTCTGGGGCAGCGTGGTGGACAGGCAAAGGGAGATACAAGCCCTCCTGGCCATGGTCCTACCAACATTGGTCATGCCCTCCCCTCCCTAAAGATCCAAATAGATCTCTTCTAAAACTCCATATCTACCCTCAGGCTGTCCCCCAAATTCTAATCAGCCCAGGGAGCCACCCAGACTGCTGGAATTGGAGAGGATGGAAAAATGCCACTTATTGCATCCCCCACCCAATCCAACACTCCATTTCCTGCCACCTCCCTTTTCCATCACATTAAAATTGACTTTGGCCTGACCATTAGTGGTGCAATCGATAGTGTGGCCACCTGGGACAATGAGGTCCCAGGTTTAAAACCCTGAGGTCGTCGGCTTAAGCACGGGCTCATCGGGCTTGAGTGTGGTCTCATCTGGCTTGAAGCTCAAGGTTGCTGGCTTGAGCAAGGGGTTACTGGCTTGGCTAGAGCACTCTGGTTAAGGAACATATTAGAAGCAATCAATGAACAACTAAAGTGATGCAACTATGAGTTGATGCTTCTCATCTCTCTCCCTTCTTGTCTGTCTGTCTCCTTTCTCTCTTGCTTAAAAAAAAATTACCTTGGCAGAATTTAATTGTACTGTATCTAGTGCCACGTTCAGTACCAAAGGCTTTACATATATAATCACTAATCCTCCCTATGGCCTTGCCAGGAAGGTTTTACTTGTCCCATTTTAGAACAGTGTAAACGGAAGCTTGGAAAGTTAAGAGTCTTGCCCAAGGCCACAAACTGAGTTAAGTGGCTGAACCAGGACACACACTCTTTCCTACCCAATTCCTCCATTTACAAGTGCTTTTGGGGGTGCAAAAAGGATTCGTTTCCCTTCTTTTTTTTTAGAGAGAGAAAGGAAGAGAGAGAGAGAGACAGGTACATCAAGCTGCTCTTGTATGTGCCCTGACCAGAGAATCGAACCTGCAACCTCCATGCTCCGGGGTGATGCTCCAACCAACCGAGCTATCAGGCCAGGGCTTACTTTTTATTGATTTTTAGAAAGACAGAAAGAGGAAGGGAAAGAGAGGGGAGGGGAAAGGGAAGCATTTGTCATTCCACTCTGTCATACATTTTTTGGTTGCTTCCTGTGTGGGCCCTGACTGCGGATGGAACCCACAACCTTGTTGTTTTGATGACACTCAACTGACTGCGCTAATAGGCCAGGGCCTGCATTCCCCTTCTAATCTGGACATAACACTCGTTGACAGATTATTCCTTTCCTAGTCTAATTCTTTTCAAGCACACCTGTATTATACATCTCCATGTTTTATTTCTCTTCCCTTCCTATCACCTACCACCTGACATCTATGCTTATTTGTGTGTTCCTATCCCCAAGCAGTTTATCTGGCACTTATTTGGCACTCCCTAAAAGTTTGTTAAATAAATGAATGGTTGGATAAGCAAGTACTTTGGCATGAGCTTGCCTCCACACTGATCTGCACAGATTGAGGTTCTTGGACAAAGAGATACCCTGTTCCCTACAGGGCACAAAATGTCCTGAACTAAACCAAGTTACAAAATATCCCAGATGGCTGCCTCATCCAAACTCTTCCATTTCTTCTCTCCTAACTGAATAGAAAGGAAGCCTTCACTAGATGCTAACCTCCCTCTAACATCTTAGCCTCTTGAATGTCTTCAGCCATGGAGAACTTATCTCTTTTAATTAGGAGGCAGCAGCAACCACTTGGGACAGTGCCAAGAACAGGGACAGCCAGACGGAAGGGCATAGCAGGGCCTCTTATTCACATCAAAGTCCTGACCTTTCTATTTCTAGGTTTACTGGAAACTTTTCTATGAGCAATAGCACAAAGAATCTGTTCAGTAAGTCTGTGATTTGGCCCAGAAAAGTGTCACATAGAGGTGGTAGGGACACGTGTAATTTGAAAAAGTATGTTCAGCCCTGGCCAGATAGCTCAGTTGGTTAGAGCATCATCCTGAAGCACAGAGGTTGCCGGTTTGATCCCCTGTCAGGGCACATACAGGAACAAATCGATGTTTCTATCTCTCTCTTTCGTTCTCTCCTTTCCTCTCTCTAAAATCAATGAAGTAAACATAAAAAAGAAAAAGAACCTGACCAAGTGGTGGCACAGTGGATAGAGCAACAGACTGGGATGCAGAGTACCCAGGTTTGAACCCCCAAAGTCTCCAGCTTGAGCGCAGGATCACTGGCTTCAGCGTGGGATCATAGACATGACCCCGTGGTCACTGGCTTGAGCCCAAAGATCACTGACTTGAAGCCCAAGGTCACTGGCCTGAACAAGGGGTCTCTCACTCTGCTGTAGTCCCCTGGTCAAGACACATATAAGAAAGAAATCAATGAACAACTAAGGTGCCACACGAAGAACTGATGCTTCTTATCTCTCTCCCTTCCTGTCTGTCCCTACCTGTCCCTTTCTCTCTCTTGCAAAAAGAAATAATAATAAAATAAATAATTAAAATATAAAAATTAAAAAAAATAAAAAGTATGCTCAACATGACAGTCTGATTTTATTTTTAGCAAAAAGAGAAAACAACCAGTGTGTTTGTGGAAAGTCAACCTTGATAAAAGCCTGGCTGCTGAGTCATGGATTTATTTTAAAAAGTTGAGAAACAGCCTGACCTGTGGTGGCGCAGTAGATAAAGCATTGACCTGCATGGTTCGCAGCCCCAGGCTTGCCTGGTCAAGACACATATGGGAGCTGACACTTCCTGCTCCTCCCTCTGCCCTTCTTTCTCTCTCTCCCCCTCTCTAAAATGAATAAATAATTTTTTTTAAAAAAAGTTGAGAAACACAAACAGCATGGCAATTATCAGAGGGAAAGGTGAAGGTGGGTGGAGGCAGGTATAAAAGGGTATAGGGGGAACACATAGAGAAACATAGCAGTAACTATTATATGAATGAATTAATCAATGCTAACTATCTGTACTGAGCAACTCAACAGTGTATGTTATATGATGCATATATTATGAAATTCTGATTTTGAGAGGTTCCTATATCCCTCTAGAACTTGCCCTACACCCAGAAAGAAATAGGACTCACATTCTTTTCACATAATGCTCTAACTCAGTCTTGATAATTCCTAGTTTAAGGAGGGTGGCTTTACATATTCTAGTAACTAAGGGGAAAATACAGAGTCATTTTCATTTTCTGACTTTTTTGTTTTATTAATGAAGGCAAGAGTGAGAGACACAGACAGGGAGAGAGATGAGAAGGATCAATTCATAGTTGCAGCACTTTAGTTGTTCACTGATTGCTTTCTCACATATGCCTTGATCAGGGGCTATAGCCAAGCCGGTGACTCCTTGCTCAAGCCAGCAATCTTTGGGCTCAAGCCAGTGATCATGGGGTCATGTCTATGATCCCACGCTCAAGCCAGTGACCTGACATTCAAGCTGGTGAGCCTACGCCCATGCTCAAGCAGGTGATCTTGGGGTTTCTAACCTGGGTCCTCAGCATCCCAGGTCTATATTCTATCCACTGTACCACCACCTGGTCAGGCATTCATTTTCTGACATCTAAAAAATATACAAATGATAGGGGCATGTTGTGGGCGACTGAGGTTGTTATATTGAGTGGGGCACTTGAATCCATATTAATGCAATAAATTTTAAAATTTAATAAAAAGATACAAATGAATTATCAATGGTATGGGTTGCTCAGTACGTCATTCAGAGTTCATTTATTAGTTCTTCAGTCTCCCCTATCAAATCATACAATCTGTTTCATCCTTTTCTATTAACCCCACCCCAAGTAAGGCCCTCAGCACTCCCACCTGACTTTCTGTAAGTCTCCCACTTGAGCACTGTGTCCCTTGAGGCCAGGGACTATGTGTCACTTCTGGGCCTGGCACAATGCTTGGCACAATAAAGGCTCAATAAATGCTGAGTGTTCTCCTACCTTTAGGACCCTCTCCCTCCAGTCTCTCCTGCATACCTCTGCTGAACAGAATCTCCCTACAACAGCTCCAGTCTCATTCTGACACTGCTTTCCTCTGCTCTGCTCAAGAACCTTTTCCAAGGTGTGTTCTGAAAACACAACCCCTCAGGGGTTAGGGTCACAGAAGTATAGGATATATAGCCCTGGCCAAGTAGCTCAGTTGGTTAAAGCACTGTCCAGATATGCCAAGGTTGCAGGTTCGATCCCTGGTCAGGGTACATACAAGAATCAACCAATGAATACATAAATAAGTGGAACAACAAATTGAAGTCAGTAAACTTTAAAAAAAAAGAAAAGGATATATAGTAAGTCCTCACTGTTGTAGATAGGTTCTACAACTAAGTGATGGGTAACAAAACCAATTTTACCATAGGCTAATTGATACAAACAAAAGGTAAGTTCCTACAGCATCTCATCAATGTTATAAGAAAACGTTATTTGAGGATTTGAGGATCTGCTGTATTGCATAATCTCTCTCTGAGACATACCACCAATAGTTTTTGAAAAGCCCTGCACCACAGACACTTGTTTTAATTAACTTTGTTTAACACAATGTTTTCTAAATATGATTGACCACAAAAGCCCGTTTTTCTACAAAATTGATTTATATCCTGTAGAATTAACACCTAATGTAACACGCTTTGGGAAACACTGGCCTCTAGGATAAAATCTAAATGATTTAATAGATCCTTATTTTGTAAGTGAATACTGAGTCTCTGCTCAGTACAAAATACAAATTATCCTGTCTAATCCTACCTTTGAGAAAGACATTTTTTTAAAGTCTACTATGCATAGATTTTAAATATACTTTTGAGAAAAGTAAAGCTCAGAGACTAGTGACATTCCCAAGGTCACAGCGCATGAAAGTTGCAAAGCCAGGACTTGAACTGTCTCTCTGACAGCGCAAGCCATGATCCTTGTGATTATGCTATGCCAAGATCCAGAGAGGATGGTTTGCACCCCATCCTACAGACAATGGTAGCCACCGAGAGCTACTGAGCAGGAGAGCAAAAGGGAGAGGCTTCGGGAAGAGATGAGGACCTGCACTAGAAAGACAGGTTTGTCCCTGACTGAGAATTAGCTCAGAACATGGAAGCCCCCTAGAGCAAGGAGCGCCTGCCTGTGCCCCACGCCACAGCTGCAGAGGTACTCACTGGACCACTTGGTAGTAGCGTTGGAGGAAGAGGGACCAGCCCATAGGGCTGAGGTACAGTGGGGCCTTCAGGTCACTGTCAATATCTCGGTGGGCCAGGTTGCTAAGGTGCTCCTCACAGGCACACAGAGCCTCATCCACAAACTCTGGGGATACGATCACCAGTCTTTTCTCCTGTTTCTTGGGCTGCTTGTCTCCTGCAGAGGTAGGGAGGGGTCTGTCACTATCTGACAGGTAACATGACACATGCCATGGTACCCATAGCTCCAACGCCTGTCACTTACCTGAGGACTCATCCTAAACACACTTGAGGCCCAGCACACACCTGTACCTCTTACTGCCTTGGGACCTGTCACTTACCTTAGGCTTTGTTCTAAATTTACCTGAGGCCCTAGTGTTCACACTTGGCCCCCACTGTCCCAGAACTGTCACTCGAGAATCCACCCTAACCGTCCCCAGGGCCTCAGCACATATAGCCCCAGACATACAGTTCTCTCTCTAGAAAAGACAGGGATTCCCACCTCCCAGTAGACTGCCCCTTGTGACCCTGGATGACAGCCTCCCGGATTACAATATGGGGACTTTAAAGGGAAAGGGGAAGCAATGGGTTGGGCCGATATGGGATGTGGCCTTCTCTGTGTCCCTCTCCATAAGGCACAAGGGGTCCTCAAACAACATGAAACTACATGGTTGCACTACTCCCCCCTCCAGAGACCTAAGTTCCCTATAGGCAGCACTTAGTCTGTCCTTGCTAGAGAGCTTGGCCACATACCAGCACCATGGGAGAGCTGAATAAGGCAGTAGATTAACAAATGAACAGGAAGATAGGTTGGTAGGCAGCTGGGACAGAATAATAAATAAGTGGATGGACTGGAGGATACACAGGTGGTGGATAGGAGGATGGAAAAGCAGGTGGACAGATGGGTCTGTGAAAGGATAGGTAGAAAGGCAGAGGAGTGGAGAGATGGATAGGAAGTGTGTTGCTGAGAGAAGGTAAGTGAATGAGATCAACAGTGTGGGGATGGGTGGATGGATGAATAGTAGGCGAATGCGAGATCAGTGGGTCTGTGGATAAGTAGGTAGGTAGATAGATGAGACGAATGGAAGAACAGATGGCAGGATAAATTTATGGATGACTTGGTGGGAAGGGGTGGTGGAAGGGCAGATGGATATGGAGAATACATAGATGTGTGGATGAATAATGAATGGATGGGTGGATGTGTGGGAGGATAAATTGGTGGAGCAGTGGAGGGAACCACACCACACTTACCTGGGGCCTCTTTTTCTTCTGCTTGGATAGAATATGACTTCCATTCAGACTTGACCACCAGCTTGAGAATGCTGCGGGCAGCTGTCAACCAGAAGTCCTCTGCTCCCGGGGTAGGGAATACTCTACTCAGCCCTTAGGCTCCGGGCTTGTTCTGGTTTTGGAACCTGATTATGATCTGCCCCATTTTCGATCCAGGACCTGGCTACTTTCTGTCTCTAGAACCTGGGTTAGAACCTGGCTCTTATTACAGCTATAGAACCAGACCTAGAGTCTGACCTGACTTGGCTCATATTCTGCCTTCAGAATCAGATGTAGACTTGTAGGATTTCTCTCTTCTGTTCCTGATAGACTTTTGATACTTATTCTACCTAGTGGAATTTGACACAGGCTGGAACCCACTCTGGATTCCAAACTCAGCTCACTGACCAACTTTTAGAACCTGCTCTAGAATATAAATTAAACTATCTAAGATCTTCTAGAGGTCTGGGTTGACCAAGCTAGGAGGCTCATTAAAGAAGGCAGATTAGGGAAAAATAAGGATTAGGGACAGAGAAGGGATTCTGCTGGGGTGGACAAGAGCATGAGGAGAGAAGTCCTTTTCTCTCCAACATGAGCCAGGGCTAAAGCCTTCATTCTTCAGCTGGAGGGGTCCAGGCACAGGGCTGGGCATTTCCTTACCTATGAAGGCCTTTTTGTCATCCTCAGCCCCCAGGCGGTAGCAGCGTGGGAAGAAGGAGTCAGCATCAGCCTCATCAAACCATGGTAAATTCCGGAGATTGAGACATAGACCCACCTATGGAGTTAGCTGCTGAGGGGGGCAGGCGGGGCGGGGGGGGGCAGGGCTTGCCCAGATAACCTTCCAGGGGCTTCCCACCCCGGCACATCCCCAGGTAGCTTAGGAAGTCTCTGCCTGGACATTCTCAGAGCCTCTTCACACTTGGTATGCCTGACATGTTCATACCATGCAGTCCCTTTACCGAGAATGCCTCATATCCCTCCTATCCACTCTTTCACATTCTTAAAGATCTGCTTCCTCTAGGAATCTTTCCCAGTCCACACCAAAAAGTACACTAGCAGGTCCCAATTATAAAGACTTCATTTTACCACAATCCTAAAAGATACTTTTACTAGTATTCTCAGTTAACGATGAGGAAACTGAGGCTCAGAGAGATTGAGTCACTTGTTAATAAACCAGGTAAGATAGAATGGATCCATCATTCAGATATCCTCTACTTAGGAGGTAATCATTGGACTTGGTGTTTGTTCTGCCTCCAGATTCCATTTGGATCCTGGAATCTATTGTTGTCAATATCTACATGTACCAGACATGCTGCAGGGGTTGGATTTGAACCCAGATCTGTCGGACTTCAATTCTCACTGAATTATATACCAAATACCTCCTGAGAAATCTTTCTTACAGACCAGGAGAGCAGAGAACTGGGTTGCCAGCCCAAGGGCTGAGGGGTTGGTAACTGCCATGCCTACTCCCCAGGGGAGCCCACCTTTGTGGTAAAGGAGCCAGCCCGGGCATAGTGGTTTATCATTTGATCCTTTGAGAGGAAGCGACAGTCCAGCACATCCCTCCGAGTGGTCCAGATGAAGTAGGGGATCTCATTCCGAACCATGCGGGACTGGGGAGAGGAGATAGGGGAGACTGATATGGGCAGCACAAGGCCAGAGGAGGCTTCTTCCTGCCTTTGAGCAGGATGAGTGGATGAAAAGAGAGAATGCTTCTAAGGTGGCCTCTAGCCCACATACCATCATTGTGTAAATTAAAAAAGGACAGCTCTTCCTCCAAGGCAAACACAGTGAGCAGAGAGGAGTTGGAGGCAAGCTTGCAACCATCTGTGGCCAAATGCCCCTAGGCAGTGACTAAGCCATCTAGTTGAATATCACACCTTGTTCTGGCCCATGGCCTTCAATGACTTGCTCTGCAGTAGGATGATGACCTCAAACTTATAGGCACATAGCATGTGACAAAGGCTCTATGTCTCTGTCTTTTCTACAACTTTGGGAGTAAGCTTATTAATAAACAATAATATCACATGCTAGACCATATTCTAAGTGCTTTCCGTGTCAACTCATTTAATCCTCATCACAACCGTATGAGGCAGATGCTATAGTTATCCCCATTTCACAAATGAGGAAACTGAGGCATGTGGAGGGTAAGTGCCTTGTGGGCTCAGAAGTATACATCATGTGAAACTGCCAATACTCAACCCTTCCTGACATATAAAAATGGCAATTTAGCCTGACCAGGTGGTGGCACAGTGGACAGAGCTACCTGGGATGCTGAGGTCGCTGTCCCTCACCACTCTGCTGGCCCATCAGGTTTTAGAGAAGCAATCAGGTTTTACCACAGATGGGAAAACTGGGGCTCAGAGAAGGAAAGAACCTGTGTGGGTTCATCCAGTTGGATTCTAGTGCTCTCCCTCCAACTAAGCAAACCCCTGTCAGCCCCATGGGCCCTCACCATCAGATCATGTGTCCCCTCTAGGTCATCATATTCCAGTACATCATTGAAGTTGAAGAGTTGTGGTGGCTGGAGCACCTCGTTCTCAATTTCATCCTCTGTAAATGCAGAGCCCAGATCTGGTGAGGCCCCTGCCCATGCTCCAAGGCCCATAACAAAGTCTCAACCCTGGGACAGTGGGAACCAAAGGAAAGGGACTCGGGAGAGACAGCTATGGAAATGGAAAGAACTGCTCACCATCCTCAGTGGTGTCGCAATCACCCATTACTGAGCTATCCAGATCTTTCCGGGGCGGCGCCAGGGCAGTGCCCGAGGAATGTACCATCTTCTTCTCCACCCAGCCCCTCTGGCGCAAGAGGCACCGGATTACCGGATAGCACCCATGGATCATAAAGATCTTCTTCTGCTGTTAGGTGAGAGAAGGTTACTTGTTCAGTAAGTATCCAGACATAGTAGTATGTGCCAGACATAGGGGATGGTCAACCAGACAGTTATGGGTTCTGCCTTCAGATTTTTAGGTATTTTAAAATTGTTTTAGCCTGACCAGGCAGTGGCACAATGGTTAGAACGTTGACCTGGGACACTGAGGACCCAGGTTCAAAACCCTGAGGTTGCCGGCTTGAGCACGGGCTCATGTGGCTTGAGCACAGGGTCTCTGGCTTGAGCGTGGAATTATAGACATGACCCATGGTCACTGGCTTGAGCAAGGAGTCACTGGCTCAGCTGGAGCCCCCTGGTCAAGGCACGCATGAGAAAGCAATCAAGGAACAACAAAGGTGCCGCACCTACAAGTTGATGCTTCTCATTTCTCTCCCTTCCTGTCTGTCTGTCCTTGTCTGTCCCTCTTTCTGTCTCTGGCTCTCTCACGAAAGAAGAAAAGAGAGAAAAATTTTAATTAATTTTTAGAGAGAGAGGAAGGGAAAGAAAAAGAGAGAAAAAGCAAGAAACATTGATTTGTTGTTCTTATTTATGCATTCATTGTTTGATTCTTTTATGTGTCCTGACCAGGAATCAAACCTGCAACTTTGGCATATTGAGATGACGATCTAACCAGCTGAGCTACAGCCAGAGCCCAGGAGATTTTTATATTCTAGTAGGGGAGACAGATTATAAACAAGTAGGTAAATAAATATACATGGTCAAAATTATAGTGGTAATAGCTAATATTTACTGAACACCTACTATATGCTAAAGCATTTATATACATTACTAACAATAACATATATTTTTAATAGATGCCATTATCCTGCTGAGGATGGCTCCATGGCCTCCACCTCAGGTGCTAAAGGAATGCAATGGCTCAGCTTCTGAGCCACGGAGCAACGCCCAGGATGGGCAGAGCATCGCCCCCCAGTGGGCTTGCTGGGTGGATCCCAATCAGGGTCCATGCAAGAGTCTGTCTCTCTGCCTCCCCTCCTAGGAAAGGAAAGGAGAAGTAAAGGAAAGGAAAGGAGAAGAAAGGAAAAGAATAAAATAGTTGCCATCATCCTCATTTAACTGGTTACGAAACAGAGATTGAGTAGCTTGGACACACAGTTAAGTGAAAAAGCAAGGATTTAAATCCAGGTTGGCTGGCTCCAAAAACTGGATACTTACTGGGGATCCAGAGAAACTAGAAATACCACATACACAGGGAAGGTGGAGAAGAAGCCACGAGTTTACAGAGCTGGGCAAATGGTGGTTCAGGCAAAGGGGAAAGCAAGTGTAAAGGTCTTAAAGCTGGAGAAAAGTCTAAAGGAACTAGAAGGAGGCCAGGGTGAGGGTGGAAATGAGGAGAGAGTTTGAGGAGGTAGGTCATGGCTAGACTGTGGAAGGCCCTGCAGGCCCTGGAAGTGGTTTTGAATTTATATCAACAGCAGTGTGAAACACTAAAGGTGAAGTGAGGGGATGCTGTGACTGGAGGCTTTATAAGTTTGACATGCTGCTGTATGGAGACTGGATAAAGGAGACAAAGATGGAAGCAAGGAGGCCAGTTAGAAGGCTGTTGTGGTTTGCGTAGGAGAGAAATCACAATGGGTGGAATGAAGGTGGCTACAACAGAGAAGGGGAGAAGGTAATAGAGTTGAGACTTGTTAGGAAAGAGATGACTTGGTTTTGCTGATGGGAATAGATATGTGTTTGGGTGAACAAAGATCAGATTTCTGGCATAAGCAAATAGGAGATGGGAAAGACCAGAGACTAGTGAGGACTGATTTAGGCAGGAAAATCAAGAGTATGGTTTGAAATGTGAAAATGCTTGTAAGTTCTCTGGATGGAGATGTCAAGTAGGTGACTAGATCTACCTAGTGTTTAGTCAGAACACAGGCTGGGCAGGAAAGGACAGGCTGGGGGCACAGCACACAGTCTGGACTCACAGTCGAGGAAACGTATTGGAGGGATCCAGGGAACCACTAAAGTCCCAGGCACCTTCAAAAATCAGCAGTCAGGGAGGGAGAAAGAAAAACCAGGAATGAGCAGATAGCAAAGAGGAAAGGATGTGTGGGGCAGCAGTAGAGAAGGACACAGGGTGCCCAATCAGGTTAGGACAGAAAAGGGGATGCTCCTGGGAGGTCCCTAGTGACCTTGACTAGAGTGGTTACCAGAAGCAAGTGGGGAAGGCTGAGAAGTGAATCCCAGGTAAAGAAGTAGACAAGTATGCTAAGAGAAAGGGTATCAAAAATAGGGAGGTGTACCCTGTGACTCCCTGTGTCACCCAAAAAAAGAAAAATAGGGAGGTATTTAAAGATAGGTGTGGGATCAGGGTTGTTTGTTTAAAGATTGACTTGTATTTTTTAATTTAAAATATTTTTCTTTTATTGATTGATTGATTTTAGAGAGAGAGAAAGGAAAACAGAGAGGGAGGAAAGAGGGAGAAAGAGAGAGAGAAGCATTCATTTGTTGTTCCACTTAGTTGTGCATTCATTGGTCACTTCTGACTGTGCCCTGACTGGGGATGGAACCTGCAACCTTGGTGTTTGGGGAGGACGCTCTAACCGACTGAACAAACCGGCCAGTGCCTTGTTTGTTTTTTAAGGATGATAATAAAATAGTTCAGGGAGGCAGGCTGAACCACTCTAGAACACCGCCCCCAAACCCCCTCCGACCTTGACAGCTCTCTCCACGTGGATCTTGGCGTTTCTGAGACGGCCCATGTGATTAGATGCCTTGGAAAATCCTGGCCAGAGTACAAGGGAACCTGCAAAAAGATGTGTAATGAAAGCTCAGCCTGGCATATCCCCTGGCTCCCAATGTCCACGCTCCTTCGATATCTCTACCCTTCATCCGGATGCCCAACCTCTATCACTCTTCTCCCGAACCCCATTCCACCACCCTAAACTCCTAGTCCTCGCCGCCACCGCCTCGGACCAGGATGAGCCCATTGAAACAGGTCTCACCGTCTTGCAGCCCAGCATCATCAAGGGCTGGGGTGTGCGAGGGCCCAAGGGGGCGTAGATCCGAGGCGCCCTGGGCGTGAGTGCCCTGGGCTAGCGACTCCAAGGCGCGGTTTAGGCAGCGCACTAAGGCGGGGCTGCCGGCTGGGCGTTCGCCAGCTGCTCGAGCTGGGTCTGGTAGGGCAGAGGCGGGCCCGGGCCATGGCAGTGTCTCTGGAGGCTGGAACGCTAAGTGGCGGCGTGCCCAGGGACACGGGAAGCCGCAGCTGCATACTGGGCCGCCCTCCTGGCGATACCAGGCGGCAGAGCCCGGGTTTGTGACCCTCAGCTCCCCCGCGCTCAGCAGCAATGCAATGCGGGGGCCCTGCATGCGCCCCTCGCCACGCGTGCCCACCTCCCCCCTGCGCCGCGCGCCACCGCCTCTCGCGGGAGAGCCCTGCCGAGGCCCAAGCCGGGTCCTCGGTTCCGAGGCTCCGCCCTCTATTTGTTGTCTCCTTGGGAACCATTACTCGCCAGTCAGGCCTCGGTTGTTTGGCTCTGAATCTCTTTCCAGCGGGTGACTCTAAACCTCACCTACCCGACTCTTGATATGCAAAGCGCTGATGAAAGAGCACATAGTACTGGGCTGCGTTACTATCAGTGCCATGGTTCCTCATCGAGTACTTCCTGGGGTTTCAGTCAGTCCACAGTATTTATAAAGGACCATGTGCTAGGCAACCGGCTGGTCCCTGACCCATGAGTTGTTTCAGGCTAAGGCCCCACTCTTTTTTTTTTTTTTTTAATGTTTTTATTTATTTATTTCACAGGGACAGAGAGAGAGTCAGAGAGAGGGATAGATAGGGACAGACAGACAGGAATAGAGGTGAGAAGCATCAGTTTTTCATTGCTGTTGCGACACCATAGTTGTTCATTGATTGCTTTCTCACATGTGCCTTGACCGCGGGCCTTCAGCAGACCGAACCACCCCTTGCTGGAGCTAGCGACCTTGGGTCCAAGCTGGTGAGCTTTTGCTCAAGCCAGATGGGCCCATGCTCAAGCTGGTGACCTCGGGGTCTTGAACCTGGGTCTTCTGCATCCCAATCCGACGCTCTATCCACTGCGCCACTGCCTGGTCAGGCTAAGGCCCCACTCTTAAACATAAACCCATGTTGCCTGACCAGGCAGTGGCACAGTGGACAGACTGTCGGAGTGGGACACAGAGGACCCAGGTTCAAAACCCTGAGGTCCCCGACTTGAGCACAGGTTGCTGACTTGAGCCCAAAGGTTGGTGGCTTAGGCAAGGGGTCATTAGCTCTGCTGTAGACGCTCCCTTCCAGTCAAGGCACATATGAAAAGTAATCAATGAGCAACTAAGGTGCCACACAAAGACTTAATGCTTCTCATCTCTCCCTTCCCATCTGTGTTCCTATCTGTACCTTGCTCTGTCGCAAAAACAAACAAAAATATATAACCCTGTGTTATTACTCATAAAGGTTGTCTATCTGTCCTGGAAATCAAGGGCAATTTGAGAGGCAAACTTTAGCATTGTCCGTTTAGGCAGAGTCCAGTAAAGAGTATCCTGGTCCAAAAAACTAGCTTTGTGTTGTCACTAGCTAGATCTGCCCAGTGAAGGTGGATCCTCCAGTTAGCTGTCTAGCCGAACCTAACCACCAGATCACCCTCCCAACCCACTGGCTGGTGACTGGACTCCCCCCTTCCCTGCCCTGAGAGGGCCAGCTGATTGGAAACCATCCAGTCTGTTCTCCTTGGGCAGCAAATTTGGTTTTAGGAGTTCCAGATCCTGGGACATAGAACCATGACAAGAGTTTTGGTGGCTCACCCAGGCAATGCTGTCCTGTGAGGGTTGTGTGAGCAGCTGTCCTACTCTATAGCGAACATCAGCTTCACTGTAGCATTTTAGCATTCACTACAAAGCTAGAACGCAGTGACATGCCCCAGAGGAGGGCACACCTCATTCTGCAAGGGAGGGGGAGCTCACAGAAGTAAGTCATAAAGGGTATGGTAGCTATCCAAGTTGCCCTAAGCCCCAACCCCTCCTCCCTTTATTACCTTTCTACCACTTTTAAGAGACCTTTTGGCCATCTGGAAGAAACTTTTTTTTTCTTTTGTGGCAGAGACAGGAAGAGTCAAAGAGAGGGACAGATAGGGAGAGAGATGAGAAACATCAATTCTTTGTTGCAGTTCCTTAGTTGTTGATTAATTGATTTCTCATATGTGCCTTGACCGGGAGGCTACAGCAGATCAAGTGACCCCTTGCTAGAGCCAGTGACCTTGGGCTCAAGCTGGCGAGCCTTGCTCAAACCAGATGAGCCCGCCCTCAAACTGGCGACCTCGGGGTCTGGAACCTCCACATCCCAGTCCAACGCTCTATCCACTGCGCCACCACCTGGTCAGGCTAGAAGAAACTTTATTTACTTTTTACAGAGACGAAGAGAGAGTCAGAGAGAGAGAGAGAGATAGGGACAGACAGGAACGAAGGATGAGAAGCATCAATCATCAGTTTTTCGTTGTGGCACTTTAGTTGTTCATTGATTGCTTTCTCACATGTGCCTTGACCGTGGGACTTTAGCAGACCGAGCCACCACTTGCTGGAGCCAGCGATCTTGGGTCCAAGCTGGTGAGCTTTTGCTCTGACCAGATGAGCCCGCGCTCAAGCTTGCGACCTCAGTCTCAAACCTGGGTCCAATGCTCTATCCACTGCGCACCGCCTGGTCAGCCTGGAAGAAACTTCTGAAAGCTCAGATCAAAGGCCAACCCTTCTGAAACTTCTGCCACCCTTTCATAAATATATGCCTTGTGGGCCCTCCACACTTAGTGAAAATGAAACACTTCAGCATACGTATTTACATAGGTGTTCCTATCTGTACCTGGCTCTTTTAATAGTCCCCCAACTCTCTCAAAGTCAGGGGCCATGTTTTTCCCCATGTCTAGCATGCTGGAAGTTATGAGCTTGAATAGTTGGGTGGTGGAAAGATCAGCTGTTGTTTATTTACTGCCTGTAGAGCAGGTACTATGTCAGTTTACATTCCTTATCTCCATATTATAGGTTAAGAAACTTATAGATTAAGAAACTGGGCCTGACCAGGTGGTGGCACAGTGGATAGAGCGTCGAACGGGGATGCGGAGGACCCAGGTTTGAGACCCCGAGCTCACCAGCTTGAGCACAGGACCATCTGGTTTGAGCAAAAGCTTGCCAGCTTGGACCCAAGGTCGCTAGCTCCAGCAAGGGGTTGCTCGGTCTGCTGAAGGCCGGCGGTCAACGCACATATGAAAAAGCAATCAATGAACAACTAAGGTTTCACAATGAAAAACTGATGATTGATGCTTCTTATCTCTCTCCGTTCCTGTCTGTCCCTATCTATCCCTCTCTCTGACTCTGTCCCTGTAAACATACACACACACATAAAAGAAACTGAGGAACAGGCCCTGGCCGGTTGGCTCAGCAGTAGAGCGTTGGCCTCATGTGTGGAAGTCCTGTGTTCGACTTCTGGCCAGGGCACACAGAAGTGCCCATTTGCTCCTTCACCCTTCCCACTCTCCTCCCTCTGTCTCTCTTTTCCCTCCCGCAGCTAAGGCTCCATTGGAGCAAAGTTGGCCTGGGCAATGAGGATGGCTCCATGGCCTCTGCCTCAGGTGCCTCAGGTGTCTGCCTCAGGTTTCAACAAAGCAATGGCGTAGATGGGCAGATCATCGCCCCCTAGTGGGCATGCCGGGTGGATCCTGGTTGGGAGCATGCCAGAGTCTGTCTCTCTGCCTCCCCACATTTCACTTCAGAAAAATACAAAAAAAAGGAAAAAAAGAAAAGAAACTGAAGAACAATTTAAATAACTTGCACAAATTCAGCAGCAAGAGTTGAGACTCAAACACAAGTGTTTTTTACTTTGCAGTTTCACCAAGTATGGCAGTGTCCAACAGCTTCTGTGATGATGAAATGTTCTACATATATATGTACTATTTGAAAGCATTAGTCACTGGTAGCTATTTAAGTACTTGAAATGTTGCTGGTGAGAATGAGGAAGTGAACTTTTTTTATTTTTTTACAGAGACAGAGTCAGGGAGAGGGATAGATAGGGACAGACAGACAGGAACAGAGAGGTAAGAAGCATCAATCATTAGTTTTTCGTTGCCCTTGCGACACCATAGTTGTTCATTGATTGCTTTCTCATATGTGCCTTGACCGCGGGCCTTCAGCAAACCGAGCAACCCCTTGCTTGAGCCAGCAACCATGCATTCAAGCTGGTGAGCTTTTGCTCAAGCCAGATGGGCCCGTGCTCAAGCTGGAGACCTCGGGGTCTCAAACCTGGGTCTTCCGCATCCCAGTCCAATGCTCTATCCACTGTGCTACCGCCTGGTCAGCAAAATACGGAAGTGAACTTTAAACCGTAGTTAGTTTGAATAATTTAAATGTAAATAGCCACATGTGACTACTGATTAGTTTTAGCATAGTAATCAGTAGAGACAATAGTCCTGGATTTGAAATCTACCCTTAAAAAAAATTTTTTTTTGAGACAGACAGGAAGAGAGATGAGAAGCATCCACTCAAAGTTGCATCACTTTAGTTGTTCATTGCTTGCTTCTCATATATGCCTTGGGGTTGGGCCCTCAAACCAGTAATCTTGGGCTCAAAACAGTGGCCATGGGATCATTCTGATGATCCTATGCACTAAAACTGGCAACCTCTGAGGTTTCAAATCTGGGACCTCAATGTCCCAGATTAATGCTCTATCAACTGCACCACCACCAGTCAGGTTATTTTAAAAAATTTCCACTGATTTTTTAAAAAAAGGAAGCGAGAGAGACAGGGTTGGGAGTGGAGAGCGCCAACTCATTGTTCCAGTTAGCTGTGTATCTTGGTTGCTTCTCTTACGTGCCCTGACTAGGGATGGAACCCGTGACCTCAGTGTGCCAAGATGATGCTCTATTCACTGAGTCACCTAGCCAGGGCTGAAGTCTACCTTTTAGCTCACTGGCTAGATTTGGAGCAAACTGCTACATCTCATGGAACCAGTTTCCTTAGCCATAAAGTGGAATCATTATCTCTGAGGTTGACATTTAGCCCAAAAGAGTTCATTAAGTGAAAAGGACGAAAGCTCTTTATAGGCAAAAAGGGCAGTTTTAGAAATGGATGGTGCCTAGACTGCAATGGAGATCTCTGGATTGGGGCCCATAAGTACCAGTCACATTGTCGTAGGGGGAAAAAACCCACTTCCCATCTTTTCATATATGCAAACAGAGCACAGACCTCATGCAGCCCCAAAGGGGCAAGAGACTTTAATCAGGAGAGGGAGGACCCACCAGAATAAGAAAAGGTACATCTAGCATGGGAGCATAGGAGCCAGAGCAGGTGGGAGGGGCCCAGGCGGGCATCTCTTAGGACTCGCCTCTCCACTTCTAGCACAGGTACTGCACTGACAGACAAGGCGAAACAGTGGCCCTTCTCAGCTGGGAGGGTTTGAAGTAGCCCCTGAGGCCAGAGGTTGCCTGGCTTTCTGGCTCCAGCTTATATGCATGGCTGATGGCCACTGGTTCAGCCCTTGTCTTGAACCAGTGCTGAGTGACCATTTTCAGACAGAGCTCAGGAAGCTGGCCAGCACTTCTCTTGGGCTCAAGAAGGCTTGAGAGTAAGAGGGTAAGGGAGAGGAACTAGAGGCTTGAAACCTCCCTCCCTTTTCACATGGGGTGGCCTGGGGGAGGAACAGTAGTCGCCTTCTGGCTCCAGGCCCGCCCAGACCCACAGCGACAAATATAGTACAATCACTGGGACCAGTCACAGCCACTGGAGGTGCAGGTTGTTTGTTTTTTTTAAAAAAAAAAAGACAAAAAGGTTACAGTCTCCTACAAGCACAGAGTTTAAGTTTCAGGACGTTAAAAAAAATCTGTCCCAGCTCTAGGGACTGAACATCAGAAGCCAGCCTGACCAGGCACGTATGGCCTTGGGGCAGGTCCACTGCTGCTTTGTTGCCAGCTAGCAAGCGTACCACCCCCCTCCCGCATTTAATGCCCACCCCAACCCAGTTCCCCTCCTCTGCTTCCGCTGCTGATCCAAGAAGTAACTCCAGGACGTCTTCGCAGAGACACGGGATTCTGAAGGGGAAGGCCACGAGATCCAGCCAGATGTTTAAAACTGTCAAGAGAACAAAGAGATAGTGAATAATACTGCTTAGGCCTGCTAGGGCGTGGAGGTGGGCTGATACAAGAGCTGTCACTAAGACAGTGGTTCTTAACCTTTTTTGAGGTACCAAACCCACCAGTTTTATATGCGCATTCACCGAACCCTTCTTTAGTGATAAATAAAATATGATTTTTTTTCCAAATTCAAGACATAGGTATATGTTTTTTTATTGGTGCACAAAATGAGCCATGCATGAACATCACCTTGCTCAAAGAACAAAACCAACAAAGTGTATGAACTCACAACAAATTACGGTATTACTTTATTCTGGCCTCCGCGGCAGGGGCTTCTCCGAACCCGAGACTGACTCATCGAACCCCTAGGGTTCGATAGAACCCAGGTTAAGAACCACTGCACCAAGTTCTCTGAGGGCCAGGGTTGAATCCCAGGACACCCCTGTGAGCATGTTGTAATTTAGCAGTAACCTTTGGGGCACTGGTGGTATAGGCTTTTCCACAGCTCCCCTTGGCCATGTGGCAAACGCTGCTATAAAGCACTGTGACAGCATCTTGCTTGGTGAATGGAGTTGCTTTTAGAGATGCAAGGGTTTGGGGACTCAGAGGGCTGAGTACTTAGTGTCAAGTTCTGTGTGGTCCTCTAACTAGGAAAGTCCCTTGAAACGTTTTCTGCCATCAAGTAGCCCCCTTGGTGCCAAGAACAGCCCTGGACATTTTACAGACCAGAGGTTGTAGATCAATGAATGGCCCAGCCCAAAAAAGAGCAGTTTGACCCACAGTGTTTATAAGAATGTGAATTAGGTGCCAATCTTGAAAATATGGGAGATTCTGGAGAAAAATCCAGATTTTGGATTCTCTTGAAAAAGTGTAAAATGAAGTTGTGTAGTGGTGATCCTCTTCACATGAGACATGTGCTTACTGGGTCCCCACACAACCTACTTCACTCATGTACATTACCTACCTGACCCCTGCACACACCTCAGTGTGTGATTCCTGTCAAATGCCAAAGTACTATTCTAGAGCTTATAGTTTGAAAGTCCCACTAACTGGCTGAGGGGCCTTGGGCAGGTGATGTAACTTCCAGAGCCCCAGTTTACTCATCTGTAAAACAGGAATACCTGCCTCAAAGATTGTTTAGGGTATTAAATGAGACGTGAATGTGTTTTTAGTTGTATAAATATAAAAACGTAATTATCATAAATATGATTGATGAATGAATGAGCTAAATAATAAAGTAGGGTACGAATTATTTTTCTTTAGTCAAATTCAAAGGTCTCTTAGTGCCCTAGCTATAAAACTCTTTTAGCCTGACCAAGAGGTGGCGCAGTGGATAGAGCATCAGGCTGGGATGCGGAAGACCCAGGTTCGAGATCCCGAGCTCATCAGCTTGAGTGCGGGCCCATCTGTCTTGAGCAAAAGCTCCCCAGCTTGGACCCAAGGCCACTGGCTCCAGCAAGGGGTGGCTCAGTCTGCTGAAGGCCCGTGATCAAGGCACATATGAGAAAGCAATCAATGAACAACTATGGTGTCGCAATGGCAACGAAAAACTAACGATCGATGATTCTCATCTCTCTCCGTTGCTGTCTGTCTGTCCCTATCTATCCCTCCCTCTGACTCTCTGTTCCTGTAAAAAAAAAAAATTTTTTTTTAAAGTTATTTTTTTTTTAATTTATTAATTTTAGTCTGGCCTGTGGTAGCACAATGGATAGAGCGTCGAACTGGAATGCTAAGGTTGCTGGTTCAAAAGCCTGGGCTTGCCTGGTTAAGGCACATACAACAAACCATCAATCAATGAATAACTAAAGTGAAGCAACTGTCAGTTGATACTTCTCACTCCTCAACCCTCTCTCTCCTCACTCTGTAAAGACAATAAACACTTTTTTTTAAGTCAGCGAGCAAGAGACAGACAGGAAGGTGAAGAGATGAGAAGTATCAATTCATAGTTGTGGCACTTTAGTTGTTCATTGATTGCTTTGTCATACGTGCCTTGACCAAGGGGCTCCAACTGAGTCAGTGACCCCTTGCTCAAGCCAGCAACCATGAGGTCTTGTGGCTGTGATCCCACATTCAAACTGGCAACCCCATGCTTTAGCTGGTGAGCCCAGGCTCAAGTTGGATGAGCCCACACTCAAGCTGTCGACCTCGGAATTTCAAACCTGGATCTTCAGTGTCTTAGGTCGACGTTCTATTCACTGTGCCACTGCCTGGTTAGGCAATAAATAAAATCTTTTTTTTTTTTTTTATACAAGGACAGAGAGTCAGAGAGAGGGATAGACAGGGACAGACAGACAGGAACGGAGAGAGGTGAGAAGCATCAATCATTTGTTTTTCGTTGCCGTCGCAACACCTTAGCTGTTCATTGATTGCTTTCTCACATGTGCCTTGACCGTGGGACTTTAGCAGACCGAGCCACCCCTTGCTGGATCCAGCGACCTTGGGTCCAAGCTGGTGAGCTTTTGCTCACACGAGATGGGCCCGTGCTCAAGCTGGTGAGCTCGGGGTCTCGAACCTGGGTCTTCCGCATCTCAGTCCGACGCTCTATCCACTGAGCCACCGTCTGGTCAGGCTGGCTGTTTCTTACATGCGCCCTAACCAGGGATCCAACCCACAACCTTGGTGTGTAAGGATGACTCTCTAACTAACTGAACAACCCAGCCAGGGCCATAAAACTTTGGTGCTACAATACATAGAACACTTACTATGTGCCAAGTGATATGCTTTACATAGATTTTCGCATCATTTAACCACACTGAAAGGTTCATATTATGTAATTACTCAGTCTCTTAGCTTTGTCACTGAGAAAGCAGGCTTGGGTGAAAGGTTCAGTCCCATGCCTGGGTAGGCAGTGAAATGTGGACTCACACCTAGGTGGTCTGCCTCCACAGCCTGTGTGATCTGAATAAGCATGCTACCCTGTGCACACAGTTCAGCTACTTTGCATGCTGCCTTCTCTCAGTATAATTAAAGCCCAAGGAAAGCAGGCGTAATTACCATTTTTAGGAATCTGAACTCCTTTTGGGTGGGGCCTGTATGAACTGGTAGGAATAAACATTAAATCTACTGTCAAGATCACAGTCAACTCTGGATAGAACATGTCAACAAATCAAAAATTGTTTTGAAAAACAAAAAGAAAAATAAGGCATGTCCTGAATATCTAAACAAGAACAACTGTGTCATCAGATCATCAAAGTTTACAATTTTTCCTCTTCAAAGGGCGGTAGTCCTTTCAGCAAGAAAGGCACAACTGAAGAGGGACCCAGAGGACTTAGGCCGGGAAAGTGATGAAAAATAGGTTGAAGAAATCGTGACTTTGAGCCTGAGAAACAGATGCTGAATGAAAATAATTAAGTCTGTTTGAGAGGTAGAATTACACTATGATGAACTGTCCTATATTCCTAGAAAATTTATGTGTGGATTTGTTTTTTGGTTTTTTTTTACAGGGACAGAGAGAGAGTCAGAAAGAGGGATAGATGGGGACAGACAGACAGGAACAGAGAGAGATGAAAAGCATCAATCATCAGTTTTTTGTTGCAACACCTTAGTTGTTCATTGATTGCTTTCTCACTTGTGCCTTGACCACGGGCCTTCAGCAGACCGAGCAAACCCTTGCTCGAGCCAGCGACCTTGGGTCCAAGCTGACAAGCTTTTGCTCAAGCCAGATGGGCCCGAGTACAAGCTGGCGACCTTGGGTCCTCCACATCCCAATCCGACGCTCTATCCATTGCGCCACAACCTGATCAGGCCACATGTGGATTTAACTTGCTTCACTTGGGGTTTTAACTAGATATAGGGAGGGACTCTGTATATATTTTGAGATGTAGAAATTAGTATCTAAGTCCGTATAAAAGACTAAGAGAGCCTGACCAGGTGGTGGTGCAGTGGATAGAGCTTTGGACTGGGATGCAGAAGACCCAGGTTCGAGATCCCGAGCTCGCCAGCTTGAGCACGGGCCCATCTGGCTTGAGCAAAAGCTCGCCAGCTTGGACCCAAGTTCGCTGGCTCCAGCAAGGGGTTGCTCAGTCTACTGAAGGTCCGTGTTCAAGGCAATGTGAGAAAGCAATCAATGAACAACTAAGATGTCGTGATGGCAACGAAAAACTAATGATTGATGCTTCTCACCTCTCTCCATTCCTGTCTGTCTGTCCCTATCTATCCCTCTCTCTGACTCTCTGTCCCTGTTAAAAAAAAAAGACTAAGAGAGGCATCCTCCAGACATCCAGTTAAGGAAAATGCCCTGCAGTTCTCAAAGATGATCCTCAAGTCCTCCAGCCCCAAGGCACCTTGCTGATTTGCCACCCACCAGAGATCCTAAAGACCTTAGGAAATATTCATACATTGGCACCACTCTCCTGCAAGATGCTAAGTTCTCAACAGGACCCATGGCTCCTTCTACCTCTGGAAGGAAACCAGGAAGGTCCCTACTTACATTCTTGAGGAACTCCTCAGCCACAATGCGGGCACGGGCATTGACTGACAGCTTCATCTCACTGATCTCTTTGTCAATTTCCTCCATGAAGTGAATCACAAAGTCCACCAACTTGTGTTTATACATCTGCTCTGTATGGAAGTTGGTGATCAGAAAACTGATGTCATACCCCTAGAGCAGGAAGACAGCAGGGAGGAAGAAGAGAAGAAACACGAGAATATTAGTATCCCAGGGAGGAACTTAGCAGGCCCTGTCCTCTGTGTACACTCAGTTACATGCTTCCAGCTGGTTGTGATTGTCTCTTAAGCTGCACACCTTTCAGTCACCCTGCTCTGTTGGGTGTCTATGTTGGATCCTAGGCATTGAACCCAGAAGAGGATTTTGTGTATATCAGATGTCTGAGGAAGACTATCTGTGACAAAGATAGTTACATTCAGAATGAGTCAAGGGAGAGTGAAGGGACTTGAAATCTTGTTATATGAAACTCTAATCAAACAGGGAACATCTTTTCTGGAGAAAAAAGCTGCTGTGGTAGAGGAATGGGATGGTGTCTTTAACTATTAGATGGATTGTGTGTGGATCTGGGTGGCCTCGGGTCTAGAACCAGGAGAAAGATTTTAGTTCAGAATGAGGATGAACTTGTCCAACACCTCTGATGTATCCAATGATGGTACATACTGCTGTGTGGTAGTTGCTCAGTCACGGAGATATTTAAAGCCAATCTGATAGGGAGTCTGTCAAGAGGACTCAAGTACAAAGTCAGCAACTAACCCAATGTCAACTGTGTCCTTCAGAGACTATGAAATCAGCTGGTGGTAGAGCTTAGAAAAGATCTGACTCATTACGTCCTTTATGCTGCTAGACAATAGACTCTGAAAAGCTCAGTAATGCATCTGCTCTTTTTTGCCTTTTCCATGGCTGAAGCAGACCCAACTTCTCCCACTCCTTATTCCCACTCTAGCTGAGATGGGGGCTGACTCTCTACTCAAGCACTGGGAGGCTGCCCTGCAGCTGGACAAGTAGCAATCCTGGTTCTAGAAACAATCCCATGACAGTGACAGTAGACTCAGTAATAGAATCCTGGGTAATACGAACATGTGAATCACATGGTCTCACCTCCACTGGTTTCCTTCGAAGGATAAAGAAATTCTCTGCTCGCATCATCATGAAGCGCATGAATTTGTGGCATAAAATCTTCTCAATCTCATCCGCCTATTGAGATCAGAGCAGAAATATTGTTTCCCTAAAATTGATACCCTAGACCAGTGTTTTCAACCACTAATCCACAGACCAGTGCCAGTCTTCCAGAAATTTTATGCTGGTCCACAAGAGTTAACCACCCTGATGCTGTATGAAGATTACAAAGCCAATGACTATAGCAGTTGAAAACTACTGCCCTAGACCAACAGAAACTGGTAGCCTGATCTTCTGACTCAATTTCCCCCAGGCTCACTGGAGGCTGTGGGATTTGGAAGTGGGAGCAATCACTGCCTGAACTTTTGACTCAAGGGGCACTTGGTTGCCAATGGAAAAGAGGGTCTATAACACTAGAGCCTCCCCAACAGTGGATGATCATGATCTTATCCTTGCCCATTCCAGACAGGTAATTCTGGTGAACTTGAGTTTTCTATCCAGTCCTTCCAGAGTCCTCACTTACAAACAAAGATGCCTTCCCCTTTCTCATTTCACTAGTGCTACATTTTCTAGTCTGTAAAAGACCTCACCTTTGGTGGTCTCCGCTTTAATAACATTGAACATCAAAAAATCCCTAGTTTCTTTCTGCTTAACTCTCAATATTTCTGAAGGAAGAATTTTGCAGCTGGGGACTGGTATGCCCTAGCAGTCCCCAATACATGGTAATCTCTTCTTTTAACAAAGAGAGCACACCTGACCAGGTGGTGGCGCAGTGGATAGAGCGTCGGACTGGGATGCGAAAGATCCAGGTTTGAGACCCCAAGCTCGCCAGCTTGAGCGCGGGCCCATCTGTTTTTTTTTTTTTAAAACTTTTTTTAAAAATTATTTTATTTTATTTTATTCATTTTAGAGAGGAGACACAGAGTGAGAGAGAGAGAGAAAGAGAGAAAGGGGGGAAGAGCTGGAAGCATCAACTCCCATATGTGCCTTGACCAGTCCAGTACAGGGTTTTGAACTGGTGACCTCAGTGTTCTCAGGTCGATGCTTTATCCACTGCGCTACCACAGGTCAGGCTAGGGCCCATCTGGTTTAAGCAAAAAGCTCACCAGCTTGGACCCAAGGTCACTGGCTCCAGCAAGGGGTTGCTCAGTCTGCTGAAGGCCCACGGTCAAGGCACATGTGAGAAAGCAATCAACTACGGTGTCACAACGGCAACGAAAAACTAATGATTGATGCTTCTCACCTCTCTCCGTTCCTGTCTGTCTGTCCCTATCTATCCCTCTGTCTTTGTTCCTGGAAAAAAAATAAAATAAAACCTTTAAAATTTTAAATTTCTTTTTATTTTATTCATTTTAGAGAGGAGACACAGAGTGAGAGAGAGAAGGAGAGAGAGAGAGAAAGGGGGGAGGAGCTGGAAGCATCAACTCCCGTATGTGCCTTGACCAGACCAGTGCAGGGTTTCGAACTGGCGACCTCAGTGTTCCCAGGTTGACGCTTTTATCCACTGCGCCACCACAGGTCAGGCTAAAATAAAACCTTTAAAAAAAAAAACAAAGAGAGCAGGCCTCAGCAGTAGAGCTTTCTGTAGGCAACAGAATCATTGTTTTGTTTTTATTATGTTCATTTCTTTGGCAAGTGATGTTTTTCCTCTATGACATAGTTCCTTTTAAAGAAACTAAGTTAATTTAATGCAATCTATTACTGTCCAGGTGGTACACAAATAGGACAGAAATTATGGGGGTGATAGGAATGTCAGACATTTGTAAAATGTTGTTGGAGGAAACATAATAAATTGTACTTTGTTTTTTACCCTGAATCTTACTTTTGGAGTTTATGACTATCAAATTGGTACTAGTATTATTTATTTTTCTGAACCGAACTTAATCTTCATTCCTTAGGACTATTTCTATGAGCTAATATCAAACTGGCCCATGGCTTTGGCTGCTACATTTTCTGACTTCTAATCCAAAGCAAGGCCTAGAAGATATAGCTGCTCGCTTTTTATTCTACTGACCTGTTGATCTTGACAAATTATTTCCCGGGTACATTCTAGGAAACACAGCCTGGGTTTACATCGCCCTGATCTCTCCGATGGGGACCTCTGGTGTCCTGGAGAGGCAGGGGTTCCGTGGTGAGCTCACCTGTTTCACAGCAATGCTGACCCGGACAGAGTTGATGGAGCCTTCAATCAGAACTTTTTCCTTCTCATTCCTGCTGATGGTCACAGGTTGTAACAAGAGCTCTTTGCTACTCCTGAAAACACAATGTCACAAAGGTAATGGAATCACTATCTGAGACTCTGCAGAGTCCAAGGAAGAGGAGATTCAGAAGCAGGCATGCTCTAAGATGGGGACCAGTGAGCGTACTCTCCAATGGAAAAGCACAGGCTTTGGAGTCGTGGCGAAAAAGTTTTGAAATCCAGTTTCATCTGTTATTTTCCTTAGGCAAGTTACCTTATCGGAATATCAATTTTCTCATCTTTAAAATGACTGATTCCTATTTTACTGGCAAGAACTGAGAGATCAAAATGGGTCATGTCCAATAGAATGCCTGGCACATGGTAGGAGCTTTTCAAATAAAAGCTGTTATTCACATAACTATAGGCAAACCCACATACTATTCAAGGAATGAGAAGAGAGAGGCTGCCTTAGAGAAAAGGACAAGCTAACAGTTTGGCATCTTTTAATTATCAATCTCAATGATTCAGCATTAAGACCCCTCTCAGCTCAGTTCCTATTTTGATGCCTCTGCATCCCTGGATCTACATAATAGTAATTAAATGTGGTGTGGTGTCTGTGAGCTGTTGCCATATTAAAATGCCCTGTAGAAACCATTTTGTTAAATAACATAACAGCACATGCTAACATGTTGTCATTTAAAATTCACATCATATCAACATAGTGTGGTCACACCATGTATCTATTATGTATGTCCCAGACCAAACTTGAAATGGTAAAAGAAATAAGTTGTTTACAAAACATAAACTAGGTAAGAGATATAACCCAAAAGGCAGAATATTTGGAGATGAGAGTCCTGGTTGGTTGGGGGAAAAAATCCTTGATTTTTAAATTAGAAAAGAAATCGCCTGACCAGGCAGTGGTGCAGAGAATAGAGCATCGGACTGGGATGCGGAGGACCCAGGTTCAAGACCCCGAGGTTGCCAGCTTGAGCGTGGGCTCATCTGGCTTGAGCAAAGAGCTCACTAGCTTGGACCCAAGGTCACTGGCTTGAGCAAAGGGTTACTTGGTCTGCTGAAGGCCCACAGTCAAGGCACATGTGAGAAAGCAATCAATGAACAACTAAGGTGTCACAACGAAAAACTAATAATTGATGCTTCTCATCTCTCTCTGTTCCTGGTCTGTCTGTCCCTATCTATCCCTTTCTCTGTCCCTGTAAAAAATAAATAAATAAATTAGAAAAGAGTGGAGGTAGCATCTAAGATAGCTCAATTCTCCATCCTCTCCTTAAACTGCCAGTGGGTTCAACAATACTACAGTAGATACTTCTCAGACAGCTCTACTCTGAAAAGTCATACCTTGTATCAAGCAATCTTGGCTTCAGAGTAGTTTCTCCCCTGGGTTTTGTCCTGGCAACCCACTGAACCTATTTTCTGAACTCCAAATTGGGGGTCATTGTTCATTTGGCAGCAAGGCAAAATATGTTAACTGCTGTTTTTCTGACAACTCCAGAATGAAAGCTCATGGCACATTCTAGAAACAGTTATCTCTGAGGCTGCACTTATTACCCCCACCCTGACCTTTCCATTCCCTACCTGACTTCCACCTCCGGCTTATTGTGTCGTTCCACAACCTGGGAGGAGAAATTCTCCAGGCAGAGGGCAGCCTGCAGTGTGGCCCGCACGGCACTCAGGTAGGGGCGGAGAGTGGCAGTCTGTAGGAAAAACCCAAATGAGGATCAGAATCTGCCTAACCCAGTGGTCGGCAAACTCATTAGTTAACAGAGCCAAATATCAACAGTACAATGATTGGAATTTCTTTTGAGCCAAACTTTTTAAACTTAAACTATATAGGTAGGTACATTCCTTATCGAGGTAGCGCCCGCACATGGTATTTTGTGGAAGAGTCACACTCAAGGGGCCAAAGAGCTGCGTGTGGCTTGCGAGCCCCAGTTTGCCGACCAAGGGCCTAACCAAACCCGCTGGCCCCCTGGCTCTAGCTACTCAGGAGCCAGAAGTACAGAGGGTTCTGGGCTCTCAGACACCAAAGTAATTGTAGCAGACTAGGCCTCTAAGGTACCTTCCATTCTAAGTCTACAGCAGTTCTCAACAGGGTATACCGCTCTGCCTGCAAGGGGGCATTCAGCAATGTTGAAATATTATCCACTGACACTACTTGAAATGGGAGTGCTACTGGCACTGAGTAGATACAGGCCAGGCAAACCACTAAATATTCTACAATACACAACAAAGAATTATTCAGCTTTGGCCAGGTTGTTCAGTGGGTAGAACCTTGTCCCAGCATGCCGAGGTAATGGGTTCCACTCCCAGTCAGGGCACATGTGAGAAGCAACCAGTGAGTACACAACTAAATGGACCAACTAAGTGAAACAGAGTTGACACTTCTCTCTCTCAAATCAATGGGAAAGTTAAAAAATATATATTTATATATTCAGCCCCATATAGTGCTGAGGTTGAGAAACTTTGGTCTAGAGGCACACAAGTGAATGACTGTCTTCAATCTACCTTTTGAATCAACAAATACATAAATCTATTATGCGCCAGGCACTGAGCTGGGGGATGGAAATTCAAAGGTTAAGACCATCTCTACCCTTAAATATACTGCTCACAAAAATTAAGGGATATTTCAAAATGAATATGAAGTGATAAAATATTCCCTAATTTTTGTGAGCATTGTAGCTCAGTGCGCAAGAAAATCTATGATATAAAGGATAATTGTGACATGATTAGATTTACAAGTTACATTTGTAGAAGAAATTGGCTTTGATTTGAAGATGGAAAAGGATTAGAATTTTACAATGAGAAAAAGAAAGATAAGGACATTCCCACTAGAAGGCTCAGCCTCTAGCTACATTAACTCATCTTCATTTCCTCATATTAGCCAAATTCTTCTCACTTCAGGGTTTCACACATGCTGAACCATCCATCTGCAGGCTTTTCAACTCTCTTTGCCTAAGTCATGCTTCAGATGTTGACGTATTCAGGGAAGGCCTCTTCCTTCCTCAGAGAAGTCTTTCTTGACTTCTCCTTCATAGCATTTCTTATAATTTACAATGACATACTCTTCATAGACCTTTAGTCAAGTGATCTCTCCTTCACTAGACTCTCACAGTCAATAGACCATGTCTACTTTATTCAAATCTACATACCCGCCTGACCAGGTGGTGGCGCAGTGGATAGAGCATCGGACTGGGATGCGTAAGACCCAGGTTCGAGACCCCGAGCTCGCCAGCTTGAGCGCTGGCCCTTCTGGCTTGAGCAAAAAGCTCGTCAGCTTGGAGCCAAGGTTGCTGGCTCCAGCAAGGGGTTACTCGGTCTGCTGACGGCTGGCAGTCAAGGCACATGTGAGAGAGCAACGAACAACTAAGGTGTTACAATGGTAACAAAAAACAAATGATTGATGCTTCTCACCTCTCTCCGTAAAAAAAAAATCTACATACCCTATACCTACCTCAGTTAGGGCCTAATATACAGGGTGGGGCAAAGTAGGTTGACAGTTATAAATACACAAAACATAGAGATTCTTCTTTTTTCTCAAATTTTTAAAATATTCATTTTAGAGAGAGGAACGGAGGAGGAAGGAAAAGAGAAACCCATTTGTTATTTCACCATTTATGCATTCATTGGTTCAATCTCATGTGTCCTGGCCAGGGACCGAATTTGCAACCTTGGTATACAGGGACGGCCCTCTACCCAACTCTGCTATCTGGCTCGGGCCAGAGTTTATTCTTGTATTATTTTTAAGTTTTGTATTATTTTCCGTATGAACAAACATAAACTTATTTTGCCCCAACTTTTATATAGTGCCTTATTCATTTTCTGTACAATAAATGAATGAATGAAAGTAAGAACTTAAGCAAGGTTAGGATAATATAACAGGGCACAGTACTAGTAATGCTGCCATACAGAAGAGAAATATTTTAGATTTGGTAAATGAGGCTGCAATGGTAGCCTGGAGATTAATGGAGAATCTTAGATGCCAAGCCATTGAGTCTATTTAGCTTCTTTTATGGTGATAAGGAACTGCTGGGGCTTTCTGGGGGGGGAAATTATTCAACTTCAGTTGCATGCAGCCTCCGTGGAGAGTGGACTGAAACCCTGGCTGGTTGGCTCAGTGGTAGAGCATTGGCCCAGCTTATGGAAGTCCCAGGTACAATTCCTGGCCAGGGCACACAGGAGAAGCGCATATCTGCTTCTCCACCCTTCCCCATCTCCTTTCTTTCTATCTCTCTCTTCCCCTCCCACAGCCAAGGCTCCATTGGAGCAAAGTGCTGAGGATGGCTCCATGGCCTCCACCTCAGGCGCTAGAATGGCTCTGGTTGCACTGCAACAACGCCCCAAATGGGCAGAGCATCGCTCCATAGTGGGTTTGCTGGGTGGATCCTGGTCAGGTGCATGCAGGAGTTTGTCTCTCTGCCTCCCAGCTTCTGACTTCAGAAAAATACAACAAACAAACAAAAGAAGAAAGTGGACTGGAGAGGGAAGTGACACAAGGTAGAGAAAAGTTATTCAAAGAATGCTGATGAAAGCCTGGACTGGGGCTGTGGAAGACAAGCAGAGAGCATGACAGGGGTTAGACTGACGTAAGAAGTAAATGATCGCGGAAAAAAACACTTCCCAACAAACTATAGTCCATCAATACAATGAAACATACTGCTCACAATAATTAGGGAATATTTCAAAATGAATATGAAGCTATAAAATATCTCCTAATTTTTGTGAGCAGTGTACTACTACTCAACAATAAAAAGGAACAACTGTTGATACAACATGGACAGATCTCCAATGTGTTGTGGAAAGAAGCCGCATTAAATAAGCTACATACTGAACAATAATTCCATTTATATGATAATCTAGAAGGGGGTGGGGAATCAGCAGTTGCCTGGGGTTGGGGGGAAAGGACTGATTACAAAGGGACTTGAGGGAACAATTTTTTTTTTAAGTGAGAGGAGGGAAGATAGACAGACTCCCACATGTACCCCAACCAGGATCCACCCAGCAACCCCAATCTGGGGCCCATGTTCAAATCAACCAAGCTATCCTCAACACCTGGGGCCAACGCTTAAACCAACTGAGCCCCTGGCTGAGAGAAAGGAAAAGGGAGAGAAGGGGGAGAGGGAGGGAAGGAGAAGCAGATGGCTACTTCTCTTGTGTGCCCTGTCTGGGGATCAAACCCAGATGTTTGCATCTTGGGCCAGCACTCTATACACTGAGTCAACTGGCCAGGGCCTTGAGGGAACATTTGGAGGTGATGGAAATCTTCAGTATCTTGATTGTAGTACTGGCTATAAGATTGTGTTTGCCAAATTCATAGTTAGTAAACCTGAAAAGAAAACCTTAATTTTAGGTGACCAGTCCTGTAATGCCTGCCCTTTCACCATTAAAATAGATGTCTCATGTAATACTGCAATAACCTTGATTCTTTAAAAATCGAGAGGTATGGCCAGTATAGGGAATAAAGCAGGACATGCAAGTTCAGGAGAAGTGGAGTCGTGATCTGGAGGCCTGATGTCCAGATCTAGGCAAACCTTGAGAGCTAGGAAGGCAGATTCAGGAGTCCTAAGAATACATAAGGTCATCAAAGCCAGGAAACTAGATAGTTATCACTTAACTTCCAGGAACACACACATTTATCAAACAGAAGGACTGCCAGGGAGGAAGGAAGCAGCAGTTATCAGGTCTTACATACTACAACAGTAGGGCTAACACACGGTTGAGTTCTGACCAGGAAGGGGCTTGTGAGGAGGCAGCACAAAATATCCTTCAGTCCGGTAGAATCAAGGAAAAGAGTGGGATACGGAAGTGTAGACGCTTCGCTTGGGAAACTGTGTGGTCAAGCAAGCAAGAGAGAACAGAGCAGTGAAATTTTATTCTGAGCCAGGGAGATGGCCCTAACACTTGCCTCAGCCCCCAATAACGGGCTCTGAGGCCTACTATGTGCCTAGGAGGCGCTAACACGAGCCTAGCAAGTATCACACTTCTGGCTTCCTCCAATCATCAGTAGTATTTATTCCCTACCTGTCCCGAGAGCCTGAACACATGAAGCCACCAGATCTGATCTTAACAGGGCGTCATCCGCTTGACCCTTCCTCAATTCGGCCCCTACCCCGCCCTCTTTCTCCCACCCTCATCGTCCCCAACCCTCCAGTATCCCCTTGGCCCCGGGCCTCTCCGCTGCAAAGCCGCATCTCCCCCAAACCCACAGCGTCGAGACAAACCAGGGCCGAGGAGTAGGGGGTCCCTGGCCCGGGGCCCGGCACTCTCACCATCGCGGGCGCTGGCTGGGCCGGAAAGCGGAAGTGCGGAAGTGGCCAGGCCCGCGACGCCTGCCCTTTCGCGAGAAGCGCAGCCGCAGTCTCCGCCCAAACTTCCGGACGGTACCATCTCTGCTCCGAGCGGTCAGGGGACTCTCGAAACACTTGGTTCTTTATAAGTTTTCCCGCTGGGCCTGTATTGACTTTTTAGACTCTTTAAGGTTCAAATCGGTACTCAAGCTTCTCCCGTTACCCATGAGCTCTCGCTTTTGACTCTGAGTTTCTTGACCTCTTTGCCGTTTTCTTTCCCCATAGTTAAGCAATAGTGCAGCCCGGTCGCAGGTTGGAAACCATATTTGGAAAAGGCAAGACGTTTCTGCTACCCATCCTATCTTGGAGCCCCTCCTACGGCCACCCCCTCGGGCTCGGCGGGACTAGCCGCCTGACCGAAAACCGGCTGCCGAGTCCCGCCCTCCAGCCCCGGCTGTTCCCTAGGGTACACCCGAGGCATACCCCTCACCCCACCTGCAATAAGCTAGCTGGAGGCTAGCAACCCCTTCCCTGCAAGCTACTGTGAGCTCGCCCTTGCTTTTCTCCGCCCCCGCGTCAACTGCAAGGGACCTGCTCAGAGCCAGTTCCGGGTGGTAGATCCACCAACCGGAACTCCCCGCCCCCTTTCGCTGCCCGGGGGCCATAGATGGCGGGAATGAGGAGGTAGAGGGGCAGGGGCCACGTTAGGGGGTCCCGAGAGGACGGGGACCTTGAAGGTGGGGCATTGGGGCGGCCCACGGGTGGGACCAACCATTAAGCAGTCTCACTTCTTCTATGCCAGGCACTGAACTGGGCTCTTGACGAGCATCATCTCTTAATCCTCAGAACATCCCGGGGAGGTAGGTACTATTGTTATCCCCATTTTACAGATTCAGACTGACTTATTATGGGGCAACAGACTTCTTTTGTCCCCATTTTAGAGATGGCAAAACCGAGACTCCAGAAGGTCAAAAACATCAGTGTCACATAAATAGAGAATGGTAAACCGTGGGCTTGGACCCAAGTATGTCTGGCTTACCAGCCACATTCTTAACCATTATCAGGGACAAAGGTGGAAAGGAGTGAGACGAGGAGGCTCGGAGGCACAAGGAACATCCAAACATGGACACTGTAAGAATGGGATGCTTGGAACTCAGAGGTTTAGCATAACCCAGGAGGAGTAGACTGAAAGGGAAGAGCTTCAGGGAGACAGTGTAGTATATCATGATGGTGAGGGGGCAGAATCTCAGAACTCCCTGTGTTTAGATTGTACCTTGGTAATGAGCACGTGCACATCCTTACAGAGTATTAGTTTCCTTATTTGTAAAATGGAGATCACCATGGTCCTCTCACAGGGCTGGGTGAGGAATTCAGTGAGAAGCTGGTAAAATGCCTGCACTGTGCTTGTTGTACAGTAGGTGCTCTGTGACTAAGAGCTGTGCCATCAACTTTGTCAATACGGTACTAAAGCCTGGCTTTCTCTCTGAGGCTCTCCAAAGATGGAAGGAGCCCTTGGGCTTTTCTTGTGCCATTTTATCTCCCATCAATGGCCCTCTCCTCTCCAGCTCCACAGGGTCCTGTATCCTGGGCCATGAGTGAGCTAAAGGACTGCCCCTTGCAGTTCCACGACTTCAAGTCTGTGGACCACCTGAAAGTTTGCCCACGCTACACGGCAGTGCTGGCCCGCTCTGAGGATGATGGCATCGGCATCGAGGAGCTGGACACTCTGCAGCTGGAGCTTGAGACCCTGCTTTCCTCTGCCAGCCGGCGCCTGCGAGTATTGGAGGCTGAAACCCAGGTGATACCCTACTGAGGGGACGTCACCAGGGATGGATTGTGACAGGTTATGGATTGAGTTAGCCTCATATGCTAAGGCCCAGAGTACAGGAGGTTAGAGGGGGAGAGAGAAAAACCCAAATTGGGCATGTGTGATATGCAGGAACATGCGTGATCCTCATAAATTATAAGGTAATTCTCTAAGCATTTATTGACACCCTACCACTGCCAATCTCCATTATGTTATGGTTACTGTACAAATCATTAGAGATAATTAGGACAATTCTGACTTTCAGGGAGTTTACCAACTAAAAGGAGGGGAGGTCAGACAAGTGTCAGGTGTTTTGTTACTGTTAAGACTAAGAGAACTGGAATGAGGAGACCTACTTTTGAATCCTGGTCTAAGCATTTCCTACTGTTGCTGTTTCCTAGCAATATGACTTTGTGGAAAGTTACATTCTATTTCTGAGCTTCAGTTCCCTATCTATAAACTGGGCTGAAAAATAGGACCTACCTCAGAGCTTTTGTGAGGATTAATAAGGATTTTTCTTTTTTGTAAAGGCTCAACCCAATGTCTAAAATTAAGTCAGCATTTCAAATGTTAATTATTGGTATTACTCTGATTATTTTTACTCATTGCGTAGACATCCCCTGAGGCCCGTGTGCCAGGTGCTATGCCAGATTCTGGGGAATAGAGCTGCTTAAGCTGAGCTTCCTGGTCTCCAGTAGTTATAATCTAGTTGAAAAGATAAAGTACACTGTTCATTTAATATGACCATACAGCATGATTGGGCCTACAGCGTAGGTGCAAAGTGCCAGAAACTTGTAGAGGAAGAAGATGCCGTTTCAACTGGACTTCAAAGGATGAATGGAGTCAATTTATGGACCCTAGAAATTCACTGAAGCGTTTTGAGTAGGGCTGTGGCACAACCCGTTGCAATTTAGCATCTAAAAAGATGAATAACTGATGTGGAGAAGGCTTCCCACTAAAGTGAAGGTTTGCTGAGGTACTTACTTGTCTTTTCCAAAACATTACCACCAGCTTATTTCCCCAGAGCTAGCCTGTACTAGCATCATTTGTTTGATCTTGCTACTAAATTCTACAGAGGTGAATAAGAGTACAGACAAATGAATGATATGATGAGAAATATATGAATAAAATCCTGTGAGATGAGCCCAGAAATGAGCTGAATTTGAAGGATGAGTAGGAGTTTGCTAAATAAAAAAGGGATAGGGAAAGACCTTGTTACTTCCTTAAGTTCTAGATCCTAATTCTTCATGGCAGGAAGAGTTGTCCTGTGTCTTTTCTTCTCCCCCTCAGTGACAGTCTCTGAATTTCAGATCCTTACTGACTGGCAGGATAAGAAAGGTGACCGACGATTTCTGAAGCTGGGTCGAGATCATGAGCTTGGGGCTCCCCCTAAACATGGGAAGCCCAAGAAGCAGAAACTGGAAGGGAAGGCGGGGCATGGACCAGGCCCTGGCCCGGGGCGACCTAAGTCCAAAAACCTCCAGCCCAAGATCCAGGAATACGAATTCACTGATGATCCAATTGATGTGCCACGTATCCCCAAGAATGATGCCCCCAACAGGTTCTGGGCCAGATAACATGGGGCATTGGGATTCGGGAAGTAGAAACAGTGGAGAGGCCTCTGGCAGTGGAGAGGTGGGGCATGGGGTACCGACTTAGGATCTGCTTCTCCCTGCAGGTTCTGGGCTTCAGTGGAACCCTACTGTGCTGATATCACCAGCGAAGAAGTGCGCACACTAGAGGAGCTACTGAAACCCCCAGAAGATGAAGCTGAACATTACAAGGTAGAAACCCTGAGCCTCAGTAGACGTGGTGGACATCAAGAGGGCTCGGAGTTACCTCAGAATCAAAGATCCCAAAGCCATATATCATTTTCCTTCCCTACCGTGCCCAGTCTCCTATCTGTCCCGTTAACCCACCCAGACCCCCAGTCTGTCTCAGCTTTCTCCTTGCATTGTCCTCCTTCTACCCCATCCATATGGTTACCACATCCTAAGGCATTGACTTCAGTGAAGCTTTCCCTTGTTCCCATATCTCCATCCCCTCTGCTTAGGTTCAAGGCTTCCAATAGCTTTTACCCAAACAGCCTCTTAAAACTTCCAGCATCCAGAGGAGACTTTTCTTCTTTAACATGTAAAAGTTTATTTTCTTTGATGATGAAACTGAAACAGATTCCATTAAAGAAAGTGTAAATAGAGAGAAAAGAGAGAAAATAGAAGTGTTGGGGAAATCTCCTATAGGTCTACTGTCATGTTCAGATATGCCACGGTCCTGCCCCCAGTCTTCTCCTGGCTCCTATTAACTACAGGGTTGAGTCCAAGTATCTCAGTCCTTAGTGGTACAGCCCCAGTGCCCTCTCTAGTTGCCTTGGCTGCGCCTTCTTTTCACTGCTGCATTTACCAACTCCACCAAGCCCCTTACTCTTACTACAGGCTCAAGACAGGATCCTTGCTGGGCTCTGGGTCTTTGCACATACTATTCTTCTCTTGGAAAACAGACTCACCTTCAAACCCTGAGCTTGTGTTACTTCCACCAAAATGCCTTTGCAGACTCCCCCAGCAGAAAGTTGATATCTTTTTCGGCTGCCACAGACCTCGGTCTACCTCTGTCACTTCACTTGTCTGAATTTTTTAAAACTTTATTTGAAAAAATAATCCATATGGGCAGTAATAAATTCAAGCAATACAAAAGAGAAGAATCTCCTAACCCTAACCCTCTAGAGACAAGAGCTATGACCTGAGATTGTTCGTGTACATGCAACATTCTGTACCTTATTCTTGGAAATAGCTCCATGTTGGCTTCTGTGTGTGTTTTAGTTCTTTCTATACCTGTTTCCCTTACTAGACCGAATGTGGAGATTTTATCTCCTTTGTCTCTTCTTACCAATACCAGGCACAGGCCTCCGCCCTGAGCTAGGTACTTGAGAGGCAGGTGAGTTAAGGAAGAAATGAATGAAGAACATGTGTTTACCCCTTTGAGCCTTAATTTTCTTGTATGTAACGTGGGGCTATGTAACATGGGGATCTCTTTTACAGATCCCACCCTTGGGAAAGCACTACTCCCAACGCTGGGCACAGGAGGACCTGCTGGAGGAGCAGAAGGACGGCGCCCGGGCAGCAGCTGTGGCTGACAAGAAGAAAGGCCTCATGGGGCCACTGACTGAACTGGACACTAAAGGTAGGCCCCTCACATCACTGCCTCCCCCAGGAAAGGACTTGAGTTCCCAGAACTTCAGCCTAGTTCCCCACCACTTTTCCGCCTGCTGCAGATGTAGATGCCCTGCTGAAGAAGTCTGAGGCCCAGCATGAGCAGCCGGAAGATGGGTGCCCATTTGGTGCCCTGACACAGCGCCTTCTACAGGCCTTGGTGGAGGTGAGCACCCCAATCCAAAATAGCGATCACATTTACTTTCTGTTTTAATATTTTATTAAAATACACATTTAGAAAAGTATATTGATCATGAAAGTATAGCTTGATAACGTTTTACAAATGAGCACGTTGTATCATAAAACATTATCAGCATCCTAGAAGCCCCTCTCATGCCCTTGCCAGTCTCTAACCTCCCACAGAGGTAGCCACTCCTTCACAGTTACTTCTTTTTCTAACTTTATTTTATTGACTTTATAGAGAGAGGAAGGCAGAGGGAGAGAGAGAAACAACCCATTTCTGTATGTCCCCTAATCAGAGAGAGACCAAACCAGTAACCTGTACATATTGGGATGACACTCCAACCGAGCCATCCAGCAAGGGCCACAGTTACTTTTCTTGCATTTTGGCTAAGGGCTGAGCCCTGTGCAAATGGCTTTGCACACATCCTCTTGTTGGAGGCAGGGACAGTGGTTAGCCCCGTGTTACATACAAGAAAATTAAAGCTCAAGAAAACGTACTGTTTGGCCGAGGTCACACAACTAATACATAGAAGCAAGACTCAAACTCTAGGTTCACCCTGGCTGGGTAGCTCAGGTGGTTAGAGTGTTGTCCTAATACACCAAAGTTGTCAGTTCCTTTTCCAGTCAGGGCACATAGAAGAATCAACGCGTAAATAAGTAGAACAACAAATATCTCTCTCTCTCTCCCCCCCTCACTCCTCCCCCTCCCTCTCCCTTTTCCCTTCTCCCCCTCTCCTTTCCTCTTTCTCTAAAATCAATAAAATTTTTTAAATACAAAAAATAAACTTCAGGTTCAGGAATGCTTTTCTTTATGCTCTCTGTCTGACCTTAGGCACATCATCCCTTTACCTCATTGAGCCTCAGTTTCCTCTCTGGCCCAGACACAATAGTGTATTTCTCTCTCAGGTAACAGTTTAGGGCACATGCTTTCTGTTGGCTTGAGTGAGGGTGGAGGTCTCTGCCCCACATCATCTGAGAGAGACACCAGCTATGGTGGCATTACCATATTAAACATGCATTCTGCACAAGTTCATTCTGGGTGTGATGTCACTTAAAGCCCACAGAAAAAGCTAGGAATGGGTGTAGGAATGCTAGTGGGCCATGACTGGCTGTGGCTTTTATGTCTTCTGATCACTTTCCACTGGAGAGAAGAATTTATTATATGAGCAAGGGAGTTTGGTGAGTGTAATGTATATGGGCAGCAGTAAGCCTGGCTGCTATGGAAGAAAGACAAGAATGGCTTTTGGACAGCTAGCAGCCTCTGCCACAGTGTGCCTGGTATACTGTCTAAACCTTATTTAATAAACTTTAGCTGTTCTCATTACTGTCATTGAGTGATCTCTTCACTCTTCCATGCTTCCTTCTTCCTTCTTTTGGAACCAGTACAAAAAATGGTTTCTAAAATGATCAAAGCTTTTTAGAGGCTGGAAAGGCTCTTCTGGACTGGGTAGTATGGGAAAAATAAGAGTATTTCTGGTCTGTGAAGACTAAGTCAGAGGGGAGCAGGAAAATGAAAATACTGCAGCTCTTTCTCCTTCCACCCCATTTATCTGGTTTACTAGGAAAATATTATTTCCCCCATGGAGGACTCTCCTATTCCTGACATGTCCGGGAAAGAATCGGGGGCTGATGGGGCAAGCACCTCTCCCCGAAATCAGAACAAGCCCTTCAGGTGAGTGGCATCCAATCCACAACCCGCAGTCTGGCTTCTACTTCTGTTGACTTCTGTCCATCCTGACATGGGGAGGTCTTAATTAATAGAGAGGCCGAGGGCAGTTTGAGAAAGCCCAGTAAAAGTTTCAAGTATGCGTGCTGGCCCAGCATTCCTGCACGCACGGTCTTAGCACAGGGTCATTCACTGTAGCACCATTCATACTGTAAACAGCCTACATGTCCAGCTGAAGATTAGTGGTTGCCTAAATTGTCATAACTCTGTATGATAAAATAGTTTGCAAGCATTAATCATATTAGAGAAATGTAGTTAATTGACATGGAAAGATGTAAACAATACAGTGCTGAGTGAGGAAAACATCAGCTGTAGCACAATTCAGACGGTGATCCTTTCTTATTTAAGATATATTTAAAAGTATATTCATAGGGAATAAAACTAATGATCTATAAAAAAAGGCTGAAAATAATATATAGCAATACCTGGAATATATAAAACAGTAGTATCGTCCAAAAATATTAAATGGAAAATTCCAGCAATAAACAATTCGTAATGTTAAATTGTGTGCTATTCTGAGTAGCATGATAAAATTCGTGCCACCTGAAATCACATGCCATCCATTTTGTCCCACCTAGAATGTGAATCACCCCTTTGTCCAGCTTGTCCACACTGTCCTCTATCCACCTGTTGTCATGTAGTAGCCAGCCATCTCAGTTATCAACTGGTTATCAGAGAGAGACCATATTCACATAACTTTTTTTTCCCCTTCTTTTCCAGGTAAGAGGAGGGAAGACAGACTTTTCTGCATGCATCCCTACCAGGATCCACCTGGCAACCCCGAACTGGGGCTGATGCTCTGCCCATTTGGGGCCATGCTCACAACTGAGCCATCCTCAGCACCTGGGGCAGAAGCATTAAAACCAATCGAGCCATGGCTGCTGAAGGGGAAGAGAGGGGGGCGGTTTGGGGGGAGCCTGAGCGTGTGAGAGGAGGGGGAGGGGTGGAGAAGCAGATGATTGCTTCTCCTATGTGCCCTGACTGGGAATTAAACCCAGGACATCCACATGCTGGTCCAAAGCTCTACCACTGAGCCAACTGGCCAAGGCCCTATTCACGTAATTTTTATTATAATACATTGTTATAATTGTCCAGTTTTATTTACTATTAATCTTACTGTGCCTAATTTATAACTTAAATGTTATCTTAAGTAAAAAAAACAGTATATATAGGATTCTGTACTATCCATAGTTTCAGGCAGCCACTGGGGAGGGGTCTTAGAATGTATCCCTCTCTGATAAGGGAGCACTACTGTGTGTGTATATGTATGATTACATATAAAATATATGTTCATTATATACGATTTATTTTGGCAGTAGATATATGTTGTGTTTGAAACAAGATAGGATTTGTCTGTATATATTTTTATGTCTACATAGTTATAGAATTGTGCCCAAAGAGAAAGGAAGGGATTCACTAACCTTAGGAACCTTTGAGGGGGTTTCCCCTTCAAGCTGGTTCTTCAACTGAGAGCTACCTTCCCCTGCAGTGTGCCACATACCAAGTCCTTGGAGAGCCGCATCAAGGAGGAGCTGATTGCCCAGGGCCTGCTGGAGTCTGAGGACCGCCCTGCAGAGGACTCAGAGGACGAGGTCCTCGCAGAGCTGCGCAAACGGCAGGCTGAGCTAAAGGCTCTCAGTGCTCACAACCGCACCAAGAAGCATGACCTGCTGAGGTGAGAGTGTAGACAGGATGTATGGGCCAGGGGTTGGCCAACAAGGCCTTGATACTGCTTGTCACCTTGTGGGGGCTTTACGACAGGCTTCCCAAACTTGGCAGGGTTTCTGAATCATTTGGAGAGTGTCCCAGTAGAGCCCAAGCTCTACATCGATCAGGCGTTCCTGATTCGACTTACCCGTGCAGTGGGGCACTCCTGCTTATTAGCAGGGCTGGCAGCCTCTTCGAAACTACTCTTGAGGCGACTATGAGGATACTACTGTTAAGTGCCATCAGAGGAAAGACATGACCGACACACAAATTAGTTTCAATAATCACACAGGCAATTTATTACTCACAAGTTCTTTTGGCGTGCCTGGGTACAGCTTAAGGGGACCCCATTGTTGTGCTCCTCTCAGCTGGCTTTGGTCAGAGCTCAGAGCAGTGTGGAGACAATCCACATCAATGTTGGAGTCTGGGCGACTACTGCCGCAGGGGGGCCCTCAGCTTTAGTACCTTTTCTGGCCAACGCCTTCTAACAGGTGTCAATCTACAGGATTATCACCTCAAACCACCGTTTTGGGAGTTCCTCTCAGGGAATCCCCTGTTTACATTCAACCACTTTTTAAGATGTTCTTATTTTCATTAATTTGCAAAGTTAATGTAAATAACACCAAGTCACTTCTTATCTATGTATAACTTCACACACATACTAACTGGGCTCTGCTTATAAGTCAAAGTCTGTTTATCACAGGGTTATGGCACTAAGCCACTATATTAATTCCTATCCAAATGGCATAACTTTATTTAATTTTAATAACTTTTTAATACCCTTTTAATTACTTTTTTATATATTCCATATTTTTATATTTCTATATATTTAATTACTATAACCTTATATTACTACAACAGAGAGCCTTGAAAAAATTGTTATTGCCACACACAAACCCACAGATTCTGTCTCGGATAGATTCTAGTCCCGCAGACTAGGGGTCAAGCATCTGTGATTTATTCATTTACTTATAATTAAGGTGAAAAACATGTAATATAAAATTGACCCTCTAAACCTTTATTTTGAGAGGTGAGAAGCATCAATCATTAGTTTCTCATTGCCATTACGACACCTTAGTTGTTCATTGATTGCTTTCTCACATGTGCCTTGACCGTGGGTCTTCAGCAGACCGAGCCACCCCTTGCTGGAGCCAGTGACCTTGGGTCCAAGTTGGTGAGCTTTTGCTCAAGCTAGATGGGCCCGCGCTCAAGCTGGCGACCTCGGGGTCTCGAACTTGGGTCTTCTGCATCCCAGTCTGATGCTCTATCCACTGCGCCACTGCCTGGCCAGGCCCCTCTATACCATTTTTAAGTGTACAGTTCAGTGGTAGTAACTGTATTCATGTGTGATTTTTAAAAATCTTTTCATGCTTATTCTCTCTGTTCTCCAAAGTTTGGTTTTTTCTTTAAGGTTTTATTTATTCATTTTAGAGAGGGGAGAGAAAGAGAGAGGGAGAAGGGGGGAGGAACAGGAAGCATCAGCTCCTATATGTGCCTTGACCAGGCAAGCCTGGGATTTTGAACCGGCAACCTCAGTGTTCCAGGTCAACGCTTCATCCACTGCACCACCCCAGGTCAGGCCAAAGTTCTTTTTAATGAAAAATTTCATATGTAATCTGGAGGAACAGTACACTGCACACCAATATATTCTCCACCTAGATTTATCAACTGTTAACATTTTGTTCAATATCTGTGATTGTTTTTGGCCCTTCATCTGAAATTACCCAGTGTTTTAAGACCGGTTCTTTAAGGAATTGGTCACAATGTCATTCATTTTATATTGACTCTTACTCTGCATTGGTTGCTACAAGAATATAGGTAACATCTGGAAGGAGATCATGGTAGCCAGTGCAACTAAGTCTTCTCACAGGCAGGTGCTATCTCTTTGCCTCACAAAGCTCCAGCAGAGCAGGCACACTCATTCATTTGGCCAACTCGACCTCTTAAACATTGTGCTGGGATTGCAAAAGAGGCAGAGCGAGGGCTTGCGGTCTCCAAGGGATGATTGGTAAAGATGTGCACCATTAAGAGGAGAGGTAGCTGCTGACAAACTGCTAGAGTGTTTAAGAACAGGGTGTTAGGAGGGCCTGCTGTGTACTAGGGACTTTAGGTACAACCTCATATTTAATCTCAACTACAGTCCAGGGGAAGGTGGTATTTCTTCCCTGCTTAGTAAATGAGGAAAATAAAGGCCTACTGAAGATAGTGCCTTGCTGAAGGTCACACAGCCAATAAATAGCCAAGCTGTGACTTGAGCCCAAGGCTGAATCCAAAGTCTTTCTAATTCCTTCTCAAGGGTAAGAAGAGGAAAATACAGATGAAAGAAATGCCGTGAAAGGAAGGGGGAGGGGAGAGCGAAGCAGGGATGTGTAGATACAGAAGTAATCCGCAGTGAAGAAACTAGCTTGGGGCTATTAGAAGGCCAGAGTGCAGCCCGCATTCCTGCCTGGGACCAGCTGGAGAGTCTTAAGGCATTTTCTGCCCTGAGCAGCAGCCTCTCCTGGAAAATTACCAGGTTGGAGTAGATCTGATCTCAAAGCAACCTTCCAGCTCCACCATTAATAGGATTTATTAAGTTGGATTTCATTCGGAAGGATTGGTTTGGCATCTCAACCATCTCCTTTGGAACTCAGGCTTCCTTGATCCTTAGGTTCCTCTGGAATTTGGATACTAAAGTAAGCAGGTCTTCTGCTGGCACCAGAACACCTTTAAAAGATTGTTTGGAGCCTTCCTGCCTTGTATCTTCTACTCACTGGTTGTGGGATCTTGAGGCATTTGTTACCCTTCTTGAGCTTCAGTTTCATCACTGGTAATGTAGGATTAATAGTACCTACCTCACAGGGTTGTTATGAGGATTAACTGAGCTAATATTTGAAGAGCTTAAGATAGTATCTAGCACATAGCAGCTTATAAGTGCAATTCAGTAACTTTGCTTTTTGGCCTGAAATGTTCAACAGCATGCCACCCTGTAGTGGTGGGTGGACTCAGTCTAGAAGAGGGAGGGGCCCCACTCAAGAGGTGGGCTTCCCATAACACCTGGCTTGCTGGTCCCACAGGCTGGCAAAGGAGGAGGTGAGCCGGCAGGAGCTGAGGCAGCGGGTCCGCATGGCAGATAATGAGGTAATGGATGCCTTCCGCAAGATCATGGCTGCCCGGCAAAAGAAGCGGACCCCCACCAAAAAGGAGAAAGACCAGGCCTGGAAGACTCTGAAGGAGCGTGAGAGCATCCTAAAGCTGCTGGATGGGTAACCCGCACCCTTGCCTCAGGCTGCCTCCTCCTGGCCTGGGGGAGGAAGGGAGGGAGGCCCCCCTTCCTTCTTTGGGCTGCTGGAAGCCTCAGCCTATAGCTGACTGTCAATTGTCATATGGCAGCAGTCTCTAAAGGACTGTGGTCTTTCCCTAAAGTCTTTGGCCTAGCTCTCTACAGCCAGGACAGGGGAGGCCCTGCTGAGCTGGCCTGGGGCCCAGTCTATGCATAGTCCCCAAGATGAGGGAGACAATATTTCTGGGCCTTCCTCTTCCCACTCTTTACCATCCCCCACTCCCCCACCCCTACTTGTCTACCCCTCCCCCTCAAGGACTTCTCCTTTGTGGTTTTGTAAAGTTCAAACTTAAGAATAAAGTGACTGCTGTGTTTTTTTAAAAAAGCATCCAGAATCTTTGAATGTCTTTTATTGTGGGGTAAAAAGCAACTGGTATGGGTGGCAGAAATTCAGGAGGGCATGCTTGGTGGCTCTTGCCCATGGGCCACTTGCTCATGAAGCAATCAGGAAGCACATTCTGAGGATACTTGTGGCTGCAGGTAACAACACCCACAGCTCAAAGTGTATTAACAACAAGGAAATAATGTTGGCTAAAGGCTTGATGATGCTGAGGCAGGATGGCCTCCAAGGTTGGCTAATCCAGCAATTCAACATGGCCATCAAGGGTCCAGCTGTTTGGTGGCAGCCAGTAGCAGTCAACAGAGGCCAAATGCTTCCTCATTTGCAGTAAGCACAAGAGAGGACAGGAAGGAGCTGGCTGGCTTTCATGGCCCACCCAAAAGAGCAAGAAGCCTTTCCCAGATACCCTTGTGTCTTGCCTAAGCTAAGTCTCACGCACCCATCCTGAATCAACCACTGTGACAAGGGATGACTCTAATGGGTTTGAACTTATGAGTTTTTGCTTTCTTTCTAAGCCCAAGGCAATGGGGAGAGGGTGAAACCAAACAAAAATCTGAGAAAGAAGAGTGGTGGATGTTGGATAGGCCAGCAACAGTGACTCTTCCATAACCCAGACAGGAAGCTAGGCCTGGGAAATACAGATGAATAAATAAGCTTTTGTCCCTTCTTCAACTTGAGAATATTTGCAATTTACTGTGGGAAGGTTAAGGTCCACATGGGGAGCTTCTCTGAGGAAATGACCTATGAACTGAGCCATAAAAATAAGGATGGTGCCTGACCAGGTGGTGGTGCTATGGATAAAGCATCCGCCTGAGATGCTGAGGACTGAGGTTCAAAACCCCAAGGTCTCCAGCTGGAGCATGGGGTCACTATGAGTTGATGCTTTTCATTTCTCTTCCTTTCTGTCTCTGTCTCTTGTACTTAAAAAAAAAAAAAAAAGTGTATTTTCACCCTGGTCGGGGAGCTCAGTTGGTTAGAGCATTGTCCTGATATGCCAAGGTTGGCTGGTTCAATCCCTGATCAGGGCACATATAAGAATTAACCAAGCCTGACCTGTGGTGGCACAGTGGATAAAGCGTCAACCTGGGAACACTGAGGTCGCCAGTTCAAAACCCTCCACTGGTTGGTCAAGGCACATATGGGAGTTGATGCTTCCAGCTCCTCCCCCCTTTCTCTCTTTCTCTCTCTCTCACTCTGTGTCTCCTCTCTAAAATGAATAAAATAAAAAGAAATTTAAAAAAATAATAATAAAAAAAAAATAAAAATAAAATAAATTTTAAAAAAAGACATAAAAAAAATTACTGAATATTCTTAACTACCCCATATGGTAGGTGCTAACAACATTTTAGTTTACATACCTTGCTTGGTCAAACAATTGATATGTGGCTGAGCCAAAATTCAAACTCAGCCCATCTGACTTGCAGACAAATGCTCTTTATTGCACAACTCATTGGGACCCCATTCTCTACAGCTATGTGAATTGTGCTCCTAGGCTTGTGCACTGCACAATCTGGACAGCCATATGAGGCAGCACTGCTTGCAGAGCCCATCCTTTTTTTCTATATTTTAATTTATTGATTTGAGAGACATCAATTTATTATTTCACTTAGTTATGCATTTATAGGTTGATTCTTATATGTGCCCTGACCAGGGATCGAACCAGCAACCTTGGCATGTCAGGACAACGTGCTAACCAACTGAGCAACTTGGCCCAGGCAGACCCCCTGTTCTTTTTTTTTAATTTTATTTTTATTTTATTCATTTTAGAGAGGAGACACAGAGTGAGAGAGAAAGAGAGAAAGGGGGGAGGAGCTGGAAGCATCAACTCCCATATGTGCCTTGACCAGACCAGTGCAGGGTTTTGAACTGTCAACCTCAGTGTTCCCAGGTCGACGCTTTATCCATTGCACCACCACAGGTCAGGCCAGACCCCCTGTTCTTAATTAACCACTCACTTCCATATTCATTAGGCCAGATCATACAAATGGTAGGCATCACTGGTAGAGAGTTTCAGAAACATAGTTTTGCAAAGGAGGTAGGATGGGACCTGAGGCCCCCAAATTAGGTAGGATTGTGAGAAGGGAAAGGTAGATATAAATATGGTCATACACCATATAATGATGTTTCAGTCAACAATGTACTGCATATATGACAGTGGTCCCATAAGAAGAACCCCTAAGAAAATCCACAGTGAAGGGTTTAGCAGCTTTTGCAGACCTTAATAAGCTCCTTAAAAAGTTTGATCCCAAACACCAAAAGGTTTTCATTAATAGAGAGGAGTGTTAATGGGGCATTATCTGCTTTCAAGAAAATCTGTGATTAAAAACAAAAATAATGCCTGACATGTGGTGGCACAATGGATCAAACGTCAACCTGGAATGCTGAGGTCACCGGTTCAAAACCCTAGGCTTGCCTGGTCAAGGCACATATGGGAGTTGATGCTTCTTGCTCCTCAGCCCCTTCTCTCTCTCTGCCTCTGTCTCTCTCTTCTCTAAAATGAGTACATAAATAAAAAATAATTTAAAAAACAAACAAAAATAAGCCAAGTAAATCACCATGAACATATTTCTGAAAGAAGTGACACCTCTTCAAGGAGTGTCTCAGGCAGGTTCTTCAGGAGACACTTTAGAAGAAGACACTGTGGTTGTAGGAGATGACAACGGCATGCATGTTACTGCCCTTGAAGACCTTCCCCTGTGACAAGATGTGGAGGTGGAAAACGGTGATATTGATGATCCTGACCCTGTGTCGGCCTAGGCTAAGGTATATTAGTGCCACGCTTGGACTTTATACATTTTTTCTTTAATATTTGACTTAATTATTATAACGTATTTCTCAGAAATTTGTATATAGTGCGCCTACAATTATTTGTAGGATTTTAAATGCGCCCCAACTTCAAAAAGTTTGAGAACCACTGCTCTTACCTTATAGTCATCATATCAGCATGGGACTGCTTATGGCCAGATTGTCATACATTTTTTAAATTTAATTCACTGTTATTTTGCGTGTCTGTGAGAGAAACAAAATCTAGATTCTAGCTGATACAGTGTGCATTTGGCATGCCAAGCACACTTTTCAAACTATACCTGCTTCCTTCCCTTCCTTTTTATCCCTTTCCTTTTGCTTTTCTTTCTCTTTCTTTCTTTTTCTTTTTTCTTTTTCTTTCTTTCTTTCTTTCATTTTTCTTTTTCTTTCTTTCTTTCTTTCTTACTTTCTCTTTTCTTTCTTTCTTTCTTTCTCTATTTCCTTCCTTCCTTCCTTCCTTCCTTCCTTCCTTCCTTCCTTCCTCCCTCCCTCCCTCCCTTCCTCCCTCCCTTCCTTCTCTTTCTTTCTCTCTCTCTCTCTCTTTTTTTTTTTACGGGGACAGAGAGAGTCAGAGAGAGGGATAGATAGGGACAGACAGACAGGAACAGAGAGAGATGAGAAGCATCAATCATTAGTTTTTCGTTGCCATTGCGACACCATAGTTGTTCATTGATTGCTTTCTCACACGTGCCTTGATCACAGGCCGTCAGCAGACTGATCCACCCCTTGCTGGAGCCAGCGACCTTGGGTCCAAGCTGGTGAGCTTTTGCTCAAGCCAGATGGGCCCGCGCTCAAGCTGACGAGCTCGGGGTCTTGAACCTGGGTCCTCCGCATCCCAGTCCGATGCTCTATCCACTGCGCCACCGCCTGGTCAGGATCTCTTTCTTTTTTTAATTTATTTATTTTTATTTTAAAAAATATTTTATTTATTCATTTTAGAGAGGGGAGGGAGAGAAGGGGGGAGAAGCAGGAAGCATCAATTCCCATACGTACCTTGACCAGGTAAACCCAGGGTTTCGAACCAGCAACTTCAGCGTTTCAGGTCAACGCTTTATCCACTGCACCACCACAAGTCAGGCTCTTTCTTTCTTTTCCTTTCTTCCTCCCTCCCTCCCTCCCTCCCTCCCTTCCTTCCTTCCTTCTTCCTTCCTCCTTTCTTCCTCCCTCCCTCCCTCCCTCCCTCCCTTCCTTCCTTCTTTCTTCCTTCCTCCTTTCTTCCTCCCTCCCTTCTTCCTTCTTTTTTTCCTCCTCCCTCCCTCCCGCTCTCTCTCCCTCCCTTTCTTTCCTTCTCACTTAAAATTAAGGATGTGTACAATGAATTTCATAAAATGCAAATATAAAGTCAAGCCCATAGGAGTTATTAAGCATCAGATTTAGCTGCAAGCTCCCTGGAAGCCAAGCCAAAATGGAAATAAGATGAACCAATCTCAGAATGCTGATATGGAAGGAAAGGGCATCTCCCAGGTTTCCTGGCAAAAGTTCAGATAATTTCTTGTGTTGGAGACTGTCTCAACTGAGGCCATGCATTGATCATATTCTCCATAAATTTGACAGCAAATGGAAATTAAAGTTCACATGTGACTTCTTTTCACAACCTTGGATGAAAACCCAGGGCATGTTACTAAAACACAACTCTGGGAGTATGATTCTGCAAGGGACCATGCTAGGATGGTGTCAAGCCCTTTACATGAATCCTCTTATTGGCTCCTCTCAACAACCCTATGTAACAGCAGGTAATACTTTACCCTTATTTTACAGATTAGGAAACTAGGATAAAGAAAGGGGAAAGGCCAGATCAGATAACTGGTGGTGAACCAGTTTTGTAAGCCATGTCGTAGACTCTAGAGGCCCTATTCTAACTGTCCCTCACTGCACCTGCCAGCACTACCACATAAATAATTAAAAGTACTGTGGGTTGAGCCTGACCTGTGGTGGCGCAGTGGATAAAGTGTCGACCTGGGAACACTGAGGTCGCCAGTTCAAAACCCTGCACTGGTCTGGTCAAGGCACATATGGAAGTTGATGCTTCCAGCTCCTCCCCCCTTTCTCTCTTTCTCTCTCTCTCTCTCTCTCTCTCTCTCTGTCTCTCTCTCTCTCTCTCTCTCTCTGTGTGTCTCCTCTCTACAATGAATAAAAGAAAAAAAAAGATTCTAAAAAAAAAAAAAGAAAAGAAAAATAAAAAGTACTGTGGGTTGAGTCTGACCAGGCGGTGGCGCAGTGGATAGAGCGTCGGACTGGGATGCTGAAAACCCAGGTTCGAGACCCCGAGATCGCCAGCTTGAACGCGGGCCCATCTGGCTTGAGCAAAAGCTCGTCAGCTTGGACCCAAGGTCACTGGCTCCAACAAGGGGTTACTCAGTCTGCTGAAGGCCTGCGGTCAAGGCACATGTGAGAAAGCAATCAATGAACAACTAAGGTGTTGCAATGGCAATGAATAACTAATGATTGATGCTTCTCACCTCTCTCTTCGATCCTGTCTGTCTGTCCCTATCTATCCCTCTCTCTGACTCTCTCTCTGTCCCTGTAAAATAATAATAATAATAAAAAAAGAAATTTTAAAAGTACTGTGGGTTGAGAATCAGAGAAAAGCACAACAATCGTTGCTCCAAAATATGCCTGTATTAGCCAAGAGAGATCAGTGAGATCTGGTAAGTGTTAGAGGGACCTCTGCTTTCTTAAGATGGGCTGCTCCTCATAAGGTAAGAAGTACGTATAGGCACCATGAGGCAGAAGGAAAACTCCAAATTTGAAGCTTGACTAGAATATGTGGGGCATCAATCATGGAAGAAGAAATAATATTATAAGCAGTTGTCCTAGGACAGCTGATGTCTAGAAAAAGAAGAATTCCTCTGTCTCATTTCTTACTGATCAACTACTATGCACCAGGGACATCCTGGGAACCCAAGTGACAGCAAGGAAACGAGCCTACTGGGTGAAAGGCACTTTCTAAGTTGTCTCATTTTTAAAATAATTCTACAAATTTTTTTCTCTTAAGTGAGAAGCTGGGAGACAGAGAGACAGACTCTAGCATGCCCCCTGACCAGGATCCACCTGGCAAGCCCCCTACCCTGTGAAGCTCTGCCCATCTGGGGCCATTGTTCCATCTCTTGGCAACCAAGCTATTTTAGCACACGAGGGGAGGCTGTGGAGCCATCCTCAGTGTCAGGGGCCGACTGCTCCAACTGAGCCTTGGCTGCAGGAGGGGAATATAGAGATAGAGAGAAAGGAGGAAGGGTGGAGAAGCAGATGGTCTCTTCTCCTGTGTGCCCTGACTGGGAATTGAATCTGAGACATCCACATGCTGAGCTGAGACTCTACCACTGAACCAACCAGCCAGGGCCTAAAATAATTCTACAAGTTAAGTATAATTACCAGTATGATTATGCCATGTTACAGGTGAAGAAATTGAGGCTCAAAACAATGAATTATTTGTCCAAGATCCCACAGTTGATAAGGGGTGGAAACAGAGTTTCAACCCAGGTCTGTCTGACTCCAAATGTCTTTGAATATGCCATCACTGTTTCAACAGCAGGAGAGAAAATATGTGATGGATATGACATTCAAACCCATTCTATTCCTTCATTGTTTTTGTTTAAATAAAATTTAAATAATTGAACATCAAATTGGTACACACCCACCAAAAATATTCAATATCTTGGAGCATATTGCTTTGAACTAATTTAGAATTATTTCCTTGAAATGAGTCCCAGAAGAGGAATTCCTAGGTCAAAAGGGTCTGTACATTATTTAAGCCTTCAATGAATATTTCCAAATTGCTTTTAATTTTTTTTCCATTGATTTGAGAGAGAGAGAGAGAGGAAGGGAGACATAGTGATAGAAAGGAGAAGGGAGTGAGAGAGAGAGAAGCATCAACTCATTGCTTGTTGTTCCATTTAGTTTTAGATTCATTGGTGTATGTACCCTGGCTGGGGAATGAACCTGCAACCTCAGTGCTCTAGGAAGATGCTCTATCCACTAAGCCACCTGACTAGGGTGTCAAATTGCTTTTAAAATCGCATTTTTTTCTTTTTTTTAAATTTCTTTTTATTTATTCATTTTAGAGAGGAGACACAGGGTGAGAGAGAGAGAGAGAAAGAGAGAGAGAAAGGGGGAAGGAGCTGGAAGCATCAACTCCCATATGTGCCTTGACCAGACCAGTGCAGGGTTTTGAACTGGCGACCTCAGTGTTCCCAGGTCGATGCTTTATCCACTGTGCCACCACAGGTCAGGCTCAAATTGCTTTTATTTTTATCCAAGCAGCCCCCTCAAATTGCTTTTTTTTTTTTACAGGGACAGAAAGAGAGTCAGACCAAGGGATAGATGCGGGCCTTCAGCAGACCGAGCAACCCCTTGCTGGAGTCAGTGACCTTGGGTCCAAGCTGACGAGCTTTTGCTCAAGCCAGATGGGCCCCGCACTCAAGCTGGCAAGCTCAGGGTCTCGAACCTGGGTCTTTTCCATCCCAGTCCGACGCTCTATCCACTGCGCCACCGCCTGGTCAGGCTCAAATTGCTTTTTAAAAGATTTTTAGCAAGTCATTTATCCACCAAAAATGTAGAAGTATCCATTGCTCACACTAACACCACTCTTCGGTGTTATCAGTTTTTGTGTGTGTGTGTGTTTTAAATTTATTTTATTTTTATTTTATTCATTTTAGAGAGGAGACACAGAGAGAGAGAGAGAGAGAGAGAGAGAGAGAGAGAGAGAGAGAGAGAGAAAGAGAAAGAGAGAAAGGGGGGAGGAGCTGGAAGCATCAACTCCCATATGTGCCTTGACCAGACCAGTGCAGGGTTTTGAACTGGCGACCTCAGTGTTTCCCAGGTCGACGCTTTATCCACTGCGCCACCACAGGTCAGGCAAGTGTGTGTGTGTGTTTTTAATTTAAGACTTTATTTATTCATTTTAGAGAGGAGAGAAAGAGAGAAGGAGCAGGCAGCATCAACTCGCATATGTGCCTTGACCAGGCAAGCCCAGGGTTTTGAACTAGCAACCACAGTGTTGCAGGTTGGCTCTTTATCCATTGTGCCACCACAGATCAGGCTGGTGTTATTAGTGTTTAAAGATGTTTTTTAGCCTGATCTGTGATGGCATAGTAGATAAAGCATTGACCTATAATGCTGAAGTTGCTGGTTTGAAACCCTAGGCTTGCCTCGTCAAGGTACATGCAACAAGCAAGCAATGATCAATTAAAAGTGAAGCAACAACTACCTGACCTGTGGTGGCGCAGTGGATAAAGCATCGACCTGGAACACTGAGGTCACCGGTTCGAAATTGCCTGGTCAAGGCACATATGGGAGTTGATGCTTCCTGCTCCTCCCTCCTTCTCTCTCTCTCTACTCCTTCTCTCCTCTCAAAAATGAATAAAGTCTTTAAAAAAAAAGTGAAGCAACTATGAGTTGATACTTCTTGCTTCCCATCCCCTCTGTAAAATCAATAAATAAACTCTTAAAAATATTTTTTAAATTTTTTGATTTTATTATTTTTTAAATTTATTTATTGATTTGAGAGAGAAATGTTGATCTGCTTCTGTATGTGCCCTGATTGGGGATCGAACTGGCAAACTTTATGTATTGAGATGATGTTCTGACCAATCAAAGTATCCGGCCAGGGCATCATTTTTATTGATTTTAGAGAGAGAGGAAGGGAGAGAGCAAGAGAGACATAGAAATATTGATCTGTTCTGTATGTGCCCGGCCTGGCAACCTTTGCATATTGGGAAAACTCTATAACCAACTGAGCAATTGAACCAATGCTATGTCCTCCCTCCCTCCCTCCCTTCCATTTTCTTTCTTTTTTTCTTTCTTTCTCTTTCTCTTTCTTCTTTCCTCCCTCCCTCCCTTCCTCTCTCCCTCCCTCCCTTCCTTTCTTTCTCTCTCTCTAATTCTTTTATTTCATTTTTTTTAGTGAGAGGAGGGGAGATAGAGAAACAGACTCGTACATGTGCCACAAATCGGGGTCCAATGGGCAACGCCCATCTGGGGCTGATGCTCTGCCCATCTGGGGTCGCTTGCAACTAAGCTGTTTTTAGCACCTGATGCTCCATGGAACCGTCCTCAGTGCCAGCGGCTGATATGCTCAAACCAATCCTGCCATGGAAAGAGTTGGAGGAGGAAGAAGCAGATGGTCACTTCTCCTGTGTGCCCTGACCAGGAATCAAACCCAGAACTTCCACTGGCCAGGCCGACACTCTACCACTGAGCCAACTGCCCACAGCCTGCTATGTTCTTTATTAATAGAAATATTAATGCGTTGTTTATAAAACATTTCTGTAGTCTGAAGTTTTACTGTTGGTTTTAATTCTGAAGTAGGGGATGGGTTTTTTGGTTTATTTTCAGCAACAGAAATTTAAAGAATGTTTTAGTGTGTGTGTGTGTGTGTGTGTGTGTGTGTGTGTGTGTGTGTGTGTGTGTTAAGAATGTTTTAATGTTTTATAAACAAACCTGTCCATTTTTCCATCTTTTCCTTGTGACTTCTTCCATTTTCTCTAATCTTAGAATACCACTCACTCCTCCAATGGCTTATTTTCTGTCAGGTTCAAGAATTGATGGAGGTGTCTTAGTCACTTTGTCACCTTTAAATAACAAAGGAGAGAAGATTATTTCCTTCTTCTCTTCATAAGTTTGGTTTTCCTTGACGCCGTTTTTGTTTTCATACCTTGAAATACACTCACTGAGGGGTGGAAGCTGTAGAAAGTAATGTATATGTGGATATGCATCCCCAAAAGTCTGGGAGAATATGTACCAAAAAATATTAACACTCGTTATTTCTGATTGATGGGAACAGGGCTGAGATGAATTTGTTATACATGCCCGCACAACAACCCTATTTCCTTTGGACAAGATACTCCTTTTCATTCCTTGTGACTGTGGTGTGGCTGCTTCTTACGGTACATTTGTTCAAGATTACATGGCAACAGTTTTTGGAGCCAAAGGGTAGACATGTCACTCCAGCAGAGCCCATTAGAGCCCTCCCCTAAGTATACAGCTCTCTTTCTATATACTTAGGTCTCTTTCTGCAGTGTTCATATGGAAAGCTGGGGCTGTCTCACACTATCTTTCCTGCCAGGTAGAGATCATTCTGCAGAGGAAAGAAAGACAACATGCAAAGAGACATTGAAAGAAGGAGAGATGAGAGAAAGCAAACCCTAACGCTACTGTGCCTCTAGTCCCAGTCTCCAAAACCTTGATCCCTGGTGTTTTCCCTTTGATCTTGAATCAGCAATTGTGAGCCATATGCTTCTCTTTGGTGAAACTGGCTTAGGTTGGGATTCTGTTACTTGGCAAGTGAAGGAATCTGATCAGTGGCAAAAATGGTCTTGTGTGTACTTTTAGTATTTTACGTAATTTTCTTGCAATGATTATGTATTACTTGTTTAGTGAAAATATATATATATTGTGAGAGAGACAGAGAGAGATGGACAGATAGGGAAGACAGACAGGAACAGACAGGCAAGAAGGGAGAGAGATGAGAAGTATCAATTCTTTGTTGTAGCACCTTAGTTGTTCATTGTTTTTTTTTCTCATATGTGCCTTGACCAGTGGACTACAGCAAAGCGAGTGACCCCTTGCTCAAGCCAGTGACCTTGGGCTTAAGCCATTAACCTTGGGTTTCAAGCCAGCAACCTTTGGGCTTCAAGCCAATGACCTTTGGGCTCAATCCAGTGACCATGGGGTCATGTCTACAATCTCATGCCCAAGCTGGCAACCCCGTGCTCAAGCTGGTGCTCAGGGTCAGGCTAGTGGAAATATTTTTTTAAGAGAAAAAAAGACTTGCCTGACCTGTGGTGGTGCAGTGGATAAAGCGTCAACCTGGGAACACTTAGGTTGCCAGTTCAAAACCCTGCATTGGTCTGGTCAAGGCACATATGGGAGTTGATGCTTCCAGCTCCTCCCCCCTTTCTTTCTCTCTTTCTCTCTCTCTCTCTCACTCTGTGTCTCCTCTCTAAAATGAATAAAATAAAAATAAAATTTAAAAAAAATTAAAAAAAAAAAAAGAAAAAAAGACAGGCCTGACCAGACAATGATGCAGTGGATAGAGCATCGGACTGGGATGCGGAGGGCCCAGGTTCAAGACCCCAAGGTCGCCAGCTTGAGCGCAGGCTCATCTGGTTTGAGCAAAGCTCACCAGCTTGGACCCAAGGTCGCTGGCTCAAGCAAGGGGTCACTCGGTCTGCTGAAGGCCCGCAGTCAAGGCACATATGAGAAAGCAATCAATGAACAACTAAAGTGCCACAATGAAAAACTGATGACTGATGCTTCTCATCTCTCTCCATTCCCATCTGTCTGTCCCTATCTATCCCTCTCTCTGACTCTGTCTATCCCTGTAAAAAAGAAAAGAGAGAGAGAGAGAGAGAGAGAGAGAGAGAGAAAGACAGAATGTGTTTGCTAGAAAAAAGAAAGCTACTGTGGTTGGGTAACTTATCTGGTTAGAGCATCAACCCGATACACCAAGGTTGTGGGTTTGATCCCTGGTCAGAGCACATACAAGAATCAACCAGCCTGATTTGGTGGTGGCACAGTGGATAGAGCATCGGCCTCGGACTGAGGACTCAGGTTCAAAACCCCGAGGTCACAGGCTTGAATGCAGGCTTAACAGCTTGAGTGCAGGGTCACTGGCTTAATGATTTTGGGATCAGAGACATGATGACCCCATGGTTACTGGCTTGAAGTCCAAGGTCACTGGCTTGAGCCCAAAGTTGCTGGCTTGAGCCCAAGGTCACAGGCTTGATCCCAAGGTCGCAGGCTTGAGCAAGGGGTCACTGGTTTGGCTGGAGCTCCGTGGTCAAGGCACATATGAGAAAGTAATCAATGAACAACTAAGTTACTACAACAAAGAATTGATGCTTCTCATTTATCTCCCTTCCTGAGTGCCTGTGTGTCTGTCCCTGTCTGTCCCCCTCTTTCTCTTCTGCTGAGAAAAAAATAAAAAAGAATCAACCAAGGAATGCATAAATTATAAATAAGTGGAACAGGTCTATGTTTCTCTCTCTCTCTCTCCTTCCCTTCCCCTCTCTCTAAAAATACAAAACAACAAACAAAAACAAAAACAAGAAAGAAAGAAAAAAGTTTCAGCCTGGTCTGTGGTGGTGCAGTGGATAAGGTGTCTCTTAGAATGCTGAGGTTGCTGGTTTGAAACCACAGGCTTGTCCAGTCAGGGCACATACAAGAAGCAACTACTATGAGTTGATGCTGCCTGCTCCTCCCCACCACCTTTTTCTTTCTCTATCCTCTCTCTAGAATCAATAAATAAAATCTTAGAAAAGAAAGAAAGAGAAAAAAGAAAGAAAGAAAGAAAGAAAGAAAGAAAGAAAGAAAGAAAGGGAAAGAATATTGGTCCTGGCCAATGGCTCAGTAAATAGTGTTGGGGGCCTGGGTTCAATCCCCATTCAGGGCACACATGAGAAGTGGCCATCTTCTTCTCACTCTTTTGCTCTCCCCCTTTCTCCCTTTTCCTCTCTTGCAGCCAGTGGCTGTATTGGTTCCAGCATTGGCCCCAGACGCTGAGGATAGTTCAGTCGGTACCAGTGCATCAGCCTCAGGTGCTAAAAATAGCTCAACTGATTTTAGCATCCTCCCCAGACAGGGTTGCCAGGTGGATCCCAGTCAGAGTACAGGTGGGAGTTTATTGTCTATCTGACTATCTCCCCTCCTCTCACTTAAAAAAAAAAATGTGCCTGACCTGTGGTGGCACAGTGGATAAAGTGTCGACCTGGAACACTGAGGTCGCCGGTTCAAGACCCTGGGCTTGCCTGGTCAAGGCACATATGGGAGTTGATGCTTCCTGATCCTCCCCTTTCTCTCTCTCTCTCTCTTTCTCTCTCTCTCTCCTGTCTCTATAAAAATGAATAAATAAACTCTAAAAAAAATACTCAAAAAAAAAAATGCAAGTCCTCAGAAGGACAGAGGCTACCTTATCACCTTGAGAATGTTAATGAGATAAACATGAATTTGTGATAACCTCACCTTAGTGGATGTGTTGGGGGGGTGTAGGGAGGGGAGATTAGGGGCTCAGCCTTGGACATGAAGCATGTTTTTCCATGGATTAGACAGTCTGAGATACTGAGATATATATATATTTTATTAAGTGAGAGGTAGGAAGGCAGAGAGACAATCTTCCACATGCACCCCAACCAGGATCCACCTGGCAAGCCCCTTACTGGGCAATGCTCTATCTGGGGTCACTACTCTGTTGCTCAGCAACTTAGCCATTTTAGCACCTGAAGTGAGGCCATGGAGCCATCCTCAGTGCCCAGGGCAAACTTGCTTGAACCATTCAAGCCAATGCTGTGGGAGAGGGAGGAAGAGAGAGAGAGAGAGAGAAGGGAGAGTTGGAGAAACAGATGGTCGCTTCTTCCGTGTGCCCTAACTTGGAATTGAACGCTGGGCTGATGCTCTACTGCTGAGCCAACAGGACACTCAGCAAGACACTGAGAGTTGAAGAACGGAAATTGTCCCATAGCCCCTGTCCCTGGACAAATCAGGTCCTTTATTTGAGTCTCAGCTTACATTAAGTGTAGCTCTCATATTTTGAATCCCTACAGGCACTTCACACTCATCATATCAGAATTCTCTTATTCATCAATAGTCCTGTAAGGGAAAGACAAGAACTAGGAAAAATTCCATATGACCTTTAGGGCTTGTGAGACAGGAACTAGATAAACTGCACCCTGCTGTAAACAGACAGGAACTAGATAAACTGCATCCTGCTGTAAACAGATAAGGACATTGCTCAAACCCACCTTACGAGACACCGCTTGATCAAGGCAAATACCTAAATCCCCTGCCCCCCCCCCCCCGCCCTTCCCTAAAAAGTAAAGTATAAAAATGCTGAGAAAACGCTGTATGGCGCGCCTGGCAGCATACTTGCCTAGTGCCCGCTCACGAGTGTACTAAACTCTTTTTCTTTTGTCTGTAATAAACTTTTCCTTCTACTTGTACTCCTGGTCTTAGAGTCTTAGTGGTGCGTCTTCGGTTAACAGTCCTATATTCTAGATGAAGAAATAAGAGGCTCAGAGAGGTAGTGTGAGTCAGTATCTAAAGCATTTTTTAGGAACCTCAGCCATCTTCTCTCTGTACCCTGGAAATAATAAATTGATCACCCTCTGACACAATCCTGAGAATGAAGAGGGAAAAGCCAGATGAAACTGAGTTGGGATAAGCATTGTCTTTTTCCCATCTCCAGCTGGACAATGCAGGGATTTAGGAAGGGGCAGAGGCACTGGGAGGTGATTAAGGTGGAGTAGGGGTCAGAAGAAATGTGCATCCCCTGGCTGGTCACAATCCATCCCTATCCTCACTTCCTGCGAGTCGCTCCTTCTTCCTTCACTCCACTAAATTTCTTCCCAAGAAAGGCCTTGCGCAAGAGGACCTCGGTCAGGTCCCTTGGCTGCCTGCCTGCCTCCCCAGGAGCAGTTTTGGTGCCCCCTCTCCCAGTCATCAGTTCCTGGCGCCTGCCCAGTCACGTGGCACTCTGGTCCTCTTTGGCCAGCTTCCTCCAAGATCCTGATTTAACTCCCCTTCCTCCCCCTTTCCTCCCTTGCCCCAGTCCCTGTGGGCACCACACCCAAGTGTGGGGAATTAGGGCATCAGCTCTGCCTTGCTGAGGGAACTTGGGCCTTATTTTCCCACTTGTCAAATGGGCTCTCCACCTTACAATTGCCTCGATTCTCTTCATTGCCTACTCTTTCCCTACTCTCTCATTCCCCCTTCCCCAACAGTCTCCAGAGCCTTAGTGAGAGGCCTAAATCCCTTCGGGACTCTGGGCGTGGGAGTGGTAGAGAAGGGAGGGGAAACAAAGGGACGCCCAGATGGTCTGAAAGATACTCTACGAGGCGACAGGGTGAGTCTGGCCAGGTTCTGGCATCAGACAGACCTGAGTTCGAATGCGACTTTGCCTCTGACCAACTGCTGATTTTGAACCCTTCATCTTTTTGGGCTTCAGTTGTCCCCTCTGTGAAATGGGGGTCCTACCGGAAACGAAGGGCAGGACGAGTCCAACAGAGGATTTGACCTGTACTAGGGGTCCCCCATCTCGTCGCCCCAATGCGCCCCTTCCCCAGTTCAGGAGCTTAGTTTCGCCTCCCAGTCCCTTGTTCCTCCGCCGCTGGCTCCTCCTCCACTGACATCAGAGCCGCAGGCGGGCGGAGGGAGCCAGCTGAGTCGGAACCGAGCCCTAGCGAGAGAGCGGGCGGGCGGGCCAGGAGCTCAGCGGCAGCGGACATTGGCGGGAGTTCAGTACCGGCTACCTTGGGCCTCCCAGCCAGCCCCGCGGCGGGGCAGCCGCAGGTACAGCCCCGGGGCCGTCCCGCCTTTGCCCCTGGGCGCGTAGGAGCGGGGCCGGACTCCCTAGCTGCTGGATGCCCTCCCCCAAGGATGAGAGGTGGTGCCGGGGCTTACTGGATTGTGGATGGGCAGGGCTGGGTGGAACTCCCCCCCCCCCGACCCCCCCCCGACTCCCCCGCTAGTGGTGGTACCCCCGCCCCACCTCTGCCCCAGGTCTAGCAGCTGCCAAGCGAGCAGGTGGCGAACTGAGTTGATAACAGAGGATGGTAGGGAGGGGTGTGTGGTGTGCAAGCAGCTGGGCCTGAATGTGGAAGGACTGGACATTTGGAGGTAGAGATGTTTGGGGGCCCTGTTGGGGTGTGCTAATGTCTTAGCACAGGCGTGTGGATCAGATGCAGAGTTGCAGTGTGTTGTGTAAATGTATCCTTATGGATGGGGATGTCTGGGGACCAGTGTTTTTGTTGCAGATGTGTGTCCAGGCGTTGTGCATTCTGGCTCAAAAAGAGTGTGTGGTGGGCGGATATATGATCGTGTACTGAGGATGTTTGAAGTTAGGTATGTAAGTCGTTGGGGTTCAGTTTGGATTATAGTAGCTTCTAGGGTGTATAGGAACTGAAGGGTATGACTGAATTGAGATATCTGGTATACAGGTGGGGGGGTGTTTCTGGGTGTCATCTGGTCTAGTTATATACAGATGTGTCCCCCAGCATGTGGGAGGGATCTGTGGGAGGGATGTTTAGGTGTGAGGATATCTGAGGGATCATGCGTTTGGACATATGTGATGTCTGGGTGTACATATATTATCTGGTATCAGGGTATCTGGGTATGGAGTGTGCTGGATGTGGGGGCAGGTATTTGGCTTCAGAGGTATGGGTGGGGCTTTGTGTGGTGTGTCTGCGTGCGGGTGTATGTATGGAACTGTTAACATTGTATGTGCCAGGCCTCCAGGTGAGTTTTAAGATTCTGTCCCTAGAGTTTACTGTCAAGTCTCATTTCCTGAAGAGGTGGCTGGCACTGAGCTGCGCTGCACACCTGGCCAGGCCTTCCTGGGAAGGAGGTCCCATAAAAGGAGTGGGATCTCACATGAGCGACTCTAGTCAGGGTACCTTCCCTACATTCTCCTTCAGAGGAAAGAGAGAAGGAACATGCCCTCCCTGCCGTCACACAGCATGCTGAACTCTGTTTCTGCTTCACCCTTTGTGGGCCTGGGATGAGGCTGAGAGGCTGTGTTCTCTGAATGGGCCCCAGTCTGGCTGCATATATAGGAAGGACCAGCTAAGGGCAGTACTTCCAATAGAGGAAGGACCCCTCGAAGGCCTTTGCCCTCAGCAAACTTAGTTGGGACCCCAGCGAGGGATCATTTGGGAAACTCTGGACCTAGCCCCTGCCCATATCAACCTCTGTCTCTCCATTCAGCATCTGATTAATGGAAAAAGAACTCCCACCCTCTCCTGCAGATGGAGGTCTCAAGAGTAAGGTATAGGCTGGATCAGGGTCAGGTGAAAAGTCAGGAGGGGACTGGCTGGATGGGACCATTTCCCAGGCTGCTGAAACCCAGATAGGGAGTCAGGTGGGAGAGGGGAAATAGGAGTCCTGGTGAGCTCCAGCTGAGGCTGTTGTTGCTATGGCAACAGTGCAGCAGGAGCTATTTAAAAACGTGGCTGAGATATTGCTGGAAGAGAGGGCTGCTGGAAGCCTGATTTCTGATTTCCAAAAGGCTGGGTGGGGAGAAGGAGGAGGAGGGAGAGGAGACACCCCAGCAATTCCCAGGGTGAGACTAGGACATCACTGGTTCCGGGTACAGGGGATACTCCTGGGCTTTGTGCTTGTATAAGCTGCTCTGGGCTCCTCTCTGCTGTCCTGTAAGAGGTTAGTGTCCCCTGGGGTGTTTAGAGTTGGAGAGGGAGAAACTAGGAGGTGAGCTGAATAAATGAATGAATGAGTGAATGACTTGTTTTTTCTTTATTTAATTTTTTTAGATTTTATTTATTCATTTTTAGAGAGAGAGAGAGTGAGAGAGAGAGGAAAGAGATAGAGAGAACAGGGGGAGGAGCAGGAAGCATCAAGTTCTATATGTACTTTAACCAGGCAAGCCCAGGGTTTTGAACCGGTGACCTCAGCATTCCAGGTCAACGATTTATCCACTGCGCCACCACAGGTCAGGCTGAATGACTTGTTGAATAAAGAATTTTGCTGCCACCATGAAGGATTTTCCTCTACGCATAAGGGTTTTCTAAATGAATAAATAGTGAATGAATGAATGTTTGTTGAGTGATTTTGTCGTATAAGTGAATCAAAGAATGAATTAAATGCAGGCTGAATGGGCTTCCAGTAAGTTCCCACATTGAAATCTGGGCCCCACTGAGTCTTTTCCCTTTGTTCATTTTTCCAGGAGCCCTGGCTGTGGCTGGGGCACAGTGGGCCATGCCGGGGGCAGTGGAAGGACCCAGCTGGAAGCAGGTGGAGGACATTAGAGATATTTACGACTTCCGTGATGTTCTAGGAACGTGAGTCTCAGGGCAGGAGAGAATGAGGGCTGTCCCTCAGCTGAGGGGTGGGGTTGGGAAGTCCCTCACTGTTGGGCCGGGCAGGCTGATGGGGCTGACTCTAGGGTGGTGCTTCCTCTGGTCAGTTGATCACTACTTCCTGTTTCTTATAGCCCAAGCCCTGTGGCAACCTTGCCATGGCCGATATGGGGCTTTTCATTTCTGGCTGACTGACAGTGGATGGAACAGGGGCTGTTCTTGCCACAGCCCTGGGTTCCTATGAAGAGATATAGGGGAGAATGAAGGAGCCAGTTTATCCAACTTGCTGCCAAGAGCTGGGAGTTCTGGCCTAGAACTGGGAACTGCAGCTGGGCATGGCTCTGTTCTTAGTACTGAGAGTCCAGAAATAACTCAAACCTGGTCCCTGCCCTCAAGTTGATCCTAGACATGTGAGAGAGATAGACATGTGTAAAATAACAACAGGGTACATGCTGGGCTCCATTAAAGGGAATGAGGACTCTGTAGAGCCCAGAGAGAGCAGTCGCTTCTGCCTGGGGGAATACTTTCTGGAGAAGGGGGCATTAGAGCTGGGTACTGAAGGATGGGTAGGAGTGCACTTGTCAGAGAAGAACATTCCAGGCAGAAGGAACAGCATAAGCAAAGGCTTAAAGGCATGTTTTGTGTGGAAAGGGGTGGAATCATGTGGAGCTTATAATCAGAGACTGGGGGACTGTAGAAGAGGCTGGAGAAGAGAGGGGAACAGGTCATGCAAGGCCTTGAAAGTCAAGCTATGGAGGCTGAACTTTATCCCACGGGCCATAAGCAGACATTTAAGACTTTTTGGCACGTTTGTTATTCATGATGGTCACTCTGGCCAGAGCATGGAGAATAAACTGGGAGAGGGACAGGACTGGAAACCAGCAATGAGGCTACCACAGTTACTATATAGTTATTCTGATGACTGAGATTTCACACTGGGAGATGCTTTTCTTTTATCCAAAAAGCCATAGAAAGAGTATTCTAGTGAACCCTCCTTAGTCAATGAACTTCAGTGCAATTGAGTTTGTTTCTTTATAACAGTGATGGGCAGTCTTTTGAGCTTGGTGTGTCAAAATTCGCCAAAAAGCCAAGCATAACTTGGGTGGTGTGTCACTTCGAGAAAAAATGGCCTAACTGCAAGTCCCAGAACTAGACACTCTGTGCCAGAGTTCTGTTGTTTGGACCTACAGACCTCCGGCACAGAGTGTCTACACTACAGCAAATGTTTTATCCTCGGCTACTTCACCTGGCCATGCAGGAGCCGAGGATGAAACATCCTTCTCGGCATGCGGCCGCATACTTCTCTGGTACGTGGCCGCGTGTCATCAAAAATGGCTACACGTGTCAGTTCGCCATCTCGGCTTTATAAGAACCTGTTCTAAAGCACTGCTTCCCAAAGTTCAGTGAGCATGCAAATCACCTAAGGATCTTGTTAAAATGCAGATTCTGATTTAGTAGGTCTGGGGTGGGGCCTAAGCCTCTGCATTGCTAAACAGTTCACAGGTGATGCTCATGGTATTTTAAGGTTCTAAAGGGTGTTAAATTAGTCATGACTCAAATTGGCTTTAGCAGAAAAAGAAATCAATTATGCACATAATCAAAAAGCCCAGGGTATAAACTTCAGGCATGACTAAATCGTGGGGCTCACATGCTGGTATCAGGAAATTGTCTTGGACCATTTCTCAGCTCTAGTTTCCTTCGTGCTAGCTTCATTCTTAAGCAGGTTCTCCCCAAATGGTGGTTTAAATGACTACCATTAGCCTTAGGCTTACATTCTACCTGCTTAGCAGGAAAGAGCAGCTCACTCTCAAAATGCCAATAATCTGGCTTGCATCACCTGACCCAATTACTGTGGCCACCGCTCAGACTACTCTGGTTGGCACTAGAGGATGGATGAACAATGGGGTGGGGGGGCTCGTCTTACCTCATTGGTCCAGAGGTGGTCACATAGGAGATGAAGGAAAGGCTGGAGAGAGGCTGGGGTTCCAGTTCCCTGCCTCATGAATCCACTCTCCCTGCAGGGGGGCTTTTTCAGAGGTAATCCTGGCAGAAGATAAAAGGACTCAGAAGCTGGTGGCCATCAAATGCATCTCCAAGAAGGCTCTGGAGGGCAAAGAGGGCAGCATGGAAAATGAGATTGCGGTGCTGCACAAGTACGTGAGCCATAGCCCATCCCTGCCCAGGCTGACCCTACCCTGACCCTTCCCATCCTTATCTGACCCCTGTTTTGGGCAAATTACTGAACCTCTCTGAGCCTCAAGTTACTCATTTATAAAATGGGGTCATAATCTCTACTTGTCAAGGTTGTGGAGAGCATTAGAGGCCCTTTATTTCAAGTGTCTGGCACAATAGCTAATATGGCAGATGTGACTGAGGTGTCATTGCTTATTTACAGAGGTTTAATCTGTTCAATCAGGTCTAAAGGTGAATCCTTGAACTGGGCTTGAACCCAGGTATCTCAACTGGTGTTATCACTTGACCTACCGCAAGGTTTTCTCCACATAATAAGTTACTCAACAAGTTCAAAAATGCCTGTGTGCTGACCCTCCGACTAAATCAACACCACCTGGTCTATGAATTGCTTGTGCTGAGATGAAACTTGCTGCCTCACTAGAGAGCTTATAGAGAATCTTTACTTCCAGTCTCTTCCCTGAGCTTTCCAAACATCCTGTGCAGGGACAAAATGATCATTTCTACTATTGGTGGTAAGGGTGGGGAACTGAGGCCCAGAGAAGGCAAAGGACTTGTCCAAATTCACACAGCAAGTCTGCAGCAGAGCCATCTTCCATCAAGTTCAATCACTGTCATTGGTTCATTTATTTATTTATTTATTTATTTATTTATTTATTTTTACAGAGACAGAGAGAGAGTCAGAGAGAGGGATAGATAAGGACAGACAGACAGGAACGGAGAGAGATGAGAAGCATCAATCATCAGTTTTTTCATTGCGACACCTTAGTTGTTCATTGATTGCTTTCTCACACGTGCCTTGACCGCGGGCCTTCAGCAGATCAAGTAACCCCTTGCTGGAGCCAGCGACCTTGGATCCAAGCTGGTGAGCTTTAGCTCAAACCAGATGAGCCCGCGCTCAAGCTGGCGACTTCGGGGTCTCGAACCTGGGTCCTTTTGCATCCCAGTCCAACGCTCTATCCACTGCGCCACTGCCTGGTCAGGCATCATTGGTTCATTTATCGAACATTTGCTATGTACTATGTGCCAGGCACTATGCCAAGCATCTTACCTTCATTATCTCATGTGATCCTAACCCCAACTCTTTGAAGGAAGTACTGTCATATAAATCAGTGGTTCTTAACCTGAGTTCTATCAAACCCTAGGGGTTCGATGAGTCGGTTTCAGGGGTTCGGAGAAGCCTCTGCCGCGGAGGCCAGAATAAAGTAATACCGTAATTTGTTGTGAGTTCATGCACTTTGTTGGTTTTGTTCTTTTGAGCAAGGTGATGTTCATGCACGGCTCATTTTGTGCACCAGTAAAAAAACATACCTATGTCTTGAATTTGGAAAAAGAAAATCATTTTATCACTATAGAAGGGTTCGGTGAATGTGCATATGAAACTGGTGGGTTCAGTACCTCAAAAAAGGTTAAGAACCACTATTATAGATGAAGAAACTGAGGCTCAGAGAGGTTATACTCAATTCAATGAATATTCATGAATAGCTACTCTGCAACGGATGCTGGAGGAACAGTGGTGAGCAGGATAAAGCCCTTGTCTCATGTAGGCTTACCCACTTTTCAAAAAAGAAAAAAATTTAAATTGTGTATTGGTCAGCACTGTGAGGTAAAAAGACTTGCTCCCGCCTGACCAGGCGGTGGCGCAGTGGATAGAGCATCGGACTGGGATGCGGAAGACCCAGGTTCAAGACCCCAAGCTCACCAGCTTGAGCATGAACCCATCTGGCTTGAGCAAAAGCTCTCCAGCTTGGACCCAAGGTCGCTGGCTCCAGGAAGGGGTTGCTCGGTCTGCTGAAGGCCCGCAGTCAAGGCACGTGTGAGAAAGCAATCAATGAACAACTATGGTGTCCCAACGGCAACAAAAAACTAATGATTGATGCTTCTCATCTCTCTCCGTTCCTGTCTGTCTGTCCCTATCTATCCCTCTCTCTGACTCTCTCTCTCTGTCCTGGTTAAAAAAAAAAAAAAAGACTTGCCCCCAAATAGCACATGGTAGAGGCAGATTTGGAGCAAGTGTGTCTGATGCCAGAGTCTAGTGTTTACCTCTGTTTTCTCCTGTCTTCTAATACATTATAATCAACTGTGGTAAATCAGCTTTTCCCTTTGGGGTCCAAATCCTTGGTTTGCCCTACCCAGGTTTCCAGGCAGTGGTTCTTTTTTTCTTTTGAGAGAGAGAGAGAGAGACAGGGAGGGAGATGAGAAGCATCAACTTGTAGTTCTGGCAATTTCTTTTTAAATTAATTAATTAATTTTTTTTACAGGGACAGAGAGAGAGTCAGAGAGAGGGATAGATAGGGACAGACAGACAGGAACAGAGAGAGGTGAGAAGCATCAATCACCAGTCTTTCCTTGCCATCACCACACCTTAGTTATTCATTGATTGCTTTCTCACATGTGCCCCGACCCCGGGCCTTCAGCAGACTGAGCAAGCCCTTGCTGGAGCCAGCGACCCTGGGTCCAAGCTGGCGAGCTTCTGCTCAAGCCAGATGGGCCTGTGCTCAAGCTGGTGAGCTCAGGGTCTCGAACCTGGGCCATCGCATCCCAGTCTGACGCTTTATTCACTGCGCCACCGCCTGGTCAGGCGTTGTTCTGGCAATTTCATTGTTGGTTGATTGCTTCTCATATGTTCCTTGACCAGCAGGCTGCAGCTGAGCCAGTGACCCCCTGCTCAAGTCAGCAAGCTTGGGCTTAAGGCCAGCTACCTTTGGGCTCAAGCCAGTGACTAGGGGATCATGTTGATGATCCCGTGCTCAAGTTAGCAATCCTGCACTCATGCCGATAGCCTTGCGGTTTCTAACCTGGACCTTAGTGTCCCAGGTTGACGCTCCACCCACTGCGCTACCACAGTCAGGCCAGGTGGTGGTTCTTCAAAGGGAATGTGGGAAGGTGGTTTAGCCGTCCTCAGCTCTGAACCACCTCATTTCTCCATTCAGGATCAAGCACCCCAACATTGTTGCCCTGGATGACATCTATGAGAGTGGGGGCCACCTCTACCTCATCATGCAGCTGTGAGTGTCTCTGCCTCTGATCCTTGCTCACACCTCTCCTTGCTTCCCCCTCCCTAGCCTTCCTATCTCTCCTGCTCTCTTGGCCAGACTGCCCTGTCCCCTGCTGCAGGGTGTCAGGAGGAGAGCTGTTCGACCGCATTGTGGAAAAAGGCTTCTACACAGAGCGGGATGCCAGCCGCCTTATATTCCAGGTTCTGGATGCTGTCAAGTATCTGCACGACCTGGGCATTGTACACCGGGACCTCAAGGTAGAGTTTGAGGGTGTAGTGGGCTGGGGCCACAGGGTAGGAGCTTTGCATACTCCTCACTTGGGTAACTCTAACCCCTTTACTGAGTCTTGGCTCCCTATCTGCAAAATGGACCTTGTAAGCACTAAACTGCCTCTTCCCATTCCAGTTCAGACCTCAAATGAATACAGAGGTGAACTCTACTGTCATTTTATCCAAATAATGACTCGTGTCTTTTTCTGATAATAAAAGTACCACTTATTCTTTGTAGAAAACTTGAATGGAAGAACAAAACATTATGTAGAAAGCCAGAAACCCCTGACATCCTACTTCTCAGAGATTAAGAATGGGTTCACATTTTGCAGTACATCTCAATCCAGTCTAGGAGAAGAACAGATCTGGGATGAGAGAGATCTGAGTTTGCATCCTGGCTCTGTAATGCCCTAACTGTAGGTTCTTGGACAAGTTACTTTCCTCTCAAGGCATTAATCTCCTCATCTGTAAAGTGGGATTACTCAGACTGGCCTGGTAGGGATGTAATAAGGATGAAATGAAATCAAGCAGTAGCACAAGATCTGGCACACAGTAGGTGCTCAAAATTATTTCTTTAGGACTTTACAATAAACACTTGAGGTTTATAGAAAATTCCCTCCCATATCTTCATGGTCCTTGTCCTTTCTGGAACTTTTAAACTTGAGAACTTCCTTGAGTTTCTTGTGTCTCCAACTATAATAGCAGCTGTGAAGCCACAGTGGCTTTTGGAGGCCCGTTTTTTTCTCAGGGGTGCTTGGGGAGACATAAGTTTCTGCCAGTCATCTCTGACTGCCCCTTCCCCGCCCTCCTGCCCTCTAAGCCAGAGAATCTGCTGTACTACAGCCTGGACGAAGACTCCAAGATCATGATCTCCGATTTTGGCCTCTCCAAGATGGAGGACCCTGGCAGTGTACTCTCCACGGCCTGTGGGACCCCAGGATACGTGGGTGCGGAAGGCCCTGGGCTGGGGCCATGGGCGGGGGAGGGATTGAGAACTGCAGGGCAGAAATTTGTCACCACCATGTCCTTTTCCCTCCTTAGCCCCTGAGGTCCTGGCCCAGAAGCCCTACAGCAAGGCAGTGGATTGCTGGTCCATTGGAGTCATCGCCTACATCCTGTGAGTGGGGGCTTGGCCATTGGGGTACATGGCTCCAGAGTTCTTTTCTCCCCTGCTTTGCTCTCTTCCTCCCCTCTTCTTTTCTTTTTTATCTGCCAGTTAATGACTATTAATTAATTCGTTCAATAGATACTATGTTTGAGACATTGTACCAAACCCTGGGGATTTAGCAGAGAACAAAACAAAGTGCCTGCCCTCAAGGAGCGGGTACTCTAGTAGGGTATAGAGACAAGTAAATAGACCCACAAGATAATGTCAGGTGGTAAAAAGTGCTAGGAATAAAAATGAAGCAGGGTAGAGAGAGGGAGATGGATGCCATTTTAGATAAAAAGGTTAGGGAAGGTCTGTCTGAGAAGGTGACATTTGATTGGCATCCTCGATGAAGTGAAGGAGCCAGACATCAACAGCAAGTGCAAAGGCCCTGAGGAAGAAAAGATGGTGGCATGTTAAGGAACAGAAAGTGGAGCTGGATAGGAGTGAACAAGGCAGAGAAGGGTAGATTCTCTCACAACTCTTTGTAAAAGGGGGAACTCCTTCTGTGGCTCTTGCCTGACCCCTAGGACTGCCCCAAAGCTCCATCCCGGAGCCAGTGGGCACACTGAAAGTGGAAATGAGGATGAGTTTCTCCCTGCCCAGGCTCTGCGGTTACCCCCCGTTCTATGATGAGAATGATGCCAAACTCTTTGAACAGATTTTGAAGGCTGAATACGAGTTTGACTCTCCTTACTGGGACGACATCTCTGACTCTGGTATTTGGGGTTTTGCCTTCTTCTTCTGGGCCCTACCTATGGTGCCTTCCTCATCCATTTGGGGGGTCTCCTCACTGCCTTCCTTCAGTCAATTCCCCAGGCCCAGACTAAGAGCTGTCTTTGAGACAACCACCCCAGGTTCTTCTCTCTGTCTGACCCTGACCTAAGAAACCTGGTAGGCATTCACTCATTCAGTCTTCAAACATAGTATTTTTGAAAATATCTCCCCCACTAACTTCTTAATGCCTGAAACACCACATAAAAGTTTTCATTTGTCCATTTGTACCTCCTACTAGGAGGCAAACCTGTGAAACCATTATCAATCCTTTACACATCAGTGTGAATACACTGAGTAGAATCTTTTCTAAGAAAAGGTTTTTCTTAAGGGACAAAGGAGGGAGCTGGAAGGCTGGGGTGGGTGGAGGGTTTAGATAAGAGAACAAGTGGGGTGGGGTGGTTCATGGACAGATCTGGCCTGCTTGGATGCCAGACCAGACCTGAGGGGAGTGGGTTCTGTTTTGGGCGTGTCTACAGGCACTGCTATGTTTTATCTTTGCTTTTGTCTTGGGACTTCAGCAAAAGACTTCATCCGACACTTGATGGAGAAGGATCCAGAGAAGAGGTTCACCTGTGAGCAGGCCTTGCAGCACCCTTGGTGAGAACTCGCATGAGCTGTGAACTGGGGTGGGGCATGGGGCCCCTAGGACTGCCTCTGACTTCACAGATAACCTTTCACACACCTCCACCCTAGGATTGCAGGAGATACGGCTCTAGATAAGAACATTCACCAGTCAGTGAGTGAGCAGATCAAGAAGAACTTTGCCAAGAGCAAGTGGAAGGTGAGCCCACATCACTAGTCCGAGGTCCCAGCCTCCCCAGCTTAACCAGACCTCAGCTTGCACAACACATAGCACCAAGCTGGGCACACAGCAACTGCTCAAGAATGCTTGCCGAAGAGCCTTTCATTCATTCAATGCTCTTTGACACCAACTCTATACCAGTGAGGGTCCCTGACCTCCAAGTCTAGAGAGAGAACAGTGTATAATTTAAAAAACAACTCTTTTTGAGAGGCAGGGTAGCAGACAGACAGACTCCCACATGCGCCTCAACCAGGATCCACCCATCTAGCCCCCTACCAGGATGCTCTGCCCATCTGGGGCCACTGCTCTGTTGCTTGGCAACCAAGCTATTTTAGTGCCTGAGGCGAGGCCATGGAGCTATCTTCAGCGCCCAGGACTTGAACCATTCGAGCCCTGGCTGCAGGAGGGGGTTAGAGAGAGAATAGGGGAGGTGGAGAAGTAGATGGTTGCTTCTCCTGTGTATCCTGACTCGAAATTGAACCCAGGACTTCCACATGCTGGCCGATGCTCTACCGCTGAGCCAACCAGTGTATAATTCTTAAGGAGACATCTAATCCAACCCACAGGTCGTGGAAGGGGCATAAAGGTGGTGATGGCCTGACAGCTGAGTAGAAATTAGCCAGGTTCAGTAGAATAATGTCTGATGGAGTGAGAAACAGTGTACAAAGGGCCAAGGACAAGAAAGAGTACAGCCATTCAAGTACCAGTGTCAAGCTGGCTGCTGGAGGGGCTGTGGGGCAGGAGCCAGGCTGAAGGTACAGGTAGGGGCCAGGCTGCTCAGTGTCTGAAGTGCTACAGTGGAGCCCTGACTTGATCCTGATGATGCTGAGGAACTCCCTAAGGGTTTTCAGCAGGAATTTGTCCTTTAGAAAGGGATCTCACAATGCAGAGAGGCATGGAGTGAAGGCTGTGAGACCTCTTAGGAGGCTGTGGCAGAAATGCAGGCAGGAGACTGAGGGCTGGACCAGAGCAGGGGCAACAGGAACAGAGAACAGTGGTTGGTCTAGGAGTTGATTAGGAGGTAGAATTTCCAAGAAGTAATGGTAGAATGGATGTTGGGGTGAAAGATGTCAAGGGCTGGCCCCAAATTTTGGGTGGATGGTGGTACCGTCACTGTGATGGAGAACACGGGCAGAAATTTTTCTTGGGGGGATAATTTTGGTCTTGAACATGGTTAATTTGAGGAGTGTATGGGGACATCTAGATAGAGATGTTATATACATATGATATATGCACATCTGGGCAAATTACTTAACCTCTCTGTGCCTCAATTTCCTCCTTTGACAGTGGTGACACTAATAGCACTCACCTCAAAGACTTGTGAAGACTAAATGAATTACTGTATAAAATGCTTAGAATGATGCCAACACATAATGTTACATTGTTTGCTATTATGTGAATATGAATTAATTATATATAAAAAGTTATAGGCCCTGGCTGGTTGGCCTGATGTGTGGGAAGTCTCAGGTTCAATTCCCAGCCAGGGCACACAGGAGAAGCACCCGTCTGCTTCTCCACTCTTCTCCGTCTCCTTTCTCTCTCTTCCCCTCCTGTGGCCAAGGCTCCACTGGAGCAAAAGTTGGCCCGGGTGCTAAGGATGGCTCTGTGGCCTCCGCCTTAGGCGCTAGAATGGCTCTGTTTGCAATGGAGCGACGCCTCAGATGGGGAGAGCATCGCCCCTGGTGGGCACGCCGGGTGGATCCTGGTAGGGTGCATGTGGGAGTCTGTTTGTCTGCTTCCCTGCTTCTTCAGAAAAATACCAAAAATAAAGTTATATATCTTTTTATATATGTGCATATATGTGTGTGTAAATATATAATATGGCTGAATATAATTTAATAAAGCCTTGCAGATATTTCAGGTGGTTTTAGGGAATCAATCAATAACACCTGAAAATAACAAAAAGACTCTAAGAATCCCACTGCCAGACCCTACCCTTTTATCTCCCACTCTCTCAAATGTCTCTTCTTCCCTATCTCCCCACAGCAAGCCTTCAATGCCACAGCTGTGGTGCGGCACATGAGGAAGCTACAGCTGGGCACCAGCCAGGAGGGACAGGGACAGACGGCAAGCCATGGGGAGCTGCTGACATCAGCAGCTGGGGGTGAGGACCCAGGCGCTGTGGAAGGGCATGGGAGGTTCACAAAGAGGTGTCCAGGCTGCAGTGGGGGGTCTGCTTCCACAGCCAACTCTGTTCTCTTCCCATGTAGGACCAGTAGCTGGCTTCTGCTGTCGTGACTGCTGTGTGGAGCCCGGCCCGGAAATGTCCCCCAGACTGCCTCCCCAACTCTAGGTCCCTGGATCAAGGGCCAGGATCCCCTGTGGGAGAGATTGGGGGCAGCCTGCTCCCCTTCCCTCCTTCAATTGGCGTTACCCTGTCCCACCCCTTTCCCTACCACTCCTCCACTCCATTTTCCATACAAATGTTTCTATTTTATTGTTTCTTGTCCTAATAAAGGGAAGAGGATAAAACCATAGGTAGCTTTGTCTCCCCAGCTAACCCCCACCCCATACTGTTGTAAAAACCGCTTGACTTGAGGTGCTTGCCCCTGAGGTAGTTACATGGAGCCCCCTTCCCAACATGAATGGATGGGGGAGAGTAATGGAGAATGGAGGGAAAAGGTGTTGGAAAATCCTTTGTCCTGTGCCACCCAACCTAGCCTTCAGGTCCTGTGGATCTCTTTCTGCGCTTTGCTGGTGGCTCTTGGTGAGGTTGGTGCAGGTCAGCACTGAACAGCACCTGAGGGCAGGAGGAAGAGTGTGTGGGACAGGGGACACAGGGCCAGTGCGGATGGGGGTAGTGTGGGGAGACAATTCCTGGGGAGCAGGGCCAGGGCAGTGCAAGCCCACTGGAGTCAGGGCTGGGGATGGAGGGTAGAGAATCCTTTAGTGTCACCTGTTGTGGCAGCAATAGGAGTTCCCTGGGTTAGGGCTGGAGAAGGATAAAAAGCCTGGGTATACTTACTGCTTGGGCCCAGCCAGCATAAGATCCCCACAGGTTCCGGAAAAAATTTCCTAAATCAGAAAAGTAAGGAGGCAAAATAAATTGGCCCTTTCTACTCCCTGTCCACAGAGGTGGGGTTTAGGGAGAGGTGTGAGAAGTTTCCGCCACCTCAGCCTACTGCCAGCCCTGGCATTTCCCTCTCTCCTTACCCAATTCCTTGTTGGCCTGGGGGCTTGGACCCTTGGCCTGGGTAGTAGTGGGGTGCCAACTGTAGTCACGTTGGGCGATCTGCCACATGTGGACATCCACAGGCACGGCCTGGGGCTTGTCTAGGGCCATCAAGCAGATGCAGTCGGCCACCTTTGACAGACACAGAGTGAGCCATGGCAGGGGGACAGGGGGATGGAAGGACCCTGCTTTTAGCCCCAAAGCCAGCTACTTTCTCCTCCACTGTGAGGTTACTATTCTATATTCTCAATCAATATACACCATCTATTAATTTTAAAAATAGCTGTAATGAGCCCTGGCCTGATAGCTCAGTTGGTCAGAGCATCATCCTGAAGTGCAGAGGTTGCCGGTTTGATCACTGGTCAGGGCACATATAGGAGCAGACTGATGTTCCTGTCTCTCCCTTCCTCTCTCTCTCTCACACATCAATACAATAGCCTGGCCTGTGGTGGCACAACGGACAAAGTATCGACCTGGAAAGCTCAGGTCGCCAGTTTAAAACCCTGGGTTTGTCTTGTCAAAGCACGTATGAGAAGCAACTATGAGGAACTGATGCTTTCTGCTTCTCCCCACTTCTCTCTCCTCTCTATACAATAAAGATCTTAAAAAAAAAAAAATACAATAGCCTGACCAGGCGGTGGCGCAGTGGATAGAGCGTCGGACTGGGATGCAGAGGACCCAGGTTCAAGACCCCGAGCTCGGCAGCTTGAGCATGGGCCCATCTGGCTTGAGCAAAGGCTCACCAGCTTGGACCCAAGGTCGCTGGCTCCAGCAAAGGGTTGCTTGGTCCGCTGAAGGCCCGTGGTCAAGGCACATGTGAGAAAGCAATCAATAAACAACTAAGGTGTTGTAATGGCAACGAAAAACTAATGATTGATGCTTCTCACCTCTCTCCGTTCCTGTCTATCTGTCCCTCTCTCTGACTCTCTCTGTCCCTGTTAAAAAAAAATACAATAAACATTTTAAAAAATAACTGTACTGAGACTGCTACTGCATGAACATCTATGTAGGCCAGGTTCTCATCATAACCTAGGAAGAAGGTGGTACTATATTCATTTTGCAGATAAGAAAACTGAGGTTCTAAAAATTGAAGTAACTTGGCCCAGGTTACATGGTTAGGAAGAGGCAGAACAAAGATTTAATGTTAGACTAAAGTTCAAAATCCATTAAAAAAAAGTTTTTTAAACAAAAATTTATTTTTTAAACTACAAAGAAGTATACAAAAGAAAAAAATAAATGCCAAATTGCCAATCATCTTGTTACTACTAACCCTATTGAAATTAAAAGTTTTATAAGTACATATAATTTTTTTTTTGAGAGAAGGGGAGATAGACTCTCGCACGTGCCCTGAAAAGGATCCACCCTGCAACCCCCATCTGGGGCCAATGCTCAAATCAACCGAGCTATCCTCAGCACCTCAGGCCGATGCTCGTACCAACTGAGCTATCCTCAATATCTGGGGTCGGTGCTCAAACCGATCGAGGCACTGGCTGCGAGAGGGGAAGAGAGAGAGACGGACAGAGGGAGAAGATAAGCAGATAGTCGCTTCTCACAAGTGCCCTGACCGGGGATCAAACACGGGACGTCCGCATGCCAGGCTGATGCTCTATCCACTGAGCCAACTGGCCACAACAGTACATATGATTGCAAGAGAAGAAAAGTAGAAACATCTTCCTACTTGTCTTCCCAAAGGTAGCAACTATTAAGTTTCCTGTGATTCCTTCTGGAAATTTCCACATACATATATCAATGTATATATGCACCTGAACAAATACATTCAAAGGGCAATGATCTTTATATCCTTTTTGCATTTTCCCTAATAAAATGTCTGCTTGTATCCTTTCTTCTTCCTGCTCAGCCTCTAGAAGATGAGCCTGCACCCTGCTCTCAGGTCTGCCTATCTCCTACTGTTACTCTCTATATGGGTGGTGAGGGTAGCTCCTATCCCCTTGAGGCCTCACCTTGGTGCCCACCCCAGGCAGGGTGCATAGGGCCTTGTGGGCCTCTTCATAGGAGGTCTTGCGCAGCTGTTGCAGCCAGGGAAACCCTCCCTGTTCTTCAAGGATGGCTCGAGCACTGGCACTCACGTACCGGGCACGGTACCCAAAGCCCAGCTTCCTGAGCTGTGCTTCCACCTCTGGCCCTGTGAGGCAGGGAGGAAGCAGGGTTTAAGCATCCTCAAATCATTCTGTCTCTTGGCTAGTGTGAGCCCTCCAGCCCACAGAAATGTTTTTCCTGAGCACCCTTCTCCCACCTCACCACCCTCTGGGAGACCCCAGGATACTTGCATGTGCAAAAGACAGGGTTAAGGCCTGGGTTTTATGCCTCTGCAAATGTTTACTGAGCACCTACTATATGTTTGGTGCTGGAGCAGGGTCTCAGGAATTGCTGCCCTGGTGGAACTCCCCAATTAAGTTTCTTAATCTTTCCAAAGGGCTGTTCACACCTATGATCTAAAATCATAGTCATGCCCTGGCTAGGTAGCTTAGTTGGTTAGAACATTATCTTGACATGCCAAGGTTGCAGGTTTGATCCCGTCAGGGTACATATAAGAATCAACCAGTGAATGTCTGGCCTGTGGTGGCGCAGTGGATAAAAGCCTCAACCTCGAATGCTGAGGTCACTGGTTCAAAGCCCTGGGTTTGCCTGGTCGGGACACATATGGAAGTTGATGCTTCCTGCTCTTCACCCCTCTTTCACTCTCTTCCTTTTGCTCTCTCCTCTATCTGTAAAAATGAATAACTAAATAAAATAAATTTATTAAAACAAAAAACGTTTGTTAAAAAAAAAAAAAAAAAAAAAAAGAATCAACCAATGAGCCTGACCAGGTGGTGGCACAGTGGATAGAGCGTCAGACTGGGATGTGGAGGACCCAGGTTCGAGACCCCGAGGTTGTCAGCTTGAGCGCGGGCCCATCTGGCTTGAGCAAGGCTCACCAGCTTGGACCCAAGGTTGCTGGCATGAGCAAGGGGTCACTCGGTCTGCTGTAGCTACCCGCCACCCACCCTCCCCCCAGTCAGGGCACATATGAGAAATCAATCAATGAACAACTAAGGAACCACAACGAAGAACTGATGTTTCTCATCTCTCTCCCTTTCTGTCTGTCCCTATCTGTCCCTCTCTCTGACTCTGTCTCTGCCACAAAAAATAAAAAATGGCCTGACCAGGCGGTGGCACAGTGGATAGACCATCGGACTGGGATGTGGATTACCCAGGTTCGAGACCCCAAGGTCGCCAGCTTGAGTGCAGGCCCATCTGGCTTGATCAAAAGCTCACCAGGAAAAAGCTCACTAGCTTGGACCCAAGGTTGCTGGCTCCAGCAAGGGGTTATTCGGTCTGCTGAAGGCCTGTGGTCAAGGCACATATAAGAAAGCAATCAATGAACAACTAAGGTGTCGCAACGAAAAACTGATTTATTTATTTATTTTGAAAAGAGCATTTTATTTATTTATTTATTTATTTTACAGAGACAGAAAGAGAATCAGAGAGAGGGATAGCTAGGGACAGACAGACAGGAACGGAGAGAGATGAGAAGCATCAATCATTAGTTTTTCGTTGCCGTTGCGACACCATAGTTGTTCATTGATTGCTTTCTTACATGTGCCTTGACCGCGGGCCTTCAGCAGACCGAGCCACCACTTCTGGAGCCAGCGACCTTGGGTCCAAGCCGGCGAGCTTTTGCTCAAGCCAGATGGGCCCACGCTCAAGCTGGTGAGCTTGGGGTCTCGAACCTGGGTCTTCCGCATCCCAGTTTGATGCTCTATCCACTGCGCCACCGCCTGGTCAGGCGAAAAACTGATTATTGATGCTTCTCATCTCTCTCCATTCCTGTCTGTCCCTATCTATCCCTCTCTCTGAATCGCTCTCTGTCCCTATAAAAAAATAAAATAAATAAAAATAAAATAAAAAAGAATCAACCAACGAACATATAAATAAGATGTTTCTCTCTGTCTCCCCCTCTCTCTCAAATCAGTGAAAATATAAACATTTTAAAAAATTGGTCACTTTTTAAAAAATGTTTATTTTTTTCATTGATTTTAGAGAAAGGAAGGGAGAGAGGGAGAGAAAGACAGGAACACTGATCTGTTTCTGTATGTGCCCTGACCAGGGATTGAACTGGCAACCTCTGTGCCTCAGGATGATGCTCTAACCAACTGAACTATCTGGCAAGCTATAAAATAATTTTTTTTAAACATTTATTGTATTGATTTTAGAGAGAGGAAGGGAGAGAAAGAGAGAGGAACATCAATCTGTTCCTGTATTTGCCCGGACAGGGGTCAAACCGCCAATCTCTGTGCTTTGGGATGATGTTCTAACCAACTGAGCTATCTGGCCAGGGCTAAAATCAATTTTTAAAAAATTTAAAATAGGCCCTGGCCAACCGCTCAGTGGTAGAGTGTCAGCTTGGCATACAGATGTCCTGGGTTCGATTCCTGGCTAGGGCCCACAGGAGAAGCGCCCATCTGCTTCTCCACCCTTCCCCCTCTCCTTTCTCTCTGTCTCTCTCTTCCCCTCCCACAGCCAAGGCTTCAATGGAGCAAAGCTGGCCCAGGCGCTGAGGATGGCTCCATGGCCTCTGTCTCAGGAACTAGAATGGCTCCAGTTGCAAGGGAGCAAATGGGATCCACCCAGCAAGCCCACTAGGGGGTGATGCTCTGCCCATCTGGAGTGTTGTTCCATTGTTCAGCAACGAAGCTCTTCTTAACACTTGAGGTGGAGGCCATGCAGCCATCCTCAGGGCCTGGGGCCAACTTGCTCCAATCAAGCCATGGCTGCAGGAATGGAGGGGAAGGAAGAGAGAGAGAGAGAGAGAGAGAGAGAGAGAGAGAGAAATAAGAGGGGGAACCAGGCAGGACGATTCTGAATAAAGGCAGTCAAGAGAGAGAGAGAGAGAAATAAGAGGGGGAACCAGGCAGGACGATTCTGAATAAAGGCAGTCGAGAGAGAGAGAGAAATAAGAGGGGGAACCAGGCAGGACGATTCTGAATAAAGGCAGTCTTTGGAAAGGCAGGAAGCTTTGAGATGAGAGATGGGTATCAGAGGAGAACTGAATAGACTCTGAAAGCTGTTGGTGGGCCTTGAGACAGGGACCCACCTACTCACCAGCCAGGGCCTGCAGGCTGGGGAAACCGTGGTAGGTGACATCATTGAGCTGGATGAGCGGAGGTCCAAAGGCCTGGCAGAGCCGCTCCACCATGCCAGTGATACGAGCAATGTTGTTGTTGGAGGAACAGATGAAGGAGAAAAGGCACTCAATGGGGTCCTGTTGTAGGAGTCGAACACCTGGAAAGTGAAAAGGCAGGGGGTAGGAGAAGTACCAGCTGGTGGGAGTAGCCCCCTCTCACCCTCAGATCCTAGGCACCTAGGCTCCAGGGGGATCCAAGGGGAATGATGGACAGCATTGTTAGAGAAAGCAACACCAGAGTTCTCATCCCTCATAGCATCTTGTGAGGTCTGGGTCATCATCCCTTTCCACAGTTAAAGAAGCCACAACATAAGTATCCATAGAGATTTGTATCCATTTTGTTCACTGCTGTATTCCCAGTCACATAGCAAATGCTCTGTAACATTTACAGAATGATGTCACCTACCCCAAGTCACAAGAGCCAGGATTTGGCTCAATATCCTTGTCACTCAATGATGGTGATCAGCAAGACAATAATAACAGTAATAATAACTATATGTCAGGTGTTATTCTAAACACTATACACGTATTAGCTCCTTTAATCCTCATAAAATCCTATGAAGTACATATAATCCCCATTTTATAAATGTTGAAATTAAGTAATCTAACCAAATTACAAGAACCCAACACCTGCCCCAGGCCCTGTACTTACCTTGGAATTTCTGAGCCACTTTTTGGAAATGGGGATCCACTGAACTCCAATGGTGATACAATTCAGCCAGGCTGACATCCAGCTGGAAGTACTGGTGCACGGCCTTTAGCTCTTCTGGTGTGGGTCTGCCAGTCCGGCCCTTTTCCCCTCGGTACACAGTGCAGTAGAGCTGCTCCTCAGTCTGGGTCAGTGTCCATACCTGGTCTGCCAGCACACCACTCCAGTGTGCAGGGTTTTGCTCCCTCCACCTGAGTCCCCAGGCACAGGGCAGCCTTAGTACTGTTTCCCATACTGCATGCACCCTTTGGGGTCCTCCCATCCTACAACCTCTCTGATTTATGAACTGTAAAATGAAAATGCTTTTTTTTTTTTTTTTGAAAATGCTTTCTTAATTTATTTTTATTTTAGAGAGGAGACACAGAGTGAGAGAGAGAGAGAGAGAGAGAGAGAGAGAGAGAGAGAGAGAGAGAAAGGGGGGAGGAGCTAGAAGCATCAACTCCCATATGTGCCTTGACCAGGCCAGTGCAGGGTTTTGAACTGGCGACTTCAGTGTTCCCAGGTCGACGCTTTATCCACTGCGCCACCACAGGTCAGGCTGAAAATGCTTTCTTTTACATCAATTATATCGTTTGATCCTCATAACAACACTGCACAAGCTTATTACATCTACTTTATAAAAGAGAAAATAGGTGTAAACTATCTTTCCACCACTCAAACAATCGGGGCTGTTAGAAAAAAAAAAAAAAGAGCCTGACCTGTGGTGGCGCAGTGGATAAAGCGTCGACCTGGGAACACTGAGGTCGCCAGTTCAAAACCCTGCACTGGTCTGGTCAAGGCACATATGGGAGTTGATGCTTCCAGCTCCTCCTCCCTATCTCTCTCTCTCTCTCTCTCTCTCTCTCTCTCTCTCTCTCTCTCTCTCTTCTCTCTAAAATAAATAAAAATTAAAAAAAAAAAAAAGAGATAACAGGCTCTCCACCCATGCCTCAGTTTCCTCTTCTGTACCGAGGTTTCTTTCATCACGCTTTCTTTGCATGCCAGACCTGCAGTGCTGAGCCAGGATCCAGGGCCACTCACCGAAACGACTGTCCCGAAGCCAGCACCAAGTCCAGGCGCAGCTCAGAGCGTGGACAGGGGATGGAGGACCATAGGGCTGGGAAGGAAGATAGAGTACGATGCCCCATGCTACAAGGCAAAAGGGAGTAGGCTAATATTTCCATATCAGGCTCCGCCCCACAATGGACCCACCCATACAGAATCAGATCCACTCGCCGCCAACACACCACGCCCACCCAGAAACCACGATTTTGAAGACCTCGCCCACCAAATGCTCGCCTCTTAATCTGTTTAAAGTCCGCCTCGTTTCTTTTAATTCCTCCACTCCCCGCACGCCCCGCCCATTCACCTCTTGCCGTAAACTTCCTGCCATTCGCGGACTAGGGCGCTCATCACTGTGCCCCTGACCTGCCGCTAGTTTGCGAAGAGCGCGCAAGCGCACTCTTCCGGTTTTTACAGGGGCTGACCTTGCTCTTACCGGAAGTAGCGCTCAAGCCCGGTTTATTGGATGCAGAGGTAGCCAATCCGCGGGGAAATAAGAGGCACTAATGAGAACGGATGGGGCGACGGGTAAGCGGGCCTTCCTGAACTGTCTCAGCGGTTAGCGCGTGCTAGGCTCGCTGCCGGTTCGCTTTGGGCCTTCCCTCTGTACTAGCCAGGCTGGCGTGTTCCCACGTACTGGGTGCAAACTGCGCCCTCAGGCCTCTGTCCTCACTGCTTGATGTCCTCAGAGCCCCAGATTCCTCAGGCTTGCTGGCCTGCACAACTAAATCCTATCTCCCCGCCATCTTCAGAGAGCCTTTCTCCGCCGAGCCTTTACCGTCTGCTATTTGCTCACCTCAGTTCTCCTCGGATGAGCCCCTCTTCACCGAGAATCGGACCCGGACCCGAACACAACTCCGGCCCACCGAGCCCCTGTGAGGTGTCTCCTCAGCGTCTGTCTCCCGAGGATTCTGTTATTGCGCCTGCTGGTCTTAGGCCTCCTCACAGAGTTCACTCGAAGGCCCGACTCCTCAGATGGTCTCGCCTGCCCGTTCGTTGCCTGCTACTGATGCTCCCTTGTCTGGACCTTCAGTTCAATACCATCTCACACTGCCGCACCAAATGCAGCCTGTATAGTGGCTTTCTCTGGGACTGGGAAAGGCAGCTCAGCGCAAGGGCAAGTGTGGGCCCTGAGGCAGCCTATCTGCCAAGTTCAGTGTCGGGGCCAACTGTCAGTCCAAGAAAGATGTATTATGTAATTTTATTCCTTCTGGAGAAAGCCACAGAAAGCTAGACCTGTGCTTTGAAATAAATGGGCAGTGTTTACCTTCTAGCATAGTGACTTTTGGTTACTGTATGATTAGACTGCAGATCCTTTAAAAGCAAGATTTGCAGCTGATTTATCTTTGTGCCCCACCCACATTGCCTAGCAGGGAGTACCAGGAATTTGGTATCATCAAATGCTGTCGTCAGTTCTACTCAGTAGCTCCAAAACTCTCTGGTAATTACTTCCTGTGATTGTCTCATCCATTAGGCGCCTAGCACTTGGAAGGCATTCCTTCAATGAATGTTTGAATCAGTAAAAAAGGTGCTACTGTTGGGAATAAGAGCAACCCTCTACATTCCTGCTGTCCCCAGTTAAGAACGGGAAGACCACAACTATAATGACTGAAGCACTTGGACCATCATACTGGCAAAGGACTTGAAGCATCTCAAGTTCACAAAAGAATGGGCAGTAGACTCTCCCTCCAGCAGTTCAGCCATAGTGGTTAAGAGCCAACTTTGCAAAGAGAACTGAGTTAAAATCCTAGCTCTGCAACTTCCTAGTTGTGAGAACTTAGGCAAGTTACTTAGTTTTTCTAAACCTGTCTATGGGACACAACCACCGTATTATTAACCTCTATAGGTAACGTAGGGCTTACGTGAGTATCTAAAGGTGCTCAGCATAGGTATTGCAACTCAGTGTGCTGGAAATGGGAGCTGTCATATTATCTTTGCTGTTTTACAAATGTAGTAAGCTTAGAAGCCAGCAACCACTTGGGCCCAATTATTTGCCATTCCTGGGAGACAGAACCTCACTCTGCTTTGGCAGAAGGCAAGAACCAAGAATTCCAAACAATTTATTTTCTAAGAATCAATATATTTTCTTTTGAAATAAATACAAACCAGTTTGAAAGGTTGGGGAATCTATGGGAAGAAGGGAAGAGGGGACAGGCCCCAGTCTTTTTAGTACCAAATGACTCTGGCGCGACCGGAAACGCAGTTACAAATGAGAATAATTTAAATTCTCCACTAATTACAGTATTTACAACACCAGGGGAGGGGGTCACCTAGTGCCCCTCTTCTGGGCTGGACAGACATCAATCCCACCATTAGGCTGGGCAGATGCCCGTTCACCTCACCACCTGCCTGGGCCTCAGGCCACTAGGCAGTTATGGATTCTCCCGGCATGAGCAGGCAGAAATGGTGGGATGGCCTGTTTTATGCAGTGTCCTAACCTTGGCCCACCACCCTGCACTACAATACTATGAGGTCTCTGGAGCTTTGTGGCCTGTGGGACCTCCCATCGACTTGCGCAGAGCCACCATGGACCCTTGGAGTGTTCTGTACAGTCCAGCTGCACTCAGGGCAGGAGTGACCTCCCCCACCCAGCTTCCCCTGAGACTGGCCCCAAGACCAGAAATGAGTCAGTGCAGAGGCTGGTGCCACTCCAGGACAGTGAGCAAAGGGGAGAGAGGTGGCAGGGCACTGTAGGTTGGGCTGTGTTGGGCAGTGTCAGTCACTATCACTCGTTTCGCTGCTCTGCTCGCCCTGGACCTTGCTGCGGTGCTGCAGAGCCCTATGGTAGGCAATCTGCACTGATTTGCGGATGTTAGATTTGCGGCCCTCCAACATCTTCTCCTTGTCGAGGTCCTGGTTCACACCCAGAGGAACCAGCTTAGTTCTGGGCAGCCACTGCCTGTAAGACGAGGTAAGGGTCAAATAAGTCAAGTCTGGGAGAGCAATAAGCACCAGCCTTCCTTACTCCATTTAAAAACGCCTTCTGAAAACCAGGCTCTGGTGGGTAATGGGATTATAGAAGCCAAGAGACACAGTCTCTGACCTCAAAGAACTGCTCATAGTGATGAAAGAGCCCAGTCAACAGTCACACTGAGGGGTGACCAGAGGGTATTTATGGGTGGAAAAGGAGCCCTGACCTAACCTGAAATAGGTACCGTCCCATGGCTCCAGGCAGACTTTACTGATACTGAAATCCTCTGTAGACAATTAACAAATATTACATATGTGAGAACAGGAATTCAGAGTCCGAATGTTTATGCCTGCTTTATCTCCATCTTGTCACCATGGAGGCAGAGGTGGGAAAACTATGGAAATCCCTGGAGTCTGGGTAGGGAGACACTCCCATATTTGTCACAGTCACTGATGATCTTTTGGTTTCTAGCTACAGCTGTGTTGTCAGCTGCTGTACGTTCAGTCACTCAGACTTATGGTAAACATAGCCATTTTGCTCAAAGCTCTCAGTTCTTTCCTCACTGATTTGCGACAGCCCAGTCTGTTGCTGAAACTTCATGGCAGCATGCCCCCATACCCAGGGTTGCATTTGTGGCTGTGAGTCACCAAATGCTCTCCTCCTCCCTTACCAGGTTCGTTTGTTGTCAAAGAAGAGGACAAGGTAGAGATGCTCTCGGGCTTCCTGGGTCATCTGCTCCCCAAGTTTCAGCACCTCTAGTGGGGGCACAGGAATGGGAACCCCATGGTGGAACATACCTTCCCGGGGCATCTTTGGATCAATGATCTGAAGAAGTAATAAGACCTTGGTTTGGTTCAGCCCCCTTACTCCCCAAGGTTACCCTACCTAAGCATTTGGAAATTCCTTTGAAGTAGGGACCCAGAAAGGTTATCATGATACTAGGGCTGCAATGCTGACCTTCTTATGTTGAACCTTTTCAGAGCCCAAGGTGCAAGGGAAGGAAAAGGGAGAGATGAAGAAATTAATCAGGGACTTCTAACTTTCTACCTGCCAAAGACCCTTGTAGTCTGCAGCTTAGCTTAGAGCAAGAAAAGTCTAATTGTGAGACTGCCTTCTGGGGTTGACAGGCAAGGGATATAACAAGAAAAGCAGAAGCCTACCAGCGCTGGGTATGATGGATACCCTCGGCATTTGGCCCACACCAGGTCCAGAGCATCCAGTGGAGAGTCCTCATCCTCCGACAGCCAGCCTGCTCCCCGGCCCAGACTCTTCCTTACCACTTCACAGGAATGGGAGAGAGGGGGAGGATCAGCAGACAGGGGGCTGGCAAGGCCTGGACACTGGGCCCCGAGCATCCCTGGCCTTGGGCGAGGGTACTTACTGCTGTGGCCCACGCCGCGGCCAGTGCCCACGGAGTAGGCCTCATTCTCTGTGCCTGAGGTATCTTCACTGCTGTCCTCTGGGAATGTGCCCCGAGAGAAGGAGGGCTTGCCTCTGCCTTGTTTTGAGGGTGTTGTGCTGTAGACAAGACAAGGGGAGCTCAGCTTAAAGGAGGAGTGGAGAATAGCATGATGGGTGTCCTTTTTTTTTTAAACCCCCAGTTTCTAAGACTTTCAGAAAACAGAGACTACTTAAAAGAATTTCAAATCCAAATGCTCATAGGGGCTTGGCAGTGATTTGACTGATGTGGCTGGATATAGCAGTGGTAGTAGCGATGAATGTATGCCTGGTCTAAAAGCAATACTGGCCGGATTTACCATATCTTATTTTTAAAAATACAGAAACTGAGAATTTCATGTGGCACTTCTGGATTCATTTTTTTTTAAAAAAAACACCATGCTGGCCAAACAAAATATATCTGCAGGCTAAATCCAGGCCACAAAGCATCAGTTTACACCCTCTGCTTTGAAACATCAGCTGAACCCAGTATGGTTCTTTCCATTTCATTATGGTTCTTTCCATTCCATTATGGTGATATTCTCATCTATTCCATTTGTTTTGCAGAGAACCTTGGGTCTGAGCCATCTTAATCTAGGCTGAGATGGCTGCCACCCCACTTCCCATAGGGAAACCCAGAAGGGCACCCCAAGAGGCAGGCCTTGATCTGGAGGGCCGGTACCTGGTCCGGTCTGAGGCAGCGCTGCTGCTGCTACTGCTGCTGGACTCAGAGTCTGAGCTGCTCCGGGGAAGGCTGCAGTCATTACGGTATACCAAGAAACTCTTCTTTACTGGCTGGTTTCCACTGCTGAAGCCATTGGCTGGTAAGTCTTGGTTGGGGGGAGGAGGAGGAGGGAAGGAATCGGTCAGGAAGATGTAGATCAGAGATGGCATGGGGGTAAGAGGTACTTAGAGCCTGGCTTCCCATTCTGTGCTGGAAAATTCCTCCAACCTTGGCCAGCAGAGCTAGCTCTGGGCAGTGTCCACCACAGCTGGCCACAGCCCTGCCCCACCCCTTACACTTCCCTTGGCAGTTATAGACCTTAGGACACAAATGGCTTAAAGGGCAGGAGATCCCCAAGGAGGGTGAGAAAAGAAAAGGTGAAGTGATACAATGGAGGGGGCTCTAGATGGGAATCTAGCTAGATCAGTGTCTTTGGGTTTTAGTTTCCCAGTTTGTAAAATGAGGGGATTGAATTAAAGGATTCCTAAGGGTCCTTCTAGCTCTGATATTATGGGCAAATGAAGGGATAGGTGGAAATTATGTTGGGAAGGATGGCAGCTTTGCTCACTCTCTTGGGGGACTGGGTGATAGTGAGGCTCACCCATTGGGGGGTCTTCTGTGGATTTATCACTGTCGCTGTCTGAGCTCGAACTGGGCCGGGGGCTCCTACCCCGCTTGCGCTGACGCAGGGAGCTCATGATGGGGAGCTGGGGGGGCCCCACAGGACTGCCTCCGTGGCTGGGGGTCATCTGGCTCTCCCGGTTTTTGGGGGGCCGGCCCGGCCTCTTGGGCGGTCCAGCTGTCTTCGGGTTCTTTTTGGAGAACAGAACTGAGGTTCTCCTGCCCACCTCATGTGCGGGGGTTGAGGACATGTTGGGACCCAGGCCTGGAGCAGAGAAAGAGAGAAGGAGAGTTGGTGAGGGGCCTCATGTGGGAAAGGTGGATGTCCAGGCTATGCCTTGGGTGTATAGGGCCATTACTACAGCTATTGTTGGGGAGATGATTTGGGGGTCATGAAATTGGGAAGTGTCTCTTATACAAATAGCCAGAGAGGCAGATAAGAGGTCCCTGCTTGGGAAATGAGGGAGAAAGTACAGCTAGCTGTGCAGGAAAGACCTCTGCCTTGGGGATGGCAGGGGCTGAGTGTGTGCAGCAGAGTCAAAGTCTGATTTACTTTGGAGTCCACCTTGCTATGGGGTTCAGACCTTTGCTTGTCTCCTGGCTGCTGCTCTCCTCAGCGGCACTGTCTGTCTGCCCATCCTTGTCACAGGCTGCCGGGTGGGGTGTCAGGCTGCCCCGGCTGGAGGGGCCATGCCGCTCAGGCCCATCCCTTCCAGTTTCCCGCTGGTGGGCAAGCTTCCGCCGCAGTGCTGTCATCTCTTTCTTGATCATCTTTGCACGCCGTGAGCGGCCCACACTCTGCTTGCTGGCATTTACTTCATCCAGCCGCTCCAGCAACAACTTCAGCTGCTCTTCCACTGGCAGGTGTTTCTGGTTCTCTAGCAGGACCAGCCTCTCTTCTTCCACTGCTAAGGGTAGGGATGGGGGGAAAAAGGTCAGACTCAAGGCAGCTCTCTGGACCCCTTAAATATGGGCAGGCAGCAAGAAACCCACTCATCTCCCCTCAGCTTCTCACCAAGAACAGCTATAAAATAACAGCACCAATATGTGGACAGGTATTGCTATCCATTCACCCAGTCTGGATTCCTGGTAAGCATTCCTAACCTAACTGCTTCCTGCCTACACTACCTGCTCCAGGAGGGACTGTTCATCTCTACCATTGGCCTCTATGTGTGTGTGATTCATCACCCACCATCTTCAGTGTGGTGCGGGGCCTCGTCTCCAGCCAGGCCGTGGGGGATATGCATGCCCGTCTCAAAGTCGATGCCCATTTTTTCTGCCTGGCGCCGGGCCTGGCGGAGCACAGCACCACCCTGCTCACGGAGCCGCACTGCTGCCCGGTAGAAGATGGTGTCCTTTGCGTTATACTTGAGGCAGTTGCTGACGATGAGGTTGAAGTCCTCCTCAAAATCATCAAAGTTCAGGTAGCGATAAGCCTCCAAGTTCTGCTTCATGGTGAAAAAGTCCATGGGCTTTTTGATGTGGTCTAGGTAGTCGGGAACCTGGGAGAGTAGGGTAGGTGTGGCTAAGTGGAGATATGCTTCTCATGCCCCCTGAACCCCTGTTCCTAACACCACCCCCTGAAATGCATTCAGTAACCTCCTCCCGCCAGTTAGAGGTAGGCATATAGCACAGGGGAAAGGAGAGCTGGATTCAGTCTTGACTTTACCAGTCACAAGCTGTGTGACCTTGGCAAGTCTCTTAACCTCTCTGGGCCTTCTTTTCCTGGCCTGGAAAACAGTGATAAAATTACTTCCTAATCCATCCGCTAGAGCCATATGAGGCTTCAATAAGAAAATAGGTAGGGTCGTACTCTAGAAATAACACCACCTTACATTCCTATAACTCTTTTATACTTATCATTAAGACTGATAAGGAAGCTGCTGCCTCAGGCCTCTCATTTTATACCTTTTAGAGAGAAGAGTCTGCCAGTCAGGACCTAGGGCTTCAGAGATGGTTCTTTAGGTGCTGAGCCTTCTAAAGTCTCCGTTCTAGGGTTCAGCACCCCGAAAGTGTCTTCCTGCCCTGGGATTATTCATTTGGCAGACTCAGTCCCTGCCTCTGGGGAGGGAGGGCAGATTGCCTCCCATTCTGGGCCCTTGGGGTATGACAGGGACAAGACAGAGTCCAGGTGATGCAGGTGGCTCCAGTTCATCCTGGAGCCCCAGAGCCACCATCCCCTCTCTTCAAGGTCCCCTCCTAGTCCCTGGCCCAGACCTGCAGCAGGGGTCCAACTGGGAGAGGAACAGAAAGAAGATGGAGTGAGGGGAAGGGATTCTTACTTCGTCCAATTCGGTTACCTCAGACAGAGGGACCGGCTCGCTGAAGATGTTGCCTGTGTCCTTCTCTTGGAGCTGCTCCAAGGTTTTGCGAAGGAGGATGAGGAAAGGAGTCAGCTGCATTTCCATGGCAATCTGCTGGACCTTGATCTGACACACATAAAGGCCCAATCAGCTAGTCCCAGTCCAGTCCCTTGGGAGAGAGGTCATAGCTGGTTTGGGAATTCATCTTCCTTCCCACCCCCAACAACTGGTTGTACTCACTCAGGTCTACCTTCTACAAGGCCCCACCCAGTGAAATTCCCCAACTGGGCTTTTTCTTCTTTAATTGAACTTACAGTATTAACTACCTTATTACATAATTTAGAGTTCCATTCATACTCTCCTGTGACATTCTGTTTCCGGTGGGCCTGAGAGCACACTGAGCACCAGGAGACCAGACTCCATTATCAGCCCCCTGTTGCTTCCTGGCTAGGCAACACAGGCTTTTCTTTCTCCCAGATGTTTTCTCCTCTGTAAAGTAGAGCTGGCCCAGGAGCACTCACCGTCTCCCTTTTGAGTTTCTCCCGCTTGCGGATCAGCTCCACCAGCAGCCGAGCTCGCTCTAGGTCGTGCCGGAGCCGCTGCCAGGACTTGAGCTGTTCTTTGAGGGCCCAGTTCTTATCCTCAGAATCTCTCTGTAGAAGTAAAAAGGGGGTCAGGAGACGATTAGAAAGCCAGAGGGGAGGATAGCCCAGGAAACTTGGGTTAAGAGCTGGTAAACCCAATGGAGGGGCACAGAAATTTACTGGCAGGTTCTCCTCAACCCAGGTGTCCCCTGTGCCAATGCTTGGTATACACTTATTGAGTAAATACATAGACACAGAGGAACAGTATCCTTCTACAAGTGAATAATCTATAAGGATTTCTTTCTGAGCCTGGTTTGAGGACTAGCTTAAAAAAGGAAATAGCCTAAGCCCTCAGACACTGGATGCTATCATCACATATTCAATCCTTATCCCCCAGTTCTAGTTCCCAGAGCCCAGAGGCAATATGACACGGTACCCCAACTTGATCACAGTTTCTCTGAGACTGCAAGTGTGTCTGCAGGCGACGTAACAGAGGGACCCCATTTCGTGATTGCCTCTTCAGCGTCCAGTAGCTGTGCAGCCTCTGCATAAACTGGCTCTTCCTTTGGATAGTCAGGCGGTTGGTAATTTTACTAAGCCTGGAAGGAGAACAAATTTTCTGAAGTAAAACAAGGGTCTCTGGCTAGTGAGAATTCCTGAATGGGGCTGAATGGGATACTATCAAAAAAGCTTATGTCTGGGCTTAAAGCAAAAAGCAAACAGTACCATCAGTGGCACCTCAGCAAACAGGAAGCCAAACTCCCAGCACTAACACAGATTCCTTCTGCTGCTCACCCAGGGGCCAGGGAGTTTGACTCTAAGACTGCTCTCATCACTAAAGCTGAGTACTATTTGACCATGGGATACCTGACTTAGACCAAGCCTTGTAAGGTTTTAAGACAAAGTATAGCAGTAAAACTATAGAAAATCGACTGTGTAATGTAAGAGTTAAAAATAACTGATTACAGCTCTTATTTGACTCAATGGTGGCAGTAACTACTTTGACATTCCTTAAGCATTTCCTTACCCCCTTTTCATTCAATTTCCTCTGTTGTGGCTGGTAGCTATTACATCCTCTTTCTTTCTAACTTAAACTACATCATCAAAATGAAGGGCAGTTTAAAATGTTAGGTTTGCCAATAAAACTTGAAGTTTCTGGCTCCTAATGTAAAAGTCTAGTGACCTGCTAGAGCTAATCTCTTTAGAATTTTTTATTTTTTACAGGGACAGAGAGAGAGTCAGCGAGAGGGATAGATAGGGATAGACAGACAGGAACGGAGAGAAGTGAGAAGCATCAATCATCAGTTTTTCATAGCTGTTGCAACACCATAGTTGTTCATTGATTGCTTTCTCACATGTGCCTTGACCGCGGGCCTTCAGCAGACCGAGCAACCCCTTGCTGGAGCCAGCGACCTTGGGTCCAAGCTGGCGAGCTTTTGCTCAAGCCAGATGGGCCCGCGCTCAAGCTGGCAAGCTCGAGGTCTCGAACCAGGGTCTTCCGCATCCCAGTCCGACACTCTATCCACTACGCCACCTCCTGGTCAGGCTGAATTTTTTTTAAAAAAGATTTTATTTATTGATTTTACAGAGAAGAGTGGTGGGGGGAGCGAGAAGTGTCAACTCATAGTTGCTTCACTTTAGCTGTTCATTGCTTGTTTGCTGCTTGTCGTACGTGCCTTGACGAGGCAAACCCAGGGTTTTGAACTAGTGACCTCAATGTTCCAGGTCGATGCTCTATCCACTGCACCATCATAGGCCAGGTACTTTTTAATATTTTTAAAAATTCTATCTAGTTCCTGATAAGAAGACAACCCAACCCTGTCACTTCACGCAGGCGGCTGTCAGTCTCTAGGAGGGCTTGTTCTTGCCTCAACCTGTCCACCTGCTCCCCACATACCTGTGTGGTGGGATGCAGGGCACTGACACCACAGGTGCTGCTGCCCTTTTCTCTGCCAGGATCTTCCGTGCCTTCTTCATCTTGATCCGGGACTTGGCCTTGGCCTTCTTGACTTTTTCTGAACTCCAACTCTTACCCTCATCCTCCTCTTCTTCCTCATCCTCCTCACCCTCACTGTGGGACAGGGCAGGCAGGCGGCGTGCTGAACCTGGGGGCGTATGGATGTCACAGTAGGCTGTTTTCCGGACGCTGAAGGAGGTGCCGTTGGCACCTGTCTCCCGCACAGGCTCCATCTTCATGTAAAGGCCGGCCTGCTGGGCACATGTTACATGGAAGGCTGTGTAGCAGTTGGCCTTGTGGCACTGAATGCAGGCCCCAGATCCCCGCTGTTTGCAAATGTAGCATGTCAGCTTCCAGCGAGCTGGCGGGATGTGCTCGATGCTGTCAATCGGCTCCAGGAAGACTGTGTTGGCAAAGCAGACTTCAGGGATCCACAGGGCACACACCACATGGGCCCAGCGCCCATCATCTGTCTGCTTAAAGGCACCACCCTTGTTGGGGCACAGGGCACAGTCCACAGCACGGGAGGGTGATTGTAGGCAGCGGCGGCATAGCCACTGGCCCTCAGGGATATAGGGGACGCCGTAACACTCTTGGTGTACAGCCAGGTTGCACATGTCACAGAAGAGGATGACATTGCTATTCTGGCATTCACCATCATTGCAGATACAGCACACAGCATCCTCGTCCACTAGTGCATTGGGGTCGCCTTTATTGTGGCTCTCAAAGTAGGATTCCTTTTCCAGCCGGTCCATTAAGTACTCAAAGATCTCTTGTGGGATGGGACTCACACCCTCTGTCTTCCGTCGCTCGTTCATGATATCCAACCAGATGTAGTCCTCTTCGTCCATGTCATACTCTACCTCCTCATCCAGCTCCTCTGCTGACTTCTCAATGTACCTGCAGTGCATAGAGATTGCTCAGCATCATATGGTTGAGATTTCACTCATTTAAAGAATAGGTTATATTTGCCAAGCACTTACTGTAGGACAGGCCTGTACCTTTACATATGTTGTCTCACTCCATCCTTACCTTAACACCAGGCACAACAGGTCCTATAATCATTTCTGCTTTGCAGAAAAGGAAACATAGGTTTAGAGAGGTTGCTTCACCTGCGCCAGCTCTCTTGAGAAAATGGTAGAACTAGGATGTGAAATTAGGTCTTCCAACTCCTAACCTCATGTCCTAGATGCCACACTACCTTCTGCAGGGTGGAGAGGCTCAGCCAGTCTCCTAAAGATAGGGGGACGGCGCAGTCACGGAAGGTCCTCAGGTGACACTTGCAAATAATATAAAAGTTGTTTTTAGTACCAACTGGCAGTGTCCTGAGTAGAGCTGCTGTGGGTCTTGTTAGCTGTTGCCAGCACCAGCTCATGGCGCCCTAAAACTATAGTTACTGTGTTTGTTCTCTTGATAGCATTGGGAGGTCACAGTCAGAATTGCTAAGATTTACTGAGTTGCTATGCTATTAAAAGCCAGGCATTGTGCTAAGTTATCACATTTATTTCCATGATAGCCATAGGGTCAATGTTCTTATTGCCCTCATTTTGCAGATGAGGAAACTCAAGCTTTGAAAAGTTAGTTAATTGCCCAACACAGCAAGATCACACAAACAGGAAGTGGCAGAGCAGGATTCAAACTCCACCTTGTGGCACTCACTGGGCCAGAAGGTGCCAGGGAGTCAGAGCAGGCTTCTCATGTGCTTACCATGCTCTAGGTCACCTGGACTCTAGTATTGTAAAGATACAGGGAGCTACAATGAAAAGATCAGGGATTTAGCTTTTTTTTTTTTTTTTCTTTTATTCATTTTAGAGAGGAGACACAGAGTGAGAGAGAGAGAGAGAGAAAGAGAGAAAGGGGGGAGGAGCTGGAAGCTCAACTCCCATATGTGCCTTGACCAGACCAGTGCAGGGTTTTGAACTGGCGACCTCAGTGTTCCCAAGTCGACGCTTTATCCACTGCGCCACCACAGGTCAGGCCAGGGATTTAGCTTTTAACAAACCTAAATTTAAATCCTGGCTCTGCCACTTTGTGACCTTCAGGACATCACTGCTTTCTGAACCTTGGTTTTATTGATGATAGAATTAAGATAATACTACTTGCTCCCAAAGATGCTGTCAGGATTAAATGGCATTACAAAAATGAATGGGCTAGGCCTGACCTGTGGTGGCGCAGTGGATAAAGCATCAACCTGGGAACACTGAGGTCGCCAGTTCAAAACCCTGCACTGGTCTGGTCAAGGCACATATGGGAGTTGATGCTTCCAGCTCCTCCCCCCTTTCTCACTTTCTCTCTCTCTCTCTCACTCTGTGTCTCCTCTCTAAAATGAATAAAATTTAAAAAAAATGTTATATTATAAAAATGAATGGGCTAGCCTGACCAGGTGGTGGCACAGTGGATAGAGCATCGGACTGGGATGCAGAAGACCCAGGTTCGAGACCCTGAGCTCGCCAGCTTGAGCGCGGGCCCATCTGGCTTGAGCAAAAGCTCACCAGCTTAGACCCAAGGTTGCTGGCTCCAGCAAGAGGTTGCTCGGTCTGCTGAAGTCCCACGGTCAAGGCACATGTGAAAAAGCCATCAATGAACAACTAAGGTGACGTAATGGCAATGAAAAACTAATGACTGATGCTTCTCACCTCTCTCCGTTCCTGTCTGTCTGTCCCTATCTATCCCTCTGTCTGACTCTCTCTCTGTCCCTGTGTAAAAAAAAAAAAGAATGGGCTAGATCAAGTGGCACATAGCAAGCCACCCCTCTTCTCTCCTCTCCACAAGGGAAATGGGACTCTCGTGTTAGAGCAGACCAGGCAAATATAGGTTCTGGAGCAGTGGTTCTTAACCTGGGTTCTATCGAACCCTAGGGGTTCGATGAGTCGGTCTCAGGGGTTCGGAGAAGCCTCAGCCGCGGAGGCCAGAATAAAGTAATACCGTAATTTGTTGTGAGTTCATGCACTTTGTTGGTTTTGCTCTTTGAACAAGGTGATGTTCACGCATGGCTCATTTTATGCACCAGTAAAAAAACATATACCTATGTCTTGAATTTGGAAAAAAAATCATTATTTTATTTATCACTAAAGAAGGGTTCGGTGAATGCGCATATGAAACTGGTGAGTTCTGTACCTCAAAAAAGGTTAGGAACCACTGCTCTGGAGTCATGCTTTTTATGATAGTAGGCAAGTGAGTTAACCTCCCCCCGCCTAGGTTTCCTCATCTTAAAGTGGTGATGCTAACATGAACCTGTTTCATATAGCTAATGTGAGCACTGAATGAATACAGGAGAAGTACTTAGGAACAGTACCTGGCATACAGCAAGTACATGAATGTTAGCTTTGTTAGCTTTTGTACAGCTCTAATCCACTACCCTACCTTATGTTACAGCTGTCTATGTGTTGAACTCCGTCACTACAGGATAGGAGCAGGAACCATGTCTAATTCACCACATAGAAATAGGGTCTCGCCTGACCAGGCGGTGGCGCAGTAGATAGAGCATTGGACTGGGATGCAGAAGACCCAGTTTCGAGACCCGAGCTTGCCAGCTTGAGCGCGGGCCCATCTGGCTTGAGCAAAAGCTCGCCAGCTTGGACCCAAGGTTGCTGGCTCCAGCAAGGGGTTGCTCGGTCTGCTGAAGGCCTGCAGTAAAGGCACATGTGAGAAAGCAATCAATGAACAAATATGGTGTCGCAATGGCAACAAGAAAGTAATGATTGATGCTTTTCACCTCTGTCTGTTCCTGTCTGTCCCCATCTATCCCTCTGTCTGACTCTCTGTCCCTGTAAAAGAAATTAAAAAGAAGAAAAAAGAAATAGGGTCTCAGTGTTGTTCATTTGAAAGGTATTTTATGGGTAGAAAGGGAGAGAGACTAAAATACTATGTATAGGTAGCAGCTTACTCCTGAGTCATTTACCTCTTCCCTAAAGTGACTGCAACGTCCTCATCCTTGAAAAAGGGTGTGGCTCAGGGCTAGTATGAACCATATGGCCCCTTCTAGATCTTGGCAACAGCTCTAAAACTTTTCTCTGCTATGACGCACATGACATTACCTGATGGTGCATAAGACACTCCCACAATGCACACAGATTACAGGCTACAGCACAGATAAGGTAGGCAGCATGTCATGCATAATTCCTGGTACACCAGCTGACACTCCACCCTCCCTCTTTGCCTCAAGTAAGCTTATCAGATGCAAGCAAGAGAAAGTGGTGAGAAGCAAGAGAAAGTGGTGAGAGTAGAGAGATGAACTCAGATTTATATAAAAAATACATCATTGCCAAAACTTGGGCAGTTTTGCTGACAGTAGTAAATAAATTACACACAACATATCTCCCAACCGTTGGCAGTACACCAGCTAAGTGTTGCTCTGGAGAACACACCTGATTCCCAGGAGGAAAGAGTGAACCTGAGTGGAAGGAGGAAGAACAGGAGCAAACTGACCTGGGTTGCACTACCTATCAGAGCAGAGTGCCATTAGGAGGAAACCATAAAGAGGGGTCTCTTTTGGTGGCTGACAAGACAGTGCTAACAGAAAAGAGACAGTGGAAAGCCACAAGGAGGTGGAGCTTGGCTGGACAGATGAAAGAATAGAAGGAAGGATACTAGCTAACATGGGAATAGGAGAGAGAGAAAAGTGACACAGCCAAATTACTTGGGTTCCCACAGATTTGCTTTTACGAGATTTAGAAAACCACAGGGATTATACTTTTGGTAAAAACATTTCATATAAAAACATAAGTCATCAGAGATCAGGCCTTCTGAGTAGTCGAAACCAAAGATAGTTCCTGAACTAACTCATTAGAATGACCCTTTGCTTTGGATGCCAAGACTCTTAGGGGTTTTATGCTTGGTTTTTGTACCATCCTTCAGCTAGGCTTTCTGTATGTGATTTTACCACCACACTGTCCCCACCCCTTCATTTTTTTGCCTCATGCTAAAGGAATTTAGCCTATGCCTATGACTATTAGGAGCCACTATGACTAATTTTTGGAAGGAAGTAGGGTACCAAGAAACAATTAAATGAAATAAATAAAAGGGCCACTGGAGGAGTACAAAATATACATAGTTGATGGAAATACTGCTTGGGCATGATAAAGAATGGGTGACAATAATGGAACAAATAATCGCAAAATTACCTCTGCAGATTTACAGATTGCTTTTAGGACCTTATGAAGTCAGTGTCTCTAGTCTTCTACCGTTAGGCCAGCAGAGGAACATTAAACCTGATCTACAGATGGGGTCACTAGAACACCGGAAGCCAGATGCCTTTTGTGAGTCCACACAGTGATGGAGTGGAGAGGGTCAGGAACCAGAGAAGGGATCCTTTGATACAGTGGAAATAATGCAGCTTCAGAGTCAGAGAGACCTAGGTTTGAATAATTACTGGCTACCTACTGACACGTGACTTTTGGTAAATCTGCCCCCTTTCTGAACTGTGGTTTCTTCATCTGTGGAATGAGAACAATACCTACCTGAGTTGGTTGTGAGAAGAACAAGAGGGAGTAGTTATAGTAAGTGCCAACATCATTTACTGAGGTAACTGTTCCTCTCACTGTCCTGATGGGACCAGTGTGCTCCTGCTATCCTTTATTCCTGCCACTCTCCTATCTGTTATTTGTCACTACTCTCCAGCTTCTGAGCCCTGCTTGACAAGTGTTCCAGAGTTGGGAGGCAGAGGTGGCCTTACCGGTAATAGGAAGTTGGTCGGGGTGGGGCATCAGGGGTATCCTGCTCCAACTCCCGGTATACAACTTCTGGCAGCTTGGGAGTGGTGCTGGCAGAAGCATTATGGTGGTGGTGATGGTTGGAATCCTTACGCTTCTCCTTGTTCTTATGCTTGCCCGACTTGGGTGTCACAGCCGGCGTCTCAGTGTTCTCTTTGTTGCTGCCATTCTCAGGGGTCTCCTCAGGGGCCTCCTCATCCTCTGACACCACATCCAGGTTGTCAAAGATGCTGATGCGGTGGACGCGGCCATGCAGGTCCACCTCCACCATGCGCTGGGCCTGTGCGTAGCTCATCACCTCACGGCCTGGTGACTGTGATACCTCTGAGGGGCTGGGCGACTGCTTGTTGGCTGGGCGTGACTGGCGCCCTTTCTTCTTGTGCTTGCGGAGTGGAGTCTGCTGCGGGGGTGGTGGGTTGTCGTGGTCATAATGGTACAGATGGTACTCGATACCACTGTAACTCTTGTAGACCTTGCGGCAAGTTTCCACGGGGCACTCATATGGCGGCTTAGTTGCCCGCAAGTTGTGGCAGAAAGTCTTCACATCAAAGTCCACCCCCATGCTGTCACATCTAGAATACAGAGATAAGTTAGCGTAAGCCCAGGAAGAATTCCTGCCACCTACTCGACTCCCTCTAGTCTTCCCTCTCCTCAAGGATTCTTGCCAGGCCATCTCTATAGCATCTTCAAATGACATCTTCTCTACACCATGGCCACAATCTTGGCCCCATCACCTATTGCCTGGTCATTCTGCCCTATGCCTCAATTCTTCTAGTCTAACCTTTCATAATGTGGCCAAAGAATCTTTTTACCAAGTAGCAATAGTCATTTCGATCTGGTTAAAATCTGATGCTCCCTACTTACTTCAGGGTAATATCCAAATTCCCTGTTAACATTCAAATGCTCCTTTCACCATAAGACCCTAGTCCTCCTTTCTAGACTCTTCTTTTCACCAGTAGACAGCTGTGCTTCTGTCTATCCAGGGCAATTTGCCATTTCCTGAATGTTATAACCTCTCATTTCTGCAAGATGATCTCTATTTGGAGTGCCTTTCATCCTTTCTGATTGGTGAGCTCCTACTCATTCTTCAAAACCCAAATCAAATGCCTCTTGTTCTGTTATGACTTGTCTCTCCTATGCGAGTTGTGTTTTCATAACATTCTATTCTTACTTCTTTGCCTCCACCCACTAGACTGGGACTAGCTATGCAGGGCCTACCTACCTCTGTATACTCAGTACTTGGAATGTAGCGGACATTCAGTTTTTGGCAAGTGAATAACCTGTTGAATGAATAGCTGAATGAGGGGTTCACCAGGTTTGGAGCTGAGAGAGATGGATGAAGGCTAGTGTTAGCCCATGTATAAGCTTGAATGGGTAGTCTTAGACTCCAGCAGAAATCACTGGATTATAGAATTAGTTCATTTCTGAGGTCTTTAAGGGAAGCCTATGCCCTGGCCCTGGTAGTAGTACCAAGGCCTAAGGGTACAAACAGGAACAAGACAATCCAGGCATACTCAGCTCCATGCTGGCCCTCAGGGCCCTCCCTTTCTCCCCTCCAGTGTTCCTGGGTGAGTGGAGACAGCAGATGGCACCAGCCCCCAGGAAGCCCAGCTTAGTCACAGACTGCCCCAGTTTCTCTGGGCTTAGATGAGTTTAACAATTCAGCTAGGGCTTGGCACCATTCCAGGCAGTAGGACCCTGAGCTCCCTGACAGTGACCCCCTCTAGGCTTCTATTCTTATGCAGCTTAACCAAGCAAGTGGTCTGCTTCAGCCTCTTTATGTCAAGACATCTGACTTCCACATTAGTAAAACTACTACTTCCTACCTGATTCTATGTCTTTAAACAAGACAAATGGAGCACAAATAAGCTCTCTTTTTTCAATAACAAGTCCCGGGTGAATGCTGCAGCTCAGCTGCCCGGGTTCCCTGGCTTCCCTGGCTTCCGAAGTAGCACAGAGCCCCAGGCAGATGTCCCGCTGGGACTCAATGGCAGAGACACAGGGGAAGGAGCTGAGAACTTAGGTCTGAAAGCCTGTGGGTAGGGCCTGGGGCCCAGGGGTACGGCGGAGGAGCTTAGGGGGATGGAGGAAGTAGGGGGCAGGAGCCGGAGGGATCAAACCAGACCCAGCGATGCCCGCAGCCCTCTCCTGGATGCGGCGACATTTCCCTTTTTTCGAAGTGTAACAAGTTAAACGAGGCTCCCCTCCTGCGGTTGACCCTGGGAGCCCCGAAGGATACACTGTTGCCCTGGGATGCCCGCTGGGAGAGAAGACACTGTCAGTTCTCTCAGCTGGAGGGATCCGAGGGGCTCTTGAGCAGAGCAGCTTAGTGCGCGCCCCACAAAAGTAGTCAACCCGTTCCCGGCTGGCCACTCCCGCCCTGGTCCCAGGCCCGCACTCACCGGCCACCTCGAGTCCGGGCTCATCGCCGGGGCCGCCCGCTGGGGCTCCGACTCCACTTGGCGGGGAAAGACGGGCCGGGGAGGGGGAGCCCCAACTCCGGAAACCTCAGACCTCGCCACCCCAGGCCCCTGCCGCTCCACGCTGTGGCCCCGGCTCCCCGGAATTCCCGCGCTGAACCCCGCCGCTCCCGGTCCCGCCGGCTCCCCTGTGTCTCAACTCTGTCGGCTGCCTCCCGTTTCGAGAGCCCCTAAGTTGCCCGACCTCGGGACCCAGCACCGCCGGAACAATGGAGTCTCCCGGAGACAGAGCGGGGACAGCGGCGGCGAAGACGGTGGCGGCAAAGGCAGGGACAGCAGCGGCAGCAGCAGCGGCGGCGACGGCGTCTGCGCAGGGTAAAAGTGGTGCCGCGGTGCTGCCGAACTGCACTTTCGCCACAGGTCCCCGCCCGCCAGCTGAGGCTCGACAGACCATTCTCTGGAGTTCGTAAGGGCCCTGAACACCCTAGAGGACTTCTCTAGCACCTCCATCTTAGTGCTGAATTTATGGAGATTGAAGTAGCGGTACCAAGGTTCCAGAGTTTCGGGACGTGTGTGGCGAATCTGCAGCCACGAATGTCGAGCGCGGGGCTGGGCATGAGGAGCCCGCCCTTCTCCCTTCCCCCCCTTGTCTCCTCCTTCCCTTCTCCCTCCCCCTTCTGGCGCCGCGGCTGCGGTAGAGACCTGGCCTTGGTCTCGGAGGAAGGGGGCGAGGCGGGGCCGGAGCCACAGGGCGGGGCTGGAGGCAGGGCCGGGAGCAAGAGGGACGCAGGCTTGAGCCTAAGGAAGGGCAGAATTTATGGGTAGGGGCGGGCCGGGGCTGAAGAGAATAAACCAGCCTATGGGGTGGGAGCTAGGAAGGGCCGGGGTTGGGAAGTGGGCGGGGCCATCAGTAAAGTGGCTCCGAGCAAAGAGACTAGGGACTGAACTCGGGCAAAGATTGGGGCTAAACTGAACAGTGAGCCTCAGAAAAGAAAGGACGGGGCTTTAAATGTGCCTGTAAGGTGAGGATACACAGACCTGGCGTTGCGATCCTTAAAGAAAGGGGCGTGGCTTGGGAAAGGTAAAGGGGCGGGGCGGACGTAAAAGGCGGGACCGGGTTAGGAATAACGGGCGCGGCTGAAGGAAAAGGAAGGAGCTTGGGAAAGGTAATGGAGCCGGACTGGAGGAAGGGTGTGGATCCGAAAGAAGGGGCAGTTTGGAGAAGGTGCAGAGGGCTGCTGGGGTGTGAAAGGATTTGTTCACGGTAAAATGGGGTTCAGGTTCCTGGAACCTTGTAGGTTGGCGGGGACATATATCATGGCTACACTTTGCCGGTTGGAAGATGGTCTCTAAACAGGCAGAGTTGATTTTAATGTGTCTAGGCTACTTAGTAGTAGTAACGAAGTGAACTAGGGTAAGTTGTTAAATTCTTTCTATCTCAAATTACATACTTGTGAAACGGAGCTCGGGAGCTTTATTGTCAGTTCTTTGGGGCTTTGGAGAACTTGGGTGCCAGTGAGAGTCCACTTAAACATGCTTGTCGCTGTACCTGTCTAGTTTTGCCACCGAAGAGGAATGTGAAAGAGTCTTTCAGGGTTCTGGGGTAAAGCCCAAAGGATCTGGAAGCTCCTATTTTATCTTAATACCAACCTTGCATTCGATCCACTGGAATGTATATTTTTGTATTGGGTGATTGTGTATTAGGATGGGGATAAATCCTAGCTGAAGTCATCTTTCCTCCTCCTCCTTGGTATGGTGCCAGGCCCTGGATCTGCTAGTCCTCCTAGTCTCCCTCTCCAAGACCCATAATACAGAGGTGGAGCAATTACTATTATCAGCTTTATTATTGGCATGAAGGCGGGGAGGTGGTTACAGTGCCTGGCCCTTCTGTGGGTGAGGGATTGGAGGACTTAACCAGTCATTTCTGATCCTCCAAGATGCCCTTCCAATGAGTCCCAGGACTTCAGATGCCTCTGGTTTTCAGCAGAAGCAGTGGGTGGGCAGATGGACAAAATGCAGGCATTAGATAAGGAGGTTCCTACCGCTACTCCGGAACTGGGGTTGAGCTGGGGTTGGCTGGGGGAGGGGGACGAGGTTGGATGTCCCTGGTGCGCATATAGGACAGCAGCTGCTCTGGAATCTCCGCCAGTACATCCTTGGCTAGTCGGGCCATGCTCAGCACTTGGTTCCCTGATCGGTCGACATAGTCACGGAATGGGACGAACTAGGACAGGCACAGATAATCAGGTGTGAGTTGTGGACAGTAGAGAGGGGAGAGGGGAAGGGGACGATAGGGAGGCTTCCTCTTTGACCTGTAACATCTCTTTCCAAATATTCCCCTATTCTGGAAAGCTTTCTAGTTTTGCTTTTTTATTTTCTATTTACCTTCAATCCACTCCTGTTTGGCTTCATGCAGTCTACTGAAATTCCATTTGGAACTGTTGACAACAGCCCTATGTTCCCAGATCAGTCTAGTAGGTAGTATTTGACAGTCCTCACCTTGCTTCTCTTTCCATTACATTTGACCATAACCTTCCTGGACACATTGCGTTCTTGACACATCATACTGCTGGATTTTCTCCTACCTTTCTAGATAAGCTCCCCGACCCCTATTCCTTTGGGATATATCTGATCTCTAAACCTGGTGCCTTCTCTTTCTCAGTTCCCTTCTTGTATGATTTTATACACTTCCTTTACTTTAAAAACTGTTCCTTGATGACTCCCAAATTTATATATCTATCCTTAGCCTCTTGTTAAAGGTCCAGAACCACGTATTTAGTTGGCTCTGTCACAGCTTCATTCAGTTGTCTTAGATACTTAAATTCCAGTGTTTTTACAACTGAATTCTGCCAAATCTGCTCCTCCTTCAGCTTTCCCCTTCCCAGTAAACCTTACTATCACTAATCCCATACTCAAGCTAGAAAACTGAGAATCATCCTTGAAGCTTCCCTCTCCATCACCATTTAATTAAATAGTCAGCTTTTGTAAAACGTTTCTTAATAATCTTTTGAGCCTGACTAGGTGGTGGTGCAGTGGATAGAGCATTGGACTGGGATGTGGAGGACCCAGGTTTGAAACCCTGAGGTCACTGGCTTAAGCGCAGGCTCACCAGCTTGAGAGCAAGGTCACTGGCTTGAGTTTGGGATCATAGACATGATCCCATGGTCACTGGCTTGAGCCCAAAGGTCTCTTTCTTGAAGCTCAAGGTTGCTGGCTTGAGCCCAAGGTCACTGGCTTGAGCAAGGGGTCACTCAGTCTGCTGTAGCCCCCCGGTCAAGGCACATATGAGAAAGCAATCATTGAACAACTAAGGTGCTGCAATGAAGAATTGATGCTTCTCATCTCTTTCCTTTCCTGTCTGTCTATCCCTAGCTGTCCCCCCCCCCCCCGTCAATAAAAAAAAAAATCTTTGAACTTGCTTCTTCTCTCTATCCTCACTGCTTCTATTCCCATATAGATCCCTATCATCTTCCCTCTACTACTTAAAGACTTCTTCACTAATGGGTTTACCTCCTTTCTTGCCCTGCTACTATCCACCCTCCATGAAGCAGATATCCTCTCAAAATGAATGTCTGATTATCTCACTCCCCTACGTAAAATCATTCAAGAGCTTTCCAAATTTTAAAGAACAAAACTCCAAATCTTTACCATGACCGGTAAAGTTTTGGCTTTCCCTTTCTCTTCCTGTGATCCTGCTACCCTAGTCTCTTGCCTTGTCCATGATTGGGCCAATTATTCTGAGCCATAGGGCCTTCTCTCATGCGGCTCCTCTGCCTAATGCTTATACCTTGCTTTAGGTTCCAGCTCAAATGTTAGTTCCTTATAGACGCCTTCCCTGACTACCCTACCTAAGATACGTCCCTGTTATAGGCTCATAGTGGCATTTGCTGTACCACTGCAGCACTTATCACAATCTAATGAGATATTTAGCTGTGTGATTATTATTGGTTGCCTTCACTAGAGGGCAGGGGCCTTGGGGATTTCCTACACTATGGATCCACAATGACTACAGCAGCCTGCCTGTTTTTCACAAAAATTTTGTTCAATGAAAGCAGCAAGGCTAAAGAGTGAGGGGGAGAAAGGTGGGTGATTAAGAAGGCAGAAGGTAGAGTGGCTGCCAACTTAGCCTTTCCTCCCCATCATGCCTTTCAGCTCCGTGACTTCCTCTCCCTGGTCAGGTCTACCTGGACAATGTCCCGCTCAGCGTAGCGTCCCCTAGAGGACACGCGCACGTCATCACCATCCAGCTCTTCCATCGCTGCAGAAAAGATACCATTCAGCAGATTGACCTCTCACACACCAACCCATGCTACCCCCTTCCTCTTAGTTCTCCTTTGAAGTCATCATGAGGACGCCTTAATGGTTGCATCAAAGTCCTACAAATATTAGGCATTGTTATGACATTATTATGCCTTCCCACACATTCCATCCTCCCAGGAATTCCAAGAGGGAAGTATTCAGATCAATAGCCTTGGTTATGATGAGGAAATAGGTTCAGAAAATGTCTGTGACTTTGCCAAGGTCCAGCACAGGCATCCATCCTATCTTTTTTGGGAGGCAGGCCTGGGTACCCAGATTCTCCCATTTTCCCTAATTCGTGGACTACTCATGGATACCCCCAACCTACTCACCCTCAAACATAGCTGGTCCCACACCAACAATAATGATAGACATGGGTAGTGAGGAGGCCTGCAAGGGAAAGAGGGAATAACAGGTGCGTAGCCATGGTAAGGAAGGTAACTGCTGACAGCAATGTCTATGTGTTACATTTCTGCACATCTTGCAAGTGGGGGCACTGATTTCCTTTGCTCTTGATTATTTTTGCAAGGACATCTGCATATCAAACAACTCTGAATTAACAAAAAGAAGGTTTGTTTAATGTCCAGTGTAATAAAACGTTGCACACTGAAACAAAGGGCAGGCATTCTTACTGCCCATTTTAAAAGATATGGGTTCCTTAAACTCAGAGTTCCTGTCCTATAAAGCAACTGACTGTGGGGGTAGGTGTCATCTGGCCCTCTCTGCATTATCTTGTGGGAATTGGAACTGAGAGAATAAGAGAAAGTGCTGATGATTGAGTTACTGCTATTTCTGGGAATGACAGAGTCCTTTGTCCCTGGCCCATGAGTCTTGTGTCTTCTGCCAGCATGCATAAAACTGGCAGGCTAAATTGTTAGCTTTCAACCCCTTCACAGTTATTATTTAATTAAATTGATATTAAATTAAAATCTCATCCTCTTCACAGCTATTAACAGTGACCCTTCTTGGCCAAGCCCTCCTCCTCAGACTTACACTGACAATGGCTTCCTTGGTCTGTGTCATGTCAGAGATGACCCCATCAGTGATGATGAGCAGAACATAGTACTGGGAACCATCAGAGATCTTGGCTGCAGCCCTGGGTGAGAGGCCATGAACAGAATCCAGCTGAAGGCCCAGAGAGGCCAAGTCAAACACCCCACTCCTAAAGTTTCCACAGCCAACAGGTATTAACAGGCAAGGACTGGGGCTTCTGAAGCTCTTGTTCTTTCCCCAGACCTGGATGCCTCCGCTGCCTGCCTCCCTGGCCTGCCATCCTTCCGTAACATTTATGGAGCACTTACTATGGTAGATTCTGTGTTAGGCACTGAAGGTACACCATGAGAAAAAACATATCTATCTCAGCCTTCTCAGTGGGAGGCAGACATTGATCCAAGAATCCCTGAAATAGGTGTAAAATTATACTTGTGACAAGTGCTGTGATAGAAAGGGACACTGCTATGACAGTGTACAGTAGGGGATCCTGACATAGTCCATGTCAGTGAAGGCTTGAGGAAACAATGTTTGAGGATGAAGGAGAGGCTAAGTGAAGGGGGGATCATTCCAGCGAGAAGGAACTGCATGGACCAAGGTTCTGTGATAGGACCGAAGGAAGCCCACCCTGTGTGGGGCCCAGGAAATGAGGGGAGCAGAGTGGACCAAGTGACTGAGGTAGGGCAGGAACCAGATCACATACATATTTCACCTCTCTCCTTTCTCCCCTCTGCTGACCAGATCCCATTTCCTGGGCTGCCAGGTCTTCAGCCAATCTAACTGCTGCTTTCAGAACTCCTTTTCCTTCATTTATCATTAATCTTTGAATCCAAGATTGTTTCCATCTGTACAGGACTTCAGACGTAATTGAGTCCAGTCCCCTTTATTTTACATATTAGAAAAACAAGATCTTGAGAGAGTATGAAGGCCATGGCAGACCCAGGTCTTTTGGCATCCAATCTCAGGTCCTGTTGGTTTGGAAAGGGTGGAACTATATTGTCCAATAAAGTAGTTCCTAGCCACATGTGGCTATTGAACTTTTAATGCATTAAGTTAAATAGAATTAAACATTCAGTTCTTTGTTCACCCTAGCTCCATTTCAAGTGCTCAATTTCCATATGTGGCTGGTGACTACCATATTGGACATCACAGGTATAGAACATTTCCATCATTAGAGAAAGTTCTATTGGACTGTGTTGGTATTTAAACCTGATATCTAAAAAATCAGAGGAAAGCATAGTGAATTCAAATAGCCATATCTCAGTTTGCCCCATGCCTAGGGTGGAATTGGGTTATAATCTTCCTTAGCAGCCTCTGCTCCCTTCCTGAGTTCTGTCAACAGCTTCTTTTTTTTTTTTTTTTTAAGTGAGAGGAAGGGAGATAGTGAGACAGACTCCCACGTGCATCCTGACTGAGATCCACCCAGCAACCTCCATCTGGAGCCAATGCTCAAATCAGCTGAACTATCCTCAGCACCTGGGGCTGATGCTTGAACCACTGGCTGCGGGAGAGGAAGAAGGAGCGAAGGGAGGGAAGAGGGAGAGAAGTAGATGGCCATTTCTCTTGTGTGCCCTGACTGGGAATTGAACCCAGGACATCCACATGCCAGGCTGAAGTGCTATCCATTGAGCAAAACAGCAAGGGCCTGACCTCAGCTTCTTCATAGGCCTGGACTGGTACTGTTTCCTATCATTCACTCATTTTACAAATACCATTGCACACTTGCTATGTGTCAGGCACCAAGCTCGGTGCTGAATATGCAGCAGAAAATGTGATACTGTGTTTGCGGAGATGGATTCTTATACCATTAAGATGCATTAAGGTTCAGGCTTTGAGGACATGGCATAGAACCTAAGACCTGGAAAATGAGTACAAGTTAGGTAGGTGAAGGTGTTATGGGGAAGGGGGAGCGGATGAAAAGGGAGAGGGAAAAGTATTCCAGAGAGAAGGTTTGGATGTGCAAACCAGGAGGTATATTTTAGGTGGCACATGTAGGACTACAGAAGAGAGAAGGCTGGTGCAGTGGGTGAGAATCCATTTAGGAAAGGATTTGTGAGCCAGGGGCAGTGGGAGGCATGGGAGGTACATGACTGGCTAGGGGAGGCCAGTCTGTGCCCCACTTGGCTATTGGGTGGGAAATAAAAAATGAAGAGAAGTCTGTGATCATCAAAATCATAGCTGCGCACTTGACATATATGATCTAATTTAATTTTTACCGCCATTTTATGTGATGGGCACATTTTAATTTCTATTTTTAAAATGAGAAAACTTTTCAGAGACATTAAGAATAGCATCCCTAAGAGATGGTGAATCCATGGTCCAAGCCCATGTTTGACCAACTTAACCTAAATCTGAGCTCTTGATGCCTTCTATTCCCAGCCTGCTCTTTGGATACCCCTCCATTCCATATATATGGCACATTCTGATCCTAGTGTCCTGTTCACGCTTTCCTGAGCATGCCCCTTTATGTCTCTGTGCTTTTCATATGTGGTTTGTTTTTGCCAGGTCTACTCTACTCCCTTCTCTGATAAAATTCAACTCAGCCTCCAGATTCAGCATGGCAGTTCCCTCTATGAATAGACTGTTTTGGGTTTCTCAGACTAGGTTACACCCTGCCCTCCTCTTCCTCTGCCTCCTAGGACACTGCCCACTGAGATGAGCTGTGTGCCCTTCCAAATGGGTTCTCATACCAGCTTCTGTGCCTAGGGTGGTCCAAGGCAACAGAATACCTGGAGCATCCATCTACTGTATGATTTTGTGTATAAAGCTAGATGATTCTATGTACACTTAAAACACTTTTTTTTTTCTAAGTGAAAGGAAATGGACACAATGTGAGAACAAGGAAAAATCTGTATGAATTTTTAAGATAAAATATGGTGACTTCAAAGTCATTTTCAGTCTGGCTACTTTCAGCTGTGTCCCCCAGATTCCCCTGCGGGAAGCAGTTACTTGCCATTGCTGACAGGCGACTTGCTGGAAAAGTCTGGGGAGCTCTGGCCTTCGGAAGGTAATGATTTATTTATATTTCTGTCTCTTGCACCAAGACAAGAGCTCCCAGAGGCAGAGACTAGATCTGATTCATCTGTGAGTCTCCAGTGCCCCAGCAGCAAATTGAGCACACAGCAGATGCCCTTTGAATAGTAATAACTATAATAATAGTAACAGTAACAGCTAACACCTATTGCACTTATGATGTGGCAGGCACTGTTCTAAGCGCTTGACAGATATTTAGTTAGTCTTCACAACCCTATTATGTGGATATTATTATCCCCATTTTACAACTGAGGAAACAGGCATAGGGAGGTTAAGAGTCTTGCCCAGCCTGACTTGTGGTGGCACAGTGGATAAAGTCGCAACCTGGAATGCTGAAGTCACTGGTTCAAGGCCCTGGGCTTGCCCGGTCAAGGCATATAGGAGAAGCTTCTCCCTCCCTTCTGTCTCTCTCTAAAAATTAATAAATCTTAAAAAAAAAAAAAAAGGAGTCTTGCCCAAAATGAGTGGTAGAGCAGGCGTATTAGGTAGTCTGACTCCACATCCCATGCTCATGTTATGTTGGGTCTTTTCTTAATGTTCATTAAATAAATTAATGAGTTACTTAGTGAACTTTTCCAAGATAATATTTAAGAAGTCAGTTTATTTTAAAAAATGTTTAATTTATTGGTTTCAGTGAGAGAGGAGGGGAGACAGAGAGAGACAAACATCGATCTGTTCCTGTATATGCTCTGACTGGGAATCAAACTGGCAACCTCTGTGCTTCTGGACAATGCTCTAACCAACTGCGTGATTCAGCCTGGGCAAGAAGTCCATTTAATAATAACTAAAGAATATGCTCAGGCTCCAGTATTAAGTGAAAAAAATCAGTAGTGAAATATTCCATGTAATTTGATTGCATTTATGGATGCATAAAAAAAAGACTGTCAAAAACTATATGTAGTCCTGGCTGGGAAGCTCAGTTGGTAAGAGTGTCATCTCAACATGCCAAGGTTGAAGGTTCGATGCCCAGTCAAGGACATACAAGAATCAACCAAATGAATGCATAAATAAGTGGAACAAATCAGTTTTTCTCTCTCCCTCATCCTTCTTCCTCTCTCTAAAATCAATTAAAATAAAAAGGAACCTATATATATTTGCATTCCCATAGCCAGTATTCTGGGTGATTTCTTACTTCTTGAAAATTTCTATAGCAACGTTATGTGTTACGTTACTTTTATAATTAAAGAAACTATCACTTCTTGGCCTTTTGGCTAAGTATAAGTATAATGAAAGAAACTATTATTCTGCCTGACCCAGTGGCGCAGTGGATAGAGCATCTAACTGGGACATGGAGGACCCAGGTTCGAAACCCTAAGGTTGCCAGCTTGAGCCCAGGCTCATTTAGTTTGAGCAAGACTCACCAGCTTGAACCCAAGGTCACTGGCTTGAGCAAGGGGTCACTCGCTCTGCTGTAGCCCCTGGGTCAAAGCACATATGAGAAAGCAATCAATGACCTACTAAGGTGCCACAACAAAGAATTGATGCTTCTCATCTCTCTCCCTTCCTGTCTGTCCCTATCTGTCCCTCTGTCCCTCTCTCTGTCTCTGTCACACACACAAAAAAAGAAACTATTATCCATATCATGAATTAGAAAATAAACAAATCTTTATTAGGGAAAAAGGAAGTCTATGGACATATGAATCTCCCTGAAATTCTTCCACTTTTATTCTTTTTGTATGTTTCATTTTTTTTACTGTCAAGCTTTCTGAGGTACTTTGTTTTAGTTGGGTCTCTTCTATTCAGCATTAAGTATGATTCATTTTTTTTTTCTTTTCTACAGGGACAGAGAGAGAGTCAGAGAGAGGGATAGATAGGGACAGACAGACAGGAACAGAGAGAGGTGAGAAGCATCAATCATTAGTTTTTCATTGCCGTTGTGACACCTTAGTTGTTCATTGACTGCTTTCTCACATGTGCCTTGATCACGGGCCTTCAGCAGACCGAGCAACCCCTTGCTGGAGCCAGCGACCTTGTGTGCAAGTTGGCGAGCTCTTTGCTCAAGCCAGATGGGCCCACGCTCAAGCTGGCGACCTCAGGGTCTCAAACCTGGGTCTTCCGCATCCCAGTCCGATGCTCTATCCACTGCGCCACCGCCTGGTCAGGCAAGTATGATTCATTTTTTAATTTAATCAAAGAATCCTTTTCTTTTAGTAGTTGAGCTTATCTAATTTCTGTTTATTGATACATGTTTGGTTTTAGTTCTGTCATTTTATTTTCATTTAAAAAATAATTTGATATGTGATCTGGGCTTTCTTAACTTTGTATGTTTTTATTCTAAAAATTTGGGAATGAAATCAATGAACAAATAAAGTACCACAACTAAGAGTTGATGCTTTTCATCTCTCTCCCTTCTTCTCTGTCTCTTTCTCTTACTCAAAAAAAAGAAAAAAGAGCCTGACCTGTGGTGGTGCAGTGGATAAAGCGTCGACCTGGGAACACTGAGGTCGCCAGTTCAAAACCCTGCACTGGTCTGGTCAAGGCACATATGGGAGTTGATGCTTCCAGCTCCTCCCCCCTTTCTCTCTCTCTCTATCTCTCTCTCTTTCTTTCTCTCTCTTTCTTTCTCACTCTGTGTCTCCTCTCTAAAAATGAATAAATAAAAAGAAATTAAAAAAAAAAGAAATGGAGTTACTTTTATATCTTTTAATTTACCATTTATTAAGCACTTGCTATGGGCCAGACACTGTGTTAATAATTCCTACATTGTTATCTAATTTTAAATTCCCAATAACCCTATAAAGAAGGAGCTATTGTTATTTATTATTATAAGGATGAAATGGAGGCTTAGAGGCTAATTTGCATTAAAAAAAATCACATGGTTATATAATGGTAGAACTAGGATTACTCCCAGATCTGATGCCAAAGCTTGTGACTTAACTATTGTGCTATAAGTCTTTCTTTCCCCCATATTTGAGCCTTGAGTTGTTGTTCCCAGGGAGGTGGGCTGAGATAGTTTGTTGATATCCTCTTTGCTCCAGAATAGGGCATTTTATAACCTCTTTATACTAAAACTTGACTAACAAAAATGTTCACCATCTCTCCCAAAGCCCAAGTTCACTACGAGTGGTTTTAATTATCCTTGGAAAGTCAGTCCCCTGTCTGGGTCCCCTCATTCGCCTCAAACCACATCCAGTTCCCTTACCTGGCCACCTGGTTGATGACAGGAGCAAAATAGGTGGGCCCGTAGAGCTGCACTGTGCGTAGGCTCTGGAAGTAGCTCTCCAGCACGCCCTCAATGCCCACACAGTTAGGGTCTTCATCGTTGTTGTTCTGTCAGGGAAGATGTCCTGCTGGGATGAACCCATGCAGCGTATACCCAGTAGTGCTCTGACCCCAGCTCATTCCTTCCTTTCTCCATCACTCTCTTTCATGTTCCCCTCCAAACTCCAGCCCTGCTCCCCTCCCTGCTCTTCTACCCTATCATAATAACTTCTGTTCCTCTGCAGGTCCATGACTCTTAGAAGAAATATAAATAGAAGAAATTCATCAACTTGGATGGGCCAGATGCCAGGGCATGGAGTGTAGGCTCTGGTCCATTCCATACCAGGGGGAACTGATGGGAGATCCGTCCCTCTGGGGGCAGCTTGGCCCCAAAGCCGTAGGCTGGGAAGAGCTTGTCACTGTCATAGTCCTGGATGATTTCTCCCACTGCCTTGAGGGCCATGGCATAGGCGCTGAGCTGGTAGGGACTCATGTAGTGCAGGGAGGTAGGCTGCAGGGGATTCCCTGTAGGGACACAGGAGCCCCAGCCTCATGGCCACCTTGCTCATCCATCTATTAATCTACCTATTCTTGTATGCATCCATTCATGTATCCATTCGTCCACTCTTTATCCATGCACTCCCTCATTATTTTACCCACTCATCATTATGTTCATTTATCCATCTGTCCACCCGTCAATCCCTATAGCTATCCATCAATTTATCTACCTACCCATACATTTACCCATTCACTAACATAAATCCATGTATCAGTCTATCTATCTACCTCTATTCATCTGCTTTTCCATTCTCTTATCCAGCTATCCACCCACATATCCATCCATCCATCCATCCATCTACTTGTCCACCTGCCATTTCTCCTCCTTTTCCACCCATCCATACAGCCATATTCTTCTGTCCACCCATCCATTTATCCCTACGCATTCCATTCATTCACTGGCCTATCCTCATATGGGTCCATTCACCTTTCTACTCATTTCTTCTTTATCTACTTACCCATTGTTGCCCCAGTTTAAATATCTATTTATCCACCCACATACTCATCCATGCATTCTGTTGTCCTCACTCACCAACCCATCTACATGCTCTGTTCATCTATCCACCCCGTTATTACCACCCACTCCTCTATCCATCTCTCCTTATACGCCTATTATCTCCCATCCATCATTGACTCCTCCAGTTCTTGAGCTATGTATCCTTTCAACTTTCTCTATCCATTTACACACCTATTTTCCTGTCCCCTCTACCCATCCTTACCCCCAATAATCTCTCCCCAGCACTCCTGTTCCAGGACTAGCCTGGCTAGGCTTTGCTTCAAGCCTGGGCTTACTAGGTAGGTGAACTGTTATCCCTAGCTTGGAATCCAGGCCAATCCTAAAGACTTCCTCCATATCCCATTCCCCAAACCACACCTCACCATTAGAAGCTGTGAAGTCAATGGCTACTGTGAAGTTCAGCTGGGTCCTGTCAGGGGAGTAGATGGAATGATTGAGAAGAGAAGGACTAATACTTATACCAGGATTTCTCAAACACTAGTGTGCATACAAATCACCTGGGAATCATGTTTAATGTAGATTCTGATCTGGATTATCTAGGTGGAACCTGAGATTATACATTCCTAACAAACTGCCAAGTGATGCAGATGCTGCTGGTCCATGGAGCACACTTTGGGTTGCAGAATTAGATGCCTACTGTGACAAGCGTATTACATGTGATTTAATAATTTAATTTAACCCCTACCATAGTTCTGAAGTAGTAATTAACATCTCTATATTACACAGGAGAAAAGCAAGGATAAGAGAAGCAAAGTACCTTTCCCGGTTTGCCTGCTTAACTGAACCAAGCAGAAGGTCCCTACAGTCTGCTTGGCTTTTCCCTTTCTCTTGACCTCTCCCTCCTACCTGGCCATACTTTTATATGGGTCCCAGTCAGATTAACAGGGCCACATTTGAAGACCTCTGGAATCTTGAATAGCTCCAAACCAGCAGCAGCTGCTGCTCACCCATCCATGGCCTCATTGTAGCCACAAGTTCAGGGGGCTCTGGAAGCTAGGGATGAAACCTCAGGAAGAGAACTAAAATTGGCAACCCTATGCATTTTATAGAACACTATAGTTTGCCAAGTGTTTTAAAGTTTATCTTCATGATCTCATTGGACCCTGACAACTCATAAATAAGACTAAGGCTCAGCCCTGGCTGGGTAGCTCAGTTGGGTAGAGTATTGTCCTGATAAACCAAGGTTGCGGGTTGGATCCCCAGTCAGGGCACATATAAGAATCAACCAATGAATGCATAAGTGGAACAAAAAATCGATATTCTCTCTCTCTCATATCAATCAACAAATTTTAAAAATTATTTTAAAATTTTTAAAAAAGAAAAGTGAGGCTCAGAACTGGGAGGAACTCATTGTTTAGCCCAGACTTTGGCCTGTGACTCACCCTCCTTTGATGTAATCGACAAAAGTGAACTCAGAGTCCACAGAGAAGGAGAGCAGCGTCACCTGTGGGACAGAAGAGGCAAGGGCAGTTGTGGTGGTAGAAGGGAGGGAGACACACGGCGCCACCCCACCGCCCCCGCCCACATTTTTTAATTTTGGAAATGGCAAAAAGGGAGTGTCAGAAACAACTGGGTTTCCAAAAGTATATTAAATTAAGTTTTTAAAAGAAATTCTGCAAAAGAGTAAAGATCAAAATGTTTTCACAGTTGAGGGGAAAACTTAACGCTGCCACATTGTGCCCAACATCGCTAATCCAAGTAATCTGTGGCCACAGCCTTCCGGTACCCCCAACATTCGTCATGCTAGGTCAGTGGAGAGAAACAGATGGGTCCAGGGAGGGTCAGAGCTCCAGGGAGCACTCACAGTTCCCGAGTTGACATATTTCTTCTTCTTACATTTCTTCCGAGGGTTAAGTACCTGGGTAGGGAAGATAACAGTGATGGTGGGAAACAGGAAGGGAACTGCAGCCTGAACACACTGGGATGGAGGGAGACCTGGGCAACCTGGGCAGGGCTGGAGCTCTCACCTCATACACTGTAAACTGGTTCTGGGCCTTGCTTAGCTCCCGGTAGCTGGTGGTGAACTCACCGATGAAGTCGTGGCTGCAATGAGGCCAGGGGTGGGTGAGCAGCAGCTGCTGCTGGCTTGGAACCAGCCCTAAAACCAGCCTTTTATTCTCACTATCCCCTGCCTCTACTTGAGCTGCAGGGCACTGGGGGTGGGGCCAAAGAGTGGCCAGCTATGGGGAAGAGAAGGGGAGAGACAGTGTACCAGAGAGACAACTGAGGGGAGCAGTTGTACCCAAGGCATTAGCCTTCCTGGTTCCCAAAGCCACTTTGGGGGTCCTAGTGAATGCACTATATATTATAGGGAACTGTTTGGGTTAAGTACAGGAGAAGGCAATTCTACCTTCCATCCCTGTCCCAGTCGTACACATCAATCTTCACTGTTCTGTAAGACGAAAGATAAAGATAGGCTGAGTGGAGACTCCCTCACCCCTTAACCATACACAACTTTTCTTTGCATTCACTCATTAGTCCTTCCATAAATTTTCTTCCCATGTGCCCATCCATCCTATCTATCCATTCATCAGCCCACGCACAATACCAACCTATCTACTGCCATTACCACCACTACTATTACTACTGCTGCTATTTGTACCACTGTTGCTATTCTTGACCACTTACTGAGTCTTACTATATCCTAAGCATTATTCTCAGCACTTTCACAGATTGTTTCATTTAATTTATCAACCAACTTGGCTCTAGCTGGGTAACTCAGTTGGTTAGAGGGTTGTCCAACACATCGATTATGATTTTGATCCCTGCTCAGTGTACATATAAGAATCAATGACTAGCCTGACCAGGTGATGGCGCAGTGGATAGAGCATGGGACTGGGATGCAGAAGACCCAGGTTCGAGACCCCAAGCTCGCCAGCTTGAGCGCGGGGCCCATCTGGCTTGAGCAAAAAGCTCACCAGCTTGGACCCAAGGTCGCTGGCTCCAGCAAGGGTTTACTCGGTTTGCTGAAGGCCCGCAGTCAAGGCACATGAGAGAAAGCAATCAATGAACAACTATGGTGTTGCAACCACAATGAAAAACTAATGATTGATGCTTCTCACCTCTCTTTGTTCCTGTCTGCCTGTCCCTATCTATCCCTCTCTCTGACTCTCTCTCTGTCCCTGTAAAAGAAAAAAAAGAATCAATGACTAACTAGGTAGAACAACAAATCAGTGTTTCTTTCTCTCTCTAAAATCAATAAAATTAAATAAAATGAAAAATGAAAAAAATATGCAATGTATATTTTACTGATTTTAGAGAAAGATGAAGGGAGAGAGTGAGAGAGAGACAGGAACACTGATCTGTTCCTATATGTGCCCTGACCAGGGTTTGAACCGGCAACCTCTGTGCTTCAGGATGATGCTCTAAACAACTGAACTATCTGGGCAGGGCATAGTATTTTCTCTCTCTCTCTCTCTTTTTATTTTTATTTATTTATTTATTTATTTTGTGACAGAGAGAGTCAGAGAGAGGGACAGATAGGAAGGGAGAAAGATGAGAAACATCAATTCTTTGTTGCAGCTCCTTAGTTGCTCATTGATTACTCTCTCATATGTGCCTTGACTGGGGGGCTACAGCAGACCGAGTGATCCTTTGCTTGAGCCAGCGACCTTGCGCTCAAGCTGGTGAGACTTGCTCAAACCAGACGAGCCTGCAGTCAAGCTGGTGACCTCGGGGTCTCAAACCTGGGTACTCTGCATCCCAGTCCGATGCTCTATCCATTGCACAACCGCCTGGTCAGGCTTGCTCTCTTTTTTAAAGATTTTATTTCTTGATTTTGGAGCGAGAAGAGAGAGAGGGATAAAGGCGGGGTAGGAGCAGGAAGCATTAACTTACATTGCTTCTTGTATGTGCCTTGCCTGGGGTTTTGAACCAACAACTTCAGCATTCTTGGTTGATGCTTTATTCACTATGCTACCACAGGTCAGACAAAAATATTTTAAAAATTTATCTATTATCTTATGAAGTAAGTACTTTTATTCTTACTTTTTGGATAAGGAAGCAGGTACAATAAACAGAAACTTGACTGAGGATCATAATTGAACTGAAATTTAAACTCAGACATCCTGGTTCCAAAGACCTTGTTCTTAACTACTATGAGTAACTAAGTCTTCCCTATATGTCCATCTATGTGGCAGTCCATTCAACCATTTATCTATCCATACAGCCACCCATTTACCTATAAATTTGCAAATCCAATTATTTATTAATTCCTATCTTTGTCCACCCATCTAACTATATACATTTAGCCATTCACCAACTCATTGATGTATATAACCATCCATATGTCTATTCATCTATCCAACAACCTGATATCTGTCCCAACATTCTGATATCTGCCCATCTTGATATTCTATTCAGCTACACATCCATCCATTTATGTGCCCATCTATACTTCTACCCACCTACCTACCTTCATACTGCCCATTTATTTGTTCATATGGTCAGCTTATCCATCTACTTTATACTTATCCATCAACTACTCCATCCGTCCACCTACCATCCATTCTTTGGCTATCTATCATTCTGTCACTCCACCTATTTATTCTCCTGCTTTTCTAATCATTCCTCGGCCTTTCTAGCCATCCCTCAATCTCTCATATAGTATCCACCCATTCACCAGTTTATCCATCCACCTAACAGTTCATCCATATATCTTCTCATTCATTTGTTTATTTGCCCTTTCATCCATCCATCCATCCATCCATCCATCCATCCATCCATCCACCCACTCACCCACCTATCCGTCCACATGGCCATCCATCTGCTTCCCCATCTCCATGCCCAAAACTATGTCTCACCGAGCAGGATCTTCCAACATTATTATGACCCTTCTGCCATCATTCTGGGGCCCCACTCGCATGCACTAGTCTTCTTACTCCCTAACTTTTGCTGAAGCAGACCTGTCATAGTCTCCATTGCACAGTGCCCGCACAGGGATGCTGAAGGGCTGCCACACAGGGTTCAGTGTGTTTTTGACAACCTCTGTCTTGTGGCAGATGGTGAACCTGTAGAGGAGCAAGAGGATTAAATCCTGCCTTTGGGTAGGACTGAGTCCAGAAAGAGGGTCTGATACTCCCACTTGTTAAGTACATAATGTGTGCTGCCTTGAGTGAATTCTGGATTCAACCTCTGGTGCAGTCCAAGATACCCAGCGTAAGAACCCTAATAGGCCCATAATCACAGTGGGGGAGGCAGGGTACCAGAGGGGAGGGTAGTGACTCACGTGCCATCCTCATTGCTCCTGTAGAACACAAGGAAGGGGTCTGATTTTCCAAAGAAGTCCTTCTTGTCCAGCTTATTTGCACATAGCTGCATGGTAGCAATATCCTAAGGATGAAGTTGGGCTGTTGACCTAAAATTTCCCATAGCCACAGAGAGCCCACTAAAGAGGGTTTGGGAAGAGTAGCAAGCCTCCTGGGTCTAGCATGTGGGCCTTACTAACCCGGCAATTGCTAAGCTCCTCTGCGGTCAGCAGTATGGTCCCACACTTCTTGCCTGGTATACCCCTGGAAGCAGAAAAAGCCTCTTTGTGAGGGGAGTGGGGACTAGGCCACAGGATTGGAGTGGCCAATATGGGGCTGGGTAGGTAGACCAAGGGATTCAATGTGCCATTTACTGACAGTCCCCTGAGTGTGTCTCCTTATGTCCTGAGTGGCTTCTAGAGTGGAAGGGGTTAACTTTGACTGGGGATGGGGCCTATAGTCCAGAATGATGGGGTTAATATAGCCTAGCTGGACATCTCATAATGGTATCATGGGAAAAACATAGGATAATGAGTCCTGGGCAAGTTATTTTTCTTTTCTTTGGGCCCTAGTTCTTTCTTCCATTGAATGGGAATCATGTTCACCACTAAGGCCTGTGAAGGGATCTGAAAGTATGCATACAAGGAAAAACATTATGGCCTGACCAGGCGGTGGCGCAGAGGATAGAGCATCGGACTGGGATGCGGAGGACCCAGGTTCGAGACCCTGAGGTCACTGGCTTGAGCACGGGGTTACTCGGTCGGTTGTAGCCTCTCGGTCAAGGCACATGTGAGAAAGCAATCAATGAACAACTATGGTGTCGCAATGAAAAACTGATGATTGATGCTTCTCATCTCTCCCCATTCCTGTCTGTCTGTCCCTACCTATCTCTCTCTGACTCTGTCTCTATAAAAAAAAAAAAAAGAAAGAAAAACATTATAGCTATGAAGGAGGTCATATTTCTCAAAGCAGACCCTGGTATCTACCATATACCATATGCCAGACACTGTGCTAGGTATGAGTTGGTCAGCTGGCACTCCTAGCTCTACTAGACCCTGCCCTCAGGGAGCTTCCAGGGGGATTTGGATGTCAAAGCAATAGTCAAGTAGAGTGTGATATAGCAATCCTAAACAAGGTAGAGGAATTTCTATTCAGACCTGGAGCAAAGGGCTGGTTTGTTAGGTCCAAGATGCTGTGCTTTGTGAAGACTGTGAAGAGTAAAATAAGAATGACAAGGGAAGCCTTAACCTCCCCTGACCCATCTGCATGAAGAATACATACCGGGACACCCATTCCCAATTGTCTTGAGTCTCCAAGCACTCAGGGACTTTGTTGATATGGACCTGTGAAATCTGATACTCAAAAGGATCCCAAGTATGGGAGAGAGAAAGCTAGATCAAGAGTGTCCTGGCCTGACCAAGCGATGATGCAGTGGATAGAGCGTCGGACTGCGATGTGGAAGACCCAGGTTCGAGACCCCGAGCTCGCCAGCTAGAGTGCCGGCCCATCTGGCTTGAGCAAAAAGCTCGCCAGCTTGGACCCAAGGTCGCTGGCTCCAGCAAGGGGTGGCTCGGTCTGCTGAAGGCCCACGGTCAAGGCACATGTGAGAAAGCAATCAATGAACAACTATGATGTCGCAACGGCAATGAAAGACTAATGATTGATGCTTCTCACCTCTCTCTGTTCTGTCTGTCCGTCCCTATCTATCACTCTCTATATGTCCCTGTAAAAAAAAAAAAAAAGAGTGTTCTGGGTTCAAGTTCTGACTCCAACTTGCTATGTATTTTTCCCCATCTTTAAACTGATAATGCTGAACCATTTCTTTGGCTTCTTTGATCTCTGACTTTTTGTGCTCTAGAAAGACAAGTGTGATGAGTACAAGGAATCTTCACTTGCATATCCAAGAAGTCACTGATCCTACTGCCTTCTTGCTGTTTTTCACCTCCTTGATGTTTTCCCTCACCTCCTCACCCAATGTGCATTCCAGTCAATGATTATAATTATCACCACTTTGCATTTTACTCTTTTTCCCTTGCCCTTCTTTCTCTTTGATATTCTTATTTGTCAGAATTACAACCCTAGTTATATCCAATTCTCTGCCTGAAACCTGTACCACACCTATGCAACTGAATATGGCCAGAGGAAAACATATAGTCATGCCAACTAGTCTCATTATAAATGTATGACCACATATGGTGTCACAACGGCAACGAAAAACTAATGATTGATGCTTCTCACCTCTCTCCGTTCCTATTTGTCTGTCCCTATCTATCCCTCTCGCTGCCTCTCTCTCTGTCGCCGTAAGAAAATTAAAAAAACAACAAAAAACTATAGGGAGGGACACAGGGAAAACCAGATAGAAGGTGACAGAGGACAATTTGACTTTGGGTGATGGGTATGCAACACAATTGAATGATAAGATAACCTGGAGATGTTTTCATTGTACATATGTACCCTGATTTATTGGTGTCACCCCATTAAAATTAATAAAAAAAAACCCCCAAAACTATAAATGTATGACCACAAACCTCAAGAGGATCCTTAACCATATTATACATCCCAAGATCCTTTACTCTTCAGTTCTGCTAGATGGCAGTTTCACTCCTCCTTTACTCTCCTCAAACCCGAAAAGCCTCTTCCTCCATCCTCACTCCCAGCCAGTGACCTTGTTTCCTACTTCACTGACAAAACTGACGCAACCAGAAGAGAGTGTGCACAGACCCACCGCCACACCTCCCCTGCCTTCAGTAACTTCACCCACACAACTATCTTCCTACCATTGCTATAAATGACCGTCCATGTACCCATTTATCTCTCCACTGTGTGCTACATTCCATATCCTGTTGCTACACAACAACATCACTCCAGCAATTCCCTCCTCATTTTATGTCAGATTTTCAGTTTCTACTGGGTCATTCCCATTAATATACAAATGTGGTACAATTTGCCTTTTTAAAAAAATTTTGTTAAAGTTACTATCTTTTTTTTAAATTTTTTTATTTTTATTCATTTTTTTTAAGAGAGGAGACACAGAGAGAGAGAGAGAGAGAGAGAGAGAGAGAGAGAGAGAGAAAGGGGGGGGGAGCTGGAAGCATCAACTCCCATATGTGCCTTGACCAGACCAGTGCAGGGTTTTGAACTGGCGACCTCAGTGTTCCCAGGTCGACGCTTTATCCACTGCGCCACCACAGGTCAGGCACTGTCTTTTTTAATTTAATTTTTTATTGTTATTTATTTTTATTTTTTTAAAGAGGAGAGAGAAAGAGAGGGAGATAGAAGGAGGGGAGGAGCAGGAAGCATCAACTCCCATATGTGCCTGGGAAGCCCAGGGTTTTGAACCGGTAACCTCAGCATTCCAGGTCAATTCTTTATCCACTGCACCACCACAGGTCAGGCTAAATGTGGTACAATTTTTCTTATGTTAAAAATTTACAGGCCCTGGTAAGGTCACTAGGTGGACAGAGTCATATCCCAGCACACCAAGTTTGCAGGTTTGATCTTGGGTCAGGGCATATATGAGAAGCAACCAATGAGTGCACAACTAAAAATGGAACAACTAAGTGGAACAATGAATTAATGCCTCTTTCTTTCCCTACTACCCCCCCCAAATCAATGGAAAAAAATTACTTTAAATTACAAAACTACTCTTGACCTAACTTTCCTCTCACATGCTTCCTGCTCCTCCCCACCTTCCCTCTGTCCCCTCTCTAAAATGAATAAATAAAATCTTTTTTTTTTTTTTTTTTACAGGGACAGAAAGAGAGAGTCAGAGAGAGGAATAGATAGGGACAGACAGACAGGAGCGGAGAGAGGTGAGAAGCATCAATCATTAGTTTTTTGTTGCCGTCGCAACACCTTAGTTGTTCATTGATTGCTTTCTCACATGTGCCTTGACCGTGGGCCTTCAGCAGACCGAGCCACCCCTTGCTGGAGCCAGCGACCTTGGGTCCAAGCAGATGAGCTTTTGCTCAAGCCAGATGGGCCTGTGCTCAAGTTGGTGACCGCGGGGTCTCGAACCTGGGTCTTCCGCATCCCAGTCTGACGCTCTATCCACTGCGCCACCACCTGGTCAGGCTGAATAAATAAAATCTTAAAAAACAAAACAAAACTATGCTTGTCAGAGTTACCAGTGACCTCCACCTTGCTAAATCCAATGGCCAATTCCCAGTTCTCACCTTACTTGACCTGCAGAAGGATTTGACATGATTAGTTACTCCCTCCTCCTTGATCCACATCCTTCAGTTTGCTATCAGGACAACACCACCTTCTCTTGGTTCTCCTCCTACTTTATTAATGCTTCTTCCTAGTCTCCTTTTCTAGTTCCAACTCCTGGAGTCTCAGTCTTTGGTTTTTGTTTCTCTCGCTCTCCTCACTCCCTTGGTGAGCTCATCTAGTCTCATGGCCTTAAAATACATTTAAGACTCATGTATCTGCCTGACCAGGCAGTGGTGCAGTGGATAGAGCGTTGGGCTGGGATGCGGAAGACCCAGGTTCGAGACCCCGAACTCACCAGCTTGAGCGTGGGCCCATCTGGCTTGAGCAAAAGTTCACCAGCTTGGACCCAAGGTCGCTGGCTCCAGCAAGGGGTTGCTCGGTCTGCTGAAGGCCTGCGGTCAGGGCACATGTGAGAAAGCAATCAATGAACAACTAAGGTGTCGCAACGGCAATGAAAAACTACTGATTGATGCTTCTCACCTCTCTCCAGTTCCTGTCTGTCTGTCCCTATCTCTCCCTCTCTCTGTCCCTGTAAAAAAAAAAAAAAGGAATCAACCAACGAATGTATAAATAAGTGGAGCAGTGGATTGATCTTTCTCTTTCTCTAAAATCAATAAATTAAAAAAAAATTTAAGAAAAAAGACTCATGTATTTTATTGCCAATTTGACATGTCCACTTTGATGTCTAATAAAAATTAAATTCAACAAGTCAGACCGAACTCCTGATTGAATCCCCACCAACTTACTCCTCCCTTACCTTTTTTTTTTTACAATTCCAGTTTATGACAGTTCTATCCTTCCTGTTGTTCAGGCCAAAGGCTTTGGTGTCATCCTTTACCCCTTCTTTCCTTTTATATTGATATTTAATGTCAGGAATCTGTTGGCTCCACCTTTAAGATATATCCAGGAAATCTGACCACTTCTCCCCTCCTTTGCTGCTACCACCTTGGATTACTGTAATAGCCTTCCAATTGGCTCCCTGCTTCTACCTTTGTCTCCACAACATTTTTTATAAATTCAACAGCCAGCATCATCCTTTAAAAGCATTGTCAGATAATGTCACATCTCTGCTTAGAACCCTCCTGTGACTCCCAACTCAGAGTAAAAGCGGAAGTCCTTATAGTGGCTTAGAAGGCCTTCACTGTTAATTCTCCAACCTCACTTCTTCCTTTCTTCCTCTGCTCCCTTGGCTCCAGCTACACTGGCCTCTTGCTGCTCTTTGAACATTCTAGGCTTTGCTGAGGTAGTTTCCTCTGCTTGGAACATTCCTTCTCCAGATATCTGCATGAGCCTTACCATTTTTTTTTTTTTTTACAGGGACAGAGAGAGAGAGTCAGAAAGAGGGATAGATAGGGACAGATAGACAGGAACGGAGAGAGATGAGAAGCATATTAGTTTTTCATTGCCTTTGGGACACCTTAGTTGTTCATTGATTGCTTTCTCACATATGCCTTGACCGCGGGCCATCAGCAGACTGAGCCACCCCTTGCTGGGGCCAGCGACCTTGGGTCCAAGCTGACGAGCTTTTTCTCAAGCCAGATGGGCCCGCGCTCAAGCTGGCGACCTCGGGGTCTCGAACCTGGGTATTCCGCATCCCAGTCCTACGCTCTATCCACTGCACCACAGCCTGGTCAGGCGAGCCTTACCATTTTTTAAAAATATTTTAGCTTCCATCCACCCAGCATTTCCAGTTCCCCCAATTCTGCTCTGTTTAGCCTTTTTCTAATGGCACTTACTGTTTTCTAATATACTGTGAAATTTTATTTATTTTGTCTATTTTTTAGGTCTCAACCACTCCCCCCTTTTATAGTATAAGCTTTCTGAGGGCAGGAACCTTTGTTTTGTTCACTATTACAACCTAAGCCCCTTGAACAGTGGCTAACATAGAGTATACAGCCAATAATATGTGTGGAATAGAGAAATCCCTGGTACCTAGCACAGGGTATGGCATATGAAGTGTGCTAATATTTAGTGGGTAATGGAAATTCCAGAGGACTTGACCTAGAGTGGAAGCCTCTTGCAGGAGAAGAGCTTGGAAGTATACCTTAAAGGTTGAAAGACTTAGAAAAAGAGTGAGGAGAGAGCAGATATGTCAGGTCTGAGACTGACTTTAGCAAAGTCATTGAGGGTGGAGTTTCCCACAAGGGTGATGGGAACCACTGAAGGCTCCTTACCAGAGGGAGTTCCAGCTCACACTACTATGGGTCAGCAGAGTCTTTGGGAGAATTTGGAGGCACCCACCCTTCCCCCTTCACCCCTTCCAGTTCAGCTCACATGAGGGGTCGCTCTGTGCGGCTACCCTGGCCTCCAATCACCTCTCCCAGGGCCAGGAACGCTTGTCCCAGGAAATCCTGCATCGGAACATGGAGTCAGTGAGGACTGGAAGGGCTGGGGGCGCAGAGTCCCAGCCCAGCCCTGGACATCAGCCCAGTTGGAATGACCAAGTGTTCCCAAGAGGCAGGACATGGCAAGAACTACCATCTAGCTGATGCTTTAAAGAGAGGGTTGGGGAGGAGGTCCTAGGCAAGCTCCCCTTCTAGGTCCTGCCATTACTTAAAGCTGCTCTCCGGGTTGCCATCCCAGTCCTCACCTCCACCCATCCCATCCTGCCCAAATGGGTTACGCCTCACCTTCTGCAGGACCCAGCAGCAGCCCAGAAGGAAGAGGAACAGTGAGTAAGAGGCACAGGTGGGAAACCAAGGCAGGAGCAGGAGAGAAGGGTCGGGAAGGGTGGGTTCAGACTGAAGAAGGTGGAGTCGGGGTTGAGGGATAGGAGGGTTCCAAAGAGGCCCGTTTAACACACTGAGCTCTGCCTGTGTGCCCAGCCTGCCAAAGGAAGCTCACTCACCAGTTTGGAGATGTTGGTTTTGGAGTCCACGTTATACCTAGAAAGAGAGTGGAACCAGCGTGGGGCAGGGCTAGAGGGAGAATGCCTGGAAAAGGGGTCAAGTTTCGAGTCCTGGTTAAAATTATGAGTGTAGGAAGTGTCTTGGACCCGAATTACACCAGGATCTCCTTTGGGGCAGGAGTCAGAATCAGAGAGGGTCAGCCCTAGAGCGAGGGCAAGTCGAGGCCTGCTGGGGACCAGATCCTTTGTGGGACATGACTTAGAGGAGGAGCTAAATTAGGGAGCAGAACCGTGGGCAGGACCAGGCCAGGGGGGTAAACTGGGTTGTATTTGAGCTAAGGGCAGGGCCAAACTAGACTTGGGGGCAGAGCTAAGACTAGAGTGGAGCCCTTCATAATGGAATCAAACTAGGCCTAAGAGAGGAACCAGCGGGGGAGGCCAGGTGGAAGCGTGGCCAGCCAGAATTTAGGGTGGATCCAGGTCGGGGCGGGGTGGGGTCCAAGCCAGAATTCTGGGCGGGGCTCACACATCGAAGCGCAGGTTTTGCTTTTCTTCAAAGAAATAGTCAAGGACGAATTTGCGCACGAAGTCTGGGTTCAGCGTGTTGTCGATCACCTCAGTCCGTCCGAACTGGATTGGAGGGTGGGTGCCTTTCAGTGCAGAGCCTGAAAGGGGGGAGGTGATTCCCGGGGGCAGCTCTGGCTGGAAGAGGACTCGGGGACTCACCTCCCGCCACTCCTGGCTGGCCTGGCTCTGCGTGTAAAGCACCACCACTGCAGGCAGGAGTGGGGGTGGGGAGGGAAGGACGTCAGGTCAGTCTGTACCCACTCTCCGCTCCTCAGTCGCGACAGCACACCAAGTTCCTCCCCACCCCCGCCCTGGTGCCGCCTACTGGGGTCGGACTTGGAGAAAGTGTCGAGGTCCAGCAGGTTCCTAGAGAAAGCGACAGACAGATGGACAGAGGGTGGGTCATTCTGAAGTCCACCGCCTTGACTCTGCCCTGAGTTAGGCACCCGGGAGAGGCATGAAGCTCAAATCGCACCTCCATTCCTCATTACTATATCCAGCCGGGACCCGCGTTGTTAGCACCCCGGACAGCACCGGAAATCTCAGCCCAAAGACCATGTCCCTGTAGACTGGACGCGTAAGCGTTCACACTGTCTTTAGGGGCCCAGGGATGAAGATTAGCCCTAGAACTTTGTCCTCCTGCGCCCCAGAATCTACTAGATTCCCGCAACCCATTCCTTGAACTTGCAGGCTGAGTGAGCCCTTTTGAGGGTGGGGCTGCTCAATTGAACCCCCTCCCTGAACCTGGAATTTGCTTCCGTGATTTTCCTGCCCCAGATGCGATTTTCCTGCCTCAGATGCTTCTTCCCCCGGGGTCTAGACCCTGTCCCCGCCAAGCCACGGAGCCCGACTGGGGCTAGAGCAGTGCTTTAACCCTCCCCAGTTGGCCAGCTCACCGGCAGGACACGGTAATTTCAATCTTGGTTCCCGGGACGCTGCGCTCAGAGGCTCCGCTGAGAGACATGGCTGGTCGGGCGGGCGGCTGGAGCCGCGGAAGGCTAATGGTAGCAGCAGCAGCGGCGGCGGCGGCGGCGGGGCCGGCCCATGTGCCCCGGCGGAGGAGGCTGCACTCCCTCCCGCCCGGTGCGCTCTCCCTCTGCACACGCCTTGACTGTGCCTGCCGGAGGCAACGATTCCAGAAAGCAATACAGCCCCGCCCAGCCCTGCAGGTGGCCCTTGTCCCATTGGACCAGCTTCGGGCCGGCCGGAAACCTTACCCAGACCTCAACACCAATCCACACCTTGGTTGAATCCTTCCAGTACATTTCTCTGGGGCAAAAACCAAACCCCCAAAGTGCACGGTGCTGTGTAGGGTTTGGGGTACCTGGGGGGCATTGGGACCTTTCCTCTTCCTGATTCCGCCCTCAACAATTCTTTGCTTTCCCTCTCCTGTTCTGCCTAGGTCTCTGATTGGGAAGTTACACATTTGCTCTTACTAGCTGTGTGACCTTAGGCAAGTTACTCTGGGGCTCAGTCTCCTCATTGGTAGAAAGGCCATTGTAGCACTTAGTTAGGGTGTACAATTTTTATTGAGATAACCCATGCAAAGGACTTAGCACAGGGGATTGTACACAGCAAGTTCACAAGAAATGTTTGCTGGAATTATTGCCTTCATCTGAGCATTCACACCAATGACCTCTTCTGTACTAAGAGCTAGAGCCCAGTAAATGGCGGCTATTACCAGCACTGTGCAAAGCCCTCTCTCTGCCCAGGTCTTTGAACCTTCAAGACTCCATGGTGTTAGAAATGCCGACATTCTGTGCGGATGCAACCCATTCTAGGTCATACTGTAGATGAGGGTGGAGGTCACAAAGATCCATCCTCCCACACCAGCTACTGCCGCCAATGCCCCAGAAGCCAGTTCTTCCAACATAGGAAGGGGCTGCAGGTCACCTGTACCAGGATTATGCTACCTGCAGAATTTGGATAAACAGATTCTCTAGGTATCTATCTATTCAGGCCTGAAGGCAACTGCTTCCATCCCTTAACAGCCTGTGACTGCATGTCCTCATCTCACTGAGGAGACTAGCATGGCTCAAGAGTTCAGATACACCCCCAAACCCCCTTCTTCCAGCACAAGGACACGAGAACCTTCCAGATAACTTCACAAAAATAGTAACAAAATGAGGATGCCAGAGCGCTGTTATTCAAAATGACTGATTTTATTTTATGTGTCAAACTGCCTATTCTCAGTGCAGGAGACCCCCTCCTCCCCAGGAAAGAAGATGGAAAGGGGGTGCCTTTTGTGATATCTCAGCCTCCAAAAGGCCCCAGGTAAACCCCACATAGTTCTGAGTTGGTGGGAATCAGGCAAAGACTAGAGTGGGTGGGAGGCAGTGACAAGAGGGGTGGCAGTCACCAGTCAGGAAGCTGGGGCTTGGAGAACCCTGTCCTTGGCCTTGCTCAGCATTGGGGCTGCTATGTGCATGATGGAGATGGAGGAGTGAATTGGTTTCCTCTGACTTTGAAGCACCCCTTGGCTGGGCATGGCTTTGATTCCACTCAAGGCTCAGATGAGAGAGGAGCAGAAAACTGTTGTGGACTGGCTGCTTCATAAGGTGCTGGTGCTGTTGACCCGGAGTCCAACACCACGGACAAACTGCTCCAGCAGGCCCCCAATGGCACCAGAGGGACTGGGGGCTGCTGCCCGAAGCCCCACTGTGCTGCTATATGCAGCCAAGAAAGCTGAGCGCACCTCCTGCAGCCGGGTCTCCCGTTCACTCAGGGCTGCGCGCCTACGGAGAAGGAGAAAGGATGACTGCATTACCATGGGGCAGGGCCGAACATCCTCACGCCACAAGGCTTATCCTGTCTTTACCAGCGCAAGACCAACAGATGTCCTCTGGTCACACTACCCTTATGATTCGGGCCCCAAATACCTGATCCTGTTCTCCTCTTAAATGATTTCTCTCAGTTCTCAAGTTAATGTTTCTACCTAGAAGCTGCACCTTTTATTGGGGCACTGACATGACTTTCTATGGGAAACCACTATCTCTGAGAAGCAGAGAGGGAGAAGCCAAGCAGGGGGGAGTTGCTCCAACAGCTTTTGGTTTCCATTCCTTAGTAAAACAATCTGAGGTACAAGACTTACATCTATCTGACTGTAGAGAGAGACCCTAACATCAGGCCTTGGTTGACCAAAGGCCTCAGCTTGAGAACAGGACCTGGTGCATCCTAGGAGAAAAGCTCCTGGCAGTGCCTGGGAGAGGTCAGGGTCCTCCCTGGAAATCTCCAAAGCTCCAATTATACCTTCAATCACTGTGGTCCCAAGTAAACCGGAGAGTGCTGGCTTTTCCAGCAGTGTTTCTGTTCTGATTCCAGGTACTTTCCCTCCCCTGGCCTCTATAGGCACTGATCACATATAGAAGATAGGAAGCCTCTCCTCTTCTCTCCCTGGTCTAGAACTACAAGTCAAGAAGGGGAATAGTGCATGAAAACTCAAGCTTATGTGTAAATCCCATAAGGCCGTCTGACACCTCAATGCGTTCTTTAATAGAAGAGCCCTGAAGTACCAGCCACATCCAACCCATGGACTAAAATGCATGCAGTCTAAAGGTGGAAGGGACATGGAATCAGAGGAAAGGTCAGGAACTCAAATGGAGGGAGACGGATGACATGTATAGGCCCTCACATTTCCATTCACCTAAGCCAGGGGTCCCCAAACTGTGGCCCCCTGAGGCCATTTATCTGGTCCCAACCGCACTTCCGGAAGGGGCACCTCTTTCATTGGTGGTCAGTGAGAGGAGCACAGGATGCATCCGCACCCATAGTTCCCATTGAAATACTGGTCAGTTTGTTGATTTAAATTTATTTGTTCTTTATTTTAAATTTGTATTTGTTCCCGTTTTGTTTTTTTACTTTAAAATAAGATACGTGCAGCGTGCATAGGGATTTGTTCATAGTTATTTTTATAGTCCAGCCCTCCAATGGTCTGAGGGACAGTGAACTGGCCCCCTGTGTAAAAAGTTTGGGACCCCTGACCTAAGCACAAAGACTAGCCCTAACTACTAACTTACTCCAAAATTTCCCCAAAGAGATCAGTCCTTGGGTAATCCCTCATGGGAATTTGTCAGAAGCAGCAGAAATGTCCACAATTTCCAAGCCCAAATCCCCTACACCCAGGGTCCAGGGCCCAGATGAAGGTATTAGAATTAGTGAGTCCTGGGTAAGTATGAGAACAGACCTATGGAAAGTAGATTAGTGGCAGTGAAGTGTGTGCATGAGAGAGAGAGCAGGAGGAGGAGGCTCCAGGGAGAAAGTTAATTAGCTCTCTCAGCAGCACTAACAAAATGGAGCTGATACTAGATTCCTGCAATACTATGAACGAACCCAAAGTATCTCTTGGCATTTGGGGGAGTTGTGTAGCCCTAGATATTTACTTTCTTAGGTTTTACACAGACTGGAAGCCATGTGTGCATCTTCTGCTTTGGCCTAGACTAGAGCATATAGCCAGGAGACATTCAGATTAGTAGTTTGAATTCACAGGGAACATCCAAAGGTTCACGAGTGCATTTCTGGGAGGCAGAGGGCGAGAGATCACAACCTATTTGGAGACAAGAAAACTGTAGTCCAGAAAGGGTATGTGAGCCACTTGGAGACACACAGCAGGCAATGGTAGGCAGAGGCTACAGCTACCACAGTGCCATTAGCTTCTCTCAAGAGATGAGCTAGTAGGCTCAGAAGTCAAGGTTGATATCCCAAGATATAGCTGGTGAGCAAAGTAGCTAGGATTCAGTCTAAATTTCTCTGATAACAAAGCCCAAGCACTGAACTCACATACTCTTTGACCTCACCAGGAATTAACCCATACCCCCACTCTGCCCCGCAGTCCAGAACCAACCAGAATTCTGAGCTAGGAGCTCAAAGAGCTGCCCAAGGTATAAATTGTAGGATCTGGGACTGGAGTTGCCCATTTCAGTGGCTAATACTAGGTTAAGTGACAGGTGCAATCAAGCAGGGGCAGAGATGTTCACTTACTCCAGAGATAACTATTAGGCCAGTGTGGTTGAAGTATAAAGTCCCTACAGAAAGGTGCAGGCAACTTTCTTAATCCTTCAAAAATCTAAGATAGAGATCTTATTTCTGGCTTAATGGCTTGGCTACAGAGCCTGTACCAGGCGCTAATGACTTCTGAAGTCCCTAAGCTACTTCCCAGCTGCAGGGCTGGGGCCTGTGAGTACCATCCTGGAATCTCAAGTTCTAGCTGGTGCCTGCCCTCAGTAGGGATCTTCTCAACTCCCCAGGGTAACTTGCCTCCAACCTGTCAGCATGGGTAGATGTGAGCTGGATTCTGGTCATGGGAATGAATTTCCAGCACCTGAAATTCATTCACCCATGGTGGGAAGGGGAAGGCCTCAGGCAGCCACAGCCAAGGAGCAGGCCAGCAGAGACTCTCCCGACATCTGTGAAGCAGCTGAGCAGGCAAGGGGCAGGTAATTGCCGCAGAGGCAGCCCCTCAAGTGGGTATATTATAAAAGTTGGAAGCCCAGTATTGAGACTTGGAGGGAGAGGATTTTATAGGCATGGGATTTGGTATCACCATTCATTATTTTCCTGACCAGAGGCAAAAGCAGAAGACAAAAATGAGGAGGGGTAGGCAAGGAATCCGGGGTTCTAACAGGGAGGAGCACAGCAGCTAAGCCAGCAGCATTCTGGCTCTGGCCTCCACCACACACCTACCTTCACTTCCCCACTGTTCTGCTTTCAAAGGATTCTCCTGTCAGGCAAAGCCTTGGACAGAAATAGAATCTTTTATAGTTACAGTCCAGCCAGCTTTCCCTCAGGGTGTGCCCTGAGACACCCGTGGATGGATTCTGGAGGCTCAGAAAATGAACATACACTCCAACACACTTCCTGAACATCCTGTAAGGATCCTTCATACCTCAAGAGTCCATGAGCGACGAGGTATACTTAGCTAAGAAACTGGGGCAGGATAGGGACCCCAGGCCAGCTCTCTGGGGTTAGATGCTGCCTCATTCCTAACCAGCACTCCTGATTGCTCATCAGCTTTTGATATGGGCAGGGGAGTATCCTGCCTTCTCAAGCAAGACACTTACAGACAACTGTTAGGGAGCTCCTCCGGGAAGCTGAAAGGGAGAGAGGAGTCTGTGTGCAGGACAGCCCGTTCCTGAATACTGCCACAGCCTGTTACCATCTGCCAGCTGCCAAAGTCTGTGGAGAGAGAGGATCCGGGCAGGGAATGGTCCACTGATCTGGGGCAGAGAGGAGAGAGAGGGGAGATGATGCAGTCAGTCAAATGCCTGACAAGAGAAACAATGGAGGGATGGGGGTGGGGGTGCAATGGTGGCCCAGGGTCATGGTCGCAAGGTTCTGCTGGTGGAGCATCTGTAAAGTCAACCACTTTCTCCAAAAGTGCAAAGACAGCTGGATAGGTTGTGACCAAGAAAGAAGAGTAAAGACAGGTTCAGTTATGAGGACAATGCTTAATGCAAAGACTTTCAGAAGCAAAAGAATAAGAGCAAGAGCAAAGCATGGTGACAAGAGGTGAGCCAGCAACCAAAGCCTGAAATCAGGGCATACTGGCCCTTGTGGCGGTCAGAGCAAGTATAATCTCAACAGCACCAAATGGAAGGAAGCAAGGCTGGATGCCCAGGAACCAGGGAGGCAGGATCATCCAACACTCCCCAGCATGCAGATTGGCTGGGAATATAACCCAAAGGGCATCGAGGTCCTCTCAGAAGGGAACAAGCCTCTGGGGGACAGTGGAGGGTGGTGACCTACATTAAGAGTGAGGTGCGGGGAGCCCTAGCTCCCACTCTGCAGTGCCTTCCAGGAGTCCTAGTTTGCATTCACAAGCACACCCAACAGATGTACTGGCTAAGCCCAGAGGGAAGGGATGAATCAGGCAGGCAACTTGATAGCTTCATCATGCCTTTTTCAGATGGAAGTTTGTGGGGTGCAGGTTGAGGAAAGTTGTACTGGGAATCTATTGCTGCCACCTCCTCCCCACCCAGAACGAACCTCTTTCTGCCATCTCTGGGCAGCTGCCCAGCCAGTAGGGGTAGAGAAGGAGGAGATAGGGATACACCAAACAAGGCCCTTCCGTGAGGTACCACACATCCCAGTCCTCAGAGATGCATCATATTTGATGCTGGACCCTTTATCCTTTAATTCAAGAATAGAATTCAAGTGTTTCTGTAAGGACTAAGAAACAGAGCAGAAGCATGAATAGTAGTGTAGGGGGTGGGGAACAGAGAAAAACATTGACTGACTTTGGCCCACCCAGTTGGTTGACATAAAGTGCTCCTAGTCTGAGGTTACAGTCCCTCACATTGGTCACACCAGACCAACTTATTGCTCAAGCAGCTGCCACCCGAATGCAGCTCTAGCCAGGCACTGCATCTCTAGTAATCCTTAACCATCCCCATTTTAGAGATGGGGAAACAGCAGCTCAGTCAGCGAAGACACTTGCCCAAGGTCCCACAGCTAGGGACTGCAAGAGATTTTTAAAGCCAAATTTTATAACAGATTTGTCCTACAACAGAACCACCTTGAGACCAGGGAAAACAGATGGCTTTCTACGTGAAAGCCACCATGAATCGGAACCTCCTGTGCCATATTCATCATTCCTGCTAAACTCCGGAAGGTGTGTGACAGCAGCATTAGAGATGAGAACAGGACATGGTCTGCTACCTGGTGAAAGCCCTAGTGCCCAGCAGAGCAGGGCGTCCTTGTTTCTAGATGGAGAAACTTGGTAGGGCTCAGGCAGTCTGTAAATCAAAGAGACATTAGAAGGCAAGCCATATGCCAGTCTGGCGCCTGCCCTGTGCTTCTTCCAGGTCACGCTGGGGTCTTCAGTTGACACCTTTTAGAAGTCAGTGTGGCTCCACAAATCTCATCTACTGCTTAAACTTTAGTGTAGTTTCTTTCCCAGTTTTAGTGGCTAGTGAGAAAACAATTCCTAAACACCAGAGTGTTGAGGGACTGAAAAGTGGAAGAGGCTGGGCAGGATGAGGACCACAGGGGACTCTAATGACCCAACCTTACATCCTCACGTCTATTAGAAACACACTGCCCACAGGAAAAGAGCAGACAGATGGAAAGTGGTTACAGATCGGTTCCCCCAAAGGATTCCTGGTTCCCTAGTCTAGTTACTTCCCTTTCCTGTGCCCAGCAAGTAGCACCACCAGGCAAGAACTGCAGCTGGAGCAGCAGGAGACAGCTGTGGGACTGAGGAGGCAACACAGATAGCAGCAGGGTTCATGACCCCAGGGGATGAAGCCATCTCAGCAAGCAACCACCTTTAGCATCCTTTTTAAGAGTGAACACACTGGCTCCAAATGAGTCTTCCTACTTGAAAGGGTTGTAAAGCAACCATTCAGCTCCTAGGTTTGAGAGCAAGGGACTGTGCTAAGCAGAGAGGTGCTTATAAGTGCCAGTTTGAACTGGCTGGGTAGAGGGGACACCTAAAGATGAAAGGAAATAGTCACAAGAAGGGAGCACCAGTATCTACCTAGTGAAAGGAAAACCTTCAAGTCAGTCTCAGTACACAAGGAACTCAACCTTCTTTAATAAGACCCCATACTTTGTTGTGTGTCTGACAGAGACACACAGAGAGAGAGAGGGACAGATAGGGTCACACAGACAGAAACGGAGAGAGATGAGAAGCATCAATTCTTTTTTTAAATTTTATTCTTTTAATTTATTTATTTTTCACAGGGACAGAGAGAGAGTCAGAGAGAGGGATAGATAGGGACAGACAGGTAGGAACAGAGAGAGATGAGAAGCATCAATCATCCGTTTTTTGTTGCGACACCTTAGTTGTTCATTGATTACTTTCTCATATGTGCCTTGACCACGGGCCTTCAGCAGACCGAGCAACCCCTTGCTCGAGCCAGCGACCTTGGGTCCAAGCTGGCGAGCTTTTGCTTAAGCCACATGGGCCCACGCTCAAGCTGGCGACCTCAGAGTCTCGAACCTGGGTCCTCCGTGTCCCAGTCCGAGGCTCTATCCACTGCGCAACCGCCTGGTCACGCGAGAAGCATCAATTCTTTGTTGCAGCTCCTTAGTTGTTCATTGATTGCTTTCTCATACGTGCCTTGACCTGGGGGGTTACAGAAGAGAGATTGAGGTTGCTCAAGCCAGCGACCTTTGGGCTCAAGCCAGTGACCTTGGGCTCAAGCCAGTGACCTTGGGCTTCAAGCCAGCCACTTTTGGGCTCAAGCCAGCAACCATGGATCATGTCTATGATCCCATGCTCAAGACAAGTGACCCTGAGCTCAAGCTGGCAACCTTGGGGTTTCAAACAGGTCCTCTGTGTCCCAGTCCAACGCTCTATCCCCTGTGCCACTTCCTGGTCAGGCCATACTTTTTCTTTTTGAATATTTATTGATTTTTATTTTTTTGTGTGGCAGAGATAGAGAGAGTCAGAGAGAGGGACAGATAGGGACAGACAGACAGGAAGGGAGAAAGATGAGAAACATCAATTCTTCGATGTGGCTCCTTAGTTGTTCACTGATTGATTTCTCATATGTGCTTTGACTGGGGAGCTACAGCAGACCAAGTGACCTCTTGCTCAAGCCAGCAACCTTGAGTTCAAGCTAGTGAGCCTTGCTCCAACCAGACGAGCCCGTGTTCAAGTTGGCAACTTCGGGGTCTCGAACCTGGGTCCTCCACATCCCAGTCTGATGCTCTATCCACTGCGCCACTGCCTGGTCAGACTATTTATTGATTTTTAGAGAGAGAGAAAGGGGAAAAGGAGCAGGAAGCATCAACTCGTAGTAGCTGCTTCTCATATGTGCCTTGACCAGGCAAGCCCAGGGCTTTGAACCAGCAACCTCAGCTTTCCAGGTTGACGCTTTATCCTCTGTGCCACCAGAGGTCAGGCCCCATATTCTTCTGTCCCATACCCTTACTAAAGCAAAAACAGACCAGCAAAAAACAAGAGGTCTGAGCTCTACCTCTTCTATTCTATCTACAGAACTAGAGAGAGCATGGGGCCAAGCTACTCTCAAACTGCCCAAACTGGAGCAAATGTTGCCTCTAAGTTCATCTGTTCACATCCTTCTGGCTCAAAGGGCCCAGAGGTTGGCTTCTTGGCAATATTTCACTCCGTTAGATGGATACAGCCTAGGTAGGCCCACTTCACAGCACCAAGAGCACTATGACTCCTGCCTTCTCCCCAGGTATCCTGCCAGATACCTGCTGTGGGCCAACTCCGGTAGATGTCTTTTAGACTGTCCTTTTTGGCAGAATACCCACACAAGCAGAGCTGGCACAACACATACAGCTGAAGCGAGAAGAAACAGATCTTTCACCTTCCCAGTGTCCTAACATGTCCTACTGACTCTAAGATATGTGGCTGATAAGGACAGACCCTTAACCACAGCTACAGGTTAGTGAACATTTGTGGAAAGATGAGTATTTACTATGTGCTATGTATTTTAATACATTATCTCATTTATACTCAAACTTATGGAGGCCAGGATCATTACTTCCACTTTAAAGATGGGATTCGCGCCTGATCAGACGGTGGCGCAGTGGATAGAGCGTCGGACTGGGATGCGGAAGACCCCGGTTCGAGACCCCGAGGTCGCCAGCTTGAGTGCAGGGCCCATCTGGCTTGAGCAAAAGCTCACTGGCTTGGACCCAAGGTTGCTGGCTCCAGCAAGGGGTGGCTCAGTCTGCTGAACGCCCACGGTCAAGGCATGTGTGAGAAAGCAATCAATAAACAACTAAGGTGTCCCAACGAAAAACTGATGATTGATGCTTCTCATCTCTCTCCGTTCCTGTCTGTCTGTCCCTATTTATCCCTCTCTCTGACTCTCTGTCTCTGAAAATAAAAATAAATTAAAAAAAATAAAGATGGGATTCGGCCCTGGCAGGTTTGCTCAGTGGACAGAGCATCGGCCCAGCGTGTGGGCGTGTGGACATTCTGAGTTCAATCATGTGTCATTCCCGTGTGCTGAGGATAGCTAGGTTGGTCTAAGCATCAGTCTCAGGTGCAGAAAATAGCTTGGATGATTCAAGCATTGGCAGCAGATGGGGGTTGCTAGGTGGATCCTGGTCGGGGTACATGCAGGAGTCTATCTCCCCTCCTCTCACTTAAAACATAAAATAAAATTAAATAAATAAAGATGGGATTCAAAAAAACAAGCTCACACCTGTAACAGGAGGGTGCATATAACCAACACAGGGGGTGCACCTGGACTGCCTAGCTTAGGTGACTGGGGAGGCTGTGTAACTGGGCCCTACAAGACACCTACTCCATAAGGTCACTCTACCACAACTGCGAGATGAAGCAGCTCCACCTAATAGGCAGAAACAAACATGGGGAAACAGACAAAATGAGGAGATAAACATGTTCCAAATGAAAACCAACAACAATAAAAACTCCCAGAATAAAACGTTAGGAAAGAATGACAGAATTAAGTAAAATGGAGGCAAGCAGTTTACCAGATGCACAATTCAAAATTCTGGTTATAAGGATGTTCACTGTCCTGACCTGTGGTGGCACACTAGATAAAGCATTGACCTGGAATGCTGAGGTTGCTGGTTCAAAACCCTTGGCTTGCCTGGTCAAGGCACATATGGGAGCTAATGCTTCCTACTCCTCCCCCCTTCTCTCTCTCTCCTCTCTAAAAATGAATAATAATAATAATAATAATAATAAAGATGTTAAGTGAAATCAGGGGAAGAGTAGATGAACTTAATGAGAACTTCTACAGAGATTGGAAACATATAAAAGAACCAGTCAGAAATAAAGAATACAATAATTGAAATGAAGGCTACATTACAGAGATGAAGCAGAGGATGCGGTAATTTAGAAGGAAGCAGAAAACATCCAATAAGAACAGCAAAAAGGAAAGAATCCAAAAAATAAGGATTTAAGGAATCACAGGTACAACATCAAGTGTACTAACATTAACGTCTTGATGATGATGAAGGGGAAGACAGAGAGGAAGAATTTGAGAACCTAATTGAAGAACTAATGGCTGAAAACTTCCCTAACCTAGTGAAGGAAAAAAAAAAATACATAATTCCAGGAAGCACAGAGAGTCCAAACAAATTGAATCCAAAGAGGCCCACACCAAGAGACATCATAATTAAAGTGCAAAAGAGAGAATCTTAAAAGCAGCAAGAAAAAAAGTCATCTACCAGGTAGCACGCATAAGACTGTCAGCTGATTTCTCCACAGAAACATCGCAGTCCAGAAGGGACTGGCATAAAATATTCAAAGTGATAAAAGCAAGGACTTACAACCAAGATTACATTCCTCTACCCAGCAAAGCTATGAACCGAAGGACAGATAAAAAACTTCCCAGACAAGAAAAAACCAAAGAAGTTCATCATCACCAAACCAGTAATAAAAGAAATGCTAAAAAGTCTTCTTTAAAGATGCTCATCTTTGCTATTAGAGAAATGCAAATCAAAACTACAATGAGATACCACCTCACATCTGTTAGGGTGACTATTAGCAACAAGACAGGTGTTGAGAGCCTGACCAGGCAGTGGCGCAGTGGATAGAGTGCCAGACTGAGATGCAGAGGACCCAGGTTCGAAACCCTGAGGTTGCTGGCTTGAGCATGGGCTCATCTGGCTTGAGCGCAGGCTCATCAGCTTGAACACGGGGTCGCTGGCTTGAGCATGGGGGATCATAGATATGACCCCATGGTCGCTGGCTTGAAGCCCAAGGTCGTTGTCTTGAGCAAGGGGTCACTCACTCTTCTGTAGCCCCTCCATCAAGGCACATAATGAGAAAGCAATCAATGAACAACTAAGGAGACTAAGGAGCCACAACAAAGAATTGATGCTTCTCATTTCTCTTCCTGTCTGTCCCTCTATCTCTATAAAAAAAAAAAAGAAGAAGAAGAAGAAGAAGAAGTAAAAAGGACAGGTGTTTGAGAGGTTGTGGAGAAAAAGGAACATTCACTGCTGATGGGAATGTAAACTGGTTCAGCCATTATGGAAGACCAGTATGGCATTCCTCAAAATACTAAGAATAGGGCTACCATACAACGCAGCAATCCTACTGGGTATCTACTTGAGAAACTCGAATACACTGATAGGCAAAGACACATGCACCCCTATGTTCATCACAGCATTATTCAGTGACCAAGACATGGAAACAACTGAACTTTCCCTTGACAAAAGATCAGATAAAGACGATGTGGTACATATATACAATAGAATACTACTTAGCCATAAGACATGATATGTTGCCATTCATGACAACATGGATTGACCTTAAGAACATTTTACTAAGTAAAATAAGTAAAGCAGAAAAAGCTAAGAACTATATGATGTCACACATAGGTGGGATATAAAACTGAGAATTTGGATATAGACAAAATTGCAGTGGTTGCCAGGGGGGTACAAATATATGATGAAGAAAAACTACTTGACTATGGGTGAGGGCACAAAACACAAGAGTTCAAATGCTATAGGAATGTTTACCTCAAATCTATGTTGTTTTTAATTAAGTGAGAGGGTGAGAGGTGGGGAGGCAGAGAAACAGACTCCTACATGCTCCCCAACCAGGATCTTCCCTGCAAGCCTCTACTGAGAGATGCTCTGCCCATCTGAAGCTGCTCTGTTGCTTGGCAACCAAGCTATTTTAGCACCTGAGGTGAGGCCATGGGGCCATCCTCAGCAGCGACTGGGGCTAACTTGCTCAAACCATTTGAGCCATGGCTGTAGGAATGGAAGACAGAGAAAGAAAGAGAGAGAGAGAGAGAGAGAGAGAGAGAGAAGGGGGAAGAGGAGTGGAGAAGCAGATGGTCGCTTCTCCTGTGTGCTCTCTGACCAGGAATCAAACGCAGGACTTCCACATGTCCAGCTGACACTCAACCACTGAGCCAACCAGCCAGGGCCAAACCTATGTATTCTTATTGACCAATGCCACCCCATTAAATTTAACTTCTAAATAAAAATAAATAAATAAAAATGTCTTCTGTAAGAAAAATAAAAAATATGAATAATAAACCTGGCCTGTGGTGGCGCAGTGGATAGAGAATCAGACTGGGTCGCAGAGGATCCAGGTTTGAAACCCAGAGGTTGCCAGCTTGAGCACAGGCTCATCTGGTTTGAACAAGGCTCACCAGCTTGAACCTAAGGTTGCTGGCTTGAGCAATGGTCACTTGGTCTGCTATAGCCCCCCGGTCAAGGCACATATGAGAAAGCAATCAATGAACAACTAAGATGCTGCAACAAAGAATTGATGCTTCTCATCTTTCTCCCTTCCTGTCTGTCTGTCTATCCCTCTCTCTGTCTCTGTCACACAAAAAAATAAAAATAAAAAATAAAATATATGAATAATAAACCTGGTCTGTGGTGGTGCAGTGGATGGAGTGTGGACCTGGAATGCTGAGGTTGTCAGTTTGGGGCCCTGCGCTTGCTGGGTCAAGGTACATACAACAAGCAAGCAATAAACCACTGGGGTGAGGTAGAACTGTGGGTTGATGCTTCTCACTCCCTCCTACTTCCTCTCTTTGTAAAATCAATAAATAAAAATTTTAAAAATCTATAATACAATGGCAATAAATACATATCAACAATTACTTTAAATTCAATTAGATTAAATGTTCCAGTCAAAAGACATCTAGTGACTGAATGGATAATAAACAAGACCCATACATATACTGTCTAAAAGAGAGTCACTTCAGCCCTGGCTAGCTGGCTCAGTGGTAGAGTATCAGCTTGGTGTGAGAATGTCTCAGGTTCAATTCCTGGTTAGGGCACACAGGAGAAATGCCTATCTGCTTCTCGACCCCTCCCCCTCTAACTTCTCTCTCTCTCTCTCTTCCCCTCCTGTAGCCATTGCTCAATTGGAACAAACTGGCCCCAGGAGCTGAGGATGGCTCTATGGCCTTTCCCTCAGGTGCTAAGAGCTCAGGTGCTGAACAACGAAGCTACGTCCCAGATGGGCAGAGTATTGCCCACTAGTGGTTTGCCAGGTGGATCCCAGTCAGGGTGCATATGGGAGTCTGTCTCTCTGCCTCCCTCTCTCTCATTGAATGAAAAAAAATTAGAAAAAACAAAAGAGGCTCACTTCAAATCAAGAAATACATAGACTGAAACAAAAAGACATACAAAGACTGTAAGTAAATGGATGGATATTTCACGAAAATGGAAACAAACAAAAAGGTGGGATAACAATACTTATACTACACAAGAGACTTTAAAAGAAAGGCTATAACAAGACACAGAAAAGGACCCAGCAATTCCACTTCTATAGAAACCCAAAATACTACATTGAAAAAAACAAACATAAGCATCCATATGTTCATTGCATTATTTATAATATCCAAGATATGGAAGCAACCTAAGTGTCCATCAGTAAAAAAATAAAGAAGTGGTCCTGTCTTACTGGTGATGGCATAGTGGATAAACTGTCAACCTGGAACACTGAAGTCGCTGGATCAAAGCCACAAGGTTGCTGGCTCTGAGCAGGGTCTCATCAGCACAGTGTCACTGGCCTGAGCATGGAGTTGTTCACAGATTCCAAAGCTCACCAGCTTCAGTTCAAAGTTCACTGGCTTGAGCAAGGGGACACAGGTTCAGCCCCAGTCAAGGCACATATGAGAAGCAATCAATTCACAACTAAAGTGAAAGCAACTATGGGTTGATGCTTCTTTCTCTCTCTCAAAAAGAAATATGCAATGAAATATGTTTTAGCTGTTAAAAAAAATGTAGCCATTGGCAACCATATGGATGAACTTAGAGGGTATTGTGCTGAGTGCAATGTCAGAAAAAACCAAATGCAATACTATTTCACTTGTATGTGGAATCTAAAAACAAACAATGAGGCCCTGGATGGTTGACTCAGTGGATAGAGCATTGACCTTCTGTGCTGATGTCCTAGGTTCAATCCCTAGTCAAGGCACACATGAGAAACAACCATCTGCTTCTCTTCCCTTCCCTCTACCCCTTCTCTAACTCTTCCCCTCCCACAGCCAGTGGCTTGACTGGTTTGAGCGTCAGCCCCAGGCGCTGAGGATAGCTTGCTTGATTCAAGCATCAGCCCCAGATGGAGGTTGCCGGGTAGATCCCGGCCGGGGTGCATGCAGGAGTCTGTCTCTCTATCTCCCTTCCTTTCATTAAAAAAAAAAAAAAGAATAAGTAGGCTAGAAACAGACTCAGATTCATAGATGGAGGACATTTTGACAGTTAATTCCAAAATAGTCATAGGGATGTAAAGTACAGCACAGGGAATACAGTCAATAATATTGTAATAACAATGTGTGTGTGATGCTGGATAGGTACTACATTTAACAGGGTAATTACTTCATAAGTTATATAAATGTATAATTACTGAGTTTTACACCTGAAACCAATACTGTATGTCAACTCTAATTAATAAATGCATTTATAATCCTACTCCTCAAAAATACATCAAAATAGGCCCTGGCCAGGCCAGGCAGTAGCGCAGTGGATTGAGCATCGGACTGGGATGCGGAAGACCCAGGCTCGAGACCCCAAGGAGGCCAGCTTGAGCGTGGGCTCATCTGGTTTGAGCAAAGCTCACCAGCTTGGACCCAAGGTCGCTGGATTCAGCAAGGGGCTGCTCGGTCTGCTAAAGGCCCATGGTCAAGGCACATATGAGAAAGCAATCAATGAACAACTGAGGTGTAGCAACGAAAAACTGATGATTGATGCTTCTCATCTCTCTCTGTTCCTCTCTGTCTATTCCTGTCTCTGACTCTGTAAAAAAAAAAAAAAAGGCCCTGGCCAGTTGGCTCTGTGGATAAAGCATTGTCCTGGTGCACCAAGGCTGCGGATTTTGATTCCCAGTCAGGGAAAATACAAGAAACAATCAATGAGTACATAATTAAATGGAACAACTAAGTAGAACAATGAGTTGATGCTTCTCTCTTCTTAAATCAATAGAAAAATTTTTAAAAAGGCCCTGGCTGGTGGCTCAATGGATAGTGTTGGCTCAGCATATGGATGTCCTGAGTTAGATTCCCAGTCAGGGCACACATTAGTGAGCACCTGCTTCTCTACCCCTCTCTACCTCTTATCTCTCCCTTCCCCTCCTGTAGCCAGTGAATTGATTGAGTGTGGCCTTAGGTGCTGAGGATAGCTCCCTTGGAGTGCATCAGCCTCAGGCACTAAAAATAGCTCAGTACTCAAGCATTAGCACTAGATGGGAGTTGTCAAGGGGATTCCAGTTGGGGTGCATGTGGGTGTGTGCCTCACTATCTCCCTTCCTCTCACCTAAACAAAACAAAACAAAACGAAAAACATCAAAATAGGCCAAGGTTTGGCAATATGGCAAAATTTTTATTTATTTCTAAAATTCACTTATGTAAAACTCCCCACTCTTCTCTGAATCCATATAAACCAAGCCCCGGCAAACAAACAAACAAAACAAAACAAAAACTGAGCTCAGAAGGTACGTGAGTTTCTAAGTCACAAAGCTAGATGTGGCAAAGCTGGGAATGAAACAAACCCAGGCCTGACTAAAGCCCATGCTAGCCCTTATACACTGATCTTTCTCTTCCTGATAAGGGGTGGTAGGGGCCTCAGGGATTGGTTCAGTAATGGACACATACCTTCCAACTGGAATAAAACAGAGATCTTCTGATCTATAGTTGGAAAAGAACTTTGCATGTGATTCTAGGATGTGAGAAAGGAAGCAGGGTATGGCAGAAGTGACTGGCCACCATTAAAGAAGTTGGACAGAAGACAAAGACAGCAAGTAGAAGGAAGCTAGGGGAAAGAAACAAAGGTTGCCTTTTCCATGAACTTCTCCATATGATCCAATATTTTCCTTTACTGTTTAAACACATTTGGGATGGGTTTTCTGTTACTTGCACCTGAAAGCACCTGAGTTGATAACTGATGAAGGCTTGACTATATATAGTTAGGAAGGACCTAAGAGTTGCCTAAGTCTCTGATGAGAAATTAGAAACCCAAAGCCAACAAAGTGACATGTCTCAAGTCATCCAGGGAATCCTAGACTCTGAGGGGGCTGGATGTTACCCAATCTACACTCTGCCCTCAACCCCCAAGCCTCCAGATGATCTCAAAGCCACTATCCAAGTGAACACCTCTAGGAATGGGTCCTTAAGGGAAGAATCCTTTAGTTCAAGACGGGCCTGAATTCACAGAGCAACTTACTTCAGGGATGGCTAGAATGGAGTTTCTTTCCACATTTGAAAAAAGGAACATTACTTTCTCCCAGCCTGGCCTTTAACCACTGGCACAAGCACTCATGTGTGTATTTCTGCAGCGGTCCAAGGAGAGATCTTTTGTGGCTCCAAGTTTTCTCTTCAGGGTCTTAAGCTGGCAATGCCTTTAGGCTTCTGATCCTCATCCCTGGTCTGGAACTATGGCCCCATGCAAGAGCACAGCAAACACGGGACAGGAACCCTATGTATTGCAGAAAGCAATCTGGTTTTCCTGCTTTGTCAAAACAGCCTGGGACAGCCAGACCGGTGGTGGTGCAGTGGATAACGTGCTGACCTGAATGCTGAGGCTGCCAGTTTGAAACCCTGGGCTTGCCTGGTCAAGGAACATGTAAGGAGCAACTATGAGCTGATGTTTCCCATTCCTCCCCCACCCCCCACCTTTCTCTCTCTCTCTCCTCCAAAATCACTAAATCTTAAAAAAACAAACAAAAACCCCCAGTCTGGAACAGAGTCACTGCTTATAATGCAGTTAGTAAGTGGTGGAGGGTAGGGGAAGAGCAGCTGGCTGGGCAGCAGAGTTGGTTCCTGTGCTGCTACTTAACCATTTACCCAGGCTGCTGGGTCACCCTCAGCCAAGTTCACATGCTCTTTAGGCTTGGCTTCATGTGGCCTCAGTGATGGCACCATTCCTCCTCAGGCACAGACAGTGTTGTGTTAACAATCCACACCCCTAAAGATGTCTGACTCTGGAGCAGACACCAGGGCCACACAAAGCTGGGACACTTTCTAACTATGCTTGGGAAGGCATGAGCTAGGAGCACCAGTCCACACTCCTCCCAGCCCCCAGCTGATGAGATTTAACAGTGATCCAGAGATGTAGCTCAATCAGAAGCTGCCGTAGTGACAGCTAATAATGCAAAAGCCACCAGTCTTCATGGTGAGAGGAGTATGGGTTAGGGTGGGGTGAGAAGTAGTACCCCCACAGAAGTCTCTTCTCAACCTGACACCTACTTCTTCACTTTAAACAAAGCTTTACCAATTCCTTTTATAGGGAAGTCCTGTTTAAAAGAGACATGCTGGTAGAATTTGGAGCACATGAAACCTAGAGAATTCACAGCATGAGAGGAATTTTGACTATCACAACTTTACTAAAGGGACTCTTTCCATACAGTTCCTCCTACTGTATTAAAAAACTGATTGACTATTGTTACCTAAGAGGCAGGGAAGCTAATAACAGGATCCCTCAGGCACTTTAAGATAAAAGAGACTAAATTAATTTTAATGTTAATGGAAATACATAATTAGAATGCTCCAAATCTGAATAATCTAGTCTTTCAAAACCTCTGACAAATAGGCATCCAATCCAGAACCTTGTTGCCTGGCCAGGCCAGCAAGGATCCAAGTGGGCATTCCCAGAATAGCCTGACAGAGTCATCAAATACCTCACAGCAGCCCACCTCACACCTTTCCAAGGCTTTGTCCCACTTTGGTCCAGCTGTCCCAGCCTCAAACAGACCCTGGCACACAGGGCCAAGAAGCCAGAGGATCCTAACCCTTCTCAGCCCTGAGGGAGGTGCTGTGGTTCTATCCTGACCTGGCCATAACAGCCTGAGTCACCCAGTTGGGTGGAAGACTACTGGTGACTTAGGGAAACCCTCAATATGTGAAAGTGGGCTCTTCTGGCGGGAAGAAGGGAAAAGTAAAAAGCTGGGGGTGTGGGAAGAAAAGGTGATGGATTGCTGTCTCAACTAGAGAGCTCCCAGCATCTGGACAGTGAAGACTGGGACAAGACCTCAGAGTTCAAGACAAATCTGGTTTCCTTCCCAGCTGTCCAGCAATGCTGCACAGGCAGAAGAGGAGGCAGAGGTGATGAACAGGAGCTCCAGCCCAGAATGGTGAGGGTCACACAGTGCTGCAGCAGCCCTGGACGTGCCCCAGGAAAGCTGGGCATGCAGACAAAGTGGGTATGGCAGTAGGCATACACAGAGGATGTAAATGAGCACAGGTATGTCACCTTGCTGCCCAGCACCATCTCTGCTCAGTCTCCTGCCCCCACCCAAGCTCCCATGGGGCCAGAGGAGTTGGCGTCTTTCACAGACTCAGCTATTGCACTGGCAGATGCGTTCCTGCTCCAAGTTGAAGGGCTCACCTTCAGAGGTGAGTGCATAAGACCCATCTGGACAGTGCAGTCTGGAGCTCTAAAACTGATCTGCTCTGCCTATGTCAGGAGGGGGCTCTTCCCCATCTTCCTCCATTGCCTGCTTTTGTCCACAGAGAAAAACCAGAGGATGCCAGGGTTCTGAAAGTTTCGGTTTTTCCTTGTTAATACATTTGTGATTTGGGGGCTCCTTGTACCCGCCTTGGTAGAGGCCTATTACAATAAAGGCCTGAAACTCTGGCAGAGCTGGGCTCAGATCCAGGGTGAACTTCAATGCTCATGCTCTTTCTGCTAAATGCCTGTTTTTCCCAAGAATTTATTAAGGACCTCTTAAGTCCTGCACTGCTTTGTTTTCTCCAATAGCATCAGACATTCTCAGGGCTTTAGAAAACAAAGCCAATTCAGTTTTTTCCCTGGGAGCATGACATGGAAAAAGTAGTATGGGGTAGCAAGGAAGTGCCTTCCCTAAGCACCAGTCCATCCCTTAAACTTAAGCCCCTGCCCATGCTCAGCTTTCGCCTCATCTAGGGAGCATCGTTCCCACAGCAACTGCAGCCGCACCTGTGCACTGTGGCTGAGCTGCTCCGATTCTAGCCATGCAGTCACCTGAGGTTTGCCCAGCCATGCACATCTAGCCCAGCTCCCTACTATCTGTCCTACTCACTCCTCCACTAATTCAGATGCAGAATATAAGAGCCAGATGGATCTAGGTCCATCTCTCTTCAATGAGAATGTGAGGTCTGCAGGGAAGTGGGCAAAGTGGTAGCTGAGACCTGCCAAAGGCAACAGGTGCAGGCAGTCCCGACTCTCTGCCCATCACATCACAACCATTATGCCATCTGCCAAGGCTCCAGAAGAGAGTCTCAAACCACTCTACGAACCAGCTCTTCCTATGTACCCAATGTTAACCCATCTTCCAAATAGTAAATTAGCCTGCAACTTGTCAATTTCCTCTGGCCTCCTAGGTATACTGCCTGCCAGGCACCACTTCAGGTGCTAAAATAGCACTCTCCAGCCTTAGTAAGAGGGGAGGGGTAGCCATCTCTACCATTAGAGGTTTTGGAGCTCCTCACCTGGCTTTGGGGACCTCCAGGGGACTGCTACCTATCCTGAAAAAGTTGTCAGAATGGTTCGAGGAGGAAGAGCTGGAAGACTTGGCTTCTACCAGCACCTGATGAGAAGGCAGACGGTCCTCTGAGGGTTGCGGCCGGTTCCAGAGCACACTCTGTGGAGAGGATGAGTGGCTCTTCCTCCTGCAGTGGAAAGAGTAGAGCTGTTGGCCAAGGGGATGCCCCAGGCAAGCCCACAGCCTCCTTTTAACAAATATCAGGGCCTAGTCTTTATTTCCAGGAAAATGCCATATGGGTGTGGGAATACATCAGTACTCCCTTAGGCTGGGCTGGGCCATGGGCAGCAAGAGCTGGGTCTTAACAAAGGATTGTGGCATCTAAATAATACCTACTGGCCTTACAGCACATGCTAGAAAATAGATCCTTAACTAACAGTTCAGTAACTGCCCCTCCCTCCAAATGTTATACAAAATCTTGAGCCATTTGTCTAGGGAGAAAGTCATCAAGTTCTCAGATTTCATTAGATTCTCAAATGAGTTGACTCAAACAAGTGTCCAATTCCCAATCATTTTGTACTCACCTCTTGTTTTCTTCTTTCTAAACTGGTACCCCACTTCCTAGGCAAATAATCCAAGGAGCTCCCCAGGGAGTCCCTTTAACATTCAGCTTTCCTTCACCCAACCCTGTGGCTTCTTCCTTCATCCCACAGGCAGCCCCACCCTTTATGCTTCTGGGTCGCCACAGGTAGTGCCCCTCACCAACCAGATGGCTGGCCCCCAAGGCCCAGAAGAGCCAGCAGGGCATGGAGCTGTGCTCTCAGCCCTTCTGTCAGGGGCCCCTTTGTTCCTGGGACTCCCTGGAGCTGATGACCCTGGGCCACAGCTGTGAGCAAGCTTAGTTCCAGTCTGGCCCCTCACCAAGCTGCTTGAGTCTGTGCTCCTGCAGGGACCAGCTCTATGGCCTCATAGGTGAAGCTCCCAGCAGCTCCTGGGGAGCTCTCCATGACCAGAGAGAAGTCGCTGCCAAGGCTGGTGGTGCTGCCACGGTCCTTTCGTCCTGAAAGAGGCCAATGCCATCAGTTCAGCACATTATCTTCTCCCACTACTGGTCCCCCACCTCTTTCATACTGTGTAACTAGAGAAAGAAGTTTCTAGAACAAAAAATTCCTGTGTGGTCTATTCACAGATGCAGAGAGGAAGGGAAATCTGCTGGGGCCTGTGACTCACTCAGCATGCAGATATCTTCCAAGGTGAAGCCTGTATCCCGGGCTGGCAAACTTTTCCTCCTGTAAACAGAGCCCAGAATGGTGATTTCTAGATTGGGCTGGGGACTCCTTTAACCCCTCTTCCCCATGCTGCCCACCTGGGAAAGAAGCTCCAACTCATTGGCAACTCATGGAGACAAATCCTACCTACAGTGTTGCAAAATGCCAGACCCACTTCTGAGAGGTCAACAAAGCCTGGCTCCTTCCTGCTAGATTGGCCCCCTAGAATTCAAGTCTGGCCAAACACAACAGGAGCTTGAATTTGGAAGGCAAGGGAACTCAGGAAAGATATCAATTCTCAGAGGGGTCCTAAGGCAATTGCCAGGCAAGCCTCCTGCATTTCCCAGGCTTGCAGCAGACTCGGTTGCAAGGTGACACTATGCAGTTACCCAGGGAGGGCAATATCCAGGCAAGCAGAATTGGCTGCTTTGGCTGAGTCAGTGGAGTTAGAAGTCCTCTTGTCCACGGGCTGGCTTTTCCTGCAGCAAAGCACTCTGTTCTCCTAGTTACCAGAGACAACTCATCTGTCCCAAAACCTTTCTGATAATATGACTGCAGGCTAACCCCAGCCCTGCCTCACATGCAGAAGAGCCTCTTCAGCCACTGGCCTTCACTAGGGACTCCCACCCTGGCCTCATGGGGAAGGCATGGAAAGGAGGCCAACCTGCCAGACATGCAGGAAAGCAGGACACGAGTAAGATGACCAATCCGACCCTGCCTGCCCCAGAGAGGCCCTTCACAGAGCACCTTGGCCCCAGGGTGAGACAGCAGGCTTCTCCTTACCTTTGTGTCTTCAGAGAAGAGAACTCCTCGGATATGATATGCTTCAAAAAATTGAAGCAGAAGAAGAAAATCTGAAGAAACAAAAAAAGCAGCTCATGTGAAAAGATAGCATTCTTCAAAGAGAAGAACTGGGTGGCAGAATGCCCAGGAGGGCAGCCAGCCACTCTGGCCAACCCTCTGCTGGACAGCAGCCCTGTTTGGGTGACCCTGCTGGATATTCTGGTCTATAAATGATATGGGTGGTAGAGAGGGCTTAGCAGGCCAGGCAAATGCACTTAGGCTGGGACACAGAAGGAAGGGATCATGCAAGACGTTAAGCCAGGGATTTTCCAAACTCTTCAAATTCAACATGCATGTTCTCAAGTTATTGAAAAAAATGAAGAGAACAGCAACATCTCCTCTCAGCCTCTCCTAAGAGCCCTGGGAGAAAGGCTAACAGAGGACAACTGGGAGAGATTATTCTGGGGCAAGGAGATGAAATGAACACAAAATAAGGAACACAATAGAAGGGAAAGGAATCAGATATTGTAGGGGGATGCCCAGAAATAGTGGTTCAGAAGAACCAGGGGTGAGGGGTGGTCACTGTCTAGCCTATGGGGCAGGTCTCGGTCTGAAGTGGGCATAGACAAGAAGAGGCTCCTAACTTCTAGTTGCATCCCCACTGCCCCTCTCCCTTCCAGCCATCCTCCTAATCGGATGGAACTCCTTTAAATGCACACAAGGCATAGTCTTTGTAGTTTTTAAATTTCATAATGATTCTGAAAGGTGTGGTCCACGAGCCACTCATGCTATCCCAGAGCCCTTGGGTGATTTCCACAAAACAAAACAAAACAAACAGAGAGGGGGTCAGGTCAGAATGAAAATGTTACATAAAATTAAACAGGTGTTTTCACCAAAAATTTTTTTAGCCTTTTATATGCTAATATGCAGTGAACATCAAAGACAAGGAAGGAGAACAGAGTGTTGTTTAACAGACCTCAGTTTTTTGTTTTTATTTTTTAAAGCATTAATTAATTTTTTTTAACTGATGTTAGAAAGAGGAAGGGAAAGAAAGATACACTGATCTGTTCCTGTATGTGCCCTGATAGGAATCACATTTTGAGACGACACACTAACCAACTGAGCTATCCAGCCAGGACTTTTTTTTTTTAAACCATAATGTAAAGTTTTATCTGCCATATATACAAGTTGGAATTGTGGAGCACGTTTTGCCTGGCTGCTGCACAGTAAACAAGAAGTTTATAGAAATGATTGATGGGTAAGGTTAAGAATGAGCCTGGCCAGAAAGGTGGGAATGGAGCAGGGAAGAGCAGAGGGGAAGCTCCAGTCAGAGAGGACTGGCCAGGGGTGAGTCATGACCCTCAGGGATGCAGGGGTACAGATGCCCCTCTGAGTTAGCACCCAGGCAACACAGATGGGCTGGTTGTCGCAAATTCACCAGCAGCTGCCCCAGCAAAACTGCCCCCTACCATGCAATCAACTGGATAAATGAAAGCCTTCTTATCACCCCTCTCAGGCACCCCCAACAAGAGTTATGAATTATAAAAACAGCAAAAACATTCAAATGGTTATGCTACATACGAAATGCTGCCCTGGTGCTTGCTTCAGCAGCACATACACTGAAATGCTATTCTGCATCTTCCCGTCTCAAAGATGGCAGCTGCCCTCTCCCTCAGCTTCCCACCCACCATCTCTACCTACCACCCCTCCCTTCCTCCACACCAAGATGGAGAAGAGGCCCCAGGCCATGGGGGAGGGCTACTCATCCTGAGGGGCTGCCACCGCAGAAAGCATCAATGTCTTGAGTGTCCAATGGGGGCAAGAGAAAAGTGCACACCCTGAAGACCAACCCTCCCAGCTGAGGAGACCCCCTTGAATAGCTGAGAGATAGCCAGGGTTTAAATCCAGACCGCAATGGGCTTAGCCTCACCTTCTGTGGAGGCTCTGAAGGCAGAATCTGGCCTGCTTTTGGGGTTGGGAGGGCAGAATGTCCTGGAATGCCAGTGAGTCTCAAAATGAGAGACTGCAAAGGGGCTTTATGCTTCAATTTCAACGCCAAAGTCAATGCCTCTAACAAGAGTTCATGGAGGCCTCTGAGGAACTGGCTTGTGAGCTCTGTAGTCCTGGCAGATGCGATAAGTGCTCGGAAAAAGAGATTTGGACGGGGCGAGGAGCAGCTATGAGGGAGGAACAAAAGGAGGAGGCATAAGATAAGATGCCTGGAATAGAAGGCCGACTCAGGAGAGTGAGAAAGATGCTTCAGAAAAATAAGGGGAAATAAGAGAAGAAAAACAGCTAACACTGGGTAATGGCTCCCATACTGGGCATATGGACTCATTCTCTCTGTCAGACAGCACAGCAGACAGCAGGAGACTCAAGGTTAATCACATTACCCAAGGTTATCCAGTGTTTTATTAAAGCAGGACAACTCGAATTCAAACTCAGGGTTTTTTTGTTGTTCTTGGTTTTGTGGGTTTTTTAAAAAATCTCTTTTTATTTTATTCATTTTAGAGAGGAGATACAGAGAGAGAGAGAGAGAGAGAGAGAGAGAGGGAAAGAGAGAAAGGGGGGAGGAGCTGGAAGCATCAACTCTCATATGTGCCTTGACCAGACCAGTGCAGGGTTTTGAACTGGCGACCTCAGTGTTCCCAGGTCGACGTTTTATCCACTGCGCCACCACAGGTCAGGTTTTGTGGGGTTTTTTGTTATTTCTTTTAAGCGAGGAGGGGAGACAGTTAGACTCCTGCACCAGGATTCAACTGACAAACCATTTCTGGGGCCAATGCTCAAATTAATTGAGCCATTTTTAAGTGTCTGAGGCTGACATGCTTGGACCAACGGGGAAGAGGGTGAGAAGGGGAAGAGGGGAGGGGAGAGGAGCAGATGGTCACTTCTATTGTGTGCTCTGACTGGGAATCGAACTCAAGACATCCACACACCAGACCCATGCTTTATCTACTGAGCCAACCGGACAGGGCCTCAAACTGAGATTTGACTCTATTTCTGTGTGTGGGGAAAACCAGAATACTAAAGAAGCAAAGACTGAAAAGCAGCTAAAAAGATGGGGTGTGGAGTGGGCAGAGAAGAGCAGAAAGAAGGAACAACCCCCAGACAAGAAGGAGGCCCTGAACCCCAGCTGGCCACGCCTGTTGCTGAGGAGCAGGGCAAGACTCTAATAGCATGGAGGGCCCTGGGCTTAAAAGTTGCTGAGTGGGTGTGATGAGAATAGAGGACAGGGAGTAGCATCTGCGTTTTAGCAGTAAGAATGAGGGGCATGGAAAAGAACTTAAAAATTGGTTCCAGAGCTGAGTGGAAAAAACAAGGTCATCCTTAAGGATGGCAGTAAAAGCAAGGGGAAAAAGCCTGACACTTGAAGGTCACAGGCAGTGTTATCTCCACAGTGCAGGAAAGGAACTGAGCCTCAGAACATGGGCTACTGTGCTGGTGCTTTTCCTGCCATGCTGCCTAATCCTAGCACACACAGGGAAAGGAACCACCCCTAAGTGTGGCTACCGAACAAACCATCATCCTGCCCTTCTTGTGGATAAAAGAGCCTAAGCTCTCAGAGCCCTGGCATGTGCTCGCAGACTTTGAGCAGTACCCACCTCCTCTCCTTTGCTGAGCCGATCTACCAACATGTGCCTGCAACAAAAACACAAGGAGGTCAAAGACAGCAACGCCAAAACAGATGGGCAAATAGGGACTCAAGTCATGGGAACGGTGGCTTTGACAGCATGGCCTCAGGTGGCCTGACCAGCACCTTTTAGGCTCTCCCAAGGGGGTAGGAGTGCCCTCACCGCCGACACTGTCACAGAAGCCACTACACCATGTACACACAGAAACGTAGTTTTCAAGGCACTGCTCCCACCCCAAACCTGACATTCCCCGAAGGCTTACCCAAAGAGGAACCAGTCATAGGCCACGGTGAGGTAGAGGATCTCAGCAGGCTTCAGGGACGTGTGGATGAGCCCATCCTGGAAGAGACCGGGAGATATGACAAGATTGGAAAAATGCGTTCCCGTGACAAAGCCTCCTCTCATTCCAGCTGAGCCACAATCACAACCACAAACCCAGTGACAAGACTGCCCAAGAGCCCAGAAACAGGGTTAAACACATCCCCTCATTCCAAATCTCTACTTTCTGGAGACAGTCTTAACACTCCCAAAGCGTATATCTTGGAAGGGGCCTCTAAATGCTCCCTGACCCCACAGCCCAGCCCAGCCCAGCCCATCCATACTCACAGCCCACAAAGAAAGGCGCAGAAGAGAGATGAAGAGGGGCGTCCGATCCCAGCCTGAGATACAGTGCACCAGCAGCCCACTGTCATCTGCTCAGGAACCACAGAACAAGAGGCCCAGAAGAGAAGCAAACGTAAGCTGATGAGAAGAAAATATATCACCCCCTTGGCCTGGTGAGAGCCAGTCACCACCAGTCTCCTTCTTCCTAGTGGGCGTCACCAAGTTCTTTCCCAATCTAGTTCTAGGAAGGGGTGCGTGGTGGGCATTTGTCTGTCTGCAACATCTCTTTCTTCTGACTGCAGTTCTTAGAGTACTTTTAGGGGAACAGTGATGCTTGGATGGTCCACTCGGCCCAGGTCATGTAGGTGGGACTGACCTGCATCTCACCACCCAGCATTTCTCAAGGAGCGTAGGTATTACAGGTATTTTAGAGGAAAACAATTCACTGTGCAGTTGTCCCAAGAACATTCAAGAACCTTGTCCAACACCCACCAAATGCTAGTAACCTGAAACACCTAGTTAATAAAACCCCCAACTCTCCAGACGCCCCCTTGAGTTGCAGAGAGAACCACTGCCTAGTTTCAGGAACAGGAATGTGCTTTTTGTCAAACCTGGACCCAGTGACTGGTTCAGAGATGGGCACTTGACCCAAACTGAGTGAATGAGCATGTGCTCTGGTACAGAGCAGTCTCTCCTCTGGGGGAGTGAAGATGGCAGAAAATAAGTCAATAATGGTTGCCAGCCATAAAGCTAATTAGACAGTGGGTATGAGAAATAAGAAGAGATTCTCTGTAGTATTTGTCAGGTGCCTGGCTCAGCTCTGGCCTTTGTTGGTTATATAAGGTAATATATTTTCACTTGTACAAACAAGCAAGTGCAATCCCATAAATTCCTGATTGATGTAAGAGTCAGCCTGCCCAGAGACACCAAGTGTTACTGGGCCATCAAATCAAAACTGCCAAGTGGGGCAGGTCGACTGGCCCAACAAGAACAGTGCAGAAACATCCTGCATGTGATTCACAGAATACCAAGTTCATAATTTTGTTTTCTAGGGTTTGAGGACATGGAATACAGCTGCCAATGGACGAGGGAATCCCCAAATCCTCCTACCATAGAATAGAAGGGACTTGTGCAGCCCTAGAAACACATCCTCAGTGTCAGGGCCTGGGACCACCCAGGAGATCTAATGGCTTGAGGGCTCAGGCACAGGCAGACTCACCATCGCTGTTAATTATGGAAAGCAGCAGTTTAAGGTAGTTTTGTGTTTGTTGCACCAGGTCCCAACTCTGTCGGGGAAGAAGGATAAAAAGGGTCTAGGAATAGATACTTAACTCATACTGGGAATTTGTCAAGTATTTAAATAATAAATAGAAATTATAATAAATAAAAAGTATTTAAATTTAAATAAAAAATGCTAGAAGTTATTCTGGGCAACAAATACTTAGATCTTGACTGCAAATGCTAAATAATTGGACTACATTCCCCATTTTGAGAGCCCCTTCCACCGCTCCTGCACCCTCACCCCATGCCCCCCCCCCACTCGGTCAGTGAACTCTATCCCAACATGATGGTGGGGAAGAGGAAGCCATGCAGGGGTCTGGGCAACCCACAGCCCCACACCCACCAGCAGCAGCCATCTGTTAGCCTCCTGTAAGCCCTTGACTCCCCACGTGGATCTCCAGGGGGTTAAGAGAAGCAAACAAAGAGCCTTAAGCTGATGGCCACTGTTGCCAAATAGAAAAGAGCCATTTCTTCATCTGCTATCACATCACAGACACCAAGGAAAATATCAACTGTCTCATCAACCATGTTCCATTCACTTTTTACTGCTATTCACTGCATACTCTGTCTTTTGATGAATAACAAATGCAGTCTGTTTGGCAGACAGAATCTTTTAACACTAGAGGCCCATAGGTGGGAGACAAAAAATAGGCAAAAGCTGTAAGGAGACTGGGAGTTCTGTTCTAATCCAAGTAAGAAGTCTAGACCAGGTGCTCTTAGAATCTGGAATTCCATGAGGGGCTTGACCCAGTTCTGCAGCCCATGTCCCCCCACTGGGGGCAACCTCTCCACACTCTGCTTATCAGTGTTCTAAGGCTGTGCAGGCTGTGCAGAAAGGGTGAAGAATGCCAGTGAGAGAGCCTTCCCGGGGGAGGCTGAGCACGACACCTGTAATTGGAATGGTTTTCCCAGGAATTTAAAACAGGCTCATTTAGCTGACCCTCCGCAGCCCCTGGAGAGTTCTGACCCACATTCAGCAGCTTCAGAGGCAGTGCTGTGTGCTGCACTAAGAGTCACTATCTACAGTGGCACAGGGGTCTCAGACTCCTCAGAGCCGGAATTCTCACAGGGTGAGGAGAAGCAGGAGCAGGAGCTGGGCTGCACACAGCCCAGGGAAGTCAGGTGCGCAGGGGGAAACTGAAGCAGTCAGGAGTGGTCAGGGCCCGATCAAGAACCAGAACTTGCAGAGCCTCGACTGTGGTGGTTATTCAAAGAGGACACTGACAAGCAGACAGAGACAGCAAATTCACAAGGAGCCCCGCGCTGGGGTAGGAACCACAGGCTGAGGAGTAATGGCTGATAGAGGTCCAAGGTCACAGAGCTAGGCTGAGCTGGGGCACAAACCCAGCCCTGCCAGACTTCAAAATTCACATTCTTAGTCACATGCTACACTGCAGGGACTTTTCCTACAATACCAAAGTAAGAAATAAGTTTGAGGGGATTGCAAAATGTGAGGAAGACCTGAAAAATGCACTAAAATCTAGGCTCATGTGACTTCTCTGACACGCTCCATGAAACAGTCTCCAGGTGCAGAGCTGAGCACCACACCTCTGCTTATATTTCTATGCCTGGAGTACTTTCTCCCTGGCTGGCAAACTCCACATGCAAAGGCCCCGCCCCATTATCACTTCTCCAGTCTTCTACAGCCACTGGTCAATACCTCTACTATGCAGGTGACAGTTATGGTGTTGCCTCTTTCCCAAGATAGAGCCCAGTAAGGACAGAGGCCATTTTGACATCTCTGCATCTCCACAACTTAGTGCTTAGAAGCCAGAACACACCCTTAGAATGTTCCTTCACTGGAGGGGTGCTAGGGCACAAAAGGAGAAGGCTGACCTCTATGGAATTCAGTCTGGTTGCATGAAGGGCACCAAGACCCACACATGTACGGCCACAAGTGCCCCCACTTGTGAACATCCCTGAAGGCCTGCCCTGGGACACAGTGGTGAACGATGATCTCAGCCCTCGTGGGGCTGCAGGAGAAGAAAGGCAGAGGGAACTGCTGCAGGTGTACTGACTAAAAGGAGACCTCTAGGATGCTGCGGGACCGTATAATTGCTGAGATGACCCTAGTCCATGGGGACTACTAGGGGAGGCTTCTTGGAGGTGGTGCCATGCACATAAGAAGAGAAAGCAGACAAGTATTTCTGATAGAGAGAACAGCACATACAAACCTGGATCTTCCCTAAGGGGCTGAAAGGAGGCCCATGTGGCTGGAGGAGAGAATGGCCAATCAGTCACAAGAATAAGGCTGGGACGTGGGGAGCTGGGTGGGCCACATAAGGGTCCTTGGACTATATTCTGAGGAAAATGGTAAAGTCAGTGGTGGGTTCAGGGAAGATGACAATGATGACCTTGCTCCATGGTTTGAGTATTACTATTTGTGAGGCCCTATTCAAGTGCTGTACATTCACTGGTTCCAATTACCCCTCAAAGTGCCTCACATTCAGACACGAGATTCACTAAGATGGCAGTGACCTGGACCAGGCTAAGAGATGGAGGCAAGAACAACTGGAGAGCCTGACCAGGCGGTGGCGCAGTGGATAGAGTGTCGGACTGAGATACATAGGACACAGCTTGAGTGCGGGTTCATCTGGTTTGAGCAAAACTCACCAGCTTGGACCAAAAGTCGCTGGTTCGAGCAAGGGGTTACTCAGTCTGCTGAAGGCCCACGGTCAAGGCACATGTGAGAAAGCAATCAATGAACAACTAAGGTGTCGCAACGAAAAACTGATGGTTGATGCTTCTCATCTCTCTGTGTTCCTGTCTGTCTGTCCCTATCTATCCCTCACTCTTTCTGTCCCTGTAAAAAAAAAAAAAAAGAACAACTGGAAAGTTTCACCAGGGACAGAGATTTAGAGCACTGATGGGACCTGGCAATGGACGTGGTGGGAAAAAAGTACCCAGGTTTTGAGTCTGAGCATCTAGGTAAGTGGTGGAGGGCTGGGGAACTGTAGGATATGGCCAATTCCATTTTGGACAGCTCGAGTTTGAGGTGGCTGCATGGAGGGACATCTGCAGAAGGTGATATAGTTGCAAATCACCTGGCCTGAGCAAAGTGGCAGTGGGATAACGAGGTGAGTGAGTGAGATTAACTGGGGAGATGAGGAGTAACGGGGAGTCCCGGACCCCCTGCTGAAAGGCTAGAAGCCACACCTGGCTAAGCAAAAGGATGGTAGGGTGCCCAATGAGACCAACCAGTAGAGCAACTGGAAAGATGGGAATCACAGGAAGAAGCCCTGCCCCTCTACTTTTGTGCCTGGAACGTTATTTGTGTTCATTCCCTTGATTAGCAAGTTAGTAGCCTCATTCTTTTTTTTTTTTTTTTTTTTACAGGGATAGAGAGAGAGAGAGTCAGAGAGAGGGATAGACAGACAGGAATAGAGACAGATGAGAAGAATCAATCATTAGTTTTTCGTTGCCGTTGCGACACCATAGTTGTTCATTGATTGCTTTCTCACATGTGCCTTGGCCGCGGGCCTTCAGCAGACTGAGCCACTCCTTGCTGGAGCCAGCGACCTTGGGTCCAAGCTGGTGAGCTTTTGCTTAAGCCAGATGGGCCCGCACTCAAGCTGGCAAGCTCGGGGTCTCGAACCTGGGTCTTCCGCATCCTAGTCTGACGCTCTATCCACTGCGCCACCACCTGGTCAGGCAGTAGCCTCATTCTTAATTATCATCATTAAAATCGGTCTGGCATTTCAGTTAAGAGGACACTTTCACACAGTGATCATATTTGAACCTTGCCACAATGACATAGGTGTTGTCAACTTCACGTTCAGAGAGAGGTGAGGTCGTTTGCTCTAGGCCACAGAGCCTTTCAAGAAAGGATGAGCAAGCTAGGGCCTAGAGCCAGGCTCCTATCTTTAAGCAGAACTCACACACACAGGACTCCTTTCTAAAGAGACAAACATCCTTGGCAGAAATCCTACAGTAGCTCCTTATTTGGTGAGTAAGTAGTTTATCAGATACAGTTTGTATCAACATTAGGAGCAGGGATGGCCAGGAGGGAAAATAAGTGTGGCGTGGGGCAGGGCCTACTTGAGACCTCTCCATACAATAACTTAACTAGGATGCCTGTAGGTTCCTTTGGCCACTCGATCTGTCTAGGTACAGCTTGGGACTTGAGACCAGGTGGCAGCCCCCCTACCCCCCAGTTTGTTCCTTCTTCAGGTTTCTGGGGCCTAACAACCATCTGGCCTGCTCTCCTTCCTAACATTCTCTCCTATAGAAACATCTGCATAGAGAAGACCTGACACCACTCTCACTCAGTCATTCACCACTGGCTTCATGAGTAGGGGCTGGATGTACAAGACAAAACAAAATAAGCCTGACCAGGCGGTGGCGCAGTGGATAGAGCGTTGGACTGGGATGCAGAAGACCCAGGTTCGAGACCCCGAGGTTGCCAGCTTGAGTGCGGGCCCATCTGGCTTGAGCAAAAGTTTGGACCCAAGGTCGCTGGCTTGAGCAAGGGGTTACTTGGTCTGCTGTAGCCCCACAGTCAAGGCACATATGAGAAAGCAATCAATGAACAACTAAGGAGTCGCAATGAAAAACTGATGACTGATGCTTCTCATCTCTTTCCGTTCCTGTCTATCTGTCCCTATCTGTCCCTCTGACTCTCTCTGTCCCTGTAAAAAATAAATAAATAAATAAGCACGACCTCTACTTTTACAGACCATTTGCTACCAGGAAAATAAAGTCCAAGATCAGGTGGGAGCACACAGCTGCCTAACAGGAGGGCCAAGCCTCTCTGAGAAGGAGACTGCAAGGCTGAATGAGGACTGTCTAGACCCGGGGATAGAAGAAAAGAGGAGGGAAACGGGATGTTTTCAAGGTGTTCACTGGCTCGGCCTTTCCAGCTCTAGGTTCTGTGTGCTTCTGCACTAAGGATGCACAGGCTGTGGTTCTCCATCCTCCTGGAGCTCAGTCTGCTGGAGATGGGGAGACAGATCTCTAAATTACTGACTATAGCTCTGGAAATTTCCAAGATAGATATGCCCGGGGGTCACTGGGAACGTAGACATGGCATCTGATCTTCTGGGGACAGGGGAAAGAAGACATCAGGGCAGTCTTCCTAGAATGCACACTGAGTCAAATCCTGAAGGCAGTGCGTCAGCCAGTAAGAGAAGATGAGAGGTGAAGCCAGGCAGAAGGAAGACATGGGGAAGGGGGAGGAGAACAAGGCTACGGGTCCTGGCTGAAGCGAGTGGCAAGGACACTGCTGATGGCCTTTAGGCTTTCACAGTGGGCTAAACACAGTAGAGATGGATCCGTCCAGCAAGACTGAGCCTCTTCCACGGGAGACGGTGATAGAGAGGAGCACAATGGAATAATTTTAAAGTTTCTATAATCAAATGAGGTCAGGCGGCTATGCACTTCCTCTGGCAGAACACACATTTAAAAGAAAAACTGGAAAAAGCCAAAGCCCAGAGCTGGAAAGCAGACACCATGAGGTCCTCTGGAAACAAAACCCCCTGGTGGATGAAATCTTTGAGTGAATCATGTTCAGAAAGCTTGGATTTTCTGGGCCAAGAGCAAATCAGGAGAGCAGTTCCTCTTTTCCTAGGCAGTGAGAGGTCAGGCAAATGTCACCAACCAGGCCTTCAGGTAAGTGCACAAGGGACTTGTGGGGCAAGCACCAAGGTCCCCACGGCCCCTCCGTTATTCTGCCCTGCTTGAGTCAGGCCCCTCACCTGATACTGGCTCCAGTCAATGTTTAGAGAGCAAGTCAGGAAGTCAGGGATGCTTAGTGGGGCATCGACGTAGTCCTGGAGACAGAAAAGACAACCATAAGATTCAGGCTGGCCACCAGGAGAAGCCCTGGTGACAGGGCAGGTTGTAGCCCTGAAGCTGTGGCTAAACACAGACAGGCAGGATGTCCCTTCACAGTGCTTGCCTCCTCCAGGCCAGGTGTCTGTGTTGCTCTGGGAGTGAGAACTTAAAAATGAACGGGGACAGATACTGCTGCTGAGTGGAGCTTTCCAGTGGCCATTCAACTGTTTACTGTTGAGACAGATGTGATCAACCTGCATTCAGCCTCCAGCAGGCTGCTGTGGCCTGCTCCACCGACGCAGCAAGGAATAGAATGCTGGTTTCACACTTGACACAGACAGCTGGGCAAAGGAAGACTTTTCCTATCTTGTCCCTGAAAACTCCTTTAAGGAAAGGAAGACATTAAAGGGAAAGGAAAGTATATATAATAAGAACATAAATATGTATATGCAAGTAGAGGGAGATAAAATAATGAGACTCAATCTGGGGAGAGAAGAGAAAGAAAAAGGGAAGTTGTTTTCCCCAGAAAGATTGCTAGCTGTTTTCCATGGTCTCCCTTTACAAAGAAACATGAGACTGAAGTTGATGAATGTTACTATTCATACCTGCTTCCAGTTAAAAATGAGCCCTTCAGCCATGTAATCCCGATCCTTGTATTCCTTGAAAAATTCACAGCCTGGAAAGGAAGGGCAGAGTTATGACACTACTCTTTGTAGCCGTCTCCTGAGATGCCCCTAAGGGCTACAGGATGAAAGTGACCACAATACTTCTCCACACTGGCAGGCCCCAGATGAAGTCACAGCATAGGAGGGGGAGGGCTAGACTGGGCAGGTAAGAAACAGGGAACAAGCCTCCCAAGCTCCTCTGGTTTCTAGTTGCGTGCCTTCCCAAGGACGTATGACCTGCCCGCACAGCTCTCTGTGTCTCTCTCAATCTGTACCCACTCATTATCGGTCACTTTCCCCCATTTCTGATCCCTTTGTCCTACATACTCATGGAGTGTCAACAGAAAGCAAACGAAAAGCATGGCTTACATTTTGAGCTGTGTCAGCACTATCTGAGCAATTTATGGAGTTGCAGAAGATGACTCGCCCTCTGCTCTAATACCAACCGCAAAGGCTTTCAGTGAGGACTAAACATTGTAACATACTGGAAAGGAGCACAGACAGTGCCTGAATGTGGCAGGTGCTTAAAAAACATATCTGTCTCCAACAAATTTGGCCAAGAGGTACTTTTTGTATCATTCGCCAGAAAAATTAAAAGGAAACTCCACTAGGGTAAACCCTCAGGAATACAGAGAGGAACACTGGAGAGAGAAAACCTTAGGCAACATTCCCAGCTTCAAATCTCAGCTTTCACTTAGTTCTGTGACTGTGAACAAGTTATTTAAATTCTCTAAGCCTTGATTCTCATTCTAACATGGTTAAAGATAAAATGAAATAACACATATACAACACCTAGCACAGCACTGGTACAAATGGCACTCAAATGGCAGCATATTTTCATCACTGTGCTACTGCTGCAACAAGAGCCCACAGAGCCAGCCTGCAGCTTCCAGTCAATGGCTCAGCTCAGGAAGAATGAGGCCTGTTCTCACTCCGCAGCAGGGAGCACCACGGCTGTTGTGCTTTCAAGCCACAAGGATGGGAGAAGGCACTTCACGAGGCTTCTTGCAGTTACTCTCAGTTCCTCAACCCGGGCCAACACAAACTCGGGAGTGCACATGGCTTTGGCTACAGGTCCGTTTGGTGAGGTCCCCAAAGACAAAACAGTTGTTCAAAATTTTGTGGATGTGGCCACAAGCCAAAAAACTCCCATGGAACTCTCCAGCTACTCTTGGGCCAAGCTCCTGCCTGAGGTCACCCCAGGGAAAAAAAGGTTCCTTTGGAGATGAAGGTCTGGAGACATAGCCCGTGTGGTTTGTAGACTTGGCTCTCACCACATACACACTTTTTAGCACTCTAATCCCTAAACCTCACTTCTGACTCAGAAGTCAGGAAACAACTCTCAGTTATAGCACCTGAGCCTGTTCTTGGGTGCCTCACTGGGAGAAAGAAAAAATATAAATATCAGACAGAGGTCTGAGCTTATAAGCACAGGTTTAAAAGATATCAGTTATCTCTCTGAACTCCTGTGAAGCGCTGTTTTCCCAAACTCAAGCTGCTCAAATTAACACTGCAGGCTCTGGGGTGAGCTCTGATCAGCCTATAACACAGAAGCAATTTTTTTGTGAGAAATGAATAGAGTTAAAATAGAACGGTGCTCAGGGCAACTTCTAAAATTCATTACCTGAACAAGCTTCTGAACCTACTGAAAGGCAAGAGGAATGGGACCAAAAGTGGGCTGAAAACAGCCACACTTAAGGAACACAAATCAGACTGCTGCTGGGAGTTTTCAGTGCCAGCTATTTTGGTTGCCTGAAGAAGTGCTTCCAGAACACTTCTCACTTGCAAGGGCCAGTTGAAGCCCAAGTTGGTTTGACAGAACTAGAACTGATACCATCATAGTTCCTGTATGAGCTTCTAAGGCATGAGAGGGCTCAACTCAAACCCCTATAAAACCTCAGGGAAGCACATTTGTGACTTGACTTGGATAATGGTAATTTTGTTTCTTTTCCTTTTTTTGAAGTTGTAATGTGGCATATAAAGAAATTCAAAGGCCCTGGTGGGTTAGCTGTTCAGTGGATAGAGCATCGGCCTGGCATATGGACGTCCTGGGTTCGATTCCCGGTCAGGGCACACAAGAGAAGTGACCATCTGCTTCTCCACCCCTCCCACTCTTGCTTCTCTCCCTCTTCCCCTCCTGCAGCCAGTGGCTCGCCTGGTTTAAGTGTCAGCCTTGGGTGCTGAGGATAGTTCAGTTGGTCTGAGCACATCAGCCTCAGGTGCTGAGAATAGCTCAGTTGATTTGAGTATCAGCCCCAGACAGGGGTTGCCAGGTGAATACTGGACAGGGGGCAAGTGGGAGTCTATCTCACTATCTCCCTTCCTCTCACTTAAAAAAAAAAAAAGAAATCCAAGAACATAAGTACAGTATAGCAAGTAAAAAGCGCTTCTCCTATCCCTTAATCTGTATGTGCAATGGCATCTCCCCTACCCTTAGTTTCATTTTTAGTTATTGCCCCACCATCTCCTCAATACATAAACAACTATCAGACGTAGTATATAAATGTTTTGGAAAACACAGGGAAAAAAATTCACAGATAGGGTATATCATCTTACAATTTTAGAGTATTTCCTTCTCAGCCTTTTGTGTAAGCTCTTTCCCCTTATACTAGTCATCCTTCCTTTTTCTCGGGGGATATTGTTCCAAGACCTCCAGTGGACTGCGTGAAACGGTAAGTTCCAAACTTATATATACTGTTTTTCCTACACATTCATACATTTTACAGCTCCTCTTTGGCATGTCTGCATTGCCAGCATCACTACTCTTAAGCTTTGGGACCATTATTAAGTAAAATAAGAATTCTTTGAACACAAACACTGCAATACCATAATAGTCGATCTGATAGTCAAGATGGCTACTAAGTGACTCATGGGCAGGTACAGCATAAACAGTGTGGATAAGCTGGACATCTAAGAGATGATTTGTATCCTGGGTAGGACAGAGAGGAAAAGCGTGAGATTTCATCACTCTACTCAGAATGGCACACAATTTAAAATTTATGAACTGTTTATTTCTGAAATTTTCCACTTAACATTTTCAGATCATGGATAACGAAAACTGAAACCACAAATGAGAGGGGACGACTTTATATAATTTTGTATCCTGCTTAACATCTCAAACAGTTTTCCATGTCAAAAAGTTGAAGCATTTTTCTATGACCAGTAATATTTCAATCCACTCTCGAGGGCTGTACCATCATTTACATAACAATTATTCTGATTAATGAAAACATTTTCCTAGTATAAACAGACATTGTGATGAACATCTTTACCTCCAACTTGGCTGGATTACGGCATAATGACTAACAGCATCCAAGGATGTTAACATGACCCTTGCATTTGGCTCAGTGGTAGAGTGTTAGCCCAGCGTGTGGATGCCCTGGGTTTGATTCCCGGTCAGGGCACACAGGAGAAGTGACCATCTGCTTCTCAACCCCCCTGCCCTCCTCTCTCTCTTCCCCTCCCACCACCATGTCTTGATTGGTTCAAGCACATTGGCCCCGGGCACTGAGGCTCCATGGGGCCTCTGCCTCAGGTGCTAAAAACAGCTCAGGTGGCGAGCATGGCCTTAGATGGGCAGAGCACCGGCCCTAAACAGGGTTGCTGGGTAATCTTGGTTGGGGTGCGTGCTGGAGTCTATCTCCCCTCCTCTCACTTGGAAAAGGAGAAATAAAAAGGGTATTAACATTTTAGGAGTCATGTAACAAGTTGCCAAACTACAGCAGAAATGATATTGTGCTACTGTCCTGGAGCAGTGGTTTTCAAACTTCTAGCAATACTAGTTTCTGTAATTAAGCCCTACTTACAACTACGTATAAACAACAAAGCGATGCCTAGTTCCTCAGGCAATGCACACCTTTCCCGTCCTACAGACTGCTTCAATCTGTGAAGTGCCTCCAAAGCAGCTCCTGGGAGTTGAGAGTCTGGTCTGAAAACCAGACCTACCTGACAGCTGCAGTGTGAACACCCTGGTTGGGACACTCCTGTCATGACACAGCTCTGATGCTGTCAAGCTCATGGCATCATCATTATGGTCTGCATCTGCCCAAAATGGCTTTTAGGGAAGAGGAGTTTCTCTAAGCCTTTCCTCTCATGTACCTGTCATTTGGCCTGCTGTTTACCAACCACCAATTAGGGATGGGTATGGCACTTTTACCCTGAAATAAGGTCCATTCTCCTCATCTGATAGAGGATGAAACCAATGCTCAGAAGGGTTAAGGGACTTGTTCAAGGATACACACTGCTAAGGCTGGGACTTGAGCCCAGTTCTACATGGCACCAAATGCTAAGCTGGCAGAGAAGAGTGAAAAGAGACTCTGGAGAAAGCCACTGTAAGAGTACCAGGCTATCTGGGGTCACCTGCTTACTCTGATGAGGATATGTTCTCCCTGGAAAATACTAGACAAACTTGCAGTCCTAATGAGAAGACCTCCTGGCTATGCAGCAACCTGCAGTCACTGGCCTGCCGTTGCTATTGGCTATGTGGCTCCAAGATGAGGAGACAAAGTCCAGCACAGGACTGAAGGCAGATGCTGGTGCTGAGAAGCAGGGGAGATGATTCAGGGAAAAAGAATACTTTTCCCATTGTTTGCCGACAAAGGCTTACACTGCTATTAGGGTTCCTTGGCCTCCTTTGCTGAACAAGCAGATATTGCCAGAAAACTTAAATGTTACCAACTGAACCAACAGAGCTTTAGTATCCAGTGCAAAGACTATGGCCCTGAGGCCCTGGCTGGTTACCTCAGCGGTAGAGCGCCGGACACGGCACACAGGAGAAGTGCTCATCTGCTTCTCCACCCTCCCCCTCTTTTTTCTATCTCTCTCTTCCCCTCCCAGAGCCAAGGCTCCACTGGAGCAAAGTTGGCCGGGGCTCTGAGGATGTCTCCATCGTCTCCACCTCAGGTACTAGAATGGCTCTGGGTGTAATGGAGAAACGGCCCAGATGGGCAGAGCATCGCCCCCTAGTGGGCATGCCGGGTGGATCCCAGATGGGCGCATGCGGGAGTCTGTCTCTCTGCCTTTCTGCTTCTCGCTTCAGAAAAATACAAAAAATAAAATAATAATACTGCCCTGGCCACAGGTCTCATACATGTGTGCCAAAGACAAACACAGCTAGCTCTGTGCACACCAAAGTGCTTTGCAATATGGTGAGGCCACCACCAACTGTGTACAACTAAGGGCAGAGCAGTTACATTCTTCTGCCATCAGAACAGCCTTGCCTGAGGCCATTTTAGACATGCAAAGGTCCACATCTACTTGGCCATCCTAGCAGGATTAGCTACTGACCCAGAGTACTAGTAATGTCATTTTACACTTTATCTGCACAGAGCATTTTGATAAACATGATCTCATCTAATCTTCACAACAAAACCCTGAGCTAAGCCTTTCTTGGTTCCAAATGACACCTGAGAAAACTTGAGGCTCGGAGAGGTGAAGTAGCTCACTCAAGGTTGTGGCAGTGAGTACCTGGGCCAGGACTCGACCCCTAGACCCCTCAAGTGGAAAGCACCTTTCAGGACAGCGTCCTACCCTGAGTGGGAAAGCTGATGACTGGGAGCTACAGTGTGCTATGCTGAGTGACAAAAGATCCTCCCAGAAAGCTCTGGGACACTTATTGTACCTAAGTACATGGAAGCCTGTCACGTGACTAGACCTTGAAAAGAGCTCCCTACCTGGATACGGGATGGAGAGGAGAGTGAAGTCAGCATAGCGCTGGGCTTTGTCCACCTTCTCGGAGGAGGTTACACTACAAGACAGGACACAATGTTATGACACCACAACACAGACATATCATTTCCCCAGTATTACACTTAAATGAACCTCCTGCTAAAGAAACTACTCTTTGCCTGACCAGGCGGTGGCGCAGTGGGTGGACGCAGAGGACCCAGGTTCAAAACCCCGAGGTCGCCAGTTTGAGCGTGGGCTTATCTGGCTTGAATATGGGATCATATTCAAAGGTCACTGGCTTGAAGTCCAAGGTAGCTGACTTAAGACAAAGGTCACTGGCTTGAGCAAGAGGTCACTCACTATTCTGTACCCCCCCCCCCCAGTCAAGGCACATATGAGAAAGCAATCAATGAACTAAGGTGCTGCAACGAAAAATTGATGCTTCTCATCTCTCTCCCTTCCTGTCTGTCTGTCCCTATGTATCCCTTTATCTGTCACAAAAAAAAACACACCAAAAAACTACTCGTCAATTACAAATGATTTCCTTTAGCAGTGTTTACTTTGAACGATTAAGAAATATAACTCACCCTACCCTACACTTACCAGGTGAGAGGTTACTCTCTCTAATACTGCAGCAACTACCACCAGAACCTAACGATGCAGAACAGCCTTCCTCCTAAGTCCCAGACACAAAGGCAGCAAGCACTCTAACCTAGAGGGTGGGGTAAGAGGAGAGCGAAATAACTGTGGGCACTCTCACCTCACGACTCTCCAGGGACAAATAGCACCTGAAAGGTCAAGCCTTAGGATTGTCTGACAGATGGAGGAGGAAGGAATATGGGACTATGCAGCTATCTGCAGATAGCTGCACCATATCTTAGCCTCAGTATGATTTTTTCTAAGATCATCTCAGTAATTAAAAGTCATTATTATAAAAAGCAAATACTTCTACAATTTCATTACCCTCATCCACATTCCATTTCTTTTCAAGTTTTGCCTTATCACATGAACATTTGGTCCATTTGTAAAGTAAAAATTGAGAATGCACTGATTTTTTTCTTTGGTTCCATTTTAAGAGATTCTATTCTACCAGAGATGGTGTATGACTTGGAACCAAAAGAAAACCTTCAAGGGTGTCTAAGAGGAGGAGGCAGCAGAGCACAGGTTAGAGACTCCCAGCTCCCTCAGTTACTATCTGGATGATCTTGAGCAAGTTATTTAACCTCACTGTGCTTTAGTTTCTTGCCTGCAAGAAGCATGAGGTTAGAATCTGTCTTGCAGGGCTGTTTGAAGATACAATGAAAGGACGCTGGAAAGCCCTAAATGCAAGGCCTGGCATATGGTGAGCCCTCAGTAACTGCTATGCACTACCACCAACCCGAAGAGCCTGTGAACTCATTGTCTCTGTCCAGTTCACCGTGGGTGCCCTATACTTACTTCATACCAAACTTCACCTTCTTGTTCTCTACCATCAGGTCACAGATGTATTTGACTGACAGGTACCGAAGCAGTTTGATGTCATAGCCTCTGACCTTATCAAAAAGATGTGTGTCGGAACTTCTGAAACGAAGAGCCAGAGAGAGAAGTTGTACCGCACATTCATTCAGAAACTTTGGGGGCGGGCAGTGTGTTCAAGGAAGTACAGATGTCACTGGCAAGAACTTGTTTCCCTTCTCCAGAAGATGATGGGAAGGGGAGACAGGAAACTGGTCTAGGAAAGGTGCAGGGAAGGTGACTCTCTAAGAGATTACCCCCTCTCTGCGATGCATTTCAAAGAGGAGCAATTTGCAGCCCTAAACCCAGAAGAGGTCTTTGGCCCAGCTTGACATTAAGCCAGAAGATTTAAAATAATCTCCGAGTTCTAAAAAGCAGCAAGCTGGTGGCTGAAAGAGCCTCTGAGCTTCCATTACAGCTTATACCCCTCCACCTTTTATGACCATTTTTAGCCATGGCTTGCTTATAATGTAACAGACTGAAATTCCTGATGGGAGACGGACTTTTTAAAGCTATCTTATCAACTGATTGTGAAATACTAGCAAGTGAATTCCTTCTATTTACCAGGCCTATGAACTGAGGAGAAAGATAAAATTTTCTAATCCCCAGACTGCCTTTTGATCAGTCACACAGATTAAGGCAAAGCAGAATCAGTAAACAGTCGCCATTAAATTTTTTTTTAATGCCCAATGCTTAGTTGTCTCTAGCAGTCTCCTTGCCAAGATCAGCGTATGCTGTGAAGACAGCATGGCTGAGGCAGAGGTTGCCTGATCTCAGGGGAAGAGCCAAACATTCCTGAGCACAAGCCAAAGCTACTGCTCTTGGAACAGGCAGAACCCTGGGCACAGCGAAATGCCTTTCAGGGACTGAGGCATGACTGTGAGCAACTACTAGGGTGCTCATGTGCAACAGACACTTGATACCAGTTAAAGACTTTCCATGTGGCACAGACCAAGTAAAGGAGCTTTTCCAAAATATCCTACTACAATGTTGTTTTCTAAAAACATCTGGAAAGAAGGTATGAAGAGTATGAACCAGCCCATTTTCTGCTGTTAAGGTGCCTAAAATATTTGTTCGGACCAAGCACCCTTACGACACCAGTTACACACTGTGGCTCCTAGTCTACAACTCTAATGTGGGTACTGTGGCCATTGCCCTGTGCCTCAGCACCTGGTGTGCTGTGTGATATCTGGCAGGCAGGTCAACCGTCAGCACCCTAGTCACATCCTTGCATTTGTAGGACTTAAAGACACGAACAGGCATCTGGGCCTTGTCTCAGACTGTGGTACCAGGAACCCCAGGGCTGGGACATTATCTCTGGGATATCTAATGTGCAGCCAGGGTAGAGAAAGACTGCCCAGGTATTAAATAAAGTCAGCTTTGGTCTGAAGCTATGGGATGGACTTCAACAATCCTATTTCATGGACTTGGCAGTGGGAAGAAAGGAGCCAACCCATTCACCTGGATCAGGGATAAATAAATATTGTCAGTATAAAAATGGCTACCACTAGTCAGATGCCCCCACCCCAACACAAGTCTAGACCTGTAACAACCTGGCACTGACCGAAGAGCACAGTCCTCCTCCGTGACGTCCTCTGCGTCTGCCCAGGCATCATCTGCACCCCCTGCCGGAGAAACCCGTCTGTCAGCACTGAGGCAGTGGCGCGGGGCTCCACACAGGGGCTTCCCGAGCAGCTCCGCCCCTAAGGCAGCCCTTGTGTCTTTTCAGCACCAGATGCCCCATATGCTGGCAGTCTTTATCCCAAACATCTCCTCAGGTGATAAAAGGCCCCCAGTCCCTCCCCAGCTTGCTTGCACCCTCTACCTATGCCACTGTGACGAGGGTGCCTATTCTCTATGACTGGGCTCTTGTTTTTAGTCTCAGAAAACACAGCTTATCATTCACCTGAGAAAATATAGTTGTAGCCAGTGCGTCCATACAGCTCTCCCCATCCAGCTAGCGTGGCCGACCTGCAAATGTGCTGGGAAAGAAAGAGTTTTCAGGGTGAGATGATTTTCTAGGTGTCTTCCTGTTTTTCCTAGCTTTATTGAGATATAACTGACATATGACATTGTGTGGGTTTAAGGACTACATCATGCTGATTTCATACACATATATTGCAAAATCATTACCACTCTAGTGTTAGCTAACATCTCCATCATGCCACATAATTAGCATTTCTCTCTTTTAATTTTTTTTAAGCGAGGAGGGCAAATAGTGAGACAGACTCCTGCATGTGCCCCAACCAGGACCCACCCAGCAACCCCCTCTGGGACAGATGCTAGAATCAACTAAGCTATTTTTAACACCTGACATTGATGTGCTCAGACCAACTGAGCTATCTCCATGCCTGAGGACAATGCTCGAACCAACTGAGCCACTGGTGTGGGAGGGGAAGAGGGAAAGGAAGAGTTGAGGAAAAAGGAGAAAAGCAAATGGTTACTTCTTTTGTGTGCCTTGACTAGGAATGAAACCTGGGACGTCCATACTCCAGGCCCATACTCTATCCACTGAGCCAACCAGCCAGGGCCAATTAGCATTTCTTTTTTGTGGCAAAAACATTTAAGATCATTTCTCTTTTTTGATTTTCAAGTATTATTAACTATAATCACCATGCTAGACATTAGATACACAGAGAACTTCGTTTTGGCCATGGCCAGGGAGCTCAGTTGATGAGAACATCGACCCCACATGCCAAGGTTGTAGGTTTGACTCTAATTAGGGTACATACAAGAAACAACCAATGAGTGCATAAATAAATGGAAAACGAGTCGATGTTTCTCTTTCTCCCTTCCTCTCACACTCCAAAATCAATAAAAGACAATGTCAAAAAAAAAAAAAAATCTTTATTTTTTGACAGAAACAGAGAGTCAGAGGGACAGACAGACTGGAAGGGAGAGGGATGAGAAGCATCAATTCTTCGTGGCAGCCCCTTAGTTGTTCATTGATTGCTTTCTCATATGTGCCTTGACTGGGGGACTACAGCAGAGTGAGAGAGATATCCCTTGTTCAAGACAGCGACCTTGGGTTCAAGCCAGCGACCTTGGATTTCAAACTAGTGATCATAGTGTTATGTCTATGATCCCATCCTCAAGCCAGTGACCCAGCACTCAAGCTGGGTGATCCTGCACTCAAGCCGGAGACCTCGGGGTCTTCTGATTCCTGAAGATAATGGGCGGGAGGGGGGGCACATGGCTTGATTTGTACTGGCATGTGTTATAATACCAACCCTTCCCTAGCATCTAAACTGCTGGCACCCAATCTCACTTTTCTGTGCCTTTTTCTGTTAAATATTTTCAGAGCAGACACATACCCCTCTTTAGTGTTTGAGCTCTGAAGCACAATTTCCTGAATTTTTGAAGGCTCTCTCTGGTCCCAGTTCTTCCATATTCCTTTGACTTGTCCTTGTCTTTTGGTAATTGAGGCAGCCAGAGGACTAGTCAGATAGAGAAGAGCAGGTGAGCCAGCCAACTCACCAAATGGGCATCAACCACCACACTGGTCCGGAGCTGGCACCTGGGGTAAGCTGTACCCCACTGTAGAGTCTAACTCCTGTCCCCTGCCCCCTAGCCTCACAGCTCCAATTCATAACCTATCATTTCTACACTTGAAGCTTAGTTCTTTTTTTTTTTTTTACAGGGACAGAGAGAGTCAGAGAGAGGGATAGATAGGGACAGACAGACAGGAACAGAGAGAGGTGAGAAGCATCAATTGTTAGTTTTTCGCTGCCGTCGTAACACCCCAGTTGTTCATTGATTGCTTTCTCATATGTGCCCTGACCGCGGGCCTTCAGCAGACCGAGCAATCCCTTGCTGGAGCCAGCGACCTTGGGTCCAAGCTGACGAGCCTTTGCTCAAGCCAGATGGGCTCGCGCTCAAGCTGGCAAGCTCGGGGTCTTGAACCTGGGTCTTCTGCATCCCAGTCTGACGCTCCATCCACTGCGCCACCGCCCGGTCAGGCTGAAGCTTAGTTCTTAATGAAAAAGCAGGATGCACTCTGAATGCTCTCCATTTACCTAATTAAGAGTGGCTTCTAATTCTGCATGAGAAATATGGTTCTATACAGTTTGCTAATCTAGTTAACCAACTTTGACACACAGAATAAAAGTGACTGAGTTCTACTCCCCATCTGTTAAGGGGGAAGTAAAGAAAAAGATAATTTGTACCAGTTTTAATTGTCTAAAAAATAGATACAAGTATTAGGGGATAAAATGGCATGGGAGAACATCCTACCCTTAAATGCTTAAATTGAATTTCTAGTAATATATCTTATTTAACCTAATGCATCCAAAATATGTCAACATAGTCACTTTATAATTATTATTTTACATTCTTTGTATTGCATCTTCAAAATCTGAGGTATTTTACACTGATATTACATCTCAATTAGGATGCTTTATTTTTAGAATTTAAAAGGAAATACATTCCTGTTCCAAAATAAAGTTGCATTTAGCACCCCCTTCCAAAAATAACCTAAACTGCTTCAGCTATAAAGTGTAAATTGATTGAAATGAAATAAATTGATAAAAGTAGAAAAAAGCTTACAAAAAATCTGGGGCAGCAATACTAATACCAGATAAAATGAACTTTAAAACAAAGGTTATAACAAGAGACAAAGGACCCAGCAACTCCACTTCTGGGTACTTACTGGGTTTCCCCATGTATAAGATGCACCTTTTTTTAAAAAAAAAAAAAAATGAGGTCTAAAAACTGGGTGCATCTTATACAGTGGTTGTATTTAAAAAAAAATATTTTATTAATTCAATTGAGAGAGAGAGAGAGAGAGAAAAAAGGGGGAAGGAGCAGGAAGCATCAACTCCCATATGTGCCTTGACCGGGCAAGCCCCCGGGCTTTGAATCTGCGACCTCAGCGTTGCAGATCGACGCTTGCGACTTGATCCACTGTGCCACCGCAGGTCAGGCCAGTGGTTGTAGTTTTTTTTACTTGCATTTCCTGTTTTGTGGTTGTTGAGAAGTTGTATGAATTTTATGATGAATAAAACTTAAGTTCAATAACTATGTAATACATTGTTTTTCAAATTTCGAGCCTCAAAATTAAGGTGCATCTTATACATGGGGGGAATGGTACATGAAAAAACCCAAACCATTACATTGAAAAGACATGGTCCTGGCCAGCTGGCTCAGTGGTAGAGTGTCAGCCCAGCATGTGGATGTCCCAGGTTCGATACCTGGTCAGGGCACACAGGAGAAGTGACCATCTGCTTCTCCATGCTCCCCCTTCTCTGCAGCCATGGCTCAATTGTTTTGAGCGAGTTGGCTTGGCGCTGAGTATGGCACTAAAAAAATGGCCACATATGGGCAGAGCATCACTCGCTAGTGGGCTTGCTGGGTGGATCCTGGTTGGGTGCATGCGTGAGTCTCTCTGCCTCCCCTCCTCTCACTAAAATAATAATAAAAAAAGGAATATGTTAAAAAAAAAAAAAGAATATGTATCCAAATGTTCATTAGAACATTATTTACAATAGCCAAGATATGGAAGCAACCTAAGTGTTCATCAATAGACAAATGGATGAAGAATTGATGCAATGATATATATAATTCAACCATAAAAAAGAATGAAATCTTGACATAGGCAACAACATGGATGGACCTAAAGGGTACTGCGCTGAGTGAAATAAGTCAGATAGAGAAAAACAAACGCCATACGATCCACTTATGTGTGGAATCTAAACAACACAATAAATGAATAAGCAGGCCAGAAACAAACACATACAGAGAACATTTTTACAGTTGCCAGATGGGTGGGGAGTTGGAGGAAATGGATGAAAAAGGTGGAGGGATTAAGAAGTACAAACTAGTAGTTATAGAATAATCATGGAGATGTAAAGCACAGTACAGGGAACATAGTCAATAATATTCTAATAACTCTGTATGTTGTCAGATGGGTACTAGCTTTATTGGGGTGTTCATTTTGTAAGTTACAAAAATGTCTAATCTCTGGGTTATACACCTGGAACTAATATAATATTATATGTCAATTATAATTGAAAAATAAAAATTATTTTAAAAAACACAAAGGCACAAACTTCTAGTTATAAAATAAGTAATAAAATAAATAACAGTAGCCTGACCAGGTGGTGGTGCAGTGGATAGAGTGTTGAACTGGGATGTGGAGGACCCAGGTTCAAGACCCCGAGGTCGCCAGCTTGAGCGCGGGCTCATCTGGCTTGAGCAAAAGCTCGCCAGCTTGGACCCAAGGTCGCTGGCTTGAGCAAGGGGTTACTTGGTCTGCTGTAGCCCCATGGTCAAGGCACATATGAGAAAGCAATCAATGAACAACTAAGGTGTCACAACGAAAAACTGATGATTAATGCTGCTCATCTCTCTCTGGTCCTGTCTGTCTGTTCCTATCTATGCCTCTCTCTGTCTCTGTAAAAAAAATAAATTAAAAAATAGTAAAAATAAAATAACTAAAAATAAAACAATAGGATTTAATGTACAGTATGGTAACTGGAATTAATAATACTGTACTGCATATTTGAAAGTGGTTAAGAGCATAGATGTTAAAAGTTTTCATCCCAAGGAAAAAAACTGTAACTATGTATGCTGAAGGATGTTAACTAGGACTTACTGAGGAGATTATCCTGCAATATAAACAAACATTGAGTTATTATGTTGCATATGTGGAACTAATACAATGTTAAGTGTCAATTATACCTCAACTAAAAATAAAATTAAACATTTAGTTCCACAGTTCCACTAGCCACACTGAACTGAGCTTTGAAGGAAGTAGGAAGCAAGCACTTAACACACTCCTCTTTCCCAGCCTGGCAGAGGTAGGTGCCTGAAGTAATGTTGGTAATAAACACTGCCATCACCACACTAGTCACCAGAGCCTGCTGAGTGCCACATATATCTGAGGACATCCCCATTTCACAATCACGACAGAAGACATTCTTGTGCCCCCCCGTCTCCCTCTTGATTGCTTGTTCACCTGTATGCCTTCTTCACTCAGGGAAGTCCATGAGGACATGGACTGTCTTACTCATCTCTGTCCCCCTAGAAGTTAGCACAGGGCCCACTACAGCTTTATCTAAGAGAAGTATCTTCCTGTTGAGCTTGCCTTTACAAACCAGAAAGGCACTTTGCCAGGTGCTGGGAGGACAGCAGTAAGACAAGGCCTCTGCCCTCAAAGGGATTACAGCAGAGAGGAAATGACGCACATTCAAACACACAATCAGAATGAAGCATATGTAAGTAGATATTAAGTGAACACTGAGTCAGGGGAAGATAAGGGGTATGAAATGGTATCACACTTCCTGGACAAGAAAAGTGCAAAGCAAGAAAGCAGGATTAATGGAAAAGCCCTCATAAAGATTTAAGAATGCCAAAGCCTCTTCAGAATAATCCTCCAACTCATCATCCTCCCTCTGAAATCAGTTGGTTTAGGGGTCTTTTCTCAAAGGCCTGCTTAGTCTGTAAGTGCTAACAATCTGTCATTCAGCAACCCCACTAGACTAATCTGTTCAGCAAGGCACTTTTCAAATGTATTCAGGAAAAATCCTTAGTCTGCAGACAAATGAGAAATCCCAGACCTGACAAAGCTACATAGGTCCCTCCGCTATAGGACTTCTCAGAGCCTTTACACATGTATCAGTGTACCTTATGAATCTGGAGCTTGGGGGTCAGGCCAAACCTGAATGCAGTATTTCTCATATCTGTTGGATTGGAAATACTTTTAACAAGTATATCCTTAAACTATTGTTTTATGGCTACACTGGGAGAAACACTGGTTTGAGTATTTCCTGTAATTTGTAGTGATCAGCACTATGCTCCATGAAGCAGTGATCTTTAAACTCGAGTTCTGGTAACTCCCAGGAATATGAAAACTTTCCAAAGTAGAAAACAAATAGCTTTAAGATGATCAATTTTGGGTCCTGGCCAAGTGGCTCTGTGGATAGAGCATCATCCCAGAGCACTGAGGTTGTGGGTTCAATCCCTGGTCGGGGCACATATGAGAAGCACTCAATGAGTACACAACTAAATGGAACAACTATGTGTAACAAAGAGTTGGTGCTTCTCTTTCTCTCCTTGCTCACCCCTCAAATCAATGGAAAAACTTTAAAAAAAGAAAGATAATCAAATTTGGATATTTAACTTCCATACACACTTTTCCCTAAAATTAACCTGCCCAAGAGAGCCTATGGCTAAATCTCCCTTCCTACCTCCCCTTTCACATTTGATTTTCTCCCATTTTACAAAAGAAAGACTCAAAGGGACAGAAACAAGCCTCACATCCCTCCACTCCACTGCTCTGCCTAGCCCTGCCCTGGCCCTCAACCACTCAGGTCGGGAAACTGCAGCTGGAGCCTGTCAGCCACTGGGGTGTAAGCTATGGCGCATGCACTTAGACACCTGCTAGACAACTTAAAAGACTGCATCCTTGCTCCCCTCACCTCCACTAGGCTAGGGCCACTCTTCCTGGACTAATCTTTCTCAAAAAGCTTCATCCTATATTTACCTGTTCAGGAATGACAGTGGCTCCCAGGCAAATATAAGCACCTTGGTTAGCATTTATCCTCCTCCTCCCAATCCCCTGCATTCTCTGCTCTGACACGTACCTTCTACTCCTTGTCTCTCCTGTTCTCTGCCTCCGTGCCTTTTCCCACACTGCATCACCTGCTTGGAACACCTTCTACCCATTCCTGCTAATTATTATTTTGCTTATCTTCCAGTGCTATCTGCCAGTCCACACTGCTGCCCCTCTTTGGTAAATTTTCTTACACCATACTGCGTGACTCTAAGTGGCAGCCTGAAGAAGTTCTGGCACAGGTTCAAATCCTAGCTCTCTAGCTGTTTAAAGTGAACTTGGGGAAATTATTAACCTCTGAGTCTCATCTGCAAAATGGGAACCTCAATTACATCACAGAATTATAAAGACAGGTGAAATGAGACCATACCGGAAAGCCAAATTAACAAGTCACTAGAACGTAAGTTCTATGAAGGTAAGGATTTTTGTCTATTTTACATACTGATGTAACTTAAGGCTTGAAATAGTACCTAGAACATAGTACATATTCAGTAAATAATGGGTGAATTATATGATTGAAAGAATAAACAAACAATGTAATCTACTCTGTAAACTTTTGATGTAAACACTTGATCTAATCTACTCCATAAACCTTTGATGTAGGCATGGTACCATTCCCATTTGAGAGAAGAGGAAACTAAGGCCTTGTACAGACAGGAAACAGAGCAAGGATCTGAACCTTGGCAATCTAACTCCAGAACACAGTGTGGGGCACTCTGATGTGACTATCCCTTTTCTACTTAGACTCATCCTTGAAGTTGGTTATCAGAATTGGTCTGTTTCTCTGGCCTGCTTTCCACAGCACCAGGCATCCAGTATCCACCAATACTTGGCTGGCAAAGGCCAAGAACAAGACTGTCTTACACTTTGCATTAAGCCAGTTACCCTGGAAGAGGGTCTCAGGGAGTGTGAGGCTATGGCATGGTCTTACCTTGCCCTTGAACAGGATTACTGGGCAGACAAACCGTCCTCTGCACCTGGCCATCTTGCTGCGGTTAACAAGGTCTTGCAACTTGCTCACTTGCACAGTGCTCTGAAACCTGATGCATGGACAAGAGAGGCAGGTCAAGCTGGTTTCTAAGTGGGCATGCGTGTATGTGTGTTTTCACAAAAAGTCCAGGCTGGGTTTGCATGCATGAGTGAATACGCATTTGAAATTTAATAAGTGTTCTGAGTCCTAAATTCTAGATCATTGATGTAAGTTTTGCAGGGAAAGAAAAAAGGGCTATATCACAGGTATTAAAATTTAAGTCACCCTGGCCAGTTGCTCAGCGGTAAAGCATTGGCCCAGTGTGTGGAAATCCCCGGGTTCAATTCCCAGTCAGGGCACACAGAAGTGTCCATCTGCTTCTCCACCCCTCCCCCTTCTCTCTCTCTGTCCCCCTCTCGCAGCCATGGCTCGACTGGTTCAAGCAAAGTTGGCCCCAGGCACTGAAGATGGCTCCATGGCCTTGCCTCAGGTGCTAAAATAGCTTGGTTCCTGATCAACAGAGCAGCAGCTCAGGATGGGCAGAGCATCACCTGGTAGGGGCTTGCTGGGTAGATCTCAGTCAGGGCACATGCGGGAGTTTGTCTTTCTTCCTCCCTGCCTCTCACTTAATAAAAAAAATATTTAACTCATCCTGATTTCAGAATCTTTAAGATTAAAAAAAAAAAAAAGTAAGCTATTCTGAAGACATGGTACATAAAATATAGAAATATACACAGCACCTGACCAGGTGGTGGCACAGTGGATAGAGCGTCGGACTGGGATGTAGAAGACCCAGGTTCGAGACCCTGAGCTCACCAGCTTGAGCGCGGGCCCATCTGGCTTGAGCAAAAGTCGCCAGCTTGGACCCAAGGTCGCTGGCTCCAGCAAGGGGTGGCTCGGTCTGCTGAAGGCCCGCAGTCAAGGCACATGTGAGAAAGCAATCAATGAACAACTATGGTGTCGCAATGGCAACGAAAAATTAATGATTGATGCTTCTCACCTCTCCGTTCCCATCTGTCTGTCCCCATCTATCCCTCTCTCTTTCTCTCTCTGTCCCTGTAAAAAAAAAAAAAAAAAAAAAAAAAAGAACTATACACAGCAAACCAAATGTTGATTACCAGTTTTTTCCTCCCAAAGTAAGATAGCAGGTGCTCTGGGGACCCTCTGGAAATCAAAGGGCCATTTTTGCAGAAACAAAAGAGGTGAAAAAGAAGCTATTTTGGCATTGAAAAGCATAACAGTTATGACACTCATTTGATAAGGGAGCTTCTAGCTTCTAGAACATGAAAGACTCGGGTTTGGAAATGAGCTGCAAGTCACACCCATATCAAATCACTAGACCCCTAACATAAGGGTCTAACCCTCATAGATTCACCTACTGATCCTTAACAACAAAAGGCTTCAAAGCAGCCAGTCAGAGCTTCTGGCTGCAAAAGAAACAAGAAGCAGGAAGGTCAAAGGTGGGACTTTATCCCAGCTATGCAGAGTAAGCAAGCAGCAGGAGGGAAGACTCCTGTTCCCACCTAACAAGGGTTGAGCTTCCAGGTCAAGTCCTAGTAAACCTTTAACTTCTACACTGTAATCCTTCTAGGGATTTGCATATTATTGAAAAGCACATGCTCACAAATAATTGCTTCAGAATGAACAAGTTTCAGTGACTCCTACACTACTGATTCTTCAGTAGCTTTCATAAGCCAGTTACTAAAAATATAACTATTATCAAGTATGAGTATAAAATTAAAGTTAAAATGGGTTGTTAAAATAAAGACTTGAACAGTTTGATCCTGGAAAGAGGACAAATGAGCAAAAGAAGAGGACTTATACTTCCCATGGTGTATTTTTCTGAAGGTCTGGTTTAAGATGTTACATTTGTAATTTTATTTTTTAAAGGGAGGGTGGCAAACTTGAAGAAGTGGGTATGCCTCTTCAACATGCCTGCAGGGTGGCACTGACCAACCAGCCTAGAAGACACATCTCACTGAAAACAAAGTTGTGGCCTTCTCCCTCAGTTTCTCTATTAAATAAAAAAACACCTCAGTACAAAATAATTGTCTAATTAAATTCAGAGGCCATTAGAATACAAGAAAGCACATACAATACTGTTCATAACAGTCTTCTACCTTCTGGCGGCCCCAGGCCATTTTTACAGATCTAGTTATCACCATCTATTACAGCTAACTCTCCCTTAGTTCACACCAGCAGTTCCTCTGAGCAGTACATTTGATTTTCTCAGGTTCAGTCCTTCCACTGAGCAAACTCTCCACAAAACCAAGGTGTAGAACATGCCAGTATTTACCTTATATGGTCTCTGTGCAGCCTTTTAATGTACTGGCAGGCACACTTATTCTTGTTAGGCTAGTTGGTGGTTTATTTTCCTGGTTCCCCTATTCAAAGAACCAATTCAGTTTCTGTTTTCAGTTCTGGTTTTTATTTTTATTATCTCTTGGTCTTAGGATCTTTTTCTTATAGTGCTAAGCACTGAAGTATGCCTGGCACATGGTGCTCATGTTTAAATGAATTAGTGCAGGCTTGTGTATTTATGTTTGTTTTGCAGTACTTAGCCTCTAACGCCTGTGGAATGTGATGCCATCTCTGGGTAGATAAGTGTCAGAACTGGGCTGAACTGTGGGACACCCAACTAGCGTCTTGAGAACTGGTGGTGTGGGGGAAAGCGGGTCTACCTACATGGTGAAAATGGCTGCAGAACTTGAACCACTATCCCGGAACGCCTCATCTTCACTTTCCTAATTCTGGCTCTTGATACAGTATCGTTGCTTCTTTATTGCTTTATGTTTCCCACTAGACCTAAAGATAGGGGCTTCATCTATCTGGTATGTTTTCTATTGGATTCCTGGGCTCTACCACAGGGCAGGAGCCCAATGACCACTTGTTCATACATACATGTCTTGGCTGTTCAGAGACCCCGTTCCAGGTTCCTATTCCCAGATGATTTGCTAAACTGGGGAAGTGGGTAAGCAGATCTAACCACTTCCTGAATTCAGTTCTACTCTATGTAACTCAATCTAATTAGTGTCATAGTAACAAAGCCAGATATATAAAGCAGCAAAAATTTCTACTTCTGCCCACCTAAAAACATGCATATACTCCTTCTCTTCAACAAAGAGGCATCATCCACTCAGTATCACTTCAAGGCCTTGCAAGGAGTAAAGAGTAAAAAGAAACACCAATAAAAACTCCAGGTGTAGGGATGTACCACAGGAGCTCTAGCCTAGAAGGTGAGAAACTGCTAAACAAGGCAAGAAAGTCAAAGTGATGACAGAAAAAAAAAGATAGGTAAACAGAGCAGGGTGAGGAAGACCTGGCATTTAACCTCACTCTGCTAACTACATCTGTGGGTTTCAGCTCCCTCTTCTGTAAAACGGAGGTGATAGTGTCTTCAGTAGGTGATTACAGGACTTGAGTGAATTAGCGTGTGAAACTCAAACACATGCCAAACAGCAGTAGGCACTCGACAAATGTTAGTTTCTCTCTCTTTAATGGCTAGATTGAATCAGCGTTAATCTTATCTCCTTCCCAGGGAAGCTTGTGAGGCAACCAACACTGAGTTCCTTAGAGTAGTGCTACTACAGGGTGGTTTGAAATTAACTGGGAGATGGTTAGAAAATGCAGAAGCTCAGGTCCTACTGAGTCAGATTCCGCATTGTAACTAGAGCCCCAAGTGATTCACTCACAAAATCAAGTTGGAAAAGCACCACTTTGACTACAGCTGAGCTTAGTATCATAATGCCATTGTAAAACCACCAGAAAGCATGAAGAGGGTTGGAAGGAGGACAAGAGTAAGGAAAAAGAGATCTTGTTCAGAAATTGTAGCTTAAGGGCTTATAGATGGTGAGTTGATCTAACTCTGGAAGAAATTAGGAAAAGAGAAACCATAAATATGGACCATAGGAAAGCCCAATTCTTTAGGCTTGGAGACCCCTGGAGTTCTTGGGTTATACAGCTGAGGATATAATTTCTAAATCTACATAAAATTTGTTTTTCTAATACATTCCATTTTTCTCAGTGAACTCCACTATAGGCTCACAAGATGGAACACTTGGAGACATCCCATTTTACATACGAGAAAACTAAGGCTTATTCCTTGAACTCCTCCAAACCAGTTGTACAGCTTGAAAGCCTTCTTTGATTTCTGGTAGCCCACAACAGTGGTTCTCAGGCTACAGCATATGTAAGGCTGATCTAGAGTTCATTGAGAATGTACATTCTGGAAATTCTGATTCAGAAGCCCTAGACTCTGTGATTTTAATGAGAGTTTAGGGGATACTAAGAACTAAAACTACTAACATCCAAAGGTCCACACTCTGTGGCCTGATGATCAAGACTCTGTACAAGCTGGTCCCAAAGGACATTTCAAGGACACTCCTACTCATTCTTATAATTCCAGCTGAAAAGTATCTCTACCAAGGGGTCTACCCAAACACTCACACACCAGACTGCTCATATGATGTCTACAACAGCACGTCTAAAACCTTGCTGTGCATACAGTTTACTGGGGAATCTTGTTACGCTGTGACTTTTATTGATTCAGTGGCTCAGGAACACGAGATTCAGAGTCTCTAGCCAGTTCCTGGGTGCTCTGATGGCCTTGCTGTGGGAAGGGATGTCCTGCTATACTTCACAGCATGACTCTACTGTAACATTCATCCTCACACTACATTCACGGGCCAAGCTTTCACAGACATTGTTGAAAAGCTCCTGGAATTCCCTTAAAATCAGTAGCAAGCAGGGAGACTAGGGGAACAAACTTTAAGATCAACATGAAGCCATTTCCTAAAGCCTTGATGCTGATTATTTTTTAGCGTCAAAAAACTGCTAACATTTACTGACTGCTTTTTTTTTTTTACAGGGACAGGAGTCAGAGAGAGGAATAGATAGGAACAGACAGACAGGAACACAGAGAGATGAGAAGCATCAATCATCAGTATTTCGTTGCGACACCTTAGTTGTTCATTGATTGCTTTCTAATATGTGCCTTGACTGCAGACCTTCAGCAGACTGAGTAACCCCTTGCTCGAGCCAGGGACCTTGGGTCCAAGCTGGTGAGGTTTTGCTCAAGCCAGATGAGCATGTGCTCAAGTTGGCGACCTCGGGGTTTTGAACCTGGGTCCTCCGCACTCCGGTCCGATGCTCTATCCACTGCACTACCGCCTGGTCAGGCTACTGACCGCTTTTAACCTGCAGCCTGTGCCAGGTACTTTATGTCTGCTCTGGAATGAACCGTTACTGCATAGAAAGCACTCAGACTTTGGCAGGCCCTGAGTAAATGGTAGCTCTTATTCCTAATTCTTACAATAAACATACCAGGCTTGTAATAGCCACTGTCATTATCAGGGATTGCCCTAACCACTTTTCTAAAGTATACTTACCAATGAGAAAACTAACAGAAAAAGAAGTAACTTATCCAAGTTAGTTACAGCGCCGGAAAGTAAACTCAATCAATCAGACTCCAAAGCTCAGTAGGATCCTAGCATGTTGACACAGCACACCTCTCATCCACATTCTCTTTAAAAAAGATACTGAGGTTCAGAGAGGTGAGCTGTGAAATCAACAGTCTTAGGACAGTGAGCTGCTATAAGGAAGGAGTGAAATGGAAATCTAGGGCTGTGACTCCCAACCTCCATTCCATGTCACTCTGCTTTACCAATCTTACATAACAAACCCTGATGTACAAAAATGTGGATAAGGTTTAACACCTGGGGAAAGTGAGTCTGCTCAGCTCAGCGCCCTGCCCAGCTGCAGACTTCCTGACTCTGGGGGATGAGCTGTCAAAGGCCTCCCCAGATAGGCATACTGGTCACATGATGCTCACGTGTCTTTCTCCTTCTCAGAACTTTCATACTCCAGGAACACGATGTGCTGGGGGTAGTGGCCGCAGATATCCCCATTCACATTTTGTATTACGCTGTAACAGTAGTCTCGGCCAAACAGCTCCAGACATCTCTTCTCGATGCGCTCAACCTGCACAGAGGAGGAGACCTGAGCATAAAGAAGATTCTGGGGCTCAGAGTGTGAGAATTAGGTAGTTCATCACAGGTCACTGGGAATGACATGTGCCTCTGTGATTATTATTCAATGCCAGAAAAATACCTAGTGCTGGGTCACAGGCCCTAAATATGTAGTTCAACAACCAATATGTGGTAGACTTTAGGAGGGACTCTACACTCCTCAATGTTGTAGTGAAATTGTCTTGTTAAGCATTAAGGAGAGGATTTTGGCTTTCATTGGATTCTCAAAGGGGTCTATAATCCATAAAATATTAAGAACTCTTGCTCTAAATTACTTTCACTGGCCTAATCCCTTATCTTCCTTTGGCTCCAGATTCTTCCACATTCTCCAGACACAGACCAGTACTTAGGAGCTCTAGTTAAATAAAATGACTAAAAGCTGCAGACAGAGCTCTCTCCTTACAGACTATAAAATATAAAGGAGAACTCCCCTTAAACCTGCTAAAACCACGCAGAGAATGAGAGATGGGTCATTTGCAGTCAACAAAATTTCCATCAGAATGACAGACAGTGCCCAAAATGGAAGTGACCACACAGGACTGGAAGCCTCCCAGGTCTAGAAATAAGGAGACTAAAGGGAATTCCAAGGGCAGAAAAAAGAAAAACTGAGACATACTTTCGATAAAGGAACACCGGGAGTGTGGGCTGTCTTCATGCTTTACAGGGAAAGGAAAGAGATGGGCGCAAGTTTAGTGCCACGCTGCATAGGAGACAGTATAGGGAGGCAACACAATTCACTTCTTACCTCCATTCTACCCGACCAACTCCAGCCCTTTCATTCTGACCTCTGAAATGGACGAATACTCGAGACATCTTTCTTTTCTTCTTTTTTTAACTCAGCCTTGGGGCTAGATGTTTCTTAAATCTAAGCTTTTGTCCCCGCCCGATGCAGGGGAGTGACCCTCCTCAGCTCCTCCTCTCTAATCTTTAAACATGGCCCCTGACTCTGATCCTTGACCTCCAAACCCCTCGTCTCAAACCAAAAGCGTCCTTCCTCGCCTCAGTCTGACCTCGGCTCCCCCTTTTTCGGTTTTTAAACCCGACCTTTACTCTCCGGATATAGATCCTAGGAACTTCCCTCTCTCCTCCCTCCGATCCCTAACTTCAGACTTCCCGCTGTTCACTTCCAAGCCAGGGGCCTTTCTCCCGCTCATCACGTCTCCGAACTCACTTTAGAGCCGCCGGTCCCACTGCAGTCCTTGGCTCGGTACTGAGTCCGGGAAAACTCCTCCAGCAGCTCCCCAAGCCCCGGCTCCTGCGGCGGTGGGTTGCCCGAAGAAGTCGAGGACCCCGCTGAGGCGGCCGCGGCGGCCCGAGCGCCAGCCATGGCCCAGCCCCAGTCCCTTCAGCGTGCCGCGAGCCCTTCAGCACGCCTCAGCCCGACCCATGGCACCTGGAGGTACCAACTTTAAGCCCGGAATCCCCAGAACCACTTCAGCCGCCACCTTCCGCTCCCACTTCCGGCCCCGCCCCACCCTGCCGGATGTTTACCTCAGCCCTGGCCAATCAGAGAGCGGTACTCGCGCCCTACCCCACGGTCTTCAACTCTCCGTCAGACGCGGAGGGATCCAAGTGGTCTCGTGGAAAGTCTCGGAACCTGGAGCTCCGCCCCACGGGGTTTCCTCTGGGGAAGCCGGGGTAAACCATTGGGGCTTGTGAGAAGAAGAGGGAAGTAGGAGGAAAGAACCATGGGAAAGAAGCAGAATAAGAGAGGTATAAACTATTACAGGGAAAGGAGTAGGAAACTCTTGGAGGCAACAAATGTTGGCAGCGATAGTAATAATAATAACGAATAATAAGTCAGCTTTCTATAAGGCACTCTGCTTGCGCTGCTCCTTACAGCGGTCCTGTGATTTTATAATGCTCCTATCCTCCACCTATTTTATTGAAGAAGAAACCCGCAGTAGTAACTGGCTTGAAATACTATGATTGAAAAACCCCATATTTTTTATTTTTTTATTTCTGGTATTGATAAGAATGTCCAAGCCTGTAAAAAAAATATTAAATTTAATGGGGTGACACTGATCAATAACAGTACATAGGTTTCAGGTAAACATTTTTAGAGCATTTGAACTGTTGCTTGTGTTGTGAGCCCGTCACCTAAAGGCAAATCATTTTCTGTCACGGTATATTTGTCCCTCTTTACTCCCTTCCCTCCCCAAACCTGTAAAAATTTTAATAAGTTTATTTGAGTCAAACTAGCTACAATTGCTGGGAAGCAAGATCTCAAATGCTCCAGAGAACTGACAGTTTTGCAGTTTCTTTTATGCATTTGGAATTAAGGAGTGAGTTTAAGGAAGATTACCTGAAGGTGGGATAAAGCAGGGTGAGGATTGGATTACCGGGTAACTAAGATTGTGTGCTTTCTTGAGGGTGAATTATGCTTATTTTAATGGTGTGTTAACCTAGGTGTGTGTGCGCGCTCACACACACAATGATCAGGGTTTGATTAAGGCATAGATAAATTTTTGATTGAAAGTTATATGGCCACCATGACCTGCCCAGTTAGCAATTTATGATCAGATCACCCTATGAGGTTCCTTTTTTTTTTTTTTTTTTTTTTTTACTGAGACAGAGAGAGAGAGAGAGTCAGAGAGAGGGATAGATAGGGCAGACAGACAGGAGCGGAGAGAGATGAGAAGCATCAATCATTAGTTTTTTGTTATGGTACTTTAGTTGTTCATTGATTGCTTTCTGACATGTGCCTTGACGGAGTAACCCCTTGCTTAAGCCAGCGACCTTGGGTCCAAGCTGGTGAGCTTTGCTCAAACCAGATGATCCTGTTCTCAAGCTGGCGACCTCCGGGTCTCGAACTTGGGTCCTCAGCATCCCAGTTCAATGCTCTATCCACTGCGCCACCGCCTGGTCAGGCCTATGAGGTTCTTTCTATTGAACCCCTTTTATATACACAGAAGTGGAGAAATATAGTGCAATGAACCTCATATATCCATTAGCCAGTTTCAACAATAATATCAACCAATCTTTGTTTAATCAATCCCCATCGAGTAGAAGTATTTTAAAGCAAATCTCATTATTTCATCTTTAAATACCTCAGTATTTATGTCTGACACATTAGTACTATTTTAAAAATGCTCAAGGAAAACAATTTAGTTGATACAAACAATTTAATACTTTATAAAGTGAAGTGGGTTGTCTTCGTACCCAAAGGTCCAAAAAACTGTACAATGAGGTGCAAGGCAGGAAGCTTTTATTAGATAAGGAATAGGGAACAAGGCAGAGAAAAATAGAAAATGAATAAAGAACAAAGAAGTAAGTACAGTCATGCGCCACATAACAATGTTTTAGTCAATGATGGATCTAGTATATTATGGTGGTTCCACAATACTAAAATGGAGCTGAAAAATTCCTATCACCTAGTGGCATAGCCTTTGTAGTCTTTGTAGTATAGTGCAATGCATTACACAAACACCACTGTGTTACAAATGCCTACAGTGTTCTGTGCAGTAACTTAGCTGTACATGTTTGTATCTTAGCAGCTGTAGGGGGAAATATTGTCACTCTAAAATATGTATATTTGGCAGAAGAATTAGTTCAGTTTGGCTAATTTTAAGGACCAGTAGATATGGGAGAAGCTCTGAAAACCAAGTAGAAATTACCCTTTGTAAGATATTTGCATTTGTGCCTGACCTGTGGTGGTGCAGTGGATAAAGAATCAACCTGGAACACTGAGGTCACCAGTTTGAAACCCTGGGCTTGCCTGGTCAAGGCACAAGACACATATGAAAGTTGATGCTTCTTGCTCCCCCCTGCATTCTCTCTCTCTCTTTTGTCTCTCTCTAAAAAGGAATAAATAAAATCTAAAAATATAAAAGATATTTACACTTGTAAGGGACATCTCCATTTATAAGGGTATCTCCCTTGCTGTACCAGGGAGAGATGGATGACTTTATCTCTAGAAATTCATCAGTGTAGAAAACAATGGCTTAAATTGCATAATAAAAGCCATGAACAAAAGTAAAAGATACGGACCAGGCTGTGGCGCAGTGGATAGAGCATCAGACTGGGATGCCAAGGACCCAGATTTGGGGCCCCAAGGTCACCAGCTTGAGCGCAGGCCCATCTGGCTTGAGCAAAAGCTTGCCAGCTTGGGCCCAAGGTCACTGGCTCGAGCAAGGGGTTATACGGTCTGGTGTAGCCCCACAGTCAAGGCACATATGAGAAAGCAATCAATGAACAACTAAGGTGTTGCAACGAAAAACTGATGATTGATGTTTCTCATCTCTCTCCGTTCCTGTCTGTCTGTCCCTATCTATCCCTCTCTCTGACTCTCTCTCTGTCCCTGTAAAAAAAAAAAGGAAAAGATAGTGTTTAGATATTCACAAATGATACATCAGATAAGGAGTTAAAGTCTAAAAAACATTAGGACCTCATACAACTTATCACCAAAAGTCTACAAACAATCAAATGTAAAAAATGAGCAGAGGAACTGAATATATGTTTCTTTTTCTTTCTTTTTTTGTTTTGTTTGTTTGTTTGTTTTAGCAAGAGAGAGAAAGAGAGACAGGGACAGACAGGAAGGGAGAGAGATGAGAAGCATCAATTCCTCTTTGCAGCACCTTAGTTGTTCATTGATTGCTTTCTCATATGTGCCTTGACCAGGGGCTCCAGCCAAATCAGTGATCCCTTGTTTGAGCCAGCAACCTTGGGCTCAAGCCAGCGACCTTGGGCTTTAAGCCAGTGAACTTTAGGCTCAAGTGAGCGACCGTGGGTAATATCTATGACCCCACAACCAAGACAGCAAGCCTGTGCAACTATGAATTAATGCTTCTCATCTCTCTCTCTTCTTGTCTGTCTGTCCCTGTTTATTATTCTTGCTCTCTCACTCATTAGAAAAAAAAATTATAAACACCTCAGGGCCCAGCAGTTTGGGTCAGTGGTAGAGCATCGCCTTAGCATGTGGAAATCTTGGGTTCAATCCCCAGTCAGGGCACACAGGAGAAGGGATCATTTGCTTCTCCTCCCTCCCCCTCCCCTTCTCTCTCTTTCAGTCTCTCTCTCTTTTTCTCTCCTCCCCTCCCACAGCTATGGGCAGAGCATCACCCCAGACAAGGATCGTTGGGTGGATCCCGGTCGAGTGCATGCAGGAGTCTATCTCCCCTTCCTCTCACTTGGAAAAGAAGAAGGAGAAAAAACTGTCTGAAACTTGAATATTTTTATCCAAAATGTAATTGTAGAAAATGTAAAATATTACAAATTTAAAACTTGTCCAGCATGACCAGGCGGTGGCGCAGTGAATAGAGCGTCAGACTGGGATGTGTAGGACCCAGGTTTAAAACCCCAAGTTTGCCGGCTTGAACAAGGGCTCATCCAGCCTGAGCGGGGTGGGGGTGGGGGTCACCAGCTTACTGGCTTGAGTTTAGGATCATATAAGTGACCCCATGGTTGCTGGCTTGAGTTCAAGGTCGCTGGCTTGAAGCCCAAAGTTGCTGGCTTGAGCAAGGAGACACTCTGCTGCAGCCCTCTGGTCAAGGCACATATGAGAAAGCAATCAATGAACAACTAAGGAGACTAAGGAGCCGCAAGGAAGAACTGATGCTTCTCATCTCTCTTTCTAACTATCTATCCCTATCTGTCCCTCTCTCTGTCTCTCTGTCTGTCACAAAAACAAAACAAAACAATTTGTCCGTGTGTGTTTTCTCAAAAGTTATTTTTCTCCAAAAATATTTTTAAAACGTTAAAAAGGCAAAATATAATTATACTAAGTGGATGTTAAATTTTAAAATTAAAATTATTTGCCTGACCAGCAGTGCTTCAGTGGACAGAGCATTGACCTGGGACTCTGAGGACCCAGGTTCGAAACCCCAAGGTTGCTGGCTTGAGCACAGGCTCACTACCTCCAGTGTGGTATCGTAGACATGACCCTATGGTCACTGGCTTGAACTCAAAGGTTACTGGCTTAAGCAAGGGATTACTGGCTCAGATGGAGCCCCTAGTCCAGGCATATATGAGAAGCAATCAATGAACAACTAAAGTGCCGCAACGAGTTGATGGTTCTCATCTCTTCCCGTCTCTCTCTTGCAAAAAAGAAAAAGAAAAATTAAAATTATTTAAGTAAATCTGAAATTAGTTTATTGAAAATATAATTAAATATTTTGATAAAAGTAAAACCATTTGGCCTGACCTGTGGCCTGTGGCGTGCAGTGGATGAGGGCATCAACTTGGAATGCTGAGGTCGCTGGTTCAATACCCGGGCTTGCCTAGTTGAGGCCTGTGCATGTGTAGGAAGTGGCTGCAAGTTGATGCTTCCTGCTCCTTCTCCTTGACTTTCTCTCTCTCTCTCTCTCTCTCTTTCTCTGTTTCTCTCCTAAGGGAAAAAAAAAAGCAACACCATTTGTAAGCTGTTTGCAACATCAGTATCCATCTCATTGTCAGTGTGAAGAACTGAAGAACTGGCATTACCTATCACTCATGTTACATCTAGGCAAAAAGTCAAGCAAAGTTAAGAGTAGTAATACAATTGTCAATATTGCACAATGTTCCTCAGTTGCAATGTGCGACTCTTTTGAATGTAGAACTAATTTGTGAGCACTTCTGGAACCATGGGTTGGAACCTAGAAAGCAGCAAGACAGTGTGCGTTTGGCACTGCTGGGAAACAATGCTTCGTTATGCAAGAATCGATTGCCATCATGCTATCTGAGAGGGAGGAGTTTGATAAATACACTGATTTGTCTTTTCTTTTATCCAAGTGGTTCTACCATTCAAATCCCCCATATACACACCTCGAAACAGTGTCTGTCAAATATTAGCAGTAGCACAACCCACTGCAAACCAGTTAGATGCAGTTGTCTTTTCTTTAGAGGTGTGAGCAAACTTAGCTTTGAGTTGTGAGAGTGGACGTTTAGGGTTACAGGTTGAATAGTGCCAGGACTGAGCACCAGATCCCAAATGACAGAAGTGCCTATGTGTTCTTTCACAAAATTTCATGTGTGTGTTGCTGATACACGGAATCCTCTAAAGCATGGACCAAGAACTAGAGTCCCTCTTTCTTGGTTCTAAGGAGGCACTGCCTTCTAGGAGCCTGTTGTGGTCACCCAAGTGAAGGCTGGAAGGAAGAAAGACTGAAGTTAGAAGGAAACAGTGATTGGGAACAGGAAAGACATAGAGTGACTTCCCCTGAAAAAATCTCAAGAAACCAGGGGCTGCAATAGAGGCAGTTTCCCTTATTCTTTCTAACCTGACCACTGGGAGTTCTGCAAACCCCAGCACACACAGTTCAACTTAATTTTGGGACAACTAAATTTTTAATGATTTGTTAATAAACTAATGAAACAAGCTTGTATGGAGTGCTACTCTGTGCCAGGCACTGTGCAGGGCCTGGAAGTCAGCAGTGAGCAAGGTGGGGATGTTGACCATGGTGAAAATGAAAAACGGCACCAAGAGTCAGACTGATGGGGTCAGTCTGGACTTTGGTTCAGCAACCTCCGAACTTCAGTTCTGGGTAGGAAAGAATTCAGAGCTAAAACTCAAACTATAAAAGAAAGTTTATTTAGCCTGACCAGGCAGTGGCACAGTGGATAAAGTGTCAGCCAGCCTGGGATGCAGAGGACCCAGGTTCAAAACCCTGAGGCTGCCGACTTGAGTTCGGGTTCACTAGTTTCAGTGCAGTGTCGCAGGCTTGAGTATAGGATCATAGACATGACCCCATGGTCACTGACTTGAGCCCAAAGGTCACTGGCTTGAATCCCAAGGTCTCTGGCTTGAGCAAGGGGTCACTGGCTCAGCTGTAGCACCTCGTCGCTGTCAAGACACATGTGAGAAAGCAATCAATGAACAACTAAGGTGCCAGAATGAAGAACTGATATTTTTCATCTCTATCCCTCCTTTGTCTGTCCCTATCTGTTTCTCTCTCTGATTCTCTTTCTTGTGCACGCATATGTGCATGCAAAAAAAAAAAAAAGTTTCTTTAGAAAATCACAGAGGTAGCCTGACCAGGCGGTGGCGCAGTGGATAGAGCGTCGGACTGGGATGCAGAAGACCCAGGTTCGAGACCCCGAGCTTGCCAGCTTGAGCACAGGCCCATTTGGCTTGAGCAAAAGCTCACCAGCTTGGACCCAAGGTCGCTGGCTCCAGCAAGGGGTTACTCGGTCTGCTGAAGGCCCGCAGTCTAGGCACATGTGAGAAAGCAATCAATGAACAACTATGGTGTTGCAAGGGCAATGAGAAACTAATGATTGATGCTTCTCACCTCTCTGTTCTTGTCTGTCTGTCCCTATCTATCCCTCTCTCTGACTCTCTCTCTGTCCCTATAAAAAAAATAAAATAAAAGAAAGTCACAGAGGTAGAAGAAATGGGTCCAGGAAATAAGTTACAAAGGCAAAAGAGGGGTTCTTGGAGCTTAGGAGAAAGAGAGAAAAGCTCCTGGAGGTAAGAAGAGGCAGAAGGAGAGGGAAGGCACTGGCATCCTCCATCTTAAGGGCTTTCAATGGTGGAGATTTTAGGGAAGGTCCCATGGAAGGATCTTAATAGAATATTCATCAGCTCTTCAGGTGTGTCCTTTCATGGTCATGGTCTCCACTGATTGGTCGGTGTCAGGGCAGGGGGTTCATAATCAATGTAGCTGGTCCTGAGGTCATCCTTGGAATTGAATCGTTTGTCTGTTTTGCTGCTTTTCTAGGCTGGGAGCTGGAACACAATTGAGGTCTGGCCCCTTGTCCTTGCTCTGATGATATTCTGTACCTGGTCCTTCTTCCTTACTGTGCTCATACCTGTCTAACTGCCCCCCACAGGGAGATCCTTAAACTTTGCTGTTCACAGCCTTCCAGGAAAGGTAGAGGCTAAACAATTCTTGTGGGCCAAGTGCCAAAGGAGAGCAGTTGAGACACTGTGGAAATTTGGCTCTTCTGGAATCTTTTATTTTTTTTTGTGATAGAGACAGAGAGAGAGAGAGGGACAGAGGGACCAATAGGGACAGACAGACAGGGAGAGAGATGGAAAGCATCAGTTCTTCGTTGCAGCACCTTAGTTGTTCATTGATCGCTTTCTCATTTGTACCTTGACCGCGGGGGGCTATAGCAGAGCGATTGACCCCTTGCTCAAGCCAGTGACCTTGGACTCAAGCTGGTGAGCCTTGCTCAAAATTGATGAGCCTGCGCTCAAGCTGGCAACCTCGGGGCTTTGAACCTGGGTCCTCCATGTCCCAGTCTGACACTCTATCCACTGTGCCACCACCTGGTCAGTTTCTTCTGGAATCTTGTCAACAGAAAATCTGAACCAGAAGGCTGAATTCCCACTAGATATCTCTTTCATGACAACTGCCTGAATGCAAAAGGGAATTAATTCTCCAGCCAGAATAATCACACCTTAAATTTAATATTACTAAATGGCGTCCCCAGGGTCTGATAGAATTTCACTTCTATTGCTAATGAAAGGCTGTCTGGTGGTGTAATGCTGGTGGCCAAGGCCAGGCAGGTCCACATTGGATTCGGGCAGATGGTAGAGAAATTGCAGAGCCAGAAAGCATTAGGCGATTCTTATTTAATATATTTTCACAATGGCAGATGAGCAAACAAGCAGGTAAAAGTGCTTCTGAGGCAAACAAATAGCAAAATGGTCCCTCACAGTGGTGGGAAGGCAACCTGCAATCCACTACCCGCCCTGAGGGCAAACACCCATATCCTTACAGAGACTATACACATGTGGCGCTGCTCATGCACTAATCCGACAAAGTGCTTGCAGCCGGTAAACCAGAGAGCAAACCTAACACAGCTGCCCCACATTCCACCCCTTTAGGGTTGTTCACCTCACAATTTATGCAACAAGTATCTTCCACAATGGTCCCTGTGTGAGGAGTGTGGTACATTACCTAAGCAAACAGACTACAGCAACAGCACAAGTTATACACTAATTATAAAGGTGCCTTCCTGAGCACTTTTCCCAGGCAGTTAACTGGAGGCCCTCCTCTACCCCCCTATCCTGTGGTAGGTGAGAGGGCCTATATTGTCCAGGGCTATGTCCACTGAAGAAAGTGTCATTGGTGTGTCCCTACAACTGAATGGGAACAGATTTCCATTGCAGGAGACCCTTCACAGGTGCCGCAGCACCTTCATCAAGGTCTGTTATACTGTCCACAAGCAGCATGTCCATCCAACAGGAGAGCCATTGCCCCTCTCTGGTCGCAGTCCAAGAGTTCATTACACTGCTCAGTGATCAGTCCATGACCGGCAGCCCAAATGTCTGTGCAAATCACCAAGGTGAAAGTCCGTTAGAGACAACTAGCCACACAGCTCTTTGATTATGGATCTCAGCACCTTTCCATAAGGGCTCTATCCATTGCCATAGCAAGTTTACAGGGCTTGGTGTGGTCAACCACATTTAAGGCCTGTGCCACCTTGACAGTTCTCTTACCCACTGCTGCTGTAAGAAAGCACCTATTAATTTCTAATGCTAACACCTGTTGCACATTAGAAGGTGATCAGTGGATTGCCAATTTCACCCAGGGCCTCTGGCCCCCTGCCTGTCCCCATTGAATGGGTCCCTCGGCTTTCCCCATCCAAACTGGAGCAACAGGTCTTGGGGATGCTCCTTTCCCTCAGCTGTCTCTAACAAGTAATCCTGCAACCATGCAACCTGAACACCAGTCATTTTCTTGGCAGCTGTTGGGGCTGCCTGCTTTCCCTGCTTTTTCAGTGGCTGTAACCTCTGTTGCAGTGTAAGTTGCAGCCAAAGCTCTAACAGGGTTTTATTAGACCTGCCATCTAATTTCTATTTGCCCTAGCCACAGTCAAATCTACCCACATCTGTGTTTGGGTAAACTTTACAGGCCCATTTCTCTTGTTAGTCACAGGGGTAGCCTGCACAGCAGCTCGCAAAACCTTACAGTCCCATGCTATGTCTAGCTCCCCCAAATCTGCCATCATCTGTGTAACTGCACTGATGGGCTGCCCCACATAGGGGCTCAAGATAGCCACTAGCGACCCAAAAAGGGCTGATGGGGCACTACAGAGAATAAGATCCCTCATCCCTGCCATAAACACTTCCTCCTCTGGCCCACAGGACCTCGGGTTGAAAGCAGCATTCTTCACACCTAGTTCCTGAAAGACTTGGGGCAGGTCCATGTATGTCTACCACCAACTCACTGCCCTCAGCAAGTCTCCAGGATTCTGCAAGACTGTATAATGGCAGCCACCACCCATTCTAATAAGGTATGGTTTCCTGGGTTGTCAGGGCAGTTCTGAAGACGCTGCCTCAAGGAGTGTGTGGTAATGGCAGCCAATTTCTCCATCTCTGTTGCAGAGAGCCTGATGCCATCCCCACCTATGTCCCACAACTTCAACAACCAGGCTGCCAGGGACTCGGTGGATATCTGCCTGAATTGCACCCCAACTCCATCAGCTCTGCCTGGTGTAGGGCCATACCACAGAGTGGTACACTACCTGCAGAGGAGGATGTGCCTGCCCCTGAGGGACTCTTGCCTGCTGGGTTTTTACCTTCTGGGTGACCACCAACTGGGCTCTGATTCTGCTGAAGGTGGTTTCAGCCCAAATCCCCTCCTCCTCAGAGGAGTTGGGAATGACTACGACCACCAACTCAGAGCCACTCCAACATAAATGCTGCTCCTGCAGCAACCCACTTTGGCTCTTGCAGCTGTTGGCTCTTTCCCTGAAGCTAGAGCTAGAGCTTTTTTTTTTTTTTTTTTTTTAACAGGGACAGAGAGAGAGTCAGAGAGAGGGATATATAGGGACAGATAGACAGGAACAGAGAGAGGTGAGAAGCATCAATCATTAGTTTTTTGTTGCTGTCGCAACACCTTAGTTGTTCATTGATTGCTTTCTCACATGTGTCTTGACCACGGGTCTTCAGCAGACCGAGCCACCTCTTGCTGGAGCCAGCGACCTTGGGTCCAAGCTGATGAGTTTTTTCTCAAACCAGATGGGGACTCAAACCTGGGTATTCCACATCCCAGTCCGATGCTCTATCTACTGTGCCACTGCCTGGTCAGGCTAAAGCTTGAGCTCTTGAACCTCCAGTTGTTTCTCTAACAACTGTTGCTGTGAACTGTCAGATTCCAGGGCAAATTGCATCTCACAAAACCATAATTCCTTCTCCAGGGTCCATTCCAGTTCCAGACACCAATGGTGTTCAGCCTGCATCTCACACTGCATCTCTTGAGAGCAGCCGGACTCCTTCTCCAGTGTTTGTTTCTGTTCATGCTGTTGCTGGTTCTCAGCCTGCATCCTGACTTGCAGTTCTTAGATCTGCAACTCTTTCTTCAGTGACCAGTCCAGCTCATGCCATTGTTGCTGCTTGATCTGCAGCTCATCCTGGAGCTTTTGACCTCAGGCAGCCTCTCACAGAGAGCTCTCAGTTTCTTCTTGCAGGGCTGTAAAAACACCCAGCCCACAACCCCCAAAAGAACAGCAATGGGGAGCCATATGCTGAAGAACAATGACCACTCCTTTACCCCACACTTCAAGGGTGTTGGCAGCTCCATACCAATCTGCTCTGAATCCTGCTCACTACACCATATGTAATGCCAGTGGCCGAGGCCAGGCAGGTCCACACAGGATTCAGGCAGACAGTAGAGAAATTGTGAAGCCAGAAAGTGTTGGGCCATTCCCATTTAATAGATTCTCACAATGGTGGATGAGCAAACAGTCAGAGAAAACTACTTCTCAGGCAAACAGACAGCAAAAATGGCCCCTCAAAGTGGTGGGCAGGCAATCTCCAATCTGCTACCCACCCTGGGGGCAAGCACCCGTAGCCTTACATAGACTATACACACATGGCGCTGCCACGTGCTCACACACTAATCAGACAAAGTGTTCACAGCAGGTAAACTAGAGAGCAAGTCTAACATAGCTGTTTTCCACACAGGTAGATTATTTAATAACTAGCTCCACTCTAATTTCTGCCTACAAGATGGATGTTTTAGGCCCAGTTGTAGCCTGGCAGACCTGTCTGTGCTGTATTTCCAGGTTTTGTTGACCTTGGGTAAGGCAACTTTTGTTCTCAAAGCCTCAGTGTCCCCATCTATAAAATGGGAACATTGGCATATATGTCATTGGGTCATTGAAAGAATTAAAGGCAATAATATATTGTAAAGACCCACACAGGCACTCAAGAACAAATGTATTCTTTTTTTTTCCTTGTTGCACAAAATTACATTTAAATTGGTTGAACTTTCTAAATAGATTGCATTTCTTGCTAGAGTTGATAGCTAGGAGGTTGGTTAAAATGCCTGGGATTCTTGGGATATATTTTTAAAAGATTAACCCTATTTTATTTCAATTATAAAAGTAATACTGAATTTCAGCTTATATGGTAGACTGAGTTGATAACAAAATATCTTTTCTTATGTTCCACAGTCAATAGAAATGTCTGGAAATGTTGCTTACCAAAGAGCCATTTCCACCTTCTTTCTTTCTTTCTTTCTCTCTCACTCTCTCTCTCTCTTTCTTTCTTTCTTTTTGAGAGAGAGGAAGAGAGAGAGAGACAGAAGCTGTTCATGTGCCCTGACTGAAGAACTGAACCAGCAACCATTGTGCTCTGGCATGACACTCCAACCTACCAAGCTTTCTGGCTAGGCTTAATTTTTATTGATTTTTAGAGAGACAGAGAGAGGAAGGGGGAGAGAGGGGCGGGGGAAGGAAAGCATTCATTTGTTGTTCCATCTGTCGTGCATTCTTTGGTTGTTTCCTGTGTGTACTCTGACCAGGGATTGAACTGGCAACCTTGTTGTTTTGAGATGACACTCTTAATCAACTAAGCTAACCAACCAGGGCCACTACCTGTCCTTTCTTTACCATTGGAAGAGACCACCTCCCACTATAGAAACTGGAGAATGCCCAGATTCACTCTTCCATCCTTTCTTGTGTATAGATACAGGCAGATTACTGAGTCTTTGTGAAGAGTATTATAGGTGGATTGTAGAGTGGAAAGATGGAAAGTTCTTGGGTTCTTGCTGTCATTGTTGAAACGTTAACCTGAAAATCTTTCATCTTTGCTATAAATTCAAAGATGCATAGAGGGTCAGAATCCATTCCAGCCCCTTAGGATGATCATCCCAAGCAAAGAAATTATTTAAAAAGTTTTCTATAATTGATAATACTCACAAGTGCTGCCAGAGAAAATGTGATATATCTCTGTAAAATATTTCTATAATGCACTGTCTCCACAGTTTTGCCTTTTCCAAATGTAATATAATTAGAATCATACAGTATGTAACCTTTTCAGATTGGATTCTTTCACTACTAGTAATATACATTTAAGTTTCCTTCATGTGCCTGACCAGACAGTGGTGCAGTGGATAGAGCATCAGCCTGGGACTCAGAGGACCCAGGTTAAGAACTCAAGTCACTGGCTTGAGTGCAGACTCATCCAGCTTGAGCGTGGGGTCACGGGTTTGAGCATGGGATCATAGATGTGACTTCAAGGTTTCTGGATTGAGTCTTACTTTGCTGGCTTGGGCAAGGGGTCACTTGCTCTACTGGAGCCCCCTGGTCAAGGTATATATAAGAAAGCAATCAATGAACAACTAAGGAGCCTCAATGAATTGATGCTTCTCCCTTCCTGTCTCACTAAAAAAAAAAAAAAAAGTTTCCTCATGGCTTAATAGCTCGTTTCTTTTTTTTTTTTTCCAGCACTGAATAATATTTCATTGTTTAACCTAACTTGTGGTGGCACAGTGAATAAGATGTCAACCTGGAGCACTAGGGTAGCTTGTTTTAAACCCTGGACTTGCCCAGTCAAGGCACATATGAGAAGCAAGTAAGAGTTGATGATTTGCGCTCACTTCTCTTTCATTTCTTTCTCTCCTCTCTTAAAATCAATAAATAAAATCTTTTAAGAATTTAAAACAATATTTCATTGTCTGTCTGTATCAGTTTATATATCCATTCCTCACTGAAGGCCATCTTGCTTGCTTCAAGTTTTGGCGATTATGAGAAAAAACTGCCATACACATTCATGTGCAGGTTTTTGTGTGGACATATGCTTTCAATTCCTTTGGGTAAATACCAGAGAGTGTGATTGCTGGATCATATGATAACAGTATGTTTACTTTTATGTGAAACTGCGAGTGTCTTCAAAACTGGCCATTCCATTTTGCATTTCCACCAGTAATGAATAAAACTAGCTGTTTCTTCACATCCTCACTAGAATTTTGATAGGGATAGCATTGAATCTACCGATGACTTTGGGTAGTATTGACATTTTAACAGTATTAACTCTTTTGATCCATGAACATGGAACATCTTTCCATTTATTTGTGTTTCCTTCAACTTCTTATAGTTTTTTGTGTAGAGGCTTTTCACTTCCTTGGTAAATGGATTCCTCTGTATTTTACTATTTTTGATGCTAAGTAGGATTGTTAATTTTTTTTTCAGATAGTACTTAGTTAATGTATAAAAATGCAACTGATTTTTACATGTTGATATTGTATCCTGAAATACTGAGTTTGTTTATTAATTCTGACAGTTTTATGGTGTAGTCTTTTAGATTTTTCTGTATATAAGATCATGTCATCATCAAACAAAGACAATTTTACTTTTCTTTCTTTTATTATTTCTTTTCTAATTTGGATGTCTTTTATTTTATTTTGCTGTCTAATTGTTCTATCTAAGACTTCTAGTCTACTGTTGAACAGGAGTAGTGAGAGTGGGAACCCTTTTCTTGTTCTTTTAAAAAAATTTTTTTAAAGACTTTATTTATTGATTTTAGGACGGGGCGGGGGAGGAGCAGGAAGCATCAACTTGTAGTAGTTGCTTCTCATATGTGCCTTGACCAGGTAAGCCCAGGGTTTCAAACTAGCGATCTCAGCATTCCAGGTCAATGCTTTATTCACTGCAACAGCACAGGTCAGGTGTGCTTTTATTGTTCTTGACCTTAGCAGGAAAGCTTTCAAATATACACCACTGAGTATGAGGTTAGCTGTGTGTTTGTCACATGTGGTCTTTATTAAGTTGAAGTATGTTTCTTCATACCAGATTTGATCATGAAGTGATTTTGAATTTTGTCAAGTGAACTTTCTGCATCTATTGAAGTGATCACATGATTTTCTTTCTTTTTTTTTTTTCAGTGAGAGTAGGGGAGGAACAGACAGACTCTCACATGCATCTTGACCAGGACCCACCCGGCAAGCCCACTAGGGGGTGATCTATCTGGGGCTCTTGCTCCATTGCAACCAGAGCCATCTTTTAGCACCTGAGGTGGAGAGGTCATGGAGCCATCCTCAGCAACTGGGGCCAACTTGCTCCAATCGAGCCATGGCTGTGGGAGTGGAAGGGAAGAGAGTTAAAAAGAGAGAGAGACCAGGCAGTGGCACAGTGGATAGAGCGTTGGACTGGGATGCGGAAGACCCAGGTTCAAGACCCTGAGGTCGCCAGCTTGAGCGTGGGCCCATCTGGCTTGAGCAAAGGCTCGTCATCTTGGACCCAAGGTCGCTGGCTCCAGCAAGGGGTTGCTCAGTCTGCTGAAGGCCTGCGGTCAAGGCACATGTGAGAAAGCAATCAATGAACAACTAAGGTGTCACGACGGCAACAAAAAACTAATGATTGATGCTTCTCACCTCTCTCCATTCCTGTCTGTCTGTCCCTATCTATCCCTCTCTCTGACTCTCTCTGTTCCTGTAAGAAAAAAAGAGAGAGAGAGAGAGAGAGAGAGAGAAAAGCAAGAGGGGGAAGGGTGGAGAAGCATATGGGTGCTTCTCCTGTGTGTCTTTGCCAGGAATCAACCCTAGGACAGTGATTTTCATCTTTCATTCTATATACCTATACATGTATAAAACGCTCCCATGTATAAGATGCTCCCATGTATAAGACGCACCTTAATCTGGGGCCCAAAATTTGAAAAACAATGTATTACATAAAATTATTGAACTCAAGTTTTATTCATCATAAAATTCATACAACTCCTCATTACTGTCAAAACTCCCATCCATTAGCTTGTCCTCATCTGTGTCTGATGAAAATCACTGTCTTCATATATTGCCTCATCCTCAGTTCCATCTATGGTATTTGAAATGCCACACTTCTTAAATGACTCGACAACAGTCTCAATCTTGGTATTATCCCAGGATCTTTTCACGCAGGTATAAACTTCTCCTATAGTTGGTTTCTTCACTTTTCCTGCTGGTGTCAAATTGTTCCCAGAAGACTTCATCCATTGGTTCCATTTGTCTCTCATGGCAGCTCTGAAGAATTTGTTAATGCTGACATCAAGTGGTTGGAGCTGGGATGTCAAGCCTCCAGATATGATGGCAAGTTTTGTTTGTTGCTCTGCAGCAATCTTCTTTGTGTTTTTTGTTATGTGTGCCCTGAACTGATCAAGCACCAATAGGGCAGGTTTGCTTAAGAGCCCACCTGATCTCCTTCTCCAAACTTTCTCAGACCAGATCTTCATCCCATCCTGATCCATCCAACCCGTGTCATAAACATGGACAATCACTCCTCGAGGAATATCTTCCTTTGGCATTGTTTTGTGTGTGAAAATCAGCATTGGAGGCAGCTTGGTTCAGTCGGCACAACAAGCTAGAACAACTGTGTAATGGCTCTTTTCATGTCTATTTGTTTTCACCCCCTTCTTATCAACAGTTCTGTTACTTGCGACATCAAATCGAAGGGGGACTTCATCCATATTTGCAATCTGTCCCAACTCAAACTGATGTGTCTTCCAACATTGAATGACAAAACAGTGAAATTCAAGGACCTTCTGCTCATATCTTCCAGGCATCTTTTGGGCAAGTCTGGCGTGTGTACGTATGCTTAGTCCATTCCGTTTCATGAACCTGAAGCTCCAATTGTGTCCTCCTTTGAAATCAGTAACTTCTTTTTCATCAGCAATTCTTCTTGCCTCATGCTGAACCATCTTTGTGGACACAGGAATTCCAATCGCCCTTTGCTCTTCAATCCATATCTTCAATTCCCTCTCTAAATCAGGCCATTCTGCTGACTTGCCTCTCATGAACTTCTTCTGCTGTGGCATTTTCAGTAGGGTTTCTTCTTCCCATAGCCAGTCTCATTTGGAGGAGGACCAAACTTACGTTCAGCAGCATGATTTCCATTCATTTTTTCAAACTGGATCACTTTTAACTTGAGTTCAGCACTGTATAAAAATCTTTTCTGAGCCATTTCTGAGCAGAATGTGGCAAAACATAATCTACTGTAATATACTGGTAACAAGTGCAAAATAATGAGCGCAAAGAAAACAAGCGTGAAAAAGCGGGAAATGCAAGTAAAAAGATCCACATCCACTGTATAAGACACACCCAGTTTTTAGACCCCAAATTTTTCAGAACAGGGTGCATATCTTATACATGGGGAAATACGGTATGTGGTGCATATTCCTTTATTCCTTGATTTGAATATGTTAAGATAAATCCCAATTGATCATGATGTACGATCCTTTTAATGTGCTTTTGAATTTAGTTTGCTAGTATTTTATTAAAATTTTTTGCATTTATATTCATTCATTAGGGATATTGGCTCATAGTCTTCTTTTCCTTGTAATATCTTTATCTGTCTTTGTTATCAGGGTAATACTGCCCCATAAAATGAGTTTGGGAGTGTTTCCTCCACTTCAATTTTTGATAGAGTTTGAGGAGGACTGGCATTAATTCTTCTTTAAATGTTTGGTAGAATTTACCCATAAAAATCTGTGGTGCTGGGCTTTTCTTCAGATGTTTTATTTATTTTTAGACTTTATTTATTCATTTTAGAAAGAGTGAGAGAGAGAGAGAAGATAGGGTTGGAGCAGGAAGCATCAACTCCCATATGTGCCCAGACCAAGCAAGCCCAGGGTTTCGAACTTGCAACTTCAGTGTTTCAGGTAGACATTTCATCCACTGAACCACCACAGGTCAAGCCTTAGGATGGTTTTGATCACTGATTTAATATCCTTACTCATTATTGGTGTGTTCAGATTATCTATTTCTTCATAATTCACTCTTGTCAGGTTGTATATTTCTAGAAATTTACCCTTTTCTTCTAGATTGTCTAACTTGTTACTGTATAATTTTTCATAGTAATCTCTTATGATCCTTTGTATTTTTATGGCATTAGTTATAATGTCTCCTTTTTCATTTCAAATTTTATTTATTTGGCTCCTCTCTCTTTTTTTCTTGGTAAATCTAGTTAAAAGTTTGTCAATTTTGTTTATCTTTTCTAAAATCCAACACTTAGTTTTTTTGTTTTTTGATTTTTTTTTTCCACAGGGACAGAGAGAGAGGGATAGATAGGGACAGACAGACAGGAACGGAGAGAGATGAGAAGCATCAATCATTAGTTTTTCGTTGCCATTGCGACACCATAGTTGTTCACGGATTGCTTTCTCACACGTGCCTTGACCGTGGGCATTCAGCAGACTGAGCCACCCCTTGCTGGAGCCAGCGACCTTGGGTCCAAGCTGGTGAGCTTTTGCTCAAGCCAGATGGACCCGTGCTCAAGCTGGCAACCTTGGGGTCTCGAACATGGGTCTTCCGCATCCCAGTCTAACGCTCTCTCCACTGCGCCACCACCTAGTCAGGCATAAAAAACAACTTAGTTTTGTTGACTTTTTTTCTATTAATTTTTTACTCTCTATTTCATTTATTTTCCTCTGATCTTTGTTCTCTCTTTTCTTCTGCTAATTTTGGGCTTTGTTCATGTTTTCCTTTTTAAAATTTTTTCATTTATTGATTGATTTGAGAGAGAGAGAGAGAGAGAGAGAAACATCAATTTGTTGTACCATCTATTTATGCATTCACTGGTTGGTCCTTGTATGTGCCCTGACTGGGGATCAAACCCACCACCTTGACATGTCGGGACAATGCTCTTATCAACTGAGCCACCCAACCAGGGACTAATTTACCTTTGATTTTATCTTTCACCCATTGGTTGTTGAAATTAAAAATAATCTACAAGAAAAAGCTATTAGAACTAGTAAACAATTTAGCAAGGTCACTCAATACATAGTCAATATACAAAAATCAATTGTATTTCTCTATAGTAGTAACAAGCAATCAGAAATTGAAATGTAAAAAGTACCATTTACAATAGCACCAAAAAAGCTAGGAAATAGGTATAAATTTTTAAAAAGATATGTATGCTGAAAACAAAACACTGGTGAACATTATACGGAGTGAAATAAGTAAATCAGAAAAAAAGAAAAACTAAGAACAGCATGATTTTATACATAGGTGGGACATAAAAGTGAGAATATGAGACATGGACAAGAGAGTGGTGGTTACGGGATGGGGGGAGGGAGGGAAGAGTGGAATAGGGAGAAGGGGAGGGGCACAGGGAAAACCAGATAGAAGGTGACAGAGGACAATTTGACTTTTGGTTACGGGTATGCAACACAATTGAATGATAAGATAACCTGGAGATGTTTTCATTGTACATATGTACCCTGATTTATTGGTGTCACCCCATTAGAATTAATAATAATAAAAAATATATATATATATTAAAAAAACACTGGTGAAAGAAATCAAAGAAAACTGAGACAAATCACATACTTTGTTCATGGATTAGAAGACTGAATATAGCTTGACCTGTGGTGGTGCAGTGGATCAAGCTTTCACCTGGAACACTGAGGTCACCGGTTCAAAACCCTGGGCTTGCCTGGTCAAGGCACATATGAGAGTTGATGCTTCCTGCTCCTCCCCCCTTCTCTCTCTCTCTCTCTCTCTGCCTGTCTTCTCTAAAATGAATAAATAAAAAATAATAATTTAATAAAGTAAATAAGAAGACCGAATATAGTTAAGATGTCAATTTTCCACAAATAGTTCTATAGGTGCAATCCAACCCACTTAATAATTCTAGCAGGAATTTGGGTAGACATCAACAAGTTGATTTTAAGACTTATGTTGGAAAGTAAAGGAACTAGAGTAGTCAAAATAATTTTGAACAAAGAACAAAGTTGGAGGAATCATACCACCTGCTTTTCTTTCTTTCTTTCTTTCTTTTTTTTTGAGAGAGAGGCAGGGAGAGTGAGTGACAGGAACATTGAGCTGCTCCTGTATGTGCCCTGACTGGGCAATAGAACCAGCAACCTCCGTGTTCCAGGACAATGCTTTAACTAACTGAGCTATCTGGCCAGGCCTTATTTAATTTTTATTGATTTGTAGAGAGCCAGAGAAAGGAAGGGAGAGGGAAGGGAAGCATTCATTTGTTGCTCCACTCAGTCATGCATTCTTTGATTGCTTCCTGTGTGTGCCCTGACCTGGGATTGAACCTGCAACCTTGCTGTTTTGAGATGATGCTTTTAACCGACTGAGCTAACTGGCCCTGGTCATGATTTCAAATCTTACTGTAGAGCTTCCAGTAGTCAAGGTAAACTGGTATGGGTGAAAGGTTAAACACAGATCAATGGAACAAAATAGAGTCCAGGAAAAGATCCAAACATTTGTGGTAAATTTATTTTTAAACATCTTTATTGAGATATTCACATACCATAAAATTCACCTGCTTAAACATACAATTTATACAATTATATGGCTTTAGTCTGTTCACACAGTTGTGCAAACATGACAAGAATCTACGTTTAGAACATTTTCATCATGTCAAAAAGAAACTCTACCCATTAACAGTTACCCTACTCCTCCAGCCTTAGGCAACCACTAATCTACTTTCTGTCCTTCTATATTTGCCTATTCTAGACATTTCATGTAAATGGAATCATACAATATGTGGCCTTTTTGTGACTTGCTTTTTTACTTCACATATTGTTTTCAAGATCCATCTGTGTTATGGCATGTGTTATTACTTCATACCTGTTTATGGCTGAATAACATTCCATAGTATGGCTATTCCATACATATGTGTGTTTCTACACCATAGAAAATGTATTATTTTCTGTTTCTAGTCATCAGCTGATGGACATTTGGGTTGTTCCCACTTTTGGACTATTATACTTCTATGAACATGCATGCACAGGTTTTTGTGACAGAGATAGAAAAGGAGACAGAGAGAGGGACAAATAGGGACAGACAGACAGGAAGGGAGAGAGATGAGAAGCATTAATTCTTCGTTGTGGCTCCTTAGTTGTTCATTGATTACTTTCTCATTGTGCCTTGACCAGAGGGCTACAACAAATCAAGTGACCCCTTGCTCAAGCCAGCGACCTTGGACTCAAGCCAGCGACCTTAGACTTCAAACCAGCGATCTCTGGGCTCAAGCCAGTGACCATGGGGTCATGTGTATGATCCCACGCTCAAGACAGTGACCCTGTGATCAAGCTGGTGAGCCCACACTCAAGCTGACAACCTTAGGGTTTCCAACCTGGGTCCTCTGCATCCCAGTCCGATGCTCTATTCACTGCACCACCACCTGGTCAGGTAATGCACAGGTTTTTATATGTACATATTTTCTTTTCTCTTGGAGAGAACTTGAGCATGGAACACACAGAGAGCATTCTATTGCCCCAAAATTAAGTTGAATTGTCTGTGCATAGGGTGTGTAGAGCTCCAGATGGTCAGGTTAGAACCAATGTGAGAATTTGTGTCTAAGCCATCTGCTAGTCTTTGAGAATTCTTCAGGAGCAATCACTTTTGCTTCTTATAGCTTTTCTGTGCCCCAGATCTGAGGATGTGGTCTAGTCACTGTTCACCTATTCATGGAATAGAATTGCTGGGCCATATGGTGTGACTATGTTTAGTATTTTGAGAAACTTCCAAATTGTTTTCCAAAGCACCTTCTCCATTTTACATTACTACCATCAGTGTATGAGAGTTGTAATTTCTCTGGATTCTTGTCAACACTTGTTATTATTTCTTTAATGTTACTTAACCTAATGGGTGTAAAGAGGTATCTCAATGTGTTTTGACTGATTTTTGACAAAGGTGCAAAGGAGAAAAGATAGTCTTTTGAAAAAATAATGCCAGAACAATTAGATATCCATATGTAAAAGATGAACCTCAATCCTAACCTCTCATCAGAAACAAAAACTAATTCAAAATGGATTATAGACTTACATAAGTTTTGCTAAAGGTTAGTTTCTGAAAGGAAACATAGAGGAACATTTTTATAACCTAGGTCAGGCAAAAATTTCTCAGGTATTATATAAAAAATACAACCCACAAAATAAAAAAAATGATAAGTTGGCTTTCATCAAAATTAAAAACTTTTGCTTTTCAAAAAATACAGTTAAAGGAATGTCCTGATCTGTGGTGGCTACTGGATAAAGCATCAACCTGGAAAGCTGAGGTCGCCGATTTGAAACCCTGGGCTTGCCTGATCAAGGCACTTATGGGAGTTGATGCTTCTTGTTCCTCTCCCCCCTTCTCTCCCTCTCTCTCTCTCTCCGCTCTAAAATGAATAAAATCCTTTTAAAAATTAAAAAAACGATACAGTTAAAGGAATGAAATGATGAGTCACAAATTAAGAGAAAATATTTGCAAAACACGTACTAAATAAGGATTTGTATCCATAATTTATAAAGAACTCTAAAAACTTTATTAGGAGATAACCAGCTGCCCAATAGAAAATGAATAAAAGAACCTATACATGAATGTTTATAGTAGCTTTATTTGTAATTGTCAATGTGTAAAAACAATACAAGTGCCCCAGATGGCCTTCAACTGGTGAGCAGAGAAACTGGTTCATCTGCAGGGGATCTACCCTCAGCAATTAAAAAGAACCAATGACTGATACACCCAACAATACGGTTGAATTGCAAATGCATTATGCCAAGCCAAAAAAGTCAGACTCAAAAGGGTACATACTTTATGATTTAATTTATGTGACATTGTTGATAAGGTAAAACAGTGGTTCTTAACCTGGGTTCTATCGAACCTTAGGGGTTCGATGAGTCGGTCTCAGGGGTTCGGAGAAGCCTCTGCCACGGAGGCCAGAATAAAGTAATACCGTAATTTGTTGTGAGTTCATGCACTTTGTTGGTTTTGTTCTTTGAGCAAGGTGATGTTCATGCACGGCTCATTTTGTGCACCAGTAAAAAAACATATACCTGTGTCTTGAATTTGGAAAAAAAAAATCATATTTTATTTATCACTAAAGGAGGGTTTGGTGAATGCGCATATAAAACTGGTAGGTTCGGTACCTCAAAAACGGTTAAGAACCACTGAGGTAAAACCTACAGGGATAGGAAATAACTATGTCCTGGCCAAGTAGGTCAGTTTGTTAGAGCATCATCCCGATGTGATGCGCAAAGGTTCGATCTCCAGTCAGGGCACATATAGAAACAGATTGATGCTTCTCTCTCTCTCAAATCAATGAGTAAATTTTTAAAAAATTTAAAGGAAAATAATCACATGGTTGCCCAAAAAGTCAGGATATGAAAAGGAGCCAACATCAAAGGAAAAACAGGATATTTTGGGGGGTGATGGAATTGATCTATATCTTTTTTGTTGCTGTTATTGTTATTAAGTGAGAGGTGGGGAGGCAGAGACAAACTCTTGCATGCACCCTGACTGAGATCCACCTGGAAAGCCTCCTATCAGGTTATGCTCTGCCCATCTGGGCCACTGCTTCGTTGCTCAGCAACCAAACTATTTTGTGCCTGAGGCGAGGCCATGGAGCCATCCTCAGTGCCTGGGGCCAACTTGCTCAAACCATCTGAGCCATGGCTTCAGAAGGGGAAGGGAGAGAGAGAGAAAGAGAGAAGGGGGAAAGGGAGGGGTGGAGAAGCAGATGGGTGTTTTACCTGTGTGCCCTGACTGAGAATCAAACCTGGGACTTCCACACACCAGGCTGACGCTCTACCACTGAGCCAATTGGCCAGGGCCCTGATTTATATCTTAATTGTGGTAGTGGTTACACAACTGTATGTGCTTGTTAATACTTAAAAAAGTTAATTTTATTGTATGTAAATTATACCTCAATAAATCTGACTTTAAAAGTTATATTGTGGAGGTTTTAACTAGAAGATGAAAGAATATGGGTTTAAGTTAAAATATTCTAAGATCCATTTCTGCATAGGCGGCACATATAGAGATCATGATTTACTTTAGATTTTATGGTAAATACAAATTCTAAAGCTGTAGGGATAACTAATAAAAGGTAGAAATAAAATATTGAAATTTTTTGCTTACATCAGTAATCTGTGTTAGAAATCAGATATTTGCCTTGGCGGGTTGGCTTAGTAGTAGAGCTTTGGCCCAGCATGTGGGAGTCCAGGGTTCGATTTCCAGCCAGGGCACACAGTGGAAGTACCCATCTGCTTCGCCACCCTTCTCCCTCTCCTTTCTCTCTATCTCTCTCTTCCCCTCCTGCACTCAGGGCTCCATTGGAGCAAAGTTGGCCCCAGTGCTGAGGATGGCTCCATGGCCTCTGCCTCAGGTGCTAGAATGGCTCTGGTTGCAATGGAGCAACGCCCCCTAGTGGTCATGCCAGGTGACTCCTGGTCAGGTGCATGTGGGAGTCTTGTCTCTGCCTCTCTGCTTCTCACTTCAGAAAAATTTAAAAGAAAGAAAGAAAGAAAAATAAATAAATAAATAAATAAGATAAGATATTCTGCATGAAAACACAGACTGGAAGGAAGCCTTGTTCCAATAATTTTAGGTGGAAGAAATTATAATGCATATCATGTCAACACCAAGCCCCAACCAATTTCCTAAAACATAAATAAAATACAGTGAGCCTGACCAGTGGTGGCGCAGTGGATAAAGTGTCAACCTGGAAACACTGAGGTTGCCGGTTCAAAACCCTGAGCTTGCCTGACCTGTGGTGGTGCAGTGGATAAAGAGTCAACCTGGGAACACTGAGGTCGCCAGTTCAAAACCCTGCACTGGTCTGGTCAAGGCACATGTGGGAGTTGATGGTTCCAGCTCCTCCCCCCTTCCTCTCTTTCTCTTTCTCTCTCTCTCTGTGTCTCCTCTCTAAAAAAATGAATAAATAAAAATCAATTAAAAAAAAAAAGAATCAAAACCCTGGGCTTGCCTGGTCAAGGCACATATGGCAGTTGATACTTCCAGCTCTTCCCCCCTTCTTTCTCTCTCTCTCTCTCTCAATCTCTCCCCTCTCTAAAATGAATAAATAAAAAAAATATTTTAAATAAAATAAAATAAAATACAGTGAAACATCTGCATATAAGCAACAGTCTCCAGTGTTAAGAGTTAGCATATATGAATGAAACTGTTGCTCCCTTCAAAACAGTAGTACTGACATAAGGATAGACATACACACCAATGGAATAGAATAGAGAATCTAGAAATAACTCCTCACAAGTATGGTCAATTGATTTTCAAGAAGGGTGTCAAAGTCATTCAAGGGGGACAGTACAGTCTTTTCAATAAATGGTGCTAGGACAACTAGATAGCCACATGCAGACAATGACGTTGGACTCTTACCTTACCTTATACGGAAAAGTTTATTCAAATAGATCAAAGACTTAAGTGTAAGAGCTAAAGCTATAAAACTCTTACCATAGAGGAAAGCTTCATGACATTGGATTTAGCAATGATTTCTTGGATATGACACCAAAAGCACAGGCAACAACCAAAAAAAATTTGATAAACCAGACTTCATCAACATTTAAAACATTTGTGCATCAAAGGACACTCTCAAGAAAGTTAAAAGACAACCGATAGTATGGAAGAAAATATTTGCAAACCACATGTGTGATAAGTAATTAATATTCTGAAAATGTAAAATAACTTCTACAACTCAACAAAACTCAATCCAAAAACAAGAAAATTATGTGAATAGATGTTTCTCCAAAGAAGATATGCAGCTCTGGCTGGATAGCTTGGTTGGTTGGAGCATCATCCCAAAGCACAGAGCTTGCTGGTTCCATGCCTGGTCAGGGCACATACAAAAATTACCCAATGAATGCATAGATAAACAGAACCACAAATTGATGTTTCTCTCAAACATCAATCAATAATTAATTGATTGAATAATTAATTTTGAAAAAACAAAAGTAGTTGAGAAGAATTGAGTCTACTTTATGAAATGACCAATATGGGGCAGTAATTATCAGTGAACACTCTGGAGCAGTCTAGCTGGGGATAAGTAAGTTTCAGCATTTCCACTTGCTCAACATGTGACTTTGGGCAAGTCATTTAACCTATTTAAAATGGCCATATAGTAGTACCTACCTGTATTAGTTCTCTAGGGCTGCCATAATAAAATACTACAGACTGGGTGTCTTAAACAGAAATTTGTTTCCTCACAGTTCTGGAGGCTAGAAGTCCAAGATCAAGTTTGTTGTTGTCAGATTTGGTTTCTTCTGAGGCCTTGCTCCTATGGTTGCTTTCGCACTGTGTCCTCCTCCTGCCTGTTCTTCAGTCTATGTACTATATGTCCTAATCTCTTCTTATAAGGACAGTCATATTGGATTGGGGCTCACCCATATGACCTCATTTTACCTTAATTACTTCCTTACATGCCCTCTTTCCAAATACATTCACATTCTGAGGTACTAGAGGCTAGGACTTTGCTATATCAATTGGTTGGGAGGGCATAATTCAGCCCATAACACAATCTCATAGGATTATTGTGAAAACTAAATAATACAATACATGTAAAGCAAAGATTAGGGGGCCTAGAGTGTTTTTTGTTTGCTTGTTTGTTTGTTTTTTTAAGTGAGAGAAAGGGAGGTAGAGAGACAGATTCCCACATGGGCCTAGAGCGGGATCCACCTAGCAGGCAACGTCCTGAGGCTGATGCTCAAATCAATTGAGCCACTGGCTATGAGAGAGGAAGAGAGAGAGAAGGAGAAGAGGGAAGGGAGGCAGATGGTCACTTCTCATATGTGCTCTGACCAGGGATTGAACCCAGATGTCCACGCACTGGGCCGACACTTTATCCACTGAGCAAACTGGCCAGAGCCCCTAGAATGTTTTAAGAGCTTAATAACAGTTCAATGTAACTGCACACTTAAATAGACATAAGGGTATCCAGCAAGTTACAAATCTTTCTTCACTAGGATATTGGCTAGAAGTGTCCTGGGGCTTCTCTTCTTAGCCAGGTGCTCCGTCCAACATCATCATTACCTTATGGTTGATAGTCTTATCTTTTTTTTTTTTTAAAGGGACAGAGAGGCCTGACCTGTGGTAGCGCAGTGGATAAAACGTCGACCTGGGAACACTGAGGTCGCCAGTTTAAAACCCTGTACTGGTCTGGTCAAGGCACATATGGGAGTTGATGCTTCCAGCTCCTCCCCCCTTTCTCTCTCTCTCTTTCTCTCTCTCTCTCACTCTGTGTCTCCTCTCTAAAATGAATAAAATAAAATAAAAATTTAAAGGGACAGAGAGAGAGTCAGAGAGAGGGATAGATAGGGACAGATAGACAGGAGCAGAGAGAAATGAGAAGCATCAATCATTAGTTTTTTGTTACCGTTGCGACACCATAGTTGTTCTTTGATTGCTTTTTTACATGTGCCTTGACCGCAGACCTTCAGCAGACGGAGCCACCCCTTGCTGGTGCCAGCGACCTTGGGTCCAAGGTCTTTTGCGAGCTTTTGCTCAAACCAGATGGGCCCGTGCTCAAGCTGGCGACCTCGGGGTCTCGAACCTGGGTCTTCTGTATCCCAGTCCAATGCTCTATCCACTGCGCCACTGCCTGGTCGGGCGATAGTCCCCATCTTGATCCTACAACTGTTCCAGTCTGATCTGGCCACTTCCTGGGGACAATGAGAAGTTCTCAAATTTTCTTTCTGTAACTGACCCAAGGTTTGTTTTTAAAATAAGGAGACATTCTGTCCCAGCTATTCCCAGCTCAGCAAGTGCCTTTCCAATACTACTGCTATTTCTACTCCTTGGGCAAGCCATGTATTAAAATTTAATGACAATCACATTTATAAAGCCATTTTCAATTTACAAAGCCCTTTCCATCCATTATCTTTTTTAATTCTCACAACATCTGTAGGGAGGATTTATTCTCCATTTTACAAATGAAGAAAACAGGGCTCTGAAGTGTAGCACCACTGTCCTGGGTCACACCATTGATCAGTGGCAGAGATGGGCCTCAAATTATGGTCTTTTGGTTCCAAGATGTCAGGAGTAGTCACCTATTCAGGCATTCTTTTAAAGTATAAACAATCCAGTATATCAGCCCTGCTCTCTTTTAGGGGGATATAGGTAAGTTTTTTGGGACTATTTTGATTGGAAGTGACAAAAATACAACTCAAACTGGCTTAAACAAAAAACTGTATTGGCTCACCTAACAGAACAATCCAGAAACATGTCATTAGGCATGGATGGATGTAGGTGCTCAAACTATGTCATTCTGAGCACCTCTCTCTATTTCTTAACTTCCTTCTGTGTTCATCTTATTCTAAGACAAACTCTCTGCATGGGGTATCAAAGATGGCCCCCAGCCTGACCTGCGGTGGTACAGTGGATAAAGCATCAACCTGAAATGGTGAGGTCGCTGGTTTAAAACTTCAGGCTTGGCTGGTCAAGGCATATATGAGAAGCACTACTACGAATTTTTTTTTTTTTTTTTACAGGGACAGAGAGAGAGTTGGAGAAAGGGACAGATAGGGACAGACAGACAGGAACTGAGAGAGTTTAGAAGCATCAATCATTAGTTTTTCGTTGCCGTTGCGACACCTTAGTTGTTCATTGATTGCTTCCTCACATGTGCCTTGGCCGCAGGCCTTCAGCAGACCTAGCAACGCCTTGCTAGAGCCAGTGACCTTGGGTCCAAGCTGACGAGCTTTTTTTCTTTTTTTTTTTTCTGACGAGCTTTTTGCTCAAGCTAGATGGGCCTGCGCTCAAGCTGGCGACCTTGGGGTCTCGAACCTGGGTCTTCCGCATCCCAGTCTGATGCTCTATCCACTGCACCACTGCCTGGTCAGGCGCAACTGCTACAAATTGATGCTCTTGTTCCTCCCCACTCTCCCCTCTCTCTTTCTCTCTAAAAAAATAATAAAGATAGATTCCAGTAGTTACAACTTACAATTCCTCCAGTTCAACAATCTCAATAGAAAGAGAACATCTCTTCTTATAAACTGCAAAAAAATGATCTGGATATCATTTTCAACTATTTGGGCTTATGGATCCCACCCCTGAACCATTCATTCATTGTGTGTACTATATATATATAATGCAGTATTCTCATTGTCCAGGCCTGATCATCTGCCCCGTACTGCAGAAGAATATGGTGGTGGTGATAGAGTGAGTCTCAACAAACCCAGGGACTGAGTAAGGGAGAAAGGAGTTTCTTTAAAGAAAAAGTACTGAGCCTGACCAATGGTGGCACAGTGGACAGAGTGCTGACCCGGAGCAAGGTTGCTAGTTTGAAACTGAAGGTCTTCGGCTCAATCCCTGGTCAAACATATGAGAAGCAATCAATGAATACACAACTAAAGTGGAGCAATGAGATATGCTTCTTTTGAGAGAAAGGAAGTAAAAAAGGAAGGAAGGAAGAAAGAAGAAAGGAAGGAAAGAACGAAGGAAGGAAATTAAAAAGTATTGATTTCAGAAGTAGTGTGGGTGGGCCTGACCTGTGGTGGCGCAGTGGATAAAGCATCAACCTGGAATGCTGAGGTCGCTGGTTTGAAACCCTGGGCTTGCCTGGTCAGGGTACATATAGGAGTTGATGTAGTGGTGGGATTCAAATACTGTAATTTAACAATTGGTTCTCTGCCCTAATGACTGTTTTAAGTATAAAAAAAACAATATATTGAAAGGTAGCTTATTATTTCATGCATTTAATAATTAAATACGAACAAAAAGAGGTACACAAAACTAGGTTATGTTATGAGTTCTAAAATATTAATTAAAAATATTATTGCCTGACCAGGCGGTGGCACGGTGGATAGAGCGCCGGACTGGGATGCAGAAGACCCAGGTTCGAGACCCCGAGCTCGCCAGCTTGAGCACAGGCCCATCTGGCTTGAGCAAAAGCTCGCCAGCTTGGACCCAAGATCGCTGGCTCCAGCAAGTGGTGGCTCGGTCTGCTGAAGGCCCGTGGTCAAGGCACATGTGAGAAAGCAATCAATGAACAACTATGGTGTCGCAACGGCAACGAAAAACTAATGATTGATGCTTCTCATCTCTCTCTGCTCTCATTTCTCTCTGCTCCTGTCTGTCTGTCCCTATCTATACCTCTCTCTGACTCTCTCTCTGTCCCTGTTAAAAATAAATAAATAAATAAATAAAGATCATTTAAAATATTAATTAAAAATATTAAATAATATCTGACATAAAACAATAAAACTGTTATTGAAGATATTTCCATATTGATCCTTGGTTGGCATCCCCACTTGCAATTTTTTTCACCTATGGACGGAATGAACATATGGGCACTTAGAATATGCTGTTGCGCAGATGAACGTTAAAAAAGAGTAAGGAATGTAAGTTTGTGATTTTCACATTAAGCACTGCCCAGGGGCCCACCTCAGAGAGAACCTTAATTACAAGTGCCATTTTAACAACCGGTTCACCAAACTCAACAAAAAAGTAGGTCTCAGTTCTATTGAAGCGGTGCAAACCAATACCTAATTCCACCACTAAATTGATGCTTCCTGCTCCTCCCCCACTTTCTCTCCCCTCTCTAAAAATGAATAAATAAAAATCTTAACAATAAAAAAAAAAGAAGTGATGTGGGTAGTGGGTAGATCTCTTCAGTGCGCCATGGCTCTGCAGAATGAAAATAGAACATCCAGTGAAGAACTGGGGGCCCGCCTTAGCCAGAATTCTAAGTTCTGTCTTTGAGACTAGTAAGTGGACTTCTATGTTTTTTTTTTCCTGGATTGTTTAGCTTGGCTTAGTGGGATAGAGAAAAAGGCAGCATTTCATGGCAGAATTAAGGAGAAAAGATGGAGCTTCTGGCTCCCGTAACTTGTTCTCAGAACAGTACCCAAAGTATAGGAGTCACTCATGGGAGGAGACTTTGAGGTGCTGTTAAGGATGACCATTTGCCTACTTCTTCCTCCTAGCACCCCCTCTTTCCCCATGAAGCTGTGAGCTCCAGGAGGGCAAGGACCACTTCTGTTTTATCCACCATCTTCTCCCCAAGGCCTAGCATGGTATTGTGCCTGGCGCATAGCAGGGGCTTTTCACATGTTTATTGCCTGGATAAATAAATTCATGAATCAGGTTGATCAGCCTAAGTGGCAGGATCGATCCATCTCTTTGTATAAATCAATCCCCCTCTTTGACCTTTGTTCTCCATCTGTCAGGTGGGAGAAGGCATAGAACAAAATGCTCTCCACAGGCCCATCCAACTTACGTCTCAGGAGACAGACAGGAGGCCCTCTGCAAGGAACCAGTGGAGGGGAACCAAACTTACTGAGCACTCTGTGCTCAGATAAGATGACCTCACAGGAGTCTGAGGTCCCCAAATTGTGGGATTTCATCGACCTATAATTTTTCCCCCATAATTTTTTTTTATTTGGGATGAAAACAACACTGCCTATTTTTAATTTTGCCAAATTAAAAAGAAATTTCCATTAACTATCATCACCATTTCTTTTAAAAAGGGAATTTTACACTAAGGTAGCAGGAAGTACATAATCTCAGGAAACAACAACCAGTCCCTTTTCCCCCTGAAAAAAAAAGACAGTTGGCAACCTTATATACTTTTTTAGGTAGATGTAAATTTCATCAGAATGATCCCCTGTGTGAGACTCAGTATTTGGAACCCAGTTAGAGATATTATTTTTCAAACACCTCCTTCCACTTTTAAATTTTTCTTCAATGATTTGAAAGAGAGAGAGAGAAAGGAAGAGAGGGAGAGAGAGGGGAAAGGAGACAGAAGCATCAACTCCTTGTTCCACTGAGTTGTGCACTCATTGGTTGCTTCTCATTTGTGCACTCACACAGCATCAACCCAAGACCTCAGTTTGCAGGGATAACGCTCTATCAACTGAACCACCCTGCCAGGTCTCCTACACTTTTAAGTGAGCTTAATCTGCCCACTTTACAGATGGGCAACAGAGGTTCAGAGAGTGCAAGAAGAAGGTCACATATATAGTAAGTAGTGGTCAGAGTTTGTTTGAGTGCCAACCTAGATCACTTTGGAAGATCCTAAGCCAAAGTTATTTCCCCGCAAGGAAAGAAATGACCCACCAGGGAGCTTGAGGTGTGCCACTAGGACAGTGATGGGCAATCTTTTGAGCTTGGTGTGTCAAAATTCACCAAAAAACGGAGCATAACTCGGGTAGTGTGTCGCTTCGAGAAAAATGGCCTAACGGAAGTCCCGGAACTAGTCGGTCTGTGCCGAGTTCTGTTGTTTTGGCCTACAGACCTCCGGCACAGAGTGTCTACACTACAGCAAATGTTTTATCCTCGGCTACTGCACCTGGCCGTGCAGGAGCAGAGGATGAAACGTCCTTCTCAGCATGCAGCCCCATACTTCTCTGGTATGCGGTGGCATGTGGCTGCATGTCATTGAAAATGGCTACGTGTCAGTGCTGACACGCGTGTTATAGTTTCGCCATCACGGCCCTAGGATGTTCTCGGCCTCACCTGGAGCCTGAATTTGGATACTTTGTTCTTAATGATATGTCTATTTCCTATCAGGCACTGGGGAGAGTGTCCTCTCTTGTTTCTGGATACTCTCCTTGGATCTTGTTCCCGGTGCTGGCTAACAATGAATCCCACCGCCGGCAAGGGCTGCTAACAATTTAGGGGGTTCCCTCTCCCAGAGGTGTTGGCAGTTTCCTAGGAGACTCTAAGAATCGTCAACGCCTCCAAGACCCAAAGGACTGGAAGCACAATGGTGCAACTTGAGGCACTGTGAAAAGCCGTTCGGATGGTAATTTGGGAGGAAGAAATCATTTTAAACCCTATCAAATATCGCGTTCGGCCCCTCGCCGATTCCCATAGGCGTTGCGGGAACCCACAGCCTTTCAGCTTAAGCTGGAAGAAGAGGGTCCTCCAAACCACAGGCGCTACTTTGGAGGGGACTTACTGCTCTGGCAGGAGCACTCTGGGGATCGTGACACCTTTCCCGGGTTTTTCCCCGCCCCGCACGCTGGAGGCGGGAGCGCGCCTCCGCCCGGCCGCGCTGGAGCACGAAAGCGCGCGCCTCGGCGCGGGAGCGCGTCCCGGGAAGAGCCGGAGCAAGATGGAGGCCGCGCCGCGGCCGCCGCCTGGGCCGAGGCAGCCGCTGCTGGGAGCACCGAGCCGCGGCGCCTAGGTTGTGCCAATCCCGGACCCGTTGCCCCGGACCGGACCCAGGTTGGTCTCCCCGCACCCCTTCTCTGCGGCTGCAGCCTCAGTGAGCGTCCGGCCTGGGCGCGGGGTAGCCCCCACCCCCGCCCCCAGCCCTACCCGGGCCCGGCAGATTCTCAGTGCCCGGGGGACATCTCCTGCCCGCCGCCCGTCCCTCCCGGCCCAGGCTGCCTGGTGGCCCGGTCCCCGTCCCCCTGGCCTGGAAAACCTCTCTCCTTGGTCCTGGCCCGCCAACCCTAGGCTTCTTGTCAGCCTACATCCAGCTCTGGCTTCTGAGAGACCCCTCGCACCCTGCTCCTGGGGTCTAGACCCTGTAGTCCCAGCCCCCGACTCCTATCTAGCCTCACCCAGATCCCTCCACTTAGCCTTCTTCGACCCTCATACCAGCCCCCACTCCTTGTCCCAGCCCCCATATCACCTTCCCAATCCTTCAGTACCAGCCCCTAATATCCCCTTCTTACCCCTTCATAGAAACGCCCAACCCCCTTTCCACAACCTTTTTCTAGACACCCAATACCAGACCTCTTACCTTTAGTACCAGCCCCCAAATTCCCTTCCGAGCTCCCTATATACAGCTCCTCTGCTAAAGCTTCAACACCGGCCCTCAGCCTCCATTCCATCTTCGCATGGTCCCCTCACTACTCCCCCAGTACCAGTCCCCAGGCTCCTCCCCCAACTCCCCCATGACCACATTCTAACCCCCCAGTCCAGCTCCCATATCCTCACCACAGCCCCCTCATCCCAGCCCCCCAACTTTTACATGGCCCCTTCCTAAGTCCCCACTTGGATATCTTTGCCCACAGACACCGACCCTACACTCTCATGACCCCCTGCTAGCTTCCACATACCAGCCCCTGGGTCTCTCCAGCTCCGCCCCCTGCCCAGACCTCGCGAGTTCCTTGGCTCAGGGCGGCTTCTTGCGTGCGTCCCCAGCTCCCGCCCGGCAGCCCGGCGGTCAGTCCCGGGCCGGCGGCCCCCGCCAGCCGCCGCCGCCGCCGCCGGCCCCGCCCCCGGGCAACATGCTGCCCTCGCAGGAGGCCTCCAAGCTCTATCACGAGCACTACATGCGGAATTCGCGGGCCATCGGCGTACTATGGGCCATCTTCACCATCTGCTTCGCCATCATCAACGTGGTGGTCTTCATCCAGCCCTACTGGGTGGGCGACAGCGTAAGCACCCCCAAACCAGGCTACTTCGGCCTCTTCCACTATTGTGTGGGCAGCGGGATGGCGGGCCGCGAGCTCACCTGCCGCGGCTCGTTTACCGACTTCAGCACCATCCCGTCCGGCGCCTTCAAGGCGGCCGCCTTCTTCGTGCTGCTCTCCATGGTGCTGATCCTCGGCTGCATTACCTGCTTTGCGCTTTTCTTCTTCTGCAACACCGCCACGGTCTACAAGATCTGCGCCTGGATGCAGCTCTTGGCAGGTAGGGGGAGGGGCGGGGGCAGGACCCCTAGAACAAGCTTCAGGGATGGGGGCTTCTTTCTTGGAGGAATCAGGGACAAATTCTACTCCTCTGGCTAGAGACACACCTCCTGGGCCCTGGCTGGGTAGCTCAATTGGTTAGAGCAGTGGTTTTCAACTGCAGGTCCGCCAACCCGTCCGCAGACCAGCTGTTGAAAAACACCGTGTTAGAGCATCATCCCTATATGCCAAGGTTGAAGGTTTGATCCTGATCAGAACACATACAAGAATCAACCAATGAATGTATAAATAAGTGGAACAACTAACCGATGTTTCTCTCTCTCTCTCTCTCTCCCTTCCTCTTTCTCTAAAATCAATAAATTAAAACAATAAATAAAGACACACTTCCTTGGTTGTCCCTCAGCAGCCAGTGTAGTGGTGGGAGGATTTGTAAGAGGGACCCCTTGGAGCAGGGGTCAGAACCTTAGAACTGGGTCTTTGGGACTGTGTGGTTGGATATGGGCAGACTGCATTTATCAATGGGTTGCTGTTAAGTCAGAGTCTCCGAGACTCTCTGTTGGTTGTTTTAGAGGAAATGATAATCTGAATGAGGAGTTATTCTAGGTGTGAACAATTTTTATTGTATTGAAAAAAGCATGAAATGAGGACTCAAAAGATCTGACTTTGACCTTTAATTTGCTGACATAATCAATTTGGGTGTTTGACTTTACTGCTCTGAAGCTCAGCTTTCTCATCTATAAAATAGTGGAGAGGATTTCAAGACCTTTAAAGCTCTGTGCTAAGATATAAGAGGAGGCTGTGTATAGTATCTATTCAATGTTTGAAATGCAGGTGGCAACATGGGTCTCTGGACGACTGGTCTCCATTCCCCACCCTCACCCAATGCAAGGAGGAAGGTTCTGGTGCTATGCCCAAATGGGAATGAGTTCCCGGGACCCTCTGAAATGTTTGGCTAAGACAGATATCTTACCCTAACAATCAAAGAAGGGCCTTTGGGAATAAAAACTGCTGAGACAGTTTTCCAAGATCCATTAGAGTCCCCTATGCCTGCCCGCCTTTTGATCGAAGACAGATTTTGAAGGTTCAGCAACTTGGGCATTTGCCTAATTGCTAGCAGGGAAGAGAGTGGGGCTGGGGAAAGTGGGGCCAGATGATGGGGGAGGATGGCTGATGAAGGCTAGGAGGAAGTTTGGAGCCCCCCAGAGTAAGAAGGAAAAGGGAAAATGTGGTGATTATGCAGCAGAGGTGGTTTTTCAAAATAAGTACCTCAGAGTATTCAACAAGTGTTGGCCCCTTCAAAAGAGCCCTTCCGGAGGAGCTGTTATATCACTTGTTGATTTTTTCCACTGCTGAAAACATTGTATGGAATTATCTTTGGAGCATGGGGTGAATTCTATTGAAGGTCATCATTGAGGATAAACCTCCATCTTTTAAAGGAAGAAGATGATTTTTGGAAATGGCTGGAAGTCACTCAGGGCCAATTGTAGAAAATGGGTGATCAGATTGACGATTTTCACCTGGGATAAAAGCCAAGGTGTGAGGACAAATCATGAGGCTGGTTTCCTTCCTAAGAGGACTTCTACAAATGCAAGGAGCAATTACTGTGCCATTGGAAGAAATGCCCAAACTCCCCAAAGAACTATTTTTTTAGTGAGAGGAGGGGAGACAGACGGATTCCCGCATGTGCCCTGATGGGGATCCACCTGGCAAGCCCACTAGGTTGTGATGCTCTGCCCATCTGGGGCTTGCTCTGTTGCTCAGCATCCGAGCTCTTCTTAGCACCTGAGGCGGAGGCCTTGGAGTCATTCTCATGCCTGGGGCCAACTTGCTCCAATCGATCCATGGCTACAGGATAGGGAAAGAGAGAGAGGGAGAGAGAGAAGCGAGAGGATGAGGGGTGGAGAAGCAGATGGGCACTTCACCTGTGTGCCCTGACTGGGAATCGAACCTGAAACATCCACATGCCCAGCCAACTGGCCAAGGCCAAGAACTATTTTGAAGAAGGTAGTGTTTATTCAGCTGTGGACATTCTCATGGGTTTTTTTTACTCTATTCAACTTAGATATGGGCCTTGTAAGATCTTTGAAGCAGGTGAGAAGGGAGAATTGTAGGATACAGGGCATATCATTCCATATTTCTCAGTGGTACCCAGAAAGTGATTTTATGTATTCCCAATCTATTCTTTCAAAGACAAGTTGGAAAGGATATGTGGTCAGTTGGAACTTCCAATTTCTCAACCTTAATTTGGAGTCTGTAGATGGGTTGCTGACTTCTTGGCCTTTTAATTCTCTATAATCCATGTGGGTTTAATCTTGAGGATTGGATGAACTGTTTAACAACCCTCATGTAGTTATAACATTTCAGGGATCTTAGAGATCAGCTCCTTCAAATACCACCTGCCCCTGCCCCCATTTTAGATTTTTTTATTTATTCTTTTAGAGAGGAGAAAGAGAGAGAGAGAGAGAGAGAGAGAGAGAGAGAGAGAAGGGGGGAGGAGCAGGAAGCATCAACTCCCATATGTGCCTTGGCCAGGCTAGCCTGGAATTTCGAACTGGCAACCTCAGCATTCCAGGTCAACGCTTTATCCACTGTGCCACTACAGGTCAGGCATTCCCTGTCCCCATTTCAGAGACAGGAAACTGAGCCTAAGGAAGTAACAGTCTTATCCAAAGCCACACAGCCAGTAGGTGAGTAAACTAGTCTTGACTCCTAGCCCAGTGCTCTTTCCCTGTGTTACTGTCTCACAACTGGAGGGCTGTTATCAGAGTTGAGTAGTTTATTCCATTTTACTTAGAGATTCTTGAATTCTTTGGGTAAGAGACTGATATACTTTGTTTAATAAAGTGACACCAAGTAGAGGCCAGAGCACTGGAATATGAGTCATGGGATGGGAAGTCTTGGCTGACTCTGCCTGTCACTCCCCATGCAGTGTTAAGCTATTGTTTTTAGCTTAAATCTCAGTTTTCTCATCTGTACAATGGGGGAACTAATCAGTTAGATTAGTGGACTTAAAGTGTCTCCTTCTGCCCTGTGGTGCTCCTAGAAAAACTTTTACTAAAGTCATTCCATTCAGAAAGTGAGAAATCAGTGGTCCTCAGAGGAGCTGTAGAGAAGCAAAGGGCCTTGTTTGTTTCAGATGAGAATTAGAATGCGCCCTAGCTGTATAGCTCAGTTGATTAGAACATTGTTCCAAAGTGCAAAGGTTGCCAGTTTGATCCCTGATCAGTTCGATTCCTGTATGTACAGGAACAGATCAATGTTCCTATCTCTTTCTCCCTTCCTCTGTCTCTAAAATCAACAAAATAAACATTTAGAAAAAAGAATTAGAATGTCATTACATGTTTCTTGTTCAAGTGAACTTTTATTCAAGTCTTTATTTATTATAGTTTACTTGAACCAAACTGACAACATATGCCAACAACTTCTCCCTTCAAGTATTTTAGAGTCTTCCAAGTGCAGAACATTGGACCATTGAGAGAATACAAAGAGATACTTGTCCTTTTGTTTATTCCTCACCTGCTTTGTGATTATCCTTATGCTAGGTGCTGTAATACTGAGTTCATCCCTGTCCCCAAGGATTTTAAGTCTATAAGATGCAATCCCTGCTCTCAAGAAGTTTACCATCTAGTTGGATTATTATATTGGTCAGCAGTCTTTCAGAGGCAAGTGAGAGAAACCCAACTCGAACTGGCTTAAATAGATTAAAATAAAATAAAAAGTGTAGTGTTTTTGACTCAACTTAAAAGTCAAGCATATCTGGTTTCAGGCACAGTAGGATACAGATGATCAAATAATGCCATCAGAACGTGTTTTTTTCCATTTCTTGGTTCCTCTATGTTTGCTTATTTTTAACTTTGCTTCTTTCTTGAAGGTGATAAATATGGCTACTAGCAGCTCTGAAATTGCATTGCTATAGCTTAGTAAAGCCTGTTGAAAAAAAAAAAACACCTATTACCCAATGATTCCAGCAAAAGTTCCAGAACTGATTTTTATTGGCTCACCTTTGGGCAGGTGTTCATTTTTTTTTAAAGGTTTTATTTATTGCCTCACCAGGCGGTGGTGCAGGGGATAGAGCGTCGGCCTGGGATGCTGAGGACCCAGGTTTAAAACCCCAAGGTCACCAGTTTGAGTGTGCGATCATAGACATGACCCCATGGTCATTGGCTTGAGCCCAAGGTTGCTGGCTTGAGCAAGGGCTCACTGGCCAGTTGTAGCCCCCTTTAAGGTGCATATGAGAAAGCAATCAATGGACAACTAAGATGCCACAACTATGAGTTGATGCTTCTCGTCTCATTTTCTTCCTGTCTGTCTGTCCCTGTCTGTCCTTCTCTCTGACTCTCTCTCTGTCCCTGTTTAATATATATATATATATATATATATATATATATATATATATATATATATATATATATTTATTGATTGATTTTTAGAGGAGAGAGAGCTAGCTCATGTGCCTCAACCAAGCAAACTTGGGGTTTCAAACTGGTGACCTCAGCATTCTAGGTCAAAACCCTATTGACTGTACCACCACAGGCCAGGCAGGTATTCACTTCTTAATTAATCAGCATGATTTTGTTTAAGACCTTGGCCATGTACCCACCCCTGGAACACATGGGACTGGTAGTGGAGAAAGGTCAAGTCCTGCAAAGGGAAGTCAAATGTGGCCACTGTAAGAGGGATAATCTAGGTAAGACAAGTGCAGACAAAAGTGGAAACTTAGGGCAATTGAGGAGGCTGTGGGCTTGGAAGCTGAGGCTCAAGCAGGACAGTGTGTGGACAGGCATGAGGTGTGGAACAGCATTCTGAATGGGGAGGAAGATCATGGGCACAGGCACAGAGGTGAGATAGCCACATCTGGCTGGAATGTAACATCCAGTTAGGGGAACAGTGGGAAGAGAGGCCAGGAAGAAGCAATGGGGACACAGTGTGCAAGGCTGTCAATCCTGGGTCAAGGAATTTGGACTCTAGTCAGTAGGCAGTTTGAAGTTGCTATGACTGTTATTTTTATTCAGGAAAAATAGTTAATATTTTCTGAGCCTTTACTATATGCTTGACTATTTGCTAAGCATTTACATGCATACTATTATCTAATCCTCACAACAATCCTACAGAGCAGGCACCATTATTGATATTTTATAGATGAGAACACTGAGCCCCAAAGAGAAAAGAGTCATGTGTCCAAGGTCATGCAGGTTTCAAGTGGTGGAGCCAGAGTAACTTGGTCTTTCTGACTCTGAAGCCCAGGGATTGATAAAGGAGCATTAATGGCGGGGATAGTGGCAGAATGTTTGCCAGAGGAATCAAAGTCAAAGCAGAGGCTGGAAGACCTAGGTGGCTCTTACGGAGTTAAGGGTCAGTTTTTCAGGGCTTCTCAAGACATTTCTGCTACTCTTGACCTGATTCTTCCCATTTACTGAGAACACACAATGTATCAGCTTCTGTGCTAGAAATGTTCACATTCATTATGCCATTTACTCTTCATCTGTTAAAGTGACTTGCCCAAAGGCCACACACCTAGGGAAAGGTGGAGCTGAAAGTTAACACAAGTCCGAAAGAATCTATAACCTGTCTTAACCACTGAACTGGAACCCAGGAAGTAAATACACATTTACAATTTATAGCTGTAAGCTCTATATACTCAGTGTTTACCTGTGGGCTGGGTGAGGTTAGCCAGCAGGAGGTTGCTGGCCGGAGTAGACACTCAGGTTGGAAGCCGGGTTGAGGGTCTGAGGGGGCAGTGTGGGGTAATGACTGAAGAACAGAGGATTTAGCCTGACCAAGTGGTGGCTAAGCGAATAGAGCATCGGCCTGGGATGCAGAGGACCCAGGTTCAAAACCCCAAGATCGCTGGCTTGAGCACAGGCTCATCCATCCTGAGCATAGGGTCGCTGGCTTGAGCGTGGGATCATATACATGACTCCAAAGTTGCTGACTTGAGTCCAAGGTCTCTGGATTGAAGCCCAAGGTTGCTGGCTTGAGCAAGGGGTCCCTGGCTCAGCCGGATCCTCTTGATCGAGGCATGTATGAGAAAGCAACCAATGAACAACTAAGGTGCCATAACAAAGAATTGATGCTTCTCATCTCTCTCCCTTCCTGTCTGTCTGTCCCTGTCTTTGTCTCTGTTTCTCTCGCTAAAAAAAATATAAATACTACAGGACAATTTGACTTTTGGTGACGGGTATGCAACACAATTGAATGATAAGATAACCTGGAGATGTTTCCATTGTACATATGTACCCTGATTTATTGGTGTCACCCCATTAAAATTAATTATATATATATAAATATATAAATACTGACCTGTGGTGGCGCAGTGGATAAAGCATTGACCTGGAATGCTGACGTCGCCAGTTCAAAACCCCGGGCTTGCCCAGTCAAGGCACATATGGGAGTTGATGCTTCCTGCTCCTCCCCTCTTCTCTCTCTCTCTCTCTTTCTCTCTCTCCCTCCTCTCTAAAATGAATAAATAAAACCTAAAATATATATACAAATATAAGTATAAGTAAATAAATAAATTAAAGAAATAAGTAAAGAAAACAACAGAGGACATAGAATTCTTTCTCTGACTGAGTAGCTCAGTCAGTTAAAGCATTATCCCAAAATACCAAGATTGCAGGTTTGATCCCCAATCAGAGCACTTATGGAAGTGATCAGTGAATGTACAACTCTAAGTGTAACAACAAATGAATGCTTCTCTCTCTCTCTCTCTCCCTCCTTCTCTCCTTTCCTTTCTGGCTGTCTCTCTAAAGTCAATCAATAAGTTAAAAAAATCATAAAAAACAACAACAAGAATTTCCACTCTGTCATTTTTTAGCTGTGTGTGCTTGGTTAAGTGGGTTTTCCTCGCTAATCCTCAGTTTCCTCATCTATAAAAGATTATTATTGAACCTACCTCATAGGTGGTAGAAAGAAACAAATGATGGGTATAAATGCCAACTGTGGTTCTTCATGAACACTCAATAAATGCTCAGTGCTATTCCTGTGACAGAGTCTGAGCGAAGAGCAGTTTGTAAGAGTCTTTGATGCTCAGGTGGAAGGGTTTGGACTGATAATCAAAGGCCTTGAGAAGTCATAAACTATTAGCTGCAAAGGGTCTTACCTATCAGTTTGCCCAACTCCTTCACTTTACAGATGAAAAAACAGTCTCACAGAGAAGAGACAAGTTCATGGTCACAAAGTAAGACCCCCTATCCATGGAAGAGAGGTGGTTCTGACCACAGTTCATTAAATATTGAGTGCCTACAATGTGCCAGGCACTGCATGCTGCTGGAGTCACAGCAGAGAACAGAGTGTGGGAGATGGGGGAGACTGTAGGTGAAGGTGGCAGCAGGGGCTAGTTGGTGATCCAGAGGTGAGATCTTCCAGCCTTCCAGATGTGTGTCCTTAATCAGCAGAGGTCTCTGGGCTAGGAACAGCAATGACAAGAGCTCCTGTCACTATGACTTGGAATACGCATTCACATTCTACTCATTTCTTGCTGTTTCAGGTTTGGTTTAGGATTCTAGTCATCCAATTGAGTCTTTGCTGATAATGTTTAATTAACACTGCTGAGTACATTGGGGGAATTTCTTTCTTCCCCTCCCCCCCATTTTCTTTCTTCCTCCTGCAACTCTCCCTCCCTCCCACAACTCTGCCTCCCTCCCTTTCTTCCTTCCTTTTACTTCCCTTCCCTCCCTTACTAGCTCTTTCCTTTTTCTCTCACATCAGTGCTTTACTGACGGCTGCTCTGTGTGCCTGGCACTGTGCTAAGCTCTAGGAATCTTGAATAAGAGTCCTGATTCCCAGAGAGCTCGTGGTCTAATGGGAGAGGCAGGGAAGAAAACATCATCACACGTGAAACAATTGAATCATACACATAGTATTCTGGGGCACAAAGGGGACTTCTGACATAGTTAAGGACAGCTAGGAAAGTCTTTCAAGAAGTAACAGCATTTGCCTGACCTGTGGTGGCGCAGTGGATAAAGCGTCGACCTGGGAACACTGAAGTCGCCAGTTCAAAACCCTGCACTGGTCTGGTCATGGCACATATGGGAGTTGATGCTTCCAGCTCCTCCCCCCTTTCTCTCTTTCTCTCTCTCTCTCTCACCCTGTGTCTCCTCTAAAAAAAAATGAATAAATTTCTTTAGAAAAAAAAAAAAAGAAGTAACAGCATTTGAGCTGAGTCTTAGAGGATGAGAAAGAAGGACAAGGGCAAGCAGGCAGAATAGACAGCATAATCAAAGACATGGAGGTAGGTAATAGCCTCTTGTTTTCTGGGGACTATAAGCAATTAGGGCAACGAGGGGTGAGAGTTGAGATTGGGATGGATTATGAAGGCTTTCTAAGACGTGGTAAGGAGTTTAGACTTTGCCTGTGGGCAGCAGATAGTTGTTAAATATTTTTTTGTTTAAAAATTTCTTAGACATTTATTTACTTTTTGGAAAATTTAATGTATGCACATGATACAAAATTAAAAATGTAAAATGGTATACAATCAGATGTAAATCTTCTTGCCCTCATCCCTCAATGATCCTCCCACAGGCAATTACTATTAACAGTTTCTTGAGTACCCTTTCCAAGAAATCCCATAAATATATAAGCAAATGCATATTTTTTTTCTTTTTTGGGGTGAGGGGAGAGAGAAAGACAGGAACATTGAGTTGCTCTTTTATTTTTTTAATTTCTTTTTTAAATTTATTTTTTTGTGAGAGAGACAGATAGGGACAGACAGACAGAAAGTGAGAGAGAAGAGAAGCATCAATTCTTCATTGCAGCACCTTAGTTGTTCATTGATTGCTTTCTCATATGTGCCTTGACCGGGGTCTACAGCAGACTGAGTGACCCCTTGCTCAAGCCAGTAACCTTGGGTTCAAGCTGGTTAGCCTTGCTCAAACCATATGAGCCCACACTCAAGGTGGCTACCTCGGGGTTTTGAACCTGGGTCCTCTGCATCCCAGTCTGACACTATATCCACTGCGCCACCACCTGGTCAGGCTCAAGTTGCTCTTGTATGTGCCCTGACGGGAGAATTGAACTGGCAACCTCTGTGTTCTGGGACGATGCTCTAACCAACTGACCTATCCAGCAAAGCTTAATTTTTATTGATTTTTAGAAAGACAGAGAGAGAAGGGAGAGGGAGGGGTGAAAGAAGGGAAGCATTTTTTGTTCCAGATGTGCATTTTTTGGTTGCTTACCATGTGTGCTCTGACTGGGGATTGAACCTGCAACCTTGTTTTGGGATGATGCTCTTAACCAACTGCACTAACCGGCCAGGACCACAAATAATATTTAAAAACACAAATTAGTTACCTATTGCTGCATAACAAATTACTCCAAAACTTAATAGCTTAAAGCAACAAGCACTTATTATCTCTGTTTCTGTGAGTCACAGGAATTTGGGAGCAATTTAGGTGAGTAGTTCTGGCTCAAAGTCCCTCATAAAGTTGCAACCAAGACCTCAGTGGGGGTCAGTTGTAGTCCTCTGAAGGTTGACTGAAACTGTAGGAATCTAGCCACACTCATGTATTGGCAGGAGACCTCAGAATGAGTGTGTGTATATGGGAGAGAGAGGGAGGCTATACTGCCCACTCCCTTTCTTTGATAACAGCTTTATTGAGGTAGAACTCATATGCCACACAATTCACCAGTGGAAGAGTACAATTCAGTGGTTTTCAGCATATTCACAGAGTTATGCAGCCATTGCCACAATCAGTTTTAAGATATTTTCAACAATTCAAGAAGAATCCTTGGCCCTGGCCAGTAGGCTCAGTGGTAGAGTGTTGGCCTAGCGTGTGGATGTCCCGGCTTTGATTCCGGGTCAGGGCACATGTGGGAATCTGTCTCTCTGCCTCCCCTCCTCATAGTAAAATTAAATAAGTGAATGAATGAAGAATCCTCATTCCCTTTAGCTATCACCCCCTAAACCAATTTCTCCATCAGGTTGTTCAGCCTCTAAGCAACAAACTAATCTACTTTCTGTCTTTCTATATTAGCCTATTCGGGACAACTCATATAAATGGAATCATGTAATATATGGTGTATGTGATTGGCATCTTTCAGTTAATAAAATGTTTTTGAGGTTCATCATGTTGTAGGATGTATTAATACTTTATTCCTTCTTATGGCTGAATAATATTCCGTTTTGTGGGTTTAACACATTTTGTTTACCCAGTCATCAGTTGATGGACATTTGGGTTGTTTCCATGCTTTGGCTATTATGAGTATTGCTATGAACATTTGTGTGCAAGTTTTTATATGGACACAGTTTTGGGTTTTTTTTTGACAGAGATAGAAAGAGAGTCAGAGAGAGGGAGAGATAGGAATGGATAGGAACAGACAGGAAGGGAGAGAGATGAGAAGCTTCAATTCTTCGTTGCAACTCCTTAGTTGTTTACTGATTGCTTTCTCATATGTCCCTTGACCTGGGGCTCTAGCAGAGCTAGTGACCCCTTGCTCAAGCCAGCAAACTTGGTCTCAAGCCAGCAACCTTGGACTCAAGCCAGCGACCTTGGGCTTCAAGCCAGCGACCTTTGGGCTCAAGCCAACAACCATGGAGTCATGTCTATGATCCCACACTCAAGCTGGCAACCTCAGGGTTTCGAACCTGGGTCCTCCACATCCCAGTCTGATGCTCTATACCCTGCACCACCACCTGGTCAGGCTGGATACATGTTTTAATTTCTCTTGGGTATATACCTAGGAGTGGAATTGGTGGCTCAATGACAGCTTTATATTTAATATTTTGAGAAACTGCCACAATGTTTTCCAAAGGGACTGCGCCATTGTACAGTACCACCAGCAGTGTATGAGGGTTCCCATTTCTTCATATCTTCCCCAGTACTTGCCGTTATCTGACTTTAATTATAGCCATCATACTGGGTGTGAAGTGGTATCTCAATTTGGTTTTGATTTGAATTTCCCTAATGATAAGTGATGTTGAACATCTTTTTCTTTTTTTCAGAATGTTCCATTTTATTTTAAAAGTTATGTAGGCAGGCCTGACCAGGCGATGGCGCAGTGGATAGAGTGTCAGACTGGGATGCGGAAGACCCCGGTTAGAGACCCTGAGCTCACCAGCTTGAGCGCGGGCCCATCTGGCTTGAGCGAAGGCTTTCCAGCTTGGACCCAAGGTCGCTGGCTCCAGCAAGGGGTTGCTTTGGTCCGCTGAAGGTCCGCGGTCAAGGCACATGTGAGAAAGCAATCAATGAACAACTAAGGTGTCACAATGGCAACAAAAAACTAATGATTGATGTTTCTCACCTCTCTCCGTTCCTGTCTGTCTGTCTCTATCTGTCCCTCTCTCTGACTCTCTCTCTCTCTGTCCCTGTTAAAAATAAATAAAAGTTATGTAGGAAGAATATATAAAATATATTGGTATTTATTCAGTTGAAGGTTACAAATAATTTATTTTTCTTCTTGGTGCTTTTCTGTGTTTTTAAATTTTTCTATAATATGCTTGTACATATTTACTGTATAAAATAAAATAGGACTACAAGGAAAATCAGGTGCTGAACTAAGATATTATTGTTTAAAGGTAGAACATTAAAAAAATAAAAATAGCCTGACCAGGCAGTGGTGCAGTGGATAGAGCGTTGGACTGGGATGCAGAAGACCCAGGTTCGAGACCCCAAGGTCGCCAGCTTGAGTGTGGGCCCATCTGGCTTGAGCAAGACTCATCAGCTTGAGCCCAAGGTCACTGGCTCGAGCAAGGGGTCACTTGGCCTTCTGTAACCTCCTGGTGAAGGCACATATGAGAAAGCAATCAATGAACAACTAAAATGCCACAACAAAAAACTGATTATTGATGCTTCTCATCTCTCTGTGTTCCTGTCTGTCTGTCTCTATCTTTCCCTCTCCCTGACTCTCGCTCTGTCTCTGAAAAAAAAAAAGAAAATATAAATTGAACAATGGCTTTAAACATATATCTTTTTTTTTTTTTTTTTTTTAAATTTTATTCATTTTAGAGAGGAGACACAGAGTGAGAGAGAGAGAGAGAGAGAAAGGGGGGAGGAGCTGGAAGCATCAACTCCCACATGTGCCTTGACCAGACCAGTGCAGGGTCCTGAACTGGCGACCTCAGTGTGCCCAGGTCAATGCCCTATCCACTGTGCCACCACAGGTCAGGCTTTAAACAAATATCTTAAAAATAGAACTATGAAGCCATTATCATCTAAATTCAGCTTAGAAGTTGAGGTTATTTAGACACATAATACACTAATTAAAATCCATTTTTGCAGTTCTAAAATGAATTTGAAGCACATATTTGGACTTTAATAAAAGGAATAGTATAGTTATGAGTACCTTTATTTTATTTTTTATTATTGTTTAATCATTTTATTTTTCAACTACAGTTGACATACAATATTATATTAGTTTCACTGGTACACCCCAGTGATTGGACGTTACATAAATTACTAAGTGATCATGCTAATAAAGTTCATACTCATCTAACACTGTATATAGTTATTAGAATATTTTTCTTTTTAGTGAGAGAGACAGACAGGAAGGGAGAGAGATTAGAAGCATCAACTCAGCCTGACCAGGCAGTGGTGCAGTGGATAGAGCGTCAGACTGGGATGCGGAAGACCCAGGTTCAAGATCCGAGGTCGCTAGCTTGAGCGCGGACCCATCTGGCTTGAGCAAAGGCTCGTCAGCTTGGACCCAAGGTCGCTGGCTCCAGCAAGGGATGGCTCGGTCTTCTGGGGGCCCACGGTCAAGGCACATGTGAGAAAGCAATCAATGAACAACTAAGGTGTTGCGACGGCAATGAAAAACTAATGATTGATGCTTCTCACCTCTCTGTGTTCCTGTCTGTCTGTCCCTATCTATCCGTCTCTCTGACTCTCTCTCTGTCCCTGTAAGTAAAAAAAAAAAAAAAAAAAAAAAGAAAGAAGCATCAACTCGTAGTTATGGCACTTTTAGATGTTCATTGATTGATTCTCATATGTGTCTTGATGGTGAGGTAGAGGCTTCAGCCAAGCCAATGACCCCTTGCTTTAAGCCTGCGACATAGCGCTCAAGCCAGGGACCCTGGGGTCATGCCTGTGATCCCATGTTCAAGCTAATGACCCTACGCTCAAGCTGGTGAGCCTGCAACCAAGCCGGTGACCTCAGGGTTTTAAACCTGGGTCCTCAGTGTGCCAGGTGGATGCTCTATCCATGGCACCACCTCCTGGTCAGACTAGGATATTATTCCCTGTACTTTCCATCCCCGTGGCTGTTCTATTGCTGCCCATTTGTACTTCCTAATCCCGTCCCCTTTTCACCCAGCCCCCCACCCCTCCCATTTAGCAACCATCCAAATTTTCTCTGTATCTATGACTCTGTTCTGTTGGTTTATTTTGTTTTGTTTTGTTTTAGATTCAGTTGTTAATAGATATGTATTTATTGCAAATTTTATTGTTAAATTTTTTAATCTTTTTTTTCCTTTTCTTCTTCTTAAAGAAGACCCTTTAACATTTCACGTAATACTGGTTCAGTGGTGATGAACTCCGTTATCTTTTTCTTGCCTGGATGCTTTTTATCTGTCCTTTGGTTCTAAATGATAGTTTTGCTGAGTGGAGTAATCTTGGTGGTAGGTCCTTGCTTTTCATCACTTTGAATTTTTCTTGCCAATCCCTTCTGGTCTGCAAAGTCTCTGTTGATAAATCAGCGGACAGTCTATGGGAGCTTACTTGTAGGTAACTGTTTTTCTCTAGCTGCTTTTGAGGTTCTCTCTGTCTTTAATCTTTTGCATTTTATTTATGGTATGTCTTGATGTGGGCCTCTTTGGGTTCATCTTGTTTAGGAACCTCTTTTCTTCCTGGACTTGTATATCTATTTCTTTCACCAGGTTAGGGAAGTTTTTCATCATTTTTTTCCCCATTGATTTGAGGGGAGGTGTGAAGGGAGAGAGAAAGAAGCATTAACTAATTGTTCCACTTAGTTATGCTATTTAGTTGTGCACTCACTGATTGCTTCTCATATGTGCCCCGACTGGGGATCGAACCCATGACCTCAGTGTACCAGGATGATGCTTTATCTACTGAACCACCCAGCCAGGGCCCCAGATTGCTGGGGGGTTTTGTTGTTGGGTTTTTTTTTTTATATTTATTTTATTGATTTTAGAGAGAGAGAGGAATGGGCAGAGAGAGAGAGAGAGAGAGGAACATCAATCTGTTTCTGTATGTGCCCTGATTGGGGATCAAACTGGTAACCTCTGTGCTTTGGGATGATGCTCTAACCAACTGAGGTATCCGGCCAGGGCCCAAATTGCTGTTTTGATTCAAACGTTTGATCTATAAAACGAACTGTAGATGGCTGCCACTTGTGCTTCATTCACACTACTGTTGATTTCCTGTAAATTATTCTTCATTTCTGTTAGCATATATCCTTCATTTCTGACTGGTTCACTTATCCTTTTTTATGCTGTTGAAGTTCTCTCCAAGTTCATCTATTCTTCCCTTACGTTCATGGAGCATCCTTATAACCAGTGTTTTGAACTCTATATCTAGTAGATTGCTTCTCTCCATTTTCTTTAGTTCCTTTTCTGGAGTTCTGTTCTTTCATTTGGGACATGTTTCTTTGTCTCCTAATGTTGGAAGCCTCCATGTGTTTGTTTCTACATATTAGGGGAGAACTGCTACATCTCTCAGGCTTGGTAGAGTGGCGTAATGTCATAGCTGTCTGTAGGGTCCAGTGGCACAGCCTCCCATTCACTCAAGCTGGGCATTCCAGGTATGCCCCCCAACCCTGTGGGGGGGTATACACACTCCTGTTGTTGTGAAGTTTTGGTTGTTGTGGGCATATCAGTATGCTGGATTTACACCCAGCACAATTGGCTGTAGGAACTGGCTGTGACCACTGTGGAGGATCAACTATGCAGGGGACCACCCATGGGGCAAGACTTACGGCAGTGGAGCTCTGGTGCCCACTGAGTCCACCCCTTGAACATGTTGCTTGTGGAGGAGGTTGGGTGGTGCTTCAACATGATATGAAGCTATCCACTGGGTGATCTGGTTCAGGGACCTCTTAGGCAGTACAAGCCAAGGTCAGCCAGCTACCACCTATGTTCTGCCCAGAGCCACCTGGCATGAGCTATAAAACGAACTGTAGATGGCTGCCACTTGTGCTGAGCTTAGAGGTGCCCAGGAGAGGCCAAGGCTGTCTACCACTAGTGCCTGGTCTGAGGCTACTTAACAAGAGGTATGGGGCACACTGAGGCCAGATGCTGTTTATTTGAGATATTTTAGAAAAGTCTGAAGCATGCACCAAGATAGCCCTTTCTTATGGAAAAGCCACTGGAAACATATTGGGTGGGCCCAAAAGTTGGTGAGCAGGTCTTAGGGAATCACCAGGGTGAGGCTAACAGCAGTAGCCAGGTTGATGCAGACTTAGCTGTGGTGCTGGTCCACCTGCCCCCTCTGTTGGGGAAGTGCTCAGAAAAGGAACAGTGGCCTCTGCCAGCACTTCTGTCTGGCAGAAAGCTGCCCCCCACTCATCAGCTCTCGTGCCAGACACTTCAGTACTACCCCTGCCTCCCCCCCCGCCCCCAGTATGTCTCCGGTGCCTTCCAAACAGCTACCTTAGCACTAGAACTCAGAGGGAGTGAATCTGAGTAAGTCCATGCATGGGCCTTTTAAAGGGAACTGCCTTAGCCTGACCTGTGGTGGCGCAGTGGATAAAGCGTCGACCTGGGAACACTGAGGTCGCCGGTTCAAAACCCTGCACTGGTCTGGTCAAGGCACATATGGGAGTTGATGCTTCCAGCTCCTCCCCCCCTTCTCTCTCTCTCTCTCTCTCTCTCTCTCACTCTATGTCTCCTCTCTAAAATGAATAAATAAAAAGAAACTTAAAAGGAACTGCCTTAGACTCCAGCAACCCTCCGTCTCACTCAGCCTCATTTCCTGCTGGTTTTTACCGCCGGAAGTTATAGGGACTTCTCTTCCTGGCATTGGAACCCTGAGATGGGGGACCTAGTGTGGAGCTGCAACCCCGCACTCCTCAGTGGGGACCTCCATAGCTGAGATATCACTCCAGATTTTTATCTGCTACACATGGGTGTGAATCAGCCCATTCTGTGTCTCTGCCCCTCCTACCAGTCTTTTTTTTTTAATAAGTTTTATTGTTTTTGTTTTTTGTTTTAGAGAGAGAGAGAGAGAGAGAGAGAGAGAATGGGGGGGGAGAGTAGGAAGCATCAACTCCCACATGTGCCTTGACCAGATAAGTGCAGGGTTTTGAACTGGCGACCTCAGTGTTCCCAGGTTGACGCTTTATCCACTGCGCCACCACAGGTCAGGCCCTTCTACCAGTCTTGATGTGCCTCCTCCTTCTTCTTTCTTCTTCTTTTCCCCTTCCTCCTCTTCCCCTTCCTCCTCCTTCTTGCTCTTACTCTTCCCCTTCCCCTCTTCCTCTACCTTCTCCCTCCAACTCCTCCTCCTCTCCTTCTTTCTTCCTCTCCTTTTTCCTCCTCCTCCTCCTTATTTTATCTATTGAGGCTGACCAGGTGGTAGCACAATGGATAGAGCATCAGCCTGGGATGCTGAGGAACCAGGTTCGAAACCTGAGGTGCCAGCTTGAGTGTGGGATCATAGACATGACCCCATAGTTGCTGGCTTGAGCCCAAAGTTCGCTGGTGTGAAGCCCAAGGTCACTGGCTTAAGCAAGGGGTCACTGGCTTGGCTGGAGCACCCCATCAAGGCACATATGAGAAAGCAATCAATGAACCACTAAGGTGCCACAACTATGAGTTGCTGCTTCTCATCTCTTTTCCTTCCTGTCTGTCTCTCCATCCCTCTTCCTCTCTCTCTCTAAAAAATAAAAAAAATTTTACTTATTGATTTTATGGCGGGGGGGAGTGAGAAGTATGAACCCATAGTTGCTTTACAGTAGTTGTTCATTGATTGCTTGCTGTATGTGCCTAGGTTTTCAAACCGAACAACCTCAGCATTCCAAGTCGACACTTTAAAATTTTATTTTTTATTTTATTCATTTTAGAGAGGAGATACAGAGTGAGAGAGAGAGAGAGAGAGAGAGAGAGAGAGAGAGAGAAAGGGGGGAGGAGCTGGAAGCATCAACTCCCATATGTGCCTTGACCAGACCAGTGCAGGGTTTTGAACTGGCGACCTCAGTGTTCCCAGGTCGACGCTTTATCCACTGCGCCACCACAGGTCAGGAAACTGGGTTTTCTTTTTATAATTGAATTGCAAGAGTTCTTTATATACTTCAGATACAAGTCCCATACACAACTTGCAAATATTTTCTTTCATTCTATGGCTATATTTTTACTTTTTTGATGGTGTGCTTTGAAGCACAAAAGTTTTTAATTTATACAAAATCCAGTTTACCTATTGTTTTTCTTATGTTACTTGTGCTTTTGGTGTCATTTCTGAGAATCCATTGCCTAGTCCAGGGTCACAAAAATGTACCTCTATGTTTTCTTTTAAGAGTTCATAATTTTAGCTCTTACCTTTAGGTCTCTGATCCATTTGAGTTAATTTTTGTATTTGGTGCAAGGTAAAGGTTCAACTTCACCCTTTTGCATTCAGGTATCCAGCTGTCCCAGCAGCATTTATTGAAAGATTATTCTTTCTCATTTGAAAGGTTTTGGCACCCTTGTCAAAAATCAATTGACCAACCTGACCAGGCGGTGGCACAATAGATAGAGCATCGGACTGGGACACAGACAACCCAGGTTCGAAATCCTGAGGTCGCTGGCTTGAGCAAGGGGTCACTCGCTCTGCTGTAGCGCCCTGGTCAAGGCACATATGAGAAAGCAATCAATAAACAACTAAGGTGCCACAGTGAAGAATTGATGCTTCTCATCTCTCTCCCTTCCTGTCTGTCTGTCCCTATCTGTCTCTCTCTCTGTCTCTCTCTGTCACACACACACACACACACAAAATCAATTGACCATAAATATATGGATTAATTTATGGATTCTCATTTCTATTCCATTGATCTATATGTCTACCCTATGCCAGTGCCAGACTGTGTTGATTACTGTTGCTTTGTAATGAGTTTTCAACTTCAGGAAGTGTGAGTCCTCCAATTTTGTTCTTCTTTTTCAAGATTGTTTTGGTTATCACACTGCCTTTTATGTACTAACCTTCGATATCACACATCATCACTTCTGCTACACTCGATTGTTAGAAGTGAGTTAGTAAATCTAATCTACATTCAAGGGGAGGAGATTTTAGCTTTTCCGCTTGAGAGGAAAAAAATTAAAAACTGGATATACAGGTTAAAAACATGTTAGGCTTGTTCTTAAGTTAAATTTGTATGTAAGTTGGAACAGGTAAATTCATCTATTAAATGAAACTTAGCTGTTTGTCTTAACATAGTTTTTGTTTTTACCTTTCTGTGCATATAAATATCTAAACATTTTCAAACCTACAGAACCTATCTTGTTCATAACCCGGGGATTGCCTATATTTAAAAACTACCACAAATCTTAGCATACTAAACACTTGGTTCATCTTGCTTTTTCATTCAACAATTTATCTTGAAGATTTTCCATTTCAGTATATAAAGAGCTACTTTTTTCTTAGAGCTGCATAATATACTTTTGAATAGATATGTCATCATTTATTTAATCGATATTTAAGTTGTTTACAATATTGTGCTCTAACAATATTTTAGTGGATGTATAAAAATAATTTTTATATAAAAGAGCCATTTTATTATGCTCAGATTCATTTTTAATTTAGAAATTAAATTTAATGGGGTTACATTGATCAATAAGAGTGCATAGGTAAAAAATAATAAATAAAAGAAATATATATATATATATAAAAGAATGAAAATCCTGACCTGTAGTGGTGCAGTGGATAAAGTGTTGACCTGGAACGCTGAGGTCGCCCGTTCTAAACCCTGGGCTTGCCTGGTCAAGGCACATGTGGGAGTTGATGCTTCCTGCTCCTCCCCCCTTCTCTCTCTCTCTCCTCTCTAAAGTGAATAAATTGAAGAAAAAAAAGAGAGTGCATAGGTTTCTTTTCTTTTTAAGATTTTATTTATTCATTTTAGAGGAAAGGGGGGGTGGAGTAGGAAACATCAACTCCCGTATGTGCCTTGACCAGGCAAGCCCAGGGTTTCAAACCTTGGCTTTATCCTTGATGCTTTATCTACTGCGCCACCGCAGGTCAGGCCCATAGGTTTCAAGTAAACATTTCTATAGCATATTGAACTGTTGATTGCGTTGCATATAAACAATTTGATACATAAGTAAATATAAGTATAAAATAAAGACCTAGACTAAAATTGCTGGATTAAATGGTCTACACATTTACATTTTGTCAAATCCAGCCACACTGCCCTCCACAAACATTGTACAAAGTTACAGTTCCAGCAGCAATGTATGAAACTCTGTTTCCCCACATCCTTGCCAACTGAGTGTGTTATCAAATATTTTACTTTTGTCAACCTGATGGATAAAAAAAACTCTGTTATAGTAGTAATTTGCCTTATTCTTATTATGAATGAGGTCATGCACCTTTTATATGTCTATTTCCTGTAAACCATCAGTTCATATATATTTTTCTATCAAGTTAATGCTATTTTTTTTCTTGAAATGTAGGAACTCTTTTTATATTGTGAAAGTTAGTGCTTTGTCAGTGGTATGAATTACAAATATTGCTTCCCAGTATATCTTTTGACTTTGCCTATAGATGTTTTCTCCATTGTGAAATGTGTTTCTTTTTTTCCCAACACAGACAAATCATCAGTTCCCTCCAGTATAGCTCATGGGTTTAGTGTAATACCGAGAAAGCACTGAAGTGTTTTGAGCACAGGGGAAACATATCAGATCTGGTTGCTGATGGAGAGGATGGGTTAGAGGTGTCAAGAGGATGAGGGCTGAAACTATTCTTATTCTGAAAGTCTCTTGTTTTTGTCTTTTTCTCTTCACTCCCATTTCATGTTATTCATCATTATCAACCATACTTTACTCCCAGGGCAATTTAATGGCATGATGAGAGACCTGGCTCAGGAGTCTGTGTGTAGATGTAGTAGGTACTTAGTAAGTGTCTATTGAATGAATTAATGAATGATATTTGATTTAGTCCTAGCTCCACCACTACTCCTTTGGGAACAAGGAGTAAATTAGTCTGAACCTGAATTTGAATCCTGAGTGTAGCATTAACAACAAAGTTTCCTTAGAAAGGTTATATGATTTCTGAGTCTTCGGGTCCTCATCTATAAAATGGGGACAATGATAGTAACTACCTCATTGGGCTGTTGAAGGATTGATTGTGACTATGCAATTAGACCCTGGCACAAAGGGAACCATTAGCTGTTCTGTGACTTGCATCAAATCACTTTGCTTCAGCATTCCATGCTCTGTGCTAGAACAAGGGAAGACAGGTTGAAAAGTAGGGAGAATAAGTTTGAAAAGTAAGTAGTATTGCTCTATGGAGAGCTTTGATAGTTGTATTTTGGAGTTTGGGCCTTATCTCTAGGTGATGGGCAATCTCATTTAAGCATGGGAGTGACCGGAGCCAGACGTCTGTTTAGAAAGCTGATGTGGGTGGCTGCGGGAGGCTTGCTGGGAGGCAGGTAGACCAGAGAAAAGGCCGGGCAGTAGTCTGGGTGAGAGGTGCTGAGATTGGGGGAGGGAGAGGAGGAGAAAGACTGGGACCTATTTAAGAGATCAGCAAGTGTGCTGGGGTGGGATGGGAGATGTTGCAGATGACTCCAGGTTTTATTCTTGGAAGATTGAGTCTCTGGAGTGACTTTCCCAAAGGACATGGGAGGAAGATCCGGTCAGTTTGAGAAATGGTGAATTTGAGATCCCTATGGCATGTGCAAGAGGAAAGGTCTGACAAACCATTGGATATTTGGGTCTGGAGCTGGAGATGTAGATGTGAGACATCCTCTTATGAAGCTGAATGGGGTGAATTGCCAGGGGAGAATGTGTGGAGGGAGGGAGAAGAGGAGAGAGCCCAGATACAACGACCCTTAAGAGGCAGGTAGAGGAGGAGCTAGTAAAGGCTTAGAGCAGTGGTTCTTAACCTTTTTTGAGGTACTGAACCCAACAGTTTCATATGCGCATTCACCGAACCCTTCTTTAGTGATAAGTAAAATATGATTTTTTTTTCCAAATTCAAGACATAGGTATATGTTTTTTACTGGTGCACAAAATGAGCCGTGCATGAACATCACCTTGCTCAAAGAACAAAACCAACAAAGTGCATGAACTCACAACAAATTACAGTATTACTTTATTCTGGCCTCCGCGGCAGAGGCTTCTCCAAACCCCTGAGACCAACTCATCGAACTCCTAGGGTTCGATAGAACCCAGGTTAAGAACCACTGGCTTAGAGAGAAGAGCCAGAGCAGCTGTTCAGATTAGCAACCCAGACACCTTGAGAGGATAGCCTTGAGAAAGAATGCCTGCTAGAAGAGACAGAGGGGGACTGGAAAGGGATGGAGCCACCTGGAAGGGCCATGCCCAAAACTAGAGGGAGTGTGGCAGGATCCAGGAGAGCAGATCCCAGCACCGAGTGTGGCAGAGCTGAGCCTGAGCCTGGGGGACACACCTGCAGATTCAAAAGTTAGGAGGCAGAGGGCTCGTGGGGGGTGGGGGCATGCATACATACTGTTCCCAGATAATTACCACACAATGTGATGGGTGTCCCATCTCTCCATAACAGTGTCTCTGTCACCAGATAGAACTATTTGTGTTCTTAACAGTCCCCCAGTCAGCTGTGAGCCCCTCTAGGGCAGGAACAACAAGCAGGGACTGAACAAGGTAGGGGCGGGGGTCAGCACAAAGGCCTCTCAATGTGCCATGTTTTAAGGGACAGAAAAGAGGAAGTGTGGCCAGAGGGAGAGGCCGCATGATTTGAAGGGAAGGTAGAGCAAGCCTGAGGGCCTCTTAGGCCTGGATGAGACATCAAGGTTTTATTCTGAGTGCAAATAAACTGGGAGTTTTTGGAGGGCATCAAGCAGGGTAGTGGCACCATCTGTTTTTGAAAGTTACTCTGGATGCTGAAGTGACAATAGACAATGATGTGTCAGGGGTGGGAGCAGAGGATCTAGTGAGGAGCCACTGCCATCATCCTAGAGGGAGATCATGGTGGCTTGGTCAGGTGGCAGCAGTGGAGATGGAGAGACAAGGTCTTTCCTGGATATTTTTTGGAGCCAATGGGCTTTGTGAATGGATTGGATGTATGAAGCGGGGGTGGGAAAAACGGGAGTCAGAGTGCCTCCTAGCATCAAGGAGCTAGATGGGGAGTCGGTCCACTGAAATCCCCAACTGAGAGAGGCATTAAGATTGGGCCTTGTGACCAGGTGTTGGTGCAGTGGATAGAGCATCAATCAGCCTGGGACGCTGAGGACCCAGGTTTGAAACCCCAAGGTCGCCGGCTTGAGCATAGGCTCATCTGGCTCAAGTGTGGGCTCACCAGCATGAGCATGGGGTCGCCAGCTTGAGCGTGGGATCATAGACATGACTCTGTGGGCGCTGGTTTGAGCCCAAAGGTAGCTGGCTTGAAGCCCAAGGTCACTGGCTTGGCTAGAGCCACCCCCACACTCCAGTCAAACAAAGCACATATGAGAAAGCAAGCAATGAACAGCTAAGGTGCCACCTATGAGTTGATCTCTATCTCTTCCTGTCTGTCTGTCTGTCTGTCTCTGTCTCTGTCTCTTGCTGGGGGGGGGGTGTTGGGCTTTGGTGTTTAAATCCAGTGGGTTGGGTTGGGGTTTACTGTTAGGAGAAGCTCATTTTGTAAGGTAAAATAAGCCCCTGCCCTGGGGTGGGGGATGGGGAGAGAGGAACTGAGCCAAAGCTCAGACCTGGTAGGGAGGGGCTTTTGGACAGCCTCCTCCTCCTGAGGGTTCTCCTTGTCAGAGGTTTTCCCTACAGACCCCTACTGTCCCTTGCTGGGGGAATGTTTCCTAAGACTTTTACTGCTTTGTAAATTTATCATTGTTCTTTGTAGAACACTTGGAGAATATAGATGAGCAAAATTACATCCACAATCTCACTCTCTCAGAAACAGCCATTTACACTCATTTTTATGAGTGTAGTCTGATCTAAACTCATAACAGTATAGAGTGCTGGCTATGAGCAGCTCCTGAGACTGATTGTCTGGGTTCAAATCCTGGTTCTTCAACTTACCAGTTGTGTGACCTTGGATAAATGAAGTAATGCGTGTATAATATTTAGTATAATGCCTCACATGGTGAATTCTATATAAATGCATAGTTATTTTTCCCAAAGTGAAATTATATTATGGTATTTTTATAGCCTTTTGAAACCTAACATATCATGAATATTTCCTGTCTGAATAAATCTTCCTCAGTATAATTTTAATAGCTGGGTAGTACTCCATGGTATGAAAGTTATATTTCTATATAGTTGGATATTAAGTTGTTTTTCTTCCTTTATTATTTCTCTTCTTTCTTCCTCTTCCTCCTTTCCTTCTTTCTCAACTTTTCTCTACTAAATAGCAATGTGATAAACATCCTCATAGCTAAATCTTAGAACATATCCATGAACATTTTCTTAGGATAAATTTCTAGTAATTGGGAAGCTCAGTGTAAAAGGTTTAGAGATTTTCATTTTTATGTACTTGTGATTAATCCATTGTTTTTGTGAGTCATATTTGGCTTGTGAAATGCCATTCTTTCTTGCTTTATTTATTTATTTATTTATTTATTTATTTATTTATTTACGTGACAGAGACAGAGAGAGAGACAGCGACAGACAGACAAGAAAGGAAAGAGATGAGAAGCATCAGTTCTTCATTACAGCACCTTAGTTGTTCATTGCTTGCTTTCTCATATGTGCCTTGACTGGGGGCTACAGCAGAGCGAGTGTCCTCTTGCTCAAGCCAGTGACCTTGGGCTCAAGCCAGTGACTGTGGGCTTCAAGTCAACAAACTCTGGGCTCAAGCCAGCGACCATGGGGTCATGTCTATGATCCTACACTCAAGCCAGCAACCCTGCACTCAAGCTGGTGAGCCCACACTTAAGCCAGATGAGCCCGTGCTCAAGCCAGCAACCTTGGGGTTTTGTACCCGGGTCCTCTGCATTCTATCTACTGCATCACCACCTGGTCAGGCCTTTGTTGCTTTAATTATTTCATTCTGCCTGACCTGTGGTGGCACAGTGGATAAAGTGTTGACCTGGAATGCTGAGGTTGCCAGTTAGAAACCATGAGCTTGCTGGGTCAAGGCACATATGGGAGTTTATACTTTCTTCTTTCCCCCACTCCCCTTTCCTCTCCTTTCTGAAGTGAATAAATAAAATATCTAAAAAAAAAGTTGTTCTGCCTGACCTGTGGTGGCACAGTGGATAAAGCATCGACCTGCAACACTGAGGTCCCCGGTTCAAAACCCTGCACTTGTCTGGTCAAGGCACATATGGGAGATGATCCTTCCTGCTCCTCCCCCTTTCCCTTTCTCTTCTCTTACTCTCTCTCCTCTCTAAAATGAATGAATAAGGCCTGACCTGTGGTGGCGCAGTGGATAAAGCGTCGACCTGGGAACACTGAGGTCGCCAGTTCAAAACCCTGCACTGGTCTGGTCAAGGCACATATGGGAGTTGATGCTTCCAGCTCCTCCCTCCTTTCTCTCTTTCTCTCTCTCTCTCTCTCACTCTCTGTCTCCTCTCTAAAATAAATAAAATAAAAAGAAACTTAAAATCAATGAATAAAAAAAAATTGTTTCATTCCAAGTGAATGATAATCTTTGGCAATAGTCGTTTACCAGTAGTCAACTCTCACCCACCTGAAAATTTTAGTAGTTAGCTTATTCACATGGTTTTGAATTCAAAAGGTGTAGCCGGTTATCAGTGCAATGTCTCCATCCTACCCCTGTCCCTCAGCCATTAGGTTTCTTCCTTAGGAGTAACCAGGATATCAGTATCTTATAAATCCTTCCAGAAATACTATTTTCTGTACATGAAAGATAATATACACACATATTCTTTTCCCACTCTTTACACAATGCTAGCTTTGTACCATTATGTGTTGCTCTGGAGGTTGCCTTTCTCTTAGTAATGTATTCAGATGTCATTGCCCATCAGCCCATTAAAAGTCCCCTTCCTCCCTTTATGACTGTGTAGTGTGCTCTTGCATGGGTGTACTATAGCCAATGGGCTATTGGTGGGCATTTAGGTTATTTCCAGTGTTTACGTATTATACTCAGCGGTTTATGTATTACACACAATCATTTTCAGCCTTTTTCTTTAATCCATATGTATAACATACTTGCAGAAAAAGTGCAAGAATCATCATGTCTACAGCTCAGAGAAGTTCCACAAAGTGACCATATCTATGTAGATAGCATCCAGATCAATACCCACATACCTCCTTCCAGTCACAAAGGTAACCACTGTCCTGTTAAAAAATGGCATATAAATGAAATCACATTTTTTCCTAATGTTATGACTCCAAGATACATCCCAGTTGTAGCACATAGCAACAGTTTGTTCATGCTCAGGTCTATATAACATTCCATTGGATGAGAATGCACAACTTATTTCTCCATTGCACTGTGAATAGACATTTAGATTGTTTCTAGTTTGGGGCTCTGAACCTTCTAGTACATGTCTGTGATGAACAGGGCTGCACATTTGCGCTGGGAGCACCTTGAGGAGAGGATAGTGATGGCTGGGGATGACTGTGCAGGCTTGGCTTGCGGAGACACCATGGCGTACAGCTTTCTGAGGCCTGTGATCCACCATATTGGGCTGCTCTCCAGCCTTGCCCCCTCTGATTTGTAAGCTTTGCCCCCTTGCTGAGGAGGGACCTACCACACAGAGCCTCTGGGGACCTGTAGGTAGTGAGAGGGCCGGAGGCTCCCTTGGTAGCCTGTGGAGCCCCTCAATGTGCTCTACTTCTGCTGCAGCAGCCAAGCCTCCTGCCCAGCTGAGACTTGTTACTCATGTCCCGCTGAGCATCCATCTACAGGGCCCCAGTATGAAGAACCCCAGCCAAAACGTGAGGTGGCACACCAGAAAGGCTGCATTAGGAACAAGGGGAGTGGCCTTGTCTTCATCACCTCAGAGTGACACAGAAATATACCACGCACTGGGCGGTTTAAACAACAGAAATTTATTTCCCATAGTTCTGGAGGCTGAGAAGTTCAAGATCAAAGTGCCAGCTTGGTTGGGTTCTGATGAAGCCTACTTTCTGGCTTGCAGATGGCTGCCTTCTTGCTATGTGTCCTCACATGGTAGGGGGAGGGAGAGCGAGCTCATGGTCACTTCTTTTTTCTTTTTAATTAAATTGAGAGAGAGAGAGAGAGGAGAGAGGCAAGGAGAGAGAGAGAGAAGTATCAACCTGATGTTCCACTTAGTTCTGTTTAGTTGTGCGCTCATTGGTTGCTTCTCATGTGTGCCCTGACCTCAGTGCACAGAGACTACACTCCATCCTCTGAGCCACCTGTCCAGGGTCCTGGTCTCTCTTCTTCCAAGGACACTAATGCTATCATGGGGCCCACCCTCATGACTTCATCTAACCCTAATTACCTCCCAAAAGCCTACCTCCAAATAGTATTAAATTGGGTGATAGGGCTTCAACATATTACATTTGTGGTGACACAGTTCAGTCCTTAGCAAGCTTCTGTGGAGTCTGCGCAGGGACGTCCAGTCTGACTGTCTAGTTATAAGTAGTACTAGCAGTGGTGTGTCAGGCATGGAGGGACAGATGAGCAAAAATAGAGGCCTCCCTCGAGGAGTGCCCAGCTTAGTGGATATTCTTTGAGGATGGTGTAATGGTATTATAATAAAATTCTATTCAAAGAGCTAAACATAAAATGCATCATTAAAGAGATTTATATAAAGACATATTTATAGCACAAGCTTAAAAAAAAACAACACCGGTGTGTATAGTATATTTTCTCTTACTAATTCTTCATTACTTCTTAGTCTCACCCTAATTTTATTCTCCAAGCTCAAATATTATCTTCCTTTTAACTCTCCTTTAGTTTCTTAATTATTTCTTAAAAGCTTAAGAGGATTTCATGACCTGACATAGGTGGAAAAGGATTGAATGTAATAAAATCATTTAAAAATATTTTTTACATTTTTATTTATTAATTTTAGAGAGAGAAAGGGAAAGAGATACACAGGAACATTGATCTGTTCCTGTATGTGTCATGACCGGGGGTCAAACCAACAAGCTCTGCGCTTCAGGATGACGCTCCAACCAACCGAACTATCTGGCCAGGGCTAAAACATTTTTTTTTTAATGGATTTTAGTGAGAGAGGAAGGGAGAGAGAAAAAGAGACAGGAACAGATTAACGTGTTCCTGTATGTACCCTGACCAGGGATCAAACCAGCAACCTCTGTACTTTGGGATGATGCTCTAGCCAACTGAGCTATCTGGCCAGGACATAAAATCATTTTTATTATAAAAGTAATACGGCCGTCCCTCAGCATATGGCAATTCACTTTTCATGGTCTCATTGTACTGCGGATTTTTAAATTGTATATATCTAATTTTGTATTGCAGATTTTCGCTATATCATGGGATTTTGCTGTATATAGGTATTTTAATATATTTATTATTTTAATTATTTTTGCAGGAAAATAAGTATTTTCTAGCCTAAAAAATGAAAATAATATAAAAACATAAAAATATTAATTAAAACATATTAAATCGCATCATCTTCATCATTCAAGTTGTAGTATATTCAGTGGTAAGCACTCATATAGAATTTTATATGTTGTTAAAAATTACATAGGTTTAAGAGTGTAGAAAGTGTTTAAGAGCAGAGGAAGGGTTTATAAGAGTGTGGGAAAGGTTAATAAGAGTGTGGGGAGGGTTTATAAAGCCTTAAAAATATATAAGTAATAAAATAAATATAAGGTTGATACTTCGTGGATTTTTGCCTTTCTCAGGGGGTTCTGGAACCTAACCCCCACAATAGACGAGGGACCACTTGTAGAAGCAGATATTAAACACTTTCAACAGTACAGGAAGGTATAGAAATGAAAAGTAAGTGTCACCCTCTTCTTCCCTCCCAGGCTTCTGTATCCTTCCAAATGGAGATAACTATGAATTCATACATATAACGCAGAACAGTGCCAAGCACACAGAAAACACTAACTACATGTTGGTTTTTAAAATTTTTTGATTGCTATCTTCAGTAAAAATCATGTCTCAGAAAGCTTATTGTGTCAGCCCTTACAGAGCTACCCATTCTCTCTAACTGCTGCAGTGTATCCCATAGTGTGTACATCCTTTTTAAAAACCATAGATGGGCTTGACCAGGCGGTGACGCAGTGGATGGAGCGTCAGACTGGGACGCAGATGACCCCGGTTGGAAACCCTAACGTTGCTGGCTTCCGCTTTGGCTCATCTGGTTTGAGCAAGGCTCACCAGCTTGAGTCCAAGGTTGCTAGCCCCAGCAAGGGGTCACTCGCCCTGATGTAGCCCCTGGTCAAGGCACATATGATAAATCAGTCAATGAACAACTAAGATGCCACATGAAGAATTGATGCTTCTCATCTCTCTTCATTCCTGTCTGTCTGTCCCTATCTGTCCCTCTCCCTGTCTCTGTCTCTGTCACAAAAAAACCCCACCATAGATGGGGCCTGACTGGTGGCACAGTGAATAGAGCATCGACCTGGGACACTGAGGTCCCAGATTCAAAACCCCGAGCTTGCCAGCTTGAGTGTGGGCTTATCCTGCTTGAGCACAGGCTCACCAGCTTTAGCACTAGGTCACCAATTTGAGGATGGGACCATGATTCCATGGTCACTGGCTTGAGCCCAAGGTCACTGGCTTGAGTAAGGGGTCACTGGCTTGGCTAGAGCCCCCCAGTCAAGGCACATATGAGAAGAAATCAATGAACAACTAAAAAGTGCTACAATTACAAGTTGATGCTTCTCATCTCTCTCTTTCAAAAAAAATTAAAAATAAAAATAAATAGAAAAAGAAAAAAACATAGATGAGATCACACTATATAGAATCTTATGTATCTTGATTTTTAAATTTCTTAATATATCCTAGAAGATTTTCCATGACAACATATACAATTATACTCCATTTGTTTTAACAGTTTTATAGTATTCCATGGTATGGATACACCATATTTTATTTAATCAGTTCCCTCTTGATAGACATTTCATTCTTTTGTTATAAAAATGAGGTGCAGTGAACACTCTGTATACATCCTTTGTGTTCATGCACACGTTTAGCCAAAGGATACATTTTTCAGTCAAATGATAAGTGCATTTCCAATTTTTTAATGGATCCTGCCATTTGTTTTCAAAGTGTGTTCCCTTTACACTTCACAATGAGGCCTTCACAGTGATGATGTTACGTGACTGCCCAATCTACCTTGTGGCCTTGATAACACCATTCCCTTGATGACAAAACTAAAGTTCAGAATGGTGAAATGACTCACCCAAGGACACACAGTTAAAAATTTTCTTCTCTAATACATACACGTTACAGAATTCAGAAGGAGTAACATATCATTTAGGACTAGGTTTGGCTGCGTGCTATAGGAAAACCCAAAATAATAGTGTCTTAATGACCCTCAGTTCTAGTCTCTTCTGTAAAACCAGTTCCTGAGAGTTAGGCAGTACAGAGATGGTTAGTAGCTCATGGTCGTTCGCTTCTTCCAGAGCTCTGCTCCACTACTCCTGTGGTATATAGCCCTTGTCCTCATTGTTGAAGATGGCTACTAGAGCCCTAGCTATCACATCTGCATTCCAGTCAGCAGGTAGAGAAATGGATGAAAAGTGCAGCAAAGAGCCTGACCAGGCGGTGGCACAGTGGATAGAGCATCGGACTGGGATGCAGAAGACCCAGGTTTGAGACCCCGAGGTCGCCAGCTTGGACCCAAGGTCGCTGGCTCCAGCAAGGGGTGGCTCGGTCTGCTGAAGGCCCGTGGTCAAGGCACATGTGAGAAAGCAATCAATGAACAACTATGGTGTCGCAATGGCAACAAGAAAGTAATGATTGATGCTTCTCACCTCTCTCCGTTCCTGTCTGTCTGTCCCTATCTATCCCTCTCTCTGACTCTCTCTCTGTCCCTGTAAAAAATAAAAATGAAAAAAAAGAAAAGTGCAGCAAAGAGCATACTCCACCATCATTATAAATCTGTTTATAACACATAACAGATGCATCAGATGTCTGCAGACATTTTTACTTAGTCTCAGAGCCTAGTTATCCAACTACAAAAGAGACTTGAAAATGCTATCTTTATTTTCAACAGCCAAGTTCTCAGCTAAAAATTGGGGCTCTAGCCTGACTAGACAGTAGCACAATGGGTAGAGTGTCAGACTGGGACACAGAGGACCGAGGTTCAAAACCTTGAGGTCACCAGCTTGAGTGCGGGCTCATCTGGTTTGAAGAAGGCTCACCCACTTGAGCCCAAGGTCGCTGGCTTGAGCAAGGGGTCACTCAGTCTGCTGTAGCCCCCCGGTCAAGGCACATATGAGAAAGCAATCAATGAACAACTAAGATGCCATAATGAAGAATTGATGCTTTTCATCTCTCTCCCTTCCTGTTTGTCTGTCCCTATCTATCCCTCTCTCTGTATCTCTCTGTCTCTGTCACACACATAAACCAAAAATGTTTTTTTTAAAAATTGGGGCTTTAACAGTAAGAAAGAAGGGATGAATAGATATTATAGTAAACTATTGGTTTCTGTCATGGTTATATGTAAAAATTCAGCTTATCTCCTAACCCTGGCAGTCACTGTTAACATTTCTTGAATATCTGGAAAAAGATTTGTCTCTTCTGTTCAACATTTTTTTCTTCTCTGCCAATAGTTGCCATGACCTGCTTCCACTTCACCCTTAATAATTTGCCTCTCGTCTGTCATTTCTCATAAACACCCTATGAAATGAATAGGGCAGATGTCATGACCCCTATTTTAGAGATGAAGAAAGGCCCAGAGAGGTAAATTGACTTTGCCTATAGTTGCACAGTATAAAGTGGAGCTGAGCCTCTTGTTGAAGCAGAACACGTGGATAGTGCTTCTTTTTGTGTGTGTGTGTGTGTGACAGAGACAGAGAGAGAGACAGATAGGGACAGACAGGAAGGAGAGAGATGAGAAGCATCAAATAAATCTTCATTGCAGCTCCTTAGTCTCCTTAGTTGTTCATTGATTGCTTTCTCATATGTGCCTTGATAGGGGGATAGAGGGTGTGGGGGAAGGCTGCAGCAGAGCGAGTGACCTCTTGCTCAAACCAGCGACCTTGGGCTCAAGCCAGCGACCTTGGGCTTCAAGCCAGCGACTTTTGGGCTGAAGCCAGTGACCATGGGGTCATGTCTATGATCCCACACTTAAGCCAGCAACCCCACGCTCAAGCTGGCAACCTTGGCGTTTTGAACCTAGGTCCTCCACATCCCAGTCCGACTCTCTGTCCACTGTGCCACCGCCTGGTCAGGCTAGATAGTGCTTCTTAAGTTCAAGGAAAAAGTCTCAGTTTGGTGCTAGTGTGTCTTTAACTCCTCTCACACATACTAATACATTTTTTTAAAATTATTTTTATTTATTTATTCATTTTAGAGGAGAGGGAGAGAGAGTGAAAGAGAGGGAGAAGGCGGGAAGGAGCAGGAAGCTTCAACTCCCATGTGTCTTGACGGGCAAGCCCAGGGTTTTGAACCGGCGACCTCAGCATTCCAGGTTGATGCTTTATCCACTGCGCCACCACAGGTCAGGCACTAATACATTTTTTAAATGAGGGAGCAAGCCCTGAGTGGGTAGCTCAGTTGGTTAGAGCCTCATCCCATTACACCAAGGTTGCAAGTTTGATTCCCCCATCAGGGCATATACAAGAATCAACAAATGAATGCATAAATAAGTGGAACAACAAACTGATGTTTCTTTCTCCCTTTCTCTCTCTAAAATCCATCAATAAATAAAATTTTTTAAAAAGAAATGAGGGAGCAGCTTTCAGGCTCAGAGCATTTTGCAGGCAAAAGCATATAGCTAAACTCTAACAACATTTTCCTGGTTTCATTATACTTACATTTATATAAATAGTTTATAAATATTTTTTTCTATTTATGTCAAATGATCCTGGTTTCCTTTTCTTAGATAGGGATATAAAGCTTACTTTTTAAGTAAATGCTTCTAAGTTAAAAAGTGAGTTTATTCAAGAAAAAATATAAAGTAAAGACTGAGTCGGAATGCAGATCCTTGCACTTACTGTGTGACATTGGACCTGATACTTGGTCCTTCTGAGCCTCAGTATCCTTATCTGTAAAATGACGATAATTTTCCATCTCTTAGATCTTGTTATAGGATAAAATGAAATATGACTGTCAGGAACACAGCACCTTAGCTCACAGTTCTGCACTCAATATTATTTGTTAACATTATAATCACATTATTAACAATATTAATACTATGAATATTTTGTTACAACATCTTGTGGCTTCTTGGAGCAGGGAAATTAGTGGGTTGTTGGGTAATTAGGTAGACATGCCCCATCTGAGGGCCCCTTCCCCTAAACCAGTGGTTCTTAACCACAGACAGTTTTGTCCCTCACAGGACATTTGGTAATATCTGGAGATATTCTTTTATTATGACTGGGAGTGGTGGTGCCACTGACATGTGGTAGATAGAGGCCAGTGATGATGTAAACATCCCACAGTGCACAGGATGATCTGCCATGAAGAATTATGAGGCCAAGCATCAGAGAAGGAGCACCCTGCACTTGTGCCTGTGCCTTGCTCAAAGCAGCCAGCTCTTTAGCCAACTGATCATTTTATTTATTTATTTTTTCAGAGAGAGGGATAGATAGGGACAGACAGACAAGAACAGAGAGAGAGATGAGAAGCATCAATCATCAGTTTTTCATTGCCATTGGGACACCTTAGTTGTTCATTGATTGCTTTCTCACACGTGCCTTGACCGTGGGCCTTCAGCAGACCGAGTAACCCCTTGCTGGAGCCAGTGACCTTGGGTCCAAGCTGGCGAGCTTTTCCTCAAGCCAGATGGGCCGGCGCTTGAGCTGGCGAGGTCGGGGTCTCGAACCTGGGACTTCTGCATCTCAGTCAGATGCTCTATCCACTGTGCCACCGCCTGGTCAGGCAAGGCTGCCTTGTTTTTAGTCATTCCATCTCTTGATGGTTGAGCCTCCTGGTCACTTTTCTGGTTTAAGCTATCTTTAGTGGTACTTTCCTCTCTCCCTGGGGTTCAGGGAAACCCACCTGGTTTGCTTTCCTCCACTTGCTTGATTTCTGATGTTTCCCATTCCCAGAGCAGCCCTTGGGACCCACAGCTACCATGTAAAACCCTGCAGAGCAAAGGAGGCAGAAAAAGAGAGAGCTATGGGGAGAAAGACCCCACTGCTAGCCTCCTGTGAGCATCCTGTTACTCAGGGCCTCCGTCCCTAGTCAGTTTCCTTCCAAGCACCGTGTACAGACTTGATTTTATTCCTCCCCACACATCTCTATGCCCGAGGTCCAAAACCATGCTTGCCGGTGTCCCTAGCACCCTGCACAGTGCCTGGCACTCAGAATTTATATGTGGAGCCTGGTTTGTGAGGGTGCAGTGGTTGGAGCACCAACCTGGAATGCTAAAGTCTTAGATTCAAAACCCTGGGCTTGCCTGGTTGAGGCACATGCAACAAGCAACCAATGAACAGCTGGAGTGAGGCAGCTACTTTTGCCCCCTCCCCATAAAATCAATAAATAAAATCTTTTTAAAAAATTATTTATATGTGAAATGTGTAAAAGGGAAGTCAGAGAAAGAAAAGCACCAAGGGATAGATACAGAGAAAGAAGAGAAATGAGAAAGGGAAGAAAAGGAGGAGTGTTGAATGAATGTTAAATGCTGAGAGATCTAAATAGAAGAGGGTCAAGACCAATACTTGAGCATGATACATAGACTAGCAGCCCGGGTGAGGGGGATGTGAAGAGACAGATGCAAAGACAGAAAGATAGGAAGAGACACGGGGCTAGGGAAAGGTGTACGTTGTGAGGCAGAGACAGGACGTGCAGACGCAGCCACGGGAAGAAAACCTCACTGAGAGCTGATTGCTGGGTTGCAGAGGGTTCTCTCTGACCGAGAGCAGGAGCTGGAGCAGCACGCTTAGAGCTCGGGATGCTGGAGCGGTTTCCATGGAGACAGGGAATGCTCGTGGTGGGAGAGAAAACACTGCACCCTGGAGGGGAGGGCTGGACAGGAGGGGGTGGGGGCTGGTTGGGTTTGCCCACTCCCCAGGCTCTTTCTGCATTCCCGCCTCATGCTGGGGGTTGGGGGGTAGGGTAAAGTGGTTAGGTGGGTGGGGACACACCCACCAGGGTGAGGCAAGGGCTCCTTCTCCCTCACCCCCTACCCTTAAGTTTGATTGCAAAGTGTCAAGGATGTTTGGGGAGATGAATGGGTCAAGCTTTCTCTGTAGGCTCCTCCTCTTTTCTCATCCAGCAAATGCTGAAGCACCCCAGGACTCAGTCCTGAGCCTTCCCTTCAGTTTCCAGGGATTTGCATACCCACAGTTCCCAATGTTAATTGACAGCACTGATTCTCCACCCCTACCCCAACTTTCCTCTCTATTTTGGGTGTCTAACGGACTTTTTCAGATTTGTTGAAGTGTGTGTGTGTGTGTGTGTGACAGAGACAGAGAAAGTCATAGAGAGGAACAGACAGGAAGGGAGAGAGACGAGAAGCATCACATCTTCACTTCTTGGTTGTGACTCTTTAGTTTCTCATTGATTGCTTTCTCATATGTGAATTGACGGGGGGGGGGGGGCTACAGCAGACCGAGTGACCCCTTGCTCAAGCCAGTGACCTTGGGTTCAAGCTGGTGAGCCTTGCTCAAGCCAGATGAGCCCACACTCAAGCTGTTGACCTCGGGGTTTTGAACCTGGGTCCTCCACATCCCAGTCTGACATTCTATTCACTGTCCCACCGCCTGGTCAGGCCAAATTTGTTGAAGTCTTTAACTCTTACAGCTCATTCCCACCTCAGGCATTTTGTATTTGCCATTCCCTTTGCAGGGGCTCCTCCAGTGGCTGGGTGTCCCATCGGTCCCTGGAGCTGAGCTCCTGTAGAAGGAGGCGAGCATTGCAGAGGGGAGGGAGCCTGCCAGACTGTGTGGGATTACAGTGCTGTGCTGGAGTCCTGCAACAGCAGGAGGAACTCAGCCCAGGGGCAGCGGGGACACTGTCACAGGGAGAGCGTGTGAGGCCAGGAGAAGCCAAATAAATGAGAAAGGGAGACAGGGCTCCCACTTGGTGTCAGGCAGGAGTCTGGGGCCTCAGGAGGACGGTGGCAAAGCTGAGGGCTCCCTCTCTATCCTGGTAACTAGGTAGGCCTCATGGACAGGAGGCAGAACTGACCTCCACCCCCGCTTTGTCATCGCTGTCATATAAAACCCACCCAGTTGGTCCTGGCCAGTTGGCTCAGTGGTAGAGTGTAGGCCTGGCAGGACCATCTACTTCTCTACCCCTCCCCATTCTCTCTCTCTCTTTTTGTGTGTGACAGAGACAGAGAGAGGGAGAGATAGACAGGAAGGAGAAAGATGAGAAGCATCAATTCTTCGATGCCACACCTTAGTTGTTCATTGATTGCTTTCTCATATGTGCCTTGACAGTGGGGAGGGGTCTGCAGCAGAGAGGGTAACCCCTTGCTCAAGCCAGTGACCTTGGGGTCATGTTTATGATCCTACACTCAAACAGACGACCTGGTGCTCAAGCTGGCAAACTCGGGGTCTTGAACCTGGGTGCTCCACATCTCAGTCCGACGCTCTATCCACTGCGCCACCGCCTGGTCAGGCTCGTGCTCTCTCGTTTTCTCTCCCTCTCTTTATCTTTTCCTTTCCCGCAGCCATGGCTGGATTGGTTCGAGCAAGTTGGCCTGGGCACTGAGGATGGCTTTGTGGCCTTCCCTTCAGGCTAAAGGAAGGGGGGGCTCTGTTGCTAAGCAACAGAGCAACACCCCCAGATGGGCAGAGCACTGTCCCCTAGTGGGCTTGCCCTGTGGATCCCAGTCTGGCGCATGCAGGAGTCTCTGCCTCCCTCCTCTCACTAAAATTAAAAAATAAAATAAAATAAAACTCACCCAGTGGGCTGGTGTGCAATCTTTGGGTTTTAGATATAGTAACCCAGTCGCTGGCAAGTTCAGACACTAAGAAGGCTACATCAAACTACAGTCAAGGTCATATGGCCACCAGCACTGCGAGGGGAGGGTCAGAGGTGAGGCTGGTTGGCTCTAATTGATTCTCTGTGGTGTGCGCCCATCACTAAGCCAATCAGTTACCAGAGAAATGTGAGGTGCTGACTGGCTCCCACTTGAGTCCCATCCATTAGGCTAACACTGGGAAGAGCCCTAGAGAGTGACCAAAGTATGCCACTAAATCCAGAGAGAGAGGGTGCCAATGAAGGAGTCAGCAGGGGGCCATTCCGACTCAATCACTCTTTTTAGCCTTGCCCCTTCTCCCCTCATCTGAAACCAAGCCCCCACCTCCCCAATTATTTCCTTCTTTGTGATGATTATTTTTATCATTATGACTAGTTTTAATGATAGTAACAGCTAACAGACTCATCCCAGTCTGTTCTCTGAGCACAGTACTCAACTGTGCGAATGAGAACATATTACCCGCATCTTGACAGAAAAGAAAATGGCGCTCAATAAATATTTGTTGAATGAACGACCTAAATAAATGAATAAATGGTGATGAGGATGGGAGAGAATAAGCGTGGCCAAGATGCTAAAGGGAGCTATAGGAGGTTTGCTATTTTCTCATATTTCCAGGAAGTCTTCCTGGAGGAGGAGTTCATTTGAGTGGGCAGCAAAGGGAATTATGGGTTCCTGAAAGCTTCTGCTCCCAGAGGCAGTATGTCACCACAGGCCCTAAAGTCTCTGTAACCCACAGGAATCAGTTAACAGTCTCTTGGGTTCATGAGTGGAGTGAAGAGGGTTCCTGGGGGTCCTGGGACTCAGAGGAGTAACCATCCCCTTCTCTTTTCCTTCCTGACTGCGGCGGGGGCTGGGCCTCGCGCCCTCTCAGCTCTGTGCCTCGTGCTGGGCTGCATGATCTTCCCGGATGGCTGGGACGCGGAGACGATCCGGGACATGTGCGGGGCCAAGACCGGGAAGTACTCTCTGGGGGACTGTTCGGTGCGCTGGGCGTACATCCTGGCCATCATCGGCATCCTCAACGCCCTCATCCTCTCCTTCCTCGCCTTTGTGCTGGGCAACCGGCAAACAGACCTGCTGCAGGAGGAGCTCAAGCAGGACAACAAAGGCGAGTGTGCGCTTCCACTCCCCGTGGGCGGCTGCGGGGCGGCGGTAGGGGCAGTGGGAGTGGGGGCCGCGCCGCGAAGGCTGGGCAGCTCAAAGTCAGTAGTGAAGCAGAAAATTGGGAACAGCACACACAGTACAAACACCTTGAAAACAATTTGACATTATCCCTCTGAGCCAAACATGTGTGCGCCTGTGACCCCAGCAAAGCCACCTCTGAGTATAAACCCATGAAGAAACATGTAAGAATGCTCTTGCAGCAGTTTCAAAATAGCAGACAACTAAAAACAACCTAAATGGCCATCGACAAGGTAAATGGCGATATAGTCACATCACAGAATTGTTCATAGCTGAAAATGATTAAACATCAGTTATAGAAAGAGAATGGGTACTTGCTGGAAACATACTGTTGGGGTGGGGGTGGGGGTGGGGGTGGGGAGTCAAGTTCTAGAACATGATGCAGTGAGGTTTTTATTGAGTGCAAAAACCAAGCACCACTAAACAATGTATAGCTTAAACATACATATATTTATGGTAATACTGTTGTGTTTTTTTTAAGCAAATAAATGAAAAATATAAATGGCAGGATGGTGGTTATGTCTTGGGGATGGGATGGATGGGGGAAGCCAGGAGTAGGAGATGGCAGGCAGGTGGGTGTGCCCACATTATTGGTAGAGTTATAGTCTTAAGTGGTGCTTTATACCTAATATATTGCATATATTATATATTGTCTATTGTATTTATCAAGTAACATTAAAATACAATAAAGAAAAAAATTACACATAAGGCCAGAGCCTCAGGGGTCACCACTGTTGTCAGTGCCAATGTGTGTGTCTTCAAACCAGATCTGTTCCTTTAAAAAACAGAGTATTGTTAAGTGCTAATATGACATAGGGCAGGTAGCATGCTAAACACGCCCTCCTCCGATCACTTTCTGTGCTCCATTCAGGAGCACGTCATAGAGATCTCTCGTTATCATTTCGTGGAGAACTATCTTGCCCTTTTTATCCAGTGCTTAGCATTACATTACATAAAAAAGGAACTGTACTTCCTTATCATTCTCTTTTTGGGAGCTATTAGTTAGGTTTCCAGGTTTTTACTATTACTGGCAATGCCACAATGGACATCTCAGTCTGTGTCTTCTTATATATAAGTATGTCCTTGGGGTTTTCCAGAAGTGAAATTGTACACTTACAATTGAAATGATAGAGCAGTGGTTCTTAACTTGGGTTCTGTCGAACCCTAGGGATTCAATGAGTCAGTCAGTCTCTGGGGTCCGGAGAAGCCTCTGCCCAGGAGGTAAAGACACACTTGTGTAAAGTGGTGATGACACGCCCCGCTTGGCCATCACTAGCTGCAGAGGATCACGTTACATTGCTTGGCCAACCAGTGCTGCGGGGAATTTAGTGCGCGCAGTAGTCAACGGCTGTCGTAGTTGTACGTTGTGTGGTTTCTTTCTTAATATTTTAATCCATACTAAATATGTTGAGCATAAAAAGAAAGTGGTCAGACAAATATGTACAACATGGATTCACATGTATCACGGAACAGGATGGGAGTCAGCGTCCTATCTGCATGATATGCAATGCCAAGTTGAGCAACTTTAGTCTCACACCGGCAAAACTAAATTTGGGAAAAAAATCATATTTTATTTATCACTAAAGAAGGGTTCGGTGAATGCGCATATGAAGCTGGTGGGTTCGGTACCTCAAAAAAGGTTCAAGAACCACTGTGATAGAGCCAGATAGCTCTCCACAGGAGGCTCAGTCTTTTGATACAGGAGTCTACCTTGCCCTGAGCAAGGGGAGACATTGCATGGCGTCAGTGAACAGACCCCATCTGTCTGGGTGTGCACTGTCTGCGGTTAGAAATAGTAGTCGTTTTCAAAGTCACAACCTTTCTTCAGCTATTAGTATGAGCTGGGTCTATGTTTTACACTTTCTATTAATTATATTCACCTCTTGGAGTTTCTCATCTATAAAATAGGGATAATAGTGGTGAGGAGTATCTCATTTGGCAGGAGTTTAGTATTGTGGTGGAACCCTTGGACTATGAAGGCAGATTGTCTTATTTGTGTTGGGAGCAGGCTGAGCTGAGAAGTGACTTCACCACCTTGAGCCTGTTTCCTGAACTTCATAAAATGAGTGTGGTGAGAACATACCACCTTCTAGGGCTGTCCTGTGAGGAAGAAAGATTATGCTTGTAAAGGGGCACGTGGCGAGTGCTCAGTACAAGCTGCCATTCCTCGTGACTCTCCACCAGGCAGGCATCATGACCACCATTTTACAAATGAGAAAGCTGGGGTCTGAAGAGGTCCAATCACTTGCCCAGTCACCTAAGTGGTGGAGCCAGAATTTGAACCCATTCCAAGTTCAAAGGCCATGCTCTTGCCCACTGCCTGCCCTTTTTTAAAGCCCCTCCTGGGCTGTTGCTAGTCTAAGCTCTGAGCCTCCCGCCTCTGGACACCCTGCTGCCTTGTGTGGTTTCTGTGGTATCTGTATGAAGTCAGGGCCTGCCCTCTGGTGGCAGCTTCTAGAAGTGCATGACTAAGACAGCCATCTGCTCTTTCTCAAGGGGCTTGTTGTGACTGGTGTGAGGCAGACCCAAACAGCGTCTTCTCCTCCCTCCCCAAGCACCCTAATAGCTCCGTGTTACAAGTGATATTAGTGTCCAGGGATCGTTATTTCTCACTAAGATATCAAGATGAGTGAGCCTCACAGTTCAGTTCTAAGCCAATTTACAACAAAATAAATTGTTATAATTCCCAGCGTTTAGTATGTGCCAAACTCTGCAGAGTCCTTGGCTAGCTTCTTCCTGTCTTTCTGACCCTCAGCAGCACCTTGTGAGTGAGGCCTTCCTACCCGTGCAGATGAGGACGCTGAGACTCAGTGAGGTCAAATGGCCTGCTAAAGACCATCCATCTAGTCAGAGGCCTGGTCGGGATTTCAGAGCCTGTGCGGCTCACTCCTCTGCCCAGCTTTGCCCTGAGGATTGGTCGAGGAGTGGAGTCCCAATGCCCTGGTGGTCTCTGACTTTCTCCAATTCTCTCTCTCTCTCTCTCTCTCAGATTTTGTGAGCTCTACAGTAAGCTCCGTGTTGCGGCCAGGGGGTGATGTCTCCAGCTGGGGAGTCCTCCCCTGTCCTGTCGTTCACTCCCAGGGACCCTGAAGGCCAGAATCACAGCCCAGGAACTGACCTGCTCTCAGCGTGTCCCATCTCTCGCCCTCTCACCTTCCATTCAAGCTCCGAGGGAAGACCCAAATCTCGGACTGACTTCTCATCTGCTATCGCCAGCCAGCTCCAGACTTTGAAGAGAGGTTGGGGCTGGGTGTGGCCTGGGGGAGGGGAGAGGCCCTGCAGACCCCGGGACTGCCTGGTTCTGCCCCTCCCTCACCTGACCCAAGGGAGCCGACATGCCTTGGGGTCTCCTTTCCTCTCCCGCCTGACCTGGGGCCCTGTAGTCTCCAGGAGAAGGAGGTGCTGTGACTCCAGCACCCCGGGTACCCTCAGTCCGGGCGTGGCTGCCTGGCCGTATCCTTGCCTCCTCTGGTCCCTGTCTCTGCAGAAACTTTTTCCAGACACTGCCCTAGGGCTACCAAACTCTTTCCTACGTTTTTTTTTCTTTTTGCCCACGATGGTTCCATGACACCTCTGCAGAGCTCCAGGTGTCACAGCCTCCCCAGCGCCACTCTGCCCTCGCTCCAGTGTGCTCCCAGCTCTCCCGGAGGGGCCGGAGCTGCGCCGCGGGAGCCCGGCACCTTGCTCAGCCCAGGCCTGAGGAAAGACAGATGAGCTCTGGGCCAACCGCGGGAGCTGCCTGAACTCTGGGCGGCAGGGGCTGGCCTGGCCTCTGCTGGGCCGTCGCGCCGCTGACTGGACCCTTGACCTGGCCTGTCTTGTACATACAGACTCCTTGGCCCTGTTGTTAGGGTTGGAGATTGGGGAGGGGCCTAACTGTGGGGCGTCAGGGAAGGCATCACTGCTCCTTCCCTTCTCTTTCTGCCTGACCCTGGCATTTGCTAAGGGCAGAGACTCTCTTGCCTCTTTGATACTTTTCTGCATAACTTGAACTTGCAGGTCACCTCTGAACAGGGTACCCCTGTCCCATTCCCAGACCTTGTACCCTGTCCCCATCTCTTTCTCCTCCTTGCCCACCTCTCGCCTTGCGATATGCCCAGGGTCTGCAGACTGATGGGCAGTGCTTGGAGCCGAGGCATGAGTGTGTGTGCGTGTGCGTGTGTGTGTGTGAGCGTGTGTGTGTGTGTGTAAGTATGGGGGCACAGATGAGGGGTCTTCTCTCCCCCTCTCTTCCCACTGTGGGGAGCATTTCCTTCCCACTTGGCAGGGAGCAAATACGGGAGACTTCAGGTGTTTCTGGACTCCCCTCGCTGCCGCGTGGACCTGGTGGTAGAGCCCTCTGGCCGGGCAGGGACAGCCCCTTTCAGGCCCAAGTTCAGGCAGCAGCTGGCTGTCCTCTGGTGTGCCTGCTCTGTCCGGGGTTCCGGCTGCCGGGCCCACCGGGGAGGAGAGTGCAGCCCCTCCATTTTGTCTTGTTGGCCTCAACCAAAGGAGGGGAGAAAAGCAGTGAGTGCCATGTATTTGCCAACCTTATGTTCATTTCCACCCGACTTGGACCCGATAGGGAGGGTGTCCAAGATAGATGTAGAAGCCCTCTGCTGAGTCTCCTGTCTGGACCCTTCCTGAGATCGGATGCTGGGTCCTGGTAGGAGTCCTGAAACCTGGAGCTTCCCAAGTCCTGACCTCCCCTCCTTCCTCCTGTGCCAACACCTCCCTACAGTGTTCTACCCAGCACTGTGCCCCCTGTCTCCTGCTCCTACTGAGCCCTGGCCTTCCCCAGCAGGCTGCCTGCAGGTGGGGCTGGACCCCAAGGTCCCAGGTGGAAGGGAGGATGAGAGGACTCTTGTGAGAGGGAGGGAGTCGGGGGCAGATCCAAGCCAAAGCCCAGTATTGGAAGGCTGCAGAGACAGGGCAGGAGCAATGTTCAGAGATGGGGAGAAGACAGAGGTGGAAGAAAACAAGAGACAGGAGGGAGGGAGAGTCAGAGAGAGCAAGGAAGAGAGGGATCCTGAGAGATTCAGAAATGGACACAGGAGAGAGAAAGAGTGAACAGAGGGGGGACCTGGTGTGGGGGGGGAGGGTACTGGAAAGGTGGAGGGAGGATTAGGGATAAGGAAGGAGGCAGGCGGAGGGGGAAAGAGAGGAGGATGAAAGTGATGGGATGCTGAGGAGTGGGAAGCAGCTGCTTGTGTGCACTGTGTGAGGGGACCCCCCAGGGGGGCCACCCAGACCCGTGCCTTGTGGAAAGGTTAGAACCTATCCCCTCAGAGGCCAAGGACAGGGCCGCAGGCAGCCAACGCCTTCACTTCGGGGGAACAGGCCAGATGATTGCTGAGTGGGCTAGCGCCACTCAGTGCGTGAGTGGTAGGGCAGAGGGAGGCCAGATCCCTTCGGGGCAGTCTGACAGCATGTCCGTGTCCAAGTCCACTCAGCCAGCTGCTACCCTGGCCAGAGTTTCAGGTTAGGAAAGCAGAGTTGGGTGGGCTAAGGAACACCAAGGTAACACAGGGAAGAGAAAGATGGAGGAGTTGGGACCAAACCAGAACTCTGTCTCTGAGGCTTCAGCAGAGGTGGGAGCTGGGCAGGACCCTCAGGGGACACTGGGGTGTGGTACGCATGGCTTCTGGGAAAAGGAAGCCCAAGGGGGCAGGGGACATTTGTGGAGTGCCCTTGCCCTAGGCAGGCATTGGGATTTAGCCTTCACCAGGAGATGGGAGCGGAGAAAATGTCTCTTGTGCTCTTGGTCCCTGAAAGCTGAGCTTTGAGCGGGTCTCTGAGGGGCTCCTCCCCTGACTGTGACAGGATCAGAGGGGTTGGCACTCCCAGCTTTCTTTGCCCTGCTCTGGGGACTCTTTCAGGTTAGGCCCAAGTGGCCACAAACTAGAAATGGTTCAGGGCACTGCTTGGTGCAGTTCTTCTGGGTCCTTGGGGTGTGAGAACTTGCCTCCTTAGGGACCAGTAGCCCTGGAGGAAAACGTTTTCCTGAGAGTGTGAGGACCAGGGGTAGAAGCCAGATCCTTTCATGCCTGGAACAGCCCAGATGTTGGGAGCTGTGGGGAAAATATTCCTTTGGCCTTCTTCTGAGATTCCTGCTTGGACCCAGGGGAATCTCCCTTCTCCAGCTTCCAGTGTGAACTGAGAAAGGGAGACTTTCTCTTTGGAGAAGCTGGTATGTTTCCAGCTGAGAAACTTCCACAGGCCCCTGCCTGGCTCAGGGCTAGCCTTTGGGTGGGACTGCAGTTTCCTGATTAGGGAACAAGGGAGCCACAGTCCTTCCCAGAGCTCTGACCAGCAGACCTCAGAGGGCCAATGCTGTGTGTTTTAGGGTAGCTTGGTGTTGTCTACACCCCATTAGTCAGTTCTGTCTGAATGTGTCCTCATTGTCCAGTCGGTAACACTTATTTTGGTCCGGATCCTTTCTGCTGCTGCTGGATTTGAGCTTCAGTACAGGTGGAATGATGTTCAAATAAAGAAACACTTTATATCACCCATGCTGGCTTCTCCTTCTCTGAGTTGGCCCCAGGGAATCAAGAGGGGTTAAATTCAGCCTAATTCTTTGTCCCAGGTTTGGCTACATATTCACAGAGTTAAGCCACTGGGTAGTTTATTTTCCCATCACATGAAGTCTGGAGGTAACCAGACCATGACCACTCGGGCCCATGGGGGGATCAGGAGCCCAGGCTCCTGTCTCTCAGTGCCCCCCCCCCTTCAGTACTGGCTTCCATTCTCAAAGATACACCTCACAGCCCTACATGGCTGCTGGGCCTCTAGTCACTTGGTCCACATTTCATGTGAAGGAGACCGCTGGAAATCCTGTAAGACTGTCACAAAGCAGACCTAGCTGAAATGTAGTCTGTGAACCGAGAACTTTGCCACCCCCAAATGAAATTGGGGTTCTGATGGAGTGGGCAGCCGGCAGTCTCTGCACATGCCTGACTGCATAGGTTTGCCTTTGGACTTAGGACTCTAGCTAGAGCAAATAAGGCTCCACCCTTTTCTGCCTGTGTGGCCTTGGACAGGCCCCTTGACCCCTCTAAGTCCCCATTGAATGAATGTGGATGCCATGATCTTGGGGAAGTTGTAAGGAACAGTGCGGGAGTGTATGTGGCTTGAGTCTTGGTGTCTGCCACACTGTAACATGCCCCGTATGGCAGTTATGTTTACTACAATTTCTGCACTTAGGAATTGTGTACATTCAGTACATACAGACTAAGCACTTAAGGAACAAAAACAGAGACCCTGACGTAATGGTCAGTCTGGTTGGGGAGATAACACATGAAAATGTACAATTTGCTAGGTACAGGGTATTGTGTGCCCTGGGTAGGGTGCTTTACATGGCTTTTGGAGGGTGGGTAGAGCTGGGGACAGGCTCACTGTAGGATGAACAGGACTTAGGAAGGCAGGGGTCAGGAAAGCCATTTGTGAGGGAGAAGGCAGCTTTAGGACAGAGATGAAGGTAAGGAACCACGGCTTGTGCAGACAACCAAATGCTGAACTGTCAAGTGTGAGGCCGGGAGGGACAGAGGTTTATCTGAAGAGACAGGTAAAGGCCAGATAATGACAAAGCTCCAGACCCAAGAGCAATGGGAGCTGTGGAAGGATTTTAAGCAGCAAAGGGATAGGACTAGATTTGCATTTCAGAAAGAATTACTCTGGTTGCAGCATCAGGGGGCTGAATTAGAGGGAGATGATTTTAATGAAAGGGAGCTAGGCAGTCCAGCCAGAGCAAGGTGGTGGCAGGGTCCCTGAGAGGTCAGAGATTTGATATTTAGGAAGTAGAATTGAGGACACTTGGAAACGGATTGACCGGGGGTGAGGAACAGAGAGTGGCATCCAGAGGACAGTTGAAGACGAAAGTGTGCCAGTTAGCAGGGGAGCAAGCTGATGAGTTCAGTGTGAGACACGCTAAGTAGAGATGCGTGTGGGGCAGCCTGGTGCTGTTTCCCAGTAATCCTCCTGACTTACAGAGATTGGACAGTTCAAGAGGAAGATCTGGACCAGAAACATGAGCATACGGGTAATGGCTAAAATGTAAAGCGCAGGTGAGCTTGCTCTGGGCGGCTGGTGTGGAAAGACCATGGGGCTATGGAATGCTGGAAAACACCAGCATATAAAGGTCAGAGAGATGGATGTCCAGAAAAAGAGGATAGTGACAGAGTTATGAGGCCCGTGAGCAGGTACTATCAGGGAAAGCAAGGCTTTTGAGTTCAAGGGAAAGAAAGGGCAACTGCTCAGGTGGGACAGAGTCTGAAATTCAAAACTAAAAAATGTGTCCACTGGATTTGGGAACAATGAGACCACGGTTGAAGGGCATGTTGAGAGGTGGGTAAGGAGAAGCCAAACTGAGGTCTGTTCAGAAAGAGAATGGGAGGCGACTAAGGATCATTTTATGAAGTGCAGATTATAAGGGGAAGTGACTAGAATTCATTCAGGAAATATTACATATCCACAGTGACCTAGAAGTGGACAAGAATCAGCATGTAATCTAGAGGAGAATGTGGGATTTCCTTCTTCAAATACGGAAGAGTTCTGAATGTCCATTGGTCATGGCCAACAATAATTTTTTTCCCAAGGACAGAGAGAGAGTCAGAGAGAGGGATAGACAGGGACAGACAGACAGGAACGGAGAGCGGTGAGAAGCATCAGTCATCAGTTTCTCACTGCCCTTGAGACACCATAGTTGTTCATTGATTGCTTTCTCACATGTGCCTTGACCGCAGGCCTTCAGCAGACCGAGTAACCCCTTGCTGGAGCCAGTGACCCTGGGTCCAAGCTGACGAGCTTTTTGCTCAAGCCAGATGGGCCCGCGTTCAAGCTGGCAAGCTCAAGGTCTCGAACCTGGGTCCTCCGCATCCCAGTCCGACGCTCTATCCACTGCGCCACCGCCTGGTCAGGCTAGTCATTCTTTATCTGTAAATTCTTGTTGGCCTCCTGACCTGTGGTGGCGCAGTGGATAAAGCGTCGACCTGGGAACACTGAGGTCGCCAGTTCAAAACCCTGCACTGGTCTGGTCAAGGCACATATGGAAGTTGATGCTTCCAGCTCCTCCTCCTCCTCTCTCTCTCTCTCTCTGTCTCACTCTGTGTCTCCTCTCTAAAATGAATAAAATAAAAATTAAAAAAAAAATTCTTGTTGGCCATGCAGGCGGTGGCGCAGTGGATAGAGCGTCGGACTGGGATGCGGAGGACCCAGGTTCGAGACCCTGAGCTCGCCAGCTTGAGGGCGGGCCCATCTGGCTTTAGCAAAAAGCTCGCCAGCTTGGACCCAGGGTTGCTGGCTCCAGCAAGGGGTTGCTTGGTCTGCTGAAGGCCCACAGTCAAGGTACCTGTGAGAAAGCAATCAATGAACAACTATGGTGTCGCAAGGGCAACGAGAAACTAATGATTGATGCTTCTTACCTCTCTCCGTTCCTGTCTGTCCCTATCTATCACTCTCTCTCTCTGTGTTCCTGTAAAAAATAAAAATAAAAATAAATAAATAAAAATAAAAGAACGGATGACTAATGAAAGAGGAGAGGAAGTCTCTCCTTTGGAGTCAAGTGTAAAGTTTAGGAAGCCCTCGTTGGATGGCATTCCTTTTCTCAGGGTACCAGGGGGCAAGATTAGCTATTCAGAGAGAAGGGAGTGGGCAGAGATTTGAGGAGAGTGGTGGAAGTTGGGAGCTGTTAAAAGATAAAGATGGAAACCCGTGAGTTTGTGATTGCAGCAGCAGACAGAAGAGGAGGCGCCGGGAAGGCTGACGGTAGACTGAGAGGTGTAAGGCAAGCCGAACATCTTCAGAGAGTTTCAGAGATCCACCCTGAGATCTAGGTTGGGTATGGAAAACAGCCCGGAATGGGACAGCTAGATGGAGAAAATGGAGGAGCTAAGGGACTCAGGTTTTTGTGAAAGCGCCAGGAGGACAGGAGGTTGCAGTTAGAAAGCTGAACTTTTGATCTGAACATTCCGGGGAATTCTTGGAGACTTTGAGATGCAAATCACCCTGATTAGGATGTCCACCCAAATGGCAGAAATTGGAAAGAAGAGGAGTCAAAGTTATCCAAGAATCAAAGAATCAGAATGACAGGAAGGTTGAAAGACGATGGCATTGAAGAGGCTAAAAGTGCAATAACCGGATGTCTGCATCAGGAGCAGCAGGCATATCTGAGGGACAAGATGTATCTGTCTGGAAACATTTGGGAAGAACCTCCATGGAGCAGGATGAGAGGGAGGAAGCAGCCTCCACTTTGAAGGGCTGCAAAGGAGGTGGTGTCTTAAGGAGAGAACTGTATTTCAATGCAGGGCAATAGATAACATGGAGGTTTGTCTATCAATGAAAAGATGGCTCTGAGTGACAAAGATTTCATGTGTAGACTTTGTTAATGTGACAGGAGGTTTCTAGTGTCTTTTTTTTTAAAGGTGTTTTTGTTTGTTTGTTTGTTTGTTTTTACAGGGACAGAGAGAGGGATAGATAAGGACAGACAGACAGGAACAGAGAGAAATGAGAAGCATCAATCAGTTTTTCGTTGCCGTTGCGACACCATAGTTGTTCATTGATTGCTTTTTCACATGTGCCTTGACCGTGGGCCTTCAGCAGACCGAGCAACCCCTTGCTCGAGCCAGGAACCTTGGGTCCAAACTGGCGAATTTTGCTCAAGCCAGATGGGCCCCGTGCTCAAGCTGGCGGCCTTGGGGTCTCGAACCCGGGTCTTCCGCATCCCAGTCCGACGCTCTATCCACTGCGCCACCACCTGGTCAGGCTATTTCATATTTCTTTAGGTAGAAATTTTTCTTAGCTTGTACTTTATGACCTCAACTTTATCTATTGGATCTTCTAAGATATTAAGAAAATCCATTTATTTCTCCAGGTTTTATAGCTTTCCTTTCTTCTCACCTCCCTTCTGTCAATTTTTTAAAGAATTAAGCAAATCCTGTATGCAAAACTGGAATAAAAAGCAATATTCTGACTTTAAGGAAATTATAGTCATATTGGGTGACTGACATAAAAGATGTGAACAGAGGGAATAAGGTTCGAAGTGCAGGGTGAACCTAAACCATGAAGGCTCTCTGTTTGTCTGCTGTTGTGTTCTTCCCTACTGCTCTGTTTTTTAAAATGGAGATATAATTGACATATAATATTAGTTTCAGGTGTACAACATGATTCAATATATACTGCTCACAAAAATTAGGGGATATTTCAAAATGAATTTAAAGCAATAAAAAAAAAGCATTTGATTTTTTCTTTTATTAAACAAGAACACCAGAAAAGCAAAGAAGTCAAAGAAAGTTGTTCGATTATGCAAATGAGATGCAAAACCAAGTTTTATTTCATTGGTGAAAATGCACTGTACAAAAGGCTGCAAGTACTGGAGTAGCTGCACGTTCCCTGACCCCCTGATTTTGTGAGCAGTAGTATATATAAGCATATTGCAAAATGATCACAATGTCTAAATAACATCCATCACCAGTTACAAAATTTTGTGATAAGAATTTTAACATTTACTTTCTTAGCTACTTGCAAAAATACATAAAGTATTAGCTACAGTCACCATTGTGTACACTACTATGACTTATTTATTTTATAACTGGAAGTTTGAATTTTTTATCACATTAAGCCATTTTGCCACTTCAGCCCCCTATCTCAGGCTTCTGGCAACCACCACTGCGTTTTCTGTAACTATGAGTTCATTTGTGTTTGTTAAGGTTCCACATAAAAGTGAGATCATGTGGTATTTGTCTTTCTCTGACTTATGTCATTTAGAATAATGCCCTCGAGCTCCACCCATACCGTGTTTTTTGTATTTTTCTGAAGTGAGAAGTGGGGAACGGCAGACTCCTGCATGCGCCCAACCAGGATCCACCCGGCATGCCCACCAGGGGGCGATGCTCCGCCCCTCTAGGGCGCTGCTTAGCTGCAACCCGAGCCATTCTAGGGCCTGAGGCAGAGGCCATGGAGCCGTCCTCAGCACCTGGGCCAACTTTGCTCCAATGGAGCCTTGGCTGCGGGAGGGGAAGAGAGAGATAAAGAGAAAGAAGAGGGGGAAGGGTGGAGAAGCGAATGGGCGCTTCTCCTGTGTGCCCTGGCTGGGAATTGAGCCTGCTAGGCTGACGCTCTACCGCTTGAGCCAACTGGCCAGGGCTAGTATGTTTTTCTTTTTTATGGTTGAATAACACTGCATTGTATGTGTATCCATACACATTTTTTAAAAATTCATTTATCCACCAAGGGACACTTAATTTGTTTCTGTGTCTTAGCTACTATAAATAATGTTGCTATAAATATGGGGTGCAGATATATTTTTTGTTAGAGTGTTTACTTTCTTTGGATAAGCACCCAGAAGTGGGATTGCCAGATCATGGTAGTTCTAATTTTAATTTTTTGAGAAACCTTTATACTGTTTTCCATAGAGGCAGCAATTTCATTCCCGCCATTGGTGCACAAAGGTTGCTTTTTCACAACATCCTTCTCCACACTTATTATTATTATTGTCTTTTTGATAATAGCCATCCCAACAAGTATAAGGTGATATTTTTTTAAACTTCTTTTTATTTTATTCATTTTAGAGAGGAGACACTGAGTGAGAGAGAGAGAAATAGAGAAAGGGGGGAGGAGCTAGAAGCATCAACTCCCATATGTGCCTTGACCAGACCAGTGCAGGGTTTTTTTTTTTTATTTATTCATTTTAGAGAGGAGAAAGAGAGTGTGTGTGTGTGTGTGTGTGAGAGAGAGAGAGAGAGAAAGAGAGAGAGAGAGAGAGAGAGAAAGGGGGGAGGAGCAGAAAGCATCAACTCCCACATGCGCCTTAACCAGACAAGTGCAGGGTTTCGAACTAGCAACCTCAGTGTTCCAGGTCAAGGCTTTATCCACTGCGCCACCACAGGTCAGGCCAGTGCAGGGTTTTGAACTGGTGACCTCAGTGTTCCCAGGTTGACGCTTTATCTACTGCGCCACCACAGGTCAGGTTATAAGGTGATATTTCATTATGGTTTTGATTTGTATTTCCTTGATGATTAGTGAGATTGAACAGTTTTATTTTTAAAATTTTTCTTTTTATTTGAGCGAGAGGTGGGGAGGCACAGACAGACTTCTGCATGCAGTTAGACTGGGATCTACCCAGCAAGCCCACTAGGGGGCAATGCTCTGCCCATCTGGGGCCATTGCTTCGTTGCAACCTGAGCGTTTTTAGCACCTGAGGCTGAGGCCATGGAACCATCCTCAGCGCCTGGGGTCAACTCATTCAAATCAAGCCATGGCTGCAGGGGGCGTGAAGAAAGAGAGAGAGAGATAAGTGAGATAAGCGAGATGATGAGGAAGGATGGAGAAGCAGATGGGCGCTTCTCCTGTGGGCCCTGACCAGGAATCGAACCTGGGACATTCACATGCCAGGTGGAGTCGACACTTTATCACTGAGCCAACCGGCCAGGGTAATGAGATTGAACCATTTTTATGTACCTGTTGATCATCTGTTTATCTTCTTTGGAAAAATGTCTATGATCATATCCTTCACTCATATATTTTTTTTTCTGTGAGTTCTTTATATATTTTGGATATTAACCTCTTATTAGATACACAATTTAAAACTATTTTCTCATTCCATAGGTTAACTTTTGGTTTTGTTGACAATTTCATTTGCTATACAGAAGCCATTTAGTTTGATCTAGTTTAACTTATTTTTGCTTCTTTCCTTTGCCTTTGGTGTTAAATTCACAAAATCGCCACCAAGACCGATGCCATGAAGTTTATCACCTAGGCTTTCTTCTAGGAGTTTAATGGTTTATCAGTCTTACATTTGTCTTTAATCCATTCTGAGTTAATTTTTGTGCATGGTGTTAGTGGTTCAGCTTTATTTTGCATGTGGCTGTCCAGTGTTCCCAGCACCATTGTATACTCTTGGCACCTTTGTCAAAAATTAACTGACCAATATGCATGGGTTTATTTCTGGGCTCTCTATTCTGTTCTGTTGATCTAGGTGTCTGTTTCTAAGCCAATGCCATACTGTTTTGATTACTATAGCTTTGTGTGTTTTTTTCCTTTTTATTTTTTAAATTTAAATTTTTTTTTTTTATTGGTGTCCCGTTTCACCACTCTTATTTTTATTTATTTATTTTACAGGTATAGAGAGAGAGTCAGAGAGAGGAATAGATAGGGACAGACAGACAGGAATGGAGAGACGTGAGAAGCATCAGTCATTAGTTTTTTGTTGCCGTTGCGACACCATAGTTGTTCCTTGATTGCTTTCTCACATGTGCCTTGACCGCGGGCCTTCAGCAGACCGAGCCACCCCTTGCTGGATGGAGCCAGCGAACTTGGATCCAAGCTGGCGAGCTTTTTGCTCAATTCAGATGGGCCCGCGCTCAAACTGGCGAGCTCGGGGTCTCGAACCTGGTTCTTCCACATCCCAGTCCGACGCTCTATCCACTGCGCCACAGCCTGGTCAGGCTTTATTTTTTAAATTTAGACGATTACATTTAACAGGGTGACATTGATCAACCAGAGTATATAGATTTTGGGAAGACATCTCCACACCATTTGGACAGTGAATTATGTTGTATATCCATCACTCAAAATGCTTTGTTATATAGCTTGTTATATTTCTGTAAAAAAATAAGTCATTACCAAGCTCAAGCTTTTCTAATTTTCTCTTGTCATCTTCTGCGTCAGATCTATGATCCATTTTGTGAAGGCTGTTAGGTATCTATATTATTATTATATTATTTTTTGCATGTGGATGTCCAGTTGTCCCAGCACCATTTGTTATCATTACTGTATTGCTTCTGCTTGCCAACTATCAGTTGACTATGTTTCTGAGTTTATTTCTGGGTATGTATCCTCTTCCACTAATTACTTTGTTGATTCTTATGTCAATATCACACTGTCTTCATTACTGTAGCTTTATATTAATTCTTCAAATCAGGTAGTGTCAGTCCTGACTTTGTTCTCTTTCAACATTGATTGTGTTGGCTATTGCTGGGTTTTTTTTGTTTTTTTTACAGGAACAGAGAGAGAGAGTCAGAGGTAGGGATAAATAGGGACAGACAGACAGGAACGGAGAGAGGTGAGAAGCATCAATCATCAGTTTTTCGTTGCCATTGCGACACCATAGTTGTTCATTGATTGCTTTCTCACATGTGCCTTGACCGCGGGCCTTCAGCAGACTGAGCAACCCCTTGCTCGAGCCAGCAACCTTGGGTCCAAGCTGGCGAGCTTTTGCTCAAGCCAGATGGGCCTCGCTCAAGAAGCGACCTTGGGGTCTCGAACCTGGGTCCTCTGTGTCCCAGTCCGACACTCTATCCACTGTGCCACCAGTTTTAATACATTCAAAACACCAGTGGGGTTTTGAATGTATTAAAAATCTAGAGCCTGACCTGTGGTGGTGCAGTGGATAAAGCATCGACCTGGGAACGCTGAGGTCGCCAGTTCAAAACCCTGCACTGGTCTGGTCAAGGCACATATGGGAGTTAATGCTTCCAGCTCCTCCCCCCTTTCTCTCTTTCTCTCACTCTGTGTCTCCTCTCTAAAATGAATAAAACAAAACAAAACAAAAATCTAGAGATCAACTTGAGAACTGACATCTTAGCAATCAGTCTTTCTCTTCATGACCATGGAATAACCATTTAGTTTTTCTTTCATTGGTTTTGTAGTTTTACCCATTGTTTTCATACATATTTTGCTAGATTTGTTTCATTCTTTTCTTTAGAGACACAGACAGGGAGGGAGAGGGGGAAAGACATAAGAAGCATCAACTCATGGTTGTGGCACCTTAGTTGTTCACTGATTGCTTTCTCATATGTGCCTTGACCCGAGGACTCCAGTTGAGCCTGTAACCCCTTGCTCAAGCCAGTGACCTTGCGTTCAACCCAGCGACCTTGGGCTCAAGCCAGCAACGATGGGGTCAGTCATATCTATGATCCCAAGTTCAAACTAAGCAATGCTGCGCTAAAGCTGATGATCCCACACTTAAAACAGTGACCTAGGAGTTTCAAACCTGAGTCCTCAGCATCCATGTCAATGCTCTATCCACTGTGCAACCACCTGGTCAGGCTTGTTTCATTTTTTTCGGGTGCAAATGTAAATGTTTTAATTTGCAAATTCCCATCATTTATTGTTTGTTACAGGAAGGCAACTGACATTTGTATATTAATGTGGTATCCTACAACGTTGCTATTGTCACTTATTATTTCAAGTTTTTTAAAAAATAATTTTTATTTATTTATTCATTTTAGAGGAAAGGGAGAGAGAGAGAGAAAGAGAGAGAGAGAGAGAAGGGGGGGAGGAGCAGGAAGCTTCAACTCCCATATGTGCCTTGACCGGGCAAATTCAGGGATTTGAACCGGCAACCTCAGCATTCCAGGTCAATGCTTTATCCACTGCGCCACCACAGGTCAGGCTCAAGTTTTTTGTTGATTCAAATTTTCTACAATGTCATCTGTGAACAAAGAGCTTTATTTCTTCCTTCCCAATCTGTACACTTATTTCCTTTTCTTGTCCCATTACTTTAACTGGGACTTCCAGTACAAATATTAAGTGGAGAGAGTGCATATCCTTACCTCATTCCTTATCTTAGTGTAAAAAATTCTAGTCTCTCCTAAGTAGGATGTTAGCTGTAGGATTTTGTAGCTTATCTTTTTTTTTTTTTTAATTTATTTTATTTTTATTTTATTCATTTTAGAGAGGAGACACAGAGTGAGAGAGAAAGAGAGAAAGGGGGGAGGAGCTGGAAGCATCAACCCCCACATGTGCCCTGACCGGACCAGTGCAGGGTCCTGAACCGGCGACCCCAGTGTTCCCAGGTCGACTCCCCATCCACTGCGCCACCACAGGTCAGGCTGTAGCTATTCTTTATCAAGTTGAGGAAGCTCCTTCTATCCTAGTTTTTGGAGATGCAGTCACTTTATCTGCACATCATTAGCATGCTTTTGTTGTGTATTATTCTGTTCCTTTCTTTTGCATTTGACTTTGATCCTCTGTTACCCACATTTCTGTAAGTTATTCAATTTTAAGTGGACTCGATTTACGAGGTTTTCTCATTTTAAGTTCCTATTTTTTGTGTAATGTACTAAAATATAAAATGTGCTAACAACCATAACTGTTTCTTTCCTAAATTTTTATTCATTTAAGAGAGGTGGGGGGGGGAAAGAGACAATTATGGGGGGAGGAGCAGGAAGCATCAACTCACTCTAATATGTGTCTTGACCAGACAAGCCCAGGGTTTTGAACCAGACTTCAGCGTTCCAGGTTGACACTTTATTATTACTTTAAAAGATTTTATTTATTCATTTTAGAGAGAGAGGGAGAGAGAATGGGGGAAGAGTGGGAAATATCAACTCCCATATATTCCTTGACCAAGCAAGCCCAGGGTTTTGAATGGGCGACCTCAGTGTTCTAGGTCAACACTATCCACTGTGTCACCACAGGTCAAGCATACACATAACTGTTTCTCGCAGGAGTTAAAGAACAAGGTAAGTTATTTAATATCTTTATATTATTCCTAGGATAATATAGCTTGGATTTAATGGGACAATCCTAGTTTCACTCTTATTAAAAGTACTTTAGTGGCCCTGGCTGGGTTGCTCCGCAGATAGTGTCGTCCCAGTACACTAAAGTTGTGGGTTCAATCTCTGGTCAGGGAACATAGATAGAAGCAACCAATGAGTGCATGAATAAATGGAATCAGTTGATGCTTTTCTCTCCCCCTCCCTCCCTCTCTTAAATCAACAAAAAATTAAAAACAAAATTTACTCAATGTGGTTCCTCAACCCCATCTCTGATAGTCCTGCTAAATTTGGATTCTATTAGTAGCACCTTTTCAAATGTGGAGCTCTGTCTGGGAGATTTTACTGGTTATTTTTATGGGGGGTTCCCTCCCAGACCTGCTGAATCAGCAGGGAGAGAGCGAGAGACAGGAACATCCATCTGTTCCTGTATGTGCCCTGACCAGGGATCGAACCGGCAACCTCTGTGCTTTGGGATGATGCTCTAATCAACTGAGCCATCTGGCCAGGGCGAGATTTTACTGGTTAGACCAAGCAAGCACCCTTGGCACCCACTGCAAACCCCTTCCCAAATTGGCTCACTAAACTTCCAAGGGAGTGCTTGTTTTGGAGTTGAAATTCATCAGATCCTCCATTGCTTCTTCTGGAACAGGTGATACGATGCAGGTCTCGTGGTGGCTATTGGTGGTTTATTTTTACACGCTTATTTTGGGGTTCATGGGGATACCTACTTTTCCTGTAATGTTGTCTAAGGTTTTGTCTTGCTATCATGACTGATTCTGTGTACTTTTATGAGGAATTTCAAAAATATTCAAAACAGTATCTCAGAATCTCTGCCAGGTTAAGTTTTGAATGTGGAAGTAGGAAAAGTTAGAGCAGGGGTGCCCACTTTTTCAGCTTGCGAGCTACTTATAAGATGACCAAGTCAAAATGATCTACCTACAATAAAAATGCAAAACAAATTTATTTCTTCTATATTATCATTATTTAAGTTACTATTATTACTATTTAATATTGTGTATTCTTATTTCACCTTTCTCCTTCTCAGCTCTCTTTTCGGAGGAAAGTCAATGTCATAGTTTTTATGAACAGTCCGAAAAAGCCGCTCCACATTTCCCTTCTTTGGAATAGCAATGGCACACAGACAGATAAGGTAAATGCACTTAGAATATATATGACATAGTGTAAAAAATCTCCTCCCATTCTGTATGAAAGTGGTAGGTTTTAGGCTTCTTACTTGGACCAGCTACGGCACTCATTTTTATAACCTTTGTTTGTATTTAGTTTAAATAAATTGAAGGCTAACCATGCAGCAATGTAACTGAACAAGTTAGCGGTTTAACGCACATGCGTAGTGTGTCAAAAGTTCAGACGTCAGATTGGCTTCCCTGTATGCCAATCAAAAGACAAGTGTCTTTTTAATGTCATGTGATCTACCCACACCTCCTTCGCGATCGACCAGTAGATCGCGATCGACGTATTGAGCACCCGAGTTAGAGAAACACCATCTTCTTCAATGACTGTTTTTCTCCAAGGTGTTGTCTTCATCAATCTATGAAGAACCCTGGCAAACCCTTTTTCCCTGAGCCTCACAGGTTACAGAGGCTGTCCCAGCTCTGGTTGATAAGTTGGTAACCTATGTAATTTCAAAGCAAATGCCTACTTCATCTGTATGACTGTGCACTACTTTTTTCAGAGTGACCTCTGCTAAACAGAGCCCTGTACATTATACTGATGCCTGAGGGCCAAAACACTTGACTCCTGTTCACAATGTAGAAAAGGGTACGACATATTTTTTCATCTGGTTAAGTGACTTCTAGTCACAGTTTCACAGTCTCTCTAGTTTTCTCTATTTTTTCCTGGATAAACTATAAAATTTCCAAAGCTGTTGGTTTGGGCCTGCCATTTAGATGATCTCTCTTGGATAAGTTGTATCCTCTGAATTACAAAATTATAAAATGGAAGTTAAGCCTACCTGAGACAATGATAAGTGTGAATGAGCTAACTGATGGCAGAAATAGAAGAGCCTGGAAAACTGGGAAGTTATAAATAAGGCACACCATTGCACTAGTTTAATACCGGTCATCTTCTTACATTTATACCATATCAAAAGCAAAGTACCTAGATCAAGGGAGGTGGTGAGGGTGAGGAGGGTACAGGGATGATATATGGTGATGGACGAAGACTTGGGGAGTGATGAACACACAATATGGTGTACAGAGATGTGCTGTAGAATTGGGCACCTGAAAACTGTATAATTATGTTAATCAGTATCACCCCAATGAAATCAATTAAAAAAATAAAAAAAGCAAAAAGCAAAGTACCTGGTGATTGGGCAGGTCCTTGGTAACAATAGCAAATAGACTACTAATTTCTAATAAGAAGATGGCTATCTTACCTTTATATTGCTTGCACACTACATATAGTCCAGCACACAGTAGGTGTTTAGTAAATTATTATAAAACAGAACCTTCTACTTCTGGCAAAAACCAGATGAGCTTATTCATAATCAGAAGCTCCACGGTATGGATGGAACACTGCACCAGGCCTCCAATTCTCATCTTTAAATTCTAACATCTGACTTGCATTTATCACAGAATTTTGAGACCAAAGAGGATACTACACAGGGAAATGCCTTTTTTTTTGTATTTTCTGAAGCGAGAAGCGGGGAGGCAGAAAAAACTCCGCATGCACCCCACCAGGATCCACCCGGCATGGCCACTAGAGAGCGATGCTCTGCCCATCTTGGGCATTGCTCCATTGCAACCAGAGCCATTCTCAGTGCCCCGGCCAACTTTGCTCCAATGGAGCCTTGGCTGCAGGAGAGGAAGAGAAAGATAGAAAGGAGAGAGGGAAGGGTGGAGAAGCAGACAGGTGCTTCTTCTGTGTGTCTAGGCCAGGAATCAAACCCAGGACTTCCACACACCAGGCCAACGCTCTACCACTGAGCCAACCAGCCAGGGCTTGAAAATGCTTACTATTTTTTTCCCTATTTTTTTTTTTTTTTTTACAGGGACAGAGAGAGAGTCAGAGAGAGGGATAGATAGGGACAGACAGGAACGAAGAGAGGTGAGAAGCATCAATCATTAGTTTTTCATTGCCATTATGACACCTTAGTTGTTCACTGATTGCTTTCTCTTCACATGTGCCTTGACCACAGGCCTTCAGCAGACTGAGCAACCAACCGCTTGCTGGAGCCAGCAACCTTGGATCCAAGCTGGCAAGCTTGGGGTCTCGAACCTAGGTCTTCTGCATCCCAGTTTGACACTCTATCCACTGCGCCACCCCCTGGTCAGGCAAAAATGCTTTTTAAAGAAGACCACAGACCTATTCTCCTCTCATTCCAGGAAGAATTCAGTTGTGACTATTGTAAAGTTATCTAAGTATTGCTATAAGCATTTTGGAAAGGCCTTCTAAAAAGACAATCATTTTTATTATCTCCAACTGGTTACTTTCTAAGCCCCTTAAGGAAATGGGTAGTATTTTCTCCATCTATGAATCCCTTATATGCTTATCAAAATGTAGTCTTATCCTCGGTTTTGGTAAATATGTCAAACCAATGTTAGAGCATAATTCTGTCACATCAAGTAATCCATCATCAAGCACTATTTACTTGCAAAACATGCCATGATTCCAAGTAGTTCTCCTTATCCCCATTATTACTGTCTTAATAGAAGCCATCACTGTATTGTTGCTTTCCTGAATAACTGCTATAGCTTCCAAACTGGTTTCCTTGCATCTATTCATCTTTCCCAATAGGATCAAAGCAATGGTTAATTAAAAAAAAAACTAATGAACAAAACATAAATTAGACCATGGTACTTTTCTGCTTAAAATTCTGCAATGAGGCCTGACCTGTGGTGGCGCAGTGGATAAAGTGTTGACCTGGGAACACTGAGGTCGCCAGTTCAAAACCCTGTACTGGTCTGGTCAAGGTACATATGGGAGTTGATGCTTCCAGCTCCTCCCCACTTTCTCTCTCTCTCTCTCACTCTGTGTCTCCTCTCTAAAATGAATAAATAAAAAGAATTTAAAAATTAAAAAAAAAAATCTGTAATGACTTTCTTATTGTACATAGAATCCAGATTCTTTAAAAACCTACAGGTTCTACATCAGGGATCAGCAAAGTACAGCCTACAGGCCAAATCTGACTAGTCACATATTTCTGTAAATATAGTTTTACTGAAGAACAGCCACATATCGCCTAAGGCTGGTTTTGTACTGCACTGGCAGAGTTGAATCGCTGTGACAGAGACCATAGTTTATCAAGCACCTAAATATTACTGGGCCCTTCCTGGAGTTTGTTGAGCTCCTGCACTATATGATTCGACCCCTATCTTCCTGCATTGCTAGATATCTACCATCCCCCTTCCCTGACCATTCACTATATCCTAACAAGCCATTCTAGCACCTGAGGCGGAGGGAATGGAGCCATCCTCAGCGCCCGGGGCCAACTTTGCTCCAACGGAGCCTTGGCTGTAGAAGGGGATGAGAGAGAGAAAGAAAGAGAAAGAGAGAGAGAGAGAAGGGGAAGGGGTGGAGAAGCAGATGGTCGGTCACTTTTCCTGTGTGCCCTGTCCAGGAATCAAACCCGGCACTTCCACATGCCAAGCGTCTGAGCCAACCTAGAGCCAACCGGCCAGGGCCCCCAGGAATGATCCTGACTCATATCATCCCATGACTGCTTACTTATCACTGAGGTAGGTCTCAGCTTAAATGTTAGCTCCTTAGAAATATTTCCTGATCAACCAATTTTGAGTGGCCTCTTCAACCTCCCTAGTTACACATCAGCTATGAAACAATAACATGGTAATGACTACTCGAAGTTATGGACTGTTTTAGTTCGCACCCTGCTGTAGAGCCTAAGTACCATGAAAGCAGAGATATTATTACCTGCCTGCCTCATGTGCCATTCTGATCAGTGTAAACTCACCACCAAAAACAATGCTTGGAATTGTTTAATGGAAAAGAAAAAGGCCAGTAAAGTTACTTAATGCATAAGGCCAGGGAGAGGAACTCTAGTCTGGTTCAAGTCAGTTTGCAATGTTCATTTCCACTACTGCATAGTGACCTGTCCTTAAATCATCAAAAAAGGGAGAAGGAAGACCAATCAATAGTTCCTGGGCAAAACAAATCCACCCAAGGAACATCCTCTTGAATGTGGGTACACCTCGACCTCTTCAAGTGAGACAGTATAGATAGGACAATCAGGCAAGGCAAGGTCACAGAACTGGATAAAATAGTTCTCAACTTTATGATTATTATGGTTAAGAATTTTATTATCAAAATTATTACATCTCTTGTGAAAGTTCAAATGTTACATCAAGGTGTAAACACTCCACTTGAGAAAGAAGTGATACTTCTTTCCTTCCAAGAGTCCCCCCCCACCCCCCACCCCCATCCCCCCCAGAGGTCTGGTCTTGACAGCACCCTGCCCACACAGAGTGGCTGGGGTCTCTGCACGTGCCAGGCAGGGTGAGGGCTGCCTGCCTGCTGGCCTCTCCCCTCAGTTAACAGCCAAGGGGAGAGTGCAAACCCCAGCCCGAATGGAGAGACATTTACATACGTTTTATATAATATACAAAGAAACCAGCATCCCAGGCAACATGATTTCCACTCCCAACGCTCTCCCAGACTGATGGGTTTGTGGGGGAAACAACAAAAAGAAAAGTATTCTGCTGAGGTTTCAGCATTAAAAAAAAAATCTCCCCTCATTTGAGCAAACACCTGATTTCAATTTTGAAAAAGTGAAATTTTGTAACAGTCGCACACAAAGAGAGAAGACTGTGCATATGATAACTGTGGGAGAGGGCAGAAGGAAGGGGATGCAGAGGGTGGGGAAAGAAGGGAAAAACAAACTGGAGGGAAGGAAGGAGGGAGACTCACAGTATTATCTTGTCCAAAAGAAAAGAAGTAAGGTCCACTGCAGCACCAGGGATTACACCTGTCATAGATCTGCTACCCCTACCATGGTTATAACTGAATACAAAATTAGATAAATAAAAACACGCCGGATATTACAGTAAACAAATGAAAGAAATAAGCTGGCAACCGTATGGAATTTAAAAAGATTGTGTACCCCACCTGGGCTGGCTCCAGAGCTCCTCCAGGGGTGTACAACAGGCACAATGCACTGATGGGGAGAAGCCAGTCTGCCCTCGTCTCTCATCCAGAACAGTGTTAGGCGTGTGGGTGGCTATCTCACCTGTACCACTCTCAAATAAGCATCCCCCAAAGCAATGTGGAACACGCCCACACACAATCACAGTCCTGTCGGCACCACTTCGCACACACATCTTTCCACTCTTACCCTGCAGTCACGAGTGCATGTTCCCCAATCATGGAGGCGGTCCTACTCATGGGATCGTCAACTCCTGATTAACTGGGAGTAGAAAAAATAAAATTCAAAGAATTCCCAAACCACCAGGGATCCTTCTGAATCCAATCCATTGCCAGCAGCTGATGAGTGGCGCTGCAATGGCCCGTCTCACTTAAGCCTTTTTCCTTTCCCCACTTGCTTTACGGGTCGCTGAGCTGTGAAGTAGCCTGGGGAAGGGAGTGGGATGGTAACAGCTGAGGAGGGGTTCAATCTATAGGGTAATTTGCTCCTGAATAATCAAGAGTTGAGTACAATCTTTTCTTTCAAGAGCCAGGCACCCATCAGAGCACATTCCAAGTGTCACTATCCCTGCCTACTTCTTGGTGATTTAAAGACAAAGGTAGGGAGAACACATCTTGGCCGGTTATCTGCTTTTGGAATGGTTGTCTTATGGTGAACATTTACATACCTACCTTTTTCCTTAAGTGCATAAAACCCTAACACTACTCAGATGGCTTGGGGCTTTCAGATCGGCTCTTTCCATGTTTTTATTTTTTCCCTTTGAAACTTTTTTTTGGGATTTAAAAATATGTTCTCACTGCACAAGTGACTACGGGCTACAGGCAAGGATGGGAGATGGAGGCTTCAACACAACTCATTGCACTTAGAACCGTTACTAACCGAAACACCGTTTGCTTGTCAACAATGTACCCTTAACAGCAGGGAGAAACTTCTTTATAGTCTCTGCTTCAGACAAGATTTACATCGTTCTCCAAGGCCAGAGCCAGTTGAGGCCACAAGTCTTGTTTCTTGTCGACCAGACCCCATCCTCTGGCACCTTGTATCCCCTTCCCCAGCAATCTGCTCGGCCTAGGTTCCAGAGGCAGCTGGAAGGAAGCAGCTTTGGGCTCATTCAGTTCTGTTTGCCCAAATCCAGAAGCCCTAGGAAAGTCCTGTCTGAGTCTTGACTCCTGACCCTTGCAGTGGCTGGAGTCGGTACTGGTGCACACCCCCACTCCCACGGTGCGGGTAGTGCTGTGAATTGGAAACCGCAGATACCCTGGAGGCCTGGTAGGCAGTGGACTGCCCAGCACTGGGCAGACTGATAGTCCGTAAGTCTGACGGCAAGGACGACCTAGAGTTCTGAGGGAAGGAGGTGGAACTCAGAGTTCCTGTGCTGGGCTGGGAGACCGAGTCTGAGGTCGGTGAGTCTGCGGGGCCCTGTGGGGTAGGGCTAGCAGCACTAGAGGGGCAGCTCCTCCTGGGAAGACTGCTGCCCGTGCTGTTTCCCGAATGGGGCTGGCCGCTATAATATCCTGGTGTCCCCGTAAATGAGGCCAAAGAGTCTGTGGATACAGGGTGGGCGGGGCTGGAATAGGATGTAGAGGAGAGGGAGGATTCTGAAGAACCGTGAGAGGGGGGGTTTCCAGGTCTCAGTGCAGTAGTTCGATAACTGTATCCTGGAGATTGGGTGGGAAGTCCTCGGAAGGGGGAGGAACTCTGCTGAAGGAGGCTTTGTGATTCTGTCCGTGGACTATCACACTGCAGGAGCTAGAAAGAATTGGGAAGAAAAGCCCAAGAAGTGAAAAAATCCCTATTTAAGTAGTTTAGCTTTGTGAATATTTAAAACACCCAACCTTTCCTTCTTCATCTTCTTAACCATTTGTTCTTTTTAGAATACTAAGGCTCTAGCCAGTTAGTTCAGTGATAGAGTATCGGCCGGCATGTAGACGTCCTGGGTTCGATTCCCAGACAGGGCACAAAGGAGAAGCACCCATCTGCTTCTCCATTCCTCTGCTTCTTGCTTACTCTTTCTCTCTCTCCCTCCCTCCTGCAGCCACGGCTCAATTGGGAGTGAGCTGGCCCTGAATGCTGAGGATGGCTCCATGGCCTCCGCCTCATGCGTTAAGAGCTCAGTTGCTAAACTGTGGAACACTGCCCAAAATGGGCAGAGCATTGCCCACTAGTAAGCTTGCCCGGTGGATCCCGGTCAGGGAGCATGTGGGAGTCTGTCTTTCTGCCTCCCCTCCTCTCACTCAACTAAAGAAACAACAACAAAAAAAACTAAGACAATAAAAATGGCTATCTCTGAATGATTATTACCCGAAGGTGAACAGATGATGGCTTCTTTCCAAGGCTGGTGAAAATGTATGTAAAGATGACACCTTAAACATTTGGAACCCAGAACATACTCCTATGCCCACAGATGAGCAATTTCTCATCTCACCTGGTAACTGTATCTGGAAGGACTGTAAACGGTTGCTCCTTTAGAGAGTGTTGAGCTCAGTGTCTCTGGGCCTTCTCCATCTGCAGGGTCTGAAATGTAATACAAAATCAACTTGGCTCCTTAGAGTAGTAAGTGAGGAACAGCCATTGTTCATTCAAATCACCAATGCCATCACTAATCCATGCTGCTCTCTTTCTGACAAATTAGGTGAGTGCACATTGCTAAGAGGGTAATAATTACAGGCTATGTCTTAAATGTCTGATCTGATTCCTGTCTCCTGCTTTCTCTTCATCGTTCAACAAGGTAATTTCCAGGCCTTTGTACAACTGAGTTACAATGGAGCCCAACTACATAAGAAGTTGCATTCACCTCAGTCCAGCATTTGTTATAAACTGTGTGGAGTCTAGCTCATGTGTCCCTGAACCTGGGTGGCAGAAGAAGGCATAGGCTCACCTGATTCTTTTTCTGTGATGTTACTCTCCCACGTGGGAGAAGGCTCTCCTTTTTGGGCCACCCTCACACTGCTTCGGAGGACTTTGGGGATGCTTCCCCCTTCTCGAAGTCGTTCTACTGATGTGGGAACCATCCTACGAAGGCAATAGGGTACAAGTTTATGCCACAGGATTTTAAGAGTCAGGAGTCTGGAACAACTGAAGCTCTGATGAAGGTTGTACAACATGATTCTCTTAAAAATATCTTCTTAGGTATTATTTTCTTTAGGACCAATTTAAAACAAGATATTTTTTCTGCCTCAAACTATGTCAGGCACAAAAGAAAATACACTTTTAAACTAAAAGCAAGGAAAAATTAAGAAAGATGTTTACCTCTTTTAACCCTCATTCTGAAATGCTAAGTTTTCTCTTCCGAGAAGCCACATGCCTGATAAACAGTAGTTGTTGTTTACAGGTTGCACAGATTAATAAATGTTATTCATTTGAACCCTGCCTTATTCTCTATTTCACTCATCTGATAGTACTTGCCACTAATTATTATTTATTTGTGGTCTCCCTTAAACCAGACAAGTCCTTTCAGAATATCTTATCTCTTTGTAGAGGCTAGCTGTGTGGAATTGACACGTATGTTGTTAATTTAATTAGAACTGAGCCGAACTCCTGACTTACCTTTTATACGAAATGAGAAAAGAGAAGAGACAGTGTTAATGCCCAGCAAATACTATAGCTCATCTGTGTCCACAACTGCATTCAGTCCAAAGTGGAGTTTCATAGGTTTGGTGGCAATTCTCTGCTTCTGTAAGGCTGGGGGTTTCTGGCTAATATTAGCCAGCTAAACAGAATAGATGGCACTGTCGGCTGGCTTTTTCAGATGTGTTCCCATACATTTTAGGTAAAACCAGGAATGATTCATTTAATCGTTAAAGCACCAAACATTAACTTACCACCTACTGCTGATATTCTCTTGAGGTCTGCAGTGAGATGAAGTGCCTCTGGAATCAGATGGGCTGACCGCCTCCAGATGGGACAGAGAGGAATGAGAAGGGGAGAACTTTTTGTGAGGGGAAGATGGGGTTCGGGCTGAGGATCCCTGCACACCATGGGCACCAGTGTCACAAAGTGAGTTACTGCTGCCTTGCACAGCTCCTGCAGACTTGCTTTTGCTCTGTGCGGAGTCACCACCAGCAGAATTTTCCTTGGCTTCTTGTTTCCGTTTGCGGTACTCCAGCAGGGACACCTAGGACGTAAGTAAGAAACAGGACTCTAGACGTTGTTATTGGATCGGCAGTAATGGAGAAAGATGGAACCCTAATAAACCACTAGCAACAGTTCTCAGATGAGCACAGCTACGTATTTACAGCAGTCAGAAATTGGTAAGGAAAAAAGACACCAGGAAATAACATTTTTGAAGACTGGTCTTCATAGGAGCACTCACCCTTATTTTTGCCTTCAGAAAAACCTGGTGTCAGAAGTGTGCTATCAGAGTTACCTACAATAATGGTAGCTCATGCAGTTTAAAAGTCTCCCTGGTGAATCTGACAGCTTTTTCTCATTCTCTAGAAATCCCTACATATGAGTGAGGCGAGGGGGTGGGGGGAAGAAGAAAGGGAAAGAGAAAGGGGGGGAGGGAACAAGAGAAGGAAGAAGGGGAGTGGGAAAGGGGGGCGGAGAGAAATCCAAAACAAAAGAAAAAGCCAATGCTTTAGGGTTCTTAAATGTGCTCACTTTTCCAACATGCACCCAGAGATCCACCAGCATTTCTAATTTACACATAGAGAGAAACTAGTGTTGAAGGAGATAGGAAATGATTTTGTTTTTATTTTAGTGAGCCGGCTCTATGAAACCTACACATCCTTGGAAATTTCTCCTTCGCCTGCAGTTCATCTCTCCTGACAACAGCACCTTCTCCCGCCCGCCTGCCACATCCCCCGTGCTATCACAGTGCACTCTGTGTACACTGTTGCCAACCTACTGTAATTCCTTGCTTGTCCCCCCACTAAACTGTATGTTCTATCAGGGCAAATACCAAGTGTATTTGTTTTTTTATCTTTTCATCTAGCATGGAACTTGGCCAATAGCAAGTGTTTAGCAATAGTTTTGAAATAAATCATGATTTAAATCACCTTTACAAATGATAAATGAAACCACAAATCCAAAGACTATCTCCATTTTTGTTCCTGATAATGCTGTTCATGCAGACAGTCTTCAAAACCCACTGCCATTTTATTCCAAATTATCTGCCAGTGCTTCATCCTTTTATCCTCTCAGGGTTTTATTTTTTTGCCCAAATGTAATATAACAAAAACTCAAAGTAAAAGAATTTTGTATATGCATTTTCCACACAAAATCTTGGAGTTAATAACAATGACGACTTCTGATAATGTATTTTAATGTAATGTAAATGTAAAAAAGCCACTAGGCTACATTTTACCAAGAGTAGTACTACAGATATTTGCCATTACATGATACAGTAACGCACACAGAACATTTAGCTTCTTTAACTGGCCAATAAATAAAAGTTCCTGTCCCAATCAAAAATACTCCCATGCTTATTGAAAATGCTGACAGCCTGACCAGGCGGTGGCGCAGTGGATAGTGTCGAGGTGGAGAATCCAGGTTTGAAACCTTGAGGTTGCTGGCTTGAGCATGGGCTCATCAGGTTTGAGCAAGGGGTTACTCGGTCTGCTGTATCCTCCCCCCCACCCTCCCCCCCGCCCCGTCAAGGCACATATGAGAAAGCAATCAATGAACTAAGGTGTTGCAACAAAGAATTGATGCTTCTCACCTCTCTCCCTTCCTGTTTGTCCCTATCTCCCTCTCTCTCTCTGTCACAAAAAAGAAAATGATATAAAAAGCAGATTCTTTTGCCAGACCAGGCGGTGGTGCGGTGGATAAGAGCATCGAATTGGGACGCAGAAGACCCAGGTTTGAAACCTTGAGGTCATCAGCTTGAGTGCAGGCTCATCTGGTTTGAGCACAGTTCAACAGATTGAACCCAAGGTGGCTGGCTTGAGCAGGGGGTTACTTGGTCTGCTACAGCCCCCCGTCAAGGCACATAGGAGAAAGCAATCAGTGAACAACTAAGGTGTTGCAACAAAGAATTGATGCTTCTCATCTCCCTCCCTTTCTGTCTGTACCTATCTGTCCCTCTCTCTGTCTCTGTCACACACACACACACACACACACACAGCGCGCAGATTTTTGGCTTTCTATTTCTAGAACAGGCACTGCTTAAAAGCCAAGTCCCAGCCCATTTGCCAACTCTCTATGGCCTAGCCTTGCTCACCTCTCTCCCCTTTTCCCTGACTCTCCTACTTTTCATCTGACACTGCTTAAAAGCCAAGTCCCAGCCCATTAGCCAGCTCTCTATGGCCTGGCCCTTCTCACCTCTCTCCCTTTTTCCCTGACTCTCCTACTTTTCCTGATACCATAGCAACATTCAACTATTCGAAATCACATCGTATCACTGTTACCCATTCATTCAATGGTGTCATGAATTACTTGTTCCGCTCCCTCTTCCATAACATCTTCACTCATTTTTTGGCTGACTGATTCCTACTTATTGTCTGAGATCAACAAAATCAGTGACATGTCATCTCTCCTTCCACCAACCCTCAAACTGGCCAAGAGCCTCTTTTTCTTAAAAGATTTTATTTACTCATTTTACTGAAAGAGAAGAGGGGGTCGGGGATACAAGAAGTATCAACTCATAGTAGTTTCACTTTAGTATGTGCCTTGACCGGGCAAGCCCAAGATTTCAAACTTGTGACCTCAGCATTTCAGGACAATGCTTTATCCTCTGCACCACCACCACGGATCAGGCTCCTGTTTGCCTTGACCAGGGGGCTACAGCAGACTGAATAACCCCGTGCTCAAGCTGGTGACCTCGGGTCTCCGCATCCCAGTCCGACGCTCTATCCACTGTGCCACCTCCTGGTCAGGCCTCCTGTTTGTTCTTAAAGCACCCTTCACATATCTGACTAGGCTAGGTTCCCATTAAGATGTTCTCACTCATCTGAACTCCAAAGGAGGCACTTATCACCGTTGTTACTAATTATTTATTAATTATCTGCTAGGCTCAGTCTCACTTGCTTTAAGCTCCATTAGGGAAGAAGCTAGGAGGAAATATAGCATGGTGGCATCAAGAGCATACAATCTACAATCAAACAGGCTTGGGCAGTTTCCTGATGCTTCCATTTACTAGCTGCCTGCCTGCCTGAGCAAGTTATTCAACTTTGCAGTGATGAGTTTTCTCATCTGTAAAATGGGAAGTTACCTATCTTACAGGATTATTGTGAGGATTAAGTGCATAAGAAGAGTTTAACAGTGTTTAAAACATGGGAAGTGCTAAATTATACAAGTAATTAATAATATTTTTTTCCACTGCTCCATTTTTTGAACTGCCCACCATATGTATGGCACGTATATAATAGGCATTGAAATTTGCTGATTATTTACAAAATTCACCAAATTGTATTAAAACAATCTGTCTTTTACCGGACACAGCAGAGACCATGTCTTACATGTCTTTGTTTTCCTCACACTGAGAACAGTGCTGAACACATAACTATAAATATCTACTGAATATTAGTACTTTTCAAAACTTACCTTTTTCCTCTGTGGGGGATTCTGGGGAGCAGATGGGACTCCTTCACAAGCCCTTTCACCACCAGGTGACATGGATCCACGAGAGACGTCTTTCATAAAACCATGTTCATATCTGCTGGGAAACCCTTCTGCAGGGGAACAATATCCGCCGTCCAAATGTAAAGGCTTCCTATCCCCTACGAGGGGAGACCCTCGATACAGTCCATCTGCTCGAGGCATAGCGTTCAATGGGGAATAGGCATACATTAAGTTAAACTCTGTCCGAAATGCCTGATCTGAGTTTCTTACGAGGGTCTGATGTCCATCCCCACTCCTGCTTGGAAAGCCAGTCTCAGGGGTGGGTCCGATGGAGGGATGAGGAGCCAGGTCAGAATGACCCGAGTTGATCAGGGAAGGTCTGTCAGCACAGCTGTTAGTGTTGGAGTCAAGGTAGCCTACTTTCGTCAAGTCCAGGTCTTTTCGGTGACAAAGCTGAAAGAATAAAAATCAGTGGAGACGTGGGGTAGGGGAGAAGGAATAAAAGTCAAAGGGCAGAAGAAAAGGGAGGCGAGAGGGGCACAGTAAACAGCAAAGACAAAAGGGATGGAAGCAGAAGAAAGCCATTAACATGTGTAGGAGTCCCATGTAAGCAACAGTGTATACAGGCCAGATCATAAAACTACCCCTACCTTCCCCAAATTACTTCAAGTCATTCTGGAGGAGAATACTGGAAAAATTAGAATTAGGTAATTGGCCAAATGTGACTACTTTGCCTGCTTAGCCTTTCATCAGGTTTGCTGAATCACCTTGCACTATACTCAAGGACCGGTAGTATAATTTGGGATTTACCTGAGCCCAATGTATGCTACAGAGATGAGACTAGCTGGTGTCTTAAGATAACTGGCTTCTGGTGTCATTCATTTCTAAGTTAATATTGATGGAAGGTGGAAGGAGAAAAAAAGTTGAAAGAAAGTAGAAAGTAGATGGAAAGTCAAGTATTTAAGGTACTGGTTCAGTAAAGGAGAATGGCATTAAAGACATCAACCAACCAGTTCTTCACTCACTTTCATTATCAAGTAGTTATGTTTCTCATAAAACCTTCTGGCCACTCACTTCTTTATCCTCTAATGTATGTCAATATACCACAACACCACTAACGCCCATCACCGCAGAGTATCTGAAATGTACCAAAAATAAACCCCATCTACTACTTGGTTATCATGACTTCCTATTCCTAACACCACGATTTTCTACCACCAGGTCCACTAGCTAACTTTCTAGAAAGTGTGGTTCTAGAAACCCAGATACCACACCATGTCAGCCTCCAAATTACACTACCTTAGAACCTTTAGCACCTGAGAACACTGTACTTTCCTTATAAGACAGAGCAAAAACCACTAGCAAAAAAGCACACTAGAATACAACCTTTCTCAGTTTTACATTAATCTATAAAATCCAATGATTCAGAATTTGGTCAACTATCACTGTGTTTAAGACTAACTTTTTATTTGAAGGAGGGGAGTCAACAATTCAGCTAATTCCTAAAAGGTTATGAGAGACTAACTTTTCCTTGAAGAAGAAAATGACTCCATGTGTATTCAGGAAGTTAATCATTACTACCTCTGTCCAAATCTTCTAATAGTTAAGAAATGGTAGCACTAAAGTCTGAATTTCACACATCTCCACAGCAGCAGGGTTTCTAAGCTAAGCAATCATATGATATCCTAAGAGATACTAACTTGTATGGCAACCATATGCCAACCACTGCAGAGTAGAGGCCTATGGCACAGAAGCACCAGCTGATGTAGTTTTTTTGTGTACCCAGTAAGGAGCTGTAATGCAAGAGGTTCGACCTCCCATTTTTAAGAAGCTGTTCATTCTATCAACCAAAGCCCAAAACATCCAGTTAAACAGAGCTCTCAGATTATCAGAAACAAGGCATAAATGACTGCCTAACTTTTCCAAAAGGCTGCTCTTTCATCATCCAAAGACAATAAATACCAAAAGACAACTCCTACCAACTTCTGATTTAACTTTTACTTAACACATATTATTTTTTAGACTTTAACAACGCTCCCACCAGATCTTCAGCCTCCTTTAAACTTTACTTCTGGAGTCTACTCTTTTAGAAGAACTCTTTAGCCACTCCCTCCCCAAACAACAGAAACAAACCCCACCACACATACGTAGACATTTTATTTTCCTCCATCTACATTGAGGGCTCTGAGTAACCAGTCATACATGGGAAGATTCATTCAACTTACAGTGACCAACTGGCCACCCTCCAGCCCATCACCCCATTAACTTGGATATCCCAGCCCTTCCCACACACTCATGCACACTCACTCTCAGCCTCCAAGTGTGATTGAGATGGTGTGATAACTACCTCGGGTGACAGGGACTCGGGCCTATTCGCAGGGTAACTCTCAGGGGAGGATATGTTCTAGAGGAGGGAAAAGCATCTTGTTATTCATCTACTTGAAGTCAAAAAGCAAAACAAAACAAAAAATAAAGTAAAAGCAAGCACAGATGGTTAGCCACAACTTTTTTTGGGGGGAGAGGGGAGGACAAGAATGCACAGAGGAAATGTTTAACTGCAGAATTAATCTTGATGAATAGAATGACTTGTTACAATGCTTCCTGGTGCCCTTGAAAGCATTTAAGAATAAATTAGTAATAATGTTTCATGCTATAAGTAAACATCTGAAGCAGATATAAGGAAAGAGACAGGTGGAGTTTTATACTATTACACTGACCCTTGAACAAACAGTGGTTTGAAATGTGCAGGTCCACTTATACATGAATTCCCCCCCTCCAATAAATATGTACAGTACTATAAAAAGCATTTTCCTTATGATTTTAGCGTTTCTTCTCTAACTTATTTTATTGTAAGAGTACAATATATAATACATATAACATATAAAATATGTATTAATTGACTATGTTATTGGTAAGACTTTCCATCAGTCAATAGTAGGCTAATAGTAGTTAAGTGTTTGGGGAATCAAAAGTTATACGTGGATTTTTGAATGAGCAGGAATTGGTGCTGCTAACCTCCACTGTGTTCAAGGATCAACTGTATATTTCTTTTTATGTTAGATGCAAGTTTAGCAATCTATAGTACTTGTTATTGGGTACCCGACCACTTATTCCTCCTCAGGGGAAACTTTTTCCTTCACTCACACTCCTTTCTGAACATTACATTTCCTCATTCTCCTATGTGACTCAGGCCTGCCACCGTTTTCCAGGGAAACTATGTCACATGCTGGAAGATGACAGGGCTAGGGAGATGGTCAGTTCCTCTTGATTGAGTTACAGAGGATATGACTATGGACTCTAGCTCAGACTAGAGTTTTGGCATAACTTAATTGGATCTGACCACACCCACCAACATTCTCTGATGTTAAAATCGATGGTACTTTTGGGAATAGATGGGGAAAAACCAGATGTGTACACTGAGTCCCTGGTCCCAAACAGGTTTACCTAGGGCGCTTTCCCTGAGTCATCACTCCTATATCTAACAGAAACTGGCACTCAACACTGATGGGAAGATCTGAATGGTAAAAAGTAAAGAGAATAATGGTGGGAGTTGTGACAAGGATCAGAGTGGCAGGGTTAAGGTTCCTAATGTTGTAGGCTATGGACAACTGTGTCTATGGTAGGGGAAATGAGGTTGCTTCAGAGGGGCCGGGTACCGGCTGCTAATTTTACTTGGTGAGATGGACAGTGGGGTATGGATCTCAACGCAGGGGAAAAGGGTTACGTTAGTGGAAAAGAGGGGCTAATTAAATTTGCCTTCCCAATGTTGCTTTCAGGTTCTTGATGTTTCCTTTCCTTCCGGTCTTGTTCTCTTCCACTACACATCTCTTCAACTTCTTCCCTTGGAGAGATTTCTTACTTTTCTCCTGGAATGTTTTTACTTTTCCTTTCAAAAATATTCTTTCCCAACCAAGCTGATCTTTACTTGCGACACTTTTTGGATATTTGTGTTACAGTATTGGATGGAAATAAGGCCCCCCACCTCCTTATATTAGAAAATAGGGAAAGTATGGCAATTAGAATGATGATAAAGATGGTCAAGTTTTTTTTAATTATTAGAAAGGCTAAATTTCCTTCATTAGATCATGAGCGGAAATAGTAGAAACATGTATTAAACTTTCTGAAGGGATGAACTATTTAATACATTGTAAGATTTTCTTCCCCTCCTGGTAGTTAACATTATATAATGCTTAGACTATGCATCACTGAAAGGACCTTTGATTAAAAAACAACAACAACAACAACAACAACTAAACCAAAAAGCCCCCAAAACACCTTCCATTTTCATAGTGTTTATAGTGATCCAAAATGCTACAAGGAATAGGAAATTCACTGAGTGCTAAACTTGGCTGTTTGGGAGGGTGACTCACCTTCTAATTTCACATTTAATTATAATAAAACCTGCAACAACAAAGTGTGAAACGCTCTCCCTATAATATACTTTTTCCTACAGAAAGAATGTCCTTTCATAAAATTTTGCTTATCAAACTTTAGTTGCTAACTGAAAAGTCAACTGCAATTTGACCAGGTAAACTTAGTAAGGCCTGAAATCAGCTGCTTGACTATCTTGCTTAAAAAAAAAAGAAAAAAATAGTCACAAGGAATTAAGACTAACTTCCCTATAAATCAAATGTAACCAGAAATGTTTTTTACCTCCCAATTAAAGTTTGCTCCAAAAGTAAAGTTGATATGATCTAGCTTAGGTATAGCTGCCTCTTGCCAAGGTTGCTAGCTTTCCTTCTGAGGTAGCCATTTACAAGTCCAGATACTTCTAATCCCCATGCTCTCATAAAAGCTGAACAGGGAGGAGATGGCACTGGTTAAAACATTATTCTTTATTAAAGACCACATCTGGAGAAGTGCAAGCTAGGGGAAAAATTCAGTGTATTTAGTGATCAGAACAAACTTTTCTGTGAAGGAAAAAAATAGTGTCTGTTTAATTTAATTATAAACCAAAGCAATATGCAATAGATGAGTTTTTTAATACATACAGAATCTACTCAGCAAATCTGCTGTCACCCAAGCTTGAGTACTAAAGCAATTCAGAATTAATACTTTGAAACAGCTGAGATAGACATTTCTAACTTGGTCCACAGAGTGAATATAATCACTTTGTCTTTATACAAATGCATGTTACTAGTTTCTGTCTCATTCCTAACACTTCATAACAAAAATGGAAAGTAACCTGGAGTAGGAAAGAAACCCTCATTTCCCATCCCTAGATGCTTTCTCCATCCCTAGTCACCAAGGCCATTACAGGAATACGAAACAACAGGGAAAGACACTTCACTGACTTAAAGGCCTAGCCACAAAGACACAAACAATATCATCAGAGCTCTCAGGCTGGTGTCATTAATGATTACTAGGCAGCTAGAGGCCTATTTTAACCAAGGAGAGAGTCAAGACAAAGATGGAGATCTAGCATGCTTAGTACGTAAAAGAGAATGATGGACTGCAAGCAAAAGGCAAATGAATGTAATCTGTGGTAGAACTATTCCTACTCTGGGAAGTATGTGAAATGCCAAGATGAGAGCAAAAGCAAAAGGCAAATGAATGTAATCTGTGGTAGAACTATTCCTACTCTGGGAAGTATGTGAAATGCCAAGATGAGAGGCTACCAGGTAATTAATAGTTCACACTGACCCTGAGGTTTCCTATCTCTTGTTGAGACAGGCAAGGAACATGGTAAAGAAGCATTTGAAATGATAGTGTATTTGAAACGAGCAGGTGGCAACTGATGACTTCGTATTCAGCACTCCCAACAACCAAACCCAAATCACCTCAAACTGCAGAGGAGTATTACAGCGACTAGCAGTAGTAAGAGACGTGATTGGTGAGAACATGAGGGCGTATCCATTTCGACATTCTTCTTCTGGGTGTGATGAGCCAGATGTGGTCAGCTGAGGGCTCTTTGAGCCTGGATTGGGAGGGGGTGGTGTGACTGGAGAAAGAGGCTGAAGTAACTTGGTGACATTCTGCTCCATCAGATAGCGGGATTTCCATTTCTTTAATGGGCTCAACAAGTCTGTGAAATACAAAGCTCGGGTGAGAGGCTGAAACCACAGCATAAAAGGAGGCTCTGTAGTAAAGCCATTAATCTCTAGCCCACAGAGGCTCTTAACTCTTTTGTCTCATTCCATTATTATCTCTCGCAATCAAACCAAAAGCCCAAACTCTTTAATTGCCACACATAAAAGTAATTTTCAAAACTATCTCCCAGAGAGTTGTCAGATGAATCTGACGCTTCTGACTGATCCCTGGAGCTAATATCTCGTCCAGTGGAAAATGTAAATTAATTTTTTTACACTGAATTTCCAAAAATCCAAAATCTGTCACTTTGTTAAAATCACCCTCTACTTAATATGTCACAAGTTCAAGCTTCCAGAATGCTAACTATATATTTCTTTTATCTTCTCATGTATTTTTGTCATTTTTCAGCAGCTTTCTTTCATTTTTTTTTACAGAGACAGAGAGAGAGACAGACAGACAGGAACGGAGCAAGAAGAGAAGCATCAATAATCAGTTTTTTGTTGTGACACCTTAGTTGTTCATTGATTGCTTTCTAATATGTGCCTTGACAGTGAGCCTTCAGCAGACCAAGTAACCCCTTGCTCAAGCCAGTGACCTTGGGTCCAAGCTGGCGAGCTTTTGCTCAAGCCAGATGAGCCGGCTCAAGCTGGCGACCTCGGGGTCTCGAACCTGGGTCCTCCGCATCCCAGTCCGACGCTCTATTCACTGCGCCACCACCTAGTCAGGCTCAGCAGCTTTCTATATAACATTCTACTTTAGTAGAAAACAGGTACACGTGATTAACTGCTCCATATCTGAGCCCTAGTATCAGAGTGCTTCAATGTGTAAAATGAATTCTACAAAAACTCCCAACCATTTAAAAAAAAAACAAAAGAAAATACTAGGCTGGCACTTCTTCTTATTAGAACATCCTACGTTCTATATATTTTAGGTCTACTTAAAAAGGAAGTTACTGTTGTATGTATTTTAGTGACTGCTGAGACTGAAGTACCCATCTTGCTTTCTCTGAGGAAAAACCTACTTTTATTCATTTACAACAGTTAAAAGATATTTATTTATTTTATATCTACTATATAAAAACCACTGAACTAAGTTATATGTGTATGTGTGTGGGGGGAAATGGTCATCATATAACCTATTTAAAGAGCTTCACTGTTAAGAATGAGAAAACATGTTTAGTCCAACTTTAAGAATCTCAACAGTCCCTGACCAGGTGGTGTGGCTGTGAACCGAGAGCTGGCCCAGGATGCTGAGGACCCAGGTTTGAAACCCAGAGGATGACAGCTTGAGCAAGGGTTCGCTGGCTAGGCTGAAGCTCCAAGGTCAAGGCACATATGAGAAAGCAATCAATGAACAACTACGGTGCTACAACTATGAATTGAAGCTTCTCATCTCTCTCCCTTCCTGTGTATCTGTCCCTGTCTCTCTTGCAAAAACAAAACAAAACACCTCAACAGAGACAATCACTGCTGTGTTAGTAAAAAATATTTATGATTTTAAGTGCTCATTATCTACCAGGCACTATACTACGTGCTTTATTTATGTGAATCAGATTTAATTTGAAAAATTGTATAAATTCAGCACTTATTATCATCCCATTTTAAAGATGAGGAATTTGATGTGTAGAGAGATAAAGACTAGGTAATCTAACGTATTTCCCCATATATGAGATACCCCCATGTATAAGACACACCTTAATTTTGGGACCCGAAATTGGGGGGGAGTATTACATAAAGTTATTGAACTCAAGTTTTATTCATCACAAAATTCATACAATTCTTCATTACTGTCAAAACTCCCATCCATTACCTTGTCCTCATCCGTGTCTGATGATGAATCACTGTCTTCAACAATGAGCGCAACACAAGTGCGAAAAAGCGGGAAAGGCAAGTAAAAGAATCTACAACCACTGACAAGACACACCTGGTTTTCAGATCCCAAGTTTTTTTTTGGAAAAGGGTGTGTCTTATACATGGGGAAATACGGTAGTTCCCTTCACATTTGTAGTCACTAGGTTAAATTATATATCCCCAAGGCTTGGATGGAGTAACATTTATAATAGGCCTTCAAAGAAAGTTTTGGGACAGTAGGACATATGACTTATGCCTCAGGATTATCAGTCTGACAGCAATAGTTAGGATGAGATTTAAGGTAAGAAACTATTTCAATTAATAGAGTAGTTAACAGAAAGAGTTATGAAGCACAGAACTAAGATTTCTTTTTTTTTTTAAGCAAGCGAGACAGACACAGAGAGAGAGACAAACAGGAAGGAGAGAGGTGCGAAGCATCAATTCTTTGTTGCGGCTCCTTAGTTGTTCATTGATTGCTTTCTCATATGTGCCTTGACTGGGGGGAGGGGGAGAGCAGAACCCTCCAGCCAAAAAAGTGACCTTGGGCTTCAAGCCAGTGACCATGGGGTTTTGAACTTGGGTCCTCTGTATCCCAGGCTGACGCTCTACCCACTGCGCCACCACCTGGTCAGGCTGAACTAAGAGATTTTAAAAAGATTTTCATTTATTGATGTTAGAGAGAGAGGAAGGGGGTAGGGGGAGACATCATTATGTTCCTGTATGTGCTCTGACTGGGTATCGAATCAGTAACCACTGTGCATCGGGACTATACAACCAACCTAACCACTGGCCAGTGATAGAGTAGGTTTTAAACACAGAGTGAAGAATAAGTGCAAAATATACCGAAGTTGCAAATTTTCCTTTCTGATATCTGGGAATTTATTTTCCTAGATTGGAAGTATATTTTTATTTTCCTTTTGTTCCAGATATTAAGTTTCCTTTCTTATTTTTCTTTTCTCCTTTTGAAAAGTACCTCAGTAGATTTAAAACACCCCCCCCCCCCCCGGTTGGGTGGCTTAGTTGGTTAGACCATTGTCGTGATATGCAAAGGTTGGAGGTCCAATCCCGGGTCAGGGCACATCAACCAATAAATGCATAAATAAGTGGAACAACAAATTGATGTGATGTTTCTTTCTCTCTCTCTCTCCCTTTACCTCTCCAAAATCAGTTAAGAAAACAAAATGATAAACCAAATATAACTCATGACATATTAGAATATTTTTTATTTCAAGAGTCTTAAACAGTGAATCTTTTAAAAGACCGCTATATTGCTAAGTCCAACACTAACTACTAATTGCAATGATGTAAGTGATGAACTTCACGGCAGAAAAGCTGGCAAGTACAGATGAACCCAATCTAAATCAATTTAAAGACCACTCATTAAAATATATTTATTGAGTACTTATTATGGTATTACATTTAACAAAACAGATCTGATGTCTGCCTTTATAAAGTTTATGGGCCAGTAGTCACTTGCATATTTTTCTGTTAATAGCACTCACTATGTTTATGAAAAATATTTTTCCAGTTTTTCATTTTTCTTTTGCCATTCATAGTTCTCAAATTTTATGTGGTTAGCCCTGGATGGGGAACTCAGTTGCTTACAGCACTGTGCCATTATGCCAAAGTTATAGGTTTGATCCCTGGTCAGGGCATATACAGGAGTCAACCAATGAATATACAAGTGAATGGAACAACAAATTGATGTTGCTCTCTCTCTCCATAATCAATTAAAAAAAAATTTATGCCAGACCAAGCAGTGGTGCAATAAATAGAGTGCCAACCTGGGATGCTGAGGACCCAGGTTCAAAACTGCAAGGTTGCTGGCTCAGCAAGAGATGCCTGGTCAAGGCACGTATGAAAAAACAATCATTAAATAAACTGCTGCAACTACAGGTTGATGCTTCTCATCCTTCTTCCTTCCTGTCTGTCCCCTCTTCTCACTTAAAAAAATAAAATAAAAAAGAAAGGAAATGAAAATAAAACTATCTATTAACCATGCTGATCTACCAAAACACAAACAAGTAACTAAATAAATAACAAGTTAAAATTTTGATTGGGGTTTTATTAAATTCAAGATTAACTTGGCAAGAATTTGCAAGCACCATAGCATAATCTTTCAGTTACTCAGGCCTTTATTCATGTCTTCTTCATGATTCATCACATTTTTTAAAAAAGATTTTATTCACTGATTTTTTTTTCTTTTGTATTTTCCCAGTTAAAAGCGGACAGGCAGTCAGACTCCCACATGTGCCAGACCAGGATCCACCTGGCATGCCCATCAGGGGGCAATGCTCTGCCCATCTGGGGCATTGCTACGTTGCAGCTGGACCCATTCTAAAGCCTGAGCTAGAGGCCATGGAGCCATCCTCAGCACCTGGGCCAACTCTGCTCCAATGGAGACTTGGCTGCGGGAGGGGAAGAGAGAGAGAGAGAGGAAGGAGGGGGGGGAAGGGTGGAGAAGCAGATGGGTCCTTCTCCTGTGTGCCCTGGCCGGGAATCGAACCCAGGACTTCTACATGCTGGGCCAACCAGCCAGGGTCTTACTTATTGATTTTTAGAGATAGGAGAGAAAGAGGAGGGAGAAGCTGCAAGCATCAACTTGTAGTAGTTGCTTCTTGTATATGCCTTGACAGGGCAAGACAAGAGCTTTGAACTGGCAACCTTAGTGTTCCAGGTTGACGCCTTATCCACTGCGCCACTGCAGGTCAGGTATAGATTCACTACATTTTAAATTAGAATTATTCTTTACTGTTTTCTATTTTTTGTTCCTACTGTGAGTTGGATATATATTTCTCTGTATGTTATCTAAATGTTATTATTATTATTTTTTTAAATATTTATTCATTTTAGAGAGGAGAGAGAGAAAGGGGGGAGGAGCAGGAAGAATCAACTCCCATATGTGACTTGACCAGACTAGTGCAGGGTTTTGAACTGGCGACCTCAGTGTTCCCAGGTCGACGCTTTATCCACTGTGCCACCACAGGTCAGGCCTAAATGTTATTTTTAACATGTAAGAAAGTATTTATGTATTTTTTGCAGTCAAGGCACATAGGAGAAGCAACTATACTCCAAGTTAAATTTTTTTCTTGGTTGTTTTCATGTTTATTTTTTTAGATAAATCTCAGTATCATTTAATCAAATTCCAAAAACAAGCTAGTTTGATGGGAACTATCTGAAGTCAGAGAAAGACATGTTATTTATATTTATTCTTTCCATTTAGAAATATAAAATTTCTCTTCATGGCTTCAAGACTTTAAAAATACTTCTCAGAAAAAAAATTCTCAGTAGCAACTACTGTTGAGTTGATGCTTCTCATTCCTCCCCCTCCTCTCTTTCTCCTCTCTCTAAAATCAATAAATAAAATCTTAAAAATCAAAATTCTCAGTATGTCCCACTAACATTATTCCTATGAAGACTTTTTCTTTATTAACTTTCCTAGTATAGAAATATTAATTTTTATATATGCACTTTTTGGGTTTGTTTTTAGTGACAGAGAGAGAGACAGACAGGAAGGGAGAGAGGTGAGAAGCATCACCTTGTAGTTTTGGCATTTTAGTTGTTCCTTGATTGCTTTCTCATACGTGTCTTGACTAGTGGGCTCTAGCTGAGCTAGTGACCCTTTGCCCAAGCCAGCAACCTGTGGCCTCAAGCCAGCGACTGTGGGGTCATGTCTATGATACCATATCAAGCTGGCAACTTTGGGGTTTCAAACCTGGTTCCTCAGCATCCCAGGTCAACACTCTATTCACTGTGCCACTGTCTAGTCAGGCTACATATGTACCTTCTATCCAGCAACTCTAGTAAACTCTTCAAGTTTTTCAGTAGATTATTTAGGCTCTCCTAGGTATGATCTTCTATCGTTTATAAATAATTAACATTACACTTGCCCCTAGCTGAACAACAACACTTTCATTTGTATAAAACTTTAGCTTTTCGGAATATAGAATCTTTAAACATTCTTTAAAAAGATTTTAGTAATTAATTTTAGAAAGAGAGGAAGGAGAGAGTGAGAAGGAGGGAGGGAAGGAGGCGGAGGAAGAGAGAGAGAGAGAGAGAGAGAGAGAGAGAGAGAGAGAGAGAGGCGGTGGGGGGAGGAGGGGAAAAAATCAGCTCATAGCCACCTCCTTCATATGCCTTGACTGGGCAAGCCCAGGACCTTGAAACCAGAGATCTGAGCAAGTCAGGTCAATACCTCATCTAGCCACTTCAGGTCAGGCTAGAATATTTAATGTACTATACTACCTGACTACTGTCTTTAAATGGTCCATAAGAAAGTATATTCTTTGTAGAGTAATGACAGTAATTATGGGTCTGATACTGCCCCAAGCACTTATACATGTTATTTAATTTCCTATTAGTTCTATAAAGCAGATATTACAATTCCCATTGTATAGGTGAGGCTCCAAGATGTTTAGCAGCTTGCCCAACATCACATAGTAAAGGGCACAGTTGGTCTTCAGATTTAGGTCTGTTGGAGTCTTTCTACTATACCACACTGTTTCCCTTTCTTCATTAACATTTCCTTGGTCTTTTTATTTTGTTTTGGAGGGATGAGATAGAACAACTAAACCAATGAATAAAATTTACTCCTGGAAATTTACATTAACTCGTAGCAATATAAATTGACATATTTGGCTACTGCTTAGTTTTATTAATTTATTCATTTTAGAAAGAAGAGAGGAGAGAGAGAGAGAGAAAGGGGGAGGAGCAGGAAGCATCAACTCCCACATGTGCCTTGACCAGGCAAGCCCAGGGTTTTGAACCGGTGACCTCAGCATTCCAGGCTGATGCTTTATCCACTGTGCCACCACAGGCCAGGCTGCTTGATTTATTAAAAAAAGAACTTTATTTTGTTTTTGCTTGGTTTTAATTAAATGTTTTCCTCTGTATATGTTATTCCTTATTAACATAAGGCGTGTCCTTTGTATGTTCCTCACTGCTAGAGGCAGGAGAAGTTCATTCAATAAAGGTTGGTGAATAACAGTCTAATTTCAGTTCAAATAAGGCATGTAGCAACTAAGGCACTTTCTCTGTGTCTTTGCCAGTCAAGACATGAACTGCACACAACCTCCCTTTCCCAACCTCAAATACATTACACACTTGACACACACCATACACAAACAGAAATGTGCACTAAATAAAAGATTTCAAATGTATACTAGATAGATTTTCATTAAGTTATTTCATTACACTGTAAAAGCTGCCAATAATTGATAATCTTGATGGAAATCTAGTACCAGCATTTCTTTATATTAATCTAGTTTTAGAAAATATTTTTAATACATGAGGAAGAAGAGAGTAAAATATTTTAAATGCACAGTATCATTTATCTTCCACATGTCCCACACTGGCATTTTACTATTTGCAATTATACATGTAACGATTTATAAGGTATAATCCAGTCTAGAGATAGAAGGATAAACTAAGTCAACACTTTGGAAAAATATATTTTTAGCAGTCTTTTCCCCAAATACATTATACAAAATTTTAACATAAAGCAGTTATTAGCAGACAAATCTACTTATTTAATTAAAGTTCATTTATACTCATCAATTCAATGAATAGAAACAATGAACTGTATTTTCTGAAAATCTGAAATACTATCATGTTTAGCATCTAATTTTATTTTGGTTATTTTGTTTTGATTGCATAGTATTTACATGGAAATCACAGAGAACTTATAAATTAAGCTCACACTGGCAGGAGAAACTTCGGTAAAAAGACTGTCCCAAAGTAAATTGGTACCACAGGTTCATGCACCAGTGCTTTCAACTGTAATTCAATCACACACCCTGCAAGTCACTGTGAAAACCATTGGACTGGATGGTTTTTCATGGCCTGTGGCTTAAAAACTTATGATGACTTTAAAATTGGATTCAAGGGATTTTTTTGTTTTGTTTTAATTTTTTTTTATTTACTGAGAGGAGGGGAGGCCAAGACAGACTCCTGCATGCACCCTGACTAGTATCCACCTGGCAAGCCCACTAGGGGACGATGCTCTGTCCATCTGGGGCCATTGCTGTTTCAACCGGAGCCTTTTTTCTTTAGGGCCTGAGGACACAGTCCTCAGCACTGGGGCTAACTCGCTCTAATTGAGCCATGGCTGCAGGAGAGGAGAGGGGAGAAAAAAACGGGGGGGGGGGGGGGAGAGAGAGAGAGAGAGAGAGAGAGAGAGAGAGAGAGAGAGGGGCGAGAGGTGAAGGGATAGAGAAGCAGATGGGCGCTTCTCCTGTGTGCCCTGACCAGGAATTGAATGTGGGACATCTTCATGCTGGGCCGACGCTCTACCACTGACCCAACCAGCCAGGGCTCAAGGTTATATATGCTAAAAAATTTTAGGCTAATATTACAAGCCCTTTTGAAACAATTCATAATAACTTCTCCTTTACTTCATTCATTCTGACCTTTCAACCAAGACACATCCAACTCAGTTATCTATAATTGTGATTCATTCCTAAATAGTGAACTATATCTTTCTTATTTCCCCTTTTACAAATATCAATATGTATTTCCTAAATTTACTACTTTAAAGTTATCTAACCTTTTAATAAGTCATTTCTGCTGTTATCTGTACACTGTCCAGTTCCTTCTTTGTCGTCCTGGGAAAACTGATTCCTGACTGGCGATCTCTCTCTTCCTCTTTAGAGATCTACGTAAAGTAACTAGAGAACAGTGCTATTTTTTCTTTTACACCAGACTTTCAGTACTTATACTGATATTTTTATGTGGACGTGAAATAATCATTGCTCATATATTAAGAAAGGTTGGAGATACATACCTGCACTGTCTTTGCAGATACTAGAAGAGTTACTATTCTCATTACTTTGGTATAGGTGCTGAGTTCTAGTCTCTTGGGATACGGATGTTTGAGTCATCCCTTCTTCCAAGGCTTGCTTTATCCAGCGCTATAATGAAAAAAGAATCAAGGAATTATCAATAATCACTTAAAACGATTTAGTATGTCCATTTTAAATGCATTAACCAAGTTATTACATATCCACTGGTGAGAGATGCAATCCAACACATTCATTCGGTTCTACAGTCAAGTATTTTTTGTCTTGTGCTTTAGCACATTAGAATATTACCCATCAACTCCTTCTATTGGGCAAAATTGAGAAAACCTATATTACACATAATAAGATCCCATTAAAAATAAAAATGATTACTAAACTTTTTGTACTACTTAGAATGGGGAAATGAGATAGAAAGAAAACTTCGCATTTATTTAAGAGAAACTGATCATATAGGATAGAACTAGCACATAAAATAAGTGCTGAGAATGATGATAAAAGATCTTGCATTGTGTACCCTGTGCTGGGGAAATCTTAGGAGGTAACAGAAAAGACTGACAGGAAAACTTGGATAAGAACAAACAGCTCTTCACTACAAGTACCAAAATACTTCTAAAAGGTCTACCCTCAGATGGAATATGCTGTAACTTTTTCTTTTCCTATTAAGTAGTTTGGTTAAATTATGCATGAATAATGCAAATCACCAGAATAAACGATCTTATGCAGAAATCAGAAAGGTGGGAAAGTCACATTTTTTGTACTGACTATTGGAATTGAAATGATGAGAAAGAAATTTAGGTCAGAAAGTAAGTCTACAAAGACTTACTTATGTATCCTGTGGAAGAGAGAAAATTTCTTACCTGTAATTGTGTTCTCTTAAGATATACAGTTGTAGGTTGCTCACCACTCTGTGGCTCTCCTGCCCTGACATAAGACAGATCGAATTTTGATAAACATCAATTTTTGAGTCAGACCCATCCCCATATAGGAAGAGCACAGGTGATTATAATTTTATACCTTTAGAGAACAAGTGTTACAGGTAAGTAAATATTCTCTTCACTCAAGAAAGCAACCCTAATAGATTTACCCCCTTAGATGCTTAGGAAAAATTATTTCTAAGGAAATAAATGTGAAAAAAATTTCACCAAAAAAAATTATACATCATGTAAACGGCACTGTGGACTGCCAAATAAAAGCAGGTAAGTTGTAAACATGAGGCGGAAAGAGTGAGTATGTAAAAAAGAGATCTCAACAATCAGTTGATGCATATCAACACTGCAGGACATGTCAGGTCTTTGAAAAGCCAAAACAAGACCAAGAACGAACTCTGTCATGAACAGAATATTGACTTAAAGATAAACTGCCAGAACTACAGCTCCTCTTGACTTAAAAAAGACCTTAGAGGTCACCCTGTCCAAAGCACTCAGTGTACAGGTGAAGGAATTAGGCCCAGGAGGAAATGAGTGTAAAATCCTTTCTTACAGATACCTTTAGTACAAATTTTTACTTTCAGAGCAGATGACTGACCTCACTTGGGGTTACTGTGCTTTCCTTCAAGAGAAAAGTAGATGCACCCCCCCCATTTACATTCTGGATCTGATGACTACAAAAAAGGGAAAATAAAACCCAGGATAGTTGCTATGGTTAGATAGAAAATTAAACACAGCAAACCCAATGGAACACTGGCACAAGTTTCTGGTTGACTGGTGGTTGAAAAACACAGATCTAACCCATTTCTTCTGACCCTATTGTGTATCTACACAATATTTCAGGGTCCATGGAAAAGGAACATGAACATTTGAACCTAACAAGTTTGAATCACCCCTACAGATAATAAATTAACATTACATACCCACATCCCCAAGACCTAGCTAAAGTTATTAAAGTCAAAAGAATTATTTCTCTCTTCTCTGAAACTCTGTATTAAAGAGCTTTTTAGGATGCCCAGGGATGAGATAGGAAAGCAATTTGGGTTTTAGAGTTCAAAGACCTGTGATAAAACTTGGCCGTGCCTTTGACTAGCTGCCTAACTCTAGGCAAGTAACTGAACCCTTCCCAAGCCAAAGCTTCTGATCTGTAAATTGAGGCCAATAACCCTAACTTCACAGGGTTATCATGTAGGCTAAGTGAGATAATATATGTGAAGAAAGCTTGTGGTAGAGCATTGAGCACACGTGTTCAGTGAGGACTTATTCAGCTGAATTTCAATACCATGTATAGAGATACAGAGATCACTAATCCTCCAGTGTATACAGTGAAATACCAATGCAAAGCACAGTGTTTCATATCAGTCAGGATGGTTTTCTAAGAAATCTGGGAGATCAAATGCCACACACAGATTATGTCTACAAGGTAAGTTTAGAAAGAACAAGAAGGGTCACTACTGAAAGATTTATTAGCCACTTATAAATGCTTCCATTCTAAAAAAGGTAGTGAAGCAAGATCCAACAACAAAATACATAACCTATCACGCTTTTTAAGTATGATTCAATTTACTTTGGAAACTCCAGGGAGATCATAAAAAGTTCTATCAAATACTCTAAAAATCTGGGTGCAAATATGCTGTTTTTAAATTACAAAGCCTGTACCTCCTTTAATAAGAAACAGTAGAAATATTAAGAATATACATTGTTCTAACTAATCCGTTGGAGAATGGTTTTCCTCAATCTGTCTGTTTTACATTCTTCTCTAAGGGACCTTCAAAAATTTATTGTAATTTTGTTTAAACATAGAAATATTAGATCCTGCACTAGACGAAGTTTCTAAGCAATCTACAAATAACTCTTCTTCTTCTCCATCCCTACCAGGATAAAGTTGAGTTCAACAGCTAGATAAAAGACCCAATTTCATTAACTTTTACCCCATAAAGCTATATATTCTGGTTTTGTAATATAACCTTGATATGTTAACAGTGAATCTTAAAGCTGTGATTTAAACTTGCACTATTTAGATCTAAACTTAAACCATACCCAAATTACATAAGGTAATTTTGCCATGATAATTTACTGTACATAGCCTGAACTCCTGAAGACTGGTATGACACATACAGACAAAAGTGCCTGAGCAAAGCCTGTATAAAACAAGACACATGTGAAGACTATATATAACACGAAAACATATTAAATGGGATTTCTATCCACTGCCAGTAGAGATACAAAGATGAGCCACAGATACAAGATTTAAACCATACCCAGGTAAAAATAGTTGTAAGAAATGAATTTTCTGTGAAATCTGAAGTAATTTCTACAGGTTTTTGATTTTCATAGGATTCTGCTAGTTGGAAAAGCAAGATGGGAATAGAAAGATTGTAACTCAGCATCAGAATAATCAAGGTGTTATTTTAAGAGGCTAAGACCATACTATTTACAATTCCGACTTCACTATTTATATGTACTAAATAACTGTCTACCCTTCATAAAGGATAAAAATAGGACTTTCTACAATCTGGCTTGATAAGATACTTCAACAAGTTAACATCCTTAGAAGTCTAGTGGTTAAGTCCTGGCCAGTTGGCTCAAGTGGTAGAGTATTGGCCTGGCATGTGGATGTCCTGGGTTTGATTCCTGGTCAGGGCACACAGGAGAAGTGCCTGCCCTTCTGCTTTTCTACCTCTTCCCCTCTCGCTTCTCTCTCTCCTACAGCCACAGCTCAACTGGAGCGAGATGGCCCCCGGCGCTGAGGATGGCTTCATGGCCTCTGATTGAGGAGCTAAGAAAAGCTCAGTTGGAGCAATGGAGCAATGGCCCCAGATGGGGAGAGCATCACCCCTAGTGGGCTTGACGGGTGGATCCTGGTCGGGGCACATGCAGGAGTCTGTCTCTAACTCCCGTCCTCTCACTGAATTAAAAATAAATAAATAAATAAATAAATAAATTTAAAAAAAGTAAAAAAAGAAGTCTAGTGGTATGTTATTGCATTATCTACAAACCCTTTTTGCAGAGATCTCAGGGCCAAATTTCTCTTTAGGAGTTCTACTTGGGAATTTCCCCCAAATAAACCAGTGAGTAACTCAAATACTTAGTAGGTAAGATGTGTGATTAGGACAAGATTTTCTTCAGCATACGCTGCTCCTTCAGAGGTAGAGCCCTTCCTTTGTGCACAGATCTCTGTTGCCCTCCTCCCTCCATATCCCACACCACTCTGGCTCATCTTTCATGCCCCCCACCCCCCACGAAATAATTTCTGCTCTTTGGGGAAAGAGAAAATCTTTAAGTTTGGAGGAGTCAGGGAAGACCTGCCTGGATCTGGAGACTTCATGACATCAAATAATCTACATGCAGCATCCTCATGTACGTGATGCCAGTGGAGGAGGGCAATGGCAGACACTGAGGAAGGCAGCCTGAATCCAGATCTGAGGATAAGAGAAAAGGGTGTTCCAGGGAACAGACTACCTCAAAGGAAGACCAAACGAAAGGGGGTCCTATACTTCTAGGAACACAAAAACGACATCGCAGCCTGAGGGAGTGATCTATTCCTGATACCTTTGGAAAATATTCTGGGAATTAAGAAAGAGCATTCCAAAAACAAACTACCATCAAACACTACTGCCACTAGATCCAAAACCAGTATGTAACTAGAGAGAGGAGAGAGAGGAAAAGGGAGAAAGAGAGAATGAATTTTATAGTAGGTTCCATATTCACTAGAGAATAAACAAACCAACTAGTCATTTGATCAATGAACAGGAATTTTGCCAATTACAACAGGACTTTTCCTCAACTCACATTCAAATGATAATAGTCATTGAACTAATTTTAAACACAATTCTATTATTTTTCACTTATGCAACAACACTCTGAAGTGCCTGGGGCCCAATCTCACTCAAAATCACCAATGGACATGTTAACCAATAACACCACAAGAGCACATACAAAACATCCCTCCCCACCCAGGCAATCCAATGCTGTGCGCTCTGAACTCAGTAACCTCAAGAGCTCTCTGAAAAGACAACAGTGACTACTCACAAACTGAGCACCAAAAAAGGAGTATACATCCCACCTTAGTCCCAGTTTCTTGATGCATCAGTATTCACGGGTAAACAACTAACTCACTCACATGGGCAGAGAGTGGCTATCTGGAGAATGTGTTAGATATGTTATGATTACAGGCTACCTAGGTTAAAAATCAACGTAGACATACCTTTTTACAGGAGCTGAATGTGCCATCAGGCAGAAGGGGCCTTCGCCGCCTCTCAGGGATAAAGGGTGAGCCAAAGCGAATGTAGTGTTTGGGGGTGGTGCAAATTAACGGGGAATGAATAAGACCGGGTAACATGTTCAGGGTCGTTGCCAGTACAGTTGGGTCCGTAGTGATACGTAAAGGGCACTCAACAGGGCATTCTTGCTTCTCTGCTTTGTCATTCAACCATTCTGTAACTAGATACTAAGGTGAAAAGAATTCATTAGTTGATACTGCAGATGTAAGACAGAGGCAGCAGTGCTAGATGACAAAGACAAACCTCATCTACAAACTAGGACACAGGTAGATACAGCAGCTGCAGAAGAACATAAATTGGGCATTCAAACTGCAAGGATATCTTCCTTCACCCTCTCTGTGACCACTAAGGGAGGAATAACTCCAGATGTCAGCATGTAGCTTGGCCTAAAAATTATGGGAATAAAAGAACTGGATGGCTTCAGCCCTCTATGCCCAAATGTTTTATCTAAAAATTCCAATTCAATAATTCTCCCCCCCCCGGGGAAAATACTGGTCCTTCACTTTACTAAAACACAGCCTTTGCCAGAACTAGACTTATGAAGATGTTTTCACGATTTACCTTTTTGGTTTTGGGGTATTTAGATGTTGCACGGTTGACATGGGATCCAGCAATTGATACTACAGTTGGGTCAGACCCTGTTAATTGCCTGTTTTCTCCTGAACTCTCAATACTTCCAGCTTCAGGAGGAGTTACTAAGGTGTTATTTCCTCCCTCTTCCAAGGCAACTTGTGACAACTCTGCTTGCTGTGCAATGGCCTGCTTCTGACGCTTTAGTCTTTGGGCTGAACTGGTCCGGTACCGAGAAATTCGACTCTTCGGTCGAGGCCTGGAAGGCTTTGCTGGGGGTGGTTTGGGGACTGGTTTTTCTGCAGCAACATCCTATAACAACAGCAGAGTAAAATGCTTATCAGAAATTTCTAATGAGCAAACATTCTATCTAGCCTCCTATTCACTATAAGCACACTGTAAAATGCATAAAATTTACATATTTAAATTAGCTAAACAGGCTATAGGTAGATGTTTTGGTTAGTTTTTCCCTCCCGCTCATTAAATATTTATAAAATAGGTCAAAAGTCAGTTTAAGGTAGTCACCTAATTTTAGGGTTCTTAGGGAAAGACAATTAATTATTGCCTTTGTTTCTTTCCCAGACACTAAGGTTTTAGCTTAAGGCTTTTAATTCATGGCTAGGTTAGAGAAGGGAAACATGATTTTATCCTGAGAATTCTATGAAAGGGCAGCTGCATAACTGTGCCATACAGAGGGGCCAAAAAAAGAAACCAAATGATTTTTATGCACTCACCACCAACAGTTTATCTGGCAGAAACAGTGTGAAGTTCCATTCTAGTCTAAAGTGTCTAGTCATTCCAATTCTGTCTCCCTGAATCCCACAGCTGATGAAAATGGCCTTATTTATTGCAATATGAGGTAAAGCTGAAAATGCTGATTTTAACCATTCCAAAAAATAGGTAATTGACATTAGCAAAAGCAAGGATGTCGAAGGTCTGGAGTCTTTTCTTCTCTTACCCCAGCTTGGGAAGACCTCCGGGTGTTTACCCCAATACTCTGTGGGGTGTTTGGGATGGCCACGTTTGAAGCAGAGTTGCTAACTTCAGATTCAGGGGCTTCAGTTTTTGTTTCTTCCCCTACAGGTGTCTCTGAGGCAGTGGTAGTAACCTCTATGTCAGAGTTGCTTTGTTCCAAGGACTGATCTCGCCGCTTCTTTCTTTTCTCTAAGTTTTCAAAAGCATGCATGATGGCTTCAACCTTCCTATCTTCTCGGGTCTAGAAAGAAATATTATTAGTAGGGAAGGAAGCCTCAACCAAAAGGAAGGAACAGCTTTTCAAAAAAAAATTTTTTTTAATTATTCATTTTAGAAAGGGGAGGGAGAAAAGAGAGATAAAAAGGGAGAGAGGGAAGAAGGAGAGATGGGGAGAGAGGGAGAGAGAGAGAGAAAGAAAGGCATGGGGAAGGAGTGGAAAGCATAAACTTGTAGTTGCTTCTCATTTGTGCCTTGACTGGCTAAGCCTGAAGTTCAAACCGGAAACCTGAGCATCCCAGGTCAATGCTCTATCCACTGTACCAGCACAAGTCAGGCAAACCTGAATTTTTCAAAGAAGGCAGCTTGCCTGACCAATGGATAGAACGTTGATCTGGGATGCTGAGGTCCCAGGTTCGAAGCCCTAAGGTCACTGGCTTGAGCAAGGCGGGTCCACTGGCTTTGCTTGAGCCCCCTAGTCAAGGCACATATATATGAGAAGCAATCAATGAACTAAAGTGCCACAACTATGATTTGATGTTTTTCACATTTCTCCCTTCCTGCCTGTCTCTGAAACTTTAATATGAAAGAAAAATAGCCATCAAAACCAGTATTTCTCTGTATTTCAGAAATAACCAAGTAGATTTTCTTGAACTGCTTCTCAGAAACAGAAACAACCATGGATATTTCCAGAAAAAAAAAAAGTAGACTTTGAATTCATATGATTGATAGTGATTTTTAAATGTTAAAACTGCCCTGGCTGGTTGGCTCAGTGGTAGAGTGCCAGCCCGGTTTGTGGATGTCCGGCATTTGATTCCTTGTCAAGGAACACAGGAGAAGCAACCATCTACTTCTCCACCCCTCCCTCCTCCTGCAGGTATGGCTCGAATAGTTGGAGCAAGCTGGCCCTAGTCATTGAGGATGGCTCCATGGCCTCACCTCAAGCACTAAAATAGCTTGGTTACCAAGCAACAGAGCAGCAGACCCAGATAGGCAGAGCATTGCTCTGCAGGGAGCTTACTGGGTGGATCTTGGTTGGGTTGCATGTGGTGTGTGTCTCTCGACCTTCCTGCCTCTCACTTAATAAAAATGTTAAAACTGACAAAAACACACAAACTTAGGAGATTACTGTCATAGGAAGTAGCTCAATAGATGCATTTTGTTTAGACCAAAAGTTTTTCTTGGAAATGAGATTGTTAGTAAGAAGCTTCCAAAGACCATCATCAGATAATAGGCACTAGACAACTACTATGTGTGTGGCAGTGGCGCGGCGCAGTGGATAGAGCATCGGACAGGGATGTGGAAGACCCAGGTTCGAGACCCCGAGGTCGCCAGCTTGAGCACGGGCCAATCTGGTTTGAGCAAAAGCTCACCAGCTTGGGCCCAAGGTCGCTGGCTCGAGCAAGGGGTTGCTCGATCTGCTGAAGGCCTGCGGTCAAGGCACATATGAGAAAGCAATCAATGAACAACTGAGGTGTCACAACGAAAAACTGATGATTGATGCTTCTCATCTCTCTCTGTTTCTGTCTGTCCCTATCTATCATTCTCTCTGACTCTCTCTCTGTCTCTGTAAAAAAATAAAATAAAATAAAATTGACTTTATAGAAAAAGCTCAAATTAAAACCTCCAAATGGCCTGACCTGTGGTGGCGCAGTGGATAAAGCGTTGACCTGGGAACACCGAGGTCGCCAGTTCAAACCCTGCACTGGTCTGGTCAAGGCACATATGGGAGTTGATGCTTCCAGCTCCTCCCCTCTTTCTCTCTCTCTCTCTCTGTGTCTCCTCTTTAAAATGAATAAAATAAAAATAAAAAGAAATTTAAAATGCAGGAAAAAACAAAGACAAAAACAAAAAAAACACCTCCAAATGATAATATAGTACATACGTTGTAAAAGAAATAACGTATTATAAACACAGAAGAGAAAGGCTTCGTATGCTGGGCAGGAGTTAGAAGGAACAAAAGGATGTTAAAAGGTACCTACCACCCTCCTATTATGAGCTGTGTTCTCCTGGTCATCTGTAACCTCTTCTTTCTCGTCTTCTGCTTTTTCTTCTGGATTGTCTATTTCCTTTAAGATAGAGGTAATACTCAGCTATACTCTTAAGCTCTAGGAAAAATAAATCTGATCTTTTTTTCTGGTAGCTTAAAACTCTCTAGAAACAATTTCTAGTGCTTGATAGTGTTACGTGGGGCCACATGGTAAACACAGATGATAAACCCTATTCTCTGAACTAAAACCCAGAAAATAGCTGAAGTATATTCTTGACATTGTTTAAAAAAAAGAATGAACACACACCCACCTTGATATAAAGGGCACTGAGTGTTAATATATACATTTCCTACATAAAAGAACATGCAGCAACCTGGGATCCTCTTCATTTGGAGATGATCAATACCATAGCAACAGCGTCTAGTCAATGAACATTACCTCATGGTCACTGGATATAGTCACTTTCTCAGGAACTTGTTCTGGTTGTGGGTTGGTATCTTCTTCTATAGCCTCATTCTGCTGCTCCATCTCCAGCTCTTTCCGCCGTGCTTTTCTCCTTCTTGTCTCAGCTCCAATGATGGGCAGACTTGGAGGAGGGGGGAGTGGCAGTTCTGCAGCATTGGGGTTCCTTTTCTGTATAGGGCAATTCCGGTTCCCCTTGTGACATGCACAGTCCACTTTATAATTACTGCTCCAGAGAAACAAACAAAAGTGCCTGTCTCAGTACCCTTGAAAATCACTTATATTACTCATTTAGTCTCTTGAAATATTAGTACAGTAATTTCTTCTGAAATTATCTTTGAACAAGTTAAACAGAGACATAAAAGAGTCCTATAATTACTTTTTTTATAATTAATATTCTGTGTTTCTATATAATCCCTACTTTTCCCACTGATATACTGTCAGTGGAAAAGAAAGCAAGTCCTACTAAATTCAATTCTCTCAAACTGTCTTTATGCTACCTAGTGGTTACTGAATCGGTGGTGACAGAGTCTGAAGTAGCCTGACTTATCTTCTGTCTCCCTTTGCCATGCCCTAACTTTTACCTACTAATTCCCTACTTAATGTAGTTCTTAAACATATGCAGAACACCAATTTACCACATAACCATTTTTGCCTAAAAGGACCAAGGAAGAAAAAAACATCCATTTTACAAAATCCAACATCTGTGATTTGCTATCTGTTTTTCTGCATTGTCATGAAAAACTAGATTACATGATTTGAGTCAATGGGGTGAATCTTTAATGACCTCTTGCACAAGTGCTGTGTGCAGAACAACAGATGCTACTGAAATTTCTATGAGTGTCAAATGTACCCTTTTTTTTTTTGCTATTTTTACTACAAGGATATAAACCAAAATACCTCTAATTAGGAGACAACTGAGGAGTACCATACTATGTACCTATATCTCTAAAAACAATATAACAAACAAAAATGCCCAAATTTGTCCTTCCCACCACAATTTTTAGGCAAAAAGAATGCAATGCTTGTGAAAAGATTAAAAAGCTGGAAATGGCAAGGAACAAAAAACAAACTTCATAGCTCAATATGTCAGACAAGGCCATTCATGTTAGGAAAGGTTTCAGGTCTTACCAGTTACTGTATTCATAATCAAATGCTATGGTGACCTCAGCATCCTTGGTGATAGCAGACACAGCATAGATACACAGGTGAATCATTCCATCTGCAATCATGTGTCGCACCTGTGTGAATAAGGCTTATGGTTGATGATTTATCATAAAGACCAGGAGCTCTCCCAAAGAAAAAGGAAATTTTTTATCCAAATAATTTCTCATCACTTAGAGTTACAGCAGTCTTGTTATTTAATTGAATCATTTCATTTAAAACTATTATATAGTAATTGAAAATTTATGATACTTCAAAAATTAAACCTTGAGATGTTAGAAATCAGGGTAAGATAATGGTTCCACATAATAAAGCTGTTTTCAGTGAATTAAAATTCCCTAGCCTATAAGCTCAGCTCTGTGGATTTCCTTGCTCTACTTGATATCGCTGCACAGAGTAATCAATTCTAAAAATGTCTAGAATCTCTTTTGTAACACTATTAAACAAAATCTAAAATACTACAACCACATGGCTTAGTTCGGGCCCAATGACATCTCCTATTATATAGCAATTTCTTTAATATAACTTCTTTCACTTCTTATCCAGTTTAGTTTTCTCTTTAGCAAATGCATTTCCCATTCTTCCACTCTAAAAAAATCCATTCTTTGCCCTCATCCTGTCAGAAAAAAGCATCATTACTTTTGCTTTTTAAAAAAACACAAGAGAATTTTTAAAAAATATTTTTTAAAGATTTATTGATTTTAGAAAAAGAGAAGGGAGGTAAGAATTGGAAGCATCAACTCATAGTAGTTGCTTCTCGTATTTGCCTTGACCAGGAAAGCCCAGGGTTTTGAACCAGCAACCTCAGTGTTCCAAGTTGATGCTTTATCTATTGCGCCACCACAGGTCAAGGCTATTTTTGATTTGTTTGGTCTCTCTCTTACAATTAAAGATCATAACCATTTCCTACCAACCTTAATCTGGGTGAAGTTTTCAGATTACTTCTTCAGTAGACTGTTCTTTGGTGATTCAATTCAAAGAGAAGTTGTTACAGAAATCTTACCTCTGCATTTGGTGTACACGATCTTCTGATGAACCGAGCATCATTACCAAAAGTACGTGCATCCACACACATCTCTACACCATTGAATTTTGAGTAGAAGAGCACAAAGGGGTATGGTCTAGGAATATAATTAAAATTCCTGTAACTCCTGACACAAATGCAAAGGCCACCCATGATTTCAAATAAAGCATAAGCAGACAGAAAAAGCAGCAGTCTTTTGCAATTTCTTAACTTGGAAAAAAAATTGTCTGCTTTTGATAAAAGAATAAGCACTGAGAAAGAAATACTTGGTTTCTGTAGGCATTATCACTTCATTAAATAATTTGTAGATTTATTTGCACTTGTCTAGTAACAGCAGACAGACACAAACTTATCTGAGCTGTAATCTTTTCCCCAAGAGAGTATCTATCCTATCAACCAGGATTTTATAGCCATACTGCTCAGCCAGGCCCACTTTAGCCCTCATTGCTCAATAAGTGATATACTTACTTTTTGAAGAAATGCCCATTGACCTCAAATTGCTGTCGTAACATGACTTTGCCTCGATACTCTATTATAAGTGTGTCCAAAGCCAAATCTCTTGCAGCCCTCAGGATCTTCCGATGTTTTTGAACACGAGTGACTCTTCCCAACTGTAGCTGAATGAAACCAGAGTATCAGCGTCAGATAATATTAACAGCAGTTTAGTAGACACTAAAAATATTTCCTAGTTGAACAAAAGAAACCAGTATTTTAAAGATTTATTTGTATAAATTATTTAGCTCAATGACCACAAATTTTTGATTTGACAAAAGGTCAGTATTTCTAGGAAGTACACTCCATGTAGTTGAACCTGTCATCCCTTCCAAGATAAGATCCAAGAAAAAAAGCATATGGTTAAGATTTTAGTGGTCTATGTTTAATGTAAAAATGAGGAAAAAACAAGTTTAGTTTTCTATTAATCTTAATTTCTACTGAGACTATATAAAATTTCTTATCTATTTTTAATTAATAACAATAGTTTAAAAATATGTATCTGTATAGTTTCCAGTTAATATAACCTGCTTTTGGTTAAAGGTGCTCAGTAGCTAATTTGTTATTCTAAGACCTTGTACATTTGAAAGATATAGTAATTACAATATATATCCACTTCTTAGGCTCTTATGAATCAACAACTTACTTAGTCATTAATCCTTTGATCCTTACCTGCATTTGGGAACCAATAACTGTATTATTACAGGCCAACTCAGTCTTATTGATAGTGTCTAAAATAGCAGTTTTGCCCACAAACTCCTTGTTAGAATGTAGATGTTGTTCAAGGGCGTTCTGTACATCTGCACTGTATTGATTAGTGAAAGCTTCTTCATACTGATCAGTCCATAGTCTTATCCGATTTTCCCATCCCTCAGTTGTATTCTCATCTAAATTCTGTGCTTCAGAAGGAGAATTCTGTAGAGAACAAAGGTCAGGTAGATTAGCAGAGTCCAGGAATTAAAATGGGAGGGAGAAAGAGGCTGTGTCTCAAAGAAAATTTGTTTTCACTTAGCAGTTGGTATGGCATAAAAGAGTAATGGCAATTCCCTGGGAGTCAGGAAATCTGGCTTCTCCCATAATCTCATTACCAATGAGCAGGGAAGCCTCGAACAACTTAGAAAAGCTCAGTTTCCTAATTTCTAAAGTGAGAAATTAATGTGGATTGTACTTCTATCACTTTCATAAAACTCAATTTTGTTCTTATCAGAATATGAAGTTAACAAGAAATTTTCCATGAGAATGAATGAGACACCTTAAATAATCACTTAAATGTCAATACTTCTTGAGTATCTGCATTTGAGTGCCAGCCCAAACTGGTATTATTTTACTTCTCTCTAGAAGAATTTTTTTGTTTTTGTGTGACTTATTTTCATTATACAATTAATATATGTTCATTCTATACATGTGACCCAAATAAATAAATAACCCATCATTTCACCTCCCAGAGAAAAAGTTATTCTGGAGTGTATCTTTCTAACACTCTATTTTCAACAATTTAAACAGCCATGCTCTGGAGAGGGGAGGGGAGGGGAAGGTAGGAGAAGGGAGGGGAACGGGTGAGTAGGTAGAGTATAGAAAATATTGAGAGGTACTTTGCTATACTTCTCTAGGAAAATCACTACCCTCTATGGTGACAGCACTGAGAAAAGATCATTATATCACAGAAACATTCATCCTAAACAGACAGTTTTATGTGTTTGAACTATAGAAACAGAGCTTAAGTCTGATACATGCTCTCCATGTTACTCAAGACTTAAAGTGCCATAAAAAAACAAAACAAACACCATTTTGAGATGATGTCATACTAGTGATGACTAGAAGGAAAAGACAGTCTAGTACCAAAGTTACTTACAAACCATGTTCACACTAAACTTGCAAAAACAGGTATAAGAAAATTTAACATACTTTCCATGAATGATACAGAAAACACTTATACCTATTATTATAACAATTACTTTATTTCATTTTTGTGTCACTGGTTTTAACTGACTGTTGTCTACCATCCTTTCCCCACAAAACAGTAAAGGAAAAAATACCGACATTTTCTATATTTCTCACTAGAGTCCAAAAGACTGAACAACAAAGTATTTAAGAAACACATAAGGCCAACACACTGAGAACAGAAGACCATCTGCTTGAGATGCCAGTAACAGCTGAGCAAAAGAAAAGATCAAAATCTGAGACTTAAGGGTGCTTGCTTATCAGACTATGGATTATGGGTGTCCACCGAACAGTATTCCCAAATTTAAGCAACCAGTAGGGATCACGAAATTTTTGACTTGGAAGCCTTTCCCATAGTTGTTTGTTATTCATTAATACAACTTTGTCTATTCTGCTGTCCTAATCTTCTGGGTACTGAACACCCATTTCAGTGGGTTTAGAACAGTGGTTCTCAAGCAAAGGTAATTTACCCACAAGGAGACATTGGTAATATCTGAAGCCACTTTTGATTACTATACCTGTGTGTTACTGGTACCTAGTGAGTAGATGCCAGGGATGCTGCTCAACAGCCTACAATGCAAAAAATAGCTCCCCTTAAAACCCCAAGAATTTCTTGGTTCAAAATATCAATAGTGCCAAGATTAAGAAATTCTGAATACTCTTCAAGTAGGAAAACTCCTGACTTTAGTGTTAAAAATTCAAACAATCAATTCTTCCCATTCTTATAGCTCTTATCCTGATTGTTGGTGTTCTTTCTAATAACGAATTCTGAGTACAAAATTTGTAATTCAACCTAAAATTCTGATATGAGAACTAAAATAAACTGACCAGTATTTTTTATTGAAAACTTTAACACATTAATGGAGCTATCTGTCAACATTACTAGATAGCAAGCGATATTCAGGGTTTATGTGTTGTTTTCTAGGAGTTAGTCAACAGCTTTCAAAACATTTCAAACCTCTGGAGATGTTATAATAGCTGATAAAATAGAAAAAGGCTTAACTGCTGGGATGAGGGCTATGTTTGTTCTATAAGGTCCTCTATAAGCAAAGAAGACAAAAATAAAGGGACTGTTAGTTAAAGCAAACTTGGCCCCTTGCAGGAGGTAATAACTGTGTTCTAAGACATCTGGGGACTCTGATGCTCTTGGGCTTTAAGCCCTCTTCCCATCTCTTTAACAGACAAGTAAAAGCCTATTTCCAGGTATATACAAGGCAAGGCCTTCAATTTTTATAAAGTGCCACCCGAGATCTTTGTTAACATCAGTCATGCTGGTGCTCCAAATATATATATATATCCTAATAAAGCTTATCCTCACTAAAAGATTTTAATATTTTCCCCAAATAACTGTCAACAGGAAAGATCCTGCTTTTCCATAATTTAAACGTTTAGGGATACGAATACTTATAGATTTAAAACAGATCTTAATAATAATTAAATACTTTGAAGTCCTAAGTAATAGTTTGGGAGGTATGTTGTCATCATATATATATGTGTGTAAAGAAAGATACCAGCCAGTATAATCAAGTCAAATCTCCTTTGAGTAAACTCTGTTTTAATCACCCAGTAGCTAAAGAAGCTAAGAGTCCACGGCATGTAATTTCTCTATTCTCCAACTGCTATCCAGAATTATTACTTATAAGCTCTTTTCTTTGATAACCAAAGAAAAGAAACATATTAACATCACTGGAATCTTCCATACCAAATAAGATATGCCAGGAGAAAACAGTCAAAAGTAAGTAATTCTAATAAGAGTAATTCCTATCAATAAATACTTTCCTACTGATTAAAATTATCCTTCCAACTGGTGATTAAAGCCCACATGGTGCTAGAGTTGGTACATAAGAGACCCTTTATCACCAGAAAAACTTCAGTCCTGAGGTTGAGGCCAATCACAATGACAAAACACATCAGCCTCATTTTGTCTGGCAAAATGTCACTTACCCTCAGAAAAGCAGCTAATGAAAAACCAACAAATGAAGGATAATTACAGAAATGGAAAATAATTCAGAAAATGGCCAACAACATCTACTTTGAGAAATGCTCTATGAAAACTGAATGGCAACAATTACAAACTAGTGAAAAGCAGAATTCAAGATTCCCAGACCATCAGTGTCAAGAAAGAAGCTAACCAAAATGCAAGATCACAGTGAAGTAAAACACAGCATCAGGGAAGAATACCCCTTACCTTCATCCGCAAGGACTTCCGGGATCCCTCTCGAAATGCCTATCCCAAAGAGGAAAACAAGTAGAACAAAACAAAACTTGGTACCAAGAATGACAGTTATACCTATCTGACACTAAAACTACGGCAAAAACTAGTGTCTTAGTCTGCCCCTTTTTCCCTAGGTAATAAATACAATTTAATTCCCCGTGCTATTAATCAAGAAGTGGGGTAGCACAAGGCCAGTGAACTCTGTACCTAATTCCAGTACTTCCCTTTGTGAAACTAGGTAATTAATAGGGAAGAGCATGCATCACTTAAATTCCCTGACACTAAAAGAAAAAGTAAATCCAAATGGTAAGCAATATGGCAGATTTACCAGTTTTGAAATTAAGAAGGAAACAAAGACCAATTCCCTTAACAAGGGATGGGCAAGTCACCTAGGAGCAACAAAGTTGCCATGATGGGGAAGAAAGAACACAAAACAGAAGAGGTTCCTCCTGGAGACTTTTTAGTTGAAAATACAGCAAAGTGACCACGACACTGAGGAAGCCTAGACCATTCAAGAGACGTTTCCTGATTTTTTTGAAACAAGGAAAAAAAATCAACCCAATGACATGAGGTGGGCATGTACCAGGACAAGAATTTCAGACTGCTTTGGGCTGCAGAGACAGGGAGATACTATAAGGATAGTGGAAGCCTAGACTGCAGGCTGTAGCACATACGGGCTTGTGCCAGGTGGGGCTGGGATTTCATACCTGGGATAGGGCCTGGAGGAGAAGAAACTTTTTGCCAGCTGTGATGGTATGAAGTGGCAGAAGAGAGGTTGGTCTACATGTTCACAACAGATTAGCTGATTTTTGCAAGTAGAACAAAGTGGCCCTTCAAACATCTGGATCAAACTTCTTAAAAGAATTTTGGTGCATTCTTGGTCTATTTCAGACATATTTTTATTTAAGATACTTTTACCCTCCATACCTTGATTTTCTTTGTCTTTGGTGCCGCACGACCCTTTTCTGGACTCCTTTTCCGCTTCTTGGGTTTCGTTCTCCTAACAGTTAAGGTGATGCTTGTAGGGGTGTGCTGTGTTGCCGTATACAACACAGTGGAAGGAGAAAGCTCCTCATCCCAGCTTTCTGTTGCACTGCTATCCCCACCTGAAAAAAGGTTTATTTCATAGTACACACTGTTTAAACAGATGCAAAAGTACGTACATTAAAAAGCAGCTTATTCCATTAGATCTATACCATATCCAGTAAGCCATTACTTACTTCTACTATTAAGTCTATATCTATATAACAACAAAAAATATACCCACCTTCCATTTGAAAACAACATTCATCTTATGTCACTGGCATAAGCATATACACTGTTCTGCTTGGTATATATTTCTCCCCTTATATTCAGTCCCAAAGTTCTACTGCCTCAATATGTAGCAAAGAAGATCTTAGTTTTTGTACTAATAAGGAATATTTTGATCGCTACAGGGCTAAAATGTCGCTTATGGATACAGTTAAGTCACAGTAAGAATTATACAGTGGTCTTGAGAGGACTTCGATCCCCATGAAAAGAGCTAAGCACCATATGAACGAACTTATAGGAACATACTGAGACAAATACTTAAAATAGAAAACACTATGTCAAAATATGGGCACAACTCATCTTTTGCTCACCTGATATGTTGTCCTGCTTCCGCCGATGAAGTCTAATAACCTTCCCCCTGCTCATTCCCCTAAAGAGGGAAAATAAACTTAAAGTAGTCCTTCCAAGAGCATGCAGCACATCATTGTACACATGGGAGAAGTGTCTCTGCATACACTACCCCCTTCCTCCCACCTACCAAAAGTTTCCAGGACATTAAATTTCATATCAAATTCAATAGCTTTAACATCAATCTCTCATTCCTTGTTGTCAGCAATTCTCACCTAGTGCAGAGAATTCGAGCCAAGGAGCACTAAGGAATCATCTACATTAACAAACACAAGAAAGAATACTTTGAGCTTTTCCCTACTAATAAGAAACCCTAATCCCAGCAACCCAGATTGAATTTAGAAGGAACACGATCTTACCTGCACTTGTCACAGTTGAGAAGGAAGCCATCCTGAGAAAGACCACAAGGACACCAGGTAGGAACAGTCTCTCCTTCAGAGTTCGGGCTGTCTCCACAGCGTTCCTCTACGGGCGACGGCAGGCCATTCAGGTCAGAACGAGGGATGATCGTCTGGACAGGGGGAGAAGCAGGAGGTGTCGGAGGAGGAGGGGCTCCGTAATTATGATCCTGAAAATAAGATTTTTTAAATCAACAGTGTCCAAACACTGGCCCCTCTCTCCCCTAAAGTATGGTACATATGGAAAGAAAGAAGAAAGTAGTACCCTTCGTTTTTTGGCTTCAACCAGGAAAGTGATAAAACAAAATGCCAAGGTCAACTGGGACATAAAAACAAGAACAATGATGCAGGGCTAGACGTCCGCTGGAGGCAGGGAAGTGCAAAAGGGGTAACTTCGTCATGCTGCATATAAACATTGTAAGAAAGTCACAATGTATAAGAATGGATTACACTCCAGGAAGATCACTGCTTTGGAGAGAAAGAAATGCATACTCACAGCGTAAGGCAGTCCTCGACACCCATGCCTCTGAGTGGTCCCATAATTATGAGTGGAATACACGCTCTTCTCATTAACTGCTGGACTAGCCTCCACAGATTCAGGGCTGCACAAAGGCGAAAAGCAACGCATGATAGCATAACACCTAATCTTCCCTCAAACTAAGACTTAACTTCCCATTCTAACCCCTCCTTTTTCCACAACCACCAGCTACTAGAATAAGAGGAAAAACTCAGTGAAACAATCTAATTAACATAACTAAACCTACAAATAACACTAGGAGTGTTATTAAATGTGGGTTTGTGTGTAACATGAAGCCAGTACAGGCAGATGTCTCAAGGCAGGCACCTGGGATACAAGGTGTCCCTAATGACAAACACAAACGTACCAGCTGAGCAGGGAGTTTCCCCTAGAGAAGCCACTCTGGGCTGCTTTAGACTCAGAACTATTCTTCTTAATTGGCTCTCTTAATACTTCCATGAAACCTCACATGACATTTGCAGTGAGTGTGATGATGAAAGTGCCTTCTGCACTGCCCCAGGGACCAGGCCCTCTTCCATTCACTACCAAGACAGGATACCCTGAAGAAAGTACAGGTAAAAACAATGGCATCTTATATTTATACCTCTCATCTCAACCCCCAAACACCTTTCAAATATTAGAGTAATAACTTCTTATCCACCAATGACATGCAAGCATATCAAGGACACAATTATTTTATAGCTGCATGGCAATACAACAGAACTTCAAAATAGTCAAAACTGTACTAAGAAGTTTTGTTAGTCTAGTGACAATTAACAGTAGTAGTAGTGGCTACCATTTTGAATTTCCCATTCTATTCTACATACTTTATATATATTCATTCATTTACTCTGCAACTACTAAACATAGTAAATAGTACCCCATATTTACAGGAGTGTATACTGAGGTGGTGAATTTATAACAATGTCTGACTTCAAAGCCTGTGCTCTTTCCACTGTGTCTAACTGGTCTGTAAACCAGTTTAACATTCTACTTTTAAAGAAAATTATGAAATCTTAAGTAACTGGACTTAGTGAGAAGCTTGGTTAAGTATCTTTTTCTACCCTCCCTGCATGAAAAATAAACAGTTCAGGCACAATTTTTTAATATAAAAGAATTATAAATGCATTTGAATTCAGAAATTTAATGTAATCCTTTATTTGGTAATAAAAAGGCATAAGTAGCAAAGAATAAAATTTTAGGGAAAAAAACTTTAAATGTTGGGGAATTTTGAAAGTTAATTAACTTCACAGAACTGAATAATAGATTATTTGCTATTTAAATTAATCAGAACAGAGATTCACAAATTACAAACTCCAAGGACACCACATCAGCTTTAGAGATCAAAGAAATTTTTTTGGGGAATAGAATAATGCATACTGTTTGCCTCAAGTAATATATGTTTTTCCTGCTTGAAAAAACACAATATATATAGCACCCGGCAGGAATAAAGTGTGAGGTTCAACGTGGCACAATGTCAGCCAAGAAGTGAGGGATAAAAAGAAATTCTGATATATGCATCATCCAACTCACCCAGTATATGCTCCAAAACTGTGAGAAGGAATCTTATTAATAACAGCAAAGGTAAATTCTGGGTGAAGAACTTCAGACACAGGAAAGTATTCTCTGTTAGTGAAGTGCATGCATTTTATTACTTTAAAGAGTGTCCTTAAGATGGGAACTGGGAGGGGGGGTATACACCAAATATGCAGGTCAGAAATCTTGAAAAAAAGATGATCTGATAATGATTCACTGCAAGGCAATCAGCTCTGAGTATTAGGAAACATGTGGGTTTCCTAAATGAAACCAAAGGCAAATAAGCATTAACAAAATAAAGGAAGAATTTAGTTTCTGATGGACAGTTGAGAAGTAATTTTATACATTATTAATTTACTTGATAAACAAGTGTTCCAAAGAGCTGTACATATTATATATAGGAGATTCTGTATCACTGAACACATGGGGTGAAACATGACAACTGTTTAGTAGGAATGATTTGTGATTTATTTTTTGACAGGAAAAAGGAAAAGTGACATGAAATAGAAGATGGCCTTGGAGATGCAGCTATGCTGGTTGTATCTTACCCATCTTCAAACTGGGTAAGTATGAACTTATGCACTTTAAGTGCAAGTCTAGGGAATAAAAGCAAAATGTATGTTCTAGAGGTTAAAAGGCCATCCCCATTTGTACAATACTTTCTCGTCAAGCACAGCGTTTAATATATTGCTATGCACGTCAAATACTAAAATTTAAGCGCTTGTATTTTGATGAGGAAACTGCAATTTCCATACTGGTTACTGATTCAATACATAGTTACAATTGACAGACAAATAAAGGATTTATTAGGATATTCCTTGATATATATATCAGCTCTTATCTATATTTTAAATGAATTAATAATTTGGAGTGTTAGCACCGCATCTCTTTATTGGTCAACCATTTTATACAAATATAACAATACCCTTTCTCCCCCGATGTTTGAACTACTATGACAGTTGGACACATACACAGAACCCATGCTTACAACAGATATACTCCCTCAATTGTGTTCTAAGTACAACATGCAACTTGCTATTATAATGCTACCTCTTGGGAAATGTCTGAAGTTCATTTATGACAGGGTTGTAAATTCAGAAAACTCTTTGCTTTCATTGTTATATCTCGAGTTTCTCCACAAATATATAAAAAATGCATAATACATAAGGTTACTATCAGCTTTAAAAAACCGTAAGGTAAGATCTAGGTCTTTTCCTTGGTTGAGTATTTTACCTTTCAAACCAGATTTAATCTTCATACCAGTGCCCAGAATAGTGGAATATGCATGAAAGCAGAATACCCATGGTGAAGCATTATATATACCATCAATAATTTAACAGAATGGTACATAAGCTAATTGTTGACATTCTCTTACTTGTAAAAATGCTAAACAAGCAACTGTGTATAAATACTAAATAAATAACTGCAATTAGTAATGACCACAGTATCAAAAATCTGTCTGGAGATTGTGAATTAAATGTCTCAGGAAACAGAAACACTGCAGTCAAATTTTTAAGCCAGAAGTTATTTTTCATTTTTGCAATTACTTCTGGATTCCCTAGCAACAATTATGGGCAGTCATCTGTGTACTCTGGGAGAAATACCAGTTTTAAGAGTAACTGCTTTTAGTTTTTTTATCTACTTATCCCCAATTCTCTGATTTAATCTCTGAAATTTCTCACAAACGTTAATGCTCTCTACCTACACAGCTTGCTAGTCAGTCCATATACGAGGCTAGTGTATGACTTTATAAAAATCTATTAACATTCTATAACTAGTTACCTATTAATGCAGGAAGATTTTTAAGTACCTTATTTGGGAAATACTTATAAAATTGTACACCTCAGCTACTGAGGTAACTAAAACTATCTGGCATGCAATAACAAACAAACAAACAAACAGAAAAACAAAAAGCCCTGGAGGAAACACAATGGACCCTTCCCCATCCCCCACCCTCCACCTTCCTTTTTATATGGGAATAAGGGCAAAAATGGTTTTAAATTCTAGACTACCCCAGAATATAATACACTGTTGCTTAGGGTAGCTTCATTTTAAGTCTTCCTCTTTTAGGAGGTCAGCAAACAGTAATCTTAGGAGGCTTTGTGAAGAAATATACATGCTCTATTAATAGTCCCAGTTTTAAGAAAGAAAACCACTATCAATCAGGGATGCAGTGAACCCAGAGTTCTGGTATACAGTTGCTTTTCTTTGCTGAAGGGGGAAGAATCCCCAGGGGCTGTGAAAATGGCAAGAGAAACGGGAATTAGAGCAACACCCACCTCACTCAAGAAGTGGCTGTGGGATCAAGAGTCTGAACTGGACCTGAACATATTCAAAACACCAGGATTTTTCCAGCCCAGACCCTAATCCCTGGTACTGCCTGGAATAGACTTGGCTTCTGGGGGTGTGCTGCCCCCTAGGCCCCTTGGGTCTCTTTCGCTGGACTTTCACATCCTTGTGTAGTGCCACTTCGTCTTGAAAGGTAGGGGGCTTCCACTTCCTTTCTGTAAGCAAGGAAGATTGGGTACAAGGGAGGTAAAAGGACAAGAGGGGGAATCTGTAAGCAGGGGGAATCTTGGACACTTAAAAGAGAAGGGATACAAAAGGCTAAAATTTTTAAAACTGTGAATAATATATAAAGTTTTATAACAAAGGCCTACCTTCATTGCCATTTGGCATTTAAATTCTTCAAGAATTGAGAGTCTATTTTAGGAATTGGGCTTTTCGACAAACTCTGAATTCCTAAAGCTGCTCTTAGCTGAAAAAAAAGTTTGGTACCACTGATTTTGAAGGTCCTCTTTCTAGGCAATGAATATTATAAAAACTGATGACACTGCTTTCCATGTTTTCTACCCCAAACGTTAAAAGGTTTAAGTAACCTGTCCACATAAAGTCTCAGCCCCTTTACTCTAGAACAATGAGAAGTACATAGGAAGAGGCCTTCAAGGAAAATCAGTTGGAGAGAACCCCTCTTTATCTCCATTCATCAGAATAATCATTAATTGTAAAGAAGCAGGTAGTGACACCTACTTTATTTTAATCTTCCCCTCCCATCAAAACAAATGAAAATGTCATCACTACTTTGCACATTTCTTTCTATTATTTATTCACAATGCCCACCCCCAATTCTTTTCCTTCTCTTTTCTTCCCCCTCTAGCTTCTATGGGAGAAGGGGAAAGGACTAACGTCATGTATAGTGGGACGAGGCTTGGGTTTAGAAAAATATTACATATTTATTATTTATTAGATGCCCATAAGAAAGTTATCTCCACACAAACTGGTAATTCACCTACTACCTAGGAAGTAGCACTTACTCTGATCCAGCAGCCATATCTGAGTAGGATGTATCTGGTGTGGTGACTCCCAGAGGGATTGCAATGCTCATGACGTCCAAACAGCAGAAAGTGGAAATCACGGGGTCCAATTAATGGAGACTGGCCACTCTGAGAGTGGGGGTGAGCTGCAGAGCCTCAACCAACATGTTATGGACATGAGGAATCCTGCCACAGGAAAAAAAACAACAACCTAGTAACCAGATAGTTCTTTAAATTTATCCTAAATGCTACTAAATATTTTTTCATTTTCTGAATAAGGCTTTTAAAGAGATAAAAAGAAAACAAGTACAGCAAAGAGATCTACGCATTGTCCAATATATACTATATACTGCATTAATGAGGTAGCAAAAATTATTATGCTTTTCATTCCCATTTTAACATTTTCTTTTTATTTATTTATTTTATAGGGACAGAGAGAAAGTCAGAGAGAGGGACAGATAGGGACAGACAGGAATGGAGAGAGGTGAGAAGCATCAATCATTAGTTTTTCATTGCCGTTATGACACCTTAGTTGTTCATTGATTGCTTTCTCACATGTGCCTTGACCGTGGGCCTTCAGCAGACTAAGCCACCCCTTGCTGGAGCCAGCAACCTTGGGTCCAAGCTGACGAGCTTTTGCTCAAGCCAGATGGGCCCGCGCTCAAGCTGGCAAGCTCAGGGTCTCGAACCTGGGTCTTCCGCATCCCAGTCCAACACTCTATCCACTGTGCCACCGCCTGGTCAGGCTAACTTTTTTTTTTTAGATAAAAAGAAAGTAGTAGTCTGCCCAACTCACCAATAAACACATCTCTCCCATTCTACAACTGCTCATCAAACAAAAATTACCTACAGTCTAGGACCTAACTAACAACTTTAAAGATAGAGAATGGTTAACAGAAATATAGTTTAAATGACAATTCAAAATCTTCATTTAAACCTCACCCCCCATTCCAAATAACTGCAGTTTTTCCGCTGCCAATGATTCTTTCAAATGAAATATGATAAAAGATATAAATTTGTTTCTTACTTCCTTCTTTTGTCACAGAACATGTTTTCTTTTTTTAAACCATTTTTATTTTAATTATAATTTTGGGGGAAGATGCAAATATATTAACAACTATGTATATTTATGAGGTAATAGTCATTGCTAGGTATGAATAAGAATATAAACCACAAAATACAGCTTCATGATAAAGATCAGAAAATTTGTATGGAAAAGTAGTAAGGATACCTCAGGTTGATGACCTTATATAACCAGTAAAATTTGAGAAAAGAAAGACTCACAAACTACTGAAGAGTAAAAATGCAGAAGTAGATTAAGAGATTTGGAGGTATAGTGCAAAGGGGAAAAGGTAACTGTATGATTTTACATCAATGGCTTTATATAGTAAAAAAAAATACTATTAAAGGATGAATAAGGATTTATGTAGGAAGAAAATTCAATGTTCAAGACCCAGATTAATAAAGACATCTGCAAAAAAAAAAGACTACAAAGAGTCATGACTGATTAAAGATAAAATAAGATGGCAGAAAAGTCAAATTATTTTTTATATTAAGCCTGACCAGGCGGTGGCGCAGTGGATAGAGTGTAGGATTGGGATGCGGAGGACCCAGGTTCCAGACCCCAAGCTCGCCAGCTTGGACCCAAGGTCGCTGGCTCCAGCAAGGGGTTGCTCAGTATGCTGAAGGCCCACGGTCAAGGCACATGTGAGAAAGCAATCAATGAACTAAGGTGTTGCAACGGCAATGAAAAACTAATGACTGATGCTTCTCATCTCTCTCCATTCCTGTCTGTCTGTCCCTATCTATCCCTATCCCTCTCTCTGACTCTCTCTCCGCCCCTGTAAAAAAAATAAAAATAAAAAGATAAATGGAACAAAACGTATATGATAGAGTCAATCCAGGGGACTAACATAAATTTTAAATGGTAGACAATCTGAGCTGCTTAAATCTTATTTTGATATCTGAAGCAAATTAATGTGGGTAAAAAAAACCAAGCCAAGATTTTAAAGGGCACACAAAGACAGTATTAGCCTTTTGTGTCGTTTTAGAATGCTAGAATAGCTATAAACTGAGTTCTCCCTGGCACCTACACTATGCAAAAGCTTGATCTCACCAATGGTGCTAGGACTCACCAAATATGAGTGTGGCATCAGTTCCTACTTGATGGAAGGTGTCACATTGCTAAGACTTGGAACTGAAATGAAAAGGGCAAATCTTCCTATTATTTATTTCTTCCTCAAAGTTTATAAAAGTGACTTATATAACTTTCTGCCTTTGAGCCCATCTTACACATAAATGTTTCCTTTTGCTAACAATATATCCAGACAGAGATTTAAGTGCAGTCTCTGGAAATCTGAAATAAAATCTATATATGAGAGAAGAGAAAACACAACAAATAAGCCCAAAGTGCATAAAATTAAATATTGGGGATTGTTGGTTCAATGTTCTCTAATTTTAGTATCACTGTATAATTCGAATAAAAAAGAAAAAAAATTGCCCAAGCTGGACAGCTCTGTTGGTTAGAGCACCACCTGGAAGCTCAGGGGTGGCCAGTTCGATTCCCAGTCAGGGCACATACAGGAATGTTCCTGTCTCTCTCTCTCTGTCCTCTCTCACTAAAATCAATAAATAAAAATTAAAAAAATAAAAAAGAAAGAAAAATAAAGCCCTAAACTGCCTGGCTTAATAATCAAAAACAGTCTGATAATAATATCTTTTCTGACCAATACAGAAGTTTGAATCATGCATTATCTTTCAGTAAGGAACAATAAAAAAGTTACTCAGCACCATTAAAAATCCTCTATCAAAGCTGTTAGATATCCACATAAAAGTAGGCTTCTAGATAAGAGGCAACTTATAAATGTACACTGCTAGTTATTTTTCTGAGAGTAATTTTTATAAAGATACAAAAAAAAAAAAAAAGATGGGATAATTACTTCAGACAATATCTCCTTAATACATGATCAATACATTCCTCAATGAAATTCTACCTTAATTTTGATAATTGAGAAATAACTTTAAGATACATTAAGTAGCCTGACCAGGCAATGGTGCAGTGCACAGAGCGTCAAACTGGGATGCAGTGGACCCAGGTTTGAAACCCCGAGGTCGCCAGTTTGAGTGCGGGTTCATCTGGTTTGAGCAAGGCTCACCAGCTTGAGTCCAAGGTCACTGGCTTGAGCAACGGGTCACTCGGTCGGCTGTAGCCACCTGGTCAAGGCACATATGAGAAAGTAATCAATGAGCAACTAAGGTGCTGCAACGAAGAATTAATGCTTCTCATCTCTCTCCCTTCCTGTCTGTCTGTCCCTCTATCACCAAACAAACAAACAAATAAACACATTAAGTAGTTAAGCCTGACCAGTGGTGCGGCAGTAGACAGAGCATCAACCTAGGACCTTGGTTTGAAACCCGAAAATTGTTGGCTTGAGCAAGGGGTCACTGGGGACCCCATGCCCCAGTCAAGACAGGTATGAGAGGTTATCCACAGAATTAAAGTACCACAACTATGTGTTGATGCCTCTTCCTCCCCTTAAAAACAAAACAAAAAACATTAAGTAGTTAACTAGGAATTCCTTTTTCATTAATTGCTCCATTTTCCTTTTGTCTAGTTTTATATGGCTCACTCTTCTGATAAAAGCAATCATAGGTTAGCTTAGCCATCTTATTCTAAATAATGCTTTCAGAATCCTGGGGCTTAATTATAAAGGAAAAAAAAAAGTAACAAAACCAAATTTTGCATAAACCCTGAGTACAGTTTCTTCCTATAATAACACTCTTCAAAATGTAGCCATCAAAATGTTAACTGAGACCCTGGCCAGCTGGCTCCATGGTAGAGTGTTGGCTCAGCATGTCGATGTCCCAGGTTTGATTCCTGATCAGAGCACACAGGAGAAGTACATGTCTGCTTCTCCAACCCCCCTTATCTTTTCTGTCTCTCTCTCTTTTCCTACCCTCCTGCAGCCATGGCTTGATTGGGGAGAGTTGGCCCGGGCACTAAAGATGCCTCCATGGACTCCGTGACAGGTGCTAAGATAAAGCTCCAGCTGCAATGGGCCCAGATGGGTAGAGCACTGTCCCCTAGTGGGCTTCCTGGGTGGATCCCTATTGTGGCGCATGCAGGAGTCTATCTCTGCCTCCTCCTCTCAAAAAAAATTTAACCAAAGAGCTTTTAACAAACCATCTATTTGCAATATTTTATTATAATGGCACTACAGTGGTACCTTTAGATGTGAGCAGACCAACATACAATTTTTTTTTAAGATATGAGCTGTGACTTGGTCAATATTTTTGTTTGAGATCTGAGTAAAATTCTGAGATAAGAGTCGTGATTTGGGAAGCTGCAGCTAGTTGGCGCACTGGTCCAGTATCAGCAGCCCAACACCAGCATCTCGTTCTTTCTCATGTGTTACCCACAGAATCAAGTCGAATCTCGTGCACTGTACTCGTTCTTGCATCATTTTTGCATTTATTTACGAACTTTTTCTGTGTGCTATCATGGGGCCAAAGAAAGTGAGTGTAAAGGACAGTGGTGAGAAGAAGAAGAGAATGATGCCGATAGAAGTAAAGCAAGAATAGAAAAACATGAGCGTGTACAAGTGATTGAACTGGCAAAGCTGTACAACCGCAATACATCTACAATTGTACCATCCTTAAACAAAAGGATGCCATCAAAAGCACAAATCCAGTGAAAGTAATTACAATTCTGTCCCAATTAAGGACAAATATCCATGAACAAATGGAGAAGCTTCTGCTGGTGTGGGTGAAAGAGAAAGAGCTGGCAGGAGATACAGTGACGGAGACTGTATTATGCTAAAAAGCACGTATTATTTACGGTGACTTGAAGAAGAATCATCAACCTCAAGAGGCAGCAGAAGATATGTTTAAGGCAAGTCATGGCTCGTTTGAAAATTTCAAGAAGAGATCTGGCATCCACTCGGCGGTGAGGCATGGTGAAGCTGCGAGTGCTGACGTCAAGGCAGCTGAGGAGTACATCGCATGTTTTGCTGCGCTTATTGCAAAGGAAGGCTACATCCCCCAACAAGTGTTCAACTGTGACGAAACAGGATTGTTTTGGAAAAAAATGCCCCGGAGGACTTTCATCAACGCAGGAGAGAAGAAGCTGCCAGGCCATAAACCCATGAATGAACGTCTCACCCTTGCATTGTGTGCAAATGCTAGCGGTGACTGTAAACTAAAGCCACTGCTAGTGTATCATTCTGAAAATCCTCAAGCCTTTAAGACTCACAAGTCTTAAAGAAAAACTGCAGGTTATGTAGCCCGCCAATGCTAGGGCATGGGTTACACGGCAGTTTTTAAATGAATGGGTAAATCTTGTCTTTGGTCCTGCAGTGAAGAAATATCTTTAAGAAAATAAAATCTGATGAAAGCATTACTAATCCCTGATAATGCTCCACCCCACTCACCTGGTCTTGAAGATGACATTCTCTATGAGTTCAAATTCATGAAAGTCCTTTACTTCCCACCCCAAATGACTTCAATCTTGCAACCTATGGATCAGCAGGTCATTTCCAACTTTAAAAAGCTTTACACATCGACCTGGGAACACTGAGGTCACCAGTTCAAAACCCTGCACTGGTCTGGTCAAGGCACACATGGGAGTTGATGCTTCCAGCTCCTCCCCCCTTTCTCTCTTTCTCTCTCTCTCTCTCTCACTCTGTGTCTCCTTTCTAAAATGGAAAAAAAAAAAAAAAAAAAAAAAGCTTTATACAAAGCACTTGTTCCACTGCTGCGTTGAGGTGACTGAGAATACAATTCTAACCCTTTGAGAGTTTTGGAAAGATCACTATAACATAGTGATATGTTTACACATTATTGGCTTGGCATGGCAAGAGGTTACAAGAAGAACCATGAACTCGGCATGGAAAAAGTTATGGTCTGATGTTGTTGCAGACAGGGACTTCGAAGGATTTGAACCAGAGACTGAGACCGAGGTAGAAGCGTTGGAGGAGATTGTGTCGCTCGGAAAGTCAATGGGTTTGGAGTTGGAGGTAGATGAGGGTGATGTAAACAAGTTCGTCAAGGACCATGAGGAGGAACTCTCAACTGAGGAGCTGAAGGAGCCACAGATGATGCAACATACGGAGCTTCTGCAAGAGAGTAGTAGTGAGGAGGAGGTAGAGTCGGAGGAAGTGATTTCTACAAGTGAAATTAAAGACATAATGGCAATGTGGGAGAAGCTTTCAAGTTTCATTGAAAAGAAACACCCCAAAAAAGTTTCAACTGGTCGTGCTTCAGCACTTTTTAATGACACTTGTTTGTCACATTTCCGTCACATTTTAAAAGGCAGGCAAAAGCAAACCTCTTTGGGTAGATTTTTATTCAAAAGTCCTGCAAGTGAAAGTGCCGAAAGTGCAGCCAAAAAGGTAAAAACAGGTGATGATTAAATGAAAAATATGCAATGTTAAGCTTAAAGTTAAGAAAGTACATTTCTTTTACAATTAAATTTTTGTGGTTTCATTTTAAGTAAAGAAAGCGCAGTTTTAGTTAACGTGTCTACAGTGCCTGCATCCCTTCCTCCCTCCCCTCCTCCTCTGCCATTCACCTCCATCAGCCGCACTCATCCGTCTCCAAGGTAAGAATACAGTACATTAAATAACATCTTTTTCTTTTATTTCATATATTTTGTTATGCATTGGTAAAGTATACATGTGTGTTTCTTAATTAAAAATGTCTTTTTTCATAATTTAGGATGGTTTGGGGATGTTTCACGGGGCTAGAACGGATGAAATTTATTTCAGTTATTTTAAATGGGAGAAATTTGTTTGATATACGAGTTGACTGACTTATGAGCTCAGTTACAGAACAAATTAAACTCGTATCTCAAGGTACCACTGTAGTTTATGAGCCAAGACAATAGATTCCTAGTATTGCTTACTGAGCTTAGTAATTATAGTTTTTCATCTATCACATAGTTAAAAGATGTGTCCTAGAGGGACAGAGAAGAATTAACACTGTTACTGGCTGAAACAATTTCAAGATCTTTTTTACTTCTAATTTGTCTGCCTTTTCCTATCAGAATATAACCTCTGTGAAGATAGGGATTTTTGTGTTTTTATCCTCTATTGTAGTTCCAATGTCCAGAATAGACCCTAGCATAGAGAGGGTGTTTGAGAAATATTTGCTGAATAAATTTTGATCATTCTTATCTCAATAGGATTTTATGATTTATGAATCAAAATACAAAAGTTAAAACTTTGGCTAAGTCACCTTTTTATAACCCTCTGAATATGAAGTCCCAAAATAATTATCTATCAGTAGTTCTAAAGACCTAGAAAAAGTTGAGAAACAAATTAGTATGGAAATAACACTGATGGACTCAGACTAGAATTCTACAGAAATACTATTTTAATGGCAAGTGTGTTTCATTTCTGTATATGTCTCATTTACCATCCCATGCTCCATTTAATACTATTATTTTTGTCTTTAACCTTTACATCCTATTTTTCTGTAAAGCTAGACCTAAATAAAAAGTAAAGGAAAATGATCATTTTCTTGACTGAAGTGGTAAATATTTTATTATGTCACTAGATAGATATTCCTTCTCTTTCCTTTAAATTAGAATTATTTCCAACTTTCCAAGGGATTCCTTCTTTTTATCTCTCTCAGGAAGTGGTTCTCTTCTCTGACTGCTCCTAAATTCAGAGGCTTTTTTCTTCCCCCATCAAATGTCACATTTACTCACTCTCCAGTCAGACTAGGGCCTACTATATTCCAATAAGTTCATATTACTCATTTCCCCCTCTCCACTCCATCTCACTTATACCCTCTGTCCTACTATAGAAAAAGATCAACAGAAAGGGAATTATTTCTATTTGTGGTCAACTCCCTAATAGAAATATGTGGAAAAATAAAGCCTTAATCAATTCTCTACCTTCCAAAACAGTCAAGTAGAATAGGTGAAGATTTAGGACTTTTGGGGGAAAGAAAGAGAAATTTAAACAAAGTAGCCAGAATGCGGTGTTAACATATAAAATGTTAATATACCATATATATGAAAGAGCTGTTCATGGTATTTCATTCAGTTACCAAGGACAGGAAATGTACTTTACCTTATTTTATGAATTTCCAACTTATTAAAAATTAGAAAATAAACAATTCTTGGAAAACAATTCATAAAGATCTTATTAGGAATTACAAAAGGATGAAGGTAACAGTAAAAGAAAGAAAAACCAAGAGAGGTGGGTATAGACTCCTCTCCAGCAGCAACGAATAAGAGAAGAAAAAAGAGAAGTAAATATGAGTATACAGAAGGGGAAAAATAAATGCATCAGAATCCACAAAAACACTAGCATGTTCTTGGGTTCAGAAGTAGAACCAGTTAGCCTGTTTTCCAGTACTGAGTACTCTTTTGAGAAGTCACCATTTACACAGTTTCTTGGGAAAAGGCTGTTAAATAGAACATATTAGAAATAGTTTATAATTACACTTGTCTTTCTAATTGGGTTCAGAAATGGTCAATAGTCTGTATTTGTCATCCTGACATTCTCTTCTCTATATGACTTGCTAAAAGCACAAGACCCATGTGATCTGTCTGGTCACTCTCAGAAGACAGAGTGTTTTAAGAACAATTCCAACAGAGATTTCAGAAAAAGAAATTGCATCAGCCAGGTGAGCCGGAAGCAGCTGGGAGACAAGAGTCCAATAAATAGCCGATCCAACGAAAGAAATTCAGAACAAGTCTGCTTCAGTAATCCTGTAAAGAGGACTGGCAGGAAGAGGAGTGGCGCTTCAGAAAGAGAACAGGCCTCATATACTTCAGACAGTCTTTGTACTGAGGCTGTGGACCTTGGCTATTCTCCCAGAAATGATGCAATCCTGATGAACAAGATCTGCTGCCAGAGAAACAATTGTTAACAGCCTATGCAGACAGCAACTCAGCCAGGGAGCAATCTCTGATCACCTTCACAAATCAACAGAAAGCCAATCTCTTCCTCAACTTCAGTCTCTGACAAAAGATTAAGTAAATATATAGACATATATAATCAAGCCATTTTCTTAAAATGTCCTCTGTCTTTTAATTCCTTTGGCTTTACAACATATACCATCCATCTTTAAATTTTCACTAGAACACTAAGACCATTTTTACTATGAATACAAGTTTCCAAACATGTTAACAGTAAGGTATCTTTTTAAAAAAATTTTATTTAGCCCTGGCCGGTTGGCTCAGCGGTAGAGTGTTGGCCTGACGTGTGGAAGTCCTGGGTTTGATTACCAGTCAGGGCACACAGGAGAAGTGCCCACCTGCTTCTCCATCCTCACCCCTCTCCTTTCTCTCTATCTCTCTCTTCCCCTCCTGCAGCCAAGGCTCCATAGTTGGCCCGGGCGCTGAGGATGACTCCATGGCCTCCGCCTTGGGTGCTAGAATGGCTCCGGTTTCAGTGAAATAACGCCCCATATCACCCCTTAGTGGACATGCCAGGTGGATCCCGGTCAGGCGCACGTGGGAGTCTATCTGCCTGTCCCTCCCTTCTCAGAGAGAGAGAAAAAAAGATTTTACTTATTCCTTTGAGAGGGAAGGAGGGTCAGCAGCAGGAAGCATCGCCTCCCCACATGTGCCTTGACTGGGCAAGCCCAGGGCTTCAAACCAGCAACCTCAGAATTCCAGGTAGATGCTTTATTCACTGCGCCACCACAGGTCAGGCAAAAGTAAGGTATTTACATAGAAAATTTACACTTATTTTCCTCATTCTCATAAGAAAACCTATTGGGAGGTAAAGGCTTCCCTAAATATGAAAATCAATCTGGCCTGACCAGGCGGTGGCACAGTGGATAGAGCGTTGGACTGGGATGCAGAAGACCCAGGTTCGAGACCCCGATGTCGCCACCTTGAGTAGGGACCCATCTGGCTTGAGCAAAAGTTTGCCAGCTTGGACCCAAGGTTGCTGGCTCCAGCAAGGGGTAGCTCAGTCTGCTGAAGGCCCGCGGTCAAGGCACATGTATGAAAGCAATCAATGAACAACTATGGCATCGCAACGGCAATAAAAAACTAATGATTGATGCTTCTCACCTCTCTCTGGTCCTGTCTGTCTGTCCCTATCTATCCCTCTCTCTCTGTCCCTGTAAAAAAAAAAAAAAAATCAATCTGGAATCTAGGGCTTAATTACAAGATTTCAAAGCAAGGACAAATATGCACACTAATTTAGAGCCAGAAAGGTGTGTGTGTGTATTCCCAGAAAGATATATTTTTTAAACACTTTTGAAATTATGTGAAAATGTTAAAAATAAGCAAGTCTTAAAGAAAAAATCTCTTTCTGCTTAGGCTGACATAAAAAGTAGAATGAGTTGTATTGTCACACTACAATGCCTCCTTTTCCTCAAGGGCAACAATAATATTTCAAGTCTTATCAAAGGGTTAAAAATTATATTTCTATCCTATTAACCACAGCTTAATATTTTAGAATCCAGCTTAAAAATATCCTCAAAAATTTTTTTGGTAACAGAGAGAGAGAGAGAGAGAGGGACAAAGACAGGAAGGGAGAGAGATGAGAAGCATCAATTCTTCGTTGTCCATTGATTGCTCTCTCTCATATGTGCCTTGACGAGGGGTGAAGGTGAGGGTGCTTCAGCAGAGCAAGAAATCCCTTGCTCAAGTCAGCAAGCTTGGGCTTCAAGCCAGCAATCTTTAGGCTCAAGGCAGAACCATGGAGTCATGTTTATGATCCCATGCTCAAGCTGAATAAAGCCCACACAAATTGGCGACCTCAGGGTTTCGAACTTGGGTCCTCTGCATCCCAGTCCAACACTTTATCCACTGTGCCAACACCTGGTCAGGCCAAAATTTCTTCTTTTAAGCAATAACCCTCACACTCAGATTCACTAAAAACAAGCATCTAAAAACACATCCTGAAATGAATATATTCAGCCCAGCCTATCTCTATAAAATACTACATAATGGAAGGTAACAGATATATGGAACTTTGAAGTAAAAATACTTTTAAGTCAATAAATAGATAAATTTAACTTGATTAAGGAGAAAAACATGTCAGAAAAAAATTTCAGAGTTAAAAGAAAATAATCATTAATTCAATTTCTGAACCTATTAACTATTCAAATTTTGTTATTTATATAAGTTGAATTTATTCTTAAATACTTCTATAGTTTAATTTGCTTCTCTTGAGTGACTTTCCAAAATAGTAAAAGGAGATGAGGAAAGAGTATTAGAAAGTCTTGGGGTATGATTATTACCCTCAGTTTTTAAAGTTTTTGTTTTTTTAGCGAGAGAGAGTGAGACAGAGACAGACAGGAAGGGAAAGAGATGAGAAGCATCAACTCGTGGTACAGGCACTTTTAGTTGTTCACTGACTGCTTTCTCAGGTGTGCCTTGAGCTGGTGGCAAGGTGGCGCTCCAGCTGAGCCAGTGACCCTTGCTCAAGCCAGTGACCATGGGTCATGTCTATGATCCTAAAATAAGCTAGAGACCTCAGGGTTTCGATCCTGGGTTCTCAGCATCCCAGGTTGATGCTTTTATCCACTGCACCACTGCTTGGTTAGGCGCCCTCAGTTTTACTTTTAAATTACAGACAAAAAAAAAAGAGAGTAGAAATATACAAACACATTTTAACTATACAACCAACATGTTTGAGAATCAATGTGACAGCTGCATTATTCAAATCTTCCATCTCCAACCCAAATTAAAATACTGGGGCTAAAAACACTGCCATTTTATTGTAACACAGCTTTTCAACTTGGGAAAAGAAAAAAGTACTATAACCTGGCGTATGGTGGCACAGTTGACCTGAAATGGTGAGGTTGCCAGTTCAAAACCCTAGGCTTGCCCGGTCAAGGCACATACGACAAGCAACAAGCGGGCAGTGAACCTCTGAAGTGGAGCAACTATGACTTGATATTTCTTACTGCCACCCCGCCCTCTGTAAAATCAATAATTTAATAAAAAATATCTAAAAAATAGCCTGAACAGGCAGTGGCGCAGTGGATAGAGCGTCGGACTGGGAAGCGAGACCCCAAGCTTGCCAGCTTGAGCGCAGGCCCATCTGGCTTGAGCAAAAAGCTCGTCAGCTTGGACCCAAGGTCGCAGCAAGGGGTTGCTCTGTATGCTGAAGGCCCGCGGTCAAGGCACATGTGAGAAAGCAATCAATGAACAACTAAGGTGTCGCAATGGCAACGAAAAACTAATGATTGATGCTTCTCACCTCTCTCCATTCCTGTCTGTCTGTCCCTATCTGTCCCTCTCTCTGACTCTCTCTCTGTCCCTGTTAAAAATAAATAAATAAATAAAAAATATCTAAAAAATATAAAAAGGAAAAAGTACTATATCAGGAGCTAGGAAATTTGAGTTCTAGCCTACAATTTAATTAATTTGGTGATTTCAGAAAACTCACCTTTTATAGATGAACCTTAAATTCCTAAAAGTAAAATTTTCATTAGACTTTATCCTGCTCCATAGTTCTATGAATCCTGGCACTGGCTTATACAGCACTTTATGCAATGTCTCAAAATGTTTTGTCATCTGTGCAACAGAAATAATAATATCTGTTGTACTGACTCATAAAGTAGTGTTTGAAGCAAATAAGAGTTTAATGGTTTTTTGGAACCTTTGAATATATGTGAAGAAAGAGGAGCTGCTACTAACAACCTGAATGTGGCTAAAAATGATTTCCCCTCTTCTTCACGGTATGTATTTCAATCTAGCTACAGTAAATAATGTGAGAAGACAGTATGTGGGAAACATGAAAAATAAATAAAAAGAGGTAAGTGATAAGCATCAGAAGAAATAAATCTGATGAAAAGTTCACATACTTGGGATATTATAAAGTCTAAGTTAGCCTTATAATCTGAAACAAGTTAATGCAGGCAAAGAATCTAAGAGAAGTTCAGGGCTGTAGAGAAAAATAGAAAAGAGAAGCACAGGGGTAAACAATCAAGAGACTAAAGAAATATCACGACTTATTAATTCAGAGCCAAGATCAAGTTTTCCTCTCTCCAACCTCTTCTGCAATATTGGTCTGTCCCTTGGCCACTTTGCCTAAATTTATACTCCCTCTAGGGGGGATACTGGGCTTGGCACAACAAACCAACAATTAGAATAGGAGGCAATTAAAACCCAGTTTTAAAAAAATCTTATTTTAGTCCATAGTAAGAACTATCCCTCATGAAAAATTTCACTAATGGCAATATTATGGAGGCCAAAACATTACAGTACTTAGTTGTAGTTGGAGGAGAGGGAAGTGGTGTTAGGATACTACTACATGTTATCAATAATGAAACCAAATACATAATACAATCTTAAATTGTACAAAAATATATTTATAACTCATTTAAGAATGATAAATACATATTTACTGCTTAACTAACCAAGGATGCAGACTATTATTTTTTTTCCGTGTGAGGAAGTGAGAGACAGAGAAAGACAGGGAGGAAGAGAGATGAGAAGCATCAACTTGTAGTTGTGGCACTTTAAGTGTTCATTAATTGCTTTCTCATACGTGCCTTGATGGGGTGTGTGGGGGAACTTCCAGCTGAGCCAGTGACCCCCTGCTCAAGCCAGTGACCTTGGGCTTTTGAAGTTGGGTCTTCAGTCCCAGGTCCACACTCTATCTACTGCTGCCACTGCCAGGTCAGGCGGATGCAGACTATTCTTAACAAATACCAATTACAAAAATTTTAGGTTTCTAAGTATCAAATAAAGATGACACAAACTTTGACTTACTTCTTTAAAGGGCTATATTCTCTTTCTTAAAATATTTATTTATTCATTCATTTTAGACAGGAGAGAGAGAGAGGAGGGGAGGAGCAGGAAGCATCAATTCCTATGTGTTCCATGACCAGGCAGGCCCAGGGTTTGGAACCAGTGACCTGAGCTTTCCAGGTTGGCGCCACCACAGGCCAGGCTAAAGGGCTATATTCTCAAGACTTTCCGAAGGTTCTTCCCTACTACATTTGGAGCAGCAGCACATGCTTTAGAAACGTAACAGACCGCATAGGAAAAGAACCTCTCATACATCTATATCTGCCTCCTCCGTCCAGACTTTTTTCATTTTCAAACCCTGAAATGGGAACTAGGTTTATGTATTTCAGACGAAGCGAGTTAAGCACATTTATGAGGCATTACTATTTTGTTATACTTTTTGTAGTTTAGGTAACATTTCTCCAGTTGATAAAACATTAGGGTTTTAGGATTCAAGTCTAAGTCATTATTTTATAGATGAAGAAATAGACCCACAGATACATTACCTGTAAGAAGTCATACATACACAGTGGTGGACTTCAGAAAAAAATTAGAATTTAATGTATAGCTTCAATTTATTAAAGTAATTACTACTTACTTTAGACAGCAATATCTGAATTAAAACAAGAGAACTTTTAAATTAAGCACCAAATATTGGTGCTGTTACACAAACAAGTCCAGATTAAAATTCCTGACTCTCTTGGATATTATAATTATCTAGATTTGCCAGTTTCCTCCCTCCCCTCTTCCTTCCTTCGTTCCTTCTGCCGCCCTACCTCCTTCCTTCCTCCCCTCCCCCCTCCCTTGCCTTCATTCCCTTCCTTTCCTTTCCTTTCCTTTCCTTTCCCCTTCCTCCCTCCCTTCCTTTGCTTCCCTTCCCCCTCCCTCCCTCCCACCTACACAAATAACTATGTATAAAAGCTATCGTGTGCTATTTTAAGATGTTTCTTTTATCCAAAGAGAAGGTAAGCAATTTGCAAACTCTTTACTTATGCCTATGTGCCAAATGCATTTTCACAACCATAAAGGGGAAAAAAAATTCTGAAGTATGCCTAAACAAATAACGAGTCATTCTTAAGAGAAAGCAATACTATCCCCCAAAGGAAAGAAAAAAACAAAAAACTAAACTACTCCATCATTTACCAGTGACACAGAGGATCTCTTAAAAAAAAAAAAAAGATTTTGCCTGACCAGGCGGTGGTGCAGTGGATAGAGCGTTGGACTGGGATGCGGAGGACCCAGGTTCAAGACCCCGAGGTCGCCAGCTTGAGTGTGGGGCTCATCTGGCTTGAGCAAAAGCTCACCAGCTTGGACCCAAGGTCGCTGGCTCAAGCAAGGGGTTGCTCAGTCTGCTGAGGGCTCGCTGTCAAGGTACATGTGAGAGGGCAATCAATGAACAACTAAGGAGCAGCGAAAAGATGATGATTGATGCTTCTCATCTCTCTCCATTCCTGTCTGTCTATCTCTCTCTCTGTCCCTGTAAAAACAATAAATAATAAAAAAAACAATTTTAATTAAAAAATATAGATTTTATTTATTCATTTTTAGAGAGAAAGAGAGAGAAGGGGGGGAGGGGCAGGAAACATCAACTTCCTTATGCGCCTGATCAGGCAAGCCCAGCGTTTTGAAATAGCTACCTCAGTGTTCCAGGTAGAGGCTTTATCCATTGCGCCACCACAGGCCAGGCAGAAATATTCTTTTTATCAACTTCCTAAACTGTTCAGACAAAATAAAAACAAACAAATAAAGGACAGTGGGCAGCAAGAATCTGACCATGCACAGTCTGTGATTATTTGGCAGACTATGTAGTTAAGCAGTAAAAGAATGAAAAACAGGCCTGACCAGGTGGAGGTGCAGTGGATAAGAGCGTGGACTTGGGACACTGAGGACCCAGGTTCAAAACCCGAAGATTGCTAACTGGAGCTTGAGCTCACAGACATGATCCCATGGTCGCTGGCTTAAAGCCAAAGGTTGCTGGCTCAGCTGGAGCTCCCCAGTCAAGGCACATATGGGAAAGCAATCAATGAACAACTGAAATGCTGCAACTACGAGTTGATGCTTCTCATCTCACTTCTTCTTAAAAAAAAAAAATTAAAGCTGAATAATTCTGATATGCACAATAGAATTCCCTTTTCCTCCCAAAAGCTGTCTTTCTTTTTATTAAAAAAAAACTTGTAAAAATTATGCAAACATTACAAAAGCATAAAATAAAAGTAAAATTCTTATAATTCCATTTCCCAAAGATATTCCGAAGATAAATAACTCTGTTTAATATCTGCTTTGTTCATTTAGTAATAAGTTTTAGACATCTTTTTTTTTTTTTATTATTTTTTATTTATTCTTTTTGAGAGGAGACACAGTGAGAGAGAGATAGAGAGAGAGAGAGAGCGAGAGCGAGCGAAAGGGGGGAGGAGCTAGAAGCATCAACTCCCATATGTGCCTTGACCAGACCAGTGCAGGGTTTTGAACCGGCGACCTCAGTGTTCCCAGGTCAACGCTTTATCCACTGCGCCACCACAGGTCAGGCTAGACATCTTTTTTTAAAAAAGATATAAACTCTTCTTTAATTAACAAGGTTATTCATGCCAATTCCCATAAAAATCTAACAGCATTCTCTCCCCCATTTTATTGAGATATAATTGACATATAGTTCATATTTTTGTATTTTTCCAAAGTTAGAAGCGGGAAGGCAGTCAGACAGACTCCCACGTGTGCCTGACCAGGATCCACCTGGCATGCCCATCAGGGAGCAATGCTCTGCCCATCTAGGGTGTTGCTCAGTTGCAGCCGGAGCCATTCTAGCACCTGAGGTGGAGGCCACAGAGCCATCCTCAGCGCCCAGGCCAACTTTACTCCAATGGAGCCTTGGCTACAGGAGGGAGGGAGGGAGGGAGAGAGAGAGAGAGAAAGAGAGAGAGAAGGAAGGAGAAGGGGAAGGGTGGAGAAGCAGATGGGTGCTTCTCCTGTGTGCCCTGGCTGGGAATCAAACTTGGAACTTCCACATGTAGGGCCAACCCTTTACCGCTGAGCCAACCAGCCAGGGCGACATATAGTTTTGCGTGTACAACATCTGATATGTGTATATAGTATTAAATGATCACGTTTTGTTAGTATTCAGAACTTTACATAGAAATAAATTTTTTCTTGTGATGAGAAAGAACTTTTAAGATCTCTTCTCTTAGCAATTTTCAAATATACCATACAGATTATTAACTTTAGTCATATACTGTATACATTACAACCCCAGAACTTATCAACATCAACCTATAACTGAAAATTTTTACCTATTGATTACATTCATCCACTTTACCCATTCCCCATCTTCTGACAGGATCGTTTCTAATACTCAACAACTGATTCTAAAATTTTTATGGGAGTATGCATAAGATAGCTTCAAACACAACAAGGAGTGAAAGCAGTAGGAGGGTTTAGATTCACCCATAAAGTGTATTACAAAGTTGTCATAATATACCATATTTCCCCATGTATAAGACGCACCCCCCAAATTTGGAGTTTAAAACTGGGGTGCGTTTTAAACAGTGGTTGTAGATTTTTTTAAACTTGCATTTCCCACTTTTTTGCACTTGTTTTTGCGCTCATGGTTGAAGACAGTGATTCGTCATCAGACACAGATGAGGACAAGCAAACAGATGGGAGTTTTGACAGTGGTGAGGAGTTGTATGAATTTTATGATGAATAAAATTTGGGTTCAAAAACTTTATGTAATACATTTCCCCCCCAAACGTAGGACCCCCAAATTAAGTTGCGTCTTATATATGGAAGTGTCATATACATGGGGAAATATGGTATCTATGTGACAGTGGTACAAAAACAACAAAGTCCTGCTGCAACTGAATAAACAGCACAGAACAAACACATTCACACACCTTTATCAACCTGTCCAGTATTCCACATAGCATACGACAAAGATGGCATTACCAACCAATGAAAAAGGATAGATTTTTAACAGAAATTAGTGAGAAACTAGCTTTATTATATGAAAAGAAAATTAAGTGGGATCTCTACCTCATGCCATATATAATAGCAAACTCCAGAGGGATTAAAACCTAAAGGTAAAACTGAAAGTTAACAGAACAAAATGTATGCAAATATAGTAATCTTGGATGAAAAGAAAACTCTTAAACAAGAACCCCAAAGCAGAAGCCATAAGGATAAAGCTGGATGAATTTTAATAGATAATTATTAAGGATATCAGTTCAATAAGCTATTCAATGGGCAAAGGTGGCAGAGGTATGTTAGAGTGATAGAAATAAATGTTCAGAGATGACAACACACATGCACACACAACCAACAGAAAAATGGGCAGAGATAAGAAAAGTCAACTCACTGAAGGGAAAATATAAAGTTAAACAGTGTGTGAAGTGATTAAACTCACCAGTAAAGAAATCCAAAAAAACCGAAATAGCACATTGCATCCGTCAGCTTAAAAAAATTATAAAGAGGGAGAATACTGCTAGCAAGGATGTAGGGAAACAACCCTCAAGCACAGCTGGGAGGAGTGAAAGTGGACAGTTGTTCTGGAGAGCGATTTGGCAATGCATATCCAAGTTAAGTGTGTGACTAGCCTGTGATTTAATAATCCCTTTCCTGAATACCTACCCCTAAGAAACTCTCTCAGTTCCAAATGGGGACATGTATGAGGTTGCTTATTGAAATCCTTTTTTGTGTTTTAATGGGGGATTGCAAAGTAGGTTAGATATATTTCTATGTGCAAAGGAGATGTACAAATTTACTTCTTCCTCTTAAATGATGGCATAGTGTTCTATCCCATAGATCTACTACAATTTAAACCAGCCTTTTGCAGGTGGTTGTTCAGATTGTTGCTAACTTTCCACAACGTACCCAATACTGCACTGAATAGTATGTACATATGCCCGTTTACACATGTGCACATACATTTCTATAGGACATAACCCTAGAAATGAAAATTCTAGAATGGCATGAGCGTATTTATTAGTGACGATGAATCACCTCCCAGAAAGTAAAAACCACTTTACATTCCGACAAACACCGTGGGAAGGCTACATTTTAGAAGTCTACATTCTAATAGGAAACCCTAAAATGAAAGTTAACTGCAAATTCTCACCAATTCTGTGATACACTTTTAAGACTAGTGAGTGGATGTGCTGTTTTCCTCTAAAATTCTATATAGTAAATAGGAAATCTCAGTTGCTTTGTCACTAAATTTAGGGCTAGGATCTTCAGAATAAAACCAAGATAAGGCACTGTTTCAGAACCAAAGTATTTTTTAATAGCTGTCCCTGGAGATAACACTTAATTCTTTTACTAGAATGCACTAAGCTCTAAATTTCTTCCAGTAATGAAAAAAACAACAACAAATTGTTAGTCACCTGTAATCTAACTGGTATCTGTAGGGTCCTGGCTGAAAATGTAAGTAACCTAGAAGATCTGAGCTCTTCAGTTTCAAAGAGGTTATCAAAACTGTTCTAGTAGTTGTGCCTCAGTAGTATAAAATACTGCCTTCATCTTTAATTACCACTGGAATGAGAATAAACTTTGAAACTGTAAGATTTCAATACTGATTTACTAAGAGATAGAGCCCAAGTATTGACTACATTTGTATCATAACTAAAAATTCATTTAATACTCCATTATCACACCAGATGACCACATGGTCTAAATGTTAAGCCCTAGAGAAATGAGGCAAAAATTGCTCTTTTTCATTATGCTGGCACTAGCTCCTGCCAAAGAGCCTGGATGCAGTTATTCTTTCTCTTTTAAAATATTTTACAGACTGTCTTATATCCATTATTCACCAGTACTACACACATTATAATTTCAAGAGTGCATTATAGCAATGAGCTGGTTTCACTCTGGGCTCTCAACGCTCCAATCTACTCCTTATTCTTCCATGACAGTGGTTCTTAACCTTTTTTGAGATACCGAACCCACCAGTTTCATATGCGCATTCACCGAACCCTTCTTTAGTGATAAACAAAATATGATTATTTTCCCCAAATTCAAGACATAGGTATATGTGTTTTTACTGATGCACAAAATGAGCCGTGCATAAACATCACCTTGCTCAAAGAACAAAACCAACAAAGTGCATGAACTCACAACAAATTATGGTATTACTTTATTCTGGCCTCCGTGGCAGACACTTTTCCAAGAACCCCTGAGATTGACTCGTTGAACCCCTAGGGTTTGATAGAACCCAGGTTAAGAACCACTGTTCCATGACATTAACTCTTCTGCTGCAGAACTTTGATCATCATTCCACTCTTAGGAATCTACACTGGCTCCCTAATGCCTGTTGGGTTAGTTCAAATTCCTTTGCCTGAGTATAATAAGATTTTTCTTGTTAACTGGTATTAAACTATTTTCCTTAAAGAAATTGTTCAAACTATTTATCCTGTATGATAAACTACTTTGTTGCACCTTTAAAAAAAAACTGTGAAAACCTTCAAACAAATAAAAGAACAGAGAAAATCCTATAAATATTAACTCATGGACATGACCCAGCTTTACTCAACAATCAATTCACAGCTATTTTATCTGTAATCTCCCCTCTTCCACAGGATTATGTTATAGCAAATTCCAGAAATATCGGTTGTACATATCACATCTGAGGGGTGAAACTGTCCCTTTTATTATCTTAAAAATGAGTGAGAGCAGTCTGCTTATAATTATAGGTGGTGATAATAGGGAGATAAAGGCCATCATTCTTTTGCAAAATTTAAGGTGAATAAAAGAGCTTAATGCTGAGAAATGTTTACATTGTACAATTTTACAATTATAGCTATAAAATGTCTTAGTCATTTTTCAAAGAAAAAAACTATGGTAAGCAATTATTTTTTTGACAAGTTTGCTAATACTAAAAATTTCTTGTGTTCTTGGGAATATATATCTCCTTATATTACCGATCTGACTACAAGTACACCCATGACCCACAGCTGTGACACAGCAGTCCTATGTATGCTGTATGTCAATAAAGAAAATTAGATAAAACACAGGAGAAACACCCCATAGCAGCTAAAATGTGATATTCCATTAAACCAGTGTATTAAAGGTAAGGACAGATTATATCATAGAACCAATGGCTCATACCTGTGGTAGTAAGCAGCTGGTCTCCTTATTTTTAGTGAGCAGTGTTTTAGAATTCTAGGGGTCTTAGATAGAAAACACACTTAGGAAAAAGGTTCACCCTAGTTAACTGAGGCACACTTTCTGGTTAAAAATAACTCAGTAATAATGGTGGAGTGTCATAGAACAAATCCGTTTGGGATGTGTATGGATGACTCCTATTGTTACCACAAAGCATATGTATCTTAAGGTTCAGTTAGTGGAAAACAGGCATAAATCACTGTCAATGGAAATACACTCTACTACAACATTCTATTAACAAACTACTTACCAGAAGCTATACTGATAACAATAAAATTAAACTCAATAATCTATAATTTAAAAAATAAGTGACGGAGGACAACAATCAGCTAAAAAAGGAACAAAACACTGAAAATAATGGAGTGGGCAAAAAGCAGGTTTACAATTGTTCATATGGAAAAAGACATGTAGGTTAGGATTATTACAAGTTTTATTAACTCAAAAGACTGTCACAATGGCACACTGCACTTAGGTACTGTCTTCTAAGTGTTCAAATTGCTGGCCTTCATTATTTACACATTCTCATAGTCTACTTGCTACACTCAGGTGCACTTTGGCAAACTTATTTCTTGTCATCAGTAAACCTACTTTTATCCGCCCCTGTACAGTGTTTAGCCTACACATAAAACTAGCCTATACTTACTGATTTAGTAGGTTAACTAAATAAAATGAAGCCTTTATAATGATGAGTATATTATTTCCCTAGAAGCCCAGGAGGATGAGCACCTATGGATAAACTAGATGTTGGTTTGTTATGAGACCCAGAAACTTTAAGAGTTGTCATGCAAAACACTAAAATATTATTAAAATTTTCTCTGGAGATCTTAATATAAAAAATGATTAAAAGCCTTGACAAAGATGCTCATCATTGGTCCAGTTTTAGTAAACATTTCAGCTGTATTTAGGTCAAAATTCTCATTCATTAATTAATACTTATAATAAATTAGCCCCAGGACACTGACAAAACAGTACTTTTTAGTTAATGAATACTACTGGCATAGTAAATGGCTCCAAAACCTTACAAAAAATAAAAGAAAAAATCACAACCATGTACAATGCTAAAATTTCCCAGCTATTTAACCATCTCTGTGGGGTTTCCTGACATATCAGTTTGACCCTAAGCTCAGAATTCTAGCCCTGAATAAAGCAGAGTAAAACTTTAAGTATTGTAGGAGTTGACTGCTATAGTCTTTTAGTTGAGACATCTTTATTAACAAAATTATTTTTTTGTTATTAAAATATTTCTGAATGCTCAATCTTACTGTTTTTGGAAACTGTTATTTCCTTTTCTAGTACTTGGTAACCAAGTAATTAGTACGCAATATAAAAACCAAGACATGTTAGAAAACAACCTATACACCAGAACATATAAATCTCTTATAGACCATTACTACTAAGTACAGAGTAGTGATTCCCAATCTTTTGAGGAAAAATGATAGTTTTATTAAAATGCAAAAATTTTGGGGTGGAGTGGGAGGAATTGGTGGGGGGGATCAAAAGGTAGAAACTTCCAGTTATAAAATAAATAAGTGGGGATACAACGTACAGCTTGGTGACTAAATAAATTTTGGAAACCATGTAGGTGATGGATGTTAACTAGACTATTGTGATCATTTTGCAATGTCTACATATATAGAATCATTGTAGCATACACCTGAAACTAGTATGTCAATTACACCAACCTCGATTGAAAACAATTTTTTTAAATGAGGTCATTAGAATAGGCCCTAATCCAATATGACCAGTATCCTTATATGAAAAGGAATTTAGACACACAAAGAGACACTGAGGATGTGTACACACAGAGAAAAGATCATGTGAAGAGGCAGCGAGAGGGCAGTCACCTGCAAGCCAAGGAGAGAGGTCTCAGGAGAAACCAATCCTGCCAACCGTTTTTTTTTTTTTAACAGGGATAGAGAGAGAGTGAGAGAGGGATAGATAGGGACAGACAGACAGGAATGGAGAGAGATGAGAAGCATCAATCATCAGTTTTTTGTTTTGACACCTTAGTTGTTCATTGATTGCTTTCTCATATGTGCCTTGACTGTGGGCCTTCAGTAGACAGAACAAGTCCTTGCTCGAGCCAGTGACCTTGGACTCAAGCTGGTGAGCTTTTGCTCAAACCAGATGAGCCTGCGCTCAAGCTGGTGACCTCGGGGTCTCGAACCGGGGTCTTCCGCATCCCAGTCCGATGCTCTATCCACTGCATTACCGCTTGGTCCGGCCTTTCTGTCATTTTTTTTTTTAAAAAAACACTTCTTTTTATTTTATTCATTTTAGAGAGGAGACACAGAGTGAGAGAGAGAAAGGAAGGAGGAGCTGGAAGCATCAACTCCCATATGTGCCTTGACCAGACCAGTACAGGGCTTTGAACTGGCGACCTCAGTGTTCCCAGGTTGACACTTTATCCACTGTGCCACCACAGGTCAGGCCTTTCTGTCATTTTTTAAAAAAGATTTTATTTATTGATTTTAGGGAGAGGGATGGAGAGTGTAAAATTGTAGTTGCTTCATTTTGGTTATTCACCGACTGCTTCTCACATGTGCCTTGAACTGGGCTAGCCCAGCTTTCGAGCTGGCGACCTCAGCATTCCAGGTTGCTGCTCTAACCACTATACCACCACATGTCAGGCAAGATCCTTTCATCTTATATCCTTAAGAACCATTATTTATTTAGCCATTACAGGACTACACTATTTATACCCTGGTAAATATATTAGGTGATATTTACTAAGGATGACAAAAAAAGGGAATCAAAGATGATTTCTGCCTAAGAGGATATACCCTTTGACCTATTGAGCCAAACCACCAGTAAATCTGTTAGATCAATGATGTATTCATATTCATCTTTGAATTCTGGGGAGGAACCCATGGCTCCTCAATAAATTTAAGATTTCTTTTTTAAGAGAAACAGACGGTTGCTTCTCATGTGTACCCTGACTGGGAATCAGACCCAGGACATCTGCACAATGGGCTCACACTCTATATAAACTGAGCCAACTGGTCAAGGCCAAATTTAAAATTTCTTAAGAATCTACCGAGATTCAATATTGTTCCACATTTTAAATTCTAACTCTTCTGCTATTTGTATATTAAAGCAAGAAGGAACCCACTAGGCCTTTATTTGCCCTAGTATCAATATTCAAAAATTGATTCTTAGTATAACTAGCTTGTTACTATTTTTCTAACAGATTTCAAGCTTTGAACACATACTTACATGAATTCCTACCAACCCTGCTTTGGTGAACTGCTCAAAGGAGAAATATTTGCCTGATCTCTTCTCTGAGGGGTTCTAAAATGAACATTTATTTGGCTATCAGTTTATTTCAATACAAAAACACTATTTTACAAACCAATGTTTGAGAGGTGCTTGTTGCCATTCCTTATTTTACAAAAAACCAAATTCCTTTAAGAAGTCTCATCTGATTTCTACACCTGTTATTATTAATTAATGTCTTTTTTTTGGTCTTCTTTTTTAAGAAGTATTTTCTTTTGGAAAAAATTAGTAAGTTTACCATGTACAACTGAGAGAGCATCTATACCCAATTAACAGAAATACATAAAACTACGTTAGGTTTTACTCTTTAGTAGCAAAATTTAAAAATTTTTCAAAAATACTAAAATTACAGGTAATTTCTTTCTTTCTGTTTAGAAGATTTTACTTATTCAACCTGACCGGGCGGTGGCACAGTGGAAAGAGCGTCGGACTGGGATGCAGAGGACCAAGGTTCAAGGCCCTGAGCTCTCCAGCTTGAGGGCGGGCCCATCTGGCTTGAGCAAAAGCTTGCCAGCTTGGACCCAAGGTCGCAGGCTCCAGCAAGGGGTTGCTTGGTCTGCTGAAGGCCCGCGGTCAAGGCACATGTGAGAAAGCAATCAATGAACAACTATGGTGTCGCAACGGCAACAAGAAACTGATGATTGATGCTTCTCACCTCTCTCCGTTCCTGTCTGTCTGTCCCTGTCTATCCCTCTCTCTGTCCCTGTAAAAAAAAAAAAAATTTTTTTTAAAGATTTTACTTATTCAATTTAGAGAGGGGACAGTGGGAGAAAGACAGAGAGACAGAAAGAGAAAAAAGAGGGGGGAGGAGCAGGAAGCACCAACTCCCGTTAGTGCCTTGACCAGGCAAGCCCAGGGTTTCAAACAGGCAGCCTCAGCCTTCCACGTCAATGCTTTATCCCCTGTATCACGTCAGGTCAGGCAAATCATTTCTTTATAAGAAAACAAATATGTTCACAGTGGGCTTTGTGGTAGTTATGACTTGGCTCAAGAGATCAAAGGGAGGCATGTTTTTAGGCCCAAGAAGAATCAACTGAGCCTGACCTGTGGTGGCGCAGTAGATAAGGTGTCGATCTGGAAACACTGAGGTCGCCAGTTCAAAACCCTGCCCTGGTCTGGTCAAGGCACATATGGGAGTTGATGCTTTCAGCTCCTCCCTCCTTTCTCTCTCTCTCTGTCTCCTCTCTAAAATGAATAAAATAAAAAGAAATTAAATAAAAATTAAGAAAAAAAGAATCAACTGAGCCCTGGCTGGAAGTGCAATGGAAAGAGCATTGGCCTGCAGTGACGAGGTCACTGACTCGACCCCTGAGGTCACTGGTTCAAGTCCTGGTCAGGGCACATATGAGAAGCAATCAATGCTACATACAACTAAGTGGAGCAAGAAGTTGATGTTTTTTTCTTTCTCTCTCAAAATGAATTAAAAAAAAAATCAACTGAGTCTAGTATCTTCTTGCTCTCTTTGGTCTTAAGGAACCAAATCCTTGGGGACCTATAATTCTTAAACTTTTTGAACAAGTTATCACAGATTTTTGTTAAGACTCTGATAAGGTCTATGAACCTTTCCTCAGAAAAAAACAGACAAAACTTGTAAAACATTTAGGGATTCATAAGTCTTTGCTCTATACCTTTCCTGAACAGGAGCCAGACTCGAATACAGATAACTCATAAATGACTAACTGATTAGGAAGGCAGAAGTGATTGAAAGAGGCCCTTAATTTTTTTTTGAAATACCGAGAAAGCCAGTATTTATAATCACTCTAATAGGGGATAACCCATCAATTTTCCTTTCTTTATCCAGCCCCAGAAGCTGCATCCAATTTCAGGCAAAGAATCCTAAAGAAGAAAACTGTCAAAAAACTACAGATGGGTAGCGGTACCCAAAGTCCTGATGAGAGGAAAGCACACGATTATATTGTTGAAGGTGGAAGGCTTTTAAAATAAAATAGGTAATATGGTTTAATGAAAAGATACTGGAATCATAAAGGAGTTGACTAACTCTATTACTAGCTGTGTGATCACTCTAGCTCAATTTGTTCATTTGTAAACCATACCACACTATTTTGAGAATTAAGTGACATAACATTCGTAAGAAAACCTAGCAAGATATTCGATCCACTGCAAGCACCCAACTTTTGGTATGCAGGGTTACAATATTAAAGAAGTAAATACTAGAGGGAATGAGGAATGCAAATAGGAACCACTTTCCTGCTTCCAAGCCAACAGTATGAAGCAGAGGAGAGGAGGAATCTACAGCTGGAGTCCTGTTAATAATTTGCCAAATCCACTAACACTAAGGTTTGCTACTAGTCACAGAATAACCTTCACCCTAAGTCAAATATCCTATTTTCTTAGAGAAATCTGAACAGTTTGGCATTGGTCTGGTGGTATTTAAACGATATCTTTTCAGAAAGTCAACCATCTCACAAAATGAAATCTTATATACAGAATATACTGTTAACTTACTCATTTGCTTCCTCAATCTTTCTGTCCAGAATAACTTGACAGAATCTGTCCAGATTTCTTTAAAATACTGACATTTCCTTTTAGCATAAGGTCATTACATACCCACGTAGTCACTTTATTTTTTTGTTGATTGGAAATATGTGATAGTCACAAGAGGAATTAGGCTAGAGGGCAAGCAGAACTGATGCAGAGACGAAAAACTTGGAGTTTGTTTACTGGCCTGTTGGCCTGCTGTAACAAGATCCACAGCCAAGTTTATAGTTACTTTTAAACTATTACTCTGAAAAATTTCAAACATATAAAAAAGTAAAATTTTATGAAGAAATCCACCTATTCCATTTCTCAACAATTACCAACTCATATTCTATTTGTTTCATTATTCCTTTTCCATTCTAAAGCAAGCACCAACAATATGTTCTATCTACAAATATTTTAACATGTAACTCTAAAAAACTATGCATTTTAGTTCCTGTTTTGTGGGGAAGAAAGAATATAACTTTTAGCCCACCATTTTGTCCTTTCCTAGAACTTCCTAAATCTAAATCAATAAGACACATAATGAAAAGATTCTGGAATCTTAAGGACTTGTCATCCAATCTTAATTCATTTTAGCATTCCTTAATCTCACTCTAATCTCAATGTGTTAAAAACAAAACATCGAGGAGGGCACACTTCCCAACTCATTTTATGAAGCTAACATTACTCTGATACTAAAACCAGACAAAAATACTCCAAAAAAAAGAGAATTACAGGCAAAATCCCTGATAAACATTGATACAAAAGTCTTCAACAAAATATAAGCAAACCAAATTCAACAGTATATTAAAAGGATCATGCATCACGATGAAGTGAGATTTATTCCTGGCATGCAAAAAGGTTCAACTATCCAAATTAATAAATGTGATGTACCACATTAACAAAACAAAGAATAAAAACCATATGATCATCAAAATAGATGCAGAAAAAAATATTTGACAAAAGTCAACATTTTTTCATGATAAAAAGTCTCAACAAATTAGGTATAGATGGACTGTACCTCAACATAATAAAGGCCATATATAACAAACCCAAAGCTAACATACTCAATAGTGAATAGCTGAAAGCTTTCATTTTAAGTTCAGGAACAAGACTAAGATGCCCATTCTCTTCATTTTTATTCAAAAGAGTACTGAAAGTCCTCATCAGAGCAATTAATTAGCTAGAAAAAGATATAAAAGACCTCCAAATCAGAAAACGATCTGTTTGCAAATGACATGGTACTATATCTAGAAAATCTTAAATATTCCACCAAAATACTACTAGACTAAACAAATGCAGTAAGTTGCAGAACAGAAAATCAATATACAAAATCAGTTGTGGCCCTGGCTATATATCCATAGCTTGGTTGGTAAGAGAATCGTCCTGATATGCAAAGGCTGAGGATGTGATGCCTGGTCAAGGTACATACAGGAACAGATCAATGTTTCTGTCTCTCTCTCCCTCTGAAAATCAATTAATTAAAAAAAAATCAGTTGTATTATGCTAAGTAAGCCAGACATGGAAAGACAAATACTGCAAGGAATCAGTTACATATGAAATCGTGTAAAATAAATAAACCAAACCGAATTTATAAAACCAGAGAGTAAAATGATGGTTGCCAGGGGTTGGGGTGTAGGAGAAATAAGGAAAGTTGGTAAAGGCTATAAAATTGCAGTTGTAAAGATGAGTAAGGTCTAGGATACACTGTTATATATAACTCAGTGACTCTAGTTGATAATACTATATGTATTATATAACTAAAATTTGCCAAGAGATTCAAATTTAAGGATTCTCAGCCCTCTACCCAAGAAAGGGTAAATAAGCCTGACCAGGCAGGCAGTGACACAGTGGATGGATTGTCACACTGGGATGTGGAGGACCAGGGTTTGAGACCTCCGCAAAGGTCGCTAGCTTGAGTGTGAGCTCATCTGGTTTGAGCAAGGCTCACCAGCTTGAGCCCAAGGTCAATGGCTCAAGCAAGGGATCACTTGGTCTGCTGTAGCACCCTGGTCAAGGCACATATGATAAATCAGTCAATGCACAACTAAGGAACCAAAGCGAAGAACTGATGTTTTTCATCTCTCTCCCTTCTTGTCTGTCTGTCCCTATCTGTCCCTCTCTCTGATGCTGTCTCTCCCACCAAAAAAAAAAAAAAAAAAAAAAAAAAGGGTAAATAAATACTTAAGGGATTCGCACCTTGGTTCTCAAAGTGTGCGCCAAGGTGCACTGGTACGCCCTAGAAGATTTCCAGGTGCGCCCTACGGTATTCCAGAGAAATATGTGTCTGTTGGGGACCAAAAAACCAACAGGGTTTTTAAAGTTTAGATTTTTGGGGGGCAGTGGTGTGAGTAATTGGCTGTAAGTTGACAGTCTGCCCAACTCCCCACCTCACTTGCCTGGTTAGGTTGCAAAAGGCTGTTAAGCTGTGGTGCTGGATTGTTTACACCATCCCCCATGTTCCCCAGAAAGACTGGAGGCAAGTTTCTTTTATCCTTTGTTTGGTGTAAAGTTAAGATGATATGCATGGTGGGGGTTTTCTGTACTAAACACAATTAAGAATAAAAAGAGAGGAATTCTTCAATGTATTGACAAGGAAATGAGAGTTTGCCTTTCAAATATATGCCCAAACATTGAAGAAATCGCTAGGACCATCAGGCTCATGTTTCTCATAAACGTAAGAATGAAAAAACTTAACACATTCTCACCGGGACCTGCCGAATTTATTAAATCTTACTAAGAATGTATCTATCTATCTATAAATATAAAGATAACATCTTTGTCGTTTTATTTTTTAACCCCTCTTTTTTACTAATTCTAAGCATAACTCAAAAAATGTAACATAAAAATGTATTTTAATGTCAGAATAAATTTAATTTTGTCGTATTTATTTTGTTTAATTACCATAAAAGCATGCTCGGACTTTATATTTTTTTCTTTAATATCTGACTTAATATAACATATTTCTCAGAAATTTTTATATAGTGCACCTACAATTATTTATAGGATTTTAAATGTGCCCTGACTTCAAAAAGTTTGAGAACCACTGGATTAGTGTGTTAATTAACTCAATTATTGGAATCCTTTCCAATGTGTATCAAATCATCATGTTGTACACTGTAAACATATTACAATTTTGTCAACTCAATAATGCTAAAACAAACAAACAAACCAAAACACTGGAACTAACCAGGAATCTGGTGTTATACAGCTTATCTTAAATTTCTACAGTTGAAAAATTCCTTTAACTTTGGTCAACATACATGGTGCCCTAAAGCCACTTTAAATGAAACAATTTCTAATAATGTTTGAAAAGGACCTTTGATACCTGCAAAGAAAAGGTTTCCTTAAAGCTCCCTTAGCTATTAAATTTCTAAATGTGATTTCATTTATACAGTAAGCATTGGCACAGTAAAGCCAGATGCTTCAAATAAATATTAGGTAGACCCTGATTTTTCTTCATTAACAATGGTTCTTTTAATGTAACTCAGACGTCTTCAAACTTTTTATAAAAACGGCCCACTTTTGCAGTGCCGGTCAACCTGGTCCGTACTTCCCACTAGTAGCCGTTCCAGCTTTCATGATGGGCAGTAGTGGAGCAACCAAATGGCACCGCAACAGGTCCAGCATGAAAGCTGGAACGCCCACTAGTGGGCAGTAGGGACCAGGTAGACCAGCACTGCAAAAGTGGGCCGTTCTTATAAAAAGTTTGAAGACGTCTGAATTTTAACTAATAGAGTCACCATGAAAAACCAGGTGCTATATTTACAGCATATAATAATAAGCATTACTTATCTTAAGTAAGGTGCAGAGCTTAAAAAATTGATCAAATAACAATAACTTCCAAATAAAAGCTAACATTTAATGACTGCTTATTTTGTACCAGCCACTGAGTCCTCAATCACTTTACATGCCTTAGCTTACATGATACCCATATCACCTTTATGAATAAGGTATTGCCTGACCAGGCAGTAGCTCAGTGGATAAAGCCTAGGCCTGGATGCTGAGGACCCAGGTTTGAAACTCCGAAGTTTCCAGCTTGAGTGCGGGCTCACCAGCTTGAGCGTGGGATCACAGACATGACCCCATGGTCGCTGGCTTGAGCAAGGGGTCGCTGGCTTGGCTAGAGCCTCCATCCAGTAAAGGCACATATGAGAAAGCAAACAATGAACAACCAAGGTGCCGCAAATATGAGTTAATGCTTCTCATCTCTCTCCCTTCCTGTCTGTCTGTCCCTGTCTCTCTCTCTCGCTAAAAAAAAAAATTTAGGTCTGACCTGTGGTGGCGCAGTGGATAAAGCGTCGACCTGGGAACAACTGAGGTTGCCAGTTCAAAACCCTGCACTGGTCTGGTCAAGGCACATATGGGAGTTAATGCTTCCAGCTCCTCCCCCCTTCCTCTCTTACTCTGTGTCTCCTCTCTAAAATAAATAAAACAAAAATTTTTTAAAAAATTTAAAAAAAGAGGAGGAAGAAGGTATTATTCTTATTTAGTAAAAGAATTAAACTCACCAAGTTAAGAAACTTGTCCAAGGTCAGAACAAGAAAACTACAAACTAGAATCTGAACCAATATGTATCCAATTTCAGAATCCTTACATGTTCAATCACTAATGCTTCACCATTTGACATAGCCTGATTTAACTTTTTAATCTATAATACAAATATATCATATTATACTGCTCACAAAAATTAGAGGATATTTCAAAATGAATATGAAGTGATAAAAGTCATTAGTTTTAATTAAACAAGAACATCAGAAAAGCAAAGAAGTCAAAGAAAGTTGTTCTATTATGCAAATGAGATGCAAAACCAAGTTTTATTTTCTTGGTGAATATGCACTATACAAAAGGCTGAAAGTACTGGAATATTTGCCTGTTCCCTGATCCCCTGATTTTTGTGAGCAATATAGAATGTGACATATAAGGCTGAACTATGATATTGCAAATTCTTTCAGCTATTAGAATTAAATCTAGTGTTTAACAGGCTTAAGATTTAATTTAAAACTTTTAAAATCAAGCAATCTGAATTTTAAATGACTAAGTTAAAAGTAGGTGACATCGCCTGACCAGGCGGTGGCGCAATGGAGAGAGCATCAGACTGGGATGCGGAAGACCCAGGCTGGAGACCCCGGGCTCGCCAGCTTGAGTGCGGGGCCATCTGGCTTGAGAAAAGCTCGCCAGCTTGGACCCAAGGTTGCTGGCTCCAGCAAGGTTTGGCTCAGTCTGCTGAAGGCCCGTGGTCAAGGCACATATGAGAAAGCAATCAATGAACAACTAAGGTGTCGCAATGGCAACAAAAAACTAATGATTGATACTTTTCACCTCTCTTCGTTCCTATCTGTCTGTCCCTATCTATTCCTCTCTCTGTCCCTGTAAAAAAAAAAAAAAAAGTAGGTGACATCCTTTTTAAGATAATATCTAAATTTCAGTCTAAGGATGAACCATTCAAGAAATGTTAACTGATGAGCTTTCTATTATAAGTAGAACCTGTCCCAAGTGTTAGTATAGTTTAAGTATCTGAAATCACCGGAGACAAATGGAAAGTACTCTAGCATTTCAACAGAGGTAATTATTATTCAAGAAAGGAAGCTTATCTTATATTACTTGTTTATATTAAGGCAAGAATTAGTGGTCAATAGAAAAAAAGAAAAAGTCTCTGTTCCTCTTCCATGGCCCAAAAGTACTTATTAGTTACTGAAAAATCTAGAAGCACATACTTTTATTAAATAAACTAAGTTAAAATTTTATTTATTGATTTCAGAGAGAGAAAGGGAAAGAGAGAGAGAGAAACACTGATTTGTTTTTCCATTTATTTATTCATTCATTGGTTGCTTCTTGTATGTGCCCTGACTGGGGATCAAATCTGCAACCTTGGCGCATTGAGATGATGCTCCAACCAACCAAGCTACCAGTCTAGAGTTAAATAAACTAAAATGCTTCTTCTGCTACAATACCACGACAAAAAAAATCACTTTAATCATAAATAATCTGTCAAATTATACATATAGGAACAGGAAGGAAACGAAGTTGAAAAGTCTAGAAATTAGATTTCACTGATTATATACAGATGTAAATTTCAGTTGATAATCATATTTTATGAAATTATAAAACAAAAAGCAACCCCTGAAAAATCTAAAAATTAAATAAAATAAATTAACCTCACTGTGTATCAAGTTGATAGCATAACCACATAGAGAAGAACTATTCCAGTGCTTTTAAAATAATGTAATTTGATTATATATTTTTAGAGGAACATATCCTAAGGGCAAAAATAAACAACTCACTTTCTAGTACTTATATTGTTCTGACATTCTATAACTGTTGCATATGCACTGTGTAACAAAGAGCAATTATACTTCTGTTAGCAAAAATTGGAATTTTGAGTGTGGGGAAAGATGAGGTTTACTTAAATATCATGTAGTATTAAACTCAAAAGTTATCAAAAACCAATAACTGGTATTTAACAGAAGAAACAAAAAGAGAACAGAAAATAACTTTGTAGTTTTGTCTGTTGAAAAGGTCTAGGAACCCATGAGCAAGTAACACTCCTAGTACACAGACTGTGGTCTGAGTACCACTTCCAGAGCTTTGCAAACATGAATAATTCTAGGTTTGGGGCATGAAATAGTACAAAAAATGATCCTGAAACATCTTATCATATGAGAAGGCAAGGAACCAAATAAATAAATAAAGCCAGGAAGTGACAGAGAATGAGTAAAAAGAATTTAAGAGCCAAGCAGCAAATGTGGGACAATTTGAATGTCAAAAACAACAACAACTGAAACAGGCCCTACTCAGTTGCTCAGTGGTAAGTGTTGGTCTGGCATGTTCTGGGTTTGATTCTAATTCAAGGCACACAGGAGAAGTGACTAGTTGCTTCTCCAATCCTCCCCCCATTTCCATCTTTCCCTCTCTCTTCCCCTCCTGCAGCCATGGATCGGGGTTGCAGCAACTTGGCCTGGGTGCTGAGGATGGCTCCATGGCCTCACTTCAGGTGCTAAAATAGCTTGGCTGCCAGGAAACAGAACAATGGTCCTAGATGGGCAGAGCATCACCCCATAGGGGGCTTGTGTGCTGGATCTCGTCAGGGTGCATGCAGGAGTATGTCTCTGTTTCCCTGCTTCTCACTTAAAGAAAAAAAAGGGGACTGAAACAAATATATTTAAAACCACAAATACACAATAACACTTCACTGATTACTTTTGGAGGCATAAAAACAGGAACTAATCTTGCCTTATGTATTCAAACTGCATCTCAGGGTAACCAAATAGTAAGGAGTATTACAGAAAATAATAAAATAGTGATAAAATATCACCACTTTAGCCATGGCCAGATAACTCAGCTGGTTAGAGCACTGTTTGGGGTTCAATCCCCAGTAAGGGCATATAAGTCAACCAATGAATGCATAAATAAGCGGAACAACAAACTGATGCTTCTCTCCCTAAAAATCAATTAAAAAAAAATTACTTCACCTTAAAAAACAAAAATCACCCCTTTACAGCCTGACCTGTGGTGGCGCAGTGGATAAAGCGTCAACCTGGGAACACTGAGGTCGCCAGTTCGAAACCCTGCACTGGTCTGGTCAAGGCACATGTGGGAGTTGATGCTTCCAGCTCCTCCCCACTTTCTTTCTCTCTCTCTCTCTCACTCTGTGTCTCCTCTCTAAAATGAATAAAATAAAAATAAATTAAAAAAAAATCACCCCTTTACAACCATAAAGGAAATAATGGATCTAGGCCTCTTGTTCTCAAAGCTTGGTTTGAGAACCAAAGTTCCCGAGTTTCTTTCAGGGAGTATGTGAGGTTTTTCCCTTTTCAACTATCTAGCTGTGTGAGGACAGATTTTCTTCATATTCTTCAACCAACACAAACACAAATGACATGTAGAAGCAGATGTCTTTCTTCTGTTATGCCAGACACTAAAGAGATTTGCAAAATGAAAAGTAATGCCACTTAAAAAAAATTGGTTATTTTTCATAAAAACCATGTTACTTAGTAGATTTATTAGTTATTTTAAAATTCAATGATAAATAATTTAAAAATTACCTAAGTTTTAACACTACGGTGTCGGGTGAATTTCCCGCCAAAATATAAGATGGCGCGGGCAATTATTTAGGCTTCCCGCGCAAAATCAGAGTTAGTTTAAAATGCCTATATCTTTTGAAGTATGGGTTCGATTGAAATGAAATTTTCGGTTTCTTGTGTAAAAAATGAAAATTTATTCAATCACAGGCATTTTTTTATCTATTCAGTACATAAATAATTCGATATATATAAACTAAATACGAAAAACCCAAAAAATACTTATTACCTAAAAATATACACATATTTTTAAAGTTTAAAATAAAATTTTCATAATAAATCAAAACAAATAGAAATTAATAGTTTTTTAGCGTATGATATTTTTCAAAACACGCCCTTAACCCTAAAAACTTCTTCATCTCTTGAGGGGTTATATCTTTCCACTTTAGGCTTTTTTTTGAAAGTTTGAAATTATTACTATTTTGATTATAATACCTGTTTGACTCCTCTACAAGAAATTCAAAAAAATCATCTCCGATAAATAATTTCATGGCATCTTCTATATTTTTTATAACAGCATCTGTGTTTAATCCTTGATGCCCTAAAAAATCTTCTAAGACCGGTGGATTATCAACATGCGACCATTCTTCTCTCCCGCCTTCTATATCTGACTCTGAGTCAGAGCTGGAACTCGAAATTCTTCGTCGCCTCAATGTCCTGGGACGCAACATTACTTCATCATCACTAGAATCTTCATCACTTGTACTCGCATTTTCAAGATCGCTATCACAAGAATAATTGGACAAATTGTCTGCACAAAACTCATCATCACTATAGTCTGAATGCTGCGACATTTTAGGTTAAAGCAAATAAAAATAATAACTGAAAATAGCGGTATTCCGATAGATATCTGATATAAAAAAATAATTATTATGCGAACACTTTGCGGAACGATTTTATTTTATTTGGTTAAAAAATTCTATATGAATGTCTTTATCACAATATATCTAAATATTTAAACATGTAATAATATTCACAAAACTCAAAACTAAAGACGTCCGGACACAAGAAGTATTTCTCAATAACTATTCTCTTTGCATGGTGAGATATCCAGGGATATCGGTTATAAAATGAGAAAACAATACATTGGTACCCTAACGGTATTGTACTCGACCAGCGCCATAAAGTGTTCTCTACTTACAAGGGATTTTTATGATACCTATTACCCCAATGGGTATGAAACGGTTCGCATACGCAGGTAGGTATCTTTGTGAACGGCAAACAAACAAATATTTGGTAATACGCAGTTACAATCGGCCCGAGTTTACACGTTTCCTGCACTCCACCGCAAATCTATATGAACCGAGTTAAGACGGCTTCCGCGGAGTACGCGCAATTCACGCAAGCCGACTTAACTCGTTTCCCGCAATCCAAGTGTTAATTTCTTTTCTTTGTTGTTTATATTCAGTGAGAGGAGGGGAGGCAGAGACTGACTCCTGCATGCACCCTGACCAGGATCCACCCCACAGGCCCACTAGGGGGGATGCTCTGCCCATCTGGGGCATTGCTCTGTTGCTTAGCAACTGAGCTCTTCTTAGCACCTGAGGTGGAGGCCATGGAGCCATCCTCAGTGCCTGGACGAAGTTGCTCCAATCCAGCCATTGCTGCAAGAGGGGAAGAGAGAGAAAGAAAGAGAGGCGAGAGGAGGAGGGGTGGAGAAGCAGATGGGTGCCTCCCTGTGTGCCCTGACCAGGAATCGAACCTAGGACATCCACACACCAGGCCAATGCTTTACCCCTGAGCCAACCAGCCAGGGCCTAAATTTTAATTTCTAATCTGGTAAATCTCTGGGTATAACCCAGACAAAGAAAGGTCTTTTGGGCCTTCTGTAAAGTTTAAGAAGTTTATCTAGGCAATAAACATCAACAGCTGTTTAACATCAAAAAGACAGGTAGATATTAGGTAACTCAATGGAAGTACACATCACTCTTATAAAGGTATACTTGCAATTGATCTAATCACTCTTTACTTGAAATATGGGTGTGTGTGGGGGTGTCATCTAATAGAATATGTTAAGTGACACCATGTGGATGCAACCTCCAATATCCAAATAGGAACTTTATAGGATGATAAATTCCTTAACAAGTATATTACATGAAAATGAGATTAAATTAGAAAGACACATTCATCAACAATTGCAGTGTATGGACCTTATCGTCATCAAAAGGAATGGTTTAAGTAAAATCCAAACAGAGTCTCTTTTTCTACTACCTCTATTTTGTTGTATTTGGACATCTTCATAATTAAAAAAAAAAATCAACTAAATATGCACCTATCCTCCCCTTCACCAACATTTTTTCAACCATTCTTTTTTTTATTAGTTTATTGAGTTTACATAGATTCGTGTCCCCCCAATACATCCTGCCCTCCCCCATGTGCCCCAGTACAACCCCTCTCCTGTCCCCCTCTCCATATTGCCCTCCCCTCTTCCCTCCAGGATTTGCTTTTCTGCTCTCATCCCATCCTATCAGCTTATCATCCCTTTTCCTTCCGCATCCTTTGATCCCGCCTCTGTCTCTATTCCGCTCCTCAGTTCATGTTGGTCGTTGGATTCCTAAGACGAGTGAGGTCATATGATATTTTTCTTTCTCTGCCTGGCTTATTTCACTTAACATAATAGTTTCCAGGTCCACCCATGTTGTCATAAAAATTATTTTCTTCTTTTTCATGGCCCCATAGTATTCCACTGTGTATATGTACCACAGATCTTGGCTATTGTAAACAATGCTGCCATATACATGGGGGTGCATTTCTCTCTTTGACTAGATGTGGTGTTCTTGGGATAAATTCCCCAAAGTGGGATAGCGGGGTCAAAAGGCGGTTCAATTTTTAATTTTTTGAGGAATCTCCATACTGTTTTCCACAGTGGCTACACAAGTCTGCATTCCCACCAGCAGTTGATGAGCGCCATTTTAAATGGTGTGAGGCGATAGCTCGCTTTTTTTTTTTTACAGGGACAGAGAGAGAGTCAGAGAGGGTTAGATAGGGACAGACAGACAGAAACAGAGAGAGGTGAGAAGCATCAATCATTAGTTTTTTGCTGCCGTTGCGACACCTTAGTTGTTCATTGATTGCTTTCTCACATGTGCCTTGACCACGGGCCTTCAGCAGACCGAGCAACCCCTTGCTGGAGCCAGCGACCTTGGGTTTTAGCTGGCAACCTCGGGGTCTCAAACCTGGGTCTTCCGCATCCCAGTCCAACGCTCTATCCACTGCGCAACCGCCTGGTGAGGTTCATTGTGGTTTTAATTTGCATTTCTCTAATGATTAGTGATGTTGAACATTTTTTCATGTCTATTGGCCATTTGTATGTCCTCTTTGGAGAAGTGTCTATTCATTTCTTTTGCCCATTTTTTGACTGGACTGTTTATCTTCCTAGTGTTGAGTTTTACAAGTTCTTTATAAATTTTGGTTATTAACCCCTTATCAGCCTGACCAGGCGGTGACGCAGTGGATAGAGTGTCGGACTGGGATGTGGAAGACCCAGGTTCGAGACCCCGAGGTCGCCAGCTTGAGCATGGGCTCATCTGGTTTGAGCAAAGCTCACCAGCTTGGACCCAAGGTCGCTGGCTTGAGTAAGGGGTTACTCAGTCTGCTGTAGCCCCACGGTCAAGGCACATATGGGAAGGCAGTCAATGAGCACCTAAGGTGTCGCAACGAAAAACTAATGATTGATGCTTCTCATCTCTCTCTCTGTTCCTGTTTGTCTGTCCCTATCTATCCCTCTCTCTGTCTCTATTAAAAAAAAAAAATTAAATGTATTGTCAAATATGTTCTCCCATTGTGTGGTTTGCCTTTTTATTTTGTTCATATTGTCTTTAGCTGTGCAAAAGCCTTTTAGTTTGATGTAGTCCAATTTGTATATCCTGTCCTTTTATTTCCCTTGCCCATGGAGATACATCAGCAAATATATTGCTGCGAGTGATTTCTGAGAGTTTATTGCCTATGTTTTCCTCTAGGATGCTTATGGCTTCATGACTTACATTTAAATCTTTTATCCATTTTGAGTTTATTCTTGTGAATGGTGCAAGTTGGTGTTTAGTTTCTTATTTTTGCACGTAGCTGTCCAATTTTGCTAACACCATTTGTTAAAGAGACTGTCTTTACTCCATTGTTTGCTATTACCACCCTTGTCAAACATCAATTGTCCATAAAGCTGTGGGTTTATTTCTGGGTTCTCTGTTCTGTTCCATTGATCTATGTACCTGTTCTTATGCCAGTACCAAGCTGTTTTGAGTACAATGACCTTGTAGTATAACTTGATATCAGGAAGTGTGATACCTCCCACTTTATTCTTCCTTTTCAAGATTGCTGAGACTATTCGTGTCCTTTTTTGGTTCCATATATATTTTGGGGATATGTGGTCTATATCTTTGAAGTATATCATTGGTATTTTAATTAAGAAAAAAGGTATTTTATAAACTGCTTATATGAAATGGGGGTTCAGAGAGGCAAACAGGTAAATCCTAACGGAGGTTTGAATAAGAATTCTATAAAAAGCAAATAAATGTGTTGTTATGTAGTGACAAGAAATTCTCTACGACTCTCTATAATTAGGGTTAACACATAATTTATGGCCCAAATTGGGACATTTTTGAGAAAGAAGTGCTACTACTAATTATGGAGTAGGTATAAACCAGGCTGTCCCAGGGAAACCAAGACATATAGCCACTCTATCTGTAAAAAATTAAAATCTTAAATCATTTTCACAAAAGATATTAAACTATTTTCCACAGAAACCAATTCCTGATACTTTAGTTTTCAGAAAAATTAAGGTGTTCTACATAAAAGAACTTTTCATCTCGCCTGCTTGGCACATAGTTGTTTCATAGAGTCGAATACACCTACTTCTTTTCTTGTTGCTCACTGTACCCTGCAAACTTCCAGCAATTCCTTTTCATGATAAACTAAAAGAGGAAAGTTACACTTACCCAGAACTTTTGCTTCATTAAAAGTACGTCTTCTCATGGGTCTTCACATACAACCCACTCAGATTTCTACTGTATTTATGAATGGATATTTTATTCCTAGAAACACTTCAAATCTTAACAGCATAGGGGTTAAGTAAGGAAGAGTAAGGTAAAAACATCTGGATCAGATCAACCAGACGAGGCTCCAAAATACAAGCCTTAAAACTGGCATTATTACCTACTTGGTCTAAGTAGCATGGCTACTGTAACTTTAGAGCTCCATATGTAATGTCAGCATAATTTTCATTTTTTTTACTTTTAGCAAACACCTAATTTAAAAAAGTGATTACTGCTTATATAATGTGCCACCAATAAGGTAACTACCTTTTTAATGTGTGAATACTTTATGCCACTTTAGTTTTAAAATACTGGTAAACTTAAAAGAAGGTAGCCTCAATATGTAACAATTTGGTACAATTTTAGTATCATTCTAAAATATACATTGATACCATGTGACTCTACCCTGCTTTTGTTGTTACTAATCTATGACATTAAAGTTGTAATTGCCACAAATTAAGTTTGTCTAACAAAAATAATTAAAATGGGACTTCGAAAATTTAGATTAGCTACTACATTTTCCTTAGATGTTATTATTTTTTAAAAGTCACCCTAGCTAATATTTTTCAGGCTATGAGCATGCATGGCTATGGTGGTCTGCACCACAGAAATTGAGAAAATAAAAATTTATGCATTTATCGCAATCATCTAATGCTACAATGAGCATGCAATCAATCATACTGCCTCAACAACCCTTCCCTTTGTTCTATTTTAGGAATTTAAACTCTTTTGTCTTTAGAACTAAAATAATAAGGTTAAAAAAAATGTGTCCTGAGATTCTATCACAAATGTTATCATAATAAATATTTATTTTTCAAATAACTATGTAACTGTGGCTCTTCCCTTTCTGTCTGGTTTCTGTTATAAAACAAGTTAATTTTTGAACAGCCTAAGTTAATAAAGGAAAAGAGAACATAAATACAGAGGCAGTCTAACTGCCAACAGGTCCTTCCAGGTTTCTTCCTCATAAATAAAAATGTCCTTGGATACCAAGAATGCTCAAATAGTTGATTATTAACTGCAGATCATCCTCCTTCACAGAGTTGAGATAGTAAAAACTGTATGTGTTGTGGCATGCACAGAGGTTGGTGGGAGGAAATAGAACTTTCAACACAGGCCAAAGATCATAACAGGACAGGAAAAAAAAACCATGGAGATGGGGTGGGGACACAACCTCATATAAAAGGACAAATAATGGGTTTAAATATAAAGAAATGAGATCCATTTGGACATATATTAACATTATTAACATGTCAACATTATTAAATATGCTAATATGACACTGAAACAGCCTAACCAGATCATAATTTTTAAAAATTATGAAATAATCCTCTTACTGTATTCAGTAATGCACACACCTTATTAGATTCCTGGAATTCATTTGAGTCTTCACATTTCAGCAATGGAGAAGAGAAAAATCTCAGCAGAAAATAACAAATGATAAAAATAAGATTTGGGGGGCTTTGGGGGTGTGCGGGAAAAAGGCGGCTTGAAGAACATTAATTATGCAGCTTGAAGAATTTAAGAATGAAAAATTTATATTCTAACAATTGCACCTCCACTAATTTAAAGGGGTAAGCATAAATAAAGGTTTAAGTTTTTAAACCTTATTTTAGTCATAAATCTGAGTTACACATATTAGTCATTCCCAAAACAAACTTTGGGAAATATTATCTACAGAAGAGTCTCCCTTTCTTCAAGCTAATGATACAGTGGCATCTGGCAATAATGACTGTGTGAACAGCCAATAAAAATTAAATATGCTTAAAAGAATTTTTTTCTGTAAAGCTAAAAAACTGAAACGGTTTATCAAGAAAAAAGTAGAAGATATTTAAGTTATAAAATCTCTTCCATTACTGACTTTTAAGAATATGACAAATGAAATGTATTTAAGTACATATAAATAAACCCATACCCATAATAAAAATCATATTAGCCCATCCAATTCCCCCCCTTTTGTCCTAGTTTCTTTTTTGCTGGGGAGAGGCATTGTGAAATAACAATAGCAGGAAATAAGGTGGAGCAGCTGCAAAGGCAAGATGAGGTACAGTGCTGCATTTCACCTCCATTCTAGCCTACTGCTGCCTGGGTTTTTATTAAAAATGAGATTAGCTGTTCGGGGAGCCAAAGCAGTTATCAATACCTTTGAGATCAAAGTGTGTCCTCCCCTACAGCAACTGTACTTCTGCCAGGAACTTTTTAGGGCATCTGGCAACATTCAGGTAATAGGAGCAGAAGCCACAATGAAGAAATTTCTAGTTATTTGGGAAATGGGGTATGTGTGTGCAAGAGATGATGTTTTCCTTAGAGCTAGCAATGTGGGCCTCAGTACATGCAGAGAAAACTGAAATGGAGTCCTGCGTCTGAACTAGATGGCTTCTATTTTAGTTCCACAGATCTATGGAAATAATCCATGTGAATAAATTATAAAGAAACTACTAACCTAAATTTCTAGATGTAAAAGAAAATATAGCCTACTAAATTTCATGTTAACATTGTTGCTATTTTACTGATAAAAAAGTTTCAATTACAGTGATAATAGAGTCCCTCAAATTTCCCTTTCCAGACAAAATATTCTATCATTATTGCCAAGACCAAAACACACAGACATAAGTAAGTAACATTAAGTACGTAACACATGTATCTTTCTTTTACAGAGGGAAATGACACAAAGTTTGGTCAGGCTTAATATTACAATGTGCATTAAAGGCAGCTTTTTAGTTATTCTATTAAGAAAAACAAAACACTTCTTCCTTGCTAACAGTCACAAGCTCTAGATCCACAAACAAAAATTAGCATGCCAGTTTCCTTACTGTCTCCTGCAGTCTGGACAGAAGGGAAAACTTTAAATCTAGTTTAATAACATTACAGTACAGGTGGCATCTCAAAGCAACAGATGTACTCTCGGGAAACTGAGTTCTGACCAATTATTTCTAAAAATCAAATTCTCTTAAAATATATTCAACATTTAAAAGAAACTCAGCTTATACTCCTTTATTAAGGAGTGATCCTTTTGCTTCCAAGATCTGGTTATCTAATTTGTCTATGAATACCACTGTTTAATATTTTTGGTTTAAAAGAAACTAGCATACATGTATTATTTAGCATTTTATTAAACATTTTAAAAAGATTTATTGATTTCAGAGGTAGTAAAGGAGGTAGGAAGGAGGGAAGGAGGGAAGGAGAGAAGAGGGAGGGAAGGAGAAAAGAGGGCGAAAAGGGAAGGGGATGAGGAGGGGGAGATCAGTTAGTTTTTCTATGTATTTATGCATTGTTTGATTGATTCTTATTTTTATTTTTTGTATTCTGAAGTGAGAAACAGGGAGGCAGTGACAGACTCCTGCATGCGCCCCACCGGGATCCACCTAGCATGCCCATCAGGGGGTAATGCTCTGCCCATCTGGGGCATTGCTCCATTGTGGACAGAGCCATTCTAGCGCCTGAGGTGGAGGCCATGGAGCCATCCTCAGCGCCCATAGCAACTTTGCTCCAAATGGAGACTTGGCTGTGGGTGGGGAAGAGAGAGACAGAGAGAAAATAGAGGGGGAAGGATGGAAAAGCAAATGGGCGCTTCTCCTGTGTGCCCTGGCTGGCAATTCAACTCAGGAGTTCCACATGCCGGGCAGATGCTCTACCGCTGAGCTAGCCCACCAGGGCTCCTTGGTTGATTCTTGTATGTGCACTGGCCAAGTTCAAACCCACAATCTTGAATTATCCGGACAATGCTCTGAACTGTGCCACCTGCCCAGGGCTTGACATTTATTTTAAAAGTAACAAACAAACAAACAAATAAATAAATAAATAAAAGTAACTAAAAATAGTGTTCAGGACACTGATCCTTTTAACTCATTAATGAAAACTTCCACAAGGGCCCAGATTTGAAGTATTTCATTGTAATTTTGCTTAAAGTGCCAGATGACCCACAGATCTCTTCCAACTATGATTCACATTAATTCTAATAATGAATACAACCACTCCACTTTTAGTTGGGAGTTGATACAAATTTATTAAACAAGGTTGTGCCAATATTAAAGTGGGGGGGGGGGCAAGTGGAGAAATCTCCAAGAAGTAGGGATGGGACTGAAACAGTTAAGTAGCCTTTCTTCAGTTAGCATTTTACATGATGGTGAGCCAACACAGAAATGCTGGAGGGTGTTCTCTATACTACTGCTATAAAATTGAAGCTAACAATATACAACTATTTCAGAGGGAAACAAACTATTCTACTTATTCTGGTCTAATCCGAAACCAAATAAAGACAATGTGTATGTTGAAATAAAAGTTTTATTCAGATAAAATATTCTTTTCCATTTCTTTATGAGAGTTCTTCTCTAGATGCTCTAGAACTAGTCTACTTAGGAGATAATTTGTATTTAGGAGGGTGATGAGCATGTAATTTATTTTCTTTTACCTATACAAAGCTTTAATTTTTTTTTCCTTGGAGGAGGGGATGGGTCCCTACCAGATATTCTGGGATATACTAAATTTTAGGTTAACAGTATAAGGTTGGCACAAATTCAATGCTTCAGTGGGAACTACAAATGATTTCTTTAATTGTATGCCAAAGTGAATAATCTCCCAGGGAAAAGAACCTCCTCCTCCTGTCTTTCTACCTCCTGCCCCTCCCCCACCAACACTGCCTCCCTGCTGTGCAAAGAGGCCTTTGTCCTGCCCCACACTTATCTAGCTGTTTGGCCATATTGACAGGCCAACTAGAGGCATAATAAGGGAGTCAGTCTGACATAACCAGCTGGCAATTTGAAACAAAAATCTTCCTTTCTATTGGGACCAAAACCTTCTGCAGAGGTCCCAGGCTCCTCCCATGCTTCTATTTTTCAAACAGAGCAGCAAGGAATTAGGCATTTTCCCTCAACTAGGAAGTACATCAAAAACTTGCTACGCCAGATAGAAACAAATTCTGTAGGAATTCCCATATACTCTGCTTTCCCGTGATGCATAACATAGGTCAAGGAGTAATCCCAGCTCTGGATGTATACACATAATTAACACGACTAAGATATGATTCTTATTACTTCAGTTTGCCATCAAAACTGAGAATTCTCCTGCTACAAAGACAGAAGAGCACAGAAGAAAAAAGCAGTTACACCAAACCAACACAAGGCAAAACTGGCCAATAATCTTAGTGATTTAAAAATACTAAGACATTATTCCAATAAACATAAAATTCCTTTCCCGTCTTTATATCAAAGATAGTTAATGTGACCCTTACATCTCTCCCTGAGGTATTTAGCAAACAAAATCAATATGATGGAGAAACTTAGTGAGGCAGATGGGATTACAAATTCCTTGCTCAGTGATGGCTTGCATAAAGTAGAAGGAGATTTAGCTTCACTGTTCCTTTATTATAATCTCAAGTTTCCTTCATGAAGTGTTAAAAAGAGTTTGAATATATTTTGTCAGGATAAGAGAATTCTCTGAAGTGATGTGTTCTAACAGCCCCCCCCCCAAGTTACTAGCTATCTTTTGCTCAATTCAGACTTGAATATACAACAGGATACTTTTCATAAGACTCTTAACAAAATATGTACTGATAAGTGAAAGAAATTATATTCTCTAATCTTTCATGAACTTCCCTGAATCTTTACCACCAGAGAAATCAATCACTGCATCAAGTGAAAGGTTAAAAATGCCATCTCATCACATATTTTGGAGTTTTCGGTGGTAAGGAATGGTCGTAATCACTCTGTCTTAGGTACATTACACTTATTTTTTTATGGAGTACCTATGAAAGGATGCTTTTAATCCAATTACAAATAACCACCAGTTGTACTAAAGTATAAATTATCTCGCATTTTGCAGAGTCAAAGCAGGTTTTGTCTTAAATACCCCATCAAGATGTCTTAGTTTCCGATATCTGAAAAAACTTTTACAAACAAAATTCACTGCTAGGCATCTTAGTTTCAAATTAAACTGACAAATCACCAGAGTGGAGCCAGAAATTATAAGAAAATTTTATTCTATTCATGATCCAATTTCTCACTGAAAAGATGTATCCAATAATCATTGACTGTCTCTAACCACAGACTGTTTCAAAAGGTACTTCAATACAAAGAGGGCAAAGTAAAAGAGGTTGTCTGCACATCTGCATTTTTCCCTATATTATTTTCCCATCCAAAGGCAAAATTAAATAGCCACTCTCCCCCAGAAAGGCCAGAATAACTTTAGAAAAGTACACAAGTTCCTGGACACAAAACAGTATCAGAAGATATAAAAATTTTCAAGCATACTGGTTAAATAAATCATATGAAAAAGGCCTCTAAGATCTTTCAGAAAATGATTACGCCAAGATCACAATGGGTTCCAAACAGGAAATACAAGTGAAAAAGTGATTATTTTATAAGGTAACTTAAACATATAACTTAAACTAAAAAACATTTAAAGCTAAAATGTTAAAAAAACCACTTATGAGCGAAACCTTATTTTCCTGATATAGCATCTTTTATATGTACATAATAAGAATTAGAACCACCTAAAAATATTGTCCATGAAATGTTGTTTCATCAGTCAGTATGTATCACTGAGAGACAATGTAAGCCACATTTGTGAATGACAAAACTCATTTTCATCTCTTTTGGTCCCCAGCCATAAATGCTACTGCCATGCTATACATTATAGAGGACTGTGGGATTTAAGTCCATATACACAAAACTAAACATAATCAAAATTCTGAGGGGGGAAAATATAGGATGCAAGAGTCTTGTGGGTGTGGGGGGAGAAAATGCATTAAGTACTATATAAAATTGGTGATATATTTGGATGGTGGCTGTACTTCCATGTTTAAACTGTTCTGCTTAATCAGAGATTTTCCTAATGTGCAGGAGCTATGGGGGTGGGGGGACCTCATAAGGGGCTAAGAAGCCATCTTCTCAAGTATCCTGTACACTAGACTTTCTCCATTTCTGGTGTGCCCAATGTTTCAGATGGATCAAGGCCAAACATACGTCCTTGTGGTCTTAGAATACTATATCCAATACATATATAATGAACCCATTTTATAGGTTAAACTCCAAAGAAATAATTTAATCTGAAGAGGTCTATTAATGACACAAATTAAAATACTTCTGGGATTTATATTTACAAATCATTCTGAAAAGGGCACTTATTTTTAGAGTTTAAGATTCCAAATTTAGTAAAATGTTTAGCAAAATATCTATTCAATAAAACAAACACAGCCTAGCAACTGAAAGGAAGGAGACACACAACAAAATATTAAAACTAAATCAATGATTAAAGAGTTGGAGGAAAACATGTCAGTTACAGAAATAAGAACTGGTATTTTTCCCAATACCATTCTCAGAAAGATTTTTAAATTATTACTTTGGTTTTAAATGGATTAAAAATTTTAAACTCTAATGGAACTCTCAAGTCCTTTCCAAGTATAAATCTACAGATAAAACCCCCAAATCTGCCAAAAAACAAAAACCAACCAATCCAACAAAAAAAAAGGTCTTTAACTATGATCTAGTTTCCTGACGCTGATATCCATAAATGGGCAGAAGGTTATGAACTCTCATCTCCCTAACAATGAAATGCAAAACAACTAGCACTGAAAATTCCCAGGAAAGCAAGGTTTCTTCTTAGTCCTGAAGCAGCCATTGCCTAAGTGCAGCTCCCTGCAGCCAACAGCATTAATGGACGCTGCACTGCTGTCCTTCCCTGGAGACAGCAGCCAGCACTACTCAAGCTTCTCACGTAGCAACCAGAGCTCCAGAGCCAGCAGCTGCTGCTGCCTTGTATATTCACCCCTGTGATCCAACCCAAAGGAACAACCTTCTCCTTACCCCACCCCCACTCTTTACACACTTTTTTTTTTTTCTTCTTAACCAATGCTCCATGCCAGAAAAGCTGGAATTATGCTTTTAGAAAGAAACAATCCTAAGGTCACCCTTTTAGTTTTAAACTGAGGGTTTTTTGTTAGAAAAATCAGTATTTACCAAATTCCAGATATCCATTTTAATTAAGGCAGCAATTTAGGAGTGAAGATTAAGTTTTAGTCTTTAAAAGGCCAATTTTCCAAGCACTCTCTTCACAGTCAAATTTAAATTTGCAGCTAGAGACAGAGCCTTGTGTCATACCCTGCTAAAGGACATAATTCATTTTTGTATCTTAACGACAGTCTGAGTAAACCTTAGACTCTAATCCCCTAACGGGACAGAATTTTTGGCTATAGAAGAAAATGAATGATCCTCCTGAGAAAACTGGAAGAAATCCAATAAAAAATTTTTCTGTGTCCTCCAAGAGGCCCAGAAACCTCTGATTATGTGGATATTCTCTGCTTTAGTCCTAGCTCAGATTCCACACACCTAAAATTACAACTTATAACTGTTTTTCTGAGTGACCTAAAAGCATTAATGATATAAAATTAACCACTAAGAAATTTTCCCAAATAGGGGGTACACAAACATTCTCCTGAAAACCACAAAAAGCTGGGTCACCCCTAATTACAAGTAAAGCTATTTAACATCTGCCCTACAAAAAAATGCAAATATGACCTTGGTTATAAATAAGTCATTTAAAAGCAACTTGTTTAGTCAAGTGATGAAAGAAATGAGCAGAGAACCTGGGGATTCTTTCTGTACTAGGAGCACGGGAAAAGGGAGAAATGAACTAAAAAGTACAGACAAAGCCCAATGGAACCCAGCGATCTGGGAACGAAACGAGTTACTGGTGAACACATTGCACAAGTAACATGAGAAAGCAGAAAATGCAGGTCATACATGCACCCCTGACCCAGACCAGCAGAGCTGACTGCAGCATCAGTATCCAAGGGAAAGGCCAGTTATTTCTAAGAAATGAGACAAGCCAAAAAGCTCTATAGAATAAATTAGCATAGAGGGGGCTTTCCCAACAGTTAAACTTTCCCTCTCACGCGATTCACTTACTTAAAAACTAGGGCTTTTTCTCACCGCCATGCACTTCGCATCCCTAGCTGCCACGCAGAGGGAATGGGGATTCATAAAGGGTAAATTTTTCAGCCTTTAAAGACATTTCCAAATGATCGCTCTCCACGCCCAAGGCTGGGAGAAAGCACAATCTGGCTCAACTCCAAGCTGGAACCCTACAAATTCAATAGGACTATTTCAGAGATACTGGGGCAGACGCCACTGAGAACCCAAGAATGTGAAGTGGGGGTGGCAAAGGTAACGTCTAGTGTGGGAAAGGAAGCAATCATCTGAGAGGGAGACTCAAGAACGAGAGGGAAGGCATCCAGGAACACTATTTAGAGGAGATAAGAGGTCCCCAGAACGATCAGAGTTGTCACCAGGTCGCGCGAAAGGGGGTTTAGGGGAGGTGGGGGTTTGGAGAGGGGAAAAAAGTATGCCTGTGTATTTCAAGAGGACAGTAAAGTGGCCTACCCTCAAATCAAAGGTAAACGTGGAGTAGGCAGGTCCCAGGAAAAGGGGTGAAGAGACGTTGGGGGAGGGGAAGCGTCCTGACCCAGGAAAGACATGAAAAGGATAGTGGGGTCAACTAGATTACGAAGGGCCCACTCTCCCTGGGAAAAGGGATGCAACGGTGTATCAGGGGGATTGAGAAGGAGCAACATCTTCCTGCTAAGAGCTTGGAGTGGGCCAGGCCCACGTCCCGAGAGCGAGCGCGGGCAGACGGAGGAGGTGACCCTTCCTTCCCCGGGATCCCGGCCACTGGTTTAGATTCCTCTCTTCTATCGGACCCTTACCTTGTATCAGGCGCTGCCGGGGCCTGGGCCCGGGCTGCGGCGCACAGCACTCCCCGGAGGCAGCAGGACTCGAGTTAGGCCCAACACGGCGCCACGGCGTTTCCTGGCCGGGAATGGCCCGTGCCTATGAGTGGGGGTGGGGGCAGAAAGGCGGAGCGAGCAAAGGCAGGGTGGGGGAAGGGCCGGAGGAGGTGGGGGGGCGGCACTATAATGTTGGCGGACTGGCGGGACTGGGACTGCGTGAGTCTCTGAGAGCAAGCGGGCGGCGGCCGCCCCTCCCCCGGCGGCGGCGGCGGCGGCGGCGGCGGCAGCAGGAGAAGCTCACTCAGCCGCTGCCCGAGCGGAAACGCCACTGACCGCACGGGGATTACCAGCGCCGGCGCCAGGGGCACCTGGGACACGCCCCCTCTCGCCGTGCCATTGGCCTCTCCGCCCACCGCCCCACACCCATTGGCTAACTCGCCGCCAATCAGCGGAAGCCGTCGGGGGCAGTCTAGAGAAGAGGCTGTACTCTGGCCCTCCGGCTTCTCAGAGAGCCTCGGCTAGGTAGGGGAACGGAACTTTGCTGGGAGGGAGGCCCGGGAGACCCGGCGGGGGAAATGGATGGCTGAGGCGGTCTGACCGCTACTTGAGGGTTGCCTTCTCCCGCGGGAAGTCGGGAATATAACGTTTGTTACTCTGGAAAGAAAACAGGAGATCTGAGGCAAGCAAGGATTCGATCTGCCCTGCGGCAACCAGAGGGGGAGGGAGGAACGGAAAAGGTTCGAATCTGGACGGAGCCATTGCTACTGCAAAGGGAGGAGCGCTTCCGGCTCAGCCCTTTTCACTGATTGGCCGCTTCTGCTCCCGCCGTGTGTGAAAACACAAATGGCGTGTTCTGGTTGGAGTGAAAGGCTTGTCAGTTACAGGCTCGGGAGTGCGCAGCCTCTTAGGGAATCTCGCATTGCTCCCTGGGTTGGTTGGGTAGGTAGGTGGGGAGAATTGGATCAACGGGCGCGGTTGGCCTCCCGCGGGGTGTATGCGGTGGGCGGGGAGGAGGGTCAGTGAAAGTGGCTCCTGCGCGGGCGTCTCGCCAGCCTCCCATTCGGGGGAGTCGGTTTACCCGCCGCCAGCGGGACTTCGGTATCTGATTGGTTGGTGAATCCCGGGGAACAGCCCCTTGCTATTGGCTCGGGTCCCAAATGAGCGAAACCATTGCGCGGGTCGGCGGGGGTGACAGACGGTCGTTGGTACATTCCTCATCGAGGCCCCGCGCCGCAGTGTCTGCCCCCGCGCCCCTGCGCAACGTGGCAGGAAGCGCGCGCTGGAGGTGGAGCGGGTTGCCCGGCGGAGGCTTCTGGGTGGTGGCGACCGCGGCCCCGCCCCGGGCGCCCTCCGCCTGAAAAGAAATACAAGCCCGATCTGTTCACCCATGGGGGTGGGGAAAGGAACGGGGGTCAATTCCGCTGGTATGTGGGTGGGAGGCGCAGGTTCTCCGAAAATGGGTGCGAGGAGCTGCAGTAGAGAAGGCGGAGAGAAGGCCGCACCCTTATAGGCAGGGGGAGGGGAGTGCCGCAATACCTTTATGGGAGTTCTCTGTTGCCTCCTGTTTCTTAAGGACCGCCCTGGGTCTAGAAGAATCTCTCCCTCCCCCGCGATCTCGTCATCGCCTCCATGTCGAGTCGCTCCTAGATTATGGGCGTGATTCTTTTGCCAGGCTTAACCTGGTGGTGCCAGGGCGTTGTCCTACAGGGGTTTGAGCAGGTGTAAGATTTTGAGGGTGAGCCTTATTTCTCTGTCTTCCCACTGACTTGAGTTTGTGTCACAAAGTAATTATATAATAGGAGTGGAGGAAGGAAAGGAAATGGAGTCCAGGCATTCACCTGGAGCTGATTTTATACAACAGGATTGCGAGTTATTAGTACTTAAAATGCTTTTGTAGCTTTTTTCTGGGAATAGAGAGGCGTCAGACTTGAGTTTTATACTCACCCCGTGTGAGACCGTTACTAAACCACCGTGATACAGTATCTCAGATTAAGTCTTAAGGTTTTAGGCCCCCTTCCTTGTATCCCCCAGGATCAGGTACCCTAGCAACTCTCACACATACTACGAGTCCATTTTCTGTTGTACTTACTCATCCAGTCCCCAGACATGCCATTGACTTTCTCCTGCTGTTTTTGGTAGCCTTGTGAGTTGTGAAACCAGATTGGTTCCACCACCAATTAAGGCTACCTAACCTGAGCAGAGGGCTCACTCTCACCGATATTTTCCTTTTTCCTCAGCTGGGGTGCTACTCCTGACCCTTTTCGCAGTACAGGTGACCTTGGCGACCTCTTTACTGAGAATTGGACACAAGGTTTAGCAACATCTTCCTATTACCTCCTTTGAATAACCTCTCAGTCCATCCCATTATTTCTGTTCTCATCAGTTAGTAACTGAGTCCAGTTGCTGTAATGCTAATAGTCTCAGTGTCTCTGCCTCCTGTATCCTTTACTGATCAACTTACATGTTGCCAGAACACTTGTCCCAACAGCGAGAGCATGAAAATGACTAATGCAACCCCTTTACTGGCTCCGAACTTACAGGATGAATTCCATCATCAGTAATGTGATATATAAGGTTTCTCAGTGGGCTAACCTCATCAGTTCTTATCAGCTTTTTCATTTGCTGCAAATTTCCACACATACACACCACCACTGTATGTTCAAGTCACACTGAATTATTTTCTGTTGACCCAAGTTGGTGATGTACATAGATAAACCACTTCTTAGGGTGCTTCCTACTGGAATGCTACCCTTGCTGCTCTTTACCCTTCAGCATTTAAGATACATTTACATCTCTGTGATCTCTTCTATAAAAAAGTTAGGGCTTTCTCCTGATCTCATAACAAGCATGTTGAATCATAGCTTTTCTCAGGTTGTTGTCACTGCTTGTTTAAATTCTCTTTAACTATTGTGAGTACAGGCTCTTGTTGAGTCTTGTATCACTAAACTCCTAGTATATTCCTTGTGTAGCCAATCCTAAGTAAAGTGGAGTGAATAACATGTAGATGTCTTTGTAAGGTTTGATTATTGATCTTTTCAACAATTCTTTATGTGCTTACTGGTGTCCAAATTAGCACTATCCAATAGAACCTTCAGTGATGGGAATATTCTCTATCTGTGCTATCCAATATAGTAGCCATTAACCATATATTAATATTGAGCACTGGAAATGTGGCTAGTGTGAGTCAAGAACTAAATTTTTTATTGTATGTAGTATAAATGGTCATTTTGGGCAGTGTAGCTATAGCCACAAATGTGTAGTGTGGATTGCAGAATACTTAATATGGATGTTGATAATTTTCCCTTTATACTTAGTAAGGATATAAAAGTCGGATCTCCCTGGTCCAGTTATGTTTTTTCCTTGCTTGTTTTATTTTACCTGTCTCTGTACTTAAACTGAACCTAGCTGTGAACTAAATCCAACAAGGCCTTATTAAAGACAAATCTTGGACAGTAGTGTGTTGAGGAAGCAAGTATTGACTGGTTTGGGTTTCAAAAGAGGACGCATAATGAATTTTAGGAAAATGAGATTTCACGAAACCATAATGGTGATAGGACTATAACTAATGTTCATGAAACCAACTCTAAATTTCAGTTCCCCAAGGTTTCATTTTTGGAAAAACTTCCATCAGAGGAGGCCTTAAGTAATCCTATCTTAAGTTACAGGAAACCATAACAAAGTTAAGTTTTCATCTTAATGAAGTATAAATCAGTAGCTATATTTTCATGCTAAAATGCTTTTTAATTTATAGTTAGTGGAATATCTGGCCGATTTCAATTATTTTTAAAAGTTTTCTCTAAATCCTGACCAGCCGGTGGCGCAGTGGATAGAGCGTTGGACTGGGACATAGAAGACCCAGGTTTGAAACCCCAACGTCGCCTGCTTGAGTAAAGGGGTCACTGGCTCAGTTGTAGGCCCCCGGTTGAGGCACATATGACAAAATAATCATTGAACAACTAAGATGCCACAGGGAAGTATTGATGCTTCTCATCTCTTCTTCCTGGCTCTCTTAAAAAATAAAAATTAAGTTTTCTCTAAAATGTGAGGCCCTTAGGATAGGGCTCTTCAAACCTTTAGTGCACACAACTGACTTGTTTTGTAATGCAGATGTTCAGACCCACACCCAGAAAGTGCAGTCATTTGAGGGGGAGGACTTGAGAAATACGGTCTTTTTCAAGTTCCTATTTGCTGCAGCTGTTGGCAGCCCAGGAGCCACCTGCAGAAACAGCCTGGGGCAGTGGTGCCCTATCTATCGGACAGAAATGATTGCAACTTGACAAACACCTCTCTGATCCACTTTGTCTCCTCTACATTATCTATAATTTTTCTTCAACCAAGCTGTTTTTTGTTTTTTCCTTCCAAAAAACTGGATGGGAAAGGCAGAGAATAGTGAGTGTTAATAGTTTTGGGAACTTGCAGAGCAGATTGTATTTCTTTTAAAAGGAATATTAAAATGTTCCAAAAATTGTTTTTTGAAGTTGAAAGTTCCCCTTTTTTGTCTGGTTTCCTGCTAAATACATTCCTCAAGGATACAGATTTATTCTTTTCATTTCCCTGTGCCTGACCATAGAGTTGGGTACTCAATAAATGTTGGTTTTATTGATTTATTTGTGACATTACTTTTCAAATAGTTTAAGTCCACAAAACGCAGAAAGAAGGCTCCTTTTATGGAGCGTCTTTAGGGTCATACTTAACCTAAGTCTCCTAATAATCTGTTCATAAAGGAAACTGGTGCCTCGTGGTCCAGATACATCTATCTACAATTCAGCCTTTCCTTGAGTTTCCTGTATGGTCCACTGCATTTACACTCTTCCTTTGCTTTTACTTCCTTGGGTTTTATAATTTTTTAATAAGCCAGCAACCTATCTCCTTTTGAAGTAGAGCAATAACATTTGTTCTAGGACAAAAATTAAATATATTGTAGCACTTGTACTTGCATGAGAGTGTTGAAGGTTTTGTAAGGGCTCCTAATTATTTTTAGATTTGCAAAATTTGAGCTATGTAATGTTGCTTTCATATATATTTTTTAATGCACGGAGGAGGTTTGGCACAATTAGTTTGCAACTGTTAATCCAGAATATGATAGGAGTCAGCATCACAAGGTTAAGATTGGTTTGACTTTTATACCAGTCTTAATTATAGAGCATTTTGTTTGGTTATATTCAGGAGTCTGTTTGGTACTCACTTTGCAGGCTGAGAATTCTTGATTTTGTTAGTGAGAAACTGGATTGTTACAGAACTGTTATTTGTAGCATAGAATCAAATATTTATGTTTATTTTATTTAGGCCTGTGTTAAACCTGATTAATTATTCCTGGTGTCATGATGTATATACCTTCACGATAGCTAGAGAGACTATTTCTGCCTCTCATTATATCTCAAAGTCATGGTTACATGTAATCCAACTTGCCAGCTTTTTCCCTAGAATTCAGTCATCACTGACTTTTAGTTGGCCCTGATTAATCACCCTTTGTTTTCTAGGTTTTGTTATTTTTTTAAACATGTTTAAGATTGACTACTCCTGCTGACAACAGTAACATTTTCAGATTATGTTTATAGAATTGGTTTTTTCACCAGCTAACCCCCACCTCATGAATTCTCATTAATTCAGTCACCATTTCTCACAGCCTTTCTTCTTTTTACTAATCTTTGGTTAAAATCTCTTCCCATACTTATTATAATAATGGCAACATATTCAAGTGCATACTATAGGCAAAAACTAATGGAAACAGTTAAGTTGAAGAAAAATAATTATTGAGTACCTATTATTTTGCCAGATATAGTACGTCAAATTCTTTGCCATGGTAGTATGTTCCTGATATATAACCTAGAATTACAAAGTAGGAAACTAAAGGTTGAATAGCTTTCCTTAGACATACCAACAAATGAAGGGCCAGAGGCACCTTGGTCTGAATTACATAAATCAGTATTCCTTATTAGATTATGATATTGTCTCTGATGGAAACATTCTTTTAAGAAATTTAATCTGCCTGCAGGATATAGGATGGATTGTAGGAATGGAAAAACTTGAAGGCATGGAGACCACTTCGGAGCTTCTTTCACAGTAGTCCAGACGTGAAGTGATAAGGTCTGGTATAGTGATGGCAATCAAAATGGAAAAGACTTTAAAGGATTCAATAACTGACCAAACAAAAGTCACTGAGAGGGAGGACAGTCTTAACACAAAATTTCTCCAGGAAGCCTTCATTGATTCTTTCAACTCTACTATACTGGGTCCCCTCCATGAATGTTTCATAGCAGCTTTCACAATATCAATTAAATTAGTAATTGGGTGGTCCCTCCCCCACTTTTTTAGGTTGCTTCTTGAGGACAGGTCCATACTTGTTTTATGGCTGTTTTCCTGCTGCCTAAGCATAGGGAGGTCTTAGAGGTCAAACTGTTGTTATACTAAGCTGTTACTTACCTTCTCACAAGTGTGGAAAGGCCACATGATGTGTGATAAGATCATCACTGATGTTAATTGGTGCTGTATATTGAATTTTTTAGGATTTCCAAAGATGGTAGGATTTATTGTTAGGAATTAACTCAGTTTTTATGGTACACCTTCTGTAATCCCAGCAACCCTCAATATTATGCAATTGTTAATATAAAATCCTGTTGTTTTCTTTGTGCCCAAGTATAAGCGTAAGTACATCCTGTTTTGTTATGCAATAATACTTTAAATATTGGCTCAAAAATTTTGCAAATTTTAGAATTTATTAATATCAAGGAAACCAATTTTTATTTTTTTTATTTAAGAATGGATCATTGGCCTGACCTGTGGTGGCGCAATGGATAAAGCGTTGACCTGGGAACACTGAGGTCGCCAGTTCAAAACCCTGCACTGGTCTGGTCAAGGCACATATGGGAGTTGATGCTTCTAGCTCCTCCCCCCTTTCTCTCTCTCTCTCTCTCTCTCTCTCTCTCTCTCTCTCTCCTCTCTAAAATGAATTTAAAAAAAAGAAATGGATCGTTGGCTTTAAAATTATAAGATTACTACGGGCTCATCTGGTTTGAGCAAAGCTCACCAACTTGGACCCATGGTCACTGGCTTGAGCAAAGGGTACTCGGTCTGCTGTAACCCCATGGTCAAGGCACATATCAGAGAGCAATCAATGAACAACTAAGGTGTTGCAACAAAAAACTAATGATTGATGCTTCTCATCTCTCTCCATTCCTGTCTGTCTGTCCCTCTCTCTCTCTCTCTGACTCTCTGTAAAAAAAAATAATAATAAGATTACTTGTTCAATCTACAGCTTATGTGAAAAAATGCTATGAAATGAATTTAAGATATTGCAGAGTTCTCTTACAGGAAGAATCAACTTCAGACCAACTATAGGAAAAGGCTACTGAGATAATTACTATATAATATTGGCTGGAGATATATACAACAACTGAGAAATTTGACAAAAAGCCATATAAATTTTGACACTTCTGAATGCTGGATGTAAAGTACAAAATCATGTTAGTGCCATTTTTTGACAATGTAACTTTTCCTATTAAAAATTTGTGTGCAGACATGAAATCTGTGTTAATACCTTTGTAGAAGTGTCCTTATGCCTTAGAAAGGATGAATCTATACACCTGACTGGGCTTGTTTTGCTCGTACAAGGTGGGGCAAAAGTAGGTTTACAATTGTTCATGTGAAAGTAGTACAAGATTAAACTTTGCGGTACTCACAACTGTTAACCTGCTTTTGCTCCACCCTGTATTTGTGCAGCAGCAGCATCAACTGGTCAGACTTTTAAGCGGAAGCTTGGCAACAAAACACATCCTGAAGTAGTCAAAATGTTGACCAACTTTTTAAAATCTCATGGTTTATCCTGACATTTTCACTAATGGAAGTTGGGTAAAACTGCTGGCATCTTGGCATAAGTAAAGACAGTGGCACTGGAGTGTAGTAGTAGTCATTCTTCCCTGCCAGGCGTCTCAGTATGCTTTTGAGAGGGGTCGGAGGGAAAAGGGAGTATTTTCATTTCATGTCCTTGTGAAAACAGAATATTTTGTATCTGGACCCTGAGGACATAATTTTAATTTTAATATGAATGATGAAATGGAAAATTTGCATATAGTACTTCTGCTACATGCTAAAGTACAGTGGTTTCAAGACCAAGTACTTCTGCAGTTGCGTTGCAAGCTGAATTAGGTACTATTTTCTTGGAATACCATTTTTACTTGGAAAGAATGATACATAGTCGATTTTGGTTGTTGCCTATTTGGCTTTTTTTTAAAACACATGGGAAGTGAGCCTTTCAAAGGAAACAACTGCTGTTGTCAATGTTAAAATTCAAACAAGTGAAAATTAGAATTTTGGGAAAACTATCTACTGTCAAAAAGAGCCTGACATCTTTCCAATACTTAGTATTTTTTGTGAGGTAGATAGTGATTTTAATATGATTTTTAGATATTATATAATGAACTGGGTCAACATTTCAGAGAGTTATACATACTACTAAGTGAACCAATATTTTCCAAATGACCAGTACATGAAATAACAAAAACTGCAAATAACATATTTCAACCAATTGTTTGTGGAAAGCTAAAAATCCAGTTGCCTTCTATTAAGGCAGACATTTGAGAACTGAATTGCAAAAAGATTAACCCACTGTTACTCCAAGAAAATGTTAACATAATGCATTTGTTACTAATTCAATATTTTGTCTTAGTATCTATTGTAAAATAATGTGGTAAACAAAACTATTTGGGACACTTGGTTTTTAAGGGGTCCTGAGTCCAAAGAGTTTGGGAAACAGCTCCTCTAGCACAATGTAAACATGCAAATGCTTGTTGAATGATTGGTATGTCAGGACACAGCAGATATGTAGTGGAGAACGTATGTCCATGTGGAGGTTGAGGAGGGACACACAGGATATCTGTAGGGTTCAGATGGAAATTTAGACTTTGGTCTTGGGAAAGAAAATACCATTTTCCAGTGAGATTTGCTTTATATCATTGGATATATGGATATGTATATATATCCTTGAATAGTTACAACTTCAAAACTGATTAGCAAACATGCTAACTTTGGTGCAAAAGTATAAGGGTAATAGTAGGCCTCTTCAAACAACGATACACTGGTATTTTCACAATGTGCACATTAAAAATTTTTGGTATGGTGGTCAGCAAACTCATTAGTCAACAGTGCCAAATATCAATAGTACAATGATTGAAATTTCTTTTGAGAGCCAAATTTTTTCAACTTAAACTGTATAAGTAGGTACATTCCTTATCGAGGTAGCACCCACACATGGTATTCTGTGTAAGAACCACACTCAAGGGGCCAAAGAGCTGCAGTTTGCCGATCAGGGGTATAGGAGATGTTGCATTTTGAAAAAATGTACAAAGGTATAATAATTAAATGTGATTATTTTATTCTCACAGAATTTTAAAACTTGCCAACCATTTTCCCACTGAAATTGCCATCTGAAAGTTTTGGAAAAAGTATGCTGAGGATAAGGATGTTTTGCTTTTTCTGTGCCTATCTCACTAATATACGACTCACAAAAATTAGGGGATAGTTCAAAATGAATATGAAGCTATAAGATATCCCCTAATTTTTGTGAGCAGTGGAGTAAGTGCTTGTAGGTTGTATTGTGCTTTATTTTACTCTAGGTATTCTATAGGCCTTTTAAAATACCTCCCTGTTTTCCGTCCTCAGTTTAATCTTTTAGTTCTTGCAGTAGAGATCTGAGCTATGTTGACAATGATATGCCAGAATCTCTACAGCAGGGGTGCTCAATACGGCCGTGGCGATCTACTGGTCGATCGCGAAGGAAGTGTGGGTAGATCGCATGACATTAAAAAGACGTTTGTCTTTTGATTGGCATACAGGGTAGCCAATCTGACGTCTGAATTTTTAACACTCAATGCATGCGCATTAAACCGCGCTAACTTGTTTAGTTACATTGCTGCATAGTTAGCCTTCAATTTATTTAAACTAAATACAACAAAGGGTATAAAAATGAGTGCCGTAGCTGGTCCGAGTAAGAAGCCTAAAACCTACCACTTTCATACAGAATGGGAGGGGTTTTTTTTCACTATGTCATATTCTAAGTGTGTTTGCCTCATCTGTCTGTGTGCCATTGCTATTCCAAAGAAGGGAAATGTGGAGCGGCTTTTTCGGACTGTTCATAAAAACTATGACATTGACTTTCCTCTGAAAAGAGAGCTGAGAAGGAGAAAGGTGAAAGAATACACAATATTAAATAGTAATAATAGTAACTTAAATAATGATAATATAGAAGAAATAAATTTATGTTTTGCATTTTTATTGTAGGTAGATCATTTTGACTTTGTCATCTTATAAGTAGCTTGCAAGCTGAAAAAGCGTGGGCACCCCTGCTCTACAGTTTCAGCCATTTCCAGAAACTACCATTTTTAAAGTGTTTACCAAATGTTTGCCTTTCTCACCACTAGTACATTATCAGTTTCTGGGAGATAACTATCTTCCTTTCATTTAATTTATAAAATGCGTCTGTTGATGTTGTTTTTTCCCCTCTAAAGTATTCAGCTAGTGCTCGACTTACAACCACGACTGGTTCCGACCGGTCGAAACACGATTTGGTCGTAAGTTGAGTATACTATATGTACAGAACTGAAATGATGTTATAAAAATCTTTTAAGTCAAAGACAAAGACAATTTCCTTGTGGTAGACATCTTGGGAGGGGTTTGATGAAAAATATACAAGACACAAAATACAAATTGCTGTACCGAGTCTGGGATAACAGTTGAAATGGTACACGCGGAGATGGTAGTGCTGCCGGAAGCTGGTCCACACTGTCGTACACCCAGCTGGGCAACGCTTGCGCTTGAGCATTAGACACGGAGCAGTCGCGACTAGTGATTGTGGTCGTAAAGTTGAATGGTTGTTAAATTGCATAGATCGTAAGTCGATCAATACTTGCATTAACTCTCCTCCCAATAACCATGTCTGGATTATAACTCACTCACTTTGTGTTCAGATTAAGATTACCTTTGCATCTTTTCATATTCCCTTGGTGTAGGACAGGGGTCCCCAGACTTTTTACATGGGGCCAGTTCATTGTCCCTCAGACCGTTGGAGGGCTGGACTATAAAAAAAAACTATGAAAAAATCCCTATGCACACTGCACATCTTACTTTAAGAAAAATGGGAACAAATACAATATTTAAAATAAAGAACAAGTAAATTTAAATCAACAAACTGACCAGTATTTCAATGGGAACTATGGGCTTTTGGCAGATGCATCCTGTGCTCCTCTCACTGACCACCAATGAAAGAGGTGCCCCTTCCGGAAGTGCGGTGGGAGCCGGATAAATGGCCTCGGGGGGGCTGCATGCAGCCCCTGGGCCATAGTTTGGGGACCCCTGGTGTAGATGGCCCACTTCAGAGGTTAAAAACTAAGGTCACAGAACAAGTTGGGTGGCAGTGTCATACATAAATAACTCAACCTCAGCTTTTTGAATCCTAATAGCCCATTTCCTGTTCCTGTCACCAGATTACAAAACATATTAGGAAAGACTTCAAATTATTGCAGACAATGCTCTCTACATATTTGCATCATCTTAAATCAATCTGGTCATGTTTTTACAGTGGTAGTTAATGAGACTACAGCTGTGAAGGATAAGGCACAAATTTGATACACTTAAAACCTAAGCCAATATGCAAAAATACTAAATATCTAGTTTGGGAAGGTACTGTGCTGAACTTGGTAAACTGTGGTGTAAATGTATGTTGTTTCTTAATACTTTCCATTTCTGTGGACTATACTGACCAATACTTAGAGCAGTGGTTCTTAACCTTTTTTGAGGTACCGAACCCTTCTTTAGTGATAAATAAAATGATTTTTTTTCCAAATTCAAGACATAGGTATATGTGTTTTTTACTGGTGCACAAAATGAGCCCTGCATGAACATCACCTTGCTCAAAGAACAAAACCAACAAAGTGCATGAACTCACAACAAATTACGGTATTACTTTATTCTGGCCTCCGCGGCACAGGCTTCTCTGAACCCCTGAGACCGACTCATCGAACCCCTAGGGTTCGATAGAACCCAGGTTAAGAACCACTGACTTAGAGGTTTGTTTTTGTCAGGTGAAAAGTTGTTTTATGTTGAACCCATAGTGCAACAACATTCTGATGACGGTAAAACTTCCTGGCTAGGATATAAAACACACATTCTCAAGTGTGAGTTAGTATACTAGAAAAACCAGACTAGGAATGTTGGCTATGCTGCTAAGGTCAATGCTATTCTTTCAAAGAAAAGTATGTACTATGTCTTTTTGTATTTTTCTGAAGTAAGAAGCAGGAAGGCAGAGACATTCCGGCATGTGCCCAACTGGGGTCCAAATAGCAAGCCCACCAGGAGGCGATGCTCCGTTACAGCCAGAGCCACTCTAGCACCTGAGACGCAGGCCATGGAGCAATGGAGCCATCCTCAGCACTCAGGCCAACTTAGCTCCAATGGAGTCTTGGCTGTGGGAGGGGAAGAGAGATAGAGAAAGGAGAGGGCAAAGGGTGGAGAAGCAGATGGGCGCTTCTGTGTGCTGTGACCGAGAATCAAACACAGGGCATCCACACAGGGCCCATGCAAACTGGCCAGGGTGTTGTACTGTGTCCTTTTATTTGAAATGTATGACATTGAAAATCTAGACTCTGTGTAGCCAGAAACTACAAAGTGAACTCTGAATACTATAAAGAATTCCACATAAAATCCCAAGTACTCTCTGTTCTGGGGAAGCAACATTTTCACAAGGACTGAATGTTGAGGTCATTTAATTTTCCACTATCTCTGGAAGGCCTTTTTGCAACTGGAAAAGCATCTAAATATGAATAGTGACTCAAGAGAAAACCAAACTTGGATGAAATTTTTAATTCAAAGATACATCAGCTGTCCTTTTAAGAAAAACATTTTGACAGGTTTTTTTAAAAGCAACACTTTTTGTTCACTAAAAGAAAAATAAGTTATTTAAATTTGACTTGGTCCCATTGTTCATTTACCAATGTATTTGCTGCTATTTACAAATAAAAATGTATTTTTAAATTTCTTTGCTAAATCCTAGTCCTTGATTTTATGTACTAACCTGAATTAACAGATGTATATTTTAACTTTTAAGGCAGGTCGTAAACTTTCCTATAGGTCTTGTGTGACTTCATCTTGTCATAGGGGAATACTACTTTACAAAATATAATGCTTCCATTTTTATATATATATATATATATATATATATATATATATATATTTTATTATTATTAATTCTAATGGAATGCTTCCATTTTTTAAGGTTGAGGGAAACAGAGCTTGAACAACTGATTAGCAAAGCTACATATGTAGTATCTTGTGCCTAAGATACTATGATTATGTTCTCTGCTTTTCCATTAGGCCAGAGTGGCTAAGAATGAAAAATAGAACTGGTATGAAGCCCGAAAATATCATGTTCTATACCCAAATCCCAGAGTATTTTAGTAAGCTTGGCATCTTTAAAGCATAAGAATTGTACCAGCTCCCCAGTTACCTCTACACAACAGCTCCAAAGAAAAGTTCTCTCATAAGAGTTTCAATTTCACGACTTTACATTTACACCTTTTGCTAACCACGATGAAGAACTTTAGACCAATTTAAACAGTGCAACATGCACTTTTGTTAATACTGTTTTTCTCTTACAGCAAGTTCATGCTGGCATGTCCTGTGTTGGGAACCACAAATACTATTAATCTTCATTTTTTGCATTATCAAGGAGTTCCTTTCTCCATCATTTTCTGAAGGATGAACGAAAGCTTGAGGTGTGCGTTTTAGAAGGTAAACTGCAGCATGAAGACCACCTATGTTCACCCAGACAGTATGCACCTTCCGCCATAAATGTCCCATTCCAGATAATGCCTGTGTATACATAAAAGGTATAAGAGTAATTAGATTCTATGACCTACCTGCTTCTAGACGAATCAGGCTTAGTTACCAATAAGAAACTGGGGGAAGGGAACACAAATCTTACTCAAACCAGTATCCCTGAGACTACTTAAAAAGATCCTAAACCTGGCCTTTGGTGGCGCAGTGGATAAAGCATTGACCTGGAACACTGAGGTCGCTGGTTCAAAACCCTGGGCTTGTTTGGTCAAGACATATATGGGAGTTAATGCTTCCTGCTTCTTCCCTCTTTCTCTTAAAAAAGAAAAAGATCCTAAAGTTGCCATAAGCTGTTCTGTTACTTTATAGCACCTTGATAAAGCATTTCTTGTCCTGAGTAAGTAGTGCAGCTCGTCCTGTCCCTGGTCTACAGACACGGCTCATCTCCATTAGGCAAGCTGGGTAAAGGTTCCAGTTTCTTTTCTTGGAGCCCATCCTATAAAAGAAGGTCCAATGAGTCAAACAGTGTTGCAAAAAAATAGGACTATGAGAAGTTACTAAAAGCTCATAAAATCCTAGGGTATGAAAAGTAGTTGCCATTTAGAAGCTGAAGCTTTGCCATTATATGTCAATGAAATGGCGTGATCAGATTAAGTAAATTGCATGGAATTTTGAATCTGATAAATCAGTTAAATAAAACTGGCAACTTAAGTATATAAATTGTCCTCTCAATGAGCATTAGTAGTCAAATTATAGAAACCAAATCAGTGATTAAAAATCACTTTTACTGAGAACCAAATCTTTCTCAACTATCATGTAATTCAAGAATGAACTAGAAAGTCGATGTCACAAAATGTTAATATTCAGTTTTCAGAAGAAGGGTGAATCCATAATCTTATAATTCTTAAGTGAAAAATTGCTCTGCTGACAGTGCTAAAAGGAATGAAGATTTCTGACAAGATGCAACAGGTTTAGAAGACATGGGTCCTAATATAACAAATGAAGGTAAAACTCAATTTTAAAATAAGTCCTACCTTTTTCCAAATGGCATGTCTGTCACAATAATATCCACAGAGCCAGTTCTCAGTGGCAGAGAGCAGGTGTCCCACTGAACAGCATCTATAGGCAAGCCCCAAGACAGCTTGCTGTGGGAATAAAGGAAACTGGTTTTAACAGGATTCTTAAGTATGGAATCCAAAAAGAAAATTTTTTTCCTAAAGAGTCTGTTCTAAAGTACAAAATGCTACTAAAATACATCAATATTGACAATAGCAGTAAGAATGTAGAAAGTATAGGATTGTAAGATAAAACTTAAAATGCCCGAATCCATTAGAATGACAAAATTTTCTTAAATTGTCAAGATTGGCTGTCAAAAGATTATATCTGCTTCATTTATGATTTAAGAAAAAGAAAAATGGATTAAAAGAAAAGATTGAAACACAACTGCAATAGACAACTTTGAAAACTGTAGAGACAGTAAATTATTTAACTGATGGTGTAAAAACTGATGAAATAGATAACAAACTGCTAAAGGAATAATGGGACGAGGCGACACATCTGAAGGATCAAGTTTAGTAAATCTACGTAATGATAACAGGAGACTTAAAAATGTAAAATTAGTAAATATACAGGTACTTTAAGATTGAAAGGGAAAACAAATATATGTACCATACTATTAATAAGCTAAGAAAATTAAGGTAAAGAAATAGGTGACCCAACAGAAAAATAGATGGCAAGACAATAAAATCATGATTTAAATCTCATTAAGGTAAAGCTATCAGTTTAAGAAATAAAATACAACATGCAATAATACATAGGCTAAGACTAAAAGCAAATCAAAGGTAAGCAGAAATAAAGGGTTATACTATTGATATTTGATAAAGAATTTAAGAAAAAAGTGCTTTGAAAGCAATCACTATATAATGGGGTGGGGGGGGAGCACAGATACTGAAAATAGGTTTTTCAATCAAATACACCATTAACTGCAACAAGACAACATAAGCCAAATATTAAATACAAGTTAGGCCTGACTAAGCAGTGGTGCAGTGGATAGAGTGTTGGACTGGGATGTGGAGGACCCAGGTTCGAGACCCCAAGGTTGCCAGCTTGAGCGCGGGCTTATCTGGTTTAAGCAAAGGCTCGCCAGCTTGGACCCAAGGTCGCTGGCTCGAGCAAGGGGTTGCTCGGTCTGTTGAAGGCCCGCGGTCAAGGCACATGTGAGAAAGCAATCAGTGAACAACTAGGGTGTCGCAACGAAAAACTGATGATTGACGCTTCTCATCTCTGTTCCTGTCTGTCTGTCCCTGACTCTCTGTTTCTGTAAAACAAAACAAAGAACCTAGGTAAGATTGATAGAAACACACTGCTCACAAAAATTAGGGGATATTTTATCCCTTCATACTCATTTGGAGATATCTAATTTTTATTTTATTCATTTTAGAGAGGAGACACAGAGTGAGCGAGAGAGAGAGAAAGGGAGGAGCTGGAAGCATCAACTCCTGTATGTGCCTTGACCAGACCAGTGCAGGGTTTTGAACTGGCGACCTCAGTGTTCCCAGGTCGATGCTTTATCCACTGCGCCACCACAGGTCAGGCAACATATCTAATTTTTGTAAGCAGTATAATACAGCTTGGACAGAAAGTGAAGGTGCAGAGGGTCTGATCTTAAAATATTCAGAAAGTAGAAAAATAATGTTTTAAAATGTCTATCAAGTTTCCAAAAAAGCCTGGTCTTATTAAAAAAAATAAAGGCATGGCCATGTACTAAGTCTCAAGAAAATCTCATGAAACAAAATATGCTATAAAAATTCATCATAATAAAATATAAATTTAATAAAAATAGCCTGATCAGGCAGTGGTGCAGTGGATAGAGCACTAGCTTGGGAACCCTGAGAACCCATGTTAGAAACCCTGAGGTCGCTAGCTTGAGTGCAGGCTCACAGGCTTGAGTGTGGGATCATAGATATGATACCATGGTCTTTGGCTTGAGCAAAGGGTCACTGGCTCGGCTGAATCCCTCCAGTCAAGGCATATATGAGAAATCAATGAACAACTAAGGTGCAGCAACGAAGAATTGATGCTTCTTATCAACCCCTTCCTGTCTGTCTCTCGCTAAAATATATATATATAAATAAAGTATACAGTATTTTTTCATAATATGGGAAAAAGAAAAAGGAAGACGGGGAAATAAAAGGAAGACAAAAATGGTAACATTAGGGTGCAGAAATTACAGTTAAAATATTTTTAAGATAGAAATAATTTTCAATATTAAAATTCACATGCAGTCTCAATATGTTCATTTTGGTTAAGTGATCTCACAATGTATTGGGGTTATTAAACATACAGTCAATATCTAAGCCTAAGAGATGCTACAGAAACTTGAAAAACTTTACCCTTCTTTAATCTGGCTCTTGGTCAGTAAAGATGAGATGTTATTTGTTGCTCTATTCACAGCCAACGGATTATTATCACCAGCAATATGAAAACAGTTAGACCATTCAGTAGCCCCCTAAAAGACAAGAGTATATGTTGAAACAGTAGCCCCCTAAAAGACAAGAGTATATGTTGAAGTAGCAAACTGCAAAGAAAAATTTATTTCAGTCAATTGTCAATAAATAAGACATCCAATCCACTAGTGCAATGCTCTTCTAAAATGACAAAATGCTGCATGCTGTCAATTTTGCTATTTCCCCCCTGCCTGAAAGGCCCTCCTGTTCTTTCTCTGCTTGCTGAATTCCTACTGTCTTTCAAGACCTAGCTGTGTGACGTAAACCCCAAGTCTCTAAGATGCCTCATTTGCCCCTCTCCAAAGCACTTTGCACATATCTCTGTCACTGTGCACCTTTTTAAAAAATTATATCTGTCTGCCTCTCAATGAATCTGGGAACGCAGATCTGGTATTTTACTCTATCCCTCACCCAGCAGTATCTGGCACATAGGGTGATGTATTGTAAAAAGGTAATGTACAGGGGATGTGGAAGAGACCTTGGAGAGTCTGATGAAAGCCTCGCAGGTGATTCCGATTCCCTGACATTTAGGTTTTTCTTCAACATCTATTTAGATTTTCAGTCTCTAAAAGAAATGGACTTTGTAATACTTCCAAGCTTTGCTTTTTTTATAAGACAAATAAATTTTTTAAAATATTTTTTAAAGATTTACATTTATTCATTTTAGAGAGGGGGAAGAGAGAGAGAAGGGGGGAGGAGCAGGAGCAGGAAGCATCAACTCCCATATGTACCTTGACCAGGCAAGCCCACGGTTTCGAACCAGCCACCTCAGTGTTCTAGATCAATGCTTTATCCACTGGCACCACCACAGGTCAGGCAATACTTCCAAGTTGTTTTGTATTTTTTTTTAATTTTTCTGAAGTAAGAAGCGTGGAGGTAGAGAGACAGACTCCCAAATGCGCCCCACCCAGGCCTGACCTGTGGTGGCGCAGTGGTAAAGCGTCGACCTGGGAACACTGAGGTCGCCAGTTCAAAACCCTGCACTGGTCTGGTCGAGGCACACATGGGAGTTGATGCTTCCAGCTCCTCCCCCCTTTCTCTCTCTCTCTCTCTCTCTCTCTGTCTCACTCTGTGTCTCCTCTCTAAAATGAATAAAATAAAAAAAAATAAAAAAAAACAAATGCGCCTGACCTGGCATGCCCAAAGGGGGCAATGCTATGACCATCTGGGGTGTTGCTACTTGCAACCGGAGCCATTCTAGTGCCTGAGGCAGAGGTCATAGAGCCATCCTTGGTGCCCGGGGCCAACTTTGCTCCAATGGAGCCTTGGCTGCGGGAGGGAAGAGAGAGATAAAAAGGGGAGGGGGAAGGGTGGAGAAGCAGATGGGCACTTCTCTTGTGTGCCCTGACTGGGAATCAAACCCAGGACTTCCACATGCTGATGCTCTACTGCTGAGCCAACTGGCCAGGGCCTGCAATTACTCTCGACAACAAGTGAATTTTCTGTGTGGGTCTCTAGCCAGAGTAAATTTCTCTAGCTGACCTGAGCAGAAAACAGTAGTTATTTACTACTATGACTTCCTTCTGGAATTTCAACTCCCTGATGACAGATGTCACTTTCTAACTGCAGTATGGATAATTTTTCATCTTTGTGGGTTGCTTTGGACTTGCTCATCTGTCCTGTTTCTGCCCACTCAAAAAATCTATGCTAGCGATTTTCAACCTTTTCATCTCATAACACATATTAAACTAAAAGAAAAAAAATTTTTAAATTAAGTGAGTGGCAGGGAGCAGAGAAACAGACTCTCACATGTGCCAGGATGGGGATCTACCCAGCAAGCCCCTATGGGGTGCGTTTGTGTGTTTGCATACACACACGCACCATAGCTCCAATGCTCAGCAACTGAGCTATTTTAGCGCCTGAGGCAAGGCCATGGCACCATCCTCAGTACGTGGAGCCAACTTACTAAACACCAACCGAGCCTGACCTGTGGTGGCGCAGTGGGATAAAGCATCAACCTGAAACACTGAGGTCGCCGGTTCAAAACACTGGGTTTGCATGGTCAAGGCACATATGGGAGTTGATGCTTCCTGCTCCTCCCCACTTCTCTCTCTCTCTCTCTTCTCTCTAAAAATTGAATAAATAAAGTCTTTAAAAAAAAACCAACAACCGAGACACGGCTGCAGGAGAAGGAGTGAGAGAGCGAAAGGGGGTGGGGTGGGGAAGAAGCATATGGTTGCTTCTGTGTACCCTGACCAGAAATCGAACCCAGGACTTCCACATGCCAGGCTGCTCTAACACTGAACCAACTGGCTAGGGAAAATAAATTCTGTAACATACGCAAAATACAATTTTTTGCCAATCTGACCAAAAAGGGTATAATTTTGACTGATTTACAAAAAAAGTAATAATAATAGTAATTACCTACCCTTTTTGCTCCAAAGTGACTTTTAAAAAAAAATCAGATAGCTATATTTGTATATAAAGATTTCTGGCAACAAGAATTAACCAATCAGGCCTGACCTGTGGTGGCACAGTGGATAAAGCGTCGACCTGGGAACACTGAGGTCGCCAGTTCAAAACCCTGCACTGGTCTGGTCAAGGCACATATGGGAGTTCATGCTTCCAGCTCCTCCCCCCTTTCTCTCTTTCTCTCTCACTCTGTGTCTCCTCTCTAAAATGAATAAAATAAAAAAAGAAATTAAAATTTTAAAAAACCCACAGTTTAAAAAAAAAAAAGAATTAACCAATCAGATGCAACCTTATTAGGCAACGTGACCAATAAGATGCAACTCTATTACATAATCTATATATTTATGGTTCAAGACAGGGCATTCACACTGCACAGCTACTATCATATTGGCTGTTGTAATATTTTTTAAAAATCAGTTTTAGTGAGAGAAGGACGACGAAGTATCAACTCTCACTTTAGTTATTCATTGATTCTCATATGTGCCTGTACTGAGCAAGCCCAGAGATTTGCACCAATGACCTCAGCATTCCAGGTCGACACTCCATCCACTGCACCACCACAGGTCAAATAGCTGTTGTCTTTGTTAAATTTGACAATTTAAGGGAAAAGAGTTCAGTGCCCCTGAGTAAATAGGTATTGCACGTTTTAAAAATTATTGTGGCACACTGGTTGAAAATCGGTGATCTCCCATTGGCTTTAGATGTATTATATGTAAGAACTTACTATGTTTCACAAATTTTACTGGGAGTGACCTCTTCCAAATTATTTATAAAAGTATAAATCTTGATTCAAGGAGGCACCTGTTAAAATGTTCTGGATTTAGAAAAAATGCCTTTCTATTTCTTGCTTTGCTTTAGGCAATATTTGAGTCCTTTCAATGTCACAGTAATTTTGAAAACTACTTAAGAACATTTGGTATATAACCTTGTTAAACTTCTTTAAAAAAATATCTAAATATTGTCCTAGGTTTCCCACTTTTACAACTATACTTACTTCAAGAACCTAAGTGGACTAAGGAACATAATCACTTTGTAAAGATGAATTCCTTTCTCCAGTTCATGGTTAGGCCTTCAATTATCATTTCCATTCAAGTCTACCTGCTTGTCTATCATTAAAAAGGAACTCACCCATTTGTAATTCTCAGCTTCTATAATCCACTAGATAAATATACTTTACAATCTACCTACTTTTTCTAAATTTCTTTTTTCTTTTCAGAGAGAGAAAGGGACAGAGAAGATAGAAACATCCATTTGTTGTTCTACTTATTTATGCATTCACTGGTTGATTCTTATATGTGCCCTGACCAGGGATCTAACCCACAAACTTGGCATACTGAGATGACACTCTAACCAACTGAGCTAGGTAGATCTACGTAGTTCTTGGCATTTATAATAAGAGGTTACATCTCTTATACAAAACTTCCACCTTTATCACAGTAATTTTTTCAAAACTCTTGGGTTCATTGAGCTAACCTTGGTGATTTCATTACGTCTGATGTGCCTATTAGTTCTAGAACATTTTGGATATAACATGTGCTTATTAAGAGCTAAAGAAAAAGTTATTACCTCTATTGGTATTGCCCCTGTTCCACACATTGGATCAACTATTATATCAGTAGGTTGAGGAGCACAGAGCCTAGAGTAAAGAAAACAGCTTATGTGAAGAGACTTCAACCAACAGTTGAGGCTTCCACAATAACTATTTCTGAAGCTATAAAATAAAGGACTTTTTATATTAACATGAAGAGACACCAATCAATATTCATTTAAAAAATCAATTTGTAGCCTGGCTTGTGTAGTCTCGTGGGTAGACTGTTGACCTGGAACTCTGAGGTCACTGGTTAAAAACCCTGGCCTGGCCAGGTCAAGGCACATCTGATAAGCAAGCAATAAACAACTAAAGCAAAGCAACTATGAGTTGATACTTCTCGCTTCCCCCTCCACCTCTCTCTGCAAAAATCAGTAAAATCTTTTTAAAAGTCAATTTTTAATTACATGTTGACTATATATTCTTGCAGTTAAAAAAAAAAAGCATTAAATAGAACTAAAACTACCCTTTTACTATTACCCCAAATCCCATTTCATTCCAGATGGAATTTGGCATTTGGATATTTTAATATACATGTATGCCTTTAGAAAATGTTATTTGTATATAAATCTGTATTGTTGTATTCAAAAAACCTCAAACATATTTCAAACAGAACATATAGTAATAAGTTGACTGGCAATTAGACATTCAGTATTCCTTTCATTTTTTATTCACTTTAGAGGAGAGAGTGTGTGAGAGAGAGAGAGAGAAAGGGGGAGGAGCAGAAAGCATCAACTCCCATATGTGCCTTGACCAGACAAGTGCAGCATTTTGAACTGGCGACCTCAGTGTTCCCAGGTCAACGCTTTATCCACTGTGCCACCACAGGTCAGGCCTCCTTATAGATTTTAAAGATAATAACCTTGCTATAAAAGTATCTGCTTTACAAAGAGTACCCACTACAGTAAGTCCTCAATAGGTTATGCACCTTTAAGCAAAATGACACAAAATGGAACCAATTTTACCACAGACTAATGGATATAAATGAGTTAAGTTCTGCCTGACCGGGTGGTGGCACAATTGATAAGAGTGTTGACCTGGGATGCTGACAGCCCAGGTTTGAAACTCAGAGATTGATGCTGGCTTGAGCACAGGCTCATCTGGCTTGAGCATGGGGACAATAGACATGACCCCATAGTTGCTGGCTTAAAGCCCAAAGTCACTGGCTTAAGCCCAAGGTTGCTGGCTTGAGCAAGGGGTCATTGGCTGTGCTGGATCTCTCACCCCCATTTCTCCAGTCAAGGAACGTATGGGAATTCAATCAGTGAAAAACTAAGGTGCCACATCTCTCTCCCTTCCTCTTTCTCTCTCTCTAAAAAAATAGTTAAATTCCTACAGCATTTTTGGCATCTCATCAATGCTACAAGGAAACAATGTTATTTGAGTACCTGTTATATTTGCCAGGCAAGGATTTAATTTTGCATGCATCATAATAACCTTAAGATGTAGGTCACTATTATTCTCGTTTTACAGATACGCTGATGCAAAACCTGTCCATAGACACAAAACTAATAGGTAACAGAGTCAGGATTAGAGACATTACTGTTAGTGGCTTATATGTTACTCCCTTTATGAAGCACCCCCTCCTCAGACAAGTCATTAGGTTTCTCCTTTTGTCCAGCTAATCTTTTCATGTTGTTATCATATTTATTATTACATGTAAGGTAATTATTATTCTCCCTCACAAGACTTAAGATTTTTTGGGATAACACTGGATTCTTATTTTAATACCTGTCCAGCTCTACCTCCCTGTTCCTGCCCCTTAACACATAGCAACAGAGTCCTTGGCAACCCCGTTGGCAGTAAGCAACCCAGTACTCCTAGTCATTGCTGCCAAGGTCCAAGTGAACATGTGACCACGAGTATGTCATCAGATTCTCTCTTACAAGAACTGGGGATTGACAGCTAGAAAGCCCAGGCAATATGGAGCTGGTCATTTGAATGGGAAATTTATACATTTAGATGAGGAGCAGCCATTTGCACAAATGAACAGAAATAAGAGTCCACAAATTCTCAGGAGAGACAAAGTGACTTTCTAGGTAGTTTTCCAAAATCTGGTTCCTACTCTTCTTGAAACATGGCTTTCAGTTTTTCTGTGGATTCCCTAAGATTTCTCAGTATTTTTCTAATAAATCCCCTACCCACACCATCATCATGGTTTTTTGTTTGTTTTTTAGTGAGAGACACAAAGACACAGAGAGAGAGAAAGGCATGAAGAAAGAGAGATGAGAAGCATCAACTTGTAGTTGCGGCACTTTATTTGTTCATTGATTGCTTCTCATATGTGCCTGACCAGGGGACTCCAGCCGAGTCAATGACTCCTTGGTCAAGCCAGTGACATTGCGCTCAAGCCAGTGATCTCTGGGCTCAAACCAGAGATCCCAAGCTCAAGCCAGTGAGCCTGGGTTCAAGCTGACGACCTCAGGGTTTCGAACCTGGGATCTAAGCATCTCGGGCTGACGCTCTATCCACTGCATCACCATTGGTCAAGCAATCATTAGCTTTTTATCCTGTTCTTTACCTACTAAATTCCAACACAGTACCTGACAAGAAATTAGTGTTCTGAAAAGAAACTTGAAACTGAGTTGTCACTTTGATCTAGATGGTAAGCCCATTTATTCTCTTACCTGAGCATCCCATAGGCAAGAGTAGATCTAAGAGTTGTAGGTCCAAAATGTGTGATATTTCTTCGGTGGAGACTCTCTTCTGTCAGTGCAATGCCCACAATGATTTCATTATCATGGATATTCAAAAGCACCTAAAATAAAACAAGATAGAATAAAATAGTTTTAGGATTGTTCAAACTGTATTTAGTAGTATTTTTTAATTTTGGACTTCATTGTATTTTTAAATTATATTAATGAGGTATATTTTGCATATAGTAAGGTACACAAATCTTAAGTATACAGCTCAGTGAATTTTTACCTATATATACATTGTAACTGCCACCCAGATATACAATGTTTACAGCACCCCAGAGGGCTCCTGCTTTGCCATTCCTAGTAATGATTAATCTGACCACTTCCACCATATTTTACTTTTATCTTGATTTGAACTTTATATAAATGAAATCATATAGTATCTACTACTTTAAAATTTTACCATCTATGTATTTTATTCTTTTTATTCACTGTATCTGTAAGTTAGCTATAACCATAGTTACCCTGAATTTTTATAACATAAACATATTCTGAAGGTCTATGGGTTTCTTAATACATCTTTTTTAAAAACGTAACTTTTAACCAATTGTTAATACATTTGCTTTATCACCTATTCTTTTTTTTTTTTTTTTTTTTTGCCAACAGAGACAGAGAAGGAGAGAGGGCAGGGACAGACAGACAAGAAGGGAGAGAGATGAGAAGCATCAACTGATAGTTATAGCAATTTAGTTATTCATTGATTGCTTCTCATATATGCCTTGACCTGAAAGCTCCAACTGAGCCAGTGACCTCAGGCTTCAAGCTGGCGACCTCAGGGTTTCGAACCTGGGTCCTCAGCATCCCAGGTCAATGCTCTATCCACTGCACCACCACTTCGTCAGGCTCTTTTTTTTTTTTAACTTTTTAATTTACTGATTTTTAGAGAGGGAAGGCATGAGGAAGAGAGAGAGAGGGAGAAGGAGGAAGAAGAGAAACATCGATACGCTGTTCCAGTTATTTATGCATCCATTGGTTGATTCTCGTATATGCCCTGACTGGAGATAGAACCCGCAACCTTGGCATATCAGAACGATGCTCTAACAAACTTAACTACCTGGCCAGGTCACCTATTATTTTCTTAATATTTTTTAAAACTCGACTGAATGTGGAATGTTTTTTGTCTTATAATTTTTCTAACACAAACTATTCAAATTAAAAGTAAAAATATTATTTCTCTAATCTTCTACCTAAAATTTCCTCATCGTGATGTTAGCAGCAGCAGCTGACATTAGCTATATGCAAGTCAGTGTTCAACACACTTTACATTCACTACCTCATTTCATTTTCACAACCTCTTAGCTAGGTATTATTATCCTCCTTTTAGAGATGAGGAAATTGAGGCACAAAGAAGTCAGCTTATTTGCCCAAAGTCATATAGCTTGTAAATTTGGATCTGAACCCAGGTAGTACAGCTCCAGTGTCTTGCCCCCTTGCTAACTTGTGCACATTACTGTTCTAGTTAGCCTATACATTCTCATAAGAGCTGTTATGAGAAAAAAAAGGAGTGGGGAATTGTTCTGATATGCTATGCAATAAAAGAAAAAGTTAAAGAGAATAAGTGACTTGCCCCAGATTAAAGTGTCCCAGAAGCATCAGAAAATGACTTCATTATAAAAACATCAGCTGCTAGGGACCTTTTAAGCTTTCAGAGATTTAAAAACAAGTTAGTATGATCCACATGTGAATCACCTGTGTAGCAGAAGATTGAGACCAAGAAAAGTAAGCATGCTAAAATGAAGTATCTGGGTTCGAGAATCTAACAGAATTTAATAAAGAGGAGAGCTGCTATTTGAGATCTTGCTCCCCAGTATATATTGTCAGTTCAGCTCAAATAAATTCTTATACTGGTTAGATCTTATCATCTGAAAGCGCATGTAATGTTGTACAAAGTACTAGGTTAAAAATAAGAAAACTCAAGTCATAATAGTTCCCATCTATTGAGCACTTAGGATATAGCAGATACTGCACCAAATACTTAAAATGTATTATCTCCTTTAACCTTCAGGGCACACTTAGAGGTATACACTACTACTGGCTCTATTTGAAACGCAGGCTCAGAGAGAATATCTCTTGTCCCAAGTTACACAGTGAAGAATTAATATTTGGATCTAGATTTGTTCCCATAGCTTATATAAGCTCTTGTTAGCCATACCCTATTAGCTCTGTGGCCTCAGTTTAATTATGCATAAGATTAGGTTAGTCTGAAAATTCTACAAATCTATGATGACAGCCTTCTTGAATCATCACAGTCACAGCCTGGCCTGACCAGGCGGTGGCGCAGTGGATAGAGCGTAGGACTCGGATGTGGAAGACCCAGGTTCGAGACCCCGAGCTCACCAGCTTGGACACAAGGTCGCTGACTCCAGCAAGGGGTGGCTCAGTCTGCTGAAGGTCCATGGTCAAGGCACAGGTGAGAAAGCAATCAATGAACAACTATGGTGTCGCAACGGCAACGAAAAACTAATGATTGATGCTTCTCACCTCTCTTCGTTCCCGTCTGTCTGTCCCTATCTATCCCTCTCTCGGACTCTCTCTCTCTGTCCCTGTAAAAAAAAAAACACAAAAAACCAACAGTCACAGCCTGGACCTACCTCCACATCAAAATTAGTCATGTCAGCCTTCCACTTAAAATAATCTTGAATAGCACCCCCAAAATCTCTTGCAGCTTCATTTGAAGAAAAGCAGTGTTTCTCTCCTGCCCTGTTGCATGTGACTCTAAACTTGAGCACTTCAGGTTCAGTTTCTTCTTTTGAGCTTTCGTAAGTCTCATCTTTGCAAGATGCGAAATCATCACCTACTAATGTTGATACCTCTTCTTTAATGGCTGGCTTTTCATAGTAATCTAAGGTATTGCTAGTCAATTCTTTTTTAACCTCTCTCTCATCTCTTTCATCTCCTTGCCCATTATCAGTCTTCTCTTTAGTTGAATTCTGATTTATCTTTTTGCGCTTTGTTTTCCTTTTCTTGAAAGTGGTGTTAATTTTCCATACTTTTAAAGGGTCTGACCATGGAAGTTTCCCAGCCAATTCTTCAAAATCCTTTAGAACTTCTTCCTATAAAAGAAAAAGAATGAAATCCATTTATTTTTCACCATTTTAATTGAACAAATATACTCTTACTTTGCCTACGGAAAACATTAATTATGTGGGAGACAGTATGGGTGCAAAACCAAAGTCAAAATAATGGCTGTAATTGAATAAAAATTACACTGAAAATTAAAATATATACAAATTAAATCAGTAAAGAGCCTGACCAGTCCATGGAGCACTGGATGGAGTGTCGGACTGGGATGTGGAGGACTCAGGTTCGAGACCCCGAGGTCGCCAGCTTGGGCGCGGGTTCATCTGGCTTGAGCAAAAGCTCACCAGCTTGGACCCAAGGTCGCTGGCTCCAGCAAGGGGTGGCTCAGTCTGCTGAAGGGCCACGGTCAAGGCACATGTGAGAAAGTAATCAATGAACAACTAGGGAGCTGCTGCAGGGAGTTGATGTTTCTCGTCTCTATCCCTTCCTGTCTGTCTGTCCCTATCTGTCCCTCTTTCTGTCTCTGCCACACACACACACACACACAAAAAAAGCCAGTAAAGAATACAAGACAGGCCTGACCTGTGGTGGCGCAGTGGATAAAGCGTGGACCTGGGAACACTGAGGTTGCCAGTTCAAAACCCTAAACTGGTCTGGTCAAGGCACATATGGGAGTTGATGCTTCCAGCTCCTCCCCCCTTTTCTCTCTTTCTCTCTCTCTCTGTGTGTGTCTCCTCTCTAAAATGAATAAGATAAAATAAAATAAAAAGAATACAAGACATAACTGGATTGGAAGTTGGGCTTCACGATTAAAATGGAAGCAGTAAGAAACTAACAACAGTGGTTGGCTCTAGGGAAGGGAAGTAGGTGGATAAAAGACAGGGAAGGAGGGCAATTTACCTCTCATTGACTGATTACCTTTTGAAGTTTCTACTGTGTATATTAACTATTTTTTTTAATTTTAGTGAGAGCAGGGGAAGCAGAAAGACAGATTCCTGCATGCGCCCCCCGAGTGGTATCTATCCAGCAAGCCCATTAGGGAGCGTTGCTTGCCCATATGGGGCCAATGCTTCATTGCTCAGCAAGGGGGCCATTTTATAGTGCCTGAGGCAGAAGCCATGGAGCCATCCTCAGCGCCTGAGGCCAATTCGCTCAAACCAATGGAGCCATGGGCGCTTCTCCTGTCTGCCCTGACATGGAATCAAACCTGGGACATCCACATGGTGGGCCAACACTGTACCACTGAGCCAACTGGTCAGGGTCATATTAACTATTTTTTAAAGTAATATTTTTTAAAATAAAAATAAACCTTAAGCAGTTAAAAATATATCTATCAAATTCCTAAACAGTATCTATAATCATCTTTGTAAGAAGTAAATCTGATTGTGCTCATATCTTGCTTAGAGCCCATCTATAGCTTCCAATTGCACATAAAAAAAAAATCTAAATTCCTTAAAAAGCCTAACATAATCTGATTCCTACCTATTTCTCATATATCACTCCAGGATCATTCTCTCCCTCACTTTTCTGCTTGGAAGATACCTGATTCACGTGGTCTCTGCACTGTTGGGTCCTTTCTCATTAGTTAATGAAGCAATTTAAAAGGCATATTCTCTGAGAGACCTGCTCTACTTACAGTAGTCCTCTCAGGTCATTCTCTTCCCACTTTATTTTCTTTACAGAGCTTAGCATTATCTAAAGTTATTAGGTTTATGTATTGTTCGCCATCAAGGCTACTCCCAGAAGGTAAGTGTGGGTGGGAAGGACCTTACCTGTCTTGACCATTGCTATAAGCCACACACCTAGAAAAGTGCCTGGCACAGAAAAGGTACTCGATAACATGTGATTAAATGATAAAGTGGGTGGTACAGAGCCACGCTGTCTAATTTAGCAGCCACCAGTCACATGTAGCTATTGATATTTAAAGGATTTAAAATTAAAAACTCAGCTTATCAGACAAATTAGCCACATTTCACACATGCTGGCCAGTGGCTACCACGCTAGACGGCGTAGACACAGAACATTTCTATTAGAAAGCTCTACTTCAGAGTAGAGCTGATAACAGTATATACAGTGTGTCCGTAAGGTCATGGTGCACTTTTGACCATGTGACTGGTCAAAGTGCACCATTACTTTACGGACACACTGTATTACTTAAGATCAAAGCAGAACAAAATCTGTGCTGGCTGATGATGGAACTGAGCATTGAAATGGAAGTGAATGAAGGCTTTAATACTACTTGAGACATGATAAAATAATGTTAAATTTCAGGTGTGGCAAATCCAATTCTATTTACAATTTTCCTATAAAACGCATATAGGTTTAACATGGAATAACACTAGCACAGCCCCTTCCTTTCTTTAGAAACCATTCTAAAAGGAAAAAACAAAAGAAATACCAACTCTATCTTAACAGAATCTATATGATATCTATAACCTTGAACCATAACATGAGAATTCTAACATAAAAATTCCCAAGTGCAGGGAAGGTCAAATAGGTGCCGAAAGACAGGAAGAATGCCTCTAGATCTCAGCTAAAGAGTAGAGCAGTCTGCAAAGTAGTAGCAAATAAACTCTTCTTTGTAAGAACAAGAAAGAAGTATGTGTACAGGGCTTTGTTTTTACCAAGAAGGAGGCGAATGGAGGCTGAACAAGGAATCTCAAAACACAAGTTCTATTTGCTGAAAACAGTCTGTTGGTGAGTTAGAATTAGGAAGAGTACATAGTAAATAACCTTGAAGCTGCTGATCCCTTCAAGCTAGGGAGAAGTAATGGTTAAAAGAACTCATTTAAATGGTATATAAATTATATCTCAGTACAGCTATTTGAAAAAATAAGGGGGGAGAGAACTCATTCACCCATAGCCCTTTGTCAGAAGGAGCTTCACAGTGAACCAGAGGGATTTCTTGCTAGCCTGGAATAGTCCCTACCTTTTCCCAAAGGGATTCCCTCATTCAAAGATGAGCAATTATCCAATTATCAAGTTATCAGCACAAGGTTATAGAAACACACACTAAAAAAGATAAAGGAGGAAAGGAACAGAAAGACTAAAACAAAAAACAAGCAAAAAACTCAGACAATGCCAAAGAGTAGCATAGCATCAAAAAAATGTAAAGAGGATATATACCTTTGTAAAAATAAAAACTCAAGGCAGGGATAGAAGAGCAGAAGAAAGATGAAATGAGCCACTAAAAGGAGAAGAAACAGGAACTGGGAGAGTTTAAAGAAAAATAAATCACAGATGCTAGCCTTTAAAATATAGGCTATAAATTCATGATATGATTTCAATACTTAAAAATATCCATTAAGATGGCCCTGGCTAGCCTGACCAGGCGGTGGCGCAGTGGATAGAGCATCAGACTGGGATGCGGAAGACCCAGGTTTGAGACCCTGAGGTCGCCAGCTTGAGCGCGGGCCCATCTGGCTTGAGCAAAAGTTCACCAGCTTGGACCCAAGGTCGCTGGTTCCAGCAAGGGGTTTCTCAGTCTGCTGAAGGCCTGCGGCCAAGGCACATGTGAGAAAGCAATCAATGAACAACTAAGGTATCACAACGGCAACAAAAAACTAATGATTGATGCTTCTCATCTCTCTCTGTTCCTGTCTGTCCCCATCTATCCCTCTCTCTGATTCTCTCTCTCTGTCCCTGTAAAAAGAAAAAAAAATGATGGCCCTGGCTGGGTAGCTCAGTTGGTTAGTGTTGTCTCGTTACACCAAGGATGCAGGTTTGATCCCCAGTCAGAGCACACACAAGAATCAACAAAGGAATGCATAAGTAAGTGGAAGAACAAATTGATGTTTTTTTCCTCTCTAAAAATCAATGAATTAAAAAAAAAAATCCCATTAAAATACTTAAGCTAACAGGCTTTCTGTAGGACAGCGGAAAGTATGCTACAAAGAATAAAACTGATGGTCAACAGAATAACAAATTTACCTCCAATTAGGGATCAAAAACACCAAACGAATACAAGTGCTAAGATGAAAAAACAGAATATGAGCTAGAAGCAAATGTTTAAAAATAAGGTTTTACTGGGGCATATTGCGATTTGAGTCCACAGAGTAGGAATATGCTATGAAAACATGCAGAGTTAGGATGACAATTAGAGACAAGAGAGGTGCCCCAGGGTGAAAGCCCTGGGCGGACTAGAGTCCAGAGGCCTCTCTGAATCCTATTGCAAACAGCAAAACAGCAGGATAAGATTCAGCAACAGATAAGTTTAGGCTCTCAGAACAGAGATTAGTAGGAGTTAGCATGTTTCTTGTCATTTACTTCACCCCCTGAAAACTTATGTGTCTGCTTCCTTGAGTTATTTGTACTTGCTAATAAATATTTGAGTAAGGCTGGGGATGGGGCTTCAGTCCTTCGGTTAGCTGATCGGGGCTGCTGCTTCCCTCCCTTTGGTCTCTTGGAGCATGTCATCTGGTCTGCAAGTAGTTCATTGTCACCGTGACAAGTGGTGCCCCGGGTGAGAAACAGGAACCAAATGGCAACAAAGTGAAGGTTTAACAATTTTTCATGGTCATACACAAAAGAAGTTGCCAGTGCAAAGATCTGAAAGTCTACCTAACACTTGCTGCTCTTTTGGGACTTCTATCAGCAACCTCTTTAGCAGTTACTTACAAAGCAACCTTGAAAAGCTGGCTCACAAACAACCATTCCAAATAACAAATTTACCTCCAATTAGAGATCAAAAACACCAAACTAATACAAGTGCTAAGATGGAAAAAATGCAGGAATTTAAGAGAAAATTAATAATGCCCTCGTATGTTGAGGCAAGAACTTAAAAAATTAAAAAAACTTAAGTTTTTAAACACCTGTTAACATTTATTCATGGCTATTAAAACTTTGAAATACTTAGCAGCAAAATTTTTCAGTAGCCTATTATCTACTAATTTCACAGATATGATTCAGTTGGCAACGACTATCAGAAGTCTGAAGTGCCCGACTGGTTGGCTCAGTGGTAGAGCGTCAGCCCAGCATGTCAAGTCCCAGGTTTGATTCTTAGACAGGGCACACAGAAAACATATGTTTACTGAAACTGAGGATAAGACTACATTTTTCTAAGCATATAAGGAATTCATAGATGGAGAAAATGCTACCCATTTCCTGAAGGGGCTTTGAAAGTAACCAGTTGGAGACAATAAAAATGATTGTCTTTTTAGAAGGTCTTCCAAAATGCTTATAGGAATACTTAGATAACTTTACAATAGTCACAACTGAATTCTTCTTGGAATAAGAGAATAGGTGTGTTGTCTTCTTTAAAAAGCATTTCCAAGCCCTGGCCATTTGGCCCAGTGGTAGAGTGTTGGCCTGGCGTGTGGAAAGTCCTGGGTTCAATTCCTGGCCCAGACACACAGGAGAAGCACCCATCTGCTTCTCCAACCTTCTCCCTCTCCCTTCTCTTTATCTCTATCTTCCCCTCCTGCAGCCAAGGCTCCACTGGAGCAAAGTTGGCTTGAGTGCTGAGGATGGCTCCATGGCCTCCACCTCAGGCGCTAGAATGCCTCTGCCTCAGGTGCTAGAATGGCTCCAGTTGCAATGGAGAAGCACCCCAGATGAGCAGAGCATCACCACCTAGTGGGCATGCCAGATGGATCCTGGTCAGGAGCATGTGGGAGTTTGTCTTTCTGCCTCCCCGCTTCTCACTTTAGAAAAATACAAAAAATAAAAAGTCTGAAGGGTTATACTGTTCAAAGTTACATTTGGGTTATTAAAATTTTTGTCTATTTCCAGCCCCAATTCTTTTAGGTTTGGTTTTATTTTTTCTAGACTGTGCTCATACCCCTTTGATTAGTTTTTGAGTAATGTTTTATAAATAAAAATTAGAAAATTTAGCAGCAAATTATAGTTTCATAAAACAGGTTATTTCTCATATAGGCACTAAAACTAACAGAAAAAATGTTTTCAAGCATGTGAGTCTGGAAATGACAAAGCAATGTGGAAAAATACTAAAGCCTTATGCTAAATACAAGTTGGAGACAAAGCTGTTGTCCTAACAACTGAAGGAGTATTTAGATATTATTTTGACTTTACTTCAAAAAATGAAGTTAGAGAAAAAAGCTGGGCAAAAGCAGAATGATAAGGGAAAGTGTTTTTGTAGATGATACAAACTATCACGTGCTCTTTGGTTCACAGTCAACAAGCAATTCTATTTTGGAACCATATACAGTGTGTCCGTAAAGTCACGGTGCACTTTTGACCAGTTGACTTTACGGACACACTGTATATCAGCAAGGCTAATCTAAGGGGCATGTCTTTTGTAAAAAAGTCAAACAATTTGTCTTCCTATAAATTTCAATGTTTTCAATATTGATTTTTATTTACTGATTCTTAAATTTTCTTATTCTTTCATCTTTTAAAAATAATGTATAAATGACATATTACATTTTAGCTTCTGGTGTACAATATAGTGGTTCAATGTTTGTATATACTGGGAAATAGTCACCACAATAAGTCTAGTTAACATCTGCCACCATATGTAGTTACCAAAATTTTTTTTCCTGTGATGAGAACTTTTAAGATCTATTCTCTTAGGACTTCCAAATATGCTACACAGTATTATTAACTATAGTTGCCATGCTTTACATTGCATCCCCATGACTTACTTCTTTTAGAACTGGAATTTTGTACCTTTTGACCCCCTCCATCCATTTTGCCTACTCTCCACCCATTGCAATAGTGATTTTTAAAAAACTTTTTGGACAGACCCCGGCCAGTTGGCTCAGCAGTAGAGCGTCAGCTCAGTCTGTGGAAGTTCCGGGTTCGATTCCCGGTCAGGGCACACAGGAGAAGCACCCATCTGCTTCTCTACCATTCCCCCTCTACTTTTTCTCTCTCTCTTCCCCTCCTGCAGCCAAGGCTCCATTTGGAGCAAAGTTGGCCCGGGCACTGAGGATGGCTCCATGGCCTCTGCCTCAGGTGCTAGAATGGCTCTGATAACAGCAGAGCATTACCCCCTGGTGGGCATGCCGGGTGATCCCAGTTGGGCACATGCGGGAGTCTGTCTCTCTGCCTCCCTGCTTCTCATTTAGGAAAAATACAAAAAAGAAAAAAAAAACTTTTGGGATAAACTGTCAACAAATCTCTGGGTTATTTTTTTCGGGGGCAGAAGGGGGAGATAAGAAGCATCAACTCATAGTTGCAGCACTTTAGTTGTTCACTGATTGTTTCTTTTTAATTAGTGTTTTCTTGTTTTGTTTTGATTTTAGTGAGATGAGGGGAGGCAGAGACAGACTCCCATATGTGCCCGGACTGGGATCCACCTAGCAAGCCCACTAGGGGGCGATGCTCTGCCCACCTGGGGACCTTGCTCCATTGCGACCAGAGCCATTTTAGCACCTGAGGCAGAGGCTACGGAGGCATCCTTAGTACTTGGGGCCAACTTGCTCTAATTGAGCCTTGGCTGCAGTAGGGGAGAAAAAGGGTGGGGGAAGGTGGAGAGAGACAGAGAGAGAGAGAGAAGCAAGAGGGGGAGGGGTGGAGAAGCAGATGGTCATTTCTCCTGTGTGCCCTGACCAGGAATCGAACCTGGGACATCCACATGCTGGGTGATGCTCTACCACTGAGCCAACTGGTCAGGGCCCACTGACTGCTTCTTATATGTGCCTCGAATGGGGAGGCAATGTGGGGCCTCAAGCCAGCAACCTTGGGATCATATTCATGACCCTGCGCTCAAGCTGTCAACCCTGCACTCAAGCTGAATGAACCTGTGTTCAAGCCAGCAACATCAGGGTTTCAAACTTGGGTCCTAAGTTGATGTTCTATCCACTGTGCAACCACTAGTCAGGACTGGATTTTCTTATAAGTCTCCCAGTATTCTACATTATAAAAGGAGCAGTAATGCTAAATGATAGAAAGTGAAAAGTAGAAATAACCTCTTTAGAGATGGTATATGGGTGAGAATCAGCTACCATGTTTGGTTGGGATAGCTCACCTTTATCTCTTTGAACTGGTAATCTTTAAACTCCTGAACCACCACAAATAAATTATCAACTGATCTTAGACAATGAACCTGGTAAGGGAAAAAAAGGTTAAACAAATTTCTGAGAGCTTTTAAATCACACAAACTAATGACATTTAAATATAAAAATGAGGTACAAAAACTTTAAAGAAGTTAATATGGTAGTCCCTTCTTATCTGTAGTTTCAGTCACATGTCAACCACTGTCCAAAAATATTTCATGGAAAACTCCAGAAATAAACAATTCTTAAGTTTTAAATTGCACGCTGTCCTGAGCAGCTTGATGAAATCTTGTGCCACCCACCCAGGACATGAATTATCCCTCTGTCCAGTGTATCCACGCTGTATATGCTTCCTGTCCAATAGTCACTTAGTAGTCACATTGTGGTATCACAGTGTTTGTGTTCAAGTAACCACTATTTTACTTAAGAACAGTCCTAAAGTACAAGAGCAGTGAAACTAGCAATTTGGATATGCCAAAGAGAAGCCATAATGTGAAAAGCTGAAAGTGTTTGACTTAATAAGGAAAGAAAACGCTGTATGCTAAGGTTGCTATGACATACAAAAATCAATCTTCTATATAAAATTGCCTACTTCATAAATTAAACTTTATTTATTATAGGTAAGTGCATATAGAAAAAAACACAGTATATATAGGGCTCAGTACTACCTGCAGTTTCAAGTATCAACTGGGCATCTTGGAACATATCTCCCTGGATAGTGGTGGGGAAGGGAGTTCTACCCTACCTATAATTTGTATTTAAATTTTTTCCATCTCCCCAGACTCCCATATATTTTGGTTATCTATCAGTTTCTATTCCTCTAGAGAAAAGGAAGAAGGACAGATGGAAAGATAAATGCTTAGTGTGTTATGTGGGCCAATATAGGTTCACAGGAGAAGGAAAAGACAATACATGAGGCTTTATCGTATTTCCCTCATGGCTCTCTGAGGTACACTGTATACTGTAGTGGTTAAGAGTATAGGGTTTGAGCTCCAGCTCTATGATTACTAGCTGAGCAACCCTGGGCAGATTATTTACTACAAAAACTAATCAGTAATGAGGAAAATAACAATGCCTATCTTCACTAAGCTACTGAGGTTAACTAATATATTGATGGGAAACACTTGCTTCCCAATTCATCCCACACATTTTGGGAGGGGGGAGGTGTCTACTATATACCAGATAATAAGAGCTTGGGAAACAAAAATAAAAATAAAAAAGGACAATCTCTGTCCTCATGTTGCTTAAGTGGTAAAGATATATACCTTAGCTTTTTTATTCCAATGTGATGGCAGTTTGCTGACCTTCATTTCTCACCTTCAGAGTGATTCCTAATTACTTCTGAGTATTTCTTGATACAGATTTTTTTAAAAACCTCTTTTATGCTTTGCTTCCGAAATCTAAACTTCAGCTAGATGCTGAAGCAAATTCAAAGATATATATTAGATACCCAGAATTTCTTCATAAGTCACATAGAATTCTGGTAAATTCATCCTCAGGAAATATTAGGATCACTTCTAAAAATATAGCAAACCTACCAGTCAAACTTACAAATCAGTACCCAATAGAAAATGCAATATAAACTATCAATAAAATGACCTGTTTAGAAAACTATTTTAAATATTGCTTCGTTCAAACCTGAGCCAGACTTTCCACTGAAATGTCAAAATATATCTTGCCCCGGTCTTTGCTGATTTTGCAAGAAGACTTCAATTTTTCTCTCACTTCATCTGCAGCTGTTTGTTCAAAACCAGTGGGTACAGTGGCTCCAATAGTGACTTGAAGATGCTCGGACTCACTTCTGGAGGCACTTCCTATCATTTCTATAGACCTCTGGTTCTCATGAAGGTTCACATCCAGAAGTTTGTTAGTGGCTTCTTGAACATCAGACATGTTGGCAGTGCTTCCAAGATCCTTGATATAGTCCCTTTAAAAGTAGTACAGAAAAGAAAAAGGAAAAAATCTCCAAACATTATCACCTTGTATTTCACCTACTGCTTTGGAGGTTTAGAAAAACAAGGCAATATAACTGATATAGCCATATTCAGTTAATACACCTGAGTTAGTATTCACCAAAGATAAAAGGATTTAATAACACGAGCATAGATGTAAAATGTATTATTAAACAAGCAATATAGATACTGTGGAAGAAAAGGAAAAAGATGAGCATTTCCACAGCACACCATATTTGGTTTGGAATCATCTCTGTGATAATAGCCATCTCATAACTACAATAGTCAACAGTCCAAAAAACAGGATACTAGAGCACATTCAAACACGTTTCTGCAGCTTGTCCTTTTTTAGCTAGCAGTCAAGGACATGGGGCTTCGGAGTTTCAGACATGGATTTGAATTCTTGCCTTCACTACTCATTGCTTGAATGACCTAAAAAATGTTTATTCCCCTATGCCTTGATTTCCTTATCTGCAAAGGGGGAATTAAATACCTCTCTCCTAGAATTGTTGCGAGACTTAAGTGAGAATAGCATACTGCCAGGCCCATGACTAAAACTTGCTAACAGGTTATCTAACTTCCTCCTGTGAAGTTGGTGATACGTGAACACCAACTGACTACAAGTATTTGAATACCTATTACCAGCCATTCTGGGATCAATGGGTGGAGATCACGAGAGACCTGTGAAATATCTGAAACAGTAGGCGAACTTCCCAGTACCTGAGCATGGGTGGGGTTGGGGTTAAGAGAGGTGGGAAGTGGGGATCAATAGATTTCACCGCATTTTCAAAGGTTCTGCAACCTAGTCAACCTTAGTAGGCACCTAGTACTTACATTATTTTTGTTCTGTGCCCGGGACCGACGATAGTTTCTAACATTAATAAAAGTCACTTCCCGCCCTAATTGAGTTCACAATCACTATGAATAAGTCCTCCAGACTCTAAAAAAGGAGGCTGAAGCCCATAAAAGGACTCATCCTGTCCAAGGTGAGAGAGCCAGTGGCGCAGGCTGTAAGAAAAACCACATCTCAGGACACCCACCCGCAGGGCCCGCGTCACAGGAATCCCGGGAAGTGGAAAAGGCCTAGGAGAGGTAACCAGAAGAAATTCACAAAGACACAAGGCTGAAACCCGACACAAGCCCGAGTGTCAAGACCAAGAGCGCCCCTCCCGCCCAAGGGTTAGCTGTTCCACACCCAGCTACTCCCATCCGCCGCGCGGTTACCGGCCCGCAGCTAAGACGCTTCCGGCTCTGGCACGCTCTGGACACAGCGCGCTCAGGTCACGCAACCGGAAACCGCCTGGGCAACCCCGGAAACGGAAGTCAGGAGAGCACTGTCACTGGAGCTCCACGCTTGGGGCGGGCCCGGCACTAGGGTCTTCCAGAGAGCATGCGCATAAAGGTTTATGTCCGGTGGCGGCTAGTATGGAGTGGTTAGCTCTTGCGATTGCGTACAGTCTCCTCTGCGCGAGGAGCATGTTGAATTGCGATCCTCGTCGTCTGTCACCGTAATGGCTTAGCATTTATAGAGTGTTTAGCCGTGCCAAGCACAGGTTAAGTGCTTCACATGCGGCATTTCATTTGCGCCATCAACTCCTTAAGGTGGCCGGGGCCGTTCCCTTTTAAAGCAGGAGAAACAGTCTCGGAAACGTTGAATATCTTGGCTAAAATGTCAGGCACAGCACTTCCAGGCAGCACTGGGATTTGTTTTTGAATGCTGAGGCCAGAATTTTTGCTCTTAGAACTGAGTTAGTGTTGCTCAAAAAGTAGCTCCTTCCACCCCTCCCACCCTCTCGCCCCCCATAGTTATTTCTGCTTTTGTTTTCTATGGTTTCAGTTACCCTGGGTCAACCCAGGTCTGATAATATTATATGGAATGTTCCAGAAATTATAATTTTTAAGTTGCATGCTGTTCTGAGTAGCATGATGAAATCTTGTGCTGCCCTGCTCCAACTTGCCCAGGATATGAATCATTCCTTTGTCCAAGGTTTCTACATTGTACATACAGTACAAGATATTTTGAGAGAGACAATATTACAGTATATTGTTATGATTGTTGTATTTTATTATTGGTTATTATTAATCCTTTACTGTAATTCAAAAATTAAACTTTATTATAGGTTATGGTGACCAACTTTTTTACAATGAAAAGGACAAAAATAAATTGAAGAAAATATCGTAAATGAAACATTATATTCATTGCAACAATAATACACTACTATAATATGTTAATGCATAATAAAGACATTTGTAATATTTTATATTGTAATTATGCTTACATGCCTATTAATTTTTAATTGTAAGGAAAAGTACTCATGTCGATACAGATACATCACATCACATGCAATGGATTGACTCTGCATTGATTGAATAAAGACATTTACAGATTAGTATTCTAATATCAAAAAGGAGGACATGTAGGAGGACACTTTTCGAGGGAGGATGGATCTTACAAAAGAATGACTGTCCTCCCTAAAGGAGGATGATTGATCACCTTATTATAGGTACATATGCTTAAGAAAATAAATAGTGTATATATAGGATTTGATGCTGTCTGTAGTTTCAGGCAAATACAAGGGTCTTGGAATGTATCTTCCTGTAGGAAAGGAAAGACTATTGTATTGCTTTCGCTATTTTTGCCCAATTGCACTATTGTCTACTTAATATTTTTCTTTAAATATATTTTTAATGTAAGTTATTTTAGAAGGAAACCTTAAAACTCAACAACATATAACTCGATTTAAAAATGGGTTCAGGTTTGAATATTTATCCAAAGAAGATACACATATGGCCAATAATCACATGAAAAGGTGTTCAACATCATTAGTCATTAGGGAAATGCATACTAAAACCACAATGAAATACCTATTTGAGCATCTAAATATCTTGAAAAGGGGACAATTCCAAGTTCTAGTGGGGATATGGAATGATGGCACATTTATACATTGCTGGTGAGAATGCTTTTAAAATGGTACAGACATTTTGGGCCTGACTTGTGGTGGCGCAGTGGATAAAGTGTCGACCTGGGAACACTGAGGTCGCCAGTTCAAAACCCTGCACTGGTCTGGTCAAGGCACATATGGGAGTTGATGCTTCCAGCTCCTCCCCCCTTTCTCTCTTTCTCTCTCTCTTTCACTCTGTGTCTCCTCTCTAAAATGAATAAAATAAAAATAAAATAAATTAAAATGGTACAGACATTTTGGAAACAGTTTGGCCTTTCTCAAAAAGTTAAACATGGAATTGCCATATAACCCACAAATTCTGCTCGGGTCTGTATCCAAGAGAATTGAATACAGATGTTCAAACAAAAACATGCACATGAATGTGTCTAATAGCATTTTTCATGATAGCCCCAAAGCGCAAACAACCTAAATATCCATCAGCATATGGATAGATAAATGCATGTGATCTTCCCATACGATGGAATGCTATTAGGTCATTAAAAGGGATAAAGTACTGAAACATGCTACAACATGGATGAACCTTGAAAATATTATGCTAAGTGAAAAAAACCTAGACCCAAAGGACCACATATATGATTCCATCTGTATGAGATATCCAGAATAGGCAAAACAATAGAGACCAAAAATAGATTAATGATTGCTTAGGGCTGGGAAGAATGAGAGTGGGGATGATAGCTAAAGGGTGTGAAGTTTCTTTTTGGTGCGATGAGAATATTCTGAAATTTGATAGTGGTGATGGTTCAACAAAGTTGTGAGTAGATAAGAAACACTGGATTGTACACTTTAAAATATTTAAAATGGTGAATTTTATATTATGTGACTTTTGTCTCAGGAAGCTCATTTTAAGGGAAACTCATCTGCAGTTTTCTCATGTAAAGTGCTACTTCTCTCATAAGAATTGTTGCATGAGTTAAATGAGATTAACACGTTGACAGGCATATAACTGAAATAGATGGTACCCTCAAAAATAAATACAATGGACCCTGACTGGCTTGCTCAGTGGATAGAGCATCTTTCCAATGTATGGACGTCCCAGGTTTGATTCCCAGTCAGCACACCAGAGAAGAGAGCATTTGCTTCTCTTCCCCTCCATCTACCACCCAGTGACTCGATTGGTTTGAACGTCAGCCCTGAGTGCTGAGGATAGCTCAGTTGATTCGAGCATCGGCCCCAGATAGGGGTTGCCAGGTGGATCCCAGTCGTGCATGTGGGAGTCTGTTTCTCTCTCTTCCTCTCACTTAAAATAAACAATACAATGAAAACAAAACAAACTTATTAAATTCTAGTCAGATACTATTCTCTCCTCTAAGTGTTAGGCCCATTTTCTATTCTTTAAAGGGATAAATTATTAAGCTATAGGGGCAAACTTGCACTAAATGAGACCTTGACAAAATGAGAGGAATTAAACTAAAAGAATCTTCAAGATTCTTTTTACCTGATTCAGTGTTATTTAATGCATACCTTTATACTGTACTATTTAAAGTCATCTCCATAAACAGATTTCACACTTGAGGAAACATTGTTCTAAAAACACATTGTTTAGCCTGACCTGTGGTGGCACAGTGAATAAAGCGTCGACCTTGAATGCTGAAGTCGCGTCCACCTGGAATGCTGAGGTCGCTGGTTTTGAAACCCTGGGCTTTCCTGGTCAAGGCACATATGGGAGTTGATGCTTCCTGCTCCTCCCCCTCCCCTCTCTCTACTCTCTGAAATTAATAAAATAAAAATTAAAAAAAACAAACAAACACATTGTTTACCAGTAGGATCATATTAAGTCCGTTATTTAGGAGAATTTATTGATCATTTATTACATGTCAGAAACTTTTTTCTTTCTTTCTTTGTTTCTTTCTCTCTCTATTTTGTGACAAAGACAGAAAGAGGGGCAGACAGGAAGGGAGAGAGATGAGAAGCATCAATTCTTCATTGTGGCACCTTAGTTGTTCATTGATTGCTTTCTCATATGTGCCTTGACTGGGGGGCTACAGCAGAGTGAGTGACCGCTTGCTTGAGCGAGCAACCTTGGGCTCAAGCTGGTGAGCCTTGCTCAAACCAGATGAGTCCGTGCTCAAGCTGGCGACCTCGGGGTCTCGAACCTGGGTCCTCTACATCCCAGTTCAATGCTCTATCCACTGCACCATCACCTGGTCAGGCAATGTCAGTCACTCTTTTAGGCACTGGGGATATAGCAATGAAAAAAGTTCCTAACTCTCTGACCTCCTATTCTAGAGCTTATATTCTAATGTAAAGAACAGACAATACAAAAATACATATATAACATTCCTGTGATGTTCAGTATTATGGAGAAAAATTAAGCAAGATGGGAGGATAGTGCTGAAGAGATGGAGGGGAATGCCTATTTTGTGCCAGGTGGTTAAGAAAGACATCATTTTTAAGGTGACAATGCAGAGCAATTGAATGAGAGAGCAGCACATTGGATAACTGGGAGAAGACCATTTTAGGCTGAGGACAGGAACATGTTCAATAGGGCTTAGGAAGAGTTTGGAGGCCAATGTGGCTGGGGAGTAGTGAATGAGGGGGAGAGATAAAAGACAAGATGGGGGCCCTGGCCGGTTGGCTCAGCAGTAGAGTGTCAGCTTGGTGTGTGGAAGTCCTGGGTTTGATTCCCGGTTAGGGCACACAGGAGAAGCACCCATCCGCTTCTCCACCCCTCCTCCTCTCCTTCCTCTCTCTCTCTCTTCCCCTCCCGCAGCCAAGGCTTTATTGGAGCAAAGTTGGCCTAGGCGCTGAGGACTGCTTCATGGTCTCCACCTCAGGTGCTAGAATGGCCAGAGCAACAACCCAGATGAGCAGAGCATCGCCCCCTGGTGGGCATGCCAGGTGGATCTTGGTGGGCGCATTCGGGAGTCTGTCTGACTGCCTCCCTGCTTCTAACTTAGGAAAAATACAAAAACAAAAAAGATATGATGAAGTGTATACATAATATAAGCCAATATTTTAGAAATTATCACTGCCTGACCTGTGGTGGCGCAGTGGATAAAGCATTGACCTGGGAACACTGAGGTCGCCAGTTCAAAACCCTGCGATGGTCTGGTCAAGGCACGTATGGGAGTTGATGCTTCCAGCTCCTCCCCCCTTTCTCTCTTTCTCTCTCTCTCTCTCTCTCTCTGTCTCTCTCACATTGTGTCTCCTCTCTAAAATGAATACAATAAAAAGAAATTAAAAAAAAAGAAATTATCACTATGAGTTAATTTTTGAAAAGATCACTCTGGCTGCTGTATGAAGAATGGTAGTAGACAGGAATGGAACCAGTTACCAAGCTAAATTGCTACAAGGGAAGTAGAAACGGACATATTTCTCTTTAGAGTTCTGGTTTTTTGTAGAGTAATAGTGTTTTAGCTTATATCAGAAAAACCCTGATGATCAGCTGTGCTATAAAAATATTGACTAAAGTGGATCTTTGCTTGAAAATGCGAGTTTTGGATAAGTAACATATAAGTGTGAAGTTGAAGCCTCTCATTTCTTTCTAGTTGGCAGTAGTGTTATGTTAAACTAAAGTGACCCCTATGTGAACAAGCAAGGAATTGAACTTGATAATTCCTATCAGAGATAGTGACATAAATTAGGAACTCAGTGGTACATAGTTGTTCCCATGAACCCAGATAATCTATTTTACCCTAATAGTTTATTATTATCCTTGCCCATTCTTTTTTAAAAAAATATTTTATTTATTGATTATAGAGAGAGGAGAGAAAGTCTGGGGGTGGGAGGAGGAGTGAGCAGCATCAACTTGTAGTAGTTGCTTCCCATAAGTGTCTTGACTGGCGAGCCTGGGGTTTCAAACTGGTGACGTCAGCATTCCAAATCAACACTTTATCCACTGTGACACCAAAGGTCAGTCTTATTGTTACCTTTTTTTTTTTTTTGACAGAGACAGCGTCAGAGAGAGGGATAGATAGGGACAGACAGACAGGAAGGGAAAGAGATGAGAAGCATCAATCCTTTGTTGTGGCACCTTAGTTGTTCATTGATTGCTTTCTCATATGTGCCTTGACCGTAGGACTATAGTAGACTCAGTAACCCCTTGCTCAAGCTGGTTACCTTGGGCTCAAGCTGGTGAGCCTTGCTCAAACCAGATGAGCCTGCACTCAAGCTGGCGACCTCAGGGTTTCAAACCTGGGTCCTCCACGTCCCAGTCTGACGCTCTATCTACTGCACCACTGCCTGGTCAGGCATCCTTGCCTATTCTTAAGGGTAAAACCAGATCATGGTTAGAAAGCCCAACAGTATAGCCATTCCCTAGTCCTCCCTCTTCCTGTGGTCTTCTATAGAGGTAAGAACCATTAACCACTTCTTCTCTAAATAACATGCTTGTAGTGCTATTTCTTGCTTTTTAAATTTTAAGGATTATTTACAGACTCTGTTATGGTACTTGAGATTTACCCAGTAGCTTATTAACATCCCCACCATCCTATTTCCCTCTCCCTTCTTCTCCCATTAAAGTTATAACCCATTATAATTTGTTCCTCTTTGTTAAAGTGATATATTAAACATCTTCTAGTTCTATCAAGTCTAGATGGCATTAGGGTTTTTTAAAAATTTTTATTTTATTCATTTTAGAGAGGAGACAGAGAGAGAGAGAGAGAGAGAGAGAGAGAAAGGGGGGAGGAGCTGGAAGCATAAACTCCCATATGTGCCTAGACCAGACCAGTGTAGGGTTTTGAACTGGCGACCTCAGTGTTCTCAGGTCGACGCTTTATCCACTGCGCCACCCAGGTCAGGCGGCATTAGGATTTTATTGGCATTCCTGGCCTTTCCTCTACCTCTCCTTCCTTCTTTGTGCCTCCCAATCTATTTTGTTAAAACAGCATTCCACTTGGCAGGTTGAATTCCTGAGTGGATGTAGAAAGAAGGTATTCCCCTACATCTGTTTTTTACTCAAGAAGCTACTGAAATTCCATCTTCCCCAAGGAAACCTTTTGGGACCTCACTGGGAAATGAGAGATTGTGTCTACAGTCCTATTAAGGAAATGATAGCCTCAAAAAGAAAGAAGAAAGAGAGAGAGAGAAAGAAAGAGAAAGAGGGAGGGAGGGAGGAGAGGAAGGAAAGAAGGAGGGAAGGAAGGAAGGAAGAAGGGATGGAAGGAAAGAAGGAAGGAAGAAAAGGAAGAAAGAAGGGAAAAAAAGAATGTGAAATATAGAAAAGAAAGGCCCTTAACATGAATGACTCTTAGCAGAACTTACTTTCTCTAAAACAAAGAGACTTTTAGCAGGACTTTTCTAAAAAGACTCCCTATTCTTGGCCCTGAGGCTAATCCCCCAGGCCTTGGGCTAGCTTTGGAAGGTGCAGGTGTTCTCAGAATGTTTCTCCCTGAAATAACCCTATAGATAAACATTGTAAGAAAGCTTGTTTCACTGCTTTGTTTTACTGCTATGCTTCCTCTCCTCCCCATTCCTCAGTCAGTAATTGTCTTTAAGAGCCAGCCCCAAACTGTATTCGTGGCCACATTGATTTGAACAACTTAGGTCTCCATGGGGTTGTGCAGCCAGCGTTAATTAAAGACTCCTTAATTTGGCTTCTTGATTGTGTGGCAGGACGTCTATTTCTCGCTGTTTTGATACAGCAAAAGAAGGAAAGAAATGGTAGCCTATGAGTCCATGAACTCTTAACCCAACCAATCTTTGGCCTATTGGAAGTTAACAACTAAAGGAGAAAACAGCTTTGACAATGCCCTAAATAAGCTGCTGAGGTTTATTTACTTTTCCCATGCCCTTTCAAGCCAAAGGCTATAAAACTCCTTTCGTAATTTAACTCCTGTGAGAGCTCTCCCATACAATTAGTGATATCACAATGAATTTCAAAAGAATGTACATGAAATGTATTGTTCACCTCGAACTTCATGTGGAAAACAGTCATTCATTTGGTAAGGAACTGTATGGTGACTGATTGAGATTACAAGAGGGAAAAGCAAGTGAGCTGGGGAGCGAAACAACTCTGCCACCTAGTGGTTACTCATTCTGAAACACTGGAGTTCTTTCAAAGCACAAACAACAAAAAAGAAACTGAATTAGTACAGGGAAATATCCACACAGTGTCCTGAAACCAGTAAACTTCCATTCTCTACTCCCGTGTTAGAAGGGGATGTTAGTGAACCTTTTGTAAATAGTCAAAGACAAAACAAGGTATTAATGCAGTGGTTCTTAACCTTTTTTGAGGTCCCGGACCCACCAGTTTCATATGTGCATTCACCGAACCCTTCTTTAGTGATAAACAAAATGATTATTTTCCCCAAATTCAAGACATAGGTATATGTTTTTCTACTGGTGCACAGAATGAGCCGTGCATGAACATCACCTTGCTCAAAGAACAAAACCAACAAAGTGCATGAACTCACAACAAATTACGGTATTACTTTATTCTGGCCTTTGCGGCAGAGGCTTCTCCGAACCCCTGAGACCGACTCATCGAACCCCTAGGGTTTGATAGAACCCAGGTTAAGAACCACTGGATTAATGGGATTAGCCTCTGAGAGCTGATCTCCCTTTGTATAATCAGAAGAATTAACAGAGCACTGACAAAGGGAGAATGTTGTACATAAACATGGACAGCCACTAGATCTCTAGCACGAAGTGGCAGTTCCAGAAGGAACCAGGAAGTGCAACAAATTAACAAAGAGGGATCACAGTGAGGCAGGACCCTTAGTAGTGTGATCAGTGCAGCAGCAGCATGGGTCCAGAAGCAAAGAAGAATTAGTAGCAAGGCCAGCAGGGACAATGATGAGCAGTAAGTCACATAGACTCAGGCTCATTGGTCAGCAACAGCCCTGGAGACCATGGTCTTGGGACTGCAGTACTGCTTGATTGAGGATAAACTAATCAGGACACACAGGGAACACAAAAATAATTGACATTTATGGAGCACCTACTCTATCCAGGCAGTGCTTTTACCTGCATTATCTCATAATAGTCCTGTGGGGTAAATATTATCAGCTCTGTTCTAGAGATGATGAACTTGATGCTAATTAGCCCGAAGTCACAGAACTAATGAGACTAAGAGCCAACATTGGAACCAAGATGGTTTGACCCCAGGGTCTGAGCTCTCAACTACTGGGCTTTCCTGCTTCCCTCTCGGAGAGGGAACAGGCGGTTCAACCACTCTAACTCCACTGACCCTCATATTGAGGGATGGCTATGAATTGGAACTTTAACGTGGTTAACATCTGGTCCTAGATCTCTCACCTATGTATTTGCAGGAGGTTAATTATCATTTTAGGAACTACATTTCCTTAGTTGTAAAACGAACAAAATGGAGACTATTTATTAAGTTGATGTGAAGAATCATTGAGATAATGTATAGTGTCTGGCACATGGCAAATGAGATGGGCCTGATGGTTGCCAACAGTTTTTCTCATCGTTCTTAAGTACCACTACTACTCTCAACATGAGGTAGAGTTCGTTTCCCCTAGAATGTGGGCTGGGCTTACGGCTTGCTTTGACAATTCAGTAATTGAGCTAGATGTGTTGTTGGCCAATTTCAAGCGTAGGTCTTAAGAGAACTGGCAGCTTCCATTTTTGCTTTTTTGGACCACTTGTGCCAGTGTGAAGAAGCCCAGCCTAGACTTGCATAGGGTAAGGGGCAGCCAGGAGCCAGTGATCCAGCTGACCTCATCATCTGAATGCAGCCACATGAGTGAGCCCAGCAAGACCAAAACCCACAGACACAAGATAATTAAGTGCTGTTAAAATACTAAGTTTTGAGATAGTTTGTTATGCAGCAAATAGAAAGCCCTTAATAAATGGTATTTATTAGTATTGTAATTGGTATTGATGAGGGATTCAGCTAAATCCCTGGATCATCTTTTCTTAGGTCACTGTTTTCTCTTTTCAATGGGGTAGGCTGGGAGAAATGAGACTTATACAAGCAGGTGAACACTGCTTATTACAAATATGTCTTTTTTTATTATTAAAATGGCATTGCTGGATAGCTACTCAGAAAAATTTGATTAGCATTTCAAATTGCTATATACATTTGAAATAATATCAAAGCATATTTATTCAAACATTTACAATTCAGACTTTTCAATAAATTGGTTATGGTGTGATTTTACAAAACCTTTATGTTGGAAGATTTGAGGCCTTAACAGAGACTTAGACTTTTAATCTAGCATACCAAAGTCCCAAGCATGACACTTTAACTTTTACCTCCTTCATGTCCTCTTTCCTAAATTTTTTATTTTTCTGGCCAAATATATCCCTCCTCTTTTACCATGCCTCTTATTTCTTTTCCTTACTGTGACAATTAAATAAGATCTTCTCTACTAAAATGTAAAAATGTAAGCTCCGGGAAGGAGGAGATGTTTCATCTATTTTGTTCTTTGTGGAACATTCTTCGCTTAGAACACTGCTGCTCACACAGAAGATATACAATGAATGTGTATTGAATGAAGCACTTAGAACGTGTCTGGCATAGAGTGATGACGCTATACTGTAATAAATGAGATAATTTACATTTATCTTTATTTAGTGTTTTCCCCTTTTCTTCCCAGTCCTTATCTCTTTCTTTTTTTCTTTCTGTCATTGCATCTTTTCTCCTAGCTTGACTGGTGGCCTTCCAGGGACCCTCACTGATGTTATTTTGTTTTACCTCAAAGGATGTGCAGAAAAAGATTCTAGAACTGGACGAAATGTAACTATTTGTGAGTCATAGCTGACTTAGGTCTTCACATAAAATTCTGCACTTGAGGCGAGTCCAATTCTGGTGCTACTGAATATTTTAAACACGGGGCCTAGATTATGGAGTATAGCAAGCTTATTGAGTTAGAGCCTAACAAATGCCTGATGGTTCATGTTTCTAAGCATGTGGATATTTCTAGTGCCTGTTGGTGAGTAAACATGCTACTTTTGGCAGTAGAAATGCGAGCACAAGTAGAACTGATTTAGTCGTTTTTCTCTTCCTTCCTTACTCTGTAAGAACATGGAAATGCACTGTGACACAGTGGGCCTGTTCTTTTTCAGGCTGGTAACATTATGAAATCCCTGTGGAAGTGCAAGCTGTGCTGGTGGAAATCAGATTCTCATATCCTCTCATAAGCTGTTTTTCAAGGTAAATCTCCTGCATTTTAAAATCATGTCTTCCCAGGGATAGATGGAAAATAAGGAGCTTTGGACCTTTCACCAGAAACAATTATCCAGAAAGTCTCAATTTCCTCGGATAGTCACTCATATAGGAAGATCTCTCTTCTCTTTTCTGCTAGTCTTTCAGATTCAAATCAGGAGTGTTTTATGAATCTGCAGGCCAGTGGCTGGATAGCTTAGGCAGAGGACAAAACGGTATTGATACAGTTCTCAACACAGCCTTTCAATGTTTCAATTAGGCTAATGGGTAGCTCAGACATCTTAGCCCTGCTAATGTTTAATTGAGTCCTATTATTTAGTCATACAACATATATTCCTGCATTTGTTCTTCTATCACATGACACCACTGTTTCATTTATTTATTTTTAAAAAATTTTATTTATTGACTTTAGAGAGAGAGGAAGGGAGAGAGTGAGACAGAAACATTGATCTGTTCCTGTATGTGCCATGACTGGGGATCAAACTGGCAACTTTTGCATATTGGCAGAATGCCTTAACCAACCAAGTTATCTGATCAGGGCAAGAGACCAGTGTTTTAAAACCTGAAGGTTGGGAATAGAAAAGGTGAATCTGTAAGCCTCCTGTCACCCTTTCTCAAAATTGCTTGCAGCACTATATATTTTTTTCTCTTTCTCCAAACATCTGCTTATGGTATGGGCAATAATTTACCAGGCCTCTTTACTAGTTACCCAACTTAGTAAAGCAACCTAGACTCAGGGTATGGAGATTTTGAGGCATTCAGACCTTTGGTTCTCAAACATGTTAACCTAATTGGCATAAAGGACACCGCAATACAACTAAAACCCCCTCATCCATTCCACTTCTGGTGGGAAAAGAATTTGATAACAGAGAATTAGAGAGGAACAAAACAGAAATCTAAAATGGCTTAATCATAATGTTTATGCATGAACAAGTCATCAAAAGTGGAAAACAACATTTCACATGTGAAATAACAAATACCAGAAGGGCTATATTTGAAACTCAAAACACTATAGCCTGACCTGTGGTGGTACAGTGGATAAAATGTCGACCTGGAATGCTGAGGTGGAATGTAACCTGCTGGCTCTTTCAAGGCACATATAAGATTTGATGCTTTCTGCTTCACTCTATCCCTGCCTCTCTCTCTTTTTTTTTTTCTCTCTCTCTCTCTCATTTCTTTAAAATCAAGAAATAAAATTTAAAATAAAAAAAGGACACTATGAAGGCCTAAGGGAAAAAAAAATCCTTCTTGAAAATTGTGGAAATTTCAGCAATCTGTGTTGTATGTGCAGCAGGAAATTTGCATCATTGCCAAACTTTCTGTAGTAGCCAGAGTTTTCAATAATTGGCAGTACTGTACTTTTTTTGGGTGTGAATATTTTATCACTCTTAATAATTAGTGAAGGAAACTATTAAGTACTTAGTCATTTGTAAAAATGAAGGTCCCTGGCCTTGCATGGCTTTTGCTCTAAGAGTTGAAGAAAGAACTTGTATATTTTGATCTTTTCATGGTTCATTAGGAAGACTAGTGGGTCAGAACTGTACTTAGAAACATGCTGACCTAAATGACTATGACAGATTTATTTCTGAGCCTTTTCTGGTCTTGTGTTTTTGAATTGCAGCTTTCCTCCAAGTCGTTGAGTAACAATCTACATTAAAATGATTACTAGCAGAAGTGTAATAAATACCTAAAACCTTTCCAGGGAGTATTTGGAACAGATTCAAAGTCTTAAAAATATGCATCCCTGTTGATCCGGCAATTCCACTCCTGAAGACATAATTATGAATATGAACTAAGATTCATGTACAAAGATGCTTATTACAGCATATTTAAAAATATTTCATGTATATCAATTCATTATAAAATGACTGGAAGTATATATTATACTACGTTAATAGTGAACTTTTTTGTAATATTGTGAACTTTTCTCAAATGTCTACAATAAACATGTATTACTTCTGGATTAAGAAAAATGGTATTTAAATATACTTAAAACAAAAAGATTGTTTGGCAGCAGTGGTTAGAAGAATATGAATAAGAGAGATTAGATGAGGTTATTGTAGTGGTTTAGGCAAGACTCAATGCAAGCAAGAATCAAGGATATGGTCATGTGGATAGAAAACAAGTTGATTGATGATGTAGTCAGTAGTCCTATGGGAATTATAAACACATACTACAGTGTGTCCGTAAAGTCATGGTGCACTTTTGACTGGTCACAGGTCAAAAGTGCACCATGACTTTACGGACACACTGTGTATGTATATATATATATATATATATATATATATATATATATATATATATATATATATCTCTTCAAGTCAATAATAAAATTGATTATTTATTTATTTTTTACAGGGATAGAGAGAGAGAGTCAGAGAGAGGGATAGATAGGGACAGACAGGAATGGAGAGAGGTGAGAAGCATCAATCATCAGTTTTTCATTGCCGTCGCAACACCTTAGTTGTTCATTGATTGCTTTCTCACATGTGCCTTGACCGCGGGCCTTCAGCAGACCAAGCCACCCCTTGCTGGAGCCAGCAACCTTGGGTCCAAGCTGATGAGCTTTTGTTCAAGCCAGATGGGCCCATGCTCAAGCTGGCGAGCTTGGGGTCTCGAACCTGGGCCTTCCTGATCCCAGTCTGATGCTCTATCCACTGCGCCACCGCCTGGTCAGGCTAAAATTGATTTTTTAAAGAGCCAACATAATTTATTTATATCTAAATAGTACCTTTAAATATACATTTGAAGAAACTCAGAACCAACTCTGATGATAGCATTTTGGCTTTCTGGCTTGTTCAGTGAAGTTAATGGAGTTTTAGTTGACCAAGAAAGAGTAAGTAAAAGGAGGACTGGATTGTAGAGGGAGAGAATCAATTCAGGTTTGGACATGTGGAGTTTGGGGGTTTTGGGGGGGTATGTACTAAGCTGTGGTACATGAGTCTGAAGTTCAGGTGTGGTCACCAGATACAGAATTAGAAATCGTCAGTATATGAGCAATTTTAAAAATTGGATGGCTTTTAAATGTTGTTATTTTAATTTTTAAAATACTTTTATTGATTGATTTTACAGAAAGAGGAGGGGATGGTGAGAAGTGTCAACTCATAGTTGCTTCACCTTAGTTGTTCACTGATTAGTTGTAATATGTGCATTAACCAGCCAAACCCAGGGTTTCAAACCAGCAATCTCAGCATGTCTGGTCAATGCCTTATCCACTGTGCCACCACAGGCAGGCAAAACTGGGTGGTTTTTAAGATTGCCTGAAGAGTGAGCAGTGAGAAAAAGACTGAGCAAGCACCCCTGTAGGGGTCACCACAATTCAGGGCAGAGCCAGGAAGAGGAGGTCACTGAGAAGACTGAACAGTGGTGAGCTAGGCCAGCCTGTAATAGGCTAATCCAGCTTCAAAGCCTAGCAAGAACGACCAGTTGGACAAGATCAAGGTGGCTTAATTTCATTTTAGCTTACTTTCAAATCTGCAAGCAAACACTGCAACAGGCACAGGCAATGAGAATGAAAATGAGTGATAGCCTCTGGAGTTTCTTCTGCTTCTTATGGACATATGACCAAAATCCAAGGGTTAACACAGCCCCTCTCCAGTCTGACTGACCTGCCACTCACTGCTCTTCAGGCTGGGGAAGGGCCTGGCAGCCCTCAAGTGTCTGGGTACTACCACTTAAGGCAGTCCCTTGCTGTTCCTTAGCCATATCCCGTGTAGTTCCCCCCTCCTGCCTCTCCACCTGCACCAGGCTCAGCCATGGCATACCAAACGTGGTCAGAGGGGTTCAGAGGGAAAGGGAGTTCAGGGAGGAGAGAATTTCAAGACAGGAATTGTCAATAATATTGCATGCCAGTGGGGACTAGAAAGTTCCCACTATATTTGGCAATTTAGAGACTGTTGCACTCACACTCACAGGGTACTACCAAGTCTAGATTTCCAAGAAAGTCATTTTAATTCTCATTAAATATAATAAAAATATTTATTTTAGCTGTGGTATTTTGTTATGGCAGCCTGGGCTGACTAGGACATTCACCTTTCCAGACTCCTTCATTTACGGTGTTTTTGTTTGTTTGTTTTTTAGTGGCCCTATTGTCTCTAATAAGCTGGTTTTTTTTTTTTTTTCGACACCCAAATCTTTTATTGGTGGGGGGCTCTGGGGGGAGGTGGGCCCCAGGTCCTCTCACTGCACTGCTTGTTCATTGGCACTGCTTCCTGAGTCCTGCGGCTTCATCACGTCGGGCAACTCCGGAGGGCTAGAGAAGGGCTCAACGCGCAGGGCTTCAAATGCATCATCTGCCCGGAAGGCCAGCCCCACAGTGGCTGGGCCTGTGGCCGAGCTGTTTGACTGGTGAAGCCACACTAGCCCAGTGTCTTGCCGTCATCCAGAAGTTGGTCATCCTTGTACAGCCGCTGTTCGTCGGGCGGCCGTTTGAGGATGCCCTCGAGATGCGCTTCAACTCGAACACGGTGCTCGACTCCTTGGCGTCCGTGAAAATGGTGGTCTTGTGGCGTCGGATCATTAGGAACACGTCCATCTCAGCGGCTGCCTCTCCCCACATCTGGCATTTTTTAAAGGACTCACGTGTCTATCATACAGGTTTGTAGTATATCCCAATTGTGGACTGAATTCAGGATCTCCTTTGTAGGCCTCTTGTATCCTATATGTATCAAGGAATGTGGCTGGGTACAAATTTCACTCTCACCAAACCTTTTCAGCACGTAAGAAGACTGTTAGATGTTGTTCTTTAAACAGTTGGACTTGTAGATGACTCAGGGTCATTTCTGACTCACAGAATGCTCAGTTACCCTTATGTGGCAAAAATAAAAAAGCACGTGAAGGGGGGGAAGTGTGGGTATCTAGCACAGACTTATAATTATTGAGTTTAATAAACAAAGTGCATGTCATGGTCAACAATACTTAGATTCCTGGTAATGATGAGGCAGCTCCAACCTTGTGTCTGTTAGGCCAGCTTCACTGGGGCCCTGAACTGAAGCAACATACATAGCCATATCTTTTTATATCTGTCATTGTTTATTATTTGTTTTTCAATCTGCCCTGCTCTGAAGCAGGAGGGAGAAGAGAAGATAGAGGAAAACTGTGAGCTCTTTAGATGAATCGTGCCAGATATTAAATCTACAAACAAAATAGATTAAAGCAGAAAGAATTAGAGACAAAGGAAACATGAAAGCAGTATCACACTGGGAAAATGTCACCTGAAAGTGCTGACTGAATGTTCCCTGTGTATGTACGATTGGCCCTTAAAGTCCCATCAGCACAATTTGGTTCCTGAAAAGCTTGTGCCTCTCTGCCCTGTTGAGTACTTTCTCATTGCTTGCTCATATGGAGCCCTTAGCCTCATTTATATAATGCAAACTGATGACCCATGGTGAGATTGTCCCTTCCTCTGGTGATAATGATCCTGTCACACCAGGTTGCTGTTTCATTGGAGCGTGAAGTGAGTTAGGCTGACTGAGTGAGTCTGAGCTGAAGTGAAATAAGGATTTTACTGGAGGTCCCTTAGTCTTTCTGCATAGTGCCTCGGCATGTGCTTAAACAGAGTTACCGGAGTGCCCTGCCTTCTTGGGGTTAGTCTGTAACAGAAGTTGCAGGTCGGCAGCCCCTGGATCAGATATATTTATTTGATCTACACAGGGTTAGGAATTAGTTACCAACATTGCTTCTCTTTAAAAATGGAAGATACGGAACATCGGACCTACTTCTCCTCCTGGAAATGATTGGCTGATGCTGAGTCAATCACATAAAGGCACTTGAGTTTGTGTCATATGATCTATAGCAATGGTTCTTAACCTTTTTTGAGGTACCGAACCCACCAGTTTCATATGCGCACTCACCGAACCCTTCTTTAGTGATAAATAAAATATGATTTTATTTTCCAAATTCAAGACATAGGTATATGTTTTTTCACTGGTGCACAAAATGAGCCATGCATGAACATCACCTTGCTCAAAGAACAAAACCAACAAAGTGCATGAACTCACAACAAATTACGGTATTACTTTATTCTGGCCTCCACGGCAGAGGCTTCTCCAAACCCGAGACCAATTCATCGAACCCCGGTTAAGAACCACTGGTCTATAAGAAGGAGGTGTAGGGGAGGAAAATAATTTTTTTCTACCCTCCTAGATACACTGGCTGGCCCTCGAATCAAACTGATAATAGATTAATAAGAGAGAAGAAGAAGAAAAAGGACAGTTTTAAATATATAGGTACACATGGGAATTTTACAAAGAAATGACTCAAGGAGATGGCCAAATGCTTGAGGTTTATATACCACCCCATGCCAGGCAAAGGAAAAGGTGTTTGGAACTTCTGGGTGGGGGAAGCAAGTTACAGGAAGGCATAAGGGGTGAAATATATGGTAAACATGGGTTGTCTAGTTATGCAGGTAAGACTCTCTCAGGCGATGAAAGTTGTCTCTCTTCCTGACTCAGAGATACTTTTATAAATGAAACTTTCCTTTACAAAAGGCAAAATTTATAGTCTATTTTTTAGGCAGTTAGGAGTGGGTGAAGAACGTTTTTTTTTTTGCCTTTGGTGGTTCTCAATTGACTTTAGCTCAAAATGGTCCATATGTAAAAGAGGCAAGAGGCATATTTTGGGATGACTATCCTGGTACCCTTCAGAAGGAAACTAGCATTTATTCTATGCATTCCTTCTATGCAGCAATCACTATATCTTGTAATTCACACATATGATTTCCTTTGATTTTCCAAACCACCCAGTAAGATTTGCGCTCCAGTGCTTTAGGGATCATGCTCCAGGTAAACTGGCTTTTCGTTATTTGTAAACACTTCTTGCAGAATTTACCTCCAACCTTTGTCCGAACTGTTTCTTTTGCTTAAAATATAGGCCTCCCTTTTCCTATCTGTACCTTTTCCTATCTGTTGACATTCTACCTAGCTCTCTCTCTTCTTTCTCTCTATCTCCACACTCTTTTACTTTTTCTTTTTAATTTTTATTTTTTTTAGTGAGAGATTGAGAGAGTGGGAGGGAGAGAGAGAGTTAGAGACAGACAAGAAGGGAGAGAGCCTGACCTGTGGTGGCGCAGTGGATGAAGCGTGGACCTGCAATGCTTGAGGTTGCCGGTTCAAGACCCTGCACTTATCTGGTCAAGGCACATATGGGAGTTGATGCTTTCTGCTCCTCCCCCCTTTCTCTCTCTCTATATATATATCACTCTATCTCCTCTCTAAAAAAATGATAAATAAATAAATAATTTAAAAAAAAAAAAAAGAAGGGAGAGAGATGAGAAACATCAACTTATAGTGTGGCACTTTAGTTATTCACTGATTGCTTCTCATACTTGTCTTGACCAGGGTGCTCCAACCAAGCCAGTTGTTGCAGGAAAGCCAAAGCACCAAGTGACTGTCTGTTCCCATCCTGAGGAAGTAAAGGTTGAAACCAAGCATACATGCATGAAGGCAGTTGTGTCCAGGGAAGGCCCAAGGACATGGATGCTTGGCCCTGCTGGAGCTTTCTGCAGGCAGGAATCAGACAGCAGATGGAGTGGTGTTATGTCTCAGAAAGGGCAAGAGAAATCTAATTAGTTTTGCAAAACTAAATAATAAATTGTACACTGTATTCTGTTTGTTAGTTTCTTATCCATGATGTCATGTTTCTACTTAATAAATTGTATAACTGATCTCTCTAAGGAACCTCAATCCTGGAGAGATTGGGGTCCTCCACTTGCAGTATTGTTGCTGCCTCATTCCTTTGCAGCTCCTTTTCATGAAACCCTGAAAAAACAACACCAGTGACCCCTTGCTTAAGCCAGGGACCTTGGGCTCAAGCCAGTGACCTTGGGCTTTAAGTCAGCGACCTTTGCGCTCAAGGAGTGATCATGGGGTCGTGTCTATGATCCCACACTCAAACCAGTGACCCCACACTCAAACTGCTGAGTTTACTTTCAAGCTGGTGACCCCTGGGTTTCGAACCTGGCTCTTCAGTGTCCCAGGTCGATGCTCTATCCATTGTGCCACCACCTGGTCAGGTCTAACATTTTTCTTTTTTTAAAAATAAACTTTCCCTAAAAAAGTTCTGAAAAGCATTGAATTGCTTTTATCCCTGAGCACTGTGTTTTCTGGGAAGTGATTGGAATGCTAATCTGCTGGAAGTTAAGGAAGAAAGACCTGAAGGAAGTGTTCACTATAAAAGAGTCTTCTCATTCCCCAGTGCTTCCATCAGAGACATCTACAGTTGCCAGTTTCTTTTCTCCTTTGTTTCAATGCCCAAGTGAAGTCCCATAGCTGCAAATTAGAGTCATTTGTAGAGCATTTAAAAATCCTGATGGCCAGGCCTGACCTGTGGTGGCACAGTGGATAAAGCGTCGACCTGGAAACACTGAGGTCGCCAGTTCAAAACCCTGCACTGGTCTGGTCAAGGCACATATGGGAGATTATGCTTCCAGCTCCTCCCCCCTTTCTCTCTTTCTCTCTCTCTCACTCTGTGTCTCCTCTCTAAAATGAGTAGAATAAAAATAAAATTAAAAAAAAAATCCTGATGGCCAGGCTGTTGTATACCTCAGATCATTTAAATAAGAATTGCTGGAGGTCAGATCCTGGCATCAATATTTTGGGAAATTTTCCACACAATCCACAGCAAAGACTGAGAACTAGTGTGAAGTTGTCCTGGTCAGAAGGCACTGAGCTCTCTGATGGCCCTTTTGGTCTGTATCACACACTCTTGCTTGTTGTGGTCTCAGTTTATTAAAAGAGGGAGGCTGAGGCTTTCCTGGTGCTCAAGGAAGAGAATTTCTCTAGTTCTGAAAGACAGTTTTTTGTATCCCTCCCACACTTTTTCTTCCCAAATATGGAGAACATTGGTTCTCGTATACATCAGATTCAACTGGAGGGAGGGCTTGTTAGAACACACATTGCTTAGGCCGCACCCCAGGTGTCTGAGTCAGTAGGTCTGGGGTGGGGCCTGTTGAAGTAAGAAATGTCAAAACCTGTAGAGGATTTTTATAAGAGTTTATTTGAATAAATATGCCAGGGAACAAGATCTCAAATGCTCTGGAGAGTAAGTTTTGCAGTTTTTCTTGTGCATTTGAAATTAAGGAGGGGTTACTTGGAGGTGGGAGAAAGCAAGGTGGGGATTGGATTACAAGATTATGTGCTCTCTTGAGAGTGCTTATTTCAAAGCCGTGTTAACCTAGATGCACAGAAACAATAGACAGAACTTGCTTAAGGCAAAGATAAACCTTTTACTAAAAGTTATACGCCTGGGGTGTAACTATCCACCATGACCTGTCCAGTTAGGAATTTATGATAAGATCACCCTGTGAGTTTCCTTTCTATAAAAACCCCTTTTCATTCACAGACCCAAGAATCTGCATTTCTAATAAATTCTCAGGTGATGTTGACACTGTTGATCCATAGACCAAACCTTGAGAGTCATTGACCAAAAGGCCCTAGATCAGTGATAGGCAATCTTTTGAGCGTGGTGTGTCAAAATTCGCCAAAAAACCTAGCATAACTCGGGTGGTAGGTCACTTAGAAAAAAATGGCCTAACTGGAAGTCCTAGAACTAAACGCTCTGTTCCAGAGTTCTGTTGTTTTGTCCTACAGACCTCTGGCACAGAGTGTCTACAATACAGCAAATGTTTTATCCTTGGCTACTGCACCTGGTCGTGCAGGAGCCGAGGATGAAACGTCCTTCTCGGCATGCAGCCCTATACTTCTCTGGTATAATGGCCGCATGCGGCCGCACGTCATTGAAAATGGCTATGCGTGTCAGTGCTGACACGTGTGTCATAGGTTCGCCATCATGGCCCTCGACTAAGGAAGAGAGCTCATTTGGGTCTGATATGGCCACTTGGGACTGAAGAAAATGTTTGTGGCTAGAAACATTACTTTACTTAGAAGTTATTAATTGACCCAAACCCTAAAACCAGTCTATAGATGTGTTTTCTAGGGTCATACAATGTTTTTCATTAAGAAATTAGCTAATATTTCAAAGTCGCCCTGGCCAGATAGCTCAGTTAACTAGAGCATCATTCCGAAGCTCAGAGGTTGTCAGTTCAGTCCTAATCAGGGCACATACAGGAGCAGACCTATGTTCTTGTCTCTCTCTCCCTTCCTCTCTCTATAAAATAAAATAAAATAAACAAACAAATAAATAAAAGTCAGGGATTTATACACATTTACCCACACACATACACAAATATTTCAAATTTTCAAGAACAATAGGTTGGCAGCAAGGGGCTTAATTTCCTACATGACAACTTTGAACATTAACTAACAAGGAGTAGCTAGCTGCTCTATGATTTCAGATGAGCCAAGCCCCCAGCCAACCTTCCAAATGGACACAGCCATATGAACGAGCCCCATCAAAACCAGCAGAAAAATTACCCAGAAACAGTGAAAAGTAATATACAATTTTTGGTTTAAGCCACTGGATTGTAGGGTTTTTTGTTATGCAGCAGTAGCTATCTGATACAGTAATTGGCAAAGTTCCCAGAACCCTGCTTTGCTAAATTATATTACTTCTCTGACCCCTTGTAGGCAGGGGAATTTCCAATCTAGGCCTTACCCTAAAGAACACTCAACAGACTTGAAAGTCTTTTATGTATCCATTATCCCAACAACCTTACAAGGTCAGTTGGATTAAATCTCCATTTTGTAGAAGAGGAAATTGAAGATTAGCAAGCTAAAGGACATCCCTAGAGCCACATAGCAACAGAGCAGGATGAAGACCCATCACTTTTCATTTTTACTTCAGTGTTTTTTCCCCTTTTCATCTGGGCAATCAACTATAAGTCTCTCCAGGCTAATAGACTTGATATCCACCATAACGCCAAACTCTGTAAATTAACAGGGTACAATATTTTCAAGAAAGGGAACCCTTTATCTAGTCTTTATTTATTGAGAATATTGACTATAAAGTACCTAATATAGTGACTCATACACAGAAGGGACTTAATGAGAGATAGTTACTTTTATTATTATCTACTGTTTCTATAGCATTCCTTGATACCCTTTTCCTCTCTTCCCTGCTCTCCATACCCCTGGCTGGATAATTTCATCTCTCCTCTAAGATCTGGTACATTTTCTATATCTCTATCACAGTACATAATCACACTGTAATATATATATATGCTTTTTTAAAGATTTTATTTATTGATTTTAGAGAGAGGAGAGAGAGAGGGAGGAAAAGGGAGCAGGAGGAGCAGAAATCATCAACTCATAGTTGCTTCTTGTATGTGCCTTGATCGGCACATACAAGTGAATAAATGCTGACTGAATATAATTGAAATTCAGTTGAACAGTTGCAAGATACATTAAATTGTATTTTAACTTGATCTATGTAGTAATCATCCTGTGAAATAAGTATTATTATTAATATCATTACACCCATATAAAAAATGAGGAAACAGAAGCTCAGTAGTATCCCAAGAATATCTTTCCAGTTGGTGATACTCAGGTGATATTTGTCAAGTTTACCACCCAACAGTTGACTGTTATTCTTTGCTTCCCTTTATAATTTCTGCAAAGTTTTTGCCTCAATGGCAGAGCCTATGTCTTATATAGATCTCTATCCCCAGCATGAAGTGTTAGTAATTGTTGATTTGAATTTTATGTTCACTTCTATATGTTAGAAGTTATGTCTGTTACCACTCCAGGGAAATGTTTGAAAGAGCTGCTTAGAAGTTGCTTATGATTAAGTCTACTTTCACTCTGTCTGAACATTCACCAAATGTACTCTCACTCTTTTATCACAGATCAGATGCCCTGGAGAGAGAAAGAGAGATAAATAGGGAGAGAGAGAGAGACAGAGTGACTTGTATCTTTGAGAAAAGAAGGACATGGGAAATTGCAGGGTAACTGGACCCTGTCCCAGAGAGAATTCTTTCTTTGTGCTAACAGCAGAGAAATGCAGGGCTGTCATGTGAGGAGCAGTTATACTCTGTGTATCAGGTAAGGCAGAAAGGAGGGGACTAAGGTTCAAGGAAAGGAGGAATTAGAAGGGGCCAAGTGATTGAAATCAACAGAGTAAATGGGCCAGGAAATATGAGAAATGGAGAGGAAGGAAAGACTGAGAGAGTGCTCTGTCGATAGCATTGAAAAGAGAGCAAGGAATGCAAAGTGACCTGCTGTGAAGGAGACACAAGATACCATCTGTATTCTTTTCCCTGTGAGACACTTTCTTCTGAAAAGGACTGTCATCATCAAACCACAAATGCCACTGCAGTGTTTTGTTGGTGGGATTGCTTTTAAAATGTAGACTATAATTTTATTTTCAGAATTTGATTAATCTGTGATAACATTTTGGTATTTTGTAAAACTAAAATATGCTAAATCATCCTGTCAGGAGATATACTAAGGCAAGAAGCCTGAGTATTTTTTCTCTCTCATCATAGTTGCTGATTTCAATAGAGAATTACCCACATGCAAGAAACATTTCCTGGAATTAGCCAGGGGTTTCATATCAAGTTCTGAGATAATACAATTTTCTGGTCAAGAGCCATTTGTGTCTGAATAAAAATGACAGCTATGGTAACAATTTGTCATTTTCTCCTTGCAGCAAGTTCCTTTTGCTCATGACTTTGTTATTACTGAAGAAGAATTTAGTTGTTGGTAAATGACCCTTGCCTTCTGTCTTTAATTGAAACTCAGCCTGCCACAGTTAATATGTCTCATGACTCAATAAATCTTGGAAGAAAAACTTAATGTGCTGTAAAAGCAAAGGAAAAAATTAATTGGTTTCAGCAAATATTTTTCTATGCAAACAATTCCTTGCTTTCATATAGAAAGAGCTCTCCTGACATTTTTTATTTTTGTGTAATTTTCCATACTTTCTTATCAGAATTTGTTTAGTTGTAAACAGTTCTGTTTTGAAAAGAAGAAAACTTTGTTTTATTTGGAAAGGGGTGTGAGATCTGTGATCATTCTCTGGGCATGGAGTGCGAATTTGATCATGTTTGGGAATAGAAGCGCAAGAGGACCTCACCGAAAGGGCTTTAACCACATTGTGTTACTTTAGTATTTCTTGGTAGTATGGACCCAGCATAGGTACCTCAATGACTTGAGAGAGAGATATTCAAATTGTATCAGTTAGCTATTGCTGTATAATTCATTATTCCACAACTTAGTGGTCGTAAAACAAAACTTTCGGAGCAGAAAGTTTTTTTCTGAAAGAAAGATGCTAGCCAGAAAACAAAACAAAACAAAACAGGACCTCCTTCCCCAAATGAAAACGAAACCCACCAAAAATTGTTGTGGGGCATGAAGTCTAAACCACCATCAGCGTGGGTAGGTGGGAAAGGCAAGCATGTCCATTGTCTTGGAGTTGACAAGCGTTTTTATACATGGTGTTTTGGGGAAGAAAGATGGAAGTTGCTTTGAAAGAATTTACATTGGCAGCAGGTAAGGGGGTTGGATTAGGTGAACTGGGAGTAGTTTTAAGATAGGAGCACAGTCTGTAAGGAAGAAATACTACTTTTGATTGGTTATGGGCAACAGTCCTGAAAGTTCATGCATATATGCAGGATGCGGTGGCATCCTAGTGATCCACTAAATAGGCACCTGGATGTTGATTCAAAGTTCCACCATACATTCAGGAATGTGTGCGATCTTTAGTCACCTGACCCCCAGCTATTAACAGGCTAACTGCTCTGCCTCTTTCTCTCACTCTCCAGCCCCTGTAATTTAATTTAGAACATCTCAGATATCTTTCTTTCTTGTCAGTAGCTTAAAGCAACAGTATATTGCTTTTCACTATTTTATGAGTTTGCTGGGTAGTTTTTCTGCTGGTTTTGCCTGAGATCACTCATATCTCTATGTTCACTGGAAGATTAGCAGATAACTAGGTTTATTTGAATTAGCAGAAATGACTGTCTCTTTCCATGTAATTTTCATTTTGGGCTTCTTCATGTCATGATGGTCTTGGGATTCCAAGAGGGTGAAGATGGGAGCCTCAGGGTCTCTGGAATTATATAATATCACTTCTATTGTTTTTGTTTTATTTTCTTTTTTGTGGGGGGGCAAGACAGAGAGAGATAGAGACAGACAGGAAAGGAGGTAGATGAGAAGCATCAACTCATAGTTGCGGCACTTTAGTTGTTCATTGATTGTTTCTCATACGTACCTTGTCTGGGGAGCTCCAGCTGAGCCAGTGACTCCTTGCTCAAGACAGTGACCTTGGGCTCAAGCTGGTGACCTTTGGGCTCAAGTCAAATGAGCCTGTGCTCAAGACGTGACCTTGGGGTTTCAAATTTGGGTCCTCAGCATCCCAAAACGAGGACACTCTATTTACTGTGCCACCACCTGGTTAAGCTCACTTCTACCATTTTTATCCATCAAAGCAAGCCTCTCAAGATCAGGTCAGATTTGAGGAATAGGGAATCTACCACTTGCAAAGAAGAGCCCCAGAATATATTGGCCAAGTGTTTTGGTTTTTTTTTTGTTCTTAGTGTGTGTGAGAGAGAGAGACAGACAGACAGGGACAGACAGACAGGAAAGGAGAGGGATGAGAAGCATCAGTTCTTTATTGTGGCTCCTTAAGTTGTTCATTAATTGCTTTCTCATATATGCTTTGACGGGAGCGGGTGTGTGTGTGGCTTTAGCACTGCGATGACCCCTTGCTCAAGCCAGTGACTTTGGATTTAAGCCAGTGACCTTGGGCTTCAAGCCAGCGACCATGGGGTTCATGTCTATGATCCCATGCTCGAGCTGGCGACCCCACACTTAAGCTGATGAGCCCATGCTCAAGCCAGATGAGCCCATGCTTAAGCCAGCGATCTCTGGGTTTCAAATCTGGGTCCTCAGCATCCAGGCCGATGTTCTATCTACTTACTGTGCCACCGCCTGGTTAGGCATGGCCAAGTTTTTAAATCTACCACATGGCTAGTTGTCTAGGAGAGCATTATTAGAATATTTGGGGCTGAGAATGGTGATTATATCTGGGTTCTGAGTCTTAGTTGCCAACTGAGTTTCCTATTGCTACAGCAGAGTGCATGTGTGCTTCTGTAATTATATTCCAAAGTTAATCCATATTGTACTAGTTGGGCAAATTGCCTCAAGTCTCATTTCCTCATCTTTAAAATGTGAATAGTAAAAAAAAAAAAAGTAAATAGTGATAGTGCCTCTCACATAAATTGTGGGGATTAAATGAGAGATAATATATGGAAAGTGCTTTGTATGGTTCCTGGTACATGGTAGGTATTCAAAATTTTAATTTAATTTAATTTAATTTTTATTTAGTGAGTGGAGGTGAGGCAAAGAGACAGACTTCCATATGTGCCCTGACCAGGATCCACCCAGCAAGCCACTAGGGGATGATGCTCTGCCAATCTGGGGCATTGCTCTGTTGCTCAGCAACTGAGCTCTTCTTGGTGCCTGAGGCAGAGGCCATGGAGCCATCCTTGGTAATTTTCTTATTTTAAAGTCATAGCTACTTTTGTTTGTTTGTTTTATATTATAAGTAATTCACATTCCTTGCAGGAAAATTGGAAAATCTAGAAAAGCAAGAAGAGGAAATAAAATATTTTAATCAACCCAATATCTTACCATCCAGATTTAGCCAATATCAGTGCTTTGGTGAAATTCTTCTAGAATCTAAACTGTTTTTCAATGCATGTGCAAATATGAATAAGTCTATGTTATTTTTTTAATTGGTTGATTTTAGAGAGAAGAAGGGGGGGGAGAGAAGAACATCGATTTGTTGTTACACTTGTTTATGCATTCATTGGTTGATTCTTTTTTCTTCATTGCTTGATTTTAGAGAGACAGAGAGAGGAAGGGGGGAAGAGAGAGAAAAAGAGAGAGAAACATTTGTTTGTTGTTTCACTTCAGTTGTACATTTATTGGTTGCTTCCCTATATGTCTTAACTGAGGATCCAAACCAGCAACCTTGCAATATCAGGACACAGCTCTAACCAACTGAGCTACTCTACCAGGGGTAAAACTTTTATATATATAAAAGTTTAAACCCACAGAAATACCCATTACTTTTTATTATTTCTGCAACTGGCATTCATAGAGGGCATTGAGTGCTCAGTAATAAAGTAGTCCCCCCTTATCTACAGTTTTGCTTTTCTAGGTTTCAGTTTCCTTCAGTCAGCTGCACTCCAAAAAAATTAAGTAAAAAATTACAGAAATAAACAATTCATAAATTTTAAATTTCGTGCTGTTCTGAGTAGCATACTGAAATCTTGCAGCATCATGCCCAGGACGTGACACATCCCTTTGCCCAGTGTGTCCACTGTAGGTGCTCGCTCCCAGCTTTTAGGCACTTGTTAGCGTGAAACGGACTGTCGTGGTATCACAAAGCTTGTGTTCAAATAACTCTTTTATTTAATAATGGCCCCAAAGCACAATAGTAGTCATGTTGACAATTCAGATATGCCAAAGAGAAGTCGTAAAGTGCTTGATACATACAGTGTGATCAGAAGGTCAATAGTAACCTAATGCTGTGTCATCACCTCACTTCATCTTGTCCTGTGGACATTGTATCACCTCATATCGAGTGGAAGGGTGAGTACAATACAGTAAGATATTCGGAGAGGGAGAAACGACATTCACTTAACTTCCATTACAGTATAGTGTTATGATTTTTATTGTATTAGTCATTATTGTTAATCTTTTACTGTACCTAGTTTATAAATTAAACCTTATCAAAGGTATGCATGTATAGTGTTTGGTACTATTCATGGATTCAGGTACCTAGTGAGGATCTAAGAACGTATCTGCCACAGATAAGGGAAGACTACTATACCTGATTCACAACCGCCATTTTAGTCTTCCCTAAATCCCAGATATCAAGGCTCATACCTGTTACCAGATCTGAATTTCCCAGAGTGAATCTAGGAAACACCAGGCTCCCGAGATTATCTGAGAAAGAAAGGTTCCTTGGTCAATAAGTTAGGGTCTTCTGTCCAGTCTTTGAGAATCATAGATGTTCGTTTGTGATGAAATAAATATTAAATTAATACATATTAAGTTAAATATGTGATTATAGCATGTAAAGGCTCTGAGAAGTCCTATTATAAAGCATTCTGTTTTACTTTGAACCCAAACTCCCCCAATTTAAATGAACTCATTTTTTATTTTATTTAAAATATATACATAGTAAAATTAACTTTTTTTTGGTAACAGTTTTATGAATTTCACATGTATATAGATTCATGTAACCACCACCACCACAATCAAGATACAGAACAATTTCATCATACACCAAAATGTCCTCGTACTGTCCCTTTATAGTCACAGCCCCTTCTCGCCCAACCCTTGGGAGCTACTGATCTATTCTCCACCAATACAGTTTTCTTTTTTTACAAGGGTGTCATATGAATTGAATTATATACTGTGTAACCTTTGAGACTGTCTTCTTTCCCTCAGGTAATACCTTTGAGACTCCTCCATGTTGTTGCATGTCTCAATAATTAGGTCTTTGTTATTACTGAGCCATATTGCATGGTGTGGATGTACCACAGTTTATCTGTTGAAGGATATTTGGGTTGTTTCCAGTGTTTGGTGATTAGGAATAGAACTGCTTTGTACAGATTATTGTGTGAACATAAATTTTTACTTCTCTGAGATGAATCCCAAGGAATGGGATTGCTGGGCATTTGGGAAGTATACGTAAGCAAACTCTTTTTATCTGTGTACCACGTAGTAAGATCCCATATAACCAGTATTTCCAGAACATACAATTAATATCTTACAGATCCAGTATTGCACAGACTGTACTTTGGGAACCTAAGCTTTAGGAAGGCTTTGCATGCTCTGAGTTAATGCTGTGTTTGAAGGTCAGATCCACCTCGAATTCATCCCATATACCCAGAGTTTACTTAGGCTCAGCCAGGACTCCCACCACACTCCCATTTATTGAGAATCTACTGCCAGACATTTGTATCATGATCTCATTTAATTTAACTCTCATATCAATCCTGATTTTGCAGATGAGGAAACTGAGGCCCAGAGAGGTTAAATGACCTGCTTAAGTTCCCATAGCTGGTGAGTAGCTGACATTTGAACTTTTATTCTTATCTCCAAGTCCAATGCTTTTGCTGCTACCCCCTCTACCTGCCTCTTTCTCCCTTTAACCTCTTTGAATGTTCCACCATCCCTGGTCTCTAGTCAGTTATCTTAGACCAGGATTGGCAAATTAAAAGACACAAGTGCTGTCACTTCTCACTTCCATGCTTATGGCAGACATCACTGATTTAATTCCATCCTCTCTTCCTTGCTTAGCCTGATGCAACTTTCTCCAGACAGCTATCAGTTGACTAAGGTTAGCATTTGAGCTAATATCCATTTGTTATATTGTTTCTGGACTTTGTATTTGTTATCTGTTGCCGTGTAACAAACTACCCTAAAACATAGTTACTTAAAATGGTAAAAATAACTTATGATCTCTCATAATTCATATGGGTCCAGAACTCAGACAGGGTGTAGCAGAATGTCCCTGCTTCCCCATGCCTTGGGCCATATTCAGTTGAAAGTCTTGAAGGCTGGAATCAATCTAGTGGTTGATTCTGGTTGCTGGCTAAGGGATTACCTGGGGCTGTCGTCTGCATATTCTCATGTGTCCTCTTCTTGTGACTTAGGCCTCAAAATATGATTTGTTCCAAAAGCTAGAACCTCGAGAGAGTGCATGCCATCCCAAAGCATCCCTTCCACCATGTTCTATTCCTTAGAAATGAATCACTAAGTCTTCGCCATTTTCAAGGAGCAGTAAATTATTCTCCACTTTTTAAAGGGAGGAGCATCAAGTAATTTGTGGACATATTTTAAAACCGCCATATTTAAACACATATTGGACATAGATGGAGTCTGTGCAGCATCTTTTGTGTGGGCCTCATATAGCACTATGAATAATTTTTTAAAGGTTTTTTATTTTATTATTTAATTTATTTATTCATTTTAGAGAGGAGACACAGAGTGAGAGAGAGAGATAGAGAAAGTGAGAAAGGGGGGAGGAGCTAGAAGCATCAACTCCCATATGTGCCTTGACCAGACCAGTGCAGGGTTTTGAACTGGCGACCTCAGTATTCCCAGGTTGACGCTTTATCCACTGCGCCACCACAGGTCAGGCCCGCACTATGAATAATTTTGTACTGAATTAAGTTTTTTGTTGGTAGCATTGGGAACTGATATTGTTCAGTGTCTTGAACCCACCACACTCACAGTAACTAGGTGCTGCGTTGGAGAGGATTACCTGGGATCTTAATCTCTCTGTCCTTCCATGGATCGTTAAGACAACTTGTCCTAGTCAATGAGAGGTTTGCTAGACCCAGAGACAAGACAGAAAAAGCTGGTGGAAGTACATCTAGGGCTTATTCCTTGTGTATAATGACATTAAACAGTGTTGTGCCTTCAGTGCTTCTGTCCATATTTTTGTTATTCAGTGCAAATTTTTTATGCACAGTGATTTAGTAAGAACTCTTTAAGAAAGTAAGATAACCAAAAGGAACTTATTGTTCATTTAACTGAGAAGTTCAAGGGGATGAATTTGTCGTGACAGGATCCAGGGCCTCAAAGAATGTTCTTAAAATACAGTTTCTTTCTCTTCTGATCTGTCTCTGTATTTTAGCACTACTTTCTGTTTTGTTGGCTGTAGTCTCAGGTGAGCTGTCCCCAATAGGCAGTCCAAATGGACAGTACCAGCTCCAAGCTTAGGCTCTACTGGCTTAGTAAGTCCGGTACACCAAGTTGCCTCTTTCCTGTAGCTCTAGAAAAGTGCCAAGGTTGATGCTTGTCATAGTCTGTTTGGGCTGCTGTAACAAAATACCAAAAAAAGGGTGGCTTGTAAACAACAGAAATTTATTTCTTACAGTTCTGGAGGCTGGAAGTCCAAGATTGTGGTGCTTGCAGATTTTGCATGGTAGCTGGTGAGGGCCTGATTCCTAGTTTATAAATGGTACCTCCTTGCAGTGTCATCACATGGTAGAAGAGGTAAGAGATCTCGTGTGGTCTCTTTTATAAGAATACTAATTGCATTCATGAAGTCTCTGCCCTCATGATCTATGCACCTTCCAAAGGTCCCTCCTGCTAATACCATCTGTGGAGGTCAGGATGATTAATGTATACATTTTATCGGGGCAGGGACACAAACATTCAGACCATAGCAACACTGATTGGCCTGCATTGGGTCATGAGCTCACCCCTAAGCCAATCCCTGTGACCCAGAATCTTGGCTTGACTCATAGGCAGCCAGTCCCTCTTGAATTCATAAACTAAAATGAGGGTAATTTGTTCCTCAAAAGGATGAGATGGGCTTTGTTATCAGAAGAGGGTGTGCTAGACGAAGGCAACAGAAGACATGCCTTTGACCCTGAAGACATGCTATAATCTCTGCTCTTCCATTCCTGCCCTGGCTTTCCATTCAGCCATGTCTTTCTTTTTTCTTGTTTAAAAATTTTTTAAACAATTTCCCTGGACCAGCAGCATCAGCACCACAGTGCAAACGTGGGAAATGCACATTCTCAGGCCCTACCCCAGAATTACTGAATCGGAAACTCTTCCAGGTCATTATGATGTGTGCTAGGGTTTGAGGGCCACTGCTCGATCCCATTTCTGTTTTCTCCTCGGAGCTGCATACTCAGTTTCTCAAGCTTACTCAAACCCAGTTATCAGCTTTGAGCCAGACAGTTATTTTAAGCTTCTCATATGAGGACAGGAGAGCTTCTGATTTCCCCCAGAGTTTTCCTCATAGCCACCCCTGTTTTATTTCATTTCACTGAGGACCCAGTTCCTGGAAGAAAATAAGGGAGATGGTGTGGAGACCCTTTAGAAAATGGGGAGAGGGAACCATAGGCAAACACACTCTAAAACAGTGGTTCTTAACCTGGGTTCTATCGAACCCTAGGGGTTCGATGAGTCGGTCTCAGGGGTTTGGAGAAGCCTCTGCCGTGGAGGCCAGAATAAAGTAATACCGTAATTTGTTGTGAGTTCATGCACTTTGTTGGTTTTGTTCTTTGAGCAAGGTGATGTTCATGCACGGCTCATTTTGTGCATCAGTAAAAAAACATATACCTATGTCTTGAATTTGGAAAAAAAAAATCATATTTTATTTATCACTAAAGAAGTGTTCGGTGAATGTGCATATGAAACTGGTGGGTTCGGTACCTCAAAAAAGGTTAAGAACTACTGCTCCAAACCTTTACTAAATGTGAAGGAGCTGGAGAACTTCAGAGAGAATGACTTTGTGTCCAGGCAAGATCCTGACCTAGGGAAACTTATGACCAAGACATTTCCTTGTTTCTGGGTCAGGAAATGATAGCACAGAGATGGAATTTACAATGGGAGCTGAGTGGAGTGGCCCCACCCAGGCGCTCAGCAAAAGCCTCTTTCACTGGCTCTGTTCAAATAGAATGAGTGCTCCCGGGCTCTCCTGGCTGGCTGCTTTTTCTTTTTCCTCGACTGCTTTCATTCTTTCACAGAGGACTGCCCTGCTTGCTGGCCACTTGGGACTGGGGTGAGCCTTGATTTGGCAGGAGACAGGAAGAAGTACATGGTGGCCTACTAAATTGAATCACTCTGCCTCCCTGGCCCTTTCCTTGAATAATAGACCTTTGTGCTGCAAAATGTAGGGAAGTCCCAGTTTCTCAGGCTTTAAAAAGATACAAAACCTTCTTCCAATCTCCTCTGCAGCTTTAAGATGCTTAGCAGGGAGTAGTTAAAATGCAGAACAATTATTAAATAAAATGTTTATATAATACGTTCAGAAATTGCTTGGGTAGTTGACTTCTAAGCAAATATATTTGATGCATTCCTTCACATGGATAAAAATATTGGGTCAATTAAAAAATACAGCTTTTAAAAAAATCATATGGGACAAATCTCTACATCAAAAAGAAAACAAAACAAAAATGCTTTTTTTTTTTTTTTTTTGGTTCTAGCTAGTGACTGACTTTCATTAAATATTTGACAGAATAAAATTGCATTACCAGAGAGGAATTCAGACAGCCTTTGGAGTCTGTTGTAATAGGTTTTTGATAATAGACATTCATCTCTGTTTTTCTTTTCCTAACTTCCATCTTGCTTTTTCTGTTCTTTTAAAGGTGTATGTTGCCCTGGCCGGTTGGCTCAGCGGTAGAGCGTCAGCCCGATGTGTGGAAGTCCCGGGTTCGATTCCCAGTAAGGGCACACAGGAGAAGCACCCATCTGCTTCTCCACCCTTCCCCCTCTCTTTCCTTTCTATTTCTCTCTTCCCCTCCTGCAGCCAAGGCTCCATTGAAGCAAAGTTGGCCAGGGTGCTGAGGACAGTTCCGTGGCCTCCGCCTCAGGTGCTAGAATGACTCCGGCTGCAATCAAGCAATGCCCAAGATGGGCAGAGCATTGCCCCCTGGTGGGTATGCCAGGTGGATCCCGGTCAGGCGCATGCCGGAGTCTGTCTGACTGCCTACTGCTTCTAACCTCGGGGAGGGGGGGATTAATTAATTAATTATTTAAAAAATAAAAAATGGTGTATGTTAATAGCATGACATTCTTCTTCTTTTTTTTAATTCTGAAAGCAAATTATATTGAAAAATCATTATCATTATTTAGGCCCCCTATATTTCAATGGTTTAAGTATATTTGGTACAACTTTGATTTTTATTTGACCATAAAAGATGATTTCACCATTTATTTTTTAATTTTATAGAATGTGGCAGAAGGTATAAAACATTCTTTAATCAAGGATGATTATTTATCTCGTTGGCTGGGTTACTCAAGGCCAGGTCCTAGAACTAAACTTGGCATACGTAAGAGGGTATTGTCTGCATTTCCAGTAACCATCCCCTCCCTGTGGTTCCAGCCAGGTTTGTGTTTTCTCCTCTCAGCCATGTGATCTCAGCTCCAGCCCTGGAACATATGATCCTTACTTGGCCAATCAAATGTAAAATCTTTTCTTAAGGGGAAAACCACAGTGATTCTGGGTTTACGTATTGGCAATGATATAGTCAAGACTTTTCTGAGATTGGTGGAAGAGAGGTAGGTGCCTTTCTCCCATGGGTACTTAAGTCTGTGAGAAGGTGGGGCTAGAGGTGCTACAGCCAGTTTAACACCCTGAAGCTGCTGACGGAGGCTGGGGGCCTTTGAAGAGCCTAAGGATGAATGAAGCTGACCCTGCTGAAGATGGTGCTGAGAAATGGAGAGAAACCTGGCCCCAGTGGCATCACTTGAGCCCTGTGCCTGAGGTCAGTTTTTATCACTAGAGTGTTCAATTTTTTGAGCCAAAAAATAATAACATTGCTCAACTCCCAGTGACATATCCAGGTGAACTCTATACATTGGTAAATAGAGGAGTTTACATGTCAATTATTTTAGAAACAGTAGAGTGTCATGGTTACTTTTTGTTTAATATCAATGGCAGAGAGTTGATACATGTAAAACATTCTTGACATTTCAACAAGGTAGATTATGGCAGTGCACGGGGGCTCCCCCACCCAAATCTCACATCTCCCATGCAGCCCCAGCATCTTTAACTTTAAGAAACACTTTATAGTGGGGGTAGACAAACTATGGCTTGTTGGCCAAACCCAGACTGGCCCGTTTTTATATAGCCTACAAGCTAAGAATGGTTTTTACATTTTTAAATGATTGAAAAAAACCCAAAATACAAAGAATGTTATTTTGTGACTTATAAATATTATGTGGAAATCAAATTTTAGTGTCCATAAATAGGTTTTATTAGAATGCAGCCAAACCTATCTATATCCAAATGCCAATGGTTGCTTTTATACTATAATGGCAGATTTGAGTACTTTTGACAGACTGTGTAGCCAGTAAATCTCAAGTATTTACTAGCTGGTCCTTTGCAGACCCTAGTTTATAGTAATACCAAGGTTTCTTTCCCAAGTTGTCACCAATAGCGCACATTTTATGAGTGTGGATTTTCCCCCCTTAAGTACATTACCTTGTGCTTTATACACATTGAAATTTATTGGCTTCTTTTTCGGATATTCCACCTTTTCACAATTTTCTTCTTAGAATTTATCACAATTAGCTAGCTATAAACCAACTGGAAGTGTCACTATTTGAATCTTAAGGAATCTTCGGGTTTCAAGTTACAGAAAACCCACACAACCAGCTTAAACAGTCACCTCTTATAATCAAAACGTCCAGGGTTAGCACTTGTTTCAGGTAAGGCTTGAGCCATTCACTCAAATGATGTCACTGAGGACCCTGTTAGATACACCTCTGTTTAGCTGTCAGTTTTCTAGTCTTAGACTTTATCAGGGGTACTCAACCTTTTTATATTTACTGCCCACTTTTGTATCTCTGTTAGTAGTAAAATTTTCTAACCGCCCACCTGTTCCACAGTAATTGTGATTTATAAAGTAGGGAAGTAACTTTACTTTATAAAATTTATAAAGCAGAGTTACAGCAAGTTAAAGCATATAATAATAATTACTTACCAAGTACTTTATGTTGAATTTTTGCTCAGTTTGGCAGAATAAATCTTTATAAAACAACTTACTATAGTTAAATCTATCTTTTTATTTATACTTTGCATACATAGAAATTACATTAGTTAATTGAATTATTAGTGGGATCCCTGAGGCTGATGCTGGGAAACTAAATATTGAATATCCGGTTCAATTTTTGTGAGGGACAAACGAAGGTCTCCCCTTTCGGAAATATTCAGGCAGTTTCTTTCTTTCGTCATAATATGATTAACAGCACTAAATCCTGATTCCACAAGATATGAGGTAGGGAAAGGTATCAATAAACTGAATACCATTTTCCACATATTTGGATATAAGACCAGCATGTTTTTATTTTGCCATAGGTTTTCATATCCACCACTGTCGAATTTATGTTTACTTACCTCATCATATCTAATTTCTAACAGTTCTTCTTGGCAAGTTGTATCAGCCTCTTCAATATTTGCGGTAAAGGGATTTTTCATCCAGTCATATACCTTCAATTTCTTTTTTATTTTACAGGGACAGAGAGAGAGTCAGAGAGAGGGATAGATAGGGACAGACAGACAGTAACGAAGAGAGATGAGAAGCATCAATCATTAGTTTTTCGTTGCTGTTGCGACACCATAGTTGTTCATTGATTGCTTTCTCACACGTGCCTTGATCACGGGCCTTCAGCAGACAGAGCCACCCCTTGCTGGAGCCAGCGACCTTGGGTCCAAGCTGGCGAGCTTTTGCTCAAGCCAGATGGGCCCGCGCTCAAGCTGGCGAGCTCGGGGTCTCGAACCTGGGTCTTCTGCATCCCAGTTTGACACTCTATCCACTGTGCCACCGCCTGGTCAGGCCATATACCTTCAATTTCAAAATATCTTCAAATCGTTTTTCCATGTCCAATTTAAGTTCATTGAAGTGGCTACTGAATCTATCAATATCCTCTGAAGTTTCATCATCTTTTATAGATAATTGAGGAAACTGATGAAATTCTCTCTTCAATAGATTATGATGAAATAGTTCAAGTTTGTCTATAATTAGTAGCACAATACTTTGCTAACCTATAAGAGTTTTATTAGCTCATTGAAGCTGCAAATTGACATCGTTAAATCTCTTGAAAATATCTGCCAAGTAAAAGGCATCATTCTTTACTGTTTTCAACTGTTGACACAGATTGGTCTCATTATTACTTTCAAAAAATTGTATGACACTATCATATAATGCTACAAATCTAGCCAAAGATGTACCCTTTGACAGCCACTGAACTTCTGTGTGTAAAAGTAACTTAATAAAATCTTCATATTGTCCTGGCAAAGCTGCTGAAACATTCTATCATTTTTTGCATTGGATTTGATCTTGTTTACAGCTCGAATTATTATAGTTAATGATGAATGGAGACTTGTACTTAGATGTTTTCCTACAAGATGTTGTCTATTCACCACACAATGAATACATAAAACATTTGGCACTTCCTGCTTCAAATAAGCAACAAATCCACGATAGCGACCTACTATTGATGGTGTTCCATCAGTAGCGCATGCAACAATATTATTCAAAGAAATATTATTTTTTGTAAAGTATGTTCTCACAGTATTAAATATAGATAATCCTTTTGTATCTGTAATGAGATTTATTGCGAATAGCATTTCTTCTCATAACATATTGTTTTCATCAAAATAGTGTACATATGCCATCAATAAAAACATCATTATCTGGAATGGTAGATTCGCCCAATTGCATGGAAAATGAAGAGTTTTGGAGAATACTTATAAGTTTGTTTTCAACATTAAGTGCCATTTCATCAATTCGTCGCTTTACTGTGCTATTGCATAGGGGCAACGTTTTTAAAATTTGAGGTATATCCTGATGCATTACTGCTGAGGTAAATTCTTTTATAGATGGTATTATTAGTTTCTCCAATATTATATAGCTTTTTGCAATTATTTGTGAAATGCGATAAGTGTCAATTAATCCATCATCATTCGTTGTATGTTGTTTCTTAAATGATGCAATGATAGTTGAACGGTTTTGAAGTTTTTTATATATTTCCTGAAAATATTTAATGGGCTTGTCCTTGTCATTTGGATGCTTTGTAGAAGTTGTTGCAATTGACTTGGCTTCATTGCCTCATTGGATAAGGTTTTATGGCACAATGAACACATCGGATGTTGTTTATTTGCAACAGATTCTATGAAACCCATCTTCAGATACTCTGGCGAATAGCTGCGTGCATATTTTTTATCTTGAGATGATATTTCACAATATTTTGTTTGAAGCTGGAAGCACGTGCTTGCTCTCAGAAATCTAACTACTACTGACTTTAGTTTCGATTATGTAACAATTTAGCTTCACTATGTAACGTGAACAAAACTTATGCACTTGAAGTCTGTTGCGTGGTCACGATATTACAAGTGTCATAATTGAGTGAGAGTTTGTCGAGATTAGACTAAGTTAGTGAGTATCCGTGGTTGTGCGTTTTATAAAATTTTAGGTAGCGGGTGTTGGCCAATGGCATCACTTCTTTGCGATCCGGGCAAAGTAGTGAGACATCAGCTAGTATTGGCAGTCCAAGTGGGGGTTCCTAGAATGTCACCCTATTACCCTAAAATCTGGGAATCGAGATGAAAATATGAGGTAATTGGTGTCTCCATTGTCTGGCAGTTTCTGTCATAAAAAGAAGCGTCAAACCATGAAATTCTTTGTCTACAGCAGGGGTCCCCAAACTATGGCCCGCAGGCCGCATGCGGCCCCTGCTGCACTTCCGGAAGGGGGCACCTCTTTCATTGGTGGTCAGTGAGAGGAGCACAGGATGCATCCGCACCCATAGTTCCCATTGAAATACTGGTCAGTTTGTTTATTTAAATTTACTTGTTCTTTATTTGAAATATTGTATTTGTTCCTGTTTTGTTTTTATACTTTAAAATAAGATATGTGCAGTGTGCATAGGAATTTGTTCATAGTTTTTTTTATAGTCCGGCCCTCCAACGGTCTGAGAGACAGTGAACTGGCCCCTGTGTAAAAAGTTTGGGGATCCCTGGTCTATGGGGTAATAAAACAACGAACTGCTAGTTTTTGGCTGACAATAGCGGTCATAAACGGCCTGCCGGATCAGGTGGCGGATGTGGACCCGGGGTCAGGTACCTGACCACTCACGGATGCAGGACAGGTGGTCACGAAAGAGGTCAGATGATGTCCCAATACAAATGCCCTGTAACAGTCTGACCACTGTCCTGATCTTGACTGGTCAACAGTTAGCGATTAGTATGTCATCCGGCGCCGTTTGGTTGCTCCGCTACCGCCCACCATGAAAGCTGGAACGCCCACTAGTGGGCGGTAGGGACCAGGTGGACTACCACTGCAGGTTCTTTTCTTTTGCTACTAACTGGTTGTAGCAGTTCCAGGCTTTGTGACATTAAACTGCTCCATCTTAGGGAAGAGGGGATGCCTCAGTAGTCCTGCAGAAACTCCTCTTCCCAGAGCACTAGCAAACACTTCCTGATGGTGCCAACCCTGACTGGGTTGCATGCTCAATCCTAAACCAGTCACTATGTGCAAAGGTGGGATACATTAATTGGTGAATGCCAACCAAGACCCACCTCTGGAGCTAGAGGTTGGCCAACCCACACAAACTGCATGGCTGAGGACAGGAATAGGGAGACTGTTGTTGGGAGTTGAGGGGAGTGGATGCTAGGAAAGGGACCGCGAGATTGAACATCCTCCCTTTCTGCTTATTTATAAAAATGATCCACAGTTCTGTTCTGGGGCAACTCTGATATTTACCCATTTTCATTCTGGGAAATGCCTTTTTATATCTATCTGCCCTTCGTAGTAAAAGAGAAACCTGGTTCTGATTTGGCTCTGCTACTCATTAGCATAGTGAGTTTGGAGAAATCATTTATTTTTCTGGTCCTTGATTTTCTTAATCTCTATAACAAGAAAGTGCTAAACAATTCTATGATACTATCAATGCCACCAGTTTATTAAGTGAGAGTCAGTAAGTAAATTTTGGGGATCTTCTCTAGAATGTTTAATGACTGTAATATCATGTGCCTAGCCCATAGTAGGTGCTCAACAAATATTTGTTGCACGAATCAGAATGATCGTGTTGGCAGTATACCAGTTCCTGCAGTTTTATCTTAGGTCCTTTAAAAATCAGGTGAGTGGTATTGATTTTAGTTTATTGAATTTCATAATCCAATAAGCCCAGGGTTGGAGGATAGAGTGTAATGTTAGGGAGCTGTCCTGGGGGTGTCAGGAAGGAACTGAGCAGGAAGGGACATTTATTCTCAAGGTTATCTGAAGTACATGAAGCAAATGAGGAAAGAGGGTAGTGGAACTGATGGGGAAATAGGGATCAGAGACTATTTCTTTATTTACCTCTGCATAAAGAACCACTCCAAAACGTAGTGGCTTAAAAAAACAACAATTTATTCTTTCTCATGGTTCTTTGGTTGACAAGGCAATTCTTTTGCTGGTCTCACCTGAGGTCCCTCATGTGGCTGCTCAGGCAGGACACTAGGATGGCTGGGCCTTCGCCCCCCATGTGTTTTCTCGTCATTCACTTGTCCAGCTTTCCTTGCAGCAACTGGGTCCCAAAAGGGAGCATTTCAAGAGGATGAGCTCCAGTGTGCAAGTGCTTATCTAGTCTCTCTTAGTGTCACCTTTGTTAATGTTCCATTGGCCAATCCTGGAGTCAGGGTGCAACCACATACAAGGATTTGAGTATCAGGATGTGAGTTTGACTGGGGGCCACACACAGAGAAGCTCAGACATCCTCGTTTCTAAACCTGTTTGAAAGAGTGAACTGTGGTTATATGTGATTGATGTTCTGTGGGATTGGGCTGGAGTGGAGAGAGGCCACGTCAAGAATGTTGACCATATTCTTATGATCTAGTTGACTAGATTTGTCCTTTGGTAGAGCCAAGGGGTGACTTGAGAAAACTATCGTTCCCCATGATTTCCATCAGCCTCTGCTTCCTTTGACATGAATGATCAGCATCATCTTCATCTTATTTAAGGTATTATGCAAGCACAGTTTCAGAACAAGCGCCCAAGTTGAATCCCCAGCTAGACTGTGACTGTCTTTAAACTCCATCAAGGTATAAATTTTGGAGTTACCAACGACCCTGTAAATAGAAGGTAATGCAATCTAGTGAATGTATCAGGCGAACCAGTGCCATTCACCTGGATTTGAAAGGAATTCAGATAAAACCACAGAAACTGGCATTCTGTAACATATTTGTTCAACAAACATTTGCTGAGCACATGCTATTACAGTCATTAAAACATTCTAGAGCCTGACCAGGCGGTGGTGCAGTGGATAGAGCGTCGGACTGGGATGTGGAAGACCCAGGTTCGAGACCCGAGCTCGTCAGCTTGAGCACAGGCCCATCTGGTTTGAGCAAAGGCTTGTCAGCTTGGACCCAAGGTCGCTGGCTCCAGCAAGGGGTTGCTCGGTCTGCTGAAGGCCCACGGTCAAGGCACATGTGAGAAAGCAATCAATGAACACTACGGTGTTGCGACCGGAATGAAAAACTAATGATTGATGCTTCTCACCTCTCTCTGTTCCTGTCTGTCTGTCCCTCTCTCTGACTCTCTCTCTGTCCCTGTAAAACAAACAAACAAACAAAAACATTCTAGAGAGAACTCTGAAATCTAATCATCAAGTCTCATTTAACAATTGGTTCTCAGTAATAATTGCTCCTTTTGTTAAATGTTTAAAAACATTTTTTTTTAGAGAGAGAGAGACAAAGAGAGAGACAGAGACAGAGACAGGCATACAAGAAGGGAGAGAGATGAGAAGCATAAACTCTTTGTTGGGGCACTTTAGTTGTTCCTTGATTGCTTTCTCACATGTGCCTGAACCGGAGGGCTCCAGCTGAGCCAGTGACCCCTTGCTCGAGCCAGTGACCCTTTGCTCAAGCCAGTGACCTTGGACTCAAGCCAGTGACTTTGGGATTCAAGTCAGCAACCTTTTTGGGCTCAAGGCAGCGACAATGGGGTCATGTCTATGAACCCACACTCAAGCCAGCAACCCCGCGCTCAAGCTGGTGAGCCCATGATAAAGCCAGTGACCTCGGGGTTTCAAACCTGGGTCCTCAGTATCCCCGGCCGACACTCTATCCCTGTGATGGCGAACCTATGACACGCATGTCAGCACTGACATGCATAGCCATTTTCGATGACACGTGGCCGCATGCGACCGCATACCAGAGAAATATGGGGCCGTATGCCGAGAAGGACGTTTCATCCTCGGCTCCTGCACGGCCAGGTGCAGTAGCTGAGGATAAAACATTTGCTGTAGTGTGGACACTCTGTGCTGGAGGTCTGTAGGCCAAAACAACAGAACTCCAGCACAGAGCATCTAGTTCTGGGACTTCCAGTTAGGCCCTTTTTCTTGAAGTGACACACCACCCGAGTTATGCTCAATTTTTGGCAAATTTTGACACACCACGCTCAAAAGATTGCCCATCACTGCTCTATCCTCTGTGCCACTGCCTGGTCAGGCTAGAGAACATTTTTAGATAGTCTTTCCTGGACTGTAGTCTTCCATCTTTTGGAATCATTTCAGTGCCTTTGGAATCATGAGTGCTTTTCTGATTATTTTGTTTTCCAAAGTAAAAATAACTTTATAAACTGTTTTCTTGATTTTATAAATGATATATGCTTGTTTTAAAATATCCAAACATACAGACAAGTGTAAAGAAGAGTGTGAAAGTCTCTTCAAATCCCCCCCCCCCCCCGGGAGCTCTGTCTATCAGTGACAATAGCCCTGGCTACTCACTCACTAAAGCTTGGAGGATAGAGCCAAGGGGAGCAAACAGGTGAACATGGTACAAGAGTGTGGAGCCAAGCTGCCCAGGTTCAAGTCCCAACCCTGCTTCCTACTACCTATCTCCCAGGGTTGGGATATTCAAGATAATAAAGATAGACTGTTCAACACAAAGTAAGTGTCTGAAAACTGTGTCTCCCTTCCTCCCCACCACGTGTTCATTCTATTATATTTGGAATAGTTAACGCTAGTGTAACTTCTCTGGGTTGAAGAATTGTCTCTGGGGCCTGGTCTAAAAAGCCACTGTCCTGATCCCTGTGTAATACTGGGAAGGAGAAAGCGTGAGGAAACAGAGAAGGGAGGGCATGTGGCCTTGAAAGAGGAGGAGGGGCTTTCACAGAACAAACAGTATTTATGGGCAGCCACCATGTGCCAGCCCCTCTTCTGGGTGCTGGGTTTCTGAAGATGATTAGGACACAGGTGCCACTCTTAGAGGGCTCAGATGCTAATGCGAATGCTGGGGTCCTAGGATGAGGCAGCCACACAAAGCTTGGGAGCATGCGACCCTGGGCTCAGGAATAATTTTTGACATTTCTTCCCACCCAGACTTGACTGAGTCCTGTGGCACATACATTTCTCCATAGTGCACACTCTCCCTGCGGGCGGGAATCCACTTGTGTCTCCCTTTTCTGTCAGACAGAGGACCCCGAGAGGATGCCCCTCTGGGGGCTAACACAGGGCTCAGCACACACGGGCAAATATGTGTTGACTGAGTAGTCTTTCGTCTTGCTACTGTACAATGAGGGTAAGAACACTCATATGTGGGTGGTTGTGTGGATTTAATGGGCTCATGTTTATCAAATATAAATCACCGTACAACTGCCATCACTGTACACTTTTCTGGTTGTTAGTCTCTTGTGGACTAATGTGATGAGCTGGGCAGTCTTTCTGTGCCTGTCTCACCTGGTTATTTGGAGAATAAGTTAATATACGTAATGTTAGAACAGGGCTTATTGTGTAATAAACACTCAAAAGCATTAGCTAAATTAACAGTTGTGAGTCTGCTGAAGGCCCGCGGTCAAGGCACATGTGAGAAAGCAATCAGTGAACAACTAAGGTGTCGCAGCCGCAACGAAAAACTAATGATTGATGCTTCTCACCTCTCTCCGTTCCTGTCTGTCTGTCCCTATCTATCCCTCTCTCTGACTCTCTCTCTGTCCCTGTAAAAATAAAAAATAAAGTGGTGAAAAAGTGTGGTGGGGAGTGTTTACTATTGTAATATTATCATCATTGCTAGTTAGTTTGGCATCATTTTACTGATCATAATTCTCAAGCACCTTGCCAGGATGGCACGTCTATACACAGACAGGCAGAGCAGTAGGAACCAGGTCTCAGTCCCCACCCAAAGCTCGGGGACATTCTTAAAATTTCTCGCTAGATGGCGCTCTTCCCCCGATATAGAATCCGACCAAAGGCCCAGTAAAAGTTGAGCCATTTCTCATGTAGAACCTAGCATTCTAGAGCGAGCAGTGCTTTTGCACGTTTTTGTTTTAAAGCAGTGGTTCTTAACCTTTTTTGAGGTACTGAACCCACCAGTTTCATATGCGCATTCACCGAACCCTTCTTTAATGATAAATAAAATACGATTTTTTTTTTTCCAAATTCAAGACATAGGTATATGTTTTTTTACTGGTGCACAAAATGAGCTGTGCATGAACATCACCTTGCTCAAAGAACAAAACCAACAAAGTGCATGAACTCACAACAAATTACGGTATTGTTTTATACTGGCCTCCGCAGCAGAGGCTTCTCCGAACCCCTGAGACCGACTCATGGAACCCCTAGGGTTCGATAGAACCCAGGTTAAGAACCACTGTTTTAAAGGGAAGGAAAAAAAGTTCTGAGAACATATATCTCTGGGCCCAGATTTATGCATGGGCACGAGGTGGCACTGGGGTGGAGCTCCAGTTTGTCCACTTCTGAATTTCATTTGCTCTGTACCTCCTTGTGGGACGCCTTGCCCACTTGCCACAGCCACTTTGGGACCTTTCCTTGCAGAGTGAGCTGCTTCCCTGCTGGGCAGTTGTAATGTCTGCTCTCTACGGGTGGGAAAGGTGTTTGGGAGCAGGCAGGGTTTGAGGCAGGCTGGAGAAGGTCCCTTTCCCCAGTCATTCAGGGGCAGCGTGTGTGCTGCGAAGGGTGCGGATCCTGGAGCCCAACTGCCTTTGTCCAAACCCTCATTCTTTACTTACCAGCAGTGTGTCTGGGCAATCAGCAAGCCTCCATGTCTCATTTTCTCACCCGTGAAGAATGAAGTACCTATTGCCTAGGATTGAGTTAATATATGTAAAGCACTTAGAACAGTTGTAAGCACATGGTAAGAGCAGTAAAAATGTTACCTCTCAGTATTATAACTCACCCTCACCAGCATCCTGCCTGGATATAGGAGTTTATGTGAGAATTTCAGTATGATTTATCATATTACTCACTTATTGGCTCATCCCATAATATCCTTCATGATAATAACTGCTGTCTACTTGCAGTTAGGCTATGCAGTTTGCTAAACCTATTATTTCATTACCTCATTTAACCCACAAAAGAGCCCTGTGATGTAGATATTATTACTGTTTGTATAACAGGGTTGAGGGTCAGACAAGACTAAGTCATTTACCAAGGGTCATGCAGTAAGTTACAGAGCTGCGACTCACACTCAAGCTTGTCTGATGAGGCTTTTGCTACTACACTGACCTCTTACTTTTTTTCTACTGGATTTATTAGGGTGACATTGGGTAGTAAAATTATATAAGTTTCAGGTGTACAATTCTATAATACATCATCTGTACATTGCACTGTTTGTTCACCACTCCATGACTGGTTTTGTTTTTGTTTTTGTTTTTTAGTGAGAGAGAGAAAGACAGGAAGGAAGAGAGATGAGAAGCATCAACTTGTAGTTGTGACATTTTAGTTGTTCGTACTTCTCATATGTGCCTTGATGAGGGGGGAGCTCCAGCCAAGCCAGTGACCCCTTGCTTGAACCAGCAACTAGGGCTTTAAGCCAGAGACCTTTGGGCTCAAGCCAGCAACCATGGGGTCATGTCGATGATCCCATGCTCAAGCTGGTGAACCTGTGCTCAAGCTGGTGAGCCTGTGCTTGCGGTTTCAAACCTGGGACCTCAGCATCCCAGGGCAATGCTCTGTCTACTGTGCCACCACTGGTCAGGCCCAGTGACTTCTGAAAGTCCATTAAAAACAACTACAACAAGTCCCTGGCATCAGCTGTGCTCATTGCATTTCTGCAGGACCTCTCTCATAGAAGCAGTTCTTCTGTGGGGTGAGGTTTCCTCCCACTCTTCTCCGGGGGACTAAAGGAACAAATTTCACAACAGAGAGGCATGACATGCTTTGACCAACAAATAGGCCTCTTCAGTTCAGAGCTCAGTTAGCCACACAGCCTTCAAAGGCCCCCTGCCCGTTTCTTTTGCAGCCTGTATGCCTCCTGCCTATGTAGGCAGAGTGCTTGTACCTCAGGCTCGTGAGCTCACCCGAGTTCTAGGCGGTCCAGGATGTCACACAAACCTCTAGCAACGCAGGCCAGCCAGTCTGGGATTTTTCCTTTCTGGGCATATGAGAAAGCCTGTGTGGCATTGAAATCTTTTAGCCAAGAAAGAAACAGCCGGCACCAATCTACAACTGCAGAATTGTAGATTGTCAGTCAGGGCTGGAAGGGACCGTGGGATGTGGAAAATAGGACCCCGAGGAGGGAAGAGTCTTGGTTAGCATCACATTGAGCAGAAAGGAAAGTGACCAGATGTTTTGTGGGATTTTTTAGGATTTTTATTTATTGATTTTTAGAGAGGAGAGAGACAGAGAGAAAGGGGGTGGGGAGGAGCAGGAAGCATCAACTCATAATAGTTGCTTCCCATATGTGCCTTGACCGGGTAAGTCCAGGGTTTTGAACCAGTGACTTCAGCGTTCCAGGTTAAATACTTTACCCACTGTACCACCACAGGTCAGGTGGAAGGTGATCAGATTTAAGCCCTTACTTGTCTTTCCTGGCACCCTCAGCATCTGAAGTTCTGAGAAAAGGGCTGAGCTGGGGCAGCATGGGGGTGTGCGTACAGGCCACCAAGCCTCTCTGCATCCAGCCAGTTGGCCCTCTCCTGAGAGCGTATGTGATAAGCCTCTAAAACAGAGTTTCTGGCCTCAGCACTACTGGCACGGGGAGCCAGAGAAGCCCTTGTTGTGGAAGCTGTCCTGTGTGTTGTTCAGTGTTGAGCAGCATCTCTGACTCCAACTCACTGGATGCCAGTAGCATACCCTCAGTTGTGTGACAACCGAAACTGTCTCCAGGCATTGCCAAGTCACTCCTGGAGGACAAAACTGCTCCCTTCCCCGTTTCCCATGCCTATTGAGAACTAGTGTTCTAAAAGTGACTTCCTTCTCTTCCAGAAACGTGTTAAAAACACAGACTGACAGCTCTCAGAGGGGATGGGGGTTGGGGGATGGGTGAAGAGATTAAGCAAAGGAAAATTCATAGGCAAAGGAAAATTCATAGACACAGATAATAGTGGAGATTACAAGAGGGAAATAGGGGTGGGGGGAGGTAGAAGAGGGTAAAGGGGGGGATGAATGGTGACAGAAGGGACATGGCTTAGGGTGGTAAATGCGCAATACAATATACAGATGGTGTATTATAGAATTGTATAACTGAAACCTGTGTAATTTTATTAACCAATGTCACTCCATTAAAATCAGTTAAAAACTTTCAAATTGTTATATTTAAAAAAAAAAGAGCTTGTTATGAGCCATGCTCTGTTGATACATGAATTAAGAAAGGGCTTAAAGGACTCAGAGTCTAGGTGGGGAGACAGACAGGGCCACACAGGTGACAAAGTAAGGGAGGCCCCTCCCTGACCGGGGAGATCAGAGGAGGCTTCACAGAGGGACAGGTCAAATTTCCAGGCAGACAAGGTGAGTGAAGGGCATTTCAGACAGAAGGAATGGAATGTACACAGGAGCTGTGAAGTGTGACAAGTTGGGGAAAAAGTATGTTGGTGTGACTATACCCTGGAGTAGACGTGGTTGGAGGAGGTGAGAGAGAGACGAGGCCAGAGTGATGATGATGATGATGGTTAACACCGAACACTTACTGTTTGTCAGACACTGTTCCAAGTGTCTTACATATATCATTTCTTTTTCTTTAATTATTCTTAAAATTGATTTTAGAGAGAGAAAGGAAAAGAGAGAGAGAAACATTGATCTGTTGTTCCACTCATGTGCCCTGACAGGTGATTGAACCCATAAACTTGACATGTCAGGACAATGCTCTAACCCACTGAGCTAACCGGCCAGGGCTTATGTACATTATTTCTTCACAGCTGTCCTTTGAGGAAGGTACTATTATTACCCTTACTTTACAGATGGAAGAGATGAAATTAGGTAACCTGCCTAAGTCACATAGACTAAAGGTTAAGGAAATTTGGCTGTGGAGAGTCAAGGATTTTATGTAGAGCAGTGACAGGGTCAGTGTCTCAGTTGTCTTTTGCTGAATAATGATCTACCCCAAACTTACTGGTTAAACCAACATCATTTTATTAGATCTCATGATTCCATGAATTGGCTGGGGCTCAGCTGTGTGCTTCCTATACTGGTCTGGCTTGGGGTCTCTCATGCAGTATTAATAAGGTGGTGGCTAGACCTGGAGTTTGGGGCTGGATGTCTACGTGTTGGTGTTTCTTCAGGTGGCTTATCTCTCTCTACATCCCTCTGGGCCATTCCCCAGACTACTCACTCTTGCAGAGTAGCCTGTCATTCTTGGTGACTCAGAAGCTGCTAGACCTTAATGCCTTTACTCAGAAGTCTTAGGATGTCACTTCCTCTATATTGCACTGGTCAAACAGTCATAGGCATAGCCCAGATTCACAGGAAGGGGACATGAGGTCCATCTCTGATGGCAGGAGTGGCATATGTATACAGGGAGGGGTGGGATTGTTTAAAATCATCTTTGAATACTAGAATCACAGCCAGGTTTTTATTCTAGAAAAACTGTCTGGTAGCATTGTGGAGGTGGACTGAAGAGGGCAAGAATAAAGATTTGAAGATTTGAAGCCATTGTTATTGCTTCAGTCATTTTGGTTAAATGATCACTCAGCTTCTCTCTTCTGTTGCTGTAGAATGAATGACCAGAGTCATTGTATAATAATAACACAATAATCATACTAGCTTACATTTATCGAACACATATTATGTGTAAAGCACTGTACTTTTCTACACAATTTAGTCTTCACAATAATCTCACGAGGTATATATATTTCTATTCTACATTTCATAAAACTAAGTGTATTAGTTTCCTATGGCTGCCACAACAAAGTACTACAGACTGGGGGGCTTAAATAACAGTTATTTCCTCACCCGTTCTAGAGGCTGGAAGTCTGAGATTAGGTGTCCACAAGGTTGGTTTCTTCTGAGACCACTCTTTTTGGCATGCAGATGGTCATCTTTTCCTTTGTTTTCACATGGTCTTTCCTCTGTATGTGTCTGTGTCCTAATCTCTTCTTACAAGGACACTTTCCTGTTGGATTAGGGACCACCCACATGGCTCATTTTTACCTTAATTACCTTTTTAAAGATCCTATCTCCAAATATAGTCACATTCTGAGATACTGAGGATTAGAACTGCAACATACAGATTTTGAAGGGACACAATTTAGTCCATAGAATCAAGTAATTGGCTTATGCTCATACAGTTAATAGGTAGAAAGCCAGAATTTGACCTGAGACGGACTTCGGTCTCCTACATTGATGACTTTTTATACTATTACTGAAAATTTTCTTCAGTTCTTGTCCCAAGAAGAAAAATAGCAAGGTGGAGGAAGATAGCAAGTCTGCATAGCTCTGCATAAATACCTAGAAAGCTATTTATAGTTTGAGGAGCAGGGATTGAATTTCAGTGACTTATTCTTGTCCTTTACCTGTAACTGTCACAGTGATCTTTTTGAAAGGAAATGGAATAGTGGAAGGTGTGGTATATGCTGATAGGACCATAAATAAGAATGATATAATAATCCCTAATGCTTTATAAATGTGTACAATGTGCCCGGGAGGATGTTAAGTACTTTACATGCATTATTTAATTCTTACAATAGTCTTATAAGGTAGGTACTATTATATTTCCAATTTTACATATGGGGAAACTGAGGCAGAGTGATGAATTAATCTATTCCAGTTCACCCTGCTAATCAGAAGTGGCAGAGTTAAGCTGACCACTCAGGAAGTCTGGATCCAGGACCTGTGCTTTTAACTATTATGCTTCCATACTGCCTCTGGGAGCCGGGTGAAGAATGAATCAATGACCTTCCCACAGAAAGAATCCTGTCAGAGGAGACTCCTTAGGTCATCATTTTCCAAAAAGTTTTCAGTTGCAACTCTCAAGATATATATATATATATTTAGAGGTATTTTTTTAAAGCTTTATTTATTTATTTTTTACTGGGACAGAGAGTCAGAGAGAGGGATAGATAGGGACAGACAGACAGGAACGAAGAGAGATGAGAAGCATCAATCATCAGTTTTTCGTTGTGACACCTTAGTTGTTCATTGATTGCTTTTTCACATGTGCCCTGACCCCGGGCCTTTAGCAGACTGAGCCACCCCTTGCTGGAGCCAGCGACCTTGGGTCCAAGCTGGTAAGCTTTTGCTCAAGCCAGATGGGCCTGCGTTCAAGCTGGCGAGCTCGGGGTCTCGAACCCCGGGTCCTCTGCATCCCAGTCCGACACTCCATCCACTGCACCACCGCCTGGTCAGGCACAACTCTCAAGATATTTATTGCAGAATATTAAATTAATATACTGATACTGCTGTTTCTTGATTTACCCCCTACTCTTTCCTGCAAACTCCTATAATTAAAAAATGTTTTTTGTTAAATCAATATTTATTCTTATATTTATATAATTGTTATCTATTGCAAAGCCAAAATGTGTACTGTGATTATATTTCCTTCCTAGTATAGCTATTTGTTTTTCCTGGAGTTGATTATTTATTGATTTCAGAGAGAGTACATATAGTGAGGAAGTTGAAAGTAGTGGGAAACAACTCATAGTTACTTGTCACATGTGCCTTGACCGGGCAAGCAAGGGGTTTTGAACCAATGACCTCAGTGTTCCAGGTCGACACTTGATCCACTGCACCACCACAGATCAAACTGATAATTTTTTTGTTAGTTTGTTTTACTTGCATTACTTTGTCTATACCTGTCCTTTTCTTCCCCATTAGAACTTTCATGGCCTATCAATAGTTTTTCATGCTTAATTGTATAGTCTATGTAGGCTTTCTTCCTTGAAGCCCTCCTGCTTCAGTATAGACAGGGTGTTCCTTAGGCCTTTTCTACTTGTTATTCTAAGAGTTCTCTTTGCTTCTCTTTAAGGTTGGAAACTTTTTTTCTGATCTTACTCTGAATTTGCAGTTTGACTATATAGAATTCAGTTTGCAAATTATTTTCCTTTGAAGGTATTGTCCCATTGTCTTTTCAGCTTTCAGGGTTATTTTTGAGAAGTCCAATACCATTTTAAAACCTATTAATTTGTATGGGACTTACCTATCTGGACACTTCTAGTTCTTCTCTGTCTCACTCATAATCTGAAACTTGGCATCGGCCTTTTCCATTTATTGGGCTTTCAGCTGGAGACTCTTGTCCTCAGTTCTAGGAAATTTTTCTTAAGTTATTTTTCAATGCTTTTCTCTTGTTCTGCCTTCTTATTTGAACATTGAATTCAATTGATTCCCTAATTATTTTATCCTTATCTTGTTCCTATTATTTGTCATCATTTTGCCTTTTTATAATTTCTAGCTTATTAATTATCTTTTTTTTAGTGAGAGAGACAGAGATAGAGAGAAGGACAAGCAGGCAGACAGGGACAGACAGACAGGAAGGGAGAGAGATGAAAGCAACAATTCTTAGTTGCGACACCTTAGTTGTTCATTGATTGCTTTCTCTTGACTATCATTTTTATTTTTCAAGAGGTCTTTTTATCTTACATAGTATCCTCATTTTTGTTTGTTTTTTAGGTGAGAGGAGGAGAGATAGTGAGGAAGACTCCCAGCAACTCCATCTTGGGTTGATGCTCAAGTACCAAGCTATTTTTAGCACTTGAGTTTGATGCACTCCAATGGAGCTATCCTCAGCACCTGGGGCCACATTGAAACCAATTGAGCCACTGGTTGCAGGAGGGGAAGAGGGAGAGAATAAGAGGGGTGGGGGGAGCAGATCAGTGCATCTCCTGTGTGCGCTGACCAGGAATCAAACCCAGGACGTCTATACCCCAGGTTGATGCTCTATCCACTGAGCTGCTGGCAAGGCCCTGTTTGTTTTTAATTGATGGATGCGATTTTTTTCTCAACTCTCTGTGGGGTATTAATTGCAGTTTTTATTTGAATCTTTCTTCTGTTCTTAATATCATCTATTTCTTTCTGTTTTCTTTTTGTTTGTCTTGGTCTCTGTCTTTCATGATGGAGGCTTTCCTCAAATGTCTGGTGATCCTTAGTTGTCACTTTATATTTTAGAGTAACGCACAAAACCTAACTGGAAGTCCTGTGTACATAGACAGAGCTTATTCAGTGGAGGCCTTCACTGTTGGGTTTTTGATGGGGATTTTGCAGTTTTGTTTGGGGAAGCTATCTATGGTTTGCTTCCCCTGGGGAAAGTTCAGTCTCTTATGAGAAGAATCCTTTCATGCTCCGCCTAAAAGTAACACGTGTTGCCTGCATTTGGGAACAGAATCAAGGCAGAGGACGGTGGTCTTACTGTTGAGTCTCCTCATTACTAGACCTCTTACTTCTGCTGGCTACCATGCCAGTTGTACTGGAAGCTAGGGTTTCCCAGGGATTAAGCATTACCTCTCCTGTTTGGGTGAAGAGTAACCTCTTGGCTTTAGGACAAAAGATATTTTCAGCCCTGATCTTCACCCTAGTTCATCCCTCCATCATGGCCTGAATTTTTTGGAATTTTTGTGGGGCAAATCAGTTTGCTTCTCATCTGTCACCCTCCTTGCTCTGCTAAGATGATTACCATTTCTCCATCTGCTTTTCATCTTTTCAAAATGAATGAAACAGCCTGACCAGGCGGTGGCGCAGTGGATAGAGGGTCGGACTGGGATGCTGAAGACCCAGGTTCGAGACCCCGAAGTCGCCAGCTTGAGCGTGGGCCCATCTGGCTTTAGCAAAAGCTCGCCAGCTTGGACCCAAGGTCGCTGGCTCCAGCAGGGGGTTGCTCGGTCTGCTGAAGGTCCGCGGTCAAGGCACATGTGAGAAAGCAATCAATGAACAACTATGGTGTCGCAACGGCAAGGAAAAACTAATAATTGATGCTTCTCGTATCTCTCCATTCCTGTCTGTCTATCCGTCTCTCTGACTCTCTCTCTGTCCCTGTAAGAAAAAAAAAAGATTCAAAATGAATGAAACAAATGTCAATAAGCACATGAAAACCTGCTCCACATCACTAATCATCAGAGAAATGCAAATCAAAACCACAATGAAATATCACTCGTTAGAATGGCTATTATCAAAAAACAAAAACAAAAAACAACAGGTGTTGCCGTGGATTTGAAGGAATTGGAACCCTTTTTCACATTGTTGGTGGGAATATAAAAATGGTACAGCTGCTTGGAACATAGTTGATGGTTTCTCAAAAAGTTAAACACAGAATTACTGTTTGATCCAGTGATTTCACTTCTAGGTATACACACAAAAGTTTTGAAAGCAGGGACTCGAATAAATATTTGTATACCAGTGTTCATGGCTGCATTTTTCACAATAGTCAAAGGGTGGGAACAACCAAAATGTCCATTGATGGATGAATGGATTAACAAAGTGTGATATACCTGGGCAATGGAATATTATTCAGCCTCAAAAAGGAATGAAATTCTGTCAGTTATGCTTTGATAAAGCTGAAAAGAAAATACAATCAGATTTAGTAGGGGGAAAAAAGGAATGAAATTCTAACACATGCTACAACAGGGACGAAGCCTGAAGATATTATGTTAAGTGAAATAAACCAGACAGAATAGGACAAATATTATCTGATTCCACTTATATGAGGTCCTAGAGTAGTCAATTATGTAGAATCAGAAAGAGTAGTGGTTACTAGGAGCTGAGGGGAGGAAGGAAGGGGGAGCTAGTGTTTAATGAGTATAGAGTTCAGTTGGGGAAGATGAAAAAGTTCTGGAGATGGATAGTGGTGACTTTTATGTTATGGATGTTTTACTTCAAGAAAAAAAAGAGGTAAAAGAATGGAAATCTCTTGCCTACTGTGGTATCATTTCCTATTCTCTTTATCTATGTGAACACATTCCTTTTTAATTCTTTTACTGTCATTTTAGTAGGGTTCAGGTAAACAGACAATAAATGTGTGTGGACAATCCACCACATATAACTAATACTTCTCAAATATTTTTTCAGTGCCTGCTACATGGATGGCACTGTGCTAGAGACTGTAAATATGATTGCTTTATATATATATATATATATAAAGTAGGAGGCACAATAGTCCTTCTCAACTTGTGTGCTAGCAAACACGATTCTGGCTCTGAGGTCACTAAAGCATAGAGAAAAGGGATTTGCTGCAACATTTAATATATTTGCTGTCATCTTGGACTACCGCCCAAAGTTGCCATAGAAACAGACCAGAGCAGGAACTTCATTAGAGGAAGAGCTCCTTGGATTTTAACCATGTTATTCAATCAGGCGTGAATGATGAGGTAGAACATCACATGGCACCCATAAGATCTTTTACTTTGATAAGCTGTATAATTAGCTAAATCTAATAAGTATTTGGAATAAGTAAAACAACAGCCTAAAATCTTGCTTTTGCATCTTTTTGAGTCATCTGTAGTCAAAAGATTTTCTTGCCATTTCCACAGTGGAACTAGTCAAGGCAGCACTAGCAATAACATTTGAGCATCCTATTCATCAGCAAAGGGCAGGTAGGGTACCAATGGATTAATGATGGAAACAACTTAGTGTTATAGGCATTTTGATAGAAGATGACTGGCACAAGTATGGTTATCAAATAAAGAAATTATAATAGTTAAGTTTTAGGTCTTTGTCACGGGTGGGTGGGGAGTTATTTCTTGGAGGAAAGAAGGGCACCTTCCCAAAAGTGCGTGTGCATGCGCACGCACTCACATACACACGCTTGAAAAAGCTTCAGTAGCAGTTGCAATGCAACAAACAGTGAGTCTGTATTGCTAAAGGAATTTAGAATATAGTGTTATCAGAATCAGCAGGTGGTGGGTGGTGGTAATCACTACCAGGGCAACTTTCAGGAGGACAAGAGTTTTAAGTAGAGTTTTGGAAAATGAAAGAGTCACATATTCTTTTTTTTTTTACAAGGACAGAGAGAGTGAGAGAGGGATAGATAGGGACAGACAGACAGGAACAGAGAGAGGTGAGAAGCATCAATCATTAGTTTCTCGTTGCTGTTGCGACACCATAGTTGTTCATTGATTGCTTTCTCATATGTGCCTTGACCGTGGGCCTTCAGCAGACAGAGCAACCCCTTGCTGGAGCCAGCGACCTTGGGTCCAAGCTGGCGAGCTTTTGCTCAAGCCAGATGGGCCTGTGCTCAAGCTGGCGAGCTCAGGGTCTCGAACCTGGGTCTTCCGCATCCCAGTCCGACGCTCTGTCCACTGCGCCACCACCTGGTCAGGCAAGTCACATATTTTTGAGGAAGGCAAAGATATTTCTGATTCATTAGAATCTTACTATCACTCCAAAATCTCAGTTAGCTTTTGATTCAGACACATTTCAAACATTTTCATCTTACAAGCCTTCCAGGAGGCACAAGGAAGAGCAATCCAGTGGAATCATATCTTAGTGGACTTTGTATTTATTTTCAAGTCTTTTTTTTTTTACCAACTCTGGAAATCAGTTGTTTTTTTGGCTCATTTTCCTCTTCCAAAAGGTAACTTTTGAGTTCAACTCTTCTATTTACAATACTGGTCTATTTTATTGCAAATGTTTGTTCTTTTTGTTGCTTTCCCCTAGAGACAATTATGGGATAGTCAAACATATAAATGAAATGATGCTATTAAAAAACAACAGCCTGACCTGTGGTGGCGCAGTGGATAAAGCGTCGACCTGGGAACACTGAGGTCGCCAGTTCAAAACCCTGCACTGGTCTGGTCAAGGCACATACGGGAGTTGATGCTTCCAGCTCCTCCCCCCTTTCTCTCTTTCTCTATCTCTCTCTCTCACTCTGTGTCTCCTCTCTAAAATGAATAAATAAATAAAAAAAAAAACAACAATAGCCTCACCTGTGGTGGTGCAGTGGATAAAGCATTGACCTGGAAACACTGAGGTTGCCAGTTCAAAACCCTGCACTGGTCTGGTCAAGGCACATATGGGAATTAATGCTTCCAGCTCCACCCCCCCCCCACTCTGTGTCTCCTCTCTAAAATGAATAAATAAAAAGAAATTTTAAAAAAGTTAGGGGATATTTCAAAATGAATATGAAGCAATTAAATATCTCCTAATTTAAAAAACAACAATAAAAGAAATGACAGAAGACAATCAGTGATTAATTATCTAATGATTGATAGATACCTGAGCTTCTCAGAGTCCCATGTGTCTTAGCAGTAATAGGGGAATACAGAAGGGGTGCCTGTGAGCTATTTTCAGTACTTCAATAATACTAACCAAAAGAGCTAATATTTACCAGAGATTACATGCACAAACTAACTAAACTAAAACATCAAGTTTCTTTGCTCTGGGCTAGAATTATATCAACTCACTATAGAAACACCAGTTATCCTGTGCTGACTGGAAGTTCTGATCGGCAGTTACCCTTGTCTTTGATTAATAAAACATGGGAAAGTGACCTGACCAGGAGTGGCCTGACTGATGCAGTGGATAGAGCATTGGACTGGGATGAAGAGGATCCAAGTTTGAAACCCTGAGGTGCTGGCTTGAGTGCTGGGTCGCTGGCTTGAGTGTGGGATCATAGACATAACCCCATGGTCACTAGCTTGAGCCCAAAGGTCGCTGAGTTGAAGCCCAAGGTCACTGGCTTGAGCCCAAGGTTGCTGGCTTGATCAAGGGGCCACTTGCTCTGCTATAGCCACTCTACTCCCCCCCCCAATCAAGGCACATATGAGAAAGCAATAAATGAGCAATTGAGGAGCCTCTATGAAGAATTGATGCTTCTCATCTCTCTTCCTGTCTGTCCCTATTTGTTCCTCTTTGACTCCCCCCCCCCTCTGTCAAAAATAAAAAGAAGAAAGAAAAATATGGGAAAATGAATTATTGCTTGCTACATGTGTTTGGTTTGCTAGACAAAAGGTATGTCAAAGCATGGGATTTGTGAAGGAAGAATAAAGACAAGCTTAATTTGGGTGAAAAGCCTGTAAATCAGTGAGATGCGCAAGAAGTGACTAGGAAAAGTTTAATGTGGATAGAGAGGGCAGAGAAGGACCAACTCACCTAATCAGAGTTGTGAAAGATGTATGAGATTTATCGATGCAGTGGTTTCCAAAATTTGGTCTGCACCAGCAGCATCAGCACCGCCTGGAAACTCACTAGGTTAAGAACAGTGGTTCTTAACCTGGGTTCTATCGAACCCTAGGGATTCGATGAGTGGGTCTCAGGGGTTCCAAGAAGCCTCTGCCGCGGGGGCCAGAATAAAGTAATACCGTAATTTGTTGTGAGTTCATGCACTTTGTTGGTTTTGTTCTTTGAGCAAGGTGATGTTCATGCACGGCTCATTTTGTGCACCAGTAAAAAAACATATACCTATGTCTTGAATTTGGGAAAAAAATCATATTTTATTTATCACTAAAGAAGGGTTCGGTGAATGTGCATATGAAACTGGTGGGTTCAGTACCTCAAAAAAGGTTAAGAACCACTGCACTAGAAGTAAAAGTTTTGGCCTTGCATGCTTAATCAGAATCTCTGGGAATGAGGCCTAACCATCTGTTCTAACAAGACTTCCAGGTGATTCTGATGCGCACTATAGTTTGAGAACCACAGGTCTAGATTGTCATTTTCCAAAGTTTGAGGTACTAATGAAACAGGAGATGATTCTCAGAGATACCTGTGCAGCCTTAAAACAAAATGAAATCACCATCAAGAAAGTTATTTCCTTTTCCAGTTTTTTATGCCTTTTCATAACAGCATGGAAAAAGACTTAATTTGATCCTAGTAGGTCTTTGCAGGGCCAGGGGCCACGGCTGTGGCCATGCAGATGCAGGTTCCAATTGGATTTGGGCAAACAGTAAAAGAACTGCGGAGCCAGAGAATGGTGGGCTATTCAGTTTATTAAAGTCTTGTACTGGTGGACGAGCAAACAGGCAGGGAAGACCGCTTTCCTCTCACTCAGGATTCCCAAAGCCCCTGACTCATTCTCCAGACTCTCCTAGACTCACAGGTCCCCACCAGGCTCAGCACCCTCTTTCTCTCTCTGTACTCTCAGCACTCTCTGCAGGCTAGGGGAAAAACCACTTCTCCAGCAAACAATAACAAATGATCGCCCCTCCCGAGCAGGAAGGCAATCCCAATTTGTAATCTGCTGCCCTGAGGAAAACACCCACAGCCTTCCATAGACTAGACCAGTGGTTCTTTTGAAGTTGGGGCGCTTTTAAAATCCTACAAATAATTGTACGTGCACTATATACAAATTTCTGAGAAATATGTTATAATAATTAAGTCAAATATTAAAAAATATATATATAAAGTCCAAGTGTGCCTTTATGGTAATTAGATGAAATAAATACAGCAAAATTAAATTTATTCTAAAGAAAAAATAATTAAATTTATTCTGACACTAAAAAACATTTTTATGTTATATTTTTGAGTTATGCTTTTTAGAATTTGTAAAACAGAGGGGTTAAAATATAAAAAAATGACAAAACAGTTATCTTTTTATATATATAGATCCATTCTTAGTAAGATTTAGTAAATTTGGCAGGTCCTGGCATGAATGTGTTAAGTTTTTTCATTATTGTGTTTATGAGAAACATGAGCCTGATGTGTCCTAGAGATTTCTTCAATGTTTGGGCACATATTTGAAAGGCAAACTCTCATTTCCTTGTCAATACATTCGGGAATTCTTCTCTTTTTACTCTTAATTATGTTGAGGGTAGAAAATCTTAATTCACATAAATAGGATGTTGAAAATTGTAGTAAAATGTTCAAAGCTTTTTTAGATATTGCCACATATTCTTCTTTAATAGAAATCCAAAAGGCTTCAAGAGACAATTCCTTTTGCTTAATCATCAATCCATGATCATTGGATATAGCTGCCAGTTCTTTTTCTTCTGTTAAGGTTAAACCAAAATCACTTGAAGCTTCCATGAATGGGTTTCTAATCCAATCGTATTGTTTAATGTTAAGTGATGGAAAATGCTATAACTTAAATTCTGCCCATCAGCCTTCAAGTCAGATTTTATTTACACTTAACTTTTGCTCATTTCCAGAATCGGATTCTTCAATATCACGCTTCTTTTTGAGAAATCTATCCATTTTATTTGGGTGTATTTATCTAAAAATAATATAATGATGTGTTAATAAATATAATAATGATGTGTTCACAAAAAGAGCGGTATTTCCATAATGAAATGGTATAATATAGTAACTATATTTATTTTTACATCTGGGCACATGCCACGAACCAGCGCAGCTAGTAATTCCAGGTCCCGAGTGGGAATGGTGCGGAATTAAGAAAATATGTGGAATTAAGAAAATATGGGGTCGAGAGGACCCTGTAATTGCTGTTGGCAAAAACAAAGCATGCTCAAAAACCACATCTTGCTTTATTTATAGGGCAAAGTGGGCCATTAGCAAATCAATGAGATCTTTGATCATGGTTCCAAGGCAACCCAAGAATTTTACCAAGTGCAGAAAACCCCCACCATACATATCATCTTAACTTTACACCAAACAAAGGATAGAAGAAACTTGCCTCCGGTCTTTCCAGGGAACATGGGAGGGTAGTGTAAACAATCCAACACCACAGTTTAACAGCCTTTTGCAACCTAATCAGGCAAGTGAGGTGGGGGGTTGGGCAGATTGTCAGTTTAAAGCCAATTCCCCACACCTCTGTACCCCAATTCTCACACACTTTGAGAACCACTGGACTAGACACACATGGTATTGCCCCAATACAAGTGAGCAAACTTAAAAAACATTTGTTCACCCAACAGTCTTTAACAAAAAGCATTTAAGTCTCTTCTTTTAATTTATTTTATTTTTATTTTATTCATTTTAGAGAGGAGACACAGAGTGAGGGAGAGAGAGAGAGAGAAAGAGAGAAAGGGGGGAGGAGCTGGAAGCATCAACTCCCATATGTGCCTTGACCAGACCAGTGCAGGGTTTTGAACTGGCGACCTCAGTGTTCCCAGGTAGATGCTTTATCCACTGCACCACCACAGGTCAGGCCTCAAGTCTCTTCTTTTAAACAAAGAGAAGAGGCTTCATTGAGGTTCAGAGCCTTGGCAGGTAGTAGAATAATAACTGAGTGTGATAATCTGGTTCTCTTTCCCAAATATTCATTATAACAGTTACCTTCTCCTTTGGCAAGTGATACTAGTTTTCCATTTATAGAAGGGATATAAAGTATTCTTTATGAAAACTTCTGAAATATAAAAATGTGATTTGATATAAATAATAAAGGTAAAAGATAGTACCAGAGGTATATGGAAAATGAAAACATAATAAATGCATGTGAATGATTGAAATTTGTGAAGTATTATTTAAGGTGTGTGCATATGCATGCGTGTGTGTGTACATGTGTGTGTGGTACTGATGCTTGAATAGATGGATTTGTATTTGTATGGTCCTTGCTCATCTGGGTTTTTTTGGGGGGGGAAGATGGGGGGAGAATAAGCCACAGATATGTAGACCTCACTGAAGCCAGTATAAGTGCAAGGAAAAAAGTATCCAAATAGCAAAAGGTGTTCCAGGCTATAACCTAGGACCACTTTCGGGAGCAATATTTAGTGCAATAAAATCCTACACAGCAAAGGGATCCACTCAGTAATTTGGTGTAGGTTGTGCCAGGATTTTGTGATACTTCATTTCCTTAAGTAAGTACAGGGTTGCTGAGACATAATGAGAGTGAGAGCCGGAACACAGGCTTTGTAATTGCTTGAGGAAAATAAGAAAACAGTTCTTGAATAGGTGACAATTAACAGCATGTTTCCACCCATATCGGGTTCATAGATAGGCTTTTTCATCATCCCTTTTGAATTCAGGAGGTGCCAAATTTAATTGATTTATGTACAAACATAGATGTGTCCCAGCATGCTATGGGCAGGGCTAGTCAGGAAATTATACTGAATTCCTTTTCCTCACAACATTTTAATTACTGTACATATAAAGTCTGATTAAAAGCAATATAAAGGGCATAGTTTAACATAGTGTTTCTTTAACTTTTTTAACCTCAACACATGGAACATATTTTGTAAGTTAGCCCACTGTGCACACACATACACACCCATATACACTTTATAATACCTAAACAAAGGGTTAATGAAATAAGACTCATCCTTATAGCAAGGGACACAATGTGGGATTTTACTTTATTTTATCTCATTGAAAAATGATTTCCCAATCCATTTGTGGTCTCATTAACCAATTGAAAAGCACTCCTCTAACCCAGAGGTTCTGAGTTTAATGTGCAGAAGGTTCACCTGCAAGCTTGTTAACCTTCAGACTTTTTTTTTCTGTATTTTTCTGAAGTGAGAAGCAGGGAGGCAGAGAGACAGACTCCTGCATGTGCCCGACTGGGGTCCACCCGGCATGCCCACTAGGGGGCGATGCTTTGCCCATCTGGAGTGTTGCTCCATTGCAACCAGAGCCATTCTAGCACCTGAGGTAGATGCCATGGACCCATCCTCAGTTCCTGGGGCCAACTTTGCTCCAACGGAGCCTTGGCTGTGGAAGGGGAAGAGAGAGAGAAAAAAGGAGAGAGGGAAGGGTGGAGAAGCAGATGGGCGCTTCTCTGTGCTCTGGCCTAGAATTGAACCTGGGACACCCACACGCTGGGCCGACACTCTACCACTGATTGAACTGGCCAGGGCAACCTTCAGATTTTTGATCTTAGACATTTCCCTTCCTACCCTTCCTCTTTGGGAATACTGGGTCTGGGCTGGGGCTTGGGAATCTGCCAGTTTTGATAAGTGAACCAGATGATGTTGATGATGGTAAAAGTTGGCTACACTTTAAGAAACACAACTTTAAAGGGAAACTATGATAGAATCCTAAAATGTTAGTACATGAAAAAATTTATGAATCTTTTGGTCCAAATGTGGCAAGACCTCCATAACCTGCTAGATCAAGTCCAAATGCAGAAAAGCAGTCGGGGCCCTTCGCTGGCTGGTCCCTCCCGAGCTCTCGGGTATATCCCCAGCCGCAACCTTGTTGTCCCCCCTCACTCTCGTTCCACATGACCAAACCATATCAGAACATTTGTCATTTACACACCACATGATTTTTTATAGCATATAAAAATTTATTACTACTGTGTTTTCACCATCATAACTTATGATTTTGGCTTTTCCTTCTTGCCTTTGTATGAGGCCAAAAGGGAGACATTGCCTCCTGTGACAGCCTTAAAGCAGACACCAGGAATGTCATCAACAGCATGACCTTTGTGACCAAATCAAGCAACCAGAGCTTCATTATTTTCCTTAATAAAATTCAAACAACCATCACTGGGCACAAAGGCTGTGATGTTTTTGCCATTCTTCATCACCTGGACCCTGACACCATCCCTGATGGCAGAATTTGGCTTCAACCCTACCTTTTGTAGCACAATTTCCTTTGCGTGGGAAGTGTCTCCAAAAAGGCTGGCCTTCAGGACTGTGCCAAAATGCGCTTTATAGTACTGGTCATCATGCCACTTCTGATCGCACTGGTGGCTCTGGAGCTTCTTGGCAGTATGAAGATAGTGACACTTGTCCATCCTGCTGCCGACGTGGGCTTGGCCAAAAGAACCATACCATATGCTTTTATGTGGACTTTCATTTCTTGCAGTAGAGTGGAATAGTTATGTTGACTGATCCTCCTGCTGGAAAGAACTTCAAATGTTTAATAACGTACAAAAACCTTTTAAAGAAATGTGTTCATGATCCAGCAAGTTATTAAGGAATCCTCAGAGGCCAAAACATAAGTTAGAAAGATACTCAGCTGCCTTTTGCCTCAGACATACTTTATGAATTGGGTGGCTTTTGACTTTTGGTTTTTCATGGCCTCAGTCATAGGGACAGAAGATAAAACCCAGAACCTGCCCAAGATAGGAGTCTAAGAGGACCCTTCCTATAAAGTCAGGATTTCAATTGCCATGCCTCAGTGTAAAGGTGATTCAGTGCAACTTAGAAATACACCTGTCACCTGAGGGATAGAAACAATCATGAATTCACCCAACCAAAGTGATGCTAGATTGGTAGTGTCCCAATAGAGCCCAAGCTCTAGTCCATCAGGCATCCCCAATTTGACTTCTCCTCACAGTGGGACACTCCTGCTTATCAGCAGGGCTGGTAGCCTCTTCGAGACTACTCTTGAGGCGGTTATGAGAATTCTACTTATCAGTGTCCAGACCAACTGCCACCGGAGGAAAGACACAACCGAAACACAAGTTAATTGCAAGAATCACACAGGCAGTTTATTACTCACAAATCCTTTTGGCGTTCCTGGGTACAGCTTAAGGGGTCCCATTGGTGTGCTCCTCTTGGCTGTCTTTGAGCGATGTGGAAATAGTCCACATTCAGTGTTGGAGTCTGAAGGACTACGCAGCAGGGGGGGCCCTTAGCTTTAGTACCTTTTCTGGCCAATGCCTTTTAATTTTTTTTTTTAATTTCTTTTTATTTATTTATTTTAGAGAGGAGACACAGAGTGAGAGAGAGAGAGGTGGGGAGGAGCTAGAAGCCTCAACTCCCATATGTGCCTTGACCAGACCAGTGCAGGATTTTGAACTGGTGACCTCAGTGTTCCCAGGTTGACTCTTTATCCACTGCACTACCACAGGTCAGGCCTGGCCAATGCCTTTTAACAGGTCTCAATCTACAGGATTATCACCTCAACCCACCTTTCTGAAAGTTCCTTGCAGGGAGCCCTTTTTTTGTTAATCTACTGAAATGTTACATCAAGCCACATTTAAGGTGTTCCCATGGATGTGTCTTATTTACGTTAACCTACAGAGTTATGATATCAAGCCACTTATCTATATATAACTTCACCCACACACTAACTGAGCCCTGCGAGAAAGGCAGAGTCTGTTTATCATATCTGTACACACTATATTAATTTCTATCCAGACAGCATAACTTTATTTAATTTCCTTAATTTCTTTTATTATATCCTAATTATTTCCATATATCTTCCATATTTCCCCATATTTCTATATACTTAGTCACCACAACATTATATTACTGCAACAGGTGATGTCCCTGAGATACCTCGTAGAACTAAATACACATTCCTTTAGAGGAACCTGTCTTTCCCAGGCCTCAAGAAATCCTTTGTGCCTGACCTGTGGTGGCGCAGTGGATAAAGCGTCGACCTGGGAACACTGAGGCCGCCAGTTCAAAACCCTGCACTGGTCTAGTCAAGGCACATATGGGAGTTGATGCTTCTAGCTCTTCCCCCCTTTCTCTCTCTCTCTCTCTCTTTCTCTCTCTCCCCTCTCTAAAATGAATAAATAAAAATTAATAAAAAAAGAAATCCTTTGTGATAGGTTTAAGAAATTTCAGCTTATGTCCCAAAATTATAAAATAAATAAAGAAGCTAAAAAGCATGAATATTGAGCTAGCAGAAATAACAGCAGAATCAAACCCATGAAGACTGAAGATAGTGGAATTATCAATCATACATTATAAAATAAGTATTTTAATACAATTAAATTACAAATAGAAGATCAGAATTTAAAAATGACAAAAATAGTTTTAAAAAGAATTTCTAGAAATGAAAAATTATGAATTCAACAGTTAATTAGACACAGCTAAGAAGAGAATTAGTAAGGTAGGGACAGTTCTGGAAAAAAATAAAATCCAGAATGCAGCACATAGAGACAAAGAGATGGAAAATATAAGAGGATAATAGATCTGGAAAACAAAAGAAAAAAATAAAATATATGTAGAATATATATAGAATATATATAGGTGTTCTAGAAGAAGAAACAATGATGCAGAGACAATATTTAAACAGATAATGGTTTAGAAATTTTCAGTATTGATGAAAGACATCTATTTACATATTCAGGAAGCTCAATGAATCTTAAGATAAAAAGAAATCCACACCTGCATATATTATAAATGAAACAACAGAACACCAAGACAAAGAACAGAGCCGAAGCAACAACAGGGAAAGACAGATTATCTTTAAAGAATGGTGATTATCCGAACCCCCCCAAAAGAAGAAAGAATGGTTAATATTCTAACAGTTTCCTCTCAACAGCAATAATAGAAACCACTGAAATATTTTAAATATGCTGAGAGAAAATTACTGTGAACCTAGGATTGTAAGGTATTTTCCCACCGAGGAAGAAAGAAGGGCGTATTTACCAAGTGTGGAATAGCAAAAGCTTTATTTCGTAGATCGCATCCTGGACGAGGTTCTCTGGTCTGCAAGACAGGCCAGAGAAGTCGCACCGCCTCCCCTGCCCAGGGGTAATTTATAGCGTCAATAGGGTTGATATGACATGGTGAAATTTCATTGGTGACAACCGGTTGTTCTTTTTCAAAGGGCTCCAGGCCATTTCTTTTTGGTGGGCATGGGTGTGGGCAGTTCCAGCCAAAGTTCCCAGGCCTGGTTCCTCACGTGACCTTCCCCCATTGCCAACTGACCTCACATTCCAACCTTTTATGTTAGATAGGGGTGCCGCTATTCGTCTGGCTGCTTCCTGCTGGTTAGGGGCAACGTGGGAAAGGGAGGTTGGAAGGTGGTGGCTCTGAGGGGAGTCGCGTATATAGGTGTAGGAGCATCTGTTTGAACATGACTCGAGAAGCCTCGCGGATGCGGTCCTGTAAGAATCTAAAAAAGAGGAGCAAATATGAGTAATATGCTGATAATTAGAAGAGGAACGATAGGGGCAATCCAGATGAGGATGGGTGACTGCCATCAGGAGTTAAGCAGGCTGTAGGAGGAGAGATCCTTGTACAGTTTCTCTTATAGATGGTTGAGGACCCCGATGCTTTCTTCCATTGGGCCAGTCTCATTGAACAGCTTTGCTCCCTGCTTTAACTCACTCTGGATGCAGGTTTCTGGTGGGAGGGACAGGAGCAACAGGAGGGTCTGTCTTCAGGGCCCAACCTTTTAGTGAGCCGGAGATGTGTAGGGCTCAGTGGTTACAACTGCCAGAAGTCCATATGGGGTCCCATCCACCTGGGCTGTAGGGAGCCAGGTTGGAGCTCCCTCAGAAGAACCTTGTCTCCTGGCTGGAGGGTCTGGTCCACGTGTTCCCCGAGAAAATGGTGGAGCAAAGACAGAAAGGGGAGGTAGGCGGCAAGAGGAGGGGGGCTCGGCCAAGAGAATAAAATTGAGAATTTAGAGTTGAAAATGTGAGGTCGGTTGGCAATGGGGGAAGGTCACGTGAGGAACCAGAACCGGGAACTTTAGCTGGAACTGCCCACACCCATGCCCACCAAAAAGAAACAGCCCCACCAGGCGGTGGCGCAGTGGATAGAGCGTTGGACTGGGATGCTGAAGACCCAGGTTTGAGACACTGAGGTTGCCAGCTTGAGTGCGGGCCCATCTGGCTTGAGCAAAAGCTCGCCAGGTTGGACCCAAGGTCGCTGGCTCCAGCAAGGGGTTACTCTGTCTGCTGAAGGCCTGTGGTCAAGGCACATGTGAGAAAGCAATCAATGATCAACTATGATGTCGCAATGGCAACGAAAAACTAATGATTGATGCTTCTTACCTCTCTCTGTTCCTGTCTGTCTGTCCCTATCTATCCCTCTCTCTGACTCTCTCTCTCTGTCCCTGTAAAAAAAACAAAAACAAAAAGAAAACAGCCCCGAGCTCTTTGAAAAAGAACGACAGTCTGTCAGCCAATGAAATTTCACCACGTCATATCAACCTTATTGATGCTATAAATTACCCCTGGGCCGGGGAGGTGGTGCGACTTCTCTGGCCCATCTTGCAGACCAGAGAACCTCGTCTGGGATGTGCTCTACTAAATAAAGCTTTTGCTATTCCACACTTGGTAAATATGTCCTTCTTTCTTCCTCAGCGGGGAAATACCTTACAAGGATTGTATATGCAGAAAAAATATTTTTTAAACGAGGAAGAAATAAAGACATTTGCAGACAAAATCTGAGTGAATTCATCATCAGCACAATCTTACCAGAAGTAATTATCATTATTATTTTTTGAAATTCTAAAGGATATACTTTAGGCCAGTGGTTCTTAACCTTTTTTGAGCTACCGAACCCACCAGTTTTATATGCGCATTCACCGAACCCTTCTTTAGTATGATAAATAAAATATGATTTTTTTCCCCAAATTTAGTTTGCCGGTGCGAGACTAGAGTTGCTCAACTTGGCATTGCATATCATGCAGATAGGACGCTGACTCCCATCCCGTTCCGTGACACATGTGAATCCACGTTGTACATATTCGTCCGACCACTTTCTTTCTTTGCTTGACATATTTAGTATGGATTAAAATATTAAGAAAGAAACCACACGACGTACAACTACGTCACCGTTGACTACTGCACGCACTAAATTCCCCACAGCACTGGTTGGCCAAGCAATGTAACGTGATCCTCTGCAGCAAGTGATGGCCAAGTGGGGCGTGTCATCATGACTTTACACAAGTGTGTCTTTACCTCCGTGGCAGAGGCTTCTCCGAACCCCTGAGACTGACTCATCGAACCCCTCGGGTTCTACAGAACCCAGGTTAAGAACCACTGCTTTAGGCAGAAGAAAAGTCTGTGATGCAAAAAGGAAAGAAGAGCAAAGAAAGTGCTAAGAACATCAACTCTATATGATGTCTTTTTTTTTTACAGGGACAGAGAGAGAGAGTCAGAGAGAGGGATAGATAGGGACAGACAGACAGGAGTGGAGAGAGGTGAGAAGCATCAATCATCTGTTTTTCGTTTCGACACCTTAGTTGTTCATTGATTGCTTTCTCACATGTGCCTTGACTGCGGGCCTTCAGCAGGCCGAGCAACCCCTTGCTGGAGCCAGTGACCTTGGGTCCAAGCTGACGAGCTTTTGCTCAAGCCAGATGGGCCTGCGCTCAAGCTGGCGACCTTGGGGGTCTCGAACCTGGGTCCTTCGCATCCCAGTTCGACGTTCTATCCACTGCGCCACCGCCTGGTTAGGCGTCTTTTTTTTTTTTTTGACAGAGACAGAGAGTCAGAGAGAGGGACAGATAAGGACAAACAGACAGGAAGGGAGAGATGAGAAGCATCAGTTCTTTGTTGTGGCACCTTAGTTGTTCATTGATTGCTTTCTCATATGTGCCTTGTTGTGGGGGTGGCTATAGAAGAGTGAGTGACCCCTTGCTCAAGCCAGCGACCTTGGGCTCAAGCCAGTGACCTTGGGCTTCAAATCAGTGACCTTTGGGTCATGTCTATGATCTGACACTCAAGCCAGCAACCTTGGGGTTTCAAACCTGTGTCCTCTGCGTCCCAGTCTGGAGCTCTATCCACTGCCAACATTATCTTGTAAGGTTTAAAAGAACAAAGATTAAACCAAAGTATATGATATCAGTGGTTCAAAATTTGGGGGAGTAAGTGACTAAAGTTGAATAGTTATAATCCTTATTATAAGGCCAGCAGACATGGCCATGCAGGTTCACATTGGAATTAGGCAGACGGTAAGTAAACTGTGGAGTCAGAAAATGGTGGACCATTTTGTTTTTTAGAGTCTTGCAACAGCGGATGAGCAGGCAGGCAGGGAAAACTGCTTGCCTATCTCTCTCAAGACTCACAAGCCAAAAACAGGCTGGGATGGGGAGGGAGAAACCCCTTACCCCGGTAAAAAAAAAAAAAAAAAAAAAAAAAAAAGCAAACAATGGCCACTCCCAAGCAGTCAGGCTGTCCACAATTTGCTATCTGCTGCTCTGAGGGCAAGCACCCATAGCCTTACATAATCTACTGTAGACACATGGGGCTGCCCCTTGCTCATGCACCAATCAGGCAAAGTACAAGGTAAGCAAGCTTAACACACTTGTTATACACTTGTTTCCCCAACACTTATCTTTGGGGGCAGAAAAGAATTTAGATACTGGTAAAATTTGGATTTTGACGAGCATCCATGCTAACATTTCTAGGGTAGTCACTAAAAGAACAAATAGAACGGTTGCCATCTCATCCCTATATAGTCTGCGACTCTAATGCTCATGAACTCCTGTGTCTTACTCAGGTGTATTTATGGCCAGTAGTCACCTCCGTCACAGCCATTCACATGCAGGTTCACATTAGATTCAGGCAGACGGTAAAGAAACAATGTAGCCAAAAAGTGGTGGGCTATTCCTTTATTCAAGTCTTGCACCAGCTGACAAGCAAATACACATAGGGCTCCTAAAGCCACTGACACATTCTCCAGTTCCACAACCAGGAGAATCTTCTCCAGTTTCTCCTAGAATCAAAGGCCCCACCAGTTTCAGCAGACTCACAAAAGCCCCTCACCCCTGGTTCCCCAGCTTTCCCTTCAGCACTCTGCATTCTCTCTCTGCTCTCACTCTTTTCAAACATGGCTTTTTTCTCCTTCTCCTTCTCTGCTCTTTTCAAAACTTTCTGGCACAAAAACCCCTCCTCCAGCAAACATTAGCAAGACAATGGCCCTTCCCAAACACGGAGGTAATTTGCAATTTCACAGATCACATATACATGGCTCTGCCCAGCGCAGTTTTCTAACAATAAAAGTAAGTGGACTAAAATAATTTTACAAACTCATTTGCCCAACACTCAGGTCTATACTTCCGGACAGTAGTGTACAAGTGGTTGCAATGGGAAGGGCCTGCCCATGTACGGAGGAGTATTTTATCAATAGCATTGTTTGGAATTGCCAGTCAATAGTAACAACAAAGCATAACAATTTTTAGTGGGTTTTATTATTGTATTTAAAATTTTCATCCCTCCATTCCCAGTTTCATGGAACTGTTCCTAGATTCTCTTTTATAACTTTTTGTTTCCCATGCAAAGTCTGATATTTCAATTTGCAGATGTCTGGCTCTTTGCTCTTTCTTCTTTAAGTCATTTCCTTGATGAACAATATACTTTAGGGCAGTGGTTCTAAAAATAGGGTCCACAAACTTCTAGGATTCCCCAAGACCCTATCAGGGGAGCCTCAAGGTCAAAATGAGGTTTAGATTAATACAAAGACCATTATTTGACATGTCACTGTGTTGATGTTTGAACTAATGGTGCAAAAGCAACGGTAGCTAAAGCTGCTGGCACCTTAGCAGAAATCAAGGCAATGGCGCCAAACTTTATTTATGTTACTTGTGTCGTATGCCAAAGCAGGATGATTATCTCAGGAAATGCACTCGTGCAACTCTGAAGTTGTGAGCTAAACTAGCTGCTTTTTCCATAAGACACCATTTTTACAAAAGAATGAATGACAGAAAACTGTAGGGAAGATTTGTGCACAAAGGAAAACTGTGTATTTTCTATAGCACATGCTTAGCTGATTTTGATTCTATGGAGCTATTTTGCAACTCTGTAAACTGTAGATAACTGATAGCAATGCAAAATAATTCTTGTCTATAGATATGCAAATAATTCTGCTGGGTGGAGGGATACCCTTCCCCCTTTATAAAAGAGCCAGTTTTGTGCCATTTGCACATTTATTTTGACATTCTTATATTCATTATAAATTGTGCATCTTTGACTTCCCCTTTAAACTGGTTAAAACATCTGCCTGGCTCCCTCATTATGAGTTAAATAAAATCTTTAACATGTTCATTTTATATCTGTATGAGAGTTATAGTTTTATCTTTTAAAAAATTATCGTAACAAAGACTATTGTTACTCCAGCTTGAGTATATGGCAGAAAATTTCTTTAAAAATAATTGAAATGAGCTTGTCAAGGAAAATACTGGCAGTATTTGTTATAAAAGATCAAATCCAAGCTTTCAAGTGAAAATTAGAACATCTGCCACTATGAACTTGACAGCTTTGCAAGACTTAAAGACTTAACTCATGTGATTGGTAGTGATGTTAATGAATATGATCTTGTATAATGAAATGTGACCACATTTGAAAGATTTGAATAACACAGCCAATATTTTCCAAATGACCAACATATGATGTTAAAAGATCATGCATAGTTTAAAAAATTCATTTGAAGTTCATGATAGGCCAATAGATTTTAATGTAAAAGGTATGAAGAGTTCATTGATATGTTTTTCAGATTTTACATGCAACTACTTTTAAAGAAACTAGCTGTAAGGCCAGGAGCCGCCATCGTGGCCATTCACATGCAGGTTCCCATTGGATTCGGGCTGACGGTGAAGAAATGGCAGAGTCGGAGGATGGTAGGCCATTCTGTTTATTGGTGTCTCACCAATACAGGCAAGCCACAAGAGAAGACAAGGGAGAAGCAGAAAACCAGCTTTTCCCATGGAGGTCAAGGGATCAGGGAGGCCCCTGCAATGGGGATAGCAGGAACCGAGAGAGAGAGCTCCCGGACTGCCCCAGTTTATAGCATAGATAATCCACACCTTTAATCCAATTATACATTCAAGAAAGTCTCTGATACAAAGCCACCCATCTGAGGCATAATGGGATTCCTCCCTACATCACCACCCTACATCATCCAATCAATCAAGGGTGTGGAGAAGAGCCTACTCTTAAAACCAAGCCTTAGGCCATAACAACCTGGCCTGCTTACATTACAGCCTTTCCCCCACACCCATCCCAAGCACAAGGGCAAATAATATTACCTGGGTGACGGGCTTCCATGTGGGCAGCACCATCTTTAACAAAGTGAGCATATTATATTTTATCTGCCCAACACTAGCACTTGCTGAGTTTTGCTGTACTATCAAAGAATATATATATATTTTTTTTTAACAGGGACAGACAGACAGGAACGGAGAGAGGTGAGAAGAATCAATCATTAGTTTTTCGTTGCCGTCGCGACACCCTAGTTGTTCATTGATTGCTTTCTCACATGTTCCTTGACCGCGGGCCTTCAGCGGTATAAAGCCAGTAGTTGAGGCCACTATCACAGCCGCCCGACCCACGCAGGTTCACATTAGATTCGAACAGTCGGTAATAAAACACAGGAGCCAAAAACTGGTGAGCCATCAGCTTTAATTCAAGCTTGCACCCGGCGGGCAAGCAAAAACACACACTGGGCTCCAAAACCCACACATTCAGTGCTCACAAAGCTACTGACTTATCCGAGTTTCCTAGAATCAAAGCTTTCCAGCTCACCAGACTTATTCACCTCTGTTTCCCATCTCCTCCTGCACAAACTCTTCCTCAGCACTCTGCCATCTCGGCTGCTTCTCCTGGCCTTCACGTGGCCTTACTCTGCTCTCCTCTCTAATACTAATCTCAGGAACACAGGAACCAAGAGAGAAAGCAAGCTCCCGGACTGCCCCAGTTTATAGCATAGAAAATCCAAACCCTTAATCCAATCTACAGACAAGAAAGTCTCTGATACAAAGCCACCCATTTGAGGCATAAGGGGATTCTTCAGGAGAATGCACCACCCTACATTATCCAATCAGTCAAGGGTGTGGGGAAGAGTTTACTCTTAAAATAAGCCTTAGGCTATAACGACCCGGCCTGCCCACAGCCTGTTCCAGAACACACATTAATATCAACAAACTTCCATGTGGGCAGCACCATATTCAACAAAGTGAGCATAATATATTTTATCTGCCCAATAAGCGGACTGAGCAATCCCTTGCTGGAGCCAGCGACCTTGGGTCCAAGCTGGCGAGCCTTCGCTCAAGCCAGATGGACCGCGCTCAAGCTGGTGAGCTCGGAGTCTTGAACCGGGGTCCTCCGCATCCCAGTCCCACGCTCTACCCACTGCGCCACCGCCTGGTCAGGCTCAAAGAAGAAAATTTTTAATCATTTGAACAGTCTATTAAAATACTCTATTCTTTCTACACATATCTATATGAAACTGTGCTTTTTTCATATACTTCAAACAACAAATCACAATAGAGTGAAGGCACAATAGAGTGAAGCAAATATGAAAACCCAGCTGTCTCTATCAAGCCAGACATTAAGGAGATTTGCATAAATGTACAACAGAGCCACTTGTCTTGTTATTTTGTTTTGTTTTGACCTAACTTTCTCAAACTATTCAAAAAAATATTGAAAAGAAAGGAAGGGGCCTGACCAGGTGGTGGCGCAGTGGATAGAGCGTTGGACTGGGATGCGGAAGACTCAGGTTCGAGACCCCAAGCTTGCCAGCTCTAGCGCGGGCCCATCTGGCTTAAGCAAAAGCTCGTCAGCTTGGACCCAAGGTCGCGGCTCCAGCACGGGGTTGCTCAGTCTGCTGAAGGCCCGCGGTCAAGGCACATATGAGAAAGCAATCAATGAACAAATAAGGTGTCGTGACGGCAATGAAAAACTAATGATTGATGCTTCTCACCTCTCTCCGCTCCTGTCTGTCTGTCCCTATCTATTCCTCTCTCTGACTCTCTCTCTGTCCCTGTAAAAAAAAAAAAAAAAGAAAAAGAAAAAAAAAAAGGAAGGATCCCAAGCACTTTTTATGAGGTCAGCGTTATCCTGATTCCAAAACCAAATAAAGACAATACAAAAAAAAGAAAATGATAGGCCAATATTTCTGATGAACATACATGCAAAAATTCTCAACAAAATAGTAGCAAACTGAATTCAGCAATACATTGAAAAGATTGTACACCATGATCAACTGGGATTTATTCCTGGGATGCAAGGTTGGTTCAATATCTATAATTCAGTTAATATGATACATTACATAAACAAAATACAGGATGAAAATCATATGATCACATCAATAGATGCAGAATAATCCAGCATCCATGTATGATAAAAACTCTCAGCCAACTGGGACTATAAGAACATACCTCAACATAATAAAAGCTATATATAACAAACCCACAGCTAACGTCATACACATGATAAAAACCTAAAAGCATTTTACTTCAGGAGCAAGACAAGGATGTACACTTTCTCCACTTTTATTCAACATAGTACTAGAAGTCTTAGCCACAGCAATCAGAGAAGAAAAAGAAATAAAAGGTATCCAAATTGGAAAGGAAGAAGTGAAGCTCTGATTTGCAGATGACATAATAATATATATAGAGAACTGCAAAGAGCCCATCAAAAAACTGCTAGAACTAATAAGTGAATTTAGTAAAGCATAGCAGGATACAAAATTAACATTCAGACATTGGTTATGTTTTTATATACCAATAACAAACTAGCAGAAAGAGAAATTAAGAAAAACTTTATTTACAATTGCATTAAAAAATGCCTAGAACTAAATTTAATCAAGGAGGTAAAAGACCTGTATCCAGAAGGAAATTGAAAAAGATACAAATAAATGGAAACATAGATCATGCTCATGGATAAGAAGAATTAACATAATTAAAATGTCTACACTACTCAAAAAAATCTATAGATTCAATGAAATTTCTATCAAAATATCAATGGCATTTTTCACTGAAATAGAACAAATAATCTAAAATTTATGTGAAACCACAAAAGACTTTAAATAGCCAAAGCAATTTTGACAAAGAAGAACAAAGTTGGAGATATCACACTACCTGATATCAAACCATACCACAGGGTTATAGTAATCACAGTAGCATTATGCTGGCTAAAATCAGACACATAGATCAATGGAACAAAATAAAGAGCCCAGAAATAAGCCCACAGTATATGGTCAATTAATCTATGACAAAGCAGGTAAGTATATATAATGGAGAAAAGCCTGTCTCTTTAATAAGTGGTGTTGGGAAAACTGAATAGATACATGCAAAAAAATAAAACTAGACCACCTTTTTTCCCTATATACAAGAATAAAATCAAAATGGATTAAAGACTTAAATGTAAGATACGGAAACACAAAATGCCTAGAAGAAAACATAGGCAATAAACTCTTTGACATCACTTTTAGAAATATTTTTTCTGATATATATCTTCAGGCAAGGGAAACAAAAGAAAAATTAAGCAAGTAGGACTACATCAAATTGAAATATTTTGTAACAAAGGAAACCATCAACAGAACGCAAAAAGATAATTTAACTGATTGGAGAAGATATTCTCCAGTGATACACTTGATAAAGGGTTTATATCTAAAATATATAAAGAACTCATACAATTTAGCACCAAAAAACCCCCAAACAACCTGATTAAAAAATAGGCAGAGGACCTAAATAGACTTTTCTCTAAGAGGATATACAGGTTGTCAATAGACGTATGAAAAGATGCTGAATGTCATAATTATCAGGGAAATGCAAGTCAAAACCACAATGAGATATTGCCTCACATCTGTCAGAATGCCTATCATGAACAAATCAATAAACAACAAGCGTTCATTATGATGTGGAGATAGTGGAAACCTTGTACACTGCTGGTGGGATTGCAAATTGGTGCAGCTACTATGAAAAACAGTATGGAGTTTCCTAAAAAAATTAAAAATAAAACTACCATATGACACCACTCCTGAGTATTTATCCCAAGAAATCTAAACCACTAATTTGAAAAGATACATGCATCTATATGTTTACTGCAGCATTATTATTATTATTATTTTACAGAGATAGAGAGAGAGTCAGAGAGAAGGATAGATAGGGACAGACTGGAACAGACAGAGATGAAAATCATCAATCATCAGTTTTTCGTTGCCGTTGCAACACCTTAGTTGTTCATTGATTGCTTTCTCATATGTGTCTTGACCGCGGGCCTTCAGCAGACAGAGCAATCCCTTGTTGGAGCCAGACACCTTGGGTCCAAGATGGTGAGCTTTTGCTCAAGCCAGATGAGCCCGCGCTCAAGCTGGCGCCCTTGGGGTCTTGAACCTGGGTCTTCCACATCCCAGTCCAACGCTCTATTCACTGCACCACCACTTGGTCAGGCACTGCAGCATTATTTAGAGTAGCTAAGATATGGAAGCAACCTAAGTGTACATCAGTAGGTAAACAGATACAGAAAAGGTGGTTCATATATACAATGGACTATTAGTTGGCCATAAAAAGAATGAAATCTTACCATTTACAACAATTTGGATAGACCTAGCGGGTATTACATTAAGTGAAGTAAGTCAGAAAGAGAAAGACAAATACATATGATTTCACTTAGATATGGAACCTAAAAACAAAAATAAATGAATAAACAAACAAACTCATAGATACAGAGAACAAACTGATGGTTGCCAGATGGGAGGTAGCTAAGTGAAAAAGGTGAAGGGATTAAGAAGTACTAATTGACAGTTACAAAATAGTCACGGGGATGTAAAGTACAGCATAGAGAATACAGTCAATGATATTGTAATAACTATGTATGGTGCTGGGTGAGTCACTTCGTAAGTTATATAAACGTCTAACCACTATGCTCCATACCTGAAACTAATATTGAATATCAACTGTAATTTTAAAATTTAAAAATTAAGATAAAAAAGAAATAGCCAAAAACATTTTTTGTTTTGGAAATAGTAATATTTCATAAAAATATATAATTAATGTTAAAAGGTGATTTTTATTATTGTTATTTTACAAATTAATAAGTAGTTTGAGAACCTATATAGAGAAGCTCCTTGAAAATCCTCAATAATTTTTAAGTGTGGAAAAGGATACTGAGATCAAAATGTTTGAGGATCACTGTTTTTGAGAAAAGATTGTTAAAATTGAACTAGTTAATGGTTGTTCATGTCAGAGGATGGGTTTTGGAAAGAAAAGGGACTATGGATTTAGATGAAGTTGGATTTCTTCTTGCATCGTACAAGAGTTTCTGGGGAGTAATTCGTCTAGTTCTTGCTTTGCCGTTAATAAGAGTAGTATCAATTATTTTGGGGGCACCTTTTCTATGCGAAGTATACCACATGAATTATTTATTTCTACAACAATCTTTAAAGGTAGGCCATTTTATTATTCTTATTACTATTATTGTAATTATTACTATTCTTAAGCAAAGCCAGTTTCAAAGGTTAGGGGGCTTACCCAGAGTCTGTAACAGCCAGGATACAAACCCCATTCTGTGCTGCTTCATAGCCAGAGGCCTTCACTGGGAGTCAATGTCACCTCTTGATTCTGAGTACCATGGCCAACTCTCCTCATTTTCCTGGGTCTCAGTTTCCCCATGTGTAAAACAAACAAGATTAGATGGAGCTTCACCCACCATGGTCAGGTCCTCAGCTCTGCATAGAACATACAGCACATTTTTCTACAGTCAAGAGGCTTCCAGTATGGGCGATCCCTAATGTCTGGTCAAGCTGCCCAATTCTGTAATGTTCACAACCCATATTCTCTGCACTGTCACTGTGAGTCCTGGGGTTTGAATCGCTTAGTGGTTGGAAGTGAAGAAGCCTAAGCAGAGGATGAGATGCTGCCAGTTCATTGGTGTGCAGAGGCAAGATGTGAATTAATCCAGTAGTTAATTCATCTTGCCACTGAATCCTAGAGGCCTGAAAACAGAAACCTAAGCATGAAGCTTCCACTGCCAGAGGATTTTATCTCCCCCTCTCTCCCACCCCTCAATTCAGGAGTTGCTTTCAGCTAACATTACCTCTGCTTTCTGAGCACAAGCCAGGCTATTGTGCTGGAAATAATGTGTTAGTCTTACTGGAGTGGCTTGTGTTGCCATAGTTACTGTTTGGGTTCTGTGCTCCTAAAATTTCAAGTGTTTATAAGGCAAAAAGTGTTTACTGATTTTTCTGTTTTCTCTTTGGAAAATCAGATTAAAGAGGAAGCAGATTTTATATCTTGTTAAATGCGTCTGTTCTGGGTAGGTACCGTCATACCCAGCATTGCAGAGTAACAGTTAACTCTCCAGTGGTGAAAAGTGGGCTTGGCCACGACCTTGAAAAATGTAGTTATCAGCATCCTGCTGAGGACCCACAATCACTGCCTGATGATGGATGGAAGGCGAGTTGTCGTTGCCAGTTGCAGCTCAGGAAATTGCATGACACAGTTGGTTATTTATGACCGAGCAACACAGAGCTCCTTAGTAGGTTTCCCAGTTGCTGCCACTCTAGGCACTTGCCACCCGGTGCTGATGGTGGGTCGGGAGTTTGCACAGAGATGGGAAGGGGAGGTGGACATAAACTGGTGTGGGCAAAAAAGGCAATCTTGGCCATGTGGCACGCATGAGCAACTAGAAGTACAGCACACAGAGACTCCGCTTTTGCAGCCACAATGTCTGTTTGTACTGCCTGTTCGCCTCTCTCGTTTGCAGACTCTGCATCAGCCCACATTTGAGCCCAGAAATAGTCCCCTTTGCCTGCTTGTCACTAGCCAGACTGGTCTTTATGTAGCTGTCTCCTAGGAGCGCAATGCTATGCCACATGGCTGGAAGCTGTGTTTACAAGCTTTTCATCTGTCTTCCTTAACTTGTGGTTGCTATGGTTTCCTTTGCCTGCTGGGCCTGGCCTTTTTAAGGGGACAAGCTGTCCACTCAATATAAACCCGGAGGCACAGCTCTGCCAGTATTGGCCTTTTGGCCACAGTCCCAACCATATCTCATCAGCTGGCCATGCCGAGCCCTACACCAGCCCCTTGTGGGGCTGACTTTGATTTTTGCCCCAGCTCTGTCTACTGTGGGGTCCACCACCTTACTGCCATCTTGGGTCCTGCATTTGCCTCAATCAAGGAGCTCATTTTGCTTCTTGTTGAACTGATTTCTCAGTAGCTCGAATTCTACATTGCAGAGCCCTGTCCTCCTGTATAATTATCACAGTCACCTACTTATATTCAGGTCTCATCGAAAGCTGAAACAACTCCACCTGGAGACATCCGTTGCAGATGGCCCAGCTTCCATTTTCCCCTTTTCAGTTAATAGCACTCCGTCTTTTTTTTTAAAGATTTATTTATTCATTTGAGACAGGAGAGAGAGAGAGAGAAAGAGAGAGAGAGAGAGAGAGAGAGAGAGAGAGAGAAAAGGGAGACACAAGGGGGGAGGAGCAGAAAGCATCAACTCCCATATGTGCCTTGACCAGGCAAGCCCAGGGTTTTGAACCAGCAGCCTCAGCTTTCCAGGTCGATGCTTTGTTCACTGGCCACCACAGGTCAGGCAGCACTCTGTCTTTTGAGGAACTACTCCATGGACCCCATTCTCAGCTTATAGGTGTCTAATGGGGCTCATCCCAGCCCTCTTATTCCAGGGCCTGGCCAATCAAAAAATTACTATCTTCCAGCTCAATGATTGGTCCAGCGAGGGACACATGATCCAAGCCCGGCAAAGGAGAATTAATTCTGGAAATTTTGCAAGAAAGAAGATTTTTTTTGTTCTGTGCTTGTTCAGAGGTTGGATATAATTCTGATGGCTGAGGGGGAGGCTACTATTTGAGGAGAATGAAACCATGCAGACCAGATCAGAATTAAGAGGTCAGAGAGAGCCTATGGTGACCGGGCAACGTTGTTTGCATGCCTTAACTGTAGTCCAAATGTTTGAGTGAAAATAAACTCTCTTTTTATGCAAATGCCTGCTTGAGTTGTGTTTTCGTCATTTGCATCTGAAAGAGTCTGATATCTTCCCATTCATGAGGACACTGAACCTCCAAGAAACGAAATAACCTACCCAGGAATACCCAGCTACTGTGGTTTGGCCCCATTTCTCTTGGAAGACTATCTCTCTTCCACTCTCCCACACCGACTTTGAATAGTAACCTGTCATTTGTGCCACAATTTCACAAGAGGCAGAGTACCTTCATATGCCTTATACCGCACAGCAATTCCCTACTCTCACCGTGTGTTCCCAGCACAGGGCTATTATTATTGTTATGAACAGTATTATCATTCCCATTTTACAGAGGAGGGTGTTGAGAATTGGATACATGTGCACTCAGCTATTGAGTGGCAAAGGGGGACTGTTTATTTTAAGTCTGGTTTCATATTTATTCCTTTCCCCTGCATTACTTTCTCAATGTGCCACGAAGAGAGGTTGCACCAGCTGAAGGCCTCTTGTTCTTACATCAGTGTTTTTCAACCACTGGGCTGTGGACCGGTTGCCAGAAATTTTGTGCCAGTCGAAGAAAGAGTTAACCACTCAGATGTTGTGTGAAGATTATAGATCCAACGATCTTAGTCAAACTCACTTATGCTCCAGGTAATTTCTGTCTTATTAGTCCCCCAAATAATTTTCCTATTTTCACTGGTTCCCAAGTGTAAAAAGGTTGAAAACCACTCCTTTACATTTCTCCAAGGAGCCTTGATCACTCCATAGCTTGGAGGTAGTTGCCTTTGGAGGACGCCTGACATGATAGAAAAGGCACAGGGTCTGGAGTCAAGCAGACCCAGTTCAAATCTGGCTTCTACCACTCACTGGCTCTGTAATCACGGGAAGCTACTTGCTCCAACTGGACTCTAGTTTCCTCTTCTATAAAACCTGTGAGTCGAGGAGAAGAGTTTTTGCCTTGCAATATTTTTGTGAGAATTAAATAGAGTCAGTGCATGTGAGCAGCAATAAATAATAATTTCAACAATGAACATGACTTGGACATTTACTATATTATTTACTATTATTATCTCTATATTTCATACAAGAAAACTGAGGCCTAGAAAAGTCAAGTGACTTGCCCAAGAAAAAGCAGTATTTAATCCAAACATGATGGTTAAGAGCCGTTAATCACAGGGCTTAGGATAGAATAAGTTTTTAAATTACAGGAGACTCTTTTTTCATCCCACTCTCATTTCTTTGGAGAGTTCAGCTCCCAGTGTTCACAATAGAGCTGAAGCACAGCAACTAGGGTAGAAGAGTGTATGTCCAGGTGGCACATGGGGCTGGTGGTAATAATGGTCAGAGACCAAGAAGACAGATGGGGCCTAGATGCCAATGAAGGAGGGCCCAGCAAGACAGGTGGGCTTAGGAATTAGGCACAAGACCAGAGAAAGCACAGTAGGTGACAATTTAATGACTCGAAAGGCTTTAGATCTCAGCCCCAGAGCTTTGCTGTGGTTTCTGTTAAGCCAGAAACCCACTGAAGAGTGGCTGATTGGGACCTTGTGGGAGATGGAGTGAGGATTAGGGGAAATGGCTGCTTCTTGCAGGCTTCTATGTCTTGACATTGACTAAGGCTTGATGGTGATAATCTTGAATCATTCAATCAATATATCTTTTTAACTTAATAAAGTCTTCTTTCCTTAGCAGTAGATTCTTCCCTCTCTTAGCACCCTACCTTCCTCCCACCCCCATTTCAGGAGACCCATGTAGGTGGGTGAAAACTTTGATCAGCTACTTGGAGTGGGGATGAAGGTGAGCTCCTAACCATTAAGCTTGAAGAACAGTAGATAGATGGTTCTACTCCATTGACTAACCACCAGCCTGTTATTTGGCTGAGTGGGTTGGCACTCTAAGGATGACAACTGAATAGCTTTGGGACAATAAAGCATATTTTTTGGAGCTGAGATAAAAGAAGGAGAAGAGAACGAAAAAAAAAAATTAAGTAGCCTGTAGGGGAGAGGACTTTGAAGTAATAGAAGAGAAATATTTAAAGGAAGTTTTATGAAGTATTGCCATATGATATGCAGTGTAAACTTTCTTTTCTGCCTCCCAAGAACTGTTCAGTAAAATAGATATTTCTATTCTTGTGTTGTGAAGTTTAATATTTTTCAAGAATACATTGAAATGTTGAGTCTCAGTTCAAGGTGGGTACGTGATGAGCAATAGTTGACCACCAGGATCTTGCCACATCTGGGTCACATATTTTTGGAGCATGTGCTATGTACCAGGTACAATGCCAGGCACTAAGGTTACAAAGGTGACTAGACATGGTCTCAGCTCTTTTGTGTGTGTGTGTGTGTGTGTGTGTGTGTGTGTGTGTGTGTGTGTGACAGAGACAGAGAGAGGGACAGACAGACAGGAAGAGAGAGAGATGAGAAGCATTAATTATTTGTTGTGGCTCCTTAGTTGTTCAGTGATTGCTTTCTCATATGTGCCTTGGGCTCCAGCAGAGCGAGTGACTTCTTGCTCAAGCCAGCGACCTTGAGCTTCAAGCCAGTATCTTTGGGCTCAAGGCAGCAACCATGGGGTCATGTCTATGATCCCACGCTCAAGCCAGCTACCCTGCATTCAAGCTGGTGAGCTTATGCTCAAGCCAGATGAACCTGCATGCAAGTCGGTGACCTTGGGGTTTTGAACCTGGGTCCTCTGTGTCCCAGTCCAATGCCCTTTCCATCCACTGTGCCACTTCCTGGTCAGGCATGGTCTCAGCTTTTAAGGAGTGTGCAGTCTTTTGGAAAAGAATGTTTGAAAACAGTTTATTTTGGGAGGCCAAACATCGAGTTGTTCTGAAAGGATATTAAAAGTTATCACTCGTGCCTGACCGGTGGTGGCATAGTGGATAGAACATTGACCTGGCATGCTGAGGACCCACGTAGGAAACGTTGGGGTTGATAGCTTGAGCACAGGCTCATCTGGCTTGAGCATGAGCTCACCAGCTTGAGCACAGGGTTGCTGGCTTGAGCCCATAGGTCACTGGCTTGAAGTCCAAGGTCACTGGCTTGAAGCCCAAAGTCACTGGCTTGAGCCCAAGGCTTGAACAAGGGGTCACTGGCTTGGCTTGAGCCCCCTGATCAAGGCATGTATGAGAAGCAATGAACATCTAAAGTGATACTACTATGAGTTGATGCTTCTCATCTCTCTCCCTTCCTGTTGGTCTGTCTTTCAAAAAAAAAAAGTTATCACTCACTTAAAGACAGACATATCAACCAATAGAATAAAGAGCAGCCCTGGCTGGATGGCTCAGTGGTAGAGTGTCGGCCTGGTGTGTGGAAGTCCCGGGTTTGATTCCTGGCCAGGGCACATAAAAGAAATGCCCATCTGCTTCTCTACCCTTCCCCCTCTCCTTTGTCTCTATCTCTCCTTTCTCTTCCCACAGCCAAGGTTCCATTGAAGCAAAGTTGGCCTGGGTGCTGAGGATGGCTCCATGATCTCCGCTTCAGGAACTAGAATGGTTCCGACCTCAGCGGAGCAACGCCCCAGATGGGGAACATTGCCCCCTGGTGGGCATACTGGGTGGATCCTGGTTGGGCACATGCGGGAGTCTGTCTGCTTCCGCCCCCAGCCCCTCCTCTTCTCACTTCGAAAAAATACAAAAAATAAAAAAACCAGGCAGAGAGAGCATAGTCAAAGGATTTCAGCTGGAGTGCTAGTACCATTCACTGGGAAAAGGATGGTCTTTCAAAATGTAGTTTGGGGAAAACTAGATATTGACATGCAAAGGAATGAAATTGGACTTTTACTTTACACCATATACAAAATTACCTCAAAGCTGTAAACTTCTTAGAAGGGAACATAGGGGAAAAGTTTCATGACATTGGATTTGGCAATGATTTCTTGGATATGACACCAAAAGCACAGGCAACAAAAAAATTAGATAAATTGAACTACATCAAAATAAATTATTTCTGTGCATCAAAGAACATAGCAGAGTGAAAAGGTAACCAATAGAATGGGAGAGAATCATATATCTGAGATGGAGTTAATATTCAACCAATATACATACAGAACTTCTACAAATCAACAGCAACAACAAAAACAACAAAAAGATCTGATTAAAAAACGGGCAATGGGTCCTGGCTGGTTTGCTCAGTGGTAGAATATTGGCCCATTGTGTGGATATCTTGGGTTTGATTCAGTGTCAGGACACACATCTGATTCTGTACCCCTCCCCCTCCCCCTCTCCCTTCTCTCTATCTCTCTCTTCCTCTCCTGCAGCCATGGCTAAGTTGAAGCAAGTTGGCTCTAAGGATGGCTTCATGGCCTCTGCATCAGGTGCTAAAGTGGCTTGGTTGCTGCGCAAGGGAGCAACGGCCCCAGATAGGCAGAGCATCGCCCCATAGTGGGCCTGCCTGGTGGATCCCGGTCAGGGTGCACGCAACCTGTCTGTCTCTCTGCTTTCCCACTTCTTGCTTAAGAAAAAAATAAAGGGCAATGGACTTGACAGACATCTCTCCAAAGGTGAAAACAAATGACCAATAGCACATGGAAAGATCCTCAACATCACAAATCACCAGAGAAATGCCCACCAAAACAGTGATGAGATTCCACTTGACTCTCGTTAGGATGGCTACCATCAGAAAAGAAAATAACAATGTTGACAAGAATGAGGAAAAATTGGAAAAAAAAAAAAAAAAAGAATGAGGAAAAATTGGGACCTTCATGCACCGTTAGTGGAAACATAAAATGGTGAAGCCACTGTAAGAAACAGTATGGCAGTTCCCCAAAAAAGTAAAAATAGAATCACCATTTGATCTAGAAATTACATTTTTGGATATATATACACACAAAACTTGAAAGCAGGGACTTGAACAAGTATTTATGCACCAATGTTCATGGCAGCATTATTTATAATAGCTAAAAGATGGAAGCAACCCATATGTCCACCCATAGAGGAATGGATAAACAAAAGGTCATATATGCATAGAACAGGTTAATGGGTTATTATTTCTGCTTTAAAAAGAATAAAATTCTGACACATGCTACTATATGGATGAACCTTGGGGACATAATGAAAAGTAAAATGTACTAGTCATAAAAGGACAAATACTGTATGATTCCACTTATCTGAGAGACCTAGAGTAATCAAAATTAGAGACTGAGACTAGAATAGAGGTTTACCAGGAGCCGGGGAACTTAATGGTAAAGTTTCAGTTTGAGATAATGAAAATGTTCCTGACGTAGATGATTGGTAATGGTTACACAACATCGTTGATACATGTAATGTCACTGAAGTGTACACTTAAAAATGGTTAAGATAGGCCTGACCTGTGGTGGCGCAGTGGGTAAAGCATCGACCTGGGAACACTGAGGTCGCCAGTTCAAAACCCTGCACTGGTCTGGTCAAGGCACATATGGGAGTTGATGCTTCCAGCTCCTCCCCCCTTTCTTTCTTTCTCTCTCTCTCTCTCTCACTCTATGTCTCCTCTCTAAAAAAATGAATAAAATAAAATAAATATTTTTAAAAAAATGGTTAAGATGATAAATCTTATGTATGTTTTACCACAATTAAAAATTTTTTAAAATTAAGTGATTACTCAATTAAAATTCACATCACTGTAAAGACCAACAGCATTTTGGACTATGAAGAAATGGTGTGATTTAGCGGATTACATGAATGGGTTGTAGGTGAGGTGATGGCTTCCTAGATAAGGCAGATTGGACATTGGCTGTGACATTGCAATGGACTCCTGGCAACAGAAATTGTGAAGGCTTTTAGACATTTATCTGGTTGGCAAGCAACAATGCCTTTAGTTGGATCATTGTTTTGTTTTTGTTATTAGAATTTAGAGAGAGAGAAAGAGAGAGAGAAGTGGGGAGAAGCAGGAAGCATCAACTCCTATATGTGCCTTGACCAGGCAAGCCCAGGGTTTCAAACTGGCAACCTTTGCATTTCAGGTTGATGCTTTAGCCACTGCGCCACCACAGGTCAGGTGGATCTTTGTTAAACCAAACCAATTGTGGCATTAAGACATCCAAACTCTAGAACTACCATGATTTCATAATGGAGCAGATCTCAGACCTTCCATATAAATTATCTTCTCTTGAGATTACAATGTAAGTGCTGTAGTGATGTGTGTACAGTATCTATATATTTGTTCACTCATTCTTCAGTTGTTTTCTATGGATTTAATGAATTCCAGGAGACAAGACAGAGCAGTAAGTTTTGAATTCTTCTCTCTACCCTCTGCTGTTCTGTTCTTTCCTCTTTGGGCATCTTATTTTGGCTGGAGGGTTTATTTTGCCTTGGTAGTAAGGCTGATGTAATAGAAATTCAACCCTACAAAATGGCATCTTTTGTTCAATGGGGAAAACAATTTTGTGCAGGTTTGTTGGACTGTTCTCAGCAACAACACCTATGAGGAAGTGAGGGCAGCAGGACTGGTCCCATGGGAAACGCTGAAGCTGGGATAGTCCTTCAGAGCTGTCCAAAGTGAGGCAAGGGGTTGAGGCCACCTACCGCACAGCCATTGGTGCCTGTACCGGAGAGGGAGGCAAGCCGGAAGTTAGTACCTCTCCTTGTGAAGAGTCCTGTAGGGTATCTGGGTGGCACACCACACTCATAGGGGTTACATCAATTCTCTGCTCTTGTCCCCAGAAATTACTGGTACAAGAAGTAGGCCATTTCCTAGAAGGGTAGCACAAAACACTAGCAGCATGAACAACGCAAGAGTTGAGGTATTGTTTATTTTTTCAAATCTCTTGCTCAAACAATATTAGAATAGCAAATAAAGTTTTATTGGATTTTTACTTTCCTTCTGAATTACTTGTGTTTCTTTGCTGTGCTATTATCTAGTCAGTATCCTTACGCACACATCACATAACAATTTTATATAGTTATGATTATAGGTGTAGTGTATATTTGTATATATAATATGTATATAAACATCACAGTTTTTTCCTGCTCACAGTGTTCTTTTTCTTTTTTGTGTGTATTTTTTTGAAGTGAGAAACGGGGAGGCAGGCAGACAGACTCTTGCATGCACCTGACGAGGATCCACCCAGCATGCCCATCAGGGGGTGATGCTCGGCCCCTCTGGGGCATTGCTCTGCTGCAATCAGAGCCATTCTAGCGCCTGAAGTGGAGGCCATGGAGTCATCCTCAGCGCCCAGGCCAACTTTGCTCCAATGGAGCCTTGGCCACAATGTTCTTTTTAAAGTTAAATTTCATACAGAGAAATGTACAGATCTTAAATGTATAATTAGATTAGTTTTGATAAATGCATACACCTGGGTAACTACCACCCCAGTCAAGGTAAATATTTTTATTACTATAAAAAGTTATTCAGTGACCCCTCTGGTTAATCCCCACCCCCATAGGCTACTTCTGTTCTGATAGCCTTTAAAATTTTTCCTCCAGTTTTATTGAGATGTAAGTGACATACAGCATTGTATAAGTTTAAGGTCTACAGGATAATGACTTGACCAATATAGTTTATGAATGATTACCACAGTAAGTTTAGTTAATATCCATAATCTCATATAGAAACAAAATTAAAAAAAGTTATTTTTCTTTGTGATTAGAACTGTTAAGATTTACTTTAACAGCAGTGTTTACTATCAGCCTGCTATACCTCACCTCCCCAGTACTTATTTGTTATATAACTGGAAATTTGTACCTTTTGGCTACCTACCCACCCCCATCCATGTTGTTATAAATGGCAGGATTTCCTTCTTTTAATGGCTAAATAATATTCCACTGCATGTAAATACCACAACTTCTTTATCTAGTCATCTGTCAGTGGACACTTAGGTTGTTTCCATGACTTGGCTATTTTAAGTAATACCGGATGAACGTGGGGGTGGGGAACATATATCTCTTTGACATAGTGCTTTCATTTCCTTCAACTATATTCCCAGAAGAGAAATTGCTGTATTATATTGTAGTTCTGTTTTTGATTTTTGAGAAATTTTTATACTATACTATTTTTCATCATGGCTCTACTAATTCACAATTCCATCAACCTTGTGTAAAGAATTCTATTTTCTCTACCTCCTCCCAAACACGTACTGTATAAGATGCACCCTTTTCTGAAAAAATTGGGGTCTAAAAACTGGGTGTGTCTTATACAGTGGTTGTAGATTTTTTTTACTTGCGTTTCCTGCTTTTTCACACTTGTTACCAGATGAGACAATATATGAAGACAGTGATTTGTCATCAGACACAGATGAGGACAAGCTAATGGATGGGAGTTTTGACAGTGATGAGGAGTTGTATGAATTTTATGATGAATAAAACTTGAGTTCAATAACTTTATGTAATACATTTTTTTTTTTTAATTTCAGGCCCCCAAATTAAGGTGCATCTTATACCTGGGAGCATCTTATACATGGGGAAATATAGTATCTCTTGTCTTTCTGATAATAGCCATTCTAAAAGGCAGGAGGTGATATCTTGATATTTTGATTTGCATTTTCTTGATGGTTAGTAATTTGAGCACCTTTTCATGTACCTGTTGGCCATTTGCATATGCATCTTCTTTGGAAAAATGTCTGTTCAGGTCATTTGCCTATTTTTAAATTGAATTATTTGTTTTTTTGCTATTGAGTGGTATGAGTTCTTTATATATTTTGGCTATTGACCTCTTATCAAATATTTTTTCCCATTCATTAAGTTTCCTTTTCATTTGTAGTTTCCTTTGCTGTGAAGAAGTTTTTTAGTTTGGTGTAGTCTCACTTGTTATTTTTAAATTTTGTTCCTTTTTCTTTTATTTTTTTATAGGGACAGAGAGAGAGACTCAGAGAAGGGGATAGACAGGGACAGACAGGAACGGAGAGAGATGAGAAGCATCAATCATCAGTTTTTCGTTTTGATACCTTAGTTGTTCATTGGTTGCTTTCCCATATGTGCCTTGACCACGGGCCTTCAGCAGACCAAGTAAACTCTTGCTCGAGGCAGCGACCTTGGGTCCAAGCTGGCGAGCTTTGCTCAAACCAGATGGGCCCGCACTGAACCTGGGTCCTCCGCATTCCAGTCCGACACTCTATCCACTGCGCCACTGCCTGGTCAGGCTGTTCCTTTTTCTTTAGGTATTATATCCAAGAAAACCATTGCCAAGACTGATTTCTATCACCATGGATTAGATTTGTCTGAGTTTGAATTTTACGTGAGAGAGAACATAGAGGATTGACTCTTTTCCCTCTTTCTTTCACACTACTCATATATTTTTTTCTGATTGTAAAATAATATATCCTTCATTATCAAAATTCAATAATATAGAATAATATTAAGTAGCATTAAAAATGATTGTTTTTAGATCCCCTTTCTATAGGTAACTAATGAATCTTGGTATTTTTTCTTATAATAATTGTTCTCAAAGTCTGGTGTCCAGACTAACACCATCAGAGAACTTGTTAGAAATGCAACATTTCCATCCTCGTCCCAGACCTACTGACTCAACTCTAGAGGTGGGCCCAGTAAAGTGTTTAAAGAAGTCTTCCAGATGTCTCTAATACATATATATGTATTTGAGAATCATTTTCTTTTTTTTTTTTTACAGGGATAGAGAGAGAGAGAGTCAGAGAGAGGGATAGATAGGGACTGACAGACAGGAACTGAGAGAGGTGAGAAGCATCAATCATTAGGTTTTCATTGCTGTCACAACACCTTAGTTGTTCATTCATTGCTTTCTCACATGTGCCTTGACTGGGGGCCTTCAGCAGACCGAGCCACCCCTTGCTGGAGCCAGCGACCTTGGGTCCAAGCTGGCAAGCTTTTGCTCAAGCCAGATGGGCCCGTGCTCAAGCTGGCGACCTCAGGGTCTCGAACCTGGGTCTTCCGCATCCCAGTCCGAAGCTCAATCCACTGCGCCACCGCCTGGTCAGGTGAATCATTTTCTTAAGAATTTCTTCTTTCCTTTTCTTTTTTCTTTTTCTTTCCAAGATGAGCTCACACATTATATTCACATTTTTACATTCTACCTTCTCATGTAACAACTTATCAGAAGCAGTACTATGTCATGACAGGTAATGGGATTTATTAACTTATCTACAAAAAAAATTTTGTTTGGTCCATAAATGTAGCAATGAAACTAAATGTGGCCTCTTTTGGCTTTTGCCTTCTCTTGGGATAATATTTCCCAACATGACTACATTTATGGACTGCTCTCTTTACTTGCTGTCATCACCATATAGCATGATGCTGCTGGAAATGTGTTCGGGTAGAATGACTCCAGTTGCACTTGGAAAGATTTACAGACAGACCTTGTCTCATGTAGAACTGGCAAGTAACAATTTTATGCAGGCAAATGACTCAGAGGGCTGACATTTGTGGTTTCTAAATAAGAGTCAGTCGTAAGGAGTCTAGGTAGGCAGACACAGACATGCCAATGGCAGAGGAGACATCTTGAAGAAAAGGTAACTATTTGGCTCTGTTGGGGACGCTGTCTGGGTCTTTGGTCCTGGTTGAACAATAGTCCTCCCTTTTGCCTTGTGACACAGCACTGCTCAGGAACATTGCATCCATTGCCAGACTCAGACTGGCAGTCTGCACTTTGGTCCACCTGAGGAATGTCCATTGAGTCTTCTCATTTTGATATATTTGTTAGGCTGAAAGAAGAAGGCATTGGAACTTATCCACAATTGTCCCTAGAGTGTAGCCCTCCACATGAAACCTTTCTAGTCATCTTATTAGAAACAGTCTTTCAAGAGATGGCCTTTGAGGACTCAGATTTGGGAAGTGATTTGTCCAAGGTCACATAGCTGGTTTGTGTTGGCAATTCCAAGATTCTAATTTTCTAAAAAGATTTTATTTATTAATTTTAGGAGGGGAGAGAAAGAGAGAGGTTGAGAGAGAGAGAGAGAGAGAGAGAGAGAGAGAGAAGTGGGGAGGAGCAGTAAGCATCAACTCCCATATGTGCCTTGACCAGGCAAACCCAAGGTTCTGAACCGGTGACATCAGCATTCCAGTTTGAGACTTTATCCACCATGCCACCACAGGTCAGGCCAATGCTGTGATTCTAATCCAGTCTCCTAACTCCACATTCTGCCCGCTTTCCACTCTGTGGTGCCTCTTGAAGTATGCATAGTTCTATTCTTATCTGTGGTGGACAGGGCAGCAGGAGAAGGAGCAGCATCAGACTGTTTCAGAGCAGTGGGCAGCTGTATAGGCACTTCTGGGGAAAGAGAGAAAGAAAACATGAAAGGCAGAGTGAAGGAGTGCAAAAGTAAGTGGGTTCTGGGACCAGGTTGACCTGATTTAGGATCCGAGTTGAAGCACTTATGGGTTGTATGACTGTGTCAGTCATTTACTGCTAAGTAAAAACTTACTCCCCAAATATGGCATAAAAATACACACATTTATCTCACAGTATCTCAGGATCAAGAATCCAGGTTTGGCTCCTCAGGGTTCTCTGCTTCAGGGTCTCTCACAAGGCTGCAGTTAAGGTGTCAGCTGGTGATGAGGACTCACGTGAAGACTCAACTGGGAAAGGGTATCATATTAGTCAGCTTGATACTAGTCCGATACTTTGCAAAACAAAGTACCAGAGTCTGGGGGGCTTAAACAGCAGACATTTATGTCTTCACAGTTGTAACAACTAGAGGTCTGAGATCAGGGTACTAGCATGGCAGGCTCTGGTGAGAGCTCTCTTCCTGGCTTGCTGTGTGCTCACATGGTGGAGAGAGAGAGAACTATTTCTTTTCTTTTTTTTTAATTTATTCATTTTAGAGAGGGAGAGAAGCGGGGAAGAGCAAGAAGCATCAACTCCCATATGTGCCTTGACCAGGCAAGCCCAGGGTTTTGAACCTGCAACCTCAGTATTCCAGGTTGACACTTTATCCGCTGCGCCAACACAGGTCAGGCGAAAACTATTTCTTTTTGTTCTCTTCCTATAAGGGCACTAATCCCATCATAGGGCTCTACCCTCATGCTCTCATCTAAACCTAATCACATCCCAAAGGCCCCATCTACAAATTCATAAATGCAACTGTTGTTACTATTATTATAATTTTTAGAGCATCTGATACTCTGGAACCTGGCAGTTGTCCAGACAGCAGTTGGGATATGCCCTCCCTGCTTCCCCTGCTATGAGATGGAGGCTTCTCCAGGTAAAGGACAATTTCTAAACTACAGAGAAAATATAGCCCTTTTCTTGAAGTACCTCAGATGACATGACTGGCAATCTCAGAGATGTGCCATGGAGTAGAAAGAAGTCAAACTTGTCGTTTCTCCTGTCAGCCTCTCAGAGCAGGCACAGCGTTTCCTTTCTCACCAATGGACACCAAGAAGTCCAGCTAGAGCTGTCTTTGCGCAGTTGATCTCAGTTTGTCTGGTCTCTTGAACCATTGTCTGCTCTCTGTCTCATATTTGTTACTATCTCAGAGCGTCTGCGTCTGCTCCTTTCCCATTTGATCCTGAGCACGGTTAACAAGGTGAAGCAGTGTTTCCCAGAGGCCTTGGCAGCCATATCTTTCTCAATCATTATTTGGGGCTATTATAGGGGGAAGTATAACTTTGTTTTATTGCTACGGGATAATGTAGATGTCCTAATCCACGCTGTGTAAAAATAAGACCAGACTGAATGTCTGTTCCGAATTATCTTTCTGCCTAAACGGAGCCCAGGAGGAACCCTAACTTGCAAAAAATATATTATTCAGCCTGATGCTGATTTTATTTCCTAAAAGAGATTGGGTCCAAATAAGATTTTAATTGAATTCAGCCTCTTGACCTGACATTGACTTGGTTCTCCCTCCTGTTGCCTTCCAACATGAGATGAGGGAGGAGGAGAAGGAGGAGGAACAGACAAATAAAGCGACCCACGTGGGTTTACAGGCCGAGCCACTTCCACATTCCGTAAAGCCCAAATGACTGTATAGGAAACAGCTGCAGTATGTACTAGGGGTCTGGTAAGGCCTCATCACCATCCCACCTCCTCACAGGGGGTGTCCGGCTCCAAATGGAGTGCAGTGGAGGGAGTAATTGACTCTGCTGCCCTGGCACCTGGTGTTTCTGCCAAATGCCTGAGGTCACTGCAGAAAACAGCTTCCTCCCCCATTCGGGGTGGAGGGAGGCCCCAGGGCCTCTAGAGAGAGGTGGAGAGTGGTGCCAAGAGGAGGTTGAAAGGGATTTCCGCGTTCGTTTGTTCATATCTTTGTCCATTCACTCAAGAATTACTTATTGCGCTCTTACTGAATGTCAGGTACTGTTTGTGGTGGGCCTGTGGGACACGGTGACAGACATGTCCCCTGCCTTCTTAGAGCTTACACTTTTGAGCTTCTCTGTCCAATCAGTGATCACTACATTTAAATTTAAACTCATTAAAACTAAGTCAAATTAAAAATTCAGTTCTTTAATAACACTTGCGACGTTGCAAGTGCTCAGTAGTCTGCTGGCTATTGTATTGGACAGCGTAGGTATAGAATTCCTCCTCCGTCACAGAAAGTGCCATCACACACACTAGTCTACGGTGGGCAGGGTGTGGAGGGTCTGGAAACAGTTGTTAACTGAACAAACATAGACGTAAATAAGACCACTTTGGATGTGGTAGTTCTATGAAGAAAGTAAAATAGGGGAAGGGACTAGAGTTGCCCTTTGAAACGGGGTGGTCTGGGTGGGCTTCTCTGAGAAAGGGACACATAGGCCAAGATCCTGGAAGATGCCGAGTGACAGCAAATCCTTGGAGCATTCCAGATGTATGAGAAAGCTGAGGGGCTTGGAGTAGGGAGCCAGAGGGAGAGCAGCATGAAATGGGGTCATGAGCAAGGTAGAGGCCTAATGCTCAGGGTAATGGGAAAGACTAAGATTTTAACTCTAAGTGGTGGGACACTATTGTGGGATTTTTTGCCAGAACAGGGGTCAGAGTCTGATTTCCATGTTAAAAGCTCACTCTGGCACCTGGGTTGATTATGGATTGTAGGGAGGCAGAGGGACTGGGAAGGAGGCTATTTAAAGTTGTCCAGATGAGAGGAGCTGGGGCCTGGGCCTCAGGAACAAAGGGACAGCAGCTGACCCCACTATTCTTATTTTTCAGCTGATGGTCTGCATGATGTAGTAGAGTCAGGTGACCTAGGTTTAGAGCCCAGCTTCAACATTAAAGAATCATAAGACCTTGATAAAATCACATCACTTTTGCCTGACCTGTGGTGGCGCAGTGGATAAAGCGTCGACCTGGGAACACTGAGGTTGCCAGTTCAAAACCCTGCACTGGTCTGGTCAAGGCACATATGGGAGTTGAGCTTCCAGCTCCTCCCCCCTTTCTCTCTCTTTCTCTCTCTCACTCTGTGTCTCCTCTCTTAAAAAAAAAAAAAAGAATAAAAAAAAGTAAAAGATAAAATCACATCACTTTTGGTTCCTCACAATCCTCTATAGAGGGCATTTAAGGTGACCAGGACACATTTGTTAACTGTATACACAGGCTGAATGGGCACTTTAATAATTCTTCATATCTATATGACAAGACCTCTCTTTCATTATCTTATGTAATCCTTCTAAGAACCCTAAGAAGTCATATTATTCTGCCATTGCAGAGATGAGGAGACTGAATCTCTGGTTAGTATCTTTGTCCTGATCCTGGAACATTCTCCCTATGCACTTGTTTCATGGTCTCCTCTTTTACTTCCTCACTGCTTGTCTGATCTTGAGGATTTATTACCTGGGCAGGCATCTATTGGTCTGTAGGCTCTGGCTTGAGTCCTTGTATCATGGTGTTGTGGTCTGAATGTTCATGTCCCCCGTCCCCCAAATTTGCATGTTGGAATCCTAACACCCAATGTGATGGTGTTAGGAGGTGGGATTGTTGGGAGGTGATTAGGTCATGGGAGTGGAGCCCTCAGAAATGGGATTAGTGCCCTTATAAAAATGACTTCTGAGAGCTCCCTAGTTCCTTCTGCCTTGTTAGATATGAGAAGTGACCCGGAGAAAGTCAATGACCCACCTGACCATGGTGGCACCAGTATCTCGCACTTCCAGCCTCCAGAACTGTGAGAAATAAGTGTTTGTTGTTTATAAGCCAACCAGTTTATGGTATCTTTTTATAGCAGTTCAAATGAACTAAGACTCTCGGCCACATGACAAAACACCCACAACTAGGCATTGCTGGGATTACCTCATGCCTTACAATTAAAAGCCTTGAAAAGGTGAAAGTTTCAAAAATTATTATTTTTTAGTTACAGTTTACATTCAATATTATTTTGCATTAATTTCAGGTGTGGCTCTGGCCAGTTGGCTCAGTGGTAGAGCATCGGCGCAGCATGTGGATGTCCTGAGTTTGATTCCCGGTCAGGGCACAAAGGAGAAACTCCCATCTGCTTCCACCTTTCCCCCCTCTCGGTTCTCCACCCCCCCTGCAGCCATGGCTTGATTGGAACGAGTTGGCCCTGGGCACTGAGGATGGCTCCATGGCCTCCGCCTCAGGCGCCAAGAAGAACTCGGTTGCTGAGCAACAGAGCAAGGGCCTCAGTTGGGCAGAGCATTGCCCCCTAGTGGACTTGCTGGGTGGATCCCGGTAGGGGTGCATACAGGAGTCTGTCTCTGCCTCCCCTCCTTTCATTGAATAAAAAAAAAAATCTTAAAAAAATATCAGGTGTATGGTGTGGTGGTTAGACAAATCACAAGTCAGAGTTCTTCAGTGATAGACTTCTGTGGAGTGAAGATGTCATACTTTTCTTCCCTTTTCAAGTTTCAGACCAACTGAGAAGTAGATAAAGGAGACAGACAGATGAAGATTTTGTATTTATTGAAAAAACATGTAGGTGGCACTTACTAGGTGCCAGTCAGAAGCTTGCTCAAGGTCATGCATCTAGTAGGTGGCAGAGCTAGGCTTTCAAACCAGCTCTAGGAATTTCTTGTGATTCTGCTTTTCAAAATGTAAACTTTATTCATGATACAATTAGTTCAAAGGACATGGTTTAGGTGCGTGTCTAAAAAGGCAAGTTAAGTTTTCACCCCTGAATGAGTCAGACTCTCCCAGCTGGTTGGGGCCACCACAGGTGTCCTCTGCAGGGACAGAGCTGGCCCTGCTCCTCCTACTGCCCAGTGGAGAGAGCACAGCAGAACACACCCTTCCTGTAAGCAGGTAGATCTGAAAAGAGAAGACAAAGGGGTGAACTCAGTCTCTCCTCCCCAATTCACCAATCGGCTACGTCACTTTGTTTGCTCTCTAGAGTGAGTGATGGATGGGGAGAATGGCCAGAGATTTCAACTAGCTAAGGGTCTCAACAGATGGATGAAGTGTTCCCTTCACCCCTACAGGGGCTGAGAGCAAAGGCCTCATCATCGTTGGAAGTGAGCAAACTCTGCTGGTGATGGACTCAAGGGCTTGGGTGTTTTAAGGTTCTTCTTCTGTTTTCTCAGAATTAGGATTCTGAGGCCCAGCTGTAAATCACTGTCCCTGTGGATGGGCAGGGGGGAAGTTGGACTGTATAATTGGAAGCACACATCTTGAAGAGCTAGAGGACTTCTGCTGCATCAGCTGGCAGCTCTCCCCAGATTTAGTGACAAGTTCTGATTGCTAAGAGACTGATTTCTTTCCTTTTCCCAAGAGAGCCGAATGGGCAGGTGCCTGGGGCCCGTGAATTCCTACGTGCATCACAGTGCCTCTCAGTAAGATGTGGCGCCTTCGTGGTTATGGTAAAAAACACCAGATACAGTCAGGTGTCCTGGTTCCTTGCCTGGCTTTCCCATTGCAGAAATCCTTAAGCTTCCCTGTGCCTTCATTATCTCATCTGTAAAATGGGAATAATATTACTATCTCAAAGGACTGTGTGAGGATCAAGATAATGGATGAGAAGGTGCTTTATAAACATCACAGCTGGATAATTTCAAGCTGCTTTATCACATTTTCTATGGCTCTCTCCTTTGAATATCCCTTCCTTCTTCCCCAGATCCTTTTTATAGCAGACACATGCTGATTTTGGCCATCCAATATCCATTCTTCCTCCTTCTGGAATAGCACCCTGATCCTATTTTGGGAATCCCTCTGGCCATGTGGATTATTTAGGATTGACCCCAACCCATAGCTCCAGGGGCAAACCTATGAGCCAGACCTCAGCAAGCAGAACATTTCATCCCCATTGGTCACAGTGATTGGTTCAGGGATAGCTGTTCACTCCAGCTGGGGCCAGCTGACCATTCCTGGGACTTTTTCTGGAGCTCATGGGAAAGACTCTGCTTCCCTTGCTGGAATTGCCAAGCTGGTGGAATGTAAACCTAGAGCTGTTGGGGGCCACTTTTGACATTTTACAGGAAGATCCTGCCACCATACTAGAAAGCAAAATGGAGAGTTGGAGGAAGACACATAGTATCCTACTGACATTATTAAAGCCCCTAGATTCAGTCTTGCCTGATTCATGTTCATTATGAATGAGGTTGATTAACATTTGATATGTACTTCCCTTTCTGTGAAGTGTTATTTATATTCTTTACTAATTTTCCTATTGGGCTTTTGGTGTTCTTCTCATAGATTTGAAGGAACATTTTAAAATATTTATTGAGGCAAAAGTCACATAATAAAATGAACCATTCAGAATTAATGATTCATTAACAATTCAGTGGCATTTAGTACACTCACACTGTTGTGCAACCATCACCTCTGCCTGGTTTCAGAACATTTTTATCATCACCGAAGAGACCCTGTATTCATTAAGCATTCACTCCCTTTTCCCCACCTCCCTGGCCCCTGGCAACCATCCATTCATCTGCTTTCTTTCTCTATAGATTTATCTATCCTGAATAGTCAAATAATTGGCCCCAAACAATATGTGACATTTTGTGTCTGTCTTCTTTCACTTTGCATGATGTTTTCAAGGTTCATCCATGTTGTGGTGCATCAACCCCCCATTCCTTTTTTATGGCTGAATAATATTCCATTGTATGGATAGACTATATTTTATTTATCCATTCATCTGTTGATGGACATTGGGTTGTTTCCACTTTTTTTTTGGTATCATGAACAGTTCTGCTATAAACATTCAAGTACAAATATTTATTTGAATTATATCAGGGAAATTGATATGTTTTTGTATATCAGGGAAATTCGTTTTTGGCCTATGATAGGTGTCACAAATATCATATTATAGTTTGCCCTTTGTCTTTGACTTGGCTTATGGTGGCTTTTGTCAGGCAGAGTTTTGAAAAAATTGTTATGTAATTAAATCTGTCAAGTGGGTTTTATGACAGAGATTGGAAGGCTATCCTTATACTTGAGGTTATAAAATAATTCTCCCTTCAGAACTTCCACTTACCCACTCATTTCCTTACCAGTCCAATAGGGATTAAAAACAGCCTCCCTTATCCCCCAGGGATATTGTGAAGACCAAATAAGAAATGATATAAAAGGGCTTTTAAAATATAAAACAATATATACACAAAAGGCGTGTTGTCATCATCACTATTAATTGTATAAAATTCTGGCACTAACTGGCTGAGTTCTATTTTTGCTTTCATTTTGCAGAGCAGAGATTGAAGGGCAGAATTATTCACTGAGCCAGTCAAGGATACTTTCGTTGGTAGCAACATGGATAATGTCACAAAAGATGTCAACTCTTATTAGTCATCTTAGGAGGGTTTCATATTTAACCAGAAAAATAAAATTGCCTTAAACCAAAAACTATTCTGGTCATTCTTTCTTCAAGTAAAGTCTCCCCCCCCCCCCACCCCCAGGGAAAGAAACCAGTTTAGTGGGTTTTGTGTTATTCAGCTGTACTTGTAATTTAAACCTTATTCATGGCCTTTTTTTTTTTTTTTTTTTTTTTTTTTACAGGGACAGAGAGAGAGTCAGAGAGAGGGATAGATATGGACAGACAGACAGGAACAGAGAGAGGTAAGAAGCATAAATCATTAGTTTTTCGTTGCTGTCGCAACACCTTATCCAGGGGTGCCCACACTTTTTCACCTTGCGAGCTACTTATAAGATGACCAAGTCAAAATGATCTACCTACAATAAAAATGCAAAACATAAATTTATTTCTTCTTTACTATCATTATTTAAGTTACTATTATTACTATTTAATATTGTGTATTCTTCTTTCACCTTTCTCCTCAGCTCTCTTTTCGGAGGAAAGTCAATGTCATAGTTTTTATGAACAGTCCGAAAAAGCCGCTCCACATTTCCCTTCTTTGGAATAGCAATGGCACACAGACAGATGAGGCAAACGCACTTAGAATATGACATAGTGAAAAAAATCCCCTTCTATTCTGTATGAAAGTGGTAGGTTTTAGGCTTCTTACTCGGACCAGCTACAGCACTCCTTTTTATACCCTTTGTTGTATTTAGTTTAAATAAATTGAAAGCTAATTACGCAGCAATGTAACTGAACAAGTTAGCGCGGTTTAACGCGCATGCATAGGGTGTCAAAAGTTCAGACGTCAGATTGGCTACCCTGTATGCCAATCAAAAGACAAATGTCTTTTTAATGTCATGCAATCTACCCACATTTCCTTTGCGATGGACCAGTAGATTGCACTCGACGTTGAGCACCCCTGCCTTAGCTGTTCATTGATTGCTTTCTCACATGTGCCTTGACCGCACGACCTTGGGTCCAAGCTGACGAGCTTTTGCTCAAGCCAGATGGGCCCACATTCAAGCTGGTGAGCTCGGGGTCTCGAACCTGGGTCTTCCACATCCCAGCCCGACGCTCTATCCACTGTGCCTTATTCATGGCCATTTTTGACATGCTTTTCTTATATTTTTAACCCCAAATTCTTTTCTTTTTAAATAGCAAACCTTAGATTGAACCTTATTGATTGAAAAAAAAATCTTAATATTTGACAGCAGTTATTCGAATGATGCTGGCTCTGAGATAGAATCGTATACTGGTTAAGTCCTTGGGCTCTGATGTTGGTCAAACCTGGGCTTGAATGTGATAATGTGATTCTGTTAGTTATTAGGTGTGTGACCTTGGGCCGACTGCTTTACTGCTTTGTACCTCTATTTCCCCATCTGTAAAAGAAGGATGTAGTGCCTAACTGATTGGGTTATAGCAGAAGTCGGTGATAAAATCTATATAGGAAGTGCTTGGACCAGTGCCTATATGAAATTAGGGCTTGATAAATACTAGCTATTAGTATAATTCAGGAATATCTAAAGGAATTCAGGAAATGAACCCAAGGGAAATGGAATATATCCTTCCAAGGGTATTCCCATCCTGTGGGGTTGGCACAGGTCAATGGTAGAACCCTTTTTCCTGCTGCATACCACATTAATTTGGGGGAGAAATCTGTTTTCTGTTACTATCATGTGGTGAACATCAGGAATAGCAGTTGGTTCTCATATAGCAAGGAAGAAATGGCCATGTGGAGGGTGGCTAGGAGAGTGGAGTGAGCTGTAGGAAGAATTGGAAGGAAAAGGGTGAGGACATTGTGCCAGGGGGCCTTCCCAGGTCACATCACCTTTATTGGGGAACAGAGATTCCGGATGATGTGATTCACTGTTTGAGGTGATTATTTGCCAGGCACAGCACTTTTCTTCTTTTCCCTTTTTCTTCTTGCTTCTGGCTTAAAAACAGTTTTTTAAAATTTGATTTTAGCAAGAATGGCAGGGAGGGGGAGAGACTGAGAGAGAAAGAGAGAGACAGGAACATCGATCTCTTCCTGTATGTGCCCTGACTAGGGATCAAACCAGCAACCTCTGTGCTTCAGGCTGATGTTCTAACCAAGAGAGCTATCTGACCAGGGCTTTTTTAAAAAAATTTTTTTTAATTTAATGATTTTCTTTTCCTGCTTTTCACCCAGATATATGTGAGAATATCTCTTGTCTTAGGTCCAGCTTGGTTGAGGCCTAAAAAAGAAATGACATCTGTGGGACTTCCACTATATGTCAGGCATTTTAAATCCCCAATCACATTAGTTCTTGTGCAATGAGTGAGATCCCCATCATTTTATAGATGAGGCAACGAAGACTCAGAGAAGGTACAGAAGCTATCTAAGGCCCCCTACAAGCTGGTAAGCAACAGAACCAGAATTTAAGTCACCATTTGTCTTATGCCAACATACAGCTTCTCCTGCCATTTAGCACACATAGCTCTCTATACCATACTTTGCTTCACTTTCATATGAGTTTTTGTGACATTCTCGTGGCTCAGTGCCCTACACATGGGTCTCTCAAAAATATCTCTGGGTTTGAAATTTTAGTAATGAAGTGAACAGCTGACTTGTTCCTGCCTCAGATGGGCAACAAGCAGGTTAAGTCGCTTGCTCGAGTTCTCAGAGCTAGTCAGTGGCAGAGCCAGGCCTGGGATCCAGTCTGCTGCGTGCCAAGATGTATGGTGCTCGCTCCCGTTTTTCTGGGAGAGTCCAGGCTTGAGGCTGGGCTGCTCCTCTCTGAGCACATCTTTCTCAGGCAACATGTGTGGTGTTCTCTGTTTTAAACTAGTCCAAAGGGGAACTGAAGAGGGCCTGAGTATGCCTATGGGATGAGTGACGCAGGTGGGTAATGACAATGGCTGTGGCCAGCTGCGAGTTTGACGACCCCCCATCTCTGGGCAAGGAGCTGGAATAGGTCCTGTGATTCACCAGCTGGACTTCTCCCTGTGCTTTCTCTAAGTGGATCCTGTGCATTCCCATCCATAGACCTTGGCTCATACTGTTTGCTCCATAACAGCGCCCTGCTGCCCAGACCCCTGTTGCCATGCCTACCCGGGGAGACCCATTACCACTGCCACCTTTCTAGGAAGCATTGGCGATTGGCATGGGTGACCTATTAATTTCTAAACTTAAATCAAGTAATTTATTATGCATTCAGAAAAGGCAAGTGGAAGACTATTTTGAGAAATTTGTGAAAATACAATACTCAGAGGATAGTACATGTTAATGATAATATGTGAAATTCCAGAGGTCAGTGACCTTATGTAGTGCTTGATTTCATGTTTCAATCTCAGTCTACTTTAACAGCATGTGAAATGGGTTTCAGCTCTCTAGTAGAATGCAGGAGACTTTGAGCATTTGCATGGGCAGAATCTGGGGTCGGACAGCCTAGGCTTGAATGCTGGTAACCTTTGGTAAATTACTTCCCATAATCTGTGCCTCTGTTCCTTCGTCTGTGAAAGAGGGATACTTCTATTATGTTGCTAGGTTGTTGGGGGCATATCATGTGGCAATATTATTTGCTATCATTTATTGAGTTCTTATGTGTTAGGCACTGTAATAGCTCGGCTTTATATTCTTATTTGATCCTCCCAAGAGCCCCTTCATTCCTGAAGAACTCTACCCTGAATTATTTTCTTCGCTTATCATCTTCTACCATATTATATACTAACAAAAAATAGGGGATATTTCAAAATGAATAGGAAGCGATAAAATATCCCCTAATTTTTGTGAGCAGTATATAATTTACTCATTTTACTTTTCATCTGCTTCTCCCAGGGCCGCTTGCCTTGCTCCTTTCCAGGCGGCACCACTCACAATGCCTTCTGAGTTCTACTCTGGGATGCTTTTACAGAGGATATGAATGTGGTGACTTCCTGGAGTTGTATGATGTGGAGACAGACCCAGGAGCTCCATAAGGACAGGGATTTTTTTTCCTGTTTTGATTATTGCTGTCTCCCCAAACCCAGAACGCTGCCTGACCTATATAGTAGGCTTTCAGCAAATATTTATTGAAAGAATGAAAAATCTCCCAAAGAGAGCCAATTTTACTGTTGAGAAAACTGAGGCTCAGTGAGTTATACTAATTGGCCCAAAGCCCAGCAAGACCCAGAGGCACCTGGGTGTTTCCAGTGTAGCTGCTCTCAATGGCTTTGCAAAGCTACATGTCTGAAATGCCTGGCATTGTCCCTGCTACCCTGCAATTGCTCAACAAATATTAATGAGCTTGCTTACATGGGTCAGTCCCTCTACTCTGCTAGACAATTCCCACAGAGTGACAAATTGTCATATAGCTGTTGCTTTGAGAAATTGAATTAAATTGCATGGTGCAAAAAAAATTAAAATAAATAAAATAAATAAAAGGTGGACCTTTCAGAGATTTTGGAAGAAAATTCCCTAATCCTGATAATGGTAGGAGTTTGCAGGGGCCTCTCTGGCTTCCTATCCTGATTCTTTTTCCTGCTGCCTTCCCTTTTGTGAGTGTCTCTTCCCCTTTTTGCTTGCAGTGAGTTGTGCTCTCCTGTAGGCTACAAAGTGTCAGTTGTTATAAAATCCGGGAGGTGGAGCTTAGTGACGAGGGCCGGTGAGGGTGGTGGGGGAGCGTTCAGCCAGCCCTGCAGGGCGAGCAGTCCAGCTTCGGGCTCAGCAAGCTTTAGCCTTGCAGCAGAAGAACTTCCTTCTTACTCTTCTGGCTTTAATTCTCACTGTACATCAGACCAGAGCCGCTGAAGGGAGGGAGGATGCGAGATGACCGGCCCTTTGGCAACCTGACCATCTCTTTAGCAGAGCCTTGGAAAGCCAGCCCGGGGCTGACCGCGCAACCAAGGAGGCGCCTCGCCTCTCCTGGATGTGTGTGTTTGTGTGTGTGTGTGTGTGTGAGCGGGTGTGAGTGAGTGAGGGTATGTGTGTGTGCATGTGTGCGTGTGCATCCAGATGAGTGTGCGAGTGCACGCGTGAGTGTGTGTGTGTATGTGAGTGAGTGCTTGCTCTTGGTCATCAGTTTTTGGAAGAAAAACCTTGAAAATCTGGGGCAGGTTACCGTGCTCCTAGGGTGGTGGTTCTTCTTTTGCAAAAGGAGCTGACCAGACCAAGCTTCTAGAGACATTTTTCGGCAAGTAAGGAGAATTTTCCTTCCAGGAGTAGAGGGATTTTTCCCCTGGCTCTGCAGCCAAGTAAAGAGATTAGCCTCTAAACCTGTGAAATCGACCAGAGCCGAGTGATTACCAGGGCTCGAGAGAGAATACAGGAAGAAAAGGAGAAATAAATAGTCTGTCAGTGCATTTGGCCACGTTGGAAGATGTCATCTCAAACTAAGTTCAAGAAAGACAAAGAGATCATTGCCGAATATGAAGCCCAAATAAAAGGTGAGATGCGGGTTTGGGGAGTCATGCCTCCTCTCCCCTTTCCTTATTCCCTTGCTTTGGCTCCCCCTCCTTTTCCTCCCTGCCATTATGAAATGTTGTTATGCATCAATAATCTTATTGTGAGGAGGAACAGTGGCAGCTGTACAAGTCCAGACTGGTTTCAACTGCGGAGAGCGCTGGTGCTGGGTGTATGGATTATAGAGCGGCAGCAATCACTGCATTGCAGGTGTGCGAGGAGGATGCGACCCCGGCTTTAGGAGTGTCTGTGATACTCCATCATCTTTGCTGTGACATGTCACTCTAAGGACATTTTGACAGTCACTCCCCCCGCCCCCCCCCCCCCCAATTCCCTTAATGTGGTGCCTATTATGGTCTGCTATCTTTTTTCCTTATCTTGTTGCTCTGCCTCTGCCCCTTTCTCTGGGCTAGAATTCAAATGCATGTGCACAGGGCAGCGGCACAGGGAGGCGGCACTGCTTTGTCAGTGTCTCTTGGCTGGCCTGGGTTGCCATGGATTAACTGTTATGGGGTATATTGATTCAAACTAATGCAGGCATTTAGGTATAAAGAGGGAGCTCAGTGCAGAAAATGAATTCTTGTGCAGTGTGCAGCCCCAGTCATCTTACGTGCACTAGCGTTTAGGGTCATCAAATTTAGAAACAAGCCCTTTATTGGTTAGCTTTCATTCAAAGCCAACAGCTCAGTGTGCCGTGTGGGTTGGTAGGCACTGCCTGCCTTCCGTAGTGCCAGGGGAAGCCTGCCAGGAGGGTGAGATGACCTCTGGCTGTTTGTTCCAGCTTTGGTGGTACTAGGCGCACGCTCCTCTCAGAAGCCGCTCCCTAAATGCAGACTAGCAAGGCGAAATAGGACACTGGACATAATCGCACAGACAAGCGCAGGCAGAAACCTCATTCAGGCCAGGCTTCTCCCACCCTCCTGACTTCTAGGCTCAGCTTTGGCAAGGAAAACCTAACAGCACCATTCACTATATTCACCCTTTCTCAGAGGATGTGCCCTATGGAAGCCGGGGCCTGTGCCTCTTAGCATCTGTTTTCTTTCTGGTCACGGTTCTCCTTGCTGCAACACAGGATGTGTTGTGACCTCTCATAGAAAGAGTAAAGACAGAATACACCTTCAGTGGATATTGATGTCTCCCCTTGAGGTGATGTGTGGACTATTGAGCAACTTGGTTATTTGGGGCTCAGGTGATCTGAGGTTGCCACACCTGCTTCTAGGTGCTGCAACAGCTCAAAATTTAGTGACCCAAGAAGGCGGTCGCCTCCCCAGGAATGGCAGGAGGCCGGGCAGTCACAGATGCTGTACACGCTTCAGATGCTCGGGAAACTTGGGGAAAAGAGCAGCCATAAGGGAAGAGCTTTGGTTTTTTTCCAGTCTCGCCAACTGTCTTCTTCCCTTAAATTCTGGTCACCTCTGAGTAGACCCCAGGGCGAAATAAGCAGAAAAGCCTTGGGTCTGCTCCCCTTTAGTTTCAGTTTGGTATAGAAAACAGTGACTTATAATGTCTCAGCCTTGCTGAAAATTTAGAAACAAGCCCTTTATTGGTCAGAGATTTGAATTCACCCGACTGCTCAGTACAAAAGTCTGCTTTCCATCTTTGCATATATACTTCCTAGGAAGTTTATAAGACTAATTTGGCTGATTTTTTTTTTTTTTAAAAACTGAGGTTCCCTTGAAAAATGCCATAATAGAGAAGGGGTGCTGAGTTTTGGACAAGTTGGGGTTTTTGTAAGCCTTGTCTTGGTAGGAAATGTGCTGATAACTTTGAAGGATTGCTACCACTGGGCCCGTGAACTTTACCTGAAGATCTATTAAGCATTTATTGCTCTGGCTGATTCGTTTACTTTTTACATTTTATCTTTGTTTTAACAACTAATTTGCAAGTACAAGGTAATGCATTTCAGCAGGAAATTTGGCCAAATGATCTTGTCTCTTCTGGACTCCATTCTAGTCATAGGAGATTAATTTTATTCCTTTAGCATTGACATCCACATCATTCAGGTCAGGGTGCTGCTGTGCCCATGTGGAATCTTTTCTTTCAAAATGTATGTTGATCATCATTATAATTATTGTGTGTACAGTGATATGTAGTTTCTGTGGCTCGTTCCCAGATATCACTACTCTTGGACTAACTACACAAGGGTTTGCGTGAAGTCAGTTTAGAGATGAGGAAACTGAGGCTTCACAATGTTAAATGACTAGCCCAACGTCACAAGACTGTAAATGTGAAGACAGCAGGTTTTCTGTCAGGCCCAGTGTTCCCTGATACATTGTTTGCCTGCAGCTGCCCCTGGAAGGATTGATGTCAGTAGCAGATGGCAGTTTTGTGGTGGGGCTGGCTGCCTCTTGACGGCATTCCATTGTTTGCCCTCTGTCTTTGATCCCTTGCCTTTGTTGCTTGCTTCTGAAGAATGTTTGACCAATCACCGAAAATAATGCCTGATGCCAATTACCTTTCTCCCTGGGTAGCGTTTGACCAATAGCACTCCTGCTAGTTAGATTTTGTGCTCTGTGAATTCTGTGAAGGGAACTTTTGATTTTTAAAAAATGATACTGAGTTCTTTGTAGACATACTCTGTTTTATCTCCTTCCGAAGAATTTATTGACCTAACAAAGGAGAATGTTTTAAAGCAGTCTTTTCTTCCTGTTGTAAAAAATTTGACTCCTGCCTTCTCTTGCCTCATCAGATACTTGGATTCCTCTGATTAAATAGCTGCAATGCAGTAGTTACCATATGCTTGCTCATGGGAACTCACCACTCCAAAACCCATATACTCTATCTTTGTACAGCTCTGGCTGTTGTAAGTGGGGTTTTTTGTGTGTGTTAAATAAGTCTCTCATCCACCTATTGGTTCTATAGGATCTCTCACTTGGAACTTCATAGGACAAGAGAGATAATGCTTCTCCCCCAGGACTACCCATTGGATGTTTGGAGACTCAGATCATAGTTCCTGGACTATGAATATGCTTATTTGCTGATAAACAGTACTTCAATGCTGCTTATCTTCACTCTCCTTTGGATCTACTGCATTCTGGGTTGCAAACTTCAGTCCTTTTGGGTACTTGACAGGTAGAATAAATGAGTGGTGATGGCCAAGTAATATGGATTGTGGCAGCTGGTCCAGTTCCTCAGCGAGGGCAATATAAGAAGAGATGGTGGTGATTATGGTGGACCTGTTAGCACATGTCCTGTACAAATGGACAATTAATGCCTGGATTCAACAAGTTGTTATCATTTAGGAATGCAGGAGATCTTTCAATTTTTCAACAGATACCAGAAATCTGGATGAGAGCTTTCTGCTTTTAAAGAGGTTTTGCCAAATAGACCTCCAAAAGATGATACTATCAAAAGCCTTCTTCAAGAGAGGTACTAAGTTCTAAATGAGATCCTCTAGATGTGGTTAGAGACAGAAAGCAACTATCACCACACCTATGCTATATGTAGTGCTTTTATTAATGTAGCTTAAGGGTTGAATTAGTTGTTTTCACTGCCCACCCCCTCATTGCACCATACTTATTTCTTTCTGTTATATTTCTCCAATCCACTAGGCTAAGATCCTTGTCAGAGAGAAGGAAAATAAAATGGATTTAATATTTGTTTTTGGTGACCCTGTGTTGGCTCCAAATGGGCATTGCTTCTTCCATCTCTGGTGCTCACAAGTGTCCCTTTACAAATTTGTTCAAGAACCTTGCCTGAAGTGACATCATGTTCTCTAGTCGGGAACTGGCAAGCTATAACTGCTTTCTCCTTTTGAAATTAGAACAAAATTTGCCCATCTACAGCTTTTTGGCACCTTTCCTATTTTTCACAATTCCCTCAAAGACCACTGATAGTGTTTGGTAATCTTATTTGCAGGCGTTCTGAGTATCCTGAGCTCTAATTCATCTTGCTGTCAGACATAATGGTCTGTTCTACATTTATTCAGAGTTCCCATTTCCATTTCAACCTAATGGAAAATTGAAATAGAAATGCAGTGATTGACTTTAGTGTTTTATTTTTTATTACATGCCTTTAATCATTTTAGTCTATCTTAATAACAAAGCTCCATAATTTTGTAGAAGAAAAGTGGGTATTGAAGATCACAGAGAATGCATTCATTTATGCATTCATGCAATAAACATTGAGTATTTGCTTTGTTTTTAATCTTGTGCTAGGTATTGGGAGAGATGCAGATTTCTGATACATTTTTGACTAAGAGTTCTTTTTTTGAATATGGTGATAAAATCAGTGAAGAAAAAATAAGACAAAAAAAACTTCCAACTGAGCACCAAATGAGTTCAGTTTTTAAGAGATTGTGCCATAGAGTGATTGGACAGCCCCCTTATGAGTCCTCATTGCCTTCAATAGGATTCAATGAAGAATGTAGGCTGGGCTGAAGCCAATAGGGAGTAGTGAGGACTGTGGCTGATTAGGGAGCTCACCTAGAGTAGGCAACCATTGCTCAGCTTCAGTCTGTCATTCCCGTGAAATATGAGCCTAGAGTGCTCAGTCCCTTCAGTGTTTCAAGGGAATCTGAATTTTAAAACAAAATTGCCTGATTTTTATTTAAAAATTTTTCATTAAAATGAAAAGAAATTAAATTATTGAGCTGTAAATGTCCTTTATATATTCTGCATACAAGTTCCTTATCAGATATATGATTTGCAAATATTTTCTCCTATTCTCTGTGTTGTGTTTTCACTTTTTCTGTGGTGTCCTTTGAAGCACAAACATTTTTAATTTTTATGAAGTTCAGAGTATCCATTTTTTTGTTTTTCCTCAGGTTTTTGGTGTCATAGCTAAGAAGTCTTTGCCAAATCCAAGGCCATGAAGACAATCTCTTGATTTTTAAATAGTTACTCAGATTTAAAACAAAACAGGCTCTGGCTGGTTTTCTCAATGGATAGAGTGTCAGCCCAGTTTACCAATGTCCTGGGTTTGATTCTTGGTCAGGGCACACGAGAGACGTGACCATCTGCTTCTCTCCCCCTCCCTCTCCCCCTTCTCCTACAGCCTGCTCAATTGGTTTGAACATCAACCCCGTGCTGAGGATAGCTCAGTTGGTCAGAGTGTCGGCCTCAGGCACTAAAAATAGCTGGGTTGATTCATGCATTGTCCGCAGATGGGGGTGGGGGGTGGGGGTATGTTGCTGGGTGGATCTTGGTCCAGGCGCATGGAATCTGTCTCTCTCTTCTCACTAAGAAGGAAAACAAAAACAAACAAGCAAAAAACAAAACAAAAACCACTACAGTGTCTGAAGAAACCCGTCAATAGGACAGATTCAGTGCGTGGCCCACCAGTTTGCAACTTCTGGCCTACAGGGTGAAGTCCATAAAAGGTCCTAGGGCTGGGGCCTCAGGCAGCTTTCCTGTTTCATCTTCAGTTGGTTTCTCTATAATAGGTCTGTGCTCTTATAACTACAGTTGATCAAGTCCCTTGTTTCTGAATTCTCCATACCCTTTTCCATCTCCCAGTCTTTCCTCAGGTGTGCCTTTGTTCTGCTTCAAATGTTTCCCTCTCATTCTCCTCTTTTAAAAAAATGTTTAGAGTGTATTGTGTGCCTGTCCCCGATCCCTCCTCTTTTTTTCTTAATATATATATATAATTTATTTATTTATTTATTTTAGAGAGTAGAGAGAGAGATGGGTGGGGGGAGCAGGAAGCATCAACTCCCACATGTGCCTTGACCAGGCAAGGCTGGGTTTTGAACTAGAGACCTCAGTGTTCCAGGTTGACGCTTTATCCATTGCGCCTGACCACAGGTCAGGTGGCAACCCTCTTTTTTTTGTCTCACGAATTCCTGACTGTCCTTCAATGCCAACTCAAGTGATACCTTCTGTGATGCCTTCCTCCTTCTCCCAGACAGAATTAGTAGTTCCCTCGCCTCTGCCCTTCCTTTCTGAGCCTTATTATTCTTTATTATAATTTTGTGTTTAGTCCTTTGGCCATGAACTCTTTCTCATTTTTATTTTTACAGAGTCAAAAGAAAGGCCCTTGGATCTTAAGAGGAAGAAAGCAAGGAGATATGTGCCTGGGCGAAGGGGCAGGGAGAGGCTAGGTGTGAAAGGCACCCGGGTGAGAGGGTGAGAGAGAGAGAAAGAGAGAGAGAGAGAGAGAGAGAACTCTCGGCCATGAACTCTTTATTATTATTATTATTTAGATTTTATTTAATCATTTTTAGAGAGAGAGGTGGAGGGGAGCAGGCAGCATCAACTCCCACATGTGCCTTAACCAGGCAAGCCCAGGGTTTTGAACGAGGGCCATGAACTCTTGAAGGCAGACATACTTATAGTCCTCTTTGTTTCCCCAGTGTGCTTGGCACATGATTGGTTGAGGCAGTGGCTGATAAGTTACTAATAAGAAGTTTTACTCTTATAAACTCATGGCTCAAACAGTTACGTTCTTTGACATTTGTCTTAGCTCGGGTTGCTACAACAAAATACCATGGACTGGGTGGCTTAAACAACAGACATTTATTTATCACAGTTCTGGAGGCTGGGAAGTCCAAGATCAAGGTGCCAGCAGATACAGTTCCTGGTGAGAACCCACTTCCTGGCTTGTAGATGTTGCCTTCTTGCTGTGTGATCACATGGTCTTTCTTTGGTGTGTGATGTGACAGAGAAAGGTCTCTGTCTTTCTCTTCTTATTGAGGAAATTAATCCCACCAGGAGGGCACCACCCTAGTCATCTCTTCTAATCCTAATCACCTCCCAAAACCACCCACCCCAAAATACCATCATACTGGGGTTAGGGCTTTGACATTTGAATTGGGGGAAGTACAAAAATTTAACCCATAATAACACCCATACTTTCTGTTCCATTAAAAGCAGCAGTTTTATTTTTAAAAGAAATATTCTTGGTGGTTTGCTGAATTTCCTTCTCTGTCCCTGATCAGGAAGACATTTATTAGTAGGGATTTGGTGAAAGCTGATGTGTTGAAAGCCAAGGTGATCTCTGATGAACTAATGTTTGTCACAGCTAGGGTGGGGTGTGGCTGGGGAACACTGTACTCCACGTGCTTTACAGTCAGTGGATCTGGGGGTATATATTGGCCATTTCTGGAGTTTTCACCACTAATGTTTATATGTCAGGGATGGCCTTTTCTTTTCAGAAAACTCTATTATTCCTTCCTTCTTTCTTTCTTCCCTCATTTGCCTTTCCTTTCTAGAAACCTCTATCATTCATTCATTCTCCCATTCATTCAGTGACTGTTATAAACCATGCTTCAGGCTATATAGCTTTATTTAGCAGTGGGAGGTAATTCATTTTTATTTAGCTGTAGGTCTCAGTCATATATTTAGTATCTCATTTTCTGATCCCAGTAATTCTTAGAGATAGTCATTATTAGTCTCACTTTATAGATTAAAATGTAAAGTTGTAGGAAATAAAATAAGCTGCCCAACATTGCACAGCAAACAGTGCCAGCACTAGGGTTTAAACTCAAATCTTTTCTGACTTCTGGTTGTGCGGGGAGGCAAGATGCACACCAAGGCAACATGGCTGAAACCCAGGAGTTTCTTCCTGGGGGACCAGTCTGAGATGGGTCTTAATCTTTGATTTCCTAATACTTCCACACTCCTAATCCAGCCTCTCCTAGTCCCACCTTGATGTCCCCTAGCTGTGTCAGGTCCCTTCACCTCCCACCCCAGGAAGTCATCTTTGGGAAACTTGCCCATTGGAGACTTGACAGAGACTGACAGCTCTACCTCCACTAATCTGGAAATATACAAAAATCTTAGGTGTCTTCTAGTCCAAGTCTCCTACTTCTTTTTTCCAGATGTGGGAAATGATGTTCAGAAAAGAGTTCTGCGTAGCAGGTACTTCTAGACCACATTTCCAGAAGGGCGAAAGAGCTATGTGCTTGTTTTTGTTTTTGTTTTTTTTTTGCTGTAGCCTCGTGCCTGGCATCTAATTGGTGATCAATAAATGTATGGAATTGAATTGCTCTGGTGGACAGAGCAAGCCTTGGCGGTGGTTTCACCTGTAAATCCTCCATTCCTGAGGGCTTGTTGGTGTTTATAAAATATCTTGGCTATCTAGGAGTGGTTGCCCTGGAGGCAGAGCTGAGTGGTGCCTTGGAGAACAGAATGAGGCAAGTGTATGATAGGCTAAGGATTAGAGAGATCAGGAGGAAGAAAGGTTAAACTGCTTCAGAAACTGGTCCTTTCCTTGTAGGCGCCAAGAAGGGGACAGAAGTTGACCTTTAAAAAAAAATGCTGAATTTCAGAACCTCTGACCTACTACAGGGCCCAGAAAGCTGTGTCCTGGGCTCAGTTTCACTTGTAAATGCTTCAGTCCTGATGGCTTGTTGGTGTTTCTCAAATATCTTTGCTGGCCAAGAGTGGGATTTTGGCTCTGTTCTCTGAATTTGTTTAATTATTAGGCCAATTTATGTGAGGTGTAGTGCTCCCTGAGGTGTAGTCTATGATATTAGCTACAAAGAGGGGCTGGGTGGAAAAAGTAGTTTTGTGGCCAAATAGGTTTTGGAAATTCTGGCATTAAGTGAATGAAATAAGGTTGTTTCCCACAGGACTTCTGGGAACCTTAAGTGTGTTGAGTATGAATCTCCAAGAAGGGGTTGTAAGCTTTCCTCAAACTTATTTGATCCTTTAGACACTTTTCATGGAGTATCTCTTAACACTGTGTTCCTGAGATTACCTTTTGGAAAATGTCCGCCAAATGGTTTGTGGATTATCCAGATTCTTTCTCTTAAGCCTTTTTGCCCAGTTCCCTAATTTTTCTACTTCTCTCAGAGGGCAATTTGAAGAGGGGAAGAGGCAAAACAAATGCCTCTCCAGCTCAGCTAAGTGATACCAGTGTGCTGCTTTGAGGTCACTTAGAGAATGTGGGTTTTGACATTTCCAATTACAGAACGCTCAACTGTTAATTTAAACAGTAATTGGGTGATAACTCATGCCTGATCAATATGCATGGCATGTACACATGCACCCATCTGTGTGTGAAAGTAAGGGGTTCACTTGGCTGCAGGCAGTCTTCAAGGTACCGTGAGGGGCCTAGGCTCCGCCCCCGGGGCTGTACTGGGGATGCCAGGTGGTAATGGTGCAGATGAACATGCAGGAGCCCACGGCCCGCTGCACCACCACAGACCCATCCAGAAATACGTTTTCTTTATATTTTGTAAGTTGATTTTCATTTCACTTCTCTATGCTGTTGGAAGTGGCAGCAAGAAATCTAAGTTCGTTTGGGATTTCTGTTGGGCAAAATAAATATATTCTCACTTTGTTAAAGATGGTGGTGCCCACGTGCAAGTTTTAAGAGTAAGCTTTTCCCCACACCCTTGACTGATTGGATGATGTGGGGTGGTGAGATCTCATGAGGAATCCTCCCAGTATGTCTCAGACAAGTGACTTTGTATCAGAGACTTCCTTGTTCGTAGATTGGATTAAAGGTTTGGAGTCTACACTATAAAGTGGGGCAGACCATGAGCTTGCTCTCTTGGTTCCTGAGGTTAATATTAGAGAGGAGAGCAGAGAAAGGCCATGTGGAGGAAGCCAGGAGAAGCAGCCAAAATGGTGAAGTGCTGAGGGAGAAGCAGTTTGTGCAGAGTTTGTGCTGGAGAAAGAGATGGGGAACAGAGGTGAATAAGTCTGGTGAGCTAGAAACCTTTGATGCTAGGAAACTCGGATAAGTCAGTAGCTTTGTGAGCACTGAATGAGTGGGTTTTGGAGCCCAGTGTGTGTTTTTGCTTGCCCGCCGGGTGCAAGCTTGAATTAAAGCTGATGGCTCACCAGTTCTTGGCTCCGTTGTTTCTTTACCGACTGTCCGAATCTAATGCGAAGCTGCACTGGCCAGGTGACCCTGTTGGTGGCCGTGACTACTGGCTTTACAATTTCCTATCTCGTTTCCTCAGGTGTTGTGTCCCAAATCCAGGCTGATGGAAGTAGCACCAAACGCCATTTGTTTGGTTTGGGGCTCCAGCTCTATTCTCCTTCTCACTGGGTCTTCAGTGGTTGGTTTGTGACCTTTATCCAAATCCGAGACTTTTTTGCATGTCCTCGCTTGAGCTACTTCCATGTGATTTGCACACCCTGGGTTGGGGGGTGTCATCCTGGGGCTCACATGCATGGCGGTGGGGAAGGACTGGACATTTGTCTCAGGCCTGTCTTGTCACTCCCAGTACTCACTTCTCCTCCAGTGCCTCCCTGGGGCTCTGCCTGGGGAAGTGGCCTGGCTCCTCTCTGTTTACAGATTCTGCAAGTCCTTAAGGGGTTCCCTCATTACCCTTTTTCCGCAGGCTTGTTTGGGGTGAGGCAGGGTGCAGGTTATTTTCTTATGATGTATAAAATCTGCATACACCTGGCTCCCTGAAGTCTTTATCCCTGTGTGGGGCGGAAAGGGGGCGGGGGAGACGGGTGGTATCCTGGCACTCAGTCATCAAACATTCTCTCACAGCTATTGTCCATAATCCACATTTCTTTTTCTTCTCCCTGAGGACTAGGCTTTTGAAAGTCAAAAGCCAAGAATTGAGTCTTTCTCTGTAGTATTGTTCCTGGGGAAATGAACATAGAATGCCCTCCCTTACCTGAATCAGGTCCAAGAAAACCTTCAATATTTTAAGATATTAATTGCAGTGAGTTTCCTTCCTTCTCCACCTGCATCATCCTAGCCATCACCTCCTGCTGGCACCATGGCAACATCTTCCTAACTCGAGGCTTCTTAACCTCCATGCTCCTGGCATCCAGGCTGGAGCATTTTCTGTTCTGGGCTGTCCTGCACAGTGTAGGTAGGCTGTTGAGCAGCATCCCTGACCTCTACCCAGTAGATACCAGTAACACCTCCTCGCAAGTAGTGACAACCAAAAATGTCTTCAGACACTGCCAGATAGATGTCCGTGTGTGTGTGTGTGAGAGAGAGAGAGAGAGAGAAAGAGAGAGAGAGAAAATAGGCCCCAGTTGAAAGACACAGTCCTACCTGGCCTCCTTGCTCTTCTTTTGTCCTCATTGTCTGTTCTCCCTGCAGCAACCCGGCAGTAATCTTTACACAGTTTAAGGCTAATCAGGTCACTTCTGGGCTCCAAACCCTCCAGTAGCATCTCACTGTATGAGGCTTAAATCCAAAACTCTAGCTTGGCTTATAAAGCTGTGCTCTGCCTACCTTGGCCACCTTACCTGTCCACTTTCCTGGTTCCTTAAATTTGCCAAGCCTGGATGTACTTTGGGTCTTCTCACTTAGCTTTCCCTCTTTCTAGAATCCTCTTCCGCGGGATTGTCACATTCTTGGTATTCAGCTCTCAGCTTGCATGACAGTTCCTAACCACTCAATCTTAAGTAGGCCATAGGGTAACTGTTGGGTCTGCTGACATGAATTCTCAGCAGAGCACTATGGCTATATGATATTTTTCCTTCTTTGTATATTTCTTCTCTTTACTGGAAGTGAAAGTTTGTAAGGACAAGACTTTTCTCTTGTTCATGTGTGTTTTGCTAAAACCTAGAACAGCGCTTGGTATATAACAGGTGGTCATAATATTTGTTGAACGAATGAAGGAATGTAGATGTCCTTGTGATGGCCTTTGCACAGGAACACTCATAGATATTTTGCTTCAGGGCACATGGGATTGGACTGGGAATTGCAGTCTAGAGGCACATGATGAAGCCGATCCTGGCTTTCCCCAAACCCTAAGAGAGAGAATTCAGGGAGATGAAGCCACAGGAGGGACAGTTGTATCTATGCAGAGCCGTCCAGCTGATGGCTTAGAGGGGAATAAGGTAGAGAGACCAGGTGCCACTTGCAGGGACACTACAGGGAATCAAATATTTTTTTGTTAACTGAGTGTGTGTGTCTGATTATGGGGATACATAAATGGGTAAAATATAGTCTCTATTCCTGTCTTTGATAGACTTAAAGTTTTCTAGGAAAGACAGTTACAAATATAGACTAATCAATGATAATACAGTAAGTACTGGAACACTACTGGAACCCTACACTATGGAAACTCAGAGTGAACATGACAGCTTTGCCCAGGAAAGCTGGAGAAGTTCTTACAGAAAAAGGACATTTGAGTGTGGTTTTTTGAAGGATGGGTAGAAGCTCTCAAAATGGGAAAAGGCATCTCTTGAAGAGAGAACAGCATGTGCAAAGAAAGGTATGGGGGTCCTGAAAGAGTCTGGGTACTTGGGAAATGGTGAGAAGTTTGATGTGGCTGAAATTCAGAGTAGATGGAATGGAGTGGGGTGGGAGAGATGACTTTGAAATCTTTTTTAACCATTGGATGCTATGAGTCTTTGACCTTGGAGATGGTGGATGAGAGTCCTTTTTTTTATATAATATTTTTTTTCTGATAATGGATATATACATGCTCATTATTTTTAAAGTCTTGAAAATACAGGAAAATATAAAGAGGAACAAAGAAAGAATCTAGAGGCTACCACCTGACCTAACCACTGTAAATATTCAATATTATATTACCATCCAGATTCCATATCTGTATCTAACAGATCTGTTTTATATTTATGTGTAACAAAAAATGGTCTTTCATGAAAAGTTACAAAAATAAAGCTGATAAGCAAGGCCTATAGGCTGAGGGCTTGAAATAGAGAGTATGGCCTAAAAATAAGATGTTGCCAAGGAAGAACATCATTAAGCATGATCTTCCATGTGTTTGGATGGTCCCTTAGGTTTGGCGGTTGTGCTGACTGACTTGTGTTGGCCACTTCTGTACCCACAAATTTGTATGAAATTTTGGGGAACTGAGCTCAAGAACTTCTCCTGATTCTAGCTCTGGTCCAGTCACTTTCAGCTAAATATTGCCCCTTCTCAGTCACCTATAGTCTCACATCCTTGTTGGTATCCAGGCAGTAGTTCCTGCCTTTGGCAAGGAGTACTAACAAAGAGAGTCTTGTCTACGGAAATAAAGTTTAGCTTCAAAAGCATGTTACCCTCTCTGCTGGTATCTTTCCTCTGGCTTTCCTCTCTTTGCTGTTCTCTGCTGGAGTTTCTTGTCATCAGTGGTACTTTTGAGATTTCTGAATTCTGGTCTGTTCCCAATAATGGTAATCTGCTCTCCCCTGGTTTATAACGGTTGGTCAGGGTATTTTCAGAATATAGTTTGCTATATAGATCATCAGTGTTGTTTTCCAACTTTTTGTCAGATAGAAAGTCCTGTAGGCACGTAGAGTTCTTACTGAGAGACTGGAGTCCAGAGGGAGGGGATAGCTCTGTACCGGGACCTTCCATAGCTTCGAGTGCCTAAAAAGGACCAGAGAGAGATGACATGGGAGACACCAGTGAATTTAGTGAATTTAGGCACCTTCAAGGACATAAAAGAGTGGATGTTGCTTCTCTGATTTTATTTATACTAACTGCAGTCTGGCTGAGCAGCATGATCCTCTATCCCACTGTTGTCTAGTAGGACACTGCCAGGCAGAGTTGGCCAGCACTTTACTTTGCATTTTGATTGGTGGCCTCTCCAGACAGTATGTTTTGCACCTCCTGAAGATATATCATCATGGGGAAACTGAGGCAGAAAAATGGTCACTCCTTGGCTTCTGACACCTCGTACCTGATTACTCCTTGACTTCCTATGCTGGCCGTTTGGACTCCTGACCTTTTCCGTGGTTGTGGTCTTTTGAGTTTGTATCTCAGCTTACCCAGGGCTTCAGTTGTGGCCTGATCCTCCTGCCTCAGGCCCCACCCTGAGTATGTCTGTCTTGTTGGATTTCTTACTTGACGTAATAGCCATTGAACCTCTGTGCCAACAGTGATGGAGGCCCAATGCTCTCTGCCAGAAACACAGAATTGATATGCTATTGGGAATAATGGGGAAGAAATGTTGAGAATATGGTGGGCCCGTTTACTTTGATTCAGTTTAACAAATATTTATTAGTTCCTACTGTGTTCTCTGCCTCCACAACAGGAAGACACATTTTAACTTGTAATTACAAAAATGTTTATGTAACATTATGAAAGGGCGAAACAGAACTAATGGAGGAACCTATAACTGATGGATCTACATAGTTGAAAATGTAGGTGATTTCTGATATTGATCTGTAAGGCTGGATTGGCCAGGCTTATCTTACCACCATTATTTCCTGAGCTATTTAGGATCTAGACAGAACTGTCTTTTTATTTAGAGAAGGGTCAGAAGCCATCAAAATATTTAAGGGGACAAGAAGATTGGTACTTCTTTGAGAAACACATAACTTCTGGTGTAAAAGATTAAAATGGTTTCAGAAAAGGAATTTTATAATGTTTTACTCAAACTGGTAAGCACAATCATGGGATAAGTGCTTTAAAGCCAGAGATCAACTGAAGAGGATAGAAATCCATGTTGGTTGGATGGAGTTATGCTAAAGTCACAGAAAGTGGGTGAGACAAGAATATGGATTGTTGAAGGAGGCGGCTGAGATATGTGGTGGTGGGGGTGGGGAGCATGCTCAGGGTGAAATCGCACAGGCCTGGGTTTGAGTCTTGGCTTATGGCTTATCAGCTGAATGACCTTGGATAAGTCTTTTCTTATCCAAGATAGATAAGAAAAATAAGAATAATACCTCATCAGTTTTCTTATTTGAAAAATGGGAATAATAATAACTCACTTTGTGTGTCTGTGTGAATTTTTTGAAATAACACACATCAGAATTTCTAGCACATTGCTTGGCATACAGGAACATTCACTGAACAATGAAAATGTTAGCTAACTGTTGGGCAGATAAAATATATTATGCTCACTTTGTTAAAGATGGCGCTGCCCACATGGAAGTTCGTTGATATTAATGTGTGTTCTGGAAGAGGCTGTGGGCAGGCTGGGTCGTTATAGCCTAAGGCTTAGTTTAAGAGTAAGCTCTTCCCCACACCCTTGACTGATTAGATGATGTAGGGTGGTGCACTCTCCTGAGGAATCCCATTATGTCTCAGATGGGTGGCTTTGTAGCAGAGACTTTCTTGTCTGTAGATTGGATTAAGGGTTTGGATTTTCTAGGCTATAAACTAGGGCAGTCCAGGAGCTGGCTCTCTTGGTTCCAGAGTTCCTGAGGTTAGTATTAGAGAGGAGAGCAGATTAAGGCCATGTGGAGGAGAAGTAGCCAAGATGGCAGAGTGCTGAGGAAGAAGCCAGTTTGTTAAGAGTTTGTGCTGGAGGAGATGGGGAACAGAGGTGAATAAGTCTGGTGAGCTAGAAACCTTTGATTCTAGGAAACTCGGATAAGTCAGTAGCTTTGTGAGCACTGAATGTGTGGGTTTTGGAGCCCAGTGTGTGTTTTTGCTTGTCCGCCGGGTGAAAGCTAGAATTAAAGCTGATGGCTCACCAGTTCTTGACTCCAGTGTTTCATTGCCATCTGTCCGAATCCAATGCGAACCTGCACGGGTCAGGCTGCTGTGATGGTGGCCTTGACTCCTGGCTTTACACTAACCCACTAAGAGAGTCACCAGCATTCAGAGTCCTTGACAACGAACCTGAGTGTGCGGGTGAAGCAGCAGTAAGCGCACCTGGTGGGAAATGAGGGTGAAGAGGGGCAGTACTAACAACGGTCAGTAGAAGTGGAGTTGCAAGCATGGGCAGCTGCGAAAGGAAGGTTCCAGTAAGTCTTAGGCATGATGCTTTCTTTGTTTACTTCATTGTTTTTCCCAGTGTGAATTCTGGACCTCCAGCATCAAAATCATAGGGGAGGAATTTATAACAAATTCAGAGTTTGGGGTATCACCCAGACCTATTGAATCAGAATATTTGGAGACAGAATCTGGAAACCTGGATTTCATGAACTTGAATATTTGGGCCTGGACTATAGTAAACTCATCACCTTGACTGTCTGTGTGTCCTTTTTGTTTATATTTTATTTATTCATGTTTAGATAGAGGGGAAGAGAGAAAGAAGGGGGGAGGAGGGAGCATCAACTCTCATATGTGCCTTGACCAGGCAAGCCCAGGGTTTCGAACTGGCAACCTCAGCGTTCCAGGTCGCCACTTTATCCACTGCGCCACCACAGGCCAGGCTGTATGTCCTTTTTGAATGCAAAAGAACATATGGTAATTGTGTAGACTACTAATGAAAAGAGGAACAAAAATCCCCTGAACTCCCAGTGTGTGTGTGTGTATGTGTGTGCGTGTGTGTTATAATTCTATTTTAAAAAAATAAAATATGTGTGTCTTTATGTATTTGGGTGTGTATAAAGATTCTGGTAGTTCTTACTGATTGCTGATGATGCTTTCTCTTGGGGACCAGGAATGGGTAGAGGTTGGGGTGGGGGCAGGATGGTAATGACAGGGAACATTGAAAAGGAGGCCTTTTCCCTTTACGCTCTTCAATTTTGATTGACTTCTAAGATAATGAATGTGATTACTTTTCTAATTTAAAAACCAAGTTGACAATAAAAGTAAGAAACTTGTTGACAAATTTTTCTGCTATGAAGGTTGTTCAGTAAGTGAATATCAGTGTAAGTTTCTGCCAATTCTTTTCATCTGAAGCGTTCACTTATAACATCTCTCAGCACTATACACTATTTCCCTTCCCTGCAAAGCTCTGTCACCAGCTGAACTAGGAAAGAAGGAAGGACACCTGCAAGAGATTTTAAAGTTTTGCTTAACATCTTGTGTATTAACAATGATTGCTGAAACTAATTGCATTACTTTACTAGATGATTCCCCCATGTAGTGTGGAAGGTGTTTTCTTTCTTCCGCTCTTTTAAAATTCTAAGAGATGGGTACAGGGGTGGAATAGTCAAGCCCAACCATTTACGTTATTGGGTGTAAATCAGGAGCCATTGTGGTGCTGTGTCCAGAATCTGGGATTTAGAGTCATAAGACCTGAGTAAGGTTGCATCTCCATTCTGTATCCTTGCATCCTCATCTGTAAAATGAGGCATTATTTACCCTAAGTGCTAGTTGCCACGAAGATCAAATGAAGTGGTGTGTGAGAAAGTAAACTCTAGAGTTCTGCAGAGATGTTAATTATTTCTATTTTTGCCTAGCTCCTCTCCTGAGCATGCTGCTATTACCATGGGGTTGTTTATGTGTCGGTATCCCTGTGAGCTCCTTGAGTGCAGGGATCCTCTTTTATTCATTCTGAATTCTTGTGCCTGGTGCCTGCCACACAGGAGGCATTCAGAGCAAGTTCTGGAATAGCTATCAAGAATAGAAAAATGCATGCCCAGTTCAGTTTAGGCTTATGAAAATATTAAGATGCCCTTCCAGGAAGCTGCCTTCCAGTTCTGTTTAAAGGAATTAAAAAAAAAAAATCCAGCCAGGTCTACAACAGAAATGATATTGCTAGGAGAGAGTAGAGAACTTCATTGAGGAAAATTTAATTGCCCAGTTTTCTAAAGAGACAGAGCCACATCACTCCATCCTCATTACTGTCAAAGGCTAGACGGCTGGTTCCAAGGAGGGCAAGATGAACGAAAAGGGATTGAGAAGAGACAAATCCTGATGCTTCTGGAGAAAAGTCTCCCAAGAAACAGGAATGCCCCCTGGATCACCAGTGTCCTTTATTGTTTGTCAGAACCCTGGAATGAGCCTTCTCCAGGCTCCTCAGACAAAGACCCTTTTGGCCTCTACCCCAGACTGTGTCTGGTAAACCACAAAGTCCCTATTTCCCCTGGAAGTGGAAAAATGACCAGTTGCTTGACAAAACTGGGAGGATTGTCTGAGGCTCAACTTGGGGGCTCCAATACGTCTAAGACTTGGATAATTATCATCTGAATGGGTGGGGGAAGGACTGGAGCCGAGCCTAGAAACAGCCTTGGTGTAGGTAGTCTTTCAGTTAGGGAGTAGGGGACCAATTTCAGCATTGGGCCTTTGGACCCTTCACTCGTACTACTACGAATCCATACTTTTTCTTCTCACTCTCCTGCCTGTACTGGTTCCCTAAGAACAGGTCGGCCCAGGGGCATTATTAGATGGGTTTATAATTGTGAAAACAAGTGGTGATTGCTGCATGGACCACTGTTGGTCTAGGTGAAGTCTCTAGTGGCCTGCCAAAAGGCTCTGCCTGTACAGTGCTTTATTTGGATGAGGACATGAACATGCCTATCCAGTTTGAGAATGTTAGTTTGAGAAACCAAGGTAGGTAGACTTAGTAATCGGGAATATGGTTGTTAATATCAAACTGCCTGACGTTTGTAGTCCAGCTCTCCTACTTTCTAGCTTTGTGACTTTGGGCAAGTCTTTTCATCTCTTTGAGCCTCAGTTTCCTCATCTATAAAGTGAAGATAATAATCTGATCTCAAAGAGTTACCAAGGTGGTTCAATGAGATAATGCCTGTAAAGCTTTCTGCACAGGGCTAGGCACATAGTAAAGACTCAATCAGTGTTAGCTGTAATTATTAATAATCACCACTGTAAGTAATACTGCAGGCTGTGGAGTCCAGCAGATCGGGGCTCCAGATTCCAGCTGTGCCACTTACCAGTTGTGGACAAATTGTTTAACCTCTCTGAGGCCCAGATGTCTGTACTTCTGTAAAATAGAAACAATATACCCACCTTGAGCATTTCTGTAAAGCATCCAGGCCAGGACAGACACATGGTAGGTGCTCCATAAACAGTGGTTACCATTAAGAGAAACAGGACATTCTGCAGCAAACAGAACCAGGAAGCAGAGAGAGCTTAACAGAATAGGATAAGATACTTACTTTAAAAAAATAAAGTTTAATAATATCTTTAAGAGAACACCACCAACTCTTCAGAAGAAGCTAAATCGTTTTGGCTATTGAGCCCCGAGAGGAATTTCTCCCATGAATAAATAGAAATGTAAATGGGGTAAGAACAAATCAGCCTTTGGTTAAGATATCAGAAGTTGGACCATGACCCTAGCCTGGTCCCTTATCCAGGTGGCTCTTTAGCACCTCTCTAAGTGGGTCCAGAGGGAAGTAGATGATAGAGGCCACTTGCTGGGAAATGAATGCCTGTCTCAAAGCTGTGGCTCAATACCTTAATGTTGAGGTCTAGTGAACTGATGGGCACATGGAGAACACCTTTGGCCTAGGTGGGTTGGGCATGCAGGTCTCCCCTCCAAGCCCATGTTTAAATCTTGGCTCTATTGCTCCAGGGTAACCAAAGCTGGGCTGGAGTTCAAACCCCTGAAAGGACCAGCTTGGATAATCTCTCTGACTTCTCTATGAGATGCTACTAAGTCTAAACAGCCATAGGGGAGAAATGAGAAGTCTGGATCCAGCCAGACTTAACTTTTGACCACCTTGGAAGTACAATGTCTAGGGATTTTGTCCACGAATGTGTCCTGGAACCTGCCTGTCTGTGATATTATTTCCTTCCAACAGGTGGATTTCTGTGCCCTTAACTGTGACCCTGACTTTGGAGGAATGAGTAGAGTTGGCTGCCAGCTCAATAGAGGTCAACATCCCTGTCCCTCCCCATTCTTGTTGACCTTTCTTCTAATGCCCCCTTGAGCTTAACAGCCAAGCCTATGATCAGCTCAGGGTATGACTATGTCCATCTGTGGAAGAAATCAATGGAGAATCAGTGATGTTCATGCTGTATCCTTAGCCCTGCTCGATAGTGTGCCTGCCATGCAGTCAGGAGCTGGGTAGTTTAGGCCCCTTGGACTTAAGAATGCCTCTTTGGTGTCCTTCTCCTTCTCCAGATGTTTCAAGCAGCTCAAGACTAAATTGAAAAATTCAACTTATTTTCTTCCAAACCAGCACTGATCACCAAGCCAGTGGTGGTCTACAGGCTACCACTGATGTATTTTGTTGAGATGCACAACAAAATTGGTCAACTTTGTAGAAAAATCTACATCTCTGACTCTTTGAAAACTAATTGGACAATCTGGCTACACTGGGTCTCCATTTCTACTCGGTTACCCACTGACTAGAGTTGAGTAGCAACCACCATTTTTAGATGAGGCATGCACTTTTCAGTCTCTTCCACTTCCTGGGCAGGAGCACTTGAGTCCTCACACCCTCTTATCTCACACCCACTGCTTGCTTAGCTCATTTACCCACATTTCCTAGTTTCTATAGGCAGTTGGGTTTGCCATTTCTGCTTAAACCAGGGAGTTATATTCTATCTTCTTCTTCTTCTTCTTTTTTTTTTTTTTACAGGGACAGAGAGAGAGAGTCAGAGAGAGGGACAGATAGGGACAGACAGATAGGAACGAAGAGAGAGGTCAGAAGCATCAATCATTAGTTTTTCGTTGTGGCTCCTTAGTTGTTCATTGATTGCATTCTCACATGTGCCTTGACTGCGGGCCTTCAGGAGACCTAGCAACCCCTTGCTGGAGCCAGCGACCTTGGGTCCAAGCTGGTGAGCTTTTGCTCAAACCAGATGAGCCCACGCTCAAGCTGACGACCTTGGGGTCTTGAACCTGGGTCCTCCGCATCCCAGTCCGATGCTCTATCCACTGTGCCACCGCCTGGTCAGGCTATATTCTATCTTCTTGTCTCAAATTATACTCATCAGATAGTTGTACAGTGAGAATCTCATTACAAGGTAACCAATGCTTCAATGTCTATGATATAAAAATGCCTCTAACTTGCCACTGTGCTCTCAAATTTCATAATAGAGACTCCCTGGTATTATTTTAAGTAAATCTTTTACTTCTCCTCAAGGAAAAGTATGAGGCTGGCATCGAGGGCAAGACAATCTCTCACAAAGAGAAGTGCTGTGACGTTTGCGTCTGACCCATTCTCAAGGGGAACTTGGGGAGGGTGGGCAGGAGGGCCCTTCCACTGTTGGAGAACACAAGGACCTGGTTATGTAGTAGATATGGCCTTAGTCACCTATAGTAGTCATCACAAGACATTTTTAGTAGTTTAAAATCCCTCAGTGTAAGTTGACAGTTTGAACACCAAAGCACAATTCACTTACAGCAATTCTGCTTTGACAGTGTGGTCCAAGACCTCTGCACCAGACTCTGAAGTTGGACAGACCCAGGATTGCCAGCTTCATCACTTACAAGTTCCACCTCTGTAACATGGGCATCTCACTGGACTCTTGTGAGGTTTAAATGAGATAATCAACACTTAGCATTTAGCCCCATGTCTGGGATATGGGTGACACTTAATAAGGGCTCTCTACCATTGTTCCTATCCAATAGGAGGGCTTGATTCAACCCAGGAGTGAAAGTTAGAACCTTGACAGCAGAACCAACAGCTTGCAGGCAAACACAGCCCCATTAGTGTGTTCTGTTTGACTTTTAGAACATTTACACAATTTTCAAAAAATTAGTTAAAAATCAAGAAAGTTTTAAAGAAAATCAGGAGAGTGCAAATACAAATCCAGATTTCTGTTATTTTTTATTTTTAATTTTTTAGGAATAGGAAGATCTAGAAACACTGGGTCCTCATTCTCAGACAGAGGTCAGAATTGGCTACCCCCTTCCAGTGGGGAATGGGATCTGCTTTGCTCCAGGGCCCACTTGGTCCACCTCACTCATTCGTTGCCTGCTTAGCTCCTGTGGGTGTTTGAGGCTTTTTTGATCTAGAGCAGTGGTTCTTAACCTGGGTTCTATTGAACCCTAGGGGTTCGATGAGTCAGTCTCGGGGTTCGGAGAAGCCTCTGCCGCGGAGGCCAGAATAAAGTAATACCGTAATTTGTTGTGAGTTCATGCACTTTGTTGGTTTTGTTCTTTGAGCAAGGTGATGTCCATGCACGGCTCATTTTGTGCACCAGTAAAAAAACATATTACCTATGTCTTGAATTTGGAAAAAAAATCATATTTTATTTATCACTAAAGAAGGGTTCAGTGAATGTAAATATGAAACTGGTAGGTTCAGTACCTCAAAAAAGCTTAAGAACCATTGATCTAGAGGAATGGATCAACCTTCATTCAGTTCTTCATAAATATTTCCAGCAACCAGACTTTGGAAAAGGTAGACAGTAGGTAATTTTAATGGCAAATGCCCCAGTGCCATCTGTGTTATTGATGAAGTGCAGAGCCCTCACCTTCAGCAGTCTGTGGGGCTGAGCTGAGGTCATGGTCCTCTTAAAAGAATGTGGGAAACTAACAAAGATTTGTACCTGTGAATGGATGACCTCCTCATTGCAACATGGAGGTTGGCTAAGATTTAGTAAGAAGAAAATGTAAAATCTTGCTTTATGTCTAACAACCCAGCTGGCCAAGTACAGCGTAGGGAGAACTGTGCTTAGCCGAAGCACTTGTGAAAAAAGACTTAAGGGGCTCGTGGACAATAAGTTTAGTGTGAGTCACAGGGAGGCAGCTGCCAAAAAAAATCTCATCTGATTTCGGGCTGGGTTTATAGAAGTCTAGTGTCTGGAAGGCCTAACAGTTAGGGCTGTTTTAAAGGGACAAGCAGGTAGCCTCGGGAAGCTGTTGCTCTCCCTGCTGGTGTTTGAGGCTGGTGATGTGTCCCCAGAAAAATGTCAAAGTGGAGATTTAGGCATCAGAGGGCGATTTGTTCTAGGTGACATACAAAGTCTCTGCCAACTCTAAGAATCAGTTTTCCGCAGCCCAGTGAGAGAAGATAATTTTTATAACAAAAATAAAAATCTTGCTTTCTGATGGAGGGAAGCAGGACATGTTGAAGAGGCTGATTGGATGCAGCTGTTTTGATCAGACTGTCAAAATAGAAATGTAAACTTCTAGTTCTTACATAGCAATTTAGACAACAAATGGCACCGACCCTACCTCATCCCTGAACATCTTCTCAGCTGCATAGGCATCCCTGAGTCCTGCCACATTTCTCAGAGACATGTGTGTGCGCGCGTGAGAGAGAGAGAGAGAGAGAGAGAGAGAGAGAGAGAGAGAGAGAGAGAGAGACGGGGAAGGATCTGTTTTGCACATTACTGGTGGTAATTTGTTTAAGCTGAACTTTTATGCAGAGTTTGCAAACTGACGACACACTGGACAAGTACAGCCCTCAGATGTGTTTGATTTGGCCTGCACTGTGTCTTTGAAAAATGTGAATTAGATGCCAACATGTAAAAATGAGGAGACTTCATGTAAAATCTGGATTTCTAGCACCTTTTTAAAAATTCAGAACGTCTGGCAGCTCTGGGCCTGCGTTCCCACGTGGTAGCACGGGCTGCATCCATAGCCCTTCTTTGATAGGACTCGAGCTTACTTGGCCACTGTCCTCATCCCCCTAACTGATCTGCTCTACTAGTTCACCTGACTTCCTGGGACTCTCTAATTGGAGTAGTGACCCCTGGTGTGGTGATGGTGTTTTCTTTTATTTTTGAAATCAAAATGTCATTGAATTTTATTTTCATTATACAAAAGTCACTGATTAATTTTTTCCACTAATTAATTTGGAGGAAATATCATGTTTTGGATAGTCTGACTTTCAATAGAGCCTTTGTGGTATACCTGGAATTCACTTTCTAGGAAGCAGGTCAGGTGGGGTGGGGGTACCTCGAGGAGAAGTAGGCATCTTCAGGGCAGCTGGAACCAAGATAAAATCTGCATCTCCAGAAAGACTTGCCAAAGGCGACAGGACGGTGCAGACCAAGAATGCCAGCACACCAGCATGACCATCAGGTTCAAATCGTCCTCCCAGGCCGAACTCTGTATCGTGTGTTTCACTCTACGGAGCGAAGGAGAATTATGCGTTTATGTTAGCGTGAACAGTATACTAAGTACTGGGTTGTTTTCAGAGCTTCATCAAAGCCTCGCATGGTCAGAGTCATCCTGTACAGTGCAGTCCTACACTCTGCTCAGCTCATCTCCCCAGCAGTGGGGTGGCCAGCTCAGGGGAGGGTTGCGGGTAGGGTATGGGGAGCGGAGATTCCTTTGCAGCTGTTCCTAAGGAGTACCCATGGATCTATACCATCAGTTTCCAATTCTTGCACCTCAGCGAACACCCTCAGTTGTTCCTTTTTTTAAAAATTTTTTTTTAGCAAGAGAGAGAGAGAAAGGGGAGAAAGACAGAGGGACAGGCAGGGATAGACAGGAAGAGAGAGAGATGAGAAGTATCAACTCATTGCAGCACTTTAGTTTTTCATTGATTGCTTTCTCATTTGTGCCTTGACTGGGGGCCTTCAGCTGAGCCAGTGGCCCCTTGCTTAAGCCAGCGCCCTTGTGCTCAAGCCAGCAGCCTTGGGGTTTCAAACCTGGGTCCTCAACGTCTCAGGTCGACGCTCTATCCACTGCGTCACCGCCTAATCAGGCCCAAGTTGTTCTTCTGAACAAGACTCCCCATGGTTTTCCTTATACTGACCCAAATCTTCGTCCTTGGAACTTCACCTGAGCCAGCTCTGGCCTGTGTAGAGGTGGCTTCCTCTTCTGCAGCACAGCCCTACAGATATTTTCAGATAGCGGACTCACCTCTGAGCTGGCTGACAGTCAACCCTGAGGAGGTGGAAAGTTGGAAGGGGGGCTATGATAAGGGCATAGAGAGACCAGACGCATTTAACAGAGGTGGTTGAGATAGTGTTGCCCTAAGGTGGGTCATTAGCTGGGTGGCTTTGGCTTGGAAGGCCCTTCTGCCAGCCTCAGAACTTCTCTGTCAGCTGTTGGGGCCTGGGGAAGCATCAAGAAGTGAACTTTCTTAGGAAGCTTTGGTATTGGTGGTAGAAATTGCAACAGTTTCACCAGAAGCAGAATCATCAGGGGCTGTTAGTTTAATGTCTGATGGCTGCAAGGAGTCGAAGGGAGTGAGGCCTACCTGCTGGCCTATTGGTGGGCTTCCCCACTCCAACATAGAATTTACTAGACCCTCATGCTACTGGAGTCTATCTCTCTGCTCTTAGGTTCTCAGACTGAAATTAGCTAACTCGGGACTACTCCGGTACCAGTGTCTGGCAGAGTGGGCACCCCTTTGCATGGGACCTCAGGCTTCTCACTGTGGAGGCCCCCCCTGCTGATCTGAGCTACTTAGTGCAGATAGAGGTCTTGTGTCTCCATGGTGCAGCCAACTGGTAGCGATTTTGTGGGGTTTTTAAATTTATTTTATTTATTTATTTTTTTACAGGGACAGAGAGAGAGTCAGAGAGAGGGATAGATAGGGACAGATAGACAGGAACGGAGAGAGGTGAGAAGCATCAATCATTAGTTTTTCATTGCCTTCGCAACACCTTAGTTGTTCATTGATTGCTTTCTCACATGTGCCTTGACCGTGGGCCTTCAGCAGACCGAGCAACCCCTTGCTGGAGCCAGCGACCTTGGGTCCAAGCTGATGAGCTTTTTTGCTCAAGCCAGATGGGCACCACGCTCAAGCTGGCGACCTCAGGGTCTCGAACCTGGGTCTTCTACATCCCAGTCTGACGCTCTATCTACTGTGCCACCGCCTGGTCAGGCGATTTTGTGTTTTTATTGCAGTTGCCTCAGTGAATCCTTTTATTAAGTCATTCTTTAAGTACTATTTCCCTTTCACCTTTTCCTTAAAAAAAGAAAAGACCCTCTCTTACTTAGGGCCTTTTTTCCACAGATAGAAGTGGTGTTTGTGACCTGTGGGAATTCCAGGAAGGTGTTATCTCTTGAGAACAGTAGGGATTCCCTGAAATTATACTTGGCATCTAGAAGAGCTTGAGTCTTTATGGGGCAGTGAGGAGCGAAGATGGGCAGCACCATCTCAACTGCCTGGAGAGGCTGAGGACTGTAGGATGGTGGGTGGTGTCTCAATATGTCCATCTCCATTCCCACATTTTTTCCTCTGTCCCTTTTCCCACACGCCCCACTTCTTGTCTTGGAAAGCAAAATGGTGGCATCCATGTGTAAGTGGGATGACATCTCAGCGTACCGTCAGTGTGACTTCCTAATCATTGCTGGACCCTGGCCATTTCCTCCCTGACCTGCTCAGCCTTCCCTGGGTGCTTCCGTAGGTCCGAGTCAGAAATAGACAGGTCTTGGGTCTTAGTGAGTTGTTCTCTTAACTGGGCCTAGGTTACACTCCTTGACAAAACCTGGTTGGTACTATAGGTGTTATGTGGAAAGTCTAAGGGGCTTGAATATGTGGAGGGCTTGGGGATGGGGTAGGGTGGGTCAGGTGCTTCTTCTACAGGAGTGTCTATCCAATTTAGAACCCCATGGCTTGGGAAATGGCTTTGCGTGAGGAAACAATCTATCTGAAGCCCATGTCACTCCTGTGTAGTGTGGAGAGCTAATCAAAACTTCAAGAGGAGAAGTGCCTGTCTTCTGTCCAGAATCGAGATTAATTGATGTTCTTTAATGGAAACAAATGGAGTCTCTCAGCAGCCCTTCCCATTAAGCTTACAATCGTGCCCTTTTCTATGAAGACCCGATGGATTCTTCAGAATCAACTGGTTCCTGGAAACTGTTGATAGCTTGAAGCCATTTGTGTCTTCCTTTGAGTGGCTGGTGGGAAATGGAGAGAAAATGCCTACAAGTTGCTGGGTTAAAGGTGTAATTCCCATTTGCCTACAGCTGGCACCACCCACTCACATTCCGGTTGCATTCTATCTCACTGACAGCCCTAAGATGCAGGTGGAGTTGGGGTTATTATGATCTCTATTTTACAAGTAAGGAACTCCTCTAGACTTTGGGACACTAGTATCTCGAGGTGTCTGCTGTAAAAAGGGCTCTCTGTTCAAATAACTGGGAAACTTTGTAATGTGTTCTCAGACATTCATAGCATACTTCCATATATTATTGGCTCTGATTTGTCCTGTAGAAAAGTAACCTATTTAATCCATTGTTTCTTGACCTCATTAACTTAAGTACTGTTTTTTCTTTATGCTGCAACTATTTGGCATCTTCTAGATATACAGACTTTTTCTGTAAGAGGTCAGCTAGTAAACATTTTAGGTTTTGTGGGCCAGATGGTCTCTGTCACAAATACTCAACTCTGCTGTTGAATACAAAAGCAGCCAATAATGATAGAAAAATGAATGGGTGTGGCTGTGCTCTAGTAAAACTTTATGTGCAAAAAAGCCTTTATTTATAGCCCAGATTTGACTCATGGGCTGTAGTTTGCCGACTCCTGTTCTATCACAAACATCCTGCAGAACATTTCTTGGGAGATGCTGCTTGAAATGTCCAGAGAATCCTAAATAGGCACTCTACTCTCAGCTTCCAGAACAGTTGGCATGGGTGGCGATGACTTATGGCATGCAGCTCAGAGGTTGAATGTCTTCCTTGGGGTATGTGACTGCTAAGGGCTGTTACAGAAATGGCAGCCAGGCTCTTGACAATAAATTCTTTTCTAAAAGTGTTCTCTGATCTTTTGGACCAACAGACCTGGGAAGGGGGCAGCATATTCCAGGTGCTACCATGTGCAATTGAACTAATGTGCACGTGGGTGCACATGAGTGTTTGCTTGCAAGCTGGTCCGAGTGTGTCTGTGGCATTTGTATTACTAAGCATGAATGTGGCCAATAGATAAGTTATCCAGTTAGAGGTCTTTATTTCAGAGCACCTAATGATGCTAAAGAGATCCTCAAGAGCTATTTGAAGTCTGTGGCAAGGAATCAGGAATATATTTCATGTGTGCAAGAATTTACTAAATACCTGACATGTGCCCTGGATTTAATTAGAACTTTTAGTTTCAAGCAACAGAAACCAGCTGGAGCAGGTGTTGGTGAAAATGGAGTTTATTATAAACATGCAAGGTATTCTGTGGAACCCATATGGGGAAATGCAGGTGACCTCAGGATGGCTTGGGACCAGGAACGGGAGTGCTAGGGAGCCCTGGTCTGTTCTAGGTATCCTCCTCCTCCTTCCTCCTGCTCCTCCTCCTCCTCCTCCTCCTCCTCCTTCCTCCTCCTTCTTCCTCCTCCTCCTCTTCTTCTCTTCCTCCTCCTATGCCTTCTTATCTTTCTTCTCCTCTTTCATCTTCCTCCTCCTCCTCTTCTTTCTCCTTCTTTTCCTCTACCTCCTCCTCCTCTTCTTCTTACCCTTCTTCTTCTCATTCCTTTTCTCTTCCTTTCACCCCCTTCTCCTGCTCTCATTTTTTTGCCTTCTTCTTCTCTTCCTCCTCTTCTTCCCTGACTTTAGTATTGTTGAGGAAGGGACTCTGATTGGTCCAACCTAGGTGGCCTTGGAACCCAGTTGCTGTGGCCAGTGAGGTGGAGTTAACATCGCAATTATACCAGCCAGGATCCTACCCCTGTTGGTGGGGCAGGCACTTTCCAAAGGAGAGGGTCTACTACAGTCCGTCCCTGACTAGGCACATGCCAAGCTGGTGCAATGTGAAGTAGAATATTTTTACCCACAGTTATTTATACATTGGTTGGAAAGTAAAAGAAATACATAGTAGTGATGAGGATGTCAGATGTGCTAAATTGTTTCTTTAGATGAAGAAGATAACACTATAAAAAGGGGCAAATTTTGCTGCACAGGCATTGAGTATAAAAAGAGAGACAGGAAGGCTTGTGTGGGTTGACATCACCAGGAAGGCCTTCCAGCAGCAAATATATGTTCTCAGGGCAGGTGGGAAGCAAAACATTCTGACTAGGAGATGGATAAAGCCGTGGAATGATAGATGTAAACATAGTCTGGTTCCTTAACGAGATCAGGGAGGTAACTTTAGAGAGCAGTAGGAAATACAGATGCTGCTGGGGACACGACACAGTTCATTGTGTGCTGGTTAACTCTAGCAGGAGGGGTTGGAAACTAGAAATTCACCTCCTGGGGGAGGGGTGTGCTGGGAAAAGACCCCCAGCTCCACACATGTGAGAAGAAGTTCAAGCTGGCAGGTGCACGTCAATGCAAGTGGGACTGTCGGGTGTCAGAGATGGGGGTATTCCCTAGTACTGGCAAGATAGCACAAAAAACAGGGCCTGGCCATGAGCTTTGGTAATTCAGGGACAAGATGCAGGCAGATACTGTTGCCAGAGGGATGGGACAAGGTAGGACTTGAGAGAATGAGGATTCGGGTGCAAGATAGAATCTCCGGGAATCTGAAACAAACCATGAGGCCACAGCAGGACTAGCAGTGAGATTGCTGTTGCTTTGTCTTTCTTCAAACTATCCTCTTCCCTTTTCCTCATTCAAACTTTCCCATTTTCCCTCCCAACGCTCAGGTCTGCATAGCCGACAATTAGCTAATCATCGGGGGAGTCAGTAATTAATGCGGCTTTAGGTGTCACCTTGTTTTAGAGACTTTTGCATTGGAACAAGGCCGTCAATTTCTCAAACCAAAAGAATGACAGTGCCTGGGATTTAAGGACAAAGATATTAGCCCAAACATCAAAGATTCCATATGTGCTCCTTTGGGGAGAGAACTCTTGTTTGGGGACTGAATGAGCAAACAAGGTACGGGCTGTCCAACAGTGAGGAGCTTTAGTCAGGACTGAATATGAATAAAGCAATAGCTAGGGAGCCATCAAATAACAACCAGGCAGCATACCTGGGGAGGAAAAAGCAGCCAGCATAGGCACCATCTGAGGACCAGGTGTCTTCAGAGGAGGCCTTGTCTTGGTGTTTGTTTGCAGCCAATAGAGGCAGATGGAAAACATTCAGGTATTGAATTTGCAAGATCAGGACTTGAATTCTTGACCTACCACTCTCACCTCATGTGAAGTTACTCAATGCCCCTGGCACCAGGAGCACTACAACCCTCTGTCAATGGAAGTCACCCTATCCACCATGATAGCTTGTGTGTACATCCTGGACACATATTAAGTGCACGGGTGTTATATCTGAACCTTAAGTCCTACTTAGAATCACAGAATTTGCCCACCCTTTGCAGGAATCCTTGATGGCTGTGAGTGACTGAACACCTCAGAAATCAGACTATACCATTGTTGGAGAGGTTAGAAAGGTCTTCCTTGAATAAATAGACTTGCAAGACATCCCTGTCCTTTGGAACAACCTGGAGTAAGTCTGAGCTGGCTGACTAGTAACATTTCCACTATTTGAAAACTGCTTTCAGGTACTTATAATTTAGGGATGGGGAATAATAGTTCATACCTGATGTGCCAGCTGTGATGGATTGATGGTTAGTGGCTGCTGGAGGGCTGTGTTGAGAAAGATTCTGAGGCTGTGTTCCAGGATTGGTAGGAAAAAAACAGCATCTCTACCATGGGCTGGGGTGGGCAGTGGTGGTGTACGTGCAAGGCATGTGCTTTCTCTGCTAAGCATTCTCAGGCTCAGATTCTTCCATTTTGCTTGAGATGACTTGTTCTCTCACTCTCTGGTCTCTTTTTCTTACCACATTTCAGCTTATCAACATTTAAAAAAGCCATCTGGCTGTCATATCTTCTACTTAATTCATTTCTAGGATGGATTTAACCAACCTGGCTAGCGGGGTGGGGTGTCTCCTAGAGCCGTGTTTTCTGGGAAATCTTCCCAAATAGACGACAGCCAGTTGTGAGCCTGCAGTCCACTGATAAACCTTCCATGTTATTACTATCCCTTCAAATCTGGAGCCCAGGATAAGCACTGTCTTTCAGAAGTACTCTGAACTACACGGAAGCCAGCAAGATTAATCATACATCTCTTGATCCTGTTAATGCAGCTAAGGTTTAGTTATCTTTTCCCTGTGCTGGTAAAGCTATAGCTCAGACTCTTTTCTTGATTCTGAGGGGTGGGGGAAGAGGGAGGGTGGAGTTGAGGGAAGGCAAGAGAGCCAGAGCCAGTCAGGGCAACATCTCTTCCTGCCCCTACTGTGCCAGCCCCTTATGCTCTGTTCTCCCTTCTCCACTGGCACATGGCTTGCTGTGGGAGGAAGAACTTCAGCTTAGGCTGGGGAACCACCCTGCTGCCTCCTTTCTGCTATCATGGTTCCCTGAGACCCTGTTCCGTCCCCACCTCTGCTACTCTCAGTGGTGTGGCTTCAACAAGACTGGCACCTACAGCCAGCAGTGAGGTCCAAAGGCCATGGCTCTTCTCTGTCTCAACGAGCTTGTCTGTCCTAAAGGTCCCTGGACCACTGTCAGTCCTTGAAGTGTCCCCTAGCCTGAAGCAATATGAGAAATATAAGGACAATGCAGGGTTTTTCTCAAAAAGCTAACTGTATATAAATACCTGCTTTTCATTCTAAATTATGTCCTTCCTTTCTGGTGTGTGTGTGTGTGTGTGTGTGTGTGTATGTGTGTGTGTGTGTGTGTGTGTGTGTGTGTGAGAGAGAGAGAGAGAGAGAGAGAGAGAGAGAGAGAGAGAGAGAAAGATTATTTTTTCTTATTTGGGGTAGGTTTTCCCTTCCGATACCTTTAGCAATAAATGTTGGCCATTCTTTGTAGACACCCCTTCCTCATTTTGTGGGGGTCATGTGAGATTTGAGGACTGTGAAATCTGGTCTGAAAACTGCAACCTTGTTCAACGTGAGGCCCACCAGACTCCACATGCCGTCTGGGTGGGGCTGGAAGATGCAACCTGGCACTACGGCTCAGGATTGGCCATGGGTGACATTTTTAGTAGTTTAAATTTCCCACAGCTCAGTTTATTTTAAAGGTGGTATGGTTCACATTTTAGCCCTGGTCTGGGGTATAATTTAAGGGGAGTAAAGTTTGGATTTGGGAGACTCAGCTGACCAGTGCCTGCCTGCTTTGTCAATTTTTAGCATGCCTCTGTCAAGTGACTGAGCGCCTTAGTGCCTCGGTTTCTTTGTCTGTTAAGTGGGAACAGCTGTGTCCTTTTCCTTGGGTTGTAAATTTTGTTCATGACAGTGTTTAGTTGCAGGATCCATCAAATGCTGGATTATGGTAGTTACTTTTGATAACATTCAGCTAGTGTTTACCAGGGTTTCTACTTGGTGGACATGCATTTTTGAACGGTTGGAGAGGACCCAGAGAAGTGATGCAGCAATGGCAGGCTGGAGGTGTTGCACCCCAGTCTCCGCCCTAGTAAATGCTGCCAGTGCTCCCCAGCTACTCTGACATACCCCCACAAGTTTTGCATTTCCCTTGGGGGATGGTCTTGTCTCCAAGAGAGAGCCACGTGCTGAATGCCTTGGAATGGTCTGTGGCCATAAGGAGTATGTAAAAGAGAAGGCTTTAGAAATGGCCGATCCCCCTAAATTGTGCATGTTAACATTGGGGTTCGGGTACTCTGAGTATTGCACAGAGAAGGAGCTTGGTGTCTCAGAAGGGGCACAGCACTGCTAGTAACTAGCTGGGGAGCTTGAGAAAATCTCTTGCCTTTTCTGGGTCTCATCAGTAAAATGAAGGATTTGGAGAGGATGGTTCTATACAGCTATGTGGCTCCAGGATTTAAAGGGGGAAATGGCTTAGATATGAGTGAGACCAAAGGAAGAACTTTCTCCCTGTCATGTTATGAAGAGGGAGAGCTAGGCCTGACTGCTTACCTTTTTCTGGTTTGGAAAAGATGAAGTCTGGTAAGGAGGCTGGGAATGGAAGAACAGACCTGTCAAAATCACTCCGTTCTCTTTGTTTCACTTGTTTGGTTAAATTTAGCTTATTTTTTGAATGTGTAATATAGACACACATATAATGTTTATTTTATAGATTTTAGAGAGAGGATGGGAGAGAGCAGGAGAGGGACAGGAACATCTGTTGCTGTATGTGCCCTGACTGGGGATTGAACCTGCAACCTCTGTGCTTCGGGAGGATGCTCTAACCAACTGAGCTATCTGGTCAGGGCTAAAGCATTTTAAATATAGTGGAAAGCAAGTGTCCCTCCCGTCCACCCAGCTCTCCTTCTCCAAATGCTACTTCAGTTTATCCTCCCAGAGAAATTTTATATAAGATCAGGAAAAGCCACTTTTTTTTTCTTCGACCCAGAACTGAGAAGAAAGTTTTAAATATGCTTGGGTTGTTATGCCTTTAACTTTCTGGTCTGAAGGGTGAAATTCGATCCTCCTGTAGCATGTGGTTAGTTTCCTACAATGAATTTTCCCTATTAGTCATAGTTTCTTTTTGCCACTCTTGGGTAGAGATACAGTCTGTTCCCTCTCTTTTATATTCCTCCATCCCAAGCTCCCTGTCCTTCATTTGAATGAGGGAGTTCTATGAGAACAGATCAAACTTGAGGTGTGACATCTGGACGCCTTGCCACTTCTCCATCTGTGGATTTCAGAGAGGGTTCATTTTTACATAATTGTCTATTTTGATGATTTCCAAAATGATTTCATAACCTTATATTATTTTCTTTGTCCTGGAGCTTAACAATCTTGCAAGTAACTGCTCTGCCCCTCTTCTGGTATTGTAAAGTTTATGCTCAGTGAGTGGGAAGCACTGTTGGATGTTAGCCACATATTGAGGGAAGAACTGTGGACTTGGAGGAGGAAAAATGGGACTGAGTGCAAATTAAACTTCTGCCTTGCTATGTGAACTTTGGCAAGCTGTTCAGCCTCTCTGAACCTCGTGTTTTCCTCATCTGTAAAATGAAGGTTGTACTCATCTGTCCTAGAGGCCTGTTTTTCAGGTTAGGTAAGGCAATGAATGTGAGTATACTTAGCAAACAAAGAGCCTTACAATTATAATTATTTTAATTCTTTTCCGAAGTATTTTAAAAAATTTAAATTGATTGATTTTAGAGAGAGAGGAAGGAGAGAGAGACAAACACATTGATTTGTTGTTCCACTTATTCATGCATTCATTGGTTGATTTTTATATGTGCCCTGACTGGGGATCGAATCTGCAATCTTGGTATATTGGGGTGATGCTCTAACCTACTAAACTACCAAGCCAGGTCTACAAAAGTATTTTATTAAGTTTCTGTTGTATTCTAGATACCAGAGATAGGGAAATGAGCTTATATTCTGGTATATGTGTGTGTGGGGGGCTGCTTAGGGGGTAAGGGGAGGCAGGGAGACTGGCAATAAAATGTTTAATAAACAAGATGAATTAAGATAGTGGAAACCATTGCAAATAAGATAAGACAGATTAATGAAATAGAGAATAAGGGTTGGGGGCTGGAGTTTCTGATAAAAGATCATGAAAAACCACTCTAAATTGTTATCTGATTGTCATCTAAAAAGCTGGGAAAGAGAATCCAGGACTGGAGAGCAGCAAGTGCAAAGGCCCTGGGTCACAATCAACAAGCTTGAAGAATTTAAAGAAGAAAAATAAGGAAGGAACTGTAAGGAAGTAGGTATGGCAGGAACAAAGTGAATAAGACAGAGGATGTCACAAGAACAGGTGGGAGAGGTCGACCAGAACAGCCTCGTAGAGGGCCTTGTGGACCATGTTAAGAGCTTCTTTTTTATTTTATATGCTGTTAGAGAATGCTAAGCAAAGAATGACATGATCCATTTTCTTCCTTAGAAAGATCCTTCTTCCTAGACATGGAAAATGGATTGTTGGCAGGCAAGGAGAAAGCAGTGATAGGGGACTTAATAGGCCCTAACTGAGGTAATGATGCCCATTCTCCAGAGAAAGCACAGATAAAACTATCCTTGAAGTATTGGGTGTGAAGCTCATGTCACTGTTCTCATAGGGAAAGGCCAGTCTCCTGGTAAGGAGCAGGCTGTTCTCTCTTTGGCTCTCACACCTCTGCTTTGCTCTCCTTCAGGAGTATGGAGGGAGTTGAAGTGTGCAGGGGGAAGTTCTGCATTTCCTTTTCAGATGATGCAGGATTTGGGATTTACATGGTCCTATAATTAGTCAACAAGCATTTATTGACTATCGGAAGATTTTTCTAGGCCTGTGGTTTTCACTTCAGGTCAGTCTTTCTGTAAACAAAATGGGTATTTTTCCAGAAGCCTGGCAAGGAATAGTCTACACAATTTGTATTTTTAGTGGGCACATGGAGCAGCAGTGATACCAACCCAGGGCCACCGATATGGCAGGTTCAGGTTGTCCCCTACACAAGGGCACGTGGCTGAGCGGTGAGGCCTGAAGCCCAGTCCACGCTCTGCTCATTGAGCACTTTGCCCTGGCGTGGAGCTGCATCAGGGAGAAAGGACTGTCTCTTTCTGACTGACACAAGGCACCATCTGGGTTAGCAGCAGCCCTTTCCAAACCCTTGGGGTTTCTGCTTCATGGCCTAGTTTCCAGGGTCTGTCTTCCCCTTCTTTGTTCCAGTCAATCATTATTGGTTTTAACAAGTATTTGTGGAGTACCTACTTTGTATCAGGCACTGGGTTTACACCAGTGAGCAGACAGATAAGCTTATTGCTCTCATGAAGCTTATAGTCTGTTGGAGGTCATCTTTCTTCATGGCAACCAGAGAGCTTTTATTTGGGGAAGCCTAACCTGATCTCAGCCCCTATTCTCTGAGACATGACTTGGCACCTGACTTGGAAACCACCTCTTGGGGTTGGAAAATAATGATTACCACCCACAACACACATGCACCTTAGTCCAGACTTTCAGGGAGATGGGACCAGCGAGAATATGGACTGTTATTAGCTCAGCTCTTTCATTCACCTCTGATTAGGATAGGTAAGAAAAAGGTAGCACTATGGTTTCCATTAGAAAAGGGTAAGTTCTTTCCTTGAGACTTAAAGTTTTCATAAAAATGCTATTTTAAAAAGTACACATTTCCCTATGTTTATTATAGTTCAATAAATAGTTAAAGAAAATACTACTTAAGTTTGCTGAGTTGCCAGGGTCAGAGATTAGAGAAATCAAGACAAGGGGTGGGTTGGGCATATAGGGTCAGCCTTCCTGGGATCTCTGTATCTGGACAGGGTCCTCTAGTCCGTGGCCCCAATCTTCAGCTTAGTGAATAATCATATCATTTTATTAGCCTTTGAAGAATCCTTTTTTTTTTTTTGCCAGATGAAATCTCAGAAAATTGCTTTATAAGCTTCGGTATCCATAGGTAGACTAGCACTGAGGGCTGCACCTCTCCAGGGCATTCGTTCTCCCCCGCTCCAAGGTGGTTGGGAAACAGAGTTAGTCATAGTTCACTCGGGGAGCTTGGAATGAGAGAAAGACAGAGCTGGGTGGTTTTCAGACCTTTTTTTCCAGGCTGTGGTTGAGCCAGGAGAATGAGAGATTCCATACATCTTGTGACCAGATGTGGCATCTTTTAATGAGACTGAGCAGTATCAACAAAACAGAATCCATTTTAAACAACACTTCTTGACCTATTTATTTTAATATTTGCATTGTGGTTTTTTAAGATTATAAAAGTCATGCCCATTTTCCCATCAATGTTTTAAGAAAATCTTCAAACATGTAGAAAAAAAAGCCTAGTTAAACAAACCAGCTATGTTCTGATGTGTACCATAAAGTAAAAGGTTCTCATAATCCTACCTCCTGGAGAGAACATCACTGTTACCTGATCTGTATCTATTCCATCAGAGTTCTATGTGTGTAGCAATATATATTATTATGATTGCCTTAACAGTCATACTATTTTGCTTCTTTTTTTAAAAAAAAATTAACAGTTTATCTTGGATATCTTTGCACGTAAGAATTTATTGATCTATCACATTCTATTTTAAAAATAGTTTTGCTGAGGTATAAATTATATACCATAACAATCACCTGTTTTTTTTTGTTTTGTTTTTCTTTTTTTTACAGGGACAGAGAGAGAGTCAGAGAGAGGGATAGATAGGGACAGACAGGGGCGGAGAGAGGTGAGAAGCATCAATCATTAGTTTTTCGTTGCCGTTGCAACACCATTAGTTGTTCATTGATTGCTTTCTCACATGTGCCTTGACCGCGGGTCTTCAGCAGACTGAGCCACCCCTTGCTGGAGCCAGCGACCTTGGGTCCAAGCTGACGAGCTTTTGCTCAAGCCAGATGTGCCCGCACTCAAGCTGGCGAGCTCGGGGTCTCGAACCTGGGTCTTCTGCATCCCAGTCCGACGCTCTATCCACTGCGCCACCGCCTGGTCAGGCAACAATCACCTGTTTTAAGTGTACAATTAATTAGCACACTTTTGGAATTATGCAACTAATGCCAGTCCAATTTCTTTTTTTTTAAGTGAGAGAAGGGGAGATAGTGAGACAGACTCCCTCATGCACCCTGACTGGGATTCACCTGGCATCCCTGTTGGGGGCCAATGCTAGAATAAACTGAGCTATCCTCAATGCCCAGGGCTGACACTCAAACCAATTAGCCACTGGCTGCCAGAGGGGAAGAGGGACAGAAGGAGAACATGGTGGGGGAGAGAAGCAGATGGTCACTTCTCTTGTGAGCCCTGACCAGGGATCGCATCTGGGATGTGCATATGCTGGGCTGACACTATCTGCTGAGCCACCATCCAGGGTCCCATAGTCCAATTTTAGAACATTTTTATCACCCCTAAAAGATTCCTTGTGCCCATTATAGTCACCCTCACCCTCATCTCTTTCACCAGGCAACCAGTTACTCTATTTTCTACCTCTGTAGATTTGCCTGTTATGGGCTTGCATATAAATGAAATTATAAATATGATTTTCTATGTGTGTGACTAGCTTCTTTTAATGAGTATAATGTTTTTGAGGCTCATATGTGTTGTAGCATATAACAGACCTTTGTTTCTTCTCAGTAGCATTCTATTTTATGATATACTTTATTCTGGTGAATATTTGTGTTGTTTCCAGTTTTTGGCTATTATGAATAATTCTGCTACAAATGTTGTTTACAAATATCTGTGTGGATACATGTTTCATCATCATCATCATTATTATTATTATTATTATTGTATTTTTCCAAAGTTAGAAGTGGGGAAGCAGTCAGACTCCCACATGCGACCAACCGGGATCCACCTGGAATGCCTACCAGGGGGCGATGCTCTGCGCTTCTGGGCATTGCTCCATTTCAGCCCGAGCCATTCTAGCACCTGAGGTGGAGGCCATGGAGCCATCCTCAGCGCCTGGGCCAACTTTGCTTCAGTGGAGCCTTGACTGCGGGAGGGGAAGAGAGAGATAGAAAGGAGAAAGGGAAGGGTGGAGAAGCAGATGGGGGCTTCTCCTGTGTGCCTTGGCCAGGAACCAAACCCAGGACTTCTACACACCAGGCTGACGCTCTACCACTGAGCAAACCGGCCAGGGCCCATGGTTTATTATTTTTGCCTGCTTCTGTAGAGTTCTGTTTTATGACTAATTCCACTGGTGGCAATTTACTTGGTTTATGATTTTTTTGATGAGTAAATAATATTGTGTCAGACATCCTTGTACATACATGCAGATGCTCCTCGGTTTGCGATGGGATTATATCCCAAAAATCCATTGTAAATTGGAAATATCCTAAATCAAAAATGCATCTAATATACCAAAACTTCATAGCTTATGCTAGTCTACCTTAAAAAATGCTCAGAACACAGACATCAGTCTACATTTGGGTAAAATCATCTTGCTGCTACTACTACCCACTATCATGAGAGAGTCTCCTACCTTATATTGCTAGCCTGGGAAAAGATCAGAATTCAAAGTATGGTTTCTACTGAGTGCCTATCACTTTTGCAACATCAAAGTAGAAGAATAGTCAAGTTGAATCATTGTAAGTCAGGGACTACCTGTATGTCTTTGTGCATATGGGTGAATATTTTTGAAGGATATATATGTAGAAGGGGAAGTTCTGCATCAATAGATGTAAACATTTGAAATTTCAATTGCTAGTGTCACATTATGTTCTAAGAGAAGCTGCACCAAATTATACCTCCCACCCCAAGTAGTGCACGAGAATGACATTCCCCCCCCATGTACTTGTCAATGTGAGCAAGAATTAATATTTTCTAAACTTATAAGTGAAAAATGTCTCATTGGCATTTCATTGGCATTTCTTTCATGATTAGTGAGGTTGTTGATTATTTGTATGTCCCTTTCTTAATTTTCTATTGTGTTGTTTATCTCTTCCTATGGTTTGGAAATAACTCTTTGTATTTTAGGAAATTAGCTCTTTGCTTATAAAATGTACTGCAAATTTTGCATTCCTCAGCTTATTCATTTTTTCCTCTTAAACACTCTGCTCATGGTAGTTGTGCTATACAGATGTTTTACATTTTTAAGTAATCATATCTGTCAGGGGAAAGAAATCTGTGAACATTTTACAAATATCATTTAGATGCCTGTAAATATGCCCTTTGGGGCATGTTTATTATAGCCCCACAAGGAGGTGAGGAGGGTAACATGGTGATGGGGAGGAACGCTGAGAAAGGTTGTTTGTGCTTCATCTACCAAACATCTGGACGGTTAAGACGTTTTTTTCAACCTTTTATTTATTTGTTTTGGTGTCAGATAAGCACAGCCTCCATTTATTAGTGCAAAACCTGAGAACTAGATATTTTTGCCTCCCAGCCTCTTGTTAGTAATAATTATGATAACTGACATTAACTGGATGCATACTATATGCCATTTGTTCCCATTAATTCTTACAATCACTCTCTGTGGTAGGTATAGTTATTTCCCCATAGGAAAAACACAGGGATCTTTAAGTACCTTGCTCAAAGTCATACAGCTAGCGGATGCTGGGGCGGGAACTCATCTCCTTCCTAAAGTATTCAATGAGTTGACCAATAAGGGGATGCTTCAGGTGGGCTTTTGAAAGGGATGAATAAACTTAGAAAGGTGCCAGGAAGTATAGTGAGAAGGCCACCAACTTGAGCAAGGCTGGAAAGATCTGTGGGTTCTAGTCTAAACCCCCCAAGACTCTTGTGTGTGTGTGTGTGTGTGTGTGTGTGTGTGTGTGTGTGTGACAGAGACAGAGAGACAAAAAGAGGGACAGATAGGGACAGACAGTCAGGAAGGGAGAGAGATGAGAAGCATCAATTCTTCGTTGCGGTTCCTTAGTTGTTCATTGATTGCTTTCTCATGTGTGCCTTGACCAGGGGGCCACAGCAGACCGAGTGACCCTTTGCTCAAGCCAGTGACCTTGCACTCAAGCTGGTGAGCCTTGCTCAAACAAGATGAGCCTGCACTCAAGTTGGTGATCTCGGGGTTTTAAACTTGGATCCTCAGTGTCCCAGTTCGATGCTCTATCCACTGCACCACCACCTGGTCAGGTCCTCAGACTCTGTTTTTAAAAAGGATTTTATTTATTGATTTTACAGAGAGAAGAGGTAAAGGGAGCAAGAACTATCAACTCATAGTTGCTTCACTTTAGTTGTTCATTGATTGCTTGTCACATGTGCCTTGACCAGGCAAACCCAGGGTTTTGAGCCAGCAACCTCTGCATTCCAGGTTGATGATTTATCCATGGCACCACCACAGGACAGCTCCCACCCCTTTTCATTTAATGAGGAGGGAAGGCATGCTTTTGCAGCAGATTCTGGGGATTAGGGGCAGGAAGAGTAGACAAGTTCCTAAGATCTTTCTGGGTTTTCTGTTTGTTACATGGTAGATATGAGCTGGCTTTTGGCAGTTTGAACTTGGCCTAATGAAGGGAGATTGGGGTAATTGGAGAAGAGAAGTACTTAAAGCCCCTACCCTGAAGTCAAAATTGTTTCTAGGTGAATATTGCTCTGTGTGGGCTCTTTTGACCATGGGTAATACTATAGGCTAACTCGAATAGGACTGGGGCTACTAACGGCCTAGAAAGGATATGGTCAAAATTCATAAAAATCTTGGGGATCTGACTGACCAGGTGGTGGTGCAGTGGATAGAACATCGGCCTGGGATGCTGAGGATCCAGGTTTGAAACCCCGAGGTCGCCAGCTTGAGTATGGGGTTGCTGACTTGAGTGTGGGATCATAGACATGACCCTATGGTTGCTGGCTTGAGCTCAAAGGTCGCTGGCTTGAAGCCCAAGGTCACTGACTTGAGCCCAAGGTCACTGGTTTGAGCAAGGGGTCACTGGCTCAGCTGGAGACCCCAGTCAAGGCACATTTGAGAAAGCAATCAATGAACAATGAAGGTGCCACAACTATGGGTGGATGCTTCTCAACTCTCTTCCCTCCTGTCTGTCCTGAGACTGTTCCTCTTTCCCTCTTGCTAAAAAAATAAAACTTGGGGATCGAGGAGAGGGTGCATATACCCTTGTTCATTTCATTAGCTACCCAGGAAACCAAGGATGCCAAAGGCAGCTGTGAGAGGGGACAAGGATGAATCATCTGTGGGGCCTGCTCTCTGGGTGCTCATTGTCTGGGTAGGGAAATGGGACCTGTTCAGACATTGCTTGAACCAAGGTAGAAGTAACGTCGGAGGTTCTGACAAAGAGCTGGGAGACAGAGCAGAAGGAGCACAGACTTCGCTGCAAGGTAAACCTGGTTTTGAATTGTGTCCTGTGATTATGACACTATCATTTCTTGAGCACTTACTATGTGTGTTGCCTGGTGTGGTAGACAAGGAGATCTCCTTCAGGTTTGAAGAGTGTATCCCTAATCCTGGGGAAATGTTGGCTGCTTGGCCCAAGAACATGGCCCCTTGACAGCCCCAAATATAAAGGCTCAGTCCCTTCCCCCAAACCTGGGATAACTGTGAAGGACCCTCTCAGCTTTAGTGCTTCCACCGGGACTGTACTGTGGCCGGCGCCTCACCCTAAAAAACTCTTATCTCAGAGTTTGCTTCCAAGGGAGCCCAATTCATGACACATATAATCGGACTGTGACCTCATGTTAGATACCTGGGCTGAGATTGCTTTATTTTACAGATGAAGTCATTGAGATTTAGAAAGGTTGACTAGCTTATCCATTGGCAATTTGTGGCAGATCTCAGATTCAAACCAAGTCTAGTTGTGCCCAAAGGACAGCCTTTCTTTCTTACCATCCTGTAAGTATGTGACTTTAAGTGATAGAAATCATGGGGTTATAAAATGAGATTGCTGATAGGGAACTTAAAGTTCATGTGGCTACAGCTCCCATCTATGGATCTGAGTTTCTTCTATCCAGGACTGAAAGTCTTTTTTTTTTTTTTTTTTTTTTTACAGGGACAGAGAGAGGGATAGACAGGGACAGACAGACAGGAACAGAGAGGTGAGAAGCATCAATCATTAGTTTTTCATTGCCATTGCGACACCATAGTTGTTCACTGATTGCTTTCTCACATGTGCCTTGACTGCGGGCCTTCAGCAGACCGAGTAACCCCTTGCTGGAGCCAGCGACTTTGGGTCCAAGCCAGTGAGCTTTTGCTCAAGCCAGATGGGCCTGCGCTCAAGCTGGCGAACTCGGAGTCTCGAACCTGGTTCTTCCGCATCCCAGTCTGACGCTCTGTCCACTGTGCCACCACCTGGTCAGGCCAGGACTGAAAGTCTTATATCCCAGGAACCTCCTTATTCCCTGATGAACCAGGATGGTTGGTCATCCTATGTGAGGACTGACTGAAGCACCCAATGAATTCCTCCATTCAGTGACTCATTCAGCAAATGCTCATTGAATGTCTACTCCATGTCAGGTGCCACTTTAGGGACCAAGGATACAGCAGTAAATGAAACAAAGTCTTTGACCTTTTAGCAGGAGGAAGCAACAGCAATGAAATAGACAAATAAGTACATATTATAATGTCAGGCAGTGGTAATGGCTATGATAGAAAAAGAAGAGGGTAGGGCAGTGGGTTAAGGGCAAGGAAGGGTTGTATTTTAGAGATAGGGAACCAAGACTTCTGGGATAAGGGACCTTTGGCTAAAGACTTGAGTGAAAGGGGCAACTGGCCACAGAGGTTGGTGGCAGTGATTCCAGGAGGGTGGCAGGGACATGACAGGCTAAGGGGAGGATGAGATTGGAGCAGCATCTAGGGGCCATCATCCTGCAGGGCTTGCGGCGGGAAACAAAGATTTGGGTTTTATTGCAAGTTGGTTTGGAGAAGGCGAGTGGCACAATCAAGTTTATGTTTCAATGACTTTATGTCTCAGTGACAGTTGTCCTGAGACTGGATTGTAACAAATGTCATTTCTGTTTCCTTTCTGGATTATTTCTATTTCTTTTTCTGTTTGAGGACATCAGAGAGGTTTTATGGAGGACATCATATTTAAGAGCAATCTTGCGAATCAGACTCTCAGAGTTCAAATCCTGGTTCCCTCACTCACTGGCTATGGGACCTTGAATTGTTTGCTTAATATAGTTAAGCCTCAGCTTCCCCATTAGTAAAACAGAGATAATAATAGCACCTACTTTCTGAAGTGGGTTTGTTGTGAGAATGAAATGTGACGATGTTCATAGAGTTTATGATAACACCTGCAGTATTTTTATTGTAAAATATAACATAAAATTGACTATTTTAACTATTGTTAACTGTACAGTTCAGTGGCGTTAAGTACATTCACACTATTTTACAACTATCACTACCATCCACCTCCAGAACTTTTTCATCTCAAACTGAAGCTCAAACTTCTCAAACTGAAGCTCTGTATCCTTTAAACACTAACTCCCCATTCCCTGTTTCCTCTAGCTCCTGGCAACCACCGTTCTACTTTCTGTCTCTGAGTCTAATTATTCTGGGGACCTCATATAAATGGAATCATCCAGTGTTTGTTTTTTTGTAACTGGCTTATTTCACTTAGCATAATGTCTTCAAGGTTCATCCATATTGAGTCATGTATCAGAATTTCTTTCCTTTAAGAGGCTGAATAATATTGCATTGTGTGTATTACCACGTTTTGTTTATGCACTTATCCATGATGAACATTTGAGTTTCTTTCACCTCTGGCTATTGTGAATTATGCCTGCATTTTTTAAGCCCTGGATTTATCTTTGCCATAATTTTTCTCCTGGTTTGTGGCAATGTGGGGAAATGATAGGTGCTTAGGACCAGGAGGCAGGAAATGTAGATTCTAGATTTGTGTGAGATGAACTCATTTATTCAGTATGAGCCTCAACTCTCTCATCTATGAAATGGTGATGCTAATGCCTACTTCAGAGGGCTTGTTGAGAAGATCAAATTGGATATAGTCTGCAAATTTTAGTGCTGTGCCGTTCAATATTGCAGCTCAGTCATGTGTGATCACTGAACATTAGAAATGTGGTTAGTCTGAGACATAACAAGTGTTGGAGAGAATGTAGAGAAAAGGGAGTCCTTGTATACTGTTGGTTAGAATGCCAATTGGTACAGCCACTATGCAAAACAGTATTGTGGTTCCTCAAAAAATTAAAAAGAGAAGTACAATATGATCTAGCAATTCCCCTTCTGGGTATTTTTCTGAAAAACATGAAAACACTAATTCATAAAGATATATGTACCCATGTTCATTGTGGCATTGTTTACAATAGCCAAGACACAGAAATAACCTAAGTGTCCATTGATGGATGGATGGATGGATGGATAAGGAAGATGTGGCATATATACATTTATAATGGACTACTGCTCAGCCATAAAAAAGATGAAATATTGCCATTTGTGACAACATGGATGGATCTTGAGAGTATGCTAAGTGAAATAAGTCAGATTGAAAGGACAAAACCTGTATGATTTCACTCATATGTGGGATATAAAACAAAAAGTAATAAACTAACAATATAAATACAAACTCATAGACACATACAACAGAATGGTGGTACCAGAGGGGAAGACAGGTGGGGGGAATGCCAGTTGGATAAAGAGGGTCAAATATACAGTAAGGGAAGGAAATAACTTCGAGAGGTAAGCACATAACAGAGTATACCAATATTAAAGTGTAATGTTGTACACCTGAAATGTAAGGTATATGAAATTACCTCAATTAATTTAATGAGAAAACATCTGGGAAACACAATACTTGCAAAAGTACAAGTCCAAATTGTGACATGCCGTAAATGTAAAATGCATGTGTATTTTGAAAAGTTAGTACAAAATAAAGAGAATATGAAATGTCTCAGTAATATTCTTAAAATATTGATTACATGTTGAAGTAGTATAATATTTTGGATATATTATCGGGTTAAAGAAAATATATTATTAAAATTAATCTTACCTCCTTTTATTCTTTAATGTGGCTGCTAGAAAATTTAAAATGAGGCTTGCTTCCTATTTGGATTGGCTAGCTCTGGTCCAAAGCTCACCCCATGTTTTTGGGTCACCATGTTTTGGTTGTCTCGGTGATCCTCCATGGGTTGGTTGGGGCTTGGAAGGAGATTCTCTCCCAAGGAGATTTACATCACTAAGGTGCTGCAGTCTAAATGGTGATCAATGTTTATGGCTCATGGAAGCTTAAACAAGCTGAGAAAATAGGCCCCACATTGCTACAAATAACGTCCAGTCATTACTGTGCAGCCTCCCGGTTCCCTCCACAAAGGGAGGTTTCAGCATCACCACTCTGCTGGGATTTGTGATTTAGCTTGGTGTTCCCCAGCAACAATAGATTTCTTCATTTCAAAGCCTAACTCCTACAGGCCGGGGATGGGGGGTGGGGAGGGCCCTTGGTTTCCCAGCTAAGGCCTCTGTGTACCGCTAATTGTATTATCACAGTTTCTTTCGGGAAAAACCATGCATTCATTTAGGACTTAAAGAAAAGAAAAACCCCAGGGAGAGTTAAGGTCCGTTGGGTACCGTGTTGAGGCGTAGATATTTTTTTCTTCCATGGGGCAGAGGAGAAAAGAATTTCTGTTTTGCAGATGGAAGAGAGCTTTTGTGCCCTGGCCCCTCCCTCTTCCCTCATTTTATCTTCTTACCGACAGGATATTCAGGGAGCTGAGACAGCGAGTGTTCAACCTAGAAATAGAGATAAGTTCAGAGCCAAGCCAGTGGAAGAAGAGGCATTAATTTACTATAGCTCAGGTCCAGGCAGGGGGCACTGGGAACGGGATGGGCCTGGGGGTGTGGTTCCATTTAGCAATAAACTATCCCCGGCTCCTTCAATCCCCCGCAGCTTCCAGGCCCACTGCCCTACCCAGAGCTGAGAGGCCATTCCGAGGCTTTCTCTCCTTTGGCATTTCAGGCAGGCCCTCTGCCTCTGCAGCTTTCCTGAGTGTTATACAGAACCCTGCTCCCTTGATTTTTGTCACATGTGATATTCTGACTTGGGGTCTAAGTAGTTTCTAAGATGAGACCCAAATAGATGGATGCTTCATGGCTTTCTTCATTCACTGTTAGAGTGGTGGTCTCTGGTGGTGGTGGTGGTGGGGTCATGGATCTCTGGAGAGGGCTGGGCTTGGTGGAAGCCAACCCTTCTTTATCCACGCCAGACTGTATGTAAAGTCTGCCTCTTCCTGTTTTGGTAGGGGAGCGCGATGGAAGGGAGATCCTGGCTGAGTGGTCAGGAGATCTGGCTCCAGCAGGGTACGAACTACTTCAACACACCTCAGTCTTTGTCTCTTCATCTGAAGACTAGGAACAGGATTTCAGGCTTGCCTACCCTGTAAGGTTGTTATAAGGACAAAATGAGATGGGGTATGAGAGTAATTTGCATATTGTAAAGGGCTCTGTGAATGTGGGATATTACCTTTGCTTTTCCTGCAGCACTTAGACTTAGTTTTTAAATATTTTTATATCCTTACCCATGGGCCAGGCCCTGAGCTAGGCATGGATGATATAAGGGTGAGTAAACACATTCCCTGCCCTCTGGGAGTTCATGGTTCAATGGAAGAGAAAGGAACAAGCAGGCAATTACAATTCAGGGGTAAGAGCTAAGAAAGGGGCTACAGAAACAAATTAATCTATCTCAGCTTTGGGGCAGGGGCGGAAGGTCTTTCTGGAGAAAGTGACATCTAAGCTGGACTTGGAAGGACGAGAACATGTGGTCAATTCTCAATTACTATTTGTTGAGTGAATAAGACAAAAATGCTATGTGCCTGACCAGGTGGTGGCACAGTGGATAGAGCGTCGGACTGGGATGCGGAAGACCCAGGTTCGAGACCCGAGGTCTCCAGCTTGAGCGCGGGACCATCTGGCTTGAGCAAAAGCTCACCAGCTTGGAACCAAGGTCGCTGGCCCCAGCAAGGGGGTGCTCGGTCTGCTGAAGGCCCGCGGTCAAGGCACGTGTGAGAAAGGAATCAATGAACAATTATGGTGTCGCAATGGCAACGAAAAACTAACGATTGATGCTTCTCACCTCTCTCCGTTCCTGTCTGTCTGTCCCTTACTATCCCTTTCTCTCTCTCTCTGTCCCTGTTAAAAATAAAAATGCTATGAGTGACAAGAATAAGTGCCCCAGTGTTCATTTATCAATTTACAGCTAGGAGACTGACTCAGATTAAATAATTTTCTCAGGTGACCATCAGTATATGGCAGAGTTAGGACAAGCATGAGCTTGGGAGAGTGGCTAATTGTTCCTGTATAGAAATTAGCTGCAGCTAAAGGGACAGACTGGTGGGGACATGGGATATGGTGCCCTCCAGTTAATAAGACAAAAATGTCATTATGAAGGCAGGTTCCCTGGGAAACAGACTCTGAGTTGGAGACTACTGTGCAGTAAGTATACTGGGGATTGCTGTCAGGATCAATGCTTGGGCAGAAGGGGAGGAAGCAGGACTAAGCAGAAGAGGAGAGCTCAACTGCGGATCTCACAGAAAGTGCTGAGGCCGGATTGGCCTTCAGAGCTGTCCTGAACTGGGGGAAGTGGCCGAATTTATACCCCCACATCAGTCTGTTACTGGAGTTGGTTTCCCCCACAAAAGGGTTGTGATCTTGGGAGGGGCCTAACGCATGTCTGGAGAGGGCCTTAGCTGCGGGCTGTTGGTTCCCAACCCTGCAGGCAGCTGGGGAATGGATGCTGGCAGGAGAAACAATAGAGGTCTAGGCTGAGAGGCACAAAGTCAAAGGCCTGCTGGCTCAGTGGAAAATCAGGTTGAATATCAGCTTGGGGGTTCCCACAGAGTGAAAGAAGGGTTTCTGTGGGATGGACAGAGCTGGGGCAGTTTCCACCTGGAGGTCTGAGCAGGGGCGGTAAAAACCCTGCTCCAGACAAGAGGTCCTGGGTAGGGAAGTCTTTGCTAGAGCAGTGGGGCTATTAAAAAACAGAGTGGTTTTCAGCCCCTTGGAAGGGGGGGCCCAAAGGCCGATTAAAGCTCGGCTTCATGGAAAACCTGGTATTTGGATTGACTGATGCTTTGGGCGGAGAGTGAGCTTCAGGTGGTCTGGTTGTGGGTACCTTGAGGTCAGGGCTCCAAGATGAAGTGGGAACTGATACTACCTTCTCCAACGGAGAACAGTCTTCAGAGTCTTCAACCCAACTGCCTTAAGGGTAAGCTAATTTGGCTGCAGTTCCCACCATAGCTGTTGCCATGGATACATTCAAGCCTTAGTCTGATCATCTTCAAAAGCATCAAAGGCAGCAAACCCCATCCATGCATAATCTTTTGTTATAGCCCTACAAATAGCTTTTGTTATGGGCCTTTCCCCATTGCTCCTATCCATCCTCCAAACCAAAGAAACTGGCTTAATTGTGGCAGTCATGTCTCAAAGAAGCCTTGGATTGTTTTCAAGAAGTTTAGAAGACCTGAGTTTGAATCCCAGCCTTATCGTAGGTAAAATACAAATAATGATACCTATGGTATAGAGTTGTTACAAGTATTAAATACGATAAATGTATCTGAAAATGCACATCGCCAGGCTCATAGTGGGTCCTCATTAAACGTTAGTTTCTTTCTTCTTTCTTTAATTTGTCAGTTGTGCCACTTAGAAATCATGTTTCCCTTGCCTGACCAGGCGGTGGCGCAGTGGATAGAGCGTCAGACTGGGATGTGGAAGACCCAAGTTCGAGACCCCAAGCTCGCCAGTTTGAGCATGGGCCCATCTGGCTTGAGCAAAAGCTCACTGGCTTGGACCCAAGGTCGCTGGCTCCAGCAAGGGGTTGCTCGGTCTGCTGAAGGCCCACAGTCAAGGCACATGTGAGAAAGCAATCAATGACCAACTATGATGTTGCAACGGCAACGAAAAACTAATGATTGATGCTTCTCACCTCTCTCTGTTTCTGTCTGTCCCTATCTATCCCTCTCTTTGACTCTCTCTCTGTCTCTGTAAAAAAAAAAAAAAAAAAGAAATCACATTTCTCCAGTAGTATCCGCAATCTTTGTACAGTGTCTTCCTGAGTGTCACATGCACTTGATATTGAATTAAGTTGTCCTTGATGTCAGTTTACTTTCTGTGATGGCAAACATTAAGTCCTGTGACTACAGTGTTGCAGGACTAGATGTGTCTTGACCATTCTATTTGCTGGTCTCCCACATTTGGGAGGAATCAGTTATGGGGGCCTGAAGGCAAATGGGCCTGCATCTCTCTCTCCCTTTTGCTGGGAGCATGCGGAGGCACACAGAGATGGGGGAAGCTCCCTGCCTCCAGAGAGTCTATTCCAGCAGCTGGCTCTGCTGCAGCTCTGCTTAGGAGGTTAATGGACAGCAGATGTCTCGGCAGGCAGGCTTTCATTTTCTCCTGGAACCACTTAATTTGGCTGAACATCTGCCCTGGCTTCCGGGCTTTTCCATCACCTGAGCTTCCACACTGGTTTAATCGCCAATGGATGTTGAAGGAGCGCTCTCTCTTCTTTCCTTATTCAAGGTCGTGGGGTATACTAGTCTGATTTGTGAGAGAGGCGTTGGTCAAGAGGGGACAAGAGTGGGACATGGTTGGCTCCTGTCACTGTCCTTCATGTTTGGTTTGTTATCACTGAGTCTTCCTGTTGGAAAACCAATTTTAAGCCAACAAAATGGTGTCGCCTGATTAGGGGATATATCCATCTGGACCGGACTGGCTGGCTGTCAAGAGTAGATGGGGGTTTGGGAGGCAGGACAGTGGAAGTGAGTTGAAGGAGGTGCCTACATGCTCATCCTTCTCCTGCCCTATGGTCCCTGTTGGTACATTTCCAGACTATTGACAGCTGCTTACCTCAGGGGGCTGTTGTGACTTGATTTGTGCTTGGAAAGTGCCATTTTGCTGTAGGACCATTGATTTTTAAACATTGGCATGTATCAGAGTGACCTGAGTAGTTTAGTGAGGTGTAAACTGCTGGACTCCAGATGGGACTCAGTAGGTCTGTTGTGGAGCCCAGGAATCTGAATTTGAAACAAGGTTCCCCGGTAATGCTGATGCAGGTAACTATAGACTACTAGAAACAATGTGGCCTGGAACCCTGTCCTTTTTGGGATCTGGAGTTTCTTCTGCTTTTTATCCCAGGAATGTCATACATGTTCCTGTTCTTTCTCCATTACCTGGGAAACTGCTCATCCAATAAGATCTAGATCAGGGGTGCCCACACTTTTTCAGCTTGAGAGCTACTTATAAGATGACCAAGTCAAAATGATCTACCTACAATAAAAATGCAAAACATAAATTTATTTTGTCTATATTATCATTATTGAAGTTACTATTATTACTATTTAATATTGTGTATTCTTCTTTCACCTTTCTCCTTCTCAGCTCTCTTTTCGGAGGAAAGTCAATGTCATAGTTTTTATGAACAGTCCGAAAAAGCCGCTCCACATTTCCCTTCTTTGGAATAGCAATGGCACACAGATGAGGCAAATGCACTTAGAATTGACATAGTGAAAAAAATCCCCTTCTATTCTGTATGAAAGTGGTAGGCTTTAGGCTTCTTACTTGGACCAGCTATGGCACTCATTTTTATACCCTTTGTTGTATTTAGTTTAAATAAATTGAAGGCTAACTATGCAGCAATGTAACTGAACAAGTTAGCGCGGTTTAATGCGCATGCGTAGGGTGTCAAAAGTTCAGACGTCAGATTGGCTACCCTGTATGCCAATCAAAAGACAAATGTCTTTTTAATGTCATGCAATCTACCCACACTTCCTTTGCAATGGACCAGTAGATCGTGATCGAGGTATTGAGAACCCCTGATCTAGATCAAAAGTGGCATTAACTGTGAGGCCTTTTCTGAACATCCCTTCACTGGGAGAATCACTTGCTTCTGCTTCTTCCTTTTGCTTCCATAGCACTTTGCAGGTACTTTTAGACTTTTTTATAGGACAACACCATGCACATTTACCATGGGCTTCTTTGTGCTCCTTGAGGGCAGGGAGCTCATCATCTTCATCTTTCTGTGTATCTTAGAATATAGCAGAATAGCTTGTCACAGGCACCAATAAATATTTATTGACTAAACAAAAGAATCCTTGTCAACCCTTTTAATAACATACTCCTTCTGTGTATATGGTCTTCATAACGTATATTCAAATAGACAATTTTAGTTTTGCTAATATAGCTTATTTATCTTGAAATATATTTGTGACATTTAAAGGCCAAATACATTTTCTTTTCATGGCTCATGGCCCTAATCCTCATAGGACACAGTTTATTACCTTCCTGGCTGTAGCTGTTCCCTAAGCACACAATGATGTCCTGCTTACAACTGCCCCACTATCAGTCCCGACTTTAATCAATTTCCCTTTTTTTAAAAAATGTTTTTATTTATTTATTTTTTTACAAGGACAGAGAGAGAGTCAGAGAGAGGGATAGATAGGGACAGACAGACAGGAATGGAGAGAGATGAGGAGCATCAATCATCAGTTTTTAGTTGCCGTTGTGACATCTTAGTTGTTCATTGATTGCTTTCTCACACATGCCTTGACCGTGGGCCTTCGGCAGACCGAGCCACCCCTTGCTGGAGCCAGCAACCTTGGGTCCAAGCTGGCGAGCTTTTGCTCAAGCCAGATGGGCCTGCGCTCAAGCTGGTGAGCTCGGGGTCTCGAACCTGGGTCTTCCGCATCCCAGTCCGACGCTCTATCCACTGCGCCACCGCCTGGTCAGGCTAATCTATTTCCCTTTAATGCCATTTTTTCTGGTTACTAGTCAATCTACAGCCCAGATTGCATTTTGTAATTCTTAAGGCCTTTTTGAAAACTTGATTTTTTTTCTTAAACACCTATACTTTAATGTCTAGGGTGATATTAGTCCTGTACTTCTTTGTCATAGTTCCTCTGTTGGTGTCTGTCTCAATGGCAGGTTTTCACTGGACAGTGGCCATATGTGTGCAGTTCTTTTTGGACAAGGCTTAGCACGTCCAGTCATAATGAACTTTGTAGAGTGCCATATTGTGTATATAGCACTTTTCCATCAGAGAATACTGTTGTTTCCCCTCTAGAATCTCCCTAGCTAGTAAGAGATATAGCCAAGGTTTGAATGCAGTTGTGCTCTCTCACAATCCCTCTCAAAAATGATTGTTGCAACACTATTAATAATAACAAACAAACAAAAGCACAGTCCATGTAATGTCAAGTAGGATAAGAGTTAAGTGTTGGATGGCATCTTGGTCAGTTTGGGCTTCTACAAAAAAGATACCACAGACTGGGTGACTTAAAAAACAGACATTTATTTCCCCTAGTTCTGGAGTCTGGGAAGTCTAAATTGAGGGTGTCAACATGGTCAAGTTCTTGGTGAGGGCTCTCTTCCTGGCTTGCAGACAGCTGCCTTCTTGCTATACCCTTATATGACAGAGAAAGAGAAAGGTGGTGGTGGGGAGCGGAGAGAGAGAGACTAATTTTATCACAGGGGCCACACTCTTATGACCTTATCTAAATCTAAATGCCTCCCAACAACCCCCACCTCCAAATACATTGGGGATTAGGGCTTTAGCATATGGATTTGGGGCACACACACATTTAGTCCATAACAGACGGTCATAATCATTTGATGAAATATTAGAAATAAGGCCTCTGACGATGATGGAGCAACAGTTAAAATTATTTATTGTTATGGCAATGATATAAAATGAATAAGGAAAGAAACATAGCAAAATGAATACCATTTAATTGGTGGTTAGAGTGAAATACCATAACTTAAAAAAATTTTTTTCAGTCCATCTTGCTGGAACATCAGTATCATTGAAAACAAAAACACAAAACTGAACACCCTCCCCTCCCCCACCTTTGTCACTACACATTTGCACTTTATTAATGCTTCTGAGGTGCTGATGAAGTGAGAACAACTTTCAGCTCCCAGAGAGCAGTGTGTGTGTGTGTGTGTGTGTGTGTGTGTGTGTGTGTGTGTGTGTGCCTGAGCCACAGGAGTGTGGTCTGATGCAGATGATTAAGCCCATGGCAAATGTAGAATTAAGTAACTCTGATAACAGAGCCCTGGAGCATCCTTTTTAGAGATTAAACCTTTCAGGCTGTTAGCAGCTGAGAGGTGCTGGGGATGGGAGATAGCTGGCTTAGGAAGGAGGGGAAGGGGGGCCAGATATTGGATGGGGCGAGAAGGAAGATGCATCACACTCAGGTTAGTGCTCGTTTCTGAAATTGCCTCTCACCTGGAGAAGTGGGGAAAGCATACCACTACCTGGGAGAAGACAGTGTGTCTGCCTGCTTCCTGTCTTTTGCTTGTTTGCCTTCCTGCGGGCTGGGGTTTAATTTCATGGGCTGGCCTATTCCTCCACTTTGTGTATGAGTTTTCATTCTCACTTGGTGACTGACTGATCCTAACTTCAAAATACAAAGGTGGTTTTAAGTCTTGTTGGGAAGAGGAGGGACCAGGCCTCATTGCTCTGCAGCCCCTTCCCTGCACCCAATTGCTCAGTGCACATGTAGTTTGCCCCTGTCTTGTGCTGGACACAGTGCTAGGTTCTGGGGGAGTAGACAGATAGGGTCTTTACCTTTATGGAGCTTACATTAAACACTGGGTGTTTGGGATGGGCTATATAATTTTTAGGGCCTGGTACAAACTGAAAATGCAGGACCCCTTATACAAAAATTATTAAGAATCTGAGCCTGACCAGGTGGTGGCGCAGTGGATAGAGCATCGGACTGGGATGCGGAGGACCCAGGTTCAAGACCCCAAGGTTGCCAGCTTGAGCGCAGGCTCATCTCTGGCTTGAGCAAAAGCTCACCAGCTTGGACCCAAGGTCGCTGGCTCCAGCAAGGGGTTACTTGGTCTGCTGAAGGCCCGCGGTCAAGGCACATGTGAGAAAGCAATCAACGAAGAACTAAGTTAGTGTCGCAACGAAAAACTGATGATTGATGCTTCTCATCTCTCTCTGTTCCTGTCTGTCTGTTCCTATCTATCCCTCTCTGACTCTCCCTCTGTCTCTGTAAAAAAAAAAAAAAAAAAAAAAGAATCTAAGACATTGCTGGCAGAGTACCACACTAAACACCCTTCTGAGAGATGGGTGTCATGTAGCTTGTATGTGTACAGATTGCATGCCCAGGAAACTGGCCCTGTGGTTGTTCCTCAAGAGCACCTTGTGTAAGGAGAGTGATTTAGTCCTTTCTAATCCTCCTTATCACTGTGTGTGGGATTCGAGCAGCCTCAGAAGAAGTGGGTAACTTCTCTGACTCAGTGGTACTACATAGAGAGACAACAGAACACAGATAAAAGCAAGATGAGTATTAAGTAAGTATTGCTTGCTTGAGACATGCAGCTAGGCCACATGGGCTGGTACAAAATGCTCAACTTCTCTGAAAACACCTGTATATAATCAAATATGATGATGGAAAGCTTTTCCATCTAAAGCTTTGCCCTGTGGAGCAAATACATAAGTGTGATCAATACACTTATTTAATTACAATAGGCTTGAAAGTTTAATTACAATAGGCTTGAAAGTTTAATTACAATAGGCTTGAAAGACAGCCTTTATAAGAAAGGCCTATTCTCCGTATGGTAACATGGAGTAGAGTTTAGCAGTTTCTATAAAGCAATAGACATCTCACAAAGTAATAACAGAACCAAGAGTAACTGCAATAGGGTAGTTTAACATTTCCCCAGATGACCTCTAGAATATTAATTTTAATTTATTACCCTACCTCTGTTGGGTAATTTGACAAATCAGTTTTAGAAATACTTTGTTCTCTTTTGGTGATATACCATTCTTATGAAAGTTCCACAGCAGGTAAGAAGTCCTTAACACTTTTGACACAATGTTATTTGATGATGACTTCTCTTTTAAAAAGTAATAACTAGCAACTATATTTATAGATATCTATATATCTATAGGATTTATATAGTTATATATCTATAAAAACACAGTAGCTCTGTCATCTATCTATCTATTATCTATTGATCTGAGATTCTGAAGAATATGCTTTGAAAAACATTGGTGATATACTTCTTAACTTTAATATGGGTGGTATGGGGTCAGAAGATCTGGCTTTGAGACCCAGTCACTACCTAACCAACTTACATGCCCTTTTTCAGAGACGGCCTTCCCATCCATTAACTAATAATACTCAGATCACACAATTGTACAGGTTAAATAAGACACAACATTTGAAAAAAACATTCTGTCAATTGTTAAGTTGTTCTGCAAAACATTTAGTGGTTATTGAAATAATATTTAAGTAAATAAGAACTATTGTTTCTATTTTAGAGTAGGTAAACTGAGACCTAGAGAGGTTAAGTAGGGAGCCTGGAATTCAAAGTCATTCATTGGCAAGGGTCATCTCCTGATTCATGATTCTCATCAAATGCATTTTAAACCAACTCTGTTCATACATTTTAGTTTATAAAACAGATAGGCTATCTCTTTGACAGGCACGCCCCATGGAACAGCTGGAGGCAGATACTGGCTTCAAAATGCCAACTTTTCTTTCCTTTTAGCTTTAACATCTGATGTTAACAAAATGATGAAATCAGAGGTGACAGATTTCAAGAGGATTTATGTCTTCTCCAGGTCGCCACACCTAGTTATCTATATGAATCTCTACTCTGAAAATCATCAGTGAGGTTGATTTAAAAGGGAAGGTCACTTTTTCCTGTCATGAATGAAAAAGAACCTGAAAGTTCTCTGTTATTATCTTTTAGGGGGAGGACACACAATTCTTGTTTTTTGTTTTTTTTAAGGGAGAAGCAGGGATTTGAAGATCTGGGTTCTAGTCCTGTTTCTGCATTTAACTAGTCACATGATCTTTGGTGGTTCCTTTACCCTTTCTGGGTTCAAATGAGAATGTGGACTAGTTTGCAAACTGTAGGGTTTTTTTGTGTTTTACCTTTGTGAATTTTCACCTGTTTAATTATTTTCTGCATCCTAGTACAGAGTTGTTTTCTTTAAATAGATGTATCCTGTACAAATTATTTTAAAGGAAAACATTAGGAGATGACTTAAAAAAAGAATGAACTATTAAGATGGTAAATTTTATGTTAATATATATTTTACCACAACTACAATTTTTTAAAAATCCAAAGCAAAGAAAAAATAACTATTAAAATAAATAATATTTTCCTTGTACTGCCTCAAACCTTTCATCCATCAGTGGCACTAGATGATTTGAAAAGCACCTTTTAACTCCAAAGGTTTTGGTCCATGTGATGTTTCTAGTGCAGACTAGGATACCATAATGTTCTTACTAGAGAGTCACACATCTTGACAACCAACACTTTAACTTTCTTCATCACAATATAGCCATGGAAACATGCCCTCCTCCAACTTTGTCCATCTCTAATGGGTGGACCCAGGGCCCACGCCTGGTCCATGTGAGAACCCTGCTCAGCCTGGTAGGTGGATCTGTCATCTGTATGATGGTTGGTGGTACCTGGATTCAACCACTTCTTCCATCTGGAGAATCTTCTGGCCTTTCTTTTCCAAACCTAAATTCTTTTCCCTTCGGGTCCTACTTCCTTCAGAAGGCCTTCTGGGATCCCTCCCAAGTCACTGCCTCTGTAAATTTTTATTTTGTACAGACATTTTAGCTTGGGTTTCTTAGAAGTAGTGTCTGAGGCTGGGCCTTGGGTACATGCAATTTATTAAAGTACTGTCCTTCAGGAAAACCCTGTAAGGCGTGAGGGGTCAGGATATGGAAGAGGGGAGTCCAAAGACAAAGTAAACACATGTCAAGTCTAGCCTTGGTGGCTCTGGGATTCATCCTAGTACAGAGTTGTCTCCCTAGCTGTAGGGAGTGGGGCAGCATGTAAACCCATGATGTGCTGGCCTTGGCCCCTAAGACCTTACAGGAGCCAATTGGCAAATTTATAGGAATCATGTGAGCCACTATTAAAATTTAATTATATATACTCATAGTTAAATAATATTAAAAACAATGATAAATATTCAAAACCTACCACTTCTTAATAATTTTACTAAAGTATTTTTTTGTGTTTAAGATTTTATTTATTGATTTTAGAGAGAGGAGAGAAAGAGAGAGAGAAAGGTAGTGGGTGGGGGGAGGAGCAGGAAACAACTCATTGTTGCTTCCTGTATGTGCCTTAACTGGGCAAGCCCAAGGTTTTGAACCAGTGACCTCAGTGCTCCTGCTCCGTATTTTATCTACTGTGCCACCTCAGGTCAGGCTATTTGTTTATTTATTTTTAAATATCAATGTTCTTGTGGTTATTTCTTTTCTGTTACAGTTTTATGGTAGAAATACCATGCGAGGAAGAGTTATTGTGAGTATTCTTGTGCCTCCACATTCAGTGTTGTCATGTTGGTAGCTTGGAATCAGCCATGGTGGGAATGGAAAGCAGCAGACACTCAAACCAGGATCCCTCTTCCCCACCACCAGAAAGTTGGTTGTTAAACATTTGCCAGCACAGCACTGAGAGTGATCTCCTGGATAAGGCAGCTTCCCTCAGCTGGGCAGGACGGGCGGCACTGTCCAGAGGAGAGGGCAGCTGTGAACCACTGAGAGCCAACACAGCAACAGAGGGACGGAAAGGGATCTGGTCACGGCACCAGCTGTTCCTCTACACCACAGCCAGTCATTTCATGTTTTATCTATATACTTACTTATGGCAACCTCTCTCTGGTTTTTAAGTTTCCATGGAGAGGAAAAAGGAGGAAACAGAAGTCTGAAGCCCTGGGTTCTGGTTTTAGTCTTGCCATTGACTCTTGCTGTGTGACTTTGGGAGAGCTATTTGACATCTCTTTCTTCACCCACGAAAGGGGGGATCCAATGATTCTCAGAAGGCTTCCAGCTCTTCATAGCCTTAGACTAGGTGATCCTCTTAGCCATTTGGGCCTGAGTTGGGAGTGTTATGGGAACCTCATCTCACTGTATTTCCTATAGGACTTAACACTCAGAAGTTTTCTTTCTAATTCCCAGGCTTAAAAAGCCAACAGTAAAAGCAGGTAACATTTATTGAGCACTTACTATATACAAGGCATTTCAGGCCTTAGCTCATCTGATCTAGAATTATATAACATTGGTTTGCTTGTTCTTCCTGTTTTATAGATGAGAAAGCTGAGGCTCTGAAATATTAACTAACTTGCTGGTCACACAGCTAATAAATGTTCAATTTGGGATTCTAGTGCCAATCTGCTTGATTCTAGAACCTGTGCTTTCAGCCATTTCCCATTTCCCCTTATTGGGAAAGAATTTGTCAGAGGCTCTTGCCATGTCAGGGTCCCCATTTAGGACCTAGAGACTTGTTGGTTCCATTCCCCCTCCACCCATGCTCTGCCTTTCTAATTCTGGGCAGAATAGGTGGTAAGTCCCTTTGTAGCTCACTGTTGAATAAGCAAATGAAGGAGAAAGGCAGGGGGCATGGAATCCAGCTGGGCACTGCACCTTTGTCTGGGATGCACAATGATGGGGAGTAAGGAGCAAAGAAGGTCCACGATGAGCATTTCCTAGTGATGCCTTAGAAGGGGCACTGTAGGCTCTGAGCTGGTTTTTGGGGCTGTTGCTGCCATCAGAACATAGCCAGGAGATGTGGCATTCACCCTTGGACTTACAAAAGGGTCAGATCACCTTTATCCAGAAGGTCAGGTACTCTTTTGTGATGTCCAGTCCTGAGGTCAGGTGAGGAGGGATCACAGCTCACATTGACTTCTTGCCACCTGGACACCCGTATGAAGTACAGCTTAGCACCAGGTCACGGGGAGACTTTCTGTGCAGACCAAAGAGCCTTTATTTCTCGCCATTTCCTTCAACCCTCCACCCCACTCCAGTGTCACAGGAATCTGAGTCTCACTTCCTTGGTGTCTGGCCCAGGATCGCAACTTGGTGTTTGAAATCTCCTCACACAATCATTGTTTCGTTAGACCTCTGCCACCCAACCTGGGGGTCTCCTCTGCCTGGCTCCCCATTTCTCAGAAGGTGCTAATGCCTTTCTTGTGATTCTGCCAGCAGGGAAATTGAGGTCAGGGAGATCTGCCAAGAACATCTTTCTGTGGTTTTTAAGGAGGAGTGATCTGTAAGCGATCACTGCAGGCAGGGGGCTGAAGGGATGGTCTCAAGGAGAGGAAAAACAACAAATGAAGCAACCTGTTTATGCCTGGATTGTAGAAATGAAGAACATTAAAGAAGCCAGGCTGGGCTTGGGAGTCAGGACACCCCCAAACTTCTCCCTCCAGGATTCCCCATTTTAATCACTGATACCATCATTTATCCAGTTGTCCAGGCCGGAAATCTGGGCATTACCCTTGACTTTTCTCCCTCACCATAGAATCTAATTGGTTACCAAGCCTATTCCTGACTATCTCTTGATTTCAGTTCTCCATGGCCACTGCCCACTACCAAGGGCTCATCAGCTCTTACCTGGACTGGTTTAGCAGTCTTCTCCCTGGTCTTCTTGCTTCCAGCCCTGCCTCCTCCTCTCATCCGCTCCCACCTGCAGTCTGAAATATCTCCCAGAGATACTTATATTTGACCTTGTCATGACAGCCCCATGTTAGAGCCCTTCAATTTCATAGCAACTGCCTTCAGGGTGAAGTTCAAACCCATTCACCTCAGGCAACGCTCTTCCTGCTCTGCTCCTGCTCAAACCTCTGTGATAGGGAGTGGTTCCCAAGACTACCCTTAGATCTGATGTCTTACTAGAAGGACTCAATAGAACTCAAAAGAGCTGTTATACTCATAGTTGTGATTTATCATAGCAAAAAGATACAGATTAAAATCAGCAAAGAAAAAAGAGCATTGGGTAGAATCCAGGGGGCACTAGGCATTACCTTTCAGTTGTCATTTCCCAGTGGAGTCATATGGACAGTGCTTAAATTTTCCCAACACATTGAAGCAGGGGGCCCCAAACTTTTTACACAGGGGGCCAGTTCACTGTCCCTCAGTCCGTTGGAGGGCTGGACTATAAAAAAACCTATGAACAAATCCCTATGCACACTGCACATATCTTATTTTAAAGTAAAAAAACAAAACGGGAACAAATACAATATTTCAAATAAAGAACAAGTAAATTTAAATCAACAAACTGACCAGTATTTCAATGGGAACTACGGGTGCGGATGCATCCTGTGCTCCTCTCACTGACCACCAATGAAAGAGGTGCCCCTTCCGGAAGGGGAAGTGCAGCGGGGGCCGGATAAATGGCCTTAGGGGGCCGCATGTGGCCTGCTGGCCGTAGTTTGGGACCCCTGCATTGAAGTATTGCCAGCCAGGAAAGCTCACCTGAGTCTCGGTGTCTAGGGTATTTATTGGGTGCCAGTTACGTAGGCATAGATCACCTGTGTGACTGACCTCAGCTCCCACAAAGTCCCTCAGGCAAACAAACACTGGCCTTCACCATAAATCACATTGATAGCATAAAGTCTGGTGTGGTCCGGAGCTCCACACATACAAAGGCACTATCGGGCAGGATATTCCAAGAGCTCAGAGGTTATCTCCTAGGAGTTGGTCAAGGATCAGTCTTTTCTTTGAAATGTGCTAGGTTTGAGCACTGCAGTACTGCTGAGTTAACCCTTTCTCGCACACCCTCCAACCTCTCATCCATCACTTTCTCCTGTGCACCCCATACTCCAGTCATATCATTTAGCCTGTCCTCAATGCCTCTATGCCTTTGTATGTACTGTTCCCTTTACCTGGAATTCCCTTCCACCCCTCTGCTGTGGTCTACCTGCAGAGGTCTTACTCATCCTCACATCTCTGGGCAAGCACCAAAGATGCTGTGAAAAGCCTTCTCCGGTGCCCCAGGCAGGTTGAGTTTGCCCCTTCATTTCACTCTGTCATTCCGTGTCTATTTCCCATGCAATAAGAAACACTGTCAGTTTCTTTAGAGTAGAGAACGTGTAGTCCATTAAAAAAAACCTGTTTATTTTGTTTTCTCCAATTATAAAAGTAACAGTTGCTCATGGTAAAAATTTGGGGTGGCATGTTGCTTTTCAACTTTATCTCTCCAGTGCTTTTCTTATGAAAATTCTTGCAACCACAGGGCTTGGGCCTGCCTCTGCCTCTCCCTCCAACTTGCTGCCTGATGCTGCCTAAATCTCTCTAAGGTTGTGAATAAGGGTGGCCCACATCCATGTTCTGTCCCATCCTCCTTTTCCCTTCATTTCAGGAACATGGGTAATGGGCTGGAAGCTGAGGACTTAGAGTTGAGAAAACAGCCCCTGCCCTGCAGAGCTCTGTAGGGTCGGGGAGACAGACTAGACAGCTTGCTGTGGTGTGAAAAAGTACCATGAACAAAGGTGCTGGCAGTGTGGAGGAGGACAAGCCACTTTATTTATTTATTTATAAATGCAGGAAGTAGAGATGGAGTAGAGATGCAGTAAGGGAAAACTTCCCAAAAAAGTTGACATTTAGGCTGGGCCTTAAAGGAACTTAGGGTTTCGCTCAGGTAAAGAGGAGGGTTCCAGGCCAAGGTCATGGAACAAAGCGTGTGTGTGTGTGGGGGGGGGGGGGGGGGTGACTGGCAGTGTACAGTCTGGGCTGGCTGAGCTCAAGGCTGTAGGGATTCTCTCCCCCCCACCCCCGCCCCCAGTCCCTAGCCTTCAGATGTGACACACCACATGGATGCCTTTGATCCCAGGCAGAGGGTGCTCCCAAGGGCTTGCTCTTGCCAAGCTGCTGGCCTCAAGTTCTATTTTGGCCTTGAGGCTTCTTCGTTTTTATTTTTTTGTTAATTTGGCTCTAGATATGCGTAAAATTGTAATTCAGGCTCAAAATAGCTGGCTGATTAAAACCTAGTGAAACAAAAAATTGGGAGAAATGTGCACTAAAGCAGATGTCAACCAACCCCAGGTAGCTTAACTGCATGCCAGCTTTTAGCCTATAAATACATCAATTGGCACATCTTTCTGGTCTGAAAAAGCAAGCCCTGGAGATCAGAGCCAGCCGGTGCTATTCCATTATACCACCTTTTTAGTTTTAGGGAGTCTTTTAAGCAAAACAGGACATTTAGGGGCCAACCTAAACCTATCATGCTTGAGCTCATGATGAGACCTGTATGTTCATGCCAAAAGCTCAGTGTCCTCCCTGAGTCCTTCTGATTCACCTGTTCTCATCTCCTGTCTTCTAAATAACTCACTGCTGCTTCCTGCCACTTAACCAGGTCTTTCCTCTCCCTACTCTGCAGCCTTTAGGTGCTTTGAGAAAATTACCAGGGCCCCGTATAATATCTTTCCAATGTGAATGCTTTTTGTACGTGCTGGTGAAAATTACCAGAATCTTCTACTGATTATGTAAAGATGTTTCTAAATCCAGCCTTTTCTTTCTGAGTTTTTCTTTCTCTCTATCTTCAAATCCATTTATTTATTTATTGATTGATTTATTGATTGATTGATTGATTGCTAGTTACTGGTCCTGGGATTGTGGGCAGGTAACTTAACCTCTCTTGTGTTTCAATTTCACTTGTCAAGAAGAGATGAATATTGTCCCTTTCTCACTGTGCTGGCAGGATGAAATGGGATTATATATGAAAAGTAATTAAAACAGTGCTCGGCACATAGTAAGCGCTAATAACTGGTTATGAGTATTATAATTACCTGTATTTCCAATTTGTACTCTCAGGTCCTTCTCCTGTCTTAAAACTAGAATAATAGGAAAGACGGGAAGACCTGACCTGGGTTTGAGTCCTGGTTCCTACCTGTAACTTATCCGACACCACAGAGGGAGTCATCACTTCCTCTCAGAACTTAATTTGGTCATAGTAAATTGATAAGGGTGGACTAGATCAGGAATGATAAGTATAGGAGGGCAATAGAAATTATGGAATTTTCTCATTTTCTACAAGTCTTGGATATGATCTCAAAATTTTCTGAATACAGCTCTCCTGGGCAGCCATTATAAGTTGATTAGATGGTGCCTAATTTGAACTCTATTTTCTGTCCCTGGGCTAGATGATATTCCAACTCTGATAATTTATGATACAAGAGTGGGCAAAAGTGGGTTTACAGTTGTAATTACATAAAACAGAGTTTATTCTTGAATTATTATTTATTGTATTACTTGTATTGCAACTATAAAACTACTTTTGCCTCCCCTGTATTAAATGAAGGAGTGTGTGGGGCCCAATTTTTAGGCTCCACAGATAGCTGTTCCACCTCCCATATAACTCTACCCATTCAGTATGACAATAGATAAAAACTGACTTTCAGCCTGACCAGGCGGTGGCGCAGTGGATAGAGCGTCGGACTGAGATGCAGAAGACCCAGGTTCGAGACTCCGAGCTCACCAGCTTGAGTGCAAGCCCATCGCCAGCTTGAGTACAGGCCCATCGCCAGCTTGAGTGCAGGTCCATCGCCAGCTTGGACCCTAGGTCGCTGGCTCCAGCAAGGGGTGGCTCCGTCTGCTGAAGGCCCCGGTCAAGGCACATGTAAGAAAGCAATCAATGAACAACTAATGGTGTTGCAATGGCAACGAAAAACTAATGATTGATGCTTCTCACCTCTCTCCGTTCCTGTCTGTCTGTCCCTATCTATCCCTCTCTCTGACTCACTCTCTGTCCCTGGAAAAACAAACAAACAAACAAAAACACATAAAAAAAAACCAACCTGACTTTCAGAAAGGACTCGTAAACCATTTAGCTGAGGATAAGCAGGGTCTCGCCTTATTGGCTGTGACATTTCCTAAATTTCAGTTTTCCTGGCCTAATATTATTAGAAAAAGTCCCACTGAAGGTCTGAACACATTATTTCCACCTTTAAATTTTAAGTCAACTGAATAAGAATTTGCATTTATATGTTCTCTTTTAGCTTAAGGTGACCAAATTTTAACATTGGTGAAGCGGGACACCATTGACTAGGTGGGGGGTTCTTGATTAAAAATTTGGTCTATATGGAGCAAAAAAATTTTTTATAGAATGCAAAAATAGTATTGTAACATATTTTTATAAATTTCAACATAAGTACAATTTACAAATATAATACATTTTAAAAATTATGTATAGTATTATTTTATTCTTTGGCATATTTCTCATTTGAGTGAATTTTTTTTAGTAGATTGCTGTTGTTGTTTAAAAGGTCATGAAAATTTTAACAAGAATTTGACAAATTATATTTGACACATAAAATGGCTTTCAGAGTCTCAACACTTAATTGTGATTTTTCTGATATCCACACTTTATTTACCGTAGAATAAATGTGTTCAGTCGCAGCATTAGTTCCTGGTAAAGACAGCGCGTATTCCACAATTTTTAGTGCATTACTGTATGGAACATGGTTTGTTTCCAAATGATGAAAGTTTTCTACCCATTTGTTCTCTACTGTGATTTTTGCTGACGCCCAAGATTTAATGTTTTCCTTATCAATCTTTTTTTTAAATAATGATACCTCATTAAAAAGATCATTTTCGGAAATATTACCATATGGGAAATTTTGAGTGAGTCAGAGGGATCAGGTTACATTGTCCCGAAACCGATGCCTGAGCTGCATGAACGCTCCCTGCCGCCCGCTGGAGACCAAGAGGCTTGCGCCTTGTGGAGCCCGGAACCGCACGCCGGGTCCAGGACGTGGGCCTATGGGTAGTTAGGGGACTTGACAACCGCTACCCCAGCAGGTACGTCCTGACAGAAATTCTTTGTTTCGAGGACCCACATGGGGCAGCCAGCTCTTGTGGCAGTGCGGGCGCTTCCAGGTCGAGGCAGGGTCTCCCGCTGAAAACCGTATATTCCCGTCCCGTTCTCCCGCCGTTCCCTAGATTTTCGTGCATTTTTTCCAAAAATTGGGACTTTTTAAAAATGCCGCGGGATACAAGACAAATTGTTAAAAATCAGGACTGTCCCGCCCAAAGCGGGACATCTGGTCACCTTATTTTAGCTGAATGTGAACAGGGCTTGGCTCCTGCCCCCAACGAGTTTTAACTTTATAGGGGAAGTGGGATTGAGGTACTCAGAGCAGTGAAAGAGCAGTACAGGGTTGTATACAATCATTTGCTAAATTAAGTACTAAAACATGCTGTGTTTGCATCACTATGCTCATGGCAGACATAACTAGTCAATCACTACAGTCTTTCCTAGTAATCTCAGGTGCTGCCTAATAGTCCTCAACATGAAATTCCAAGCAGCCACTACCGTAGGTCAAAATTGGCATGTGAAATAAAATCTATATGCCATTCTGTGTTAGTTAAAGCTGCTATAGCAACTAAATCTCAAAATCTTAGTGGCTTAGCACAATGAAAGTTTATTTCAAACTTATTTTAAATTGGAAGGGAAGTCTGCTCCATACAGTCATTTAGGAACCCAGGCTTCTTCCATCGTATGACTCTTCCCCTCCTGAAGTCTGTGGAATCCAGAAAGTGAGTACCATGTCTGAGGATTCTCTGTGGCCTGGAAGGGGCATGTACTACTGAGCTCACCTTTTATTGACCAGAACAGAACTCAAACACATGACCATACCTGAGTGCAAGAAAGCTGGGAAATGTAGTTTAGCTGTGAGCTCTGGAAACCAGGGAAGAAATGCAGATATTGATGGGCACCAGTAATTTCTCCATACCCTGGAATCACAGGAAACTTCTAAAGGAGTGGAATTGTCAGGCAAGGCTTTGAGAAGGACTCTGGAAAATGTATAAAGGTGACTGTATTTTGGGGTGGGGAGTAGAGAGGGCATCCCAGGTGGGGTAAAGCAGGAGTTAAAGATTAAGGACGGGAATCATTTGGCTTTATGCAAGAACAAAAAGGAGACAAAATTGGCTGGAATTAGTTTGTGGGAGGAAATCCTGCCAGGATGGGATTAAGTGATGGTGAGTTCCTGACTGTGATGATCTTTCCTACCTAAACGGCAAAAATTTGGACAAGTGTTTTGTTTCTGGCATAAGCTACAAAAAAGGAAAAGACCCGTAGCAGTCACTAGTCTGACTCGTTCAGCTTCTGTTTTCCTTTTGCTGTCCTTTACTGAACCCAGCAGCCTATTTAGAAATACCACCCATTCTCAAGTTTCCTTACGGCCCCTCCCTCCCTTTTTAATGGTGTAAGGAGAATTCCCAATGAGAAGAGAGTGAGTGGATCAGGGAGCTGGGAGCACTAGTTCTTAGCCCAACTTTGCATCTTTCTCTATTTGCATGTATTATCATGCACTAATTATTCATAGAGAGCCTTGCCCTTTGTGAGTTCGCATTAATTTAAATTGCTTTTGAAAAGCAATCAAGAAGGGAATTAAGTGATCATACATCAAAAGGAGAAAAGACATAGCACTAGAGCCATGGGATATACTTTGCTGTAACCGGCCTTGTCAGGCCACTGTGTTCATAGTGTTTCTCTAGCCCAGGAAATATTGGCAGGTGCACCTGAGCTCTTCTAGACCTTTGTGGCCCTGTTTGCCACAGTTTGATCATTATCTCAGTGGATCAGAGAGTAGAGAAGGCATGTGTGGCAGGTGACCCGGGACTGAGGCGAGACTCTTTCTGTCCCAGAGCCTCAGTTTTTTCATCTATAACATGGAAAGGTAGGTCACTTAATCTTTCATGTCCCTCCCTCTGGGTCTACAACTCTGTCAAAGTCTTTTTGAAGACTTATAGTTGTGTAACACTACACATCCATGAGGTTTTCTGTGCTCAGTCATCCCATGGGCATTATTAGGATCAGGAATGTGAACTAATGTTTCTATATCTCTCTCCTGCTTCAATAGAGGCATGGCTTTCTCAGTTGTTTGGTTTTCTTTTTATTTGGGTCTTTAAAAAACCTGACTTTGTGAAGTATAATACACATACAGAAAAGTGTGCATTTGATAAGTATACAGCTTCACTCTTGCTTTTTATGATTATTTTTTGTATTCTTTTCACCTCCCCCACCCTCTCCTAATTTGGGATAGATAACCAACAGTGACTGAGACCAGAATCCCACGTCTATTGCCTCCATAGGCCTCTGGTGCAAGGAGTCGTTTGCTAATGAGGGGGCTTGCTGTGGACCTGGTTTGTTGCCCTAATCACCATTACAGTTAATGCAAAGGTGTGCAGGGCTTGTAAGGGCGCCACCGATGCCTATAAGCCCCATCTCACGTGGGCTTGGATGAGGTCCCCGGGGAGCAGTCACCCAGGGAAATGAGAGGCTGAGCTTTGGACCGGGATTGAAGAAGATCGCGGAGGAAAAGGCAACGTGAGGAGGAGAGCCAGGCGGAATGGAGCACGTGCCGTCAAAAGGAACAACAAAGGGAAAGAAGCGCAGAGACTGGGTTCAGACAAGCCAAGGGGATCAGGGGCGGGGGCATCGATCGCGGTGGCAGGTTCAGGCAAGGAAGAGAGAGGATGCGGAGGACCAGGGCTGAGATTGGCCACTGGATTTATGGTTAGTTGATTGGCAAAGACAATGCTTGTTTGAAGAGATGAAAGGGAGGTGATATAGGTGGAAAGGTATTGGACGGAAGCACTTAGCACTGTGTGTGTGTGCTAGTGTGGTTCTCTCCCAAATTGTCCCCCACTGCAGGGCATAATGACTAAGTCCTGCCTGGCCCCTTCCTCAGTTAATCCACCAATCGGGACACTTCTCTTTTACTCTTTATCTTGGAGGCGTGTTCCAAGATCATCAAAGCCAGAGCCAATCTTTTAGAGAGATTGCTATTAAAACTCTTTTTTTTTTTTTTTTTTCCAGAAGAAATAGTAAAACACAGGGAGAATTTAGTACCCACTGGCTATGGAAAGGTCTAATTAACCTTGCTCTGGGGCTGTCCAAATGGCAAGCTGCTCCTCTGTAGAATAACACATGCCCCGATGTTTGCTGAAGAGCAGTTTATCGATTGGACTGACTCAGATTGAGTAGATTTCAATAACTGGAAACAAACATCTACCAACCTAAGGACAAGGCATAATTATTCCCAGGGTCAGATGTATGTGTTTGGGCTTAGAGAGAGGTACATCTGATCTGCTCAAGGTGTTTCATGCTTTCACCTGGCATTTAGCTGAGTTTCTCCAAGGCACAGGCTCCTTATCTGTAACATGGGGCGATACTTAGCTTGCAGAGTTATATGAGGATTAAGTGAGATTTTCTATCTCACATACTCAGTTGTCATCCCTGGCATGTAGTAGGCATTACAAAAAAAGGTGGTATTCATAATACTACAAGCAAGCATTTACTGAGTGTCCCAGGTGCTCTTCTAGAATGAATAGTACAGACTCCTGCTCTTAAGGAGCTGGCAATATAGCAATCAAGTGAGATTCATAATACTCGGGAAATAATCACAGACAGTGTGGCAAATATTGTAATAGAGGGGCACTCAGAGTTCTGTGAGAACAGGCAAGGGATCCTCTCTGGGAGAGGCAGACTGGCATCCCTAGAGGAGGAGTCTCAAGGTAGACCTTGAAGGCAGAAGAGAAAAGACAGGCCTGCCCAAGGAGACTGCAAGTCCCAAGGCAATGAGGTTGAGACAACTAGGTGATCTTTGAGGAAGTATTAACTGGTGTGGTGTGGCATGAGCAGAATGGGCTTGGTGATTGATTATTTCTACCAGCCCCAGAGGTTGAGGGGTGACTCAGGTGGAGAATGCTGAGCTCTCTGGTATGGAAAGTGGAGTGCTGTAAGCACTCTGCCTTGCTGAATTGTGTGCGCCTGCCCGCTCCCTTCTCCTCCGTCTAATCTTCCCAGGAGTCTTTTGGGAGAGAAAGATCAAGCTTGGCATCCAGGGCTCATTATGATCTGTTTTTAATCTTTTCTCCCTCTATTATCAGGCATCAGTATTTCTGAGCATTTGCTCAGCGAATGTCTTACAAATGAAGTGCCATTGGTATGCCCTCCCCTCCTGCAATCAGCCAGGTTCACAGATGTCTTATTCCCCTGAGCCTCCCTCTTTGGTCACTCCTGCTTGATCCTCTCTGCCCTCTCTTGGAACAAAGGGTAGCTAGTGAGAGGGGCTGGGATCTGGCCTAGATTAGGTAGGCATCTGGTGGACACAGAGGCACCACCTGGTGGAAAAGGCACAGCATGGTGTCCGGTGGAAGACTGGAGTCCAGGCAAGCAAAGGGGTTTGCAGTGTTTCTGAAACCACAGACACCCTCCCTCCTCCCCTGCCCTGGCCCTGTATGTGGATAGAATATATTGAAAAGGGGAGTCTGTGTCTGGGGCCCTTGGGAATCCAGAGTGAGGCCTCATAGAGGAAGACCCCAATCTGGGGAGGGAGGATGGTAAGAGCAGGATACACCAGACAGGTGATGTTGGTCAAATAAGTTTGTAAAATGTGATTTTTATGTTTGCTTGCTTATAGTTTGCATTGGGGACTGGGCAGCGCCAGGTATATGTGGGTCTGTGAAATTGCAAATTACCTTCCTGCTTGGGAAGGGCCATTGTTTTGCTAATGTTTGCTGGAGGAGAGGTTTTCCCAGCCAGAAAGTTTTGAAAAAAAGAAAAGAAGAAAGAGAAGAGGCAGAGAGAAGAAAGCCATGTTTGCAGAGAGTGAGAGCGGAGAGAGAAGCCATGTTTGCAGAGAGCAGAGGGAATGCAGAGTGCTGAAGAAGTCAGTTTGTGTAGAGAGAAGGTGTGCAGATGGGAAACCAGAGGTGAGGGGCTTTGTGAGCTCTGCTGAGACTGGTAGGGCCTTTGAGGTACCGAACCCACCAGTTTCATATGCGCATTCACCAAACCCTTCTTTAGTGATAAATAAAATATGATTTTATTTTTCCAAATTCAAGACATAGGTATATGTTTTTTTACTGGTGCACAAAATGAGCCGTGCATGAACATCACTTTGCTCAAAGAACAAAACCAACAAAGTGCATGAACTCACAACAAATTACGGTATTACTTTATTCTGACCTCCGTGGCAGAGGCTTCTCCGAACCCCTGAGACCAACTCATGGAACCCCTAGGGTTCGATAGAACCCAGGTTAAGTAAAACTGTTCTAGGAGAAATTGGAGAAGATTCTCCTGGTTGTGGAACTGGAGAATGTATGAACTGGGCTTTGGGAGCCTTGAGTGAAAGGGAAGTGTTTTCCCTGCCTGTTTGCTCGTCGGCCAGTGCAAGACTTTAATAAAGGAATGGGCCACCATTTTTTGGCTCCACTGTTTACCATCTGTCCAAATTCAATGAGAACCTGCATGTGAATGGCCACGATGGCCACGACTACTGGCCATACAGGTGACTGTAGCAATATCCACACCTGGGCCAGGGAGCAAGGTGTGGTCTGCTGTCGTGCTGGGATGCATGGTGTGGGAGCTAAAGGGTGGGGTATGAGCTGATTCATACTTCTGTGTGGTAGGGCTTTTGAAGTGCAAAATTAAGGAGCCAGGTTGGCTGGATAACCTCCTTCTTCTAATCTAACAGCAACTAACTAGCTGTTTACTACAGTATTTGACCCTTAGCCTCCAAAGGACTTTTATATTATAGCCAAGTCCTCACTGAACTTTTAAGTGGCTCTGCCTTACTCCCATCTAGGTCATAAATGCTTGGGCAGCAGAATCCATGCCTACATTTCTAATAATAATAATAATAGTATAAACAGCACCCATTTATTGAGTACTTCCTCTAGGTGGTAGGAGATTGACATGTGTATGTCACTCAACCTAACATTAAAGCCTTGAGGCATGCTCATCCCCTTTGACAGATTCAGAAAGTGAGACTCAACTAAAAACCTGGTGTTGAGGTCACACAGCTAGTAACTAGCAGTTCAGATTCAAATCAAGTCTGATGCAAAGTCTGAACTTTAAACCCCTGTGCTATCCTGTGAAACAAAATCATTTCAACTCATTGAAACAGGTCTTTGTTAAAGGCCAGGACTACGCAGTGCGTTACTGCGTGCCTTCCTTACCTTGGCCTCTGGCATCCCCTTGCTCAATCTCAGTATGTGAATTAATTGATTGAATTGGGAGGTGGAGATTTAGGGGTTGTGCAACTCGGGGGCACCTGGACTAGTGCCCTTTGCTTCCTTGAGCCCCTCAGAGTGGGGACCCCTGGGAGCAGATGGAAATGACTGCAGAGAGTGTTTATCAAACAGCCCCCCAAAGCGGTCTGCCTAGCAACAAAGAGCCTTTCAGAGCCCAGCTCCTCAGGAGGAGGAGCTCACAGCAGTGGGGGAGGGGGTGCTTGCTGCAGTCTCTGCTGCCTCTGGTTCCACAAGAGACAAGCCACAGAGGATTGAGTTTCATGTGGGGGTACAGCTGCGGTGGCTGAGGGGCCAGGGCTGGGGCTGAGGGTTCAGGCTGATGAGTGAGAATGGCTTTAGGAAACATTCTGGGGTGTGTGTGTGTGTGTGTGAGTGTGTGTGTGATAGCAAATTTGTGTTTCACTATTAGAGCACAACTATGTGGGTGTGGAAGGATGGCTCAAATACTCAAATAGTTTCCCAGGGAGGTGTGTGTTTTTAATTAAGAATAGTTGTAAATTATAAAAGTAATACGTTTGCTGTAAAAATGGAAATTATCATAGAAATATATAAATCTCTAAATAAAACATTGAAATCTCTTGCCACCAACCGTAAGTAACCACTGTGACATTGTGGAGTGTTTTCTCCCAGACTTGTGTGTGTGTATGTGTGCATGCATGTGTACTATGTGTTATATATACGTAATTAAACATCTGAAAATAGATATGTGACTATAACGGCTCTATAATAGGTGCAAGGCGTTCTTTATTTTCATTGCCTCACTTACTTCTTACAGTTCTATGGAGTTAGGTATTATTATAATCCCCATTGAAGGGTGAGGAAAGTGAGACAGGAAAGTGCAAAGAGGTGTAAATGTGTTACAAGAGTCTCATGCTTCCCCGCTCGCTGTGTATGTGCTGGTTTTAACAAAGTGGGATCATATTAGCTCTCCCTGCAACTCGGCTTCTGCTCTGGGCCACGTTCTTGGCCCCTTCACCTCTTCTTCCTCCACTCCCCGGTTCCCAGCCACTGCCTTTTCCTCTGGGCTCCGCCCGCTCAGTGGATCTGATAAGAAAACATGCTAAAGCATAGATCGTCACTGGATGAGTTTGGTAGGCAGAATAATTCCCCCTCCTCCCAAGGATGTCTGTGCCTCGATTCCCATAAACCTGTGAAAGTCTACCATAACAAAGCACCAAAAAATAGGTAGTTTAAAACAGCAGAAATTTCTTACCTTGCAGTTCTGGAGGCTAGAGTCTGAAATCAAGGTGTCATCAGGGTCATGCTCTCTCTCCTGGCACTAGGGGAGAATCCTTCCTGGCATCTTCTAGCTTCTGGTGTTTGCCAGCCATCCCTAGCATTCCTTGGCTTGTAGATGCATCAGTTCAGTCACATGGACATTGTCCCTCTGTGCATGTCTGTCTCTGTGTCCAAATTTCCAGACACATTAGATCAGGACCCACCCGAATGACTTCATTTTAACTTGATTACCTCGATAAGACCCTATTTCCAACTAAGGTTATATTCTGAGATATTTGGGGGCTTAGGACTTCACCATATCTTATTTTGAGTGTAGAGGGGGCACAGTTCAACTCATAACCACCTTAAAATCTGGAGATTATCATGCATTATCTAATGAGCCCGGTCTAATCACATGAGCCCTTAAAAGCTGAGTACTTTCTCCAGCTGGAGGCAGAACAGAAAGAAGTACAGCAGAGGGAAAGTCCGGAGGACAGGACACAGAAACTCTGGCTCTCACACGATTCGGCTCTGAGACCTAGGGACCTGTCCAAGTACAAAGGTTGGAGAATTGACAGCCAGCCAGGAAGTGGCAACCTCAATCCTACAACAGCAAGGATCTAGATTCTGCTGCAACTGCAATCCACGAGGAAGTGGGTTCTTCTTCGAATCTTCCTGTAAGAGCTCAGTCAGCCGACACCTTGATTTCATCCTTGCAAAACTCTTAGCAGGAAACCAGCTGAGTCAACCTGGGCTTCTTATCTACCGAACTGTAAGATAGTAAATTGGTGCTATATTCAAGTTGCTAAGATTATGGGAATTTGTTCCAGCAGCAATAGAAAAGAAATATAGTTACCTTTCCATTTCACTGGCCCTTCAGTGCCTTAAGCTAAGGAAATGACCAATGTCGGGAATTCTGTGGGGCCTCATGCAGAATATGATATTTCCCAGTGTATTTCACACAAAATGTCATTTACTCTTCTCTGCAGCCCTGTGACATGTAGGGGGATTATTCTCTCTAGTTTCAGAGGAGGAAACCAAAATTTAAAGAAGTGACTTTCCCAAGACCTCACTGAACTGGGATTGCCAGCTGGTTTTCCTGCTTCCAAATCACATGTGCTTCTTGCTATAGCCCTCTGCTGCCTCTGTTTCCCCAAACATCTGTTGTCTGAACACAATTAGGGCTTCCCAGTGGGCTGAGCCCCCTTGTGAGGCTTTCAATTTCCTTTTACTGAGAAACGGTCAAGCAGAAGCTGTGGACAATTGACTTGGGATGCTGAGGAGGGAATTCCTGCCATCCGTGGGAGGGTGTTGGGAGGTGCCTCCTAATGCCTTTTTCAATTCAAGGTCTATGATGGGAAGTGAGATAAGCTTTTGGTACTTCAGTTTAGACAAGGAAAAGTTCACTGGGAGTTGCCTTAGCCAGGAGACAGGTTCACAGAGGAGGTGAGATGCGCCCTAGGATTTGGGGAATGAACTGGGCTTAGAGAGGATGGCTGTGTTTGGGTTTGTGGCATGATTGCAGGGTATGGCTTTTGCCCACGCCTTCTGACTCCAGTTGCTTTGGTGAAACTTGCAAGCAGGAACTGGGTCAAGCCTGAAGTGAGCATACCCCACGCCCCTGGGCTGCCCTCCCCACTCTACCACTAAGTCCATCGTGAGGGCTGAGGGCACGCTACGCAACTGACCGCTTCTGCAGCCAAAAGAACCAGTGGTGGGAGAGCAGAAGGGTACGGGAAACAGAGGCCAAGAACTTCCTGCTCAACCTCACTTCCTGTGGCTTGTCTGCTAACCCACTGTAGCTCTTATTTAAGCTCCCTGGCTTTCTGTGGGTGGAAACCAAATGGCATCTGCCCTCCTATTAAAGCAGTGTTTTTTCAGCCACCAGTCTGCCAGAAATGTTGTTCTGGTCCATGAAAGAGTTAACCACCCTGAAACGGTATGAAGATTATAGACTGTTGGAAAGATAAAATATAATATGCTCACTTTGTTAAAGATGGTGCTGCCCACATGGAAGCCCGTCACCCAGGTGATATTATATATATTTGCCCTTATGCTTGGGACGGGTGTGAGGGAAAGGCTGTAATGTAAGCAGGCCAGGTCGTTATAGCCTAAGGCTTAGTTTTAAGAGTAAGCTTTTCCCCACACCCTTGACTGATTGGATGATGTGGGGTGGTGCGCTCTCCTGAGGAATCCCATTGTGCCTTGGATGGGTGGCTTTGTATTGAAGACTTCCTTGTTTGTGTAATTGGATTGGAGGCTTTGATTTTACACTATAAAGTGGGACAGACCGGGAGCTTACTCTCTCTTTCGGTTCCTGAGATTAGCATTGGAGAGCAAAGCAGATTAAGGCCACGTGGAGGCCAGGAGAAGCAGCCAAGATGTTGGAATGCTGAGGAAGAAACCAGTTTGTGCAGAGTTTGTGTAGAGAGAAGAAGATGGGAAACAGGTGAATAAGTCTGGTGAGCTAGAAACCTTTGATTCTAGGAAACTCGGATAAGTCAGTAGCTTTGTGAGCACTGAATGTGTGGGTTTTGGAGCCCAGTGTGTGTTTTTGCTTGCCCGCCGTGTGCAAACTAGAATTAAAGCTGATGGCTCACCAGTTCTTGGTTCCTGTGTTTCATTACGGACTGTCCGAATCTAATGCAAACCTGCATGGGCCAGGCTGCTGTCATCCTGACCTTGACTATTGGCTTTACATAGACCCAATGATTGTAGTTGAATTTGCTTATGCTAAGGGTGATTTCTGCCTTAGCAACCACTGAAGTAATTCTCCTATTTTTACTGGTCCCCAAGTGTAAAAAGGTTGAAAACCCCTGTATTAAAGGTTCCTTGGCAATTTCCACTTGTTCTTTTTGAACCTAGGTTGTCCCCTCCTCAGTTGTGTTCCCTGTGTGGCTGAGGTGACTTACAGTATGTTTTTCCCAAGCCAAAACTCTCTTGGGAATCGCAAAAGCCACTGGGCTTCACTTCTTCCCCTGCCTGTTGTGAAGTGCTGTTCAGTTTGGGAATTCTTTCTAACACTATGCCAGGCATCGTGGGGATGCCCTGGAAATACCAGCCTAGCAGGCTTTAGCTAGGTAGGCAGCATGACATTGTAGAGAAAACTCAAGCTATTAAACACCTGCTGTGTGCCTGGCCTTGCACAGGAACTCAGGGACACAGCACTGAATCAGACGGCTGGAGGACTGTGTGCGAGTCTTGCTTCCGTCCCTTGCTAGCTGTGTGACCCTAAGCTAGGCACTTCACCTCTGTGTCTCAGTCCTGTCTTGCAAAGACTGACATGGTCCTTTAAAGTGTGTTGTAAACTGTCAAGCTCTATGGAGGTGATATTGTTGGTTATTATTCTCTCACTTGCCTCATGAAACAGCACAGCAGCAGTATGTAAACCCATTTCACAGATGAAAAAGCAAAGCCTCAGAGAGGTTGAAGAGCAGGAGCAGGAACAGGCACTAACACCTCTTAGTTGTTGTCTTCTTCTATTTTACCGTGTGGCGGTAGCCCAGGAGTGACAGTGTTTAATGACATTTTTTAAGAACAACGGGATTAATAACTAACATTCATCAAATACTTACTATATGCCAAGCACTAGGCTATAAACAAGCCTATTATGAATTTGCTTTTCATATAAGAATATTGAGGCTCAGCTAGGTAAGTCATTGGTCTAAGGTCACTTTTCTAAGGAAGAGGCAGAGGCTGGATTCAAACTCAGGTGTGTCGGACCCCAGAGCCTAGACTTCACTTCCATGCTCTCTGCTTATTCAACCGGACATGCCCAAAATAACCGGAAGGTATACCAGAGAGTAGGAAGGGCTGTATTCTGTTTCACAACCACACACAGAGGTGCGACGTAGGCACAGAACAGTGCGCATCAAAAGGATGGCTTCCTGCAGCCTGGAGTTATTGGGAAAGTAGATCTTGAAGCTCTGAAGGGCAGAGGCTCGGGAAGAAGGGAGGAGATATGGGGGAGGAAGGGAGCTGAGGAGGGGATTCTTGCTGGTGGGTGCATTTGGGGGAGCAGTGGAGATAAGAAGGACTTTAAGTGCAGCAGGGGAGCTAAATGGTCCCAGTAACTGTTGCAGCTGTGGCCTGAGGTTTAGCACAGCTGCCCACGCCCTGGCTACCAAAGGAAATCAATACCCGGAGATGTCTCTGGGTCTAGGGTGGAACAAAGATTGCACACTTGTTCTTGTTTCTCTTTCTGGGACCTTGAGGTTAGAAAAGAAGAAGGACAGAGCTGCTTCACCCTAGAATCAGAAGGAGGAAGAGAAGGAGATGGAGGAGGAGGGGGAGGGGGAGGGGGAGAGGAGGGAGGGAGGGAGGGAGGGAGGGAGGGGTCCAGGCCCAGGGAAGCATTGGGAGAGTCGAGCATGCCAACAGGAAGGTCCTGTGCCAGATAGCTACGGGATCTCTGGTCCGGAAGCCCAGAGACCCAGGTGCTGTGCTGCTTGGTAGCTTTATGAAGTTGGAACATTAATTCATCTTTGGGCCTCAGTTTTCCAAACTGACTTGAGAGATGTGTTGGCAACAATAACTGATTGCAAACAGGCTACCAGGCTTGCAGCCCATAGAAGGAGAGCATCTGTTAGCAATTCCTGCAGAAGTGCTAGGGCAGCTGCTCATTGGTCCTGCTTGGTCCTGTGCCCATCTCTTGAGTCCATGCCAGAGATGCCTGCCTCTTATTGATCAGACAGTGTGGTCACATGATCTTCCCTAGAGTTAGTCCCACAGAAACTACATGGAGTGAGAATGGGAAGGGATGATTTCTCCAAAAGAACATAGAAGTGTTGATCTGAGACTGGGTAGGCAAACTGCAGATGTTCTCAGCAACCAAAGGCTGGTCTGCTTGTTTTTAAGTGAAGGCACTGACAATGAGACTTCTCTAAACTGTGTTAGGGGCACAGAACCCTTTGAGAATGCCATGAAAGCCATGGGCCACCTCCCTAGAAAGACACATGAGTCGGGACTCCCTAGCATAGCCTCTGAGGTGCACAATCTCTCTTGCCCCCTCCTGAACCCCCTCTTCCCCCAGCCTTCTAACTGTTCCTTCTACTCACCATGTTGCCTCCCTCTAAAGGGCCTTGAACTTGATGTTTGTTCCTTCTGACCTAGTTATTGCTTTCTCTGTGCATGTTCTCACTGCCCAGGGAGCCTCCCCTTCGTCCCTATTTCACCAGCAACTTTAACTGTTTTATCTGGTTATTTTGTTACTGTCTCTGCGCCAGAAGGGAGCTTCTGTGTTGGAGGGAGCTGGCTTTGCTCCTTTTCACATCTGTAGCGCCCAGGACAGTGTCTGGCACGTCATTGGTGCCAGATGAATGAATGTTTGCCCCTAAACACACAGTTTTCTAGAATTTTTAGTGGCAATATCTTCCTAGAGTCAGTCTCTGAACCTGAGGTTAAAAACCGCAGAATAAAAACTGGAAAAATCAAGGCATTGGCTGTCAGCTCACTTAAAACAGGGCCATGCAAATGAAGATTCCCTCAACTCCCAACCCCGCTCAGTTTTTCTGATAATCTTGGTGCTATTGACTTAAACTAGTGATTTTCAACCAGTGTGCTGCAAGAATTTTTGAAGCATGTGATACCTGACTATTTAGTCAGGGGCCTCTTTTCCCTTAGAGTGTCAAAAAAAAAAAAAAAAAGAAAGACAACAACCAGCACAACAATAGCCATCCGGTGTGAATGAATCAAATAATACCTATTTATTATGTCCAACTGGCAAAAGTATATTATTTAGTGTGCCACAGAATTTTACTAATTAGTTTATGTGTGCCTTGAGATGAAAAAGGTCGAAAATTGCTGACTTACATTGATGTCTCCTGAGTGGAGTGTCATGGATGATGCCTTCTGGGTAAAATCTGTGGTCATATAAATTTGGGAAACACTATCTAATCTAATATATCCTCTTTTGGACATTCAAACACACATTAATAAAAGTAATATATTTTTTGAAATTATTAGTATAACCACCATTTACCGAGGGCTTGCTCGGGAGGTTCTTCACATGGATTTTCACTGGTAATAACACAATACCCTGTGTGATAAATGCTGTCATTACCCACATTACAGAAGAGAAATGAATGATTGGAGGGATTAAGGATCCCAAGCTATCTTCTAGGAAGTGCTAGGTTTGGAACTCAAAACCTGGCAATCAGATATGTGCCCAATCTCCTTAATCACCAAAGGTGTGAGAAATCGTATGGTAGAACCAGTTTATCATCATTTAACTCATATTTATTGATAGTGGAACCTCTTTTCTGTTCAAACACTTAGAAGATCCCAAGGATCACAGCAAGTTGGGGATATGCTGGTGAAGTGTTGATTCACACTGAGTAGGACTAAAACCAGAAGAATGTAAGCCTGGCACAGACTCAACTCCACAAGTATTTACGGAGCACCCCCACCCCCTCCACCAGGCGTGGTTGGTGCGAGGAGTGCCAGGAGTGTGGTTACAAAACCACATCCTAATTGCCTAGGGGCGTAGTGCCCCACTTGTTCCCATAACAGACCAGCTCCTGGACTGCCCCACCCAGAGCCCGCCCATCTCTGGGTCATCCTCAGACCACTTAGCTGTGTCCTCCCTTACTGGAGTGTTGCCCTGAGTCACGCCTATGAATTAGTTCAGAGAAAAATGCATATTCATTCTGTAACTGTTTATTGAGGATCTTCTGTGCTCCAGAGCTTGTGCTAGGTAGAAATTGGAGATACAGAGGCAAATAAAATAATGTCTCTTTTTCTAAGACATCCATTAGAGACATAGACCAGCATGCTGTGGGAGTCCTGAGTGATTTTTTGGGGGGATTGAAGCTGATGCCGGAACATCTGGACGAAGGGCAAGGCCAGATGTTTAGTTGACAGCCGTGGGCAGCCATGTGTTTTGGGTGTGTTCCGAAGCATCCTGGGGAATTCCTGCTTACCTGCCCCATTGACAGTGAGGGCCGTGGGAATGAGGTGCTGCCTCACCAGGCTCTCTCAGGCTGCGCCGCCCACCACGCCTAGGTTGCCCACCATGCCTGGGTTGCACATGCAGAATGCCATCACCCGCTGCCCTTGCATGCTGTCCTTCCTGCCCAAAGAAGGGTGCCTTCCTGGTATCCAGTGTTGCCAGGTCACTCCCATTTCCCCAGTTTACTCACTGGAGACCCTAGGGAAAAGCAGAGACTTTTCATTTTACTGACCTCGATTTTCTTATCTATCACATGGAGGAAAGATTCCTCTTCCCAAGGTGGTTGGGAGGATCAAATAAGGTGAAAGAATGGGAGGAGCTTTACAGATGTCACATGTTGGTAAAGACCTGTCTGGGACCCCAGGAGTCCCGCTGGAGAAGCAGAGGATTATGGCCCCTTCAGCCCCCTATTTTCCTTTCATGCATGCAGGCAAGGTCAGGTGGGGCCTAGATTCTTTCCTGGCCCTGACACCTCCTGTGCTGTTCACCTCCGGATCCCTGCTGTTGCACTTAATGAGATGATCACTATGAAGATTCAGTGTGGTCCCTGCCTGGGGAGGAGCTTACCACAGAAGCTGGTGTTGCTCCTCTGCTCTTGTTCTGTTCCCTCTGCGTGCAACACCCTTTATTTTTTTTCTACCCCCTCTACCTGTCTTCCTCCTCCCTTTCATCCTCACTTCTTCATTTACTCATAAGAAATACTTTTTTTCTTTTGAAATTATTTTAATTGTGGTACAATATACATAAAATAAATTTACCATCTTAATCATTTTTAAATGTCTGGTCCAGTGACATCAAGTACATTAATACTGTTGTGCAGCCGTGACCACCATACATCTCTAGAACTTTTTCATCTTCCCAAAATGAAACTGTCTCCATTAAACACTAACTCCCATTTCCCCACCTCCTGCTCTTGGCTACCACCACCCTACTTTCTGTCTCTGAATCTGACTACTCTAGGGGCCTGCTATAAGTGGAATTATACAGTGTTTTCTTTTTATGACTGGCTTACTTCACTAAGCAGAATGTACTCAAGGTTCATCCACGTTGTTGCATGTGACAGGATTTTCTTCCTTTTTAAAGCTGACTAATAGTCCATTGTATGTACATACCACATTTTGTTCATTGATTCATGTGTCGATGGACACTTGGGCCGTTTCCCCCTTTTGGCTCTTGTGAATCATGCTGCTGTGGACACAAACATGAATGTACTGATAGCACTCTGTGAGCATTACCACGTATCGGGGGCTGTGCTGGGCTGCAGTGGGAAATGAACTCAGACTTGCTGCTCATGGAGCTTATAGCCTCCTGGGCGACATCAGAAAGCACACGTGCCAGAATGCATGAGATTGCCATGTGTCCTGTGGAGGCAAAGAGCAGTGTCCTACCAGTGGGCATGGAGGTGGAGGTGGGTGGCTGGGGTGAAGAATAGGTCTTGGGAAGTGGCCTGGAGGATGAGGATGAGGAAAGAGGTGGGGAAGGTTGAAGCAGAAGGAACAGCCTGTGTGAAGCCACTGAAGAGTGACAGAGTTGGCAAGCTGGATGAGCTGAAAGAACTTAAGTCTTTAGATAGTCACTTCATTGTGAACCTCCGTTAGGAGCATCCTGCCAACCTTCAGGCCCCAGTTTATTACTTCTCCCTCATCACTTTCTCTACCCTGGCACTTATTCTAATTTATTCAAACTGCCTCTTCGGTGTACTGTTTCAGCCAGTGAACTATATGTAAGTGCAGGAACTATTATTTTATTTTATTTGGGGGGCATCCTAACATATCTTCATAGTTAGCATCTCTCAAACAGACACTCCCCTGAAGGACATCAGCTCTTTCACTGGCAGTGCCCCAAGAGTATCTAAACACGGAGCCTGCTGCCATCTGGGACTTGCCAGAACTGGACATAGAACCAGCCAGCTGTGGGATTCTGCTGGTTTGTACTGGTTTGGCGGAACTGATACCTAATTATTTGTTGAGTTCGGCGAACCAACTGTTAAAATGGCACTTGTAATCAGGGTTCTCTCGAAGGTGGGCACCTACCTGGGCAGCCGCCTAATGTAGAAATCACAAATTTATATTACTTACTCTTTTTTAATGTTCATCTGCACATCAGCGTATTCTAAGTACCTGTAGTAATGTTCATTCTCCCCAGAGGTAAAACAAAATTGCAAGTGAGAATGCCAATCAAGAAGCAATAGAGCCTGACCAGGTAGGTGGTGGTGCAGTGGATAGAGTGTCGGACTGAGATGCGGAGGACCCAGGTTCGAGACCCTGAGCTCGCCAGCTTAAGCACGGGCTCATCTGGCTTGAGCAAAAAGCTCACCAGCTTGGATCCAAGGTTGCTGGCTCGAGCAAGCAGTTACTTGGTCTGCTGAAGGCCTGCGGTCAAGGCACATATGAGAAAGTAATCAATGAACAACTAAACTGATGATTGATGCTTCTCATCTCTCTCCATTCCTGTCTGTCTATCCCTCTCTCTGACTCTCTCTGTCCCTGTAAAAAAAAAAAAAAAAAAGCAATACAGAAATATCTTAAAAAAAAGCAATACAGAAATATCTTAAAAAAAAAAAAAGCAATAAGAAATATCTTAAACCATTTTATTGTTTTTTATCAGGAATTATTTAATATTTTTTCATTAATATTTTAAAATTCTTTCTTATAATGTAATCTAGTTTTGTGTACTTCTTTTGCTGTACTTATTTTGCTGTAAGTATTAAATGCATGAAATAATGAACTACGTTTTGCTATATTGTGTTTTTATATTTAAAACGGTCATTAGAGCAGAGAACCGGTTGTTAAATTATTTGAATCCCACCACTGATTACAAGCATAGTTCTGTCAAATTTTTTTCACCTATGGGGAGAATGAACATTACTATGGGTACTTAGAATACACTGTTGTGCATATAAACATTAAAAAAGAGTAAGGAATGTAAATTTGTGATTTCCACATTGGGCGCCTCCCCAGGTGCCCACCTTCAAGAGAACCCTGATTACAAGTGCCATTTTAACAACTAGTTTGCTGAACTCAACAAAAAATTAGGTATCGGTTCTACTGAACCAGTGTGAACTGGCTGAATCCCACCACTGCATGTAATATTTATTTATCCATTTCATAAAACTCATTATACCTTTGATGAAATTCCCTTGCATTTGTTACTTCAGTAAACAAACCTATAATATAAAGAGAAAAACTGCCAAACAACCAGGGGTGACAACTTGTATTGTTTTTTGTCAGGTGTTATTTAATAATTTTCATTAATATTTTGAAACTCTTTCTCATAACATAATCTAGTTTTGTGTACCTCTTTTATTGTTCTTATTTACGTATTAAATGCATGAAATAATAAACTACCTTTAAGTATATCTTTTACACTTAAAATGGTCATTAGGGCAGAGAACCAGTTGTTAAATTATTTGAATCCCACCACTGGAACCAAAGTTAGGACATTCGGCTCAACATGGAAGCTCTTCTTCTGTGCTTTTGCTCATGATGTGCCATGCATTTGGAAACATCCATGTGCAGTGTGCCTGTTTTAGCTGGCTGAAGCTTTCCTGCACTTTGCCACCTAAGCAAGAATGTAAAAAGCATCCTATCTAGGGCTGGGCCAGATGTGGCCAAACCTTTCCAGCAGTGTTTGCCCCCATCTGCAGATGTCCAGTCTCGCTGTGCCAGCCCAGCTGACTTGGCTGGGCCACAGTGCACAGTGTTCAGGGGTTGGTGGCCATGAGCCATGCCCCGCCACCTCTCCTGTTAGGGTTGGTAGCTTGCCAGCTTCCTCTCACATGACTGTCTCTGTTTACTTCTTTCTCTGGCCCCCCTGCCTGCGGCGTCCCCATGCTACCTCGAGTCTAATCTGCTGTACTAGACACAGCCCCTACAATGGCCCCTTCCAGGTGGTCTCATTCCTGAGCATGTGCTGTCTTTGGCTAACCCTCTGGCTCAGGTTCCTCACCCCACCCCAGCTCTCTGTACCATCTGTGCACTTCTTCATTTCAAACCTGTGATGTTGTATCTGGGGGCTCCTCCATCAAGTTCCCAGGAGGTAACTGGGTCCTGGGGGGCCGAAAAAGGTTAATCTTGAAGACAGCGAGCCTCCTAACCCAGAGCTTGACTGGAAGCAGATGAGTGAGGTAGACAGTGGGGAGGCACCAGACTGCCAGTAGAAGGTGTTTGTTGGGGGTTGAATTGTGTCCCTACTAAAGATGAAGTCCTGACCCTTCAATACCTGTGAATGAGGCCTTATTTGGAGATAGGGTCTTTATATATGATTAAATTAAGATGAGGTCATTAGGGTAGGCTGTCATCCAATATGACTGGTGTACTTATTAAAAGGGGAAGTTTGGACACAGACACAAACAAGGAGGATGCCATGTGCAGATGAAGTCAGAGGCCCTGGCTAGGTAGTTCAGTTGGTTGGAGCATTGTCCCGATACAACAAAGTTGCGGGTGAGGGCACACACAAGAATCAACCAATGAATGCATAAATAAATGGGGAAAAAATTAAAAAATTGATGTTTCTCTCTCTCTTCCTCTCTCTCAAAATCAATAATAATAATAAAAAAAGATGAAGGCAGAGATTGTGTGATGCATGTATGAACCAAAGAACACCAAAGATGTTCAGAAAGTCACCAGGAGCTAGGCAAGAGGTACTAACTGATTCTCCCTGGAGCCCTGAAGGAACAAACCCTGGGGACACCTTGATCTCAGACTTCTAGCCTCAAGAGCAGAGGTGGTAAATTTCTGTCATTTAATCCACCCAGTCTGTGGTCCTCTGTTAAGGCAGCCCCAGTAACTGAGTATATTTGAATACTGTCAGAGCCTTTCACACCTGATTTTGGGTCAATGTGCTTTAGCTGTTGGGTTTCTTCACCTCTTAGTTTGGAGACACAAGGGCTATTTTGAGGGATCCAGGCAAAGATTTTTAATAATAAAAAAATAAACTTTTTATAAGACTCTAATGAGAATTATAGTAAGATTCTAAATAAGGAACTTTTTGATATCCTTCCAACGGATGTGGAGCTGAGCAAGGGATAGTAAGACCAGCAGTCCCCTATACTTTTATAAGGCTTTCTTATCTATTATTCCATTTGATTCTCAGGGCAGCCCTATGAGGCTAGCACTGTAAGGTTGCCATTTTGAGGAGGGGAGAATTGAGGCTCACAGAAGTTCTCTAGTTGTGTAAAGTGGCAGAGCTGGGATTAAAATGCTGTTCTTCTGACTCCAGCCTCATGTTCTTTATGTGCTTCACAGCTGCCCCCGAACTTGGAGCAGGTGTGATGCTTTGAGGGTAGCGAAGCCCTTGCCTGGTGGCCCGAGGAGTAACATATTCTTTTGAACCTTTTTCAGGAGCGAGGAAGAGGAGACATCAGCCAACTAGGACATTTACATGTCTCTGTAGGGGTCCATGGTGGCCATGGGGGGCCTTGGAGTTCATGGTGACCTTGACAGAGCAATGTCTAGTTGTGAGAGTGGGCCCTGATGGGGTTGTCTGCAGCGATGCACAGCAGGCGGGAGAGGCTCCAGGGGAGAGCTAGCTGCCCAGGGTGGGATTAGCACTCATAGGTGCCCAACTGTCCTCCTGCAGAGAAACTGAACAGAACCAAGTCCCAAAGCCCTGACCCTTTCAAGAGTCAGAGAGCTGAGTTTAGGCCTCTGCAGAGTGTGACTTTAGGCAAATCTTTTGACATCATTGAATGAAAGTCAGGGTTCTTACCTATGAAATGGCTGGATGAGTGCATCCACCTTGCTGGGAAGAGGTGAGGAGGAAGGGATGGTGGGAGCATTTGATAATGGTTGACCTCAAGGTTATTCACAATAATAATAATAATAAGAAGAAGAAGTGAATGCCCACATGTCTTTGAATGCCATAAATCCTTCTGCTCATGAGGACCCATCAATAACTACGGTGACTTCCTAAAGAAAAGGCCAACTCTGCCCCCTTCACCTCCCTTTTATCATGTCAGGATGTGACTCAAATTCTCTTGCAGTTTTTGGCCTCTTTAGAAAACTCTTTTGATTTCTATAGCCAGAGAATTTCTTTCCACTCGGTCCCTCCTTGTCCCTTCCCTGCCACCGTGCTCTGAGGTTGTCACGTGTTTTCCATGTAAAATCTGGAAAACCCATTCAAGCCTAACCGAAAGACAGTATGACTGAGTCTGAAGTTGATCGAGCTTGTCTCACTGCCCGGGCACAGGGCTTCTGCAGGCTTGACGACTTCTCCAATGTCAAACGGCTTTCGCTTGCCAACCTGCGGGGGTAAGATGGAGGGGCTGTCCATTCTGAAATGCTATGGACACAGCCCCCACACCCGCACTACTTCGTGGCCGTGGCGCAAACTTTTCTCCTCTTTTCAGTGCTTCCTGTGGCTCTGCCACTGTGTGAGGTGCTTAATGTATATCAAAAACCTTATTTTATCCTCTTCAACATCTAATAGGCCCATCTGACTTTAAAGTCCAGGCTCTAAGCAGTTATGGCAGACTGTCTCTGTTTGAAGAAACTCTAGCCCAGTCCCATCATCTTGTAGGTGAGGAAACTGAGACCCAGGAAGGGGGTGGTGAGTTGCCTAAAAGGAGTGGCTGGGCCCCAGGTGTCCTGACTTCCAGGGCTTTTTTTGTTACCCTGCCCTCCCCTTCAGGGAAGCACTGAATTGCTGCGAGTAGTTGGCCACCGAGTACCAGCGGGAGCCCTGATTCAGTGGTGCTCTAGCAGAAACATCCCAGGTCCTAGTTAAACCTGGTGAAAGTGTTTCATTCAAGCCCTTGGCTACTTCAAAAGGCTTTGGCCTTGATGACCTAAAGTACAGCTATTTTGAGTTTGAAAGTCAAGAGTCTGGACACGTAAGTTTGGTGCCCAGAGGGAGTTATTTGCTCAGATACTGTGCAGCTGAACTCAGCAAAAATTCATAATTAGTAGCTAATAGTGTGGGAATTTCTCACTGTTTCCAGAACATGCAGTGACATGTAATGCCTCATTTCCTTCATACATACTGTTGGCAAAGCCCTGAATGTTCTCCCACCTGATCCTTATCTCTTATTCTCTGCCTGGTTAACGTCTGCTCATCCTTCAAGAGCCGTTTATTGACTCATGTCCTGCCACTCCTCTCCCCCAATCCTAGACAGAGATAGATAGGATATTTCTACAGCCTGCCTCTCCCACCAGACTGTCAACTCCATGCGGGCAGAAACTATGCCTTATACATCGTCATAATAATGGTATTTAAGAAGTGCTTCCTTGCAGCCAGCCTCTTTGCTAACCACTTTCTATGTATGATCTCATTTCATCCTCCATGACTTTATAAGATAGGTACTATTACTATCCTTATTTCCTAGATGAAGCTAGAGATTCCTAGAGAGACTCAGAAACTTTCCTGAGTTTACACAGTCAGTGGCAGAATCAGGATTGAAATCAGTGCTGCTGTGTACAGCTGTGCAACGCACAGTACATCTGGAGAGGGTCCAGTGAGGCTGGAATCTTCACCTTACCTTGCTGCAGAGCTGCGAGTGTTGGGAGGAAGGGGCACGCAGGCACCCTGTGGTCTGGCCCCAGGGTTCAAGCTCTTAAGCACTGTAGCACACCAGGAATATAAATGAGATTCACTCTTCTAAGTGTCTGACACAGAGTGACATTTGTGGGTGAAAGGGGGAGTATACACCAATAGGCTTTTTCTTGTTCACCCTACCCTTCTTACTCATAGCTGCAGGAACAGCTTGTCACTTAACCTGTTACTTGGTTTAAGAAGCACATCTTTTAGTTGCCTGGCCTTTTGGCAGGTACAAAGAAATGGCTGAAAACCCAGAAAGAAGCCTGTATTTGAAGGTCTAGGTGTTGCTCAGGTGACTTTAATTCTAAGTAAACTTGATCTGCCACCTTTGAAAGTTGTTTAAGCGGTTGCTCAAAAGCCTCAGGTGAGCTGAAACAAGGGCTTGGTTCTGAAACCAGCTGCAAGAACTGCACCTTCCACTTATGGACAGTGTGCTGGGTCCTGGTCCTAGTTCTACTGCATGAGCAATAGATTCCCCAGCAGGGTCTCAGTTTGGGCCCTCAGTAGGGTGGGGTGGGGTTTCTGCTGCCCAACCAGGTGACTTTCCCAGCAGAACTTATGGTTGGGCCTCTGTTATAGACAAAAATGGGGCTTTAGGATGAAATGCCTACAGAAATGTCTGAGTTTGTCCAGATCAAAGCAAGGGACTGGAGAGGCCTGGGGACAAAATCTCTGATGGGATTTTAAGCTGAGAAGTCAAGCTGTGCATTTAGGTTCTGACTTCTGTCTTTGTAAGATCTGTTGACACAGGCCTGCCACTTGCTAGTTGCATCCTTGGACAGGTCTTCTAACCTCTCTGGCCTTTCATATACCCCCCAGCAATAGTGGGAGAATGCTACGTACTGCAGAGGATGGTGGCAGGGAGTCACGGAGCTAATGTGTATGAAAAAAGCACTTTGTGCATTGGAAAGGGCCACACAGATGTGATAACTGCTGTTGTATTTGTCATTAGCTAGTTTTTCTTGCCATTCTCTGGGGGCATCTGCTGAGTGCGCATGGAGGCGGTGTTGGAGGAGGAGTAGGGTGGGAAGAAAGATGTGCCAAGGATTAGAAGACCTTTAGGTGGGGCTCTTGTTCAGAGGTGGAGAAAATGGTTTTTGCTTTTTTCAGTCTGAAGTGGGAAAGGTAATGGTAGATGCTGTGGAGTTGAGTCTGGGTGCTGAAATCTTCCTTACGTGGCATCCTGGATGTCTGGGGCTGTTCCTTGATACCAGCACATCCTAAGGATGGAACTAGCCCCAACGCAGCTTCTTCTTTCTCTAGGCTGGTCTCTGCTGTCTGACAGTCGCTTCATGCTCACACCCACCTCCGCGTTCTCGCTCTGATGTTCCCTCCATCCAGCACGTTCTTCCCATGCCTGTCCAAACCGAATCTGTACTGCAGAACCGTTCACAACTCCACGCATTCCACAAATATGTATTGACTGCCATGTGAAGGGATGGGAAGAAATTCCATGTAAAGGAATAAGAAGTTGCAATTGCAGAGGTAGGGCAGTTCCTGGGAGTTGATGAGGTCAGGGTGGGGTCATATGAAGGTCATCTGAGGAGGGCTGGAACAGAGACTGTTAGATTAGCAAAGACCAAGAAATGAAGTCACGGTGATAATTGGTCAGCCAGCAGCATGGATGCTGAAATGGCACTAGACAATGTCAAGAGTGCATGTCACGAGAAAGCCATGTCTACATTAGCTCTTGTTGTTGTGGCTTGGAGTTCTGGAAATTATGACATGTTAGTTAGGGTAGAGACACCTAAATATACTATACTTAAATACTATAGGCATTGGTTTGTCTTTCATGTAACAGTCCCACTGGCTCCAGCTATCAAAGAGACTCTGAATGAAGTCATTCAGTTGAATGGATTCCTTCCATATTATGGCTCTGCCATTTCCTGGGGTGTTGCACTCACCTGCATGCTGATCTGATGCTGGGTCCTATGACGTGGGCTCGCATTCCATTGGAAAGTACTTAGTCACAGGATCACCCTTACCTGGAATGGAGACTGGGGAATTCCCATCTGGGGCGGCTAGGAACCTGGTTAACATGTTATCCCTATGGACAAAGGAAGGAACAGAATTTGTGGGACCATCTAGCAATCTGGCACAGATAACTTTAAGGATGGGAAGTCATTCATTCAACAAATACTCATTGAGGACCTCTTCTGTGCTAGGTACTGGGGTTACAGAGGAGAAGGAGACAGACATGATGCTTGCCCTCATGGAGCTCACAACCTAGTGGGCGGTATGGTTTTCAGAGAAGGAAGCTAAGGCTTTGGGTGACAGCTGCAGATGAACCATGTGAGAGTCTAGAGATGGGCAGCTTCACGGGAGTGGGCTTTGAAGGGAGGGGTGGTGTCAAGGAAGGCTGGACTTGGGCTTAGGCGGTAGGTAGAGGAAGATTCATTCATTTATTCTTTCACTCATTTATTCATTGTTTGTTCACCAAGTACGTAATGATAGAAATAGTGATAAATGAAAACAGGTACAGTACCCACTCTCATGGGGTTTTCTTCCTAAGTTTTTTTTCCTCATTAATCAGTTAATCACATGCATGGGATGGGTAATTAGAACCTGAGATAAGGCTTTGAAGGAACAGAATTTAGATCTGTGAGAATGTTTATTAAAGGAATCTGACCCAGACAGAGGGTTCAGAGAAGGAGTAATGACGATTTGAAAGGGGAATGGGTGCTACGAGGCGAGGAGCATGCCAGACCAAGGGAACAGCACATACCAAGGCCCTGGGGATGGAAGGACTGAGAGATGGCCCTTGTGGTTGAAGCAGGGGGTTGGGGTTAGGAAGGAGGGGCATTGGAAATGTTATCAGGGGCAAGCATATACAGGGCCTGAAGTTGCTGTTAGGATTTTGGCCTTTATCCTAAGAAGCAAGGATGCCACAGATGAGTTTTAAGTAGTAGGAGTGACCCGATCAGAACCCTAAAAATGTTGCAGAAAAAGAAACAGAAGGTACAGGACAAGGCTCAGCAAGGGGTCAGAAAGGCTGAGAAAACAGGGTGGACAGAGGGACACTGTGGGTAGAGTTTCTGGCTCACAGGGACAATGAAAGTGAAGAGTTGAACAGACAGCGAAGAGAAGGGGCTCACTAACCTCAGACTTCCGTCTGGAACTGAAGTGTGAAGTTGTGTCGGGGCCTTCCCCAGGAAGGGCTGCCTGGCTGACCGACATGCTAGCTATCCCAGTGGATGCTTCCCCCAGCATGGCCCCTTCCCAGATGACAGGACCCTCTCCTCCTGGCAGGAGAGGACCCTGGGAGGATCTCCTTCTGCTGGGGTCCTTTCTCCCTCTGAATGAAGCATTGGATTCTCTGGGTCCAGAATCCTGGCCTTCTACTCTAGCTGACCCCAGTTTCTCTGAATTCCCCACAGGGAACCCCTCCCCCCACAGGGTAGTTCCCAAACAGATGGATCTTAGGACTCCACTGACTGGGAGGCCAGGCTTGCGGGCCCAATGATCGGGCGGGCAGGGAATCAGGCTGGGCTGGGGGTTGCATTTGGAACCACAAGGAAACCTCCATCTGGGCTATTTGTCAACACTAGGACTTCCCTGTGTTTCTATTGGTAGAAAGAGGGTTTCTCCGGGGATCAGAGCGAAGATCAGCTAATAGTGAGGTGCAGCATGAACACTGTGGACACTGATAATTATAAGGTAGACTATCTGGAGTATGAAGTGGCTTTGAAATTCACCCAGAATGCTTGCACTGTGGCAAGGAAGATGATAGTGTTCAACTGTCAACTGGCGAGGAGAGGCTCAGCAGTCATCACACCTGATGTCCTTATTAGTGCTATTTTTTAGAATCGGTATGCACACGTGTGTGTGTGTGTGTGTGTGTGAACCGATATGGGTATCAGGAGATTTGGGGTCCAAGCTCAGTACCAGCAGTAGTTACTGGGCAATCTTCAGCAATTCAGTTGCCCAATTTATACGGTATATTACAGTGTTTAAATGAACAGTCCTGAAAAAGACTAGCCTAGTCTCAAATCAATCCTGCCGAGCCGTTTGTTAGCTATGTAGCTTATACTAACATAGAAATAATAGCTGCTCCTGGGAGTTAAAGGAGATGCCACATCTAAGGTGCTTCCTACAGCCCTGGCAGGGTGGGCATGCAATAAATGGAAACAATGGACCTCAACTTCCTCATTTGCAGAGTTGAGCTGAATCTACCCCAGTGGTGACAATGACAAGGGTTTCCAGTGGGCATGTCAGAGTTTCCTATGAGTGATTGCCACTGGTGGGGTCCTGGGCCCTCTGACTCACCCTGAACTTGTGCTCAGAACCCCGTTCCACGACCTGCCTCAGTTCGGGCTTGCTGGAGGCCTGGAACACAATCCTTGCAGTAGTCCAGGCTAGGCCTGATCCCAGCAGTGTCCAGAGCCCTTTGGTGGGTTCAATCTCATTTTTCCTGTGCAACTCTACCTCACCTCCCTGCGCTCTGCTCTCAAAGCAGCAGCCTTCCAGCTAAGCGCAAGTTTCCAAGTGGCCTAAATTTAGCCCTCTGGTTTCAGTGGTGAGCCACAGGTGAAGACCAAGGGGAAAGCAGAGAGGCGGCCACATTTTCAAAATACCTTTGGTCAAGATCATAAACAGAGCCAATGGTAGCCTACAGATGGGCCCACGCCCTCTGCTTGTTTTTGAGGGAAGACTGGAGAACAGTCTTATTTTCTCCTCCTCCTCTGCTTTCTCAGTTGACCCCTCAAGGGGGCCGCCAGGTCCTTCAGTCTCAGCTTGGAGCAGCCTGCTGGAAGAGTTCTGTACCCCAGGAGTGGGGAGCTGGGCTGTGGGAGCAGGCCTCTGTAGCCTGTGTTTGGTTTGGCGGTGTCTAATTTGGGTTTGGCTCAGACAGCCCAGCCTTGTTATGGGGGCCCATTCCTCTGTCTTAGCCACGGCTGCTGCCTTAGGAAGCCTGGACAGACAGGCTTGGGCCAGATGAACACTTGCTAAGTACCAGGCATTGTTCTAACAACCTTATCTCCATCAGCCTATTTATTCTTACTAATAACCTAAGTGGGTACGATGATCACTGTCTTTATAGATAAAGAAAGTGAAGCACAGCCCTGGCCAGTTGGCTCCTCGGTAGAGCATTGGCCTGGCTTGTGGAAGTTCCGGATTCCATTCCTGGTCAGGGCACACAGAAGAAGTGACCATCTGCTTCTCTACCCTTCCCCTTCTCTCTCTCTCTCTCTCTCTCTCTCTCTCTCTCTCTCTCTCTCTCTTCTCCTGCATCCATGGCTCAAATAGTTTGAGCAAGTTGTTCCCGGGCAATGAGGATGGCTTCATGGCCTCTCATCAGGCACTAAATGGCCCCAAATGGGCAGAGCATTGCCAGGTTGGGGGTTTGCTGGGTGGATTGTGGTTGGAGTGCATGCGGGAGTCTGTTTGCCTCCCTGACTCTCACTTATTTAAAAAAAAAAAAAAGTGAAGCACAGATGTGATAAGTAACTTTCTCAACATCTCACAGCTATAAGTGGTAGAGCTGGGACTGAAATTCATTCAGCCCGTCTCCAAAGCCAACCCTGGACCACTGCGGGACATTGCCTCTGTCATATAGTATCTCCCTTTTTTGAATCATTTACTGTGCCAGGCATTTTTAATGCTCAGAAAGGTTAATCGACCTGCAGGACAGGAAGAGTCTGGACAGGAAGCAGTGGGGAAGTAAGTTCATCCCATTCTGTGAGGTTGTAGAGTCCATGCTTTATAGCCCTGCTCACCCAAACCAGCTTCCCTGTGTGTGCTCCTACTGGCCATATTGTCCTGGAACCCTTGTCCCCGTGTTGGAAGAGTTGTGCTCACTGTGGACTGTCTGTGGGCTTTGTCACAGCATCCCACAAGTGCAACAGAGGAAGCCGGGACTGTCCAGGATGTGAAATTGTAGATAGGAAGCACCACAAACAGACGCTGCCCCCAGAGCTCCAAATATTGGGATTGGAATGGTCCCTATGTTCCTCAGGGGTAGGGATTCTTTGCAGTCATCTTGAGGGGAGGTGTTCAGGGGGTATCTTAATACCCCAATTTCTATTTTTGCTTTATCTATTGTGTCTATGAAGATATTTATTTATTTAATTGTGGAAAAATATAAATAACATAAAGTGGACCACTTTAACCATTTTTAACTGTACAGTTCCGTGGCGTTAACACCATGCACGTGGTTGTGCAGCCATCCCCACCATTCACCTCTGGAACTTGGTTGTCTTCTCAAACTAAAACTTTGTACCAATTAAACAATAATTCTCCATTTCCCCTCCCCCAGCCCCTGGCAACCACCATTCTACTTTCTGTCTATGAATCTGACTCCTCTAAGGACCTCATATAAGTGGAATCACATAGTATTTGTCTTTTTGTTACTTATTTCATTTAGTATAATATTTTCAAGGTTCATCCATGTTGTAGCAGGTGTCAGAATTTCCTTCCACTTTAAGTCTGAGTAATACTCATTGTAAATATGGGTAGATTACATTTTGTTTATTCATTCATCCATCAATAGACACTTGTGTTGTCTCCATCTTTTGGCTATTGCAAATAACACTGCTATTGAGGTTTTGTGGAAAATTTTGCTTTGCTAAAAAAGAATGAAAACTACTGCTGTCAGAAGTTGGGGGAGATAGAGCTCAGCCAGTGTGAGTAAGATACCTGCACATGAGGGCCAGAGCCGAAAGGACAGACTGTAGACTCTGCATCCAGCACTTTTTCTTCCTCTGATATTTATTAGAAGAAAGAAGCAGAATACAGCTCTGTTTTGGGAACAATTATCAGAAACCTCCGGGAGCTGCAGGAAGGGACTGGATTTGACATTTATTGATTGCCTGAGGGAGCCATCCCAGTGTGGAGGTGCACAGAGCAGGGTTTGTGTCCTGCTTCTGCCTCTTGCTGGTGGTGTGACCTTGGGCAAGTTGTTTCACTTCTTCAAGCCTAGGCCCATTCTGAGGCTCAGATGAGACAATATGTGTCCAGTGGTTCTTAGTGTATGTCTGGCACATAGAACCCTGGAAATAGGAGCTGCCCCTCCACAAGGCACTGCTGGGGATAAAAAGATGAACAAAACAAGCTCTCTGACCCATAGGAGTTCCCAGTGCATGATATCAAGAGGCACGTGATGTTGATTTGAACCATTACAGGTTATATTGACGTTTATCAGTTGATTAAGTTGGTATCTGCCAGGTTTCTCCATTGCAAAGTTAATTAACAAGTGTTTTGTACTCATTAATTAATTACTATTTAATAAGCATTTTGTGGGAGCTACTCTAAGACTGTGTGAATATTCTAGTCCTCATCAAACTTTTACCCTGTAGTTTTAGCATTGTTTTGCCAAATGATGATTTTATAATTCCATCATTCCTTCTACATTTATCATTTGGAATTCTACTGCAAGGTAGAGGTTTTCTCCATTATTTATTTATTTGTTCGTTCATTCATTCATTTATATCAGCGCAGCTTCATGAATTTCTATTTTATTTAATGGGTTATAATCTATAACAACCATTATTTATTTTGATGGTTAAATTGTTTTCTCTCACTTGAAATATCTGATAAGCTTGGAGAATAGTAAATAGCCTAGAATAGTTATAACATAAAATGATAATGATCTAGAGCCCTTTCTAAGTGTCAGGCATTGTTCTAAGTCTCTTTATTAACTTTTTACATATATTAATTCTTCACATATGCAATTGTTATTTACTGTTATGAAACAAATTGTCCCAAAATGTAACAGTTTAAAACAACAAGCATTTACTTATCTTCCAAAGTTTTTGTGGGTCAGAAATCATGTGGTTTAGCTGTATGGTTCTCGCTCAGTGTCTCTAATGAACTTGGAACTTTCAGTTCAGATCTTGGCCAGGGCCACAGTCAGGTCAGGGGTTAGCTGGGTCTAGAGAATCCGCTTTGAAGAAATGCTAACTCACATAACTGTCGGCAGGAGACCTCAGTTCCACTCAACATGAACCTCTTCCTGTGGCTGCTTGAGTCTCCTCACTGCATGGCAGCTGACTTCCAGAGTGAGTGATCCCACATAGAAGAATACGGAGGAAACCACAATGTCTTGTATGGCCTAGTCTTGGAAGTCATACACTATCACTTTTGCCACATTTTATTCATTAGAAATAAGTTACTGAGTGTGTTCCACACTTAAAGGGAGGTAAAAGATACTCCTCCCTTTTGAAGAGAGGAGGTCAAAGAATTTGTGGAAGTACTGTAAACCTACTACAAACTATATGAACTCTTATTAATTCTTTCATCTGCACCATAACCTCATAAAGTTGGTGTCACTCTGAACAACTAATTGTCTTGCCCTGGTCATACAAGCAGCCAGTGGTAAAGCTGGGATTTGGACCCAAGCAGGCTGGCTCCAGGGCCATGTTCTTAACTATTATCTGATCTGACAGGGCCTTGAATACTTTGCTAAGCTGAACTAAGGAAATGGAGAATTCCTGAAGGTTTTTTGAGTAGAAACAGACATGATCCAACCCAATTTTTTCAGGCAGCACCCAGTAGGGTGGAAGATGGCAGGAGAGGCGAGTTTCCAGCTGCCTTCTCCGGTAGGGCTTGCACGCAGACACATTTTCTCCCTCTGTAGCTAGGAGGTCTGTCTTCCCACGGAGTGTTTTCCATCTGTTCATTTTTCAGGTAGACAGTTAGAGAAAAGCAGTGTGACTCAAAACTTTTAAAATGGGCAGGATGGTGGTGCTGGCCTTTCTTTTTAATTTCTTTTTATTTATTTATTTTAGAGAGGAGACACAGAGTGAGAGAGAGAGAGAAAGAGAGAGAGAGAGAGAGAGAGAGAGAGAGAAAGGGGGAGGAGCTAGAAGCATCAACTCCCATACATGCCTTGACCAGACCAGTGCAGGGTTTTGAACTGGCGACCTCAGTGTTCCCAGGTCGACGCTTTATCCACTGCGCCACCACAGGTCAGGCGGTGCTGGCCTTTCTTTTCTGGCAAAGTAGTGGGGAAATGCCTGGTGTGGAGCATCTATATTGGAGATGGGGAAGGAGAAAATGATGGGACAATATGAGCCATGGTCTTTACCCTAGAGAGCATTATTGCCTATTTGAAAGACAAAAATTTAAACATGAAATTATGTTAAGACTCAAGATACATGCAATTAACTATTAAACAGTAGGGTTCAAGGTTGTATTTTGTATGTCTTTATATCTCATCACAGAACATAGCAGGGCATCCCACTTTCCTCGATTGTTAAGTGAACAAAAATGAATACCACGATGGTGTCCTACCATGATGTGAGTAGCAGAGATAAGAAGGAAGTGGGTGGTGAAGCCAGGAGAGCCTGCTAGAGGAGGTAAATGCTATGAAGCATCTGGCCCCAGAGACAGAATTAAGGAGGAATTAGTAGAGGTTTACAGCCAAGGAGGTATCATCAAGGTCCTACATATATTGACAAACACCCCAAATGGCCTGAGAACTCAAGGAAAGGAAGATACCAGAAGTCAGGAGGGTTCTGGCAGAGGGAATTTGGGGGCAGGCAAGTGTCAGCACCTGGAATCTAGGTGGGCAGGTAAAGAGAGTTTTAGCGCCAGGACCAGAGCTTAGAACACGGCCTGGGGCTGACATGCTTTGTCCTTTGACCTTGATTGGGTCTGCACTAGTGTGGGAAGGTCTCAGTATGGAATGTGAGTAGCAAGAGGGGACTGGAGTGACTTGGAGAAGTGCCTATAGCTGCTGAGGGGCTTTGTCAGGGAACTGGGAGAGGGGAAGAGGCTTCATTTGGGCCAGTCCAGGCAATGTGTCCTGCAGATTGCTGAGGCTTTCATATGCCCAAATTGTAGAAAATGGTGCAGGTTGGGGGGAGGGTCAACCTGCTCTCAAGGGATTTTAGTATTGAATTTCTTAGGAGAAACTCAGAAACTATACTACAAATGAGATCCAGGGCCTGCCCGCTGTGGCGACCTGTCTGCAGCTCCGTACTTTTCCTATTGTGCAGAGGTGGAGTGGCTTCTTCAGTTTCTCTATGGCGGAGGTTTAAGTTTGTGATTTGAGCCCTAGTTTTGCCGCTTCCTTCTGTGGGAACTTAGCCATGTGACATGATCTAATTTCTTATCAAGAACATGGGGATAATTAATACCCACCTCCTGGGGTTATGGGGAGAATAAATTCCATCATACATGCAAATATAATTGTTCAAACAGCAAAGTGCTGTGTGAACCTAAGGGAATAATCCTGTGAAATAAACGCCACCCAGTGAGAGCTAAACGGTCTTAATACTGGCAGTGGACCCTCTTTATATAGTAAGGTGACCAACTCTTTTACAGTGAAAAGGAGGACAAAAATAAATTGAAGAAAACAATATTGTAAATAAAAGAAACATTTTATTCATTGCAACAATCATACACTGTAATATGATAAATGCATAATAAAAACATTTGTGATATTTTATATTGTAATTAAGCTTACATGCCTATTAATTTTTAATAATAATTGTAAGAAAAAAGTACTCATTTAGATACAAATACGTCACATCACACGCAAGGGATCGACTCTGCATCGATCGAACACGGACAGTTACAGATTAGTCTTCCAGTATCAGAAAGGAGGACATGTAGGAGGACACTTTTTGAGGGAGGACGGAACTTACAACAGAAGGACTGTCCTCCCTAAAGATGGACGATTGGTCACCTTAAATAGGAACCTGGGTGTCCCAGTTGCATTTACAAGGGAGCTACAGAAAGGATACACTGCCCTTCTCTGGCTCATAGTGCAGCAACTCAAGGAGAATCTAGTTAAGAAAATTCTCCAATTTGATGAGAATCTCTTCCTACCCACAATTCTTTGTAAAAGCACTGGTGCTTTCCGTGAGGGTCTTGTACGGAAACCTCGTGGTCTGAGCAGACAAGAGAAAATCCTGGGGCGGGCACATAGTTTCACTCCAGCTAGGAAGCGGCTTTCTTTTCACATAGCCCTCATGTACAGACAGGCTTTGTACTTCCTGATAATACCTGGGAGAGGTATTTTAGTTTGACTTTTATTGAGACAACAAAAGGATTAGGTAAAAATAACGACTGTTACTTACTGAATGGTGCTAGAGCCATCTGAATGTGAGTTTCCCCTGAAGAATCTTTCTTTAAGTCTGAAAATACTGCCCTACGATTACTTCCTGGGTTTCTTTTGGAGTAATAGAAAGTTGTCACTCTGCCTTAGAAGTGTGTATTTTAAATGTCTACATATTTGTGAGCTACCAATTTATAACTCTCTGTCCTGGGTTTCAGTTTCCTCTCAGGGTTCTCTTACTTTAATTCTTGGTGTCCCCAGTGTAATTTAGAGAAGGCTCCCTGTGGAATGGCCAAAATCCCATAAAATAAGGATAACAGTATCTGCCTAATGGGTTGTTTTAAGGCTAAAAGTTGCTAATGTGTGTAAAGTGTTTGGGTGGTACCTAGTGCATAGTGAATAGTCAATAAGTGTCAGTTATTATTTTCTTTTTTCTTCCCCCAAGTAACACATACAGTATTTCTTATCAAGAGAAATATATCTCCTAGAAAATAAACATATTGAAAGGTTCAGATAAACCCATGGACCCATACTTGGAATATTAAAGAAAACAGGGGTGCTTGGGGAACAGAGCTATTTATTTGAGAATAAGGGTACGGGGCGGGGGGTTGTCCCTTTGAGTTGGTATCTTCTGCTGGGCTTGGCTGCCTCCTGTCTGCTGAAGTACATATCTAGGCTTTTCCCTCCCCTGAGCCAATGTAGTTCTTCTCCACTCTTGGGCAGGAGCCTCAATGCTCTACTGACAATACCAAGTGGCAACTCCCTTTGGAATACATTATGTGGAGGAAAATGAGTTCTTAAACTGCCCTATGAGGGTCAGGGTTCTAAAGCCAGGTTTATTGCTTGAAATCTGGGGCTAGAATAGAGTTCTTTCACTTGGGAAAGAAGGTTGGAAAAAAGCTTCTCTTGATTGCTACCTAAAGCTATGACAAATAAAAGCGATGTACCAATATGTCCTTGTAGATAGTGACTGGCAAGTCACCCAGCAACTCAGTAGCAAGACTTGCAATGTCCCCAATAAAATTATATTAATTAAGCTCTACTGCTGGGACCTGGTTCTATAGTAGGGACTCCGGTGGGCCCAGAAAAGTCAACTGCAAAACTCACAGGGATGGGAGGATTAGAAAGAGAGAGGAAGGAAGGGAGAGGAAAAAGAGAGAGAGAACATTTAACAACACAATACAAACTTCCGCCTGACCAGGCGGTAGCGCAGTGGATAGAGCATCAGACAGGGATGCAGAGGACCCAGGTTCGAGACCCCGAGCTCGCCAGCTTGAGCGCAGGCTCATCTGGCTTGAGCAAAAAGCTCGCTAGCTTGGACGCAAGGTTGCTGGCTCCAGTAATGGGTTGCTCGGTCTGCTGAAGGCCCGCGGTGAAGGCACATGTGAGAAAGCAATCAATGAACAACTAAGGTGTCGCAACGAAAAACTGATTATTGATGATTCTCATCTCTCTCTATTCCTATCTGTCTGTCCCTATCTATCCCTCTCTTTGACTCTCTCTCTGTCCCTGTAAAAAAAAAAAAAAAAAGGAAAGGAAAAAATATATATATAACACAATACAAACTTCCCACTCAAGATGAGCCTATGATTCCAAATTCCAAAATACTTTGGAGGAAACTATTGCTAAGGCAGAGGAGAAATAAAGATAGATAGTTAGATAGATAGATAGATAGATAGATAGATAGATAGATAGATAGAAGAAAGGAGCTAGCATAATTAACAATAGGGAGATGAATTCACTTCACACTACAAGAAATAAGAGAAAAAATGAGAATCCTTAAAGGGCTGAAGAAAGAACTAGAATCTATAAGAAAAAATAAGAGAAAAAGAAATAAAAATTAAGCAGAAGAAACAGGAATCAGGAAATACATAATTTTGAATTTCTTAATGGAATCTCAATAGAAGGGATATAGTTGATACTGGATATAACTGAAGAAAGAATTTGTGCATTAGAAGTCAGTACTGTGGAGTTCATCAGAAATCCACCTGAGGGTGAAGAAATTTTAAATATGGAAGAGCAGTTAAGAAACACTGAGAATAAATCAAAAGGCTCCAGTGTTTGGCAGAGTTCCAAAAGAAGAGAACAGAGAGAATGAATGAGAAGCAATATTTGATGAGAGAGTGAATGCACCTTTTCCCATTACTGAAGAAAGACATGAACTCTGGGATTAAAAAAAGCACCATGGGTGAGGAAAGCAGATCCACACCTGGACATATTCTTAGAACACAGACAAACTGTTAAAAGCTCCACAGAGAAAAGACAACTCACGTACAAAGGAACAACTAGCCCGACAACAACCTTCTCATTAGCAACCACAACTGCCAGAGACAATGAAGAGGTATCTTGAAAGTGCAGAGGAGGAATAACTGTCAGCCTAGAAGTCTGCACTCAGCCAAACTAGCTCATAAGAGTGAGGATGATATGAAGGCATCAAATATGCAGAATGAAAAGTGTTTAGTACACAGTGACACTTGCTGAAAGAAATACTAAAGGATGGACTCTATCCAGAAGAAAAGTGAATATAGAGATGAAAACATGGCAAAAAAATGCAAAACAATCCAAAAAAAAGACTGAGCCTAAAAATTGGTTTGCAACAAACACATTGGCTGCAAATTTATATAACCACGAATTTTTTCTTTTTAAAAAGCAAAACCAGAACTTGTGTGCAAAAAAAAAAAAAAAAAAAAAAAAGGTGTTGTTACTCCTTTTCATCTGATTGTTGCCATGTAGGAAGTAAAAGCCCTGTGTTTCCAGATCTGTTTCCAGATCACTGGTTTTTTGAGGCAAGCTGCAAAGCCAGAACTTTTATGTGAAATCATCTGATTTTTAAGGGTTTACAACAAATTCAGAAATTTTTAGCTCTTCAACACTTTGTTGATCAAAGAAAACTTCAGCCAACCATTTAGCTTGCAACTGCTAACTCAGGTATAGGCAATGGTTACATGTTCCTTTGGCTCTCTGGTTACTATCACGTGAGCAGGGAAGTCTTTTTTTTTTTTTTACAGGGACAGAGAGAGAGAGTCAGAGAGAGGGATACATAGGGACAGACAGACAGGAATGGAGAGAGATGAGAAGCATCAATCATCAGTTTTTCGTTGCGACACTTTAGTTCATTGATTGCTTCCTCACATGTGCATTGACCGCAGGCCTTCAGCAGGCCGAGCAACCCCTTGCTGGAGCCAGCGACCTTGGACCCAAGCTGGCGAGCTTTTGCTCAAACCAGATGATCCCGTGCTCAAACTGGAGACCTCGGGGTCTTAAACCTGGGTCCTCCGCATCCCAGTCTGACGCTCTATCCACTGTGCCATCACCTGGTCAGGCGAAAAGTCTTCTTAGGGGAGGTGGTGATTGGACTGGGAATTGAAGGAAGGATGAAATTTATGTAAGTGGAAAGAACACTTGAGACCTGGAGTAGGAAAGCACCTGGAGTGACTCAGGAATTAAGGAATTTGATGGGAGTGGTGTTTGGAAGAAGGAGGTGAGGTTGGTTGGGGCCAGGGATGTTTGGATATTGTCTTGTATCCTTGCAATTTCATTAAGGTCTGAGAACTGGACATCTTTTGAATCACATTGTTTGTGCCTTACATCACTCCTTAGGGAAGGTGGTGGTGTATAAATGAACACTACTTGGTGATGAGGGTGAGAATACCAATGAAAAAGGCTAGAGGGAGAAATCCGGGACATCTGGAGGAATGTGTGGTGTGATGGTATGCTTCCCAAGGAGCTACGTAATGTGTCAGCCAGTCCTTTAATTAGAAACAGCAATCTCGAAAGCGTGGCTGCAGTGTGGCAATCCACAGGGATTTCTCAATAGCTTAAGTTTTTCTAAACGGCAGTGTCACAATGCTCTGAATCAGCTTTTTTTTTTTTTTTTGAAATAAAACCAGAAACAATTGGAGGGGTCATAGGTGGAAGAGGTGGAGGAAAGCTGGCTCAGAAGTCGGGGACCCAGGTTTTAGGCCTGTCCTTGCCATCACTCCTTTAGAGGCAGACCCTGCCTTACAGGGGTTTAGAGTCCCAAATCAGCATTTCAGGCTATGTCAGTCCTTGAAATTGTTCTTCAAACATAATGTATGTGATTGAGAGTATACAACACTATACAGTAATATGTATAATGTATATAGTGAAGTGCTGTGAGTATATAGTAAAAATAACAAGATAATTTATTGTAGAGAAATTATATTATTTAAATGATTTTTATCATTCTTTTTTACTTGCCACATGTATATTCTGATTTTGTAAAAGTTAAATACTCATATATAGCTACTGGATTGTATGACTTGGAGCATAAAAATAAATCCATCCCTTTGGGCCTCGGTATGACTGGCCTAGATAATTTACAGGACCCTGTCTGGCTCAAAATCATTGAGTCTTACTTTGACTCAATTTGTAATTGAGTGATGCAGGAGGCAGGATTGAACGTGGTTAAGGACACAGGTTCTGGGTTTTTATATTGACTTTACCCCCACTTAATTGTGTGACTCTGAGAAGATGTGCCTCAGTTGTTTTCTTTTTAAATCTGTAAAATGGGATAATAGTATCTTCCCTCACAGGGATGCTGTGAGGATGTAATGATCCTTGTAAAATGCTTAGAACAATGCCTGGCACATAGTATTTGTTCAGTCAATGTTTGCCCACCCCATGGCTTCCTCCTCCTTTCAAACCTGTCCTGTGTTTTAAGAACAGCAACATCTTTTCTTACCTTTGCTCTGCTTTAAGCTCCTTGCTGGTGCCCTTCAGACAATTTAACCCCACCATATCGGACAGCCGCCTCCCTTTTCCCTGTTGCGGTGGACTTCACATTCACCCTCACACACATGGACCCTGGGGAAGACCCACGGCTCTGCTCTTCCCATCCAGCCAGTCGTCAAGTCGTTTCAGGTCTGTTTCTCACATCTGTCTCCTCTTCTCTGACCAGTTCTGGCAGGATCTTCTTAATTGCTCCTTTTGGCTTCAGTCTCTCCTTTCGAACCCATCTCATCAGTCAGCCAGATTAATATTCCTGAAATGCACTCCTTCTGTCACACTCTTTGAATCAGTGTTTTCTTCTTGATTAAGTTCACTCTCCTTTTCTTGGCTTCTAAGAACTTCCTTGATCTGGCTCCAACCTGCCTTCCCAGCTGGCATTCCACCTTTTCTATACTGTTGATCCAGGTATCCAGAATAAGTCCTTGGTAGGTTCCAGGCTTTCTATCTCCATTCCTTTCAGTGACTTCTTTCTCTTAAAAGACCTTCCCCTTGTACTTCTTAGTCTTTGACTCATTTTTCTTTCTAGAGGCCTTGCCTAATTCACTCAGCCAGAAATGGCCACCTTGCCCTTATCTGAACTCCTCAAGTTCCATCTTAATCTCACTGCCACCCCTTACCACTTGTTAACCATATTATAGGCCATTCCACACATATTTTATTTGCCCTACTCAGTGGCTGAGCCAAATAGTAACTTGAGGTGACTTACCCGAGCCACCCAGATAAATACACAATCTAAGCAAAAATAGGGCCTCATTATTCTCAACTAGCTTCAAGACAATTTCCCCAGGGTCTGCTTCCACAGACTGCTATCCGTGGGCTGGCTTTGCCTGTATAGACAGTCTGGAGTTGCCCCAGTTTCTTCTAGACTAGAGGTCTTAGAGGACAGGATTGTCCTGCATAGCATGTGGTTGGTAGCCAGTTTAGTAGTACTTGCTGGCTGAACAAATGAATTGATGAATGCTTGAATGCTACAACGTATAGTCTTCCCTGGGATTTTCTTTTTCCCTTTGCTCTCCAGAGGGGTGAGGCATATAGGGGTGGGCAAAAGTAGGTTAATAATAATACTAAATAGTACAATAATTAATAAATAAATAATGGCCTGACCAGGCAGTGGTACAGTAGATAGAGTGGTTGATTTGGATGCTGAGGACCCAGGTTTGAAATCCCGAGGTTGTTGGCTTGAGTGCAAGCTCATCCAGCTTGAGCCCAAGGTCACTGGCTTGAGCAGGGGGTCACTGGTGAAGGTGGAGGCCCACAGTTAAGGGACATATGAGAAAGCAATCAATGAACAACTAAGGTACTGCAACTATGATTTTTTTTAAGCTTTATTTATTTATTTTTTACAGGGACAGAGAGAGAGTCAGGGACAGAGAGAGAGTCAGAGAGAGGGATAGATAGGGACAGACAGACAGGAATGGAGAGAGGTGAGAAGCATCAGTCATTAGTTTTTCATTGCTCTTATGACACCTTAGTTGTTCATTGATTGCTTTCTCACACGTGCCTTGATCACGGGCCTTCAGCAGACCGAGCAAACCCTTGCTGGAGCCAGCGACCTTGGGTCCAAGCTAGCGAGCCTTTTGCTCAAGCCACATGGGCCCGCGCTCAAGCTGGCGACCTCGGGGTCTTGAACCTGGGTCTTCTGCACCCCAGTCCGACAATCTATCCACTGCGCCACCGCCTGGTCAGGCATGCAACTATGATTTGATGTTTCTCATCTCTCTCCCTTCCTGCCTGTCCCTGTCTGTCCCTTTCTCTCTCACTAAGAAAAAAAGAAGAAAAATAAATAATAATTCAAGAGTTAACTCTGTTTTGCGTACTCACAACTGTAGACCTACTTTTGCCCGCCCCTGTACTCCCTTCAGCCCCCACCATCGCCCCTTCCACAGTTGGCTGCTTTAGAATACTGTAGTGCTGTAACCTGACCTGTGGTGGTGCAGTGGATAAAGCGTTGACCTGGAACACTGAGGTCACCGGTTCAAAACCCGGGCTTGCCTGGTCAAGGCACATAAGGGAAGCAACCATGAATTGATGCTCCTGCTCCTCCTTCTGCCCATACCTTTCTCTTTCTCCGCCCCCTTGCTCCTTCCCTCCCTTCTCTCTAAAATGATGGATAAATAAAATCTTAAAAAAAGAAAAAAGAATAGTGCTATAGATTCCAGTGGTAGTCTTTAGTTTCCTGACTCAGATCCCATGTGAGAAACAGCAGAGAACCTGCAGCTTGAGGCAGGTAGCAGATGTCTCTTCCAGTTAAAATGTGAGAATGCCTTCTGCTATTCCTGGAAGGCTGTGCCCAGGCACTGCCCCCTCTGAGTGTGAACCGGAAGTGTTCTGTGGCCTTTGCCTTCATTTCTCCACTTGTGCATGGAAAAGTTTCTATTTCCTCTTCTGGATTTACTTGGCTTTGAAAATAAATGTGGAAAAAGTACCTGGGGTAATGATTGGGTCCTCCTGGGCTGGCTTCTCTGGACTCCCTTTTCCTTTCTCACCTTCTTACCTCTGGGCTCCAGCCAGCCAGTTCTCTACCTCATCAGGTCTTTGCCAGGCAGTGCCTTCTGCCGGGAACATTTTCTCCGACACCCCCTCCTAACAGTGCAGGCTCCTCTTCAGCCTTTAAATTTCCACTCAGTTGTCATTGCTCCTAGGAAGCCCTCCTGACTTCCCATCACCCACCATCGTCTCAGTCAGGTTCACCTGCCCTGTGTCCCCACTGCACCCTGTACACGTGCGCCCCTACCCCAGTGTTCATCTGAGTTGTCCAACTTCCCTGGTCTGTGCACTCCATGAAGGCAGGGAAGGGTCTGTCTGGCTTATCATTGTATCCCCAATGCCTAGCACAGTGCTGGACACAGAGTAGGCACTCAGAAAATATATTGGATGAATGGATGGAGGCATAAGTGAATAGTTGGGTAGAGAATGGATGAAAACAGGTGCCTTGTATCTGTAAGGCACTGCTGTAAAATCATGCATGACGAACAACGCATAACCTCAGTGGCACTGCATGCAAATGTTAATTGCTCATGCATCTGGAGTTACCTGGAAGTCAGCTAGGCAGCTCTCTTAATCTTGGCTGGGCGCATTCACATGTCTGAGGCTGGCTGTTTTTGGCTGGGGTGGCTAGGGCAAGTAGGGCAACACAGCTCACTCCTTGTATCTCTTATCCTGCCACACGCTAGCCCAGGCATGTGCTCCTGGTGATCGCAGGGATGTAAGAGCAAGTGGAAATGCTCAAGGTCTTTTGGGGCTCAGGCTGGAACCAGCACACCACCTTCTCTTGGTCAAAGCAAGTCATAGGCCAGCCCAGATTAAAGGGGTGGGAAAATAAATTTATCTTCTTTAGTGAGAGAGGAACCGTGAAGTCAGAAATTTGGGGTTCTTAATGCAATTACTCGGCCATACTGGGCATCAAGAATCCAGAGCTGTATTGTAGTTCACACTAACTGGGACCTTAGGGAACACACGTGCCAAATGGGTTTATGAGCTTCAGTTTCCTCATCTGGAAAATAGGAATGATGATCTCTATTTGCTCACCTCACATAATTACAGTGGTACCTTGAGATACAAACAGACCAACATACGAATTTTTTTTCCAAGATACGAGCTGTGACTCGGTCTGTGTTTTTGTTCAAGATCCGAGCGAAATTTTGAGATATGAGTCGTGATTCTGGAAGCTGCCGCTAGTTGGCAAGTTGGTGCATGGGTCCAATATTGGCATTTTGATACACAAGTTGACTGACTTACGAGCTCAGTTACAGAACGAATTAAATTCGTTTCTCAAGGTACCACTGTACAAGGAATTTATTCCTTTTCAAATTTTTTTCTTCAGCCCACACTCAGAGTTGGCAAGGATTGTAAACTTCAAAGTGCTGTGGATGTGGGAAGTAGGATCGCTGTCCCATGGGGGCAGAGGGGAAAGGGGGAATGGTGAGACAGGAACTCGCCAGCTGACCCCACACCCTAGCCTTCCAACATCTCAGCTTCTCCATTGTGAGTTAGAGGCTGTTGTGGGGTCTGATAAATAATGGATGTAAATGGATTTTGAAAAGTGCCAGAAAGTATGTGGTAGTTAGATATTATTAGATACGGGACCACCTTGGCCAAAGTAGCTATCTGACAAGTCTGGCTTTACCGCATGGCACTTCCTCATGTCCCCAGGTGATGAGATAGTTGGGAGCAAATTGTTCTGTAAAGATGTTTCCATACCCCAAGAAAATGACGAGTAACACGTATTTGGCACTCTTTCTACATGAGCACCGTGGGGCTCACCTGCAAAATTGCTGGTGATTATACCTAAGGTTCTTCTGCCTGTTGTCTGCCCAGGGCAGAGAACTGTGAGGGTTGGTGCTTTCCCTGCAGTATTTTCATTTTCTATTCCTACTTGGTCTTCTCCTCAGGTAAAAGTCTGTGTTTCTGGAGGTGAGGCATTTCAATGTTTCTGAAATGAATGGGAAGCTCACTCCAGCTAAACCGGATCTTGGGGCATTAAACCCACTGGCTTTGGAAGAAAGCTCCTGTCAGAACAACAGCTCCTCCCTGGCTCTGGAGACAGACACAGGTGGAAGGTGGGGCTTGAGGTCATTCATTATCAAACTCAGAAGGGTGGGTGGTTTGAAAGATAGGTCTTGCATGGTGGCAGGGAGAGGCTAGAGAATGGTAATCAATTCTCAGGGTCCGGGTGCCCATCTGAGCCTGTGTGGATGCTGACTTGCACCAGGTCATCTGTTTTTGTGGTCCAAGCGTAGGCTGCATTCCTCTCTCTCTGAGGCTTCACATCTCCCCTGAGGTTGTCACTCTGGCTGGCTGTGTGGAAACACCTGGCTCAGAGCGCGTCCAGTTCCCGAAGTGCAAAAGGAAGTGCTCAAATGCTTCTCGCTGACAGCACATTGTTATTTTTCTCTTCCCTCTCTCATGAGTCCTTGTGCCTGGAATCTTCTCAGGAAGGGTTTATCTGGCTAATGACTCTGTCCCTAGAATTGGGGACTTGGGTGCACAAGCTGTGGAGGCTGAGATTCAGGGACAGCAGACCTCGTTGGGCTCACAGAGTCCCAGGTTCCGGTTCTGGCTACAGCACATGCTGGCAAGTGCCTTGGGGAGCTCATCAACTGAGCCTCAGTTTCCTCATCCATGAGCGCCTCTAAGTTTGTGTTAGTGTTTGGTGAGATCAGGTGCACAGATAGGTTTTGAATCTGATTTAAGACCCATCAACCCTTGATCCTTCACCCCACCTCTCTGGTGGCTGCTGTGACCCCATGTTCATGTCCTCTATAGAAGGGGAAATCCAGGGAGGGGCCCAGTCATGTCCAACTTCCAGAAGGTATCTCACACGGGCCCTGAACAAGTCTGCTTGTGCTGCAGTTCATGTCTGCTTGCTGCCAGGCACCCACCGGTGCAGGAGAGAAGCGTTTCTCCTTGCCCCTGCTGGGGTGCCCTCATGGGTGACCACTTCTGTTCCAGCACCTGGTCCTGCTGCTCTTAGAGCTGCATCCTTTCATGTGCCACTCTGTTCCCTCTGGCTGGCATTGCCCCAGGGCAGAGCCAGCCCCTTTCTAAGCCAAAGTGTGGAAGAAACCTTTCCCTCCCATTCTGCCAAGCTTTGTCATAGAATCTCATGGTGTCTCCCCATGGGCACATCTGAATTGGGCCTTATGTGTGAGTAGGAGTTTACCAGGTGGGGGGTAAATGTAACACTTATATTTTACTTAGAAGCTCCCTGTTCTCCCAGACTGACTTCCCTTTCATACTTTCATGAAATCAGTTCTACGAACAGATGCTGGGGTTGTCCGCCCTGCTCCTCCAGTCTCAGCTGGGGGTAGGACCTGCCTGCATGTGACAGCAGCAGCACAGCCCTGCCCGTGTCCCTGACCACGCCAGAGCAGGACTCGGAGCTGGGCACTGTAAAGGCGGTGTGTGGCCTCCACTACCAGCAACTTAGCGTTTGATATTGGCCTTGTGGCACCACATGCACAGGTTTCTTGAGAAAGATAGTAAACCAGGATTTGTCCTCACATGAAATGCCTGCTTTGTGGAAGGAACTTAATAAATGACCCTCAGGTGTGTTTCCCTGTCCCTGACTGTGGTATCACAGTAGCCTCCTGACTCGTCTCCTTATGTTCTGTCTCCTCTAGCATCAATTCACCTGTCCCCCATGCTGCCACCAGGTTTCTCTATAATGTAGACTTTGGGTTAAGGTCTAAGCCGCTGTATGTGGCCTTTGAGACCATTCGCCATCTGGCTCCAAGGAACCTTTTCCATCTGAGCTTCTCCGCCATGCTCCAAACTTTTTTACTTGTAGCCTTGCGGAACGTTTTGCCTGTCCCTGAACATACTACATGCTTCCAGACCTCAGGGCCTTTGCCCACACACTTATTCTTGCTGCCTTCACTGTACTCTCCTCACCTGGAGAACTTCTATCTACCCTTCAAGGCCGGCTCAGATGCCAAATGAAGCTTCTCTAATCATTTTGGCCCATACCATCTTTCCTGCAAAGGTCCCTGCTTCCTTCTTCATACACACTTTTATGCATACTGCTCTTCTAACTCGTTGTAATGCTATAACTTTTTGTATATGTTCATCTCTGCTGAATCTGAATTCGCAAGGGCAGGTCCTGTGTCATCACCATAGCTCGAACAGAGCCTGGCAGATGCTAATAAATGCTGAATCAATGTATAAATGCTGGATATGGAAATAGGAAGTTAGATATGAATTGGGTCATCCATGCCTTAGGAGGAGGGATGGTTTTGAATATTTGAGTGAAACATAAAGCTTACATAAGATGGGAAGAAAGGAAAGTATCTGCAAGATTTCTAAGACTACGTAGAAACAAAATTTTTACCTCCCTCTGAGCATTCTGAAATGCTTGCTAGAGTTGAAGACAAAGCTTAGAGAAGAAAGGGAGAGAATAAGAGAGAAAGAAAGAAAGAAAGAAAGAAAGAAAGAAAGAAAGAAAGAAAGAAAGAAAAAAGTGGAAGAAAAGAGGGAGGGAGGGAGGGAGGAAGGAAAGAAGGAAGGAAGAAAGGAAGGAAGGAAGGAAGGAAGGAAGGAAGGGGAAAGGAAGAGAAAGAGAAAGGAAGGAAGGAAGGAAGGAAGGAAGGAAGGAAGGAAGGAAGGAAGGAAGGAAGAAAGGAAGAAAGGAAGAATACCTGGTTATCATAATGTACATAACAGTTTTTGAATACTCAGATACTGTGCCCAGCACTTTACATACATAATCTTGTTTAATACTCTTAGCAATGCCATAAGGTAGTTATTCAATTTCTCCAAACTCAAACCCAAAGCTAAATAGGAGTTACTGGTAGATGGAGTAGGAGGGAGAAGTGGAGAGAAGAGAAGCGCATTCCAAGTAGGAGGCCAGAAAGTGCAAAGGCCCCAAGGCAGTAAAGAACTTGGTATGTTCAAGCACCAGAGAAAAGCTGGGGTGGGGGTCTGGAATATAATAAGCAGGGCGCAGATGAGGGCACGGGGGCATAAAGAGACCACATCACATAGAGTCTTGTTAGGTCACATTAAGGCTTGATCTATTATCCTAAAAGCATGTGAACATTTTCATTTTTATCCTAAAAGGGATGACGATCCGTTGAAGGATTTTAAGCTGGAGGCAGAAGCGGGGAGGAGATGGACTTGGTGCTGCTGGCATGCATTAGATTTTTAGTTTCCAAAGAAGGATTGATTTGAAAATATTGGAAGAGGATCAGAAGTGATGTGGGCACTGGTTTAGGAGGCAGTTGTCCAGGTCAGAGATGATGGGGTAGCGGGCATGGAGGGAGGTGGACGGATTTAGAAATGTTTACGCAGAAGAATAGAAAGGACTCGGTGATGGAAGAGATGGGGGTGTGGAAGTAAGGGAAAGGTAGAGTAGTGACCAGTTTCTAGTCTGAACAAGTAAGGAATAGAGAGTATTTGGGGGGCTAGTTCCAGGGTAGAAATGGGGGGCATCTCATGGGCTCAGGGGTCTGTGGAACTCCCTGGGATGAATGCTGGCTTTGATGATCACTAAAGTCCCTAGAATTTCTGAAAGTAGGACCCTATCCAGACCACTGCCCTCCGTAGTGGTGCTTGTAGGACCATTATGTCCCTTTCTGGCGGGGAGCAGGAGACTCCCTCAGCCTTGTAATGATCATCGTTTTTGCCTACAGCCCCTTGACCATTGAAAAGACTGACAATGAAAAGGAATTAGGATTGCTGGCATCTGTTTCTGCTACATTCCTCGTAGGTGTTTTATGTATTTCCTACCATGAAATAATGGCCGTATCCAAAAGGCTTGGTCCTGGAAACAGGAATACAAAATTAAATGGCATTTTATCCATTTACTTCTCTGAGAAGCTGACCCACAGCAACCTCCTTCGCTTATGAGGGAGAATGTGAGTTGAGAAGACGGGACTTCAGAAATTAGAATCTATTATTATTGTGTTCTAGCCAGAGCAGACTGCAATGGACCACTCACCTCAGTGCTGGGGAGAAATTCCTAGAGGCCAAGGGAAGAGGAATGAGAAGGGGAAGGGGAAAGATAGAGACTAGAGTTCATCTCCATGCAATTGGTGCAGGTGGTAGGCACCATGTCTGGGAGGTGATTCCTATGGGACTGTTGAGCATTTAATCTGATTTATGCCCAAACCAGGTACAGAGATGTGTTAGACTAAGAAATTGCCCATTTGGTTGACCCTCAATAAGCTCTTAAACTGAAATAGACCTTAATCCAACAACCTAACTTTCTGTGGAATTTGAGACCCAAAGCTTGGTTCATAGCAGGACCACAAAAGCAGTCCACTGACTGACTGTCTGAGAGTGATGAAGCTATTTGCCCCAAGCCTCATGAAGCCCAATGAATTAAAAATGTATTTATATAGATATATATACAAAAGAATTATTGCCGAGGAGGGCACAAAAAAGACCCCACTATACTATGCTGCCAGTGGCATGATAATAACACGAGGTGTTTTTTCTCTTTGATAATAGGACCCAAGACATGAAATATGAGCTTGGCAGAGAGCTCCATATTACGTTAAAGGGACAAATAGGTTTATACTGGGGTAGTAAGTGCTCACTCTGAGCCCAAGCATGAATGATTGGATTCCAGCCTGAGCGTTGAAATGCGCTACCACACTGGGAGACATGTTGGGTCTGCTAATAGAGCCTGGATCTTTCCCTCTTTGGTTAATCTTGTGTCAATATTGCAGTCAGCAAATGTGCAGGCAACTAATTTGCAGGTTATGGACTCTTATAAACTACTGTATATTTTGCTCCATAAGATGCACGTGACCATAAGACACACCTAGGGTTATAAGAAGGAAAATAAGAAAAAAACCACTTTGAACCAAATGGTGTGTTAAAATATTTAGTAAAATACCGTATTTTTTGCTCCATAAGATGCATGGGCATTTTCCCCTCCATTTTTTTTTTTTGGAAAAAGTGCATCTTATGGAGCGAAAAATATGGTAATAATAATCATAGCACAATGAAGAAGTACACCTGTTTATAAAACTTTTTACCGTTTATAGAACTCTTTTTTGTATGTATATATTTCCTAATTGGATTTTACCACAATTCTTGGGTAGGTCTCTTTAATCCTAGTTTACAGATGAAGTTAATGCCTTGAGGCAGAGCTGGAACTAACCCAGAACGTGTTTTTTCAACTTCATGTTTGAGTATAAAATAGAGTTACCAGACCACAGTATGCACGTTACCTGCGCTCAGACTTGTAACACGTTATTAAACCGTTAGGCAACTATAACAATCTTGTATTTTTTTCTGAGGCTTTTCCTAAAAGTTTGCTGGACCCAGCATTTGAGAGGGTATTTCTCTGGATTCCTTTTCTTGTGTCTTGCTGTACTTTGTCTATCCTCAAAGTCTTGGAGGGTCTCCTGAAGAGTTTCTCTTGAAGGTTCACTTATTGACATCAAGAATTGAAAGCAGTAATTGTAAGGGCTTGCTTGAAGTGCACCATAAAAATAAAACTCTTTCAAATAACAGGCCCTCTCACTGACCTCCTTGAAAATTTAAATACACACACACACACACACACACACACACACACACACACACACACACACACACACACACGAAATCAGGCCCTTTTTGTTTCTTTTTCTCAAAAATCAACTGGTAATAATTTGCAAGTTTGCCAGGGTTCGGTAATGGGCAATAACTCATTGGGCTTTCATAAATATAAATCACTCTGCCTGACATAGTGCCTTTCTACCCCGTGGCAAGCCTTCTGAGCAGTAGCTGCAATGTGCATAAAATATTTGGGCTTCACTGTGGCCTTGGATATGCTTCCATGTGGCATTCTCATCAGAAGGTCAAGGAAATTCATCCTGCATCCTATTACTGTCAGATGAGTGCACACGTGCCCTGAGGCACCTTCTCAATAAAGATTAGCAGCTTTTGCTGGGGCAGGTCATTTCAGCATGAGTTAATGGGGTCAAGGTGGGGACAGCTGTGGCAGAGTGGGGGCCTCCCGGCTCTGGGTTTGAATCTAGCTGGACTGGCTCTAACTAAAGTGACATTTGCTGGGAAGGGTTTCCAGAGTCATAAGCTTGAGATTTAGATAATGTTTGTGTTTGGCAGATATAGTATCAACATTAAGGAGTAAATTTGAATATATTCGGTCAGCTCTGTGCTCTCCATATTGTTTTGTACCAGGTCTCTAATCACGTTTTTGGTTCCTGCCTAACCCCCAGGAATATTTGAAGTTGTCAGCCCTACAATTTTCTTACTGTGACTCAGCCATGGCCTTCCCAGAGCTATTGATTATTGAGTATTTAAAATAATTTCTTGGCTCTGGCCTGGTAGTTTAGTTGGTTAGAGCATTGTCCCAATATACCAAGGTTTGTGGGTTCAATCCCTGGTCAGGGCATATATAATAATCAACCAATGAATACACAGATAGTGGAACAACAAATCAATGTTTCTCTCTCTCAAATCAACTAATAGTATAATTTTTAAAACTCTCTTGCCTCTCTCCATATAGGAGTAATACCTATTATATAGAAGATTTGGAAAATACAGAAAAGCACAGTGATTAATTAGTACAGGAGTTGGCAACCTATGGCCCGCAGGACAAATTTAGTCCATCACCTGTGTTTGTAAATAAAGTTTTATTGAAACACAGCCATCTGCATTCATTGCCATACTGTCTGTGCTACTCTTATGCTACAAGGGCAGAACTGAGTAGTTGCAACAAAGACTATATGCCTGCAAAGCGTAAACTATTTATCATTTAGCCCCTTACAAAAATGTTTTTCAATCCCTGGTTTAGCACACAGATCTTTGGTAAATATTTAAAGAAGAAATGAACCAATCTGTAATCCCACCACCCAGAGATAACCAAGATGAACATTTTGTTGTATATTCTTCAGCTTTTTCTCTGTGTATAAATAGCTATAATTATACTTGGGGAGGACTAAATCATACATACTATTTTTATAACTCACTTTTGTCATTTAACTATGCATTATGGGCATTTGCCAAGGTTATGAACTATCTTACATGATTTAAAAACTGCCTGACCAGTGGATAGAGCATTGAACTGGAACATGGGGGACCCAGGTTCAAAACCCCGAGGTCACCAGCATGAGCACGGGCTCATCTGGTTTGAACAAGGCTCACCAGGTTGAGCCCAAGGTCAGTGGTTTGAGCAAGGGGTGACTCAGTCTGCTGTAGCCCCCTGGTCAATGCACATATGAGAAAGTTGTCAATGAACAACTAAGCTGCTGCAATGAAGAATTGATGCTTCTCATCTCTCTCCCTTCCTGCCTGTCTGTCCCTATCTGTCCCTCTCTCTGTCTCTGTCATACACACACACACACACAAAAAAAAACAGCACAGGAGTTTATTGCATGGATGGGCCAGTTTATTGTCCTATTGCTGGATTATGTTATGTTGTGCCCAAGTTTTACTTTCATTAACAATGTTATGATAAATATCCATTGACATACATTTTTGTGTATGTCTCTGATCCTAGAGGGAAATTATTTCATCTTGTATTGCTAATTAGATTTTCTCCTACATATACCTTATCCTCCCAGTACATTGGGAGGTCCTTGAGGGCAGGGATCCTGTTGTATACATATTTTCATCTGAGTAGGCAATCAGTAAATGCTTGTGGTGGGTGTGATAGAATGTCTTGTTCCTTTTCTCGGATTGTTCAGATCCTATAAGTCCTGCCTTAGCTCTCTCTGCCTTCATGAGATCTCAGCTGACTCTTCAGCACCTCTAGCCCCTCCCTCTTCTGGTCATCTGACTTTCTATATCATTCGCTGCTTAGATCCTATTCCATACTTCTTTAGAACTTCCAAAGTGGTCTAATGCACATTGTATTAGTTTTCTATGGCTGCTCTAATAAATGACCACATACCTGGTGACTTAAATTAACACACACTAATTCTCTCACATTCTAGAAGTCTGAAGTCAGTTTCACTGGGACAAAATTAGTATATTGGTAGGGTCTCAATTGCTCCTTCCTGAGACATTAGGGGAAACTCCATTCCTTGCCTCTTCTAACTTCTGGTGGCTGTCGGCATTCCCTGGCTTGTGGCCACATCATCAGGCTCTGCCTCTGTGGCCACAGTGCCCTCTCCTCGTCTGTCTGTGCCACTCTCCTTTCCTTCTTCCTTTCTCCTACATGGACACTAGTGATTGCATGTGGGGTTCACCTGGGCAGTACAGGATAATTTCCTTATCTCAAGATCTTTAACTTAACTACATCTGCACAGTTCTTTTCTGTCAGTTAGGGTAACACTCAGATTTCAGGATTAGAAACTGAATATGTTTTGGGGGTCATTAGTCACCCTACCATATATATCATTTCATTTCACTGGTTCACTAATTTACTTAAAAATGTTTGTGAGGAGCCAACTTGGTGGGAGGCGCCGACACTGTGCTAGCTGCCTTACATCACAACAGGGCAGAAAGGACTTAAACATAAAGAACTATAGTCCAAATAGCTGAGCACTGGCCAATCAGCTAGGTGACCCAGGTTCTGGTACCAGGTTGAAGCTTTGTGTTCCTCAGTTTCCCCTTGATGAATTAAGAGGTTGGATCAACCACCATTTTCTGAGGGATAGAGCACCACTGTTGGTATATATACAGGATGATTTTAGGTGGTTCACAGAGACAGAATTAAATAGCATTGAATCACAGAAGTAAACAGTTACTTTCTCTTTAATGTTCCTTCAACCCTTCTGATTACCTTAAGGGGAAAGTCACCTTTAGGTTCTAGCATGCCTTAAACACTCCCTATAATACTTGTCAAACTCCTTTTGTCTAAAAGAATGCAGGTCTAAAGCTACAGAATCTAAGTAGAACTTAACTTTTGTGTTCATTGTATTTATTTTCACAGTTACTTTCCATTAGTGGCAAGTGATTCAGGTTTTTCCAGTTATGACAATAGCATGAATCATTTGATGTAAAAAGCTAGGCGATTTAAAGAAACATTAAATAAATATAGAGTAGATGGCTTTTAGAGGAGACACTTATATGGTGCTAAAGTCTGGGACACTTAGATGTTTCCAGGCTGTCCCCAGTTCTCTGACTTCTCTGTTAGTCCTAGGAGTATGGTAGGATTGAAAATGTAAAAAGAAGCTTTCCAATCAGAGGACACAGCTGGAAATTCAGTATTAATGAATCTGGATCACTTCCTATTTAAATGCAACTGACCCTTCAGGGACCATTGGACAGCAAAACCGTGAATATTAATATTGTGTTGAAATTGATCAGGGCCCATTTCAACTCAAAGCTTCTGCTAGGAGGAGGCTTGGCCCTATTCTGACCCTTGTTTGCATCTCACCAAACATCAGGAAGATGGGGAGGGAACTTCTGACTTCTCTATGAGAGGGAATGGCTATTATTGGGTGTGGCGCAGATGCTGAGGGGAAACCCTCTCCCCAACCCATTTTGCTTTCCGCTTTCTGTTCAAGGAAACAGGTTTAGCAATCCAGATGGGGTACTCAGGGGGCTGAAGATGGTCTCTGGACCACAGTGAGAAGTGGTAATCCCCTGTCTCCCGTCTCTTCAGCATGAATGTATAGCTGATGCTAATTTCCTAGTGTGTTTGAATCATATCATTTCCTCTTACTTAGAGGAAGATCTTACTGGTTGACAGATAGCATCTTTGTCCCCATTACTAAATAGCTCATATATATATATTTTCAAAATCCTAACCTCTGTGCTGTGCTTCCTTTTTGGGGGCGGGAATGGTGGTGAGAAGTGGAGCGAAGTGCAGTCATCTCACTGAGCTCCTTCCATGCACATGTGTCCCCACCCCCTGCTACCAAGAAAGCTGGAAGCAGATATAATTTGCTTCAAGGAAGCCTTGGGAATTGATGTACTTTGATTGTCTTTGCTAAGCCTGGCCTTTGCTACCCTGAGTAATGGTGAGATGGCTAAAGACAGACTGTAAAATCTTGGCTGACTTGGTATACTACATATGGCAAGGGCACAGTAACCATCCCTGGCAAGAGGAACAAGATTTGCAGCTCAAAGACTTCTTAATGCTTAGGGGAAATTAGACAAGTCACTTCACCCCTCTTCCTCAGTGTCCTCTAGAAAACAGGACAACAGTGTAGCTTCTCTGAAGGCTGCAGCATAATATTCACTGCTTTGCTAGACAAGGAGGCAATTTGTGGAAGCACTCAGTGTCATAATTGTCTGCTGTTATTTCCTTCATTTTGCAAATAAGAAAGCTAAGGCCCAGAGAGGTTACTGACTTGCTGAAGGTCACACAGCTATCAAGCTTCAAGGCCAGGCTGTGAACTCAGCAAGTCTGAGTTCTTGGTACTGTATCACTCAGCCAGCCACCCATTTAACAGTCCCATGCTGGGGCTTATTTCCCCTGCTCCATGGGATCAGAGCTAGACCAGGGCAGTGCCTGTCAGGGTCAGGCAAGCCAAAGTTGGAATCCTGTGATTCAAGCAGGTCTTTTCTTTTATCTTGGGCCTCAATTTCCCCATCTGTAAAATGGTGTGATACCTACCCCCTCTCCGCAGCCCTCTTCTGAGGTCAGAAGAAATGATGGATGTGAATGGGCTTGGTCAAGATTAGTAAACGACGGACTGATGCCATTGGTAGGGGTCCTTGGCCTAATGAGGGAAACAATAAAAAGCTCCAGGAACCACGGGCATCTGCAGAAAGGACGCTTGGAGAAGCTTGCTCCCAGTTACAGGCTGGCTCCGCCCAGCATAGAGGCAGCAGGGACAGTGGCTGGCACGGCTGGGTGGGCAGTGGTTGTCGGGGAAACGGTGCTTAGCATCTGTGTCTGGCCTGGCAGCTGGTGCCCTCCCATGAGGCATGGTGTCTGGGAGCCCTCAGGGGTACAGGGCCCCCCACGACAAACCATCTCTTTACATACTGGAGGCTGGGAAAAGGGGCAGGGCTGTGTAGCCTTTTGTGTAGGGTCCAGGGAAGGAATGGAACATGGGGCCAGGTTTGTGGGGAGGGCAGGAAGAGGGAGGGGACCCAGCCTGAGAGGCCAAGGGTAGGAATGGTTGCAATTAATTGAACATGAGGTGGGCCTGAGAAACACCAGTGTGCTCTACACTCATTCTGAGTGGCTACGGCAGCAGGAATGGCTCATTCTCACTATTTATTGTTTATCTACCCTGCAACAGGCATTGTGCCAGGTACTTGGTATGCATACCATCTCTCTTCTGATAAACCCACCAGGAAGGTATTTTTATTCCCTTTTTTCAGATGAGAAAACAAACTCAAAGACCGGAAGTGACTTCTACAACATGGAGAAAATCAGGTTTGGAGCCCAGGCTGGCTGTCCCCAAAGCCTGTGAGGGTGTGCCCTTCCCATGTCCCCAAAGTCTATATGCACATGCCACCTTCATGTGGAGGCTGTTTGCTGAGGGTCTCCTAGGAGCTTGGCACATTACATGCATTATTTCGAGTCCCTGCAGGATGAGCACAGATACCTGCCTTTTACAGATGAAAAAACAGCTCAGAGAAACTGCCTGCCTAAGGCCTCACCTGGCAGAGACAATGTCTTGCCTCACAATGACAGCAGCTGGAGTCCAGGCTCTGTGGGTCCCTCTACTCTACCACACAACTTCCCTCCCCTACGACTGGAGTTAGGCAGCAATGGACCCCTTTTTAGGTTGCTGGGTATTGGGCTGGTGGCAGTGAGAGTGAGTCCCCATCACTATACTGCCCTGAGGGCCTCACAGACCTCATTACACTGCTTTTGTTGCAGGGGCTGTGCATAAATTCTTAGTAATAAAACATGGTGTCATCCCTGCCTCTTGGGACCTTATTTTCCATTTGAGAAGATGAGAAATGACCACGAAAAGCAGTAATAATAAATGATAATTGTAGCTAACCTATATTAAGGCTCTAATACACTGCTGTCCAAAGTTTCTGCAGTGATAGAAATCTTCTGTGCTGTCCAAGATGGTAGCCACTAGCCACATGTGCTTTTGAGCACTTGAAATGCAGCCAGTGTGACTTACAAATGCACTTTTTATTTTATTCAGATTTAAATAGCCACATATAACTAGTGGCTACTGTGTTGGACAGTGCAGTGTTAAAATAGATGAAGCACTGTAATAAGAGCTTCCATGAATGATCACTTACCATTCTTACAACAACAATATGAGGTAGAGTATCATCTCCATTTTACAGAGGGAACTGAGTTCCAGGGAAATGAGGAAGCGTGTTTGCCTGGCTGAAGATTTGGAAGGGGCAGGACTGGACCCTCCTGGGCAGGTGAACCCAGAGCCTGCTACATTGTGTTACCAAGCTGATGTTCCCCCTGCCATAGGAGGGCTTGAGGTCAGGGTCGGGATGCACTGGGATGGATCTGATGATAACCAGGACCAGTGACAATGGCACCGAGATGACAGATGGAGTGCGGGGTAGAGATAGGATGTGGAGCAGGACATGATCCCTGAAAGAGGAGGCATTGGATCCCCCAGGGACAGCACCTTGACTTGGAGACTGGGTAATCTTTGTTTCTGTTTGCCCCTTACTGTGGATTTGAGCCCTGGTTCTGCCACTTTCCAGGTTATCCTGGGCAAATCACTATGGCTCCTTGAGTCTCAATTGCTTCATTTATGAAACAGAATGACAGCAGTACCAGCCTCATTGGACGTGGTGATAATCAGGCATGATCGTGCATAGATGTGATGAGGCCCTGCCAGCTGTAACCTACCATCCAGTTAGTTCATCTTCCTCCTTAGCGCCTGTAACTCTATACTGGGGAGGGCATACCAGCTGCCTCTGTGCGGCAGTGGGGCCAAATGCTCACGTGATCTTAATTTCCAGGACAGCTATGGACTACAAAAGTGAGGCCTCGCCATCTCAGATGGTGTCAGAGAGTTATCTCATTCTCGGGAACAGGTTCTAAGAATTAGAATTGGGTGGGGCCTCAGAAACTGCATTTAAAATTGCTCTTAAGGTCTCACTGTGGCCCCTCTTTCTAACCCAGGAGAGCCATCTGTAGGCTAGGGACAGAGGCCTCTGGGGACAAGTTATTGGCATTCCTAACTGGTCAGACCTGTTAACCAGAGCCGCAGGCTTTGTATCAAGTTTCTGGCTTTGTCTGCCTTTCTTCTTTTCTCTTTATTATGGAAAATTTCAAACACTACAAAGGTAGATAGAATAGCATAACAAGCCTCATCCGCATATGCATCACTACTACTGAATTTCAACAATTAAGGGCAATCTTGTGTTACCTATAATCCGACCACTCCCTGGCCCCCTACCCTAGGTTATTTTGAAGCAAATTCCAGCATGCCTTTTTTTTGCAATAGTTCCTGTGACCCTCGTAAATTTCTGGTGGGAGTTAAATTGGCACCGTTTCAGAAGAGGGCAGTCTGGCAGTCTCAGAACCCTAAAGCAGGCCCCGTGTGACCCCGCACTTCCACTTCACACAGACAGGCACCTGCGCATGTGCAGAATGAAGCTGCGCGTGTTTATTCATCGTGGAGGAGAGTAAAAGATTATTTTTAAAAATTCAGAAGAGGGGACTGGTTAAAAAATTTTACAGTAGAATTCTATAGTGCTGTAACAAGGATGGGGGAAGTTCTCTATAAAATTATACGGACTCTTCTCCCTGGTGGTGTCTTGAAAGTTACCGAAGGCTGTGAATGATATGCTACAATACGCATAAAAAGAGGAGAAATAGGGTATTTGAAATATGCCCTTATTTCTAGAAGAATGCACACAAACCTGGTGACTTGGTTGCCTTGCAGCAGGAGGACTAGGTGGCTGGTGGACAGGGGCGGGAGAAAGACTTTTCTCTTTATGTCCCTTCTACCTTTTGAATTTTGTACTAATTTTTAAAATTCCTGTATGTCCTCTCTAAAAATATTATCTTTTTTTTTTTCTGTAAACCTAAAACTGCTCGTAAGTGTAGTGTCTTAATTAATAAAAAGGTATAAGTCCAAATGAGTTGAAAACATCTGTCCACACAGATGTTTATCCATAATATTCATAATTGCCAAAATTGGAAGCAATCAAGATGTCCTTCAGTAGGTGAGTGGATAAACTGAATATTATTTCAGATAATGGAATATTATGTAGCAATAAAAAGAAATGAGCTATCAAGTCATAAAAAGGCATGGAGGAACCTTAAATGCTTGTTGCTAACTAAAAGAAACCAGCATTAAAAGCCTATATAATGTATGATTCCAACTGTATGGCATTCTGGAAAAGGCAAAATTATAAGATAATAAAAAGATGACTAGTTGCCAGGGGTTGAGGAGAGGCGGAAGGCAAGGATAAAGAGGAGAAGATGGGATTTCTAGGGATACAAAGGTACACTGTATGATACTGTAATGGTGGATACATGTCATGTATTAGTTTAAACCCTAGATCAGGGGTCCCCAAACTACGGCCTGCGGCCCCCATGCGGCCCCGAGGCCATTTATCCGCCCCCTCCGCAATTCCAGAAGGGGCACCTCTTTCATTAGTGGTCAGTGAGAGGAGCACAGGATGCATCCACACCCATAGTTCCCATTGAAATGCTGGTCAGTTTGTTGATTTAAATTTACTTGTTCTTTATTTTAAATATTGTGTTTGTTCCCGTTTTGTTTTTTTACTTTAAAATAAGATATGTGCAGTGTGCATAGGGATTTGTTCATAGTTCTTTTTATAGTCCGGCCCTCCAACGGACTGAGGGACAGTGAACTGGCCCCCTGTGTAAAAAGTTTGGGGACCCCTGCCCTAGAATGTAAAACACAAAGCGTGAGTCCTATTGTAAACTATGGACTCCAGTTAATAACATGTATCATCAGTATTGTCCATCAGTTGTAATAAACATACCACATCAATGCAAGATGTTAATAATAGGGAAGTGTTAATAATAGGGAGAAGGGGTGTATGGGAACTCTGTACAAACGTTTTAGTTAATATTTCTGTAAACCTAAAGCTGCCCTAAAAAGTCTGTTAATTAAAAAATACAATCCCTAATTATCTTTGGTGTGTTGAGTGTTCCTGTGCCCTCTGCCAGGGAGGCTGTGATTGTGAGTGGGGTAGGGAATGTAAGGAAACTTCCCCCATACTGTGGGTTGCCCTGGCTGTAGCCGTGAGGGGCAGAGTTGGCATAGGCACAGCGGTCTTTGGTGAGACTGTTGCTTGGAGAGTAAGTGGCAGCTTTAGGAGGGATGGATATGCAGGCTGTAGATTCTTGAGCTTTGAATGTCAGAAGAGTTTGGCCTTAAGTCTGTAAACAGTGGGAGCCATGGAGAATTTTATCAGGAGACTTGGGCTGCAGGATTAGTTCTGCCCCTTCTCTGAGCCCCATCTGTGTGTAACCCAGGAGTCTGCACTAGGCCATCACAGAGGTCGTCTTCAGCTCTCAGGTTCTGAGATCAAAGCCTTTCTCAACTTTCTGAAACCATTTTCCCTGTACTACCCCCTTTTATTTCTGCCACCCCCTTTTATTTCTACCACTCAATGTTGTGCTGTGACTGGAACCACCCCCTGGGGGGGAATGTCTGCTGAATGAAGTTTATGCTCTGGGAGCAATTCTGTTTTATTTTATTTTTTCCCTCCTTTTGAAATCTTCAAGGAGAAAACCAAATCTGTGCTTGCCTCAAGGAAGAGCAACTTGGAAGGAGTTAGAAATAAAGAGATGAGTAATCAAATCCCCTCAGGGTTCCAGGGCATGGGCAGGCTGCCGTCGGCCCTCCTGCCAGCACTGTTTCCTGCTAGAAAGACTTGACTCTGAGGCGTCCAAGCTGTTAGAGGTCCCCTGCACGACCCAGCCAGGGAGGTTCTGGCTGGTGTGTGAATTGGGGGAGTTTTCTCTGCTCCTTCCAAATCAGCTCCTGTCATCACAGCATGATTTATGAGCTTTTCCTCTAAAATATGAGAACGTTGGTTCCTGACTATGTCCTATAATGGAGCAAGGCAGTAGCTGCAGCATTTCTGAGAAATACTATCTCTTTAGACCACCATCTTATCACAAAAAAGATGCAAGAGGTTGAATACAGATGAATTGAAGGCTATTATTTTTTCTTTTTTAATAACATGGCCTCAGTCTAGTGAGGTGTTGGGAGGCTCATTGCTTCCATCTGAAGGCTCTGGGTTTGATTTCTAGCTTAACTGCCATATACCAGCCGTTAAGACCAGAGGCTACTTACCTCTGAGCCTTCCCCGCTTCATCTGCCAGGAGGAGTGGAGGAGCATCAGTAGCTCCCACCTTATACGGGATGCTGTGCAGATTGTGTGAGACACATGTCTGAAGAGCTCACACCAGGCCCGGAACAGAGGACGTGCTCCGGAGGTGCTAGGGATTATCAGGATTATACTGAGTCCCAAATGATGGATGATCTAAAAGTAATTTGAACAATATTTGGAAAACATTTTTATAATTATGTGTTGATATGGCAGGGCTTGCACTTGGAATGACGGCGTCTCAATCTAATTCAGCAGGTAGGCCGTGTCATGTCATAGCCGTACCTGAATATTTTGTTACAGGCCACAGAACAGAATGTGACCTTGGACAAGCTCTTAATCTTGGCTTATACTTTGTAAACCAAGAACATTGGTTTCTTTATCTGTACAAATGGTTAATAACAATAGGCATGACTTATGTGTGCTGTGTGTGTGCTATGTGTGCGTGCATGTGGAATGTGGTATGTATGTGTGAGTGTGTGTGTTATACATGTGTGCAGTATGTGGCATGCTGTGTGGTATGTACTATGTGTGGTATATGTGTGCTGTGTGTGAGTGTCCATGATATGTATGTGTGTGATATGTGGTACATATGGTGTGCACGTGGTATATGTTAGTGGTGTGTGCTGTGTATGTGTGAATGTGTATGGTGTGGGATGTGGATGTGAGTGGGTGTGAGGTATAGTATATGTGTCGGGCGTATGTTGTGCGTGTGTGTGAGAGTGTGTGTTTGTGTTGGGAGAGACTCCCATAATCAAAACAGTTAATGTCCTTCGGTGAAAGCACTTGGTAAGGATGAATAGCAATTTGCTATGCAGATATTTATATCCCGATGACCCATATGTGTGTGGAGACTCTGTCTTCAGAGCTTAAGTTTCACTTGAGGAGCTAAGGCAGATAAGACACGTACATGAAAGAATAAAATAACAGCACAAGGTGGTCTGAGACTATCTGTAAGTACCTTGGGAATTCAGAAGAGGGTCACGAGGGCTGAGCTGTCCAGACTTCCTAGGAGGAGCAGTGCTTGACGTGGCCTCTAAAGCGGTGGTTTTGGTTTTAAAACTTTTGCTTGTCTACCCTCTAAATGAACTTTGGGAGAAAAAAAGTTACTTTTGCCTCACACATTTTAACTTGACATCTGAAATGTTTCATTATAAGTTTAAGTAGTTATAAAGTATATAATCTCTTTATAACTACTTATATACTTTGTACTTTGTACTGTAAATATTGACCTTGTGGAATAAAATTACACTACTCTCTTAAATGTATCCAATGGAAATTAAATAACATAGCAGTTAAAAATTTTACCTTTTTATTGAAGTATCACTTACATGCAGTAGAATGCACAGATCTTAAGCATGCTTCTCAATTAGTTTTTACCAGTGTAGTAGCCACCCAGATAGAGGTGGGGTATACATCTAGCATTCTAGAAGACACCTTTGTGCCCTCTCTCAGTCAGTATCCCTCCAAAGGTGACCATTTCTCAGACCTCTATCATCACTGTATCATCATATATATGGCCACAAACTAGTTTTGTATGATTTTCTTTGTTCTGGCCTCTTTTAAGCAACATGAGAGGTCTGTGAGATTCAAGTATGTCACTACACGTGGCAAGCAGCAGTTCATTTTTCATTGTTGTATAGCATTCCGTTGAATGAATATTTCACATTTTAAAATATTTTGTCTACTGTTAGTGGACATTTTGGGTTGTTTCTGATATTTGGCTATAAAGCTACTATATGGGTTTTCTCTGTATATATTTGTGGGCATAAACACTGATTTCTTTTGGGTATGTATCCATGAGTGTAATTGTATAGCTAACTACCATAATACATTGGTATCCACCACTGTTTGTTCCTGCACAAGTCATGAATTTTACATTGTTCCTTTCTGTATCTTCTTGAACTCATAATTCCATTCTATTTTCTTCACAGAATTTTATGTGTATGTGAATGGAAATAGATGCTTAAGAAATTTCCTTTGACTATAAAACTCAAAGTATCTTTCTTTTGGATTGATTTATCACACAACTCATCAAAAATAATATCAATATTTATAATCTGATAGATAACTACTAAACATAAAAACATAAGATAGTGTGAGAAATACTTCTCACAACGAAGTGGATAGGGAGGTTGATGGCAATGCTTCTCAGATGTTAAGGTTAAGGACCATCCAGGGATCCTGCTAAAATGCAGATTCTGATTCAGAAGGTCTGGGCTGGGGCCTGAGATTCTGCACTTCTAATAATCCCACCACAATGCCGATGCTGTCAGTCCATGAATCACATTGAATAGCAAGGGTTTATGGTTTCTAGATTAAAGGAGAATATGCTAACACCAACATTCTCCATTGTCCATATTTTTGGCGCCCAGATATTTTGACACTTAGGGACACTGAGCCATAATCAGAGTCTAGATGAGGGAGAAGTTGGTGTTTCTTCTGCAAAGAGGGAGAAGGACTGTTGTGAAGAGGGAGGTGGGAAAAGAGAGGGCCCATGCCATCCAGACTGAGACACACCCAGACTGAGCAGGACAGGGGGTGTGGAAATGGGATCTCCAGTGGTTCCCTCCTAGTTCTTCCTGCCTATGTACTCCTTGCGAGTCTTCATGCACCCCAGGGTAGAGCTGTCCCTTTTGAAGACCCCTTCTCTAAAGGATGCGGAGGTGTGCTGGGTACCATTTCAGACAGCGTGCCCATTAATGCAGGGGGTGTGGCTGGGCATTTGAAGGACTGGTTTGGATGGTTTGGCAGTGTACTGGAGGTAAATCCTGAGAAGGCAGGGTTGGAACCAAGTGGTAGATGGCCTTGAGTTCCATGCCAAGGAGTTGGACTTACTACTGAGGCAGAGGAGACCTTGGGGTGATTGGAACAGGGTGCTGGTGTGAGCAGAGTGCTCTGGGAGACTGATCTGGCCAGGAAAGAGTTAATGCAGTGACAACACTGTGGGCCTGATGATAAGCTTGGCTGTGGTTATTGGGATTTGCTGGCTGTGGTTTTTAATCACCCCCCGCCCCAGTTTTTGAACTTTTGCCCTGGTTGCACAGACCTGAAGTATGGGCGCCATTCCTCTCATGGTACCTGAGATGTTTATGCATGCAGAGTGGAACAGTGGCACAGCCTTCAATAAATAACACTGAGACCCAAGAGTGACTGGCATCCCCTTTTAGCCCTTCCTCAGTCCTGATGACATCTGTCTTTAACACCGCTCACGGTTCCGTTTCCCTTTTGTTTATAGAGAGTGAGGAGCTTAGGCTTGGGGCCTTTGATTAGCAATAGTCTCTAGAGAGAATTTTACAGAATTTTTGTTTTCATTGAATTAATTTTCTATGTACCAGGATAGCAAGTGGTCCTAGTTTTCCCCTTACTGTAGTGACATAAAACTGTTCATTTTAACCTGACCAGACAGTGGCACAGTGGATGGAGCATCGGACTGGGATGTGGAGGACCCAGGTTCGAGACCCTGAGGTCACCAGCTTGAGTGTGGGCTCATCTGGTTTGAGCAAGGCTCACCAGTTGAGCCCAAGGTCGCTGGCTCCAGCAAGGGGTCACTCGGTCTGCTAAACCCCCGCCCCCTCCGCAAGGCACATATGAGAAAGCAATCAATGAACAACTAAAGTGCTGCAATGAAGAATTGATGCTTCTCATCTTTCTCCCTTCCTGTCTGTCCCTATCTGTTCCTCTCTCTGTCTCTGTAACACACACACACACACACACACACACACACACACACACACACGTAAAAACTGTTCATTTTAAATAAGTTCATTTTAGTAAGAAAAGTGAGCCAGGCCTGACCTGTGGTGGCGCAGTGGATAAAGCCATTCCAGGCCAATGCTGAGGTCGCCGTTCCAAACCCTGGGCTTGCCTGGTCCAGGCACATATGGGAGTTGATGCTTCCTGCTCCTGCCCCCTTCTCTCTCTCTCTGTCTCTCTCTCTTCTCTAAAATGAATAAATAAATAAAAATAATTTAAAAAAGAAAGAAAATAAAAGAAGCGTGAGCCAATTTACTAGATGCCACGGAGGAAATAATAGTGGTGGCGATATGCAGTAGTTCCACTTCGGGAAATATTGGCTTAGACCATGTGGCAAAACTGGCACTTGCCAGATCCTTGTGCTGATAACTGGAGAGGCTCTGGGTGGTGGTGGGAGGTAGGCACTGGGTCAGCGGGGTGGGTTTCCACTGTGTCCCCACCTCCAGCCTGACCTCCCTTCTTTGCCTCTCATTGCAGAGATCCGCACGCAGCTGGTGGAGCAGTTCAAATGCTTGGAGCAGCAATCCGAGTCTCGGCTGCAGCTGCTACAGGACCTCCAGGAGTTTTTCCGCCGGAAAGCTGAGATTGAGCTCGAGTACTCCCGCAGTCTGGAGAAGCTGGCTGAGCGGTTCTCCTCCAAGATCCGCAGCTCCCGGGAGCACCAGTTCAAGTGAGAAGGGGCAAGGGGTCTGTCTGGGCGATGGGGGACAGTGCTGGGAGTGTCTGGGCGGTTGGCCACCAAGCTGAAAGGAGACAAGGACTCATTGGAGGAAGATGGCTGCCTCTGAGGCCCTGGGTCTGCAGGACACTACACCTCCAAGCAGAAAGTCTTCCTTAGCAGAAAGTCAAGATAGAAATAGTTCCTCCACCTAAGGATGCTGTAGGTAATAAATGAGAACCGGAGAATGCTTGTCACAGATAGTAAGTGCTCCATGAATTGCTGTTGCTGCCATTCTTATCCAACTAGGCACTGTGCCAGCTAGCCTCCATTTGGGCCAAGGTAACACCCCACCTCCTTTCAGGGCATCCTGGCCCTATCCAGTTCTCTGGTATTTTGGTCAGCCAGTCCACTTCCAAATTCCTTTAGCACAGGACCTCATAATTTCTTCTGCACGGAACCAATGCTCAAGAATTCTTTTCCTGCCTGACCTGTGGTGGCGCAGTGGATAAAGCGTCGACCTGGGAACACTGAGGTTGCCAGTTCAAAACCCTGCACTGGTCTGGTCAAGGCACATATGGGAGTTGATGCTTCCAGCTCCTCCCCCCTTTCTCTCTTTCTCTCTCTCTCTCTCTCTCTCACTCTGTGTCTCCTCTCTAAAATGAATAAAATAAAATAAAATAATTAAAAATAAAAAAAAGAATTCTTTTCCTCACTCTCCTGGAGGACCCATGCTGGGGCTCTTTTCCTGCCTTTTGACTTATTTGCGACACACAAACCCTCTGTGTGCTAATTTCTCACACCCCAAGTGCTGAGTCCCTGGAGGCACAGCCCTCTCAGGTGTGTGGGGACTCTGAGGCCTCCAGCTGCAAAACCTTCAATGCTCAAAACTCTCCTAGGTGTAGGCAGGAGCCACAACCTCCCCACAATGCACTCACGCTTCTGGGCGACATCACTCTCCAGCTGTTTGCCTCTGCCTCACTCCCCAGATGTTCCCCCTCCTCGGAGCATCTCTCCCGCAATGGTCCTCAAACCCAGGAGACCAGAGACTTGTTTCAACCCCTGACCTGGTCGTTCTTCCTCTATGTTCAATCCCTTTTCCCCTTTCTACATTTATTTTAAAGTGTGGTAAAATACACATAACATCTTTACCGTCTTAACCATTTTTAAGTGTACAGTTTAGTGATATTACACACTTTCACACTGTTGTGCAACCATCAACACCGTCCATTTCCAGAACATTTTTCTTCTTCCCAAACTGGAACTCTGTATCCTTTAATTTTTTTTTTTTTAGATTTTATTTATTCTCTTTTCAGAGAGAGAGAGAAGGGGGGAGGAGCAGGAAGCATCAACTCCCATATGTGCCTTGACCAGGCAAGCCCAGGGTTTCGAACCGGCAACCTCAGCATTCCAGGTCAATGCTTTATCCACTGCACCACCACAGGTCAGGCTGGAACTCTGTATCCTCTAAACACTAACTCCCCACAACTCCTGGCAACCACCATTCTACTTTCTGTCTCTATGAATCTGACTGCTATAGGGACCTCATATAAGTGGAGTCACACAGTATTTGTCCTTTGTGATTGGCTTATTTCACTTAGCATAATATCCTCAATGTTCATCCATGTTGTACCATGTGACATATTGCCTTCCTTTTAAAGGCTGACTAATGTTCTGTTTATGTACAGACTGCATTTTGTTTATTCACTCATCTGTCAATGGACACTTGGGTTGCTTCCGCCTTCCCCTCTATCATTTTGCATTCCACTCTTTCTGGAAGCACGCTGCCTTTATGTTCCCCCGAACATCTTCCGCAGCCTGGGCCACAGCGTTGGAACACTCACTTTTGTGCCTTTTTCTCTTGACATTTGGGAGTAAGAAATTGCTTTATTAAAGGGCAAAAATTCATTACTCCCTTGCAAATACCACATTTGTTTTTCTATCCAGTGGCATCTCCTTAAACTTTCACAGCAGAAGGAAGCTTCTATTAATAGCTTCCGCCCAGGCATTATCTAGGTCCCTTCCCATACATAATCTTGTTTTTCTGATATATGTTTTGGGAGGAATATTGTGTTTGTTTGTTTGGCTTTTTCAAGTGATAAAAGTGAAATGCTCATTGTATACAATGTAGAAAGTACAGAAAAGTAGCAGAAAAAAATCTCACAGTCCTGCTGCTGAAAAGGACTGCTCACATTTTGATACATTTTCTTGCTTATCTTTTAATAATAACAAGAGCAATGATAATTTATTAAGCATGTTAACTGTGCACTTACTGTGTGCCAGGTGAGTGTTACTACCCCATCTTAAAGATGAAGATGGTAAAATTGCAAAAAAGCAGATTGTATGAACAGGTCTGCAGCCCTGTCTTTGGAAACAGATTTGATTTTTTTTTCTTTTTTATATTTTTCTGAAGTGAGAATCAGGGAGGCAGAGACAGATTCCCACCCACATGCGCCCAAATGGGATCCACCCAGCATGCCCACTAGGGGGCGATGTTCTGCCCATCTGGGGCATTGCTCCCTTGCAACCGGAGCCATTCTAGTGCCTGAGGTGGAGGCCATGGAGCCATCCTCAGCACCCGGGCCAACTTTGCTCCAATGGAACCTTGGCTATGGAAAGGGAAGAGAGAGATAGAAAGAAAGTAGAAGGGGAAGGGTGGAGAAGCAGATGGGCACTTCTCCTGTGTGCCCTGGCCAGGAATCAAACCCAGGACATTCACACGCCTGGCCGATACTCTACCATTGAGCCAACTGGCCAGGGCCTGGAAAAAGATTTGAACTGTCACCTCCTCAGCCTGAGGTGAGAAAGGGTCTAGTGCAGTCTGGGAGCAGCCGTGGAATCTGAACATGCCCCCAAAGCTGCAGACACAGACACATGCTGGGAAATCCACGGCTCAGCCTCAGCTATTCCTGGAGCCACCCAGAGCTGTGTGGTTGGGCTGGAGCATCAGCTGCTGCCCCTCTCCTTCCTCTTGGCTTGGAATCAGCTCTCTTCTCATTCTCAGTGTGGACATGGAGGAGAGGGGAAAGGCGGGGGTCCCTTGTCCCCTTGCATTGCCTATAATGATCTTGGCCAGCCCCTTATGGGTTCATTAACCAAAGCCACCAGATGGAACAGGAGCCCCAGCTGGCAGTTGGGCCAAGCTGGCTGCTGGACACAGTATGAAAGTCTAATTAAGGAGTGGGCCAGGCCAGTGCAGCTGGCGTGGACCCTCTGCACGATGCTAATGTGACGGCAGAGGCCACAATGGCTTTTGGAAGCAGAAGTCTCAAGGGGATGTCTGGACTTGCCCTTTGACCACAGGGCCAACCAGCACTGCCCCTGGATGCCTCTTCTTTGGAGCACAGCACACAGTGTCTTCATCCTGGCTGTCCAGAGAATCCTTGTCCTGCTGCCATACAGATACTTTATTTAAGAGTGTCTATATGTCTTCCAGGTATCCTCTCAGGGCCTTGAGAGCAGAGTCCAGGTCTTGTCTTTTTCATTTCTGCTGCAATCTGCCCAGAGCTGGGCAGAGACTGGTGTTTACCAATGAGTGGAGAAAGGGGCGGGACTACTGTTTCTAAAGTTTACTCTGACTGAGGGGTTTGAGAGGGAGTTGATTTGTTCAAGATTTCATAGCAAATGAGCAGCAGAACTGGGATGGGAACCATCTTAGTCTATAACAAAGTACACAGACTGGGTGGCTAATAAACAGAAATCCATTTCTCACAGTTTTGGAGGTTGGCAGTCCAAGGTCAGGGTGCCAGCATGGTCAGGTTCTGGTGAAGGCCCCTTTTTGGCTTGTAGATTGCTGATTGTCCTTGTATTTCTGACATGCCAGAGAGAAAAAAGAGAGGAAACTAGTGACTCTTATAAGGGCACTAATCCCACTTGTGGGGGCTCCACCCTCGTAATTTCATCTAATTCTAATTATCTGCCAGAGGTTCTACTTCCTAATACCATCAGATTGGGGGTACAGTTTTAACACAGTCAGTCCATAACAGGAACTCAGGTCTCTTGACTCTAAGTCTAGTGTTCCTCCTTTTGCTATGGGCTCCAGCTGTGCTACCTACCCACCTAGACAATAAAATTTACAGGAGTCCAGTAGGTGCTGTGTCCAGTGCTAGACTTAGATGGTCTACCACATTCCCTGATGTATAAGATGCACCTTTTTAAAAAAAATTTGGGGTCTAAAAACTTGGTGCATCTTATACAGTGGTTGTGGCATTTCAAATGCCATAGATGGAACTGAGGACAAGGCAATATATGAAGACGGTGATTCGTCATCAGACACAGATGAGGACAAGCTAATGGATGGGAGTTTTGACAGTGATGAGGAGTTGTATGAATTTTATGATGAGTAAAACTTGAGTTCAATAACTATGCAATACATTTTTTTTTAATTTTGGGCCCCAATATTAAGGTGCATCTTATACATGGGAGCATCATATACATGGAGAAATACGGTAAGTTCCATGTGGCACATGATTCAAAGAAAGTTTCAGATGATGGCTGTGAGGGAGAGCACCATCACCACATGTTTCTCTTTTATCATCATATTTCTATTCTAATCATACCCTTTTCAAAGTCCTCTGCCATCTTTGCTCTCTTATAATCCTGATGATAAGCCAGGGGCATGTAAAGAGGAGTTAGTGGTTTTATCTCAAGCCAACTGAGCCCCAGACAAGCCGAGTGGTTTATTTTCCAAAGGACCCACAGCAAACTATTGAGTGGGAAAATCCAGAGTTCCTGACTTCCTGGAGAGAGGAGCTCAGGCTCAGGTTCCTCTCTCCGGGAAGCCATGTCAGTCATTTATTTATTTGAAATGCATGCTATGAGGACCTCTTATTTTGGGGGGCTGTGCTCTGTGCTGAAGACACAATGATTAACGAGACACAGCCCTTAGTCTTAGATATTCTCTCTCCTCTCAGAGGTGGAGCACACAGCTTGGGCAATGCCCTTGGTTGGTGTGGTTGGGGCAGGCACCTAATCCCTATGGCTCTGCTTGCTCTTTGAGCCCTGCCACCTGCTTGCTCTCTGGACGTCAGCTTTTTTTTTTTTTAATTTCTTTTTTTATTTTATTCATTTTAGAGAGGAGACACAGAGTGAGAGAGAGAGAGAGAGAGAGAGAGAGAAAGAGAGAAAGAGAGAAAGAGGGGAGGAGCTGGAAGCATCAACTCCCATATGTGCCTTGACCAGACCAGTGCAGGGTTTTGAACTGGCGACCTCAGTGTTCCCAGGTCGACGCTTTTATCCACTGCACCACCACAGGTCAGGCTGGACCTCAGCTTTTGATGTCACTTTCCCTGCAAACCTATCTTGAGCCTGACCTGGTCCTTCCTCAGTGTACCCATAATATTTTGTTCCTGTGATTTACTTATTCGTGTATTTATTGAGTCCCTGCTACATGCCAGGCACTAGTTTTCATTGGTGAACAAGATAAACTTGGTTTCTGTTATGGTGGAATTTAGCATCTAGTGGAGGAGAGAGATGAAGAATCAATCTTAAAAAACCAAAAGAAAAACAACATGTCATCAATCGATTGCTAGGATGGAAGTAAATATAATAAATATTTACTTTATTTATAAAAATAACTGTGTTCTGGCTATCTATTCTATGTAACAGCAATACCCCCAAACTTAGTGTCTCTCATAATTTAGTCGCTCAGGAATTTGGACAGGACTCAGCTGGGCAATTTTTCTACTTTATGTGGTGTCAGCTGGGAATACTTGGAGATATTCAGGTGGTGGCTGATCTGGGCTGAAAAGTCCAAGATGGCTTTCCCTATGTCCTTGGTGCTTTGGTGGTGATAGCTGGAAGGCTGGGCTGAGCTGGGCTGCCCCCATGTCCCTGGGTGTCAGGGCCTCCCTGTCTGGTGCTTCAGCTAGGTGTTGGACTTCAGACATGGCATCTCAGGGCTCTGAGAGAGCAGTGGGGAAACTGCCGTCCTCCTCAAGACGAGGCCTGGAATGGGCATAGCATCACCGTCAGCCTTGGCTCAGCATCAAGCGGACAGGAGATAAGCCCTCCTCTAGGTGGAGGACTGTCAAAGGATTTGCAGCCCTCTTTCACCCGGCACACTGAGCTAGACTGGCAGTCAGGGAAGGCTTCTGGAGGCCGTGGCATTCAAGCAGAGGCCTGAGGGATGAGAGGGTATAGCCATGGGACAGTGGGAGAGGGAGAAAGGCCAGTGGGGCTGGAGCTGGTGATGAGGGCAGAGTGGGAAGCCACCGAGGTATCATAAGGAGACAATAGCATGATCTGATTTCTATTTTCAAAAGATCACCCTGGATTGAAGGGGGCAGGAATGGAGCTGAAGAGACCAGTGGGGTGGGTGGGAGCATTGCTCTCAGGCAGCTGGATGATGTCCTTGGTGACAGCAGAGAGGTGAGGAGGAGTGGGCAGATACTGGGAACGGAGGAAGCAAAGATGTTTCCCATTTTTGAGTTGAGCAATGGAAGGACTTGAACGGGGATGAGGCAAAAGCTGCCACCTTGTTTTGGCCATGTTATTATTTTTTTTTTGTACTTTTCTGAAGTGAGAAGCGGGGAGGCAGAGAGACAGACTCCTGCATGTGCCCAACCGGGATTCACCTGGCATGCCCACCAGGGGGCGATGCTCTGCCCATCCAGGGTGTTGCTCTGTTGCAACTGGAGCTGTTCTAGCCTCTGAGGCAGAGGTCATGGAGCCATCCTCAGTGCCTGGGCAACTTTGCTCCCATGGAGCCTTGGCTGTGGGAGGGGAAGAGAGAGGAAGAGAGAAAGGAGAGGGGGAAGGGTGGAGAAGCAGATGGGCGCTTCTTCTGTGTGCTCTGGCCAGGAATTGAACCCGGAACTTCCATACACCAGGCCAACGCTCAACCACTGAGCCAACCGGCCAGGGTCCACCTTGTTTTGTAATCATCTCTTTTCTTGGCCTTTTTTGACAACCACTAGGATATGGACTTTGAAGGGGTAGAAAATGTGACTGTTGACCTGTGGTCCCTAACACCTGGCACCAGGTTTGGCATGTGATTGACACTCACTAAATATTGGCTGAATTAATCAAGAAAGGGCAGGTGACAATTAGGGTTTCTCTGGGTTGGGGGTTGGGGGTGGTGGGAGGCAGGGTACAGGGCATTTGCCTCTGGCTGACTCGGGAGCTTTCTGAGCCCATTTAGGCTAAGGACCACCCATTTGTGTGCCTAGAGCCGGCTCAGTGCCCCTGAGAGGACAGAGTATGGCTTCCCTGACTGGGGCATTGCAGCCACAGAGGCTGAAGCACTAGTTTACAAAGTGTGGGCCTGACTAGCAGCTCTGGCATTGTGTGGATTTGTCAGAAATGCAAAACATGCCCCACCCCCATCCCTGCTGAATGAGAAACTCTGGGGGCAGGGCCCAGCAACCTGTACTTTAACAGGTCCTCCAGGGTATTCTGATGACCATTCATGTTTAAGAGTCACCCAGTAGATGATTTTCTAGATGAAGAGTTGTTTATAACCCACTTTCAGGCTATGATGGCCTTCCTGACCCCTTTTCTTCCCGAGCATAGAATCCATAGTCCACTGCCCCTTCCCAGCCAGGCCTGGCCTGACCTTGGCTCGTCCTTTTCAAGGTCTGGAGCTGGGAGCCTTTCCTGATCAGGAGTGCAGTGTGGATACACAGGGAGCTAAAACCTGTCTCTTGGGGAAGGTGGATGTTCTCTACCAAGTTGAATAGTTCTAGGAAGCCAGAGGTTCCTGGGACTAAGGTTTTTCTTCCTCCGGAGCAGTGTTTCCTAAAACACCAGTACTTTAAGATGTCTAGAAAAGAGAGAGAGAAAGAATGAGTGGGTAACAGCTGCCCACTCTGTACATAAGGCTATAGAAGGCTCTGAAAAGTTTTTCAATAAATAAGCCTGCTGACCTCTTTCTGAATGCTATTTGACAACAGAATTCTCCCTCGCCCAGTATCGATTAATATTTCCCCAAACTAGCAGTCCTTGTTTGAAAAGAGTTGTTCTAGACAAACACCAGGCTCCCTTTGGAAGGCTAGCACTACCTGCAGACAGTGTTCTATAAGTGAGGTGATGGAGGCCTTCTATTCTGACTCCTCAGCTTTGATACCCCTCAGCTTCCAGGGTATACTCCTGATAAAAATGCTCTCTCTGGAAGTGTTAGTCGCTGCTATTTGGACAGTTGTGATATATATTGTATGGCCAGTAGTTGCAGCAGTTGCCACCATTCACATGCAGGTTCACATTGAATTTGGGCAGACAGTAAAGAAACAGTGGAGCCAAAAAATGGTGGGCCATTCCTTTATTCAAGTCTCACACTGGCCGACAAGCAACACACAGGGAAAACACTTCCCTTTCACTCATTCAGAGCTCCCAAAACCCTGACACATTCTCCGGTTCCACAACCATGAGAATCTGCTCCGGTTTCCCCTAGAATCAAAGGCCCTCATCAGTCTCAGTGGAGCTCGCAAAGCCCCTCACCTATGGTTCCCCATCTGCACACCTTCTTTTTCCCTGCCAACATGGCTTCTCTGCACAAACTGGCTGATTCTTCAGCACTCTGCTCTCTCTCTCTCTCTCTCACTCTACAAACATGGCTTCTTTATCCTTCTCCTGCTCTCTCTTTTTCAAAACTTTCTGTCATGGAAACCATTTCTCCAGCAAACATTAGCAAAACAATGGCCCTTCCCAAGCAGGAAGGTAATTTGAAATTTCACAGACCAATCTACCTGGCTCTGCCCAGCCCCCAATGCAAACTATAAGTGAACAAACATAAAAATCATATTTTACTAACTAATTTGACATACATATAATTTATATATATAAAGCAACAGGAAATTCTGTTCAAATATGTTTGAAATAGGGTAGTCAGAATTTGGAAAGAGCCTGGAGGTGTTGGCTAGTTAGTGAAGAATGCTGAATATTCTATGAAAGAAGGTGTGGAGCTTCTCTCAGCTTCAGAGCAGTTGGGAGGGAAGATTCTGCTGAGCAACTAATCTGATTGCCGAGAAAGTGCTTTTGGGGGTGAGGGGAGAATAAAAGATCACAGGCTTTTTCTCACAGAGGTAGCATTTCCTTAAAAAGATGCTATAATTTAGACTTAGCCCTTCAGATGAACCCTAAGCAGAGAAGCACTTTTGTAGCTGGTAAATTGAACCTATAAATGTGCAAAGGATTCAGAATGAAAAGGTTTGCTAAGAACGAGATGGGGATAATGGAGCAGTCGCTCCAGGTGGGTGTGTGTCTCCATTCATAGCGACTACTATTACGGTGACTGTCACACAAATAATGACTTTCCAGAGCTGCTCTTTTCCCAGTACAGTGTGCAGTACAGATCTGTCCTGATCACTCGGTGTCTAGGCTGTGCATGTGTTTAGTCTTTCCCAGTGGTTCTTAACCTGGGTTCTATAGAACCCTAGGGGTTCGATGAGTTGGTCTCAGGGGTTCGGAGAAGCCTCTGCTCCGGAGGCCAGAATAAAGTAATACCGTAATTTGTTGTGAGTTCATGCACTTTGTTGGTTTTGTTCTTTGAGCAAGGTGATGTTCATGCACGGCTCATTTTGTGCACCAGTAAAAACACATATACCTATGTCTTGAATTTGGGAAAATAAAATCATATTTTATTTATCACTAAAGAAGGGTTTGGTGAATGCGCATATGAAGCTGGTGGGTTCAGTACCTCAAAAAAGGTTAAGAACCACTGATCTTTCCAATACCTCCGAATCCACATGGCCACATGTGCCAATGACTCTCCTAAATGTTTTTCATGCATTGTCTCATTTAACCTTCATGGTAAATGTTGTGACTTTTGAGGCAGGTACTCTCCTTCTTTCTAGTTGAAAACATTGAATAATTTGGCCAGAGGGACACAGCTAAAACAGGTTAAGTAGCAGAGCTAAGATTCTAATCTTGCCTCATCTGGCTCCAAAATACAAAACTGCTTCTAGCTGCAGGACTTGGGGTATGTCCCCTCAGCTCTCTGGGCTGGTTTAGGGTTTCCTGAGAGTCATCCATCGATCCAGACCACATCATCCTTGTATGGGCACCAGGAGTTCCTGTCTCTCCTGCTGGTCAGTTGCTGCTCATCCCACCAGGACAAGTTCAGGGTTTGCCTGCTCTGGGAAGTCCCTGCTATTGATCCCAGACCCACAGTGATCTGTGTGTTGCTGTTGTGGGGCTCAGGGCAGACGATTATCAAGGAACGTTCCAGTTCATGGGTCTGATTGTCCTGCTTCAGTTGGCCAGTTGCTTGAAGGCAAGGAACCATTTCTAGTTTCTCCTCTCTCATATAATAATAGAAGCTTGTAAGGCCAGTGGCTGCTGCCACGGCCATGCAGGTTCCCACTGGATTTGGGCAGATGATAAAGGAGCTGTGGAGGCAGAAAATGGTGGGCCATTCCATTTATTAAAGTCTCATATGGTAGATGAGCAAACAGGGAGGGAAGACTGCTTCCCTTTCTCTCAGGGCTCCCAAAGCCCCAACCCCCTCTTTGGTTCCACAACCCAGACCCATTATCCAGACTCACCCCTCAGCACTCATCAACCTCAGCACTCCCAGCAAAACTTGCCTGGTGGAAATACCACTTTTCCAGCAAACAATAGCTCCTCCCCATGGAGGGAGGCAATCCATAATTTACAGTCTGCCACCCTGAGGGCAAGCACCCTGCAGCCTTCCATAGACCACATGCACATGGTGCTGCCCTGAAGATGCTGCCCCAAGGAGGAGCATATGGCAACGGTGTCCAACCTCTCCATCTCTGCTCCAAAGAGCATGATGACATCCACCCCTATGTCCCACAATCTCAGCAACCCTAACGGGCTCAGTAGGTTCTCTTTGCTGCTGCCATTTTACTTTCTAAAGTTCCTGGACGGCAGCTTCAGCCCGAGCTTTCTCCTCCTCAGAAGAGGAGCTGGAAATGCCTGCTCCTGCTGACTCAGAGCCATTCCACTGGCACAGCTCTATCTTTGGCTCCTGCGGCTGCCAGCTCTTGGCCTGAAGCTGAAATTGCAATTGTTCCTCCAACAACTGCTACTGCCAATGTTCAACTTCCAGGGCAAAGTGCAACTTGCAAATTTGTTTGGCCTTCTTCTTCAGAGATTGTTCCAGTTCCAGGCACCATTGGTGCTCAGCCTGCATCTGCAGTTCTTGAACCTGGTCAGCCTCCTTCTCCAATTCAAGCTGTTGCAGCTGCTGGGTCTGCAGTTCATCCTGGAGCTTTCGACCTTGAGCAGCCTCTCACAGGGCTGTAAAAAACAGCCAGCCCATTGTCCCCAAAAGAACCACCATGGGAACCATACACTGGGGAGCAATGACCAGTCCTCTACCCCACTCCTCAAGGGTGTTTGCGGCTCCATACCAATCTGATTTGAATCCTTCCAGTTATGCCAGATATAAGGCCAGGGCCGCTGCCATGGCCATGCAGGTTCACATTGGATTCAGGCAGACGGTAAAGCAACTGTGGAGCTAGAAGATGGTGGACCATTCCGTTTATTAAAGTCTCATAACAGTGGACGAGCAAATAGGCAGGGAAGACCACTTTCCTTTCTCTCAGGGCTCCCAAGCCCCTCAGCAATTTGGACTCACTGGACTCATTCTCCGGACTCACGGGACTCACAGGCCCCACCAGCTTCAGTACTCCCAGCAAAACAGACCTGATGGAAATACTACTTCTCTGGAAAACAACCTCTCTATCTCTGCTCTAAAGAGCATGATGCCATCCATCCTTACGTCCCACAATCTCAGCAACCCTAATAGGGGCTCAGTAGGTACTCTTTGCTGCTCCATTTTACAATCGCCCCTCCCCATGGAAGCAGGCAGTCTGCAATGTGCAATATGCTGCCCTGAGGGCAAGCCCCTGCAGCCTTCCACAGACCATGCACACAGCGCTGCCCTGCACCAATTAGGCAAAATACAAGCGAGCAAACCTAATTCACTTGTTTCACACTTGAAACACATTGGTTTGCCCAACAAAGCTCTATCATAGTTCGGAAGCTTATTTAAATCACTTTTTATTTTTTAATTATTTGACATACAATATTATATCAGTTTCAGGTGCACACCCCAGTGATTAGACATTTATAGAACTTGCTAAATGATCATCCTGATAAATCTCGTATCCATTTAACACCATACATATTTATTAGAATATTATTGACTATGCTGTACTTTACATCTTCATGACTATTCTGTAAAAACCAATTTGTGCTTCTTAATCCCTTCACCTTTTTCACCCATCTTCCCACCCCTCCCCCATCTGGCAACTACCAAATTGTTCTCTGCATCTCTGAGTCTGTTTCTGTTCTGCTTGTTTATTTTGTTTTTTAGATTTAATTGTTGATATATATGTATTTATTGCTATTTTATTGTTCATATTTTTTATCCTTTTCCCCCTTCTTATTAAAGAAGACTCTTTAACATTTCATGTAATACTGGTTCAGTGGTGATGAACTCCTTTAGCTTTTTCTTGTCTGGGAAACTATCTGTCCTTTGATTCTAAATGGTAGCTTTGCTGGGTAGAGTAATCTTGGTTGTAGAGCCTTGCTTTTCATCACTTTGAATATTCTTCCCAATCCCTTCTGGCCGGCAAAGTTTCTGTTGAAAAATCAGATGACAGTCATGGAAGCTCCCTCGTATGTAATGAATTGCTTTTCTCTCACTGCTTTTAAGATCCTCTTTGTCTTTAACCTTTGGCATTTTAATTAGGATGTATGTTGGTGTGGGCCTCTTTTGGGTTCACCTTGTTTGGGACTCTGTGCTTCCTGGACTTGGATTTCCTTCACCAGGTTAGAGAAGTTTTCTGTCATTATTCTTTCAAATACATTTTCAATTTCTTGCTCTCTCGCTTCTTCTTCTGGCACCCCCATGATGTGAATGTTGGTGTGCTTAAAGTTGTCCCAGAGGCACCTTACGCTGTCCTCACTCTTTTCGGTTCTTTTTTCTTTTTGCTCTTTTAATTGGGTGTTTTTTTGCTTCCTTATATTTCAAATCACTGTTTTGAGTCTTGGCTTCATCTGCTCTACTGTTCATTCCATGTAAATTATTCTTCATTTCAATTATCCTTTATTTCTGATTGGTTCCTTTTTATGTTTTATACATCTGTTTTTTCTAGTGTTAAAGTTCTAAGTTTATTGAACATCTTTATTTTGAACTCCTCATCTAAGTAGATTGCTTGTCTCTATCCTGTTGTAGTTGAGCCTTGATTCCTGTTGGCATGTCAATAGGAGGGATTATCCCCAGGCCAATTGGCTCAAAGGAATGACTGTGACCTCCAACCACTGTGGAAGATCAGCTGTGCAGGGGCCCACCCTACAGAGCAGTTTCTACTTTAGTGGGGCTCTGGTACCTGCTGAGTCTACCCTTTGAGTGTGTTGCTTGTGGAGGTGGTTGGGAGGTGCTTCAGCATGGCCTGAAGCTGTCCACCAGGTGCTCCGGCTCTGGGGCCAGGGTTAGCCACTGCCTGGGTGTCCAGGGCCACCTAGCAGGAGATACAAAGCAATCTGAAGAAGGCTTCCACTTGTGCTCGGGTTAGAGGTGCCCAAGCAAGGTCAAGCTGTGAACCAAGTCCAGCTGCTGCTAACGCTGGGCCTGGGGTCACATAGTGAGAGGCATGGGGTACACTGAGGCCAGATGCTGCTTGTTTGAGAGATTTAGGAAAGTCTGAAGCATGCGCCCAGACAGGCCATTCATATGGAAAAGCCACCGGAAACAGCTTGGGTGGGCTTGCAATTTGGGTGGGACGGAGTCTCGGGGAATCACCAGGGCAGCACTAACAGTGTGAGCCAGGTTGATGGAGACTTAGGTATGGTGCCCGTGGGCTCTGTGGTGGTGGCATGGTAGTGCGGGTGTCTCAGAAAAGGAACAATGACCTCTGCCAGCACTTCTGTCTGGGAGAAAGTTGTCCCTCCAGTCTTGGTGCCAGGCACTTCAGTTCCTCCCCCTGTGTCCCTGGTGCCTTTTGATCTGCTTCCCCAGTGCTGGAACGCAGAGGGAGTGAGTCTGAGTCGGTCCGTGCACAGGCACTTTAAGAGGAAAGGTCTGGGATTCCGGCAGCCCTCTGTCTCACTCAGTCACAATCTCCACTGGTTCTTATAGCCAGAAATTATGGGGACTTCTTTTCCTGGCACTGGAACCCTGGGCTGGGACCCCTCACTCCTCAGGGGGGACCTCTGCAGCCAAGATATTTTTCCTGATTTTTATCTGCCAGATGTGGGTGTGGGACCAGCGTGTCTTGTGTCTCTGCCCCACCTACAGAGACAAATTAAGGTCGGTTGAGGCCCTAGGCTCAGAAAAAAATATTGGGCCCTTTGTCCTTAGAAAAAAGTGTAAAGTTTGGGTTTTGCAGGGCCCTTCAGAAGTCAGGGCCCAGGGCACGTGCCCAGTGCTCCCGCCATTAAATCCGTCTCTGCCCTACTACCAGTCTCAATGTGACTTCTTTAAATCCCTAGTTGTAGGACTTCCATGCAGCTAGATTTCAGGCAGTTCTGAGTGATGGTTGCTCTGTAGTTTAGTTGAAATTTTGATGTCTTTATCAAAGTTTTTATGAACGATAACCTAGAAGTCCAAATTATGACAAAATGCTTTCTTCAAGTTTATGAAGGAAAGAGACTTATATTGTGCAGCTGCAGAAGAAGAGAAGTAAGGTCCAAAAATAACATTTTCAGAGAAGTTGACTTCAACTCAACCTTGAGAATATTTCAGCAGCCAGACCTGTTCAGCACACAAAGGGCTACCTTGCAAGGGGTGGGCTCCTAATCTGTGGAGGTGTATGCTCAAAGGTCGTGTATTTTAGGGGCACATTTTTGTAATGCTATATGGATAGTTAGACTGAATCAATGTTCCTCAAAATGGGGAGGAGGGATCATTGGTAGCAGATGAACCATAAATATTGAATTATCTTTTCAATTCTCTTTCCATCTTTGTAGTTGCTTCAAGGAGAAAGGCTCAGTGTGTTGCTAATGCCTCTCTGATCTCCCTTTTTACAAATTGAGGACAGACCTCAGGCATCAGCATCTCTGCAGGTGATACTGTTTTGTTTTCCTTAAACTTAACTTTTTTGGTGATCTTTCATTTATACCTAATGATATTGGTTTTTTAAAAAATTATTTTAACTAAGACTAGGGGAAGTCCTTTATAAATAAATTCAATTAAGTATAAAACAACAATCAGCAGGGAGGTATTAAGTACGGTAGTGTGCAGGACTGTCAAAGATCCTGATGCCGCTATGACACCCTTTGGGCCCCTTCCAGCTCTGCCAGGAAACTGAACATCTTTCATTGCAACCCTCCCATCCTCCAACTTCCTCTTTTCGTGGCCAGGAGAGAGTGCAAGGCAGGAGGCTCAGCCTAAAGAGTGGTCTTTGCAATGGCTACAGCCCCTCTTGCTCTTTCCAGTTTTTCCTTCTGGTTCTATCCCAGATGCCACCCCTGGTTTCCTGGGATCCTCAGAGACTATAATCAGCACCTTCCAAAGTATTAACCAGGACATGATTTATTTACCTATGATATGCTTGATACACGAGATACCAGATTATCATTTAAATTTTATTTTAAAATAAAAAGTAGATGTAATAAAGGAGATTTTAATAAGCTATAATGAACAAGGATTAATTTTGACTTGAATCTATCCAATGGTCAGCAAACTGCGGCTCTTTGGCCCCTTGAGTGTGGCTCTTCCACAAAATACCATGTTCGGGCGCTACCTCAATAAGGAATGTACCTACCTATATAGTTTAAGTTCAAAAAATTTGGCTCTCAAAAGAAATTTCAATTGTTGTACTGTTGATATTTGGCTCTGTTGACTAAAGAGTTTGCCGACCGCTGTAATTAGGCAAATAGGATAGTAATGATCTTTGACAATTATATATAGTACCTTGCACTTTCCAAAATACCTCCCCAGCCTTTAGCTGCTTAAATCCTCCCAAGAATCTTGCTGGGACTGAGGGAGTCAGGGAAGGTGTCACCATCCCCCACCTGACAGGCCAGGCACCTGAAGGCCAGCCAGGGTGATCCTGGCTGAAGATCCTCAGCTAACCAATGAAAGAACTGGGCAGAGGAGCCATGGGTCAGGGCCCTTCCTCACTTAGCACTGTCCACACCATGTGGTGCACTTATTTGGAAGGTGGATAAACCAAGGCAAAGGAGGCTTTGGAAGGAAAGAGAAGATGAAGTAACTAGGCATTGACTAGAGACAGGGATTTTCATTCTGGTACCAAGAATATATTAAGTGAGTCCAAGGGGAGCTCAGACGTAATAGGACAGACCCAGTGTGCCATCACTTTGAGATGTAAGGAACTAAAGAGTGAGGAAATAATTCTGCTCCAGGGTGGAGGAGAAGTCACAGGACCATTTGCATTGGACCTTGTAGTACATGTAAGAGTTTGCAGGGGGACAAGATAGTAATGGTAGGAAGAAAATCAACATTTGTAGAGAACCTACTGTGGGCCATACATCTACATACATAAGCCAGTTGGATTTTCCCAACAACCTAGTGAGGTGCCGGTGGTAATAATAGTGATAATAATAATTATTATTGTTATATACTGGGTTTGATGCTAATAGCATCCTATGAATTACCTCACTTAATCCTTAAAGTGACACTGTGAGGTAAGTGTTATCAACCCACTTTGTAGATAAAGGAAAGGTTTAAGTAACTTCCCAAGTTCACCCAGCTGTGGAAGGACAGAACTGATCATTGAACTTCAGCTTTGACTCTATAGCACCCCAGCATTGGAAGCAGAACCTGCTTCAGCCAGGTCACCTAATGGATATAGTCCTTCCCATCTGAATCACTCTGTCTCAAGGTTGGCATCAACCAAAGGCAGCTTCTAAGTCCGTGGATTTCAACTGGCATGAAGGCTCCCTGCACTGAAGCCTTGTGCTGCTGTCAGCCACGAGGTACTCCAAGACAGAGCCCTACATCAAACTCCCTCTCACCCAGACAGCTGCTCTGCTTCCCACCTGGCGTCCTAACATGTGATCACATCGCTGGCCCACTTTGCACCCTCATTCAGCCTTGGCCTATGAGACCCTTCACAGTCTGGCCCCGCTAGCTGGCTCTGCCTTCGCCATGCCCCGCTTCACCCCAGCCTACCCAGATGGTCTCAGAGTAACTCATATCTGACTTCACAGCTTCACACCCAGACTCCCTGCTGCCTGCAGGATGCTCTTACTTCTCTTTGCCCTTTCCGCCTGGCAAACTCTTATGTGTACTTCAAGGCCCACTGCAAATGTTTCTGTAACTCTTCCTCTACCCTGACTCAGAATTAACTACTCTGTCTCTCCCTCTCTCCTCTGGGATATGATTTCTCACAGAGCATAACATAGTAGACATCTGTTACTCTCCCCCCTTCTTCTGATAACAACATCTAGGTTTTCCTCTGGGGTGTCAGCCCTGAGCAGTGGTGAGCCTGTGACCAGCAGTACATCATCTTGGCCACAGAGCTTTAAAGTATGAGATGGAATTCTAGGCCTTTTGCTAGAACAACTGGGGAAAGCTCTCCTTCTGTGAGGATTGCTACCAGTCAAGGTATTTTGGTCTGGAGAGGGCCTGCATGCCTGAGAGTGAAGCCAACAGAGAAAGGAAAGCAGAACCAAGAGATGGAGAGAGTAAGACAAGGTCCCAATGACATCCTTTGAGCACCTGGATCCAGCTATGCCTGAAGCCAACTACCTCCTATTTCTTTGTATATACATATATTTTAAATTTTTTATTTATTCATTTTAGAGAGAGTAGAGGGAGAGAGAGAAAGGAGGGAGGAGCAGGAAACATCAATTTGTAGTTGCTTCCTGTATGTGCTTTGACTGGGCAAGTCCTGGGTTTTGACCTGGGGGCCTCAGCATTCCAGGTCCACACTTTATCCACTGTGCCACCAAAGGTCAGTCTCTTTGTTTTTTGACTAAAATTTTTGATCCCTTAAATTTCTCCTCCTATTACTATCATTTTTGCTTAAACCAGTCTGAAGTATTTCTGTTGCTTCAACTAAAGGTGTTCTGACCAATTGATAATTCTTAGTTGGTGTTAATTTTATCTACCAGGTTGTGAGCTTTCTCAAGGCATATCCAGTCATCTTTTTAATCCTCTGTGACTAGTACTGTGGCTAGCACATACATGGCAGATACTCAAGAACTATTAGAAGAGTGAGTGAAGGATGAATTGGATTCTGCCAAGGGCTATGGAGGAATACAAGGAAATATAAGAGATTGTTCTTGCCTTTAAGAGGCTCATAGAATAGAGGTAATCAAGTAAAACTGAGGTCATTAATGTGGGCCCTAATGCAACACATGGACATATACAAATGTACAGGGAGACTGCCACATGAACATGAAAGCAGAACTCAGGATGATTTATCTACAAGCCAAGGAACAGCACGAATTGCCAGCAAACTTCCCAAAGCCTGGGGAAAGGCACAGAACAGTCTTCTCCCCAGCCCTCAGAAGGAACCAACCCTGCCTGCCACATCTTCACCTAGACTTCCAGCCTCCAGAATTGTGAGACAGTACGTTTCTGCATTTTAAGCCACTTAGTTGTGACAGTTGTTAGAATAGCCCTGTGTGGAGAGGACACAGCCCAGGCGCTCATCTGGCTCCTCAAAGGACTGGCTTATTCATTCAATCTCTCTGGCCTGTCTCCAGACCTCTCTCCATCCTCTGACCTCAGGCCACATCACCTTCTCTTAGTTCTAGAAGGTGGCCATGCTCACAGAGCCTCCATACTTCCTGCTGGGCCTGATGTCCCTTATCCCTGGGTTGTGTTGAAACCTACCCATCCTTGTTGACTGTGTGCCCTGCTGGGCACCAGCGACACAGTGGGGAACAGGACAGATGTAAACTGGAGAGGACTCAAAGTCCAGAGACAAAAAGTAAGTGAATAGGACGAAGTTCAGGCGTGGTAGTGCTGTAATGATGATAAAATAAGGTGGTGTACTAGAGACCTGGGGCCACTGGGGATCAGGGGAGGCCTCAACTAGAAACATCTCTGCTAAGGGCAGAGTCTCACTGGCAAGAAGGACCAGTATGGTGAGCTGATGCCCACCTCCACTTTTGCCAGCTAGACTCTCAAGGCACCATGCATTTTTCCTTCAAAGCCCCTACCACTATTACAATTTCTTATTTATGTGACTATTTGATTGACACCTGAGGTCCCCATCAGGGAGCATGGCTCATTTTATTTACCACTGCCTAGCACAAAAGATGGCACTAAGTTGATATTTGAAGAATTAATGATTCATGCTCCAAGGTAGGGTAATAAATTCCATTTCCTCCTTGGGGCAGCTTAGGTAGCAAGAGATTAACCGCACCTTTTTGACACTGGAACTATATGAGGCAGTGATTCTCAAAGGCAGTTTTGCTAGTAAATGCTCAAGCAAGCCCAAAGTAAAACCCAAGAATGTTCTGGAAGGGAGCAGGAAGCAAGAGGCAGGGACTCAGCATCTAGGGGTTGGTGTCGGCTGGAGGAGCTCACCTCCCTCTTTGAGGCACCACAACCCAGGGCTGTAGATTTGGATCCATCTGCAATGTGGGACTCTGCAGGCCTAGGAATGGGTTCTGTTTGCTAAGCAGAATTTTCCGGCCCCTAGCTGAGAAGCCGGAGAATCTGGATCCCTGCTAATTTCATTTTCCTAACTCAACAGCTTGGCATGGCTCACTCTTCTAGGTGTAAAATTGTGGAGCCTCAGACCCAGTTCCCCTAGCCAAAGAAGGAACACTGTGACTCACCAGAAATTTTCACTGCTCTGTTCTGGCAAAAAAAAAAAGAGAGAGAAGAAGAAAGAAATATATACATATGACAGTCCTCACATTACGCCTTCTACCAGCAGCTGCCCCCTGCCGCAGACACTCGTGCTAGACTGGAAAAGAGAAAGGCTGCCCAAGACACGCCTAAGACGAGAGAGCGCAGGTTCTTTTCCACGTCCTCCGAGAGTGCGGCTGCAGCACGCACAAATGGCTCTCAGGCCCAAGGGTTTCCACTTTCAAAAAAGACAACCCCCTGAAAACAGAGGGACAAAACTAAGGTCCCAAAGGCCAGTGCCCAGCTCCACCATCTGTGGAAAGCAGACAAAGGGGCCTCCTGACTTAAGGGGTCACTGCAGTGTCTCTGAGGCAGGGGTCTTTCGGCTGGACTCTCAACGGAGAGTTGAAGGGAGCAGGTGAAGAGGGTCAGTAGGATGGACTCGGTGGGGGGAGTCCCAGGCAGAGGGAACAGAATGGGCAAAGGCTCATGTGGGACAGGGAGCTCTGTGGGGGGAGTCCCAGGCAGAGGGAACAGAATGGGCAAAGGCTCATGTGGGACAGGGAGCTCGGTGAATTTAAGGACCTGAATAAGGGCCAGTGTGGCTGGAGCCCAGAATGCAAGGTGGAGGACGGGCAGGTGCCGGGTCTGCCACCTGCAAGATCAGCACATGGACCACCACCCTGTTGACCATCTGGGTTGTTTGGGGACCACAGCAAAAGCACCCAGGCCACAGATGGTGGAGCTGGGCACTGGCCTTTGGGACCTTAGTTTTGTCCTTCCTTTTTCAGGGGGTTACTTGTCTTTTTTGAAAGTGGGAACCCTTGGGCCCAAGAGCCATTTGTGCGTGCTGTAGCCGCACTCTCGGAGGACGTGGAAAAGAACCTGCGCTCTCTCATCTGAGGCGCGTCTTGGGCAGCCTTTCTCTTTTCCAGTCTAGCACGAGTGTCTGCGGCAGGTGGGAGCTGCTGGGAGAAGGCACAATGTGGGAACTGTCGTATTTATGTGCACATACACGGACACATACATGTACACCTGTGGTGCTTCTTGCCATCCTCCTCATGGTGGCCAGAACGAGAGTTTGAAAATGCAATTTTACTCTTTCACTACCCTGCTCCAAACCCTTCGATGACTCCCCACTTACCTTAGGACAAAGCTCAAACTCTCTAAAGAGCCTTGGCTGTGTAGCCTCATTTATCACTCCCACCCCCACCCCAGGCGCCATGCTGAAGCCTGCCCTGGCTATGTTGAGCTCGCCAACATGCTCTCTCTAGCCTCCGTTTCTCCACCAGAACAGCTCTGCCCTGCAATACTCCATTCTAGCCTTCAGTGCTCAGTCTGGAATATGTTCCTCCAGAAAGCCATCCAAATCCACCTCTCCACCCCCTCTTTTGCTCCGCAGCCCCCTTCCCTACGCTTATGAGGCTTTATCATCATCTTGCTTTCTTGTGTGTCCCCTCACTCGAGTGGAAGTCTTGTGGGATTCGGGTCTTGCCTGTTGGGGTCTCTGCTGTCCCTGAAGCCCTCTGCTGTGCCGGCTCACGCACACACACAGGCAGACGGCACATGAGTGAAAGCCAAATGAACCAAGATCTTCGTCTTCCCAGCAGCAGCTCACTTCGACAAGTCCTTGGCTGCTTTTTTTTTTTTTTTTTTTTTTAAAAACTTTAGCTTTTATTATTTATTTATTTATTTATTTATTTATTTATTTATTTATTTATTTATTTTAGAGAGGAGACACAAAGTGAGAGAGAGAAAGAGAGAGAGAGAGAGAAAGGGGGGAGGAGCTAGAAGCATCAACTCCCATATGTGCCTTGACCAGACCAGTGCATGGTTTTGAACTGGCAACCTCAGTGTTCCCAGGTCGACACTTTATCCACTGCGCCACCACAGGTCAGGCTCTTGGCTGCTTTTGAGTCACTTTCTTCTCCTTGCCTCCACTCATTCTGCCTCCCCCGGAAATTCCATCTGAGGCTGCACTGCCTCCTGCCCACAGCTTCTCATAAGGAAAGCGCTGTCCTTTCTGCCCTTTCTCTTAGCCAGTCTCCCTGGCCAGGTGGCCTAATTAATGGTCCCCAAGCCTTCCCAGCAATTCTGCACCCTTTCAAGATCTTTTTCCTCCCACCACCCCCAAAACTCATCTTCTGGCTGTGACTTCCATAAATTTTGCACACTTAATTCCCTGATGCTGTTCAATTCTCGCATCCCAGGCTGAGCAAAGCCCCTGAAGTAATTTAGGTAACGGCTTAATTATCTCATCTCTCCTTTGCTCTAATCTTCCCATCTCCATTGCCACCTAGAAAGCAGTGAAAAATGGGAGGTGTAAAGTATTTTCTGCCCAAACCTATTTCTCCCCTTGCAGTTCTTATCTTGGTTCATGTCATCAACATCCCTTTCTCCTGGGATCTGAACTTTAGAAGCACCATCCACTCCTCTCTTCCCCGCCGACTCTATTTCCAGGATGTCTCCAAGATCACCCGCTCTCCTGTTGGGGAGTCTCTCAAATCCAGCCTTCTCTGGTTGCTATTCAGGCCCTCATGATCTCTGTTCTCCTGGACTAAGCTCACCTCCTGACTGGTCCTTTTGGCTTCAGCCCCATGTCTTTGCCCACACCCATCCATCCATCCATCCATCCACCATTCACTTATTTATTTACCCACCTGCCCACCCATTTACACATCTATTCACCTATCTACCCATCCATCCACCACCCATCAATTTACTCACCCACCAACCCATCCACCCACCTATCCACCCACCTATTCATCCACCTATCTATTGCATCCATCCATCCATCATCTTTCCATCCTCCAATCTGCTCTCAACGATCTTTCTAAGACACACATTGATTAGATCATACCAGTACCAAGGTTCTACCCCAGAGATTCTGACTCAATTGGTCTTGAATTGGGCCTGGATCTTGGTTCTTTTAAAAACTCCCCAGGTGATTCTAGTGTGCAACTCAGATTGAGAACCATGTGACTTAGACTATCGGCCCAGCTCATTAGCTTGGCATTCAATGCCCCTCATCCCCCAGTCAGCCTCTTTACCCGTCTCCTTAGCCTCATGTTTTGCCAGTACTCCCCTACCACATGTGGAATTTTTGCTCTACTTAAGCTACTTCCCTATCTTTGTATCCACGGTTCCCTCTGCCTATAATTCCATCTTTCTCTGCCCCTCTATTTGGAAAACTTCTACCCATTCTTTAAGATCCAGCACAAATGTGACCTTTTTTGATGTGCCTCTCTTCCATAGCATCTCCTATGTGTCAGGCACATTGCTTGGCCTTGGATATGGTCACTAAAACAGAAACAACCCCTGCTCTGAAACAACTTACAGATGATCGGGGCATGGAAACTTCTAAGACAGACGATCTCAGACTTGAGCGTGCATCAGAATCACCTGGAGGGTTGGTTAAAATGCAGACGTTGGCTGGACCAGCCCTAAGGGTTTCTTATTAAATGATCTGGTGTAGCTCTGCATTCCATTAAATTCCCAAGTGATGCCGATACTGCTGGTCTGGGTGGGCACACTTGGGGGACTGGTGCCTTCGAGTGTGGGCATAGACATGCTGCCTGGAGAGGCGCCATTTAAACTGAGACCTAGAGGAAAAGAAGGAGGCAGTCATGACAAGAGCAGCAGCTAAGGCATTCCAGATGGAAGGAACAGTGTGAGTGAAGGCCCCAGGTGGGGAAGGACTCTGCATGAAAGCCAGGAGAGCCCAGGAGGAGAGCAGCGCTTTCTCCAACTTCTCGGCAGAACAGGCTTTATGTCACCTTCTATGGTGACCTTCTTCTTCTGCCTCAGACACTTGACAAGTAGTCCGTCCAAGGCAGGTCTGTGTCATGTTCCTCTAGAGCCCTTCTGAGACCTGAGGTAAATGCTGAGGGACCCGGTTGGGTGGTTGAATTTTAGTGTTCTGGCTTTTTTTCTAGGCTATGAGCAGAGGAGGAATCTGTTTCTCCGAAGTGGCATGGCTCCTCCCTTTTTCTTAGAGAGTTTCTAATATATCTAGCTTCTCTCTAAACCAAATTCCCTTCTCCCAAATTCTTGCTACTGACACAGATTTTTAGCTTATTTTGTAACCGAAGGAAAATTCCTCTAAGTCAGTGGTTCTTAATCTTTTTTGAGGTACTGAACCCACCAGTTTCATATGCGCATTCACCAAACCCTTCTTTAGTGATAAATAAAATATGATTTTTTCCCCCAAATTTAGTTTTGCAGGTGCGAGACTAGAGTTGCTCAACTTGGCATTGCATATCATGCAGATAGGACGCTGACTCCCATCCCGTTCCGTGATACATGTGAATCCATGTTGTACATATTTGTCTGACCACTTTCTTTTTATGCTCAACATATTTAGTATGGATTAAAATATTGAGAAAGAAACCACACGACGTACAACTACGACAGCCGTTGACTACTGCGTGCACTAAATTCCCCGCAGCACTGGTTGGCCAAGCAAAGTAATGTGATCCTCTGCAGCAAGTGATGGCCAAGCGGGGTGTGTCATCACGACTTTACACAAGTGTGTCTTTACCTCTGTGGCAGAGGCTTCTCCAAACCCCTGAGACCGACTCATCGAACCCCTAGGGTTCTATAGAACCCAGGTTAAGAACCACTGCTCTAAGTCAAGTGGAAGGCGCTCCACCTATTCTTCCAAAGCCCAGGGTTTGGGTGTGGTGAGGGTGTGGGGGTGCTGTGGGAGCCCAGAGGCCCTCAGGGCTGCACCCTCCAGTGCTTGCACTTGGCTTTGAGAGGATGATGCATTCACAGTAAGAGTTAGCAGACTTCCCTTCCTCAAAAAACGCTGATAGTGGGAGGCTGAGAACATAAGCATTGCCAGCTCTCCTAGGTGGCCCACTGGAGGGCACAAGTTGAGCAAGGGGGTCCCTGAGGCAACCGCCCTCAGGTGGACAATGGGCCTCTTCCCCACACAGCCTGCCTTTCCAACATCTCCCAGCCTGGAAAGCAGAGTAAGGGAAGAGTCAGGGTCCGAGGGCAAGATGGTAACATGGGGCTGTGGGTTTGATTTAGATTTCTAATGGTTCTTCCCTCTTCCTTTCTAGAGAATTAGATATATATACTGTAATGCTGGTGGTTGAGGCCAGGCAGGTCCACGTTGGATTCAGGCAGTCAGTAGAGAAACTGCAGAGCCAGCAAGCATAGGTCCATTTCCGTTTAATAGTGTCTCACAGTGGCGGGCGAGCAAACAGGCAGGGGAAAACCACTTCTCAGGCAAACAAACAGCAAAAATGACCCTCACAGCCTGACCTGTGGTGGTGCAGTGGATAAAGCATCGACCTGGAACATTGAGGTTGCTGGTTCAAAACCCTGGGCTTCCCTGGTCACGGCACATATGGGAGTTGTTGCTTCCTGCTCCTGCCCCCCTTCTCTTTCTCTCTCCCTCCTCCCTAAAATGAATAAAAAATAAGTGACCCTCATAGTGGTGGCCAGGCAATCTGCAACCCGTCATCCACTGCTCTGTGGGCAAGCACCCGTTACCTTACGTAGGCTATACACACATGGCGCTGCCACGTGCTCATGCACTAATCAAGCCAAGAGCTTGCAGCCAGCTGACAAACCAGCAAGCAAGCCTAACACAGTTGTTTTCTCAACATATACCCTTTACTGGAGCTAACAGAGGGGTCTTTGAGAGAGAGAGTCCCCATTTCCCAAGCTTTGGGAAAGAATGGTATATAGATCTGTGGTTCCCAGACTTCAGAGTGAATCAGTATTCCCTGGAAGGTCTGGTATAACCCACATTGCTGGGACTACCCTCAGTTTCTGACTCAGCAGGGCTAGAGTTAGGCTCAGGAATCTGTATGTTTAACAAGATCCCAGGTGCTGCTGCTGTTGGTGGTCTCCGGACCACACTTTGAGAAACCCTATTTTAGCATAAAGCCCAGCCGGAAGATGCCATGAATGTATCCATCATTACAGGAAAAAGATTTACTTACCTTATATGTACTTCACTCAAAACAACTTTCTTAGCCCCTCCTCCCAAATACAAAACCTGAAGCCCCCCAGGCCCACAGTCCTAGGGGAGGACAAAGGGGTTGGGGAGGCAGGGAAGGGAAAGGGAAGTGTTGACATCTGTTCTTTTGGCTGCATAGCTCTAGAACTCACACAAGCATTTCAAACACAACAGGTTGAGTGTTTCTTAGCCCAGAGGAAGGTGGCTTCTTCCCAGAAGGGAGAGAGGCACTGGCACATGCTGTAGCAATGGGAGAGTGGACGGCAGGACTGGACCAAGTGTCGGAGAGCTGAGTTTTGGCCCCAGCACTGCTCTGTGACTTCGGGAGGATCACTTCAGTTTTTGCGGTATCCGTTTCTCCCACTGTGGATGCGTTCAGACTAAAACACAGTGAGTGACACTATAGACACTGTCTGGGTAACAGTCTTTGTGAAGCCAACCAAGCTGTCTTGGTGTCCACAGGAAGGACCAGTACCTCCTCTCGCCGGTGAACTGCTGGTACCTGGTCCTGCATCAGACCAGGCGGGAGAGCCGGGACCATGCCACTCTCAATGACATCTTCATGAACAATGTCATCGTCCGTCTCTCACAGATCAGCGAGGATGTCATCAGACTCTTCAAAAAGGTGGGAAAGCAGGCCATCTGACTTCCCCGGGCTGGTTATACCAACACTGTGCCATCCAGGGTGAGATGTGGTTTGGGGACATAAGACCAGGAGGGCAGGTATGTTGAAGGGTGCAGGGGGTCAAGGACTGGGCTTGGCATTCCAGAACCTGAGTTTGAATCCTGGATGTGGCTGGTGGCTTAGCCACTTTAGTAACCACCACAAACATAAAAACCTTTCCATGGTAAAGTAGTACATGCCCATGGTAGGAAATTGGAAAAATGGACATGAGAACACACACAACTTGAAATCACCTGGTTTTATCACTCCATAGTCGTCAACTCATGTCAAAGGAATTTCTTTCCTTTTTTTAATTAATTTTAATGGGGTGACATTAATAAATCAGGGTACATATGTTCAAAAAAAACATCTCCACATTATCTTATCATTCAATTATGTTGCATACCCATCACCCAAAGTCAGATTGTCCTCTGTCACCTTCTATCTGGTTTTCTTTGTGCCCCTCCCCTCTCCCACTCTCTCCTCCCTCCCCCTACCCCGTAACCACCACACTCTTGTCCATGTCTCATAGTCTCACTTCTATGTCCCACCTATGTATGAAATCATGCTGTTCTCAGTTTTTTTTCTGTTTTACTTATTTCACTCCGTATAATGTTATCAAGGTCCATCCATTTTGTTGTAAATGATCCAATGTCACATTTTTTATGCCTGAGTAGTATTCTATAGTATACATGTACCAAAGCTTTTTAAGCCACTCGTCCTCTGATGGACACTTGGGCTGTTTCCAGATCTTCGCTATTGTGAACAATGCTGCCACGAACATGGGGGCGCATTTCTTCTTTTTGAACAGTGCTATGGTGTTCTTAGGGTATATTCCTAAAAGTGGGATAGCTGGGTCAAAAGGCAGTTCGAGTTTTAATTTTTTTGAGGAATCTCCATACTGTTTTCCACAGTGGCTGCACCAGTCTGCATTCCCACCAGCAGTGCAGGAGGGTTCCCTTTTCTCCACATCCTCGCCAGCACTTATTCTGTGCTGTTTTGCTGATGAGTGCCATTCTGACTGGTGTGAGGTGATATCTCATTGTGGTTTTAATTTGCATTTCTCTAGTAATTAGTGATGTTGAGCATTTTTTCATATGCCTATTGGCCATCTGTATGTCCTCTTTGGAGAAATTTCTATTCATTTCTTTTGCCCATTTTTTGATTGGATTGTTTGTCTTCCTGGTGTAGAGTTTGTAAGTTCTTTATAAATTTTGGTTATTAACCCCTTATCAGACGTGTTGTTGAATATGTTCTCCCATTGTGTGGTTTGTCTTTTTATTCTATTCTTATTGTCTTTAGCTGTGCAAAAACTTTTTAGTTTGATATAGTCCCATTTGTTTATCTTTCCTTTTATTTCATTTGTCCATGGAGATAAATCGGCAAATATATTGCTACGAAGATGTCAGAGAGCTTACCGCCTATGTTTTCTTCGAAGGTGCTTATGGTTTCACGGCTTACATTTAAGTCTTTTATCCATTTTGAGTTTATTTTTGTGAATGGTGTAAGTTGGTGGTCTAGTTTCATTATTTGCAGGTAGCTGTCCTGCAAATAATTTTGGGAATTAAAAAATTAAAAAAAAAAAAATTTTCCCAACACTATTTGTTAAAGAGGCTGTCTTTACTCCATTGTATGTTCTTTCCTCCTTTGTCAAATATCAGTTGTCCATAAAGGTGTGGGTTTATTTCTGGGTTCTCTGTTCTGTTCCATTGATCTATGTGCCTGTTCTTATGCCAGTACCAGGCTGTCTTGAGTACAATGGCCTTGTAGTAAACCTTGATATCTGGAAGAGTGATACTTCCTGCTTTATTTTTTCTTTTTAGGATTGCTGAGGCTATTCGTGTTCTTTTTTGGTTCCATATAAATTTTTGGAATATGTGTTCTATATCTTTGAAGTATGTCATTGATATTTTAATTGGTATTGCATTGAATTTATAAATTGCTTTGAGTAATATAGACATTTCAAAGGAATTTCTTTATACGTACACATGCAGATACATTTTCTATGAGTGCTCATGTTTATACATTCTCAAGTATAGAGATGCACTTCCCCAGCGAGATCAGACTGTATATGTGATTTTACTATCTGCTTATGTTGCCTAAAAAATGATATAGCACTTTATTACAGAATTTTCCCATGTCCATAAATATATTTCTATAGCAGTTTTGAATGGTTAATAGTATTTTATTATATAATGTACCCTAATCTATTTAACCAATGTCTTATTGTTGAATACTCTACTTAGGTTATTTCATTGTTTTACTCTTATAAGCAATGTTTCCGTGAGCAGTGTTGTATATACACCTTTGTCACATTCATTGCTATTTCCTAGGATCAGTTTCCACAGTGGGAATTTTGGGATAAAAAATTTGCTTATCGTTAAGTCTTTTGACAGACTGTTCAGCTGCTAACAGAAAGATTTGATCCATGTAAGCCAAGTGGAAGGAGCAGTTTATGCCCCAAGGTCTCTGTAGCCCAAGCACTTGCATAGTGCCAAGCAAATGCCAGGTGCTGCGTAAATGTCTGTAGAACTTGACTCACTTCTATGAATTTTAGTGTTTTCATTTGTAAAGTGGGCAAGTCATTTAGTCTTCCTGAGCCTCATCCTCTTTGTCTTACCAGTGAGGTTGAGATCCACTTCCCAGCGGCAGGGCAAGGGTTAAAGAAACAGTGTGTGTGAAGGAAGAAGGTGTTCAGGACGTGGTCTTTGGGTCCAGAAACCTTGAAAACCCTGGTGTCATAATCCTGGGTCTCTCATCAGCTTTCCATCATCAGTCTTTGGGCTAGTTTCTTCTACTCTCTGTGCCTCGTTTTCTTCATTTGTAAGATGAGGCTAGAAATAACCACTGGGCAGTTGGGAGGATTAAGAGGGTTTTTAATCCTAAATAAAGCATGGAAAACAGTGCCTGGCTACTAGGTGTTCAGGAAAACTGGATATTGTTATATGAATGTAAGAGACTGTTACTAATAAAATAATCCAGCCCTGGCCAGATACCATAGCTTTGTTGGTGAGCATCATCCCAAAGCCCAGAGTTTGCAGGTTCAGTCCCCAGTCAGGGCACATGCAGAACAGATAGATGTTCCTGTCTCTCTCCTGCTTTCTCTCTTCGTCTCTCTAAAATCAATAAAATACTGTAAACATTAAATTAAAAAAAAAAATCCTGTTCATCTGTTCTTGCCAGGTGTCAATTTTAGGGATTAGGCGACCTGGGATTGCTAGAAAGAGGACAAGTTGATTTGAAATGTTATAATCTCTCCATGGTCTGTATTAGGACTATCCATTCTGAGGATGACTTCTACAGTAAAACTGTAATCACAGGCTAGTTCACTCTGTCCACACGGTATGCTCTGGGGTCCTCCTGGGGCTGCGGTCATGAAACATAACCTAAGTTTAATATTTGCATAAGCAAACATAATTAGGAAGGTAAATACAGCGCAGTAAAAGAACAAAACAAAACAAAAATCACACTGCCCTCTGCAAAGCCTCACGGATATAATTCAGGTCACTTGGTTCCATCACAAGCCTCTGCCTGCTGCCATGGTCACATCTTTTTTCCTGGGTGGGAGTGACTCAGAGAGAAAGGACCATCAGGGCCTTTCGGAAATGAAGGTCTTTTTCCTGAGCTAACCCCGGGGACAAGTGACATAAATCTCTTTAGTTCTCATTTAGGCTGACAGCAGCCTCACTTGTGATGGAGGTTAACAGGGTGGAAAATAATGAAAAAATGTCTGCAGCTGAGCTCCTGGCTGCCTTGTTACCAGGCCTGGGCCTGTGGAACAAAGGAGACAACCCAGTCCTGTGGGCCAGGAGAGAGATGGGGACAGGACCTCGCTGGCTGATTTAGCACAGCACGGCCTCTTTGTGTCACATCAGCTATAGATAATCTCGTCACTGAGGCTGCACTCCTTCTGTAATAATAGTTCCTGTAGGTCTCAAAGTGACTGCAGGGGCCAGTCTCTGGTCAGACTGAGGACTGGGCTTGTCACTCACCCCATTTTATAGATGAGGAGGTAAAGCCTGAGAAGCTGCAAGGAGGACCCAAACTTGGTGACTTTGGGCCTGCTGTCACCACCAGCAGGAGGCAGTGTGGCTGGGCTTTTGGAATCTCATCTGGGAGATGGAGATGGTGACAGTGTCTTTATCAGTGTCCTGTTTTGAAGAGTAGCTGTAGGCTTGGCTTCTAGTGGGTGCTCATTAAATGGAGCTGAAGAGTAGAGCCCCCTCTCCATCCCTGGGATAGATAGCACTTGGGTGGGTGTTCCTTCATCACCCCACCATGTCATGCTCTAGAAATGCATCTTCAGGAGGTGGGAGCAGCATCAAGGCCAGGTGCCCTTTCTGGGCTTTTGACTGCCAGCTTTCGCTGATGCAAGATGCTGTTTGACTGAGTAACTGCCTTTTCATGATTCTCCATTTTCCCATTTGTAGTGGACTCTATTTTTATGACTGGAGGAAGCATTTTAAATTCCAGAACCCATTCTAGGTTTTGTCTGGTCAAATGGGCCTATGTATACAGGTGGCCCTTGCTTTAACTGTGAGTTGTGGATGCACCGGAGCAGAATGAAATTGGACGAGATCTTAGAGGTCATTGTAGGGATCAGGACTCTTATGGTTGCAAACAACAGAAACCCAGCTCAACCAGCTTGAAGGAAGAGAGGAAATTTACCAGCTCTCTAGAGCCAAGTCTGGCTTCAAGCACGGGGGGCTTTAAGGGCACAAAGGAATTCAGTCTCTCTGAAGTTTTGCTCCAATTCCCCTTCTCCTTTTTGGAGGGACAGTGAAGAGCTCTTTTGTGGGCAGTCTTTCTCCATGTGATCCCTAGACGTTCCCTGGCAGCTCCAGGCTTACATCCTACCTGCTTCAAGTTCGGTGGAAAGGGAGAGCTTCCTTTTCCTAGAATTGCATCTTATGGACTCTGATTGGCCCAGTGTGGGTCACATGAGCTCTCCTGCCACTATACCTGTGGCTGGGGGATGCAGTGTGGACTGAAGTTGAGTGTATACTAAACTTCACTTGACACATGGGACAGAGAATTGGTGAAGGGTGGTTCCCTAGGATAATGGGCACAGTAACTCAATAGATGTCTACTAGACTTTCTGTTCCAGTCCTTTTATCATCCTCTGTAAGCATGATCATCCTTCCTCTGCTAGATATCCCTCAATGAAGGGCATTCATTATCTCTCAGGACAGCTCATTTCATTTGGGGACAACATGATTAGTAGAAAATTCTCCCTAATGTTGAGATGAAGTCTTACAGTGTTTCCACTCAACAAGGTCTGCTGGTATACTTGAGGGCCACATAGCTCAAATCCACATGAAAACCTGGCAGTTGCTTGAAGACAGAAATCATGATCATCTACCCAGGTCTTTCGTACTTTGGGGGGAAACAGTCCAGGTTACTCCACTGTGATTTGACTTTGTGTTTCCTTCCCACCTGGGATACGCTCCCTGGGTCACTCTCTGGGTCTTCTCTAACCCACAGAAGTTAATATCGGGACCATTCAGAATACTCTAGGGAGGTCTGGCTAGCTAAGAGTAGAGCAAGGACTATGTTGACTCTTCATTTCTAATGATGAAATCTATGAAGATGTTTGCCTTTTTCAAGATAGCCTCATCACATGGTCAACTCACTCTTGAACTCTCAGCTCAAATCCCCAGGCATTTCTATACCAACTGTTTTTTAATCTATTCTATGAATTCTGTACTTGGGTTTATTAAATTTTATATTTGCCCTTTTAGAACTTTATTATATTAGATTCTGGTCAAAAGGGATCAGTGTCTTTATTTAAGTGATTTTTTCAAGCAGCAATGGGTAACTTTCCTAAGAGGTCCTAATTCCTCTGTGAGAAAAGCCTGTTTTATAACTTATCCATGTCTTCCTCGTTGGTGTTTCCTTCTTCTTTGTGGCAAGTTTTTGGCCCTGTGTTTGATTCTTCTCTGCCTTCCTGTGGAGAGGTAAAAAGTGGGGCAGGAGGTTGAGAATGAGTCACGGTGACTCTTGAGTTGACTGTTGAAGGATGACGAATAGAAGGCTACCAAGTGGGAAAGGAAATGAGCTCAGAGTTCTGAGAGGCAGGAGCAGAGCGGGTGTAGTCTGTCATGATGGCAGGCCAAGGCAACTCAGGACGGAGGCTGCAAAACAGGGGTTTGCAGCTGGATTTGGTTCCAAAGGGTAATCTATTTGGCCCTCACGATGTTCAGAAAGTAAAAACTAACATTTTAAAATTTTGGGATCTCACATAAAAATTAGGATTTTGTGTTTTTCTTAAAAAATCAGGAGTTCTGCCAATACCGGATGTGCCAGGGTTCATACTTGGCAGTACTTGACTGGAGCAGAGCGGTCACTGGCCCCTTTAGTCAGGGCACACTCTGTGGCCCTAGAGTCCCTGCTGTTGTCCAGTGTGTGACACCGACTTGGCTCCTTTATTCTGCCTCCCTGGCTCTTTATGCAGTTGAGTTTGTGGCCTCATTTTTAAACACTATCTACCAGGGGTTGTGTAAATTGTAGTTTCAGAATCAGCTGGAGGGCTTGTTAACTGTGGATTGCTGGGCCCCACCCCCACAGTTTCTGATCCAGTAGTTCTGAATGAATGAAGAGTGAACATCTGCATTTCTAACAAGTTCCCAGGCAATGTAGACGCTGAGGACCACACATGGAGAATGACTTATCTCGTTCAACCTCCTTGTTCCCCAGTTAAGGAAACCGAGGTCTCCCCTCTGGTAAGCATAGGATCTGGCCCCCACACAGGTGTTTGACTCCAGGTCTGGTACCGAACCCTCTACCCCTGTGGCACCCAAGGGTTCCATCTGCATCCTGCTTGCTCTCCCTCCTGCCCCAACCATTTCTGAGACTGAGCACTGAAGCCCATTTCATTTCCAGCCTCAGCTTCCTTAACAATAGCCACCCATTATTCTCCACTCTGATGCCTGCTGAATTTAATTACTTGCCCTGCAGTGAAGTGAATTTGATTGTTGGAAGCCTGCTGTTCTGGAGGAAGCACTAATGAGGAAAGGCTCTTAGCAGAGAGGAGAGGGCATTTGGGGGCTTGTGTTTGAAAGCAGCCATTCACTGTGTGGCAATAAGGATTTGGTCTTTAGTGAGCTTTTTCATTCCCGCCTCGAAGATGTCTGTCGCATTTCATAAATAAATCAAGGCTTTTGTGTGCACAATAATTGCTTTGCTTTGTAACCAAGATCAAAAGCATCAATGGCCTTGGATTCAAAGCCAAGTTCATTTTTTATTATTGGGTTGAAGGAGTGAGTGAGGGTTTGCATGCTGGAGGGTCCAGCTATGAGGTCTGCATGGAGAGAGAGAGACAGAGAGAGAGGGGGACAGTGTGAGCGTGCAAAGTGGGCAAACTGCCAAGGCATGAGGGACCTTCAGCCAGGCTCTTCCATCTCCCAGGGAGGTGAAGTCGTGAACGCTCACTCTGCTGCTACAGCCTGCCAAGCTGGTCAGCATCAGGCATTCCCAGCTCATTCAATAAACATATCAGTACTATCACGACAGTAGGTAAACAATAATTTAGATAACAATTAGTGAGGGCTTACTGTGTGCCAAGCTCTGGGCTAAACATTCTGGAGACATTTAATTCTTAAAGTCTAAAAGTGAAATGCTGTCATCACTTAATTTTACAGATGAGAAAGCTGATGCTGATATAGATGGAGCTAGGATTGGAATCTAGATTTGTCTGACTCCGGAGCCCAGTGGTAAAGGCAGGTATTAAAGAAGACAGAAATGAGTCAGACATGATGCCCTCCCTCCAGGAGCTCACAGTGCAGAATAGAAGGGAAACAGATGTGGAATAGTGATTCAAATACAACAGAGAGTGAAGTTGGTTCAGAGGGAGGACTTCCAGTATGTGCTGGTAGAGGTGGGGGGTAGTTTGGGGAAGGGTTTTTATTGGGGAAGCAGCATTTGAATTGAGCCTTGAAGGATTAGGATCTATCCCAGTGGGTTCCCCAGAAAGCAGATTCTGAGACGGTGATTATGATGCAGGGGTATATTAGTGAGTGTTCTTGGGGTTCCCACCTGTAGAAGTTAAGGAAGAAAAGCAGGAGTCAGCCAGTAGAGAACTGGGAGTTGGGCAAATAAGTTTGTAAAATTTGTGTTATTTGGTTTTGCTCATCTTATTGTTAAAAATGGCTGCTGCTTATGTGATGATGCTCCCATGTGACATAGCTAATTACCTTCCTGCTTGGGAAGGGGCTTGGTTATGCTAATGTGTGCTGGAGGAGGGCTTTTGCACCCAAAAGTTTTAAAAGGAGGAGCTAGGAGGCTATTTTGGAGGAGACCACATTGTTGCAGGGGAGGGAGCCCACATGGTGGTTGGAGAGAAGGCAGCAAGATGGAGGTGTGCAGATGGGGAAAAGGAGGTGGCTGAGGCGCCTTTGATTCTAGGAAAAACTGGAAAGATTCTCCTGGTTATGGAACCAGAGAATGGGTGAATGGGTTTTGGTGCCCTGTGTGTTTTTTACTCGTTGGCCGGTACAAGACTAGAATAAAGGTAATGGCCTACCAGTTCTTGGCTTCGTTGTTTCTATATGATCTATCCAAATCTAATGTGAACCTGCACAGATCAGGCGGCAGTGACGGAGGCTGCGGCACTGGGCCATTGTGCAGTAGCAACAAAGGCTTCAACTGATTAACTGGGAGCTTTGAAGCTAGAGTACCCTTTCGAGTTGGTCTGGGTTGTGGTGAGGAGGCTGGGTGGGCCTTTGTACCCTCAAGCTGTTCCCAGAAAGTGGCATGACCTTAGGTAGAAGTCTCTTTAACTGGGGCAATTCCAAACAAGGCTGACAGCTAGGGGTGGGTGCTGGCAATGCTCCTCACAGCTGGGGAACAAGTAGACCAGGCCTGCAGGGGATCTGGATATTGCATCACTGGGTCCATAATAGATACTCAGAGATTTGGGAAAAGGGAGAGACAGGGTTCCAGACCAACGGAAAGGCCCATGGACAGAAAAGTCTTGGTCCTGCCTATATCATGAGCAGGTAGGCTGGTGTTGCAGCCTTATGCAATGGTTAGGGTTAGGGATGGATTTTCTGGCTCAATTCCTGATCTTCTCTTTTTAGGCCATGTGAGCTCAACCTAATCCCTTGATTCTTTGAATTTCTTCATTTTCAAAGTGGAGCTAATGATAACCTTCCTTCATGGAAGGTTATCCTTGTTCTAAGGATTAAAAAAAGACGATATAAAACCCCTACCTGGTATACAGTAGGCAATCAATAAATATTAGCTATGATTGGGATGATTATTGGGACTTGAGAAAAAACATAGTGAGACTTAAGATTGGAGATGGGATAAATGAATATTTTATTCAGGGCACACAGGTTAAATAAAAGATCAGAAGTAAGAAAATGTATTCAGGAAACTATTCACTGATTAGTTCTAAATGATGTTGGTCTTGTCTCTTCTTTGATAACATTTCTTTTCTTCTCTTCTTATATTGGTTAGGACCTCCATCTGATACAGTGTGAAGGGAAATGGAAGAGAAGTGGCACACTTCACTTTTAAGAGTCATGCTTCTAACTTTTCACCATTTAAGACACAAACTCTTAGCAAATTAGGAATAAATAGGAACTTTCTTAGCCTGACAAAAAGGGTGTTTACCAAAAACCACCAGGAAACATACTTACTGCCTAAGAGAGTTCAGCAAGAAGGTTAGGCACAAGATCAATATACAAAAATTAATAACATTCTGGTGTGCCCACCACATTCAATTAGAAAATGCATACAGCCTGACCAGGCAGTGAGTGGTGCAGTGGATAGAGCTTTGGACTGGGATGCGGAAAACCCAGGTTCGAGACCTCGAGGTCGCCAGCTTGAGCGCAGACCCATCTGGCTTGAGCAAAAGCTTGTCAGCTTGGACCCAAGGTCGCTGGCTCGAGCAAGGGTTTGCTCGGTCTGCTGAAGGCCCGCAGTCAAGGCACATGTGAGAAAGCTATCAATGAACAACTAAGGTGTCGCAATGGCAATGAAAAACTAATGATTGATGCTTCTCATCTCTCTCTGTTCCTGTCTATCCCTCTCTCTGACTCTCTCTCTCTGTCCCTGGGAAAAAAAATGCATACATTAGAAAACAAGAATAATTGAAAATTAATGCCATTAATGCTACAAATTAGTTGCATCTTAGAAGATGTAATAAATAATGCATTGTCATTTAGATATAAATACTTCATAATTTGCATTATAATTTTTCTTTGCTTCGTGAATTATTCAGAATTAGGATTATTTTAATTCCAAAGATTTTTAAAAGCCTTTACTAGCCTTTAATTTCTAACTTTATTACAACAAAATAAAAAACAAATAAGGTCTGTATGTTATTTTTTGTAGTTGTTATTTGTTGGAGCAATTTGTCTTGTCAGACTATCAAGATTTTTCTAAAGTGATAGTTGGGAAAACAGGTGGTGCTAGAGCAGAGCTAGGTAAACTGACCAACAGGACAGATCAGAGCCCAGAAACAGCCCTCTACACACGGGAACACAGTATATGGCGAAGGTACGTTGCAGATCGGGGGGAAAAGATAGAGTGTTTAGTAAATGCGGCTGATTACATTTGTTGGTCATTTTTGTCTTGTTGTTTCAGAAAGTGATTGTATACATAGTGACACACATGTATAGTTTTTCATATTGAAAAAATAAGACCTCCACCTTAGTTCACAAAAATTATTTTCTAGATGGATTAAAGTGCTAAAGGTATAAAACAAAACTTTAAAACTTTTTGAAGAAAATATAGGAGATTCTATTAAAAACCTTGAGGTAAGAAAAATAACTTAAAAAGATTGTTTTATTTCTACTTAAGAAAATAAAAAAGCACAAACCATAAGGAAAATATTAATAAATTCCATTACATAAAACCAAAACAGTCTTCCTACAATAACAGCTAATAAGGGAAAATACAAATGAGACAAGCAGATATTTGGCATGTGCAAAATTAATAAAAGGTTAATACCAAGAATAATATTAGTTCCTACAAATTTATAAGAAAAAGGTAAACAGTCTGATCAAAACATAGTAAAAGATATAAATGGGGCCTGACCAGGTGGTGGCATAGTAGATAGAGCATCAGACTGGGACACAGAGGACACAGATTCAAAACCCTGAGGTTGCTGTCTTGAGCATGGGCTCACTCAGCTTGAGTGCGGGGTTGCTGGCTTGAGTGTGGAATCATAGACATGACCCCATGGTTGCGGGCTGGAGCCCAAAGGTCAGTGGCTTGAAGCCCAAGTTCACTGGTTTGAGGCCAAGGTCACTGGCTTGAGCAAGGGGTCACTCGCTCTGCTGTGGCCTCCCCCCCCCCCGTCAAGGCACATATGAGAAAGTAATCAATAAACAACGAAGGTACCACAATGAAGAATTGATGCTTCTCATCTCACTTCCTTCCTGTCTGTCCCTATCAGTCCCTCTCTCTGACTCCATCTCTGTCAAAAACAAAACAAAACAAAAAACTGATATAAATGGGTAAGTCACAGAAAATTATCTTTGAATGGTTAAATATAGAAGAATAGATACTCATAATTACTGGTAATCAGATAAGAAAAAAATAAAATGAGACACAGTGTGAGTCCCATTGGGTTGGCAAAGAACTCCTAAATTCCTAAGTGCTGGCAAGAACATGGAGCAGCAGGGGCTCTCACATCCTTCTACTAAGCCTGTTCATCTATCTGTCCTGCCCTTTGGAAAACACTAGTAACAGTGAAATGAAGGAAGAGGTGCATACCCATTACACGGCAATTCCACTTATAAGTGTAGCCTACAGATATTCTAGTATATTTGCACACACAAAGCCTTGTACAAGGAATTTGCTGCAATAGTGTTTGTAATAAAAGAGCAAAATCACCTAAATGTCTATCATGAGGGGAATGGTTAATTACGTAAGCTATGGGTAGCCATACAATGGAGTATTACAAACCAGTTAAGATGAAGAAACTAGATTTACATGTATCAGTGTGGATAAAACTTGAAAACACAATGTTGGGTGAAAAAAGCAAGGATATTACTTTGATATTTTTATATAGTTTAAAAATGAATTAATAGTTCACATTGTCAGACAGCTGTCTGATATGAAGCCATCCAAATGTGGGCTGTGTAAAAATACACACCAGCCTCAGAATGGTACCTGAGGGGTGAGGGAGCAAGAACAGTGACAACACTTCAGCTGCACCTATAACATTTTGCTTCCTAAGAGTAATTTTGAAGCAAAAATGGGAAAATTTTAATAGTTATTTAATTTGGGTGGCATGTTCCTGGATGTTTGTTATTGTTCCCTCAACTCTTCTGCATGTTTAAGTATTGGAGATATTTAATATTTAGATATTTAGATACTAGGGAACTGAAATTAAGGGTGAGGGGAGTGAAGACAGATCAAGGAGGCCCTTGGGTGTCAGTATGAGTATCTGGGCTTTATTTTCTAGACATTGGAGAACCAGTATAGGTTATTGAATAGGGAATGGCATGATCAGAGCCAAGTTTGAGGATGATTAATTTGGTGTATTTGATGGCTTTGAAAAGAGAGATGCTGGATTCAGAAAGTAGTTACATATTATTATTAATACATATACACTGATATACAGATTAGTGGTGGAAGAAGGTAGGAGCCTGGATAAGGAAGGTTGATATGGGAATATAAAGGATGGAAGGAAGGGGTAGATCAGGGGTTGGGAACTGTTTTGGCTGAGAGAGCCATGAACGCGACATATTTTAAAATGTAATTCCGTGAGAGCCATACAATATGTTTAACACTAAATACAAGTAAATGTGGGCATTTTATGTAAGACCAACACTTTTAAAGTACAATAAGTCTCTGAATTCTTTTTAATAATGTTGTTATGCTGTTGCTAACCAATGATGAATAAAGTACTTCTTACCATTAATGCGACTTCTGGTGCTGCATGATTTTGCTGATGGCTTTGTAGTCTGGTTGATACGTGGTGAGGTTAAGCTTTATGCAGGCGTTGAGACTTCCATCCGTTAAACGTGATCATAGGTTGGTCTTAACGTTCTTTAGATGTGAGAAAGACTGTTCACATGCATACGTAGAGCCAAACATTGTCAGTATAGCAATACTCACATGCTGCAGTGTGTGGTATGTGATGGGAAGACTGTTCCAAGTTTTGACAATCAGCTGGTCCACTGGTTAAAGTTTTTTAATTTCTCCCCACTTGTGTTTGCTCACCAACTCTGCTTGCTGTCATGCAAGTCTTTCCAAATCTTCATTCAGTGACTTGAACTTATTCATCCACATGTTTAAGGCCTTCAGGTAAGCAGCTTGTAGCTCAAAATCTCTGACGGAGACACTGGGGATGTAACTCAGGTCGGAGCTGTCCACTGCACACTTGTGTGGATGTGTGAACTTAAAAAAACAAGTGCACTCACAAAATTCTCCAGGGCATGCTTTGAATGACTGCAGGAGATTAGACGTGAAGCCTGCTAGCTTCTGGAGATCCAGGTGTTGAAAAGGGTCACTTGCTGTGCATGTATCTTTAAACTCTCCCAGTTTTTCAAAGTTTAGTAAACTACCTGTTTCAATGTTGGTGATGAAGAGTTCCAGCTTGTTTTCAAATGTAAACACTGCTTGTTGAAGGGATAAAACTGTATTTCCAATGCCTTGCATTTTCACATTGAGCTGGTTCAGATGTTCAGTCATGTTCAGGAGATGGTAGAACTTCAGGAACCACTCTGTTAGCTAACTCAGGATGCTCGATGTTTTTCATTTCAAGAAAAGTTCAGATTTTTCTCAGACAAGCCACAAAATGGCTGAGCACCTTCCCTCTTGACAACCAGTGCACATTGCTGTGCAGAAGCAGACCAGGATAATTATTCCCAACTTCATCCAGCAGAGTTTTAAACTAGCGATCATTTAAAGCTCGGGCAACAATAAAATTGACCACCCGAATGACCAGCGACATCACCTCACCAAGCTGCTCGCCACACATATGAGCACAAAGTGCCTCCTGATGTAGGATGCAGTGAAAACTTAGGATGGGTCTCTTTTCATGTTCACGAAGAAGCACTACGAATCCTCTGTTTTTCCCCACCATACACGGAGCACCATCAGTACACACCGAAATAAGTTTATCCATGGTAGATTGTTTTTCTTTAGCGAACTCAGTGAAAGACTGGAATAAATCCTCCCCTCTTATTATCTCTTTCATAGGCAAAACAGCAAGACTTTCCTCACGTAGTGTGTCCCCACAGCATACCTTGCAATCACGCTGAACTGGGATAAATGGCTTATGTCTGTTGACTCATCCAAAGCGAGAGAAAAGAATGGTGCTGCATTTATGTCCTTCACCTGTGTTGCCTCAATGTGATTTGCCATCATGATGATACGATCGTAAACAGTTATTGCCGACAAAGGCATGTCTTTTATTCGTTTGGTTATCTTGTCTTTATCTGAAAAGTCGTCACAAAGTTCATTGGCAACATCAAGCATGAATGTTTTGGCATACTCCCCATCTGTGAATGGCTTTCTGTTTCTCACAATTGCTAAAGCACCAGTAAAGCTAGCCGAATTCCAGTCATCTTGTTGGGTCCAAACATGAAGTTGCTGCTGACTAGCTTGCACTCTGCATGGTAGCTCTTGACATGCTTTCTTCCTGCTGTCCCCCATTGGATATTTCGATGCAAATGTAGTATGGCATGTGTCGAAGTGCCGCTTTATATTTGACCGTTTCATCGATGCAATTTTATCATTGCATATTAGACACACTGCAGAACCTGCTCTCTCCACAAAGGTGAATTCCTCTGTCCGTTCCTGCTGAAAAGTACGATACTCCTCATCTTTCTTTCTTTTAGCCATCTTCTTCATCAAAAGGGTTTCTGCAATTAGCTAGCTGACTACTTGATTAAAAGGAGGGAAGTTTACTTCCTGACCTCACAACGACCCATATATGTTTGGCATTATCCAATAAAAATTTGGTGTTGTCCCAGAGGACAGGTGATTGGCTCCAGCCACCCGCAACCATGAACATGAGTGGTAGGAAATGAATGGGTTGTAATACAGGAGAATGGTTTATATTTTTAATGTTATTATATTTTTTTATTAAAGATTTGTCTGCGAGCCAGATGCAGCCATCAAAAGAGCCACATCTGGCTTGCGAGCCATAGGTTCCCGACCCCTGGGGTAGATGAATGGTGGTTAGGTGAGTGGATGTATAGGTTCATGGGTGGGTGGGTGAGTGGATGAATGGATGGGTGGAAAATTGGTAAATAGATGGGTGAATACATGGCTATAGACATTTTTGAAATGCCATTGCAATCCTCATTACATCCTATTCACAAAGTGTCAATGAAATTGAAGATAAGATTATAAAATGACACGGGGTTTAAAGAGATGTCTCAGGTCAGTGATTGAGCAATGTGATCAATAGTGGTTTAATCCAACAAATAAACCAGACAGCATCCATAGTCACCTTGAAGATCATGTAGAGAGGGAGAAAACAGCTCAAAACTGAGTGGCCTCAGGTTTTCATATATATTGATTTTTCAGAAAGACAGCTTTGTTATATTCTGGAGGGCAGACTCTCACCTACTTCCTAAATCTTTCACTCCTTATCTGTAAGAGATTCGTGGCAAAAACAAACAAAAAATCCAAAATGTAGGCTGACATGAGTGACATAGTCAAACAAGATTACTCCTGGCCCTGTCCGGTTGGCTCAGTGGTAGAGCATTGCCCGGCATGTGGATGTCCCGAGTTTGATTTCTGGTCAGGGCACACAGGAGAAACATCCATCTACTTCTCCACCCTTCCCCCTCTCACTTCTCTCTCTCTCTCTTTCTCTTTTCTCCTCCCCTCCTGCAGCCAAGGCTCAATTAGAACGAGTTGGCCCAGGTGCTGAGAATGGCTCCATGGCCTCCGCCTCAGGTGCTAAAATGGCTCTGGTTGCAATGGAACATGGGCCCCAGATGGGCAGAGAATCGTCCCCTAGTGGGCTTGCCTGGTGGATCCTGGTCAGAGCGCATGTGGGAGTCTGTCTCTGTCTCCCTTCCTCTCACTAAAAAAAAAAAAAAAAAAAGATTGCTCCTGTATGTTCTGCTTCTGCAGAGATCAGTCCAGCAGCCCATGCCAGCTCTCCTTCCGCCTTAGCCTGGAGATCAGGAGGAGGGGCCTGAATTGGGTCACAGATAACAAGAGATTCTGCAAAATGGCACTGAGCACTGTATGTTATTTGATATTTACAATGATATAAAGCAGAGCCTTGTAAATATCAGTATGCTTTTTATGCCAAGGCAAAGAGGAGTATCCCATGTTTTATAATTATCTTGGAATATTTGGGGGAAAAAATGTAAAGGCATGTAGAGTGCTAGCTCTCCCAATAGAGGCAAAGAAATTGCAAAGGTTGAGAGAACCCCATTTACTAGCTCCGTGGTCTTGGGCACATTACTCACCCTCCCTGAGCCGTGGTGACCTGATCTTTAAAGTGGGGTTAATGATAATGCCTCCCATGTAGGGGCTGCTCGTAGGCTTACACTAGGTATTGTCTGTAAAATTATCATTGTGTCTGGCACATGCTAAGATATCAGGAAACAATAGCTAGTATTGTCATTAATTATAATGATAAGTATTAATAATAGTATCAAGAATTATTATTAATAATGATTAATATTATTATTAATAATATTTATATTATTAGTAGAGATCCAGAAACACCTAGCCTGGCCATAGCAGATCACTTGTTCATAGTCAAACCAAGGTATCTTTGGACTTCCTCAGACCTGTTATTTTAAGCATTTCTGAAAATGAGGGCTTTCAGTGCAAACAGAATCCCAGAGAGATGCTGGGAGTAATTACAGGAGAAGAGGGTGACAGGCACGATGCTAGGCTTATTGCCTCAGTTCATTGCTGGGCTCCAGGGGGGCCCACCGCTGCCAAGAACCTATGATGAGTGGTTCCAGGACCTTCCTGTTTCCTTGTAGCCCGGTATTCTGGCCCTGGCAATGGGGGAAGAGTTCAAGGCTCAAGTCTGCATTCCAGCTTCTTGCAAAAACAGCATGTAGATGACAGCATTTGGAGCTGCAGCAACAGGCGACATAATTTAGTTTGGGAAGGGGAGGAAAAGAAGGGAGGTGTCCAGGAGCAGGCGAAGGAAGAAGGTGGGGGAGAGGGGAGGAGGACAAGGGTCCAGATGGAAGGTGGAGCAGAGTGTAGGCTAAGGATGATGTTGGGAGGCAAAGAGTGGTGACATGATAGAGTGCAGGCAACCCAGTTATTAACAAGCTAGGACACAGCCAGGAGAAAGAGTCAGCCAGTTAACTGTCCAAGCTGCCATGTTCGGGGATAAGCTGACCTTCCAGAACAGACTAGAGAAACCCCGTTGCTCTGAGACACTCCTTTAAAGCCTTTGCTTTGGAAATAAAAACACAATCGCTTTGGGAGATGGCCAGTGCTTACATATACCAGATACTTAAATGGGGAACATCTGTGGGTCTCAAGTTTTGTTATTTAATGAGGAAACAAGCCAGAGTGTGGAAAAGCAGTGGGATTTAGAACTACAGAAAACAGAAGTTTTTGTTTTTATTTAGTTTTGTTGGTTTATTTGCTTGGAAGCCCAGACCTGGGGAAACCATGGAATGTCCCCAAAGGTAACTGTACATGAGACTATCTAGTCCAGCACAGACTGAGGAAGGAAGACAGGCCTTGCTGTGACAGGGCCAGTGGGATGGGAGAGAGGCCTGGAGCCTGGCAGGGTAATGGGGTTGAGGAAGGCTAGGTGAGGAGTTGGCCACAGAGGTACAAGAGGAAACAGTGTAGGCAGGAGGATGGGTTCAGGGGGCGTTGGGATTCTATGCAGGCTACGCTGTCCGGGCCACGGGGGAACCAGAAAGTTGGGTCTCAGGAAGTGGATTCTTCAGTGGCTCTCAAAGTTGGGATATGAAGGTACTCTCACAGGGTCCGATTTGGCAGGCCTGTGATGGCTATCCTTGATGAGTTTCAGGGGATTTGGGTGGCTACCTCCTATGAGACCCCACTGGTTTCTGGGTCATAAACTTAAATGCCCCCATGGGCCAGATGAGTCACGTGGACGAGTGGAGGGAGATGCTGGGCACTGTGGCCAACTGGAGCACCCAAAGCCCATCTAAGAGGGCCCCCATGATCGAAGTGGGGGCCCAGTATTGCTACATCTTCTAGTTTTTCAGGAGAAGCTGCAAATCTGGACACATAAGGGGAATTTCCTGATTTTTAAAAGCTGGGAAAAGAATCAGGTTGTCTGAAAACACTGAATGGCCAAATAAAACACGTCTGCAGGCCAAAGAAGCCGCCACTTGGCGGCCTTGGTATAAGGCAATGGTTCTCACTCAGGGCAATTTTGTTTCCCGGGGGACATCTGGCCATGTCTGCAGATGATTTTTATTGTCACAGCTTGAGGTGAGAGTGGGGAATGCTACTGGCATCTAGTGGTTAGAGGTCAGGAATGCTGCTAAACACCTTACAATGCCCAGGACAGCACAAACCCCCAACCCCACCTCCCCTGGTCAAATCAAAGAGTTAGCTGACCCTTATGGGAGTTTAACTAGCTTTAACTGTCAGCAGAAGAAAGAGGCAGGGCCGAAGCCACCTGCCTCCTGATTTCACAGACTTGTTTGGGTCAGACAGGCAGTGCTGTACCCTTTCAGCCCCAGAAAACCACGGTTGCCATGGCTGAGCCCCCCTTGGTCCAAGGTAATCATTTTCCACAGTCCACACACTTCCTGTGCATGAGGGAAGCAGCCTGCCACCTCTGACCTCTGCAGGCACGAAAGTCATGTGAGAAATGCGGACAGAGAGTATGAATACATTGCCACTTGAGTCCCTAAGGGCTGGGTGTGATGGTCTGCTTGAGATGATCAGGGTTTTGGCCTCCGGTTCCTAGTGGAATGTTTGGTTTGGGTTCCTCATTCAGTAGTTTCTGGAACTGCAGTAGAGAATATTTCCCTTCCAACCAACCCCAGCCATAAAAAAATAAAATTCCTTCGAGTCCTGTGCAGTTTAGTAACTATCTGCTGAGCACTCACTCTGGCCAGCCCTGTGCTTGGTGCTGAGAGGGAGGAGCAGAGGCCCAGGCGGGCCCCATCTGGTGACTTATGGTGCCGCTGGGGAAACACAAGAACCAGACCTCCAGCTCCTCCCCCTCTAGCCCACCCTGGCTCGCTCTTCCTGAAGCAGGGCAGCTCTGATCATCATAATCCTCCTGCTCAAAAACCGTCAGAGGCCCCCAGTTCCACTCTGAAACCCGTACACCAAAAGCCTGTGTGACCTGGCCCAACCCCCACTTCAAGCTTATCTTCTGCTCCTCTGCGGCTCTCTTTGCAAACCAAGTTTTTCCCTATCGCCAGCCTTCGCGCATTTGCTCAGGCTGTGCCCCTTCCTAGAATACCATTCATGCAAGGTGAGGTGGTTTCAGCGGTAGTCCCTGTGTCCTCTTCATCACTTGGTCCCATGTCACCTCATCTTTCACTCTTTCAGCTCTTTTCACCCCCTACCTTAGAGTTATTTGGTTCTTGACTCTTGATCCCGCCAAACTGGAAGACTGTTAAAAGTACAACTTCATTAAAAATTCAAATTGTTCTGCCTGACCAGGAGGTGGCGCAATGGATGGAGCGTCGGACTGGGATGCAGAAGACCCAGGTTCGAGACCCCAAGCTCGCCAGCTTGAACGCGGGCCCATCTGGCTTAAGCAAAAGCTCACCAGCTTGGACCCAAGGTCGCTGGCTCCAGCAAGGGTTTGCTCGGTCTGCTGAAGGCCCGTGGTCAAGGCACATGTGAGAAAGCAATCAATGAACAACTAAGGTGTCGTAATGGCAATGAAAAACTAATGATTGATGCTTCTCATCTCTCTCCATTCCTGTCTGTCTGTCCCTATCTATCCCTCTCTCTGACTCTCTCTCTCTGTCCCTGTAAAAAAAAAAAAAAAAACAAAACACAAAATAAATTCAAATTGTTCTTCCATTTCTGGGCAACTTCCTAGCCTTTTTCCTGGCATCAGTGGGTGTCAATTCAGCCTGTACTGCATTGATGCTAGGTGCTGCCAAATGTCTTCTCTCTTATCATCCTCATAAGGACACGATGATACCCGTGGCATCATCCCACTTTGACAGATAAGAAAACTAAGGCTTAGAGCAACTGTCACTTCACCCGTTCATAGATTTATTCAACAAATGAGCACCCACTATGTGACAGGCTCTGTGGCATTGCAGGCAGGAGAAGGGAAGGGAAAATTGCAGATTGGGGACCCTGGGAAGCTGACTCTGACACCTGAATTTAGCATCTAGCAGAGTAATTAGGGAGTGACCTTGGGATGCACACCTTGGGAGGAGAGAAGGGAGCATGGTGAAGTTGAGCCATGATGCAGGCAGTTAGCCTACAGGAAGTTCCACAGATGGAGGCCACTTCAGCACTGTCCAGGTGAGACAGGAGAGGCAGGCTTCTGTGCCCAACTCAAAGCCATCTTTGGAGTAGGTGTCAGTCTTTGGACGGTATGTCACCTTGTTCTCTGAGGCTATCCCTGAAAGATGCTCTTGGCTGGGGTTTATCTGCTGCCAGCCCTCCTAGCAACTGGGGGCTGAGTGTCTACCATGAGAGCAAGTCTTATTCCTTTCCTGGGTTTTACATTTAAGTGGGGGAAACAAATGACAAATAAATAAATAAGCAAGCAAGATAATTATACTTCCCTTTATAAGTGCAAAGAAGGACAGTAATAGGTGTTATTTGTTGGATGGGAGGCTTGAGGTACTGAGAGGTAAATGGCTTAAAGCCCTATAGCCAGTCTCCACGCCTGTGGCCCCAAAGTACAACCCTCCTTACATCCAAGCAGGCCAGCGCGAGTTGCCTAGAGCCTCCAAAGTCCAGCTGGAGAGCTGGATCTTGATCCTGCACTCATCGAGGAGGCTTTGGAGGGACACAGTGAAATACTTTCTAGGGAATTATACTGGCGTGAACATGGGGAATCGGGGACAAGAGTCAGGCACTTTGTTAAGGGGCAACTTCAGTAATTTGGCTGCTGCGATGCTGACATTCTTGGTCTCGAACTGGTGGTGGGAAATCTTTAGGATGCTTCTGGCCACAAGCGACAACCCCAGCTTAATGTGGCTTAACCGATAAAGCCACAGAAGTGGAAGTTCACTGGGAGGCAGGCTTTGGTTCAGCTCCACCAGTTTCTCAGAAAGTCATTAAGGCGGCAGGATCCTTTTGTCCTGCCACCAAGGCTGCTTTCTCTTATGGTCCTAAGATGTCTGTGGTAGCTGCTGGGCTCCATGGTTTTTTGGTGTTTTTTTTTTTTGTTTGTTTTGCTGGCACTCACTAGAAAAGTTAAAACCTTCCTCTTAACCATCTAAGTTCTTCTCTTCCATCTCGTTAAGTCACATGCCCCTGGGCTAACAACACACCAGGATCCATCCTCTCAAGTTGGGATGGGGTCAGTTCCCTGGAAGAACTCAGCGGGGAGGGTTGGAGGGTTGAAGGAAGAGCCACATTCAGGCTCTATTAGGAAGTAGGAAAGACAAGAAAGGATGTTGGGGAGGGAACCAGCATTACCTGCTACTGAGAACAGAGGATTGGGCAGTCAGAAGGCAGTGACAGATTGGATTGAGGAGGAGGGATTTTTTTTAAGTGTCATAAATAACTCCAAATTTTCCAATTACCATGTCTGGGAAGATATTATCCCATTGACCAAACTCAAGGAGAGGGAAGAAGATTCAGGAGTTTGCATTTGGATAATTTGAGTTTGATGTGACGAGGGGAGATCCAGTCTGTACTGCTGCTTTTGCAACAGCTGAAGATACAGGCTCTGAGCTTGGGCTCAAGGTCATGCAGGACAGAGCCCAGGAGAGAAGACCATGGCTGCTCAGCTCCAAGAAGTGGGAGCTAAAGTTGGTAATGCATGGGGTGCCTGCTGGCGCAGGGGCTGGCAAGCAGCAGAACCGCGTCTAGGAATTTATCTGACAGGGGTCTCTGCCCCTGTGCACAGAGACAGAGTGCAAGGGTGTTCACTGCATCATTGTTTGAAATATTAGGAGACTGGAGGCAACCTAAATACCCATCACTATGTAGCTGGTTAATTAATTACGATCCACCTGGTATATGGATCCCTGAGCAGCTGTCAGAAAAGAAGGCTGTAAGAGCTCCATGGGCTGTGAAGGAAAAGTCTCTCAGATATATTGTTGGATGGAAAAAGCAAAATGCAAAGATGTGCACAGAATATTCCCATTGTGTTTAAGAAAGAATATATGCTTATCCAAACACATGCTTGTATAGCTGTAGACTGTTTCTGGAAGGTATCAGAAGGAACTTTGAATAACAGTTGATTCTGGATGAGGGTCGGGAATCTGGGGGGCTTACCCTTCACTTTTATCTTACTGGCTGTTAGGGTTTGTTTAACCATGTGCATTTAACACCTACAAAAAAGTGAGATCATAAAAATAAATAGAGAAGTAACTGGATCTTTGGTGTCAGAGATGGTGGTGAGACTGAGTGTCGAGTGGAGCCACTGTGGGTGTCAGAGAGTCCAGTCAGCAGTGGGGCAAACACCGGAGAAACTGAGGCCCGATTGAGAATCGGGGAGAATAGAAGGAAATGGAGATAGCTGGTCGGGTGGATTGAACACCTGTGTGGATGCATGGCGTGGAACTGAAGGTTTCCTGTGAGCTCTGCACCAAACGTTCTGCTGAGACTCTGCTGTGTGTTTGGATTGAGTCCCTTTTCTTCAGTCACCAGAGATGGAGCGAGGTCTAAGCACATCTCTGCAATTGCCCCAGAGCGTTTGCTGGCTGTTAAGGGGTCTGGTGTGCAAGGACTGCCTTCAGACAAGTGTGATTCTTGGCAATTCCAAGCCCAGAAGCCGAGAGAAAGGCTGAGGCAAGGAGAAGGAGCCTGGTTCTGAGCCCTTTCAGCTGCAAATGAATCCAGGGGCTGCTGATCTGCGCGGGCTGTCCGTGCAGGAAGGCTGGTCTCTGCCTGTTGGCTGCTGGCCATGCTTGAGGCTGAGGGAGCAGGAAGGGAGAGCAGGATGACTCAGCTGTCAAGGAACAGAGATCAGGACTCCCATTTCAGCACGGAAACCTCACTAGACAGTCCGGGCAAACGGGAAGAGTTTTATAATCATGATAGAGATGATAATAATAATAGATGCTTCAGGCTGGATGGAACCTGGAGATAACATATTCATTGTTTTCTGAACTGTGTCCCTAAATATACCGACCATACCATATAAGTCACCTTGCAGAAGAAGGATTGAGGTCAACTAAACTGCACACTAAACCCCCGTCAGACAGTCAATGCACGGGAGGGTTTAAGAGGCTGAGAAGTTCTGCAGGAAGAAAACCTGTCTCACCTTTAACTAGATTTTCCCAAATGTATTTGGTCACTGAAGTTCCTGCCCCTTTTCTTAGTGTGGCAGCCCAGAGCCTGTTTTGGGAAGTGTTTCTTCAGTTTAAGTTTATTTTATAGATGTAGTAACTAGGAATCCAAGGCCACATGGCCAGCTGGTGACATATCATAGGTGAGAACCTCAAATCTTCTGCCAGGATCCAGAGGGCTGTCTGTTTCCCTGCTCTCCTTATGAGCTGTGATGCTAGATCATTACTTCTCAAATGATCATAAGTGAAATGCCATTCTCATGAGATGTTAATGAGTATTGAACTAAAGGCACGTATTCTGGTCACATAAATGTAGCACACACTGAATTCAAGAAAGATGAACAGGTTGATTGGCTGTCAGGTTTCTCAGAATCTGTAATATGGTGATATCTCTGTGAATCACCAAGTAGGGTTTCCCCATTTACCTGGCCAGGGAAGGCTTTGTTTCATGGACACAAGTTGAGGAATTCAAGGTGAGACCAATGAGGTTGTTGTTGATTTGTGCAACCCTTCTCACTATCCCAAGCATACCCACCTGTGTTCAGAAGGAAATTTAATGCAACCAGCCACCTTCTCCCCCTCTGACATTTTCTCTTTCATATTTCAGAGCAAGGAGATTGGCCTGCAAATGCACGAGGAGCTCCTGAAAGTCACCAACGAGCTCTACACGGTAGGTCCTGCTCAGCCTCTGCTGCCATTGAGATCCCCCCCCCCCATCTTCAGTGCTCAAAGCTGGAGGGAGGCTAACAGGAGGTCTGGGAGGACTTTGGGCATTTTTGCTGTGCCTGTGTCCCACTGACAGTGGGTCATTATGGTGGGATGTAACGATTCTCAATCCCAGTTTCTCATTCTGTACATCGGGGTGGGGCTCTGGGTGCGTTCACTTTGTAAAGGTTCCTGCTGTGGGAATGTGTTAGCTACCAAAGCAGAAGACGCATAGTCAGGGCGGGGAGCATGGGCACAAAAGCTCCCAAGGAAGGAGTGTGGGTTCGGAGTCAGGTAGGACAGGCTGAAGATGAGGCCTGCTCCTTGCTGACTGTGGGAGCTTAGGCAGGCATGCAGTTTGTGCAGGCTCAGTATTCTCATCTGAAAAATGTAGCACTGTCCTGAGGATCAGATGAGTGAGAGGGGTGAGCATGCTTTGCCATCTCCAAGAAATAATTTCAGAACAGCACAGTTTGGCCAAGAACTGAGCTTGCTATCTGCTTGGAGGGAAAATCAAACTGGACTTGGGGTGAGTGTTAGAATCCACAAAGGCAGGTGAATAGGGGCTCAGCACACTGGGGCTGGCACAGGAATTTACTTGATAGGTGGTGCAGCGTGACTTCAAACCCAGATTTATCTGTGATCAGTTTACTCTGCCAGGATTCTACATTGCCTCTCCTTCACCTCCTTTCTCTCCCTCTCTGCTTCTTGAATTCCTACCTATCCAAAGGTACCAGGCTCAGAACTCACCCCTGAGCACAGAAGCTCACCCGGAGCCATCCCTTTCTGAACACTTACTTAGTCTGTCACGCAGGCACCCACTCTTCCCCTCATTTCTTCCTCAGTGAATATGTACTGATTGCCCGCTCTGTGCCAGCACTGCTGCGGGCTCTGGACACACTGTGGGGAACACGCACGCCCTCATGGGCTCACGGGCTGGACGCCCTCCCTCCCAGTTGCCTGTCCAGCACATACTATGCCCTCTTTTGGGCTGCTGATTTAGCCTTTCACATGCTTTACTCTTGTCTCCCTACCCAGGTTCTAAACTCCTGTGGGCAAAATCAGTTTCTTTCATTTATTCAAACATCCCTCCCTCCTTTCTCTGCTTCAGTAAGCACCCTGAAAACATCAGGGATGTACAAGACACATCAAAGACCAACTCTTGAAATGCTCATAGCCTGCTGCTGTGCCTTTTGCAGCACTGGGTCCACAGCAGGCAGCTCCACATGCCTGAATTTAAGTGAATTTCTGGGCAACTACTGAAGAATCAATGTGCAGTCAGCAAATGCCCTGGGGAGGCGGGAGCTATGGGCACCCCAGTGCTCTCACTCTTCTGCAGCAAGCAGCACCTCCAAATTGCTCAATAGATCAAAGGCAATAGAAGAACACCTCCTTCATGTTTTTCTACCCCCTCCCTCACTTTTCTTCCTTCCTTCTTTTCTCTCCTTTCTACCTTCCTCTCTCTCCTTTCTACCCTCCTTCTTTCTATCTATCCATCCACCCACCCATCCATCTATCCACCTTTCTATTTGTCCATCTATCCATCCATTCATCCAGCCATCTATTATTCATTGATTCATGCAAACATATATTGATACTTGCTGGGTACCAATCTCTGCCTTAATACAGGAAATACGCTCATAAATGAGGCTCTGGCCCTTACGAACTTTAACTTTAGTTGGGACGAGACTGTTTATAAACATGCAAAATGAATAAATAAGGTACAATGATAAGTTCTATGGAGAACATAGGCCACACAGAGTATGGGTGGTCGGACTAAAATTTCAGGACTTCTCTTTTCCTCCAAGGATGTCTTTGGCATGCCGAGTCTCACCCACGCCCAACTTTTAGATGGCCCAGGAATAGTCCTGGGTTAGAGGAAGTGCACATGGACTGCATTGTTGAAAACCTTTTTATAACAACTGATTCTTATCTTTCCCCAGTGTGTCCCTTTATTGATATTGTCAACTTCCAGATTGCCTTTGTCTACTTTTGCATTTGAATGAGCATCTGAAGGACTATGCAGATAATACTTTCCTGTTTTCATGATCTGAGGATTTGGGAAGATGTAAAATGCAAAGTGTACACACATAGCAGAAGCAGCGTGATTACCAGAAAAGACAATTTCTATAGCTAAGAAGGCCTGGCTCTCTGACTTACTATGGGACTTTGGACAATACACTTGTTTTTTCTGGGATTTAGTTTCCTTCGGTGATGGGTTAATACACCAATATTTCTGGAGGGCCTTCCAAGCACCTTTGAAACTAATCTGCGTCCAAGAGCAGTGGTCTCAACTTCCATGTTCCTATGCAGTGCTGCTGCAGCCAGTGCTAGGCTTGTTCTGAGGTGCTTTTCTGATAGGGTCTGGAGGGCTAGAAAGGGAACCTACATTTGACATGAAGCCAGGTGGGTGCCTCTGAGGGGCCCTTTAGCGACCCCAGGTTAAAGACTGGACCTCAGCTAAACTCCTGCATCCACCTCTGCTCTCTTCCCAGTCCAACACTGCTGTCAGCCGGTCACTTTACAGTTGCAATTTATGGAGCAACTTTCTATCTAACTCTCATCTGCTGCTCTTCACCAGGCAACACAGAGAGGGCAAGCCTCTGCCATGGTCACCCAGCAAGTGGTGGGAGTATTGAGTCTCAAAGCCAGGTCTCCTGGTTCCTGTGGGGTAGAAGGTCCTTTCATTTCTATTTTGTGGTTTTCTCATCTATAAAGCAGGGATCATGTGGTGTCCACCTCATGGGGTCATCTTCTTCCTCCTCCTCCTCCTCTTCTTCCTCCTCTTCCTCCTCTTCTTCCTCCTCTTCTTTCTCCTTCTTCCTCCTCCCCTTCTTCCTCCTCTTCTTCTTCTTTCTCCTTCTCTTCCTCCTCCTCCTCTTTTTGGTAAGAAATAAATGAATTACTGTATATAAAGTCCTGGCAGGTAGTAAGTGCTCTATAAATCCAGCTGCTATTGTCATTGTTGCTACCGTTATCACAATGCCTCCCAGGATTGGGATAGGGATGAACTGAAATGCTTCTTGGAAATAATAAAAAGAAGGGTTTGCAAACTCTTAAGTACAATAATAAATAAGCTCAACTATTATTTAACATACTCTGGACTGGCAATATTGAAGACTGCTCTAGGCTATTGAACTCTAAGGACCTTTCATGCTGACACCTATGTTTTAGTTAATAAAATAAAGGACATTTATTTATCTAGAGGATTCTGGGTATAAGTAGGTAGTTAGGTTCATTTCAGAGAGGTCCCCAGGTAAACTCTTCTGTGGCAGCTATTGGACATACGTCACCGTACATGATCCACTTCACTGATATTCTTCAACTCAGGAATTATCAATTGGGTCACGTAGCATTGGCCACAGTGTATTCAGGCCTATGTTCTCCAAACATGGGGTTTTTAGAATGCAGTTCAGAGACCGCAGTAGGAAGTCTTGCTTGTTGAAGAGAAGGAAGAGTGCCTTGTGGTTTGAGAAGAGTAGAAAACTGGGCAAAGGAAAATGGGAGATGTTGGGATGCTGACTTGAGTGAGTAGATGGATTCATGCATGAATGATGGGATGGGAAGATCTAGCTGCAAACAAAAATGCTTTCTTTCTCTGAACTACCCAACATAGATGGTAGATGTAGTGGTAAGAAGATAAGCAGACTTCATAAGCGAAAGTATAATAGAAAAAATGGATGTAGCAGGGATAATTGAACCCAGAAAGGGTAGAATCCAGAAATGCACATGGTGGAGAAGCAAGGAAACCAGTGGTGTCTGTGAATGTGGAGGGACAGAGCAAAGCTTCCAGAATGGGGAAGGCAGGGCCCTGGAGACAGATTTTAGCAGGCATTCCCAACTCTTAGCCACACTATGTTCCTGGAGCCATGGTATAAAGGAGAGGGTTGAAATAGGCAACTACTTTGGTTATCTATAAGCCTACAGTCCTTTCTTTTTGCCACTAGATGTCGCAAATGCATTGATCCAGCACACTTTCTCGTTTGGAAATACCCTTGAGTGGAACTGGCGTAAGGAATGGGTGAAATCATCAAAGAGGGGATCTCTAGAGGTTTTAGGGCAGTTGCAAATAAGCAAAAGAAGTTGGGTGGGAGGCAGAGAAGAGTTCTTTTTACCAAGACCCACAAAAAAAAGTTTATTACATTATTTATTTATTTGTCTGTTTATTGTTTTGAACTTTGGGGAGGTTTTCAGGTTGAAAGAAGAGGCAGAAACATGGTGTAGAATATATATTTTTTTACAATAGTTGACATTATCAAGAATTTGCAAACATTTCCCTCAGACCAGACAGGGAAGATGATAATGCCTTCATGGCTTCTAACTGTATGGTAGGTGCTGTTCTAAGCACTTTAAAAAAATTAATCCATTAAGCCCTTACAACTAACCTATGAAGCAGGTACTGTTATCCTCATTTTACAGATGAGGAAGGAGAGGTCAAAGAGGTTACAACTTGCCCAAGGTCACACAGCTTGTGAAATGGCACTATCAGGATCCAGCCCAGACATTTGGGCCCAGAGTCCATATTCTTACCTACCAAGCTTTATAATAGATGTTGCCCCTATTGACTCTTGAACTCTAGCAAAGGAAACTTCCTGAACCACAGATCAATGCAGTGATTTAACGGCAAGAGTCACAGAAGAAATACTCATTCTAATAAACTTACTTCACAAGACTTTAAATGAGAGTGAATAAGGTTATAGTGTTGGCCAGTATTTCATTCCAAGTTCCCTGACTTTACAGGTCCTGGTTAGGCAGGGGCCCCTCCCATGCCCAGGTGGAAGCCTCTGCTCTGTTAGCTGCTATAATATCCAAACGATAGGAGGAAAGAACAAGCAAGGCTCAGGAGCCATGGATTTCCTGTGTTTCTTAGCATAGAAGGATGATCATAAACTTGATTTTACAAAGGAAAAGCATATTTTTGGCCAAGGACCAGGAGACAGGATATTTATCTAAGGCTCTTATTAGTATTCAATTGCTAAGAAACTTGTAATAAATTAGGAAAGCAGAATGATATGTTAGAAAAATGGTGGATTTAAAGTCAGAGACCAACTTTCTAATTCGGCTAAATATACACTCACTATATGACTCTCCACTCTACTCCTACGTATTTACCTAGAAAATATGAAAACATACATCCATGCAAAGAATTGCACGCAAACACTCAGAGCAGCTTTATAAAACTGTAAATAATACATATAATATTCAACATATAAATCAATAAACAAATTGTTTATTGTTTAGCCATACAGTGGAATATTACTCAGCAATAAAAAAGAACTTCTTGTACATGCAACAACACAAGAATATCTTAAAAATAATGTTTAGTGAGCAGGCAGACCCAAAAGAGTTTATAGTCTATGGTTCTATATATATGAAGTTCTACAGTGATAGAAAGCATATCACTGGTTGCCTGGGTCTGGGGTAGTGGTGGGGTTGACTGCAGAGGGGCATGAGGAGTATTTTTGGTGTGATGCAAGCACTCTAAATCTTGATTGTGTGGTTGGCCACATGGATGTAAAGTCTGGAGACTATGCTGCTAATACAATAAGATATTAGAGAAGCTACTTTCCCCTTTTGGGCAAAGTTGCCCTGGTTATAAAACTTAGTAGTCAAATTAGATGACATCTAGAATTTCCTCTGACTCAAAAATTCCCTTGTTATAACAACATCCAACTTCTATTATGGACACAGAAAAGCAAAGTGCAGTATGTTTTACAGAAATTTATCCAATAGTCAAGAATGAGTTTAGCTCAGAAAACATAGAATATGTATTCAGTTACCCAAGTAGTACACCTTTTGGGGACCGAGCCATTTGTAGGCCAATTTTACTTAAGGCCGTGGTTCTTAACCTGGGTTCTATCGAACCCTAGGGGTTCAATGAGTTGGTCTCAGGTTCGAAGAAGCCTCTGCCGTGGAGGCCAGAATAAAGTAATACCGTAATTTGTTGTGAGTTCATGCATTTGTTGGTTTTTTTCTTTGAGCAAGGTGATGTTCATGCACGGCTCATTTTGTGCACCAGTAAAATAACATATACCTCTGTCTTGAATTTGGAAAAAAAAATCATATTTTATTTATCACTAAAGAAGAGTTCGGTGAATGCACATATGAAACTGGTGGGTTCGGTACCTCAAAAAAGGTTAAGAACCACTGACTTAAGGGAACAGCTGAGAAAATAATTTATATGTGAGTAAGAAGGATGTTCCCATGGGCGCTCCATGAGTCCTGGGGGAGGGGTTTTTCCAGTGACCTGGGGGCGGAGCTGGGACGGACACAAGAATCATGGTTGGCAGGCTAGAGAGGGCAGCTGAGGAAGAGCTCATATCACCTCTGAGACCCCAAATGCTTGGGGGCTGTGGTTGGCCTTTAAAATTTTCTCTTTCCTAGTTCATTCCTGGTACCTAGTAAGGACTTAATGTTGGTGATGATGATGATGAAGATGAAGCTGCTGCTGGGGATGATCATCATTCCCAGTCCTCAGCGTGGGCAGAACTGAAGAGCTGCGGGAGCTCAGAGTGTGTCACGGAAGAGGGAGGGCCGAGCAGACTAGAGCGCAGACCTTAGGGGACCAGGAGCATTAGAGCTGCCAGGCTGGGCCTCTCGGCCTGCTGATTCCCATATTCATGTGTCCCCAGGTCATGAAAACCTACCACATGTACCACGCGGAGAGCATCAGTGCGGAGAGCAAGCTGAAGGAGGCTGAGAAGCAGGAGGAGAAGCAGTTCAACAAGGCGGGAGAGCTGAGCATGAACCTGCTCCGGCACGAGGACCGGCCCCAGCGCCGCAGCTCCGTGAAGAAGATTGAGAAGATGAAGGAGAAGGCGAGTAAGGGCCCTGGGGCAAGGAGAAGGCGGTTTCCCTGACAGCCTTGGCCTCCCCCTCTGCACCCTGGGGGCTTTGAGGGAGGAATAGTAATGCCACCCAAACCTGCTCTCTTGGAGGTCAGTGTCATGGAGCAGGCTGGCCTAGCCTCATGCCGGGATCAGCAGGCAGGGAGAGGTCCTCAGCTGACAAGAGAGCTGAACTGCGATGCCACTCGTGCTCCATGGGCACATTCTCCGATGGGCAGGAGTCACCAGGCATTAGTGGGTGCGGGAGCTTACTCCAGGGGTCAGTTAGGTGGCTGGGGGATGGTTGGGACCAAGTGAGTCCCAACGAAAGGGAATAGCACTGGGCTGCCAACCAGTACCTGGGAACTTGGTAAATTGCCGTTGCCAAAGACAAGACAGGTGACTTAGAATCGCAGTGTGCCAGGGCTGGAAGGGGCTTTAGTAGGACGTGATGAAAGGAGTGCTGGTTTGGGAGTCAGACTGAGTTTTGAAAATGCCACATGTATAACATCTCTCTGAACTTCAGTTTTAACATCTAATGGTAGCGGCAAATCTCCCCTTTCATGTCAAGTCTCCTTTTTCATGATGGATTAGTAGTGGCTGCCTAGAGCTCTATGTTGAGGATCATGAGCCCTCTTCAGGCTTTAGATAAAAACAGTGCTCTGATCAATTAATAATGTCTGCTATGGCCAGAATATAGAGGGACAGTGCACAGGGCTGTTTATTTGTCATCCTAGATTAGGTGATTAAGAAGATTCATTTCTTCTTAAAAGGCTATGATTTCTTGTTGAATTCTCTGAATTCATTCAGTCCGTGGAATCAGCAAACATTTCCTGACCTCCTTTTATGCTCCAAACATTGTACCAAGAGTTTATTTGGACTTCAATGAAATGAATTCTATGGTGATATGACACTACAGCTCTTAAAAATTATAGGAGATTGAGTGGGAATAAGATCCGATAGGACTTGGGCATGCTGGGAAAGTAACCAGAGGCAATAAAATAAGATTTCAGGGTAATTTCCAAAGGCAAAGAAAAATAGGCTCCACACTAATCAGGCAGAGACTCAATTAAAAAAATGAGCAAAGGATTTGAGTAGACATTTTGCCAAAGAACATGTATGAATGGCCAATAAGTACATACAAAGATGCTCAGTGTCATTGGTCATTATGGAAATGCAAATCTAAACTACAGTGAGACCACACTTTGTACCCATTACGATGGCTAAAATAAAAAAGGCAGACAGTGACAACAAATGTTGATGGGGATGTGGGGAAAGTACAATCCTGTACACCACTGGAGGAAATGTAAAATGATTCAGCCACTTTGGAGAATATTTTGGCAATTTAACAAATTTTGGGGGGAGGACAGAGAGAGAGGCATCAACTCACTGTTCCACTTAGTTGTGCCATTAATTGCTTCCCATCTGTGCTCTGACCAGTGGAAATTATTTAATGATCAGCAATGAACAGGCAGATCAGGTCCCTGACCTCATAGAGCCTACTTTCTAGTGGAGGAGGGGCACTGAAAATCAGCAAATACACAAAGAAGTAAAAAAATATAATTTTTGGTGTTAAAAAGTGCTTTTGAAGAAAAATGGAGCAATCAGGATGTTCTTCAGTAGGTTAACGGATAAATAAACTGTGGTATATCCAGACAATGGAATACTGACTAAATATTTAAGATCCAAAATGAAATGAGCAAGCAAGCCATGAAAAGATATGGAGAAACTTTAAAATGCACGTGGCTCAGTGAAAGAGTCCAATTTGGTAAGGCTACATACTGTGTGATTTTGACTATATGACATTCTGGAAAACACGAAACTATGGAGACAGTAAAAAGATGAGAGGTTGTCAGGGGTTGGAGGGAGGGAAGGACGAAAAGGCAGAGCACAGCAGGTTTTTAGGGCAGGAAACGACTTTGTATGATGTGATAATGGTGTCCAAACACATAGAATGGACAGCATCAAGAGTGAGCCCTAAGGTGAGCTGTAGACTCTGGGTGAGAATGCATGTGGGGGATGTTGATAATGGATGAGGTTGTACATTTATGGGTGCAAGGGCATATGGAATATCTCTGTACCTTCCTTCTGATTTTGCTATAGACCTAAAATTGCTCTAAAAAATAAAGTCTTAAGAAATTAAGTAAAAATGAACACAATCACTAAAAAATGAAGATTAAATAATAGCAGTAATAAAAGAATAGGGCAAGGGGACAGAGTGGGAGGAGGGTGAGGGGAGATGCCAGCCACACAGTTTAGACAAGGCTGCCATCCAAGTCTGACCTGACCGTGTTACCTTGGGTAAGGACCTGAGTGACATGAAGGACCAGGCCACACAGAGACTTGGAAGGATGGCCTGCCGGGCAGGGCAGCAATTAGTCTGAAGGCCTAGAGGCAGGAATGAACTTGGCCTCTTAAAGGATGGACAAAGGAGGCTGGCAATGGTGGAAAGCATGGAGGAAGAGGGGTTTGAAAGGTCACGGAGGCCATTGTCACAGTTTGGGCCGCCACTGGGGGCTGTTGAGCAGGGGCCTCCGAGGTCTCCATTCAGCTCTGGCAGAGGCCAGTAACAGGCTGCTGTTTATTGTTGGCTGTGTGTGGACAATGGAAGTGAGCTTTTTGAGTACAGGACCCAAATCTTACTCACCTAGCACGGGGAGTCAGGTATCCTAGAGGAGTGTGGCAGACTGACTCACTGGCAGTAACATAAAGGGAGTCCCAAATCCCTGCCATCAGGGGCTCAGCTCTTACATCTACTCTCCTTCTAACAGAGGCAGGCGAAGTACTCTGAGAACAAGCTGAAGTGCACCAAGGCCCGGAACGACTACTTGCTGAACCTGGCTGCCACCAATGCAGCTATAAGCAAGTACTACATCCATGATGTCTCCGACCTAATCGATGTGAGCACCTGGAGTCTGGGACTGCATGGGCCCCGCACCCGGGCTGGCTGGAGACAGTCATCAGCTGGAGGAGGGGCTGACCCTGTCCTTAGCTGACATTCCAGGGTAGAGGGGAAGGGCTTTGACGTGATTTGTGTGGTAGGATTCCTGAGTGCAGAAGGGCCCCCAGGATGAAAGATTTTGACTGTGGAATGGGAGGTAATTATAAGTCAGCATGATGGGCTAGGAAATGCTAGTGGTCCCCACTGTCATGTCACAGCCCTCACCTGCACCCTTCTGTTGTGTGCCTGTCTCCAAGTGCTGTGATTTGGGCTTTCATGCCAGCCTGGCCCGCACCTTCCGGACCTACCTCTCAGCTGAGTACAACCTGGAGACCTCTCGCCATGAGGGGCTGGATGTCATCGAGAATGCGGTGGACAACCTAGACTCCCGAAGTGACAAGCACACCGTCATGGACATGTACAACCAGGTCTTCTGTCCTCCACTCAAGTTTGAGTTCCAGCCCCACATGGGGGATGAGGTAGGTTTCCCCCTGGAGCCCATGATCGAGGCGGTGTCCCAGAACATTGCTGGGAGAGGACCATCAGCCCCGTTCCACATGCAGGATGTTTATCTCAGAGCCCCGGAGTCAAGTTCTTGGTTCAAGAGCTTCCCCAGCCAAGGAGTGTACCATTAATACATTAACTTTGCTGGCTCAAGGTTCCCACCTCCAGAATTTCAGGACCTTAGTGCTCCTAAATCCTTCCCAGTTGGTCTAGAAGACCCCAAGAAAGCCCCACACCTGCATCCATTCTTCCCTCGCGTCACAGGAGGCTTGCCCATCACAGCCACTCTGGCCAGCATCCTCACCAGGGCACTGCCTGCCCTGCAATACAGGAGGCAGCTTGCCAACCGAATCCCCTTCAGTGTGTGTGCCGCTCAGAGCCTTGCTAAATTCTGCAGGAAAAAATAGGATAAGGCATTTGTCACAGGTCCCAAAGATGTACTCTAGTTACCCAAGTTTCACAAAATGCCTCATGCAAATAGTTCCTTGAGCTTTTCTGTATTGCTCCTTCCTCTGTCTAGGGCTCAGGCCCTAGTCTTGGGACTGATGGAGGGTAGCCACCAGACATCGTCTCTGTCTCCTCACTCCATCCTCTCCAACCCAGGGATATGTGCACAGAACTCTCCTAGAGGCCACTGTCCCTCCACCTAGATATGTCCCACCCGAGCACATGGGAGTTCGGGAACCCACAGCAATAGTGTACCAGAGCCTGCCAGTCTCTGGATCTGGTGGGGGCTCAGTGGGACTGAACTTGCTTGGCAGGAAGGAACAAGGGGGTCTCCTTAGCAGACAGCATTTGCTGGACCTTCTCTATGGTTCTCCCCACTTTCTTCACTTGTAAAAAAGAGCCCTTTGTGGGGCTTCTTGCAGCGCCTGCCCCATCCCTTTGCCCTCATGCCCAGCCCTTTAGGCCCGTCATCTGGATCTGAAGATTCTGACCACGTGGTTACCACTGGTGACTGTGAAGTGTGGGTTGCCTAGTTAGTGGTAAATAACTAGTAAATAACAACCCTACTGTCCCTTATGATCTCAGCTGAGTCACCCCAGGCTTACACGTGGTGACAGAGCCCTGGGTGGAACGGATATTGGGAGCACAGTGTTTCTCTCCTCTCCCACCTCTCCCTCTCTCCCAGTCAACCTGCTCCGTGAGAAGTAGCTCGTCTCACAGTTGCCTGTCTGAAGCACCTTCCTGCTGAGGGATAGGAGCACCTGGCTGATAGTTCCCCAATCATTGTTCTTTCCGTTGGTTTCTTTTGGGGTGCTGCTTTTTTATCCCAATGTCCTGCTGGAAATTAACTAACTAGTCTCACTTGATGAGATCATGTCAGAGCTCTTAGTAAACCCTCAAGAGTGCACAGTGTAGTAGCATGACAGAGAGGCCACACCTTGCAATTGGAGAGGCTGACCCCCGGTGCCCGTCTGGTGTTACCAGGTATAAGCTGTGTTTCCTTTGGCTGATCACTGAAGCTCCCCCAGCCTGTTTCCACAGCGTCTGGTAGGGACAGTGGTGAGAGCTCCTGCCCTAACCTTAGCACACGGGCGATGAGAGCGCTGGGCAACCGCAGCTGGGGCTGTCGTTTCTACAGGTGTGCCAGGTCAGCGCTCAACAGCCCGTCCAGACAGAACTGCTCATGCGGTACCACCAGCTGCAGTCCAGACTGGCCACTCTCAAGATAGAGAATGAGGAGGTGAGTGAGCCCCTCTGCCCTATAAGGAATTTCCTTATGAAGGCACATTTTGCCCTGGGGAGTCCACACTCGCCAAAGAATGCAGAAGAAATTAGGGGTTCTTCTGTAAGATGTATTGTTATATAGCCATTAAAACCATGTACACCAACAATCTTTCATGGTCAGGAGGAATGCTTATAAGACATTGAGTTAAAGAAATATAAGGAAAAAAACTGTATATTCAATATTATCATAACTAGAGTATATGCATATGTATATACTGCCCAGGCATAGAAAAAAGACTGGAAGGAAATACTTCAAAATATTTATAGTGGTTATGTCTGGGTTGTGGATTATAGGGGATTCCTGTTTTCTTCTATTTCTCTATTCTCTGTAATGACTTTATGTTATTTTTATCATTAGAAACAATAATAGGTAATTCAATTTACACAATTAAATAAATAACCCCAGGCACACTAAATATGTCATGGATTTCGAGCTCCAAATAATTTATGCCTTACCATGGCCAGCATGCCTCCTATGCCACTGGTGGCACAAGATAATCACTGGGAGGGTACACATGAAAATCCTGGCTGCGGTGGTTCTATTTTGATGTGGACTGATGAGGCCAGATGGTAAACAGTCTATACCAGCCTGGGTGCCCCCATGCAGGGAGAATGTCAGCCACCTGGAGGGCATGTGGGGCCATGGGCAGGTCTATCATTGACAAGTGCATTCGCAGCTGGAGATGGGGAACCGCGATTATGTCTTCACATGTCAAGAGGGTTGTCCTGGGCAGAGAGGGCTGCTTCACTCTGTAAGCTAGAACAAACGTGAGACAGATTGTCACTCGGGATGATGACAAATCAAAGCTGCCCCTGGGGGGAGGTTATATGGAGACAAATAATGTTTGTTTTTCAAACCAGAAAAGACAGAGGAGATCAGCAGAGTGTTTTCTTTATTTATTCCTGCCCTATATCTTTCCCCAAAACATTTTAAATTGTGTACATGGAACAGTATTCGGATAATGTTAATGGAATTTATGTTGGAAATCAGGACCACGGAAAGCAATGGAGCAAGTGCTGCTCTGTGTAGGCCGTCATGTCATGGACATTTTTTATTTTGGGCCTGAGCTATCTATCAGCTTCTATGTTAGAAAGAACTGATTTATTCATTAATTTATTTGACAGCTATATATTCAATGGATGTTTATTCAAGTATTTCTTAAGTACATGCTACGTGCTAAACAGTGTGCTGAGTGCAGAGTAAAGTGAGTGAGCAAGACAGCATGGTACTTCTTCTCATGGAGTTTATGTTCTAGTGAGAAGAGACAGAGAATAATCAAACACAAAAGAAAACAAACCAATAAATGAATGAGTATGCAAAGTATTAGAGAATAGAAAGACCTGACCGGGCGGTGGCTCAGTGGACAGAGCGTCGGACTGGGATGCGGAGGACCCAGGTTCGAGACCCCAAGGTCGCCAGCTTGAGCGTGGGCCCATCTGGCTTGAGCGAAAAGCTCACCAGCTTGGACCCAAGGTCGCTGGCTCCAGCAAGGGGTTTCTTGGTCTGCTGAAGGCCCACTGTCAAGGCACATGTGAGAAAGCAATCAATGAACAACTAAGGTGTTGCGATGGCAACAAAAAACTAATGATTGATGCTTCTCACCTCTCTCCGTTCCTGTCTGTCTGTCCCTATCTATCCCTCTCTCTGACTCTCTCTCTGTCCCTGTAAAAAAACAAAAAACAAACAAAAATAAAACTGGTAGTCAGGGGCGCCTGATGTCACCAGGAGGTGACATTGAAGTTGAGACCTGAGTGATAAGAAAGAGACTTTGAGCAACAATAATTTAACAATGAATGTCGGTGCAGTTTCTTCTGGAATTGTTTTTGGAGTGATGTACTATCAAAGTACAGGGTTCACCATTTAGACTCAAGTCAGTGGAGGGATATTGTGAGGTGAGGGCCACTCAGTCCCACAAGAGAACTTGGAATCCTGAGAGATGAGTGGACAGTGGTGTCTCAGCATCTGTTGTCCCTGAGGTTCTCTTTTCTGTCAGGCTTTTGGTTCAACTCAGGTGGCAGATAACCGGAGCGTTCATTCACTGAGGATGGCCACCCACCTTCTTGAGATGTCCCCTCCCTAATGTGTATTCCTAGTGTTTGTATCTCCTCAAGGGATCTGCCTCCCATTGGAGAAGCTAGTTTGAGGCTGTATAACCAGGTACAGGGAAACAAACCTGGAAACCCAAGTTCCTTGCTCATTACAATATTCTCCAGGGTTCTCTCTGGCTGAAGTAATCCTATAAAATGATTTAGGTTGGGCAACCTGGGTTCTCACTTCAGTCAGCTAACCGGCCTTGCTTTGCATATCAGTATAATAGGAATGATCATCTTTGTCCTGTCTGCTTCCTGGAGGCTTTGTGTGGAAGAAATAAAGTAACTTTGAGGTGTCAAAGGCGTTCTAAGGCTAAAAGATTTTTATCGACATGTTTTCCCAGGTGAGAAAAACCCTGGATGCCACCATGCAGACCTTACAGGACATGCTGACCGTGGAGGACTTTGATGTCTCTGACGCCTTCCAGCACAGTCGGTCTACAGAGTCTGTCAAGTCAGCTGCCTCTGAGACCTACATGAGCAAGGTCAACATCGCCAAGAGGAGAGCCAATCAACAGGAAACGGAAATGTTTTATTTTACAGTAAGTAGACCCAGAACCCTCTATCTGCTGACCTGCTGGCATTGACTTTTGGGGAGCAGCCAGCCAGTAGGCAACCAGCAACGTGAGTCAGTTAGACCTAGAATTCTTACAACATGCTTCTCAACTTAAGTTGCCCGGATTGGCTTTGTGAAATGCAGAAATTAAATTCCCAGAGATAGTATTGGCATTGATCTTGAATTGACAATTATTGCAACTTCTCTGTTCTAGGAAAAAAATCAGAAAGTGTGTTCAGTAGGGTAGGAGTAAAATGGTAGAGGAGCCAGGTGCCAGCCCCACATGACAACCCTGAAGTTTAGTGGGTGGTTGTCTTGTTGTGTTGTCTTAAATTGAGGTGCCTGCTTTAGAAACAATGCCCTGCATGATCTGTACAAATTGCTGGTGAGTTGCCAACCCACCGTGTCAAATCCCAGATGGCTAACATTTCGCTTGGCCAGGGACAGGGAGGAACAATTATATCAGGGCTCTAGTTCAATATGTGTTTAGTGAACATAGAATTTGGGATATAAAGGGCCTTAAATCCTTCATCTGATGCTTGATCCTATTCAGCCATGTTTCTGTCAAAAAGTCATCCAGACTCTGCTTGAACAGCCCAGAGATGAAAGTGCTCTCTTTCCTCAAACAGCCCTTTTGTTTGGCTTGTGGCTGGCTGTAGCTATTCTGTTTTCCCTTATCTCTGTTTTCTTCAGAAATCTGCCCACTAGGATTTATGGTCATACATCTTGATTCTGTTCTCTGGGATGATCCAAAGAGAGACTAATTCTTACAGGACAGTCTTGGGCGTGGTTTCAGAAAGCTGAACTTTCATTTCTCCAGGCTCAACATATCTTCCAGTCCTGCCTCATAAGTTTTCCTTTTGAGTGGCTTCAGGATCCTACTGACTCTTCTGAACATATTTCATTTGTCAGTGCCTCTTTCACAGGGAGACTTCCAGCAGTGTGGTCTGATCAACACAGAATAGAGTTAAACTTTTACCTCTTTCCACAATAGGCGCCATGCTCTTTTTCATATGTCCTAACATCATATTCCTTTTAAAAAATGAAGCTAAGTTCATATCAGTTAAATCTATTCCCTATGCACTGATATCGAGCCAGGTTGTTCTCCTGCTAAAGGATGAGTAGGTGACATCTTAGACAGGTCTTAAGTTTATCACCAGTTAGATTTCCTCTTTGATGGATTCAGTTCATGGCTCCAGACTGTCAAGATCTTGATCCAGTTCAACATACAGGGGGTGGGCAAACATAGGCTTATAGTGGTTCAGATGGAAAATAATATAATAATTAATAGTACAAGAGTAAACTATGTTTCACATACTCACAACTCTAAACCTACATTTGTCCACCCCTGTATATGTTGTCTCATCAGACCTGTGTCATCTGCAGGTTCAGTGAGCATGGCTTTCAAACTTAACATGCCACTAGGCCAGTGGTTTTCAAAGTGTGCACCAGGACACACTGGTGCACCCTAGAAGATTTCCAGGTGCGCCCTGTGGTATTCCAGAGAAATATGTGCCTGTTGGGGACCAAAAAACCAACAGGGTTTTGGAGTTTAGATTTTTGGGGGACAGAGGTGTGGGGAATTGGCTGTAAGCTAACCGTCTGCCCAACCCCCCACCGCACTTGCCTGATTAGGTTGCAAAAGGCTGTTAAACTGTGGTGCTGGATTGTTTACACTACCCCCCATGTTCCCTGGAAAGACTGGAGGCAAGTTTCTTCTATCCTTTGTTTGGTGTAAGGTTAAGATGATATGTACGGTGGGGATTTTGGGTTGATGATTAAACATAAGGAATTGTCTCGAAGCCTTTTGGATTTCTATAAAAGAAGAATATGTGGCAATATCTAAAAAGCTTTGAACATTTTACTACAATTTTCAACATCCTATTTATGTGAATAAAGATTTTCTACCCTCAACACAATTAAGAGTAAAAAGAGAGGAATTCTTCAATGTGTTGACAAGGAAATGAGAGTTTGCATTTTAAATATATGCCCAAACATTGAAGAAATCGCTAGGACATAATCAGGCTCATGTTTCTCATAAACACAAAAATGAAAAAACACATTCATGTCAGGACCTGCCGAATTTATTAAATCTTACTAAGAACGTATCTATATATAAAAAAAGATAACTTATTTATTTATTTATTTATTTATTTATTTTTAACCCCTCTTTTTAAGAAATCTAAAAAGCATAACTCACAAAATGTAACATAAAAATGTTTTTTAATGTCAGAATAGATTTAATTTTGTCATATTTATTTTGTTTAATTACCTTAAAACCACGCTTGGACTTTATATATTTTTTTATTTAATACTTGACTTAATTATTATAACATTTCTCAGAAATTTGTATATAGTGCGCCTACAATTATTTGTAGGATTTTAAATGCACCCCAACTTCAAAAAGTTTGAGAACCACTACCCTAGGCTAATATTGATCCACTAATCAGCACTTTTAGATTATGGTCATTTAACCAGTCATAAACCCACTCAATTATTTTTTTCTTTTTTTCTTTTTCATACGCAAGAGAGAGAGACAGATAGACAGAAAAGGAGAGAGATGAGAAGCATCAACTTGTAGTTGTGGCACCTTAGTTGTTCATTGATTGCTTTCTCATGTGCTCCCTACCCAACGCACCTACATGGCCCCTTCCTCACATCCTTCAGGCCTCGGCTCACTCGTCAGCTTTGCAGCAAGGTCTGCCCCAACTCCTAGTCCTCCATTTCTGCCTTATTTTCATTCCTCACCATCTGACCAATTGTGTGTTTTACTTAACTTTTTTGGTCTCCTCACTCTGCTGCATCGGTTCCATCAAGTCAGGGATTTAGCCAAATCTCTTAGCACTTCCTATATACCAGGCATATAGTAGTCACTGACTGGGTGTGGGCTGCACCTGCAGTGGCTCAGGGTCCAGCAAAGGTGTGTCCCAGCACCTGCGTGGAGGTGTGGCCCTGCTGAACTTGGGACAGGTGGATGCGCTTCTATTCTGCATGGCCCCGTCCCTCCCTACTGCCCAGAGGGCACTGTGCTTGGCCCAGCCCCTGAGCTAGAGGCAGCCCAGGGCCCTTGAGCACATCACTTCCCTTTGCCAGTCTCACCTGTCTCATCTGTGAGAAAGAAGATAACATATTCCCCAGTATAGTTGGGTTATTTTAATAGGATCATCTCTAGGGGCCTACAGAGCCCTTTCTCCTTCAGAAGAAAGAAAAACTTGTTCCAAAGCTCCTCTCTGACAGATCTGATAAAGCGCTGCTGCCTCAGCCGCGTGCCCCCAGGGAAGGTTCTGTCTTCGTTGCTCTTGGCCCAGAAGCACAGCGGAGCTTTGATGGCTAAGGAAGCCCTCTGCTTAAGAGCACCCACACCCCTCACCTGACAAAAGCACCTTTCACTGCTCCATTTCCCTTGAGCTTGCTTTGTGTTCCCAGACCGGACCTGAAATGCCATGGGACTGGGCTGCCCCGCCAGAGCTGGGGATCTGATGAATAAAAGCCCAGGAGCAGCTGCAGAACCCCTGTCCGCACATCTGGGTCCTTGAGGGTCACACAATCTCCGTTTGACCTCCCCAACCCAGAGGTCAGTTCCAGAGGCAGAGATTGTGGGACGTGGCCCTGTAATCTGTAATGTCCTTGTTCCTTGTGTCTTACAGAAATTTAAAGAATATGTGAATGGCAGTAACCTCATCACTAAGCTGCAGGCCAAGCACGACTTGCTCAAGCAGACTCTGGGCGAAGGTGAGTCGAGGGACGGAGACCTGTGAGGAGGGGCTGTCTTGCCCACTGGGTTCTATTGTGGCCCCTTGAGCTATTTTAGCTTAAGACAGTGGACACTTGGCAGAATGAGACCTGGTACTGGGGCCACCTTCCAGGACTGGGTAGGCTGCTACAGTCTATAGTTTACAGCCCTGGTACAGGTGCTGAGAGAGACCTAGGCTGGCTGCAGAAAACAGGGGGTAAACACAAGTATTGGTGTAAGTTGTGGGGGAAAGTCTAAGGCAAAGTGATAACAGGGTCCCCAGTAGGGAGAAGGTGGGGATTCAGAGACAACAGGGGTCAACATTAATGCTTTCTAGCAGATAGTCTTTGCTGGGAATACTATTGGAGTGTCCAGGATTCTAGGTCCAAAGAAGAAAAGTCCATGTGTAAGGCAGGGTTTGGCCCTTGAGGGGCTTGAGGACTATGCTTAAAACTACCCAAAGGTTTCCAAGGACAGTTGAAATAAAATCCTAACTGCTCTCATAGCATATGAGGCCTTACGTTATTTGACCTCTGCCTATTTCCCTGACCTCATCTATCATTCTCTACTCCCTTACTATGCTCCAGCCACACTCAGTTCCTTTCTGCCCTTCAAAAATCATTGAACTTATTCCTGCCCCAGGACCTTTGCACATGCTGTTCCCCCTGCCTAGAATGCCCTTACCCTAGATCTCAGTATGGCTCCTTACCCTTCAGTTGTCAGCACAGATATCACATCTTTAGTGAGACTCTCCTTGCTACCTGACTTTAAGGAATCACCACCTCTGTCTCAATATTGTTTGATTTTCTTCATTTCACTCATTGCCATGTGAAATCGCCCTATTTTTTATTCATTTGCTATTTCTTTTGGTCATGTGCCCCCACTCCCCAACAGTATCATATCTTAAACCAGAGTAGGGACCCCCTTACTTATTTTGTCCACCGCTTTATTCCCAGAGCCTAGAATGGTGCCTGGCTCATAGTTGGCACTCAATTAGTGGTCACTGAATTAATGTTGAATGGAAAGGTCACCAGAACATGAACTAGGACCCAAGGTCAAGAATGGTTTACAGCAAGTCCTGGTAGCCCGGCAAACTGGTATGAGGCTCAGCTATGATGGGAGGAGGTGACCTGGTTTCTGAAGCTGCTGGGCCCTGCTTGGAGCACCATGGGCCCCACACTCAGATATCCTCTGTGTCCTGTTTGGAGAGGGCTACTGGCTGAAGGGTGTGCTCCACCAAAAGGAAAGGAAACACGAGTTCAGGAAATAGGGAGCCGCCACAGAAAGAGGATGATGCCAGCAGATCCTAGTATGACAGCTTGAATCAGGCCTAGAAGTCACCCAGGACTTTGGGGAGCAGGAAAAGCATTACAGGATGAAAGCTGTGCTGGCGCATGGGGCTGGCATTCATCAGCTGTCAGGTGCTTACCATTAGTAGCATGGCCTGGCCATTCACTGGATCACTCTCTTCTCCTTGGGAACACACATGCCAGAGACTGTGCTCAGGCCACACAAGACCTCCCTGACACTGTCCACTCAACAGCTCTCAAGTGGGCTGCTGGATCTGCAGGTGCTTGGCATTTGTGAGCCACATGCTTTAGAGGAAATGGTGAGAAATTAAAGCAATTTCCAGCCCCAAGGCACTTATAATCCAGCTGGGAGACAACTCATGAATTCATGAGATGCTAAGTAACAATAACATTGACACACAGGAATACTGGATGAGTTACCAAATGAACAGTTCAGACTCTGAGGGCTGCGAGTCAGGAGAGGAGGGGTTCACCATGTGCCCTGGAGAGCTGGAAAGACTCCAGGGAAGATGAATAACTAGGAATTTGGAGGAATAACCACGGCTTTAAAACTAATACCAATAGAAAGCTTTCAGTCAACTTTATTGAATGTAACTTGTATACAATAAGACACACTCATTTTATGTGTATAAATCAGTTTTGATGAACGTATACACCCAGGTATAAACTCATATCAAGATATACAACATCTCCATCATCCCAGAACTTCCCTGTGCACTTTTGCAGTCTCTTCTCCCATCCTCTGCCCCAAGCAACCACCTCTCTGGTGTCACCATAGATTAGTTTATGTGTTTCAACTGTTAAGAGCTGGGGACTTTGGGGGATGATGGAAGTGTTCTGTGTCCTGATTTGGGAGGTGGTTATACAAGGGTAAATACTTCTGTTAAAACTCATTGACTGGGGGTCAGGGTGGGGAAAAGTGGGTTCCAATAGCCTTTTCTTTATTTCCTCCCACCCCTCTATTTACTGCCCATCCTGCCATTTTAGTATTGGGCCAGGTGTGTGGGGCTGTTGAGCGTGAGTAACAAAGAGAGAGAAATGATAACAAGAATGGAGTGAAAGGGAAGAGACAGAAAGTCCTTTAGGGGAGATTGGTGGTGTGCCCTGGGGCAGCTGTCCTGATTAGCATTCAAGATGAAGCTTGGTTTTTATGGGTTTGAGGGCTGGGGGCTGTTTCTCAGGCTGTGTAACAAGTGAATTGGTGGCTACTTACATTTTCGAAATCAGATACCCTCAATTTAGAAAACGAGTTGTTCTTTGAAAAAAATAATATCCCAGCTGAGAATGTGCTTTTTTCCTGCTCCCCCGTGAGTGCACTCAGATGCAGCCTGTTATTACTGCCCTGGCCCGAATGGCCTTAGGGAAGTGGTGGTGGTAGTTAGTTTGGTTTGGCATAACTCCTGACCCATTTAGTCTTCCAAGGTTAGTTAGCCCTCTACTGCACCTTGCTCTGAGATGTGTTTCATCAGTCCTTCTTCGAAGTTTTGAGCTGAATAGCAAGAACAACAACAACAAAAACTTCAGGAAGATGCAGCTTGGGAAATATAAGGGCAGCTAAGCAAGAGCCATCTAGCAGGCTCGCTACAGTCCTATTTTCTAGTAAGTCAGCAGTGGAAAGCCCCCTGTGTTTCTTTTGATAACTGGCATGGGGAAGTATTGAGTATTTTGTTTAAGGCTAGTTTTTGAATTACAAAAGGCTGCATAGGTAGTACAGAGTTCCCATCTACCCCATGTCCAAGTTCCCCTATTATTGACACCTTACGTTGGTATGGTAGAGTTGTCACAATTAATGAATACTGGTACATTTTAACTGAAGTTAATAAACTACAGAATTACTGAAGAAGAAAAAAAAACCCTGAAGCTGAGATCAAATAGGAAAAATGTTGTTCACTGCATGGTAAAGATTTATGTGGATTCTTAGGGCATTGGGTGAAAAGGGAGAATTTTCAACCAGGAGAACTTGTGTTGACTTGGACTGATAAAGAACTTGCGCGTCGGTCAAGGAGAAGCATGGAATAAGCAGGCCAAAGAAAGCTCAGAATTTTGGCTAATTCGTTCTTCCAAGTGTCAGTGGATGGCTCACCTTTACCTGAGCGTACGAACTTCCATTCTGTAGAAAGCTCTTCTCAGAGTGGGGCTAGGGTATGGTTATACCTGCATCAATGGCCTTCTTATTTCATCTGAGAGCTATTTAGTATGGGGAGAAACAATTGGGAAATTTTGAAAACAGGTAAGAAATGTGTGGCCGGTTGGAATACTTTGAGAAGATACAAGTTTGTTTTTTTTTAATGAAATAAATTATCACTGTCAAATGCCCCAATTTTTCCCAAGTACTCTTGCCAGCATGGCTGAAAGAAAACTTAAGTTAGAGGAAACATAAAGTCCTTTGGATCACCTTCAGTTAGAAATGAATTTTTGAACATGATTTATCGCAGACACATAAGTAGAAAAGCTTCTACGTGTCCCACAAATTGGCATTTTTTATTATAAATAATATCACTGCCACATCTTGGGAACAAGAGTGCCCATTCTTCTATGCCTTTGTCTGTTGCTGTGTTGTTTTATTTGCCAGAGAATTCTTAATTTATCACCTCTGAGTCTTAGACCTTTGATCTTTATGTTGCTCTGGGTAGTCTGAGCTCCAGGGCTTGCACCCAAGACACAGATGATTTTGCAATTTACTGAGGCCTCTGAAGGATGAGTGGTGCATCATCTGCAAGAGGGATGAGACTTGACCTTTTCAGGCCAAGAGCTAATAGCCCGTTACAAAGCATAGTGTCCAGAAGGACCAGACAGCCTGACCTTCTAGAAAATAACTGAGCCACCGACCATAAAATATTTCTTTATTTTCTCAGCAGGTCTCAGAAGGTAATGGGTAGAACTTTTTTGATTTCTGAGATTTGTTAGAAGTTGAGTCAACAGACTCCAAAAGACATTGGTGATGGTGTTCTTGAGAGTTGGAATGTGGTCTAAAGCTAAGGACAGTGTGTTTGAGTCCTTGTCGGAGAAAAGTCTGCCTGGAGTGTGTGCTGACTTTCCACTGCAGGACCGAAACCCTTTGACCCCTGCCTCCCCACTCCTCACCTCCTTGCCCTGTCTGTTCGTTCACCTGTCCATCCGTCTATCCAAAAGCACGGGAAAGACAGGCAAGGTTCCTGCCCTTATGGGGAAGGGAGACCTCAAGCAGTAAACAAACTATTAAGTAAGGAATTATAACTGTGTTAAGTGCATGGATGGAGATAAAGAACAATTGTGTGTCTGGGAGCAGGCAGCACTGGGCTGACCCGCTTTAGGTGGGTGATTTGGAGAGGCCTGAAAGGGGAGGTGCTGGTTAAGCTGAGACTGAAGGAGGAGAAAGTGTCAGCTACATGAAAAGCTGGGAAAGAGTGTTGGGGAACAGCATGTGCAAAGGTAGAAAGGAACGTGTGAGTTGGAACTAAGAAAAGGGCAGTGTGACTGGACCATCATGAATATATAGAGGAGTGGGCAGTTGAGTGGGGGCAATAGAGATGAGCCTGGGATTCCAGGGATCCAGAGGTGGAGCAGAAAACTCCTCCTAGGTCCCCTCTGTGGGTCAGGGCAGCACAGTTGACTGCAGCCCTGAGGGGAATGATGTTCTTTACAGTCAGGGGAGGCCACGGGTCCCGCTCCTTTGTGGGTTGCTGTTGACTCCTACTCAGGGTCTTGGGCTACATGAAAATTTCGCCCAGATTGGTGTCTGAGAGGAATTTGCTCTAGTCTCCAGACACACAGTCAAATTAAGCAGAGCAAATGTGTTTTGGCTCTTTTCTACTTTTCTGTTTTGGTCTTTGGCTCCAATTTGACCAATTTCAGTTACCCTTGTAACTGCTTGTGGTTTTAGTCAGGAATTACAGAATTGTGTGTCGCTTTGCTCTAAGTTCTATTTTCAGATCTCTATTACTCTCTTTCCCCCTTTTTCTCTCCCTAGTCCCATTCAGCATTGCTTTCTGTAGCGAAAAATGCTTGCTTCATTCCTTTAAATAGTTCCTGTCATGTGAATGCTGGATGGAATTCTAGTCTTCTGCTGTGCTGTCCAATGTGGTGGCCACTAGCCACATTTGCCTATTGAACACTTGAAGTGTGGCTAGTCTGAATTGAGATGTGTAAAACAAACACCAGATTCCAAAGAGTTAATCCCCCCAAAGAATACAGAATATCTTATTAATTGTTTGTATCGATATATATTGAGATATTTTTGATATGTTAGGTTAAATACAATACTGTATATTATTAAAATTAGTTTCACTTGTTTCTTTGTACTTTTTATAATGTGGCTGCTAGAAATTGCGGCCTGCATTATCTTTGCACTGGACAGCACTGGCCTAGCGGTCCTCCACTGTTCCATGGAAGGAAGGAAGTTCTGAACCCCGCTATACGAAAGAACTTCAAAAGCCTTAGGCTGAGTGAAAGATGCAAAATGCAAAGGACATGCCTGACCAGGCGGTGGCGCAGTGGATAGAGTGTCGGACTGGGATGCGGAAGACCCAGGTTCGAGACCCCGAGCTCAACAACTTGAGCGCGGGAACATCTGGCTTGAGCAAAGCTCGTCAGCTTGGACCCAAGGTCACTGGCTCCAGCAAGGGGTTGCTCGGTCTGCTGAAGGCCCACGGTCAAGGCACATATGAGAAAGCAATCAATGAACAACTAAGGTGTCACAACGAAAAACTGATGATTGATGCTTCTCATCTCTCTTCATTCTTGTCAGTCTGTCCCTATATATCCCTCTGTCCCTGTAAGAAACAACAACAACAAAAAAACCCGCCAAAGACCACGTATTTTATGATTCCTATTGTAGGAAATGTCCAGAACGAGCAGATCTATAGAGACAACGAGTGGATTAGTGGTTTCCAGGGGCTTGAGGTGGGAAGAGGGAGTGACTGTACATTGGCCCAAGGGATCTTTCTCATGTGACAGAAAAGCACTAAAATTGAATTGTAGGTGACAGTTGCACAACTTTAAATATTAACTAAAAAATGCTTGAATTTTACATTTCAAATGGGTAAGTTTTATGATATGTGAATGATACCTCAGGAAAGCTGTTAAAAAAAAAGTGGGGGCAATAGAGATGAGTCTGGGATTCCAGGGATCCAGAGATAGGGTCTGAAAATAAGATTAGGGATCCTCAGTAAGCACTTGATCGCTGAGAGGGTGCACAGAGAGAAGAGAAGAGATGGTGATTGTGTGTGTATCATGGGGGCATCCCAGCATTTAGAGGTTAGAGATTGGGCAGATGAGGAAGAGACAGCAAGAGAGACTGAGGAACAGCCTAGAGGGCAGGAAGGACACCTGGGAAGTATGGAGTCATGGAAAGCAAGAGGAGATGCTTTTTCAGAAGCAGGGAGCAATGAAGTGAGTTGAGTGGTGCTGAGAAGTCAGAGAAGACCTTGGATTCAGCCACACATAGCCATCTCTGTGGGATGGTGGGGCCAAAGCCAACTGCAGTGGGGTGAGGGGAGGAAGGACAGTGCCCCTGGACAGCTCCTCTGGGAAGTTCTGCTGTAAAGGAGAGCTGAGAAATGAGATGTAGTTAGAAGGAGAAATGGGGTCAAGGGGAGGTTGAAAAGCTAGGATATAGGTAGTCAGACATGTTTATATGCTAGTGGAAATGATCCAGAAGGGAGGAGATTGGTGATACTGGAGAGAAGGGAGACACTTGCAGGAACAGAGCTCCTGAAAAGGGTAGAGGGATGGGACCCAGAGCACAGGAAGAAGGCTTGGGCTCTGGCAGAAGTGGGGTGCTTCCTCAGGAGTACCAGCAAGTAGCAGGTGAGTGGGTGGGTGGGTCTCTTGGAAGCAACACCAAGACCTCATGTTACTAATTTTTCTTCCCCACTAAAGAAAGTGAGCAGTCCTCAGCTGTGTATGAAGGCAGCAGGGATGGGGAGCGGCAGTTAAGGAGCAACAAGAAGGCATCTATGGCTGGTACATTTTAGGGCCAGTAATTTTTATTGATGTAAAGCACTGCATAGTCATCGGGCTTTAGTATACATGGGTAGAATCACCTGAGGTGCTTATTAAAATGTAGATTCCCAAGTTCTTATCTCAAAGATTCTGACTCAGGAGGCCCATGTGAGAGCCCAGAAATCTGCATTTTTAACAAGCGTCCCAGGTGATTCTGATGCAAACAGTCAGCAGGCTGTAGTTTGACAATTACTGAAAAATGTATGTGAACAATAAAAAATGAAATGTGAACATAGCTCTATGAATAGGAGGCACTTTGGATTTGATAAGAGGTAGTTCTTTCCAACAGACCTGAGGTGTGATTTGGTTCTTCATTTCACAAATAATTAAGACCAGTTTTTTATTGTTGTTGTTTTTAGAAAAGATGAAGATTCTCTGGTTATATAATAACTAAACATCAATATCTACTTTTCTTTCCAGGGGAGAGAGCAGAATGTGGCACGACCAGGTAAGAGCTGGGCACCTCGTTCCTTCTCACCTGTTGCCCTGAGGTGGGGAGTGGGAGGAGGTCAGAGGAGCAGAAGAGGGGAAGGTAGAAAGCAGATGCTGCTGAGAGCTCAGACAGGTTGGGGTACTCTTAGAATGGGACAGTTCTCCGCCACTGTCCCGAGGGGATGGTGTTTTAAAGGCTGCTCTGCTGGTTCTAGCCTTAGACTGAAGCCACACCCCCCTCCAGGCTGGTAATGGGGAGAGGGCTTTCAGAGCTGCTATGGGTTAGTGGGGTATCCCCCATCAACTGCACTGTCCATTGGGTGGGACAGTAATATATATTGCAGAGGCTGTGGGGTAGCTGTTGACTTGTCTTCCCATCTGTATATGACTGCTGAGCAAACTGCCCAGCTGAGGCGGGGGGCCCAGCCCAGGGGCCCCATTTTTCCAAGGCTTTGGATTTGGCTGGAATTGCACACATCTGGGAATATGCATGCGCATATCCACATAAGCGTGCACAGATGCCCCACTGCCCGCACCCTGGCTTTGGACCTGAGCCGCACTTGGATGGGGAGTCCCTTTTTGGGAAAATAACAAATGGGCAACTTCTGCTTTCTCTCCAGCTTGCTCAACATTACCCTTTGCGCTTTTCCCTGAGCAGACCAGAGCCAGTGAACACTTTCCACGCAGCAGCTGGTAGCTGATGGGCTGACTTTCGGCGACTGGACCTTGCCTCTATTTTCAGAGAGTTTAGCTCCATCAGCAGCCCTGTCATTGCCCAGGTTGTTCCTTAGAGCCCATCTGTCTCCGAGTGCCCAGCAATAGCTATCCTGCTGCCCAACATGAATTTGGCCATGACCCTAGAGGCCCATACTTTCCCATCAGGTGGCAGTTGAGAGCTACCTTTTGCCTCATTCTGGGCCTAGCGACTTGATGACATCCTTTCCCCACAAATTCTTTCCTGTGACCCAGAATCCTAGAAAGCTGTCATACTTGCCAAGTCTGGCAAGAGGGAGGATGAACCCTTACCTCTCTCCTTATCTAGAAGGGAGTTGGTTGAAAAGAAGCTTGGAAGTCTCTGGGGTTTTCAATTTGCTGGGCCCAGGATGGCAGAACTGGGGGCTCTCTGAAGGATTAGCCTGTGCAGCTGTTCCTCCGGGCCCTGGAAGTCTGGGAACATCAGGATGACTCATAATACAGGCAAGGACCTCTGGCATGCAGGCTGACAGATGTGTAGGGTGACTTTCTAAGAACCATTTATAAATAGGCCCCTTATTTATTTATTTATTTTGACAAATAAAATAAATAGTCCAAAAACAACAGAAGTCACGTTTTACACCAAAAGGTTGAAACAGATGGGGGATGAATTGAGCCATCCCTCACTTCCTCTTAATTCCTAGAATTTCTGTGGGAGAGGTTTATTCCAGCAGGTTGTAGGAGAGAGCTGTAATCAATCCTTGGCCAGGTCCCAGGGTCTACCTCAGAGAAAAGTTGAGGATTTTTTCGGTTTTGTTTTGTTTTTTAATAAAGTCCAATGAGATGTTGTCTTCTACACCCTTTTTGACCTAGGGCCTAGGAAATCCAAGCTAAGATTACTGCACCTCCTGCTGAGACACATTGCACTAAAGTGGAAATCCAACTCTCTGCGTTCTGACCCTTGGCCAAGGTCAAAGTCAACTTTATTAGTAAACTAAAAGCTTTCCCTTACTTCCACAAATCATTTTTAACTTGTGCAATGAATTGTCAACTTGGTAATGGTACTTAAATTAATCTGAAAGGCCCTGGGTGAGATGTGTCTATACTGTGGCTCTCTGTATCTTCCCTAATTTCCTGCCCAAAGTCAGTGTCATTGTGGATGATCATTTCAGCAGGTCCTCTCAGCCAAGTCCCTGTTGGCCTTGTAGTTTGCACATGGTCCAGATTTTGCACATGGGCTACAACACGTTATAGTTTTCTCACACTTAAGATCCTTATCTTATAATAGCCCAATTCATAATAATGCTGTAATTTAGGCTGAACAGATCCAATAGTGCACTTGAAAAGTGTTACGGTAAATGTCAAAGCCAAAGGCAAGTGTAAGGTTTGATTACGGTTAGTCAAACTAAAGATTGGCTTTCCTAACCCAGGTTGATTTACCCCTAATGTCTGGATTAGAGGTGAAATCACTGGATATTTTTGTCCAAACAGGTGCAACCCAATGCACAACCATGCGTAGCCTCCAAGAGCCTGCTTACCACTGAACTACAGTATTGCTGCCATTTTGGATGTTGAGAGCCATGTGTATTGGGTTGTCTAAGGAAGACTCTAATCATTGACCTTTTGGTTACAGAATAATTCTGAGGCCAAGTCCTGTGTTGCCAACATATGTTAATTTTCATCTTGGTTGAAAGGCAGAAAGGGGACATTGGTCTCTGGTTTCTCTTTCTTCCTCTCTGTGGCTTTCTCTGTTCCTGTTTTCCCTGCCTCTCTTTCTTTCTTTCCTTTTTGCTCTGCATCTGAGCAGCAGAAGAGATGGAAGGCTTAGGCTGCCCCACTTTCCTTGGCTGAGCTGCCCCCCTGCTCCCCACTTTGTGCCCCACCCATCATTTCAGTAAGTTGGTATCGATTTGATGTCATGCAAAGTTGGGATAGCTACGTTTCCTTGTCAAAGATTCCGGTCAGTGCACAGAGCACACACAAAGAAATAAATCCCGGTGTGATTCAAACAGCCCTTTGCTTTCTGGATTGGGTAGGAGAAATGGGAAACAGTATTCTGTTTTTCCTTTATTACATTTTGTAAACTTAAAGGAAAAAAATCCTTAGGATTTATTTTAAGAAAATCTACCAGCTGGACACCAGGATTTTTTGATACTGGGTGTTCAACACCTGCACTAAGAGTTTCTACTCTTTTTGGCCTTGGGAGCTTAAGAGATAATTTAATGCTACTGCTGGATGTTCTGTGATAAAATCAATTCCCAATTCTACACTCACACCTGAACCTGGAGTAGGAAGAGCTGAATTCTATTCATCCCCATGACCTTGGGCAAGTTTCTTAATCTCCCATCCGCTCATTTGCCTTATGTCTAAAGTGGGTTTAATAATTTCTGCCTAACTCACAGGGTTGTTATGACAATGTCATACCATGTGAGTTAAAGAGATGATTGAGTACATTCAAAAACAGAAACCCAAAACACTATGAGGACAAGGTAGTAAAGTTGCTATCTTGAAGTTATTTCTAATTCCAAGACTTGAAACCTATGGCCTTGTGTCACACTCTTTGACACTGTCTTTTGGAATTTGAAAATTTAAAAGCAGAGCCGTTGTAAGAAATACTGGCCCCACATACCCACATCCTCAAAAAATAAGTAACTGACAAAAAAGAAATGACATGGACTTAGCTAACCAAATTGACGAAAGATCCAAGATGGGCTCGAAGTAATCTTGCTCGTTGTTTCTTTTCAAAATTTTGGTCTGTGCTATTATTTTGGTTCCATGTTTGGGTGGCATGATATTTGGATTTCACTGTGTCTTTGCCCATGCATGTCCTGGAGCTAGCAGCATTTGCTCAATACTCACACACCGAGGAGAAGTTGGTTAGAGTTTCCGGGATGGCTGGGCTACTGAGGAGACACACACCAGGCCAGTGATCAGAAGCGGCATGACTCTCCTTCACCTTGATTGGCTCCAAAGCCCATAAGATTTGTTGCCCATTTACAGAACTCAATCAAGACCTGGGGACCAGGTCTCTGCTCATCATGTGTGGACATTATCTGTGCCAGGCAGGGTCCCCACTTGTTGCTTCCCAAATTGTGAACCAAGCCATTTGAAAATGAATTGCCTCTTCTGGTGAGGAGCCATCCTCCAAACCTCAGAGCCCTTTGCCCTGGAAGGCTGGCACATTTAGTCAGGCCAACTTGGGTGGCAAACGATGAGCAAATAAGCCAACACAGGCATATGCATGGTGAGCAACTCTGGAAACTGGTCCAGTGTTTGTGACTGTTTCACTGTTCCAGGTGAACTGTGGTATGGTTTCCCCTCTCTGTGGCCAAGAGGGGTGCACAGGGAATGGAGATCCTAAAGCAAAGCAAGATACTTCCAGCCTGACCCCGTGGGTTCTCCCTGGCAACAGTTAATGGGAGGGAGAGCCCTTGGCTGGGAATGAAAAAGTGCCATAAGTCTCTATGGCTGGCTCAGTAGGAAAAATCTTAGATTTGGAGCCAAAGAGGCCTGAGTTTGGGGCCTGGCTCTGCCTCTTTAAAATGAGGCCATACATACAGGACTGAGCTGACATTAAGTGTGGTAATGGATTTAAAAGTGCTTTAATCGAGTGTACTTGACTAAAGAATAGGATCTAACCAATCCTGGGTCATTCCAGGATGCCAAGGAAGCTGCAGCCTCCCTCTTGGCATCAGTTTCTTCATCTCTAAAATGAGAATAATAATTGCCTGGCTCTTAGATCAATGAAATAAAGATTAGTCAAGTACATTTGAAATGCCAAGCGGCATTAGGAAGATCAGTGCCCTGGTACACTGGGAGTTGAGATTTGGTGATAAATTTAAGCCAAAATAATGAAAATTAACCCTTCTAATCATCTTTGGAAGTCTCTTGCTTTCTCAGGCTACAAATTACATCTTTCTCCCCTGATTCCCCTCCATCTGGTCAGCTTTGCAGGATGACAGCCTCTGATTGGAGGCTCAGTGGTTTCCTGGATATATACTATCTGCCCGCTATGATTTAGAATGCTTTTGAGTTATACAAGTGGTGCTCCCGCCTGACATTGTGGGTAAATTAAGATCTCCTACACATCCAAAGGCCTTCAGATGGAGCATTGGACACCCATGTGCCAGGGGTTCAGGGGCTTCCATTTGCATTTTGTGTTCTTCTCCAGTCATGGGTTTAAGAGTGTCTTTCCCAGTTGTATGTTTACATTGGTTGCTTTCTTGATTTCTTTTGTTCCGTTTTCCCCTAGGCCCCCCTGTCTTCCCCCTAAACCACAGAAAATGAGGAAACCTAGGCCTCTCTCAGTGTGTAGCCATAAACTATTTAACGGCTGTATGGAAGCGTTCATTAAGGTACTTGCTGGGGAGCCGCAGAGTCCGCGAATGCACCCAATGTAATGGCAGCCTTTTCCACCTCCCCTTGGCCAGCAGCCCTGCCCCCACCACCAGACTTTTCATCGTGCCCTTGCTTAGGCCCTGTGGCAGAATAGTTTCTCCCTGCAGCCTTTGCTTAGCTTCAGTGAAAGCTTCTAACCAGAGCTGCTGCTCCTAAGTGACTTCCCATGATTCTCGGGGATAAGACCGCAGAGAAACCCAGTAAAGTCTACGTGGGGCTGAAGTGCCAGCCCGCCTCACTTTGTCGCTTAGGAAATTGTGGTCCTCACTGGCCGAAATGACAGTCAGAGAAACCCTTACCTTCACACCCATGTCTCCCAAGAGGGCTTGGTTGGGAGCAACACAAAGAAAATCCCTGCGAGCAACAGTGTGGTTTTATTTATTTATTTATTTTAGTTAAGAATGTACCAGCAAAGGAATCATAAAACTTGTGTGACAGAAGGCCCTCCTTCCTACCTGCCTTTGCTCCTTGTTAGGCAGTTGGGGAAAAGAGAGAAGAGCCGAGGCAGTCCTTTTAGAATTCCTGGTTAACCCTTGGCACCTTAAACTAAAAACAAACCAGTTTACCTCGGTGAGTTTCTATTTTCTTGCTTCTTGTACATAAAGGGTACATGATCAAGCCATCCCAGGGAGAATGGCCCAGGCAAGTTCAGGTGGTGATGGAGTTGAAAAGGGCAGCAGGTGAGGGAGAGATTGAGGATGGGGAGACTGAGGCGAGGAAGATGTACTCTGAACATTAGTCAGGGGGAGCAAGAGATAAGGTTTCTGTCAGGTATTTCAGAGCTCCTCGCCTTCCAAGGAAGATGCTTTCTACAGAAAAGGAGACTGGTGGTGTCAATGAGAGGAAAGGAAGCTCTTGGGCGCTGGGGTAGCGGAAGTTCTGCTGCCGTCTGACTCCTTTGGCAGGGTGCACACAGGACTTGTGGACGTGGCAAGGTAGGCAGGATGCCCGGATCTCAGGACTGTCTCTACCTGTGGGCCAAGTGCTGGGGAAAGGACAGTGGGGCACAAGTTGAGACTGCCCAAGTGGAGAACAATGGAGGCTGCTTCAGGGTCCTTCAGAGGAGTGAGGGACGTGGGGTCCCAAAAGGTGGGGTACTGCTGGGTGCATCAGGAAAGGTACAATTTGGAGGTGTCCTGGGTGAGCACTTTGCCAGCCCATAGGTCATGAGAGGATGAGGCTGTGTCAAAAGGTTCCTTCTTTCTTCAGCCTCCCTCCTCTCTCTGCTAAGACTCACCCTGGACCTGCAAAAAGCCACTCTCCATAACTGAGCAGGGACTGAAAAGCATGTAAGCTGTTCTCCCTACTCTCAAGGGACTTACCGCATCAGTTGGGAGGATTTCACTGCAGCAAGCTGAAAGTGTAAGGTGATTCACATGAGCACTTGATGAATCATCCCTGTGGAATCGAGTTCTGTGCGAGCTTAGAGCAAGAGGAGCTGTAAACTCTGGGGCACAGGAGGCTTCTAGGGACTTGCGGGGAGCATAGGAACAAAGCAGGGAGGAGCAGGATGGCAGAGTCCCTGGAAGAGGGAACAGTATGAAGAAAGGCTCAGAGACAGGGACATCTTCTCTAATTTGCTCAGCTCTTTGGAAATGGGTGATCGGTGAGACCTTGCAGAAGGACCTGACTCCTACCTGACAGAATTGGAAAATTAGGTATTCTGTCTAATGAAATAGCCTCTTAGTAGACAGCTTCTATATTACATGTGTAGCTATCAAGTCATCTGACTTAATTCCTCCTGGTAAAGACATCAGAACCCCTCCAACCATGTGAGTTTGGAGGTGGTCACCTTGGGCAGCTACACTCTTATTCTGAGTATATAGGTATGGCTTCAGTTGGCCAGTCTTCCTTAGAGCCTGCAGCATGGCCTTTGTCAGTGGTGCCAAACTCTGTATTAGAATGGACACGCTGGTCTTTCAAAGCTCAGCTTTGCAATGCCACTGGAGGTACAAAGTGGCAAACGGCACATGCCAGAGAGGGCTGGTGGACTAGCTCTGAACAGAGCCCCCAGAGAGAGACACCCCAGCACACCGAGTCATGGCTCGTTGTTGAAATACGTGCACAGCCTCCTTAGAGGACTATCTGACTATAGAAGAAAGAGGTATGTTTGTTAAACTATTGTATTTCTGTGTAGTTACAGTGTACTTATGTCGCATACTGCCAATGCAGGTTAGCAAACTCTTTTGTGCACCCACTTAGGAGTCAGGAAGTGTGTAGACAAGCATGCATGCAGCATGGTCTTCCTCTTAAGGATTATTAACTGTCAGAGAAAGAAAAGGCAGTATAATATAGTCAATTCTTCAACCTCTGTAGACAGAATTGAATTTTCTCTTACGATTCACATGCTGTCTGGAAGAACATTCTGCATGGGTGGACTAAGAATCCCCAGCTCTGAAATGCCAAACCTGTGAAAGGTTTTCCAATACAGTAACATCACTAGGACTCCATGAGGATAATGGTTTAGAGGGACCAGGAAACATCCCCAAGTAAAGAAAAACAGATAAGTGTTGTTGGACTTAATGTAATACATTTCTAGGGCTCTACCTGAATTGACCCTTTTCACAATCCTTGACTTTTCTCTCCTCTCAGATAGAAACCCAATTTTTATTATAAATGTTGAAGCCCAGCAGGTCGGCCTCTGAGGCAGAGGGGGTCCTCACCTTCTTTCTATAAAATGAGAATGGTAATTACCTCCCTCCAGAGTGTGTGAAACTGCCAGCACCACTGAGTGTATAGCAGTCCTGTTTCCCAAGCACTACAGCACCATGGAAGTGTCAGCTGTTATTGTTGCCATTAGCGGTTAGCAGCTTGCACACAGAGTCCCACCCATCCACGCTGTTTGCTCAGTGCCTGCATTCAGGTCGCTTTAGCCAGCATTATGATGATTCTAGTTTATGAGATACTGGCAACTGGACAGATGACAGCAGCTAGAAGGTACATAGCCTCCAGTTTCTCAGTTTGACCCCCTTGAAAGCCTGGATGAGACATAGCACCCACCCCAGAGCCTGACCTGCTGAACTTACGGCAATAAAGAACACTGCTCCCCTGAAAATGGGCGGCTTCAGTGGCTTTAGAGGAAGCAAAGGCGAGGTCATGAAGGCGGCAAGGTTCTGACTCCACCGCCCTCCCTCCTCCGGGGCCTTTCTCAGCTTGGGGTTCCCTGAGGTGTTCTCAGTGCTGGTGTACGGGTCCAGGGTAGGAAGGAGAGCAAAACCATGTGGAGACCCGGGAAGAACCATCCAGGCTGTTAGGTAGGGAAGCTCAGGAAGCTGTCCGGAATTTGGATCAGGCAGAACCCTGTTGGGACCTATCAAGAGGGCATGTGATAAACACGTTCTGGGTAGAATTAGCTTTTTACCAAGAATGAGGTTTCCTGAGCTTGCAGGGACAGTGTTACAGTAGACGCATGAAGGTGTGTGTTCCTCCTTTCGTGGGCAGCTGGACCAACCTTAAGGGGTCTTAGGTGGCCTCTCGCCCATTGGTAAAGAGCTGCTGTGCTGAGGGGAAGCCTGATATAGGATGAAGAAAGGGTTCAGTGCACACTATTCCTGCACCATGACAAGGACTAAAAGAGGTCCCTGTGTCAGTCACCTGGTGCCCAAGCAGCCACGCTGGAAGGCTGGCTGGGCAGGAGCCATACCCCCATGAGGCCCTGAGACTCAGGGCCTCCCTCCCACGGCAGGCTGGCTGGCAGTCCCCCCAGGACCTTTGCTGGCTGCCATTGCATTTTGGCGTTCACGGACTCTGAAGGATCTGCTTACCCTAACTGATCTTACTCCTGCATAATCTTTTCTTTTTCTCCTGCTCTGCTGCCTGTTTATTTTTTGTTGTCAGAGGAAGAAGAAATGCTCGAACCAGGAACCAGGTATTTACTAGAAAGGTCCGTTAGCCCTGTTCAGCTGGACAAAACCTGTCTTTAGTACTGTCTTCTAGAACAGGGCCCACCTGGCCTGTTGCCAGTGGGTCCGGTTTATTATTCTCTCGCTGACCACAATTAATCAAGAATTCACAGGTGGGGTGTGGAGGAGCCATAAAAGTATCCCAGTGCCCTCTGCGGGGGCCTGTTACATATGCCTTATTGTCTCCGCACCCTCTGAGGAGGCTAGTAGTTTAATTTGGCCCCTTTTAAAGAAAGTTTTTAAAAGATCGTGTGCTCTGCGACCTGAAATAGCAGAAAGGCCAACCAATCAGAGAATCCAAAAGAAAATTGCCCCTTGCCCAACGCTTTGTGGCCATGGGCCAGTCCAGAAAGATGTCATTAAAAATACAGTTGTTCTCCAGATGCCTATGTTTAGAACTGCATCTTATTTAGCCTGTTTGACAAATGTTGGCCACTCAGTGGTCATGGGCTGGCATTAGCTGTATCTAAAACCTTCCTATATAACATGTTCACTGTTAAACAAAGTACCTGTCTGAATGTGTAGGTTGTAATATCCTGAGTAGAACTGCTCTTCCCTTCTTGGAACTCAAAAGGAGCCCTGGGGCCAGCCTTGCTTCTCCCGTAGTGTGTTCTTTTTAACTCTGGCATCAGGTACTATAGTCCTAGGAGGAGGCCTTGATCCTGCTTTTTTCTCCCTGAGCGCTAGGATAGGGTTGAGTTGGGGCAAAGTGGAGCTGCAGGCAGGGAACTCTGCAAAAGCAGACCCTGGCCCCCTCCATGTACTGGGATCACCCTCCCTTCCAGGTTGCCTATCAAGCCTCCTGAGTCCTAATTCCTTCCCAGCTGAGTAAGAAGACAGAGCATTTCTTTTAAATTATCATAGCTATGCCTTTTCTGCACATAGCTGAAGATTTTCCATTTTAACTGTTTGTGGAGACTTTAGGATCAGCAGTTCTTTGCTTGTTTTCCTACTAATCTGATGGTACTAATATTCTGGCTTGAGTTTATAATCTGTGTTTGCAATGTCTGTTTTCCCGTGGTGGTTGCCCAGCCCAGTAAAACTCACAATTCTTTTCTTAAGGATTCGGGACAAGCTATACCGCTTGTAGTTGAGAGCTGCATCCGATACATCAATTTATACGGTAAGCTCAACTGTGGGGCAGTGTGTCCAGCTCTCTCCAGCACAGGTGCTAGGCTGTTCCCATAGGAAATGAGATTCTAATTCATCTGGAAGACTTCCTGTTACTGCTCTGCTTCCGAGAGGGAAACATTCCACGGGACAGCTGCTACTTTGAGTGCTTTCTTGTGAGCCTACTGGGTCAGGGAATGGAAAGTGGTGGTGAGAAGACCCAGGAACTAGGAAAGCCAAGGAGCGAGGAGGGCATGGACAGGAGAACCTTTTTGGCTCCCTCCTCACCCCCACCCCACCCCAGAGCTCTGTGCTCTGAGCACTGATTGTAGTTGGCCAGTCAGTCAGTTAATACTGCAAGTTTGCATTAAGCTCTATGAAGGAAATATAGTATCTGGGGTTTCCTGACCACGGTAACCCCAGCACCTAACTTGTACTTCCATTGATTCATTTATTCATTCCTCCAAAAATATTGTTTCTGGGTGCATAGCAGGCACTATCTGGACAATTGGAAATACAGGCTTGAACAAGATACCAGTAAGATACCAGCCATAGATAGCTTACATTACAATTAGAAGGGCAAGAAAATAAACAAACAGAGAAATAAATAATGTCATTTCAGCTAGTGGTAATGCTGGAAAAAACTAATCAAGAGGGAGTAGAGAATGGCTGGATGGCGGCCGGGCTGGTTTGGCTAAGGTGGTAAGGAGAGACCCGTTCAAGGGGGTGACTAAGACTCTAGTGAGTGGAGGGAGCCAGCCATGCAGTCCCGGTGGAGAGAAAGGCAAGGTAAAGGCCTGATGTGGGACGAAGGCCACTGTGACCGGATGGGAGTGGGCCAGTGAATAGGTGGTAGAAGGTCAATATTGGTTAATGAAAGAAAGAAACCAATTATCTGTTGAGCGCATGCTGTGTACAAACCAAACTTTGATGAAAACCTGCCTCTTAAGAATAAATACTTTCCTAACTTATGATGTGGAGAGTTGTTTTATATAGAAAAACTGAATCCCGGCGACAGGATCAGAGCCTTCCCGCATTAACTCCCAGTTCAGAGGAGGGAGGCCTTTCGATTCCCTCAGTCCTGTAGGATGCAGTCAGATCACTACTGTTAGGTCAGGTGTCTGGTCTCCTTCGTTCTGGCTTTGTAGAAATACTTAAAAAAAAAAGGTTGTTTTTCTTTAGCAATTTAATCTCTCCTAGATTTTGACCCCAGGCCAGAATGTACTTTAGCTTTTCCTGAAGGAAGAAAATGTTCATGTTGAGAGAGAGAGAGAGAGAGAGAGAGAGAGGTAGGGAGGGGAGAGACGAGAAGCATCACTCCTAGTTGCTTCATTTTATTTTATTTTTTTAAGCAGTTGTATTTGTCCTTCTTGTTCAAAATCTCCATGGCCATTCCACTCAAATGGCATTTACAGATTCAGGCCAAGCTCCTGATGCCAATGCAACTAATAAACTCAGTAGCACACGCATCAACCAGTTACTTGCCTATGTTGCCTTTTTGGTTAAATTGGAATTTAACCACCAATCCAGTCTTGACATAAACTTCTTGTGACCTTTTCCTCCAAGCCCAGATAAGAGACACAGACATATGAAGCAGGATGTGTCTGAGTATTTTGGCCAACTATAGTTCATTGCAAAGGCTATTTTGGGCTTCTGCCAGGAGACCTTCGTTGGGAATGACTCTTATAAAGGATAGTGGGAGAAAGAGACAAGCAAGCAGCAGGGTGAGTCATCAAAGTGTCCAATGGTGTGACGAACTCAAAGCCTCATGGTATTTTTCTCTTTCTTTTCTTTTTATTTTTCCTTATAGGACTCCAGCAGCAAGGGATCTTCAGAGTGCCAGGATCTCAGGTTGAAGTCAATGACATCAAAAATTCCTTTGAGAGAGGTAGGTGCAGAGTGACCATCTTAAACTTGTGGCCAGGGGAAGCCAGGGTGGGTGTGAGCATGTGTCTTAGAGCTCGGGGTATGTATCAGGGCTGGCTTGTATCGGTATCTCTTTCCAACTTTGCATTCAACGACTTCACCTTGGTAGTTAAAATCAGCCATAGTGGGAGTATTTACACCACAGAAATTGGCACACAGTAAGATCTTCTATTTTTATTTTTCTCCTCCAGTGAGCTAGCACACATGGATGACTTTTTCTGGTGAGCTGTACAGAGGTCTCTGGGAAAGAGGGTCTTGTAAAGGTTATGCTGTGTTTTAGAGAAGTTGGAAAAACATAGATTTTCCATGTAGTGTATTTTTGGCAAAGGTAAACATTAGGAGGAAGAGACCATACATTCCTCTCAACCCTAGTGAGTTTACCTCATTCTCACTTCGATTAACCACGGATATAGAAGCTTATTAGAAATGAAGTGTCCACCAGAACAGGAGTACATGTGGTGTATTTTATATAGCCTTCCTTGACCTATACCAGATAGCTGGCCAGTGACAGTGTCCATGCAAACTAAAGACTCACTGGGTCAGGAAGAGCTCAATTCTTTTTTTTTTTTTGAGAGAGAGAGAGAGAGAGGGAGGAGAGAGACGAGAAGCATCACTCCTAGTTGCTTCATTTTATTTTATTTTTTTAAGCTTTTAATTAATTCATTTTAGAGAAGGGGGGAGGAGCAGGAAGTATCAACTCTCATATGCGCCTTCACCAGGCAAGCCCAGGGTTTTGAACTAGCGACCTCAGCATTCCAGGTCAATGCTTTTATCTACTGCGCCACCACAGGTCAGACCTTTAGTTGTTCATTGATTGCTTCTCAAATGTGCCTTGACCAGGGAGGGGAGCTCAAGCCGATCCAGTGACCCTTGCTCAAACCAGCAACCTTGGACTTCAAATCAACAACCTAGGGCTCAAGTCCAGGTGGAGAGAAAGGCAAGGTAAAGGCCTGATGTGGGACGAAGGCCACTGTGACTGGACAGGAGTGGTCCAGTGAATAGGTGGTAGAAGGTGAACATTGGTTAATGAAAGAAAGAAACCAATTTCTGTTGAGCACATGCTGTGTACAAACCAAACTTTGATGAAAGCCTGCCTCTTAAGAGTAAACACTTTCCCAAATTATGATGTGGAGAGTTGTTTTATATAGAAAAACTGAATCCCAGCAAAAGGATCAGAGCCTTCCCACATTAATTTCCAGCTCTAGTGGAGAACACAGACAACATGATGGAGTCAGCACTGGGTAGCATGCCCAGCTTGGATGGGGCGGGTAGGAATAGCAAAGCCAGGAAGTCTTCATGGGGGAAAGAAATCCTTAAGCTAAACTTAAAGATTAAGAGCCAGGGAAAGGGGACTCCACACCAGGGAACAGTGTGTGCAAAGGCCACAAGCAAGAGGTATCTCCCATCAGCATCCCTGATGGAGGTGTCACTCATCATTCCCTGAGATTCTCTTGACAACAGTAGACACCCCAATTCAGAGCTTTGTTTCTTCATTTCCCCAGCTCCTTAGCACCCCAACTGCCCCATTATAAGTGAACAGAGACATGGTCTGAAACTTTTGTTCATCCCATCCTGTGGGCTCATTCCATTCCACAGAATCCCTTGAATCTCATGGGTAAATTCACTGCATGGTGCCTCAGCCTGGCTAGCACCCCCCTGGCATTTTCCTGCTTCCCCATGTCCTGTAAGTAACCTTCTTGTACTCAGCAACCAGGCCCTAGCCCTATCTTAAGAAGCACTGCTTTTTTTCCTTCTTGAATATAATTTTTGTTTAGCACCTTCTGTCACTTGCTTGGGTGCCTCGCAAGGGCGACATGAAATTTAAAAGAATTTTCTATTCCTGGCAAGCCTTGAACCACCCCAGGCAGACCCCTGCTGGGCTGAGATCACCTGACCCAAATCTCAGCTGCAAAAAATATTTTTTGCTTTTTATTTGCATCACATAGACAGATGGCTCCTTTCCCTCTCTCCACCATTCCCAAGTGAATCTCATTCTTTTGCCAGCCTGGTTCTTCTGCTCCACCTGAGCCTACAAGGAAGAATGGCTTATTCTAGAAGAACCATTCTTGGTATGTCTCTTCTAAGAAAAATTTGTTCCTGACATCTTTGGGCTGGCTAGTGCCCAGATTTCTCCCATGTTCCTTTCTGTTTTTTGACATTCACCAACCAACTGCCCTGGGTTAATCTCCTTACCCAACTGATCCTCAGAGTCACCTCCTGCCACCTCCCTTGGAAACTCACTGAGTGTCTCCACCTCCCCACCCCAACAACAACCAAGTGGCCAGAGCCTGCACAGGGGGCTTCCACTTTCCTACTTCTCACGTCCCACATGTTCTAACATGTGACAGAATTTCCTCTCCAAAATCAGTTGATGTCGTGTGTTTTCCCTTTCTCTCTTTTAATTTTTAGAATTCAAATCCCCCACTCCCTCTGCATGGTGCCTGACTTTTACCACATGTTCAGAGATTGGGGCTTCCTCCTCCTTGGCCCATTTCCCCAGAGCATATGTTCTTGCCTACATTTCTTGCATAGGACTGTTGACAGAAGCACCCTTCTCTTTTCCTTAATCTTCTGGAAAGCCATTTATTATTTCTAACCCCACTTTCTTCTTCTTCTGACACAAGTCAATCAGGATTTTAGTTGGGATTATTATTATTATCCTTATTATTATTGCTGTCAATACATCTTAAACTCATTTCTCAAGTTTTGAGATCTTCTTGTGATCTTTTGACGAAGTGAAGGAAACATCAGGAAAGGCAGGACAGTGGCTGTGCCCGGTGAGGGCTGTGGCTGGCTGTCTCCCAGGCCGGTATCCACCTCTCTGCTTCCCCCACAGACCAACACTCATCCTCTTTGTACATCAAGATGAGGGATCTGCCAGTGGTCTCTCCTATGTGGAGGGTGGCTGGAACAATGACCCTTTCTCTCTGCTCAGATCAAGACAGGATTTGGATTTGGGGCTGAAGTCAGGCCTGTAGGGTCTGCCACATTCTAGCCTTGACCTGGGCCTTCTGAAACTAGTTCCTGCCCCAGGAAGAGGGATGTGACCAGGAGACATGGGAGGCACTGTCATGTTGAAGGGCCTCAGGAGGGGCTTGCGTGGACCTGTGGCCATAGAGAGCTGCCCTTGTGAGAGAGACTCCCTGCATGCCCTCTGCCATGCCCTGGTCTAGCAGCAAGCCCCCCTGGAGCCTGCAGTGCCCACAGTGCCGTCCACTCTGCCCTGGACACAGCTCTGCCTTCGGCAGTGCCCAGGTGAGCTGACTGAGAGTCAGCTGTGGGTAGGCCGTTTGGTAACAATTCCAGCTCCTCCAGGACGTTTGCTAGCTAAGTGCCAACACAGCTTTCTCTCGACTTGCCTGGTATTTTAGTTGTAATTATCATCCTGGAGGAAGCCAACATTCACACAAACTGTCCTGCTCCTCTTGAGCTCGGGAATTCCATTAATTTCTGGAGCCAAAATTGAAGAGGCCAAAGGTCTAGGCAAGGAGGAAGGAATTGCTGGACAGCTCCTTTTATGGCCGTAGTGTCTTCTGAGAGGCAGAGCAAGAGTGAATGGTGCATGTGTATAGTCAGTGTGTTAATCATGCTTAACAAGGGGGGTTAATGTGGAGACAAAAATCCACGCCTTTTGCATCCTGAGACCATAAGATTAATGTGTGCTAATAATAAGGAATCAGCTTTATATAGTGCAGAGTTTTAGAACTCTTCTGGTCCTTCAGAGGGGCCGCAAAGGCTGCTGCTGGGATGGAGAGGGAGACTGAGGAGACAGGGCTTGGGACTCTCCCCTAGTTCAACTAAGGCAGCTTTCTTCTATATGTTGAGCACTGAGAGGAACTCTTTTCTTGGAAGAAAAATGTTGAAATTCTGCTTTAAAGGGAGGAGGGAGGAAGGGAGGGAGGGAGGAAGGGAAGAAAAGAAGGAACAAGGGAGGGAGGGAGAGAGGAATTTAGCTAGGGTGCATGCTGGCAAGCAGACAGATAGAACTGAAAAGGTAGAAGAAGGAATATCTCCCAGGCTTACAAGGCCTGGGAGCTGCTCGTGTCTGCTTTGGACCCCGTGAGTATGGGCAAGTTGCTGCACTTGCTGGGGCCTCAGCTTTCTCGCAGGAGAGAAACTGGGCACTGAAGGCTCCAGGGGAGCTTGCTGCTGGACTGGGGCAGGGCAGTCTCCTGGTGCTGTGCAATGCTGTTGTGGGGACTAAGAGATCACATGCAGATGTGCTCTATCGGTACAGGCAGTGACTGTGTTTTCTCTCTTCCTCCCCATGAGAAATTCTTGTAGGGGAAGTGTTCTCTCTTCCCATGGGCACATCGGAGCGGTCACCCCCCTGGAACCCCAGGGTCTGGGCTGTCACTCAGGGTACTGAGGTTGCGCACTGACCAAGGGTACTCAGCCAGGAGCAGACGGGAGGTGACTGTGGCTCAGGCTCTGTATGCCCCAGCCCTCATTCGGGAAGGAAGGCAGCTCTCTAATTTGTACTGCAGCACGCCGGGCTCTCTGGGGCCCTGGCCGAGACACATGCTCCCTTCCTCAGGAAGGCAGGGTAGAGCGTCCAAGTATTGCCAGTGCTGCTCTTCATCTCTGACCAGTCCTGGAGCACTCGGGGCTGTTCTGGGAGGACGACGAGAAGCCCATTGTGCAGACTTCTCTCAGCACCTTCAGGGAGGTGACATATTGCCTACTGCTTCCTCTCACCTCCCCCCATGGAGGAGGACAGGAGACTGTCCTGGTGGTGAGCTAGCTCTAGCAGCCCCTGATAAACAGAAAGTGCTACCCTCCTGAGAGAGCATTTGCCCTGTCTGAATGGCGACAGTTCAAAAGGTTGACAATATTCCATAGGCCGAACAGTGGAGAAGCATTCTCCTGTGTGCTGGTCATTGTGGAAAATGTGCAAGCCTGCTGGAGAGAAAGCAGATAGGGCGAGTGTACGTTGATGAGTGTAAGTGAAGGGTGCTGGGTGGTCATTATTTTATTTTTACAGTTCTATAAATCTGAGCCTTTACTAAGTCACTTGCAGGGAGAACTGTAAACTTGCTGTGTTGAGGAGATGATCCCGTCTGCCCCTCCTCCCGTTTGGGCTGGCCTTGCTCTTCTTGTCTACCCTCTGCACGCTCTCTGCCCCCTTGCCACACTCAGTCATCACCCCATTTTCTCGCAGGTGAAGACCCCCTTGTGGATGATCAAAATGAACGAGATATCAATTCAGTTGCTGGCGTTTTAAAATTGTATTTCCGAGGACTGGAAAATCCACTCTTTCCTAAGGAAAGGTTTCAAGATTTGATATCTACTATTAGTAAGTATTTCCCAGGTGGAAGGATCATTTCCTTGACAAATCTTTATTGAAGTTGGACTATGGGCTCATCACAGTGCTAGGCACACAGGAGGGACACTGTGAAGGAAGCAGTATGGCCCTTGTCCTCACAGAACTTAAAACCTAGTTGTCGAAATAACAAGATGGTTTATAATGGAAGAGCCAATGAGCATGGCACACCCCTGGGTGTGGAAGAACTCAGAAGAGGAGAGGAAGATAGTTTCTCAGATCATAACTGAGAGTGAGATGAGCAGTCTTTAGGAGGCAGGGACACAAGGATCCTGGGAAGGTTGGGGACATACCAGTGAGCCAAGCAGGATAGTGCCCCTGTCCCATCTAGTGCATGATGCAAGAGGCTAGAAGGGTAAAAATAGAGCAAAAGAGGGAAGACCTTGAATGCCTTGCAAGGAATCCAGAGATCTTCCCCCTGGGTTACGGGAGCCACGGAAGGTTTGAGAGTCAGGTCAGCAGCACGTCAAACAAGGGAAATGGTGAAAATAAATTGACGAGGGTCTTGCTCTGACATCACTGGCCATCAAGTCCTCCTTGACTGGTATGTGTATGGATGAAGTCAGGAGCCCAGTGCAGGGGGTTGAAGTAAAGGTACCTTGACTGTAAGATGACAAAATCCAAGGCAACCTTTTGGGAATGTTTTAAAATTAAACTTTTAATATTAGCATATGAGAATTTTAGTATTTGGGAATAAAGTCTTTAATATGATTTACAGACAATTACCCCACACCCAGTTTCACTAGAGATGCTTCTCACAGTGCTCCCAGAGAGACTGGGAGTCAGGAGGGTGCCCCAGGTGGTGGTGACAATCTGGGGAGCCTTGGCGCCTCTCCTTTGCCTTGTGTGAAAGGCCCGCCCTCCACCCTCTGCCCTCCACACGGCTTCCTGCTTATCTGTCCAGACCACTTCAAGCTTCAAATTACCTCTCAGAAATTCTAGGCCACAAAGGTAGAACCTTGTCTGAGCCCTGTGTCACTTGCTCAGCTAATGTTTCCAGAGCCCCAAGAGTCCAGTTCCTGAGCAGGGTCCTTAGCAGGTAGGGTCGTTGACCTCTGGCACAAGCTTATGACATTGAATAACTTGAATCACACCCTGAATCATCCATGAGAAAGAATGCCCCTTCTCAGTTTCTTCCTAAACCCTATTTACATAAAGGAGAAAACTCCAGGGGTCAGTCTCCCTTTTACATGGAGAGATAGGGCCTCAGTCCCAGTAACTTTGTATAGAACAATGTCTACCTGTAATTTAGTTACGTTGTTTTGCTTGTATTGTATCTATTTTTATGTTACCTTCTACTTATGGCAGGTGATCCTGGTTTCTCATTTACAGAGTGAGGCCAAATCTCCTTTTTAAATAGTTTTTTAAGAAAACAATTAATAAATCATAGTGGACATGGTACTGGGGCACGCTGGCTGAAGCTGAGCTCGTGGAGGGCAGTGGAGTCAGTAAAGGTGCAAGGGCCTTAACTCTGTGGGAAGGCTTCACCGAGACTCTCTGAAGCCAGGCCTTGGAGGTAGGCAGGAGTGTCCCCAACAGAGAAGAGAGATCAACAGTGTGTGCAAAGACCCAGGGGCAGCCACATCCTTTGTGAGAGGGAGATAATGAATAAAGTAGCACAGCACAGTTTCTCAGTGCAGCACTATTGGTATTTAGGGTAGAACAGTGCTTTGTTATGTGTTACCTATATGCAGGGCACTTAGTACCTTGCCTCCTGGATGCCATTAGTGCCCTCCAATCACTGTGACAGCCTCAGAGACTGCTTCATCTATTTGTAAATGCCCTTGGAGGTGCACTACTACTTCATCAGAGAAGCATGGCTCTGAATCATCTTCAGATACTTTGGGAAGGGGCAGTGACTAGGAAACGGGACATACGTGGTAGGTTGCAACCCATCACGCAGGGCCTTGGATGCAGAGGAGGAATGGGAAAGTGAGGTTTTAGAAGAAACATGTTGATAGAATGTGGAGATTGTATGAGAAAAAAATGTGTTTTCTGAAAAAGACACTGACATGGATTTGTGCATTGGCCCGCATCAGCCCTGCAGATAAGCATCAGAACTCAGCAGCTCACTCTTATCGTCACCAGCTTTCCCTCTCCACACGGCCAAGCCCACGGAGCACTTTTCTCCCCTATCAAGCCCAGCTTGCTGCTCCCACCCCGGGCCTGACTGATAAAAATACCAGTGTCTGTCTCCCTAGAACTGACCTGAAAACAGGGGTCAGAGACGAGACCCCAAGCTTCTGTGAGGCCCTTTACACAATGTATAGCTCGAGAGGTGGTTATTTATTCACCACTCCTTTCCTGAGCACCTACCGTGTGCCAGCCTATATTGTAGCTAGTGTTTATAAAGAGGTTAATGAAACATGGCCTGCCTGTATTCACCTGGACTCATAGGTTACAGGTGACAGAAACTCAACTTTTATTGGCTTATCCATAAAAGGAAATGTATTGACTCAGAAAAGTTTAGGCAGACTTCACATGGCATCAGCAGGCCACTGTCCCCTCTGTCTCCGTGCTGCCATCACTGCCAGGCAGGGGTTTCTTCCCTGGGCCCCCCAGTTGCTTCATGCTTCTCTCTTCCAAATTTCAAGAGGGTACTTTTCTTTAGGTTTCTCTGGCCCTAAGTCCCAAAGATCAACTACTATATGATTGGTTCTGATTAGGCCATATACCCCTCCCTGAACCTGCGCAATGGCCAGTCACTTGCCTGGATTGGCCAGGCCAGGGTCATAATTTCATCCCCAGAACTGAGTAGAAGTAGCTCCCCCAAACCACATGGGATGATCTGGGAGGTGGTACTTGCGAATGTTGGCTACAACCTGAACGCCCCTTTATGTTACAGAACTGGAGAGCCCAGCTGAGAGGGTGCACCAGGTCCAGCAAATCCTCATCACCCTTCCCCGCGTGGTCATTGTGGTCATGAGATATCTCTTCGCTTTCCTCAACCAGTGAGTTGTCCAGACAGGGGGTCCATCTTTGACTCAGCCCTGACCTCCTTTGGGAGGGGGGTCCTGAGGATTTTACAGGTACAACTGTTCTTAAAACAGAACATTGGAATCCTCCCAGATTTGAGTGGAGCCCCAAGAAAAGGAAACCACAGAGGGAGGCTTTGCCTTTCCCAGGTGACCCGTGGGTGCCTCCTCTGTTGTAGCCTCTCACAGTACAGCGACGAGAACATGATGGATCCCTACAACCTGGCCATCTGCTTTGGGCCCACCCTCATGCACATTCCTGATGGGCAGGACCCTGTGTCCTGCCAGGCACACGTCAATGAAGTCATCAAAACCATCATCATCCATCATGAAGCCATCTTCCCCAGCCCCCGGGAGCTAGAGGGACCTGTGTATGAAAAATGCATGGCTGGAGGGGAAGAATATTGGTAAGATCCCATTCCTCTTAATATTATTATCATCGTCATTATTGTTTTCGTTGCTGTTGCTGTTAAACAGGTACAGTGCAAACTCCTTTACCTGCTACCTTGTAGCCGGTACTCCCAAGAGCATTTTCTCATTTGAGCTTCACAGCAGCCTGACATGAGATAGACTGATTTATAAAGGACAGAAATACAACTCACATTAGTTTAAACTCAATGGAAATTTGTTTACTTACTTAAAAAGTCTGGGATCCTGGCTTCAGATGTGGCTGGCTCCAGAGGTTCAACTGTTATCCTCAGGACTCGGTCCCGCAGTCCGCAGCCTGTGGTTCTGCTTCCTTCCATGCTGGCTTCCTTCTCAGGCAGCCTCTTTCTTGGTGGTTTCCAGAAGTCACCTGGTAACTCAAATTTAGAGGCCATTCTGTCAGCATCCTCAGTGGGAAAAGAGCTTCTCCTTCCCAAGTGTTCCAACACAAGCCCAAGAATGCTGTCTCCTTGCTGAGGCTTGAGTCTGGTGAACTGACCACCTTGTTTAGCCCATGTTGGCCAGGTAAGTTGTCAGTCCCAGGCAGCAGAAAAGAAGATAATCCCCACCTCAAACGCAAGAACTGAGAGCGACGCTTCCTACCATTGTCCTCTTCCACACAGGGCATTTTCTTTTCCAACAAAGTGAAGTCTTCAAGAGCTCCACACCAGGTCAACAGTTACTATTTGGGCACATACACTGGGTCTGGGGAGAAATATGTCAAAACCTTATCAAAATCTTCCCCAGGCTAAGACTTTAAATGTGGTAAGACAGGAATTTTTTTTTAATGTGCAAAAGACAGGAGATTCAGAACATCACCAGACAGGGAACAGTCAAAGGGCCCACGGCTTTATTCCCAGTCTAGGACAACACATAGCTAAATACGTAGACATTACTCACACTGCTTTGAGCCAGATGCCCACAGGAATCGTCTTTCATTATCAAAGCATCCCTGGATTCTCGAATTGCTTTAGTTTCGTGGGCATATTTGGGCAACTGCTTCAAAGAAGAGAGATGTTCCAGCCCATTTCCCTGCACAGAAACTCCGGGCCCTGGTATTATCTAATCACAGCTCTACAATCTCATGTGAGACACGAGGGGCAAGTCTGTCCCTGTTCTGTAACAGAGACATTCAACAGCCAACAAGCTGTCTTTCTGGACAAAGAGAAACTTTTTAATTTTTGTAACCATTACCAGTTCTCTGTTCTTGTTGCAATATTATATAATTAGTGTTCTGGGAAGGACCATAAAGATCTTAGTGTACTTACCAATGAACAATATACAATCACCATACTTTTCTTAATCCCATTTGTGTCCCACGAGAAAGGAAAGCTATTAATTACATGGTAATTTTGGAGACATTTTATAAGCCCAAAAGAGGGATTGGGCTGACAATCTCATCACAGTGGACAACATTCATTGATTCAGCAGTGGTTACTGAATATCTATCCTGGCTCAGGCCCTGGGCTGAGGGGAGGGGCGGGGTGCACCCCGGACAGGATTAACATCTGATGCAAGGAGTTTGGGTGGAGGAGAGAATAAGCTGTCCCAGAGGTGGGGCCACCAAGCCCAGGTAGGGAGGCAGGAAAGGCTCTCTGAAGGAAATAAGGACTTGACTGAGACCTACAGAATAAACTGAAGTCACCCAGGTGAGGAGTGGGCAAAGAATGTTCTAAACTTGAAAAACTCAATAAAAAGAAAATCAGTTTTGTGCATTTGGAGTGTTTCGGGTGACGAGGAAATGACGAGGGAGCGTGCTAAGCAGGCCAGCAGGAGACAAATTATGAGAGGTCTTAAACAGGCCGCTGTGCAGCGTCTGGACCTTAGCAGGAGGCAATAGAGAATTTTTCATAATAAAATCTATATTTCTCTAAAGGGTGTTGCAAATGTCACTTCCTCTGAGAGGCCTTCCTTGATCACCCTATGCCGGTCCCTTCTGCTGTTCTTGCCTCTGCTGATTTGTTCCTACATAAAAACATCTTCAGTTAGAGCAGTTTTATTTCCTGGCCCATGAGGGCAGGTCTGTGTTCACCTGTGTCCACCTCAATATATCCCTCCTACCTGGCACAGTGTCAGGCATATGTTAGGACTCAATCAATGGCTCAGTATAAAAACTGACTGACTAACGATGTGAATGAACCCTGACCTCAAGAAGGTTATAATCTCGTGAGGGTAGCAGCTGGTGAAATTATCCCAGTGCATCTGGGACTAAATTTGACTGGCCAGGATTCATTCTCCCCCCCTGCCCATCCTGGCTGCCTGCCTGCTGCACCGCCTAGACTGATGTGGGCTCTTGCACACAGCATCATTAGGCAGCTCTGAGCACCGCTGCTCCTGTGGGCCTCACTTCGCCTTGCCAGCTGTGTGGCCTTCCATGCAAGACGAGGAGCCAGGCTAAGTGAATGACTTAGTACTTCAAAAATTCCTTTCTTTGTCGCCCTGTGGTTTTTCTAAGGATAAAAGCCAGGGTTTTACTGCTATCCTCTGGATTTTACTGAAAACCTTGCCATCGACAACCTTGATCAAAAAGGCAGCCCAACAAGTTCCAGGGTTGGGGCATTTAGGGAAGGTTATGTAGGGAAACTTCCCAAACAGGGCTGGAGTGGTTTTCTCTCAGGACGGTCCAGGGGTGGTCTGTTGGAAAACACACAATCAAGTGGCCCTGGAACTGATCTGGAGGTGGACTGGCCGGTGCCCAAGGGAGGCTAAGGGCAACACGAGGGACAAAGCACCACAACGAGTCTCCTCATGTTTCCCTGTAGTGACAGCCCACACAGTGAGCCAGGGACCATTGATGAAGTTGACCACGACAATGGCACTGAACCTCACACCAGTGATGAAGGTGAGTGAGGGGGGATCTGGGCCAGGGAACCCACCGGGCCTCTCATGCTGACTCCTGACTGCTCAGTACTGGGCTGGCCTGCGTAACCCCCTCCAGCGTTGCAAGTCAGCACATCGTCCTCCAGAATAGATGGGCACCCAGAAAGACCTCAGAGGCCCGTGCACCCCTGTTTACCGCCTTCCTATGTGGCTGCCTCATCCCTTTCTGTGTCCTTGCTGGTCCACGTACAAATCCTAAGTGACAAGAGTTCCCTAAGTAGGAAGCATGCTTTGGCCCTCCATGCTTCCCCTGCCAGGGGTCTGCTCTGTGCCCCGCCTGTGCTGGGACTTGGGGCATGTTGATGAGCTTGACATGGGGCATCGGGGACCTCCAGTCTCATTACCTGACAGGCTGGGAGCAGCTCCGTGTGGTGCACAGTGATAATGCCAGGCTACAGCTGTGTCCCCATGAAGCCTAACAGTGATGACCCCAAGAAGTGGAGGGAGAGAGGGAAAGGCCAGCCTGGGCTCTGGGGGGCTCAGCGGGCCCTCCGCCCCTTCTAGACAAGGAGAAGAGAGTTAGGTTAGTCTCGAGGGCACCTGGACTGTGCGGATAAGCACTCTGGAAGCTGTGGGCCCAGGGCCAGCATGTCCATTAAACAGAGTAGGCACAGTGCCCAGAGCCCACTAGACTTTAAAATGTTTTCATTTATTTTGAAGTAAGAATGAAAAAATGAATATGATCCCTGGGTTATATTCATCTTTATACCAATACAGTTGTAAAATATAATTTTTAAACTTTCTTTAATGAATGGCTCCATGCAAGCCGATGCATGGGGTGCCTGCAGAAGCCGTGGTGCAGCCAGTGTAGACTGAACACGGCCCCCTCCTCCTGAGATAGTTTTACTTTTTAAAAATCATTATTTAGCAGTTCTCTTCTTGATCTTTGTGTTTCTGTGGTGGGACAATGTCAGGTCCTGTTAGCCACCATGTTTGTCAAGAGAGCTGATTATGTACTCAGGTGTGGTTTGGGGGAGCTGGTGAAAGCAGCCAGACTGATGGGTGGGTTTTCACATTCTAGTAGGACTGTTTCAATTCCCCTGACAGCACCTTCAACTCAAACTAACTTAAGCTTAAGTGAGATTCAGATCATATACCTGGAACTCCCAGGGTAGGTATGGCTGTAGACACAGCTTGGTCCAGGAGGTTAGTTGATCTTGCCAGGGATTTGTCTCCATCTTCCTATTCTGGTTCCCTCTGTGTTGGCTTCATTCTCAAGTAGGATCTTCCTGTGTGAAACAGCCCCTGACAGTTTCAGATTTTCATCATCCTTTCATACGAAGTACCAAAGGCAAAGAGCTTCCTGTTCATAATGGTTCCAAGAGAGCCGCTGGGGTGGAGTCTCACTGAACTGTCTCGAGTCACGCCCCTGGGCAAGAACCAATCACTGTGGCCTGAGAGGGAAGCAGTGAGTCAGGCCTGGGTCACAAAAAGGTGCAGAAAAGCAAATCTAGGTATAATGTTGAGCTCTCCCAGCATGCTGAGAGGCTGATGTCATCCTGAGCTGAGAAGACGGTCGTGCAGAGCCTTTGTCTAGAGATGTGAGGCTGCCCTTCTGCTTGCTCGCAGCAGCTTTCTTTCCTCTTTTCTTCTCCTCTTTCTGCACCACCTGCAGTTCCCGCTCTCCTTGAACCACTTTTAACCCCCTTCTTGTTCTCAGGCTGTGTCACTTGCTTTATTTCTGTCTGTGTGTGCCTGTGTGTGTGTGTCTTTCTCTTGCTCTAGATCTTGCTCTCAGTCTCTCTGCTGTCACTATCTCTCTCGTTCTATCCAATGAGATAAATTAATATTTCAGAAATGAGATGTGTTGGGCCTGCTGCTGGTGGAGACAGCTGTGTCCACAGGAATGCATGTCAGGTGCCTCTCGAACCCTGCAGCCCTCCTTCCCTGGGGCTGAGGGGGCTGTCAGTCACCCCACACACCTGTGGAGTTGGCCCAAGCTCCTCTGCCCGGGGTGGAATGCTGCTGTGCCGGGCCTGAGCAGGACAAGGACCAGAGAGAATGTCTTGCTGTGTGAGGAAAGAAGCAGGCACGGAGGCTTCGCTCACCTTCCCACCCAGAAAAGGCTGCCTCGCTCGCTCAGAGCAGAGACACAATGTCCCTGAAATGGGATCAGTCATTACTGTGTGTCTGCTTCCCCAGAAGATCCCTGCTCCTGCAGATCTTGGTCAGGCTGCTGGTTTCTGAGAGTGAGAAAGGGCCTGCAAGAGCCAGGGTCCCACTCCCTGAAGGTCTCACTGCATCCACTGGGGTGCTGAGGGATGCTGACTCAGGAACATTCTTTGGAGAAAAATGAAATGCATTTTCTAATTGTTTACATTCATGCCGACCCAGCGAAAGCAGTGACAGAAACACGGAACTTCAGGAACAGTCAAGGGACACCAGACTCTGAGAAAGGAGAACTGGGTGGGAAAGATAGGGAGAGAACCTTTTGGTCTTGTGATCTTTGACGAGCCATGTAACCTCTGGCCTCAGTTTCCCTGTCTGTAAAACGGGAATGACAGTACCAGGAGACTTGTGTCCTAAAATGAGGTGACGTAGATGAAGGAGCGTGGCACAGTGCCTAGGACAAGGTGGACAGGGAAGACTGACTGTAAATCCTGTATAAATCCTCCCAATCCTGACAGAGGAACTGGCCCAGGGAATTGTACTGACCCTACTGCTCATTGGCAGCCTGAATCCCTGGATTTCTCCACCTACTTTCCTCCAAGACTCTTCATCTGGGGATCCTCAGAACCTTGGTTCCTCTGGAGAACAGCCAGCAGGCTTCAGAGGTCAAATCAGCCATAAAACCGCCACTCCATGTCCTTGTAATAGACAAGTCACCCAGTGAGTGATCAAGTTAGAGGGACAAGTTAGTTGTTTGGCCTTCTACTGCTTTTCCTGTCTCAACAGATTCTGTACCCAACTGATGTCTGCTGTCCTGTCTCGTAGCTCATCATCAGTTTAAGTGAAAAAAATCCTGTTTTGGTCTCCAAGATTTCTGAAGAAATGATGGTTAGGCTAAGAATACTTGATTGTCAGAACTAAACCTAAGGAAAACATTAAGGCAGTCTGTCAATAGCAACTTCATTAACTGGATGCTAAATGAAGAGCAAGACTGACAGATAAGGAAACCGCTAAAATCAGTCACAGAAATTTGTCCATGTAGGGCAATATGTCGATTTTCAATAAAATTGTATCTTCATTCTCTTACTAATGTATTCCCCAAATTCTCCAAATTTCCTTTGACTCCTTGCCCATCATCTACATTTAGAGAGCCACTAGGCCATTTATTCTTTAGGAGGTTCATGCTGGGCAAGATTTTGTTTCTGTTGAAACATGTGCCTCTGAGAAGAGGTCCACAGTTGTTGTTGTTGTGTGTGTGTGTGTGTATGTGAGAGAGAGAGAGAGAGAGACAGAGACAGAGACAGAGACAGAGGGAAGGACAGATAGGGACAGACAGACAGGATGACCCTCTAGCCAACTGAACTAACTAACCAGGACCTCTATTTTTTTTTATTTTTATTTTTGGTCTTTTCTTTCTTTTTTGATGAGAGGGACAGATAGGGACAGACAGACAGGATGACCCTCTAACCAACTGAGCTAACTAGACAGGGCCTCTATTTTCTTATTTTTAGTTTTGGTCTTTTTCTTCCTTTCTTTTTTGATAGAGACAGAGAGAGAGTCAGAGAAAGGTACAGATAGGGACAGATAGACAGGAAGGGAGGGAAATGAGAAGCATCAATTCTTTGTTTTGGCACCTTAGTTGTTCATTGACTACTTTCTCATGTGTGCCTTGACTGGGGGGCTCCAGCAGACCGAGTGACCCCTTGCTCAAGCCAGCGAACTTGGGCTCGAGCTGGTAAGCCTTGCTCAAACCAGATGAGCCCGCGCTCAAGCTGGCAACCTTGGAGTTTCGAACCTGGGCCCTTCACGTCCCTGACGCTATATCCACTGCGCCACCGCCTGGTCAGGCAAGGTCCATAGTTTTCATCAGACTCTTCTAGGCATCTACTCCAAATCAGGGTAAGAGTTTTATTTGTTTGCAGTTCTAAATTTTCTTTAATACAAATTTTCAGGCACATAGAAAAATTGAAGAATTTTATACAGTGAACAACCATACATCTACCACCTAGTTTCTACAATTGTTGACATTTGGTTTTATTTATTTTATCATATATTTATCTACCCATCTATCAATCCAGTTTATTTTTTAACACATTTAAAAGTACATTGCAACCATCAGTGCCTGTCTCCCCCAAACACTTCAGGATATAAATCAGTAACTAGCGGTCAATATTGTTTATGGTGGTTTTTTTTTTTTTAAGTAAAATGACATATATGGAAATGTACAAACTCTAAGTATATCATTCCATGAGTTTTTTTTTTTTTTAAATTTTATTGATTTTTAGAGAGAGAAGAATGCCAATCTTTTCCTGTATGTGCACTGACTGGGAATTGAACCGGCAACCTCTGTACTTTGGGACGATGCTCTAACCAACCCACCTATTGGTTGGGCTTCATGAGTTTTTTAAATGCAAAAAATTGGTGTAACTCAGACCCCTACCAAGACATGGAACATTTCCAATACCCTAGAAAGTTTCTTCATGCCTCTTCCCAATCAGTCCCTGCTCCAAAGCCCAAGAAGCAACCACTGGTGTGATTTATTTATTTATTTATTTTAAGCATAGTTTGCCTGTTCTAGAACTTTATATAAATGGAGTTGTATAGAATAGGATTTTTTGGCTCTGCCTTCTTTTGCTTGGCATAGTGTTTACAGACTGATGAATGTTGTATGTATTAGGTAAGGTTTTAATGGAATTAAAACAGTAATGCAGTCAATTTATACATGAACACCCAATTCTGCCTGAATCATGGCCACTCCGCCCCATTAAGAAATAAAGACCAATAAGAAATGAGACCAGTGGCCACTTCATTACTACCATGGCTATTATGCCTAGCTCCTAGTGCAGAGGTGGCCTGCAACACGTAGCTTAGGCCTGATACATAAGGAAGATTGTCTCTTCTTATTATTTTAACCATTTTATTGTGATATAATTTACATACCACACAATCACCCATTCAAAGTGTCCAATTCAGTGTTTTCAATATATTCACAGATATGTGCAACAGTCACCACAATTTTGAACATTTTAATCGCCATAAAAAGAAACTCCATGCCCTTAGCCATCATCCCTTATCCTCCTGTTCCCCGCTCCCATGGTTCCCCCAGCCCTAAACAATCACAGACCCACTTTCTGCCTCTCTGGATTCATCTATTCTGGACATCTCACACAAATGGCATCATGCAATGTGTGACCGCTGTGTCTGGCTTCTTTCACTTAGGGATGTTTTCAAGGTGCACCCCTGTTGTCATGTGTATCTGGAATTTGTTCCTTTTTTAAGGCTGAATAATATCCCATTGTATGGATAGACCACATTTTACTTATCCATTTGTCAGATGATGGAAATTTTGGTTGTTCCCACTTTTTGGTGATTATGAATAATGCTGCTATAAACATTTGTGTACAGTTTCTGTACAGACATGCTTTTGTTTCTCTTGAGTGTACCTGTGAGTGGAATTTCTGGGTCATATAGCAGCTCTATATGTAATCATTGAAGGAACTGCCCACACTGCTTTCCAAACTCTATGGCAGTGGTTCTTAACCTGGGTTCTATCGAACCCTAGGGGTTCGATGAGTCGGTCTCAGGGGTTCGGAGAAGCCTCTGCTGCGGAGGCCAGAATAAAGTAATACCGTAATTTGTTGTGAGTTCATGCACTTTGTTTTGTTCTTTGAGCAAGGTGATGTTCATGCACGGCTCATTTTGTGCGCCAGTAAAAAAACATATACCTATGTCTTGAATTTGGAAAAAAAATCATATTTTATTTATCACTAAAGAAGGGTTCGGTGAATGCGCATATGAGACTGGTGGGTTCGGTACCTCAGAAAGGGTTAAGAACCACTGGTCCATGGACAGGCCCCAGGTTGCTTCATTCCTTCAGTTGCAGGGAAGAGGAGAGAGGAGCAGGCACATTACATTAGCATGGTGACAGTGGCCTCTCCGGGGGAGTTAATGAAGTAGGGTTCTCTCTTCAGAGGCAGTGAAGGGGTGGGGGTGGCTGGGCGGGGCAGTGAGGCGGTATTGAGAGAAATGGCGCCATGTCCTGTCCTACAACTGTGTTTGTGACCTACACCTGTGTTCTCCGATGTGGCATCATTGGAGAAGGGCGTTGGAGTTTCCCCTCAGGTGGTGGGGAGAGAAGGATGATGAGAATGAGGCTTGTAAAGTGCCCGGCCTTCACATTCTGAAATGAAAGGAAAGCTCCAAGGTGTCTTTTCATCTCCATGTCAGGCCCCTGGGTTTTGGAAACAGCCACTGAGTTGCTGTTGCCTCCAGCATATCCCCTCCAGTCCTTTCCCAACCCTGCCACAGCTGCATTCCTGGGTGACTTTTCTAAAGTGTGACCCCAGCCAGGCCCTGCCTGTAACAGTCCCCAGCCTCTCCTTCAGCTCAAGGGCTGGCCTCCCATTGCTTCGCTCACTGGCATGACTGTCCTATCAGTCAGCAGGAGGTGAATATCAAACATACAATGTGCTATAGACGTATATTCATATATTTATATTGCATAGACGTAAAGATCCTGGGCAGCGGCCAACTTGGCATGTTTGAAAAGCACCAAGAAGGCAGCCCTGCCTGAGTAGCTCAGTTGGTTAGAGCGTTGTCCCTATATGCCAAGGTTGCAGGTTCAATTCCTCTCTCTTTCTGTCTCTCTCTCTGTCTCTTCTCCCCCCTCACCTTCTCCTCTCTCTCCATCTCTCCCCCTTTCCTCTCCCCCTTCTTCTCTCTCTAAAATCAATAAATACATAAAATTAAGAATACCAGGAAGCTTTATTAATGATACCTAGGGCTTAGGCTTAGTTATCAGCTCATCACTCTCTACTGGTTTGACTCAGGCCTTGTGTGACACATCATTTCTACTCAGCCTCAGTTTCCTCATCTGTAAAATGAGGATAATACTGCCAAGGCTGTTATGAGGATTGAATGTGATAATGTAAGGAGAACACTTAGTACATAATAAAAGTTTAATTTGTTCTATACAAGTCACCAATGTATATTGACTGCCCATTCATTTCAGGGATTGTTCTAGAAGGGGGAAAATAGCAGGAAATAAAATAAAACCCCTCTCCTAATGGAGCTCACATTGCAGTAGGAAAGAGCGATAGTAAACTCCACGTGCATGTGTGTGCATGCACACACATACAGAAGTTCAGGTTGTGATAAGAGCTGTGAAGAAGAATAAAGCAAGAAGTTTTGGAGTGATTTGACAGTTTGTGCTTTTGCAGTTATGGGTAGTTAGGAAAGGGCTTCCTGAGAAAATATCGTTTGAGAACAGGCCTGCCTGAAAATAGGGAGTAACATACAGTTGTCAATAAATACAGTGTGTCCGTAAAGTCACGGTGCACTTTTGACCTGTCACACGGTCAAAAGTGCACCGTGACTTTACGGACACACTATTTGTTGAATGTGAATATATTCATAGATCCAGGAGAAAAAAATCCCAAGAAGAGGCAGTGACAAGTACAAAGGCCCTGTGGCACAAAAAAGTGTAGCCTGTTTTAAAAGCACCAAGAAGGCTCTGTGAATGTGTATGCTGTTATGATTAGGGTTAATGTATACTGATGTCTGCAACTTATTATAAAATTCATTAAAAAAATAAAATGGATAGATAGTTGTGCGATAAAACTAATTAACAGAATTTGGGTGAGTATATGCATGTTCACTGAAAAAATTCTTTCAGCTTTACTTTGTGTTTGAAAAATGTCGTAATATAATGTTGGAGGAGAAACATCAGGAAGGCTTGTGAGGCCGGGGCAGACTGAGAGAGGAAGGGACAAGGCTGCAGAGGTCTCTGGGGCCCAGGCATGGCCATCCTCAGGAACCATGTGAAGACATTTGGTTTTGTTCCAAGCACAGTGGGAAGCTGACCGAGGGTTTTGGACAAGAGAGTTTCATGATCTGATTTATGACTTTCAAAGATCCCTTTGGCTGCTGTGGGGAGAGGTGACTCCCCAGGTAAAAATGAAGGTGAGGAGGCCTGGTAGAGGGACAACAGTGGCAGTGGAGGTGGTGAGACTGGTCAAACTCGGGGACAGCTTGAAGGGGTTGCTGACAGATTAGATGTGGGATGCTCAAGAGCAACTGCAAGGCTTTGACCTGAGTGAGTAAGCAAGGTGGTTCTATATCCCACTGGGGAAGGTAGGGGAATGAAGTCAGTTTGGGGAGGGGTGTGTGGGAGAGTGGTAGGGGGGAGAATTGCATATACTATTTTAGGTATGACAAACCCAAATAATAGATTTCTTAATAACTGGTAGCTATCATTACTCTTCCTACCACGCACACTTACATAGTGACTTCTGCAAACACATGCATTCACTCTCAGCTGTGGCTCAGCTCTGCTCCTTCCATTTTTTTCTTTTCTGTTACATTTTCCATTCCTCCTCTGCCTCCCCAGCCCCACCGTCCAGCACCAGCCTACCCCCAGTGACTGCTGGAGGCTCTGGACATAGAAAGGCAGGAACTGGAAACCAGAGGCAGTCCCTCCATGCAGGAGCCAACCTTGGAGAAGCAAACCTGCTCGGGTCAGCTTCTTTATCAGTTGAATCAGCTCATGGAAGCCCCTGGGGCGACAAGCTCAGCTTCTGGTCTTGCAAACCCTCTGGTCTCTTTGTTCTCTGCAGCTAAGCAGGCAGTGCTAGCACGTGGCTGGGTGGCAGGGGCAGAGAAAGGACGGAGGTCTCCTCACTTTCCAGAGGTGACTCTGAGTCAAGATCTAAGTTATATGACCCATTTAGCTATGCTGTCATTTTGTATCAACAGTGTTCGGAGAACATTTAAAGACATTTGTCAGGGAGGCAGCTGAGAAAAGCTGACTTAACTGTCCAAGGCCCACTTTCTGCAGAAGGCTGTCCCAGGCACCAAGGATGTGCGCATCCAAAGATGACTGCGTTTCATGGAGCGCCGACACAGTGATCTGAGCCAGCACTTACAGAGAGAGCCCTAGTACATGTGTATGATGGGGGTTAAGGGGGGATATGGACAAAGGGGCTTGCTCACTCTGCTCTTTGATTTTTCCATACTGCCCTGGCCCTTAAAAGTGCACCAGCTCTGGTAACAACTAACTCTCATGTGAGTTAACTATATGCCTGCACTGTTGTAAGCACTTTATGTTCTGTAGCTCATTTAATCCTCATAACAACCCTATAAGGCATAGGTGCTATTACTTTTCATTCCCATTCTACAGATGAGGAAACTGAGGTTTAGAAAGGAGAACTAGGTTGCCAAAGGTCACACAGCTAAAAACCAGCAAAACCAGGTATTCTGGCCTTATATCCACGATAAACAGGTAGACGACTGGACAGACAGATAAAAATATTTCACCAGGAATGGAGCAGATAGGGAGTCCCATGGACACTCAGCATAGGGCAAGTATTTGCAGGTTAGGGAGAGCAGGGGTCACTTTTATTACTCTTTTATTCTATTAGAATTTAATATATCTACACATATTATTTGTATAATTGTATTTTGTTGTTTTTCTGTGTGTGTGAGAGACAGAGAGAGGGACAGATAGGGACAGACAAACAGGAAGGGAAAGAGATGAGAAGCATCAATTCTTTATTGCAGCTCCTTAGTTGTTCACTGATTGCTTTCTCATATGTGCCTTGATGGGGGTGGGAGGGGGTTACACAGAGCAAGTGACCCCTTGCTCAAGCCAGTGACCTTGGGCCTCAAGCCAGCAACCTTGGGCTCAAACCAGCAACCATGGGGTCATATCTATGATCCCACGCTCAAGTCAGCAACCCTGCAACCAAGCTGGTGAATCCATGCTCAAGCCGGACGAGCCTGCGCTCAAGCTGGCAACCTTGGGGTTTTGAACCTGGGTCCTCTGTGTCCCAGTCCAATTCTCTATCCACTGTGCCATTGCCTGGGCAGGGTATTTGTATAATGTTAAACATCTTTGTGCTTGTTTTAAAATATAAATACATTAATACCTATATATTTTTTTCTATCAAGTATGGGCACCTCTTAGGTATAACCTATAACAGGCTGATCAATCATGGACATAACTTTTCTGCTCCCCATGTAGTCTCCTCCCCAGTTGTCATTAGCTGTATGGTTGTAGGCAAGCCACTTGAACTCTCTGCAGTTTATATTTCTTGTCTGGATCTACCCCATAGGTTAAAACCATTAGTAATTTTAATCATAATCACGAGGGCCATTATCAACTGAATACCTAATATATGTCTCTACTGTGCTATTTATTATGCATTATCTTTGAATCCTCCTAACAACCCTTACAGATAAGGCCGCTGAGGTGTACAGAGGTTATGTAACCTGCCTGCGGTCCACACAAGAAGTGACAAAGCTGGTCAGTAGGAGTGCCACAAGGTCAAGAGCCATATCCTTGTTGTCTAACCAGTCAGGGTCTGTCACTGACCAGAGAAGAGTAAATGTTTGATGGGTAAATGTGTGTTTGCAAAGGGGAATGCTTGAGGTATGGCCCCAGTAAAAACTGTCCCCCACAACATGAAGTCCGTGGATGGGTGTGTTAGTCAGCCCTGGCTGTCCTAACAGAATACCCCAGACCGGGGGGCTTAAACAACAAAAATTTATTTCCTCACACTTTTGGAGTCTGTAGAATTTCAAGAGCTCTCTTTTCATGGCTTGTCGACAGCTGCCTTCTCTCTGCTTCCTCCCATGGCCCTTCCTCTGTGTGCATGTAGGGAGAGACAGAGATCTCTGGCACCCTTTCCTCTTCGTGGAGGGACGCCAGTTCTGTGGCGTTAGGGCCCAACCCTTCTGATCTCATTTAACTTCAACTATTTTCTGAAGGCCCCATCTCCAAAGCCCTTCATATTGGGGGTCAAGGCTTCAAAACACGAATTTGGGGGGGACACAGTTCAGTCCATAATGGTGAGCTTTGAGGAACCTTAAAGAGTTCCAGGAACCCTTAAAAATGTGTATAACGGTTTACATAGTTGGGACTCCACATATACTATCTGTTTAACTTCTCAAAAGGTAAGAACCACTAAAAGTGTTGTAAGTGAACAAAGGGAAACAGTTCATGGAAAAATGGAAACAGAATTTGTATAAAGGGGTAGAAGAAAAGGAAATTTCTTATAACTTTGTTTTAATAAGTATTTTTAAAATGGTGTACATAAAGGACAGTGGAAAATAAGGGTATAGTATGTCAGCCCCCACTTTTAATTTTTAGATGCCTCAGGTCACAGTGTGAGAGAGTGGATCTAAGCCTAAAAGCCTGGTGTTCTGACCCCAGCCCACACTGTTTTCACCAGGCGAGCTGTCTGTGCTGACCCGTAGAAGCCAGGTCCGGCTGAGCAAGGCTCTTGGGCTGCCCTTCTGCTAACCTTATGGATGCTCTTCCTTCTTACTTTCCTTCCAGAAGTGGAACAGATCGAGGCCATTGCCAAGTTTGACTATGTGGGGCGGTCCCCACGTGAGCTGTCCTTCAAGAAGGGGGCCTCGCTGCTGTTGTACCACCGTGCCTCAGAGGACTGGTGGGAGGGTCGTCACAACGGCGTGGATGGACTCATCCCACATCAGTACATAGTCGTACAGGACATGTGAGTGGGAGCTGGACTCTCCTATGAAGAATACCGTAATCAATTAGTGGTGTCTAGCATGACAGGAAGGGAAGTGCTGGGTGGTATGCCAGGAATGTGCTTTCCCTGATATAATACCCTTGGTCATCTGTAAGAATAGGTTCCCTTAAATGGTGATCCTTTGAACAAATAAGCAAATTGCTAATACTTCAGGGTACACAGAGAAAGCATTCGGCATCCTTGCCCTCATCCTGACCTACCTGACAACCTCCAGAGCATCCATCACCCACCATGGTTCTTAGCAGCCAGTGGATCTTGCCACACACCTCCACCTTTCTGGCCTTCCCTGTAGCCAGTGGCCAGCCCACCACCCCTTTAGCTGCCCACCCCCAAGGTAGCACTCTCAGGGGATGAGCAGGAGCAATTATATCTTGATTTTGAGTTAATAGGGTACTGTGTTTTTATTGAGGTATAATTGATATACAACATTATACTCAAGTATACAACATAATGATTTTGTATTTGTATATATTGCAGAATGATCACCACAATGAGTCTGATTAACATCCATCACCATACATAGTTAAAAATTTTTCATATGTGATGAGAAATTTTAAGATCTACTCTCTTAACAATTTTCAAATATACAATACGGTATTATTACTTATAGTCACCATCGTATGCATTACATCCCCAGAACTTATTTATTTTATAACTGAAAGTTTATATCTTTTGAGTCCCTTCACCCACTGCACCTCCTACTCCCACTGCACTGCCCACCTCTGGCAAACACCAGTCTGTTGTCTATATCTATGGGTACTATTTTTTTTTAAATAATTTCAGGCATTAAAAAAATCCTTGCACTCCAAATACTAGCTCTACCAGAAGGTGAGAAGGTGAGAATGTCTACACCTTCCATTCTCTGAAAGCCATTGAGCATTCTCTCACACACACTCCCTCTGAGCGCTGGTCAGGCTCAAGTGGAACTGATTTATCAAGGAAGCAGCCTCCAAGCTAGACCTTAAGAGAAGGAGGCAAAAAGCACAAGTTTTGATAGCAGAGGGAATGGTCTGAAGTCGGGGAAAAGTCCAGGAGCAGGCAAACCCCACGAAGAATGCCACAGAGGAGGGCTCTCGGTACTCCCATGTCCCCAGGCCTCTGTGGTCAGGGACAGGGCGCTGGAAGGGAGAGGGCAGTGGAGAAGGCTGGCAGAGAACTACAACAGGGTCAGGTCAACTCATGATTGTCCGAGCCTTGGGTAAGGAGGGGTGGGATAGCGGCACCATCTTCCTCCCTTGCTCAGCCCTAAACCACTTGTCCTGGAGCCATGTGGAGACTCGACACTCAGTGCCCAGCTTACAGGGTCCTCTCCCCATTTCTTGAACACACCCTCTAGCATTTAGCTTGTCCTCACCCTCAGCAGCCTGGGAGAGAAGAACTTAGAGGATAGGAGAAGAGAAAGTAGGCATGGGGTGGTGGGACAGAGGAGGACCTTCAGCTGGAGAAACTGACTTAGGAGTGCAGCAATGGGCATGCGTGGCGATGAGACGGAGTGGGATGTGACTCACCCTGAGCTGTGGGAGTAAGTTAACTGTGAGGTGTATGTCAATCCAGCCCCTCAGACAGGCCTGCAGAGCCCTGTGCTTTCTGGGTCCTTTGGGGCACTCCCAATTCACCTCAGTCCTTCCTGGGTTCTCTGGGACACCCCCAACTTACCTCTATCCTTCCTGGGTCCTCTGGTACACTCCCAATTCACACCTGTCCTTCTCCCTAGGGATGACGCCTTCTCGGACAGCCTCAGCCAAAAGGCGGACAGCGAGGCCAGCAGTGGACCGCTGCTGGATGACAAGGCCTCCTCCAGAAATGATCTCCAGTCCCCCACGGAGCACATCTCGGATTACGGCTTTGGGGGGGTGATGGGCCGGTAGGAAACACAGATTCACTTTTTTCTGCTAGTGCCTGGCCTGTTGGTATCTGATTTGGGAGAAAAAAGGAGGCAGAAGGGAGAAATAGGCTGCTGTGGCCCCTTGTTCCCTAAGGTGACATTGGGCACTCCTGGGTGTGTCCCCTAGACCTGGCCTCAGAATGCCGAGTATAAAACAATCCAGCTTGGGTTGGGGGGAGGTGTGGAGAAGGAAGAGAAAAGACATATATTGGCAAATCAGTGCTTTTTATTTAAAATAATAGCAATAAGTGGGGGAGAGAGAGAGTATAAACTGGCAAGTATTGTTTCAACCTCTTTCTAGTTCTTGCGCCTCCTCCACTTTCTGTTGAAGACCCAAGTAGTTATATTTATAAATTGAAAGCTCATATCCTCCCTGAAGGTGGTATGTAAACAGAAAGCTCATATCCCCTCAAGTGTGGGGAAGATTGACACTCAGTCCACCCACTTATCTCTGGGAGCACATTTACGGAGTTCGTCACTCCCCATGTGTGGGCTAGGCAGTGGCATATGACTTTTCTGCCGCTGAAGGGGCTGTGCTCCTTACTCTGCATATTGGTATAGTCCAAAGGCTGTGGTTCTTTAAAAAAGAGAGAGGGAGAGGAAAAGACAAAACAAACAAACAAAAACGCTGAGTTTCTCACTGCTTTTTAAATTAGATTCTCAAAATGTAATTTTCTTTGTTTTCCCAGTGGAGAGGTCATGGGATCATCCCACACATGTGGGTACCTGCAAGTAGAGTTAAAAAAAATCAGTCACAATGAGAAATTATACTTATGCATTTATTTTAGAAGTCCCCGTGCCTCCTTTCAGCATACTCTATTCAGTTGAGCAAACAACTCGAGCCACTGTGATAGGTGATAGGATTGGCGGGGTTTGGGGTGGGTGGGTGGGAAGCAGAAAGCTGGGGTTGGTGGATGGCCAAGTCATGGTTCCTTGACTTCTAGGGGGTTGTATCTTCTGCTGCCTTTATTGCCCTCTCCCACTTCCCTCTCATCTTTCTTCTTTCTTTCCCAATACCTCTTCCTCTCTAACACCTCTGCTTTGTCCCTGCTGAGTTACCCACAGGTGGTGCTTAGTTTGGCTGGTGGCATTCCCCATGGAACTTGGTGCCCCGGTCACAGTCCATTCCAACACTCTGTCCCTCCTCCTGACCCCCTTGACACTGCAGCCTTCCCTCCCTTCAGCAGTGTCTTCCTCTTTAGGATGTAGCAAAATCTCCAGTGGGTGGGACTTCCTTTCTTCACAGAGCTTTCACAGCACTGAACCTCCCTCAGAGGTGGGCAAGGAATATCATTCTCATTTAACAGATTAATAAAATGGGTCTGAAAGAGGACACAGGGAAGTTGGTGACAGACAGGACGAGGACTCACCCTCCTGATAGACATGCTAGTCTCCTATCCACTCTACCCGACCTCTCTGAGGGGTGAAAGGCGTCCAAATGCCTGCAAGCCATGTTCAAGTGATGTACCTCTTGAATGACTAGTTTCCCAAGATCTGGAAAAAGCCTCCAAGAAGTAGCCCTTTGCTGGGGAGATTGGGGTGGGTGACAATGTTGGACTGTGTTTGGTTCCCAGGGGGTCGTCCTGTGCTTGTAGGGAGCTGGTCACCTTTGGTACAGTCAAGCCTCAATGCTTCAGACCAATTAGAAGTCCTTCAGCATCATGGCAATGTCTGAACTGCTTAAGAACGTATCACGAGCCCCAGCTAACCATCACCAAGCGTTCCCAGGTTGAAATCCTCCTGGCCTCCATCCACTTACCTAGTTGCCAAGATTCATTGTGTAATTAGCACGACCACTCTGTGCAGCTTGGAAACGGAATGCTCTGATTCCTTTGTGTGTGCAGACTAAGCCTGCCCCCTGCCGGTGAGGTCCGGGCGCTCAGCCAGCGCTTTCATTGTGGAATTGCCGAGTCTGAATGAAGGAGGCTTTACTATACCGCTCCCTAGACTAGTGTGTAGTGCGTGGCCTGTGGGTTGACTCACCCATTCCGATTGCCAGGGTTGACCTCTGCCCCATGCCCCCGCCCCCTGGCTCCTTTGCAGAGTGCGATTACGATCCGATGGAGCAGCCATCCCCAGGCGCCGAAGCGGGGGCGACACACACAGCCCGCCCCGAGTCCTGGGCCCCAGCATAGACACGCCACCCCGGGCCGCCGCCTGCCCCAGCAGCCCCCACAAAATCCCTCTCACCCGGGGCAGGATCGAGAGCCCCGAGAAGCGGAGGATGGCGACGTTCGGGAGCGCCGGCAGCATCAACTACCCTGACAAGAAGGCCCTCTCCGAAGGGCACTCCATGAGGTCGACGTGCGGCTCCACCAGGCACAGCAGCCTGGGGGACCACAAGTCCCTGGAGGCCGAGGCCCTGGCAGAAGTAAGGGCCAGCGGGAATGCAGGCTGGGCCCGTGGAGACTCCTTAGAAGGGCAGCAGGGTGGGGACTTGTGAACCGGGGAGCCACTTTGCCCTTTATGCCAGGCTCAAGGCCAAGCCAGAACATAAGACAGATAGCGAGCTGGCTTCCTGTCTGCCTGCTGGCCTCTCCCTGAGAGTGGAAGCTAGATGGGTGCCACTGCTGGCTAGGAATCCTGGAAAGACTGAAGACCCCACCCCCACCCCAGTCTCCAGGACTGCAGGAGGAACTCCTGTGTCAGGGAAAGGCCAGATGATGAGGATGTAGTAATGCCACAAGATGGCATAACTGAGTTATTCATTCATTCATGCATGCATGCATTTATTCATCTTTATTCATTTCATTCACTGACAAATACTGCTTGAGCATCTGTTGTGGACAATCACTGTGGTAGGCACTGAGAGTACAATGATGACCTAAAATGGACCTGAGCCCTGCCCATGTGGAGCTGACAATTTAGAGAAGAGACACTAACCAATAACAAAGTGAAATGGCAGTGGGACAGGTGCTTTGAAAGAGTGATACATGGTATTTTGAGAACCTAGATTAGAATGTGGGATTGTGCCTAGTAGGGAGAGACTGCCCTGGGTAGTGGTGGGAGGATGGGGTATGGTCTTAGATACAAAGGATAGGTAGAATAAATAGCTGAAGCTGGAAGGGAAGAATGTTCCAGGCTCTAAAATACTAAGAGTTTTTGGGGATTTTTTCTGTAAATTTTAAAAAAGTTGAATGAGAAAGCTGTGTGATTTTTGTACTTACCAAACAAATTTGTTTAGCACACATTTTAGGAAACAATTTGTGTTGTTTAATATTTGCACATCTGACTTCCTGTGTTCTTGACAGTTGTATCATATTTCCAAAAGTTTCCAATTTTTTTCTGTCTGAAATTTGGGGTGGTTGCCCATTTTGTGCCCCATTCCCAGTGTTATCTCTCACTTAAGGTAAGAGGTACAGCCAGAACCTTCTTGGCTGTGAGAATTCTTTAGAGAATGACATTTGAATCCCTGGGTCAAGGGGAAGGAGTAAGTTGGGAGCCTGGGGGCTGTGTTCTAGAGTAAGCCAGGAAAGGTGCCAGGGGAAAACCATCGCAGAAGCAGCTCACCCAGCAACTGGAACTCTGTGTGCATCTTCATTTCAGGGCCTAGCTTGGGCCCATGTCCTGATGCCCACTCCCGAGGGTCACCTGAGGACCAGCACTTTGGAATGGCTCTGCAGAGGAGGACCTGCTGTTCCTTCCATTTTTGAAGGCCGTCCTCTTGGAGAGCAGCACTCTAGCATTCACTACCACCTGGAGATTCTCCCAAGGGCCATGGGGGGGGAGTGGGCTCCCTGAGGCCTGGCCTAGAGCCCTTTGCATAAAGAATCAGATGCAGTCCAGGCCAGGGTTTCCAAAAGTAGCTCCCACAGCAGATAGTTAACAGGATTTAAATGGGGGGAAAATGTGTTTTGTGGTCAACAAAGTTTGGAGAATGCTGGTTGGACACAGTTGAATGGCTTGTCTGCAAGACTTTAAGAACCTTTAAGTATGTTGATGTGCATTGTGAATGTCCATGAAAGAGCACAGGGCACACCCCATGACCCAGATTTCTTTGAGCTTCATTCATAGAGTATTTACGAGACCAGCCTAAAGAATACATGGGGGGGGGGGCTGTGTGCGTTTTTCTTCTTTTGCAAACATCTGCACACTCTCTGATTTGATAGCTTCCATTCAAGAGCTCCTATCATGGATGGAGGTGAGATAGGAAAGCATAGTAGACAATATGTTAATAGCCAAAAGGGGACATTGTATGGCCTCCAGCCTGCTCAGCATTGGCAAAGAGGAGCTGAGTTGGGGAAATACCAAGATGTTGATAGAGTTACCCAAAATTCTGTGTTCTCAAAACATTCTCTAGGACTTAGACAAGAGCACGGTGAAAAGGCTGTGTGAGGAACTTGCCACACTGTCATCCAAAGTGGGAAGCTGTAATTTGGGGGGCAGTGAAAAGTGCTCACTTTCCCCCGCATCCTGTTGTCCCCCTGTAGCTCTCTTCAGCTCCACTCTGGGGATTGCGGCCTCACCTCTCAGACTAATGCCAGGCTAATGCCTAAACTACCCAGCTGATCTTTCTCTGAGCTTTCTGTCTCTCTGGCTCATACTCTGCCAGGTTAGAGTGGTGGTGGTTGGAGGGATGGTGGGAGAGGGGCAATAATTGCATTTTATTTATTGAAGTTTTACCTTTCAGCTCACACTGGAGTAGAGCAAACAAAGAGAAGTGGTGTCAATACAGGAGTTAATTTAAACAGAGTAAGGCATTAAAAACAGACTTTATCACTGCAGGGTTGGGAGAAAGCAAAGATGGGGAGAGGAATGCCATCTCTCCCATCAGGCAGAAAATCCCCACAGCTAATCCTTTTGGATAGAGGCCCAAAAGGCCCCTTCTTAAAGAAGCCAGTATTTTGGGGCAAAGGATAAAAGCTAATGTTAGCTTTATGATAATATTAGCTAATTATTATTAATAGTCTTTTAACAGAGCAAAAACGATAGGCAGAGACCTTGACTATGGCCAGATTAAAGCCTGTCATGGGGGCCCGGCAGGGATTAGGCCACCTGCTAATAGGAGAAAAAGAGGTAAAAGAGGAGGTGGGTATAGAGAGGGGTGGCCAGGACATCTCTAGGCTCCAACTCCATCAGTCTGACCAGATTTGTAGATTTTTCAGGTTTGCCCCAGGGCAGAAGAGCAGTGTGTTTTAATAGTCATCATTGTCACTGAGGCCGAGTACAGACCTTGTAACAGTGGTTTAAAGCAGTATCCCTAAATGTCCCCTCAATGGCCAAGCCCCTGGGACTCTGGCCCCACTCAGCCTGAGCAGCTCCTCTGGCACATTTCGTGTGTGCTCTGACAAAAGAGACTTTAAAAAACACTGTCTGGCAGTTCACAAAGCTTCATCACATCCATTATCTCATTCCATCATTACAGTAAACTTGGGGCTTTCAAAAGGTGAGCAAAGTATGGCGCTGAGCAACTGAGACTTGCAAGTGGCAGAGCAGTCTGCTCAAAAGTCCCAGCCCTATATCCCAGCTCAGGGTTCCTAGGTTAAATGCTGACTTCCAGCTCCAGCGCCCCGTTCTGGGAAGAAGGCAAGCTGAGCCCAGGCTGACAAAGCAGTCCTCTGCTCCCCCCGCCCTCCGGGAGGTCCTGCACATGCCATAATCTCTCTGTGTCGTTCAAAACTCATCTTGATGAACTTAAATATTAAAACTTCCCAGGAATTATGTAGGCAGATAAAGATTTTTGTTGCTTTATAAGACTTCAGTTTTAAAATATATATATTTTCTGATTATAACACAGATAAAAGTAATAGTCCCATCATTTGGGAGTGAGCATTCTGATATATAACCTTCAAGGAATTTCTCTATGGGCAAGTATTTTAAAAATAGTAATGGTTAGCGGCATGGGCTTTGGAGACCAACTGCCTGGATTGAGACTGGGACTGTTATGCTAACTAGCTCTGTGAGCTCGGGCAGGTTACTCAACCAGTCTGAGCTTCCATTTCCTCACATGTGCAATGGGCTTAGTGGTAGTTTCTGCCTTATAAGTGTGAGGATTGAGTGAATTACTCGTGACAAGGGCTTGGTTTGGTGCTCAGTGTTAGCACTGCCATTGTGATTCTCATGACTTGTGAACACACACGGACCATATCACTTAATAAATCATCAAACCCCTGAGTTCTGTGCTCTAATGATCTGTAATCTGAGACTCACACAGGTGAGGTAATTTACCCAAGTCATGTAGCAAGGAAGTGGCAGAACCAGAATTTGAATACATGGCTGTCTGACTCCAGAGCTTGCCTTTCTTCACCAGTAGTCTGACTTGCCCTCATTAAGTTAGTTTCTTGTTCAGGCAGTGTGCAAGCCACAACCACATGGTTTGCCCAATTGGTGGCACCCCGGAGGTTTAAAAAGCTCCATGCCAGCCATCAGTCCCCTGGGGAAACCTCCCTCAGAAGCCCACAAGCTGCTGAGGAAGGATTGGGCCCCAGACCACCAGACTCTGTGCTAACTAGAGCTCTCTCTATCCCCAGGACATCGAGAAGACCATGAGCACAGCTCTGCACGAGCTGCGGGAACTTGAGAGGCAGAACACGGTCAAGCAGGCACCGGATGTGGTGCTGGACACCCTGGAGCCACTGAAGAATCCGCCAGGCCCCATCAGCTCGGAGCCCGCCAGCCCCTTGCACACCATCGTCATCCGTGACCCTGATGCCGCCATGCGCCGCAGCAGCAGCTCCTCCACTGAGATGATGACCACCTTCAAGCCAGCCCTGTCTGCCCGCCTGGCTGGTGCCCAGCTGCGCCCGCCTCCTATGCGGCCCGTGAGGCCAGTGGTCCAGCACCGGTCCAGCAGCAGCAGCAGCTCAGGTGTGGGCAGCCCAGCCGTGACGCCCACTGAGAAGATGTTCCCCAACAGCTCAGCGGACAAGTCCGGCACCATGTGACCAACAGGATGAAGCGGCACTGCCCTGGCCGACTGTGGCGCACCATGACCAAGAGTAGCCTCTTTGACTTCCACATCCTTCCCAGTGCTCCTGGTCTTGTCTGGAGGAGCCAGAAGCTAGCCTGAAAGAATGTCTATGCAGAGCTGGGGCCTGGCGCTTCTGCAGCCGGCATCCAGGCTACACAGAGGTCCAGAGCAGCCTCAGCTAGAGCATTTCCTAAGACTGGCAAAATGTTCAGTGGCTTCACCCGCATATCATCACTGGAAAGTTATTCTCTCAACATTCTCTCTACATACGTAAATATGCGTGTATGTGTATGAGTGCATATATACACATATATGTATGTATGTGTCTGTAGGTGTGTGTATATATATATATATTTATGCATCTATATACATATACTAGATCTGAACACACATACTAAATGTATATAGGATCTCCGTTTTCTTTTTATGAAACTTAGATTTACCTCAGACCCATGCCACCAAACATCTCCCGCTGTTATTTGGTGGGATTTGCAGGGACTTTTCTGGGAGAATTTAGAGGCCCACAGTAACTGCGAATGAAGCAATATACCACTAACCTGCAGAAAAACAAAGTCTCCCACTGTCTCCAGAAGTTGTGGCCTTCCAGAACAGTCTGCCCCTAAATGAAGGGTGGGGCAGGCAGTTCCCCAAGCAGGCTGCTCCTAGAGGTGGGGAACCCTTCACTGAACCCCCCTGTCTACCCCAGAGACCCTGCCTTTCCACCTGAAGGCCAAGGGCCAACTGTACCCCTGAAGGCACGGGAGGATGTTGGCGAGAAGACCCCTGACCACAGCATCCTTGTGTTTGTACGTAGAAAAGGGGATAGTGAGAACCTGAGCCCCATTGTAGCACAGTGTTATTATGTGTGGTTGGGAAAAAGGAAAAAAAAACACAAAAAAACACCACAGTGGTGTGGAACACTTCAAAACCTAGAAATGCTGTAGGAATAATTCTGGTAACTATAGAGGTTTAACTTATACAATTTTCAAAATATTTAAGTTTTTCTTTTCCTCTTTCTACTAATTATACCGTGTCAGATTTGGAACTAAACAGGCAAGGAGGCTTTGAGTCACATCATTTTAATTTAAAATCAGGCTATGATGCACTTTGGCTGGTACCCTCTTGCACGAAGTGCATGAACCATAAGTGCCCAGCTCAGACCAGGGGCCGAGGAGGGGCGATCCTTGGCACTTCTGTCCTAGAGAATGCTTCAGTTGACTTTATGCAAGTGAAATAGCTTCCCTCTCTCTCCCTTCCCTTACTTTTCACCCACCTTCTCCAGAGCATGTAATGTAATTGAAAATATGGTGAAAGCGTTGGGGTGTGTAATCATCAAGTATTATGAGCAAGGCTTTCACCCTTTGGCTGGGAAAAGGCCTCTGGATCGTTCTCGTTCAATTCTATTTTACTTCCTCTTTGGAGCTCTTTATTTTCCAGAGATGGCTGTTCTGGATAATGGAATACAAGCAAGTAGATTCCAATGGAACCACTTTTATTCACCGCCCTGGTGCCACGCCAAGGCTTTCCTCCCTGTGTTTTCAAGCTTCATCTCTCCCTTTCTCAAGGCTTCTGAGTGTGTCCATGGCTGTGGTTTGGAGTCAGAAGCCCTGTGTTTGAGCCCCAGCGCCCACCCTTTGGGAGCTGTGGTACTCTGGGCTTGTCCCTACACCTCACTGAGCCTCAATTTCCTGCTCCATAAAGTGAAGATAATACAAATAAAATGTAAGCGAGAAAGCTGTTTAAACTAAAAAGCACTGTGCCAACACAATTATTCTTTTTATTGTTATTAGTAATGTAAGTCTTCTAGCTCAAAAACCATCCAAGACCTTCCTTTTGAAACCTCCTAATGGCATTTGAGAAGTAGGCAGTGGAATTGTCTTAGCAGCTTCATAAGATCCTCAAAGCACGGCCCTACCGATACATCACTTACTGATGCTTGAAATTTCATCACTACCGTTTCACCCCATTGGACAAATCTTGCCTGTCCACTAGTCTTCCATAAAAAGCTGAATACACCCCAGATAGAGGGACCTCCTGAGTTACTAATGTAGGGTGGTGTGGGAGTGGTTAGCCATTCTGCCTCACCTGAGAATGGACAGTGAGAGCACACAATGGAAGGAAGAATCAAAAAAGGGTGTTAAAAGAATGCCAAGGAGAAGCCAGTGACAAACTTGACCTTTCTCATTTTGCTTAGAACCAACCATTCTCTTGTAGCTCCTGGATATGAAAGCACCTTAGAACCAGCTAAGAGCCCTCTGCCTTTGTGAGCAGTATGAAGACATCCCATTTTATAGCTTATGAAAGAAAGCAAGGCCCTGGGATGTACTGTGATTTGCCCAAGATTTCTAGATGCCTGAGGTCTTGTCAGGCTCATAAAGTAATTTATTTGCAAAGATGCTATGCTGTCCAGGCAGGATATAAGACATCCTGTTTCTACCCCACAGATACTCCCAGACATTAAATATAGTAGCCTCCTGGGCAAAATGTAACATTCTCTGCCATGACTACCAGAGGAAAAGAGAAAATTTGAATTGACAGAGCCATTGCCTAATATACATAATACTAGTCAGACCATGTGGCTTTTCCTTTGAATTGACTAACTTCATTTTTCTTTCCTGAAACTGGGCCCGCCTTAATTTACTGAAGTTACCTGTAGGCAGAACTGGAACTGTTTTCCTTAAGCACCTGTTTTTCCATTGGGATAATGAGGTCACATTTAGAGAAGCTCACACCTCATTCATCCAGCCTCAAATCTGAGCCTGATGCAGAAGCAAATGGAAAAATACTTTCCTGCCCCCCACCCACTTTCTCATCTGTCACTGCATGTCTCGGCCTCCTTCATAGGCACCCGGTCCCACCCACGGTCACTGAGCATGGGCATTCTCTTCCTGACTCCTGCCTGTGTTAGTCCATTATATATTGCTGTATTTGCTTAAATGCTGGAAAGTAACTGTTAAAATGTGAAATTGTAATTTTTAAAAAGGTGACAATTAAATTATAGCCAATGCCACTCACCAAATCTTTGCACCTAGTAGATAGTTCAATGTAAAAATCAAATACCAGAAACCTAACTGTACAGTGAGTGTGGGGGAAATGTAGTAACCTAGTTAGTAGTTCTCAATATAACCAATTGTACAAGGGGAAGTGGTGTTTACTTACCTGTTCATCGCCATTACCGAAAGCTGTACTGATCAGTTTGTCAATAACGGGCTTTTTTTTTTTTTTGCTTCACAGAATGATTTCTTTTCTTAACCTTTGACTTACCGAGAGGTCAAGCCTTTTGTCTTTATGTGTAACCAATATTCAGTCTATTTTAGGAATGAACCAGCAAGATGTTCATTTAAAATTGACCAAAGACAATTCCTTCCTGGTCTAGTTTCCTGGGCCTCAGGGCCCAGCCACCGCTAAAGACCTTTCTGGGATAAAATTGAGAACAAGCCGTGCTTCCTACCCCACTCTCCCTCTCTCCCTTTATTCCTCTTTCCTCTTAAAGAGCTGCTCTGAGCTGTGGGATTCTATGAAAAATTCTTGCCTTTCCTTGTTTTCAGTGCTAACGATTTCTCACCTTGAAGCGCCTTTGAATCCAGACAGAGCGCACAACGGGAGGGACTCGTAAGCTTGGGGATTAGACTTGGGAGTCTGTCCTCTGAGGTCACCAGGCCAAGGGGCAGGAGAGGATTGGATTCCCAAGGGATAAAAGGTTCTATTCAATGAAGAATTTTGAGTGGAAAAAGACATAGGGAAATGGAGCCATCCTTTGGCCACCAGCTGGAACCAGCAGTTCAGAGATCTGCCTTATTTATAAACCCTTCAGAACTGGTTTGTGGTGCACAGAGAGAGCCAGCGTGGGGAAGGGCCTTGACATGGGGCTGGCTTCTCTGTTGGAGGCCCTTGGAGTGCCTTGTTGGGTATATTTCTTTCTCATTCAGGAGGCATGAATGCAGAGGACTTCCTGTGACCTGGTCGTTACTTGGCACCCAGCGCACATGCTGCTGATGGAAAACCACAAGGACTAATGTAATGGTTCTTCCTCTCAGTCTTTCTATTCCTAACTTTTCACACATCCAGGTGGTTCCACACTAGAGCAAATGCCTCATTCTCCTGACCCAGAAAGAAGAAGGGCTGGCTCACAACCATGGTGGGGGCCCTATGGGCTTAGGGGGATGGTGGGGAGGGAAAGGCAGAAAGGGGTGAGCCGAGGTGTTGCTTAGCTGATTTTCTGCTATGCAGAGTTAATGCTGACGTTTCATGTCAACTTCCCCGGTTCTCTGGGGTCTCCTCTCTCCTGAGCAGCCATGTAGAGAATTCCCCAAAGCTGCCCAGGGGAGCTGAGGGAAGGGGCCTGGCTGTCAGGGTGGAGTGGTCCTGGCCTCTCTGAGGTTGATCTGCCAGTGTCCCATTTTCCCATCCTCTGGGACTGGCCAAATGGCCAATGCTGTCCCTTGCTGACACCTCCTTTCTGTGTAAACTGTCCCAAGCAAATAACAAAGCTGTTTCTTGAACCGGAACACCCAGAGCGCACTCTGCCTTCTTTAGACGGAAGGTTCTGCTAGAGTTTCCACTGAAGCCCTAGCTCCTGGCAGTGTGACTGTTTACACGGTTTGGCAATAGGTTTGGTTCTGATTGCTTCAGAGTGGCTGGTCTATTTTGTTTCCTTTGGTTTCCTTCCTCCCAAAACTGTGTCAGGAAATAAAAAATAACACACACATACACACAAAAAACCCTGAAACCACCCTGGGAAATTGCTGGTCGCCTGTCCCCATGTGATGAAAAGTGCTGCCCTATTCCGGATATCGTTTTTCTATCTTACAACCAAACGCCCGTCCTATAGCGTGTCTGATTGGATCCTCTGTCGCATATTCTGATGGTGCCTGCTGGTTTGATGTGGAACTATCCTGTGAAATAAAACAGCTTAACTTTTCTCAAACACGCACTCCAGTGCCTTTTTGAAAGTGTGAGATGGCCCATGGGCGGTGGGGAGACGCCAGGGGTAGGTGTTCCTATCCAGGAACCATCCCCAAAATGTCTTTTAGCTCGGCTCCAACAAGCGGAAACGCTGAGGTTCCGAGGAGGACTGCTTCGTCTGCAGAGCCTATTGAAGAAGGTAACTGGGCACCTGCTGGCCAGCAAGAGCCGGAAGTGTCAAAGCCAAGGCAAGTGGAGGAGCTGACCACAGAGTGCCTTCAAAAATTGAAGACATACATACACTAGAGGCCACAGGATGCTGATTTCCAGTGTGAAGGCAAACGCAACATTTTAGCATTCATTGTCTACACACATGTGATACAGCCCCTAGGACTTTTATTTTTTACCTAATGTTGTGTGCGTGGGAAGTGTTTACTGATCACTATTTCTATCCCAGGTACTAGATTAAGCCTTTACATGCATTTTCTCAAAACAACTATTGAAGGTAAGTACCCTTGTTAAACCCCATTCTGCAGATGAGGAAACTCAGGCTCTGAGAGGTTAAGTGGCTCACCCAAAGTTAGGCTAGGAAATGAAGGAGCCAGAATTTGAGCCCTGTCTGACTCCAAAGTCATGCTCTTATAAGTTCACAGTACTGCCTGTCATTGGGTGTGCTCATTACACCAGGATTGGTGGCAGGATCTCATGATTAAGGTGCTTGTTTGCTGCATGCCGCAATCAAGGGACACACCAGGGCCTTGCCTTTCTGATGTACCATCTGGTGGGTCTTCATGCAAGGGCCCTTTTGCGGAAGAGAACAAAGTCTTCTGCCAGCCTCAGGGAATTCAGTATTCCCACCATAACCACTTGATGCTCAGTGGAAACCTCTTGCTAATTCTAAGCTCCAATACTGTGTACCTGTCCCAATGCCTCTTCCCCTTTGGGAGACTTTACCCTCAATGCCTTTATTTGGTGCAGATTGAATGGGCTTTTGTTTCTTGCAATCAAATGGAACAAGAGGAAAGAATAGTAATAGCTATACGTTGGGAGTGCATACTGTGTTCCAGGCATACTTCTGAGCCCTTTCACATGTAAAAGCCGACTCCCTAATCCTCTTCACCACCCTATAAAATAGGTCTTCCCAGTTTACTTATGAGGGAATAGCACAGAGAGGTTAAGTAACTTACCAAAGGGCATGCTGCTAAGAAGTTGGAGCTGGGGTTCTCACTTAGACAGTCTCACTCTGGAGCTGGGTCTCCGCCATTATCTCCTGGCTTGAGGACTGGACATGACCCTGGGCATGATATGGAATAGAAAACAGTGTGTAACTGTGAGCTTCACTAGTCTGGGTTTGTTTGCCCCAAGATCCCTCCCTCAGGGTGGCCTTGTGCCAGGCACGGGGCCGCTGTGGCGGGGATGGGTGGTCTGCTGCTGTTCAGACTCCCAAGAAGTAGCCAGGATGGACTCGATGTTCTCCCAGGCCCTCCTGCATCTGACAGGAGGGCACATTTTATATTGGACAATTCCTCAGAGAAAGGGAGTGTGTGGGCAGGGGGAGAAGCCTAGAAATGGCTCTGCTGCTGCCTTAATACGTGTAGCTGCAGGGAACCCATCCCTGGAGTGGCCATAAGAAGAGCTTTCCTAGTGGAAGGTTGTGGAAAAGGACAGAAGAAACCAGCAGCAGCAGCGACAGCTTCCCTTGGGCAGTGGGGCAGGATGTGTTTCAATAAAGGGCTGTTAGAAGAAGCAGAGAGGGATGAGGACTCCCAGGCCTTTCAGCCACCCCAGGAAGTCCAGCCTAGGATTCCAGAAGCAAAGGACACAGGGAGGATGTCTTACAGCACCAGCACTGGGCCTCGCCTGCACCTTCCTCCGCTGCCCCAGGGGCCTGGAATTGGATCTCCGAACCCCTTGCTGTGATCCGCAAAGCCCCCCAGAACCTTGCCCCTGCCATCTGACCCAGCTTATCTCCTCTCCCTTCTCATCATTCTCCACCTGAGCCCTCCTCCCTGGGAACCCGCTGATGACTTCCTCCCTCAGTCTTCGTCCTACAAGGTTCTTGCAGCCTCTTCTCCTTGCTGCCTCCTTCTGTCTCTTGCCGTGTCTGTTCTAATGTCATTGCCTCAGAGGGGCCTCCTCTGACCACCTTGTTTAGAGCTGCCCCCTCCCCCAGTCACCATTGGGTTCATTTGTTTTATCTTCCTCGTTGCATTTCTCATTGGAATTTACTTTATTGTTTACTTGTGCACTCTCTCTCCCTTGTACTAGAACGAAAGCTCCAGAAGATCAGGGTTTCTGTCTGTCTTGTCCACGCTGTCTCCAGACGGTGTGGTGCCTAGCATAGTCAGTGCTCAAAAATATGAACAAAATGAGGATTTACCCACAACTGGGGGGAAATGCCACTTCTGAGTGAGGAGGGCTAAGCACTTAAACAAAATTACATCTCTCATTCACTCATTTAACAAATTATTCTTAAGCACCTACTGTCATGATAAACTATTTAGTTGGTTACAATTAAGTTATAGCTGGGTTCATTAGGTAGTTAACAATGTAAAATGAAAGTAATTAGGAGTCAAATGAACAGGCAAAGTTACTCATAGCAAACTAAATACTGTAACATAGACTTTAATTCACTCACAGTTTGGACTAGTGGCTGGCTAAGTCTAGGTCCTCGCTTCGGTGGGGCCCCGAGGGAACCTACCTGGAGAGGCAGAATGCTTCAGGGCAGTTGACAAATGGTCATGATGGGTGTTGCGGAATCTGTGTTGAAGTCTCAGCCAACTGAGTTGATCTTCACCCCGGCTACTTATCACATCATAGAGTTACATTATCACACTTCAAACGTAAGTCACATATGGGCGTGATAAGGTTGACAGCTGGAGTTATCAGGGAGGGAGTAAACCTGTTACACCTTGGTTATGGGGCCTTGCATAGTGGGCTTTTACATAAAATATAGTTAATCACGTTACTTCACACATGGTATTGGCATGCAGTTAAAACATGGAGTTATTGCAAAAGGGTGTGACCTGGTTACACCTAAATCACTCTTAGTTTCCTTTTTACATTTTACAGTATATTAACTTGATTTTATGCTTACTATAACAACCTACTGTGTGTTAAGCTCCAGGTGAGAAATGAAGCTTGAGTAAAGTGAACCAAGCTCCCTGCGGAGTTTTTGGTCTAATGCTGTAGACCAGTGGTTCTTAACCTGGGTTCTGTCGAACCCTAGGGGTTCCATGAGTCGGTCTCAGGGGTTCGGAGAAGCCTCTGCCGTGGAGGCCAGAATAAAGTAATACCGTAATTTGTTGTGAGTTCATGCACTTTGTTGGTTTTGTTCTTTGAGCAAGGTGATGTTCATGCACGGCTCATTCTGTGCACCAGTAAAAAAACATATACCTATGTCTTGAATTTGGAAAAGAAAATCATATTTTATTTATCACTAAAGAAGGGTTTGGTGAATGCGCATATGAAACTGGTGGGTTCGGTACCTCAGAAAAGGTTAAGAACCACTGCTGTAGATCAAACAATGACAACAGCAAGACAGGGAGCACCAAGGATGTGGAGAGGAAGGGTATCGGGTCCTGCTCTAGGCTAGGAAGTTCGGACAGCCTCTCTGAGGAGAAGCTTAAACTGGGAACAGAAGCCTAAGAAGATATCCATCATGTGAAGTGGTGAGGGTGGGATTGGGGAGGGACCAACCAGGAAGACAAACACTACAGGCAAAGACTCTAGGTGAGAAGGAGCTTGTTGTGTGAGACAAGAAGGCCCGTGTGGCTGGCGCTGGGGAGCGAGAGATGTGCAAACAGGCCCAAAGGAGCAATTCTGACGCAGCACCTTTTTGAGCCGTAGTGAGAATTTATTCTAAGAGCAATGAGAAGCCTTTGAAAGGTTTTCACAGGGGATTACTCAATCCTATTTATTGCTGTTGAAAAGTGATTTCTGGCTTCCAGATTACAGCTGCTTTCTAACAATGGAGGCTTGAGTAATGATTAAGGATTTAAATACTGTATGGGGGTGCTATGATGCAGTGACACGAACCCTAGATTATAATGAACCTGCTTCTCTCTACCTGATAAAGGAGATGGAGGAATTTTATTGTTGTTATTTATGGGTCTTGAGAACCCCACTCCATTTTGTTTCTGAACTCCCAGCTCTGCTTCATCCACACTTCCATATTCCCTCATCTTTTCCCCCAAAGGACTTAATTGCATGATTGCTGATATGGGTGGAGAGCAACAGCCCGTGCATGGAGCAGGCCTGCAGGCCTTCACTACAGGTGACTTACAGTCTTGTCTTATATGGAACAAAATTTTTCTTCTTCAAATGCCTATTCTTTAAACTGAGCCTAGACCAGTATCATAGGGCTTTGATGCCCTGGTAAATAGCTTGTCTCTTTCTGCTTTACAGCATGCTGTTAAGAATGCATTAAGTCAGGATTCAAAAACCCAGCTCAGCACGGCTTACATGAAAGGAATAATTTTTGCTCTATCTGAATGAAAATAGCATAGGATTCAGGAAGGCCTGGATCTAAGAGTTTCAACAATGTCAACAAGCCTCTGCCTCTCCACCTCTCATTCTTTTTCAACAGAAAAGCTATAAGGCATGAACTATCATTAGTCCCATGAAGTTTGGAGATATAAAGTGACTTTTCCAAGACCATACAGTTGACAACAGTGTAAATCTGATTGCAGCTCCCCCATCTTACTCCCATATTCGTTTCTTTGTTTCTGATATGCCCACCCAAGCTCTCCACTCTAGTGACGCCAAACTTAGAGAAACCGCATCTGCATGGACCCACAAAGACAGGTTCCTGATGACTGCCTCTTCTTGACCCCCCAGATAGACTGTTACACATGTGACTACAGGAGGGCAGAGGTGGGGCTTAACTGACTCTGTCATCTATAAGCCCAGCTCAAGGTCCTTTAGGAAGTTAAGTGCAAGGATGAAATAAATGAATGAAGAGTGAATGGGGTGATTGTTCTGCATTTCTTCCTCGAAGCTTGAGCCCACAGCCAGCTCAATACTCTACTGGCCCCATGTGGCCACCTGTAAAATGGCAGGCAAGATGAGTTACCGCCTAATTTTATTGTGAAAAATTTCAAACTTACAAAAGAACACTGACAATAGTATAATTAACCCATTATGTCTATAATCTAGATTTAAAAATTATTTACATCTTTCAAAATTTGCTTTATTTTTTAATATTTCAAATAAATCACTAATGTTATGACATTTTACCCTAAAATACAACAGCATGCATCTTTAAAAATGACATTTTTCTACATGACAATCCAACTGTCACACCAAGTAGGATTAGTAATAATTTGTCAGTATGAAACCATATCTAATTCATATTCAAATTTTATTGATTGTTCCTTCCCAGATTAAAAAACTCTTTTAAAAGTTGGTTTGTTCAAGTCAAGATCCTTGTTTGGCTATAACAAGGGTATGTCTCAAATATTTTTTATTCTAGAACAGTGACCTTATGACCTTTTAAAGAACTCTAGTTCATTTTCTGGAACAATACCCAACAGTCTGGATTTGTCTGTTTGCTGTCCTCCATGTATGCCTTGTAAATTGAAGTTGGGTCTAAATGTTTGATTAGAATCACTTGCACCGGTTTTGGCAAGAATGCAACGCTGTTTGGTGTCCACTTTTAGAGATGATAAAATGATAAGATTCAGGGGATTCACCATCATTCCTCCATTAAAAAGCTGTGTTTTCTCTGGGAGCAGAAACTGAACTGTGGTTTGATGATCTGAAACCTGGTGAATATTCAGTTGGCCAAGAATCTGTCCCCCTTTCTGATCATCACCTGGAATAATAATGTCTCAGAAGGAGATACAACATGGTGATTTTCTAATTTTATCATTTCTTCTATATTTATAAGCTCAAATTCTCATCAACAAGGGCTAGTATTACCTCCAGTGGTAGCAAATTAGGGATTTTCTTTTTGTGCTGAGACTTATTATACATTTCTGGATTTTAAAATATTTCAATGCGGTTCAATCATTTGCAGTCAATAGTTTTTTGATGCTAAAGCAGTAGTTCTTAACCTTTTTTGAGGTACCGAACCCACCAGTTTTATATGCGCATTCACCGAACCCTTCTTTAGTGATAAATAAAATATGATTTTTTTTTCCAAATTCAAGACATAGGTATAGTTTTTTTACTGGTGCACAAAATGAGCTGTGCATGAACATCACCTTGCTCAAAGAACAAAACCAACAAAGTGCATGAACTCACAACAAATTACGGTATTACCTTATTCTGGCCTTCGCGGCAGAGGCTTCTCCGAACCCCTGAGACCGACTCATCAAACCTCTAAGGCTTGATAGAACCCAGGTTAAGAACCACTGTGCTAAAGTCAAAGGAAGCAACTTCAAGCTGACTCTTGTACTTTTGACATTAGTTTTTGATAACTTCCTTATTTGGGGCACAATAAGATCTCCATCCAGTCTTATCCTGCACCTGCTCTGCCACAGGCTTAAAATCAGCCATGTCTCTGACGAGCCCTGATTCCCTCTTGTGGGGTCCCCATGCACTAGTAAGTGGTGGAGCTGAGATTGAGCACAGGCAGTCTAACTGCAGAGCTGGAGCGTTTCACCTCTGTACCCGCTGGTTAATAATAATGTGTTCTAGTGACAATAACAGTAATAATTATCACTCTTACTCCTACTGCCATAGTCAGCTCCTCATTATGTGTCATACACCCTGATAGGTGCTTCCCCACATTTAAAAATGTATTCATTATAGCAACCCTTTGGAGGTAGGTGTTATTATTCTGACCTTGCGGAAGTGGAAACTGAGGCTCTGAAGGTGAGTGACTTACCCCAGATCACATGGTGGGTAGAAGAGCTGGGATAGAAACGGAGGTCCATGTGACTCTAAATCCTGTTCCTTTAGTCATTATAGACCATGGTGGTTGGTGAGAATTCTGTCTGGTGATTTCCACTCTTTTGGGTTTTTTTTTTCCAAAGATTCATTGGTTTGCTCCCTTAGCCCCCGGTGCTCCTGTGTCCCAGGACCACAGAGCCACAGGACCAGGTATCAGTTGGTTTCTTTGCAGGTGATCCAGCCAGTGAGCATTTGTTGGCCCCCACTATATTCACAGCTGCGCTAGGACACAAACAGTCCAGTCAGGGACACGAAATAATTGCCATACAGTATGTTTATGCTGGAACATAAGAGGTGCAACCTGCTTTAGCAACCCCAAAGATCCCAGGAGGATCTGGGAACCTAAACACCCTTAGAGAGTCAAAGAATTGGAGCTTGAATGAGAGAGGGGTATCCAGAGAGGGGTATCATGACAGATGGTAGAGACTTTCTGGTATAGGACTCAGCTGCACACCCTTTAATTCGTTCCAGGTAGATGGCCGCCTCCTTGTAAGGAGAAATGCCTGGGAGCCTACAGAGACAAGGAGAGTTGTATACGAGTTGCTCTTCACAAGGACTGTCCTGCCCAGGCACCCATAAAGTCAAGCATCAGATCAGAAGCACGGTAGAGATAAGTATTGTGATCAAAGGGAGCAGAGAAAGCTGCTATGGGGGAGAGGAGGGGCCATTAGAATTGAGGCTCCAGCAATTCTCTATCTTGGGGCTCCCAAGCCAGCTCCAGGCAAGCAGAAGACTTCTGTGGAGGGTTATTAGAGTTTTTGATCATTGTAGCAGTTATCCATTGCTGTATAACAAATCACCCCCAAATTTGCTGCCTTAAGATAATCAACATTTATCTTTCTGCCTTCCCTCCTCTCAATGAATAAATAATAATAATAATAATAATAATAATAATTAAATAAGAAAAGATAATCAACATTTATTATTGACCGTGTCCTGTGGGTGTGTTGAGCAGTTTTCTGGTCAGGGCTGGCTGAGCTGATCTCCGTGGTACGGAAGTGGCTCGGCTGGAGCTGGATGGTCTAGGATAGCCTCACTCACATGTCTTGTGGGTAGCTCAGTGTCAACTAGGTGATAAAGACAACTTGGCCAGCTGTCTCTCATATCCAGGAAGATTGTTAGGATTTGTTCACATGGTGGTGGTTAGAAGGTTCTCAAGAGCCACAAGAGAGAAGGAAGCTCCAGTGTGCAGGCACTTCCTTACCCTCTGTGGACATCACCTTTGTTCATGTCACATTAACCTAAGTGAGTCACATGTCCAAGCCCAGATTCAGATTAAAGGAGTTAAGAAGCCTGACCAGGTGGTGGCGCAGCGGATAGAGCGTCGGACAGGGATGCGGAAGACTCAGGTTCGAGACCCTGAAGTTGCCAGCTTGAGCGCGGGCCCACCTGGCTTGAGCAAAAAGCTCGCCAACTTGGACCCAGGGTCGCTGGCTCCAGCAAGGGGTTGCTCGGTCTGCTGAAGGCCCGCGGTCAAGGCACATGTGAGAAAGCAATCAATGAACAACTAAGGTATCGCAACAGCAACGAAAAACTAGTGATTGATGCTTCTCACCTCTCTCCATCCTGTCTGTCTGTCCCTATCTATTCCTCTCTCTGACTCTCTCTCTGTCCCTGTAAAAAAAAAAAAAAAAAAAAAAAGAAAGGAGTTAAGAAATAGATCCTTCTCTTGATGGAAGGACTCAGATCATAAAGAGATATGGATATAGGCTGGGGAAGAATTTGCAACTCTTTTTTGCAATCTGCATGCTTATAGCATTTATTCCCTCTCTTACTCTATACAGCACTCCAATGTTCATTTGGGATATCTACCACTACCCTCAAAGAGACCCAGACAATCTGAGGCTCAGTGATTAGTTCAAGGATGGAACATGTGACCCCATTCTGGCCAATAAGGTTTAGCCCTGGCACTTTTGCTGGGGACTATTGGGAACGAGGTGCTTTCTTTCTGCTCAAGCAGCTGTGCTAGTAGAACATAGGCCTGGATCTTCAGGAGGCCATGTTTGCCACCATGTGCACATGTGGATGACAGCTGGAGCATTAAGTCAGCACTGAGGAAAGCAGACATAAAGCATTAAGAAAGAGAGATTGAGAATAAGGAAAAGAGACCAATCTGATGATATCTGGATCAAACCACACCTGAACAATTAATTACTCCTGGACTTGTACATAAGCTGATACATGCCTTTTTTTTTTTTTTTTTTTTAAAGAACCAGTCTCCGCAGGGTTACGTCTCCGTGTAGCCCGGGGAGGAGCAAGCACGTGAGGTTCTTTTTTTTTTTTTTTTTTAATTTTTTTAATTTATTTATTCATTTTAGAGAGGAGAGAGAGATAGAGAGAAGGGGGGGGGGAGGAGCAGGAAGCATCAACCCCCATATGTGCCCTGACCAGGCAGCCCAGAGTTTTGAACTGGCGACCTCAGCATCTCCAGCTTGACGCTGGCTTGATCCACTGCGCCACCACAGGTCAGGCACTACATGCCCTTTTTTGATTAGGCCATTTTGAGTTAGCTAACTCAACACTTGCAACCAAAAGAACCCAGACTACTACATCTCCCTCCCTTACAAGTTCTTTCTCTCTGATCTCAAAGCTCTTCTCATCTGCAGATATTGATTTGGATACTCTTTGTCTAGTTTACTGATTGTCACCCCTGTCTGGGCATATAGTAAGTTCTTAGTAAACATTTGTTGAAAGCATCAGTAGGAGGGGTTGGAACCCCTCACAAGAAGAGGCTGTGGTGACAGGTAAGTGAACAGTCGCAGCGAGAAGCTCCCAGAGGTGGTGATCTACCAGCTCAGTAGTCAATGTAAACAAGGCCCTGCTGGTCCTGCTGGACCTGTGGCTTAGGCTCCAAGGCCGAAGGAACTGGTGAGAACAAGGCAGGGTCCACATCCAGGAAGAATTAGGATGGGCCTGGAATAGGGACAAGACAGGCCTTACTGGGGAGTCCACAGTAAGCATGGCGCCCACAGCACTTCACATCCTCCTGACTACTGCCAACCTGGTCCAGCCCTTTGTCACTCACTGCTCCGTGGTTGGCACTTCTACTCTTTCCTCTCTAAAATTTCTTCTTCACTCAGCAGCTTGAATGACATTTTGAAAATGTAAATCAGATCATGTAAAACCCCCCACTGCACCTAAAGCTCTCCAAGGGCTTCCCCCTATGCTTATATCAACATAATAACAATGACAGATGACACACTGTGCTTTTTAAGTGCTCGTTTAATTCTCACAACATCTCTATAAGACAAATACTAGTATTATCATTCCCATTTTACAGACAAGGCACAGAAATGTTCAATAACTTGCCAGAGTCAACGTGGGTTACAATCCAAATTCTTTATCATCCCCAGGTCTTTGCCTGGCTGACTCTACCTTATCAGTTGGGTTCCAGCACAAATGTCATCTTCTCAAAGAGGACTTCCCAGATCATCCAGTTTATAATGTCTCCCCATTCTCCATTACAACATCCTCTTTTGTTTTCACATCCCTCACCATTTTATTATGATATCTGTTCATATTTTTACATACTGCCTTCTTTCCTGGTCCCTTGCTCCCCCCAGGATGTCAGCTCCTTACCATGGCTGTCTTGTTCACCTTTGTATTCCAGCACCTGGCACAGGTGGATGGCAGCTCAACACACACTTGTTAGAATGGAGGCAAGAGCAGAGGAAAGAAAGATAAGACCTGAGCCTCCCTCCCATGGCTAGAATGAGGACTCGTGCAGAAGGAAGAGAGAATGGAGGCCAGAGAGACAGGAAGACCCTGGGAAGGAACTCAGGGCCTTGGAACTCCTCCAGAAGCAGCCGAGTCTGGCCCCTCCCTCAGCTAGGAGAGTGGTCCCCTCCTTAGGGTTGGTAGATTTGGCAGATAAAAGTTCAGTTAAATTTGAATATCAGGTAAACAGGGAATCATTTTTAATATAGGTATGTCATGTGCAATATTTTTTAAAAAAAAATTTTTTTTATTTTATTCATTTTTAGAGAAGAGACACAGAGTAAGAGAGAGAGAGAGAGAGAAAGAGAGAAAGGGGGGAGGAGCTGGAAGCATCAACTCCCATATGTGCCTTGACCAGACCAGTGCAGGGTTTTGAACTGGCGACTTCAGTGTTCCCAGGTCGACGCTTTATCCACTGCACCACCACAGGTCAGGCCATCATGTACAATATTTGGGATACATTTACTTATATTAAAAAATTATTTGCTATTTGTCAGAAATTCAGATCTCCTTGGCATCCTGTATGTCTCCCAGCGGCCCATCCCAGATCCTCGCTTTGCGCTGAGTGCCATGAAAGCAGCAGCCTGCTTTCTTTATATGGAACATTTTGTTTTTACTCCTCAATAAGGAAGTACAGTCTCTTTGTTGACTTAACAAAAGGAGAATATCTCTGGAAACAGCAGCTTGTTAGAGGAGACTGGCTCCTGGGGTGGATAAATACCATGGGGAAGGCAGGACAGGTCCTGACGCAAGGTGGCCTTCAGACCTGCTTGCGCCCTGTGACTCTGCCTCCCAGGTCCATGGTGGGCCCGAGTGGGTGCCGTTAAAGAGAGCAGGAACAGAACTGCTCAGCCTGGGAGGAAAGGATTTACGAGGATGTGGGTTTATTCCGCTGATTCACTCATTCATACAGTCTCGCCGCCGAGTAGCTGGTGGCAGGAACTCAGAGATGAATGGCACTGAGTGCTGCCCTGGAGGCTGTCTGGACTCAGGGAGATGGATCTGAACTCCAGGACCCACAGGTGATGCCTGCTCCCAAATCTACAGGTGATGCCTCTTCCCAAATCTATCTTCATGGTTGAAAGAAAAGAGTGCATTTGTTTCCCTTCTTCTCACTTCTTCCTTTCTCGTTACTTTTTCCTTTTTGCATCTTCTCTTCTTTTACCTTCCAGCCCTTTGTCACCTTTAACCTGATTACTCTGTAACCAACTAGTACCATAAAGGAACAATTACTGGTGCAGTCAGATGGGGGATCTGGTCTTTGTCTCAATTCCTTTGTCTCTCCTAGCCCACCCCACTCTCCCAGCATTCACATCTAGGTAGGCAAAGGCATCTAACTCAGCCTGGAGTTCATTTGCACACCCTTTTCTGATTGGCTGATGCAAACCCACTAGAGTTAAGACCCTTCCCTGCCATTCCCCACTTTCCTGTTGAAGCCGCACTGGGTCCAGCATTCTGGGATCCTCAGACCTCTGCATTGCTGCCTTGTCTGCTCAATTATTCCTCCATAAAGTGTTAATGGGTGGCACCTTCTGGCTTTAGGTTAAAAGTCCTAGGCTCAAGGCTGGACATTGCCACTGACAAGCTGTGTGATCCTGAGTTAGTTCCTTTGCCTCTCTGAGACTCAATTTCCATGTCTGTAAAATGGAAAGTAGTCTCATAATGAGGACCTTGTGAGGGTATTCTGTAGTGATTAACATAGACTGCCCAAGTTCAAATCCTTCTTCTTTCACTTACCGGAAGAGTGCCCTAAGCAAGTTTCCTGTTTACTTCTCTTTTCTCATTTAATTAGAGTGAATCTGAAATAAGTCAATATGTGTAAACATACCTAGGACAATACTTTACATACAAGTGTCTAATAAATGTCAGGTATTATTATAATGGATATTAAAGTACTTTGTCCAACTGCTATTAATATTATTTTCATTGCCCAATGATTGTTTGAGGTAAACCAACAGAGGATAGCCTTGGTTCAGGGGGCAGAGGTTTCTTACGAAGAGAGGTCAAAACAATGAAACCTTAAACGCTCTGAACCTCAGTGTCTTCATCTATAAAATGGCAGTAACAACTTCACCTCTGCCTACTTCACAGGGAACCTTGAGTGCCAATGGTAAGACTTAAAAAAAGTATCTGTTGAATGAATGAATGCATGGATCATGCGGGGTGGCAGTGGCAGGCTGCCCTGAGCAACGTAACTAACTGTATTGACTTGCTGCCCGTTAGATCTGTTGCAGTAGAGACCTGCCTGGGGCAGTGGGTGAGTTGCAGAGTTGAGCAGACAGGCTGGGTGGAGTGCTGGTTAGTACTTCGTATTTGGATACTAGGTACTCTCCTACTGACTTGGTGAGAGCATAAATGTATTGGTACAACCTTTTTGGAAAATCACATAGTGCTAGCTAGACAGTTTAAAAGTTTAAACAAATTAACCTAATAGTTTCATTTATAGGAAATCATCCACCACATATCCTGGCTCAAGTATGCCAAGATTTATATAATGTATTCATTTCAACTTTGCAATAATGAAAAATTGGAAACAACCTAAATGTTCCTCAGCACAGGAGTAGATAAATTGTGGTTTATTTTTATTATGCACAACATAGCTATTAAAAATAATGAAGTAGCCTGACCAGGCAGTGGCGCAGTGGATAGAGCATCGGACTGGGATGCTGAAGAACCAGGTTCCAGACCCGGAGGTCGCCAGCTTGAGAGCGGGCCCATTTGGATTGAGCAAAAGCTCACCAGCTTGGACCCAAGGTCACTGGCTCCAGCAAGGGGTTAGGTTGCTCAGTCTGCTGAAGGCCTGCGGTCAAGGCACATGTGAGAAAGCAATCAATGAACAACTAAGGTGTCCTAAAGGCAATGAGAAACTAATGATTGATGCTTCTCACCTTCCTTGGTTCCTGTCTGTCTATCCCTCTCTCTCTCTCTCTCTCTCTGTCTCTGTAAAAAAAAAAGAAAAAGAAAAGGTATAACTTAACAATTTTTGAATGTTTATTATATTAATTTTAGAGGGGAAGGAAGGGAGAGAGAAAGAGACAGGAACACATCTGTTCCTGTATGTGCCCTGACCAGGGATCAAACCGGCACCCTCTGCACTTGGGAACAATGCTGCAATCAACTGAGTATCCTGCCAGCGTGAAAAGGAATGACTTAGATTTAAAATTTTAATTTGATAAAAGCAAGAACACCCATTTAAAGTCCAGAGGCCGTTTGTATACTTTGGCGAATGATACACTGTGACCCTGACCGACCCAAGAAAACGCTCATTATTTTTCTGAGCAGAAGCTTCCTTTTGTGTAAACTGATAGCGATAATGCCTACATCCCAGTATTGTGATGGGGTTAGAGGAACTAACGTATATGAGATTGCCTGCTCAGAGCAGAGCAGGGACAGATAATTATAGTATTTTGGAAGGACAACCCCAAGGAGAAGGCATTAGCCTACCATGAAAGATTTGTAAGGACTGGATTTGTTTTGATTCCTACCCCTTTCCCCAACATTTCACAGGCATTTATTTATTAAGGTTCTGGTACAAAACCAGATGTAAGCTTTTCAACCTTTCACCTTCTCTAGGAGGTTGACACTAGTATTACGGCGCGCGCAATACTACTATCTTTGGCTGCGACCCGCCCACGTACTACCACTCCCGGCAGGCTCCGCGCTCGCCGCAGACGCGTCGCGGACTGTTGTCGTAGAGCTGCAGCGCGGGGAATTTCGAGTGGCAGTGGGGCGCCTGAGGCCGGTGGGTGGTGGGACCCTCCAGCTTCCTTTGGAGGGTCCATGGACTCCCCAGACGAGCCTCGGTGGCCTCCGGGCATGGAGGTCATGAAGGTGAGTGCTTCGAGGAGGTTGGAGGTGCCTGGGTGTCAGAGGGAGGCCAGCCCCGCCTTGACAGATCCCGGCGCGATCGGCCGGTTTGGGCCGGGGTGCCGACTCTGCTCTGCCGCTTGCCGAGCGCGTGACTCTGGACCTCAGTTTCCTGGGGACAGACATTGGTCCCATATGCTGAGCTGAGGTGGCGGTCTTATGGAACCGGGTGTTCTGCAGTTTAGCCACAACAGTGACCTCGAGAAAAAAACCCAGTTATTCTACACAGTGAAAACGACAGCGACAACTAACAACCCTTTACGAGGGTTTGCTGCCTGCTAAGCATTGTGTAAACTCTCGCAGTACATTAGTTGAGAATTTCCCAGAGTGACACTGGACATGATTTTGGGTGGGCCCTGCATCAAAAAGCATGTGTTTAATCACCTAGCGGAGCAGGTGGTTTCCTTTAAATTCTCTTTTATTTGTTCTAATTACCCTCAAGAAACATAGTGCTGGTTTGCCCTAACTCCTTCCTAACGTATCCTAACTCCCCTAGAGTTGTGCAGCTCTTTCAAACAAAGAAATCAGGACTGAGGCTCAGCACTAGCCAGTTTTTCATTTAGTTATTTTACTTAAATGATATTGTTTTGTGGCTACTTAGTTTTTGGCAAGGCATTTCAGTTTCTACTAAAAGTAGTGGTGAACCTAGTATTCCTGCTGTGTTTGGTCAAGAGCAAATACATTTTGCCGTGCTAGCTAAGAATCAGTTGCTTGGTTTTTCTCCTTACAATGGGTCATTTTCGCTTTCTCATTCTCTTCTTCGGTTTTGTAAACTTGGGTATTATGTTATCTGCCCTACCTACTCGTAAGGCTGACTCTGAGGATTAATTGAAGAGGCTGTGGGAGGTTAAAGTGTGAGGTCTTATTCCTTTTATCATCTATCATCTACTCTCCGTGGGGACTTGAGATGCAGTCCCACTGTGAGAGCTGACATTGTGGAAGGGATCCAAAAAAGCTGTGGTTTTGAGGCTGTGGTGGCTTTGGCACCAAGGTGCAGTGGGGAAGAGCATAATTCTGATGATCCTGGGTTAAATCTGGTCTCCTGTCTCCATTTAACTGTGTGACCTTGAGTTAGTTACTAAAACGCTCAGCTTGAATTTCCTCAACTATAAACTGGAGTAAAAAATAAACAATTGATAGGGTTGGTTGAAAGAATTGGTGTGTGGATAAGGAGCCTGTCTCACTTACTGTATACTTAATGTGTGGCACATAGTGGGTGCTCAAAATTATTTGCCAGTTGATTGACGATATCCGGAAGATAAGCATTCTTTTTTTTTTTTTTTGATTTTTCCGAAGTGAGAAGCGGAAGGAGGAGGGCGGAGACAGACTCCCGCAGGCGCCCAACCGGGATCCACCCGGCATGCCCACCAGGGGGCGATGCTCCCCATCTGGGGCGTTGCTCTGTTTCAATCAGTGCCATTCTAGCGCCGGAGCCTACTTTGCTACAATGGAGCCTTGGCTGCGGGAGGAGAAGAGAGAGATAGAAAGAAGAGGGGGAAAGATGGAGAAGCAGATGGTCGCTTCTCCTGTGTGCCCTGGCCGGGAATCGAACCCAGGACTTCCACAGGGCGGGCCGACGCTCTACTGCTGAGCCAACCGGCCGGGGCAAGATAAGCATTCTTATTGGCACTTAACATCTGTTAACTTTTCAACCCCATTTTGTTTGTTGTTGTGTAGATTGGATTGAATAAAGAAAGTGGCAGGTCTGTGATTTGTAAAGCTACCTGCTTGTAGATTTCATCATATTGTATATATTCCTACAACTTCCACAGTGTCTTTTAGAGCCAGGCTCCATGTCTTCTGGGGCTTTGATAGCTCACTGCAGCACTGAACTGAGGATTCAGCACCAGAGAGTTTAAGGATAAAGTTGATTGAGCCCCATATTAGAATCATGAATGCTTAAGGTTGGGTAGCCAGCCCCCTCCAGTTTTTAATCCCTTTTAAAATATATTCTGTCAATTTCTCATCAAGTTTTTTGAGTGAACTCCAGGGATAAAGAATTAGCTGCTCCCAGATGTAGCTCTGTTTGAAGTTTTTATTTTTATATTGAATAGAAATCTCACTCCAGATCTGTGGTTCCTAATCTAGGACCCATGGAAAGAGTTTGGTATCTGGATTACTTATAAAATTTTTGTCTGTATGGATGCTTTTCTGAGAGGAGAGTCCACAGTTTTAATTCATTTTCAAAGGGATCTGTGACCCAAAACACTTAAGAACCTTTACTCTGATTATTGTCTTTTTACCCATTCCCTACTTCCCCCATGCACTTTGTCTACGTTAAAGAAATCCTGGGCCATCCCCTTGACCACTCTCTGTTTGGGTCGGGACACATGTGGCGTGCATGCTGCTGTATTGAAATGGCATGACTGGACTTCATACAGAAACGTTATAGTTTATCTGATGTGTCTGTCACCTTGCACAGATCTTGCTCAGCATGTGTCAGAACCACTCTGACACATAGTGGATGGTTATACAGAACAGCAATTTTCAACCTTTTCATCTCGTGGCACACATAAATTACTAAAATTCTGCAGCACATCAAAAAATATATGTTTTGCCAGTCTGACAAAAAAAAAAAAAGGTATGATTTTGATTCATTCACACCGGACAGCTATTGTTGTTTTGGCTGGTGTGGTTTTTTTTTTTTAATTTGGCAATCTAAGGGAAAATAGGTCAGTGACCCTTACTAGGCACTGTGTGTTTTAAAAATTCTTGCCACACACCAGTTTGCCTCTTGCGGCATACTGGTTGAAAATTGCTGATACAGAAAAACGCCCAATAAACTGGATGCCAGGGCTCTGCTTTCAGTTCTTCCACTGCTCTTAATTGATTTTCAACACAGTCCTCTTGCTTTTTGTGCCAGTTGTAGCTTACCACCTAAAATAATGGAAGATTTTGGCATTTTAATGTTTATTTCCTTAGTTTAACTGTAGCAAAAATTTCTTGTTCTGACAGGTTATAAATGTATGTGTATGTATTAGAAAAAATTAAAATTTAGGATAAGAGAAAGGATTAAATGAAAGTTGCCTATCATCCAGAGATAGCTACTGTTTCTTGTTTTCTCTTATTTTCCTTCAGTTTACCTTGTGTGTGTTCATGTACACACATACTTACACTGTGTTTATGCATTTAAATTCGGGGATTACTTTGGAGTCAACTTTTTGGGTTTGATCCAACCACTTTTAAGATCTTTAGTTTTAGTCTAAAACTGGGATTTAGATGCTATAGACTTTATAGGATTGTTATGGAGATTATACTATGTAGTTCTATTATTATGTATTATTGCAGATTTGTTCTTTGATTTTATAAAAAATGTTTCCATTAAAACATGAACATTTTTGTATGGCATTTTTCTTTGAAAACATTTTTTTAAAAATGGCTACATAATATTTCATCATGGACTATTAGTGACATTAGTGATTTTTATTGTTTGTATTTTTAAAATTTAGGTAATACATTCACATGGTTGAAAAAAATACATGAAATGAAAAGTTTTTCTCCCAACTTGTCCCTCTTCTATCCAGTTTCCTAACTCCTCTGACCATTATTTATTACTTGTGTCTCTTTTCTTTTTTTTTTTTTTTACAGGGACAGATAGAGTCAGAGAGAGGGATAGATAGGGACAGACAGACAGGAACGGAGAGAGGTGAGAAGCATCAATCATTAGTTTTTCGTTGCTGTCGCAACACCTTAGTTGTTCATTGATTGCTTTCTCAATTGTGCCTTGACCGCGGGCCTTCAGCAGACCGAGCAACCCCTTGCTGGAGCCAGCGACCCTGTGTCCAAGCTGGCGAGCTTTTGCTCAAGCCAGATGGGCCCGCGCTCAAGCTGGCGACCTCTGGGATCTCGAACCTGGTCTCTGCATCCCAGTCTGACGGTCTATCCACTGTGCCACTGCCTGGTCAGGCCACTCGTGTCTCTTTTCAGAATTTCTTCATACTTATATACAAGATTGCAATAGAATACATTTATTCTCTCCTCCCTTTTAAGCAAAAGGTAGCATACCATGTATACTGTCTTTGCAATCTTTCCCTATCAGTGCATAAGAGAGTTTCCTCTTTTTTGTCTTCTCTCAAATATCTTCTCAGTATTCTATTGAAAGGAATAACATTTTATTTTAAATGATTTTTAAAGATTTTGGGTTGTAGGAATAGATCCTTTCCTGCTTGGTTGCGTTTCACATTGACACACATCTATCTGACTTTCCAGATTGTCCACTTCTTCACCTCCCCCCACCGTCACTGGCCCCAGCCTTTCCCGCATATCCTCATTTGGCTCCACTGTAAACCGTGCAGAAGCCAGTAGGGCAGGGGTCGGGAACCTTTTTGGCTGAGAGTGCCATGAATGCCACATATTTTAAAATGTAATTCTGTGAGAGCCATACAGCGACCCGTGTACATTACGCATTATCCAATAAAAATTTGGTGTTGTCCCGGAGGACAGCTGTGATTGGTTCCAGCCACCCGCAACCATGAACATGAGCGGTAGGAAATGAATGGATTGTAATACATGAGAATGTTTTATATTTTTAACGTTATTATTATTTTTATTAAAGATTTGTCTGCGAGCCAGATGCAGCCATCAAAAGAGCTACATCTGGCTCGGGAGCCATAGGTTCCCAACCCCTGCAGGCCCCATATGTGTGCCGGCTTCTCATTTGTGAAGTAGGGGTTTTAATTAGATAGTTTCTAATGTTGGGCTTTAATATTCTCTGATTTGGTTGTTCCCCTCTATGCTGACGACTGGCTACTGCTACCTTTCCCCTAGCAGTGACTGTAGGCTGGAGAATGGGGTGAAGAGGAGATGGCTTGGAGTAAGAGCTGGAAACACTTGCCAAGTGGAGCAGGAATAGTGTAGTCCTTTTGTGAAGGGTAACAGTATTGCAGAGGAATCTGTACAGTGTTCGCTTTAACTGTCTAAAGTGTTTTGGGTAACCTGAGATTTGAATGTGTAGGGGTCCTATGGCAGTGTTTGTTTTCTATGCAGATCCCCTGCAGTGTGTGTGGAGTTTGCTTTTGTGTTTGTATATTTGACAGAGAAGTATTATTCTCTTTTTAGGGGATGGAAAAAGAGTTCTGAGCCAGACATTCCATTCTTGTTGTCTTTCTGATACAAGTATATGTGTATTTGCATTTCAGGAAGTAGATGATTTGCTGCGGTGTGGAATTTGCTTTGAATATTTCAACATTGCCATGATGATTCCTCAGTGTTCACATAACTGTGAGTATGCACTGTTTCTGCGGACTAGTAAAAATGTGATTTTATATAAGGTAGTGTTAACACCAAAGAAAGTACACATTTATTTCTCATTTTTAGCTTTATCTTAAAGTTTTCAGAAGGTTTTTTCCACCACTTCCCCTAGAATATTGAAGTTTTTACAAAGCCTATATTTTCTACCACCTCCCTTTTGGATATTTTTATGGCTTTTAGAACATTTGTGGCAATGAAGATTTTGGTCTTTAAAAATCTTTATTTTGGTCATGATATATGACCCAATCTTTATTTGCCAAGCACTTTTAGATGTTAAATTTCAGAATTTTTGTTTTTAGCAGGATCGTAGATACATGGTTCAACTGAGAAGTAGTTTGTGTAGAATTTCGAAGTTTAAAAATCCCAGTGGGAGAATTCTACCACTAATGGATATTACAGTTTTATCACTTAACTGCTGTGTGATATTGGACAGACTCTGATATCGGAATCTGCAGTACTTCTCTGTGTGGGTTCAGTATGTGAGGGTTTTTTTATACTTGATGTTCGTGACATGGGGTGAGCCTGTCATTATGCCAGATCTGGCTGTGCAGTTTATGGAATTTCTAAGTTCACGATCTTTCTGTCTTCTATTTTCAAGTTGATTTGTCTTGACTTTACGGACATACTGTACTTAGGCTTGACTCATGACTCCCAAGTCACTAGGTTGATGAGTTTGCAAATGCCAAACATTTCTTTAAAGGTAAAAATCTGGTGAACGTGTTCTACCTTAGAAGATGGTTGTAAGAGCGAAATGTGCAGAGCCCAGTGTGTGGCACTTTATGGGCCCTTAACAAGTGTTGGTTTCCTTCCTAGGCCAGATTCACATTAATAACCAAGATAAGTTTTGGTGATTGTTTCTAAATATGTGTTTAAAGCATCTTTATTTAGGTATAATTTACATAAAGTAAAAATATCCATTTTAGGTGCATAGTAAAATATGCAGGTGTTCGTGAGTTTTGACAAAGGCATATACAATGTAACCACTGCAGTTAAGGTACCGAACATTTCTATCACCTGACCGAGTTCTCCCATCTCAGTCGGTATGGCTGCAGATTCATGCGCGGGTCTGTTTCTGGACTCTTTTCTGTTCCATTGATCTACATGTCTATTCTTGTGCCAGTATCACTTTGTCTTAGTTTCTGCAGCTTTTAGTGAGTCTTGAAGGCAGGCTCTGTGAGTACTACAACTTTGTTTTTCTTTATCAAAATTACTGTGCTCTTTTAGGATGTTTGCAAGTTACATGAATTACTGTATATACTATAAATTTTAGAATCAGATCGCAGATTTCTACAAAAATGCCTCCTTGGATGTACATTGGGATTGCACCGAGTCTAGAACTCAGTCTGGGGGGAATTGACATTTTACTAGTGTTGAGTCTTCAGTGGAGGAGCATGGTGTAGTCTTCTATTCTTTAGCTTTTCTTTATTTCTCTCCACAGTGTTGTTAGTTTTCAGTGCACAGGCCTTGCACATAGCAATACAGAGTTTTACACTGGCCTTTTATCTTGTGATCTTGCTAAATTTATTTTTTAACTCTGGCATCTTTTTTGCTGATCTTTCAGGAATGTTTACATATACATTCATGTCATGTGTGAATAAAAACAGTTTTATTTTTTCTTTTCTAATCTGTATGACTAATATTTCTTTTTCTGTTTACACAGGCTAGTACCTCTAGTATGCTGTTAAGTAGAAGTGGTGTAGGTGCACATCCTGTCCTTATTCCCAGTTTTATGGGGAAAGCATTGAGCATGTTAAGTATGTTAGCTCCAAGTATGTATTATGTCCTCAATATATACATTTTCATACACTTATCAGTTTGAAGTAGTTCCTCCGTGCTCTTAATTAGCTGAGAGGTTTTTGTTTGTCTTAATGCAGTGGTTCTCAAGCTTTTTGAAGTCGGGCACATTTAAAATTCTACAAATAATTGTAGATGCACTATATATAAATTTCTGAGAAATATGTTATAATATGTCAAATATTAAAAAAAAGAGTCCAAGTGAGCTTTTATGGTTATTAAATGAAATAAATATGACAAAATTAAATTTATTCTGACATTAAAAAACATCTTTATGTTACAGTTTTGTTTTGTTTTTTTTACAGGGACAGAGAGAGTCAGAGAGAGGGATAGATAGGGACAGACAGACAGGAACGGAGAGAGGTGAGAAGCATCAATCGTTAGTGTTTCGTTGCCATTGCGACACCTTAGTTGTTCATTGATTGCTTTCTCACATGTGCCTTGACCGCGGGCCTTCACCAGACCGAGCAACCTCTTGCTGGAGCCAGCGACCTTGGGTTCAAGCTGGCTAGCTTTTTTTTCTTTTGCTCAAACCAGATGAGCCTGCGCTCAAGCTGGTGAGCTTGGGGTCTCGAACCTGGGTCTTCCGCATCCCAGTCCGATGCTCTATCCACTGCGCCACCGCCTGGTCAGACATGTTACAATTTTTGAGTTATGCTTTTTAGAATTTGTAAAAAAGAGGGGTTAAAATAAATAAAATGACAAAAAAGTTATCCATTTATATATATAGATACATTCTTAGTAAGATTTAGTAAATTCAGCAGGTCCTGATGCAAATGTGTTAAGTTTTTTCGTTCTTGTGTTTATGAGAAACATGAACCTGATGTGTTCTAGTGATTTCTTCAATGTTTGGGCATATATTTGAAAGGCAAACTCATTTCCTCATCAATACATTGAAGAATTCCTCTCTTTTTGCTCTTGTGTTGAGTGCAGAAAGCCCCCACCATACATATCATCTTAACTTTACACCAAACAAAGGATAGAAGAAGAAACTTGCCTCCAGTCTTTCCAGGGAACATGGGGGGTAGTGTAAACAGTCCAGCACCACAGCTTAACAGCCTTTTGCAACCTAATCAGGCAGGTGAGGTGGGGGGTTGGGCAGACGGTCAGCTTACAGCCAATTCCCCACACCTCTTGTCCCCCAAAAATCTAAATTCCAAAAGCCCTTTTGTTTTTTTGGTCCCCAACGGGCACATATTTCTCTGGAATATTATAGGGTGCACCTGGAAATCTTCTAGGGTGTACCAGTGTGCCCTGGTGCACACTTTGAGAACCACTGTCTTAATGAATGGTGTTGAATTTTGTCAAGTTTGTTTTCTACACCTATGTAGAAGATACTTTACTTCCTTTATTGTATAATATGATTAATTACATTGGTTGATTATTTTTTTTAAGAGAGGAAGGGAGGGGAGAAAGAGAGAGAAAGAAAGAGAAACATTGATTTGTTGTTCCACTTATTCATGCCATCATTGGTTGACTCTGTATGCGCCCTGACTGGGGATTGAACCTCAGCATACAACCTCAGCATGCTGGGATGACTAACCAGCTGAGCACCCAGCCAGGGCCTACATTAATTGACTTTTGAATGGTTAAAACAACCTTGAATTTCTTCCTTTCAAGACATTTGTCCACTTCATCTAAGCTGTTGAACTGGTGGTGGTACAGTGGATAGAGTGTCGACCTGGGATGGTGAAGACCCAGGTTTGAAACCCCGAGGTTGCTGACTTGAGTGCAGGCCCACCAATTTGAGTGTGGGGTCACTGGCTTGAGCATGGGATCATAGACATCACCCCATGGTAGCTGGTTTGGACCCAAAGATCACTGACTTGAAGCCCAAGGTCTCTGGTTTGAGCAAGGGGTCACTGGCTCAGCTGGAGCCCTTCAGTCAAGGCACAAAATAAGAAAGCAATCAATCAACAACTAAAGTGCCGCAACTAAAAGTTGTTGCTTTTTATCTCTCTTTCTTCCTGTCTGTCTTTCTGTTTCTAAATAAAACCAAAAACCAAAAACTAAGCTGTTGAGTTTATTGGCAGAGTTTTGGTTTTATTTATTGATTTTACGGGTGTAGGGGGTGGGGATGAAGCGAGAAGTATCAACTCGTATTTGCTTTACTTTAGTTGTTCATTGCTTGCTTGTTGTATGTGCCCTGACCAGGCAAGCCCAGGGTTTCGGAGACCTCGGCATCCCAGGTCAACGCTCTATCTACTGTGCCATCACAGGCCAGGTGACATAGCGTTTATAATACTCTTCCCTATTGTCTTCTTTATGTCTGGAGGATTGGTAGTGATGTCCTCTTTTATTCCATCTGCTAGAAATGTGTACCTTTTTTCTTAATTGATCTAGGTAGAGGTTTGTCAATTTTATTGCTCTTTTTAAAGAACCAGCTTTTGGTTCATTGTTTTATATACCATATTTTATCCTTTTTTTTCTATTTCACTGGTTTATACTTTTTTTTTTCTTTTAGAGAGAGGGAGAGAGAGACAGACAGGAAGGAAGAGAGAGGATGAGAAGCATCAACTTGTAGTTGTGAAAAAATTTGAGTTATTCAGCGATTGCTTTTCATGCCCACCTTGACCGGGGGCTCAAGCTGAGCCAGTGACCCCTTGCTCAAGCCAGCGACCATGGGATCATGATAATAATCCCACACTCAAGCTGGTGACCTCAGGGTTTTGACTCTTTCCACAGCACCACCACCAGTCAGGCTGGTTTATACTTTTTATCTCTATTATTTCCTTCTTTTTGTTTATTTGAGTTTAATTTGCTCTGATATTTTTAGCTTAAGGTAGAAGCTTAGATCATTGATACTAGATTTTTCTTCTTTTCTAACGTAAGCATGTAAAGTTGTAAGTTTCCCTCAGAGCCCTGCTTTATCTCTGCCCCACACATTTTGATATGATTTCATTTTTATTCAATTTAAAATATGTTCTAAATATAAATATTTAGATTTCTTTTAAATATGTGATTTCTGAGACCCACGAATTATTGAGCATGGGATCATAGACATCACCCCATGGTAGCTGGTTTGAGCCCAAAGATCACTGACTTGAAGCCCAAGGTCTCTGGTTTGAGCAAGGGGTCACTGGCTCAGCTGGAGCCCTTCAGTCAAGGCACAAATAAGAAAGCAATCAATCAACAACTAAAGTGCCGCAACTAAAAGTCTGTTCCAAGTATTTGAGAATTTTTCTGATATCTTCCTATTACTAATGTCTAATTTAATTGTGTTCTGGACAGAGGACATAATCTATTTGATTTCAGCTCTTTAAACATTTTCTCGTTTAAAGAAATGAAACTAGTTTATGATACAACATAGTATTTCTTGGTTAATGTGTTATGTATACTTGAAAAGAATGTTTATTCTATAGTTGAGTGGGGTGTTCTATAAATATCAATTAGGTCAAGTTTGTTGATAGTGCTCTTAAGTCTTCTGTATCTCTGTGGCCTCTCTCTCATTTTATCAATACTGAGAAAGGAGTGTTGAAATCTCCAAATAGCCTGAACAGGCGGTGGCGCAGTGGATAGAGCGTCGGACTGGGATGCCAGAAGACCCAGGTTCGAGACTCCGAGGTCGCCAGCTTAAGTGCAGATCCATCTGGCTTGAGCAAAAAGCTTGTCAGCTTGGACCCAAGGTCGCTGGCTCCAGCAAGGGGCAGCTTGGTCTGCTGAAGGCCCGCGGTCAAGGCACATGTGAGAAAGCAATCAATGAACAACTAAGGTGTCGCAACGGCAATGAGAAACTAATGATTGATACTTCTCACCTCTCTCTGTTCCTGTCTGTCTGTCCCTATCTGTCCCTCTCTCTGACTCTCTCTCTGTCCTTGTAAAAAAGTAAAATAAAAATAAAAAAAAGAAATCTCCAACTATAATTGTGGATTTGTTTATTATCATTTCACTTCTCTCAGTTTTTATTTTATGTATTTTGAAGTACTTTTATTAGGTGCATACATAGTTATGTTTATTTTGTCTACTTGATGAATTTACTGTTATCATGAAATGGCCCTCTTTATTCCTGGTAATCTGTTTTCTGAAGTCTACTTATTTTCTGATATTGTAGTAATTCCCACTTTTTTACGATTCGTGTTCATATAGTTTAGCTTATTCCATCTTTTACTTCTGACCTGTGTGCATCTTTATATTTAAATTGAGGTGGGTTTTTTTTGACAGAGACAGAGTCAGAGAGAGGGACAGATAGGAACAGATAGACAGGAAGGGAGAGAGATGAGAAGCATCAATTCTTCGTTACAGCACCTTAGTTGTTCATTGATTGCTTTCTCATATGTGCCTTGACCGGGGGTTGGGAGTTGGAGGCTACTACAGCAGAGCAAGTGACCCCTTGCTCAAGCCAGCAACATTGGGCTCAAGTCATTGACCCTGTGCTTAAACTGGTGAGCCCGCGCTTAAGCCAGATGAACCTGCACTCAAGCCACTGACCATGGGGTTTCAAACCTAGGTCCTCTGCATCCCAGTCTAATGCTCTAGCCATTGAACCACCACCAGGTCAGGCTAAATTGAGCTTTTTTTATAGACAACATATATTTGGGTCTTGCCCTGTAATGCAGTTTCACAGTATTTGTTTTTACTTGGAATATTTAGACCTACACTGTTTAGTACTGTAGCTGCTAGCCACATATGGCTATTTACATAATAGCTATTTAATAAATAAAATTAATTAAAGTTAAATAAAATGAAAACTACTTTCTCAGTTGCCACCTCTCACAGAGTTTCAGGAAAGACCTCCACCAGTCACCCCAGCTAGAGATTCTAGGGGTGTCTTAAACCTTTTCTGTGGATGTGTCATCTCTGGCCTTGTGAATCAGATATTCTTGAGACATTCTGCTGGTTTCTTACTCTTTTTTTTTTTAGTTTGTCATCTCTTGCTTCCTCTTATGTTTATGGTACTGCAGGACCTCTGGAACTATAGTAAGCTGCTCAGCTCTTTAATATTCCTGGTGGCCCCAGGCATCGAGTGTGCCAGGTCCCATCAGCACTTGAGCACTTCAAGTCAGGCAAGACAGAGGCTGGTCTCTCATGCAGCCCCTTGAAAAGCTGAAGTATTGAGTGCGTGCTTCCCTCCTCTCCTACCCCCCAAAGGAGAAGCACTAAGCTGTGTTGGCCTTTGATGAATAAACCTTGCTGTTTATTCTCAGCTGTCTCCAGGCATCTGTAACATGTTAAGTCCCATCAGCACTCTGGGTTGGGTGAGAGAGAAATCAGTCTCTTGGGCAGCTCCCCAAAAGTCAGAACATTAGATGCATGGTCCTGCCCAGAGAGAAGATGAGAGATGCAAATTTCTCATTCTGTGCTGAGTTGGCTGCAGGGTAATGGTGAATGAGTATGCACTGGTCCAAACCATAGATTCTGTTCTCAGTGACTCCCAACTTGGGACTCTTTCCTGTCAGTGTTTAGATTCAGGCAAGATGGAAACAAGTCCCATGGGCACCCCCCTAAGAAGTCTGTATGTTTCATTTTTCTCTTCCCTCCCTAGGGAGAAGCTGGGAGTTGGGAATTTCTTTCAGATCATGTGGTGCTGAGCTGGGCAGAGGAGCTCTGGCCAGTGAGTGCCACAGATCTCCTTCTGCTTCAACGTGGCTGATTTTGTACTCATTTGAAGTCCAGGGGCATCTTAACTGCTTTCTGGATTTCTCACAAAGGGAATTGGTTCATGTATTTGTTGAGTTGGTGTCTCCATGGGGAAAGGAGGGTCTGGCTTCCTGTTCTGCCATCTTGCTGACATCACCTTCTCTCTGTGGCTAAGTTACTCTCACACTAAGGTATGACATTCTGGGGTGTCTACTGAATGCCCTAATTGGTTGATAAAATTTAAGAACTCCTGGTCCTGTGTAACTTCTTTAGTTATTGTTCTTACCCAGGAAGTTGTTCTTAGTGTGGCCTCATGGATTTTCACCCTGTGTATGTGAAATATGCTTTTAGTCGTAGAATTGAGTGGATCCATATTCATATTTCTGAAGGTTTTTCTATATATATACCTTCTTTCTTTCTGGTACTCTGCCTTACAAAGTTTAATTACCTGGGTTACCTTGAACTCTGATGTTTGTTTCTTTAATGAGCAAGACTGATCTGCTGTTTGGCTCTCTTCCCTGCACCATGGTCTCTAGGCCCTGGCCGGTTGGTTCAGTGCTAGAGTGTTGGCCTGGTGTGTGGATATCCTGGGTTTGATTTCCGGTCAGGGCACAGAGGAGAAGCGACCATCTGCTTTACCACCCTTCCCTGTCTCTCTACTCTCCCCCTTATCTCTCTTTCTCCTTCTCTTGCAGCCATGGCTTGATTGGTTCAAGCACATTTGCTCTGGGCACTGAGGATGGCTCCATGGAGCCTCCACCTCAGGTGCTAAAAATAGCTTGGTTGTGAGCATGGTCCCAGATGAGCAAAGCATCGGCTCCAGATTGGGGTTGCTGGGTAGATCCCAGTCAGGGTGCATATGGGAATCTCTCTCTATTTCCCCTCCTCTCACTTGAAAATGAAGGAAAAAAGAAAGAAAGAAAGAAATTGCCTCCCCAGTTTGGGCTGTGGTAGAACTGTCATATCAGCCTTTGTCCAAAGTTTGAAAATAGCTGTTTTCTTTGGTCCTCCAGTGTTTTAGTTGTTTGTGGAAAGAGAGTAATGCTAGGCCCTGTTACTTTCTCACGGCCAGAGGTGGAAGTCCCTTTTATAGATTTTAATTATGTTATCTTAGGGAAGAAAGACTACTTTTTATGAAGTCAGTGAACTCCATTCAGCAGAAAAATTAATCTTTCATTCTTTTTTTTCTTTGTCACTTACAGTTTTCACTGATATTATCATTTTTATTTATTTTATTTTTTTTAGTGAGAATTTATTTATTTTTTAGTGATAGTAGGGGAGATAGAGAGATAGACTCCTGCATGTGCCCCGACTTGGATCCACCCAGCAACACCCGTCTGGGGCTGATGCTCTGCCCTTCTGGGGCCATGCTCGCAACTGAGCTATTTTTAATGCCTGAGGCAGAGGCTCCACAGAGCCAATGGGGCCAAGGCACCCAAATCAGGTGAGCTATGACTGCTGGAATGGGAAAGGGGGCTCGGGGGAGAGGTGGAGAAGCAGATGGCTGCTTCTCCTATGTGCCCTGACCAAGAATAATACCTGGGACTTTCAGCCCTGGCTGGATAGCTTGGTTGGCTGGAGCATCACCCCAAAATTCAAGGGTTGTAGGTTCAATCCCCAGCCAGGGCACATATAGGAACAGATGTTCCTGTTTGTCTCTTGCTCTCTCCCTTTTTCTCTCTAAAATCAATAAAATAAATATTTAAACAAAACAAAAGCCTTGGACTTCCACATAGCAGGTCGACAGTCTATCACTGAGCAAATAGGCCATGGCCTGATGTCATTCTCTAAGAGGGAATTGGGGAAGGAGACTTTTAATAATAAGTTATTTTATGAGCACTTATTTTTTATACTGTATAGCTTATGATTCGGTAAGCCTTTTCTACTGAACATTACTTGTCACAAATTCCCTTAAGACTAAAAGTTGCTGTGGGTCTGTAGTATTGGTTTATGAAGCAAAGTCATGTTCTGCTGTCAACCTGGATTGACTAGAATTGCTGACACAGAATCCTAGCCACTTTCTGCTACTCCTTAAACATTCAGGTTTTATCATTTTAAATCACTTCATTCTGTTTTTCTCTTTTTAGTGCAGTGGTTCTTAACCTTTTTTGAGGTACCCAACCCACCAGTTTCATATGCGCATTCACCGAACCCTTCTTTAGTGATAAATAAAATATGATTTTTTTTTTCCAAATTCAAGACATAGGTATAGTTTTTTTACTGGTGCACAAAATGAGCTGTGCATGAACATCACCTTGCTCAAAGAACAAAACCAACAAAGTGCATGAACTCACAACAAATTACGGTATTACCTTATTCTGGCCTTCGCGGCAGAGGCTTCTCCGAACCCCTGAGACCGACTCATCGAACCCCTAAGGTTCGATAGAACCCAGGTTAAGAACCACTGTTTTAGTGTTTTGGACATGGGTAATGAACACTGCATTCACAGTTCTGCAGTTACTGAGATTTGAGTGGTGTGCATTGACAGAATGCAGGTCAATTAAATCAGTCCATATTTGTGCTATTAATGAATACCTTTGAGGGGAGAAGGAATGGACTTAACTCCAATCCATTAAACACCATTAAGTGAGAATTATTCATACACTGATGTACTCAAGTGCCAATTTTCTTTGCACTTGCACTGTTTTTCTGACTTGATAATGAAAGTCATTCTCAAAAAAGGTAATCATTGATTGGCTTGTAGATGCTGTTAAATTGCCACTATTTTAAAGAGGGACCAGCAGTCAATTTTTATTTTTTTGTGAATTTTGTTTTAAACTTCTTTTCATTTTATTCATTTTAGAGAGGAGACAGAGAGAGAGAGAGAGAAAGAGAGAGAGAGAGAGAGAGAGAGAGAGAGAAAGAGAGAAAGGGGGGAGGAGCTGGAAGCATCAACTCCCTTATGTGCCTTAACCAGACCAGTGCAGGGTTTTGAACTGGCGACAGTGTTCCCAGGTCAATGCTTTATCCACTGCGCCACCACAGGTCAGGCTTTTTGTGAATTTTGACTCATAAAATGAATTGAAGCTTGTGTTGAAATAAAAAGCACTTTAATTTCATTTTTAAAAGTGAGATATGAAATGTTTCATTTAATGACCTTTGTTAAATTAAGAGGCAATATACTATTCTTTTAGAATAATACCGTGCTTTTCTTCTTCTATATTCTTCGGAGGCAGCAGTGTGAGACGGAAGAGAGAGCGGTACACACAGAAGGATGTAGGCTGATACAGAACTGCACTCAGGGGGTGCTGGGGTGCTGGCTCTTAGCTGGGAGGGTATTTCCTTAACATTGGAACTGGAGGCTGAGGCCTGCCTGCCCAGATTTCCAGAACCTCCTATACCTTTTAAATTGGGAACTGGATTTTCTGCATTAGCTGGACACTTCAAAGTTATATATAATAATAATAATAATAATAATAATTATTATTATTATTATTATTGAGAGAAGCTGGGAGGGAGAGAGAGATAGGAACATTGAATTGCTCCTGTCTCCTGTATGTGCCCAGACCGGGGAATCAAACAGCAACCTCTGCTCCAGGCTGATGCTCCAACTAACTGAGCTATCTAGCCAGGGTTTAATTTTGATGATTTTTAGACAGAGAGGAAGAGAGAGAGAGGGGAGGGTGAAGGGAAGCATTTGTGGTTTCACTCAGTCATGCATTTTTTGGTTGCTGCCTGCATGTGCCCTGACCAGGGATCGAACCCACTGCTTGTTATTTTGGGATGACATTCTTTACCAACTGAGCTAACCAGCCAGGACAAAATTATTTTTGAAATGGTTCATTTTCTCATAAAATTATTAAGATCAAACACCAAAAGGGTTGGTTTAAGTTTTAGAAATTTGCTTTTTACTGTTAGTATACTAGGCTCTTTTGATATTTGAAAGCCAGTAGATAGCTACATCCTGTTTGAGATTAGAAATACCTTCTTTCCCAAAGCTTGGGTGTTTCTCTGAAGCCACCCTTAATGTCATTGTTTTATTTACCCTTTCCTTTCCACACCACTCGTAGTTGGGCCCTTGGGTGGAGAAACAAACTTCACAGGCGATTTAAATAAAGCCACCTAGGAATACATGAGTCCACAGCTCTGCAGCTGCTCTGTCTTGAAGGGAATAACATGGTTGCTCACTTGAGAATATATTATGTTGGTCTGTAGTTCACCAATACATATGTATTTGATAGCAGTCTAGTAGACTGAAATTAAGCCAAGGGACCTACTTTTGACTAATGCCTGGTTCTCCATGTATCAAAACAAAACACATATAAGATTATGCAGAAGAGAAAGCTGTTGCCTTATTATACATATTCTGGTGCCTATGATTATATTAATTAAATATTACTTATGTAACTAATAAATATATTTTATAAATAAGTTATAAATACTTAAAATAATTAATTACGATTATTTTAAGAATATGAGATCTATTACTTGCCTTTGTCATTTATTAACTCTGTGATCTTGGGCAAGTTGGCTAGGTCCTGTGCTGCATTTTCCTGCTTCTAAAATGGAACTAGTATTAGTAAAAACCTCAGGGTTGCTGTGAGGATCAAAAGAGTTAATACATGTAATGTGCTTAAAACAGCACACAGTAAGTATATATAGTACAGTGTTATGTTAAACCACAAGAAATTGCCAATATTTGTTTTTTTCTGACTTCCCCAAAATGATTTTCATGCAGTTCAACCTAATAGCAAAAGCATGTTATTATTATTATTTATTTTTATTTTTTTGTATTTTTCTGAATTGAGAAACGGGGAGGCAGATAGACTCTACATGTGCCCAACTGGGATCATCTGGCATGCCCACTAGAGGGCGATGCTATGCCCATCTGGGGCATTTCTGTATTGCAACTGGAGCCATTTTAGCACCTGAGATGGAGGCCATGATGCCATCCTCAGCACCTGGGCCAACTTTGCTTCAGTGGAGGCTTGTCTGCAGGAGGGGAAGAGAGAGATAGAGAGGAAGAAGAGGGGGAAGGTTGGAGAAGCAGATGGGCTCTTCTCCTGTGTGCCCTGGCCAGGAATTGAACCCGGGACTTCCACACGCCGGGTTGACGCTCTACCATTGAGTGAGCCAGCCAGCCAGGGCTAAGTTTTTAAAAAATAATAATTGTTGTTTAATCAGAATCACATATTATGGATATGGTTTACTGACCAAAATCCAATGAATCAGTATGGTTTGGTTTAGGGCCTGGGAAACTGAATTGAAATCAACAATAAACTTCCCAGGTGACTCAGATGAGCAGCCATGCTTGAGAATGCTTGACTTACACTATTACTCAGGAGAAAGGAATTTTGCCTCAGAATAAATCATACCCCACGTCTCATCCGTATCTGATTTTGGTGATATGTATAGTAGATCAGACTTTGGATTTCAGAGTTGATACTGGAATGAAATAAGACTTTTGGGGCTGATGAGATGGAATGTGTATATTTGCCACAGAAGGACATGAATCTTTGAGGGCAAGAGGTGGAATGATATGGGCTGCATTGTGTTTCCCTCAAATTTATGTGTTGAAGCCCTAATTCCCAAAATGATGGTATTTGGGGATGGGACAAAGTCATGAGGGTGGGATCCTCATGGTGGGATTAGTAACTTTATAAGAAGAGACCAGAGAGCTTATTTTCTCTCCCCTTGCCATGTGAGGACAGTGAGTAGGAGTCCATCGATAAGCCATGAAGAGAATTCTCACTGGAAGTTGACTATACTGGCACCTTGATCTTGGACTTCTTTCTTCCAGATTGAGAAAATAAAGTTCTGTTATTTAAGCAACCAGTCTATAGTACACTGCTCACAAAAATTAGGGGATTGGGGAACGTGCAGATACTCTAGTACTTTCAGCCTTTTGTATAGTGCATTTTCACCAATGAAATAAAAGTTGGTTTTGCATATCATTTGTGTAATCGAACAACTTTCTTTGACTTGTCGTTGGCTTTTCTGATGTTTAATTTAAAAAAAGTCAATGCTTTTTATCACTTCATATTCATTTTGAAATATCCCCTAATTTTTGTGAGCAGTATATTTTGTTATAGTAGCCAGAGTTGACTATGATACCCCATTCCTCCTTCCAGTCCTCAGTCCTTTGTATTATTGTTTTTATTAGTTTCACTTTAACAAGCATATATAAGCATAAGTGATATAATACTTTGTTGCTACTATTATTTTGAACAAACTGTTATCTATTAGATCAATTAACAATAAGAAAAATAAAAGCTTTTACTTTCAGTTATTCCTTCTTCAGTGCTATCCTTTCTTTTTGTAGATTGAGTTTCTGAACGATCTCATTTTCCTTCTCTTGGAAGAAGTTTTTAATGTTTCTTGCAGGGCAGGTCTACTGGAAGCTAATTCCCTCCATTTTTATTTGCCTGAGAAAGTATTTCTCTCACTTTTGCAGAGTCCTTTCTCAGGTATAGAATTCTGGGTGTTTTCTTCCTCTGAACACCAAATCTTTCACTTCACTCTTTTCTTTTTGTTTTTTGTGACAGAGAGAGATAGACAGAAAGGGAGAGAAAAGAAAGGCATCAATTCTTCCTTGAGGCATCTTAATTATTCATTGATTGCATTCTCACTTCACTCTTTTCTTGTTTGCATGGTTTCTGAGAACTTGAATCTAATTCTTATCTTTGTTTCTCTATAGGTAAGGTGTTTTTTGCTCTGGCTTCTTTCAAGTTTTTTTTTTTTTTTTTAACCTTTAGTTTTCTGCAGTTTGAGTACGATATTCCAAGTCATAGGGGTTTTTTGCATTTATTCTGCTTGGTGTTCTATGGACTTCCTGTATTTGTGTTTAGATGTCTGACAGTAGTTTGGGGTGAATTCTTAGTCATTATTGTTATAAATATTTTTTATTTCTTCTCCTTTGGGTAGTGCCATTACATACCTTTTGTATTTGTCCCACAGATCTTGGATACTCTGTTGTGGCTTTTATTTATTTATCATTTTGGTCTTTTTTTTCTTAACATGTATATATCTTATTTTAAAATTTATATTTTAGAATGTTTGGCAGTGGAGATATCTGATACGTTTATACAGTATCTATCCCAGGTCTTACATGTATGTTTTCTATATTTTACAGATGGAGGGTATAGAGATTGATGCATATTGCTTATAGAGCTGTGGTGTCCTAGGGCTTCATGATTATTATTATTTGATATGTTTCTCTCTCCTAAAAATGCTATTCAATCACATTTGCACATGTGCATAAGTAGAGTAGAGGTACTAGAATTTTGAGATTATAATGATAAACCTTAATGATGGAAATATTCTAGAGCTTAAGTTAGATTTTGTTAGAAGTCAAATTTTTGTATTATTAACATAGCCTAACTAATTGATGTTGCATTTATGTTTTGCAGATTGTTCCCTCTGTATAAGAAAATTTTTATCCTATAAAACACAATGTCCAACTTGTTTTGTGGTGAGTTTTTCTTTCTTTTTTTAAAAATTTTATTCATTTTAGAGAGGAGACACAGAGAGAGAGAGAGAGAGAGAGAGAGAGAGAGAGAGAGGGAAAGGGGGGAGGAGCTGGAAGCATCAACTTTCATATGTGCCTTGACCAGGCCAGTGCAGGGTTTTGAACTGGCGACCTCAGTGTTCCCAGGTCGACGCTTTATCCACTGCGCCACCACAGGTCAGGCCTCTTTCTTTTTTGTTTTAAAAGAACTTATTCATTGGTGCAAATATTTTTGCTTCATGTATACATAAAAGCCCAAGGGAAGATATGTAATTATTGAATTAAGCTGTATAATAGGCATTTTCAGAAAGGACCTCTACAACACATATGTGGAGAATTGGGCTTTTGTTCAAGTTTTTATGGGGATTTCTGATAACCTAAATGTATTTTAAGAGGTAAAAACTAATTTGAAGGTTAGAATGTAGCACTCATAAAATCATAAGACCCATGTTTTTATAGCTTTTCACTTTTTATAGCTTTTCACATTGGGTAGACAATTGATGGTAGGATTATTATTTAATTGCAAATGACTGATGTAAGTATTTGTGCAGAATGCAGATTCATGGCCCTGTTGCTGAACCCAGCCTAAATGGTTCTTTACCTCTTTCCCAAAACGGGCCTTCAGGGACAACACTAGGAAATTTGTTGTTAGTGGTTTCTGAAGCTTTTCAAGTAGTGGAAATAGATGGAAAGGTAGGATAAAGTGGAAAATAAACATAAGTAGGAGTAAAGAAAAGTAAGAAAAGAGAGACAGTAAGGTCAGGACATTTGGACTAAAGGGTTTGGGTTCTAGTTTGATGCCTCTGGTAGGCATGAGGTGTCAGGATGTCATTGAACTTCTCTGAACTACTATGTAAAAACCCTGTGTAAGAAATGACACTTTGTTTCTTGAGTCTAAACTCTTACAACTTAAGGCGCACTGTCTTTGTCTGGATGATATAGTCACGGAGATAAACTGTATGCCATTTATGCTAAATAACTACTGGATTTACCATTTTCCTCTTGCATCTGTAAAAACTAATCTTGTTTTTAAGCTGTCTGTGTACTCTAATGTCTCCCCCAATATTATCACTTAAAGGAGCATCTCTTCTGTTCTTCAGGGGAAATTTTTAGTAAAGCTGAGTGTTGGCATTCTTGCTCATATTAGGTTTTATCTTAGTACAGAATGTATATGATTTGACCCTATATTTTGGAGAGCTTTTATCAGACTTCAAAGTCAGCTGATGCTGATTCATTGTTTTTAAATAACATATTAGTATGAGATAAAAAACTTTAATTTGAGGCTTTTCTGGAGGACTTAATGGGATGGGGAGTCTCAGAAGGATGGGTTACACATTTTCAAAAACAAGATTATGACAAGTGAATTATTGTTTCTGACCTTTTTCCATCTGTTGTTTTTCTTTTCCAGACAGTCACAGAGCCAGACCTGAAAAATAACCGCGTATTAGATGAACTGGTAAAAAACTTGAATTTTGCACGGTATGACATTTTGTGACTAACCCCTAACTACTTTTGCCTTTTATATGTGTCCCCTCTTTACTCTGTACTTCGGGGATTAGGGAATGCAGGGTTGCATATTTGGGGTAAAGAGGGGCAGTTATTAATCACATATGGATAATTTAAAGGTAATGGGATTTTCTCCCTTAACAGAAATCTACCTGTTACAAAAAATGAGTTAAAATGTGGACTTGCCTGACCTGTGGTGGCGCAGTGGATAAAACGTCAACCTGGGAACACTGAGGTTGCCGGTTCAAAACCCTGCACTGGTCTGGTCAAGGCACATATGGGAGTTGATGCTTCCTGCTCCTTCCCCTTTCTCTCTCTTCTCTAAAATGAATAAATAAAAAGAAATTAAAATGCGGACTTGTGCACGCACTCACTTGGGTACTACAAAGATATTCCAGCTTTATTTTTTCCCCTGCCCCAGCTCTAGAGTCAGCCATTTTCCTAAGGAGCCCTGGTTCCTTTTATTAGAGAGTGATATTTAGAAATCAGGATCTGGTGTGGGCTCTGTTTATTATTACTGGGATATTATAGCTTCTAGACCCTTTCAGTGGACAGAACTGGGGAACATATGCATGCATATTTGTATATGTACTAACCCATGTATATATATACATCTGTAATTGTTTCTGTAACCATTACATATTAATCCATTTATTCTTAATCTGATTTACTTAGCATGTTTAAAATGGCATGCCATGTGAAATTTGTAGTAGGCACTTTATTAAACTCAGAAATGTAACTTTACTTAACAGTCAAATGCATGATGGGGAAGGTGAGTTTGGTCACCCAAAGAAACATAAAAAGGCATGTTTTACCAAACAGTATCTTGAATTATATTTAATTTTAATCATGCAGTCAAGCAGAAGTTTTTATTAGGAATATACTGTGTTTAGTTAATGGTTAGGTGCCCACGTACTTGGAGCATTCTTGGAGGTACATTACATTGCTTCTAAAAATGTAGAGATTTCTTCCAATAGAATCACATTTATTGATCCTAAAAAATGATCGAATTTAGTACTCTGAACTTAGCTAATATGACATTACACAAATTGGTTGGTTAATTATTTCCCTAGGCAAGGTCATAAAAAGGTGGTATGCTTTCCTAGATTATGAAACTCTGAGATTCTCTGATTCTCATAACTAAAGATTTTGCTTTAAAAAAATTTTTTTAAAAGGGACAGAGAGAGAGAGTCAGAGAGAGGGATAGACAGGGACAGACAGGAATAGAGAAAGATGAGAAGCGTCAATCATCATTTTTTTGTAGCAACAGCTTAGTTGTTCATTGATTGCTTTCTCATATGTGCCTTGACCGCAGGCCTTCAGCAAACTGAGTAACCCCTTGCTCGAGCCAGCAACCTTGGTCCCAAGCTGGCAAGCTTTTGCTCAAGCCACATGGGCCCGTGCTCAAGCTGGTTCCCTTGGAGTCTTGAACCTGGGTCCTCCGAATCCCAGTCTGACGCTCTATCCACTGTGCCATCGCCTGGTCAGGCTGCTTTTTAAGTTTTAAAGTCTTTCACCAGTTAGTCTTTCAGTCAGTTAGATTTTGAAGTCGGAGAAAAGATCCTTTTGGAAAGGATCTTTTGCGACAATAGAATTGTATATGAGGGCTTATTTTCTTTTTCTTTAGCTAGTACTGAAAGCATAACCTCCCTGCTAGGAAAAAGGGAGTGTTACAAAGAACAGCATCTGTTTATGGAAGAGGAAGGATCAGGATCAGGATCTTTGGGTGCACAGACCTTTTGGAAATTTAAAGGGAGGCCTTGAAAGGATTGAACTCTCCCCTTTCACCCTCCCTCCCAAAAGTAATAGGCTAGTTGATTATTCATGACAGTGGGTGTGGTGGAGTGGGAAGCATTATTCTCTGTAGATTTGGCATGGATTTTATCATTTGCTTCTTCTGTCTGCCTTCTCGAAATTACCTTTTGGTGAACATTCCTTGGACGTTTGTCATATCTAAAGCACTGTGGTATCACGTTTGCAAAATTAGGGATGGAATTCAAGCTAATCAGTTTCATTATTTGTTGAAGATCTGGTTTAAGATTGATGAGGGAAGAGGTTTAATTTTATGACAAAATGTAAGATATTTATATCGTTTGTTGATTTTGTTTCTTCCAGACTCTCTCTTGCCATTTTATGACATGATTTTTAAAAATTTAATATTCTAAATGGAATAACAAAAGGTATTGGAACTTATTCTAAAGGTTGTCAGACACAGGCTGACATGTACATTTTACATTTTTTTTTCTAATTTTTGCCTTTTATTTTAAAAGAACAAGAGCTTTTTTCTCTTGACTCGATTTTATTTAAAATAATGTTCTTAAGAAACTGTAGTGTTGAACAAAACTTAATTCAGATATGTTTGTCTTAGTGGAATGCCATTCTTGACCTAAGTAAGGAAATACTGTTTCTATATTTTTGTACAGCAGTCAGTCTTCATTTATATCATTATTTTTATGAATTAAAAGTGTAGAGCATAACTTAGTACTTTGGACTATTCACTATTGAGGTATGAATTTTTCTGTGTATTTACTCTACGTTTAAGAATTTAAAAATTTAGATGATAAATGTAATAGATAATTCCCTTACTATCTCACAAGAATATGTAGACTATAATTTCACCTTTTCTTTATGATGTAGTTTAAGGCAGTGTTTTTCAACTGCCAGTCTGCAGACCCGTCGCCAGAAATTTTTTGCCGATCTGTAAAAGAATGAACCACTTTGTTGTTGTATGAAGATAATAGATCCAATTATCTCAGTTGAGTTTGTTTATAGAGTGATTTCTGCCTTAGTGGTCCCCAAAATAATACTTCTATTGTCGCTGGCCCTCAAGTGTAAAAGGTTGAAAACTATTAGTTTAAGGCATCCTGGCTTCAGGTACAGGCATGTAAAATCAGTAGTTGCAGCCATTATCACAGCCGCCCGGCCAGTGCAGGTTCGCATTAGATTCGGACAGTCGGTAATGAAACACTGGAGCCAAGAACTGGTGAGCCATCAGCTTTAATTCTACCTTGCACCCGGCGGGCAAGCAAAAACACACACTGGGCTCCAAAACCCACTCATTCAGTGCTCACAAAGCTACTGACTTATCTGAGTTTCCTAGAATCAAAGGTTTCTAGCTCACCAGACTTATTCATCTCTGTTCGGCAGATAAAATATAATATGCTCACTTTGTTAAAGATGGCGCTGCCCACATGGAAGCCCGTCACCCAGGTGATATTATTTGCCCTTGTGCTTGGGATGAGTGTGGGGGAAAGGCTGTAATGTAAGCAGGCCAGGTTGTTATAGCCTAAGGCTTGGTTTTAAGAGTAAGCTTTTCCCCACACCCTTGACTGATTGGATAATGTAGGGTGGTGCACTCTTGAGGAATCCCATTATGCCTCAGATGGGTGGCTTTGTATCAGAGACTTTCTTTACGTATAATTGGATTAAAGGTTTGGATTTTCTAGGCTATAAACTGGGGCAGTCCGGGAGCTTGCTCTCTCTCTTGGTTCTGGAGTTCCTGAGATTGGTATTAGAGAGGAGAGCAGATTAAGGCCATGTGGAGGAGAAGTAGCCAAGATGGCAGAGTGCTGAGGAAGAAGCCAGTTTGTTAAGAGTTTGTGCAGGAGGAGGTGGGAAACAGAGGTGAATAAGTCTGGTGAGCTAGAAACCTTTGATTCTAGGAAACTCGGATAAGTCAGTAGCTTTGTGAGCACTGAATGTGTGGGTTTTGGAGCCCAATGTGTGTTTTTGCTTGCCCGCCGGGTGCAAGCTAGAATTAAAGCTGATGGCTCACCAGTTTATGGCTCCGGTGTTTCATTGCCGACTGTACGAATCTAATGCGAACCTGCGTGGGTCAGGCAGCTCTGATGGTGGTCTTGGCCACAGGCTTTACAATCTCTGTTCCCCATCTCCTCCTGCACAAACTGAACAAACTGGCTTCTCCCTCAGCATTCTGCCATCTTGGCTGCTTCTCCCAGCCTCCACGTGGCCTTAATCTGCTCTCCTCTCTAATACCTCAGGAACCAAGAGCACAAGCTCCCGGCCTGCCCTACTTTATACTGTAGAAATCAAAACCCTTAATCTAATCTACAAACAAGAAAGTCTGTGGTACAAAGTCACCCATCTGAGGCATAATGGGATTCCTTAGGAGTGCACCACCCTACATCATTCAATCAGTCAAGGGTGTGGGGAAAAGCTTACTCTTAAAACTAAGCCTTAGGCTATAATGACCTGGCCTGCTTACATTACAGCCTTTCCCCCCGCACCCATCCCAAGCATAAGGGCAAATAATATCACCTGGGTGATGGGCTTCCATGTGGGCAGTGCCATCTTTAACAAAGTGAGCATACTATATTTTATCTGCCCAACAATCCACCCCTATGCTCACTTTACTACCCACAATCTACACCACCGGCATCCCTGTACAAGGAAATTAGGTACATTACACAAATTACAAATACATGACAAATCATACAATTTCAACAATTACAAAGGTACATTTCACCAGTCTCTGAGCACTTTGCCAAAAGCGCAAAATGTCCTCGGCCTTTTCTCTAGCCATGGGCAAAGCTTCTCGGGGCAGGAGGGCCTCCAGCAAAGCCACCCCCACCCCCATCAGGGTATTTCACATTGTCCAAAAACCGTAAGTCCATTCAACAAATGAACCAGTGCTCACTCCGGTTGTAGTCCAGGAAATCAGTCCACGCACATGGGGTGTTAGCCTCCCCCCTCATTCCTGCCATTATGGCAGGTCTCACACTATCCTAAAGAGAAGCACGTGGCAATGGCAGTCAGCATTTCCATCTCTGCTCTGGGGAGCATGATGGCATCCACCCCTATGTCCCAAATTGCAGACCTATCAGCAGCTTAGCAGGCACTCCCTGCCGTTTCAGTGGCCACTCAGTGATGCATGCCTGGCTCCTGGGATGTCTGTTCATCCTCTCGCCACAGCTGCCACTTTACCTTCTGGAGTCTGCGGATTGCAACTCCAGCTCGATTCTCCTCATTCTCCAAAGAGGAACTGAAAACATCAACTCCTGCTGCTGGACTCGAGCCCCAGGCTGCCGTTACCTTCTGCTTAGCAGGTCTTGCAGCTCCAGCCCCGGCCACAGCTCCTGCCCCTGCCTCAGCCCCGGCCTCATGTCGCTGCTGGCTCTCCATAACATCCAGGACAATCCAACTCACGAACCTGTGATTCCTTCTCCTGCATCTGCTCCATTTCCAGACGAATCTCGCAAATCTAGTCAGCCTTCTCCTCCAGCGCTTCCTCCAGCTCCTGGGTCGGCATCTCTTTCTCCCACGTTTCCTCCAGCTCCTTCCGCTGCTCGGTTTGCAGGTCCTGGGCAGCCTCTTCCACAGAGCTCTCGGTTTCCTCACATATGGCTGTAAAAGTCAGCCATCCTACAGTTCCCAGAACAGCCATAGGGAACCATAATAGCAGCCAGTCCTCTACTCCACCGCTCAAAGGTGGTGGTGGTGGCTCCATACCGATCTGAATCGAATCCTGCCACAGACTACGCCAAATGTAAAGCCAGTAGTCGAGGCCACTATCACAGCCGCCTGGCCAGTGCAGGTTCGCATTAGATTCGGACAGTCGGTAATGAAACACCGGAGCCAAGAACTGGTGAGCCATCAGCTTTAATTCTACCTTGCACCCGGCGGGCAAGCAAAAACACACACTGGGCTCCAAAACCCACTCATTCAGTGCTCACAAAGCTACTGACTTATCTGAGTTTCCTAGAATCAAAGGTTTCTAGCTCACCAGACTTATTCATCTCTGTTCCCCATCTCCTCCTGCACAAACTGAACAAACTGGCTTCTCCCTCAGCACTCCGCCATCTTGGCTGCTTCTCCTCTCCTCCACGTGGCCTTAATCTGCTCTTCTCTCTAATGCTAACCTCAGGAACCAAGAGTGAGCAAGCTCCCGGTCTGCCCCACTTTATAGTGTAGAAATCCAAACCTTTAATCTAATCTACAAACAAGGAAGTCTCTGTTACAAAGTCACTTATCTGAGGCCTAATGGGAAGATTCCTCATGAGAGTGCACCACCCTACATCAAAAAGGGTGGGAAAGGCTTAGTTTTAAAACTAAGCCTTGGGCTATAACGACTCTGCCTGCTTACAGCCTGTCTCCCACACACATTAATATAATCACGCCATTCCCAATCAGGAAGGATAACCAATATCATCACCTAGCAGAGGGGCTTCCATGTGGGCAGCGCCATCTTTAACGAAGTGAGCATATTATATTTTATCTGCCCAACATGGTCCTAGATTGCTCTTTGCATGTTTCAAATCATAACAATTACTTGCAGGGATTTTTAATAGTTTCTGAAGTCCATGGACTTGCTTGCATGGATTTTAGAACTACCCCTGGATACCCAAAGACCTATTTTGACCCTTAATTCTTTTTAGCTGCTTTCTGAAGAGGTAAGGTTATTTATTGTAGAGTTTTCAAATGGGCAAGATTTAATATTCTAAAGCAGGGGTCCCCAAATTACGGCCCGCATGCAGCCCCCTGAGGCCATTTATCCGACCCCTGCCGCACTTCCTGAAGGGACACCTCTTTCATTGGTGGTCAGTGAGAGGAGCACAGGATGCATCCGCACCCATAGTTCCATTGAAATACTGGTCAGTTTGTTGATTTAAATTTACTTGTTCTTTATTTTAAATATTGTATTTGTTCCCATTTTGTTTTTTTACTTTAAAATAAGATCTGTGCAGTGTGCATAGGGATTTGTTCATAGTTTTATTTTATAGTCCGGCCCTCCAACAGTCTGAGGGACAGTGAACTGGCCCCTTGTGTAAAAAGTTTGGGGACCCCTGTTCTAAAGTCCATAATTGGCCAAAATAAAAATCTGTGTGTTTGTGACAAATGCCTTTAGGCACTATAATATCAATTCACTTCAATGTATATTGATAGGAGTGATGAAAACTATAGAAAAAATGATCAATTCAATTTAACTCTAAATATTTATTTTGGAATTAATATTTTTACACAGCACATTTAAAAATATTTTTAAAAGCTTTATTAAGATATAATTAACATAAAGTAAGCTGTTCATATTTAAAGTGTACTTGGATAAATCTTGACGTGCATTCTTGTGAAATTATCACAGCTAAGGTAGTGGACTTGTCCATTACCACAGAATTTCCTTTCTGCCTCTTTGATACCTCTCTCTTGACTCTCAGATCTCCATTCCCAAGCAAACACTAGTCTGCATTCTGTTACTATAGCTTGCATTTTCTAGGGTTTTATATAAATAGAATCATACATCATAATTTTGTACATGTTACAAGATATGGATTCAAGTTGACAATTTTTGCATGTAGATATCCAGTTCTAGCAACATTTGCTGAAAAGGCTGTTCTTCTGTTCTTAGCTTGCTGAGTGTTTTTATCATGAAAGGGTATTGAATTTTTGTCAGATACTTTTCTGTATCTGTGGAGATGATCACGTGGTTGTTTTCCTTTGTCCAATTAGTCATGTATCACCCTTGCATTCCTAGATTAATTCCCATTTGGTTATAGTGTATAATTTAATGTGCCATCGGATGTGATTTACTAGTACTGTATTTTTATTTAGAAAATTAAATTTAATGGGGTGACATTGATCAATAAGATACGTAGGTTTCAGCCTGACCAGGCGGTGGCGCAGTGGATAGAGCGTCGGACTGGGATGCGGAAGACCCAGGTTTGAGACCCCGAGGTAGCCAGCTTGAGCACGGGCCCATCTGGCTTGAGCAAAAACTCACCAGCTTGAACCCAAGGTCACTGGCTCCAGCAAGAGGTTGCTCAGTCTGCTGAAGGCCCGTGGTCAAGGCACATGTGAGAATGCAATCAATGAACAACTATGGTGTCGCAATGGCAACGAAAAACTAATGATTGATGCTTCTCATCTCTCTCTGTTCCTGTCTGTCTGTCCCTATCTATCCCTCTCTCTGACTCTCTCTCTGTCCCTGTAAAAAAAAAAAAAAAAAAAAAAAGATACATAGGTTTCAGGTAAACATTTCTATAGCATTTGAACTGTTGGTTTATGTTGTGTACCCATCATTCAAAGTTTAATCATCCTCTGCCACTGTATATTTGTCCCTCTTTACTGCCCTCTCCTCCTCCTCTACAAACCCTCCACCTGGTAACCACCTCACTGTTATCTATGCTCATGAGTCTCAGTTTTATATCCCATCTATGTGTGAAGTCATATAGTTCTTAGCTTTTTCTGATTTACTTATTTCACTTAGTATAATGTTCTCAGGGTCCATCCATGTTGTCGTAAATGCAGTAAGTCATCATTTCTTATGGCTGAGTAGTATTCCATTATATGTATGTACCATATCTTCTTTATCCAGTCCTCTAATGAGGGATACTTTGTTTGTTTCCATATCTTGGCCACCATGAATAATGCTGTGATGAACAGGTGAGATGCTGTGTCTTTGCATACCAGTGTTTTCGAGTTTTTTGGGTAGACACCCAATAGAGGGATTGCTGAGTCATATGGTAGTTCTTTTCTTAATTTTTTCCCTCTTAAAGTTCTGAGGGTGGCAAGCAGAGGGATCCTTTGACAATAAAATGCGAAGTCATACTCAGTACCATCCAGAGATGGTTTCCCACATCATTGAGAGCAAAAGCCTAAGTCCTCTCAGTAGCAGTCCTCTGCTTCCTGCAGAACAGATCCCTCTCCGACTTCAGCTCCAGTCACAATGGTCTTCTTCTTGCTGTTTCTCAGACATGTTAATCATACTCAGACCCTAGTAGGGTCTTTATATCTACTCTTATTTCTAGGTGAAACAGTGTTTCCCTAGATTATCTACATGGTTTAGTCCTCCACTTGCTTTGGACTCTGTTTCTCATGGGTCATCTTAGCGAGGTCTTCTGTGACCATCATGTAGCGTCTGAAGCTCATCCCGCCTCGTACATGGCTTCCTCAGCTTCATCTTTCTCCATAGCAGTTCTCAATTATGTATGTGTGTCCATCCCCTCTCTCCTTACTATAGTGTAAGCTTCATGAGTACAGACTATTTTGTTATCTGTTATATTTCCACCACCTAGAGTGACAGACACTTGAAGAAATTAATGAATTTTGATTTTAGCATGGGGCATAATTTTATCATTGCAGCACTAGAACTATCTATCACATTCTTTACTGGCATTCAGTGAAGTTAGAGAGCAGAAATAAAATTCATCTGAATTGTGAATTAAAGCAGGAGCTGCAAAGATACACCCCTGCGGTAATGTGGAAATGGTTTACTGGTGACAGTTTCATCCATTAATTGAATACTGTGTGTTCTACTTTGTCATAATGAGATGAAAGTAGAGCCTTCTCTGTACCAAATTCAGATCCCAGAAGGAAAAGAAACTCGTTGATTGTGGTTCTGTGTTTTTATTTTATTTCCTCTCAAAGGTAAAGGTCCTTAAGTTTTTCTTCTGTCCTCTTATTGCAGCTTTTATTTATTTTGAAACATTTTATTATGGAAAAGTTCAAACTTATACAAAATTAGAGCAAATAGTATAACGAATCTTCATGTATAGATCACCTAACTTAAAGATTTATCCGCTGTGGACAATCTTGATTTTTATTTATTTATTTATTTTGCATGCATTTGCAAGAGAGAGGGACAGAGAGGAAGGGAGAGAGATGAGCAGCATTAACTCATAGTTGTGTCACCTTAGTTGTTCATTGATTGCTTTCTCACGTGTGCCTTGACTGGGAGCTCCAGCCAAGCCAGTGACCCCTTGCTCAGCCATTGACCTTTCTTGGGCTCAAACCAGTGACCACGGGGTCATGTCTATGACCCCACACTCAAGCTGGTGAGCTTGTGCTTAAGTCGGTGACCTTGGGGTTTAGAACTTGAGTCCTCAGTGTCCCAGGCCAATGCTCTATCGACTGTGCCACTGCCTGGTCAGGCCACAACCTTAATTCTTCTACACATCTACTCACCTTACCTTAATCTGATTATTCATTTAAAAATATTTAATGTTAATATTTAAAATATTAGATACACCTGTTAGTCTGAGCATTCAGATTATAATGACAATGAAATAAGAAATGAAGCAGGATATCTTGATGTAAATATATATAGAATTTTTGTGAATTTCTGTAAAACTGTGAAGTAGAATAATTACTGCTTTTTCTACTCAGTGAAGTAACTAATTCCTAGGTGGCATGAGTGTTAATGGTTTTATGGACTCGAGGATAGTAGAGAAAGGGAAATCCTATCAAATAATATGTTCTTGTGGTAAATGTTTGATCTTTTTCTATGAGTCTTTAGATTTCAGGTGGTACTATATGGCAATTTAGTCCCCATTTCCTTATTTGTAGATACTTGGATTGTTTCCACTTTTTGTCTTTTGAATACTGCTGCTGTGAACAGTCTTGTACATGTCCTTTGGTGTGTATTTCTTTTGATATATATCTAGGAATGTAATTGCTAGGTAGAATGAGCATTTATTTATTTGTTGGTATCTTTAAAGCTAGTTTCCAAATTATTAAGATCAATTGCTCTTCCAGTAGCAAAGTATGAGAATTTCAGTTGCTCTTTGGCCTCACCAACACTTGCTATTTTCCCAGTCTAATTTTAGCCTTTCTGATTAGTATATATTAGTGAGACTTTTGAAAGTATTTTTATTATTTCTTGAATTTTAAAAACTGTGATACAATATATAATGAAACTAGTACAGCAAGTTTAATCATTGAATTTTGATAACTGCATGCATTTATGAAATTACCATCAGTCAGAATATAGGACATTTCCATCACCATAGCTCCCTTTTTCTGCTTGTAGTCAGTCGCCACCTTCATAGAAATCAACATTAGGTTTTGTTCTCAGATTGTTCTTAACCTTCATGTAGATGGAATCATACTGTATGTGTTTATTCTTTCCTTTGCTTCACTTACTGTTTCTGTTATTTGTGTTGTTGCTTGTATCAATATTCATTCCTTTTCATTGCTGAAGAGTATACATTATGTGAATATACAGTTTCATTATTTATTCATCTATTGATGAATTTGGCTTGTTTGCAGTTTATAGCTACTATGATACAAGCTGCTATGAACGTTTGTGTGCAGTCTTTGTGTAGGCATCTATTTTCATTTCTTTTGGGTATATATCTAGGAATGAAATTGCTGGCTTATAGGGTAGATGGATATTGAATTGTATAAGAAATTGGCTGAATTCTGTAATTGGGTTGGACCATACCTACCCAATGAGAGTTTCAGTTGCTCCACATCCTGGGAAATATTTGGTACTGTTAGTATTTTTAGTTGTAAGCATTCTATTGGGTGTGAAATGGTAACATTGTGGTTTTAATAGCAGACAAAATAAACTTTAAGGCAAACAATATTATGAGACAAATGAAAATTAAACCACAATGAGATATTATCTCATACTACTCTTTTGCCTTAAAGTCTATTTTGTCTGCTATTAATATTGCCACATCAGCTTTCTTTTTGCTTAGTGTTTTTAAGGGCATCTTTTCCCATGCTCTTATTTTCAACTTTCCTGGGTCTTTATATATATATATATATATATATGTGTGTGTGTGTGTGTGTGTGTGTGTGTGTGTGTGTGTGTGTGTATTTTTTTTACCTTTTTATAGGGATAGAGAGAGAGTCAGAGAGAGGGATAGATAGGGACAGACAGACAGGAATGGAGACAGGTGAGAAGCATCAATCATTAGTTTTTTGTTGCCGTTGCAACACCATAGTTGTTCATTGATTGCTTTCTCACATGTGCCTTGACCGTGAACCTTCAGCAGACCGAGCAACCCCTTGTAGGAGCCAGCGACCTTGGGTCCAAGCTGGCGAGCTCTTGCTCAAGCCAGATGGACCCGCGCTCAAGCTGGCGAGCTCGGGGTCTCTAACCTGGGTCCTCTGCATCCCAGTCCGACGCTCTATCCACTGCGCCACCGCCTGGTTAGGCCTGGGTCTTTATATTTAACATGTTTTCTTTTAAACAATATATAGTTGTATCTTACTTTTCAATTCAGTCTGACAGTCTTTGTCTTTTAACTGGAGTATGCAGTCCATTACATGTAATATGATTACAGTTTACCATACTATCTGTTTTGTTTGTCCTTTTTTTTTAAGTATTCCTCTTTTCCTGTCATTTTGTTGATATTAGAATATTTTTATTACTTTATCTTTGTTAATTTTTACATTATTCTTAGTGTTGATTACTGAAGAAATTACAAAATACACCCTAAACATTGTAGTGTAATTATGCATAAATCAGTACTTTTATTGTGTTCTGAACAATGCAAGGACTTTATAATATATTTGCATTATTTAATCACCCCCCTTTGCTCTGTTTTAAGAGATCTTATTTCCATGTTATAAATTATGTAAGATATGCCTGACCAGGTGGTAGCGCAGTAGATAGAGCTTCTGAATGGGATGTGGAAGACCCAGGTTCGAGACCCCGAGCTCGCCAGCTTGAGCGCAGGCCCATCTGGCTTGAGCAAAAGCTCGCCAGCTTGCACCCAAGGTCGCTGGCTCCAACAAGGGGTTGCTCGGTCTGCTGAAGGCCTGCGGTCAAGGCACATGTGAGGAAGCAATCAATGAACAACTAAGGTGTCGCAATGGCAATGAAAAACTAATGATTGATGCTTCTCACCTCTCTTCGTTTCTGTCTGTCTGTCCCTATCTATCCCTCTCTCTGACTCTCTCTCTGTCCCTGTAAAAAATAATAATAATAAAAAAAAATAAAAGCTTTAAAAAATTATGTAAGATATTAGTATTGTTTTCAAAATAGTCAGTAGTCTTGTATTTAGCCACATATTTATCTTTTCTGGAATTGTTGATTTTTTTTTTTTTTTTTATGACAGAGACAGAGAAAGGAACAGATAGGGACAAACAGACAGGAAGGGAGAGAAATGAGAAGCATCAATTCTTTGTTGTGGCAACTTAGTTGTTCACTGATTGCTTTCTCATATGTGTCTTAATGGGGGCGGGGGGCAGACTGAGTGACACCTTGCTCAAATCAGATGAGCCTATGCTCAAGCTGGTGACCTTAGAGTTTTGAACCTAGGTCCTTCATGTCCAAGTCCGACGCTCCATCCACTGCGCCACGGCCTGGTCAGGCTGGAATTGTTGATTTTTGCACTTTCATCTAGGATTATTTTCCTCCAGCCTGAAGATTTCTTATGTATAGTATTTCTTGCCTGCTGGTAAGGAATTCTCTTAGCTTTTGTTTGCTTTAGAATGTCTTTATTTTGATATAATTTTCAGTGAAAATAGAATTCTAGGCAGTTTTGTTTTTGTTCTGTACTTTAAAGTTGTTATTCTATTATCTTTTTGCTTCCATAGTTTATGAGTGTGCCTGTTTTGCTTGTTAGTTCATTTTATTCATTAGATTTCGCATTTGAGTGAAATCATATGGTATTTGTCTTTCTCTGAGGGTTTATTTCACTTAACATAATACTCTCCAGGTCCATCTATTCTGTTGCAAAGGGTACCATTTCCTTCCTTTTTTAAAGGCTGAGTAGTATTTCACTGTGTAAATGTAGTGCAGTTTTTTTATCCACTCATCTACTGATGGGCAATTGGGCTGCTTACAAATCTTGGCTATTGTAAATAATGCTGCAATGAACATAAGGGTGCATGTGTTCTTCTGCATTAGTGTTTCGGGTTTCTTCAGATATATTCTCAGCAGTAGAATCGCTGGGTCATAAGACAGATCCATTTGAAATTGTTTGAGGTGACTTTATACTGAGAAGAGAAGTCAGTGATATTTCTTACTGTTCCCTTATATCAGTAGTTCTTACTGGAGAGTGATTTTTGCCTTCCTTTTTATCCTCTCCCCCACAGAACATTAGGTAATGTCTGTATATACTTTCATTGTCTCAAGCACCTTGGGAGGTCTACCACTTATACAATTTGATTGGGTGCCTTAGTTTCTTCTAAGCTTCTTACAAGGCACAGAAAAGTTTCTTACAACAGAAAATTATCTGACTCAAACTGTCAGCAGTGCTAAGATTGTCTGAAGGGCCATGTCTAATTATTTCTGGTAATTTATAGGATTTCCTCTTTATTTAGTTTTTAATTTTTTAAGGTTTATTGATTGCTTTGAGAGAGAGAGAAAGAGAGAGAGAAACATCACTTTATTGTTTGAATTATTTATGTATTCATTGGTTGATTCTTTTATGTGTCCTGCAAACTCCCAACCTTTGCATATCAGGATGATGCTCTAAGCAGCTGAGCTACCTGGCTAGGGCTTTCTCTTTATTTTTTATTTTTCAGCTGTTTTATTATGATATACCTTTATCTTTTCTGGGATGAATTTTAATTCCCTCTTGCAATACACTGTCTTTTTATCCATTTTTTTATGTTTCCATTTATTTTCTTTAACATATTTATCATAGCTACTTTGAAGTTTTTATCTTCTGATGCTGTTCTTTGAGTCACTTATGGATCTGCTTCCATTGACTTTTTTTAATTTTTATTTATTTTTTGACAGACAAAGAGAATTAGAGACAGACACAAATAGGGACAAATAGGGACAGACAGACAGGAAGTGAGATAGATGAGAAGCATCAGTTCTTCACTGTGGCACCTTAGTTGTTCATCGATTGCTTTCTCACATGTGCCGTGACTGGGGGGGCTACAGCAGAGCGAGCAACCCCTTGCTTAAGCCAGCGACCTTGGCATCATCTTAATGATCCCACACTCAAACCAGTGACACTGTGCTCAAGGTGGTAAGCCCGTGCTTAAGCTGGATGAGCCCATGCTCAAACTAGAGATCTCGGGGTTTTGAACCTGGGTCTTCTGTATCCCAGTCCTATACTCTATGCATTGTGCCACTGCCTGGTCATGTTCCATTAACTATTTTAAATTTTTTTATTTTGTAGTGAGAGGAGGGGAGGCAAGGACAGACTCCTGCATGCACCTCAACCAGGATCCACTCGGCAAGCCCAGTAGGGAGTGATGCTCTGCCCATCTGGGGCCCTTGCACATTGCAACTGGAGCCATTTATTAGCACCTGAGTTGGAGGCCGTGGAGGCCATAGAGTCATCCTCAGCACCTTGTGCCAACTTGCACCAGACGAGCCTTGGCTACAGGCGGGGAGGAGGAGAGAGAGGGAGAGAAGCGAGAGGGGGAGGTGTAAGGGTGGAGAAGCAGATGGGCACTTCTCATGTGTGCCCTGGCTGGGAATTGATCCCGGGACATTCTAGGTCAATGCTCTACCACTGAGCCAACTGGCCAGGGCTCGACTTTTATCTTTTGGTTATTGACTACTTTTCTTGGTTCTTTGCATGTTTAGTAATTTTTGTGTGTTGAACATTGTGGGTAAAATATAATTAGGTTTGTGAGTTATCTTTTTTTGAAAGATGTTGGATTTTGTTCTGATAAGCAGTTAAATTACCAACTCTTTAGTTTTAAATTTTTTTTATTTTATTTTTTATTTTATTCATTTTAGAGAGGAAACACAGAGTGAGAGAGAGAGAGAAAGAGAGAAAGGGGGGAGAAGCTGGAAGCATCAACCCCCACATGTGCCTTGACCAGACCAGTGCAGGGTTTTGAACTGGCGACCTCAGTGTTCCCAGGTCGATGCTTTATCCACTGCGCCACCACAGGTCAGGCACCAACTCTTTAGTTTTATGCTTTCTAGTCCTGGTTTAGTGTTGTTTGGTCTGTTTCAGTTTTATTTATATTTCGAGGGTGTGGTCCTTCCTAAGGTGTGACCTTGCTGTGATTACAACTGAGTGTCTCGGGTTTTACACCAAGATCTCCCAGCTTTGGACTCAGATTCCCAGTAATTTTCTATCACCAACCTTTAGATTCTCAGCTCCCAGTGACTGCTTCCTATCAGGTCTCCTGGTTTCATCTTATGCTGGTGCAGCCATGGATATGATCAGGAATTGACAAAATCATCTAAGCAACTTCCTGGGTTCCCTTTCAATGACTAATGCCTATTCAGTATACTGTCCCTCCAAACCTGGCTACCGTTGCCTGGAACTCTGGTCTCTGTTCCCTCTACCCAGTGAGATCACTGGTCTGTGTTTTGACTTCAGTTCTATAAACAATTCCATGAAAATGCTTCTAGGAGAAATTCTTGGAGAAATAGTTGATCACCTCATGTTTTTCTTTTCTCAGGGATTGCAGCCTTGTGTTGATTATAGCCTGTGCTTACAAACAGTTTTATATATTTTGCCCAGACTTTAAAGTTATTTATGATTGGAGATTAATTCTCATTGACAGAATTTGAAGTCTTTCCATTTTTTTAATAGACAGATTAACTGATTTTTCAAGTCAGTCATATTGCTTTGTATTTATTTTATTCTAGAAGAAATGTTTTGGTGTGGTTGTCATTATAGAGTAAGTTCTGCATTTCATAGAAATAAGTATTAATTGGGAAAATAGCTTTTGTTAGTTAATTTATTACCCATTACTTGACGTCTTAATTATCTCTTTTTTTTTTGTGCTCCAAGGAATCATCTGTTGCAGTTTGCCTTAGGGTCATCAGCCAGCTCTCTTGCTTCCGCCACTTCAAAGAACCTTCCTGACAAAGTACATACTCCTGTAGTCGTCAGACATTCTTTAAAGCAAGGAAACAGGTTAATGGAGAATTTCTTGATCAGAGAAATTGGTGGTTCTACATCAGAGTTGTTGATAAATGAGAATAAAAGCAAATTCACCCCTCAAAAAGAGGTGAGCACTTCAGCAAAGACCAAAGAGACACCTTCTTTAGAAAGGACAGCTTCAGGAATTGCAGATGCCACTGTTCCTGAGATACCCTCTACATCGACTTTGAAACAAGTTACTAAAGGTAGGAAATTATTCTCAAATGTGGATTTTCTCACTTAATGGAAATCTCATCTCACACGACGTAAGAATAAATAAGCAGCATTTTTGAAGGGGAGGGGGAACCTGAGAAAGGGCAAACCAGATTTCACCTTCAACAGTCTCAGAGATTGATGTAGGAAGTGCTTATTCTGTTTCTCATGGAATGGGAGAGTTCAGGCTGATTGATGCAAAAATGAAACATTTTAATTAGTTCACACTTTAAGTATAGCAGTAGCTTTCTGTTTTTCAGCTTTTAATTCTCCCTTTTGTCCTTTATATTATTTCTAGTTTAATCTTTAAAGAGTGCTTTGTATCTTGCTATACTACTTGAACTTGAATCTAGGCTGTTCTGACTGTCATTTATAGCTAAAACAATTCGACCCCTGCCCTAGCTGTTCAAACTTTGTTTCACCTCTACCTTTCAAAAATCCCTCTGCTCTAGCCAAGCTGATCCCCCATATTCCTTAAAGACAGTGGTTCTTAACCTGGGTTCTGTCGAACCCTAGGGGTTCGATGAGTCGGTCTCAGGGGTTCGGAGAAGCCTCTGCCGTGGAGGACAGAATAAAGTAATACTGTAATTTGTTGTGAGTTCATGCACTTTGTTGGTTTTGTTCTTTGAGCAAGGTGATGTTCATGCATGGCTCATTTTGTGCACCAGTAACAAAACATATACCTATCTCTTGAATTTGGGGAAAAAAATCATATTTTATTTATCACTAAAGAAGGATTTGGTGAATGCGCCTATGAAACTGGTGGGTTCGATACCTCAAAAAGGTTAAGAACCACTGCTTAAAGACATCCAGGGATTGACAGGCCAGATTTGGCTTGTCACACCTGTTTTTGTAAATGAAGGTTCTCTGGAACACAGCCCCATTCATTTGTTTACATATTGTTGTGGCTGCTTTCTTGCCATATGACAGAGTTGACTAGTTGTGACAGACCATTTGGCTCACAAAGCTCGAAACCTTTACTACCTGGCCTTTTACTAATAATGTGTGCCAGCCCCATTCTGCCCTTTAAACTCTATCTAGATCCTAACCACTCTTTGGCTATGTTAGATAATGTTGATTGGCTCATGTCATTAAAGTGTTACAGCACAGGTTTTGGGACTACTTGTATATAATTAGCTTAACTTTTAGGTGAGTGGGTCAGCTTGTTTAAACTCTTGTTTTATGTCTGTTCTTGCCAGTAAAATTTAGAGGACCTTTTGGGCAGAAACTCTGTCTTAGATATCTTTGATACACTCATAGCACACACAATACAAGAATATTAGTGGTTGTTAATTTTTTTTTTTTTTTTTTTTTACAGGGATAGAGAGAGGGATAGATACGGACAGACAGACAGTAACGGAGAGAGGTGAGAAGCATCAATCATTAGTTTTTCATTGCTGTTGTGACACCATAGTTGTTCATTGATTGCTTTCTCACATTGCCTTAACTGTGGGCCTTCAGCAGACCAAGCAATCCCTTGCTGGAGCCAGCGACCTTGGGTCCAAGCTGATGAGCTTTTGCTCAAGCCAGATGGGCCCGCGCTCAAGCTGGCGAGCTCGGGGTCTCGAACCTGGGTCTTCTACATCCCAGTCCGACGCTCTATCCACTGTGCCAACGCCTGGTCAAGCAGTGGTTGTTAAATTTTGATTGACATCAGTGTATTTGTACTCAAGTGTTTAAATTTCTTAAGAATATGTGAATTTTCTTGCATTTCCTAGCATGCCTTATATACTGCTCACAAAAACTAGGGGATATTTCAAAATGAATATGAAGTGATGAAAAAAAGCATTTGATTTTTTTATTAAACAAGAACATCAGAAAAGCAAATGACAAGTCAAAGAAAGTTGTTCAATTATGCAAATGAGATGCAAAACCAACTTTTAATACATTGGTGAAAATTCACTATACAAAAAGCTGAAAGTACTGGAATGTCTGCATGTTCCCTGATCCCCTAATTTGTGTGAGGAGTGTATTTTGGTCAGTTTGTCAATTCACAGTTTTTTTTAAATTAAAAATATTTTTTAAATTGATTGATTGTAGAGTGACAGAGAGAGAGAGAGGCATTCATTTGTTGTTCTACTTAGTTGTGCATTCATTGGTTGCTTTCTCTATGTACTCTGGCTGGGGATCAAACCATACCCTTGGTGTTTTAGGACGATGCTCCAACTTCCTGAGCTAACCGACCAGAGCCCAAGTCACAGTTCTTATGGTCGTGTTTTTAGCTTGATAGTTAAATATTTTCTTCTAGCAGAATCATTTTTTTTAAATGAGATGTTACAATGGGCTGTAACATAAAGATGAAATAGGCCATGCTGCATTAGATCTGTGCTGCTGCTCCACCTGATCTCCCCTTCTTTCCTGTTACCCGTGGTGGCCTCTTGGCCCCAGAATAGCTCCACAGATCTCTGCAACTTCATGAAACAGTTTGAGATGATTGCATTTCCTAATTTTAACATACAAATGAGAGCTAAATTAAAAATTTGTAACCACTGATAAAATGAGCAGTAGTTTTCCTAAACCAGTAAATAGCTTTAAACTTGCTACACCACCTCCACCAGCCCTTCAGCCTGCCCTCAGCCAGGCGTGTCTTACTCAGGTTGTTACGATTGCATCGGCATGAAACGTGGACGAATGGCTCCTAAGATCTGGGGAAACCTAAGATTAGTTTTTTTTGTTTTTTTTTTAATTTTTATTTTATTCATTTTAGAGAGGAGACACAGAGTGAGAGAGAGAGAAAGAAAGAGAAATGGAGGAGGAGCTGGAAGCTCAACTCCCATATGTGCCTTGACCAGACCAGTGCAGGGTTTTGAACTGGCGACCTCAGTGTTCCCAGGTCGACACTTTATCCACTGCGCCACCACAGGTCAGGCCCTAAGATTAGTTTTATAGTTTGGTCACACCTTAATAAAAAAGACTTCACCAAAGCATTTTTGATAAACAAACTTCCCAACTCCCTCCGCAGTATCTTGTTCTAGGCCCAGGATGCGAATTATGTGGCTTCTCACAATTCAGTCATTCCCCAGGGGCCCGTCGGCCCACTCGGGGCGTCATTTGTTTTTCTCTACTGCTTCTCTAAGTACATGTTAGTGTTGGGATTTTATTATTTATCTTAATCTCTGGAAGATGCTGTGTTACTTTATTTTTGCCTGTTCTACAAACAATAAAGTATTTTCTTTCCTTTTTTAAAAAAAATACAACAACAGTGGATTGTCCTGTTTGTGGGGTTAATATTCTAGAAGATCACATTAATAAGCATTTGGACAACTGTTTATTACGTGAAGAGAAAAAGGAAAGCCTCAGAAGGTAAGAAGCTTAAGCATAACTGTTGAGCTGCTTTAGCTCGGGGGTGCTCGTGCTTTGTAAACCTGGGGCAAAAATGCAAGGTTGGTTTGTGACCCATTGTCAGAGCCCTCCCCCACCTGCTCTTGCCCTCCTCCTGGCAGTGACCTTTTCCGTTCCCTCTCCTGTTCTCCCTCAGCTCCCACTTTGTCAGATATATATATATATATATATATATAATTAACTATTGAATTTCATTGCTAATAAAATTTGACGTAAAAAAAAAATAGTGATTTAGGATTAAATTGTTTTTAAACTTTTTTCTTCTCTTAGAACTTTAGAATTACCATAAAGACCCTTAGCCAAAGAAAGCAAGGTTAGACTCAGAATGCAGAACATAATAAAATTTTTCTTTGGTTCATAGGATGTTCAGAAGTTTTATAATTTCAAATAAATATTTATCAAAAATTTTTTTTTCTCAAATAGACAATTATATACATGTGACATTAACAGGTACAACAGTTTAGGTATGAAATGGAGTAATGGCTCCTGCCCCAGCCCCCAACCACCCAGATGGCACAACAAACAAGTTGTCAACTTAGTGTTTGCGCCCATACTTCTGTCTGTTCTGCCTCCCTTGCTCATCAAGTCATAGCGAGTTATATATGTAGACCACTGTTATACATATAAATTGTTTAGGAATGAAATTTTAGTCAGTCATATTTCAGGGTGTTAAGGAATCATTGGTTAATGAAGATAACCAGAAGCTGAAAATTAAAGAGGTCTGATGATGACAGGAAGGGAGATGAGATGGTACTTTAGGAAAAGAATAAACATTAAGATCAAGGAAGATCTTGTTTTTTCAAATGGGAGTTGGCTAAACCTTCAGTCTCTCTCTGTGCACTGTCCCTAGGGAGAGAGCAGGTGGGTGGAACAAGGGTGAGAGTGTAAGAGATGATGCGTCCAGCAGTGAAGTAGTCCTTGACGTGTAGAGAGAACCCTTCTTCTGAAACCGGGGCTGGGGGTGCGGGGCGACACAGTAGGTAATAATTCAGAGAGATTTGAAAAAAGAAAGGAGGGGAACTAAAGAAATTAATGGTATCCGAGAGGTGGGGGCGAACAGAATGATTGGCTCTTGTGTTTGGTCTGTTTTGAAGGACTTAGAGTATTTTTCAAAAACCATGTTTATAAGGCAGGACCTTTTATTTTTGTTATTAAAGTGTTGTCACTTTATGAGTAAATGTGGAATGAATTTAGGTTCTAATGGACAAACTCAAGTATTATAACTTATAAAAGCTAACATATACAGCATGATGAGGCTTTTATTAATTTACAGCAGAGGGCTTTAATTTACAATTGCTATGTAGTGTTTTTAGCTTGATAGTTAATATTTTTCCCCTAGCAAAACCTTTTTTTCAGGTGAAATCTTACAGTGAACTAGTACTTGGTTGTGCTGCATTCAAGTCGAGATGGAAGGCCTAGGGACAGACTGTGCTGTTGTGCCTGACCTCCCCCTTAGTCCCTGCCTTTATCCGTGGTGGCCTCTAGGCCCCCAGGTGCCTGCACAAATCCCTGCACAACACTCCTTCCTAGTGGGTAGGTAGTTCGGTGACGAGAATAAAGTTTAGATTTTTTTAGGTTACTTGGTTAAGTTGAGATTTGGACTAAATAATACTGAATCATCCTGAGGATTATTTCCCATAAGCCATGAGAATCTGATGATTTGCCTTTCTCTTTAGAAATGCTTCTTCCCAAAGAAAGAATTGGGAGTGTTGAAGCTGAGCATTTTCCCCTTGAAGAGTAAGGAATCAGCACTGATCATCTTGCTTGGATTGCTCTTTTTCTAGATGTAGCCATCGTATTTCTTCAAATACATTTAACTCTTTCATTTAATCCAAAAACATACTCATCCATGTATAATTAAGTTCACATTCCAACAGTGGGTCCAGATCCTGCTCCGGGGGAGGCTGTAGTCCTGCCAGCTGCTGTGCTGTGCATCTGCGACGCGCTACACACCGAATCTCTCTCGGGAGAAGACAGGAGCTCTGAGAAGTCCTACACTCAAGATAGTGGTTGGATTTTCTTTAATCTACTGATTCCTAAATTTATTTCACCCTCAAACCTCATAACTCCTTTCTTGCAAAACTAGTGTTTGTGAAGATACACTTAGGGAAACATTGAACCACATTTTTTTTTTTTAAAAGAAGTTACATCTTGCCTGACCAGACGGTGGTGCAGTGTTAGAGCGTCGGACTGGGATGCGGAAGACCCAGGTTCGAGACCCCGAGGTCGCCAGCTTGATCATGGGCCCATCTGGCTTGAGCAAAAGCTCGCCAGCTTGGATCCAAGGTCACTGGCTCCAGCAAGGGTTGCTCGGTCTGCTGAAGGCCTGCGGTCAAGGCACATGTAAGAAAGCAATCAATGAACAATTAAGGTGTTGCGACAGCAACGAAAAACTAATGATTGATGCTTCTCACCTCTCTCCGTTCCTGTCTGTCTGTCCGTATCTATCCCTCTCTCTGATTCTCTCTCTCTCCCTGGGAAAAAAAAAAAAAGAAATTACATCTTGGTCCTGGGGTCTGGTCACATAAGAGTCCCTGACATTTAAAAAAATTTCTCCCCAACACCTTGACAGGCCATTTCCTCCGTGTGAATGTCAACCCTTAACCCGCACTTGCAGATTCGTATCAGAGCTGCTTCCAAGCATGTTCTTTCTTCTGATGTCTTTAGTTTCTGAGGACTCTTAAATGCACTGTTCAGTTTCACTAAATCAAGGAAGATCAGTGTCATTTTCATGTTTTGGGAAACATCAGGCTTTGTATTTTACTGTTCTTGGTAGAGATTGTTGATTTCTGCTGGTGCTTTTCATTGTAAATGCCAGTGAACAGTACAGTTTTCTATTAGAATTTCGTGGTCATAAGTTTAATAATCTATCCTTGATAAAATAAATAAATGTTTTAGATATTCAGACTTAATGAGTAGTTCCTCACAATGTGATTGTATAAACTACAAAATGTTTCAGCTCTGGCCACCTGCTGTGATTTCATTTAGCTGTAATCTTACCAGTCTTGTTGAGTTCAGTGGGCTGTCTGTCATTATAAGAAGAGCAATTTTCAGAAAAATGTAATCTGTTGAGGGTTTGCAGGTTTCTCTATGGTTAAATAGTTCTCTCTCGCTTTTAGACTTCATTGATAGAGCGTAAAAAAACTAATTTATCCAGGGAATGATACTATTGTTAGTAGAGAAATATCTCTTTTTAATCTGTTTAACTGGACCATCTCTCTCACTGTTCTTTACTATCCTCCTCAGATTTACCCTGTGGAACCTTATTAATGTAGATTTTAGGTCTTCACTTCAGGAGGGAGTGAGTTGGGGCGGTGGAGAAGTGACTGAGAGTCTGCATTTTAAATAAGCTCTCCAGGTGGTTCTGAGATACAGTCAAGTTTGGGTAACATGGCCTTGTATGAACTGGTTATATGGAAGTCCTTTGTAAAAATAAAAATAATTTTTTTTTTATAAACCTACTGCTTTCGCCTGACCAGGCGGTGGTGCAGTGGGTGGAGCGTCGGACTGGGATGCGAAAGACCCAGGTTCAAGACCCCGAGCTCACCAGCTTGAGCGCGGGCCCATCTGGCTTGAGCAAAAAGCTCATCAGCTTGGACCCAAGGTCGCTGGCTCCAGCAAGGAGTGGCTCAGTCTGCTGAAGGCCCGCGGTCAAGGCACATGTGAGAAAGCAATCAATGAACAACTATGGTGTCGCAACGGCAACAAAAACTAATGATGGATGCTTCTCACCTCTCTCCATTCCTGTCTGTCCCTATCTATCCCTCTCTCTGACTCTCTCTCTCTGTCCCTGTAAAAAAGAAAAACAAAAAAAACTCTATTGCTTTCAACTTCCTATTAATTTTTACCTGAACCTGTGATAGTCTTGTTTAAAAATGATTACAGTTGTAATGACTAACTTGAATGCATATTTATTAAGCACCTAATTGCCATAGTGTTTTAAGCACCTAATTGCCATAGTGTTGAGTCAGTCAATGTACTCAGGCAACCAGTTTATAAGCAGATTAAAACTCACTATTTCCTGTTTATAAAATTGTGTCAAGTCATTGAAACCCTGAGGCAGCTTGACTTCTATTCCATTTTAATCAATAATTTTTATTAACTGGTATTTTGGAGGTAGTAAAAGAAAGTCATTTAATAGGGCTTTGTTAATATTTGAAATTGTAGTTTAGTGCTATTAATTATGAAAACAGAATGAAGAGCCTCATGGTGGTTTTGCTGAACCCTGCTATGTTTTTGCTTTTGTCTTCAAATGTGTTTGAAGATGAATACCATCTACCCATCAATTTTATCATTTTCTTTCCCCACTGGTGGTAATGAGTTGGGGAAAGCTAATTGTCCCAACAGGTCTTTCTTTATTTCATCTAGTGCTTTTGCAAAATGATTGCCTTGGGTTTGAGGGGCAGTTTTGCCTGTGGGTCAAAAATTTTTTTATTTAAATTTTTTTTTTATTAATGAGAGGAGGGGAGGTAGAGAGACAGACTGCTGAATACACCCGTCATGATATACCCCCTATTTGGGCAGTGGTGCATTGCTTGGTTGCTTAGCAAGTGAGCTATTTTCAGTACCTGAGGCAGGCTAGGAAGCCATCCTCAGTGCCAGGGGCCAACTTGCTTAAGCCAGTCGAGCTATGGCTGTGGGAGGAGGAGAGAGAGAGAGAAAGAAAGAGAAAAGGGGAGGAGAAGGAGTGTAGAAGCAGGTGGTCACTTCTCCTCTGTGCCCTGACCAGGAATTGAACCTGGGACTTCCACACGCCAGGCCGATGCTTTACCACTGAACCAACTAGCCAGTGCCAAAATTTTTCTTAAGAATGGTAATATTGTTAATTCCATAGCTTGATACTCAGTAGTATTTATACTCTAATCATCTGGTATAACTGGTTTTTACAGAGAATTGGCATGGATACCATAGGCAGATTTTAGAAAAAGCATGCTTTAAAGAGGTAGAGAATTAAATAAGTCTATATACAGTAAGTATAAGTCTCAGTGAAGTCCTAGCATTTAATTGACAAATATTGAGTCTGAAGTCTGCATCTTTAAGCCTGACTTCTTTCTCAGAGCAGAGTGTCTCTGTTTTGGCTGTCATCTGGACTCCTCTATCTGAGTGTCCCACTGGAACCTCAGCTGCCTCATGTCAAACAGTGTTACTTTATTTGCAAGTTTCAACCTTCTCTTTCCCATTTAATGGTTCTGTTCTCCCAGTCACCCTGGTATTGAGTCAGGAGGTAAATTAATATTTAACAGGAAAAGCATTTGATAATTCACAGTAACTCTTGGTAATCTCTCTTTGTTTTTCCTTTTCAGTTCCCTTCACAAAAGGAAGCCACTGCCCAAAACTGTATATAATTTGCTATCATATCACGATTTAAAGACAATGCTAAAACAGTATGGATTATCTACTCAAGGAAATAAACAACAGCTCATTAAAAGGCACCGAGAATTTGTACACATGTACAACGCCCAGTGTGATGCTTTGCGTCCTAAATCAGGTAAAGCATTAAGACGAGTTTTTCTTTGTGTAGTTCAGGGATTGTAAACCATAGAAAAAAATTTTAATACCTGCAGTTTTGAAAATAGATGCAAATGAATTCCTTCAGAAGGTACTAGAGAATCCTGTGATAAGCCAGCCTTTCTCTCAGGGAATCTCAGTCCCCAGGCCCTTCTCAGAAGCAGTCATCCGGCCAGTTCCCTAGGGAGTCTTTCCCAGAGATGGCGGAGAATAAGGAGCTGATCTGGACAGCCTGGGGTCATAGTCCCAGCTTGGTGACACTATGACTGGATGTCTTTGGGCAAGTTCCTTAAATTCCTTGTTATCTCAGTTTTCTTATCCATAAAATGAGGGTTATTAGATTGTCTACTTCACAGTGATTTTGAGAGGACTAAATGAAAAAATGCATATAAAATTCCTAGTACAGGACTTTAGCAAGTATTTAGTATTCAATAAATGTTACCATTATGATTATTATACATAAACATATGCCTTTGATCATCATTGTTTTATAAAATTATTAGTATTGCATAGTCATACACCACATAATATTTTGGTTAACCACAGATCGCAGATAGGACGGTGGTTCCTTAAGATTATTATGGGGGTAAAACATTCCTGTCACCTGATGATGTTGTAGCTGTGTCATTTCATATCATACCTCATAGTGTAACACCTTTACATGGATACTTACCATTTTGCTACAGTGCTATACAGGCTAGGAGCAGTAGGCTATGCTAGAGAGTCTGGATGTACAGTAGGCTATGTCTTCTACGTTTGTGTAAGTTCACTCTGCATTGTCTGCAGGACAAAATCGTCTGATGACACAATGTATCCCTATTGGTAACAGTGCATAACTGTGCACTATTTAATGATTTGTCCTTTTAATCAGACACATATTTAGAAATTCCTTCAATTATGAGCGTATATGCATAGAATTGCCAATTTAAAAAATTAAATTATAATATGCAAACAGAAAAGTATAAGTGTATTGTTTGGTGAAGCATCACAAAAGACAGTGTCTTTGTCACGAGCATCCCAGCAGCCTCTGTCCTTCCCCTCCCAATCACTACTACCTTCATTCTCACTGATGAGCACCATCTTGACCTTTAACACTGTTCATTTTGCCTACTTTGGCCTATATTTGATCTTTATAAATGGAATAGAAAACAGCTTATATATAGTGGATCTGTCTTTATTTGTGCCATGTTATATTTATAAGATTCATCCATGTTTTAGTGTACATTTGTGGTTTTTAAAATTTTTTATTACTGTAGCATATTTTGTGTGCATATATCTCACTGTCTAGTCAGTGGTTGATGAGCATTTGGATTTTTCTACTCTTTGGCTTATAAGAATTATGCTGCTATGAGTAATCTTTTGTGCGTCTCTGTGTACCCAGGCACACACATATTTTAAATATATATTCCTAGGGATGGAATAATTATGTTTTTGTAGATGTTCAGCTTTCATGGATACAGCCCAGATCTCAGTACCAATGTACATTTCATCAGGAGGGTATGACAGTTGCAGTTTTTCCATGTCCTTAACAGCATCCAGATAGTCAATTTTCCATTTTGGCTCTTCTAATGGATCCATGGTAGTATTTCATTATGGTTTTAACTTGCTTTTACCCAGTGATTTAAATGTTCAGCACATTTTTTATATGCTTATTAGCCATCTGTCCTCTTTGGTGAAATATCAGTTTGGGTCTTACACCAATTTTCCTATGCTGTGTATCTGTTTTTGTTATTCATTTGTTGGGAGTACATGAAATTTTCTGCATATAAATCTGGCTGGACATGTATATATTTAATTCCTTCTTCCATCCTTCTTCCATTTTACCCTTTCACTCTTAATGGCTTCATTTGAGGAGGAGTTCTTAATTTTAATATAATCCAATCAGTTGCATTTTTCCTTTTGGTTAATGCTTTTTATGTCCTCTTTATGTCCTTGCCTCCCACCAGACCATGAGGTTCTTTCCTTGCTTTTTTCTAAAAGCTTTATTGTTATTGCTTTTACATTCTGATCTACAGTTTATCTGGAATTGATATTAGCATATGTTGTGAGGTAGGGAGTAAGAATCTTGTTTTTTCCCAAGTACATAGCCAGTCAACACAGCATCATTTATAAGAAAACCATTCTTTCCCCACTGAAATGTCAGTATGTCTTGGTTGAGAATCAGCTAACTATATATATATGTCTGTACATTGTTTATGCAGTCATTTATCAGCATACTGTCTTAATTACTTTATGAGTCATTTATAATAGATCTTATCGTTTGGTAATGCAGCTTTGCCTTAGTTTTTCTAGGCCCTTTGCATTTCCAATGTAAATTTCAGAATAAGCTTGCAAATTCCCATCAAGAAACAAAAACCTGCTTTGATTGGGATTCCGAGTCTATAGATCAATTTGGGGAAAGTTGATAGCTATACAGTATTTGAATCTTCTAATTCACAAATTTAGTTTAGCCTGTATTTATTTGTTTCATTTCTGTCAGTAATGCTTTAGTCTTCAATATGAAGGTTCTGTCTTTTTAAAAGCTTATTCATAGGATTTTGATGCTTTTGATGCAATTTAAGTGGTATTTTAAAATGTCAATGTGTATTTATTGCTGGTATATAAGAATACAACTGTTATATATATTTTTGTATCCAGTGACTTGTTATAATCACTTTTTATGTATGCATTTAAAAATTTGAAGTATAATTTACTTATGATATAGTAAATTTTCTTAAAGTGTACTGTTTAATTAGTTTTGACAAATGTATATATAGTCATTTAGCCATCACTTCACTCAAAATATAGAATATTCTGTTTACCCCAAAAGTTCCTGTGCCTCTTTGCAGTAAGTTTCCTCCCCTTACCCTAGGCTCCTGGTCGGCAAACTGCGGCTCGTGAGCCACATGCGGCTCTTTGGCCCCTTGAGTGTGGCCCTTCCACAAAATACCACGTGCGGGTGCTACTTCGATAAGGAATGTACCTACCTATATAGCTTAAGTTTAAAACATTTGGCTCTCAAAAGAAATTTCAGTCGTTGTACTGTTGACATTTGGCTCTGTTGACTATGAGTTTGCCGACCACTGCCTAGGCCCTGGGAAATACGGATCTCTTTTATATCCCTGAAGTTTTCCTTTTCTAAAATGCCAGATAAATAGAGTTACACAAATTGTACAATATATGTTTTGTTTTGTATCCGGCTTTTTTCACATAGCACAGTGCTTTTGAGCTGTGTCCGTGTTGTTGCATTTATCAGTAGTTCATTTATTTTCATTGTATGGCTCTACTATGTATAAATGATCAACTGGACTGTCTCCAGTTCTTGGCTATTATAAGTAAAGCTGTTATGATCATGGGCTTACAGATTTTTGCATAGCCATAAGATTTTATGTTTCTTGGATAAATACCCAGGAGTAGAATTGCTGGGTCATATGGTCAGTGAATGCTTAAAAATATAGGAAATTGCCATGCTGTTTCCAAATGGCCGTATCATCTTGTCTTCTGTGAGAGGTCCATTTGCTCTGTTCAACCTTTAACTTGTTTTTAGGACTGAGTGGCAACTCCCAAGCACTTTACAAGCAGAGCTAGAAACTGGAAGGTTATTTCATTTAAATGAAACTATACAATATGTGGCCTTTGTGACTGACTTCACTTAGCATATTTTCAAGGTTTATTCATGGTCAGTACCTCATTTGTTTTTATTGCTGAATAATATTTCATTGTTTGGATATGCTATATTTTTTGCCTATTCATCAAATGATTGACATCTGGGATTTTTCTACTTCTTGAATAATGCTGCTGTGAACACCCATGTATGTGTTTTTATGTGGACATATGTTTTTTATTTCTCTTGGATGTATACCTAGGAGTGGAATTGCAGGGTCAACTGGTAACTTTCTCTGTACATTTTGAGGACCTGCCAGACTGTTTTCCAATGTGGTACAACATTTTATCTCCCACTTGTGGTGTGTGAGGGTTCCAGTTTCTCTACATCATTGCTACCACTTGTTATGTTCATTCTATTACAGCCGTCCTAGTGGGTTTGAAGTGGTGTGTCTTGGTGATTTTGATTTGCATTACTTGATTTTTGAATTATAAGCCCACCATTTATCTTTGTGTGTGTGTGACAGAGACAGAGAGTGAGACAGAAAGAGGGGCAGAAAAGGACAGACAGACAGGAAGGGAGAGAGAGACAGAAAGAGGGGCAGATCGGGACAGACAGACAGAAAGGGAGAGAGATGAGAAGCATTAATTCTTTGTTGCGACTCCTTAGTCTCCTCAGTTGTTCGTTGATTGCTTTCTCATATATGCCTTGACCAGGGGGCTACAGCAGAGCGAGTGACCCCTTGCTCAAGCCAACGACCTTGGGCTAAGTCAGTAACCTTGGGCTTCAAGCCAGTGATCTTTGGGCTCAAGCCAGCAACCATGGGGTCATGTCTATGATTCCACGCTCAAGCCGGATGAGTTTGTGCTCAAGCCAGCAACCTCAGGGTTTTCAAACCTGGGTCCTCCGCCTCCGCGTCCGCGTCCCCGTCCAACGCTCTATCCACTGTGCCACTGCCTGGTCAGGCAAGCCCACCATTTATCTTTAGCAAGTAATGTATTTATCTAAGTTGATGAATTTACAATTTATCAACTTAAAAAAAAAATAATATGTTGCAGTAATATAAGGTTATAGTAATTAAGTATATAGAAATATAGGAAATCATGGGAGATATATAAAAATAATTAGGATGTAATATTAAAAGCAATTAAGGAAATTAAATAAAGTTATGCTGTCTGGATAGGAATTAATACAGTGTGTACAGATATGATAAACAGACTCTGTGACAACGCCTTCCTGGCACCAGGCTGCGTGTTTGAGGGTGTGCCGTACGGAGAAGGGGAGGACTTTCAGCCAGAAGGAAGCAAATGTATCAAGTGTTCCAGTGTTGTTGTACCTATGAAGGAAGTACCTATAACAGCTCCTGCACGTGGTGGAGTCCTGCAGAACCCTGTGTCCTGCGCTGAAGTTTCAAAGTATTATTAGAGTTTTCCATTTTTCCTTTCAGTTTTTATTACATTTGAATCTCAGTAATTAGGTGTATGTATACTTAATATTGTTGTGCCTTCTTAATGTGTTAACCTATTTATTATGAAATATATGTCTTTGACTCTGATAATATCTCTTATCTGAAAATCTTTATCTCTATGAATATAGCTACTCTAATTTATCTTACTTCACTTTCTTTTCTTTAAATCTATTGTGTATTCTATTTAAACTTTTTTTATTGTTGTTGTTTTTTGTAAGTATATGGTTTGGATTTGCTTGACGAGATGTATACCATTAAATTGTAGGGTTTGCCCTTGCTGGTTGACTCAGCAGCAGAGCATTGGCCCGGCGTGTGGAAGTTCTAGGTTCGATTCTCAGTCAGAGCACACAGGAGAAGTGACTATCTGCTTTTCCACGTCCCCCCTCTCCTTCCTTACTCTCTCTCTCTTTCCCTCCCGCAGCTAAGGCTCCATTGGAGCAAAGTGGTCTCGGGTGCTGAGGACGGATCCATGGCCTCTGCGTTAGGTGCTAGAGTGGCTCTGGCTGCAATGGAGCGACACCCCAGATGGGCAGAGCATCGCCCCCTGGTGGGCATGCCGGGTGGATCCTCGTCGGGCACATGTGGGAGTCTGTCTCTGCCTCCCTGCTTCTAACTTTGGGGGCAAAAGTTGTAGGGTTTAAACCATTTTTATTTAATCTTTGGTTAGGTATAAGTCTGTCATCATGCTCTTTTTTTTATATTTGTTTTACCCATTCTTTGTTTTTTCTTTCCTTTCTTGCCTTCTTTTGGACTGAATATTTTTTAGTTTTCCATTTTATTTCTACTTTTGTCTTATTAACTATGCATCTGTTTAATTTGGTTTAGTGATTGTTCTGGAGTTTAACATATGCATCTTATCACAGTCTACCTTCAGATAATATACTACATGTATAACGTAAGAATCTTAGGACTGCCATCCTTTGTTTTATTGTTGTCATAGGTGTTTTTTCTATATATGTTATAGCCCCCATAGTACCTTGTTACCATTTATGCTTTAAAATGACAGTTTTCTTTTAAAATAAAAAATACAAAAGTCTATACATGCCAACATATTTACTATTTCTATTATTCTTTATTTCTTTGCTAAGATCCAGGTTTTCATCTGATGTCATTTTATTTTGTCCTGAAAAAGTTTATTTATTTTTATTTAGTGATTTGGTAGAGAAGATGGGGGAGAGAGATCGACTTGTTGTTCCACTCATTCACACATTCATTGGTGGTTTCTTGTATGTGCCCTGACTGGTGACCTGGTGCATCGGGTCAATGTTCTAACCAACTGAGCTACCCAGTCAGGGCTGAAATAGTTTATTTAATGTTTCTTCTAGTGCAGATGTGCTGTTGAGACAGATTCTCTCAGCCTTTGTCAGAAGATGTCTTAATTTTGCATTCTTAAAAAATACTGTTTTATTTGGAAATAAGTTTAAACTTATGGGGAAGTTGGAGCACTTGTATAGAACATATACCCGCCCTTTACACAGACTCACCTATTAGCGTCTGCCCCATTTGCTTCATGAATTAGTTTCTCTCTCTGTATGTGACTGCATATATATTATTCTGTACATCTTTATACATACATTTTTTTGAAATCTGAGAATAAGTGGTATAATTTTGACTCTTTATTCCTAAATACTTTATTGTGTATTTCCTAAGAAAAAGGATATTCTCTTTTATTGCCTTCCAAATAGTTATCAATTTCAATAAATTTAACTTTGTTACAGGACTTTATTGTCTCTATTCTAGATTTAGCAGCGGACCCAAAATGACTTTTATAGATTTCCTTCTCCTCCAGTGCATGACCCAGTTTTGGATCACATATTTCATTTAGTTGTGATATCTTTTCAATCTCTTTCAGTTTGGAACAATTCCTCAGCCTTTCTTTGTTTTTTTATGACATTGGCATTTTAAAAGAATATAGCCTTTGTTTTTTTCCAAATAGAATGTTTCTCAGTCTGACTTTGTCTAATATTTTCTTACAATAACATTCAGGTAGTGCATTCTTGAATGTTGATGAACTGTTGGCTACTCCTTCCTGTGTTTGACTGGTTTCAGTACTATATGAATACTGTGCAAGTAATGCTTTGTCCTTTTCAGAATACCAATCACATCCAGAGGTGTTCGACATCTTTGTGCCCCTCATTTGCGGTGGCAAGTTTGAGCACCTTGTCAGTTTCTCCATTGTATAGTTTTTCCCTTGCTACTAATAAGAAATCTATCAAGAGACATGTTAAGTATATATTCTATATTTCATTACACTTTTACTCCTGTATTCAGCATTTTTGATAATTTTACCCAAACTTATTTTTTCTGCAGTTATTGTAAAATGATCGTTTTCTAACTTCAGCAGTCCTTCCACGTTTGCTAGTTGTCACTTGCCATAATTCTGAAAACAAGAGCCCTCTTGTTTTCTTTCTTTTCCTTTTTTTTTGACAGAGACAGAGAGTCAGAGAGAGGGACAGATAGGGACAGACGACAAGAAGGGAGAGAGATGAGAAATGTCAGTTCTTCGTTGCAGCACCTTAGTTATTCAGTGATTGCTTTCTCATGTGTGCCTTGACGGGGGGGTGGAGAGAGCTACAGCAGGACGAGTGATCACTTGCTCAAGTCAGTGACCTTTAGGCTCAAGCCAGTGTCTCCTTGCCCAAGCTGGTGACCTTGGGGTTTCGAACCTGGGTCCTCCGCCTCCCAGTCTGACACTCTATCCACTGTGCCACCGCCTGGTCAGGCCCTCTTATTTTCTTTTTGTCTAGGGTCAGTGTCCATTCACAGTAGGAGCTTCTTTATGCTGATATCCATTCCTCATGACATGCTCCATTATTTCTTCATATGTGTGTGTATATATGTGTATGTGTATATATACATACATATATATATATATATATATAATATGTATAATTTTTTTTTTTTTTACAGAGACTAATAGAGTCAGAGGGATAGATAAGAACAGACAGACAGGAACAAAGAGAGATGAGAAGCATCAATCATCAGTTTTTCGTTGCGACACCTTAGTTGTTCATTGATTGCTTTCTCATATGTGCCTTGACTGCGGGCCTTCAGCAGACCAAGTGACCCCTTGCTGGAGCCAGTGACCTTGGGTCCAAGCTGGTGAGCTTTTGCTCAAGCCAGATGAACCCGTGCTCAAGCTGGCAACCTCGGGGTCTTGAACCTGGTTCCTCTGCCTCCCAGTCTGAAGCTCTATCCACTGAGCCATTGCCTGGTCAGATCATTTTTTTTTTTTTGAAAGAGACATATAGAGAGAAAGACAGACAAATAAGGACAGACAGGAAGGGAGAGAGACGAGAAGCATCAATTCTTTGTTGCGGCATCTTAGTGGTTCGTTGATTGCTTGTTCATTGATTGCTTTCTCATATGTGCCTTGACCGGAGGGGTTGTAGCAGAACAAGTGACCCCTTGCTCAAGCCAGTGACCCCTAACTTAAGCATGTGAGCCCGCACTCAAGCCAGATGAGCCCACGCTCAAGCTGGCGACCTCAGGACCTCGAACCTGGGTCTTCCAAGTTCCAGTTTGACACTCCATCCTCAGTGCCACCGCCTGGTCAGGCTATAATTTTTTTCTAAAATCATTTTCTTGTTTTTAGTATAGCAAGACAGTGCAGGTTCATCTTGTCCTTCCCTGTCCCAGTTCTGGAATCAGCCATTTCCCTGAGGAGCTTTGGTTCTTTTTCCTTGGAAACCAAGAAATGGTTCCTTTGCTTCTAGGTTCTTTTAGCAGAGATATATTCATACATAAACATGTATACGCACACATGTAAGTCCATTTACACTTGAAATCATGAGAACATACTGACATCTCTACTTTGAATTCAGCCCCACAGCGTTCTTTATTCACTTTATTTCATATTTGTATTTCTCCTTTTCTCATAGGGAGCCTTCCCAGTAGCTTCAGTGCATTTACTAGTTTGTTCGGTTCTATAGTATATCTGCACTACTTCCAGAATTGCTCCCTCTGTACTACCACACCAGTGCAAACAGACCTACCTGTATGAAGGAATTCTGGGTTTCCTCTGACTCCCCTCTACTCAGCCTTCCCTCTCTTCTCCTCCTTGGCCTGGACTAGCGGTGTATAGTCAGAGTGCGTTGATAAGTTCTTTTTGGCTCCCTTCATTGTAGTTAGGTTATTTATTTGAAATATAGTGGGGAGCATTTATTTTACTTTGTTTCTAATTTTTGTTATTTAGTAACCCTTTTTTAGTGCAATTGATAAATGCAACATTTAAAAAGATGTATTTTTAGAACCTGTTGCTGTCATAAAAGTATTATATACAGTGGCAGTTTTGTTTGCTTTTGTTTCAAGAGTGTTCCTAATTGCTTTTTGAAGCATTTTTATATGGTAGCTTTAAAATTCTTGTGAGATAATTCTAGCATCTGAGTCATCTTTAGTGTTGGCATCTGTTGTCTTTTCTCATTCAAGTTGTGATTTTCCTGCTTCTTACTATGACTTAGTTGTGATTTATTGTATCTTGTACCTCTTGAGTGTAATACGAGATTCTTGATCCTATTTGAATATAGTTTCAGCAGGCACTCACCTTTTGGTTCAGCACGCAGATCCTGGCCTACTTTTGTGGGCTGTGGTTCTATTGACAATTTAGTTTTTAGAACCCATGCTGTGTCATTTAATAGCTACCTGGAGGCCACTCTGAAAACCTGGTATTTCATACTGTGGTTCAGTTCTCAACCCTATTCACATATTCTAGATATTTGGTCAGGAGGGTATCCAGGATTTCCTGTGCAGGTTTAAAGAATGCTTTTTTTCCAGGTTTCTTCTCGTTGAGATCCTCCCTCTAAACAGTAGTTGAGAGGTTGAAGATGCCACCTGCCACCACTGGGTGAGAGTAGAAGTCTGGGCTCCTCACTGGGTCTCTACTGACACAGTGTTGGCAGGAAAAGAAAGCCTGCTTCAGGCCTTGCTAGTTGGTGATGGGGCACAGGGGGTGGAAGTCCACATTCCCCGCTTATTCTCTGATGGTACTGCCTGAGACTGGGAGCATCAGCAGTGTTTAGCTGGAGTAGATCAGGTATTGATCTTCCCCTTTTGCAGTCCTTTAATTAGAATAGGTTTTTCTTAAGGCTTTCCCCAACCCTGTGCTTATTGGTGGTTCTGGGTTGCACAATTCACCAAAGCACAGTCTTGGATATGTAGAAGATAAAGAAAATTCAGGGGACTGGTGATGGTGTTGGTCCCCAAATTCTGAGGTCCTTAGCCAGTTCACTTTCTCTCTTAGCCAGTTCACTTTCTCCCTTCCACTTTTTAGAGTTCTTGGATTATTCTGTTATATCTAGGGTGTTTAGTCGGGAAGAATATGAGAAATGAGAATAGAGTCAAATTCAGGGGTCCCCAAACTACGGCCCATGGGCCGCATGCACCCCCCTGAGGCCATATATCCGGCCCCCGTTGCACTTCCGGAAGGGGCACCTCTTTCATTGGTGGTCAGTGAGAGGAGCACAGGATGCATCCGCACCCGTATAGTTCCATTGAAATACTGGTCAGTTTGTTGATTTAAATTTACTTGTTCTTTATTTTAAATACTGTATTTGTTCCTGTTTTGTTTTTTTACTTTAAAATAAGATATGTGCAGTGTGCATAGGGATTTGTTCATAGTTTTTTTATAGTTCGGCCCTCCAACGGTCTGAGGGACAGTGAACTGGCCCTTGTGTAAAAAGTTTGGGGACCCCTGGTCTAATTCATCTTGTTTAAAACCAGTTCTTGTTCATATATATTAAATTTCTGTGTTAGGTGCAAACACATTGGGGATTTTTATATGTTCTTGATGAATTGATCCCTTTATTTAATTTCCTACTTTATTCCTGGAATGTTCAGTGTTCTGAAGTCTCTTATACCTCATATTAATATAGCTATTCCAAGTTTTTTAAAATTAGTAGTTAATACACCTCTTTCCATTCTTTATTTTGACTTAGGTATGCCTTTTATTTAAAATGGGCCCTCTGCCTGACCGGGCGGTGGCGCAGTGAATAGCGTGTCAGACTGGGATGCGGAAGACCCGGGTTCGAGACCCCGAGGTTGCCAGCTTCAGCATGGGCCCATCTGGTTTGAGCAAAGGCTCGCCAGCTTGAACCCAAGGTCGCCGGCTCCAGCAGGTGGTGGCTTAGTCTGCTGAAGGCCCGTGGTCAAGGCACATGTGAGAGAGCAATCAATGAACAACTATGGTGTCGCAGCAGCAGCAAAGAACTGATGATTGATGCTTCTCATTTCTCTCTGTTCCTGTCTGTCTGTCCCTATCTATCCCTCTCTCTGACTCTCTCTCTGTCCCTGTAAAAATAAATAAATAAATAAAACATTTAAAATGGACCCTCTGTTGAAATCATATAGTGTGGTCTTTATTTTTTATCCATTCTTTATTCTCTGTCTCTTATTGGTGCTTTTAGAACATTTTCATTTAATGTAATTATGATACTGTTGGCTTTATTAACATATGGCTAGTTTTCTGTTTGTTTTACATACCTTTTGTTCATTTTACCTTTTTTTACTGTCTTTTGGATTGAATATTTTTATTACATCTTATTTTTACTATTGGCATATTTTACTTATATTTAAAAACGTTTTAATTGTCCCCCTACAGATTGTAGTATGTACCTTTAATTATTCACAGTCTACCTTTAAGTAATAAACTGCTTCACTTATATAGTGTGAGAACCTTACAATCCAGTTCCTAATTATTTGTGCTATTCCTCTGTCATGAATTTTACATATTTACATAGGCTATTAACATCACGTTGCTCTTGTGTTTCCTTTAAACATACAGTTAGTTAAAAATAAGAATAATTACCTTTATTTTTTTTACTATTTATAGCACTTTTGTTACAGAGACAAGTTTCTGGTTTTATATTTTTTTCTGCTTAAAGATCTTAAAGACATTTTGCAGTACAGGTCTACTAATGAAACATTTTCTCAATTTTTGTCTCAGAAAATTTTTATTTCTCTTTTACTTTTGAAAAAGACTTCCATCAGTATAGAATTCTGTATTGGTAGGGTTTTTATCCCAACACTATAAATTAGTCACTCCATTGTCTTCTGGCTTGAATAGTTTTTGATGAGAAGCATAATGTAAAGCTGTGTGTGTAATATACAACTTTTCTTGAACTGGCTATCAGGTTTTCCGTGTGTCTATGTGTATGTATGTTGTAATTTTGTTTTGCATTTATCCTGCTTGATGTTCTTTGATCTTCTTGCATTTGTGGTTTGCTTCCTTTCATTATATTAGGCAAATTCTAGCCATTAGGTCTTCAACTATTTCTTCTCTTTTCTTTTTCTGGGATATCTATAACGTGTATGTTAGACCAGTGTTTTTCAACCAGCAGTCCACCAGAAATTTCATGCCGGTCTGCAAAAGAGTGAACCACTCTGATGTTGGATGAAGATTATAGACCCCAGTGATCTTAGTTGAATTCACTTATGATCAAGGTGATTTTTACCTTAGCGGTCCCCAAAATAATTATCCTATTTTCACCAGTACCCAAGTATAAAGAGGTTGAAAACTATTGCCCTACACACATTTACACACAAAAAGATACTATGTCTGGAATTTGCTTCACAGTAACCCATGGGAGGGAGCCATGTAAATAAAAGTGACACATAGTAGTTCAGTATTGTTTAAGGTAGAAAATAAATATATGAAGGGAAATCACACTCTTCATTCTACTTTTATATACATTTAATATAATTCCCATTTTAAAGTATTTTGGTTTTTCTTTTACAAAACCTACAGTCCCAAGAGAATCATTTAAGAATGCAGCTACCTCAATTTAAAGTTTGTTTTAGATAAAAGGTACACTGGGAGGTGCCTTTTGCCTCCCTATATCAAACCAGTAGAGACAGTGCAAGCACTGATCTCCATGGGCATGAACAGCCAGCAAAAATTTAGCAGATTGTGGTATAACAAGAAAGGGACCGCTTGTATTCTATCCAGTCTGTTAACAGAAGTATCATTTAAGATAGGGAACATCTGGTATACTCTCTTCTAAGGTATTAAAGAAAACTATATTAGCATTGGATACAGTTTAGAGCAGTGGTTCTTAACCTGGGTTCTGTCGAACCCTAGGGGTTCCATGAGTCGGTCTCGGCTTCGGAGAAGCCTCTGCCGCGGAGGCCAGAATAAATACCGTAATTTGTTGTGAGTTCATGCACTTTGTTGGTTTTGTTCTTTGAGCAAGGTGATGTTCATAGATGGCTCATTTTGTGCCCCAGTAAAAAACATATACCTATGTCTTGAATTTGGAAAAGAAAATCATATTTTATTGATCACTAAAGAAGGGTTTGGTGAATGCGCATATGAGACTGGTGGGTTTGGTACCTCAAAAAAGGTTAAGAACCACTGGTTTAGGGACTTAAATCTTTTAGGTAGACTTCTGAGTTTTTCTATGATGTAGAGATCTGGATATAATGTCACTCCCAAATGATGGATAATCTATAACACTGTAACTTTTCTTGAATCAATCAGAGCTAATCATAGGCCAACCAACAAGCCTGAAATTTAAGGAAAGACAGGTGCCTTAGAAAAGTGGTTTTCAACTGCTCGGCCACTGGACTTTATAATCTTCATATGACATCAGGATGGTTAACTCTTTTGCAGACCGTCATGGAATTTCTGGCCTACTAGTAGTTGAAAACCACTGGTGTAGGGGATTGCAGATTTTTATTCTGCACCATATGTTTTTTAGTTTTAACATGTTGATGTTGGAGGCAGAAAAATAATGCTCACAACTTTAATGCTCTTTGCATTCCAAGTCATTTATGTATGCAACAGAATGTATTCCAGATCTTTGATGTTTGTGATTGTTAACTAAATCTGAGGCAAGCTCCCTTTCCCCCTGGTATTTGTAGACCTTTGTCTTTCTGTGAATAGTAGTCTGTTGTACCATATTTAGTGTATTGGAATTTGAGTGGATATCCCCTAAGATTTGAATTCACCCTAATAAATTAATTGTCATATGTCATTGAGACTGCTATTTATATTCAGAGGAAAGAACACAGTGACTTTATTGTATTTTTCTGGTTCTATTTTAAACTGTTTGTATATATGAGTTCAGTGTTTTAACTGTTATTTTTTAACCTTTTATTTTGAAATAATTTTAGACTTACAGAAAAATAATAAAAATGGGACAGGGAGTTTACATATACCCATCACCCAGTTTCATTGTTAACAGCTTTCATGACCATAGTAGAGGAGCAAAACCATGTAATTAACAATGGCTGTATGTCTTTATTTTTACAGCTGCTGAAATAGTTCAAGAAATTGAAAATATGGAGAAGACTAGGATGCGTCTTGAAGCAAGTAAACTCAATGAAAACGTATGTTGTAGTCTATTTCAGTATCTGGGCAGAAATAAAGGAGAGAAAAGTTGAATACCCGACTAAAATTAAAACCCGTATTACATCAGTGCAGTGAAGAATGTACTGGAACACATTTCCATTTAATATATTAGGATCTATCTGGAGCTCATTGTTAGCACAAAATCCTATCATATTTAGCAGTCTTCTAGCACAAAATGCAATCAGAAGTAGAGTTTATTAATGAGTTATAATCCTTAGGAAAAGCATATGCCTATATATCTGGTAGCCTTTACATTTGTCCTGTCTCTGGGGGTGGCATTTGGTAAGCTATTTCACCCTGTGCCCCAACCATCTTCATCTGTAAAACTAGGGTTAAACTTGATGATATCTAAGATCCCTTTTGAGCACTGGCATTCTGTAATTATATGATTATACTGATTGAGAAATTAAGTAATTGCAGGAGTTTATGAGGATTGGGTATCTGTTGAGCTTATTGAGAGAATCAGAGACCTAAAATTCTTCACTATTGCCTTCCTCTCTAGCTTGATGGCCCAAAACTTAAGGAAAGGATGCCAAAGAAGAAAATAGTCACTGTGTCCTGTGACACCAAAGGAAGTGTTTTAGGCATTCTCTAATAGACTTTTTTTGTTTTAGATCATCAGCAATGTGTCTGTAAGAAAAACAACAACATTACGGAAGTGAATTTATAGTTGAGTAGTAGAAAAACTGAGGTTTTTATTGACTTTATTACTACCTATGTGCTAACTGTAAGAGGAAGACTGTAATAAATGATGCAAGTAGACTTCTAATCTTTTAGGTCTTAGATTTTAAAAGGTGGAACTAGAAATTTATACATAAGTTTGTATTTTCTCTGTATTTTACTTTTTTTACATATCTGGGAAGTTAGGTTGGAAAACACAGAATGCAAACAATCTGCCATGCCGATGATCTGCTAAATGTCTCTAGTCTTGTAGTTTAAAGTGTTACTTGTTGTTTTAATGCATGTGAAAAATTAAGTATTAAAAATTTAATTGATTGTTATATTAATAGTTCATATATTCTAGTGGTATCCATGTTGTATTTTCTACTGATGAGAAATAAGTAATGAGTAAAATGCATACAATTTATGGTATTCAAAGCTCACAGTGGTTATTTTTCCTAGGTCTATATAAAACAAAGATGAGAGATTATTTTACTCTGTTTTGAACATCCGCATTTGAGATTTCAAAGTTTATAGTACTGATTTGTTTTTGCCATTTAATGAATTTTTAATTAAGATTTTTTTTTTATTATTTTAGATAATGATTTTTACAAAGAACCAAACAGAAAAGGAAATAGATGAAATTCACAGTAAATACCGTAAGTTGTCTGACATTTTCTTTATATGGAGAGAATTTGGATTGTAGTTTTCTGTCTTAGTAAATTTTTAAAATAAATTTCCATATTAATGTTTGACACAAACTTTTCTTGAACATTACTTAAGAGATGGAATTTTCCTTGTGTTTACTCAGGCTGTGACCTCTTCTGTGTCAATGTACCTCCTTTTTGATTTGTGACTAACATTCTACTTTGAGCTTATCACTAAGCACTTAGCAAATTTCAATTAGCTGCTCTCAAAGCATCTCTGTGAGAAGAAAATGGGATTAAAACGGAAACATTTCTGACTTCCCATCCTGTTTCAAGCCACTCAATGACAGTATTTCTGTCAAAAATTTTAGCACTTAGAGCTTGCAAACTTATGCCCCAAAGAGTTTTGTTTTATTAAGTATTAACAATTAATTGTGTAAGACAATTTTGTTTTCTTTTTTCAGTTTTTTATTTATTGATTTGAGAGAGAGAAAGAGGGGGAGAGAGAGAAGTATCAACTTGCTGTTCCAGTTACTTGTGCCCCCACTGATTGCTTCTCACATGTGACCTTAGGGGTCAAGCCAGGATCCCAGGATCAAACTGGTTACCTTGGTTCTCCCAGATACCGCTCTATCCCCTGCACTGCTGACCAGGGCCGTTTTTCCAGTTCGTAAGCTTTGAAGGGGCAGATTGAGCAGTGCTGTGTTTGGGTACAGAGGATGAAGTAGCACACAGACATGGGATGTAGGTGTGATGGTCCGTGCCTACTGGGGAAGGAACAGGAGCCTAGACTATTCAGGAACCATAGGCTCAACACCAGAAGTCACAGCTCTGGAAGTTGTGTGAAAGTTCTAGAAAGATCAGTGTGGTGTGATTTTCTTTTTTTAATCAACTTTTGGGAAGCCAAAGTGATTTCTCTTGAGACAGGAGATAGAGACTATCAGATGATCACTCAATTGGCATAACTGAAGCCTGTAACAATAGGAAACCAGAAAATTTACCTGGAGAAAAAGTAATTTAAGTTACTAAAAGAACGATGCCTAACAAATATGCCACACCGAGAAAGAAGCTGGTTAGACACGGCAGGACAGCATGGAAATATCTGCTCCCACCATTTCAATATCTAAAAAAAGCTTAACTTTACTAAATATGGCATGTTAAACTAATTGATTTAGCCCTAAGATAAACCTCAGTATATACTTAAAACACAAACAAACCTGTCAGACATATTTTGTTGTATCATAACATCAAGAAACAGATGTTTTGCCACACAATTAAGTAACCAAATTAAGGAGTGTTTATTTTAAAGCTGGTGACCACACGAAGACCTAAGTCAGTCAAATCATGTGGCCTCAAACACAGTTTGGGCCTAGCTTTTAAAGACAAAATCACATACTGGTGTTGGGGTCTGGGAAGGAGGGGAGCTCAGCGAAGCATGATACAAAAGCAGTACAACATAGTCATTAATCTTGCTAATCTCGTTAAATCTTATTGTCTTGTTACAGTGTTTATCTATAAGATCAATTTAAAGAAAAAATATTTTTACACACTAAGATCATGAGCTCTGAAGATGATAACATAGTAGTGATAAATGTTTCACATGCTTAACAAAAACGTTTCTAAACATTCTAGGATTTACATCTCACCTCTGACACATCTGCAATTTGGCAAAACTAACTTCAAGGCCAGGGGTAGAGAGTTTTAATCCTAAGTAAGTTTGGGGGTTATTTAGAGTTTAAGATGGAAAAGAAGCTAAATGAAGTTACTTATGCTGAGAGCCTTTTAAAGTTACCTATTGCTAAAAGCCTTTTTTCCCCTATATTTCAGTTTCTAAAGCTTAAGTGCTTTATTATAGTTTAGTCACACATTTTGATTTAGTGTTGGGGTCCAAATTTACTATTGATTTCTCTTCCTCATTTAAACATTTTTATTAATATTTTTTTTATTAATAACTATAGTTTTACAAATCAACATATGTTCTCACAGCTTACTATTAAAAAGCCAAAACTGTCCTTCTTCCACCATCAACCTATCTTCATTCCCATTCCCTGGGGATAACAACTGTCAGGACTTTGGGTAATTATCTTTATTTTATGGAAAGATTGTTCTTCTATTTCTTGAAGTGTTTCAGTTTTTTTTGTTTTGTTTTATTGTGTGTGTGTGTTTCAGTTTTTTATGTTAACTATTGATTGATCAATCAGTAAATGCCCCAATATGAAAAATTGAGATTTAGCTCTTTTATACAATTCTGACTCCTACCTTTGTCTCTATCCCATCCTCTGATTATTGGCATAATTTTTGTAAGTTTAATATTTAGACACTTGGTTTACAGCTTTGAACCAGGCACACAGTGGTTATGAAGAGTAACAGAATATGCCACCCTCACAATATACCACTGTGGTATAGGGATTAATTACTTTTAGCCGAAGGTAACTGAGAAGAAGCAGATACAAAAAAAGCTCTCTTGCCTCCCCTGCACCCCCCCCCCCCCCGTTTACCTAAATGCAGGACATAAATTTATAATGTTATTTGTTCTTCCTCCCCTCTCTGTCTCTAGAGATTCTTTAGTCTTCATATCAATGGAGAAAGCACTGATTTACTTTTTTTTTTTTTTTTGGTGACAGAGAGAGAGGGACAAAGAGGGACAGACAGACTCAGAGGGGGAGAGATGAGAAGCATCAATTCTTCGTTGCAGCACCCTAGTTGTTTATTGATTGCCCTCTCACATGTGCCTTGACTGGGGGGCTATAGCAGACTGAGTAACCCCTTGCTCCAGCAAGAGACCTTGGGTTCAAGCTAATGAGCTTTGCTCAAACCAGATGAGCCTGTGCTCAAGCTGGTGACCTTGGGGTTTCGAACCTGGGTCTTCCGCATCCCAGTCCGACGCTCTATCCACTGCGCCACCGCCTGGTCAGGCTGATTTACTCTTTTTTACAGTGTTTTTTCTAGTCAACTCCCCATAACTGTCCTCTCACACGCTTTTTTTTTTGTTATCTGAAGGTAGTAGTATCTATGTGTGCTGCCAAAGTGAACACCTCAATGTGGTATTTAAGCCAGTGTTCTAGTCTAGCTTCCATGTATATGTAGGGTATGCATGTTAATAAACTTGTTTTTCTTTTGTCAATCTGCATTTTGATATAAGGTTCACAGCAAAGAACTAAGGTTAGAGGGAAAACCATTTTTTCCTTCACTATTGTTAAAATTTGTTTCAGGAAAGTATTCTATTTCTCATATAATTACCATGTTTTTCATTCCATAAGACACACCTGACCATAAGGTACACCTAGGGTTTTAAGGAGGAAAATAAGAAAAAAAAATATTCTGAACCAAATGGTGTGTTAAAATATTTAACAAAATACTGTATTTTTTGCTTCATGAGACACATGGGCATTTTCCCCTTTACTTTATTGGGGGAAAAAGTGTGTCTTATGGAGCCAAAAATATGGTAATCATTTTCTTTGACTTGCTTAGTTTTCTACTTATCTAGTATTTATCTCTAAAATTTCCCCCAGAAATGTATATCACTTTCCAATACATTTAAGCACTTTGAGTGTTTATCAGCTCATTATTTTCTCAGTGCCCTCCTGCCTGAAACAGCCAGCCCTGTCATCCTGTCCATTCTGCTCTGTTTGTGCTTTGAGCCTTCCATGGCAGCTGTCCTGGGATTTCTTTCTCAGCCTTCTGAGTATTGTGCTCTCTCCCCACTGTATGTCATTTATTTCAGCATCCATGTCTGTCTTTCCTTTCCTTGTTTTGGTGGAATACACTTTTCAGGAAACTCCTTGAGGAAAAAGTATATGGTTAAGACCATACATGACTGGAAATATTACCTCTACTATTTCTTTTTTCAAGTGATAGGAGGGAAGATAGAGAGACAGACTCTTGCATACACCCTGACTGGTATCCATCTGACAACCTCTGTCTGGGCCTGATGCTCTGCTCATCTGGGGCCATTCTCGCAAACCAAGCCATTTTTAGTGCCTGAGGTGGAGGCTCCACGGAGCCATCCTCTGCACCTTGGGCCGGTGTGCTCAAACCAATTGAGCCATGGCTGAGGGAGGAGAAGAGAGAGAGAGAAGGGGGAGCAGAAGGGGGTGGAGAAGCAGATGGTTGCTTCTCTAGTGTGCCCTGACCGGAAATCAAGTCTGGGACATCCACATGCCAGACCTATCTTTACTATTGATTGACTGTTTGACTGGGTTTACAATTTTAGTTTGGAAAGATTTTTCCCCTCCACATTTTGAAGGTATTTTTTCACTGTCTTTCATCTTCCAGCAGTGTTGTCATTAACTATCTTGCCATTCTAGTCTCTTCTGCTTCCTGTATAACATTTTCCCCTTTCCCGACCTATACATGTTCAATTTATTATGTTCTGTCAATCTCTGTCTTCTAGCTCCTGATTTTATATTTCTTATTCTTATCTCTGCCACTGTTCTAGTCACAATTGCTTCCTAACTAGTCACCCCCATCTACTTTTGACCCTCTCAATTCATTAATACTCAGAAGCCAGATTGTCTTTTAAAACTGGTGAGTCTTCTGATCATACTGTTTCTGCCTTGCTGCTCTCTGCCATTATAAAAAACTTTCCAGTGGCCTTTAAGTATGTGAGACCAGTCATTTCCTGTGTCTGCTCTTGCTTACCTCTAGCTTCGTCTCTCCCTTACTCCTGATGATCGCACCACTCTGGTTATCTTTTACCAAGTTCTTTGCTGCTGCTGGGCCTTCTTAACCCCGTCTCTCTTGGTCTGGAACAGTTTCCTTCTCTTCCTTGCCTCTGTGGCCCCATCACCTTTCATGTCACTTCAGCAACTTCATTGCAATTTTGATGGGACACCCTCTGTGGTCTCCCAGGCAAGGTAAAGTCTCCCTTTATATGCACTTACATCATGTTGTATTTTTCATAGTACTATTTCATTTGTTCATTCAGTGCAAGTGTTTCGACTGCTAATATATGCAAGACACTTTCTAGGTGCTGGGGATGTAGGAATGAACAAGACAGACAAAAAGCCCATACTCTTGGAGTTTATATTCTACTAGTATTTTAGAAAGTGATAAATGAAAAAGAAAAAAATGAAACAAGGAAGGGTCTAAAAAGTTTAAATTTTTGATAGCATGGCCCCATGTTTATTGTGCAATTAACTTGTAATTATTTTTAATTAATTCTAATTATATGTTTTAGTGCGCTGGGGCTGCCATAAAAAGTGCCACAGACTGCCCTGGCCATACAGCTCAGTTGTTTGGAGCACAGTCCTGAAGCGCACAGGCTGCCAGTTCAGTTCCCAGTTGGGGCACACGTAGGGTCTCTCCCTCTCCCCCCACCCCCTTCTCCCCATGTTCCTCCCTGCTCTTCCTCTGCCCAGCCTCCTACTTGCCCCTCTCCCTTCCTCTCTCTCTAAAACCAATAAAAAATTGAAAATAAAAAGGTACCACAGACTGGGAGGCTTAGTAATAGACATTTATTTTCTCTCAGTTTTGGAGGCTGGAAGTCCAAAGTCAAACTGTGAGCAGGGTTGGTTCCTTCTGAGGGCAGTGAGGGAAGGGTCTGTCCCAGGCCTCTCTCCTTGGCTCCTCCCTATGTCTTTTCACGTTGCCTTCCCTCTGTGTGTGCCTGCATGCCCCTTTCATGAAAACTTGATTGGATTAGGACTCGCCCTAACCTAACCTTGTTTTTGCTTGATTACCTCTGTAAAATTACCTTACTTGGAGACAGGTCTCCAAGTAAAGTCGTGTTCTGAGGTAAGGGGGGGGGTTAGTGCTTCAACATATGAAATATGGAGAGACACCATTCAGCCCATGAGAGTATTTAACAGTATTTTCTTCCCTAAAAAAAATGGAAAGTTCCACTATGGGGGAAATGTTTCTTTCTTGCTCACTGCTTTATGACCAAGTGAAAAATAGTTGAAGATGGGAGAGTCATAGTGTTTATCAGAGCCTATCAAGCCTATAAAAAAATAAGAGAAAACAAACATTTTTCTCTATCTCTCATTAGCCTGTTTTACTTTACTTTTGGAAAGAAGCACATGCGCCTAGATCTGCCCTCCAGGCTGAGGTGTTGGCCATGCCTCAGCTGCCCTGTCTCTGCACTTGTGCAGGCTGGTCGTCTATTCATTTATGCTTTGTCACTTTTTGTAAGAGAAGACAGGAAGGCAGAAAATCACAATGTTTGGATCTAGATTCTATGCCAGCAGTTCCACAGATGTCATTTTAGTAATTTCCCCAGCAACTCCGTGAAGCTAGTGTCATCCTATTTCATAGAGGAAGAAACTGAGACTCAGAAATGCTAGACAGATGGCCTGTGTAGCAGAAAAGCAGAGCTGGAAACTAAACCCAGGTGTACCAGATGCTCAAGTTTAAGCCCTTTGCGCTATACAAAAGATGCTTTGAATCTGAGTGAATAACTTAAACTTCTTTTTTGGAGAGTTAGTTTTAGTTTCGGGTTATAGTGCTTTAATAAAGCTTAAGTTTGCATCGCTGGCCGGGTAGCTCAGTTGGTTATAGTATAGTGTTGTCCCATTCACTAAGGTTGCGGATTTGATTCCTGGTCAGGAAACATGTAAGAATCAACCAATGAATGCGTAAATAATTTGAACAACAAATTGATGTTTTTTTCTCTCTCTCTCTCAAATCAATAATTTTTTTTAAAAAGTTTAATTTTATGCATGGGCTCTTTTGATAGTTTTGTGATGATATATGTTTTGTTTTGTTATTTAAGCAATGACTTATAATTCATGAATTCCTCTTTCAGTAAAACAAAGAAATAGTGAAATCGGTCAATTTGAACTTTCTGTAGATAGTGTATTTGAAACAGGTTGAATCAAGTGAGTTTCTTATGAAGTTCAGATACCAGCTGCTTTTGATAAATCTTAAAGAAGATTTTAAGTTGCCCAGCAAGAGGCAGAATCTTAGCCTGGTGAAAGTTACCTTATTTGCCTGCCATGACAGATGTATTTGTGGGCCCTTCATGCTCTTTGTCTGGTGAAATGCAGTTTTATCCTCTGCCAGAAAACAAAACGGCTCCAATAAGCATTCTGGTTATCTTCTGAAACATTTCTTGGGAGTACCAGCTTAATTTTGCTAGGGTGGCAAGGCCTTTCACATAGTTAATTTATTCCTTTGTACTTTTGTTAGGTCATTAATTCAACAAATGCATGCTTATTGAGCATGTGCTGTGTACCAGCTGCTATTCTGTGTGTTGGGTGTGCCACAGTGGGCAAGATGCATAGATCACTGTTCTCACGGAGCTTTCTTCCAGTAGCAGACAGATACCATAAAATGATTATAACACAATTTTAGGTGGCAAACGCTATAAGGAAATAAAACATGGTAGTTTGAGAGAAATTATGGGGCATTAAATAAGGTAGTCAGGAAAAAGGTTTTCTTGAGGATTGGACATTTGAAATGAGTCGTGAGGAAAAGAAAGTAAAAATAAAGAGTCAGTCACTCACTGAGCGGGAGAAAGAATAATCCAGGCAGAAAACATCAAGGGTAGAGCCCCTAATAGAGGACAAAGGAGGTGAATGTGGCTGGAGTGTGGTGAGTGCTGGGCAAGTGGTCATAGGGCTGGGAGAGTCAGGCCATGTATGGTCTTGTAAGATTTTATTTTGGACTTTATTTTCAGTGCAGTGGAAAGTCATTGGAGGGTTTAAAACAATAAGTGATACTGATTTTACATACATTTATAAGATCATGATATTTGATGAATAAATTGTAAGGCAGCAAGAAACCAGTCTGGAGTCTCAAGCAATATTTATTGATCATCAGTTACTGCATCCCAGACAGTATTCTAGGTATTTGAAACACAACATTAAACAAACTAAGTCTCTGCCCACATGGGGCTTACATTCTAACAGGACTAGTTAGACAATAAACAAATGACTAAGTTTTGTAGTAGTCAGATAGCACGCGATGCGTACTATGAAGAAATGTAAGGCAGGGATGAAGTAATGGAGCTACTGATCAGATTTGGTGGTCAGGGAAGGCTTCTTTAAGAAGAAATAACATGAGAGGAGACAAGAGGAGGATTGTGGATGGGGAAAGGGAATGAGAAGAGACCTAAAATGAGGCTGCTGTTATAAATTGTGCGAGAGCTATGACCTACTCTGGAGTGGCAGCAACAAAGAAGTAAGATGGACAGTTTGAGGTAAACTTTTGAAACAGAACCAGTAGTACTCACTGGTGAATTCAATATGGGAGGTGACTAAGAAAGGAATCAAGAATGACTCCTTCAGGCCCTGGCTGGCTTCCTCAGTCAGAGCATTGTACTTGGCATATCAATGCCAAGGTTGTGGACTTGATCTCTGGTCAGGGAACATACAAGAATCAACCAATGACAGCATGAGTAAGTAGAACAACAAATTGATGTTTCTCTCTTTTTTTTCCTCTCTCTCTCCCTCCCTCTTCTTTCTTTTTCCCCTCCCTTTATACTTCTCTCCCTCCCTCCCTTCCTCTCCTCCCTCTTTTCCTTTCCCCCTCCCTCCCTTTCTCTCCTCCCTCTTTTCCTTTCCCCCTCCCCCTCCCTCTCCCTCTTTTCCTCTCCCTCTCTCTCTAAAATCAATTAATAAAGAGACATTTTTAGTTTAATCAACTGGGGAAATAATGGTGCCACTTACTGAAAGGGAGACCAGAGGAGGATTGTGGATGGGGAAAGGCAATCAATTTCTGTTTTGTGTTAAGTTTTGGTTCCTAGTGGATAGCCAAGTAGAAAAGAGAATTAGGAATGAATGAATGAGCTAACCAAACAGACACATTGTGCTTACAATTAATGTTTAAAGTTATGTATTTAGAGAAGATTACTGGGAATAAAAGTGCTGTTAGGGAACAGCCTAATGCTAGGCCCTAGGGTGCTCCAACATTTAGAGCAGCAGCTCCCAGTTCTCCAAGCCTCTTTATACTCTTAAAAATGATCAAGGATATAAAGAGCTTTAGCTTATGTGGGTTATATCAACAGATATATACTGTATTACAAATTAAAATGTAGAGGACTTATGTTTCTGGCCAAGTAGGGTACCAGGGACCTGATGCACACTTCCCCAGAAACATCCAGCATAAATGGACAAAGTATGTGAAACAATGGTTTTTAATATGCTGGACATTAGGTAACAAAGGACAGGAATATCTGAGAGATGAAGGGGGATGAGATGAGCCCTTTAATAGGGTTTCCAGGCTGTGGTGCAGGGAGGGGGATCCCAGGCAGAGCCTGGTGGACTCTGAGTTAAGGAGAAAGACCTAAGATACCAGGGAACCGAAGAATCTACAGTTGGCAGGACAGTGCAGGAGAGGAGACAGTAGCACAGAGAGAGGGTCCTAGGAATCTTTAGCAGGTTCACCTTGAGTATGCATTCAGCATGCAAATTATGTTCTCTGACTGTTACCTGAATAGGACTGGGACCAGGGTAGGTCTGCCCCCAGCAAAGTGTGGAAATAGGATTCTACTGCAGTGTTGCAAGAAAAGAATTTTAGGAATCCACATATAGGAGGGTTTTAAGCTATAGTGGTAAGATTTATTAGAGTGGAAAGGGATAGTATGCCCTGGAAGAGGTGAGAGTGGGCAGGTTCTAGTAGGGGCTGTGTGGACAGAGGCAAAAGGAGATTTCTCTGTCACTGCTTCGGCTACCCTGGTTGCAGGTCTCATAGGACCCTTAGAGTTTAGGAAAAAAGAAGACAAAAGGTATGTGCTCAAGAGAAGGGCATGGATGTGCTGCAAGGAGGCGCACACTGGGTTCTTTGTCTGATTTATTTCCTTGGGTTTGGAAAAGAGCAGGTTTTCTTTCAAACTATCCCATCTCTTGCCTGGCTTTTCCTAGGGCTATGCCTATACTGCACTCTCACCCCCCATCCAATCCTTTCCTGGGTCTTCTGGGGTTACCTGCCCTTATCCTATCTGATCTTTTCCCTAGAATTTTTGAGTCTAGTCCCCTCACCATTTATGGTTGCCATTTTGGTTTCTGCTGGGCTATTTTCTCCCTCCTCCACTGTGTTGATCCTGTGGAATGATGCCAGTTGCTCTGTGAGTGACTGAAACGGTTCTGTCCCAGTTAATCTGTCCTAGTTAATCCGGTTTAATCAGATGTTTGGTTGTATTTGTTCCCTTCCTTATTGTCAATATCTTTAACTGCCTACTGTAACATGACCGCAATAGAATTAAATCGAAAATCAGCAACAAAGCCCCCTGGAACACTGCCAAATATTTGAAAACCAAGCAACATACTTCTAAATAATGCAGGAGTCAAAGGAAAATTAAAACAAAGAAATTTCAAAATTATTTATTAACTCATTTAAAAATAACAATCTATTACATGTTAACATAAATAACCTTATTTTGATAGAAAAGAACTTTCCCCCCAAATCGAAATAAATGGAAATTTCCACTCCTAACCCAGATGGCATAACAGAGACTGTTTCCTTTCCTTCATCAGTAAACTAGAAACCCAGATTAAATGTATAGAACAGTGGTTCTTAACCTTTTTTGAGGTACCGAACCCACCAGTTTCATATACGCATTCACCGAACCCTTCTTTAGTGATAAATAAAATATGATTTTTCCAAATTCAAGACATAGGTATATGTTTTATTACTGGTGCACAAAATGAGCCGTGCATGAACATCACCTTGCTCAAAGAACAAAACCAACAAAGTGCATGAACTCACAACAAAGTACGGTATTACTTTATTCTGGCCTCCGCGGTATAGGCTTCTCCGAACCCCTGAGACCGACTCATCGAACCCTTAGGGTTCGATAGAACCCAAGTTAAGAACCACTGGTATAGAAGAATTGTTTTTAGATATTGGGGGAAAGGAGCACAGCACTGTGATTATTGAGAGAACAAAATGAAAGCGGTGAGGTCTCTAGTTCCAGAGCTCGCTTCCTGTAGCCTGTTTTCAGGGACTGGATGGGGTAACCCCCACATAATCTAGTAGAATCACTGCAGAGGTAAGACCAATGACAGATGTGGAAGGCCAAGGTGTCTAGAATTTGTGGGACAGTTTATCAGAGAGGAGTAACCTCAGAGGGAAGAGAGCTCTATAAAGATCTGTAGAGAGATCCTGTTAAGCCTTTGTCTGCCTCGCAATCTACACATGAATGAGAAGAAGGTACCTGAGACTAGGGAAAGACTACTTGAACAGATTAGCCCCAGAACAATTTCTGGAGCTCACACAGGATCAGGAACAGCTGGAATTCACAATAAGTCCTAATAGAAAAAACCCTCATATTATATAGGGATATCAGGCAGAATTCTCAGAAAGGTATTATTGCTTTAGTAGCTGGGCTAATCTACCTTAGCTCCAGAAATTAAGTATTAAAAATAGACGACTTTTTAGAGTACTTTCAGGCTCAGCAAAATTGAGAGGAAAATATAGGAGTTCCTATATCTCTCCTGATCCACAGATGCAGTCAGTCCATCCCACTATCAGCATCTCACTGGAGTGATGCATTGACACATCTTTATCACCAAGTCCATAGTTTACATTTGGGCCCACTCTTGGTGTTATTTAATAACATGTATCTACCATTATCGTATCACATAGAATAGTCACTTCCCTAAATATCCTCTGTGCTTTATTTATGATTCCCTCTTTTCTCTCTAACCCCAAACAACCACTTATCTTTTTATTGTCTTTATAGTTTTTTCTTTTCTACAATGTCAAATAATTGGAATTATACAGTGTATAGCCTGTAACATTGTCTTTTTTCTCAGTAATGTGCATTTCAGGCTCCCCTATGTCTTTCATGGCTTGGTAGCTTATTTCTTTTTTTGTTTCTTTTTATTGATTTTAGACAGAGAAAGGAAGGGAGAAAGAGAGAGAGAGAGGGAGAAGCATAATTTGTGGTTCCATTTAGTTATGCATTCATTGGTCAATTTATGTGCCCTGACCGGGGATCGATCCTACAACCTCAGTGTTTCAGGACAATGCTCTGACTGAGCTAACCAGCCAGGGCCAATAGCTCATTTCTTTTTAGCCATGAACACTATCCCATTTTCTGGATGTACCATAGTTCATTTATCAGTTTACCTACTGAAGGACACTTTGGTGGCTTCTTTTGGCAATTATGAAAACAGTTGCTTTATGTTCATGTGCAGGTTTTTGTAAGAACTTGTTTTCAGTTTATTTGGATAAATACCAAGGAGTGTGATTGCTTTTAGTTTTGTAAGAAATTGTCTTTTAAAATATCTGACCCATTCTGCATTCCCACTAGCTGTGAGTGAAGGTTCCTAATGCTCTGCATCCTCACTGGCATATGGTGTTGTCAGTAATTAGGATTTTTACTAATAGGCGTGTAGTGGTATCTCGTTTTTCTTTTTTTTTTTTAATTTTTTTTAAAATTTTTATTTATTCATTTTAGAGAGGAGACACAGAGTGAGAGAGAGAGAGAGAGAGAAAGGGGGGAGGAGCTAGAAGCATCAACTCCCATATGTGCCTTGACCAGACCAGTGCAGGGTTTTGAACTGGCGACCTCAGTGTTTCCAGGTCGATGCTTTATCCACTGCGCCACCACAGGTCAGTGTGGTAGTGTTATTTCAGAAAGGTTAATTACAATGGAATTTGAACTTATATTAATGAAGATTTTGTACTTTGTTATATTAACTTCACTGTCATATACTTTCAATGCACTATTTATTTATTTTTAATTTTAGTGAGAGCACGGGAGACAGGGTAGACTCCCACAGGTGCCCTGACCTGGATCCACTTGGCAAGCCCACTAGGGGGCGATCCTCTGCCCATCTTAGACCATTGCTCAGCAGTGGAGCCATATTTTTAGCACCTGAGGCAGAGACCATAGAGCAGTCCTCAGTGCCCAAGGCCAACTTGCTCAAACCAATCAAGCCATGGCTTTGGGAGGGAGATAGAGAGAGATGAGAGAGAGAGAAGGGAGAGGGGTGGCAAAGCAGATGGTTGCTTCTCCTGTGTACCCTGACCGGGAATTGAACCCCTGGGACATCCATACACGGGCCTATACTCTACCACTGAACAACTGTCCAGGGCAGGGGTCCCCAAACTTTTTACACAGGGGACCAGTTCACTGTTCCTCAGACTGTTGGAGGGCTGCCACATACAGTACTCTATACACTGACCACCAATGAAAGAGGTGCCCCTTCTGGAAGTGCGGCCGGGGCCGGATAAATTGCCTCAGGTGGCTGCATGCGGCCTGCGGGCCATAGTTTGGGGACCTCTGGTCCAGGGCCTTCAATGGACTTTTTATTTGTAAATTTGTAATTGGTTCATTGGAATTCAATGCATATTTCATTTGTATATTATAATATTAAAAAATAGCAGTTCTTTTTTTTTTTACAGAGACAGAGAGAGAGTCAGAGAGAGGGATAGATGGGGACAGACAGACAGGAATTGAGAGAGGTGAGAAGCATCAATCATTAGTTTTTCATTGCCATTGCGACACTTTAGTTGTTCATTGATTGCTTTCTCACATGTGCCTTGACCGCGGGCCTTCAGCAGACCAAACCACCCCTTGCTTGAGCCAGCGACCTTGGGTCCAAGCTGGCAAGCTTTTGCTCAAGCCAGATGGGCTCGCGCTCAAGCTGGCGACCTTGGGATCTCGAACATGGGTCTTCCGCATCCCAGTCCGATGCTCTATCCACTGCGGCACCGCCTGGTCAGGCAAAAAAAAAAAATAGCAGTTCTTAATATCACCATTCATCTCACCAGAAAAGTATTGGCAAGGTATGAAGCTCACTATGGTGGATGCATCAGTATATTAGTGGTGTCACTGTAGAGCGGCGTGAGTCTGCTCCACCCTTGGGAGAGCTTGGTTTTGGTTTTGTATACCCCTGGGTTTACCGCCAGATCAGCAACACTCTGTCTGTGAAAGCAGGTCTAAAAAAGTAATTAAGGTAGTCATGGAGTGAAGGGCTTGATTGGCACTAGAAAGATGATTATATTTTGACTTGGAGAGGCAGAAAGAGTGGTATGATTCAAGTATTAAAAATCTTGAAGAATATGAATTGGTTGAATGTGGGCTTATTCATCAGCTACCACACCTGTCGGAGCCACTTAAAGCTTTTAAGAGGTAAATTCAGGGCATCTAACCAGCAGAACTGATATTTTAAACTCTGAAACACTCCTTGCCAAATGGCAGAGCTCCTGAAATGAGATGAGTGTGAACAGCTTTATTAGTCATAATCTCTAGTCATAATATTAGCCATACTCTCTTGGCATTGTTCTTTTTTCTTTTTTTTAAATTATAGCTGACTTACAAAATTATATTAGTTTCCTATGTACAACCTAGTGATTCAACATTTCTATATCATATTAAATTGTTTGTGTTTTGAGCAGGGATTATTGGATTTCTTGGGCCAAAGCTAGAACACTGGCTGCCATTTACTTAAGAAACTCTCTTTTAATCCTGGGACTTTATTACCTCAGAAGATAAGGTCATTAGCCCCTTTCACTGTTAATGAGATTACTTTTAGCAAGTTTCTTGAGTAATTCTTAAATTACAATCCCTGGGTACACACAATAGAGTGACTTTACTAGGAAAATGGGCTAGATCTGGTCTAACTGAATTCCAGAGACCCCAGTGTTGTGTTAGCTGTGCCTACCAGAAACTGCCATGGTGTAAGGTCATTTGTGGTTTTGAGTCTAGGGGCTGAAGAAATGCAAAGTCATTATCTTCAGATGCATTGAGTTAAATGGGACTTGAAGGAAATTACCTTGCTTGTAATCTTAGGGTCTCATCTGTTTCTAAATAGCCAACTTTCCAGTAATCTTTATGGCCAGTTTATATATTTTTTGCTGAAATTTTAACCAGTAGTATCTTATTTAGAATTTATCACTTTACAACTCAACACCGTAGTTTTACTGGGAGTTTTCATACTCATACCGTATACATAAACTTATTGAAATTAGAGGCAATCTCTCCCTAGTGTCTAAAAAACTGACATTTATTGATCAGGAATAGCAAAATGAACGTTCAAATGGAGGTAAACCTGGCGTCTTCCATAGTCGGAGGGAAGTCAGTTGAACCTTCACCAGCCAGGATTTTGCATGTCTAGACCAGAAATTTTCATTGCCTTCAATTATCTATAATTTATTTATAGAGCTGTTCTGTAGTTCAAAGGCAGTGAATGACTGGAATCCTGGAAGGTTCTCTCTAGAAAATGCAAAGTTTTCACTTGAAGAACAAAATTTCCCCTATACCCAATTACTCTTAGTATTGTGCTGCAGGGAAAATATGGGTTACTGTATGAAAACAGTCTCAGAACTTTGTTTTAACCCTTTGCAGAGTGATTCTTGGGATTTATGACATCATTTTGAACCATGGATTTGGTGTTTAAGGGTGCTAGATAAATACCACCTTAGCTATTTGAACCGTGGCTCAAATCACAAATAGATGTCCTCAGGTCATGCTCAAACAATGACTGGTTACTCTTCATTGAGTAAATTAATGTATATTACTATGGTGACCTAAAGGTCAGGCTTAAATTCTTTTCAGAGGTGTTAAGGTGTGGATTGCTGGTGGAGGAGATGTCTTGGATTGTTAAAAGGGTTCTGATGGGGAAGAGGCAAGAAGTGTGAATTGAGAAATGGACTTGAAATGGATATCCTTTATTTTTATAACTCAATTTTCCTAGAGTTTTCTGCTTTTATATTTAATTAATATTCATTATCTCAGTACTCTTTTGTGTCTTAGAAATTAGAATGGTGTCTTTTGGATATATTTAAGAAAGCAGGATCCTTCGTGCTCTGTCAGAAGCCTTTCTGGAGTATGGGATTTGGTGAGAAACCTGTAGCAAACTAGGAATGTCATATTTCCATGTTTGTATCTGAGGAAGGGAGAATATCAAGTGGAAAGACTTCCACAATCTCCCAGCCCCTGCTATTCTTATACTTGCCATCATTTTAATTTATTACAAATGATTTTCAAGGCTGCTGTTCTTGAATGAGCTTGTATACTTCTTGATACTCCCTCTGTTGGTTGGTTACAGATATATAACTTCTTTAGTCCTTGCTTTACTGAGACTATTTTCAATTTCAGGTAAAAAACATCAGAATGAATTTCAGCTTCTGGTGGATCAGGCTAAAAAAGGATATAAGAAAACTGTTGAAATGTCAAAAAAAGGCATAACTAAAAAAGAAAATGAACCCACAGAAAAGCTGTTCTTCGTACGCATGGGTAAGAGACTTCCATTAAAAACAGAAATAATGGTGAATTTCACTATTTTAATCTAAAAATAAAATTAAACCAAAATAGTTTACTTTGGACATAGTAGATATTTGGACTGGAAAAAAGTATTTTTACACATATAGCAGCAGTTGATGTAAACTAGGTTTATAACTCTGGGGCAATGACTGGGAGGGTACCTGAGACACAGTTTCTAAAACCTGTCTTGCTTTCAGTTAATAATAAATCAGAAGTTTCTTAGTTCTTCTAGCCTGAAGATGTTTTCTTGATGTAGGATTGATTGCTACAGAGCCTACAAAGAGAATAAATTATTTTCATTACAAATTACTGATACTTATTTTGGATGGAATGCTTGGCTAAAAAATCTAAAGCCAATACACTTGGTATGCCAATATTTAGCACATTTCTTAATTTTGACCAATTTAAAATTTTCAGATTAATATTTCTATTGCCAGGGCTTTGGGGGCTGTAAACAAAACAATCATAATAGTGAAAAATATACAAAAAAAATTTCTTATTACTTTTTCTTTATTGTGGTGAAGTATACATTACATAACATTTATTATTTTTATTCAGAAATTGGTGGCATTTTTATACATCAATAATAAACTTTTAGAAAGAGAAATGAAGAAAACAATTCTATTTACTATTGCAACAAAAACACTAAGGTACCTAGGAATAAATTTAGATAAGGAGATAAAACACCTATACTTAGAAAATTATAAGCTACTAAAGAAGGAAATTGAAGAAGATACAAATATACTGTGTTCATGAACAGGAAAAATTAGCATCATTAAAATATCCATACTCCCCAAAACAAAAGACCTTGAATAAACTCAGCAATCTTGAGAAGATAAAACCAAGTTGGAGGTATCATACTACCTGATATCAAACTGTACTGCAAGGCCGTAGTAATCAAAACAGCATGGTATTGGCATAAGAACAGGCATATAGATCAATGGAACAGAATAGAGAGCCCAGAAATAAACCTATGCCTTATGGTCAATTAATATTTGACAAAGGTGGTAAGAATAAAGAATGGGGTAAAGACAGTCTATTCAATTAATGGTGTTGGGAAAATTGGACAGATAAATGCAAAAGAATGAAACTAGACCACCAACTTACATTATACACAAGAATAAACTCAAAATGGATTAAAGAACTAAATGTGAGTCATGAAGACAAAAAATCCTAGATGAAAACATAGGCAATAAAATTTCAGACATTTTTTTTTTTTTTTTTTTTACTACAGGGACAGAGAGAGAGTCAAAGAGAGGGATAGATAGGGACAGACAGACAGGAACGGAGAGAGGTGAGAAGCATCAATCATTAGTTTTTCGTTGCCATTGCGACACCATAGTTGTTCATTGATTGCTTTCTCACACGTGCCTTGACCACGGGCCTTCAGCAGACCGAGCAACCCCTTGCTGGAGCCAGCGACCTTGGGTCCAAGCTGGCGAGTTTTTGCTCAAGCCAGATGGGCCCCGCGCTCAAGCTGGTGAGCTCGGAGTCTCGAACCTGGGTCTTCTGCATCCCAGTCTGATGCTCTATCCACTGCGCCACCACCTGTTCAGGCACCCCACACACTGATTTTAAAGAATATATGCAACCTTATGTTCATTGCAGTATGATTTACAATAGCCAAGATCTGGAAGCAGCCCAAGTGCCCATCAGTAGACGAGTGGATAAAAAGGTTATGGTACATTTACACAATGGAAAACAACTTGGCTGTTAAAAAAAAAAGTGGAAATCTTAACATTTTGCAACAGCACGGATGGACCTGGTGATTATTATGCTAAGTGAAATAAGCCATTTAGAGAAAGACAAATACCATATGATCTCATTTATATGTGCAATCTAATGAACAAAATAAACTGATGAACAAAAACAGGCATGGAGCCTGACCAGTCGGTGGTGCTGTGGATAGAGCATCGAACTCGGATGCGGAAGACCCAGGTTCGATACCCTGAGCTTGCCAGCTTAAGCATGGGCTCATCTGGCTTGAGCAAAAGCTCACCAGCTTGGACCCAAGGTCACTGGCTCCAGCAAGGGGTGGCTCGGTCTGCTGAAGGCCCGCGGTCAAGGCACATGTGAGAAAGCAATCAATGAACAATTATGGTGTCACAACAGCAACGAAAAACTAATGATTGATACTTCTCACCTCTCTTCATTCCTGTCTGTCTGTCTGTCCCTATCTATCCCTCTCTCTGTCCCTGTGGAAAAAAAATAAATAAATAAAAAGCAGGCATGGATACATGGAACAGACTGACAGATGTCAGAGGGGTGGGGGTTTGGGGGCTGGATGAAAGAATGTGAGGGTATTAAGCAAAAAATTATATATAACGTGTACACAGACAACAGTGTGGTAATAGCTAGAGGGAAAGGGGGTTGGGAGGGCAGGTGGAGGGGGCAAAGGAGAGAAAATGGGGACAGAGATTTTGCTTGGGGGATGGGCGCACAATACAGTGTGCAGATTATGTTATTGAATTGTACACTTAAAACCTGTATGGTTTTGCCTGACCCGTGGTGGCGCAGTGGATAAAGTGTCAACCTGGAACTGGCTGAGGTCACCGGTTTGAAACCCCGGGCTTGCCTGGTCAAGGCACCTATGGGAGTTGATGCTTCCTGCTCCTTTCCCTTCTCTCTCTCTCTGTGTCTCCCTCCCCACTTTCTAAAATGAATAAAGTCTTTAAAAAAGTCCGAATGGTTTTGTGAACCAATCTCACCCCACTAAATTCAATTTTAAAAAGCTTTATTATTTTAACCTTTCCTAAATGTACATACAGATCAGTGGCATTAAATACATTCACAATGTTGTGTAACCATCACCACTATCTACATCCAAAACTTTTTTCTCATCTCCAGTGACAACACTGTACCCATTAAATGATAATTCTTTCCCTCCCTCTTCCCCTTGTCACTGGTAATTCTGCTTTCTGTCTGTTAATTTGCTAGGGCAGGTACCTCATGTAGGTAGAATCATATGCTATTTGTTCTTCTGTGTCAGCTTATTAAGTATGATGTTTTCAAGGTCCTCGAGTTGTAGCACATACCAAAATTTTATTGCTTGTTATGGCTGAGTAATATTCCATTGTATGTATACACTACATTTTGTTTATCCATTGATCTGTAATAGGTTATTTTCACCTTTTGGCATTTGTGAATAATGCTGCTGTAAACATTAGTTCTTAAATACTTCTTCAAGTTCCTGCTTTCCATTTCCTTGGATATATACCTAGGAGTGGACTTTCTGGTTCATAGGGTAATTCTGTACCTCTTGAAAAAACCCCAAACTATTTTCCACAGCGTTTGCACCGTTTTACATTCCCATCAGCAATGCTTAGGGGTTTCAAATTCTTTATATCCTCACCAACATTGTTCTTTTACATAGTCATTGTGGAAGGTATGAAGTAGTATCCCATTTAGATTTTATTTACATTTTTCCAATGCCTAGTGATGTGGAGCATCTTTTCATATGGTTATTGGTCTTTGTTTATCTTTTTTTTTTTTCTTAAGTGAGAAGTAGGAGGCAGAGAGACAGATTCCTGCATGCGCCCAACTTGGACCCACCCGGCAAACCCCCTACCTGGCGATGTTCTGCCCATCTGGGGCCGTTGCTCTGTTGCTCGGCAGCCGAGCTACTTTAGTGTCTGAGGTGAGGCCATGGGGCCATCTTCAGTGCCCGGGGCCATCTTGCTCCAACTGAGTTATGGCTGTGGAAGGAGAAGAGAGAGACAGAGAGAAGGGAGAGAGGGAGGGGTAGAAAAGCAGATGATTGCTGCTCCTGTGTGCCCGACCGGGAATCAAACCTGGGACATCCACATGCCAGACCAACACTCTATCAACTGAGTTGTTTATCTTCTTTTGAAGAATGTTAAAGTCTTTTGTCCATTTATTTATTTTATTTTTTTATTTTTTGACAGAGAGAGAGAGTGGTAGGGACAGACAGGAAGGAAGGGAGATGAGAAGCATCAATTCTTCATTGTGGCATCTTAGTTGTTGATTGATTGCTTGTTTATTGATTGCTTTCTCATATGTGCCTTAACTGGGGGCTGCAGTAGGGTGAATGACCCCTTGCTCAAGCCAGTGACCTTGGGATTCAAGCCAGCGATCTTTGGGCTCAAACCAGCCACCATGGGGTCATGTCTATGATCCCATGCGCAAGCCAGCGACCCTGTGCTCAAGCTGGTGACCTCAGGGTTTCAAACCTGAGTCCTCTGCATCTCAGTTTGACACTCTCTCCACTGCAGCACCCCCTGATCAGGCTTTTTCTCTATTTATTAATTGGGTTGTTTGGTTTTCTTTGTTCTTGAGTTTTAGGAGTTCTTTATATATTCTGGATATTAATGCCTTATTATATATGTGATGTGCTAATGTTTAAAAAGTTTCTGAGTAATCTTTTTGCTTTCTTGATAGTAGTTTTGATGAACATAGGTGCTTGATTTCAATGAAATCCAATATCAGTTTTTTCTTTTATTGCCTATACTTTTGGTGTTACATCCATGGAGTTATTGCCAAATTAGTGTCATGAAGATTTTAATTTATGTCTTTTCTAAGAGTTTTATAGTTTTAGTTCTTGTATTTAGGTTATGATCCATTTTGAGTTAATTTTTATATATAGTGTAAGGTAAGGGTTCAACTTGATTCTTTCAGGTGTAGATAATCCAATTTTCTGAGCACCATTTGTTAAAAAGAGTATTTTCCCCACCAAATGCTCTTTTATTTATTTATTTTAAAATTTCCCATTGATTTGGGTAAGGGGAAGAGAGAGAAAGAAGCATCAACTCGTTTCACTTAGTTCTATTTAGTTGTGTACTCATTGATCAATTCTTCTACGTGCCTTGGCTATGGGTCGTACCTGTGACCTTTGGAGTGCCAGGTCGATGTTTTATCCACTGAGCCACCTGGTCAGGGCTCCCACTGAATGCTCTTGACATCTTTGTTGAAAATCAATTGATCATGTATGTGATGGTTTATTATTATTATTTATTATTTTCCATACAAACAATTGTACTTTTGCCCCAGCTGTAAGTGTATATGCACATAAATACTGCTCTCTCTGAGGTTCACAGATGAGTGCTCCTGGTAGACTGCTGTGAATGAATGCGCATGTCTGGGAGAGGTAGGGAATGAGAGAGAGGAATACAGTCACAGACTGAAAGATTGGGCTTTGTACGGCATTGTACAAATATACCATATTCCCCCATGTATAAGATGCACCTGTTTTAAAAAATTAGGGGTCTAAAAACTGGGGCGTCTTATACAGTGGTGTGGCATTTCAAATGCCAAATGGAACTGAAGATGAGGCAATATATGAAGACAGTGATTTGTCATCAGACACAAATAAGGACAAGCTAATGGATGGGAGCTTTGACAGTGATGAGGAGTTGTATGAATTTTATGATGAATAAAATGAGTTCAATAACTTTATGTAATACATTTTTTTTTTCAAATTTTGGGCCCCCAAATTAAGTTGCATCTCATACATGGGAGCATCTTATACATGGGGAAATATGGTATGTGCTGTGTAATTTTCACTTTAGAATAAACTTGCTTATTGAAGTGCCAATATAAGTTAAAAAGATGTGTTTTCTAGCAAATAAAACCTTCATTTATTTTGTTGCATGTCTTTGGGGATGTTTGATATTGAAGCCTCATGTTTTGGGGCTCTAATTTAAAGTCCTCTTGTGATGACATCTGTGGACAGATTGAAGGGTAACTGACTTTCAGTGCTCACGGGTTGTTGCATGTTCCCAAGGATGAATTTATCTGATATAAGCTAATTAAAGAGGGGAGAAGTAAGAGATAACTATAAACCAGGTGCAAAAATAAAAGATAGTTTTCAGTTGAATAGGATTATATTCTCCTGGTCAGTTGAACAACAGAGTTGCCTGGGTTTACTGAGTTTACTGGGTGATTGATGCCTCTTAACATTGATTCCTCTGGGGTGTCACTTTACAAGGGAGACCCTGGGCAGTTGTTCTGCTTATCTTCCTTTTTCCTTTTCCTAGATAAACATGAGAGGGGCAGTTCTGTTTTGATAGTGATTGGGCTTATTGAAAGACAGGCAATATCAGGAGCTTAGTTTTAGAAATTGTACTCTTGTGATGTATGCCATTCTCCAAGGTAACAAAAACTTACATAATTGTTTCTGGAAAAATCCTGACTGTATGGACTTTGAAAGCTTTTGGGGAAGAATTTGTCTTATTCTTTTTCTATACGTTTTCCCTTTTTAACAAAACTTTGACAGTTCTTTTTAGTGTCCTTTGTTAAAGGTCACTTGCCTCTGTAAACACACTGGATGAGTAATGTGTGACTGCTCTTCTTCTCTATGAAATTCATGGGAGGGCTCTCTATACCCGTGATGGCAAACCTATGACACGCGTGTCAGTGCTGACACACGTAGCCATTTTCGATGACAGAGAAATATGGGGCCACATGCTGAGAAGGATGTTTCATCCTTGGCTCCTGCCTGGCCAGGTGCAGTAGCCGAGGATAAAACATTTGCTGTAGTGTAGACACTCTGTGCTGGAGGTCTGTAGGTCAAAACAATAGAACTCCGGCACAGAGCGTCTAGTTCTGGGACTTCTGGTTAGGCCGTTTTTCTCGAAGTGACACACCACCCGAGTTATGCTCGGTCTTTTGGCATATTTTGACACACCAAGCTCAAAAGATTGCCCATCACTGCTCTATACTGTTAGCAGTCATGGCCTGGTGCTTACTCAGTTCCTGAATCCAAAAGACAGCACCATTGCCATCCCAGCTGAGTTCTGAAACATTGTGGGGGAGAGTGCTGAGTACTGAAGAATCCTACATGAACATTATTTTCTGCACTCACATTTGCAGATAGTCATACCTGCATGCCACATTCTTGTAAACTTTGTGTCTTTACATCTGCAGTAAGAGTCCTCAGAAATCAAGAATATGACAAGAGGTGTATGGAAATGTGACGTGTACTGGATCAAACAAAAATATTGGATATGTCTAATATTTATTTTTTATAGTGAATATCATATTCATTGTAACAGATTTAGAAAAACGTCCAAAATGATTCACTGTCATATAGGAGTCAGTGACGAATACTATGATTATTTTATTAATTGAATATTTAATCTTTTTTTTTGTTATGCTTTTTATGTTTGTAAGTATTTTCTGATCTGTGAATATGCAGGAGTTCTTCAATAATAATATAAATAGAAGCTGTATGAGAATTATAAGATTGTCTGCACTCCTTCCTGGTTCAAAGGAAATTTTGTCTTTAATCTGGAAATACTTGGATGGACAGTATTATTAGATGGCACCATTGTAGTGTTGATTCTGATTCTCTGGCTGTAACTGAAGTTTTAGAACCAATGTTAAATAAACTTGTATTTTACTAAGTACAAATCACAGTGTTAAATGTTGCGAGAATAATAAATATATAGAGGTTGTAGGTTTAAAGGTACTCTTCAGTGTTTTCTTATTTTTTTTCTTTTTTTCATTTAAAAGAGGAGGATAATAAAATGAAATTCTCAGAGATGCCCTCGGCAGTGAAGCACTTCCCTCAGGCGGAGCTGGCCTCCCTGGGGAAGTCAGGGCCTGATACAACCGATGATTCTTCCAGTTCTACTGACATTCATGCGGAAACTCTTTCTCTTTTGGACTCAGATTCGTGCAATAGGTAAGAAACTTGTAGTAGTTGATTATTTTAAATGTGTATTTCCTGTGCACGCTAAGATAGACAGAAACAAATAATTAGAAAGTAATGTTGAGACATGCTACAGGCCCTGTCTTCCCTTTCAGTTCCCTTTTACTGCTCTGTAGCTTTCACGGTGTGGAGAGTGGGCAGAGCCTGGGGGGGCTTTTGTTTCTGCTCTGTAGCCTCTATATAGATATTTTTCTTGGAGTTGGATAAGACAGTATGATGGGTAATGAAATTTTTGTCAAGACAATGAGTAAAAGAAATAAAAATAACTGTACTAGAAAATAGTGATGACCAGAAAGGCAATGCATAGGAGAGTAAAAAAAAAAAAAATTAATTGAGCAAGTAGAATCACTATGGAAACCTTAAAAATGGAAAATTTGGGGTAAGTCATTTTCCAAATTATTTTTTAAAAGATATTTTAAAAGACGAGTTTAAAAGGAGTACATAGTGTTAAATCACGATAGTGTTAAATCACGATATACGTATATACATTTTATGTTCTGATGTTTCACTTTATATGGTAAATACTATCCATGTTTCTACCTCATCTTTATAACTTTTTTATTTTTTATGGATGCCATTGTTCTCTTGTGTGTCTGTATCACAATTGACCAAGCTTTTAAATTTCTGTTGGATATCTACATTTTCCCTAGTGTTCTACTTATATATAGTATTGAATGCTGTGATAATACTCTCTGCATAATCTTTGATATTTCTTTAGTATTTCAAAATTGTTAACAGTGCCCTAGCATGATAGATTATGTATAATCTGAACTATCAAATTAAGAAGAAATATATATATATATTTTTAAATTCAGTGAGAGGAAGGGAGGCAAAGACAGATTCCCGAATGCACCCTGACCAGGATCCACCCAGCAAGCCCACTAGGACAGGGGTCCCCAAACATTTTACACAAGGGGGCCAGTTCACTGTCCCTCAGAGTGTTGGAGGGCCGCCACATACAGTAAGTACTCCATACACTGACCACCAATAAAAGAGGTGCCCCTTCCAGAAATGCGGCGGGGCGGATAAATGGCCTCAGGTGGTCACAGTTTGGCCTGCGGGTCATAGTTTGGAGACCTCTGCACTAGGGGGTGATGGTCTGCCCATCTGGGGTGTTGCTGCATTGCTCAGCAGCTGAGCTCTTAGTATCCGAGACAAGGCCATGGAGCCATCATCATCAGTGCCCAGGGCCAGCTTGCTCCAATCGAACCATGGCAGCAGGAGGGGAGGAGAGAGAGAAATGAAAGTGAGAGGGGGAAGGGTGGAAAAGCAGATGGGTGCTTCTTCTACGTGCCCTGGCCAGGAATTGAACCTAGGACATCCACATGCCAGTCCTACGCTCTACCACTGACCTACGCTCTAGCCAACTGGCCAGGGCCAAGAAAAAGTTTTTTATAAGAGGAGCATACCCAAAGTCTCTGCTTTCCTAGGGTTCCTGGGAAGCAGTTTAAGATTATTCAGAATCAAGTATTAGGAAGGGAACATCTCATCTCACCCCAGATGTTTTCAAGATCAAAAACTTCATATCTCACATTGGGTAAGGGAAAAACATGTGGTAACCTGAATATTCCCCAGGGCTGTGGTAATGCTGCACAGTTATTCTAGATGCCACTCTTGCATGTCTCGTGGGTAGTCTTTATCTGTTTGTTTATTTTTTAATTTTTTCATTGATTTAAGAGAGAAAGAAAAGCATCATTGTTTCACTTAGTTCCCTTTATTGTGTACGCATTGATTGCTTCTTGTATGTGCCCTGACCAGGGGCCAAACCCGTGACCTGTGGTGTGCCAGATTGACAGTTATCCACTGAGCCACCTGGCCAGTAATATTTGTTTTTATTTTATTATTTTATTTATTTATTCATTTTAGAGAGGAGACACAGAGTGAGAGAGAGAGATAGAGAAAGAGAGAAAGGGGGGAGGAGCTAGAAGCATCAACTCCCATATGTGCCTTGACCAGACCAGTGCAGGGTTTTGAACTGGCGACCTCAGTATTCCCAGGTCGACGCTTTATCCACTGCGCCACCACAGGTCAGGCTAATATTTGTTTTTAAATACAAGTATTATAAGAATATTAGGTTTAAAATATAGGAATATGAGAGTTGAGGAGAGTAAAAGTTTGTTTTTAACCATAGTCCCAGGATGCCTGAATATTCCTGAGTGCTGGGATGAAACGGGACATTTTTATGACTTAGAGTGGGAATGGAGGAAAGTTAAAGGGGAGATACAGGGCAGCCAGTCTGTCTGTCTGCTGGAAAATAGGGAGAGTTTGCAGAAGGTCTTGGTCTCAGACAGACTTATTGGCATCACTGAGCACTGAGAGTATTATTATTATTATTATTTGACAGAAAGAGAGAGATAGGAAAAAAAAGGAAGGGAGAGAGGTGAGAAGCATCAATTTTTCGTTGCAGCATATAGTTGTTCATTGATTGCTTTCTCACATGTGCCTTGACTGAGGGGCTACAGCAGACCGAGCCACCCCTTGCTGGAGCCAGCGACCTTGGGTCCAAGCTGACGAGCTTTTGCTCAAGCCAGATGGGCCCGTGCTCAATCTGGCAAGCTCAGAGTCTCGAACCTGGGTCTTCCACATCCCAGTCCGGCGCTCCATCCACAGCGCCACCGCCTGGTCAGGCAGCATTTGATTTGATATCAGGACAAACCACTTGGTAACTGATTCACAGTGTCAAGGAGTAATTGTGCAGCGGGAAGCAGCTAGGGGCAGCAGGGAGAGTAGTAGAGTTATAGTTGAATGACTTTGGGTCAGGAGCTACTGGGTGATTTGGGATTTGGTCTTTTTCCGTATAAAAATATCTCAGGTCTGTTAGGCAGATGAAATGAGTTTATAGATGTGAGAGCCTTTAATAAATATATGGTAATATTTTTGTAAACACCAAACCAATTAAGGTTTTAGGAATGCTGCACAACTTGGGATTCTATGGGCGGACGTTTCAGAAATGCTTTCACAGCCTTCAGTTCCTTCATTCTAATTCTTAAGCTGTATTGTAGAGTAAGTCCCACAGTTTATCTTTTTTCCGACATGTGTTCTGAAATTTGCTAGAGAATATTATCAGCCTGGGCTAGTAAGTTCCATTCACTATTCATTTAATTTGGCCACAGCTGGGGCTTACTACTGAGGCGCAGTCTTCTGATTTACCACCGGTGCGTTTCCCGTGGCATGTGTGCCACGCCAGCTGCCTTGTCTGTTTCCTCACCGTCAGGGCACACCTTGTCTCCCACCCGGCTTACCAGGTCCCGCTGATCTGACCTGTCTCGGTCTGTCTTTCCATCTTAAGGTGTTTTATAATCTCTAACCTCTTTTTTCCTATTAACTGTAAGAGGAAAAACATATATCTTAAGACATTTCTAAAGACTCTTATTTCTTGTAAGAAGTGAGATAAAGACATTGTTTCTAAAGACTGCTTCATCCATCTCCTCCAAGACATTGCTCCATCGATCATAACCATTCCTTAAGTTTGCTCCTGGTTTGCCCCTTTCTCTCAGCACTTCCTCTGGTCTCTGTCTTCTCTTATTCTTCCCACTAAGTACTGTAATTTCGACTTTCTCAGTGAGTTACTATAGCAGTTTATGTGAATTCGAAAACAGCTTATCTAATTCAAATTCTCACTTGTTTTATGGTTATTTGACTGTTTGTCATTCCTATTATTCATTAGAGTCCTTAAGAATTGAGCCTGTAACTCATTGTTTTAAAAATCTCCTGCCAAAGGTTATTACAACACCTTTATTTAAGGTGACCAATTGTCCTTCTTTAGGGAGGACAGTCCTTTTGTAAGTTCCGTCCTCCCTTGAAGTGTCCTCCTACATGTCCTCCTTTCTGATATTGGAAGACTAATCTGTAAATGTCTGTATTTGATCAATGCAGAGTCGATCCATTGCCTGTGATGTGATGTATTTGTATCTAAACGAGCACTTTTTTCTTACAATTATTATTAAAAATTAATAGGCATGTAAACATAATTACAATATAAAATATTACAAATGTTTTTATTATGCATTTATCATATTATAGCATATTATTGTTGCAATGAATAAAATGTTTTTTTATTTATGATACTGTTTTCTTCAACTTATTTTTGTCCTCCTTTTCATTGTAAAAAAGTCGGTCACCTCACTTTATTAGATGAATGAGTTTTGATTGTAAGATGTACATTTTTTCCTTCCTTCCTTCCTCCCTTTCTTCCTTCTCTTCTTTTTCTTTCTTTTCTTTTTTTTTTACAGGGACAGAGAGAGGGATAGATAGGGACAGAGAGAGGGATAGATAGGGACAGACAGACAGGAACGGAAAAAGGTGAGAAGCATCAATCATTAGTTTTTCTTTGCCGTCATGACACCTTAGTTGTTCATTGATTGCTTTCTCACATGTGCCTTGACCGCGGGCCTTCAGCAGACCAAGCAACCCCTTGCTGGAGCCAGCGACCTTGGGTCCAAGCTGACAAGCGTTTGCTCAAGCCAGATGGGCCTGTGCTCAAGCTGGCGATCTCGAGGGTCTCGAACCTGGGTCTTCTGCATCCCAGTCTGACGCTCTATCCACTGCGCCACCAACTGGTCAGGCTCTTCTCTTCTTCCCTCCCTCCTTCCTTCCTTTCTTCATTTGGTGAGGGAGGGGTGATAGTGAGGCAGACTCCTGCATGTGCCCCAACTGGGTCCACCCAGCAACCCCGTCTGGAGATGATGCTTGAGTACCAAACTATTTTTAGTGCTTGAGGCTGTCATGCTCTAATGGAGCTATCCTCAGTGCCTGGGGCCACCCTCAACCAATCGAGCCACTGGCTGTGGGAGGGGAAGAGGGAAAAAGGTGAAGGGGTAGCAGGGAAGAAACTGATGGTTGCTTCTCCTGTGTGCCCTGACTGGGAATCAAACCTGGGACGTTTATACACCTGGCTGACATTCTATCCACTGAGCCACCAGCCAAGGCCTACATTTTCTGTTTTACATTTTAGTGTCTGATGTGTCTTATAATTGTGATGTGTCTTATAATCAATAAGACAATTATAATCAATGTATAGTTTCTGTCAGCCAGGTTGTTATTGTAATGTATGTGCCTATGTGTGAGCATCGTGGCTCTCCAGACTATTTAATTTGAGTTATGTGTATTGTTAGCATTATACATTAGTTTGTCTTTTAAAATGTTTTCGACAAAACAATGAAACAAAAATGTTACTGTGTATGAAAATGTCACAGAAAGTGCAGCAGAGTTTAAGTATGATGTTAGCAAGGTAGTATTCATCATTGGATGAATGACCACAATTCCATAGTTTCTTCAAAACAATCAAGGGTTCTATAAGAAAGAAAGATGCCCATGAGTATTTGAAGAGACATTACATTTTGTTAGTGAGCTGTGTGCACAGGATCGCCCATTACATGATTGACTGAAGACAAGAGAATAGAATAGATGGGAGAAATTTCAAAGTAATAGAGAGAGCGGGACGTCCGGCTTGCGAATAGGCACCTGTGTGTCGTGCGCGACTAAAGAGCGATTTCAAAATGGGTGATGTTGAGAAGGGCAAGAAGATTTTTGTTCAGAAGTGTGCCCAGTGCCATACTGTGGAAAAGGGAGGCAAGCACAAGACTGGGCCAAATCTCCATGGCCTCTTTGGGCAGAAGACAGGTCAGGCCCCTGGATTTTCTTACACGGATGCCAATAAGAACCAAGGCATCATCTGGGGAGAGGCTACACTGATGGAGTATTTGGAGAATCCCAAGAAGTACATCCCTGGAACAAAAATGATCTTTGCTGGCATTAAGAAGAGTGCAGAAAGGGCAGACTTGATAGCTTACCTAAAAAAAGCTACTAATGAGTAATAGTTGGCCACTGCCTTATTTATTACAAAATAAATGTTTCATGACTTTTTTTTATGTGTATTGTATTTAAATTGATCTTATACACCAGAATTCAGATCATGAACGGCTGATAGAACATTTCTTTTGGGCAGTCCAGATTTAAATAAGATTGATTGGCTTGTGGCTAAATGAATATAATCAGCTTTTTGAACTTTGATGGTAATTTCAGTTAAGTGCTATGACTGTTTTCCCTTTTTGAAAATATGATTAGACTTAATTCATAATGTTCAGCTTTTCACAGATGGTGAATGCCATCTCCAAACCTGTAGGAGATTGGTTTTATATTTAGATTTATATAACTGGTTATATTGATATGTTTAAGGACTGAGGAAGCCCCTTCACTGTCTCTTTGAACAAGAGTCGCTTGTGTTTCAAGTTGTGTTAATTAGCCTGTTACAAGGCGAGGCCTGAAGATACACTGGCAGTGTCCATTTTATCTTTCTAGTTCTAACCATGCCAATTTAATTAAAATTCTCTGTATCTATAAACTGTTGCCTTTTACTGAAGGAAGGCATTTTAGTGTGGTTTATGTATAATATCAAATAAAGAATATTTAACACTTCTCACATTTTATAAATTATAAGATAAGATGGTTTTAAAATTTAACAAACATGACAAGATATAGTAGCACACTTTGTGAATTTTTAGTCAGACTAAGTTATAATAGAGGCTTGTCTTGAACAGCTATTCAGAAACAACTATAGAATTACTATATATGTGTGTGGTTGGTAATGGTGCTTCTGCCAACTCACTAGAAGTATTAAAGTAGAGGAGAACCGATCATCAACACAATTGTAAATTATGGCTGAAGATGATTAAAAAGAAAATCACAGATTAAAAAAAAAAAGTAATAGCAGCATGACTGATTTACCTGTTGCAAAGGACTGTTGTTAGGGAGTCACACGTCAGTTTGTCAGACACTTCTTTCTGTCTTTGAACAGAAGCTGCTTATCTTCCAGTCGCTTGCAGTATGATTGGGAAAACAAGTGAAATGACGAGTTCTGTTTGCAGAGCAGGTGTCAGTACCTCAGAGGAGCTCTCTGGAGACAGTGTTGAGTACCTTGGAGGGCTGCTGCATCTCCCGCACTCTCTGTGGTGGGGAGGATGACTCCGTGAGGGAAAACTCACACTGCAGACATGCAGTCAAATCATGGTCAGGAGTTGGGCTCTGATATAAAGACATTTTAGGAATACTATTTCATAGTTAAATTGATCTTAATTATTTTCTCTCTTAGTGACATAAAATAATGGTTCATTTTGCCATCATTGTTGTTTAGATTTTTGTTATTTTATTCATTTTAGAGAGGAGACAGAGAGAGAGAGAGAGAGAGAGAGAGAAAGGGGGGAGGAGCTGGAAGCATCAACTCCCTTATGTGCCTTGACCAGACCAGTACAGGGTTTTGAACTGGCGACCTCAGTGTTTCCAGGTCGACGCTTTATCCACTGTGCTACCACAGGTCAGGCTGTTGTTTAGATTTTTGAAATGCATTATCTGAATATGAAGAAGGTCCCTGATTTATTCCCTTGTTAAAAATTCATAGAACAGGTTATAGTACTGTTTGGAAACCTGTCACAAAGTATAGCAATGCATTGGCTAGTCCCAGTGTTATTTAGTCACTCTAAAACCTAAATAGTTAAGAGACACCCAGTGGATTAGGGTAATTAACAGAAATTAGAGAATTCAGAGTGAAAAGGGACTCATCACAAACAAATGCTTTTAGTAGACTCAGCATAGCAGAGATAAGTTGTCTTTATTTATCGGGTCCAACTAATTTTCCATAATATGTAGGCATGCAGAGGAAGGGAGGTGGGCCCTACATTTCCTGGCTTTGCTGAGTTTTCTTTTAACTCTGAAATTCAATAATCCTGTTGTTTTTGACAAGTGTAATCATTGGTAAATTATCTGTGTCCTTTTACCACTTGTCCATGGCAGGTCATGAATCAATCTTCTAAAATTATATTTGTTCCTTGTGTAGTAAAGTATTTCTATCTTTATCTCTTTAATTTTTTATAAAAATATTTAAAAGTCTTTTAATGGTAGTTTTGTTCGTTTTCATCATAAAGTCCTAAATTTTCAAAAGAAAGTACTTTTAAATTTAAATGTTATGCTTGTTTATTGTGAAAAATAGAAAATTTAGATAAACAAGAAAAGTTTCATGATTGTATGAGCCAGATACGACTTCATGTTAACACTTTCATGTATACATCCTTCTAAAGATAGAGGGACAGATAGGTAGATGAATTTTTGTTTGTTTGTTTTAGCGAGGGGGCAGGGAAAAGGAGGAACAGACAGACAGGAAGGGAGAGATATGAAAAGCATCAATTTGTTGCGGCATCTTAGTTGTTCAAGTTGTTCATTGATTGCTTTCTCATATGTGCCTTGACCAGGGGGGCTCCAGCAGAACTAGTGACCCCTTGCTCAAGCCAGCGACCTTGAGCTTCAAGCCAGTGAACTTTGGGCTCATGCCAGCAACCATGGGGTCATGTATATGATCCCATGTTTAAGCTGGTGACCTCGGGGTTTTGAACCTGGTCCTCAGCATCCCAGGCCGAAGCTCTATCCATTGCACCCCTGCCTGGTCAGGCTAGATGCATGTTTTTAAAACAGAAGGGTCGTAGTGTTTTTATAATTTTTCATGCCTTTTTTCTCTTTCTAAGAGAAATGTCTTGTTGTTTTAGGTCTAATGTGAATACAGATATATTGTGAGTTTTTTAAATTCACGCAGTCATGCTATAACATAGAATATAGATCTTACTATAAGATGCCGGTTTTCTTTGTGTTAAGACAGTATTCAAACCTACATAATATAGCAGAGTGACAACTAACAATAATCTTATTTTAAGATCCAATTCAAATACTACTTAGGATGAGATTGTTTTGTTGCAAACTTGATTCTTAACTTTTAAGTACTTCTTTTAGAATTTGAATAATTTTATGTTGATCTGTCTTGCCAACCTGAAGACAGGATAAATTGATAAGAATTTTTTATTTATATTAGATGATTTCTTGCTAGATGATTTCCAGTTCAAGAGACTGGTCCAAATTTCTGTAAATTAACTTATTGTTCTTCTTAATTAAGAAGAGAGAGCTTTTGTTCGCCAAGTTTTGGCAATCAGAAAAAACTGAATTTTTATTGCATACTAAATTAAAAGAAAAGACAGTTTTGATTATGACCCAAGAGAGGAAACTTGATCTTCATGTAGAGATGAATAGTAGTCATGCTTTTCTTTGAAAGAACCTTTATTTAGCTCATTATTAAAAAAAGGAAAAATTATGCAATTTAGTTCTAGGCAAAAGAATTTAAAAAGAGACTTTTTGGCATAATTGGAGAAATTTGAATAAGGTCTATAGATTAGGTAATGTTATTATATTAATATTCAGGTTCATGATTTTGATAATTTTGTCATGGTCAAGTAAGTGAATGTACTTGTTCTTAAGAAATGCATACTGGAGGGTTAAAGGGGCATGATGGCTGCAACTTACTCTCAGTGGCTAAAAAAGTAACGTGTATGTGAGTACGTACTCTGTGTGTGTGAGTGTGTACATATTCACACACACATAGAGTGATAAAAACAAAGGTGACAATATGGTAACAATTGGAAAATCTGGGGGAATGATACGAGTCATTTTTTGTAGATTTTTCATTATTAATATTTAAGAAAATTGAAGTCATTGTTCATAATTAGAGGAGCTTGTTTATACTTGATTTTCTAAAGGAAAGATTTATAAAAGAAGTGGTGGGCAGAGGTGTACATGGCATGGGCACATGGTTTCTCATTTCAGTCAGTTTGGAACCAGTCCTACGTGGAGGCCTCTGCAGTGGAGTGTTAGAGAACATGGGCCACTGCGCGGTAACTGAGCATCTTACTGCAGACGCCATTGTTGCTCATACATGAACCCTAGTCAGCCCTGGTCAGATAGCTCGGTTGGTTACAGTGTCATCCCCATACACAGAAGTTTTGGGTTTGATCCCTGGTCAGGGCACATTCAGGAACAGATCAGTGTTTTCTCTCTGTCTCTTTCCCTTCCTCTCTCTAAAATTAATCAATAAATTAAAAAAATAAAAAAGAACCTCAGTCAGAAGGTGTGAATGATTACATTTTAACTTTCACAGTTCCTGGCATAAACAGTCAGCTCTTCCCTGGTGGTAGGTCAGTAGCAGCAGCTTTGTGTAGGAAGTCCGACACAGGAACAGGTACGGAATAGCAGGCACTTGGAAAAAGGCTAATTAACCACTGGCCATGTGTTTGATATGTTTTGGTACAACCCTTTTTTTTTTTCACTTTTAGTATTTTTGGAAGTGTCCTTTGTACAGAATTCTTAAGAGTAAGGGAGCAAAAAACAAAAACATGAAGAAATCTTGATTGCCATTTGTTGAAAATTTAAGTAAATTTTAGCCTTTCCTAATTTCAGAGAAAATTGAAGAATGATGGGGAAATCTTAAGAGAAAAAAGTGCCATTGTCACATTTATATAAGGAATAGAGAGGTCCTGGCAGTACTGACCAAGCTGACCTTATCATTGAAGGGCTGGGGAAACACTACCTTCATCTCAGACCCAGAAGGGCAAAGCTGAGATTTTGAAGCTTGATTTCACGCAGGCCTCTCAGTGCAGGTCTTGGTTAGGATTCAGTGAGCCCAACGGTTCAGAGTTGGTGGACACAGCAAGGTGAGGATTGGAAGATGAGGGGTTCAGAGAGTCCTGTGTGTTTGTCCTTTGATGCTTTTTCATGAAAAGTTGATGAATCTTTCAGGAAGTTTTTGACTTAATGGTTATCTTCCTGGACAAGAGAGGCCGGCCGAGGTTAGTGAAGTTACAGTCATGGAACAGTGGACGGTGGTCTTGTTTCTGTAGGGAGTATGGCATGTGTTTTCTACAGATGCTGTTGGAGCGCTGAGTGTTGCATATGTTATGTCACTCAGCCCACCGACAATCCCATTTCAGAAGGGTAGAAAAGAGAGGTCAGAGGAGTTAAATAAGTTGCATAGTACATAGCAATACAAGATTTGAACCCAGGTCTAGTTCTATTTTGAACCTCAGAATCCATTTGTTCTCCTGACAGATGATGCTGCAATGGCCAAGCCAGCCTGCTCTTAACATTCTTGAAAGAGTAGAAATACGCAGTTCTGGGAATGGGTTGGGTTTCTTAGAAGCAGGCGCCCCCCCTCCCCCCGAAACCAAGATTTGAGTGGAAGTAGTTAATTCGGAAGGGGAAGGAACCACTATAGGGAGTGGGGAAGTGAGACAGGAAAGGGAAGACAGCATTTAAGGGAGCATGTTTTCAAACCAGCTGGAGTTTAATTCTCCTGGTAACTGGGAGCTGGTTGAAAACACTCATCTGAATGATCCCACCCAAGTCTTAAGAGGCTGAGGAATCAGTATTTGGTTGGAGCTGCTCTCTGCTGCTTCCAGCCTCCCTCTAACAGCAAGAGGACACCTCAGACAAAGGCACTGACAGTTGGAAATCAAGCCTGACACACTGAGGGGCTAAGGATGGGGCAGGGTACCAATGGGACCTACCAAGGCAATGATTCCAGCTAGAGAGAGGAACATGGTTTGTTTTTACATGTGCTTTATTAATACAGATAGGGCGTTGTAGGCTTTTGCCTGTCTCTAGCCCAGGAGAAAGTAGGAATGTATGCGGGCATTACAAAGCTCCTGCACCTCTGCACCCGCCTGCCCAGCCAGCCTGGCCTGTGGCTGCCCAGAAGGGAAAAGATAAAGATGTCTGGAGCTGTTGAAGAAGTGATAGACAAGCAAATGTTGGGGATGGGGTGCGTGGAGAAAGGGACAGGTTGCCCAGAAAGCTCCGACGCACATGGGTCCACAAACTGATAGGAGAAAATGGGCTTGTTAATGAGAAACAATTCACTTTCATCTTATGTAATAAAAACCAAAGTGCAGAAGAACTCATCATCAAACTGAAGTTCATTGACATACTAAATAAAAGTATCTTGGCCTTAGGCAAAGAATCAGAAGCATAGAACTTCCCATAGTTTCTTGATCACCAGTAATATATTTTTATCCTCCTGCCAGGGATAAGAGTACTATTAATAGGCTTTGTGTGTGTGGACATCCTCTTCCGCTTCTGGAGTTATTCTGCCAGCTGTGCCAGAATAAGCCTGTTGGTCTTTTTTGGGGGAAAGTTTTTAGAAGTAGCTTATTAATAGTTGATATTATTGTGACTTTTAATCCTCCTTGGGCATTATTTAAAAAAAGCTAGCCTTTTTGACACAACTAATGGTAATAATTATTAAATTATTAAATGTTTTTTATACAGAATTGCTTTTTTATTCTTAAGAATTAGAAAAGTAGCCTGACCAGGCGATTGCGCAGTGGGTAGAGCGTTGGACTGGGATGCGGAAGACCCAGGTACGAGACCCTGAGGTCACCAGCTTGAGCACGGGCCCATCTGGCTTGAGCAAAAGCTCACCAACTTGGACCCAAGGTCGCTGGCTCCAACAAGGGGTTACTGGGTCTGCTGAAGGCCCGTGCTCAAGGCACATGTGAGAAAGCAATCAATGAACAACTAAGTTGTCGCAACCGCAATGAAAAACTAATGATTGATGCTTCTCGCCTCTCTCCATTCCTGTCTGTCTGTCCCTATCTATCCCTCTCTCTAACTCTTTTTCTCTGTCCCTGTAAAAAAAAAAAAAAGTAGTATTTTGAAGTGTACTTATCTATACTATATGATTTGTATTGATGTGTGAACCTTAAATGTTTCTCTAATACATATTTGCTGAAGTTTTTTACTGACTTATTTCAGATGACTTTTCTCTATTCCGGCACATCTTTAGCTTAATAGAATTTTTTTTGTCATGTTAGTTATGTCTCCTGTCTGGCAATTGGGAATCGGGTTTCTCACTTTTGGATTGGGAGACTACTTACAGACAAGTAAAGCTAAAACTATTCATGTAGTATTAGATTAGAATTGGAGACCGTATGAACTGATGTTCAGCTTAATAGAGATTCAGATGGATACGTATAGAACTATTGCTAGGTCTGTGTGTGTAAGTTAGCTAGTATACACACAAAGATTTCTTTACTCTGTCTGCTGCCAGGCCAAGCAGTGAGGACATCTCAATAGACAGCACACCTAGGGCACTGATCTTTGTTTCCAAAAGCATTCTTCAGTATAAGGAACCAGTGCTTCCTCAATCAAGGGCTGATTCTGCGGCTGGGGCGAGAAGCAAGGAGGTGCTAGAAAAGGTAAGAGAAGAGAAGGGACGGGCAAAGGAAGGGAAAAGAATAGGGAAAGAGCAAAGGAGCGAAAAAGAAGAGACAAACTCCAGACAGCCAGCACCTCAGCCAGGAGACAACATCAACAGCAATGATATATAGACGGCGTGTTTTCTTGATACGCTGTGACGGGAATGACACTTTACCTCTGTGGTCTTCCTCCCCTAAACTCAATAACCTCAGACAATTTGTGAGAAAAACATCAAACCCCAATGAGGGTCAGTCTACAAAATACCTGACTAGCACTTCTCAAACCTGTCAAGGTCATCAGAAACGGGGGATGTCTGAGAAACAGTCACAGTCTAGAGAGGCCCAAGGAGACAGGACAACTAAATGTAATGTATCTTTGTAATGTGGTGGGGATCCTGGGGCAGAAAACGGACAGAAGACTGAAGAAATACAAACAGAGTGTGGCATTTAGTTAATAGTAATGAATTCCTGTTGCTTCACTGGTTGTAACTAACGTATCAGACATCAGTCTGATAGAGGATGATAACAATGGAAGAACCTGGGTGTGGGGCACATGAGAACTTTCTGTACTGTCTTTTTCACTTTTCTATTTTTTTTATTTTATTCTAAAATAAAAAGGTTATTTTTAAAAAATGTATATTACAACATGAAAATAGAGAGGGATATTGGTGTGAAAATATTGAAAGAATGTGTTGAATATTGGGAAACCAAAGTCATCAAAATGTTATATTCTTTTTTTTTTTTTTACAGGGACAGAGAGAGAGTCAGATAGAGGGATAGATAGGTCCAGACAGACAGGAACAGAGAGAGATGAGAAGCATCAATCATCAGTTTTTCGTTGCTGTTGCGACACCTTAGTTATTCATTGATTGCTTTCTCACATGTGCCTTGACCACAGGCCTTCAGCAGACCCAGCAACCCCTTGCTGGAGCCAGCGACCTTGGGTCCAAGCTGATGAGCTTTTGCTCAAGCCAGATGGGCCCGCGCTCAAGCTGGTGAGCTCGGGGTCTCGAACCTGGGTCTTCCGCATCCCAGTCCAATGCTCTATCCACTGTGCCACCACCTGGTCAGGCAAAATGTTATATTCTTAAGTGGTAAATTAGAGACTATTTCTTGGCTGTAGTATGTTAGTTATTAAATATTCTGTTTTTCTTTTCATTTAATATTAGATGTTACATTTAGTCACATAGATTAATTAATAAACCCTGATTTAATGCATTCTATTTAATTCAAAAATGTAGCATGAGGAAAGAATTCTATTTTCCTCTCTGTTGTCTTATTTTGTTAATTAGTTTTGCCTTCTTGTGCTAACACTTTTTTCTTTAGAGAGTGACTTCACCTCAGAGGATGCGACAGCCTTTGTAGTTCCTCCTAGAGACAGTTACAATTCGCCTCACCTTTTCAGTTAGCCTGTTTTTATTAGTGAGCATATACTTGCGAAAGCAATTTGAATAGTGAGCCTTCACGAACAATGTGAAAGTACAAACAGTTTCATCTTTTCTTCAGTCCTCATTGCTAGAGGACATTTAGTGTTGAATAATAAGGTTTCCTTTTACTCTTCGGCAGTTCGTGTTGGCACTTTTGGGTTTTTGGGGTTTTTTTTTATGCTTTATGTTGGGTAATCTGATCTTTATAATAGCTTTTTGTTGTTTTATACTTCTTGATTTTTCAACATTCTGAGTCATTCCTAGGTGGCAAACATTTTTTAAATTTAATTTATTGTGTTTACATAGATTCTAGTGTTGCCCCGAATGCATCCCCCTCCCCTGTATTCCCCTCAATATCTCCCTTACCCTCTTCCCAGCATCTCCCTCTCCCCTTCCCTTCAGATTTATCCCCTCCTATCATCCCCTTTCCCTCTGGCCTCTTTTCCTCTGGTCCCTTTGATCCCTCCTCTGTCTCAATTCCATTCCTCAGTTCACATTGTTTCTTGGATTTCTCAAATGAGTGAGATCATATGATATTTTTTGTTTTCTGCCTGGCTTATTTCACTTAACATAATAGTTTCCAGGTCCCTCCATGTTGTCACAAAAGGTAAGATTTCCTTCTTTTTCATGGCCCCATAGTATTCCATTGTGTATATGTACCACTGCTTTTTAATCCACTCATTCACTGACGGACACTTGGGCTGTTTCCAGATCTTCACTATTGTGAACAATGCTGCCATAAACAGGGGGTTGCATTGCTTTTTTTGAGTCAGTGCTATGGTGTTCTTGGGATATATTCCTAAAAGTGGGATGGCTGGGTCGAAAGGCGGTTCCATTTTTAATTTTTTAGGAATCTCCAAACTGTTTTCCACAGTGGCTGTACCAGTCTGCATTCCCACCAGCAGTGCAGGAGTGTTCTCTTTTCTCCACATCCTCGCCAGCACTTGTTCTGTGTTGTTTTGCTGATGAGCGCCATTCTGACTGGTGTGAGGTGATATCTCATTGTGGTTTTAATTTGCATTTCTCTAATGATTAGTGAAGTTGAGCATTTTTTCATATGCCTATTGGCCATCTGTATGTCCTCTTTGGAGAAGTGTCTATTCATATCTTTTGCCCATTTTTTGATTGGATTGTTTGTCTTTCTGGTGTTGAGTTTTACAAGTTCTTTATAAATTTTGGTTATTAACCCCTTATCAGACGTATTGTTGGATATGTTCTCCCATTGTGTGGTTTGTCTTTTTATTCTATTCATATTAAACATTTTTGTTTTTACCCAATTCATGACCTGCCGTGCTAGAAAGACCCTCCATGCAGTTATTTTAAGCCCTTAAAGGTTCCATATCAGGAAAGAGTTTTAAATTTCATAGGGGATTATTACATGTGTATCTAAAGTGTTTGTAGAATTTGGAAATTCCTTCCAGGGTCCACATTTACCAGATGATGCCTTCATGTTGTAGCGTGTAGCCATGTCTGAACAGCCCTCATGGTTTGGGTACTATGATCATAGTGTTGGGAGTTTTGGTTGGTATGACATGGTAACACTTGCTTAAGGTTGAATTTTATACTATGTTATCCCTGTTTTTAGTTTTCAGACATTTTTTAAAACTAATTATAAATTCTTGTTCCATATGCTTCTGCATATATTTGGCTTGATTGATAAAACTGAGATATAATATTGGCTGGTTCAGAATTCAGTTCTTCATTTATTAAAAAACAAAACCAACAAAGAAATAGCCAAGAACATATTTTTCAGAATGCTTTGAGAAAAGTAACTATGAGACCTTGAAGGAACTGTCAATTTCTTTTAAATGTTAGACATAAAATCAATGATTCTTTTGGATCAGTCCCAGAGCCCCACACGTAGGTAGCCAGTTAAGAACTTTTTCTAGTTTTTTTTTTTTTGCCAAAGACAGAATTCTTTTTCCTTTTTAAAAATTTTTTCCATTGATTTGAGAGAGAGAGAGAAAGTAGAGGGGGGCAGCAGAAGGGGGGGGGAGAGAGAGAGAAGTATCAATTTGCTGTTTCCCTTAGTTCCCTTTAGTTGGCACTCACTGAGTGCTTCTCATGTGTGCGCTGACTGGGGATCAAATCTACGACCTTGGAGCACCAGGATGGCACTTTATTCATTGAGCCACTCAGCCAGAGTCAAACCAAAATTCTTTTGGCTTTGTTCTGGTGAATGGAATAGAAATGATATATAATTTATATATATATATTACTATTGGAATTTTGATTTTTAATCAGTTAATCAAGTTTATAATATGTCATTCACCTGGGAAGTTAAAATCAGAGCTTTTTCCTGCCTTATCATTTCAGTACTTCTTGGAGACCTTTAGCACCAAGGAAAAAGGCACACTAGTATGAAATACAAACATTTTCAAGTAAGAAGGTACATCAAGTAGTTGTTATTATTCAGGGTTTCATGAAGAGGAGCCACAAAGGAATGAGGCAGCAACAGTACTACAAGTGGAGGACCCCAATCTCTTCAGGATTGAGGTGCCTTAGAGCAGTGATTGGCAAACCGCAGCTCGCGAGCCACATGCAGCTCTTTGTCCCCTCGAGTGTGGCTCTTCCACAAAATACCACGTGCGGGCGCTACCTCGATAAGGAATGTACCTACCTATACAGTTTAAGTTTAAAACATTTGGCTCTCAAAAGAAATTTCAATCATTGTATTGTTGACATTTGCCTCTGTTGACTAGTGAGTTTGCCGACAGATCAGTTATCCAATTTATTAAGGAGAAACACGACATCATGTGTGAGAAACTAACAAGCAGAATACAGTGTACAATTTTATTATTTAGTTTTGCAAAACTGATTAGATTGCTCTTTCCCTTTCTGAGACATAACACCACTCCATCTGCTGTCTGATTCCTGACCTGCAGAAAGCTCCAGCAGGGCCAACCATCGCGTCCTTGAGGCCTTCCCTGGGCGTGACTGCCTCCAGTCATGTGCTTGGTCTCAACCTTCACTTTCTCAGGATGGGAACAGAAAGTCACTTGGTGCTTTGTCTTTTCTCCAACAAGTCACTAATATAGTAACTTCATATCACAGCTAAGGAAATGGAGGCTTAGACAGGTGATGTTACTAGTCTTAAGCCATTCAGTAGTAGAGTTGAAACCAATAAATCTCAATTCATGTTTTTCCCTGTTGCAACATGAGTTGCATCAGAATTTTTGTATTAGGCACCATTGTTTCCTTTATTAGTAGCATTTTAATGGGGTTATTCAAAATAACAATTAGATGTAGAATGACCATATGGTGCCCCTGAGATAAGCTGGTTTCCATTTCTGTTCTTGGCATCATGATTATTCTTCAGAGTGAGATATTATGGTTGCCTTGCTAGAAGGACAAGGTGTTCATTTGCACATCTTCACTGTTCTCTTTACTCCCACACAAATGGTTACATTCTGAAACATGAGTACATATTAAATCTCTGACTTTGCTTATTCCTGTTGATTTTACTGCATAAGTAGTGTACATTGTTCTTGGACCTTAGAGAAAGTCAAGCATTTAAGCATGATAGACCTCAAAATGCAGAGACTTGTTATGATTTTTTGAGGTAATTTTGCTGAAATCAACTGTAGAAGCATTTAAGATTTTGTCAATGTGTGCTTATGTTTCCCTTGCCCTAGTAAGTACATTTTATTAGCCACCTATAACCTGTAAAATGAATAAAATTTAAAAATATGTATCAACATTAAAAGTAGAAGTAAATATAGTTTGGAAGGGATAATTATTTCTCATAATCTAGATCATTAAGTCAAACACTTCACTTTATGTGAAAACTGAATCACAGGGAGGTTATGTCCACTGCCTAAATTATATTGCTGTCCAGCAATTTAAGGTGGTTTTAAAATGCTTTTCTTCCTTGAATAGATCATAAGACTCGAGTTTTATGTTCTGGACTTTGACATGATCCTGGGTTTCTGTGGTTTGGGTGGTTGGTGTTGACCAGAGCTGAATGTGCACTCTAGGATGGGCAGCTGGGTAGATCCCACAGAAACGGGTCTGGTGCAGAAGGCATGCTGATCTTGTCATGAGCTTCATGCCCAGTCTCTCAGTCCCTGTTATCAAAGAAATGTGTAGTCATATGAAACCTTCTTAAGTGGTAGTAGAAATTTTCATCACTGAGAATTTTCTTTTGTTTCTTGTCATAGGCTACATATTATAACCTGTTAATATGATCTTGTTATCTGTTAGTATTTGTGTTTTATTTGTATTAGTCATTTATACTGCTGACAGTCTAAAGAATAAAATGAAATGAAGCATAATGATTTTGTTCCCCACCCATTTAACGTGAGAATTTGATTCAGTATAGTATTAGCAGTGAAAGTTTTGCTAATTAAAATAACTTTTTCTGACCCTGGCTAGTTTGCTTAGTGGATAGAGCATTGCCCGGACATATGGACATCCTAGGTTCGATCCCTGGTCAGGGCACACAAGAGAAGTGACCATCTGCTTCTCTGTCTCTCCCTCTCCTGCTTCTCTCTCTCTTTCCCTCCTGCAGCCAGTGGCTCGATTGGTTTGGGCATCAGCCCTGAGCACTGAGGATAGCTTAGTTGACTCAAGCATCACCCCAGACAGGGGTGGCCAAGTGGATCCTGGTCAGGGTACATGTGGGAGCTCACTATCTCCCCTCCTCTCACTTAAAAAAAAAAAAAGAGACCTGGCCAGTTGGCTCAGTGTTAGAGTGTTGGCCCGGCGTGTGGAAGTCCTAGGTTCGATTCCCAGTCAGGGCACACAGGAGAAGCGCCCATCTGCTTCTCTACTCTTGTCCCTCTCCTTCCTCTCTCTCTCTCTTCCCTTCCCACAGCCAAGGCTCCATTGGAGCAAAGTTGACCTGGCCGCTGAGGATGGTTCCATGGCCTCCGCCTCAGGAACTAGAATGGCTCCTGCTGCAACAGAGCAACACCCTAGATGGGCAGAGCATCACACCCTGGTGGGCATGCTGGGTGGATCCTAGTCGGGTGCATGCAGGAGTCTGACTGCCTCCTGCTTCTAACTTCAGAAAAATACCAAAAAAGAAAAAAGAAAAGAATGTGACATTTAATAAATTTAATGTTGCCACAAATTCTTTTTTTCTAATACACATTGTTGTTTTGTGTTTTATTATAGCCTTTTGCCTGGGAACATTTATAAACTAACTTCACATTACCCCTGACAGCTAATGGTTTGTCTTGTTTCAGGTGGTAAATTTTGTTTGTTGAAATTTTTTAGAGAAAATTGAGGAACATGAATGGAATAGGTCTTTCATATCTTTTGCATTTTCAGAAGAGCTTAAACAGAGTGGTACATGAGCTCTACTGTTCTTTGGATGAATGGGACGTTGTTCTGGGGGACTATATCTTCACCTAAGATCCTGTGACATCAAGTCCTTGAAATGGAGTTGTGTCCATGAGATCCATGTACCTGTTATCAATCTTTGTTCTATGGTGGGAATTCAGCTCGGCCATGACTTAGTGATTGTGTGTTGAATTAATTTCCCTGGGCTTGTTTCCTCATTGATAATATAAGATAGTTTTTGTTTTTTGCCCTGTAACTTCTGTGGGTGATTCTAAAAAGCAAAGGAGATGATCATATATTGTTAATGAATAGAATATAAACTAAGTTGGGTTTTTTTTTCCATGTTTTTAAGGGCTTAGCATGTATTATTTGATAAATTAAATTTTTTCTGGTAATATATTTTTCTCATTTTTGAAGATTTCTTCATTTATCTTTTTACTAGCTCTAGTGGATAGCAGGGAAACCCTTAGCCTTGCGCTATCCCTGATTCCTGTTGCTGTTGTGTGACAGAGCCTTTGGAGCGCTATGCAGGAGGAGGTGGTATTCGTGACTTGCGAGTAGTAGCATTCTCTGCTACCACCGAGTGAAGCAACACGTAGAAAGTACTAGTAGACAGAAGATAAGTTTTGTATTCATTTCTCTAAACCTGTGTTTATCTGGCAAATGGGGACAAAACCTGAGGTGCTTATGTGAAATAAAGGTAGTGCATATAAGGTAATTATCATGATTTGTGGCAGTAGTTGCTCACAAAATGGTAATTTCTGTCATTGTCATCATTGAGTTTTTTTTTTTTTTTAAACCTAGAATGTTATTGTCAGCCTGCTTCTAAAATTTTAGCATAGAAGGCTTTTCTTACTCTTCAGAACAGATTAGTGAAAATTCAGGGGGCTTTGAGGAAGGATTCATGGTAGCCAGCAGCATTTATTCAAGTACCATTGTCTGGTGGACATTTTAAGTAGGTATTCTCAACCATGTTCATATTAATGCCACAATTATGAGAAGAGTTGGGGAAAGTAACTACTAGATAACAGAAAATTTTCACTTGTAAGTAATCTTTAATCCACAGGATTTTTATAGCAGATGCTTGCATTTTTCCTAACCTAGAGTACCCTGTGTACCTGCCATGCTGGATAAATAACAAGTTCTGATGAATTTGCACCCTGGTGTCATAGAAACAGTGGAAATCAGAGATTAAAATAGAGCTCAGTAGTGACCAGGTTTCCTAGGCCAAATTGAAGCATAGTGCTGAGGCCATTTTTTAGGTAGTTCAGACCCAAATGTGTTTTATGAAAATGGAGCTGACATTTATTGAACACTTACTAAGTGCCAACCTATATACTAAACATTCTGTGTGTTTTATTAACTAACTTAAAAGTATCCCTGTGAGCTACATGTGTTATTATCCTGACTTTATAGGTGAGGCTATTGAGATTTGCAACAATTAAGCAACTTACCCAAGGTTGTACAATAAGTGACAGAAACAGGACTTAAAGCTTAACTTTAACACTAAAATTTGTGCTTTTTCCCTCTGGATAGTATTATCAATCATACCTTTGCCAGCAGTATTTGGCATATTATTTTTCTGCTTTGTTGGTAAAATCTTGAATAGTGGAATGAAATGAGATGCTACAAAAGAAATATGGAGCCCTGGCTATTGGCTCAGTGGATAGAGTGTTGGCCTGGCGTATGGACATCCTGGGTTCCATTTCCAGTCAAAGCACACAGGAGAAGTGACCATCTGCTTCTTTCCTCCTCCCTCTCCCCATTTTTCCTCCTCCCCTTTTCTCTCCCTCATCCTTCTCCCCCCCTTCTACCCCTCCGTCTCCTTTTTCCCTCTCCTCTCCCTCTTTCCCTCCCACAGCCAGCAGCTCAGTTGATTCAAGCATGGCTCTGAGCACTGAGGATAGCTCAGTTTGTTCTAGTATCTCAGCTTCAAGTGCTAAAAATAGCTCAGTACTTGAACATCAACCCTAGAGGGGGTTGCTGGGTGGATCCCAGTCAGGGCATATGAAGGAGTCTGCCTCACTATCTCCCCTCCTCTCACCTATAAAAGGGGGAAGGAGAAAGAAATATAGAAAGATAGTGTTTTTCTTTGCCTGATAAGATGTGCTACACTTTTGGTCAGACAAAAGTAAAGTATTTTAGGAAGACCAGTGTGTCAAAGACCAACCAATAGACCAACGAACATAAACCAGTTTAGCTTATGCTTCTGAAACCTTGAGCTGAAAATAGTATCTAAATAGTTTGAAATATTAAGTGTGGTTTACCAACTAGAATCTTCCAAAACAGAGGTTGAAATTTTATAGACATCAAAATTCATATTTTTTTGCTGATGAATCTTTTTCACATGTATTTTAATCTGTATAATAATGCCCACTCTAACCTAGAGAGCATAATATGAACAACCTTACACTGGGAGCTGAAACTTTCATGTACCAGACCTCATATTCATCCTGTTTCTTCTTTTTTATTTTTATTTTTTGTCACAGAGAGAGAGAGACAGAGGGATAGATAGGGACAGACAAACAGGAAAGGAGAGAGATGAGAAGCATCAATTCTTTGTTGCAGCACCTTAGTTGTTCATTGATTGCTTTCTCATATATGCCTTGACTGCGAGGCTGCAGCAGACCGAGTGATCCTTTGCTCAAGCCAGCGGCCTTGAGTTCAAGCTGGTGAGCTGTGCTCAAACCAGATGAGCCCATGCTCAAGCTGGCGGCCTTGAGGTTTTGAACCTGCTGCTGCCTGGTCAGGCCATTCTGATTTATTATTATTTTTTTTTGTATTTTTGTATTTTTCTGAAGTGAGAAAAGCAGGGAGGCAGAGAGACAGACTCCCCCATGCACCCAACCGGGATCCACCTGGCATTCCCACTAGGGAGCAATGCTCTGCCCATCCCGGGCATTGCTCTGTTGCAGATGGAGCTATTCTAGCACCTGAGGCAGAGGACATGGAGCCATTCTCAGTGCCTGGGCCAACTTTGCTCCAATGGAGCCTTGACTATGGGAGAAGAAGAGAGAGATAAGAGAGAAAGGAAGGGGGAATGCTAGAGAAGCAGATGGGTGCGTCTCCTGTGTGCCCTGGCTGGGAATCAAACCTGGGACTTCCACACCCCAGGCCAACACTCTGCCACTGAGCCAACCGGCCAGGGCCATTCCACTTCTTAAAGCCTTGTCTACCAGAATGTTCCAAACCAAAAGAAGGAAGCTCCAATTTCCTCTGAAAACATTTCTTGTCCAAGAATGAAAAGCTGTTGCTGTGTAGGTTTGTGCATGCGTTGGCCCTAGGTGGGTCAGAGTGAGTGAATACCTTGTCTTGTGGGGACTTTTTAGATGTCTTGTAGGGATATTAAAGGAATTACCATATTTTTTGCTCCAAGACACATTTTTCCCCCCTAAAGTGGAGCGAATGTTCATTTTGTTTAGCTGCTGCGGGTTCCCGGACTAGAAGAGTATCTGAACATTAAAGTCTCTTCTCATGTGTTAATAACAGCGCTAATGTTTGTTAATACTGCTGTTGAGTTTACATTGTTGAAATATTATTGTGGTATGTTTTATTAAATATTTTAACACACCAATTGGTTCAAATATTTTTTTTTCTTATTTTCCCCCTTAAACCCTAGATGTGTCCTATGGTCAAGTGCATCTTATGGAGTGAAAAATATGGTATTTTATCTCCAAGCAATATTAAAATGACTAAGACTTCAAAAATATTACTTCTGTTCACAAGGAAGTGATCTGAGAGTGATAATTTTAGCACCCTGACTGTTATGCCCCATAGTCTAAGCCTTTTTGTAAAATCCTACTTGTGAAACTATTTTGTATTTTCCCATGTATAAGACACACCCGTTTTTGAAAAAATTTGGGTCTAAAAACTAGGTGCATCTTATACAGTGTTTGTAGATTTTCTAACTTTCATTTCCTGCTTTTTCATGCTTGTCTATGCGCTCACTGTTTCACACTTACTACTGTATATATTACAGTAGGTTATGTTTTGCCATGTTCTGCCCAGAAATGGCTCAGAAAAGATTTTCGTACAGTGCTGTATTCAAGGTAAAAGTGACCCAGTTTGCAAAAGTGAATGGAAGTCGTGCTACTGAACATAAGTTTGGTCCTCCTCCAACTGAGAAATCAATCGGAGACTGGCTACAGGAAGAAGAAACCCTACTGAAAACACCATGGCAGAAGAAGGCCATGAGAGGCAAGTCAGCAGAATGGCTTGATTTAGAGAGAGAATTGAAGGTATGGATTGAAGAGGAAAGGGCAATTGGAATTCCTGTGTCCACAAAATGGTTCAGCATGAGGCAGGAAGAATTGCTAATGAAAAAGAAGTAACTGATTTCAAAGGAGGACACAATTGGAGCTTCAGGTTCATGAAACAGAATGGACTAAGCATATATACACACACCAGACTTGCCCAAAAGATGCCTGAAAGCTATGAGCAGAAGGTCCTTGAATTTCATCATTTTGTCATTCAATATTGGAAGACATATTAGTTTGAGTTGGGACAGATTGCAAATATGGACGAAGTCCCCCTTCAATTTGATGTCCCAAGTAACAGAAGGGGGTGAAAACTAAATGTGAAGAAAAATGGACATGAAAAGAGCCATTATACAGTTGTTCTAGCTTGTTGTGCTGATGGAACCAAGCTTCCTCCAATGCTGATTCTCAAACACAAAACAATGCCAAAGGAAGACATTCCTCAAGCAGTGATTGTCCATGTTCATGACAAGGGTTGGATGGATCAGGATGGGATGAAGATCTGGTTTGAGAATGTTTGGACGAGACCAGGTAGGCTTTTATGCAAACCTGCCCTATTGGTGCTTGATCAGTTCTGGGAACAAATAACACAAAGAAGATTGCTGCAGAGCAAAAAACAAAACTTGCTTTCATACCTGGAGGCTTGACAGCCCAACTCCAACCACTTGATGTCAGCATTAACAAACTCTTCAAAGCTGCCATGAGAGATGAATGGAACCAATGGATGAAGTCTTCTGGGACAATTTGACACCAGCAGAAAGAATGAAGAAACCAACTATAGGAGAAGTTTGTACCTGGATGAAAAGATCCTGGGATAATATCAAGATTGAGATTGTTGTCAATTCATTTGAGAAGTGTGGCATTTCAAATACCATGGATAGAACTGAGGATGAGGCAATATATGAAGATAGTGATTTGTCATTAGACACAGATGAAGACAAGCTAATGGATGGGAGTTTTGACAGTGATGAGGAGTTATATGAGTTTTATGATGAATAAAACTTGAGTTCAATAACTTTATGTAATACTTTTTTTTTCAAGTTTTGGGACCTAAAATTAAGGTGCATCTTATACATGGGGAAATGCAGTATATTTAATTTTAGGAATGTGGCTTTTGAGTATAATGTAGTAAGTATACAACTTTACAAAGTATAAAACTGAACAGTTCTGTCTGGTATTTTAATTGTATTAGTATTAACACTTCATTTCTCAGTGGTGACTAGAAGTAGAATAGCAGATATAACAGGTTATACTGAAATTTTGTTTTGGGTCAACTTCAAACCTCCCTCTCTTTGTGTCATTCACTTTATTAATTCAGATGTCATTCAGGGTAATGGCTGAGCTGGAGGGATGAACTCTAGTTTTCTTTATAAAGTTGGAGTAATTATTACCAAGGTAAGGAATAGCAGAGGTTCGGATCAGAAAGGTTTAGACTGTCTCTGTGGGTAAAGGGTGGCACTCAGTCTAAGCCCTCCTTGGTGAGTGACCGTCTGAGTGATGAGGACTGAGGCGGTCGTGTTGCTGTGCGGTCTGCCTGGGCAGTGGCCCTGAAGTCACAGAGCAGGAAGAGATTGCTGGTAACTTTTGAGATATTTTTTTGTCAGCTTTCTTCACCATCTGTTTTCACTGAGGTAGCATAGCAAAAACCTCTTAGGTTTATGTCATTAATGTACCGCAAATATTTTCTTTTAACAATCCAGTGATTTGTACTGGTGGGTTGAAAGCTGCTGGGTAAATTGATCAGATTACTAGGTTAGTTGACACGCTTGGCCATTCTGCTTACTTAGCTGGAATAGTAGAGATGCTGTGTCACCTTTCTTTCTTTTTTAATTGTATGTGTGTGTTTGAGGGTATCGGCAAGAAGCTGCCTTTACTATTTCTCTAGCTATGTGACACTCACCAGGACCCAGAGCCACATGGACACCCCCGATTTCACTTCTCTTAGCTCAGGGGTTCTCAATAGGAGCAATTTTGGTCCCCAGAGGGTGGAACTTGGTTCTTGGGGGTAGAGATATTTAAAATATCTTACTCTTTTTATGTATAAAGCATAATATATATTCAGTACATAAATAGATACACATTTGTGGTATTAAAATGTCATGGAGAGGGAATTAGGAAAACATGTCTAAAAGGCTAGCGGGGTGAAGGCAATAATGGAAAAAGTTGAGAAGCATGGCATTGCTCTTCTCCCGTGATTTTCAGCCTTTTCATCTCAGGGCAATTAATCATAGAAAGTCTACGGCACACCAAAAAGTATATTTTTTGTCAGTGACAAAAAATAATAGGTATTATTTTTATTCATTCACACTGGATTGCTGTCATTTTTTTTACTTGACAATCTAAGGAAAAAGAGGTCAGTGCCCCTGACTAAATAGCCAGATATTGAATGTTTTAAAAATTCTTGTGGCACAAGTTGAAAATCACTGCTTTATACAGATAAAGAAGAATGGATGAGGGCATCAATATAACTTGAGTAAGAAGAGGGAATAAAATAATTAAATTAAAAGAGCTCTAGTTTTCTTTATAAAGTTGGAGTAATTATCATCAAGGTAAAGAATAGCAGAAGTTGGGATCAGAAAGGTGTAGACTGTCTCTGAGACTAGGAGTGGCACTCAGTCTAAGCCCTCCCTGGCGAGTGATCGTCTGAGTCTGTCCCTCAGGAAAATAATAACAATAATACTATTATGTACATTGTGAAGCGACAAATATAAAAGTGTTGCTGCTACTATATGAGAATCCTTACTTTGAAAAGCCCGAGAACTATTGTGCTGGTATATCATAGAGTCACTGTATTTGAGGTGGGATAGGAATCCCCACAGAAAATCCATATGCACATGGACCACAGTCAGAGGGGGCCCTACAAAGAGCTCCTTCATAGTTTCAGGAATTTGGTTAGAAATCCCTTGAGGGATTTATTTATTTATGTATTGATTGTTACTGCCTTTTGTTTTTTTAGGCATCATAGGCAAACATTGCTTCAGAGTGATTTGTCAGAAGTGGTTGAGAATGATTCATTGAATTATAAAACTTTTAATTTTTAAAACCTTTTTGTCTATTAGAGCATCATTAGAAATAGAGTGGACACGAACATTGCCAAGCCTATTGTTTCTCTCCTGAGAATGAGCCCTTTCTTTTAGCTTTTCTGCCCCAGGGCAGTTACTGCTACTTCTGAGTTTTCCCATACAGTGCCCGTGACAGTTGACATACATATACTTTATTAAAAATATATATATATATTTGGCAGGAATTTATCTGAGTAAGAACAAGATGCTAAAATTTTAAAAGTTCTTTTTTTAAAGAAATAAGTGCCCTCTATAATTATATTTATCCTGCATTGATAGGCCGGAAAGACACAGTACTTAAAGCCAGGTTGCATTATAACTAGTTCTATTATTGGCGCAGTTCAACTTAATGAAATTTTCCTTTACTTTGCTTGTAGAAGGTTTAAAAGCCACTTAGGAACTTAGTGTCACTTGTGAACCTCATTACTAGAATGTGGTTTTTAAAACACAATTTGATCTTGGGTTGTCACAGTAAATTGAAAAGGCCCATGACTATTCCATTGGAATTTAGGTTTTATTTTGAGGGATATATGTAAGCTTTTGTGATTTTTTTCATTATTATTGCTAACTTATAAAGAATTTTTTAAGTAGTTTTATTGAAATCGCTGTATAAATTTCAAATATTTAAAGCATACCCTTGGATGTGTTTTGACATATATATACAGTGTGTCCGTAAAGTCATGGTGCATGTCAGTCCTGTGACCGGTCAAAAGTGCACCGTGACTTTACAGACACACTGTATATATACACACAGCCATGAAACCATCCCCACGATCAAGATGACGCACCTACCCCTCACTCCCAGAGCTTGCTTTTGCCACTCTGTAATGTGATAAGATGCCAAGGAATTGCAAAAATTGTTAACATTAGTATTATAAAAGGAAGAGTCAGGCCCCCTTACCCTTCCTTTCTGAGGAAGAAAAAACAAGAAGAGCTTATAAGAGGCAAAAGTCAGCTAGTCATAGTTTTGCTAGTTCCTATAGTTCTCTGGAAGGACTGACGCCACTTACTAAACAGAGCAAAGAAGAGAGAACATATCTGAAAACCCCTTTCTCTTTTCTTTTCTTAAAAGCCTTCAAGAAACAATGCTTAAGTACCTTAATTATAAATTCCTACACTAATCCTGACTCACTTTCTGATCCTGGAGTCATAAGACTGACGTATGGTGTCATCAACCTTTTTATACCTACCGCCCACTTTTGTATCTCTGTTAGTAGTAAAATTTTCTAACCGCCCACCGGTTCCACAGTAATGGTGATTTATAAAGTAGGGAAGTAACTTTACTTTATAAAATTTATAAAGTAGAGTTACAGCAAGTTAAAGCATATAATAATAGTTACTTACCAAGCACTTTATGTCGGATTTTCGCTAAGTTTGGCAGAATAAATCTTTATAAAACAACTTACTATAGTTAAATCTATCTTTTTATTTATACTTTGGTTGCTCCGCTGCCGCCCACCATGAAAGCTGGAATGCCCACTAGTGGGCGGTAGGGACCAGGTTGACTACCACTGCTCTAGACAAAGGGATCACGAGCCCCCACCCCTTGCATGCAAGCCTGTATTCTGTAACATTTTATATTCTTTCTAATAATCATCATTTTTAAATTCTTTGTATGTGCAAAACTTGTAAACTAAGCAAGTGTGGACTAGCTTTAGACTTCCTAATAAGCTAACCCCAACACTCTTAGCAAAAGTTAACTTCGTTTAGCTTCTCTCCTTATCCTAAACTAAACATTTCTCACTATTGTGGCGACAGGGATAGGCTGTAAATCCTAGAAGGTTTGGGAATGTCTTTGTTAGATGTGTAAAACATTCATCACTGCTGTGTTATCTTATGGTCCTAATGTGTAGGAATGGTTTTTTCGTTTGATAGATCTTATAGGTCTCTGGCCGGCAAACCGCAGCTTGCTAGCCAAATGTGACTCTTCCACAAAATACCACATGTGGGCGCTACCTTAGTAAGGAATGTACCTACCTATATAGTTTAAGTTTAAAAACTTTGGCTCTCAAAAGAAATTTCAATCGTTGTACTGTTGATATTTGGCTCTGTTGACTAATGAGTTTGCTGACCACTACTATAGGTAAACATTGTAACAAGACAGTAAAAACTCAATAAGCTTGTTAGTAGATGGCTTTTATACCATGCTCCCCTCCTTTTTCCCACAACCAGTATGTGATTATGTCTATAAAACCAGCCTCAGAGCTATATTCTGGGCTGCACAATTTGGGTTTGATGATGCCCCATGCATGTTGCCAGCTTAATAATAAAACTCCTAAAATTTATCCTTTAACCTGTGTTGGTGTCTTTGTGGAACCTGCGAACTAAATTACATTACAACAGTAACCCCTCTTGCACACCCCGGGCCCTCCCAGGTAACCACTGGTCTGCTGATGTGCTATCAATATAGACGAGTTTGCCTTTTCTAGAATTTTATGTAAATAGAATCATACCGTCTTTTTATTGTCTGGCAATATTGATGTATATCCTTTTAGTTCCAGTTCTGACATCATAAGAGATCTTCTAGAAGAAGAGGAAGCCTGGGAAGCATCACATAAGTGAGTTCTCATAATCAAAAAATAAGCATGAAATTTGACCTGAGACAGAATTCTGTACAGTTGATTTTCAAACAAAAGACTTATTTGTGCTTTCTCGCTTAAGGAAGTAATAATTCACACACATCAAGGTCAAGATTTTCAGTTTACTACTTGTTTCTGTATATTTCTGCTTAGAACTGTGGGGGTACGGTAAGTTTGAATTCTTGTCAGAGGTTGATTTTCTAAAGACAGTTTGTTCCAATAGATGACTAGTAGTTTGGCCTTAAGCATTGGCCTCAGAGTCCTTACAAACTTTTAATCCTTTTCTAGATGTTCCAAGTCATAAAATGTGTTTAGGTAGAGTAAATGCAATTTCACTTCTCCTGTACCACTTATGAATCAGTCTGGGAAATGGTGGGGGGGGGAGGTTGGGGGGAGCGGGGAGACTCTTCCAGGTCCCACTGGTGGGTCAGGAGGAAAGGAATAATGCCAAAAAACAACATGTGTCTGTTAGTCTCCACCTATAGGAGTGCTCTGTGGTACAGCAGGGCCGATTTCCTCCGCTGTGATTTCATGACCACGGGTCTCAGATGGGCCCTCGGAACTGCCTCACTGTTTTACTGTTGCTGTGATCATTTCTCTGTCCTATTCTTCGTAAAGATTGTTGGAAATTTTCTTTTCAGCTTTTTCAGTGGCTCCACCCCCAGCTGAAGACCTTGTCCTTTACAGAGAAAATAGAGGCCATTCTATAGGAATCCTTATCCTCCCAAGAATATAGTGTATAAATCTGCCTGTACTTGTAAATTAATCCTCATTTCTTTCTATTATAATAAAGAGATGTTCTCACTCTTACTAGAGGCTAATTCTTCCTATCTCATTCCTACTTTTTTGCCAGGATTTTGCTTTGGCCCTTCTCTCCTGTGCAGGCATCCTCTCCCTCTCAACTATATTTTTCTCAGTGGGTCTCCAGCATGCTCAAACTTTGCCATCGTAAAAGCAACCAACCACGTAACCAACAGACAAAGCACCTCACTCAACCTCTCTCTCATTCTAATCCTCCAGCTACTATTGTGCCTGTCCTCTCTTTCTTAACAGATGACCCATTTCCGTATCTCCCACTTATATTCTCTTCAACAGGTTCAGCCAGTCCCATCATTCTGCTGTTGCTCTCATTCAGGTCATTCAAGACCTCCATGTTGCTAAATCCAGAGGACCTTTTTTAGGCCTTGTCTCCTTTGACTTCTTAGCAGTGTTTGATACCACTGACTGCTTCGCTTTACCTTTCCTAAAAGCCTCTCTTCTTTGGCTTCTGAGACACAGTACCCTATTTTCCTCAGGTCATTAGTTGTTGATGTTGGTCAAGATTAAATTTATGTCTTAATAACTGTATCTCTCCTACCAATACCTCTCCTGAGCCCCAGACGCATATATCAACTACCTACATGATAAGACATCTCAAAATCAGCATGTGCAAAGCTGAACACTTAACCTTATCTACCCTCCAACACTCCCACCTCCAAAAAGGTTTTAAAACAATAAAAACATAATCTTCTGGTATTCCTTTTCAGCCAATTTCTTATGTTCCCCTCCAAAAAAGAAAAAAAAAAGCCTTGTAATTTTTGACATTTGTTCTCTGGTACCTGTATGTTCAATCTATGACCAGTCTTAGAGATTTTACTTCTGAAATATCTCTAGAATCCAGAATCCATCAATTTATTTCTACCCCTCTCATCACCCTAATTTATGCTGCCATTGTGTCTTGATTGGACAATAAAGAGTGTCTTAATTTATCCTCATTTTCTGGCTTCTTTACAGCTTAATCTCCAGATTACAGCTTGAGTGACTTTTTCAAAATAGAAATCTGGTCACTGCTATTCATCTTTCTACTTTAAAAATAGTAATTTCTTGTTCCTTATAGGATTGAGAAGGGGAACCTTTAATATACCTAAAAGTTCCTGCATGTTGTCTGGTCTTCTCCAGACTCATCTTATTACACACCTGTGTGTTCTCTCTTCTCCACTGATGCAGACTGTAAAGCCTGTGGCCGAGGCCACTATCACAGCAGCCTGACCCACGCAGGTTCACGTTAGATTCGAACAGTCGGTAATGAAACACAGGAGCCAAAAACTGGTGAGCCATCAGCTTTAATTCTAGCTTGCACCCGGCGGGCAAGCAAAAACACACACTGGGCTCCAAAACCCTCACATTCAGTGCTCACAAAGCTACTGACTTATCCGAGTTTCCTAGAATCAAAGCTTTCCAGCTCACCAGACTTATTCACCTCTGTTTCCCATCTCCTCCTGCACAAACTCTTAACAAACTGGCTTCTTCCTCAGCACTCTGCCATCTCGGCTGCTTCTCTCCTCCACGTGGCCTTAATCTGCTCTCTTCTCTAACACTAACCTCAGGAACTCAGGAACCAAGAGAGAGATATCAGCTCCCGGACTGCCCCAGTTTATAGCATAGATAATCCAAACCCTTAATCCAATTATACATACAAGAAAGTCTCTGATACAAAGCCACCCATCTGAGGCATAATGGGATTCCTCCCTACATCACCACCCTACATTATCCAATCAGTCAAGGGTGTGGGGAAGAGCTTACTCTTAAAGCCAAGCCTTAGGTCATAACAACCTGGCCTGCTTACATTACAGCCTTTCCCCCACACCCATCCCAAGCACAAGGGCAAATAATATTACCTGGGTGACGGGCTTCCATGTGGGCAGCGCCATCTTTAACAAAGTGAGCATAATATATTTTATCTGCCCAACAATCCACCCTTATGCTCACTTTACTACCCACAATCTACACCACTGGCATCCCCGTACAAGGAAATTAGGCACATTACACAAATTACAACATGACAAATCATACAATTTCAAAAATTACAAAGGTACACACATTTCACCAGTCTCTGAGCACTTTGCCGAAAGCGCAAAATGTCCTCGGCCTTCTTCCTTGCCGTTTGAAAGGCTTCCCTGGGTAGGAAGGCCTCCAGCAAAGCCATCACCACCCCCATCAGGGTATTTCACATTGTCCAAAATTCGTAAGTTCATTCAACAAAGGAGCTTGTGCTCACTCGGGTCGTAGTCCAGGAAATCAGTCCACACACATAGGGCTTTAGCCTCCCCCCTCATTCCTGCCATCATGGCAAGTCTCACACTGTCCTAAAGAGAAGCACGTGGCAATGGCAGTCAGCATTTCCATCTTTGCTCTGGGGAGCATGATGGCATCCACCCCTATGTCCCAAAATCGCAGACCTACCGGCAGCGTAGCTACTCCTTGCTGCTGGGCTCTCACCTTCTGGAGGCTGCGGATCACAATTCCAGACCAATTCTCCTCATCCTCCAAAGAGGAACTGAAAACATCAGCTCCTGCTGCTGGGCTCGAGCCCCCTGCTGCTGCTGCTGCTTTCTGCTCCATGGGCCTTACAGCACCTGCCTCAGCCTCAGCCCAAGCCTTGGCTTCAGCCCTGGCCTCCCGCCGCTGCTGGCTCTCCACAACATCCAGGGCAATCTGCAACTCATGAACCTGTGATTCCTTCTCCAGCGTCTGCTCCATTTCCAGGCGAATCTCGCAAACCTGGTCGGCCTCCTCCTCCAGCACTTTCTCCAGCTCCAGGGTTGGCATCTCTTTCTCCCACGTTTCCTCCAGCTCCTTCTGCTGCTCAGATTGCAGGTCCTGGGCAGCCTCTTCCATAGAGCTCTCGGTTTCCTCACGCATGGCTGTAAAAGTCAGCCATCCAACAGTCCCCCAAAAAACAGCTATGGAAAACCATAACAGCAACCAGTCCTCTACTCCACCACTCAAAGGTGGTGGTGGCTCCATGCCGAACTGTATCGAATCCTGCCAAAGACTACGCCAAATGTAAAGCCAGTAGTCAAGGCCACTATCACAGCCACCTGACCCACGCAGGTTCACGTTAGATTCGAACAGTCGGTAATGAAACACAGGAGCCAAAAACTGGTGAGCCATCAGCTTTAATTCTAGCTTGCACCCGGCGGGCAAGCAAAAACACACACTGGGCTCCAAAACCCTCACATTCAGTGCTCACAAAGCTACTGACTTATCCGAGTTTCCTAGAATCAAAGCTTTCCAGCTCACCAGACTTATTCACCTCTGTTTCCCATCTCCTCCTGCACAAACTCTTAACAAACTGGCTTCTTCCTCAGCACTCTGCCATCTCGGCTGCTTCTCTCCTCCACGTGGCCTTAATCTGCTCTCTTCTCTAACACTAACCTCAGGAACTCAGGAACCAAGAGAGAGATATCAGCTCCCGGACTGCCCCAGTTTATAGCATAGATAATCCAAACCCTTAATCCAATTATACATACAAGAAAGTCTCTGATACAAAGCCACCCATCTGAGGCATAATGGGATTCCTCCCTACATCACCACCCTACATTATCCAATCAGTCAAGGGTGTGGGGAAGAGCTTACTCTTAAAGCCAAGCCTTAGGTCATAACAACCTGGCCTGCTTACATTACAGCCTTTCCCCCACACCCATCCCAAGCACAAGGGCAAATAATATTACCTGGGTGACGGGCTTCCATGTGGGCAGCGCCATCTTTAACAAAGTGAGCATAATATATTTTATCTGCCCAACACAGACCTCTTAGGGCAGTGGTCGGCAAACTCATAGTCAACAGAGCCAAATATCAATAGTACAATGACTGAAATTTCTTTTGAGAGCCAATTTTTTTAAGCTTAAACTATACAGGTAGGTACATTGTGATTAACTTAATTAGGGAACTCCTAAGCTGGCCTTTGCACCTGCACGTGGTATTCTGTGGAAGAGCCACACTCAAGGGACCAAAGGGCCGCATGTGGCTTGCGGGCCGCGGTTTGCCAACCACTGTCTTAGGGCCTCTCTTCATGCCACTTTCTCTCCCACCACAGCCTTTGAACAGGTTTGTCTTTCTACCCCGATGGTCTCATCTTCTCCTAGTTAACCCCTCCTCACCCTTCAGATCTAAGCTCTTGCCCTGTTTCTCATGGAAGTCTTCTCTAGCCCTCTTTCTGGATCACATCCTATTGGGCTCTTATAATGCTGTGTCCTGTTTCCAGCATATTCATATGGCTATTTGTCCATCTCCTCTACCAGGCTTTAGGTTCATCATTGTAAACCCGGTGTCAGTACTTTCTAACCCCTGTAAATACTTGATGTATGTGATCTCGTTTAAATATTAAATAGCGTAACAATACTGTGAGGTATGATTATTCCTGTTTCATAAGGAGGCAGCTGAAGCTGGAAGGGGACGTCTCCAGCCCAGCGTCACTTAGTAAGTAATGAGTGATGGAGCTGAGTCTAGCAGCCTAATGTGTCGCAAGTCAGCACTTTCAGCCGTTAAGCTATGCTGTCTTTCCAAAGGAGAGATTTGCTGTGCTGTTGACATTTTGTAGTTTCATAGCTGAATTGCCTGGGAAAATGGAAAAGTATGGTGTATCCAGGGAATGCAGTGTAAGTAGGTTTATCAGGCTAATGAGGTATTTGGTAGTTCAGACTAGTGTTTAATGAAAGTTTGAGATTTTCACTGCGTTATTTCCACCTAGCATTATTTAACTTTGAATTATGGGAGAGGAAGCCACTCCTTAGCTAATAATGCCCTCTTGTATTAGGAATCATCCTGACACCAGTGGCTGTGACAAACTATAGCCCAGGATTCCTGAGCCCAAGTCCATTGCTGGTAATGATGACCTCTTAAAGTCATTGTTACAAGAAAACAGCAAACAAATCCCATCACTTGATAATATGTGTTAAAGCTGGTGGGATATAAGCCCTCATCTAGTCCAGTCCTGTCATTCTGTGAAGGAGGAGGTTGAGCTCCAGAGAGCTAAATTGATTAGGTCAAGGTCTACAGCTAGTTGGTGGCACTGTCAGAATCAGAACCCAGGACTCCTGATTTCAGTAGAGTGCACCACAGTTTAAGTAAGCATGATAAAATTAGCTTTAGAGGCAGAATCACAGCTTGATTTTTCAGAAAAATGTAGCAGTTCTACATGTACCTGTTTTACGCTTATATGCATATTTTGTGGTTCCTCAAGTGCCATATCTGAGATAATAGTCCTAGAACATACATATTGGTTCAGTTCCAACACATTCTCTTAATTTCATAAATGTTTGAGAGGTTCCATTAGCAATACAGTGCTTCATATAAAGCAGTAATTTCAGAAGCAGCAAAAAGCACTTTTTTTTCCCTGCAGACTGGTCTTGTCTTATGTCCGTAAATATAGGTTCATCTTACCATTTTGAGCTCTAAGATACATTTACATTGAACAGAATGAAAATTGGAAGAAATACGAATCTGCTCTGTCATTTCATGTTTCCAGATTTCAGTTTCCTGATACATAAAATGTGGGGGAAAGATGTCAGCCTCAGTCGAGGTTCCTTCTCTCCAGATCTGCTCCTCTGCTGCTCTCCCGCCTCTTGGTGAATGGCAGTGTCATAGTCTGCCTTACTTTTCATACCAGAAACTCGACTTTCACTCTCCCTTTCCTCTCCTATGTAATCAGTTGCAAGTCCTATAGAGAAGTGGTTCTCGTACTTAAATAGATATCAGAATCAACTTGAGGACTTGATAAAACAGATCGGTGGGGCCCAATCCACTTCTGCAATTTTGATTCAGTAGACTTGGGGTGGGGCCTGCTAGTTTGCATTTTTAACATGCTCCGGGGAATTGCTGATGCTGCTTCTGGGGCCCCCACTTTGAGTGGCACTGCTGTAGATGACCCCTCTAATGTCTGCCAGCCCCTGTGTGCCACAGCCTGCTACACTCCCTGTCTGTGCCTTTGACAGCCACCCAGCTGTCTCTCTGCCTCTAGTCATTATAGCTTATTCTGCCACTGAGATCTAAAATGCATTATGTTCTCTATGCCATACTTTAAAGTCCTACAGGGACTCCCTAACTTCCAAACTCTCCCTGTTATGGCCCTAGCCTACCTTCTGGCTGATAGGATTTCATTCTTTATACATACGACCTCCCCACCATTCGTTTGCAATCAAGCTGGACCACTTGCAGTCAGCTAAGTCATGCCGTGTTGTCTCGGTGCTTTTGCTCCTGCTGTTGATTCTGCCTGAGTGGCTTTTCCCCTTTGTTTGTCTAGGTAGGATTTGTTCCTTCTTCACAGCTCTGTTCAGAAGGCCCAACTCTATTCCTGCCCTGCCTGCACTTCACCCGTGACTCCCTTACCAGAGAGCATGTTCACTGGACCTTGGCTCCCTGGCATCTGACCCAGTGCCTGGGCAGCCTACAGTGGGCACTCAGCAGATATCTGAGTGAGTCAACATGTCAGGCAATGTTTATTGGATCTGAATGAATTCACTGTTAAGTCCAAGGCATTAGTGACCTGGCTTCAAGAACCTGTGAGTAGATAAGGATTGCTCCTTATCTTTTAAACTCATTTTTTTTTTTACTTTATTTTTTTCCAAGGACAGAGAGAGGGATAGATAGGGACAGACAGACAGACACGAATGGAGAGAGGTGAGAAGCATCAATTATTAGTTTCTCGTTGCCCTTGTGACACCATAGTTGTTAATTGATTGCTCTCTCACATGTGCCTTGACCGCGGGCCTTCAGCAGACCGAGCAACCCCTTGCTGGAGCCAGCGACCTTAGGTCCAAGCTGACGGGCTCTTGCTCAAGCCTCGCTCAAGCTGGCGAGCTCGGGGTCTCGAACCTGGGTCTTCCGCATCCCAGTCCGACGCTCTATCCACTGCGCCACTGCCTGGTCAGGCTCTTTTAAACTCTTTATCTCAGTACCTTAAAAAGAAAATTGAAGGAAATAACTTCAAACTTTCTTTGATATTCTTATAAAATCAGAAAAGGAAGAATTATTTTTCCTACTGATGATCTGCATGCCATCTTAACCCCAGGAGAAGTCATTTGCATGCATTTAAAACCTGTCATTTTCTAATGAGGACTGTTAATAATTTGGCTGTCTTTCTTTGGGTGCATAACTTTATTAAAGTTAGCATAAATTCATTAAAGTGGACAGATCTTAGGTGTATAGCTTGACAAATTGTTATAAGTGAGTACACCTGGGGTTAGGGTTACTTGGGTGCAACCACACCCCCTTCCCCATGAACTGTTCCCCCTGCCTGGCATCCAAACCGTGAGGCCCACGTGCATTCTGGGCTTGGCCACAAGAAAAGAAGCTTGGTGAGCGTTTGCCCCACGGGCCCTGTCCTTTTGAGCACTCTCATTGGGATGCTGCCTTTTAGAACCAGCCATTCTGCTGTGAGAGGCCCAATCTGGGCACGGGAAGAGGCCAGCTGGATGAGAGCCACGGGCTCGGCCCTCCCCTGGCTGAGCTCCTAGCCAATAGCCAGAACCAGGTTGCCAGTCATGTGAGCCTTCTTTTTCTTTCTCTTCTTTTTTTTTTTTCTAACAGGGACAGAGAGTTAGAGAGAGGGACAGATAGGGACAAACAGACAGAAATGGAGAGAGATGAGAAGCATCAATCATCAGTTTTTCATTGCTACACCTCAGTTGTTTATTGATTGCTTTCTCACATGTGCCTTGACTGCAGGCCTTCAGCAGACCGAGCAACCCCTTGCTCGAGCCAGCGACCTTGGGTCCAAGCTTGTGAGCTTTTTTTTTATGCTCAAGCCAGATGGGCCTGTGCTCAAGCTGGCAACCTCAGGGTCTCGAACCTGGGTCTTCCGCATCCCAGTCTGACACTCTATCCACTGCGCCACTGCCTGGTCAGGTGAGCCTTCTTGAAGGAAGGCTCCAGATCTAGATAAGCCATCTCTTCTGAGCCCTGCCTAGTTTTAGAATCGACCAAATCAATCATTGATTGTGTTGTTTTATGCCTTTTGAGAGTGGTGTGTCAAATAGCAGTACATAACGAAAACAGAAACCATTTCTGTTTAGTTTTTAATTACTGTGTAACAAATCACCTTAAACTTTAGGAGCTTAAACCACATCTGTTTTAGTCCCTCATGATTCTTCAGTCAGCTGGCCTCATGCTGCTGGTGGTCACTGATTAGCATACAGACAGTAGGCAGGGCCCAGTGGGCTGGGAACCATGTTCAGCCGAGCTCTTGGGATTTCTCTGTTTTCATATATGGTCCAGGAGCCTATTCTTCTCCATGTAGCTTCTCTCCATGTTCTCTCCACATGGCCTTTCCAGCAGGTTAACTGGATTTTCTATATGAAGTTTCAGGACTTCGGTACCAATTATCAATTTATTGCCGTTCAACTCCAAATTCCTCTTTTTTGTCTGCTCTGTGAAAATTGAATAGGGCCCTTTAAATACCTTTTTTTTTTTTTTGCCAGCTCTGTTGATCTTAAGCTTTATAATTAGAGGGCACTGGAGAAACATTGGGAGAGGAAGGGGTTTTTGTCCCTGATTGCAGTGAGCTAGCTGGCTAGGCTCCATGTAGAAGTGTGGTTTCCCCAGTGTCCAGGCCTGCAGTGCACACTGGCCACCAGCTCATGGCTCTACCATTAACACCAGTTCTCAGTTAACCACAGTGTGGTATCTTCAGCCAGGTGTCTAGACTTGTCTGGGGCAGAATTGTTGACTGAGTAATGAATGGGCCCTAACACACATACATTCCTTTGGCAAAGACTGGTCCTGTGTTACATTGTTTCCAGGTGATTGAGAAAACATATCCAATCATTAGCTGATCACTAAGCAGATACTTGTGGCAATAAACAACAAAAATGCCTGTTTACAAGATTAGTTGAGAAAGTCACTAAACCATGGCAAACAGCAACATCAGCAAACCCTAGGGATGTAGGAGAATCCAATATCCAGAGTTGCCACAGTATATTGTGACAGATGTCCAGTTTTCAACAAAAGATTATGGACAAAAAACAAGATTCTATGTGGCACATACATGGCACGGGCTTGGGGGAGTAACCAATAAAAATGTTCCTGAGGGAGCTCAGACATTGGACTACTAAACAGACCTTTAATAAGCTGTTTTAAATATGTTCAATGAACTAAAGAAAACATTATCAAAAGAACTAAAGTGAAGTATGAGAACAGTGTCTCCCAAATAGAAAATAACAATAAAAAAACTGAAAAAAATAAACCCTAGAGTTGAAAATCATAATGTAGCTGAAATGAAATATTTCCCAAGGGCTCAGCAGCATATTTGAGCAGGTGGAAGAAAGAATCAGCAAATTTGAAGATAGATCAATTATTTAATCTGAAGAATGAAAAGATAAAATGATGAAGAATAAAGAACAGCCTCAGGCCTGCAGGACACCAGCAAGCATAACATCATATGCATAATGGTACCAGGAGGAGAGGAGGAAGAAAAGGGAGGACAGAGTATATAAAGGAATAATGCCCCAAAACTTCCTAAATTTGATGAAAAACATTAATCTACACATATACATTGCTCAGTGGACTTGGTCAAAGACAGAAAATTTTAAATGAAGCATGAGAGACAAGCAGCTCATCACTTACAAAGAATCTGGTGACTTCTCATCAGAAGCCAGAGGCCAGTCAGAGGCAATGGGATGACACTTTAAAACACTAAAAAATATATATATACTGTCAATCAAGAATTCTAGCAAAGTATTAAAAAATGAATGAGAAATTAAGACCATCCTAGAGAGAAGGAAATGGAAAATTGGTCACTAGGAAATCTGTCCTATAAGAAATATTAAAGGGAGTCTTTCAAGCTGAAATGAAAGGACAGTAGACATTAACTTGAATCCACATGAAGAAATAAAAGAGCACCAGTAAAGATAAATACAAAAGTGTAGGTAAATGCAAAAGACAGCTACACAAAGCAGTAATTACAAGTCTTATATAAAGATATAATTTATATGACAATGATGGCAAAAAGAAAGGAGAGAGGAGCAAAGCTGTTTAGGAACAATGTTTTATATACTGTTAAGATTAAGTTGGTGTTAATCTGAACTAGATTATTATAAATTAACATGTTTGTTAATTATATACCCCATGCCTCAGTGGTTGGCATACCAAGGCTCGCAAGCCACATGCGGCTCAATCAGATTGAGGACGTTTTTAGCAAAGGCCAGTTTAGGAGTACCCTAATTAAGTTAATAGCAGTGTACCTACCTATATAGTTTAAGTTTTAAAAATTTGGCTCTCAAAAGAAATTTCAATCATCGTACTGTTGATATTTGGCTCTGTTGACTAATGAGTTTGCCGACCACTGGCCCAGGGCAACTACTAAGAAAATCAAATTTAAAATATAGTAAAAGAAATGACAATAGGATTAAAGTGGCACATCAGAAAGTATTTAACAGCAAAGAAGGCAGTGAATAGAGGAACAAAAAAAATGACATAAACACAATAGAAAACAAATAACAAATATCACTCATAAATCTTGCCTTTTCAGTAAATGTATTAAGTATACATGGATTAAACACTAATAAAAGGAAGAGATTATCAGAACGGATTTTTTTTTAAACATGATTCAACTACATGCTGTTTATAAGAGTTGCACGGTAGATTCAAAGACAAGTAACTTGAGAGTAGAAGAATGGAAAGAGATGCACCATGCAGCAACAACCAAAAGAGAGCTGGCATGCTTATATTAATTCCAGACAAAATAGACTGGAAGACAAAAGTCATAACTAAAGACAAGTATTTTGTAACTATTAAATGATCAACCCATCAAAAAGATAGAGTAATTATGAGCATATATCCACCTCACAACAGAGCCCTAAAATACATGAAGCAAATCATATACAGAAAAACAAACCCGAAGAAACCCTTAAAAAGTTAGATGAGAAAAATGATGGAAACCATCCATGAGCAACAAGGAGGAAAAAACCATCAAAAAATTATTGCTGATGGGTCTGGCTTCTCCCTGTTTGTGGGTGGAGAGCCAAGCAGGCTAAACACAGAGTGGGCCTCTGGACTTTCCTCCAGACAATGGTCTTACTCATCATGGCCTGGCCTGCGATGGACAGAAGGGTGGATTATTACCAGGGACAAAAGGTGCTGGGAAGCTCCCTGGCTCTGCGAGTTTTCAGTCATATTATACAGGCACCAGTTTATCTGTTCCTGTTCCTTTTAAAGTGTTGTTCCAAGGACAATAGGCAGTAAATGTTACAATGCAGAACTCGTCCAGGATTATCACTGATTGTTTATGTCTCGCTTATTTGACTTCACAAAACCTTAAGTTTAATCCATTTGCATATTGACCATATCTCATTGTTCATTCCTATTGAACCTAGTATCCCTCTGCTGCCATGAAACTATGGCTTACCATCCTGAATCTGGGAAGTCATCTCTGGACGCATTTATTAGCCTTCCTGCTTTCCCTTCTAAAATTCAGCTCATTCCTCTTGTCTGTGGAGAATATTTGGGATTCCAGTTTTGTCATAGCACGTATTGATTCTCCCTTCTGTTTAAATAGAAAGAAACCAAAGAGTTTCTGTCATCTGATGACAAAACCAGAGACCCATCCTCCCTCATTGACCTTTCTCTGGGGTCAGAAATGGTTTTATCCCAAGGAAGGCTGTGTGTGGGCTGATATGTGTTTCTTTCCTTCATGCCATTATTTTCTAGAAAGTAAATACTATAAAGTCAGCAAAAATTATGTCTGGATATTAGAGAAGACAAATGCCATTTAACTGACATCTGTCAAATTCCTAATATGTGCTAGTCTCTTAAGTAGGTACTTTCATGCACATTTTATTATTTAATTTCTGTGATTGCTGAGTAGAGAAGAAACTTGATTCACGTTGTTTTCTGAGAAATTGAGGCCGGAGGCATGATGAATTATATTGAAACTTGTAGGCCCAAGTCTGGCGTCTTCCCCAATATGCCGCAGCTGTGAACTAGCACTGCATAGTAGTTCTCCGGACTGAGTCTTCATCAGTTTACACCTTGTAGTAAGGAGTCTGATTCCATTATTTTGTTGTTTGCTGCTAGTTTTTAGTTCTTAATCCTCCCCTTCCTCTTCTGTCCCACATCTGGGTAAACTGATAAGAAATCTTGGGTGTTCAGTCCCTGTCCCTAGCAAACTGCACAGGAATCCTCACTCTGACCCTACTCAACAACCACCATAAAGAACCCAAACCAGGTTCCATTTTCAGACCAACTTAGGAAGTCTGCCCTGCTCTCCCCAGAAAAGCCTCTTTATGTGAGTTGTAAACCTTTTCATACTATGATTCTAGTGCCAATTCTCATGACAGGGGCTTGGGGGGTTCCCGCACCAACAGGAAATTTTAGGATACAAGCTGGGTATCCTACAATTCAACTCAATTTTGACACTATCTGTGGGGAGATAGCGTCAGATCCCTCAGTTTAGGTTTCAGTTCAGTAAGACTAACTTCACCCCCTTACACGCCAGTCTTACATCTAGATTGTCACCTGTGCTTCGGACCTACCTGGTATAGATTGGAAGCTCCAGTTACCCACTCATGGGTTCAGTTAATTTGCTATCACGGCTCACAGAACTCAGAAATATTTTACTTACTAGATCACTGGTCTGTTATAAAAGGAGGTGACTCAGGAACAGGCAGATGGAAGAGATGCAGGGGGCAAGGTCTGGGGAAACAGCTCAGTTTCCATGCCTTCCCCAGGGGTGCCACTGCCCTCAAATCTTGTGTGCTCACCAACACAAAAGCTCTCTGAGCCATCCTTTTGGATTTTTACAGAGGCTTCATTACGTAGGCACTGTTGATCAAATCATTGGCCATTGGTGCCAACTCCATGTTTAGCTCCCCTTCCCTCCCTGAGGTAGCGCTGAAAGTCTGACAGGGTTTCTTTCTCTGGCCCCTAGACCCCATCCTTACCTGCTTTCCAAGAATCGCCTCATAAACATAACAAAAGATACCTTTATATTTCTCATCACAGGAGAACACAAAGGTTTTAGGAGCTCTCTGTCTGGAAGGGGAGGAAGACCAAATGTATATTTCCTACTATAAGTCACAGTATCACACATGCCCTCTGGGGGTGTGCATCCTGTCATCAGTCTCAACAACCAAACCAGAGACCGAAACGTGCTGCGTTTGTATATTTGCAATAAAGCATCCCTCAAACAAACTTACCTTATATGCAATGTACTGTATCTTGTATTGTAGGCTGCTTTTAAGAAAAATAAGCTTTCTTTGCAAACTTTGGTAAATCAGCAACAACAAAATGTCTGTTTATAACTATCATTATAACAGATTGGGATAAAAATTTCTAAATTTTAATTATCTCATAAAGGCAAGTATATAAATTTATAGAGGGAAAAATAAGATTAAAAGAATGCAAATTTAATAGGCATATCTATGTCTTCTTAAAACTAGTGTGATATAGATTTTTTTATATCATGTTTGATATATTGAGGTTTGATAGTAAAAGTCACCTGTTCTGAGTGTTCAGTTCTGTGAGTTTTTATAAACATACAGTAATGTAACCATTTCATACGTAGAATATTTTTATCACACTAAAAAGTTATCTGGAGAATCAGTCTTCTCCCACAACCAGTTCCTGGCAACCACTGATTTGTTTTCTGTCCCTGTGGTGTTCTCTTTTTCAGAATGTTGTTTAAATGAAATCATTCAGGACTGTAGCCTCTTATTATATAAGTCCCCCTTCCTTCAGTTAGCATACTGCTTTTGAGAGTCGTCCGTGGTACTGCATGGATTAATATTTGTCCCTCTCTATGTCTGCCCAGAATTCTGTTGTATCAGTGTGCCACAATTCGTTTATCCATTCAACAGTTGATCGGCATTTAGGTTGTTTCCAGGTTTGAGGGATTCTGAACAAAACTACTACAAGCATTTGAGGACAGTATTTTGCATGGATGTAAGTTTTCACTTCTCTTGGGTAAATATATACCTAGGAGTGGCATTTATTACAGGATTGTATAGCAACCTATAGGAAGCTGCTGAATTGTGTTCCACCAGCACTTGGTTATTATTTTTTTAAGCTATTTTAATAGCTATATAGCAGTGTTTTACTGTCATTTTAGTTTGCATTTCCCTGAAGATTAATGATGTTGAACTTCCTTTCATGTGCATATTTTCCATCCTTATATCTTTTGATGAACTGCCTCCTCAGATGTTTTGCCTTTTGACCCTAGCCAGTTGGTTCATTGGTAGAGCATCAGCCTGGCATGTGGAAGTCCCAGGTTCAATACCGGGTCAGGGCATGCAGGTGAAGTGACCCTCTGCTTCTCCAACCCTCCTCTTTCCCATTTCTCTCTCTCTTCCTCCCCCCACCCCCTTTCCTGCAGCCATGGCTTGAATGGTTCGAGCAAGTTGGCCCTGGGTGCTGAGGATGGGTCCGCGGTCTCACCTCAGGCACTAAAATAGCTTGGTTGCTGATCAATGGAGCAGTGACCCCAGATGGGCAGAACATTGCCAGATAGAGGGTTGCCGGGTAGATCCCAGTCAGGGTGCATGCAGGCGTCTCTCTCTCTGCCTCCCCGTCTCTTGCTTAATTTAAAAAAAAACGAATTTTTGCCTTCTTTGTAAATTGGGGTTTTTTTAATTACAGATTGAGAATTCTTTATCAGGCATGTGTTATGCAGATATTTTCTTCCACTCAGTGGCTTGCCTTTTCATTTTCTTGAGAGTGTTTTTCAAAGAACAGTTTTTAATTTTGATGAAATCTAATTTATCAATTCTTTCTTTTGTAGTTTGTTCTTTTTGTGTCCTTCCTAGGAAATGTTTATCTAACTCAAAGTCACAAAGATTTTGTCTCATGTTTCTAGAAATTTTAGGTTTTACATTTAGGTCTGTGGCCCATTTTAAGTCAATATTTGTAAGATATGAATTGAAGTTTATTTTTTCTTTTGTACATATGGATTTCCAGTTGTCCCAGAACTGTTTATTAAAGAAACTATCTCCTCTACCTTGCACCTTTATTGAAAATCAATTGAATGTGTATGTGTGAGTTTCTTCGGGAATCACTGTTCTGTTTCATGATATGTGTTTGTCTGTCTTTTCACTGATAACACATTGTCTCGATTACTACAGCTTTATAACAAGTCTTGAAATCAGCTATTGTGAGACCTCTAACTTTCCTTTTTCATTCAGTGTTAGGGTTTACTCTTTGTGTTGTGAGGTCTGTGAGTTTGGGCAAATGTTTAACTTATCCACTATTATAGTATCATATAGAATAGTTTTTCTACCCTAAAAATCCTTTGTGTTCTGCCTCTTTATTCTTCTCTATCCGCAAACGCCTGGCAACCACTGATGTTTTACTGTCTTTATAGTTTTTCCTTTTCCAGAATGTTGTGTAGTTGGAATCATACAGTCTGTAGCCTATTCAGATTGGCTTCTTTCACTTAGTAATATTTATTTAAGGTTACCCCAGGTCTGTCTGTGGCTTGACAACTCAGTTTTTTAGTGCTGTCTATATTTTATTATATAGACTAGTGTAGTTCCTTTATCCATTCACCTATTGTAGGATATCTTGGTTGCTTCCAAGTCTTGTCAATAATGAATGAAGTGCCATATGTGTATGAGTGAATATACATATGGCATATGTATATTAATTACGAATAAAATGCTACATATAATTATATATAATATATATAAATATCAACAACATACAAGGTTTTATGTGGATATGTTTTCAATTAATTTGGGTAAATGCCAAGGAATGTAATTGTTGATTGTGTGTTTAGTTTTGTAGGAAACTGCCACACTTTTTTGCAAAGTGGCTGTCTGTTTTACATTCTCACCAGCTGTGAATGAGAGAGAGTTCCTCTTGTTCCCCAACCTCACCAGCGCTGTAAAGTTTTCTTTTTCAGAATTGTTTGGGGTATTCTAGCTTTGCTGCTTGTGTGTGGAGCTGAGGAGGTCTCCTTGTCCCTAAAAGTGATAAAAGGCTATCTGCACCGGTCTAAGGATGCTATCGAACTTGGAGAAGGGGAGGGACTCAGACTTTTATCGCTTTGGTGGATGTAGGCATTAGATTCACCTTCCTGTCCTGTCCTATGGGGAAAGGAAGTGCCCTGAATTGATTTGATGGGGTTTGGGCAGGGTTCACAGTGGGAAAGGGAAGCTTGCAGGTGCGGCCCTTTGGGCTAATTTAGTGTACTGTTGGTGCTTCTCCATCTGAATGTATGTAGAAATTGGTGTGTTATGTTCTTTCAATTCCCCATCCCATTGGTGCCAGAGAAAATTCTCTGACAGGCAAGAGCCACATGTAGAAAAGTGCTAATGCCTTTGAGTTCCCATACCCAGTGACCTCTTTGAGCTACAAGTATTTATGACTGATGATTTTTCTCATTGGAGCCTCTGACAAAGGGAGGCACTCCTTGGGGTTTTAGACTTACTTCCATCCAGCAGAGCTACCAGCTATACCCCTTTTGAAAAACAGCATTAACTTGCTACTTGGTTTCTGTCAAAACTGAATGTCTGAATTAAGGAGGCTGTTATAGATTGAATTGTCCCTCCTAAATTCTGTATGTTGAAGCCTTAACTCCAAACGTGCTTATATTTGGAGGAAGGTCTTTAAGGAAATAACTATGGTTAAATCATGTCATAAGGGTAGTCAGAAAGGTTACAGATTGGTACTTTAAAGACACTCCCACCCACTATGGACCTGCAGACCTAGAAGGTACTGATCAGACCATTTGGGTCACTCATGGAGATACCAATAGTAAGGTCCATTATCAAGAGAGATTGACTGAAATCAGCAATAGATTGATGGTCAAGGGATTTTTTTTTTTTTTTTTTTTTTACAGGGACAGAGAGAGTCAGAGAGAGGAATAGATAGGGACAGACAGACAGGAACTGAGAGAGGTGAGAAGCATCAATCATTAGTTTTTCATTGCTGTTGTGACACCATAGTTGTTCATTGATTGCTTTCTCACATGTGCCTTGACCACGGGCCTTCAGCAGACCGAGCAACCCCTTGTTGGGGCCAGTGACCTTGGGTCCAAGCTGGCGAGCTTTTGCTCAAGCCAGATGGGCCCACGCTCAAGCTGGCGACCTCAGGGTCTCAAACCTGGGTCTTCTGCATCCCAGTCCGACACTCTATCCACTGCGCCACCACCTGGTCAGGTGATGGTCAAGGGATTTGATGGACTTTTAATCCTTTCTACAGTCAGTAGGCATCTAATATTATTGGATGTTGGAATGCCTTTTTTTGAAAAACCAACTTTCTCACCTCCTCCTGTTTTACACACTTTAGTAAGGCAGTTTGGTCTCTGAGTGCTGCTCTCCCCAGAAAGGCATCATCTCCTTTTGGTCACTCTGGGGAATGAACAGGACAGAAGGGTATTGGGGTTGTACTGACCTTTTTTAAAAACTCAGGATTCCTTCATGACTATTGCTGGTATTATGCTTCTTTCCCATAACAGCAACCTACCCTCTCCTGTCCAGATTGGTACACCCTCCAACTGGCAGAATCAAGCTTAATCCTGGTTCAGCCACCTGGATTCTCTCATTGGATTGACATGGTTCAAGGTCAGGGGTTGGCCAACTATGGCCCTGGGACCACATCTGGTCTTCTGTTTTTGCTAATAAAGTTCTATTGGAACACATCCACACACATCTGTTTATCTCGTGTCTATAGCTCCTTTTATGATGTAGCAGAAAAATTGAGTAGTTATGACAGGGACTCTGGTCCCCACAGCCCAAAATATCTGGCCCTTAAATAGAGAGGTTTGCTAGCCGCTGTCCTTGATGAAAAAGGCCAATGACCACTGGCTGAGTACACTGCTCAGTAACTATGACCCACGTGGGTCAAAGTGGGGAACATGAGTCTCTGAGTTTTATAGAAATGCCCTTATTCCTCTTGCACCTGCCCCTTCTGGGTAAAATAACTGGGTGTGAGTAGGGGGTGATTGGAAAAAAAGGTAAAGTGCGAGCTAATGGGAAGGAACACACTACTTGTGTCGAGGTGGAGAAAGCAGTGCCAACACCTGGGGAGGGAACTTGCGTGAAGAGGGAGGGGGACAGAAGTGACCTATGTCACCCTTCATACATGTGTTCATGTTGTCCAGCTTTTCCCTAGAGCCTGTAACATATTATAGTTATTTCAGGTCCTGGTCTTGTGGTTCTAACATGCAGGTCATTCCGTCTGTCTCTTGACAGTGGAGTTTTCTGTTTGTTTGACTTTTCCTTTGTGCAGCGTGCATTTTGATTGAACGCTAGACACACTGTGAAGGACCATAGAGACTGAGGTCAGTAGTGTTGGTGTCTGGGAACAGGCACACTTCTGTCAGGACATTAGTGTGGGGCGTTGAACTGGGTCACAGTTTTCTTGTCACCACCTTGTCATCTGAGAACAATTTCCTCTAGCCTGCGCTGTGTTTACCTTGTGCTTAGTGTGGGTTTACCTTGTGCTTAGTGTGGGGCTGGACTGTCGGAGAGTTTTGCTCACTGACTTTGCTCCTATTGACCTTTCAGCCATCTCTGCATGCTGACAGCCTAGAGGATCATCTCTTCTCCATGTCCATACCTCTCCCTGGGGCATTCAATGCTCCTGTTCACTGCTTGGTGCTGGGCTCCTGATGGGGGCGCGCTGAGGTCCTCTTGTCTGGGCCCAGCCTCAGTCCTGGGCAGGTCTGTGTGCCCAGTGTCAGGGGTGGGGCTCTCTCAGCACCGCCCCCTCCCATGGTAGTCAGACTGCCACCCAGAACCTCTGCTGGTATCTTGAGAGATTGGTAGCCCCTCCTCCAGAGGTAGAGGTTTTTGTTTCTACTGTTTGCCAGCAAGGATGAGTCTCTGTGTTCTTGCAGATGCTTCTCTATCCTTCCTTCTCAGTCGGGCAGATTTACTTCTGCTTCTTCCCTAGAGACACAGATCTCGGCCTCAGCCCATGAGCAGTGAGTTACCTGCTCTTCCTTCAGCAGCTTAAAGCTTTTCTTCATAGGAGAGAAGGGTCCAGGAGAGAGGCAGGCCTTTCTGCCTGCCCCCTGTCACCCCCAATCACCTGCTTTATTCCTGTGCCACCAGAGCAGGCTCTCTTCAGCCCTCCTGCCCTGCCCCCTGTTCTCTTCCTGAGCAACTGACCGAGGCGCCTGGACAGGAGCTTGCGGGTGCTGTGGGCTGTCCTGTGGCAGGCCTCAGTGTGAGCCTATGTTTCAGAATTCATCAGTGTTTGCCCGCAGCCCTGCTGACCCCAGGGCTCTGCCAGCTGTGAGCGATCGTCTCTCTTGGGAGGGCTTATCTTTCCTTGGAATTTTGTTTTTTTGGTTGTCTTACAGCCTCAGCTCCAACAGAATTAGGAAGTTATTATTTTTTTTTAGATTATCTGGGTTTGTTTTGTTATTAGAATGGGGCCAGGGTTTTGTTTGTTTGGTAGCTTTCTACATGTTAAATAGAAGCGTAAGACTGTTAGATTTTGATTCAAAAGAAAGGGGTTCAGTTCCTGGCCCTATCAGTTAGTCTGTGATCTCTGCTGATCACTGTTTTCTCAGTTGTGCAGTGGGAATAATAGTGATAAGAATAAGTATTCTCATTATGTTATTAGATTTGTCAGTGGAGTGTTGGGCTGTTTGAGGGTTAAATAAAGTAAGGCCTGTGAAGTTCTTTGGAGCTAGAAACTGCTGTAGAATAATAAGGATCTTTATTTTCTAAGATGCCAACTCCTCTTTCCTGTTTTCAGAAACGATCTGCAAAATACAGAAATAAGTCCAAGACAGAATCGCCGCCCGAGATCACAGAGTGCAGAGATGGAGCCGAGGAACAAGCGGAATAGGAATTAGCGTGGGGCTGTGGCAGCCTTTCCCGTGCAGCGATCAGAATATGGTACTTTTTGTTGCCGTATAGATTTCCAATTTGTAAATGCCCAAGTAAGGGTGTATAATTTTAAATGTTGTTTTTAACTGGTTTTTCGCTTTTTTCTGCCTTTCTGGGAAAAAAAAGTTGCAAACATCCTCACTTGGTCAGTTACTTCTGTCTCTAGAACATCTCTAAAAACACTGACTCGCATGTTTACCAGTTTTGCAGAGAACACAGACTTTTTGGCAAAGATTTTTGTTTCCAAATTTCAGAATGTCCTTAAGCCATTCTTTGTCTCTTCCATGGAAAAACTACCAGAAAAGGATTTCTCCAGCCTTTCTACCACAAGGAGCAGTTGAGGAGGTAAAGCCTCTATTTTAAAGAAGGCAGGATGTCCCAGCTGACATCCACAGCGTGTCTAAGCACCCGATGCCTGGATGCCCGTTCTGTGGCAGCAGTTCTGTGATGGTCGTTGCCCAAGTTTAAGTTGTCATTTGTTAGACCCGTGTCTTAACACGTTACTCAGAGCTTAGAATTGTAATGTAAAGACACAAACAAATTTTAAACATTGGCACTGAAAAATTGTTAGTCTTTCTTTTCACTTAGGTAAATTGGAATTTTAACACTGAATTTCAGCTATTAAAATGAATGCAATAAATGGGTTTTGTAAATGAATAGACTATGTCAATTTAAAATCATGGGCTTGAAACTGTCTTGTGAATAGTTGAGTGTAAGCTACAAATTGTTGGAAGGGGTTGGTCAGAAGCAATCTCTATAAGATGTCCACCAGTTTCCGGTTCCTTCCAGAGTTCCTAATGCCTCTGGCGTTTCAAAGTAGTTTTCACCGCCCCCCCTCCCGCCACCGCCCAACTCACACACATCAGCTTTCCAGTAACATGACAGTGGATGCGGCGATGTTAAGACAACACATTTATTACTGTGCCAGGGTGTTTGTAACTTCCACTTTCCAGAGAATGTCTTTATTGACTTTGGCATTTTAAATGCTTCTGTATTTTGGATAATATGTGGAGTCTCATTATGACTTAGAATTAAGCATTTTAACACTTAAATGGCTGTTTATTTTCTTTATGGGTTCCCTAAGAATGCAAATGGTTATATAAGAATTTGTCACAGTCATTTCATCTAAAATCACGAGTGGTGCATTAGGGAAACTAAAAGAAGCAGTCCTCACTGACGGAATCAGAGGGCCTGATGTGCAGTGAGTGAGCAATGTCAGACAGCCTGGGCTGTAACACTGATGTGGTATTTACGTCTGAGTTGCCAGAAATTATGCTAAAATGCAAACTGCTTGTTTCATTAAAAAGTACATAGTCTGCTGTAAATTAAATTGGAAGTAATTACTAATTTTAATTGCAGCAAAAGGAGTTTTCAAGGGAGCAATGAGATCCAAGACAGGGAGCCAGGCAAGTGAATTCATTCAGGTAATATTTGATTATCTCCTTAGTTAGGTAGCAGTCACCACGCTGAGCACTGACAATGCCACGTGATCAGAGGCCATTGGAAGAGCTGTGGTTCTCAGTGAAGAGGGGATGTTTGGCATGTGTGGAGATGTTCTGGCTGTCACACTGTGGGGTTTGGGGACTGCCACTGGTATCAACAGGTAGAGAGCCAGGGATGCTGCCGAGGCCGCCCCCAGCTATCTGCTGGGCTGCCGGAACCAAGTCCCACCACCTGAGGGACTTCAACAGAGGCGTTGTTTTCCCTCACAGTTCTGGGGGGCAGTAGTCCCAGATCAAGGTGTTGGTAGGGTTGGTTTCTTCTTCGCTTGCAGAGGGCCACCCTCTCACCGTGTCCTCACAGGGTCTTTGTTCTTTTTTGTTCTTTGTTCTCTCACCTGTGTCCTAATCTCCCTGTACAAGGACACCAGTCAGACTGGATCAGGGCCCATCCAAAGGACCTCATTTTACCCCAGTTACCCACTTTAAAGACCCTGACTCTAAAGACATTCACATCTGAGGTACTGAAGGTTAGGACTTCAACATATGAGTGGTGTTGGGGACCCATAACATTCCACAATAAAGAATTAATCCAGTTCATAAAGAAAGTTGTGATGCATACATACAATGGAATATCACTTGGCCACAGAAAAGAATGAAATTTTACTATTTACCCCAACATGGATGGACCTAGAGTATTATATTATAAATGAAATAAGTCAGACAGAGAAAGACAAATGCCGTATGATTTCACTTATATGTGGAATCTAAAGAACTAAAATGAACAAACAAAGCTGAAACAAACTCATAGACTCACAGGACAAACTGAGGGTGGCCAGATGGGAGGGGGGCTGGGGAATAGGAATGGGTGAGAATGGTAAAGGGAGTGAGAAGCACAGATTGGTAGTTACAACATAGTCGTGGGACGTGCAGCACAGCATAGGGAACATAACCGTAGTATTATAATAACTGTGTGTGGTGCCAGGTGGGTACTTGAATTATCTGGGAGATCACTTTATAAATTATTTAAATAATTTTAATTGTCTAATCAATATGCTATAAATCTGAAACTAATATAAAATAATGCTGAATGTCAACTGTAATAAAAAATTATTTTTAAAAGAGAATTATCTGGTTCGAAATGTCATTGGCGCCGAGATTGAGAAAACCCCCAAAGTATACTTAAATAATAAGACCTAAAGGGCATTTGCTGAGCTCTGGTTGTTAATACTTAGCATCCATTTGATATTTATACATTGAGAGAATGGTACTTTTATATATATTTAAGAATAAGAAACTTAAGTTGTCACATCTAGGATTGAAACCAATAAGCTTCTGATTCCAGACTTTACTTTTTGGTGAAAATCTGATCATTAGTAGTTATTAATTCTTTTAACCCCCCAACTGCACTCCAGGGTGTAGCAGCTACCGTGGGTGTATCACCTCGCAATGACATTACTGTCATCGTGTTTTGAGGAGGTGCAGGTAAGCTGCTATGTGTAATTTAGAAAGGATGTATCCGGGTGGTTGATGCGTCAGCCAGCCTTTTCGTCTTCTGTTCCTTTCTCTCTTGTTTATATTGAGGATCACTGTTCTAGTTGGAAGAGTAATTATACACATAAGACAATATGGGCAATATAGAAAGGGTGATATGCATTTAAAAGCTAACTGTGGTAAAGATTCATGTCGACAGGGGTGGACAAAATAGTGAATAGAAGTTTTCTTTTCCTTGTGGCTCTTGGCCCTGAGAAATGATGCAGTTACTGTGGGTGAGCACGAAATTTCACTCTTGAGTTAGAGAACCGGGGAAAAGGCAGAAACAATAGATTACAAAATTCTTAGCATCTGATAACAGGAAATAATAATTCTTTAAATGAGACAGGTTTCCTGTCATGTGTTTTTTATTATAAAAGTAATTAGTTGCGAAACCAGAGGGGGAAATATTATAGCTATTAAATTCGTTACCATTTTGATAACCTTTAGTTTTAGTCTTAGGGTGTTTCTGGTATCTAGTGATAACCATCTGAAGCGACAAACAGCTCACACTGGGGTTGACACCTCCATGGTACTGGTTTCATATTGCCACCTCTGTTTACACCTTACGGGGGCACTGCCACATCCCCTTCCTGCTGTGTCCAGTATCCCGGCCTCAGTCCGTTGAGAACACAGTAACAAGTCCATGCCTGAATGAGATTGCTGCTCTCTTGGCAGACCCTGCTGGGCTTCTGCTGCCCTGGCTGGTGCACTGTTCCACACCACTGCCGGTCCTGGCAAAGTCTGCCTTGCTCAGGATGCCATCTCCTGTTCATCCCCCACCCTTGGGAACCTGTGCATGTATCTTCTGACTCCTTTGGTCCAAAATACAACAGATTAAAATGCTCATGGAACCTGACCAGGCAGTGGCTCAGTGGATAGAGCATTGGATTGGGATGCGGAAGACCCAGGTTCGAGACCCCAAGGTCGCCAGTTTGAGCGCGGGTCCATCTGGCTTGAGCAAAGCTCGCCAGCTTGGACCCAAGGTCGCTGGCTCGAGCAAGGGGTTGCTTGGTCTGCTGAAGGCCCGCGGTCAAGGCACATGTGAGAAAGCAATCAATGAACAACTATGGTGTCGCAACGGCAATGAAAAACTGATGATTGATGCTTCTCATCTCTCTCCGTTCCTGTCTGTCTGTCCCTATCTATCCCTCTCTCTGACTCTTTCTCTGTCCCTGTAAAAAAAAAAAAAAAAAAATGCTCATGGAAATCAACTCATGCAAGTAAGTAGTTATGTGTTCACTAACTTCACAACCACGTCAAACAACCTGGATAAGTGAGAGTTGCATGTGATTTGGCCAGGACCAGCTCCGCACTGAGTGCACACAATGCTGTCATCACAAAACACTTGCCCAGGACATCATCAGTACTCGCCAATGGTTGTAGTACCGATCCATCCGGATCGTGTGCCATGTCTGCGCAGTCTCCTGGTCTTGAACATTTAAGTTTGTTACTTCTAGATTTTTCCAGTTCTAAATAATAACAGTTGCTTTCTTAGGTTAGTATCACAGTCACAGAAATGGAATTGTTGGAACATCTCTTAATAAAATATATAGGCAGATTATTTTTAAAATAGAGGACACCATACTATTAATCTCTAAAGGGGAGTTGTTGCTTGGATTTTTTAAATAATGATCATTAACCCATTTATGCTGGAGGTTAAAATGTTTGAAACTCAGTTCTTCAAAAATTTTCTAAAAATTTGCATCAGTTTTTGACAAGCTCCCAGCAGCAATGACTGACTGTGCACCACGTGATAACATGTACCTCAAGGAGGCGGGTGTGTGAAAAGTCAGACCTCGGCGATGACCTTGAGCAGCAGGATAGAAATAACTCCCACGTCACTCCGTTCCAATAATGGAACATGTGGCATAAATGGGTTAGGAAATTTATTGGAACTCTTTGGTGGGAATTTCACAGCAAGTGCAAAAGCTTTATGGTTGTTACTTCTGTTAACTAGGAACACTGAAGGTCTAAGATAGAAGGGGATGAAAAAGACACTTCCGTAGGGTTATAAGCAAACAGAGACCAAAAGTACATCGGGTATTCTGATTTGATTGTATTTAGGATCTCTGAGGGGAATGGCTAGAGACCCTCTGTGGTATTTCACACCCAGATAAGGAAACAGCCAAAAATTAAGATATTCCAAGAACACACACTCAGAATGTGTGAGAGTATCTCAGGTTGGATTTTTAGAAAATGAGCCATCTAGCTTTATGCAGTTTACAAAAACCATAATCACACCAAGTAAAAAGGGAAGGAGAATTTCCAGGCAATGCTAATTAAATGTGGCAATGATTATAACTAATTAACCATATGCATTTTTTTTGTATTTCACATGAACTAGTGAAAACTTACTATGAGAAATGGGGTTTGTTTGGACTAGCTTTTAAGAAGGCTAGTATTTGTATCCGCAGAAAGGAGTGGGGAGAATGCCCTAGTCAGAACCTGCCGGCTTACTCCTATGCGGGTGGGGGAGGGGGAGGGGAGGGGAGGGGTGGGTGTCCCTGGAGGGAACTGAAGGCCAGCTGTGCAGAAGGTGGCTCTCCATGTTCTGTCACTTTTCCTTTTACTGCCTCTTACCTGCCACTCGGTGTGGACTTTCCCTTTAGGAACACAACACTAAGTGCCCATCATTTGCCAAAGGCCTTCCTCGCCTCATATTCATTAATACCCCCCTATTTGGTATTTGGTAAAGGGAAAACACTATCATTAGATGACTGTTCACTGATACTGTGTTAGGACATGGTGATAAAGGATTATGGACAAGGAAGAAGCCTGACCAATCCTCTCCTGCAAGCAGATTTTTTCTGAGGCCTCTGTCTCTTCATTGATAAAATACAGCACTTTAAAAGCCTTGACTGGATAGCTGTTGGTTAGAGCATCATCCCGATATGCAAAGTTTGTGGGTTTGATCCCCAATCAGGACACACACAGTAAAATCAATGTTTCTGTCTGTCTATATATAAAAACAATAAAATAAAAAAATTTTAATAAAGTAAAATAGGGCATTTTAGCCTAAATCTGGCACATGAGGACTGGTGGGGACCTAAACTATCTCTAGTTCACAGGTGTTTTACAGGTGAGAAAGCACTCAGGTAGGGTGAAGACTAGGGTGCTCCTGGCTGTGACATGCCAAGCATCTGAGTGTCTGATGGAACTTGTGGCTGAGATGGTTGTAAGCAGTGAAAGTGAGTCCAGTCCCTTTGGTGTGTACCCTGTGTCTGAGGGCATCCTGCACGTGGAAGGGTGGCACTGAATGTAACATTTGAAAGCCAGTTCTCCCGTGGAGGGCCCAGGAAGGAAGTCCTTGGGTGTATTTTTGAGGCTGCTTTGAATGTTGATTCATGCAAATCCAAGCCCTTAGTGATCTGGTAGCTCCTGGATGGTGGCTCTGCCTACTGCTGGGCTCGTGGCCCAGAACCTAGCAGTGACTTCTTACCTTACCTCACTAGTTACTGGTCTCCTTTGCTGATGCCTCTTTGTCTGACTTGCTACCTGTTCTGTAGAAGTGCCCACAACCTAGTCTTTGGCCCTTCTTCCCTCTCTGTGTTCTCCCTAGTTGTTTCCATCCAATCCCTTAGCCTTAAATTCTGTCTCTCTGCTAATGATTCTCAAAGTTATCCATCATCCCTGAGTTTCAGATGGGCTTGCTTGGCAGTGCCAGTTGGCTAAGAGGCATCCCAAACTTAACATGTCTAGAACAGAACTCTTGATTTCTACCCCCTCCTCCATGCCTGCTTCTTCCGCAGTCCCTCCAAGCCGCTCCATCTACCCCCACCATAGCTGCACTCACTCATGGCAAACAAGCAGAGTGAGTAGGGTTTAATTAGGAACTAATTTTATCTACTCCTACCCATTCAAAATGTATTCAGTGGGTCTTCCACCCTTGGATGAAGGTTCCTATGGTCCATGACTTTTCCGACCTCTCTTAAGTAATACCAAAAAAAGTCAATAGTCCAAAGTTAAAATGTCTGACCTTGCATAATAATAAAAATTCTGACCTGAATTTGATTTTATGTAGTTAAATATCCTCCCAGCTGGAGCCTGCTGTAGACTGGCTCCTCGCAGTGGGGGTGAGTCATGAGGGCAGTGTTCCTTGTGGCCCGGTCTCTCTCCCCACCCTGCTTTGTGCTTTCACCTGTCCTCTGCCCTTGTCTGCTGGTGCAGGGAATGGAGAGAGGGAGGGAGCAGAAGACAAGACCGTTCTGGTGAACCTCACCAGTTGTTAAAAGTTGCTCTCATGGCTTCTACAGAGGCCCTGCTGGACAAGTTCCACCACAATGCAGATGTTTTCTCCAGGTGGCAGGTCTCCCCTCAATCTTTGGGTTTTCTCTGGTCTTTTGGGGATGCCACTGCTTTTCTGGACCATCCTCATAAAACTTGAATGGTCCCAGGACAGCTTTTCTGAATGGCCACACACATCTGGTTTACCTGAAACCCTCATTCATCCGTTCCTCTAATAAACCAGAATGCAGGCCAGCACCACTATGGCAAGCCTCCTTTGTCCTAGCCTGTGTCTACCCCTTTGCATCCCTGTTACCCAGCAGAATGCACTGCAGGGTGGACATGCTCTGTGTCTATGCTGTCCATGGTGGTAGCCACTAGCCACAGGTGCCTATTGAGTGCTTGAATGCTGATGCAACTGACAAACAATCTTTATTTTTATTTAACTTTAGTCAAGTTAAACTAATTAAATAGCCATATGGGACTAGTGTTGGCTGTATTGGAAAGAACAGCTCTGAATTCCCAGGCTGGTGGGTTGGGCATTAGTCCCCTTGCCCCTCCCAGCTGTAGGGACTGTGTATGCTTTCTCACTCTCTGGGTGGGACCGAAGGCCCTCTTATTTTATTTGAAGTGAAGGGGCAAGCACGTCACACCCTCTTCTCAGGGAATGGGGTGATAAGACCCCCATTAAAGTTCATCACAAAGAAATCACAAATATCCCCCAAGACCTTTTTTTATACCTTCCTGGTGATTGAAGGTATTTTGTGTAACAAGTTTTTAGCTAAGTTGTTGCAAGTTGTACTGGATAATTTATCTCACAATTCCCTTTGGCCTCTGATATTTGTTGTCATTCCTAAACCAAACATTTTAGTATGCTGTTCTATTGAGAACTCATCTCAGTTTTTATGAGTTTGACTACTTTAGATATCTCACATAAATGAAATCATACAGTATTTGCCTTCTTGCAGCTGGCTTACTTCACTGAGCAGAATGTCCTCAAGTTCCTCTCTGTTGTAGCAAGAGACAGGAGTTCCTTCTTTTTTAGAGCTGAGTAATATTTCATTGTATGCACATATCCCATTTTCTTTGTCCTTTCATCCACTGATGGACATTTGGGTTGCTTCCACCTCTTGTTTGTGGTGAACGGTGCATTGAACATGGAATCTCTTCCAGATCTGGCTTTCAGTTCCTTTGTATGCTCCGAAGTAGGATTGCCGGATCCTGTGATTATTCTATTTTAAATTTTTGAGAAACTCCATACTGTTTTACATCGTAGCTACACCATGTATGTTCCCACCAACAGCAAGAGGGTTCAGAGGGCTGTGCTGTGTGCGGCCCACGCTCATCAGCACTGACCGAATCAAACAACTGTACACCAAACAAAGAGGCAATTTTCCTGTATGATAATTAGACACACTCCTCACAAAACCATACCAAACAAATTATTGATGAGGGTTTTGTTGGGCTTCCCCTTCTAACAAGTCCTCCTCCTAACAAATTCTACAGATAGAATTCACTCAACCTACATCCCCTGAGGGATGGGGGTGTCATGTTACAACTCTAGGTATAGTCGTTCTTATAGACTTAACATTTGTACCTCTGTGCCAAGTGTCCTAGCATCTGAGGGTACACGAGCCCCTAACTTTCCACTAAGATCCTGGGAGGAGGTGGTGGTCAGAATCCTGCTGCCTAAACAGCCCTAAAATTTGGGAGGTGTGCAGAAGCAAGTTCTCTTCCATCAGCTCCTAGGTGGGCTGGCACTGCTCAGCTTCTCTGTTTCTCCAAGGCCAAGGCTCTTGCCTGGATCATTCCAGGCAGCCAGTGGGTAAGTGCACCAGCCTGCTCCAGCTTCAAGGGAGTTGTCCTCCCGTGGCTTCCTGAGAGCTAAAGCGAGATCTTTGCCAGGCTGCTACTCACTTCCACATCGGCTCCTGTGTGCCACCCCTTCATTTTCTGAAGGTATTGTGGGCTCCTCTGGGTGTTTGGCATGTTGTGGGCAACACCCCCCCCCCCCCGCCTCCACTCGTGGCCCTCCACTATCCCAGGCAGGCAGCCTTGGCTCAGGTTGGGCAGAGCGGCTCTCCTGTGTGTAACTGGGGCAGGCACCCTTCCCTGGATGACTGGCCCATGCGAAAGGAAATGCACATCGTTTCCCTGGCCAGGCTTGGGTGCAGAGAAACAGCTACTGCGCTGTGAGCGCCTTACCACGTTCCTTCGAGTCACAGAAGGATGATCTGAAGCTGTCATTTACCTACTCCACGGCTCAGGTGGTGGGTTACCAATATCTAGACTTACAAGGCTGGTAATGGAGGGAACAGGAGAGATGCAGAGGTTAAAAGGAGGAAACATTAACTGGGGCTCATCATGGTTTCCATGGAGATTCATACAAGGACCAATCCCTGGGAATCCTAACCCCTGAAGACCACACTGACTTCATTTGCTTGTTCGTTCTAACACTTTATTGAGATAGAATTCACTCAACCTACAAAAACCACCCATGTCACACATACTACTCAGTGGCATTCAGTATATGCAGAGTTGTGCGGCCATCATTATAATTAATTTCAGAATACTTTCATTGACCCTGTGCGCCTTAGCCTTCACCCCCAACTCTACCACCCATTCCAGCCCGAGGAAACACCTCATCTGCTTTCTGTTTCTATATTTCCTTACTCTGTGCACTTCATCTGAATAGAAGCATAAGTATGTGGTCCTTGGTGACTGGTGTCCTTCACTCAGCATGTTTTCGGGTCTTATCCGTGTTGTAACATGTGACAGCACTTAGCTTCCTTTTATTGCTGAATAATATTCCGTTACATGGGATAGACCACTTTTGGTTCCACTTCAACCGATGGATAGCTGGGTCATTTCTACTCATTATGACTATTTTGAATAATGTTCCTAAGCATTTCTGTACAAGTTTTTTTGTAAACATATATTTTTATCTCTCCTAGTTATATACATAGGAATGGAACCATATGGTAACTCTGTGTTTAATATTTGAGGAACTGCCAAACTTTTCCAAAGCAGCTATACAATTTTAATTTCCAACTAGCAGTGTATTAGGATTCCAGCTTCTCCACATCCTTTCTAATACTTGTGATTATCTGTCCTTTTTATTAGCAGTGCTAGTGGGTGTGAAGTGGTTTCTCATTGTGGTTTTGATTTGCATTTTCCTGATAGTGAATGATATTGAGCATTTTTTCATGTGCTTATCTGCCATTTCTATGTCTTCTTTAAAAAATATTTATTCAGATTTTTTGCCCATTTTTTTTTAAATTTAGTTATCTTTTTATTATTGAGTGGAAGAGTTAATTGTATAGTTTTAAATTTTCAGTTTCTGGTTGTGCATTGACAATATTTAGAGATAGAATCTGTATCCTGCAATATTTTTAAACTTAATTTTTAATTTGATAGTTTTTTTTATAGCCATTAGATTTTCTTATGAAGAATAATGTATACTGCTAATAAAGACAGTTTTATATCTTCCTTTTCTATACGGATGTTTTGCATCAGGTTGGAAATCTGCTTATAAGCCTAGTTTGCTGAGAGTATTTTAAAATCAGTAATGAATATTGAATTCTATCGAATACTTTATATGTATCTATTGAGATGATTGTATGGTTTTTCTTTTGTAGTTTATTAATATTGTGAATTACATAGATTGATATTTTAGATGTTTTTAAAATTTTATTTATTTATTTTTTTTTTATAGAGAGAAGGGAGAAAAGAGAAACATTGATTTGTTGTTCCACTTATGCATTCATTGGTTGATTCTTGTGTGTGCCCTGGCTGGGGATTGAACCTTCAGCCTTGGCATATCGGGACAATGCTCTAACCAACTGAGTACCAGGCCAGAGCTACATGGATTGATTTTTGCATGTTAAAATGTAGGTGGGAAAAACCGCACTTAGTTGGATGTGTTATCTTTTTACATACTGTTTTAATTTACTAAAATTTTGTTCACAATTTTTTGCATCTATATTCATGAGGAATATTGGTTCATAATTTTCATTTCTTGTACTGTCTGTATCTTTCTTTTTTTAAGTGAGAGGAGGGGAGATAGAGAGACAGACTCCCACATGTGCCCTGACTAGTCTCCACCTGGCCTCCCTCTTCTGGGGCTGATGCTCAAATCAGCCAAGCTATCCTTAGCGCCTGGGGCTGATACTCAAACCAATCGAGCTGCTGGCTGTGAGAGGGGAAGAGAGAGAAAAGGGGGAGAGAGAGAGGTAGATAAGCCGATGGTTGCTTCTCTTATGTGCCCTGACTGGGAATCAAACCCGAGATGTCCACACTCCAGGCTGACACTCTATCCACTGAGCATACCAGCCAGGGCCTGTCTGTATCTTTTGATACTAGGGTAATGCTGACCTCATAGAACAAGTTGATAATTATTTCTTCCTCTTCAATTTTCTGGAAAAGTTTGTGTAGAATTGATTTTATTGACTCCTTAAGTTTTAGTAGAATTCAGTAGTGAAGTCATATGACCCTAGAGTCTTCTTTGTGGGTAGGTTTTTAACCACATATTCTAAATCTTTACTAATGTATATAGGGCTATTCAGATTATCTGATTATCTATTTCGTTGAGTGAACATTAGTAGTTTGTATCCTTTTGTGTCCAGTGTTTCTCCCGAGCTCAGCTGTCCCACAAACACAGAAAGGATACTTTGTGAAACCTCTCTGTTGTCTTAGCAGGAAATTTATCATTTTTAAGATCCACACAAATGATCCAGTTATGCTCCTCATACTTCAGAAAGTTGAGGAGAAGTTTTATGCCATTATAATCTTCTCACAGATGAGTTGAATAACCAATTGGAACCACTGCATAAACATTACCGTTGTGTAGGAGAATACATTTCAGACTCCGTTTAGAGCTGTCAAGAAATAGTCGCCATTCTGTTGGACTGTAAGTGGTAACACTTAGCTGGCTGAGAAGACTACTAATATCATGACAGTAAACAAAGTGTTTGTCTTTGGAAAAAAAGTACACAAAAATTTGTCCACGCTTCCTGAAATGAGATACTTTAGCTGACTTCACGGTGAAGTACATTCTTATCTTGAAACCTGGAGACTAATAACTCAGCTGCTTTCTTTGATATGCCCAAATCTCTTACTAAGTCATTCAATTCGGGTAGGCTAAACTACTGAGTGGTTAATGGCTGCTTGGCATCAGAAGAAGACCCTTCAGATTCTACAACCATTTCCTCATGCATCTTATCAAGATATACTTGATCACCATGTTCACTTTCTTCGTCCTTAGAAGAAATCAAACCATTGAAAACTGGAACCGGGAGTGTCTCTGAGTGTGGGATAGGTCTTATTGCTGAAGAAATGTTAGGATATGCGATCATATGCCATTTTTTCTTGCCAGTGCTCTTTGTTTGGATCAGACAGAAGTAACAGTCACTGTTGTGGTCCTTAGGTTCACGCCAAACCATAGGAATACCAAAAGGCATTCCTTTGCATTTTCCTTTTGTCCAGTCACAAAGCATTTCCTCATAATTATGACACACGATATGAGGAGCCCAATTTTTGTCTTGATCGCCAAGGGGAACTTGAAAATAAGCAATTTATGCACGTGTCACAAATGATGCAATATTGCTCCTTTGACATTGAAGTGTGTAACAGCCACATATATAACAGAAGGTGTCAGGACTATCTTACATTTACACCTGCTCAAAGAAGCCATGATTCAATCTTAAAACAAAATAAGAGGGTGTTTTTTATCAGATAATAATTTTTTACATTTAAAAACAACTACAATTATGTAAAAGTGATTTTTGTAAAACATTAATTGCCTTGTGGTTATGTTCAATCCAAGAGTCGTTGCCCTTTAACTCCAATTTAAAAACCAATGCATGCCATTAACTGTAACAAAAAGAAATTAAAATTGCATAAAGACTAGAGCATGCACCAAAAAACGGATTTCAGATTTGGAATCAGTGATGCAGAAATTTATAGAAACAATTCTAAAACCTCGTGCAGCAGAAAATGAAAAAGTAAGTGTTTCCGAGTGTCATGACCTCTGTGATGGTTTCATGATTATAAACTAATAATTGTTGGGGGTGTGAGCTGAATTAGTCAAGCTTTTTTCAAATGATAGAGCTGGAAACCCATCTTTCTTAACTGGTAACTTAACGTAAGTGGCCTTTTAAGTACATAGTTGCTTGGATAATTAATGCAATTTTGGACTTTTCTTTAGCATCTAACAAGATGTAGGGGGAAAGTCCTCTTCTGCTTTGGCTACACACCATCACTAGAGTTTGGGTTCTGTTCTCTTCTATTTGAAGGACATTGACGAGCTAGTGTGGTTTTGGATGAGCGAGGCTGGCCAGGTAGCTGAGGGGATCCCCGCTGTCACCCGCAGAATCATGAAGGAGACACAGGCCTTAGTTTCAGAAGCAGAGATGGGAGACAGGACACCTGTTTTTGGTTGCACCATAGACTGCTGTGTGCCCGAAAGGGAGAAGAATTCTGAAGCAAAGGGTGTGGCACTCTTTAAGACGGGTGGGCTAGCACTCACCGAATAGGAGTGAACAGTCACCTGGTTTGAACTTATTTATTTATTTATTTAGACAGAAACAGAGAGAGAGAGAGAGAGAGAGAGATTCAGAGGGAGGGACAGACAGGAAGGGATGAGAAGCATCAATTCTGCATTGCGGTTCCTTAGTTGTTCATTGATTGCTTTCTCATATGTGCCTTCATTAAGGGGCTACACCAGACCGAGTGACCCCTTGCTCAAGCCAGTGACCTTGGACTCAAGCTGGTGAGCCTTGCTAAAACCAGATGAGCCCACACTCAAAACAATGACCTCTGGGTTTCAAACCTGGGTCCTTTGCGTTTCAGTCCAAGGCTCTATCCACTGCGCCATCGCCTGGTCAGGCTGAACTTAGTTTTAAAGATGAAGTTCATGCTAAGAACTGGCCTATTTCTTGACCTGGGAGTGTGTCCCAGACTGTCAGATTTCTCACCTTAGCCAATGTGCTCCCCAAACTCTGGGGCACTTCCCAGGGTCTTATGGTACATGTCTGTCTCCTCACTGGTGTGAAAGGATGGGGAATAAACCAGGTCAGGCAAGTTTTCTTTTCTGTTGTCCTAAGTGAGTCAGGCCAACACAGCCAGTCTGATCATGCGGAACTAGCTGACACATGTGACTCAGAGCTGGGCAGGAGGAGACAAAATGTTAGGCTTTTAAAGATGCCCTAGAAAGAGCATCTTCCTTCAGGGCCCAGAGCCTGCAGGAAACAGCTCTCTTGGGTCTTCTCAGAGAGGAGTCCTCACTGGAGACAGAGGGCTACAGACATGGCTTCCGGACTTTCTTTAGTGGACTGAACATTTGGATGTGCTCTATTTAGACTCTGTCCATACCCTCAGGCTTTTGCAAGAGTGTAGGGTTTAGAGTAGGAAGGCTTGGTTCGGATTCCATCCTTGCTCCACTGTAGGCTACTTATAATTTGGGGCATCATCTACCCTTTCAGATTCTCCATTTCTGTAACTACAAAAATGTAGTTGATGGCAATATCTTTCTCATAGAATTGTTGGAGTATGAACCACCGAACTTAGTAAGTGTAAGGTTTTCCTTGCTGATTGGTACCTGGGCTTTAAGTACATCTCATGTTCTCTACCTTTGGATAGAATCAGACTCATCTGGAGAACATGGTGAGCACGCACAGGCCAACCCTCTCTCTATGTCCTCAAGCTCCCCAGCTGAATTTGAGATGCACCCAAGTAGGAGAACCACTGGGTCAGAGCATGTCTAAGTGGGAGGGAGTTGAAGGATTGGGGACCAGGGGCAGCTCACAAATCCATAACTCCTTGGGCCCAGAGCCAGAAAGGAAAAGAAATATTTCTGCATAGGTTTGTGACTTTGAAGTTCCACCTCCTATGTCACTATGTTGGAGCTTGACACCCCATAAGTTTTATTGCCCCCATTCTACAAATGAGGAAACATTCAAAGATAGGAAGCTGCTTGCTCAAGGCCACATGGGATTTGAACCCCAATATGCTTGCCTCCAGATCCTGGGTGTGGGACACAGTCATAGTTTTTCTTCGTGACCCAAACTCTGTTATAAGGAGCACCAGAGATGTCTGTCTTTGTCTTAACTAAGATGAGGCTCTCATTGTCTCTCTCTCTCTCTCTTTTTTTTTTTTTTTTTTAATTTTCTGAAGTAAGAAGCAGGGAGGCAGTGAGACAGACTCCTGCATGTACCTGACTGGTATCCACCCAGCAAGCCCACCAGGGGGCAATGCTCTGCCCATCTGGGGCTTTACTCCATTGCAACCAGAGCCATTCTAGTGCCTGAGGCGAAGCTATGCTGCCATCCTCAGCACCAGGGCCAACTTTGCTCCAATGGAGCCTTCGCTGCGGGATTGGAAGAGAGAGAGAGAGAGAAAGGTGAGGGTGAGGGGTGGAGAAACAGATGGGCACTTCTCCTGTGTGCCCTAGCCAGGAATCGAACCTGGGACTTCCACACGCTGGGCCAATGCTCTACCACTGAGCCAACCGACCAGGGCCTCATTGTCTCTTAAAAGTGGTTCCAAAAGTTCACGCGGGAGGCTCAGTCCTGTGCTCACAAGAAAACACTCTCACATCCCACTCTCCTGCTTCCTCTCCCCTTGTTCTGTGGAAGAGAGGCTGGCAGGCCTCTCCTTTCTCCCAGGACCCTGGGATTAGCCCCAGTGGTGCCTCTGATGAGCAGAACTTGGGGTGCCATCATGCACTTTGGTGGAACTATCTACACCTTTTTTAGACTGCACCCATTTTCCCTTTTCCAGCACCTTGTCCACCGCAAAAACCATATGTTGATTACAGGGATCACATAATTGCCTGTGGTTTGAAATTCCGTGCGACGGTTGCCTTTTCACAACCATCTACGAAAATCTAAACTACAAAACAGGGTGGAAGAGTGAGAGACTGCCCTCATAAAATATAAGTTGTCTTCTGATTTAACATGGGCAAAATAAAAGTCTGTTTATTAGATTTTGAGCACACATATTTTCAGAGCCACATTTATTGTGCACAGCACAGTATGGCCCTGTTTTGTACCTACCCATATAAGTATCTAAGAAAGATTCATTCCTAGTTCTTGACAAACATGAAATTGCTTTCAAGAAAATGCATGCAAAAGCAATTACGATTATGAATGGCTTTGGCAGCTATGACTCTACATGATTAATTTTGTAATATAGTCAACCTCCTCCTCATTCATATTTGATGGGAAGCCTGTGTAGCCAAGAGGGAATCCCAGCACAGTCCTTTTAACGTTGTGTGTGAGATTTCAGAGGCGTGTGGTGCTTTGCCTGCATTCAGGGTTGTACTCTTCCTTCCCTTGCTGGGCACTGACATCTGCTCTAACCTTGCCTTTGAGATAGTGGCTGCTCTTTGGGGAGCCTGCCATAGACCAGATAAATAACCAGCAGGGTGTTATCTAAGAAAAGGAAATGAGCCTGACCAGGTGGTGGCGCAGTGGATAGAGCATCGGACTGGGATGCGTAGGACCCAGGTTCAAGACCCCGAGGTCGCCAGCTTGAGCGCGGGCCCATTTGGCTTCAGCAAAAGCTCGTCAGCTTGGACCCAAGGTCGCTGGCTCCAGCAAGGGGTGGCTCGGTCTGCTGAAGGCCTGCGGTCAAGGCACGTGTGAGAAAGCAATCAATGACCAACTATGGTGTCCCAACGGCAATGAAAAACTAATGATTGATGCTTCTCATTTCTCTCTGTTTCTGTCTGTCTGTCCCTATCTATCCCTCTCTCTGACTCTCTCTCTGTCCCTGTAAAAACATAAATAAATAAAACATTAAAAAAAAAAAAAAGAAAAGGAAATGAGCATCATTTGGAAACTGCCTCGTTTCCTTAAGGTGCTTGGAGTCTGTTGAGTTAGTGGGAAAGGGTCCTTCTAATCTCTGAGGAGGAGGACGTGTTTGTGGCAATACGCCACGTTTGTTTCCAGCTTTCCAGCTTGCAGTTCTAAAGTCCTGGTCTCATTAGAGCTCAGGATAACCCTTAAAGGAAGCGAGGCACAGCCAGGATTGGGTCCCTCTGACCACTGGGGGAAGAGACTCTCAGAAAGGTAGTATGATATTTAGCCCCCTCTGACCTCCTTTCCCAAGTCGCCTCTTGACTCCCTCCCTCATCCCCAAACAGCTCCTTGGCCCCTGCGGCCCCATGTCCCTGCCTTGTATTGTATCAGCAAAGGCCCTGGAATTTGCTGCTGACGGTACCTGCCAGGGTGTGACTGCAGTTCCTGCCCTGCGCTCAGGGTGCTGCTGTGAACTCACAGGAGCTCAACCTGTCACTGTGAATTTCTGAGGGAAGCAAAGGGGTACCTGACCCCCAATGGAAGGGATAAGGATCACTCCGCCTTCCTTTTTTCCTGTCCTATCTTTGCAAAGTTGGGTTTTCAGTGTCTACAATGATGGAAAGGGAGTGCTGGTGATAGTAAGTGTGGGACAGTACTGGCAGGGGGTGGTGTCCAGTGGGACGGTGAGGTTTGAGACCTTATGCCGTGTCCGGCAGCACACATGTCCCATGATGGAGTCCTTGTAGTTCTTTAAGAATAAAATAAAAAAGATTCTTTTCTCTTTTAATTTTTGTGTATAATTATTAGTTGCCAGGACATAAACACTTATTCAGTTGCTAGGACCAAGCTCTGCAATTAAAGGGGCTGCTGGCATTTCTTTCAGCCCAGCGGCATTGTGAAGAAGCCCAGGTGCCCGCCAAGGGCATCGTGAACCCAGAATATTTGGAAGCCTCTGGTGTAACTGAAGAGCCTAAGGGTGTTGCTTTTCTTTTTCTCGGAGGACTTTGAAAGTTTGAAAAGCTTTTACTCCCCTCCCCCCCCCCCCCACACACACACTGGATGCTGCCAGAGGGATTTCACTGCTTTGACAAGATACAGAGGAGACAGCTTTAGGCAGGGGTCTTCCTAGGCCTTTGGAGCCACACTTGGTCCTCCTTGATGGCTCTGTCCCAGAGCGTGCCCAGGCTGGCCTGGGGCAGCAGGGTAATGAGTTGCCCAGGAGCGGGGAGAAAGTGATTTCCATGTCCATCATCCTCAGGGGTTCCGCTGTCAGTCTGTCCCAGTGGAGAGCTCAGAGCGTCAATCTCTATTCTGTACTATCCCTCACTGTCCCTTCACCCGTTTCCCCAAAGGACAGTATGTGGGCAGCCTGGAATAGCAGCCGGCAGTCTGCCTCAGGTGTTTGCTAAGCCCTCAGTGGCCCAGGGCCTGGCTCCCTCCTGCTCTCCCCTGCTCCCCCCTGCTCCACCGGCTCCCCCCTGCTCCCTCCTGTTCCCCCCTCACCCCTGCTTCCCCCCTTGCTCCCCCCTACTCCCTCTGTGCCCTCCTGTTCCCCCAGTCCCTCCTGCTCTCCCCTGCTTTCCCCTGCTCTCTCCTGTCCCCTTCCCCCGCTCCTCCCTGCTCACCCCCCCCCCCCCGCTCCCCCTGCTTCCCCTGCTCCCCCTGCTCCCTCCTGTCCCCCCATTCCCCCCTTCTCCCCCCCCACCCCACTCCCCTTGCTCCCTCCTGCTCCCCCCTGCTCCCCGCACTACACTGGCACCACCAGGCCGGCCTTGGCCAGCCTCACCTCCCTCCCTCTGGGCTGGGTCCCACACTGTGAGATGGGAGGGCTGGAGACACAGATGCTGCCTGGTGTTAAAGAAATGTGTGAAAAGCAGAACTGGAATTGAGGGAGACACTCTCCCTGAGGTAAAAGACGTCCAGGGAATTCTCTCTCTCTCTTTTTTTTTTTTTTACAGAGACAGAGAGAGAGTCAGAGAGAGGGATAGATAGGGACAGACAGACAGAAACAGAGAAAGGTGAGAAGCATCAATCATTAGTTTTTCTTTGTTGTTGTTCATTGATTGCTTTCTCACATGTGCCTTGACCACAGGCCTTCAGCCGACCGATCAAACCCTTGCTGGAGCCAGCGACCTTGGGTCTAAGCTGACGAGCTTTTGCTCAAGCCAGATGGGCCCGCGCTCAAGCTGGCGAGCTCGGGGTCTCGAACCTGGGTCTTCCGCATCCCAGTCCGAGGCTCTATCCACTGCGCCACCACCTGGTCAGGCCCCAGGGAATTCTTAAGTACGTCTCATCTTCACAGTTCCATGGCAGCCTGGTCAGGGCTGGTGGGACCCATTATCAGCTGGCTTCTTGGGCTTTATTCTGGGTGGAACTAGAACCAACACTTTTCATTGACCTTGAGCTCTAAACCAGACACTCCTGGTTCAAATCCTGGCTCTGGCATGTACTAGCTGTGTGACTTTGGGAAAGTTATCTAACCTATCTAAGGTTTCCTCATTTGGAAAAAGGACATAATGAAACACCTCCTAAGATTATTGTGACAATTCATTGAAACACCTTATGTTAAGGACTGAGCATGGTGACTAAAACAAAAGTCTTCAATAAATGGTAGTAATTATAATTTTCATCATCGCCCTCACCATCTTCATCATCACCTTCGCCATCTTCATCATCACCCTCGCCACCTTCATTATCACCATCATCTCACTGGAAACAACAAACCTGTGAAGTGGGATGAAGAGACATTGATAACTCCATTTTGCAGATAGGGAAACTGAGGCTCAGAGAGGTTACATCTGACTTGCCTCATGACACACACAGGTACAGCAGGGACTCCAAGCCCAGATATGCTCCTTCACCAGCGCTCTCTGTCGCACCCCATTGCTCCTTCCTTCGGCCCCCACCTCCTGCCCCCTCTGACTGACATTGCCCCACCACATTCACCCCCTGCTGCTCTGCCCTCCTGGATACTGACATCAGATGGCCACTGGAGAGAATGAGGCACCCTTCTGGGCCTGGGAGTGTCTCCTGAGTCGACACATGCTTGTCTTCTGTGCATTTTGTGACCCCAGCTCTCCTGGCAGCGTGGCTGGTTTTGTCTCAGAGAGCGTGGAGCCCCTGTTCTAAGGAGTGAGGCACAGGAATCTGTCTGCTGGAACCCCATTGTCATGGCCCTGCACAGCAGCAGCTGATGGGTATTTTGAGGTGGGAGGGATACTCTTGCCCCTGTGTTTCACCGGGCTATGATTCCAGATGCAAAGAGCTCCCCCACTTCCACATGCTGCCACTATGCAGCATAGTCTGTGATCTGGTAATCCCTTCTCTGTACCCCAAACTGTCCTACTGTTACTCCCCCCCTTACGAGGAGGGAGTGTGGCACATGCCACAATTAGTCAGAGGTCAGTTTTGTCATCCTGTGTCCCAGTTTATTTTTGTTTTGTGATAAGCTACTCCCAAACTTTGTGGATTAAAATAATTTACTATTTCTCGCAAATCTTTGGGTTGTTTGGGTGGTGATTCCAGTCCTGGCTGTTTTGACTGAGACTGGACAGTCTCAAGTGGCTTTATTCATGTGTCTTTGTCCTCAGTGAGGGCAGTGTATTAACCATGTCCTTTTATTTCCTGTATTTTTTATGCTTTGACATGTTGGGACCTTACAGACCCTGGAGGGACTGCCCCTCCCTGGGTTGGCCAATTCCTGGAGACAGTACATCACTCTCCTGTAAGGACAGACCTTTCATGTGCAAACCAACCAATGTTATGGAGCTCTTGCACTCTGGGTCACTACCCTCCTGCCCTAATCGCCCCAGGACAGGCACCAGGTAACTGGGGGCAGCTGCTACGCCCATTTCCCATTCCTACCCATGGAAACCACAGTACTGGCTCCTGCCCCTGTTTTCCCTGGCCCCTCTGGCTCCTGACTGAGCCCGGTGCTTCCCAGTGCGGCCCTCCCTGCGGTGAGGTCTGCTCCCTCCTCTCTTAAGGAGTTGTCTTTGCAGTGGCAGTTGTCTCTCCCACGGTTGGCCTCACCTAACCGGAATCATAATAAAGCCTACATTTTAAAGCAGACAGCAGCTGAGATGGCTGGCTCTTCTTCCCTATGTGATTTCTCATCCTCCAGGAGGTTAGCCCAGGCTTGCTGCTGTGGTATCTGTGTTCCCAGCAGCAAGAGAGGGCAAACTTCACTGTGCAAGCACTCTCAAACTTCTGCCTGGGCCACACTTGCTATTATTGGACAGAGCGTGTCACACGGCCAAGTTCAGATTCAAAGGGTGGAAAGAAATAGGCTCCATCTCTTAAAGGGAGGAGCAGCAACGTCATATTGCAAGGGGGTGTGAAGAATTTGTTGCCTTTTTTTTTTTTAAGATAGTTGCTATTATTGTAGTGGTAGAGGCAGAGGCATAGTTTAATTTCTTTTTATTTTATTCATTTTAGAGAGGAAACAGAGAGAGAGAGAGAAAGAGAAAGAGAGAAAGAGGGGAGGAGCTGGAAGCATCAACTCCCATATGTGCCTTGACCAGACCAGTGAAGGGTTTTGAACTGGCGACTTCAGTGTTCCCAGGTAGACGCTTTATCCACTGCGCCACCACAGGTCAGGCCCTGTTGCCATTTTTAAAAACCTACTATCTGCTCCTCTCTCTGTGCCTTTGGGGAAGTGGCTTCCTTTCACAGAGCTGCCCAGAGCATCAAACCCCATAAATTACAGTGTGCCATAAATAGTATAGTGGTTGTTACTGGACATCCCTACCATGGGTGTCACCTTTCAAACTGAGAAACATTTAGGTGTTTAAATCTTAAATAATTTTGTTATTATACAGCTTGGACAGAAGGATAGTTTCCTGAGACGTGGGCTGGTGTGATCCTGACAAGTGCCTGACAGGATGCCACCCTGTTCTTGTATGAAATGCATATTATTTACAGTCTTAGTTCAGGTTCTTGAATCCATCTATCAGGGTCCCGGTTCTGGATCCTGGGAGACAAAATCTGGTTGACCGGGCTCTGGCCAGTTGCTCGGTGGTAAAGCATCGGCCTGGCATGTGGACGTCCCGGGTCCAATTCTTGGTTAGGGCATACAGGAGAAGCACCCACCTGCTTCTCCACCCCTCCTCCTCTTGCATCTCTATCTCTCTTCCCCTCCTGCAGCCATGACTTGATTGGAGCGAGTTGGCCCTGGGCACTGTGGATGGCTCCATAGCTTCCACCTCAGGTGCTAAGAAGAGCTCAGTTGCTGAGCAACAGAGCAACACCCCGGTTGGGCAGAGCATCACCCCTTAGTGGTCTTGCCACGTGGATCCCCGTAAGGGCACCTGTGAGAGTCTGTCTCTGCCTCCCGTCCTCTCACTAAATAAAAAAAAAATCTGGTTGACCAAGTTTGGATCAGGTGTACACTTGTGGTTCAACCATGCCAATCAAAGGCGAGTAGTCATGGGTGCAGAATGATGTTTTATGTCTCTCTTGACTCCAATCCCATAGGCTGACTGGGCACACTAATTTTTAACAACCAATGGTTTGCTAAAGCAAGTTATGAACATCCACGGAGCAGGGTTTTTGCCCAGACCTTTCTTGCTTAATTTCCCAGTGTGTTTCCACTTGCCTCTGGTTCCTGTATAATTCCTGACTCTTGGCTGTATTTCATTTGCTATCTTGCTCTGTACTTTCCCATTTGCTGTTTTCATTTTCATTTGAACTTGTCAGCCCTGCATCTCAGCTCTTGTAGAAGGAAGCCCTTTGCTTGGATACACCTTCCGATCCAGAGCAACAATCAACAATGGATTTAACTGAGGTTTAGTTCTTCTGGGTTGATTTGAGGCTTGGGTTGCACTAGCCATCATGGTGGACTCCCCGGGACTACTGCAGCCTTGGTCCACCCACTCCACTACCAGAGGTGGGAGTTAGATCATTTATATGTCTGTTTCTCTGTCTAGAGCATAATCCCATTGAGGTTACTGTGTTTCCAGATTTTATTTATGATTTTGTCTCTAAAGGGATTGAGCAGGATCTGGAATCAAGACAGAACAGATTAGGCTGGACCCTTATCTGGCTGGATAGCTCGGTTGGTTAGATCATTGTCCTGATATGCAAAGGTTGCTGGTTTGATCCTGGTCAGGGTTGATGTTTCTGTCTGTCTGTCTCTCTCCCTTCCTCTCTCTCTCTCTAAAAATAAAGTTTCTTTTTTTTAAATGCAGCTTACAAATAATAATAAACAATGGCTTCCACTTACCAAATACATAGCGGGTGCCAGGCATGGCACTAAGTATTTTATATAGATCAGGGGTGCTCAATACGTCGATCGCGATCTACTGGTCGATTGCGAAGGAAGTGTGGGTAGATCGCATGACATTAAAAAGACATTTGTCTTTTGATTGGCATACAGGGTAGCCAATCTGACATCTGAACTTTTGACACCCTACGCATGTACGTTAAACCACGCTAACTTGTTCAGTTACATTGCTGTGTAGTTAGCCTTCAATTTATTTAAACTAAATACAACAAAGGGTATAAAAATGAGTGCCGTCGCTGGTCTGAGAAAGAAGCCTAAAACCTACTACTTTCATACAGAATGGGAGGGGATTTTTTTCACTATGTCATATTCTAAGTGCGTTTGCCTCATCTGTCTGTGTGCCATTGCTATTCCAAAGAAGGGAAATGTGGAGCGGCTTTTTCCGGACTGTTCATAAAAACTATGACATTGACTTTCCTCTGAAAAGAGAGCTGAGAAGGAGAAAGGTGAAAGAAGAATACACAATATTAAATAGTAATAATAGTAACTTAAATAATGATAATACAGAAGAAATAAATTTATGTTTTGCATTTTTATTGTAGGTAGATTATTTTGACTTGGTCATCTTATAAGTAGCTCACAAGCTGAAAAAGTGTGGGCACCCCTGATATAGATGATACTTAATCCTTACAATAATCCTGGAGGGAGTTACTTTTCTCATTTTGTAGATTAGACTCAGAAAGGCTTTTATGAATAACGCTCCTGTAAACATTCTTGTTTATGTCTTCCTGGAGTTTGTGCACACACATTTCTGTTGGGTATATGTCTGGGAATGGTGCTGGCTCATAAAGTACAGATATATTCATCTTCATTAAAGTGCTCTTACAAATTTATATTCCCACCGGCACTTGCATAAAATTCTGGTTTCAATATTTATGTAACAGGATCTTGGCCAACATTTGATATTGTGTCTTTTTTATATTAGTACTTCCAGCAGGTGTTTAGTGTTTTCTCATTGTAGCTTAATTTGTACTTCCATCATGCCCAAAGAGATTGAGCACATTTTAAAAAGAATTTTTTAAACATACACACATAAACACACAGACACACACACACACACAGAGACACACACACACAGTGTATCGTTAAACATTTTACATTATAGTGTGGTATATTTGTTGCAGCTGATGTACTAATATTAATGCATTATTAACTGAACTCTACAGTTTACATTAAGGTTTCCTCTTTGTGTTGTGTAAGTCTCTGGGTTTTGACAAATGTATAATGTCATGAATCTGCCCTTACAGTATCATGCAGAATAGTTTCACTGGCCTAAAACCTGTGCACTATCTGCGTATCTCGCTCCACTTCTCCAAACCTCTGGCCACCACTGATCTTCTGATGGTCTCTGTTGTTTTTCTTTTTTCAGAATGTCAGGTAGTTGAAATCATATAGTATGTAGACTTTTCAGATTGGCTTCTTTGCCTAGCAATACATATTTAGGATTTCTCTGTCTTTTCATGACTTGATTTCTCTTTATCACTGAATAATATTCCGTTGTTTGGATTAGTATACAAAATATCCACAGTTTGTTTACCCGTTCACATATTGAAGAACATATTGGGTGCTTCCCCATTTTGGCAATTTGTACAGTAAGCTTCTATAAACATCCGTGTGCAGGTTTTTGTGTGGATATAAGTTTTCAATTAATTTGGGTAAACACCAAAGAGCACGATGGCTGAGTACAGTTAGAGCATGTTTAATTTTATAAGAAACTGCCAAATTGTCTTGTCAAGTGTCCATTTTTCTTTCCCACCAGCAATGAATGAGCCGTCCTACCCTGTTGCTGCACAGCCTCATCAGCATTTAGTATTGTCAGTTTTTGGATTTAAGAGGTTCTAATATGTGTATAATTGTATCTCGTTTTAACTTGCAATTCTTAGTGACATGCACTTGAACACTTTTTATAGGCTTATTTGCCATCTGTATATCTTCCATCATTATTGTCTATTCACATCTTTGCCTATTTTTAAATGTTTGTTGTCTTGTTGTTGAATTTAAGAGTTCTTTGTATGTTTCAGATGCCATTCCTTTATCAGATTGTTTTGCAAATACTTGTTTCCAGGCTGTGTCTTTGCATTCTCTTAATTTTTTTGTCCTGATGTGCAAAGATCATTGTCCTGATGTGCAAAGGTTGCTGGTTTGATCCTGGTCAGGGCACATACAGAAACAGATTGATGTTTCTGTCTGTTTGTCTCTCTCCCTTCCTCTCTCCCTCTCAAAATAAAGTTTTTAAAGCAGATTTTTTTTTTTTTTTTTTTTTTTTTTGTGGCAGAGACAGAGAGTGTCAGAGAGAGGGACAGACAGACAGGAAGGAAGAGAGATGAGAAACATCAATTCTTCGTTGCTGCTTCTTAGTTGTTCATTGATTGATTTCTCATATGTGCCTTGATCGGGGGGCTACAGAAGACTGAGTGACCCCTTGCTGGAGCCAGTGACCTTGGGCTCAAGCTGGTGAGAGCTGGTGAGCCTTGCTCAAACCAGATGAATCTGCGCTTAAGCTGGCGACCTTGGGGTCTCGAACCTGGGTCCTCCACATCCCAGTTCTACGCTCTATCCACTGCACCACCGCCTGGTCAGGCGAAAAATTTAATTTTAATGAAGTCCAACTTACCACTTTTCCTTTTATACATCAAACTTTTCATGCTGTATTTAAAAACTTACCACCAAGCCTAGATTTTCTTTTATCCTCTAGAAATTTTACAGTTTTGAATTTCATATTTAGGTCTATTTGTTTTGAGTTAAATTTTGTGAAAGGTCTGCATCTAGGTTTATTTTTTGCATGTGGAGGTCCAATTGTTTCAGCTCCATTTGTTGAAAAGCTGTCCTTTCTCCATTGAATTGTCTTTCTTCTTTTTTTCTTTCTCCTTTTTAAGTGAGAAGAGGTGAGATCGAGAGACTCCAGGATGTGCCCGACCGCCAACCTCCATTTGAGGCTGATGTTCAGACTAACCAAGCTATCCTCAGTGCCCAGGGCCAACACTCAAACCAATCTAGCTGCTGGCTGCGAGAAGGGAAGAGGGAGAGAAGCAGATGGTTGCTTCTCATGTGTGCCCTGACTGGGGATCGAACCCTGACATTCGCGTGGCGGTCTGACTGATGCTCTATCTACTGAGCCAGTCGACCAGGGCCATTTCTTTTTATAGCATACCATGAAGAAAGATTGTTAAATTGAACAAAATTAAGATTTGAGAACTTCTTTTCATCAAAAGATATCATTATTTGTCTGAGAATGCAAGTCACAGAATGAGAATTTGTAACACATATAAAAACAAAAGAACTTTTCTCCAGAATATATAAAGAACATATACAAATCAATAAGAAAAGAAAACTGGTCAAGACTGGAACCCAAGGAGGACCATAAAGTGAGGGGACATTGGAGTGAGAGAGAGAGAGAAGCATTCATTTATTGTTCCACTTAGTTGTATATTCATTTGTCACTTCCTATCTGTGCCCTGACTGAGGATCAAACCTGCAACTTTGGTGTTTCAGGATGACCCTCTAACCAACTGAGCTAACTAGCCAGAGCTTCTATTTTCTTATTTTAAGTTCTGTCTTTTTCTTTTTCTTTCTTTCTTTCTTTTTTTTTTTTGATAAAGACACAAAGAGAGAGTCAGAGAGAGGGATAGATAGGAATAGAGACAGAAAGGGAGAGAGATGAGAAGCATCAATTCTCTGTTGCAGCACCTTAGTTGTTCATTGATTGCTTTCTCATATGTGCCTTGACTGGGGAGGGGGCTACTGCAGAGCGAGTAATCCCTTGCTCAAGTCAGCAACCTTGGGCTTCAAGCCAGTGACCTTTGGGCTCAATCCAGTGACCATGGGGTCACGTCTATGATCCCACACTCAAACCAGTGACCCCATGCTCAAGCTGGTGAGCCTGTCCTCAAGTCGGATGAGCTTGTGCTCAAGATGGTGACCTTGGGGTTTCGAACCTGGGTCCTTCATGTCTCAGTCTGTTGCTCTATCCACTGCGCCACCGCCTGGTCAGGCTGTCCTTTCTTTTCCACTGAAATAACTCCCTTTAACTTTTCTTTTAATTCTGGTTTTAGTGGTGATAGACTCCTTGTAAAGTCATGGAGACACAAAGAACATGACAAGTTTGGGGAACGATGACAGATGTGACCTAGGTTTAGGGATAGGATGGAGGATGGAGGATGGAGCATGGGGGGTGGGGAGTAGGAGGCAACAAGCTTTGGGTTTGGAAAGGTATACAGGGACCCAGGCTTATAAGGACCTCAATTCACAGTGAGAAGTATGGGAACCATATCATCAGGGCATCAAAAGCCATTTAAGCATTTAAGCAGGGGAGTAATGTGATCTGGTTCATGTTTTCGAGTTCCAAATGGTCAGAGTGGAGAGAATAGATAATGGAGGTGATGGAAAAAATGAGAATGAAGAAGACCAGAGAAGAAGAGTGTTGAGCTAAACCTTGAAGGATCAGCAGGATTAACTGAGTAAGGATGAAAGGGGAACATTTCAGTCAAGGGGATTGGCAAAGACACAGGTGTAGAAATTGGGAAATATCTGGAATGTCAAGGGACCAGTGAAGTGATCAGGCTGACTGGAACCCAAGGAGGACCATAAAGTGGGAAAGCAGTTGGTACATGTTAGGTGTGGCATCCAGGGCTCAGAAGTCGGTAGAACTAAGTGTGAAAGTGTCCATATAAAGTATTTGGGGTTGGCCTGACCTGTGGTGGTGCAGTGGATAAAGTGTCGGCCTGGAATGCTGAGGTTGCTGGTTCAAAACCCTGCACTTGTCTGGTCAAGGCACATATGGGAGTTGATGCTTCCTGCTCCTCCCCACTTTCTCTCTCTCTCTCTCTCTCTCTCTCTCTCTCTCTCTCTCTCTCTCTCCTCTCTAAAATGAATAAATAAAAAAAAATTAAAGTATTTGGGGTTGGAGATAGATACAGCAGAGGGCACTGGAAAGGGATCAGTTGGAGATGAGAAAACCTAGACTCTGTACTCAACTCTGCCACCAGTAGTTTGAACAGAACACATTGTTTCTCCTCTCTATGTCTCAGTTTTCTTGCCTATAAAAATGAGGAAGTCGGTCTGGATCTCTTCCTTCTAGCACTGGTAATTTAGGATCCAAGCACCAGCCTCTATTTTTTTGTTCACTGATGTGTTTACCCCAGACTATCTCAACCATGCTCACTGCCTATCTTCTTCCTGCCAAATGCAGTCTCATCCAAAGGAAGCAGAATAAGTGGAGCATAATATACATCCTCAAAGAAATAAGAAAGGCTATTAGAACATGAAGCAGGGGCAAGAAGTGACAAAGATACTAGACAAGGAAAACCTAATAATTGAAATAACAGACTTAATACATAAATTGAATAGCAGAAGGTAAAAAGCTGAGGAATAACGTATCTATTAGCTTTTGCTGTGTAACTATTGCCAGACTTAGTGTCTTAAAACAGGAGCCATTTTTGTTTGTTGTTTACAGATAAACTGGGCAGTTCTGTTGATCTTGGTCAGACTCCGTTGATCTCAGCTGAGCTTGCTTAGGTATCAGGTCAGTGGGAGGGTCAGCTGGGGTCTAGCTGTTTTAAGGTTGTTTCACACATTTGTCTGACAATTGTTTGGCTGTCAACTGGAACAAAGGGGCTTCCAGGGCCACATGTCTCTTATTACCTAGTAGGCTCCCTCGGCTTGTTCATATGGTGATGTCAGGATTGAGAGGAGCGGTGGACAGGAGAGAGACGGGAGGAGAGAGGGAGAGAAGAAGGGGAGAGAGAGAGATAGAGAATGCAAATGATCAGAATATGTCACAATGCCAGCCAGTCAAGAATGGGGAACTAGACTCTACTGCAAAGTAACACTACCAGGGGCATAGGCAGAGGAAGAGCTGAAGGATTGTGGCCGTGTTTTAGTCTACCAGAGTGCATCCTCTGACCATCCATCCTCTGAATGTTATTCACATTCTTCGCACATCAAACTATGTTCACTCCCATCCCAGAACCCTAAAATATTCTCATCCAACTATGACATCAAGCTTGCAGTCCAGGAGCCCATGATGTGTATCAGTTTCCAATGGGACTCCTCTTCACTAGGAGACACACGAACCGAAAAGATGAGGCATGGTATCTGATCTGCACATACATAAGGTGCACTGACGAGACAGGTAACAGGAAATGTAACAGAGACACTCTTTGAAAAGGGGAAAGAATGGGGAGCATATACCAGTCACTGGTTCATAGCAGTGCTGAAATCCAGCTGGGCTATTGCTAACAGGTCTTCCACCATGAAAATATGCCCTGGCCTGATAGCTCGGTTGGTTGGAGTGTCAGCCCAATATGCCAAGGTTGCAGGTTCAAACCTCAGTCAGGGCACGTACAGGAACAGATTGATGTTTCTGTCTCTTCCTTCTTCTTTCTCTAAAATCAATAAATTAAAAAAAGAAAGAAAATAGGGAACATTTCTTGATTAGGTCTAGGTCCTGCCCCCTGGAAGCAGCTCCCCAGTCTATTTGTTCTCTGGCTTTGGGTCTGCCCTCTGGGCCTCCCAAGAAATGACCTGCATTTACAGCTAAGTAGCTTTCTCACTTTGCTTTCTGTCTGTAGAAAATTGGGGACCTAATGGACCTTTTGCAATTTAAAGAATTTCAGATTCCAGTTCCCTTTAATCCATACTGGTTGCATGTTCACATGGTCCTTTCTCTTGAAAACTGCATGGGCTTCCTATGAATAGGTTTTGATTCCAATCCATCTACAGTTGTTTTTGAGATATGAGCCTCAGATTTATTCACAGCTACTTTGGGCTTGTCAAGAAGCCATGGGACAATGTCCTTAAAATTCCCACAAGTCCTTTTGTCTAGATGTAAGGGTCTACTAGGAGGCAACAACTTTATTCTCTCAGAGGTTTTAACAAAGAGCCTTTCAGTTACATCTGCATTTCTGTAGTGAAAGTTGCACAAAGCTTCCACTGGCTTACAAACCTCCTGCCTGGGCAAGCACAGTTCCTCTGGTTATGGTGCTCAAACTAGGCCCTTCTATGGACATGCTGGGTAAGTATTGCCTACAAAAGAGCTAAAAGAGGCACCAGGAGGATTCCATTCTCAGACTAAAAAATCGTTTTGATTTCTACCATGCCTGAATTCCTTCCACAGAGACTCATTGCTGTGGGTTAAGCAGTAACCTATCAAGGGGATGGGCCATGTATGGCCATTATCATAGATAATGTGCATTAGCCTAGCTCGGGGTCTGGTCCTCAGAAAGTGCTCAGCACATCCTAGTCCCTCTTCCCAGGCCACTCCTGCATTCCCTGAGGGTCCTGTCTTACAATTGATATGACACCACTGCAGGGAATGTGGTAAGGCTTTACCACCTCAGTGTAAGTGAGTTTGGTGGTTGGTTCCTTGAACAAGTATATTTATTGAGCACCTACTGTGTACCGGACACTGTTCTGGGCACTGGGACATCTCCTGGAGGAAGTCAGCCATTGCCCCTGCTTTTTTGAAGTGTACAGCCCAGTGGGGGCCAGTAGATGGAAAATAAGTAAACAACTCATCAAATATCGACAGACTGTGATAATCCCACAATAGAAACAGATGAGAGGGCTGAGATGAGGGAGTAGGGAGCCTACTGTCTGCTGCGAGCAGAGAATGGGGAGGAGGCCAGGGAAGGCTGAGGACAGGCCTGTGTCTCCTCCGCAGTTTTGTCTGATGACTGCAGAAAGGACACTTTAGTTCAAATAAACAAATAAATCTAGAGAAATATGATCTGTCATAGCAAACTCAACACCATTAGTCACTATTCCCTTAAGGATCAGAGCAGTGGACTTGGGTGTCAGGAGCCCTCAGTAGTAATGGCAGCACAACCCTGAACCCCTGTCTGTCCATGGTGAGTCCCCTCCTCTCCTGGGCCCCTGGCTCTAGGGCTCTGAAATGAGCGGGTGGGGTTCAGTGCTGTCTTAACATCCATGACTTCACAAAATGACCAACACCTTCCATGGGAGTTTGTCAGCCCCTGAGAGGCAGACTGCTGAGTGCCCCCCAGTTTCTAGCTGTTACATTTCCTCTTGTCTGCCCAGCTGTGCTGTTCCCGCCACAGTTCACTGGGTTCCAGCTCTAGGCTATCTTTTCTTTTAAGCGTTTAGTCACCATCCACACAGTTGGCAAATCACAGTGCCCCTGGTGCAGTGATGAGCTGGCCTGGATGTTATTCCAGAAAGTCACGACTCACTCTTGCTTCCATCCAAGTGCTTGGGGAGCACCTGCCATGGCCTGTGTTTTGAAAACTTCCCCTCTCCAAGATTAAGAGCAGATAACAATAATTTTAAAAAATCACAATAGGAGCCGCTACCATTGTGTTAGTAGTGTGTCCTCAGTGGCAGGGATTGTTGCATTTTATCCACATGTCAGGTCTTGAAACAGGCACTGTTGTGTCACCACTGGAGAAGCTGTGATCTGGCCACCACCGCGGACTTGTGAAGACCAGTCTGTCTGCCGCCATGCTGTTCTGCAGTTCCTTTTGCCAACTGTGTAGAGGAGCAGCAGGCGGGCCAGGTCTGCCTCTGGCCCTGCTTGTCACATCTCCCTCCCCACCCCCCACTACCCGGTCCCCCAGCAAGGAAAGGATTGTTGCTATTTTGAAGGGACTCACTTAAGCTCCTCGCAAGATGCTCTTGAGAAAGTACTGCCCAGCCACAGCTTCGGTCCCGGTCATGAAGCTGATCTCTCCTTTTCATTCCCCTAAAATCATCAAGTAGAGGCCCTGTTGGTCCCATATCTGCCCAGAAGCGGTGACAGACTTCATTCTCTACTTCCCTTTCAACGACAAAAAGCGGAGGCCGCTGCTCCATCCTGGCCTAACACGCAGACCCAGCCAGGCACAGGTGGCACCCACCATTACAGGTGTGATATATGCCAGGTCCTTCTAGAAATGAGCACCCCAGGAGCAGGGAGCGTGGGCCAGGGCTGTGGGCCCCATCAAAGGTTTCTCAGGACTCAGGCATCACTGTTTTATTCAGCTCTGTGTCTAGTCCCTCAGCGGGTCAAATGTCTGTGTCATGGAATAGGTGTCCGAGGTAAGGCTCTTCCCGGATGAAGTGGCTGTTCGTCAGGATGTATCAGTGACGCACAGACCCGTGTGAGGAAGTTGAGGGGCAGTGAGGCTTAAGGAATGGCCCTCTGGCAGCAGAGCTCTGTCCTCCAGACTCTTTCTGCTACCCCAAGGTCAGCCTCATCCACAGCCAGTTTGCTCCTGCTGAGGGGCGGCTGCCAACAGCCGCAGGGGCTGCACCCTGTGGAGAGGCACTGGTTTCCAAGGCTCTTTTCCAAGCAGAAAGGAGTCTTTCCCTAGGACCCCCAGGAAACCTTCCCTTGCTCTTCACTGGCTCAGAGGGGAATAGGATCCTCATCGTGGGCTTGTTCATCACTTTTTCTCTGATCATTCAGGAGTAGTGTTGAGGATAGGTGGGAATGGAACACACTCAGGCTCCCGTGGGGATGGAGGAAAAGGCTTGCCCAGAGGGGCCAAAAGTGTCCACTGTGCGGTGTCATGCTGCTGTAGCTGTAGAAACTGCCCACGTTCCTGAACTGAGACCTCTTGGGAGCTGCAGATGACTTATTAATCTTGAACACTGAAAGGTGGGGGCAGAGACTTGTTTTGAGAATCAGGTACAAAATGGGAAGGTCAGTTCTCCACAGCCCAGTAGGTGGAGGGAAGCAGTGAGCTGGGGCCTGGCACAGCACAGGCACTGGGGACAGTTTGCTCAAAGCTTAGTCCTTACTTATGCCATCTGAATTGGAATCACCTGGCTGGCGGTGTGCTGAGTAAGAGAATTTTCACAATTATAGATCCCTAAGCCCTTTGGCTGAGAACCTTTGGGGCTAGGGTCCAAGAAGCTGCACGTCTAACACATCCCCAGGTGATTCTCATGCATGCTGGACTAGAGGTATGGTTGAGCTATAGACACTGGCTCTAGAAATGTAACTAGGAGGCCAAGTCCAAGGGTGCAGAGTGCATCACAGTTCAGCGAATAGTTGGCATTTGGAATCCAAGGTGAGGAAGGTAGTCCCAGTATGGTGACAGTTCAAGCTATGTTGGATTCTCATGGGTCAGACTAGGCAGTGGGTGATAACACCCATTTGTTTATTTTTCTCAGTGAACATTTATTAAAGCCTCATATGTGATAAGCCCTAAAAATACAGATACAATAGAGTCCAATATAGCATGTTTGGGAAACAGACATGAGGACAGGCATGAGAGGTGTCATAGTGAACCTCTGGGCTCTGGGAGCATTGGGAGTGACCTCATCTGGTCTAGGGGCTGGGGGTAGATTTGTTTCCTAGGGCCTGTGCAACAAATCACCACAGACCTGGTGGCATAAAGCAACAGAAATGTATTCTCTTACCCCCTGGAGGCCAGAATCTGAAAGCAGTTTCACTGGGCCAAAACCAAGGTGTCAGCAGGACCATGTTCCCTCCAGAGGTTCTAGGGGAGGATCCATTCCTTGTCTCTTTGAGCTTTGGGGTGGCTGCCGGCATTCATTGGCTTGTGGCAACATCACTCCAGTCTCTGCCTCTGTGGGCCTCCTCCTTCTCTGTCTGGGTCAGCTCTCCCTCTCTATCCCTCTTTACAAGGGTACATGTGATGGCACTTAGTCTCCCTATCACAAGATCTCTAACTTAATCACATCCACACAGTCCTTTTTGCCCTTTAAGAGAACATTTACATGTTGCAGGGATCAAGACCTATATATTTTGGGGGCCCATTATTTTGCCTACCACAGAGGTTAAGAGAAAAGGAGATGCTTGACACAGGCCGTAAGAAGTAGGAATTAGCCGAATGAAGCAGAAAGGGAAGAATTTTAGAAAAAGACACACAGCATGTACATAAGCAACACTAGGCACTGCAAATGTTTAGGGACTGAGGCTCCCAGCATGTGAGGAGGGAGCTGAGGCTGGAGGGAGGTGGCTAGTCCCAGATGATGAGGGATGAGGGACCTTGGCTGTGGACCGGATTCCAGGGCTAATGGGGAGCCATCAAAGGCATTTGAGCATGTAAGTAATGCCATCAGAGTTGCTCTGGCTGCACTATGCAGAATGGATTTCAGGTGCACCACTGGAGGAGCAGGAACCATTTGGGAGGATTTCGCAGTGGTGCCAGGGGAAAATAATTAGGTCTGAACTAGGAAAGTGAATCACGACAAGTGGGTGGAGCTGCAGGCTGTTCAGAAGGTAGAATGGACAGGACTGCATGACTGGATGGTAAGAATGAGAGCAACAGGGGAGTCCAACAAGACCCCAGTCTCCAGCATCCTTGACAAAGGGACCCTGGGGGGTAGCATCTGAGGAAGGAGGGGACAAGTGAAGACTTGTCCATGGACTCTTTGATTTGAGGTGGTTATGAGTCACTATGGTTTCCAGGAAGCAGTGGATTATAAGGGCCTGGAAGCAAGGATAGGAACCCAGACTGGAGCTGCGGGTTTGGGATGCCTGAGCATGCAGGCAGTAGGTGAAGTGAAGGGTGTGATGGCTCAACAGGAGACAGGGAGTAGATGGACTGAGACAGAGGCCTTCTCACAGGCGCCTGAGAGGTATAGCTGCAGAACTGGAAAAGTCCTTGGATTTTGGGCTTAATGCTCCTTATTTGGTTGGGATCTTTGTATTTTAAATAGAGTGAGTGCAAAAAGGATAGTGCTAACATCAAAGGGATAGCTTTCTAATGGGGAAATCGGGGGACTCTGTGGGAGGAGATTTGGGGTGAGAGGCTCTTAAGTCCTGCCTTTAGACCATCACCTTCTATCCCCTTGGCTGGCCCAGCTGGGCTGTTGCCTGTCGGCAGCTCCTGTGATAACCTGACCGCCTGTTTGGGATCCAGGGAAGCCCCAGGTATCCAGCTGCCATTTGCCTTTGTTGTTGATTCTTAGAATACATTACGTACCAACAGCATGGCTAAAATAGAAATGGGAGACGCCGAATGGGCAGAAAGGAAGTCATCTGTGCTTCTCAAATGACCTGTTATTGTTGGCCTGGTGAAGTGACCACACCGTCACATCCTGCCTCTGCCCTTCCTTCTCCTCCCTCCTCAGAGAAGTCCTGAGAAATTCTGAGACTCAGATTGTTAGAGCTGATACCTAGGTGAGGCATATGAAACACAAGGGGTGGGAGTTCTTTCCCTTAGAGGCGCTAGGACAGATGCTCCATCAGATGTCCCCTTGGAGCCCACCGCTATCTTCCCCATGGTCCATGTTCCGGTGCTAACACGGCATCACAACTCTCAGTAACTATATACTGTTTACATCTTAGGAAGTCCTTTCACATTTTGCTCAATCCCCAAACCCATCCTAAAGTAAAAAACAAAAACAACCAATTAATTGTTGAGAAATCTGGGTCGGAGAGGATCACGATTTGCCCGTGATTTAGGAGCAGAACCCTGGTCTCCTTGATTCCAAATACCATGTCCTTTCTGTTCCCGTCTCAGGGTGGCAGGGCATAGCACGGCACAACCTGCTGACCTGGTGGTGCCCAAGCCACAGGTCGTTAAGAACTGCTGGGTACTTGCCAGGTGGTCCTTCCAGAAAGGGAAACAAACCTCCCAGAAGGAAAGGGAGGGGGCCACCTAGCACAGATAACTTTCCAATTTTTCTCTGGGCTGACTTTAGGCCAACGGATGGGAGTGTTTTGAGGTAGAAGACACATTTCTTAGCCTTGAAAAATAGGCTCTAAGCTCTCCAGCTTTCAGCTTTAGAAAAAGAAAAACAAGTAATGCATAAAACGGACGTCACGCCACCACTGAGGTCTATCCTAGCCACCCCTGAGTCTCAGACCATCCATCTCTGAGCCGCCCTGGGGCCTGACCATTCCTCACCCAAGTCCCGAGCCTCTGCCTGATGCTTACACACACTCTTCTCTTACCCCCAGCCAAAGACTGAGACTCACTGTTGGTGTCATTACCCATCCTTCACCCAATCTTGAATGTCACCCAATTCCTGAGCCTTTTCTTGCCTTAAAACTAACTCCATTCCTCACCCAAATACTGAACTTCATCCCATTTCAGACCCATCTCATCCCTCACCCCATCTCCAAATCTACCATCAGCTGCAACACCAACAATCCATCTCTCACCCAACTCCAAACACCCGGCTCTAACCCCACTGCAGCCTTCATTTCATTCTAGAGCCTTGGAGGTTGAGGTTGGGGTAATGGTTCCTTTGCACACATCACAGGGAACAGTTAATGTTTGTTTTTTGTTTGTTTGTTTGTTTTTTAGCGAGCAAGAAAGAGGGAGTTAATTTATACCATCAGTGAGCGGAGCAGTCACGTCAGTGCTGCAAATGAAACCTGAGAAAAGTGCAGTAATTACTTCATGTGGCAACATGGTGGATGAGCCAGCTCTGATGTGGGAAATGCAGGCACGAGCCATTCGTTTTCTCAAGTCAACAAGACAGGGTTATTTCTCAGATTGGGAGTGATCATTAGAACTCAGTCGTCTCTCTCATCCCAGGTGCTCATTGATTTGTCCTCTCTGTGCCTTGCTGAGTGACTGACCTTCCAAAGCACTCTGGCTCCCTGGAGGATGAGAGGAGGTCTAGAAATGCCAGGTGCTAACTACCCGGGGCAGTGCCATTGGCTAGGCTAGGTTAACCACTCTCATTTGGACTTGCCTGCAGGAACCCAAGCCATCTTTCTTTGGGAAACTGTCAGCTTAATTAGAGATGACTCCCATAATGGATTGGGGGAAGAAAAAAAAAAAAAGAAGAACAGTTTAGTGTTTTTTAAAATGAAAAAAAATTTTTTTTTGCTTCAATCTCAAATTAGATTTTTAATTTTCAGAAACTCCAAAGAGTTTTCAGCCAGTGAAATAACTGTAGTTATTGTTAAACTACAGCTTGACTTCGGTTGGCACGTGAAATCCCCCCCCCTTTTTCTAAGGGGTTGTACACTTTCCAAAACCATCATCCTATCCATCTTTGCAATATCCTTGTGTGGAAGGTGTTATTATCGGCATCTCGCAGATGAGGAAATGAAGGCTTGGAGGCTTAAGTGATTTGTCCAGATGATGGAGCATTTCTGACCCCCATCTCCTGAGCCCTGACCAGCACACCTGCCACTGAGGTGTTGTCTTCCCAGGGAGGGAAGCGTGGGCGCAGGAAGGCCTGAGTGAAGTGTCTGGTATGACCTCCCTGGGAGAGGAGATGGAGGTACTATATTAGCCAAGATGCTGTCTATGAAACAGACATGATTACAAACTTGGAAATTCAGTTCCCTTAGCTAGTTCTAGATATCCGGAGGCTTCGTGTGCTGTGAGCTGAATATTCAGGCTTGTGACTAACTTGTGAAATAACTGTAGTTATTGTTAAACTACAGTTATTTCACAAGTTTCTCCCCTGGGTCATTGTTGATATTTGGTCTTTTGTAACAGAGAGCCTGATGCATGATACCAGTATCTCGTTTAATTCCAAAATACCACTGCACTGTGGATGCTATTATCCTCTGCTCTACCAATGAGAAGTCACATAACGTGCCTGAGGTCCCACAACTTCAGTGCGGAGCTGAGCTTTGAGCCAAGATCTGGAGAACTCTTATCTACCATAGTATGCCTCTTCTCTGTAAGTCCAAAAATGTGGCATTTTTAGTCTGAGATTTTTCTTTTTTTGAATTCTATGTCCTTGGACAAGTTAATTCAGTGACTCTTTATTGAATATAAAGTTTGGCCAGGCCATGTGCTAAGGGAAGGGGGCAGGGCTTGCAAAACCTTAAAAGAAAGGTTGGTCTTCATCCTCTGATGAATGAGTAACTTTGTTTCTCTCATGGATGAGAAAGCATCCAGAAGTGAGTGGGTTAGGCTATGTTTTCTGGAAGGTTTCTTTCAGAGTGCATATACCATTGGTTCTGGGATAGTGATATTCTGGAGTTACAAGAGGCTGGTGCCCAAATTTCCTAAATAAATATCTGGGCTTTCACAGGTCAAAGGTAACCTATCCCATGAAAGAGCCTTTAGCTCCTCTGAGCATTATTTTTCTGTATTATCTGATTTAAGCCATACGCCAACAATGTGAGCTTGGTGTTATTGTTATCTCCATTTTAAAAACAAGAAAACTGTGGCTCAGTGATTTTAGCCACTTGCATAGTGTCATAGAACAAGTATATAGCAAAGCTGAAACTTCACATTAGAAGAATCAGTGCAACCAGCTACTGCTTCCTAATATAGGCCTTGGAAGTAGCCCAGGTCCTGGGAGAAGCTGGATTGTACTGAGAATGAAGCAAGACCTGACCCAGGGCTTTGGAAACACCATTTGAAGATGCTCACATAGGGGTCACAGGTCACCTGCTGCCCCATAGACCTTTTGTATTTGTCACACTAAATCTTTTTCATTCTCCTTGTGACCTTGTCTATGAGTCAGTCCTTGACATGTGGTAAGACAAACTAGCATAAAGTGGAGTCGTCCAGGTGATTTTTCAGAACCTCCGAGATGCCTGTCCCATGACATAAGGATACTCAATGTCTGGAGCACGTTTGTCTTAGGCTGGAGATGAAGGGAGCCTGTGGCCACATCTGCAGAAGACAAATATCCTCACCACTCAGATGATGTCACTTGAATTTCCTGAACCTCTACAGCCTCTCACTCCTGACAGGTGGTCATCACCTTATTATGGCTATATTCCTCCCCTTGTAAAGAAATGATATTGAGGCAAGACTCTTCATTGCCCCAGCTAAAGAACTTTAAAATAGTATCTTTGCATAAAAAACAAAACAAAAGAAAACATCTGGGGGACCAAAATAGTAAGAGTCAGTTTATTAAAAGTGAGCTATTGAAAACTACTACTTGGTAACCAATTCTAACTGGTCAGTTGGATTATGATGGTGTTTCTTCTCTGAGTCCTGTGTGTGTAGACATTCCATTTTTCTCACATCTCTTGTGCTCACTGCCCTCTGAGAGGGCTCTAGGCACAAGCAGTGAGTATGCTGGTCCCCTTAGCACCATGCAGAAAATAATGGGAAGGTTTGGGGTCATTCTTCCTGCTGACCAATTTTCTCCTTCCTTTAACCCGTCCAAGTACCACCGGATTTCCTCAGGAAAACCTTTCCTTTTGGCTTCTCTCTGGACCTATATGCAGTTGTAATCATGGTTAGCAATTTCCAGGACGCACACACTCGTCAAAGAAGGGAATGTGGTGATTTCCAAGTGAAATCTGATAATTCTTGAAAGGTTCCAGACATCCCCCTTAGAACTTTGCAAAAAATCTTTCTCCTCATCGTGCTTTAGTTATCTATAAAACTGTTTGTCCCTAGGTGGGAAGTATAGGGGATTTTAGTGCAAAATTCTTTCAAGTTTGTTGTATGTTTGAAACTTAAAAAAAAAGTCTGGCAAGTTAAAGATACTGCTTCCTTCCCTAATTGAGGCTAGCAACTTAAAAAATAATTATAAGAGTAAATTCTACTAGTTGTAAATTCCATGTAAGAGAATTTTTAAATAATATTGCTATTATTTATTTTATACTATTTTATTTAGCTAGCTCAGGCTGCTATAACAAAAATACCACAAACTGGGTGGCTTAAACAACAGATACCACTCACAGTTCTGGAAGCTGGAAAGTCCAAGATCAAGGTGCTCAGAGATCTGGTGTCTGGGGAGGCTTACCTCCTGGTTGGTGGACATCTGCCTTCTCACTGTGTGCTCCCTGTTTGAAACTTTTCCAATAAACTTTGAAAGACAAGATTACATTTAAGATTAAAAACATTAGTTTGAAAACCTAGAACCATCAAACTTCTAGAAGAAATATTGAGTGTCTTTACAACCTTGAGATAGCCAAGATATACATATTTGACATAGAAAACACTGGCCATAAAAGAAAAAATTGGCCTGACCAGGCAGTGGTGCAGTAGATAGAGCATCGGACTGGAATGTGGAGGACGCCAGCTTGAGCGCAGACTCATCTGGCTTGAGCACAGGCTCATCAGCTTGAGCAAGGGATTGCTGGCTTGAGTGTGGGATCATAGACATGGCCCCATGGTTGCTGGCTTGAGCCTAAGGTCTCTGGCTTGAGCAAGAGGTCACTCACTCTGCTATACCCCCCCCCCCTTCCCGTCAAGGCACATATGAAGAAAGCAATCAATGAAAAACTAAGGAGCCACAACAATGACTTGATGCTTCTCATCTCTCTCCCTTTCTGTCTGTCCCTCTCTCTGATTCTTTCTTTGTCACTGTAAAAAGAAAAGAAAAAATTTTTCAATTGAGCTCTATCAAAATTAAAATTTTCAAAAACAAAAATTAAAAGTTTCTACCTTTTTTTTTCAACAGAGACAGAGAGTCAGAGAGAAGGATAGATAGGGACAGACAGACAGGAACAAAGAGATATGAGAAGCATCAATCATCGGTTTTTCGTTGCGACACCTTAGTTGTTCATTGATTGCTTTCCTATATGTGCCTTGATGGGGGGGAAAGGGGGGATACAGCAGACCAAGCAACCCCTTGCTCGAGCCAGCGACCTTGGGTCCAAACTGTTGAGCTTTTTGCTCAAACCAGAGGAGCCCACGCTCAATCTGGCGACCTCAGGGTCTCGAACCTGGGCCCTTCGCATCCCAGTCCGACGCTCTATCCACTGTGCCATCGCCTGGTCAGACAAAAGTTTCTACCTTTTAAAAGATACCATTTATGTAAAAATAAGAAGGTTACAGTTCATTTTTTCCATATGAGTAACTAGCTTTATAGTTATAAAACTTTTATCTTCCCCATTGGATTTACTTGACAGCTTGATAAAAAAATCAATCTATTTTTGAACTGCTCTTTTGTCCCACTTATTTATTTTTCTATCCTTATACCAGCATCGCATTATCTTGACTACTGAAGTTTTATAGTGAATTTTGAAAACAGGTAGTCAAAAGTCTTCCAAGTTTGTTCTTCATTTTCAAAATTGCTTTGGTTACTTTAGATGATTTGTGTGTCAATATTAACTTTATAATCAGACTATTTCTTCAGAGGGCTGCTTACACTTGATATAGATTATGATAAATCTATAGGTTAATTTAGGGAGGGTGGACATCTTAAACAATATTGAGTCTTCCAATTTATGAACATAGTATATCTACACATTTGCCTAGGACTATTTTAATTTTGCAAAGCAATGTTTTATAATTTTCAGTTTATAGCTCTCAAATACCTTTCATTAGATTTATCCTTGGGTATTTGATTTTGGCTAGTATTTTGATGCTATTGTAAATGGTATTTGTTTTTGGAATTTCATTTTTCAATTGCTTATTCTTTTTTTTTTTTTTTACAGGGACAGAGAGAGAGAGTCAGAGAGAGGGATAGATAGGGACAGACAGACAGAAACAGAGAGAAGCATCAATCATTAGTTTTTCGTTGCCGTTGCAACACCTTAGTTGTTCATTGATTGCTCTCTCACATGTGCCTTGACCATGGGCCTTCAGCAGACCGAGCCACCCCTTGCTGGAGCCAGCGACCTTGGGTCCAAGCTGGTGAGCTTTTGCTCAAGCCAGATGGGCCCACGTTCAAGCTGGCGACCTCGGGGTCTCGAACCTGGGTCTTCTGCATCCCAGTTCGACGCTCCATCCACTGCGCCACTGCCTGGCCAGGCACTGTCTTCATATATTGCCTTGTCTGGTAACAAGTGCGAAACAATGAGCAGAAAGACAACAAGTGTGAAAAAGCAGGAAATGCAAGTAAGAAAACCACAACCACTGTATAAGACACACCTAGGTTTTAGACCCCAAATTTTTCAAAAAAGAGTGTGTCTTGTACATGGGGAAATAAGGTGAAGTAACTGTGACACCTCTAAGACTAGGTTATAAAGGGCATTGTGGTTTCCTCCTTGCTCTTTCTCTGTAGGGTCACTCACTCTGGGAGAAGGTAGGCACCATATTGTAAGTGGACTCCAGGAGCTCTAAGAAGAGATCCACATCATGAGGAATGAGGTACTACTTCCAGTATTTAGTACTCACTTGCCAGGCATGTGGGTGAGCCACCTTGGAAACATCTTTCAAGCCCAGTGAAGGGTTAAGACACAGCAGGCCCTGGCTGGGTATCTTGGTTGGTTAGTGCATCATCCCAATGCACCAAGGTTGTGCGTTTGATCTCCTGACAGGGTATATACAAGAATTAACCAATGAATGTGTAAATCAAAATCATTCAATAAATAAAATTTAAAAGAAGGAGTTAAGTTATGACACCTACCAACATCTAGACTGCAGCCTCATGAGAGGAACTGAGCCAGAGACATCCAGCTAAGCTACCCCTAGATCCTGACCCACAGAAACTGTCTGAGATAATAAATGTTTATTGTTGTAAGTCACTAAATTTTGAGGTAATTTGTCATGCAGCATTAGATAATTAATACACTTACAGTGATTGATTTTCAAATGTTAAACCAACATTGCATTTATGAGAAAAAGTGCATTTAGTCATAATGGAGTTTTAATCCATTTAGACAAAATGTCATTATGATATGGTTGAGTTTGTCTCCCCTGTTGATGCTTTTTTAAAAATTACTTCATTTATTCTGTTTTCCTCTGTCTCATTTCCTACCTTCTTGTGTGTGTGTGTCTTGAATTCCATTTTATCTCCTATATTGACTTCTTAGCTATATTTCTTATTTTTTGAAATAGGTGTTCTAGAGATTACAATATATATCTTTATATTAGTATAGACTCCTTTCAAATGATACAATAGAAAATTGCAATTTCATTTTATGTATTCCTCTCCTGCTATTTGTGCTCTTGTCTTACATTTTACTCTCAAATGAAGGATCTCATAGTACACTGCTATCTCGTTATTATTTTTCTTTTTGCTTTGTCAGTAGCCTTTTAAAGAGAAAAGTATAATTTAAAAATGTCTTTTGTACCTGTCTACATATTTGCTCTTTCTAGTGCTCTTCATTTCTTTTTGAAGATCCAGTTCAAACTTGTATCATTTCCTTTCACTATAAAGACTTTCCTGCATGTGGCTGTCTGCTAGAGATGATCTTAAAGTCACAAGAGACAATCTTTTGACTGCTGGGAAGGCATACTTGGCCTTGCTTTTTGAAGGATATTTTCAGTGGCTAGAGAATTCTGGGTCAACAGCTTTTTGGTATTCCCAGCACTCTGAAGATATTCTGTTATTTTCTGGCCTTCATTGTTTCTGGTGAGAAATCAGGCCCCATTTGAATTGTTCCTCTGTATGTAGTATGTCCTTCTACTTGGGCTATTTTTAAAGTATGCTCTTAGTGTTTGGTTTTCAGCAATAATTATGACATGACTGAATGTGATTTGTTTGTATTTGTCCAGCTTGGGTTTTACTTAGCTTTTTGGTTCTGTGGGGTTGGCGCCTGCAGTATTGTGGTTCAAATAAATAGGCCCTGGCCAGTTTGCTCAGTTGGTTGGAGTGTCATCCCAACATGCCAAGGTTGTGGGTTCAATCCCTGGCCAGGATACATACAAGAATCAACCAATGATGGCATGGAAAAGTGGAACAACAAATCAATCCCTCTCTCTCTCTCTTTCTAAAAATCAATTTAAAAAAAAAGAAATATATAATTGGTCATTTATTTCACCAAAATATATTTCTCATATATATTTGGTCTTCATAATGGTTCCTAGCTCATAATTTCCAAAACCTTGAAATCTCCTGAGTGATAAGAGCAATGGAAGCATCTTTTGTCATACTTGGCCACTTGTCCTCAGTTCCTGAAATCACTTAATAACAAGCTGGGTTCGCCACAACTGGGGGTATGTAAATGAGATGACTTTTGGAATACACTTAAGGATGGAGCTGGTTGTCAGGGGAACCAACCATGAACTGGAACTTTCAGTCCTACCCGCTGATTTCTGAGGAGGCAAAGGGGGCTGGAGATTGAATCAGTTACCAGAGGCCGGTGATTTAATGAGTCATGCCTCTGTAATGAAGCTTCCATAATAACCCGAGAGGAGAGGGTTTAGAAAGCTTTCACACTGCTGAACATGTGCAGGTGCTGAGAGAGTGGCCCACCTGGAGATAGCATGGAAACTTGGCTCCCTTCCCCACTCCTTGCCCTGTGCATCTCTACCATCTGACTGCTCCTGAGCTATATCATTTATTTATTTATTTATTTATTTATTTATTTATTTATTTGGGGGAGAAAGGGAAGCAGAGACTGGCTCCCACATGCTCCCCAACTGGGACACCTGGCAAGCCCACTACAGGGTGATGCTCTCTCCATATAGTGTCCTTGCTCTATTGCAGCCAAAGCTATTTTAGTGCCTGAGGTGAAGGGTATGGAGCCATCCTCAGTGCCTGAGGCCAACTCGCTCCAATAGAGCCATGGCTGCAGGAGGGGGAGATAGAGAGAGAGAGAGAAGCAAGAGGGGATGGGGTGGAAAAGCAGATGGTGTGCCCTGACTGGGAATCAAACCTGGGACATCCACATGCTGAGCCAATGCTCTACCACTGAGCCATCCAGCCAGGACTTGATCTGTATCTTTTAAAATAAACCAGTGATGTAGTAAGTAAAATGTTTCTCTGAGTTCTGTGAGCCACTTTAGCAAATTAAGTGATTCCAAGGAGAGGGTTATTGGAACCTTCAGTCTATAAGCAGTCAGCCAAAGGTACAGTGTACAGGTACCTTGACTTGTAATTGGTATCTAGAGTTGGGAAGGGGTAGTTTTGTAGGACTGAAGTCTTACTTAACCTGTGGGACCTGGTGTTATTTGATACAATGTCAGAATTCATAGTATCAGAATGAAATTGAGTTATAGGACACCAAGTTGATGTCTGAGAATTGCTTGGTGGTGTGTGGGAATGCCACCCACCCCCACCATACAGACTCTATAATTGGTGACTAGAACCTTTAATGCTTTAGTCATTTTAGAGAGTTTAGAACCATTATCTCTTCACATATTTTATGTGCTCTTTTCTTTCTCTCTTCTTCTGGATTCCAATTATATTTATGTTAGACACTTTATATTTTCCCTCAGATCCCATTTGCTCTACTCTTATTTATTTTTTCTTTCAGTTTGGATACTTTCTACTAATCTGTCTTCAGGTTCACTGATTATTTCCTGTGCTGTGTCTAATACCTTATTAAGTCCATGTAATGAATTCTTCATTTCTAATTTGTATGTTTCATTTCTAGCACATATATTTGATTCTTTTTTGTTTGTTCCCATGTTTTTGCTTAAATTTCCCACTTATTCACATAGTTTATATTTTCATTATATCTTTATCATAGCTATTTCAGTGTTCTTGTTTGATCTTCCCAACATCTGGACTATCTTTAAGTTTCTTTCTATTGACCTATTGACAATTTCCTCTCTTGACCATAGATCCTATTTCCTGCTTTTCTTTTCTTTTCTTTTTTTTAGCCGCAAGAGAGTGAGAGAGAGAGAGAGAAAGGGAAGGAGAAAGACAGGAAGGGAAAAAGATGAGAAGCATCAACTTGTTGTGTCACTTTAGTTGTTCACTGATTGCTTCTCATATATGCCTTGACTAGGGGGCTCAAGCTCAGCCAGTGACCCCTTGCTCAAGGCAGTGACCTTGGGCTCAAGCCAGAGACCATGGTATCATGTCAATGATCTTGCATTCAAGCTGGTGAGCCTGTGCTCAAGCCAGTGACCTCAAGGTTTCAAACCTGGGACCTCAGTCTCCCAGGTCAACACTCTATCTATTGTACCACCACTGGTCAGGCCATATTTCTTGCTTTTTCATATGACTTGTTATCTTTGGTTAAGCTAAACATTTTCTTTCTATTTTTTTTTGCACCTAAATTTTTTTTAATTTATTTTTTATTTTAATTTTATTTAGGAAATTAAATTTAACAGGGTGACATTGATCAATAAGAGTACATAGGTCAGGTAAACATTTCTATAGTATTTGAATTCTTGATTATGTTATAAACCCATCACCTAAAGTCAAAAAAATTTTTATCACCTTATATTTGTCCCTCTTTACACCCTTCCCTCACATCATCTCCCTTCCTCCTCTCTCATATCTTCCTCCCCCAGTAACCACTTCACTTTTATCTATGTCAATGAGTCTCAGTTTTATATCCCACCTATGTGTGAAATTATATAATTCTTAACTTTTTCTTATTTACTTATTTCACTCAGTATAATATTCTCAAGGTCCATCCATGTTGTTATAAAGGTCACTATTGTCATCATTTCTTATGGCTGAGTTGTATCCATTGTATATATCTACCATGTCTTCTTTATCCAATCCTCTATTGTGGTACATTTTGGTTGTTTCTATGTCTTGGCCACTGTAATAATGCTGTGATGAACTGGTGGAAATGAAAATTAGTACAGCCATTGTGGAAGATTTTATGGTGGTTTCTCAAAAAATTAAGACTATAACTACCATATGATCCAGTGATCCCTCTTTTGGGTATCTATCCCCAAAACATTTTCTATTAGAGGACATAGAAATAATAATAAATGTTATTTCTGTCAGGCCGTTATTTCTGCTGACTTAAATGGACTTGAAATTGAGCGATGTTTAGACTTTGTTGTAGATTTCCTTTGGTTCAGTTCTCCATTCAAATTATTTGAAGGCACCATCAGTACTTTTCTCCATCAGGCATTAAATTACTGCCTGTATGATTGAACTCAATCTTCATCTTCCTCACCTCTTTAGTAATTGGGCTGGCCCGAAGTCCCAACCATCTAAACATGTGGTTGATCTTTATGATGACTAACTCTAATCCTGACACTCTCTAGTCCACCCCATGTCACCTCATTACTATAAGAAAGAGTCCTGTCACTCAGGGAATTCTAAGAGTTTTTAAAGCTCTGTGCCAGGGGTCAGAGGCAAAGACCAGATATATTCTCCATTATGCCACAGGGTTTCTCTTAGCTCTCTTGCCCGTCCCTGACCTTCTGGGGGGATCTTGTACTTGGATAGGTCCCCGGCTAATGGACCTCAGCACATATTTCTCTTTGTGCTCCTTTTCCACTTCCAGCCACTGTTTTGAATGTACTGCCCCTGGCCATGCTTGTCAAAGACTCAGAGGCTAAGAGAGGGTAAGTGGGCACAGGCTCATGCTGTAGGCTGGACTGTTCAGTGTTCTAATCAGTCATGCCAGCCCAAATACCATGATGAAAAGTTTGAAGTAAGTTCAGCTAGTTTCTCTTTACCTGTCTCTATGGAGGCTCACTCTTTCTCCCACTGTCCTACCAAGTATGGGACAGCTGTGGATCTCTTCCCTTGTATGAAAGGCACATTACTTTCTGGAGTTTAGTTCATTTATATTTCTTTACATCTGTGTTCCCTGATAAGTTTTTGAAAACTATGATATCTTGTTTTTTGGGGGGTTGGGGGACAGGGAAGGTTGTTAATGATGGTTTCTGATGTTGTGTGTGTGACTTTCTACACACATTCATTTTTGAAAGGAATAAAGTAGGAGCAGTTAAGGAATTTTTTTGTGGAAATAGTATTTATTTTGACTTCATTTTATTCTTCTCTTCAGTAAGATAAGGCCTCATTTGAGCTACTGCTCTTGACTCCTCAGAGACCCTGTAGTGGCTTCCTTCTCGGAATCCCCTGTAAATACTGCTCACTTTATCTCTGCACTGTCAAGTAGCAGGGTGCATTCTGGCACTCCATTCTGTGCAGATTTCCCGACACACCTATGCTGAAAACACTAATCAATCTTTTGCCTTTCTTCCCTGTAGAGACTGAATGAGTTCTTCCAATCCTCAACACAATGTACCAAGTAATCAGATTTGGTCCAAAGGATTAAATATTTGTTATCCTGGGTTTAATGTCAAGGATTTTTTTTTCTGACTAAGCACTTGGGACTTCTCTAAGGAAAGATCTGTCTCACAGGGCATCCATAAGTTATAGGTTATTGTCACAACTAGACAACATTTCAAAGAGGATATTGGGTACAGGTTGGCTTCAAAACAGTGGTTTTTAACCTTTTTTGAGGTACTGAACCCACCAGTTTCATATGCGCATTCACTGAACCATTCTTTAGTGATAAATAAAATATGATTTTTTTTTCCAAATTCAAGACATAGGTATATGTTTTTTTTACTGGTGCACAAAATGAACCGTGCATGAACATCACCTTGCTCAAAGAACAAAACCAACAAAGTGCATGAACTCACAACAAATTATGGTATTACTTTATTCTGGCCTCCGTGGCAGAGGCTTCTCTGAACCCCTGAGACCGACTCATCAAACCACTAGGGTTCGATAGAACCCAGATTAAGAACCACTGCTTCAAAACAAAATGAGCCTGACCAGGTGGTGGCGCAGTGAATAGAGTGTCGGACTGGGATGCGGAAGACCCAGGTTTGAGACCCCAAGCTCGCCAGCTTAAGCATGGGCCCATCTGGCTTGAGCTAAAGCTTGTCAGCTTGGACCCAAGGTCGCTGGCTCCAGCAAGGGGTTGCTCGGTCTGCTGAAGGCCCACAGTCAAGGCACATGTGAGAAAGCAATCAATGAACAACTAAGGTGTTGCGATGGCAACGAAAAACTAATGATTGATGCTTCTCACCTCTCTCCATTCGTGTCTGTCTGTCTGTCCCTATCTATCCCTCTCTCTGACTCTCTCTCTGTCCCTGTAAAAAAAAAAAAAGAATGAATTGGAAGACACTGGGGAAAAATGACCTGAGATGGTTTGTGTCAGTATCATGAAATGCACATTTAGAGATAAACAATATAAACCTGACCTTGACCTCCCTGGGTGTTAGTATACTCATCTTCTTGGTGGGTGGGAATGGGAGCAGTGAGATAGGATACCATGTAATTGCTAGGTCCCTTCTGATGCTTGTGTCAAATATAGCAAAAACCCTAATAGAATTATGTTGCTAAATTTTATTTTATTCTATTCCTTTAATGATTATTTTTTCTACCATTCAACAGCAGCAAGGGTTTCTGTATATACTTCCCAACAAAACAGAGAAATTTGAGCCAAATTTTTATAAATGTGTAGTAGAGAAGATGATGTTGAAAGTCATGGTTTTCAATGGTAATGATAAAATTTTGAGATGGGGATTAATTTTTTTTCTTTTTTCTCTTTTTCTCTTTCCATTCTAAAATTCTGGCTTTTAAGTATCAAGAGTAGGAAGGACTCAGTGGAGAGTATTAAACCACAAGTCTGTAAAGTCTTCTGAAGGAAATAAGAGTTTGACCAGCTGGCCAGCTGGGAAGTATCAGAGAGGAAGTGTGATCAGGATTTAGATGCATTTAAGTTCTCAGTAACCTTTTACAAGCAAAACCCCAGGATAAGGCTGGGATGACAGAAAGTCTGAGAAACTCATCTCTCAGCCCCAATAGATTTGGGGGATATATCTGAGCAGAAAGACCCATTTCCTGGCTTCATCAGGTACAACCCAGAGCTTAATTGTTTGTAGAGAAACTTCATTGTCCAGCATATCACCTGAGCAGTGGAGTAATGGAGTGGCTTCCGGGGCTCCGAGAGGGTCATGGGAGGTGAGGTGGGCAGGTGGACCCAAAGAATTTGAGTTTTGAACAAGAAGGACCTGGTCATGTCCCAGGACAGTGGAGTCCAGTTTCCGAGACTCAGGAGAATAGCTTTCGTTAGCAGGAACAGAGGAGAGTCTGGGACTCACTCCATCTCCTCCTTCCTTGAGGGCTTGAACTTGGGAGCTTGGTACAACCCCTAGGGCAGGGGTCCCCAAAGTTTTTACACAGGGGGCCAGTTCATTGCCCCTCAGACCGTTAGAGGGCTGGACTATAAAAAAAAACTATGAACAAATCCCTATGCACACTGCACATATCTTATTTTAAAGTAAAAAAACAAAACGGGAACAAACACAATATTTAAAGTAAAGAACAAGTAAATTTAAATCAACAAACTGACCAGTATTTCAATGGGAACTATGGGTGCGGATGCATCCTGTGCTCCTCTCACTGACCACCAATGAAAGAGGTGCCCCTTCCGGAAGTGCGGCGGGGGTCGGATAAATGGCTTCAGGGGGCCGCATGCGGCCTGCAGGCTGTAGTTTGGGGACCCCTGCCCTAGGGAGAAGGGGAAGGAGAAGATCCTATTAACTGAGCATTTATGTGGAAAAAGACTGAGTTTGAGATCAGAAATGATGTGCTTACTCTGAGTTAGAAAGCTTCAGTTTTTCGGCATCTATGGAAATGACAGACGGAGACCTTTTAGTTTTTAAGAAAGGAATTTACATTTTCACACACATAAGTTCCTTGGATTGTTGGAACTAGAAACTCAACCTGTAGAAGTGATGATGAGGTAGTTCACACTTGTGTATTGGCAGTGGTGAATTCCTGTAGCTTGCTTCTAAGCAGCACTTCGACAATAAACCTGAAGCTAAAGACAAAAGATAGACAAGTAGGAACAGAAAGAAGAAAATGAAGGCTAATGGAACTTTTACTCTCTGAGCTAAAACTTTCATGCCTACGAGACCCTGCACGATCTGGCACTGCCCACCAGTCCACTCCTCCATGCACTCTCTGCTCTGCTTACACTGGCCTTCTCTACTCCAGCACTCCAAGCCCATCCCTCTTGTTTTGTTACATATTACTGCATCACAAACCACCCAACACGGAGGGACTTAGAACAGTAGCGCCCATTTACTATCCCTCACAATTCTCTGGGTTGACTGGCACATAAAATTAAGCATTGCATAGGGCCTCACTGCACCATGTGATCTTTTACCATGTGGCCTGGGCTCCTCACAGCATGGTGGCTGGGTCCCAAGGGACAGTTATTCCAAGCTTGCTAAAGTAGAACCTGCAGATCTCTTAAGGCCCTACCTTTAAAGTCACAGAACATTGTATCTGCTGTGTTTTTGATCAAACCAGTCACAGGTCAGGCTAGATTCAAGGGGAGGAGAACTAGGCGCCACCTCCCTGTAGGAGGCATGGCAAAGGGTCTATCGCTATCTTTAGTTCCCCACAAATCGCAAGGCCTCTATGCATGCTACCTTCCAAGAGGATTTTCCTTTCCCCTTCTTCACCTTTGGGCCTTAGCTTTAGTTTCCTTCCTTCCTTCCTTCCTTCCTTCCTTCCTTCCTTCCTTCCTTCCTTCCTTCCTTCCTTCCTTCCTTCCTTCCTTCTTTCCTTCCTTCCTTCCTTCCTCCCTCCCTCCTTTCTTTCCTTCCTTCTTTCCTCCAGGGAAGCCTTTCTAGGACCCTCTCGCACCTGTGCGACCGGGTTAGGTACCGAATTCTGTGCGTACACACACTGCTTTTCTGCACAGTGCCCATCACGGCTGTAATTTATTATTTGGGTAAAGATGAGCTTCCCGACTGGCTTCAGTCTCCCCATGAGGATGGAGGTGCTGGCTGGGCTGAGGGAGCATGGAAAGAACATTGGATGTAAAGGCAGAGAGCTTAGCTTTAGGTCTGGCTCGTCCACTTACCAGCTGTGTGAATTTGAGTAAGTCATGTGTTCTCAGGCCTTTACTCTCTTCATCTGTAAAACTGGAGTGGTGGTCAAGACCTTTTTCTTGCAAAATTGTTGTGGGATTACAAGAGAGGCCAGCTGTAAAAGCCTGTTGTGGATGTTGTACTCACGTGTAGTTTAATTTCAATTGTTTTAAACTAATTTTAATGGGGTGACATTAATAAATCAGGGTACATATGTTCAAAGAAAACACATATTTGAAGGCAAGATCACTACTTTTCTCCATCAGGCATTAAATTATTGGCTGTATGATTGAACTCAATCTTCATCTCCCTCACCTCTTCAGCAGTTGGGCTGGCCCGAAGTCCCAACCATCTAAAGATGTGGTTGATCTTTTTGATGACTAACTCTAATCCTGACACTCTCTAGTTCACCCTGTGGGAGGAGCACAAAGAAAACCAGATAGAAGGTGACAGAGGACAATTTGACTTTGGGTGATGTGTATGCAACATAACTGAATGACAAGATAACCTGGAGATGTTTTCTTTGATTTCAACTTTTATTTTTTCCTCACATGTGGGTTTTAAACTATATGCCCTACTTGAATACTTATTGCACTTTTCTTATTGTTAACTGTGAAAGCTGTGTTCTTCATTGGGTTTCTTTTTATGTTTTTGGTTTATTAACTAGAGGAGTTTGTTTTTATAGCAAAACTATTAAGCTGCTCATGTCCCCTATTGAAGAATGAGAACAAGCTGAAAAGTAGGGGCATTTATATCTAATAGCGAAAATGTCTTTGGACAGCGTCTGGAAAACTGGCACCCATTCCATGGGTGAGTTACTTAAGACATCAGCATTATAGCTTCTGTGAGTCTATCTTCTGCATACATTTTGTAATATTTAAAATAAGGATTAGTGGGGGATGTTCTCTGCCTCAATTTCAAATATTGCCAGTTAAAGTGATACCCACCCAAACCCCCCAAACTCGGTCAATGCTAACAGTGATTTATGGGTATTTGTGACTCCAGGAATGGTTGGCTTCTTCATCGAGTGACTGCTGTTAAGATTTTCCAAGGACCAAATCATCCTAAACTCTTGTTTTATGACAAAAAAACAACAATCAACCCATAAAACAAAAACCCATATTCTCTACCAGAATAGTATGTGATCTGTAGTATAACAAGTGAAGAAAGATGGTTCTTTCTTCCTTCACCCTTTCAGCTCCACCTCCTCTTTCTCAATATGAAGAAACCAATGGTATGTGCCTTCAAATTGAAGTACCCCAATGGGTCACAGGTCCCCAGGTATAATCCCCTGAGGCAGAGAGTAGCAGGGAGCAGGAGAGAGCGGGCCCTACCTGGCTGCTTTATGCCTAGAATAGTCAGGATGCTCTGTGCTCCCACCATGGTGGAGCCCCTGTTCATGACTATGCTCTTCACTCCAGAGCTCGGTGGGGGTCTCCCCTGGGAGAAAGTGAGACAGTGAGAAGAAAGGGGGAAATCTGTGAAGAAAAATAGGTTTTCTTCTAATTTGCTTACTCATACTTGACCTATGGAATTCAAAATAAAATATATATCTTAAAAAACTGAGTTTGATTAATCATCCCTGGGAGACAGCCAATTAAATGAGAATGATGTCACCCCAGCCTACAAACTGTAGTGTGACTATAAAGTCACAGGGGTTAAAAATAAAGCCAGAAACCTGTCACCCCAAAACTAAATAAGGACCAAGTTCATATGAGCAGGTGAATGCTGTGCATTCTGTAATAGATACCAAGGAAGCTAAGTGAAGTCAATGAAGTTTATATCACAGGACTCAGAACAATTTTGAACAGACTACCAATGGCCGCAGATGACCATCAGCAAGGACAACACTGCAATGGATGAAAAGTTATCAAATACATTGAAATACAGACATTCATGATGAAACTTAAAATAATAACTGATCACCATGAGAAGATGCTAGGGAACCAACTCATTGTTTTGAAAACTAACGAATAAAAAGGAAGCATCGAGCAATTTGTTCTGTCTTCGTAAGAGCTCTAGCTCCGGCTAACCTAAGAGCAGATGAGAGAAGATTTCTCTTTATAGAAGCACTCCCACTAATAAGTGAACAAAGCACACCAGAATAGGAATATTACCACGTGGCCGCCCTAATGATTTAATGGGCCTACGCCCCGAGCAGTAATAGCTGCTAGCATAGCAAAATAAAAAAGAGAGAGAACTGGTCTTTGTGTGCTTCCTAATGGAAGTCCACAGATGCCATCTGTGATGTAATTGTGCAAAAAATAAAAAGAAATAAAAAGTTTCATAACGCCTCCAAATCAGAAGTGAACAAACCTTTTCTGTAAAGGGCCAGATGGCAATATTCCGGGCTTCGTGGAGCACCTGTGTCGTAACTATGCAGCGCTGCCAATGGGGCACAGAAGCAGAGATAGACAGCATGGAAACAAATGGCTGTGAAAATGTTTCAATGAAACTTTACGTCTGGATTGGGCCTGCAGGTCAGACTTTGCTGATCTTTGCACTAGAACCAGCTGCTAATTTACAGGAAATTCAGAAGACGGAAGATCATCACAATCAGCAAAATCCAGGCTGGAGGAAAACCTATAAGAGAAGATACCAATTTCTTCAACAACTAAATTGCAATTAAAATAGAAAGAGGAGGTAAGGGGAAACCTATAAATTAAGAGACAAAAGAAATCAACCAATCCCAATGTGTAGATCTTTTTGAATCACGATTCATATAAACTGTTAAAATAGGGAAACAACTGAAAATTAGAACCCTTTCTGGATATTTGATGATATTAAGAAATTATTGCTACTTTTTAGGTAGAAAATCATGGCTATATTTTTAAAAAAATAAAACAAGAATTCTAAGGGGAAAAAATAGTAGATCCCTTGGAGACCCTGCATTTTTTCCATTGATGCTATATTTGCTTTAAAAAATGTAGGAGCCTGCCTTCCAAACTATAGTACTGCCTATTAAGGAAATCAGCTCATTCTATCTGCTTTGACACTCAACTGCTACCCTGCACCTCAGTTTGACCACTCACTTGTTCCAGTCTCTAGGTTCTGAATAGCTTCTTATACATAGTTCCAAACCAGGCCCAACATTTGCACAGTGCTCTCTATACTGTTGTAAAGATGAAGAAATGGAGATCAGAGGGTAAGTAACTTTAGTGACTTTCTCAAGATCACAAGGAAATCCAAAACTTGGATTAGAGCTTTTGGCTCTAAATCTAGATGTCTTTAGCCATGATCCCAAGCTGCCAGCTCACATGGTTGACAGCGAATAGAGGGAAAGATGGAGGTCAGAGGAGAAATGTGCCAGCCACCCCTCCAAGCTCACCATGCCAGGAAGGATACAGGGGTGGTGAAGGTGGGCAAGGGAGGTGGCTTAGCAGGGTGAGGCACCGAGATGAGCTGGGCACAGAGACCTACTGCCCGTCCCAGGAGACAAAGAAGGCTTGAGATTGGGCTGAGACACCACGGCTCAGAGGAGGTGAGCACAGGGTGGGCAGTTCCAGGGACTCAGCCCACCTGGGGTCCAGTCTTGTCTGTTTGTCTGTCTCGTATGTTCTCTGTGGCCTCTGGCAAATCATCTGCCTCTTTGGGCTTGAATCTTTATCCCCACTTTGCCTTCCCAAAAGTTGCTATAAGGAACAAACGAGGGATTGATACGGCGCAATCCAATAGGCCTTCCTGTTGGCATTTATTATGGGAAGATAAAGAAGAGAAACATCTCTATGCTGGTAAATTTGAGTTTCCCCTCAAACGGGGCTTTTTCATGTAACTATCTGTTGCTTTTATCTCACATTTCCCAGATACACCTCCCTCCACCCTGGCCTTCACTTAGAAAGTAGAGATGACCAGACAGAAACTGCCCCATGGCCCCCTCCTGATCTGCCTGCCCGGTTTCTCTCAGAGGCCAGCCCTCACCCGAGTCCCGGGTCCATCCCCGTTCCTCCTCAGAGCCCCCGCTGCTGCCATCAGCCCTCTGTTGGAGCACCCCAGGGATACTCAGCATGCTGTGGGGCTTCCCGTGTTGGGAAGGAGCCTTGAACAAGACCCTGCACTGATGACCCCCTCTGTCCTCATGAAACACACTCTCCTCCCACGCTGTCCCACTGTCACTCTCGCCTGGGTTCTCCCCACCTCGCTGGCTGCTTCTACATGCTCCCTTTTTCTCTCCCCTCCTCTCCATGGTCAAGTGTCATTTCTCCACTCGGGTCCAGACCTTTCCCCTGAGTTCCAAACCATACACACGAGTGGCTATACGAAATCTCCACATGGGGGTTTATGGACCTCTTGCAGTGGACATGTCCAAACCAGAGCTCTGTCTTTCCACCCTCCCGCCTCGAGTCAGATCTGCTCTTCCTCGTCTCAGGAAGAGACGCTGGGCAGCCACATCCGTGAGGTTGCTCCGACCAGAGACTTGGGAATCATCTCTGATTCTCCCTCGGTTTCCCCAGCACATTCCATCCATCAGCAGGTCGTTTGGTTCCACTTTCAAGCTGTCTGCAGGCTGCTGTTCCTGCCATGCCCTCTACCCATTCAGGCCGAGTCATCACAGGCTCGTCAGCAATGCTGGCCCACAGCCTCCTTCTCCCTGGGTCCCCTGCCCCCAGCCTTGCCCTCTGTGCCATCCTCTCTCCACTCAGCAGCCAGACAGATCTGGTAAAGGCGGCTACAATGAAAAGCAGCTCTGGATGATGGGACGTCAGGTGGAGGGCACAGAGGCCCCTGACACCGACACTGAAACTCCAGACACCCATCTTGGATTCTCACCTTGTCCAGCCTCCCCACCTGACACCCCACAGAGCAGAAATGAGCTGTCCCACTGAGACCTGCTTGGATTCCCCACCCACAGAATCATGAACAACAAAATGGATACTGTTTTAAGCCACTTAGAAAACCCTGACACTCAACTATCCCTCATGAGTGAGTTCCTGTTGTATGTAAAGTGAAATCCAAATCACTTGCCATGGCTCACAGGCCAGCACTATTCATCCCCTCCCACCACTTTTCTCTTGAGCACCATACTGTGGCCCTGTGCTTCCTTCCTGTGCCTCAGACCTGTCACAGGCACGCCTGACCCAGGGTCTTTGCACTTGCTGTTCCCCCAGCCATTCCTGTTGCACTTCGCGGGGCTGGATTCTTTTTATTCTTCAATCCCGACTCAGATGCCCTTTCTTCAGGAAGCTTCTCCAACTACCCTCATCACTCTGGAATATCTTCACCCTCTGTTTTCCTCTTAGCCCTTACTGCAGCCCGGAACTATCTTCGTCACAGAATCTGTTTATTATCTGACTCCCCTCGGTAGAATGTAAGTTCTGTGACTGCAGAATGCTGTGTCTTTCATTTACAGCTGCATCCTAGAGGTTTGACAGGCTGAAGTGTCTGTCATAAGCTCTTAGTAAATGTTTAATAGACGAATGTTGATTAGAAATAACTCCAGCATTTAATAATAAGAAAATGATTGTGCGTATTAGGTCTGTACTTCTTAAACTTCAGTGTACATACAGATCACCCAAGGACCTTGTTAAATACAGGTTCTGATTCCATAATTCTGGGAATTCTGGGGGGAGGCCTGAGACTGCACAGTGCTGACAAGCTCTTAGGGGATGCTGATGTAGCTGGTGCACGGAACACACTTTGCTCAGCAAGGCATGGAGACCTTTCTACTTGCTGTCAAGTTTAATGATCATATACACATATTTTTTTCTTGGCAGAAAGCAAAAATGAACACTCAAGCTTTATCTGTTGTTCTAGAATCTTTCTAGATATTTTCAATTAATAACTACCATGTTTAGGGCTGTCTTTTGTGTCTCTTGCTTTCCAAGTGAGTTACGAGGTTTTTTTATTATTATTATTGATTTTTAGAGACAGAGGAAGGAAGAGAGTCATAGATAGAGAGAGAGAGAGAAACATCAACTTGCTGTTCCACTTATTCATGGCATCATTGGTTGTTTCTTGTATGTGCCCTGACTGGGGATTGAGCCTCCAACCTTGGCGTATCAGGACGATGCTCTAACTAAAGTGTAGAAAAGAAAGGCTCTTAACATGAGTAATATTTTGGCAAAACTTAGTTTCAGTTTCTCTAAAACAAAGAGACTTTTGGCAAAACTTACTTTTTCTAAAAAGACTCCCTATTCCTGGCCTTGAGGCTGGTGCCCCAGGCTGTGGCCTTGGGCTAGCTTTGCAAAGTTGCAGGTGTTCTCAGAATGTTTCTCTCTGAATTAACCCTATAGATCAGTGGTTCTTAACCTTTTTTGAGGTTAAGAATCCACCAGTTTCATATGTGCATTCACCGAACCCTTCTTTAGTGATAAATAAAATATGATTTATTTTCCCAAATTCAAGACATAGGTATATGTTTTTTTACTGGTGCACAAAATGAACCGTGCATGAACATCACCTTGCTCAAAGAGCAAAACCAACAAAGTGCATGAACTCACAACAAATTACGGTATTACTTTATTCTGGCCTCCACGGTAGAGGCTTCTCCAAACCCCTGAGACCGACTCATCGAACCCCTAGGGTTCCATAGAACCCAGGTTAAGAACCACTGCTCTAGATAAACATTGTAAGAAAACTTGTTTCACTGCTATGCTTCCTCTCCTCCCCTTTCCTCAGTCAGTATGTAATTTTCCCTTTAAATGCCAGCCCCAAACTGTGTTCCCCGATGCATTGGTTTGAATGACTTAGGTCTCCGTGAGGTCAGTTAATTAAAGACTCCCTAATTTGGCTAATTGATTGTGTGGCAAGTCATCTGTTTCTTGCTGTTCCAATACAACATAACCAACTAAACTACCCAACCAGGGTCTCAAGTGAGTTGTGTTTTAAAGCTAAAGTTACCTCTCAGAATTCAGTCACCTCCTGTTTTTCACGCTTTAAGGACTGCAGTGGCTGCCACTGAGCTGTGGCACAGGGAGGGGGCTGTGTCCTCCTAAGCGTGTGAAGATGTCCTGAATGTCATGTCAGCCTCACATGGGAGATCCCAGCTCCTGATTGCCTGTAATCGCTTTAGCAATTAGCTAATGTCTCCGAGACTTTGAGTCACCAGTGCCTGGTGATTCAGAGTCAGCCTGTGTCCCCCGAGTGTCCTTAAGCAGCTTTGCTGCCTGGCCTCTGGCCCTTGTGCCAGAACTCACCTGTCTGTTTACTTGAGGGAGAGGAGTGCTGCCCAGCACAGCCAGTGCATCGTGACTTCCTTTGCCTCTAGGGTCGGTCACTGTGGCCTTGGCTGTGGTCACCCATCCTTGTTTCCCAGCCACTGGCCTTGGAGTTCCCACATGCTCATTAGAACCAGAAGGATGGCTGGCCTCAGGGCAAAGAAGCACTGAGAAGATGGTCTTTGTCAGGGCATGCTCGTTGTCCCCAGGCCCCTCTCTGAGCATTCACTTGATGAGATACTCAGTTGGTAGCACCTCCCTGTGAACAAGTTGATTGGGTCATTTCTGAGACAGGAAATCTTGGTCACTGTGGAAGGCAGAGGTGGAAAAGGAGTGAGGTTGTTCCTGAATTGTGTGTTCTGGGGGTGAGGTATAGTGGGGGAAGCTGAGAAGAGACAGTGTTTAGAGGCGGGAGCTAGCTTGGCAGCTGAGCAAGGAACCAACCCAGGCTTCAATGGAATGAGGCGTTTATTAAAGATAACACTTTTTGAGTTCTTACCATGTGCCTGGCACTATGCTGAGTACTTAGAATTATTTCCTTCCCTCCCTCCCTTCCTCCTTCTTCCTTCCTTCCGTCCCTCTTTCCCTCCCTCCCTCCCTCCCTCTCTTCTTCTTCCTTCCTTCCCTCCCTTCTTCCCTCTTTCTTTCCTTTCCTCCCCTCCTCCCTTCCTCCCTCCCTTCCATCCATCCATCTATCCATCCAGTCACACATCTTTTCATTTAACCTACATGTTCACCTATTCAGACAGTGCTGAAATGTATAAAGCAAAAAGCGGCAGCTGCCCACCTCCCACCAGTCTAGCTCTCAGGGGTAACCAAGCACTGTTAACAGTTTGATATTTTTTCCATGGTCATGAATAAATATAATTCACAAAATATCTTTTTGTTTTTGCAAAATATTCATACCATACTCTTCATGTCATTCTTCAGCCTGCTTTTCTGCCTTACTGAAGAGCAGACTCAGGTAGCTAGGCTCAGGTGGGGATGCTTGGATTGGGCAGAGCAGATTGTTTGGGGGTCCCTAGAATAGGTGGAGAAAGTGGCAAGGACACAGAATCAGGGTGCCAAGAATGGTTTCTCTTCACCCAGAAAGTGCCCGATGATCCTGAATTTGGCAGTGGCCCTGCCTGGTGGGTGCTGGTGGAGGGGGTTACCTTGGAGTCCTCTTCTTAGGTTTCTACACCCAAATACCTTCCTCTCAGCAGTCAGTGCAGCCAGGAGCCAGGGTGCTCTTAACCCCTAGGGGGAGCCAGTGAGCTAGATGCCAATATTCTAAATGTGAGCTGGAGTTGCCAGAGGCATTGTTCAGCAAATGCATTTGCCCTGGGCCAGAGGGTTTTAGTGTTTAGTGAGTGGCAGGTGAGTCACCATGATGGGAACTTCTAAGGAAGCCAGTTTGTTCTTTAGCTACGTTAATGGAAGGATGGTATTTAGGATGAGACAGAACTGTCTCACCAGCCTCCATGCTTGGCAGACATCAAGTGGGAAAATGGACTCATCTCTAGTCTGTGCTTTCTGAGAGGCACGGCAGAATGACTTAGTGAGAGAAGGGTCTGCAAACTGTTCTGAGGGTGGATGGAGGACAATGAAGATGTGTCACCTGAATGAGGGACTTTGTGCAGAGAGTATGGTGGCTTTGTGGTTAAGGCCACGGGTGTTGGGATCAGGTAAAATGTACTACCACTACCAGGGTGCCCCTGGCTAAGTGACTCATCTTCTCCGAGCCCCAATTTTTTTAGCTTCCAAAAAAGAACAACAACTTTGAACTGTGATTTCTAAGGCTAACCCATGTTTGAGATTGCAGATCTAACTTTAAGTCTCTTTATAGTTATTTCCTGGTGACAGCTCTAGAAGCACTGAGAACACAGCCAAGCCGAATGATCTGGTGGCAGGGCTGGGGGTGGGACATGGAAATGCCCAGGCTGGGTTTTACCAAGTTGCAGGACTTAGCTTTCTTCTTGATTACCTGTTGTCTTTAAGTCAGAAAGGAGCAATTAGAGGGAAAATATAGATTCTGTATCTTGTTCTAGCGGTTGGAGCAGAGCATTGGTTTCTTAAGAATATTTAGATCTTAATTTTCCGAAGCAATATGATTGTATGGCCAGTAGCCACAACCACCATCACAGCCACCTGGCCCATGCAGGTTCACATTGGATTCGGACAGTCGTTAATGAAACAAGGGAGCCAAGAACTGGTGGGCCATCAGCTTTAATCCTAGCTTGCACCTGGTGGGCAAGAAATACACACAGTGGGAAAACACTTCCCTTTCCATTCAGGGCTCCCAAAGCCACTGACTTATCCGAGTTTCCTAGAATCAAAGGTTTCTACCTAACCAGCCTTATTCACCTCCATTCCCCATCTCTTTTTCTCTGCACAAACTGGCTTCTCCTTCAGCACTCCACCATCTTGGGTGCTTCTACTCTCCTCCATGTGGCCTTACTCTGCTCTCCTACAGCATGGGCTCCTCCTAGAATATAATCACTCTTTTTTTTCCAGAACAATGTGATCTCTCTTCCTTTTAAAACCTTTTGGCGCGAAAGTCCTCCCCCAACACACATTAATATAATCATGCCCATCCTAAGCAAGAAGGGCAAATAATATCATCACCTGAGTGATGGGCTTCCACGTGGGCAGCATCATCTTTAACAAAGTGAGCATAATATATTTTATCTGCCCACCAACAATTAAGTCTAAAACTGACTTTGTGAAGTTGTGCCCAACTTTTCTGGGCAATAAGATCTGAGTTTTATTAAAAAATAATAGTAACAATATGAAAGACTTAACTAGTACTAATTGTGCCAGTTGCTCTTCTAAGTGTGTATTATGAACTCAGTCCTCAAAGGACTAATTATTATTATTATCCCCATTTTACAGAGGAAGAAACTGAGGTAGAGAGAGGTTAAGGACTTGCCTTAGGTCATCTAGCTAGATTAATACCTCTTCCTGTCAATTGAATGCTGATGGAAAAAATTAAACAAAGTAAATCCCCATGAAATAGTATCTAAATTGAATTACTCTAGAAGCACCCCATCCAACTCTATTTAACCTCTTCCCTCTAACCCAGCCTAACAGTAGCAGAACAAGAATGATCTCTGGGAAGTGTGGTTAGCTCCAGTACAAATAGCAAAACACTTTCTATAATTGAACAGTGATTAAAATTATTTTCTGTAAGTGGCTTTATCAGTTCAAGGACTAAGTCAAAGAAACAAGTCTCTTCTCTTAATCTTTCACCCTACTTTTAATAGTGTTAATAGAAATGAATCTTTTACTGTAAATCTCCTGGAATCCTTTTATGAAGATGACAGCATGTAAGTGATGAACAGTTGGAGTGTATTTTATGTGCCAGCCTCTGCTCCTGGGGCTTTGATCCTGGCTGGAATTCTATGAAGTGTTTTTACTTGTTTGTTTTTGTTCTTTAAATAATTCCAACTTTAGCTATAATAATAATGGCCTTCATAGATCAAATGCTTCCTAGAGTTAAAGTTATGTACATTGTCTCATTTTTGTTATAGTAACACCATTTTTACAGTTGAGATGAAGGTATGGAGGGAAGAACTGACTCACCCAAGTTCATACCTCAATTCAGTTGCTTTGGACCTCTCTCTCCAATGTCACCCTCATCTAGGGTATCATCCTCTCCCTAGCTGGCAGTAGCTCTTAGCTGGTCACTCCGTTTTCACTCTTTACCTGTGTGTAGATTGTGTCAGTTCTTAACCATTTCTTATATTCTTGTCCTTTGCTTGGACTTTGTGGTTCATACTAAAGGAGTGGAATACATATATTTCTGCCCATAAACCTTAGATTTGGTCATGTGACTTACTTTGACCAAGGCAATAAGGCAGATCCTTAAACAATCTGTCTCCACTTGACCTCTTGAGCTTCTGCTGTCCCCAACAGAAGGACATGTCTACACTAGTCTGTTGGTCCCAGGAGAAGAATCCAGCCAGTCTCAGCCTCGATCAGTCTACTCCCAGATAATTCACAGATGCATAAGCTAAATAAATGATTAGTATTGCAGTGGTTCTCAAAGAGATCTCTTTTAGGAGGTCTGTGAGTTAAATTGACTTTTTTAATAACAGAAGACATTGTATGTCTTTTTCATAATGCTGACACAAGCACTGATTTTTAAAAAGCAATGGCAGACTGTATAAGAAAAACAAGACCAACTACATACTGATTATAGGAGACATACCTTAGATTCAAAGATATAAGTTGAAAGTAAAATGATATGATAAACATATCATGCAAAGAGCAGCCATAAGAAAGCTGGAGTGGCTGTACTCATATCTCAAACAAGCCACATCTGTCCTCTGTGTACCCTGTTGCTCTTGCTAAATGGCCCTAGACCTGGCACTAGCAGCAGCCAGTTTCAGCTTGCAACATGGCCTCTCCTGGGTTCCTCCAAGCCCAGCATAAGTAGCAGCCATCTGCAGATCGCTATGTAGCTGATGCCTGGTAGCTCCGGGCGGGGCACAGGGAGTAGCTGACCTTGGATATCTCAGGAGGCCCCAGAGCCAGTGTACCTGGGTCAGCTTCAGACCGGGTCAGATACAACCCAACCACCTCCACAAGTGACACACTCAAGGGGCAGACTTGACAGGGCTCACCCCTGCACATCAGCTGCTCTGCTGTAGTCAAAGCCTGTCCTCATAGCTGGGTGACTTGGGGGTCAATCCCTCCCAGTGCTGTGCCAACAGCTATCAAGGCTCAACTACAACAGGGCAGTGCACCCAGCCTATATTGGGGGTACACCTGGAGCACCCAGTTTCAGTAACCAGGGAGGCTGCACCACTGGCCCTACAAGACACCTACTACATAAGGCCTCTCTACTAAATCCAGGACACATAGCAGCTTTACCTAATACATAGAAACAAAGCAGCCAAAAAGAGGAGTCAAAGAAACAGTTCCCAAATGAAAGAATGGGAAAAATCTCTAGAAAAAGGCAAAAATGAAATGGAGGCAAGCAAACTACAAGATACAGAGTTCAAAATAATGGTTATTAAGATGCTCAAGGAACTTAGTGAGAACTTCAACAGAATTAAAAATAACATGGAAACCATAAAAAGAACCAGTCATAAATGAAGGATACACTAACTAAAATGAATTAATTACAGGGAATCAACAGTAAGGTGGATGAAGCAGAGAATCAAATCAGTGATTTGGAATTTATGGAAGCCGAAAACAATCAGAACAGCAAAAAGAAAAAAAGGCACCCCCCCCCAATGAGGATAGAATAAAAAGCCTCTGTGACAATGTTAAATGTACCAACATTCACATCATGAGGTGCCAGAAGGAGAAGAGAGGGAACAAGAAATTGAAAACCTTTTTGAAAAAATAATGACAGAAAACTTCCCTAACCTGATAAAGGAAATAGACATACAAGTCCAGGAAGCACAGAGAGTCCCAAACAAGGTGAATCCAAAGAGGCCCACACCAAGGCACATCATAATTAAAGTGCCAACTATTAAGTGCAAAGAGAGAATCTTAAAAGCAGCAAGAGAAAAGCAGTTAGTTACCTATGAGGGAGCTCCCCTAAGACAGCTGATTTCTCAACAGAAACTTTGTAGGCCAGGAGGGATTGGCAACAAATATTCAAAGTGATGAAAAGCAAGAACCTATAACGAAGCCTGTCCAGGCAGTGGCGCAGTGGATGGAGCGTCGGACTAGGATGCGGAAGACCCAGGTTCGGGACCCGAGCTCGCCAGCTTGAGCACGAGCCCATCTGACTTGAGCTAAAGCTCGTCAGCTTGGACCCAAGGTCGCTGGCTCCAGCAAGGGGTTGCTCAGTTTGCCGAAGGCCCGCAGTCAAGGCACATGTGAGAAAGCAATCAATCAATCAATGAACAACTAAGGTGTCGCAACAGCAACGAAAAACTGATGATTGATGCTTCTCACATATCTCCATTCCTGTCTGTCTGTCCCTATCTATCCCTCTCTCTGTTCCTGTAAAAAAAAAAAAAAAAAAGGGGAAAACCAGATAGAAGGTGACAGAGGACAATTTGACTTTTGGTGATGGGTATGCAACACAATTGAATGATAAGATAACCTGGAGATGTTTTCATTGTACATATGTACCCTGATTTATTGTTGTCACCCCATTAGAATTAATAATAATAAAATATATATATAGAAAAAAAAAAGAACCTATAACCAAGATTGCTGTACCCAGCAAAGCTATCATTTAGAATATAAGGATAAAGAACTTACCAGACAAAAATCTAAAGAAGTTGATCACCACCAAACCAATATTATGGGAAATGTTAAAGGTTTTCTTCTTAAGAAGAAATGTTAAAGGTTCAAGAAGAAGAAGGAGAAGGAGAGGAGGAGGAGGAGGAAAAGGAAGAGGAAAAAGAAGAAGAAGAAAAGGGCAAAGATATGAATAATAAAATGGCAATAAATACATATCTATCAATAATTACTTTAAATGCAAATTAATTTAATACTTCAATCAAAAGACATAAAATGACTGAATGGGTAACAAAACAAGACCATTACACATGCTGTATGGAGCAGTTTTTTTTAACTGTTGGTCCACCAGAAATTTTGTGCCAGTCTGCGAAAGAGTTATCCACCCACACTGGTCTACAGAGACTCCAGATTGAAAGACACAAAGACTGAAAGTAAAGGGATAGAAAAAGATATTTCATGAAAATGGAAAAGAAACAAAACAAAAATTTTAGGTATCCATACTTATACCAGACAAAATAGACTTTAAAACAAAGGCTACAACAAGAGACAAAGAAGCACCCAGCAACTCCACTTCTGGGTATGTGTCCAAAGAAACCCAAACACTAGCCTGACTGGGCAGTGGTCCAGTGGATAGAGCAATAGACTGGTATGCAGAGGACCAAGGTTCAAATCCCCGAGGTTGCTGGCTTGAGCATGGGCTCACCCAGATTGAGCACTGGGTTGCTGGCTTGAATGTGGGATCATAGATATGACCCCATGGTCATTAACTTAAAGCCCAAGGTCGCTGGCTTGAGCAAGGGGTCACTTGCTCTGCTGTAGCTCCCTGGTCAAGGCACATATGAGAAAGCAATCAATGAATAACTCAGGAGACTAAGAAGTTGCAACAAAAAATTGATGCTTCTTATCTCTCTCCTGTCTGTTTGCCCTATCTGTCCCTCTCACAGCCTCTCTTTCTGTCTCTGTCTCTGTCACAAAAAAAAGAAACACAAACACTAAATCAAAAAGACATAACCATCCATATGTTTATGGCATCATTATGTACAATAGCCAAGATATGGAAGCAACCTAAGAGTCAATCAATAGATGAATGAGTAAAGAAGAAGTGGTATGTACATATATACAATGGAATATGATTCAGCCATAAAAAAGAATGAAATCTTGCCATATGCAACAACATGGATGGACCCAGAGGGTATTATACAGAAATAAGTCAGGCAGAGAAAGACAAATGCCTGCTAATTTCACTTGTAGGTAGAATCTAAAAGACAAACATGCAGAACAGAAATAGACCCATAGATACTGAGAGCATTTTTATGGTTGCCAGGTGGAAAAGGGGTTTGGGGGATGGGTGAAAAAGGTGAAGGAATTTAGAAATACAATTGGTAATTACAGAAGAGTCATGGGGATACAAAGTACAAAATAGGAAATATAATCAACAATATTGTAATAACTATGTGTGTAGTTAGATGGGTACTAGATTCATTGAGGGGATCATTTCATAAATTATATAAATGTCTAATCACAGGTTGTACACCTGAAACTAATATAATATTGTACATCAACTGTAATTTAAAAGTTTGAAAAAGAGAAAAAGTTTTATGCATTAACATGGAATTGGTTTGTTGTTATTTTAAAAAGAATAACTATTTTTAAAATTGCTCTCAGTTAAAAATATTAATAAAGTAAGTATCAGTAAAAATAACTGATGTAAACAAAAACTCTTTGAGATCCTCAGTAATTTTTAAGGGCAGAAAGGTGTCCGAGACAAACATTTGAGAATAACTATATTTTGTATGCCATTGAAGTTTTTTATTTTTGTTATGCAGCAGTAGCTAACCATTATCCTGTGGTCATTTGTGCACTTAGCATAGTGATCGTTTAAAATTGCCAGTAATTCAATGGTGATCTTTTAGAATTCACCAACAGATGAATGGCTAAAGAAAATTTGGTGTAAATGTATACATGGGATGCTGTTCAGCCATATAAAGGAAGGAAATCTTACCATTTGTGACAACATGTATGGACCTTGAGTGCATTATATTAAGTGAAGTAAGTCAGAGGAAGGCAAATGCTGTATGATCTCACTTACATATGGAATCTAAAACAAAGTCACAGAAAAAGAGATCGGATTTGTAGTTACCAGAGGCGGGTGTGGGAGATTATAAAATAAGTACTGGAGATGTGATGTACAGCATGACTATACTTAACACTTCTGTGTGCTGTATTTGGGAGTTGCTAAGAGTAAATCCTAAAAGGTCTCACCATAGGGAAAAAAACAAAACAAAACATTTGTTTCCCTCCCTCCCTTATTTTCTTCCTTTCTTTGCTGCTGCCTCTGGGCCTTTGCATTTGTAGTTATCTCTGACTAAAATTCTCTCCTCCTAGATCTTTCCATAGCTTGGTCCTTGTTTAGTCAAGTCCTTGCTCAATGTTACCTCCTGAGATTAGCCTTCCCTGACCACCTCATCTTAAATAGCAGCCCAAGACTCTGTCTGCCTCCTTACCCTGACATTTTTCCTTTGAGTACTTCTCATCTTCTGCTATTTATATGAATGTTCTAAGTGTGTATTTGTGTCTGATCCCTTCCACCCCCAGAGTGTAACCTCCATGAGGGCCGGGACTTTGTCTACTTTCCTCAAGGGCCTGAAAGAGTGCCTGCAGCCTAGAGGGAGTGGTGTTGGGTGGTTAACACCTGTTGCTGTGTTCTTGGAGTTCACATCCTTGGGAATTCTCACTGAGAAATAAATTCCTTTTAGCCAGGGTTGTATTTTATTAAACACTTCCGTGTTTATGAAAGAATGAGGATAATGATTTTTGCCTCTGGCCCTCACAGGGTTTCCTTTTGTTTTTATAAAACTTTAACAAGCTGATAGACCACAGAATGTGCTCTGAGCAGGAACAAAAGCAGGACAAATGCTGGAGGTTGTTCTGATTTGACTTTTGGTAGAGAGGACACTTGGCTCTCTGCAGACTCTGAATTGTGCAGGCTCAGAGGAGCCAGGCTTTGCGTCCAGGTTCAATCCTCCCTGCCTAGAGCCTCATTCGGATGCCAGTGATGGTCATCCCCTTTATGGATGCCATGGGCATCTGTTGGTGGGGACCTCATACTGCCCAGCTGCTGCCAGGTCAGACAGGATCCTGAGCGCTACAAACCCCACCTGGAGGGGGCAAACCAAAGGTGAGGCTAGAAGAGATCAGCGCCCCTCGTGCTGCTTCTGTCCCTTGTGATAGTCTGTCAGGAAGTGATGGCTCCCCTTCCATTTGAGTTGACCAGGCCATAGGCCATGGAATTCTCTTTTCACTGAATCTGAGCTTCAAGAAGCTTTCAGGAGCAAGAAAGTTGACGGGCCCTGGCTGGGTAGCTCAGTTGGTTAGAGCATTGTGCCAATATGCGAAGGTTACAGGTTTGATCCCCCGTCAGGGCACATACAAGAATCAACCAGTGACGACATGAATAAGTGGAACAACAAGTTGATGTTTCTCTCTCTCTATCTCTCTCCCTCCCTCTCTCTCCCAAAATCAGTAAATAAAAGTTAAAAAAAAAAAAGAAGCTGGACACAGCCTGGGGGCAGCTTTGTGTGTATGGGTAAGGTAGGGGTCTATCTTGCTTCTCTCAACACTGAAAGTTAGATTAAAATTAGAGTTTAGGGTGTTGGGCAGATAAAATATATTATGCTCACTTTGTTAAAGATGGCGCTGCCCACGTGGAGACCCATTGCCCAGGTGATGATATTAGTTGCCCTTCCTGCTTGGGAATGGGCGTGATTATGTTAATATGTTTTGGGGGAGGGCTTTCATGCCAAAAGGTTTTAAAAGGAAGAGAGATCACATTGTTCCCGGAGAAGAGTGATTATGTTCTAGGAGGAGCCCATGCTGTAGGAGAGTAGAGTAAGGCCACATGGTGGAGGCCAGGAGAAGCAGCCAAGATGGTGGAGTACTGAGGGAGAAGCCAGTTTGTGCAGTTTGTGCAGAGAGAAGGAGATGGGGAACAGAGGTGAGTAAGTCTGGTGAGCTAGAAACCTTTGATTCTAGGAAACTCGGATAGGTCAGTAGCTTTGTGAGCACTGAATGTGTGGGTTTTGGAGCCCAGTGTGTGTTTTTACTTGCCTGCCGGTTACAAGCTAGGATTAAAGGCAATGACCCACCAGTTCTTGGCTCCATTGTTTCATTACCGTCTGTCTGAATCTAATTCGAACCTGCACTGGCTGGGCGGCAGTGATGGTGGCCGTGGCTACTGGCTTTACATAGGGTAAACCAAATTTAGGCTAAAATTAGTTAATTTAGGTGAAACAGTCTCCCCAGAGGCAACCTGATGTAGAAAAATGTGACCTGGGTTTGGAACCAGCCCCAGCTGGATTTGAGTCACCTCTCTGCCACCCACTTTGCTGCGCCTGTGGGGAGGAACAGAATATATAAAAATATGAATTTGAACTCAATTGAACATGAACAAAAAGGGTCATGAAAACTGGTTACAGGAATGACTGAGTCATTTACTCAAGGTAAGATAAGACGTCCTGTTTCAGTTTCCCCTGAAGCCAGAGAGGATGTTTTAACCACTTGATTGCCTGCCTCGTTAATTATTTCAGAATGTGGTGACCTTTCTTTGTTCCTAGAGGTTATTATGCATGAAGGGCCCTCATGTAATAGCCTTCAGCCAATATTTTCCCATAAAATAGGTACAGTCTCAGATCTCCCCTGAAGCTCCAGAGAACTCTTCTTTGGGACACGTACAGCAGGTGGCTGACTTTGGAGCCCAGGCTGATGTTTCTCTGTCTAGTGATGATGTGTAGCTTATTGTTGTGTTGATTATACTAAACCTTTTCTTTATTTTACTTTAGGTTACATACTGTATTTCCCCATGTATAAGATGCTCCCATGTCTTAGATGCATCTTAATTTGGGGGCCAGAAATTTGAAAAAGAAGTGCATTACATAAAGTTATTGAACTCAAGTTTTACTCATCATAAAATGCATACAACTCCTCATCACTGTCAAAACTACCATCCATTAGCTTGTCCTTATATGTGTCTGATGATGAATCACTATCTTTAATGAGTGCAAAGTAAGCATGAAAAAGCGGGAAATGCAAGTTAAAAAATCTACAACCACTGTATAAGACGCACCATTATTAGACCCCAAAATTTTCTAAAATGGGTATGTCTTATACATGGGGAGGAGATATGGTGAGTTCAAACCCCTGTTGATTTTGCCTTCATTATTTTTTGTTATTAATCATAATTCCCCCCTAAAATCTGTGAGTGATTGCATCTCTGCCCCGCACCTCCTGCACAGCACAGCTTGGCAGAGGGGTGTTATGCAACCCAAGTTAGTGCCAGAAATCCTTCTGTAGATGCATGTTTCTCAGGAAGGGAAAATGACATCTCTAATCCATCAGTAGAAGTAGTGAATGTGAGAGCTTCTTCCTTGAGTCCCAGATACTTGGGAGAAGGGATGTGAAAGAGAGGAGGGCTCCCATGATGTCCCCTGCCCCAGGCTCTACAGTGGCCTCCACAAACCTTTAACAGACACTTATTGAACACCTCTCTTGTGCCAGGTGCATTTTCTGCAGTCTCATTCAAGCCTCACATCTGTTCAAGGAAAGGATTCTTGTCATCTTGCTATACTGGAGGAGACTTTCCCTTTCCCCTTCTGACCAGCCTCGCACACTGTCAGTCCCGGATTTCTGTGTATGGGGCAGGCATTGGTTCATCAGTCAACCCTTTCAACATGTGACTTGTGTACATGCAGTACACTAAGCACACATGGTACCGCAGTGAATGCAGCCAGATCTGGCTTCTGCCCTAGGAGACAGGCCTTAGTCAAAACCCACAGGAACATAGGTGAGATCACACTTGTGGAAAGGGCTGAGAAGGAGCGGTCTGTGATATAAGAGGTCCTGATGGGGTGATGAGAACGTGGTGGGTTTGCTGGGATATGAACTTGGCCCCGGCTGTGGGGGCAGTGACTGAAGTGCAGAGTCCTGGAAAGACGGTGGTGTGAGACAAGAAGGTGGCCCCGAACCCAGCCAGACCAATGGGGTGCTGTGGGCCATGTTAGAGCATTCGGTTTTTACCCTGGGGGAAGGGGGAAGACACTGAACTGTTTCCAACAGAGGATGACATCATCACAGGTGTTATTTTAGAAGGTAACTCTGGCTGCTGTATGGAGAGCAGGTGGGAGGCGGCCGTGGGTTACAGCTGTGCAGGGAGTGTGTGAGTGGCGGCTTGGAGTGGCTCAGTGGCACGGAGATAGGACTGGGGAGACAGCTTCAAGAGCTATTTAGAAGGCAAAGTGGGTGGTGTGAAGGAAGCTGCTGGGCAGGCTGGCTCAAGGGTGTGCAAACTGTGCATTAGCACAGGGCCCACGCTCTGAGGCCCCACACTGGTTTAACACTCTTCTGTCACTGTCCTGAAATTCTCAATAATGTTTGAACAGGGGTTCTGCATTTCCGCTTTGCTCTGGGCCCTGAAAATTAGGTAGTTGGATATGTCCTAGGGGCTGGAACCCAGGATCTCAACGCTCCCCCTTCACCCCCCTCCCACCCCCCGTCCCGCCACGCATCCCACCCAGTTCCAGGCAGTCTGAATCAACTTCTCTGGAGCAGGTGGCACAGGCCCAGGCCCCAGAGGGCTCACTGCCCAGACTCATCAAGGCAGAGCTTCCGCCATAGAGGTCCAGGCCCTGTAAGGAACGAGAGAAAACCAGAGGCAGTCCTGATCCATTCTGGACCTCAGTTTTATTCTCTGAGGAATGGAATGTAAGATAGGACATTTGGAATCCTTTCTGGCTCCAATATTTAACGTGTTTATGATTCTCTTGTTGTCCTTATTTTAGCTCCTGGCAGCTTGTCCGTGCTGTTTTGGACACTCAGGACTTCTGTGACGTGTAGGCACTGGCTTGGAGGGGTCGGGGGCTCCTAGGGGCCCTTATGTCTTTTTCATCACTTGCCTGATTTTCCACCATTAGAGATCCATGCACCTTGACGTCAAAATATAAATGCTTCTGAAAGCAGTGATATTTGTGGCTCTTTTCAGACAGAATTTTAGTGGCATGATCTTTACTAGCAGGGGTTGGGGAGACTTGTTAAGAAAGAACGGACTCCCCATCACAGTTTGGCCCAGGCTGGGCAGCGCAGCCCTGCTGGGGGGCAGAAGCGTCCCAGACTACCCGGATGCGGTGCTGTGCTTCACTGGCCTGCAGGGTTTCCCTTCGCATTTCCAAGCACTCGCTTGCTCTGGGCAGTCTCTTTGGGACTGACACTCTTGGCTCCTAATATGGGATACTGGACAATAATTTGAAGTGTGATGGGTTGTGTGGGGTGGGGGCACATGGCATACTTGCAAGCATGGTCTTCCTGTGCTCTTGTCATGGGCCCCTGGTTCACTCAAATGGACGAGACTGTGACGTGGACCTCGAGCTTTTTGGCTTTGAGTATAGAAGACAGATTTCAGCTTGTCCTGCTGGGCACAGCCATTGCTTCCTAGCCTGTGGTTCCCAGACTCTTGGGCATTCTTGTAGGCAGCAGCCACATCACAGCGACTGCTTACTGGGTGGTGACCGCGTGCCAGGCACCAGCCTAGCTCTTATTATGTTTTTTTTTTTTATTAATTTTAATTTATTGTGTTTACATGGATTCAAGTGTCCCACTGAATATAACTCCCTCACCCCCACCCCTGTGTCCCTATTTACTCCCCCTTTGTCCCCCTCCCCCTAACTCCCCCCCCTTCCCTCTGGGATTTGCTGTCCTGTTACCTGTATCTCTGTGTTATGTATATATAGTTTCACTAATCCCTTCACCTTCTCTGATCCCATCCCCTCATCCCCCTTCCCTCTGACAGCTGTCCCTCTGCTCCCTGTGATCTCTGCCTCTATTCTATTCTTCAGTTCACCTTGTTCATTAGATTCCACATAAAAGTGAGATCATATATTTGTCTTTCTCTGCCTGGCTATTTCACTTAGCATAATAATCTCCAGGTCCATCCATGCCAGGAAATCCCAAAAGGTAAGATTTCCTTCTTTTTCACAGCCATGTAGTATCCCATTGTGTATATGTACCACAGCTTTTATATCCACTCGTCCACTGACGGACACCTGGGCTGTTTCCAGATCTTGGCTATTGTAAACAATGCTGCCATAAACATGCGGGTGTATATCTAGCTCTTATTTTATCAAAGCTTTTTGAACAATTTGATGACATGGTGTGATTGTGTATTTTCAAAAAATGGCACAGCACTACCTTTGGTCTCACACACCTCAGCCCCTTGCCACACCCTGCCAGAAACAGAGTCTGTTTCAACTCCTCCCCAGATTGGGGTACTTAGAGAAGGCCTTGCGGCACAGGGATGCGGTGTGAGGCTTGGCCATAGAAGGAGATAAAGGCTTTTCCCTTGATCTCTGCTCCTGTCTGTTTTTCTCTGTCTTCTTTCTCCATCTCTGTATCTACCTCTGCCTATCTCTCTGTCTGACTGTCTCTCAGGATGCTTGCCTTTGGAATCTAGCCACCATGCGGTGACGCAGCATAGGGACCCACAAATAGGTGTTCTGATCCTCAGACACAGCTGGGGTCCTGGCCAGAATCACCTGCCATCTGTGAGAGGGCAATCTGTCCTTCACAGTCCTGAGGGCGACTTCACCTCCTGGCCTGCCTGTTTCTTTGGTTGATGGGGAATAGAGCAGAGGCGAGCTGTCCCTGCCAAGCCCTGACAAACCATCATTTCCAGAGCAAAATGTTGTTTTGAAACACTAATTAGGCTCTGGCTGGTTAGCTCAGTCAGAGCATTGTCCTGAAACACCAAGGTTGCCGGTTTGATCCCCAGTCAGGGCGCACACAGGAAGTGACCAATGAGTGTATAGCTAATTGGAACAATAGATGAATGCCTCTCTCCCCCCTTTTTCCCTTTCCCTACTCCCTTTTCCCCCTCTCCCCTTTCCTCTGTCTCTCTAAAATCAATCAATCAATAAAAAAACCCCACTACATTAGGGGCAATTTGTTTTGCAGCCCTAGTAACTGGAGCATGTAGATATTATCACTAGCCTCGCTTGTTAGCTAACTAGGCACAGAGAGATGGGCGATGTCTCTCAAGGTAGCAGCATTAGTACGTGACCGCATCAAGATTTAAATCCAGGCCATCCTGACTCCTCCATGCAATGCTGGTTCCAGGGCTGTGCGTCTATCAAGGAGACCCTGCGTGAACCAATTTGTTGAACCCTCTGCCGTTTTTGAGCCTTCAGGGGTCCCCAAAAGCAGGAAGAAGGAGACCTCAGGGGAGCTGGGGTTTCAGAACCACCCATTTTGGAGGGAGAAAGGGCAATATCTACTCTCTAGCATCCTAGTCTAATGGTCCAGAATGCACAGTTCTCAGGAAAAAAGGTAACAGACTAGGAGGGACTCAGAGATGTGATCTGATACCAATTAATGGGGGAATGTTAGGCAAATAATTTTAAGTCATGATCCTCAGCTTCTCTATCTGTAACGTGGGCAAGGTGTGAGATTTAATAGAGGAATGAACGAGGGGCACTTCCAGTGGGGAAATGGGGGTGGGAGGCACAGGCTGGTCCAGGGACCTGGCTGTGTAGCCACAGCTAGTGCCGGCAGCTGTGCAGTGTGGGTGGGGAGGAAGCAGACAGGATGGGCCAGGGATCAGAAGGGACTGCGGGGTGGAGTTAAGAAGAGTCTGCTAAGGGCTGGGAGTTGGTATTGGGAAGGCACTTTGGACGGTGGTGAGTTTAATCATACCAAGTCTGGTGTCCCAATCCCAGCTCAGCCCCTATTTCACTGGGTGACATTGAACAAGACTTTCTTCCTTTTCCACACCTCAGGTTCACCCTGCGTGAAATGAATGTAGATGTGTGTCTCTGTTCCTCATAGTCGTAATCTGGAAGCCTGGGTCCTGGCCTCAGGGCAGGTATCCTGGGTCAGCTCTGGGATGTTGCTCCTTCAGGGAAGAGCTCTGTTAGGAGGTCTGCCCAGGGACACGGGCACCTTGGCTGTCCTGCCTGCATTTGGTATATCTTTCTTGTGAGGACTTGTTGCTGGAGGTGGCCTTTAGGATACTGTTCATGAAGTGTCACAATACCAGTGGAGAGAATGCGCTTCGTGTTTGACAATGCTGGATGACCGAGGAAGAGCTAGGCGTGAGAAGAAAGTAGCCGTTCCGTTCTCTCTGTGGCCTTTGGAGGGGCATCCTGCTCCAGCACCAGAGTCCCTGTAAAGCTGTGCTTCCCACTTGGCTGCCCAGCCCCACTTAATCCAGAGCCGGCAGAAGACACTTGGGAACACTTGCAGGAAATGTCCTGACTTCTCTGGCATGTTGGGGAAAACACTCCACAGTGAACGATGGAGGATGGAGATAGGGTGAACTGTCACGAGGCGTTTTGGACATAGATTCTCTCTCTTCACATTGCAAAAATAATTCATATATATGCACTATGAACATCAGGCGATGCAGATAACAAAAATATTTAAACCGCCCATAACCCTACTTGCTACAGAATGCCAGGGGTTCACCACTTGGGGTGCTCTATTAGAAAATGAGAAGCTGTTGTTGCAAGGTAGCTTTACTTACTTGCAGCTAGTGAAGGAAATGGGATTTATATAGAAAGTGCTGCCTCCCCTGAAGAGAGGCTTATATACACCATTTGGTCAAGTACATGTTGATTTCTTCTTTGCAGTTGGCTCTTTTTGATCAGTTTAGTTCTTGTCAGCCTATGCTGCGTACTGCTGTATCTGCAAAATACTGTGCTACATTTTAACATTTATCAAGAAATAACATTTAAAACTGCCCAGACCTTGAGACCTTTATTTTATCTATCACTACCATCCAGAGATAACTGCTAATTTGTAATATCTTTTATAGGCTGGTCTCCTCTGCTTCCCCATCCTCCCCTCACTGCAACCACCTTCTTCTCCTCTTCCTCCTCCCCCTTCTTCTTCTTCCTCTTCCTCCACATTCCTTTCCTCCTCCTCCCCCTCTTCCTCCCCTCCTCTCCTCCCCCCTCCTCTTCTTCTTCTTCTTCCTCTTCCTCCACATCCACATCCCCCCTTCCTCCTCCTCCCCCTTCTCCTCCTCCTTCTTCTCCTTCTTCCTCTTCCTCCACAATTCCCTCCTCCTCCTCCTCCCCCTCCTCCTCCCCTCCCTTCCTCCTCCCCCCTCCTCCTCCCCCTCCCCCTCCTCCTCCCCTCCCTTCCTCCACAATCCCCTCCTCCTCCTCCTCCCCCTCCTCCTCCCCTCCCTTCCTCCTCCCCCCTCCTCCTCCTCCTCCCCCTCCTCCTCCCCTCTCTTCCTCCTCCCCCTCCTCCTCCTCCTCCTCTTCTTCTTCTTCTTCTTCTTCTTCTTTTTTTTTACAGGGACAGAGAGAGAGTCAGAGAGAGGGATAGGCAGAGACAGACAGACAGGAGCGGAGAGAGGTGAGAAGCATCAATCATCAGTTTTTCATTGCCGTTGCGACACCATAGTTGTTCATTGATTGCTTTCTCACATGTGCCTTGACCGCGGGCCTTCAGCAGACCGAGCCACCCCTTGCTGGAGCCAGCGACCTTGGGTCCAAGCTGATGAGCTTTTGCTCAAGCCAGATGGGCCTGCGCTCAAGTTGGTGAGCTCAGGATCTTGAATCTGGGACTTCCGCATCCCAGTACAACGCTTCATCCACTGCGCCACCGCCTGGTCAGGCTCTTCTTCTTCTTCTTCTTCTCTCTCTCTCTCTCTCTCTCTCTCACACACACACACACACACACACACACACCACTTTTCCATGTCAGTTAACACAGTTCCACCCTATTGCTTTAAACCTCTATATAGCTTTTCACTGGATGTGCACAGCAACAGTCTTGTTCCACTCATCCCTTTTCCCTGTTTCCAACAGTGCTTGACTAACACCTATATACCTCTCTCTGCTTGTTTGCCCAAGTTACATCACATAGAAGGGCTAATCGCTGTGTCTAAGGTATCCATGTTGTGAGGCTTTTGATGCACATTGTCCAGTTTCCTCCGCAGGAGGCTCTTCCAAAATACATTCCCTCCGTCAGCGAGTCTGAAAGCATCAGATCCTCCTCAGCCCCCAAGGTCCTTTCCCTTTTCATTCTCACCAGTCTGGTAGGTGAAAACTGACACTTCACTTGCTGGACTCACTCTTCCTGTAAACCCATAGAGTGCGTTAGCCTTTCCCATACAGCACACACTCGTTCTTTCTGCTAGTGTGTGTTGAGTACCTACTATGTGCCTGAGCCCTGTTAGTACCACGGGGCCTCATCAGGTGGTCTGTTTTGTGCTCGCTGCTTCACTGTGCGTGTTCTGCTGCCCAGACTTAGAGAAGGATATGAACCGGGAGCTGTGAGGGACCTTAGAGATTGTCTCATTTTAAGGACAGGAAGTGAGATCAGGCAGGCATGGGGTCTTGCCCACGGTCACACAGGGCAATGCGTTTCTGGTGGAACTGTAACTCAACTCAGGCAGAGACTCTGGCCCCTCTGCTTGTCTAATATCACTGTGCTCAGAGCACTGGTTGGTGGAGTTCAGCTCTGGACTCACTGCCTTTTGGTCTGTGATTCAGAATCACTCCACTGGGCACCCAGTAGGTGCTTAGAAAGTAAGTATTAAATGAATGTTTGTGCATAACAAAGCACTAGAAATAGTACATCTTGTCACAATGTGGTCAATAGTCCCAGAAGAAAGGTTACCCCTCTGGGAAGAATGTCTTTTTTCTTTTTTTTTCTTAAGTAGAAAAGAACAATGAGTGGGCCTGTTGGAATTGGTGGAGGAGGAGAGATGGGCTGCCTGAGGCTTGAGACAGTTTTGTATTTAGAGCTGTCAGGTCAGTGGAATTTCCCTTCGGCTCCCTCCCTGTCCTACCAGAGATGGTCTGATAGAAATGGGCAGGGGTAGCAGACAGGGAAAAAAGAGCTTTGTTTTCCTTGCGTGTCCTGTGTGAATCCAGACTGACCTCGCATAATTCCAGAGGACTGTCTCAGGTTGTCCTTCTGGTCCCTGTCCTCAACCTACCCCTCTACTTCACCAAAAAGTCTTCTCTCCAAAGCAGTCAGTGCTGTGTGGGCCTTTCATGACACAGGTGGCTGGGTCTGGGGTGACCTAGAGTAGTGGTCCAGTTTCACTTCTGATGGTAGCAGGATCCTGGGCAGGTACTAGTGGACCCGGGAGCCACCCTACTCAGGTAAGCTGCATTCTCAGCAACCTCTTAACTGATCTGCCTGCTTCCATGCCCCCACCCCCACAATGCAAACGCTTATTACAAATCACAGTTCTCTTTCAGTGAAACCCAGAAAGCTTCCAGACACTTGGACACTCGGAGAGAGAGAGCAAAGTCCCCACCAGGGCCACCAGACTATGTGGTATGGTTTCCCAACTTCTCTATGTTTGTCCCATGCTTCATGCCAGCCACGCTGGCCTTTTCTAACCAGCTGTGTGGCTTTGGGCAAGTCCCTCCCCTCTCAAAACTCACTGTCCTCCATGAAATAGACACGGTAACCCCAGTGATTCTGTTTGTTTTGGTAACAGCCACTTTGACCCTCCCCTCTGCCAGGCCTTGCTCCTCCAAAAGGAGTCACAAATTCCAAAGACCCTGATTCTCAATAAACCTTTTCTTCTGCAAAAGAACAGTCTGTTTTCATTCCAAGGTCTATTATTCCCCAAAAATGCTTTTCTCTCTAGTTATGTCACAACCTAGGCCAACAGTGTCTACCAAGGGAGAATGCAATTTTTTATGCCACGTGCTTAATAGTTGCACCCTGACATCTACTGTCAATGGGCGTGCTTGTGGAATTAGAAGCATCGTGCTTATCTTTGTCATCACATCTTCTCTGGAAGAATGGCACCCGCAGGAGAATAGAATAACACGCTTTCTCACAAAAAGCCCTCCTCATGCTGGTTTCCACAGAAATATTGTTGTGGAAAGCACGGGTCTGCCCCTAGAGATTAATTTGCTGAGGGATGTTCTTGGGTAACCCATTAATCATTTTCTTGATGTATTTTTCTTGATCGGTGTGTATGATAGGAAAGACGGTGGGTGAATGTATACAGGACTTTGATGTACAAGACTAAATGCCAGGCACAACTGCCTGGAGAGCCTGAGCACACTCACATAACAAATGGAATCTGCTCTCATGCGGCTGAGGTGCAGAAAAGGGGGGACTCGCAGGGGGCCAGGGTGGTCAGAGAGGGCTTCCCTGAACAGGTCAGGGAAAGGATTCCCGTCACACCAGTTAGAGTTCAAAGGAGTTACTTTCCATGCCTGGCACAGTCACACACACACACACACACACACACACACACACACACACACACACACTTTGTCTAACTGAATTGAAAAGACAGACTCTACTCCATCCAGAAAGATGTATAAGATGGAGGTTGATTGGATGAGAAACTCTTTTCACAGGATGGTCCTGGGCTGATGAGTGTCAGCATGAGAACACAGACTCAGTTGTATAATACTTAACTTGCAAAGCACTCCTCATGGGAATGGAGTTTTCTTTACTCACACAGCCCCATGAGGTCAGCATAGCCTGAGAAATGGGCCGAGTGACACAGGCTAGAAGAGGGATGCGGGATGCGGCATGCGGGGTGGCGTTGTTGAGGGCTGGCACAGGGAAGGGTGAACTGGATGTGCTCATGGCTCATTTCTACCCTGCCCTAAAAGTGAAGTCATCTGGGTGAATCCATGTCTAAATCAATGTACCAGAACTGGGAAATATCCAAGATATTAAAACTCAAGACCCAGTTCCAGGAGGTGAGAGTGGGTATTGGGCAGGTCATCCTCTGGGCAGGAAACCTTCCTCAGGTGGCATGATACTGCTCTCAAGAGAACAAAACTGCCCTGGGTACACTTATTTCTTCTCTCACTCCACTCCCTTACTCTATTTTTCTATTTAAAAATGTTTGTAGAGTGCCTTCTCTGCAGTGCCCGGGGCTTTGAAGTGCTGTATATACAACAATGGCCTTACCTGCAGGATGCTTGGTTGATGAGGAAGCTGGGAAATTTATAGAAACAGGATGGCTGAGATGTCCTCTGTGATAGTTAATTTTGTGTGTCAGCTAGACCACAATGCCCAGATGTGTGGCCAAACATCATCTGTGTATTTGTGAGGGTGTCTTGGACGAGAGTAACATTTAAACCAATGGACTTTGAGTAAAGCAGACTGCCGTCTTCAATGTGGTTGGGCCACATCCAGTCAGTGAAGGACTAAACAGAAGCAGATACTGACCTTGAGGAAGAAAGAATTCTGTAGCAGACACTCCTTAGACTACAGCTTTGGCCCTTCTCTGGGTCTCTGCCTACCAGACCATCCATCCTGCACATTCTGGACTTGCCACCCTAATCACGTGAGCTAATTTCTTAAAGTAAGTCTCTTGTAGATAAAGCAGTGGTTCTTAACCTGGGTTCTATCGAACCCTAGGGGTTCGATGAGTCAGTCTCAGGGGTTCGGAGAAGCCTCTGCCGCAGAGGCCAGAATACCGTAATTTGTTGTGAGTTCATGCACTTTGTTGGTTTTGTTCTTTGAGCAAGGTGATGTTCATGCATGGCTCATTTTGTGCACCAGTAAAAAAACATATACCTATGTCTTGAATTTGGAAAAAAATCATATTTTATTTATCATTAAAGAAGGGTTCGGTGAATGCGCATATGAAACTGGTGGGTTCGGTACCTCAAAAAAGGTTAAGAACCACTGAGATAGAGAGATAAATAGATAACCACACATGTTTATTATTGGCTCTTTCTTTCTGGAGACCCCTGACTCATACACTCTCCAGTGTTACCCCTGGTCCACGACTACAGTATATCTTGCCTGGACCCCCACGAGTCTCCTAATGCCAGTATCTCCTTTCCCATCTTCCCTGTGGCCTCATGCTAAAGCACATGACTGAGTATGTTCTATTTATACCTTTCCCACCACTGTCTCCCAAACTTCTGGCACCATCTTCGTGATTTCTTTTTTTTAATATCAGACTTTCTCCTTGCTGAAATCAAAAGGAACGAAACAACTGAAAAAGAATTTCCTTATCACATTATTCAATGTCTCTCAATACTAAATTCACATCTTGAGTACCATCAGAGAAAGTCGTCTATCCTGCATTTTGGGGAATGGTTTACAGAATAAAATCTATTCTTGGCATGGTCTACAAGGTCCTTCAACACCAAAAAATATTTATTAACTAGTAGCATCAAATTCTTATCTCAGCTACTGAGGAAGGCTAAATGAGAACTTAGCTTTTGTATGAGACCAAATGGTCCTACTAAGTGTGTCCAGAATCTGGCATAGGACAGGGCAGGCCTCCCCACATGAGCTGGAAGGGCTCAGCCTGGAGAAGTGGCCCAGGAAAGCTGCTCACTGTAGACAGCTCTCCTCCTGGAGACTGAGAGCAAGCTGGGCTCTGCAGGCCCAATGTTTTCCATCCAGAATTTACTACTCAGGGTGTTTAGGGACAACCCCTTCTCATCTGGCCATGGAGTGGGAGCAAATGTGTTTTATTCCTTAGAATTAAGCTCTGAGGGGGCATAGATCATAAAATTCCAGAAAACCAGAGGATGTGATCTCAGGGATGAGCTATCCTGTCCATCCTTCATTTTACTTATGGGGAGATGGAGACCCAGGGTCATTTCATCCTCCCGATCTGTAATATGTGTGAGATACTATTAATTGAAATTGTTAAAAGTTCGACAATAGGCCCCAAATGGAGTTATGCTTATGCTAAGCCCCACATTGCCAGACTGAGATTTAACTTAATAACAGTTTCATTCTTCCAGAGGTGGAATCTTAGACCATCCAGGGATCACCTGACAGCACTAATTAGGTAATCTGCCTGATAAACCCCTGCCCTCCCCTTCAGGGAAAAGTGACTCTCCAATAACCAACCTGCTCTTTGCCTAGTATAACTTCCTTGTTCCTGCTTCCTTCTGCTTATGTCTTTCATTTGTTAACAGTACCTCTGAGCCGCTTTCTGTCTGCTGCTCAATTCATGAATTGTTAGATGAAGCCAATAAAATCTTTAAAATTGACTCAGTTGAATTAAAAAAATTTCCCATTAGAGAGAGAGAGAGAGAGAGAAGCATCAACTCTTTGTTTCACTTAGTTCTATTTAGTTGTGTGCTCTGGGATTGCTTCTTGTATGTGCCCTGACGCTTGCCTCTGCCCCTCCACAGTGCTGCAGGAATTGTAATTCCCGGGTTTATCCTGGAAGGCTCAATTAGCTAGAGCCCAGCACCAGGATGCCTCAGAGTCTGCCCCCAGGGTATCTTGGCACAGGACTGTAATTGTGGGATCAGGAAAGTGGGTCCTGGCTAACTCAATTCTATCTGTACAATTAAAAGGAGGCAAAGTGAAATATCAGAGGAAATAGGCATTTAATAAATTTTAAAGAGCTCTGTTCAACATTTGAATCCTCTTTTTTTCTGTCTTAATTCTTGCCATCGTAAATTACTCCAGAAATCGACTTTAGAATAGAAAAGGAGCTAGGAGCTAGAGAAACGGCCTTTAACATTTAATCTTCCTTTGACACCATTTAGGATTTAAATTTTGAAGCATGGTAAGGAGGTAGAAATGATTTAGTGCCTCCTATGAGCAGAATTACTTTAAAATGAAAATATAATCCCCCACCCCTTGAGATCTCTCCCAAAAACTTCCTAAAGAATGAAGACCTCTCCCAGTTCTTACAATAGAAGGCACTTCTAATTCCTCATGGATGGGAATATGAGCAAATGTATTCCAAAGCAAGGACTTAGTTGAATTCACTGCTAAATCTACCACATCAAGCTCCTGGGAGGAAAAATAAAAGGCCCTGAAATTAATCAGGCGTTTGGGAAATATCAGTGAAATGCTTTTATAACTTTATCACCAGTCTACTCAGGAGAAAACACTGCTATTCAAGCCTCTCATTGCCTGAGAGTCTAGAGCTTCTAAACCAAGAAAGGAAGAAACCAACCAGGTTATTTATGAGCTCCTTTCCTCCTACACTTTTAAGCCACTGTGAAATAAGCCTGTTTGTTACCGCTCACAAGCAAACGTTGGGCGAGGTAACTCCGCTCTTCGGAGGTCGGTGCTGTTGGCCTTCTTCGCCCCCCAGCGGATTGCTGTGGTGGTGCAGCTCCAGCAGCTAGCTGCAGAAAAGCGGACCACTCGCAGACAACGCTGCCTGCTGACACTGTCAGCGCGCACAGCCACCGCGGCGCTCCACGCTTGCCTTCTGTCCCTGTCCAGCCATCAGCCAGGCTGCGGGAGAGGGGATTCCGGCCGAGGCTCCAGAGTTCGAGGCCTCAGCTTAGTATCAGACAGTGTCAGCAGCAGCCATCCCAACCTGGGCTGGGAGTTCAAGCATCGTTGGAGCCGAATGCAGTGGCGCACCTCGGGGAACCAACTTCAGGCTAGTCTGTAGACTCTGTGCAGGTAGCTGGGTCCTGCCCACCCGTGGATGGGATGCCTGGGACTGACGGGGCCATTAGGACCCAAGTGCAAGTGGTGGAGTACCACGCACTCCTGGTTCCTGTACGCGCTAGCGGGGTGCTCCGAGAGACTGTAAAGGGACTGCTAGGGATGGAGATGTAGAGCCCCTGACTGTCGGGGGCCACGATGGGCCTCGGGTTCCTGAACCTCTGAGGCTGCTTGGCTGGGGGGACTCCCTTGGGAGGTGTCTAGGCCTGGGAGGGTCTTCGTGGGCGGGGTATTGGGAACAGCGATTGGGCGTCCTGAGGGTAGCTACTAGGAGGGAGCGCAGGACTGTGCTTCCATGGAAGCAGCTGCTGTGGAAGTTCGGGTTTGGGGGGACGGTTAATTATCTTAGAAACAGGAGTTTGGGGGATGGTCCTGAGGTGGAGTTTTCCAGGAAAGGGCTGTTGGAGATCTCCGGAGGAAACACCGGGAGTAAGGTTTATACCAGGAAAGGTGACTGGTTTGTGGATCTTGCGGGAGATGGCAGTGCTGAGGGTCCTGGGATGGGGTAGTTTGGGGATCCCTGGGGAAGGTGGCTGGTTTAGTAGGCGGCCCAGTTTCAGAGCAGAGTGGCTGATTATGATTCTCCCTTCTTCAAGTCGAAACGACTGAATAATACCTCAAGGAACTGGCGGTCCGGTACATTCGCGCTCATTTCCAGTGGCTCAGAGGAGGTACCTCAAACGGGGATTTCTGGGGTGGCGGCTGAGAGATCCCGGGGCCGGAAGTGGTGCCCCGAGTCTCAGACTATCTGGGGATCCTGGGAAGGGGATACTTGTGCTGCACATGCGTCGGGAGAAAAACGTGGTGGTCTTTTCAAGGACCTTGGGGTTTGTTTCAGGGTCCTACCCAGCATACGGGTCAGCGGAGTCTCCGGGGGTGGAACCGGAGCTGTCTCCCAGGCACGCTGGGACGCAGCGTCGGGCTGCGCCCCGTCGCACCACACCTTAAAGGGCACCAAGGTCCAGGAGTGACAGGAGCGGCCACGTCATGGAGGGCGCGCTGGAAGCCAACTGGAGCGCTGAGGCGGTCAATGGGAGCGCGGCGCCCGCAGGGTCCGCGGGCAACCGCACCTACCCGCCACAGCGCAACGAGGCCCTGGCGCGTGTGGAGGTGGCGGTGCTGTGCCTTATCCTCTTCCTGGCGCTGAGTGGCAACACTTGCGTGCTGCTAGCGCTGCGCACCACGCGCCACAAGCACTCGCGCCTCTTCTTCTTCATGAAGCACCTGAGCATCGCCGACCTGGTGGTGGCGGTGTTCCAGGTACTGCCACAGCTGCTGTGGGACATCACCTTCCGCTTCTATGGGCCTGACCTGCTATGCCGCCTGGTCAAGTACCTACAGGTGGTGGGCATGTTCGCTTCCACTTACCTGTTGTTGCTTATGTCGCTAGACCGCTGTCTGGCCATCTGCCAGCCTCTGCGCACCCTGCGCCGCCGTGCAGACCGCCTGGCTGTACTCTTCACGTGGCTGGGCTGCCTGGTGGCCAGTGCACCGCAGGTGCACATATTCTCGATGCGCGAGGTGGCCGACGGCGTTTTCGATTGCTGGGCTGGCTTCATTCAGCCCTGGGGGCCCAAGGCCTACGTCACATGGATCACGCTCGCTGTCTACATCGTGCCAGTCATTGTGCTTACCGTCTGCTACAGTCTCATCAGCTTCAAGATCTGGCAGAACTTTCGGCTCAAGACTACGGCGCCGGGGGCTGCCAAGGGTCCCGAGGGCACGGTGGTGGGCAGCACGGAACGTGCGGCACTGGCGCGCGTCAGCAGCGTCAAGCTCATCTCCAGGGCCAAGATCCGCACAGTCAAGATGACCTTCATCATCGTGCTGGCCTTCATCGTGTGCTGGACGCCATTCTTCTTCGTGCAGATGTGGAGCGTCTGGGACGTCGATGCCCCCAAGGAAGGTAGTGCTGGGAGGGAGACTGGGAGGAGCAAGAATGGCTGGGCAGGGCCCTGCTCTTACTGCTTCTGAGCACTCCCAGGGGTCTGAGGGCTTCTTGTGTGGAGAAGTGGGTTCTGGAATCCTGCAGAGCTGGGTCTGAGTCATGGCTCCATCATACACTGTCCAAATGATTTTGGGGGTAACCTCCCTGAGGCTAGACTTCCTCTTTTGTAAAACAGCAATAATCATAAAAGTACCAGTTTTCACTAGGCAGTAGGGCAATGAAATGAGAACACATAAAGTACTTAGCACAGTCCTTGGGCTACATGTGGCATGTATGGTATATGGTTCCTTATTATGGTTTCATATATAACCTTGAAACTGAGGTTCAAGTGACTTGGGTTTATGCATGTTTAGCGAATGTTGGAGGTAACTTTCAACCCTGGGTGCAAGCTCAAGATCTGTCTACTTTAAGTTCACTTTGCATTCAACTTCCATTTTAAGTTCAAATCTGCCTGAACCCATGGGGTTTGGTTTGGACTATGAGTAATGGGAGATGGGCTACTTGATTCGTCCCACTGAGTGCGCTGAGAAGTTGCAGGACGGGGCATCATGGAGATGAGGAGATGAGTCTCTTAACCTTGGCTTGGTGGCAGTGGTAGAGAGAGAGGTGAGTAACACAGCGTGCTGCAGACAGGCTGAGGACTGCAGAACGTCCCTTCTGCTGAGGGTGTGGGGGAAGGGCAGGGGGCAGGGATGCAAACTGTAAAATTTCTACTCTGACTAGGAGGTTTGGGTGATTTCTTTAGGTGGGAACTTGCCCTCTAGTTGGAGGACTGTGCAGGTCAGGGCTAAGTGTGGCAAAGAGCCGTTGTCCAAGCTTGGCTGGCGTCTGGGTGACTAATAGGACAGGAGAAGAGGATACAATGGGGAAGGGAGCTTGAGGGAGCAGAGAGCACAGTGGGCTCAGGGTCTAGGGCCTTGGAGCTGTCTCTAGTTGACTCATTGCTGATAATTTGCAAAGAGCAGGAGGGGTAACAGCCGGTGAATAACTCACACCTTTTTGTTTGAGGATAAATACAAAAAACTTGTACTAGGATGCCAGGGACTCAAAAATTTGTAAGGAGAGACCAAGGGGTCACTCTATCTGCAAATGTCCCATATCCTGAAGTAATCATTCCTGTTCCCAACAATCTCAAACACAATCATCCTGTGCACCTGAAAACTCCTCTTTCATTCAGCTGGAAAACTTTACTTTGCTCTCTCCTCAAAACCACAGACTCCTGGCTTCCCCAGGCCTCCAGTTAGTTAGTCAGGTGTTTGCATTAGTACCAAGGTCGGTTGTCTTTCAGTGTGGACCTGTGATATGCCAGTCTAGCTGTGAAGGGTGAGAATTGATATGAGAACTCGGCAGAGCCAGCCTGGCTTCATCATGCAGTCCCTGGTCACATCTTACAGAGACGATTCAAGGATCCAGAGAGGGGATCCCAAGAGAGGCAGGCACTTGCTCCAGGTCACACAGCAAATCAGAGGCAGAGGAGCGGCGAGCGCTGGGTTTTCCTGTCCACCTCCCATCTCTTCCTGTACTAGGTTTCTTATGAGGGACACATGACTGGGGAGTTAAGTGGGGCAAAAGTTAGCAGTAGGGGGTTGTAAATAAGGTAAGACACCAGGCCATCCCTGTTTCCTGGACAGGCTCCAGAGACCAGACCCAGGTCTTGAGGCGCTCAAACACCAGCCATTGAGGAAATGAGATTGACATTCCCTTAGAGTGGGTACTGGGGAGACCTGGGATCTAGTCCTCTGTCTAGCCCTTATAAGCTGTGGGACTTTGGGCGAGGGATCCCTCTTCCCCTTGACCCCTAATGTCTTATTTTTAGAGTGAGGACATTTCAGCATTCAGCTTATTCATTCAGCAGGTACTCTGACTCCTCTCTCTCTGCAGCCCCCTCACTGCTCCCATTCATTTTCCCCAGTGGTTTCCCTCCCATGTGACTTCCTGTTGTCCATCCCCTCACCTGCTTTCCTCTGTCTCACTTTCCTCCCTAAAGATCAGGAGTATGTGGTCAACACATGTCATAATTACTCAGAGAAGCAGTTATCTTTTCTACACTTTAAAACTATACCAGACAATTCATCTGTCTTAAAGACAAGCCACAGGAAGAGAGAAGAGAGTGCCCCTAGGTAGAGTGAGGGCCAGAGACCTTCTGGGTACATACGTTCCCCTGAGGAAGTCTAGGGGCAGGCCTTCAGTCCAGATGGGCTCCTGCTCGGGCTCCAGGAGCAGGGGGGGAAGTGGACTCTTCCAACCTCAGGTCTTCTTTTCCTTTGTTCCTTTACTTTTCCTAGTTCAGAGAAAAGGGTGCATCTCCCATGAAAAGCCCAGGTCCCCTGGTTCTCCTGGGCTCTGAGAAAGTACAAAGGCAGACCCAGGGTTCATGACTACGCTGCTGCCAGCCCCCCATCCCTCCCCACCTCGCAGTGTTGCCAGAAGCAGATGCCGGTCTGGGTGTGGGAGGCCCGTAGAGCACAGAGGACTTGGGTTCTTCTGCCCACCAGCCTGGCCGAGGCATGCAGTGTTCCGAGTGGAAGTGGGCTCAGCCGGAATGCATATCCTGTGCCCACTTGGCATTAATCTGGATAATTGCAAGAAGCAGGCCTGTCGGTCAGAACTGATGGTGTTTACAGTCACCTTGGAGACATGACTCTATCTAGAACAGTGGTTCTTCACCTTTTCTGAGGTACCGAACCCACCAGTTTCATACGCATTCACTGAACCCTTCTTTAATGATAAATAAAATATGATTTTTTTTTTCCAAATTCAAGACATAGGTATATGTTTTTTTACTGGTGCACAAAATGAGCCGTGCATGAACATCACCTTGCTCAAAGAACAAAACCAACAAAGTGCATGAACTCACAACAAATTACGGTATTACTTTATTCTGGCCTCCGGGGCAGAGGCTTCTCCGAACCCCTGAGACCGACTTATCGAACCCTTAGGGTTCAATAGAACCCAGGTTAAGAACCACTGATCTAGAAACTGTCAGCCAGCGTTAAGAAAAGAATAAAAGAGAGACACTCTAGAGCAGGGGTCCCCAAACTACGGCACACGGGCTGCATGTGGCACCCTGAGGCCATTTATCCGCCCCCGCCGCACTTCCGGAAGGGGCTCCTCTTTCATTGGTGGTCAGTGAGAGGAGCACAGGATGCATCCGCACCCATAGTTCCATTGAAATACTGGTCAGTTTGTTGATTTAAATTTACTTGTTCTTTATTTTAAATATTGTATTTGTTCCTGTTTTGTTTTTTTACTTTAATATAAGATATGTACAGTGTGCATAGGGATTTGTTCATAGTTTATTTTATGGTCCAGCCCTCCAATGGTCTGAAGAACAGTGAACTGGCCCCCTGTGTAAAAGGTTTGGGGACCCCTGCTCTATTCACTGCACCACCGCCTGAAGGTGTTCTATACCCAACAGTGTCTGGACCTCCTGGGCACTTGTGAGAAAAGCTGATTCCTGGCTCTGCCCCAGACCCATGGCACCCTGTCTGTGGCCCAGACATCCCAACTCCTGGGCTCTTTCCAGCAGTGCCCAGCTTCCTGGCTGCTACTGGCAGTGGTTCTTAGCACTCTGGGCTTGAAGTCTGTGCTGCTCATCTCCCCGCTGCCCACTGTCCCCCCATCTTAACTGCACACTTCTCAGGTTGGCACTGCCCTTTCTGTGACCACCTTCTTGGGTGAGAGCAGAGGTGTTTAACTTTGGCTGTTGACTTTTTGGGCCACATCATCTCTGTTTTGCGTGTTGCGTGGGAGGGGCCGCTGTCCTGTGCCTATAGGAATAACAGCCCAGAGAGGCCTGGGCAGCTGCATGTCAGCTGTTCCAGGCTAATTTGGGCCTTCAGTGACTGAAGCAGTGCTGGGAAATTTGAGCAGAGGGAGTGCCAGGAACTCTGAACAGGGCTGTTCTTGGGGCTTGAGTAGGGCTGGGCTGGTGGGCGAACGGCAGGCTTGAGTGTGCCCTGGAGTGGCCCTCAGCTGCTCGCTCGCTCTCCATGAATCACGGTGCTGATGGGAAACAGAATTGTTTCTGTCCCCTGGGGTGAAGTTGCCCAGCATGGCATGCCTGGTTTTGGTACATGACCATTTCTGCTTACCTTCCCTGCTTGGGCCTCCCTTAAAGATAACGTGTGGTCTCCAGTCTTGGGCCTACCGGTAGCATGAAAGGACGCATGGATATCTCTGAAACAGCTCCTTAGCCTTGCCCTTGAAGTGCAAAAGCTGCCACAGACAATATGTGAATGAATGAGCGTGGCTTTTTTTTACAAAAATGAGCTGCAGGTAGGGTTGGGCCCTTGGGCTGTAGTTTGCTGACCCCTGTTCTAGACCTGGAAACACCGCTACCAGGAAGTATGGTGATCTGGCAAGAGATCTTGGGTTTACAAAGACCATCCTTGGGGAGTGGGTAGTGCTTGGCCTGGGGATGGGAACAGGGAAGTTTCTCTCTGATTCCGTCCCTCAAATCACACCATGAGGATGGTTGCCTGGTCAGCCTGTGTCTTTGTGTTGGGACTGGGAGGATTTACTGTCTGGTCCCAAGCTGACGTGTATGAATGCTGACCTGGTTTTAAGAGGAACCAGACATGTTCAGGTAGAAACAAGATGGCTTGCTGTGTGCCCTTGGGGAAGTCACTTCCTTTCTCTGAGCTTCAATTTACTCATCTATAAAATGGGGAAAGGACTGCTTTGAAAACCATCCTGTTCTGTGCAATGGATGACATTGCTGCGTTGTCATGTATCTTTGGAAAGATCATTGTGAAACGCAAGGACAGTATTTTCATCCTCTCTTCTGTTCCTGCTCCTCTGCAATCTTGTGAAAGGGCAGCGTGGTAGCCTACACACGATACAGTAAGTGCAGAGAGCAGATGAGGTGCGGTCACTTATCTGCTTGGAAGTTATCAATGACTCCACATTGCCTATAAATTGAAGTTCAGACTCAGCCTGGATTCCATGTCCTCCTCAGCCTGGCTCTGTCCAGTCTCTTCTCCCATGAAGCTTCCCTTCCCAACCCTGGCTGTCTCTGAGTGCTCTTGGGCGTTTTCACTTATGTATCTTTATTCCTGCTGCTCTTTCCCTTTGAAATGTTCTCCATAGCCCCTGATTTTTATTCCCAAATGTCTCTCCTTTCTGCTGATGGCTTGATATCCCACCACTAGGATTCATGTCTTGGGTGATTAGGATATTTGTCAAAATAAAAAAAGGCCAAATGTGTCCTTAGCATTGGCAACTCGATGTGAGGAGGTTCAGTTTAGGGAGGGTCATCTGTCACCCAGGAGCCAGGCCAGGCAGGTTATTCTGTCTGTGGCCACCAGGTGGGGGCAGAGGTGCTGTCCATGACCCTGACTCTTCCCACCCACTTCCAGTAGGGAATTCATTCACTGTTTTACTTTGTTGTTTATGTAAGTTTTTCTTTTGTTTAATAAAATAAATAAGTTTAAAATATCCAAATATAAAGAGTGAGGGAAGTAGTTTCAATGAACAACTAAGATTATGCCATATCACTACACAGTGAGGTAAAACACCGGGTCTTTCTCTCCAAGCCTGAGCTTCATTCTATCCCATTTTATAACCTTATATGCCTACGCTCTTCCCCTGGTGTCTGATCGTTTACTTTTCAACACCTTTAAAAACTTTGACTTTTATGTGTTGAGTTTGCCTTTTTCATTTTATATTTTAAATTCTTTTTATTTATTCATTTTAGAGAGGAGACACAGAGTGAGAGAGAGAGAGAAAGAAAGAGAGAAAGGGGGGAGGAGCTAGAAGCATCAACTCCCATATGTGCCTTGACCAGACCAGTGCAGGGTTTTGAACTGGCGACCTCAGTGTTCCCAGGTCGACGCTTTATCCAATGCGCCACCACAGGTCAGGCCTCATTTTATATTTTAAATACTAATGTTGAAGACATCCTGTTCTTAGTCTCAATGCTCTTTCATCAGAATTTCTAAACATAAATTCATCTTCTTCTTGTTCAGTGTGATCAGAGAAAATATTCTGTTTCATTCTCTTTCATATACAGTGAAAAGTTGAGTCTTATGAACTCTCCCCTCCCCCTTTGTCCTTTCTCTTTTCTTTTAAAAATCAGTTTAGTATACAGATCAGATTTCCCTCTTTCACTTTCTATACTTTCTCTTTTGCAAGATAGTTTTCTTTTCTTGGCGTGTTGTAGCCTATTGGGGTCCCAGGTACACCAAGTAATCAGACCAGGGGTTCTCAAACTTGGGTGTGTGTCAGAATTCCCTGGAAGGCTGTTTACAACAAATCACTCAACAGTGCCCCCAGGGTCTGATTCCTAGTTTTAGGGTGGGGCCCGAACCGGCTTTTCTAACAAGTTCTCAGGTGACCTGGGGACCCCACTTTAAGAATCACTGAATTTGCTTCACAAACAACCGCCCTCCTCCTTGTGGTGCTGGGACACTTTGCAGACAAACAAGTCTGCCCTGCATTGATGGTGGTGTTGACGTAAGAAATGTCCAAACCTGAAGAGAATTTTTATGAGTTTATCTGAGATGAACGACTACAGTTGCTTTGAAGCAATGGATTGAGAGAGTGCTCCAGAGAATGGCAGTTTTGCAGTTTGTTTTATATGTTAGAATCCAAGGAGGAGATGGAAGAGGGTTGCAGGAAACCCATTGGTGGACGACTAAGCGGGGAAGCCTCTGGGATTGGATCGAGAGCAAAATGCAGAGACATTTATTTTACATTGGTGGGTACAGGATGTTATGTTTGCAGCACGTAGAGATGGAATGCAGGGGACAAGACAGCAATGAGGGGTCTTGCGATCTCACTCTGGGGTGGCGTGTGGGCCCCAAGGGGTCAGCGAAAGAACGTTCCTCTGACATTTCAAATCTATGTTATCTTAGATATAAGACAATAGACAGGCTCTCTTAAGGTAGAGATTGGCCTTTGTCAAGGAAGCTGCAGGCCCAGGATGTGACTACCCGCCATGACCCGCGTTTAGTTAGGAATTTTTAGGCTCAGACCGTCCCATGTGGTTTTTTCCGTCTCTGGGTTTGTAGGACCACCATCCATCCAGGTCTCCTCTGAGCTCGTCAGGTTTACTGTGAAGCCCCTTCCGTCCATAGTGGTCTCTAGCTCTCACAACTCAGCCTCCTCATGAAAAACCCGTTCCTGGATCTAGCTTTTGAATTTTGGAGTTCTTTTTGGAAAACTCTTCTCAGAAAAGACTGAAGGCTAGTGTATTTCCTGAGCCTTTGCAGTTGCCTTCGCTCGTGAGGATGTGCTTCTGAACACAGTTCTTGGGATTATCATCTCCCTTGGGTTTCTGGAGGTGTTGCCTGTCCTCTGTCGGTGGGAGATGTCTGATGTTTGCCCAATTTACGTCCATTGAAAGAAACCCAGATTTTCTTTTCCTTCCACTTAGATATATTTAGGGTTAGGAATTCTCTTTCCCTTTGAAGCTTAACTTTGTGACAAGCAATGTCATGAAGTTGATTTCTGATGATTAGTTCTTTCTGAAGCTCAGTAAGTTCTCAGTTTAACGTTTCTACACAGTACCCCATATATAGTGTGACCGGTCAAAAGTGCACCATGACTTTACGGACACACTGTACTTTTAGTGTCTTTTTTTAAATTCTGTATTAGTCCGTTGTCATGTTGAAGCAGTACTTTTAGTAGGGGCATCTTCACAGAAATGCCTTTGACATTCTCAGCTATGAAGGTAGCATCCACTTTCCGGCCACCATGCCTTTGCCTGTGCCCCTCCCCCCCCCCCCTTTCTCTCTTCTCTGCCTGGGAAATTCCTGCATACCCTTCAGGTGTCAGCTCCAAAGCTGGTGTCTGTGGGGCCGGCCAGGATTCGCTCTCAGAGAGTTGTACCCCCTCTTGGTGTGTCCACCTAAACCATGTTGTCCCCTCTCGTGGGGCTACTCATTTTAGTTTTATATTCCCAGTACCTAGCCTGGTGCCTGGCACATGGCCGTGATGGGTTCCAGGCACTCTATAATTTGTGTAGCAGTCCCATGAAGTTTGTGTACTCTTGCTCCCATTTTGAGATCAGGAAACAGCAGCTTGAGGGGAGTTAAAACCATTTGCCCCAGATCGGGCTAGAGTCCAGATGAAGTCTGGCAGCTTCCGGACTCTCTGCTCTTCTACTCTGAGCAGCAGGCGCTCCTACTTGCTGGGTGAGGGATAAAAGGGCAGCTGGCTGTGAGGAGGACAGCGTCTATGGGGAAGGCATGCAGTGGGGACGTAGTTGATGAGAGAAAGGACTGGGAGCATCCCAGGGCTGGCTGTGCCTGGGAGGGCTTGGGCTGCAGGCCGAGTGCACAACCAGAGCAAGGATCTGGAAGGAAGACAGACTTTGTCTCCTTAGACTCCGTCTTGTGGCCCAGCTCCCGGTCCAGGAAAATGCTCCTCTCAAGAAGCAGTGGTTACCACTCCAGTCCTGATACCTTGTTCTGTCCCCTGCCCCACAGCCTCGGCCTTCACCATCGCCATGCTCCTGGCCAGCCTCAACAGCTGCTGCAACCCCTGGATCTACATGCTCTTCACGGGCCACCTCTTCCACGAGCTGGTGCAGCACCTGCTCTGCTGCTCCTCCGGCTTCCTAAGGGGCTCGCAGCCTGGGGAGATGAGCGTGAGCAAGAAGAGCAGCTCATCCACCTTTGTCCTGAGCCAGCACAGCTCCAGCCAGAAAAGTTGCTCCCAGCTGTCCTCTGTGTGACAGCCTGGGGCTGGACCGCCACCCTCAATCAGGCTGTGTGATGTGGACACTCTGCCCCTTGGTAGCCGTATACATGTGTATGAGGTACCTTTCTGTTTGTACACCTCCACCCCTTGGGGCAGCTTGTGTGGGGTGGGGATTCTAACGCAGGGTGGGGATGTAGTCTCCACGGGGAAAGATGATAGGGTGACTCAGCCACCGGACTGTCTTTGGATCTCCCCTGGGCTCCCACAGGTACTTCCGTGACCCGGACCCCACTGTTGCCCCTGGCTGCTGGATGGGCTGTTTATGTTTTCTATAATTTCACTCCAGTATCATTTTTCTCCTTTATCCTCAGATCATATGAAAAGTAGTAAGTATAGGATTGGTGAAACTATTATGGAAGCCTAGTTTCCTGAGCTTGGAGTAAAAAGTGGGAACAGGACCTCGAATGGGGAGATGTGTGCATATCCTCCCGACATCAGTGTGTGTTTGCCTCAGTGGGTCAAGCCCAGCATCCTGGAGTACCAGCTTGTCAGGGGATGGCCTTAGGTTAGGAGCGGGGGATTCCCTTATGAGACAGTTTGGCACAGGCAGCCCATTAAAATCTGGCTTATAAATGTTTAATAAGCTAATATTTAAGTAGCAAATAGAAAAATAAAAGGCATCCAAATTGGAAAAGTAGTAAAACTCTTTGTAGATGACACAATTTTATATATAGAAAATTCTAAAGGTTTTGTGCACAAACATAACACACACATTAGAACTAATTAATGAGTTCAGCAAAATTGCAGAATACAAGGCCAATACACAAAAATCAATTGTATTTCTTTATATTAGCAATAAACAATATGCAAATGAAATTAAGAAATAGTTTATAATAGTATAAGAAAGAATGGGATAGTAATAAATTTAATGAAAGAAGTAAAAGCCCTGGCCTGGTGGCTTAGTGGATGGAGCATGGTCTCAGCACACTGAGGTTGTGGGTTCGATCCGCGATCATTGCACATGCGAGAGACAATCAATGAGTGCACAACTAGATGGAGCAACTGGGTAGGACAGCAAGTTGATGCTTCTCTCTCTCTCTCACTTTTAAATCAATAAAAAAAAAATTTTTAAAGAAAAAGAAATACAAGATTTATACCATGAAAACTACAAATATCATTGAAAAAAAAAACTGAAGAAAACCTAAATAAATTGAGAGACATTCTGTGTCATGAGTTAGAGACTTAACTATTATTAAGATAAAAATATTGTACAAACTGGTCTAAAGATTTAATGCAATTCCTATCAAAATCCTAGCTGGTTTCTTTGTACAAATTGATAAGCTGACCCTAAAATTCATACAAAAATGCAAGGGGTCCAGAATAGCCAAAATAAATCTTGAAAAAGAAGAACAAAGTTGGATCTACATGTCCTGCTTTTAATACTTATTGCAAAGCTATAGTAATCAGTACAGTCTGGTACTGGCATAAAGGTAGACATATTGACCAGTGAAGTAGAATAGAGAGTACAGATACAAATTCTTACATTTATGGCCAATTGATTTTTGACAAGTGTGATAAGAGAATTGAATAGGAGGAATAGTGTTTGCAACAAAGTGCTGGACCAACTGGCTATCCACAGGCAAGTGAATGAATTTGGATCCCTACCTCACGCTCTATGTAATAATTAACTCAGAATGCATCAAAGACCTAAGTGTAAGAGCTAAAAACTACAAAACTCTTAGAAGAAAAGGTAGGCATAAATCTTTGTGACCCTGGATTAGGCAATGGTTTCTTAGATATGACACCCAAACACAAGGAAAGAAAAACTAGATTAACTGGACCTCATAAAATTGGGGCACAAAACTTTTATGTTATGAAGGACACTATCAAGAAAGTGAAAAGAGCCTGACCTGTGGTGGTGCAGTGGATGAAGCATTGACCTGGAATTCTGAGGTCACCTGTTCGAAACTCTGGGCTTGCCTGGTTGAGGCACATGCGACAGGCAATTGATGAACAACTAAAGTGAAGCAACTATGAGTCGATAATTATCGCTCCCTGCCCCACTCTGTAAAATCAATAAATAAAATCTTTAAATTAAAAAAAAGAAAGAGAAAAGACAACTCACAGAATGAAAGAAAATATTTGCAATTCATATACTTATATCCAGAATATATAAAGAACTCTTATGGCTTAATAATAAAAAGACAAATAGGCCAATTTTAAAAGTGGTCAAAATATATATTTGAATAAACATAAATAGACATATTTTATATCTACTCCAAAAGTAAAATAACTGGCCAATAAGCACATAAAAAGATGCTCAGTATTGCTATTCATTAGGGAAATGCAAATCAAAACCATAGTGAAATACTACTTTGTGCCCAGTAAGATGGCTATGATCAAAGAGATGGACAGTACCAGGTGGTGACGAGAATGTAGAGAAGTTGGAATGCTTGTACATTGCTTGTGGGAATGAATGTAAAATAGTGCAGCTACTTTGGAAAATAGTTTGGCCAGAAATACCACTCTTAGGTATTTACTCAAGAGAAATTAAAGTAGACATACACATAGAAACATGCACATAAATGTTCAAAGCACCAAAATTTATAATAGCCTTCCAAAATAGAAATAGCCAAATATCTATCAACTGATGAATGGACAAATAAAATGTGTATATCTATACCATGGCATGTTATTCAGAATAAAAAGAAGTATTGATACATGCTGCAACATGGATGGACCTTGAAAACATTATACTAAGTGAAAGAAGCCATTGTTCAAAGCCACATAGTATATCATTTCATTCATATAAAATGTCTAGAAGAAGCAAACCTATAGAGACAGATTATGGAATAGTGGTGGCCAGGAGCTAGAGGCTGGGGTAAGTGGGGAGTGACTGCTAATAGGGTCAGCCTTTTTTTTTTTGGGTGGTGAAGATTCTCTGGAATTAGTGGCGATGGTGCATAGTTTTGAGAATATTCTAAAAACCACTGAATTGAGCACTTTAAAAAATAAAAAATGATTTTTTCTTTTTTTTGCTGGCTGAATTCAGCTTGAAGGATGAATTCCTTGGAATGTCTTACCTCCCAGCACTTTATGTTTTTCTACATGACTCACCATTTTGGGGAATCCTATGGTTTTCTTACTTAGTTTTTCTACAAGAGTTAGTGTTTTCACTTTGGCCAAAAGGACCCACAGTGATGATATGTCCGCCCTGTTCTAGCAGAGGCACAAGTGCTGCTTGTGCATGTTTTGTTTTATTTTATTAAAATTCTTTTATTAAGTGAAAGGAGGGGAGGCAGAGACACACATCTGCATGCACCCCAACAGGGATCCACCTGGCAAGCCCCCTTACAGGGCGATGCTCTGCCCATCTGGGGTGTTGCTCCATTGCTCAGCAACTGAGCTCTTCTTAGAGCCTGAGGCAGAGGCCATGAAGCCATCTTCAGCACTCAGGACCAACTCACTCCAATTGAGCCATGGCTGCAGGAGGGTAAGAGAGAGAAAGAGAGAAAGAGGCAAGAGGGGGGTGGGTGGAGAAGCAGATGGATACTTCTTCTGTGTGCCCTGACCAGGAATCGAACCCAGGACATCCATACACCCAGCTGATGCTCTACCACTGAGCCAACCTGCCAGGGTCTGTGTTTTATTTAGAAGAACAATTCACCAAGGGTCTCGAAGGCTTTACTTACCTGGTAAACAGGTTCTCAAATGTCCTCTTAGCCTTGAAGTTGGACAAAAAAACACCTTTAAGTTGTTAAATCATAGATCTGAGGTTTTCTGACTGAGACTGGCCAGCTCAGTGGCACTATTTTTAAATTTCCACAACTATTTTTAGACTCACTGTGATAATGTAAGAGCATTTTCCAAAGGCTACACACTTTCCTCTTCTCTCTCCACATGGCAGTATACACATAGATGCACACACATGCACGCACACTATATGGTGAGCTAGCAGGGTCTAGATGTTCAGGGAGAAGAGAGGCATGCACCGAAATGCCAGGGTTCAGTCTCAGCATTAGTTCAAGATCTGCAGTACTAACTGGAGACCAAAGACAATAAATATCCTCTTTGGACCCAGAGGCATTGCACAGTGTTGCTGGGATATGCACTTAGAGTGTCAACACCAGCCAGTTTGTGCTCTTTGGGAAGCTAACAGGATGCTGGTTAGGGGTCTCCGTGTCCACGTACGGGACCACTGGAGCACTCTGGTTGGACAGGCAGCAGTGGTGGGGTCTGTTGGCATTTGAGTCTCTCTCTGCTCCCCAGCCAGAGATGCCCCCATCTCTGCTGTTCCTAGGGAAGCTGCCATCCTTAGCAGCCTTCAAAAGCCACTAGGGATCAAGGAGATGGTAACTCATAGATTTTTCTCACTGGGATGCAACCTTCCTGAGAACCCTGGAGTTGCAAGGTTCTTGCAAGTCCAGAACCAACTAGGACACTTTCCTAGTTCTGTGAAAGCTCTGGATGGTACCTCAGGTCTTACTATGGAGCAGGAGTCTGTGTTTTGTTGCAAAGTTGGCATCTGAGTTCAGCAGCACCCCCGGCCATACAGCCCTCCTGTCCCGGGCCCATCCAGGAGAATATATTCACTCTCCTAGTCCTTCCTCAACAACCCCCTGGCAGAGGACGCGTGAGTCCAGGAGGCTACCTGGAGCTCTGCCGCTCCAGTCCTCCGGTTTCCAGAGCCAGTGGCTGGAGGCGCCAGGCATTTGGAGCGTGCAGACTTTCTTCTGGAATGTTTTCTTGTTCTGATGCTCAAAGGGAAGTGTTAATACTTGAAGACTCTGAGCCTTATTTCTTTGGCCATGACAAAAATTCTGTCACACAATTTGAGGTCCTTTCAGGACAGGTCTGATGGGTTGAGACGGCAGGAGGCTGCCTTCTATGAAGATCCTGGTTTCCAAGTGCTTAACCTTTTTTAATTTAATTGCTGTGAAACACCACTTAGTGCAATGTGCAGTCCCTGATTTTGTTCTCCTGTGGTGGCTTTCTGTGGTACCCTCGTGCACTGGGCCAGCTGGTGAACGGTGTGGCCAGTAAGGAGATATCTGCTTCATTACCTGCTTTACAAAAGGTGCACCTAATAAACTTGGTTTTTTCATCCATTGTTTCACCTTCTTTCTCCCTCCCAAGAACACTGACCATACATGGTGCTAGCAGACTTGAGTTCCCTGGTGGGGTTGTAGACTTACCTGCCTGATGGTTACAGAGGTGCAACTGGGCTGTGGCAGGGGACGGTGGGGGAAGGGGTCCTGGTCCCATTGTCCTTGGGCAGTTGCTCTCCTTAATCAGAATTTTGTCAGAAAACATTCTAAGTCCCAGAAACAAACCTCTTGTATGATTTAGTTACACCCACTGTGTGCCACAGTCTTACTCTGGAGATAATAGGATTCTAGATGGTCACCTTGAAGCAACCCTACCAAGTGTTTCCTCAGATGAGCTATAGGGGCCACCTGTGAAATCACACATGGGTTTGTGGTCATTCCTGGGCACCGGACCTTCACTTTAAGCAGGAGCCCCTCATTACCTGGAGGCACCATACAAGGGGGAGCAGGGCTCTGCCTCCCCCCTTTGGCCCATTGCACCGCCACCCAGCGTGCAGCTCTGCATCCTACTTTTCAAGGGGATTCCTGGAAAGATCAGAACTCCTCAGACACACATGCATCTAAGTGTGTGTCCTTCCTCCAGTTCTGTGGACTCCACGGGTAGTTGAGCACATGCCATACTCCGCCCCCAGCGAAAGAGGGGGAGCTTGAAAAATTGGTGTCAGAGTCAAATCAGGTTTCAGCAAATGTCAAGATGGTAAAAATCTCTGCATAACCCAATTCCAAGTTTGAAACTGGATTTCAAGAGGCGTTTGGAAGGGTTGGCTCTTTGAGGAGGATGTCAGTAATATTAATTGGCTTCAGTATCTTTCATCGGGATCCTGGGCTCACTGAGTGCGCTTGAGAATGTGCAGAGCCCAGGGTAGAGCAAAGGGCAGGGGGCGGGGAGCATACTGCAGATACTGGCTAGTCGTACAACTTTTGGCAAATCTGCTGACCTCTCTGGGCTGAAGCTTTCTCATCTGGAAAAAAACTAAGGGATTGATTATGAAGTATTTAGGAGCAAAATATAGGCAGTCCCTGGGTTATGAACGAGATGGGTTCTGTAGGTTTTGTTTTAATGGCAGTTGGAACAGGTACATTTACTTATTAAATGCAAATTTGATGTTTGTCTTAACACTGTATTTATTTATTTTTACTTTTCGGTGAGGAGGATGAGATTGGTGGGTGGATAGAGATGTGACAGAACAGGAACAGTTCAATGTTTTGGTTTTTTCTTTTTTACAGGGACAGAGAGAGAGTCAGAAAGAGGGATAGATAGGGACAGACAGACAGGAACGGAGAGAGATGAGAAGCATCAATCATTAGTTTTTCATCGCCATTACGACACCTTAGTTGTTCATTGATTGCTTTCTCACATGTGCCTTGACCGCGGACCTTCAGCAGACCGAGCAACCCCTTGCTGGAGCCAGCGACCTTGGGTCCAAGCTGACGAGCTTTTGCCCAAGCCAGATGGGCCCTCGCTCAAGCTGGTGAGCTCAGGGTCTCGAACCTGACTCTTTTGCATCCCAGTCCGAAGCTCTATCCGCTGCGCCACCGCCTGGTCAGACTCAATGTTCTTTGTGTATAGGTATCTGCCACAAACCTTTCAGCTTTCCTCTGTGTCTGAAAATGTCATAAAATACCAGAAAAACAAAAATGGGTAAAATTTTAGAGCTGAAATGGGCATTAGAGATCTTTCCGTGGATGACAAAATCGAGGCCAGAGAGGCCACAAGGAGGAGAGGCAGGGCTAGAACAAGGCTGCCTGTGCCCTGTCTCCCTGTTCACGTGTGGTCTATTCTAGCACGCTGCCCCACAACCCCTTGGGTTCATGGCCAGGAACCAGTGAGGTGAGGCCTCTGAAAACTTGAAAAGTGCTATGAAACCTTAATTTTATAAACCTTAAGTGGGTATTGCATTTTAAAAAAACAGTCAAATAGGATTGGGGGAAACTGGCCTAACCAAATTTCTTGACTGCAGGACTTCTCAGAGCCTTTAATGTGCTAAAGTCTATTGAAAATCTTTTAAGAGAAATATATAGCATTTTACAAACAAATTTACCCACTAAAGCCATCCCTTCTTTTTTTTTTTGAGGACTAAGTTCTGGATAACACAGTTGGGAAAAGCATCTCTAAGACTATAAGATTATCTTTGAGTAATTGTTTCTGATTTTTCAGGGGTGAGGGGGAGGTGTGCATGCCCCCTTTTATTGCCTACTTGTATTGTGAGTCCACACATGCACACATTAGACCTTATGCCCTCATCACATCTCAGGCTGAAGGCGTCCATGTGTCAACCGGCAATGCCAGGGGTTTGGTGTCTGGGGAGCCATAGGGAGGTTCTGAGAGGTTTGAGCCCAGGTCTGGGGTCATTTTCTTCTGTTGTTGACTCTAGCTGGCCCAGGGGGCAACAGAAGTGAGTGGGAAATAATCTCCTTAGGAACGTGGGGTGGTGGGGGAATGGAATCAGACACCCAGCTAACAAGAATTCCACTAGAAGCCAAACTGTTCTGGTTGTTGGATTTGGCCAAGGGAAGGGCCAACTAACTTGTCCTGCATCTGTTTCTCAGGGCACCCAAATGTATTTTTGGAGCTGATCGGGGCATGCACGCCCCTACGGACACGCACAAAACACAGTATTCTCCATTTGCAGCCGAAACCCTTTATTGGAGCCACGCTCCCAACGCCGACAGTCACTTGGGCTTTCCTGAGTGGCGCATGTGGACAGGGGGAGCCCGGGGGGGAATTGAGTGCCAGTTGGTGCTGTTACAGTACACGTGAATGCAAAGACTTGCAGTAGCTGCCTCTTAGCAAATGATCTTCCCATGTGCCCAGTCATGGGCGCGTCATGGTAGGGCGGACGGGGGCAGAAGGAAGGGCCACTGTGCTTCTGTGGTGGGCTGTCTTTTCTTCCTGGTTTCCCTAAATTCTGTGCTCCCATCTTGGGGGAGGAGAACAGCAGTTCCTATGGAGAGAGCTCACCAGCAGTCCCTGTGGAGCAGTCCTGTGGGGCCAGCCCGGCCCGACACCCCTGCGCCCCCTCGCATCATCTGGCTCTACACTTCCTTCCGCAGCATCACCTTGATGCTGCTGCACATCTGGCCCAAGGCGGCGAAGAGCGGGTTGCAGAAGGTGCGGATGCAGAGTGAGTATATGTGGCTGATGCACTGGATCTCGATCAGGTAGCTCTTAATGCACGGCACTACCGCCCAGATGTGGCAGAAGGAGATGCAGGCGAACAGGAAACCCCAGAGCAGGGCCAGCGGGACGCCCAGCAGCGTGGACAGCAGGCGGTAACACCAGTACTTGGAAACAGTGAAGGTAGTATAGCTCACCTTCCACACGCCGTCAAAGCTGTAGGTGCCCACGGGCTCTGCGATCACGTCCTCGAAATCCACCTGCAGGGGCAGGAAGAGGATCCTCAATCACAGCAACCACTTTGGTGAGTGAGCATCAGAACCCCCTGGAGGGCTCCTGACCCCACAGGTCCTGAAGGAGACTTGAGCTGTCACCTTATGGGTGTGTAAGCAGGCCAGAGGAGCTGACGAACTTGCTTTAAGCCAAAGGTACGTCAGAGGCAGGCCTAGAGGTGTGGCTCCCAAATTCTGTTATTTGATGATCCTAGGGAGCTGGACAGTCATAGCGACATGGAAAACATTTACAGGGTGTCTGCTGATAAGGTGGTGGGCAGGCAAAGGTTGCTGTTGTCCCAGAGCTATGGCAGGTAGTTGTACCACAGCGATGAGTGTTTTGGTTAGGAGGGGCAGGGGCTATGTGCACCCAGAAGAGGACACTGAATTCAGCCTGGGGAAAGGGAAGGCTTCCTGGAGGAAGAGACATCTAGCTAAGCTGATACCTGAAGGTAGTCAGGTGAAGGGAGGGATTGTGGGTTCAAAAAGAGTGTTTGGGGCAGAAGGAGCAGTAATTGCTGTGAGCAAGGAGCTGGTGGGACAGTGTGTGGCCTCAGGGAGATTCAGGTGCTTCCAGAGGTGAGTACAAGCCCAGACAACTGGAGTGAGGCTGGAGACGGCGGCAGGACAGACATCTGTGCGATGAGGAGCCTCTGAAGGCTTTTGTGCAGGGAGCAGCCTGCTCTGGCTGCTGAGGCTGGGGTGGTGGGGAGGTTGTGTGAGGAGACCAGCTGTGGGCCCTCGCAATAGTCCAGGCAGGGCCTTGTGGTGACCTGGGTCGGAGTGGTGGTAAAGAGTTAGAGAGAAGCGCACAGGTCTGAGAGCCATTTTAGGATCTGGCATGTGGCAAAGTGAGGGCCACACCATTCTGGCAAGTGAGGGAGTCTGGTATTTGGTGTGGCCGAGCCGGCCTGAAGCACTTTGTGAAGGAGGCAGAGTTGTTTTCCTTGATCTGGCCCTGCAGGGACCTCAGACTTCCTCCCCCTGCTGCCCACAATGTCCCTCTTCGCAGCTGGAAGGACATGTGTGCTCAGAGAATCCAATTCATACACCCTACTGAAGGGATGACTAAGGCCCCGTTGGGGGAGTGGGAAAATAATCGGTGGACTTAAAAAAGGGATAATTTTCAGCTATGTCACTTAACTAGCCTTTGTTGAACCCCTGTTATGCACTAAGCACTGTTCTAGCTGCTTTCTCCGATGTGATGTTGTTTAGCATCACCAAACCTTAGCTGTCTTGTCTATAAAAAGGGGGTAGTCCCACCTCCAGTGCTCTTGGGCCATTTTAATAAAAGTTGGTTGAATGAATCAGACTAATGGGAGGAGGACCCCCACGGGGTCTGTTGGGGCCTGAGCTCAAATTCTGGTCTTCCAGTGTGGGCTCCCTTCCCCACTTTTGCTGGGGGGAGGAAAGTCTTTCCTCTATGCACAATGGTATTATTATAATTTTCATTATAAATTAACACAGCCACATTGCAGAAAATTAAGGGAATAGCAAAAAGAAAACAAAAGCTTCTCCAGTTTGCATTTCCCTGGTACTAAAAATATTAGTGCTTGGGTGCATTTCTTTCCAATGTAACTTTTGGGGGCAGGGATTGGACACAACCATATTGTACATACAAAGTTGAGTCCTGTTTTCCTGACATGACTAGATTCTGGGCTCCTGTACCGTATATTAGGTGCCCAGATCTCTCAGGGACAGCTCTGGATGAGGCCCCCCGTGGGGTGGCATGTCAACAGGGAGCACAGTTTAGAGGATGAGATTTCAGGCCACAGGCGATGTGGAGAAGCTGACTCAGGGAGTCAGTGGGGGGCCTGCCAAGACCCTCTGGTAAGTCTCACCTCTGGCTCCCTCTGTCTCATAAAGCCCCTGGATGGAAGGGGGAGAAAGTGAACGGGGTCCTCATCTCATGGGAATGATGGTACTTCTTCCTGGAGGGCTTCCGGTAAGTGGTGGCTGGCTGGAAATTTGGGGGACCTTGCGGTATGGAGGCAGAGATGGAAGAGTGGTGTGCTGGATATTTGGGAAAGAAAGCTCATGCCGGTTGGGGGGTATCTCACGGCTTTGAAGAATGGATGGAAAGTGCTGGCATTTTCTAGATCTGGTTTATATGGGGCAAAAGTCCAGTTGCTGCTTTTAGGGGAGCTTTCAAGTCTAAGCAGCTGAAGAGAATAGGCCCAGGGACCATTTCAGCCTTGATCTGGGTACACTCCCCATGCTTATCAACATTCAGTCGAACTCCTGAGGCCTGGAAACTGCTCTCTGCTGCCTGCCCCTCTGCCACTGCCACCATGGCTGTGCTCCGGCCTATGCCTCTTAGCTCCAGGGTTGGCTTCTGGAGCAGGCTGCAGCCCCTGGAACTTGGCCAGCAGAGGAAGGCATTTGGACAGAGACGTGCCTCCCTGCCTGTGTCCCTGCCCACACGCCCTTTCCTTCCCTCTCCTGCTGAGCACTTGTGGCCTGTGTTCCTTTCTTGTGGGTGTTCTTCTGTAGGAGGGTGCTTCCTGACCCACACACCGCCCAGCCCTGCCTCCACACCGTACAGGCGGCAGACAGCCCAGTGCAGGGAGGCAGGGCCCAGACTGAATCTAGACATCCTGATTCTAATCTAAGCACTTCACACTGCCCCAGCCAGGGTCTGGCCATGACGTAGATGCTGGCTATCAGGGAGGGTGACTGCCCCTCTGAGGGCTGGTCCTTGTTGGCCAGAGACTTGTCCCAAGGCAGCACCCTCGGCCCCTTCTTCCCAACAACCGAGCCTGCTCCTAGCAGTCATCAGTGTCCCTAGCCGCTCCGCAGTACAGCCTGTTTTGTTCATTTATTCCAGCATATTCCTTAATTTAACACATTCGACTATGTCTGGCCTCTAAGAGGCAACAGAGTGGAAAAGAGTGTGGGCTGTAGTCACGCTACTAGGTTTGAGTCACTCTGCTACTTACTGGCTCTGTGACCTCCAGCAAGCGACCTAGCTTTTCTGTGCCGCATTTTCCTAGACTTAAAAAAGTTTGTAGGAGGATTAAGTGAGTTAAAACACGTACCTACTCAGACCACTGTCTGGCACAGAACACCTGAGTAAGCACTATTAGCTGTTGGTGGCAATGGTTGTTACAGAGCGCTTTCTTCAATAGAAGCTAGAGTCCCAAACCTGGGTTTGCGTCATCTGATGAGGGACTTGGGCAAATACCGATAACTTAACCTCTTTGAGCTTCATTTGCTCACCCGTAAAATGGGTTTGCTACTTCTTACAACCTCATTATGAGGAACAGAAAACAATTTTCATCCATTTGTTCATCCATCCATCCACCCACCCATCCATCCATCCATCCATCCCAGCAAGCAGTCATTCATCATCCACTTTGTTCAGGCACACCAGCTCTTGGGCAGTGCTGAGCGCAATGCCTGGCATGTGGTAGGTACTCTATGATGGTAATTATTTGTTCAATTGCTCTGAGGTTCCTATGAAAATATATGTCAGAAAATCTGTTGGCACCTGAGATCATAAGTACAGTTCTTCAACCCACCTGGCTACAAGTGTGTGGGTGTACACGTAGCTCAGCCTGTGCTGATATGTGGATGGGTCCTCTTTCCCTCATTTTCTGTTCATGGTAATAATCCTATCCCCGAGGTCTCTCTGTTGTATCTTTTAATTATCATTTTATTGCAGAAGCCATTGGTGCTGACACTGGAATTCTTTCCAGTAATTGCCTTTGGGCACTATGTATGGGGTGACAGGTTTGTCTTCTGTGAATCAGAAAATGTGTCCTCAGAGGGATGGGCTGCACTGGGAGGAAGCAGCTGTTCTCCTAATTGGGCCTAAGCGTGGAGACAGCTCTGGTTGTAGCGTGCTGATTCGGGGAGGTATTGATAAGACCAGCTCAGGCGGCTCTGAGCAGTCATGTCAGTGTGTCAGAAGCACACAGTGACTTACTTCAGTTAATTTGTTTTCAGAAGCAGGAGAGGACATGGCTTTTTTTGGGTAAGGTGGTGGGGCAGGGGTTGGATCCATCAGCAGAGCCTCTGGCTCGGTGTGTAGTTGGAGGCTGGAGGGAGGGGTTGGGGTAGGAGGGGGAGAATGTGGCTGCTCATTCAGTTGGTGTCCCCTTCTCTGGCATATTTATTTTTGGAACAGCAGGAGAGCCGGTTGATTAATCGGCACCAGCCAGTGCAGGCCTCGCAGTCTCTAAGAGGACAGGGAAGGGGCAGGACAGCAGGGCCAGGCTTTGCTGGAGGATGCGGGGGAGGCCAGCAGCCACCCCTGTCAAAAATACTTCCCCCAGATTCCCCCATGACTCAGTCCTTGGGCTTCTAGGGCCCTGGACAATTCAGATAGGCATTTGTGGTAGGGAAACAGCTCTAGGCAGGAGGATAGGCATAGTTCCCGTGTCTACTTGACCACCGAGTTACTACTGTGTGATTTTGGGCATGGTGCTTTCCCTCTCTGGGCTTCTGGGGTTTTTGTGTTCATTTTTGTTTTTAATTCTACACATAGAGGATTGGGCCAAGATCCCTTGTGACACGGAGTTAGTTTTGGAGTCAGAAGACCCATGGGTGGCTTAGCTTTGCTGGGTCTTAGTTTTCTCATTCATTACCTTGCTGCTTCAAGGGTGGCCCTCAGTCAGTGCCCCCTCCACAGCAAAGCAGGCACAGAAGTTGAGAGTAAGCAGCTAGAAATATTCACGGCAATCTGACCCAGTAATTTTATGTCTGTTGACTTTAATAATACTAATAATTGGAGCTTACATTGTGGATCCTTTTTTATTTGATTTCTCTAGCAATTAGTTTTTACTAAATTTTACAGAAGTAATGGTTTATAAACAGATTGGAATAATAATAAAACTGGCCCACACTGAGATGGTTTGGGAAACACTGGCCTACAAAGCAGGAAGCTGAAATGAGGCGATAGCAGCAAACAACTGAAAAATGGCAAAGCTTTGCTTCTTGAGTTAAAATTTGTGAAAACAATAATAGAATTCTGTACAATCTGGGATAGCCAGACAACACCCACAAGTTGGCCTTTGTATGTGTTAGTTACTGGCCATGTAGCTTATACCTAGTATTTCACTCAGCCTGTGAGAGACAAGCAGGGGTGGAGCCCAAGTTGGCCTGGCATCAAATCCTGAATCTCCTCTGCCATCTCCCCGGCCACGGTCACCGCAGCACTGGGCACCCCGGTGTGAGCACAGAAAGTGGCACAGGCCATTTCTGAGGGCAGGAGGAGGGGGCCAGGGATTCCCTGGAGCTTGTGGTCCAGAGCACACTCCACGGGGGCCCCGGGGCACCTGGGCTGGCTCTTACAGGGATTTGGGTTTATGTGAAAGAGCTGTGAAGAGACCAAGATAATGGAGGGCTTCAGGGCAAGAGAAGGGCCTGTGTCAGAAGACCCCCATCTGATCTCACGAGCTGTGTTCTTTCCTTCCTGCCCATCTCTTCCCATTGTCTCTCGGGCCACTCATCCCTTCTTCAGGAGAGTAGGTGCAGGTGGAATGGAGAGCAGTAGAAATAGTCCTGGGATGAGTTCTAGGCTTGGCTGTGCACCAGCTTTTGGTGGGTGGTTAGCTAGTCTCCAAGGATGACCCTCAATTAATCATGCCTCTCAGCATTTATGTTCTTGCATAGTCTCATCCTTATTGAGTCTGGGTGTGCCCAGTGACTCACTTTAACTATAAGAATGAGGTAGAAGGGATGCTGTGCTGTCTTCAGAGCCAAGCCTTGGGAGGGTCTGACATCCTCTGCTTTTGGGAGCTCTGAGCCACCATATTAGAAGTTCACTTTCATACCCTGATTACAAGTCCATTGCTATACCTTGCACTAGAAATTGGTGAAGAGGACATCTAAAGGGAGAGGCCCCAAATTACCATTGGTGGAGAGGCCGGGGAGATAGAAGAAGTTCAGCCATCCCACCGTGGGAGCTGAGCCCCCGTCCCAGTCAGACCCACCAAGGCACCAGGCGTATGAGTGAGCCATTGTTGGTGTTCCAGCCCAGTAGGGGCCCCAGGTGATCATGGACCCAGCTGCCATCTGACTGTAGCTGCAGGAGCGGCTACCAGTGAGACCAGCAGACTGCCCAGCTGAGTCTATATGTGGCTCTTCCTAGAGGCACTTGACATAGGGCAGGACATTTCCGGAAGGAAGAATTGCCCATGTGGAATGACTGGCAGGCTGGATGACCTTCCATAATCCACCTTCAATCTGCCCCTTCTGCCTTCTTTCCCACAAATTCCCTTTCAGGTGCTTTGTCTTAGTCCCCTTGTTCTCCTGCAGACAGAGTAGCAAAGAGGTTTCATCTGTGAGCCCACTCCGCCTAGCTGATGGTCCATGGCCTCCTGGAAAAGTGCTGTGATCCATTAGTCATGTCTGCCAGGCACACAGGTTGGGGAGAGGCCATACCCAGCCCTTACATGTGCTGACTCTGTCCAGCATCCTTCTCAATGGTGTGGCCATGCCTATGTTTCCTCTTCTGGGAAAGCCTTATTCCCACTTTCTACATTTTAAAAAGTTTCCCATTTTTTAATGCACCTGGATACCACCTCCCTCTGAAGCTGGCTTCTGATTTTCCCAGATGAAAGTAATGTCTTCCTCCCTTAATCTCCCCGGATGCCCCAGCTGGAACTAATTTATGGTGTTTAGCATCTCCTCTCTATTTTTATTAGTTCAGTCTCATCTTGCCTGTTGGGTAGGATTCTTCTCAAAAAGGAGAACATACGGGTCTTTCTGTAGTGGGAAGTGAGATGGGCGCACACCGAGAGCAGAGCTTGTGCAACTGGTGCGCTGCCAGGTCCTCGGGGTGTTTGCACAAAGGCTGTTGGTTGTGTGTTTTTCTGCAGGAGGAGGCTGTTTGGTGGCAGGTGTGGGTTGAAGGCGGGCTGGGATCTAGAATGCTGGGCTGGGACCGTGTCAGTCCCCTGCCCTGTTTGCTGGGCTGACTCTGAGCGCTGCAGGAGAGCGTGGTCAGAGCTGGAACCTGAAGGGCCTGCGTGAGCCTCTGGGACCAGGCGTCAGCACGATGGGAGTCTGTGTGTGAGGTAGGGACAGAGCCCTGTGATGAGGCGACCCTGAGCCCTCTCAGAAGTAACTCAGGAGGACTGGGGGTGGGGGGCTGGGGCCCTGCAGGAATGCATGGGGGGAGAGGGCTGGAGGATTTGCAGCGTGGGTCTGAAGGGATGGTTGTCCTCACTGGCAAGCAGAGAGTCCCAGGGACCACTGGCACAGAGCCTGGCACCGCCACCTCCCCTGGGACAGCACCGCCCCTGGCACACAGGCGCTCAGTGATGATCTACGGCATAGTGTTCCCCAAAGGGTGCTGATGGCGGGGCATAGGGAATCCCGGGCTGTGCTTCCCAGCTGCTCAGCTCCGGGCCCCCAGGAGCCTCACCTCTGCCCTGGCCCCACCGCAAACCTTGGGGGCCACAGTTTAAGTCTGTTGGGCTGTACAGGGCTCGCCTCTGTTTTTACCACTTATTTTCTAAGGTGGGTCCAGGGGCAGCACCAGGCCTTGCTTGGAGAAGTTTGGGGAAGTTTGAACTCTGGGATGTCTAAGGGAGCACCGCCCTCTGCTGTGGGTCAAATCCGTGAACACATGGGATCCATTCCCGACTCTCCATTTTTGGCTTTTCTGTGTGAAACTTTAGCAGCTGGTAGAGGGGACAGGCCTCTCTCTTCTCCACCCAGCCTCTTTCTACTCCAGGGGCTCAGGCCCAGAGAGGGAAAGGAGTTGGCCCAGAATCACACAGCAGCTTAGTGTCAGGCACCAGGACCAGACCTTGGGTCTCTGTAGCCCGGTCTTATTTCAGCATCTTACTGTAGCACTCGTCCTAGGCCCCATGGAGCCTGTTACCACTCATGAAACCACCCCTGACAGGTGCCTTCTGAGCCTTCATCACAGCCTCTGTCTCCCTAGCCTCCCCCACCCCCCATTCCCTATTCCTTCTTCCTTTCTCCAGCGAGTCTTTCTCCCAGCTGACGGAAGTCGCCTAGGTGACCCACGCTCGCCTCTCTCCTTCCTTCTGCTCTGGATTCCTCCACAGGCGGTTAGGCCACCTGCAGTATGACTGAACCTGCTTGTGGCACTTATCTGACTTCGTTTGAAGGTCTCTGTTCTAAAGTTCAAAAGTTTTCATTTCTCATTAAAAATGAAAGAAAGAAAAAGATAAATAACTACAAAACCAGAGAATGCCAAATAACTATACCAAATAATATTGGCAAGATTATTTGCAGGGCCCCTTGCTTCACCTGTGAGAGACATTTTCCTGGCGCTCAGCCCCAGGGGAGGCTGCATGAGCGGCTGCATCTGTGGGCCTCCATCCCTCCTTCAGGTTATAGTCTGGGCCTAGAGCCAGCCTACAGCCCGCTTCTGGCTCAGGGGGACCTGAGAGCCCATTTCCACTGGCCACCCATTGTGGGTCTCCTTTGGGAGCCACGGTCTCCTTTGGGGCCCTAGTCTCCACTCCCAGCCGCCGGCTAGGGACCAAGAAGAGGGAGCCTGGGTGCAAAAGCTGGCGCTGGCCTGGTTCTCGTGTCTAGCAAGTTCGTCCAGGCTCCCACGCAGCTCACGTTTATCCCGTCCTGGCTTGGTGCCCGGGACTGTGTCAGGCACTTTCCAACCCTGCGTTGCACTTAATCCTCACCACGCATTTCTATTGCACAGCGCCGCTCTGAGATTCATTTACCTGGTGGAGGCACGTGCTCATTATGCTCATTTTACAGAGGAGACCGAGACTCAGAAAACCTAGATGACATGTCTGGTGTCATCATTTTAAGTAAAAGAGCCTGGATTTGAAACCAAATCTGCTGAAGTCAAGTCTGAGACTATTACTGCACTGTGCAAACTATGATGAGTATTATTTTCCATTTATATAGTGCTGTTTAGCCTGCAAAATTTGCTCCCCAATTTTCCCCTTTATAGCACTTTTATGTAATATCATTAATTACATTTATATAACACCATTAATTACATATATGTGTGTGTGTATATATATATACTATTCTAGAGAAATACCCTGAGTGAAAGGAATAGAGGCACAGAGAGCCAGCTACCAACTGCCTGGAGGAGCTGTGGAAGGCTGCCTGGAGGAGGTGATGGATGAGTTGGGTCTTGAAGGCTGACCTGGGCTTTCATGACGACAAGGTGGACACTCCTGGCATAGACACAGGAGTATGTTCTGGTTGGTGTGGTTGGCTTCTGGCAGAGGGGCTGGAAGATGGTAGAAGGAAGTTGGAGCCAAGATTGTGTTGGGGTGTGAAAGCCATGGGGTAAGTTAGACTTACTCCAGAACAGGATTTGTCCCATTGGAGAATGGCAGTGTGGGGCTGCTTTAGGACCGATCCTTAGCCATAATGTGCAATTCAGTGGCCATGAGCTTTGGGCAGTATAACTGAAGAATTCTAAATTTTATATAATTTTAATTACAGTATAAAAGCTGATACTCAGTTCTAGGATTGGCAAAATTTTAAGAATGTTTGGAACAATTTAGCAAGTCAATAAATTTGGCCATTTTAGCTGTACACTGTATACAATTAAGTACAGAACAAGGATTCCTGATAAAAATTTGGAGTCTGAACTGAGATGCACCCTAAGTCTAAGGTACACACTGGATCTTGAAGATAAAAAAGACTGGACAGTAGCTTGTTGATAATTGTTTTATACCAATTACATGTTGCAGTGATACCATATTTAATATATTGGGTGAAATAAAAATATGAAAATTAATGTCATTTGTTTGTTTTCCCTTTTTAAAATTGTGGCTGCTAGAAACTGTCCATTTGCATGGGGAGAGTATGTAATGGGTCGCATTATGTTACTACTGGGTAGTGCTTGTCTGAAGTCTGATGCATTCAGTAGGACCCAGGAGACCCAGGCACTTGCTTCTAACAGCCCTGCCAGTGACCCCGATGCTGGTGGCTGGGCTGCCTGATTCCAGCACTGCTGCTGTGGGCAGATCCCTGTGGGTACTGAGTGGAGGTCGGAGTGAGGGGGTGGGCCTGGCGAGGAGAGGGACCTGACTCGGGCAGTGGCCGTGGCTGCTGAGACTCCCTCATGGCTGCCTACCCACTCTGCTTCTGAGCATTTCCTTTCAGAAGCATGGATGCCCTCTGGGAGGCCTCTGCCCTCGCCTGGCCACTGGACCAGGGCTCAGGCTGGGAGCTGGCATGAGCACTGGGCATGGCCTCATACCTGAGGGACGGAGAGTGGGTAGTACTATGTGGGTGGGATTGGGGGTGGGGAGTGCCCTGGGGAGGGCCACCACCTGCTGGAAGCCACCCTCCAGGGATTAACCCTGTGCCCACTACAGAGACCGCACAATGCCCCCTGGCATGGGAAGCAGCCCAAGTTGGCCACCTCATCTTCATCCTGGGACAAGGGCCAGGAGCTAATGAGAAGAGCTTATGAGTAGTAAGGACTATGCCTCCCCCACCACAGTCCCTGCCTGGGTCACGCATGTGCAGCTAACTCTTTGCTTTTATTTATATAAAGGTTCTTGGGGGTGGGAGTAAAAGCTGTTTTTTCAGGGAGGGGTTGGAGAAGACAGAGGCACAGTCCTCTTTTCCGGGAAGCTGACTGTGTGTGGAGCAGAGCCCTCGCCCCCCTCCCCCCCCAGCACCCAATGCTCCGAACACCCGACACCCTCCGGGCGGGCGCCTGGGCAGGCCCGCTGAACCTACCTTCACTATGTCCTCATTTATGTTCTTGGGGTCTCGGTTCACCAGGTCGATCTCCTTGCAGTGAATGTCCTTGACGATCTGGGCCTCCAGGTCTGTGTGCTCTTCGGCCATCATCATGGGGCTGGGGGACCGTGGGAGGAGATGGGAGCCGTGTGGCTGGCTGGGGAGGAAAAGGCTTGGGGCAGGGACACCAGTTCAGTGTCCCCAGACCTGTGCCCCTGTCGGCTAAAAAGGCCCCACCCAGCATGCCAGCTGACAGCTGTCCCACATAACTTAAGCCGGCCTCTCACCAAAGCCTCTGTGGCAGGCCTCCAAGCTAAAATTAAGACCAGAGCTCTGCTGGATGGCCCAGCACTTTTTAAAGGGGGCTGCTGTGGGCACTGGGCCTCTCGTGAGGAGCAGAGGGCCTGGCATTCCCGGCCTGGCAGCACAGCTCAGCCATTGGTGTGAGGTCCTAGAATTTGCCATGCCGTGTCAGCTTTTGAGCTCCTGGGAGTGGGGATGGGACTGGGATCCCAGCTCTGCCTCTTACTGGCTGTGTGAGCTGGACACATCTCCCCTCTCTGGGCCACCGTGTCCCCACCTGTAAAATGGGGCCCTGATAATACTAATCAGGGATCTTCTTCCCCTTGTGGAGAGAAGGAGACAAGCTTGTGTGTGGAAAAGGGCTTCACAAAGGAGCTGAAACGTGCCTGGGAGGGATCTGTGTTAGAGCGGTTTGCTCCTGGCCCCGCTGTGTGGTGGGCTGGCAGCGCTGGGATTTTCCTACTTCTGGGGTTTCCCCCTGGACAGAGGTGATGGACCATGGCCTGGGGTGGGGCTGGGGGTAAGACAGTGAAGGAGACCACTGATGGTTGCCCACCCTCCTCTGACTCCTTGACAAGACATGGGGAGGACGTGAAGTCCACGTTTACCCTGCCCTCTGTCCTACCCCTAGTATAGCTTTCAGGGAGTTCTTGGACCACAGGCATTACTGGGGTGTACCTCTCTTAGGTGACTTCTCAGTTTTTCTGTATCTTCTTCCAACTCCGCCATCACTCAAAGCCTTCCCAGCATGAAGAATGAAGACTTGAGTCCCCAGGTGCCAGGGTCTGTGCATCCATTCATCCACCCACCTACTTATTCATTCAAGATTCGCTAACAGCTGGGGCTGAGCAGACTCATCAGCTTCTGTTCCTGCCTTGAGGAACTCATAGTGGAACAGACTGGTCAAAAATAAGTAATTTTAATACAGCATGGCAAGTGCCCCAGGTCAGCATATTTTTTAAAAACTTTTCTTAAAAATCCATAGGAGGAAATGGCTTACTCTGAGGGCATCAGGGAAGACTTCATGGAGGAAATGGCTTTAGAATCAGGTGTTAAGTACAAGCTGGAGTTCATCACATAGAACATTTCAAATAGGAAGACCAAAGCTCTCAGAGGACTGGTATAAAGTGACCAACTTTTTTACAATGAAAAGGAGGGCAAAAATAAATTGAAAACAATATTGTAAATAGAAAAAACATTTTATTTATTGCAACAATAATATACTATAATATGATAAATGCATAATAAAAACATTTGTAATATTTTATATTGTAACTATGCTTACATGCCTATTAATTTTTAATAATAATTGTAAGAAAGAAGTACTCATTTAGGTACTGATCCTTGACAAATCGTCATGCCAAATACAAATATGTCACATCACACGCAATGGATCAACTCTGCATTGATCGAATACGAACATTTACAAATTAATCTTCCAGTATCAAAAAAGGAGGACATGTAGGAAGACACTTTTCGAGAGAGGACAGAATGTACAAAAGAAGGACTGTCCTCCCTAAAGGAGGACGACTGGTCACCTTAACTGGTGAGAACAAGAATGCTGAGAAGCGCGCTCCTGGAGCATGGCTTGTCTGGGGGGTAGGGCGTGAGATGGGCGCTGCGGGGGGCTGGGTGTGAAGGATCCTGAATGTCATTTTAAAGAAGATGTATTTTATCTGGAGGTGCTGGGGTGCCATTGAAGACTCCAGAGCACTGGAGGGTCTTTATCAGATTTGTGTGTGAGGAATATCCCTGGTGGCTGGGACTGGGTGAGGTCTGAGGCAGGAGGACTACTCAAAAAGTGGAGGCGATAAGGGCCCCATCAGTAAATGTGCTTGGCTACTTACTGATACTAAAGATACAAAATGATAGTGGCTTGTATAAAGTAGGGACTTTTTATTCTCTTACATAACACAAACAGGTAGTTCAGAACTTTTGTGGTAGCTACATAATATTATTAGGCACCCAGACCTCCATCTTTCTATTCTGCTATTGTCAAAGTCACCTCATAGGCACAAGATAACTGCTGCTCTTCCAGCCATCGTATCTGTGTCTAGACAGGAATAAAGGAAAGGGCAGGGGAAGGAAAGGCCTCTTTCAGCTGAGTGAGCTCCAATAGAAAGCTTTTTCAGAAGTCTCACTTGACAACTTCTGTTTATTTCTTGGCAAAGGAGGCTTAAAATGTATTTATTTATTTATTTTTAGCTGAGCGCACTGTCAGCCATTACAGTGTCACTAGGAATAAATGATTGGCATCAAAAAAACTCTGTAGGCCCTGGCTGGCTAGCTCAGCAGTAGGGTGTTGGCCTGGTGTGTGGAAGTCCCAGGTTTGATTCCCAGCCAGGGCACATAGGAGAAGTGCCCATTTGTTTCTCCATCCTTCCCCCTCTCCTTTCTCTCTGCCTCTCTCTTCCCCTCCCACAGCCAAGGCTCCATTGGAACAAAGTTGGCCTGGGCACTGAGGATGGCTCCACGGCTTCCACCTCAGGTGCTAGAATGGCTCCAATTGCAATGGAGCAACGACCCAGATGGGCAGAGCACCGCCCCCTGGTGGGCATGCCGGGTGGACCCTGGTCGGGTGCATGCCGGAGTCTGTGTCTCTGCCTCCCTGCTTCTCACTTCAGAAAAATACAAAACAAAACAAACAAACAAACAAAAACTGTTGCTAAATCTCCTGGGAATTATCTGTAGTTTTTTTTTTCTTTTATCCCCTGGTCTGGGCCTCCAGGTCCTAGGGATATGTACCCCACCTGCAAAGCAATTGGGACAAAGAAACAATGTTGTTGCTTGTGTTCACGTGGAATATGGCAGGAATCTGAACCTGAGCTTGAGTCTTGTATACTGCGGGACCAGACTGGGTGAAAAGCTGGGCAGTGGTATTGTCACAAGGGATGGGGGAGCCACCTGGAAGAGCCTCATCCTAAAGGAGAAGTGATGATGGTAGATGATAGTAATGCTTCTGGAAGATTGTATTTTTCAAAGATGGCTGACTCTATGCTATGGGAATGGGACTGACATTCCTGCCACTGAGAGATGGGTGTGTGTTCTTCCCCTTTAATTTGGACGGGGGGGTTAGATCACTCTGAGTCATGGGGCAGCAGCATTGATGCACTGTGACTTTGGGCCAGGCAATGGAAGGGTCCAGCATCCTGATTCTGTCCTCTCGGGATGTTTGCCCTTGGAACTCAGCCATATTGTGAGGAAGCCCAAACTAGGCCTTGTGGAGAAACCATAGTAAAGAAACTGAGGCCCACCACAGCTGTTGGCCAATATCAACCTTCAAACATGGAAGTGAATGAGACTTTGAATGACTCCAGTCCTGCCTTTTTTTTTTTAATTGATTTTAATTTATTATGTTTACATAGATTCTAGTGTTGCCCTGAATGTATCCCCCCTCCCCCGTATTCCCCTCAATATCTCCCTTCCCCCCCCCCATAGTGTCCTCCCTCTTTCCCTTCAGGTTTATCCCCTCCTATCTTCCTCTTCCCTCTGTCCTCTTTTCCTCTGGTCCCTTTGATCCCTCTTCTGTCTCAATTCCTTTCCTCAGTTCTCACTGTTCCTTGGATTCCTCAAATGAGTGAGGTCATATGATATTTTTCTTTCTCTGCCTGGCTTATTTCACTTAACATAATAGTTTCCAGGTCCCTCCATGTTGTCACAAAAGGTAAGATTTCCTTCTTTTTCATGGTCCCATAGTATTCCATTATGTATATGTACCACTGCTTTTTAATCCACTCATTCACTGACGGACACTTGGGCTGTTTCCAGATCTTCGCTATTGTGAACAATCCTGCCATAAACATGGGGGCGCATTTCTCCTTTTCAAACAGTGCTATGGTGTTCTTAGGGTATATTCCTAAAAGTGGGATAGCTGGGTCAAAAGGCATTTTGATTTTTAATTTTTTACGAAATCTCCATACTGTTTTCCACAGTGGCTGTACCAGTCTGCATTCCCACCAGCAGTGCAGGAGGGTTCCCTTTTCTCCATATTCTCGCCAGCACTTCTGTGTTGTTTTGCTGATGAGCACCATTCTGACTGGTGTGAGGTGATATCTCATTGTGGTTTTAATTTGCATTTCTCTAATGATTAGTGATGTTGAGCATTTTTTAATATGCCTATTGGCCATCTGTATGTCCTCTTTGGAGAAGTGTCTATTCATTTCTTTTGCCCATCTTTTGACTGGATTGTTTAATCTTCCTGGTATTGAGTTTTACAAGTTCATTATAAATTTTGGTTATTAACCCCTTATCAGATGTGTTGTCGAATATGTTCGCCCATTGTGTGGTTTGTCTTTTTATTCTGTTCTTATTGTCTTTAGCTGTGCCAAAGCTTTTTAGTTTGATATAGTCCCATTTGTTTATCCTGTCTTTTATTTCACTTGCCTGTGGAGATAAATCAGCAAATATATTGCTGTGAGAGATGTTGGAGAGCTTACTGCCTGTTTTCTTCTAAGATGATATGGTTTCATGACATACATTTAAGTCTTTTATCCATTTTAAGTTTATTTTTGTGAATAGTGTAAGTTGGTGGTCTAGTTTCATTTTTCTGCAGATAGCTGTCCAAGTTTCCCAACACCATTTATTGAAGAGGCTGTCTTTACTCCATTGTATGCTCTTACCTCCTTTGTCAAATATCAGTTATCCATAAAGGTGTGGGTTTATTTCTGGGTTCTTTGTTCTGTTCCATTGATCTATATGCCTGTTCTTATGCCAGTACCAAGCTGTTTTGAGTACAATGACCTTGTAGTATAACTTGATATCAGGAAGTGTGATACCTCCCACTTTATTCTTCCTTTTCAAGATTGCTGAGGCTATTCGTGTTCTTTTTTGGTTCCATATATATTTTTGGGATATGTGTTCTATATCTTTGAAGTATGTTATTGGTATTTTAATTGGTATTGCATTGAATTTATAAATTGCTTTGGGTAGTATAGACATTTTAATGTTTATTCTTCCTAACCATGAGCATGGTATATGCTTCCACTTGTTTGTATCTTCCTTGATTTCTTTTATCAGTGTTTTATAATTTTCCGAGTACAAGTCTTTAATCTCCTTGGTTAAATTTACTCCTAGGTACTTTATTTTTTTGGTTGCAATAGTGAAGGGGATTGTTTCCTTAATTTCTCTTTCTGACAGTTCATTGTTGGTATATAAAAATGCCTCTGATTTCTGTGTATTAATTTTATATCCTGCCACCTTGCTGAATTCATTTATCAGGTCCAGTAGTTTTTTGTGTATTAATTTTATATCCTGCCACCTTGCTGAATTCATTTATCAGGTCTAGTAGCTTTTTGATAGTTTTTTTTTCTATATACAATATATCATCTGCAAATAATGATAGTTTTACTTCTTCTTTTCCAATTTGGATGCCTTTTATTTCTTCTTCTTGTCCGATTGCTGTGGCTAAGACTTCCAGGACTATGTTGAATAAAAGTAGTGAAAGGGGGTGCCCCTGCCTTGTTCCTGATCTTAAGGGGATTGCTTTTAATTTTTGCCCATTTAGTATGATATTGGCTGTGGGTTTGTCATAGATGGCTTTTATCATGTTAAGATATGTTCCCTGAATTCCCACTTTGCTGAGAGTTTTGATCATGAATGGGTGCTGAATTTTATCAAATGCTTTTTCTGCATCTATTGAAATCATCATGTGGTTTTTCTCCTTCCTTTTGTTTATGTGATGAATCACATTGATTGATTTGTGAATATTGTACCAGCCTTGCTTTCCTAGAATAAATCCCACTTGATCATGGTGTATGATTTTTTTCATATATTGCTGGATCCAGTTGGCTAATATTGTTTTTGAGAATTTTAGCATCGAGATTCATCAGGAATATTGGCCTATAATTTTCTTTTTTTGTGTTGTCTTTGCCTGGTTTTGGAATCAGTATTATGCTCGCCTCATAAAAGGAGCTTGGAAGTCTTCCTTCCTCTTAAATTTTTTGAAATTTTGAGAAAGATAGGAATTAGTTCTTCTTTGAATATTTGGTAGAATCCACTTGTGAAGCCATCAGGCCCTGGGCTTTTGTTTGTTGGGAGTTTTTTGATAACTGTTTCAATCTCATTTGTTGTAATTGGTCTGTTTAGGTTTTCTGATTCTTCCAGATTGATTTTTAAAATATTATATGTTTCAAGAAATTTTTCCATTTCACCTAGATTGTCTAATTTTTTGGCATACTGTTCTTCATAGTATTTTCTTACAATCCTTTGTATTTCTGTTATGTCAGTTGTTATTTCTCCACTCTCATTTCTACTTTTATTTATTTGAGTCCTCTTTCTTTTTTTCTTGGTGAGTCTGGTTAAAGGTTCACTGATCTTGTTTACCTTTACAAAGAACCAGCTTCTAGTTTCATTGATCCTCTGTATTGTTTCTTAGCCTCTATGTAATTTATTTCTGCTCTGATTTTTATTATTTCCTTCCTTCTACTACCTCTGGGCTTTACTTGCTGTTCTTTTTCTAGTTCTTTTAGATTCAGGGTTAAGTTGTTTATTTGAGCTTTTTTTAACTTCTTAAGGTATGCCTGTAATGCTATTAACTTCCCTCTCAGTGATGCTTTTGCTGTGTCCCACAGATTTTGAGTTGTTGTATGCTCATTATCATTTGTTTCTAGGAATTTTTAAATTACTTCTTTAATCTCATTGTTAACCCATTTGTTATTAATAACATGCTATTTAGTTTCCAAGTGTTTGAGTATTTTTCAGTTTTTCTATTGTGGTTAATTTCTAGTTTCATGCCATTGTGATTAGAGAAAATGCTTGATATGATTTCAATCTTCTTAAATTTGTTGAGACCACTTTTGTGTCCTAACATGTGGTCTATCCTAGAGAATGTACCATGAGCACTTGAAAACAATGTATATTTTTATGCTTTAGGGTGGAAGGTTCTGAAGATTTCTAGTAAATTGAGTTGATCTAGTGTGTCCTTTAGGTCTGCTGTTTCTTTGCTAATTTTATTTCTTGAGGATCTATCTAGTGATGTTAGTGGGGTATTGAAATCCCCTACTATTATAGTATTGCTGTTGATCTCGCCCTTTATATCCATCAAAGTCAGTTTTTTATATTTAGTTGCTCCTATAATTGGTGTGTAGATATTTATAATGTTTATACCTTCCTGTTGGATTGCTCCTTTTATCATTATGTAGTGACCTTCTTTATCTCTTACTATAGCCTTTGTTTTAAAGTCCATTTTGTCTGATATAAGTATTGCTACTCCAGCTTTTTTCTCATTTCCATTTGCATGAAATATTTTTTTCCATCCTTTTACCTTCAGTCTATGTGCATCTTTTCTTTTAAGGTGTGTCTCTTGTAGACAGCATATGTATGGGTTCTGTTTCCTTATCCACACAGCTACCCTATGTCTTTTAATTGGATCATTTAATCCATTTACATTTAAGGTTATTATTGATATGTAGTTGTTTATTGCCATTTTATTCTTTAAAGCTGTATTCCCCTTTTGCTATATTTTTTCCCCCTTGATATATTTATAACAGGCCCCTTAACATTTCTTGCAGCATTGCTTTGGTTGTAGTGAACTCCTTGAGTTTTTTTGGTCTGGGTAGTTTTTTATTTCTCCTTCAATTTTAAACAATAGCCTTGCTTGATAAAGTAGTCTTGGTTGTAAGTTTCCTGAGACTTTTTGAGTCTCTTTTCTTTTTCTGCTCTGCTTCCGTGCCTTTGTTTATCTTGTCCTCTAACTCACGATTTGATCTTCAGCTTCATCCATCCTGCTTTTAATTCCTTCCATTGTGGTCTTCAGTTCTGATACTGTATTTGTCATTTCTGACTGATTCTTTTATATTATTTCAATGTCTTTTTTTATATTTTTTATCTCTTTAGGTCTTTGTAATGACCATCTATTGTTGTTCTAAGATCTTTGAGCATCCTCACAATCATTAATTTAAACTCTGCATCTGGTAATTTGGTTATATCTGACTCATTCAGGTCCTTCTCTGGGGATTTCTCTTGATTCATTTTGGTTGCATTTCTCTGCCTTCCCATTCATCTGTGTATAAGAAGGTTTGGGCCACTGGAGTCCAATGGGTGTGGCCTCTGTGTTCCCTAGGTGTGGTCTGTCTACAGGCCCATGACCCTCTTTGCCTCTGCCTGGGGTGTTCAGGTATAGGCATTGCTGGCGCTGGCCCTGTGTGGCTGTTGCTGCAGTTTTTGCCTCTCCTCCATGGGAGGCGTTGTATTCATGTTCCTGGGTCTATAAGCCTCAGCTCACCTCAGCCTTCGCCCCACCCCTGCGGGTGGGCTTATGTACCACCTGGGGCCGCAGGCAGGGGTGAGCACCTTTGCTCAGCTGGGGGTCTCCGCCTGTTCCAGGGCTTCTGCCCCGCCCCCACAGGAGGAGCTGGCTTGTGCTTCGGGTGCAACCCTCAGCTCTGTGGCTAGGCGAGGCTGTGCGCCCCTGCGCCCTTGCTCAGCAGTTTTTCTCCGCCCATTCTGGGGCTCCCGCCCTTTCCCAGACCGCTGCCGTGGGTCCCTGTCTAGCAAGGCTGAGCTCACGCCTGGGTCTCAGTGTTGGCCAGCTGGCTTTCGTCCTCGCCAACAGAACTGCGCTTCTGCGTCCCACCGCTGTCTGCCCTCCGGTGAGCCCTCAGCTGTGTTGGTGGGGGCGCTGCAGCTCAGACCCTAACACTCCATACTGTAGTCCTGAAAGTTCCCTTCTTCTAAGCAGCTCTGCTCTGAGTGCCGCGGGAGAGCTTATTTGGCTGGTGTCCTGCTTCCCTTTGCTGGTATTGCTGGTTCCAGGGAAAATATTCCCTTCAGATTTGGGGAGTGACTCAGCCCAGGGGTTAGGGTAGCTGTCCCTCACAGTGTTTCTCCCTGTGCCTTTCAGTCCACACTTCTTTCTGCTGTTCCTGTCCTCTCCTCTCTCCTTAGAACCCTGGGTGAGTGGTTGTAAAAGAGGTTTTAAGCGTGGTCCCTTTAAGAAGAAGCCTGGGTCTGAGAAAACTGTCTCTTTCTCACAAACAGTATCCTGGCTTGTTCACAGCTCAATACTGTCCATATACCTCTTCAAGGCTTTGGGGCTGCAGGCTGGGGCTTTGTTCCTGGGACTCAGGACCCTCCCCTCTCCACTAAACTCTCTTCCTGCCTCGTGAGTCTCTCCAGGCTGCTGTTAGCTCCGGGAGCTGAGGAGCCCTCTCTGCATTTCTGCTTTTCCTACCAGTCTCAATGTGGCTTCTTCAGTGTTCCTTGGTTGAAGAGTCCTCTTAGTTTAGTCCAAAGTTGGTTTTTCCAGATGATGGTTCTTAAAATTAAGTTGTAATCCACTTTGGTTCTGGGAGATGGAAGTTGGTACGTCCACCTACTCCATCACCATCTTCTTAAATACTCTCCAGTCCTGTCTTCAAGTCATCCCTAAACAGCTTCATGCCTTCTGGCTGCAGCCCAGACAACATGGAACAGAGAAAAGTTGTTTTCTCTGTGCCTTTCTTGAATATAGTAACCACAGTGTCCATGAGATAGATAGATAGAAAGATAGATAGATTTTTTTTTAAAGTGAGAGGTGGGGAGACAGAGAGATAGACTCCTGCATGCATCCCATCAAGATCCACCCGGCAAGCCCCCTACCAGGTGATGTTCTGCCCATCTGGGGTCGCTGCTCTGGTGCTTGGCAACTGAGCTCTTTTAGCACCTGAGGTGAGGCCATGGAGCCATCCTCAGTGCCCGGGTCAACTTTGTTCAAACCATTCAAGCCACCATGGCTGAGGCAGGTACAGAAGGAGGAGGGAGAGAGAGAGAGAGAAGAAAGAAGGGTGGAGAAGCAGATGGTTGCTTCTCTTATGTGCCCTGACTGGGAATCGAACCTGGGACTTCCACGTGCCAGGCCAATGCTCTACCACTGAGCCAACTGGCTAAGGCCTCCATGAGTTTTAGAGTTCTTTTAGTGCCACTAAATTTGAGGGTAGCTTGTTTCACAGTCATAATAACTGGGACCATGAGTAATGACAGAAGGCATAGCAACTACTGTTTGTTGTGGTTCCCTGAGTGCTGGTGTTATGCTAAAGCCCCATGGAGGTGTAAGTTGGCTCATTTGTCATGTGAAACTGTTGCAGCCTTGAGCTGGTGATCAGTGACAGGGCCACGGTTGTGGGGCAGCTAATACAGATTTTGGATTTCAGAGCAAGTAAATGCTGTGGCCTGAGGTGACCAGGGAGTGCTTTCTGTAGGTGGCAGCACTTCAGCTGGACCTGAGGGATGACTGGAATAAGAGAGGCAGCATGCGAAGAGGCAGACACGGGAGGCAGACACCGGAAGCAGAGCTGTCTCTCATTTCACTATGACAATCCTATTTCCAAAGATAAGGTAGTTGAAAGAGCACTTAACCCAGGAATCGTGAGTCTTGAGGTCTTTCTTGGCCCCATTACTAACCAGCTCTGTGACCTTGGCTCAGCTGTTCACCTTCTCTGTGCCTCGTGTTCTCAGTTGTCAAAAGTGGATGGTGAACGTGCCAGATGTCTCACACACAGGAAGAAAATTTAACGGGGCACCACCAGGCCAATGGACCCGTGGAGAAAACGTTATGAAGAACACACTGAAAGATGAAGCTTTCACATCAGCCCCAGGGTGATGTGTCTGACCCGAGACACATAAAGGATGAAGAGTGACTTCCCGAGCTTGTTTTCTGCCTGTGGTTTTATGGAGGACGCTGCTTCTAATTTTAAAAGCATTTGTTGTTGTTGTTCGGCAGAGAGATAAAAATCTTTGAAAATGAGATGTTCAAGAAGACAGAAATTTGTGGAGTGTGAAAGAGGAAATAATTGGAAAGATGATATGGACCCACTCACTGAGAAAGTCGTAGCCCTTCAATCTGAAGATCCAGTTAACGGGCAAATGAGGAGCTACCATTCACCAGCAAGATATATCACTTATGAAAAAGTAAGGCTAGGATGTCATTGAAAAGGTCACTTTTTTTGTTTTTTCCTAGGAGTTTTAGATCTAGGCAAAGGGCTCCTATTTTCTGTTTACCACTTGGCTTTCAGGAGTTGCGTTTAGAAGACAAACCACAGCATTACAGCTAGAAGAGACTCACTTCCTGCATTTTACAGATGAAGAAACAGATGGCCAGAGTCTTGGTCAATGGAGGGGAGAGCTTGGGATTGGGAGAGAGAACTGGGAATAATTTGCCAAATGCCAGTCATTCTCCTCCAAGCTTCAGTTTACTCATCTGTGTAATAAGTATGAGAAAACCATATTTTCTTACCAGATTTTGGTACCTGATTCCTACCAGATATATTGATGATCTTTGGAATGGTTTCCGAAATGGACACTGTGATGTCAGGATGCATTAACAGAGATATATCATCTAGAATGATGGAGGTGACTATTTTACTCAACTCTGCACTGGTCAGACTATACTTGGAGCCTTGTTTGGGCTCCATAGTTTAAGAGGAATCTTGGGAAACTAGATCCTATTAAAAGAGGGTAAATAAGAGGGTGCAGATTCTTGAAACATGTCTTATGAGAAACAGACAATTTTTGACTGGAAAAGGCAAGATTCAGGAAGGAAGAACAGAATTTTACTCAGATCCTTGAAGGTTTATGGGACAAGATTTATTCTAGATGGTCTGAAAGACTGGTGATTAAATGAAAATCTCTGGCTTCACTCTAGCTAGAGCCTGCCTCATAGTAGGCCTCTTGATAAGAATAGCTGATAGAATTACTGTTAACGGTACCAGAAACACTCAGTTTTCCAAAAGTGTAACAGGCTGCTTCAGAAAGGGGTGAGCTTCCTGAGGCCAGAATTATTAAGGCAAAGATGAAAAGGTAGTCTAGGATGGGAAAAGTCAAGGGATAGGCAAACTTTGGTGCCAGATAGTAAATATTTTAGGCAGATCTGCCTACATAATTTATAGAGTTCCATAATCTTCATACAATATCAGGGTGGTTGACTCTTTCACGGACTAGCATGAAGTTTCCAGCAGACGGGCAGCAGTCCACGGACCGGCAGTGTAAACTCACTGATTTACAGCAACCTGTGATAAACAAAAAGAAGAGGCTCTTGTTCAGAAATGATTAAGAATTTCAGAACGGCAGCAGCAGAGCATTAAGGCAAGCTTGCAGGCATCTTTTGATCTGGGGGTCCTGTGGATTGTGTGCCCATGTAGTTGACCTTGGCTTTAGGCCATGATGTCTCTGTCACAATGATTCAACTCTACCATTGTAGCCCCAAAGCAGCCACAGACAGTACGGAAGTCAAGGGGCATAATTGTGTTCCTGTAAAACTTCATTTATGAAAATAAGTGGCTGGCAGATTTTGGCCATTGGGTTGTAGTTTGCCGACCCGGCCCTGGGATGGAGAGGCTCTGAGTTATGTTCTGGCCAGTCCGGTCCGGTCCATGTCTGAGTCAGTGCAGCTGTACTCTCCTGCCTTCTCTCACCTGCAGGAAGAACACCTCTGCCTCGAGCCTCACACCTCTCTGGGATGCCTTGAACCCTTACCTCTCTTTGGAGTAAATGAACCCAAGGTCCCCTCAGAGGTGGTTGCCAAAACTGGGGAGACTGGCTCTGATATTGCTCATCCTGAGTCCACTCTGCCTCCCAGGTCAGAGAAGAGATGGGAAGGTTGCCAACCTCAAGGACCCACAGTGACAACACTGTGGAGAAGCTGGAGCAGGCTCCCCGAAAGGGAAGCGTCTGCATGAGCAGGGCTGGGAGAAGCCTCGGCTGTCTTCCTTCAGCTTGCTCTCTGAGAACAGCAGGAGCAGCTGCGTTCAGCACGGTCTTCTTTGATCCCTAAAGACCTGATGTCTGAATGGGGTTGTGCCGGCTGGATTTCTGCATTTCTCTTTGAGCTACGTGGTGGCTGATCTGGACCCCCATTGATGTCCCAGAGGCAGGGTGCCCTGGAGGTGACGGTTTGGTCTGAAACATCATTTTGCTGAGTTCACAAGGGGCTGTGGTGCCCCTGTATCTGTCTGCTTGTCTCCCGTAGGATCTGTGTCTCGGCTTCAGAAAGAATTGGTTCCAGGTTAATCTCACCTGAGCCAGGGCGCTGAACTGCAGGAGTCCTGGAAATTCTGAGAATGCCCACTTCACAAACAATGCCTCGTTTGGAAACAGGTTGAGCTCAGCTCCTCTCTGTCAAGGACGCTTTCTGGGACTGTTTTTCCATTCAACAGGCAGCAACTGAGAGCTGGTGTTTTTGCTGGGCGCAGCAGCTGGGAAGCAAAGATGAACGATGTATTGTTTCAACACACACTTACTGGGTGTGTGCACATCATGGGGGCTGAGGGTACAGTGGTGAAGACGGCCGGGCGGGCCCTGACCTGGTGGCTGCACAGCTCTGCTGGGGCAGCAGACAAGGAGAGACTGACCATCAGGGGGCCCAGCACGATATCTGCACATGGTAGGAGAGCTGCAAGAAAACCACAGGAGGCGGACCAACCTGTTCCTGCCTGGGAGGGTTTCACTGCCTTGTAGGAGATGAGAGCGGCACCCACAGGCCCTGCAAAGTGATAAAGTTCCAGTGAGCAGCTGGGTGGACACTGTTGCCCTGAGCAAGGCAAGAGCAACATGATGATGTTGGGATCGCTGATCTTTGCAAGCAAGGAATTATTGGCCTCCTCCCTCCCCGGGTTTCATAAAGGTGGGCAACTTTCATGAGTAAAATTGTATATGGTTTGAACTGTGTTCCCTGTAAAAGATGTTGTGGTTGTAACCCCCAGTACCTGTGAATGTAATCTTATTCAGAAATAGGGTCTTTGTAGGTGATCAAGTTAAGAGGAGCTCATTAGGGTGGGCCCTCATCTCATATGACTATGTCCTTCCAAAAAGGGGGAAATGTGGACACAGAGACAGACAGGGAGAACACCGTGTGAAGACCGGAATTATGCTGCCGTGAGCCACGGAAGCACCGGAAGCTAGGAGAGACTTCTGGGAGAGACCTTTCCCTAGCGCCTTCAGGGGGAGTGGGGGCTGCAGATGCCTGGATCTTGAACTTGTTGCCTCCTGAACTCAAAGGGTTGTTTGAGTTCTCTGTTTGTGGTACTTTGTTGCAAAGCTAATTAATGTACAGTGGAAAAAACGAAATTTCTAACAGCATTTAGTTTCCTTTTGCTTCTGTAATGGATGGTAACTTGCTATAAAATAACAAGACATTTCTGTCTTACACTTCAGTCCTCATGGCCAGGTGTCAGCAGGCCCTCAGGACCCGTTTCCTTGTCTTTCTAGCTTTGAGAGGCCACGGGTGTTCTTTGGCTTGTGGCCCCTGCCTCTGTCTTCAGAGAGCTTCCCTTCAATCTCTGCTCCCGTCTGCCCTCTGAGTACTTCCCAAACCCCATACTGTTGGTCTCCAGGGACCTTTTGATTTTTGCCTGCTGCCATATGAGCACCTGATTTCTTTTGAGCCTGCAGCCTCTGGCTCTGTGGGGATTCTGGGGCCCCGCATGCCGGGCAGTCTGTCTGGACAGCAGAGACACTGCTGGCCCCAAGCTGGGCAGCCAAAATACATCCAGTCCCAGACTTTACTTCCCTCCCTCTCTTTTCACACGAATGCTGATTGAAGACAGAAAGCAGATCAGGGACTCCTCTGAAGAGGGACTTTCCACAGCCAGAGCCCTCGGAGAGTGGAATAGGTGGAGAACTAAAGTAGCTCACAGGAGAAAGCAGACTTCTGTAGAGCGTGGGTTTCTGAGTCAAACCTACCTGAACGGATCTTCCAGTCATGAGTGGTATGACCTTGGACCTGAGTTTTCTGACCTGTGGCATAGGAATGACACTAATAGGATGACATGAGGAGAACACCAGGGTCACAGACTTACATTCCCGTAAGGGAAGTGAATGAAGTAGGCCAGACGGAAGAAACAGAGGGCTCGGTGGTCATCTCTTTTGATAGACCTGGAGACAAGAGACACACCCCTTTCCTTTCAGATGTAGGAAAACTGGCCGGGCAAACATTAATGGTGGTGTCCAGGGATGCTCAGTCTTAGTGGGGGGGGGGGGTCAGTAAGGAGTGGTAGGGAGTCTGGAGAATTGGAGATCATTTGCCTTACTGCCTCAGACAGAAGTTGGGTGTTCAGTTTTGCGTGTGTTGCTGAATCGCTTAGCCTAAGTGAGGAGGGACTGAGCAGGTAGACTATGGGCTGTAGTCCCCAGGGGCTGTGAAGAATCTTGTAGTAGTTGGCTTCTCATACGTGCTTTGACTGGGCAAGCCAGGGGCTTCCTACTGGCAACCTAAGCATTCAGGTTTACTTTCTATCTACCATAGCACCACAGGTCGGCTTTTTTTCCTTCTTGTTGTTGTTAAGGAGAGAGGAAGGGAGATAGTGAGACAGACTTTTGCATGCACACTGACTGGGATCCACCCGGCAGCCCCTGTCTGGGGTGAATGCTTGAATCAACCAAGCTATTTTTAGTGCCGGAGGCTGACACTCAAACCAACCGAGACACTGGATGTGGGAGGGGAAGAGACAAAGAAAGGGGAAAGGAAGGAGAGAGAAGCAGATGGTTGCTTCCCTTGTGTGCCCTGACTGGGAATCAAACCTGGAACGTCCAGATGCCAGGCTGATGCTCTATCTACTGAGCCAACTGGCTAGGGCCAGGCTTTTCTTAAAGACTTCTTTTTAAATATTTTATTTATTGATTTCACAGATAGAGGAGAGAGACAGGAGGAAAAAGAAGTATCAACTCATAGTTGCTTCACTTGAGTTGTTAATTGATTGGTTGTCATGTGTGCCTTGACCAGGCAAACCCAGGGCTTTGAAATAGTGACCTCAGTGTTTAGGTCAATACTTGATTTACTGCACCACCTCAGACCAGGCTTGTGGAGAAACTCAATGCCCAGGCCACAGTCCAGATCAATTACAGCAGTATCTCTAGGCTAGAACCCAGCATTAGTGATTTCTCAAGCTCCTCTTCTCGGAGATTCCTACTCTGAGAACCAGCAGTCTAGCAGTGGGGACAAGGAGGTCAGGCCATGGGGCCCCTGGAGATGGGGGCCAGGGTGACAGACTGATGGAGAGAAGGGGTTTGTGGTGGGAATTTGGAGGTGAATGACATCCACTGTGCATTGTGACTCCTCCCTGTGACCCCGGATCATCTTCATAAAGCTTCACATATCCCAGTGTGCCTGTTACGGGAGGAGGGGCTGAGTGTAGTGTGAAAATGACTCGGGCTGGAACAGCTAGCTCCTGTAGTAAGAAGAGCAGCCGACTTCCCGAGAACAAAAGGGCCAATGCTCTTGTGAAATTGCTTAGTCGTGGTTATTCTTTTATGGGAAACAGCAGATCCTTTTCAGGACTCAGACAAGAAACGTGACAAGATGTATATTTACAACGAGAAGGAAGTTTGACAGATTGGAAATTAGGGAGATTGCCTTTGGTAGTTATGGAGGCTGGTGTCAGAGTTTGAAGTGCAGGGTTAGCTGCTAAGGGGCTGAAAGGAAAGAAAATGTCCCAACCGTTAGTAGTTTAAATGTAACTCCAGCTCAAAGGAGGCAAAGATAATAGGATGGGTAGGCAACCACTGTCAGAAGTTTAATAGAGTGTTATAGAAAAAAAGAATCCTTGGTCTAGGAAGAATTAATTTTATTAGGGGAAATAGGATACCCTTTGGACAGACCTTGACTTTGTCCCCATTTACTGGACCAGGCAAAGAGTGGTCTGGGTGTTCGGTTCCCTGGAGCTGAGAAAGTTGCGGGGGAGGGAAGTGGTAAGGGTGTAGGAAAGGGGCCGTGTGATTTATAATAAATATATATTTTGTCTTTGTCCCCATTCCTAGCATAGTCCCATAACCACTCTCCTGGACATTGAGCTCTATCACCAGTGGCCAGTGATTTGGTCAGTCCGGCCTAAGAAATAAAGCCTGCATAAAAACCCAAAGGACAAAGATCTGAGAACGTCCGTCTTGGTGAGCACGTGGAGATCCGGGGAGGGTGGTACGCTTGGAGCAGGAAAGGAAGTCCGTCCCCCCCCTAGACCATGCTCTGTGCATCGCTTCCCCTGGCTTCCTGAGTTATATCCTTTTCCAGTGAACTGGTGAACTACTAAGTAAACTGTTTCTCTGAATTCTCTGAGCTGCTCTAACAAATTAATGGAACCCAAGGAGGGGGTAGTGGAGACTTTGATCTATAGCCAGTTGGTCAGAAGGCCAGGTGGCAACCTGGATTTGTAATCGGCATCTGAAATGTGTGTGTATTTGGGGGGACAGTCTTGTGAGACTGAGCCCTTCATCTGTGGGGTCTGAGGCTGACTCCAGGTAGGCAGTGTCAGAATCAGGTTGAATTGTAGGACCCTTCGATAGTGTTGTAGAATTGTTTGGTTTGGGAAAAACACACATTGGAGGCAGGTACTATGGGTCTTGCCCTGAGAGGTGCCGAGGAGAAAGTGGCTTTGGAGTTGGGGCAAGAAGACCGAGGGCGGTGGAGCTTGCAAACCAAGAGAGGAGGACAGTACACTAAAGAAGAGATCACTTGTGGCAGGAAAACCAATGGCCTCACACACTGCCCAAGGCGGGCCTGCGGGACAGGGAGGGTGGCTTCTGAAGGGATCTGAACAGGGCGGTCTTCCCTGTTAATAGAGTCACCTTATGTGGGGAGTTATTGAGCCTTTCAATGTTTCTGACCATTCAGAACTGGCCCCTTCAAAGACCAAAAAGGACTTTGGGAAGACATTGATTCATGGAAAATGAATAACAACCAGGAATAAGTTATTCCTTTGAATTTAGCGTTTCCAAGACGAGTGCCTGATGCCCAGTAGGGGCTCTCTAGAGATTTGTTTATTGAATAAATGCAAAATGGGAGGTAACACCACATCGATTCATGTCTGCGAAGAGAAAAAGAGTAGAAAGGATGTTCAGTCAGAAAATTCTGTGAATGGGGAATGACAGAAAAAATGTGTGCCTTGTTATAGATGTCCCTGAGCTATCCAGGTCTGGACCCCTGTATCTCTGGGCTTGCCCCCACCTGGGGGGAGGGGGAGTCTAGGATTGTGATGTGGGTCTAGTCAATTAGAATGTCTGCTCTGCCAGCAGGGAGGTGGCTGATCTGCCAGCAGGGAGGTGGCTGACAGCATCTGCTTGTTCTTGGCTACTGGAAGTGATTAGGAGTGGCTATTGTGTGCACAAGAATGACTCATGCAGAGCTGAGTCAAGAAATATGGCAGCTATTAGCTGGATTCTGAGTGCTTTTGAATTGACGTTGAAGGCCATTATACTTCTATTAAACACAGGAAGTCTTGAAATATGTGTTTTTGAGAAGATGAGATATAAATTGGGCTGTATAAATTCAGATTCTTCCTGGCTCTGCCACATACCGTGTGTGACTTCAGGCAAGTGACTTCATCTTGCCATGACTCAGTTTCCTTCTCTGCAAAGTGGGTGATGATTGAGTGAACTCATCACCCTGGGATTGAGTGAGTGAACGTACAAATTAGTGCACATGGCAAGAGCTCAATACATTAGTTATTGCTATTAATCATTGATAGTGATGTTTTTTTCAAATGGAGGGAGGGTGAGATTTGTTAGTTATATGTTTCTTGAGTGAGTGGACTCTGAGCATTTGATACCAGACAAAGTGCTAGTATCCACTCTCATTGGGTCTCCATCATAATTCTCGGAAGAAAGTGGGAGCTACTGAGGTTTAGAGACCTCCAATGTGCTGGAGGTCACATAGCTGCTGAGTGGTTGTGCTTTGAACTTAGAGGTGCCAAAGCCTTCCCTCGAGCCACAGAGCCACAGGGTAATTCTGTAAGGGAACAGGATGACTTATAGTTTGCAACTGCAGACAGAATTTAGGTGGAGAGTGCAGAGATGCTACACAGGGATTCTGGGATTACTTTTGCAAAGGGGGTTGAATGGTCCTCACTTGGAGTATGAGATAGGAGATCCTGGGTCTGCTCATATGAGCAGTCTCTAGACAGATTGAACCTGAGTGTCTTCTGGGTGGCATCCTGGAGTGTACTCTGTAGTACAGCTGGGAGGGAAGGTCCTGGGGAGAGGTCCTGGAGGGTGGGAGCAGCCAGCAAGCAGTGGTTGACAGGAAGTGATGTGTAAACACCCCAGCTCCCTCACCCTGTGGAGTAGGGGGAGAGAGGATTGGAAGGGGAGGCTCAACACTGCCCCCTAGAAGTCCCCAGCAGGATCACACTCTAGTCACCCACAGTGGCGGCTGATTGATAACACAGGCTCTGTTGGCATCTGTTTTTTGAGATATAATTTCCCAGCTCCCCTACTGGTTTTCCTTGCATAAGCTCCTTGTACTGAAATTCTTGTCTCAGGGTCTTCTTCTGGGGAACCCAAACTAAACAAAACTGCCTAGCATCTAGTAGATAGAGGCAGGGATGAGCACCCTACTATGCATGGGCAGCCACCCAACAAAGGACTATCCGGCCCGGAAGTCAGCTGTGCCAAGGTTGAGAAACCCAGCCTCAGACAATGGCAGCTGTTCATCCTGCCATGAGTACCTGGCAGGAGCGAGTCCCATTCCCCTGGACAGACCCTTGAGAGCAGACACAGCCCTCAAGACTCACCCGATGGTACACGGAGAGGCCGCTGGGGACAGGGGAGAACAGCCAACATCTCAAGGTGTTAATGAATCAGCTGGAAAGAACCTCAGAGAAGCGGCACTAGAACCGCTGAGCTGGGCTGCCTGATTACACAGGGGAGGGTGGCAAACTCAAGAAAGTACAATGGAAAGAACACAGAGTATTCTTGTCTGGGCTGGAAAGAGAAAAATGGTTATTAGCAAAGCCACAGCTGTAAGGCCCCACCTCCCAGATGCTCCCACCATCTGCACTGTCACAAATCTGGGGTCCTGCAGCAGATCCCCTCCAAAATCACCAGCCTTCCCTTCCATAGGTAGTGGCAGATGATGGGTTTGACAATTAAATATCCCACTTAGTCACCATTTCAAGAAACAAACACTTACGTAGCACTTGCCGAATGCCAGAAGTCGTTCTAGGCACTTCACACATACTCACTCATTCACTTCTCACAAGGAATCCTGTCAGATAGAAATAATTATTTTACAGAAGAAGAAATTGAGGCACAGAAATGTTAGTTAACCTACCAAAAGTCACACAGCTTGTCTGTGGCAGGCCCAGGGTTTGGTTCCCAGCAGCCAGGCTTCAGAGTCAGGACTCTTCAGAGTCTGACCACTGCTCTCTACAGCCTCTTAGCACCAAGACGGCGGTGTTAGCTCCTCTCTCCCGGGTAAGGAAGTGACTTGACTGAGTTTATACAGACATCATGTGGCAGAGTCCAGACTCACTTGGGGCTCATGACTCCAAGTTTAGTGCTCTTCCCCCGGGGTTATAACTGGGCTATTTGTTAAAGAGCTCTTCTTCATCCCCTCTCCACAAATTCACACCCCTGGTACTCACACTCCTTTGACACTTGGCACAGGACTCCGACTCCCCTGAGTCACACAGCACGTGGACAGCTCTGGGCCACGCTGGCCTCTTTCACAAGTACCCCATCCATCCTAATGGCACTAGCTTACGAACTGCTAGAATGAAAATCCCAGTTCACCAGGTTGTTATTTCAGCTCCCTGCTTCTTCACTTTGTTAACCATTTTAAATTAAAATAACAAGGTGGGCCAGTTGCCAATTAAAACCCACTCAAATGTTAGCTCATGACTGTCTAAAGGTTTTATATTACCAGCACCTGGTAGATGTTCTGCAACTGTCTGTTGAGCTCATGCATAAATCAGCTTTCTGAGGCCATTTTAACAGAGGATCCTGGACGTTGCTGCAGCACTCCTTGAAGGATCACCTCCCGTGGTGGGACCTCAGCGTCATTATGCCAGCCACTGAGGTTCAGGGCGCTGGCCCAGCTGTGCCACCTCACCTCCTCGTGCCCAGAGAGCAGTGCAGCCACTGACTGAGATCGTTTCGTTCACACCAGATTCATGAGGGCATGGCAACACCATGCCCGTGCATGATAGATGCCACGGAAGACTGCCCTTCCCATCTGTTCACCCTCTCTGTATGTCAGCTGGCTCTGCCCACAGGAGCTTCGTGACGCATCCTCAGTCTCCCGGTACCACAGCCTTGGATGTCCAAAGCCTGTCCCGCTAATTTCCAGGTAGCTGGAATCCGGATTGCCAGCCTATCTGCCCGTTGTTGGCCATATGTCCCTCTTCTGTTCCCACAAGACACTCGATCACTCACCCCCTGAATTCCCGTACCACTGAGCACGGGTGGCTCTAATGGCAGTAAGGGAAGTCGGTTCTGGAGTGCAGGAGAGGCCTTTCTCCTGCCTGCTCCAGCTGCTCTCATGGCGCTTCCCTTCCGGGAGCAAAAGGTTGGATGCATCTGCTCCTTGGGTTGCCCTTCTCCCTTCTCTCCCAAGAACATCTTGAAGCCCAAACACTGGTCAACCACTCTGGACCAGTTGTTCTCAAGGTGTGGTCCTCAGACCAGCATGAGCATCCCTTGGAAGCTTGTCAGACATGCAGCCTAGGGCCCCACCCCAGACTTGGAAACTCTGGGACGGGGTCCAGTGACCTCCAAGCGATGATCACACTCAAGTTTGGAAACCTCAGGTCTAGACAACCAGTGTTCTTTCCCTTGGGAAGTTTCTGCTGAGTCCAGATGTCTTCTCCTTGTTATGAAGGTTTCAAGGGGAATTGGACTTTTGGGGAGGGGCTCAGCTTCTACCAGTAACTTCCTGATTTAGGCAACAGAGCATGGACTTTGGAGTCACAAGCCTGGCTTCTGCCCTTCCTGCCACTTACAGGCTGTGCAGCCCTGGGAAAGGTGGGCCACCTCTCTGAACCTTGGCTTCCTCCTCAAATGATATTCTTCACTTTACCTCCTTCCATAATTCTTGTGAGTTTCAGAGGAGGTCCTTTATGGACTGTCAACCCTGAGGAAGTGTGGGGTTAGTTTTAGGCTCTCAGGCTTCCTTCCTGCCTGGGGCCGCTGTGGTCTCTTTTTCCTTTGAACAAATCTCTGTTGTGCTGAAAGCCTGGGTCTCCTGGGGGTGGGAGTGGATGCAGAGCCTATTGATAAATTGGTTCGAAGACATAAACATAAGGGGTGTGAGCAGAGCTGGCCAGAGACATCTCCAAATCTGACTTCCCCCGAGGCGCCCCTGCTGGTGACACCCTCCTATAAGCGGGAGCTGCAGGGGGAAGAGGAGCATGGACTGCGGCTGCCCGTGCAGGACTCTTCTCGCATGGCGTCTCACTCAAACACTCCTGACTGCTGAGAGAAAGGGAGAGAGCGACACAGACAGAAACACTGCCCCCAGTTCCTCGATGAGAAAGCTGAGAATACCGTTCCCCTTGACCCTACCAGCTTCAGCGCTTTTTATTATTCTGAGCTCCTTTAATTCTTGCAACCCTGAAAATAAAAATGTTCCGTAATTATAATTCTCACCTCTGTACATATTTTTCTTTTTCTTTTTTTGCACTAGGCATATTTAAAGCATTTTTTAAGTTGTTACATAATCCTCACAATTGTCATTTTAAATGGCTTCATAATATTCCATTAGGAGGGCATAATATAATTTTTTGAACTCATTCCCTATTGTGGCTATTTAGATTGTTTTAAAACTGTTTTTGGTGCACCATTAAATTCTGTTCCAACATCTTTAAACATCAGTCTTTCAGATTCTTTTAGAAAAAAATTCTGTGGAGTGTAACCATTGGGTTATAGGGTTTCTACAATTTTGTGGCTCAAGAAACACTTCCAAATTACTTTCCAAAATATTCTGCCACTAGCTGTATTTGAACTCACCAGCTTTTCTACACCTTTGCCATTGTTAGGCTTTATTGTTATTTATTGTTTTTGTTCACTTGTTAGATATTGTGTTGGCACATCATAGTTTCTACTTAAATTTCTTTGGTAATTGGTGATGCCAACCTTTTTATTTCTATGTTATCTGATGTTTCTTTTCTCTCCTTGGGAAATTTTCTTTTTCACATTTTAATTATTTGTATGAGCTCTTTATATAGATACTAACTCTCTGATATGTTTGTTTGCTAATGAAGGAAAAACAAGTTGTTTACCTCATGTTTTCTTCAACCATTCCCCAACCCCCTTCCTCCAGATTCCTCCGAGGGGGGAGGAGGTTGGGATGAAAGGAGAAACAACTTGTTTACCATTCCCCCACCTCCTTCATCCTTCATCAGGTCATCTGGTTTCTTCCGACCATTCTCCAACCCCCTCTCATCCAGTTAATGATATCCCCATCTCTCCCTTCCCCCTTCGTGCAGCCGTTTGAATTAGCCAATCGAGAAAGAGTAAGATGTACGGCAGCACCCCAGCCAGTGGGGCAAGCCCCAGCCTAGGGCCTGCGTTGAGGATAAAAGCAGAATCCGCCCTCTGCATGCTTGCTGGCTGGCTTTTACAAGCAGCAGCACACGTTCTGCAGAAGTTACTAAATTGCCTTGCTGAGGTATTTTGTCTCCACGAGTCTTGCTTAATTCTGCCTCTAACACTTCTCACTTCTAAGTGGTTAATGTTTTTTTCTTCTCAAACTTGTTTTTAAACTGTAGGCTATAATGACGTAACTCTGTGCACCTCCAACTTATGATGCCTGATGACCTCAGTGTTGCCAATGGCCGAGCACTTTGAATATTAGAAGTTCAATTTGCAATGAAATGGATCTGGATGCAGGCTGACGTCCAGGCAGGAATGGATTGCTGAGTGCCTGACATCTCAAGTCCGGTGCCAGCTGAGCAGCCGGCTTCCTCCATCCCTTGCCCTACTTCCCTCCTTTCCTCTTTATTTTCCCAGCTCTAGCTGGAAAGGACCTCAATTGGGCACCACTCAGGTACCAGCTTTGCTGCTGCATCAGTCACTGCAAAAGAAATGCCCCTGGTGACCTGATTCCCTTCGAGACCCACCTGGAAACTTCCACCACTTCCCAAGATAGCCTCTTTGTTCTCTGGGCCCCGGGGAAGGCTGGCTCTGTCTGCCTGTCTGGCCAAGGAACCCACTGACTCAGGCGAACAACAGCCCTTAGTGGAAGGCTTTCACGGTCATTACTCCCTGAACGCGGCCTCAAGCAGTTCATTGATTTCTTCTTTTGTCAGTGCCGGGTCACCTGTGCAGGTCCTTCCTTCAGGAGGCGTGCTAGGGTAGATGGAGACTAGGCTTGGAGTCTACAGCCTGTCTGCGAGTCTACCTGTCCTTATCCGCTGCATCGCCTGAGAGGGTCACTGATGATCCCTCGGGACCTCAGCTACTTCACCTCCAGAGTTTGGATTATAACCCAGAGGCATCGAATCTTCAAGCTGGGAGGATCTTTCCAGCATTATCCCATCAAAGTCACACAGCACCCTTCCGAAGCTGGCTCTATTTATTAGTGGAGGTGACTCAGTTTTAGAGAGCTTAAGATGGGAGTGTTAGTGCAGACTAGCTGACCATTGGCTCTGCCTTCCATTTGACATCACTGCCTTTGCACCAACATGCCCAGAGCAATTCACATTCCATCATCAACTACCAGCAACTTTATAACTCATATCCTTAGCTTGCATATTAGTCAGGGACTGTAACAGAAGCAAGGGGACCTTGTGGGCTCACAGGCTAGAAAGGATTATGGAGTAGCTTATAGGAACCAGGACCTCAGGGACCGGAGAGGGGTTGATGCCACTAGGACACTTGTTCAGTCTCATTCTCCGTGTCTCAGCTCTCTGCCAATCTCCCAAGGGCTCCATTTCCTGCTGCTGTCAACAGGCTTGATTCACGGAACAGGTAAGATGGCTGCCTAGGTCTTAGGTTCAAGTCCTCCCAGCACGAAGAACCCAAGGCAAGACTCCTCTGTTCCAGCTCCACATTGGGAAGACCCAGGGGAGGGCCTGATGGGCTGGCTTGGGTCATGCTTGCGGGGTCTGGGCAAGGGTTCTCTAGTTGGCCAGATTGGGGCCACATGCTTATTTCTGTACATGGGACCCAGCATGGGGTGGGACTCCCTACTCCATCAGCAGAGGAGGAGGAGGATTAGAAACGCTTGTGGGGCACATGCTCAGTCCAGTCCCTATTTCTGTGTCATGTCCTCTGGGAATTGTAGATTTTAGGAAGACTTTCAGGGTGAAGTTTACTTTTGAGAAGTGATTTTTTAAAAAAATTATTGATTGATTTTTAGAGAGAGAAGAGGTAGATGGGTGAGAGAGAGACAGAAACATCAATCTGTACCTGTATGTGCCCTGACCACAGATCAACTGTCAATCTCTGCATATCCGATGATGCTCTAACCAACCAAGCTATCCAACCAGGGCTGGCAAGTGATTTTTATCTTGAATTATCCCCTGTTTATCCCAGGAAAATTAAAAACAGTATTGCATTTTGGGTTCTTTTGATTTTTTTACTGATTTTGGAGAGACAGAAGAGGAAGGGAGAGAGAGAGAGAGAGAGAGAGAGAGAGAGAGAGAGAGAGAAGGATTCACTTATTGTTCCACTTAGTTGTGCATTCGCTGGTCACTTCTTGTATGTGCCCTGACCAGGGATGGAACCCGCAACCTTGGTGTTTCAGAATGACACTCTAACCAACTGAGCTAACTGGCCAGGGCCTTGGGTTCTTATTAATTCATTTTGGTTCACCCCTAGAAGCAGTGAAGCTCTGTATAACAGTTCTATGTAATGCTTTAAGTGCCTGCAAAAAGTTATCATTGGAAAGAATCATTGCAGCCTTGCAAGTTCCTGGTATTCCAGAATTCTAGAATTCTGTGGCTGAGAAAATGCATAAGAGTTCCCTTAGCCTACTTCCCTGCCTTCAGGCAGATGTTGTTTCTTCCTGAAATCCATCAGGACTGGAGTCATTCCGGCCTCTTTTAGAGAACATAGTGGGTATTTTTCATTCTTTTTGGCTACTTAGGATGTGAACTTCCTGCATTTTGGAGCATTCCTTCCTCATTGGCGAGAGTTCACCATCTCCATCAAAGGATGACCAGATGCCCCAACTGGGACTGAGGGAATTGCAGGATGTGAAATTTGCAGTTTAAAAATGGGAACTGCCCCAGGCCAATCAGATGAGTTGGTCACCCTACACTAAAAATGTCAGCCAATTTCTTCCCAGTCTCTCCCTTGCAGCTAAGGTGTGGGCACAAGTAACACAAATAGGCACATTGGACTGAAAATAAGCTACATTAAAAATCACACCCAATGTTTATAAAGATTGCAACTCTCAGAAAAGATGCATAAGTACAAAGGTAATATCTCTTATCATAAATACTGCTTGGCCAAAACGATAACTCCAGGATTCCTATTTGATAGAGTAACTGGCTAGTGTCTGTTTTGTAATGTTCCCTTTGCTCTGTTTTAGAACAATGCCTCTGTAGCAGCCACTTGTCACAGAGCAAACGTCTGGCTTTCCTGCAGGCTGGCCAGATGATCAAGTGCAATGTGGACCACTGTCTAGCATTTCAAAGCCAGCAGGTCCAGTCCTTTTCCCACTGTTGTGCTATCTACTCACACAGCAAGAACAGCTTCAAAAGCTCTCCCATGCTAACACATTTAGTCATTGAGATTGCCCAGGAGGCAGTAAAACAGGGACAAAAATCTTCACATGATAGCTGAATGGGGGCTTAAAGGGGTAAAGGGGTAAGAAATTCCCCCAAATCAGGATGCAGGTGGAAACTGAAACTGGGTGAATCAGAGCTTCTGACTGTCTCAGCATTGCCTGGGTCATGTTCAGTTTCTTCCGAAGCTCTCTGACCCACAGGGGCATCTGGTTGGAATGTCAGCTCCAGCTTTCACATGTTCCTTCCTCTGGGGCTGCCTCAGCCCATTTGCACCCCTGAATATGACCTTGAGTATGGGGAAGGATCAGGGTGCTAGAGCCAGTGTGTGTGTGTGGTATTAGGAATCTGCCACTAGTCCTTCCTCTGTGCCACTTGCTGTGTGTCCTCAGGCAGGTCACTTCAGCCCTCAAAGCCTATGGCAGTCCAGATCCAGATCCACGTCAGTCTTGTGCTAAATGAAATTGTGTTCTGGCTCTCTGGTGGCCTTCGCATTTTGACATTTCCTATTCCCCTTCCTCTTCCAGATGATGCCTCTATTATCACTGGGCCCAAAATTGCTGTGGTTTCTTTTTATGCTTTTGGCTGTTTTTTAACAGTTTTTTATTCTCTCCTTACTGTCAACTGGCACTTCTTTCTACTGTCTGCCACCTCTCTCATTTCTGCCCCTCTTAATTCATTATTCCTGATGGGCTGTGTTCTGGGATATCAGATAACCTCGTTAAAAACCTGTCTCAAGTGTGAGTCATCACTATGAGCAAAGGCCTTGCTGCGTGTACTTGGTGATGACAACAGCTTTGACTTTGCCAAAGTGCTTTTGACAATTTTCTATATTCTAAGTCTTGTTTCAAAAGGGGAATTTCCCAGATTAAGTGGCATTCTGCCATCGTGGGTAAGTGTAAAAGTGTGACTGCAAAGGGTGGAAGGAACGGCAGATGGGATGGATCATTGCAGGGTTGGCCTGTGTTGGGGGCAGCGTAGTGGACGGCAGCCAGCTGGCCCCTTTCCATGTAGCATCATACCCAGGAGACTTCCTTTCATATATGAAGGCAGGTAAATATTCTGACTCCATGGAGAACCACTTCACAACCCGAACTCAGAGTTCTGACACTTGAAGTTGGGTTATTAAGAAGCAGTAGCCAAGGTCATAGGTCATGGATGGCATTGGAAGGGGACCAGCACAATCAGTCCCAGAACTGGAAACTCAGATGACTGGAGATATTCCAATTCTGTGTATCCAAGGCTCACATACATAAAGATATCCTAAATCTAAGTCCGGGGTGTTCAATACGTCGATCGCGATCTACTGGTCAATAATGAAGGAAGTGTGGGTAGATTGCATGACATTAAAAGGACATTTGTCTTTTGATTGGCATACAGGGTAGCCAATCTGACATCTGAACTTTTGACACCCTACGCATGCGCGTTAAACCGCGCTAACTTGTTCAGTTACATTGCTGCATAGTTAGCCTTCAATTTATTTAAACTAAATACAACAAAGGGTATAAAAATGAGTGCCAAAGCTGGTCCGCGTAAGAAGCCTAAAACCTACCACTTTCATACAGAATGGGAGGGGATTTTTTTCACTATGTCATATTCTAAGTGCGTTTGCCTCATCTGTCTGTGTGCCATTGCTATTCCAAAGAAGGGAAATGTGGAGCGGCTTTTTCGGACTGTTCATAAAAACTATGACATTGACTTTCCTCCGAAAAGAGAGCTGAGAAGGAGAAAAGTGAAAGAAGAATACACAATATTAAATAGTAATAATAGAAACTTAAATAATGATAATATAGAAGAAATAAATTTATGTTTTGCATTTTTATTGTAGGTAGATCATTTTGACTTGGTCATCTTATAAGTAGCTCGCAAGCTGACAAAGTGTGGGCACCCCTGATCTAAGTAATCTAAAAGAGGTCATCACAGTCATTTATAATGGCACAAAGTCAGGATTAAGTTAAAGTACAATGGAATCTGTACAACAATGATAACATTTAGAGAATTTCCAATAATGTGGGAAACTGCTGATGATAACAGTCAACTGCAAAAGGCAAGTGAAAGATTGTTAATGCAGGGTGATCTCAAATACAAAAATAGTATTTGCATAGACAAAGGACAGGAAGGATATACTCGATGATTAGTAGTTTGATGACTGCAGGTGCCAGCAGTGAATAGAAACTCATGGCTCAGAGGGGATGTGACAATAGGGAGTAGTGGGGACTGAGGCAAATTAGAAAGAACAAGGGGGCTCTGAGCCAGCTGTTGACACACAGTGCTAGCTTTTAAAATTTTTGAAGAGAAGCTGGAAGTCATGCTTTAATGTAAAATCCCCAGTTTGTAAATGTTAGCAACTAATTCACATTTTTTAAAGTACTGTTATGGCCAATTTTTTTTTTTTGCCTTTAGCCTTTGGTCCACCAATCTAGACCACCTTTGAATTACAGCGAGTGTTGCCACCAGCTGTCTCTAAGCAGTGTGCTTACTGGAAAATTGAAATTTTCTTTATTATAGCTTTGGGAATTTTCCAGTTTCATACATCGATACATGGCATTTCTATAATTAAAGAAAAACATGAATGACTGCAACCCCAAGGGATTGGGGTATGCACGCACACATGCATGATGCAGAGGAGAAGGTTTATCTAAGGATTCTGTGAACAACAGAACCTTCCTGCGCTTAGCAATTTTTTCTCTGCTTACCTTAGAACAGGAGTCGGGAACCCTTTTGGCTGAGAGAGCCATGAATGCCACATATTTTAAAATGTAATTCCGTGAGAGCCATACAATATGTTTAACACTAAATACAAGTAAATGTGTGCATTTTATGTAAGACCAACACCTTTAAAGTACAATAAGTCTCTGAATTCTTTTTAATAACGTTGTTATGCTGTCGCTAACCAATGATGAATAAAGTACTTCTTACCATTAATGCAACTTCTGGTGCTGCATGGTTTTGCTGATGGCTTTGTAGTCTGGTTGATACGTGGTGAGGTTAAGCTTCATGCAGGCATTGAGACTTCCATCTGTTAAACATGATTGTAGGTTGATCTTAACGTTCTTTGGATGTGAGAAAGACTGCTCACATGCATTTGTAGAGCCAAACATTTTGAATACAGCAATACTCACACGCTGCACTGTGTGGTATGTGACAGAAAGCGTGTTTCAAGTTTTGACAATCAGCTGGTCCGCTGGTTGAAGTTTTTCATTTCTCCCCACTTGTGTTTGCTTGCCAACTCTGCTTGCTGTCATGCAAGTCTTTCCAAATCTTCATTCACTGACTTGAACTTATTCACCCACATGTCTAAGGCCTTCAGGTCAGCAGATTGTAGCTCCAAATCTCTGACGGAGACACTGGGGATGTAACTCAGGTTGGCGCTGTCCACTGCACACTTGTGTGGATGTGTGATGAACTTAAAAAGACAAGTGCGCTCACGAAATTCTCCAAAGCACGCTTTGAATGACTGCAGAAGATTAGATGTGAAGCCTGCTAGCTGCTGGAGATCAAGATGTTGAGCAGGGTCACTTGCTGTGCATGCATCTTTACACTCTCCCAGTTTTTCAAAGTGTAGTAAATGACCTGTTTCAATGTTGGTGATGAAGAGTTCCAGCTTGTTTTCAAATGCCAACGCTGCTTGTTGAAGGTATAAGACTGTATTTCCAATGCCTTGCATTTTCACATTGAGCTGGTTCAGATGTTCAGTCATGTCCATGAGATAGGAGAACTTCAGGAGTCACTCAGTATTAGCTGACTTGGGATGCTCGATATTTTTCATTTCAAAAAAAGTCTAGATTTTGCTTCAACAAGCCGCAGAATGGCTGAGCACCTTCCCTCTTGACTACCAATGTGCATTGCTGTGCAGAAGCAGACCAGGATAATTATTCCCAACTTCATCCAGTAGTATTTTAAACTGGCGATCATTTAAAGCTTGGGCAACAATAAAGTTGACCACCTGAATGACCAGTGACATCACCTCACCAAGCTGCTCGCCACACATCTGAGCACAAAGCGCTTCCTGATGTAGGATGCAGTAAAAACTTAGAATGGGTCTCTTTTCACGTTCACAAAGAAGTGCTACGAATTCTCTGTTTTTTCCCACCATGCACGGAGCACCATCAGGACACACCGAAATAAGTTTATCCATCGGTAGATTTTTTCTTTAGCGAACTCAGTGAAAGACTTGAATAAATCCTCCCCTCATCTTGTCTCTTTCATAGTCAAAACAGCAAGACTTTCCTTACATAGTGTGTCACCAACAGCATACCTTGCAATCACTCTGAACTGGGATAAATGGCTTACATCTGTTGACTCATCCAAAGCGGGAGAAAAGAATGGTACTGCATTTATGTCCTTCACTTGTGTTGCCTCAATTTGATTTGCCATCATGATGGTACAACTGTGAACAGTTCTTGCCAACAGAGGCATGTCTTTTATTTGTTTGATTGTCTTGTCTTTATCCGAAAAGTTGTCAAAGAGTTCATTGGCAATATCAAGCATGAATGTTTTGGCATACTCCCCATCTGTGAATGGCTTTTTGTTTCTCACAATTGCTAAAGCACCAGCAAAGCTAGCCGAATTCCAGTTACTTTGTTGGGTCCAAACATGAAGTTGCTGCTGACTAGTTTGCACTCTGCATAGTAGCTCTTAACATGCTTTCTTCCTGCTGTCCCCACTGGATATTTTGATGCAAATGTAGTATGGCATGTGTCAAAGTGCCACTTTATATTTGACCGTTTCATTGATGCAATTTTATCATTACATGTTAGACACACTGCAGAACCTACTCTCTCCACAAAGGCGAACTTCTCTGTCCAATTCTCCTGAAAAGTATGATACTCCTCACCTTTTTTCTTTTAGCCATCTTCTTCAAAAGGGTTTCTGCAATTAGCTAGCTGACTACTTGATTAAAAGGAGGGAAGTTGACTTCCTGACCTCACAATGACTTATATACGTTACGCATTATCCAATAAAAATTTGGTGTTGTCCCAGAGACAGCTGTGATTGGCTCCAGCCACCCGTAACCATGAACGTGAGCGGTAGGAAATGAATGGATTGTAATACATGAGAATGTTTTATATTTTTATCTATTTATTTATCTATTTTTTTATTTATTGACAGAGACACAGAGAGAGAGTCAGAGAGAGGGATAGATAGGGACAGACAGACAGGAACAGAGAGAGATGAGAAGCATCAATCATCAGTTTTTTGTTTTGACACCTTAGTTGTTCACTGATTACATTCTCATATGTGCCTTGACCGCAACCCTTTAGCAGACCGAGTAACCCCTTGCTCAAGCCAACGACCTTGGGTCCAAGCTGGTGAGCTTTTGCTCAAACCAGATGAACCCGTACTCAAGCTGGTGACCTTGGGGTTTTGAACCTGGGCCCCTCCGCATCCCAATCCGACGCTCTATCCACTGCGCCACCACCTGGTCAGGTGAGAATGTTTTATATTTTTAATGTTATTATTTTTTTTTATTAAAGATTTACCTGCGAGCCAGATGCAGCCATTAAAAGAGCCACATCTGGCTCGCAAGCCATAGGTTTCTGACCTCTGCCTTAGAAGATTGAGACTCAAAGGAAGTGTTGAATTGAGCACTTGCTGCATATAAATTGAGCACTTATTATATTGCAAATAATAAGATGCTGTTGAAGATGAAGGTAACAGTACGTGCTCAAAAAAGATTTGTCATTTGAATGTAGGGGCGGGAGGAGAAAGGAAATGGTAAGTCTGTAAAGTATTGGGAAGCACATGGTTTTAGGAGCAGAATGTGTATATTGGAAATGCCCCGGCTTTGCCACTACCAGCTGTGCCACTTGGCAAATAAACATAGTAGTATATTGGTAACTGACATGTTGCACATTTCCTGTGTGCTGTGCTCTGTTAAGTGCTTTGTGTGCATCATAACTTTCTGAACCTCATTCCTCATTTTAAAAAAGGATAATCATAGTCCTTGTTTTGAAGTGTCCTTGTGAGGATCAATTTTCTGTTAGATTTGGGTCGGGTTTTCCCAGAGGTAGAAACTATTTAATTTTACCTGTTCCCACGAATTCAAGGAGACAATAGATGGTGATTACAAGTGCAGTAAATTACTTATTCAAAATAAGTAATATTTTTCTTTCTTGGTTTCTTATAGAAAGGGAGCTCATTCAACTCACTGAGATGGTTTATAAATGGGAAGTAAAATCTGACTCCCTGTCCGCCTTTGGAGAATTGTCCAGGTGTATGTACCCTGAGGACAGTCTAGCCTGGGCATGGCCAACATATGGCCTGCGGGCTGGATCCGGCCATGTAATGAGCTTATGCTGCCCATGATTACATTTTTAATATTCTCCGCTACTTTAAAATCTCAGCTACTCAGAAGCGGAAGCATCTTTGATTATTGAAAATAGAGATATTTAAGAAGATAGTGATAACGCGGAAAAGAATTCCGTGTGTGACTAATCTAGGGTTAACTTCCAATAATTGTTCAAATGGATTCGCGATACTTCTTTATTTTTTAAAAAAATTCTGTTATAAAGATTTACAACTTTTGTACTCGTCTATACTCGATATGAACTGTTTGACGTTTAGCGGCGGTATGAAATCCACATTCTTTAGGCGGAGTTTGCCAGTGCACACCCAAGGTCAAACAATTCGTTTATTTTTGTGGTCAATTGTGCTGAATCAAGTGGCATTGTAGCATAGACAATAGCTGCAGTTGATAACTGAAAATGTATCCAGGCTGTTTGTAAAATGAAATAATTGTTTTATTTGCGATATAACCCCTTCAAGCTCATTCCGTTAGTTAAATATTGTTTCAATTGATTGCGATACAGTTTGGATATTTATACGGTATGTCATTATGTTTTCATTAAAATATATTTTTATTAAAATAATATTGTATACTAAAATATTTTTCACTCACTTACATTTATTCATAAACAAATTACATAATAAAATTTTGTTTACTTAAAAATGTTTTCTTTCTAATCTGGCCCGGGATAAAAACTTGGCCACGCCTGGTCTAGCCCCACCTGCCACTTCACCCACCACCCAATGCTTGGCACCAGTAGGAGTTCTGAGAGACTTTAAAAAAATTGATTGATTTTAGAGAGAGAGAGGAGGGGGATACATTCAGTTGTTCTACTTAATTGTGCATTCATTGTTTGCTTCCTCTATGTGCCCTGACTGGGGATTGAACCTGCAACCTTGGCGTATTAGAATGGTATTCTGGCTGAGCTAATGGGCCAGGGCCTCTGAATCGGAGAGGCATTTTTTTTTTTTTTTAAGGAATACAGTGTCGACTTGTTTTTCTAGGAAAATTGGGTGGGTAAGCACTTCCTTATAAATAACCTCATGAGATAACCAAAACATTTCTAAATGTCATATATACATATATACAGCTCTATCTATTTATCTATCTATCTAATTGGTTCATGTAATTTATCCTTTTAAGAGGAGTAGGTTTTAAATGCCAATCTCTAGAATAGTCACTTTACATACATTCTCTCTCTAACCCTCACAGTAACCATGTAAGATGAATATGACTATCGTTTTACATATGAGGAAAAGAGACCTCGAGAGGGAAAATTATCTTCCCAGGGTCACATAGCAAGCAAATGGGAGGACTGAGATTCCGTGCCAGACCCAACTGGCACCAAATGAAGTTAAGTTTCTGTGTGGTGCTGCAATTAAATTTCAGAAACTATTTTGACGACATCATCCCATGAGTTAGAATTCCCTCCCCCAACTTTTGCCCAAGAAAAATCAGAGTAAGGGCACATAGCCAGCCTGTACAGTCTGTTAGATGGTGCGGTGGGATCGTAGTGCACCTGGTCCAAGAATGGTCCCAAAGACAGCTGGATTCCTGGGGAAGCTCTGCCCCCAATAGGTCATCACTGACACCACTCATTGCCCGGAAGAGCAGCCAGCCCCTCTTCTCATTGTCAGAGCCCTCCCTTCTTCTATTGGGCGTCTTCATAATGACAAGGGCAGCAAATACTTTTCCTCTCAAATTTCTAAAGATCATATCAAGTATGGGTCTATGTTTATTGCAAAGAATAAGGTAATTTCTTTGGGATTAGTTATATCTAGAAAAACTGAACAATGCCACCATATAGCTCTCTTGACTTGAAAAACATTTGAGTTAATTCTAGTATGGCAGAAATGAAGATATTGATAGATTTATAGCTTCCCTGCCAGCTATCTTGACGGACGCTCTGCTGCTTGCTTTGGACTCTGGTGATGGATGGAGCTAATGAGCAGGCTGGGGCATTTGCAGGAGCTGAGAAGGATGAATTGGTTTCCACTGTCAAGGGTAGGGAAGTAGCCACAGAAGAATGGACTAAACAGAGTAGATTTAGAAGGCTGGAGGTGGGGGGTGTTGAGATGAATAAACAGAGAAGGAAATCACTTTGAGGTAGAAACTTGGAGGTAAGGAATCCAGTGGAGATAGAGAAAAGGTTTTTGAGCAGGAACTGTGAGAGCCCCAGAAATAAATCAGGGGTGCAGAGTGACTCCCATACAGTGCAGAGTGGGCATCCAATAACAGAATGACCCTTTTAAGCCCTTTCTTTTTAACCTTTAATTTTGCAATGACAGTATGCATGCAACATTATTGTATTAGTTTCAGGTAGCTATCATAGTAGTTAGACAACCATATACTTTACAAACTGCTACCCCTGATTCTTCTAGTACCCACCTGGCACCACACATAGTTGTTACAAAATTGTTGACTATATTCCCTATGCTTTCCATCCCATGACTATTTTGTGACTACCAAACAGTACTTCTTACTCTCTTTACTTTTGGAGCCTTTTAAAGAGACTTATGTAAAAGGTTAAATCAAAATGTTTACCTTACTTTCCTCAACAATCAATTTTTTAAAGCACACAAATAAAAAGCAAAGGGAAAAACCTCAGTGTAAGTGTATAATACGTATATATGTCTGTATATAGTGTATTTTTATGAGCAAAAGAAACTATAAAATTAACACTAAACTGATCATTCAACGGGTGGGATGAGGAGGAGGGAGGGTGAAGTTTTCCTTTATACTTCCTATTTGGCTGGACTTATTACAATAAATATGTCTATTAAAAATTTTTTTAGTTGTGGACTTACAGGAGAGTTGCCAAGAGAGCTCTCATACACCCTTCACTCAACTTCCCATAATGTTAACACGGTACATTTAGCAAAATTGGGAGTTAATGCTGATACGAGACTACAAACTCCATTCCGTTTTTCCCAGTTTCCTCACTAAAGTCCTGGTTCTGCTCCAGGACAATCCAGAATCCCACGTTACATTTAGTCATCATGTCTCCTTAGCTTCCCCTTAATCCAGTGTTCTTAACCTGCGTTCTGTCGAACCCTAGGGGTTCGATGAGTCGGTCTCAGGGGTTCGGAGAAGCCTCTGACGCGGAGGCCAGAATAAAGTAATACCGTAATTTGTTGTGAGTTCATGCACTTTGTTGGTTTTGTTCTTTGAGCAAGGTAATGTTCATGCATGGCTCATTTTGTGCACCAGTAAAAAAACATATACCTATGTCTTGAATTTGGAAAAAATAATCATATTTTATTTATTACTAAAGAAGGGTTCGGTGACTGAGCATATGGAACTGGTAGGTTCGGTACCTCAAAAAATGTTAAGAACCACTACCTTAATACATGATTGTTTCTCAGTCTTGTCTTTCATGACCTTGATAGCTTTGAAGAGAACTGGTCAGGTAATTTGTAGAATGTCCCTTACTTTGGGTTTGTGTGATGTTATCTCATGATCAGAAAGGTTAAGATTATAGATTTTGGGGAAGATTGCCACAGAGGTGAGGTGCCCTGCTGAGGGTACATGATATCGGTATGTCTATTACTGCTGATGTTAACCTTGATCACGCGCTATCTGCCAGCTTTTACTATAAAATGCTGTCTCCTATTTTGTAATTAGCAAATACGGGGCAGGGGTTCTTTGAGATAATCAAACATCCGGTTTCTCCTTGAACTTTCACACACTAAGTTTACTTTCCTTAGTGGACCTCACAGCCATCGTTCCTGTCATTCCCCATTCCTTGTCATTTATTGGAATTCTGTCAGAAAGAGTTATCACTTTCCCCCTATTTATTTATTTGTCCATTTTTTTTACATCAGTATGGGCTCACATATTTATTTAGGAGAGTTGAATATTACAGCTACTTATTTTATTGCTCTAATTATTCCAGCTTTGCCTAGTAGGAGCTCTTTCAAGCTGACTCTTGTATCCTTTTGACATGATGTATTACATTTATAGCTTAAGCAATACATAAAAATGTAAATAATTAAAATTGTTTTTTACTATGTTGAACCGGGGTTTCATTTGAATGGGAGAGGACATGGGGACTGGACCTGAGGTAGTTTGGCTTTTTTCATGTCACTCAATCTTCTTTTTTACATTTATGCAAATTTAAGTAACATAAAATATATACAAACACATATTCCTAACTGAATAACAAAGAATTATGACAATCAGATTTATGTTTCTGCAGCTGGTTACTCTTTTGGAGTTTGTATTTGTAACTACTTTCATCCATTTCCTTCGCCCTTCGTAAGCCTCTGAGCTGGTGTGGTTTTGGCTTGGTTAGATGACTGACCTTGACCTTCCTTTCTAAGGGACTGGGCCATCACTAATCAGGCCTGGATTTCTTCCCTGTAACTTTGCGTTGACTTTCACCACAGAGCATGGTACTGCTAAAAAAGAAGCCCTAAGGAACTTCCTCCGTTCCGTGTGTTCCTTGTGGGGTAGCAGTCCAGTTACCCTGGTAGTCAGCGCCAGTCACGACAGACAGGTCAGAAAACCCCTTTGTTTGAGTCATGAGGAGCCGCCAGTCCCCAGGTGGCAGTCTTGCTTCCAGTCCAGTGAAATCAGTGCGTTTCACGGTGGACAACTACCTCCCTTTGGAATTAGGACTGCTAGACTAGCTGACCATGAGGTCACAGGGACATGAAACATAAATTATGCTTGCAGACCACTAAGGTAGCATCGGTAACATTGAATGGTGCCAACCTATGTCCATCCTTGGCTGCTGAACTTGTCATTTCTGGCTATGGGAAAGTTAGTGAGGCACCATGGACACTGGCCCAGAGCCTGAGCAGCTTCCTGGGGAACACTGCCCTCCCCAAGGGATTGCCACCTGCGTAGTGCTAGTAACTCAGTCCTCCCCAGTCCTTGTTTTCCACCAGGTCAGCTGCTCAGGGTGATGAGGAGGGGGAGGGGCAGTGAGTTCCGTGAGCCTGGGCCCCCAGTGGCACCTCATTTTCTGTGCAGCCAGTTCCGTGCTGAATGGAGTGCCCTGAGGGTGGATAAGGAATTCTGTGAGTCTAGAAATGGTCGTTAATAGAAACACTGTGTGAAGGACAGGCAGCTAGCTCTGCATACAGAGGTGGGGTCTAAACCACTAAGAATCAAACACTGCCCTTATTAGATACTCTAGCCAGTATCTAATATAATCGCCTGCTATGCGGGAGCTGCCTGATCACCCTGGGGCATAGTGCCACATGAGGGACCCTTTTTTGTCTAGGTTCCTGGCAGATCTGGAACTCAGCAGTGGCTGTAGGAGGTCAAGCTTGAAGAGTGGAAGCGACGATGCTGACCCCATGCATAACCCACATACTTGCCATCGGTACCACTCTGTTCCTGACCATCTTGAACACTGTCAGGAGACGGCAGCTTAGCCTTGAGTTACACAGACAAACCTGAAACAAATGACAGATTTTTTTCTTTTAATAAGGCACAATTCTCTTTGGCATAGGAGGTTGTACTGTACTAGAATATAGAATCATGGATCTACTGAGGTTATGAACACCTGAAATAGGTTTTTATTTAAAAAACACAAAGAATGACAAAGAATTGATATTGTTGAAGGGACTCATGAAAACATGAACTACGGAGTTGACAAAACTTCACTTGGAGAGAAAATGAAAAATAAATTCCAGAGTATTATATTGTTTGCTTTTGCAGTCAATGGTTAAAAAGATGACTTAGCTGAGAAAATAAAATTTCAAGGTGAATTTATCCGCCGAGAAAGGTTGTGCTTGCTGCTTGCTTGCACATGCTGCACAGGAGAAACTGTGTTCCTGAGTTCTTGTGTTTGAGATATCTTTGAAGTGCTGTCAGAATTCTTTGAGGGAATGAGCTTCATTAGAAAAAATAAGGTTGTCTGTCTATGGATGCTATTTCAGCATTTAGGACAAAGATCAAAGAGAAGATTAATCTTTTTAGGATGTCTTATCACTGCCAAACATTAGTGTGAAAAACTGTGTGGGGAGCTTGAACTAGCTCTCAAGATCATCAGTTTGTTCAAAACAGTGTGTTCAAACATCAGATCATTTGCCTTTTTGAGGGCTGATCCCAGAATACTGAGATTTGTTTATTGCCAAAGGGAAATGAGCTTGGCTTGGATCAGTGAAGGTCACAGTTCCTATTTCTTTGAAATACTCAGGGAAAGACCTTTTCAAACTTACTAAAGTGTTACCTTTCCAAGTAACTTGGTGTAATGGACACTCTCAGCACCTCACCCAGGGCCCTGCATCTCTATGGGTGTGAATCTTTCATGTCCCCAGTTCTGTGTGCTTTGCTTCTGTCATTTGCACCTGCTGTCTCTTCCAGGACCACCGTTGGTTGGCTGGAAGTGCGTTCTGGGAATTTCTAGCACCTAGGGGTGGCTGTAGCCAGTGATTGTAGGGCTGGGTATGAAAGTCCAGCTCCCACTTTGGGGTGAAGGAATAAATTTCAAGCTGTAACTCAGCCTCCAGAAGTTTCTCCAGGACCAGGGCAAGGTCAAGACCTGCTTAAATGGCCCCTTTGCCCAGCTCTCCCCCTTTGCTCATCCTGCTTTCCTCACACCATTACAGTTTCCCCTTAATAAATCCCTGCACATGCGTCCTCCCCTGCCTCTTAGGAGCTTCACCTAAGAGATGTGGCATACTTGACAGATATATTTGTGTGTGTGTGTGTGTGTGTGTGTGTGTGTGTATGTATTTTAGAGAGAGAGGAAAGGGGGGAGAGAGAGAGAACGTCAGTTTGTTGTTCCACTTATTTATGCCTTTATTGGTTGATTCTTTTATGTGCCCCTTTCCCTTCAGCATTCTGTCTTTTCCAGATCTTCAACAGGTGCTTTGGAGCTTGAGTTTGACCTAGTGGCCAAGACAACTTCCATCAAATTAACTTTAAATATTTGGGGGAGTAAATTACCTCTCTCATTTCCTGAAAACACATAAGCATTCCTTGTACATTATTTCCCATTTCTGTCAACATGAAAAAGGCACACAATGGCCTTGATGTCAAAAGCAATACAGGCTGTGCTCTAGCCGCAACTTTTGACCCAGGAGAGAAAAGCTGGGGCAGGCAGGTAGATTGATAGCATGTGAATAAAATCAAGATTTGATTTCCTTGCAGGGAAAGAGAAATTATTTTCATCTAAAGCTGTTGTAGCCTTGCTTTGTTTACATAATGGTATTTAAACTGCTTAGATATTCTGAATGACATTTAAAAGGAAGCAGGTGTTTCTGTTGGTTTGTGTTTGGGGCTAATAGAAAGGGAACAGGGATTGGAAGGTTGAGAGCACTCCCTGAGAGATCTGTGTGGTCTTGCCCTGTTCTGACGTTCTTTGCGGGGTAACAACATTCTCTTTTTTCTCAGATAAGGTTTGTCTCTGAGTCACAATGCCCTTTCTCCCAATTAGGAGATGTTGTGAAAGTTGTATTAAACTTTGGTTTCAGGCCCACGCACTGAGAGAGACTGCAGAGTGAAAATCCTTCTGTCTGGGCAGACAGTACACAGTAGAACCATTGTCTTTGGCTGTTCCAGATCCTTCAGGTGGGAAAATTAAAGCTGACCCATGGTCTGTCTTAGCAGACATCCCTCCCAACTGTCTTTCCTCCCTCTCCCCTTCCTTGTTTCATTTTCTTCTCCCTTCTCTCTCTTTTCATCTTTTCTTTCTTCCAATGCCTTTTTATCGCTTTCTTCCTCTTCCTTTGCTCCTCTTTCTGTTGTGGCATCTCCAATGCATCCAAACTGAAATGATTGCAGCCAGCGTCTTTTTGACAACATACGTGCTGGAACATGACACAAGAACTCCCACAAGTGAAGGTGAAGCAGAACATTTGGTGGAGTGGGTGTGTGGGACAAAGATGCTGTGTGACAGCTGTTCTTAAGGAAGGCATTTGTAAGGCGGGGTCTGCAGGCGCAGGGTGCCACAGACAATGCCAACCCTGTGTCTGTGTGATTCAGTATAGAAATGACTTGCAGGAACCAGAAGATATCTTCCTTGAGAAACAGTTAAGAGTTGATTAGATGCTGATCTTGGTAATATGCCCAGGTTGCCTTTCTGGACTCCTGAGTTGGCTTTTCTGTAAAGAGGGAGCAATGATATGGCTCCTTTCTGAAGGTCAGAGATATAGGGGAGGTCGGTGGCCCACTGAAGGGCAGCTAGGGGAGAAGGTCTGCGTACTGTCAGTCTGTCATCAGCAGCATGGAAATAGCTTCTGAAAACCTCCGTTTTCTCATCTGTGAAATGGGAAAGGTGGTTTTGTTTTTTTTTTCAAAATGGGAGGCATTTGCCCAACTCAAAGCTGCTCAGGCATTTTGGCTATGTGTTTTTGTTGTTGTTGTTTCATTTTAAAGCAGAGACTATTACAGGATCTGACAAAAAGCAGTTGCTTAGAAATATTGTTGAATGGATGGATGCTCCCCATCAGGACCTGCCAGTGTGGCTATGCTATACACAACTCCAGGGGAAAGAGGGACATGACACTTCATGAATACAGGTACTATGATGGGAACCATGCCTTAGGGGTTGCACAACATGGTAGGATTCTTCAATGTCCTGAAATCCCAAGAAGGATGTAAGGTCCTTGGAAGATGTAACCTCTCTTACGCTCCTCGGCTTAGCTTCATTTCCAGGAGCTCTAGAGCAACCCACGTGGGTCCCGTCACCCTACGGGAACCCAGGCTGTGGGGCTGCCTGACCAGCAAGGACCTCCGGCAGAACCCCACATCAGCAGATGCTTGGCATTGCTAAGATTAGACGAGCCTATAAATAATCTCATCCTTCAAGCTCATCCACTAGAAATTATATATTGGCAGTTAAAGAGCCACAGAATACCTCCCTTTCTAATCAAGGAAAAAATATATTTATATACCAGTAAGAAAGCAAGTTCCTATATTTCCAAGTGTATGTAGAAGAAAACCAAGGTTTTTTTTAGAAGACGTGATTATTTAACATTTTTATAAGTTCATCTGTATGCCTTTTACAATACTACTCACAGGGGCCTCCTGACCCCCTTAAATTAAGGGTATTCGGAATGATTTTGGATTGAGATTGCTTAATTACTCAGTTAGCAAATACACGGCGCCCCCTGGTGGACATGTAGCTTAATCGACCGTGGGATTCTTGGGTTTAGATGAAATGGAAATAGCATTCCTAGCCACCTCACTCCTGCTCTCAATCAGTCTTCTTAAGTTTCTCTGCATTTTGATGTCTTTTTGTGTTTGTCCCTCACAAAGTCCTGGTGAGCTATCAGAGAACACAGAATGGGGGGACAGAAGTCAGGACCCAGAGTTTTAAGAGTTTCAGTGCAAGTACTTTCTTGAATTTCGTGTGGCCCATGGCTGTTTTGCAGGACCCCGCTCCTCGGTAGTCACACTGCACAGGGTAGGTGATCTCCCAGTTCTCCTGGCAGCAGAACACAGTGTGGTAAAGCGTGGACTTTGGGGTCAGGCCAGCATGGGTTTGCATCTGAGCTTAGAACTTGAGGCAAGTTATTTCATGTCCCTGAACTTCAGCTTTCTGTTGTACAAATGGAGGTAATGATAATGGCTGTCCCTGGGGTTGTGGTGAGGGTCAAAAGTTCACCAGACGTCCCGCTTTTGGCGGGACAGTCCTGATTTTTAACAATTTGTCCTGCGTCCTGCGGCGTTTTAAAAAAGTCCTGATTTAAATATATATATCACAATACTATTTTTGCATTCTATGAAAAATTTTTTTTTTGCTCCATATAGACCAAATTTTAAATCAAGAACCCCCCCCCCCCCCCCCGTCAATGGTGTCCTGCTTTACCAATTTTTTTTTTTACAGGGACAGAGAGTCAGAGAGAGGGATAGATAGGGACAGACAGACAGGAGCGGAGAGACATGAGAAGCATCAATCATTACTTTTTTTCATTGCCGTGGCAACACCTTAGTTGTTCATTGATTGCTTTCTCACATGTGCCTTGACCGCGGGCCCTCAGCAGACTGAGCAACCCCTTGCTGGAGCCAGGGACCTTGGGTCCAAGCTGGCGAGCTCTTGCTCAAGCCAGATGGGCCCGCGCTCAAGCTGGTGAGCTCGGGGTCTCGAACCTGGGTCTTCCGCATCCCAGTCTGACGCTCTATCCACTGCACCACTGCCTGGTCAGGCCTGCTTTACCAATTTTAAAATCTGGTCACCTTAGCCGCCAGGGAGCATCTAGGCCAGTGGTTCTTAACCTGGGTTCTATTGAACCCTAGGGGTTCGATGAGTTGGTCTCAGGGGTTCGGAGAAGCCTCTGCCATGGAGGCCAGAATAAAGTAACACCATAATTTGTTGTGAGTTCATGCACTTTGTTGGTTTTGTTCTTTGAGCAAGGTGATGTTCATGCACGGCTCATTTTGTGCACCAGTAAAAAAACATATACCTATGTCTTGAATTTGGAAAAAAAACCCATATTTTATTTATCACTAAAGAAGGGTTCAATGAATGCGCATATGAGACTGGTGGGTTCGGTACCTCAAAAAAGGTTAAGAACCACTGATCTAGGCAAAGCCCCGGCTCAGGGCTGGCGCGTTCGTTTGCATGCTCAGTCTGTGGCAGTGGCTATTTTCATGAACGCCATTATGGTCTCTCAGTGGCGTGGTCCACCGCATGACTGCTGAGGTGAGTCAACAATGTCCGAAAGAGAGTAGGAAGAGTAGCATGGATGTTGCTGTGGTGCTTATTTTGCATTTGGAAAGATTCTAAAATTACTCAATTATCTCCAGTTTTTTAGTGGGTAATAATTTATCCCTAGCCAGAACCACCAGAGTCTGGGGGCATGCTTAGCCATTTGGATGAAATCACATCCCATGGTGGAGATCAGTGTCCATGGTGTGGGAAACTGCATCCGCCAGGGTGCCCAGTGAGAGCCTGGGACAGAGGGCAGGGTAAGCGATGCTCTCCGCCCTTTGCAGCTGTAATTCTCCCTGCTCTGGTGAAGGGAAGGCTGTCTGGCCCACGTGCGCAGTCTCCTCCTCCTGCATATCAGTTCCTTTTTCTTTCATTTCTTTTTGCTCACACATATGGCCCTACTGTGTGGCAGCCTGAGCAGTCCCCAGCACCCTGTGAGCTAGCTACCGTTACTAAGCCCCTTTTACATTTGGGGGAAATGAGGCTCAGAAGTGAATTCTGTGCCCTGCTTTTGGTTCTCCAAACTCTCCTGCTTCTCCTTGTTCTGGTCTTCTCTGGGGCTGAGGGCCCCGTGGGTTTGGAGGAACCAGTCAGGTGATCAGATTGCAGTCCTGGCACTCCCTGAAAGGGAGACCCCGGGAAGGGTCAGGTCAGGACTCTGACCAGAGACTCGGTGCTGATGTTTGTTATCAGGAGGGCAGAGCGAGACCAAGGGTGTGCATATCACATGCGTGGAGCGCAGCAGGTTCTGTGGGGGGCTACTCTTCATGGGCCTCAGGTGTGTCTGCATGTCCTGCAGCAGAGGCCCTGTCTGTTCTTATTCTGGGCTATCTTTTCCAGGATGTTTGTAGAACAGACATCCTTGGGAGTCAGATAGTGTTCCTCCGGAACAAGGAGCTTACTGCCCACTATAAAAGATCTGGGTGCTCTAAGCTCAGCATTGCTCACCTTTGATGCAACCCACTGCACGTGCCACCTGACGCTCCACATGTGGTCCCGTGGAAATCGGGGTTCAGGAAACTGAGGCAAAAATGCCAACCATCTGCATAGTGCTAGTCTGTGAGTAATAACGTCCTTTGCCTCTGATCTAGGGTCTTGTGTGCTCTGCCAGCACCATGAAACTGGCAGACTAACCTGAGCTTGCAAGTAGGTAGATTCTCAGACCCTTCACAGTTCTTGGCAGATTCCAGGTTCATGACTCAGAAGAGACAAAGATTTAGGATTTTACAGATGAATCAACCACAGCCCCTGCCCTTGGAGGGCTCAGATGCTAGTGGAGGTGGAGGGAAAAAGCACACAAGAGGATGATGTAAGCCCTGAAAAGGTGAGTAGATAAGAAAAGGACTCTACAAGGCACAGCCTGTGGGTGAGGCTTGAAGTAGGCATAGGATTTTGGAAGGCGAACAAGGCAGTTGTAGGCGGTGGGAGCAGAATGAGCAAAGGCTCAGAGAGTGAAGGCCAAGGGTGGGTTCAGGAACAGCAGTCAGTCCGAGTGATGTGAGGCTGCGTGGGCTGAGCAGCCTCCTCTGTCCCTCCCGCGTTAACCCTTACCCTCCCCACCTTGCCATCTGACTCGGCAGGCTGGCTGGTAGCAATGGGGGATGCCAGCGGAAGATCAGCTGGTGGGGGGAATGGGGTCAGGGTTGCCTTGCCCTCCTGAGTCCTTTGACAGAAAGTCACTATTCCTCCTGTGGGGCCTCTACTCAACTTTTTCCTTCTGTTCTCACCCTTTCAGGCTCAGGGAGCAGTAACGCTGCAACTGGCCAACCAGGTGACTGTGTTATAAAGTACTGTACTTTAATCTGCGGGTTACAAAGAGACACCGAGGCAGGTTACAGAAGAAATTTTAGGAGGAGCTTTATTAATAAAGCTGGCGACATACACGGGGTGTAGCTAACCCAAATCGTGCAGCCCAGAATATAGTTGAGGCTGGTTATAGTGACATGATCACATACTGGTTACGGGGGGGGGGGGAGCATGGTATAAAAGTCATTTACTGATAAGCTTATAACATTTATCTTTAGGATCTCAAAGACATTCCTAATCTTCTAGGGTTTACAGTAGATTCCTGTCCTCACAGTAGTGGGAAGTGAAAAATTTCATCTAGAATAAGGAGAGAAGCTAAATGAAATTACTTTTGTTAAGAGTGTAGGGGCCAGCTTATTAGGAAACCTAATTTCCCGCTTGCTTAGTTTACAAGTTTTATACATATAAAGAATTTCAAAGGGGATGATTATTAGAAAGTATATAAAATGTTGCAGAATACAAGTTTTTTAAGCCAGGGGATGGCTCGTGATCCCTTTGTCTCATATATGTCACTCTCATGACTCCAGGAGGGGAGGAAGAGTTAGGATTTTTAATTAAGATATGTAAACATTGTCTCCTAAAGGCTCTTAAGGAAGGGGAAGAGGAAGTTTTCAGGTAAGTTCTACCTTCTTTGCCCTGTCTAGCAAGTGGCCTCAGTCCTTCCAGAGAGCTATAGTGAAAGTATGATTAACTACTAACTTTTGCCTCTTTAATCTCTTTCTCTTGGGTTTTTTTCCTCCTCAGAAAGGAGGGGTAGGGGGCCTGTATCAACAGTTTTGCAGTTCCTTGGCACCTTATCACAACTGCACTGTCATGAGGTTCACCCACCTGCCCTTTTGTGTATAACTGGCCCCAGAAAAGCAAACACTTCCCATGTAGTCCTTGCTTGAGCAAGCCAGCCTTCCGTCGTGGGACCTGGCTGACACAGTGGCTGAGGGGGGACAGGGATGTCAGGTCAGACCGTGGAGGTGGTGTCAGGAAGCCTGTCTGAGAAAGGTCTCCTTGCACCTAACCAACCCCCATTCTCAGGTGTTTCCTTCCCTGGAAAGGCTCCCAGGACCCCTACTTTCCCCTCCAGGGTGTTGATTGGCTGTATTTCACTTGCCTCCTTCCACATCTCTCTCTTCTCTGACTGTAGGTCAGGCTAATCTGCATGTTTCTTATACTGCACACAATAACTATTTGTTGAGTGAATCAATAAGCATATAGATGGGTGTAGGCGTAGATAGAGGGTGCGTGTGATCCTATGTCACCAAGGGTTTTGGGACAGCGTGATGTGGGCAGAAGCACAGCTGTAGTCCTGGCTTTTCAGCAGCTTCCAGTCCACTTGGGAGGGCATGACGTGGACACGGGGCAGTCTCTAAGTGTGAAAAGCCACCTCTGCAGAGGTGCCCCAAGCATAAGGTGACCAGACATCCCGCTTTTGGTGGGATAGTCCTGATTTTTAACAATTTGTCCCGCGGCGTTTTAAAAAAGTCCCGATTTTTGGAAAGAATGCACGAAAAGCTAGGGAACGGCGGGAGAACGGGACGGGAATATACGGTTCAGCAGGGAGACCCAGCCTCGACCTGGAAGCGCCCACACTGCCGCAAGAGTGGCTGCCCCGTGTGGGCCCTGAAACAAAGAACTTCGGGTGGGATGTACTGATAGATAGAAACATATAGACCAAATTTTTAATCAATATTCCCCCCCCCCCCCCCCGTCAGTGGTGTCCTGCTCTGGCCACCTTACCCAAGCACATAGACAGCAAGTGTGGTTGGAGGTTGGACAGGAGGTAGTTCACTTTTCTCTGGGCAGGGAGAGATCAGGGCAGCTGCCTGGAGGGGAGGGGCGCTGGAGCTGGGTGTAGAAGGATGGTGTCTTAGTCATCTCGGGCTGCTATAACAAAATACCATAGACTGGGTGGCTTAAACAACAGTCATTTGTCACAATTTCGGAGGTTGGGAAGTCCAAGATGAAGGCACTGGTAGATCTGGTGTCTGGTGAGGGGCCTCTTCCTGGTTGTGCGTATTGGAGAGTAGCGAGAGGAAGCTCTCTGAGGTCTCTTGTTAAAAGGGTGCTAATCCCATAAGGAGGGTCCCACCCTCGTGACCTCATAATCACCTCATTAAGGTCCCATCTCCCAATACCACCACATTAGGGATTTGAATTTCAACATATGAATTTGGGGGGAAAGGTACACAAACATTCAGAGCACAGCAGACGGAAAGATTTAGGTGGAGGGAGAGGAGAGAACAAAGGCCCTGAGACCAGAGGATAGAGCCACACAAGATGTTTTCTGAGGGAGGGAAGTAAGGGTGCTGCGAGGTAGGAGTGGCCAGGTTTGGAAGGGCTTGTAGGCCATCCTAAGGAGACTGGAGTGTATCCTGAAGGCAACAGAAGACCACTGAACATGCCCTAGTGGAGTTGGTTACTTCCAAGAAAAAGAAGAGCAAGGGATGGGCTTTCTTTCCGTAAGGTTCAGAAGTGGCTGGAGGAAACTGTGTGGATTTGGAGTCAGGCAGACCTGGAATTGAATCTCAGACTCTCTGATTGTTAACCGTGTGACCTAGGACAGGTTATCACACCTCTCTGAACCTCCGTTTCCTTTTCTAGAATGGCAGCTTGTAGTAGGTGCCTCCTGGGTCTGCTGTGAACAGATGATCAAATGAAAACAACCTGCCAATCATAGTGCTTTGTGTATGGTACGTGCTTTATTATTATTATTACTGTTACTATTCCTACTACAGCCTTTCTTTTTTTTGTTTTGTTTGAGGGAACATGCCTTTGAGCGTCACTGTATTGTCTGCAGGGGCTCTGGCAGCTGCAATTGTGGTAAGGAGAGGAAGAATCTGTAGCCACAGAGCTTTCTTTTCTTGCTTTTCTGGCCTGAAGGAATGAGATAGTGGCATATTAATACCGCTCTCTGGGGGCCTGATGCGGGGCCCTGTGAGGATTGTTTTCATAGCCTGAAATAGCCTGGCATCTGCCTTTGTAGTGGGCAGGCTGCCAGGTCACAAAGTGTGTAACCCTCTTAACAAAGCAAAACTATTTTTATCTTGGGGGGGTCAGAATGCATCACAGAGTCCCCACGCCAGCCCCACCCCTCCTGGCAGCCCCAGGCGGTCACCAGTGCAGGCTGGTCTCTGAGGCGTCAGTGGGAAGCAAACAGCCAACCCCCTGGGGACCAGTTTCCCTGGCAGGGAGGCCAGGTGTGCCAGAAAATTCCTGGAGTGACTTGCACCCCCTTCTCTCAGCTGGGAACTAGGGAACCAGAATTTGCACTGAGAGAGGTTCTGAATTTAATCAGGCAAGAAGCAATAGGGTTTAGTTTTATCCCCTAATAGAAAAATGAATAAAAGCAATGATACTACTAATAGTAATGATTTCCATTTACTGAGATTCTTCTACTGGCTATCAGGCATTGTGCTGATGGCATTACATGCGCCAACTCTTATCCTGTGATATCTCTATGAGCAATAGCCCCACTTTTCAGATATGCAAACTGAGGGTTCAGAGAGGTTAATCACTTACCCAGGGTTAACCAGCTGGGAAATGGTTTGCCCCCAGGCTTACTGGCTGCACAATGGATGCCCCTCTCACCTCCGTCACTGCCTGCCCTGCAGGGGGACAAGAACAGGGAGGAGTCAGGGTACTGGCCTTAGTCCTGGCCTTGCCCCTGACCCAGACTTCGAGGCTAGTGCTCTTCAGGCCGTGGAGTTACTATGGGGAGAACAGTGCCTGTGCTTTTAGCCACGCAGGGCTGTGAGAGCAGGCAGGACGGAGAGGGCTGTGGTGAGCCCACACACTGGAGGGTCAGAGTCATTGTGCCTGGTCCTGTGATGAGGGAAATGTTGGGGGTCAGAAGCCTGTGGAGCCGAGCCTCCATAAGTTACCTTAAAGAAGCTTGTCTTTATCTCTCCCTCCTCTCTTTTTATCTTCTTCATGACCTTCCTCTCTCCCTCTCTTTTTCCCCTCCCTCCCCCCACTCCCCCCTCTCCCTCCCATTTTTCTGTCTTCACCTTTTGGTAGGATGTAGAAGGGATAACAAGGTCTTCAGAGTCAGCCTTTTCCCCTCCTTATTACAGTAATATAATGATACAGTATAGTAATTAACTATAGAAATACATAAAAATATGGGAGATATATAGAAATAAATTAGGATATAATATTAAAAGCCATTAAGGCAAGTAAATAAGGCTATGCCATCTGGATAGGAATTAATCTGGTGTGTACAGATATGATAGGCAGACTCTACCTTTCGCAGTTAGTGTGTGTGTGTGAAGTTATACATAGATGAGAAGTGGCTTGATGTCATAACTCTGTAGGTTAACATAAACAAGAAGCTGCCCTAGGAACACCTTAAAAGTGGCTTGATGTGACATTTTGGTAGATTAACATAAAAAAGGCTCCCTTCGAGGAACTCCCAAAAACGGTGGTTTGAGGTAAAAATCCTGTAGATTGACACCTGTTAGAAGGCGTTGGCCAGAAAAGGTACTAAAAGCTAAGGGCCCCCCTTGCTGCGGAAGTTGCCCACACTCCAATGTTGAATGTGGACTGTCTCCATGCCGATCTGACCAAAGACAGCCGAGAGGAGCACATGGACGGGGTCCCCTTAAGCTGTACCCAGGCACGCCATAGGATTTGTGAGTAATAAACTGCCTGTGTGATTCTTGCAACTAACTTGTGTGTCGGTGAGTCCTGTCTTTCCTCTGGTGACAGTTGGTCTCGGCACTGCTAAGGAAATCCTCATAACCACCTCAAGTGTAGTTTCGAAGAGGCTGCCAGCCCTGCTGATAGGCAGGAGTGTCCCACTTTGCGGGGAAGTCAAATTGGGGACGCCTGATCTTCGTAGAGCTCGGACTCTACTCGTACACTCCTCCTCTTCATTGTCTAGCTCTTCCCATCTTTCAAGGTCCAGTTCCAACTCCACCTCCTCCAGGCAGCCTTCCCTAACTTAGCCCCTGCCCAGAGTAGAATGAGGTCCCTCCCAATTGAATTTCTGTCACACTCACTGCTGTTAATATGGGATACCTCAGTGGAAGTGGCCTCGCAGGGTTAGAGACATTTCAAGTGTCCATGTTCTCCTCATTGGATTGTAAGCTGCTTGAGGGTAGGCCTGAGGCTTGTACATCCCTTCGTATCAGTCCCAGCCCTCAAGCCCTCAGTGACTGCTTACTGCACACAGGATTGCGTGTTCCTCTGTCCACCCATCTGCCTTCCCACCGCCTACCCCCCCCACTCAACAAGCACTGAGTACAATGTTAGCAGGTAGAGATACATTAGCATTAAGGAGTTTCTGTATGGAAGGAAGCCATTACAAAGCGGGATGGTAAGTCCTGTGAAAGGGTAAAATGTTATGGGGGTTAGAGAACCATATCCAAGTTATGGCTCTGCCTCTTCCAGCTATAGGAGCTTGGTCAACTCACTTCCCGTCCTGTGCCTCAGTTTCCTCATCTCTAAAATGGGGATAACATGAATTCCCACCTCACAAAGTTGTAGTGAGAACTAAACGAGATGATGTATGAAGAATGCCCTGCTCTTTCCTCCTGTCAACCGTGTTAGTTCCTCATGGGCAGGGGCATGGTGGTGTCATGGGAACTATTGGTGGAAGGGCTGTTTCTTTGTCCCTGAGTCCCAGGCAGTGACTGCCTGTTGCTGGTCATGGGGATCTGAGAGCCAGACAGTTGAAACGATCAATCCACAAACAGGTTTTGTGCCAGTTCAGCCCCGAAACTCCTTTGACTCAAACTTCCAGTCAGTCTTTTTCATTTCTCTCCAGGCTCTGTCTACACAGTACATTTTGTGGGGTGGGGTGGGTTGGGGGATGATTTCTAGAGGTCCCTTTCTCTGGACCTTCCCCAAGCCTCGTCCCATCAGTAGAGAAACTGAAACCCAGAGAAGGGGAACAGAATCTGTTGGGTTCTGTCTGCAGTTCAGATCCAAACTTGGGTTCTTTTGTTGCTTTTGCTCTCCGAGGACAATGATGGCAAGTTCGTCAGGGGGCCTGGCTGTTTGCATCCCTGTTCCACCTGCAAACTCATTTTCCAAGGACCCCTCTCCCCCATATTGGCCTGTGCACACCCTCCCACAGCATCGGGACCAGGTTGTTTTCCTCAGACGCTCTGGAACTGTCCCGTCCTGATAAGTGGACAACCGCTATCTCTCTCCTGAGCACCAGTACTGCCTGAACACAGGGCCTCAGGGACCCGAGAGGGCAGGGTGGGGGAAGGCGGCAGCCATTCTTACAGGTCTCATTTCCTAGGGGTTGTTGGAATAAATACCAATGTTTGTCCTGGGCTGGACATTTTGTTCCCTCTACTGCTAGACTTGTTGATGGGAAATTAGCTGGTTCGCAGGAGATGAGAAAGGGGAGGAGTGTGTTGTGAGAGATCTGAATTTCTCCCTTCGGAGCCTGTATAGGAAGCCTTTTGAGTTGTGTGTTCTGTTTGAGATTTGCACTAACCTGCTCTCTCTCTCAAAATATTTCCTTGGCCATTGTTGAAGTGGGACACAGATTATTATTAAAAAAACAGAAAGAAACGAAACAAAAAAACCCACCAAAACTTTGTTTCCACAGCAGTACAGGCTTATACTTAATTAGAACAATATCCTTTGGAAATTCCATTTTTTCCTGCCCCATAGTGTGCAAGGGGAAGAAAAAACAGTGGAGAAATAGAAAAGATTTCCCAAAGTCCTGAACTTGAAAAAGAGCAGAGTGGGTTTTCAAAATCACTGTCTGTGTCGCCCGTCCCACACCGACCAGCAACGCAAGTATTCTGCGTTAGAAACCGTCCAGTTTTGTCCGACAAATGCTGAGGGGTTGTGAGGCTGCGTCACTGGGCAACCTTCTTTCCTCTGAACAGAGGAGCAGCAGTGCTTTCTCTCTGCGCAGTCAGCTCCACTGTCAATCAGCCTGGCCAGTTCATGTGCGTAACTAATTCCATGTGAATATTTTCAGTGAGATGAAGTAGGTAGAGGGAATGTGGATGGAGGGGTAGGCATGGAAAGTCAGGGAAGCATGCTGCCTCTGCCACCCACTCAGTGGGACCTTGGGGAGATCATTCACTCACTATGACCTTGGAGAGGTCACCCACTGAAACACTGAGGTATTGACCTTCCCTCCCCCCCCGAGCCCCAACATGTGCTGTAGGATGAAGTCACTACAGTGGTTCTCCTTCTACCAGGCTGCCCCGAGAAAGCATGCACACATGGACAGATATATGTACAAGGGTGTTTTTTCTTCCTTTTTATTTTTTTATCAAAGTGCTGTCTGTAGTTGGGAAAAACAGGAAATGATTTGGAAATCCATCAAGAAGAGAATGGTTGACTACCTCACAGTCCATTCCTATAATAGGATACTATGAAATGTTAAAAAGGGATAGGACTGAGACATCTGGTACCATTCTCACAAATATAATGTTGAGTGAAAGAAGCCAGATACAAGGAGGCCTGCTGTTCATTGCATTGCGTCCCCCAAATCCACACATTGAAGCCCTAACTGCCAGTGTGATGGTATTTGGAGGTGAGACCCTTGGGGAGGTGATTCGTGTCAGATGAGATTATGAGGGTAGGGCCTCCATAATGCGATTGATGCCCTTATAAGGTGAGACCAGAGAGCTAGCTCACTCTCTCTTTACCACCTGAGGACACCATTAGAAGGTCTGTAAGCCCAGGTGAGAGCCCTTACCAGAGCCCACCATGCTGATACCCTGAACTTGGACTTTTGGCTTCCAGAACTGTAAGAAAGAAGTGTCTGTTGTTTAAGCTCCCCCCCCCCCATCTATTGTAATGGCAGCCTCAGTTGACTCATATAAGTACCTCCTGTATGAACACAAGAACATAAAGTTCACTGGGCTACGTATGGTGTTACAAGGCAGTGGGGTGACTACCTTTGGGGCAGGGGCAGGGAGTGGGTATGGAGAAGTCATATGAAGGGGTTAGGGGACCCTGTCACATTCTGTCCTTCACTGACTGTTGAGCACATGCAGGTGCCTTTACTCTGTGCGAGTTTATTGATCTGTGTGCTTAAGATTTGTACATTTTTATAATGTTGTATTTCAGTAAAATGCACAAAAGGATATAAACTGTATCCAAGACTAATGATTACCAATAACAACTTGTGAACAACATTACAGTCATTTCTGTTATCAGTATTGAACCCAGTGCCTGGACTTAAACCCAATAATTATACGCTACAGACGAATGTAAAATTTGCTACAACAATGAAAAAGAAACGAATGCGGTAAAACTATGTAGGCTGACATAGAAAGACATCCGTGATATGTTTTGTTTTTAAATAAAAGATGCTGAGCAATATTTACAGTATGACCACCGTTTATGCTTTGAAAAATTCTAAGTGTGTATATACATTTATATACAGATAGAAGTATAAATTCACATATGGGCATTGAAGTGGGGGCCATTAACTTTTAATCTTTTGTAGGCTTGATCATTTTTATAGTATTAGGGTATATTTTTAATAATATAAAAAAGATAGTGAAGATAGGTAAAAGGGGAAAAGACATGAGGGGTTTAGAGCAGATGATGTCTGAGGTCCCCCATCCGCTCTGGGGTCGGGGGTTAGTGTTGAACCCCTCCGTGTCCAGCAATAGTTGTGGCCAGGTTTGAACAGTATGGCACTAAATCTTCATCTGTGGTTCTTAATTTAGATCCACAAACGCATTCAACCTTGTTCATTCCTGTGGCTGTTGTTTTGTTTTTTTTTATCATGGATTCTTAAAGTCAAGTTGGATGTTTGGAAGCTGGGTGCAATGGACATATCTCAGGATGGCCATCTCCTCTATCCCTTGAGAAATTGCCCTGGGGTTTGAGAGAAGCAGTCCCATATCCATAATAATGAGCCTGTGCAGAGTGGTGTTGAGACATGGAAGAGAGAAAAATAGGTTCTCTTCCATGGAAATCAGGGAGGGCTTCCAGGAAGAAGGAATACCTCAGTTGCTCCTTGGGGAATGAGTAAGAGTTTGACAGGCAGAGAATGGAGGAGAAAAATGTTCCAAATGGAGGGAGCTACAGGCACAAAGCCTTGAAGTTGTGACTGAGCTTGGGCATTGGGGGAAATGTAGGAGCGTAGCATGACCAAGAACTTGGGCGTGGGTGGACCCGTGATGGGTAAAGCTGGGAAAGCTGTTTGGGGCCAGATTGAGGATTTGGACTTTATCATGACGACAATAGGGAGCCATAGAAGACTGAAGCAGGAGACTTACTCAGATTAAAGCGTAACAGGACAGAGCTTTCTTACAATCCTTCCCCTATCTTTCCACTCCTTCATCCTCCCTTCTGTGGTGGGGGACTTGGACCAATAAGAGTAAAAGACAGAATCTTGGTAGACATTATAGACATGGAGGTTATGCTGTGAAAGGTGGACGTTCCTCGTGACTGAAAGTTTTGCTGGCTCGTGGATGTTTTATTTGGAGGAATCTAGAGCTGACAAAGCCATGCACATTTCTGGTCCGGAATGTTGCAGGTGCCATTCACAGAGCACCTGAGACCCAGGGATGTGAGTGCAAAGGGGTGGTGCAGGAGGGGGAGACCTGAGAGAAGGGCCTGGGGGACTGTGTGACCTGAGAGGTGGCCCTACAGGAAAAGGTAAGGGTGTTCTGTAGCATTCTCTGGATCCTGACTGTACTCAGGATCCTCTGATCATTTGATTTATCTTCTGGAGATCTTGTGATGCACCTGTTACCTTCACTCTGGGGTCATCAAGAAGCATATGCACATGTTTTAGACCAGCTTCCCTGGGGGGGGGCGCTGCAGAGCAGGTGAGTAGAGGCCCCGACAGCAGGATAGAGGGGTGGCGAGGGCCAGAACAAGCAGTCACTGTGGAGATGGGGGAGGAGCGATTGGCAGGAGGCAAGTTGTTGAGGAGAGGCAGGAGTTGGGGCTAACTAGAGGTTTACGGTTTGTGTTGTTTTGGGACGGAGGGTGTGGATGGTGAAGCCACTGAGCAAGAAGAGGCTAAGGAAGGAGGAGCTGGCCTGGGGAGGAAGGTAATTGGATCTGAGTCATGGCAACACATCACCCTCGCTTAGGGCTGTGTTTCCACTTGACATAAGTTAGGAGGTCCAAGATTAGAAGGTGGAGGAGAAATCAATTCTGCCACTTTGGGCTTCATGGGAGACACTTTAAAATATCTGATATTACTTACAGTCCCAGAACTGTCTGCAAGGAGAGAAAGCTTGTTCATGGTGATGAGTGAAAAAAACACCCGATTCCTACTCCCAATACTGCTCCTGGCTCCCTGAGTGGCCCTCGGTGCAAAAATGCAAAGCTATCCCTGTGACCCTGGACAAACGCCTTCCCTCTCTGGACCTCAGTTTCCCTATGAGTACATGAAGAGGAAGGACAAGAGGATTTCTGCGTTGCCAGACATGTTTACCACCAAGCGAGATGCCCCTCCTCCACACTTGCCCGCCTTGCTGGGGCCGTGGAGGGAGGGAGGCACAGGCTGTCCCCCAGCGCTGATGACAGATGTACCTCTCTGCAGTCACAGGGGCTCGTGGTGGGTGCTGTCTCCAGGCCTTGGAGGGCTGATGGTGCCTCACATAGCAAATTGAATTTGTGTTTGAAAATTTAAATGACCAAGGACACTGGTCTTTTAAAATCCCAAATTGGTTTTGGAGACAAATGGATCGGATTAGTCGGAAGCGAGTCGGAAGTGGAGGGCCAGTTCACCGTGTGTGGCTTGCTGGCAGGCAGCCCTGCCCGTTAGGAGATTAGCATCCCTGACTTTTGCTGCATACAGACCACTCTGTCCTTCCCACCTGCCAGGAGCTGGGAATGAAAACCTTGGACTTCTTGCCCGAGAGCTGGGCAGCCAGGCCCTAGGACATGGCTCTAGTTGGGTGAACCTGAAGCCGCCAGGTTGGGCGTCGGCATGAACCCGCTATGGAGCTCCCTGAGAAAGGCCTTTCAGAGCGTGAGCTGTCATGGGCCAGTTTTCTTAACCTGTGGGGACAGAGCCTTTCTTATTCCCAGCTCCTGGGTAAGCATCCTTAGTTCAGCCCGTGAACCTCAGGGGTCCACTCCCTCCTGCTGTCCTTGTGATGAGGTGCCATGACTGAGTTCCTCTGTTTTTGAAAGTGTGAAAGTCTGATACTTAGACATTACTATGTTTTGTTGTTGTTTTCCTATTGCTTCACAGATGGAACAAAATCACACTTGGAGAAAACTGCTGAGAAGTCCAGGACGATCAAGTTCCTGCATAGTAATATGGACTGTGTATTCATTGATTTACTCAATTCATTCATCACATATATGGAGCACCTGTTATTTGCCAGGTTCTGTTCAGGGAGCTAAGCATGCAACAGGAAATAAGACAGACAAACACCTGGCCTCATGAAGCCTACATCCTAATTATAGGGTGGTGAGGCATTGTAAACAAAATTAATAGCAAGGTAGTTAATGTGTTGGATAGTAATAAGTGCTATGAAGAAAAACCAAAGCAAGAACCAGGAATAGGGAGCTGGGAATTTTGTGGGGGTGGTGTGTGGGGGTGTTTGATTTTAAATAGAGGGCCAGGGAAGGCCTCATTGGGAAGGTGACATTTGCACAAAGGCCTGCAAGAGGCAAGGGAGTGACTCATGTGGAGATGGAATTTCAGGCAGAGGGCATAGCCAGTGCAAAGGCCCTGAGGTGGGAGTGTGCTTGGTGTGGCTTAGAGCAATAGGGAGGCTGGTGAGGCTGGGGTAAGGGTGGAGGGGTTCTAGGGTAGAGAAATGACATGGTGGGGGGTACAGTTTGGTCCTTTGCAGACTATGGCAAGGGCTGGGCTCTCAGTCCCAGTGAGATGGCAGTGAGGGAGGGTGTTGAGCAGAGGAGGGCTGTCCTGTGACTTGCAGTTACAGAAGAACCTGTCTCAGGACTCTGTTAATGGAGGCTCTGCGTGCCAGGTGCTGGGGCAAGGGAGCCACAGGAAGCCCAGCGAGGAAGCCCCTGCTATAATCTGGGGGGAGGGCCAAGGGGCTAGGACTCAGATCCCAGCAGGAGCAAGTAGTCGCACTGTGCCATGACCCAGGCAGTGGATGTGACATGCTCTCCTGGCACTGGGGGTATGAGAAAAAGAGAGGAGTTTGGTGGCCCAAGATCAGGAGCTCAGGGTTAGATGTGCAGAGTTAAGGTGTCCATTAAACATCCGAGTGGGGGGGGGGTCCTGGCTGGACAGGGGCTCAGAGTTCAGAGGAGAGGTGCACACATGGAAACTATCCATGTGGGGACAGCCATGATACTGAATGAGGTCACCCAGAGTGAGTGCTGCTGGAGACAAGATGGGTCCAGGTGCTCTGATATTTAGAAATGAGGGTGAGGAGGCGGCACCTCTCCACCTGGGTCTGCTCTAAGGGTGAGGAACTGATTCCTGTGAACCACAGGGTTGCAGGGCCCCGTCAGGGCGGACGTGATGAGAGACCCCACTGCAGGCCGCCTTCCCAGGAAGGAGGTGCCAGCAGGAGGTGTGCTGGTGGGAAGTCAGCTGGGGGTGTTCTTGGGGGCAAGTCCCGCAGTGGAGCAAAGGCCCCAGGCCTAGCACAGGGAGAGTCCTGCTGGGAGACCTGCGCTGATTCCATGGGGAGGTCGGTTGGCGGCCCGAATTCAGGCATGGAGGACCTACACTGACCAGTCACCAGGTGAAGGGGTGGGGCAGGCCCTTAGGCAAGGCAGCTCCCTCAGGCCCAGGCAGTTGGGGCTGGACAGGGTTCTGGGCCTTGAGCATTTGACGCTGCCATGAGTTGGGGAGAACGTGCCTCGGTCTTGAAGGGGACCTGAAGCACCCGGCTGGAGGGAGTGACCAGGCCCTTATAGTATGGTGGCGGGTCAGGGTCTATTAGGAGAGTTGGTGAGTTTGGGGTTCTCTGGGGAGTTGGGACAGGTGGAACTCAGTCTCAATGTATCCATGATCCATGTTAGGGTTTCTTTTGTGTTGCAAAATCTCCACAGCTGAATTTTGTGAAGCGGGACAGCCTGGTTCCTGAAACTCACAGGAGGGGCCTCACGTATGTCCGGTGGGGAGGGAGGATGAGCGGAGCCCTGTGGGAGCCGGGAGCATCAGGCCAGGGTGACAAGTGGCAGCACACCCAGCACGGATCAGTGCAATAGTAAGTGTTCCTCGGGAACTTCCAGAAAGACCAGCGAGGAACCCAGGTTAAAGTGTGGCTTTTCTGTCGTCATGGAGACAGAGGTTCAGACTATCATCACTTAGCTAGAGAAGGGTAGGATGGCCTTCCCAAAGGCCAGAGAATTACAGCCACGAGTTTCACCACTTTCTTTGTTGTTCTGCTCAGTGGATTGGACAGCCAGGCTTATAGGGACTCAGCCATTTTCTAGCTAGGTCAGTGAAAACCATGTCACTTTCTTTCCCCCACAGTCTTATAATGACATATATTAATGCACATTATATTTAGTGATCAGCATTAGGGCCTTAGTACTAACAGTCTTGCTCAAATCCTGACTTGGTCATACATGAGCTGTGTGGCTTTAGGTAAATCTTTGGCCCTCTCTGAGCCCCTGCCTCCTCATCTATAGAAAATAATATCTACCTTGTGGGTTGTTGTAAGGGTTTAGGCAGGAAAACATATTTCATCTCTATAGTTGGGGCCCCACAACTTGGGACTGAAGGGATGGCTCCCAGGGTGAGGACGGTGCTTGGGTGCAGTGTTCCAGGAACCTCCCACTTGGGCAAGCTTCTTATTTGTGTCCAGACCATTCTCTTCCCCTTCATCCTCAGTTTCTGCCCTGGGTACCACTGTTCTCTATCCACCCAGCCTTCCGATAAGCCGGTGACAATGTTATCGCAGCTGCCAGGTCCTTTGGGGCAAAATTCCTTTGTTGAGTAGTCTTGGCTCTTGTGGGGCTTCTGGGTGAATTAAGGTTTAGATGAACTGCTGAGAGGGGCCAGGGCAGGGCCTGGCTCATAGTGGGCACTCAGCGAGTGTTCCCTGGTGAACCCAGTCGGTGACCCAGAGCTCTGCAGGTGGTAGGCAGGACCTTTATCTGAAAAGGGTGAGCTAGGAGTTGGAATGAGTGCTCACATGTCACTGTGTGGAGGGACAGTGCAGCACCAGGAGTACTGTGTGATCCTGGGCAAGTCACTTTCCCTCTTGGAGCCTTTTTAAAACCATCTGTAGGCCCTGACTGGGTAGCTCAGCTGGTAAGAGCATCATCCTAACATACCAACATTGTGGTTTGATCCCTGGTCAGGGCACATACAAGAATCAACCAATGAGTGCATAAATAAGTAGAAGAACAGGTTGATGTCTCTCCCTCTCTCTTTCTCTTTCTCCCTCTTCCTCCCCCTTCATCTCTCTTTCTAAGAAAAACAGTCAATAAGTAAAAATAAACAGATAAAAAGAAACATCTGTCAAATGGAGATAATGATAACAGTGCATCCCAAGTGTCCATCGATGGATGAATGGATAAAGAAAATGTGGCCTAAGAATAGAAAAAAGAAAATGTGGTTTAAACCTACAAGGAAATAGTATTCAGCCTTAAAAAGAAAATTCAAATACATGTTGTAATATGCACGAACTTTAAAGACACTGTGCTAAGTGAAATAAAGCAGTAACAGAAACAATGCTATAGGATCCACCTCTGTGAGGTCCATAGAGTAGTCAGGTTCATAAAGACAGAAAGCAGAATGCTGATTGCTAGGGGCATAGTGTTCAGCAGGCACAGAGTTTCAATTGGGGATGAAGAAAATGTTCCGTAGATAGCTGGTAGTAATGGTTGTACAATGTGAATATACCTAATGCCATTGAATTGTGCACTTGAAATGGTTAAGATGCTAAATTATATGTTATGTGCATTTTATCACAATGCAAACAATTTTAAAAAGTGCTATGTAATTACCACCTTCTGTGTGAAAACACAATTTACCTTAATGGGAATTGAGCCTTTCCACTTGTCTACATGTAGAAAAGTGGCTGAATCCTGAATAATTTAAAATTCTGGGCAAATTGATGTCATCAATTTGTTAGACGGTGATGGTGGCACTTTGGGGTCAGAAGGAGACAAGAGACATGGGATGGATGGCACCTGTAGATCGAATGTCCTACAGTTGTTCAGTGTGGAGCTGCCACCAACTGAAATAACATCTGTGCCTCCAAATGCTTCCCAGTTCTCATGGTGGTTATGACTGTTTCCCCGTGATTTGTGCCCTTGAGAGAGGAAAATGAAGCTCCTCCCCGTGGGTGCATAGATGACCTCACTAAAGGACTCAACCCAATATTATAAAAGCTTTATCTCACTCCAAAGAAAGTTCCTCCATATAAAGGAAAAAAGATCTAAGAGAAATGGTAGGAAATCTCATTAAACTTTTATTGCTTGTATCTTGAACTGATTTTCTATAAGAATGTTAGAGTGCTGAATTGTACCAAGTGGCTTCCTTAAGGCAGTGTTTCTTAAAGTTCAGAGTAGACTGCCTGAGTTGGAAGTACCCGGCAACCTTAAGGCATCTTGACCCAGGATTTTTTTTGGCGGGGGTGGGGGGGCAGTGGAGCCTGGGAATTTGTATTGACAGGCCCCTTGGTAATTCCTATCGACTGATTGAAAAAGAAGAGCCCAGGGCCAGCCCAAGTGAATTCATTAGGAAACCTGGGACAGACACATGGCCATCTGGGTGGCCACTATTTTTGGTGGGAGAAAAATCAGTAATAGCCACCAGGGGACTGAGGTGCAGTCACAAGGAGGAAGCAAGGAGGGTTGATGCTTGTCGAGAGATCAGGCAAGAGCTGAGCAGAAGATCCCTCTTCCGAGACAAAGAAATCTTCAGACCAGCCTGGCTGAGAGGCAGAGCTTCTGGCAGGTAAATCTGATGTTTAATCAGAAAGTTCACACAATACGCATTCAATAGTTTAGTGCTGACTAGTGCCTAATCAGTAGTACATTTTCTGCCGCAACCACCCCCAGATATTGGTCGCACATAGTACTTGATCCAGAACATCTTGTCCGCCCTACTGCTGCGGCCTTTGGTCCTCTGCATTTTATGCACTTGATTATGAATTTGTCCCCCACTAAGATGGGAGCTCCTCAAGGGCAGGGGTTACCTGGTTTACCTCTCAGGCTGGATGCACAGCAGGCACTTTCTGAGCTCGAGGATCTGATGAACTTTCTATTACTTAGATGTCAGATCTATTGCCAGAAACCGCTGTCTCTTAGCCTGGTCTTCTTGCTAGAGTCCAGAGGTGGTGATTTTGAGAGAAGTGCTATGCTGTGGGAAAGGCCACTCTATATCCAGAGTGTCTTCTTTTAGAAGAACAAAGTGCTGTCCCCTCTGTGATGGAAATGGTTCAATGTAATCACAGGCTGTCAGGTGCTTGCGGCTCACTTCATAGAACAGTGCCATATTGGGGCTCAGTTTCTGGCAGACAGGGCACTCAGCAGTGGCCAGGCCAGCCTGGGTGAGTGGAAGCCCAGTTGCTAAGCCCCTGCATCACCTCTGACCCACTGGGCAATGGCACAAATGGCTGAGCGAAGAGCCTGGCTGGTGTCCACAGAATGGGTCATGCCATCAACTCAATTATTAAAATTCTCCTCTGCCCAAGCCACCCTTTGGTAAGCATTAACACAGAGTGCAAATATCTTCACATTCGTTGCCCATTTAGAGAAATCTATAATATATCTCTTCCCCAGACCTCATCATCAACAACTTTCTAGTGAGGGCCAACCAACCAAACCATTTCTCCACAGCTCATGAGTTGGTCCAGACTCTTACCCGTGGCCACGTTTTCTTCCAGACAAAATGCACAATCAGGTGCACTGTTCAAAGTGCTGCCCACTGGGAGGATGTCCCTTCACCTGTCCTTCAGGGCTGTCCCAAAAAGGGATCACAGTATTGCAGCATCTACTTTTGGACTTTGAACCCTGTTTACATCATCTCTGAAGCTCCAAACTATTATATCCCATTACCACTACCAGCTTTGTTTAATTATTAGCCTTCTGTTTTAGTGTTCTTCAGAGAGGTCCAATACAATGGAAGGAAACTCTTTTCACTAGACAGCTCTTCTCTTTGGTAAGTTGAAAATGGTCCCTTGTTCTGGACCAGCTCTCAGTATTTGTGCTTAGGATAGGTGTCCTGAGGTTCGGTTCTGCCTCCTCTTCCCCATGGCAGCCCCTTAAATATGCGAAGGCACTTGCTAAGCCCTCCGGTAGGCATTTCCCTGACCGTCATATTCAACTGCAATGTGATTTCTAGACTTCCCTTCTGAAGCCATGCACGACCCAACCAGGTTTCCTGCAGCTATGACAGAGACTCAAGGCTCAGAGACCAAATTCTGAGATTAGATAGACTTTACTTCCAAGAACAAATAAGGTTCTCACACAGCAATAAATGTCTTGAGTTAGCTCTTGGACAGCTGCCTTCATTCAATGAATGCTTCATGAGTACTTACCACATGCAACGATGGATCCTGTCCATGGCTCAATGAGGACCAGTTCAGGAAGAACAGCTGAAGAAGCCCAGCTTTTTTTTTTTCTTTGGCTACATCAATCTCTTTTTTTAAATTTTTTATTAATTTTAATGGGGTGACATTGATCAACCAGGGTACATAGGTTTAAAGAAAACATCTCCAGGTTATTCTGACATTTGATTATGTTGCATACCCATTACCCAAAGTCAAATTGTCTTCCATCACCTTCTATCTGGTTTTCTTTGTGCCCCTCTCCTCCCCCACCCTAGAAGCCCAGCTTTTGACATCAGCAGCAGTGATACAAAGGAAGGTAAAGAGCCCGGAACACAGCCCCAAACTCCTCTGATACTAGTGTTAGCCTCATACTGGCCTGGGTCCTAGAACTATTGAGGCTTGTTCCTGACGCCATAAATATGATGTGGTGGTGGGTACATTATTTCCCCTGAGTCATTATAGCACAATGTCACAGACAGCATTCCTGCCTTGATGCCTAAGCGAGAACAGAAAGGTCTGTCGGTTTGTTCATGTTCCATGTATTTTAAGAGAGATTTATTAACCCATTACTACGTCATCTAACTAGTGTGCAGCAAAGAACTGTCACTCCTTTTGATCTACACTCCCTGGTTCCTAAGAGATAACCCATGATTGTCTGCTTTTTGTGGCCTCAAGATTTTTGGTCCCTTTCATATTCAGCTCTATTTAACATTCTGTTCCTTCTGTTTGCTGTTTAAATGATTTCCTATGATTGTTTCTTTCAAATGCCAAGGAAGGTTTCAGTCGAGTATATATTGCTGCCTAAAAAGTGCTCAAGATGTAGTAGTAGTATATTGTTTTAGTTAAGCGACAGGTAACTCGGTCTATCTATCTATCTATCTATCTTTCTACCCATGTTTCAGCTCAAACACACACACATGTACATACTTACACAGACACATGCACATATATTATGCTTAGAGTAAAATATACACACAGCCAGCTGCGCATCTCCTATCCCATGGAATCAATTCTGCAAGGGCTTAAAATCATTGCTTAACGTATGAAGATATCCAAAGACTAATTTTGTTTTTCAGGATGTTTGACTTTCTCATGGATATACAGTAATGAAACTTTCATAACTCTCAAGTTTAAGAAATTCAGTGTTCTTACCAACTATAAAAACCAATCTGTGGGCACTGCATCATCTGAGGGGATTTCAGAAGCGTTAGCCAGATATTGCTGCTGCTTTCACAACTGTCACAGCATTCTGTTGGGGGTGTGCAGTGATAACGAGGTGGAAACGGTAGAGAGAGACTGAGGCACCGTGGAGCACACCCTGGAGCCATCTCTGTGTGGTCAGGCCATGACCAATCAGTTACAGGGCTTCCCCGGGGAGTGCAGTCTCCAGTGCTCCTGGGGAACTGTCACACACATCCCCATGTGTGACGCACTTGCTTTGCTCTGTGACCCCTCATTCTTGGCCAGAGAGCACCAGGATGCAGAACAGGGGTGCCAGGGCACAAGCTTTCTGCTTCCGTCACCAGGGGACCCAGGTCCAGGTGTTCATTGTTTAGACTCATCTGGATGAGAAGGGTGATCTTCCAAGGGGCCGAAGGAATGCCAAACCCCAATGCAGAAGGCTTGAAAGAGGCCTTGAGAAAAACCACAGATGTGTCACAGAGGGCTAGCTTGGTGTGGTGACAGCAGTGGCTCACATAGCCTGGGTTGGAAGCTGGCCATCTCCATAATGTGCTGTGTGTCCTCGTGTCTTCCCTCGTGAGATGAAGTTTATGCTCAAAACTTGAGAGGTCCCTCCCACCCCCTTGGGGAGGTAACGTCCTGGGGTTATTGCGTTGTTCTGTATCCCCCATGCCACCTGCACAACACGCAGAAGCCTGCCTCATACAGATGAGCAATACAGCACAGTAAAGAGCTCTGACTTGAGAGTTGGACACAGTTTGAATTCAGCTCAGAAAAGCGGGCATCATGAAATGTTCCTCATAGGGTCATAAGACATGGGTAACAAGAGGCAACCAGCCAGAGGCTGGCAAGCAGAAAGTCTGGTGAGGGGGAGCTCCAGGAGCCCCTATAAATTGGGTCCTGGTCAGCTGCTTTGATGGGCAAAGTGCTTCCCCTCTGATGTTTCCTTCTGTTGTATTCAAATTGGGTAACAACGGGCTGCCGTGCTGGGAGGGGCTGAAAGTAGTCCCTCAGATCCCAGTAGGCTGAGCCCACTGAAAGGGCAGAAACCTCTTTGGCTGGACGTCCAGACCATGGACAGGGATCTGAGTGATGAGGACAGTGAGTACAGCCGGGCGGGCATGGGGTGCCCATCTCTTTGGTGGGCACTGAACTGAAACCTTTCTCCGTTCTTAGTACTGTCTCGGGTTCTGTGTCTGCCCTGCTGAAAGCCTTCCTTCCTTCCTTCCTTCCTTCCTTCCTTCCTTCCTTCCTTCCTTCCTTCCTTCCTTCCTTCCTTCCTTTCTTCCCCTTCCCTTCCCTTCCCTTCCCTTCCCTTCCCTTCCCTTCCCTTCCCTTCCCTTCCCTTCCCTTCCCTTCCCTTTGTGTGCAAAGCCCACCGACAGCCTATAGGCTGTTCTTCTATGAGGGCCTCTGGGCAATGGAGAAGGATGAGAACTTGCCCCCAGCCACGTTACTACTGCCCAAGTCTTGCCATCTTTATCCTTCCTTTCTCTAGCTGACAGTCCTCACCTCCTCCAGCACCAAATGTAAGTGAGAATACCAGCGTTCTTGTTTCAGTCACAGTTGGGTTCAGTTCTTAGATGAGGTTAATTTTAAAGAAATGTCATGAAAGATGTTTACTCACGGTCTCCCTTTAGCAAGGAGCTCGTGTGTTCGCTGCCAGTCCTGAAACAGCCTGGGTGGGCCCGTCCTGTCATTGCTGGGACAGAAGGACAATGGAATCTAAGGACTATTTAAAGAGATGAAGAAAGAAATGATATTTTAGGAAAACATGTGCTATGTTTAGAATATGGAAATTCTTGAATGTGGCACAGGATCAGATTGGAAGTTGGAAGGCTGGGGTTCAGGTCTTGAGTCTGCTACAAGTTGGTTGTGTGATTGTCAGCAAGTCATTTCACCTCTCTGAGCCCCAGTTTTCTCATCTATAAAAGGAGATTGGGTGAAGAGTTCTTAAATGTGGTTTGTTTGTTTTGAAAATAGGGGTGCATGGATTTCCTTTGAATCCCAGCGATGATTCAAATGAAATGACACTAGTACATTTTCATACTTACTGAACTTGGTGGCCTTGAAGGTCCTTTGAGAGTCAACACTCTCTGTTGTCTTTAATGTTGTAATCTTAAAATTTTAAGCTTCAGAGCTGAAGTGGGATATAAAATGAACTCATTCTAATCTTAGAGCTCAATTTAAATTTTGTTGGGATTCTTTTTCCTATTGGAGTGGAAGCTATATGGAGCTATTTTAGAATGTGTTTGAAGAGGACCTAATCTGATATATTAAAAATTGTGTATTTATAGTCTTAGTTTGGTAGGCTTCTCCTAACATTCAAATGCAATCTTTTCTGTTCAAAACACTGCTCATTAGCAGTCTTTCAATTTCTACTATTTGGAGTTTCTCTTAGTAGAAATGGGCTATGTCAGATCTCAATTTGAATTCAAGGTGTGCCTCCTAATTGCTGGGTGACTTTGTTTAGGTCACTTAACCTCTCTGAGCTTTATTTTCTCCAATTAAAATAGAGATGGTGTCATCTTGCAGACTTAGTAAAGCATTAATTAGATGTAAATTATCTAAAACATCATGCAGCCCAGAGTAGGTATGAAATAAATATTGACTAGAAAATTATCAGATTTGTCCCCCAGAGCTTTAAAATTAATCTGTTATTAATGGAAGATATAATCACCTATGATGTTTCTGCTTTGGCATCATTCTTTTAGTAAGCAAGGTGAGAGTGAGGTGAATGCTTTAGTTCCCTTAAAATTCTAAAAGTTGTGATAAACCCTGATTCTTTCATAGTGTCATCTGGTGTGCTGATTTCTAACATAATCAAACCTTAGGTCAGCACTTAAAGTCTACTGCTTGGGCTAGGATTGCCCAGAAAAGCTTTTAAAAACTAAGTTGATGAACTCTGGAACAATGTAAATTTTTCTCCAGGGTTCAGACTTACTAATTGCTATAGGACTCCCATAATTTAAATGTCCCTTCTTAGGTGAGAAATGGCTGCCCACTTTGTTCAGCTGAGTTACCCTTCCCAGTCACTAATGGTGCTGTCCCTTAGTTTTTGAGTCTAGAATGTGGGCAGCTTCAGTGAGAGAATATCTTCTGGTGAAACACTTAGGGACCTAGGGTGGCACAGACAGGGACATTGTGGGATGTGGAACCTGCATGGAAGTCACATGGAAGGCTGTTTTAGCACTTGACAGCGTCACCACCTGGAGGCAGCATCTCTCACTGTTGACTAGAAGATCTTCAGTGGTGGGCTCATCCCTTATCTACAGCTGATGCTGTTAAAAGTTTTCTTCTATTGAGTTGATATTTCTTTCCCTGGAAAGAAAAATTCCAGACTTTGTTGTCAAAGTCTTTTTTGTCTCTACTTTGACCAGGTCCTGTTTCTTCAGTGGCCCCAAATGTAATGTGTTCTTAATTACTCTTCTCTTAGAGGAAGATGTCCTAGCTCAGAGATAACGAGCAAAAAATCCCCTCCCTTATTCTGAAAACCATATCCTTTGTAATATAATTTATTTCTTTGTGTGTGTGTGTGTGTGTGTGACAGAGACAGAGAGAGGGACAGATAGGGACAGACAGACAGGAAGGGAGAGAGATGAGAAGCATCAGTTCTTTGTTGCGGCACTTTAGTTGTTCATTGATTGCCTTCTTATATTGCCTTGACTGGAGGGTCACAGCAGACCGAGTGACCCCCTGCTCAAGTCAGCGACCTTGGGCTTATACTGGTGAGCCCCATTCAAACCAGATGAGCCCGCGCTCAAACTGGCAGCCTTGGGATTTCAAACTTGGGTCCTCACATCCCAGCTGACGCTCCATTGCGCCACTGCCTGGTCAGGCTGATTTCTTTTATTGCAGATGTAAGCCCCTCCCAGAAATGCTAAGCAAGAGCCTCTTCAGTAAGAAGGGCTATAACTAGAGTCCATGGTAATTTTAGGAGGAGAGACTGTTCTGGTCCAGGACCATAGGATCTCAGTGTTACCTCCTTAGCCCTGGGCACTGATCCCTAGGGAGGTGGGAGAAATTATCTGAGTCCATAGAATCGTCACCATCAGTGACTCAGTTCTGAAGAGATGGGACTATCCCCTTGGCATCCAGACTAGCTTTTCTCCCCAAAGTCTTATTCATTAGAGTGCCCTTACCCCAGTTCTGAGTTGGAGATCTGAGACTGGATCCGAACCTGTCATGGTCACTTGGTGGCAAAGGAGCCTGGCTATCCTGGCAGGGGCCCAGCTGACATCGGTACCTCAGGGTTTTCCTGACATCCTTTAGGATGAAAGCAGGAAGGCAGGTCTTCCCTGCCAGGTTGGCCCTGGCCGCATGGGCCTTTTCTGTGGACTGCCTCACTTCTGGAAGGGGGTATAGGTCTGGAATCTCCTAAGGGACAGATACTGTCCCCTTTGGAGAGGAAAAAACAAAAGTTTAATGAAGTCATACCAGAGCTTAGAGAGGATCCAAAGAACCCTTTCCTTTGCTTGCAGAGCTCTCTCTCTTTTAAAATAATAATTTATTGATTGATTTTAGAAAGAGAGGAAAAGAGAGGGAGAGGAACATTGATTTGTTATTTCACTTATTTATGCATTTGTTGATTGATTCTTGTATGTGCCCTGACCAGGGATTGAACCTGCAACCTTGGCCTACTGGGTGGATGCTCTAACCCAGTCTTTTTTAAACCATTGACCAGCAGACTGGTCCTCCAGAAATTTTGTGAGGTTACACAAAAGAGTTAACCGCCCTGATGTTGTAAGAAGATTACAGACCCAATGGTTTTAGTCAAATTCGTTTATGCTCAGGGTGATTTCTGCCTTGTAGGCTCTGAAAGAGTTCTCCTATTTTCACCAGTCCCCAGCGTAAAAGGTTGAAAACCACAAATATTTCTTTGTTTATTCTCCAAGGTCCTAAAAAGTTAAGTGATGTTTCCTCTAAGATTACACAGCAGGCTAGCTGTATTGTGCTGTGCTCATGGCTGGGGGAAGGATGAATAAAACATCGACCTGCCTTCATGGTGTTCAAAGTGTGGTGGGGGAGGCAGACTCCAAACAGGTAGTTTACAAATTATAATTCTTATAAAGCCATTTGGCAAGAGCAATGATAAAGAGTGGAGTTCTCTCCTCAAAAGCAGTGGCATTCTGAAATCACAGAGGAGAACCACACCCAGGCTGGCTTTGTAGGAGGTGAGACCCGGGCCAAACCAGGCTAAACCAGGTAGTGGGGTGTCATGGGCAGGAACAGCCAGAGCAAGGCCGGCAGAAACGGCGTGATGTGTATGAGGATAAATGCAAACGTCAGTGTCATGAAGTGACAAGTCACCTCTAGAAAGAAGAGGCACCTTTTAGAAAGCCTAGCCCGCCCTCACATGGGCCTCTCTGGGCTCCCCCAAATATTTTCTTAAGCTCCCCACCCCAAACTCCCACATTTCTCATACACACACACACACACACACACACACACACACACACATACACACACGTTTTTTTTTTTTCTTTTTTTTTCCAAGTAAAAGAAGGGAAGATAGAGAGACAGACTCTCACATGTATCCTGACTGGGATCGACCAGGCAACCCCCATCTGGGGCCTATGCTTTGCCCATCTGGGGCCATACTCGCAATGGAGCTATTTTTGGTGCCTGAGGTATAGGCTCTATGGAGCCATTCTCAGTGTCTGGGGCTCATGTGCTCAAACCAATCAAGCCATGGCTGCAGGAGGAGAAGAGGGAGAGAGAGAGATGGAGGGAGGGTTGGAGAAGCAGATGGTTACTTCTCCTGTGTGTCCTGACTGGAAATCAAACCTCAGACATACACAAGCCAGACCAACGCTCTACCACTCAACCAGCTGGCCAGGGCCAATCCCACACCTCTCTCTCAAGCCTCATGCAGGCTTGTTTCTGTTTCTCTCTCTTCCTCCCCCTTCCTGCCTATTCTTTGTCTTTACCTGCCCTCCCCAGTTACCTGTTTTCTCTCCTCTTAACCTGCTCTGGACAACACAGGAAGAGCTTTTCCCCCATCAGATGAACAAATGGGACTTTTCTTCCTGCCTCACAGGTAATTTAGAGTCTTATCTGACAAGTTCGGGGGCTTGGACATCAGCTGTGGGTAGTAGCGAGCCTCTGTGTTATTTAAGAGAGGGGGACGATCTGCTCAGGCTTTCTGGTCTCTCTCAGAATGCTTTTAATTAGTGTAGACAATCGTTTGTTTATTCTTCTTGGCTAAACAGGACTACTTCTTTCTTTTCTTTATCTTAAATCACCTGAATCTCCTTATCTTTCTCCTTTTTGTTTTTTCATTTTAAATTTCAGTAAAATACGCATGACATTGTCATCTTAACCATTTTTTTTATTTATTTATATTTTATTTTATTTTTATTTTTTACAGGGACAGAGAGAGGGAGAGATAGGGACAGATAGACAGGAACGTAGAGAGGTGAGAAGCATCAAACATTAGTTTTTCGTTGCCATTGCGACACCTTAGTTGTACATTGATTGCTTTCTCACATGTGCCTTGACCGCGGGCATTCAGCAGACCGAGCCACCCCTTGCTGGAGCCAGCGACCTTGGGTCCAAGCTGACGAGCTTTGGCTCAAGCCAGATGGGCCTGCGCTGGTGAGCTCGGGGTCTCGAACCTGGGTCTTCCGCATCCCAGTCCAACGCTCTATCCACTGCGCCACCGCTCGGTCAGGCTCATCTTAACCATTTTTAAGTGCACACTTCAGTGGTATTAAGCACATCACCTCCATCTGTCTCCAGAATGTTCTCATTTCCCCCAACTGAAACTGTACCCATTACATGAAAACTCCCCATTCCCCCCATCTCCACCCTTGGAACACACCATTCTGTTTTCTGTCTCTGTAAATTTGACACTTGAATCTTTCTTGCTCTGTCTTAGGTATAATTAAAATACAAGGCATTTATGTGTACCAACTCTATGCAAGAAGGGGGATTCCTGTTTAAAAGGGGATGTCACATGTGTTGAAGGAAATAAAATATAAAACTAAAGCCAGATAGCAGCAGGAAGCTGTATGAGTTACGATGTGGCATGACTTCAGTGCTTGTAAGATAATTAATCTGGAATCAGGGGCAGAAGGCATGGGCTCTGTTTCTCCTAAAGAGATTGGCATTTAAAAGAGAAAGTTAAGAGGTTATCATTAATTATGCCTTTCTCTACAAGCAAAATTCCTTTCTGTACAAATAAAAAATAGCTGGTGGCTGGTGAGCAGAAACCCTACCTGTCTAACACGTTGCAAAACTTTCTCAGCAACCATGACGCCATCTGCATAGAGCAACAGGGTGTTCAGCTAAATGGAAAGGTTATTGGGACTGAAGTTCTAAGTACTATTTCTGTCTCTGCTATGAATATTTGAGCTCATTGCCCCAAATCACATCTCTGAGCCTCATCTTGTTCTGTTACAAAACGGGAATAACAGTGGTTGTTGCGAAGTGCGAAAGAGATCATGCCTGTCCCATGGGTTTGTGAGCCGCAGGACACAATGCTTGTGTTAGGGTGGGGTGGCCCAGCTGGCCACCGGCCCTGGAGCGCAGCCCCGACACCGTGGAAACACTGAAGTGTCTGGTGCCCCTTGGAGTGCCCTAGGCTGGATGTCACACAATGCCCCGCTACGGCCGCGTTCCTGTTGTTCTGATGAGATCTGCACAGGAAATGACGCATCCTCCTGTAGTTCAGCCTGGAGCCCTTTATTTTTGTACTTAACATAATGGTGAGATTATTTTAGCTCTGACAAATTATGACTGCCCCGGGAGGTCAGGGTGGCTCCCAGTTGATGGATGGAGCTCTGAGTTTCCCACCTCTCATTCTCCCCCTCTTCCTGCCCCTTTGTTAGTTTCCCAGCAGGACATAGCAGCCATATGACATTTCCCTGTCTTCTCCAGGAGGACAGTACTGATGCCCCAGCTGACCCAAGACTCTGGGTGGGCGGGGGCCATCCCAGGGGAGAGGGCTATGGTGCTCATGCCTTTCTTTGCTTGACATTTTTACTGTCCCCTGCCTTAAAGGAACACAAAGAAAGAGGAAGAGCTTGCCTCCTCATGTCCAGGACATTGACTGAGCATTTATTAAATGCCAGGCTCACAGCTGTGTACGCATTGTCTCATTCGATGGCACTAATATCCGCTCTGTTTCACAGCTTGGGCAGTTGAGTTCTGTAAGGACGTGTGGCTGGCATGGGGTCATGTATTACATGGCTCAGCTCCAGGGAATCAGAGCCCAGCTTCCTAACCACCAGGCCTCAGGGATTCTGACTCCAGACACTCTGAGTACAGTCCAACCCCAACCTTCATCTTTGATTCTGATAATGGGGCTCACGGGGACTGCAGCGGATGAGCATGGGTCTTAGTCCCCGAAAGCTCAAATTCCAGCCTTTATCTTCCTGACTGCACTCAAACCCCTACATACAGGTTGAGTGTCTAGGTCAGGGAGGGCAGAATATGGCTCAGAGGCCAAATCAGATCCATAACCTGTTTTTGCAAAGTTTTATTAGAATAAAGCCACTCATACTCAATTGTGAGTTGTCTGTGGCTGCTTTGAGGCCACAATAACTGAGTTGAGTAATTGAGACAGACTTGGCTCACAAAGTCTACAATATTCACCACCTGACTATTTATAGATGATGTTTGCCATTCCCTGGGTTCTTGGTGGCTAAAATAGCCTGCAATGCTAATGAATTCATTAGAAACAAAGCAATATTGGGAACCAAGGTATGAATAATAACTCCATATTGTCATATTGAGGACTTCAGTAACCATTAGCATACCTCAGTTTGAACCTTTGGGACGATGTCACTTTGTGCTACATCCATGTCTATTTCTTGGCAGAATCTTCTGCTTAAAAAGATAGGTTTTCTTGCTAAAAAAAAAAAGCACTCCTTTGTAAGTTTCCTATGAGGAGAAAAAACCTTAGAGACGTACATGTGTTTGAGGATAAAGACATTTTGGAGGCAGGGGGTAGAATGGGGTCGTTCATTTGTCTTAATAATACCCCTTCCCTCCATTGTTCTCGGCCACCATGTTTTAGAATTTCAGGCTTTGTCTCCAGCTGCCATCTCCACTTTCACACAAACTGGGCTGCTCCAATTTAGAACAAGATCTGCTTATTCTTCTGACCTCTGTTTTATTAAACTCAAAAGGACAGGACATAGTTTTATTTTTGTAGAGGTCAAGAGTGATATGCTTTACAGAGCTGCAAAGGAAAACGGGGACGCTAAGGGACATGGTGGCTCGGCTGGAAGTTTGACCTGAATGCTTCAGTGACTGAATGTGGAGAGAATCAATCGCATTCTACTGATGATTTCTTTTTTATCAGTTTACCCTTTGGAGCCAACTTTCTCTTATTAAATGGGCAGCTAGAAAGATAGCTGAAGGGTTCTTGTTCCTCTGCATGGGGGATTCAGGGAACAGGTTTGTGGGGTGACCCAGGGGGCTGGAACTGGAAGGTCAAGGCTCTACCCTGCTCTAACTCCGCCCTTGTGCACCCTAGGGATTCTGGAGCAAGCTCTCTGAGCCTCAGACTCCTCATGTCCAGTGGAGTTAGAAGTCCTGCCTTCCATATCTCTGGGTGGAAGAGGAGAGTGAAGCAACAGTGTGTGGGGTGATGCCTTGTGAGTTGTCCCAAGCCTCCGGGGCCAGTATTCATATTGTGCTTTCTTGTTTTTATCTACATAACCTGACAGATCTAGATAAGGTTTCAAAAAACTTTTAAATTCCATATTGCTTCATATTTAATTTTGGGTGTATGGCATAGCGGTTATGTGGAAGGTAGTTAGACAGTCATGAGCAGAGTAAGGATGATGGGCCAGGCACAGAAGATAACCAGGGTGGATAGGCCCTGGTGCCTAGCAATGGGCGAAACTGGGAAAACAAGGACCTGCCCCCAGGGTAACCTTTCCTCACCTCGCATATGTCTGGTAATGCAGAGTATATGACCTTCCCCTGGCACATTTCTAGTCATGTGGGTTAGACCCCCTTAGAGGGGGAACAAATGAGGGAACAGGAGAATAGCCCTTAAGTATTAAGCCCGCAGGACAATGAGATTCTGACCTGCATCAAATACATCTGGGCTGCAGTTGTGTTTCAGCTCCAGGCCCAGAAAAGCAGCAAAACCAGACAAGAGATGCCATGGCTAACATCAGGACCAGCTGCATTGACTAATGACCCCTGCCCTGGTGCCAACCGATCAGTAGAGACCGTGACCCTGAAAGGACACACCAGGGAAGCTGATGAGTATTCTATTGGGATCCTCCCCTGAGACTTCCAGATAAATACACTCAAGATGAAGGGCTTAGCATGGCTTTCCTGCCCACGTCTTTCCCCGTTTTGCTTCCCCCAGGCACATCCTCCTTGCCTCTCTCTTCCTCTTAAGCTCCAAGAGCCCTTCTTTTGTAACTTGTTTCCTGAGTCTATGACTTCTATCTCTGTGACTTTCTAAGTAAACAGTGAAGCCAAGAATTCAGATTCTTGGCTGTGAATTCCTTCTTAGCCAGAACTCAAGTACCAAGGTTGCTGAACGGAGGTCTGGTCGGACTCCACTGGTCTAACACCTAGGGCTGTTTTGCCGAGAATGGTTAGAAAATCATATATGTACTTCACAAAGTGATCCCCCTGGTATTTCAGTACCCACCTGGCACTATACATAGTTATTACAATAGTATTGGCTCTATTCCCTATGCTGTAATTTATATCACCATTACTATTTAGTAACTATAGATTTGTTACTTTGTACACCCCTCACCTTCACCCAGCCCCCCAAACTTTCCTACCCTCTGGCATCTGTGACTCTGGTCCCTGCATCTATGCTATGAGTCTGTTTCACTTTTGTTTGTTCATTTATTTTGTTCTTTAGATAGCACATATAAGTGAAATCAGCAGATTTATAGTGAGTGATTCTTCCGTAGGATTTGCCTCATAAAACCACATGGAAAGAACGTGGGCTTTGAAGGCCAATGGACTGTGGCTTGAATCCAGGTCCATCACTGCTGGCTGTGTGATCTTGGGCAAGTCACCACCTTTCTGAGTCTTAGTCTTCTCATTGATAGAATGGAGTGGGATTGGTTTATCAGTTTGGGTCATCCAACAAGCAGACACACCAAGATGGCATTGGATGTGACAGGGGTCCTTTAGGGACACCTGTGAAAGGAAAAGGGGAGAGGGAGCAGATGGAGGCAGGGACAACCTTCAGAGGCAGTGCAGGTCAGGCATGTAAGAGGAGAGTGGGCAGATGGAGTGTGAGCAGAAGGAACCTCAGAACATGATGTGGCTCCAAGCGAGTCTTCTTCAGGTCTGTGGGGACTGCTACTGCCAGGACTTCGCATCATAGGAAGCTGTGTAACAAATGGATCCACTTCTCACTGCCTTCAAACAACAAACATTTTACTATATTTCATAATTTTGCAAGTAAAAAATTTGGGCAGGGCTTAGCTGGGTGATTCTTCTGATCTGTGGGTAATGGATCAGGGTTTGTCTTAGTTTGGGCTGCTGGAACAAAAACACCATTGACTGGGGGGCTTAAGCAACAAACATTTATTCCTCATAGGTATGGATGCTGGGAAGTCCAAGGCCAAGGTGCTGGTAGATCTGGTATCTGGTGAGGACCCATTTCTGGCTTGTAGACAGCTGCCTTCTCACTGTGTGCTCATATGCCAGGGAGAGAACACCCTGGTCGCTTTCTGTTTTTATAAGGAGAGTAATCCTATCATGGGGGGTCTGCTCTCCTGACCTCATCTCCAAGTAGTCACCTCCCACAGGCCCACCTTCTAATTCATGCCACTGGCAGTTAGGATTTCAACATAGGAATTGGTAGGAGGTGGGAGGAGCAGCGCTGCCATGTAGTCCATTCAGGCCACTCAGTGGTGTTTAGTGAGTGAGCAACTTGCTCTGGCCTGGAGGGTCCAAGATGGCTTTGTTCACTTGCCTTGTGGCTTGGTAGGGGTGGCTGGAAGGCGGGGCTCTGCTAATTCCTCTCCATTTAGTCTTTGGGCATCTTCCTATGGCCTGTCTAGCAGGATGGTCTGATGTCTGACATAGTGGCTCAGAGCTCAGGAGACAGTGCTCATAGAGACCAGAAGTAGATGCTGTAGTCTCTTCATTGCTTCCATTGTGTTCCTTTGGTTGAAGCAGTCTTAAAGCTACCCAGGTTCAAGGGGAGGAGCCATAGACCCATCTTTCAATGAGAGAGAGACCTTAAAGAAGTGTGACTGTCTGTAATTCAGCATCTATTTCCAGCGTCATGGAATATGACACTGTTTATAAAGCACCTGCCAGGGTGACCGGCATAGAATAGGTGGCTATCAAACCTCAGGAGCAGCCATTCTCAATGTTTTTCCCATCTTGTTATTACTGCTGCAGCTATCACACATTACCCCTTCCCTTCTCACCCTGCAGATGTGTTCTGTCTGCCCAAGGTGCCAGAGTGAGGTGTTTTCATTTTTGTTTTTTATAATATAAGCCTGCCTTCACTTGTCAGCTTCCTGTGAAGTTGCCATAGGCCTCCCTCCCCGAGGCTCAGGACTACCTTTCTCTCTGCAGGTGTGGTAGACCTCAGCTTTGAGGCCGAGAGTCCTCTGGCACCCCCAGTTGAACTCCTGGAGAGGCTGCCCAGCTATGACTACCTGTTTCAAGGAGGTGGTAAGTCTATGGGGTCTTGGTTCCTGTGGCCACTTCCTGGGGCTTCTGCTGATTGGGGGGATGTCTCTGGAACAGCCAGCACTGGGATTGCTCCCCTTTCCTCTGGGGGCAATGGGAAGCCACTTGTCACCATTGTGAGGGAATGGCAGGGCATGGGGCTGAAGCCCGCGTCCATGAACATTCCATGACCATGATCATTTAAGACAAGAAAGATGCTGGTCTGAGAACCATCATTCTTTTCCTCCATCTGTTCTTTCTCACCTTCAACCAGTCTTTCCTTCTTTTGCACGCGGGTGTCTGTCCCTTTGAGCTAGCCCCTGACTCCTCCCCTCTTTTCCAGGACCACAGATATTCTTCCCACCTTTGGAGGCCCCACAGAGACCCCAGGAACAAAGGTGCTGGTCCTCATTCCTGGAACATAGGTGAGCTGCAGGTGACCCTCACAGAGCCATCACACAGGGTCATGCATGGCGATCTGCACAGTCACCCTTGACCTGAGAGCCCTCCTTGGGTCTCAAGGGCCACAGGTCCCAAGCCTGATAGCGCATCAGGATCTAGACCTCCCAAGTCAGATTCTCCAGGGATGGAGCCTGGGGATCTTTATTTTAGTCGCTCTGCAGGCCATTTGGCTAACAAGTCAGAGCTGAAAACCATAGTTGAGATCAGGGGTTGCAAACCATAGCCCCAGGGCCAAATCCAGCACATGGCCTGTTTTGTAAGTTGAGCTTTATTGGAACAGAGCCCCTCTCATCTGTTTACTCCTGTCAGTGACTGCTTCCTGCTGCAGCAGCAGTGGTGAGTGGTGGAGACACAGACCAGGTGGCCCACAAAGCCTGAAATAGTTACTATCTGGCCTTTTACAGGAAAAGCTAGCTGCTCCCTGGAGAAGCCCACACCCTCCTTATTTGGTGAGGGCTGGGGCAGAGCTCCAGCGTCCCTGCCAGCTTTGTGCAGAGAGAGAGGATCCTGGAGCACCTCCTCTTGGCCAACTCTCCTACCTGGTTTCCCACCTTCTGGCCTGTATGCCTCCCGCTGGCCTGTTGGGGCGCTGAGCCCAGTGCTAGAGAGACACAGCGTGCACAAGAGGTCTTAGGCGTTTGGGCTGGGCAGCCTTGGAGAGTGGAGAAATGTGGAGAAGTGAGGGGAGGAAGGAGGAGAGGGCTCCTGCTACAGGAAGGGTTGGGGCAGGAGGGCTTCCCTAAGGAGGGGACCTGGCAGCTGCGACACGGGAGTTCCCAGCGGGAGGGGGAGGTGTCCAGCGAGAAGGCTGAGGAGGGTGCCGGTGGTCTGCCTCCTTCTTGGCTGCCATCTGGTCTAGCGGGCTCTCATGGTGAGCCAGGAGCTGTGGGCACAGCTGTCGGGTGGCTCTTGGCTGTGGTTTCTGTGAAGTTGCTCACAGCTCCTGTGGCTGAGATCAAGTTCCCTGAGGGCAGGAACCTCGTCTAGCCCAATTCTGCCTCTAGCTGTGGGATGTCTTCTCTGGCTGTCAGTTTTCCTCATCTGTGAAATGGCATTGTTCATCTTTAAGGGTTTTTATTTTTGGAGTTCTAAGATTCTATCAGCCCTTCTGGGCTCCACACTTCTGCTGACACGTTCTGCTGTCCCCTAGAAGACTTGCCGCTTTCCCACCGGCCTCTGCTCGCATAGTCCCTTTGCCCAGGGGCCTCCCTGGCTGGAGGAGTGCTTTCCCATGCTGTGGGCCAGTCTCTGTCTGCACAGGGAGGGGCTGCCTGGCCCGGAGGAGCCCATGGACCTTCCCAAACTCGTCTTTCTGCTCTGTCCCCAGAAGAGTCCCTCTGGTGACGGAGGAGGTGGCGCGTGAAGCCCTCCTCAGCTTTGTGAACTCCAAATGCTGCTATGGCAGCTCAGCCGCCAGTGACCTCATCATCCGGGAGCTGAGGCAGCAGATCCTGTGCAGGGTAAGGGCTGGCCTGGCAGGCTCAGGCCGGGCAGCAGGAGAGAAGGGTCCGGAGGGCAGTGTGTGCGAATGGTGGTGACGTTGGTCTTTTCTGCAACCTCTCTGGTCTGAGTAATAGTACGAGGAGTAACTATTATCAGTCATCATGGAGAAGCTCAAATGTGCTAGATATCGTGTAAAGCATGCTACATACGTGTCTCACCCCATCCTCACAGCTACCTCCATGGTGGGGGGTGCTGTCACCGGTAGAGGAGGAGTTGGACATTTAGAGAGGTGAAGGTATGTGCCCAAAAATACACAGCTAGAAGTGACTGAACTGGGATTCAAACTCAGGTTTGCTGGTGCCAAAGCCCATGTTCTCAAACAAGGCTGACCCGCGCTTACACGGGTGAGCTGAGGGAGGTCCATCTGTTCCCCTCCATCCCAGTTTCCTCTGCCTGTCCCAAGTCACGTCTGTGCCATGACTGAGGCCTGAGGCCTGACGCTCCAGGGAACTCCTGCACTGAGACCACAACTGGGACAACAACAGAACCTATGTCACCTTCTGCACTGACAGGGCCAAGGGACAGCATCTAGGTTCACGTTTCATAGTGTCACTGGCACGGGGATCCTCTGGTGAGCACACAATCACACAGAAATCAGACCAGCCTTGTGAGAACTGGTTAGAGCAGGGACCTGGGGGAAGGGCCCCGTGTAGCTGTGTGGCCTTGGGCAAGTTAACTGACCTCTCTGAGTCTCCGCTTCCTCACATGAAAAAGGAGGAGCTGGGGGACATCTGAGATATCTTTCTGGTTTGATTCCGTGGATGAGGATCAAGAAGAAGGACCTTGACATCTGGCAGATCACTTCCTTCCAAGGGGGCCCTCAGGGCAGTGGATTTCAGGGACCTTCGTCTGTCAGAGACAACTGACCCTCCAAAACTTGCCTCTTGGAACATTTCTTTGTATAATGAAATGGGGAACTGAAATTGCTCTCGTTGTGAGCCTGTCAGGGGAGATTTCCAGGGGCAAATGACCTCCCCGCAGACAGGTAGGCACACCTGGACCCGAAATCTCATTGTTGGCCTGTTCTAAGCAGCCCCCTAAGCCATGTATGAGACTTTTTGGTTTCCTCATTGAGCCTGGCAGGTGGGGGCTTGCTCTTTTTGCATGATGCTCTGTCTTCCTAAAGGGCACGAGTGTGAATATGCTGTCTTTTTCTCGTAGTATCGACTGGAGACTTTCAGCGAATCCAGGATAAGTGAATGGACTTTTCAACCCTTTACTAGTGAGTTGTCTGAAATCAGTTTAATGGGGAGCAGACGTGGCAGGGGCTAATCTTAGCTATAGCCTTGAAAGAGATGCTTTTTCTGCTCAGCACCTTGGTTTCCCTGTCCCCTGTAAAACGAGGGGGTGGGCTTTCATTCAGAGACTTTCCAGTGCTGATCTTAACAACTGCTTCTTGCCCAGAAAATGGTCTGCAGAAGGTCCTGAGAAAGTGTAGCACTTACCTTTGGCTGCAGGGTGGTGCTGTGACTGGTGCTAGATGGCACAGGGAGTGTGTGCTTGGGCTGCCTGCCTCCCAGGCCACCCCCGGCCCCTGTTCACTGTGCCATCCCGCCTCCTGCTGAACCCCATGAAGGCCTCAGGTTCTGTCTGGAAAGCCCTTACACCCCACCTGTTTTCTCTGCTGACCGCTTTGGTTCATCCTTCAAGAATCAGCTCACAAATCGCCTCTTTTATGAAGCCTTTCAGAATTTCTTCTCCTGCTGCTCCCCTCACCCCAGCAGAACGAGTCAGTCTTCTGGGTTTTCAGAGCCCTTCATGTGACTCTTGTCGAAAGCACTTACCATCTTGGTTGTAGCTGTGTCTGTCTCCTCGAGTGGAGGAGGAGGGAGAAGGTAGGGATGGAGACAGTAGGGATGATAGTTCTGGTCCTCTGCTAAGCATTTAAATGCCTTCTTCTATGTACTTTTCACTATTAGCCCCATTTTAGAGATGAGACAATTGAAGGTCGGAGAGGTGAAGTAACTTGTCTGGAGTTACACAGATAGGAAGTAGAAGAACCAGAGGTCAAACCCAAGTCTCTTCAACCCCAAACCTTGAGTGCTTAACTACGAATCCCAAGAGGGTTCTTATCTACCCTCCCTTGTAGCCCCAGGGTCTAGCCCTGCGATGGCGAACCTATGACACGTGTGTCAGCACTGACACATGTAGCCATTTTCGATGACACGTGGCTGCATGCGGCCGCATACCAGAGAAGTATGGGGCCGCATGCCGAGAAGGACGTTTCATCCTCGGCTCCTGCACGGCCAGGTGCAGTAGCCGAGGATAAAACATTTGCTGTAGTGTAGACACTCTGTGCTGGAGGTCTGTAGGCCAAAACAACAGAACTCGGCACAGAGCGTCTAGTTCTGGGACTTCCAGTTAGGCCATTTTTCTCCAAGTGACACACCACCCGAGTTATGCTCGGTTTTTTGGCGAATTTTGACACACCAAGCTCAAAAGATTGCCCATCCCTGGTCTAGTCTAATATACAGCACCAAGTGAAGGCTCCTTACTATCTGCTGAATAAATGGAAGCTTGTCCTAACAGCTGTTTGTTGTCCTTCCAATGACCCACTTCTGTGTCAGACCACTTGGTGGATGGGCCAAGAAGAGGGACCTCCCCCAGGCTTTGGGACATCAAGGTCCAGGTTCCCCCGATGTTTCAGGAAGACACCAGGAAGTTCCAAGTTCCTCACTCGTCATTGGTCAAGGTAACACACCCTCTTCCCTGAGTTGCTTTTTCAGGGACTGTGGGTTTCCTGAAACATTATTCTTTTAGAAAGGAAACCCCAAATCCAGCCTGTTGGTTTATTTCTTGTCTATTCACATAGCCAAAGAATGGTACCATTTACCAAAATTGTCACCAGCTTTAAATAGTGAACATTCACATTCCTAAACCATCTGAGTGTTTAGCCATTGTTTCCTCTTTGGCCTGCCAGTAAACGGCTGAAGTGGTGAATGAAACATATAAAGTAAAAATGTTGTTGGGGTTTTTCACGGACGTCAGTCAGTAGGGCAGCAGAATCTAACTTCTGTCCTGTTTTACAGAAACATAACCACGACATGAAGCAAGGGTCACCTAATGTGTGACAAGAGCATGAGACAGTTTACCTGTCCTGTGTCCACTTTGGATCTTGATTCAAGTGTGTACTTCTCCCCGTGTTTGCATACATTACGAGGTGGAGAGGACTTGGAGAGCTCAACAAAGTGTCCATTCTTTTCTCAAAAGAGAAAAGGATATTTGGTCCAGTGATTAAATCCCAGTAGCTAGCTCATTGCCTTTCACAAGAAATAAATGCTGTCCATTTCTTATGGCTTCTATTTCCCGAGACCACTTTGGCTACTTACCGGGTGAAGAACACCAGCCTCGGTGGTTTAGTCTGGGAGTGTGAGCTAGGACATGGTACTTGGAGTGGAGGTGTCCCCTTCTTAGCATCCAGGATGGACTGGGCTGGGCTCTGGGAAAATGGTGACATGAGCTCCTGGGCTTGGCATTCAAGGCCCTTTGGAATCATGGTCAAGTGGGAATGACCCTCCTCCCCCTCTGGCTCTGAATGGCGGCACCACTATTTGGGATGGTGACATAGGGGCAGGGGTGAGGTGGAGGCGGTAACACTGCAGGCATCTGAGAAACGAGATCCAGGGAGAGTGTTTCGCCCTCAGGAGTGCCACAAATGCCACGGGCGAGGACGCTACAAGTGCAGCGGCTGCCATGGGGCAGGCATGGTGAGTCCTGTTTGGCTGTTGGTAAGTGTAGCACAGGCAGAGGGGCCCCATGGGGACAGGGGCTGGGCTGGGGACCTGGGGCTCTCCACATGAACAGTGTGACCTCAGCCAAGTCATCCCCCTGCGGGGCCTCCATTTTCCCATCTGTCAAATGGGAAAGTTGGATTGGGTGGTCTCTACAGGTCTTTTATACTTTGATGGTTTCTGATTTTAATTTTCCTCTTCTTTTCTCATCTATCTATGAGCACTCATTGATCACCTGCTTGGCACTAGGCCCAGCAGGAGGACTAAGACCTGGGGTGTCTGTGGGGGAGACTGAGAGTGACTAGCACTTGCAGTGCAGGGTGATGAGTGCTGAGAAGGTGACGTTCACAGGGCTTCTAAGAGAAAGTAGATGGGGCCTGCATGCATTTCTGAGGGCTACTGTCATACATTACCATGAACTGGGCGGCTTGAAACAATAGAAATGTATTCTCTCCCAGTCCTGCAGTCTGGACGTCCAAAATCAGGATGTCAGCAGGGCGGGTTCCTTCTGGAGACCCGAAAGGAGAAGCCATCCCCTGAGCTGCTGGCAGCTGCTGGTTCTCCTTGGCTTGTAGCTGCATCACTCCAGTCTCTGCTTCGTCCTCACATGGCTACCTCTACCAGTGTCTCTGTGTGTCCTCATGGCTTCCTTCTGAGGATACCGGTCATTGCATTTAGGGCCATGCCAGTCCAGATGACCTCATGTTACTTAATGCCATTTGCAAAGACTATTTCCAAGTGAGGTTGTGTTCTGAAGTTCTGTTGAATGTAAATTTTGGTGGGGAGAATGGAGGGGACACTCTTTGACTCAGTACAGACCCCAAAGCACACAGACAAGCTCTGGTGTCCTCAGCATTTTTATAAAAGCTGTCAGCAATACTAATCATCTCAGGAGTAGGACCGAGCGGTGCCCATTTACACCTATCCCTTTGGACACACACTGAGCACTTGCGACTCTGAGCCTTGTCTTCCTCCATCTTTATACCCGCCTGCCTGAGATTCCCTCCTGTTGCTGCCTTCCCTCCACATGCTGTGCGCTCGCTCCTCCACCCACTTAGCTCCGGTGGGGCCAGCTGTGGGCCATGCCCATCTATCTGCCTATGCTATGCCTTTGCTCCAGCCGGTCCCCTCCCCTGGCTTCCCCAGAGCCCCTCCCAGAGGGTGTCTCGTACCTTCCCCCACCCCTACTTCTCCTCGCCCTCCTCCCCCGGGCTTTCCCTGGAGCCCATCCTGAGCCACCGCTGGGGGCCTTTGCAAGTGAGATGTCTCCAACACCAGGTCCCCCAGGCAGGCTGCCCTCCTCCTGCTTCCTCTGGCCACATTTGGTTGGGGGACAGTTCCATGGCCCACGGGGGATTAGTGAGGAGCAGCAGAGGCTGGTGTCCCAGGGATGTTAGGATGTAGAGCAGTGATGGGCAATCTTTTGAGCTTGGTGTGTCAAAATTCGCCAACAAACCGAGCATAACTCGGGTGGTGTGTCACCTGGAGAAAAACGGCCTAACCGGAAGTCCCAGAACTAGACACTCTGTGCCAGAGTTCTGTTGTTTTGGCCTCCAGAGTGTCTACACTACAGCAAATGTTTTATCCTCGGCTACTGCACCTGGCCGTGCAAGAGCCGAGGATAAAACATTTTTCTTGACATGCGGCCCCATACTTCTCTGGTATGAGGCCGCATGCGGCCTCGTGTCATCGGAAATGGCTACGTGTGTCAGTGCTGACACGCGTGTCATAGGTTCGCCATCACGGATGAAGAGTCTTTGAAAGGACAACCGGAGGGGCCCTAAGATACACTCCAGCCAACCCTCCCTTTTTACAGTGAAGGGGTGGAGGCCCAGGGAGAGGAAGAAGTGTGCTCTGAGTCACCAGACTGGGGTTTGAACCAGGTCTTGGGATGGTTTTTGCACCGCTTCCCAGGAGCCCAGGGGTGACTGAGGCCGTGGTGTGTCCGCAGGTGAGATGCCCCTCCTGCAGCGGAGCCAAACGCAGAGCCAAGCAGCTCCGGAGGTGTCAGATGTGCTCAGGGTCCGGCCGGCACAGGTATGAGTAGGTCTCCCTGGCTTTGCTTTTTATTGTCTGCCCTTTTGGAAGGCAATCAGCCACCGGTCTGTCTTGCCACTCCTGTGTCCCCAGACCCCTGTGGAGAGTAGGTGCTTGGTAAATGTTTGTGGAGTGGGTGGGCTTTTCTTGAGGCCTGATATTTCTGAAACTCATCAAGCAATCTGTGGGTCAGGTAAGGAGCAGGCACTGCGGTCAGGAAGGGGGGCAGTTTCAGGAGAAGAAGCCTCGTCTTGCTCACGTAGTGGTTGGGGAGTGATTATAGAAAACGACTCAAGGTGAGATTCATAACTCTCTGAGGATCTGGACCTGGACAAACCCTAACTTTTAACTCAGTGCAGTTGTGAATGGAGGAGGAATGAAGAAAGGTTGGTTGATTGATTAAACAATCAACAATTTCATCTCTGCTCACCAGGCTTTGTTTTGTTTTTAATTTTATTCATTTTAGAGAGGAGACACAGAGTGAGAGAGAGAGAGAGAGAGAGAGAGAGAGAGAGAGAGAGAGAGAGAGAGAGAGAGAAAGGGGGGAGGAGCTGGAAGCATCAACTCCCATATGTGCCTTGACCAGACCAGTGCAGGGTTTTGAACCGGCGACCTCAGCATTCCAGGTCGACGCTTTATCCACTGCGCCACCACAGGTCAGGCCTCTGCTCACCAGGCTTTGAAACAGAGGGGCATTGCATTTTGTAAATCATGTCTTTTAATGTATTTATAAATCTTTAAAGGAAAACAGGAAACCATGAGGAATGAAACTATTTAAAGTTGTGTTGGTTAAAGATACTTTTAGCTCATTGAGGCCCAGGGCATCCTTCTAACAAATCAGATGACAAAGCTTTGGTGGACCTGCCACCTGTGATTGGTAGAGAAGGTCTTTCAAGGGGAAAGAAACTCAGGTTTCTTTCATTTACAAGTGAAAGCTATCCAATTCAAATTGGCTTCAGCAAAATAAATGTGTATTCCCATGTAACAGAAAAGTTCAGGAGTATATTTCTGGATGGCTTCTGGTATAGCTGGATCCAGGTTCTTAAACAGTGGCATCAGGAATCTGTATTCCTCACTATGTTTTCCATTGGGTTGGCTTTATTCTCTGGCAAGCTGTCTCTTGCTGTGGCGGAGGGGACCATCAGCAGCTATAAGCTTAGTAATCAGCAGAAAAAGGATGTCCTTTGTTTTGAAAGTTCCAACAAAAGTTCGAGGGTGGCTTTCATTACATTGGGTCATGCGCCCATTTTTGCATCAGCCACTGTGGTCAGGGAGGTGGAATCAGCTGACTGGCCAGGCCGCGGCCCCAAGCTGGTCATAGAAGGGGTGGGGGCAAGCCCATGAACCATATAGACTGGGTGGGAGAAGAACAGTCTCCAAAGGCAGGTTGGGGCGCTGCCACCGGAAACAAGACATCTAGATGGTGGGAGGGTGGAAGCAATCCATGCCAACCACTCCCCCTCTCTGAGGACGGATTTGGGGACGGTGACCTTCAGAAGCCACCAGGACCCCGTGAGTATCTGAGTGGTACTGACGGTGTGTCCCTCTCAGATGCAGCACATGCTCAGGCCGGGGGAACAAGACCTGTGCCACCTGCAAGGGGGAAAAGAAACTGCTGCACTTCATCCAGCTGGTCATCATGTGGTATGTGGCTATGTCTCCATGGGTGGCCCAGCGGCAGGGGCTGGGGGTGTGGCCTGAGCTGGTTTCTGCAGAGAAACTCAATGTGGGTCGGGCTTTTCTAGTCCCTGGACAGGCCGGGGCGGGGGGTGGGGGGGTGGGGGGTGGGCTTAAAGCTACTTGGAAAGGGAGAGACCCCTGGGAAGAGGCAGCATGGGGGGGGGGGTTCTGGTAGGCTTTAGAATAGACCTGGGTTCATGTTCTGACATCACCCCTTTCCAGTGCAGCAGTCACTCAGCGCCTGGGTATCCTGTGTCCTAAGTTCCCATGTCAGGGGAGGCTCCCAGGCCTTATGGGTTTCTCCTGTAGGGCACTTGGCTAAGCGATTCACAGGTAAGGACGAAACAAGAGAATAGAATGGCGCTGTCAGTGCTTTACTAGCCTCCCAGGTTACACCTGGACATGCTGAGGCCCAGAAAGGATAAGGAACTTTCCCTAGGTTCCACCTGTAGTCACACAGCCCCGCAGCTCAGTTCTGTCTAATTTCAAAGCCATGCTCTTAAGTGTCCCTCATCCTTTTCACCTCCAGGAAAAACAGCCTGTTTGAGTTTGTGTCTGAGCATCAGTTGAACTGCCCTGGGGAGCTCCTAGCTAAAGCCAAAGGAGAAAACCTCTTTAGAGATGAAAACACGATGGTAAGGATCGCTTTGCAGAGCACCCCATGGAAGCTGGGCTCCTCTTCTGGCTTTCTGTGGGAGTTCATTTATTTAGAGAGACAGGCTGGGAGGGAACAGAGCTTCCCCAAGAGGACAGAGGCATCTGAGACCCTCTGGGGCCAGTTCTCCCTTGAATTTCACATACTGGACCTTTCTTCTCCTTTTCCTCCCTCCTTTCCCCTCTTCTCTCCTCCTCTTCCCTCCTCTTTCTCTTTTCTCCTCCTCCCTCCTTCCCACATACTTAGGGGCCCTCCTTTTGTATGAGGCCCTGTCTGGGCCGGGGGATATTGTCCAACAAAACTCCCGCCTCGTAGATCTCACGGTCCAGTGAGGGAGAAGCTAACATTTCACCACGATGTCAGATGGCAGTAAGGGTCATTGAGAAGGATGCAGCTAGGGGGAGGAGACAGGAAGAGTTGAGGGTGTTGCTTCAGCAGTGGGGGGCAGGGAGGATTGGGCAAAGACCTGAATGCAGTGCAGTGGTGGGGGGTGGATCCTGAGGCCACGGGAGGGAGGGTGTCCAGCCGAGGAAACGGCATGGCAGAGACCTTGAAGAGCAGCGGGGAGCAGTGCAGCTGAGGGTAGAAAGCCAGGCAGAATGAGGAGCTAAGACAGGAGAAGTGCCAGCAGCCAGATCAGGGAGCGTCCTGTTGGCCAGGGGCTGGCAAACTCCAGCCCTCAGCCTGCTTTTATAAGTCAAGTTGTACTGGAACAGAGCCACGCCTTTGGGTTTATGTGTTGTCTGTGGCTGGCTTGGTACAGGAAGGGCAGAATCAAGTACTTGAGACAGATCTACAACCCACAGAACCTGGAATGTGGCCCTTTACAGAAAAGATTGGCCAAGCCTGCTGTGGGCCTTGGCAGGGAACTTGGTCATTATGGGTCTTCACGCTGTTTTCTCTGAGAGGGTCAGGGTCTCGGCCTCCTTCTCTCTTCCTCCTTCCTTTTCCTTTCCCAGTGATTTGATATATGTATGTATTGTAAAATGATCACCTTAAGAAGTCTAGTTAACATGCACATCATACGTAGTTACATGATTTTTCTTATAATGAGAACTTTTCAGAGTTATTCTCTTAGCAATTTTCAAATATCCAATGTAGTATTATTTGCTATAGTCACTATGCTGTTCATTACACCCCTGGGGCTTATTTTATAACCAGAAGTTTGTACCTTTTGACACCCCCACCCTCACCCCCACCCCCAAACATTTCATCCATCCCTTATCCCAACCTGTGGCAACCATCAATCTATTCGCTGTATTTATGAGTGTGGTTGTTTTGTATTTTTAGATTCCACAGTCAAGTGAGAACATATGGTATTTGTCTTTCTCTGTCTGACTTATTCTACTTAGCATAATACCCTTAAGGTCAAAATGTCAGGTCTTCTTTCCTTTTTATGGCTGAATAATATTTCTTAGTATCTTTTCTTTGCTCTGATCACTGAGGCTTCCTAAAGGCTCCCGACAGGCATCAGCCCTCTGGGAAGCCCTGCACCCCAAACACGTCAGGCAGCCTCAGAGGCTTGCTGGTGACTGAGTGGGCAGCAGGTGGAGGAGTACCAACAAACCGGGTAATGAAAGGTCTGTGGAGCTGAAATCCCCACCTGCTTGCTGCATGGCCTCGGACCCTTCCCAGTCTGGGCTCGTTCTCCATCTACCAGAAATCAATTGCCAAGTTTCAGGTGCTGACCCTTGGTCAGAGTGGCGAGGTGGGTGTGTCTCTCTCCCCAGGTGTACCCCCTTGTGGACTTCCCCCTGCGGGAGATCTCTCTGGCCTCGCAGCGGGGCATTGCCCAGCACAGTGCCACGCTGGCCTCCAGAGCCCGCATCCTTCAGCAGGTGAGCTGGGCGGGGCCTGGGGCTGTTGGGACTTGAGGCTTCTGGGGCCAGGTGAGGGCTCCAAGAACACTGTCCCTCCGGTCACATTAGGGAGGAAATGGGGTGTTCCCTCTGCTGGGGGCTCCTTCCTGGGAGTGGCAGGGAGGAAGGGTGAGAAAGAGTCAGCTACAGGGAGGGTGGTGGTGGGGGAGTGGGGATCCCCAGCCTGAAGAACAGGGGGAGTACTGGGGACTGACCAGAGGCCAGTGTGGTGGGAGGCAGCCAGCAGGGCAGGCCACATAGTTCGTGGTGAGAGGTTTGGACTTTTATCCTGAGAATGACAGGAAGCTATTGCAGGGTTTCCAGTAGGAATGTGTCTCAGTGTGATTTGGATCTGCACCTCCCTGTATTTAGAGAGGGTAAGGGAAATCTTAGGTAGGGTGGGAACCCAGTGTCCTGCCCCTCAGGGCACTTCCCAAGTCCCAAGCCAGTCTTCCCTAATCCTCCCATGGGCAGAGGTGAGCTGGAGGCCAGGACCAGGGCTGCTCTGGTGCTGTATCCTGTTGGACACTAGGGAGCAGTGGTGCCTGTTGTGTCCCCAGGCTCAGCATTCACAGCAGCTACTGGCTGAAAGCTGCTATAAGGTGTGGTTTGGATAGGCAATCCCAGCACCGGTTTTGTGAGGGGGTCCGTTAGGGGGAGCTCGAGTCTTGCAGATTGGGCTCAGATCCTTGTTCTGTGGCATCCTAACCTGGTCAGGGCCACATACTTCCTCCTCTTTGAAGTCCAGTTTCTCACCTGTGGAAAAGAAATGCTGAAACGGCCTCAGAGGGGTTTTTAAGGATGAGACAATTTTCTTTCTCTTTTTAAAAATTTTATTAAGGTTGTTGGAATGAGACTGGTTAATAATATTATATAGATTTCAAGTGTACAGTTCTATAGTACATGATATATTTATTGCATTGTGTGCTCACACCGAAGTCTAGCCTCCTTCTGTCACCATATGTTTGGCCCCCTTTACCCTCTTCTACCTCCCCCACCCTCTCCCCCCTGATAATGACCATACTGTTGTCTGTCTGTGAGTTTTTGTTGACTTGTTGCTTTCAGTTTTATATCCCACATATGAGTGACAGCATGTGGCTTTTGACTTTTCCTGTCTGACTTAAATTGCTTGGCACGGTGTTCTCTAGATCCATCCATGTTGGCACAAGTGGCAGTATTTTATCTTTTCTTTTGGCTGAGTAGTATCCCATTGTCTATATGAACTATGTCTTCTTTATCCAGTCCTCTAGTGAAGGACATGTGGTTGTTTCCCTGTTTTGCTATTAGAATAGCCATTCTAACAGGTGTGAGGTGACATCTCATTGTGGTTTTGAGGTGTATTTCCCTAATAGCTAGTGCAGTTGAGCATCTTTTCATGTGTCTTACTGGGGGAGGTGTCTGCTCAGGTCCTCTGCCCACGTTTTAATTAGATCTTTTTTTATTTTTGTTATTGAATTGTGTGAGTTAAATATATATATATATTTATATTTATATATAAATATATATATATATATATTTTTAACTATTAATCTCTCATTGGAAGTATTGTTTGCAAATATCTTCTTCCATTTGGTTGTTGCCTTTTCGCTTTGTTGCTGGTTTCTTTTTCTGTGCAGATGTTCTTAGTGGGATATAGTCCCATTCATTTATTTTTGCTTTTACTTAGTTTGCCTTTGGGTTCAAATTCATAAAATCCTGTCTAAGACCAAGGTCCATAAGTTTAAGACCTGTGTTTTCTTCTGTGTAGTTTATTGTTTCAGGACTTCTGTTTAGGTCTTTGATCCATTTTGAATTAGCTTTTGTGAATGGTGACAAATAGTAGTCTAGTTTCCTTCTTTTGCATGTGGCTTTCCAGTTTTCCCAGGACCATTTACTGAAGTGGCTTTTTTTTTCTCCATTATGTGTTTTTTACTCCTCTGCTGAAAATTATTTGCCCATACACATGTGATTTTATTTCTGGGCTCTCTGTCTGTTCCATCTGTGATCTGTGTGCCTGTTTTCCTGCCAATACCATGCTCTGATTAGAGACAATTTTCTTGTAACCCAGTGATCAAAATGCCCCTGTTCCTCCTGTCTCCTTTGCAATGCATATTTCTCCTTCTCTCTCTGTTCATGTCCCCTATTTGTGGAAGAGAGAACGATGCATTTAATTTTAAGTTAATAAATGATCATCTTGGAGCTGGAGTGGACATCAGAAATCATGGTATTGAGATGCTGCAAACTCAATAGCCTACTAGAGCCAGGCAGTAACGGATGAGAGGTCCCTTCTCCAAGGGCCAGCTACATCAACTTCGTGAAGGTGCAGAGGCAAAGATTTCAGACCTTTGGAAGTCCAGATTTTTATATGAAACCTTCTAACTTTTCAATATTGACAATGAAATTTTTAAAAATGCTAAGATGCTATATAGGCCAATGGCCCTGCTTTGGCTTGTTGGCCATCATAGGCTATCCCTGGTCTAGTAAAAACTTAGGAATTTTCCAATAAAGCAGAGAGGGTGTAGGGAGTGGAAGTGATCTGCCCAAGGTCACACAGCTTCTTAGTGGAAGAGCCCAGGAGTAGAACCTTAGTTTGCTAACTCCAAACCAGATGTTATTCATTCTCTGTATTCAAGAGACACAAGTAACTCTTTAGAAGTCACTGTAGACTTGAGGGGGTATCAGCTGGAGGAGACATTTTTCCTGGGCCAGACACTGCAAGAATAATTTGTTTAGCGGGTTAGGACCTGCTTATCAGCTCAGGTGCGCATGCGTGGCTCTGAGCCCCTTTCTTTCATCTCTGGGCCTCGTGAGTCCCGTCCTTGAGCTATGAGACCCACCTCTCTCCCAGGCAGAAAGAACCTGGAAGCTTGTGCTTGGATGAAATGAGCTGGGTCAGACCTTACCTTAGGTCAGGCTCTGCAGAAGCAAATCTGAGATGAGGGTTTTTGGCTTGTCCTTTATTCTGGAAGGGCTCCCAGGAGAACCCATGGAGCTGAAGAGGGAGAGGGGGAGGCCACACAAGGGCTCAGTGCTGCCGATGGCTCAGCCTCTGCCCAATCCCAGGGGAGCTCTGAGCATCAGCCCCACCTCAGGCCGTCCTGCAGGTAAGCCAGCAGGACTTCCATTCTTCAGCACCATGCAGTCATTGGCACAACCTCCCAAGTCCTTCCTGCCCGGGGGAGGTGGGTTCCACAGCTCAAGGATGGGACTCAGAGGAGGCTGAGATGAGAGCAGCAGAGTTTGCAGAGGCAGATTCGGGGGAACCCACGTGGGACAGAACAATGTGCATGAGAGACCCCTGGACAGGTCTCAGGAAGCTCTCTCTTCAGCATGAGTGGCCTGTGTGTGGGTCCCAGTGGAGGCCCCACATGCTGAGCTGTCTTCTTGGGAACAGGGAGGAGGGTAAAGACATGACTCAGCAGCTGTGGACACTCATGCTTACCCCAGGGCTCTTCGCTTTGGAGACAGACAATTCAAATCCTTTTTGGACCCTTCATTTGTTAGCTGGGGAAACTGAGGCCCAAAGATGGGCAGTGAATGCTGAGATCTAGAGCTGGGTGGGCAGCGCTAGTCTGGAACCTGGTATCCTGGGGCTTCCCCCCAATGCATTGTCCTGTCTCAGGCAACTCAAGCCGTTTGTGGACCAGCCCTGGAGCAGGGAAGGGAAACAAGAGCAGCTGCATGTTTTTCTTTAAAAGGGAACATAATGGGAGAAGAGGCCATGTCTCTTAATTGTTTTCCCAAATTTCCCTTTGGTCCTGGATCTGTAGGCAAAGATTCACGCTGATATTTTGTTTAGGACTGAGAAGTTAGTGAGTGGACAGCAGCATCATGACACCGGACCCCAATTCTCACACCTGGGACAGGGTCATGACCAAGGTGGACAGACAGATAAATAAATGGTGGTTACAAGGTAACTGCTTGATGTTAATTGAGGTGCTGACCCATCGGTGGCCTCAGACTCGGAGACCAGTTGAATCAGAAGTAAACGGAGGAGGGTGGTACTGCTGTGCTCTCTGATCTTAGTAGAATAGTCTGGAAATAAGAGTGGTCCTGACATTCCTGTTCAGGCTTTCTGAGCAGTGGTGTGGGCTTCCATCAGCTCTTGCCTTGGAATTCTATCTTGGGTCCTCTGTATCAAAATGCCAGGAGATGTCTTCTACCTTTTATTTCCAAAATGACCACTTGGAGACCAGTTCCTGGCATGTGGAGAAAACTCAGCCTCACAATCTCATTGCTTGTCTCAACAACTCTGTGACATAGAAGTTTTATCCCCATTTCACAGATGAGGAACTTGAGGCCCAGATAAAGAAAGTGTGGGATTCCACAGAAAGCTCTGAGGAAAACACACACCCTGACTGATTTCCCCTCCTGCTGCAACGTCATACTACCCCTCAACTTCTCCCCCCAGTACAATAGGGAGCTGCTTCTCAAAATGCCCTCCCCAGCCTGTTTCACCCATTCCCCAGTGCCTCGGACCATCCCCCACAGCCACAGGAGGGAGCTCTTTTCCTAAGGAAAGGCATTTCTAGTGAGTAAGAGGGTCTGGTCCTAGACCAGCTATGCCACCTCCCTCTGCATTTGGGATCTCCAAACCTGGCTCTGGGACAGAGAGCAGCCAGTGCAGAAGAACTTGGGGGTTCTGACATAGAGTCTAGTTCATAGGATGTCCCCAACAAAGCTTTGCTTCAGCAATTAGGGGCAACTTTCCTATGTCAATTGTATCTGTAGTTGTCAATAACAAAACAGAACCAAAAGCTAACCGAGATGGGTGCCTCTGGAGGAGGCCAGTGTTCCTTCCTGGGGGGAGGGGCAGCTAGTTTCGTTCAGTGCCCCTTGATTTTGGAAGGTGGTTGAGTCATTGCTCAGAGAAGGGGACAGAGAATGCAGGACTTCAGGATATCCCTGTAGGAGGGAGTGAATGTCATGGCTCTTAGGTAGAGGTGGATGCTAGGGAGGAGATATGAGCATTCAACAGTCCAGCTATGGCAAGGACATGGAGCTCAACGTAGAGGATCTTCCAAACCAGAAATTACATGAGCCCACAGGCCTTGGTTTTCCCATTTGTAAAAGGAGGGGAATATTTGAGAAAGTCTTTTCTCAAAGGAGGTTGTAAAACCATGGTGGGGAGTAGGAGGGGTCTGAGAAAATACCTGAAACAGCCAATTAAACTTTGGAATTTCTGTGGTGTCAATGTTTTATCTTAAAATTTAATTCAAATTGTGTAATCTACTGTCTAATATGTCCATGGTTGTTGTAATGTAAAATGTTTAAAAATGACTTTATCTTCTACCTTTTCTTTTTTTCTTTATTTCTTTATTTCTTTTTTCTTTTTTTTTCAAGAGAGAAAGGAAGGGAGAGAGATGAGGAACATCAGCTCATAGTTGCTTCACTTTAGTTGTTCATTGATTGCTTTCTCATACGTGCCTTGACCAGGGGGCTCCAGCTGAGCCAGTGACCCCTAGCTCAAGCCAGCGACCTTAGGCTCAAGCCAGCGACCATGGGGTCATGTTGATGTTCCCATGCTCAAGCCCGTGACCGCACCCTCAAGCTGGTGACCTCAGGGTTTCAAACATGGGAGGGACCTCAGCGTCCCACCTTGATGCTCTATGCACTGAGCCACCAGCAGTCAGGCAAGCTTCTAGCTTTTTCTAAATCTGCCACTCCCATCTCATAAAATTAATGTTTCTGGAAGATGTCCTATTTGGCTGGTGACTCTCCGTACATCCCATGACTTCCCTGGAGGTGCCTGTGCCTCTACTTCCTAACACCTAGGGTCAGATGCTGGCTCAGTTTGGCCCAGAGCTCAGAGTATGTGAAGGAGTGTAGTGGGACCTACATCCAAAAACCAGATTGGAGCTAAAACGCTAACTCCAGAGCACAAACTTCGTCCCACAGGTAGTCGGGAGCTACCGACAGCTCCCGAGCAGACCAGTGGCTTGAGCAGAACACTGAACATTTTCCTGGCCAATTGTTTCCTCAGCGCCAGACCATCGAGCTGATCCCCCTCACAGAGGTTCATTACTGGTACCAAGGAAAGACCAGCGTCTACTACATCTACGGCACTGACCACAGAGTGTACGTGGCGGACTACCCCGAGCGGTGTTGCTGCGGCTGCACCATCATCTGACGCGACCTGCTTGTGCCCGCAGCCCGTGCTCGCTCTCACCAGGGAGGACAGTTGCTGTCTCTGAGACCACTCATCGTGGGCCACTTGGGACAATCGTTTACCAACCCTGGTGTGTCTGTCCGTCCTTCCAGAGAATTCAGCTTATTGTCTGTCGAGCCACACATTCTTCTGGAGCTCCTCTGCTGGAGTCCATCCTGTGGTCAAACCTCAAGGATTCGCCTTCACACATGCCTTTAGGGCAGATAGTTACAATGGCAGGGACGGAAAACAAAGGCTAATGCTCCAGCTAAGCATGTGGTTTGCTTACATTTTTATCCGGGTCACTCTGGGCTCCAGAGTGCCTCTCCTAGTGTGAGCCGTTGCCAAGCTGAACGCTATTGAAATGTTTAAAGATGCACGCAGTGGGCTGCCCCCTCGTGCACACCAAAGAGTGCACGTAGGCACTTAGTGCCTTATATCCAAATATCTGACTTCCCAGCCTGTGGGTCAAGAATTCAGACATGGTTGTGATGGGGATGGTTTGTCTCTGCTCCATGATGTCTGGGGCCTCACCTCTGCTCCGTGAAGTCTGGGATGGCTCAACAACAGGGGGCTGAAATCACCTGAAGGCTGGTTCACCCAGAGATCTGGTGATTGATGGTGGCTATTGGCTGGGACCTCTGCTATGGCTGTTAGCTGGAACACCAACCCTTGGCCTCTCCATGCAGCCTGGGCTTCCTTGCAACATGGCGGCTATAAAGGGATGTGCCCCTCAGACAGGCCCTGACTGAAGATCTAGAGATCTGTTCCCAAAGGGGTGAGCAAACCTGAAGTTTGGATGGATGGAGGGTCTACATGCTGACCCCTCACCTGGTGCCTATGCACGGGGAGATTTGGAAGAGTGGTTTTTAGAGAGGTGCAGGGACTCACATCACCTGCAGACCTTAGGACCTTCCCACTGAAACGGACTGGTGCACCCAGTCATGTGCAGGCAATGCCAACTGGTGCAGCGAGGCTAGGTGGACAGAGCGGGCACACCCTGCTGACTGAATGTCCAGTTGGCTCTGGGAGGGGTGGTGTGGGGCCCAGGTGGTTGTGGGTAATTGGAGGCCCCTGTCATTTTACTGTGCCTGCCCCCAACCCAGAAAGGGATTGCTCCACCCCAAGAGGGCCAGTCTGTATCCTCATTTGGTTCTCTGCCTGAGTCCTTGTCCCCCATGAGGTGAGAAGATGTGGACCCAGCAGACCCGATTGGAGAGGCCATCCTCCAGAGCATCATCCTTAAAGGAGCAATTGCATTGTCACCTGCCACTTCCACTCCTGGTCCCCAGTCTTCTGCTCAGGTGTTGCTGCTTTCTGCACATTGGGGGAGAGGGGTTCTAGCTAACAGTAGGAGCAGTGCTCAGAGGGGTGTCCTGCTCCCCTGCGGCCGCAGAAACACAAGGGAAAGTTGAGTAAGAAGCAAAGGGGCTGGAACCCAGCGGCTCTGAGATGCCTGAGTGCAGCAAACCTGCCAGTCTCAGATGCCGCCCCAGCCCGTGCCACAGGCTCCGCATGCTGGAGAGGCCAAGGGCAGGATTGGGGTGCACTCTGTACCTTCAGGACAGAGTGGTGGTGCCAGGGGAAACGGAGAGCTCCCCAAGGCTTCCCACTTCCTCTTCTGCAAGTCTGTATGCTGCAGTCTGGGAGCCCCCTCTGGTGATGAGGGGCCACGTTCCTTCCATAGTGTCCCCGTGACTTACCTCTATGGTTCTCAAAGGGATGCTCTGCCCCTAGGAGGCCTTGTATAAATGGAGGGGACCGGTTTGGTTGCTGGAATGATTAGAAGTGACACTCTTGGCATTTGGTGGATGGCATCCAGGAGAGCTGAGGTCCAGCCACGCCTGGGGACGTCCCCGCATCTTACAGGACCTGCAGATATCCCGACATTCCTTTCAAACTTAGTTATATAAACTTCCATCAGTCATTTACTTAACACAGTGCTGATTTTTATTTACAGTTAACCTCTGTTCTTTGATTTTCCTATATACCTTGTTTGAAATGGCTTCTGACCCTTTCCCCGCTCGAGTCTGCGGCCTTCACTGGCACCCCCTGTGCGCTGTGCCCGGCCGCTGCAGACTGAAATCTGGGTGTGAGTATGGGACTCGCTTTCTTCTCATCTCTCCTTTATATTTCACTCTGGGTATTCAGTTGCTTAAAGAAATGGTACATACGTATGCACATGATACAGGCATGTCTTTTTAGGATAAATAGTGACTATGTTAAGGTTGAGGCCCAGTGGGCCATTCACTGTTGGCCTGTGAACCCAGTGAGAAAATCTACAGGGAATAAAGTGGGTCCAAAGGGACACTGTTCTAATTGAGCCACTAGCCTCTTAGTTCCCATGGTCCTGGCAGAATCCCAGCTGGATACTGGCCCTCTGGTGGGTGGTAAGTGTTGCATGTTTTCTCTGTAGTGCTGTTACCTGTTTTACGACCGTTGCTGCGGCCAGGAAATGACCTGATGCGCTCTCTCTGCCTCTCCCCTGTCCCAGGACTGAGCTGCCCTAGGTGCAGCTGACGTCACGGGGGTAGAGGGAGCTCACCAGGGAAGCCCTAACTTCAAAACTGGCCATCGTAGACTGTGACTTTGGTCCCCATTTGATCTTGTATTAGAAGAACACCAGACTCAAGCGGCTGGCTTTTCCTTTATTGCCTTGCCAAAGGAAGACACTAGCCTGGTCTTTAGCAGTCACGGGGTCTCTGTCAGGTGGCCAGGGCCATGCTGGGCTTAGTCAGTTTTCACAGAGTGCTGAAGTCTCTGCCCTATGACCACAGGATAGCCTGTGTGCACAGGAGAATGAGAGAATCAACAGGAGAGCCGGGAGCTCTGTAAGACAAGCATGCCCAGACCCAAGTGGGTGGTGATGGCTACAAGTGTATGTATGTACGTTTGTGTGTAGGCACGGTGTGTGCATATGTGTATGTATGTGTGTGCATGTGTAGATATGTGTGCATGCATGGTGAATGTGTATATGTATACTTGTGTGCATGGCGTGTATGCACAGTGAATGTATGTATGTGTCATTTGGTGTATCACATGCAAATGATACAGGTATGTCTTTTTAGGATAAATAGGGACTGTTAAGTCCCATATGCACCCCGTGGTGCATGCTAGGGTGGGTGCATGCTCGGTGGCACCGTATGTGTGTGTCCGTGTGTGTGCTTGCCGGGTGGGGAGGATCACTGTTTAGCCGGCAGGAGGGATGTCCTCCACCACCTGGTTTCCTCCCTTCCCTCCAGGTCCCTGTTATTCTTAGTATTTCCGGACAGCCTAGCCTTCAGCATGTGGTCGTCCTGTTGTACCACGGCCAACTTCAATTTCTAGTTCACATGCAGAACTTGATATGGGGAATGATGGCAGAACTGTGTGTTTTTCATGGTCAGGTAAAATGACCCAAGTGGAATTAGGTTTTCTAGCAGGAAAGAACCTTCTAGATACAACAGCTTGGCCCTGATGGCTTATACTCAGAATTTTAATCTCCTTTTGCTTACATTTAATGGTCAGAGATTGTGGAAACAGCATGTTTTGAGGACCACATATACTCTGGTTCAAATTCTGGCCCCGCTTATTATCAGCTGTGTGACACCCGGAAATTCTGTTAACCTCATTGAGCCTCAGTTTCCCCATCTGTGAGATGGGGTTAATACTGCTTGCTTGGCAGGTTGGGTAGAAAAGGTGAAAACAGATCAGGTTTGCAGGGCTTAGCATCAGTAGGAGCTCAGTACCTCCCTGAACAAAGCTCCTTTGGGTGAAAGTGCGGAATGCTTGTCCCAGAGCCTGTCCAGGTGGCGATGAACCAGCCTCAGCACCGCAGCAGGGACTGCCCGAGACCTCCCTGTCTTCATCCTTCAGTTCAGCTCACGCACCCCTCCCCGGGGAATCCCCTCGCCCTCAGGTTGGGCCAGATCCTCAGAGCTCATCTTTCTGCAGAGGCTGCATGTGCTCCATGATCTGACGTGTATCTGCCCTGCACTGGCCGCCAGCCCTGCGGGGCACACCTGTGTTTAGCTCAGTACTGATACATGCAGCACCCATCATTAGACACTGCCAACTGTGACCCAGCGACGGAATGAAGCTGCCAGATGTCACTTCAGCACAAAGAAAGCTGGATTCTAATTCCAGGTGGCCTCGACCAGCTCAGGATGCTGAATAAGTCCTTTTACTTCCTGGGTGTCAGTTTTCTTTCTGTACCACGAGGAGTTGGGTTGAATCCTGTTTATCCTTTTCTCATTTTTCCTTTTCCATGGCAGTCTTTACATTTCCCCCAAACAACATTTCCTGTGGGACCCAGATATAAACACATAGTTGCTGTGGTTAAGGTGTGGGGGCAGGGTCCAGAGCCTGTCCCCTGACACCTCCAGCCTGTAGGAACCCACTGGAACAGGCCACACTCCCTGGGCTCTCTGGGAGCCAGGGAGACGGGCTACATCTCAACAGACTATACGACATGCCTGGAAACTAATTTCTTTCTCTCTCTCTCTCTCTCTCTCTCCTTTCCTTTTCTTTCTGTGTGTGTATGTGTGTTTTGAAAAAAGGACTCGGTCTTTGTCATTGAGTCAAGGTATTTTAAAAACCTCAGCAAAGGCTATGACCAGGTCATGAAAATGTTGACTATTATCAAAGACAATACTAAAATATTGACAAAGATATTTACAAAAACAATTCTTAAAATAATTGATTTGCATATTGAACACCACACTGGTTGAAAAAACCTCAGCAGGACAAAGGAAGAAGGGTGGGAGACAGACAATGGCAGCTTTCCTTCAGAAAAGCTTGTGCTGGCTGTCTGGTATAGTGAATGGAACTCAACAGTGAGGGCCACTGTTGTGGTCAAATCTCCCCTCCCCTCCCCGCCCCTCCCCTCCCTTTCCTGCCCCTCCCCTCTTCTCCCTTCCCTCCCTCCCTCCCTCCCTCCCTCCCTCCCTCCCTCCCTTCCTTCCTTCTTTCCTTCCTTCCTCTACTTCTCACTTTCTTTCTTCCTTTGTTCTTTTCTTTCAACGGTTAAACCCTTGCCACAAGCTTATATTCTGGAGTGTTTCTTAGGGCGACCCGCGTATAGAGAAGAAAAGCACCATAGACACTCCTGTCTGGGGTACTCCGGCAGTTGGTATCTCCCCTGTACTTTGTCTGGAGCAGAAGGGCTCCGGGACATCCAGATTTGTGGGTCCCTCCCTCTACCCTGGTCCCAGTAGAGGAGAATGTTGCAACTGTCTTTGTCTTCAGGTATGGGACATTTCTTTGCTTTTTATCCCTATCAGTTGACAGAATTAAAATTTTTAGCTAAAAGAAAGATGTGACTTGGATATGGGGAGCTAGCTAATCCTTTAGGCCAAAACCAGCCACTGTCATTTTAGTGACAATTAGTTTCTGTTCCATGTTTGGAAAGTCAGGTCTTACTTTAAAGGGTATGGAACATAAGATAGGATGTTCTATACAGGAGACAGAGCAGTGTGGTACACTGGCCTCCGTGGTCAGTCTGGGGTCATATCAGGCTCAATTGCAATTGCCAAGTCCCATCTGTAAGATGGAAGCAGTGTCTGCTGGGATTGTGGGAGACTAAGTGAATAGTGTATGTGGTGCGTAGGGCACAGGGGTTTGCAAGAGATCTGAGCTGTTAGTAGGTGAGGGAATACAAGGGGAGGCAAATGTTGGGGGGAAGGTATCAGACTCTCAGCAATGGGAGGGAGAGGTGAAGGAGGGTGTTAGAGACTGAATGTTGTGTCCCCCCAAATTTATGTTGATATCCTAACCCCCAATGTGATGAAATTAGGAAGGGGCCTCTGGGAGGTGCTTAGGTCATGAGTTCAGAGCTATTATAAGTGGGATTCATACCCTTATGCAAGGGACCCCGGAGAGCTGCCTTGCCACGTGAGGTTAGAGTGAGAAGACGGCCGTCTATGCACTAAGACGCGGGCCTTGACCAGATGCCAAATCTGCAGGTGCCTTCATCTTGTACGTCCAGCTTCCAGAGCTGTGAGACGCAAATTTCTCTTGCTTCTAAGCCACCCAATGTGTGGAATTTCATGACAGCAGCCCGAGCAGACTAAGACCCAGCGTGTGTAAGCAGAGACTCTGGGGCCATGAGGCACAGGTGGTGATTTCTGAAAGCCAGTCCAAATATTGGGCTGACTACACCAGCCTCACCTAGAAAGTCTGTTGGGAATGCAGATTTCCAGTCCCACCCCTAGATATGCACAGTCTTGGTGCCTGGGGCTACGCCACTTTAACCAATGCCCCAAGATAATTCTTCTGCATGATCCAAAATGGAAATTGACATTAGGAGTCATAATAATTGGGCTTGGAATCAGAACTTTCTTAGCTCCCCGTGGGCTTACTTTCTTTAAATCCGTTTCTTCATCAATACAGTGAGGATAACCTTGGCCAACGGGTTAATTCCTGGCCTACCTACCTTTCCAGGGTTCTTTGAAGGCTCACATTAGGCAACAGACAATGAAAGGGCTTTGCAAACTAAAGCACTGAATAAATATGTTTCTTATTAGGAGGGGGAAAGACAGCCTGGTTCCCAGGGCTTCCTGCTGCCTTTGACTCTGTCCACCAGAGGGCACCAGGGGTACGCACATGAAACCTCAGAGTGCTATCTCCCGTACCAGCGAGCTCCTTGTGGGTGAAATCAGAATTCTATGAGGGCCTCTCATTCTCAGCAATCCCTGGGCTATGGAGTCTCTTGCAGAGAAATCAGGTAACTCCAGAAAGTTTCAGAGATGCATTTATTATTTTTATTATTATTATTCAGAGACTCTAGTTAAAACCGTTTTATACTTCCAAAGGGACACCATGGGAAACAATAGTGACATTTGGAAAGCTAGGCTTGAGATGCCAAATTAGAAGTAATGATCTAGGTCAACACATTAGCTATTGAATGACATTCATTCAAGACATGAACTGAGACCCTTCTCTTTGCCGGACACTTGCTAGGCCAGACATGGGGGAAACCAAGGTGAGCCAGGCATTGAGCTGGCCTTCCAGTCTCTTGGCCTTCACAAGAGCAGAGAACATTTCTGGAGTACCACCCCTGTGTCAGGTGTGGTGACTTAGTTCTTTTTTTTTAAGTGAGACAAGGGCAGATAGACTCCCGCATGTGCCCCAACCAGGATCTACCCGGCAGCCCCCATCTGGGGCCGCTCCCAACTGAGCTATGTTTAGTGCCTGAGGAGAAGGCTCAGTGGAGCCATCCTCAGTGCCCAGGGCCGACGTGCTCAAATCTATAGAGCTATGGCTGTGGGAGGAGGAGAGAGAGAGAGAAGGGGAAAGGGGAGGGGAGGGAAGCACATGGTCGCCTCTCCTGTGTGTCCGGACCGGGAATTGAACCCAGGACTTCCACATGCCGGATTGAAACCAGCCAGCCAGGGCCATGACTCAGTTCTTTATGTGTGTCAACTGACATGACTCCTGCCAGGTAGGTAGCATTGACAGAGAAGGGAACTGAGGTCCAGAGAAGTTAAATCAAGGCCCCACATCTACGGAAAACCAGGTATTTAAATGTGGGCAGTCTGGCTCCAGAGCCCCCAACTCTATCTTATTTACTGGGGGAAGTGGACATCATAATGCCTGAAATTAGAGCTGTAAGAGACTCTTGCCTTAGTCACTGCTTGTTCCCAGGCATGCGGATGATGCCTTACTGAGCTCGGTGGTGGGAAGTGCTGGGGAGATGTCCCCTGGAGCAGCCCTCCACCCCCGACAGGTGAGAGTTGGAGGATAAATGGATAACCCTGACCCGAGGTGTTTTCTATATCGCCTCCTAGTGGTTCCCAGTGGGACTGAGCTCCAGGTGGCCAGGGCAGTACACTGCTCAATAATCCACGCTTCCTGGTTTCTTCCTCCTCAGTCTCGCTTGCTAACACTCCTATTGTTGTTTCCCACGGTCGCCTTCCAACTACGCTATTTCCACTGCAAGCCTTCTGGTGGAACCCCGCCTCTGACACTGTATCCCCCAGAAGTTTGTATCCTTTAGGACCGCAGTGAGAGGCTGCAGGGACCCCAGGGCATAGATTGGGCCCTGGGGAGGGTAGTAAAGGCTCTCCAGGGAGATGGCATTTGAGCCGTTCACGCTTGACCTCCCTTTATTCTTCATAAACTCACTGATTTTCTCCTTGCCTTTGGGACCCATGTGCTCCTCGGAGGCCTCAGAAAGTCGGGACCCAGCTCCCCAGGATCCCAGAACCTCCCAAGTCCTGCATTTTTCACTCTCAAAACATTTTATTCTTACACATTTATCAGCTGTGCTGACCAACCGATTGCTTCAGCTTGATTTTCCTGAGGACACAGGTCACCAAAGCTTCACTGGGGACCTCGGTGTCCCCCTCTGTAAGATGGGGTTGGTAATGTCCCACTCACCAGGCACTTGTAAGTCTCAGTGTGACCAGGTAAAAACAGGATCTGTCAGATCCAGGGCAGCTTTGTGAGCTCCCTGAGTAGGGGCTCCCCCATCCCCCCAAGAGGGCCATGTGGGGGGCAGGCTCTACACTTGTGAATGAAGGGAGCTCAGGCACCAGCCACTCCTCTTTGCCCCTCCCTGGGTGCCAGCAATCTCTCCGTAGGGTCCTTGACCTCCCTGACGGTGCTCTGGGTTCCCAGAAGAGATTGGAAGGAGACAAACTCTACTTCTTGCCGGTTTCTTTCCGAGGGCCCCAGATGCCTCAGAGCCAAGCAACACACCTCAGAGGCTCATGGCCAAGCAGTCCTCAGACTGCATCCAGGAGCCCTTGTTGCACCAACAGCACCCTCGTCTCCTCCCCCGGAGTCGCTGCAAAGCTCCGAGGTCCCTCTAACCTTGGCAGGCGCCACAACTTCCAATTCCTGTTTCCCTTTTGTCCTGATCACAGCAGGTAATGACCCTGGCACACAGTTACTGAGCGTTTGCGAAGTGCCAGGTGCTGTTCTAACCAGGAAAGTATAGGGTAAGGCCAGGCTGTTTGGCTTTCAATTCTGGGTGCAAATGTCACATGCCAGTATAAATGGCGTGCTTACATGTATGCGCGTGTGTATGTAAGAAGGGTGACCCCAGGGACTCCAGGGGGTAAGTGTGTAAACCAGCTGACAGCGACAGCAGGCTCCCCTTCAGGGCTTGCCAGGCCGGGTGGGCAGAGTGGCTGCCAGCCTGCCGACGGCTGGGGGCAGCTGTGGCTCTTGGAAGGTCCCAGCCCTGCAGCTGCTCTGTGGAAATGCATTGTGCTTCTTGGGTAGACGTTTTGGGCTCAACATTCTCTGTCGCCAGCATTGGCTTGGCCCCTTCTCATGGTGGGTTGGTCCTAGGCCACCTCTTAAGCCACACCTGAGGGCAGAAACAGCTTCATTTAAGAATGCAAGTAAAGGTCCTATCCATAGCTTCTGATTTGTGTCACTGTCATGGGCAAGGTGACTAATAGAGTCCTGTGTGATTCTTCTCCTTGCCAATCATTCATGGGACTAGAATTACTTATATATTATACAACATAAGGTATATGTAGTGTTTACACACTCACAACAGACATATGATAAATTGTAAAATCATCCTGGCATTTGAATAAATCCCAGCTATATGCTTCAAACCCTACCCGGATTTATCAGTCTCTGTGAACTTAGTCTGCCCATCTGCAAAATGGGGTGTTAGTAGTGTCTACTTTTCCTACAGCTCTCATGAGCACTGGGGACATGAAGTGCCAGGAAAGCCCTTAGGACAGGGCCTAGCACATGCTAAGCACTCGATAATGATTACTCCAATGTCAGTGATTATTATTATTCCTGTTATTTCTATCTTGGAGAGTTGTTTGGGGACTAAATGAGATAATGTGTGGCAGAGTAAATGCTCACTATAGGGTAGTTGTTTTATTATGATGATGATTATTTTTATACTTTTGTTACTGTGTTTTACTGAGTTCTTTTGCCCTCACTTGGTTTCTACCCTAGACCTAAGGGGAAGTTGTAATTCTTTTCATGATTGGAAAAATGGTGAAATAGAAACTCAAAAAAATTAAAATGTTTTGTTCTAGATTTCTTAAAGAGGAAGGGTCAAAGTCATGACTGAAATTCAAACTATTTGGGCTCAAACTCCTTCATCCTTCTTCCTAACCGTCATGAATTCCTACTTTGGGATAAGGCAGTAAGGCTCCTTTAAGCTGTCCACATACACTTTTTAACCCACCCCAGCTCACTGCCTATTTATGAAACACTTCTTCAACCACCGCCTTAATCTGACACATATATCAGTCCTCTGGGGCCCATTTATTTTAAGACCCATTTCAAAGATAAGAAAACCGAGGTTCGTAGAGGTTGAGCTTCTGAAGCCATGTGGCAGTTTAGACCAGAACCAGGACCTCTGGCTTCTCTATAGAATTGGAGAGAGTTTCTTTAAGACCAGAGGAGGCTTGTATACCCAGGAGGCTCAGACCTCCACAGAGCACCAGTCTCCCTTCCCTGTCCTCGCCACCTTGGTCACCCCCCGCAGCTCCGCTTGTTCCTGAGGCCACAGCCCCTCTTGTAACTGCTCATCTTGGTGGGCCAGCTGTGTCCTGGGGCCCGTCCCATCTCACTCTCACTGCACAGACCATGTTTGGACACCTTGAGTCTCCTAGCATCTGACCCCGGCTATCCCTAGGTCCAGCTTCCATGCTCTTATTCCAGGACCGCCAGCTTGTCCCTTGTCCCCTCTCCCCTGTGTGGCTAAGAGAGGACTCTCACCCATTATGCCCTGCAGCCTCCAGACCAAGGCAGGACACGCAAAGGCAGAAGAGGGAGGTGTGCAGAGGTGCCAGGACCGGTGACGCAGATACAGCAGAAGGAAACTGCTGATACACATGTGGGCACGGGGCACTGGGTCGCGAGTGGCAGAAACCCTGCTCTCCCTGGCTGACGCACTTTGTTGGCAGGCAGCATGGAACTCCCTGGGCTGGGGGGTGCCCAGAGATTCAGACAATGCCTTTAGAAACCCGTTTTTCTCCATCTCTCATCCTGTTGGCAGCAAGCTGTCCACCTTAGTTCTCGGCTTACACAGACTCTCAGTGATGTTGTAGTCAGGAGGAGACGGCTTTCCTGCTTGTTCCAGAAAAGGGTCCAGAACTGAGACTCAGTGGGCCAAACAGATCACTGCCTTGGGCCAGCCTAGAGCCAGTTCTTGTTTCTATTGTGAAATGAGCTGAGTAGCCAGGCCTGGGTCCAGGGAATGGGACCAGTCCCATGAGCACCTCCTGATCCAGACAGGGGAAGGCTGGTTCCCATAAGAACATGTGGCATGTGGGGGCTCTTTTCAGAGGGGAGGGAATGGAGGCAGCAAAGCCACTAAGGACCAGGGCAGCACTTTTTTCTTTCCTCTCCTCTCCTCTCCTCTCCTCTCCTCCCCTCCCCTCCCCTCTCCTCTCCTCTCCTCCCTTTCTTTCCTTCCTCCCTCCTTCCTTTCTTGCCCTTCCCTCCCTCCCTCCCTCCCTCCTTCCCTCCCTTCCTTCCTTCCTTCCTTCCTTCCTTCCTTCCTTCCTTCCTTCCTTCCATTAAGTGATAGAGAGACACATTCCTGCATGCAACCCTACTGGCATCTACTCAGCAAGCCCCCTACTAGGTGATGCTCTGCCCATCTGAGGCTACTGCTCCATTGCTCAGCAACTGAACTATTTTAGCACCTGAGGCAAGGACATGATGCTATCTATGCTATCTAAGGCCAACTTGCTTGAACTATTTGAGCCATGGCTGTGGGAGTAGGGGAGAGTGAGAGAAAAGAGGAAGGGGGAGGGGTGAAGAAGCAGATGGTCACTTCTCCTGTGTGCCCTGACTGGTAATTGAACCCGGGACATCCACATCCTGGGCCAATACTGTACCACTGGGCCAACCAGCCAGGGCCAGGGCAGCATTTCTGCACACTCCTGACATAGGCCATCCCACAGCCAACCTCTTTTGTTCTGAGATGGTAAGCGTGGTCCTGGTCAGTGTCACATATGAACTTGAGGAACCCCAGGCAGGATATTTTCTGTTTCCTCTGAGGACGCAGGGGTTGGGCTGCAGACTCTTTTGTCTATACTGGTCTGAGTTCAGTCTGCAGCTGAGCAGGGACCTCAGGCTTCTAGCTCTCCTTCATTCCTGCAGCCTACACTGTCCACTGATGTCACTCTGCCTCAGCGAGGGGATTGCTCCAGAAGACAAAGGCCAAGTGCTTAAGGTGGTACAGAATGCAGCCCCTTCACTTAAAAACAGGCTGGGCTGCAGAAGCCAGTGTGGTCGGCTCTGGGCAGCTCCCGGCAAAGGTAGGCACAGGGCTTTGGGTTGCTGGTTGTGGCTAGGCACGAGAGAATCTGGACCCCAGCCGGGAAACAGACCAGATCCGATTATGCAAACATTCAAATCCTCCTGGCTCAAAGCATCTGCTTATTTTTCTCCTTCCTCCATCTTGACTCAGTTTTCTGAAAGGAAGATCTACTCAGTGGCTGTTCATGGGGCTGCAGTAAAGCCTCTTTAGCTTTGCCCAGAGCACGTGGCTGCAGATGCAGCAAATGAGCCATGACAGGATCAGGTTTGTATCAACAGATATGTTTATCCAGATCAATCAGGGAACATTATTATTATTTATTACTATTGCAACACTCCCCAAACAAAGCTTTATAGCTAATAAAGAGTTTGAGTGGTTCAACACAAATGACAGAATGTGAAATGAGATGAGACCACCTCCCGGCGAGGGCACAGAACGGCTGGAGGACATGCTGTGATGAGCGCTAGACACAGAGGCAGGGAGTTTGAGGTTGGGGAGGGAGTAACTGGTTTTAATGGCTGACCACCATATGGTAGGTGGCAGCAGAGGGAAGAGAAAACACAGCTAAGAGTGCCAACATGTCAGGTGGGGAACTTTTCAAGGAAAAACTTGGGGTACTGGGTGATGTGGACTTTCCCTGTGAATATACATAGTGCTCCTCATTAGTAGAAATTATTAAGAAATCCCCAAATGCTTGGTGGGCTGAATCTTTTCTGTTTGCCCCTCTAGCGCTGGAAGGCCATTCTTCATGGGCTGTCTTTCCCTCAGGCTTCCTTTGCCTTTGGCCATTTGAGCCATTGGGAAGCATCCTTTGGGTTTGGTCAATGGGGAACTTTCTTTGGATTTAGCCAATGAGGATCTTCATTTCGGCTTGACTAACACAGAGCTTTGGGTTTGGCCAATGAGGAGCTTCTCTTAATGTCTGGTCAGGGCAACAGAGGGAAAGAAGGAGTGATGTTGGGGGATTTTTACCCCAATTCCCACTTCCACCTTGCCTTGGGTTGGCAGATAGCAGCATTGAAGGAGCTGCAGGAAAGTGAAACAGGGCATGGCCTAAGGTCAGATGTAGTGTCACACGGAGAAGATGTCAGACAAGTGAGCACAGAACCGGAACTGGCCAGTGGCAGGGTGTTGACAGGGGCTGCAGGTAACTCTACCAGGAGGGGTCTGCGTGGGTGAGGTCGAAAAGATGCTCCTCCATTGTTCTGATTATAAAAGCAATTCAGATTAATTACAGAACATTTGGAAACCATGGCATAAAACATAAATCACCCAGGTTCTCACCTCTGAGACTAAGTCCATTACTACTTCAGGGTTTTTTCTTCAGTACAGCTGTAGTCGTTTGGTTCTCACAGCTTTGCATGTACTTAGCATTATGAGTAAATATTATGAATAAACATATTTTAAACTTTGTATTCTTTCTATATAGATTTCTGTAACTTGTTTATATAACTGTTACCATGATAGTGGGCATTTGTTTTCTTTTCTAATTTTTGCTATTGTAGCTAGTAGTATATATATATATATATATTATAATAGGGATATGTATATATACACAAAGTATTTTACACAAACTTCATACTCACACTTTTTGTGTTCAACTCTGATTATTTTCTTCATTCAGGATTTTAGAAGTAGAACTGTCAAAGGACATGAGCATTTAAAAGGCTCATGGTATATATTTATAAATTGCTTTCTGGAGAAGTTGTACCAGCTCCATTTCTCTTGCTAGACAAGGAGAGCATGAGTCCTCTGTGTAGCTATTCCTGAGTGGACCATGGCAGGGCCACCCCTCAAGGCCTGGCCCTGCCCCCAGGTCATGGCTCTATTCCCAGTCCCACCTGCATGTGTCTTAATGGTGAGCCCAATGCCTGTTAGTGAGCACGTGCAGTGGGTGAGGGTTGATCTGGTTCCAAAACTAATATGTATCTATTTTCTACTTTCCAGATGTTTCTCCCCTCTGGGACCAATTCCACGGCTCCCTGGAAAATGATATGATGACCTTGGGCTTGAGCCCAAAGAGCAGGGGAGATTTTTGGCAGGTTGATGGTGGGTTGGTGCCAACCAACTTAGAGAAAAACATTGTATGTTGGGCTCATATGAAAGAACGTGTCTGCATCCGCCTCCCATGGACTTAGAAGCACCAGGGCCTCATCGGGACACTGCCTGGGCAGCTGAGTCCCTTTGGAGGAAAAGTAGGCAAGATGTGTTTTAGAAAGAATTTACATATGGGGAGTTGCTGGGAGATTAGGCACGCGTGGGTGTGGCTCAGGAGATCTGGGCCCATGGAGACCGCTGGTGCGAGAAGTGGACATTTAGCTTCATTGAGTCTCAGCATCCTCATCTGGGTGGGTTAGTCTTGGAAAGTTTTCTAGGGTCTTTTCTAATAAGTGGACACACATACATCTCCAAAATATATATTCTATTGTGTAATCCACCTGCTGGATGGTAGATAAAGTCCAAGTCTTATCCGTCCTTGATTTTCAGCTTCCTCCTCCATTCACTGATTCCGGGAATGCATTTAGTGGATTATTAGTAGTAGCTATGGAAACCAAGTCTGTCTTTCCTCTGAACAACATCCTCTTCCTGTCACTACTCTTAGAGCCTCACCATTTCCCATGACTGGGTAGAGTTCATTTTAATATTAACTCAAAAAATATGATGAAGAGAGGCAGGGTTGGGTGAGGGAGCAAAAGACACACACACACAAAACCCCCCCCCCAAAAACACAACAACCCCAAACTGAAAAACCTCATAGACACGGACAGCAGTGTGGTGATGGCCGGAGGGAGGGGAGATGCAGAAGGCTAGAGGGGGATAAATGGTGATGGATGAAGACTTGATTTGGGGGGGGGGTGAATACACAATACAGTGTACACAGATGTGTTAAAGACTTGGGCACTGGAAACCTGTATAATTATGTTAACCAGTTTCACCCCAATAAAATTTAATTTAAAAAATATGATGAAGAAAGTTGATCTGCAGAGCTTGCATTTGGACTTCCTTTGTCTGTGCACTCAGCCCACATCGCTCTTCTCCCTGAACGCAGGCAGCATAGTGTTGCTGGGTCTGAACATCTCACAGATCTGGAAACTGAAGCTGAGAGAAAGGGCACATCTAGCCCAAGAACACCCACCCAATGAATTGCAGAGCCAGGACTAGAATGTAAGTCTCCAGATTTACATTTATTGGTAAGATAAATGTAATATAATCAAGAAAATGTATTTATTGAAGACCAGGAAAGAAATACTACAAGCCTAAACTATGTCAGGGATTGCACCATAGGCAGAAAAGTACAGGGATTGAAAGCTTGGACTTTGTTGACATATCTGAGTTTGAATCCTGACTCTGCCACTTACTGGATGTATAAACAAGGGCAAAGACTCTTAACATCTCCAAGTCTGTTTTATTATCTCTAATATAGGCTGGGCAAGAGTATCTCTGCTTGTAGGGGTGTTGGGAGGATTCATTGCAATAACTAAAGTGGAGGCTAGGCACTGGCTCGCAACAAGCATTCAGTAAATGCTGTCATCCATTGATGATGATGGTGATGATGATGGTCGTGATACAGGTGATGATGATGGTGGTGATGATGATGATGATGATGGTTACGGTGATGATAAGAATGGTGATGGTGATAACTATCAGAAATGGAGATGATGAGTAGGATTTTAAAGGAAAAGTCAGAGATGACTTATAGAGTTCTAGGCAGGTGGCCAGGAAAGCCCTTTCTAAGGAAAAAAAGATGTACAAAATATATTCATATAGTTCTATGCTTTTGTAGACTTTGAAAAGATGGATATTGGGTGTCTTAAGCCCCAGTGGTAAAGGTCACCTTCTCTCCCACTCTGCCTTGCCCTCCCATGTGCTGTCTCTGATGTTGGGTGTGGCCGGGGCAGCCTCAGGAAGGACATTGCAAACTTCATTAGCTCTATGTGAAATCTGTCAGTGTATTCACAATTTGCAGAACACCTGAATTATATTTGCTTAACATTTCTTTACATTGTCTTGTGGTTATACATGGGAATCCCAGCATTATTTTCATAAATAGAAAGTGACTACAGGTTCAAATATGTTGAAAATCAAAGCTATTCAGTCTTAGCTAATGACTTACCTGTTGCTTGCAAAGACTCCAAACCTGAGGTTTGCTGTTTTATTTTGTTAAAAAGAGAGATTAGCTAGTATTAGAAAGGTGCTAAGCCCTGGCTGGTTAGCTCAGTCGGCTAAGAGCGTTGTGCCAAAATGACAAGGTTGCGGGTTCGATCCCCAGTCAGGGCACACATGGGAAGCAGCCAAGGAGTGCACGACTGAGGGGGCAACAAATAAATGCTTCCCTTCCCCTCCCCCTCCCCCTTCCTCTCTCTGTCTCTCTAAAATCAATAAAATTAAGCCCTGGCTGGATAGCTTGGTTGGTTGGAGCGTTGGATCCTCGAGCATGGAGGTTGCTGGTTCAATTCCCTGATCAGGGCACATATAGGAGCAGCTTGATGTTCCTGTTTCTCTCCCTGCATCTCTCTCTCTCAAAAAAAAAAAAAAAAAAAAGAAAAAAAAAGAAATAAAAAAGGTGTTAAAGACATACTGGCATCAAAGTGAGACATTCTTCCTGTAATACCTGGCAAGATATGAAGAGAATTGATGTGGAACATGGTCCATTTCTTACCGTGTTATTAATGCTGGGTCTGTGGACCACAAAGCCGTGTCCCGAACTGCCAGTGGAACTCACCCTACGCCATGGACAGTCCGGCCCCAAAGACAGGCTGTTCTAGCACCATGCCAGGTGCCCGCACTATTCAGGACCTGTGGAAATTGACATTGACAGGTGGACACAGGTAAAAATTAGCTCAGGATTAATCAGCTTGGCCTCTCGGCCTGGCTTCCTCAGGCAGGCAGAGGAGGCCTCACCACACCAGGCTTCTATTTAGAGAAGGCATCTGAGCAACTGGGCTTGGGACGGGCCAGGCTCTGCAGAGGGGTTGCTGGTGGCACTGCTGGAAATGCAGTGCAGCTCACAGACCACCAAGAAGCACTTAAAGGGACAGGAAACTTCCCTGCATTTTCTAGGAGCTTCCACAGAGATACCCTCTTCCCACAAATGAGGCAAAAGGGAGCCAGCAAACTCACCCCCTGGAAATGAGAAGTGAGGATGAGGAACTTTTTCGCCATGGTTTTTGATGAGTGGGCTTCTCTCAATCCCTGCCCTGTTCAATAGCAATTTGCTCCGATGACTCCCAGAAAGACTGATCACATCATCATGAACACCAAAAACTGACCTGTGCTAAATATTTGCATCCTTTTAAAATTCTGTTTCTAGGCTGTGACATTAGCTGCAATGCTCCAAGTACTGGCAGCGTCTCGATTTTAAATCTTCAATTGCAGAAAATTTCCAACATACACAACAGACAAGAGAGAATTGTAAGAATAATGCGCCCCTTGTCCCCAGCGCCAGTTTCAGCAGTGATTAACTCATGACCTGCCTCGTTTCATTTATTATCACTTCCCCTTCTATTACCCCATGGGGTTATTTTGAAGGAAATCCTGGAGTCACGTTACTTCCTCTGTAGTACTTCAGAACAGACTACGTTGCTCCAGAGGCACCTGCTGCTAAGCACCTCTGTTTATCTGTTGAGCGAGGGCTCAAGGGCAGCCCACCCATCATGGCAGCATCTTCATGCTGCTGCTTCTCTTCCCTCCACACGTCTCCATCCTTCTCCTCATGTCTCCTGTGTTCATAGTTATCTTGGGAAGATGGTAAATTTGTTTTTGGAACTCCCGAGGCCTTCTGGGAGTTGCTGCTCTTTGGGGACCTATCTGCCTCCTTTAGGCACTTAGAGATTGTATATTGTCTACCTATGGAGGAATTTAAATTACCAACAAATTCTGAGTTCCTGAAAAGAGAGGTTCCAGAGACAAGAACCAGTGGATGGCAGGCCGGGAGTGGCTCCTTGGTGCCCCTGGGCCCAGCGTGGCTGATTGATATTTCTGTAGAATGGACCAGGGCCTGGCCACCGCTCTGTGACCTGGCCAAGTCACTCAGCCTCTCTGGGCTCTGATTTCCTTGTGTGCCACATAAGAGAATGTTTGTTTACTTGTATTCCCTTTCTTTCCTGCCACTGGAACTCAGTGTTCCCTGTGAGCTGCTGTAGCAAAATGCCTAGCACAGAGTTCATGCTTGCTCATCTGCTGAGTGAGGGATTGGAGCAGGGGTCCCCAAACTACGGGCCCATGGGCTGCATGTGGCCCCCTGAGGCCATTTATCCGGCCCCCACCGCACTTCCAGAAGGGGTACCTCTTTCACTGGTGGTGAGAAGAGCACAGGATGCTTTTGCACCCATAGTTCCCATTGAAATACTGGTCAGTTTGTTGATTTCAATTTACTTGTTCTTTATTTTAAATATTGTATTTGTTCCCATTTTGTCTTTTGTTTTTTTACTTTAAAATAAGATATGTGCACCCTGACCAGGCGGTGGCGCAGTGGATAGAGCGTCGGACTGGGATGCGGAAGACTCAGGTTCAAGACCCCAAGCTTGCCAGCTTGAGCGTGGGCCCATCTGGCTTGAGCAAAGGCTGGTCAGTTTGGACCCAAGGTTGCTGGCTCCAGCAAGGGGTGGCTCGGTCTGCTGAAGGCCTGCAGTCAGGGCACATGTGAGAAAGCAATCAATGAACAACTAAGGTGTTGCGACGGCAATGAAAAACTAATGATTGATACTTCTCACCTCTCTCCGTTCCTGTCTGTCTGTCCCTATCTATCCCTCTCTCTGACTCTCTCTCTGTCCCTGTAAAAAAAAAAAAAAAAAAAAAAAAAAAGAAGATAAGATATGTGCAGTGTGCATAGGGATTTGTTCATAGTTTATTTTATAGTCTGGCCCTCCAACGGTCTGAGGGACAGTGAACTGGCCCCCTGTGTAAAACGTTTGGGGACCCCTGGATTGGAGACTCTCAGGAGTCCTCTGTTCTGAAACCCTCGTGTGAGATTTGCCAGTTCTGCCCACTCCAAGGTGGCTCACTTCCTACACCTGCCTGGGGCCACCTGCCTTCCCTGACTTTGGCCAACTGAGAAGAAATTAACTTCAGATTCCAGGGGAGGGAGGAGTGGATCAGAACACGGGAGGCCACTTTCCCAGTGTCCTTGACTGAACGTCCCCCGCCTGGGTCCCAAAGCTTAGCTCTATTTCAGTCGCCATTTGGCATGTGTCACCTTGCAGAGGCCTGGGGCCCTCAGGGACAAAAGGCCAAAATCTGCTACAAGAATGGTAATTTGAGGAAACTTGGCCCCCTGCCCCCAGGGCTTCGGTGTACTTTGGGACAAGTCGAGTGATGATATCATGGACTTAATTACTTTCTGGACTATGTAGGCCCTTGTGTCTGGGCTCCAGGCAGTGTGAGGCCCCAAGGAGACTAATTTAGGAAAAGGAATCAGTGGGATGACAGCTGTTGAAAGTGCTTGGCTCCACCTTCTGCCAGAGAATTTAAGAAAAAGGCCCTTTGAGACATTCAGTCCAGGAGGAAGGTCTTTCCTCCTGAGGCCTCTCAGGAAAAGGCCCTGGTCTTGGGGAAGAAAAGGCCCACAGAGGGCATTTGGCCAGCCAATACTCTCCCCAGTGCCCTTAAGAGGTGGTCATTTTGGCTGTGCTTGATTACCTCCAGTGATGAGGAGCTCAGTCTCTCCATAGACAGCCTATTTTGTTATTGGACCACTTAACTGCTAGACCGCGCCACCTGACTTCTTGTCCATTGCTTTGGTTTCACCCTGTGGAGACGCACAGAACACGTTTCAATTCTTCTTCCTTGTGACAGCCCTTCAGATATTGAAAGCAGCTCTCGTGTCCCCCTTGAGCTTCTTCTTCAGGATAAACATAGCTCTTGCAGCCATTGCTCATATGACATGGCTCATCCCGCACCACCGTCCTCATCATTTTCCACTGGATGGATACCAGCTTTTCACTGTCCCTCCTAAAGGGTGGGGTCCTGGAGGCCCTGATCCGAGTGCAGAGGGTTTGGATGCTCACTTTATTCCTCCCCTCACAGTCCGCTCTCCCAGCCCAGCTTGGCTGAGGCCCTGCACTCCTTATACCACAAAAGCCCTCCATGCTCCTCGCACGTGCTGCTGCTAAGCCTCACCACCCGCTCTGGGATTTGGGCAACTGCACTTTAGGGCCTGAGCACAGAGCTTCCAACCATCTGTTCCCATTACAGCTTCGCCTTGTTGGATTCATAAAATTGTTCCAGCTGTCTGGATATTTTGGGGTCCTAATTCTCTCATTTGACACTGGCAGGCCCTCAGGCTCTGCACGGCCTGTGTGCACCCGGCCACTGAGAATCGTGACTGTGGGACTGGGCACAGGTGTCCCTTTCAGGCTCGTGTGAGGCCATTGCTCAGCGTCCCCAGGGGTGGTCATTGACCACATTACATGTAACTCCAGTTTCTTTACCGGCTCACAGGGTTGTGGCACACTGGTTGAAAAATCACTTGTCTACAAAATGAATCATCATGATAAGAGAATTTAAAGTCAGCCCAGGTCATTTTGGGATTCAGAATGCTACTGAATTTGGGGACAAATCCTGATAGGGAGCAACTAATTATGGGTCACAGTGCCATCCTAGAACCAGGGCCTCCTGTGGGCTGGGGACCTGGGAGAACCAGCAGCTTTGGGACCTTCTGGACAGAGTACGGACTCTGACATCAGTCTTGGGTTTGTTTAATGGTTTTTCCTCTCTTTGGCTGTGTGACCCTGAGCCTTTTACCTTCTCTGGGCCTCTACTGCACATCTGTAAAATGGGTTGTACTTTGCTGATCATTGTGAGGGTTAGTTAAATGAGCACCGTTCCTGGTATGGAGCACACTTTGTATTATTACTTCATAGTCCTACATCTAATGCCACTGAAAGGTTTTTTTAATGATCTGTGACTCTTCTAACAAGGAAAACTGGCAGAGAACATGAATAAGGCAGATTCCATAGAGTGTTTGAATTATGGTCTTCTAATTGTGTTTCTTATGAAAGTAACTTTGTTTTTCTTCACTGTTAGGTTTTATTAGAAAGTCTTTTCAGAGGACAAAGTGAAGCTGCATTTCAAAAGTAGAAGCCTCCCAGGCCTTGCCTTTGTTGGGGACAGCTGGGCTTCTCAGAGCAGGGGTCTGAGAACTTGTCCTGATGAACAATGACAGGTGGACCAGGTCCTCCCCTGACCTGTGCAGAGAAGTGGGATGTAAATAAGAGAGCCCCCAGGGAGCTATGCTGGGAGACCTTTTGCGTGCCAGGACAAGAGGACAGAACAGTGCCATGGAATGCCGTGCAGGATGGATATAAGGCTTGGCCACTCACTTCCCTGGGCTACTGGCCAGGGTTTGGGGTAGAAGAGGATTAAAGTGGGGAAGATTCCTCCTGCTCCTCTGACCTTCACCTTCCCTACCTCATTTTCAAGGCCAAGATCTAAGTTCCATGTTCTCCACCCCAGCCACTGTCCCCACTCATCTCCTGGCAGGACTCAGCCCAGGCTGGCTGCCAGCTTGCTGCAGGTCAAGATGACCTGTGTCTGACAATCATCTCTCTCCCAGATTTGTCTCTCTCCTTCCCTTTCCCCCCAAATCCCAGCAACTTGCCTTTTCATTAGGATTTCCCAACTACGAGTTCCACGCTCTGGCCAGTTCATGCCATTCCGCGCTAAGTTAAGGCAGCGGATTCGTCCTATTTATAGGGTCCTGTGGCAATCCAGAACTGGCGCCTTGTCTGCCAGCTTGGCATCCACCATAGACTTTGTTTTTTCCTCTTTCTTCTTTATTCTCCAGGTTCTAAAGATAACTATTCTCATAGGTAATATGCAAATATATTCTCACTGGGAAAGATTTTTTATTTTATTTTATTTTATTCACTATAGAGAGGAGTCAGAGTGAGAGAGAGAGAGAGAGAGAGAGAGAGAGAGAGAGAGAGAGAGAGAGAAAGGGGGGAGGAGCTGGAAGCATCAACTCCCATATGTGCCTTGACCAGACCAGTGCAGGGTTTTGAACTGGCGACCTCAGTGTTCCCAGGTCGACGCTTTATCCACTGCGCCACCACAGGTCAGGCTGACTGGGAAAGATTTTAAAATAAAGAAATATACAACAAATACACAGAGTAAAATATTTAGGTTTCATGTCATCCTATTCTGATAGTTAACGTTTTGATATGTTTCCTTCCAGTCTTTCTTCTATGAATTATTTACATTCATATCTGTGTAAATACAAATGCAAGTATATGCCTGTGCAGTAAAGAGTGCAACCTTACTCAGAGGAGTCGGGCCTTTGCCTTCGGTTACTGGGAGGTGATCTTTGTTTACCTGGGAACCTTGGGCCAGCCAGAGAGTAACAATGTGATTGAAGGTGGGGCTGGCCAAGCCAGAAAGACCAACAATATGATTTGGGGTGCAGCCTTTGGGTCAATGCAGTATCAGTTGACTAGACCAACCATGGGTTGGACAGTCAATCAATCATGCAGATATAGTGGGGCCCCAATAAACACCAAACACTAGACTCTGGGGTGCATCCCTTGCTATGAATACTCTCATCACATGTCCATGCCAGGAGGGTAGCGCATCCGTGACCCCACGGGGAAAGGGAATGGAACCCCTTGCTTGGTATTTCTCATGTACTCTGTCCAGTGCACTTCTTCCTGTGGCTGATTTTTGTCTGCACCTTTTCCCAGTGATAAACCATAACTGTGAGGACAAGAGCGGTCACGAGTTCTGTGTATTCTTCTAGCATGCTATTATCTGAGGATTTGGGGAACATTCCTCAATTTGCAGTTGGTGTGAGAAGTGACCGTGGTCTTGGGGATGTTGCCCTCTAACTTGTGGTTGACTTAAACTCACTGCAGTGTGTGATTTTACATGTGTATATACTTAAAATGACACAATTAGGGGGTTTGGGAATGGAATTATTTCACCTTTTATATGCTAGGAGATCTTTTTTAAGGCTCCTGTGCCTCATTTTCCTTTTGTGTAGAATGGGGTTACTCATAGCACCTGCAACTAGAGTCATTATGAGAAGTAAGTGAATGAACATTTGTAGAGCTCTTAGGACAGTGCCTGCTTTGGGGTTAAAGCTACATAAGACATGATGATGATGGTGATAATGATGATTTTGATTTTCATACCAGAACATTGAAATCTATATAGCTTATTGCTTTTAATAGCTGGTTAATGGATGTCACTGCTATTATTCCCCTCTGGGTTTTCCATGAAGAGAGTTGGGGGCTAGAATGTTTGTTATCAGAAATGGTCCTTCTGCTGAGCTACAAGGTCAAGTGAATTAGCCAGCTGTTCTAGAACACTTATTTATTGAGCCCCATTATTTATTACCTAAACATGAATTTGACACACACTATGTGCAGGGGTCCTGTCCCGATAACTATGGGACTATAAAAACTACTGTGTTGTGGGAAGAAAAGGTAGCAAGGACTCCACTGGAACATCTAAATGTGTTTATTTCTTTTAATCTACACAACACCCCTCAGAAAAAAATACCCCATTTTCCAGAAGAGAAAACTAAGTCTCAGTTTAAGAAATATATCCAACTTGAAATGGCCAGAGTGTATTGGAAATAAGCCTGAAGCCCAGGAGTGTCTCATTTCAAAGGCTATTCATTTTGAGCTGCATTTCACGGCTGGACAAGACTTGGACCTTGCCCTGAAAGAGCTCACTGTTTCTTTGGAGAAGGGGTGTCAGGGGGGGGGGAAAGATGGGACATAAGGCACTTGAAGAAAGCTCCAACTCTTACGAACATGTCCTCATTTCTAGAGTTGCTTTGTCACACAACATGTCATTGGACTTTTCAGAACAACTCTGATGTAGGCAAGCATCATTCCCGTTGACAGATAGGAAAACTGAGGATTCCGGGGGCTAAGCACCTTGTCTAGCTAAACATCTAATCAGGGGAAGAACTGGTAGTTGAATCTGCATGCTGCAGTGAGTAGGTATAATAATATTGTGTGTGACCATCATTGTGACCAGGAGGGTCACACTCCTGTGGGCAGAGAGCTCTCACTCCCCTGCAGGACCTTTCCACCAGTTCGTGGAAGGGGGGTTGCATTTTCTTTGACTCCTAGCTCCTTTCACTTCTGGTCGAGCGGCTCAAGTCATTGTGACCTGAAAGCATATTCCTTTGGACTCTTGACAATGGAGCATTTCAAAATGGAACCTGAATTAAAAGCCTTAAATAGTTTTCTTTTTCTAGTTTTATCTGCAAACTAATAAATGTCTCCCTCTGGAGGGCTCTGTCCATTTTACCAGGCATGGTTTGTCATCAAATATATGCCTCCTTCAACATACAATAGAGCACTAATGAGAATTTAATTTCTGTTGAGAAGTGTAGGAAATACCCAAGTTGAATGCAGCAATGACCACAGGCCATCAGCAAGTAACAAGAAATGCTTTCCTTTGTGACCTGAGTGTGGGGTTCAGAAGGGTACCTGAGCTCTGAGCTACTAAAACAAGGCCACAAATGAAACTGGCATGAATTATTTTATGTAAACTTCCATTTCCAGGACATGAACTGTACCCTATCTGTGGAAAGGGCTTTGTGGGCAAGCAGGGCACAACCAGGCCGTCTTTGCAAAGACACCAACCACTTCTCCCTCTGGCACAGGTGCTATGGCATGGGAGTGTCCCTATCTCTCCTGGAAATCACAGATAAACCTGGGACAAATATTGCAACCATCCTCTCTGGCTCTTGTTTTGAAGACCACAGGATTGCTTGGATTTGGGGAATTATTCAGAAAACTTCTGCTCTGAGACATCTTTGCTCAGTGGAAGCAATAGGAATTATTTTGCCTGTTCATTCAGCTAATTTTAATTGTGCACCTACTATGTCCCCTCCAATGTGCTAGGAACTGGAACAGACCAGATGTGGACCCCTGGGAAGCTTGAATACTCTTTAACCATGAGAAAGTGTCTTCCCAGCCATTGCTGCGGCTATGTCCACAGCAAAGACGCGAATGAAGCAAGGGCTGGTTATACACATCTTTCAGATGAGGAAACTGAGGTTGGGGAAGGCAAACCAACTTGCTGACAATCATAAACCAGTGATTGTGGAACCAAGTTTTCAAAGTCACAACTTTTTTCTAAAACCTTGGACTTCAAAACCCATGTATTGTGCATACTTTGGGGAACTGACTTAATGCTAGAGTCTCTGTTTCCCCTCATAGAAGGGGGAGTGATAAGAGAATTTATTCTACAGAGTTGCTGAAATGGTTAAGTTGGATGATATAGATGGCTATTAATAGACAGATGTCTATTTGTAGAAATATATGAAGTAATAATATACTTAAAGCACTTGACATACTGCCAAGAATATAAAAACAATCACCATTGCAATAATAAATTGGCTAACATTTATTAAGTACTTACTGTGTTTCAGATAAGTTCTATTATTATTTCTCTTTTACCATTGAGAAAAACCTAAGCATAAGGAAGTGAGATAACTTCCCTGAGGTTATTGATAAAGGTGATGAAGCAAGTATTCAAAGCTTATAATACAGGTATATATTTTATATAACTATCTTCTATGTCCCCTTTTATTTCATTGGTGGAAAGAAAAGGCAATTATTATTTTAAAATAATTTTCTTCGCTCACAGTTGGCGTACAATATTATATTAGTGTCAGGTGTACAACATAGTGATTAGACATTTAAATAACTTATGAAGCGATCGCCCTGATAAGTTGAGTACCTATAGAACACTACACACAGTTATTACAATATTGTTTACTATATTCCCTGTGCTGTGTTTTATATCCCCATGGCTGTTTTTATAATTGGCAATATGTACTTCTTTTTTAATCAACTTTATTTTTATTTTTTTACAGGGACAGAGAGAGAGAGTCAGAGAGAGGGATAGGTAGGGACAGACAGACAGGAACGGAGAGAGGTGAGAAGTATCAATCATTAGTTTTTCATTGCCGTTGCAACACCTTAGTTGTTCATTGATTATTGATTGCTTTCTCACACGTGCCTTGACCACGGGCCTTCAGCAGACTGAGCAACCCCTTGCTGGAGACAGCGACCTTGGGTCCAAGCTGGCGAGCTTTTGCTCAAGCCAGATGGACCTGCACTCAAGCTGGTGAGCTCGGGGTCTCGAACCTGGGTCTTCAGCTTCCCAGTCCGACGCTCTATCCACTGCGCCACTGCCTGGTCAGGCCAATATGTACTTCTTAATTCCTTTTCCTTTCTCACCCAGCTCCCCCACCCTCTCCACCCCCAACCCTGCCCCCTCCCATCTGGCAACCATCAATTTGTTCTCTGTATCTATGAGTTTGTTTCTGTTTTATTTGTTCATTTATTTTGTTTTTTAGATTCTACATGTAAGTGAGATCATTTGATGTTTGTCTTTCTCTGACTGACCTACTTCCCTTAGTATAATACTCTCTAGGTCCACCCATGTTGTCACAAATAGCATGATTTCATTCCTTTTATGACTGAGGAACATTCCATTGTATGTATGTATCACCAGTTTTTATTTACTGATCTATTGGTGGGCACTTGGGTTACTTCCATATTTTGGCTATTGTAAATGATGCTGCAGTAAATATAGGGGTAAATATATCTTTTCAAATTAGTTTTGGATTTCTTCTGATAAATACCCAGAAATGGAAATGCTGGGCCATGTGGTAGTTCTATTTTTAATTTTTTGAGGAATCTCTATACTGTTTTTCCATGGTGGCCACACCATTGTACAATCCCACCAACAGTGCATAGGGTTTTCTTTTCTCCACATCCTCATCAGCACTTGTTATTTATTGATTTATTTATAATAACCATTCTGACAGATGTGAGGTGATATCTTATTGTGGTTTTAATTTGCATTTCCCTGATGATTAGTGGCATTGAACATATTTTTATATGTCTATTGACCATCTGTATCCCTCTTTAGAGAAATGTCTACTTAGTTTCTTTGCCCATTTTTAAATTTATATTATTTTTTTTTTGGTTTTAAATAATATGAGTTCCTTTCATATTTTGGACAGTAACCTCTTATTGAACATGTAATCTGTGAATATTTTCTCCCATTTAATAGGTTTTGTTTTGTTGATGGTTTCCTTCACTGTGCAAAAACCTTTTAGTTTGGTATAATTCTGTTTACTTTTTTTGTTTTCCTTAGCTAAAGAGACATAGCCAAAAATGTTATTATCAGTGATGTCAGAGTTTACTGCCTGTGTTTTATTCTAGGAGTTTTATGCTTTTAAATCTTATAGTTAAGTCTTTAATCAATTTGAAGTTTACTCTTGTATATACTATACTATAAGAAAGTACAGTGTGTCCGTAAAGTCATGGTGCACTTTTGACCAGTTGACCAGTCAAAAGTGCACCATGACTTTACAGACACACTGTAGTATAGTTTCAATCCCATTTACAAGTACATCAAAAAGAATAAAATACCTAAGAATAAATTTAACTAAGGAGGTAAAAGGCCAGCACTTGAAAAATTATAAGACATTGAAGGAAGAAATTAAAGAAGATACTAATAAGGCTATTTGATGCTCATGGATAGGAAGAATTAGCATAATTAGAATGTCCAGACTACTGAAAGCAATATGCAGATTCAGTACAATCCCTATAAAAATACCAATGGCATTTTTCACAGAACTAGAACGAGTAATCCTAAACTTTATATGGAACCACAAAAGACCATGATTAGCCAAAGCAATCTTGAGAGAGAACACAGTTGGAGATATTGTGCTACCTGATATTAAGCTATACTACAAGGCCATAATAATCACAACAGCATAGTACTGGCATAAAAACAAACATATAGATCAATGACACAGAATGGAGAGTGTAGAAATAAACCCACACCTACATGGTCAATTAATCTATGACAAAGGAGGCAGAAATATCCAATGTGGTAAGAAGAATCTGTTCAATAAATGGTATTGAGAAAACAGTACAGATACATGCAAAAGGTAGTTATTTTTGAACTATCAGAGGAAAGGATAAAAATATTTCCCAAGTGATTTCCAATAAACACAGACTTTGCAATATTAAGCTGTGTGTTGCCTCCTGAAGAAGGCTGTGGCCTCTGTTGTCTCACCTGTTCAGTGGGGACCACTCTAATTCTCTCAAGGTTGTTGTGAATGCTAAATGAAGAGTCTGGAATGCTCAGTTGACCTGGAAGTGCTTTCCACAAGAAGATTTGCTTGTCCTTGGATGTTGTATTCAGAGGGCCACTGCATTCTGTGCTCTGAGTGGGTAATGATGCCATTTGACACAGAGATAGATCAGCCTTCTCAGTCTGCAGCCCATAAGATGATATTTTATTGGGGCAAGAGGACACCTAGGACACCATCTTAGAAATTTCAAGTATACTATTTAAATGAAATGCCTGGGTTATTTATGACCTGCTGTTCAAACCAAAGACTTGACTGTAATCTCATTTTCCAAACACTTGTTCAGAAGCGGTTTCCTCTTTCTCATTTTGCTTATAATAACCTGTCTCTTGTCTTAAAGTTATGGTCTGTGTCACTTTGTTGAAGTACATAATTCAAAAGAAAAAAGAAAACAGAAAATCGAAATTTCTTGTTTCTCAGGAAATGAGAAAAATCAAAATACCTGCTTCAACTTCACCGATGTTCAGATGTGAAAGAGAAGAAACTTCAGGTAATAATTTTTTTCTATAGCTTTTAAAAAAAGAAATCATTCTTTTATATTGTGGTAAAATAAATACAGTATAACAAAATTTACCATTTTGACCATTTTTTAAGTGTACAGTTCAGTGACATTAAGTGCATTCACCATGTGGTACAACTGTCACTACCATCCATCTCCAGAACTTTTCATCTCTCCCAAACTAAACTTTGGACCATTAAACACTAACTCCATCCCTCTCCCCAGCCCCTGGCAGCCACCATTCTACTTTCTGTCTCTATGAATGTGACTACTATACGTACCTCAAATAATTGGAATCGCATAGTATCTGTCCTTTTGTGTCTGGCTTATTTGCTTAGCTTAAAGTTTTCAAGGTTCATCCATGTTGTAGGTACCACGCTGTGAGCTGGCTTCTGTGACTCCAACTAAAATTCATATGTTGAAGTCCTGACCCCCAGTACTTCAGAGTGTAATCATATTCGAAGGTCAGATTTGTACAGGGATAATTAAGGTAAAATGAGGTCATTAGGGTGGATGCTTATCTAATATGACTGGTGTCCTTATATAAGGAAGAGGACATTTGAACACAACCCTGTAAAAAGAAGACCATGGAAAGACACCGGAGGAAGATGGCCATCTAAAAGCCTGAGAGAGAGAGAGGCCTGGAAGAGACCCATCCCTCAGAAAGAACCAATCTAGCAGACACCTTGTCTCGAATGTCCAGCCTTCAGAAATGTAGCAAATAATTTCTGTTGTTTAAGCCGCACACTGTCTGTGGTACTTTGTTATGACAGCCCTAGCAAAAGGCATATATCAGAAGGTCCCTCCTTTCTGTGGCTGAAAAATATTCCATTGCATGTATAGACTACATTTTATTTATCCACTCATCTGTTGTTGGACATTTGGGTTATTTTCATCTTTTGCTGTTGTGACTAACTCTGCTTTGAAACTTGGTATAAAAGAACCTGCTTGAATCTGTGCTTTCTGTTCTCTTGGTATATGCCCAGAGGTTAACTTGCTGGGTCACATGGTTATTCTATACTTAATGTTTTGAGAAACAACCAAACTGTTCTCCTTAGTGGCTACACCATTTTATATTCCTACCAGTGAAGCACAAAGGTTCCAATTTCCACATCATTGCCAGCACTTGTTATTTTACTCATTTTGTGATAAGTTTGTTTTTTAATACCTGTGTAACAAGAGGCGTTAATGTGAACAAGGAGTCCACATCTGGGATTGCAGAGTAGGGTCCTACCCGGCTGATCCTCCCTCAGAGAACAACTGCAAACTCTGGATAAAACACAAAACCAGTACCTCAAGGCTCTGGAAAGTGCAGTAAAGGATCAGATTTTTAAAAGGGGCCAAACTGGAAAGAAGGAACCAACACGGAGTAGTTTCCAGTTTTTATGGCTTTAGCTTGAAGGCAGGATAAAAGGAACAGTAACTAAAACTCCAATAGTAATTCTATCATCTTTCTGTCCTGGGAGCCAGAGCTTGGTCCTGTGGGGCTTCTGTGGCCCCTGGAGAGTGGAGGGTGAAGTCCTGGACAGGAGCAAGCTGGAGAAGGGGAACTTCCAAATTCTTCAGATTTGCCCAAATATTTCTGGCTGAACACAAAAATGCATGTGCAGGCCAGATATAAGCAGCTTCCAGCTAAGGCTAAGCAAAATTGATTGTGTTTTTATATATTAGCAGTAAACAATTAGAAAATGAAATTTTTTAGAAATACAACATCGTCAACAATTTGAAAATAAATTTAACCAAAGATGTCCAAGACGTTTGCAATGGAAGACATCTACAATAAGACAAATGAAAGAAGCCTGAAATAAATGGAGTGATACACCAGAGTCATAGATTAGAAGAGTCAAAATCATTGAGATGACAGTGTCTCAAATTGATGTATAAATACAACACAATACCAATCAAAATCCCAGCAGGTGTTTTTGTGGAAATTGATGAGCTGATTCTAAAGTTTGTGTGCAAATAGCAAATGCAAATGAATCAAAACAATTTTGGAAAAGAACAAAGTTGGAAAACTTGCCCTACCTGGTCTCAAGACTTACTATAAAATGATAATGACCGAGGCAGTATGGTATTGGCAAAGGATAGACATGCAGATCAGTCCAAAATAGACTCACACACACAAGGTCAGTTGATTTTCGACAAAGGTGCCAAAGCAATTCAGTGGGAAAAGTAAAGTCTTTGCATTCCATTGGCCAAAGCAGGTCATAAGTCTAGTCCAGATTCCAGGAATAGGGAAACAGACTCAACTTTTGATGGGGGGAGGGCAGCAAATTTGCACTGCTAGGAGTGTGGATGGAGGCAGGGAGACATGGAGGAGTGGATTCATTTTGTAATCGACCACCCTGGGGAACCTGGTTAAGCCTTTGGGACCACTCATCAGACAACTCTGCTTGTCCGTCTAAGTCTCAGCTCAAAGCCCACCTCCTTTGAGAAGCCATCACAGATGGCTCCATCTCAGGTTGACTCACAATTCCCATTTACCACACAGGCCTGTTTAGCTCCTTCATAACTCTTCTGTATATAATCTTGTTCATTCATTCCTTCTTTTGTTCATTGTCTGTCTTCCCTTTTAGGATATAACGATCATTTCAGATGGCTTAAGGAAGTGAGACTGGGAACATAGCCAGAGGTCAGGCTGTGAAGGATGGGAATGCCCAGTCAGTTTAGACATTCAGTTGTAGAGAAACAAGGAAATCAGAGGTTTAGAGCAAGGGGTGAGCTAATAAACCTGATACTTTATAACAATATTCCTGTGGCTGAGGGTACTGGTGTAGAATTTCTTGGGTGGCAGTGTGAAGGGAGAATGGGAGGGGGTGAGAACAGGGCCACCTGGGGGTGGCTGTGATGGTCTGAACAAGAGTGGGGGAAGGGTCAGTGGAGGTGGGGAGGCAGGTCCCTTGAGGCTGATGCAGCCGGACCTTCTGGCTTCTCAACAGAGTATGGATATTTACATGTTCTAGGAGGAATGTCAACAATTTTTTATTGTTGGCAACTAACAAAAAACGTTTAAACTACGTTGGCGGTGGGCTGTAGCCTGAACCCCACTGAATAGCTTCTCTGCCAAGAATAACATAATTATGAGTTCACAGGCGTAATGTAGCTTAACTTGAATGCCTGGAATCCAGGTTATTGCTCGGGAGGGCTTGTGTGTGCAGACCCAGATGCAGCGCCCAGGAGGCAGGGTCAGGAGGTGGGAGGGCAGGGAGAGGAGGGAACCCTGAGCCCTGTGAGGCTGTGAGGGGACAGAGGCCGGCTCCTACCCTCACTGGGAGCAACCTGGGACTCTGATATAGGACGAGGAGTGAGAAGGGAGCTGTCACTTCACTCCAGTTTCTTCCTCTGCAGAGTGGGATCCTCAGTTCCTATTTCTCAGAGCGGGTGGGAGAAGGAAACGAGAACCTGTCATTACTTATGTGGTGGACACCATGAACCACATACAGTCCTGTAGTCTTTGCCTAAACAAATTCACTCAGCACTCACAGCAACCCTGTGAGGTCATTATTATGTATTCCTTTTTCTGATGGGGAGCCTGAAGTACAGAGACTGCAGTGCTGTGTCCAAGTCTATGTAGCCGGGAAGTGACAGAATAGGCTTCAAACCGGGCTTCAGAATCCCTGGCCCTGCCCCACTGTGCTCCACTCCACATGTGAAAGCGCCTTCTGGAAAGTATTAACCTACTCCACTAGGATTTAGTCTGCACCTTGAGTAGAGACACAGCACCTGCCCTCATTTGATCTCTGTTGGGTGTTTGCTGAATGCAAGGCTCTGTGTACCAGGGAAGGAGACTGAATTAAAATGTAGGCTTTACTGCGATTCATGTACAATGAGGCCAATAGACTAGGAGAAGCCTGCCATTGAAAATACAGCTTGAGCCTGACCTGTGGTGGCGCAGTGGATAAAGTGTCAACCAGGGAAAATGAGGTTGCCAGTTCAAAACCCCTGGCTTGCCTGGTCAAGGCACATATGGGAGTGGATGCTTCCTGCTCCTCTCCCCTCTCTCTGTCTCTCTCTCTCTCCATACACACACACACACACACACACACACACACTCACACACACACAATATATATATATATATATATCCTCTCTAAACTGAACAGTCTTAAAACATTTTAAGAAAAGATAGCTTGTTACTCAGTTCCCAGCAGGAGCGGCATGCCCGCCATGGGGGGCACACAGGTGGGTTGAGAGGTAGAAGGAGTGAGGAAAAAGCATGGGCAGGAGCCTTTATTGTGGTTTTCCTGGGATGGGATGTATGAGGCAGGTAAACAGGCTGAGGATTTTAGAAGTGGAGAGTTTGAATAATTTGGGGGCTTTGGGCTATAGGGGTGGTCCCTGGTTTTTCAATACATGGTGGTCCATAGGCTTATTTAGGGCAGGGAAATAGTGAAGGGAAGTGCAGGAGCCAGATGGGAGGGGTTAGGCTAGGGCATGGACCCACCTTGTTTGCATATCAAAGGCTGCTCTAAGCAGGCTGCTCAGTATCTATAAGAGGTGGCTAGCCCTGGGAGGGGCAGCCCCTCCTTCGTGGTCAGTGAGGTCCAGTGCCAGAGCATCAGGAATATAGAAAAACAAGAATAGAAGGTTAATACAGGGACAATCTCCCACATTAAACAGACATGGTTCTGCTCTAGAGAAATTTACAGGCCAGGATGGGAGTACCGCCATGCAGGTAATGAACAGTGGCAAACTCAAACACAGGGATTCTTCTTCCTTCCTTTATCAAATGTTATTCAGTCACTCAGTCTTAAGTATTGAGTGCCTGCTATGTGCCAGGTACTGTTCAGAACACTAGGGAATAAAGCACAGACAAGGGCCTAGCCCCAGAGAAATACGTTAACAAGAAACAAACAGATACACTGCTGTTGGGATATGTGGTGCCAAGCAAATGAAGTATAGGGATTATTAAATAATAAGAAAGACATACATTGCTTTCTGCCCCTCCCCAGATTCTTAAGAATAGGGGTTCTAGGAGCATCTTTTGTTCTAATGAGGTGACTCTGGGTAGGCTCTGGGATGGGGACTGGCCATTAGAAAGACCAGACCATGATTAGAAGCTTGGAATGTTGAGCTCCCCTTTCCATTCTGCAGAGGGGTAGAGGGGCTGGAGAGACTTCATAAACATTCCTAAGGTATGGAGTTCAGAGAGCCGGGAAGGTGGTGCACCCCAACTCCACGGGGACAGGAGCTCTTGCACTTGAGACCTTTCCAGACCTGGTCCTAGGTGGTGGTTCATCTATATCCTGTGTAAGCTTTATAGTAAACCAGTAAGTGTAAGTGTTTGCCTGAGCTCAGTGAGTCATTTTAGCAATTTATCAAACCCAAGGAGGAGGTCACGAGAACCCTGGTCTGGTCAGGGTGGGTTGATCAAAAGCATGGGTGACAACCTAGGATGTGTGATTGGCAGCTGAAGTGGGTGCAGTCTTGTGGAACTGAGTCCTTACCCTGGGGGTCTGCACCAACTCCATCCAGACAGTGTTAGAACTGAGTTAGATTGTAGGACAGCTAGCTGGTGTCAGAGAATTGGTTGGTGCGAGAATAAAGCCACAGTGACAGGGTATTCTGTGAGTAGTGGGTGTACTGAGTAGGAAACAACAGAGTTTTCCTTTAGCTGATACACAGTTCTTCCTAACAGCAATATAAGATGGAATGAGTGGGATGAGCCTTTCAAATAGGTGGTTGGGGATGGCCTCTCTGAGAAGGTGACATCTGAGTTGATGCTGGAGTTAGCCATGGAATGATCTGGGGAAGAAAGGAGCATCCCTTTGCATAGCAAATGCAAAGGTCCTGCGGCCAGAACAGGCTTTGTGTGTTATATCTTAGACATCATGAAAAGTATGGCTGGAACATGGTAAGTGAGGGAGGGAGAGGGGGCCGCTGACGTCAGAGAGGTTGACGTCCACCATGTTATGCTACAGACTGGGTTTTATTATATGGGGCAACATCACAGGTGGTAAATAGGAAGTGGCATGAGCTGATGCATGTCAAAATCATCTTGTATGGAGTGGATCATAGGGGATAAGACCGAAGACCAGTTGGGAGGCAATTGAAGGCTACCTGGTGAGTGGTGATGAGTGCCTACTGAGCGCCAGGCCCTGCGCCTGTTTAGTCCTCAGGGTCTCACAGTATAGAGAGCAGACCCTTATAAACCTGGAACAAGCATGAGCAGATACCCCCTCCCACCTGCCCCTTGGCCTGGGCTCGCTTTTGTGAACCTCATCGCCCTAAACAGGTCATAGTATTTTCAAAGTGCCCAGCTTTCTCTCCAGAATCACTCTCCTCCTGGGAAATCAGCAAAGCCCCTGAAGGACTTGCAAAGCCCAGCTCTTCCTTGCAGTGCTAGGGCCACCTCTCCCTGAGTTCATGATGAAATGTTCTGGGTCCTAAGCTCCCCTCTCCATTGCTGTCGGGGTGAGCTGTACCAGGGCTCCAGGACCCTCGCCATGTACACTGAATCTACATTGGCTCTGCTCAGCCCTTGGCACTTGTTGTTTCTCCTATTATGCATTCTCATAGCATATGGCTCAGAAATATTTCCCCGGCCAGCCAGTATTTTTAGTGCAGATTCAGTGAGAACAAAGGTTACATTTGTCTCTCTGGTTCCTGGAACCACAGTCACAGTCTGGCTAACACAGGGGTCCCATCAATCTGCAGGGACCAGGCTCAGTGTGGATGAAACTAATTGGGATGGTGGGATGTCTGTTTGTTCTTAAACTGAGAACCAATGACCAAACTGCATTTCAAGCAGAGTGTAAGTGAAGAATTAGGATAAAACAATGAAAATAAATTTTGTTAAGGATCATTTCTCCCCTACCCAATTAAATTCTCTGGACTTTGGTAAAAAAGTGATGAGAAAAACAACAAACATAGTGACATCATTAATAATTGTTACTTGTTTCACAGTTGGCTTCCACTATTCTTTTTTTTAAAAAAAAATTGATTGGGATGTAATTGACACATAACATTTTGTAAGTTTGTGTAACATGTTGCTTTGATACATTTCTATATTGCAATACTGTCACCACTGTAGCATTAGCTGGCATCTCTGGCATGTCACATAATTACCATTTCTTTTCTGTCTGAGAACAGTTATGACTGCAGCTTCTCCTGCATCAGCTGGTTCTCAGTGGCCGTTAGCTCAAAATAACCCATATAACAAACGGGATATTCATTCTGATATTCTTCATTGGTTTATGTTTAAATTCTTAAGCCACCTTCCTTTCCCCCCTCACCCTGTAATGTAAAGCTCTTTTTAATTAAAATATAGCTGACATACAATATTATATCAGTTTCAGGTGTATATCATAGTGATTTGACATTTAGATACATTATGAAGTGATCCTTATGAGAAGTCCACCAGCCACCTGTCACCGTACAAAGTTTTTGAGATGTTGTCTATATTCTCTACGGTGTGCTTTACATCCTCGTGACTTATTTGTATTGTAACTATAACTTTGTACCTCTTAATTCCTTCACCTTTTTGCCCCCCCCCCTCAACCCTCTGGCAGCTATTAGTTTGGTCTTTGTATTTATGAGTCTGTTTGCTATGCTTTGTTTTTTTATTTCTTTTTTAGATTCCACTTATAAATGAGATGATACAGTATTTGTCTTTCTACAACTTATTTCACTTAGCCTAACACTGTCTAGGTCCATCCATATTGTTGCAAATGGCAAGATTTCATTCTTTTTCATGGCTGATTTATATATATATATATATATTACATTTTCTTTATCCATTTATTATCTATCCATAGACAACTTGGAGGCTTTCATATTGTGGCTATTGTAAATAATGCTGCAGTAAACATAGGGGTGCATATATCATTTTGAATGAGTTTTTTTTCTTTGGATAAATTAAAATTGCTGAATTGTATGGTAGTTCTATTTTTCACTTTTTGCTTAACCTCCCTACTGTTTTCCATAGTGACTGCACCAGTTTACAATCCTACCAACAGTGCACGAGTGTTCTCTTTTCTCCACATCCTCTCCAACACTTGTTTGTTTTCTTTTTTATAATAGCCATCCTAACAGGTGGGAGGTCATATCTCATTGTGGTTTTTATGTGCACTTCCCCGATGATAAGTGATGTCCAGCATCTTTGCAAGTGTCCGTTCACTATCTGTATGTCCTCTTCTTTTTAAATTTATTTATTTTTATTTTATTCATTTTAGAGAGGAGACACAGAGTGAGAGAGAGAGAGAGAGAGAGAGAGAGAAAGAGAGAAAGGGGGGAGGAGCTGGAAGCATCAACTCCCATATGTGCCTTGACCGGACCAGTGCAGGATTTTGAACTGGCGACCTCAGTGTTCCCAGGTCAACGCTTTATCCACTGCGCCACCACAGGTCAGGCTGTATGTCCTCTTTGAAGAAATGTCTGTTCAGGTCTTCTGCTCATTTTTTTTTCTTCTGCTCATTTTTAATTGTCTTGTTTTTTTGATGTCGAGTTTTATAAGTTCTTATATATTTTGGATATTAACCCCTCAATAGATATATCATTCACAAATATCTTCCTCTATTCAATAGGTTTCTTTCTCATTTTGTTGATGGTTTCCATCATTCTGCAAAAGTGTTTTGGTTAAATGTAGTCCCATTTGTTTATTTTTATTTTGTTGCCCTTGTCTGAGGAGACACATTTAAAAATATATTTCTAAGACCAATGTCAGAGTTTATTGCCTATGTTTTCTTTTAGGAATTTAATGGTTTCAGCTCTTATGTTTAAGTCCTTAACCCATTTTGAATTTATTTTTGTGTATGGTATAAGAAAGTGGTCCAGTTTTATATTTTTCCCATAGCTGTCCAGTATTCAATGCACATCATTCATTGAAGACATTTCCCAATTGTATATTCTTGCCTCCTTTGTCAGAAATTTAATTGATTAAACATGCGTTTATTTCTGGTCTCTCATCTCCGTTCCAGAGACCTATGTGTCTGTTTTTGTGCCAGTACCATGCTATTTTGATTACTGTAGCATTGTAGTATAGTTTTAAGTCAGGGAGAGTGAGGTCTCCAACTTTAATTTCATTTACTTGTGTCCTGGTCTTTATTACTTCCTTCCTTCTGCTAGCTTTGGGCTTTGTTCTTCTTTCTCTACTTGGCTTTTGGGATAAGGTTAGATTACTTGAGATTTGTTTTTTAGGGCCTGTATTGCTATAAACTTCCCCCTTAGAATGGCTTTTGTGCGTCTCATAAATTTTGCTATGTTGTTTCTATATTTGTTTGTCTCAAAGTATTTCTTTTTTTTATTTCTTCTTTGATTTCTTCATTGACCCATTGATTGTTTGATTGCATATTGTTCAGCCTCCATGTGTGTTCCTTTCAGTTTTCTCTCTTTTTTTTTTCTTAGAGAGAGAGAGAGAGAAGCATCAACTTGTAGTTGCTTTCACTTTAGTTGTACATTGATTGCTTCTCATATGTGCCTTGACCAGGGATCAGAAGGGCTCAAGCCAAGCCAGTGTCCCCTTGCTCAAGCCAGCGACCTTAGGCTTTTTTATGCCAGTTACCGTTGGGCTCAAGCTGGCAACCTTTGGGATCACGTGGATGACTCCCCACTCAAGCAGAGATCCCTTGCTTAAGCTGAGAAGTCCGTGCTCAATCTGGTGACTTCAGGGTTTTGAAGTGGCATACTCAGCATTCTGGATCGACACTTTATCCACTGCATCACCACCTGACAGACTCCAGTTTTTCTCTCATAATTGATTTCTAGTTTCATACCATTGTGGTCAGAAATGATGCTTGATATGATTTTAATCTTCTTAAATTTATTGATTTGTTTTGTGGCCTCACATGTGATCTATCCTGAGGAATGTTCATGTACTTAAAAAGAATGTGTATTTTACTGTTTGGGAATGGAATGTTCTGTACATATCAATTAAGTCCATCTGGTGTAATGTGTCACTTAAAGCCAATGTTTCCTTGTTGATTCTGGATGATTTATCCATTGATGAGGTGTAAGTGGAGTGTTTAAGTGCCCTGCTATTATTATGTTACTGTCAATCTCTTCCTTTATGTCTGTTAATATTTGCTTTGTGTATTTAGATGCTCTTATGTTGGGGTGCATAGATGATTACAAATGTTAGAGCCTCTTGTTGAACTGATGCCTTTATCATTATCCCATATCCACGTGTCTTGTTACAGTCTTTGTTTGAAATCTATTTGGTCTAAGTATTGCTACCCAAGCATTTTATTTCCCATTTCCATTTGCATGGAATATCTTTTCCCATCTATTCACTTTCAGTCTTTATGTGTTTTAGGCTTGAAGTGAGTCTTTTATAGGCAGCATAAGTGTGTGTGTCTTATCTTTTTATTCATTTAACAATCTATGTCTTTTGACTGGAGCACTTACTGAATTTACATTTAAAGTATTATTGATAGGCATGTACTTGTTACCATTTTTAATTGTTTTTATACTAACTTTATAAGTGGTTGGTCTACATTTACTATATGTTTGCCTTTATTAGTGAGATTTTTTTTTCTTTAATATGTTTTCCTATTTCTAGTTTTGGCCTTTTCTTTTTTTACTTACAGGATTCCCCTTAGTGTTTATTGCAAAACCAGTTTGGTGGTGATGAACTCCTTTAGTGAAGACACCATTCTTATAGAGTAGAAAGATCTCATGATCAGGAATCATGAAAACTGGGGTTTAGCCTCAGATCTAGTATCTCCTAGCCATGTGGTCTTGATCAAGTCATATTTTTTAGGGCGTCAGTCTCCTGCAACATGTTTTACGTCTGTGAAATGCAGTGACACCTATCCTGGTTTGCCACCAGCAGCCAAGTGGCCCTGTGTTTCTCTATAACTTTCCGGAGTCAGAGTTTCCTCATTTGCAAAAAGGAGATTATAACACCTACGTCCACGTAGACAAAACACAGGCCCATGGTAGGGTCCCTGTAACGCGTTTTCCTGGCTGTATTACTGACAATAACTCTGCCTACTCAAACTGTCCGGACAATCCCCCATCCTAATTTTCCTCTGCTCCATGCTGGATATCTAGTGATTTATAATGATGTGGTCAAGGAAACAACACAGTTGTTTTTGAGCTTTTTCTCCCCCCAAAATGCTATGGTATCTGTTCAGTTTTAGGGGGGAAACAGGACTGTGCTCACCTGTGATATGAGGCCACAAGTTGTGACCGTTTCATGGATAGGAGCTGTGCCTCCTGATGTCAGACAGAAGGGGCCGCCCCTGGGTTTGCATCAGGCCCCCGGTTGAACTCTGGTTCCCTTCCTGCCACCAGCATCCCAGGTAGGGGAGTGGCCCCTGTCTCCTTCCTGGAAGATCCTGAGTTCTGGTCCAGCAACCAGCAGCTTCAGGGCCAAAATGCTGCTCCAACAGGGTGCTTAGTTAACTAAAACAAATGTGGGACAATTCCCCTTCTCTTTTTATTCATCACCACAGGGGCTGCTCGGACAGAGTCTGGGTGATGGTTTTCACTTCTGGGATGTGCGATGCAAGTCAGAGCTAGCTAGGACTGGAAGGGGAATTACGACTGAAGCCTTTACCACCTTGCCCAGCTTTCCAGCCTCATCTCCAGCCACAGGACGTGTCGCAGTCCTCTCCCCGGGACACCTCTTTTCTTGCACCTCTGCCTTGTGCCATGAGGTCCAACTGTCTCTGGGCCTCCTCTTTAAAGAACTGCCAGAGGAGATGGCTGTAGCCTGAGAGGACACAGGAGTTTCTGGCCCCTTCTCTCCTGCAGTTGCTAGCCAGGGATGAGCCTCAGTTTCCCCCTCGGTTCCCTGGAGTCTGGCATCTGTGGGGAGGCCTCAGCTATTGCCATCATTTGGGGGCATAAGCTGGTTGGGTGTCTCTGTAGCTATCTTCCTCCTGCTGTTCCTTGCACCACTATTTTATCTTATATACAAGGAAACTATAAAATTGTGTTGACATGAACAATTCAGAAAATGTTGGAACATGCCTGAATTAGCCCATCAGGTGCTGCTGAAAGAACGTTTATCTCAAGGCAGAATGAGAGAAAGCCTTTATTTCTTCTGGGAATACCAAGTAAGCAGGCTGTGTGTAAACAGAGCTCATTCTCATTTACACAAGCTTTTCCTCTCTGCTCTCCATTTGATCTGCAGCCACCTGAGAGGCGGGCAGGATAGATGGCATCTCCCTCTTACACAGGTGACTGTTGAGGTTAGAGAAGTTTCCTGACTTGCCCAAGGCTAGAAGGCTCAGATCTGAGCTAGGTTTTCTGCCTTCCAGGCCAGTGCTCCTGTTTTGTTGACAAAAAATATCCAGCCTAGAAAAAAGTTGTATAAGAGTTTATTTAAACCAAAAATTTGAGGACATGCCCCGAAGCAAAATCTCAACAGATCGGGTAAATGCTCCTGAGAATGGCAGTTATGCAGCTTATTTTATACATTAGAGTCAAAGGTAAGGTGACCAGATTTAAAAATTGGTAAAGCGGGACACCATTGACGGTGTGTGTGTGTGTGTGTGTGTGTGTGTGTGTGTGTGTGTATGTGTGTTCTTGATTAAAATTTGGTCTATATGTAGCAAAAACAATTTTCATAGAATGCAAAAATAGTATTGTAATTTTTTTTTAAATTTCAACATAAGTACAATTAAAAAATATAATACATTAAAAATTATGTATAGTATTATTTTATTCTTTGGCATATTTCTCATTTAAGTAAATTTTTTTAGTAGATTGCTGTCGTTTAAAAAGTCATGAAATTTTTCACAAGAATTTGTTAAATAATATTTCACACATAAAATGGCTTTCAAAGTCTCAACACTTAATTGTGTTTTTTCTGATGTCCACACTTTATTTAGCGTAGAAAAAACGCGTTCAGTCGCATTAGTTCCTGGTAAAGACAGTGCGTATTCCACAAGTTTTAGTGCATTATTGTATGGAACATGGTTTGTTTCAAAATGATAAACTATTTCTAAGCATTTGTTCTCTATTGTGATTTTTGCTGCTGTCCAAGATTTAACCTTTTCCTTATCAATCTATGTTTTTAATAATGATACCTCATTAAAAAGATCATTTTGGGAAATATTACTATATGGGAAATTTTGAGTGAGTCACAGGGATCGGGTTACACGGTCCCAAAACCGATGCTGGAGCTGCAGGAGCAGGCGGGAGCAGGCAGGGCAGCGCCGCCGGCTCGCACAGGAGGGGTCTCACACAGGAGGGGTCTCGCACACTCCCCACCTGGATTTGTCCTTGCAGCGGCCACACTCCCCAAGTGCAGCCCCGCCACCCGCTGGAGGCCAAGCAGCTTGCACCTCACAGAGTCTGGAGCCACATGCCGGCATCCAGGATGCAGACTTATGGGTAGTTAGGGGACTTGACAGCCGCCCCCCCAAGCAGGTACATCCCGCTGGAAGTTGTTTGTTTCAGGGCTCTGCCCGGGGCAGCCAGCTCTTGCGGCAGTGCGGGCGCTTCCAGGTCAAGGTGGTGTCTCCCCGCGGAAAACTATATATTCCCTTCCTGTTCTCCTGCAGTTTCCTAGCTTTTAGAGCATTTTTTCCAAAAATCGGGACTTTTTTAAAACTCTGCGGCACGCAGGACAAATTGTTAAAAATCGGTACTGTCCCGCCAAAAGCGGGACGTCTGGTCACCTTAGCAAAGGAGAAGATGTAGGGAGGATTACATGAAATCCATTGGTGGTAGATAAACGTGGCCAGAGAAGGCAAAACAGGAAAATCTCTAGGATTGGATAAGAGGCAAAATGGAGAAACACACGCTCCTTTTACATTGGTGGCTACGAGACAGTTAATAATTAACTTTTATAGCACGTAAAGGCGGTTTGCGGGGAACAAGATTAACAATGACAGTGTTCCACGGTCTCGTGCTCTGTAGTTGTGCCTTTGAGGGGTTTAGAAAAGAAAATTTTGCTGAAAATTCTAAAATATGTTATCCTAGATGTGTAAGAACAATGAATAGAGCTCACTTACGGTGAAGACTGACGTTTGCGACAGGCCTGGGATGCGGATACTCCCCACGGCCTGCTCAGGGAGGAATTTATGATCAGACCATCCTGTGTGGTTACTTTTGTTAAGGTCTGCCATGTGGGCCCTGCCTGAGCTTGTCAAGTTTAATATATGGCCCCCTTTCATTCATAGTTTCATATCTAGAACCCCTAAGAAGAATAGGGGAGCCCTGGAAGGCTGAAATAGGACCCTGGCTAGGAAAAGTCTAAGCTAATGAAAGATGCCAGAATACACGGCCCCCAAATGAACCAAAGGCCATTGGGAATCAGCAGATGCAGGAAAATCTGTCAAACAGGGCCCAAAAGGAAGTTCACATTTAAAAGGAAATTTCTATTGATAAAGGTATCTCCCTGACTGGTAATAGGAAGAGGAGGACTCAATAACACTGATTAGTGAAGAAAGGTCAAACTTGAACCTACATAACAAACATACTAAACAACCCTTGTTTACTTTGCTTTTCCTGGTCACCTTCCCATAACTTTGTCTCCAGGCCCAGAAGCCCCACACCCATTTTCCTATGTTTAGACAAAGATGGTGTATAGGCCTCATTCCCCTAGCCACCTCCTTGAGCCACATTTTTCTTTAGGAACTGCTAATCTCACAATAGGCATGAAATTACAACTGTTTTTCTCCCTCTTTTTAAATCCATCTTTTATCAGCGGGTGGGTGCAGTGCGCAGAACGTAATGATGGTGTCCCTGTCTTCAGGACCTTCCGGAAATGCCTTTCTCTAAGTAATACCTGGGGTTGCCTCCTTTTTTTTTTATTAACTTTAATGGGGTGACACCAATAAATCAGGGTACATATGTACAATGAAAACATCTCCAGATTATCTTATCATTCAATTGTGTTGCATACCCATCGCCCTAAGTCAAATTGTCCTCTGTCACCTTCTATCTGGTTTTCCCTGTGCCCCTCCCCTTCTCCCTATCCCACCCTCTCCTCACTCCCCCCACCCCATAACCACCACACTCTTGTCCATGTCTCATAGTCTCACTTTTATGTCCCACCTATGTATGAAATCATGCTGTTCTCAGTTTTTTTTTCTGATTTACTTATTTCACTCCGTATAATGTTATCAAGGTACATCCATTTTGTTGTAAATGATCCGATGTCATCATTTCTTATGGCTGAGTAGTGTTCCATAGTATATATGTACCAAAGCTTTTTAATCCACTCGTCTTCTGACGGACACTTGGGCTGTTTCCAGATCTTCGCTATTGTGAACAATGTTGCCACGAACATGGGGGCGCATTTCTTCTTTTCGAACAGTGCTATGGTATTCTTAGGGTATATTCCTAAAAGTGGGATAGCTGGGTCAAAAGGCAGTTCGACTTTTAATTTTTTCAGGAATCTCCAAACTGTTTTCCACAGTGGCTGCACCAGTCTGCATTCCCACCAGCAGTGCAGAAGGGTCCCCTTTTCTCCACATCCTCGCCAGCACTTATTCTGTGTTGTTTTGCTGATGAGTGCCATTCTGACTGGTGTGAAGTGATATCTCATTGTGGTTTTAATTTGCATTTCTCTAATGATTAGTGATGTTGAGCATTTTTTCATATGTCTTTTGGCCATCTGTATATCTTCTTTGGAGAAATTTCTATTCATTTCTTTTGCCCATTTTTTGATTGGATTGTTTTTCTTCCTGGTGTTGAGTTTTATAAGTTCTTTATAAATTTTGGTTATTAACCCCTTATCAGAGGTGCTGTCGAATATGTTTTCCCATTGTGTGGTTTGTCTTTTTATTCTGTTCTTATTGTCTTTAGCTGTGCAAAAAATTTTTAGTTTGATATAGTCCCATTTCTTTATCTTGCCTTTTATTTCATTTGCTCGTGGAGATAAATCGGCAAATATATTGCTGCTACAGATGTCGGAAAGCTTGCTGCCTATGTTTTCTTCTAAGATGCTTATAGTTTCACGGCTTATGTTTAAGTCTTTTATCCATTTTGAATTTGTTTCTGTGAATGGTGTAAGTTGATGGTCTAGTTTCATTTTTTTGCAGGTAGATGTCCAATTTTCCCAGCACCATTTGTTAAAGAGAATGTCTTTACTTCATTGAATGTTTTTTCCTCCTTTGTCAAATATCAGTTGTCCATAAAGCTGTAGGTTTATTTCTGGGTTCTCTGTTCTGTTCCATTGATCAGAGTGCCTGTTCTTATGCCAGTACCAGGCTGTCTTGAGTATAATGGCCTTGTAGTAAACCTTGATATCTGGAAGAGTGATACCTCCTGCTTTATTTTTTCTTTTTAAGATTGCTGAGGCTATTTGTGTTCTTTTTTGGTTCCATATATATTTTTGGAATATGTGTTCTATATCTTTGAAGTATGTCATTGGTATTTTAATTGATATTGCATTGAATTTATAAATTGCTTTGGGTAATATAGTCATTTTAATGATGTTTATTCTTCCTAGTCATGAGCACGGTATATGCTTCCACTTGTTTGTATCTTCCTTGATTTCTTTTATCAATGTTTTATAATTTTCCAAGTACAAGTCCTTAACCTCCTTGATTAAATTTACTCCTAGGTATTTTATTTTTTTGGCTGCAATAGTGAAGGGGATTGTTTCCTTAATTTCTTTTGCTGACAGTTTATTGTTTGTATATAGAAATGCCTCTGATTTCTGAGTATTAATTTTATATCCTGCCACCTTGCTGAATTCATTTATAAGGTCCAGTAGTTTTTTGACTGAGACTTTAGGGTTTTCTATATACAATATCATATCATCTGCAAATAGTGACAGTTTTACTTTTCTTTTCCAATTTAGATGCCTTTTATTTCTTCTTCTTGTCTGATTGCTATAGCTAGGACTTCCAGAACTATGTTGAATAAGAGTGGTGAAAGTGGGCAACCATGCCGGTTCCTGATCTTAAGGGAATTGCTTTTAATTTTTGTCCATTTAGTATGATGTTTGCTGTGGGTTTGTCGTAGATGGCCTTTATCATGTTAAGGAATGTTCCTTGTATTCCCACTTTACTGAGAGTTATGAGCATGAATGGGTGCTGGATTTTATCAAATGCCTTTTCTGCATCTATTGAAATTATCATGTGATTTTTGTCCTTCCTCTTGTTTATGTGATGAATCACATTGATTGATTTGCAAATATTGAACCAGCCTTGCCTTTCCAGAATAAATCCCACTTGATCATGGTGTATGATTTTTTTCATATATTGCTGGATCCGGTTGGCTAATATTTTGTTGAGAATTTTAGCGTCTAAATTCATCAGGGATATAGGCCTATAATTTTCTTCCTTTGTGTTGTCTTTGCTCGGTTTTGGGATCAGAATTATGCTCGCCTCATAAAAAAAGTTTGAAAGTCTTCCTTCCTCTTAAATTTTATGAAATAGCTTGAGGAGGATAGGAGTTAGTTCTTCTTTGAATTTTTGATAGAATTCACTTATGAAGCCATCAGCCCCAGGACTTTTCCTTTCTTGGGAGTTGTTTGATAACTGTTTCGATCTCATTTGTTGTGATTGGTCTGTTTAGGTGTTCTGATTCTTCCAGATTGATTTTTGGAAGTTTATATGATTCAAGAAATTTGTCCATTTTACCTAGATTGTCTAATTTTTTGGCATAGAGCTCTTCATAGTATTTTCTTACAATGCTTTGTATTTCTGTTGTATCAGTTGTTATTTCTCCACTGTCCTTTCTAATTTTATTTATTTGAGACCTCTCTCTTTTTTTCTTGGTGAGTCTAGTTAAAGGTTCATCAATCTTGTTTACCTTTTCAAAGAACCAGCTTCTAGTTTCATTGATCCTCTGTATTGTTTCCTTAGCCTCTATGTCATTTATTTCTGCTCTGATCTTTATTATTTCCTTCCTTCTACTTGTCCTGGGTTTTATTTGTTGTTGTTTTTCTAGTTCTTTTAGCTGCAGGGTCAGGTTGCTTATTTGAGCTTTTTCTAGCTTCTTATGATATGCCTGTAGTGCAATGAATTTCCCTCTCAGTACTGCTTTTGCTGTGTCCCATAAATTTTGAGTTGATGTATGCTCATTATCATTTGTTTCTAGAAACTTTTTTATTTCTTCTTTGATCTCATTGTTAATCCATTCATTATTTAATATCCTGCTATTTAGTTTCCAAGTGTTTGAGTATTTTTCAGGTTTTTTTTTGTGGTTAATTTCTAGTTTCATGGCATTGTGATCAAAGAAAATGCTTGATATGATTTCAATATTCTTAAATTTATTAAGACCATTTTTGTGTCCTAACATATGGTCTATCCTAGAAAACGTACCATGAGCGCTTGAGAAGAATGTATATTCTACTGCTTTAGGGTGAAAAGTTCTGAAGATATCTATTAAATCAAGTTGATCTAGTGTATCCTTTAAGTCTGCTGTTTCTTTATTAATTTTCTTTCTTGTGGATCTATCCAGTGTTGTTAGTGGGGTATTGAAATCCCCTACTATGATAGTATTTCTGTTAATCTCACCCTTTATATCCATCAAAGTCTGCTTTATGTATGTCGGGGCTCCTATATTTGCTGCGTAGATATTTATAATAGTTATATCTTCCTGTTGAATTGTTCCCTTTATCATTATGTAGTGTCTTTCTTTATCTCTTACTACAGCCTTTGTTTTAAAGTCCATTTTGTCAGATATAAGTACTGCTACCCCGCTTTTTTTTCATTTCCATTTGCATGAAATATTTTTTTCCATCCTTTTACCTTCAGTCTATGTGCATCTTTTGTTTTAAGGTGTGTCTCTTGTAGACAGCATGTGTATGGGTCCTGTTTCTTTATCCATGCAGCTACCCTATGTCTTTTGATTGGATCATTTAATCCATTTACATTTAAGGTTATTATTGATATGTAGTTGTTTATTGCCATTTTATTCTTTAAAGCTGTATTTTCTTTTTTTTTTTTTTTTTGCTATATTCTTTCCTCCCTTTGAACTGTTCACAACAGGTCCCTTAGTGTCTCTTGCAGAATTGATTTGGTTTTAATGAATTCCTTGAGGCTTTCTTTGTCTGGAAAGCTCTTTATTTCTCCTTCAATTTTTAACATTAGCCTTGCTGGATAGAGTAGTCTTGGTTGTAGGTTCTTGTTCTGCATTACTTTGATTATATCTTGCCATTTTCTTCTGGCCTCAAGTGCTTCTGTTGAGAAGTCCGATGTCATCCTTATGGGGGCTCCTTTGTAGGTGATAGCCTTTTTTTCTCTAGCAGCTTTTAAGATTTTTTCCTTTATCCATTAGCTTTGGTATTTTAACTATGATGTGTCTTGGTGTAGATTTTTTTGGGTTTTTCTTTAATGGAGTTCTGTGTGCTTCTTGAACGTGTGGAGTGTTTCCCAGCCTTAATTTAGGGAATTTTCTTCTATGATTTGATTGAACACAGTTTCCATTTCCTGTCCTCTTTCCTCTTCTTCAGGCACCCCTATGATGCGAATGTTGTTTCTCTTCATGTTGTCACAGAGCTCCCTTAGAGTTTCCTCACATTATTTTGAGTCTCTTTTCCTTTTTCTTCTCTGCTTCTGTAACTTTGTTTATTGTGTCCTCTAACTCGCTGATTCAATCCTCAGCGTGATTCATCCTGCTTTTAATTCCTTCCATTGTGGTCTTCAATTCTGATACTGTATTTGTCATTTCTGTCTGATTCTTTTTTATTATTTCAATTTTGTTTTTTATACTTGTTATCTCTTTATTTAGGTGTTCATAGTGACTATCCATTGTTGCTCTAATTTCTTTGAACATCTTGACTATCATTATTCTAAATTCTGCTTCTGGTAGTTTGGTTATATCTGGTTCATTCAGGTCCTTCTCTGGGGATTTCTCTTGATTCATTTGGTTTGCATTCCTCTGCCTGCCCATTTTATCTGTGTATAAGCAAGTTGTGGCCACTGGAGTCCAGTAGGTGTTGCCTTTGTGTTCTCTAGGTGTGGTCTGTCTGCAGGCCTGCCACCCCCTCTGCCGGTGCCTAGGGCAGTTGGGTATGGGCGTTGCCAGCGTCAGCCTACTGCGGCTGTTGCTGTGATTTCCGCCTCTCCTCCACGGGAGGGGCTGTCACTCAAGCCACAAGCCTCAGCACCAAGGGCAGAGGTGAGCACCTTTGCTCAGCTGCGGCCCCAGCCTGTTTCCGGAAGGCTTACGCCCAGACCCGGCAGTCAGAGCCTGCTCGCCACAGTTTCACGGGTTGGGTGGGGCTTTTGACGTGCTCTCAGCTGTGAGACTTTGCCCGTCCAGAATTTAGCCTCGTCCTCGAGGCCAGGGCCCTACTGCACAGGGTCACAAACCGCGGTTTATTGGGCCCGGCGTGTTTGCTGGCGTGAGCTCAGCTGCGAACTTCCGCTCCTCTCGGGGTATACCCCGCCCCCGCGTTCGGAGCCAGCTCGCGCCTGTAGGATGGCAAACCGAGGTTTCTCTGGCCAGGCGGGGCTAGTAGCGTGAGCTCAGCCGCGAACTTCCGCTGGTCTCGGGGTCTACCCCACCCCCGCGTTAGGAGCCCGCTCGCGCACTCAGGATTGCAAACCGCGGTTTCTCCATCTGGGCGGGGTTGGCAGCGTGAGCTCAGCCGCTAAACCCCCCGCCCGTCCCTGGTCCTAGCCCCGTCTAGGATCTCTGCCTGTTTTTTCCCCCGCAGGTGGGATTACAGGTGGGCCCGCAGCTAAAGGACCGCTTTCGCGCGTCCCCTCCGGCCCTGCTGGGCTAGACTGAGCTCACACCGGTTGTGCCTCCGCCCACGCCGACAGGACCGCATTTCAGCGTCCTGCCGCCAACATCCCTTCAGCAACCCTCAGAGAGATGGAAGTGCCCTAAGTCTCCACACTGTAGGCCTGGGAGCTCCCTCCCTCTAAGCAGCTCTGCTCTAATTGCCGCAGGAGAGCTTGTTTGGCTAGTGTCCTGTCTCCCTTTGCTGGTATTGCTAGTTCCAGGGGAAATGTTCGTTTTCGATTAGGGAAATGACTTAGCCCATGGGTCGGGGTGGCTGTCCCTCAGAGTGTCTCCGTGCCTTCAGTCCACTCTTTGTTCCCGCTGCTCTGTTCCTGTCCTCTGTCCCAGTTCCCCGGAGCCCCGGGTGCGTGGTTGTGAGAGAGGGTGTCTGTGCTGTCCCTTTAAAAAGATTCTTGGGTCTGAGAAAACTGTCTCTTTTTCACAAACAGTATCCTCACTTGCTTCACAGCCCAATACTGTCCAAACGCCTCTTCTAGGCTCTGGGACTGCAGTCTGGGGCTTGGTTCCTGGGACCCAGGTCCCTCCCTCTCCGCCAAACTCTCCTCCCGCCCCGCGGGTCTCTCCGGGCTGCCGTTTGCTCCGGCGAGCTGGGCAGCCCTCTTCGCGTTTTCGCTGTTCCTACCAGTCTCACTGTGGCTTCTGCAGTGTTCCTTGGTTGAAGAGTCCACTTAGTTTAGTTCAAAGTTGGTTTATCCAGATGATGGTTCTTAAAATTGAGTTATAATCCACTTTGGTTCTGGGAGTTGGAAGTTGGTACGTCCGCCTACTCCATCGCCATCTTCCCTCTCAGCGGGGTTGCCTCCTTTGACGGATCATGGTGCTGTCCTCCATTTCTAGAAACTCATAGAGAGCATTACTGACCCAGAAAGACACAGTGGCAGTTTTATAAGTCACAGTTGGTACAAATAGAGATAATTTCTCCCCTCACACCCCACAGTTTGTCTAATCAGCAAAGGCAGGAGTTGGCAAACTATGGCCCACTGGCCAGACCAGGCCCATTTTCTGATTTTGTTAATAAAGTTTTATTGGAAGCCAGCCATGCTTGTCTGTTTCTGTATTATCTGTGGCTGCTTTCCCTCTACAACAGCAGATCTGAGTAGTTGCAACAGAGGCATGTGGGCTGCAAAGCCTAAAATAGTTACTATCTGGCTCTTTACAGAAAAAGTTTGCTGAATCCTAGTTTAGGTTATTAGAGATGCAATCTGGCCACTGCAGACCATCAGAACTATAGGTACAGCTTGCTGATGTTGTAGAAAGTGAAGAGCAAGCAGACATACAGGCAGCTTGACCCTTGCAGTTGGCACCTGGCCAGCTTTATCCATTGATCTCACTGCCTGGATCCTGGCAATGGGATCCCATCCTTGGTTAGCAAATCAGGAGGGATGTTGGCTTAGAAGTCAGGAAAGCTGGGTTGTGATCTGGCTCTACCTTGAACTTGCTGTATGACCCTGATAAAGCTACTCTACTCTCTGACCTCAGTTTCCCTACCTCTCAGGCAAGGGGTTGGATTGCCTAGGGGAGAGAGAGAGAAAGGGAGGGAGGGTGGAGAAGCAGATGGTTATTTCTCCTGTGTGCCCTGACCAGGAATTGAACTCGGGACATTCACATGCTGGGCCAACGCTCTACCTCTAAGCCAGCCGACCAGGGCCACATGAGCTAGATTAACAGGAGAAAATGACCAAATTTTTTACATATGTAGATATGGCAGTTCCCCAAGAATATGGGACCTAAGGATATATTGAGCAGTTGACTCTAACATGTCATTGTGGACTGCAGGGTTTTGGGAATTCAAAGAGAAAGTAGGCAATTCACAGGTAGATGAGAAAAAGCAAACATGATAAATTAATTCTTGCTTGGCAACCCAGAAACAATGGGACACAGAGGGGAGTCTAATAGACAGACTTGCTTGGATCCTCCGTGTCTGCCACACTTAAATCACATATGCTAAGGTAAATATGTTAAGATTTTCTTCCTGAAGCAGGTTTTTCTATCTGAATTTCATTAGGCAGATAAAGGTGAAGGTTTAAAAAACAAAAAAACACTCATTTTGAATTTGTTAAATCTTGAAATAATCTGCATGCCAATGGTAGCACATTTACAACTGTGTGTGTGTGTGTGTGTGTGTGTGTGTGAGTGTGTGTGTGTCTGTATGATATCAGAACGTTGAAATGTCTCTCTAAGTGGGCAGGTCATATTTGAGCATTTGTAAGAAGCATTTGTCTCAGAAATTAGAAATAAGGAAAGGAAGTTTGCTGATGGACTTAAAAACAACCACACAAATATCTTAAAACCACTGTTTCTAAGAGCAAAGAATATTGTCCCTGACCAGTGGTGGCACAGTGGATAGATCGGTAACCTAGTACAGTGTGCTAGGTCTGAAACCCTAAGGTCACCAGCTTGAGCATGGGCAAATCCAGTTTGAATGCAGGCTCACCAGCTTGGCTTGAGCCCAAGGTCACTGGCTTGAGCAAGGGGTCACATATGAGAAGCAATTAATGAACAACTAAAGTGATGCAACAATGAGTTGATGCTTCTCATCTCTCTCCCTCCCTGTCTCTTCCTCTCTCTCTCTCTCTTAAAAGAAAAAAAAAGAGTAGAGGATATTGCAATTGAGCCTTCTCCTTCCATTGTCCACTGTTGGGTAATGCAAACAACAATAATACAGGCTGGTACTGCTGAATGCTTACTGTGTGCAGGACTGTTGTAAATCTTTAAACATGCATAAACCCACTTAATCCTCAGAACAACCCTGTAAGGGAAACAGTATTACTATCCCCATTTTATAATGGAAAAACCTGGGGACAAAGTTAAAAGGCTCATCTAAGGCGACACAATAGAGTCAGGATTAGAGTTGAGGTGTCTGGCTCCAAAGCCCACGCTGTCCGTGGCAGGGCTGCGCTGCTGGGCACGTGGATCTGTCTGGTGAGCGAGTGGGAAAAATCAGGACTGCTGGAAGCCTGACATGGAAGCACAGTCTTGTCTTTCGTGTAACTTTGTCAGATTTGCGAGGAGGCTAGGGGGTGTCTTGGGAAGGAGCACAAGCTGGGCTTCTGCTGGGATTCAGGTGGGTCTGAGTAGGTAGTCATCTGTTGTTTCTTGCTTTTCTCTGATGGGCTCTAACTCCTCTAGGACAGGGACCATGTATCCTTTGTCCACTGTTGTATTTCCAATGCCCTGTACAGTGCTTGAGCATCATATGTCCTGAGTAAATGCATGGTGAATGAATGAATAAAATAATGAACTAGTGTGTGAGTGAGTTGCCTGTTGGTCAGAAGACAAACTACAGAGTCTGACATAGTACAGTCTGGTCAAGGCCAAATCAGTCATATAGTCAGTGGCAATATAGCATCTGAAGAAATCAGCAAGGGCTTCCTGGAGGAGGTGGCAGAAGGGTGGACTTTAGGTGGAAACATATGCCAAAGGCTCATTGTTAGCAGCTCTGGCCCAAGCAATCACAGACACCTCCCTGCAGAGGGGGACCACACAGGCAATGCACTGAGCTAACAAACACCTTCCTACTTGGCTTGGGACTTTGGCTGGAGCACGTTTTTTCATCCAGCTCTGGCACCACATGGTCCCTCGTGTCGGCCAAGGATGCCAGCCCATCCGCTCCTGCTCCCTCTCCCCTTATCAGCTGAAGATGAACTCCACAGAGCTCCCTGTCAACCGAAGCACAAGCCATTTCCTTGTAGGGCAAAGGCTGGTGATCTTTTGCAACGATATTTCATAATTTATATATTAGATTAAAATGCAGAACCTGTGCCAGCAGCCTGCATAATCTAACATATTGGGATCATTTGCTGCTTGTGTCACTCTTCTATTTTAAAACTTTCCATATTTGAACTCGTGGAAGTACATCCTTCACATTTATTAAGCTTTTCCCATCAAAACAGTTTAGTAAGTCTCCATCATCTTCCCTAGAATGAAACAGAAAAGGCCACAATAGGACCTCTTAGACATTTCCTTTAGGGAATACCATTTTATTTAGGCCTTTGAAAACATGTGTGTTTTCATGCCAGTAATTAAAAAAATATCAAGACAAATGAGATATTTAGTGGCATGATAATTACTTCAGGATGAGCTTTGCGACTTGGCTTCTAGCCTTGCCCTTCACGGCAGCTCTTTCCCGGCCTCTCAGGAGCCTCCAGCCCCCAGTCCTGGGATGGTCTTAGTCCCTTAGGCTCCCTGGTTAACTCTCTTCCAGTTTCTCTGATGCTGCCTTCTGTGCTTTGGTCCCATGTTTTATCCACTCTCCTCTTTGGAGAACCAAGCCAGCTCCTCTTTGCCCAGCAGCAGGCCTTTCTTTGCCACCTCCAGCTCTAACAAGGCCTCTCTTTTTTACAAGGGACCTGTTTCATGTGAACTGGGTGTGGCTGTCTTTTTGAATTCTTCCTCCGTCGCCTGGCTGGCACGGTGATCAAGGCCAATCACAGTACCTCAGCCATCTGTGCATAGTAATTGGTCCAGAGAGAGGCACATAACCCACATTGGGCCAATCAGGGTCATTCCCAGAGAGCCCCAGATGGAGATCCTTCCTTTTCATTGGGTTCACTGGCTCCAAGGGCAAAAGTGACCCTTGGTGCTGCTGGCAGCATGTCTGCTACCATTTGGGTGAATCTGCCTAAGGGTGAGGCTGACATGGAGGAAAACAGAGGCAAGAGATGGAGAAAGGAAGTAGTTTCTTTCTTTCTTCCTTCCTTCCTCTTTCTTTCTTTCCTTTCTTTCTTTTCTTTTCTTTTCTTTTCTTTTCTTTTCTTTTCTTTCTTTCTTTCTTTCTTTCTTTCTTTTTTTGACAGAGAGAGAGGGACAGATAGGGACAGACAGGAAGGGAGAGAGATCAGAAACATCAATTCTTCGTGTGGCTTCTTAGTCTCCTTAGTTGTTCAGTGATTGCTTTCTCATATGTGCCTTGAACAGGGGACTCCAGCTGAGCTCAGTGACCCCTTGCTCAAGCCAGTGACCTTGGGCTTCAAGCCAGCGACCTTTGGGCTCAAGCCAGCAACCACGGGGTCATGTCTATGATCCTAAACTCAAGCCAGCAACCCTGCGCTCAAAACAAACGAACCAACGCTCTAGCCAGTGACCTTGAGGTTTTGAACCTGGGTCCTCCATGTCCCAGTCTGATGCTCTATCCACTGTGCCACCTCCTGGTCAGGCAGGAAGCAGGTTCTTAACATCAAAATTTGAACTACTGGATCTAATTTTTCCTGAAGTTGGCCTTTCCCTTGAATTTTCTGACTAGAAACTAAATTCTAGAATGTAGATTCCCTCTAATGAGGGGGGGGGGTTGGGGAGTTAAACTGGTTTGGATTGGATTTCCCTCACTTGCAACAAGAGAGGCCTAGATAATATTTCTTCTGTCTGCAAGTCTACATCCTTTCTTTTATAAGAAACAACACTGTCCCAGGCTCAGAACAAAGAAACACTTTATGCTGAGGGCCTGCAGGTGTTGCTACCCTAGAATGGACGGACTCAAGCAAGGAGCTCATCTTCCTGGATAGAACCCGACTGAATGCGAACCACAGGCATAAGGAAAGAGCAAGCGCACACCCTCCTTCCGCAGAGCATCTTCCATCAGGGCTTGTCAAAGGCGAGGCGTGGAATGGCACACATGCCAGTGCACAGTCTTGTCTTTCAGTATTTGTCTTTTTCATATTTGGAGCCAAAGTCTGATGACCCAGTGAGTCAAGTACTCTTGTCACTATCGTTCGAGTCCCCATGGGACAGACTTGATTAAAAACCCAAATGAGTCTGACCAGGCAGTGGCGCAGTAGATAGAGCATCAGACTTGGACGCGGAGGACCCAGGTTCGAAACCCTGAGGTCGCCAGCTTGAGTGTGGGCTCATCTGGTTTGAGCAAGGCTCACCAGCTTGAGCCCAAGGTCGCTGGCTTGAGCAGGGGTCACTCACTCTGCTGTAGCCCCCCCACCCCTGGTCAAGGCACATATGAGAAAGAAATCAATGAACAAATAAGGTGCAACAATAAAGAAGTGATGTTTCTCATCTCTCTCCCTTCCTGTCTGGCTGTCACTATCTGTCCCTCTCTCTGTAATGCTGTAATAAAAACAACAACAACAACAACAACAAAAAAAAAACAAAGAAAAAACCCCAAATGAACTAGGGAGAGTAATGGCTTCAGAACTGTGTGAGTCACTCAAGCTGAAATGTGAAACTTCTGGGTATCAGTCACATAGGTTTTGGCTACCATTAATAAGATCCCCACTAAGGAAAAACCATCTTATGAGGATATATATTCTACTTTGTGCAAATGCATCACACATCTAAAGAATAAGGAAATAATTGTCATTGTAACAACAAGCCTAGTGGTGACATAACCAAGGATCCAAGCTCTGTTTAACTCTCAGCTCCATAATCCTCAGTTATTGGCTTGGTTCACGTGTCTCCTCAAGGTTATAAATTGGCACCAGGAGTTTCAACTCAACAGTACCCAGCTTAAGAAGAGGGAATGCTTTGAGAAATGGCTGATTCCAAAGCTGGGGTAAAGAAAATACAAGATGGCTGGGAGCCCCTTGTTGTGACAGAATATAAAATTATATTTGTGAATAATAGGGGCATGTCAAAGAAACACAGCCAGGTTGAAGGAGCTTTCTTTGGTCAAATTGGGAATAATTTTAGCATCAAAATAAATAATGATAGTAATAGATGATAAACAATTTGATGAAATAGAAATCTGAAGAAAATAGAGCTTTTCCTTTTATTAGAATGCTAAGTAATAAACTTGAAGGAATGATTGAATTAAATAAATCAACATTTGGCAATTATCATGGTAATCATTAATTCAGTCAAGAAACACCAATGTATGTTTAAGAACCAATGGGTGGAATTTTCATGAGGAGTGGGGAATTTACATAGTCTCAAAGTAGCTTCCCCATAATGCTTATTAAATACAAAGAGAAAAAGAGTAACTTGACACTGGAAAAAATCTAGCACAATTAGGTATTTAAAACTAATATCGATACTAAAAAAATAAGTAAAAATCTTATTTTCTGATAGGGTATAATGAAAACAGCACCACTTTCATGGCATTCTTGCCAAAAATGTATAACCTGAATCTAATTATGAGAGACTATCAGACAAACCCAATTTGATGGACATTCTACTCAGTAAGTGTGGCCTTTAATATTCTAAAATGTCAAGATCATAAATGTCAAAGAAAGAATGAGGAGCAACCCCAAATTACAGGAGACTAAAGAGACAAGATAACTAAATGAAACACACAATCCTGGACTGGATCTTTTGGTTATAAAAACCTTATTGGACAATTGGTAAAACTTGAGTTGTATCTGAGGACTAGATGATAGAATGTTAATTTTTTATTTTGATGGCTGTGTGTGGTGTGTGGGAGAATGTTCTTGTTTGTAGGAATTGCACGCTAAAATATTCAGGAGTGATTGGCATTGTGTCAGACACACCCTCAAATGGGTCAAGAGGAGTTCTTTGTTCTCTTCTTATAAGGTTTGATAAGTTTAAATTATCAAAAGAAAAGGAAAGCAGAGCTGTTTTCTCCAGAGCATCTCTTTTCATGAAGGAAGAAAACGTTTTTAAGCAGCCAGGATTGGGTTACTTGTCCTTTCTCCAGCTGAAAAGGAGTCTGGGAAAGTGACTTTATATAATGGGAAGCAGGCTCTTCCCACCAGGACAGGAAGTGGTGGAGAATAGCAACATGTCAGCGGCCAGCAGTGTCTGGCTTACTTTGAAGTTTTTATTTGGTCAAGGCCACTTTGGAATACAGGGCCATCAGCCACAGTGACTCATCCAAGCGGCCTAGGATGGCTAATTGTCCTTTCATTTCATTGCTAGGTGTTGTACTACGGGCTGGAGAGGCAAAGATGTGCCTATATTCTCAAGAAGTTCATAAGGGAGCCTTCCACGATCTAATAATTGTAGCACAATAGAATTAGCACAGTGATCAGTGTAAGCCTGGGGTATTGTGACAGCAGAGACAACCCTAAAATACCCCAGAGGGAAGTGTTACTAGAGAATGCAAGTGATGGGAATGGTGACTGCTCCTCTTGCTGACAAGGGGGATGAATCAGGTACCAGTTTACACTGTAATGTTTTAAAGCGCTTGTCTTCCCAACTCTGGTATGGAGTCCCACTCAGCTGTGGTGGAAGAGGCAGCAATTGAGCACTGTGGGGGAGCTCCTAAGGAAACAGTGTGAGCGATGGTGCAGATAGGGAAGGCCTGGGGTGCATACTGGGAACTGCAAGCTGTTCATTTACTTCCTAAGAGGGGAACAGGAAGCAAGGTGGGTGGAGGCAGAAAAATTAAGAAACTTGATTACAAGGCTAAGAAATTTCATCTTGTGTGTGTGCAGTAGGGAGCCGCTGAGTGTCCTGCAAGGAAGTGCATAATTAGGCTGTGTTCTGAGCAGTTCACCTGAGAGGTAGGTGCGGAGGGTGAGTTTGTGGCAGGAAGATTCACTAGGAAACTGTTGTCAGGCTGGGCAGAGAATGTTCAAGGTGAAGTACGACTTGGGGATGGAGACAAAGAGATAGTGGGAAACAGAGGACTGTACCAAGTGGGCCATCAGGGGAGCAGTGGGTAGTATCAGTGAGGACTCAGGGGTTCTAAATGCAAGGATGGGGTGTCATTAGTAGACATGGGAAGGCAGGAGCATGCTCTGGGTGGGGTCCATCGGGTCTGTTATGGGTCATCTCTCCCACCCATAATGGTGTGACAAAATCAACTAGGCATCATGCTGGGGTTTCAGCAGAGGAGATATCATGAATTTGATAAACTTGTTTAGCTGTCACCAATCCCTGCTTAAAACTCTTAAGGCTCTCCATTGCTTCTAGGACAGAGACAGTCCTTTCTATCCCCCACAAAACTGGAGTACTGCTAAGGACTCAGTGCTAATCTAATGCCCGCCACTATTTGTGCTCTTGCTATACCAGTCTTCTCTCAGTCCCATGCATAGGCCATGGTCACCATTGTATCTCTAATACCAGTATTGAATGAACTGATGCTGCTTTAGCCCCAGGGCCTTTGCACATGCAATCCTCGTATCGATCTTTAACCACTGTCCTTTTCTTCTTTGCCTACTTAGGTATACCTACTCTTTTATATCAATTCTAAGTGTCACTTTCCTAGGAGCACAGCTGACATCCCTGACTAGGTACAATATCTTTATTTTCATTGTTTTTGTGACAGAGACATAGAGAGAGACAGGTAGAGACAGGCTGGAAGGGAGAGAGATGAGAAGCTCAATTCTTCAGTGTGGCTCTTTAGTCTCCTTATTCATTGATTGCTTTCTCATATGTGCCTTGACTGGGAGGCTACAGCAGAGTGAGTGACCCCTTGCTTAAGCCAGTAACCTTAGGCTCAAGCCAGTGTCCATGGGGTCATGTCTATGATCCCACACTCAAGCCAGTGACCCCATGCTCAAGCTGCTGAGTCCCAATTCAAGCTGGATGAGCCCGCGCTCAAGCCAGTGACCTCGGGGCTTCAAACCTGGGTCCTTTGTGTCCCAGTCCAACGCTCTATCCACTGTGCCACTGCCTGGTCAGGCTCCAATATCTTTTATATACTGTACTTTATAGCAATATATGCCTCTATAGCATCCACAGTGGCTGTAATTTTACATTGACTATGGGAATATTTATCTAAGGCTCATCTCCCTCAGACTGTAAAATCCAGGGGGAAGTGTTCTTTTTTTAAGTGTTATACCTCTGTAGTCAGCATGGGAATTGGAACTCCATAGTAGTCAGTGAAGATTTGCAGAATGAATGAATGAATATTCCATTGATGTTTCTGGGAAGGGACTGAGAAGCAGTTTATGCTTGAGAAGCACTTTCTAGGACAGATAGAATTTTAACAGAAGGTCTTCAAGTAACTGGCTCAGAACTAGCAAAAGCATGGTGGGGTGTGCTTGATCAAAGGCAATTTCTGAATGTCTAGAAGAAATAGGCAAATAGAAATCAAGAGAAATTAGGGGTCATAAGACCAGAAAGACAGTTAAGCCATTTTGGATGGCTTCAAACATCAGGGTTAGAGCTTGGTTCTTAGCTAGAGAGACAATGGGGAGCCATGGAGGGTGGGTGAGGAGACGACATACTCTCAGCTTCACTTTGAGAAGGCAGACATTACAGGGAATCTGAGTCTGGCTGCAGAGGAGGTGGAAGCAGAAAGCTACCCTAGAAGGATATTGCAGTAGCTTTGGTCAAACTTGCAAAGCACATGGATGAGTCTATTGCAGATAAAAGATGATGAGAGTGAAATTTGGGTGATAAAATTCAAGAGTTGGCAACAGAGAGTAAGTTTAAGAAAGAAAAGAGACTGTGAGTCCCTAGGACTCATCTTATTTTTATTTTTTTGGTCTTTACAGTTACAGTAGAAAAAGATGTCTTTCTTAGAAATTGTGGAAAGGAAATGAACTTGGGGCTGCAAATGCTCAGAGAGGCTGTAAAAGGAGAGAAAATCTTGCCCTAAGACCTATTCTAGTTGGCTCATTTGATGTTCAGTGGGCAACATTTAAAAATGGGGAGATTTCTCATAAAAATTTAGTATTTTTTAAGGTCTGTCCAACCAAATCCCCATGGCTCATGTGGCCCTGTTTGGCGGCTCCCCAACACTATCTGATCTTATTGCCAGAGGGCTTCACTTATTACCTGCTTGGGCTCTGAGGGCAGCTGAGTCCTGTCCCTTCTCTTTAAGCGGCACATCGGTTTCCAGGAGGCTGCTTTCTGGTATACTATGAAATACAACATGCACGTTTCCATCAGTGATTGGGGTGGGGTGGGGAGGGGAGATCCTGAACTGGGGACGGGGATTCTACTCCAAAACCCTGCATTCTCCAAAGAAATCTGACGAGATACATTGATGAAGAGGTGCCCCAGCATTCACAGTACCTATTGCCAGCATCAGTATTCAGGGTGAAGGATGCTACGACATCACTTCATCAGTATAAATAATTAGATGAGGGCATACGTGGACTGCATAAAATGTTTATTGATACTTATCATGCCAAAAAAAAGTTTTTATTTAACATTCAAATTCCATTTGAAAGGAGGCAAGGCCACAAACAATCGTTAGGATCCCAGCCAGTTCCTGGAGGAGCTCCCAGGCTCACAAGCACGCACATTCTACAGCTATGTGATTGAATCACTCAGAACTGCATTCTGGGAAACTCCTCCTGGAGAGCCCTTGCAGGATGCCCACTGTGTCTTTAATTGGTAGATGGGAAACAACAGCAACAAAAAGTAATTCCATCCTCAGACTTCTTGGAACATTTCTGGCTTTGCAACTATTGACCCTCAAGGATCCACCACCACCCAACCTAGAATATATGGGCATATATATTCTCACTGAAAAAAAAAAATCACTGATTTTGTTGCTTGCTGGCTGTCACATCAGACAGAGCCTTAGGATGGCCTCAGTGCACCTGGCTTTTCTTCTCAGTGGGCGCCTGTGGATTCTGGCCAATGACAGGCAGCCCTTCAGGAGCGTTTGGACTTGCTGCAGGTTGGGCACAGAAGCTGACCCTTGGTGACAATGTACGCCCGGCCGCTCAGCTGCTGCTCGCAGCCCTCACACACAAAGTGCTTCCGGTGCCAGGCCAGGTCTTCCACACGCTGGTAGTCCTCCGAGAATATTATCTGGGGAGGAGAGCAGGAGACATGAACATAGTAGAGACAGTGTATTGAGGACAACTTGCAGGATGCTGGTTTAGCCTTTCCTATTCTTGTTTTGACCTATAAGTGCCTCAGTGGAGAAATCTCACATCAATCTGAGGTATTTGGTGAAGGTCACGGTTGCATCTTAGCTTCTTGATGAAAAGAAAAGTTCTTCACCATCAGCAGGCTGTACTTACCTAGTCTCTGGGATACTTTCTGGGTTCATTGCAAAACCCAGTTATGTTCTGAGACAATATTAAATACCCTGGTAAGGAGAGCTTAACAATACCGGTCAGTCTTAAGAGCAAGAGCACACAGGTTCACTCGAGCTCAGGATAAAGTAACACTTTGGAATACATCTGTGGTGAGGAACCTTGAGGCTCAGAAAGGGCAAATAACGTCCTGGTTAAATGTGCCTTTGGATGTTGGGGTCAAACAGGAACCAGGTGAAAAAGTTTAAACACTTCACTCTGTGACTTGAGGCAAATTGCTTAATCTCCCCATGTCTCAGTTTCCACATCTGTAGAGTGGGGATTTTATGAGAGTGCCTGGAACCCTGGGGGTACAAAGTCAGTGCTGCGATGGTCACTGAGCTCTGTGAGCTGTACTTCTCTCACATGTAACATGGAGATGGGATGAGAACTGTCTCTCCCTACAGGGTTGTGAGATATAAATGGCACATCACACATAAAGTATGTAGCCAATTCCTGAGCCACCGTGAGCCCTGAACAAACGGTAGAGTATTGTTACAGTGAATATGCTATTGTCCCCCAAAAAATGAGGCTGTGGTGTAGGTCTGCGGACAGTCCTCTTCTCTTTTTAGTGTCGCCCCACTGCCCAGCCCCCCTGCCTCTTACCTCATCGCAGCCGGAGCACCGGGGCCGGACACTCTCGCAGTAATGACGGCCACACCAGGGCGCCCCGTCCTTCCAGAAGTAGATGAGGTCCACCAGCGGCTCGGAGCACTTGACACACACAAAGCAGGCAGGATGCCACTGCTTGCTGTAGCCGGCCCTGTCTGAGTAGACCACAGGGCTGTCGCCAGGGGCCACTCCCTTGCAGAGCTCACAGACCTACAAGAGACAAGGTGGTCAGGAGAGCAAAGTGACACAGGCTAGAATTTTAACTGTAGTCTCTTTACTTCCTGAGTGACTTTGAGCAAGCTACTATACCTCTCTGTTCCTCAGTTTTCTCCTCTGAGAAGGGGGATAACATTGCTTACCTATTGAGGAGTACAATACTTATTTAACACAGTGATTCTCAAACTTTTTGTTCTCAGGATGCTTTATACTCTAAAACACAGTATAAAGACTTTTCTTTATTTCATATGGGTAATGGCTATCAAAATTTACCAGGAAAGAAATTAAAACTGAAAAAAAATTATATAATAATTCATTGAAAAAAATAAACCAATGTTACTATAAATATTTGTAATTAAAAAATAATTCCATTTTCCCAAACAGAAAAATTTAGTGAGCAGAGTGGCACTGTTTTACATTTTTCTAAATCTCTTTAATGGCCGGCTCAACTGAGGACCCCTGGGTTCTTGTAACTGTTTTCACTTTTCATCTTTTGCATAATGTTGTTTTCTTTGAAATATATGAAGAAAATCTGGCCTCACACTGATATGAAGCTGGAAAAGGGAGGAATATTTTAATCGACTTTCCAGAAAACTGTGTCTAGTTTTCTTTGATTCTATATCAAATTTCAAGTGGGAGTTTTCCAAAAGTTAGTTTGAAATTTGAGGCCACATCAATCAACCTTTCATCCTTGTTACATGAAAGCCCACTGGTACACCTTGCACTTTGAATATATTTTTTTACCCATGTATGATTATTTTGAAATAAACTTTAAATTTTAGACCAGTTTTAGACTTACAGAAAAATTGTGAAGATGGTAGAGAGAGCTATCATATACCCACTCTCAGTTTTCTTTGTTCTTAATATCTTACGTTAATATGGTCGCGTATATTGGTCACAGTAGTAACGGTATGTTATTATTAACTAAAGCCCAAACTTCATTCATATAATCTTAGTTTTTGCCTAATGCCCTTTTACTGTCCCAAGGCCCCATCCAGGAACCATATCACATTTAGTTGTTGTGTCTCCTTCTGCTTTTCCTGGCTAGGACAGTTTGCTGACTTTCCTTGTTTGTAATGACCTCGACAGGTTAGAGGAGTACTTCTCAGACATTTTATAGAATAAACCTCAGTTGGGTTTTGTCTGAAACTGTTATCATTAAATTTGAAGGAAAAGCACAGAGGTAAATGGTCAACCTCATCACATCCTACCCAGGGTAATGGGTTCATTAAATCCTTTGAGTCATTTTGGAGTTATCACCTGCTCCTCAGAACTCTGATGATGGTGATGATGGCTATCATTTCCTTAGAGCAGGTCTGTGTCCAGTACTGTGCTCAGAATCTTGAAGTCATTACTAATACCCCTTAGAAAAACCCAAGAGAGTTATTTCCCTTTCTAGAGTTCTCTCCCTTTTAGGGAAATTATTATTTCCCCCCAGATATGGCAAAACTGAGGTTCAGAGAGACTCAGCCTCTGTTTAGTAACATACAACTGATAGGAGGTGAAGCTGGGATTTGAACACTGCCCCCAAAGCTAAGGTTTATTCTGCTATCCTATATTGATCAGGTGTTGGCAAACTATGGCTGTGGCCAAACCTGACCATGGACTGTTCTTGTAGGACCCACCAGAGAAGAATGGCTTTTATGTTTGAGTACCAATTCAGTGAAATGTTTTCTTAAAAACTAAGAGCATTTTTCTCATTAGCAGACCTGTATTATGCACTAAATTTTGTCTCCACCAAATTTCCATGTTGAATTCATCTGTTGAAGCCCTAACTCCAATGTGACTGTATTTGGAAAAAGGACCTTTAAGAAAGTAAGTAAGGTTAAATGAGACCCTAATCAGGACTGGTGTCCTTACAAGAGAAAACAGAGATCAAGTTACTTCTCTCTTTTTCTTTCTCTTCCTGGATATTCAGAGGAAAGGCCAAGTGAGGACACAATGAGAAGGCAGCCATCTTAAATCCAGGAAGAGAGGTCTCATCAGAAACCAACCCTGCCAGCATCTTGATCTTGAACTTCCAGCCTTCAGAACTGTGAGAAAATAAATTTCTGTTGTTTAAGGTACCTGGTCTGTGGTATTCCCAGTAATGACAGCCCGAACTGACTAATACAACATGTATTACATAGACAAACTTGGGCTCAATTATATTATACAGTTGATCCTTGAATGACGTGGGGGTTAAGGGCACCAATACTTTGTGAAATAGCAAACTGCATTTACTGAAAATGAGTCTCTGCATATTCAGATTCCCAACTGAGGATTGAAAATACAGTTGATCCTTGAATAACACAGGTTTCAACCGCATGGGACCCAAGTATTAAACCTGTGTTGTTGAAGGGGCACCTGTATTTTTAAATTTAAAAAAAAAATGTGGAAATTTGTTTTCTCTCTTGTTACATAAAGTACCTACATGATATCATAGATTTGGAGCTGGCCAACAAGCCCTGAAATGTTTACTACTAGGCCTTCTACAGAAGATATTTGCTGATCTTGGCTTTGGATGCAAACTGTGTGTTACTAAGCAGCAATTATATGTCAGCCCTCATCAAAGTAGTGATTGTCTAGCCATGTAATGATGAGTAGGCATATGTGAAGAGCCTAAACAGTTACTATTCTTAATTTAAATATTTTAATTATAGACTTAATATTCCTGTATATGAAGAGGAAATAAAAATTAAAATGGGGAGAGAAAACCAAATGACCAGGAATGCCCATGTGCCTGCAGAGAGCGGTTCCTAAGCACGGTGCTTGTTGAATGAATTCTGGGGAAGGAATATGTTTGGGTAACTGATCCTGCCTGCCTGCTGATGTTCCTTGGAACATGCTAGATTTGTGGTTCCAGTTATGCTCACAAGGATGAATGGCGTGAAACCCTGTGCCTTTGCACACGACTAGTCCTAGCCTGCCTGGAGCGCATTGGAGGGTCCAAATCAAAAGCAAGCGTTGAATCAACATTCACTTATTGTCACCATCTCTTCAGCATAGCAGGGAAATGTAAACTATTTGGCAAGGCTGCCTGAGTACCCAGCAAGTTTTCTGTCGGTCTGGCTTTCTAAATTTCATATAATGAAATTTAGAGTCCTTCCTCCCACACAGAGGGACTTCCTGTCCATCCACGACACTGTTTTAGGTATTATTGTGAAACGTCAGTGGGGCTCCCAACTGCACATTTCCAAAAGTAGGGGAGGGGAGAGGGTCCCAGATGCCCCTATGGGTCTAGGGGCATCAGCAGGCACCCGTGACCCAGAGCAGAAAATGGGGTTATGAGGTCAGAAAGGCAGTGTGGAGGTGACTATGGTTAGTTATGAACCAAGGTTATGAGTTGGGATTCACACTGGAGGCAACAGGGAGCCATGCCTGGTTTGAAGAGAGGAGTGCTGGGTTCTGGTTTGTAGTAGGAGATAATTCTGGCGGCAGCATGGAGCAGGAAGAGAGGTTTGTGTTCGTGAACTGGGCTCAGCTCCTCAGCATCTGAACTCCTTTGTCAACGGCCCTTCCCTCAGAGGCGTGCCTCCCGCCTCATTGTTTCCCCAGCGTCCCCGGCTCTTGGCCTCATTACTACCAGTAGCCAGGCCTTCTAAGTAAACAGCGGCACTGCGTTTTATGAAAGTTAAGATGTCTGGATAATGAGCCTTGTCAACATGAGTCAGGAACCAATTTTCTCCTCCTGCCTGTGAGCTGTTTTCTATGCCCCTTTCCTTGTCATCTTAAAGAATGATAGATCTGACATTGTCCTGGCTTTGTCACCAGGGGCAGGCTGGCAACCAAGAGTCAGAATGCCTGGCTAGCTTGGGTCCTACGATCCTGGCCCCACCTTTCTCTGTACAAACTTATGCTTCTACAATCTTTGGTACCAAGATTTACAATTTCTAAATTACAGGAAGTGGTTGAGAGGGAGACTAACGGTGTGACTTTGAACAAGTTACCCACCCTCTCTGTGCCTGAGTTTTTTCACTTGTCAAATGGGAATACTTATAATAATACTAACAACACCACAGGGTTGTTATATATATATATTTGTATTTTTCTGAAGTGAGAAATGGGAAGGCACAGAGACAGACTCCTGCATGTGCCCAAACAGGATCCACCGGGCATGCCCACTAGGGTGTGATGCTCTGCCCATCTGGGGCGTTGTTCCATTGCAATGGAGACATTCTAGTGCCTGAGGCGGAGGCCATGGAGCCATCCTCAGCATCCGATACAACTTTGCTCCAACGGAGCCTTGGCTGCGGGAGGGGAAGAGAGATAAAAAGAAAGGAGAGGGGGAAGGGTAGAGAAGCAGATAGGTGCTTCTCCTGTGAGCCCTGGCCAGGAATCAAACTTGGGACTTCCACATGCCGGGCTGATGCTCTGCCACTGAGCCAACCGGCCAGGGCCGGTTGTTGCAATATTAAATGAGGTAATAGAGATAATGGACTTTACAAGGGTTCAATAATAAGTAGCTAAAATCTCCTACTATTCCCTATCCCAGCCCTCCTTATAGATAAGAAAGCCAAGGCTCAAAGGAGTTAAATCTCTTTCCCGAGATGACAAAGACGTGTAAAAGGCGGGATCTGCGTTTGGTTTGGAGGCCTGGGGCTCCTTTCTATAATGCCGCTAGCATGAGTTGCACGAGTTTCATTGTCTGGTCACTACTCCAGATTCCACTACAATCAGTGCCTGGCTTGGCAGGCCTGTCTGATCCCTCTCCAACCCTACCCCCTCGAAGATAGTAATTCTCAGACTGGAGTCTGCCCCAGCATCCCCCAGAGGGCTTGTTAAAATGGACTGCTGGGCCCCACCCCTGGAGTGTCTGATTCAGTAGGTCTGAGATGGGGCATAGGAATTTGCAAGTTCCCAGGGGATGCTGATGTGGTCAGGAGAGCTTACTTTGAGAACCACTGTCGTAGAGTGCTTAAAAATGACCTTATAAATAAACACAGCAAAAATGACATCACCAATTCGATTTGGTTACAGCAAAAGCCAATTCAAATTCCTGGCATGCTTAAATTCTAGCTTATTTTAAAGAAAGCCCAATGTGGTCATTCTCAGGCTGCTTAGCCTGTGAAGGGGATAGTGCGGTCAAGCAAAGTCCTTTGGGACGACGTTAAAAGGCACAGAGAGTATTTATCATTAGCACATCAGTTGGTTCTTACTCATACTCCCAACTATCTAGAATCAGAGCTCACTCTTGAGAATCTTTCCAGCATTGCTTAGCTTGCAACCTCTCCTCCCCCACGCCATGCTCCAAAGGGGTGACGTGTGGCACAGACCCATCCCAGGTAGAATATGACGCATCTCCCTGTGCCATCGAAGGTTTGCCTTGTCCCAGTTCAAGTGGCGAGGTGAGGAGAGGCTCTTATCAAAAAGGGTCTACATAAGAGTTTTCTCTGGGACTTTGAAATCTGTTAAGACACCTGCTTTGAGAAAGATGGGAACCTTTTGGATTTGGCTGCCTCCGATGATGGCAAGTCTTAGCAGGGCTGAGGTACCCTCAGTGTGTGAAAATGAGGTTGCAAATCCTTGGACCTCCGCTTCAACCAGTGGGCTAAGTCCCTTCCTTTGAATGTGGTCCTGCCTTCGTGGCTTGCTCCTGTCAAATGGAAGGGATGCTAGAGATCCCAGAGGAAGGTCATAAAAGGCAGCACCACTTCCACTGGGCTCCCTCTCTCACGACACATACTCTGGCCCTGGGCAAGCAGAAAAGAAGTCTGGAGGCCTCCGTGCTAGGGCAACCATGTGGAGAAGACACACAGAAGTGACTGCTGGCCCAGCCCCAGCTATTTGGGTCTTCCCAGCATCCAGGACAGACATGTGAGTGAAGGAGCCTCAGAAGACTCCGGCCCCCAGCCTGCGAGCTGCTCCAGATGATGCCACATGGACAGAGATAAGATCCCCACTGAACCCTGTCCAAATCGCTGATTTGTGAGCAAGACCGAGGTTACTGTTTTAAGCCTCTACATCTTGGGGTGGTTTGATAGGCAGCATTAGGTGATAGGGACATCAGAGGCGGGTACTTGGAATTTTTAAGACTTCTGAAATGGAAGTAATCAAGACACAAAGTGTTCTAGACAACAGCAGATTAAGGACAGGGGCCAAGGGTTCCATGGCCAAAGAGCTGTCTCCAAGGACTGAGCCATGTGGGCCTTCAAGAGGGATCAGCAGATACGGAGAACCCTCTAAACCAGCAACAATCTCACCGTCATGGCTGCCAGAAGGTCTGTCCCAATCCTGCTGTCTCTTCTGGAAGGCTCTTATCCAAAGGCCTACCCAGTCTAAACCCAGAGTGCCTTGTGAAAATCTCACCATCACAATACAGTAAATATTAACACAAGGGCCTTGAATTCAGGCGCTGGGTCCTCTCCAATACAAACACTCAACAATTTATTTATAAACAGCATTTCTTCATTTCCTCTTATGGTGATTATTCACCATCTTTGCCTTGCAGCCTTACGTATCCCAGAGTCGTTTTTTTCTTTTCTTTTCTGACTCAGGGACATTTCTGGCATCCTCAGCATGTTGTGTTCTGTTCACCCAAACCTATCATCTTCCTGAGGCTGCTGCCGGTACAGGCTGGGCAGGCTAGGGTGCCATGCTTAGGGTCATGGCTTTTGGAATGAGGCTTCATCACTATTGGCCCTTGGACAAGTCACCCACCTTGCTGGGTCTCACTTGCCTCATCTGAAACACGTAGCAGCCCTGGCTTGTCAGAAATACTTCACATGTGGAGGTCACTGTTGTTGGCCAGCCACTTTGCCTTGTGCCTCCCCTTGGAGCACGTTACTGAATATGGGGCTTTCTGTCACACAAGGTAAAACGTTAGGCCTTTCTACACGAATCTCCCACACTGGGGATCTGGTGAAGAGGGAAGATGAAACCAGGAAGGCTTCAGAAATGCTACACTTGTAAAGGAGCCTGGGGGTTCTTGAACCCAGCTTTGTGTAGCGTGTGGACAACTGACTCTCTGCCATGAGGCTGCCAAGTATGGAAAAGCTTTCCATGTGCCCGTCGCACAGTGCCTGCGGCTCGGGGCTCTGGCCACGGGAGTTTCTAGTCTTTGGAGTCTGTGTTGGGCTTGGGGTGAGGCAGGCCTGAGCTCCAGTTCTGGTTGAACTGCTCACCAGCTAGGTGACTAGACGATTTTCTAGAGCAGGAAATATATCTTATGGCCTCAGGTAGTACAGAAACACAAGTACATGTATATACTCCTGAGACAAAAGGTTCCCAGAAAAATATTTACTACTCAAAGCACTTAAAAAATAATTTAAAAATATTCTAATTGAATTCACTGAACTGATTTACTGTCCACTGATAGGTTGTGACCTGAAGTTTAAAAACACTGTTTAACTCGGTTATGAACTTGTCTTAACGGTTAGTCTTTGGAAGGGGGGATAATATATCTTGTAGGATCATTCTTAGGGTTAAATACAGTGACACTGTGAAGCCTCTGGCTCAGAGCCTGGCACAGCCTAGGTGGTCACTGAGTGTTCATTTCATCATCATCATTGCCATCATCCATCTGGATCAAAACAATGTACTTCATAAAAACTTAAAACTATTTTTTTGGTTCTTCTGGTTCCGGGGTCAGCAAACTACCTCCTCGGGCCAAATCCTGCCCACTGCCTGTGTCTGTAAATAAAGTTTTATTGGAACACAGCCATGGTCATCTGTTTAGATATTGTCTAGAGGCTGCATGAGTACTACAAGGACAGAGGCGAGAAATTGTGACCGAGACTGTGACTGCATAGTCTTAAAATATTCACTTTCTTCCTTTGACAGGAAAAGTTTGCCAACCTCTGTTTTAGTCAATGGAATATTATGTGGTCCACTTCAGGGAAAAAAAAAATAAAAAAGATGCCTGTGAGGCCTATGTGGCAACATGGAAATGTATTTACAAGTATAAAAAGTGGGATAAAGACTTCCTGCGAAACAAACCTCCTTCAATGTTATTAAAATATTTTCGCCATAAAGAAGGAGGGAGGCAGATGTTGAGAAGCCTAGTAACCATGGTGATTTTTAGGGGCTGTTTCTCTGGGCCCCTTACCCTCCTGTCCTCCAGCCCAGACTAGCACGAGCATGGGACGGGGGTGGGGGGTGAGGGGGGTGGTGGTTTCAAATTCCCAGAGAGGGGCTGGCAGGCAAGCCAGCCAGCCAAGCCCACAAGCCAAACATCTGCTTGGACAAAGATTTGGAAGTCCCTTTGCCACAAATATGTCCCTTGTTGGGGCTAGAGTCTGCCAGCTTCTGAGTTCCTGTCTGAGAGACAGACCTCAGTGCAAGGGCAGGGGGTGGGAGGGTGGGGACCCAGGCCCCGAGTCCCTCCTCTGTGCATTCTTGTGAGAAGATTGGGGCGGGGACCACCCTGTCATTTGGACCAAATTAATAAAGCTTCACAAGTTCAAGGATGGTCTTTACTTCTCTCAACCTATGCCTCAACCCTCAGTCACTTTCCCTAGCATGGCTTGGCCTGCAAGAGGGTGGTGTGTGTTGGGGTGGGGGGCAGGGACAGTAAGGGCTAGAGGGTTGGGACTGCATTAACTGTTATGCTCTGGCTTTCCTCCCCGTTCTTCAGTCACACGTTTGAGGTGTAGGAAGGGTGGAAATGCCTGGGCAGAGTGACCGCGCCCAGGAAATCTGTATATGCCATTTCTGAGAGGACATCCAGTAAGCATTCTGAACACAGGGAAATGGCTGGGCGGGGATGTTAACAATCAGAGCGGTCAGGTCACTGCCCGCTGGGTGTGCAGGCACCCATAGGTTCCATCCAGGTGGGAGAGGTGGGGAGTGGGCAGGGGAGTGAGTCTGGGGCTTCACCGTTCTGGTGAGAAAGGGTCCAGGTTGCTGTAATTGGCAGCTCTGGGACCAAGGAACCCTTTGAAGCCCCCATGATCCACGGTGAGTGATAGTAGGGTGGGGCAGGCAAGTCCTTCTGTTGTTCTTGGCATGCCGACAAGAGGCCCTTAAATTCTCCACTGGGCAGCTGTGAGTTACTCCAAACACGGCATTCACCCCAGCAAACCTCAATACACACTCCTCGTGTTGTTGTACCCACACTGCTGGGCCCCACCCAGGACTTCCCAGGCTCCACTGGTCTGTGATGCAGCAGGACCTGGGATGGAAGATTCTGTGCCTGTGTTTCCAGATCTCAGCAGGCTGGTTGACCTCTCTATGCCTCAGGCTCCACATCTGTGAAATGGGTATAACAATCCCAACCTCTCTTGCTGGTTATGAAGGGATTCAAAGAGATGAACGGGCCTGCTGAGTAGTAAAGGATTCCCTCCTGTAGACACAGACACAGTGGGGCCAGTGAGGGCAAGAGAGGGAGGCTAAATATTTCTGGGTTTTTAATTGTCCTCACTGATTTAAAGGGCATGCTTTGGGAAGGACAGGGGATACGTTAGTATCTGGCATATTTCTGCCTTGGTGTGTCCTCATGAAGAGGAATACTCTGAAGGCATTGCCCATGGTGTCCCGCCTCTTCTAACCTCAGAGTAATAATAACACTCTCAGAGGACTGCTCAACAGTCTGTGGGCAGCCACAGCCCTTGGGTTCATTCACAGAGGGGCCATGGCTAATTTTAGGTTTCCCTGTCCTGTCAGGGGGCTCTGTCCGAAGGCCTGGGGTCTGAAAGCTGGGGGTTAGGTGCAGATCGGTGAACTATGCTCAGATTCGCATAACTGGACAGCTCTGGCCACTGGGTAGGTCGGGCACAGATGGCATTGTCCCCCGCAACCTGGCTACTCCTCTGTTACCTGGCTTCACTAAAAACTCAGCCTGCTGGTGGGAATTCCACACAGGCGAGTTGGGAAAGGTTTTTGGCAATAGGGCCCCTCTGGGCTGAATAAACTTTTCCACTGAGGACACTTTGCTGGAGGGTCTGTGGGGAAGGACTCAGCAGATTGACCCTGCTCACTGGAGTCTGAGCCCTTTCCAAGGTCTCTGAAGAAGGTCATGACTGTGACAGGCGGAGCTGCAGCATGATGGAGCCAAGTGAGCTCACAGGAGAACTGGCCCCCCGGGCCAGCAGCACACGGCAGAGAGAAAAGTGGGAGCTTGTGGCCTCAGACTGCAGTGTAGTGTGGTCAAGGACAAGGATACAAAGCAGTGTGTCAGATTCTGTGCCTGTGTTTCCAGATCTCCCCACAGACAACTCAAAGATCACGAGTGGTATACAGTGTTCTCCAAGCTGGACTCCCTGAGCTAGGAGGCCAAAGAATTCTAAAATATGCCAGGTTTTCATCTCCTGCACCCTCACCAGAGACCAAATTGCTGATATCATATTGCTGAGCTTATATATAAGGTCATTTTAGTAGTGGTTTTCAAAGTGTGGCCCCCCAGATCAGCGTCAGCATTGACCTGGGACTCATTAAAAATGCAGATTCTCAGGTCCTGCCTGTGTCTACTAAATAGGAAACTCTGGTGTGGGACCCAGTCCTCCGAATTTGAACAGACCTTCTTGGCAATTTTAGTTTGAGAACCACTGCTTTAGCCTGGAAACATTCTGAGAAGTTCTGTTATAAAAAAACCCATTTAGTTTTGTTCACTCCAATGTCTCCCAAACTTACAAGGCCAATGACCCTTTTATGGCACAATATCCATTAGCTTTCTGAGGACTAAGCTTTGGGAAGCAGGAAAGATGAACTTGGGGTCTGTCAGAGGTTGGTTTGAATCCCACAAGCTTTCTTCACATCCCTGGGTGGTCAGGAGCTTTCATTCGGACCCTGCAGGGCTTAGCACTGCCCTTGGTTCATAGCAACGCCCACTAAACCATAGCTGCTAGCAACAGCAACAATGACCACGGTTAGGATGATAAACAGTGATATGTTACCAAGATAGTTCTAGTATAGTAATTCCACATGTCCCTCTATTTTCCTCCATTGTTTTTCTCTGTAAAACTCTGTTTGGATTTGAGATGTCAGACTGAGTCCTACAATTTCCTCCCCACACTCGGGTTCTTAAGTTGAATGCCCTTCCCACTGTGAGTGAAGTTTGTGGGCCCTCATTAGGGAAGCAAAAATCAGAACTTGTGCCTGATTCTCGGCTTTGGTAACTTTCCTACCCTGCCCTTTTATGAGAAAGAAAAGGAGCACAGCACCCTGGATGGCCAACACCACGTTCACTTAATGTGACCACTTGCTGGGATAAGTCCAGGGATAAGAGCAGTTCAGGGAGTACAGCCCACGTCCACACCTAGACGTGGCATTGCTGGGCACACAGTTGACGGCCTCGCGGGCTACCTCGCTACCTTTATCGGATTTGCTCCCTGGCTTCAAGGAGACCACAAGGGAGTTCAATGGTCTGGGACAGGTAACAAGCAGGATTTTACAACTCTAGAAATACTACTGGCTCTTTGTTCTTCTGCTTAGTGACTGGACAACCTTGGAAAAGTTACCTATCCTCGCTGAATCTCGGATTCCTCACCTGTAAAATGGGATTGATGACATTCACCACACCAGGCAACTGTGTGAATTAAACAAAGACCCTGAAAGAGCGAGCACAGCATTTGGCATGGAGCAGGTCCTTAAGAAATGTGACCCTGAGAGCTCACCATTCTCCAGGACAAAATGGCCATGCACATTGTCCCCACCTTCCCAGGCTCAATTTAGTTTGAATATTCATTTATTTTTTAATTCTTTCATGGATCACATTTTTATTGAGCACCTACTATCTCTATTGAAGGCACCTGCTGCAGATACAGCGATGAACAAGACAAGACCTTGACCTCTAGAGGCGGTGACAGACCTGAAGCCACTAGTTACATAAGTAGTTACTAAATTTAGATTAAGTTTAGGGTAAAGAAGGAGAACCCTGTCTTCCCCAGCCAGCCCAGGTCAATCAATAATGGCTTCCTTTGGAGTCCCTGCCTTATTTTCTGATTGTGGAATCTGCCATTTACTTCCTGGTCTTGTTTAAATGCTTCCTGAGTGACCAAACTGTTTCCTACGGTTAACTCTAGGCAGGGAGCTGGGATCTCAAGCCACCTTTGCCTCGCTTCCACACTGAACAAAATGTGGTGGCTGAGTCAAGGACAAACTACATTTTTACATCAGCATCTCTCTCAGGAATGGCAACTGGGAAACGTCACAACAACTTAAAAAAGTTGTCTTCCAACTTGGAACTGCACAGTATTTGTCCTTAAGGACAGATGGCTATTTGAGGGTACACAGAAGGCAGAGTTGGGGAGGAGATTAGTTTATAAAACATGATCACTGGATCTAATTTTTTAAAACTCCCAGGGCACGGATTCTTTCTGAGAAATGGGTCAACATCATGTGTGGTAGAGAAAATACGTGTTGGTCTTTTGTCTTAGAGTTGTCAGATAAATAGTTCATCGGATGGTAATCCCAAATAAGTGTGCCGACAACATGTGGGGTGGAGATGCAGGACTTGAGTGTGAGATGGCACGTTTGAGGCACCGCAGCAGGGAAGAAAGAGGCTGGCCCTCTCTGGATCTGGCATTGTCTGGGCTGGCATTCCCCTGGGATGTCTGGCTCAGACAGGTAACTGCCAGCCTGTCCCTGGCCAGTCAGGTAATTTGCTTGAGGACCCTGTGTACTTTTATCTCCAAATGTCGAACAGGAGTATGAAGCCCTTGACTGATGAGGGGGTAGGGGATGTGTGTGCAAAGGGAGCTGGCAGCAATGAAGCTTAGCCAACGTCAGCCCCAGTGACACCAGTCTCAAGCCATCCTTTCGCTTCCTGGGGGATAAAACAAGGCAAACCCGTCCCTGAGGCTTTCCCGGCCCAGCCCGGTTCCCCTTTGTGTGTTCTCAAACTGCCTCCCGTGGCCCCCCACCCCCAGCACAGTGCCCACACTCCTACTAGGGAAACCTTTCCCTACCAGAGAAAACGGCTCAGATCCCATGGAACCTCCCCGGGAAGCTGGCCACAGGTCCCATGACCCTTAGAGTAAAGCCAGGAGACCATGGCTTTCTCAAATGTGGGGACAGTGTCCTCTGCTCGTCTGACAGTACAGGCTGACCCGTACTTAGTGACGGATGGCTGGATGGCCCAACTCTTCAGGGAGCATGCCCCTGCTGACCTTGTGTTCTGCCTCCCCCAGCTCACCAAGCTTTCAGTCACATGGGACTCCACCCCATCTTCTGACTCCACTGTGCGCTCTGAACTTTTGCGGCACGTGCTCACCTCTTTAGGGAGGCACAGGTCTTCCCCTGAAAGCCCAAAGGCCTGGATGGCTAACACATGTGGGCCTCAGCTCCTAATCCAAACCAACCTTCGCCCCAAGCAAGATCAGATGCCCTCTCTCTAGGCTGTGGCAGTTTGACTGCCACTGGACAGTGAGACTCTGGAGGGCAGTGACCTTGTATCATGTTCCACGGGACAGTGCTAGGCACAGGGTATGAGTGCTGAATAGCTGCTGGAGGCGCGACTGTACGGATGAGGGCATGAATGAACAGAAGGAGCCGGGAGCTGGGCCTTGACCATGCAGTCCTGGCCTGGGTGGGTACAGTAGCCCGGAGGCCTGGGAGAGACTTACGTATTCTTTGGTTGGGTCACCGATGCTGCCGTTGGTGGTCGGGGCGGCAGGCTCTGTGCCCTCTGGCTTTTCCTGCTGCTTGCCTTCCTCCTTGGGCAAACCGCCCTGCCCAGGGAGGGCCACTTCTCCCACACCAAGGGCCTCACTCTTATATTGCTTGACAAATTCTTCCATTAGTTTCAGCTCATTCTCCAAAAGTCCGCGGCAGCGAGAGGGGTCCTGGTCGTAGATGGGGAGCTGACGCATGAGCTGGCGGCGGCGGTAGTAGGCGCCCTCAGTCCCTGTCACTGGCTGCTTCTCCTTGGGGATGAGCTCCATGTACTGTAGGCCCTGGCAGGAGGAGAGAAACCAACTGTCATCCTCACACCCCCAGGCAGAGAGCTGAGAACTGGCGACATCTGCAATTGGTGAACAATTTCCAGCTTCTTCAGGGTTTTGCAGAACCCAGGATTCTTAAGGAAGGAATGTTGAGAATTTTGGTGACACTCATAAGAGGCCTAAATAAGCTTTCACTCTCCCCCATGTTGTAGCCTCAGGTCACTTTCTTGATGAGAAGGATGTGATTTAAGTAGATGTTCATTTTGGATTTGCTGGCTTTGTAACGGATTTTGTTTCCTTCAAAATGGAATATTTTTACTTTACTTACCTCACGTTGATGCTCCCAATTAAAAACAAAGTTTAAAATAGCTTTTCTTAGAAAAGTATAATTAAATCATTATGGAAATAAGATTTTTCATGGTTTATTAATTTAAAAATATCCAAAAAGACACCTTTAATAGTAGAATCAACAAGGTCTCAAGTCAATAACATTTCCTCATTGATATGAATGGTAACCATCTGAACATTAATATGTTCAGAGATAACTGTCCAATTTGGTCTTTAAAAAACCCCCCAGAAATCTTTCAGTTGCGTGGGTCCCGGGGAGATGGGGGTAGGAGGAAATAAAGGTCACGGCCACACAGCATGAGGAACTGTGAAGGGCAAAGTGTTGATCCTTGACAACTGTTCTCCCCTTCTGTGCCTGACCTTGACCACGACCCTGCCACCCGCTGCCCAGGTTGCCCGATTCCCACTGCTCAAGGGTCTGCTGCCCTACTGACTCCTTCATAAGCTCCTGCCTCCTATCGCACCACTGGGCTGGACTCCTCTTGCAACTGTGTGAATCAACTGGGAAATTCATCCTGCATTTATAACGAGCAGTCTAGTTGTTTGCTTTTAGGGACCAGGGGTAAGGAGCCTGGGGTGGTACTAGTCCAGAGCCTGGTATTTGCTGAGTTTCATCATAAATTCTGGATAAGAGTGTTTTTAGAAAAGGGAGAGTAGGTGACCTCGGATCCTGTGGGACTCATCAATTGAAGGGCGCCAATGGATGTCCCCTGGGGACTCTGTCCTATATCCTGGGATACCTGGCTGAGATGCCTTCTGGCACTGTGGACGCACAGCACCCCCTGTTAATTCCCATTCACTGGTACAGTCCCTGATAGTTTTCGGGGTGCTTTCCCAGATGTGGTAGATGGCCTGGCTCGTGAACAGAGCCGTGGGGTGTCAGGAAATTTGGGTTTCTAGCTCCAGCCCTCCCGCTGTTCTCCGTGTAAGACTGAGAGAGTACCCAACCCCTCTGGGCCTCCGTTTCCTCATCTGCGAAGTTTAGGGTAGACTGCATGGTCGTTGTGGTCTTGATGATCATGAGAAGCCTCCCTTGATCCTTACCACAACTAAGAGAGAGATGAGCAGTAGCACTGACCTGGGTTTGCAACCCAAGCAAGGGGATCCTTGTTGGCCAAAGAGGCCAAGATCCTTCACCTAACATGTAGAAGAACAAGAATCTCCATGGAGCCACACAGCTAACTGACTACACGTCTACAAAGTGCTTACTCTTGAACCTGTCTTGGGAAGGCCAGGCTGCCTTATGGTTTTTCTTCTGATCAGTATGTGCAGGGGGCTGCCAGCACTGACATGCCTGACCTGCACAGCTGAGGAACCCAGTCTCCAACTTCACGCTGCATAAGTACTTGGAGACCAGTTAGTATGTGGTAGAGACAGCTCTGAGCTTGGCAGCTTGGGTCTCAACCCCTTCTATTCTGTCTCTCTAGAAGACAGATGATTTGCAAAGAGAAAAATTTGTCCCCTCACCCCCGGGGGGAGTTTCCCTTTGTCACCATGTCAGGATGGGTGAACTGGGTAATATTGCCTGGTACCAAGATTCCCCAGTCCCGAGATATGCCTGTGGCTCTGGCCTTAAAGGGCCTGCACCCCTCCTGCTCAGCTGTACAAATCCACTCTGTGGTTGAAGTCCAGAGCAGCGGCCTTGCCGGCCAGCCTCTTACTGATCTCTGCATTCGCAGTGTGCTTTCATGTTCTGTCCTGGCTGTGTACTGTGGCTTACAGAGCTCACGCGTTCTGGGATGGAGCCCTGGAGACGGGTAGTTTCCCTTCCCAGGGATGCAGTGATCTTGTTGCAGCTTCAAGCCCCAGCTGGGTACCAGCTCTTGGCCTTTCCACCGTTAGGGCCATGATATCCAGCTGCCACTGTGTGTTTCGTGATGGCTGGCCTGGCCCGGCTGGCCTGACACTCTTGCCTACGCTTCCTAGTCACACACCCAGGACAGTCATTACTAATCACCCTGATGAGGGTCTCAGAGTCCACCTCACACAGCTCTTCAGGAAATCTCGATAGACTGACTGCACAGACTTGGGACAGGGACGATGGGGTGAGAGCGCTGGGTCTGGGTCAGCTGCCTGTACCACTCAGAGCCTGCAGGAGAATGTCCCTGTAGCTGGCCAAGGTCATGTTTCCAAAGAGAAAAAGCAAGATTAGCAAGATGCCTTTTCTCAGCCCAGCTGGAAGGACTGGTGTAGGTTTTAAGTTTTTCATGAGGACCTTTCTGAGTCCCTTGGTGCTCTGCTGTCTGGCTGGGATGTCTTGGGTGAAGAGGTTCCCACAATCAGGCTTTATCAGGAGAGAAATCAAAAGCACAGAGAAAAGTGGAAGGGCAGGGAGTTCCACCCTCAGGGCTGGGCTGTAGGACACCCATGGACTCTGGGACCGGAAGAGGAAGACCCCATCCTGACTCTGCCCTTCCTGACTCTTCTCCAGCTCTCAGACAAGGAAAGAAACGGGCTTCATTGTAGGAGGGGTCAGTTTTGGTCAACAGCGGAGACCTGGAGTGCTGCGCTGAGGATTCTGAGGGCAGTGAAGGCTCCAGGGGAGACAGTGCTGACTCATCAGCACTGTTTGTCTTGGATGTGGGAGGGGAGGGTGACGTATGAGGAAGTGCTGCCTCTGTGTAAACTGCTCACAGGCCTGTCTGCTCCCCTATAAAATGGGCAGTTATGGCCCAGCACAGAGGGAGTGGTGACGTGTGGGTATCACAGGCAAGATGCTCCCTGGATGCTGGTTCCCTTCATCTTCTCCATCTTGCCTCCTCCCAAATGCTGACTAGCTTTTAAAGAACCATTTGATCCCTTCCCCCTGTTCTTGGATGCCTTCCCTAGAAATGCTAACCCAAGATACCTGCCTCCCCTTCCACCTGCCCAGTTCCCCTGGCCTGGTCTGGCCTGGTAGGGAGACAGCCTGAGCTTCGGAGTCAGGACCTGACTCTAAGACCTGTCTCTGCCATTTAAATCAGCGGTGGGGCATCTGGCTGGCAGTGCCTCCTCTCTGAGCCTGTTTCCCCTTCTGTAGATGAGGGTAAAATAGTACATCCCCAACAGTGCTGGAAAATTAGGTGAGATGGTGCATGGATAGCTCTTAGCATAGCGCCTGGCTCATAATGCATACTCGATAAATATTATCAATTAGGTTTACTGCGACCAGTTTTTAAAGGCTTAAGAATTTCTCTAGTTGGGGACATCAATCCAAAATATATGAAGTTCAAAAACAGGAAAAAAACATGTCAATGGTGATAAAGGTGAAACAGGATTATCACTGGAGGATTAGTTGACTAGACGAGAGCACAGAGGAGCCTTTTGAGATGATGAAAATATTTTATATGTATCTTGATCTGGGTGGTTCTATATCTTATATATACACTTGTTATAGCTGTTGTGATTCCCCCTCCAAATTCATATGTTGAAGTCCCCACCCCCAGTACCTCAGAATGTAACTGTATTTGAAAATAAAGTCTTTAAAGAGATGATTAAATTAAAGCAGGCAATTAGTGAGATGCCCTAGTCCAATATGGCTGTCCTTATAAGAAGAGGAGGAGAAAGGCACCACTGGTACAAACACATGCAGCGAAGATCAAGTAAAGAGGAAGTAAGAGAGTGGCCATCTACAGCCATGAGGTACACCTTGAGGAATCCAACCCTTCCAACACCTTTAAGTTGTCCTTACAGCCACCAGAACTGAAAGTAAATAAATTTCTATTGCCTAAACTACCCAGTCTGTGGCATTTTGTTATGGCATCTCTAGCAAACAGATACAGTATTTATTTGTGGGAATTCGTCAGTGAGTACACCTACGATTTATGCAGTTTACTGTGTGTAAGCTATATATCTAAATAAAAAAACAACTAAGCAAGTAAAAAAAAAAAAGAATTTCTCCAGCTTTCACTTGGGTCAGAAAGATGACAGCAAGATTGAGCCCCATTTCCAAAATATGATCAGTCCTGATCACTTGGGAATTAAAAATAAAGTTGGGAAGGTGAGTAGAAATGGGGAGTTGTCCAATCTCAGAAATGTGGCTTGCTCGGCAGGCCAGACGCAGGGCAGACAGAGGGGTCTTTATACTGTGTGGTTCTATGAGCCAGCGTTAATCATAGCTGACAATGCTATCCTCTGATTAGTTCGGGGCCCAACATTTGGGGTTTTCACCAGCCATGTCCTGATGTCCACAACCAGCTCTTTTATGAGCTGCTTGCTTTAGTTTCCACTGACATCTCAGAGACCCACTTGATGGCTTCCCCAGACCTGTGCACTGGAGGCAGACCCGACTTCGGAACCAGCTGGTACGTTACTGCGCTGCTGTTGTTTGGTGCCACCCTCTGTGGCCTGGGATCTGCCCTTGCCCTGCCCCTCGAACTGGCCAAGGCCAATGAACCATTCCGAGTTTCCTGAAATGTAAAATAATTTCTACCTCACAGGGCGGCTGAGCTCACAATTGCTATTAGTGTTCTTTTAAAATATGCTTTACTTTTCTTTTCTTTTTTTCTTCTTTTTCCAAGTGAGAGGAAGGGAGATAGACAGATTCCTGCATGTGCCCCGACTGGGATCCACCCAGCAACCCGCATCTGGGGCTGATGCTCTGCCCATCTGGGGCCATTATCGCACCCAAGCTTATTTTAGTGCCTGAGGCAGATGCACTCAAACTAACTGAGCCATGGCTGCAGGAGAAGAAGAATATGGGTGGGGGGAGGAAGGAGAAGAAGATGGTTGCTTCTCCTGTGTGCCCTGACTAGGAATCGAACCCAGGACATCCACAGGCTGGGCCAACACTCAACCACTGAGCCACTGGCCAAAGCCAAAATATGCTTTTCAAAAAGTACAGCTTTAAAAACATCAATCTTTGCATCTGTTCTCTTTATCTAGAGGACATCCCCCCCCCCCCTTACACTATGGATTTAACTGTGCTGCTCAAGCTCTCTATGGTGAAGGATGAGGTTGTCGGGCAGTGTTTCTTCCTATTGCAGAGGGACCTGTGGGCTTCCTGCATGGGACGAGGAGGCAGCACATGCCGCGTGACACCTTCACGTGAGTCTGACCACAGGGAATGAGAGTTCTCTGATCACACGGTTGATGTCAATTGCTACAAACATTTCCCCACATTTATACTCAGTTTCTGTACCTCTCATTGTGGACCAACTGCAAGGATTTTGTGAAGTGGCAACAGACCATATGTGGAATGTCACTGGCCAGGAGGGTGACGTAGTTCCGACCCCCAAGTCCGCCACATGCCCTGTGAGGTATAAGGGGCTAAGTAGATAGGACAGTGCACAAGACAGGATGGTGTCTGCCCTCATGGGCCTTGCTTCACTCATGAAAAAACTATAGTTTGCTTCTAACAGCTTCTAAATAAACAATGGAGAACCAAAAGAGAGAAAAAGAGCAGGAGGGCAGGTGGCACCTACTGTTGTTTGGATAGAGACCTGACTGTCCAAAGGACCCAGCCAGGAAAGAACAGGGAAAGGACATTTCAAGTAAGGGAACAGCAAGTGCGAAGTCCCTGAGGAGAGCTCAGAGCATTCTGAGCAGGAAGGAGGAATGCCAGTGTGCTGTAACGCACTGAGTGACAGCGGTGTCGCAGGAGCCATGGGAGGAGCCTGTGGAGATGGAAACACATCTGACACCAAAGGCTCTCCTTTTTTCCCACGAGAGATGTCACTCAGTGTCAGGCTTGTGTCTCTAAAACTGTAGGACCTCTTTTAGCTTGTTAACTTATAGAAATCATCCAGGCCCTTGTTACCCCAGGTGTGGCCTGGGGACCAGCAGAATCAGCGTCAACTGGGAGCTTGTCAGGAGTGCAGAATCTCAGGACCCGCCCACGCCTAACGGACGTATTTCTGCAAGCTCTCAGAGATTCATATATATGCTTATTAAAATCTGAGTGGTCCGCTAAGAATTGGGCAGTCCACTGGGTTTTAAAGATGGCTGCATGTGGCATTGCCTGGGGCATCATTTAAAGGCTCACCTCTGCCTATTCTGATCATACTGTCTGCAGCTTGTAATTTCATGGTCTGGGGCAGGGCTTGTGCTTGGGGACTTTTTACAGGTGCCCAGGAAATTCCAGCGGGTAGCCAGGGTGTGACTTTGTGCACATCACCTGTTCTCTGTGAGCCTTATTCTTTCTACCCTCCTCAGGGCTTCACCAATCATTCGCGCAGACCTTCTCTGGGTGCCTCTTCCCCGCAGTTGTGAAAAGCCAGTTTGGCTCTCCCTTCTAGGCCCACGAGACTTCAGCTGTTAGGGAGAAGCAAGGGCTGCTTCTCTGCTCTCCTGGTGCAAAAGGCCCATCCCAACCACTTGAAGGGGAAATGGCACAGATGAAGATAGCACTTAAGAGAGTTCTGGATGATAAGCCCTCCTCTGTTTAGAAGTGAGGAACCCACAGGGAGGAATGAGGAAAACTGAAGCCTGGAGAGTCTTCACTTCAAGATTACATTGTGAAATAGGAACAAAAATGAAACCATAGTTATTCCTACTATTTCTGTAAACTTCCCCTCTTCTCACCTTGTCCTTGAAACCCAGGAGCCTGTAGCGTGGCTAACATTTGCAAGGGCATGTGGCATGGCTAACCACTTGGATGGAGGAGGCTGTCTTACCAGTTTCTGGGTTACTCCAGGGGGAGCCCACTCGTAGGTGATGGTGTCAAAGGTGGGATCTTTCCCAGTGGCAATGGGATTGGTCATGATCATCCGGTTCCTCTTGTAAATCCGGATGCCGTCCCCACCTTTCACCCGGGCCGTGAGGGTGGAATACTTGGAGTCCATTAGCAAGCGGCCAATCTTCCGATCATCTTCCAGGTCGGAGCTCAGGCAGTGGTCCTCTTGGCTGCATTTGCATGACTTGCATATTTTCCTGGTGCGGGGCAGAGAAGGGGACAAGTCAGATCAGCCTCCCACTGGCAGGAGCTACCCTTTTGAAAGCAAGCACAAAGTTTAACTTGAGTAACTTGGAAAGGTTAGCAGCAAGCACATGGTGCCCTGAGACCAATGGGCCTTTGTGGTTGGGTGCATCTGGGGGACTCTGTCTTTCTATCTGTCTGTCTACCTGGGGGGATTGTGGAACATGACTGTTGCTGGAAAAACAGAAACACATTTTCCCTCATGGTGGTTGTGGTAGCAAAGGCTGGCTCATTCATTACAGTTGCTCTAAAGCAGGAGTCTTCACAGCCGTGGGCTGATCCCAGCCCATAACCTGTAAATAAAGTTTTATTGGAACAATGTCATGGACATTCACCTGCATAGTTTCTGTAGCTGGCTACAATGCCAGACTTGTGTAGCTGCAGCAGAGACTATCTGGCCCTCAAAGTGTAAAATATCTACTATCTGGCCCTTAATAAAAATAGTTGCAGAATGCTTGCTTTAAGGAATTTGAAATTGTCTCCCAGGGTTCGTAAGCCTCATAGCTTCAAAGACTTTTAAACTTTTGAACACTCATTCTAAAGTTAGAATAGATATTTTCTTCAAAGAAACTGGTAGACAGGACCCAGTGGGAAGGGAATGAGCTTAGGAAGCCCCTTGGAGTGGAGAGATTGCCCTTTATGGGCAAGTCTTGGGTCTTGAGGCTGGGAGAAGGAAACGCATCTTGGGGAAGCTTCCAATTCGCAGGGGAGCTTGACGCTTTTCTCTGACAAAAACAGAAGTGATTGGCTGCTTTGTGTCATGCTGTTAAGGTTTAGAAATGGAGAGATCTATAGCATGAGAGGACAATTTTGCCCCTCCCTTTCTGGCCTGACACCGTAGGCATGTTGTATCCCAGATGCTCTATGCATGCGATTTAAGAACTTGTTAAGTAGAGTGACTTCTATCAAGACCCAGCACAGTGATGGGACAGCCTAAGCAAGAGCGATATTACTGTAGCCGTATGAGCACTTCCCAGCCAGACAGGCCTGAAGAAACCCTCCTGTGCTCCTCTGAACTCAGGAGTTTGATATGTTTAATCCTAGACCACACATGTTGACTTGGGGCTAGCAGGGGCATGCCTAGATAGTCTATACCAGTGGTTCCCAATCAAGGTCCATTCTGTTCCCCAGGGAGATTTGGCAATTTCTGGAGACATATTTCATTGTCACAATGGGGTGCTGCTGGCTTCTGTAGGGTAGAGGCTAAGGAAGCTGCTAAACATGCCACAGTTCTCAACGTCCCCTTCACAGCAATTATCCTGTTCCAACTGTCCAGTGCTGAGGCTGAGAAACCCTTGTGGAATGTCAAGAGGAGGTCCCCTCGCAAAGGTCCCCGGCAAAGACCTTACAGGTGGGGTGGGGGAGGAGAGAATCAGATGGAAACTAATGTAAAGTAGAAGCAGGCTGGAGCATACGAGAGTCGCACGGTGCTGTGTGGTCGTTCTGCTGGACTGGACCCGTACTCCAGGATGTTCTTATGTGGCATGTGGACCAGGGCTCAGTGGTGATGAGTTTGGAAAACAGAAGGTGAGATAGGTTTTTTAGTGTAAGGCTGATTCTTGTCTTTAATGCGCCAATGTGCAACGTGACTTTAAGTGGGGGACAAATGCAGCATTGCCAATATTATTTAAGGAGAAGTTTGCAGTCCAAGTTCTCATTCAGCGGGCTGCAATTTGAGAAAAGTTAAAATCGACAATCTCATGATAATTCTAGTACTACAAAAGAGGATATGACCTTAAAGGTGATGCCGGGCAAAGAGAGGTATTTTTGTTCTCATAAGAAGGGGTGGCTTATTTTGTGGAATTGGAGCATTTTATTCATGATCAATAATATTCTCTTGCCTCTTTCTTTTACGAGGCATGGAGGAGACTGCTTCTCCAGGAAGAGAGATGACAGCACCACTGGTTTAACGTGGGCAGTGACAGTAGGAAGTGGAAGGAGGACAGAGGATGAAGTGAAGGAAAGCCTGGTCTCCCATTGGTCGGTTCTCTGACCTCTCCCATACTTTCTGTACATGGAACTGGGTGAGGAGGCTGCCATTTGCATAGTTAATGTAGACTCTCAGGATGCTAGTAGAGATGCTGGGAATATAAACACTTTGAAATGAAAAATGTTGATGTATATGAGATGTTCTCTGAGGTTGTGTCCACATTATTTCTCTTTCATTCATGCTTTTCATGTTGCAAGGCACATACATGGCTGGGACTTTATAGAAGTCCACCCTACTCTTTCTAGGCACCCAGGTTGTAGAGGACACTGATACATTAGAAAGGTCCACAGTAATGTTAAAAGGGCCATTTCTGTAATCTGTCAGAGGCAACCTTTAATGGTGAAAAAGGCACAGCCGTGGACTCCTTGTCTGAACACTAGCCCACCATAGGTCCATGGTCAAGGTTCTTACCTATCAAATGAGAGGGCTGGTCTACATTAGGGTTTGCAAACCATGGCTTACAGGCCAAAATCCTATTTTCCATGGCCCGTGAACTAAGAACAGTTTTTACATTTTTAAATGGATTAAAATTTTTGAATTTCCACGTCCTTAAATAAATCAATGCTTTCATGCTACCAGGACATAGGTGTGAGAGAAACCACATGACCTGCAAAACCTAAAATGACTGCTGTCAAACTCTTTACAGAGAGTTTGCTGACCTCTGGTCTAGTTGATGACTTTCAAACTTTGCTGCATATCCAAATCACCTGGGGAGCTGGGCAACCCTGGCCCTGCCCTGCCCTGGACCCCGCTGTTGAGGTTCATGGTCTGGAGTGGGACCGGGCATGGGCATTGTGATCCTGTTCCTGAGGTGATGCTGACGCACTTCAAAATGTGACAGTCACTACTGGGTCCCTTTCAGGAATTTAAGCAGCTCAGTCTCTAGACCAGTGGTTCTTATCCTTTTTTGAGGTACCGAACCCACCAGTTCCATATGCGCATTCACCAAACCCTTCTTTAGTGATAAATAAAATACAATTTTTTTCCCCAAATTCAAGACATAGGTATATGTTTTCTTACTGGTACACAAAATGAGCCGTGCATGAACATCACCTTGCTCAAAGAACAAAACCAACAAAGTGCATGAACTCACAACAAATTACGGTATTACTTTATTCTGGCCTCCGTGGCAGAGGCTTCTCCGAACCCCTGAGACCGACTCATCGAACCCGTAGGGTTAAGAACCACTGCTCTAGACTGTCCCTCAGCTAGACAGGAAGCACAGCTATTACGTTACTGCAGAATTATTTATGAAGATCCCCTGCACCCAGAGAAGAGGCAGAATTAACACTACAGTTCTTGGGGCAGCTGCTGAAGCTGGCCTAGAGGCCGGAGCCGGACCTCATGAGAAGGGGTGCCATCATGTGGAGTTTGGGAAAGTCTATTCAAAGTGACCTATGAAGAACGCAAACTTTTGTAATTTGAAACCAGTGGTCTCTCTTCATTTTTCAGATTGTGTCTCCTGTTTTCCTTAAATTAGGGTTTTTTTCCCCTCAGTGTATATTGAAAAACAAAAAAGCTAATTAAAAGAACACTATAAAAAAGTCTTTGTATGCTGGGAAGAAACCTGGCTTTGTGCTCTCTTTGAACCGTTTATAGAGTTCTGGAGGTGTGTTCTCTGCCTCCTTGAAGGAAATTCAGCATCCTGTGACGTTTGCCAGATGGGCAAGGAGCCGGGTGGCTATGGGGAGGGAGGGAGGCTAAAGGCTGCTGGGGGGACTTGTCCTTGTTTTCATAATATGTTTGTTCTGAAAGTCTGCTCTTGCATCCTCCTCTCTAAGTAATGCTACTACTCTTCTGTGCTTCTGATACAAAATCCATTCTAATTCTGCTAACCATGTGAATCGTTCATTTGATTGTAACCAATTTGCCTGAAACTATGAAATTGTAAAGCCAAAACAGGACCCCAGGGCCCGTCGGCTCCAGCGTCCCCATGTCTCAGACAGAAGGTCAGGTTAGGGCAGGGAAGCGTCGTGTTCGAGCAGTGTCAGCATGTGTATTCTGTCCTGTGATTATTAGTTGAGGGCCTTTCCCACTAAACCAGGCTACCACTTGGATCTTTACATATGTTTCAAATATGGAGAGTATGGGAATGGGAGATGAGAGTGGTTGGTCATCGTTTCCCCACTAAGGGTGGGGCCTCACTACTCCAGTATGGCTGGAATTAGCCCCTTGCCCCAATAACTCTAAAAAGGGGGCCTCCTAAGCTACCTTAAGGGTCCTAAGGTGATGATTCTAAACATTGTTCTATGACACCCTGGTGGCGGATTCAGGACCAATGGGGTGACAGTATAGGGAACCTAGCTCTCCTCTCAGCCAGACAGAGCTCAAGAGGCCCAAACTGGTACCTGGGAGAGTTTCAGCCATGAGAGGAATCTGTGCAGGGGACAGCAATTGGGACTGGATGACCTTGAAGGTCCAGAAGACCACATGAGGTGAGGACTGTCAGGGAATGGAGTAGGGGACAGTGTTGTCCCCAGAAGCTCATGGCGCACCATACTGCAGAATGGTCAAGAGCACGGGGTGGGGTGGCCCACAGGCCCAGGTTTGAACCCTGCCATGTCGTAGCCATCTCCCCATTACCTAGCCTCAGTTTCCCGATCTGCAAAAAATATACTAATACCTACTACTCAGGGTTATATCAACATTTAAATACAAAAGAGTTAGCTCAGTTCAATAAATATTTTTGTAATTGCCTTCTCACAGTGGAAGTCAGTATTTCTGAGATGAATGCCTGCCTAATTTTGCTCCCCCACTGAGTGCCCAAGGCAATGCTGGGCATGCTGGGCAGCAGAGACAAAAGCATCTCCTTTGTTATCGTGCCCCACAGTCTCACAGGGCCTCAGGGACAGCCAAGCAGCCTGTGCCCTACACAAATCCTGGGGGAGCCGTACACATAGATGCTGATGTGAATAGTGCCAGGATTGTGCCATGTGGCAACCCTACCTCTAGTTTTCAGTTCTTTTTTTGTGTATGTGTGACAGAGACAGAGAGAGGGACAGATAGGGACAGACAGGAAGGCGAGAGATGAGAAGCATCAATTCTTCATTGTAGCTCCTTAGCTGTTCATTGATTGCTTTCTCATATGTGCCTTGACTGGGGGGCTGCAGCAAAGTGAGTGACCCCTTGCTCAAGCCAGAGACCTTGGGTTCAAGCCAGCGACCTTTGGACTCAAGCCAGTGGCCACGGGATCATGTCTATGATCCCACACTTAAGCCAGCGACCCCGCATTTAAGTTGGTGAGCCTGTGCTCAAGCCAGATGAACCCGCGTTCAAGCCAAGGACCTTGAGTTTTGAACCTGGGTCCTCTGCATCCCAGTCCAATGCTCTATCTACTGTGCCACCACCTGGTCAGGCCAGAGTTCTTTTATTAATTTTATTTTATTTTTTTTCAGAGACAGAGATAGAGTCAGAGAGAGGGATAGATAGGGACAGACAGAAAGGAATGGAGAGAGGTGAGAAGCATCAATCATTAGTTTCTCGTTGCCCTTGAGACACCTTAGTTGTTCATCGATTGCTTTCTCACATGTGCCTTGACCGCAGGCATTCAGCAAACTGAGCAACCCCTTGCTCGAGCCAGCAACTTTGGGTCCAAGCTGGCGAGCTTTTGCTCAAGCCAGATGGGCCTGTGCTCAAGCTGGCGAGCTCGGGGTCTCGAAACTGGGTCTTCCGCATCCCAGTCCAACGCTCTATCCACGGTGCCACTGCCTGGTCAGGTCAGAGTTCTTAATTAAAAAATAGAAAGAAAAGTCTGGCTTATCATATGGTCCTCCCACATGGATATGAATACGAGGTCTTGGATTTTAAGTATGTGCCTGCGATGATTTATTTCTGTCCTAGGGGCACCCTCAGATTAGAACTCAGCATCAGGGATGATAGTGCAGTAGGAGAAGATCAAGCCCTGCACCAGACCTCAGGACAGACAGCTCTACCCAGAGGGTACAGACAGCTCTACCCAAGCACACACTTTCCCAGTACAGCCCTTGCTGGGCTGCGCCTCCACCCTGAAATGGTTAATGGAGCGCTGAACTCCTTCATCTTGACTCCCCAAGGGCTTTTCTAACATTTCTGAGTTAGGCCAAGGGCTCCAGAGCCACTCCTCCCCACAATGTGCATCCTAAGCAGCCCCGCAGAGAAGGACCAGGGTTCCCTGAAAGGACAGTCAAGAAGTGAAGGCAGGCTGAGCCTTCCGACAAACTCTGTTACCTCCACGGATGTGGCTCGAAGCCTGAACATGTCCCCTTGCATCTCAAACAAGGCACACCTCTTGCTGACTGCTGCTGGCCCAGGGACATCTGGAAAAGAAGCAGAAAAGAGGGTGTTTTCCTTCCAAACATCTTGGACCAGGGATACTTGACCTCTCAAAGACTTGGCATGCCAGCAAAGGAACTGTGCGGGTTGAGAGGCCTTGAGATGAATAGCCATCACTAACTGTTTACCGTCACTTACTGTTTACCAGAAGGCCAGCTGGGCAAGTGGCCACAGGGCGGGCAAGTGTGGAAGGGTGGGGTACATCCCAGTAAAAACGCACTGAGGACTCAGTCTCAGCCTACAGTGCTGTCACTCGCTGTCAAGACTGCTGTGAGGGGCCCTCTGCTCCCTCCTTCCCTCTCCCTCACTCCCGTGACCCACCTGTCACTGGAATGCAATCTTCCAGCAATGTCCCCTCTCCCTCATTTATTGTTAATGTATTGATAGGGTGTGATTAAACCAAATGCAAACCAATGTTCATGTTGCCTTATGTCTATGGCCCAAAACATAACTTAAATATTTTGTTAAAACAGAAAACCAGGAGCACTTAAAGACTGGTCATACGTTGGAAGGAGAACCTGCAAGAGTCAGGGGTTATTTCTCGTGACCAGGCAAAGCTAACAGAAGTGCATGGCGGCTGCTGCTGACGTGTTAAGACTCAAATGGCTCTCACACGACATCTTGAAGCCAGCAGCATCACTGGAAGCTTGCCAGAAAAGCAGACCAGCAGGCCCCACCCCAGCCCCTTTAGATTAGAATCTTTGACTGAACAAAATTTAGAAGATTTATATCATATTAGAACTAGAGGAGCAGTGGGTTAGTATATGGACCTGCTGGCTGAGGAACTTTATCTGACTCTCCACTGGGAGTGGGGTGTGTGTGGGTGATTTGGTACAGGTATGACGTGTGTTACAGTTTTATCATAAGCAAGGCTTCATCAGCTAGTAAGATAATGGGGTAAGCTCGTCATTCGACAAGCTCTTGAAGCACTTAACCATTTATTTAGCATCTACTATGTGCCAGGCACAGGAATATATCAATCACAAGGCTCAAGTGTGCCCTAGAGAAAGTCACAGTCTGGGGGGAGATGGAGAAGGAAAAACAGTTTATCACCTGCTCCTGGAAGGGGTAGTTTGAGGTATGAGAGCTGCCTGTTGTGTAGCAGAAAGGCATGGACTCTGAAGCCCAAGAGACTTGAATTCCAAACCTAACCTATCGGCCATATTGACCTTGGACCAACTGAGCCAGGTTTTCTTACCCATCAAACAGAAACAGACATAATGTATTTAAAATGTCTGACTGCATTAGGCACTAAAAATGGTAGCCACTGTTATTTTCATGAAGACTTTAGCAGCACAGAATAAGGTCAATAAACCCATATGGGAAATCTAGGGAGGTTTCTTAAAGGAGGTGACTGTGGATGGGGCAGTGCAAAATGAGCTGGCAGGAAAGGAAAAAGAGATTCCTGGTAGAAGGAAGAGAATGTGCAAGGGCATAAAGGTACACAAGGGCTTGATGGGTAACGTGTCTCAGACTGAGCATGCTCGGTTCTAGGCACGTTCACAGGTTTGGCGAGTACGAGCCATGCGGCACCTATTTGAAGGAAATCATGGTCATATTTGTACCTATTCAGTGTTATGTCTGTGCTGAAAAGCAAGATGGCGCACACCACTACTTCTTCGTTTTAAGGTGGGAGCTTTCATTCACAGGCAGAACTTTGCTCCCTATAGCCACAGATGTATGAAACCCTGCAAACATCTGCCTCTTATTCTTGACACCTTGGATTCTACTAGTTGAAATACAGCGATCCTTTCACACTTCATAGTTGAGTAATTCAAAGGCTACTTTGGGAGGTATACAATTTATGAATAAGTCTTCATCCTTGGATTGTTTTAAATAGACCCAGAGGAGGTGAGGCATGGAAACAGAAGGGCTGGGTGGAAGCATTTCATAAAGGGCCAAGCACCCTGCACGCTGAGCATTATTGTTCTTCTAATGAGTGCCTGGTTTAACAGACAGCCTATAAGGGGATTAGTTCTGATGCTTGGCCCGGAGAGCTGAGCTGCTGGCTCCGGGTTTGGTTTCGAAACAGTGATGTGAGGCTACACAACACAGCAGCGGCTGGCCTGCAGGGCGGGGTGGAGGTGGGTGGCTGGCCGGCAGTGCCAACTCTGACATTTATTAGCTGTGCAGCTAGAGGCGATTCATTTCCTCGCCCGGCCTAAATTGCTCCTCTGTAAAATGAGAAAACCGGCTGGACTTCGGGTTGCCCAAATCCTGTTCTACAGAATCCTTGTTCTGGGAGATGTTACAAAGTGGCTGAAGGCCCCAGCAGGAAGGCTTACACGGTTAGATAAAAACGGCAGACACAGGATGCGGAGCGGCTCCCTGAGCCTTTGAAGTGTGAGCCTTCCTTGGAAGTGAGGAGAGAGGCTGGGGACAGGCAGCTAATCCTGTTAGAGGTCCAGGCTTCGTCCGACGGTCAGGGTTTTAGTCCCAATCTTGTGCCTTTCTTCTGCTGGACTTGGGCAAGTGACTGGACTTGTGAACTCCCAGTTCCTTTGTTGGTGGCATGGGGATGATAAGAACCAAGTGGCCTTGTGCAGTTAATGTGGGTTAGATGGGCTGCCGCATGGGGAAGGCTTACTTAGACTGTACCGAGTGTTTGCGGCTGTCATTATATCACATGGAAACAGTCTGAGAGACTCCAAATCTGATCTCCAAAAGAATTACCTGCCCAACAGCTAGAGAATTCTAGGGAACTTCAGAGGAACTACTTTTCTAACTGCACCCCCGATACTTTCTCATCCTTGCTTTGTTTCATGTATATGTGTTGCCTCTGACTAAGTGTAGGAAGCAGAGGGTTGGCCCTAGTCTCCAGCCTGCTACTGGGACAGTCTCCAGGGCAACAGAAATCAGAAACAGAAAAATAAATGGCCTTGCGAGAAGAAATAGATTTAGGTCATCGGTCCATTCTCGCGGCCCGTTTCCTGGCAAACTGTTTAACACAATAAACAGCCACTGGGCCACTGCATTCTGTTTATGCAGGGGCCGGCCAGACCAGCTATCTCCAACCCAGAAAATGACCCTGCTTATTGGGGAGGGGACAACATCAACCAGAAATAAATATGTTGCAAAGGAGATATTCTGGTTTATACACAGTGGATCTGTCTGACGTGGACAGTGTCTGTAATGAAAGATGGTACAGTGGCCCACAGTAGTTACGAAGATAAGAGCTTAAAAAAAAATGGGTTCTTGGAATCTTGGAATGAAGCATCTTTTCTGTCCATTTTTTTTTTTTTTTTGAAGGGAGGATAAAATGTTTTAACAATTTTCTTTGGCTCAGGACATTAGGATATGGTTCATTTGATGTTGTGGACCCAAATTGTGTGAGGGGCTATAAAGACCAGGAGTCCTCTGGGGATGAGAGAGGCAAGAGCAATAGGGACTCCTCCCTCCTTTGAGCATTTGCCTTCAGGTGAACCCCAAGGGGAGTTTTAATGGGGGAAATAGTCACCAAGAACAATAAAGGATCTTGATGAAGAGGAGCCGAAAATGGGAAATGCAACATGGAGTTTTGGGGTGAGCCTGGGGCCTGAGATTAGAAGTGGGGGTTCTCCACCCAGCTCAGCATCTCTCTCCTTGTGCAACTCAGTTTCCTCCTCTGATTAATGGGTTTTCCTTGACCTTTCTTTCTCAACAAGGCTGTTGTAATGGTTGTTTGTAAAGTAAAATGATTATTTAGCATTATTAAAAAACTATCCAAAACTTAGAGAAATAAGGCAGAAAAAGGGTGGAACATCCTTTCAATATCATGTGGTGGCAATATGACATTGCCCTCTGTGCTCAATCCTCCAAGGGTTATCTAAAGAAATTTATTTTGCTCTACTCCAGGACTTGGTGTTACATGTTAATTTGTAGCTTTTTCTCCAGTAGAGATACAAATGAATTTTTGTCCTTTTGAAAAATATAACCTCCTACAAGTTTGGCCTTGACTCTGGGCACCAGGCCAGCTGGATCTAAAGGGGTGGGAGACTGTGTCTGCAGGGGTGGGAAGTCCTGGAAGGGTTAGGGCTAGGGACAGGAGGAAAGATCATGATGACCTTGGTGCTGGGATTTCTACCCTCCAACCCTGTTCTGCTAAAGGTTACGGTTTATTGTTCTATAGGACATGAATTTGTTATGTACCTAATCCATCAATTTTGTTCTAACATTAAATTGACTATAAATACCTAATTTCTTAAATGGTTTTTGAACTGATCCTAAGTCTCTTACTGGGTCCTTCATTAATGAGTGAGTGGACTAAAATCTTTGCTAAGTTCTATTTTATATTTGCATAAGAGTCATAATGTTACCTTTTTGAAAATGATGTCTTGACACCATCACATGCGCCCCTGACGGTCCACAGGTTTGCTTTCTGGGCTGGGCTGTTCTGAATTGACACTGCATTCTATTCCAGGTCCGCTACTCTGTGCATCTTTTACAAGTCAACTCCATAAGCATTTGTGTTATTAAAGATTACTGGTCAACATGCTTTGTTACATAAAAACAAACCCTCCCTTAGGGATTCCCAGGAGAGAGGGTGGAGGTGGTTGGGGTGGGGCGAAATTATGACAAGGTCCAGAAAAGAACTGAGATCATATACAGAAAAATGATTCTAGAAACTACCCTACTAATGTCAACAACCCCAATGTAATGATATCTTGGCAGTCCACAGAGGGATTTTACTTAAGCATTCTTTTCTTTAGCAACTGTGACAACCCTGTGAGGTATAATCGTTATCCTCGTCAGCTGGTGATGCATGACGGGGAGTCAGAGAGGAGAAGCAACCTGACCATTCAGAATGGTCTGGACTGGAGCTGCTCTGGGGGAGGGCACCTTCTAAATCTGCACTTATCTGTACTGGCCTTTAAGCAAAATGTCTTATCTTCCCTAATGTTTATGACTGTAGCTAACATTTATGGAGTATGCCTTATGTGCTGGGGAAGTGCCAAGCATTTTCATGATATTTAACTAAAGCTTCTTGATAAGCCTATGCTAGAGATGCTCTTACTAATCTCATTTGCAGATGAGGAAACAAGCCCGGAGAGGTTAAGATGGATAGCTTGTAAGTGATAGAGGCAGGAAGTGAAATTAAGTAGGTCTTACTTCAAAGCTATGCTCTCGTCCAGTCTGCTATGGCCCTTTTCACCCAGCCCTTTCCATTTTACAGCGTCTATTCATATCAACCCTAGGTTGTAGAGAGCCTGCCTTCGGCTCATGAGGAAAACAAGCTCATAGGACTGAGGGGATTTGCTGCTCAGAACATGATTCACATTCATGTCTTTGGAATCCAGACCCTGTGACTTCCTACCACGCCACGAGCCTCCAGACCCCAGACAACCTCCTACGAGTTTGGCCTTGACTCTGGGCACCAGGCCAGCTGGATCTAAAGGGGTGGGAGACTGTGTCTGCAGGAGTGGGAAGTCCTGGAAGGGTTAGGGCTAGGGGCAGTAGGAAAGGTCACGATGACCTTGGTGCTGGGATTTCTACCCTCCAACCCTGTTCTGCTAAATCAACTAAAATGTAGATATATGTTCAAGGCCATGGACAGGCCTCAAGGGCGGTTGTCCAGGCGGTGGCCAGTGGAGAAAGTGAATCAGAGTCCTAAGAGGCGCCTGTGGGAGAAAAGCTGGGCACTGGCTTCACCTGGTTCCCTGGCCCCTCCCCGGAGGTCTGACACAACCAGTGGTCAGGTATGCACAGTGCCATCCCTGGGGACGGCATGCACACTGTGACCCCAGTTGTGAAGGTGCCGGATTTGCTTTCTAAAGACTTACCACTTAAGAAAGAAAAAAGAAAAAAAGAACAAAAACCACAATAACCAACTTGCTAGTCATTTCTGGGTTTATTCTGCACTCTTAATAGTTTGTTTATATTGAGGATTCTAGCTCCCAGCTTGCTTTGAAGTAATGCTAGGCCACTTTTAGAGAGATAAGGGAAAGATGTCACGGGGCTCCCAGGATGTGGCCCACCTCACTTGTCCACTGTTGCCCATTTTTATTTCCAATGTCATCGACAGCCTCTGCCCAGGTTCTCTTCCCAGTTACCAGGGCTGCCTGCAGTTCTCCAAATACAAACTTGGAGTTTCTGCTGGTGGTCACTTAAACCTCAGAGGGCTCCAACCCCACCCACTCTTCAGGGACTGGCCTAATTCTCAGCTTTCTTTTTTTTGTCAATTGCAGCTGACATTCAATATTACACTGCTCACAAAAATTAGGGGATCAGGGAAGGTGCAGATAGTCCAGTACTTTTAGCCTTTTGTATAGTGCATTTTCACTAATGAAATGAGTTGGTTTTGCATCTCACTTGCATAATCGAACAACTTTCTTTGACTTGTCATTTGCTTTTCTGATGTTCTTGTTTAATAATAAAAAAAAACAAATGCTTTTTTTTATTTCTTCATTTTCATTTTGAAATATCCCCTAATTTTTGTGAGCAGTATATTTTGTATTAGTTTCAGGTGTACAGCACAATGGTTAGACATTTATATAATTTACAAAGTGATCCACTGGTAAGTCTAGTACCCATCTGGCACTATACATAGTTATTACAATAAGTTCCGTCTTTTCCATACTATAAAGAATTAATAACAGCTGTAACGGTACAAGGCTTCATGGTTTTCCCATCGTTGTATTAAGCCTGAGCGCATGCAAATCTTACAACACCTGTGTGAGACAAGTTATCTTGCGGGTGGTCCTCAGGGTGTGGTCCCCAAGCAGCACCTGGGAATTTGCTAGATTATCAGTCCTCACCCAGACCTAACGAATCAGTCACTTTGTGAACGGGCCCCAGCCAGGGCTGTTCAGGCACTCCAGGTGATCTGAATGCCTGAGAACCCCTGATCTCTGCTGGTATCCCCAAATTGCTTGTGAGTTCACTGAAGGGTAACTAATTGTGTTGGTCTGTCTGAGATTGATTGAGGGCCTGGATGGGACACGTTCAGTGAAAACCCAGGAAACCTCCAGGAAGAGCTTGGCTCCCTAGTTAAGAGGATTCAGGGGTCAAATTAAAGCACTAGAGCTTTGATTTGAACCCAGGTCTGTCTGAATCTCCATTTTAATTTAACACAATGCTCTGCAGGTAGGTGATGCCAAGAAGCCTTTTCCAGATATTTTGGGGCCCTTCCATTTTTTTATTCTCAAATAACTCACAGAAGTGTAGAATTAGAAGTCTGATCAATTTCAGGAAGGAGAAAAAGCAGCGCTTCTCATATTAATCTGACACAGACTAGCATGCGGCTCACCTGGGGTCTAGCTAACATGCAGCTTCCGGACTAGCAAGTCTGGGCTGAGCCAATGCAGCAGGACCACACTTTGAGTAGTGAGGGACTTGTCTGCACCTTAGGATCACCTGAGGATCCGTTAACACTTCCAAAGCCCAGGCCACATCCTAGACCATTTAGCCACTATCTCTGGAGACAGGACATATGCTATAGTAATTTTAGAAATTTCCAGTGGGATTCTGATATGCAGACAAGTTTGGAAATAACTGGGCCACACTGCTGCATTTTGACATCTGCTCCAACTTGGATTTTAACATCTTTAACGTCATCACTGACTTAACACCTCCCGCCCCCACTCTACCTGAAGAGCACAATTCCTACAAGTTAAGTATTTATGGCATGTGTCTGACTTTTGTTATTGTCATTTCACTGTGGTTTCATCTGCCCTGGTGTAAGCTGTCTCATAGGCTTTTGTGCCAAACGCAGCAATTCTCTCAACAGCTGTACAAAGGGAAAGCTACACCCCTTCCTCTCTTCCTTTAAATTTTGCTGGCTGGCTGGCTGGCTCCCCTCAGGGGCTCTCTGGCATAGTGAGACCCTCTGCTAGGCCTGAGGACAGGGGTGGTCCTCCCACCCTCCAGGGTCACGGGGGGTGGGGTTTGGGAACTGAGAGATCCTATCAGACAGAGGAACTTAACCTGGGAACACCTAAGGTCCCAAATGGTTACAAGCTGCATCATGAAGAGCTGTGTTTTTCCTTATAAAGTTTGATACTTTTGGGAGTGGCCTGGCTGGGAGATATATGGGGGCCTTGCACTTACTTTTCCTGCTCAAAACCCCAGGATCTTAACAGGGGTGTGGATTTCTTCCACTTCTTGAAGCTCCGTCAATCGAAAACATGAGATGCTAAGAAGGAGTTACAAACTCTTTTTTCCTTTGTTGTGTTGTGTGTTCACCCCTCAAGTCAAGTCTCCTTCCGTCACAAATTATGCCCCCGTAGTCACTCAATCACCATGTGTTGTCTGTGTCTGAAGTTGTTTTGTTTGTCATTTTACCCCTTCATCTTTTCACCCACCCTGCTAACAAAATCTTAACAGACTAATGAAATCCACGTGCTCACCAGCACAATAACTGTCTCTCCATTTGCTGCCCTTCCTGACATAAACCCTCACTGTGACATGTCCTGTCACCAGTGGTGGAGGGTGGGGACCAGAACCCCAGGGATGCTGGAGAAAGGCCAACAACAACGCTCTTTCCAGTCTGTTTGCGCTTAATTAAGATGACTTTGGCATGCCTCTCCATAATAGGTATTTTTTTCTGCCCGAAGGTCCAGGGAACACTCCCTGTCTTGTCCCCCGCCCCCCAGCCTTAAGCAGAACGTTGCTCTGCATTTGCTGCTGCCCTCTGGCTCCCTTTCCTCCCTCCTGGGTCTCCTCCCCTGGCTAGGGAGGCCTCAAGCAAGGGCTGCAGGTTGTGGCCAAGAGAATCCTGCTTACCCCAACGTGAGATGATAGAGTGGGATTTGTAGCCTAGATCCCGGAGCGTTCTAGCTTTATCCCACCAGGTTTGGAGTATGGCAGCAGCAGGCAGAAGAGTGTGCAGAGTGGGCTGCTGGCCGTCTTTCTCATTCGAACTTTCATTCTGCACCATCGGACCTGTGGTCTCTATGATGACGTGCAAATCAGCCAGGGAAATGTCTTTATATCAAGCGCTTCCTAAAACCACAGGTACTCCCACACAGGCAGCAACAAAGTCCTCCTCTGTGCTAGAGGGAATATCTGGCGACAGAAAGGTTCTTTAGGGGTCCGTGTCCATGTGCACACATGGCCATGTGTGGTTATGTGTCCTTTCTCCCCCAGGGTTACCCCTTGGCCATTTCTACTCCTCTGTCTGGACAAGCACAAAAGTGAAGACATCTCTTCAGTTTAGATGCTGTTTTCCTGAATTGTGTAATGAGGATAAAAATGCACAGACTAAACAAATTGAGATTAGCCCAAGTGATCTAGTACTTAGACTTCTATAGACAGAAGACTTTTTCTTTTTCTTTTTTTGCTTTTAAAGACCAATCCTATTTAAAGCAACAGAATGGAAAAACATTTGGTAGGTGGTGAGCTGATGGCAGAAGCACCTGGGCCATGGGCCTTCACGGTACAGATTCAATTATTTTTCTGCTAAATGGTCTGTGTGTGTTAAGTTTATCGTGTGGGCTGGCTGTGGTAGAGTTAGTCTGATGGGTTTAGAGTAGGATGTTAGGAGTGTCTGATGTCACAAAGTTTTGTAAAAATGCCCAACAAAAGGGTACTTTTTACTCTACAGTGTGTCCGTAAAGTCATGGTGCACTTTTGACCGGTCACAGGAAAGCAACAAAAGACGATAGAAATATGAAATCTGCACCAAATAAAAGGAAAACCCTCCCAGTTTCTGTAGGATGATGTGGCAGCATGTGCACATGTGCAGATGATGACGTAACACCGTGTATACAGCGGAGCAGCCCACGGCCATGCCAGTCGAGGTGTGGACGGTACAGAGGAAAGTTCAGTGTGTTCTGTGGCTCGCTAAATTTGAATCCGTGACCAAAGTGCAACGTGAATATCAGCGCATTTATAACGAAGTGCCACCACATAGGAATAACATTACTTGGTGGGATAAACAGTTGAAGGAAACCGGCAGTTTGGTGGAGAAACCCTGTTCTGGTAGACCATCAGTCAGTGATGAGTCTGTAGAGGCTATACGGGACAGCCACCTAAGGATAGCTAAAAAATCTGTGCGTGTGTGTGCTTGACAATTACAACTAAGCAAGACTACAGTTCATAAGGTTTTAAAGAAACGTCTCTGTGTTACGGGGTACAAATTGCGGCTATTGCACGCTATCAAACCGGCAGATAGACCCACACGATGCACGTTTGCTACAGATATGCTTCATGAGATTGACAATGATGCAAGATTTTTGCAGAAGATTGTGTTTAGTGATGAGGCGACCTTCCATATCTGTGGACATGTTCATCACCATAACGTCCGAATATGGGCTGCTGAAACGCTCATGCCTACATTGAGTACGAACGTAACACCCCTAAAGTGAACGTGTGGTGTGGCCTGATGCATGATAAGGCGATAGGCCCATTTTTTTTTCACGGAGCAGTCTGTGACGGCAAACACCTATTTTGACAAGTTGGAATTGTATGCAGTGCCACAATTTCCAGAAGGTGTCATCTTTCAACAGGACGGCGCTCCTCCACACTACGCCACCATTGTTCATGAGTTTCTGGATAGAACATTCCTCCGGCGGTGGATAGGCAGGGGTTCTGTCAAGCCATGGCCACCACGATCCCTGGATCTGACGCCCTTAGACTTTTACTTTTGGGGTTATGTGAAACAACATGTGTACATTGAACGTATCACCGACATTAATCACTTAAAACAGAGAATCACAGATGTTATTCACTCTGTTAAAGCAGATATCCTTACCCGTGTGTGGCAAGAACTTCACTATTATTTGGATGTGTGTAGGGCAACAAATGGAGCCCACATCGAACTGCACTGAATAGGTATGAAACTGGCAGAGTTTTCCTTTTATTTGGTGCAGATTTCACATTTCTGTCGTCTTTTGTTGCTTTCCTGTGACCAGTCAAAAGTGCACCGTGACTTTACGGACACACTGTATATAAGAGATTTTGTTATGTTTTGTTTAATTTTTGTCTGTTAGGTTAATTTGTCCAAGTTCAACTTCCAGAGGATTTGGGTTTGGGGCAAAATATAGCACGTCCTCTTGACTGTCCTCTCTCAACACGTCATGTTTCACAGGCAAAATTAAGTTAAAGTCAAGGTGGAGAGGAGGGGGCGCTGCGTTCACAGAAGACAGATATGCTGCTCTCGAAAGGTCAGCAGGATGTGCAGTGACCCTGGACCCTCTGGGGAGGGAGAGGGCCTACTGCTCCTGCGTCTCCCACACCAGCTTCCTTGAGGTGGGTCCTAATCATCTGTTCAGGCTCCTTGATGGCCATGCCCCTGGGAAAGTTCTGGAACCACCACCCAATTCCTCCTATCACCTCCTTGGGTTGGTCCTTGACTTTCCCAGGTTAGATACTCCTCTCCTCCCATAAGTTCCTAACCACCCCACATAACCCTTAATGGAGCATTTCTACAGTTATAATCACTTGTTTGGGTCTTCCTTCCCTTCCAGGGGAGGACATTATACGAGATCCCTGAGGTTCACATAGTCTGTGAACAAAAAGGGTTAATCTGGCTATGAAAACCAAGTAGAAAAGTAAATCCAGATGTGGACAGGGAAATATAAAATGAAAGGTTTCTCTGTTCAAGACCCTGCCTTTGCCTCCCGCTCCCCCGTCCGGTCAGTAAAGCTTCACTGATTCCAGCTGGTTCCAGGAAAGCAGGATTGCCCAGACCCCAGGCTATGATAGGAGTAAGCACGGGGAGCCTGCCTTGGGGTGACTGGCTCTAAAACCTCACCCCATCCCCACAGTAACCCCATTCTTAACCGTCTGCCTCCTGGAAATCTCCTGATTAAAAATGAATTACTGCAACCACAGTTCCCTCTGCTATCTGGCCTGGCCGGCCAAGGGAGCCGGTTAGTAATGTCTCCCTCATCCCCCGTTATCACTTGGCACGATGGAGCAGACTCTGAGCATCCGCCAGCCAAGATAGGGGCCTGTCTGCCCCCTTTTCTTTTCCTTTGTTCTGTGTGCTTATTTGATAATTTTACTTCTTTGTACTTTTAGCACTTTCATTAAAAAATAGGCAAAGGGGCGATATGACTCAAATCAGTCCATTTTTCAGGGTTTGCAGCGCTTGGAAAGCCTGCATGAGGGACATTTGGACAGAAGAACTGTAGGCAGTCCCAGGAAACAATCTGCACGGCTGTGCTCCCTCTGCCAGCTGAGAGTGGGCAGCAGTGAGTATTTGCCTAATATCTTTTTTATCTTTCAAAGGTGATGATGCTGGATGATCGGATATGTGTGAGGGCCCAAGGAGAGTCCAGGGCTTATGCTCCTTTGACATGTCTTTGGCAGGGTCGAGGCAGAGAGGAAGCCAGCCTCTTCTCCGCCTGCCTTCTTGCTGAGAGCTGATGTTTACATGTGGCTGTATCCAAAACATATCCTCAAATCTGACGTATCAGGGACCCTGCTGGACTGAACTGATAGGATTCTTAAGGCTCAACCAATATTGTCTTTGACACCAGCTCCCTTTGAAGGAGATACAGCCCCTGACCAGACCCACGTGCCCAGGGAACTGCATAAATGCAGGCTGACAAAACCAGCTCAGGGGGCAACCCTTTCTCTTCTGTTTCTGAGAACTCCCCAAGTTTCTCGAAAAGTCAGCCCATTATTTGAGTGGTTCCCCGCTTAACTGCCATAGTCAGTGCCTCCCACACCTCCAGACTTTCTATGGACCTTTCCAAACCACTCAGATCTCCCAGGGTGGGAGTTGTTTTCATTGACTTTGAGAGGGATCCCTACAGGTCAAGAGCTGTCCTGGCATTTCTTGTCAAACTAAGTGTTTCCAGAGGCTCCAATGCAATCTTTTTTCTTGAAATGGTCCTTTATTTTTGAAATGGTCTCCTAGGACAGACCCTGACAGCTTTTTGGAAAATATAAGTAAAGCTACCAGCCTCCCCCTGGGCCAGAAATTATCCAGACCCCCGAGGGACTCAAATCTAGAGATTTACCAAGTAGCTTTGGGGATGTCATGGTAAAATAAAGTCCAAGTAGGGACTCTACTGCCCCCTCCCCATTTCCTAAATGAGAACAGGCTGTTGGTGTCCCCAGGCCTAATATCTTCATGTTGCACTTGGAAATTAAAATCTAATTGGCTTCGTGGTTCTTAGGTTTCAGCTCTTAATAGACTGATTCCTCAAGTAGAAAATTGTAAGCTTGAGGCCAGCACTACTTATTATACCTCCCATGGTTTATAAGACTCCTGATTTCAGCGGCCTGATGGCTTCCTATAAGGAAGTAATTTGGCCTGCATGCGTGTGTGTGTGTGTGTGTATGTGTGTGTACATGCGTGTGCATGTGCACGCACGCACGCATGTCTGATTTCTTTACATGCAGCATTACTGATCTTTCCAAGGGGAACACACTTTTATTGGAAATATTTTGGAAATCGGAGAAACTTAGCAAACCATGTTGGAGAATTTTTCATCTTGCCTATTTGAATCTTAATATCTTAAAAGGAAATGTGCTGTGTATACAGCACTGTTATTAAAAAGTCTGCAGGCTTTGCTGATGCAAATGACTCCTGCTGGGAATCTCAGGCCCAAGCTCTTAGGTTAATTTATACAACAATGGAAGCATTCACACACATTCACACACACACACACACACACACACACACCCTCTTATCCAGTATTGGTGCTTTGATGTTAAAAAAACACTTATGTTTTAGTGCAATGCCCTTAGCAAGATCCCCCCCCCCTTTTAAAACAAGTATCCTTCTCATAAACGGCTTCCCTCTTCTCTCTTTTTTGCTATCATATGTTTTTAAAACTAACATACAGGTTCAAATATTTCCTCCTTTCCTTGAGTTTACCCCCACAGAATGCAGTATTTGTATAAACTTTCCATAGTTGAATTCTGAGTTTAAGAAAATCCAGCCTAAGAAAATCATAGATGCTTAGTGTTGGGCAAATGAGTTTGTAAAATTTGTGTTTTTTTGAGTTTGCTCACTTTTATTGTTAAAAATGGCATTGGTCTGTGAAATTGCTAATTACCTTCCTGCTTAGGAAGGGCCGTTGTTATGCTAATGTTGCTGGAGGAGAGATTTTAGATGCCAAAGAAGTTTTAAAAGGAGAGAAGAAAGAGGAAGAAAGGAAGCCATTTTTTTTTTTTGCAGAGTGAGGAAGGAGGAGAGAAGCGAAGATGGCAGGATGCTGACGGAAAAGCCAGTTTGTGCAGAGAGGAGAAGGGAGAAGGTGTGCAGATGGGGAACTGGAGGTGACTGAGACTGGTGGGGGCCTTCAATTCTAGGGGAAACCAGAGAAGATTCTCCTGGTTGTGGAACCAGAGAATGTGTCAGGGTTTTAGAGCACTGTGTGTGTTTACTCGCCAGCCAGTGCGAGGCTAGAATAAAAGAATGGCCCACCATTTTTTGGCTCCACTGGTTCTTTACTATGTGCCTGAATCTAATGAGAACCTGCATGTAAATGGCCATGATGGCCACGGCTACTGGCCTTATACTTAGAAATAAAAACAGCTTACAGAGTATTTAGGTCAGGTTTTTCTAAGCCCAGTTTTATGAAACAGAAATTAGTACATATAATTATTCACTTTGCAAATGATTCACTTTTAAGATGTCACCTTTGAAGCTCATCTACCACATTTAAAATGTAAAATAAAAACTACAGAAGCCAAGTTTCTTTTCAGAAAATGATCTTCTGAGTAAATGTAGAATTATTCATTTAAACATATGCCTCAGGAATAAGGCCAAATTCCTGTATGCTTCTGAGCCTGCCCACATTCAGTTCCCTCTACTTGGACCATTTCTCCCTTCACCTAACAAACTCTTAATCCCCCTTCAGATACCTCTAACATATGGTCTTAGAAAATCCTGTATCTTGTGTTTCTTAGTAGTACCCCTCATGGTTGTAATTATTTAACCATGGCTATAGCTCTTTAATGTTATTCTTTTCTGCCAGATTGTAAGTTCAGTGGGGCAGGGTACCTGCACATCTAGTTCACTGTTCTATCTCCAAGGCCTAAAATAATGCCTTGAATACAGTAGCACCTCAATAAATATCTGTTTGAATGGCTTCTTTTATAACACTTTCACTTTTGCCTTTCATCAATGCTTCCTGGTGCATTAAAAGCTAACACAGCTGAGGCTGATGCCAGCAGGAGGGGTTGGAAGAAAAAAGAACCACCCTGGTTTCTAGGATTCTAGCCTTCTCTGGAAGGGAAGGTGTCACCTAACCCCTTTGGACAACCTGTCCCTGCCCCCTTCAGTGGCTCCCCTCTCCCTTCCAAGGCTCTAGCACTGACTCTTGCCTTCTCCTCATTCTCAACATGCTTGTCTCTCATGCATGAATCTATTCAAATGGCTGCAACTGTTCTCTCCAGCTCTCAGCTTTATCTCCAGGAGTGTCTTTAGCTCCGGGAATCTCTTCATGTAGAGACCGACGGAGCTGCCAACCCACCTTCTTTGCCACCCAAGCCCACTGGCTCTCCCATATTTATGGTATTTCTGCCCATGAGTCACCTGGACTTGTGGACTGACTGCTGGTCAACTGCTCAAGGCAAGTAGATTTGGAAAGAAAGCTCTCTGATTGGGCAGACCCTGACTTTTACTCATCAAAGAACCCATTTCTAGTTTGTGTCATCCCTTCCATGGTGTATCCCAGAAGTTAGGTGATGTTCCCCTGATGGGAGAGCCAGTTTTGACCCTTCTGGAAGGTGACTCACCAGAGAAAGTCAGACTTCTTTGGAGACATCCAGCATGTAGCAACCACAGACTTTCCAGGAGGTAGAATGTATACAAGCCCCAGGAAATGGAGAAAACCCAGGTCAATCCATGAGAGACACTTAGTACTGCAGGCTTTCCTGGCATTTCTGGTCTTGGCTCATTGCTTTGGAATATCCCCTTACTCACTCCTGCCCTGAAACACTGTGGGGGCAGAGAGTCGGGGGAGGACTGTGTTTGGGAGCTCGAGGAGTTGAACCTGAGCTCTGGCTACTTTTTTCACTACCTGTGTGACCCCGGCACATAGTTCCTCTATCTGAAACTGTTTTTTCTTCTTTAAAATGGATCATACTCCCTACCAGCTTCATGGCATCATTGTGAGAATCAACTATGATGATGCCTACGAGATGCTCTGAAAACTGTAAAGTGCTGTAGAGATTAGGGATCATCAAATGAGATATTTATGGGACTCCATATTCTACCTTCATTAATTTTGTCCTAAATATGCCATCTGTGTGATTATTTACTTATATTTTTTCTTTAAACAAATCACTTTTTCAAAAACTTATTTCTTGTAACTGCCCCCCCCACAAATACCCTAAAATGCATAAAAATAGAAGGTAACCATAAAAATACAGTAAATGTGAAACAACATTATTTCTCAAAGCTCCGAGCCTGAGGACCGCTCTCCATCTGTTTAAAGTGGAGCTGGGTAGGTGTTGGAGGCCTTAGAGACATTCTAGCACAAGGTGGAGACTTGACATCATCCCAAGGATATAAGAGCTAAAGAGGGAGAAAGATTCAAATGTGGTTCAATTTGTGACCACATGTCTGTGTGCCAGCTAATTCATCTCTGACCCACATGTCCACGGCCCACCCTTCTGGGGCCCTGAAGCATGCTGGGTATAGATGGGAAAGGTACGGAGAGAAGAGTGTGTGGCTGTCGACTGGATTTCCTAAATCTAATTCTCATCCATCACACCAGTTATAGCATCACAGCAATTTGCTTAGTCCCTGAAACTTACCCCTGAATCTTAAGTTTACTCGTGTAAAACGGGATTGGTGAAAACATTAGAAGAAAAACTATGGAGAACCATGCCTACACATGGCCCATGCAGGATAGGTGCAGCCGGTAGGTCTAGTACAGGAGCAAGGCTTCCATTTCTGTCCCTCATGTCAAGGGCAGAACATGGTTGAAGACTCTGGTGTTTTGGTTCTGGGGAGTATGAAATAATTAATAAAAATAAGGAGAAAAAGTGGGACCACTTCTCTGTTAGCAAAGTAAAGAGCAGAATTAAAGTGAGTCATTGAACCATGATGGTTTTTAAAAGATGGGGGAAAATATGAAGTAAGAATGCCCCCCCCCCTCACCGCCACCCAGCAAAACTTTGTGTAGACTGTCACCCACTGTTTCAAAGAGTATCCGCAGTCAGCGCGGTGTCAAGGGCTTGGCTAAAATTATAAAGCACCTAGAGGTGTTGATATTAAGCGTTTTTTAAAAAAGGGAGTGCCAACTCTAAGTCTTTAGGATAAGAAGAAATATGATGGGCCCAGGGCCTTCTCAGAATTTCCTGCACTTCAAAGAGCATGGACTTGGCAGTGATTCCGCCCCTTTCCTGAGTTTGGTCAACGTGGCGGAGGGAAGGCAAAACTTTTAAAATCCACACAGATGGAACTTTTCCACTGGCCTATTTGGGTATAAATATTCATCAAGGACTAGAAACTTAAAGTAGATATTGGTTGGAGCTATGAGTGGTTTGGACTAAGTTTCAGCCAATTTTCAGTCGTCTTGCTGGCTCCTGTCTCTCAGGAGGGCCAGCTCTCCTGAGACACGGCTGCTGTGGTCCAGGCATCTGAGCCAGCTGCCTCTCTGACCACGGAAACCATCGGAGTTTGTTCTCAAGAGACTTCCAGCCGGGAACAGGGGCCTCAGGTTCAGATGAACGTCTTAGTGGTCTGAAGGAAGGAAACGCGTCAGGGCTTGCCTCCTCCACAGTCCGAAAGTCAATCCTTTTGTAGGCAGATTTGAAGGAGGATAATCAACTTGGAACCAGACATTAAAAGTTCAAGGTCTGGGCCCTAGCTGGGTGGTTCAATGGATAGAGCACACCCCCGTGTGCTGAGGCTGCGGGTTTGATCCCCGGTCAGGGCTCATATGAGAAACGATCAATAAGTGCACAGCTAAATGGAGCAACTAAGTGGAACAAGTTGACGACTCTCTTTCTCCGTTTTACTTCCCCCTCCCCCCTTCCACTCTCTCTCAAATCAATGGAAACTTTTTTTTTTTAATTTCAGGGTCTGGTTAAGAATGGTGCTCCCCCAACCTTCCCACTTTCATTTCCTCTTCATCTTAGATCCTTCCTAAACACTGCTGAGGAAGAACCCTTCCCACTCCTGACTCACCCCTACCTTCCCAGTTCCGATCTCAGTCCATGAATCAGGAGGTTTTAGACGAAGCAGCAGGCACAGGACACTGGAAGAGGTTAACAGCCTCACCACTCTACTCCCCGTCTGTCTGGTGGCCTCTGGCCTCATGTGCTTTCTCCTCCTCGCTGTCCCTTGTCTGTCTGGAAGGAGGACTGAGTTGCTTTTTACTTCTTACAGCCTTCATTCAATTTCCTTTTCTCTCCATTGATGTCGTTGAGCCCTTACTGGGTGCCTGGCTTTCTGGAGGCACACAATGGAGGGTAAGGTATGATCCCTGACTCAAGGAGCTTAGAAATGAAGAATTTAGACACCAACAGGATATTAAGGTACAGGAGTTAAGCAGACAGGGCTGATTGCACATGTTCCAGGGCCATTCAGAAAACAAACGTCCATTCAGTAGGAGGGTAAATCCACACTGAGTTCAGAGGAGAGGGAACTTGGTCGGCATGCCAGCTTCATGGAAGAGGGACCTGGGGAATGGACAGGACTTTGTCCCATGGAGAAGAAGGCCTTTCAGCATGTGTGTGAGGAAGAACACATACAGTCAGGAAATGAGTGACAGATCCGTGTGGGGAAACAATGTAGTAGCCTGAGATGAGGCTGAAAAGGACCCCATCACATAGAAACTTTAGTTACAGACTAAAGTCAGTGGAAAAATTCAAAAGAATCCTTAGGGGCAGGTGCCTGGGACACAGGATAGCTCCACACATGGGGCTGCACCAGGAACCTGGCCCTCAGCCCCTTGTCCCCACATCCTCCACTGTTTGGATACATAACACTTTTCAATTACTTATCAAATATTGTCTTTTTTACTTCCTAACAGTATTTCAAGGAAAATTTACATGTAGTAAAAATTCACAAATTTCAAGTACTCACTTGATTATATATAAGTCCCCTGCCACCACCTTCCAGATAAAGACATAGAATATTTCCTGTGCCCTAAGTTCCCTTCTGCCCCTTTCTAGTCAATAACAACCTCTCCTTATAAAGGGACCCACTATTCTGACTTCTATCATTGTGGATTGGTTTTGCCTGGTTCTGAATATCACAGAAATGGAATCACACAGAATGTAGGCTTTTGCATCTGATTTGTGTCAAATGATGTGTTTATCCATTTTCCTACTGATGGAGGTTTGAATTATTTCCAGTGTTTGGCTTTTATGAGTAAAGCTGCTCCAAATAATCTTGTCCGAGCTTTTTGGTGGACAGTAGTGATCCTTTCTCCTGGCTATATACCTAGAAATGAAACCGCTGGGCCAGAGGGTAGGTATACATTTAACTTTGCGGGAAGCTACCAGTTTTTCCAAAGTGGTTCTATCATTTTACATTCTCCCCGGCAATGTATGAGTTGCTCCACATCGCTGTCAACACTTGCTAATGTCATTATTTAATTTTACCATTCTGTGCAGTGCATAATGCTACTCATTGTCCTTTTAATTTGTATTTCTCTGATGAGTAATATGATTTGGTACCTTTTCCTACACCTATTAGTCATTTAGACATCTTCCTTCATGACATGCCTGTTCAAGCTGTCACTTACTTTTTTTAATTGGATTACTTTTTAATAACTATTGACTTATAGGAGTTATTTATATATTCTGGACACAATCTTTTGTCAGATATATGTATTATGTCAGATAAACACGTTGTGAATATAGTCTCTCTGGGAATTGTCCTTCACTTTCTTAGTGGTATCTTTTAATGAAAGCAAGTTAATTTTGATGACCAGCTTTCATATTTTATTTTAGCATTCTCTCCAGATGGAAAAATCACAAGGATATAAAACTTAGATTACTCTCTTACTCTTTTAGCATTCCATACAGTAGTAAGCTATGGCAACTTTGCAAATAACTTTAAAAAACTTTTAAAAGGTATTTTTTATAGGGGTGGTGAATGAAAATCTGAGCTGGCGGTGGCAGGGGCGGGGGGCGGAGTGGCGGTGAACACACAATAAGGAGTACCACGATGTGCTGTACAAACCTGTATAATTTTGGTAACCAGTGTCAACCCAGTTAATTCAATTTAAAAAAAAAAGGTATTTTCTGTATTTACCAAGGTTTTCATCTTTTCCTGCTCAGCTTTCTTTGATTTTAGATTACTTTTTCCTCTTTTTTATAAATTATGTACTTTGCATGTGGAGCAGTGCTAATTTTTCATGAGTATTTATGACATAGGTTGGGAGTACTTCTCCAAATTTTCTATTCCCTCCTCCTGGCACATTTTTTCACTTTAAAAAACTCTCTTCTAAGAAAAAAAAAACAAAAAAGAAACTCTTCTAAGAAACAGGATACTTTGGTGGCGTGGAAGTGACTTTGCCCACTGGGCAGGGATGGGGTGAGGGACATATCCCGCCCAGATGGAAGATGTGCCACCAGTTGCAAAACTAATGCTGAACAATAATTGGGGGCTGTCTGTTGGCCATCTCACTCAGCTAAAAGTACACGTTAGGTTTCCTAGGAGGGAGGAAGTAACCCCAAATACACCCTCTGCCCTTAATTCTGATTGATATGTAGGAGTTGGTTGGTGAGCCAGAACAAAAATCTTTTAAAATAGTGTCCATTGCATCTTGAACTGAGGAAACAGAGAGAACCAGTGGGGGGAAGTTGGAGAGTTTAGCTCGAAGAGCTATCTAATAATTAGAGGGGTTAAGAAAAAACATCTCCTTATGGGGTATTTATCAATGCTCATCAGAGGTGCCTTACAGCATCTGGCTGCCTGTTTATCTCATGTTTAAGGCTTTGGATGGGGTACTTGGATAAAAATAGAGTTTTTAAGTCTTTCTGGACTTGAAATACTATGACACCCTAAATTCTAACCCTTTGCTCTTCCCCTAACAAGCTCTGTGACCTTGAGTAAGTCCCTACTTTGCTAGATCTGTTTCCTGGTCTGTTAAACAAGGAAGTTGACCTAGAGTATCTTGAAAGCCCATCCCACCTCTTAAAAATTAATTCTAATTGCTAGAAATATACGGTTCAAGAATTATTCAAATAGGTATATGATTATTTCCCTTGTGATGGTCCCAGCCTGAGCTGCAGAGCGGGTAATAGTAGATGTTCTAATTAGCGTGACTCTTCCAGCGTGGGTTCTCTCCATGGGCTGTTTGGGCAGAAGATAGACATGAGAAACACAGCTTTTCCAGCAAAACTTGCCTCTTCTTCAGGTCCTTACAAACACAGCAATTAGTCCCATAATTTTATTTTTCCAGTTAATTGAGGATCTTTTTTCCTTTGTTTAACATACCACATGCAACTGACAGAAATCAACAACAATCATCCCAGTGGCATTTCAATATCCAAACCAGGTGTTTTCCATTTCGGTGCATCTTATGCTCGAAAACAGGGCCAGGAGGAACCCTCAATTACAGGCCACGTCAGAAATTTAAAATTAGGACCGTGCAAAAGAAATTGTTCTGCTGCAAGACTCTGGATCCTGTCAATCAAGTTCCCCTATTTCAGAGGCTGATTTTCTTCCTCACAGTTCACTGAGGAATCCTGCTTGGGATTTCTGTTCCTCTAATAATCATTTAAATGGCATCAGAGTTTAGAGGTAAAGGTGCTTTGAAATGTTTTCATACATTCAGTGTGCTAAATCCTCTAGGGGTATGTGTGTGTGTCTTATCCCTTGCTTTCCACATATAGCCCATCCTCCACTTTCTTTCATTTTCTTTTGTCACAACATGAATCTACATCTTCTTCCAAAATATTCAGATTCATTGAGGCTGGGTTTGCTATCACCCCACTGCTGGGCTTAGAAGAGTCTCAAGCCACTGCCATAAGAACTCTTCTGCATGCCAGCTTGGCAGGTCCTGCCAAACTACCACCCCAGACAGTTTCAGAAGACAGGCAAGAGGGACAAGTTCTCAGATGAGAAAATAGCAGATGTGCATCATGGATAGACACAGAGGAGTATTTCTCCAGTGTAAGATGGATGACACTACTCAAATTAGAAGTTAAGTAGGGTGGAATACATTGGGTGTCAGACTTGGAAGGCATAAAACTGGATTGTGACTCGATCCTAATAGCTCATTCATCCTCATCTTTCAACAGTTGGCTCAAATGTCGCCTCTCCGGTAAGCCTTGCCTGACCTCACCAGGTAAGGTTAAGTACTTCCTCTTCTGATCTCCCTGAATCCCCTGTTCATACCTCTGATCAAGGTCTTTATACATTGATGTAATCTTTGATGGCTGAACTGGCTGTTCCCTTTCCGAAAACATCAGCCTTTGGGATTCCTTTCCTTTTACTTCCCCACTTCCCAGCTCAGTACCTGGCATATAATAATTGCATAGTATGTGTTCATACAAAATATATATTTTTTTAAGTGAGAGGAGGGGAAATAGGGATCCACACAGCAACCCCTGTCTGGGGCTAATGCTCGAGTTCCAAGCTAAACTCAGCACCAGGGGACCAACTAAGCCACTGGCTGCAAGAGAGGAAGAGAGAGAGAAATAGGAGAAGGAGGGGGAGAGAAGCAGATGGTCACTTTTCATGTGTGCCCTGACCTGGGATCGAACCTGGGATGTCTGCACACTGAGCCAATGCTCTACCGCTGAGCCAACTGCACAAGGCCCACAAAATAAAATTTTAAAGTTGGCCAAATCAGAGATAGGTGATAAGTTTCATCAAAATAATGTTTTTGTTCTCTTTACCTCTTCACTCTCATTACTTCTTTTAACAATGATGATAATGCATGTTTAACAAACTCATTATTTGACAAGTACTGTGTTAAGAACTTAATGGATTATTATTTTGAGTACAATAACTTTTAGGCCCATTTTATTCATGAAGAAACTGAGGCTCAGAGCTAATGTGACTTGTCTAAGGTAATGGGAAGCATGTAGCAGATCCGGAATTCGAACCCAGTTTTTCTGCTCCAAGTACCTCAGATCTCAATGTACCACGGGTGCGTATGTGTTTATAACTGCACATGTGTGTCTATTTGTGTGTGTTTGTGTTTCAATGAAGGTCTTAATACAGTCGGGACCTTTTGACTGTCTGACATGAAAGCATCCCTTCTCAGAACGGTGTTTTCATGCATGTAATAAAATATATAGGATTACAAAGGAAACTGATGTTACTGAAATAGTATCAATATGTAAAAACAAATCTGTGGTTTAGTAACACATGTGCCTTTATGAAATGAAGTAGGCAGATCTACCAGTAGATCTAATTTCAGAACGGCCAAGTACACGTGGTCCATTGGGCATATGCAACTGATGGGCCAGGTTATGAAAATACCAGTTTTCCATCACTGTCACAGGCACAGGGCCTGCATCCAGATATCTTTCTCTAATGTAAATGTCATGTACAACAGCTTTATTTGATTTTAAAATAAAAAAAAGCACAGGGTAGGGCTTTTGTCTTTATTCACAAATGAAAGAAATTTATTTGGCCAAATTCCAGTTAGAGGTTGGGGGTATAAGGATGTAACATTCTTCTTCATTTACATTTCTTAGTACCCTAAATTCTATCCACAGAGCCCTGGTTTTTAACATCTCCTTTATGTACTAACAGGATTTTAATAAAAATCTCCCTTCTATACTTCCTCTAATTAGAGCCAGACTGCTTTAAGGACACTGATGACCACCAAGCCAGGCTGGGGTGGGGTGGGGTGCATAGGTGGTGGCAGGTGGGTTGGTAGCTTTCCTCCAGAATGAGGACAGGGCTGAACTCTATTTTCCCTCCACCTCTTCCAACCAACAGATGAACCAGGTCAGTCACCTCAGTGCTCAGCCTTATGAATCAGTACCTGGAAATGCCACTTAGTCACAGAGCCCAAATAGATGCCGTCTTCTTAAGGTAGGTATATTATGGGGGATAGTCATCCAAAATTGCTTTCCCCATGCTCCTGCCCTCTGGTACCCCTGACAATAACACCATGAAGGACAGAGCCTCTGAAGACATAGATTGAGCACAGACAACTTGTCTACCACCACAGGTCTGCACGGAGGCAGAAGTGGTCACTGGTTACCAGTGGTACCTAAGAACTGCCAGTGGTGGTCGGTCCCCCTTGCTTCAGACTTCTCTTTACTCAGTGCTCTGTTTAAAAGTGCAACAACTGGGAGAAGAATGATCATGCTCCTTCCACCATTACACTGTAGAGATGACCAGGGTTGGGATGTGGCTCAGACGTGTGCAGAAATCTAAGGGTGGGTAGCAACAGAGGAGAAAGAGGGGTGTGTGTGTGTGGTGGTGGAGGCCAAGGGACACAAAAAATCAATAATGCTTGGCCTTTCTCCTATCTTTATGGGAATGGAATTCCACCAGACCCAAGTTTACATGGCTGGCAACAAAACTTTCTTACTCACTGTCTTGTACTTGGCACTCGGCACAGCACCTGACACATCATAAGTGCTGAATAAATATTTTCTAAATGAAGAAATGAGTGACCATTACTCTGTCTTATAAGTAAGACATCCAAAGCTTGGTGAGGTTAGGTGCCTGTGTAAGATCACACATCTGGGGCCAATGACTGGTTGCCTCTCCAGGCAAGAAAAGGGCTGCTCTTTGGAAGTGTAGCAAGAGACACTCAGGGCAAATTGTTGTCATTGTCATGATTTTGCATATGATGAGGACTGAGTATATTTATGGCTAGGTCTAAGTTTAGCTACAAAGAGAAGGTCCTGCAATCTGATATCTTAGAAGCCACATGTGACGTAGGTAAGCTGGACTTGGTCTTCCAAGTTCCAACACTTAATACTGATGGGATTTCTGCACTGTGCTGATGAGGGGGATACCAATAACAGCAGAAGAAATATATTTTGAGCATTTACTACACATCTAGGTACTTTACATGCTTTATCTCAGTAACTATTGTTTAAATGTAGAACTATTGTTAACTCTTCTTTATCAAACAAGGAACCAGAGGTCCAGAAAGGAAGGAAGAAAGTTTGCAAAGGTTACAGAGCTAGCAAATGGCAGAATACAAGTTGCATCTAGATGTCATGCTTGCAAAGGTCATGTAGTTAAATCACTCCTCAAAATGGCCTCTAAACCTTGTGGTCAAAGCTAAATTCATAGCCAAAATGTTCACTTCACCTTCTGAAGGGTGAGGGTACAAAGGTGACATGAAATCAAAAGTATTATGAGCCTGGAAGTGATGGACTAAAGAAGATACCCTTTTCTCCTCCATTGATCAAAAATGCTGTGAGTCAATGTGGCCCTCAGTATGTCACGTGGACATTTTGGATACACCATGTCTACCCCATATCCCATGTGCAACATTAAGGGACTGACCAAGCAGACCTCTAGGTTCTGCTCAGCACTTTTACCTAATGATTCACTTGCATTTTCTCCCAACACTGATTTCACAAAGGACCCGATGTTTTAAAACAGGAGGAGGAAAAGAAAAACAATTCATAAAAGAATCATGTGGACTTGAAACAGCCACCATGGGCTGGACCCTGGTGCTTGCTCTCTTGCCCTTTAAGAGTGAGTTACCAAATGGGGCCTTTGGTTTCTGCCCCCTCAGCAATCTTATTTCCTTTTAAAGCAGGTCCTGGTGGGGCTCTGGGCCATGTTGTGCTTGGTCCTGATTCACGTGCTATTTATTGGGGAGACCCTGAGTCAGCCTAACCAGGCATGGGTACACAAGCTTATCCCTAGGCTAGATTTTCCTTGAAGCTCTGGGCCTGTGATCTCTAGGATTATTTCTTTCCTTTTTGTCAAGTGTTACTGCTTCTTCAGTGATTTCAGGATAATAGTGTATGATTCCTTGGGTTGTTTCTCTACCAGCCTATTACTCCTCCCTAGGGAATTCTACCAGCCTCCTAGAAAACCAGGGACCAGGAAAAAAATCTAGAAAGCCCTTGCTCTATACCTGGGAAACAGTTTTGACTTGGTGTGCATGGCAGTGACCAAGAGGTCTCAGAGAGGTACAAATGCCTAGTAACATTTAGCAAATGCTGGGCAATGCCTGAATCAGACTATCACTGTGTAGGAAGATCTTGATCTGTGATGCTCATAGTAATAATCATAGTCCCTCTCCACCAGCCATCTGTTTCTGATGAGAACCTTCTTGTTTCTTTGTATAGTGTAAAGAGCTTAAGTTTTGGAATCAGAGAAGACTGGGTTTGTGTTCCTAACCTGCATCATATGATCTTAGGCAAATCATTTAAACCTCTAGTCTTAATTTATTCATGTGCAAATAGTACATTAATATTTTTGCATGATAATCCTTAAGGCTAAATGAGATGTGAGAAAACGTCAAGTGCCTTGTGTGTGTTCAAGACATGTCTTTCCTCAAACTTGTCTATCTTAACGCAGAACAGATGAATCTGTCTTCCTGCAGAGTCCTTAGGGGGCAAGAGCCCAAAGAAATGGTAAAAGTAAGACCAGACATGTCCCTTCTGAGCAAAAAAATGTAAAAGGGTTTTCTTCTCATCTCAAAGAGCAGACAATGAGCCAAAGTGTTGATCTGGGAGTTCCACAAGGCTTTGTAATTGCATTATTATTTCTGTTTTTGTGAAAACAATTGAATTTCCACATCAGATATTTGGGCTTAGATACCAAATGTAAGTTTCAGCCACTAAAAAAGTCTCATATGGGCACATACGAGGCCCAACTTCCTGCTTAACTCTTTCTATGAAAGCTTTAGAGAAAACATTTCTTGAGCTTCTATAGATTGGTGCCACTGATATGTGCAAAGCTACGAGATGGGTTCGGGACACCCCAAATAGTCCATGTGAGTGAGGTTAAGAAAATGTCACAATCTTGAGGGGTTCCTATAGAAGTGACTAGTGACTCTACATCTGGTGAGCTCCTGGCAACTTCCAGCCAAATACAAGGGGGAGAGAGACTATATATCCTGACAAAAGCACTTAAATGCAACGGTTGTCTCTTCATCTGGGTGTCCTGAAAAGCTGTTCAACAATTCTGCTTTCAGTGAAACAGAATTTTAGGCCTATTTTTCCAATAATCATTTGTTATTTGGGAGACAGTCTGGTGTACAAGAAAGGTCAATGTACTAGAAGGTTTCCATCCAAGCTCTGCCACTTCCTAGGAAAAGTGAACTGTCCACACTCACCCAGTGCGTAAATGCCTGCAGTTATTATATTGACTCAACCTCTTGCCAGAAAACTTTTCTTATAATAAATATTTAAACGATGTTGTATGAACACTAGAGATATAAGAACTCCCAAGGTCTGTATTTAACATGAGAGATTTTTACTTTAGTATGCACACTATATTTTGAATAAGCAAGTTAGGGAAAAAGAATGATTTTCCTTTTTCAAGTCAAACCAAATACCTCTTCTGAAGTGGATTCTAGTGGGTTGCAGGAGAAACTAGTCCCTCACACCTCTGCTCCTCACCTTATCCTCACCGGAAGTAGCCGGAACAGGGGTGGAAAGACACACACATGAGCTTGTGCATCTGTCTCTCCTTCCTGGTCCCCAGCCTTAGCTGAATCCAGCCTATTCTTTCTCTTCCTTGTCACCTTTCCTCAATTAATGAGGGGAGATTAAACTACAGGATCTTCAGAGGGGAACGGCCAAGTCATTTTTCCACTGTACTACTTGCAGGACTGTTGTAAGCCCTGGCCGAGGAGAAGGTCTTGCAGCTGAGATGGCTTAGGTTAAAGCTAGAGATGCCCTTTCCCCACCTCCCATCATCACAGGTGGTGGATGCATTGGTGAAAGTCCATCACCAGCTCCCAACCCGACATATTCAGACACGTCTGCACAATATGACAAGCATCTGCAATTTACAAAGTAATGGCTTCAGCATCTGTTTTTGGACATTGTTTAAGAAGGTCTTATATAATTTCTTTTTTCTTTTAATAAGGCTCTCTTTTGGGCCAAGTTGCTTATACACCTATGGGCATGTCTCCAGTGCCTTGGCTATTAAGTTCTTTAAGTGACAGTTTAATATATTTTTGAGATTGAGGGAGCCAACGACAATTCTTGAGAAGCTGTGTTTACGTTGGATCGGTTCACCAGGCGACGTGCCAGCAGTTTTGCACGCTGCAGGAACTGGAGGTGAAAGCAGGAAGGGCTGAGTACAGAGGGGAGGAGAAAGCTGAGGGACGGGAAAGACAAGAGGGATGTGATGTGGACAGGGTTGAGGGAGACGCCCAGTTGAACCTGGCAATGCACTTAGAAGAGCCATCATTGAATGCTCACTCCTCCAACATTGTGCTGAGGGGTGAAAAATAGAACCTTTTGGAGTCAGTCCATTGGCACACCCTCAGTCAACAGTGAACATGCTCTTAGATCTCTTTGTTCTAGTCTTTTCTAAATTCCTGCATTTTCTTGCAGAGCCTAATGGGCTTCAGCACACCTTCTCAGCAATCTCAGATAAGATATTGACCCCTCTGGACCTCAGTTTTCTTATCTAAAATGTGAAAAGAGTTCCATGTCCCTTTCCAGGCCTACAGTTCTTTGACTCCAGAGTGAAATGCTCAATGACCAGCAATCTGTTCTGAGTAAGCAGATTTTATATCTGTTGGGCTAGAATGAAGACAAGATCATTGGTCCTTGTCCTAGCTTATCAAGGCTGAGCAATGGGCTTTGGTACAGCTTAATAAAAATCTAGTTGCTCTGGACACTTACAAAGAAAAGTGTGTCCTTCATTCACCAAAAGACACTCCTTTCAGCATTCACACACCATGGATTGATACCACTGCCACCACCAATAATAATGGCTAACTCTATTCAAGTGCTCATATGCTAATCCTCTTTTAATCTCATTTAATCATCACAATCATTTTGGGAGGTAGATGTCACTGCTGCCTCCCCAATTTTCAGATGAGGACGCAGACTCGGATATTAATCAGCTTGCCCAAGAACACACAGCTAGTAAATAAGTAGTAGAGCTGGAATTTGAACACAGAACTGGTTACAAGAATACGAGTACCCAAAATTCTTCAATATACTTAACAACAGAAAAAGAAATCCACAATAATTGTTGATTCAACCAAGAGAAATGGCATTTAGCCTTCAGAGCCCTTCGTTACCAAGGAATGTTGGCTAGTTCATCATTCTCAGGGAATTCTCTGTGCTATAAAACCTCTCTTTACCAGCAGAAAAACAAATAACTCAAGAGCATCCATCCAATGGGAGCATTTGACTTAGCACAGATAAATAAGAGGAGATAGGGAGTTGTTTCTAAGCTCTGCCACTCCGTGAACCATGCTGAGTCCCTCTGTCTGGGATTGGTTAGATGACCTCTGAGACTACTCCAGTTTTTGGATTTTATTTTCTTTCTTGAAGACCTTTTAATGACTTTCCAGCTGCTGAGGATTCCCCGCACCTTTCTCCCCTTGGAGGCAGGGCAGAGGAGACAGCTTGTATGCCATTTAAAACCATTTTTCATTTTGTAAATAGGTCCCTTGCAGCTCTAAGAGTCTATGAAATCGTTTTTGAAATGCTTAAGTGTGATTATGCACCCTGAAGCCAAATGTTATAAAACCCCCCACTGTTGCAGATTTAAAAAGTAAATATGCAATAAAAGCTTTTCAGCATGCTGTTGATAGGACACAATGTTTAATCACTGCTGCCCTGCTCACCAAGGAGAGCTTCTCCCCCACTCGCTTCCCTTGACTTTTTGAGTTGAAGACATTGGTTAAGCTACAAAGTGGAGATCTTCCTACTGATTGTCACAGAACCAAGAGGTAAAAAATATCTGCCCTTTCATCTCTACCCATCACATTCTTTCTCTAAGCCTGTAATCGAATCTAGATGAAAAATAAACCCCTTTCAGGCCACGGAGGTTGGCACTAAGAGGGGACAAGAAGGAGAACATGTTCTGACTCTAACCTAGATAATGACACTCTCCCATGCAAAGAAAAACAAAAACAAGACAGGGAATATAGCCAAGAATATCGTAAGAACTTTGCGCAGTGACAGACGGTTACTAGTCTTACCATGGAGATCACATCATAAGGTAGATACAGCGTGGGACGGGCAAAAATAGGCTTACAGTTGCTCATGTGGAAAATAATATAATAAATAAATAATAATATAAAAATAAACTGTTTCACATACTCAACTGTAAACCTACTTTTGTCCCACCCTGTAAATGTTGTACACCTGAAACTAATATAGTATTGTATATCAACTGTACGAGAATAAGAAAAATAAATGATAAAAGCAAAACAAGGCTTCCTCCAAGTGTGGTCTTGGTTTCAGAGAAGAGGGGGGCTCCCGTGTGCCCCATCTCATGTCATACATTACAGCCAGCTTGTGCTAAAGCCACCTGAAATCATGACTTCCCAGAGGGCAGTGGGATTCTGTCTCTTTAACCCTGAACTCTTTATCCTTTGAATAAATTTGGGAAGGCAGCTCAGATTCAAATATCCTGGTGCTACAAGGTAAAAAAACAATGCACAAAATGTACTGTTTGTGAACATTCTGGTCTTAGCTGAACGAATGTGCAAAGGTTCGTTCACTCTTGGTTTACTGAGTCCCGCCGTGTATGGCATGCTTTGTTGGAACAGAGATGAGCAAGAAAGCTTTGCCCTTAAGGAGTTTAGAAAGATGTGTAGAGAAATAAGAGCAGTGCATGTCTGACTCACTACTAGGTAGAAATTAATAGGTATCTTACCATGGTCTAAAGCGTTATGAGAATTCCATAGAAGGAGAGATGACTTGATTCTGCAAATAGTCTGGCAAATGCAAGGGGACATGGTACATTCCAGAGAAATGGCCTGATGGAGTCTGACTTGGTGTACACATTCACAATGGTCCACCGGACTCTGCGTGGGAGTCAGGCGGGTGCCGCCGCAGGGCCACAGCTATAATTCAGATGTGTGAATGCTGCGTCTCTAAGTGGCTGGCTTTTATTTTGATTCTGACAGTTTCTTTTTTTCTTTTCTCTTGTTGTTCTACCCCACAGGTAATGGCAGATGTCTAAGGGGCACTTTGCCCTACAAGACCAAGTCCCCTGAAATCAGAGTTCAAAAATAACTGATTTGGAACTTCTTGGAGCACCTCTCTATTTAGTACATATGATGCTGCCCAGTTCATAAATCTATCAGTAAAGCAATTAGATCTTTAAAAAAAATGGAGGGGACTGCTTTGGGAGATTAATCCACAGTGGACCATTACTGTTACTGCTGCAGTGAGGGAGGTGGGGACTAGGCTCTGGCATTGGAAACAGGGAAAGTGGGCTCAGAAAGTGACTTGGCCGATATGGTGCAGCTATGTGGCAGGGCCAGGGTTTCCATGCTGAGGCTTTCCCCGTTCTCTGCTGCCTGCTGGAACCAATGCCCTCTGACCTGGGCCTCAGTTTCTCCACTGGCCGAGGCTGTCTCTCTGTTCCAGCTCATGTCCTGTAGGTCTCCTGCCTGTGCCCTCTCCCAAATGCATTCAGGTAAGTAACCGGTGGGTACTGGAGTTACTGGCAAAGCTGCAGGCCCCCCACCCTCGCTGCAGTAATTCACCCGTGACCTTCTGGGCTCCTGGCCAGCCCTTCTTGAAAGGGAAACCTGCAGACCCTGGGGACAGAAATTAGTTCCCCTCTGCTGTAACTGCTGCCATGGCCAACTAAAGAAACATGTGTGAAAAACACAAAACACTAGGGTGACAGCAAAGGGGGGGATTCCTTGTGAATAAATAGTACACACTACTCTGTCCCCCAGCCTTCATTCACCTCAATCGCTGGGGGGGGGGGAAGGGAGAGGGAAAGGGAAGGCAGGGTTCCCCTAGCACCCCCCCCCCAAACCATTGGATTACCATGTGAAAAGAGATGTTTTTACCTTATTTAAGTTTTAATTAGCATAACCAAAGAACCAAGATCCATTGCAAATACTTTATACAGCGGCTTAAAAAAATTTTTTTTAAATAGGAGGGGGTTGACTATTAGTTTAAACCAGTATTCCCGACTATCTTGTTTTCTGTGAAGTCTTGGAATTTAATGAGTTTCCTTCTTACTTCTAGCTAAGTCTCCACAAACACATGGGAGAGGGAAACGGGGAAAAGAAAGTGTCTGGGTAGGTACAGACATATTGCAGCTCACCTTCTGAACTCCAGGGTTGAGGTCCTTGGCGACCTTTGCCATCTTCTTCTGGGCTGGAGAAACAGCGCCTGGCTTCTCACGCTGAGGCGCGAGGGCGCTCAGCGGGGACAGTGGGGACTGAATGGCCAAGTTCGCGGGCCCAGGAGGAGCTCTGCGCGCAGCAGGGAGCGGCGGACCCTTTAATTGGAGAGTGGGACTCCCTCTAAAACCTCGCCAGCCAATCCACGCGGGCGCTCGCCCTTGGCCAGCCAATCGCAGCGCGAAGCTCCCCCCTTGGGCGGCTAGGGTCTGGCCCGAGACTACAGCCCAGCGAGCTCAGCCCTGACGTCAGTGCGGAGGACCCTGCCTGCTCAGGCGGCTCACATCTGTCCCTCCATCGGCAGGAATCCGTCCCCACGCCCTTCTCCTTTAAAGGACAGCGTGCAGAGGGTGGGGCGGGTCGCCTCCCCGCGATTCATTCAGGTCAAAGGGAGAGTGATCAAACTGGAAGGTGGCGATATTTTTAGTGAGCTGGGTCCAAAAATAAATGTTGGGCTGTGCTTGCCTCCCACCCTTTCCGCCTGGTCGGAGGGGTTGAGAAGAGGGGGAGGCAGGTGGTGTGCAGCGGCATTGCCTTGGCCAGCTGACGTTCCCCAGACCTGGGCAAATTCTCCAATCACCAGAGAGGAGGTGAGAGTCCAGTGAGTTGGGAATTTTTTTAACTTAATGTTTGTAAAGTATTAATCTGCCACTCTCAACCCGCGTTGGTGTAAGTCCTCCTTATGCAGCGAGGAAGAGAAGTTGGTCCTGGTTTTATAAATGCCAGGATGAACATCTCCACTACTATCAGCATGTTTCCTTATTCTGTCCTTAGTAGTCATCTCAGTATTACCATGAAGACGGTCACTCCCCTTTGACAGATGAAATATGATCAGAGAGGATAATTGGTCTAAAAAGTTGAACTCTTCAGCAAGGCTTTAATCCGAGACTGTGAGTGAGAACTAACCTGGAGAGGAGGAGGGCTAGGATTACAGAACCAGAACCTAGGAAATGCGTACTGCAGCATCTAACATACAGCTCCTATAAGAGGAAGCTGGCCAGGTCTCCCCTCTCTATGCCGTGTTGTCTGCCTATGAATCCACAGTCCTCTGAGCCAGTTCCACAGATATGGCTTCCCAGAGGCATTTCCCCTGCCCAGACAGAGAACTAAACATAAGCCCTTTTTCATCCTGGGGAGAAAACTGCTCTGTCATGTGGGTTTCATCCTGTAACTCATGTCGGTGGTGCCCTCTGCCAGAAACCAGGGCTCAAGTGAGCTAAAATAAAACCAGGTTGCAGGGACACTGAAGGGTGGTTTTGTCAAAGTACACCCCGAGGGACTTATTGGGGGGGCAGACAGACCTGCAGGTGGCATTCTTTGACTTTCTTATCGGAGGCACAGTTCCTTCTTAAAGCTTCCTTCATTTGGGTCTCAAGATCTCCAGCAATCCCAAATCTTGACCAGTGATCCCAAATTATGATTTCTTTCTCACATTCCTGGAAAGGGATTTCTGTTTGGGATTCCCTTTATTCCAAGACAAGGGATGAACTTTTTCTTTTTTCATGGATTTCTGCTCTCATTGTTGTTGTCTTGCTTGTTGACATCCCAGATGTAGCCCCAACATCACATGATAGATGTTCAGAACACATTTGTTGAATGAATGGAATTTGGGTTCTGGCTTTTAATCAGCAGTGAGCAGGCAAGGTGGGACTAGGGAGAGATAGTGCAATGCTACACCTGGTCTAGTTTGTCCAAACTTCCAAGGTGGGCTGCATGTTAAACTAGTGTGTAAATAATCATAGCCAACAGAAGCCTGGTCTGAGAGAGGTTTCCACATGAATAGCCCTTTTAGTAGCAAATCCTAGGAACAATGGGGCTGTACTGGGATGTCATGCCTGAAGCCTTTATATTTCAGAGGTGTTAGAACGGCAGCCAGGAGAATAACAAAGACAAGCTTTATTCCTTGCAAACTAGGCAGAAGCCTTCCCAGTGAAGTCATTTCCCACTCCCTTCCCAGGCACCTTCTTGCCCCATCATGAGAAATCATTGTTCCATGGGATAATTCTGATTTTATTAACTTTAACATTTTTAGCTTCAAATACACGACCTCCTTCCCCTCTCCTTATTTTACCCTTGGCCCCAGTTTCAATTAAGGAGGCAGGTATTGTGGCTGTTTCTCAGCGTATGAGAATCAGGAGTTACTGCTTAGAGTGGTCCTATCTCTTCCTTATGGAAAAGAACTTGCTGTAGTAGACAGATGCTGCTGCTTTCTGCTAGAGCTTGCTCTCTCCCCAGCTGAGGATGCTGACTCTGACACTTTAAGCCTTACTCTCGAGCCAAATGTTCCAGGAGACCTACAGTCAGTCTTGGCTGGGCACCTAGACGGACTACTATAATTTGGGACTGTTCTGGAAAATGGAGGAGGTGCGACCATGCCACATTAGCCTCACTGCAACTCTGAGTTCCATTTGCTTCTCTTTGGGGTGTCTTTTTCAGCCTGGAACAGTAGAGAGATCTGACTTCCCTGAGGTTCATTATTTTGTGGTGCTGGGATTATTAGAAGCTACATTCATCCATCTAGCAGTTTTGGGGCATCTGCCTTAAACCAAACCCTGTGCTAGGTACTGGGGGCACCTAGGTGAATGAAAGAATCGCTCCCCTTCAAGAACATCTTGGTCTAATAAATATCACTAAAACTTTCTGGTTGACAAAGTTCTCTCTTACTAGAACTTCAAGACAACCACTCTAAGAGAAAACAGAGATTGGGGACAGTCAAGGACTCTATCCAAAGTTACCTAGCTAGTAAGTGGAAGAACTGAAATTTGAACTCAGCTTCTAAGTCCAGACTGTGTCCTTTCAATTACACCCCACTGCCTCCTACAATGACTGTCGAGGATTGATTACAGGGAAAAGAGTAGGCACCTGGAGTAAGATGGCGGTGGTGCCCTCATCATTATCACTGGGTTTGTCATTCATTCATTCATTCATTCATCCATTCATTCATTCAAGAAACATTGAGATGGGAACTACAATGAGTGAGGCTCTAGCTGCAGATACAAAAGACAGTGAATAGGACAGGAAAGGTTCCTGCCCTCACACAACTTCTATTCTAGTAGAGGGGACGGACATCAAGCAGGTGAACAGATAATCAGATAAGATTACTAAGACCGGCAACAAGGGCCTCTGAGGAAACAGATGGAGAAGGAATTCACTGGATGTGTGATTCCTTCAGATCAGGTGTTCCAGGAAGGCCTGACAGAGGTGACATGTGAGCTGAGACCTGAAGAAGGGGAATGAGTCAGCTATGAGTACAGCCGCCATGGAAAGAAATTCCAAAAGATTGAGTGATGAATAAAAGATCCTAAGGTGGACATGAACTTGCTATGTCAGGGGGATCATAAGGTCAGTGTGGATGGAGGGTATGAGAAGACCCGAGACAGATGGGCAGGGATTAGATCGTGTTGGTCCCTGGAGGTCACACTAAGGGGGTTTAAATTATTATCTGAGAACAGTAAGAAACTATAGATTGCTTTCCAACTGAGACATAATGTGCATTGTATGTCATTTTACTATTTCTTTTTTTTTTTCTTTTTACAGGGACCGAGAGAGAGTCAGAAAGAGGGAAAGATAGAGACAGACAGACAGGAACGGAGAGAGGTGAGAAGCATCAATCATTAGTTTTTTGTTGCTGTCGCAACTCCTTAGTTGTTCATTGATTACTTTCTCACATGTGCCTTGACCGCGGGCCTTCAGCAGACCGAGCCACCCCTTGCTGGAGCCAGCGACCTTGGGTCCGAGCTGACAAGCTTTTGCTCAAGCCAGATGGGCCCACGCTCAAGCTGGTGAGCTCGGGGTCTCGAACCTGGGTCTTCCACATCCCAGTCCGACGCTCTATCCACTGCGCCACCGCCTGGTCAGGCTATCATTTTACAATTTCTAATAGCCACATTAAAAAAAGCAAAAAAAACCCACAAGTGAACTATTTATATTTTATCTAACCCAATATATCCAAAATGTTGTAATTTCCATCTGTGATTGATATGTTATTGAGATGTTTTACATTCTTTCATGCTATATCTTTGAAATTTTGTGTGTCTTCTTTTTATAGGCATCTCAGTTGAGGTCAGCCACATTGCAAATGCTCAATAGCGACGTGTGGTCAGTGGCTACTGTGTTGGAGAGAGAAGTTATAGAGAGTTTTAAGCAGGGATGTGGCAATATCTGATTACTATTTAACTCACAGCAAGGACATCTGAGTGGTACTTATAGAAACTTGGCTAGTTACTATCAACCCCTTATCAGATGGTGAGGCCAAGAGGCTGGACACCCACAGCTGAGTGTGTCTGGTCTACTCTGTGTTTCAAGCACTGTGCTGGGAGGGACAATCATTTGCCCAAAATCACAAAGCTAGAAAAAGGCCAAGCAAAACTTTGAACCCAGATCTTTTGGTTTCATGAGAAACCCTTTAGAAAATCCCCAATAATCCTAGCTCACAATGATAGTGTTTTTATTGTTACAATATAGCAAATGTAGATTAGTTAAGTGATGGCTTCTCTATGGTTATGATTTTTTTAAAATATTGTGTTCATTAAAAACATTCTATACTTAAGAGTAAGTAGATATAAATAATCTATGAACCACATAGTATATTTTAATGTGTATTAATTGATATAGATACAGGGAGGGGCAAAATTTGGTTTACAGTTCTGAGTATGTGAAACAGAGTTTATTGTTGTATTACTTTTCATATCAACAACTGTAAACCTACTTTTGCCCCATCTTGTATAACATGAATCACATAAAATATTTTAATTTGTGTCAATTTGTACCATATATATGTGAATTGTTCACAACTTAAAAATTTTGGTTTCTTTCTTGCCATACTTGCAGTAACTTTACTTTTAGAGTAAACTATTTAATCTTCTCCAGATTTTTGGATGCCCTCCTAAATCAAGAAAGGCTTTGCCTTTAAGGCAGAAACATCTGGATAAAAACAAAACATGATTGTTGAACCTAAGTATTCTCCTGCCTTACATTTTGTCTTTGACAGGGACAGTGACTCACCCATCACTAAGGAGCACTGGACCAGGAGTCCAGAGCCCTGCATTTTGATCCTAGCTTTGCTAAAAATATGTGACTGGGCGCTGGCTGGTTGGCTAAGTGGTAAAGCGTCATCCTGGTATGTGGAAGTCTGGAGTTCGATTGCTGGTCAGGGCACAGAGGAGAAGCAACCATCTGCTTCTCCTCAACTTCCGTTCCCGCAGCCATGGCTCAATTGATTAAAGCACATTGGCCCCAGGTGCTGAGGATGGCTCTGTGGAGACTCTGCCTCAGGTGCTAAAAATAGCTTGGTTGCGAATGGCTTCAGATGGGCAGAGCATCAGCCCCAGACAGGGTTGCTGGGTGAATCCTGGTCAGGATATATGTGGGAGTCTCTATCTCCACTCCTCTCACTTAAAAAGCAAGCAAACAAAAAAATGTGCGGCTGACCATCACCTGCAAGGCCATTAATAAGCTCAGATTTGTTATTATTTACTGGGAGCAAGAAATCCATTTGCTTTAAGGACCAGATATATCCCACCCAGTGGTGCAATGGAGCTCATCTTTCCTTTGCCAGGTAGAAGAGGGATTGGAATGTGCACAAGATTTACACCCAGAAAATCTGTGTTTCAATTCTATCACAGGGGCAAGTTCAGTGGTCTGGGCAATATATTTAAGAGTCTGTGAGTCTCTGAAAAATAAAGATAATGATCTTTACTCCTCCTGTATTACAAAGTGTGTTCACATGTTCAACTGTAACTATCTGCAATGGGCAGAATTCTAAGATGCGGAATTCCAGTGACTCAGGCCCTTGTGTGATCTCCTCCCTGTGAGTGTGGGTAGTACAGGTAACTTCCTTCTAACCAATAGCAAGAGGCAAAGGTGGTGGATGTCACTCCCCTGAGTATATAGTATCTTATGGCAAAAGTGAAGAGATTTAGCAGATATAAGTCAAGTTCCTAAAACGTTAATCCAAAGGGAGATATATCCTCAGTGGGCCTGACTTATTATGGAAGCCCTTTAAAAGAGAGTCTGTGCACTGGAGACTGAAAATATCCCTACTTAGATGCTACTGGCCATAAAGAAGCTGCCATGACTTCTATATCTGTAAGGAAATGAATTCTGTCAAAAAACACATGCACTTGAAAGAGAACCCCGAGCCTCAGAGACTCCAACTGTAGCTAACACCTGGATTGTAGCTGTGTGAGACCCTGAGCAGAGGACCCCACTAAGCCATGTCTGAACTCCTAACTGATTAAAACCATGGAAAGTATGAGATGGTAAATGAGTATTGTTCTAAGCTGCTCAGTGTGTGGTCCTTTGTTACACAGCACAGAAAACACTATCATTCTCATGATTCTTGGGACTGAAGGTTTAATTCTCTGCTACTTCTTAGAGCAAAGAAATTCAGTTCCTCTTTTTAAAAGAAATACTTTTGCTCCTCTTAATTCTTAAAGCTTCCTGGAGCAATAAGTTATGTGAGTTGAGCATTTACGTTTTTTTTTATATTTAGAAAATTAAATTTAACAGGGTGATATTGATCAGTAAGAAACCTTTACTCTTCTCAAGGCGAGGGTTCTAGTTATGGGCCTGGAGAAATGAACCATATTGCACATTTAATTTCAATAGCTATAATATTTAATGTTATACTCCAGCTCTGTGTGTGTGTGTGTGTGTGTGTGTGTGTGTGTGTGTGCGTGTGCACGCTTGAGCAAATCTCTGTCACCTGGGTCCCTGCAGCAACCCCTGTCTGAGTAGCAGGAAGGAGATGAACAGGTGAAGTGAACACGTGCTTGGTTATTTTCTATGTGCCATCAGTATTTTGTGGTTAAATTATTTAAAATTTGATTTAATAACCTTCTACTTTTTCAAAATGTACAGCTGGTGGGACCTGTGGTTCATGCGTCTTCACCAGCAGCTGGGACATCCCACCTGTGGGGTCTGTCTCTGCTGTAAATTACTTGAACTCTGTGTTTTGAAACTAGTTTAATAAGTCCTTTACTGAGGAGCTCCTGCAGGACTGGCCAGGAACTGCTGATCGCTAGTCTCAGTGACAACAGCTGGGGGTATAAACCTATAGTTGGGAGGAACTTCCTCAGATTGTCACGTGTTGCTTTGTCAAACGAGACTAAGTAGTTGAGCTTGTCCCGAGCTTTGCCTTTGGACCACTTCAGCAGTGGGATTCAAATAATTTAACAACTGTTTCTCTGCCTTAATGACCATTTTAAGTATAAAATAAAGACATACTGGGGGTAGTTTATTATTTCATGCATTTAATACTTAAGAACAATAAAAGAGGTACACAAAACTAGATTATGTTATAAAAAAGAGTTTTAAAATATTTTTTTTGTTTTGTTTTTAGCGAGCAAGAGAGAGAGAGGGGGGGCGGGGGACAGCTAGGGACAGACAGACAGGAAGGGAGAGAGATGAGAAGCATCAATATTTTGTTGCAGCACCTTAGTTGTTCATTGATTGCTTTCTCATATATGCCTTGAGTGGGGGCTACAGCCGAACCAATGACCCATTGCTCAAGCCAGCGGCCTTGGGCTCAAGCTAGCAACTTTGGGCTTTAAGCCAGTGACCTTTGGGCTCAAGCTAGGGACCATGGAGTCATGTCTATGATCCCATGCTCAAGCCAGTGACCTGGCACACAAGCTGGTGAGCCTGTGTTCGAGCCAGCCGGTGACCTCAGGATTTTGAACCTGGGTTCTCTGTGTCCCAGTCTGACACTCTATGCACTGTGCCACCACCTAGTCAGGCAATAGTTTTAAAGTATTAATGAAAAAATGTTAAATAATACATAACAAAAACAATAAAACTGTTATTTAAGATATTTCTATATTGCTCCTTGATTGGCATCCTCACTTGCAATTTTTCTCATCTATGGATGGAATGAACATTACTGTGGGCACTTAGAACACACTGTTGCACAGATGAACATTAAAAAAGAGCGAGGAATGTAAATTTGTGATTTCCACATTGGGCGGCTGCGCAGGCACCCACCTTAGAGAGAACACTGGTTACAAGTGCCATGTTAACAACTGGTTTGCCAAACTCAACAAAAAATTAGGTATCAGTTCTGCTAAACCAGTGTGAGCCGGCTGAATCCCACTACTGGACCACTCTTTTGGCTTTGCCCCCAGATTGGTTCACTGGGTCTTTGCCTTTTCTAGCCGACTCTGGCCTCTTGTCACCTTGGGGCGGCTGAGCGAACCCAGAGAGCCACTGCTACCGCTGCAGCCTGGTTAGGATGTAGGACAAAAAGAAAGAGCTGCTTATGAACAGGCCCAGAAACCACCACTGTGGTGAGTGCTTCTGGGGCAGAGGTTAAATAGTTTTCATCTATTAAAAAAACCCAAAAAACCCAGGTGATAGCTGTTGTGATTACTATTTACAGGTGAGAAACTGAAGCTCTGTCCATGGCCTCAGTGCAAGTTGGGACCCAGACCCAGCTGAGATCACTGAGGAGACACTGGGCTTCAGAGAGGGCGTAGCCTGGACAAAGGTGGAGAGACAGGACTCCAGCCTTTGGGGACCACTCTGCATGTCCTCCATGGCCTTCCAGATCCACTCCTTCCCCTCCTCCTCCAGCTCTACCTGGGAGGCTGACTCAGGACCCAGCAACAGGATTCTTCTTCCAAGGGATTCAGTGAGCAGGAGGCCCGGCGGGAGATCAGAGGTAGGTGTACTTAATCTCTCCACTCCCCTGTGGGCCCGGGTTAGACAGGGGTCCCCAAACTTTTTACACAGGGGGCCAGGTCACTGTCCCTCAGACCGTTGGAGGGCTGGACTATAAAAAAACTATGAACAAATCCCTATGCACACTGCACATATCTTATTTTAAAGTAAAAAAACAAAATGGGAACAAATACAATATTTAAAATAAAGAACAAGTAAATTTAAATCAACAAACTGACGAGTATTTCAATGGGAACTATGGGTGCGGATGCATCCTGTGCTCCTCTCACTGACCACCAATGAAAGAGGTGCCCCTTCCGAAAGTGTGGCAGGGGCCGGATAAATGGCCTCAGGGGGCTACATGCGGCCTGCAGGCCGTAGTTTGGGGATCCCTGGTTTAGAAGGTGGTAATGTTTTTCTCCCTATAGCCACAGCTTCTGGTGGCCTGGGGCCGCTCACTCTCTTGCCCCTTCAGCTTGGGGCGGTCCCTGCTTTCTGCTGTCACTGGCCCTGGGGCTTCCTCCTCCATAGTGAAGTCCTTAAACCTTGTTTTCTCCTTCATTAGTAGCCCCTTCGAGTGTTTCCATCCAGGACCCTGACCCACAGGGAAACAGAAGTGGGTTTTAGGTAATGTCCGTGCAGCCCTCACTAGGTTGCTGAGGTATATTATAGGTTCCCTGTGTGTTTCTTATATAGTCTTTCTGGCTATTGGCATGTGAATTCGATAAAAGGCTTTGGGATTTGGCAATTAATTAGAATAGGAAAACCAGTTAGAGGTGCTGGGAGAGGCAAGACAGAAATTTGCGGGGGACCTTCCCCTGGGCAGCTCTTCTGGCTGCTCTTGCGTCACCAGAAGATTGTGGAGTTCCTCTCCTTTGGCCACTGACAGAGACTGGAGGTATTCACTCCTTGTGCCTCAGTCTCCTTATTTGTAAAGACAGGGCTTATTGTGAAGAGTGAGTGTTGGCTGTATGCGAAAGCACGGTCTAAGCCCTGATGGTCTTTCCAAACCTAGAGTGTCCTGTGCCAGGGGTCCAGCTAACATGCAGCTAGTCTTGAGTCTGGGAATGAGGAGCAGTGTGCTGAGCTGGGCATGGAGTTTCTTTCAAAGCTTGAGTCACTGTAACTTGCTGACCTGCATGGCGTTTGCTGCTGAGATGTAGCAAAATACGTGTGTGTTCTATGTGCCCACTGGGAGTAAGGTGTTACTGTGCCTCACTACAGAGGATTAGGGGTTGGAACTACAGCGCCAAGTTCCTAGTCTAAGAATGGATTTTATATTTAGAGGGGGGGGGTCTTAGAAGGAGTGGATGAGGTTGGAGGGGGCTGGGTGGTGGGTTTACAGTGACCCATTAAAGGGGGGATTTTCCAGCTTCAAGAGGCATGTCCAGGACAATTGGTACCAAGTGCCATTTCTGAGCTACCATCAACATGACTTTGCCAGTATCTATCCAAGGGCAGCTTCACTCTATCCTCCCAACACCTTCCTGAGGCAGGTGATCTTACCCGCATTTTACAGAAGAGCAAACTGAGCCCTGGTCACATTATGTAATTTTCCCAAGGTCACAATTTAGGTTGCAGAGTCTGAATTTGGACCCACATGTACCAACTCCAAAGTTGGTAATGGACAAAACCTACAAAACAACGAAAGCACCAGCAACCATTTCTTGGGGTGTCTCCAACATGCCGTGCTATGCTAATCACATGTAATCCCTACACCAGAGGGTCTGCATTCCTAGTGTGGACGTAAAATTTTTTTCATCTCTCCCTGCCACACATACATACTTAACACCTGTGCTCTAATTGTAGGTAAACCTCAACAACCTAATTGTGGGGACTATTTAGAATAAGATTCTACTCATCAGATAATGGGGAAAATCAGGCCTGCTCAACCCATCAGAAAATCTTTAATTAGTGAGGGGTAAGAGGAGAATCTTGGCAGCCCTGTTTCTCAGGAGAAGATGGAGGAGATAAAAATCAGTATTGTTAAAGTCGTCATTAACATCTTTTCTCACCATCACATTTTCCATTCTGTTTGCCATGTTGGCATTTTAATTTTCCAAAGCCTTGTGAATTTATGTTACTTGGTAACATCTCCCCATGGGATATTGAAATCATCCTATACTCTGGAAAATACAGGGGGTACTCGGGTTATGACTGTTTCAACATACAACATTTTGAGTTTACGATGCTCACTCCCAAGAAGAGATAGAAACCCCAGAACACAAGAGATTTACTACCAAGGGTTTGGCAGAAGGTTTTTCTATGGTAGAGGGTGGGTTGACAAAATTTCAGGCTGAGGACCCCAGTGATGACAGATTCAGTAAGGTCTACAGAGCTGTTATGAATGCTTTGTAATGCTATAGGCAGATTTTGGAAGAGAAGTTATCAACCTTCCAGACTAGCCTGGAACAATTCTTTAAGAAGGTAGAGAGGCCTGCAACAGATCCTGTCCCCTCTACATCAGCTGCTTCTCGAGATGAAACACCTGTAGTACAGGTAGAATCATCTCCAGTGTCTCCTGCATGTTCCTTAGGCATCCTGACTCACCTGACCCAGTGTCTCCAGCACCTTCTGCAGGTTCTCCTGCCTGTCCAGCTTCCTCCTCCCACTAGGTCACTCTCTCCCACCTTGCAATGCCCCTTCCAGTGTGCAAGCCAACCACAGGAATAAAGGTGAGACATTTTTTAAACTTTTTTTTGTCATTTTTTTCTGTTATAGTGCAGTAGAGGATATTTATGTCCTTCTCCTTTTTCTGTGGCTTAGTTGTGTTTTTATGTTCTAGATTATGATTTTTACAACTGTTTTAGGATAGGTAAGTGACTTAGGCTAGGGTGTGTTTTGACTTACACCAAAATTTGGGTTATGTCACTGTGGTAGGAATGAAACTGTGTCATAACCTGAGGATCTCTGTAATGGTGAAGATGTTTCTGGATGCTACCTTTAGGGAAAAGTTGACCTATGTGGATTTTGTTCAGATTAAAATAGCTGAGGTCTTGTTTATGTACCTGCATCATTTGTGACTTGGGGCCAGTTCTGTGCTTGGGATCAAGGCTGAAATCAGACTGAACTGTGAAGGAGATGACATCTGGCTTGATCCATACTCCATACCCTCTCCATTTCTGGCTTGTTCTCAATGATAAATGGACCCCTCTGAGCATCTCATTCTGACCTTCTTTCTGTGTCTTCCCCTCTCCTGCAGGCTTATTATTCCTTTTTAAGCCCATCAAAATCTACCTGTCATTAATAACAAGTGTTGGAGAGGCTGTGGAGGAAAAGGAATCCTCATCCACTGTTGGTGGGAATGTAAAGTAGTACAACCATTATGGAAGAAAGTATGGTGGTTCCTCAGAAAATTAAGAGTAGAACTACCATATGACCCAGCAATCCCTCTACTGGGTACATACCCCCAAACTCAAAAGCACTGGTATGTAAAGACACATGCAGCCCCATGTTCATCACAGCATTGTTCACAGTGACCAAGACATGGAAACAACCAAAGTGCTTCTCAATAGATGATTGGATAAAGAAGGTGTGGTACATATATACAATGGAATACTACTCAGCCATAAGAAATGATGACATAGTGTCATTTATGACAACATGATGGACCTTGAGAATAAGTAAATCAGAAAACACTAAAAACTATGATTTCACACATTGGTGGGATACAAAACTGAGACTTAAGGACATAGATAAGAGTTCAGTGGTTACCTGGAGGAGGGGCATGTAAGGGATATATAGGGGGCTTGGGGAAGGGTATAAACAGGGACAAATATAAGGGGACGAACAATGACTTGACTTTGGGTGATGGATGTACAACATAATCGACTATTCAAATGATGTAGTGATGTTTACCTGCAATCTGTGTACACCTGTTGATCATTGTCACCCTGTTAAATTTAATTTTCTAAAAAACAAACCAAAAAAAACTACTTGTCATAAACACCATTCTCTCAGCGCCTCTCCCAGTGTCCAGCCCACTGGGTTTGGCAGCAGAGCATTGAGAAAAGAGTGAAGATTTTGAAGTCCAGCATATCTGAGTTTAAACCCTGGTTCCACCACATATTAGCTATGCAGTCATGGGCAAGATAACCTCTCTCTTAGATTGTTGTAGCTGTCAAATGGAAATGATCAGCCCTACCTCTAGATGGTGGTAGCCAGCTTTCGGAAGGGAACCTATATGAAACATCCAACCTGTTTCCTGGCACACAGTAAAACCCATAGTTTCTTTCCTAATATTTTTCTTCCTTCTAATGTCGACTCAATTCTTCCTTGTTCATCTCAGTTTCAGAACGACAGTTCCTGATTATACTTTCCTCTTTCTTCAAGAAGATGAAATTGTCACGCTGGACTGGTTTTGCATCAATCTTTTACGTGCGTGTCAGTGACATGATGGTTGAGTGCAGGCAAGGGCGAGCTTTCTTAGACAATTAGTAAGCATTTACTCAAAGCAAACAGAGGGACTGGGAGTAAGGCAGGACCTCAAAGCTATCCCATCCTCACCTCTGTGGCACCCAACAGGATGTTTCTACATTCTGCTTGGATGCTTTCCATGTCCAAGAGCTCATTCTGTCACCAGCCAGTGCCCGCAGTTTTGGACAGCTCTCGTTGTTACAAGGTGCTCCATTCCCTTGGGCCGACATCTGTCTTCCTAGAGCTGTGATCCACCTTTCCAGCCTTTGGATCTTATTAGAGGAGCTCTCCCTTTTTCACATGGTAAAAGTGTAACTATTAGAAAACTGTGATCCTGTGTTTACACAGTTTTTTCTCCATTCTTTCGTCTAGATTTCAGGCATTGTTTTACTTAACCTCAGTTATATTTCACCATTCTATTTTACCTCGTTAGCAGTCGTCCTTTCCTGACTTGATGGGTGTCTACGGGGGGACAGGGGGTAGGAGCACCACCTTTGATATCAGACAAATTTGCTTCAAATCTTTGCTTGGGCACTTGCTGGAAGCTGCAGTTTACCTCTTTATAACATGGAAGCAATAATACCAGCCTCATAGTACTGCCATGCAGATAAGATGTTCTGATATATCAAAAACATGTGGTCTAGTGCCTGGCATGGAGAGGTTGCCATAATTCCACATGGCAACTGTGTAATTATTATTTACTAATTGCCAGGTAGGTAGTCATCACATCTGATTCTCTTAGAAAATCTTCTCAATGACCTTTAAGCTTTTAATGAGCCTGGATTTGGGAGTTTTTTCCTCCCTTTTACCAGGAAAATGGCATTAAGTAAGTATTTCACTTATTTCATGACAAGTACAGATTGTTTGGAGGGTGATAGGATAGTCAAAATACTGTTCAAGAGTTGTTTTAAATATGTTTGAGGCAAGTTTTAATAAAAACAATTTGGATTTTCCATGGCTTAACCATGTACATCCTAAGAGGCCCTCTGGGAATGCAGCAGAATGTCCAGACGTCCGTGGGCAGAATTCCAGAGCTTCTGAAAGATGAGCATGCCCTGTGTCTGATGAACAAGGCATGATGAATCCTCCTGATGAAGTCCAGTGATGCCTTGCCACTGACCAGCCTTTCGGGAAGGACTGAATGAACTCACCTAGAAGAAAAGGGTGGGTGGGTGATGTCAGGAAAGAGTCTCAGTTATCAGAAGTCAGGCAGTGGGAGCTCTGGGGCTTCCATACCGTTGACTCCCTCCGTTGTTCTCACAGCCCAAGACACATGCTTTGGCTATGATGTCATCTGACATGGATAGACACGCTGAGGCCAGAGCTGTCAAGCAGATTCTAGATTATGATGAAGGGTGGGGGGGTGGGGGGGTACAATTTCAGGGCCACGTGAGTGTGCAGTGAGTAATGTTTTCCAGCAGGGTATTATCTACCTATCATTGATGAGGGGGCAGAATGAATTGAACTCTTTAAGATATTCAAGAACAGTTCTTATATATACCCTCAAAGATTCTATCTTTTCAAATTAGAATCCTGCATTTAGTAGTCTCATCTTTTGTGCTAGGAATATATTTTTGTATCATACAGTTGAATTTAGATGACCAATTCAACATTTATTCAGTCCGTCACTCAGTTGGTCATTCAGTCAATTGGTCTGTGATTCAGCCATCCAATCTGTTACTCTGCTGATCCATTGGCCATTCAGCCTTTCAGTAATTCCACAAATTGCTATTGCTTATCTCTTTCTGTACCAAGAGCTCTGCTGGGTACTGGGGATTCACAGGATGTACTCTCCTTGGGAAGACAGATCTTAAACAACAAAAGGTGATGAATGGAAAGTGTGGGCCCTGAAGCGAAAGTTTAGTCTGGCTGGAGATTACAGTTCTTTTATTACCTAAAACATCAGATTCAAGTGACTTAACTTCTGGGGTGTACAAATAAATAACACCAAATACCCCTCCATTAGAAAGATTAAAAGCTAACATTTGTGGAGCTCTTGCCATGTAGCCAGGCACTGGGCCAAGTCCTTTATAAGTATCATCACACTTAATCCAACAATCCTCAGCTAGGGACTCTTGAGTATCCCCATTTCACAGATGAGGCAGCTGAGGCTCCAAGAGGATAAGCCACTAGTCTTCAGTCACATAGAGAGAAGCGGCAGAGCCAGGAGCTGAACACTGATCTGTCTTAATCTCAGAGTTCAGGGTAATAACCTTGAATATCCCCCTCGGCCCCCCGCTGCTGCCAAAACCCCGGAACTGAAAAACCTGTAACGAAAATCACTGAGCAGTTAGGGTAAAGAGAGCCTCTGGACCTCCCTAGTGAAATCCCAGACAGCCCAGAGCTCTGTAGCGAGGCTTGCCACCCATGGGAACAGGAGCAGGAACTTGGGGTAACCAGGTCAGAGAGCATTTAGGGATGAGCTATGTTCCTGCATCCCAGAAGCCATGAGAAAGCTTTGCAGGAAGCTATTTGTAATAGTAGAAAGACCTTAGGCAATCCAGCTGACAAGCGAATTAATCTCATGCTTGCATGTGCATTTTAAATGTAGCTAGAATAATGTAAACTGAATTAGAAAGCCTAATGTCCACATGACATCTTTATTTGGTTGTAAAGCAATCCATTACACATACTCTTTCCTTTTCAATGATCAGAAACATAAAGTGAGTCAGTCATTTTTGTAAAAATAGACCCAATATTTCAAAAGAAAATAGTTTTCTTAGAGAACATAGCCTTCTGCCTATTTTTTCTCCCTCCTGTTTCTTGCTCCAATTCAGTAATGTGTATCTCTTGTCCAGATGTTAGATCATTTTGAGCTAATTTGGGAATCTTTGTGCTTAATTTAGAAATGATTCATCTACAAATTGAGTAGTACCTAAGTTTGGCCAGAGATGGGGAGAGTAGCTCGTAATGGTGGTGATTCAGGCTTCCCCGTGAGTGAGCCGTCTTCTGTCGCTTGATGCCACTGAATTGCTAAGATGCCTCAGCTTGCGCCTGTACAACTGTGAGCACCACAGCGCACTCCCTCAGCAGCCTCTGTTGTTGTCCCTCATGTGGTCTGAGGTGATCCTGTGTTCATGGGCACTGCGGAGTTTGTGCCACGTTTTCTCAATGAAGGCTGAGTGAGTTCTGTTCCATGTGTCTCCTGGTCAGTTCTGTTTGGTGTTCTACAGTTGCCACAGGGTTAGTTTATACATCATCTCCTCGCCCAAAGGGATTCTTTTACTCAATTTCTCAATATCGATAAAGATGTCACCTTTCTTTCCCGACTCAAGAATAGTGAGCCTCAGAATCCAACCAATCTGCCTAAACCCCATACAGCTAGTGTGCTACTGCCTCTTCCTTACAACAGCTCATACTACTCTACTAGTGCAATGCTACAGTTACTGCCATCACATTCACCACCACCAGCACCGCCACCACCTCTTCTCTTACCACTAGCAGACAATATTTGGGAACACTTACAATGCTAGAGACACTAGTTCAGTTCTTTATACATTGCATTTAAATTAATCCTTGTACCAGTCACATATGGTAGGGTGCTATTTGGACCCTGGTTTCGCTGGGGAAGAAAAAGCAAGGCTCATATCAGCAGAGTATTTCACCTGTCTTCCCATTAGCAAATGGCAGATGTCTTCTCTAAATCCAGTTTACCTGAGAGTATGCCTGTAACCATAACATTGGTGTTTTCTGCTTAGAGCATATCACCTCTGCACTGTTATTTACATAGTACCGGCTGTTGGCATCCACTGCTTTCCTGTGAACAAAGCTGTAAGAGCAAGCCAGTCATTTTGGCCTGCAGTGCTTTTAACCTCCTGATACTTTGACCACAACCTGCACCATCCGTCAAAGTAAATCCTACGAAGGAGACAGAAGTCCTGCATTAGCGCGAACCTAGAGGATGGGTTTTAAGCTCTGGTCTCCTCTCTGTGGCAGACAGTTTTCTTATCAACCTCCAGGCAAGAGAATCATCTTCTAAGTAGTTCCTTCCCTTTGCTACATGACTTCTTCTTCCCTCCTATACTAGGATTTAGAGGACCTTAGTTCTTTCTAGAAATAGAGTGTATCTATAAGGCTTTCTACAAACTTTATTTCTCTAGGTTAAACAATTCTAATCTTTGGCCAGGAGCACCTGGTGTTATGTTTGGTAATTGAAAATTATCTCATGGTTTCTAATTTCAAATAGCCTCCAGCAAAAGGTGGGTGACTCCTAGTATTGCCTTTAGGCTCAGGCATGAGTGGCTCCTGTCCTGGGACTCCACTCTGGCCTTCTCTCTGGTCACGCATCCCTTGCTGGCCAGGCTTAGGTTCCCTGGACCCCAGAACACGCTGCTTGAAGAGCCCTAATCCCACTTCCAGAGAGGAATGTGCTTCTTCCCTGTGGCCATTCTCCTCCAAAAATGGACCTATCACAGCTACCCTTAGATCCTGAGAAGAGGGGGACCAACAGATGCTATGTGAGCAAGACCCCTTGGGGGCATATAGAGTTTGGAGTGGAAGAGAAGATAGGCAGTCCGGAAGCCAGGGGGCGTGTCCTGGAGCTCAGAACTTAAATCTGGCCTTCTGGGTTGTTTTGAAGACATTTATCACAGTAGGAGGATGGAACACATTTTTATTTAGCAGTGTATTAACTTGATTTATAACATCTATAAATCTTTGTATATATTTAGACATAAACAAAGAGACCTCAACTTATACCCTTTTGCCCTGGGTCCCTCAAGTGTTAGGGACAGGTCTGTCTGTTAGCTACCACTAGAGTGACCAGTCATCCCAGTTTACCTGAAACTAAGGGATTTCTTGGGATGCAGGATTTAAAGTGCTAATGGAGAGAGACCCAGGCAAACTGGGAAAAGTTGAGTGGATGACTCTAGACCAGGGGTCCCCAAACTTTTTACACAGGGGCCAGTTCACTGTCCCTCAGACTGTTGGAAGGCCAGACTATAAAAAAAAAACTATGAACAAATCCCTATGCACACTGCACATATCTTATTTTAAAGTAAAAAAAACAAAACGAGAACAAATACAATATTTAAAATAAAGAACAAGTAAATTTAAATCAACAAACTGACGAGTATTTCAATGGGAACTATGGGTGCGGATGCATCCTGTGCTCCTCTCACTGACCACCAATGAAAGAGGTGCCCATTCCGGAAGTGCGGTGGGGGCCGGATAAATGGCCTCAGGGGGTCGCATGCAGCCCATGGGCCATAGTTTGGGGACCCCTGCTCTAGACCATCCAGTGTCTATAATACTGTGACTGCTATTGATTTGGATAACTATACAGAGCTCAGTCTTAATTTTGGGGCAAGAAAGAACTTCTATGTACTTTTTCATCATAATAGCACACTGGGAATTCCATTTAATACTCTCAGAGTCAGAAGATAATTATAGGTCATATAACCACAGGCAGGGCTCCCGTTTGCAGGACAGGATGCACCCATTAGCAGTGGCCTTTGTAAAATTGCCACCAAAATCAACACTAAGCATTCATTGACCACTAGAAGGAACATCACTGTTGGAAGTCAAAATAGCTTTCCATACCTAAGACTGTCTTATTTTTCCAAGAATAAGGAGTCTGGGGATGATTCCATGTGACATTTTCCTATCAATACCCAGTTCTAGCTTGGCTACTACTATCTTGGCAACTTCTTCCCAGGGAGCCTGCAGGTAACTAGGAGCTGTGGATATTTTGAAGTATTTGGCAACTAAAAAAAGAGTAGATGCAAGCACTGTTAGGCAAACAATTCCTAGGCAAAATTGAGAGGTAGGTGAAGTTAATCTCTACCCATGCTGCTGCTTCTATTTTTTCTACTATCTTGTTTTCTGAGTGCTTGGGGAATATCACATTCACTCACTCATTCATTTGGCAAATAAGGCCAAGAGTAGTAGCATTCTAAGAGGAAGGAACTGCCAGAGAAAGGCCCTGCGGCAGGCACTTACTTGAAGATCTAAAAGCAGACCGGAGGCATGAGCTGTGAGAGGACAAAAGTGGAGCAAGCCGGTGTCTAAGAGGTGGTGAGGGTCCAGGTCACACAGGACCTACAGTCAAGACTTTGGATTTTATCAAGAGCAATGGAAAGGCAGTGTGGTAGGCTGAATAATGAGCCCCAAAGATATCCACATCCTAGTCCCTGGAACCAACCTGTAAATGTTATCTGTTACAACAGAAAACAGACTTTGCAGGTATGACTAAGTTAAGGATCTTGACATAGGGGAGATTATCCTGGATTTTGCAGGTGGGCCCTAAATGCCATCACCTTTAACCCTATAAAGAGGGAGACGGAGAGTTGACACAGACAGAATAGGCGGCAATGTGACTACAGAATCAGAGATTGGACTCGTGGCCACAAGCCAAGGAATGCTGGCTGCCTCCAGAAGCTGGAAGAGGCAAAGAACAAATTCTTCTCTAGAACCTCCAAAGGGAGGATGGCCCTGTTGACATGCTGATTTCAACCCAGTGATACTAATGTTGGACTTCTGGTCTCACACGTGTGAGACAATAAGGCTTTAAGCCTCATGTCTGTGATAATCTGTTATAGCCAAAGAAATGAATACAGTTCTTAACTTTCGTCTATGATGCGAAGTACATCTGTCAGTGACCACTTTGGGTGCCGCATGGGTCAGAGTGTGGAGAGGGCCCAGAGTAGGAGTGGAGAGACCAGCTGGGACGTTCTGGGCGGGCACACAAATGAGACACAATGCAGCAGTGGGGGCTGAAGGGACGTGAGCACTCGAGACTTTCTTTAGAGGCAGAATGAAAGACTTGCTGACAGATGGCCACTGGAAAAGCAGGCTCTGAAAAGTCAGCAACAACTTAGTCTGAATGTAAATGTGCTTTTTCTTCCTAGGACAACTTGTAATTTTAAAAAGAAGCACAGGGGTAACCCAGAGGTAGGATTTTAGGCTCTATAACACCCCAAATGTGGAGAAAGTGTTTACCGGGCCATGGGCTTGTTGAGTTTCACCATAATGCGTTCTCCCTAGCCGCCCACTTGCTCTGTTTATGATTTACCACACCTCCCGTTTTAGAGGTAGATGAGCTACAAATCTACAAATCCACTGAGGGTATTTTTCTATGCTGTTTCAAAGGGAATTTTTTTGGCACTCCTGAGTGGGCGAGGCATCTGAAAGATGTGGTTTAAATGTCACCATATTGATGTCCTTATCACATTTCATGAGTTTCTCATATTGGTTCTTAAAATTCAGCATGTATCCAGTTCACCTGGGAAGCTTAATATGTCAAGCTGAGTTGAGAAATGTAGCTCCAGGTATTCTGATCCTAGGTCGGGGCTCTGACTGTAAAGCATGTGACTCAGCTTGGTTGGGTGACACCTGAGATTCTGCATTTCTGACCACCCCTAAATGCGTGAGGCTGATGCTGCTGGTCTCTGGGCCATACTTGGGAGAACAAAGTCCATAGGGCTCATTTTCACGTGCGCTCTGATGAGACTGACTTGGTTGTGACACCATGTGTGTCAGAAACAAAGGTAGCTCAGGCTCTCTGCCCAGCCCTTCTGCACACAGTGATGGCTGTGCTGTGGTCTCGGGTAGTGGATTCTTTCCTCTCTAAACGGGGGACACTGCATTCTCTCCTGCTGAGCTCATGAAGGCCTCCTTGCCAGATCCAACAGAGGCCCGCTTCCCAGACTGGGTTACAAGGCTGAGGCTGGCCAGGCTTGCCCCTTCCGAGAGTGCCTTGGGCCAGACGACTTCCTCAGCCTGGCAGTTTTTGTCTTGCTTGGGGCCCCATAAGGGTAGGCACGCCACAGTCAGCATGCTGTTTCTAACACACAGTCTTGGCCACTTTCCTTGCCCACTTCAAACCCTGCCCTGGTCAAGCTCATTGGCTTACCACAAAGCTCACTTTCATCTCCAGCCTTTACAAACTACCACCCACACACACAGCCGCCCCCCCCCCCCCCAATTCCTTGTTTCATATGCTCGCTTTCTCTTCTTCCAGACCTGAGGAGTCACACTTGAACCTAGAAACCACCAGACGATGGGGAAGGATGCATGTGGAGAAGAGAGAGGAGCAGGATTGGGGCATGAGAACAGGCAGTGCAGACCAGTGTAAAACCTGTGGTTAAGAGCATAGGTTTTAGCATTGGTCCAGCTTGGCTGCACCTCAGCTGTGTGATGTTGGACACATCTCTGGGCCTCAGATTTCTCATCCATTAAATGGGAAATGTAAAATCTTTCTCCCAGGCTGTAGAAGGGTACTTAAGAGGCTTGCATCAGGCTCATACTAAGGGTGGAGACCAGCAGTTCAGATCAGCTGTTGCTGTCTGGCACCCTTTTATCTCCTAAATGTGCTTCTTCTCCCTTCTCTCTTCGCTTTACTCTCAGGATCTTGGAGCCTTCATGGACGTACCATTTTTGGCATTTCCTCTAGGTGAAATTCCACAGGGGTGGAACATACTGATTGTATTCCAAAGACTGTTTTTGATAATTGACCAATAGGAATGGTTTTGGGCTGTCCATTTAGCTCCATTATCAGCAGCACTTTAAAAGGAAATAAATTGAAATGTTCATTATTTCAGCCATTAGTCCAAACTTGGAGCAAACAGGAACCTCAAGGTCTAAACATTTCCCCTGTAAAGCTTTGTTTACCTTGGAGACCAATGTCAACACAATTAGGTTTCAATGTCAACAACTTGGGAAGGTTTGAAGTCCAGGACAGAAGTCTTTCATACATCTGGTGTGCGGGGCCACAGTTAACACCGTCCTTTCTAGTCTCAAAGGGGGGGCATTTCAGGGTTGCTCCAACAAATGCCATCACCAGGAACTGACATTAGATTCCAGGTGTGGTTATGATGAGAATTAGGGGGGAAAGGGAACTATTTGAATATGTGCAGAGAAGGTCCAAAGATGAGCATTCACTGAGCCCTGCCACTTCCACCAGCAGCCAGATGAGACATCATCTGTCCTTGGATCACCTACAGAAAAGAAATAGGGGCTCTGGCTGGGCTTCCTTCCTCCACATTCATCAACAAACGCTTCACCAGGATTTAGTGGCAGCCACTCTCGTAGATACTGGTGAAGTAGCAGGGAAACAGACACACAGAAACCCTTCCCTTTGTGGAGCCCATGTTCCAGTTAGGGCACAGCTTTAAGTCTTATAAAAGAGCTACTTGCCCTGGTCTGAATTCAGAGACACAAAAGGTTTCTAAGTCCTGGGGTTTGGAGGGGGTGGGGGAGAAACTTTACAGATCATCTAGTTTCTTGGGTCATTATTTTTCTTCCGGTCATGTGCTTCTTGGAGAATATCATAGGAGCTGAGTTATGTAGACTTCAGCCTTCAGTTTCACAGGGCTTCAGTCTTGTGCCCCCTTCCCTACCTTCCAGCTTCTGATCTGGTGCTACCGTCCTGAGAGCATTCCTCAGCAGGCTGCTAAGAGGGTGTGGACATAAAAGGGGCCACAGCTGAAACTGACAAGCTCAGTAAAAGCCTGTGTGGTAGCCTTGCAGGCTCAGAGGCCTAAAGTAACTACACAGGATGATGGTCTAAAATGAAAACTTTCTAACTAAAAGCAGTTCATGGTGGGTAGTCATGTCCTAAGGAGGTATTTTCTCTAACGAAGGTCAGTACTTTAATCTAGCCTGTCAGTTGTCTTTCACATCTATAATAACATACCTGATAATATGCCTTGTAATCTTCTTTTCCTGTGCCGCCCCCCCACCCCACTCCTTTGCAGGCTTCCTACCAGAGCAGGAGCCAACAGACCCCTTCATTGTTATTGTTATCATGTTAATTGTTAACTGGTAGCAACCTTATTTCGGCCTGTGTAAAAGAAGTTTCAGTATATACATTTTTACTTTTTATTCAATCCCAGAGATTTCCCCCACTTTGCTTCCTCTAACCTCCCTAATCGTCACTAATCAATTTCAGGTAACTTCCTTACTTCTTTCCCTTTTATTCTGATGTGTAAAATAAGTAAGTGATGAAGCTGCCATTTTCTGGAGTAATGTTGTAGTAATATAATGTTATAGTAATTAAATATATAGAAATATAAAAAACAAATATAGAAGATATATAAAAGTAATTAAAATATAATATTAAAAATAATTAAGGAAATTAAATAAAGTTATGCCATCTGGATAGGAATTAATATAGTGGGTGCAGATGTCATAAACAGACTCTGACTTTCAAGCAGGGCTCAGTTAGTGTGTGTGTGTGTGTGTGTGTGTGTGTGTGAAGTTATACATAGATAAGAAGTGGCTTGGTGTCTTAACTTTGTAAGTTAATGTAAATAAAAACATCTTAAAAAGTGGTTTGATGTAACATTTCAAAAGATTAACATAAAAGAGGTTCCCGGTGAGGAACTCCCCAAAAGGTGGTTTGAGATAATAATCCTGTAGATTGACACCTGTCAGAAGGCGTTGGCCAGAAAAGGTACTCAGGCTGAGGGGTCCCCTGCTGCAGTAGTCGCCCAGACTCCAGCGTGAACATAAACTGTCTCCACGCTGCTCTAGGCTCTGACCACAGACAGCTGAGAGGAGCACACCGACGGGGGCCCCCCTTAAACTGTACTCAGGCACGCCAAAAGGACTTGTGAGTAATAAATTGCCTGTGAGATTATTGCAACTAACTCTGTGTGTCGGTCGTGTCTTTCCTCTGGTGGAAGTTAGTGTTAGCACTGAGTAGCAGCCTCATAGCTGCCTCAAGAGTAGTCTCGAAGAGGCTGCCAGCCTGCTGATAAGCAGGAGTGTCCCACTGCACGGGGAAGTTGAATCAGGGACGCCTGATCGACATAGAGCTTGGGCTCTACTGGGATGAGTACTTTCTCAATCCGCTGAGACTTTGCTTCCCAGCAGTTGTTGACAGTTTGGCTTAAGTAAACTCATAAAAAATTCTTACAGGTTTGTAAATTTCTTATGTTGATAAGGGGCTTACCACAAGGTAGGGATTTTTATTTTGTAAAGGAGCTGGGGCATTATCTACCTCTCCAGGCTGCCCCTGCCATACCAGAGCACTCTTCACTGCAGACTTGACCAATCCCCCACCTTCCCCACATCCCCCACCACCCCTACCACCCTGTTCTCTGCCTGTAAGCCAGAGACTGGGATCTGGTGCAAATAGGTCTGGCACCCTGTGGGAAAAATGGCAGTGTTAGGCTTGCTCACAAGTTTACCAGCTGCAGGCTCTTTGTGCAAATAGAGCAAGAGCACATGACAGCACTACTATAAGGATGTAAATGCTTCCCCTCAGGGTGGACAAAGAGGGAGATCACGCCCTGCCACTCAGAGATTCAGTTGGTTTTTCCTGATCCCTTGCCCTCCACTGTGAAAGCAGGATTTTCCTTTCCCTTTGTATTCGCCCCCTCCTCCTTTTTTCTTTCTTCTTTTTGTTTGCCTGTCTTGGTGAGCCTCCAGTAAAATGGAATGGCCCACCATTCTCCAGCTCCACAGTTCCTTTACCATCTGCCTGAATCCAACGCGAATCTGCATGGTCATGATGGTGGCCACTGGCCCTACATCTGGTGTAGTTGGCAGGATTCGAATCAGATTGGCATGGAGTCGCAGACACCTTTGAGGAGTGGGCTAGTGTACTGGTCATAGTTCCCCAGTGTATGGTTCCCCATGGAACTCCTTTAGGGGACTGTGGGCTGGCTGGTTTTTATAGAGAGCTCTCTGCAAGAGGCTGCTCAAGGTCTGCAAATTGAGCAGAAGCAATGGCATGAGCTGGAATGGTCAAGAGAGAAAGAGCTGCAGTTCTGAGAACAGCAGGTACGGCGCCTGGAACTGGAACAGTCTCTGGAGAAGGAGGCCAAATGGGTTCGTGAGTTGCAGTTTGCCCTGGAAGTTAAATGGTGGCAGCAGCAGTTGTTGGAGGAACAGCTGTGGGTTCAGCTTCAGGCCGAGAGCTGGCAGCTGCAGGAGCCGAAGATGGAGCTGTGCCGGCAGAGTGGCTCTGAGTTCACAGGAGCAGGCATTTCTAGCTCCTCTTCTGAGGATGAGGAGGCTTGGGCTGAAGCTGCTTTCTGCACACTCAGAACTTGGCCAGTGGTCGTCCAGAAGGTAAAATCTCAGCAGCAAAAAGTCCCTCACGGACAGCCAGAGCCTCCTCTACTGGTAATGGAACACTCTGTGGTCTGGCCCTATACCCAGGCAGAGCTGATGGAGTTGGGGGTGCAATTTAGGCAAAAGCCTATTGAACCCCGGTTAGTCTGGTTGCTGAGATTGTGGGATATAGGGGTGGATGGCATCATGCGCTCCAGAAAAGAGATGGAAAAATTGGCCACCATTACCACACACTCCTCCTTAAGGCAGTGTCGTCAGAGCTACCATGATGGCAGGGATGAGGGGGGAGGCCTGAGGGCCTATGTGAACCTAGTTGTCTATAGTGGCCTTTTACCTTGGTGATTTGCATGCACAGCTGGGCTGTCTATTGTGGACTGTTCATGGAATGGTATAATGAACTCTTGGACTGCAACAGGAGGTAGGCACCAGCTCCCTTACTGGATCGACACAGCACTTATGGATGGTACTCCGGATTTTGAATGAGAGACCTTGATTGGGGGGGGGGGGAGCAGTCCATGCGGCTGCTCCTATTCAGTTGCAGATATGAACTAGAGACATTTTACTCAAGCCAGGCTTTGGACGGCAGGGCAACATGCTCCTGCCTGCCCCAACAGCCCTCCTTAAAGGCCAACAGCTTCAATGGACATGGCCCTGGACTGTACAGACCCCCCATCTGAGATGGGTGGCCTTGTTGGCACCATGGGGTGGGGGCTAGAGGTGGACCTCCAGTTAACTCCCTGGGCACCCAGTACCTGGCCCCTAAGGTGGAAGTGTGTTATCCCTTGAGTGCTCAGGGGGACAGCATTGCGAAGGGCACCTTTGTAATTTCTTTGTGGCCCATAATGAGTTCTCCCATTTTAGTACACACAGAACCAGCAGATCCTGGTGTGCAGGCCAATAAGATTTCATATGACCGCCTGGATAGCCTGTGGTACGTGCTACTGTGCTGTCTGAGCACAGAACTCTGGCCTGGATTCTGCCAGAAGGGAAAGATTTGCCTCTCTTTGTGCCACTAACAACTCTCTTGTTTCACCTGTAGCTTGTACTTTGGTAATTCTGTTGCTGTAGTCTGTACTGTTTCTGTTTATGCAATGTACCTCACTGCTCACACAGGGACCATTGATGAATATACCTGTCATGTAGATTGTGAGGCAAGCGACCCTACAGGGGTGCAACGTGGGGAAAATGGCAGTGTTAGGCTTGCTCACAGGTTTACCGGCCACAAGCACTTTGTGCAACTGGTGCAGGAGCACGTGAATGCATTATCGTAAGGATATAAGTGCCTGGCGGGGGGCGTGAGGAAGGAGATTGCACTCTGCCACTGAGAGGTGCGGTTGGTTTTTCCTGATCCCTTGCCCTTCACTGCGAAAGCAGGTTTTTCCTTTCCCTTTGTATTTTTCCCCCTTTTTCTCTCTCCTTTTGGGTTTCCTGTCTTGGTGAGCCTCTAATAAATTGGAATGGCCCACCATCGTCCGGCTTCACAGTTCCTTTACCATCTGCCAGAATCCAATGTGAACCTGCATGGCCACGGCGGTGGTCACCGGCCCTACACGTGCCTCTCTGGTGTCCTGAGTCCCATGTGAACCTGCATGGCCACGGCGGTGGTCACCGGCCCTACACGTGCCACTCTGGTGTCCTGAGTCCCACGTGAACCTGCATGGCCACGGCGGTGGTCACCGGCCCTACACGTGCCACTCTGGTGTCCTGAGTCCCACGTGAACCTGCATGGCCACGGCGGTGGTCACCGGCCCTACACGTGCCTCTCTGGTGTCCTGAGTCCCACGTGAACCTGCATGGCCACGGCGGTGGTCACCGGCCCTACACGTGCTTCTCCGGTGTCCTGAGTCCCATGTGAACCTGCATGGCCACGGCGGTGGTCACCGGCCCTACACGTGCCTCTCTGGTGTCCTGAGTCCCACGTGAACCTGCATGGCCACGGCGGTGGTCACCGGCCCTACACGTGCCTCTCCGGTGTCCTGAGTCCCACGTGAACCTGCATGGCCACGGCGGTGGTCACCGGCCCTACACGTGCCTCTCTGGTGTCCTGAGTCCCACGTGAACCTGCATGGCCACGGCGGTGGTCACCGGCCCTACACGTGCCTCTCCGGTGTCCTGAGTCCCACGTGAACCTGCATGGCCACGGCGGTGGTCACCGGCCCTACACGTGCCACTCCGGTGTCCTGAGTCCCATGTGAACCTGCATGGCCACGGCGGTGGTCACCGGCCCTACACGTGCCTCTCCGGTGTCCTGAGTCCCATGTGAACCTGCATGGCCACGGCGGTGGTCACCGGCCCTACACGTGCCTCTCCGGTGTCCTGAGTCCCATGTGAACCTGCATGGCCACGGCGGTGGTCACCGGCCCTACACGTGCCTCTCCGGTGTCCTGAGTCCCATGTGAACCTGCATGGCCACGGCGGTGGTCACCGGCCCTACACGTGCCACTCCGGTGTCCTGAGTCCCATGTGAACCTGCATGGCCACGGCGGTGGTCACCGGCCCTACACGTGCCTCTCCGGTGTCCTGAGTCCCATGTGAACCTGCATGGCCACGGCGGTGGTCACCGGCCCTACACGTGCCACTCTGGTGTCCTGAGTCCCATGTGAACCTGCATGGCCACGGCGGTGGTCACCGGCCCTACACGTGCCACTCCGGTGTCCTGAGTCCCATGTGAACCTGCATGGCCACGGCGGTGGTCACCGGCCCTACACGTGCCTCTCTGGTGTTCTGGTTTTTTCTTGAAGGTGCAGAGAGGAATGCCCACGCCTGTTACTCTGTGGGTTTGGGGATATTATGGGCTTGGCTACTATTCTTTTCCCTGAAAGGGAAAGATTTCAGTAACATTTCTCCTCTGAGTTTCTCTGAAAAGATGCAGGCCTAAGAGAGGCCTCCCTCCTCCTCTCCACCCTTTGTGTACCTTCTTATCTGAAAATATGACTGGATTTGCAAATTAGCCAAAGGAAACAGAGACATGTTTTTAAGGCTGGCGACTTGCTTTTGGAACCTGCCAGTATTTGTGAGGCTTAAATGACTTCTCTGTTCCTTGTGTAGTGTGGGTGGAAAAAGAAAACTCACCTACAACCCTGGGAGGGCCATGTCAACAAGGTGCTCCCTCTCTTCCTGCTGAAAGTAGCTTTTCTTTCAACCCAAAGTCTAGGTCGGTGAACTCCTTGAAAAGGACAGGGCCAGAGACCCGACCACGAGGGTTCCTGCTGAAGGGAAGGTAGTGCAGACACGTTACAGGACTTTATAGAGCATACTATTCACAAAAGGTCAGCTGGAGATGTTTGGAAGTAACTTGGTCTTTTTATCTACCGGGGAAGAGCTGTGTGATCTTCAAACCAGGAGGCTCAAAGACCCTAGAGCAGGGGTGCCCACACTTTTTCAGCTTGCGAGCTACTTATAAGATGACCAAGTCAAAATGATCTACCTACAGTAAAAATGTAAAACATAAATTTATTTCTTCTATATTATCATTATTTAAGTTTCTATTATTACCATTTAATATTGTGTATTCTTCTTTCACCTTTCTCCTTCTCAGCTCTCTTTTCGGAGGAAAGTCAATGTCATAGTTTTATGAACAGTCCGAAAAAGCCGCTCCACATTTCCCTTCTTTGGAATAGCAATGGCACACAGACAGATGAGGCAAACACACTTAGAATATGACATAGTGAAAAAAATCCCCTCCCATTCTGTATGAAAGTGGTAGGCTTTAGGCTTCTTACTCGGACCAGCTACGGCACTCATTTTTATACCCTTTGTTGTATTTAGTTTAAATAAATTGAAGGCTAACTACGCAGCAATGTAACTGAACAAGTTAGCACGGTTTAACGCGCATGCATAGGGTGTCAAAAGCTCAGACGTCAGATTGGCTACCCTGTGTGCCAATCAAAAGACAAATGTCTTTTTAATGTCATGCGATCTAGCCACACTTCCTTCGCGATCGACCAGTAGATCGCGATCGGTGTATTGAGCACCCCTGCCCTAGAGTATGTATTGATTCACAAAATCAGCTGAGCCCCCAGGTGGGGGGGGGCAGGGGGGAGGAGCAATGAAACATTTTGTATTTTCTTGAGCTCTCTTCAAGCTGGTTTTGTGTCACACACACAGGTGACAGCCACCACCACAGAGTTGGCAGCTGTTATGGAGGCACCTAGGAGCTGAGCCACCCCTGAATCCTCATGACATTCCGGCTAGGTGGGATCTTTGTCTGCGTTGTCATTGGTCCTCAGCGTCACAGAATTAAATTAATAATGACTCTGGGTTCATGACACATATTAAAAGTTACATATTTTAATAAGGCAATAAATACTCGTGACCTGGACTTAAAAACAAAGTCTCAGACATTAACACTAACTCACATCTAAGGGTGTGGCTCCCTCCTCCACCCACCAGTGGTGACCATGGTCCCGCACCCCTGTCCATCACTCCCTGGCTTTCCTTTCCTTTCTGAACAATAGTATGCATCCATCTACATTCATACATATACATGTGTATGTTTTATGTTAGTTCTTTTTACCTTTATATGAAAGCCTACCACTCTTTACCTATTTTTAGGGACATGTTTTTTCTACGTAATTTTTTGCTGAGGTCCACCCATATGGTGTGTTTCTCTATAGTTTATCCACAGTGGCGGCTGTAGAGTTACCCTACGTACTGTATACATCACTGCTCTGTCCCACAGTTTATTCATTGTCTTCGACTTAGGAGTTTTAGGTGATTGACTGACTCTGGCGCTTGTTAGCAGTGAGGCCTTTGAACATTCCTGTGTGTCTTGATTTTCTAAAGTGGTTGCCCGGATTTCCACACTCACCGGCAGCGTATCAGAGAGCCCCCAGCCCCCAGCCAATGCAGTGTTTGAGATCGTCACATTTGAAAATGTTTTCCAAGCGAACAGACATAAGCATGTGGTCTCTCGTTGTACTTTGGGTTTGCATTTCCTTGAGCACTAAGGATAGTGTACATTAATTCACATACGTATATATTTTTTGGGTCCTGTGTTTCCTCTTTTGTGAATTCTGTTTATTTTGCCCACTTTTCCTTTTGCCTTGGTTATATTTTACTTACTGATTTTTTGAGTGTGTTCATATGATCTTGTTACTAGTTGAAATGAAAGAATTAATATCTGCATTTTATCAGTGGAGAAACTGAGTGTTCTATATGTTCAAGATCATGTAGCTATCCACACAGGCCTGACCGACCTGGTGTATACCCAGGCCACCTGTGCCATACTCTTCCTACTGAAAAGTCTGTGGACCTGGACTGCGCGGTCTGGTTCTTGCCCAGTTGGGCTGAAGGCATTGGATTGGTGCTCTGTGTCTCTGGTCTTCCTCATCTACACAATGATAGCTTTTCTTCCAGCAAAACTCTGAAGACCTTGCTCTAATTTTTTTTGATTTTTGTGGCTGCTGCTCTGAGGAAGGAATGTCCCCTGCCACCTCCCACTTCACCTTGATCAGTCCACAGTGTGTGGTGTGCATGGTCTTAGAAAGTCGTCTCATGAGTTAACTCATCCCAGGTCACAGACTAGTGAATGTTTGGGCCAGGTTCGGAATCCAGGCCAAATGGCCCACGATACCATTGCAAAGTGAGTAAAGCCAAATTTCTGTCCATGAAGAGTTTGCATGTCCTGGGACAGACAGACATTTCAGTGTAGCGCTATTGAAAGAATCTGGATGGATTCACACTGGTGTTGATGATGTTGACTTTTGAAGAGAGACACTAGGTTGAAAAGGGTCATTTATCTCACATTCTGTCTCATTTCTTCATGTTTTGTTAGGACTTTTTTTTATGTTGACTATCTCATACTTTGTTAATAGAAAGATCAATGTATGTTGTATGTAAAACAAAGAAGTATGAAAGAAGTGGTAACAGAGTGTGCGCTGGTCCTTTGAGAGCCCAGATGAGGCAGCACCTAACTCTGGCAGAGCAGGTGATGGAGGGTTTTGCAGTATGAGTAGGAGTGCCCTGGATAGCAACGAGCAGAGAGATTATTCCAGTAAGAAGGACCTCTTGGGTGGAAGCAAGTAAAATAACTGTTGGCCCAGGGTGGGAGACACAGGAAGTGCTCCAGTAATATTAGATTTCTAATTTAGCAGCCCCGGATATAGGGGGTGGCTATTTGTGTATCTCTCCTGGATTTGACTCATTAATATTAAGATTTTTTTGGTAGCCAACAGTCAAGGACAGTACAAATTTCTCACAGTACAAGTCTGGCCACTCAGGGAAAGAAAGGTTACTCCTGCTTATTTTGCCAAAGGGGCTCTAATAGTCAGGGTCAATCTCTCAGCTTGCCCCACAGGCAGGTCCCACTGACAGTCTCCCTGTCACCCACCCCCCGGGGCAGCTGTAGGCACAGGCAGGGCAGGAGCACTGCTCTTGCTGGTGCTTCCCCCAGAAGCTTCAGGCTCCCTCTGAGTGACTTAGATGAAACCCAAACCCAGTCCAGAACCAGTCCCTGTGGCCAGGCCATGAACTGTGCCAGCGTGACACCCAGGTACATCAGGCACCCTTGGCTGCGGCAGTGGGACCCTCCTCTCCCCAGCGCGCCAACCATAAATGGGACATGGGTTTCCCCCTGAGAAAATTAGGGTGATGCTTCCAGAAGAAGAGAGAATAGATGCTAGGATGGTAAAACTAAGCCAAACAAAACAAAACAAAAAGCAGGGTTTTAGAAATAAAAAAAATGGTTTTACTTATGATGATATGAGCTTAGGTAAAGAGCCCCTGACGTGTCCACATGGAAACTCCTTGTGTGTCTCCCTGAGCTCATGAAGATTTGGGATCAACCCGGGAAACTATCCTAGAACATGGTTCTTTCTGTTTCTTCCAATTTATCTCTCTTATCTCCATTTTTGGATATTTTCAGGATGAGGAAATGTGACCCTTTGGAATACATTTTTAATAATGTTTCTCATCCAAGAAGTGACTGACTTTTATAAACACACATTCAAACCCACTGTTGTCATTCTTCGTGTTTCCAAAGGTGAGCTCCAAAGGCTGGGTCAGAGCAACCGTGGGAGGGGGTAGAGTTCATTCCCAAAGTATTTCTGAAGCTTCCGGTTTGCTGTAGATGCAGACATTAGCAAGGTCACACGCCTCTAGGAGTTCTGCGATGTCTGTTGTGGCTTTGAGAAAGCTGTGTTCTTTAGAGAGTTCTTTTCCTGACTGGTAACCACTTCTCAACTGGCAAAACTGGTTTATAATGTACAGTGTGTCCGTAAAGTCATGGTGCACTTTGACCTGTGACCAGTCAAAAGTGCATCATGACTTTACGGACACCCTGTATAGATACAACCTAAGGAATGGCACCTGATTAGGGATTCAGATTCTAGAATCAGACTAGTGTTCAAATCTTGGCTGTACCACTTAGTAGCTGTATGATCTTAAGCAAGTTACTTAACCTCTCTGAACTTCACTTTTTTCATCTGTAAAATGAGATAACACCAGTGTTAGGAAGACTAGAGGTGACAATTAATCAAAAATTTTTGCTCAGGGAGAGAGCAGACTCTGTGTTTTTCGCAAGGAGTTAATATTAAAATGACTATTAATAAAACAGACAAGCTCTGACTGACCTGTGGTGGTGCAGTGGATAAAGTGTCAACCTGGAATGCTGAGATCATCAGTTTGAAACCCTGGGCTTGCCTGGTCAAGGCACATAGATAAAGTGATTACTATGAATTGATGCTTCCCACTCCTCCTCCCTTTTTTTTATCTATTTTATCTCTCAATTCAATACATAAAATCTTTTAAAAAAGTGGACAAGCTGGCCCTGGCCTGTTGGCTCAGTGGTAGAGTGTTGGGCCAGTGAGTGGAAGTCCTGGGTTTGATTCACGGCCAGGGCACACAGGAGAAGTGCACATCTGCTTCTCCATACTTCTCCTTCTCTTTTCTCTCTCTCTCTTCCCCTCCTGCAGCCAAGGCTCCATTGGAACAGACTTGGCCCGGGCGCTGAGGATGGCTCCATGGCCTCTACCTCAGGCGCTAGAATGGCTCTGGTTGCAGCAGAGCAATGCCCCAGATGGGCCGAGTGTTGCCCCTGGTGGGCATGCCGGGTGGATCCCAGGCAGCTGCATGCAGGAGTCTGTCTGCCTCCCCTGCTTCTTACTTCTGAAAAATACAAAAAAAAAAACAAAAAAACCAAAAAAAAACCCAACAACAAAAAGAACGTGGACAAGATGCTGTAGTTACATTATAGTAAGAATTTAAATGTTGGCTTCTAGCTGTCTGGATTACAACCCTGGCTGTACACGAATACCTGTGTGGATTTACTATTCTTATCTGTTTATCTATAAAATGGGGATGAGCACATCACCTTGCAGAGTTGGGAGGTGAATTAAGACACAGTGTCTGGTACAAAACAAGTGCTCAGCCAATGGGACTTCCCTTCACCTCTTCCTTCCTGAGAAGCTAGGTGAGCCCATGTCCCTGTGCTAGAGATGGGCTGCTGATACTAGTATGGCACAAACTCGCTGACTTCGCTAGGGTTAAGTAAGAAGACAGGGCATTTCACAACATGTCTCAGACATTGTCATTGCAGTACCAAAAGCTGCCAAAGTCCTTACCTCTGAGTACCCAGAGTGCTTATTAAACTGTTTTCTCTTAGAACAGGATTTGACTTGTAGTATAGTGCTTCTGTTATGCTCATAGCAAGCATCATTTGCCACACAAGGAAGCCACATGCTGATGACCAAGGGTGACCTCAGCTTTCCCAACATGGCCAGGTTGTACTGTGGTGGCTAGCATGCCTCTCTGACATCTAAGTTCCTAGGTAGCCCTGAGTGGCATTATATTGCTGTGACCCAACCTGAGAGGACTCCAGCAACAATTCATTCCAATATAGGAATCTGAGTGTAGTGGGTGGCTTCCAGAGCGAGTGAGTCACTCAAGGCATTTGGTCCCCAGCCATCTCCCATGGAGGAGCTGCTGCTTTTCACCCACAGCTGCAGCTCAGGCTGGCCAGGTAAGAGGCGATGACAGGGTAGCACAGGTGGGAATGGGAGTAAATGAAGATGGGTTGCCCAGAGCTGAGACACCTGCAAATTCCCTTTGGGGGCTGCTGCAGTGGGAGATAAGTGAGCATACATGACACTTCTTGCTGGTCACTTTTTTCTCATCTTAATCTGTTATCCCTTTCTGTTCAAACCCTTTCTTGCCTCTCCTTCCTCTCCTCTTTCCCACTAAATCCTCTGTGTCTTTCTTATTGTCTGACACAATGTGTTTGTGGGGCAGCCCTGCTCCCAGTCGGCTTGAGAGAAGTGGAGATCTTCCTGTCTGATCCCCTTCAATGTGTTCCTCATTGTCTCCTTGCAAGGGACTGAAGGTCTGTTCTGCTATAAGACACTGGGGTTTCAGCAATCTGAAGTCATGGGGAAATAAATAGATCACCCAGGAGACTAGCACCCAGATCCATGGATGCCCAATGTACTGGTCAGCTATCGCTGGGTAAAAAGTCAACCCAGGAACTTGTGGTATATAATTTTGCTTTTAGGTCTGTACATTGGTTTATGTAATGGCATGGACTCGGTTATACGTGTGTTCATTCTGGGTCCAGGCTGAAGGGTGGTAAATCCCTGGGGAAGCCCATCTTATGGGGGCAGCAGTAGTGTCAGAGGGTAAGCTGAAATGCACTCAAACCCATGCTTGCATCATGTCTAACATCCTGTTGGCCAAAGCAAGTCACGTGATGGGGTCATAAAATCTTCCTTCTGTGGAGGGGCTGCATGGCTTCATGGCAAAGGTACCAGTTATAGGGGGGGTTGGTGAAAAATTGGGGCTGATAATTCAGTCTATGACAAGCATTAACATCTGAGTGTGAATTAGGTGGCTTAGACAAGAGAGGGTCGAGAGTAGCCGATGAGAAGGCCTGGCAGAGCGGACTCCTACAATTCCATGAGGGCAGGTGAGAAGAACACAGACAAAGCCCAGTTATTCTCTAGATCAGTGCCTTTCAACTGCCTTCTGCCAGAAAGTTTGTGCTGGTGCGAGGGTGGTTAACTCTTGCAGACCAGCACAAAGTTTCTGGAGGACTGACACCAATCTGCGAACCGGCGGTTGAAAAACACAACGATGGAGCAACCATTTGGACACCTGGGAGACAGTGTGAGGGCACTGGGTACCCAAGAGCAGTGCTTCTCAAACTTTAGCATGTATTAAAGCTCCCTGGAGGGCTTGTTTCTGATGCGGTAGGTCTGAGATGAGGCTGGAGAATTTGTACTTTCACCAGATTTCTAAGTAATGCTGATACTGTTCATACAGGGACTACACATTGAGAACCACGTCTTAGGGGAAATGGTAATTTCCGAAGGCAAACTGCCATCCATTCACGATGATCCAGCCTAAGCATGGCCTCGCTTGCTCCCCTCTGACTTGATGCCAGTCCCGTTCCAGTACCTTTTGTCCCTCCATCCCATCCATCTTCTTGAATCTATAGCCCTGTTTTCCTCCCAGAGATCTCCTCTCCCCTCTCCTCCTTTCTAGGTCCTCAGTGTGTGTTCTTTTTGCCTCTAGAAGCTGATAGAAGCCAGGGTATAACTGGAGTCTACCCAATGGACACCCTGGTCATTGCCAGGCAGCTGAGTCATAACTTCCAGGAGGAACACATGCCCTGTTTTGGATGGAGATTGCCAGTCGATGTGAAGATAATGTTCTGGGAAGTAGGTGGGCCCTTTGGCTCTATCAATGATGGTTTATTTTATTTTTTGCATCTGTGCTACATCTTTGTACTTTCATTTCCGAAATTTGTTTGGTGCCTGGTGGCAGCCATCACAAGGCACTGACTTTAATGACTTGCGAGGGATGAAGACGGTCCCCATGGGATCATAACAAGTGTGTTATGAAACTTACCCAGGAGTCTGGGAAGTGGTTGGACTTAAAGCCTAACTCATGCTCAGGATGCAACCTAGGGCTGGTGCTGTCCAACACCGTCATGTAGCTCCCGGGGTTTCCAGCTCAACTAGTGAACCAGAGTGCCAGGGAGACTAAAGTCACACGTGCTGGGGCACACCCGTAGGCTCCTGCTCAGGCAAGCCAGTGATCTGATGATGTTTATAGCTATTCGCAGAGGCGGACAAAAGAGAGGGTAGCTACCACAGTGGGGCCTATCACTGACCCTTTCTTGCTAAGCCCCTCGTTATATTTGGGGTCCCCTGGTGCACAAGAAAATGTTCTCTCCCTTCCTTTACTCACAGGCCCCAGGGTTTCAGTCTGCTCTGTTCTCAGTATAAACACTATCCCTTGGGACTCTCTGCCCCGAGACCTGGCTGGGGAGGGAAGAGAGGAGCAAGCTTCCCCAACTCTCTTTTTCCTGTTGCTCCAAAAGACAAGTCCATAGGGACATTTTGCTTAATTTAATGCAAACTACCAGGGGGCATCACAGCCATACTGGCCATTGGTTAACAAAGTTTGTCTTTGAAATGGGGAATAAAAGCATCATGGTCTTCGTTTTCTTTTCATTTTTTTTACAGGGACAGAGAGAGAGTCAGAGAGAGGGATAGACAGGGACAGACAGACAGGAACAGAGAGAAGTGAGAAGCGTCAATTATTAGTTTTTCATTGCCGTTGCGACACTATAGTTGTTCATTGATTGCTTTCTCACATGTGCCTTGACCGTGGGCCCTCAGCAGATCGAGCAACCCCTTGCTGGAGCCAGCAACCTTGGGTCCAAGCTGGCGAGCTTTTGCTCAAGCCAGATGGGCCCGCGCTCAAGCTGGCGACCTCTGGGTCTCGAACCTGGGTTTTCCGCATCCCAGTTCGATGCTCTATCCACTACGCCACCGCCTGGTCAGGTGGTCTTCGTTTTCTTGATTGCAGGCTCTGTAAATTTTGATGGCTCCTGCCTTGGCCTTTGTGCACACCTCTTTAGTGAAGGGGTCTTGCTTTCTTTAAATGAATGAATGACTATAACCTCCTCTGTGTTAGTTTTCTCTTTCTGTATAACAATTTGCTACACATTTAGTAGCTTAAAACAACATAAATGGTAATTACCTCATGGTTTTTGTGGGTTAAGAGTCCGGGCACAGTTTAGCTGCGTCCTCTGCTCAGAGTCTTCTCAGCCAGCAACCCAGGTGTTAGCCAGGGCTGTGGTCTCATCAGAGCTTTGACTATGGAAAGACCCACTCTGAGATTCTTCAGGTTGTGGGCAGAGTCCATCTGCTGTGGTTATAAGACTGAAGTCCCTATCTGTCTGTCTCTGGTTGTCACCTGGAGGTTACCAGCAACTCTTTGCCATGTGGCCCCATCACACCACAGCAGCCAGCAGTGGAGGAGCTTCTCTCTCATTTTGGTCTGCTGAGATGGAGTCTTATTTAATTCAGCTCCATTACCTTTGCCATATTCATACAATTAGAAGCAAGTCACAGGTTCTGCCACACTTACACAAAGGTCTGATTAGCAGGAGAGTCTGTCTGTCACCTCCTCTTTCCAATCTGAAGACATAGTGCAGGCAAAAAGGCAGGTACCTTTTAGTCCCACAAATCACTTTGCTTTCCTGAGAACTTCTGGCTGGATGTCACTCAATTCTGGAGACTTCTTCCTCTATTCAGAAATGATACCACAGGACATTTCCACAACAAGCCTGCTATTTGGGAAAATAACTCTTGAGACTGTCAGACACTGGGTAGAGGTCATCAGCTCTGCATATTTGTTTCCATCACTTATTAATTCATCCAAAAAATATTGATTACACACCTACCAGGTCCTGGGTACTTTTTCAGGCACTGGGGAGACAGTTGTGAACTTGACAAACTCCTGCAGTCATGCAATTTATACTCTGCCTGGGGAAGAGGTGGAGTGTAACAACTAGACCAAGAAATGCAGCAGCAAGTGACAAGTGCTCTGAAGAAAATAAAGTGTGGATAGAACATGCTAGAAGAGTGCTTTAAATGGGGCAATCAAGAAAGGTGTTCTGAGAAAGTTGAACCTTGAATGATGACAATGAGCCAGCCATATCACCATTTGGGGGAAAAATGAAGGTAGGAAAATAGCAAGTGCAAAGTCCCTGGGATTAAAAGGAATCTGGCCTGTTAGAGGAACTGAAAGAAAGCCCATTGGCTGGAGCTGAAAATATAAAGGGAAGGGAAGGGAAGCCACTGAAGGGCTTTGGTAGAGATGTTATTTAATGTAGTTTATACTTTCTGAGTCTCACTGTGTTTGCTTTATGGAGAACAGAACTTAGGGCATCAGGAATGAAGTCCTGGAGACCCATCTGAAGTTGACCATGGTGTTCCAAGCAGTGATACAATCACCCGGGACCAAGATCACAGCAGTGGTCTTGGGGTGAAGTGACTGGAACTGGATTTTATTTGAACTTGCCTCATTTGCTTCCTAAACATGTGAGTTGAACACTGTTCATTAGGTAAAGAAATCAGTTCTTAGATCGAAAATGATCAATTTCTTTAGTTTTGTGACTGCTTGGAAGTTTCTAGAATAAAAGGTTCAAAAGGCAAACTAGATCTTCCCCATGCAAGACCCAGGCTGCCATCTCAGAGCTCCAGCTGTCAACTCTCAGAAACATGAGGCCTTGCTCCAAAGGGGAGGCTCATGAGATAATTAGAATTTCACTGACAGAGGAAGTCCACATGCTAGGTCCTTGTGCAAACTGACTTCTGCCCCCATGGTGTAATCATGGGCATGCACAGATATTTTCTGTGTGATTCAAGGAGTGAAAAAATAGTGCCACTGAGTGCCTGGGGCAAATGAATGGGGCAAATTTTGTGCCAGAGCTTGAAGCAAGCGCTCCTTGTTAACACGTGTGCCTAGTGTTGTGACTGAGAGCCCGGTTCCAGCGATACTAGTTCTGGATTGTCTCTCTGTTCGGCTGCATGACCCCGAACAAATCACTTAGCTTCGCTCTGCCTCAGTCCCCTCATCTAGAAAGCAGGGTGACAATGAAAAGGACCTCTTAGCTCATTACTAGGATTTGATCAATTAATACGTGTGAACCACTGTTAGAGAGTAAAAGTAAATGCTATTAAGGTGTTTGGTAAATTAAAAATAGTAGGTCAGATATTTTGATTCTCTTTAAGATCCTCATGATATATACGGAGCCTATTAAGAATGTAAGTTGCTTCCTCTTTCTTTACTTTAAATGTCAAACATCTATTGTGGAAAAAAATAAGAAATTTGATGTGAAACAGACTTAACTGCCAACTCTGCCATTTACTGGCTGTGTGACCCTGGGTAAGTCACTTAACCTCTCCAGAAGCAGCATTTTCTTCATGGGTAAAAGAGAAAGAATTAGAGTGACATGCTGGTAAATACTGGTAGTTGATAACACTCTCTCAGAAAATAGAAAAGTCCTTATTTGTAGTCTTTTCTGATTTGTGTGGTATAAATACCATTATAGCTGATTTCAAGCTATGGGAAGTCACTGAGCGCCCAGGTAGGAAGAAGTACCTGCCACCTGCTTGGGAGCATACTCCCTCCAGCACACTCATGGATGGAAGCAGCATCTATCATTTACTTACTATGCATGCAATCCTAAGCTAGTCTAAGTGAAATAGAATATTTCACTTTTCAAAGCAGCTCTGCAATGAAGATGTCATCGGTATCTTTATTCTACAGTAGATGCCATCGAGGCACAGCTGGGTGATTTGTCCAAAGTCACACAGCTGGCAGAGCTTCAGATCCCTCAGCTCAGGGCCTGACCCTGGGAGGCACTCAAGAAAAGATAGACATTGATATTATTGCTTCTGCAACAGAAAGAACGACACTGCTTAACATTCTGCCATTTCTCTAATGTTCTCATAAGTTCACTCTCAATTGTCATACTTTTAAGGGAATTAAAAACATTTTGTCTTTTCCACTAAAGTAAGAATGAGAGTACGAGGTTTAAAGATCACTCTCTTCGCTATTTAGGTAAAAGATGAGAATTTGACTCTGTTACAGACTTGAAAGAAGAATTAGGGAAGGAGAGAAGATGTGGATGTTTAGTGAGCACCTACTACTGTATGCTAGGTGCTTTGTATGCATTTAATCCTCCCAGAGGTACTGCTCCCCATTCAATAGATGGAGGTACTAGGGCTCAGAAATGCAGTGACTTGCCTGATTTTATATCACTGGTAGTATGCTGGCTATGCTGGGATTTGAACCCAGGCACAGGCAAAGTTTGGATCTTTTCATTGTACCATGCTGCTCCCACTTGGATCCCACTGGGAACCCGTTTGGACTTCACTGTCCTGTGAATTTCAACAAGGCTGCTTTCTGGAACTCAGGTTGGAACTCTGTGAAATAAACAGCCTTGCCGATCGTAGAGCATCTGCTGGCAGCGGGCCCAGCCGTCCTTCCTCTGATCACCCTCAGTAAGAGCAGTGGCACAGCCAATGTCACTATCGGTGGCCTAGAAAAACACAGGGGCCCTGCTGTGCGCCTCTGGTACTGTTTATATGAAACTGCTCAGATCATGCCCCTGGGATGCCCAAATCCCTGGCTGGTTGTTGAGGGAAATATCAGCCAGTGCTCCATTTCTGGTCACCATCTGCACGCATTCCAAAAGACAAACAGTCCATTTTAGCTCATGACCAAGTTAACTTGGAGACTGCCGAGATCCAGCCCTACTTGTCAGTACTCACGTTCATCTCATTTGCCTTCCATCCAAGGCCAGTGTCCAAAGCAGTCCTGTTTCACTTATCTGCGTGGCCAGAAGGCCTAAGTATATGAGATTACATGCAAAAGGACCTTTAGAAACACTGACAAAATATTACTATTGTGTCCAGGGTTTTCCGACCCAATAGATTGAATGGGGAGGGTGGTCTTTTTTCCTGCTTAAGAGGGGTAACAAGTGGGTCTGCTTTTTTAAGCATGACAAGGAGCACTAAAATATTGGAAGGAAAGGGTCCTTGTTTCTTCACCAGATATCTGAGTATCTTCCATGTCAGAAACTGTTGGGTATCCATGTTAAAGGACGAATTTGGCATGATTCTCATTAACACAAAGCTTATGGTCTAGTTGGGAAGGCAGCTTCATCAAACAATCCTATAAATACATCTAAAATTGCAACTATGAAAAATATTCTGAAAGGGAAGGACATGGCTGAAGGAAAGACTTAATAAAGGGGGAAGCCCAGTACTGCGAGGTACTGGAGGGTTCCCCAAGGAAGTGACACTTGAGTAGTGAGATGGGGAATGACAATGGGCAGTGAGGAGAGAAGCCTGGGTAGAAGGAACAGTATAGGCAAGGCTAAGGTAGAAAAATACGTGTTTAAGAGTGGGAAGAAGGATGGGTATGCAACATAATTGAACGATAAGATAACCTGGAGACGTTTTCTTTGAACATATGTACCCTGATTTATTAATGTCACCCAATTAAAATTAATAAAAGAAAAAGAAAAAAAGAGTGGGAAGAAGGCCAGAGCAGCTGGGGTAAGACGAGACTGGGGAGGTGGGCAGGAGACAGGTCGTGGAAGGACAGTTGCGCAGTCTCCCGACAACAACAGGAAGGAGTGGAAGATTTCTGAGCGCCAGGATGACACGATTAATGCTGTCCTTAAGGCGCCTGTGGAGAAAGGTACAGAGAGAGGAAAAGGTGGTGGAGTGGCGGCTGTGGAGTTCAGACATAACAATTCGGCAATCAAGGGGACAGGTGATAGTGGCCTGACCTAAGGAAGTGGTATTGTAGATGAGCAAAATGGGCCCATTCCAGTCCAGGGAGGTTTAGGAAGTGCACTGACAGGGTTTGGATATTTGGGGGGGGGGGGGGTCACCAGAACTAAATTCCAGATTCATGGCTTCTGCAGTGGTTAGATGGTTGTTAATCTCATTCATTTGTCAGCTTAAGCTAAATTATGCTGAGATAACAAGTGCCCCCCCCAATCTCAGTCAAAACAAAAACTTATGTTTTGTCATGTTATTTGATCACAGGAGTCAGCTGCATTTCTGTGCCATGTCATCTCTATTCTGGAACCCTGGGTGATGGAGCAGAGGCTGTTCATAGGGCAGGGGAGAAAGAGATGTGCCGATTCTCACAGCTTTGGAAATGACATACATTACTTCTTACTCTTCATAGGTTAAAGAAAGTCCATATCCATGCCTGAGTATATAATCCTCCTATAGGGAGAGACACCCCACAGTGGGTGACAAGTATTTTGAATAATAATAAAAAAATCTATGGAAGGGAAATTTGAATTTCAACTCCACCATCTGTAAAATATGGATGATATAATAATACTTCATAGGATTATTGTGATGTTTAAATGAGTTAATGCATGGACAGTGTTTACAGAGTGCATACAATATACCCCGTGGCTCAGAAAGGAAAAGGAATTTGCCCAGTAATTTCTATTTATAATATACCCCCACTCCACCTGACCCTTCCTTCAGTGTGCAGTAAAAGTAAAATTATATCTGACAAACATCTACTGGTACACTTATACTCTTGCCAGGCACTGTGCTGAGCTGAGATTCAGGTAGGAAGACTTCCCTTTTAAGGAATTTATGGTATAATAGGGCTAAAGGATGTGCCAACAAGCATGAAACCCAGGAGTCATGTAACAGTGTTAAGTTAGAGTGGTCAGTTCTTGATTTCCATATTTTCCCTTTGGATGAAGAAACATCTGAAATCCTCATGGTTTCTCAGAGGTAGTGATTCTTGACCTGGGTCGGAAAGCTTTAAATGGTCCCCCAGATAGGCAATGTGAGAAGGGTAGGAAGAGGGAACTGCATGTGTACTCACGGAGTCAGAGCTGCCTGATGTATCTGTAAACTACACCGTGACTTGAGCGTCAGCAGCCACTTCCCTCCCAACCTGGGACTTACCAGAAATGCTGCCACCGGGGTATGCTTAATGATCTGGTTTCACTTGAATCTGTCAGCTCCCTTCCTGGCTCTCATTTTATTCAGTGGATGTCTGAGCTGAGAGTAGGTGAGGAGAAAGAATTAACTTTTGAAGAACAATTTTTACATAAAGAGGAGAAGAGATACACTTGACAGTTATCATAGGGAAAGGTACTCTGAGCAAATATTTTTAAAGGAATTATTAAAGAATTTGGCCAAATGATACACAATCTAATACCTTCCCTTCCACAGACCTTCAGTAAAATTCTACTTCACTGTCTAAATGATATAGGGAGTATATTTGAGTGTCTATGTATTTGTGTTTATGTGTTTGTAAGCATGTGCACATTTGGCAGGAGGTGATATGTTGAACTTGACTGTATGGCAGTGATGTGCTGGCTATGAAGTGCAAGCACATTTGAGTCCCAGATAAGCAGTTTGGCATTGTTTGCATGCCAAATAAAATGTAGGCAGTGTTAGGACATGGGCATTTACAAGCAGGGTGGATCAATTGTGAAAATGGCCTTGAACATCAAGCTAAGAACTTGGGCTTGAGAACTTAAAGTTAAAAACTGTTTACAAGTACACAGGATTAATATCATATCCTGGACTAGGGAAAGAACTATATAACCCCTTGGTAAATATGGCTAAGGTGTCCTCACAAGCCCCCAAGAGAGCTGCCAACACTAGTGTGATTGAAGAGTCAGGGAAAAAAGAAAGAGAATTCCGTTCAGTTTCAAGATAAACAGTATTTCTTAAAAAAGAAACCAAAACCTGCCATATCTCTATGTGGTGTTGCTATGGAAAGAGTTATTTTCATCAGATGTGAGAGCAGGAAGCCACATAAAACAGAGAGAAATGGCCAGAAATGCAGGCTTGAAATATCCCTGGGCTGCCCTAACTTAGCAGCATTTTTTAGAGAGGGCAGTTTCTTCATGTTTATATGAAAAGAATGAGAAAAATGAAAGGTCTCAATGACCTATTCCTTCCATTTTCCCATTGAACAAGAAAATATGCCTAAAATCCATGGAATGGAAGAGATAGTCCAAGTAAATGACAACTTGCTGAATAAAGAATGGTCCCTGGATGGCACATCTGTGACCTCATGCCCATCACTGCCTCCCCTCCCCCTCCCCTCCCCTCCCCCCTCCCCTCTCCTTCCCCTTCCTCTTCCCCTCCCCTTGCCCCTTCCCTTTCCCCTTCCCTTTCCCCTTCCCCTCCCCTTCCCCTTTCCCTTCCCCTCCCCCTTCCTTTCCCTTCCCTTCCTTTCCCTTCCTTTCCCTTCCCTCTTCTCCCCTCCCCAACTTCACTACCATCTTTGAAGGAAGCAGTAGATCTCATTGCCTTCCTGTTGAATGTATGCACTGAAGCCATTTGATCAGCTGTGGCTGACTTTTTAAGGGGTATACTATGCTCCAGTGAAGTCTGAAAGACTTGTAATGAGGACATACAGATCTTTCCAAGAAAAATATGTGGTTATTTTTGTTTGTTTGTTTTTACAGGGATAGAGAGAGAGTCAGAGAGAGGGATAGATAGGTACAGACAGGAACAGAGAGAGATGAGAAGCATCAATCATTAGTTTTTTTGTTGCCGTTGTGACACCATAGTTGCTCATTGATTGCTTTCTCACATGTGCCTTGACCGCGGGCCTTCAGCAGACTGAGTCACCCTTGCTGAAGCCAGCAACCTTGGGTCCAAGCTGGCGAGCTTTTGCTCAAGCCAGATGGACCCGCACTCAACCTGGCGACCTCGGGGTCTCGAACCTGAGTCTTCCGCATCCCAGTCCGACGCTCTATCCACTGTGTCACCGCCTGGTCAGGCGAAAAATATGTTTTAAAAGGAAGTATATTCATAATGTTGGAGAAGAGAAAGCATAGTCAACACTTGGAATGAGGAGCTGTAGCTACCCTAGGAGTCTGAGAAAGTGACTGGTGCCCTGGTGAGTGGTGAAGTTATGGGTTGGAGTAGGAATTTACAGAGTCTCAGGACTCTGGGAGCTGAAGGCTCTTGTAGAATGCACTAGAAACCAGGGAAGCAAATAATATTTTGTTAGCTTGTCTGGCTCCTCTGTGACCCTGCACTTAGGATCCGAAAGTTGACACAGTTCCTGAGGCCAAAGAAGGTAAAAGTTGGCAATTATAGGCAAAAAATATCTTGCATTTTCTCAACGATTTTTTTTGGTGGGGCAGGGGGGACAAACCTCTGCTTGAGAAGCGAACATGAAGACGCTTCCATAGAGCGGGACGAGAGGCTCAGATATCCACCAAATGTCATTTTCTGCTCGCCCTGTGCAATTTCTCTTAATAACCTCTTGATTGCTCACACTAACAAACATGGGTCAGAAGGGCAGAGAGCAGAGTAGACACTTGATTGAAAACAATTCTGTTTGGTGTGGGAACGCAGGACATGGTCATTTTCTCATGGCTGGCAACATTTCTTAAAGTTTTGTTTAAGACATGAGCCATATGGGTTTGCTTTCTACGACTGCATGTCAATGAGAAGGAATACTGAAGGCACTCAAATACCTGGGTCATATTAGAGTGGCATCCAATTTAATTATTTTTAAATTTTATTTACTGATTTTAGAGAGAGAGGAAGGGAAGAGAGAGAGAGCAAAAGAAATATTGGTTTGTGTTTCCATTTGTTTAGGCATTCACTGGTTGCTTCTGTGGTGATTGAACCTGCAACCTTGGCGTATCAGGACAATGTTGTGACCAATTGAGCTACCCACCCAGGGCCACATCTAATTTAATTTGACAAGCATTTATTGAGTACCTACTATGTTTGAAGCACAAGAATGCAAAGAACATCAGCATGCTGTTTCTGCCTTGAAGAATTCACAACCTGTTAGTACACACACATCTCAAAGAGCTATGATTAATGCTAGAATTTTAAAACAATGCTGTGTGGTGCTGGACTGGACATGCTCTATGTAGTTGATCCCATTTGGTCCTCCCTGAAGTTCTGTTAGTTAATGCAATTATGATATCTATTTTTCAGATGAGGAAACTGAGGCCCAAAAAAGCTACACATTTTCCTGAGCAGCCATAACTAGTGAAAACCAGAGCCAAGATGCAGACATGGGCTGATTCTCCTCTGAGCTGTTTGCGTTGTGCTCTACCCTTCCCCTTCCTGGGTGATATCAGAGAGAGGTAGGAGCATGGACTGAGGCAGAGAGGGTGGGACTGGCACTATCATGGGCTGATGTGGGGATTGAGGCAAGCTACAGAAGGAAGGTGACATTGGCCTAGGCCCTGAAGAATGAATGGGTTCATTAGGTTGTCCCAGGGTATGAGAGTGGGGTAGGACGTGCCCTCCCCGGACCAGGGAACAGCCTATGCAAGTGTTTAGAGGCACAAAGGGTACAGGAGCAAGGGGTCTGCTATGGTTCCTTCCCAGGCTAAGTATCAGGGGAAAGGGCCAGAAATATCAGTCATTTTTCAACAAATATTTGAGTGCCAGTGCTGTGCCAGGTGCTGGTGGAGGCACTGGCCCTCTACTGGAAACTAAGAATGAACCAGGGCAATATTTGAGATCTGAAGACCACGCATGAGTCAGTCACAGAGATCATAGGGAGGGGCAGAACAGCAGGAGCTAAGGCCTTAAGGTAGGAAAACTGGGCCAAAGAATTGTCCCACTAAACCTACATCACAGGACCTTCTTAGGTTTGTCATATGATCACCCCAGGGAGCTGTGATGTGTGATGCCTCCTACAGGCTCTTGCAGGAGGGCCCCATCCTGGAAATCCTCCTGAAATTAGCACATGTGTTGTCAGTTCCCAATGACATAAAACCCACTCACGTGTTCAACCCAACTCCTTTCCCAATTGTACAAGCCTCTTGGAGTGTAACCTAGGCTGTGAGTTAGAACATGCCTGCTGTGTTTTCTTGGCTCTGGCCCTGCCCCCATCCTTCCCAGCCAAACAAAACAACCAGTGATTAATTAAATTGCCACCATTTAACCAAATGGCACTAATTATGTTTCCCCCTTTATTTTAACTGTGGCCATGAAAAACACCACTTCATTAATAATCTCTTGTGTTCCCTTTCCAAACCTAGGTGAATGAGGTTTTTACTACTGAGATCACTTGAAGACTGTCAGATTCCATTCATTTAAGTTGAACTTCTTTCCTCATCCACCCACTCCACTCTTGGTGTGGAGTGATTCTTGGAAGTGCTTTTGGTTGTTTAGCAGGGAGAGTAGATTACTGAAATGCACAGGCTGTTCAATTGTTTCCTACCTGCCAGAGAAGAATCAGGTGGGGGCTGTGAGGGAGCACTGCCAAGTGCCAGAGGGGCCACGTCACATCCTTTACCCAACCTCTGTCCTCTTCCTTACTCTGTGCCTGCTCTGCCTCCATGTCACCTTCCACTCCTTAACCATGAGTACCCCCACCCCTTGCCCATGGCGGGGTCATGTGACCAGTCAGCCCCTCATGACTGAAGGGACTGGGGCAGGGATGGGTCCATAATCTGAGCCAGGCCATTGGGCATCAGACCAGGGACTTCTGCTGGAAGGTTGGGGCAAAGAGCCTCTTTTCTCTGGAGGTTGGTGAGTTGCGAGCACTTGAGCCTGCAGCTGCTATTACCTATCTTATGAAAAGCAAGGTCCAGATACAAATTGAGGATGATTCTTGGGTCAGTTTTTTATTTTTATTATTTTTTAATTAATTAATTAATTTATTTATTTACAGGGACAGAGAGAGAGTCAGAGAGAGTCAGAGAAAGGGATAGATAGGGACAGACAGACAGGAATGAAGAGAGGTGAGAAGCATCAATCATTAGTTTTTCATTGCCGTCGCAACACCTTAGTTGTTCATTGATTGCTTTCTCACATGTGCCTTGACTGTGGGCCTTCAGCAGACCGAGTAACCCCTTGCTGGATCCAGCGACCTTGGGTCCAAGCTGACGAGCTTTTGCTCAAGCCAGATGGGCCTGTGCTCAATCTGGCGAGCTCGGGGTCTCAAACTTGGGTCTCTCTCATCCCAGTCTAACGCTCCATCCACTGCGCCACCATCTGGTCAGGCGAAGATGATTCTTGAATACTATTTGACTACCTAGATCCAGCCATGTCCTGTAGCCAGCACAGTCTCAGACTTACCAATCCTATGAACCAATAAATGCAATTTATTCTTCTCTGAAACAAATTTTGAATTGGGTGTTTATTTTTCTGCAACTCAAAGGATTGTGTTGAATACATGGCCATAGCCCCTATGGTTCACCACTGCATATAACCATCCCAACTTGCTTGTTCCTTTTCCTCATTCGGGAAGTCTGTATGAAACCCCTACTCTATGCCAGGCACATGGCCACAGCAACAGACAATGGCCCATATCTAATTTTCAACCACCCTCACTTTTTGGTTCTTGTAGAGCCCCTAAATAAGGTGACCAGATTTTAAAATTGGTAAAGCGGGACACCATTGACAGGAGTATTCTTGATTAAAAATTTGGTCTATATGGAGCAAAAAAAAATTCATAGAATGCAAAAATAGTATTGTAATATATATTTTAAAATCGGGACTTTTTAAAAACGCCGCAGGACACGGGACAAATTGTTAAAAATCAGGACTGTCCCGCCCAAAGCAGGACGTCTGGTCACATTATAAGAGTTTACCTTTGTCCTTCTGCATAGTGCCATGGGCCAGGGACTTGCTTCATTTCCCACTCTGGATGTAGTCTAAGCAGTTCTCTCTCTCTCTTTATTCTTCTTTCTTTTAAGCCAATTTTTGGCTTAATTATAAAAAGCATGTGACCAATTTCTGGCCCATGAAATGTGACAGGAAATCTGGTAAGGCTGCACTTTGGGGAATAACAATAGGGCAGGAAAAGTCCCTTTTTTCTGATAGATATTATTTCTGTGAAAGGCACCCAGAGCTGTAACAAGACAATGGCAGAATAAAAATGGGGGGGGGGGGATTTGGTATGTGATGACATCATTGAGCTGCTGAATTAAGTGATTCTGGGTCCTGTGAACTTCCTGATAGGGGGACTAGTATGCTCCCTTATTGTCTAAGACTTTGGATGGGGCTTTCTGTTGTTCACAGTCAAAGAGTTTCTAATAGATGCAGATGCCCGGTAAATACTAGTACATGGACTGGAAGCAGTGTGCCCATCGGAGAAGCTGTTCAGCCCAACCAGATGGGTTCATGTAGAGTGAGGGCATCCTGTTCTCTGTCTGTTATTTTGTGGGCTTAGACACTGGGGTGACTGGATTCCAGGTGACTGACTTACTGGCAATGATCCAATTCACCTGAGAATGATAGAATTGGAAAGTCAATTTATTAATTTGCACTTGAAGTTTAACTCCTGTCCGGGCATATCTCTCTCTGTAGACAAACCTTCGTGGGACGCTAGTGAAAACTAGAGAATAGTTGGGGGAGCTTGGAGCTGCAGCCAGAACTAGGAGACTTAGTTGAGTGATTGTATCACCAGCTGCCATGGACTGAGGCCTCTGTCCTTATACATCCAGGCAATCTGCACATCCCTGTTCTTGCCTTGCTCCCTCTTTCCTCTAGGTCTTTGTGTGTACCATTCTCTCTACCCAGAACACTGGTTTCTATATAGCCTTATGCTCCTGGCTGACTTTTGTTTGTTCTTTAAATAGCAGTTTACTGTCACTACTTCCAGGAAGCCTTCCTTGATTGTATCCTGTCCTCCTCAGCTGTACCAGATTCCCTTACAGATTGTTATAGTCCTTTGTGTTAAGCTAAGTGTTTTATTTCTCCTACTGAATTATAATTGTTTATTGACTTTCTGTCTGTGAGCCCCAGGAGGGCAGGGACTGTGTATGTCTTGGTTCCCATGACATTCTGATGGCAATGTCCTATTTCATAAGGTTATGGAGATAATTCAATGAAAAAGAAACATGTACAATGCTTTATACAGTACCTGAAATACACTTAGTGCTCAATTAATGTTCTTGATTATTATTCTGAAGTGTTGTGCCAGTCCTTAGGGCTGGGACAGTTGAGGGGTGTGACTCTCCTAGAATTGTGGGGTGCTGACATTTCATGCCCTTCATCACAGAGGAAGAGAACTCAGGGCTCCCACCTAGTATTTCCAATGATTATGTTTTTCCATAAATAGTTTTATTTTTTTAACAAAAAAACAAAATGTAAGAATGTTTGAATCTAGCCCAAGAATGTATGTTATGTTCTTTAAAAAGGAAATGTCAACAGAGTGTTGGGTGACAACCAGTCTCATGCTGATCTTTCAAACAAAGCAAAGAGGGCATTCCATGGAAAATATTTATAAAGAACCTTATCTGAGGGAAGTGAGTTCTAAATTTCCTTCTACTTCAGAAGACAAGGGGATCAAATCATTAGAGTTTGTAGCCAGACTTTTGGAATGAGGATTGTAAAAGCTGAAAGGACATGGCCACTCCCTCTGGAGCCCAGTGAGGGAGGCCTTAGACGGGCACCCTGGCCTGCCGGGGGTGCCCAGGTTACCGGCAAAACAGCTGACTGTCAGATTACAAACTGGGCCACTTCCTTACAAAGTTGATGTCTTCAAGTCTCAGTTTTCCCATCTCTAAAATGGGCACAATTACAGGTAGTTATCTAACAAGAGAGAGGTAAGGAGTAAGTACACAAGACATACTTGGCATGGTGCCTAGCACACAGGATGTTGTCAGAGAATGTTGGCCCTCCGCTTCCTCCTTGGTGACTACTTCTTTTATTCCTACTACTTCTATCATCACTATTACTTTTTTGATTACTACTACTACTTCTATTATGACTTCTTCTGTTACTAGTACTACTGTTTCTTTTACTAATTCTATTACCACTAACACTACTATGTCTATTACTATGACTACTACTGTTACTACTATTATTTCTTCTACTACTTCCTTTATCTCTACTATTATTTCTTCTCCCTCCTCCTTTTCTATTCCTGCTATGACTTCGAGTATATTTCTATTACTCCTACTTCTATTACTACTACTACTGCTTATGTTACTGCTACTATTACTTCCATTACTATTACATCTACTATTCCCATGACTACTGCTTCTACTTCTACTTTAATATTACTTACTACTGCTACTACTGCATGGGCTCATCATTATTATCAATCAGGCTGTTTTATGAATGGGAAAATATTGACTAAGAGATAGGAAAGAAACTGCCCAAGATCAGAATTTGCTGGGGGGCAGAAGTGGCCCCAGAACCAGGCCTCCTAACTCCTAGTGCAAGGTTCCTCTCATTCCTCCATGAACTAGCACTTGAACTCTGTGCTATAAAATAATAATTCATGATCATGGAAACTAAGATAATTTACTAATTGGAGGAGATTCAGGGGAACACATTTTGGCTGTGTGACTGTAAATGAACAACTTCACCTTTTTTTTTTTTTTTCAATGATAGAAGGGCAGATAGACAGGTTCCCGGACTGGGATAAATCCGGCAAACCCCGGTCTGGGGCTGATGCTCAAATCAGCTGAGCTCTCCTCAGCATCCAGGGCTGATACTCGAACCAGTTGAGACACTGGCTGCAAGAGAGGAAAAGAGACAGAGGGGAGAGGGTGGGGAAGAGATGCAGGTGGTCCCTGGCCAGGGATCAAGCCCAGGATATCTGCATGCTGGGCCAACACTCTACCCACTGAGCAAACAGGCCAGGGCCCATTTCGCTTTTCTCTACTTCATTTTTCTCACCTGCACGGTGGGAGCATGAAGTGCCTGTCTCATGGGCTATTGTGGGGATTAGATGGGTTGTCCAGGTCAGAAGTGCTTCTACCACCAGCATGCTCCTAACCAACAGGATGTCACATATCCTTGTCACCAGCCCCCAGCTTTTGCCCCCGCGATCTTCAATTCTCTCTCCTCCTGGCAAAAGGAAGGAGTAAGTCCGCCACTGCCTGGACAGGTGTCAGACTGAAGAGTCAGATGGTGCAGTTCCCTTACTTGTAGGTACTACTGGCTGACCACATGAGCCGTTTCTGTCTCTCCTTTCCTCTCCATCTCCTTCCTTTCCCCTGTCTCACTCTCCTTCCCTCCCTGTCTCTTCTCCTCGCCCTACGCCCCAGCCCTTAGTCTCTTGATTCTTTGTGGTGTGAGCAGGCCTGGAGTGTTGGTGGGAAGAGCATATTTATTTTGAATAAGTGCTGGTGGTCCTTGATCATCAGAAATCAAGAGCACAGATGCTGGAACCTGCTTACCTGTAAGTCCTGGCTCTGACACTGACTCACTGGGTGACCTTGGGAAAGTGACTGTCTATCTGAGCCTTGGTTTCCACGTCTGTTGTAGGGGCTAAACAATTGAATAGATGTAAACTTCTTAGTACAGTGCCTAGTACATTCCAAGTGCCACGTTACAGGTTAATCTTAGAATGTCATGACCTTGGCTGGGACAGCTCTGGGACTGCAGGGACATGTTTCTGACTCTGTAGGTGTGATGCTCCTCCTGAATTGTGTTCCAAGACAGACTGCAGAACAGAAAACACTAGAGCTGAAAGAGATCTTGCACACCTTCCTGTCAGCTCCCTTATTTACAGGTTGGGATTCTGAGTTTAGGGAGGGATGTGACTTGCCTATGCAAGTCACTGAGCTGGAATTAGCATCCAGTGCCACTGACAACTACATTTTAAATTTCATTTAATTAAAATAATTTAAATAGCCACATGTGGCTAGTGACTGCTGTATATCAGCCAGCTTCATAGCCTTAGAACAGGGGTGGGTCAGGAACTTTTTTGGATGAGAGAGCCATGAATGCCATATATTTTAAAATGTAATTCCGTGAGAGCCATACAATATGTTTAACAATAAATACAAGTAAATGTGTGCATTTTATGTAAGACCAACACTTTTAAAGTACAATAAGTCTCTGAATTCTTTTTAATAACGTTGTTATGCTGTTGCTAACCAATGATGAATAAAGTACTTCTTACCATTAATGCAACTTCTAATGCTGCATGGTTTTGCTGATGGCTTTGTAGTCTGGTTGATACGTGGTGAGGTTAAGCTTCATGTAGGCGTTGAGACTTCCATCTGCTAAATGTGATCGTAGATTGGTCTAAATGTTCTTTAGATGTGAGAAAGATTGCTCACGTGCATACGTAGAGCCAAACATCGTCAGTACAGCAATACTCACATGCTGCAGTGTGTGATATGCGACGGGAAGTGTTTTGACAATCAGCAGGTCTGCGGGTGGAAGTTTTTTCATTTCTCCCCATTTGTGTTTGCTCGCCAAGTCTGCTTGGTGTCGTGCAAGTCTTTCCAAATCTTCATTCAGTGACTTGAACTTATTCACCCACATGTCTGAGGCCTTCAAGTCAGCAGCTTGTAACTCAAAATCTCTGGCGGAGGCACTGGGGATGTAACTCAGCTTGGTGCTGTCCACTGCACACTTGTGTGGATGGGTGATGAACTTAAAAAGACAAGTGCACTCACGAAATTCTCCAAAGCGTGCCATGAATGACTGTAGGCAATTAGATGTGAAGCCTGCTAGATGCTGGAGATCAAAATGTTGAGCAGGGTCACTTGCTGTGCATGCATCTTTAAACTCTCCTAGTTTTTCAAAGTGTAGTAATTGGCCCGTTTCAATGTCAGTGATGAAGAGTTCCAGCTTGTTTTCAAATGCAAACACTGCTTGTTGAAGGAATAAGACTGTATTTCCAATGCCTTGCATTTTCACATTGAGCTGGCTCAGATGTTCAGTCATGTCCACGAGATAGTAGAACTTCAGGAGCCACTCAGTGTTAGATAACTCAGGATGCTCGACCTTTTTCATTTCAAGACAAGTCCGGATTTCACTCAGACAAGCCGAGAAACGGCTGAGCACCTTCTCTCTTGACAACCAACGTATATTGCTGTTCAGAATCAGACCAGGATAATTATTCCCTACTTCATCCAGCAGTGTTTTAAACTGGTGATCATTTAAAACTTGGGCAACAATAAAGTTGACCACCCGAATGACCAGCGACATCACCTTACCAGGCTGCTTGCCACTTATCTGAGCACAAAGCGCCCCCTGATATAGGATGCAGTGAAAACTTAGGATGGGTCTATTTCATGTTCACAAAGAAGCTCTACAAATCTTCTGTTTTCCCCACCATGCACAGAACACCATCAGTACACACTGAAATAAGTTTATCCATTGGTAGATTTTTTTCTTTAGCAAACTCAGTGAAAGACTTGAGTAAAACCTCCCCTCTTGTTGTCTCTTTCATAGGCAAAACAGCAAGACTTTCCTCATGTAGTGTGTCACCGACAGCATACCTTGCAATCATGCTGAACTGGGATAAATGGCTTACGTCTGTTGACTCATCCAAAGCGAGAGAAAAGAATGGTGCTGCATTTATGTCCTTCACTTGTGTTGCCTCAATTTGATTTGCCATCATGATGGTACGATCGTGAATAGTTCTTGCCTACAGAGGCATGTCTTTTTTTATATATATATATTTTATTATGATTAATTCTAATGGGGTGACACCAGTAAATCAGGGTACATATGTACAATGAAAACATCTCTAGGTTATCTTATCATTCAATTGTGTTGCATACCCATCACCAAAAGTCAAATTGTCCTCTGTCACCTTCAATCTGGTTTTCCCTGCATCCCTCCCCTCCTCCCTATCCCACTCTTCCCTCCCTCCCCCCATCCCATAACCACCACTCTCTTGTCCATGTCTCATATTCTCACTTTTATGTCCCGCCTATGCATGAAATCATGCTGTTCTCAGTTTTTCTTTTTTTCTGATTTACTTATTTCACTCCATATAATGTTATCAAGGTACATCCATTTTGTACCTTGATAACATTATACGGAGTTATAAATGATCCGATGTCATCGTTTCTTATGGCTGAGTAGTATTCCATAGTATATATGTACCATAGCTTTTTAATCCACTCGTCTTCTGACGGACACTTGGGCTGGTTCCAGATCTTCGCTATTGTGAACAATGCTGCCACGAACATGGGGGAACATTTCTTCTTCTCAAACAGTGCCATGGTGTTCTTAGGGTATATTCCTAAAAGTGGGATAGCTGGGTCAAAAGGCAGTTCGATTTTTAATTTTCTGAGGAATCTCCAAACTGTTTTCCACAGTGGCTGCACCAGTCTGCATTCCCACCAGCAATGCAGAAGGGTTCCCTTTTCTCCACATCCTCGCCAGCACTTATTCTGTGTTGTTTTGCTGATAAGTGCCATTCTGACTGGTGTGAGGTGATATCTCATTGTGGTTTTAATTTGCATTTCTCTAATGATTAGTGATGTTGAGCATTTTTTCATATGCCTATTGGCCATCTGTATGTCCTCTTTGGAGAAAGTTCTATTCATTTCTTTTGCCCATTTTTTGATTGGGTTGTTTGTCTTCCTCGTGTTGAGTTTTATAAGTTCTATATAAATTTTAGTTATTAACCCCTTATCAGATGTGCTGTCGAATATGTTCTCCCATTGTGTGGTTTGTCTTTTTATTCTGTTCCTATTGTCTTTAGCTGTGCAAAAACTTTTTAGTTTGATATAGTCCCATTTGTTTATCTTGCCTTTTATTTCAGTTGCCCGTGGAGAGAGGCATGCCTTTTATTTGTTTGATTATCTTGTCTTTATCTGAAAAGTCGTCAAAAAGTTCAGTGGCAACATCAAGCATGCATCTTGTGGCATACTCCCCATCTGTGAATGGCTTTTTGTTTCTCACAATTGCTAAAGCACCAGCAAAGCTAGCCAAATTCCAGTAATCTTGTTGGGTCCAAACACGGAGTTGCTGCTGACTAGCTTGCACTCTGCACAGTAGCTCTTGACATGCTTTCTTCCTGCTGTCCCCCACTGGATATTTCAATGCAAATGTGGTATGGCATGTGTCAAAGTGCCTCTTTATATTTGACCATTTCATCGATGCAATTTTATCATTGCATATTAGACACACTACAGAACCTGCTCTCTCCACAAAGGCGAATTTCTCTGTCCATTCCTGCTGAAAAGTATGATGCTCCTCATCTTTTTTTCTTTTAGCCATCTTCTTCGTCAAAAGGGTTTCTGCAATTAGCTAGGTGACTACTTGATTAAAAGTAGGGAAGTTTACTTCCTGACACTAATGTACACAATTACCAGCGTACATTAGTCATTATCCAGTAAAAATTTGGTGTTGTCCGAAGGACAGCTGTGATTGGCTCCTGCCACCAGCAACCATGAACATGAGAGGTAGGAAATGAATGGATTGTAATACATGAGAATGTTTTATATTTTAATGTTATTATTATTATTTTTTAAAGATTTGTCTGCAAGCCAGATGCAGCCATCAGAAGAGCCACATCTGGCTCGCAAGCCATAGGTTTCCGACCCCTGCCTTAGAAGAATGCACCCTTTTACCTTTCTGGAGAACCCTTAACATTGTTACCAGAGAAGCAGCAGAGAAGGCAGAGAAACAAGAGTTGTTTGAACTCTTCTTTCCATCCCACCCAGGGAACAGTTTTCTGTCCCTATTCAAGGTCTCTCTTAAAATCTTTTGTTTGATTTCATTCCCTTGAAGGACTTTGCACATCGTGAAGATTGCTTACTCTGCTTTCCTTATCTCTGCTGCTTGCAAACATCTAATTTTCTTATCTGCAGACTTGTGATCTCCGATACTTCATTCATAAGGCATTCATCTAAACCTTGCACTTCAGCTATTCTCATTTGCACAAGGAACTAGCAGTTCAGCTTCCCAGGGGTCCACACTTCTGTTTCTATCATGCCTTCCCTCATCTCATTTTTGTGATTGAGCATCGTAATTCTCTCTCTATATGATCTTCTCTTCCTGCCTCAGTGAGCTGGCTGCCTCTCCAGCCATCCAAAAGGATGATGCCTGATGCTCTGCTGCAGAAGTGATTTTGCTGTGTGTACTGGTAATGATTAGAAAGCACCAACCTGCTATTAATAATGAGAAAGTGTCTTGGAGCCTATGTCTCTGCTTCTTATGAGGATGTAATTTTAGATAACAGTTGGCCTGCAACCACCCATCAACATTCCATCTAGGTTGGGGCACTTCCTGGACACTCTCCTTAGCTAACATAGATTCAAAGATACTCTCTTCTCTTCCTTTCTCTCTCTCTCCTTCCTTCCTTCCTTCCCTCCTTCCTTCCTTCCTTCCTTCCTTCCTTCCTTCCTTCCTTCCTTCCCTCCCTCCCTCCCTCCCTCCCTTATTCTCTCCTCCCTCCTTCCATCCCTCCATTTCTCCCTCCCTTTCCTCCCTTCCTTCCTTCCTTCCTTCTTCCTTCCTTCCTTCTTTCCTTCTTTCCTTTCTTACTTTGTTTTTACAATTACTGATTTTGAAAAGGTTACCATGTACTTAACTTTTTTAAAAAATTAGAGTTACCATTCAATATTATATTAATTTTAGGTGTATAGCATAGTGATTAGACATCATATAACTTACAAAATGATTCCCCTGATAAGTCTAGTACCCACCTGGTACTATACATAGTTATTAAATATTACTAACTATATTTCCTATATATTTTACATCCCCATAACTATTTTCTGACTGCCAATTTGTACTTAATCTCTTTACTTTTTTCACTCAGCCCCCAAACCCCTTCTATCTGGCAACCATCAGTATGTTCTCTGTATTTAAGAGTTTGTTTCTGTCTTGTTTGTTCAGTTATTTTGTTTTATAGATTTCATAATGTTGGTCAAATAAGTTTGTAAATATGATGTATATGTTTGCTCGCTTATAGTTGGCATTGGGTTTGGGGGACAGGCTGTAAGCCGGCAATGTCCTTATAGCCTAAGGCTTAGTTTTAAGACTAAACCTTTCCCACCCTTTTAATACTAAGATCTTTTCAACATCCTTCTAATACTAAGATCTTCTCAATACTAAGCTTTTCCCCACACCCTTGACTGTTGCATGATGTGGGGTGGTGCCCTCTTATGAGGAATCCCAGTTATGTATGCCTCAGATGAGTGGCTTTGTTTCAGAGACTTCCTTATTTGTATATTGGCTTAAAGGTTTTAATTGCTATACTATAAAATGAGGCAGACGAGGGGCACTCTCGCTCAGATTCGCTCAGATCAGCACTGCAGAGGAGAGGCAGCCAAGATAGTGGAGTGCTGAAGGAAGCTAGTTTGTGCAGTGAGAAGGAGATGGGGAACAGAGGTGAATAAGACTGGTGAGGCCTTTGATTCTAGGAATACTCAGATGAGTCAGCAGGTTTGGGAGCCCTGAATGGAAAGGGAAGTGTCTTCCCACTGTTGTGTTTTTTTTGCCCACCAAATGTGAGCTAGGATTAAAGGTAATGGCTCACCAGTTCTTGGCTCCATTGTTTCATTACTGTCTGTCTGAATCAAATGCCAACCTGCATGGGCCAGGCGGCTGTGATGGTGACTGTGGCTACTGGCTTTACACATATATAAGAAAAATCACATGTATTTGTCTTCCTCTGTCTGACTTATTTTGCTCAGCTTAATATTCTCTAGGTCCATCCACATTGTTGCAAATATAAGATTTTATTCTAGCTTATGGCCAATTAATATTTCATTGTATATATGTACCACATCTTCTTTATCCAATTGTCTATTGATAAACAGGTTGCTTCTATATCTTGGCTGTTGTAAATAACACTGCAGTGAACATAGGGATACATATATATTTTTGAATATAGTATTCTGGATTTCTTTAGATAAATACCCAAAAGTGAAATTTCTGGGTCATAAGGTAGTTCTATTTTTAATTTTTTGAAGGACCTCCATACTGTTTTCCACAGTGTCTGAATGAGTCTGCATTCCCACCAAGAGTATACAGGGGTTCTCTTTTCTCCGTATTCTTGCCAACATTTGTTGTTTGTTAATTTATTGATGCTATCCATTCTAACAGTTGTACCTTTAAAGTAAAAACAATTAGGTATTTATTACTTCACAAATTATATCTAGATCACCTTCTTGCTAATATCTACTTTTTAGTTTCACACTTAAAGGTGAATGTGTTCAGTTCTCATTCATTTATAGGTATAGTTTTCGTTGCTCTGTGAAAGAATCTTTATCTAATTACTAGCAATCACAGCATCTGCAATTGGTGAGTATCCATGAAGGACTCCACACCAGAATAAATGCTTCTTATTTTCCCCTTTTAGTTCTCAAGACTACCCTGCAGGGGAGGCCCTAACATGATGCCTAACTCATGGGTAAAAAGGGTAGAAACTTTGGGGAAATGACACACCCAAACTTACTCAGTGGCATAACCAGGATTGATAGCATGTTGGCTTGGGCCAGGTTCCCCAAAAGCAGACCCTAAGAGGGGATTTGGTTACAATGAGTTATAAAGAAATTATGGTGATGGAAGGGGATTTGACTTGGTGTGGTGAGCATACAATGCAGCATACAGATGATGTATCATAGAATTGTACACTTGAAACCTATATAATTTTATTAACCCATGTCACCCCAATAAATTTAACTGAAAAAGCAAACAACAAAGTGTTCCCCGGAGACCTGGTAAGGAAGTCAGGAAGTAAGCCTGTGACAGGAGGAGGTGCTGCTAACCAAAGGACCCCTCCCCGGGCCTCAGCCTGTTTCCCTGGGAGCTCTGGAGTGTGAACTGCACCTGACTTGAGGTGAGAGAGTGGAGTTTTCCTATCCCCTCCCCCAACTCCAGGTCATCCACAGGAGATGTAACCCCAGCTCTCTGAGCATCCAAGGGGCTCCAGCAGCCCAAGGAACATCTTTTGAAGAAAGTTGCAGACGGGAGCTGGTAGGAAACAAGCTGGGGCAGGGGAAGGAGAAAGGGACACAAGGGAACCTGGGCAGAGCAGACAGTGGATGTACCTATCCTCCACCTACTCGCCTTGAGTTGTCATTGATGAAATGTCTTCTTTGCGTTCCTCTGGGGCCAATCAGTGGGGATCCGGTGTTCTCAACCTCAGCACTATTGACAGTTGGGGCAGAAGGATTCTTTGTTGTAGGGGCTGTTCTGTGTATTGTAGGGTAGTTAGCAGCATCCCTAGTTGTAACACCCCATCGATGCCCAAAAACTTCTCCAGACAATGCCAAAGTCTTCTGGGAGCAAAATCCACCCCACCCCCCCTTTGAGAACCACAGCTCAGATGATCTGCCTTCCTCTGGCTGGAGAGTAGACATTTGACCCAAGTTTGAATAATTAGACTTTCCCTTCCCAAAATTTCACTCTTGCTGAGTGATGCCAAGGCATACATGGTCGGGGTGGATTAATCAAGAATGCTATGTCCTGAAGAAATGGAGCCTTATTTTTTCTCTGATTAGGGTTTTTTTTTTTTTTTCTGCTTCTGAGTCACCCATATCCTTCAATAAATTCCTTCTCTGCTTAAATTAATCTGAATCAGTTTCTGTTGCCTTTGATGAAAGATTCTTAATGAATACAGAGATGACTCTATTAAATTTCGTGACTTGTTCACTCTAATGCAAGAACTAAAAAGTATCTGTAGACAGAACGGAACGGAGAACTCTGCTTGATTGCTTCTGGTTTCTAACCCTCCACTTTTTCCCTCCTCCCCACCTTCATATCCATTCATTTGACAGTTTTCTTGTTACAGGGTATGTTTGATTACTTAACTAAAATTGTCAGTATTCCCCTTGGAAGAAAGTTTATTGCTTTGCTACTTTGCTAAGCACTGACTACTGAAATTTTCTTGTTTTAGAAGACATCATTTTACTAGGAGACATCTATCTGGATTTTTTCCACATATTTATCTTTCCCATGTCTCAGATACAGTTCTTTCTCTCCAAAAAAGGACTTGTTAAATTTTTTTTTTTTTTTTTTTTACTTGGAGACTACCCATTCTGTTTTCCTGGAAAGCTATCTAGGACTCTAGAATTGTTTCTCTCCTAGAGATATGTAGTGTAGACTGATGTTTGAGGATGGCTCTATCAGGAATGGTATATACAGCTGAATGTGTGAGCCCTCCAAGTCCTTTCCCAAGACTCCTGCTATGCTGTCATCTCAGACACGTTGCTTCTTGTGTTTTCATGGGCTACTCTACTATGAAATGTCAGGGGAAGCATTATTGATAACCTGGCAGTGTTTAGAAGAACTTACCAAAACATATTTAAGTCATTAGCTATTTGACAATGGGAATTGCCATTAAGAAAAATATTTTCTTTCTTAAGTATTTGTTAAGATCATTAGTCCTGATACTAAGAATTATATAATGTTTTCTTTTTTTTTCTTCCCACTTTGGGCTGCCAGGGGGCTCACAGCAAAATTTGGTGCTGCTCACAGATTCTATGTTATTGATACTACCATGCCTCATATTTCCTCCCTATTCTTATCTTTTGTCTAGAATCTAGATTTACTATTCCTGTACTTATTTTACTCGCCTCCTTACAGCCTTTGTTGTAGGCTTCTACAAAACCCTTTGGAAAAGGAAAAAGGGTGTGAACAAACAAATGCTGTCAGTGTATAACATCTTTACTTTAGAGAAGAGGTAGCTTTCTATAGGTATACTTCAATGCCTTTAATATCCCAGGCATAAAATGGCATTATATGCATGTGTTATGTTTGCGTGTGCATGCTGGTTGTTGGGAGAGTAGACCAAGTGTCCTCTAAGTCCCTTCTGCTACTAATAAGTTTCCATGAGACCTTGGAATAGCCACTGTAGCTCTTCTATGTCTTAATTTCTTCTTCAAATGTTTTTGACTGGAAGTACCCCAAGCCTGTGTCCATTATGAACTTCTGTAGGACTGACATTGCCTTATGTAATTAATCTTCCAGACGGTATAGCCTATCAAGAGTGTGAAAAGAAATCTCACGGAATGGGATAAAATATTTAATAATCATGTATCTGATAAGGGTCTAGTACAGTGGTTCTTAACCTGCGTTCTATCAAACCCTAGGGGTTCGATGAGTCGGTCTCAGTGGTTCGGAGAAGCCTCTGCCGCGGAGGCCAGAATAAAGTAATACCGTAATTTGTTGTGAGTTCATGCACTTTGTTGGTTTTGTTCTTTGAGCAAGGTGATGTTCATGCACGGCTCATTTTGTGCACCAGTAAAAATACATATACCTATGTCTTGAATTTGGAAAAAAAATCATATTTTATTTATCATTAAAGAAGGGTTCAGTGAATGCGCATATGAAACTGGTGGGTTTGGTACCTCAAAAAAGGTTAAGAACCGCTGGTCTAGTATCAAGAATATATAAATAATGCAGCTCAACAACAAAAGACAACCCATTTAAAACACAGGCAAAGGACTTTAATAGACATTTCTCCTAAGAAGATAAATGGTCAGCAGGCACATAAAAAGATGCTTAATGTCAATAGTCATTAGGAAAATACTAAATGAAGACCACAATGAGATAAATATTCACACCCAGTAGGTTGGCCCTAACAACAACAGCAAAAAGGAAATAAGTATTAGTAAGGATGTGGAGGGACTATAATTCTTATATATATACTGCTGGTTATAATGTAAAATGGTGCATTCCTGTGAAAAACAATTTGACAGTTTCTCAGTAAGTTAAACAGTATTATCATAGGACCCAGCAATTTCATTCCTCAATATATACCTAAATGAATTGATAACAATGTTCAAACAAAACTGGTACAGGCATACCTCAGAGATATTGCAGGTTTGGTTCCATACTACCACAATAAAACAAGTGTAGCAATAAAATGTGTCACATGCACTGGGGAGCCAAAAACTTCATGACTCACTTTATTGCCCTGCTATACTGTAGTCTAGTATGTGTAACTACCACTATGTCTAAAAACAGTGTATATACCTTAATTAAAAAATATTTAACTGCTAAAAAATGCTAACAGTTATCTGAACCTTCCACAAGTTGTAATCTTTTTGCTGGTGGAAAGTCTTATCTTAATGTTGAGAGCTCCTGATTGAGCAGGGGGGTGGTTGCTGAACATCGGGGTTGCTGTGGTCATTTCTTAAAACAAGACAATGAAATTTGCTGCATTGATTGACTCTTCCTTTCATGAGCACTTTGTAGCATGAGGCACTGCTCAGTAGCATTTTGTCTACAGTAGAAATTCTTTCAAAATTTGAGCCAATCCTCTCAAACCAGGACACTGCTTTATGAACTAACTTAATGTAATATTATAAATCTTTTATTGGCATTTCAACAATCTTCACAGCATCTTCATCAACAGTAGATTCTATCTTAAGAACCACTTTCTTTGCTCATCCCTAAGAAGCCATTCCTCATCCATTCAAGTTTTTTAATAAAAGTGCAGCAATTCAGTCACACCTTCAGCTCTACTTCTACTTCTAGTTCTCTTGCTATTTCTACCACATCTGTAGTTATTTCTTCCACTGAAGCCTTGAAGCCCTCAGAGTCATCTAGGAGGGTTGGGAGCAACTTCTTCCAAACTCCTGCTAATGTTGGTATTTTGAATCACGAATGTTCTTAATGGCATCTAAATCCTTTCCAGAAGGTATGCAATTTACTCAAGGCAGCATTGTCACAAGTTTCAAGTTGTAAAAAAAAAAATGCAGTAATTGTGAAGCTCATTAAGCAGAGAGCAATAAAACGAGGTATGCCTGTGCATGAGTGCTCAGGGCAGTACCATTCCCATTAGCCAAAAGGTAGAAACAACCTAAATATTCATCAACTGATGAATGGATAAACAAAATGTGGTCTGTTCATGCAATGGGATATTATTAAGCCATAAAAAGACGTGAAGTTCAGATAACATGCTACAACATAAATGAACCTTGAAAACATTTTGCCAAGTAAAAGAAGCCAGACACAAAGGGATAAATGTTGTATAATTCCATTAGGTGAAATGTGCAGGATAGGCAAATCCATAGAAGAGAAAAGGGACTAGAAGTTACTAGGTGCTCAGGGGAGGTGGGAATGGGAAGTTACTGATTCGAGAGTATGGGGTCTCCTGTTGGAGTGATAATAATGTCTGGAAGCAGATAGTAGTGCCAGTATCACAACACAGTGAGTGTATAAACACCCACTAAATTGTATACTTCAAATCAGTCAATTTTGATGTGTATTGTAGCCCCCCACTCCACTTTACTAGATAAAAAGAGCTTTCAAAGGCATAACAACCAGAAAAAATAAAAGGCATGACTATTTTTGTTTTGATAGGTTTTTTATTGATTTAAAAGAATAATTAATATATTTATATATATTTAAATTTATTTTAAATATAATTTTAATATATTTAAAAACATACATAGGTGTATTTTTAAAAGTAAAGAGTAATGTGTTTTCCTCTAGTACCCTGGGAGCTTGCTAGAAATGTAAACTCTTGAGTCCCTCCCAGACCTACAGCAACAGACTCTCTGGTGCTGGGTCAGGAAGCCCTGCTTTCACAAGCTCTCCAGGTTTGTATGCACGGAAGTGTGAGGAGCACGGCTTTGTAGTTCATTGGGCCAGGGTTTCTCAGCCTCCAAGAGGCTAAGAGTCACCTGGAGGTCTTGTTCCACATGTTAGTTCCCAAATCCACAGATTAAGATTTCTTAAATGTTCCAAGACTACGTTTCTAACACACATCCAGGAGGTACCAATGCAGGTGGTCCAAGAACCCATTTAAGAAATACAAAAATAATGGAGGGAGTATATCGATTTTCAAAGTTTATTGGGCGTGAATATCACTTGGGAAATTTGCAAAAATGCAGATTTCTGGGCCCCACTCCTAGATATCCTGATTCAATAGGTCTAGGATGGGGCCTGGGAACATGCATTTTAAATAATCACCTCGGGGAGTGGGAGAGATTAGGAGACCATGTTGTGAAAAGCACTGTTCCAGATAGCAAGCTCTCTGAGGATATAGGACAGCTTCCTACTCTAGCTACACTAAAGCTATGGCCTCATTCTAATAAAATGGGATAAACTCAAATGATTGATAAATGGAGGACTTGAATATAGATTATCAATTACATTGGTTAAAAAAAAAGGGCCAGAGATGTGGCTTAGCTGCAGTTCATATAAATAATAAAAAGGAAAAAAATCACTTTGGTTTTATTTAATAGTGAGTACTGAGAAGACTAAGGCAACTTTAGGTAAACTTAACAGAGATACTGTGCATAAAATGAGGGAGGTAATAGTCCCATACCTGTATATGGTGTTCAGATTGTATGTAGAATATCTTCAGTACTAAATGCCATACATTACAGAGCTACACTGGAATGGGAAGTGAAACTAACATTTGTTAAGCACCTACTCTATGCCAACTACACATTTATCTCATATTAACTTATTTTATCTCATTGAATGCTCTCAGTGACCTTGCCTTGTAGATTGTATCCATTTTCAAGGTTAGCATAATTGAGGCTGCCAGACTCTTGAACAACTGGGAGATAGGGCTGACAACCCCTGTGTGGCTGAAAATCTACATAAGACTTTCAACTCTGCGGTTGCCCTTTGCATCTGTGGATTCAAGCAACGGTGGCTAACAGATGAAAATCAGAGGCTGGGAATCCGTGGTTGGTAAACTGTATTTGCCAATGCGAAAGTACTGTTTTGGATGTGTGGCTGGTTGAATCTGCGGATGCGAAACCTGTGGATAAAAACCCCTCAAATCCGAAGGGAAAGAAATCTGCATATAAGTGAACCCATGATGTTCAAGGGTCAGCTGCACAGCAAATGTTGAGGTGCCCCATTGTCAGTCCTGTTGTATTGGGAGATGGTACTGTGCAACTTGGGAAGCAAGCCACACTGTTTCCCAGTTCAACATTTCCTCGTGGAACTCTGCCAGCGCAGCCTCGGGATGACTTACTGTTTGCTTTGTGTCTCTGGTATGTGCCTGGTGCAATATTTACCAACTGGTTGGCTCTGTGGACACAGCGGGCCGTGAGACTGGCTGTGTTTGCCCCATTTGGCTTCCCGGTGGGGCCTGTTTCCCTGGTAACGGCCTTTCCTGTCCACAGCCTTGCAGGGAGGTTTAAAAGAGCACACTGTTGGGTATTGCTGTCTGGGGCCTAATGGGCTTAGATTTTTTTTTTTTCTTGGATCCTTAATAAGGAAACAGGAGTCAGTCCTTCACTGAAGGACTTCACTGTAGTTTCCTGTGCCCTGAAAGCTATCTTTTCAGCTTTGTGTTCTACATCAGCCGGCCAGGTTTGATTATGTGATTTGTTGAGGAATGGGAATGTCCCTCCAAAGGACTGTAACTGGATCCTGTGTCTTTTCGTAGTGTGGTAAGCTGAATTTGACCTGTCAGGTATTTTCTCCTCTCAATAGCTCTCTCAAATTTCCCTTCTCTGCTTTGTTTGGTCCCAAACATTTCTGAGTTAGGAATTCACACCAGCTCCCGGACCTCTTCCAGACTTTAGCTTCACCCTTCCCATCTACACCCTCCTGGGGTGGGTCTAGACCAGCATCTTGTCTGCTTGTTCCTCTGCTACAAACGTCTGTCCATTCCCTCTGGCTACAGATGGCTTAGGGTGGCATTCGATGCCCTCATGCTCAAATGAGCTCAGCACTGCCCAGGGGAGATAGGATGCCAGCCCAAGATGCCACACTAAAATAGTAAAATTAAGCAGGTGAAATTAACGTTAATAATATAGTTTATTTAGCTCAGTATATCCCAAATATTATCATTAACAGGTAAATAATATAAAAATATTAATGAGGTATTTTACTTTCTGTGTTCCTACCAAGTCCTCAAAACCTTTTCTGTATTTTATGCTTGTAGCACATCTCTGTTTCAAATTGTGTTGTCCCTCAGCTTTGGCTGTTTGAATGGTGAAGTTGGCACCTATCGGGGCTTTCCAGGCCTCCTAATAGGCCGTTCCTCTCTTTCTGATGAATCTTACACACACACACACACACACACACACACGCACACTACCTCCTACATCCCCCCCAAATAAAAGGCAACAATATACAATGTATGTCAAAATTTAAAAAAAGTTCTGTTTGGGGTGATCCAGGCTTCCCTTCCCCTCTACTAGCTGCGATAATTGGCTACTGTAAAATCAGGGAGAGACACGTGCATTAGAATAATGGAGTTAGTGAATTAAAGAATTGCTCTGGTCTGCCTTTTGAGCCTTGTACCTGACTCACCTCAATGAAAAGATGTAGTCATAAAGTTGGAGAGACCTGGGTTCAATCCTAGCTCAGCCACTAGCTGTGAGGACTTGAGTAGGTAAGAACCTCTCTCAGGCCCTGAGTGTTCTCACCTGGAAAATGAGGCTCCTGTTGTGACAGCCCCTCTGGGGTGATCTGAGGGTTTACTGAGGTGCTGTGACACCAGGACACCAGAGCTGTGGCATCTCGTTTGGCAACACTTATGAAAATCAGCCCTCCTTGACCTAAAGTGATCTGGGTATAACATTCTTTAGCTTTAAGACTATTCCTAGGCTCTGAGTCCAGGAATTCTTTAAGATCAGGCTCCCTGGCTTTCTTCTCCCGGGATTTCCAGTGGGGTTTTGCGTTTGGTGACACCTAGTGATTGGATGAGGTAGTTGTCAAAGCAGGGTGCAAAGCCTCAGGTTTGTCCCCCCACCATGCATGCCCCCCCCCGCATGTTCCCCACCCATTCCTGAAAAGCTGTCCCCAACTGCCCGCCACCTTCACATCTGTTCCTCCATCTCTCTGGATTCAGGCAGCACCCATCTTCCAACGTTCCTCAGCAGGAAAACCTGACGGGTCCTCAACCCCTCCCCTCTCCACCAGGAGGGTGCTGCCAGAATGACTGGAATTAAGGTTTCCATGCTGGTGACATGGTGGTCATTTACCCTGCCTGACAAGTCAGTCTTCATATATCACCACCCACAGCCACCAGCTCCTGAGTCTTCCCTGCGCTGCCCTGACCAAGCCACGTACTTGCTTCTTTGGGGTTCCATGACATTTATTATTTCTCTTTATTTTAACTTTAAAAAATTGTCTAATTTAGTTAATACTATTTACTGAAAATCCACTATATATCAGGTACTGAGTACATTGAGTTATAGGAATATATTCAGATACCCAGTTCCCACATTAAACAGCGGGCTTTCCTCCTACACTTTCCTTCTCCCTCGCCCCCCACTCTTACTTTCTTCCTCTTTTCTATTCTAAGGGCCAACACACAGCATCTTCTACACGACAATGTACGTTTCAGTATCTTTCTCCAGTCTTAAACACAAGAGAGTCTTGCATAAAGGCAGAGAATGTTGATCCCTTTGGCTCTTGAGATGGATAACATTTTTTGCCCGTCAGAACTGGCCTAGTACTTTTCAAATTATACTCTAAGTGACTGTATATGTGACCAGTATATAATATAGCAAAATGAGTAACCAGGTAATTGGAGGGAAAGTGTGATTGATTTTGGGGTGGAGAGGTCAAGAGAACAGGAAGTTAGAGTGTGGACTTTGACTACTTCATTTCCCTGCTTTAAAAAGAAGTAAGCTCCCCCTTTGCCCAATGCAGTGATTTCCAATATTCAGACTGCACCTCAGCTGTAAAACCTGAGACCCTCAGTGTACATATGTATGTTGCTTATAAACTGTGTGTGTCCTTCAGTAATAAGTTATTTTTTATAAAGCATGTAAGAGAGAAATTTAAAAAGAGCGAGAAAAGGTAAACATATATAGGTGTCTAATGCTTTCCTCCTGTACCCCAGGGGCTCATCCATGTCCTCGCTTTGAAGAACACGGGTTGGCCCTGGAATCCAGACCCTTCTGCCTCTGGGCCTGTCACTCTGACACAAACTCTTCTCCAGTCAGTCTGGTTTCCTCACCCCTCCTGAACATGCTGGCCCTTCTCCCTGCCTTGTTCATGCGTCTCCACCTCCAGGCTCTCTGTCCTCCTTGCCCTATCAAACTCTAATACCTTCGAAGATCTGACTCCAGATCCTTCCATTTCAGAAAACCTTGGGGAAACTGAGGCCTGAGAGAGTTGCTATGCAGGCTAGGCTGCTGGGAGGAAGGAGATGGTTCCCCAACAGATTGTTCATTCATTCATTCAATAGATGTTTATTGAAGACTTGCCCTGAGTCAGGCATGGAAGCTATTCTAGCAAGTTCTCAAAGGTTGGTGAGCCAGGATTTACTGCCTTTGGAGTATTTGGATGCTGGAGTTATATTTGAATAAACTATGAAGTCAGCTGGGTTTCATGTCACAGTCTGGTTGGGTCAGCTTGGTCTCTGGAACTAGACCTGTCTTGATTTAAATCTTGCCCAAATGACCAACATTTTATATGGCTTTAGGCAAAACTTTACATTTCTGAGCCTTGGTCTTTCTTTTTCCTTCCTTCCTTCCTTCCTTCCTTCCTTCCTTCCTTCCTTCCTTCCTTCCTTTCTTCCTCCCTCCCTCCCTCCCTCCCTCCCTCCCTCCCCCCTTCCTCCCTCCCTCCCTCCCCCCTTCCTCCCTCCCTCCCTCCCTCCCTCCCTTCCTTTCTTTTTCTCCTCCCTCTCTCCCTCCCTCCCTCCCTTCCTCCCTCCCTCCCTCCCTCCCTCCCTCCCTTCCTTCTTAGATTTTATTTATTTATTTTAGAGAAGAGAGAGAGCGCAAAGGGGGAGGAGCAGGAAGCATCAAATCCCATATGTGCCTTGACTGGGTAAGCCCCGGATTTCGAACCAGCAACCTCAGCGTTCCACGTTGACACTTTATCCACTGCGCCACCACAGGTCAGATGAGCCTCAGTTTTTTCATCTGTAAGTTGGAACTCCTAATATCTACCACATAGGACTGTTGTGAGGATAAAGTAAGATAATATAAGAGGATAACCAACTTATTCCAGTTTGCCTGGGACTTCCTGATTTTAGCTTTGAAAGTCCTGCTTCCTGGAAACCCAGTCAGTTCAAGGCAAACCTAATGAGTAGTCTCCTAAAATGCTGGGATGCTGTGTGGAGAGTCCCTGTCACCTGATAGATGCTCCATAAATGCTCTTTTCTGTATTCTGCTTCTTTGTTCAGACTTTTATTTTTTTACATTCTTGGGTCTTTATTTTTCTTTTTTTCTTTGCAGGAGTGAGATAGATAGAGAGAAAGGAAAGAAGAGAGAGAAGCTGCAACTCATTGTTCCACTTGATTGTGACATTGATTGCTTCTCATATGTGCCCTGACCAGAGCTAGAAACAGCGACCCCAGGATTGAGCTGGCGACGTGGTGATCAACAACCCTGTGATCAAGCTGGCAACCCCAGGCTTGAGCCAGTGACACTGGCACTCTGGGGGGGGCATGCCACCCACTGTGCCACCAGCCAGGGCCCCTTGATTCTTCTTTCTTCCCCTGTTTTGTAAGATATTTGATTTTTGATCCTGGCTAAGAGGGTAACTCAGTGCATTTTATCAGGAGACTTTAAGTCCAAAGGAATGGATTTATAATCATAAGATTTCAGACACAGTTAGGGGATTTTGGAAAACCCCTGAGACAGGAGACTTTTCTTTGTCATTAATTCTGTGACAGTTATCGAGAACTTGCTATGCAAGGCTCCGGGACGGGCGCCTGGGACACTGCAGGGACCAGAGCCAGCCTTCCTGCTGGCAGACTGGCGAACACCAGCCGCTGACCGCCTTGTTTGCGTGCAGCCGTAGCAGTTTGTCACGAACTCCCAATCAAATACCCTGGAGTCATTTGTCCTTACATTTTCCCCATTCCTCACCAAATGAAGTATCTCTGAGAGCTGTTCCAAATGCTCTTTCCTCAAGATGCTTTTCAATTCCTAGAGAATATAGGAAACGGGTAAAGTGCAGGAAGGCACGCTCAGGATTTAGCAGGGTTGCCAGGCCTGAACATAAATGTCCCCTAAGACTTCTGGGAGACTTTAGAAACCTTCTAGGGACTTTATGTTCCACTTGTTGTGCTGAGGGGACAAGCTGTGGCCTCTGTGAGCATTCCTGCGGGGTCCCTTGAGGAGCCCTCCATCCTGATCTGACCCATCATGGTTAGAATTGTGCTGAAGGATGGCCTGGAGAATGTCCCTTACTCAGTGAAGAGCTCGAGCGGCCAGCACAGAGCTGGCCTGAGCAAAGAGCCGAGTTCATATTGGTTTTGGCCACAGAGTCAGAAAAGAATTGTCAGTGAAGAGTCCCCATGGGCGGTTTGTCATCCCTCTTTGGGGATGGAACTTTGTTACTAGTTCTAAATGGTCTAAATGTTGGGGACCTATGTAGAAACCTAGAGGGGTGTGTGTATATGTGAGTACACACATGTGTTGTTATGGGGGCCTCTGGGAAGCAGCACAGTCACTATTTAAGAACCCAGTGTTGAATTCATTCCTGGCTCCATCAATGCATAATGTGTACTTTGGGTAAGATAGTTAATACCTCAATTTTTCCATCTGTAAAATGGGGATAACTTATAAGTTTGTTGTGAAGACCTAACTACCTTATTTCGTGATTGGACAACTGACATTTCAATGTCTCACAATTCAAGTGCATCCTCTGAGCAACAATGTATATTTGTTCAGGCAGCTGTAATAAAGTGCGAGTTGACTGGCTTAAAGAATTTATTCTGTCATGGTTCTGGAGGCAGAAGTCCGAGGTCAAGGTGTTGGCAGGGCCCTGCTCCCTCAGAAGGCTCTGGGGAAAGGTCATTCCAGGCACTTCTCCTAGTTTCTGCTGGTTCCTCGGCCTGCGGCAGCAGTGTAACTACAGTCTTCATGCGGTGTTCTCCCTGTGTGGGTGTGTGTCTCTTCACATGCTGTTATTTTCTATGGACACCAGTTGTCTTAGATCAGGGGCTCACCATCCTCCAATGTGACCTTACGTTAACTGATTACATCAGCAATCTGCGATGACTCTGTTCCCAAATAAGGTCACATACTGAAGCACTGGGGGTTAGGACTTCAATATATCCATTTTGTGAGGATACAATTCAGCCCATAATAGTGTCTTATTATTACAATTTATAACATTTTTTCTCTTACATTAATGACATGTCTTATAAGTGACAGTACCTTAGAATTAGTGAAACCCAGTGTATTCATACACATAGCACTTAGCCCAACACCTGCAGTAAACAGTTAGCTAATGATGATGATAGTTGTTATCACCATAGTGAATACAGTCTTTGTATTTTATTACCTGTAAAGTTGGAACACGAATACCTATTTGGCAGAATTCTTTTTTTTCAAACTATAGTTACCTGTGGCCATCTGTAGGTTTGGGTGAACTCTTATCACACTTAAACGAGGCATAACACTGCACGTGCCGCTGTGTGCTCCTGCGTTTAGCAGATCTGTGGTCCCTGTCCTTGCCTTTCTTCTTTCACAGCCTTGCCCAGGGCCCACTCTACGTCCACAGGCTTCACTTGCTTTTAGCCCTCAATAAATACCCGTTGGATGAATGAATACCTGAATGGTGAGCTAGGTGATCATATTAGTTGAGTTTCTTTGGTTTGGAAATAACAGGAATGCAACTTAAACAAGCTTAGTCAAAGAGGGGTCTTGGTGGGCTCATGAAATCAAACTTCAGTAAAGGCGGGGAGGGGCTGGCTTCTGCAACAACTGGGAGCAGGCACTCACAGGCTGGCAGGGTCCCCCATTCCCTATCTCCACCTCCCTCTGCGTGTGGCTTTGTCTTTCTGAGTGCAGCTTCCTTCCCATGGTGGGGATATAGCTGCCAACAGACCCCGGTTCATCCTGAGAACTTCTTAGTCAGACCAGAAGGCTTGTCCTCGCTAGAGTCTGCTAGAAAACGCCCAAGGGAGGGCTTTGTTGGTTTGGGGGGTACTCAGTGGAAGCCCCCATTTCTTCCACTCCAACCACTTGGATTTGGAGGTTAAGAATCAATTCCCCAAAGACATAGTACAATGATGGTCACTGGGAAAATGTGACCTGGACAGCCACCCCAACCTGTGTCACCTGTAGCAATGGAGATTGGAAAAATTAGACACAGACAGGAAGATGTCAGGGGACATCACAGAGCAATACTGGTAGCTAATAGTCATTATATGCTTATCCATGTTTTCAACAACTTTTTATTAAGTGGCTGCTCCACCCCAGGTTACCAGCCAGGCCTGTCATGCATATTGTTTTGTGTCAAGCTTTACAATCCTGTGGGTGCGTGAAATAACCCACACCAGACCAGTGAGGAAGCCCAAGTGTAGAGAGCTGAAGTCCCTTGTAATAGGTGACCTTGTTCACAAGTACAGAGCTAGGGTCTGATTCCGAGTTTGAGTCATGACTTCATTACCTGTCAGTTGTGACTCTGAGAAAGATAATTGACTCTCTGGTGCTGCCATTTCCTTTTGTCCCCTTACCACTAAAATGGGCTGTGAAAATGATTGAGACCATATGTCAGGGGTCCCCAAACTACTCCCACGGGCCGCATGCGGCCCCCTGAGACCATTTATCCGGCCCCCGCCGCACTTACGGAAGGGGCACCTCTTTCATTGGTGGTCAGAGAGAGGAGCACAGCATGCATCCGCACCCATAGTTCCCATTGAAATACTGGTCAGTTTGTTGGTTTAAATTTACTTGTTCTTTATTTTAAATATTGTATTTGTTCCCATTTTGTTTTTTTACTTTAAGATATGTGCAGTGTGCATAGGGATTTGTTCATAGTTATTTTTATAGTCTGGCCCTCCAATGGTCTGAGGGACAGTGAACTGGCCCCCCCGTGTAAAAAGTTTGGGGACTCCTGCCATATGTATACAGGGCTTGTCGAGGAGCGTGGCATAGGGTAAGTGCTTAATAGATATCAGCTCTCTTATTAATATTGTTATTATTATTATTATTAGTGTTTTGCTATTTTATTTTCTTCAAATCTCTGTGCTTTTCTCAGTACCTGAAAGTCTTAAATGTAAACAGCAGAGAAGGTACATATTGTGAGGCCTATGGAAGAAAATACATATTATTAAGGGAGGGGTATTCAGGGAAGGCTTCCTGGGAGAAGAGAGAATACAGCTGCTTTTTTTTTTTTTTTTTTTTTAAACAAAACAAAACAAAACTAGAGGGAGGTGACTAGTCTCCTCTCTGCTGTTTGTTAGAATTCCTGGCACCCAATTGCCTAAGCAGGAAGGGGTCCTGGTTGGTCTAACATTCACTTTCTTCTGCTCCCAGCTACCAAGGAGCCTGGCCCTGGGTGTCTCAGGTCCTAGGTCTCTGTTGCTGGGGTCTCTATCTCCCTCCCTATGGCTTGGAACTTTGGTGGGGACAGGACTCTGCTAGTTTGCTCCACTAAGCTTCCCTCTGTTAATATTGGTCAACCTTAGCTCTCTTGCCTATATTTATTTAGTTCCGGGCCTGAATTTTCCCTCCTGCAGCTAGTACTGTCTGGGAAACAGCTCACGGCAGCGACAGTGACCACAGGACCATGAAAGCTGCCCAGCAAACTGGATGCATTCTCATGTGCTGGCCAAGAATGCAGGTCAGCCCGTAGCCATGTCAGCATCCTTTCTCAGCACGCTCACTCCTCCCCAGGTTCTCCTCCCATCCCATCCCATCCCATCCCAGGCACATGCTCTCAGTTCCCCTCCCTCCTCCTCCCTGCCCTCCCTGCCCTCCTCCTTTCCCCTCCCCTCCCCTCCCCTCCCCTCTTCCCCTCCCTTTCCCCTTTCCCCCTTCCTCTTCCCCTTCCCTTCCATCCCCTCATCATTCTCTCTTCTAGCTCTATCTCCATCTTTATTCCATTCCTTTTTCTCTTCCCCTTTCCTTCTTTTCTCCTTCCATCCCTTCCTTTCTCCTCCCATCTCTTTCTTTCTCCTCCCATCCCTTCCTTTCTCCTCCCATCTCTTCCATGGGAGACAGCACATTTGGATATTCAAATATCTGGCTCTTTTTGGAAATTGCATCCAATTCTTAGAGGCCAGTGGAAGCTCTAGTCTCCCCTCCCGGCCTCACCCCTGGGTGGGTTATCATGTCCCCCCTGAGCTCTGTCACACGTGCACTTGTTACTATGCAGGTGGCCAGGAGAACAGCCCAACACTATCCTGTGACCTCCTGAACTTGAAGCCTGCTATGCTTCCAGGTGCTTCAAAAGACCTTGTATGAAAGGGCAGTGAGACAGTAGCTATACTTTCTAATTAGATCAGGTGGTGGATAAGAAAGACCTGAAGTGCCCCTGGCTGGTTGTCTCAGCAATAAAACGTCAGCCTGGCATGTGGAAGTCCCCAGTTCGATTTCTGGTTAGGGTGCTTCTCCATCCCTCCCCCCTTCTTTCTCATCTCCCTGCAGCCAGGGCTCAAATGGTTTGAGTGAGTTGGCCTCAGTCACTAAGGATGGCTCCATGGCCTTGCCTCAGGCCCTAAAATAGCTCGGTTGCTGAGCAGCGGAGCAACAGCCACAGATGGGCAGAGAATCACCCAGTAGGAGGCTTGCTGCATGGATCCTGGGTCAGGGCGCATGCAGGAGTCTGTCTGTCTGCCTCCCTGCTTCTCACTTAAATTTAAAAGAAAAAACAACAAAAAAGAAATACCTGAAGACCAAGAGGGAAAGAGACAGGATCAAACTGATTTTAGACAAGGGCCTTTCATTTGCTGCCACAGTGTTTAGTGGGGACCAAGGGGCTGTATCATCACAGTGCCAGCCTTTACCCTGAACACTCCTTTAATCAATAAAAACCATTTCTAACATCTTGTCTGCTAATTGATGACCCTCGAGAGCAGATTTAAACAGAAATGTTTGAAATGCTTGTGGTGGCAGCTTGTGGAGTTTGGACCATCAGATGCTACCCCCACCTCACCCCCACCTTTCCTGATTAGAGAGTTTCAAATGTTAATGACCTGCCCCCAGGCTACAGACTAAAGGCAGCCTGTACACTTATCTCTATCTATAGTTTCCTGTGTCAGTGTTCTCAAGGAGTACTTTAAAGTAAATTATAGTATCTACCACATCCTCATCCTTATTTAAGTAACTAGTAGAGCTCTGTAGCCGCAAAATCAGGTTTGTAAGAAATGTCACCTTTTCCTTTTCGTCCTGTCCCTTCCCTCCTCTCTATTAATTAAGCTCCAGACTTTATTTAGATATCGCCTGATTTCACCCCAATGCCTTCTCTTCCAGGACGCCATCCAGGGGCCCATGCGGCATCTGGCCAGCTTGTCTCCTTAGTCTTTTCCAGTCTGTATTTCTTGGTCTTTCCTTGTTTTGCATGACTGGCAGCTTTGAAGAGTACTGGTTATATATTTTGTAGGATTCCCTTCAATTTGGATTTGTCTGATACTTCACGTGATTAGTTGAGGGTTCTGGGTTTTGGAAAAAATATCACACAGCCGTGGTGAGGTGTCTTTTCATCATTTCCTGTTGTGGTCATGGCTGCAACAAGGGTAATCAGTGGTGAGGTTACTGTGGAGCAGGAAGGTGGGTGTTTGCCAGGTCTCTGTTTTTTCACCTTTCCATGCTTTGTTCTTTGGATGAGTCACTAAATGGAGCCCACAGTTAACAGAAGGGGATGCTTTAGCTCCACCTTCTGGAGGGAGAAATATCTACTTGTGTTATTTAGAATCATTCTGTAAAGAAAGATTTATCCCTTCTTCCCATTTATTTGCTCAACTGCTTCTATCAGTATGGACTTATATAACTCGTATATTTAGTTAATTCTTTGAGTTGTAAGTCAATACCACGCTATTTTTTTGTTTATGCTGTTCCTGTTTTGGCTATTGGGATCCGTTTCTTGTTGCCCCTGTATAAGTTTCTCATGATGGTTGTAACAAATGACGACAAGCTTTATGGCTTAAAACAACACCAAGTCATCATCTTACAGTTCTGGAGGCCAAAAGTCTAGCATGGGCCTCACTGGGCTACAAAGTCAAGGTGCTGACTGTGGTGCTTCCTGCAGGCTCTGGAGAGTCCCCTTTCCTCGCCTTTTCCAGCTTCTAGAGAGCACCCCCTTTCCTTGCCTTGCAGCCATTCCCATCCTCAAAGCCAACAATCACATCACTCTGACCTCTTCCCCATCTTTACTCTGACCCTCCTGATGCCCCTTTCACTTATAAGGACCCCTGTGGTTATACTGGACCACCTGGATAACCCAGGGCAGCCTGCCTAACTACTCAGCTTAGGCTGCTATAGTAATACCCCTGACTGGTGTCTTAAACAACTAATGTTGACTTCTCACAGTTCTGGAGGCTGGCAGTCCAGACCAAGGTGCCGGCAGATTCAGTTCCTGGCAAGAGCTCTCTTCCTGGCTTGCCAACGATGGCAGCCTTCTCTCTGCATCCTCATGTGTCAGAGAGAGAGAATGGGAGCTCTCTTGGTGTCTCTTCTATAAGGGCACTAACCCCAGCATATCACGGCCTTGCCCTTATAACCTCCTTGTAGGCCCTTTCCCCAAATGTGGTCACGTAAGGGATTAGGGCTTCAACATGTGAAATTTGAGGGGCACACAATTCAGTTTATAGCCCTCTCCATCTCAAGATCTTTAATCACTCTGTAAAATCCTTATTTGCCTTGTAAGACAACTTATTCATCCAGACGTCTTCAATCTTTTTATAAAAATGGCCCACTTTTGCAGTGCTGGTCAACCTGGTCTGTACCTCCCACTGGTAGGCGTTCCAGCTTTCATGATGGGCAGTAGTGGAGCAACCAAACGGCACCGCGATTGGCCCACCGTGAAAGCTGGAACGCCCACTAGGGACTAGGTAGACCAGCACTGCAAAACTGGGCTGTTTTTATAAAAAGTTTGAAGACGTCTGTGACATCTTCAGGGAGAGGGCTCTTATTTTGCCTACCACAGCTCCAGTGTCCCTTTGACATGCCTCCATCGATTTCTTTTTAATTTGGTTAAAATAAAATTAATTTCTGAGCTTTCACTGCACAGGGTGCTGATATGTTCCACCTCATGATTGTTTGGCTCCTCTCCCTGGGGTCTTTTTAAGGTCCTAGGTGGCAGGAGGGTCTTAGGTAGCTCCAAAGCATTGATCCACAACAGTTACTCCGTAGTGGCCCAATGCCCCAGCTCGCCTGGTCCTCTGGAGTGTGGGGACTCTGCTGTCAAGCTTGGGGCTGGGTCTAGTGGTTGGGGTCCCACTGATGTTTGTTCACTCTAGCGGTGCTGTCACTCTTGGGAGACTCTAGGGACTTCCTTTTCATCTTTTCGTTACTATTAAGACAGAATGCCCATCCCTCTTGGGGATATTTAGCATATTCGTGACAATTAATTTAGGTTTTTACAATGTATGGGGAAAGCTGTTGGCTGTAAGCAGGGTCTGCTTTTCCAAAATTCTCCAAGTCAAGGAACTGCATGGTGGAATGGGTACACAGCAGAAAAAGGGAGTGAAGAGAAAACCTAACATGTCAATAACTTGTCCTGTCACATTAAGTCAGGTAAAGCTTTTGGGAAATAAAAAAAAATCCACTTGGTAAAAGCGATTAGGTGGAAGAGAAGCTGGGTGTTCCTAGCCTGGTCTAGCACTGCCAACTGCTGGGGACAGTTCTCAATTCTAAAGGCCAGCACTAGACAGGGTTGTTGTAAGCTTGCACAGGGTTTTGTTTTAATTAGGAGGTATGGTATAGATGTGAACAGGACGGCCATGAAGGAAGAAGTTTATATCCACCGATCTCTAGAAACACAAGGCTTAGCACACCACGCAGGGGCACGTGGGAGAACACCCAGGGCTGTCAGGAGGCAGATGGGGGAAAGGCCAGGGTCTTTACTGAGGTCTTGCTGGAAAGAATAGGCAGGCAGAATGGGTGCCCAGAGTTAGTTTAGGATGGGATAGTTTGAATAGCTTGAGTGGGCTCTGGGGTAAAGGGATGGTCCCTAGTTCTGGAGTGCCTGGCCCTGGGCAGTTTTGGGCAGAGGGAATATTGACCTGGTGTGGTGCGAGTTTGGTAAAGGGGATTATTGGGGTCTGGGCTTGGGAGTGATGCATATGAAAGACACAAGGGAGGTGTTTGCTATCCTCAGGAATTAGCTGGTCCTTAGTCTGTCCAGGATCAAGGCCTCAAATGCTAGGGCATTAAAACTAGTAAAGAAGAAAACATCATCAATTCAGAGGTCCTCCAGATGAGGGGTCAGCTGACCACCACAGCCACAAGGTGGAAGAAGAATGGGATTTCTCATAAGTGAGGTGGTGGCTTCTTCTCAAGGAGGATATTTTAGTGCCTTTTTGTTTGGCTGTTGAGCACTTGGAAAACTTCTATGTTTGCAAAGAATGGGATGTTTATCTTTCTAATGCTAGATCATCTTTGACATGAGATAGGAGTGGGAGACCCACTGACAAGCTGACAGGTCCAAGAAACCAGGCCAAGGACAATACCATTCTGCTCCATAAGGCCCCAAACTCCATTACCCTTGTGAGTGTAAGGGACAGTTGATGTATGACCCTCACAGGCTGAGTCTCAAGAAACCTTTATGTCTGCCCATAAACTGCACGCAAATGCTGGGTGGGCTCTGTCTTCTTTTTGTGTATTTCCCTGAGGCTCACACTGCCTTGAGCACAAACTGGTTGATTGCTAATGGAAAGTGTCTTTGAGTTCTCCCAGAAGTAGACCCTGAACTGAGGATTTGAGTTCAAGTTTTTACTTGGGACACAGAATAAAGTATAGAGGGTGTGGGGAGGTGATGCAAGGAAGGAAAGACAGCCAGTTGGCTCACTAATTATTTTTATTGATGTGAAATTAACATATAGCATTATATTAGTTTCAGGCATCTAACATAACGATTTGATATTTCTATATAATATGAAATGATCACCACAATAAGTCTAGTTAATATTCATCACCACACATATTTACAGAATTTATTTTCTTGTGATGAGAACTTAAGTTCTATTCATTTAGTAACTTTCAAGTATGCAAATACCATTATTTACTATAGCCACTGTTGTCACCAGGTTATACATTACTTTCCCAGGGCTTACTATTTTATAACCACAATTTGTACATTTTGATCACTCCTTATTCCCTCCCTCTGGCAATCACCAATCTGTTCTCTGTATCTATGAGCTTAGTTTTGTTAAAAAAACAAAAACAAAAAATCCCCTCATCATATAAGTGAGATCATATAGTATTTGTCTTTCTGTCTGACTTATTTCATTTAGCACAATGCCTTCAAGTTCCATCCGTGTTGTTGCAAATGGCAAGGTTTCATTCTTTGTGGTTGTGTATATGCCACTCTGTGGCATTGTTTATAGGTACCATAACTTCTTTATGCATTCCCCCATCTATGGACACTTAGGCTGTTTCCATATCTTGACTATTGTGAATAATACTGCAATGAATATGAATATATTTTTAAAGTTAGTATTTTCATTTTCTTCAGATAAATACCCAGAAATGGAATTTCTGGATCATATAGTAGTGCTCTTCTTAATTTTTCTGAGGAAACTCCATACTGTTTCCATAGTGGCTACACCAGTTTACATTCCCACAGGAGCGCACGAGGGTTCCCTTTTCTCCACGTCCTCGCCAGCACTTGTTATTTCTCATCTTTTTGATAACAACCATCTTGACAGGTGTGAGGAGGTACCTCACTGTGGTTTTGGTTTGCATTTCATTGATGGTTAGTGATGTTGAGTATCTTTTCATATGTCTGTTGGCCATCTGTTTGTTTTTTTTTGAAAATGCCTATTCAGGTCTTCTACCTATTTTTAATTGGGTTGTTTGCTTTTCTCTATTGTGTGGTATAAGTTTCTTATATATTTTAAATACTAATCTCTGAGTGAACTAGGAAAACCAGCAATGGTGAAGCATGATAGGAGCTCAACTGAGAAATGACTCCAAACACACACCTCACAATGATCCTGTGGACGTGCAAGGGAGCCGGGGTGTTTACACACCAGCTCCCGAGAGTCCTTGAGGAAGGGCTGCTCCTAGGCACGTTAATTCCTCTGCACTCTGGCCTGCTGGGTGCACTTGCAGTTTGTCCAGTTCTAGAAAATGAAAGTTCTCTGCTACAGAAATGCGAGTTCCAGGAGTTAGAGGTTCACAGGAGCCCAGAGGAAGGTCGGAGGATGTGGATGGTCCCCTGCTTCAGGGGACCTCAGAATGACGGGGGCTGTGCCCACACACAAGATTCTGGTTTTCCAGGATTTCTGTAATTTAGGCATGTTCACGTTTGGGGCTAGAGTCTCTGGGGTGCCCGTGGGTCTCACATGGAGCAGGGGCCCTGACGCTGAGTAGCCAAGGGCCCTTTCTCCATCAACTTGCTGCTGCTTGTTCATGTTAACATTTTAAAAAGTGAAGTCTTTCTCCTTTTAACCATCGTTATTCGGAAATAAAGAGAAATATATTAACATCATATAGTAAAACATTTTCATTTACCTACAAGTTTTTTTCTTTTAAAATTTTGAAAGGAATCAAACCACGTTCGAGGTCTCCTAAAAGTATTGCTATGGTCTTCTGTGTCTGATGGATAAGTTGGCTCAGAAACATCCAGGGAGGGCAAAGGTGGCTGGCGTGGCTCGTCCTTACAATCTGATTCCCCAGGCAGACAGTATGTGCCTGCTGCAAACATGTAGGTTGAGACATTCCCGGGGTCTCTGGTGGGAAACGTGGAAGGATGCTCCATCCGCCCAGCTAAGCCTCTGAGTTAAGCTGCCGTTATGGACTGACTGTTATGCTAGATGCTGAGGAATTACAAACTCTCAAAGACCTTGTTTGCAGGTGGGGTACCACTTCTCCTCCAGGCATCTTTGAAATGCAAACTGGTTCAGCAGACTCAATGCATCGCCGCCTTTAAGACACATGCTTCAAACTGGCAGCCAGCTCACTGGAGCTCTGTGTCTGGCTTTCTGACAGATTAATCGTATCGATCTCTGGCTGTTTGTTTGCCTTGTGGCCTTATCTCCCTTGTTGGTTCGCATTTACCTCTTCAGCCATCACAGAACTGGGGCTTGGCCTTGAAATAATCAGCAATCCACACACGGCCACACTGGCGCTTGAGGACTGACTGCAAGCCTGTCCACTTCTGTAGGGAGCCACTGGTGATAGGCTTGTGGGGCAAGGCTGGCATTCCAAATCCCTTTCCTTTCCAATGAGTTTTGGGGTGTCTCTTGGGCCAGGAGCCCTGGCCTGCCATTGTAATGAGCCAGTACCCCTGCAGGTGGGGCAAAGAATGGGGCAAAATGAACACACACGTGCTCTTAGCAGGTGTTGAGGCAGCTGAGAGCCATAGATCTGAGTCTCCATTGGGCCTTTCACACATGAGCTGTGTGGTTTTGCTCTGGGAGAGTCTTTGCTTCCCTCACTGTCTGCATCTGCAAAATGATAATAATGGATGCTGATATTTACTGAACTCTTAGTTGCATCAGGTACTGCTTTAAATACTTAGCAAGTATTAACCTTTTGATCCTCATAGCAGCAGAGGCTGAGGCTTAGAGAGGTAAAGTGACTCAGCCAAGATCAAGAACTGGCCAGGGCCGACACCAAAGTTCGAGGCTCAACTTGACTTTGAGGTTGTGCACTCTCAGAGTGGCCATCAGGGGCCAAACTTGCTATTTTGAGATAGTGGATTTTATTATCTGTCTTGGTGGCATTTGTGTTTTCGCAGGTGTATTGGAAAATTCCAGTCACAGTGTTTTCAGCATAGTGTGGTGACTATGCGCACAGACACTGTAGGCAGCAAACTTACCTTTGTTTACATCCCTTTCTACTACAGACTAGCTGTGTGACCTTGCGCAAGTAACTCAGCCTCTCTGTGCTTTGCTTGCCTCATCTGCAAAATGTAGCTAATCGTTATAATACCTGCCTTACAGGGTTATAGAAAGTATTGCAAGAATTTGTTCTTGTAAAGTTTTTCAAGCAGTGCCTTGGACATTGAAATCTTGATATGTTTGTTAAAATATTTATCTTTCATAAATAAACATGCAGTTCTAGAAACTGAACTAGGAGATGTCAGTGTCTTCGTGAGCTTAGGCTGGTGTGTGGAGGGCTGTCCTCATAACCGTGAGGGGAGAGGCTGTGATTTAATTAGGTGGTGCAGGACTGGGAAGGTGGGCAGACTCTACTTCCTGTGACCCATTGCACCTCATTTTATGTAGTAATTAATAAGGAAAAATTTACAATTAAGAGTGAAAATTAAAACATGGGGTGTGCTTTTAGTTAATGAGAGTTCTTTTCATTTTAAAAAAGAATGCTAATTCAGTTCTTGTGAAAGTGCTGCTCCCTCTTTGGCAGAGGGCCACTGATGTGTTTATAGTGGTGGGTCCTTCAGGGTGAGGGACAGAGACTTAGGGAGGGCACAGACACTGCCTGGCACAGGCCTAGAAGGAAGCATTTGCTCATACTCAAGCCTGGAAAACAAAAACTGGAGCTTGAATAAAAAACAAACAAGCAAACAAAAAAGATTGCACTGGTGATCTTGAGAAAATTGGATGAACTTCTACTGAGAACCGTTAAGAACGCTCAGACATGCCTTCAAGGGCTTTGAAAGCTGCCTCCAGCCAGAAAGATGCTTCTGCAAAATTAAGAAGTCAGATCAGCCTGACTTTTTCAGAGAATGGTTATTTCCAAATTAGTGCATCTGTTTCCTTTCCTTGCATGCAGCCCTCCCGGGAGGCTGCTGGCTGGCTCATGGTGCCTCCCAGTGACCCCTGAAACTGCTCCCTGGCCTGCATCCCCAAGGCTTTGCACCACGGATCTCAGCATTTCCTGCCCATGATGGGCCTGGATGCTGCCAACTTTTCTGTAACCAATAGACTGTTTGTGATGCTTGGGTTCTACTTGGTGACTAAGCATTGCTTTTCTTTATAAATAGTTTATATTTATTGATTTTGAGAGAGCGAGAGGAAGAGTGAGAGAGAGAGAGAGAGAGAAATGAGGGTAGGAGGAGCGGAAAGCATCAACTCATAGTAGTTTCTTCCATGTGCGTTGACCAGGGAAGCCTGGGGTTTTGAATTGGCGACCTCAGCATTCCATGTTGACGCTTGTCCACTGCGCCACCACAGGCCAGGCAGCATTGTTTTTCTAATGGAAAGGCAAAAGACAGTGGAAGGGGAGACACTGAGCCAGTGCCTAGGGAAGAGGGCTTGCCTGTGAGTAAAGAAGAAGGACATGAAATGTGTTACCTGGTGGGTGAGTCAAAATTATGAGAAAGGATCACTACGCTGCAGATAGTGAGCCTATTTTAAATGTGGTTCTAGGGACTCCCGTATTTTATGATGAATCCTTCTAATCATTTATTATCTCTGTTTTGTACGTAAGGAAACTACACAAGAGGCTAAGTGTCAATCTTACCTTATCTCTACATGCCCGAGATGCACCTGTATGTTCTTGAGCACCCTCATGTGAAGTCACTAACGTTCATCAGAGGGGTGGGGGTGAGGTGAGAGAGGGAGAGGATTGTGGGAGCAGCGGATGTTAATAATGACATAATAACGTTGCATGTTAATTAATTATTAATAATTAATAGTTGCAGCGGCCATTTACTGGGAAAGTCTGAGGCACCAAAAACAGTGCAAATTCATTATGGACATCATCTCTTTGGACCATCACATCAACCCTATGAACTTTGTGGAAGTATCCCCAAATAAAAGTTTCCTACTGCGGGACCTTTATGTCATGGACTAACAAGTCAGCACTCATTCTCTTATTATTTATCAGTTACGGAGCACCTAGCATAGCCAGGTCTCAGCACGCAACTGCTGAGGAGCTCAGCTTAGTTAGGAAGATGGGTCTGGATGCCAAGGCGTCAAGGTTGTGACAGGGACATGGCTGGCGAAGGGCGAGGAAACCAGCACTGAGGCGCCACTTCTTAGAGAGATCCTGTGAACTGCTGACAATACTGGTGCTATTTATCACATTCATATGTCCCAAGTTCTCTATATGTCGTCTTATTTAGTTCTTGCTATGGCCTTGCAATGTAGATGCAATCTCGACTGAATAGAAGAGGAAACTGAGGCACAGAGAGGAGACTGACCTAGGCAAGCAGCAGAGCTAAGGTTTAGACAATGACTCCCTCAACCCATGTCTTTCTCTGGACCCTCAGTTGCTTCTGTAGCTTCCCTGTCCCCTTGCTAACCTGAGAAGGCCACCCCCTGAAGCAGGACTGTTGGCTTTCTCCTCCTGTGCTGGATGTGGCACACAACAGAGATGACGTCCAGAGATGTGCCGGAGCCAGGCTGAGCCCTCAGCCAGAGAGTGTGTGTGTTGGTTGCTGTTGCAGTCATCCCACTTTACAACACACGCGCGCTTGGGGGGTGGGGAGGTGGGCAGTTAGCCGAACATGTGCTCCATGGACCATGAAATGGACTAATGGGCCAATATAATGAGAAATAGCATAAGAAGCAACTTACAGTTCTCTGCGTTTCTAAATCAAACAGATCTGCTTGACCCTGTTTCAGTTGTCAGAAAGGGCAAGGGATTCGGCCTGGCTTATGCTTTGGGGCTACCCCTCCCCATGCCTGGGGTTGTGTGGGAGCCCGTAGCATCCTCACAGTCCCGAAGCTGTGGGAAGGACTCCTCTTGTCTTGTCCTGGCTGTTGTGATCTCCAAGGCTTCTTGGGAGCTGGCTCCTCTGGGGACCTTTCCTGAGTGTCTGGATGCTGCAGAGCTTTGGCTTGAGCTCCTTTGTCCACTTGGACATTCTTGGCTGGTCCTGCTACCTGCAAGGGTGCTTCCCAGGCCCTCACTCCTCGGTGGACAAAACAGCTCCAAGGCATTGAATCTGTCTCGATGGAGGGAAAGCCTGACCTGGAGGACACAGTGCTGGGGGCGGGGAAGGGAAAGCTTGTCCCGTTCTTTTATTATCGTCATAGATAAGCCAATAGTCACTGACGTGTATTTCCCCATCCTGTATGAGAAGTCTGTTATTTCACCTAATTTTCATGACAGTCTCTGAGATCATGCTGTTGCCGTCACCCCACTTTGCAAATAGGGAAACCGAGGTCTGGAGAGGTTAAGTAAATTGCATGATGTCACAGAGCTGGTTGGTAAATGGTCCCTCTACAGGTCAGACCCAGGCAGGATGACTCCAGGACCCACAAACTTAATTACAAGGATTTCCTGGTTGCAACATAACAATTTAAGGTGACTCTATTTAACCAACTTCTCCTCTTGGGTTGGTGACCCTTTGTAGAAAAAATATCCTGTCCTCTTAATATCTATGTGAGGTTATAGCTATTAAAGATGTAAATGAATATTCTCACTGATTGACTAACAGAGTCCTACAAAATAGAGTGTGCTGAATGCTAGGGCCATGTGGAGAGGTATGGTTGCCTTATTGAGTAATGTGGTAGATTGCAACAATGCTCACAAATTCTTTCTTGCCTTTGTGATGTGACTTTGCAGCTTCTCTGCCTCTTGCCTCCAGGCTGGCCTCCTGGTTTGCCATAGTAATTGAATGCTGTGTGATGGGAAGGCCTGTAGAGGTCCCACATGCTTCTCCTTCCTAGAACTCTGCTGTGTTTACAAGCCCAGCTGTCTTGCCAGAGGATAACAGACACATGGTCCAATTACCTGTGCCACCCCCAGAAATGGGTTTTCTAGCAGCTGACTGCTGATGCATGACTGAACTGGCACCAGAAGAATCTTCTAGCTGAGCCCAGCCCAACTTGCCAACCTGTTGAACCATGCGCTAAATTAACGGTCGTTGTTTTAAGACGACAAGTTCTGAGGTGGTTTGTTAGGGCAATACAATCTACCTGATCCACTCTGCTTCATGTCATACCCACTCACCCTGGAGTGGGTTGGTAAGACTAGAGGCAGAGAGGGAGGGCAGCTGCTCCTTCTTTGTTCCTGAAACTGGGTTTGTGTCAGATATGCCTGAAGATGTGATTCTATTTCTGAAACCCCAGCAGATGAAATGAACCATAAGGGAGAACCGTGGTCTGGTTCCAGCCCTGACACCAGCCTGCCGTGTGCTCTTTAGTGATTCCCTTCACCAGTCTGGGCTGCAGTTTCGTGCCTCTGTGAGAAAAAGAGACTGACAGATATACTTTCTCTGATCTCTTCCCACTCTAGTATTTTGTGACTCTGTGATGCCCCCGCCAGAATGGTGTTCGTACTGTCCACGTTTGATTTGGAGAGTTTATTCTGGACCACTGGATTAGCACAAAATAATAGACGGATATATTTTTAAAATCATCCTCATAAAAAGAGACAGACCATAAACAGGTTAGTGCCACGATAAGAAAATTCCTTTACGGACAATGAAGCAGAAAAGGTCTTGGCTATAAAAGTGCAGGTTTGGAAAGGAAATGTTCAAGTGTCCTGACAAATAAGAGTTTTCATTATTAAAGCAACAGAGTTTTATAGGCTTTTTGTTGACATTTACAAAACCACATTGCATTTGGCTTTTCTCCTAAAGGCAGAAAAGGATTTCGTTGACCTGCTTGCATGAGCTCTATAAAATGTGTTTATTCTTCATTCATTCATTCATTCATTCATTCATTCATTCCAGAGAGGCTAACAGTGGATGCATTGTCCATGAACTTGGCACACATTTACTATCTTTATGTCTTCCCACCTTCCCCTGCAATCTCTCATTCATTCTCAAATGCTGCCCTTGGAACTGGGGGTGGGGCATCTGCATTCACTGATGGATCACAGGCATTCCTCATCAGGAAAAGCCAAGGATGTGAGAACAGGGAAGATGACTTTCAACTGCCCAAATTTGGGGGATATGCTGCGTAGATACTGGGGCTCGGAGCCCCACTGTGTCTTCCCGGGGCAGGTGGCATTGTTCCAGGTTTGAGAGCCTGGGCTCTGCTTCCTTCTCAGGACCAGATTCTGTGTGTGATTTTGGGAAGATCTCACATCCTCTGCTTCTAATACTAGTACCCCATCCTTCTCCATGTTTTGGGAGCTCAGAAGCAAACACATAAACAGAAGCATGTTGGTAAAGCATTTTCCATCTGGACTGTGTATTCCCTGAGTGCAGAGGCCGAGCCCTATTCATCTTATTTCTGCAGAGCATGACATGTGTCAAGTGGTCAATAACGGGTGGTTGAGCGAATGAATGGGCCAGAGAGTAAATTAGCAAAAGAATGGAATGGAATTCTGTGGCTCTCAATTTCTTCATTTGGCAAACCAGGGCTCAGTGTATCATCGTGTAGGTTGTGCTCTGCACAGTGAACTTGGCTGGGGGTGTGGGGTGTGGGAGGGCCCTAAAACCCAGATTCTTTGTTGGCCAAGTCACGCGCCTGGTGTGGGGATGGGGGTGCCTTTTCTAATTTTCATGAAGACACCTTCTGGGCCAGCAATGATCCTGTTTGAAATAAAGGAGCTGGGCTCTGTTGCTGTCCAGAGACTCTGATTTAATCATCACGGCTGAGGCCACAGAAGCTGTGTATTTCAGAGGATCCTCTGATAACTCCTTTCCCCCTGGGATGGGCACCATGGGTTGGTGGTTTTAAGGCCCTTCTCATTCGAATAGGAGGGGATTTTTAACCATATTTTATATTGCTTGAATTTATTATTTTTCAATATTTTTAAACTATTTCTGTTACAAGTCCATTAGCTGCCTTCTTATGGTATCCTTATGTCCTTACCCCCCCTTTCCACTGTGTGTTTTTGGCAGGGAATAGCAGTTGGAGGACATAAAATAGTCATTTCCATTCATTATTAGGAAAAAGAAGCTCAAGCTAGAGAAAAAAAATTTCCCTGGATTCCCCTTCTGAACCTCCGGTGTTCGGGCTTTTCCTGATTGACAAGCAATGTCAGATTGAGTAAAAGGCAGGGTCCTTCAGACCAGAGAGAGTATCTTCTTGTCTGTGAAGACAAAAGCCTGGTGATGAAAATGTCCCAGGTTCTAAATTAATTGCTCAGTCTACATTTCTCTTACACCTTCTTTCTGCATCAGTCAGGGTCCAATCGGAAAGAAGAAATCCCACAGTAACTTGAATAAGAGCCGTTCACCATGAAGCGGGGTTTCTTAGCTTCAGCACTGCTGACATTTGGGCCAGATAATTCCAAATGTGGGGGCATCTCCTGCGCACTGTGGGATGTTGAGCAGTCTCCCTGGAATCTACCCACTAGATGCAGGTAGCACTCTCTCCCCGCTCGGTTGTGACAGCTAAAAATGTGTCTAGACATTGCCAGTGTCCCTTGGTCTGTGGAATGGCCACTGCTGAGAACCACTGCTAAAAAAACGTATTACCCACATCAGAAATTATCTAAAGGGAGTAAAGAGAACTCTAAAGAATGTTCCAGGGCAGCGGGAGAGTATGGAAGGGGACCCTCTCCCCAAGCTGGGATTCAAAGTGTGTTGTGGCTTCAGCCCCACTGTGTGGCCCTTCTCTGTCTGGGTGACCCTGGGCCAGGCCTGGTCTACAGTTGCTAGGTAGGCAGAAAACAACCAGAGAGGAGGTACCATCAGCAAGCAGGAAACACCCCTTCCCTTCTGGTGCAGGTGGAAAGAGGGCTAGAAGGTGATTCACTGGAAACCCATCCTGGGAGTGTCACTGATACTTGCTGGGGATGAGTGCCGGAGGCTGTTCTCACCAACACACTGCTGGCAACAGCTCTCGGTAGAAACCAGAAGAAGCAAATGGAAAAAGCGTGGGGACTGAAAGAGAAGCCCCTTCTTCCTGCAGTGTCTTGCTAGCGCCCTCTACTGGCAAAATTTAGCATCACGCCATCTTCAAAAGAAATATTTTCACAGAGCTGACATGAAAGGTGGTTTTGGAGCTGAAAGGCAATAAATTGATAACTGGCACACTCTTGTATTGTACCCTCCTCTTTGTCATTTCTGTAGCATTCTTACTTGTCACGGGCCTGGCACTTAGTAGATATGAAATTAATGTTGACTGAATAATTGAAAGAAGGCATGCATGGATGAATGAATGGCAAGGTTTGACTTTTTTTCCTGGGAGCTGTTTTGGAGGATACAATTTATCACTGATTTAAATTCTATCTACAAAATAGCAAGTGGCAGTTGCTAGTTCCTTCTACCCCACTTTTCTACTATACTTAGCCTGTTATATCTTCCCAATTCTCATACAACTGATCTATTGGATAAAAATCTATTAAGGAATTAAGCAATTCAGTGGCAAATATTAATTAAACTAATTTGAATTGATTAGTTGTTGATTAAATTTCTAGTGGAGCGTTGTTCTGATAGCTAAGAAAACACAAAACTGCTATTTGTTTGAACCGAAGTACAGCTGGGCAGTGAACTAAGTCCCACAAAGTTGTTGCCCAGAGGCTAAGAACATTAATAACAGGAAATTACGAATTAACTTTAAGTGTCAAATGGTTTCTTGCTGGTTGTAAAGTGGTCAGTTAGCAGTACCCGGGGACTGAGTCACACTGTAGTTGGACATAAGGAATCAGGGTGAGAAGATAGTTGGGACTGAGTAAGAGTTTTGTGTGGACCACCCACTAATGTGGACAGTCACTTGGCCCCACCCAAACTCCCTGTACTCTAAAATGCGAGAATAACCATGCACCACTTTGGGGAAAGGTAACTATAGTGTGAGTGTAAGAGTGTTTTGAAAATTAAAAGTGCTACACACACATGAGGCTCTTCTCATTAATTCTTAGTTGCAAAATGGGCATTTTGGAGTTGTTTTAATTTTCTTATGTTTCTAGAAGATTCTTAGTGCCTCTGAAGTGCTGAGAATGCACTTCTATTTTCTAATATAAGGCAGAATTAGGATAACATACATCACATTTCCCTCAAGTATCGCAGGGCCTTTGCACATGCAAGTCCCTCTGCTTGGAATTTTTTCCTCTCCTCTTTGCCTCCATAACTCCTTCATTTCCTGTTGGCCCCGTCACCACTCCCTGACCTCCTATACTGGCCAGCTTCCTTATTATATGTCCTTACATACCACATTTCTCCTACGCCATCCTTCCCACCACAGTTATTTTACACTTTATTGTGATAATTTGATTAATGTCTGCCTCCCCAACTAGACTATCACTATCAGGTCCATGATGGCAGGGACCACTTCTGCTTTTGCCCGGAATGACATTTTCAGTAGGTGTTTAATGGTTATCTGTAGAATGGATGGATGGATGGATGGATGGATGAACATTATCCAGAGTTGACTAGAGCCTACTAGTTTTGAGGTGTTAGCCACAATTTGAAAGACATGGTAATGCTTGTCTGTCTCAGTCTGTAGGTAGAACACAATGACAGGCATGGTCCTAGAGTGTCACAGCGTCCAGCAGCACTCTGGCCTACAGTAGGGGCTCAGTACATGTTTGACAAATGAGTTCACTTTGAACTAGAAGTCTGGGGCTTGAGTTTTGCCTCTAAAATTCATAAGCTCAGCAAACTTGGTAGAGATGTCTAACCCTGCTGTAACATACAGCACAGTGAGAACAGGCTCGGAGGGCAGCATTCCTGGGGCCAAACCTCCATTTGCTAGATGTTTGCCAAGACGTTCTACATCACTGCACAAGTCTGCTTATATACAAAAATGAGGGTCCTATACTATCCCAAGATTATTTCAAAAATTAATTGAGGCCCTGGCTGGTTGGCTCAAGCGGTAGAGTGTTGGTCAGGCGTGTGGAAGCCTTGGGTTCGATATCGGGTCAGGCCACACAGGAGAAGCGCCCATCTGCTTCTCCACCCTTCCCCCTCTCCTTCCTCTTCCTTCTTCTATCTCTCTCTTCCCCGCCCGCAGCCAAGGTTTCATTGGAACAAAGTTGGCCCGGGCACTGAGGATGGCTCCCTGGTCTCCTCCTCAGGCACTAGAATGGCTCCAGCTGCAACAGAGCAGTGTCACAGATGGGCAGAGCATCGCCCCCTGGTGGGCTTGCCGAGTGGATCCCGGTTGGGCTCATGTGGGAATCTGTCTGACTGCCTCCCTGCTTCTAACTTTGGAAATATACAAAAAAATAAAAAAATTATTGAGAAAAACTATTCAAAAGGCCTCGCCTAACACAGCACATATTATGTATTAACAGATGTTTTGTCACAGTTCTTTTCCCTCTTTCAGTCTCCATAATGGAGGAATAATTATCTACCTCAGAGTCGTTACATCTCAAATAAGATCAAGAATGTCAAACACTTTTTAACCTGAGTTGCAAAATACATTTTTCTTTATTCTCATTCTGCAGACAAGAAAAAGTATGTGCAGAATCGGCATTAGCCACCAGGTAGCGCTGTGGTAATAGCTTTGATTTCAGGGTTTCAGCTTAACGAAAGAGCACCTAGTGTACCTTTTAAATTGAAGCCTTGATGTATGGAAAAGGCGTTGCATTTAAGAGGGAAGCATTAATGGAATAATGTCTGTTGTAAATGATATTTTAATGTCGAAGATCTTCCCAGCCCTTGTCTGTACCCTCCTCTTAGTCATTGCTCTAGAGACTCAGGAAGAAAAATTTTAAAACATTCCTTTGGATTCTTAATTCAGAAGCATAAGAACCACAAGGACCAGATAAGTGAGGCATAAAAGCTTTTATTTGCTTTATTAAAACATAATTTTATCACAATTTGCAACTCTTTTCTTTACAAGATCCCTTTTGTTTCCTCAACTATTCTTGGTAACATTTAATTATTTTTTCTTTCTCTTCTCTCTCTCTCTCTTTTTTTAAAGAAATGTTTAGTTTGGTTGACAGGTATTTCTTGAGTACCTAATGTGTGCCATGCACTGCTCCAGGAGATTAAAATACAGCTACGGACAGAGAAGACTAATCTCCGTGTCCTTAAGGGAGCGGGGAGACCTGTTATCAGCAAGTAAAAAAAGAACAAGATGGGACTTTCAGTTGGGTGATAAAATAAAGGGTGACTTCGGTGTAGGTGTTGGTGGCATGAACTTCACATAGGGTTAGTGGGGAAGACCTTTCCAAGCTGGAGGTGTTTGATCTGCAGCCTTAATGGTTAGAGTGATGTGGCCCAGCAAATGCCTAGAACATCCCAGCAGAGGGAAAACCCAGTGCAGAGACTCTGACAGGGGAACAAGCTTGCCTTGTCCAAGAGAAGCAGCTGTGATAAATTAATACGATTCCAATGATCTATTCCTGCCTAACAGGCTGTCCCCAAACATAACGGATTTAAGTGACCTATTCATTTTGCTCTTAGTTTTGTCAGTGTTAGGAACATGGGTAACACTGAGCTGGGTGGTTTGTTTTGATCACTTGATGTCATCAGGGAGGGTGGCTGAGGCTGGGAGGCTTACCTTCAAGATGGCTCTGCACTCCCACGTTGATACCCTGTTGCTGCCTGAACTCTCTCTTCTCTGTGTCGCATGTCGTTTGAGAGCCTCTCCATATAGCTCAGGTTTCTCACACCATGATGGTCTCAGAGTATTTGTACTTTTTACTTGGCTGCTGGCTTCCAAGAGACCAGGGCAGAAGTTGCGAGTCTTCTTAAAGCCTAGTCTCAGAAGTTACTTTTGGTCTATTGTCACTTCTGTCCAATTCTACTGGTCAAAGAGGTGGTCCTTTTACTTCAAGGGGAGAATAAAGAGAACCCCCACCTGCACTTTCCTCCCTTTCTCCCTCCTTTCCTTTTCCTTCCTTCCTTCCTTCCTTCCTTCCTTCCTTCATTTTATTGATATATAAATGACATGTTAGTTTCAGGTATATAACATAATAACTTGATATTTGTACATAATGTGAAATGATCATCATAGTACAACTAGTTAACATAGATTACTATATATAGTTACTAATTCTTTTTTCTTGTGATGAGAACTTTTGAGATCTATTCTCTTAGCAACTTTCAAATATGCAATTCAGTATTATTAACCATAGTCACCTATGTAATGGTATATATTACATCCCTATGACTTAATTATTTCATATGTGAAAGTTTGTACCTTTTGACCCCCTTCACCCGTTTTACCACCCCACCCCCACCTCTGGCAACCAACAGTCTGTTCTCTGTTTCTGTGAGGTTTATTTTTAAGATTCTGCATATGAGTAAGATCATACAGTACTTGTCTTTCTCTGTCTGACTTATTTTACTTCAACGCCTTCAAGGTAAAAGACCCCCCTCTTGATGGAAGGAGTGGTACAGAATTTGTGGCTATCTTCAATGGCAGCAAATTCTTAAAAAGTTACCAGCCCTGGCCCTGGCTGGTTGGCTCAGTGGTAGAGCATCGGTTAGGTGTGTGAACGTCCCGGGTTCGATTCCTGGCCAGGGCACATAGGAGATGCATCCATCTGCTTCTCCACCCTTTCCCCTCTCTTTTCTCTCTATCTCTGTCTTCCCCTCTTACAGACAAGGCTCCATTGGAGCAAAGTTGGCCTTGACGCTGCAGATGGCTCCATGGCCTCCGCCTCAGGCACTAGAATGACTATGGTTGCCACGGAGCAATGCCCCAGATGGGCAGAGTATCACTCTCTAGTGGGATTTCTGGGTGGATCCCAGTTGGGCATGTGGTGGGAGTCTGTCTCTCTGCCTCCGTGCTTCTCTCTTCAGGAAAAATACAAAAAAAAAAAGTTACTAGCCCTCCACTGCCCAACACCACAGAAGTGGTCTCTCTGCTGTCTGATCACAGAGCAGCTTTGGAGTCCATTCTCTCCACTGTCCACCAGGAACACTGTCATCAGCACTGAAGTAGGGTTATCAGAGAGTACTTAAGTCCCGACTGTGACTCTGTGCTTTGTGGATTGGGATGAAAAACACGTAACAATGTACCAGCCTCTGTTTTGAACTTCCCTGTGTATGATATTTATGGGATAACCCCAGAGAACTAGGAGAAGACAAGACATAAGTTCAGTTCAGATACTGAGAGTGTTTGGCATTGACATAGTCCATGAGACAACTATAACTTCACACGAGTCAACACATGATCTGGCCAGGAGACTGCCTGGTTTATTAGGTTTGTCCCCTTGAGAAAGATAATTGAGCCAGTTGAAGTCAGAGTCTCTTCTGACTGAGTTGTAAGAGAAAAGAAGCAAAGGCGTTTCTAATATAACAGCCCTTGGGGAGAAGAACAGAGACCAATGGGAATTGGAAATCTCCCTGACAGGCAGGAGATTGGGGAGCAGGGTTCAGTGAGGCGGGGATAAAACAAGCTGACTCGAATACACTCAAGCCGGGTCAGAGTTAGTTCTTGATCAGTGAATAGTGCATGTCAGTTCTGTATTGATGCGTGTCCCACATCTAGTGTTTGCCTGATGATGGTAGCTGGCTTCACTCAAGATACAACTGAACTTAAACAGGGTTGCTTCATGGTGTGGGCTGTTAGGATAAAATTGAACCTGAGAAAATATCAACAGAGTTTGCATTCACAGTCCCCTAAGTTCCCACATGTCTTCGGGTGACTGTTTCTTTCAGCGCCCTTTCCATGGGCTGAGCCTCCACAACGATCCCGTTGAATGAGCAGCTTTTTCCTGGTTGACGTGTCAGCATAGACAAGCTTCCCAGTTTCTGGTTCACTCTTGGATATTGGAGGACACTAGTGCACACCTCACTGTCACGTTGTTTCCTCTGTGGCAGCATTGTTATTGTTCATCGTCAGCGGTTACAGTGTTAAAATGGATGGATTACCTAAGTGAAGGTTTTCTTGGGAGCCCTAACACTGAGTGGGAAAGTCTACTTGGAGTCGTAATGTGATTAAAATAAGACTGGGCCCTTTAAATCCCGCACCCAGGTGTGACGGCTACCTACAGATCAGCTGTCTGGGTTTAATAAGACATGTATTTGGAGTGCTTCACCTAAATGCAAAAAGAAAATAAAAAGGAATTAATCACGTCTCTAGGTTTTTTAAAATTTTATTTAAATAAGATGAGAGTGCATCAAAGGTTGCTTGTCTGAAATGGAATCTGGGATGGGACTTTGTCTTAACCCAGATGTGTCTCCCTGGGGGACCATATGGGGTCTTCCCCACCATGTGCTTTTGTCTCACTTGCTCACAGGAGCACCTGTTCCTTAAAAGTAACTGCTTACTGGGTCTTGGCAAGGACTTTTCCTGTATTCATGAAGAAGAAATCTGGTCACTTGTGTTGTAACAGGCTTTCTGGAATTGTGTTTTTTTGTCTGCTTCTGTGATTGCCCCCGTGTCCCTGGCAGGCTGTGGTCCCACCAGGCCCAGCGGCGCTGTTGCTGAGCTGTCTCTTGCTTCCCCTGCAGCCTGGGGCTGGGCTTCTGGGAGGTGAGGAGAAAGCTGCTTTCTTCTGTTTCCATCAAATTGGGCACCTAAAAGGGGCCACTGCCACATTGCATGTGCCCCCAAATGTTCCCAAAAGAGTGAATGCTTTTGAAGTTTTGGTTACAGCTGTCTCTATGTATGGTGACAAGCTGTGAGTCCCTGGGGCTGAATTCAGGGCACATTGGAATGAGACAGCTGGCTTCTTTGGGCCACAGCCATCTTTGACTGAGAGATGTTGGGCCTGCATCAAACCCATGTGTTTGCCACAGAGTGAAGAGCAGAAGGCACTAGAGTCAGACAGACACAGGGCTAGTTCCCAGCTTTGTCACCTACCCATGGTGTGACCTGGGGCAAGTCACTCAACTTTCCAGTCCCAGTTTTCTCTTCCTTAAAGGGAACAATAATGAGATAATATGTTCAAAGAACATTCTGCACAAGACCCCCATTTCTTGCTCAGAGCTCCTCGGCCCTTGGATGCTCCTTAGTGGTAGGAGTGCCTTTTGTGTGCTAACAAATAGCTCAAGGTCGGGTCCCTGTGGAGCTTTAGGATGGGAGCAGGTGGCCAGAAAACCACTGGAAAGATTAGAGAGTGGGAGCTGTCAGCCCTGTCCTGACCTCCAGGAAGAGGGGAAGGATTCAAGATTGAGTCCAATTACTGATGGCCAATGATTTAACTAATTATGCCTGCACAATGAAACCTTTATTTAAAAAAAACAAAACAAAGATGTGGAATGATGAGGATTGAGTTGGTGAACATGTCCACATGCCAGGAGAGGGACACACCCCAACTCAGATACAGAGGCTCCTGCTCCTGGGACCCTCCCAGACCTCTCCTGCAGACCTCTTCATTGGGTTGTTTATTTATACTCTTGATAACAAACTGATAGCAAATATAGCACTTTCCTGTGTTCTGTGAGTTGTTCTAACAAAGTATTAGGCCTAAGGAGGAGTCATGGGAACCTCTTAACTTGTGGTCATCTGGGTAGAAGTGAAGGTAGTCCGGGGATGCCATTTGTAGCTGGTGTCTGAGGTGGGGGACAGACTTGTGAGGTGGAGCTGTTCACCTATGGCAGTGGTTCTTAACCTGGGTTCTATTGAACCCTAAGGGTTCGATGAGTCAGTCTCGGGTTCGGAGAAGCCTCTGCCGCGGAGGCCAGAATAAAGGAATACCGTAATTTGTTGTGAGTTCATGCACTTTGTTGGTTTTGTTCTTTGAGCAAGGTGATGTTCATGCACTGCTCATTTTGTGCACCAGTAAAAAAACATATACCTATGTCTTGAATTTGGAAAAAAAAATCATATTTTATTTATCACTAAAGAAGGGTTTGGTGAATGCGCATATGAAACTGGTGGGTTTGGTACCTCAAAAAAGGTTAAGAACCACTGACCTATGGGTTCTGTGCTAACTCAGCAGAGCTAGTGTCAGAACTGAATTGTGTCAGTATTAGAGAATTGGTGTATTTGTATTAGAATTAGGAATGTTGTATTTGGTGTCAGGAAACATCAAACAGAGCCTTAGTTCTCAGGCAGGGCCTGGGGGATGGGAGCTCATATTATCATGCTGTTGCTGTTTACTATATAAAGAGTAAAAACAAAATTTAACTCATTTACTCCTTATAACAACTCAAAAAGTTAGAGAATATTATTATTTCTTTATTCTCATTTAACAGATGAGGAAACTGAGGTACAGGGAGGTTCAAGTACTTGCCCAATGAGCAGGGTTAGACTAGGTGGACTGCTGCCTGAGTCTGTGTCCTAATCTTACAGTATGTTGTTGTAATCTGTCTTATTGTTATTACTGCTTTTGTACAGGGAGGCCTAAGAAGTCGAAAGATTAATCAAGCATTGGAGTTCATAAGAGAAAACCGATTTCATGTTCAGATTTCATGTCAGATAGATTTGTTCCTGAAGTAGGTACCAGCTCTAAAGGGTATAATAGCTTATTCAGGAGTTGGGTTATTCATAACTTCTTTTCTCCGAAGGAACTGCTATCATCCTAGAGTGAAACGTGGAGTTGTGAGTGCCTGTGTACTGCTCTCGGTGCAGGTATTCTTGGGCTTACTTCTTAGTGCTCAACCTCTGTTGAGAGAGCTTAACCACTTGAGAGCGAAGTGTAAATGTTGAACGTATTTCAGTTCTGCCGACTGCACTGGATGGTCAGCCCTGTGCCTGCGGAGCAAAGGGGACGTGGGCTGGGTGCTGCCTCCTCCCTGGCGAGGCTCAGAGGGCAGCCTGCCACTCGGTGTTGGTAGCTTGCAGGGGGTTGGGGGAGGAAGGGGCATGTCCGCAGCTCTGCCAGCAGTCAGTGTTGAGCCATAGCATTTATCAGGGCTGACCCGGCACCATGCCAGACGTGCACAGATTTGTACGTAAAAGGCGTTTAAAAGCAAGACTCATTGGAGCAAACCAGTGTCACCAACAAGCAAATGACTTAACAAAACAAAAACCTGTTCTAATCTTTATAGAGCCCTCATTTAATCACACTACGGACATATTGTATTACTTTATCTTCACAGAGGCCCTCAGCGAAGTGGGGATGACTGGCAGCCTGGTGTGTCTCTTATCCTGGTACAAATATTAAGAACCCCCTTTCACTTTCCCAACTACCCCATTGGACAATCAATCATATGGTTACCCAAGATACTGTGCTTATTTTATGGAACAGGAAACAGGCACAGAGCAGGTAAATGATTCATTCCAAGTCATGTAGCACGTGGGTATTGGAGCTGTATTCTCACTCAGGTGTCTGTCTCCAAGGCTCACATCCTTTCTGCCCGACTCCTCTGCTCCTCTGTACAGAGAAAGGAGCACATCTGCCTCACAGTTAGTCTCTCTAGGGAACTAGAGACTCTGGCATGATTACCGTTGTTTGGAACATTCTTGGGATTCCTCTTTAGGAATGGCTTTCAGAGTAATACAGTGTGTCCGTAAAGTCATGGCGCACTTTTGACTGGTCACAGGAAAGCAAGTGCACCATGACTTTATACATACACTGGTCTATTTTTTCAAGAATATATTTGATGTTAGCAAATTTTGATTCTTTGCAGATAGATTTCAGTTTTGGAAATACCTAAACACTTTCAGAGCCAGTCTTGTGAGTAAGGTGGGACATTCTGCTGAGGAACACCATTTTGGAGCCAAATCAGAGACTTAGTTTGAATTGGTGGACTGTTTCTCTGTTTACTTATTTGGCTGGTGAAATTGGCTTTGAAAAAGATTCTCAGAGCCAGTCTGCAAATGTTTTGAACAGTTATAGTGTCATTTGAATGGGTTTAATTTCCTAAAGTAAATTAATTTTTAAATCTCATTTTATCATGCCTGGTAGATATAACATATTGTGTCTAGTCCCTGGTAGCTAAGCACATTTAACCTGTAATGAGTTTGCCTAGGTGACTGAAATTCCTTGCCTTAGATCAGTGGTTTTTAACCTGGGTTCTATCGAATGCTAGGGGTTCGATGAGTTGGTCTCAGGGGTTTGGAGAAGCCTCTGCTGCGGAGGCCAGAATAAAGTAATACCGTAATTTGTTGTGAGTTCATGCACTTTGTTGGTTTTGTTCTTTGAGCAAGGTGATGTTCATGCACGGCTCATTTTGTGCACCAGTAAAAAACCATATACCTATGTCTTGAATTTGGAAAAAAAAATCATATTTTATTTATCACTAAAGAAGGGTTCGGTGAATGCACATATGAAACTGGTGGGTTTGGTACCTCACAAAAGGTTAAGAACCACTGCCTTAGATGAATAAAAGAAGTCAATTCTTTCCCCAGAACTCAGAGTTCTGTTAGCCAGATACCTGAGTAAGAATACTCACTGAGTGAATTCCAATGGGGTCATCATCCTATGTTTTAAAAATCAAAAGTCCGAGTAGCCTTTGTTTGCCATCCTTAATGCCGGTCTTTTTACTTATGATAACAGTTCAGGTGGGTTTATCTGTTAAAATCATGTTTATACATTTTTAATTGCCCTTTTTAGTTTTCAAAGCAATTTCAGTTCTGTTTCCTTTTCTTATTGAAGTTCAAAACACCCAAGGGGCTAAAGTAACTCAGGTGTTATCACCTTGTGTTACAGTCAAGGAAGGGAAACTAGAGATGGCGTCTTGCCCATGGTCACGTAAGGATAAGTGACGGTGCCTTGAATGGAGGGTGCCCAGGGCATCTGGTTTCTGTTAGCTTCCTTTCCATTGGTGTATATTCCCTTCCTCTTGATTTTTCTGTTCTCAGAGATTACTGACTTTTTAAAGTCTGTGTGAGTTTTTTATAGTGGCTGTAACAAATCGTGACCAACTTGATGGCTTAAAACAACAGAAATTTATTGTACTGTTCTGGATGCCAGCAATTTGAACTAACTCTTATAGGGCTAAATCAAGGTGTCAGCAGAGCTACACTCCCTTTGGAGCCTCTAGAGAGGAATTAATTTTTTTTTTCTATTTCCAGTTTCTAGAGCTGCATTTATTGGATTCCTTGTCTCATGACCCCTTCCTCCCTTGTCAGGGCCAGCAGAGCAGAACTTCAAATCTCTTTTTCTCTCTTCTGTCTTCACATTGTCTTCTCCTCTGTGGTTAAATGTTCCTTTGCTTCCCTTTTATGAGAATACATATGACTGAATCTAAAGCCACTTTGTTAATCCAGGGCAGTCTCTTCATTGTAAGGTCCTTAACGTGTCACATCTACCAAGTCCTTTCGCCTATTTACCTTATTTACTTACTTTTTTTTGCCATGTTACATTCTTAGATTCTAGGGATTAGAATGGGGATGTATTTGGGGGGGAGGGGAAGGATTTATAATTCAGCCTACCCCAGTCCGCCCTTTGGCCTTCAAAGATTCACATCCATCTCACGTGCAAAGTACATTCAGCCATCTCAACACTGTGGGAAGTTTCAACCCATTACAACATTAACTTAGTCCAAAATCTCATTTAAGTATCACTAGCTCAAGTCTCACAATCTGAATGATATAAATTAGATATAGGGAAACTCTTGGTAAAATCCATTATGAGGATAATTTTCTACTCATCTGTGGACTTATAAAACTAGAGAGCATGTTATTTACTTTCAAAATACAGTGGCAAGACACACGTAGGGTAACAGTCACAGAAATTTTTATTCCAAGAAGGAGAAAATGAAAGGAAGAAAGGAGACATTGGTTCAAAGCAATTTCAAAATTCTGAAAGACAAATTCCATTAGGTTTCAGGGCCCAGAAATAATACGTTGTGGCTCTGTCTCAGCCTGAGGCTCTGCCCTGGAAATCACTCTTCCTTTGTTTCTTTTCGTTTTTTTTTCTTTAAGTCGTACGTACATGTCTGCAGCTGACTAGGTTTATGAGCCTCTTTCTTACTTGTAGAATTTTGAGATTTCTCTAGCTTGTCTTTATTTTTGTCCTTTCTCTGTTTCTTTCAGTCCAAACTGGCAGTGTTTGTCTTAGTATAACCTCAAAAAATCTGTGGTTCTCCGGTGTATGTCATAGGGACTTTGGACAACAGGAATTTCCACAAACATTTCTGGATCTCTATTCTAGGCTCTGCTGAGACAGTTGAGGGCATCCTCGAGTCACATGCTTCATCATTTTGGCACTAGCCAAAGGCTGCCCAGGCATACTCTTGGACTTCTCTTCAGAGCATGATTTCCTGACAGTGGATATTCTATCTTCTGATTTTGGCATCTTTTCTAATCGGGATAGGCTATTAATTTCCCAAACCATCAAATCCTGATTTTTTTTTCTTGCTTAATGCTTATCTTTCATTTTTTCTCTTTTCTCTCATAATTTTCATTAAATAGCAAGAATAAACCTGGCTATATCTTCACTCATTTGCTTGGAGATCTCTTCAGCTAAATGTCCCAAGTTTATAACTTACAAATTCTGCTTTCTGTACAATTGTGGGACATAATTAAGTTTAGCATTCTGCCACTGTATAAAAAGGTCTGCCTCTCCTCCAGTTTCCAATGACATGTTCCTCGCTGCCTTCTGAGACCTGACCAACAGTGTCTTTAATGTTCACATTTACCAATAGTCTGTTTAAGGCAATCCTTGCCTTTTCTAGCATGGATCTCAAAATTCTTCCAGCCTGTACCCATTACCCAATTCAAAGACACTTCCACATTATTTAGCAGTGGGTTACAGAAGGTACTAAAATCTGTAACAGTTCCCAGTTGCCACCATAACAAATTAGCTTACTCTTGGTGGCTTAAAACAAGATAAATTTGTTCTCTCAGACTTTTGGAAGATAGTAGTCTTCCTTAAATTTCACTGGGCCAAAACTAAGGGCTGCACTCTCTCTGGAGGCTGAAGGGGAGAATTCATCCTTCGTCCTTTTCAGCGCTGGGGTTACCAGCATTTCTTTGCATGTTGCTGCATCACTCCAGTCTCCGCCTTTATGGTCCCATTGCACCCCCCTCTATTGTATGTGTGTCAATTCTCTGCCCCCTCTTTATAAGGACATATTTGGTTGTATTTAGGGCCCAGCCAGATGATCCAGAATAATCTTCTATCTTAGGATTCTTAATCACATCTGCACCCCCCCCCTTTTTTTTTGTCCATATAAGGTAACATTCACAGGTTCCAGGGATTTATGTATGGATATGTCTTGGGAATATTATTCAGCTCACCACAAGTTCATTTTTCATGTTTCTATCTGGCCATGGTCACATGACACCTATTACATAGCAGTAAAGTATTCACAAATTAGGGTGCCACTTGCTTCAGAATGTCTTGCTCCATTCTCCCAACCTCTTATGCTTATAGATCAAGCTATAGTCATAGAGTAAGCCAGGCTGGACAGTCATAGATACTTATGCCCCTTCACCACTGTAGTGGGAGCATGACCCAAGCCAGCCAATCAGAATCCTTCCCTGGGATTTTCAAATTGCATCTAGAAAGAGAAATGCTATAGGAACAGGAGACTGCAGCTGCCTTTCCCCACCATGTGCTGAAAACAAAGAAGGATCCACCTTGTCAGTGTCTCCTTTTAAACTCCTGTAATACATAAAATTCTCATCAAGAAAAGTCTTAAAGACACACAGGCTCATTTCCTGCCTCAGCCTTGACATGTTCAAGCCCATTGAGAAATTTAAAATTTTTCAAAAGATTATTCTGGTACATTAAATAATCAATACCTCACCTTGGTACATATATTTTCCTTTCTAGCTACACAAAAGAGATACCTTACATTCTGATTAAACATACCATGTATTGATTTCTGCTCCCTCCTAAACTCCAATAAAATGAAGAAAAAGGAACAAAAAAGTTATAAACCTACACAGACAAAGAGCATAAGAGAGGAAACAGTAGCAAATTAAGGGTGCCAACAGATGTTTAGAAGGTAGAAAGCAGATGGATGAATGGCAGCTGGATTGGCAGAGCAAGAAAGCTTGCACTAAGTTCCTGTAGAGTGGAATTACAAGAAGTAAGCCAATTTATGCCACAGAATCCTAGACAGCCTTGAAAACTGGAGCCCACAGACACCTCCAAAGACAGATGTGAAGAATCATGCAGTAGAGGATAGTTCTCATATTTGTGACTGCTCATCATTTTTAAGTAGCTTTTCTATGTTTAGGGAAATCTAAAGTTATGAGTCTTGCTTCCCCAATCTGAACTCAGATTTCCAGCTTCCTTTATAGCTAGTTCACAGTCATGTGACCTGGTTCTGACAATCAGACACACGTAAAATTTTAATTCAAAAGTGAGCTGAGGAAGAACGGATCTGTGTGTGCTATAATTTTTGAAGCAGAGGTCTCAGGCTTTCAGTGGAAGCAGTGAACCAGCAGTTGTGAGCATCTAACATAGAATCGGCTTTGATGGGGTGATGTGGGAGCAGTGACCATCTAGTTTAGTGTTCAATAGGGTGGCAGAGTCCATGCAGATTTCTTCATCAGGCTTATTTAGTGGGGGTGGTTTGGGGCATAGTTCTAGAAAATTAGCTTGGAGCCTGATTCTTTAGCCTTCCCAAAATTCCATGAACTACCCACCAGTTAATAAACTCTTTTTCCATTTACACAATCGAAGTCCATTTCTAATGGTTGCAATTTGAAAAAAAAACCTCACAAAAAGCAAAAATCAACCCTATTAAATCATGTGTAATAGTTTTATTCCAAGATACCCTTTCCCACCTCAAAGAACCTGATGATGGATTCTTCCCCACAGCATCCGAAGAAAGAAAATTTATCTCTGGAGAAAGTCATTTGGGGGCCCAGACTGAGGACATCAGGAGCAATGACGAGCTGCCTTCACACTTAAAAATGAAATAAGGGAAGTGACTGCTTAATCCAATCCTCTTTGTCTTCTCAATCTTCAGAACAAAGGCATTCAGGTATATACTTCCCAGGCAAAGGTGGGAGGTTTTCCTTGTGAGTAACTGACCACTTTAAAAGAAAAGACCTCCAATGGATTAAATAAATTTTCACCCAATTATCTTCCAGTAAAGACGCACCAATTCACAGAGAACTGCCAATCAGCTTTTCATTGTTTCTCTCTTAAATATTAATGGATGTGTAGGAATCACTAGACTTGTGAATAGAGCTATTCTTGAGTGAGAAAGACCAAAGCAAATACTGGGAGAAAGTGAACTTGATGAATATAGTGATAATAAAGTGAGAAGTTACCTTAATTAAAAATACCATATTTAATATTTTCAGAAAGAAAAAAGAGAAGACATTTCATTGCTGACACAAAATACAATACCATTTTTGAAAAGGATGGGAGAAAAATGAGCTCTGAGAAATTAAAAATATAGCAGAAATAGAGAAAATCATTAGAAGGTTGGAAGTTAATGTTGAGGAACTCTTCTAAGTAGAACAAACGAACAAAGACATAGCCTGACCAGGCAGTGGCGCAGTTGATAGAGTGTTGGACTGGGACATGGAGGACCCAGGTTCGAGACCCCAACGTTGCCAGCTTGAGTGCAGGCTCATCTGGCTTGCGCATGGCTCACCAGCTTGAGCCCAAGGTCGCTGGCTTGAGCAAGGTGTTACTCTGTCTGCTGTAGCCCCCTGGTCAAGGCACATATGAGAAATCAATCAATGAACAACGAAGGATTGATGTTTCTCATCTCTCTCTCTTCCTGTCTCTCTGTCCCTCTCTCTGACTCTCCCTGTCTCTGCCACTAAACAAAACAAAATAAAAAAACAACAACAAAGACATAGATAGCAGAAGAGAAATGATGAGAAAATTAGAGAATCAATCCAGTAGGTCCAACAAGCAACCAACAGAAACACAAAAAAGGAAAGGATTAAAAAAAATCATGTATATGAGAACCAAAGAACTTGAATGTCCTGAATGAAGAAGACTTCACTGTACTCAGTGCATGAGTCTGCAACAAGGCACATTGCCATGGAATTTCAGGGTACAGGGATAAAAGGAGAAGATACTAAAAGTTTCCAGAGGAGAGCAAACTGGTCACACATCAAAAGATCTGGAATCAAAATGAGATCCCACTTATCTGCAGCGAACTTGGAAGGAGGTCAAGGGACCAATGTCTTCAAGGCTGATCTAGATACCCGTAGGCCTCACAACTGTCAATCCAAAGTGCAGGTAGAATAAAGACTGGGGGGGGGGGTGTCTCAAAACATTTCTCTCCAGGCAGCTGCTGGGTATTTTGCTGCAGCAAGCAAGAGAACACATCAAAAAAATAAAATGTAAGATTCTGGGATCCAACTCTGAGAAGGAACAGAGGAAGCCTTTGGATAATGATGGAAGGATTTCTTAGTATGACAGCTGTTCAGGAGCCTCAGTAAGCAGGAAGACAGAGGCCTTTTGCAAAACAAACAACACCACCCCCCAAATGCCCCCGTAAATCTTCAAAGGAAAAATGCAGTACTGATAGATTGCCTAAGGAGTTTTGAACTTTTTGAAAGGAGTTTATATTTTCATCACAGAGTCTGAGTAAAACTAATGAGAATTAGAAAAATAAGTAGGTGAAAAATAAAGGCAATCACTAACTTTAAGGAAAACACTATTATGCATAAGAAAGAAAATACAATCATTGTATACTGTTTGTTTCATTTGTGAATGATAATTTTATAGTAATCATTTAAACAGTAGCTATTGATACAATCAGCATTGCGGTGAAGCTGTATTATGAAGAAGTAAAAGATGACATGTATGTGGGGACAGGGAGCATAGGTGTAAACTGTTACAACTTTATTTTTCAACAGGAGGAAATCAATAAATAGTTCTTAAAAATAATTAGTTAAGAAATAAAAAATATAATGTTAGAAAAAGGATTTAGAGGGATTGAAAATGCTGGGCTTTGGGGAGCAGGACATATGGGTAGGGCAGGGGGCCGCTCTTTTGTATTGTAACCCTTATGGGATTATTTGCGTGTGTGTTTTTTTTTTTAAAGTATGAATATACATTGCTTGATTATGCAAAACCCGTTAAACCTTGGGAAAAAATCTTAGATCAACAGAAACTCTCTTCCTCTGTCATGGGAGCATAAATTAGTATAGTCACTTTGAAAAACTGTCAGATTATTCGTGTCTCTGGCGATCTAGCAGTTCAGTTCCAATAGAGATGTGTGCAGCTGAGCTCCAAAAGATGTACACGTATGTCCGTAGCGGGTCTTCCTGATAGCTGGGAACTGGGAAGAACAAAGTACATGCCCACAGTACAGTCACTATTGTGTGTCCTAGGAGGGAGTGCGCTATGGTAATGCAAATGAGCTGCTGTTGTTGCCACACTGGGGATGACCCTCACCAAGGTTGTACTGAGCAAAAGAAGTGAAGCATCGAAGAGCACATGTCATTCCATTTATATAAAGTTCAAAACCAGGCAAAACTAACTTATGGTCATAGAAGGTAAGGTATTAATTGCCGTTGGGGAAGAGGTAGAGAGGATAGAGACTGGAGGGGAGTGAAGGAGGCTTAAGGTGCCGGGCAGCATTGAAGTTCTTGGCCTTATTGCTGGTAAGACAAAAATGTTCACTTTGGGAATCTTCGTGAAGCTATGCTGATTACACTCTTCTGTATACATATAATAGATTAATGTTAAGTGACTAACCTTTAAAACCATTTATTAAATAAAACACGCATACTTCTACAAGAGCAGCTCAGCCCAGGAAGAGATGCTCGTCGGGACCAGAGAATCTGCTGTTCAGGAAAATTAGAAAATTATCAACTAACTAAATGAAAATGCATCCAGAAAAATTTCAGCAAGTTGAATATGGTTATTTCTTGATTCTTGCCTTTTTGTTTCAATTTAAGAATTTTTTTAAAATTTGTTTTCTCTGTTTATAGTCTATAGTAAGCTGCCTCGAAGTCATTTTCCCTTCATAATTGATGATGACTTTGAAACTATTTGAAACATTGCAATGTCCACAAGATCTTTCTTCTGCTTCCTGGATGGCCTGCTTATTATTTTAGGTGCAGTCTGTTCAAAAGATAACAAAAGCAGCACACGGAGGAGTAACAACACTATCTGCTAAAGGGAGGAGTGTGCACGGCTGGGTTTTCCTTGGAGTAGGAGGTGGGGCAGGAAATCTCCTGTTGTGCCCTTTCTTGTTACCCAGGAATCTCACTCCCTGAAATAGGATAATGCATCAGTGACCTTGGTTTTTTTCAGAAGTGTTTAAGAAGATGGGACATTCATCTTGACTTTGCCCTTTTATGTTACTTGTGTTAGAAATCTTCACTGTGCAAGTCTTCGGAGGAGGGGAGAGGGAGCAAGTTACATTCTCCTGACCTTCACGTTGTTACACTATAAAGCCTTTCAATAGCAGGCATTTGCCTTGCTATCTTGTTCCAGATCAAGGGGAAGCAGAGGGAGACCCTCTTGAAAAGTTCAGTCACTTACTCTGAATTACAGTGGGTGAAATTGCGGGAGATGTTGAACAGCCAAAGTTGGCTGTAATTAGATTCATACACACCATAGTTGTGTGCCTGCAGCCAGCAGCCCACAATCAGAGGTCCTTTTCACATAACATCTGTGGGATACACTGGCAGGGAAGCTTCAGGAATTTCTCAGGACACATAACTGCACGCGGTCTCTTCCTTTTTCCTCTAAGAGTGACTGGGGACAAATTCAGCTGTTTGAGAGAATAGGGGCTTATATAAAATGGTAACAACAGGTCATTTAATGCTTGTGGTTCTCATTGGCTTTATAATAGTTATATCATAGACTCATGTAATACTAAACTTATATGTAATAAGAATACACATAATATGTAGTAATAATACTATAATACTTATAAAGAGGAAGTAATTCACTGTGGAGCCAGGAGACCTGGGTTCACATCCCTGGTCTTTTCTTAATAGTTTGTGTGCTTTCTCTTCATCCCCCTTGCTGTCTGCCACATGAAGGTAGTGATATCTACATTGAAAGGTTTGTCAGGGCCAGCACCTAGTAGGTGTGCATTAGCTGCTAGGCATTTCCCTCTTTCTTGTCCTGCAAAGCTTGAACAAATATTACAGAGTTGCTATCTGCCCAGATTCGTGTATTGGAGCAGCTGGAACAGAGATTCATGCCTCTGTGTATGCCCAGTGCTTGCAATATTGCAGAGAGCAAGACACTGGAGTCACTTCTTCAAAATAAACATTAGCTCATTAGATCCTGTTTCTCAGCACATTCCCCTTCATCTGTCTTCCCCACACTGGAAATAAAATTCAAGTCTCTTGTCATGCTCTGCATGACCCTGCATACTTTTTTTTTTTCTTTATGTGTGTGTGTTTTCTGAAGTGAGAAGCGGGGAGGCAGAGACACAGACTCCCGCATATGCCTGACTGGGATCCACCCAGCATGCCCACCAGGGGGCGATGCTCTGCCCATCTGGGCCATTGCTCTGTTGCAACCAGAACCATTCTAGTGCCTGAGGCAGAAGCCATGGAGCCATCCTCAGTGCCAGGGCCAACTTTGCTCCAATGGAGCCTTGGCTGCAGGAAGGGAAGAGAGAGATAGAGAGAAAGGAGAGGAGGAAGGGTGGAGAAAGAAATGTGTGCTTCTCCTGTGTGCCCTGGCCGGGAATTGAGCCCTGGACTTTCATACACAAGGCCAACGTTCTACTGCTGAGCCAACTGGCCAAGGCGGCCCTGCATACTTTAAAATATTTTTTTCCCCATTGACTTGAGAGAGAGAGAATGGGAAGGAGATAGAGAGAGAGGGGAAGGGCAGTGGGAAGCATCAAATCATTGTTCCACGTAGTTGTTCCATTTAGTTTTTAGTTATGTGCTTATTAATTGGTTCTTGGATGTGCCCTGACCTGGGATTGAACCTGTGACCTTGGTGTTCTGGGACAATGTTCTATCCACTAAGCCACCAGGATAGTGTGCTTCTCTAACTCCATGTCCTAACTGGCTCAGTTGCTCATTCTGTTCCAAACACATGTTCCACCTCTCTGGTCCTTAACTGTGCCTGGTCACTCATGCCTCAGTGATGAGCCTGGATGGTCCCCAATCTGAACAGCTTCCATTGCTTCCTGGTGTGGCTGGCTCCTGCTCATTCTGCTGGGTCACCTGCTCCTGCACCTTTCCCAGGAAGCGGGCTGAGGTGGCACTTAGCATGAAGGATGTTCAGTATGGTGACCCTTGGGCTCACCCCTGTGAGAGGGCAGGGAATGGAGCAGAGTGGCCAGAGAGAGGCGTGGAGCCGGGCAGGCCGGGCACAGCCTTGGTTGAGCACACTGCAGTCCTGGAGCTGGAGTGGTCCTGGATGTTGCCTCCAGCCGGCTGTGAGGCCTGGCATCTGCATCCTCTCACTCATCGGTCTCCAGGGGGTGCTCCTTCTCCTGCTGGGAGGGGTGTGTCCTTGGGGAGGTGACTCTGCAGCTGAAGCCATCCCAGAAAGAGCTGGCAGCGGTGGGCTGAGGACAGTATTCCCAGGCATGAAGTTTTTCTTTGAAGGGATGTGGGCAGCACAGCAGTGCCCACCACACAGCCTTCTGTGACCGTCAGGGTCTGTCTGAGAGCCTGTTTTCTAGCTGAGAGTCTGATTAGTTCCTTTATTTTCTTATTGTTTCCCCTACTGGGTGGTTTCCGTGAAGCCTGAGGTCCTGTCTGACTCATTCCTTGTTTCATCATTGAATAGGGCTTAGTATGGGAGGCACTTAATATGGATTTGCTGAGTGAATGAATGAATAACGAATGCTTAAAAATCAGCCTGAGAGTTATCAAAACATATCTGTTTCTCAGAGTAACACAGAGCTTGTAAAGAGGAATCATATCTTTGCTTAGTCTCTCTGTTCTTTATCATTGGATAAGAGCATGAGCAAAGAGACACCACACCTCTGTGTTCTTCACACTCTCAACTTTATGAGCAAGAGAAGAATGGCGTCAGTGGAGGGATGGCCGGAAGGGTGGGAACTAGATCTGTAGATGTCCTGGTCCTCGCCTCTGGATGAAAGAGAGAAAGCCCTGGCCAGCTCACAGACCCACTGACACCGTGGGCAGTACCAAAGTCGGAGCATGCCCAGTGATGTCTCCAAATTATATTGTCTCTTCCCTGCTACCTCATTCAACACGAACACTTAGAAACCAAATAGTTTAAGACCCATCAGGCAAACAAACAAAAACAAAAGGGCTACACGACGTGCATTTTGCTTACCAATCTGAGGATTGTAGACAGAATGCATCTCTGCCTTGTGTTGTGTTGCTCTTAATTGTTTATGGGCCAGAAATCAGCTTTGTAGGTGGCCTCATACTTCCCGGCCAGGAAACATTTACTGGGCATGCCTTCATTAATGCAGACTGATTTCTTTTATTTATTCATTTATGCATTGAAAAAAAAAAAGAATTTTCCATAACGCTGGGGGAGGAAAGGGTGGTCAGTAGTTTTTGATGGATTGATAGGGTTCATTTACTTTTAAAACTCGAGTCTATTTTGAACAAGAAAAAAGAACATGAGATATGCTTGTAGAGTTAAGGAATATTTTGCTTCTTGTTCATACATGTATATACATTACTAGTTACAGGATTGAATGGCTTGGTGAAGAGCGACTGTAGTTTGGGAGGTAAATGGGAGAGTTTTGGACTAACCTGTTCAGTGCTTATCTCAGGGCACAGGTGGACAAGGTAAATGTGAAATTTATGGGTGCTTTTGTTTCCTTTTTGTTTTTGTATTTTCTCAACTTTTCTGCTTTGCGCATGTATTACAATTGCAATCAGGAGCAAAGCTATAACTAAAATAAATGTAGTTTCGTTAAATTACTTTGAAGATAGAGGTCAGCCGAAAAGATTCTTCATGAATCTGAGTTGTTTATATTTTTTAAATGAAAGAAGTCCTTCCGGTAAGTATTCACATAGAGACTGCAAGAAGCAGTCATTTTTCTTTAAAATCACCATTTTATACTTGTCCTTGGGCATTGCAATTTGTCATCTTTGTCAAATTATTTTCTTTCTTCGTTCAGCGTTGCATTGTGAACAATTTCTCATGCCACTGGATAGTCTTTGAAAGCATTTAAAATGGTTACATAGTATTCCAATACACAGCTAAATCGTCCTTTGGTTAACCATTCCCTTATTGTTTGCCATTTATGTTGTTTTCTGCTGTTTTACTTTATAAATAACTGTCATAAATGTTGGTATATATAAACAGTTGTGTACGTCTTTGTGGATTCCCTGGGGTGAGTGTTGAGAAAAATGCAGAACCCGGAGCATGCCCAGTGTAAGGCTCTCACATGTAGTGCCCGCCTGAGAAGCTGTGCATGAAGGTCAGCATCCCACAGGGGTTTTGTGCTCTTGCATTTGGCTCAAGCATACTCTGCCATATGGAGAGAAGCTGATATAAGGGAAATGTTTCAGGATCTTGGGCTCAAGTCATCTACTGTGTCACCTTAGGTAAGAATCTTCTCCGCTCTGAGCCTCACTTGCCTTCTCTAGCAAATTAGAACACTGGCTTTGACCTTCCAGATTGTGGAGGAGCTTGGCCATAATCTATGATCGACCTGCAATTGTGCTAGGGGCTTTGCATAGCTGCTTCCATGTGAACGTGGACATGAGCGTGGAGTAATATATGGGAAATAATATTCGTAAAAGAGCTTGGCAAACCAGGTTTCTTTGTTGCTGCAGCTTTGGGACCCCCAAACAGTAAGTGGTTTTACTTAATGAGGACAGGGAGGCATGCATTTAGATAGAGCCATTCTCTTTAGGGTTTATTGTTTAAGGAAACTAAAGCTTGACTTTAAAGCACCACTTTATAAAATAATATATATTTGACTTGAACTTAGTTTTTAGAATCTCGTCTTTCCTAACCAGGGAAGAGGACTCTGGAGACACCCCCATGGTCTTTCCTGTTTGACGTTCTCTGCTATGATTTAAGGGCACGTGCATGCCTAGAGGGCATTTGATATTATCAATATTTGGGAACAGTGAAATGTTTTCATCTGAAATTTAAAACCTTGATTTTCTTGCTGATTTGAAGCATATTAATTCTTGGTACTTATTGTTTTTACTCTTTCTCCTGTTCCCTTTGCTATCAGGGGATAAGAATGACCCCAAATCCCTTGACCTGGAAGGAATTACAGTTAATATTTAAATGTGCTTTCTCCTGATTGAATTCAGATGTAGCCCCAGATATACATGAAGAATGTTAACAGGATTAGGTTTCATGGTATATGTTTTATAACTTGATCTTTTGTCATAAATATTATATCTTCAATATTTTTATTATATGCGAACTACTCTTCAACATTATGATTTTACACAATTTTAAAGTTTTCTATAAAATGTAAGGCTCTATTGTTAAACATTTAATTTTCCAACTTTGCACTATCATTACTAAAGTTGTGGTTAATATTCTAGTAAAGGAATACATGTAGGTATATCAATGAAAATACTGACTCAAAGGGTAAAGATATTTCTCTATTTTTTGCTGCCTATTCCTAACTGTCTTTCAGAAACAATGAACATCTTTACCTCAATCAGTTGTGATGAGTATCCCTGTCTCATCAATCCACAGTTATACTTGATATTATCTTAAAAATGCTTCTTCCAAATTTGATATGAAAAATACTGAAAACATTTTTTTTCTTGTGGTCCCAGTGATGTTGCTCAGTTTTTCTGTGTTTTATGTTCCATCATATTTCATGCCTGGCGGCAGTGTCTCTCTGTTCCTGTGAGCCCAACCTCTAATCTTCACACCTGATAGGTGACCTGAATGTTCACCAACAGCCTACCTGCTGCCCCCTTGTAGGGGTCAGTGAGATGGGGGAAGGGAGGAGAGCAAGGGCAGGCTCTTCATTCTCCTGACTTCCTGCATTTCTGTGTAATCATCATTGATGCATGTCTAGCCCCTTGTGTGCCAGAGGGTGTGTTCTATACAGCTATTTTATTCTATGTCCTGGGGCCCACTCTCTCTTTTTGTCCCTTAGTTCCCAGGCATCCCAGCTTCACTGTTGAGAGCCCAGATCTCTACACTGCCTGTTGGAGCTGCTACTTGAGTTAAACATCTTTAATTCTCCTCCCCCCCCCCACTATTCCCTATAAAGCAGGGGTCGGGAACCTTTTTGGCTGAGAGAGCCATGAAAACCACATATTTTAAAATGTAATTCCGTGAGAGCCATATAATATGTTTAACACTAAATACAAGTAAATGTGTGCATTTTATGTAAGACCAATACTTTTAAAGTACAATAAGTCTCTGAATTCTTTTAAATAAAGTAGTTATGCTGTTGCTAACCAATGATGAATAAAGTACTTCTTACCATTAATGCAACTTCTGGTGCTGCATGGTTTTGCTGGTGACTTTGTAGTCTGGTTGATACGTGGTGAGGTTAAGCTTCATGCAGGCGTTGAGACTTCCATCTGTTAAACGTGATTGTAGGTTGGTCTTAACGTTCTTTAGATGTGAGAAAGACCTCTCACATGCATACGTAGAGCCAAACATTGTCAGTAAAGCAATAATCACATGCTGCAGTGTGTGGTATGTGACAGGAAGCGCGTTCCAAGTTTTGACAATCAGCTGGTCCACGGGTTGAAGTTATTTCATTTCTCCCCACTTGTGTTTGCTCGCCAAGTCTGCTTGCTGTTGTGCAAGTCTTTCCAAATCTTCATTCAGTGACTTGAACTTATTCACCCACATGTCTGAGGCCTGCAGGTCAGCAGCTTGTAGCTCAAAATCTCTGACGGAGACACCAGGGATGTAACTCAGGTTGGCGCTGTCCACTGCACACTCATGTGGATGGGTGATGAACTTAAAAAGACGAGTGCGCTCATGAAATTCTCCAAAGCGTGCTTTGAATGACTGTAGGCAATTAGATGTGAAGCCCACTAGATGCTGGAGATCAAGATGTTGAGCAGGGTCACTTGCTGTGCATGCATCTTTAAACTCTTTCAGTTTTTCAAAGTGTAGTAAACAACCTGTTTCAATGTTGGTGATGAAGAGTTCCAGCTTGTTTTCAAATGCAGACACTGCTTGTTGAAGGGATAAGACTGTATTTCCAACGCCTTGCATTTTCACATTGAGCTGGTTCATATGTTAAGTCATGTCCACGAGATAGTCGAACTTCAGGAGCCACTCAGTGTTAGCTAACTCAGGATGCTCGGCGTTTTTCATTTAAAGAAAAGTCCAGATTTCACTCAGACAAGCCGTGAAACAGCTGAGCACCTTCTCTCTTGACAACCAATGCACATTGCTCTACAAAAGCAGACCAGAATAATTATTCCCAACTTCATCCAGCAGTATTTTAAACTGGAGATCATTTAAAGCTCAGGCAACAATAAAGTTGACAACTTGAATGACCAGCGACATCACCTCACCAGGCTGCTTGCCACATATCTAACTAAGCACAAAGCACCTCCTGTTGTAGGATGCAGTGAAAACTTAGGTCTCTTTTCATGTTCACGAAGAAGTGCTATGAGTCCTGTTTTTCCCCACCATGCACGGAGCACCATCAGTACACACCAAAATAAGTTTATCTATTGGTAGACTTTTTTCTTTAGCGAACTCAATGAAAGACTTGAAAAAATCCTCCCCTCTTGTTGTCTCTTTCATAGTCAAACAGCAAGACTTTCCTCACCTAGTATGTCACTGACAGCATACCTTGCAATCACGCTGAACTGGGATAAATGGCTTATGTCTGTTGACTCATCCAAAACGAGAGAAAAGAGTGGTGCTACATTTATGTCCTTCACTTGTGTTGCCTCAATTTGATTTGCCATTATGATGGTATGATCGTGAACAGTTCTTGCTGACAGAGGCATTTCTTTTATTCATTTGATTATCTTGTTTGTATTCGAAAACTTGTCAAAAAGTTCATTGGCAACATCAAGCATGAATGTTTTGGCATACTTCCCTTCTGTGAATGGCTTTCCGTTTCTCACAATTGCTAAAGCACTAGCAAAGCTAGCCGAATTCCAATCACCTTGTTGGGTCTAAACACGGAGTTGCTGCTGACTGGCTTGCACTCTGCACAGTAGCTCTTGACATGCTTTCTTCCTGCTGTCCCCCACTGGATATTTTGATGCAAATGTAGTATGGTGTGTGTCTAAGTGCTGCTTTATATTTGACCATTTCATCGATGCAATTTTATCATTGCATATTAGACACACTGCAGAACCTGCTCTCTCCACAAAGGTGAATTCCTCTGTCCATTCCTGCTAAAAAGTATGATACTCCTCATCTTTTTTTCTTTTGGCCATCTTCTTCGTCAAAAGATTTTTTGCAATTAGCTAGGTGACTACTTGATTTAAAGTAGGGAAGTTTATTTTCTGACCTCACAACGACCCATGTATGTTATGCATTATTCAATAAAAATTTGTTGTTGTCCCGGAGGGCAGTGGTGATTTGCTCCAGCCACCCGCAACCATGAACATGAGCAATAGAAAATGAATGGATTGTAATACATGAGAATGTTTTATATTTTTAACTTTATTTTTTTATTAAAGATTTGTGTGCAAGACAGATGCAGCCATCAAAAGAGCCACATCTAGCTCGCGAGTCATAGGTTCCCAACCCCTGCTATAGAGCATTTAAAGATTTTGACCAACTTAATCAATCGGGACACTTTAACCTAGATTCAGTCTAGTGGCCAGGGGTTTGCTAATGGTGTGCAAAACCCTTTAGGGCTAACTGCAATTGGGCACATTTTAGGTTTGGTCTGCGGAGGAGGGTGAAGCAAGACGTCTTTTTTCTATTGTAATTCATTATTATATTGGTTATTATTTTACTTTCAGTAATTTATTTAGTTTTGTCCACTTCGAAAGGTTTTTGATCCTCACTTTAATCTTGATCAATAATAACTTTTGAGGAGTATGATTAGGGAAATGTACATGACAACCCCAATCTCACTTACAATCCCTAAAGATATAATCAAGGTCATAAGTTCCCAGAGGGCAGAAGTCATTACCTTTCCTTTCTTTCTCTCTTTCTTCTTCTTTTCTTTTCTTTTTTCTTTCTTTCTTCCCTCCCTCCCTTCCTCTCTCTGTCCCTCCCTTTCACGCTCTCTCTCTCTCACCTTCCTTCCTTCCTTCCTTCCTTCCTTCCTTCCTTCCTTCCTTCCTTCCTTCAATTTATTTCAGTGAGAGAGGAAGAGGAGATAGAGAAAGAAAGAGAGAGACAGGAACATTGAGCTGTTCCTGTATATGCACTGACCAGGGATCAAATTGGCAACATCTGTACTTTAGGATGGTGCTCTAACCAACTGAACTATCTGGCCAGGGTGCCTCTTTTTTTCTTCTTCATAAATCCCAAGTGTTTAGAGTGATGCCAGAACCAACATGTAAAACAATATTGATTCATATGATTGTAGAAGCTTGGCAAGTCCCAAATCTTCAGGGTAGACCAGCAGTCTGGAAGCCCAGGAAAGAGTTTCAGTTCAAGCCCAAAGGCCACCTGTTGGCAGAATTCCCTCCTTTAAAGGAGGTCAGTCTTTTTCTTAAAACCTTTACCTGATTGGATGAGGCCCATTCACATTGTAGAGGGCAAGTTGATTTACTTAAGTTTACAGATTTAAATGTTAATCCCATTAGAAAACACTTTCCCAGAAACATCTAGAATAGCATTTGATGAAATATCTTGGCCCAGCCAAGTCAATACATAAAAATAATTATTGCAGTGCTCAATAAATATTTTTGAAAAAAAAAAAAAAGAAAGAAAAAGAAAAACAAGAAAGACATAGACCCGTAGGATGGGGAGAGACTAAACCAAGTTCATTTTACTGATGAAGAAACTGAGACCCAGAGTAGTAGTTACATACTCATAGGCACTTGGGAATGGAGTCAGGACCAGAATCCAGCTTCCTGACTCCACTTACCTCACTCACTCTTAAAAATTCTCAACTGCCCTTTGCCTGTAGAGACCCTTAAACATCAAAGTTTCTGCTTCCCTTTACCCCTAGGGCTGAGGCCACATCAGAATTACTTGATACTTCTTTTCCCCTCCAGCCTCACTTGCTACTTTCTACTTAAATCCTCTCCTGGGGTGTCTCCCATCCTAGCTCAGAGCAATCTCCTTATCAGACTGTGTGATAGATTTTTAGTGAAATGGCACCTTTTTCTTTTCTTAAAAACAAGACGGTAGTGGTGAGAATGTTTTTCTTGTCCCCTTGGAAAAAAATAGGCATCAATAAAAACAGCAATTTTCTCTATAACTAAATCAGACAGTTTATCCCCCAGGCTATTGACATAGGAGAATCTGAAGAGGGGGAAAAAAACCAAACATTTTCAGCCAGGGTAATTCACAGTGAATAAGACAGCAACATTTTCCAGTTGATAACACAGAAATTAATTCAATATTTCATGTAAGGGCAGGAGAGTTCACATCAAATGTGGTCCCTGGGTCCCGAATTGAAACTAGATCGATTCCCTCTTCCTACTACAGGAAACACTCCATGCTGAGGTTACTGTGACTGCCCTGCTTCTAATTTATTTATTTTATAAAGGAATACTTAGCAATTTGTTTGGTGTTGGTTTCTTGATATCCTCAGGTCAAGATTCTTGGGGACATCGAAACCAGTAGAACATCTCCCAATTAAGTAAAAAATAAAAAATTTAAAATGTTTTATTGATGACAGGAGGTAATTTCAAGCAGTGTTCTAGAGTCATACCTGCTGCCACAGCTGCTAAGAAACATTCCTTTGAGGGTCAGTCAGTCCTTCCAGTTGCAGCCACAGCTGGAACAGGAGCACTGGGATGGGAGCAAGGCTTTGGAACTACAGAGTAGCAGTGACTGACCTTGAAAAAGGGTTTGGGAAGGTCATGAGTATGGGATCTCATCTCCTGTGTCTCTAGCAGCTGTCTTGGTTTATGCTCATTAGCCTGATGTTGCTAGTATAGCACCACATCCTTGGTTGGTTCCTGGAGTATGTCTAGTGATTTCCTAACTTGAGGCCCTTGCATTTGCTGTTCTTCAGCTTGCAGTACCCTTTCCTCAATCTAAGGATGGCTGGCTCTTTTTTTATCCTTTAGATTTTAGGTCAAATTATCATCTCCTCAAGCCCAAGTTGGGAAGCTCAGTTGATTAGAATGTTGTCTTGATTCACCAAGGTTGATCCCTGGTCAAAACACATATAAGAATCAACCAACGAATGTATAAATAAGTGGAACAAAAAAAATATTTCTCCCTCTGTTTTGCTTTCTCTCTCTAAAAATCAATTTAGAAATTTAAATTATCATATCCTCAGAGATGCTTCTTAATTTCTCTCAAAGAAAAGATTTTTTTTCTTTTTTTTATATAGAGGAGAGAGTAGAGAGAAAGGGAGGGAAGGGCAGGAAGCATCAATTCATAGTAGTTGCTTCTCATATGTGCCTTGAACTAGCAAACCTGGGGTTTTGAACCGGTAACCTGAGCATTCCAGGTCAATGCTTTTATCCAGTGTGCCACCACAGGTCTGGCTCAAAGAAAAGTTTCTTTCCTTTTTCTATAATCTGAATATCTCTAACACCCCCCACCCCTTATACCCCCAAGAAATCATGCGTTGAAATCCTAACCCCCAAGCTGATAGCAGTAGTAAGAGGGACCTTTGGGAAGTGATTAAGTCATGAAGGTGAAGCCCTCACCAATGGGATTAATGCTCATAAAGAGATCCTACAGAGCTCCTGAGCCCCTAATGTTAGTGAGATCTGTAGTATTTGGTTGTAGCAGCACAAGTAGATTAAGAGACCTTCATAGCATTATTTCAATTTTAATTCTCTTGTGTATTTATCTTTTTTTGTTTATTTTCTCTTCCTCTCTACCCATGATGTCCCAAGTGCCTGGAACAATGACTAGTCAATAGCAGGCTCTCAATAATATATTACTACATCTTAAAAAACCACAAGTGAATGAACTAAAAGATGCTGTATGAGTAGTTAATAAAATGCTAGAAGTAATAATAGATGCACTTTCAATCTCAGTGGTTTTTAGAATAGAAGTTTATTTTTTACTAATTTAGAGTCCAATCAGTGATGATAAGGTGGCAGTATAGTGAGGGCAGAATCTCTGCTCCATAGAGTCATTCAGGGATCCAGGCTAACAGAGATTCTTCTACCTTTAATATATGGCTCCTATAAGCATTGCATTCAGCCAGTAAAGAGGGGGTTGAGAGAGAGAGTATATAGGATTATGCAAGAAGCTTTTATGGTCAGGTCTGGGAGTGATGTATATCACTTCTGCTCTTCTTTTTTTCTTCTTTTGGTTAGGATATGGTGAGCATGACCTCACCTAGAAGCATAAAGGGCTAGCCACATGGTAGGAAACTGCTTCCCAGTAATTACCTTAAAAAGGAAGAGAGCATGAATATGTGTCAGATAGCTAGTCACCTCTGCTTCTGTTGCTACAGCATCTAGTACCTAGTGCCATCATCACTGCTGTTACATTGGGAGCTCCACAGGGCAGAGGTGGTCTCTTTCATCAACTTGAGATGAGGGCTCAGCACAGTCAATTTGAATGAATAACAACTATCTCTTGATCACCAATTGTATTTGGAGCACTAGGTCAGATATGAAACTTAACATGGTATTATGAGCACATGGAACTCCATAAAGACTTAAAATCAACAGAGAATTCTTTGCCCTTTGTAGACAGAACAACCCCTGACTCCATGAAAAGCAGAAGATGGCAGAGCAAGTTCTGAAGTGACTTTTTCCACCCAGAAGGAGAAGACTACAACAAAAGTCTAAGACTAAAGAGCATCAACTCAAATGCTGTGCAGAGAAATGGCCTCTAACCCCACTCTTCGGGTTTTTCATTGGGCTATGCTCCTTGGAGAGCAGTGAAAGTTGGTTCAGAACATGACCTTCTAACATTCCTTTTCTTCCCATAGATACAGAAAGAATTTTTATTTTCCTTTCTTCTTGACCTCACGTTTCTTCCATTATATGTCCTGCAGTGGAAAAAAGAAAAATCAGATGAGTCATCCAGCACATTTTATTCTCCTAGAGTTTAGAAAAGCAGCAAGTCCTTGAATTGAGACCACTGGGGAGAGAAAATCTTAACCACCCTCATGTGGGGGGTTTGGTTGTTCAGAGGGCTCCAGGCTGGTGTCCTTTCATAGAGGGTTAGCTCATACAGGGAACATCACAGTGGCCACCCTAAGGATGCTGACAGGTTTTTATTGTTTTTCTCCCCATTGCCAAGTTGAATAGTTTTGCTGAGCTCTTTCTCAGAGTGAGCATTTTTGGGAGAAAAATTTATTCTATGAAATTACATAGGTCTATTTTGCCAATTCTGAGATTTCAGAAATTTTCTGTAAATACCCAGATACCATTCTGGAAATTTGCACTCATACATATCTGGCCCTGTTCTCAATGCTGAGGATGCAAAGAAGGAAAGCCACATTCTCATTGCATGTCCCCATTCTCCTTTTATTTCCTAATTTTTTTCATTTTGGTTCCAAGGACCAAGGCAGATTGATGCATCTTAGCTTTCTTTGTCTACCTGTGTGTCAATAATAATGCTGTCTGTCATCATGCCTTACAATTTACCGAGTGCTTTCATCCCAGATATGTTGTAAAAATGCTTTGAAAACTGTAAGGGCAATGCAGATGTGTGTAAGAATGTCATGTTCTCAAAACTAGTCAATTGGCCAAGAAGTAACATGTCTGATGGCATCATTATTACTTTTAATTTTCATTACCTCCCCATTTTTATCCTCATAGAACCCCCGAAGGTGATCCCAAGCAGGCATTATCCTAGACATTTTATGTCCCAGTGTCTTGGGTGGTAGTTCACAGGTGAGAAGTGGGGGCTGGGTGAATTGGCTATGACCTGGAGCTATCATGTATCAAAGTCTATGTCAAGTCCTCTTAATCTTCTCATGGAAACTTCAGGAGATTGGGCTCAGCACCAGATGATGTACAGAGAATTCTTTTTTCTTTCTTTCTCTTCTTTCTTTCTTTCTTTCTTTCTTTCTTTCTTTCTTTCTTTCTTTCTTTCTTCCTTCCTTCCTTCCTTCCTTCCCTCCCTCCCTCCCTCCCTCCCTCCCTCCCTCCCTCCCTTCCTTCCTTCCTTCTTTCTTTCTTTCTTTCTTAATTGTGATCAGGGAAAGCAGAGAGACAGACTCCCACAAGCATCCTGACTGGGGATCCACCTGGCAAGCCCTCTATGGGTCAATGTTCTGCCCATCTAGGGTGTTGATTTGTTGCTCGGCAACTGAGCTATTTTTAGCACCTGAGGTAGAGGCCATGGAGTTATCCTCAGTGCCCAGGGCTAACTTACTTGAATCAATTGAGCCAAGGCTATGGGAGGAGAGAGAGAGAAAGAAAGGGGAAGCAGAGAGGATGGAGAAGCAGATAGTCACTTCTCCCTTGTGCCCTGACTGGGAATTGAACCCAGGACATCCACATTCTGGGTCAATGCTCTACCACTGAGCCAACCAGCCAGGATTATACAGAGAATTCTTACAAAAATTAAAAATAATGGCATTACGGTGGTTGTTCCAGTAGCTGTGGTAGTACGACCAACAGTGTAAACTTGGTGACATAGCCTGACCAGAGCTGGCACAGTGGATAGAGCCAGCATTGGCCCAGAATGCTGAGGTCCCCAATTCAAAACCCCAAGATCACTAGCTTGAGGTTGGGCTTGTTGGCTTAAGCATGGGGTCACTGGCTTGAGTGTGTGATTCTTGACATGATCCCAAGGTCACTGGCTTGAGCCCAAAGGTCACTGCCTTGTCTTGAGCCTCCCAGACAAGGAACATATGAGAAGCAATCAATGAACAACTAAGGTGATGCAACTACGAGTTGATGCTTCTCATCTCTCTCCTCCCTCTCTCTCCCTTCCTATCTCTCTCTTGCTCACTTTCTCTCAATAAAAAAGAAAAAACTTGATGGCATAAAACAATCATTTTATGTGCTTGTGGTTTCTGTGAGTCTGAGATTCCAATGGGGCATGGTGGGTGGCTTATCTCTTATCCAGGAAGTCTGGGGCCTCCTCTGGGAAAACTAATCGCTGGGGTGGGATTCTTCTGGAGGTGTCTTTACTCATCTGCCTGCTACCTGGGGGAGATGACTCTGAGGTGGCTCAGCTGTGGCTCCCAATTGGAGCACATGGGCGGCCTCTCCGTGTGGCTTGACACTCACAATGTGGCAGGTCTGTTTCCTGATGGAGTACCCTGAGAAACAGACAGAAGCTGCACTGCCTTTTTTATGACCTAGCCTCAAAAATCACATTATGTCACTTTTGCTGTAAACAATACAACATCCATTAAGAAACAGTAGCCTATTTTAGAAAAAGAAAAGCTATGCTAAAGATGCTATTTTAATTTTTTAAAATCTCTAATTTCACAGATGGTGGCCTCAATAATTTAAAGCCTTTTTCAAAAACTGTGAATTAGCACCACATACAGAAAAGTGCACACACATAAATATACAGCTTAATAAATTATTATTAAGGAACTCCCTATGTGATTACAGGTCAAGAAACCAGTGTCTAGAACTCAGAGTTCCCAGAATGCCCATCTTGATGACAACCCTTTTCTGCCCCATGAAGGCGATCCTGGGGCCAACTTCTGTGGTAATCACTGGCTGTGTTTTTGCCTGTTTTTGAACTTCATATAAGTGGCATACTATTGGATATGCTCATTTGTATCTGGCTTTTCTTTACTTCTCAATATAAGGATTGTCAATCCAGTCTATGCTGTGTGCACAGCTGTGACTTGTTTATGTCACCGTTGTAGAGTATTCCATTGTATGAATGTTTATTCACTCCATTGTTAATGAGCACATGGATATTTCCAGCAAATAATTCTGCCATGCCCATTCTTAAACGTGTATTTTGTTGCACTTGGGTGTACATATCTTTGGAGTATCACCTAGGAGTGTATGTTCAACATGAATAGATTGTGACAGGCTGTTTTCCAAAGTGATTGTACCAGTTCACATTCCCAGAGCAGCACAGGAGAGTTCTGTTGGTCGAATCTCAACCAATACTTGTTGTTACCAGCCTTTTTCTCTAAGGTTTCTTCCTGAACTTTAACCTTGTTCCTTTGTTTGGAACATATTCCTCCATTTCTTCATTTCGCTTGACTCTCGTGTTGGTTTCTCCACATCAGATGAAGCATCCTTCTCTTCCAGTCTTGAAGGATGGCTTTATGGAGAAGATAAAACTTAACGTTCAACCTTGCCCCAGCTCTTGCTTGTCTCTCCAACCTTTGTAATTGACCAATTTTACTTGTAATAGCTCCCAGTAGTTGAGGGTGCCAAGACCAGAGGGGAGGATCTCAGTCAGCATCAAAATCCAGGCTGATTGGAAGCCAGACCCTCAGGCAGTAGGGTTTGAAGTATGCAAATATGTATAATACTGTGAGACCAAAAGTGCAAGTCCCACTGTCCACTAGGGGTGACCACGGATTGGCAGTAGCGAAAACTTGGCCTCCAGACAAGTATGCCAGCTTCTTTCTGGGGAATACAGCTGAGGAGGCAGAGTGAGAGTGCACAGATGGCGTGTCCTGCCTATGTTCTCTGAGACCACGTCTGTAGGCGCTTACATGTGCCCCAAACCTTCAGGCTGACGCTGCAGGACAAATTGTCCTCTTTCACAGAAAGACTGGGGCATGTCTCAGTCAGCTGTCGGTGGAGTGCCCAGCAGGTGGCAGCCAGCCAAGAACCAACCAGCTCCCCGTTGTTCCAGAGCCATGGGGCCCAGGGAGGCAAGCTGTCCCAACCCCAGGGCCAGGTCATGGGAAGGTATTTCCTGGGTATCAGCTATAAAATCAGGGGCAACAGATGTGTGCAAATGCTGCCCTCTGGCGGCTTCTGGCACCCGGAGCATGGCAGAGGGAGAGTGTGAGGATGGGGCCTGTGGAGAAAAAAAAATCCAGACTGAAATAGAATTGTGCTGACAACTTCAGCAAGATAAAGGAGGAGCATAAAAATGTCACCCACCAGCACCTTTGTCCCCAGAGAGTATTTCCACAGGTTCCTGCCCCTCTGGCCGAGGCTTTGAGATTAGCCAATGAATCTCTTTAACATAAAGTCTAGGCACTTTTCAAATAGCTACTTGCCAGCTGGGCCCTGGGGAGCGTGAGTGTGCACACAAGCCCTTGAAGAGGCTTTTCTCAGTCCTGCACAGGGGCTTCTGGATGTGAGCCCTATTGGTTTTCAAAGCCAAATGTTTGGGGTTCATCTGTCCAGTAAGAGTCTTAGTAGTTGGAGTGCCTGATGGAGAAGGGCCTGGTGTGCGGGGTCCCTCCTAATTGTGGGTCGCAGCCTCTGGGGTGGGGTTTATGGTGAGACAGTGTCCTCGTCTCCCCCACCCTCCTCTCTGTGGGCCTTCTCTTATTCGCCTGATGCAAAGGAGCAGCTCATCTGGTCTTCAGATCTTCTGAGGAAATTTTTGCCCATGTTGTAGGGAGGGAGGAGGTGAGTTCGGGATCTTTCTGTGTCACATCTCGGACAGCCTCGAGCATTAAAAAATGTTGCCATTCTAGAGAGCATGCTGTGGTACATTAGTGTGACTTTTGTTTGTACTTACTGATGACTCATGAGATTGATCAGATTTTCACCCATTTTACCGGCCATTTGACCTATCTTGTTGGTCAAATGCTTATTTCTTTTTGTCTTTTTCAGTTTTTCTATTTCACCTGTCTTTCCCTTCTTGGTGTATAGTGGTTCTTTAAGTGTTATGTGTTTTGCTATTGTGATTTATATTAAGACATATAAATTTGACCTTTGTCCCTTTCTGGCACAGAGCTCCTAAAACCCTTGAAATTTCAAATTTCTTAAGAGATAAGTACATTTATTTTGTGTGTGTGTGTGTGTGTGTGTGTGTGTGTGTGTGTGTGTCACAGAGACAGAGAGAGATAAGAGAGAGGGACAGACAGACAGGAAGGGAGAGAGATGAGATGTATCAATTTTTTGTTGCGGCATCTTAGTTGTTTGTTGATTGCTTTCTCATATGTGCCTTGACCGGGGCTTGGGGGGCTACAGCAGATGGAGGGACCCCTTGCTCTAGCCAGCGACCTTGGGCTCATGCTGGTGAGCCTTGCTTAAACCAGATGAGCCCACGCTCAAGCTGATGACCTTGGGCTTTTGAACCTGGGTCCTCTGCGTCCCTGTCCTGCGCTCTATCCACTGCACCTCTGCCTGGTCAGGCTTTTTTTTTTTTAAATGTTAAAAAAGTGCCTTTGAACCATACGTGAGCATGGGGACTGGTTGCCAGGGGACCCAACCTTGTCATTAGAGGGTTGGAACTTTAGGTTCCTTAGAGGGGAGAGGAGCTGAAGGTTGAATCAACTGTAAGTGGCTGATGGTTAATCAGTCATGCCTGTGTAACAAAGCTTCCATTCAAGCCCGGAAGGACAAGGTTTGGAGAGCTTCCTTGTTGCTGAGCCCATTGGGGTAGGTGCCGGGAGGGTGGTGCGCTGGGAGGCAGCATGGATGCTCTGCCCTGTCTCCCTATTCCTTGCCCTATGCTGCCCCTGAGCTATATCCTTTTGTAATTGTGGATTAAAAGGGCCCATATACTAAACCTGACAAATGCCGGGGAGGCCTGCTTGGTGGACCTTACAAACTCAGAGACCTGAAGTAACTACATAGGATGGTCTAAAATTAAAACTAGCTAAAAGCGAGCCGTGTTGGGTAGTCATGTCCTAGGCCAGTATCTTTCTTGACAAAGGTCAATCTTTGCTTTAACTGAGCCTGTGCATTGTCTTTATGCATCTACAATTACATATCTTTGGAATGTCAGAGTTATCTCCCTTTACCAGACTCCCCCAGGCACTCCCTCTCACCAGAAGAGACCCCAGGCCCCCTCACTGACCTGGTTCTCCTGTATACCATCTGTATGTGCTGTAGGTATTTATTGTTAACTATCCTATAACCACCAATATGAAAGAAGTATTTTGTTTCTTTATTTTACTTTTGATCCATTCCCAGAGATTTCTCCACTTTGCTTTCTCCCACCTCTCTAATCTATCGCTAATGAATTTCATGGAACCCTCCTCACCCTCCTCCTTTGATTGTATGTACAAAATAATGCGCAAAACTGCCATTCTCTGGAGCATTCGCTCAATTCATTGAGATTTTGTTTTCTGACAAATGTCAGTTTGGCTCAAAAAACTCATAAAATTTCTTCCAGACTTGGACATTTGTTACGTCGATATAATAAACCAGTGATCTAGCAAGTAAAATATTTCCAGGGTTCTGTAAGTCGTTGTAGTGAATTAATCAAAGCTGAGGAGGAGGTCCTGGCGACTTCTGATTTATAGCCCGTCAGTCAGAGCACAGGCTTGCTTGTACCTTGCATCTGAAGCCGGTGGGGCAGTCTTATGGGACTGAACCCTTAGCCTGTGGAATCTGATGCTGTCTCCAGCTACATAGTGTCAGAACTGAGTTGAATTGTAGGACACCTAGATGCTATCACAGAATTGCTTGGTGGTGTGGAAATACCCACACAAAGAAATTGATTTCAGACACATTTATGGTTGGTTTCATGGCCTTTGTTAGTTATCTTAGTGACAAATTTCTTTCCTACCCCAAGCTTACCTTTTCCCTCTCTTAATGGTGGCATTTATGAGCTGCTTCTTTTGTTCAACATTATGTTGTGAGATTTTATTTGTGTTGGTAACTGTGGTTTGTTCGTTTCATGGTTGCAAAGTATTCCATTGTTCTTACTTCTAAATATAGTCCACTTGTAATTTTTTTCCAGAATGCTAATTGCTTTTGTTTTGTATTTTATTTAAACACTCTTTTTATATTTTTATATGCTGAAGTCATATATATAGTTTACTGTATTGTGTTCCAAAATCTTTATTGTTTTGCCTTTCTCATTTATATCAGGAATTAGCAAATTGTGGCAGGAAAATCTGGCCTGCCATCTGATTTTGTTAATCAAGTTTTATTGGAACACAGTCACAGTCATTTATTTACCTGTTGTCTATGTCTGCCTTTATGGTACAACAGCAGAATTGAGTAGTTGCAACAGGGACAATAAAACCTGTAAGCCTGAAATATTTACTACCAGCTCTTTGCAGAAAATAATTGTTGACTCTTGATTTAGTCCCACAACATATTTGGTCAGTCATATTTTTATATGACCAAATGGGCTTTTCACCTCCAGTGAAAATCCTTCTTTCTTTGCACAAACATTCATTTGGTGATTGCTATTTGTGAGGCCTTTTTGAAGGTAGGCATTATGATACATAGAAGAGAAATATGGTGTGTGCCTTGTAGGATTTCACAGTTTGGTGGCATTGTCCTTGCATGAGCTTTGCCATACTAGCAGAGCCATGGTAACTCAAAAATATTTACTGGACAGAACATGAAGGTACCACATGTTATGTTAAGGATAAGAAACTCATAGATAACTCATTCTTTTTAGTGCTGATGGAGTTTACTGTCTAGGGGTGTGCCCATACAGAGAGGTAAGCAGATGGCACCACGATCAGGCAACACTTAAAATAGTAGGTGCTCACAGGTGTGGCTGGATGACATAAGGGCTGTGTGGACCCAGAGGAGTGAGAAAAATATCATTTTTGGCTTGTGAAATATGACCAGAATGAGTGGGAAAAAAATCCTGCTTCTAATATTATTTGTAAAAATTCTGTGAAGTTACCCTTTCCTTGTTCTCAGCAAACCCCATCACATACCCTGCTCTGTGGGATGTTAACACTGGCCATGGTATTCATTAAATTAGTCATCCTGATCATTATAGGAGCTCAGAAATAACTACTAATCAGACCGAGTAGAGAGCTAATCCCAGGATTCATTGAAATGGATCTATGATAGAGTTGTTAATTCTGCATACACACTCAAAGGAAATATATATAAAAAAGAAGTTATATATTTCCTTAGGACTCTTGCTAACTACCTTATATACTATTCTTCTATGGCATCAGAATGGTATTTCCACATCCTCTCCTACTACAGTGTGTCCGTAAAGTCATGGTTTTGTTGCTTTCCTGTGACCAGTCAAAAGTGCACCATGACTTTACACTGTATTTTAAAACTACTTATGAAACTAGATAGTAAGATATTGAAATCTCTCTACACAGGGTTTCCCCCCCACCCTAGTAGATTCCATTGTCAAAAGACAGGGATGGAAGAGGCACTTGTCAAACTATAATCACACACACAAATGCTAATGAAATCAGCTTCTTTAAAAAATAATAGATGGGTGAGCATAAAATGAGTTATGCCAATCCAATAATTATTTAATAATCAAAGCCAGTTCTTTTTTTCACGTTTGATAAGAATATCCCACACATAGTAGTGAAGCCCAAGTTGAAATGTACTCTTTGCTTTATTAAGAGCTCTCGTCTTCTGGACTGCTGCTGCAATTCCTAATACTCTATTCTGGATTTCTATCTTCTTAGTGTTTTGACAGTTTTTCTTTCAAATAACCAGATGATTATTTTATTTGCTTATTTCTTTTTAGTTAAATGATCCAATGCAACTGGTTTTCTCTTTCTAGACTTTTCCATTCCTCATTCAGCCAGTAGTCACCTGAGATTCCTATTTCTTTTTCTGAAGGTCCCTGGGTTGAGACAATGCTCAACTACAAAGAAAGTGACACCATTTTTATTTATCAATTGAGTGGTTAGAATGGTGACTGATTCACATTATTTAAAACTCAATCCACCATGTTCAATGCTTTTTACCCATGTAATATTTTTAGATTGGCCTCCTATTGGAAAAGTGTTCCAATCAGTAACATGGAATTCCATTTTTAATTTTATTTTTAGGTATAAAATTGTGCGATGGGAAGCATGCTAACATTGATTATTGAGCTAAAAATATTTAGGGTAGATTGGCAAACTTTTTCTGCCAAGGGAATAAAAAGTAAAAATTTAGGTCTTGTCACAGCTACTCAACTTTGTCCTTGTAGTATGAAAGCAGCTATAGACAGCACTTAAATGCACGGCTCTGCTATGTTGCAATAGCGTGTTGTTTAACGAAACAGGCAGTGAGCTGGACTTGATATAGTTCCCAGGCTACACTTGGCAATGCCCTGATTTTGAGTGTTGGAGCTGAAAGGTTTTGAGTTTTCCTCCATAGCTCAGCCTATTTCAGACCATGGCCCTTAGATTTCCAGGGTTTTCCCATGATGAATGGGCCTCGGCCCTACCTCTTCTCTCCAGTTACAACAGGGGGCTGACTCTTTCATCCCTTTATGTTGTGGGTTTTGCATAAGATTTCACTTGAGCAATGGCTTTTTTAACTAGTTTTACAACTTTTGGAAAGCCCCAATTCTGATCTAACCTTATTTTACAATTGAAGAATTGAAGAATGAAGAATCACCTGTTGGCCTTAACAACACAAACAACACAGTTAGTTATTGTCAGAGCTGGGACTCCTACTCAGCACTGGTGACTCTCAACTCTCGCTGCTGACTGTGCTGTGCTGCCTCCCTGCCACCAGCATTCCCATCAGAGGAAAGACTAGATTTTATTTTTTGTACTTTTTAAAAAATTACAGCCACTCCTCAGCATGAGTACTTTGTGAATAGAATTCACAGTTTCATTAGATTACATAACATGTTTCTGAAGTGGGGGAGAACCCCAACAATTCTGGGTAGTATCTTGCACAACAGATTTTGAATCCCTGCTCTGTGGTCTTGTCTATGTAAAGGCCCATACAATCACACCCACACCTGAGATGGTGGTCAAGGTCAGTCACATCATTTTCCAGGCGCTGGTGATAGCCAGCGTTCATTTTATATCATTTGTCTGCTTCATGGAGACCCACCAGCGTGAAGCTTCCCGAAAAATTCTGCTTCAACTACAAGATTGCATTTTAAATTAAATTAAAACTCTGTGGTACTTTTGACCTTGATGGAAGAAATTGAGCTGCATTTGTCCAATTGCACAGCAGGGAAAGCCTGAAAGCTGGAGGGCAGAGATCTGTTAGTTTTACATGCCGGGAGCTGCACCACTGGGAGTCTGGAGTCCAACATCGGGGAAGTCTGATGGGGTGGAGGCATCAGTTACCCGCCCGTTCACCGTCTCCCACAGGAACCCCCTTGGCTGCCACCCTGGAATCCATTATGGAAATTTTATTAAACCTGTTAACAAGGGGAAAGTCCAAACTAATTTTCGACTTGTATCTCTTCTACTGAATAGAGCTTAATGAAACTGCAAACAAAGGTCATTTCAGAAAAGAAATGGAAGTGTTTGACTCAGTTAAAGCAAGAGTTCTTCCTAAACTCTAGATTATCTCTGTACATACAGTTGATTTTGGAGAGAGGATGGGAGATAAATAACATGATAGAAGATTCTATTCCAGACAACCAATTTTAAATATCCTTCCTGTTGTAAAAAGACCATTGATTTATAGATGTAAATTTAGAATCTTTTTTTACTGCTTTATTCTTTGGCATAGAGAATATGGTGTTTTCTGCATCATCTGTTATTAGTTTTTGTTGTTTTGGATGTAAAGCATCACTTTGCATCATTCTCTCAGGTGACTACATGTGAGATTATATAAAAGCTGTCTCGATGGAGTTCTGTGTGTGTGTGTGTGTGTCTCTGTGTGTTTTCCCAGAGAAGTAGCATTCAGTGAGATAATCAGTGTTTTTATTTTTTTTTGATCCTTTTTTATAATTTATTTGTTTTAAGGAAACAACATTATCATTTATGTGGGAGTAAGGATAGGGCTTGTGAAAGGAAGTTTCAACATTTTCCTGAAGGCTTTTGTATATGGCCTATTGTTATTTTTATACTAACTCTTAATTATAAAAGAATTATAAATACATAATAGAAAGTACTGAAAGCAGAGGGAAAATATCACCTATATGTTTAGACGGCATAAAAAGTAAGTTTTGCTATTTTCATTTCCTTCTGGCTTTAGGTCTCGTAGTTATGAGTCCTCTGTTTCAGGAATCCAGAGAACTTGATGAACCAGGTGTATTCCCAGCTCCCCACCCCCACCCACAACTGGAAGACTGACATATCTCAGGATGGGTAGATAAATAAGAATTTAGGAAGCTGAGAAGAGAAGAAAGGCCATCTAATTTGAGGGGTAGGGGAGCAAATGGACAAGCCAGGATGCAGAACAGAGCAAATTGCCTCAGTTTGGCAAGCTGACAAAGGTTTCATAAAGCTGGAACATGGGATCCCTGGAGAGGAGTCATAGGAGTTGATATTGGAAAGGGAGTTTTGAATCAGAGTGTGAAGGGCCTGAGGAGTTGAGGCCCTTCCTGTTTGGCTGGGAGTGGATTGAAGCCCCCATCAGAAGGGTCTGTTGGAGCCCCCACTCCTTGAGTCCACTGAGAAAGTGGTTATGAACAGCTAAAGGGAGGTAGCCCAGCCATGGGGCAGTATCAGAGAAAGATGTCTGTTTTCCTCTCCTTTCTCTGCATCTCACCACCATTCATGAAGAAAGCAAGAATGTGAAACTTCAGGTGCTGTCCACTCCCCTCCTCTTCAAGATCTTAAGCTGCCATTGTAGCCCGTGTTGGGACTGGAAGGGAGAGAGGCTGCTGGGAACTGCATCGGAAGTTGATGCCTTGAAACAAACACAACTGAGCCTAAAGAGTCAACCTGAGACTGTTTTAGTAATCAAAGGCGATTAACAGGTTTCACAGTCAGACTAACATGCTTCTTCCCAGAGAGCAACAGGAATTCTATGGAGGAGAGTTGGTGGTACTTCCTGGAAAAGATAAATCCAGTTCACACGTATACCTCAACGAATGGAGACGCCTTCCTCCATAGGTTAGAGCGCAACTAAGTAAGCAAATGGAAAAGCAAATGGGAAACGATTTATATAAAAGGATAATTGTTGAGATTTCTGTAATCTCAGAAGATAACTGTTTCTAGGGAGTAAGCGAAGATTTTTGAAAATCAAGATAATATAGTTACTTATTAAGCAGAAGACCTTCAACATTTTGCCCAATTCTGTAGTGTAATAATGTCATTTTATTTTTTCAGAAACTTAATAATAAAAAAAAGAAACATTCTGTCCCCAATGAGTTGAAATGAGTGTTTTTAGTCTTATTAGTTTTTCCTTTTATAACTGCTAAGGATGCCTCTACAGGCCCACCCCACTTCTCTCAACCTGATGAATAATGTTTCAAGTACATTTCTCTGTGGAAAAACTCCTTTAATAGTTCCAATCTATCAAGACATTCTTTTGAGATTATTACTAAGAAGCATTGTTGATTAATCAGAAAATAAAGGAAAATAGGGAGAACAGAAAGAACCCTGTAAACGAAACATTGCTTGTTGGACTCAGGATTCAATGCTAGGAGAGAGGCTTCCGCTTGTTTCACACGGCATCCCCAGCAGACCTGGGGCAACTGCCCAAGGGGTTGTCTATGCATAGTCTGCATTTCATTAACTATTAAGAGAGAGAATGAAGTAGAGGGGTAGAAAGAGACAGAGGTAGGAAAAAGGTGATTCAGTATGTGGTATTTATTTTTTGCAGAAGAAGAGGTAGATAGAGATTTATTTATTCAGAACACACACATGTGTGGAGGACTCATTTTTAAAAAAACATAAATACACAAAGGAAATTATTTTTTTTCACTGCTACTCATAGAAAAACCAACATCCATTGTCATAAATAGAAGATTGATATTAATGCATTTTAAAATATATGTAGTTATTAGAAGGAAACTAGCCTAGGTTCTGCCTAAAATCGCCTCTAGTGTCAGCTGTGTGGTACAATTGCTGTGAGAGAACTCGCTTTGTTAGCTGCCACAATGCAGCTTAGAAAAAACAGTATTAATCTCGATTCTATTGTCAGCTAATTTTGAACGAAGGCATTAAGTGCAAAGTTAGACTCATCAATCATAACACAGGAAATTTTACTGACATCCATTATGAACTCCACAGTTGATTAGCTCCCTTGATTAAATAGTGGTGCCACTGATGGGAAAACAGGAGACGAGCCTGCCACTCTCATGGAGAGAATTCTCAGCTCAGAGTCCCCATGGAGTGAAGAAAAGAGAGGTGGGAAATTAGAAGACCATAAAGTAGACTGCTCCACAGCAATGTGGTACTCACTCCCATGTGGGGCACCAGAGAGATTGCTCAGTTTCGTTTTACATACCCAGGGGGATTTTGAACTTTTTCTTTTTTGGGGGTTGGTGTCGTGTTAGTGGTGGGGGATAACCCCAGCTGTCATGAGAAAGGTAAGGCCTTAAGTCAAGTAAAAACCACAGCATGTGCTGTGAATGATACCTGAATTGCTGACATGAGCCAAATGCCACCTTTTTGGACAGCCGCATAGAAAAATATAGAAATGTTCTGCCATGGATTTTTTTTTTTTAAAGAGCAATTTTCCTGAGAGATTGGAAAAACAGTAGACAAAGTGATGACATTTTGATTGTAGGCCCCACTCAGAAAGGCATTGTGGAACTTTCTGCATAACAAAATAAAAAAAAAAAGCTGCCACTTTCATCTTGATCTGTATCCTTTTTTTCTTTTTCTTTTTAACATGTTAAAACTTAGGTTTGCAGAAATTGCTATGTTTCCTCGGCAGCTAATACACTTGCTTTAAGACAGCTCTGTATTAATAACGCTACTTTCTGATTCAGCCTCACCCGCAAAGCACTGAACTAGAAGCGGCTGGGTCTTGGCTCCCACTTTGGCCTTCCACTTCATGAGGGTGCTGGTCTCCGCTGCGAGGTTGCTCCTCTCTTCTCACCTCTCAGCACTCTTTGGTACCTCCCTCAGGTCCCGTCTCCATCAGTTTTGTCCTCAAGTTATCAATATGATAGTGTTCAAAGATTTTTGAGGTTAGCACTTTGCATTTCATAGATTAATTGAACATTCATTCGGTAAATGGAATGAATGGATGCATGGATAGGGAGGTGGACGGAGAGTGAATAAATGATGATAGATGGGTGGATGGGTGGATGAATGGATGGTGAGGTGGATGGATGGATGGGTCAATGGAGGCAGCTAAAAATAATTGTGACTTTTACAATATTTCATGTAAGACTGATAGGGCCTTTGCCACCTTTCTACAGACTTTGAGAATGGTGGGGTGAGTAATTTTACTGTTTTAAAAATAAATGAAAATATAAAAAATAAAATAATTACAATATTTTATTTTATTGTATTAACATGAACTACAATATAAATAATGGGTTTTTTTTGCTTTGTTTATTTTTTCCTCATTGAGGTTGCTTTCTGTTCTTTCTCAGAATTCAGGTATTATGTTTGCTACAGCTTCACTTATAGACTGATTAGAAGGAAGCTAGAGGAACAGGTTTATTTTAAACTTATAACTTTTTAAAATCACATCTTGAGATGTCACATAAAAGTTTTATGAGGCAGTATTGATAAATTGTAACAATATAATAACCAAAAGCTTTTTCACTTTTCCCTCCTTCTCCTCTTTTCTTATCTTTTGTTTCTGACTGTCTCTAATACTTATGCTACAGGGTTGAAAAATTAAGTTTTTTCATTTTTTTTCTGTATCTCTTTTTAATAGGAAAAAAGAGAGAATGTAGTTAAAATTTATCCCCTGAAGCCACTGAAATAGAAATGATTTGTCTTTGAAAACACTTGTATAAGAATTCCTTGAAATGAAATGTACTGTCTTTAAAACAGGATACTAAACTTTATGCCAGAGTACTTTTCTATTTACACATAGACTTAATATCAATTTTGTCTTCTATTATTGCTTTTGTTACTACTTTGTTGCTCTAAAAATCTTTCTTAAAACATATTTTTATCTAATACAATGTTGGTTTAAAAAAGCAAACAGTGGTTGATTTGGATAGTTATGACTACTAAATCTTTTTATTAACTTGTATTTGTGTTAAAATTTATACATATATATTTTTAGAAAGTGCGTTGGACATTAAAACAGTGTTTGGCTGTGTATTTTAGGAGTAATAAATTAGAAAGTAAGGCAATATGAGAATGAGTGTCAGGACTTTAACAATATTTATTAACTATCACTATCACAACTGTAAAAGCCTGTGATCCATGTACCTCCTGGTCAGAGTGGTATTAGGAAGTGGTCAGAATAATGCTCGGCCATGCTGCAATAACAGACAGAACCTGACGCCTTGGTGGTGTAACACATCAGAGGTGAATTTCTCACTCTGGTAGCCTCTTCCATCTTGTTTGCTAGATCTGGGTGGGACATGTGTTCTACACAGGAGTAGGCAAAAGTAGGGTTACAATTATAATACAAATAATATAATAATTGATATCTAAACAATAATACAAGGATAAACTCTGTGTTTTACATAATCGCAACTTAAACCTACTTTTGCCCAGCCCTGTAGACCACCAGAAAGGAAAGGGAGAGTTGGAAAAGGCACACCAGCTCTTAGTTGCCTTACTCCAGAAGGATATATGTCATCTACATTTATGGTTCATTGGAAAGAGCTGGTGACATGGTCTTAACCCCAAGTTTAAAGAAATCTTGGAAATTCAAGGGAGTCCATGAAATATTTCATAACAACTAGTTGTCTTTGCTACATATTACATCCAGGGAAGCATAGCCCAGGCAACGGTTCTGATCTCAACTTGGGCTTTGTGTACAACATGGAAGGACCCAGTCCTCTATTGTTTCCTAGCCTTGGAGTCAGCAATATTTGTGACCACTCGCTCTAATAGTCAGGAAGAGCTCTCTCCCCATTTTAGGTATTCTGTCCCCAGCACATACCACCCACAGAGAGCAGGGTAAGGGAAGGAGCGGGGTACCACATTATTCACTCTCAATCTTCTCTTCACAGGGATCAACAAAAATGTGGAGTTATTTTGGTCCTTTTTCCTCCCAAATAGAAAAGAGCTGAGAAAATTGTAGTATCCTTTTTGAGAATATAGAAAGAGAAGGAATTAAACCAGTATCTTCTTTAGCTAGCAGGGAGTTGAGAATGACGCTAACTCTAATATGTTAACAGTTATTCCATATCACCATCATCAACAAACATATCATTCATCCATCCACCCACCCATCCATCCGTCCATCCATCCATCCATCCATCCATCCATCCATCCATCCATCCACCCACCCATCCACCCATCCATCCTTCCTTCCTTCCTTTCTTCCATTCTTCCTTTCTTCCATCCTTCCATCCTGATTTAATGGTACCAGACAGGCCCAGTACATGGCCCTTGAAAGTCAAAGAAAAACCTCTTAGAGTTGATTAACCTTTCTGATTACCTTTCCCCTTAGATAGACAAATTGTTTTGTCCATAACTATTTTTGTTAACGTTTTCAACTATTAACAAGTGCTGAATTTGAAGCTGAATTTCATTTACTTTTGCATCCCCATTATTAAGCCAAGGATGGACTCAGATGGATTTGGGTACAGGAGTGGATAGTCCTGGGTGGCCAGTTAAACTTGGACCTGAATCTGTTGTTGAAACCCTCTCTTCACAGCCCTGTGCACAGTTCTCTTCCCCTGGAGTCGGCAGATACAGGAGTGAGTGATTCTGACATTGACCCCTAGATGACCACACCAACAGGCAGTCCCATGCTGCTACAGGAGCTTGATTCCTCACCTCCCTATCACCTCCCAAATAAAGATGTTGTTTGATTCACAATCGTCAACAACCCTGGATAGGAGCTATTATCTTAGAAAACAGTGCGACCCATTACTGGTTTCTTCACAGGATTCTGCCTTCAGACTGCTTCCTAAATATAGGCTTTATTGCAAGGAGCCCCGTCATCCTTCCTCTCCTCCACACCAGGCTCCTGCTTTCTCATGCCTGGAGCTCTCTCCTCCCCTTCTTCACCTTTATTCGCCCTCAAGTTCTATTTCCCCTTTGATTTCTACCTAGAAACCTCAATAGGATGTCCTACCACATTCAAGCGTAGCATGCTCCAAGCACAGCCAACCTTCTCCGTCTTCACTAGTGATACCATATCCTCTCACCCATTCATGCTGCTTGTCCCCTCCTCAGCCTCCCACTCTTGGGGCCAGAACACCATATTCCTGCCTTTTTATTATGCTCCTTCCAACTGTCGGTGTTTTTTTTAATTTGCTTTTTTTTACTTTCACTGTCAGACCTACACACTCTCTCCTCTGTATGCTTTGACTGTTTAACTCATCCCTCTGTATTTTAATATATTTTTGATTGCTTCTGTTCTTATACTTCCTAGAATCCAGCCATGGCTTTTTCTTTCTTTTTTTCTTTCCTTCTTTTCCAAGTGAGAGCAGGGGAGATAGAGAGACAGACTTCTGCATGCACCCCAACTGGGATCCAGCTGGCAACCTCCACCTGGGCTCAGTGGTCTGCCTATCCGGGGCCATGCTTGCAACCAAGCTATTTTAGCACCTGAGGCAGAGGCTTCATGGGGCCTTCCTCAGTGCCCGGGACCATGCGCTAGAACCAACTGAGTAATGGCTCTGTGTGTGTGTGTGTGGGGGGGGGACAGAGAGAGGGAGAGAGAGAGAGAGAGAGAAGTGGTAGGGGGAGGGGTGGAGAATCAGATGGTTGTTTCTCCTGTGTGCCTGACTTGGGATCAAGCCCAGAACATCCATACATTGAGCCAACACTATCCACTGAGCCAACCAGCCAGGGCTGGATATATCTAAAATGCAACACTTTTCTGATCTAATATCTTAATGGTTCTTTTTACCCTCCAAATAGCTTCTGGTTGTGGAGGTAGCATCTAGGCCCCAGGCATCTAAGTCTAGCCTTCTCTCTGCTGTCCTGGACTTAAGCCTTATCAATTTCCCCACTCTTTCTTTCCCACCTCAGTAGTGGCTCCTATTGTTTTCCTTCTATATAATGACGATATTACTCAAATCTTTATGTGGAGATGATTTAGTTACTTTTTAGTACCAGCAGTCTCTGATGTAGGAATCAATCTTTTCTCCATATAAACTCTAACTTAGGTATAGGAAGTAAATTTCATCTCAGGAACAAAATTTGGTGGATTAATAATGGTTGCCTGGAAGGATGTGTTGAGGAGGCTTCTGAGGCGGTATCTAGGCTCAGTGGGAACACCTGCCATATTTGTTAGCAGTGTCTGTCTACAGCAAAAGAAAGAGGAATTGAGACATTATTGTTTATTAAATGCCTGCTCTGATCTACCTGGTGCTTTGCTTATGTATGGGACATCACTTACACTAATTGTTAAGTTCCTTAAGGGCATTGTATCCTGCTGAATTATATATCCAACAAGAGTTTGCTCTTTCAATGTCCTATGACCATTAGATACTCCAAAAGTGTTTGCTGAATAAATCCCCTAATGCTGGAATGTGCTGTTTAATTACATTAGATCGAAGAGCTGTGGGCAGGGCGGTTATTCCAGTGATTGGCAGCTGTGTTATGTGATAGTGTTTATTCCTTTGAGTTTTAGTTTGTTAATAATCTGACTGTGCTGACATGAGAACTGCTCCTGCACAGTTACTTTGTTGATAAATAAGACTAGGCAACACTGGATGAATGGACAATACCCAATACTCCAGTATCACCTGAAATAAAATTAACATTCAAGTAACATTGTTTAATTCTGCTTTTAGGCTTACTTTCACAGAAAAGCAAAGCATATTGCAGGTGTTCAGTCCATCCATCTTAAGTCAAAAGCCTAAGGCAGGCTTGAAATTCATTCAAAAGGAGAGCAATATTGATTTGGTGGTCCTTAAAATGCCATAATCATTCAGATTATTAAGTAATTGGAAAATTAATTATAAAATTATTCTCTTGGTTTTTTTCTTCTCCTGGACAAACATCTCAAGTATTTCAGTCATTGTTATAACAGGATTTCCAGAAATGACCTTATCATGCTCTCCTTCCTATGAATATTGTCCATTTGTCTGGTGATGTACCCCTAGTTTGTGAATATTCTAGATGGGGTCTGACCAGCCAAGATTAAGATCAAGATCAAGAACCACATCTCTGTGATTCTATAATCTTTATTTCTGCGATTACATCCTAAGGACACAGTCAGTCTCTCAATGGCCACATTACATTGTACTCTTATGGAATTGGTGGGCGTCTGAAATTCCTGTTTAGGACATACAATCTTATTTCACCTTGGGTAGGTTAAGCCTCTGTGTTTATCAGGAAATTTGTTATGGGATAAAAAAAAGTGAAGGGAAGAAAAATATATACAAAACACACAGATACAGAGAACAGTGTGGTAATAGCCAGAGGGAAAGGGGGGGGGTAGGTAGAAGTGGGCAAAGGAGGGGAAAATGATGACGGAAAGACACTTTGCTTGGGGCAATGGACACACAATTCAGTGTGCAGATGATGTTTTATTGAGTTGCACACTTAAAACCTTGCCCAATAAATTCAATTAAAAAAAAGAAAATCTGTTGTGAATTGGCCTAGCGATAAGAGGGACGTTATTAGGTCCCATCACCAAAATGTCCAGGAAGAGGTGACTGGATGAGGGTGCTAGCAATGTCATCAAGAATCCACTTCCATCTCTTCACCCTTCTACTCTCTGCCTCTCGGAATGTTTGAGCTGCATTCTCGGATCACCTCTCCTCTCATGGGCGCAAATGGCTGCGGGGGCTCCAGCCTAAATCATTCTTGGTCACATTCAACAGAAGAAGGAGGGGGCACCTTCTCCCTGAAGATCCCACACAAGTCCGGGAGTTCAGTCTTATAGGATGAACTTGGTTATGTGATTGCCTCTGAACCAATCACTGTGACCTAGGGCAGTAAGCTGGGTTACTGACCTGGGTCACCTGACCTGATGTTGGAATTGGAGTGGGGACTAGACGTACTGAGATCAGGGAGGCATTACCAAGGGGGAGGGAGACATGCTGGGCAGACCCACAATGACACCTGCTCTCTTCAGCACAGTTATGCTTTCAACTCTCTAAAGGCAGGGATTAGGGCTTACTAAATTTTTAATGTTCTCCTCCCATATTTAACAGACAACACAATAAATAGTAAGAAAACTAGTTTTGATCAAATAGGAGCCTGAACAAATGGCTGCAAAGTGAATGGATTGAAATGGCTGCTTAGTGTTAAAAATACCTCTGTCTCTCGCTTACTGCATTGTGCACTATAGTCCAGTGTAACTTTAAAATGTCAGCTGTGTTTGCGCAAAGGGAAGTAAAAGTATAAAAAAACGCAATATGTCATTTCCAAGGATAGTTTTTTCTGTAGTAGTTGTGGGGAGAAATAATATATCTAGTGCAGAGAAAGGGGGACAATTTCTTCCAGGACAAATGAAATGAAAACAAAGCTTGATTGACAGCCTAACATTAATAATACCTTGAAGGTACAGCTCTGCTCTTACTTCAAACATCCCAGAGCAATTCTATCAGAAGAATAAATACTCTTTGTTCCGAATTCAAACACTTTCAGTTGCCTCTGGTTAAGACACCCTCTTTCCTAACAGCCGCATGACAGCTTTATTTAAGAAGAATATTTCAATTTTCACATAAAACCTCACTCTTACTGGACCCCACCCCCCGCCTTTACCTGGGGGTCAAACACGTTGTACCTGATGCTGCAGGTGACTATATCCTTGCCTCTCTACCATTTTTTGTGTACTCTGCTCTGACTTACAATTGCTATCTAAGGCCTCCTTTTGGGGTCCCCAAACTATGACAATTGTTTTCAGTCCTCAGAGTGGAGTAATCAAAGGTCCTCATGTCCTTAAGGCAGATGTCAGTGTGGATACCGGGGTCCTGTGTGACTTGCCCGGGGTGGAGGTGGGGTAGAATGTGGCCCATGTGAGAGCATGCTATCTCAGTGGAGCTTTCATGTGGGCTGAGTGTGGGGAAAGGACTGATTTTCTCTAAGGCAGTGGTTCTTAACCTGGGTTCTATCGAACCCTAAGGGTTCGATGAGTCAGTCTTAGGGGTTCGGAGAAGCCTCTGCTGCGGAGGCCAGAATAAAGTAATACCGTAATCTGTTGTGAGTTCATGCACTTTGTTGGTTTTGTTCTTTGAGCAAGATGATGTTCATGCACGGCTCATTTTGTGCACCAGTAAAAAAACATATACCTATGTCTTGAATTTGGAAAAAAAATCATATTTTATTTATCACTAAAGAAGGGTTTGGTGAATGCGCATATGAAACTGGTGGGTTCGGTACCTCAAAAAAGGTTAAGAACCACTGTTCTAAAAGCATGAGAATCTAAAGCCACTGTCCTAGTCAACCCACACCCTTGAGTGGATATTCCCAGAGAGGAAGTCCATCCCTAAGAAAAACAGATGCTTTCCACAGTATCAGAGGTCATTGAACAGTGAAATGGAACACAGATTTTAGAAGTGGTAGCATTTGGTCACATGACATGGAAGAACTCTGATGCAGACCCAAGGGGTCTTACTGGGGTGGTGAAGGATAGAAAGGTTAAGAAGGGAAGATGGGGAATGGCAAACTGAGTTTTCTGTCCTTTGGGGAGTGAAGGCAGAGGAATGCTAGCGAGCACAGGACATGGGTGAAACATAGTGATGACAACCAACACTTGAGTTCTTACCATAGTTCCATCGAGGCACTGGTGCAAGTGACAGGCATTTTCACAACAACCCTATTACGTAAGCTTTTTATCTTATCTTTATTCTACTAACAAGGAAATTGAAGCACAGATGTGGTAACTAGCTCACCCCATACCAGGGCTGTGAAGCACAGAGTGGGAATGTGAATCCAGGCCTTCCAAGTTCTGAGGACCTGGCTCTGACCCAGGACTCGGCAACTTTTTCCTATAAAGGGCCAGATAGTAAATGTTTTAGGCTTTGGGGGCTCTATAATCTCTGTGGCAACTAATCAACTCTGTCTTGGTAACAGGAAAGCAGATATAGATACTATGTAAACAAGCAAGTAAGGCTGTGCCCCAATAAAACTTTATTTGTAGAAACAGAGGAGGGCCAGACAGAGTTGGTCCATAGTTTACTGAGCGCTGACTTAACTCTATTGTTTAATATTTTAAAGTAAATATTTGTTTTTGGTTCAGCAAGCCCGGTCATGTGCTTTCGATATGATTTTCCTGATGAGCCATGCAAAGCATAGGTGTACTTGGGGGGAGATGGGGGAGAGGCGGAGAAGAAGAGGGGAGGTAGGGTTCAGAGTGGGAGTCAGTCGGGAAGGGGTGGGAACGGGAACTTCGAGTTCAGGCTGGGTCATTTTCCGGGAGCTAGGGGTGGGAGAGGGAAGCACTAAATTCTGACCAATAGTAGAGGGTGGCTCTAAGCGGAAGGAGCAGGTTTAAGAATTGCCATAAAATTCAACTTTATAGGATTCGGGCTTGATAGCCTATGTAGTAGGAGCCACATTGAATAAATGTATGTTTTTCATTATATTTTTATTACACATTTAAAGCACATTAAGGCACACACAGCTATCAAAGAAAAAAAAAATGGAGAAACTTTGGCTTCATGAGTAATCACATCAATTTTAAGGCAGGCTGTAGTTTATGGAGACAGAGAAAGATGCACAGCTGCTGTCCTTCCCAGCCTTGTACTAACTCATTCTTCTTCAGGGAACAATATTAATAGGTGTTTTGCTACATTTGTCTCCTGTTGAGGGAGCATTTCCCTTTCTTTTTAAAAAGAATGATATCATATCTTGGATGTTTATTCATTTGCCTTTGAATCGCAGGTAATTGGCTGGCAGTCTCGGTCTGGAAAACAGCCCGCTTTGTTGGGGTTTGAAAAAGAAATTGAAAACCGTTTCAAGAAATTGTGACTTGAAATTACCTCTGACTTTGAGAAGCCATGTGATAGGCAGTGGTTGCTGATGATTTGAAATTTCATCCCCTGGGGTTGGTCAGTGAACCATGAGGGGACAGTAGGATCACCGGGTAGGGTTGCAAGGTTGCACCTTACACAAATGCCCCGTGCTCTTTCCCAAGCCCTGTGTCTGCCTGGAAGAAGGGGCATTTTTTCTGTGTGCCAATGTGCTCTCCACTTGCCAAGTCATGGCCTTTGGGGCTACCTCTGCTCAGATGTGGTGACTTTATTTAATTTGTGTTCTCCTGGTGTGGGGGTTTAATAGGGGGCTTACAAATTGTGTATCGTCACACTTCAGATGCCACTCATTATCAGATGCATCACTATTTAACGTACAACCTAGAAAGAACAGATGCTGCCAACCAAATCTTGATAGGCCATTGATTATACGACACATGCTTATAATGTGTTAAAAGCTGCTGCCTGGGAAGGAGGTTTCTACTAGGTTTTGTTTATTTTGTGTGATAAACAAAATCTCCAACCTCTCGGCTCTACCAGAGAATGTCAGTTTGTCCAATCTCTAATAGAAGAAGAAATGTAGAATATCAGAGTAGAATTGAGTTCAGGGAGCATTTTGCATCTCAACTGGGGGTAACTTTACCCTCCAGGGGCCATTTGTCAATATCTGGAGATTGTTGTCATTCCTGGAGTGGGATGCTACTGGTATTTCATGAGTGAGGCTAGGGGTACTGCTCAATATCCTGCAATGCACAGGACAGCCCCCATGACTGGAAATTACCTGGACCCGAATGTCAGTGCCGAGGCTGAGAATGCCTGATGCAGTGGGACGATGTATAACAGGGTGAGAACTTGGACACTGGACAGGAATACCTGGCTTCGAACCAGTCTTACTGACCTGACTGAGGGCCTTGGGCAAGGTAATTCACTTTGCTAAGCCTCAGTTTCCTTGCCTGTAAAATGGAGCTCAAGGTCTCTTCTTCAGAGGGTTGCTGAGAATATTGAATGAGATAATTAAGGCAAAGGCTGTAAAGACAGCAGTAAGGAAGCCAAATCCAAAAGCAGCTCCAATACCTTTATCTATGCTAACTAAATCTATACTAAATCTGTGCTAAATCCTCTGGGCAACTGGAAAGTAGGTATCCTTGTTATCCCCGTTTCACAGATAAGAGCACTGAGAAAACTTAAGTGGCTTGTCAGAAGTCACTCATGAGTTAGTGGGGGAGGCAGGATTTGAATTGAGTGCCCATATTCCCAACCAGTCTGATCCCCCTGGCGGAGTGCCCAGCACTGCATAGGGCCCAGGGAAAGGAGGCATATAATAGTATTATCAATACTGCCCAGCCAGAGGCCCCTGCTTACAGGTGGTGAGCAGCTGAGCGCTCAGAGAAGAGTAGGACTCTGCTAGGTTCCCCATGAGAGGGCAGCTGTACTGGGCTAGTTCCTGGGTCTCCTGCTCCTCAGAGCCGAGTCTCCCTCTCGGTCTCGCTACCCCTGCCAAGCAGCCAATGTGGAGCATGTTGTGGGCAGCAAGAAAGAGTGCAGATCTAGGCTTGGGTCTCGCATCACCATTTACTGATTCTGTCTGAGGGGTGATCATCCCTACCTCATGGGGTTGTCAGGAGGATGGCGTGTGACAGTAGGTATCAGCCATCAGTTACCTATAGATATCTGAGTGCTTGGCCTGTGGGCTGAGGAGCAGGGTTCTGAAGTTTCCTGGATCCCCTGACCTGATGGACATCTGGAAGTAGAGAGGGTTGGACAGAGACTCCCAAGATGGCCTAAGAAGTCTCAAACAAATGCTCCAGGAAATTGTGGAGAAGGGGTGGCCTTGGAAGCCTTGGTTTAGTTTTGCTTTTAATATATATATTAAATATATATTATGGAGGGGAATGAGGGAGGAGGAGGGAGGAAGAGAGGAGAGGAGTGGTAGACAGGCCACACTCTGAAGACTTTCAGTGAGGCGGTGGCACTGGTGGACGTGAGACATGTTTCGCAGACCCTGGAGGAAGAGGGGAGAAGTCTCAGAGACCTATGGTGCAGAAGCTCTGGGCAAGTGGACACCTCCCCCTGGCCCAGGGGACAGGACGGATGACCAGAGCATAGAGCATGCATGTGAAGGTTGGGTGAATGAGAAACGTTTAGGGAGGTGGTTGGAAAAGTCCTTCAGATTTCACAGTTGTAAGGGGTCTTGAAACAGCCATTGAATCAAGCTCAGGGCTCAGGAACACTGCTATGTGAGCTGGGCACCTCACTTTGCATTTCCTGACATGCTGTTACATAGGAGACGATACTGCAGAGCAGATAGCAGCTTACAGGCTCTGTTGTTCCACTGACCGGGTTCGATTCCCACTGTGGCCACTTGCCAGCTCTGCAACCTTGAGCAAGTCACTTAAACATTTAAGACCTTTGTTCCCTCATCTGCAAATTAGGGTTTATCTCATAAGGATGTTAAATGGATTAAATTAGATACTGTTTTGCAGTCCTTAGCACAGAGTAAGTATTTGATAATGATTGCTTCTCTTCCCATTATTTAATATTTTCATCATCATTATTATTAAATTTATTCCCAACAGAAGCAGGAACACAAAATGTACTCAGGACTGATTCAAACCAACCCTGAAATCCTGCCTGTCTTCCTGTTCACTGGCTGTGTAGTGACTCCATCCTCTGAGCCCATTTTCTTACCTGTGTAGCCAGGAAAAGGTACTGCCCTACAGAGTCATTTGGGGATTAAATCAGAGAACATTCGTAAAGTGCCTGGCATGTTTGACCACGAATTCTGGGCACCTGTCTGTTACCTTTCCTTTCTGTCTCCTGCTTCTACTGCCTCATTGCCCTCACAGGTGAGTCCCCAGTTCACTTGATCAAGATCAAGCAGTTAGAAAGGAGTAGAGCCTGCTTTGGTCAGGCCCATCTCCCCTGATTTGCCTATTCGATGACACCATCTATTATAGGTGGACAGAGAGGGACAAGCCCTGCCCAGAAGACTGGTAACTCATGGGAGGGTCCAGGGAGGGGCACCTGGATCTGGAGACACCTGTCCTTGCCCTGTAGCTTTCCCAATGGAAGTGGGAGATGCAACAAGACTATTATTTGATGTTTAAGGCCCCTTACTCATTGTTATTTAATTTGCTTTTTAATCACCCTGAGACCGTGGTCCTGGCAGACACTATTGTGCCCATTTATAGAGAAGAAAATTGAGGAATCAGGAAAGGAAGAGGCTTATCCAAAGTGGAGCAGGGTTATGGCTGAAATCCAGACCATGATCTGGGTGTTCCTGGCCCCGTGCTATTCCACAACATACAGTGCCTCTACTTACTTTCTTGCACTTGCCTTCTTTAACTTTCCCCCCAGTGCCTACTCCCTCCCCTTCTGTGTTCCCACATTCTGGCCCCAGCTATAAACGCATCACCTGGAAGGTGATAGAATCTGGCTAAGCTCTGACATCATAGCAAATAGGATCAATTTATTACACTTGCTTATTTCCAATTCTACATTGACACGGTTGTAAATTGAACAGTGACAAATTCCAAATAACCTGACAGTGAAAACAATTGAAGTGCTTGAAGTCAGACGTACAGGAAGTAGACTATTTAGGAGGAAGAAATCTGAAACTTGAGTCTTAGAAATTGGATTTGCTGTCTATTCTCCAGTATGACCTGACACCGACCTCATCAGGGTCCTGGACTGAATTGGTTGTGTAGGAGCTGAGAAATTCTGTGACTGGAAGACTTGGTTTCTACCGACCAACTAAACCTGACTTAAGCAAAGCAGGAACTTATCAGGTCATGTAACTAGAAGGTCTCAGGGAACTACTGCATTCAGGTATGGTTGGATCCAGGGGCTCAAATACAGTTATCAAGAATGCTTCCTCTGTGTGAACTTTACTTTTCTCTGTGTAGTCTTCTTTTTAGCCAAGCCCTTTGTAATGAGGGGAGAAGTAATCATCATTAGCTCTGGGCTCGCAACCTACCAGCACAGTAACCCCATTCGGAAGAGCATCTTATTTCCAGTAAAGCCAGTAAAAGCTTTTGTTTTCTCTTATTGGTCGAGGTTGTGTCATGAACTTCTAAACTGATAAGTGTAAACTGGGAATGTAAAATCATTGGCTAGGTCTGATGATATGGCCATTCCTGGAGATGAAGGAAGGGGTCCTATGACCAGGAAAAGAGATTATGGACATCCCTCCAAGCAGCAGATGGAAGGGGACTTGACCTGGCATGGTGATGTGCAGTGCAGTGTACAGATGATCTACTATGAAATAGTACACCTGGAACCTATGTAATTTTATAACCAGTGTCACCCAATAAATTCAATTAAAATATAAAAACCAGCAGGTAGCCACTGGAATATTCCCAAGCCTCTGTTTCTTAGCTTATGACCTTTAGAGATTAGATCCTGGTATATCCTGTTTAGAAATATTTCTTGTCTGGTTTCACCTAATTTCATCCCATTTTGGACCCAGCCTTCCAAGCAATAACCCTGACAGAGTTGTGAGCCCATTCCCCCGGTCAAGCTAGGCTGCCATTTGTTTCTCCACAATGTGCCCTCATGCTAATCTGCCTGAAATATCTTGACCTGGCTCTTTGTGTTCCTCAACATCAGGCCCAGTTGTCCTCTGGGGACATTTCCTACCAGATTGAAGTGTTTATTTATGTGTATATCTCTTGAACTTGGTCACAGAGCTTATCATATTGTAGAGCAATTCCTTAACATTTTTATTTTATTGTAGTATACTTTAAATCCCTCCAAAGCTGGGAACAGATTTAATGCATCTTGGTATCTCTCTGATGAGTCAAAAACTTAAGACAGTTTATGATTTATACATATTTTTTAAAGAAAACCCTGATAGTTAACTCATCACATTTCAAAGAATCTTAAAACAGTGCAAACGGGGATAAATTAAATGAAAGTTCTCGTGTTCCTCTGACCCTCTCAGTCTTTCACTCTAGGGGCAAACATTGCTAATATCCCTCCAAAGTGTGCATGTGGATATAGGCACATTTAATTTCCTAGAAAAAATTTAAGAGGGATTGTGATTTACATATTATTCTGCAATTTATTTTCTTGGCCGAATACGTTTGGTATTATTTTGTAATATTCCATTTTTAAATGACTTATTCATTTACTAGGTTTTCTATTGACAAACACATTTTCAGGTCTTTACCATTGGGCACAATGTTATAAAAAGTATACTTGAAAATTTTCAATCTGCTTTTCCCCAAATTTGGAAATGTTGCTTGTTAAGTGACTTGGAAATGTTTGATTTATTCTCTCTTCTTTACCAAGTTAACAAAAATCTTTAAATTTCAAACATATAAGTTTAAAAACAGTTGGCTTTCACAACTGTTTCCAAACTATGTTTTCCCCATTTTGAATCTAAACATCTTAAGGCACAATTTCAAAAACATTTTAGATATTAAACCAGTTTATTTTCTAAGCTTGCTGATGAGTTGAAATTTTTTGGAAATGATTTTAAAACAACTTGAATGTTCCAAAATAACTTCCTAACGTTTTGAAGCATTTGAGAACTTATTGAGCTTTTAGAGGTATTTATAAAACATTTGAATAAGTGATTAGAAATTGCAGAAAAAGCAAAGCATGTTTATTATATATCTTCATTGTTGCAACTAATTTTTTTCTCCTAGGTTTTATCTTCTAAGGTTAGAAAATACATTTAACACATGTTAGTTATTTTCATTAAAGGAATATGAAATAGTTATTATCATTATACTATTTCTCCTTTCATTCATTTAACAAATACTTATTGAGTGCCTACTATGTGTTAGCCGGTGTTCCGGCCAGTGGGGTCACAACAGTAAGTAAAAGACAAAAATGTCTGCACTCGTGGAGCTTACATTCCATAGTGGGGGCGATCAAAATACACAAATTGATTAAGTAAAACATAGAAGAGAGTGGTAAATTCTAAGGGAAAAATAGGCAAGGAAAAAGCATGGGAATGTTAAGGGGAGCGCTTATAATTTTAGATAGGTGGCCAGAAAATTGCTTGCAGAATTTAACTTTTAAATAGAAGACCTGGAGGAAGAGAAGGTGTGAGACGTGTGGATATTTGGGGAAAGATCATCTTAGGTTGAAGAATATCAAGTGCAAAAGTCCTGAGGCAGTAATGTGCCTGGAGTGTTTGAGGCACAGCAAGGAGCCATGTGGTTGAAGTAGAGGGAACAAGGAGGAAAATAATGGGAGACAAAGTCAGTGGTGGACCAAACCACATGGGGCTTTGTAAGTCATTATGAGGACATGGGCTTATTCTCAAAGTCAAATGGGAGGCTATTTGGAGGTTTTGGACCTAGTTGAAATTACCTGATTTACATTTTGGAAAAACCACTCTGGCCACTGTATTGAGACATACAGGTGGCTAGAGAAGCCTGGGATCAATTAGGAGGTAGCCTAGTAATCCAGGTGAGAAATGATGGTGCTGGAGTGGAGAAAGTGAGAAGGGGTTGAATTCTGCATAAGGTGAAAGAACAGTGAAAAGGATTTATTTGTGAGTTGGTTAGCAGTTTGGAGCAAATTTTTTGAGTAAAAGAGTCAAGGTTTTTAGCATAAGTCACTAAATGAGAAGATTGGAGGGGAGGGGTTTGGAGTAGGTATCAGAAATGAGTTGGGACATTTTATGTTTGAGATACCTTTTTTATATCCAAGTGGAGATGTTAGGTAGGCCATTGGATATAAAAATCTGGAATTCAAAGGTGAGACCAGGGCTGGAGATGTACATTTGGGAGCCATCGTGATATAGATTGGATTTGAAGCCATAGGCTGGATGAGAACAACAGGCATTCAAGTTAAAATGATAGAAAAGAGACCCAAGTACTGGGCTCTGGGTCACTCCAACATTTGAGCTTAGAGCAGTGAGGAGAAATCAGAAAAGGGGACTGAGAAAGCCTAAAGAAGTGGGAAAAAAACAGGTGAGGGTGATATGTCCTGTTAACCAACGTGGGAAATATTTCAAGGAGCAGAGAACAGAGGATGAATGGAAATCACCAGGCTAACATCCACCTTGATGCAAATTTGGTCATTTATCTCTTCTGGAAAGCCTTTTCTGGCTCTACCTCCACTTCACTTCCTCCCCCGCCCTCATGGCTCTTATTGCACAGCCTGCTCTGGGTTCCCAGCTTCTTCAGGGGGCAGCTCCAATTCTGCACACCCCACGTTATGATACAAGGGTCAGTTCACATGTCTGACTCCCCCATCAGATTGGAGCCTTTAGAGGTCAGGGCCAGTGTCTTACTCAACTCCCCAGCCTGCTGAGGAGCCTCTACTCAATATATTTAGAATATAAGTAAATATTTATTTTAACCTGGTTTTACTTTGCATTTTTAAAACATGATTTTTAAACCTTTGGATTTTGGAGATTTACCTACTTTGGAGGGTGAAAAATAAAGATCACATAGCTTCTTCAGGTGACTTTGCCCTTATGTACATGAAGTTTTATAATCACTTCGCTGCATCACAGAGACTTTCTGTAGGACACTTAGTAACTTCCTACCACTGTGCCCTTGCTAGTGCCCTTCTATCACCTGGAATGGCCTTCCCTCCTCTGTGACAGACCACTGGAGTCTACCTGGCTCAAAGGAACCTTCTCTGAAAGCCTCCCCACTCACTGCCTTTGACCCTGGCACATATTCTAGTAATGCTTTTCTTGCTTTAATGTTGGTATCAATATTCATACTTAAATTTGTTAAGATTAATTGGCATTTATATCTTTGCTGGAAGCTATGGTCTGACTTCTGTGTTGACAGGATCACTTTGGCTGCTGTGTGCATTTTCCTATGGCTTACAGCCAGCAGCTTGGGGTCTGGGCAAAGTAGAAACCCAGTAACTGTTTAAAGTGTCAAAATTATTTGAAAATCAGTGATTTCAACTTCAGAGGCAATACATACTGAAGTCAGCCATTGTGTAAGAGTCCTGAATTGATTTAAGGGCTTTCACAGATGGACGTCTTTCTAATAAAAGCCAGGGTAGTGTTCCTTCCCATTGTTTAGCCAATGAACCTTCTAAATCCAGTTAGGCACTCTTATACGTTGGGAGGATCTTGAGAAAGTAAATAATTGAATGCTCATAATTTTTAGTTTCCAGTAATACCACCTACCTTATGTTCTGTAAAAGGTCAACGGACTCAATCACAATTGTTTCGTATGCTCAGTAAATATTTCATACAAACAATCATTCAGTTACTAAGAAAAAATATAGAAATGGACTGCTCTAGGTTCAAAAGAGGGAGATGTGCTGTGTATAGTCCAAAGTGCATGCAGAGTTTCCTTCCTCAACTGGTCACGTAGCATGGTACATGCTACAGTGAAGTGCATCTGAAAGTATCTCCCTTTTCTTCCCAGTGGTGGACAGTGCTAATTGATTGTCAAGCTCTACATTGCTAAACCTGTGACCCGAATCCTTCTATAGGAAGCCACTAACAATTGGAGCTCACATATGACATGAGAGCTCTTTGCTATTGCATGTACTGGCTGTTAGGAAATGGGAACCATGAGGCAATGGGAGGGAAATGGAGCACAGAGCTGAGACATGGAAACCAGTCTCACTGTCATGTGGCTAGGCAACTGAACAGGAAGTCAGGAGGGCTGCGCTCCAGAGCCTGTTCTACTACTGGAAATGTGACTTGGGGCAAGTCACTTAAACTTCTGGATATTTTTCTTTTGGGTAACTCTTATGTAGAAAGAGTATTTTTATTGCCATTGGTCCTTCATATATAAGAGATTAGATTACATTTGGGGCTTGATATTTCTCCTACCAAAACTTCTGCTACTAAACTATTATTGAGCACTTATTCTGTTCCAGGAATTCTACTGAAGGATTTATGAGTTCTGGACCCAAGGTCAACCTGTGGGGCATTTTCCCATTAAGACCAGGCAATTCTCTGGCATGAGCTGGATGTCCTATGGTTCAACTCAATTCTGAGACTACTGGTTAGAAAATAGCATCAGATCCCACAGCTGAAGGGCTCAGTCCTGGAAGACTGCCCCTCTCCCCACTTCTGATGCCAATGATAAGTGCAGGTGGTTACCCGTATTTCCGCTAAAATCTGAAGTTCCTAAAACCTCATCCTTGGGTTCTACCAATTTGCTCCATTGGCTCACAGAACTCAGGAAACCCGTTTACTCACTAGATTACCAGTTTGTCACAAAGGCTGTTAAAGGACACGAGTCAACAACAAGATGAAGAGATACAAAGGGTGAGGTCCTGAACACAGGAGCTGCTGTCCTTATGGAGTTTGGGGCCTGGTATGGTGGCATGCGGTAGCTTTCTGTCTACAATCTGGAAACTCTCCAAACCCCTCATGTTTTTAAATAGAAGTTTTATTACATAGACATGATTGATTAAATCATTGACTCAACCTTCAGCCCTTCCTTCCTCCCTGGAAGTTCCACCCCTCTTATCATGGTTTTTCTTTGGCAACCAGTCCCCATCCTTGGGTGCGTGCCAAGTCACCTAATTATCATAAGCCATGTTGTGGTGGAAGGGGACTCTTTATGAATAATATGACTCCTGTTTTCCTTTATGGCTCTGAAGCCATTTTAGGAACTGAGGACAAAAGACCAAATATAACAAAAGATGCTCATATTGTTCCTATTGCTCAGGAAGTTCCAAGGATTTGGGGAGCTATGAGCCAAGAGCCATGAGTGAAGACCAAACATATATATTATTATATATTTATTATAAATTACAATATCATAGGACTTGATCTTCACCAAGCAGTTTGATCTTCCCACTGACCCTATATAGTAGTTTCTATTAATATTCCCCTTGGACAGATGAAGAAACTAAAGCATAGAGAGCTGAAGTAATTTGCCCAGAGTCCCATAGCTGGTGAGTAGTTTGAATACTAACCTCAGCTCTTGGACTCCCCAAATAACTCTAAAGTCTGCTCACTGAATTGCCACACTGTACTGAGGTCATTGTAGTTTTCAAACATTGTTCTACTTGATGCCAGGGTCGTGGAGTGCAAGATCCTGCCCTGTCCGGTGCTCTCAACCCTCCACTTGCTCTGAGACATCTCTGTGGAACCCACAGAATCTAATAAATGACCTCAGAACCTCTGGCTGGAAGACCTTCCTGACTTTTCAGCTTTCACGGTATCCTTGCATGTGACAGATATAACAGCATGAATACTAGCATTAATTCCTCCGCCCACCAAGGGACCTCTTAAATTATAGATGATGCCCACCTGAACCCTGGCTTTACAACTGATGATGCTAACTTGAACCCCGGATTTACAAAATATAACAATTAGGAAGTGATTCTTTGGAGCTGTTGTGGGGGCTGCCAAGGATTTGTTACAGTATTCTGTGTCTTTGCACTGAGATCCCAGGGGAGGCATCTTTCTCCTGCCTCTGGGTTAAGAGCTTTTCTTTAGTACTGGTGTGTGTTAGCCTCATGGACACTGTGAATCTTATAACCCACTCTGGCTTCCTTGACATATGACTTCTGAAAAACTCAGAGTCAAATTACTGGTTTAGTCCTAGAGCTTACTGACTTTGCTCGTGGCTCTAAATCAGTTTTTTCCCCCCTTTTGTTTTAAATTAATTTTTATTCTATTAATTTATTTTTGTGTGGCCTAAACATTTATGAAAATGATCATAAATCCATTTTGGAATAAGGTGGGGTATAACTGAAGAAAACTTATTATCTTTAAAGAAGAATTTCCTGCTGATGACCATTATCAATACTGGACTCCCTTCATTAGTTTAAAATCTTAAATATATGAGTTTTTCATTCTTTCTGATAGTTTTTTAAAGATCACCATAAGGGTGAACCCTAAACTTGCTAGATATAAAGAAAAAAAGAAAATAATGGAAATATTATTCACTCCTTCCAAGTTGTCATAGTGTCGATGGCTGACGTGGAATGCAGGGAGTCACTGAAAGTAAAGAAATGAGAAAAGCAGGGGAGAAAGGAAAGAAATCTTAAGAAGAGAACGCCTATTAGTTAAATCCTTGTACTGACACTGCAGACTTTGTATGCTTTTTAACCTTCTCAGTACACTTGTGAGTTATCATTCCAGATTAACTGATAAGGAAACTGAAGTTTGAAGATGTTTAAGGAGAGAAACAAGAATGTGGCGATTGGACGTTTCAGCTGGCTTCTGACATCCATCTTCATCCACAGCCCTCTGCATCATCCGGACTTCAAACTACCACCATCTGAAGTGGGGAATGCACCTTCCCACTGGTCTGGTCACCTACACTCTAGCGCCCCCTACAACTTATTCTTCATGCTGCAGCCAAAGTGACTGTAAATTGCAAATAAGCTTGTATTAATTGCTTACTTTAAACCTTTCCTTTAATGGGTTTCTTTTGTCCTTAAGATAAAGACCAAGTTCTTGACTAAGCCCTTTTGCCTACATGGTCTCCAGCATCACCTCTCACAACCCTTCTCTTTTTCTCTCATCTTCTCCTACAGTGGTTCCTGTGTCTCAGAATCAGATTCACTTGGAGAGCTGACAGATGGCTGCCCCCCTATCCTTTCTCCCCCACCCCAGGCTCCAATTCAGTAGGTGTGGGATTGGGCCTGAAAAGCGCATTTCTGACACTTTCCCAGGGGTGCTGAAGCTGCTTCACTGAGGACCACACTTTCAGTAACAACAAAGGTTTTTTTTCTTTTTGTTTTTTTAAATAAAGGACCAGATGGTAAATATTTTGGGTTTTGCGGTCTATTTGGTCTCTTTCACATTTATCTAGCTTTGCCTATTCAGCTCTGCCTTTGTAGTGTGAAAGGAGCCAAAGACAATACAGAATAAGTGTGATTGTATTCCACTAAAAGTTTATTTACAAACACAGAGGGTGAGTAGATCATCTGTATACAGCAAACTACAAGCTATAGTTTGGTAGATGTCAAGTGCCCGCTGACCACAGAGCTTTTGCACAGGCCATTTGCCCCTTTGATTGGAATGTCCTTCCTCTCCTTATTTGCCTACTTAGTTTATTCTTAGCTTTCACATCTCATATTAATCATAGCATCCCTTTGCCTTTCTTAAGTCCTCTCATGCATTCATAGCATTATTCATCCATTCAACAATATTGATCACATACCTTTTAAGTGCTAGACAGTGTTCTAGGTGCTAGGGATATGGAGAAAAGGCAGATAAGATCGATCCCTATAATTAGGGGAACTCCATGATAGTGAAGAAGATATATGATAAAGACTTAAACAAATAATCTTTTGGAGAGTATTATAAAAATGTGATATGAAGCATCATTTGGGAAGAAGTCCCTCTCCTTTGTAGTGACTGGCACAGTCTCAGTTTCACATTTGTTTGTGGGATGGTATGACTCATATTGGTCAACTTTTTCAGGTCGAAACATCTATACCTGTCTGGCTCTGTACCATTGTTTCCTTATTGTTTAGCATAGGATCTACAGAGACGTGGCTCAGATGATACTAATAAAACTGATCTCTGAAGTTAATGGGTCATGCCTAATACTGGTTAATTTATTCTTTCATCAAATACCCATTCAACTGTGTCAAAAGTTCCTGTTAGAGATACTGGATGTAAGGTATCTTTTTCTCATTAAATGCATTGATTTGATCTTTATTGAACACCTGCACAACCTAGGCTCTGCTCTAGGTCAGGGGACAGAAGGATTTGGGGTACAACAGAGAAAGATTTCTTCCCTCATTGAGTTTATCTTGTGGTTGGGGGAGGAGTGGGGCAGACATTAAATACTCAACACATATTTTGTATTGAACATAAATCAATGTAGAGGTGAGAGTAAAGTAGGAAATGGGAAGTAGAGAATGCTAAGTGGAGAGGCAGGCAATTGCAATTTTAAATAGAGTGGTTGGTGAGGGCTTTGACAATGTTTGAATAAAGACCCGAACGAAGAAAGTGGAAGATTTAGTCAGTGAGCCAAGTAAATATCTGAGAATTTCAAACAAAGAGCAAGTATTTTCAAGGGTATTGAGTTGCCTGGCACATCTAAGGACAATAAAAAGGCTAGTGTGCCCAGAGTTGAGTGATCAGTAGACCCCAGCTGTTGTGGACATCTGCTTCATATGAGATATTAGGTCTAAAATGAGATACATAAATTGGATTCAGGAAAGTTTCTGGGTAATTAACCTTCACACTAACTTGTGAAAAGCTTCTCAGAAGGAGGATTCTCTTCAATCATGACAATGAAGGAAAAGTAAAGATTTTATAAACATTTCCAATATTAACCGTTCTCTTTTTGCACTAGATATCTCTGAAGTAAAGTCACTGAAAAATGTTAGTTCAGTGGCATTGGCTTAGGGGAAATTTGATGCTCAGGTTTACCAGAAGATATTGCAGAAAACCTCTAAACAAGACCATAGTAATCAAAACAGCATGGTACTCAAAGAAGAACTGTATCAAGAGCCCAGACCTATACCGTTATAGTCAATTAATATATGACAGAGGAGCCAAAGACATACAGTGGGGGTAAAGATAGTCTATTTAATGATGTTGAGAAGTTTTAGACACATTAATGCAAAAAATTAAACTAGACCACCTTCTTACAATACAAGAATAAACTCAAAATGGATTAAAGACTTAAATGTTAGACTCAAACCTATAAAAACCCTAGAAGAAAACAAAGGCAGCAAAATCTCAGACATTTCTCGTAGCAATATTTTTTCTGATATCACCTTGGGTAAGGAAAATAAAAGAAAAACAAACGGGACTACATCAAACTAAAAAGTTTTGGTATACCAAAGGAAACCATCAACAAGATTAAAATATAACCCACTGAAAGGGAGTCACCTATACTGATAACTCTTATTCTGATAAGGGGTTAATATTCAAAAGTTATATGAACTCAGCATCAAGAAAACAAACATTCCAATTAAAAAGTGAGCAAAAGACCTGAATAAACAATTCTCCAAAGAGGATATACAGGTGGCCAATAGATATAGGAAAAGATGCTTGAGGTTGCTAATCATCGGAGTAATACAAAATAAAATACTGTGAGAAATCACCTCACACCTGTCAGAATGGCTAGCACCAATAAATCAGCAAACAACAAGTATTCATGAGGATGTGGAGGAAAGGGAACCCTCATACACTGCTGGTGGAAGTGCAGATTGGTGCAGCCACTGTGAAAGCAGTATGGAATTACCTCACAAGGTTAAAATGGAACTGCCTTATGACCAAGTGATTATACTTCTTGGATTTTATTTGAAGAAACTCAAACACCAATTTGAAAATATATGTACCCCTATGTTCATTGCGGCATTATTTACAATAGCCAAGTTTTAGACACAGCCCAAGTGTCCATCAGTAGATAAGTGGATAAAAAAAAGCAGTGGTACATTACACAGTGGAATACTCAGCAATAAAAAAGAAGGAAGTCTTACCCCTTGTGACAGCAGGGATGGACCCGAAGAGCATTATGCTAAGTGAAATAAGCCAGTCAAAGAAATACAGGTACCATATGATTTTATTCATATGTGGAATCTAATGAATAAAATGAACTAACAAGCAAAATAGACTCAGATAAAGAGCAGCTGACAGCTGTCAGGGGTGGGGAAGAAATTGGGGTGGTGGGGATGGAGGGATTGAGCAAAAAAACCCAAAGAGCTCAAAGACATGGAAAACAGTGTGGTGATTGGGTGGAGAGGAATGTGGAGAGAGGTGAAGAAGGGTAAGGGGGGATGATGGTGATGAACAGAGAGTTGACTTGGGGTGGTGAACACACAATGCAGTGTATAGATAGTGTGTTGTAGAATTGTGCACCTGAAAACTATAATTTTGTTAACCAGCATCACCCCAATAAATTCAATACAAAGAAAAATTTTAAAAAGAACAGACAAAAAATAAAATATAACCATTATTCCACCCACATAGAAGCAGTTAATTCAATGGTATATTATTATGTATGTATGTGTGTGTATGTGTGTGTGTGTGTGTGTGTGTGTGTGTGTGTATATATATATATATATATATATATATATATTTAAAAAGGGATATCTTACAAATATTTTGTTGACTTAATTTTTTATAGCTTAATGTATTGTGAACAGCATTCTATATCAAGGAAAGTATTTTTGCATTTAAGTTTTTAATGGCTTTGCTGTATATCATACTTTATCTAATCAATCCCCTTTAATTAGATATTTAGGTGGTTAATAATGTTGTGATGACCATCCTGTTGGTAAATGTTGGAACAGGCTTTGAGTTATCTCCTGAAGATAAATCCCCTGAGCAAACAAGGTGGTGAGCACATGGAGCGGCCGGTCTGCAAGGAAGGAGAAGACAGGCAGATCGGGGAGATTGCTCACACAGACCAATGCCGCTGCAGAGCAGCCCCTGGTGTGGAGTGTTCCAAGTGATGGGTGAAGCTGACTGGATAGGTGTGGGACGTGGACCAGCAGTGGATAGATGAGACGTTGATAGCCTAACGGGAGCCGTGGGGCCTGGGTTTGGAACAGGGAAGACAAGTAATTTCTCTCAGGCAGCGGTTCTCAAACTGGTTCCTGGATACCAGCAGCATTAGCGTCACCTGGGAACCTGTTAGAAATGTAATATACAGAATGGCAACTATAGTTAATAATACTGTATTATATATTTTAAAGTGGCTAAGAGAATAGCCCTTAAAAGTTCTCATCCCACAAAAAGGAATTGTAACTATGTGTAGTGATACGTAGATGTAAACTAGATTTAATTGTGGTGATAATTTTGTATATATACAAATATCAAATCATTAGGTTGTACACCTGAAACATATATAGATATATATGTCAATTATATCTCAATTTAAAAATAAAAGGAATAAGGCCTGGCCCATTGGCTCAGTGATAGAGCATTGGCCTGGCATGTGAAAGTCCTGGGTATGATTCCCATCCAGGAAACACAGGGGAAGCATCCATCTGCTTCTCCACCCTTCCCCCTCTCTTTTCTCTCTGTCGCTCTCTTCCCCTCCTGCAGCCAAGGCTCTATTGGAGCAAAGCTGACCCCTGGCGCTTAGGATGGCTCCATAGCCTCCACCTCAGGCACTAGAATGGCTCCTGCTGCAACAGAGTAATGGCCCAGATGGGCAGAGCATCGCCCCCTGGTGGGCATGCTGAGTGGATCCTGGTCGGGTGCATGCAGGAGTCTGTCTCTCTGCCTCACTGCTTCTCACTTCAGAAAAATACAAATAAATAAATAAGAAATACAAATTCTCAAGTCTCACCACAGAACAACGGAATAAAAAATGCTGGGGTCAGGCCCAGTAGTCTGCATTTAATGAAGCCTTCCTTGTGAGTCCCATGTATGCTAAAGTCTGAGAATCACTACCTTAAAGATAATAGGGTGCTTCTACCAAGCAGAGGATAAGAGCTTTTGTACAGGCAAAAAAGACAGATGTTATTAGAATTTTTCACACACCCCCCCTTTCTTTTTAATTGATGTCAGAGAGAGAGGAAGGGAGAGACAGAGACTGAAACATTGATCTGTTCCTGTATGTGCCCTGACCAGAAATCAAACCTACAACTTTTGTGTTTCGGGATGATACACTAACCAATCAAGCTATCTGGTCACGGGATTAAATTTTTCTTCCTCTAACATTCTATGATGTTCTATTTGTAGTTTATTTTCTACTCATCTATTTCCTTTCCCATAGGCTGCATGCTTCCTGAGAGCAGATAATCTCTTAGAACAGTGCTGACATGGTCCACATGCCTCTTCCCATCCACTCCGTGTCCTTCCCTGTTCTCTGTCTCCGAAGGCTGACCGACTTCTGTGCACCATAACAATGGGCTCCTGCATTTTCTGGACTGCAGTTGGTTTTGACCAGTGGACAGTTCTCTGTCTCCCTTCCCCACCCCCAAAATAATATGGAGGGAGAGGGAAGAGTAAGGTTAGGTTCTTTATTCCCTTCCCCTCCCTGTGAGCTTCGTCAAAACAGGTGTGCTCCACTATAACCACTGCTCCTCTGAAGGTGGCCTCTGCTGTGGGACTCTCTCCTTCCAAGATCTGGGGACCACTCCTTGCCCTGGTCCCTCTGGCTGAAGGGTCAGTTGGCTTCACCACTGGTAGTCCCAGGTGCCCCCATACCATTCCTGTGATTGTCCTATGTCCACATGTTTCTAATCTGTTTCTTTGTAAGCAAATCCTCCTAAGAGTATTGATTTTGATTGTATCTTCTCTTTCTGGTTGTGACTTGATTGATAGAATCAACACCTAATATTTGTTAATAATAATAAATGATATTTATTGATGAAATTGGAACATTTTCAAAATATATATTTTGAAAACAAGTTATATTCATGCTTTATATCATATAAAGTCCTTTAAGTCCTTTGATAAAATTCTTTTAAAATAGATAACTTAAACCCCCATTTAACCTTGCAGAGAAAATTAACTCCAAAAATATTTATAAGGAATCAAGAAAAGTAATCTATTATTTATAATCTTGGCTTAAACCATTGCAGAGGGGTAAGGTAGAATTTTCTCCGACTGCTAGTCATAGTGATCATTTGAGCTCTTGGCCTGCACAGAATCCCAAGGGATATGAGTATTTGTGAAGAAGGGCAATGGCTTAATTTATTTCCAAAGTTATAATGACAGAAATTCAGGGCACTTTTGAGTTATATTGTAAGTAAAATAAATTAGTTTTAGTCTTGATTTCTGTAAATTATACCTTGGTATGTAAGAAGAGAAATGTTCCTTGTGGTCAATGATGGGCCCTCACCGTGCAGTTTATAAATCAAAGGTGCAATTGGAGAATAAAACACTTATTATGAAATAGAATGTCAAGCTCCTTGTTAAATTTGCTGTAGCAATTAAGTTCTCAGATGAGAAAGGGCGTCTTTTCCAGTGTTTCATTACCTCTGTCATTCAGTACTCCATTTATAGGAGCAACTCTTTATAGTAAGTGCACATTAGGGTGACTTTTCACCTCCATTGAAATGAAAAATTTGAAAGGGGGAATTGGTTCCTGTCCACCTGCTTGAATAGCAGTGAATACTGGCTCTTTGCCGGTTTGCAGAGAAAGGGAAGAGGGGAGAAGGATGGCAAATGGTCCACTTGGTCCAGATTGGCTGGTGTTGAGGTAAAGATGTCCCTCGGCACTGCACACCATCCAGGGCAGCTGTCTCCCATGCCGATGGCATTCTGTCCTAAATCATGAGAGTGACCCTTATTTCCAGACAAGCCTCAGATTCTAATTCATCACAACTTTAGAGTAAAAATAATAATCAATTTTGTGTTGTTCATCTTAGCTTGTAAAGCAGGAAGAGGGATATGTAAAAGAGAAAGAGAGAGAGAGAGAAAGAGAGAGAGAGAAACACATGCAACTGTTTTTGGCTTCTATAACTATTCCAAGGAAAATAGTTGCTTTAAGGAGGTTATTTCCCTCTGGAATAAGGAGCAATGGGTTTAGAGTCAGCCCGATATGTAAATTTGGCCTTTGCTGATGACTAGTTGTGCACCTCAGGTAATTTTCCTTTAGCCTTAGTTGCTTCGCTTACTGATGAGGAATACGTACTTCTGTTCACAGGGCGAGTGTGAGGTTAAGTGAGTGAAATTCACATAAATGAAATTGCTTCATAAGCTAAAGCATGTGAGCGCCCTCCAGCGAAAGACCACGGAGAACACACCTGCAGTTGAAAAAGTTGTGTTCATTACTCATTGTGGCGTGGGAGAATAGTTCCATGGAGAACCATGGGGTATCTCAGTTAGAAGGTGTAAAAAGACTTAGATGAGATTTAGCCTGGGGTCTTGTGGTTCGGGGAGGATTTAAAGAAGTGAGGTAGTGCTGTGATTGGACGCTGTCAGGATGCAGGGGTTATTCTGCTTGGGTACCTTTTAATACATTGTATCTAGAAGACAAGAAGTTAGAAGGAGGCTTAAGCTGTAATTTGTAAGAAAGAGGCACTTATGTTAGTTAAGAAAAGCAGATATCTGGCTATTTTTGTGGTGATTTGGACAATGTTCATTGTCTGAGTTCAGTTATGCTTATGGCATGGTATTGTTTTCATCTTGACCCATCATGGTCACAAAAAGACCTTGTCTGAGTCTGATATTCTGTGAAACTGTTTATGTTTAACAGAAGAACATCAAGGGCTAGTTGGTGTGCCAAGCCAAATGTTGGATGTTAGGGGCTACTTTTCACTTTCTTGGGCATTATAGAAAAGTGGAATGTTTTCCATTTGCAATTGTACAGATACAGAGTTGCTACTTCTTTTTGTATATGTGTCTGAGTGTATAAGTGAGTCAACTCTGTGTATTCCAGCAGTATGTTTAGCTACCATTCTGTGGTTAAAGCACATCTTTTAATTGAGACATTGACATGGTTTAGTGGCTATGCTAGAGACATTCTAGTGTCCTCCCTGAACATTTCTTCTCCTGAGGAAACTGCTACTCTCTTCTGCTGAGGAAAGGGACTGTTTGGTACCAGGTGGCTCTGGTCACAGATCAGGGCTGGGCCTGACAGGAAACAGCCAGCCCATAGGCTGAACAGTGACCTATGGCCATGTGGCCTGGCTTGAAATGTTCGCTTGGACTAATCAGATAGGTCCCCAGAAACTGGAAAACCAAGAAACTTACCCAGCTAATGGTAGTTAGCCCAAAAGCCCATAGAATGCTATTGAGAAAATGTGCAGACTGATATTAGGGTCATGAAAAACAACTGAGAAACAGACTAGATGTGGAGAGCCCTTGTGGGTGGAGGAAAGAGAAGTGGAGAGGCAAAGCTCAAAGTAAAGCAGAGCTCCGTGATAGAGTGGCTGGCCTCCTAACTGTTAGGGGCTGGACCACTTTCTGATCCTAGCCTTGACCATCCTGTGATAAACTCCTGCCTCGTAAGCTAGCTCAGATGGGTCCCCATGTTTTGCAACAGAGAGATACTGATTTAAGTAACTGTCTACAATGTTAGAGATTTAAGAAACTGTAGACAGCATCTAGCTTGTTCAAGATGACAGAACAGGGTGGAGGTGGCATGAGACTAGAACTGCATGTCCATCTTAATGATGTGCACATGTGACCACATACTGTGCTTCTTGCTAAGAATGCTGACCACATTTGGGGGACATCTGCTTTGCAAGAGAATCCTTCATGCAGACAGAGTTGATAACTGCCTACATGGTGTTTGAGGAGCCCTAGAAAGTTCTCCTGCTCCTTCCCTGCTCTCCCTCCTACCCCCCCAGGATGCATTCTCAGATAGTTTGCAAAGGTTAAATAAGGTTTTTTTGTGTTAAATCCTTATTACAGTACTTGATACATAGTAAGAACTAAATGAACAGTACTTACAAACGTGTATAAAGCCACCGTTCTAGCTCATTTATGCCTGACTCCAGAGCTAGTGGGAGTAGAAGATGATGCTCTAAATGGGTAATGTTAACGAAGCTTATTAGTTTAGTTCAGGACAGTCACGAGAGGATATGACCAATACTATAGGGTTCATATTACCTGTGTTGATATAAATGAACAATACCTTACACTAGTCTAGCTTGTGTATCTAGCTACTATATTAGCTCTTTTTATCAAACACAAAAATTGTAGTATCGTTATCCCCACCTTAAAGATATGGAGCCTGAGGCTCAGGGCAGCTGAAGGCTGTGGGAGGCTGTTCTCCCCGTAGGGAACAGAGTGAGAACCCAGGACACTAGGAGTTGGGAGAGAGTGTGCCAAGTTGGGAAACTTTTCTAACTTCATCATTTTGTTCAAAACCAGCCCTCCACACCTAGAAACTTGCAAATAAAGGGCACTCTCTCCATCTGGCTGCGATAGTAATTCTTCTCTGTCCAGGCTTAATGTCACCAACGTGATTAGCACCTGTATCAGGAAAATCAATGGCCTCCTTGGTGAGCATCCGCCCTTTCCCATTCATCTCTGTCTCTGCGGGTGAGGAGAATGGCAGCTTGGAGAATAGTCATTGCATAATGAAAGTAACTCCTGATGGGCCCTGCAGGTCAGTGAAGGCAGGAAAGAGGTGGCTGTGTGACTTGCTGCCGTGCAATAGATAAAGTTTCTTTGAAAAGTTTATTTTCTTTTTTTGAAAACTTGGAAAATGTGGAGCCTCATTCCTTTCAAGAGGATTCATGGAGAAGCCATGCTTACTAGGTATAGGGGGGCCCTATTGCTGCTTATGAGCAAGGCCCTGGTGGATTGGGGAGGCAGGCTGCCTGGTAAATATTGCTCAGGACTTTATCCAGGTTGATGGCCACATATTCATTTGAAGGGAAATATATTTTTAATGAAGTGAGTTTTTAAGAAACTATGTGGACTGAATGCTTACATTTTTTAAAATTTTCTGACATTTCTAAAACTAACTCTAGGCATATTTTTAAAGCTCTCGGCTTAAGATGTTTATTTTGATTAAAGTATTTTTATTCACGTGTTAAATTCACTTAAGAGAAATCCATTACAAGTTTGAATTTGTATGCATTACTCCACCTACGACCTTAAAAACCTAATTATAAAATTAATTTTTGGTTGCTATTTCATGTGTCGTTATATATTCATTGTTTTGTGGGAAAAAAGAAAAAGCACAATGCTGCCTCTAAAATAGAATATACAGCATTATATTTTATATTCACAACACTGGTTAATTATGGTTTTGTAGTTTATGCAAAGTATATCTACCCAGAATATCAATCTGGATATTAAAAGCTTATCTTCCTGTTTTTGGAAATGTTAAGATAGTCAAGTAAAATTAAAGCATTTTAAACAATTGGTTGCTCTTAAAGAAAGAAAAAATAATCTGAGAATTTTTTCTAATAGAAGTTATTTGGAAAATTACAATTAACTTTGCCTTATAGAGTTACTTTTTCATTTTTTTTTTTTTAATGAGAATGTCCATAAAGTTCACTGCCTGTGTGAATGTGTGTGTATGCTTTTTCAAATGTATTACATTCTTGGTAGAGGTAGGCAGATGCCTGTTTGAATATTTTTGAACTGACTTTATTATAATATAAAACCTAGCTAATATTAAAGATATCCATTCACCTGAACAATTTAACCCTTCTCTCCTGGTTTATAATCATTAATTTTTACTTCATGAAACCAAGCAAGATAATAAAATGACATCTCTGTGATATTAATAGAATGGATTCTTGCTCTGACCCTCTCTATTCAGAGAGCCTCTTTATCTTGCCAACATGACCTTCTTGGTCTGCTATTATCTGAAAAATTGCCTTTGTTAGTCTTTGGAACTTTTCCACTCTCTGTGGCCTCCAATGTTTTTATCATTGTTCAGACTCTTAGCTTTGCTACCATAGATGTAAAGAGTTTTGTTTTTTTTTTTTTTTTTTTTACAAGTCTCAGTGTACTTACCAAAATAGAATAGCGATTGTTGTGTGTGGAGCGAACAAAAGCTCTTTAAAATGAGACCAGGTCTGTTCTCTAGCAACAGTAATTCAGACTTAGTCTTATCCGTCATTCCATGGCAGCGCCTGGGGCCGGAGCTTGACTTGAACTCTGGCAAAAGATGAGAGTAAAGGACATGAACATAGGTGAGGACCACTTGACTGAGTGCGGCTGAGTATGATGTCTAGTAAAACTGGATGCTTTGTTACACCTGGGTTGTGGGTAGTTCCAGGCCGTTTTCCTACTCCCACCCAGTGTGGCAACTGTGGGCTGGGTTGGATAGAGCTACCGTCTGTAATATGGACATTTGTTATATTTTGTGATCACACAGAATCTCTGACACGTCTTTTATTTTTATTTTTTTGAGTATGTCCCACAATATGAACTCATGGTGGGAGTGGAATACTCACTTTCCCAGACTCCCCTGCTACTGGGTGCAGGCATGTGACTGGCTCAGCTAATAAGATGCAAACACAGGGGAGATTTTGAGTTAAGTTGAGAAAGAAGTCCATTTTCTGGGGAACATGATGATGGACACCTCTGGCTTTTAGGGACTGTTGTGTGTGGGCAGGCCTGAGGATCAGGGCCTAGTCAGTGGCCCAGCTGCCTTTGTTCCAGAGGCAGTGGCCCATCATTGAGACAGCTCTGAATTGAGGTTTTGAGTTACTCCTTGCTGCCTAGCCTCTCAGACATCATCTTGATATGAGTTTTAAAAAACTTATTTTAAAATTTATTTATTTTTAGGTTGTAAAATGTGATTTTATTTTTAAGGTATATAATGTGATGCTTTGATACACATACATTGTGAAATGGTTAGCTCAGTCGGGTTAAGTAACATCCATCACCTCATATAGTTACTTTTTTTTGTGTGGTGAGAACATTTAAGATCTACTCTCTTAATAAATTTCAAGTATACAATACAGTATTGCTCACTATAATCAGTGTACATTTGCTCCCTGGAACTTACTATCTTACAGCTGATAGCTGATAGTATCTTACCCTCTAAGCAACTTCTCCCACTCCCAGACCCCTGACAACCACCATTTTACACTCTGTCTGACTTTAGATTCCATCTATAAGTGTGATCATATGGTACTTCTCTTTCTGTGTTTCGTTAGTTCACTTAGAATAATATCCTCCAGGTTCATCTGTATTGTCACAAATGGTAGTGTTTCCTTCATTTTTTTTCTAATGGCTGTTTTATGGGATTTGGAGTAAGAAGAATCTAAACAGTATTCCATAGAGTTTTAACAAACAATGAACTTGGACATATGTCTAAGTATAGCAATTATAACCCAACCATCTTACTCAGGACAGATGTAGTCTTAGTTAAGGGAGGTAGCAAGAGTCAAAATACCATCTCTGATTCTGGGCTCTTTGGAGTCAGTCATTTCTTAGATTTTATCCTTGATTTGCCAAGCTTTCACGTGCTGCTGGCCATCTATGTCCGGAAACACACTGATCATAGGAAGACCATTTAGGTGTTAGGGCTGTCTGTGGTTGAAGTTAATTTTCTGAAGTATGAGGCTTTCATCCCCTTAACTGGTGCCATCAGTGTTGCTGTTATGCTGTTTTCTGGTTCTACCCAAGGGTCTTGCTCTGAATCTGTACATTGAGTCTTCCACTTGAGGAGGATGTCTGCTCTGGGATGTCAGGAAAACCATAGCACATCATTCATCGTGCTTTGTACCACACTGCTCAGTTGTGCTGGGCTTTGATGCCTTGTTATTGTTCTGTTTGATGGGCTATGCTGACCTGAACTGCACTTAGATGTTCTTCCTAGGCTTAATTTTCTTTGTTTGAAATTATCTGTTTCCCTTAGAGTGTGAGCTGATTGAAGGCAGGGATCCTGTACTTTCCCTTTTTTGTTCTCAAACTCAAGAACAGTGATGGACACATTCCCAATACCTAAGGAAGAATCAGAGGCTCTGGTTCCCTGAGGGACTACAGGCTTGGCTCTGTGAACCCAGAGACATTGACATTGTGTAACCATCTTTCTGGTCTTTGTAGCTCCCTTGGCCTCACTGACCAGTAACCAAGACTATCCTTTGGTCTTCAAGTGAAATCTGGCTTTATTTTCCACTGTCATGTCTGTGATCTCTTATAAACCAATTCGTGACCCCTTTAAGGCTTATTAGGATGATGAGGTAGCTCCTTTGACCTTTTAGTACATGTGCTTATTTTATTTGGGCCCTTAAGGTCCAAGATTTCTTACTCTATGACACTTTTGTTTCCTTCTTTCTTTCCAAATAGGTTCCATTTCTTCCACAGCAACTGGGCAGTGGACAAATTAGCTGCTCTTAGTATAAAGCCACAGTGTATATTTTAAATTTCTGTAGTCTTAGAAAATAAAATAAACAAGCTTTGGAATTCTTTGCATTATATCCGTCTATGCTTAAAAGTGTATTATATCTGCATAAATTACAAATAATTGAGTGAAAAGTAAAATACTTACTGTACCATTCGATTCCACATTTACAAGTATCTGATTATTCAGGATTACATCCAACCCATGGAATATTAAATTGTGACAGTAACAAAGAACCTTTAAATTATTCTTCTATCTTATATCAGACAAAAGGTGTAAACAGAATATAGAAATAACTTTTAAAACTTTGTAATAAGAAGCAAAATAACCTGGTAAAGATGGGCTCATATTTCAATAGATACTTCAAAAATAAGATATTCCTGTGGGCAAGCAGAACATGAAAATATGGCCAGAGTAATTACTCATTAGAGAAATGCAAATTATAACCAGTGTAATGACACTACGCACCCATTTATGGCTACAATGAAAAAGACCATATCAAGTGTTGATGAAGATGTGGTGGGACCAAAGCATTCTACTCTGCTGGTGGGAATAGAAATGGTACAACGGCTTTAGCAAATGTTGACAGTGCTTCTTTTTTTTTTTTAGATTTTTATTTATTCATTTTGAGAGAGAGAGAGAGTAAAGAGAGAGAGAGAGAGAGAGAGAGAGAGAGAGAAGAGTGGGAGGAGCAGGAAGCATCAACTCCCGTATGTGCCTTGACAAGGCAAGCCCAGGGGTTTGTACCGGCGACCTCAGCATTCCAGGTCGATACTTTATCCACGGAGCTACCACAGGTCAGGCAACAGAGCTTCTTAAAGAGTTAAAGATATGCCTGCTGTATGACTCAGCCATTCTACTCAGGGATGTACTCAAGAAAAATAAAAAACATTTGTCTACATAATGACTTGTACCCACATTTCCATGGCGACTTTATTCCTAATAGCCCAATAGAAATGACCAAAGTATCCATTGACAGGTGATGGTGTAGTCTTATAATGGAAATAAGTAAAAAAGAATCAACTACTGATATAACATGGATGCAGCTCAAAATCGTTATGCTGAGTGAAAGAGGCCAGACCAAAGAAAGGGTACATAATATACATTTTTATTGTTATAAAACTAAAAAATGCAAGGTATTTTATAATAACAGAAAGCAGCTAAGTGGTTGCCTGAGGCAGGGATGGAAGAGAGGAAGAATTACAAGAGGGCACAGGAAACTTTTGTGGATATAGCTGCTGATATAGAGGTAGCTGCAGATGTAGGTATAGATGGATATGGAGCTAGACCTATACTGCTCTTGTCCAGAGTATATTTCTCCTTACAGTCCTGATAGGTACATTATATTTAAAAAATCACTTTCTTTTTCATATTTTCTATGGATATTATTCCTATATAAGAAAATTGCTTGGTTGCTTGTATTTCTATATGGTTCCTGAGTTATTTTTGTCATTCACCATAAACTAATATTTCACAATTAATGCTAATCGTTTCGACTTTTTTTTTTAAACTTAATGAGCTGTAGATGTCCATTCACTCATTCTGGGCATACCTGTTTTCCCTTTTAAATGACCCAGAAATACAATAGAAGTGATGCAGTAAAGAAAATGGCTTTGCCCAACAGGAGTCACCCAATAAAATTATAGCTTTAATTTTCAGCCTGACTTTTCTTGTAATTTGTTTGAAAATTCATGATTTCAAAAGAAACAGACTGTTCATTGAAGGGTGCATTGTTTACTTCCCCATGGGAGGTCTTGGAAAGCAAAGCTTTGAGTGTAATACTCTAATGGTAACAGCAACACTGCAGTTTCCTATCCATTTCTATGCCTGTAGAGTGGGAACTGGTCAGATTCAACTTCAGTCATTATAATTTCCAAAGTTTCCTCTTGGTTTCCCCTCGAATTTGAAGGAGTCATGACATGGGTCAGTGTTTCTCAAACTTTAACATATCCACAAATCACATGGGGATTTTGTTAAAAGGTGGGTTTTGATTCAGTAGGTCAAGGGCAGAGCCTGAGGTTCTGAATTTCTAACAAGCCCATAAGTGATGCCCAGGATGCTGGTCTATGGACTACATTTTGCATAATAAGGGGATAGAGATACACTAAAGTAGCACACAACCCTTCTATTATTTGTTTACTTTCAAAAGAAATTTTTGTCTGCCTAGAGATACCAACTCACCTTAGAAAAGATTTAAAGTAGAACATTCAACCACTGACCATTTATTTTAATCTTCATTATCACATAGTCATCATTGAACCATGTTGTCTCATGTGCTTCCTCACAAATTGATCACAATGACAGCAGCCAGGAAGAAGAGGTAGTTAAAGGCATAAGGAAATAAAGAGACAGGGAACGCTGGAGTATCTGTATCCAACCTGTGCTCTGTATGGAACACTAAGATTGTGTTCAAGTAGATGGCAGTTCAGTCTGGGAGAGTATATAGCAACCTTAGCCTCATTTTTTCAACCATCCTTATGTTCATGCCCTTTCCCTGCAGTTTTGCAGTGGAGGGGTGACAGCCATACTCCTTGAGTCTGGGCTTGGTCATGTGACTGGCTGTAGCTAATGGGGTCATAGCAGATCTGCCATAAGCAGGGGCTCAGTTTAGGCTTCTGTACTGAGACTTTCATTTCCTGCATCTTTATCATTGACATGAGAGTGACATGGTCAGGGGAGCCCCCGGTCTCAGGCAAATGTTGAGAGACTCATGGAACACCCCTACCTCTAGTCAAACCTAGTGTAAATCAGCTCACCCTGGACTACCTTCACGCACTTGAGTTATAATACATGGTTGGTATTTTAAGCCACTAAAATTTAAACTGGTTGGATACATAGTAATAACTACTGACACATTAGAGTAGTGTGTCTGATAAAGGAGGACGCAGCTAGGAGGGGATGGTACTGGTGGGCAGATGAGAAGTTGGAGATCTGAAAAGAGTAAAAGCAGACACAGCAGAAGGTCAAAGCGGGTGAAACAAAATGGAATTCAGACTAATGGCAACTACTGGCTTTTAAAATGTCGGTGCACACTTGCATGGGTGGATGAAGTGCATGGAGAAAATGTAACTCTGGTCTGAGATGGCATAGGCACACATGCTTTCGGCCAGGTAGAACTAGACTGGACACAATAGGTTGCTGTTTTTCCCATTGAGTTCTTGACTGATTGTATTATGGAGAGAAGATAGAGAAAAATAAGGTAGGGAGAAAACACTTAATTGATGAATTAAATTTGAGCGTGAATTAATAGAATAATATGCATCTTTTTATGTTGCTTACTTGCTTACAATGATAAAGCAACCTTTCCCCCTTCATGTAAATGATAAATAATACATAAATGATTTCACTCAATCACTGGATGTGCGGTATTTGGCCTCTAAGTCATGGGATGCCACATCTCAGATATAGGAATGCTTGAAACTCCTTTAGTCATAAATTCACTGACTCATTCATTATTTCAAATGTACTTAGGTTATTTTATACACTCATGGAGCTGACATACCTGCATGGGAAAAATACATCAATTATTAGATTATAACTGTGTCAGAAAAGGGGAAGTACAGTGAGTTCTAGGCTCAGAAAGAAGAGATGCTTGACATAGTCTAGAGATCAGAGAAAGTTTCCCTGAGAATCAAATGACATATAAGTTGACATGTCAAAGGATCAGGGAAAGCAATTCAGGCACCAGAAATGATGTGCAAAGGGCTTGAGATAGGATAATGTATAGCATATTCGAGGAAACGAAATGTCAGTTTGAACAGCAAAGGACAATTGGCAGGTGCCTGATCAGGCATGACTAGATATGCATTTTGGATTTTATTCTAAAAGCAGTTGAGAGTAACTGGCCAAAGGAAGCAAGGAAAGTAGCAGGAAAACCACAAAAATGCAATGCCATGGAATACAAGGACAGGAGGGAGTGCTTAACTTTAGTGAATGCAGCTGAGAAGATCAGTAATAGCAATGGCACATGCCTGTTGGATTTAGCAACAGGGATTTCTTTAATAATATTGGCAATAGTCAACTGGCAAGACAGAAGCAGAAGCCAGATTGTGGTGGATTAATGAGGGAATTGAAGGTAAGAACATGAACAGGTAAAAGGCCAACCATAACAAGAATATATTCACCACACACCCACAATTTCTGTTTTGTGGAAAAGCCAGCCTGAGATGTGTGGCAGTAGGAAGAAAACCTACATGAGCTGAGAAATGTTCATGAATAGTTCAGAAAGTAGATATTGTCTTTACCAGTATAAATAGGAATAAGTTGCATTGGTTCAGACGTCAAGAATCCATGATTTGGATAATGGCTTTGCTCAAAACTACCTATAATTGTGTTATGAAAGAAGGGTAAATAATATTTGTCCTTGTGTAAATAAGATGAATAAGGATGGTGGGCATATTCAGAAAGGAATGATTTTTGGTACATCTTTTTGTAAGGCTATTCTACAATGACTTGTCTTTCCCAGCTGTGTTGGATGTGAAGTTCCATGCAGGAAAAATCCTATTATTATCCTAGCTGTATCTTCAGCACCTAGATACAGAACTGTTGTTCTGGTCCAAGCAATGGGTTCAATTACTGCTTATTGAGTAAATGAAAGCTAGCTGTTTCTTGCTTAGTTGTACTTTAACTCAAGAGAAACATAACCAAACCTTGTCAACAATACTAAAGGCTTCTGAACCTTCTGATGGCTGAGGAACTCAGGTTTGACATTTTACTAAGAAGTCCAACTCAGGGAGGTTATTACTGTTCTTGAAAACTCACTACTGAAATGAGCTCAGCATGACTTAGACTGGGCCAGATGGAATTCTCCTTTCTGGAAACCTTGGGTAAACAGCAAGTGAGTAGAGTAATTGCAAAATGTAATTGTTTGCACTTGCAAGCAAAACCGTACTATTATCCAGATGGTGAAGGGAGCATGCTCAGAATTTGAGTGCATTGAGCTGAATGGTACCTGAGGAGCCCTGGGGGTTTAGAAACCCCTCCTGCAATTTCTCCTCAATGTCAGCAAGGATATGAGAGACGTTGTGTTTGTCTGGAACAAGTGCTCTCATTTTTCACTTAATCAGAATTTGCATTGTTTTCTCATTATAATATCAAAATGTGCATTTTGCCTTCATGTGCTGTGGAAATAACAAACCCCTAACAAGTTGGTTTTCTCTCTAGCACCTTCCATCTTAGAACCTCCAAGGATCTCATAAGCTGATAATGTTCTTTCCAAATGAGCTATTTTGTAATCACACTCCACATGATTGTTTAAAATGATTATTATTGTTTTACCTTAATATAAAAAGATTTATTTGCCAATAGAAAACTGAGTTTACCCAGGAATGCTTGTGTTAACTGCCTCTTGGCTCCTCATAGTCCGTGGAAATCTGAAGACTGTGAAATGAAACTGTGAGTTTCTGATTCTGTACATACTAAGAAAACAAGTGGCTAACTTTCCATATTCAAAGATGATTTGTACTATTTTACCTGGGTGCTCAGAGTGGGGTGTAACCTAGACAGAAAGAAGGATGAAGTGGGGGGAGGGAGCTCACTGGGGAAGGTACACAGAATTGAAGATGCATTTCTCTCCTCCCTGCCCCTGGTGTTAGGATTAGGATTGGCTTCCCATCCTGTGACCTTTTCTCTTATCTGGTATTCCTGAATTTCCACCACACCCTGGACATCAGCTCTTTTCTTTTGTTCTGATTACTTTAATCAGACGTTGTCTTGTTCAAGAAATAATGCCCCTGGAGGATTTTTGTGCCTGCCTTCATTGTCTCAGTCACTGCCTGGTGCTTGTTGACACTTACCTGACAATATCCAGTTTCCTTTGAGGTGAAAAATGATGTACTGTAACACTTGCAGGTTTCTATTTTATCACTTTCTACTCACTTTGTACCAAGACTTTACATTCTGCAGGTCAAAGCTACATTTTTTTTACTTCTTATTTTTATCTAAAATTACTTTTACTTCATCACTGAGATGACTAACTCTTTAAATCAAGACTGGCATTTTTTTTCTATAAAGGACCAGAGAGTGAATATTTTAGGTCTATGGGCTGTAAGATCTCTTGCAACTACTCAACTCTGCCATTATAGTGCAAATGCAGCCATATTCAATATGTGAGTGATTGGGTTATGGGCTCTTGTGTGCCAATACAACTTTATTTATAATAACAGGTGGTGGGCTGGATTTGGCCTGTGGGCCATAGTCCGCCAGCCTCTGTTTTAAATCATAGTTCCCAGAGGTTCTCCATTTTCATACTGTTGAGCTCCTATACCCCTTAAGAGTTAAGATGATTCCCACCTTACTCTGTCATTCTCTCCCTTCCCACACATTCAATAGGAGACCCTGAAACTTTTCAGGATAGCAGTCTCATCTCAGTGGCCTCATGATCTGGATTTCCCCAGATAGTCACAAAGCTCACTCCATTTTCTTTAAGTCTCTACTTAAATGTCACTTTCTCAGTGAGACCTTTTGTATTGGTCAATGTCTAGTTAGAAACACAAGAAAAACTTTAGGTATTTCAGAAAATTCAATAGAGGGGATTGGTTACAAATGGAAAGGACTGGCATTGCAGAAGGGATAGGTAGGCTTAAAGAGAGCTTAGTGACAGCAGGAAGGCTAGAGGAAAAAAGGGGAAAATGTGGAACCCAGAGCCAGGCTCATTGTGCCGTAGAGAAGACTGCTGCCAGATCTGCCACCATCACTGCCTGCAGGAGACCAGACTCTTCACTGCCATTGGTGCTCAGGAGCTAGAGGAGAGGGGCTCACCAGAATTGTTAACAGCTGTATAGCTGCTGCTCTTGGTAGCACTCTGTCTGCTCTTGGACCCAGTATCACCCCACTCCACCTCGATAGCTGCAGTCCCTTAAAGCACCACCAGAAACAAAATGATTTGCTTTCTTCTTCTTCCTGCCTTCCTGTCTACCTCCCACTGGCGAGGGAGCTCTGGAAGAACTTAGCCAGTCTTGGATGCAAATGAATCTGGGAAATGTAGTTTCCAAACTTCTATACCCCCCCCCCCCCAAAAAAAAAGAGCTGACTCTGGAAGGATTAAAATAAAGCAGAAAGACTTTGGGTGTAATAATCAGCATGCCCTGTTCACTGTGTCTTAAATGTCAGGTCTCAACACTTTATTCTTTTTCCCTAATTTATTTGTCTCCATAGCTTTGATCACTGACTAACATGCTATTTATGTACTTACCTATCGCCTGCTTCCCCTACTAGAACGTAAGCTCAATGAGAGCTGTGATTTTACCCACAGCTGGACCTTCACTTCCTAGAACCATGTATGAAATATAGGGGACAGTCAATAAATAATTTGTAGAATGAATAAATTAATTGTTTAACAACACCCAAGCACTATACCTGACAAGCACTATGGTTCCAGAGCCAAGTCTGACAACTTTAATGTACCATAAAGAAATAAAGGATTAGGAGAAATAAAGGATTAGTGTCATTTCTTCATTTTTCCTTTTTCTCTTCTCTTGTTCTCTCATATATCAGCATATTATATTTATAGTTTTTCCCCTAGAAAGCATCTACTTTGAGATACCATTTTTATAGCATTGTAAGCTTTTGCAGAGAGGGCATGCTCCCTCTGAATCTACTTCAGTTATTTGGCTAGTGTTGCAGTGCCTCAGAGGGAGTGCTATTAGTTCTCCAGGGCTGCTGCCGCAAAACACCACTGACTGGGTGGCTCACACAAGGACAAAGAATTTTCTTATAGTTCAGGAAGCTAGATCGGAGATCAAGGGGTCGGCAGGGTTGGCTCTTTCTGAGGACTCTGAGGGAAGGATCTGTTCCCTGCCCCTCTCCTTGGTTTGTAGATGGCCTTCTTCTCCCTGTGTCTCTTCATGTCATCCTTCCTTTCTTCCTCTGTAGGTGACTATGTCCAAATTTTCTCTTATAAGATAACCAGTCATATCAATTACAGCTCACCCTAATGACCTCATTTTGATTTAATTACCTTTTCCAAGGTATAGTAAATTTGAATTAGTTACACTTTGAGGTTCTGAGGACTAGAACATCAATATATAACTTTTTTGGGGGGGTCAGGAGATATAGTTAAACCCATAACAAGGGTCAAGGCAGATTCTTCTCCATGTTTCATATGTTGCAGCCTGGGTTTCATCTTTACAGTTTTTGACCGAACGCTTACGGGGTTAAATTGAAAATGGTTTTCACTTGTATTCTTTTATGTTTTATTTTCCCTAGGTTCTCCTAAATAATTGAGTGAATATGGTGATATGGTACATCTTGTGTTGTTTTTCTGAACTAGGAAACTTCTCTTTATGTCTTCAGATGTTAGAGGCTGAACACATGTTTTCTCTACAAGCTGTCCACAGAGCTGATGGTGCATAGATATATTAGGAGATTAGACTTTAGCTTTTGCAACAATATCTCAGGATTCCATTGGTAAGGAAAAGATAAGTTATGCCATGTTCTGTATTCTAGCCCAGTGATGAACATTTTAACAAAATGACAATGCAAATTGCATGGCAAGGTCCACCTTGGCTAATGAGATCACATAGCACCTCTTGAGTGGTGTGACTGGTCCCGTGTTTGTAAATTGGTATTGCAGAAGACCCCGACTTGGTGAACCAGCTGGTGAACAAGCCATCAAGTCCAAGGTAGGAAAAGGTTCAGCAAGAAAACAATACCCTCTTTGACCTTGACGTTAATTGAATCTGCCATGGAACATACAGGTGAGCTCTTGTTTTGTCTGTTTGCAGCCTTGTTCTGCGAACAGCCTACCAGGTATCTTGCCATTCTCTCTCTGACTATTGAGTGACCTTGGAAATAGCCTAATCTGTCTCGGCAGATTGAAGACAGACCTGCTAGTTCCTGCTATTGATCAGTATCTTGAAGGAAAGCTCATTATGAGTGGGAGGAATGTGTCAGACACGTGTGTCAAGCGTAGAAAAACTCAAAACAGATGCTGGCAGCATGGAGAAGTGATAAAAACAACACACACACACACACACACACACTGGACGCCTTTATGCCTTCCTGGGCTTAATTTATTACAAGTGCATGGCCCTTTCTCTCTAAGTATGACAATTTGGAAGCTGCAGAGAGAGAGAGAGAGAGAGAGAGAGAGAGAGAGAGAGAGAGAGAGATCCTTTATAGAAATCAATCAACTAGTTAGTTCAATCCCCTCCTTTTAGAGATGGGCAAACTGAGGTCAAGAGGTATGAAATGATGTCCAAGATCTCACAGGGAGTTAACACAGTTGAGATGCTCAATTCAAATCCAGGTCTGACTCAATTCAAATCCAAATCTTTTTGCCAAGTATTTTAGCTTTTCTCTCTGCCCAAATCTATGTCTCAGGGTCCCAGCATTAAGTTTTATAATGTCAAGACCCTTGCTCTAGGCTGACCAATAAGGCTCCAGAAACAGCCCAGACCTGGGGACATACACACATGGGTCTGAGTTTTAATGCTGTCACTTGTCAGGTGAGTTTGGGCATACTATTTTGCCTTTGGAGCTATACTTTCCTCATTTTAAAAAATAGACATCCTGATACTTGTTCTCCTTGCTTGTTTGGGATTATGTGTGATTAAAATCAGCCTATAATGCACCTGTAGACCCTACCGACAATGAGTATTCTCACAGAGGGGTAAACTCTTACTCTGTACTTATTTAATAATACTGCAGCCAAAAATAGCTAATCAGATTGTCCCAGCAAGCTTAGAGGGCCAGACCTAGAGCTGTGTTATGATTAGAAAGAGTAGAAATGGTGTATTAGTCAGAGTTCTACAAAGACATGGAACCAACAGGATATGTGTTTGTGCATGTGTGTGTGTGTAGATAGATAGTAGATTGATTGATTTTAAGGATTTGGCCCATATGATTGTGAGGGATGTTGTCTCAAATGTACAGGGCAGGCAGTCTGGAGACCTAGGGAAGAGCTGATATGGAGGCTTGACCCTAAGGGCAATCTGGAATGTAGAATGCCTTTGTCCTTGGGGACTCAGTCTTTTCTTTCTGGCCTTCATCTGATTGGATGAGGGCCTGGCATGTTATAGAGCTGTTTTACTTAGGAGTCTGCCAATTTCAATGTTAATTACATTTAAAAATTCCTTCACAACAGCACCTAGACCAGTGGTTCTTAACCTTTTTTGAGGTACCGAACCCACCAGTTTCATATGCGCATTCACCGAACCCTTCTTTAGTGATAAATGAAATATGATTTTTTTTTCCAAATTCAAGACATAGGTATATGTTTTTAACTGTTGCACAAAATGAGCCGTGCATGAACATCACCTTGCTCAAAGAACAAAACCAACAAAGTGCATGAACTCACAACAAATTACGGTATTACTTTATTCTGGCCTCCGCGGCAGAGGCTTCTCCGAACCGCTGAGACCGACTCATCGGACCCCTAGGGTTCAATAGAACCCAGGTTAAGAACCCCTGACCTAGACTGATGTTTGACCTAAAACTGAGTGCCATGGGCCAGCCAAGTTGACACAAAATTATCCACCATGGGTGGGAACAGTTCTGAGCATTTGGGGACTGGAGGCTGGGTGCTCTGAATGGGCAGGTAGGGAGAGGCTGTGGAGACGTGCAGGGGCCAGAGGAGCGGGAAGCATAAGGGAGAATGGCACTCAGCTGCCGAATGCCAGATATGTCCCAAAGTACCCATTTTTCTGAAGAACCAGACTTTTCTTACAGCCCTGAGAGAAGCCAGTTCTCTCTTCTCACATTTGTGATCAGAGAGAGCATAAAGAAAATGGAGAGAGGTGATACCCCTCCTCCAAAAACACTACCTTTGCTCTTCTCCATTAGTTTTTGTCTTTGGCTGGATATGGTTACAGGTTCCCTTTTCCCCCACCCTCTATCTGGCCACTGTGAGCCAGCCAAAGGTCTGTGCCATCATCAGAGGGTCAAGTCAGAGACTTTCTCTGTCTGCAGGAGGAAGGAGGCCTGACCTCAGGTTCCCAGTAGGGAAGGTCCAACCACAGCCTAGGTACAGGCAGGTATCATGAGAGAAAACTGGATATGTATCTTTAGGAGTGTGCATGCTCCCCCAAAAGTGCCATGCAGTCCATATGCCACCAGTATATCCTGCAAAACTGTCACTTCCTTTAAAAGTCACACACTGTATTGATTTCTGACAAAGTGTGTAGCAGGTTCAAAACGACAATTGCCTATATGAAGTGGGCGGCTTAGTATGGGAAGCAGTTCTGAGCATTCTTGTCAAAGGAGAGGGAAAGGGGGATTTTCTTTAAGAATGCCACATTATATAAGCTATCAGTGGTTCTTCTGTGTATTTGGTATTGTCAACTAATCATGCTCCTCTCTCCCCTTCTTCATTCCCCTTTCTCTACCTTCTTTCTTCCCTTTCTCCTTCCTCTTCCATCCCTTCCTCCTTCATCCCTTCTTTTCTTCCTTTTCCTCATATTAAGTGTCTACTATGTGCCAGGCCACTGAGCAATATAATGGTATAACAATGGTTAGCAAAGTAAACATGCATCTATTGTTGTAGAGGTTATATATAGAGGTGAGTTGTAGAGATGGGCATTAAACACAATGTCACCAATAGTTCTAAATTATAAGTGCAATAAAGAAGAGGTATGGAAGCATGGCAGCTTACAGGAGGGAGACTTGATCTAGTGCATGCTGTGGAATGATGAGGATGAAAGAGAAAGGAAAGTGACCTTAGAACTGGGAGCATAAGGAGTAGAAGAGTTTATTAGGTGAAAAGAAAAAAAAGAGAACACTCCAGAAAAGGAAAAAGTAGCCCTGGCTGGATATCTTGGTTGGTTAGAGCATTGTCCCGATATACAGAGGTTGCCAGTTTGATCCGGTCAGGGCACATACAGAAACAGACTGATGTTTTTTGTCCGTTCATCTCTCTCCTTTTTTCTCTCTCTACAATCAATCAATAATTTTTTTAAAAGAAAAAAGTATGTGGTAGGCCCTGATGTGGGAGGGATTGCCTCACAAGCAGAACAGAAGGAAAATCAGAGAAGGGGTGGGAGTGGTGAGGGAGGTGGAGAAGGGTGGAGAGGTGGGCAGGTTAAAGCTTTGGGGGGTTTGGTTTCTGGAAGACCCCAGACTGGCACATAAAGGACAGATGGTAGGGTCTGGAGGGGATACCACCAGAACTATTAGGAGTCCAGGTGAGAAAGGATGGCTCTGACCTGGGTGATGTCTGTGGAGATGGAGAAATTTAGGAAGTACAGTAATACCTCGGTTGTCATTGACTTCGGTTATCGTCGGTTTCCGTTTTTGTAGATTTTTTTCTGTGAAAATTTTGTCTCGGTTTTCATCAGTAGCCTGGGATTTCGTCGACGTGCCCATGTGACCTCACTGCTAATTTTGTGAAAACAAAGTGCGACCCACGTGTTCTACTTAGTGTGGCATTGCTTCTTGTTGTGTGAGCATCACCCTGCGCATCTAGCCAAACAATTCCATTGCTTTCTGTGCTTTGTTTATTGTTTGTGAGTGCTAATACCACAGTTTCATGTAAGTGATTACTGCATGTACCGTATTCAGTGTGATGTGTTTATTTTGCATTTTTCAGTTTCAAAATGTACATAAGGCACATAAGATAAAATCCTATGTGCTCAAATGTCATTGTCTCCGTTAAGCGTTTCCCTTGCTAATAAGTTAACCCTTTCCTTTTAGCTCCATCATGGGAGCAAAGAAAGTTTCCAGAGCCAGCTGCCCTCCGAAGAAGAAGGCCAGGAACACGACTGAGCTGAAGAAGGAAATCCCTGAAAAATACGGGAGTGGCTTCAAGATTGCTGAAATCGGCCACATTTACGGGAAGTCGCCATCCAAGATAAGTTCCATTGTGGCGAAAAAGGAAGCAATAAGGGAGGCTAATGTAGTGAAAGACATGAATGTGCTAACGAAACAGAAATCGCAAACAATTGAAGATGTCAAACAGTTATTATTAATTGGGATCAATCAAAAACAGTTAGATGGCGATTTTGTTTCGGAGGCCATCATACGTGAAAAGGCCAGACTGTTGTATGCCGATCTCATTAAGAAAATGCCTGGGATGAGTGCTAGTGTACTTAGTGATTTTAAGGCCAGCAGAGGCTGGTTCGAAAAATTCAGGAGGCTCACTGGCATACACAGTGTTACCATGCACAGCGGAGATAAGAGTTCAGACAAGTCTGAGGTAGAAAAATTTGTGTCCAAATTCAAAGATTACGTAGACGCTGAAGGATTCACCCCCCGACAAATCTTCAACCTGATGAGACTGGCCTCTTTTGGAAGAAAATGCCAAAGAGGACGTTCATTACACAGGAGGAAAAGGCACTGCCAGGACATAAGCCTATGAAAGATAAGCTAACTCTTTCGTTGTGTGGTAATGCTAGTGGTGATTGGAAAGAGAAGCCCTTACTGGTGGACCATTCAGAAACTCCTAGAGTGTTTAGCAGAAACAATGATTAAAAGTAAATTGTGTGTGATGTGGCGGGCAAACAAGAAAGCATGGGTCACGAGGCCAGTTTTTATTGAGTGGATGAATGGTTTGGCCCAAGTGTGAAAAAACACCTCTATGATAATCAGTTGCCCCTTAAGTGCCTCCTGGTAATGGACAATGCTCCTGTACACCCTCCAGGTTTGGAAGACACATTGTTGGGGGCGTTCAGTTTCATCACAGTGAAGTCTTGCCCCCCTAATACCACAGCACTCATCCAGCCCATGGACCAGAATGTCATTTCAAATTTCAAGAAACTGAACACAAAAGCAATGTTTCAAAGGTGCTTTGAGGTGACATCAGATACAGAATTGTCCTTAAGAGAGTTTTGGAAAAAACATTTCAACATTCTCAACTGCATTAGCCTCATAGATAAGGCTTGGCAGGGAGTGACACCCAGGACGATGAACTCTGCCTGGAAGAAATTATGGCCAGGATGTGTGCATGAGAGATTTTGAAGGGTTTGAGCCTTCCCCGATGACCCTACACACGTGGTGCAGTCAGTTGTTGATTTGGGGAAGTCTGTGGGTTTGGAGGTGAGGGGTGAGGACGTGGAAGAGCTGGTGGATGACCACAGTGAAGAACACACCCCTGAAGAGCTGCAAGACCTGCACCTAGAACTGCAGCAGATGGCAGATGAAGAAGTTGCTTCATATGAGAGGAAGAGATGGGAGAATGTGCCTTCTTCGGAGATTAAGGACACCTTCTCCGTGTGGAGTGAGTGAGGTACAGGGGTTTGTGGAGAAAAATCACCCAGGCAAAGCTGCTGCAAACCCTGTCTGCAACTTGTTTAATGATACAGTAATGTCTTGCCCCATTTTAGGCAAATCTTAAAGCAGCAGCAGAAACAGACCCCTCTGGATAGCTTTCTTATGTGACATGGGTCCACTGACTCTGAAGCTGGTCCTAGCACCAAAAGACCAAGAAAGGAAGTGACCCCACACAGTACCTTGATACCTAAGGGCCTTATGGAGGGGGATATCCCTTCCAAACAATTATATCTGCACCTCTTCTCCCCTCCTCGCCGTCTTCCATATGCCAAGAAGAGTCTTCAGAAAGGTAAGTGCCATGTTAAGTGTTCATTTATTCTTTACATTAGTCTTTTATATTAATTTCTTATTGTTTTTAGTATTAAACACTACATTTATTCTCTATAAAATGTGTTTTTGATATGTATTTTGGAGTGTCTAGGATGAATTAATTGGATTTACATTGATTCATAAGGGAATAATTGCCTTGGTTTTTGTCGGTTTCGGATTTCACCGATTGTTTTCAGATGGATTATTGACGAAAACTGAGGCATCACTGTAAAAGCAGTGATATGTTTAACCAGCTCTATGACTTCGGACAAAGGAAGTTAGTTCACAGTCTTGACCTCAGTTTCTTCCAGAGCACAGCCATGCTAATATTACCTGTCTACTTTCTTTGTTCCTAAAGAGTTATCTGCTGATTACTGTTGTATTGCCCCCTGCCAAGCACAGGTGTAGAGCATGAGCAATAGGTGGGCCCTGCCTACAAGGGACTCAGTCTATGAGGAGTAATATTATTGAGTGATAGTCATAAAGTATGGCAGGTTCACAATCCAGGTGAGTAGGGGGCTTGAAGAGAGCCAGAGAAGGGCCCCTCACCAGTTCTGGGAGGCCAGGGAGGACTTTCAGGAGGAGGTAATGTCCCAGCTAACCATGAATGATGAGTAGGAGATTGCCAGATGAAGAAAGGCATGGAGGATGGAGGAAAAGTCATCTAGAACCGAGGTTATACTTAGAGCACTAGTTCTCACCAGGGGAAGTTTTGCCCTGCCCCCCACAGTGTCAGAGACATTTATGATGCCCACAACAATAATGGGGGCAACTGATATGTAATACAGTGTGTCCGTAAAGTCATGGTGCACTTTTGACTGGTTGGCCGGTCAAAAGTGCACCATGACTTTACGGACACACTGTAGATCCAGTTGCTTGCAACCAATAGCTTCCATATGGGCTAAGAAGTGGGTATTTTTTAAGTAGGAAATGGAAGCTCATTAAAGGATTTTCAGAAAGGGGAAATTATTATCAAATGTGTAGAAAAAGAACCCCACAGGGATAGATATAAAACCGATAAGAACGCCATCTTCTGAAATACCCATGAAAGATGAGTCACAGAGCCACATTCAACATCCTTGTGCTGGAAACAAGGGACTAGAACTGGGTTTGCCACGTCTACAAAAAAAGGCACAGCGCCAAAAGTAAGGAGTCCCATAAAGCAAGGTCAGTGTCATTTCTGGCAGGCAGAACGTATTTTTTAACCTGAGTGGTTTCAGATTTGAAAACTGAATTTCACGGGACCAGGGAGCATTCAGGTAACCTGCAAAATTCCATTGCTTGGCCTCAGAAAATCGGTTTGTGTTTTTTGTATACATTTTGGTAGTATTCTTTTTTTGGGGGGGACGCTTGATTATTGTATTTTCTCAAATAATCCAGCCCTACCCCAAATCAACAGGATTTGGTTTCTGGTGAGGACCCTCCTCCTGGCTTGCAGATAGTATTTTGCTCACTGTGTCTGCACTTAACAGAGAAAAAGGGAGAGAGAGAGAGAGAGAGATAGAGAGAGAGAGAGAGAGGAAGGGAGAGGGAGGAAAAGAGTATGGGAGAGGGAGAGAAGAAAGAAGAAAGGGAGGGAGAATGAGAGGGAGAGGGGCAGAGAGAGAAAGAGAGAGAGGCCTCTCAAGTCTAAGGTTTTCTCACAAGGACACTAATCATATAGAATCATTGACTATGACTTCACTTAACCTCTGTACTTCCTAAGCAGCCCCATCTCCAAATGCGGGTGCAGGAAGGACTAGGGCTTCAACATGTAGTTTTGTGGGGGATGCAGACATTTAGTCCATAACACAGCACAAAGCCTCGTTTGTTCACAGTGGTAGATGTTCAGTGCATATCAAGTAGTGATTAGCACTGCCGAGCAGTGGATGTCCAGGTGCGAGTCTTTTTGACTGGCAGCAGATGGCAGGAGTGCAGGGAATCAGCCCCGTCGCAGTGGATGCTCAGGTCTCTACTGGAATGTTGCTTCTTCAGGAAAGCCTTCCGTATGCCCCTGATTGAGTTTGGTTCTCCTATTATTCACTTTCTCGGGACTCCGACCCACCCCCTCGTTTCATTGGGCTCTGTTTGTAATTAATTAATGACTAACTTCCCTCCCTGTAAGCCACTAAGTAAGATTTCTAGGTGTAGAATACAGAATCGATCTTGTGTCTCTATGGTATCTTCATCTTGGGCACGTGTTTGTGAAGTGAACGAGTTCTCAAAATCCAGGTGCTTGCCCATTTCAGGGAGCTGACACAGAGATTGCTGGACATCAGCAAGGGTTTGTGTCCTGGCCAACCGAAGAGCTTTTATCTTAGTAGATTATTTGATGTCTGAACTGGAAAAGCAAAGCCAACACCCAGGTGAATACTTTAGGCCAACATGGTTGGTGTACAAATACATGCCTGGGGCTCATGGAGGCCAAGAGGTTTCTGTCCACCAGGCTAACCCCAGGGTGCACCCAGAGGAGCTCAGGCCGCAAGCAGTCTACTGCCCTGGTCAGGATGGTGGCTCTGGTGCCTGATGTGGCCAGGTGGCTGGGGAAGAGCATTGGGATTTCCATTTTGGAAGAGCTGATGGTGTGTGCCTCTGTTGTGTTACCAAGATCCTGTGCCTTGGGCTGTGTTTACTTGTGTCTTTGCTTATCAGCCTCCTGGTTCAGAGCCCAGCCCTTTGTCCCCCTGCTTCTGATGGTGAGTTCAGGGACTCAGCATATGTTTGCTGAACTGGACAGAATGGATGCATTGGCTCTGAAAGGAAGGTTGAAAGCTTGCCCAGGATTCCAATCAGAAACAAGTGACCATCTTCTTGGATACCTCAGATAGACCCAGTTCCTTTATTTTTTGCAGTCCTTTCATTTTTGGACACACCTTCCAAAAGAAAGCACAAAACCCCATATCTAGACCTTAAAAGGAAGGAATGTCACCAAACGCTGGTTTTTAGATGTTATTATGCCATCAGGGTAATCTGCAGAACTGGTTAAAATATAATTTCCTGGGTCCCACGCCTGGAGAACCTTATTCAGCCAACCTGGAATGGAGTCCAGCTTAAGTACCTTTTGCAAGAACACTTGGGTGATACGAGGCAAGCTGTCTGTGAACTACACCTAGAACAGCTAGCACACTCTCACATGAGGTCCAGATGAAGCGCAGCATTCTGTGCAGAATCCGGGGAGGGAGGCTGACATCCTGCATATCTAACAAGCTGCCAGGAGGTAGATGCTGCTGGCCCATGCACCAGGTTCTGAGTAGCAAGAACATAGAAAAGTGACTAATGTGTCAGTTGAGCCAAGGCTCTGACGTCACATGGTCACAGGTTTGAAACCAACCTCACCACTTCCTTGGTAATCAACCTCTTCCAATCCCTGAATTCTTGTGTCTCAAATGGGAACTGGTTCAGAGCTTCAACATGACCATAATACAACAAGTCCTTATTTAGCTTCATTGAGAGGTTCTGCGACTATAATGAAACAAATTTTACCATCGGTTAATTGATATAAACAAAAGTTAAGTTTCTACAGCATCTCATCAATGTTATAATGAAATGACATTGATTGAAACAACATTTTTCGAGGATCTGCTGTGTATATAAAGCAATCATTATATCCCTTGACATGCCATTAGTTCTCCATGATTCTCATTATGGTATTATTAGTAATAAATCCTGCTAACTCAATGCAAATTAGTCAGAGGCATTTGTTTTATAATCCCTGTCATTTTCCCCCACTCATTTCTTTTCCATGAGGATTCAGACCATTTTACCATTTTTATTATATAACATATCTGGAAGATAAAAAGAATTAGTCCCCTACGTGATAACAAACTCATGCAGTGCTCTGATCATAACACATTCTTAATAAGATGTTGTCACGTTAATGAACACCAAAACATCTGGGTTAGAGGCTAATTTATCTAATCTGGCTCCAGATGTTGGCCATTATGCTTACAGAGCAGGTGCACCGGTGCTGGGTCTATGTGATTCAAAACTGAGGAGTCCTCAGTGAAATATCAGCCCAGGTAGGCAGGTGGACATCTTAGGAAACAGCAGCTTGTGGACTGGCCCAGTTGCTTGCTATGTACATTTCAAATATACCTTGGGATGTAGTAATCCATTGTTCTGTCCTAAATTTGTTCAGAACGTCTTTAAGTTTTTTCTTGTAAAAACCAAAAGCTGTGAGGGTAGATTGACCTTTACTCAATGGGTAAATATTCTAGCATACTAGGTAAGCCTTTAGACTCTGCCTTCACTCAGTCCTGGTTTCAAATCCTGCCTCCACAGCTTTTTACCTGTGTTACCTGGGCTCACTTACCTAGCCTCTCTGAGTTTCATTTTCCTCAGAGTGCCACTTCTGGGACTTGCCTTTCCAGCCATTGGTGACCTAACTGTCATGAGTCAAGTAGTGCTCCCTGCAGGTTAACTATAACAGTTTGAGCCATATTTCCACGTCATCGGGACATTCTTGACTCACAATGTAAATTCACATGTAGAGTTTAATTTTTTTTAAATTTAAGTAAATAGAGGGGGGATAGAGAGACAGACTCCCACATGCATCCTGATGGGGATCCACCAAGCAACCCCCATCTGGGGCCAATGCTCTGCTCATCTGGGGTCATGCTCACAACCAAGTATTTTTAGTGCCTGAGGCAGAGGCTCCATGGGGCCATCCTCAGTGCCTGGGACCACTGTGCTCAAATCAGTCGAGCCATGGCTGTGGGAGAGGAACAGAGAGAGAGACAGACAGAAGGTGGGAGGAGTAGAGAAGCAGATGGTCCCTTCTCCTGTGTGCCCTGACTGGGGATAAAGTTTAATTTTTTTTAGGCTGCCAGTGTTAGGCTGTTAGAGTGGAAAAAAACATACGATGATTTTTATTTTCTTTTAAGACTGGAGCATATGTGGCCTCCCTTAGTCATGTGGGAATAAAGGGTAAAAACTTTGTAGCTGATACAGGGTATTGCAGCTCTCCAATACAAGAACTCTTTCACATATGCTATTACATATAATTATTGGCTCATTATTTGGCCTGTTTTTCAGATGAGAAGCTAAGACACAGAGATAGAAAATATTCTCTCCAAGAGTATTCAGAGAAGGAGTGGCCCTGGGAATATGAATCCATTTAATTTATTTTTTTTATTTTATTCATTTTAGAGAGGACACACACACACACACACACACACACACACACACACACACAGAGAGAGAGAGAGAGAGAGAGAGAGAGAGAAAGGGGGGAAGAGCTGGAAGCATCAACTCCCATATGTGCCTTGACCAGATCAGTGCAGGGTTTTGAACTGGCGACCTCAGTGTTCCCAGGTCGACGCTTTATCCACTGCGCCACCACAGGTCAGGCAGGAATATGAATCCATTTAATCTGATCCCAAAGAACATATCTTGAAATGGTTCTTTCCCAGGTCACACAATTTCTTCTCACAAGATATTAATTTTTTGGTAATAAAAAATAGAAGAGTCAATAATGCCAGTTAATTCCAGAAGCAGAAATCTATCATTCTGCCTCCAGGGATTTGATAAATTAGAGGTTATGTGTGAAAAATGATATTTATGTTATAATGTATGGACATAATATTGGCATTACAGTCAATGTCTAATTACAATTAATGTCTTTTTTCCTGATTATTTTGTGAATGCTCTCATCTACATGAGAAGCCTGTGTGGTTCTCATGGTATAAGCCAGTTTTCATGATTTATAATCCCCAAATGTTGTGTCTGATGAACCAATTAAGGAGCAAAACTACAAAAATGTGTTTCAGCTCATAAGGTCTGGGGCCAACAGAAGCAACAGCTGCCACCAGCTCCGAGTCCCATACATAGCATGCCTTGACTGATTATTGATTCATTCATTCATTTGCATTCCTTTTTCTCTCACTCTCTTTGGACAGATCTCATTTTCATTTTTTTGCATTTTCCATAAATACCTCCAGCTTGAAAGAGGAGATGATTACCTCGTTCCAGACTCAGGAAACTTACATTTTTACAGCTCTGTTGCTTTTTTATTGTTGTTGTTATTTTTTTCCTTCTGTATCTCACAGGGCTGCTCACACTGACCGCCAGCTAACTGGTGGGTGCATGGAACAGGATTCAAGTTAATAAATACTCATCAGAGTTTCTACTCTATGTAGGGGCTATACTGGCACTGGAAATGCAGAAATGAGTAAGATGATGGTGAAAATAATAATAGCATCTGTTATGGACTGAATTGTGTCTCCTCCACTTCAAGATTCATATGTTGAAGCCCAAATGCCCAATGAAACTTTATTAGGAGATGAGGCCTTTAAGGAGGTAATTGAGGTTAAAAGAAGTCGTAAGGGTGGGGCCCTCATTGATGCCTTATGAAAAAGAAGAGACATGAGATCTCACTTTCTCCCTATGTGTACAAAGGCAAGGCTATGTGAGGACCCTGTGAAAGGTGGCATCTGCTGGCAGGAAGAGAGGCCTGGCCAGAAATCAACCCTGCTGCTGGTGCCTAGACCTTAGATTTGCAGCCTTCAGAACTATGAGAGAATGAATGTCTGTTGTGAAAGCCTCTCCGTGCAGTATTCTGTTTTGGCAACCCGGGCAGACCGGGACAGCAGCCGTAGAAGCTTACGTATTTTGAGGGTCTATTATGGGCAAGCCACAGGGTTGGATGCTGGGGCTCATAGAGATGAATGAGGCACGGCCTCTGCCCCTGAGGAATATGCCACGTGTCCTAGGAGGTGAGTACACGTATGGAGTCAAGTCCCAGGCCGTGGAACAGGCACAGCCAGGTGGAGAGAAGAGAGGGATGGAGTTCATACATGTGGCTGGCCGGTTTGGAGGGGAAGACAGTAGAGAACTTGCTGCAGCTCGTTGTTTAAGCTCTTGGGCTTATCTGTCTGATCTTATATTTTAAGCTTCCCTCCTGGTTATGTTCTTCTAGCTAAGTCTTGCTTTAATAGAACATGGTTAAGAGGTTAGTGGTGGCAGTGAGTCTAAAAGTTCAATTGCAGCAACCTAGAACATTCTATTCATAGGCATCATCTATGAAATTCGAATTCTCCCATTAGAATTTTTATAGCCTGACGTTCCAGGAAACTGAAATTCACCCCTTTCCTTCCTATCTGAGCAGAAGGGTGACTATTTTGTTTTGAGTTCTCAGCACAGGCCATGGGATGAACTTATGATGGGCTAAAAACAAGGTTTGCCTATGTATGATGACTCCCTGTGTGATCCATGCCTCCTGAGTCCTCTAGACTTGTCTGTCTGGGTGCCCAGTGACACTGTGTAATGCGTAGCCAGGAACCTGGCCTTTGAGTCTGATGGTTCAGATGAAGAGTCTGGCCTCCACCAGTCTACAGCTGTGCTGCACCAGGCAGCTTATGAAATCTCTTAAGAGCCCCTGGAGGACCATCAGGAGAGGAAAATGGTGGTTCCCAGGATTAAGTCAATGATGTACTTATACAAGCTACTGGCCTAAGCCTGGTACAGGGTAATGGCTCCAAATCTATTTGTGTCATTTTTATAAAATGTAGGAGGCTGGCAGGCAGAAATGTAATTGTTATTCCTTCACAGCCATTGTGACCCAGGCTCTAAAATATGTCAATTTACCAACTGAAGTTGACTGTATCCATTTCACATGTTTTTCAGAAGGAGGAAACACAGTGGGTAGACTTATGTCTGCATTAATAAAGGTGCTCAATAAATGTATTTTCTTCCATTCATTTTCCGTAAAAGCAGATATCGCCTGCACCTTTGGGGCATAGGTTCACAGTCATTGTTTTTAACTCCCTCCCGCCCAATGGTTATTCATGACTCTCCATGTATTATTAACTTCTCAAAATCAGTAAGGAGGGGTCCACATTATCAAAGCTCTTTTATTTATTTATTTATTTAATTTATTTTTTATTTTTCCAAGGACAGAGAGAGAGTCAGAGAGAGGGATAGATAGGGATAGACAGACAGGAAGGGAGAGAGGTGAGAAGCATCAATCATTAGTTTCTCATTGCCCTTGTGACACCATAGTTGTTCATTGATTGCTTTCTCACATGTGCCTTGACCGCAGGCCTTCAGCAGACTGAGCAACCCCTTACTGGAGCCAGTGACCTTGGGTCCACGCTGACGAGCATTTTGCTCAAGCCAGATGGGCCCGCGCTCAAGCTGGCGACCTTGGGGTCTCGAACCTGGGTCCTCCACATCCCAGTCCGATGCTCTATCCACTGCGCCACCACTTGGTCAGGCCAAAGCTCTTTTAAATGTGATGCTGGTGAGTCATATTTGGAGGTTATAAGTTAAATGCTACTAACATTTCAATTCTTTCCAAGTCCAAAATGTATTACTGAAAATACAGGCAACACAGGTTTCTGGCATAATTACTTAGATCAACGTAGAGACCTGAAATCACCTGGTTTCCACTGTTTAAATGAATCAGGTTAAGGGCTACCAGGTGTACCTGCTGTGGTACTGTCCTCAGAGCACCCACACCTGTTCATGAGCAGGCATGCAGAAAGCACTAAATACACTGAAATAGAAATAACTAAGCTGTGTGGCTTGGTTATTTAGTTTTTATCAATAGTGAGAACCTACTCTATTAGTCATTCTTCAGACATCTGCTTACAAAGTCAGTTCTTCCTGGGAGCCTTCCTGGACCCCAGTTCCTGTATCACTCATACACGCATAAATCCATGCCACACATGCCTATAGGAGCCTATACTTCTTCCTAGCACTGGTCTGCGCAAACTTCTCAGCATTGGGTCCCCATGCATGCAGCAGGTGTTCAGAGCAGACAGGTTAATTGACACGCTACCCAGAATGGAATGAAGTGAGGCTTTTCTGTAGATTATATCATAGATCCCTTGACAGATTGTGACCAGTGGTGTTTTCACTGCTTATGACAATGTCACTTTCCCACAGCTGATTCTGCAGACTAGTGTGTGACACGTGGACTCCAGTGGCTTCTTCGGGAGGGATCTAGAAAATGTTGGTAGGAGAAGGTAGGCTGCTGCCTCCTGATTGTGAGGGCTGATGAAAACGGTAAGATTCAGGGATGAAAAGTTGTATCTCTATTAGGAGGTGCTCTCTCATTTAGAAGTCACATTGATCTTGTTCACAAACCTTGGGTTAGGTATTTGTGAATTTCTATTTCTTAGAATCACAGTTTCAGAAATAGGACAGACCAAAAGTCATCTACTCTAACCACTCTCTTAGAGCAGGAATTCCCTCAAGAACCAGGACTGTTCGTTTGCTTTTCTTCATTATATCCTATTCCCTCTTTTAGAAATAGTTATTGAGCACCTATGATGTGCCAGGCATTGCGATTATAGAGATGAACAGGACATGCGTGCACCCTCTCCTTTTTCTGCTTATGGTCTTGCTTGATGACCTCCCTAAGGGCTCTTCGTACTGTTCAAATGTTCTTTGCCTTGATTCAGACATGATTCCCTCATACTTTCTCCCCTTTGATTCCTGTTTGTGCATCAGCATTGTACCTGGCACATAGTAGGCATGGAGCCATCTAGTCCTCTGGCCCCCGAATGCCCTTCAGATATTTGAAAAAATAGATCAGGTCTCTTGGAGTCATATTTTTCATTTCCATCAGTATCTGGTCCTGACTTCGGATTATGAACCCTCCTTTTGGTGAGGGAGGTGGCCACATGTGCCTTAACACAGACAAAATATAAAGTCAGCAAAATTAAATTTCAACTTCCCTTGTGACACTTATGAGTCCTCTTCTCTCTTTCCAGATTATTACCTTTAGGAACTCAGAGGTGTTCTGTTCCCTTGTGACTGGCCACACCTAAGCCCTGTCTAATGTGTCTATTTACTTTGAGGTATTGGGGACTTCATGGGGGTCATTTACTGGGAGAGCAGCAGTTTACAAGGAAAGCATAGGACATGCCAGCTGGACCCAGGGAATACTGTGTCATCTGTTAGGGAAAATGTCCTTCACTGGAAAGAGCAGAACCAAGATAAACAGGGAATCCTCACCCTAACAGGCGAGTGACCATAGGGCTGGGCCTGGCACATGGCTGCTCTGAAAATAGTTTGTTGAGAGAATTTGAGTGAATGGATGAATTCAGTAACATATTCCAAATGTCCGGATCCTGACAAACTACATTCCTAGGTTCTGAGACAATGTTTTCTTTGCTAGCCTCTGAGGAGGTATGGAGAATGGGAGAGCGCCAGAGATGAGAAGAACAAGTTCAGTAGTGATTTAAACAATAACCGGTTGTCCTTGATTTCAATACAATATGACACAAACTAGTTGATGGAAAAGATCTTAAGTGTTATCAAATATTTTTTCTTTTTTAAAAAAATTTCATTGATTTTAATTTATTGTCTTTACATAGATTTAAGTGTCCTGTCAAATATATCTCCTCACCACCCTCATGTTCCCCTTCCCCCTATAACTTCTCCCCTTCCCTCTAGGATTTGCTGTCCTGTTCTCTATAACGCTGTGTTATGTGTATATAATTTCACCAATCTCTTTCCCTTCTCTGACCCCATCCTCTCATCCCCCTTCCCTCTGTCCATTTTCCCTCTGGTCCCTTCGATCCCGCCTCTGCCTCTATTCAGTTCCTCAGTTCACATTGTTCGTTAGATTCCTCAAATGAGTGAAAATATCACATGATATTTTTCTTTCTTTGCTTGACTTATTTCACTTAGCATAATAGTCTCCAGGTCCAACCATGTTGTCGCAAAAGGTAAGATTTCCTTCTTTTTCAGGACTGTGTAGTATTCCATTGTGTATATGTACCACTGCTTTTTAATTCACTTATCCATTGACTGATACTTGAGCTGTTTCCAGATCTTGGCTATTGTAAACAATGCTGCAATAAACATGGAGGTGCATTTTTTCTTTTGAATCAGTGATTTGGTATTCTTAGGGTATATTCATAAAAGTGGTATAGCTGGCTCAAAAGGCAGTTCCCTTTTTAATTTTAATTTTTATTAATTTTAATGGGGTGACACCAATAAATCAGGGTACATATGTTCAAAGAAAACATCTCCAGGTTATCTTGTCATTCAATTATGTTGCATACCCATCACCCGAAGTCAAATTGTCCTCTGTCACCTTCTATCTGGTTTTCTTTGAGCCCCTCCCCTTCCCCCTCTCCCTCACTCTCTTCCCTCCCCCTACCACGTAACCACCACACTCTTGTCCATGTCTCATAGTCTCGTTTTGATGTCCCACCTATGTATGAAATCATGCAGTTCACAGTTTTCTTCTATTTACTTATTTCACTCCGTATAATGTTATCAAGGTCCATCCATTTTGTTGTAAATGATCTGATGTCATCATTTCTTATGGCTGAGTAGTATTCCATAGTATTCCATATATACCAAAGTTTTTTAATCCACTTGTCCTCTGATGGACACTTGGGCTGTTTCCAGATCTTCGCTATTGTGAACAATGCTGCCACAAACATGGGGGCACATTTCTCTTTTCGAACAATGCTATGGTGCTCTTAGGGTATATTCCTAAAACTGGGATAGCTGGGTCAAAAGGCAGTTCGATTTTTAATTTATTGAGGAATCTCCAAACTGTTTTCCACAGTGGCTGCACCAGTCTGCATTCCCACCAGCAGTGCAGGAGGGTTTCCTTTTCTCCACATCCTCGCCAGCACTTATTCTGTGTTGTTTTGCTGATGAGTGCCATTCTGACTGGTGTGAGGTGATATCTCATTGTGGTTTTAATTTGCATTTCTCTAATGATTAGTGATGTTGAGCATTTTTTCACATGCCTATTAGCCATCTGTATGTCCTCTTTGGAGAAATTTCTATTCATTTCTTATGACCATTTTATAATTGGATTGTTTGTCTTCCTGGTGTTGTTTTATAAGTTCTTTATAAATTTTGGTTATTAACCCCTTATCAGACGTATTGTTGAATATGTTCTCCCATAGTGTGCTTTGTCTTTTTATTCTGTTCTTATTGTCTTTAGCTGTGCAAAACCTTTTTAGTTTGATATAGTCCCATTTGTTTATCCTGCTTTTTATTTCATTTGTCTATGGAGATAAATCGGCAAATAGATTGATGCAACAGATGTCAGAGAGCTTGCTGCCTATGTTTTCTTCTAAGATGCTTATGGTTTCACAGTTGACATTTAAGTCTTTTATCCATTTTGAGTTTGTTTTTGTGACTGGTGTAAGTTGATGGTCTAGTTTCATTTTTTTGCAAGTAGATGTCCAATTTTCCCAACACCATTTGTTAAAGAGGCTGTCTTTACTCCATTGTATGTTCTTTCGTCCTTTGTCAAATATCAGTTGTCCATAAAGCTGTGGGTTTATTTCTGGGTTCTCTGTTCTGTTCCATTGAACTATGTGCCTGTTCTTATGCCAGTACCAGGCTGTCTTGATACAATGGCCTTGTAGTATACTGTGACATCTGGAAGAGTGATACCTCCTGCTTTACTTTTTCTTTTTAAGATTGCTGAGGCTATTCGTGTTCTTTTTTGGGTTCCATACAAATTTTTGGAATATTTGTTCTATATCTTTGAAGTATGTCATTGGTATTTTAATTGGTATTGCATTGGATTTATAAATTGCTTTGGGTAATATAGGCCTTTTAATGATGTTTATTCTTCCTAACCATGAGCACGGTATATGCTTCCACTTGTTTGTATCTTCCTTGATTTCTTTTATCAATGTTTTATAATTTTCTGAGTACTAGTCTTTAACCTCCTTGGTTAAATTTACTCCTAGGTACTTTATTTTTTGGTTGCAATAGAGAAGGGAATTTTTTCCTTAATTTCCTTTGCTGACTCTTCATTGTTGGTATATAAAAATGCCTCTGATTTCTGAGTATGAATTTTATATCCTGCCACCTTGCTGAATTCATTTATAAGGTCCAGTAGTTTTTTGACTGAGATTTTAGGGTTTTCTATATACAATATCATATCATCTGCAAATAATGACAGTTTTAGTTCTTCTTTTTCAATTTGGATGCCTTTTGTTTCTTCTTCTTGTCTGATTGCTGTGGCTAAGACTTCCAGAACTATGTTGAATAAGAGTGGTGAAAGGGGACACCCCTGCCTGGTTCCTGATCTTAAGGAGATTGCTTTTAATTTTTGCCTGTTAAGTATGATGTTTGCTGTGGGTTTGTCATAGATGGCCTTTATCATGTTAAGGAATGTTCCCTGTATTTCCACTTTACTGAGAGTTTTGATCATGAATGGGTGCTGGATTTTATCAGATGCTTTTTCTTCATCTATTGAAATTATCATGTGATTTTTGTCCTTCCTTTTGTTTATGTGATGAATCACATTGATTCGCGAATATTGAACCAGCCTTGCCTCTCCAGAATAAATCCCACTTGATCATGGTGTATGATTTTTTTTCATATATTGCTGGATCCGGTTGGCTAATATTTTGTTGAGAATTTTAGCATCTAAATTCATCAGGGATATTGGCCCATAATTTTCTTTTTTTGTGTTGTCTTTGCTGGGTTTTGGGATCAGAATTATGCTCGCCTCATAAAAGGAGTTTGGAAGTCTTCCTTCCTCTTGAATTTTTTGAAATAGCTTGAGGAGAATAGGAGTTAGTTTTTCTTTGAATTTTTGATAGAATTCACTTGTGAAGCCATCAGGCCCAGGAGTTTTCTTTTTTGGGAGTTTTTTGATAACTGTTTCGATCTCATTTGTTGTAATTGGTCTGTTTAGGTGTTCTGATTCTTCCAGATTGATTTTTGGAAGGTTATATGATTCAAGAAATTTGTCCATTTCACCTAGGTTGTCTAATTTTTTGGCATAGAGTTCTTCATAGCATTTTCTTACAATACTTTGTATTTCTGTTGTGTCAGTTGTTATTTCTCCACTCTCATTTCTAATTTTATTTATTTGAGTCCTCTCTCTTTTTCTCTTGGTGAGTCTAGTTAAAGGTTCATCGATCTTGTTTACCTTTTCAGAGAACCAGCTCCTGGTTTCATTGATCCTCTGTATTGTTTCCTTAGCCTCTATGTCATTTATTTCTGCTCTGGTCTTTATTATTTCTTCCTTCTACTAGTCCTAGGCTTCATTTGCTGTTGTTTTTCTACTTCTTTTAGATGCAGGGTCAGGTTGCTTATTTGAGCTTTTTCTAGCTTCTCATGGTATGCCTGTAGTGCTATGAACTTCCCTCTCAGTACTGCTTTTTCTGTGTCCCATAACTTTTGAGTTGATGTATGCTCATTATCATTTGTTTCTAGAAACTTTTTTATTTCTTCTTTGATCTCATTGTTAATCCATTCATTATTTAATAACATGCTATTTAGTTTCCAAGTGTTTGAGTATTTTTCAGTTTTCATTTTGTTAATTTCTAGTTTCATGGCATTGTGATCAGAGAAAATGCTTGATATGATTTTATTCTTCTTAAATTTGTTGCGACCACTTTTGTGTCCTAAGATGTGGTCTATCCTAGAGAATGTACCATGAGCGCTTTAAAAGAATGTATATTCTACTGCTTTAGGGTGAAAAATTCTGAAGATATCTATTAAATCATGTTGACCTAGTGTATCGTTTAAGTCTGCTGTTTCTTTGTTAATTTTCTTTCTTGTGGATCTATCCAGTGATGTTAGTGGGGTATTAAAATCCCCTACTATTATAGTATTGCTGTTAATCTCGCCCTTTATATTCATTAAAGTCTGCTTTATGTTTGTTGGGGCTCCTATTTTTGGTTCGTAGATATTTATAATTGTTCTATCTTCCTGTTGAATTGTTCCCTTTATCATTATGTAGTGTCCTTCTTTGTCTCTTACTATAGCCTTTGTTTTAAAGTCCATTTTGTCAGATATAAGTATTGCTACTCCAGCTTTTTTTTCATTTCCATTTGTATGAAATATTTTTTTCCATCCTTTTAGCTTCAGTCTATGTGCATCTTTTGTTTTAAGGTTTGTCTCTTGTAGACAACATATGTATGGGTCCTGTTTCTTTATCCACACAGCTACCCTATGTCTTTTGATTGGATCATTTAATCCATTTAACTTTAAGGTTATTATTGATATGTAGTTGTTTATTGCCATTTTATTCTTTAAAGCTATATTCCTCTTTTGCTATATTCTTTTCCCCTTTTGAACTGTTCACAACAGGCCCCTTAGCATCTCTTGCAGAATTGGTTTGGTTTTCATGAATTCCTTGAGTTTATTTTTTTTGTCTGGGAAGCTCTTTATTTCTCTTTCAATTTTAAATGTTAGCCTTGCTGTGTAGAGTATTCTTGGTTGTAGGTTCTTGTTCTGCATTACTTTGAATATATCTTGCCATTCCCTTCTGGCCTCAAGTATTTCTGTTGAGAAGTCCGATGTCATCCTTATGGAGGCTCCTTTGTATTTGATAGCCCTTTTTTCTGTAGCAGCTTTTAAAATTTTTTCTTTATCACGTAGCTTTGGTATTTTAACTATGATGTGTCTTTTTGTAGATTTCTTTGGGTTTCTCTTTAATGAAGTTTTCTGTGCTTCTTGAACATGTGAAACGTTTTATAGTCCTAATTTAGGGAAGTTTTCAGCTATGATTTGATTGAACAAAGTTTCTATTCCTTCTTTCTCTTCTTCTTCATGAACCCCTAAAATGCGGATGTTATTTCTCTTCATGTTGTCACAGAGCTCCCTTAGAGTTTCCTCACATTTTTTGAGTATCTTTATTTTTTTCTGCTCTTCTTCCGTGCCTTTGTTTATCTTGTCCTCTAACTTGCTGATTCGATCTTCAGCTTCATCCATCCTGCTTTTAATTCCTTCCATTGTGCTCTTCAGTTCTGATACTATATTGTCATTTCTGTCTGATTCTTTTTTATTATTTCAATTTCCTTTTTTATACCTGCTATCTCTTTATTTAGGTGTTCATAATGACTATCCATTGTTGCTCTAAGCTCTTTGAACATCCTAACTATCAATATTTTAAACTCTGCATCAGGTAGTTTGGTTATATCTGATTCATTCAGGTCCTTCTCTAGGGATTTCTCTTGATTCATTTGGGTTGCATTCCTCTGCCTGCCCATTTTGTATGTGTGTAAGAAGGGTTTGGCTACTGGAGTTCTATGGGTGTTGCCTCTGTCCTCCCTAGGTGTGGTCTGTCTGCAGGCCCGCCACCCCTCTGCTGCTGCCTAGGGCAGTTGGGTGTGGGTGTTGCCAGTGCCGCTGTTGCGGCTGCTGCTGTGGTCTCCGCCTCGCCTCTGTGGGAGGGGCTGTGTTCTCATGCCAGGCTCTATAAGCCTCAGCTGGTCTCGGCCTTCACCCCTCTACCATGGGTGGAACCACACACAACACTCGGGCCACAAGCCTGGGCACCAAGGGCAAGGGTGAGCACTTTTGCTCTGCTGCAATTCCCTGTCAGCCTGTTCCTCTGGCCAGGATGGGCTTCTGGTGCACACTCAGCTGCAAGCCAGGCTTCCGCCCTGCCCCCTCCAACCTTGGTTCCTTGGCTGGGCTGCTAGTGCGTGCTCACCTGTGAGCCCAGGCTTCTGCCCCACCTCCACGTGCACAGCTGGTTCATATAGGGCTTCAAGCTTTGGAGGCCGGGTGAGGCTGTGCAACTGCTCACCCCTGCCCAGCAGTGGATCTCTGCCCTTTCCGGGCTCCTGCTTTTCCCCCACAGGTTGGGGCGCAGGCAGGCCCGCAGCCGCCCGACCACTTTCGTGCGTCCCCTTTGCCCCCACTGGGCTAGACCGAGCTTCTGCCAGCCGGTTCAGCCTCTGCTCTTGCCGACGGAACCGCACTTCTGCGTCCCACTGCCACCTGCCCTCCAGCAAGCCCTCAGCAGTGTGGGTGGGGGCGCTGCAGCTCTGACCCTAACACTCCATACTGTAGTCCTGAAAGCTCCTTCCTTCTAAGTGACTGTGCTCTAGTTGCCACAGGGAAGCCTGTTTGGCTGGTGCCCTGCTTCCACTTGCTGGTTCCAGGGGAAATATTGTTTCAGATTTGTGGAGTGACTCAGCCCAGGGTTTAGGGTGGTTGTCCCTCAAAGCTTTTCTCCCTGTGCCTTCCAGACCGCACTCTCTTCCCGTTGCTCCAGTCCTCTCCTATTTCCCTGTCTCCCGGAATCCCGGGTGAGTGGTTGTGAGAGAGGTTTTCTGCGCCGTCCCTTTAAGAAGAATCCTGGGTCTGAGACAACTGTCTCTTTCTCACAAACAGTATCCTAACCTGTTTCACATCTATATACTGTCCATAGCCTCTTCTAGGCTCTGGGGCTATAGGCTGGGGCTTTGTTCCTGGGACCCAGGTCCCTACCCTTCTGCTGGCCTCTCTTCCCACCACACGAGTCGTTCTGGGCTGCCTTTCACTCTGGGGAGCTGGGCAGCCCTTTCCGCATTTTCGCTTTTCCTACCAGTCTCAATGTTGCTTCTTCAGTGTTCACCAGTTGAAGAGTCCTCTCAGTCCAGTTCAGCGTTGGTTTATCCAGATGATGGTTCTTAAAATCAAGTTATAATCCACTTTGGTTCTGGGAGTTGGAAGTTGGTATGTCCGCTTAGTCCATCGCCATCTTGTGCCTCCTAAGTGTTATCAAATTTTGAGTTGTAAAGAGGCTTAAGCCAGTGTGCCAGTTCTGGTCTATTGCTGATGGTGATCTATTGAGAAGAAGAGTTACAATTTTGGCTCACTGAAAAATGATTGGTTAGTGATGCCTGCCTTGGGGCTGGGAATGGGACGTGATAGCACGTGCTATTTCAGAGTAGCCCAATGGATTCTCTTTTCCCAGGAGTAAGAAACATCTACGAAAGTGCAAGGAGTAGCCTGTTATATCCAAGTGTTTTCACAATTTGTGTTTGTATCTATCACACTGCCCACTTCCTGTACTTGACTGTTAGTGTAAGTACAGTCCTCTTGCTGGGGAAGGTAGGACGTAGTTTGTAGAAAACTACTTCCTGGAGTTGAGGACAGTAACATGATGACTGATGTGGTGATCATGGGCAGTCAGCTTGACCCACTGGAGGGGCCTGTGGGTCTGCTCCATGTGAACTGCTCTGACTACCTGGACCCTGAAATAGACATATTGGGGGTGCGGGCTCTGCAGAGGCAAGCAGTATATAGATCAATGGACATTAGATGAGATTAGCCCACAGATAAGAAGTGAGTTGGCCAAGCCCTAATTTTGGGGGGATGGGTACCGGGGCCTAGGGCAGTGAGACTAGTGAGAAGATTTCTTTTGTTTCTGTTTCACCAGAGACCATGTCTCTGGGAGGGACTTTGCAGAGACCTCCCTTATTTAGAAGCAGCACTGGGGTCCCCTTCTCTCTTCTGTCTCATCAGCCTTCAATGACTGTCTACATTGCATAAGGATGCCTAGTTACTGGGCACTCTTATGTGGAATGGTAGGGGTGGTGGTGTCTTCCCTGTGCTTCCATAAGAGCACCAAGAACTTTAGGGATACCGTGTTCAATTGATTTCTGTTTTTCTAGGACGGGTGTCTTTTTTATTCCTCCCCCTAAATCTTTAAGAAGTTGAATGTGGGTTAGTATTTGGGTTAAAACTAATGAGAAGCCTCCCTGGCTTGTATGCTCCAGCGCTTTTTACTTTGGGCAAGTCACTGAATTTCACTGTGCCTCAGTTTCCTCATCTATAAAAATGGTACTCACCTTCTATGTTACTGTGAGGATGAAATGAGTAGATACATGTAAAGCGTTTAAATCAGTTCCTGGCACACAGTAAGATCAACACACAGGTAGCTGTTACTACCCTGCAAACTTGGGTTGCAGTAGCTAAAACTGCAACTTTTTTTTTTTTTTACTTTCTCATTTTCTATTTTTTTAAAAATATTTGTGCCCTGGCTTGCCCTGTGGATAGCATGTATGGCTGCAAATAGAAACAGGCCCATGGGAAAGAAAAAGACATCACCTTCTCCCAATATTGAAGTTAAACCCTGGGGACAAACCTTCTAAATCACAAATCAAAATATTCAATTTCTTGGCAGTACAGCCACAGACTAAAGTAAGTACTTTGTAGAATAGAATCAATCAGAGAACCTTGGAATTCTAAGGGTCTGGAAACTTGGTTTGAATAACTCAGTGTGTTCTCAGAAGCACCAATTGTGCTGTTATAGAATTCTCTACCGGCCAATAATGAACTGATAAAAAAGATCTTTGTGGCTGCCAAGCCTGGGTTATCAGGCGGGATCAGAGTACCAGAGGGGAACATGGCCATATCTGCTGCAGGCTCCACCTGGGTCAATAGCTACCTAATGTATAGCAGAGTAGCCAGGTGATTCTCAAGGTGTTGAGATCTGGGTTGATGGAATATTGATCTTTGGCTTGTCCCTTTCAATGGCATTCAGGAGTGAGTTGAAATAAAACAAGCTTGTATTTAGTTTCCTAGATGGTTTCCATCCTGTTAATTTCTCTTTGCATGTAACTTTGCCTTCAGTTCTGAAAAAACACATATTGCCTTCCTTACAAAATGGACCTTTATGGGACTATGGGAAAATGTGTTCAGGGAAATATATTAGACTTCCTGTGTTCTATCTGTGAGCACTGCTAGGGAGAGAGAGAATCCAAGGCAGCGAGGATTTTCAAGCCAGGTTGTAACAAAGCTGTGTGTTTGCTAGATTGGCTCACATCTGCAGTGTGGTATATTTCAAATGCTGGTAATCAAATCTGATGCAGAGAGAAGAGTTTAAACTTCCAAATTAGGCATAATATGCTCCCTGTGTCTTTGAGACTCCTGAGGTGGGACTAAGCTGAGTGAATTAGAAGCACACTTCATTGTGTTTCCTGGTGTATTATCAATTAAGCAATTTCCAGAAGCCACAGCACAGATGGCGTTTTACTTAGTTTTATAGGGTGGTGTCCTACCCTTTGCCGGAAGGGGAAGCAGGAGCAGGCGGCTGTTAGGCTTTCTGGATTGCTCTATTTGAACTGTCTTAATGAGCCTACTTGACTTTCCTTCAGTGTTTCCCTGGTTACAGAGGGCAAAAGCATTTTTTCCTGCGAGGTGTTTATATACAGCCCTCTACATCTGCTCATTTCTGATAGAACGCTGGGCATAAAACCATCTGGAGTGTTCTTTAAGAGCTAGTACTCTAAACTAGACCCATATCTTCAAGGTAAATGTGCTTGATGGGATCGGATATCTTAAGGTACATCTTACCGTGTATACAGTTGCCGTGGACTGAACTGTGAAGCCCTACCCCCAAATGTTATGCTATTTGGAGATGAGATCTTTGAGAGATACGGTAATTATGGTCATGAGGTGGAGTCCTGGTCTGATAGGATTAGTGTCCTTAGAAGAGACAGCAGAAGGCTTGTGGTCTGTCTGCTCATCATGTGAGGACACAGTGAGAAAGGTGACTGTCCACAAACCAGCAAGAGAGCTCTCACCAGGAACTGACTGTGCTAGCTCCTTGATCTTGGACTTCCAGCCTCCAGAACCGTGAGGAAGTACATTTCTGTTCTTTACATCACCCAGTCTTTGTTATTTTGTTATGGCGGCCTAGGGTGACTAAGATAGCATCTATGTCTGTATAAGCTTAAACATGAATAATGGAGGCATCTTGCCGGCATTGGGACAGCCTGTCTTTAACAGACAGAAGCAATTTTCACTTATGGCCAGAGGTGATTTTAACGGTGGGAGCACCGTGCACACACCTGGATACTGAGTTTCTGAAGGGCCCTACAAAACTCTAAATTAAACTTTCTTCTAATGACACCAAGTTTGGTTTCATATATGCAATTTTAACATTAATAGTACATAATATTATTTATTTATTTAAATATATAGTTAACATGCATTTTTATTTTCCCTGTCTCCCTCTTTTTAAAGGGACCCAATATTTTCTTCTGTGCCCGGGGCCTCAACCAACCTTAATCCGCCTCCGCTTACAGCCCTCCACACCCTCAAATAATTTTCCCATTCTGTGCTCCAGTCTCTTCAATTCCAACTTTGTAGTTCATTCCTTTGGGATTATGGCAACTGTCCTCTGTTTTGTTGGTTTTAATTTTTTTTTTTATTTGAAAAGTAATACATGTACATGGTTAGCAAATGAAAAACAATAACAGCAACACATTACAAATGGGTAGCCATGAAAAGACAGTCTCCTCTCTCCCTGTAGATCCTAAGATTTCCACTTTCCTCTGAGAATCATCATGGCTGTCAATGTCCTTGTGTGTTTTTTTCAGATATTCTAGGAATATATAAATATATATATCAGCCCTCCCCTTTTGAACACACATGTACACATGCTGTTTATAGTCACCTTTCTGTATCCTGCTGGTAGAGCTAAGAATTGCAGAAATGCCTGGTTGATTAACACATCCAGTCTCCAGCATTTACTAGGACAGTTATTCCTCTGACTAGCCCAGTGGTTCTTAACCTGGGTTCTATCGAACCCTAGGGGTTTGATGAATCGGTCTCAGGGGTTCGAAGAAGCCTCTGCCGCAGAGGCCAGAATAAAGTAATACTGCAATTTGTTGTGAGTTCATGCACTTTGTTGGTTTTGTTCTTTGAGCAAGGTGATGTTCATGCACGGCTCATTTTGTGCACCAGTAAAAAAACATATACCTATGTCTTGAATTTGGAAAAAATAATCATATTTTATTTATCACTAAAGAAGGGTTTGGTGAATGCGCATATGGAACTGGTGGGTCCAGTACCTCAAAAAGGTTAAAAACCACTGGACTAACCTGACCTGTGGTGGTGCAGTGGATAAAGCGTTGACCTGGAATGCTGAGGTTGCTGGTTCAAAACCCTGGGCTTGCCCGGTCAAGGCACATATGGGAGTCGAAGCTTCCTGCTCTTCCCCCCTTCTCTCTCTCTCTCTCTCTCTCTTTCTCTCTCTCTTTCTCTCTCTCTCCCGTTCCTCTAAAGTGAATAAATAAATAAAAATAATTTTTAAAGAACCACTGGACTAGAGGGACATCTCGATCAGAGGAAGTATAAGGGAGATAAAAGAGGTTGAAAATGAAGGTAAAGGACATCAAGTCCCAAACTCATAGTCTCCATGAGTGTTGGTCAATTCGACCTAAGTAGATACCTTAGAAATACTATGGCAATGCTATTGTTTTATCACATTTACGTGACTGGTCCTTTTCTTCTCTCCTTTTATCACCTTAAATATCAACTTCTCTGAGAAGCCTTCCCCAACAATTCTGCCAGAAATAGCTTTTCCACTGCTCCCAACCAGACAACCAGCACAGCTTTCTGTGTAGCCTCATGCATAATTTCCTTCAGTTGAGTAATAGAAACTGTGATTTTTGCATGTTACACATATAAACATATTTTTTAACACTAGAATATACTCAAACTATCACCTTTGCTCAACAGCAGAGATTATAGCATTTGCTATCTTTTAAGTTCAAAATCCTGCTAGTTAGACCCTGAGGTCAGTGAAGATGGTGACTAGATCTTGTTTTTGTATCTTCGTGACTAGCCAGGTCTCAGTAAACATCCACTGAATAAATAATGTCAAGAAGTGTTATTCCTATGTTTTCTTCTAGTACTTTATAGTTTCAGATCTCATGTGTAAGTCTTTAATCAATTTTGAGCTGGTTTTTGCATATGATGTGATATAAGGGTCCAATCTCATTGTTCTGCATGTGGCTGTTTAGTTTTTCCAACACCACTTATTGAAGAGACTACTCTTTCCCCATTGTGAGTTTCTTATGCCCTGGGCAAAGATTGGTTGACTATAGATACATGGATTTATTTCTGGGATCTCTATTCTGTCCCATTGTCCTCTATGTCTTTTTTAAAGCCAGTTTCATGCTGTTTTGATTACTCTAATATTTTGTAATGAGGAAGTGAGATGCTGTTCGTTTTGTTCTTATTGTTTAAGATTGCTTTGGCTATTTTTTTTTTTTTTGTACCATATGAATTTTAGGATTGGTATTTTTATTTATCTTTTATAAAGAATGCCATTGAGATTTAGATAGGCATCACACTGAGTCTGTAGATCACTTTGGGTGGTATGGACATTTTAATAATATTAATTCTTTCAGCCCCTGAACATGGGATGTCTTTCAGTTCATTTGTGTCATCTTTAATTTCCTTTATCAATATTTTATAATTAATTTTCAGTGTTTAAGCCTTGCACCTCTTTGGCTTAATTTATTCCTAAGTATCTTATCCTTGTATAAAATTGTTTCCATTTCAAATAGAAATGCAACTGGGTTTTGTATTTGGCAACTATATTGAATTCGTCTATTAGCTCTAATAGAGATTTCGTTGTTGTTGTTGAGTTTTTAGGGGTTTCTATATATATAAAATCATAAAGCAAAAAATCACAGGAGGATGCAGATTGTGACAGTGAACAAGCTATTTGAAACCTGATTGGTAACCCAGATGTGGGCTTGAGTCAGTACTTTCAAGGTCCAGCAATGTCCCCTGTGGGGCACGTAAAATCTCACATATGAAACTTTTGAGGAGGCCACTGTTGGTTAATTCTGTACCCTTGTTCCTCTCTGTGGCTTTATATTAATGGCTTTCAAAATGCCCAGTGAGGCACATTTTGACTTATCCTTTTCAACATGATCTCAAGGAAGGGGTGAAAACATTTGGTACTGACAGCTACTGCTCTTACCATGGTTCTCCTGGTCTCAGTCACTGCTTAATCTAGTAAGGTTTGCATAAAGCCAGAGTGGATTTACTGTCATTTGTGTTTTGTTCCTAAAAAGAGAAAGTGTCTAGATTTCTCTGTTGCTTTCACTAGGGCCAGGCATGTCCCCCATTGGTTGTACTGGGGTAAGAACTATATCTGCGGTCTCTAGCTGCTCATTTCTGGAAGGCCCTCAGATTCCCAGGCAAGCTTACATTGTACTTATATGAGGGAGACAGTTACTGAGTCTCCTTCCTTCTCTAAGCAAAATAGAATGAATAGAAGTTACTCCTTTTATCTTTTCCTATCACAATATTTTTCTGATTATAAGATTTACTCCCTCTTTCTAATCTCTCTCTCTCTCAACTGATTTCATATTCTTTGAAACCCAGAAGCAATTAAAAAGTAATTTGACATCACATATTCAATATTATCAATTAATTACCTGAGAGGGCTAGAAATTCAGATTAAAATAGGATATGATTTTCCCCCTGTTGAAATTATTTTGACTATATTTAAAGAGAAGACTTTTCAGAGAGTTAATTTTCTTTTACACTTATTTTTACTGAGCACTACAGTGATTTTTCATATCTTTTTAAGTTTCTTTGATTGACTTTTCATGTCGTCCATGATGGAGATCACTGAGGACAACCTCCTCACCACTGAGAAAAGAAATTGTCATCGGACTGCCTCCTAACCTGGCTGTCATCCTTGGTGTGTAGCCTCTGATATGGAAAGACACAGATCACTAAATATTTAGTTTTATCTTCCCCAAAATTCCTGTCTTTAATTTTTCAGGAATAAACGAATTGAGTGAATTGAATTTCAAACTGCTCATACTATTATATGATCCTAAATTATTGAAACCATCACTGCTGGAGAGAGATGATATATTATTTTAGTTGATTAAGATGGTAATAATTGGGAGTCTCAATCCTTGCAGGAAATAAAACTATTGAGAAACCACAAAACCAAAGACAAATAAGATGCCTATATAGAGGAAGCAGAAATGACATCTGGAGTGACACTGCTTAGGTCCTTGTTACTAAAATACTCTGGCCACATACCAGCCAGCTACAGAACTGAGGGACTCCCCACCCCTGCCAGGGACAAGAAGCATCTTTGTTATTTCTGCTGTTGTTGTACATTTGAACCAGCATTCTTTCAGGCTTTTGGAAAAACGCAGAAAATGGCTTTCTGCTCCTAGGCATACTGTTTGGTATGAGTTTAGAGATTTTGTTTTTTAATCTTTTCCCTGATCACTACCTCCTTAAGACATCTAGGCCTTGAAAGAAAGAGAGAGCCTTGCCAAACAGACAGTGGGGAGAGGCACCTGTGACAGTTCAAATGTAGGATAAGGTGTGCTCAGCGGTGTCTGGGGGTAAAGTCGGTGAGGGCTTGAATGCCACCCAAACCTGCCTAAATACCATGCTGTAGGCAGGGAGGAACCACTATGGTCTTTAAGGAGGAGAGAGATATGGTCGGTGATTTAGAAGGGTCAGTTTGACAGCAGAATGGAGAAAGGATGAGCCTGTGCGATACTGTAGGCAGGAGGCTATTACAAAAGAATGGTGAAGAGGTCGTGATAAAGAGGACACAGCACAGAGATGAAAACCTCAACATTTAGTGGCAGGTGATTTATGGACTATGTGTATGTGTGTGTGTGTGTGTGTGTGTGTGTGTGTGTGTGTGTGTGTGTGTGAAAGACAGAGAGAAAGAGAGATGGAGAGAGATGGAGGGAGATGGAGGGAGACAGGGAGAGACAGAGAGAGACAGAGGTGAAAAAGGAGAAGGGTGGAGGAAGAGGGTTAGGGAAGAAGGAAGAAAAAGATGAGAAAGAGAGGAAGGACTGGAAAGAAGAAGCCACACGGAGCCTGGTAGGGAACTCTAAGCCATAGTGGGGGTTTCCCCTGCTTCCAGGAGTAAAGGTGGGGTGAGACTGAGAGCCCAGAAGGGCTCTCATTACAAGGAGAAGAGCAGAAAATATCGCTCACAGCCACTTGCCTGGGGACTTGGGAACGAGGTGTGCTGAGAGGGCTGGCTTGTCTTTCAAAAGGAAAGTGGGGAGAGAGAAACAGACGATGACGGGCAGAGGAATGCATAGGATGACCTGAGAAGCTGACTCATCCAGTGCGGAGGCGGCCATAGCTGGGGGAGGGGTTGATGTCTCAACACAGCACAAACCTAAAGTGGTTCTGGGTGATCCACCTCCAGAAAGATCTCCAGCTCCAATCAGCGCAACAAGACACAGCTGAAAACAAAAAGTGGGGAGGAGGGGCAGTAACTCAGGTCTCCATGGAGATCTGAGATATACCTCCCCCTACTGAAATGGAGAAAGCACCCAGAGAGAAGCTGGCAGATCAGGCCTTCAGAGTCTCAGGTTACACCCATTGCATTCCTGGGTACAGTTTCAAATAATCCCCCTGCTGAGATCACTAAACAAGACTACCAGAGTTTAGAAAACTGAGAAGAAAACAAACAAATCAAGACTTCAAAGAGGCTCTATTAGGTAAGGCGATCACAGCTGGAAGAGCCTACAAGTCATAGAGAATAATGGGTAGGCAGAGTAGCATAAGTCATAGACTTCAACAAGATAATTCCTCTGATAAAGTCTTGGACGAATCAGAGGAATTACCTCATGCAGAGTATAAAATAATAATTTTTAGGATGCTTAAAGATCTCAAAGCTACAATGAATAAACTTAATGAACACTTCAATAAAGAAATTGAAAGCATTAAAAAGGACATGAAAATCATAAAGAACCAGACAGAAATGGCAAACACAATATCAGAAATGATGACTACACTGGAAGGAATTAATAGCAGGCTGGATGAAGCAGAGGATCAAATCAGGAACTTAGAGGACAAGATAAGTGAAAGCATGGAAGTGGAGCAGCAAAAAAAAAAAAAAAGAGAGAGACTGAAAAAATTTGAGAAAACTCTAAGAGAGCTCTGTGACAACTTAAAAAGAAACAACATCTGCATCATAGGGGTTTGGGAAGAAGAAGAGAAAAAACAAGGGATAGAGACCTTGTTCTGGAAGATGAGAAAAAACAAAGGATATAGACCTTGTTCAATGAAATCACAGCTGAAAACTTCCCTAAGTAGATGCAAGGAAAGGTCTCACTAGTTCAAGAAGCACAGAGATCTCCATTAAAGAGAAACCTAAGGAAACCTACACCAAGACACATCATAATTAAAATAACAAAGCTAAGTGATAAAGAGAAAATATTAAAAGCTGCTAGAGGAAAAAGGCTATTACCTACAAAGGAGCCCCATAAGGATGACATTCAATTTCTCAACAGAAACACTTGAGGCCAGAAGGGAGTTGCAAGAAATATTCAAAGTAATGCAGAACAAGACCCTAAAATCAAGACTACTTTATCCAGCCAGGCTATTATTTAAAATTGAAGAAGAAATAAAAAGCTTCTGAGACCTAACCAAACCAAGCCAAACAAAACAAAAAACTCAGGGAATTTATTACAACAAAACCAATACTGCAAGAAATGTTAAGGGTCCTGTTGTAAACAGATCAAAGAGGGAAAATACTATAGAAAGTGAGGAATATAGCTTTAAAGAATAAAGTGGAAATAAACAACTACATATTAATAATAGCCTTAAATGTAAATGGATTAAATGAGCCAATCAAAAGGCATAAGGTAGCTGCATGCATAAGGAAACAGGACCTGTACATATGCTGTCTATAGGAGACACACCTCAAAACGAAAGATGCACATAGACTGAAGGTAAAAGGATGGAAAAAATACTTTATTCAAGTGGAAATGAAAAAAAAGCTGGGGTAGCATACTTATATCTGACAAAATAGACTTTAAAACAAACACTATAGTAAGGGATAAAGAAGGTCTCTACATAATGTTAAGGGAGAAATCCAACAGGAAGAGATAACCATTATAAATATCTATGCACCCAATATAGGAGCACCTAAATATATAAAGCAGATTTTGATGAACATAAAGGGCGAGATCAACAGCAATACTATAATAGTAGGGGATTTCAATACCCCACTAACACCAATGGATAGATCCTCAAGAAAGAAAATTAACAAAGAAACAGCAGACCTAAAGGACACACTAGATCAACTGGATTTAATAGATATCTCAGAACCTTCCAGCCTAAAGCAGAAAAATATACATTGTTTTCAAGTGCTCATGGTACATTCTCTAAGATAGACCACATATTAGGGCATAAAATGAGTCTCAACAAATTTAAGAAGATTGAAACCATATCAAGCATCTTCTTTGACCACAATCGCATGAAACTAGAAATCAACTACAATAGAAAAACTGAAAAACACTCAAACACTTGGAAACTAAACAGCATGTTATTAAACAACGAATGGGTCAACAATGAAATCAACAAAGAAATAAAAGACTTCTTTGAAACAAATAAAAATGAGCATACAACAACTCAAAATCTGTGGGACACAGAAAAGCAGTCCTGAGAAGGAAGTTCATAGCATTACAGGCATACCTTAAGAAGCTAGAAAAAGCTCAAATAAACAATTTAGTGCTGCAACTAAAGGAATTAAAAAAAGAACAGCAAGTAAAGCCTAGAGGAAGTAGGAGGAAGAGAATAATAAAGATCAGTGAAGAAATAAATAACATAGAGACTAAAAAACAATACAGAGGATCAATAAAACCAAGAGCTGGTTCTTTGAAAAAGTCTACAAGATTGATGAACCCTTAGCCAGACTCACCAAGAAAAAAAAGAGAAAGGACTCAAATAAATAAAAGAAATGAAGGTGGAAAAGTAACAATGGACACAGAAGAAATACAAAGGACTGTAAAAAAATACTATGAAGAACTGTATGCCAAAGAATTAGACAACCTAGGTGAAATGGACAAATTCCTTAAAAAATCTAATCTTTCAGAAATCAGTCTGGAAGAATCAGAAAACCTAAATAGACCTACTATAACAAATGAGATAGAAACAGTCATCAAAAACTCCCAACAAACAAAAGCCCTGGGCCTGATGGCTTCACAGACGAATTCTACCAAACATTCAAAGTAGCACTAACTCCTATCTTTCTCAAACAATTTCAAAAATTCAAGAGGAGGGAAAACTTCCAACCTTCTTTTGTGAGGTGAGCACAATTCTAATTCCAAAACCAAGCAGAGACAACACAAAGAAAGAAAACTATAGGCCAATATCCCTGATGAATTTAGATGCTAAAATTCTCAACAAAATATTAACAAACAGGATCCAGCAGTACATAAAAAAGATCATACACCACAATCAAGTGGGAATTATTTTGGGGAGGCAAGGCTGGTACAATATTCTCAAATAAATCAATGTGACTCATCACATAAACAGGGAAGGAGAAAAACCACATGATAATATCAATAGATACAGAAAAAGCATTTGATAAACTCCAGCACCCATTTATGATAAAAACTTAGGAAAGTGGGAATACTCAAAACATACTTCAACATGATAAAGGCCATCTATGAAGCCCCACAGTCTACATCATACTAAATGGGCAAAAGTTAAGAGCAATCCCCTTAAGATCAGGAACCAGGCAGGGGTGCCCCCTTTCACCTAACCACAGCAATCAGACAAGAATAAGAAATAAAAGGCATACAAATTGGAAAAGAAGAAGTAAAACTATCATTATTTGCAGATGATATGATACTGTATCTAGAAAACCCTAAAGTTTCAGTCAAAAAACTATTGGACCTGATAAATAAATTCAGCAAGGTGGCAGGATGTAAAATGAATACTCAGAAATCAGAGGCATTTTATACACCAACAATGATCTATCTGAAAGAGAAATTAAGAAAACAATCCTCTTCACTATTGCACAACAACTACAAAATACCTAGAAGTAAATTTAACCAAGGAGGTTAAGGACTTGTACTCGGAAAATTATAAAACATTAATAAAAGAAATCAAGGAAGATACAAACAAGTGGAAGCATATGCCATGTTCATGGCTAGGAAGAATAAACATCATTAAAATATCTATATTACCCAAAGCAATTTATAAATTCAATGCAATTTTTATTAAAATGCCAAGGACATACTTCAAAGATATAGAACTAATATTCCAAAAAATTCATACGGAACCAAAAAGGACACAAATAGCCTCAGCAATCTTGAAAAAGAAGAGTAAAGTGGGAGATATCACACTTCCTGATATCAAGTAATACTACAAGGTCTTTCTACTCAAAACAGCTTGGTACCAGCATAAGAACAGGCACATAGATCAATGGAGCAGAACAGCAAACCTAGAAATAAACCCACACCTTTATGAACAATTGGTATTTGACAAGAGAGGTGATAGCATACAATGGAGTAAAGACAGTCTCTTTAACAAATGGTGTTGGGAAAATTGGTCAGCTACCTGCAAAAAAATGAAACTAGACCACCAACTCACACCATTCACAAAAATAAACTCAAAATGGATAAAAGACTTAAATATAAGTTATGAAACCATAAGCTCCTAGAGGAAAACATAGGCAATAAGCTCTCTGACATCACTTGCAGCAATACATTTGCGGATTTATCTTCACGCACAATAGAAATAAAGAACAGGATAAACAAAAGGGACTATATCAAACTAAAATGTTTTGCACAGCTAAAGACAATATGAACAAAATTAAAAGGCAAACCATATAATGGGAGAACATATTCGACAATATGTTTGACAAGAGGTTAATAACCAAAATTTATAAAGAACTTGTAAAACTCATCACCAGGAAGACAAACAATCCAATCAAAAAATGGACAAAAGAAATGAATAGACACTTCTCCAAAGAGGACATACATATAGCCAATAGACAGATGAAAAATTGCTCAACATCACTAATCATTAGAGAAATGCAAATTAAAACTACAATGAGATACTACCTCACACCAGTCAGAATGGCACGCATTAACAAAATAACACATAGTAAGTGCTGGCGAGGATGTGGAGAAAGGGGAACTCTCCTGCACTGCCGGGGGGAATGCAGACTGGTGCAACCACTGTGGAAAACAATTTATGTGGAGATTCCTCAAAAATTAAAAATCGAACTGCCTTTTGACCCAGCCATTCCACTTTTATGAATATATCCCAAGAACACCACATCGAGTCAAAGAGAGAAATGCACCCTCATGTATATGGCAGCACTGTTTACAATAACCAAGATCTGAAAACAGCCCAAGTGTTCATCAGTGAATGAGTGGATTAAAAAGCAGTGGTACACACACACAATGGAATACTATGGGACCATGAAAAAGAAGGAAATATTCTTTTTTGCGACAACATGGATGGAGCTGGAAACTATTATGTTAAGTGAAATAAGCCAGGCAGAGAAAGAAAAATAAATGACATCACTCATATGAGGAATTGGACAAACAATATAAACTGAGGAGCGGAATAGAGACAGAGGCGCCATCAAAGGATCCAGAAGGAAAACAAACAGAGGGAGAGGGGATGATAGGCTGATAGGATGGGAAAAGAGCAGAAAAGCAAATTCTAGAGAAAAGGGGGGGAGGAAAATAAGGGGGATGTACTGGGGACATGGACATTAGAATCTATTTAAACATAATAAATAAATAAACAAATAAATAAATAAGAGGAAGGACTGGGATATTACTGAATCCCTACCTTTGGTAAATATTTGGCTGAATTATTCCATTAACCTTGCTTTTCTCTTTGCACACCCATTGAGCACAAAATGGCTAGATGTCAGGGTACCCTATTTTGCTCATTCATGCTTCTTAGAATTTTAAATTAGACTAACATATACAATGACTTCTTTTCTCCTTACTATGGCATCTGCTCCTTGACTTCCCTTCCTTCCATTGGCCTTTGATTATTAAGTCTCTGATTCATTGTTCATTAAACAGAAGTCTATGGCATGCTTACTCTGTGCCAGGCAATGTTCTGGAGGCTGGGCATAGGACAGTGAACAAAATAAATAAAATTTCCTGGCCTCCTTTATGGGTTGACCTCTTTTCTTTTTATTAACTTTAATGGGGTGACACCAATAAATCAGGGTATATATGTTCAAAGAAAACATCTCCAGATTATCTTATCATTCAACTGTGTTGCATACCCATCACCCAAAGTCAAATTGTCCTCTGTCACCTTCTATCTGGTTTTCCTTGTGCCCCTACCCTCCCCCTTCTCCCTCCCTCTCCTCCCTCCCCCCACCCCGTAGACACCACTCTCTTGTCCATGTCTCCTAGTCTCACTTTTATGTCCCACCTATGTATGAATTCATGCTGTTCTTAGTTTTTTTTTTTTCTGATTTACTTATTTCACTTCGTATAATGTTATCAAGGTACCACCATTTTGTTGTAAATGATCCAATGTCATCATTTCTTATGGCCGAGTAGTATTCCATAGTATATATGTACCAAAGCTTTTTAATCCACTCGTCTTCTGACGGACACTTGGGCTGGTTCCAGATCTTCGCTATTGTGAACAATGCTGCCACGAACATGGGGGCGCATTTCTTCTTTTCAAACAGTGCTATGGTGTTCTTAGGGTATATTCCTAAAAGTGGGATAGCTGGGTCAAAAGGCAGTTCGATTTTTAATTTTTTGAGGAATCTCCATACTGTTTTTCACAGTGGCTGCACCAGACTGCATTCCCACCAGCAGTGCAGGAGAGTTTCCTTTTCTTCACATCCTCGCCAGCACTAATTCTGTGTTGTTTTGCTGATGAGTGCCATTCTGACTGGTGTGAGGTGATACCTCATGAAATAAAAGGCAAGATAAACAAATGGGACTATATCATGTGGTTTTAATTTGCATTTCTCTAATAATTAGTGATGTTGAGCATTTTTTCATATGTCTTTTCGCAATCTGTATGTCTTCTTTGGAGAAATTTCTATTCATTTCTTTTGCCCATTTTTTGATTGGATTGTTTGTCTTCCTGGTGTTGAGTTTAAGTTCTTTATAACTTTTGGTTATTAACCCCTTATCAGACGTGCTGTCAAATATGTTCTCCCATTGTGTGGTTTGTCTTTTTATTCTGTTCTTATTGTCTTTAGCTGTGCAAAAACTTTTTAGTTTGGTATAGTCCCATTTGTTTATCTTGCCTTTTATTTCATTTGCTGATGGAGATAAATCGGCAAATATATTGCTGCTACAGATGTCGGAAAGCTTGCTGCCTATGTTTTCTTCTAAGATGCTTATGGTTTCACGGCTTACATTTAAATCTTTTATCCATTTTGAGTTTGTTTTTGTGAATGGTGTAAGTTGATGGTCTAGTTTCATTTTTTGCATGTAGATGTCCAATTTTCCCAACACCATTTGTTAAAGAGGCTGTCTTTACTCCATTGTATGTTCTTTCTTCCTTTGTCAAATATCAGTTGTCCATAAAGCGGCGCGTTTATTTCTGGGTTCTCTGTTCTGTTCCATTGATCAATGTGTCTGTTCTTATGCCAGTACCAGGCTGTCTTGAGTATAATGGCCTTGTAGTAGACCTTGAAATCTGGAAGAGTGATATCTCCTGCTTTATTTTTTCTTTTTAGGATTGCTGAGGCTATTCGTGTTCTTTTTGGGTTCCATATAAATTTTTGGAATATGTTTTCTATATCTTTGAAGTATGTCATTGGTATTTTAATTGGTATTGCATTGAATTTATAAATTGCTTTGGGTAGTATAGACATTTTAATGATGTTTATTCTTCCTAGCCATGAGCACGGTATATGCTTCCACTTGTTTGTATCTTCCTTGATTTCCTTTATCAATGTTTTATAATTTTCCGAGTACAAGTCCTTAACCTCCTTGGTTAAATTTACTCCTAGGTATTTTATTTTTTTGGCTGCAATAGTGAAGGGGATTGTTTCCTTAAGTTCTTTTGCTGACAGTTCATTGTTTGTATACAGAAATGCCTCTGATTTCTGCGTATTAATTTTATATCCTGCCACCTTGCTGAATTCATTTATAAGGTCCAGTAGTTTTTTGACTGAGACTTTAGGGTTTTCAATATACAATATCATATCATCTGCAAATAGTGACAGTTTTACTTCTTCTTTTCCAATTTGGATGCCTTTTATTTCTTCTTCTTGTCTGATTGCTATAGCTAGGACTTCCAGAACTATGTTGAATAAGAGTGGTGAAAGTGGGCAACCCTGCCTGGTTCCTGATCTTAAGGGGCTTGCTTTTAATTTTTGTCCATTTAGTATGATGTTTGCTGTGGGTTTGTCGTAGATGGCCTTTATCATGTTAAGGAATGTTCCTTGTATTCCCACTTTACTGAGAGTTTTGAGCATGAATGGGTGCTGGATTTTATCAAATGCCTTTTCTGCATCTATTGAAATTATCATGTGCTTTCTGTCCTTGCTTTTGTTTATGTGATGAATCACATTGATTGATTTGCGAATATTAAACCAGCCTTGCCTCTCCAGAATAAATCCCACTTGATCATGGTGTATGATTTTTTTCATATATTGCTGGATCCAGTTGGCTAATATTTTGTTGAAAATTTTAGCGTCTAAATTCATCAGGGATATAGGCCTATAATTTTCTTTCTTTGTGTTGTCTTTGCCCAGTTTTGGGATCAGAATTATGCTCGCCTCTAAAAGGAGTTTGGAAGTCTTCCTTCCTCTTCAATTTTTAGAAATAGCTGAGTTGGATAGGAGTTAGTTTTTCTTTGAATTTTTGATAGAATTCACTTGTGAAGCCATCAGGCCCAGGACTTTTCTTTTTTGGGAGTTTTTTGATAACTGTTTCGATCTCATTTGCTATAATTGGTCTGTTTAGGTGTTCTGATTTTTCCAGAATGATTTTTGGAAGTTTATATGATTCAAGAAATTTGTCCATTTCATCTAGATTGTCTAATTTTTTGGCATAGAGTTCTTCATAGTATTTTCTTACAATGCTTTGTATTTCTGTTGTATCAGTTGTTATTTCTCCACTGTCCTTTTAAATTTTATTTATTTGAGTCCTCTCTCTTTTTTTCGTGGTGAGTCTAGTTAAAGGTTCATCAATCTTGTTTACCTTTTCAAAGAACCAGCTCCTGGTTTCATTGATCCTCTGTATTGTTTCCTTAGCCTCTATGTCATTTATTTCTGCTCTGATCTTTATTATTTCCTTCCTTCTACTTGTCCTGGGTTTTATTTGTTGTTGTTTTTTTAGTTCTTTTAGCTGCAGGGTCAGGTTGCTTATTTGAACTTTTTCTAGCTTCCTATGATGTGCCTGTAGTGCAATGAACTTCCCTCTCAGTACTGCTTTTGCTGTGTCCCATAAATTTTGAGTTGATGTACGCTCATTATCATTTGTTTCTAGAAACTTTTTTATTTCTTCTTTGATCTCATTGTTAATCCATTCATTATTTAATATCATGCTATTTAGTTTCCAAGTGTTTGAATATTTTTCAGGTTTTTTTTTATGGTTAATTTCTAGTTTCATGGCATTGTGATCAGAGAAAATGCTTGATATGATTTCAATCTTCTTAAATTTATTGAGACTATTTTTGTGTCCTAACATGTGGTCTATCCTAGAAAATGTACCATGAGTGCTTGAGAAGAATGTATATTCTACTGCTTTAGGATGAAAAGTTCTGAAGATATCTATTAAATCAAGTTGATCTAGTGTATCCTTTAAGTCTGCTGTTTCTTTATTGATTTTCTTTCTTGAGGATCTATCCAGTGTTGTTAGTGGGGTATTGAAATCCCCTACTATTATAGTATTGCTGTTAATCTCGCCCTTTATGTCCATCAAAGTCTGCTTTATGTATGTCGGTTCTCCTATATTTGGTGCTTATATATTTATAATAGTTATATCTTCCTGTTGAATTGTTCCCTTTATCATTATGCAGTGTCCTTCTTTATTTCGTATAAGCCTTTGTTTTAAAGTCCATTTTGTCAGCTATAAGTACTGCTACCCCGGCTTTTTTTTCATTTCCATTTGCATGAAATATTTTTTTCCATCCTTTTACCTTCAGTCTATGTGCATCTTTTGTTTTAAGGTGTGTCTCTTGTAGACATCATATGTATGGGTCCTGTTTCTTTATCCATGCAGCTACCCTATGTCTTTTGATTGGATCATTTAATCCATTTACATTTAAGGTTATTATTGATATGTAGTTGTTTATTGCCATTTTATTCTTTAAAGCTGTATTCTTCTTTTGCTCTATTCTTTCCTCCCTTTAAACTGTTCACAACAGGCCCCTTAGTATCTCTTGCAGAATTGGTTTGGTTTTAATGAATTCCTTGAGGCTTTCTTTGTCTGGAAAGCTCTTTATTTCTCCTTCAATTTTAAACGTTAGCCTTGCTGGATAGATTAGTCTTGGTTGTAGGTTCTTGTTCTGCATTACTTTGATTATTTCTTGCCATTCCCTTCTGGCCTCAATTGCTTCTGTTGAGAAGTCTGATGTCATCCTTATGGGGGCTCCTTTGTAGGTGATAGCCTTTTTTTCTCTAGCAGCATTTAAGATTTTTTCTTTATCCATTAGCTTTGGTATTTTAACTATGATGTGTCTTGGTGTAGATCTTTTTGGGTTTCTCTTTAATGGAGTTCTGTGTGCTTCTTGAACGTGTGGAGTGTTTCCCAGCCTTAATTTAGGGAAGTTTTCTGCTATGATTTGATTGAACAAAGTTTCCATTTCCTGTCCTCTCTCCTCTTCTTCAGGCACCCCTATGATGCGAATGTTGTTTCTCTTCATGTTGTCACAGAGCTCCCTTAGAGTTTCCTCACATTTTTTGAGTCTCTTTTCCTTTTTTTCTTCTCTGCTTCTGTGCCTTTGTTTATTGTGTCTTCTAACTCGCTGATTCGATCCTCAGCCTGATTCATCCTGCTTTTAATTCCTTCCATTGTGGTCTTTAGTTCTGATACTGTATTTGTCATTTCTGTCTGATTCTTTTTTATTATTTCAATTTCGTTCTTTATACTTGTTATCTCTTTATTTAGGTGTTCATAGTGACTATCCATTGTTGCTCTAATTTCTTTGAACATCCTAACTATCATTATTCTAAATTCTGCTTCTGGTAGTTTGGTTATATCTGGTTCATTCTGGTCCTTCTCTGGGGATTTATCTTGATTCATTTGGTTTGCATTCCTCTGCCTGCCCATTTTATCTGTATATAGGCAAGTTGTGGGCACTTGATTCCAATAGGTGTTCCCTTTGTGTTCTCTAGGTGTGGTCTGTCTGCAGGCCTGCCACCCCCTCTGCTGCTGCCTAGGGTGGTTGGGTATGGGCGTTGCCAACGACAGCCTACTGCGGCTGTTACTCTGATTTCCACCTCTTCTTTGCGGGAGGGGCTATCACTCAAGCCACAAGCCTTAGTACCAAGGGCAGAGGTGAGCACCTTTGCTCAGCTGCAGAACCAGCCTTTTTCCGGAAGGCTTACGCCCAGCTCCCGCAGTCAGAGCCTGCTCACCACAGTTTTGCGGGTTGGGTGGGGCTTTTGACGTGCTCTCAGCTGTGAGCCTTTGCCTGTCCAGAATTTAGCCCCGCCCTTGAGGTCGGGGCCCTCCTGCTTAGGGTCGTAAACTGCGGTTTATTGGGCTGGGCGTGTTTGCTGGCATTAGCTCAGCTGCTAGCTTCCGATCGATCAGGACTCTACCCAGCCCCCACGTTCGGCACCAGCTCGTGCATGTAGGGTGGCCAGCCGCCGGGATTTCTCTGGCCGGGAGGGGCTAGTAGCGTGAGCTCAGCCGTGAAAGCCAGCTCGCGCGCGCACAAAGGATTTCAAACCACCGCGGTTTCTCCGTCCGGGCAGGGTTGGCAGCGTGAGCTCAGCCGCGAGCCCCTCGCCCGTCCCTGGTCCTAGCCCCGTCCCCGTGGTCAGGGCCGGCTTGCGCAGAGTCGCAGAGCCGATCTCTGCCCATATTTTTCCCCACAAGTGGGGTCACAGGCGGCCCGCAGCTGCCGGACCGCTTTCGTGCGTCCCCTCCGCCCCTGCTGGGCTAGACTGAGCTCTAATCGGTTGTGCCTCCGCCCACGCCGACAGGACCGCTTTTCAGCGTCCTGCCGCCCCAAACCCTTCAGCAAGCCTCAGAGAGATGGCAGTGTCCTAAGTCTCCACACTGTAGGCCTGGGAGCTCCCTCCCTCTAAGCAGCTCTGCTCTAATTGCCGCAGGAGAGCTTGTTTGGCTAGTGTCCTGTCTCCCTTTGCTGGTATTGCTAGTTCCAGGGGAGATACTCGTTTTCGATTAGGGAAATGACTTAGCCCAGGGGTCAGGGTGGCTGTCCCTCAGAGTATCCCTGTGCCTTCAGTTCACTCTCTGTTCCCGCTACTCTGTTCCTCTCCTCTGTCCCCGTTCCCCGGAGCCCCGGGTGCGTGGTTGTGAGAGAGGGTTTTTGCGCTGTCCCTTTGAAAAGATTCTTGGGTCTGAGAAAACTCTCTCTTTTTCACAAACAGTGTCCTCACTTGCTTCACAGCTCAATACTGTCCGTACGCCTCTTCTAAGCTCTGGGACTGCAGTCTGGGGCTTGGTTCCTGGGACCCAGGTCCCTCCCTCTCCACCAAACTCTCCTCCCGCCACGCGGGTCTCTCCGGGCTGCCGTTTGCTCCGGGGAGCTGCGCAGCCCTCTTCGCGTTTTCGCTATTCCTACCAGTCTCAATGTGGCTTCTGCAGTGTTCCTTGGTTGAAGAGTCCACTTAGTTTAGTTCAAAGTTGGTTTATCCAGATGATGGTTCTTAAAATTGAGTTATAATCCACTTTGGTTCTGGGAGTTGGAAGTTGGTACATCCGCCTACTCCATCGCCATCTGACTTGTTTTTAACACAGTCAATTCTGCAGTTGACCTCTCTTTTGCCTTATTTGAGTCATAGATTTTTATTTAGTTTTGCATCAAACTCACATCTGAGCATCCCTGATCATTGTTGTGTTTTCCTTAGAAGTAAGTAAGTCCCACAACCTCCTGAAGAACAAATCCATCACCTAGTCTTGTTTTGGCTTTCTCCCAAAGAGCCTCCTTTATGACGTTCAGGGCTCAGAGCCTCCTGACGCCTTTGCGGTTCCCAATGATTAGGAGTTAGCCCTGAGTCCCAGAAGAGAGGAGTTATGTTGTGGCTGGTCATTCTCTAGTAGGAGGTGAGGGTTCTGCAATGCGGGTGAAGACAGACTTCTTTCATTTCTTCTTCCAGTCAATTGAGAAGAGTTTTGTTTTAATTTAAAAAGTGCTAATTCTCTAAAAGACCTCTGAAGGAGGGACTGAAATAGGACTGGGAGGTCTCCAGTTCTAATGTTGGAGGATCCCTGAAGTTGGCTGAGAGAAGGCAGGAGAAGGGGCATGTGTACGGACCAGGGTAGGAGGTGTGTCTCTTAATAAACTGCACATCCTGGACTGAGGCTGCTCTTGTAAATTCATGGAGGAAGCAAAGTGCCATGAACTGAGGTGCCTGCTGATGTCTCTGGCGCCTGGTGAGTTTAGAGGACGGTTGTCTGTTTCCCTTAATGTTTCTCTACAAGTTCCATTTCATTTCTTGCTTTAATGAGGACATTCTTTATGTCTAGATAAAACCCCTACTGTTAGAACTCAAGCCTGTTACTTTGACCGTTCTTTTCTGTGAGATTCATTCCATGAGCCCCAGGGACTGTCAGCCACCTGGAGGGGGCGCTCGCCCTGACCTACAGTTTCTGTTTTCCCCACGGGATGGAGAATGTCACTCCCCACTCCCTCTCCCACATCCCCAGACTCTCAGCTTTTGCCAACATGATGTGTGCACCTACAGGGCAGCTGGATTTATTCTGGTTTATCACAGTCCTATGCACTTGCGCTGGGCACTGGGCTAGCCACTGACTTAGGTGAATGAAGTGGTGTCTAGTCAGTGGTGGCTATGTAAAAAGCATTCAAATCTGTAGAGCATTTTTATAAGTTTATTTGAGCTAAATTGATGACATATGTCAGGGAGCAAGATCTCAAGTGATCCAGAGAAAAACAATTTTGCAGCCCTTTTATGCACTCAAAAAATTTTAAATTGATTGATAGAGAGAGAGGCATCGATTTGTTGTCCTACCTATTCATGTACTCATTGGTTGATTTTTTGTATGTGCCCTGACAGGGATCAAACCTGTAACCTAAAGCAGGATGACACTCTTAACAAACTGAGCTACTCAACCAGGGCCAAATGTACTTGAAATTAAGGAGAGGATATAAGGAAGATTGGTGAAAGCAAAGTGGGAATTGAATTACAGGATAGTTGACAAGATTATGGGCTCCCTTGAGGCATAATCCCCCCTTCCAAGGGTATTACTATTGGCATTTCAAAGGTGCGTTAACCTAAATGAACAGAAACAATGGACAGAGCTTACTTAAGGTGAAGATAAACCTTTTACTAAAAGGATTTGTATGCCTGGGGTGTGACTACCTACCATGACCTGTCCAGTTAGAAATTTATGGTCAGATCACCCAGTGAGGTTTCTGTCCATAGAACCCCCCTTTTCGCTCATGGTGGGTTAGTGAAAGATGGACAGCTGTATGGCCATATGGTAAATGTTGCCATGAGAGAAATGTATAAATGGCAATGTTAGGTTGGAAGAAAGAGCACTAATTCTGTTGGGAGATACAATGCAACTTCTAGCACAGGGGTTGGGAACCTATGGCTCACGAGCCAGATGTGGCTCTTTTGTTGGCTGCATCTGGCTTGCAGACAAATCTTTAATAAAAGAAATAACATTAAAAATATAAAACATTCTCATGTATTAAAATCCATTCATTTTCTACCGCTCATGTTTATGGTTGCGGGTGGCTGGAGCCAATCACAGCTGTCCTCCGGGACAACACCAAATTTTTATTGGATAATGCCTAACATACACGGGTCATTGTGAGATCAGGAAGTAAACTTCCCTCCTTTTAATCAAGTAGTCAGCTAGCTAATTGCAGAAACCCTTTTGACAAAGAAGATGGCTAAAAGAAAAAAAGATGAGGAGTATTGTACTTTTCAGCAGGAATGGACAGAGGAATTCGCCTCTGTGGAGAGAGCAGGTTCTTCAGTGTGTCTAATATGCAATGATAAAATTGCATCGATGAAACAGTCAAATATAAAGCGGTACTTCGACACATGCTATACTACATTTGCATCGAAATATCCAGCGGGGGACAGCAGGAAGAAAGCATGTCAAGAGCTATTGTGCAGAGTACAAGCTAGTCAGCAGCAACTCTGTGTTTGGACACAATAAGATGACTGGAATCTGGCTAGCTTTGCTGGTGCTTTAGCAATTGTGAGAAATGGAAAGCCATTCACAGATGGGAAGTATGCCAAAACATTCATGCTTGATGTTGCCACTGAACTTTTTGACTACTTTTCGGATAAAGACAAGATAATCAAATGAATAAAAGACATGCCTCTGTCGGCAAGAACTGTTCACGATCGTACCATCATGATGGCAAATCAAATTGAGGCAACATAAATGGGACATAAATGCAGCACCATTATTTTCTCTCACTTTGGATGAGTCAACAGACATAAGCCATTTATCCCAGTTCAGCGTGATTGCAAGTATGCTGTTGGTGACATACTATGTGGGGAAAGTCTTGCTGTTTTGCCTATGAAAGAGACAACAAGAGGGGAGGATTTTTTCAAGTCTTTCACTGAGTTCACTAAAGAAAAAAATCTACCAATGGATAAACTTATTTCAATGTGTACTGATGGTGCTCCGTGCATGGTGGGGAAAAACAGAGGATTCGTAGTGCTTCTTCGTGAACATGAAAAGAGACCCATCCTAAGTTTTCACTGCATCCTACATCAGGAGGCACTTTGTACTCAGATGTGTGGTGAGAGCTTGGTGAGGTGATGTCACTGGTCATTTGGATGGTCAACTTTATTGTTGCCCGAGCTTTAAATGATTGCCAGTTTAAAACACTGCTGAATGAAATTGGGAATAATTATCCTGGTCTGCTTCTGCACAGCAATGTGTGTTGGTTGTCAAGAGGGAAGGTGCTCAGCTGTTTTGCAGCTTGTCTGAGCAAAATCTGGACTTTTCTTGAAATGAAAACGTCGAGAATCCTGAGTTTGTTAACACTGAGTGGCTCCTGAAGTTCTACTATCTCATGGACATGACTGAACATCTGAATCAGCTCAATGTTAAAATGCAAGGCGTTGGAAATAAAGTCTTATCCCTTCAACAAGCAGTGTTTGCATTTGAAAACAAGCTGGAACTCTTCATCACCGACATTGAAACAGGTTGTTTACTACACTTTGAAAAACTGGGAGAGTTTAAAGATGCATGCACAGCAAGTGACCCTGCTCAACATCTTAATCTCCAGCAGCTAGCAGGCTTCACATCTAATTGCCTACAGTCATTCAAAGCATGCTTTGGAGAATTTCATGGGCGCAATCATCTTTTTAAGTTCATCACCCATCCACACGAGTGTGCAGTGGACAGCGCCAACCTGAGTTATGTCCCAGCGTCTCCGTCAGAGATTTTGAGCGACAAGCTGCTGACCTGAAGGCCTCAGACATGTGGGTGAATAAGTTCAAGTCACTGAATGAAACTTTGGAAAGACTTGCACGACAGCAAGCAGAGTTGGCGAGCAAACACAAATGGGGAGAAATGAAAAAACTTCAACCCGCTGACCAGCTGATTATCAAAACTTGGAATGCGCTTCCTGTCACATACCAGATACTGCAGCATGTGATTATTGCTGTACTGACAATGTTTGGCTCTACGTATGCATGTGAGCAGTCTTTCTCACATCTAAAGAACGTTAAGACCAACCTATGATCATGTGGAGCAGATGGAAGTCTCAACGCCTGCATGAATCTTAATTTCACCATGTATCAACCAGACTACAAAGCCATCAACAAAACCATGCAGCACCAGAAGTCACATTAATGATAAGAAGTACTTTATTCATCATTGGTTAGCAACAGCATAACAACGTTATTAAAAAGAATTCAGAGACTTGCCTGACCTGTAGTAGCGCAGTGGATAAAGCGTTGACCTGGGAACACTGAGGTCGCCAGTTCAAAACCCTGCACTGGTCTGGTCAAGGCACATATGGGAGTTGATGCTTCCAGCTCCTCCCCCCCCTTTCTCTCTTTCTCTCTCTCTCTCTCTCTCTCTCTCTCTCTCTCTCTCACTCTGTGTCTCCTCTCTAAAATGAATAAAATAAAATAAAATAAAATAATTAAAAAAAAAGAATTAAGAGACTTATCGTACTTTAAAAGTGTTGGTTTTACATAAAATGCACACATTTACTTGTATTTAGTGTTAAACATATTGTATGGTTCTCACGGAATTACATTTTAAAATATGTGGTGTTCATGGCTCTCTCAGCCAAAAGTGTTCCCGACCCCTCAATTATGAGATCATTGCAAATGCAGGTGAATGATGATGCAGACCTGCCTGAGGGCCATATCTCCAGCCTGAAAATCTCTCCTGAATTCCTGTCTCTTTTATCCAACTGCCTACTTGATGTCTCTGCTCAGATCTCTCAAACTCTGCTTGTCCAAGACAGAATTCTTACTCTTCCCTTTTCTACACCTGCTCCTCTCCCAGACTTTCCCACCGAGAGTGCAAGTCCAACCTAGCAGTTGTTCAGGACAAACCCTTGGAGCTGCCTTTGTATTTTCTTTGATAGTACACCACCCCTATTTAACCAACCGTGGAATCCTTTAGCTCTGCCCTCTTCACCAATCCCACTGTTTCCGACAGTCATGGGGATTAACCAAAAAAAGCACAGTAAATCGAGGTTATAGTTGTTGTGCAGAGTTAGGTCTCTGCCTTCTCCTTTGGTAAGAGTTTCTAGAGATTTAATCATCTTTTTCTTCTTGGGAGAGAGAGGGAGACACTCTTACAAAGGAAGATTTCCCTTATCAATATAAATTCTCTTAGAAAAGGTTAACTTTTATTTGGTTTTTAGAGCTTTTTCCATGTTTGCTGGGTTTTTTTTACAATAACTAACTCAAAATAATTTTTATGATAAAGAGGCATATTTTGGGGTGTCATATTTGGCTCCACTTTGCTCACTGCTATATCCTAAATCACCTAGAAAAGAGACTGGCAAAAAATAGGGACTCAGTGAACACCTTGTAAATGAATGTCGGGGGAGTTGTTAGAAAGAATGGCAGGTATAAATTAGCAGAGAAGAAGCTGCAGCTTTTAGCATCCTCTTGGCTTTGAGGGTGGGGAGAAGAAAAGTGTATGGAGTGAACCTGGGTTGCTTAGTTTGGGCTGATTGCTTTACCTGATAAAGGGAAGGCAGGAGAAGACATAGATTTAGAGAAATTAATGAGTTCTTCTTGGGTCATGCTGAGTCTGAATGTTTGTGAACCATCCAAGTTCAATTACTTGGCATATGAATTTTTCTCAACAGAGAGGTTAGGCTGGCATTCAAGTTTTGGTAGGCATTTACTATGGTATGGATAACTTCCCAGGAAGAGACTGGAAAGAAGGAGGTGGAAAGAGGTCAGGAGGCATGCACCTTTATAGGGCACACCCAGGGTAAGCCAGCATATACTAGCCAGTATTCCTGGGTGCACAGTTTGGTCTCCTTGTCCTACTTGGACCCCTCTTGGAAAGCTGGGAAAAGATACAGATGTATGAAGAGACAAAGAGTGAGATAATCAGAGTACCTTTTGTCACAGTTCTTGGGTGAGTCCATGTAGTGCTTGGGTAGCATCCAAACATCCCCATGACCAGTTTTCTGAATCCTACCTGCAGCATCTATGCCAGGCTTTGGGGTGATTGGCAGAGCCCTACCCTGGAGCAATGAGAGTGCCAGCAGTTGTTTTATTCTCTGAGTTGTCATAAGGCAATCCTGTTTATATCTTATGCATTTCACATTCCATGACCCATTTGAGACAATTTGTTACAAAGCTTCAGATTCCAATTTCTCAGAACAGTCAGAGATCACTTAAATGAATTTCATGTGTTTACAAGAACCAGTGATGTTTGCTTCACCAAATGACTGTTCAAGGAAATTCAAACAAAAAACCATTTTCTTTGCTGTGCTTTTTCTTTTCAGAAATTTCTCAAGGAAAAAGCAACAAATGTATGTACAAGGTTGTATATTAGCCTCAGAAAGCAGTGCTGATTGCAAGGTTGAGAGTCTGGACTCACATTTAATAGTCACCGCTGCTGAAAGTCAAGGACCCTGAGAGATGACTGCATTTGCATCTTAATGCTATCGCCGCTATCATTAGGCTGGTAGTGCTCCCTCAGATCTGTGAGGACCTTTTGAAATGGTTATTATTATTCTTTTTTTTTTTTAAAGAAGGAACTAAGTTGATTTCTTCATTTCAGATGAGGGTGCAAAGAAAATATAGAGTATGTTTCTCCTTAGTGGACAGAGTTTTTTTTTTTTTTCTTTTGTGGCAGAGACAGAGAGAGTCAGAGAGAGAGGGACAGATAGGGACAGACAGACAGGAAGGGAGAGAGATGAGAAACATTAATCTTTGTTGCGGTTCCTTAGTTGTCCATTGATTCATTTCTCATATGTGCCTTGACTGGGTGCTACAGCAGGCTGAGTGACCCCTTGCTCGAGCCAGCGACCTTGGGCTCAAGCTGGTGAGCCTTGCTCAAAGCAGATGAACCTGTGCTTAAGCTGGCGACCCCAGGTCTTGAATGTGGGTCCTCCGCCTCCCAGTCCTACATTCTATCTATTGCGCCACCTCCTGGTCAGGCAGAGTTTTTAAAAAATATTATTTATTAGAGAGCAAGGAAGAGAGAGAGATAGAGAAACATTGATTTGTTGTTCCACTTATTTATGCTATCATTGGTTGATTCTTGTATGTGCCCTGACTGGGGATTGAACCTGCAAACCTGGCATGTCAGGACGATGCACTAACCAACTGAGCTACCTGGCCAATGCTAGAGAAGGTTTTCCTGATGGGACAACTATTACCTTTAAGGCAGATCCTCCAGACCTTTGTAGGCTTGATAAGCAACGTCTTCCCCTTTCCCTGCATCTCCTTAAGGTCTTCCTTAGACACTGAGGTTGTCATGATGCACCAAAAACTATTAGAAATAATAAACCAATACCAGGTTTGTATGGAACCATAAAAAACCCTGAATAGCCAAAGCAATCCTGAGGAAAGAAGATTGAAACTGGAAATCTAACACTACTTGACTTCAACTTATACTCTAGAGCTGTGATAATCAAAATAGCATGGCATTGGCAGAAACACAGACATATGGACTAATGGAACAGAATTTAGAGCTCAGAAATAAAACCACATATATATGGACAAATCATCTTTGACAAAGGAGTCAAATACACACAATGGAGAAAAGAAAGCCTCTTCAATAAATGGTGCTGGGAAAACTGGAAAACCACATGCAAAAGAATGAAACTTGAGTACAGTTTGTCCCCCTGCACAAAAACTAATTTATAGTAGATCAAAGACCTAAATATAAGATATGAAACAAATTGTATGGAAGAAAACGGGTGCTAGGCTTATGGACCTTGGTTGTAGAGAACAGTTTATGAATTTGACTCCAAAGGCAAGGAAAGTAAAGGCAAAAATAAACGAATGGGACTATATTAAACTAAAAAACTTCTGCACAGCAAAAGAAACTGACAACAAAATAAATAGGCAACCTGACCAGGTGGTGGCACAGTGGATAGAGTGTCAGACTCGGATGCAGAGGACCCAGGTTCAAGACCCCCAAGGTCTCCAGCTTGAGCGCGGACTCATTTGGTTTGAGCAAAAGCTCACCAGCTTGAGTCCAAGGTTGCTGCCTCGAGCAAGGGGTTACTCAGTCTGCTGAAGGCCCGCGGTCAAGGCACATATGAGAAAGCAATCAATGGACAACTAAAGTGTCAAAAAACTGAAAAACTGATGATTGATGCTTCTCATCTCTCTCCATTTCTGTCTGTCTTTCCTTATCTCTCTCTCTCTCTCTGACTCTTTCTCTGTCTCTGTAAAAAAATAAAAAAATAAAAAATAGGCAGTCAACTAAATGGGAGATGATATTTGTAAACAACAGCTCTGATAAGAGGTTAATATTAAAAATATAGTGGTACCTTGACACACAAGCACTTTAAATCAAGAGCAATTTGAGAGACAAGCAGTCACTCACAGGATATTTTGCTTTAAGTCACGAGGAGCAGATATTTGAATCACGAGCTTCCACCATCCTCCACTAGATGGCCTGCTGAACGTTCTGAAAGGGAGTAAGAAACAAACTTCCATGGAAAGGTTTTTGTTGAAATGGCCTCTAAGTGAAAGCAAGGAAAGTGTGGCAAAAAAGCCAAGTCAGTGAAGAAAATGGTAATTGTTGGGCAAATGAATTTGTAAAATTTGTATTTTCTGAGTTTGCTCACTTTTATTGTTAAAAATGGTACTGTCTGTAAAATTGCTAATTACCTTCCTGCTTGGGAAAAGCCATTGTTATGCTAACGTTGCTGGAGGAGGGGTTTTCACACCAAACAGTTTTGAAAAGAGCAGAGGAGAAGGGGAAGGAGAAGGAAGCCATATAATGACGATTAAGCACAGTAAAAAAATAGCAATTAAGTTTAGTGATAAAGTTACATATCATACATAGTGTGTAAATTAAATTTTGCAATTAAATGTAGCATTAAGTGTGTAGATAGTAAGTTATGTTAAGCAATAGTGCACGAAATGAAAACCTCCTCCGCCTGTCTCCTCCCTCTCCGCCAGCATCTTCGCCTGACCTTGAAGGTAAATACCCTTCATAAACCAGTTTATTTCTTTACATTTTCTCTTATGTGTGTGTGTTTATATGTATGTATATATATATATATATATATACACATATATATATGTATATATATGTATGTATGTATTATTTATAAAGTACATTTTTTTTCTTTTTATTTTATTCATTTTAGAGAGAAGACACAGAGTGAGAGAGTGAGACAGAGAAAGAGAGAAAGGGGGGAGGAGCTGGAAGCATCAACTCCCATATGTGCCTTAACCAGACCAGTGCAGGGTTTTGAACTGGCGACCTCAGCATTTCCAGGCCGACACTTTATCCACTGCACCACCACAGGTCAGGCTAAAGTACATTTTTTTATTTAAAAGCATACTAAACAAAAAAGTCATGTGTTTTTTGGAGGCCAGTATGGATTAATTGCATTCCTATTAATTTAAATGTGGAAATTTGATTTGACACATCAGCAAATTGAGCCACAAACTCGGCCATGAAACAAATTAAACTCATGTGTTAAGGTACCACTGTATATGAAGAACTCACAAATCTTAACAACAAACAAGCAAACAATCCAATATAAAAATGGGGAAAGGACCTGAACAGACACTTCTCCCAAGAGAACATACAAACGGCCAACAGATTTATGAAAAGATTCTCATCTTCACTAGCTATTCGAGGAATGCAAATCAAAACTACAATGAGATACCACCTCACACCTGTTAGATTGGCTGTTATTAACAACACAGGTAATAACAAGTGCTAGAGAGGCTGTGGAGAAAAAGAACCCTCATTTATTGTTGGTAGGAATGCAAATTAGTACAACCATTATGGAATAAAGTATGGTGGTTCCTCAAAAAATTAAGAATAGAATTACTATGTGACCCAGCAATCCCTCTCCTGGGTATATACTCCCAAAACTAAAAAACATTGGTATGTAAAGACAAATGCAGCCCCATGTTCATTGCAGCATTGTTCACAGTGGTCAAGACATGGAAATAACCAAAGTGTCTCTCGATAGAGGACTGGATAAAGAAGATGTGGTACATATATAGAATGGAATACTATTCGACCACTAGAAATGATGACATATTAACATTTACAGCAACATGGATGGACCTTGAGAACATTATACTGAGTGAAATAAGTAAATCAGAAAAAGCTAAGAACTGTATGCTTTCACACATAGGTGGGATATAAAACTGAGATTCATGGACATAGATAAAAGTGAAGTGGTTACCAGGGGGAGGGAGATGTAGGGGAGAGGATGGGGAGGGGATGGGGGAAGGGTGTAAAAAGGGACAAATATAAGGTGATGGAAAATGATTTGACTTTGGGTGATGGGCATACAACATAATCAACAGTTCAAATGCTATAGAGATATTTACCTGAAACCTATGTACTCTTTTTGATCAATGTCACCCTGTTAAATCTAATTTTCTAAATAAAAAAAAAAGCAAACAGAAAAACAATAACAGTGTTTTTGTTTTGTTTTGTTTTGTTTTTTTACTGATTTGGTCAATTACTGAGTTGATAGTCAATGAATTTTCAATTTCACTAGACTTGAGCCTAAAAAGTTTAGTGTTAGCAGCTAAGTTTTTTGAACCCTTGATGTTTCATGTTTGACTTCATGCAGAGTGCATAAGAGTAAACAATGCATAATCTATTATGCCATCTAAGTATTTGTCAGCAATTGTAGTAAAAAAAAAAGTTTACTATGCCAATGACTTTCAGACTATCCCAATAAAGCTTTCTCCTGATGGGATTTTCTGAGGCCCAAATTCAGTGGCCATTTCTGAAATCTGCCATCTAAGGTTTCTGTAGAGCAGGGGTCAGCAAAATACAACAGGAGAGCAAAATCTTTCAAGCCAACCTGTTTATGTAAACAGAATTTTATGGTAACGTAGCTCTGCTCACTCATTTACATACTGTCCATGGCTAGTTCTGTGCTCCTACAGCAGAGTTGAGCAGTTGCAATAAGCCAACGACCCACAAAGCCTCAAGTATTTACTACTTAGTCCTTTATTGAACAAGTTTGCTGACTGCTGCTGCATAGAGTAGACCGGGTGGATCGGCATGCACATAAATGGAGGGTATGAGGCAGGGACTCTCTTGGTTGGAACAGAATCCTTTCTGGAGACAGGGTCTGGAGGCCCCAGGTGTGGATGGTGCTTCAGGTATGGCTGGATCCATGGACTAAAAGGATATCACCAGGACTCTCTTATTCTCTCTCTCCCCTTGGCTTCCTGCTGCATTGGCTTCATTCTCAGACAGGCTTTCTGTAAGTGGTAGAAAGGATGGCCAATGGCAGACCTGGGCTCATAGGATTTTTAGTTCTTATATCTGCTAAAGAAAAGATACTCTCTTCCTCCTAGTATTTACTGCATCCTCTACCCCATTCCATAGGACCCTGATTGAGCTGAATGTCCCAAATGAACTAGTTTCTGTGTTCAGGAGGATAGGAGGCTCTGCACTGAGCATTCTGGGTTGTAGGTTTCTCTTCTACTCACAGAACAGGACTAGAAGGGTGATGTTCACAGCTTTAGCAGCTGGGGATTGGGGAGCTCCAAACAGAAATCAAAGGGAAACTGAGAATTACTGGAAAGTTTGGCAACAATCTAGAATCTGGGACTTCTTTGGGAGGCATATATTTCTAGTATTTTACCTTTTACTGTGATTTCTTCCAGCTGCTGTATTTTCTCTGAGACCTGTCTTGCATCTTGCAACTCCTGTCTCCTTCTGTGCTGACTTTGCTCATTGCTGCTCAGAATCTCCATTCTTTCATTCTCTCTAAGTTCAATTATAGAAGCTGTTGTGTGGTGCAGACTTTACAGTGAGTATGCAGTGTTTGAGGGCAAAAACAACTCAACACAGTAAAGCAGAGACAACATAAAATTTAACATCAGTCATTATTCCCAGGAAGACTTAACCATTCTTCACCATACTGACATTTTTTCTAACCCTGTGTTCCCCTAATGTCTCAGCTCACCACATTATTCTTGGTTAGTCCTTCCCCTTAAGACTTCTCACTAGGCTCCAGATTCTAGCATTCCATAGTTTGTGATATATTTTGCTTAGAATGGTTCTATTTTCTCAATCCTGCCTGAATGTAGGTTTCAAAGAAATTTATACCCCCAAACTTGTTAGGGAGCTCTGAGAAACAAAATGCATCCCTGAGAGGTCATCAACCTCATAGTACAAGCAAAAGTTTTGAAAGTTTGGGGCCATTGTCAGAATGGTTGTAGCAGAAGGGAGAAAGGAAGGGAGAAAGAGGACTGGGAGAGTTTTGTTTGCTTTCGCATGAATATTATTCTTTACATTTGGAAATTTCAGCCTTCATAAGTGGTCTTTCATATAAAGGTAACCTCACTCCGTTATCAGTAAAGTGTGTAAGCCTCATGTGGCCAAAATTAGGGGTCAATATGATTTTCTTTTGCAATGAAAGAGCATTTCTCAGACAGTTAGTGTCCCAAGAAGTTAAGAGATATATGGGGAAGACCTGAATCCAACCCACAGCCTAGAGCAAAGTCCAAGAGTCTCAGAGGAACACATTCAAAATCAGCTAAAGCTCAGATGTCCTCAAAAGAGAGAAAAGTGTTTGTTGTTGTAAGCTATTAAACTTTCAGGGATGCTCGTTACACAGTGTTATGCAGTGGTGGCTGACTGATACATTGAAACAGAACATCAAACACAGTTTGTGTCCACAGTTTTACTGTTTGCCATACTACTTTCTCTTCTTACCTCTAAGACATATGTCTTAGCATACTAATGCCCTTTATTTCTTCCTCCTCTAAGACTGTCAGTTCTTAAAGAACAGTAAATTCATCTCTCTTGTGCTCCCCACTCCCGCCAGTCCCCTCAGTCCCTAGCATAAATCTTTGTACTTTGTTGCTTTTCAACAAGGATTTTGGACAGATGGTAAATTAGAGCTTCAAGCTGCTGATAGCCACAGATAGAAATTATGTCCTAATTACCTGCTGATAAATAAATATACTGGTCCCCTGGCATAAGATGAGCTTTAGAATGGATTTGCATGAAGTCCTGTGCCCAATAGTGACAATGCTTTGACCTGACAGCAGAGGAGTGAGGTGAGCCACAGTCATTTGCTTGTAGCACTAATGGCCTCACCATTATTTCACCTTAGGGCACAATGAAAGGTGTTTGGGGTTTCTATGAAAGCATTTGTGATTAGAGTAAGTAACTCCATAAAATGGAACTAGTTTATAGATAATATTCTCTGCCTTCCCAAGAAAAGCCATTCTGTCTGCTGAGAAAACAGGATTGTTCTTGTAGGCTTTCTTAAAGGGCCATAAAAAGCATGATGTATTTTTGGTAATATACTGCTACACCTGTTATTTTATAACTTCTGGTTGTACTTAACTGTTGTAAGAAAAATATATATCAAATTTTTAGAAACTGGGGAAAAATTACCAAACACTATGGTATCTTGCTTAAAATTTCAGAGTAATACAGGAATGAACTAATCAGCAGATGAAGGTGAATATATTATAGGTCAAAGATAGGTGAGGGCGGAATGGCTAAAATAAGTCAACCCACCCAGAACATTGTGTGATGATACTTTGTCTTGATACTGAAATAACTCTGGCTCTTTTTAGCCCAATGGTGGTAAAAATAGGGAAGGCTATTTCAGACAAAAAGGCTCAAAATAGAGCTGTGATCATCTCTCATCATATGACACCAGGGAGACCAGCTGTAGAACCCTCCAGTTTGTTCAAACCATCTCTGTCTTGGCAAGACCAAAGGACCTGCAGGGGCCCAGAAGAAAGAGGATGAATAGTTTTAACATCTGGCTAAGGTCTGATAGGAGAGTAAATGTCTTGGTGACACCTAGGTGAAGACTTTTTAGAAAAGTCCCACAGTTACTTTCATTTGCAACAAAAAAGGGACAAGATCTAAGAAATGTCTGTGTGACCCTTTATGTGACATAAAGTCCTCTTACTCCCCTCTGAGTCTTGAGTGATAGAGTTTGGTTCAAGGTATGTGAGTTACTGAGGCAGAGATGACAGGCATTTCAAAAAGCCTTTTAGACTTGTTAGAACCTTTCGGCGCAGGTCAGTGGGTCTGCATCCCTGCGGTACAATAAGAGGGTTCATCTCAGCGATTCCGCTGGTCTAGCTTCTGACCTTCAGCCTTGTAGAACCAGAAGCTCACTCTCTTTGGGGATATTAATCACAGAGATAGTGAACCATTCAAATCTTAGTGCACGTGTACAAATGTATATGGGGAACTGAGCTGTCAGGGAAACTCCATATTCATATTTTCCTGACTAGCACATCTGAAAATCTCTCTGATCCATTAACGTCATTCTTTCAAGAAATATTCACTGAGTGCATGCCAGGCTTGCAAGAGATCATGCTGGAGGCTGCAAGGCTGTAGAAATGAAGCAGGCTGCGCTGTGTCCTCAGGAAGCTTAGGTCAAGGAGGTGGGACAAGTCAATAAATGAATCAGATCATTTCAAATACTAGAAAACAGTGAACGTATTTAAAGCAGGAGGAGGAGAGTAAACAGGGGGAAGGTGGAGGTGCTACCTGGGATTCTTACTGCTGTTCAGGTTCCTGGTTTCATCTGTCCCCGAAGATCAGCTAGAACCCTATTAAGAGTGTGATTATGAGCAGGGCCCGTGAGTACCTTTGTTTGTTTCAGCTAGTGTGAGTCGGGTTTCTGTCATTTGCAGGCAGAGCCCTAATGTACTTGGTGACTAATAAAGCAAAGTCTGCACCCCTGTGCCTGGCATTTGAGGCCCCTCTCAGTCTGGTTCCAATTAACATGTGCAGCCCAAATTCCCACTGCACCCCAGAGCACTTCCATTCTGCCTGTGCCTGGCCTGCCACAGCTGTACCCTCCTGCCAGACCTTTCTCTTACAGGAGAGCAGAAGAAGTGGTTTGGACATTTGCACTGGGACCCCTTAGTGCTGCCCATCTTCTAGCTTTGCCCCAGGCTTTACCCCGTGGCCAAGGTCCCCCTGTCAGAGTACAAACTGTGCCCAAGGCCCCATTCATATCTTCCCTCCTCTGAGGACTCTTCAGCTAGAATTAATATCCTCCTTCATGTTGTACACGGAGCCTCTGTCAAAGCACTTAATAAAATTTGCCTTGCAATGCAATTACTAATTACTTATATTATGGGTCTAATTGCACCACCAGCATGTAAATCACTGAAGAGTGAAGTCTATACTTTTTTTTTTTTATCATCTTCAACGCTTGGCAGCACATTGAAGTAGTCTGTCTGATGTAGAAGCATCCTAGAAAGTACAAAGTTAGAGAGTTAGGGGTGATAGAAACAAGAGCAGCTGTATTTGTTCTGTGTCAGGCATAGTGCTCAGTGCTTGAGGTAGGACATGTGATCCTTGCTTTGGCTAACACAAGGTTGGCTTCTCTAAGGCAAACCCTGACGTTTCAGTGGCTTATGATAGTACTTTAGTTTCTGCATATTCATGAGTCCACTATGGGAATTTGCTTTATGGATCTTCTCTCAAAAAATGACTAAAAGACCAGGTATCTTCCACTTCCTTGTCCAGAAGCTGGAAGAGCCTCAAGCCTCAAGCCTGCTGTCCATCAGGAGGCTGGCTGTGTGAGAGGGGAGGACGAGAGGACGTGCTGTGGGCCAGGCCTAGCAGTGGTGGGTATCACTCCCGCCCAGTCTGCTGGTTAGAACTCCACTGCATGGGCTTACCTAGATGCAGAGAGACCTGGGAAACGTGGGCCCTGGTGGAGTGGTGCTCCTGGCATCACTCTACACTGTGGATGGGGAGCATGATTCTTATTGGACAGCTAGCCATTTATGCCATAATCACCATCACAGTGCTGTGGAATAGCTACTGTTTCTTCCTCTGATAGATCAGGCACTCAGAGAGATGAAGTGACTCACTCAAGGTACTCTCTAGGAAGTGCAGAACCAGGATTTGGATTCAGGTTTCTCTGATTTTCAGAATCCATGTTAGGCCTGACTAGGTGGTGGTACAGTGGATAGAGCATCAGCTTGGGACACTAACGACCCAGGTTCAAATCCCTGAGGTCGATGGCTTGAGCACGGGCTCACCAGCTTTAGTGTGGGGTCACTGGCTTGAGCATGGGATCATAGACATGACCCCTTGGTCGCTGACTTAAGCCCAAGGTCACTGGCTTGAGCCCAAGGTTGCCAGCTTGAGTAAGGAGTCACTGGCTCAGCTGGAGCCACCCAATCAAGGCACATATGAGAGGGCAATCAATGAACCACTGAAGTGCCACAACTATGAGCTGATGATTCTTACCTCTCTCCCTTCCTCTCTGTGTGTCCCTGTCTCTCTCTCTCTCTTTCCTACTAAAAAAAAGAAAAAAGAAAAATAAAAGAGTCCATGTTGGTATGGAGACAGAAGAAGCATTCTTTCTGTTGCTCATTCTGCTACATTTCCCAGATTGCAAGGAACGGTTCTCATGTCAGTCTCCTGCTACTGAGCATGCGGATTAATCCTTTTGGGGGTCTCTGTAAGTATTCCATTCTATCCAGGTGTTTCTGTTATTTATTTATTTTTTATTTTAATTTATTTTATTTCTGAGCCTGGCCAGACCTGTTCCCTTTTTCATTAACTGCTCTGGGTCTTGGTGCATCCAGACTCACAGTGTCTTAGGGATTATGCTCAGAGGACCATGATGTTCTATAACTGTGGATCTGCCTCTAAGAATAAACAGTGACATGGTCATGGGGGCACTGATGCAGAGAAGTGTGTCTGATCTTGGGAAAGGATATGTTGGGGGGCTGCAGAGGAAGAGAGTGAGAGAAAGAGACTGTCTTCCCTTCTCAGGGTGTATAATATAGCTCAACCAATATTGAAAAGTCAACATGGAGAATAAAATGGACATAGTTCAGCCCAGAGCTTGTAATTACTGTTCTAAGAAGGAAGGCTGAAACTGGGAGTCACTGCTGACTCTTTTTTTTTTTTTTAACAGGGACAGAGAGAGAGTCAGAGAGAGGGACAGAGAGAGGGATAGACAGACAGGAACGGAGAGAGGTGAGAAGCATCAATCATTAGTTTTTCGTTGCCATCGCAACACCTTAGTTGTTCATTGATTGCTTTCTCACACGTGCCTTGACCGCGGGCCTTCAGCAGACCGAGCCACCCGTTGCTGGAGCCAGCGACCTTGGGTCCAAGCTGATGAGCTTTTGCTCAAGCCAGATGGGTCTGCACTCAAGCTGGCGAGCTTGGGGTCTCGAACCTGGGTCTTCCGCATCCCAGTCTGACGTTCTATCCACTGCGCCACCGCCTGGTCAGGCTCACTGCTGACTCTTAACTTTCATATAAAACACCATCAGTAGATTTATTATTTTTATTGGGAATGTCCCCTGTGTCCCCGTGTTCTGTGCTGTGGAAGATTCATAGGATTTTTTTTTAGTTAAAGTCTTGGCTGACAGTCTGGGGAGATGACAACAGGTGGTTGCATTTTGCCCAAAGGTATGCCAGGACTATGAGTGTTGGTGGTTGTCAGAGAAGGGAGGGGTCTGTGCAGATGGAGTGGTGCCTCCCAGAGGAGGGGAACTTGCTTTTCCGTCAGAGAAACGACATGGGATTTAAATAAGTGAAGGAGGAATCGCAAGGCATTTCTGGCCAAGAGAAGAGAGACAGAATTGTTGGGGATGGATGACTAGAGGCACGGCAGTGCTCAGGGAGGTTGGAGAGAAGACCTAGCCAGTTGCAGGAGAGGATGCGGTTGGAGGCGGAGACTGAAGAGGCAAGAGAGGTCTGAGGACAAGGCAAAGGGAGAAGTTTAAATAGCTGGGCAGAGGGTCCCACTTGCTCCTGTTTATTAGCAAGGCTTGTTCTCCCCTTATGCATGGGAGATGAGGACGAGGAGACCAGTTATAAAGCTCAGTTTGTTCAGTCTTAATGGGTCTTAACTGGCCAGAATTGAAGAGTGAGGGGGGCAGGAAGGGACAGAGGGAGGACTGACACACAGGGTAGTTGCAGGGAGCTCTGGAGCGGGAATAGCTCTTCAGAGCTGAATACAGGAGGCCAGGCGCCCAGGCTTTGCACCCTCACACGAACCCCCCAGTAATTACATGCTGGGGGAGTAACCTTGGGCAAGCCTGTTCCCCTGGCCGAGGGCAGTTCCTGGGTATAGTATTGCCGCTGGAAGACAAGATCTTTGGACCTGAGAGTTGGGGAGGGGCGTCATCTGGGAAGAACAGTAGGGCACCCACTGCAGCTCTCAGCAGCCTGCACTTGAGATTTTTCAGCAAACAGACAGTTTCTCAGTCTGTTGGACCCTCTTTGCCAGTACCACCAGAAAGCCTGAAAGTGTCTGGGAACACACATGCCCAGGGTCAGCCGTAGCCAGTGACTGATATAAACTCCCCAGCTTCCTTCACCCCTTCAGCAGCAGTTCTGAAGTATGCCCCACGCTGTCTTCAGAGTTGCCCTGTAGTAGTGAGCCACACTTCCTTCCTTGGGAAACGATATTTGCCTGGCGCCCCACACTTGTTTAGTCTCCTTACCTTCTGGGTTTCAGTTTTCCACTTGGATAGTTACTGCTTATTTTCTGGAAATGCTTCATAATAATTCACTTTCCCTTGAGTTCTCATCTTCATGCTGCCTACTTCCAGAGAAATCAACCCAAGATGACCAGCTTTGTGACTCTCAGTTTCCTTGTCTGCACAACCATCAGTGACAATGACTTTATGGATTGGTTGTGAAAACAATGAGAAAGTGCCTAGCACAAAGTAAGTATTGAGTAGAGAAGCATTGTTAGCAGAAGAGTAATAGTATCTGGTGTTGGAGAGACTAGGGCCCCCAGAGAGTGTGTATAATGGTGGCTGAAAAGCGAAAGCATTGCATTTTCTAGAGTTGAATGTGACACTCTTCCTACACCCGCAGTGTCCTTTCTGCATTTTTTCAGCTTCAGTCACAAGCACCTGCCACAAATATATCACCAGTAAGAGCTGAAAGTCACTGCCTACATATTTTTGGGAAGTGTGAAATCCGGAAATCCCTAGAGGGAAGGTTCTGAGTGTTCTGAGTTTCTGTATATCGAGTGTCTTGATTATCCTCTCCTCATATAAAGCACCTCTTGAACTAATTAAATTAGTTTGAGATGAAACTTTGGCTCATTCTGACATGCCATTCAAGGAGAAGTACCTGATACAATATTTAGAATGTGAATTTTTTCTACATTTTAAAACTATGATTGTCCCTGGGGATCTTGGTGGTCAGAGGCTTCCTTTGGAACCAGTGGGAAAAAGAAGGGCTCTTCCATGCTGGGTCATCTCCATCCTGGAGCCAGGTCCCTGGCCTCCCTTGTTGATAGGGCCCATTGCTCTGCCACCATGGCGAGGTGGTAACAGGGAAACCGTGTGCTGCCCTTGGGGACTGAGGGTTCTGCAGGGTCAACCTTGCCTGCAATCCTCCGCCTCAGCTACTGAGAGCAGAGCAAGTCTGGCGTGGATTTGAACTTGTCAAAGAAACTATGCTCTGTTCATTGTGGCTGCCTGAAGATTGTGTCAAAAAGGATTCTGAGTTCCTTTATGGCTTCTGTGAAAAGATTGTTGGTAATCTCTGTCCTGGCTACTGGTGGGAGATTATAACATGCATTTACCGGTCTGGCTTAGAAATCCCATTTCTGCAGAGATTTTAGGTTTTCTCTGGGTAAAAATTTTCTATTACTTTTTTATATTACTATATTGCATATTAGATTTTATTGTAATTTGGAATTATTTATATATGTGATTGTATATACAAAAATCTCAAAAATGGAATATGAGTAATAACATTCATCACTGTTCCTTTTAATCTTCTTCCAAATCCCCATTTTCAAGATGAATTCAATTATAAGCTAAAATTACTTCAACTTGAAAATTGTATCACTTTTGACAACTTACTCAACTTTTCTGTGACTTGGTTTCCTCATCTGTTAAGTAGAGCTAATGAAGGGATCTGCCTCCTAGAGTGACTATGGGAACTAAATGAGTTCTCTATGGGCCTCAGAGCAGTACCGAGTACTTAACTGAATTGAGATGTGTTGACTATTGTATTAAAATTGTTTTATTGTTTTTTGAACACACACACTGTTTGCTGTCAACCAACCTTCTATAGAGGCTGTTTTTTGTTTGTTTGTTTAAGTGAGAGGAGGGGAGATGGAGAGAATGATTCTTGCATGCACCCCAACCGGGAACCACCTGGCAACCCTTGTCTGAGCCGATGAATCAACCAAGCTATTTTTAGTGCCTGACACTGATAAGCTCAGACCAACTGAGCTATCTTCCATGCCCAGGGCCATGGAGCCATTCGCTGCAGGAGGCAAAGAGGAAGAGAAGGGGGAGAGGGAGAGGGAGTAAAAAAGATGGTCACTTCTCATGTGTGCTCTGACCAGGAATTGAGCCAAGGATGTTCATAAGCTTGGACGACACTTTACCACTGAGCCAACCAGCTAGGGCCAGCCGAGGCTGCTCTTTCATCTCCAAGGCTACCCACTTACTTCCCCTTTCAATCAGGAGGAAAAGAAAATAATTTTAATTTTATTTCAACACTGCTAATTTTCTGCTGTTGTTTGCAGGGCATGGGAACCCGGGGAAAGTCTTCTTCAATAATGCTGAGACCAAGTAAAAGAACATGACAAAGAGTCGAAGTATTTTGGTGTGAGGACTGGAAGATGAAACTAAAAGCTCAATTTCTTTTTCTTCTTTACCATAATATAGATGGGATTTAGCTATTAAAAATAACTTCTTAACTAACTTAGCTCATTTGATTTTTCCTTTTTTAGAGATAGGGTCAGTGTCAGCCTTGCCTCTGCAAAGTGGTGTGGGATTATGAAAAGAACCAGGGTTGGAGTGTCAGACAGTTGGAGTTGAATCCGGCCCCACAATGAGCTGTCTGTGAACCTGTAAGCAAAGTCACTTGACCTTACCATGCCTCCATTCCTCTTCTGTAGAATGGAGTACTAGCCCGCCACTACCAACAGTTGGGTCTCTGAGGATTGCATTTCATAATGAGTCCTGAAGTTCTGAAAATGTCTGAAGTGCCTCCTGAATCTTCAGAGAAGAAATTACACCTAGCTAGTTTCAAATAGAATGTATTGTAGTTAAAGTTTTGAGATAGCACAAAACCTACATAGGCAGATCTGGTCATTTTATTCAGATGACGGTGTCATCCCCAACCCCGGACAGACTGCCATAGCTTTTGCCAGTTGGCCGCTGGACAACAGAACACCCATTCCCACAGGAGCACTGCTCGACCCAGACTGGCTGCCCAGGTTGCCTTCGGATGTCCCTTCTGCATACAAGCTCCTTGAAATATAAGGTGTCAAACTGAACTGTGTTGGGCTTATATAATTTTCAGTGTACTTGAGTTTCATTCTAGCTCTGTCACTCACTAGCTTTGGCATCTTAATTTCTCTAAACTTCAGCTTCCTTATCTGGGAAATCAAAGTGAAAATGTCTTCTTCATGGGATTGTTGGGAGATTGAGCAATGTCTGGTCCATGGTAACTTTTTAATTGGCCATAGTTTGGCCTACCCTTTTATTTATGGCTTTTATTCTATATGAACCAAACATAGCAACATTTTTTGTGGAAAATGTGTAAGGAAAACTTCAATGTCATGTTTCAGGAACACGGCCCTGCGCTGCATTGGTCTGGAACCAGTGTTTGTCCAGATCTCAGTCTTTGGGGGCAGCTCCCACCACCTGGGAAATGTATCTTGGGGAGCTGTGTTTGTGGGAATAAAGAATAGGGTGGAAGCTTTAGGATGGAGACATTGTCGATGGGCTGGCCCCCTTACGCGTAGCATGAGGTTGAATCTCAGTGCCATCTGCATCGCCGCCTTCCTCCTTCATCAGCTCAGAGACTGGGTGGTCTCCCTCCTCCTCCATGAGGACTCTGCTTCATTGGAGCCTCAAGAAAGGACGTCTCAGGGTTTTCCCTACTCTGCTATGTCTCATGCAAGCACAGGACTCACCAAGTTTTCCTTAAATGTTTTCTTTATGTTAAAATATTTAAATTTATTTTAAAATTTACATATGATAAAATTCACTCTGGTGCACAATGTTTTGAGTTTCAACAAATACATAGAGTCATGTAACTATCACAGAAATCAATGTACAGAACATCACCCCCTACATTCCCCAGACTACCCTTTTGCAGCCCCTTGGATTTTATAATCCCGATAAAAACATAACATTATCAGCCAGAGGTACTATAAATACAGTAACTCTCTTTGGCAACGTGCCCCCATTCAGCCTCTTGAGAAAGACAGAGTCCCCTCTAAGATGCTAATGGGCCACAAAGGACTGTCATGTATGAGCGTATTGCCTTCTAGGTTCTCCACGATCTCTCCTGGGGACCAGAGCTGGGGTTGAGGCTCTGAGAAAAGGGGTTCCTAGAGGCAGGGAACCCTGAGGGATCAAGGACATGGCTGGATTAGATTAAGGGGATTAGTACCACCAAGAACAGGTCCAGGAAATTCTGCTCTGTTCACATACTATCCTGACACAAAAATTTCTGGATCATAATGAAATAATCTAGAAAGCAAAGGCTGGCTCAGAGCAGAGGATACAGGAGTGAGAGAGGAAGATGCAGCAGGAGGGGAAAAGAATATTAGGACTGAGAGCAGAGAGAAGTTCCAAGGTTGTTTCCTGAAATGGCTTCTTCCATCAGGGCCCTGCCAGCACACTGTCACCATTGTGTGAATGAGAACACGCCACCCTCTCCTCTTTTTGCAGCTTTGCACCCACAGCTGGATGACAGAAGCGTGGTCTGGGCCTCTGCTCTCTCCCACCCCCTCATCAGGTGTCCTTGAGCCAGGCATAGCCTGAACACCAGTCGCTTCAAAGAGAGCAGCGGGCGTACGTGTTCAATTAATCATTTCCCAATTACTCGTGCGGCAGAGATTTTTGCTGAATAAAAAATTATTTGTGGAAAACACACTGGCTTTAGCCATCAAAATTTTTGGCAGAAATATTAAAAATGCAGGCAAAAATTTTCCATTAGGACACTGGCTGTCCATATTTCCAGATGAGATCTTATTATCTAGAATGGAGGTAAATGCTTGTACTTCAGTAGCTGGCAGCAGTTCTTGCCTTTGTGTTTTAAATTTCAGCAAAAAAAAAAAAAAAATCTCAAATGTCAAAATGTATGTCACTCTCTAAATAAAATTTTACACCAGAGAATGGGAGAAATGTTGCTATGAATCATTTGATGTCGTGCCTGACAGGAATACTGATGACTTGAATGAGCAGCCTGATGAAGACTGAGGGGGCGAGTAGGAATATTTTGCTAGCATGAGATTTAAAGTTTGTGTCTGGCAGAGTTGGTTTTTGCACCACCTGCGAAAGCTTTGCACACTGCAGAGTTTGCATGTGTACGTTACCTTCATCCTGGGTGCGATGTGGAGTAGTGTTTTATTACTTGGAAGCCTTGAGTTTTAAGCTTTCTGAAGATGATAACTTTTTTTTTAAAATAAATACTTCACAAAAGCTAAAATCTGGGGCACATAACAGTTACTCAATACATAAATTTATTGAGTTGGTGAATTGAATCTGCATGGCAATGCCATAACAAGCATTTCTATTTTTGTAAGTATTTTATAGCCATGCTAATTCTTCACTGCTGTGTTGGTAGACAGTGTGGGGGAGATGAAGGGCTTTGGACCTGTGTTCAAACCCATCCCTTTCCTGCTTCTCGCTACAATCATTGCCACTTAACAAGCAAGATACATTCTTAGAAATGTGTTGATAGGTGATTTTGTTGTTGTGCAAACATCATAGAGTGCACTTACACAAACCTAGATGGGACACCTAGGCTAGATGGTACACCAGCATTGTATTCAGCTCACTGTCGACTGAAATGACATCAGGAGCCACATGGCTGTATTCATGTAACCTTAGGAAAAGGAAAATTTCACGAGTCTGTTCTCTCTTTTGTACAATAGTAGACACTCTTTTGTAAGAGTGTCTACTTTGTAGGGAATGGGATCGAAAGAAACATATGTGAATACACTTAGCGCAGTACCAAAATATAGCAGTTGCTCAATCAATCTAGTCTTCTTTCTTTAATTGCTTGGTATTTTCAGGAAATAAACTGTTCTTCATTAGTAATTATTAAGGTAGACGACTCTTCGTGTAAGATATGATACAGCATGTACAGACAAAGAAGGGTAAAAACAACTGTGACAGTCAGGTAAGGCTGTTCATTGAATAGTTTTGGGTCTTCTCTTTGCAGACACAACGTAGGATTATATTTTGCCATACCATGTTGAGTTAGATGTGACCATGGGGCTTAATCTGGCCAATGAAATAAGACAAGTCACATGAGGGAAGGCTAGAAAACCAATGTGTAGTTTGTCATGTTCTCATCCCATTGTTTCAGCGTGGTAACGCAGATGTAGAGTAACAGCAATGAGCAGTGGCCACTTGCTGGCCAGCAGTGGACATATATAATGAGTGAGACATGATTTCTGGTGTAAAGCCACAGCATATCCTAGCTTATATCAACCAACCATTTGGTCAGGCTCACTGAGCTGATCCTGTTCCTTAGTTACAAGAACCTTATAAAATAGTGCTGGAAGAGTAATTATAGTGGCTTCTACATTAGCAATAATTTTGAAAGTTTGTGAAACTCACATTTTTACTATGTTTTAACTAAAGACTATAGCTACTTTGGAAAACTTTCTTTCCAGTGACTATGTCAAGGGTGGGACTTTGGGAAGATTTGGCCCCTCAATCTTCATCAGCCCCATTCATTGCTACAGATATACATGATCCAATATGGTAGCCACTAGTAACTAGTTCCGTATGGTTATTACACTTAAATGAAACTAAAAATTTAATTTTTTAGTTATACAAGTCATATTCAAGTGATTAAGAGCCCCTTGTGGCTAGCACATATATAAAGCACTTTTATCATAGCAGGAAATTTTTTTGGACCTCACTGATACAGACAATTGAAATTATCTCAATAATATGTAAAGTTTTATATAATTTGAAGCATCTCTTCTAACCAGATTGTCATCCTTTCAGCCCTCCTCCATAAAAATTAGTTTGTTACAGCCTCTGCAACTTATTCTCTAGTTGAACACTCTTCAAATATAAAGGAAAAGATTTTTCTTAGACTTTCCAGAGAAAATGTACTTAATACCTCCTAGGCTCTAACTGTTATTATAATAATGAGTACCATTGGGGGTGGTTGAGGTCAGGGAGTTGATATTCATTGTCTCTTTAAAAAGCAGAACTCCCTATGGACTTAAAGAGGCAGTTTTAGCTGCAGGAAAATAAAGGTGAGGCTGGATAAGTCTTATTTAACAAATGGCCCTTGATATCAGGCAAGTGTTGTGCTCTTCTAATATCAAGGTTTACGAAGGCTCGTGGATTGAATACTCCTTTCTGCAGACAAAACTGACTAGAAGAATAACCCCTCTCAGGTGACACTAAACTTGGGGATTTAGTAGGGCATATTAGTCACGATATCCTAAGTGATGCCGCTGTAAGAAACAACCTCAAGGTCTCAGTGCCCAGGACAACAGCAAACCACTTCTCACTTGTGCCAGTTCCCTAGGGGTCCAGGTGGTCAGCTCGAGCAGTCCTCCATTTTCCATAATCCAGGCTGCCTTGCGTTTCCACATGAAGTCTCCTCTTTGATCACTGCAGCAAGAAAAGAGTGCGAGAACATCCCACACTATCAAAAAAGGGCTCCAGATACGTGCCGCTTCTCACAACCCATTGCCTGCATGAGTCATATAGCCCCTCCTGCATGCAGTGGAAGAATGGGAAGTGTCGTCCTTCCATACATCTAGGAGGAGAGGAGTATAGATGTGAGGGAACGTTAGAAGCCTTTACCACAGTACAGGAAGTTACGTTTGACTGAATAAATTAAATGTTTAGGTCTCCAGAGAGCCAAATAACTAATGTTATTTTTTCTAAAATAATGTTTGAGTGTTAGTTATGGGATGGGAGTTCCACAATTCCAAAAATTTCTGCCAGTTTATGAGGGAAGTAAGGGTTGAATTTCATGCTTTTATGAACTGAGTTTTCACTCTGTACCAAACTTTCATCTGCTGCCAGATCCTCTGGGATAGCTAGAAGAAAAGTGCTCTGGCCTGTTACTTTAATCAGGATAACTTTTCTTGGGGTTATAACATGAGAGGGCAAGATTAGATTATTCTTTGCCTCTCTCCAACTCTATTCCAGTTTCTGTAGATTTTCGTGGCCACCATTAGCAATCCTGAAAAGATAACCCTTCTGAATGCATGGAGGACACTAAATGCTAGTGTGGGCTTGAGCCTGCTTCATTTTCTGCACCACTCATGAGCATAAACACTTTCTTTCTCTCTCCCTTTCCTCCCCCTCTCTGCCCCCAGCATGAAATTTAGAAATAATGCTCTTGGCAATAGAGCACATTCTTTTATTTATTTATTTTTAAATGTCAGGTCCATTGAGATATAATTTACATACAATTGATTTTTTTCCTTTTGAAATGTACTATTCTATACACTTTGACATATTTACAGATGTATCAGCACAATTATGATTGAGATAGAGAATAACTGTTCACAAAGTCTGTTTACCCCACTGTGGTCGTTGTCTCTCAACCTAGTTTCTGGCAACACTTCTGATTTCTGTCCTTCTAGTTCTGCTTTTTCCAGGATGTCATAGTACTTTTTTCACTCAGCAAATTGCCCTTGAGAGTCCGCCATGTTGTTGGGTGCACCAATAGATGTTATAGTTGCCTAGTACTCCATTGTACCATAGTTTCTCTCTTCATCGCTGATAGACATTTGGGTTGCTTCCAGTTTGGGGGCATCAAAAACTTTTAAGGCAATAATGGAAACAGCCTTCATTTGGAGTATGGCTGGGTTAGGGAAAGATCAGTTAGGAAAGGGCCCATAAGTGGGGCAGTGACTGTGGATTTCAGGAGATGCTTATCAGCAGTCTTTATCTTAGGTATGTGAAGGTTTATACACACAGAAATAGAAGCTTACCTAACCACTGGAAGAGGAGGACTGGGGACAAAGGTCTCATTGGAGACTGGATGCCCTCCACTTGCAGCTCTTATTTAGGTAGTCCTCAAGAGTTTATCTCTAAGCTACTGTGAATTCCTTGAACCTTTAGGAAGCTCCTCAGGTATCTCAATTTATAAAAGTGGATCTAAATATGTGATCTTCCAACCTGAAACATCAATGTCATATGGAAACTTGTTAGATATTCATATTCTTAGGCCCTAACCCAGACCTCCTGAAAATCTTGGGGTGTAGCCCAGTGATCTGCGTTTTAACAAGCCTTTTGGGAGATTCGGATGCATGCTGAAGTTAGCAAACCATGGGTCTAAATCATAAGTGTAGGAGGTCTTCAAGAAGCTCACTCATTACCTGCTTCAAATCTAATGTTTACCCATACATCTGCATACAAATGCTTCTTTTCAAATTTCAAACCAGTACCCCTCTGTCTAATCAAGAACCTAATGGGGGAGAGGATTATGGGAAATGTAGTTCTCAGCTTTAGCAATTCAGAGGAGGCTCAAAGAGAATGAATGCAAGTGATGGTAAATTGATAATGAATGAGCTCGCTTAATATGGGACAGGTCATAGGGTTGATATGATTTTTGAGTAATAGATGTTGGTGGTCAGTAACAGTGAGGCTTCTGCAGGAAATTCAAGCTTTAATCCCAGGTGATCACTCCACTTGTTTCTTCCTTCTGCCTTGTTAGGTAGCATTTCCTTGAACTTTTATTTAAATGTCCCTGAATTCACTTGTAGTAGATTTAGTGGCTACTCCTGGAAATGTGCTCTTTTGAGATTGAGGCAATTATGTAGTTATATTTCCAAATGTAGGTGAGGTTGCTGTTTTCCATAAACTAAGGTGGCTCCTTCCTGGTATGTATAAATTCAGTCACGGTTCACCTATGGTCTTTTGCTGGTATTTTATAAGCAAAGGAGAAAGGTAAATAATATTTAAAGAACTTGTAAACCAAGTGTGTAACCATTTCAAACAGTTCGTGGTTTTATTTAATGAGCTCCAGTACCACAGGATGAACGTTCTTCCCAAAGGGCCTCAATCAACTAGACTATTGAACAGAAATGCAGAATGTAAATTGGATTTTAACTAAAATCATACTGCTATTACTTTTTATGGAACCCGTAATTTCTGCTTGAGAGCAGGCATATAGAAAACTGTCATTACGAAAACGCCTTCCGGGATTTGACCAACTACATTTGGAGCAGGAATGAACACTTTGAGGCTTAATTTGTATGCTACTTCTGGTTGTGGAGGGCTAAATATATGCCACATGGCCCTTAATAATGCATCCTTCATGCCTTTGTCTGTTCAACATAGTACCTTTTAGATTCATTATGCTCATGTTTATTTACTCACAATTTTTAAGCCAGAGGGAAGATGTGTTTTCTTCCATTTTATACCCTCAGGGGAAATTTTTTCTTTGAGAATGCAGGTGAGATATTTGTTTTGAAAACATGGAGAGAAGGAAGACAGGCTGTATAAAATTTTTCTCCTGGTTATTGGGCATAAACAGTTATTTGATACCGAATTTCTCTCTTCCTTTGTGTATTTTCCCTGGGCTACCCTAGATTTTGGGATTCAGAGTGAGATTGGTAATCCGATCAGTACTTGCACATGTGATTTCAAATGTGATTTGTATGCTGGTAATTCCAAAATGTCAAAGCTCCGGATATAAATTTCTGCCTGTTGGACATCTTCATCCGAAGGTCTCAGACTCAGTACTATGTGCTATATACCAAAGTAACTAGATTGCTTTCTACTGTCCAGGCTATTAATTCTACCAATAGCAAACGGTTTACGAGGACAACAGCCCTCAATGGTCATTCTCCTATGAGGTTTGGAGAATAGTGCACACTTAAAGTCTTGTTGATTGGAAAATGGTGGTGATGACAATGAGTGGTTACTAAGCATGAAAGGGAAGGGCTGATGGGGACAGTCAGAACCAGTAGATGTTTGATGTCTCCTGCAGTGCACCTCATTTTCAGAATCTACTTTTAACAACCAGTGTCTGGGCCAGTCCAGTACCTAGTAGTAAAGGCAAAGGCATTCTGGCATGTTAGAAAGGGCATGTGTTTTAGTGGCTATGTGTTTGCATTCTGATTCCACCAATTAGAATTCATTTAATGATGTCTGACTATAAGTTGAAGCTGATGAAATCCAACTTGAGAGAGCTTTGAAGTTGCTAAATGGTGGATACACACACACACACACACACATAAGGTAATTCATGCTACTTCAAATGTGTGTTCTATGGTTAATAAGGTATCTTCCCAAACACTCCCAAGAGGTTAGGGAGGACTGCTCTCTCCATTTTGTAATGAGAAAACTGGGTCCCTGAGGCCTGCAGCTAGTAAGTGGGGAGATAGAACTAGGAACTGGACTTTTTCCTGACCACAAATTCTTTGTTCATTCTTCCACTTGAAAACTGTCGCATTATGCAAAAGCATCCCAATTTGGCAGTCCGGGAAGAATCAGTACCTGTTTTTCTCTCCTCTGCTTCTTTAAAGAGCTCTGTATGTACTGTTTTTCCAATACTTGATGCATTGCCTGGGATTATGCATGGGTCTGAGTTCCTGAAAGAATGTAATTTTTTTAAAGCAGGACCATGTCTAATTTATCTGGGGTGAGGGTGGGCACAGTGTCTGGCACAGGGTTGTTACTCAATTCAGGTTTGCTGATTGGTGAAAGGAAGAGCCAGAATGCTGCAGAGTCAAAAGATTTACTTAAAGGAAAAGGGAACTAAAAGCATTGTTTGGCATATTATTGCAAAGCCAGTATGTGAGCTAACAAGACAGGAAGCATCCATCTGCAAGTAATGTGCACAACCCACCCCACTGAGAATGTTAATTATGTTTTTAAAGGGAGACAGTGAGCTCTGGTTGCTTTGGCACAAGGCAGTATGGAGAGAGATCACCCAGGGAAGGAATGCTAAATAGTTTCTCCAGTCTGTGTTGCCAGCTTTCTGTGTGGCTCTGGGAAGGCAGAGGGATCCTGAAAGGTAACTGTGATGCTTAGTTATGTGGGAGGGAGATTTCATCCCTGTTGTTCAAGTGATGACTCATTTTGTAGGTACCATCTTGCCAAGTATATTTTTTAGTACCTCTCTTTATGGCCTTGTCCAAATCCTCTTTGAACCTGCTGTCCCTCATAGCCTCTGGAACTTGGCTCCGTCCATGGCCCCTCTTCACTCTCATACTCAAATTGATTCAATGTATTTTCAAGGCCAATTTTAAGATGCACTCTCAAAATGTACTGTGTGTAGTCTTTGACTCAGTAAATCCAATTTTAGGAATCTCTCCTTCTATAGTCTCCCATGAGGAAGTAATAAATATAGTAGTATTAAGTTGAAAAAGAAAGTTGTAAAATAATGTGTAATTAAGACCTTTTATTTTTGTATTTTTCTGAAGTGAGAAGTGGGGAGGCAGAGAGACAGACTCTAGCATGTATCCTACTGGGATCAAATTGGCAAGCCCACCAGGGGGTAATGCTCTGCCCATCTGGGCTGTTGCTCCTTTGCAACCTGAGCCATTCTAGCGCCTGAGGCAGAGGCCACAGAGCCATCCTCAGTGCCCGGGACAAATTTGCTCTAATGGAGCCTTGGCTGCAGGAGGGGAAGGGAAAGATAGAGAAAGTAGGGGGGAAGGGTGAAGAAGCCGATGGGCACTTCTCCTGTGTGCCCTGGCTGGCAATCGAACCGCGGACTTCCACACGCCAGGCTGACTATCACTGAGCCAACCAGCCAGGGCTAAGACCAATTTTTATGTACAGAAAAATCCAGAAGTACATGCACCATTAATTTATTCAATAAATATTTGTTGAGTATATACTATATGCCAGGCAGAAAACAGGAAAAAAAAAAGCTGCCTTTGTGGAGCTTACATTTTCATTATAAATAGAGCTACCTGGTACAGTAGAAGATAATGAGCTCTAGGAAAAATATAGAGTGGCCAGAGATAAACTCTGAGATGGAGTGTGATATGTCCTAAAAGAGAGGATGGATCTTTCATTTTCTCTTTTATTTATTTCTGTATTGCTCAAATGGGTATGTGTTATCTTCATTATTTTTAAGGGTAAATTAAAGGGTTTCCCCCTCTTTCTTGTATCTTCGACTTCTCTCATTCAGTGAGATCTTTCCCTTCTACTTTTTCTTTTTTAATAGGTGTCTTTTTTATTTAATTAATTGTGTTTACATAGATTCTAGGATCACCCGAATGCATTCCTCCTCCCCCATATTTTCCTCAACATGTCCCTTGCCCCCCTCCCCACAATGCCCTCCCTCTTTCCCTTCAGGTTTATCCCATCCTATCATCCTCTTCCCTCTGTCCTCTTTTCCTCTGGTCCCTTTGATCCCTCCTCTGTCTCAATTCCGTTCCTCAGTTCTCACTGTTCCTTGGATTCCTCAAATGAGTGAGGTCATATAATATTTTTCCTTTTCTGCCTGGCTTATTTCACTTAACATAATAGTTTCCAGGTCCCTCCATGATGTCGCAAAAGGTAAGATTTCCTTCTTTTTCATGGCCCCATAGTATTCCATTGTATGTATGTGTGTATATATATATATATATATATATATATATATATATATATATATATATATATATATATGTACCATCATTTTTGTTTTGTTTTGTTTTGTTTTGTTTTTACAGGGACAGAGAGAGAGAGAGTCAGAGAGAGGGATAGATAGGGACAGACAGTCAGGAACGGAGAGAGATGAGAAGAATCAATCATTAGTTTTTTGTTGCCGTTGCAACACCTTAGTTGTTCATTGATTGCTTTCTCACATGTGCCTTGACTGCAGGCCTTTAGCAGACCGAGCCACCCTTTGCTGGAGCTAGCCACCTTGGGTCCAAGCTGTTGAGATTTTGCTCAAGCCAGATGGGCCCGCGCTCAAGCTGGCAACCTCGGGGTCTCGAACCTCTTCTACATCCCAGTCTGACACTCTATCCACTGTGCCACTGCCTGGTCAGGCTGTACTACCAATTTTTAACCCACTCGTCCACTGACGGATACTTGGGTTGTTTCTAGATCTTCACTATTGTGAACAATGCTGCCACGAACATGGGGGCACATTTCTTCTTTTCAGTTGGTGATATGGTGTCCTTGGGATATATTACTAAAGTGGGATGGCAGGGTCAAAAGGTAGATCTATTTTTAATTTTTTGAGGAATCTCCATACTGTTTTCCACAGTGGCTGCACCAGTCTGCATTCCCACCAGCAGTGCAGGAGGGTTCCCTTTTCTCCACATCCTCACCAACACCTATCCTCTGTTGTTTTGTTAACGAGTGCCATTCTGACTGGTGTGAGGTGGTATCTCATTGTGGTTTTAATTTGCATTTCTCTAATGATTAGTGATGTTGAGCTCTTTTTCATCTGTCTATTGGCCATCTGTATGTCCTCTTTGGAGAAGTGTCTATTCATTTCTTTTACCCATTTTTTGATTGGATTGTTCATCTTCCTGGTGTTGAGTTTTATAAGTTCTTTATAAATTTTGGTTATTAACCCCTTATCAGACATATTGTCGAATATGTTCTCCCATGGTGTGGTTTGTCTTTTTATTCTGTTCATATTGTCTTTAGCTGTACAAAAGCTTTTTAGTTTGATATAGTCCTATTTGTTTATTCTGTCTTTTATTTCACTTGCCCATGGAGATAAATCAGTAATTATATTGCTGCGAGAGATGTCGAAGAGCTTACTGCCTATGTTTTCTTCTAAGATGCTTATGGTTTCACAGCTTACATTTAAGTCTTTTATCCATTTTGAGTTTATTTCTGTGAATGGTGTAAGTTGGTGGTCTAGTTTCATTTTTTTGCAGGTAGCTGTCCAAGTTTCCCAAAACCATTTGTTGAAGAGGCTGTCTTTACTCCATTGTATGCTCTTACCTCCTTTGTCAAATATCAGTTGTCCATAAAGCTGTGGGTTTATTTCTGGGTTCTCTGTTCTGTTCCATTGATCTATAAGCCTGTTCTTATGCCAGTACCAGGCTGTTTTGAGTACAATGGTCTTGTAGTACAACTTGATAACAGGAAGTGTGATACCTCTCACTTTATTCTTCCTTTTCAAGATTGCTGAGGCTATTCGTGTTCTTTTTTGGGTTCCATATAAATTTTTGGAATATGTGTTCTATATCTTTGAAGCATGTCATCGGTATTTTAATTGGTATTGCATTGAGTTTATAAATTGCTTTGGGTAATATAGACATTTTAATGATGTTTATTCTTCCTAATCATGAACATGGATGGTATATGCTTCCACTTGTTTGTGTCTTACTTGATTTCTTTTATTAATGTTTTATAATTTCCCGAGTACAAGTCTTTAACCTCCTTGGTTAAGTTTACTCCTAGGTATTTTTTTAATTATTTTTTGCAATAGTGAAGGGGATTGTTTTCTTAATTTTCCTTTCTGACAGTTCATTGTTGGTATATAAAAATGCCTTTGATTTCTGAATATTAATTTTATATCCTGCCACTTTGCTGAATTCATTTATTAGGTTGAGTAGTTTTTTGACTGAGACTTTAGGATTTTTTATACAATATCATATCATCTGCAAATAATGACAGTTTTACTTCTTCTTTTCCAATTTGGATGCCTTTTATTTCTTCTTCTTGTCTGATTGCTGTAGCTAGGACTTTCAGTACTATGTTGAATAAGAGTGGTAAAAGAGGGCACCCCTGCCTTGTTCCTGATCTTAAGGGGATTGCTTTTAATTTTTGACCATTGACTAAGATGTTGGCTGTGGGTTTGTCATAGATGGCCTTTATTATGTCAAGGTATATTTCCTGTATTCCCCCTTTGCTGAGAGTTTTGATCATAAAGGGGTGCTGGATTTTATCAAATGCCTTTTCTGCATCTATTGAAATTATCATGTGATTTTTGTCCTTCCTTTTGTTTATGTGATGAATCACACTGATTGATTTGCGAATATCGAACCAGCCTTTCCTCTCCAGAATAAATCCCACTTGATCATGGTGTATGATTTTTTTCATATATTGCTGGATCCGGTTGGCTAATATTTTGTTGAGAATTTTAACGTCTAAATTCATCAGGGATATAGGCCTATAATTTTCTTTCTTTGTGTTGTCTTTGCCTGGTTTTGGGATCAGAATTATGCTCACCTCATAAAAGGAGTTTGGAAGTCTTCCTTCCTCTTGAATTTTTTGAAATAGCTTGTGAAGAAGGGGAAGCCATCTGGCCCAGAGCTTTTGTTATTTGGGAGATTTTTGATAACTGTTTCGATCTTATATGTTGTAATAGGTCTGTTTAGGTTTTCTGATTCTTCCCAATTGATTTTTGAAAGATTATATGTTTCAAGGAATTTGTCCATTTCACCTAGATTGTCTAATTTTTTGGTATACAGTTTTTCATAGTATTTTCTTACAATATTTTGTATTTCTGTTGGGTAGGTTGTTATTTCTCCACTCTCATTCCTAATATTATTTATTTGAGTCCTCTCTTTTTCTTGGTGAGTCTGGTTAAGGGTTCATTGGTCTTGTTTACTCTTTTAAAAAAACAGCTCATGGTTTCATTGATCCTTGGTATTGTTTCTGTAACATCTATGTCATTTATTTCCACTCTGATATTTATGATTTCCTTCCTTCTACCATCTCTGGTCTTTACTTGCTGTTTTTCTTCCAGTTCTTTGAGATGCAGGAGTAAGTTGTTTATTTGAGCTTTTTCTAGCTTCTTAAAGTATGCCTATAGTGCTATATGAACTTTCCTATCAGTACTGCTTTTGCTATATCCCATAAATTTTGAGTTGTTGTATGCTCATTATCATTTATTTCTTGAAATATTTTTATTTTTTCTTTGATCTCATTATTAATTCATTCGTTATTTAACAACCTGCTATTTAGCTTCCATGTGATTGAGAATTTTTGAGTTTTTCTGTTTGGTTGATTTCTAGTTTTATGCCATTGTGATCAGAGAAAATACTTGATATGATTTAAATATTCTTTTAAAGACATTTTTTTCCAGGGACAGAGAGTGGTATAGATAGGGACAGACAGACAGGAATGAAGAGAGATGAGAAGTATCAATCATCAGTTTTTTGTTGCCGTCACAACACCTCAGTTGTTCATTGATTGCTTCCTCACATGTGCCTTGACCACAGGCCTTCAGCAGACTGAGCAACGCTTTGCTGGAGCCAGCGACCTTGGGTCCAAGCTGATGAGCTTTTGCTCAAGCCAGATGGGCCCGTGCTCAAGCTGGTGAGCTTAAGTTCTTGAACCTGGGTCTTCCGCATCCCAGTCCGACACTCTATCCACTGCGCCACCACCTGGTCAGGCTGATTTAAATATTCTTAAATTTGTTGAGACCGCTTTTGTGCCCTATCATGTGGTCAATCCTAGAGAATATACCATGAGCACTTGAAAAGAATGTATATTCTGCTGCTTTAGGGTGAAAGGTTCTGAAGATACCTATTAAATTGAGTTGATCTAGTGTGTCCTTTAAGTCTGCTGTTTCTTTGCTAATTTTCTTTCTTGAGGATCTATGTAGTGTTGTTAGTGGGGTATTGAAATCCCCTACTATTATAGTATTGCTGTTGATCTTGCCCTTTATATCCATCAAAGTCTGCTTTATATATTTAGGTGCTCCTATATTAGGTGCATAGATATTTATAATGGTTATATCTTCCTGTTGGATTGCTCCCTTTATCGTTATGTAGTGTCCTTCTTTATCTCTTACTATACCCTTTGTTTTAAAGTCCATTTTGTCTGATATAAGTATTGCTACCCCAGCTTTTTTTTCATTTCCATTTGCATGAAATTTTTTTTGTCATCCTTTTACCTTCAGTACATGTGTATCTTTTGTTTTAAGGTGTGTCTCTTGTAGACAGCATATGCACGGGTCCTGTTTTCTTATCCCTGTAGCTACCCTATGTCTTTTTATTGGATCATTTAATCCATTTACATTTAAGGTTATTATTGATATGTAGTTGTTTATTGTCATTTTATCCTTTAAAGCTGTATTCCTCTTTTGCTATATTGTTTCCCCACTTTGATCTGTTTACAACAGGCCCCTTAATATTTCCTACAGCATTGGTTTAGTTGTAATAAATTCCTTGAGTTTTTTTTTTTTTTGGTCTGGGAAGCTTTTTATTTCTCCTTCAATTTTACACTATAGCCTTGTTGGATAAAGTAGTCTTGGGTGTAGGGTCTTGTTCTGCATTTTTGAATATTTCTTGCCATTTCCTTCTTGCCTCAAGTGTTTTTGTAGAGAAGTCGAATGTCATCCTTATTGGGGCCCCTTTGTAGGTGTTAACCTTATTTTCTCTAGAAGCTTTTAATATTTTCTCTTTATCTCTTAGCTTTTGTATTTTAATTATGATGTGTCTTGGTGTAAATTTTTTTGAGTTTCTCTTTAATGGAATTCTCTGTGCTTCTTGAACTTGTGTGACTTTTTCCTGCATCAATTTAGGGGTGTTTTTAGCTATGATTTTATTGAACAATGTCTCTTTCCCTCATTTTTTCTCTTCTTCAGGAACCCCTTTGATGCGGATGTTGTTCCTTTTTAGGTTGTCATAGAGCTCTCTTAGAGTTTTCTCATATTTTTTCAGTCTCTTTTTTTTTGTTGCTCCACTTCCATGTATTTTGTCCTCTAAGTCACTGATTCAATCCTCAGCTTCATCCAGCCTGTTTTTAATTCCTTCCAGTGTAGTGTTCATTTCTGATGTTGTGTTTGTCATTTCTGTCTGCTTCTTTATGATTTCCGTGTCCTTTTTGATGCTTTCAATTTCTTTATTGAAGTGTTCGTTAAGTCCATCCATTGTAGCTTTGAGATCTTTAAGCATCCTAAAAATTATTATTTTTTACTCTGCATCCAGTAATTTGATTACTTCCGATTCGACCAAGACTATCAGAGGATTTATCTTCTTGAAGTCTATGACTTATGCTTCTTTGCCTACCCATTATTCTCTATGACTTGTTCATCTTGTTCTCCAACTCCCTAATTTGATCCTCAGTTTTATCTATCCTGCTTTTAGTTCCTTCCATTGTGGTCTTCATTTCTGATATTGTATTTGTCATTTCCAACTGATTCTTTTTTAATATAGCAATGTTCTTTTTTATACTTGCTACGTTTTATTTAGGTGTTTGTAATGACTATCCATTGTTGTTTTAAGATTCCTAAGCATCCTAACAATCATTATTTTAAACTCTGCATCCAGAAGTTTGACTATTTATATATCACTCAGTTCATTTCCTGGAGGTTTCTCTTGTGGTTTGATTTGGATTGCACTTTTCTGTCTTATCATTATGTCTGTGTGTTTGGGTGTGTTGTTTGTAGAGCTGGTTGAGTCTAGGCTTGGTGTTGTCTGCCTCCAATTTTCAGTTGTGTTATTTCTAGGTCTTCTTGGGTTGGCATCAGGTGTTATTTGTTATCCACTGTCAGATTTGGCTTTTCTAGTAGAGCCACTTTGAATTCTTGATTTGTTTGTTTTCTTAACACAGTGGTGGTCTTGTTTTCTGATCTCAGCAGGGGGCTTATTGAAAACTGTATCCAAGATCGTGGTGGGTGTAACCTGAGAATCTGAAAGCCTGATCTGCCAGTTATTCTCTCAGGGGGTGGGTGCTTTCTCCGCTTCAGTAGGGGGAGGTGTATCTCAGATCTCCATGGAGACCTGAGTTACTGCCCCTCATCCCCACTTCTTGTTTTCAGCTGTGTCTTGTTGCGCTGATTGGAGTTAGAAAGATGTCTGGAGATGGGTCACCCAGAATCACTTTAGTCTTGTATTGTGTGGAAGGATCAACCCCTCTCCCAGTTATGGCCACCTCAGCTTCTCAAGCTATCCCATGCATTTCTCTGCCCATGGTCATCACCATCTCTCTCTCTCTCTCTCTCTCTCTCTCTCTCTCCCCTCTTTCCTTTTGGAAGACAAGCCAGCCCTCTTAGCACACCTCATTCCCAGGTCCCCAGGCAAGTGGCTGTGAGCGTTATTTTCTGCTCTTTTCTTTGGAATGAGAGCCCTTCTGGGCTTTCAGCCTCACCCCTTCTTTGTTCCTGTAAACAGGGGAGACCCACTGCTCCTCGGCACTCCCTACCAGGCTCACTGTGGCTTCTTTTTTGCTCCTTGGTTTTTGAGAGCTGTTCTTGTAGTCCAGAGTTGGTTTTTCATGCTGATTGTTCCTAAATTAATTTGTAATCCAGTTTGGTGGTGTGAGCTGGGAGTCTGTGCATCTGCCAACTCTGCTGTCATCTTCAGGTCCTCCCCTTCTACTTTTAAAGACAGAATTTTCTCTTTCATCTTAAAAAATAAAAATATAAAATAAATCAAAATCCTTCCTTATCCTTAAGTCCCCTCTGGTTATAGACTTATCCTTCTTCTTTCTTTCTCTTTATACCAAAGTTTTTGAGAGACCCGGATGTTCAAGGCCTTAGTTTTCTATTATTTTCCCCCTCCAATTTAGTCCTCTACTCAAGCCCATTTGGTCTTTGGGCCTCTGTGCTGCTGAAACTATTTTCTCACTTCATTAGTGAATTCTTCGCATTATTTTCTCCTGCCATTGAGTAGTCATGCTCAGAGTCCCCTGGTGTCCCCTCCCTTCCCTGGGATTCTCCAGGGTTGTGTCCTAGGATCAATACTTTTTTTCCTCTTCAGCTCCCAAATTCTCTCTGGTTGGCCTCATCAACCCTCCTACTTAACTGCCTATTTTCTAATGTCTTCCAAGTTTGACTCACCATTTGAACCTTTCTTGTTTGTTATTTTTGTGTGTGTGACTGAGACAGAGAGAGAGAGAGACAGACAGACAGACAGACAGGAAGGGAGAGAGATGAGAAGCATCAATTTTTTATTGCAGCACCTTAGTTGTTCATTGACTGCTTTCTCATATGTTCCTTGTCCAGGGGTCTACAGCAGACTGAGTGAGCCCTTGCTCAAGCCAGCAACCTTGTGCTCAAGCTGGTGAGCCTTGCTCAAACCAGATGAGGCCACACTTAAGCTGGCGACCTCGGGGTTTCAAACCTGGGTCCTCTGCATCCCAGTCTGATGCTCTATCCACTGCACCACCACCTGGTCACACTCTTCTTAGCTTTAGACACCATGTGACTATTCCTTGGATCTTCAAACTGAGCATGTTTAATATCTTCCTCTTACACTGTTCCTTGTCCCATACTATGTTCTGCTGTTGGGGGCAGTACCATTTAACAGTCAATTAAGGTTAAAAGCTGGGAGTCACCTAATGTGGAAATGTTTCTTTCTACTCTCTATAGCACCAGCACCAGACACAATGTCTGGCAGCTTTGGGGCACTCAGTATTTGAAAATAGGAAGGAGGGATTAACTATGGCATTGTGCAGAGAAAACACCATTAATTTACCAGTGTTTCATTTTCCTGCTGGGAGAAAAATAATTGGGTATTTTTCTGTCGCTTTGGATTTAGGTGGGTTCACATGATTGATTCCAGACAGTAGAATATGGTGGTAGTGATGTTCACCTTTTTCAGGTATAGCCATAGACATCTATGCAATCTGACACACTCTTGCTTTTCCCATCTTCATGGCTGGATGCAAAGTCCTTCATAGATTAGAAGAGAATACCACACAAATGGAAGGAACTGGATTTCTCCATTATCTTCTCTTGGAAGAAAGCCATTCAAGAGATATACTTGACCAGAAATATCCATTCAAGAGATACACTTGACCAGAAGTATCCACATTAGACTTTGCATAATCAATAGATAAACTCTTATTATGTTTAGTCGGTAAGGTTATAAGGTTGTTTGTTAGAGCAGGTAGCAGTAATTAGTATAGGCTTCAAAATGCAGTTTTTAATATGGCACTTGACAATACAAAATTATGCTGTTTAGCAATAATATGTTACTTAAACATGAGTATAATGACTTGTCAGCATTGTATTTGACAATTTGTGACACACTCCTACAGAGATGCTTCCCAACATTATATTTTAGAAATAAGTCTTTTCATTTCTTTCAAATTCTCTCAAGTTCTGACTCGCCTTCAGCCATGGGTTCATCCACCCACTATCTATACAGTGGTAGATCCATTCTGCAGGCTCAAGTTAGAGTCACAAGAACTAAGAAAACAAATATAATATTTTTTTAATAAATAAAAATTATCTATAAAGAAATAGAAAATATAAAAAAGTCAAATAGAAATTATGGAGCTGAAAGTTACAATAACTGAAAGAAAAAACTCTTTAGAGGGGTTTAAGAACAGATTTGAACAGAAAAAAAGAATTAGTAAACTTGAAGAGATGTAAATTACATTATCCAGTTTCAGAAGCAAAGCAAAGAAAAATGAACAGAGCCTAAGAGACTCATGGGGCACAATCAAACTTATCAGCATAGGCATGATGGGAGTCACAGAAAGAGAAGACAGAAAAGGGCAGAAGGAATATTTGAGAAAATAATGATCCAAAACTTCCCAAATTTTATTTTAAAAATATGAATGTACACATCAAAGGAGCTCAATAAACTTTAAGTAGGGTAAGTTAAGGAAGTACACATTGAGACACATCATAATAGTCAATTTCTTAGGAAAAACCATGGAAGCCAGATAGCATTTAAATTGCTGAATGATGAAAATTGTCAGTGAAGAATTTAATATATGGCAAAAATATCTTTCAGGAATGAAGGAATAATTAAGACATTTTCTTGACTTAGAGGGGTAAATACACAATACAATGTACTGAAATATATTGTAGAATTGGGCACCTGAAACCTGTTAGAATTATGTTAACCAATGTCATTCCAATAAATTCAATTAAAAATAAAAATATGGGTAGAGAAAAGGAAAATATAGAGCTCATTAATAGTAGACCTGCTCTATAATAAGTTATAAAGGAAATCCTTCAGGAAAACCAGTGAACACTTGGCAGTAACTTAAAGCCATATGAAGAAATAACATTGGTAAAGGCAACTACATAGAAAATATGACACCACAGTGCCATATTTTTAGTTTGCAACTTTATTGTTTAAAAGAGAAATGCATAAAGCAAAAAATATAAATCTATCTTAATGTACATACGATACATGAATATTTAATCTGTGAATAGCAATATAAAGAGTAAGGGCCAAAGACACATAGGAGCAGAGGTTTTGTATATTATTGAGCCTTTACTCTGGTAAGTTTTTTGTTATGTGTACTCTACCACAATGAAAAGAAAAGAAAAAGAACATACAATCTATGGACACTGACTCCAAGATATTGAAAAGGATAGAAAGGATTTTAAAGTAGCTTTTATAACTGTGTCCGATATCTTAATAAAAATATGCTAATAATGAGTGAAAAGGTAGTGTTCAAGTCAAATGGCCAGTCAGAAAACCAGCCCTCAGGACAATTCAACATTAAGAAAATTAAAATGATGAGAAATTAAATAAAAATAAGCCCTCAAGATAATTTAATATCAAGAGAGTTAAAATGATGAGAAGTTATATCATCCTTAGTATGAGTCTAAGAGATACCATCAAGGGCTTACAGAACTCTATAGGGGAAGGAACAGATGTGAGGCTTCTGTGCTCTGCTGTAATTCACAAAAAGCTTTGCAAATGACCGTAAGATGATCTCTTTCACCTTAGTACATTCAGTGCATTAACATCTTTTACTTTAGGCTGCTTAAGATGGACAGTTAGAGTAGGATAATGTCAAAGAGGGTCTATCTTGGCTTTCAGAGTTGAGCCTTCAAAGACTGTGGTTTCCTGAGAAGACCTTCTAGGCCATAAATCTTGCCTTAGATTTCTAAACAGGGATCATGGTATTGATATGGTTGCCTTAAAGGAAAACTGGAGTTTGAAGCTAAAATAATTCCTAAGTGTCTCTGAGTTCCTTTTTGCTCAGGCAGCTACCAAGTTTTTATGAGGTGTCTAGTCATAAATATTTGTCACTGGCTCAGTCTCTAGTGTTATTTTGAGATTGAACATTTAGTTTGCATTACTGCTCAGTCAGTTACACAAATGCTAATTTTGTTCTTTTATTTTTTTGACCACAAGTCATATGTTACATTTTGACTAGCGGCAGGAAATATTGAACAATAAAATATAGAGCTGCAGTTATCAAAGCAAGAATAATACTTTTAAAATATGTTCTACTGAATTCTATAGTAGACTGAAATTAATTACTCTCAGGCACGAAATCTCTAAATGAGCAGAAAGGTTGTTAACTTTCTCTTCAGGACAAAAAAATAGAAAAATATAATTCTTTCATGCATTGTTCCCCACAAACTAGTAATTTGTTGATTGATTTCTTTGTTCAAAAACCAGAAAGACATCTCAATTGAAAATTCAACCTTTAAAAATTATTACTCACTTCACATATAATGATGCCTAAAGTTAAAAAATAATTAGACTTGGTTATGGATCTTGTTATTTGGCCAATGAATATCAGTTAAGACAAAGACTACATATCTACGTATGTGATCGACATTAATTCACAGTTAAGATTAATGTAAGATTGTTGTGCTCAACTAGTGGCATATAATAACTTCTTTTAAGCTTAAAAAAAGGAAGTATTATAAAGAAATTTATTTTAAGGAGATATGTCTTACAAACAAAATTTGAAGTTGGAAAAATAGCAAACACATTATAAGCCCCCGAACCCTATTTTGTGACTTGTTTCCCAAGTTTTATACCAAGAGCCACATGGTGTCCTGATAGCTTGTCTATAGCACAGTATGGATTCTATAAGAGAAAGCCCCTAGTTACTTAATAATGCCACTAATATCTTTAATTTCTTGCACTTCCTTTTCTTAATATTGACAGCTTGCCACCATTTCTCATTGCGGGCATAGTAAAATGTATCAATCATAATTATTTATGTGTGCACAATTTTTGACTCACTTCCCAGTAGCCTTAGTGTATCTCCCAGCCTTATTGACATTTCTTCTTTGGTTAAAGGAATCTATGTGAGCAGAAGCTCTAAGAGGTTTGATTTTAAACTTTTTGTTCTTTCCCTTTCTCGTAAGATCAGCCTGCTGCAGGATGTGGCTTTTCCTTCAGTCTGGAGTCTAGGATAAGATGTCACACGTTGCTATTGCTGAGTTTAGCAGACCTCTAGCCACTTGTAACATGAGCAAAACATATATTTTATTATTGTAAATCACTGACATCTTGAGGTGTTTGTTACTTGGCAAAAGTTGACTAATAGCCAACAATTACCAACAAAATAAAACTTTTTCCCCTTGTCACATTCTTTACTTAGTAGACACATTGTTCATCAAAAACAGTATACGAAGGGCAGCCTTTCCCAAAATATGTGAGTTCATTGACAGCAGGGCGGGAAACCTTACTACTCATTTTAGTATCCCCAGTACCTAAAATAGGTTAAGAAATAATGAATATTTGAAAAACATTCACTCTCTGTGCCCCCCAAAAGTATCTCTTAAATTTCTAACTGGTTCTTACAACCTATCGCCCTGATGTCTCTTGAGTTGTATTCTCTAAAATCTCAAATTAACTTTTATAAAAGAGGTATGGGAAAGAAAATGCTACAGGGAAATAATAATACTATTAAAAATAATAGGCCCTGGCCGGCTGGCTCAGCGGGAGAGCGTCGGCCCAGTGTGTGGAAGTCCCAGATTCGATTCCTGGCCAGGGCACACAGGAGAAGTGCCCATCTGTTTCTCCACCCTTGCTCCTCTCCTTTCTCTCTCTCTTCCCTTCCCACAGCCAAGGCTTCATTGGAGCAAAGTTGCCCGGGTGCTGAGTATGGCTCCATGGCCTCCACTTCAGGTGCTAGAATGGCTGTGGTTGTAATAGAGCAACAGCCCAGATGGGCAGAGCATCACCTCCTGGTGGGCATACCGGGTGGACCCTGGTCAGGTGCATGCAGGAGTCTGTCTCTCTGCCTCCCCGCTTCTCATTTCAGAAAAAAAAAAGGAACATAAATAGACTTAGTCTTTACTATGTGCTAAATGTTGGGCTAAGTAATTGCATCCATTTTCTCATTTAAATCCCAAACACAAACCAAGAAATAAATTTAAATATTTCTTTCCCTTTCTTTTTTGAACAGAGGGGAAAGTGAGTTTCAATATTTGCAGTTGGTAAATAATTAAATTTAGGATTTTGAGCCCAGACACAGTGATTGCAGAATTGAATTCTTATCTGATTACTTCAAGTTTACATAGAGTATGTCAAAGATAAATTGAATCTAAAGTTTGTATGACCCGATGTTTTGTATGGGCCTCAAAATAGCTTTTTACAAATTGACCAGGGAACAAGTTTCAATCATGTCAGACTTTCCTCTGTTGACAGTGTCTTGGGTCTGCGAGACAGAGTACATCAGACATCTTTTGCTTTTTCCCTTCTCTTGGGTTCACCCTGACTGGCAGATGATCTTTTAGGAAAGCTTTTATTTCTGACAGTTTTGTTTTCTTTTTCTTTCTTTCTTTCTATTTTTATTCTGCAAAGTGCACAAGGATTGATGAGACAATTGCCTGCAAAGTGCTTTGAGTTCTGGGGAGCCAAGAGACGATTTAAGTGCAAGAAATTATTCTACTACATAAATCAGCACTGAGTTTTTAAATAGAAACCCTCTTTAAAGAGTAACACTGAGGTCGAAATGAAAATCAGCAGGAGCCAAGCAGTTCAGTAAAGGTTAACTGTCTCCCACAGACACAGAGGTGTGAGAGGTTAGCAATGGAACGAGAGAGCCAAAATCCACTCCAGAAACCACCTCAGAGGCCCTCAAGTCTAAACCATTTTACTTAAAAAAAAAGTGAGAAAACATGTCCAAAGTGCAAAACCCATTGGGTTAAGTGTCTTGCCTGAGGTCACACAGCTAGTTTGGATTAATGAAGCACAGAAATGTTTATCTGCGGAGGACACCAATGACACGTATCATCAGATCGATCGCCAAGGAGAAAGATGCAGGGAGGACTGGGTTGCTGGGTGGATGGGGATAGCGCCAGTGAAAAGAGAGATCTTGAGCTCAGTCTGAAGGACCGGCAAGATCTGAATTTTGAATAAGTGAGGGAGCAAGGGAGATGCCTTCCATGCCGTTAGAACTGTGTGAACTTGATTTTAGAGTGTGGGATACACACGGTAAGAAAAATTGTAGCACCGTATACTGTAAGTTGACATAGGCTCAATAGAAGATCCAGGGCCTATAATTTACTGATGTTTTCTTAGCCTCTTACTCCAACTATTTCTTCCTTCTTTCCACAAACACAAATGGCCTCTTTCTACAAACACAAATGGACTGAATCCTAGCTTCTTGGAAAAGGAGTGCAAATAAAAATTAATAAATTATTCCCTACACCAAGGAGTTAAGAAATTGTCTATTTACCTATGCATCAACATATAGTCCCTTGTTACGAGTAGAACATAAGAACGTAAGAGATGGACAGATAATGCCATGGTAGTTCAGTGGAGACACAGGTTTGTTCTGGCAGGAAAGATAGTAGCAACCATAACCAAGACTTGTATTGCGTTTACTACATGCTGCGCTGTGTTTAAGGGCTTTACATGCATTAACTTATGCAAGCCTCACCACTGTTCTATGTGGTAGTTTCTATGTCAACAGGAATCTGTCTCTCCATAGCTCTTGGCTCAGTTTTCCCTGCCTTGGCTGGATTCTTGGTGGTATTTCCAGGATAGTGGAAGAGTTGCAGGGTCATGCTGTGCCTAATTGGAGACTGAAGCAAATACTGATTCTGTCTTTATTTTAAAATTTTGATATATTTTTATCATATATATTTTTTGTTTTAGTTTTAAAAATAAAAAATTAAAATATGAGTTGATCCCTGGTCAGTTGGCTCAGTGGATAGAGCATCAGCCTGGTGTGCAGATGAAATTAAAATATGAGTTGAGCCCTGGTCAGTTGGCTCAGTGGATAGAGCATCAGCCCGGTGTGCAGATGTCCAGGGTTCAATTCTCGGTCAAAGCACACATGAGAAACAATCATTGGCTTCTTTCCCCCTTCCTCTCTCCCTTCTCTCTCTCTTCCCCTCTCTCATCTAGTGGCTCAATTGGTTCAAGCATTGGCCCCGGGTAGTGAGGATAGCTTGATGAATTTGAACATCAACCCTAGATGGGGGTTGTCGGGTGGATGCCAGTTGGGGTCCATGCGGGAGTCTGTCTCTCTGTCTCCCTTTCTCTCACTTTAAAACATAATAATTTATTGAAAAAATAATTTTGATTACTGAGATTTAAAATATTTGTATACACTGTGGAAGGATTCTCCCCATCTAGTTAATTAACATATTTTGACCTCACATATTTACCTTTTTTGTGTGAGAGCATTTAAGTTTTACTCTCTTAGCAAATATTAATTATATAGTAGTGCTATCCAGTACAGTCACCATGTTTGACATTAGCGCCTCAGACCTTATTCATCATACAGCAGAAAGATTATACCTTTTACCAAACTCTCCCTATTTCCCCCACTTTGTAGCCCCTGGCAGCCACTTTTCTATTCTGCTGCAATGAGTTTGACTTTTTTATTTTTTTAATATTCCATCTATAAGTGATATTCTATGGCATTTGCCCTTCTCTGACTTACCTCACTTAGTATAATGTCCTAGGGGCCATACATGTTGATGCAAATGGCAGGGCTTCCTCCTTTTGCTTGACTGAATAATATTCTACTGTTTGTACCCCTGTGTTGGTCAGTCGTTGGCTGTGGCCTAGGGGTTGAAGAAGTCAACTTTGCTCGGCTGAGGGCATTTTGGGGAATGAGGCTGTTGTGCTTTGTCTTAAGCCACCCATGTGGCCGCTAGGGATGTCTGTATGGGCCAGTAAAGGGGTGTGGCCAGGCCCCACCAGTGCCCAGTGCAAGGGGTGGTAATAAAAAATACAATTATGAGCAAAGGGAAATTGATGCTGCTTAGGCATTCAACAGATGTCCTCTTAGCTCCTTAGCAAAGGAAGTAGACTTGATTGTCCCTGAATGACGTCTCCTTCAGTGAAGAAAAGATAGATAACACACCCTTTCCTGAATTCTGATGGAACACTGGAGCAAAGGAGGCTGCCTGGCTTTTAAGTACAAGCTCTCAGCAGAGAATCCACTGGCAGTGCTGCTCACCTGAGCTTACCTCCCTGCTTCCACATATCCGCCCACATCGCGGAACGACAGGGAACATGCTGACAGTCCATGTGCCGCCTGTACAAGAGACAATTACAGTGGGCAAAATAGACTTCTTCCTTGAAAATCCATTAGGGGTAGTGTCACGGCGTGGAGAGGCTCCATATCCTGGGAAGACTGTGCTGGTGGAGTGAACCGCAGTCAAGAGAGGAAAGAGAAGCCGCTGTCAGTGGCAGGCCATTGCCAGGGGGCTGCGTAAATGTGCCTCTGTTGGCCAGCGGAGCCCTGTCACCCTTTCATTAGAAGTAATTGAATGCCTACAGAGGCAGTAATTACAAATACGGGCCAGGCCTCACAGGCTCATCTGTCTTTGTTTATCATCACAGTAAGGGTATTGATCATTATGAGGGCCCTCCTGTCCCTAAGATAGGGACAGAAAAATTGAATTAATGAGGCCTGGCGTGTATTGTGTAACACATGCCTGCAGGGAAAAGGCAGATGAGAAGTGCTGGGAACGTGAGCACTTGATTTCCTGGAGGGTCCAGGCTGCTAACACTCTTCAGTGCTTCCTCTGCAGGGGCCCAGGCTCAGATTCCCATCCCTCTAGCATCTTTGCATTGGCTGCAGCCAACACAGCCCCACAGCTGCAAAGCAAACTCAGTAGCTCTCCTCGTAGAGCACCTTTCTGCAGGTACTATCTAGAGAAAGAAAGCAGGGAGGGAGGAAGGGAGAAGGAAGGAAGGAAGGAAGGAAGGAAGGAAGGAAGGAAGGAAGGAAGGAAGGAAGGAAGGAAGGGGAAGGGAGGGGGAGGGAAGGGAAGGGAAGGGAAGGGAAGGGAAGGGAAGGGAAGGGAAGGGAAGGGAAGGGAAGGGAAGGGAAGGGAAGGCCAACTCATTCTGAAAGTTGGTAGATGAAGGGAAAGAACCAAGCACTTAACTTGCCTGGAGGGCTTGTTTAAAACAAAGATGCTTTTTCCTCCCAGAGTTTCTGACTGAGGTCTGGGATGGGGCTGGAGAGTCAGCATTTCTAGCCAGTTCCCAGGTGTTGCTGCTACTGCTGGTCCTGGACCACACAGTAAGAACCGCTGGATTAGCTTGAGACAGAGGATCAAAGGGGCCAGAGGAAAAGAGGACAGAGGGAAGGGGATGATGGAATAGGATAAACCTGGAGGGAAGGGAGGGAGGGCACTATGGGAAGGGGGCAAGGGAGATGCTGAGGGGAATATGGGGGAGGGGAGAAACGCATTTGGGGCAACACTAGAAACTATGTAAAGACAATAAATTAAAATCAGTAACAAAAAGAACCACTGGATTAGCACATTCCTGTTTTGTAAACTTTAATGAAATCACAGATGTCAGCAGTGATCATCAGTGACTATTAAGGTTACAAATCATGATGTATCTGAATGGTACATCTCCTGGTGGAAGCACAGAAAACCATCTGTGAAAATGTCAAGCTATTGATCCCAAATCAGTCAAGCCAGACTAACTGCTAGTTTACAGAGGATACAGGGATTAGAGAAGCAAGTTAACATGCCACAGGGAAGCAGACAGCAAAATCTAGACTAGTAGAACCTTTAAGACGAGTCAGTTATTGTCTGGAAGAAGAGAGAAGAAAGGGAACATATGGATTCTAGGAAACTTAAAGGATACCTGAACCCAGTGATTTGACCCATTCCTATTTGGATCTGATCCAATAATTGTGAAAAAGAAAATTGTGAGACAAACAGGAAAACTTGGAATCTGACCAAATGGCTGATGATGTCGGGAATTACGATCACCCTCACTCTTACTCTTCCCAGGCCTGGGTTCCTTGTCTATCTCAGACTCTCAGCTTCAGTATCATCCTCTCAGAGAGGTTTGCATTGACCATCTCATCTAGATAGCTCCCCCTTCTGTGACTTAACATCTTGTTTCTTTACTGCATAGAACCTACTGCTCACTGTAATTATGTTACTTGGTTATTTGTTTGTTTTTTAGTCACATCTTCATCCGGACAGTAAATTCCACAAGCCCACATCTCTCTTGGTATGGTCATCTCCCCAGTACACATTGTTAGGAACACAGTCAATCCACAGTATATATTTCCCAAGTGAAGAATGAATAACTCTTAGGGTGTTCTATTTCATTATTTATTTACTTATTTTTTAAATAAAAAATTTTCCATTGATTTGAGAGTGAGAAAGATAGAGACAGAGAGAAGAAGAAGAGATGGGGGAGGAAGAGAGAGGGAAGCACCAACTCCTTGTTCCACTTAGTTGTTCCATTTAGTTATGTACTCATTGGTTGTTTCTCACACATGCCCTGACCAGAGGTCAAACCTGTGCCCTCAGCGTGCAGGGATGGTGCTCCATTCACTGAGCCACCTGGCCAGGGCAATCTTAGAGTATTCTAACGTTGACAAATTATTTTCTCATACCTGCTTTTAATTGTTCTTATGACCTTATCAGAACCCTCTGAGGTAGATAATACTATTTTGCCAATGTGGGGGGTGAAGTCAAACGTGTTGAGTGATTTGTCTAGAATCATAAGTAGTGCCAAACCATCATAGGCAGGACAAAAGATGGTCTGACTCCAAACCTGATGATCTCTCTGTTTCAATTTTTTTGTTCAGAAGTGTCTGAACATCTAGAAATAGTCATTTTAACAGTTAAACTTCTGCTTGATGGTCTTGGTGGGAGAGAGGGACTCTTATTTAATATGTTCTTTATCTCTGTCCATATAGGCAGGTGTAGCAAGCACCTGAGATGCTGCACATTTGGTTGAGTGAAGATATTGTATATGGCAAGTTAGCATCCTTGAAGTGGGGTGGTTTGCCATTCCCAATTAGGCTATCAGTTCAGTTTTTTGACTATTCTTGAGTAGTCAAACATGTCTAAGATCTCCCATATCTATCTATCTATCTATCTATCTATCTATCTATCTATCTATCTATCTATCATCTATCTGTCTATCTATCTATCTATCTATCTATCTATCTATCTATCATCTATCTGTGATCTATCTATGTACCTACCTGCCTATCAACCAACCAACCAACCTACCTACCTACCTACCAATCAATCCATCTATTGATCCATCCACCCAGCCACCTACATATCCACCCACCTACTTATTACCTACCTGCCTAACTTAATCGCAATCTATTTCTCTATCTCTGTCTCTCTCTCATTTACCTTTTTTCTCTCCATCTTCATACCTTTCTCTATCTCTATCTCTATCTGAATCTCTAGTACCTATATCTTTTTTTGTCTCTCTATCTCTCTACTCTTAATATTATTCCTCCTTCTTTCTTTTTTTATTGATTTTAAATTATTATGTTTACATAGATTCTAGTGTTGCCCTGAATGCATCCCCCTCCCCCGTATTTCTCTCAACATATCCCTTGTCCCCCTCCCCATAGTGCCCTCCCGCCTTCCCTTCAGGTTTATCCCCTCCTATCATCCCCTTTCCCTCTGTCCTCTTTTCCTCTGGTCCCATTGATCCCTCCTCTGTCTCAATTCCTTTCCTCAGTTCTCACTGTTCCTTGGATTCCTCAAATGAGTGAGGTCATATGATATTTTTCTTTCTCTGCCTGGCTTATTTCACTTAACATAATAGTTTCCAGGTCAATCCATGTTATCACAAAAAGGTAAGATTTTCTTTTTTTTCATGGCCCCATAGTATCCCATTGTATATATGTACCACCACTTTTTATTCCACTCGTCCACTGATGGACACTTGAGCTGTTTCCAGATCAACGCTATTGTGAACAATGCAGCCATAAACATGGGCATGCATTTCTCCTTTTGAAACAGTGCTATGATGTTCTTAGGGTATATTCCTAAAAGTGGGATAGCTGGGTCAAAAGCCAGTTTGATTTTTAAATTTTTGAGGAATCTCCATACTGTTTTCCACAGTGGCTGCACCAGTCTGCATTCCCACCAGCAGTGCAGGAGGGTTCCCTTTTCTCCACATCCTTGCCAGCACTTATTCTGTGTTGTTTTGCTGATGAGCGCCATTCTGACTGGTGTGAGGTGATATCTCATTGTGGTTTTAATTTGCATTTCTCTAATGATTAGTGATGTTGAGCATTTTTTCATATGCCTATTGGCCATCTGTATGTCCTCTTTGGAGAAGTGTCTATTCATTTCTTTTGCACATTTTTTGACTGGATTGTTTATCTTCCTGGTGTTGAGTTTTATAACTTCTTTATAAATTTTAGTTATTAACCCCTTATCAGATGTGTTGTCGAATATGTTTTCTCATTCTGTGGTTTGTCTTTTTATTCTGTTCTTATTGTCTTTAGCTGTGAAAAGCTTTTTAGTTAGGTATAGTCCTATTTGTTTATCCTGTCTTTAATTTCACTCGCCTGTGGAGGTAAATCAGCAAATATATTGCTGCGACAGATGTCAGAGAGCTTGCTGCCTATGTTTTCTTCTAAGATGCTTATGGTTTCATGGCTTACACTTAATTCTTTTATCATGTTGAGTTTATTTTTGTGAATGGTGTAAGTTGGTGGTCTAGTTTCATATTTTTGGAGGTAGCTGTACAAGTTTCCCAACAACATTTGTTGAAGAGGCTGTCTTTACTCCATTGTATGCTCTTACCTCCTTTGCCAAATATCAGTTGTGCATAAAGCTGTGGGTTTATTTCTGGGTCCTCTGTTCTGTTCCATTGATCTATAAGCCTGTTCTTATACCAGTACCAAGCTGTTTTGAGTACAATGGCCTTGTAGTACAACTTGATATTAGGAAGAGTGATACCTCTCACTTTATTCTTCCTTTTCAAGATTGCTGGGGCTTTTCGTGTTCTTTTTCGGTTCCATATAAATTTTTGGAATATGTCTTCTATATCTTTGAAGTATGTCATTGGTATTTTAATTGGTATTGCATTGAATTTATAAATTGCTTTGGGTAATATAGACATTTTAATGATGTTTATTCTTCCTAATCATGAGCACGGTATATGCTTCCACTTGTTTGTATCTTCCTTGATTTCTTTTATCAGTGTTTTATAATTTTCCGAGTACAAGTCCTTAACCTCCTTGGTTAAATTTACTCCTAGGTACTTTATTTTTTTAAATGCAATAGTGAAAGGGATTGTTTCCTTAATTTCTTTTGCTGACAGTGCATTGTTGGTATATAAAAATGCCTCTGATTTCTGAGTATTAATTTTATATCCTGCCACCTTGCTGAATTCATTTATAAGGTCCAGTAGTTTTTTGACTGAGACTTTAGGGTTTTCTATATACAATAGCATATCATCTGCAAATAGTGACAGTTTTACTTCTTTTCCAATTTGTATGCCTTTTATTTCTTCTTCTTGTCTGATTGCTGTAGCTAGGACTTCCAGAACTATGTTGAATAAGAGTGGTGAAAGGGGGCACCCCTGCCTGGTTCCTGATCTTAAGGGGATTGCTTTTAATCTTCGTCCATTTAGTATGATGTTTGCTGTGGGTTTGTCGTAGATGGCCTTTATCATGTTAAGGAATGTTCCCTGTATTCCCACTTTACTGAGAGTTTTGAGCATGAATGGGTGCTGGATTTTATCAAATGCCTTTTCTGCATCTATTGAAATTATCATGTGATTTTTGTCCTTCCTTTTGTTTATGTGATGAATCACATTGATTGATTTGCGAATATTGAACCAGCCTTGCCTCTCCAGAATAAATCCCACTTGATCATGTTGTATCATTATTTTCATATATTGCTGGATCCGGTTGGCTAATATTTTGTTGAGAATTTTAGCGTCTAAATTCATCAGGGATATAGGCCTATAATTTTCTTTCTTTGTGTTGTCTTTTCCCATTTTTGGGATCAGAATTATGCTCACCTCATAAAAGGAGTTTGGAAGTCTTCCTTCCTCTTGAATTTTTTGAAATAGCTTGAGGAGGATAGGAGTTAGTTCTTTTTTGAATTTTTGATAGAATTCACTTGTGAAGCCATCAGGCCCAGGACTTTTCTTTTTTGGGAGTTTTTTGAAAACTATTTCGATCTCATTTGTTGTAATTGGTTTGTTTAGGTGTTCTGATTCTTCCTGATTGATTTTTGGAAGGTTATATGATTCAAGAAATTTGTCCATTTCACCCAGATTGTCTAATTTTTTGGCATATAGTTCTTCATAGAATTTTCTTACAATGCTTTGTATTTCTGTTGTGTCAGTTGGTATTTCTCCACTGTCCTTTCTAATTTTATTTATTTGTGTCCTTCTCTTTTTTTCTTGGTGAGTCTAGTTAAAGGTTCATCAATCTTGTTTACCTTTTCAAAGAACCAGCTTCTGGTTTCATTGATCCTCTGTATTGTTTCCTTAGCCTCTATGTCATTTATTTCTGCTCTGATCTTTATTATTTTCTTCCTTCTACTGGTCCTGGGTTTTATTTGCTGTTGTTTTTCTAGTTCTTTTAGATGGAGGGTCAGGTTGCTTATTTGAGCTTTTTCTAGCTTCTTATGATATGCCTGTAGTGCAATAAACTTCCCTCTCAGAACTGCTTTTGCTGTGTCCCATAAATTTTGAGTTGATGTATGCTCATTATAATTTGCTATGATTTGATTGAACAAAGTTTCCATTTCCTGTCCTCTCTCCTCTTCTTCAGGCACTCCTATGATGCGAATGTTGTTTCTCTTCAGGTTGTCACAGAGCTTCCTTATAGTTTCCTCACATTTTTTGAGTCTCTTTTCCTTTTACTTCTCTGCTTCTGTGCCTTTGTTTATTGTGTCCTCTAACTCACTGATTCGATCCTCAGCATGATTCATCCTGCTTTTAATTCCTTCCATTGTGGTCTTCAGTTCTGATAATGTATTTGTCATTTCTGTCTGATTCTTTTTTATTATTTCAATTTTGTTTTTTATACTTGTTATCTCTTTATTTAGGTGTTCATAATGACTATCCATTGTTGCTCTAATTTCTTTGAACATCCTAACTATCATTATTCTAAATTCTGCTTCTGGTAATTTGGTTATATCTGGTTCATTCAGGTCCTTCTCTGGGGATTTCTCTTGATTCATTTGGTTTGCATTCCTCTGCCTGCCCATTTTTTCTGTGTATAAGCAAGTTGTGGCCACGGGAGTTCAGTAGGTGTTGTCTTTGTGTTCTCTAGGTGTGGTCTGTCTGCAGGCCCGCCACCCCCTCTGCTTCTGCCTAGGGCGGTTGGGTATGGGCATTGCCAGCGCTGGCCCACTGTGGCTTTTGCTGTGATTTCTGCCTCTCCTCCGTGGGAGGTATCATCACTCAAGCCACAAGCCTCAGCACCAAGGGTAGAGGTGAGCACCTTTGCTCAGCTGCGGACCGAGCCTGTTTCCAGACTTCCGCCCAGAACCCGCAGTTAGAGCCTGCTCGCCACAGTTTCGCGGGTTGGGTTGGGCTTTTGGTGTGCTCTCATCTGTGAGCCTTTGCCCGTCTGGAGCTTTAGCCCTGCCCTCGAGGCCAGGGCCCTTCTGCTCAGGGTCGCAAACCAAGGTTTATTGGGCCAGGCGTGTTTGCTGGCATGCGCTCAGCTGCGAGCTTCTGCTCGTCCCGGACTCTACTCCGCCACTCGTTCAGAGCCCGCTCGTGCACGTAGGATGGCAAATCGCGGTTTCTTTGGCCGGGCGGGGCTAGTAGCGTGAGCTCAACTGCGAGCTTCCATTCGTCCCTGGTCCTAGCCCCATCCCTGCGGTCAAGGCCGGCTTGCGCAGGGTCGCAGAACAGATCTCTGCCCATTCCTTGTCTCCCGCTTTGTCCCCACAGGTGGGATTACAGGCAGGCCCGCAGCTTCCGGACCGCTTTCGCGTGTCCCTCCGCCCCTGCTGGGCTATACCGAGCTCCCACCAGCTTGGCCTCTGCCCACGCCGACAGAACCGTGTTTCAGCATCCTGCTGCCACCATACCCTTCAGCAACCCTCAGCAGAGTAGGAAGGGACCTAATACTCCACACTGTAGGCCTGGGAGCTCCCTCACTTGTTTCACTGCTCAAAACTGTCCAAACACCTCTTCTATGCTCCGGGACTGTAGGCTAAGGCTTGGTTCCTGGGACCCAGGTCCCTCCCTCTCAGCCAAACTCTCCTCCCTCCACTCAGGTCTCTCCGGGCTGCCGTTTGCTCCGGGAAGCTGGGCAGCCCTCTTCATGTTTTTGCTGTTCCTACCAGTCTCAATGTGGCTTCTTCTGTGTTCCTTGGCTGAAGAGTCCACGTAGTTTAGTTCAAAGTTGGTTTATCCAGATGATGGTTCTTAAAATTGAGTTATAATCCACTTTGGTTCTGGGAGTTGGAAGTTGGTACGTCCGCTCCTTCTACCCTGTGTCTTTTGATTGGATCATTTAATCCATTTGCATTTAAGGTTATTATTAATATGTAGTTTTTTATTGCCATTTTATTCTTTAAAGCTGTATTCCTCTTTTGCTATATTGTTTTCCCACTTTGATCTGTTTACAACAGGCCCCTTAACATTTCTTGCAGCATTAGTTTGGTTTTAGTGAATTCCTTGAGTTTTTTTTTTTTCTAGGAAGCTTTTTATTTCTCCTTCAATTTTAAAAGATAACCTTGCTGGATAAAGTAGTCTTGGTTGTAGGTTCTTGTTCTGCATTACTTTGACTATTTCTTGCCATTCCCTTCTGGTCTCAAGTGTTTCTGTTGAGAAGTGAGATGTTATACTTATGGGGGCTCCTTTGTAGGTGATAGCCTTTTTTTCTCTAGCAGCTTTTAATATTTTCTCTTTATCTCTTAGCTTTATTATTTTAATTATGATGTGTCTTGGTGTAGATTTCTTTGGGTTTCTCTTTAATGGAGTTCTCTGTGGTTCTTGAACTTGTGATATTTTTTCTTTCATCAATTTAGAGGAGTTTTCAGCTATGATCTGATAGAACTAAGTCTCTATCTCTTGTTCTTTCTCTTCTTCTTCAGGAACCCCTATGGTGTGGATGTTATTTCTCTTCATGTTGTCACAGAGCTCTTTTAGAGTTTCCTCAGACTTTTTGAGTCTCTTTTTTTTTCTGCTCTTCTTCCATGCCTTTGTTTATCTTGTCCTCTAACTCGCTGATTCAATCCTCAGCTTTATCCATCCTGCTTTTAATTCCTTCCATTGTGGTCTTCATTTCTGATATTGTATTTGTCATTTCTGACTGAGTCTTTTTTATCATTTCAATGTCCTTTTTTATATTTGTTATCTCTTTATTTAGGTGTTCATATGACCATCTATTATTGTTCTGAGATCTTTGAGCATGCTAACAATCATTATTTTAAACTCTGCATCCAGTAATTTGGTTATATCTGACTCATTCAGGTCCTCTTCTGGGGATTTCTCTTGATTCATTTGGGTTGCATTTCTCTTCCTTCCCATTTTGTCTGTGTATAAGAAGGTTTTGGCCACTGGAGTCCAATAGTTGTTGCCTCTGTGTTCCCTAGGTGTGGTCTGTCTGTAGGCCCACCACCCCCTATGCCACTGCCTAGGGCATTAGGGTATGGGCGTTGCTGGCACTGTCCCACTGTGGCTGTCACTTTGGTTTCAACCTCTTCTCTATGGGAGGGGCTGTGTTCACATGCCTGTGTCTACAAACCTCCACTGGCCTTGGCCTTCACCCCGCCACCATGGGTGCAGGCAGGGATGAGCACCTTTGCTCAGTTGTAGGACTCCACCTGTTCCTGAGTTCCTGCCCTGCACCCCCGAGAGGAGCTGGCTCATGCATCCAGCCACAAGCCTTGGCTCCGCAGGCTGGTGGGTCTACATGCCCGCTCTCAGTCATGGGTCTTTGCCTGTTCCGGGCTTCTGCCCCACCCTTGTGGGAGAAGCCAGCTCATGCATTGGACCACATTGGGCTGCAAGCCTTGGCTCTGTGGGCTAGGCGTACCCATGCTCAGCAGCTGGTCTCCACCCGATCCTGAGCTCCAGCCCTTCCCACACAGGCGGGATTGCAGGCGGGCCCACAACCTGGCCAGACTGCTATTGCACATCTCTTCTGCCCCAGTTGGTCAAGACTGAGCTTACACCTGGGCCTCAGTTGTGGCCAGCCGACGGAACCATGCTTCTGCGTTCCACCTCCAGCAGCCCTCTGGTGAGCCCTCAGTCGTGTGGGTGGAGGTGCTGCAGCTCAGACCCTAACACTCAATACTGTAGTCCCGAAAGCTCTCTCCTTCTAAGCGACTCTGCTCTGAGTGCTGGGGAAGAGCTTGTTTGGCTCGTGTCTTGCTTTCCTTTGCTGGTATTGCTGGTTCCAAGAGAAATATTCACTTCAGATTTGGAAAGTGACTTAGCCCAGGGGTTAGGGTGGCTGTCTCTCAAAGTGTTTCTCCCTGTGCCTCCTAGATTATACTCTCTTCCTGCTGCTTCAGTCCTCTCTTCTCTCCCCGTCCCCCAGAGCCCCAGGTGAGTGGTTGTGAAAGAGGTTTTCTGCAAGGTCTCTTTAAGAATAGTCCTGGGTCTGAGAAATCTCTCTCTTTCTCACAAACAGTATCCTGACTTGTTTTGCAGCTAAAAACTGTTTATATGCCTCTTCTAGGCTCTGGGGCTGTAGTCTGGGGCTTTGTTCCTAGGCTCAGAACCCTCCCCTTTCTGCTAAACTCACTTCCCACCACGTGAGTCTCTCAAGGCTGCCATTTGCTCAAGGAGCTGACAGCCCTCTCAGCGTTTCCACTTTTCCTACCAGTCTCTGTGTGGCTTCTTCAGTGTTCCTTGGTTGAAGAGTTCTCTTAGATTAGTCCAAAGTTAGTTTTTCCAGATGATGGTCCTTAAAATTAAGTTGTAATCCACTTTGGTTCTGGGAGGTGGAAGTTGTTACATCCGCCTATTCCATCACCATATTGCCACCCTGCCTCTTTCTTACTTTGATCACATTGTTGTCATAGAAAAACTTATTAAAATCATTGTCCACAAGCATTGCTTTTCATTTCTCACTTTCTAGTCTTTCTTCCTTTCACAATAAATCGGTTTTTCTTTCCTTCCATTCTGTTCAAACTATCTTTGACAAAGTAACAATTTTCATATTTCTAGACCCAATGGTCTGGTCTTATATTACTTGATCTCAGAAGCATTGGACACTGACCATTTTTTCCTCATTGAATTATTATTTTCTTGGTTTATTAGGATCCATTAACTACAATCACAAAATCTCAGTGACTTAGCACAATAACATTTTATTTCTTGCTCATTACATTATTCATGCTTACAATAAAGGAAAAAAGAACATGAAGGATTATGTGGGAGATTTTTAGGAACCCGGCTTAGAGTAATGTATATCACTTTCACCCACATTCTGTTTTTAATTATTTTGGATCTTCCAGGATACAAGGGGTGCTAAAAAACGAGGTCTGTAGATGAATATCTGCTTCCCAGAAATAGCTCTACATTATGGAAAACAAGTATGAATCTATGGTAGGCAACTAACCTGTCTTGGCCATGAGTAAAGAAGCAGGCAGGTGCCGGGTTATGTATGTTCCCACATCTACAAAGCAGTGCTTAGCGTACTCTCTTCTCCAATTTCATCTCTGCTTTGGGCAACAAAAGTCACTTTTCCAGGTCACCATGCCTTTCCCCTAGTGACAGTCTTAGGTCCTTAGGAAGATACCTCACAGATAGAGATTTCATGGGACTCTCAGATCACTCCTGCATCTAGATCTTTTTTAGAATAGGGACCAGTTAATTCTAGATATCCTTTGACAAGCTCCCAGTAACTTAATTGTCCAAATACAGAGAAAATGGATTTCTTAGTGGAAGGCACATATTTATTAGTTTCATATTTAATGTGTTCCCCATGCTCTTTGTACTCTGGTGTGTACTCTAGGACTATTCGGGTCATAGAAGGAACTTTGTTACCCAGTACTGGGCCACAGTTCTGCAGTACTTTCTATAGCACATTTAGAAAAAAATCATGCATTACAAGCACAATATGTGTAGACAATTACTGGCTTTGTTTCATGTGGATGCTTAAGGCTTTGTTTTAATAAACCGATAAAAGCACAAGAGCTCTCACTGTGCTTCTCTTTTATCTGGAGCAAGATTTATGATATGGTAGGTCTCTTGATAGTATCCCCATTTTATCACAGGGGCTGGCTCAGAGTCAAACACATTCTGGGGTTTGCATGTGCAAGTGAGCACTAGACACTCAGGCCAGGCAACCCCTTCGCGTAAAAAGACCTCCAGATGGGGTTGAAAGAAGGAGAGTATCATGTACTTCTTATCTATGACTCCATTCAGATCTTAAGTTTCCTTAAAAGCTGTCCAAGTTTCTTCTCTTGTGAACGTACTTTACTCTGAAAGCTATAGTTGGTAGGGAATACCATCATCATAATTCTGGGTTTGTTCAGGATGACTGAAGTCCTTGGAGCATCCTGCTGCCCCTCAGAATCCTTGACAGTATGACCCAGATAATTTCCAACAACTGTGATGCAGTATCTGAGAAAATGCAGGCTGTAAGGAGTAGGGGGCCTGGGGCTGGCATTTACAAAGGCCAATCTCTGGCAATGTTCTCCTTGGTGCAGAATAATTCATTAAAACAGATACTCATTGAACATTTAATATTCTGTACCCAGTGCTATGTAATTAATGATATAAACAACAAGAAAATAACATGATTCCCCTTCAAAACTGTAGGACTTAATTCCTAAGTGCTGTGAGTATTCCTGGCTGACAGCCTTCAACTGTCAACCCTTGTCAGGAATTGATTCAGCTAGAGAGAGCTGTCTCACCCAAGGTCACATCCCTTTACCATGGCAGTCCATATATCATGATTGGTCTGAAGGTCTAACCCTGAAGGGCTATCCCAACTTCAGAGTGGTATGTACTCTCAACCCAACTGGTGCAACCCAACAATTGCAGCCCAACTATTCCCTTTACCCCGTTTTGCTTTCTCCCTGTCCCTTCTTCAGTATTCTCAAGAGTACTCCTCAACAGTCTACCTGCGTGCTGATGTGAATCTCAGAGTCTGCTTCCTGAGGCACCCAACCTGAAATGATAGGATATCCAGAGAATCTTTGACTGAGGTGCTCACAATCTACCTATAGAAATGTAAGTAACTAACTGTAATGCCTCTTATGAGAGCCAGTGCTATGAGAACAATGAGGGAGAAGGAACAAATAACATTTCTCCTAACCTTTCTTCCCATCAGACCAGAAAGAATGATCCCTGCCCTATATGAATACGGGATAATTATCACCTTATGTAGCCAGGATATGAAAGGATGTTCAAGGGCCATTTATTTTTTTCTCATTTCTCTTTTACAACGTCTTTCTCTTCACAATTGTACAATGCCTGGATTTTCATTGCTGATGGAAAATGGACTTTCAAAAACTCCTGGGTAGACACTGCTTATTCTGCCATGGGTCTAAAAGGCTGACTCCCAAGTGATGGGCTTTGGGTGATCAATAACTCAATTGTTTCCAGACTTGCTGAAGCAGGTTTTACATTCAAAGTGTAGAAAACAAAGAACTCAAAGAAAGAAAAGAGTTCAACTAAAGAGAGCTAGATTACATCGTTAAATCTTTAATTAACCTGATGGCTTTGACTTAAGAAAATCAATGGAGCTTTCTCACTTGTAGAAAAGAATAAATTTAATATTTTATGTCCAAATGCTCTGTCCATATTTTTCTATTTTAGCATATAACTTCTTTGGTGGGTACCTGTGGGGCTCATTTTCTGAGAAGAAAACTTTCAAAATTAGAAACCTTTTTATTTTTTTGCTGGAAAGATAACTATATTTGGCACAAGATTTAAAAAGACCTTAAGATTTAAAAAAAGAAAAAAACCCCACTTCACTGGAAGCTACCTTCCAGTAGCTTTGATTTTAAAAAGCTTTGCGTGTGCGTGCGTGTGTGTGTTTGTAGGGTAAAGAGGAATGAAATAATTTTACATGGATCTAATTGGTTTAAACTTGTTCCTTTGGGAGACTATTGAATTTTTCAGTATTCCTTCTTATCCACAGGGGATATGTTCGAAGATCCCCAGTGAATGCCCAAAACTGTAGATAGCACTAAACACTATATTCTATGTTTTATCCTATATATACATGCCTATAATTAACTATAATTTATAAATTAGGCAATTTCATAGATTGAAGATTCTTTCTTATTATAGATCTTAGCAACCTCAGCATATGATTTTTTTCCTTCCCTTATTAAGTGGAGAACTTTCATCCTTTCATTTAAAGGAAACACTTTTCAGCTTCCTTTTGGCATATCTGAATTGCCAGCGTGACTACTCTTATGCTTTCGGGCCATTATTAAGTAAAATAAGGGTCATTTGAACACAAGCACCTCAATCTGATACCCAAGACAGCTAAGTGACTAATGGGTGGGAGGGTCTACAGATTGGAGACTCTGGAAAAAGTTAACATTCATGTTCCAGTTGTGACAGCTCCAAATATCATTGTGTTACTCTGAATGGTGTGCAATTTATAACTTCTAAATTGTTTATTTTTGGAATTTTCCATTTATATTTTTGGACCATGATTGACCACAGGTAACTGAAACTATGGGAAGGGGAGACTACTGTATTTCAATAGAGGTCACTGGTCAGTAAAGTACTGCACTAAGTATTTTGGAAAGACCCCAAACAAGTACTTATCTGTGTTTCCAGTTTAATAAGTTTTTGTTTAATGCTCAGTTAGCTATGGCTATACTTGTTCAAGTTTCATGAGCACCGACAAATCTATTAGCACATTCAAGTTACTAGTAGAGTTCAAAATGAAACTGCCAGCACAAGGGATACCTTAAAATTCTTCTTCCATCTCTATTCACTGGTAGGGATGTGACAGTTATCTTAAAGGCCTACAAATCTCTGTGTGTTTGTGTGTGTGTATGTGTGTGTGTATGTATACCGTATTTTTCGCTCCATAAGATGCACTTTCCCCGCCAAAAGTGGAGTGGAAAATGCCTGTGCATCTTATGGAGTGAAAAATATGGTATTTTATTAAATATTTTAACACACCATTTGGTTCAGAATATTTTTTTTCTTATTTTCCTCCCTAAAACTCTAGGTGTGTCTTATGGTCAGGTGTATCTCATGGAGCAAAAAATATGGTGTGTGTATATATGTGTGTGCATGTGTGTATTTCTCTCTCTATATATTTCCTTGTGTTCTTCAGTGTAGCTTTATGATTCTAGCAATTATCATCCATAAAATAATGAATCAAATAAGTCAAGTTTAGTTTTAAGAAATATAAACTACTCTAGCCTTATTTGGCAGGAGTTCAGAGATAAGATATTCATAGTCTTCCTGGAAGGCCTAGAGGATCAGGTTCAAGGCGAGGCCTAGAGGTATAACTCCCAGGACCAAATCGACATAAACTCGTATATAATTTCAGAGGGAGGACAGGACACCAATTGAATGAGTAAAGTCTTACCTTTTCTAATGTAAGAGAAAGGAAAAAATTTACCTGGAGACACTTATGTTAATGGTTGATTTTTATTTCAAAACATATTAAAGCAGAAAAAACAAGTAAAGAGGTTGAGTGCAGTGGCCACGGCTTTTATGTGACTAAAGTGCAGTAGGTGAACCAGGTGACCCTTTTGGCCTGGGCACAGGATGACTTGGCTGCATGGTAATTGTTTCCCCAAGGCAGAGAGAGCAGAAGAGCAAGTGATAATCCTTGAAACTGGAAACAGAGGTATATACAGTGTGTCCGTAAAGTCACGGTGCACTTTTGACCGGTCACCAGTCAAAAGACTTTACGGACACACTGTATAATACTGTATATTGGGGAGAAAAGCACAGGACTAGTAAGGATATGGAAGGGAAGGTGTTGAAATGGTACTAAAAAGTATTTTTTAATGGAATTTGAAAAATTCACATAAAAACCTGGAAATTGAGAGGAAGCAAGATGGCGACGGAGTAGGCGGACGTACCAACTTCCAACTCCCAGAAGCAAAGTGGATTATAACTCAATTTAAAGAACCATCATCTGGATAAACCAACTATGAACTAAACTAAGTGGACTCTTCAACCAAGGAACACTGCAGAAGCCACATTGAGACTGGTAGGAATAGCGAAAATGCGAAGAGGGCTGCCCAGCTCCCCAGAGCAAACGGCAGCCCGGTGGGAGGAAAGTTTGGCGGAGAGGGAGGGACCTGGGTCCCAGGAACCAAGCCCCAGCTTGCAGTCCCAGAGCCCAGAAGAGGCGTTTGGACAGTTTTGAGCTGTGAAACAAGTGAGGGAGCTCCCAGGCCTACAGTGTGGAGTATTAGGTCCCTTCCTACTCTGCTAAGGGCTGCTTAAGGGTTTGGGGCGACAGAATGCTGAAAGGCGGTTCTGTCGGCGTGGGCAGAGGCCAAGCCGGTGGGAGATTGGTCTAGCCCAGAAGGTCGGAGGGGACGCGCGAAAGCGGTCCGGAAGCTGCAGGCCCGCCTGTAATCCCACTTACGGGGACAAAGCGGGAGGCCAGAACAGGCAGGCCCTGCGCAAGCCGGCGCTAACCGCGGGGACCGGGCTAGGACCAGGGACGGACAGGGGCTCGCGGCTGAGCTGACGCTACCAGCCCCCCACACCCCCCAACCCACCTGCCGGGCCAGAGAAACCGCAGTTGGCCAGTATACGTGCGCGAGGGGGATCCGAACGCGGGGGCGGGATAGAGTCCGGGACGAGCGGAAGTACGCAGCTGAGCGGAAGCCAGCAAACACGTCCGCCCCAATAAACCTTGGTTTCCGACCCTGCGCAGAGGGCCCTGGCCTCGAGGGCGGGGCTAAAGCTCCGGACGGGCAAAAGCTTACAGCTGAGAGCACGTCAAAAGCCCCGCCTAACCCGCGGAACTGTAGCGAGCAGGCTCCGACTGCTGGTTCTGGGCGGAAGTCCGGAAATAGGCTGGATCTGCAGCTGAGCAAAGGTGCTCACCTCTACCCTTGGTGCTAAGTATTGTGGCTTCAGTAACAGCCCCTCCCACGGACGAGAGGCAGAAATCACAGCAAAAGCCACAGTGGGCCGGCGCTGGCAACGCTCATACCCAACCACCCTAGGCACCAGCAGAGGGGATGGGGGGCCTGCAGACAGACCACACCTAGAGAACACAAAGGCAACACCTACTGGACTCCAGTGGCCACAACTTGCTTATACACAGAAAAAATGGGCAGGCAGAGGAATGCAAACCAAATGAATCAAGAGAAATCCCCAGAGAAGGACCTGAATGAACCAGATATAACCAAATTACCAGAAGCAGAATTTAGAATAATGATAGTTAGGATGTTCAAAGAAATTAAAGCAACAATGGATAGTCACTATGAACACCTAAATAAAGAGATAACAAGTATAAAAAATGAAATTGAAATAATAAAAAAGAATCAGACAGAAATGACAAATACAGTATCAGAACTGAAGACCACAATGGAAGGAATTAAAAGCAGGATGAATGACGCTGAGGATCGAATAAGCGAGTTAGAGGACACAATAATCAAAGGCACAGAAGCAGAGAAGAAAAAGGAAAAGAGACTTAAAAAATGTAAGGAAACTCTAAGGGAGCTCTGTGACAACCTGAAGAGAAACAACATTCGCATCATAGGGGTGCCTGAAGAAGAGGAGAGAGGACAGAAAATGGAAACTTTGTTCAATCAAATCATAGCAGAAAACTTCCCTAAATTAAGGCTGGGAAACACTCCACACATTCAAGAAGCACACAGAACTCCATTAAAGAGAAACCCAAAAAGATCTACACCAAGACACATCATAGTTAAAATACCAAAGCTAATGGATAAAGAAAAAATTTTAAAAGCTGTTAGAGAAAAAAAGGCTATCACCTACAAAGGAGCCCCCATAAGGATGACATCGGACTTCTCAACAGAAACACTTGAGGCCAGAAGGGAATGGCAAGATATAATCAAAGTAATGCAGAACAAGAACCTACAACCAAGACTACTTTATCCAGCAAGGCTAACATTTAAAATTGAAGGAGAAATAAAGAGCTTCCCAGAAAAAGAAAGTCTGAAGGAATTCATAAAAACCAAACCAATTCTGCAAGAGATACTAAGGGGCCTCCTGTGAACAGTTTAAAGGGAGGAATGAATAGAGCAAAAGAAGAATACAGCTTTAAAGAATAAAATGGCAATAAACAACTACATATCAATAATAACCTTAAATGTAAATGGATTAAATGATCCAATCAAAAGACATAGGGTAGCTGCATGGATAAAGAAACAGGACCCATACATATGCTGTCTACAAGAGACACACCTTAAAACAAAAGATGCTCATAGACTGAAGGTAAAAGGATGGAAAAAAATATTTCATGCAAATGGAAATGAAAAAAAAGCAGGGGTAGCAATACTTATATCAGACAAAATGGACTTTAAAACAAAGGCTGTAGTAAGAGATAAAGGAGGACAATACATAATGATAAAGGGAACAATTCAACAGGAAGATATAACTATTATAAATATCTATGCACCAAATATAGGAGCCCCAACATACATGAAGCAGACTTTGATGGATATAAAGGGCGAGATTAACAGCAATACTATCATAGTAGGGGATTTCAATACCCCTCTAACAACACTAGATAGATCCTCAAGAAAGAAAATTAATAAAGAAACAGCAGACTTAAAGGATACACTAGATCAACTTGATTTAATAGATATCTTCAGAACTTTTCACCCTAAAACAGTAGAATATACATTCTTCTCAAGCGCTCATGGTACGTTTTCTAGGATAGACCACATGTTAGGACACAAAAATGGTCTCAATAAATTTAAGAAGATTGAAATCATATCAAACATTTTCTCTGATCACAATGCCATGAAACTAGAAATTAACCACAAAAGAAAAACTGAAAAATACTCAAACACTTGGAAACTAAATAGCATGTTATTAAATAATGAATGGATTAACAATGAGATCAAAGAAGAAATAAAAAGTTTCTAGAAACAAATGCTAATGAGCATACATCAACTCAAAATTTATGGGACACAGCAAAAGAAGTACTGAGAGGGAAGTTCATTGCACTACAGGCACATCATAGGAAGCTAGAAAAAGCTCTAATAAGCAACCTGACCCTGCATCTAAAAGAACTAGAAAAACAACAACAAATAAAACCCAAGACAAGTAGAAGGAAGGAAATAATAAAGGTCATAGCAGAAATAAATGACATAGAGGCTAAGGAAACAATACAGAGGATCAATGAAACAAGAAGCTGGTTCTTTGAAAAGGTAAACAAGATTGATGAACCTTTAACTAGACTCACCAAGAAAAAAAGAGAGAGGACTCAAATAAATAAAATTAGAAAAGACAGTGGAGAAATAACAACTGACACAACAGAAATACAAAGCATTGTAAGAAAATACTATAAAGAAGTATATGCCAAAAAATTAGACAATCTTGGTGAAATGGACAAATTTCTTGAATCATATAACCTTCCAAACCTCAATCTGGAAGAATCAGAACACCTAAACAGACCAATTACAACAAATGAGATCGAAACAGTTATCAAAAATCTCCCAAAAAAGAAAAGTCCTGGGCCTGATGGCTTCACAAGTGAATTCTATCAAAAATTCAAAGAAGAACTAACTCATATCCTTCTCAAGCTATTTCAAAAAATTCAAGAGGAAGGAAGACTTCCAAACTCCTTTTATGAGGCGAGCATAATTCTGATCCCAAAACCAGGCAAAGACAACACAAAGAAAGAAAATTATAGGCCTATATCCCTGATGAATTTAGACGCTAAAATTCTCAACAAAATATTAGCCAACCGGATCCAGCTATATTTGAAAAAAATCATACACCACGATCAAGTGGGATTTATTCTGGAGAGGCAAGGCTGGTTTAATATTCGCAAATCAATCAATGTCATTCATCACATAAACAAAAGGAAGGACAAAAATCACATGATAATTTCAATAGATGCAGAAAAGGCATTTGATAAAATGCAGCACCCATTCATGCTCAAAACTCTCAGTAAAGTGGGAATACAGGGATCATTCCTTAACATGATAAAGGCCATCTACGATAAACCGACAGCAAACATCATACTAAATGGACGAAGATTAAAAGCAATCCCCTTAAGATCAGGAACCAGGCAGGGTTGCCCACTTTCACCACTCTTATTCAACATAGTTCTGAAAGTCCTAGCTACAGCAATCAGACAACAAAAAGAAATAAAAGGCATCCAAATTGGAAAAGAAGAAGTAAAACTGTCACTATTTGCAGATGATATGATATTGTATATTGAAAACCCTAAAGTCTCAGTCAAAAAACTACTGGACCTTATAAATGAATTCAGCAAGGTGGCAGGATATAAAATCAATACTCAGAAATCAGAGGCATTTCTATACACCAACAATGAAATATCAGCAAAAGAAATTAAGGAACAATTCCCTTCACTATTGCAGCCAAAAAAATAAAGTACCTAGGAGTAAATTTAACCAAGGAGGTTAAGGACTTGTACTCGGAAAATTATAGAACATTGATAAAAGAAATCAAGGAAGATACAAACAAGTGGAAGCATATACCGTGCTCATGGCTAGGAAGAATAAACATCATTAAAATGTCTATATTACCCAAAGCAATTTATAAATTCAATGCAATACCAATTAAAATACCAATGACATACTTCAAAGATATAGAAAACATATTCCAAAAATTTATATGGAACCAAAAAAGAACACGAATAGCCTCAGCAATCTTAAAAAGAAAAAATAAAGCAGGAGGTATCACTCTTCCAGATATCAAGGTTTACTACAAGGCCATTATACTCAAGACAGCCTGGTACTGGCATAAGAACAGGCACATAGATCAATGGAACAGAACAGAGGACCCAGAAATAAACCCACAGCTTTATGGACAATTGATATTTGACAAAGGAGGAAAGAACATACAATGGAGTTAAGATAGCCTCTTTAACAAATGGTGTTGGGAAAATTGGACATCCTCCTGCAAAAAAATGAAACTTGACCATCAACTTACACCATTCACAAAAACAAACTCAAAATGGATAAAAGACTTAAATGTAAGCCGTGAAACCATAAGCATCTTAGAAGAAAACATAGGCAGCAAGCTCTCCGACATCTGTAGCAGCAGTATATTTGCCGATTTATCTCCACAGGCAACTGAAATAAAAGGCAAGATATACAAATGGGACTATATCAAACTAAAAAGTTTTTGCACAGCTAAAGACAATAGGAACAGAATAAAAAGACAAACCACACAATGAAAGAACATATTCGACAGCACATCTGATAAGGGGTTAATAACTAAAATTTATAAAGAACTTATAAAACAACACCAGGAAGACAAACAACCCAATCAAAAAATGGGCAAAAGAAATGAATAGAAATTTCTCCAAAGAGGACATACAGATGGCCAATAGGCATATGAAAAAATGCTCAACATCACTAATCTTTAGAGAAATGCAAATTAAAACCACAATGAGATATCACCTCACACCAGTCAGAATGGCACTTATCAGCAAAACAACACAGAATAAGTGCTGGCGAGGATGTGGAGAAAAGGGAACCATTCTGCACTGCTGGTGGGAATGCAGACTGGTGCAGCCACTCTGAAAAACAGTTTGGAGATTCCTCAGAAAATTAAAAATCGAACTGCCTTTTGACCCAGCTATCCCACTTTTAGGAATATACCCTAAGAACAGCATAGCACTGTTCGAAAAGAAGAAATGCGCCCCCATGTTCGTGGCAGCATTGTTCACAATAGCGAAGATCTGGAAACAGCCCAAGTGTCCATCAGAAGACGAGTGGATTAAAAAGCTTTGGTACATATATACTATGGAATACTACTCAGCCATAAGAAACGATGACATCGGATCATTTATAACAAAATGGATGTACCTTGATAACATTATACGGAGTGAAATAAGTAAATCAGAAAAAAAGAAAAACTGAGAACAGCATGATTTCATACATAGGTGGGACATAAAAGTGAGAATATGAGACATGGACAAGAGAGTGGTGGTTATGGGATGAGGGGAGGGAGGGAAGAGTGGGATAGGGAAGAGGGGAGGGACACAGGGAAAACCAGAATGAAGGTGACAGAGGACAATTTGATTTTTGGTGATGGGTATGCAACACAATTGAATGATAAGATAACCTGGAGATGTTTTCATTGTACATATGTACCCTGATTTATTGGTGTCACCCCATTAGAATTAATAAATATAAAATATATATATGTATAAAAAATAAAACAAACAAACAAACAAACAAAAAAAACCTGGAAATTATGCTTTGGTGGTTGAACATTTTTTAAAACCTTACTATTACTCCAAGCTGGCTCATATGGATTATGGCTTTAACATGATACAGAAATAGGACCATAAAACCTCATCCTGAAGTTTTCCATCTGCTCCTTAGCATCTCAATGGTGCCTCTACTTTTTTTTTTGATAGATAATCTATGTTTATATGAATTTTCACATCCCACTGTGTGACCTGAGCCCATGATGACTGTGCAAAGTGAATCGGGGGAGGGAAGCCTTGAAAAACCATCTCTTCTGAGAATTTCCTCCTCCTTGAGTTCTTGCTATCCTCATTTATTTCAAACTCAGCTATATTATTTTCAGTTCTATATTCTGGTATTTATAATAGGTGCTGGGGAGACAAAATAAGAAAGACAACTCTAAACATTTACAGCAACTAATAGTTCAGTGGAAGAGACAATAAAACTTTTATTTACATAGTTGCACAAGTAGTCATGGCTCAGTGCCCATTTACCAAGCCTTGTGGCTGTAATGATACATAAAGTAGGCCTGGCTAATGTCCTCAAGGAACACACAGGTTAGTGGGGAGGACAGGTCATTGATCAGGTAAGAATCACTGAAGGTGTCATGCACTACCATATAGTAAGTATAAGTGTAACAGGAACACAAAAGAGGGACAGTTCTCCGGTCAATACGCTTTCATGATCATAAGGTCAATCAACCTTCAAGAGCAATAGACATATATGCCGAGGCCAGAATACTGAGTAAAATTAGTCCAGAAGAAAGATATGAAGAGGCCTGAGAAGTATACTGAGGAAACAATAGTTATTAAACTCCTGGACAGTGTCAGCTTAAAGGAAACTTTTTTTTTTTTGGACCTCCTTGGACTCCTTCTCCACAGAGATTGCTAGTTATCCCTCAGTTAGATGTTAGTCCCTTCTCTATTAACAGATCCATCAATTTTTTTTTTTTTATAGTTTTGTTTTTGTTTTGTTTTTTTATTCATTTTAGAGAGGAGACACAGAGTGAGAGAGAGAAAGAGAGAGAGAGAGAGAGAAAGGGGGGAGGAGCTGGAAGCTCAACTCCCATATGTGCCTTGACCAGACCAGTACAGGGTTTTGAACTGGCGACCTCAGTGTTCCCAGGTCAACGCTTTATCCACTGTGCCACCACAGGTCAGGCAACAGATCCATCAATTTTTAGCTGAGCATTGGGCACCAAAAATAAAGACTACAGTGTCCCCCCTCTCTTTGGGCAGAAGTGATTGGGTCACTTGGTATTAGTCAACGGAACATCTTGTGTACAGTTACTTCAACTTCTAGGAAAAGTATGTTCCATACTATTTCTATGTCCACAGAAACTCCTACTTCTTTTATTTAATTCCCTTCCTTCTTTTTGGAGCGGGAGCAGCCTTCTTGAGCCATGAGTATATGCCTTTTGTTGAGGGTGACTGAATGAAAAGATGGAAGGAGTCTGGATTCTTGATGCTAGTAATAGATCAGACATAGCAGTTTTGAACTTTTTGCCTTTACATTTGAGAGAAATAACTTTATATTTTTTCAAGGTCCCTGTTGTTTGAGGTTTTCTATCTTAGCCCAAAATGATCCTAATAAGTCTATTGTTTCTGTGTCCGCCGTCAGCTGGCTTCTGAAAAAGCAATAATTAAATTTCTGACTCTTACAAGCTGATCTGACCCACTTGGTAATGAGCTAAGGTGGTTTTCCTAGGCAGTGGTTGGCAAACTGCGACTTGCAAGCCACATGCGGCTCTTTGGTCCCTTGAGTGTGGCTCTTCTACAAAATACCACGTGCTGGCGCTACCTCGATAAGGAATGTACCTACCTATACAGTTTAAGTTTAAAAACTTTGGCTCTCTAAAGAAATTTCAATCATTGTACTGTTGATATTTGGCTCTGTTGATGAATGAGTTTGTCGACCACTGTTAAGGGGAAGCCATCTTCAGAACAAGAAGATGGTCTTTGGGATTTTCCTTTTAATTGTATTGCATGCCAGATCTTTGCCCAAATCAACATACACATGCAGTGCCTTTGTACTTCCATTGTCTCCAGGGGAAAGCAAGAATGAAGTAGGGAGTGGTGGTGGCCCTGCTGGTATATGTATGTTTTAGGTGGATAAACAGACAATTTAGTAATAGCAGACCAAGTACTGAAAGAGGAATGGGGGTTAGGAAAGCTGATTGTTCTTATTAAATCACATAGGCAAATGGCACCATTTCCAGCGGTCATTATTTTTTTAAAAACATTTTTATCATATTTCTCCATGTATAAGATGCTCCCCTGTATAAGATGCACCTTAATTTTGGGGCCCAAAATTTAAAGAAAAAATGTATTGCATAAAGTAATTGAACTCAAGTTTTATTCATCATCAAATTCATACAACTACTCATCACTGTCAAAACTCCCATCCATTAGCTTGTCTTCATCTGTGTCTGGTGACATGTCACTGTCTTCAACAATGAGCTCAAAAACAAGTGCAAAAAAGCAGAAAATGCAAGTGAAAACATCTACAATGACTGTATAAGATGTATCCAGTTTCTAGAACCCCAATTTTTTGAGAAAGGGTGCATCTTATGCATGAGGAATATGGTATTTTAGAGGAGTTTTAGACTTAAAGAAAAATTTATAGTTAGTATACTGTGTCCCTATATGCCCTGCCTCCAGTTTCCCCTCATACTAACATCTTACATTAATGTGGTACATTTTTATAATTAAGGGACCAACTCATTATAATTAACTCAAGTCCACACTTGATTCAGATTGCCTTAGTGTTTACCTAATGCCTGTGTTCTGTCCCAGGATTCTTTCTAGGACGCCACATTACATTTACTTGTTATGTCTTATTTGGCTCCTCATATCTACGACAGTTTCTCAGATTTTTCTTGTTTTCAAAGACATTGACAATTTGAAGGCATATTGGTCAAGGATTTTGAAGAATGTCCCTCAATTGAAAATTTTCTGGGGTTTTTCTTCTGATTAGACTGAGGTGTTGAGTTTTGGGGAGAAAGGCCACAGAGGTAAAGTGACATTCTCATCACATCACATCTAATGTAAATACTAGCAAATTTATTGCTGTTGATGTTGACATCGATCGCCTGGGTCAGGTAGTGTTTGTGAGGTTTCAACACTATAAAGTTACTGCTAATTTCTTCACTTCTATACTGTCTTCTCTTTAAGGAAGTCACTAGGTGCTGCCCACACTTACAATGTGGAGAGTGATGCCCAACCTTTGGGGTTAGACTATCTACGTACATTATTTAGAATTCCACACAGAGATTTGTCTCTTCTCCCCCATTTATTATTTATTCATGTATTCAACCATTGATTTCCATTATAATGAGCTCACAGTTGTTTGTTTTGTGCTTTGGGTTACAACATTAGTTCATTTTGTTGCTCCAACTGTTCATTGGGATCTCTGTCAGCTGGTTTCTGAGTACCTCTTTTCTCATCAATGTGAATGGTTTTTTTAAAAGCACTTCCTTACATTTTTATTACAAGATATGGCTCTGGGCTGAGCTTGTTTATTGCCTCCCCCCACCCTCCCCGAATTAGCCATTTCTCTAGTGAACCATCTTTCTTTTCTTTGTACAATGGTATAAGAAACCAAGGTCTGGATGCTGGGAGTGCTTCTTACTTCTGGGTGTTGTTGCATCTAGGCTCTCTCAGCTGACAGAGCAAGGATTTCTAGGTGTGTATGCTAACCTGTTTACATACACATATCTATGTATTTCAGTGTGCAACTGCCTATATCCGTATTAAACTATATATGAGCTCATGCTGATTTCTCCTACTCTAATTCATCACTACATGGATCATTCTAGCCTTCTCTCCACATTTATCTGCAAAATTCCTTTCCAATACTGAAAAGGAATTGCCATTTGTTCATTTAATTGTTTAGTTCCAGCGTACATAGATAGCAGTATCAGAATTATTAACCTGCACTTCTCGGAAAGAACTTTATCAATGGGAATACAGGACTTATGCACAATATAGTTTGCCTTTAATCTTACAGACTGTACATATTTTCAAAGTCACTTAGGTCGGCACTTTCTCCTCTGACCCTAGGTTGTAATGCAGTTAGATTGTCACATTCTGTGTTCCAACCCGGAGTCTCCAATCCGGTAAATTATTTAAAAATTTTGTATTGATTGACTTTAGAGAGAGGAAAAGAGAGAGAGAGAAACAGAAACACTGATCTATTTCTGTATGTGTCCTGACTGGAGATTTAACTGGCCACTTTAGCATATCAGGACCATGCTCTAACCAACCGAGCTATCAGGCCAAGGCTTAAATGATTAAAAATTTTTCCTGAACCCTATGTACTCTTATTGATCAATGTCACCATGCTAAATTTAATTTTCTAAATAAAATTTTAAAAATTTTGTATAAAGTGCTACTTCAACAGCACATATATTAAAAAGGTTGTATACATTAAGGTTCACTGTTTTTGTTCTATTGTTCTATGGCTTTGACAAATGTAGTGTCATGTGCCAACCATTACAATGTCATACAGAATACAGTAGCCAACCTAAAAAATCCCCTGTGCTTTACCCACTCAACTCTCCTCCCATCTCCTGAACTCCTGGCACTGATCTTTTTAATCATTGCTTCAGTTTTGACTTTTCTAAAATGTCACATGAATATAATCATACAGTGTGTAACATTTTTATAGTAGCCTCTTCTACTTAGTAATATACATTATGATCCATCTATGTCCTTCTGTGGTTTGATAGCTCATTTGTTTTTGTTGTTGAATACTATTCTTTTTTTTTTAAGTGGGAGGCGGGACGATAGAGAGATAGACTCCTGCATGCGCCCCAACTGATATCTATCCTGCAACCCTCATCTGAGGCCAATGCTTGAGTCAGCTGAGCTATTCTCAGCAACCTGGGTCAATGTTTGAACCAATCAAGCTACTGGCTGTGAGAGGGGAAGACAGAAAGAATGGGGAGAGGGACGGAAAGAGAAGCAGATGGCCACTTCTTATGTGTGCCCTGAGGGGGGATCGAACCTGGGATGTCTGCATGCTGTGCCAACACTCTACTGCTGAGCCAACTGGCCAGGGCCGAATACAATTCTGTTATATGGGTATACTACAGTTTATTTATCCATTTAACTGTTGAAAGACATCTTTCTTGCTTTCAGTTGTTGGAAATTAGGAATAATGATACTATGAAGATTCACAGATAGGTTTTTGTTTAGGGTTAAGCCTTCAAATCAGTTGTATAAAGCTAGGAGTACTATTGCTGGATTGTATGGTAAGACCTTGTTTAGCTTTGTGAGAAACTGTCTCCCAAAGTGGCTGTACCATTTTGCATTTAGTATCAGCAGTGCAAAGAAATGAGCGTTCCTGTCGCTGTTGCATCCTTGCCAACAATCAATAGTGTCAGGTTTTTTTTTTAAATTAGCTGTTCTAATAGTGGTAACTCATTGTTCAATATGCAATTTCCTAATGACAGATAATATTGAACATCTTATTATATGCTCTTTTGTCATCATATATCTTCTTTGTTGAGGTGTGTATTAGGATCTTTTGACTACTTGATCAACTTTTCAGTTTCTAATTCCTTGTTACTATGGTCCTTGTCCAGTGCTGGGATTCAACTGGTTCGCACAGATTCAGCAGAACTGATACCTAATATTTTGTTGAGTTTGATGAACCACTTGTTAAAATGGCACTTGAAATCAGGGTTCTCTCTAAGGTGGAGGCCTGGGCAGCTGCCTAATGTGGAAATCACAAATTTACATTCCTCACTCTTTTTTAATGTTCATCTGTGCAATAGTGTATTCTAAGTGCTCGTAGTAATGTTCATTCCATCTATAGGTGAAAAAAATTGCAAGTGAGGATGCCAATCAAGAAGCAATATGGAAATATCTTAAATAACAGTTTTACTGTTTTTTTCCAGGTATTGTTTAATATTTGTTCATTAATATTTTAAAACTCTTTCTTATAACAACCTAATTTTGTGTACCTCTTTTATTGTTCTTATTTAAGTATTAAGTGCATGAAATGATAAACTACCTTTCGATATATTGTTTTTTTATAGTTAAATGGTCATTAGGACAGAGAAGCAGTTGTTAAATTATTTGAATCCCACCACTGTCCTTGTCTCATTTTATTATTAGTAAAAACACCAGGTTCTTGGAGATGTTCAATATTGTTATGCTCTTCATTGGAATAAATGGATAGAAAAAACCTGCTTGTGACCTGATGGTTTGAGAGAAGGAATAGCTGCTAAAATTTAGCTTTTGGGCCCAAAGATTAAAAGGGTCTGGATCTAACTGTTAGATAAGACTTAGATCTCCTGGTGAGATCCCAATACCTTCCTCCCTCGGTCTCTTTCATTCTTGTATTCCATGACATTTATGTCTCTGCTTGTTAGTTAGGGATTATTAGGCCACATTATGATGGTCAGAAAAACATTTACAGGAGCAAATAATCCTGACTCAACACTTAAGCAGTCCTACTGTTTGAACCATCTCCCACGAGAAGATGCCCAGCACTGACACAGCTATTTCAAACCACCCCAAGTATCATATTTCCTTTTGTATTTGTAGAGATTCTAGTGTTTGGCACATTCTCACTGAGTTCTGGTTTGATGGATTGACTTGCTTGAAACCTGGCAAGACTATTCAAACTCCATGGCCTTGATGAGGCTGTGACTTTTCATCTAGCTAGAATATAGGCTGGTGGCAGTAGAAACTATTGGCAGGCTGCTTCACTGAGACTTGTAAACAATAATTATATGAACTTGTGCATCCTAATTCTGCTGTTTCATTTCCTTCTTTCAAAACCCATGAAGGAGTTTTAGCTCTGGATAATAAAGGACAAGAATCATAGCACTCTGCATTTAAACCAAATGAGGTCAACGAGGGGATACAATTCTTGCAGTTACAATTTTACTGTTTGCCTATAGTCACAATAGAAGAAGAAAACAAGGAATCACAGCCTTCTTGGTATGCTGAGAGCTGTGAGCTCATCAAAAATATCGTGGGACCTTTGGTTGTCAGATCATTTGTAACCCAGTCCCATCTTTGCCTATAACTGGTGTTATAATCTTGGGGAAAGTTCTTTAGACTTCTGACATTGGTCCCCCTGTATAAAATGAGTGAGGCAGATGATAGCTGATTTACCTTTGGGTTCAATATACGATGATAGTAGATCCTAAGACAGGTTGCAATCTTTGTGCAAAGGGGAGAACTGAATAGCTGCTGGTGAGGCATGTGTTCACTGCCTTGTGAGACCTGTATTGACTCTAGTGGCCACCAGGGGACATCCAAGAGCACACCTACAAAGAAGCTGAATGTATAGGTCAGAGTTTGTGTATCAAAGTTGTTCTCTAAATTGTAACTTTCTTTCCTATTGACAAAATTTCAGAGATGTGTTTCCTCCAGAAAATGGTGACTCCTAGAGAAGTAAAAATGATGCTCAAAGACAGAAACAGTTTTAACAGCAGTATTTAAAGGGAACATACGAAATAATATATTCTTGATATTTTTGTGCCTTGCATTAAATTAGATTTGTGGTAAGGCAGCAATTATGTAACTTTATGGAAAGAAATCAATGTATTTTGGCTATAAATATTTTAATGTTTTCTTGTCTTTATATTAATATAAAATTGTTAACCTCTTAATATTATATGGTCATTATATCATGTTTATATATCCCATCTTTTCATGGGTTTAGTGCCCATGATGGGCAAAGGAAAATAGTGCATATAATCACAGAGTGACAACGCTGAAAAAATAAACAATTGTCAAATTTAGTTCTCTTATTGTACTGATGAGAAACCCAAAGTGAGGCAAATGAAATTATTTGCACAGACGTCACACAAATAATTAGACTGAGTTGACACTACTTAGTTTACTTGGTTATTCTGAGGTCAGTGGATAGGAGTACAGGCCTTCTCAGAGTCAAACTAATGAATATATGCATAATGGATGGAATTATCCATCTGAGGGGCAAAGCAAAAGAAGACATTCAAGTAGCTGGGAAGCTAGCAAAAACCCAACGGGGTGGCCCACATTTCTCAGTACGCAGTACAGAGCAGTCATTGTGATGCAGTAAGTGGAAACATAATGGATTACAGATGGATGAGAAAGGGCTGTAAGATGAAGGGAGTGGTTACAGTGGAGCTGGGACAGAAAGCCAAGAGCTGGATGTGTGCCCAGCAGTTTCCAGTGTCAAAAAAGAACTCTCACTGCCTTTCAGGGCTATCCGTGAGCTTTTACCACGGCCTTAATGAAATCACACTTAAACATGTCTACTCATGTTCTTGGACTGCAATTGCCAAGTCCTGTGGGCACTTAATATTAAGAGTTTAATTTTCAGTCTCTGACATAGCAATCTTTTGATGTCTCAGTATCTTCTCATTGACTCTTTATTTTATCTACCTAGTTCCCCTGACTTTGTTTTTTTATTTAACTTATTGGGGGTGACATTGGTTCCCAAAACCATACAGGCTTCAAGTGTACAAACCAACAAAACACCATCTGCTCACTGCATCGTGTGCCCATCACCTTTGCCCCCTGCCCCTCCCCCCTTCTCTCTGGCTCTCACACATTATTGTCTGTGTCTGTATGTTGTATATATGTTTGCTGGCTAATCCCTTCTCACTTCTCACTCAGGCTTCCCTTTTCACAACCATGCTACCAACCCACTTATACAGGCAAATTTTTTTCAGTTGCTTACCTAATCTGTCTACACTACCAGGAATTCTTTCAAGACCTAATATGTATATTTACATATTTACACTTGTAGTTTGGCACTGTATCTAGTTGAGCTCTAGTAATCATCATCATCATAATCATTATTACTTTTATATAAAGAAGGGCAGGGAGAAAGAGAGGCACAGGAATGTTGAGCTGTTCTTGTATGTGCCCTGACCGAGGTTTGAATCCACAGCCTTGTTATTTCTGGGCAATGCTCTAACTAACTGAGCTAACTGGCCAGGGCCAAACTCTAGTAATTTTTAATTGAACAAAATAAAGTAAACCACAATGAGATATCACCTCACACCAGTCAGAATGGCACTCATCAGCAAAACAACACAGAATAAGTGCTGGCGAGGATGTGGAGAAAAGGGAACCCTTCTGCATTGCTGGTGGGAATGCAGACTGGTGCAGTCACTGTGGAAAACAGTTTGGAGATTCCTCAGAAAATTAAAAATTGAACTGCCTTTTGACCCAGCTATCCCACTTATAGGAATATACCCTAAGAACACCATAGCACTGTTTGAAAAGAAGAAATGCGTCCCCACGTTCGTGGCAGCATTGTTCACAATAGCGACGATCTGGAAACAGCCCAAGTGTCCGTCAGAGGACGAGTGGATTAAAAAGCCCTGGTACATATATACTATGGAATACTACTCAGCCTTAAGAAATGATGACATCGGATAATTTACAATAAAATGGATGGACCTTGATAACATTATACGGAGTGAAATAAGTAAAACAGAAAAAAACTGAGAACAGCATGATTTCATACATAGGTGGGACATAAAAGTGAGACTATGAGACATGGACAAGAGTGTGGTGGTTACGGGGTGGGGGGAGGAAAGAGAGGGTGGGATAGGGGTTAGGGGAGGGGCACAAAGAAAACCAGATAGAAGGTGACAGAGGATATTTGACTTTGGGTGATGGGTATGCAACACAATTGAATGATAAGATAACCTGGAGATGTTTTCTTTGAACATATGTACCCTGATTTATTGGTGTCACCCCATTAAAATTAATAATAATAAAAAAATAAAATAAAATAAAGTAAAGAAAAGAAATAATCAGACAGATAAAACTTAGACTAAATAGCTGGTGGCTATAAAGCTATCAAATAAGTAAAAGCTTTCAAGTTTTGAGGAGGTAAAAAAGAAAAAAAAAAGGAAAAAGGAGGAGAGAAAAGGAGGAGAAAGAGGAGAAAAAACTTTGTATAAGAGAAAACTAGTAATAAAATTGAGAAATAGGCCCACATGCTACCTTGGGCTTCCACTTAGAAGAGAAAATATTTGCATAAGATGATATAATATTTGCATAACGTGATATAAAACCACAATTCATTATTGCCAAACACCTCCAACTCAGCTCTTTTAAAGAGATAAGTTCTTTAATGGTGTTTGTTTGCTTATCACAGAAACAAATAAAAGCAAGCAATCTTGTTTGAAGTAGCCCATGGTAATTATGACCGGATGATTGGACCAACATTAGAAATCAAAATAACTTCAAAGTAGTTCCAAGGGTAGCTGATAATTACCCAGCCTGACCTGACAGAGTCCCAGTGAAGCTTTCATGGCCATACCCATTCTGGTTAGTTGTGGGAGCTGTCTAATTGGGCAGTGCCTGTACTCTCTATTACTTGTTTTCAATCTCATCTCTAGTTTTAAGTAAAGTATTTCTTTCTTTCATCTGCATCTTTCTCTTATGGAAAGCAGCTAACATTAATCAATGGCCCATTTTGTGCCTTCATTTCATCCCATGAAGTGGGGAGCATTTATTAGCTTCAGCATACACATGAGCAGTTGAGGATTCTGTCAAGTCAAATATTGTCAAGAGGACAAGTTCAGAGCTCAAACCAGGCCTGGTCAGCTAATGTTCTTTTCACTCTCCTTAAATACTGCCTTCCTAATTTTATCCTATCTTTTTTATGAGGGTCCAGAGTTTTGAATGCTTGTAAAAGTATGTATTGAACTCGGTGGTGGGAGTCAAATAATTTAATAACTGGTTCTCTGCCCTAATGACTGTTTTAAGTATACAAAAAGATATACCAAAGAGTAGTTCATTATTTCATGCATTTAATACTTCCGTGGCTTCTGAAATGGTTGATAAAATAACCCTTGAAATCTATATTTCTATCGATTCATTGTGTCCTAGTTCCTATTGGTTTCACCATTTGGGGAATACCAGGGCGCTCATAATATCTTGGGGGAATTTGGGGCGTAACACCAAGCTGAAACAAATGATTGTTTGGCACTTTCTTTTTTCTTTTTTTTTTGTGACAGAGAGAGACAGAGAGAAGGACATATAGGAACAGACAGGAAGGGAGAGAGATGAGAAGCATCAGTTCTTTGTTGCAGCTCCTTAGTTGCTCATTGATTGCTTTCTCATATGTGCTTCTACAGGAGGAGGAGGGCTACAGCAGAGCAAGTGACCCCCCACTCAAGCCAGCAACCTTAGGCTCAAGCCAGTGGTCTTGGGCTTCATGCCAGTGAGCTTTGGGCTCAAGCCAGCGACTATGGGGTCATGTCCACAATCCCACGCTCAAGCCAGCAACTCCACGCTCAAGTTGGTGAGCCCATGCTCAAGCTGGAGACCTCAGGATTTCAAACCTGGGTCCTCTGTATCTCAGTCTATCGCTCTATCCACTGTGCCACCGTCTGGTCAGACTGGCACTTTTTTCTTTACATTATATGTTTGTTTACTGAAGTAACAAACATGAGGAAATAAAAGTGTAGTATTTCATCAAAGGTATAATGATTTTTATGAAACGAATAAATAAATATAACAAGCATAGTTTCGTCAAATTTTTTTACCTATGGACAGAAGAACATTACTATGGGTGCTTAGAATACACTCTTGTGCAGATGAACATTAAAAAAGAATAAAAAGTGTAAATTTGTGATTCCCACATTGGGCGGCTGCTCAGGGGCCCACCTTAGAGATAACCCTGATCACAAGTGCCATTTTAACAACCAGTTCACTAAAACTCAACAAAAAATTAGGTATCGATTCTGCCAAACTGGTGCAAACTGTCTGAATCCTACCACTGGTGGAACTTAAGGTTTAAGAGTTCAATGAATAATTTTATAAGAGTTCAAGACTCTGGACCCTCATAGCTGCCCTGAACAAGGCATATGTCAAAAAGGCACTAAGCAAAGTCATAGTCCTAAGTTTTATGGGTAAAACTACCATAATTTTAATTTGGGGGTGGGGTTTATTCTAAACTTATTATCATTTTATTCATAAGAGAAAAACCAGAAAAATAACCCTCTACAACCAAAACCAAATAATGTGACTACTGCTGTCTTTATTTTCTTTCTCTCTGGGTCTTCGCTCACTTGCTATTCTGAATTACTTCATGACTTACTCCTTGACTCATGAGTTAATTTTGTGGCAGAAACTGTAATTTTGCACTTTACTTAATCTTTTACATTATTTATATTTTAAATATGTGACTGTCTTCCATCAAGTAATATATATTAAGAGACCATGCATGGCGCAGGAATCTTAAAAGTGTCCTTCAACTGATCCTTTCTCTCTTCTGTGCTATTATTTTCTTCATACACTTTTACTGTTACATACACCACCACAAAACAATGCTGTGCAGTTTGCTTTAGATGGGGAATTTTCTTTAAGAGCAATTGAAAGTAAGAAAAAGTTATGTTTACTTTTATTCAGTTCATTTCGAGAACGCTTTATGTCTTTATGTAAATGCAAGTTTTTATTTGGAAGCATGTTACTTCTGCCCAAAGAATATCCTTTGCCATTTTTTAGAGCATGTATTTGCTGGCCATAAAAATATCTCTTCATTTGTTAGTCTGTGAAGGTCTTTATTTTTAAATACATTTTTAATTTTATGACAAGTTTTGATAAACAACCAAAATGCAAAGATAGTACAGAAAGTTCCCCTATAGTACTCCACCTGAGTTTCCCTTATTAACTTCTTACATTAGTATGGTACATTTAGTACAATATTGATATATTATTGTTCACATTATTTGCATATAAAATTGTATTTAAAATAGACAATATAAAAATATAAAAATTGGGTTATAATTACTGTATCTGTATGGTACATTTATTAAAATTAATGAAGCAGTAATAATTACATTATTATTATGGACTAATTTCCTTAGTTTTTACCTAATATCCTTTTTCTGTTCTAGGATTCTACCCAGAATGCCTCATTATATTTGGTTGACATGTCTCATTAGGATCCTCTTGGTGTGACGCTTTCCTCAACTTTTCTTGATTGTCATGACGTTGACAGTTTTGAGAAATATTGGTCAATTACGTTTTTTGTTTTTCTTTTTTTTTTGTTTTTTACAGGGACAGAGAGAGAGACAGAGAGAGGGATAGATAGGGACAGACAGACAGGAACAGAGAGAGACTAGAAGCATCAATCACCAGTTTTTTGTTGCGACACCTTAGTTGTTCATTGATTGCTTTCTCATATGTGCCTTCACCGTGGGCCTTCAGCAGACCAAATAACAACCCCTTGCTCGAGCCAGAGACCTTGGGCTGGTGAGCATTTTGCTCAAGCCAGATGAGCCCGCACTCAAGCTGGCAACCTCGGGGTCTCAAACCTGGGTCCTCCGCATCCCAGTCCAACGCTCTATCCACTGCACCACTGCCTGGTCAGGCATGGTCAATTACGTATTTTGAAGAATGTTCCATAGTGGAGATTTCTCTAACATTTTTTCTTATGATTAGACTGGGGATTCTTTGGAGGAACAGCACAGAGGTAGGGTAGAGTCCTATTCTCATCTTATATCACACTAAGAGTACATGCGATTGATACAACTTACCACTGTTGATATTGACATTGGTCAATACAACGGTCATAAGATATGGCTAAGGTGGTCTGTGTCAGATTTCAACAGTATAGAGTTACTCTTATTTTCTCCATTTTCATAGTGTAATCTCTTTAAGGAAGTCAGCATGAGCAGCGCATCCTTCAAGTATGGGGAGTTCTCTTCCATCTCTCTGAGGGTAGAGGATCTACATATGTAATATAGAGTTAAGCATGGACTTCGGTCTATTCCCCGATTTGTTGGTTGTTAGTGTGGTCAGCCATTGATTTCTATCCATAAGGATTTGTGGATATGTATTTTATAAACCCACCCTCAGCTTTCATCTGCTCTTCCATACGTGGTGGCACATATGGCACCTCCAGACCCTTGCCTTCTCTCTAGCATAAGATTGCTCCTGTGTTGTCCTCAGTTTCAGCCTCAGGGAAGGGTAAGAAGGGTTCTCTGTGGTCTTGCTTAGGCTCACATAGACCCCGTGTACCTGGGCATCAGGAGCAATGCCTTTATGCATGCTTCCCTTCTTGCTCAGGAGAACCAAACTCTTACTGTGTCTGTGGTTGGGATGAACTGGGGGCTTTCTGCCTCATCCTCTCTCATGGCAGACCTCTGCTTTGGACAGGACTTTTGCCCAGAACTGTTTTCAGTCCTCCCTTGGGGTAGAGGTTCTATCTACTCATTCCTCTTTTGCAATGGTTCTTTGCCTGTCTGTCACAAGCTTTGCTGTCCCTCTCCCAGCAGCTTAAGGATTTTGCTTTGTAGAAAAGAGATGCCTGGGGAAGTGGAAAGGGCTTTGTTCCTTTCTCCCAGCAGACCCTAATCAGCCCTGTGCCACGGGGGAGTTCATCTGGCACTCTTTCCTGTCCTCAACATTTCTTGTGAGCCCCTAGTAGAAGGGTGTGGGGAATAGCATGTGAGTGAGTGTAGATTCCATTGTGTCTGGGCCCCTAGCTGTCATAGACCGATGCCTAGTCTACAACTAGCCTTTAATGAATGAATTAAATGTTAGCTTGTTTATTCTTACCCACTTGTGTGATGGCTGTCTCTTCTTTCCATGCTGTGCTGGGGGTGAGATAGCTGGTGTTCCATTCCTCCTGGGAGGAGCCTCTCTCTCCTTGCTTGCCCATTGGCTGGAATTACACATCTGAAGATGGAAACAAAGGTGTGAATACATACATGTCTTGGTTTTTATTTCCTTGGTCAGTTCTTTGTATTGAATCCAGTTGCATGAACAAATATGATGTTTCACTATATTGTTATGATTTTCCTAAAGTATCTTTCACATTCATTACTTTTTGACCAATCCTGTTGGTGCATTTCTTGACTATTACTAGATTATGTTTCATGAGGAAAAGTCCTTCTGCACTTGTACAGACTCAAACACAAGGCAGAGAGAGAAATGCCCTTTGGGCATGGAGTATGTAGTGTGGTAACTCCCTGAGAGAGGCACATGGCACAGCGTAGAGAGAGCACTGTGTCAGAGATCCAGAATTAGTATGTCTGCTTCTACTCATTGTTGGAACAAAAATTACCTGCTAAGTGCAAAATAGATTTAAGTTCTCCTACTGCAATATGATATTTTCATGCACTATAAGTTCATGAATGCATAAGAATGAGAGGAGGGCTTGTATATTATACTTACATTATTTTATATGTAGACATATATGTGTGTAGGAAGAATTAATAGGAATGTAATAACTGGTCTGAGGGAGAGATGTTGGTGGGAATGTAATGGTGAAGATAGAATATGATTTCTCCTAGTTACAGAGGTTGGTGGTGGCTGTTGATGTGTTACCATCTCAAAAGTCTTTCCCCTGTTTTTACCTGTCTTGATCTGTGAAATTCAAGAGGGGTGACACCACCTGCTCTCTCAGAACTAAGGCTCAAAATGCAGATGGATATAATGGAAAGATCATGAAATAAAGAGTCACTGGGCTCAGATCTGAGTTCCAACTCTACCATTTTCTAGCTTACAACTTGGGTCAAGTTTCCTAACTTTTATGAGCTTCTGTTTTCTCATCTGAAAATATCCCAATCCTGTGAGAGGAATAAATCAAATTATAGATATGGAAAAAGCACTGTTTCACCTGAAAATTCTGTAAAAAAAATTTATTTTTATTATGGCATTGTATTCTGCTCCCCTGGAATAGTGGGCCGGAGTCTTAGACACATTCAATTTGACAACACATTTTCTTTCATTGTTCAAGTGTGCTTGTTCCCACAGTAGGCATATAAATTTGATTAGTAACTTAGTTGGTTAATCTGTGTCTTGAGATAGTTGCCTGACTAAGATAATTTTCTTTTCTTGCAAACTGGGAAATGGTAAATTAGAAAGCTGCAGGATTGCTGACTTAAAGCAGAAGTCTATAGAGGAAAACATGAACTTAATAAGGATACCACAGAGGTGTAGCAAAAGCCAGAATATTGGAAAGCAAGGGAATTGTAGCCTTAGAAGAAAACATATTTGTATATTTTCAGAAGATTTGCTAGTCCCAAATTCACCTTTCTGGCTGAATGGTTTTACAGTGAAGATTAATTTTCTCTGCTATTTTTAAGTAACACTCTGGTTTTAATCTTCAAACCAGCTTCTTTCTGGTTGAAACTAAAATTTCAGACTGCCAACAGTAAATGAGAACTGTGGCCACAAATCAGATACTCCACTTGAGGTGCCAGTGATGTGATGACTCTTTTTTCACAGCCAGAGTTGACTTTTCCTTGGATGTAATTTTCATTAAATAACGTGGATGTTTGTATGTTTCTATCTGTTCTTCTTTTTGATCTGGAGAGGATTAAAACTGAGACGTGTGTGTGTGTGTGTGTGTGTGTGTGTGTACGCGCGCACGCGCGCACATGAGTGTACCTATGCAATAAGCATAAACAGCTATATTGGGAGACAAAATTGGCCTCAGGCAAGCATTGAAATACCTTTTTTAATCCTTCAGTTTGGCCCCAGAGAACTCTTTTTATGCCTCAATTTGTCATTTCTTAAACTTACCTTTATCTCCCTCCCCCTAAATACATAAAGATTAGAGAAGACTTTATCTTTTCAGTATACCATCAGGGGACCTAGAAAATGTTTATATACTCAGTGCTAATTAAGTAGTGTGGCCATGTAATTCATTATGCAAACTGGGACACCTTTGTCTATCACAAATTTCAGGAGAATAGAATCAAAGACTCTCTAGGGACAACCAGAGTATATTTATAACTCCCTCCCAAATATTGGTTCATTTGGGACTTGATTAAATAATTTATGACCTCTATGATGGTTTCATGGTTACAAGGGAATAATTGTTGGGGGTGTGAGCTGAATTAGTCAAGCTTTTTTCAAATGATAGAGCTGGAAACCCATCTTTACCCCTTTTAAACATGAAAGGAAAATTTTAAGTTTAAGTATTAGGGAGTCCAAGGATGTAACTAGTTTCATGAACAGCTGGAACCAGGGATTCACTTTATACCAATCATTCTCTCCCTCTCTGCCTCTCTTCATCTCTTTGTTTCTCTCTGATCTTTTTACTCATCTCTGTTTATTTTAGCATGTGGCTTAATTCTCCAATGTTATAGACAAGCTGTTTTTATATGGTGGGAAAGATGACTGTCCTGTGCTACCAAGCCTAAGTTTTAACACCTTTTGAGTTTCCAAAATAGATAGTCTTTCTTGATAAGTTTTTTCCTTAGGACTTAGTGGAACATTCAACCCGGCCAACCTCTGCACCCCACTCCCAAATCTGTATTTGCTTAAAATAATAATACAAACCAACTTTATTGAGCCATAGTGTGCCAGGTCTATCTCATTTTATCCCCACCACAATACTTTGAGATAGGTGTGTCTATTTTATGTCATCTTACTGATGAGGAAACTGAGGCTCAGGGATATTGAGTGAGTCCCAAGATTACACAGTTAGGTTCAAAGTGCTGGCTCTAGATTCAAACTATTCATGTTTAAATCTCAAATACAAAAGGGGCATGAGAACATAATTTAAAGCTTACAAGCATCAGTGAGACAATGTATTTGAAAGTTTTGGAAAATGGTAAATTATAAATGTGAGTTGTATACCAATGTGTGGTCCATTGCAGGATATAGTGCTAGAGCTATGGTTCTCAATGGGAGGTTAATGTCCCCAGGGAAATTTTGCAGTATCTGGAAACATTTTCAGTCATACAACTGGAAGGGAGATTGCTACTGGTATCAGTGAGCCAGGGATGCTGCTAGACACCCTACAGTGCACGGGACAGGAAACCATAGTAAAAATAAACAATTATCCAGTCAATGATGTTGAGATTGAGAAACTCTGTGCTGGATGAACAGAGGTAATATGTGAACTTTGGCTTATAGAAGCTCACAGTTGAGTTAGGGAGACAGACATGTAGACAGATATTAAAAATACAATGCAGTGTGACCCAATAGAGTTGGAGACATTTAGGCTAGAGAAAGAGAAAAACTCACCCTCAGAGCTGTTTAAGAGCTGTCACGTGACAGAGGGAGATAGTTCCTTAGGTGTAGCTGTAAGTAGCAGACAGTGGTCAGCCCCAGAGAAGATGAGCAGATATGTTCCTATGGGTGTGGAATAACGTGTCTCTGCCGCTGTCATGTATTCACTCTAGGACAGTGCTGGCAATGAAGTGAAGCTTAACAAAAGCTTGTAGAATGGATTAATAGGTAAATGGATGAGGTTGAGCCTCTTAGGGCAGGTAAAAAGTTAGAATCTTTTGCCAGCTGGAGATCCCTTGATTTAATGATAGTAATTCTCTAGGATGTGGAGGAGAGAGCTCTTCTCAGTGGTCAAATAACCAGGTAGAATGTTGAGCTAAAGGAGAAGACAGTGCCTGACTTCAGTATCAGACAACTTCATGAGCAAAGATGTGGGCCTTAAAAAGCCTGAGATGCAGCTTCTAGCAAGATCTCCTAAAGGCAATGCTGGAAAAAAAAGAATAGATGTGTGACTCTCTTGGGATGGGTGTAACCACAATTTCCCTCCTGCCAGTTTGCTTTCTGTGGAAACAGCAATGTAGCTAGAATGAGCAATATGGAGTTTACGTATATATTAAGGGAATTACTTTCTGTTATTATCACTATGATTTAGTCATTGTCACCAGGTATGATAAACGGAAAGCCTAGAACAATCTTTTAGCGTTTACCTTTTCTCAAGTAATTATCAAACACAAAAAATAGAATGTAGAGTTGCCAAGCATTTTTTTGGTAAAAACAAAAACAAAATACCCAAAAAGCCTCAGATGACTATACATATAAAATTCACCAACTGAAATTATGCGCCTATATTTTTTGCAAGTGCACTTGGAAATGGTATAAAATATTTGTGCAATAGGCCTGACCATTTTCAGGTCAGGTGCTTATGATTTCTATTGTTTACCAACAGCTCCAAAGCCCCTGGGTTTTCATTAACTTGTATCTGATTTTGTGGTAAGTTTGTAGGGTTTCACAGTAAGATATTTACAATGTGAAAATAAGACTTACGGATTGCTATGCGGAATAGTAGCCTAGAGGTATGCCTAACTTTTATGTGAGCTTGTGTTTTCTCTATTGTCCAGGTTTCTGTGGTTTATAAACAATCAAGGACAGTCCTTGTCTTGCTCAATGTGCAGCGGAAGAGTGCCCTTTACTAAAAGATCAGAAATAAATGAAGATTAAAATATCCAGACGTTTAACATGTTCACAAAACAGTGTGAGGTGTGATTGGTGATTCCAACATAGGATAAGGTGTCATTTCCTGCATTTTACTATTTCTTTCACATAATACTAAAATATGAGTGTCAATCCTAGTATTTTATTTTAAATGGTTTAGACTCCATCGATATAACAAATGAGTGAAACTAAATATTGAGTTTATTTCAACCCTAAAATTTATAACCATTTTGAAGCACAATAAAATGTAAAATTTTGAAAATATAAATGTTATACGAGCATATATATTTCTACTATAAATATTTGCCATACTGGCACTCAGAATTCTTCATCTTCTGTCCTCAGCAGTTTTGATTTCTCTCTTTCGGTTGACATAACAGTTGTCTCTCCCCTTGGTCTGCATCTTCCTCTACCTAAGTGCCTGCTTTTTAGGTTTCCTCCTGCCGACTTTATTTGTAATCTTGATGATGATGGTGGCCGTGATGATGATGATGATGACAATGATGGTGGTGGTGATGATGATGACAATTACTGTTGTGGATGCTGTTATTACAGTGGTACTGTGAGATACAAGCAGACCAACATACAATTTTTTTTTAAGATATGAGCTGTGACTCAGTCTGTATTTTTGTTCAAGATCCGAGTGAAATTCCAAGATACGAGTCATGATTTGGAAAGCTGAAGCTAGTTGGTGTGTTGGTGCACGGGTCCAGTATCAGCAGCTCAACACCAGCATCTCGTTCTTTCTCATGTGTTACCCGCAGAATCAAGCCAAATCCTGTGCGCTGTACTCATTCTTGCATCATTTTTACATTATTTACTAAATTTTTTTTTTGTGTTACCATGGGGCCAAAGAAAGTGAGTGTAAAGGACAGTGGTGAGAAGAAGAAGAGAATGATGTCGATAGAAGTAAAGCAAGAAATAATAGAAAAACATGAGCGTGGTGTACGAGTGATTGAACTGGCAGGGCTGTACGACTGAAATACATCTACAATTTGTACCATTCTTAAACAAAAGGATGCCATCAAAAGTGCAAATCCAGTGAAAGGAACTACAATTCTGCCCCAATTAAGGGCAAATATTCATGAAGAAATGGAGAAGCTTCTGCTGGTGTGGGTGAAAGATAAAGCTGGCAGGAGATACAGTGACGGAGACTGTAATATGCGAAAAGGCACGTATTATTATTCATGGCGTCTTGAAGAAAGAACCATCAACCTCAAAAGAGGCAGCAGAAGATACATATAAGGCAAGTCACGACTGGTTTGAAAATTTCAAAAAGAGTTTGGCATTCACTCATGCTGACGTCAAGGCAGCTGAGGAGTACATTGCATGTTTGCTGCCCTTATCACAAAGGAAGGCTACATCCCCCAACAAGTGTTTAACTGTAACGAAATAGGATTGTTTTGGGAAAAAATGCCCCGGAGGCCTTTCATCATCGCAGAGGAGAAGAAGCTGCCAGGCCATAAACCCATGAAGGACCATCTGACCCTTGCATTTTGTGCAAATGGTAGCAGTGACTGTAAAGTAAAGCCACTGCTAGTGTATCATTCCGAAAATCCTCGAGCCTTTAAGACTCACAAGATTCTTAAAGAAAAACTGCAGGTTATGTGGCGCACCAATGCTAGGGCATGGGTTACACGGCAGTTTTTTATTGAATATTGAATGGGTAAATCTCATCTTTGGCCCTGCAGTGAAGAAATATCTTCAAGAAAATAAACTCCCGATGAAAGCATTACTAATCCTTGAAAATGCTCCAGCCCACCCACCTGGTCTTGAAGATGACATTCTCAGTGAGTTCAAATTTGTGAAAATCCTCTACCTCCCACCCTACATGACTTCAATCTTGCCACCTATGGCTCAGCAGGTCATTTCTAACTTTAAAAAGCTTTACACAAAGCACTTGTTCTGCCGCTGCTTTGAGGTGACTGAGAATACAATTCGAACCCTTTGAGAATTTTGGAAAGATCACTACAACATTGTGATATGTTTACGCATTATTGACTTGGCATGGCAAGACGTTACAAGAAGAACCTTGAACTCAGCACGGAAAAAGTTATGGCCTGATGTTGTTGCAGACAGGAACTTCGAAGGATTCAAACCAGAGACCGAGACTGAAGTAGAAGCGTTGGAGGAGATTGTGTCCCTCGGAAAGTCGACAGGTCTGGAGGTAGATGAGGGTGATGTAAACAAGCTCATCAAGGAACATGAGGAGGGACTCTCAACTGAGGAGTTGAAGGAGCTACAGATGATGCAACATACGGAGCTTCTGCAAGAGAGTAGTAGTGAGGAGGAGGTACAGTTGGAGGAAGTGATTTTTACAATTGACATTAAAGACATGCTGGCAATGTGGGAGAAGCTTTCAAGTTTCATTGAAAAGAAACACCCAGGAAAAGTTTCAACTGGTCATGCTTCAGCACTTTTTAATGACACTTGTTTGTCACATCTCCATAACATTTTAAAAGGCAGGCAAAAGCAAACCTCTTTGGATAGATTTTTATTCAAAAGTCCTGCAAATGAAAGTGCCGAAAGTGCAGCCAAAAAGGTAAAAACAGGTGATGATTAAATGAAAAATACGCAATGTTAAGCTTAGGTTAAGTTTAAAGTTAAGAAAGTGCATTTTTTTACAATTAAGTTTTTGTGGTTTTATTTTAAGTAAAGAAAGTGCAGTTTTAGTTTTGTTTAAAGTAAAAAAATGCAGTTTTAGTTTACATTTAGTGTTAAGAAAGCGCAGTTTTAGTTTACGTGTCTACAGTGCCTGCATCCCTTCCTCCCTTCCTCCTCCTCTGCCATTCACCTTCATTAGCTGCACACATCTGTCTCCAAGGTAAGAAGAATACAGTACTAAATAACTCTTTTTTCTTTTATTTCATATATTTTGTTATGCATTGGTAAAGTATACATGTGAGTTTCTTGATTAAAAATGTCTTTTTTTATAATTTAGGAGGATTTGGGGATGTTTCACAGCACTGGAACGGATTAGATCTATTTCAGTTATTTTGAATGGGAGAAATTTTTTGATATACGAGTTTACTGACTTACCAGCTCGGTTACAGAATGAATTAAACTCATATCTCAAGGTACTACTGTATTAGGAATTTAAAAGAAGATGGAGTAGGCAAAGATTTGCAGGAGTTCAGTAATATAAGGGAGCTGGTGAGATATTAGTTTGTGGTGATAATATTGGGGATGGGAGTGAGAGGTCTGGGAGAGGGAATGAGATAAGAACTGGAGAGAGAACCAAGAAATGTAAAGAAAACTACTGATCCATGTCTGAAATAATGATATTAGACTAAGAAAAACCCTGGCACTGGTGTGTTAAAAATGCATGGATTGACTTTTGATCCAAACAAGATGTCATAGACCCATTTCCTTTGTTCCTCTCTGATAAGTATGACCTTGGCTATGGTGCAAGAGACAACCAAAGGAAAACTGTGTTAGGTGGGAGGAGAAGGTGAGTTAGGTTTGGTAGAAAAATATAGTAGCAGGTGTTTTGTCTCCCCACACCCACAAGAAGTAGGTCACCAGACCTGGCATTTCCTAACTCCTGATATAGCAGCAGAAGACAGACCAGGAAGGCTTTTTCTCCCCAAATTAAATAGAAATCTCTCTAACAATATCAGGGGAGCCTGGTACCACTTGCAGGAAGGATAGAGCTCTGCCCAACACAAGAAGCCACTTCTCCATCCATACCAGGACTGGGACTCCCCCTTTTCATCAAGAGATACAGAGAAAAGGTGGTGAGCTGCCAAGGGAGACCCAGCACAGCAAGCTGCGCTGTCCAGGAATCCCCACTGTACTCGCATGTACTCTCTTCCCTGCCCCCAACACTGTACATGAGCCTGCAGAACTGGGAAAAGGAACCTAACTGTAGCAAGTAGGCTTGACTAGGCAGCCTTTTTGTCCTCAAGGACCTAAGACACTACTCTTTGGCTCAGAGACACTGAGTGGCTGGGGGACATTGGCAAGGGGATCCTACTTGTATGTTCTACAAAGGATGCTAGATTTTATCTGGTAAGGAATAAATAGCCAACGGAGGTCTCAGTGAAGGGCGGAGACAGAAGGAGGGAGGAACACTCTTTTTATTTGTGTAGAAAGTGTCTTAAGATGGTAGAATGGGCACCAAACATGGATTTAAATGAGGTACTTTGACTTTCAAGCTGAATGATCTTGGGCAAGTCATTTAATCTGTTTTATGCTTTGTTTTCTCAGCAGTGAATTGGGTAATAACATATTCTCAGACTATTGCATAGGCATTGTGTGAGAGTCAAAGACCATGATGTGAACAAAAGCCATTTGGAAGCTACAGTGCGTGTTCCTCATATATGGATGAATGTTGTTTCATTGGTATATTTCCATGGTTCAACTGAGATTCTACTACATATATCAGGCCTGGCATCCTATATAATATAGTCATTAATAAGTGATTTGATGATTATCTAATATATTAAGTGGTTTTGTTTAATTTTTAAAGAAGTGTGCAGTGCCAATACACAGCCAATTTTGTTTCCCTCTTGTGATACTGGCATATTCAAGGGAATATTTGAGTTCAAGGAAAATTAAAAGAATTCATCATGTTTCTCCCTCTTGGCCGGAAAAGTTTCTCTGCTCAGATTTTTCACTCTGCTGCAGTAAGGTTTCATAAGGAATTCCCCATCACAGCAAATGTATGTTGCATATTTCCACATGTAACAGATGATGCTTGCATTAGCGCTCCAGCTGCTGCATTTCCCTTCTAGCTTGTGAATGGCTGTGGATTTATATCTTTACATGCTCTTATTGTCTAGATCGTGTTCTACAAGGCAACAGAAATGCAGTCTGCTTTTAAGATTCCAAAGTATTTTTTCATGTGGACAAAGGCATATGAAAGGTAATTATGTTGAGAAGTTTGCTTCCTATGTATTGTCTGCAGAGTTATTCATTTTTAATGCAGTTGTGTCACTGTCCTTGCTTCACAAGCTGGGTTCATTTCTCCCCATTTCTCCTTGCTGTAAAATTAAGCTCTTTCTCCTTATGCTCACTTCCCTGATTATGTCAACTACTCCTTCGTGTGGATGGCCCTCAATTCTAAATATTCAAATCTGGCCTTTCTCCTAGTTGTTAATCAGGCCTTTCCAGCTTTCAGACATGTCTGCTTGGCTATGCTACAGTCACATCAAATATACTTCCTAAGGTGACCAGATTTTAAAATTGGTAAAGTGGGGCACCATTGATGGGGGGGGGGGAGTTTCTTGATTAAAAATTTGGTCTATATGGAGCAAAAAAATTTTTCATAGAATGCAAAAATAGTATTGTAATATATTTTTTAAAATCGGGACTTTTTTTAAACACCTTGGGACGCAGGACAAATTGTTAAAAATTGGGAATGTCCCGCTAAAAGCGGGATGTCTGGTCACCTTACCAAGACTCCCATCCTGTACAACACCCTGTTCTTTTCCATCTTCCAAAGTTGCTTCAGTCCTTTCAACAGACAATGTCTGCCTGACCAGGCAGTGGTGCAGTGGATAGAATGTTGAATTGGGATGCAGAGGACCCAGGTTTGAAACCCCGAGGTCACCAGCTTGAGTGCAGGCTTATCTGGTTTGTGCAAGGCTCACCAGCTTGAGCCCAAGGTCGCTGGCTTGAGCAAGGGGTCATTCAGTCTGCTGTAGCCCCCTGGTCAAGGCATATATGAGAAAGCAATCAATGAGCAATTAAGGTGCTGAAATAAAGATTTGATGCTTCTCATCTCTCTCCCTTCCTGTCTGTCTCTATCTGTCTCTCTCTTTCTGTCTCTGTCACAAAACAAATGAACAAACAAACAAACAAACAAATAGACGATGTCTCCTTGGTCTTCTGCTCATTCAAGTTTGAGGCATGAGAATCATCTTGGACTTGTCTTCTAGCTTTTTCTGTCTCATCATCCCCACTTCTAGTCCCTCATTAAAGTCCTCTTAGTTCACCCTTTAGGCAGTCCCCCAGCTCTTTGTTCTCCTCCCTTACCGTTGTTACATTAAAGTTGACACTCCTACACCACACACCTGAGGCATTGCCCTAGCTTCCCATGTCTTCTGACCTCTAATCTCTGACCTGCTGAAATGTCCCCACTTCAAGGGATCTCTATTGCTTGGCCTATACATTTAAAAGTCTCTGAATGGTTATAATAGACTACTGTCTTCAGTTCTTCACAATAGGATTATAAATCTCATCCTCTGTCAGGTAGCTCGGCCTAACCACTCCATGTGAGCAGAGTATACTTTCCCAGAGATTAGTGAGCAGGATGCAAACACAGATCCGCTGCACGGCTTTCCCTGTGCACTCCCATGGGAAGGGCACATCCCAGGTAGCTACTAGCACTTTAGCCGGGGCCCCCAGAATGAAAACACATGAGTGAACCTGAGCCCAGCCCAAAATCGGAGGCAGAGCTGCCCGACCTGAACCAAGAGTGAGAACAAAAAATGAATTTGTTCTTGTAAAGTTCCTGGGATTTGGGGTTTGTCTGTTACACAACATTATTGTAGCAATAGTAAACTAATCCTCTGGCACCCAAAGCCTTCTTTCTCAGATACTTCTCAACTTTTAAATACTACAATATATAAAGACAATGCTGGCAAAGTGGCTTAAGCCAATTTACATATCCCATTCCCCTGAGCATATGATTGGTTTGGGATGGGCAGATGGCTTATGTATGTCTGAAGACAAAGTTGAACATTATGGGAAAAGCAGGGCTTTCTCCACTGGTTGGAAAGCTGAGAAAATGTAAGGTCTGGAGCTTTGGCAGCCATCTTTAGGTCAGGAGGAAAGAGCCTGAGTGAGAAAGAAATCTTATCAGGAGGAGAGCAGAGCTGATCTCAGACACAAAGAGAACAAAGTTCTTGGGAAACTGTTGAGCCTCTGTTTCAATCTGAGTTTAAGTGTATTGCTAGCCCTAGAATTCCTAGTTCAGAAGTCAAGAATTTTCTCTTTTCCTCAAGGAAGTTTCAATTTTGTGTGACTGGCAAAACTGAAGATTTCTAATTGAACCAGACATCAAGTAGACCAATGCTCACCCTCTGCATTAGCGGGACCCATATTTAGATGGGCAGGCATTCACCTGGCATGGCTTGTTTTGGACTTCTTGGCATTCCAAGGTCTCTTTCCATGTGGTGATTTCTACTTCCTGTTCTTCTTTCAATGTGTTTTTCTTACTTATTCTTTATTTATTGTAAAAGTAAATTCTGCTCACTAGCATTTAGCCCCCTGCTTCTTTCCACCCTTTGAATCATATTTAAGCCTCAAGTGAAAGGGGGAATTTTATTTCAACACTTCTACCATATTTTAATCTCCTTTCCATATCCAAGCTGCCCTGTCAACTTTAATTATCATCTTTGTGTCTTTATTATAAATCTCCTATAATGTTCTTCTTTATTGTAATACAGTATAATTTCTTAGCTTCAGGATTCTTTTCCCTACTGGGCTCATGAGATTTTCCAGGTATTTAAAATGATTCGCCAGCTTGACTAGTTTATCATTCATCACTCTATTTTATCTCTCCCTGTAAAGAACCATAGCTCTTTGTAGGTATTGCCACATTTATATTCAGGCTCTTTTTGTGTGTGTGTGAGGAAGGTGGGGGGTGATAGAAAGGAGGAGATAGAGAGAGAAGCATCAACTTATTGCTTCACTTAGTTGTGTACCCTATTTTTACATGCCCTAACTGGTGATTGAACCAGTGACCCCCAAATGAGCCAGCATATTTGGGATCAAGCCAGCAACCCTGGGTTTCAGCCGGTGGTTTCATACTTTAGCCAGTGACTTCCAGTTTGATCCAGTGACCTGAACGCTCTGGATCTATACTCTGTTCATTGCACCACCACTGGCTAGGGCCAGGCTCTTTTAATATTGTCATGGTTTAAATTCCTCAGCATGTTGTCTCCAGAGTTCACACAATCTTGTTACATTGACACATAAGTTTTTGAACAATTCAGGGTCACCCCAGAAGATACACACACATGCACGCATGCATGCACACACCCATGTACATGCACACATGCGTGCGTGCGCGCACGCGCGCACACACACACACACACACACACACAACACATTCTCCATCATTCCAGTTTTACAATTGAAAAGCAGGTTTCTCAGCCAACTCCTCACAGCCTTTACCTTTCTTCCTGGTATCTGAGTGCCCAAATGGTCTCTCATTGCTATCTGAGAACTTCTTTCCATGAATGGCTCAGGCAGGGCCTGGAAATGTTGTTTTTTGTATTCCTCTGACTCTATGCAAATCAGAACTTAAATCTAAGAGAAGCCTACTTCTACCTGCTTTAAAGAACTTTCAGGAAAATAAATCCAATATCTTTCTTAAGGAAATATTTTAATGCTTTATTACTCTTTCATTTTCTTTTGTCTCTGTTACCTCCCTCCATTAAAGAGAATTTCTTCTCCTGATTTCAATGTCTTGTACCTGTGTATCCATTTCTAAGCTCTTCCATTGGATCTACTATTTTGATTTAGGTCAGAAATAATAAGAGCATTTCCATGACACAAACTATATCTCAGTCATAAAGGACCACACCCAAACTTCCAACTGTCCACTGAATATACTCAGCAGGGTATTTCATGGTACCTCAAACTCAATATGTTCAAAGAAGTCCTCATTGACTTTCCTCTCTCCTTGACCCTCAAAGATAAGTTTGTTTGTCCTACTGTGTTCCTTGTACTGTTAGTCACCTCACCTTCAATGTAATCACTTTAGCTGGACCCTTGGGTGGTATCCTCGACATCTCCACTTTCTGACACTGTCCCCTTATGATGTCTGATGTGTACCAGATTTCATCCTTTCCTCAAATGCCTTTCCTATCTATTCACACCTTTTATTTAACTTCTCCTAAATCAGGTACTCCAATGCTGTTTAACTAGTATGGTTGCCTCTAACTTATTGCTCTTCCAATTTATCTTCTGTATTGTTGCAGCAATGACCTGTCTAAAATATGGATCACATAATGTTGGTTCCTTGATCAAAAAGCATCAATAACTCCCCATTGCCTCGGACTAAAATTAAATTTCTTGGCACGGCATTCAATGTCAGCTACATTTAGGCCTCATTTGTATGTGTTGAATACTCTGTGCCACAGGGATTCTGACCTCTGCTATCATAGGGTTTGGTACAGCCATGAAGAGCCCAGGCTTGATAGCACACTAACCTGAGTTCTGATACACCCTCAGCCACTTACTAATAGTCTGATTTGGGAAAATCTCAGTTTTTCTAAGCCTCACTTTCTATAATGTAATGATAATAACTACCTTCCAAATGCTCATAATGATTAAACTACACGATGTCTGTAATAGAGCAGCACTGTGCTTGATATCTAAATAGCACTCAGCAAGTGACCATTGTTGTTACTATGGTTATTGTTGTGATTATTATACAACAATATACTCTAGTTGTCATCAGCTTGATCTCTGAATTAGGTCACCCATCTTCACCTCTTACTGGCTGTGTAACTATGGACAAGTCACTTTCCTCATCTGAAAAATAATTTTAATTACCTCATAGAGTTGTTGGGAGGATTTAACTGACTAATATAGAGCAGTGTCTGACCTATGGTAAAACACCATAAATATGTCAGATTGTATTCTTGTTGTTTTCAAACCAGTTAAGAGGTCATATTTCTACATTGCTGTCCGCACTATTCTGTGACACAGGAGTCTTCTTCAGTCTCCATTTTCTGTCTCTCATGGGTTTGTAGTTTTCTCTGTGCCACAAGTCCATGGGCATCTGGTATTCTTCTTCTGTCAGAACAAAAATTTAAAATTCATAATATAAAATTTGTAAATTTACAAAGAAATCCAATTAATGAATTTATTTAAAAATAGTTAACAAGGTCCTGGTTAGGTGACTCAATGGATAGAGCATCATCCAGGCATGCTAAAGTCATGGATTCAATACCTGGTCAGGGCACATACAAGACGCAACCAATGGGTACACAACTAAATGGAAAAAACTAAGTGGAGCAATGAGCTGATGCTTCTCTCTGTGTGCCTTTATTCCCCCCCCCCAAATCAATGGAAGAATTTTAAAAAATAATTAACAAAATTTTAAAACTTAATTTGTGATATAGTAATGTATATATTTTCTAATGGACTCAAGTAATAAGAGCTAACAATTCATCTAATAATTACTATGATTTCAAAGGAGTGATGAAAATAAATACTTCAAATATGTGTAATGTAATAACATGCCATGAGAACACCTGTAATTTCTACTGGTGACAGAGTCATAGGTTCTATCAATTCTGTGTGTGTGGTCTGGGTTAGTAATTGAGGAAATGCTAAATGTCAGCTAGATGCAGGTGAAAATAAACATCCAGTTTTTTCCCCATCCAGTTTCACTGACTCCATCTGAATGTCTATGGAGTTCAAGTTAAGAAGTCCTAAACCAGATCATCTCATATTTTAAAGCTTAGTTTAAATATGCTTTCCTAAACTCTTCTTTGATCCAACCCAGCTGAAATTAACCTACCTCTTTTATCCATTCATGGCACTGTGCTATTTTTTTTTTTGTTTTCAAAGACCCATCGTGCTTTCTTTCCCCCTTGCCATATTGTTATTCTCTATATGCATATGTTTCTCCCCACCAAGGACTTTGGACGCTTGGTCAGTCTTCACACTGGTACGCAGTGCCTGTGACTGAGGAGGCCACAGTTGGGCAGAAATGCGAGAATGCAGTACGTAGCCATCACTTATTTCTATTTCCCTAACTGCCCATTGCAGCATAAAGTACAGCATTTCTGAGAATGTAGCTCATTTCATTTTAGTGTTATTTACTAGACCAGTTCTGCTGCCTGGGCTGACTAATCGCCTCTCCAAAAGGCAGGTTTTAATCCCATATGTAGTCCCTGCTCAGTGGTAATTTATCTGACAAGCTCTCTGAGTTTAGGCAAATATTCTGATATTTTAGCTCAGTTATTCTGACAACAACAATTTCTGCCTTATGGATTGAATATGTCACTAGACAAAATCAGCCTCCTGAACTTCCTGCTTATTGCAAGAGCATAAATTTTCATGGTGAACTTGAAATGCAAATTATATGCCTTGATAGTCTCTGCAAATCTTTGCTTTGCAGCCATCTTTACAGAGCTTTGGGGAAAAGAAAAGGAAAAAGAGGGAGAAATAGAGGGAAGAAGAGAGACAGTAAGGAATTTAGGGACAGAGAGAGAAGAGAGGCTTTATTTTCTGTCTTTTCCTATACCTACCACTGAGTAGAAAATAAATTTTCTTGAGTTCTGTGTATTATAATTTTAACAAAATAAATATTTAGTTTGAAAAGGTAGCAAGAATTAATGTCTCATATTCCACACCTACTTCAGCATTTACCCAGCACTAATTTGGAGCAGTGTTTCTCAGCCTCGACACTATTGACATTCTGTGCTAGGTAGTTTTTCTGTGGGAGGCTATTCCATGTATTGTAGGTGGTTTGGCACTATCCTTGGGTTATGCCCAGCAGGTGCCATTAAAGTGCCTCTCCAAATTGTGACTACTGAAAATATCTCCAAATTTCGTCACATGTTGCCTGGGGGAAAAATAGCCCTTCCCCTTCCTGCCCAATATATGATCACTGATTTAGAGAATAATGAACATTTATTATGTGTCAGACTCTGTGTTATCTAAGTTATCTTTGTTATTTAATTTAATCTCTGCATAGTCCCCTAATGTGCTATTTTTATCTCCATTATGTAGTTGGGAGATAAGGTTTAAGGAACGCAAAGCATAGTGAATAAAGAGGGAAAATAATGTAAAGAGATGGGAAACTAATGCATAGAGGCAATCTCTACATGCTGTGGTCTAAGTTGTTAGGGTAGAAATAGCAAATCTCTGATATTTGTATCATTGTGTTACCTGTATGCACAGCAGTCATGACCTGTCACTTTCAAGCACTCTATCCTGGAGAGTCCAAACAACCTTTCAGGAGGGAACTACCAATATAGGGAAATTGACAAGGAAGGTAATTTTTTAAAACCAACTTTGGTTGAGCCTGACCTGTGGTGGCGCAGTGGATAAAGCGTCGACCTGGGAACACTGAGGTCGCCAGTTCAAAACCCTGCACTGATCTGGTCAAGGCACATATGTGAGTTGATGCTTCCAGCTCCTCCCCCCTTTCTCTCTTTCTCTCTCTCTCTCCCTCTCTCTCACTCTGTGTCTCCTCTCTAAAATGAATAAATAAAAAGAAATTAAAACCAACTTTGGTTAAGTGTTCTCCAAAATTCTTCTTTTTTTTTTTAATGTGGCCTTCTCTCTGTATCACTAACACAGAGAGTGGATCCTTGACATGGACCCTCAATAAGTGTTCACATTATAACCATGTGGTGCCTGTAATGTCACTACTGGTGAGTCTTGCCTTAAGATGCAACATTGCCAACTTTCTATATTCTCCTTTAAATGCAAACTATAATTAAAAAATTAAATAAATGCCTTTACTCTTAATAAATGTAGTGCCTAGGGTTGTGACTTAATAATAACAGACTTATGGGACATTAGAAGTAAAACTATGGAGATCAATATTTTCATTTGGTAGATGAGGAAACTGAGGCACAGAGGGGAGAATAAACTTTTTCAACATAAATTATGATAAATTATGGACCAAGTCTAGTTATAAAAGTAATTCCTTGAAACTAAGTCCAAGTATTTCCTTTTACTGCATTCCCCATTCCTTTTAATACTTTATAATGAGCACATCATAGGCTGGGATGACCTTGGTTAACTTGAAAGACATAGAAGGAAGCTAAATCAGTAGGTCAGAAGGCAAAGAATGCAGAGACAATCATGAAGACCCATGGAAATGCCTCCTCAGCAGCTTCACTTGGGTTGAATTCAGTAACAAATATATATATATATATATATATATATACATATTCAGTAACAAATATATATATATATATACATAATATATATATACATATTATATATATATTTTTTAATTCAAAAGAATATATTCACATGTGTACTCATTGCAGTGTTAGTTATAATAGCCAAGATCTAGAAATAACCCAAATGATTTTTATATTATTTCTTATGTCTTTATTTAATTTCCATTTTGAATCTTCTAGAAAAAGATAAAAAATCAAGAGTCAAAGACTTAAAAAAATGTAGGTCAAAGACAGATTAGTATTTTGAAGCTTTAGCAGCACAGGACAGAGACCCTCTGTATTTAGTTCTCTTCTGTTGAAACCCTAACCCCCAATATGACTCTTTTTAGTGACAGGGTCTTTGGGAGGTAATTAGGATTAGATGTTGCCATTAGGGTGGGCCCTTATGATGGGATTAGTGCCCTTATAAGAAGATACACTGGCCCTAGCCAGTTGGCTCAGTGGATAGAGCATCAGCCCGGCATATGGAAGTCCCATGTTCAATTCCTGGTCAGGGCACACAAAAGAAGAGACCATCTGCTTCTCTCCCCCTCCCTCTTCCCCTTCTCTCCCACTTCCTCTCCCGTAGCCAGTGGGTCAATTTTTTTGAGCATCAGGTCCAGACGGGGATTACCTGTCAGGGCACATTGTGGGAGTCTCTCACTATCTCCACTTCTCTCCCTTTAAGAAAAAGAAGAGACACTGGAGAGTTGCTCTCCCTTTCTTTCCACCATGTGAGAATACAGTGAGAAGGCATATATAAGTAAGAGAGGAAAAGAAATCTCCCCAGAACATGGCCATGCTGGCACCCTGATCTCAGATTTTGAGCTTGCAGAACTATGAGAAAATAAATTTCTGTTATAGTAGCCTGAGCTGATTAGAACAATGTCTCACAAAATAGATAATATTAATAAAGAGATATAAATTATTTAAAACAGAGAAGCCAATAGAAATTTGCAGTTGAAGAGTATAATAACTAAAATGAAAATTTTACTAGAGGGATTCAACAAAAGATTTGAGCAGGAAAGAGAACAAATAAACTTGAAGATAAATTAACTGAGATTATTTAGTCTAAAAAACAGAAAGATAAAAGAATAAAGTAAAGAAAGTCTTGTAGGCGACTCTGAAGCATATCAACTTAATTAAATGTGCTCTTAATTAAAGTTCCAGATAGAGAGAGATATTGAAAGAATACTTGAAGTAATAATGACTTAAATTTTATGAAAAATGTTAATATACACATTAAACTCAATGACTTCAAGTAGAATAAACTCAAAGAGATACCACCTAGACACATCATAATCAAACTGCTAGTTAAAAGCAAAGAAATCACCTTGAAATCAGCAAGAAAGAAGCAAATAATTATGTATATCATCCATAGGAATAATGCTAATTTCTGATCAAATGCATGGAGGTCACGGGGGAGTAGATGACATATTGAACATGTTAAATGAAAATTACTGTCAATAAATCAAGAATTCTATATCTAGCAAAACTATGTTTTAAAAACAAACAAGAAATTAAGACATTCACTACAAATAAAAACTGAGACAATTTGTTTCTTTAGGCTAAAATGAAGGGACACTCTAGTTACTAGAGTGTAATTTACATTCACAGGAAAGAATAATAAACATTAGTAACAATAAATACATAGGTGAATATAAAAGACAGTATGAATGTATTTTTGTTTGTAACTTTTTCTCTCGTTTGATTTAAAGACATCTGTATAAAGCAATAATTATAAATTTGTGTTGATAGATATACATACGGTTGACAAAGATGTGATTTTTATGACAATAACATTAAAAAAGGAAAGAGAGTGCTATAGAGGTGTAAAGTTTTTGCATACTATTGCAACTAAGTTTATATTAATCTGAATTAGAATTTTACAAATTTAAATGTTAGTTGTAATCTCTATGGCAACCATTAAAAAATCACTAGGCCCTGGCTGGTTGGCTCAGGTGTAGAATATTGGCCTGACATGCGGAAGTCCTGGGTTCAATTCTTGGTCAAGGCACACATGAGAAGCAACCATCTGCTTCTCTTCTTTTCCCTCTCCCCTCCCCTCTATTCCCCTCTTGCAGCCAGTGGCTTGAGTGTTTCGAGAATTGGCCCTGGGCACTGAGGATAGCTCGATTTGTCTAACTGTCGGCCTCAGGTGCTGATGATATGTATCTGTTGATTTGAGCATCAGCCCCAGATGGGGGTTGCAGGGTGGATCCTGGTCAGGGCACATGTGGCAGTCTGTCTATCTACCCTCCTCTCACTTAAAAAAAAATAGTAAAGGAAATGACAAAATAATTAAAATGGTACACTAGAAAATATCTATTTAATATAAAAGAAAACAAACATGAAACAGAACAAGAAAATAACAAAATAGCAGATGTAAATTCTACTGTATTAGTAATTACACTACCTATAATAGATTAAAAGGCAGAGATTGGCAAAATGAAGTTTTTGTTATTTTTTTAAATGATCGAACTAAATGCTGGAAAAAAAATCTTTTATATTCAGTGACACAAATAGTTTAAAGGATAGATAAAGATATACAATTAAAAATTAATCAAAATGGACTGTGATAAAACTTGTTACTAGACACAAAGGCTATTTGATCATGATAAAGGGTCAATCTCACAAAGATGATGCGAGAGTTATAAACACAGATGAACCTAATATGAGAACCATAAATGCATGAAGCAAGAACTGGCAGAGTTGAAGGGGAAATAACCAACTTAAAAATAATAATTGAATACTTCAATTCTTCATTTACTATAACATCTAAAACAACTGGATAGAAGATTAGCAAGGAAATACAAGACAGGAATAGCACTCAATGAACTATACATAACAGATACCTATAGAGTATCCCACTCACTGATAGCACAATATATATTCTTCTCACCTGTACATGAAACATTCTCCAGGATAGAGTTTATGTTAGGCCATAAAACACATCTCACTACATTTGAAAGTATTGAAATCATATGAAGTATGTTTTTTTGGGGCCTCAGTGGAATAAAACAAAAATAAGCAATAGGAAGAGATTTGGGAAATTCTTAAATTTGTAGAAATTATATACCACCTTTCTAAGCACCAATGGGTCAAAGAAGAAATCACACACAAAAAAAGAAAAATACTTTGAGATGAATGAAAATTAAAAAAAAGAACCCTATGAATATAGAAATAAAAAATTTTTAACAAGATACCAGCAAACTTAGTCTAACATGTTATAAAGAGGATTATATACCAGCACCAAGTGGGATTTACCCCACAACTTTACAAGTCTCCCATAACATACAAAAATCAATCAGGGTAACAAATAACATTAATAGAATGAAGGAAAAACACACTTGATTCTATTAATAGATGCAGAAAAAAACATTGGACAAAATCCGAAACCTTTTCATGATTTAAAAAACTCAACCAACTAGGCAGAGAAGGGAGCTTCCTTAACCAGATAAAGGTGATTTACAAAAACCCTATAGCTAACATTATACTTAAATATGCAAACTGAGCGTTTCTGCCTAAGATCAGGAAAGCAATAAGAAGGTCCACTTTCATTCCTTTTTTCCACATTAGGTTGGAAGCTGTAGCCAGGGCAGCTAGGGGAGTAAACAAAATTGAAATAAAAGAGAATCAACATGACTCAATGCTGGAAAGAATAGTTTTTCCAACACATAGCGCTGGGACAACTATATGTCTACATGCAAAAGAATGAAGTTGGATCCCATGCCATATACAAAGATCAACTCAAAATGGATCAAAGACCTAAAGGTAAGGGGGTAAAACTATAAAACTCTTAAAAGAAAAGATGTAAAAATTAATTTATTGTACCTCCAATTAGGCAATGGTTTGACAAATATGACACCAAAAGAACAAGCATCAAAGGAACAAAAGAGATAAATTGGACTTTATAACATTTAAATATTTATCCTTCAAATATACTATCGAGAGAATATAAAGGCAACCAGCAGAATGGAGAAACTATTTGTGAATTTTACAGTGTGTCCGTAAAGTCATGGTGCACTTTTGACCGGTTGACATTTCAAAAGTGCACCATGACTTTACAGACACACTGTATATCTGATAAAAGATTATATTGTAAATATATAAAGAACTCTTACAACTCAAACAGAAAAAAAGATAAGCCTAGTGAAAAATTGGGCAAAAAATATATGAACAAACATTTTTCCAAAGTAGGCAGCACATGAAAGATGATCTACATCATTAATCATTAGTTGATTTCAAAGTCACAAGGAGGTATTATTTCACATCTACTAAGACAGCTATGATCAAAAGACAGATAATAATAAATGTTAGTGAAGATGTGGAGAAATTGGAATCTTATTTTGCTGTTGGGAATATGAAATGGTGAAGCCACTTTACAAACCAGTTTGGCAGATCTACTGCCAAATGACCCAGAAATTCTACTTCTAAGGTATATCCCCAAGGGAAATTAAAATGTGTCCACATAAAAAAGTATACAAATATTAATAACATTGTTCATCATAGCCTAAACATAAAATGTCCCCATGCCTGTCAATTGATAAGTAGATAATGAAAATATGGTTCATCATTAAAAATCTATAAAAGAATTAAATAGTGATATAATCTATGACCAAAAGACCTTGAAGCTTTATGCTAAGTGAAAGTAACTAGACAAAAAAAGCCACATATATAATCTTACTCATATGATGTTTCCAGAATAGGCAAATCCAAAAAAAAAAAAAAAACTTGCCAGGGCATTGGGGAAAGGTGCGATAGAGAGCGACTGCTAATAGGTGTGGGTTTTTAGAGGTAGGGGGTGATGATAAGGTTCTGGAATAACTAAATAGTGGTGATGGTTGCACAATATTGTGACTGTACTAAGTGAGTTATACAGTGTAAAAGTGTGAATTTTATAATATGTGAATTATATCTTAATAAAAAATATCATAAAAAGAACACATATCCAAGTGCTCCCAATAAAAAGGAATAGATGTGGTTGTGTCAAATAAGGAGGAGCATTTGAGACCACTGTTTTGAAAAGGAACACATTTTGGCACTGGGAAGCCACAGAGATGTGTCACTCAGGTCTCTGTACTGTACTGAGAGCACAGTACAGTTCATGCCAGACACAGGGCGATTCAGTCGGTTACAAACTAAGGTAGTTAACCACACTCCTGGTGATTAAATTCTAAAAGATTTAGTAACTTTCATCATAACAATGGCCACTGGATTTATAGTAGATATAATCACTCCAGGAAAATCTACAGCTGTGCTGTCCAAAACAGTGGCAACTATACATGGGTCTATTCACATTAAAATTTAAATTAAAATTAAATACAATTAAAGTTTAGTTTCCTGGTTGCAACAGCACATTTCACATGCTCAGTAGCCACAGGGGGCCGCCATATTGGACAGAACAGAACAGTCCCATCAGTGCAGAAAGTTCTATTGGATGGACATTGCTGGTTTAGAGAGAAATGACCAGAGGAGTGGGGGTAGAGGAAAAAAGAACAGTGAAGAAGTATAAACAAAAATCTTCTAAAATGAGAAAAATAATTCTGTATTTTAAAACCTAAAAGTTATCCAGTAATCTTTACTGAGTGCCTGTCTACTGTGGGTCAGGCTGGACAGTGGGGGTTGATTAATTCATTACTTTGTTAATTCCCTCAATATTTTGGAGCAGCAGTTAATTCAGAAACTGTGGGGGATGCGGTATAAAATGGTCAACAAAACAGGTATTTTTTTCCTCTCATGCAGCTTGCATTCCAATGGAAGAGACAGACATTAATCAGGAATGACACAAGCAAATATAAGATCACAGATATAATAATAGTTACTCTGGTGGAGAGGTATCTGGAACAGTGAGAACATATAAGAAGTGTCTTTGACGTAGTCTGAAGCATCTTTCCTAAGGAAATGACTCCTGAGACGAGATTAATATCTAAAGGAAAAGAAGAAGGGTAAGCTAGCCCAAAGACACAGCATGTGCAAAGGTCCTGGAGGAGGAGAAACATGACATGAAGGAGAAACTGACAAGGCCAGTGTAGACCGTCACTGAAAGGAAGGGGAAGTTGGGTATGAGCTGAGGCCAGAAGGGTAGGGACATTATTTCTGTCCCTGCAGCATCAGTATCACCTGAAAACTTGTTAAAAATGTAGAATCTCAGACTGGACCCCACAATCACCCCTGGATGTTTATATTAAAATCTATCAAGATTCCCAGGTGGTTAGCAGGCACAGAGAATTAAGATGAATAGTTTACCAGAGGTAGTCAACCTTTTTATACCTACCACCCAATTTTGTATCTCTGTTAGTAGTAAAATTTTCTAACCACCCACCGGTTCCACAGTAATGGTGATTTATAAAGTAGGGAAGTAACTTTATAAAATTTATAAAGCAGAGTTACAGCAAGTTAAAGCATATAATAATAATTACTTACCAAGTACTTTATGTCAGATTTTCGCTAAGTTTGGCAGAATAAATCTTTATAAAACAACTTATTATAGTTAAATTTATCCTTTTATTTATACTTTGGTTGCTCGGCTGCCGCCCACCCTGAAAGCTGGAACGCCCACTAGGGGGCGGTAGGGACCAGGTTGACTACCACTGGTTTATATCAAGGATAGTTTGCAAACTATCCTCCTGTTTCCTGCATTTGTGTATAGAGTTTTATTGAATCACAGTTACACCCATTCATTTATTGTCTAAAGCTCCCTTTACACTACAATGAGAGTGGAGAGTTTACCATGGAGACTAGCCCACAAAGATGAAAATGTTTACTGTCTGAACCTTTACACAAGTTTCCAACCCCCAATTCTATACTGTGCCTTGTCCTAAACACAACATTAAGGATTTGGCACTTACTTTAAGAGCAAGTAAAACTAGTGAAGATTCTAATTTTGGAAGGATCTTTCTGATTGCAAGAAATAAAAGGTATACAGACAGTACATGCCTCAGTGGAGCTTAGGGTCCACTGAGAACTCACCTTTATCTCCCAAGTTGGTTGTTCCTTTAATGAAGAAGATAACTATGTTATTAACTTATTCTTTGTTGTTGTTAATTCCTTCAGTGTCTGGCAGAGTGCTAAATACTTAGCCAATGTTTGGGGGGGGTGTTATTTCCTGACTCAGAAAATAGCTTGACTTCATCACAGTTCATGTGTACCATCCTAAGGAACATATTTTTTGGACACTTCATGACTCAAAATACTATGACACCTGATCTGCTTTCAACAATTTCCTTAATATCTCTGTCCTATCTCTGACACGGAATCTAGACCAGTATAGTAGAAGCCAAGTTCTTAGCCACCCTGTGAATTCCAGGGGGAGCCTGAAGTAATGGGGATCTTTTCAGTTTCCAGCATGAACAGGACTGCTGGAAGAAGCCTCTCTGAGCTTCAGATCCTCTGTGACATGAGGAAGCTGGAACAGTTCATCTTGAAAGTTCCCCAAAGCTTGAGCATCCTTTTGTCCTGAGATTGCACAAGGTAACAAAATGGGGATACAGGACAAGTCTCCGGTTTATCTGACTCAGCTTCCTAAATCTTTATTTTGTATAAATGGAACTCTTTACAAACCATACACAAACCATGGTTGAATTGAACATTGGAAAAAATCAACTCTATAGTCACAAACGAGGTTTTGAATGATGCATTGTTTCTGATTTTACCTACTTCTGCTGCCTTTCATTTGTACCTATAATTGGACATTATTGGCTCAGCCATGATGAGATCAACCTTGTCTATCAATTAGACATGATTATGTAGACGCTGGCCTTACTGGCTGGGTAGCTTACTTTTCATGTCATGAGTTGGCAGTACATGAATAAGTTGGATATTCAATGAAGAGATGTTGGGTGTCTATAAACTCACATGACAAATAGACATGCCATTATGCAACTGAATGTAAGTGTTTGCGAAAGGGGTGTGTAATGGTTTCTGGAAGAGGTTACCACTTGGTGTGTACAAAACAGGAGAAGCTTTGAGGATAATAAATCACTTTGAGAACAGATAAGTTTTTGCTGTCCCCTGGGCAATATGCCCATATAGAAGAATCATTGCAACACATTAAAAAAAGCAGTTTGTAAGTTAAGCAAAGTGTATAATGGATAGTAATAAAGTAGGAAGAAATATTGTGATGTCAACTCTATAATATTTGGTGGATACTTTTGCTTGGAATTACCTCTTGTTGGTTGTCATTTGATTGAGTCAATATTTTGTCAAGTCATGCTATATTGGGTATTGTGGGAAATAGAAGAAGAAAAGAGAGAAGCAGTCCTGGCTTCATGGGCATGTGATTTGTGCAGTCATGCTGGACCACAGACTTAAAGGACCCAGTGTTTGATTTAATGCTCTGATGGTGCCATATTTTAATTCTTAATAAATTTTGGAGAAGTGGTCCTGTACTTTCATGTTCATAAGACCTATAAATTAGGCAGCTTGTCCTGTACAGAAGGTGGTAGAGTCTAGTTTCTTGCCTCAAGTTGCTTACATACTATGTCTTAGAATTATGTTGGGACAGAAGTATAGGAACTTGATGAATTTTTCTGAGCTTTTCTTTTCTTTTCTATTGTATATAAAGAAACTGGATGGAATGCATTCTTAGAACCGGAATCAAACACTTAAACTGTTAAGGTGATTTTTCTAAAGTAAGCAGTAGAGTCAGGACACTGAGACTTCCTCTCTTGACCTTGAATCTGATGAGAAGGGACTTAGTAAGCAAGGCTTATTGCTAAGTTCAAGATATGATTCAGCTATGGGCTAGTGGCATCAGATCTCGATTTACTAGAGTGTTCTTAGTAAGAACATGTGGGTGTGTTGAAAAAGTGCCCAGTGGAACGTAGTTGGAGATCAGGGCAAGGCTGTGATTAGAAGATTAATCAGGAATGGGAACCAGGACAAAGAGGCAAACCAAAGGTCAGGTCTACAATACCATATTAAAAACTCTTGGGACCAGGTCTGTTTCATAATTCAGAATTTTTTACTTTTCATAGGTAACACGATGCATTCTCTATAAATTGTGTAAAATCTGCCAACATGTTTGGGCAGGACTTCATAATCAAGCGTGTTCATTTCTCTGCACTGAAATGTATAAATGTTTATATCAAACAAGAAAAGTTAAAGATTATGAATATTTTTACATCAACTCATGACAGGCTTGGCTGCCAAATGTAATCAGGTCAATTTTATCTTAAATGGGTTACAAACTCTTGATTTTTAGAAAGTTTTGATTTCAGGATTATGGATAAGAGATCATAGACCTTTATCAAATAAGATTCAGGTGAATGAATGACTGGAACTCAGAGAAGAGATAGGTCAGATATTTCTCAAGTGCAGCCAGGCTAGATCTAGAGACTTTCTCTGCTGGTTTGCTGGGAAGCCCCACACCTCATTCCCATGACAGCCCAGAACACACACATTCTTTGTGCTGAAACAAACGAAAGACCCACGTACAGAACTGTGAGTATCCACCCTTAACATCTTTTTTTAAGATCACCACTGCTCTCTTTTTAATGCTGCTTCAGCTTGATGGCTTAATGAACACATGGTCCTTTGGCCCTATTTTCACAGTGGAAAATAGCATTTTCAGAACTGGCCGTCCCTAGGATTCATCTGTCATTTTTCTTCTGTGTCCCATCTATGGCAGTTGGTACAAGTGGCTCACTCTTTACTTCTAAAGTGGGTTTAACAAATCTTGGTCCAAAAAGCCAGTGTCTTCATTAATCTCCTCTGGTCTCCAAACCAAATAAAGCCAATAAAACAGATTGATATTTACGTGGCATTTTCCCTAGGAAAACAGAAATGAACTCCATCCAGGTTTATGTTTCTTCATTTATTTGCTGCTTTTCCTGGACCATAAAACTGACCCAGTAGAAGCTGTCAAAGACTAAGCAGAACTAATCCTATCTTAAAGCAAATCTTGAGGCCAACTTCTATATTGGGGTAAAGTAGGGACAAATATCAAACAAGAAAAGTTAAAGATAAGAGTGAGAAGCCTGAAAGTTATAACATTTTAAGGGCTCTCTTGGAAGGGGTCTAGTAAAATGGAAGATACTTACTTTTATGGGAAATCAACTTCTGTTTCAACCTCTATTGTTAAGAGATAGAAATCCTTTTCTAGCATCGTGTATCATTCCTACACACAAACTTAATTACTGAAATACCGGAGACCAAGATTTCAGACAGTTTTTGGGAATCTCAAACCTATTTTTATTTTCTCATAGAAACTACTGGCTTTAATGCAAGAAACAGATGGTTTACTTCATAAATTGGGCACATTCCCTTTGTTATATGGCCATTAGCAGGTGTTGGATGTTAGCAGGTAACAAGTGCTTATGCAGTTGAAATGAAGTACTTTTGCAGTATGACAGTAATCAGGAGCACTTTGAACTCACTCGACATAGATATAAACCAGAGCTCAACAATTCCCCATCTTTGTGAATTTATATCTCAGGCTTTTAATCTAGAAAACCAAGATGATAATAGTACTTATTGCAGAGAGATTGTATGAAAATTCATGAAAATGAACCACATGCAGTATTTTCTTACCAGATATTTGGTACATAGTTAGCACTCAATAAAAGTAAGTGATGCTTCCTGAAAAGAAAAAGAAAAAGTAAATGATGCATCTTAGTACCCCTGATCCTGTTGTTTACTAGCTGGGCGATATTAACAAAGTAATTCTTTAGGCCTCAGTTTCCCCGTCTGTATAATAATGGAGAGGTTAAATTGCTCTCGTGGTGCCTGACTTAGTAATGAAAAATTCTGTATTCTCACATGCCTATGTCTATATGTATTTATGAGGTTGCACGCTGTGTCTGTTTTGTTCCTATTTTTTCACCTAGTCCATAGCATAACGCCTGACACAGTAGCCATTCAATACATATTTGTTGAGTGAATGATTGTTTGCAAGTATTTAGCTTCTTAAGACTTAGACTCTATGGCTTATTCATGCAAACAATTGCACAGGGAAACTGTAAGCAAACATTCTTCAGGAGAGTATAGCTGTGGTAAAGCAGAACTCTGAGTCCTCTGTGTCTGAGGCTGGAAGGGTGGTGTGGTTTCACTTTTGTAGCATTCACTGGCAGGGGTGATCGAAACTCCACTCATTTCCATCAGAAATCCAGGTCTAGAGTCTTGGGGACTCTAGAAAACAAACTGTCAAGAGCTATTATGCTTCCTGTTCACCTTTTATTTGATAACACATAGCTTCATGACTTTGTGACAGTGTCAAACCTATTTTCATTTAATCATAGTCACTATTGGCTTTAATCCCAACATCAAGTTTTCCATGCAATGTGGCTGTGAAGATGGGCTTCCTCTGATATCTGTTATGCTACAAATGGTCAGGGTTAATCCAGATATCTATATAGTTAACTACTAGGCTGACATTCTCTTTATCTTTCCCTGCTTAGATATTGCACCTTTAACTAAAAATGGTAAATTTTTAGAGAAAAGAAACCCAGTCTCTAGCTGAGGGTAGGAAGTAGTAGTAAAGTTACCCTTAAAACCTTAAAGCAGGTCCTCAAGGCCCCTGGAATGTCACATAAGTCTGTTTATAGAGCAGTTCTGAGATAGAAAGCAAAGACAAATCTATGATGTGTCCCCAGTCACACCCTCGACACTAGACCACAATGACTATGAAAGAATGCCTAAATTGCTGGCCACATGTAATGCGTAGAAGGCTTTTTATCTCTAAGAAGCAGATTGCCTAAACTCATCAATAAAATTCTACAGTCAATTTTATTTTCCCATTGGACACAATATCAACATTGTCATCACAAGTCCCAGAGAGGCCTGATTGTATCAAGGACAAACAGCCAGATATGGAGGGGCAGTTCACAAAATTAACACAGCCACCCACCAAAATCATAGTAGATATACATCTTCCATTTTATCCCTGGAAAGAAGGCCATAAAAATAACGAGGTTGAAACAGACCCGTCTGGCATCCTCTCTCTTCCCTTACCACCTGTCCTTGTCTGGATCTCTACCAGAATAAATTCACATTCATGATAATTTAACATTTTAAACAGAAATCTGATCTTGTAACTTCCTCTTTAAATCCTGTAATAGTTTCCCATTCCCTTAACATAAAATGTGAACTTCTTCCCATGGCTTCTGTCTATGAACAAAGTCTTATTTTTAAGAACTATGTATATGCAAATTCTCATTTCTTCAACAAGTATTTGTTGAATGCCTGTTATCTAATAAATAAATATAAACAACACTATGATAGTGTTTAAAGAATAAAAAACAAGAACAACAGCACAATAACTTTCTTTTCCAGTCAAGTTGAGAGCTAGACATTTAGGAATAAAAAAGTGCCTTACTTGTTTGGTAATAGTGTGATTCTGTACTTGAACTCCAGAATACTACAAAATTCTCTATCTGAAGGCAGTGCAGCAACAATACAGTCCACCTCTCCTGCCTACGTGGGAATCTGGTCTGGTAACATGTACAGTTAGGAGGAGTAGACCAGAACTTGTGTTCCTCAGAGAAGGGAACAGGCCATGCATGCCCTGTTTTTCATTTTAGATTTCTCACTGGGGAGGAGCAAGGGGGGTGGTGTGCAGAGAAAGGTTAGATATCGCATGGAGGGCACCAGCAATGGAGAGACTGCTCCCCTCAACAACACAGAGTAATGGCAGCACAGAGCAGGGTAGATTAATATTTGAACAAAGCCAGTATAGTCCAAAACTGCCTTTTAGTTTTGACTAAGGCATATTATAAACCATGTGATCTTTACCTCACTGGCTTTTCTTTCTTATTTGACACAATGTTCATCCAATTATCGGGAATCCATCCATTTTCTCTCAGTTGATATAATTTGTTTTCCCCCCATCAATAATGAAAAAGTACTCTTTGTCTAGTAATAGGTTGAATTGCATGAAATTCATGGTATTCAACCATTTTTTTACCCGCCCAAAGTGGCAATTTTGTATCATCCAATCTAATAAATATACTCAGACATGTTGCAGAATATTTATAAGAAAAACAGGGTGATAATAAGAATGAGTGGTTGAATTATAATCAATTAATAAGTGATTCTAGATTATAGATATAGGTAAGAGGTTAAGCAAACAGTGGGGAATCCATAGGACTCAATTGTGGGTTTAGACTCGAGAGTCCAGGTTGTGGTCTTTGGAATGCTCTGCTTAAGGAATTTTTGGTTGCAAGTGACAGAGTAAACTCCACTAGCAGGAGGGGCAGGGAGGAGAGGGAGCATATCACGAGGCAATAAGGTCACTAGGAAGAAACTGGGGTCTGGGCGGGGAGAGGAGGCATGTTATATTCAATGTGTCCATTAGTATTTGGCTCCAAGCTTGTGCCTGCTTTGTTCACAAAGGGCAGAAAGATTTTCCTTTTCTTGGAAAAGAATTGAAAACAGTGGTCATCAAAATCTAGTCAATAGTTCCTTAGAGGTCCCAAAGATCCTTTCCGGGGTTCTGAGAGGTCGACACCATTTTCATAGTAACCCTAAGTGGTGGTGTGTGTGTGTGTTCTGCTGACATTTGCATCACTGTTGCTTTGTTACAAACCAAGGCGGTAGCATCCAGTCGCATGTGTGGTCATTGTGTTCTTCACACCCTGCATCCCAGTATTAAAAAAAAAAAAATGCCAGTTTCACTTAGGAATGTTCTGACAAAGCAGTACAATTACTCATTTTATTAAATGTTGACCCTTGAGAATTATTCTGTGTAAAGGGAAAGGAAAGACACATGCAACATTTCTGTTGGAAACTACGCACAATGGTTGTCTTGAGGGAAAGCACTTGTTTGAACTGTGAGCAGAACTAACTGCTTTTTTCATTGAACACCATTTTTCCTTGAAGGAATAGGCAGACAAACTGTGGTTATTTATTTAGACTTGAGCATTTGGCAGGCATTTTCTCTAAAATGAATGGAGTGAGTGATCTTGTTACTTTCAAAACAACACTGACAGCATTGTAGACTGTGACAAATTGGAGTGTCCATGCAAACATTTTTAGAATTTCAGAAAACTTTTATAAGCCAGCCTAAGCATGACAACTTTCCAATGTTTAAAGCCCTTTTCTTCCTGTTTTCATAAAAAAAATATGTAATGAATGTTAACATGCCATGAGTTTATTGCTATTTTAAAATAAATAAAAATATTCTGTATATATCTTAATTTTAATTTCAAATGCGATAAGTATTGAAAGATATCACCTCATAAACAAATGATTTTGGGGGGGGGTCTTCAGTAGTTTTCTTGTATAAATTAAGATAGATGTATTGAAATCCAAAGAGTGAAAGTGATTCATATAAGGGCTATTTTTGTTTTAAATAAACTAAGACTCAGAGAAAACTTTTGCTAACCTCCTTTCTTCATTGTTTCCGACCTTCTCTCTCAGTGGTCTCTTCCTATGTGTGTCTCTCTGTCCCTTTTCATGAGCAGTTAGACTTAGACAACATTATTTTTATCATTAGATTAAAAACAAATGTCCATTGTGCCAGGAGGTTGCCCACAGTCCCTGCTGTATAGCTAGCTCCCAGATAATCTTCTTCTCTTTGGCTGGTGTAATTTTTTGTTTTCAGTGAATCCGCATGTAGGGCAGTAAAATGAGAGAATAGTACTATAAACTTGTATACAATGGAGAACCCAGACAGAATAAAAGAAAAGAAATAAAAAACGGTGTCAATAAAAATAGAAACCACATACACAAAGCAACAAATGCAAATACTAGACATCATTATATTTGCGCAGGGCCTTGGATGTGCCAATTTTCCCTGTAGTATTTATTCTGTATTATACTGGTTACAGATGGCTTTGATTGCCGCTGACAAGTGTGCCCGTGCGCAGACTTAATGGCGGAATGATTACTTATACGGCAGAGACACCTAAGCCCGCATCGGTGAGGAAAATGACATGAGCTCACACTGTGAGATGCTCTGTAAGTCATTAATGACTATTAAATTATTCTTTTTAAGGGATGTTATTAGTAATGCTGCTGAATCAGCCTAGTTGGAGAATAGGTGATACAGAGAAGGTTCTGCGGCTGTTGTTTTAATAGACGCCCAGAGTTAAGTCACAAAGATACTTGGAAAATATTACACTGGCAGGAGATTTTATTTTTCTCACATGTAGAATTTGGCTATGGGTTTCAGCATCTTGACCCCCTGCCCCCCAGTCTGGGCCATCCTCTCTTATGTAAAATGATAGGATTCGACTAGAGCAGTTGTTTTCAACCAGTGAGATCTTAACCTGAAGCCTCAATAAACAAAACAGAGAGAAGGACCACCTGGATTAAAGAAAAGCCGAGGAAGTGTAAACTGTTCCCTTTGACTTTCCACCGAACTTACTGGTCTGCGGTCAGCTCAGCTTCTGATCTACTGCGGTGAGCCTCAGGGTGTCGGAGGTACACAGTTTGAGAAGCCTTGGGCCAGGGACACTATTGCTCCGTGTGCTTGTGGAGACCTTGTCACAAATTCAGGTGATTTCTTTAGAGAACCAGTTGCATCAAGTCCAGAACTAAGTGGTCCTCTGGCAATGATGATGGAGATAGTGGCAGTACTGCAGAATTTCCTTCTTTTAAAGGGCTGGGCAGTATTCTGTTTTGTGTATATACCACATTTCCACATTTTCTTTGTTCATCCACTGATGGATATTTAGGTTGTTTTCATATCTTAGATATGAAAAATGCTAGAAATCATACACAGGGGGTCCTCAGGTTGTGGCACTATTCAGTTTCCATGACAGTGACGTAACCCGAATTCTGGTATAAATCAAAACACATCCTAGCCTAAGTCACTTACCTATCCTAACACAGTTGTAAAATCATAACCTAGAACATAAAAACACAACTAAACCTCAGAAAAAGGAAAAAATACATGAATATACTCTATTGTAGTAAAAGAAAAAAATGAGTACCAAAAACATTCCTTACATTTATTCCTGTGGTTGGCTTGCACCCTGGAAGGGGCATTGCTAGAGGGGAGAGTGACCTATTGGGAGGAGGAAGCTGGAGAGGCAGGAGAACCTGCAGAAGGCACTGGAGATACTGGGCCAGGTGAATCAGGATGCCTAAGAAGCATGCAGGAGATGCTGGAGATGATTCTGCCTGTACTACATGTGTCTCATCTCAAGAAGCAGCTGATGTAGAGGGGACAGCATCTGTTTCAAGTCTCTCTACTTTCTTCAAGAATTGTTCCAGGTGAGTCTGGGAAGTTGATGACTTCTCTTCCAAAATCTGCCTATAGCATTGCAAGTTATCCATAATAGCTCTGTAGAACTTACTGAATCTGTCATCACTGGCGTCCTTAGCCAAACCATCCTTTGCCATAGAAAAACCTTCTGCCAAGCCATTGGTAGTAAATCTCTTGGATTTCAGGATTTCTTTCTCTTACTCTTCAATCAGCTTCTTCTTCAGCTGAGTGAGGCCCTCAGCAGACATCTCTTCTCCATGTGATGCCAGTAGCTCTGTGACATCCATCATAATGGCTTTCCTCTTCTTTGAAGCACTGCCATCTGAAGACTTTGACTTTCATTTATGAGCCATGATAAGGGCAAAAAAAGTCACCAAACAAAGCAACAGAAACCGAACACTTGCACTTTTTTTAATATATATATTTTATTATTATTAATTCTAATGGGGTGACACCAATAAATCAGGGTACATATGTACAATGAAAACATCTCCAGGTTATCTTATCATTCAATTGTGTTGCATACCCATCACCAAAAGTCAAATTGTCCTCTGTCACCTTCAATCTGGTTTTCCCTGTGTCCCTCCCCTCCTCCCTATCCCACTCTTCCCTCCCTCCTCCCATCCCGTAACCACCACTCTCTTGTCCATGTCTCATATTCTCACTTTTATGTCCCACCACTTGCACTTTTAACAGTCCAACATGGCGTAGGTAAGCATACTGAGGGACATCAGCTCCCACATATGACGTGTTACTGCGTATTCTTCTGCCATGTGTAACTAAACTAGTTCATCCACGTAGTCTGTAAGTACGATGCTAACATGAAAGCCAAAACACTCATGTCTCAATTTTTAAAAGTTTTTATGGGAATGAGAGTTGTAAACTCAAAATGTCATAGGTCGAGACTGTCATAACCCGAGGACCCCCGTATCTGATAAAGGTTTAACATCACATTTGAAGGGCAGTGTTCAGATTGGCATCAATAAGCAGAGAGAACAAAGAGGTACCTGAGCACGGATCAGGATTCCATTTACCAGTGAGACAGTGACACCTAGGACATTAAGAGGTTGAAAGTTACTGAATCAAAAATAAAAAAATCCGATTTCTTTTTTCTAATCCCCCTCTGTTCCCACCAGAGACCTGAAAAATTACAAATCACATTGGTGCATAACAGGTGGTGCCCAATGTGGGGCTCAGGTGTGGGAAGACAAAACTGAAGAAGGCAGCCTGCTAAAGAAAATAACAGAAGATGGTGATGGAGTAAGACAATGTACCAACTTCCAACTCCCAGAACCAAAGTGGATTATAACTTGATTTTAAGAACCATCATCTGGATAAACCAACGCAGAACTGGACTGAGAGGACTCTTCAACCAGGGAACACTGAAGAAGCAACATTGAGACTAGTAGGAAAAGCAAAAATGTGGAAAGGGCTGCCCAGCTTCCTGGAGCTAAAGGCAGCCCAGAGAGACTCTTGTGGCAGGAAGAGAGGCCAGCGGATGGGTACAGATCTGGGTCCCAGGAACAAAGCTCCAGCATACATCCCCAGAGCCTAGAAGAGGCATATAAACAGTATTTAGCTGTGAAACAGGTTAGGATACTGTTTGTGAGAAAGAAACAGTTGTCTCAGACCCAGGATTCTTCTTAAAGGGACGGCGAAGAAAAACTCTCCCACAACCACTCACCCGGGACTCCGGGACACAGGGAGAGAGGAGAAGACTGGAGCAGGGGGTAGAGAGTGCGGTCTGGAAGGCACAGGGAGAAAAGCTTTGAGGGACAACCACCCTAAACCCTGGGCTGAGTCACTCCACAAATCTGAAATAATATTTCCCCTGGAACCAGCAAGGGGAAGCAAGACACCAGCCAAACAGGCTCTCCTGCAACAATTAGAGCACAGTCCGGCAATTAGAAGGAGTGAGCTTCCAGGACTACAGTATGGAGTGTTAGGGTCTGAGCTGCAGTGCCCCCACCCACACTGCTGAGGGCTTGCTGGAGGGCAGGCGGCCGGGGGATGTGGAAGTGCAGTTCCGTTGGCAGGAGCAGAGGCCGAGCCGGCTGGCGTGAGCTCAGTCTAGCTCAGCTGGGGCAAAGGGGATGTGTGAAAGTGGTCCAGTGGCTGTGGGCCTGCCTGCAATCCCACCTGTGGGGGAAAAGCGGGAGCCCAAAATGGGTGGAGATCTGCCGCTGGGCAAGGGCAAACAGGAGTGCGGCTGCACCTGGCCTCCGGGGCTAGAAGGCCTGCCCTAACCGGCTTTGCCCTCGGAGGTGGGGCAGAAGTCCAGAGTGCAGCTGAGCACATAGCAGGAGCCCCACCCAGCCGAGGAACCCATGTTGGCAGGGGCGGACTTTGGGCCTGAGCTAGTAGCTGAGCACACACCAGAAGCCCCTCCTGGCTGGAGGAACCAGCTGACAGGGACCTGCAGCTAAGAAAAAGTGCTCACCCTTTCCTTTGGCGCCCAGGCTTGTGGCCCAAGTGTGGTGCACGATCACATCCGTGGGAGAGGGGCGAAGGTCGAGACTGGCTGAGGCTTGTAGAGCCTGACATGAGAACAGAGCCCCCCCTGTGGAGGCAAGGCGGAGACCTCGGCAGCCAAGGCCAGCACCAGCAACACCCACACCCATCTGCCCTAGGGAGTGGCAGAGGGGGTGGCGGGCCTGCAGACAGACCACACCTAGGAAACACAGAGGCAACACCCATAGGACTCCAGTAGACAAAGTCTTCTTACACACAGACAAAATGGGCAGGCAGAGAAATGCAACCCAAATGAATCAAGAGAAATCCCCAGAGAAGGACCTGAATGAATCAGATATAACCAAACTACCTGATGCAGAGTTTAAAATAATGATAGTTAGGATGTTCAAAGAGCTTAGAGCAACAATGGATAGTCATTACAAACATGAAAATAAAGAGATAGCAAGTATAAAAAAGGAAATGGAAATGATAAAAAAGAATCAGACAGAAATGACAAATACAGTATCAGAACTGAAGACCACAATGGAAGGAATTAAAAGCAGGATGGATGAAGCAGAGGATCGAATCAGCGAGTTAGAGGACAAAATAAAGGCACAGAAGCAGAGCAGAAAAAAGAAAAGAGACCCAAAAAATCTGAGGAAACTAAAAGGGAGCTCTGTGACAACATGAAGAAAAATAACATCTGCATCATAGGGGTTCCTGAAGAAGAGGAGAAAGATCAAGGGATAGAAACTTTGTTCAATCAAATCATAGCTGAAAACTTCCCTAAATTAAGACTGGAAAACATTTCACATGTGCAAGAAGCACAGAGAACTCCATTAAAGAGAAACCCAAAAAATCTACACCAAGACACATCATAGTTAAAATACCAAAGCTAATGGATAAAGAAAAAATTCTAAAAGCTGCTAGAGAAAAAAAGACTATCACGTACAAAGGAGCCCCCATAAGGATGACATCCAACTTCTCAACAGAAACACTTGAGGCCAGAAAGGAATGGCAAGATATAATCAAAGTAATGCAGAACAAGAACCTACAACCAAGACTACTCTATCCAGCAAGGCTAATGTTTAAAATTGAAGGAGAAATAAAGAGCTTCCCAGACAAAGAAAACCTCAGTGAATTCATTAAAACCAAACCAATTCTGTAAGAGATACTAAGGGGCCTGTTGTGAACAATTCAAAGCGGGAAAAGAATATAGCAAAAGAAGAATACAGCTTTAAAGAATAAAATGTCAATAAACAACTACATATCAATAATAACGTTAAATGTAAATGGATTAAATGATCCAATCAAAAGACATAGGGTAGCTGCGTGGATAAAGAAACAGGACCCATATATATGCTGTCTACAAGACTCACACCTTAAAACAAAAGATGCACATAGAATGATGGTAAAAGGATGGAAAGAAAATTTCATGCAAATGGAAAAGAAAAAAAAGCCGGGGTAGCAGTACTTATATCAGACAAAATGGACTTTAAAACAAAGGCTGTAGTAAGAGATAAAGAAGGACACTACATAATGATAAAGGGAACAATTCAACAGGAAGATATAACCATTATAAATATCTACATGCCGAACATAGGAGCCTGACATACATAAAGCAGACTTTGATGGATATAAAGGGCGAGATTAACAGCAATACTATAATAGTAGGGGATTTCAATACCCCATAACATTACTGAATAGATCCTCAAGAAAGAAAATTAACAAAGAAACAGCGGACTTAAAGGATACACTAGATCAACTTGATTTAATAGATATCTTCAGAACTTTTCACTCTAAAGCAGTAGAATATACATTCTTTTTGAATGCTCATTCTCTAGGATAGACCACATGTTAGGACACAATAGTGGTCTCAACAAATTTAAGAGGATTGAAATCATATCAAGCATTTTCTCTGATCACAATGCCATGAAACTAGAAATTAACCACAAAAGACAAACTGAAAAATACTCAAACACTTAGAAACTAAATAGCATGTTATTAAATAACAAATGGATTAACAATGAGATCAAAGAAGAAATAAAAGTTTTTAGAAACCAATGATAATGAGCATACATCAACTCAAAATCTATGGGACACAGCAAAAGCAGTACTGAGATGGAAGTTCATAGCACTACAGGCATACCATGAGAAGCTAGAAAAAGCTCAAATAAGCAACTTGACCCTGCATCTAAAAGAACTAGAAAAACAACAGCAAATAAAGCCAAGGACTAGTAGAAGAAAGGTAATAATAAAACTCAGAAAAGAAATAAATGACATAGAGGCTAAGGAAACAATACATAGGATCAATGAAACCAGGAGCTGGTTCTTTGAAAAGGTAAACAAGATTGATGAATCTTTAACTAGACTCACCAAGAAAAAAAGAGAGAGGACTCAAATAAATAAAATTAGAAGGGACAGTGGAGAAATAACAACTGACACAACAGAAATATAAAGCATTGTAAGAAAATGCTATGAAGAACTCTATGCCAAAATATTAGGCAACCTAGGTGAAATGGACAAATTTCTTGAATCATATAATCTTCCAAAAATCAATCTGGAAGAATCAGAACACCTAAACAGACCAATTACAACAAATGAGATCGAAACAGTTATAAAAAAACTGCCAACAAAGAAAAGTCCTGGGCCTGATGGCTTCACAAGTGAATTCTCCCAAAAAATTCAAAGAAAGACTAACTCCTATCCTCTTCAAGCTATTTCAAAAAAATTTCAAAGGAAGGAAGACTTTCAAGCTCCTTTGATGAGGCGAGCATAATTCTCATCCCAAAAAAGGGCAAAGAGAACACAAAGAAAGCAAATTATAGGCCTATATCCCTGATGAATTTAGACGCTAAAATTCTCAACAAAATATTAGCCAACCGGATCCAGCAATATATGAAAAAATCATAAACCATGATCAAGTGGAATTTATTCTGGAGAGGCAAGGCTGGTTCAATATTCGCAAATCAATCAATGTGTTCATCACATAAACAAAAGGAAGGACAAAAAACACATGATAATTTCAATAGATGCAGAAAAGGCATTTGATAAAATCCAGCACCCATTCATGCTCAAAACTTTTAGTAAAGTGGGAATACAGGGAACATTCCTTAACATGATAAAGGCCATCTACGACAAGCCCACAGCAAACATCATACTAAATGGGCAAAAATTAAAAGCAATACCCTTAAGATCAGAAACCAGGTAGGGGTGCCCCCTTTCACCACTCTTTTTCAACATAGTTCTGGAAGTCCTAGCTATAGCAATCAGACAAGAAGAAGAAATAAAAGGTATCCAAATTGGAAAAGAAGAAGTAAAACTGTCACTATTTGCAGATGATATCATATTGTATATAGAAAACCCTGAAGTTTCAGTCAAAAAACTACTAGACCTGATAAATTCATCAAGGTGGCAGGATATAAAATTAATACTCAGAAATCAGAGGCATTTTTTATATACCAACAATGAACTCTCAGAAAGAGAAATTAAGGTAACAATCCCCTTCATTATTTCAACAAAAAAATAAAGTACCTAGGAGTAAATTTAACCAAGGAGATTAAAGACTTGTACTTGGAAAATTATAAAACATTGATAAAAGAAATCAAGAAAGATACAAACAAGTGGAAGCATATACTGTGCTCATGGTTAGGTAGAATAAACATCATTAAAATGTCTATATACCCAAAGCAATTCATAAATTCATTGCAATATCAATTAAAATACCAATGACATACTTCAAAAATATAGAACACATATTCCAAAAATTTATATGGAACCAAAAAAAGAACACGAATAGCCTCAGCAATCTTAAAAAGAAAAAATAAAGCAGGAGATATCACTCTTCCAGATATCAACGTATACTACAAGGCCATTGTCCTCAAGACAGCCTGGTACTGGCATAAACAGGCACATAGATCAATGGAACAGAACAGAGAACCCAGAAATAAACCCACACCTTTATGGACAACTGATATATGACAAAGGAGGTAAGAGCATAAAATGGAGTAAAGGCAGCCTCTTTAAGAAATGGTGTTGGGAAAATTGGACATCTACCTGTAAAAAAATGAAACTAGACCATCAACTTACACCATTCACAAAAACAAACTCAAAAGAAATAAAAGACTTAAACGTAAGCTGTGAAACCATAAGCATTTTAGAAGAAAACATAGTCAGCAAGCTTTCCGACATCTGTCGCAGCAATATATTTGCCGATTTATCTCCACGAGCAAATGAAACAAAAGGCAGGATAAACTAATGGGTCTATATCAAACTACAAAGTTTTCGCACAGCTAAAGACAATAGAACAGAATAAAAAGACAAACCACACAATGGGAGAACATATTCGACAACACGTCTGATAAGGGGTTAATAACCAAAATTTATGAAGAACTTATAAAACTCAACACCAGGAAGATGAACAATCCTATCAAAAAATAGGCAAAAGAAATGAACAGATACTTCTCCAAAGAGGACATACAGATGGTGAATAGGCATATGAAAAAATGCTCAATATCACTAATCATTAGAGAAATGCAAATTAAAACCACAATGAGATATCACCTCACACCAGTCAGAATGGCACTCATCAGCAAAACAACACAGAACAAGTGCTGGCGAGGATGTGGAGAAAAGGGAACCCTTCTGCACTGCTGGTGGGAATGCAGACTGGTGCAGCCACTGTGAAAAACAGTTTGGAGATTCCTCAGAAAATTAAAAATCGAACTGCCTTTTGACCCAGCTATCCCACTTTTAGGAATATACTCTAAGAACACCATAGCACTGTTTGAAAAGAAGAAATGCGCCCTCATGTTCGTGGCAGCATTGTTCACAATAGCGAAGATCTGGAAACAGCCCAAGTGTCCGTCAGAGGACGAGTGGATTAAAAAGCTTTGGTACATATATACTATGGAATACTACTCAGCCATAAGAAATGATGACATCAGATAATTTACACCAAAATGGATGGACCTTGATAACATTATATGGAGTGAAATAAGTAAAACAGAAAAAAACTGAGAACAGCATGATTTCATACATAGGTGGGACATAAAAACGGGACTATGAGACATGGACAAGAGTGTGGTGGTTACGGGGTGAGGGGAGGGAGGATAGGGAGGGAGGAGAGGGGGGGAGGGGCACAAAGAAAACCGGCTAGTAGGTGACAGAGGACAATTTAACTTTGGGTGATGGGTATGCAACCTAATTGAATGATATGATAACCTGGAGATGTTTTCTTTGAACATATGTACCCTGATTTATAAATGTCACCCCATTAAAATTAATAAAAAATCAACAATACAAAACAAAACAAAAAAAGGTTTAACACCTAAAATGGGTAAAGAACTTCTATAACTCAAGCAAAAAATACCCAAAAATCCCTAAAAATAGTCTGACTTAATGAAAAAATTGAAATAGACATTTCTCTGAAGGAAGACATAGAAATGTCCAACAGGTATGTATAAAGACGCTCACCCTTACTAATCACCAAGGAAACCAGAGTGAGATATCACCTCATACCTATTTGGATGGCCATTATAAGAAAAACAAGAACAGAAGATAAGTGCTGGTGAGGGCGTGGAGAAATCAGAACATCTGTGCACTGTTGGTGGGAACAATACAGCTGCTGTAGAAACAGTATGGCGGTTTCTCAAAAAAGAATAGAACTAGTATATGATCCAGCAATTCTAATTCTGTGTATTTATCCAAAAATAAAAATTGAAATCAGGATGTCAAGGAGCTCACTGCACTCCCTAACTACTTTTTTTAAATGAGCAGACCTTGGTAGGGGACAATTAGAAAAGGCTTTATTTTATGCCTGGTGCTGCCTTCAGATGTCTTCTGTTGAATGCCTTGCCCTGTTCCCAGATGATCCGTAAGGCAGATTCCATTTTTCAGAAGTAGAAAAATTCAAGACTCATCTCGTTTGTCATGCAAGTCAGAGCTGATCTGCTCACTCGAGCTTAGGTCTGCCTTGCATTCCAGTGCCTACTGAGAGGAAAGGAAGTACAGTCTGGTTTTTTGCTTTTCTTTTCCTGTCTTCCCCAAGTCAGTCCACTGCTTCCTGCTCCTCTAGAGTTGGGAGTGAAGGGGAAGAAAGGTGGTAGGGAAGAGAATTAGATGTACAAACAACTTTGTTTGCTTTAATTCTAATAATAAGATGACTATATGTCTGTGTATATATGTATCTGTATTTTACACACGTGTACGTATATTGTATGTGTATGTATAATTGAATTCAGACATATGCTGTCTATTTAAGGTGATCAGTTTGCCCAGTGGGTCCACGACTTTCCCAGTTTCAGCAGTACAAGTCACACATCTTGAGAAACCCCTCAGTTTTGGACAAAACTGAGCAACCTAGCATATAGGACCCCTGCTTACCTGTGGAATCCTTTTAAAATTACAGTCACATAGGAAATAGATTCCTGATCTGAAAGTCAAGAGAGCTAGCTCCTCTACTTATTAGCAGTGAAACTTTGAGTAAAGGGTTCAAATGAAGTCAATAACTAGGATGAATAGATGGATGTGTATATAAAGGCCCATTGCACCTGCATGGTTCTCCCTAAGGGTGGTAAAGTCCGCCCAGTACTAGGCACTGGTGGTTTTGTTTTAAAAAAATAATCAGCCTCATCACTAATAATTATGTCAGTAGAAATTTAAGATATTTAAAGTTGAAAAGAAATTATTAATAAATCTAATCAATAATTCATTTATGATTAGAACATACTAGTATTATACAATGTTCACTTAGAATAAAAGTATTTTACTTAGCTTGCTCATATTTTATTCAGGAATTTTTACATTTTTATTAAACTTAGAAATTATATGAAAGACACCATGAGTATTGGAAATTGAGAAACAAAATTATCTAGATAGAAAGTACAAAAACCATGTCAAGTCAGACAACCTGCTCAGAAGAACTAGATCATGAATTTGATTTGCCAATTTATTTTAAAGTTTTCCGCATATGCCATACGTTATTTGTGGAAATGTGTAATAAGAACATTGACAGAAATAAGGAGAAATCAGAGTTTATTTGGAAGAGCACATGCTTAAAGGGTCAAAAGGCCTAGATTCTAGTCTTGGCTTTGTGACCTTTGGCAAGTGACCTAAGGCCTCAGTTTCCTCATCTTCCTATCTCATAGTGATTTTGGAAAAATTAAGCCAGACCCTGACTATATAAATTACCAGGAACAGTGCAGTGACCCACAGTGCCCAAGAGCAGGCCTGTGGATGGGAGGGAGTGAAATTGTGTGGCCCGCCACAGGGGGGATGTGGCAACTGTGGGGACCAGCAGGAAGGGAGCAGGCAACACGTTCTCAGACATCCTTCTACTCCTGCCTTCTGCCTCCCACAAGCCAACTTCAATTAGAAGAGGTCATGGGAGTGTGTTGATGTAGTATGTGGGTGTCAGTCTTCTGAGGCCTGGAGAAGAGTCAGAAGTAGATGTGGAGGAGCAAACATCAGACACGAGAACCTGCAAGTAACGTAGAACTGTATACAGGGAAGTGTGAAAGGTAGCTGTGACTCTAGAAAACAGTGGACACTTTCTTACAAAGCTGTGCATGTACTTGTCATATGGCCCACTCCTGGATCCTATTCTCAGGTAATGAAAACTTATATTCATACAAAAATCTGCATGTGAATGTTTATAGCAACTCTATTTCTAATCCCTTCAATCTGGAATCTAGCCAATGTCCTTCAACATTGGAGCCAAATGTCCTTCAACATTTGAATGAATAACCTTCCTGGGATACATCCATACAATGGAATACTACTCATCAATAAGAAGGAATGAACCACTGAAATGACAATGACTGGGATGCAATTCAAAGGCATTGTGCTGAGTGAAAGAAACCAACCTCAAAAGGTAGCATGCTGTCTGATACCATTTCTGTGACATTCTTGAAAACACAAAACTATACTGATGGGGAACTGATCAGTAGTTATTAAATGTTAGGAGTGGGGGAAGGGTATGACTATAAACGGGTAGCAAGAGGCAGTTTTAGGGCAAGACAGAACAGGTTTGTGTATTGATTGTGACAACAATTACAGAAGTTTACATGTATTAAAATGTGTTAAAATTCATAGAACTGTATATCAAAAAAGGTTAATCTTGACAGGTTAATTTAAAAGTAAAAAACAATTTAAGTATATGATAATATTTTTGACAAAAATTTTAAAGGTTTTTATTTTTAATTTTTCCCAGGGACAGAGAGAGAGTCAGAGAGAGGGACAGATAGGGACAGACAGACAGGAGCGAAGAGAGGTGAGAATCATCAATCATTAGTTTTTCGTTGCCGTTGTGACACCTTAGTTGTTCATTGATTGCTTTCTCACATGTGCCTTGACCGTGGGCCTTCAGCAGACCAAGCCACCCCTTGCTGGAGCCAGCGACCTTGGGTCCAAGCTGGCGAGCTTTTGCTCAAGCCAGATGGGCCCCGAGCTCAAGCTGGCGACCCCGAGGTCTCAAACCTGGGTCTTCCGCATCCCAGTCCGATGCTCTATCCATTGTGCCACCGCCTGGTCAGGCAACAAAAACTTTAATGACAAATTTATTCGTGTAGATAGTGACAATCTCTTTGTCCAAAAGTTGAACTTGAAGGGATTTTAATCCAAAGAAAAATAAGAGTTGCCAATGCAGAGATACCAGGAAATAAGACATTCTGTGAATGTGGCAGTCCTGGCAGGGGCAGCGGACAAGTAGGGCAGTCCTGTGTGGCAGGACGAGAGGGTTTGGCAACAGGACCTTGCCTCCGGGCCTGAGGGCCAGAAAGCAGCTGTCCCCAGAGGATACGAAAGGAAGGGTGGGGTAGAGGGGCTCCAGTCAAGAAAGCAGAAGCAGAGGTTCAGGCATGGAGCTCAGGGTGGAGCCTGTTGTTGGAGAACCAGACTGTGCTGTGGCCGTCACAGGCGGAAGGCAAGAAGAGGTCATCTAGCTCTTGGGATTGGAATAAATAGAAGAAACAGGATAGTGTAGTCTTTATGGGCACAAGTACCAGAATGAGAAAGAGCTGGGTTGATCTCTGGCTCTGCTACCTCCCTACTTGTTTGGGACAATTGTTTTAACTTTCTGTAAACAATAAGGTATAAGAACATCTCCCCCACTACACTTCTGTGAAAATTAAATAAAGTCACATTTGTACCTGTCTCAGTAAGTTACCTGGCCTGGAGGAAATGCTTGGTTAACAGTCGAAGTACATTAAATTAAATGTTACAGCTCACATCAGGATTTAGTGACTCATTTCATCTTGCTAAGCCTCAACTCTTTCTTTTCTTTCCTTTTTTTTTTTTTTAACTAAGAGGAAGGGAGATAGTGAAACAGGCTCCCACATCCACCCTGGCCAGGATCCACCTGGCAAGCCCATCTGGGGCCAATGCTTGGAGTATCAAGCTATTTTTAGTATCTGAGACTGATGTATTCAGACCATCCAAGCTATCCTCAACACCTGGGGCAATGCTCAAGCCAACTGAGCCTTTGGCTGCAGGAAAGGAAGAGGGAGAGAAGAGGGAGAAGGATGGGGGGAGAAGGAGATGGTCACTTCTTTTGTGTGCCCTCACTGGGAATGAAACACAGAATGTCCATATACCAGGCTGACACTCTATTCACTGAGCCACTGGCCAGGCCTTATTCTCAACTTCTAAATCTGTAAAATGGCTATAATGATGTCTACTCCATGGACTTTGGAGGAGAGGGTTCCATTGAGGAAGGAGTTAGGAAAATGCTGAGACTGACTCTTCAAATTCTTTTAATGTCAGAGCAGGGTCAGGAAGAAATCTTTTCTTCTTGCTTAGCTGCTGACCTGAAGAAACAGACAGCTTTATAGCCAGTCTGGTTGGTCCCAGAACTATGTGGGGCCAAACATATAGAAGAGAATCAAGAGTTTTTAGCCAGCAGGTGACAAACGGCTTGGGTCAGAGGATGTGGTGATATGATAGAACGCAATCATGAGGACTCACCTTTGAGCATTGTAGGCAGCCCCAGAGAAGGACAGTGGGGTAGTTAACGGCATGGCCTCTGCAGCCAGAGCTTTCTAGGAAACTTGGGCTAGTGGTCGGGGTAGGGCTATTGCTGAAGATTCTTACCTGTCACCTTCCTTACCGCCCCACACTTGTAATAAGATTTTCCATCCACTCTTAGTCATAAACAGATGCTTCATCTTTATCCCACTGACTCTGTCTTTATCCAGTGACTCATTTTAGATGGTGACAGTTTAGTGCAAGGGTCCCCAAACTTTTTACACAGGGGGCCAGTTCACTGTCCCTCAGACCATTGGAGGGCCGGACTATAGAAAGAACTATGAACAAATCCCTATGCACACTGCACATATCTTATTTTAAAGTAAAAAAACAAAACGGGAACAAATACAATATTTAAAATAAGGAACAAGTAAATTTAAATCAACAAACTGACCAGTATTTCAATGGGAACTATGGGTGTGGATGCATCCTGTGCTCCTCTCACTGACCACCAATGAAAGAGGTGCCCCTTCCGGAAGTGCGGTGATGCATATGAAAGTACTTGCTATCTGTAAAGCACTATCCAGGAGTTAGAAGTTACTGTTTTTTTTGTTTTTTTTTTTTTACTGCAGAGAATCTTCTTATCTCAGTATTATTGATCACTGTCCAAAGTCACAGCTGTATAGGAGAGTAGGATGAGAGGCATCTACTTATTAAAATTAGCCTCCACTCAGTTATCTCTCTTTGCTTGAGAGCCTTGTCTTTATATCCACGATATTATATCTTTGTTGGGTGACACTCAAACATCTGACAACCCAGCACAAGTATATTGCAATTTGATTGCAAAAGGAAACTGCAAAACTTGAAAAAAGATGCAGAAGTTCACAAAGATAAAAGAGATGTTAGGGAAATTCTCTTAATCACATGCAAAATAATTGACAAGAATCTGACAGAGCTAGGCCACTTAATAATTGAAGAGAGAGAAATTGACAAGGCTGATAACAGGATAGGCTTCAGAAGAATATAATTTGATGGTTTGAATATCAAAAGGTACAGGGAGGCCTTTGGGAAAATTGGTGAAAACTCAATTTTTTTTTTCTGCTAAAATGATGCTCTTTATGACTGCACATTGAAGGGTATCATTTCATACTACTATATAATTTCTTTTGAAAGTGAACTAAAGAAAAATATTTGTTAATTTTAATGATCAAAGAATTACAGTATAATCTGTGTTGTATAGTAAAAGGAAAACTATCTTATTTTAATATGTTTTAGTATTTAGTTTTTCAAGATAAAATCCCAACTTTTTTTCTTTTATTTCCTGGGAAACTTTGCTTCCTATTTTTAGTTGTCTTTTCTGCTATCATTTGTTTCATTTATTATTTCGATCTTCTCTATTTATTATTATTATTTTTTCCTTTTAGGCCCGGATTGCCCTTGGACACCTGCTTATCTACAGATTTTGGGAATTGAAGCCTCTGGTGCGTCAGTGAGGCAGGAACCATCAATCCAAGGCCCAGAAGGCTTCCCTGGCCACTTTGGGGTGAGTTTTCTTCTGTGACCTGTCAAATGACCTTTTAAGAACCCAGGAGTGTGGGAAGGACTGGCTGGGATAGATCCATTGTCTTGTCATAATTTGCTCCTGCATGTCTTCAGCCAGGAGGCATCACTTGGAGCCTTCTCCTCCTCTGCACAGAGAGACTGAATGTATTGCCCCAAAGGAGCTCGATGAGGGCTGAGTGAGGTTGAAGATGTTTAAGTGTGCTGAACAGTACTTGCATGATAGACATTCAAAACATCATGTCTTTTTTCCTTTTCTTTTTTCTTTTTTTTACAGAGACAAAGAGAGAGTCAGAGAGAAGAATAGATAGGGATAAACAAACAAGATGAGAAGCATCAATCACCAGTTTTTCGTTGCGACACCTTAGTTGTTCATTGATTGCTTTCTCATATGTGCCTTGACTGCAGGGTGTACAGCAGACTGAGTAACCCCCATGCTCAAGCCAGTAACCTTGGTTCCAAGCTGGTGAGCTTTGCTCAAACCAGATGAGCCTGCGCTCAAGCTGGCGACCTCGGGGTCTCGAACCTGGGTCATCCGCATCCCAGTCCGACGCTCTATCCACTGTGCCACCTCCTGGTCAGGCTGTCATAATTTCTAATATGGCCATGGTGACCAGTATTCCATGGGACACTTACCTTGCTCCCTCATCTCTAGCTTTTCTTGTCTTGAGGGTATTTGTGTACATTCTGGAATTTTTCCTCCAGATTTCCTTGGATGCTCTGCTTGGCTCCAGAGCATGCACATTCTAGAAGACAGTGTTTTCTATCCAAGGTTTATTCTTCGAATGGGCAGTGTGGAGGAAGACCTGTTCCATAATCCCACAAAAACTGGAGCTCACTAAAGGGATGGTGGGAGGGTCTTGTGGGGAGTGCTGGCTCAGGGAGGCGGGAGGGAACTTGACCTCCTCTCTGGTTTGTCATGTTGGCATTCCACAAGTTGACATCTTTTCAGTCTTTTAAACAAACATTGCACCACCAATGTCACCAGCATGTCCAGAATTAGTAGAATGACTAGAAGTAGCATCAAGCCAGTAGTTTTGATTTTGTCATCTGTGGCACTAACCTGATAATAACAATGATATAATTAGTTTGTAGACAAGGAAAGGTTTATAGCTAACATATTTTTCACTCCATGAGGCACACTCCACCACCCCACCCCCCCAAAGTGAAGGGGAAAATGCCTGTGTGTCTTATGGAGTGAAAAATACGGTATTTTATTAAATATTTTAACACAACATTTGGTTCAGAATTTCTTTTTCTTATTTTCCTCCTTAAAACCCTAGGTGTATCTTAGGGTCACGTGCATCTTATGAAGCAAAAAATATGGTACGTCTCAGTAACTTGTCCAAGGTCACACATACAGACAGATTTGGAGGAGGGATTTAAACCCTGAAGGTCACCAGTTCAAGTGCAGTGGATTGAGCATTGGCCTGAGATGCTGAGGTCCCTCGTTTGAAATCTCGAGATCCCCAGCTAGAATGTGGGCTCATTGTCTTGAGTGAGGGCTAATCAGCTTGAGTACAAGGTCACCGGCCTGAGTACAGGGTCATTGACATGATACCAAGGTCACTGGCTGGAAGCCCTAGGTTTCAGGCTTGAGCCCAAGATTGCTGGCTTAAGCAAGGGATCACTGGCTCGACTTGAGACCTCCTCTGACCCTGTCAAGGCACATATGCAAAGCAGTCAATGAATGACTAATGTGGAGCAACTACAAATTGATTCTTCTCATCTCTTCCCCCCTTCCCATCTCTCTCTTTCTAAAATAAAATAAAATAAAATAAACCCTGCAGGTCACCTCTAACTCTCTTCCTTATGTGCAACCACAAAACTCTACTGCTGTCAGCCAAATGAGGATACCACAGGAAGCACCTTGGGTTTTTATCCCTGGTGGACTATAATATGATAATTATCAAAAAAGTTGCATCGCTGATATCATGTTTGCCATTTAATTGGTCCCTGAGAGAGGTAAAACAGAAGGAATCCCATTTTACCCATGAATTTGTGTGATTTATCCAAGGTCTCATTTAGATAACAAGAAAGTTAGGACTATAATTGAATATTCTTTAATCCTTTTCACCGTTGGAATGTTTTTTATTGACATTTCCCAGTTCTCTTAGCGCAATTTGTTGCAGCTCAGGATCTTCCTACTGTGTTTCTGGGCTGCCAGCTGTGAGGCAGCGTGCCTTAAGGACAGACAGATTGAGAGGAGTCCTCTGTCCTAAGGGATGCCTGTCCTCTCTTCTCCAGAAAGTCCGCTCCATTGCTTGTGTCATTGGCCGACCCAGCAGTGCATGCCCAGTGAGGACGAGAATATATGCACATAATAGAAATCAGTCAGGGGCCAATTTTCCCTATGGGAAGGGGAATTGCATTTCTAAGCATGTGGGCAAAGGGAGGTTGATTGAACATAAAGCATTTCCACAAAAGGTGTAGCATAATGGCAAGGTCAATGCCTGCACGCTCTGAGGAGGACTTCTCCGGCAAGAAACACAACTGAATGCCATTTGTGCTTCTAGTAATTTCCTTGGACTGCCCATCTTGTTACAAGAGCGGTGATTTGAACAACTCAGAGGTACTTGCTCGACCCATTATTGCTATGTCATAAGATTTTGAAATTTCCAAAACAGGTGTGAAATGTGAAATCATTTAGATGGCAGTCAGGTAGATCACCCTAAATTTGGTCATGTCACTGGATGTTGACAGAGATTAATAGTTTCTTTTAAAGATGGTACCCTTGAGTACTAAATGCTGTTATGTCTGGGTAATTGACTGGCTTTTGTGTCTGAGGACAGAGGGTGAGAAGAAAAATCAGTAAATTAGTGGTTGATGTTGGTATGACTAACCTATTCACCAGACAATGCATGGGGAATCTAGAGGGTGAACACCATGAGAGATGATTCAAAGCCATTCTACAGAGGAGAGAATTGTCTGGCCCAGGATTCCATGGGGGAGGAGAGGCAGTGTTATAATTTCAGTATAGACCTTCAGTTCCTAAAGTCTAGCAATTTAAAAATTCTATCATGATACGTCTCATCCTTCTAATACTTACTCTCATCATATTTTCTTTTTATCATTTCTTACGATTCTTTTCATATTTTCCTTCATCATTATGTTCTCCTTTTATTTCAGAAATTTTTGTATTGCTTTTATTTACCTTTTTACCTTAAGTGCCACAATTACAATTATTTTTCCAAGTCTGCAACCCTAATTACTTGACAGTTTTCAGCCCAATGCTGCATATATGGCCACTTCCCCAAAGATACATTTTTATTGATGGATTTGTTGGTTGCCTGGTATCTTTGCTATTATTGTCCCTGTGTCTGACTTTCTGAAATCACCACTCATTAATCCATCTAATAATTCAATAGACATTAGTTGAATGTCTACTGAGAATACAGAGATTAATCTCATGTGTTCTAATCAAGTGCAGACAGTAGGTAGAGAAGATAAGGCAAGTCTTGGGGCTAAAGTATAAGTTTTGGTGAATTAGAAGAAAATATACTAAGTATATTTTTTGTCTCATACCTATTTAAAATTCTTGTGTTTTGCCCCAAGTTTCTTTTCCCTTTTTCAATTATAGTTTACATTCAATATTATTCTGTGTTAGTTGCAGAAATATAACTTAGTGGTTAGGAAATCATGTACTTTACAGAGTGGTCCTCCCCCCCGCCCCCACCCGATGTTTCAAGTACCCTCCAGCCCCCATATATAGTTATTATGTTATATTCTGTATGTTATAATCTATATCTCTTTGACTGTTCTATAACCACAAATATGTATTTTTAATCCCTTCAGTTTTTCACCCAGCCGATCAAACCATTCCCCTTTGACAGCTGTAAGGCTGTTCTCTCTATCCATGAGTCTGTTTCTATTATTTTTTAAAATTTTGTTCTTTAAATTCAACATATAAATGAAATTATATGGTATTTGAGAAGGGCCACAAATGAAAACAAATGTAAGTTGTATTTTGGCATTGTGTTGGTCAAAGTTTTCCAGAGAAACAGAAGCATGTGTGTGTATGTGTGTGTGTGTAAAAGAGAGAGATTTATTTTAAGGAGTTGGTTCATGTGATTGTGGAGGCTTGGTGTGTTCATAATCTCCAGGCCAGGCCAGGCCAGGCCAGGTGGCTGGAGACTCAGAGAAGATGCAGTTCATGTCCAGAGGCTGCTGGCTGGCATGGTTCTTCCTGCTTGAGGAACCTCAGTCTTTTTTCTATTTTTTCTGAAGGCCGTTAACTTATTAAATGAGGCCCACCCACCTTTTAGAGTCCAATCTGCTCCACTCAGAGCCCACCAATTGCAATGTACCTTCACAGAAACATTCAGAATGTTTGACAAAATAACTAGGCACCATAGTTCAGCCCAGTTGATACATAAAATCGAGCATCACGGACATCTTTTAACCATAAGAACTGTCTTGCAGAATACAGCTTACAGAAAGAGACATAGAGTGTGATAACCTTTATACAAAATTCTAAAACACAAAGAGTTAAAGTTGTAGATAACAAGAAGAAAAGCATGTATGTCAGTGTAAGCTCCACATTGTGGAGAGTAAGTACCTTTGGGAAAGAAGGGAGGTGAAAAAATGGAATAGGTCAGGTACACTGATGTTTCTTTTCTGTTCCCAATGGGCCTGCCACAAGATGAAATGCTGAGTTTTGACAGTTTGTTAGTGGGTGCAAGGGTGTTTGTATTATTATTTTATATGAGTTTTTATATGCTTGAAAAACTTGGGAGTCAAGTTAAAGCACCTCCTTTTTCTCTCAAGAGTCCCTGGCTTGGCTAGAATGTCCAGCCCCCTCTCTAACTCTGCTTTATTATCTGAGGTCTTGGTCACACACAGGATTTGTTGTGTCTGTTCAGAGGGGAGGGAACACAAGCTGGAGCCCCTCATTGAAGGGCAATTCCATTGGGCCTCTGTGCACTTTTCTGCTTCTGGGCCAGCCGAGTGCTCAGCAGTTAGTCTTGGACGTCCCAGCAGAGGCCCACCAAGTACATTCTGAGCAGAAGCTGGGAATACAGAAGCAGCTGGCCCACATTGCCTCATTCTGAACCTTCAGAAGGCCCGGCCAAAGTGGCTGCTGTGGGTCAGGAAGAAAGTCTCATTTAAGTTTAGTAAGTAGAGTATTGTATAAATTACTGATCCAACCAACCAAGCCAGGTGTTTGAAGTGAGCGCTCATTATACTAGTCATAATTCCATGTAGGTGGAATTATGGACATTATATACAGGGTGGGGCAAAGGTTGGTTTACAGTTGTGAGTACACAAAATACAAATTTATTCTTGTATTATTATTTATTAATTATTGTATTATGTCCCATATGAACTTACTTTTGCCCCATTCTGTAGTTATCAGAAGATCAGAAACATACCATCATCTTTGTAATGGGCTATTATTCTGTTTATCTTTGTGACATGATGCTGAATTGTGGATTGATCTCTCATAAAGTAGATTCAGGAAGAACACAATTTAAATTGGAAAGGTTAAAAAGGGATTTGTTTTGTTTTGTTTTGTTTGGGTGCAATCTGCAAATTTCAGTTTGTGACTCACATAAAACACAAAGGTGCGCATGCCTTTAGGATGGAAGTGGAAGAGCCTGCTTCCGGAGGAAGCAGGTGGCGCTGGGGGAAGAAGATTCTAACATGGGCCAGCAGGGCACTTGTACGCCTTTAGCCACATCAGGTAGAAAGTCAAGTAGCAACACTAGCCCTGCAGGTGACCTCTGCTCTGGGGCAAGCAGCAGTTTTCAAGTAGAAATAAAGGAGGTCGAGTTTAATCCTGCTAATTGTGTATTTACCTGGGGCCACTGATGAGTGAAACAATGGTAACTCCTTACAATAGTATACTATAACCACCTATTATTCATTTATTCAATAACTATTTATTGAGTACCTATTAATGCAGATACTCTTAGGTATTAGAGATAAGATGATAAGTGAAAACAGGGTTTTCCCCTGCCCTGAGACAGCTTGGGTAGTCACAGAGCAAATATAGAATTAAATCTCTCCAGAATCCTATGAAGGAGCGAGCGCTGGGTCACTGATCAGGGAAGTTGCTGGGGGAGGTAGGGAGGCTTCCTGAACAAGTGTACGGGCTGCTGCCTCAAATTTTAGGGGAATGAAAAAAGGACCATCATGAAAGAGCATATACTTAGTTAACAACTATGTATTAAGCATTTGTTGTACTCCAGACATTTTTCTGTTTGATTGGGATACATAAACAAGACAGAAAAAAGATAGCAGTCCTTGAAGAGCTTATACACACTGCTTACAAGAATTAGGAGATATTTCAAAATGAGTATGAAATGATAAAAAAAAAGAGAAGTGTTTGATTTTTTCTTTCATTAAACAAGAACATCAGAAAAGCAAATGACTAGTCAAAGAAAGTTGTTCAATTATGCAAATGAGATGCAAAACCAACTTTTATTTCATTGGTAAAAATGCACTATACAAAAGGCTGAAAGTACTGGAGTATCTGCACGTTCCCTGATCCCCTAATTTTTGTGAGCAGTATATTTGGGAAGGGGTATCAAGAAAAATAAGCATAATAAGTGAGGGTTATACAGGGCCTTAGGAGGCAATAAGTGACATGGAAAGGGTGGAGGAGGGCAAATCACACATTAGAATAGGGGTGTTGTTGGGGTGGGCGTTGTTGGGAAGGTGAAGAAGTTGATAGTTGAGTGACAGTCTGAAGGTGAGGGAGCAGGAACTACAGGTAGCTGGTGGAAAGGCATTTTGGGCAGAGGGATCAGTCACTTCCCAAGGTGGGGGTGAGCTTGTCATGCTTGGGAAAGGGAGGAGGCCGGATTGGCTGCAGCATAGTGGTGACTGGGAGAGTACCAGCAGACCAGGTCAGGAGGGTCCAGTGGATCAGATCACAGAGGGCCTTTGAGGCCATTGTTGGCCTTTGACTTCTGCTCTAATCAGGCTGCTACTAGAGTATTTTGAGCAGAGTCAGGACATAATCTGACTTGAATTTGAAAAGGATTTCTCTTGCCTCTATGTTGGATATAAAGGGGTAGGGGCCAAGGCTGGAAGTCAGTGGTGGGATTCAGCCAGTTCACACCAGTAAGGTAGAACCGATACCTAATTTTTTGTTGAGTTTGGCCAACTGGTTGTTAAAATGGCACTTGTAATCAGGCTTCTCTCTAAGGTGGGCACCTGGGCAGCTGCCCAATGTGGAAATCACAAATTTACATTCCTTACTCTTTTTTAAGATTCATCTGCACAGCAGCCTATTCTAAGCACCCATAATAATAATGTTCATTCCATTCATAGGTGAAAAAAATTTGACAGAACTATACTTGTAATATTTATTTATTCATTTCATAAAACTCATTATACTTTTGATGAAATCTACATTTTAATTTCCTTATGTTTATTACTTCAGTAAACAAACATGTAACGTAATGAGAAAAAGTGCCAAACAACCAGGGGTGACAAGCTGTCACGAAATATCTTCAATAACAGTTTTATTGTTTTTTGTCGAGTATTATTTAATATTATTTATTTATATTTTAAAACTTTTATAACATAATATGGTCTTGTGTACTTCTTTTATTGTTCTTATTCAAGTATTAAATGCATGATATAATAAACTACCTTTCAGTATGTTGTTTTTTATCCTTAAAACGGTCCTTAGGGCAGAGAACCAGTTGTTAAATTATTTGAATCCCAGCACTGGCGGGAGCCAAGGCCACTCTGAGAGTCTTGCAGTGATTCCAATGAGGGGTGGTCACAGCCTGGGCCTGGGAGGCAGTGCAGGGGTGAGCAGTGGTCGCCTTTCAGTTGCATTCTGAAGGTGAGGCACAGGATAGGTGATGAATTGAAGGGTGGGTGAGAACAATCAGAAATCTGTGCAAGATTTCCACCCTGAGCTCCCAGAGTATTGGAGTTGCCATGAACTGATGTGAGAAAGAGTCCAGGGCCAGCAGGCTGGGAAGGAGGGGCCAGGAGTTTATTTCTGGATGCACTGAGATGAGAGTTCTGATATAGATCCAGTGCAGATGTCATGTAGGCAGCTGGAAGGACAAGAATTGAAGTGAATGAATACGGGCAGAGATTTCAAGGAGCTTCCTTGCAAAGGAGGATAGAAAAAATAGGGCTGAGGTTCACAGAAGAAAGATCAAGAGAAAATAATTTTATTTTTATAAATTTGGGAGAAGAGCAGCAAGTTTATGCAGAGATGGGATGAGCACAGTGAGGAATGTCATTGGGCAGGCAGTGGGAGGCCAGGCAAGTAGGCCCTAGTAGGATGTTCATAGAAATTGGGTTTTCCTTGAGCAGTGGGAAACCACTGAGATTTTAAGCGAAACGGTTTCACAAGATAGCATTTACATTTTGAATGGATCCTTCTGGCTGCAGCAGACAAAATGGATTGCCAACTAGCCAAAGGAGTTGCAGGCAGAATACTTAGTATGTGCCTAGCGATGTGTTAAGTAAGCTATTTGTATATCTTAACTCACTTAATCACAATGAAAATTCAGGTGGGTGACATTCTTATACACATTTTACAGGGGAGGGTGCCAAAGCTCAGAGTGGCTCAGTGATTTGCCCAAAGTCAGCAAGAGCTAGTAAACCAGTGACAGATCCACAGTTTCAGTAACCTACTCTTTTTCGCCACTATTGGTCATGGATTCATGTAGTTTTTTAGGTTGGAAAGGCTCTTAGGAACTGCCTGACCCTGCTCCTCAGGTCAACTGAACCTACAATATACAGAAGCAGTAGCTTGAGAATAGAATCATAGTTTAAATACACTAGGGGGTAGTTGCTATTTAAAGTCCTATTCTAGGAAATCCTTGTAAAGTCAAGAATTCTTTTGTAAAGCAAATAATCCACTGTCCAATTTAGCTATGGAGAAAATGCTGTTCTTCAAGCATTGGGTATGTCTGCAAAACCAAAGAGTGCCAGGGAATATTCTAATTACTCAGGGAGAGCTGCTGGGGTGAGGTGGTTGGGGAGGTGTGGGAAGAGAAGGCTGCTGGAGGGCCAGAGAGGCGGTCCTTGGTTTTGCATTCTAGATGGTCCACTGGCTTCTGGATGGACTTGATGTGATAATCCAAAGGTTTCCAATCATTTCACCACTCAGGGGTCTTAGAACCCATTCTGTGCAGTCGTTGGGGAGAACATAATGCTACTGTCTGCCAACACTGCTTTCTCCATCACAGAACTCCTTACTGCCAGCCCATCTTCAGCAGGTGATTTTGATGAGATTAAAAGGCTTTACCTTCCCCCTGGTCCCTAAATTGGGCATGTGATTAGGTCTAGTCAATTGGAGCCTCCCTAGATTGTCATCTGAGCTATTTTATTTCCCCTCTGGATTATGAGCAATAAATATTAAGTAAACTTGGGGCTGCCAGTAGCCAACATGTGCTTAAATGGAGAGAGACTATATGAGAATAAATCCAGGTAGGGGGTAAATGGAGCCAAAATATTGAGAATAACTAAAGCACAGCCCTGGGGACATTGTCTATATCTGAATCCAGCAAGATTATCTCCTTGGAATAATCCAGTTAATCCAATTACATTGAGTAATAAATTCCCTTCATTCTATGCCTCAGGTTCTCAGCTCTAAAATGGGGATAATAATACTACCTACCTCATAGCAAGTAGCAAAGATCACATTAAATAATGTGTCTGATGTACTTAGAGCAGTGCCTGGCATATAGCAGTTAACTATTGCTACATAACAAACTACCTCAATGCCAATGACTTAAAATAACCATCAGTTAAGCTCACAATTCAGTGGGTTGACCATCTGGGCTGGGTTCTGCTGGGCAGTTGTTCTGATCTCAGCTCTGCTCACTTGTGCATATGTGGTCAGTTTCTAAGATGTCTCCATTCATCTCCACGTGGTCCCACATTCTCCAGCAGGCTTCCCTATACCCTCCCCCCACCCAATTTGGCTGGACAGAGAGCCAGGAGGGAGAGTGGAAACATGCAAGGCCTCTTAAGATGCAAGCTTGAAACCAGTACACTGTCTCTTTTTCTGCATTCTGTTAAGTAAAGCATCATGAGGCCAGCCCAGATCTATGTAAGCGGAAGTTGACTACTTTTTCCTGAGTTAGCTGTAGTCATATTGCAAAGAGTAGGAATAGAGGGAGAGCTGTGAATGATTATGACCCTTTTCTCAATCCATCACAGTAAGTGTTTAATAAATTCGCCCACATGTTGCTGCAGTTTTTATTTGTAGTGCCTACACTAGTTTAATTTACCTTCTATTGATTGCTATAGATCACGCCTATTAGACTTTTATAAAGATTATTAATCATAGGTTAACCATCACCTAATTTTCTTTCTTGGACTTCTAATTGAAACCCAGATATAGTTTACTTCTAGAAATGCATTGTTTGCCTTCTAGAAAAATCCTGAATTACACCCAGTTTGTTATTAGCCATGTACTACAAAAGTGAAGGAATGTAATCATTTCTGTTGTAATAGTTTATCTGCTCAGCAAGACCTTGGAAATTACCAGGCTTTAATGATCTACTTTACACAATCCATTATTTGTTTGTGAGTTTCTCCTCAATGGTTTTCATTTTGTAATTAGTTATATTTCTTCTTGGGTGGTTCATCTTTAATTGCATAAGATTTGAGGGGGAAAATATTGAGATCATGTAATTGTTCTTATGAGGCCATAATATTTATTCTTTTCAGGCATAAATACATTGTAGATTTTCATGCTTATTAATTTTTGATTGTAGAGAATATCGTATTATGCAAGGTGTGCAGTGAATACATTTAAATTCATTACTTAAGCAAATTCCATCAAGAGTATTAATACTGATTTGATGGTTTTCATTATTATGTCACTAAAAGTATTGAAAAATTTCAGTTTCTTCTGTTTCTAACTCCAGCTGAGGATTTACATAAGCTTTGGCCTCTATTACTGTAAAGACAAGCAGTGTGAGAAGGAGGTGGATTTTTTTTTTTTTGATAGGGAGTTGGTGGTTTTATTCCAGAGTTATGGGGATCTATATTATGCTTGTTTTATAAATGTATAAGGAGCAAATGTAAGCATTGCAATTTCCCTCAGTAACTAGAAGGAAATCAACATCATTATCAGCAATGGTAAAAGTGGATTACTGTGTGTTTATAAGGTATGACACTGTTACTATCCACTGTTAGCAGAACACCTCTTTTATTGTTTTTAAACAAACTATCTTTTGCTTATATTGAATTAAATATCAATATTAGTAACATTTTATAGTTGATAACTGAGTACCAACTGTGCATTTTGGCCTATGTGTTAACTTGCGAAACACTGGATTACAAATTATTCTAACGCTCAGGGGTTTATAGAATAACAATCTACCATCTCTTACAATGTATGTGGCGCAGGTGTTCTGGAGCAGCACAGCTGAGCAGTTCTGGCCCAGGAATCCCATGAGGTTGCAGTTGGATGTCAGCCAGGATTGCATCATCTGATAGTGTGACTGGGGCTGGAGGTGCCAGTTCTGGTTGGCTCATTCACATGAATGACAAGTTGGTGTTGGCTGTTGGTGGGAGAGCTCCTCTCAACATGGGTCTTTCTATAGGGTAATTTTAATGCCCTCTTGACATGATGGCTAGTAGGGTGAGCAATCTAAGAGACTAAGGCAGAGGCCATAGTGCCTTTTATGATCTCCCCTCAATAGCTACATATCATCACTTCTGTATTTTATTTGTCACACAGGCCATCCCTGATTCCACATGGAAGGAGAGAATAAAAGAGTATAAAACCTGAAAGAAAAGATCATTGGTCACCTTCTTGGAGGTTGGCTGCCACAAACTGTTATGAAGTGACTACAGAATATGTACATAGGGCAGCTTTATCAGGGATCAGCAATTAGCTACATTTTAATGATGTATCTGCTAGGTGTGTCCTGCCTCATATATAAGGAGGAAGCCAGTGACTTATATGTTAAGGGCCTCTGCAGGCCCATGGCTGAGTCCTTCACTACCATAATAATGTTCTAATTGTCTTCTCCAGAAGAATCCAGACCTCTCTGATGCTCTTCCTTTAGTTCTAGGATCTTTCACATAAGTAACCTTTCAGAATCTTATGAAAGTTATAGAATATTTTTCAAGAAAAATATATTCACATATGATTTTACTTAGAGTTTTAGTAGATTTTGGAACAGCCTCATCTTTTTTCTCAATTGAATTAATATTCATTAGAGTGAGTTAAGTTTTCTCTTTTTGAAGAGATTAGCAGTAGGTCTATACAGTAATTAAGAAGAAAATTGTGCAGGACCCAAAATGTATCAGTGTGGTATGATTTCTAAACATCTAAAACTAATTATTTTTCTAAAGAATTTTAATTCAATGTTAATTTTTTACAAATAGAGTGATTATTATTTTAATTCAAACTCTGAAATAAAATTTATTATACATTTTATGCTTTTTTTCCTGTCCCAGGGTCTTTGGAGTAACTCTTTTTCTAAGTCCCCATTTTGCTTTTAGTTTGCATTTATATGTTTCTCTTGTCCCTCCTTTCTCTTCTATCTTTTCATTATGTAGATTGACTTAGTATTTCTTTTTTTTCTTAATTTAGAAATGAAATTTAATGGCGTACCATTGGTCCACAAGAACACCTAGGTTTCAGGTAAACATTTGAACCGTTATACCATTTGAACCCTATATCCTTTGAACAGTTGATTGTATTGTGTACCCATCACCTGAAGTCAAATCATTTTCCATCACTGTGTATTTGTCCCTCTATACTCCCCTCTATCCCACTCCTTCCCCCTGGGAACCACTTCAGTGTTATCTATGTCCATGAGTCTCAGTTTTATAACCCACCTATGTGTGAAATCATACAGTTCTTAGCTTTTTCTGATTTACTTATTTCACTTACTATAAAGTACTCAGAGTCCATCCATGTTGTTGTAATGGCAATATATCATCATTTCTTTTGGCTGAGTAGTATTCCATTGTATATATGTACCACATCTTCTTTATCCAATCTATCAAGGGACAGTTTGGTTATTTCCATGTCTTGGCCACTGGGAATAATGCTGCAATGAACATAGGAGTGCATATATCTTTGTGTACAAATGTCTTTGAGTTTTTCAGGTAGATACCCAGTAGAGGGATTGCTGGGTCATGTGGTAGTTTTATTCTTAATTTATCAGTTTACATTCCCACCATCAGTGGATGAAGGTTCCTTTCTCTCCACAATATCTCCAGCACTTAGCCTTTCTTAGAAAGAACTTTCTCCCTCTGCCTCCTTCTTTGTCTGACATCTTACCGTCCATTTTCTGACTGTGCATAAACAAATCCAAATAACCAACCTGGCACTGATGGTTTCTCCTGGAGAATAGGAAGTCTCTGGGTGTAGGTGAGAGGAAGGAGAACTGAGGGTGAACACAGCATTTTCTTTATCCATTCCGGTGGAGGTAGGGGTGCTAAGAACCTTGATGCTTCAATATTTGGCCTCTTGACACTCTCCTTCAACAGCAATTGACCTGACAGAAAAAAATTTCAAAATCATTTCAGCTTAGAGAGTTCTGCCTCTCTGAGCCCTCTGGCTATGACCAAATATGGTCTGGTTTCTCCTGGTTAGTTTGACAAATTATCATTCCAAGTGCTCCTTGATGTATTTTTATTATATTGCAGTGACACAAATAAACAAGTACACAAAATTGATTTTGACTCTTAGTATATATTAAAATCTCCATTAATTGAGCAAATTTTTGAATGGGAAATGGCACAACAGCTTGACCATTTCCATTTGGTAACATATACCAAAGAGCTGGGTTAATTGTTTAATTGTATTTTGAGGTTAATGTGGTATTCTCTTTTATTTTCTCATACCCCAGTCCTTCACGGTTAAGGGAGAAGGTTGGTGACATTGGAAAAGTAGAGAAAGTTCTGGGATAAGCAGAATTCTATGTCCTGTTTTTGATCTCCAAACTGTGACTCTGATGGATGTCACTCCATCACTAATTTACTTATGTGGCATAGATGGCTCTAAGAAAGGGAGGTTATTCTGGGAAGACTTGACCTACATAGTAAGTCCTTAAAAGGTCTTCGGCTCTTCCCAGAGATAGATATATGAAATACAAAAGGATTTAATGCAGGGAGAGTCTCTATTGCTGGCTTGAGGTGGAGGGCAACATTGTAGGGACCTGGGGGCAGCCTCTAGGAGCTGAGAGTACCCCCTGGCTGTAGCCAGCAAGGAAATGGAGATCCTAGTTGTTGGCTTAAGGAACTACAAGGAAATAAATTCTGCCACAACCACCTGAGCTTAGAAGATGACCTTGAGCTTCAGATGAGAATGCAGCTGGCCAACACCTTGATTTGTTCTGTGGGAACCTGAGCAGAGAAGCTAACCATACATGACCCAACTTTCTGACCTACAGAAGTATGTGATAATAATTGAGTATAATTTTAAGCCACTAAGTTTGCAATGATTTGTTAGGCAACAATCAAAGATAGATATAAGTCATAACCCGTTTTCTTTTGGCACCTGGGGAAGTGAGGCAGCAGAAGTAGGGGCAGTCCATGCAGCAGCTAAGAACTCCATCCAGCCCTGGAATCTTAGACCTGGCTTTGTGTCCGATTCACCCAATTATAAGCTGCATGACTTTCACAATATATCTCACCTTTAGAGGCTCAGCTTTCTTACCTACAAAAAGGAGAGAAATAATTATTAATTTCTCATCAAATTCTTGACTTATGAGGTAACAAGCATAAAGAACTAAGAATGGTGGCTGGCACGTGTATGAGCTAGGTATTAGCTATTATTACTCTATGAAAGTTGCTAGAACATGGATTTTGAGAGTTGGAGTGATTATTAAAGAGCCAATAATTATGTACTTTTTGCAATTTAGCAATATATTGTCCTATTTTTATCTCATTTTATTGTGACTATCCTGTGAGGAAGATATTAATAATATTTCTTATAAAATTTTTATTTTGAAATAAGTATAGACTCACAAGAAGTTGCAAAAATAGTACAGTTAGGTCCCAGCCCATGCACCTTTCACTCAGCTTAAGCAGCATCTTACAAACTATGGTACAACATCAAACCCAGGAATGTGACATTGGTACAATGCCATTAACTGGACTATTGACCTTACTCCCATTTCCCCAATAATAACTTCATTTCACAGATGAGAAAACCAAGGCTTGTTTCAGTTGCTAATTTCAAGTTCCCCTTAAATGTTGTGGTCAAATTACATGAATTTATATTATAAACGATTTGTCTCTATTGTTTGTGTGCACCCAGTGGAAGATTAGAAAAACAATAAATATGGCATTTATATGTGACCATCCTGACTGATTAAGGTTCAACTTTATTTTTAGTTACACAGTTTTGTTTTTTATTAGAAACTTTTATTTTTCACCTGGAAAAAACGTTAGTATTGCCAAATTAACTAAGGCCAGCTGGCACATGGACATGACCACAACACTGCATGTGTGGGGACCATGGCAGTTGTGTGCCTTGTACCAAATCCCCATGGCCATAAAGATCTGAGCAATAGTCTCAACTTTTCTTACACTTACCACCAAAAGCAAGAGTTCTCATATGAAAAAGAGCCAAAAGTAACTGAGAAATCAGCTGCCCGTGGAGACCAGGTAAACCGGCTTATACCTTCCCAGCTCAAGGGTCTGTGGGAGTCTTCAAAGCTTCAGCGACTTCTGCACAGGGAAGATTCCTTTGCCCTGGTTTGCGCCCAGGGATTCCTTTCCACACATATATTTTTTTGTGCTTCTCTGTGTTTTGTTTTCAATGCAAAACTCCTTGAGTTCCGTGAGAGCTCTAACAGCCTAACATCTTCTCAGAACTTTTATAGAAGGTTATAGTGAGACAGTTGAGAGGTTTGCATTTCTCACCCGCACAGGAAGCAATTTTAATCTTGTGCATTAGAATTTCTCTTTCCTAAAGTTCTTCAGAGCCCACTTTCTGCCAGGTAGCTCTCTCAGCATGCCTCTCTCTGCCCAGCCTCACAACACTCACTCCTGATTTTCTTGCCTCCTCACTTATTTCTCCTGCCCTTGAAAATTAGTTCTTCCCTTTTCTTTTGCCCTTCTCAAACATCCTGCACTGCCTACTAAAGTCTTTATAAATCGTTCCCTCAACAGTTTTAATTATCTCCCCAAAATGATGTCTGGTAGCAGGTGTTAAGATGAAATGTCAATTTGCTATTAATTACTATTAATTTTATTATGTATTAATTATTCATTTAACTTTCCAATGCTTTTTGTTATTGTGAATTTTCTGAAGCTCTTAGAGGTCTTTAATTAGTTTTACATTATTTCCTAGTGTGCTTCCCAGAATATTCTAGATCAGGGTTACTGCAGACGATGTACCTTCCATTAATGAATGAACCAAAATCTCAATGTATTTTAAAAATCTCTGCTTGTATCTAAGAGCTACTTCTACTTCACCCCTTGGGAAAGACAGAGCGTAAACCTGGCCCATCCTATCACAAATGTTGCAAGCCTGGTTTGGACCCACACAGTTAAAGGTATCATCTCTGAAAAGTTGCCAACGTAGGATTTATCTGTGAATCCTGTCAGCTTCAATTTTAGCTGCCAGTTTGCCTCTCAGTCCTGCCTTTGCCTCTACCCGTTGACCACACTGTGCCTGAAATGCCTAACGCAGTGTTTTGCACAGAGTGGGCACGGGTTTCAATCTTGCTGTGGTAGATCCCTTGGAGAGCCAGGCCTGCGGGCTTGCTGCTTCCCTTCTCATTTCAAAGCCGCACTTTGAGAGCCCGCTTTCCATGCGGCACCCACAGAGCTCCAGGCAGGGTTCTGCAGGCACTAAGCTCCAATTATGGTCCTAGGAACACACAGATTTATATTCTCTGTTTCACCGTTATTTCCCCCAGGATAGCATGTGCAAATTAAGACATACCAAAGATTCCAGCCCTTATATTCCAGCCTCTTAGCTGCTATAAAAAAATGCAGTACATTTAACATGATTTTAAAAATATATGATAACCCTTTCGTTTATACCAATTTTCTGTGCCAAAATTGTTGGGAACAAAAATTAGTACTTTGAAAAATCTCTTTGCATATATACCTTTGTATTTTTACCACTGCTATTAATCATGTTTGTAACTGTGGAATATGTCATGAAGTTTATATTCTTTATGCAATAGATAGAACATGATAGAGGAATAAAATAAAATGAAAATTAAGGGTAAGTTCTCTTTGTCCCTGGTCTCTTGATGCTTTTCATGCTGGAAAATAAAATAAACCCATGTTTCTTGAACACCTACTGTGTGCCAGGCATCAGGCTAGGTATTTTTATATGTTATATTATTGAATTTTCCCAATCACACTGTGAGGAAGATTTTATTATTTCTCATTTTTATGCATAATACAACAGAGGATCAGAAAGGTCAGGTGAAGTCTCCAAGGGCTGACAGCTAGTGAATGATGAGGGTGGAATGAGCCCAGGTGAGTCTTACTTCCTGAGAAGATGGGGTGGGGAGCCTGTGGGTAGGGCTGGTGGAGTAACTTCAAGGAGTTATAAGCAGAAAAATCAACACAGCGTCTGGTATGTGAATGAACAATGGTTTCATCTCTTTTATTAACCTCAGTCAAATAGTAGTGACCTCCTGGAGAGCTTGGTTAAGAAATAGTGCTGAGATTGATTAGCTAGATGTGATGTGGTGGAGACAGACAGCGTCTACTCAAATTCCAGCATGTATTTGGCATCTTAGTTTATTGATAGGAAGGTGTGGTTAAAGTGGTACTGACGGTATGGTGAGAGCCAGGGACTGGTGTCAGGAGTCCTGGCTGGCTTCTTCTGCCACAGTGAGCAGGCTAGGAGAACTGCCTTTCAGGGTGGCACCTGCCAAGTCTTCAAAATCTATTGATACAAAAAAGGAAAAAGTGCTTACAGATTACCCAGAAAGTGTCTTCAAATGGACATTTTTGTAGAGAACATATTTTAAGAGAATATATGCCTTTTGGTGCTCTGTGCTTGATAGAATTAGGCAATAAGCATTCAGTCCCATCACGCTTAATGTAGAAAGCATAATAGTGAATCCGAATGTATTGCACACCCTAATCCTATAAGCTGTTGCTATGTGTGAGCCCCATTGTTATTATGAACTGAGCACTTTTTTCTCTTCTTTGGAACCATGTGTTTGGGGGAGAGAGTTCTGCAAACATCATAGGCTTGGAAGGCACAGTCAGAATGCTAATGGAACCATCACAGCCCCAGATGTTGCCTTCATGAAATCTGACTGAGCCAGGTAAGCCGTGCAGCTCATACCTTGTACCTCCTCCTACATGATTGCAATTAACATTTTATCTGCGCTGTGTCTCAAGTCAAAGACTTGGCACTGTTCCCTGGAGGATGAGGACCGACCTTAATTACAGAACAGATGCACTTACTGTCGCCTGCTGTATTTTGATGTCACCACCTCTCAGCTCCGGAGAGAGGTCAGGTGAATTCTAGGATGTCATATGTCTGAAATCGAATATTTTAATTAAGAGACTTAGTAAGTTCTTCATCAATTAAGCCTGGCTGTACTTGCAGCCGATTTGCTGGGGCACAGCCTGGAGCTTTGATTCATTTCATCTCTTACTGACCCTCTCGCACAGTGAAGGGACGGCCAACAATCAATGGGTGGTGGAGAGATGGCAGAAGTGGAGGGAATACTAATGACTGAGGACGATTTTAAAGGGTAGGATTGGCATTGGAAATGACAGCACAGATATCATGCAGGCTAGGTGATGGTATCTGCTGGGGGTCTTGGGAAAATGGGTGGGATGTTTTATATCCTGTTAGCAGCTAATAAATCCCCCATCTCAGCCAATGATCATGGAAGTGGTTTGCTTTTTGCTGTGGTAAATTTCAGTACAAGCAAAAGGAAGTTCTTGTCTACTTGGTTTCTCAAGGGCACAGGCTGTTTCTGTCTATCAGGACACTGCTAGTTCTCTGTGTGGCCAGGCTGAGGGGGAAGTGGAGGAAGGGGCTAGCTTTCAGAGGACGAGGTTGTGGCCAATTCTTTCCTTCTTTCATCCTCCAGGCAGAATTAGTTCCAGAACCAAGGATGGCATGGAGCCTGCAGAAGCACATGTGTTGGGGGCGGGGCTGAGAGGAGGAGGGAGGGGTGACTTTTGTAAAAGCATGGGCACAGATGTGGACATGACAGTCAGGCAGCATTCAAAGCTCCCTTCTTTCCCCTAATCACAAGACCCTGTCTTGACCAATATGCAATGAAGTTACAGGCACTTCTTCCCTGTTTCCAAGTATAGGAACTTTGCATTTCAACAGGTGTCCAGTCCATGGAGGCAGCTAACACTAGGCCTGCGGGGACAGTTTTTCTGTCAAGGAGAGCATCATGATGGCTTCAGTCGGCAGCTCTGGGCTTTAACTACAGGTAGGTCTTTGGAATCAATATAATACGATCAGCTCTTTTCAAAGGGGGCAGAGGCTAATGACTCACTCCCTGTGTTATTGGTCTCCGATGAAACATAATTTAGAAGAAAGTATTGTTTCAGCGGTGATATTATGGCCGCTCAAGATATGCAGTGGGTCTCATTTACATTTGCCGTGAGGTTATTATCTAGATTATTTACAAGGTAGGTGGCTAGCTGTTACCCTGGCTTTCTTCCATAGTAAACTGCAAGTAATTTCTGTTAAACCATGTATTTTAATTTAAACATAGCTGGGCCATTATGGCTGGCTGCCACCTGCAACACACGTGTGATTTTCACATCTAGATGAGAAAATCAAAGCCGCAAACCACGGGTGTCACACGGCAGTCTGTTACCCTACCTCCCCTTCACCTCACGGAACTAAGGGCTGCCAGGGACATTGATGTATAACTCAGTGTCATGGAAGACTTAGGGACAAGCTAATACACAGCTGCCAGAGTGAAGTTTGATACGGAGTTTAAATCTTGCCTCTGGATCAAGCTGCTGCAGTTGGAAATGCAGATTGTTCCCTTTAAGGTTCCCTTGCCAATGGAAAGGAGTCCCACATCAGTGGACACAATGGGAACTTCACACTCCCACTGGCAATTTAAGGAACGTATTTATTATTATCATGTTTTCAGGCCCGTGACTTCTCACTTTGCTGCCACTGCCATCCACAGCACAAAAGCTGTGTTTGGGGCCCATCAAGTTCTTAAACTCATACTTTGTATTAACTTTGAATGGTTCTAGTAGAGCGTGCCCCTGGTTCTGACAGGATTATTCATGAGCTCAATGATCCTGCCTCGGTTAGAAGAGCGCCTGGCCTTCTTACCCTGGTGGAAGGAAACTGAGCCGACAGCCTGGCCCCTCAGGGAGGCAGGTTGTTCGTTATGCCTTTATTCCTGGATGCTGTCCTCCTCTGAGATCTGACAGCACAGCCTGCAGGGAAGGGGCCTGGCAGAGGCCCTGCTGTGGGCATGGGTTATGAGGATGTGTGTGTATTCTTTACCATTCACTTCCAAGTGCCCATGTTGATGCCCAAGTCCCCCTGAGTACATGCTTAGGGTATCCACAGAGCAGGGGACATGCCTCCAAAATTTTCATTGGAAAAGCTTTAATGTATAAAAGAAAGCACTCAAGTAGCCATGGTAGGAAAACCAAGAATATTGGATGCTGTCTTGCCCTTTTCTGGTTTAGTATTTGGATTGTCATTGCTTAATATATAAAAGCTGTGGCATTGCTGAGACTCCAAACATCTTACTCAAATCTTTCCAGTGGCACAGCTCCGTAGCATGAACTGGTGGCTGAGGGGTGACACCAGGAAAGAGGAAAGGTAGGAGTGACCCATGAACAGAGAACACGAGGTCAAGCCAAGGTCAAGTCAAGGCCAAGCTGCTGGGCTCCTATGTCAGACCCTCCATACACTAGGACAGGTGTGGAGCTGTATAAAGGAAAGTCCCATGAACCAAGTAGTTGGAGGTCTAATTTCTATCTCTATCTGCCAGTAAGACCTCAGAATATTTATTATAGTTCTGTGTCAGTACATGTCCCATTTTCCTTCTTGGGTTTTGGCTTTCGGTCTTAGGCATTTTTTGAAAAAAAAATTTTTTTTCCCTATTATATGCAAGTGAATGTGACATCAGAATTGTAATATGTTAAAACACTTTCTTTTTAAATGATTTATAAATGATATAGAAACTAGACTCTATCTGTTTTTTGTTGGATTTTTCTTTTTTTGGTAGGAGTTTGTCTCAATTAATTAATTACAATTAATAAGGATCTTGTCTTTTTCCTATTTAAACTACTGATCTATGTAACAGACAAGTACAAACCTGGGCAGGAACATGATGACTAAGAGAAATAAATGATGTCAAGCCAGCAGCACGACAAGTGGTCAGACCAGCATGCACCCTCTGGTTACTACACCCCTCACTGTGACAGATCATCAAGCAATTCAGTGTTTCAGATCATGCAGAAGTTGTTAACCCATGAGAAATAGGCGGGATGCTGGGTCTTCAACTTCTCTGAAAATAAAAATGGGAACCCATTAGGCAAGCCTTTTAAATATGACCCAAGTAACTTTTATTTTCTTTGTTCTGGATATGTATTGAAAGAAAACTATAGGGTTGGTCCCAGCTAGAAAGGAACCTTAGAGAAAACCCATCCTTCTCTGTACATAGATGAGGATACTGTGGATACTCCTCTCAAGGAGGGGAACTTAAAAACTTGAAGAGATCTTGACCTGCACTGCTAACCAAGTATCTGCCACATAGCAGGTGCTCAATAAATACTTAATGATAAGTCTTAAGGATAAAGATCTTTCATAACAGAATACAATCTAGTGGAAGAATGAGACTTGGCCACAGCTTATAGGAGGGTCAAGAGATTGAAGTTCTAGACCCATTTCTACCATCAATAGCTTATATCAACTATGTCTTTTCTCTAAGTTTCCTCTATTTCCATTGTAAATAATATCTCTTTTTCTAGCTGCCTTGAAGTAATAAGTTAGAGTAAGTTAGAAAAGAAGTATAAATGCACGTTGGAAAACATCAGGTAGTCTCTAGCTAGTAAGCTTTGTAGATGAACTGGCATGATCAGACTGTCTTTATGGTAAGACCTAGGAAGCAGCAGAAAACAGAAAAGTAAGACATTTCACTGACAGTTGAAATGAATGGTTGTTATTTATCTCTCCTCAAATTCTCTGATATAGGGGTGCACTTACTTGTCTAGGTCAGAGGTGTGCAACGAAAATCAGCCTGGGGTATTGCTATCATTAGAGCATATTTCTTATGAGCCTTTTAAAATAGAATGCTAGGCTAAGCTGTGGTTTTAATTTTCTAGGAGTTCACTGCCTGGTGCAGAGGGCAACAATAATGAACCCAGCAAATGGAGAGAGCAATAATCTGTAGTAGTCAGAGAGATCTTAGTTTTCAGAAGTGTCCTTACATGTTTTCCTGGCTCCTTTCAGAGCTTCAGAAGTCAGAGAGGCAACTCTGTTACTGGAAAGCCAGATGTTACAAACCCATTAATCAGGGATAGATATTCATATTTTGCCATAAAATTCAGCCAAAAATCCAACTTTCCTAGTGTATTTAGAAATATGAACACGTGAAGCAAAATCTTACAGGCTTTTAATAACTTAACAGCTGCTTGCCTATCTGTCTCTGTTTTATGTAAAAGTCCCATAAAAAGCATTTAATATTTTTCCCCTTGAAACAGGTCCGATAGCCACAGATTTCCTTACAGCAATTAAAGTAGAAATCAAATAATTACAATGTTAGGTTTCTATGAGGACGATTCCCTCTGACTGATAATAGAGTAAATACAGCAGTAGCTTGTCTTTCCAGCATTATGATATTTTCCTTATTTCAGTTGGTCACACCATATTATAACCAGATGCCCTAGTTTATAATTCAGTCCCATCTCCAGAGATAATTTCTTTCTATAGAAAGAATAGCCGCCCACTTGGCCACTGTATTTGTCAACACTTTATAGTGAGAATGGCTTTCTTTCTTTTTTTCTGGTGGTGGAAAGGCAGGGAGAGAGAGACAGGAACATCAAGCTGCTCCTCTATGTGCCCTGAGTGGGGATTGAACCAGCAACTTTTGTGCTCCTGGTCGACATGCTCCAACCAATTGAGCTAACTGACAAGGGTTTATTTTTTTTTTTATTTTTAGAGACAGAGAAAAGAAGAAAGAGAGAAGGGAGGGGGAAAAGAGAGAGGCGGAGGGGAAAGGGAAGCATTCATCTGTTGTTATACCCAGTCGTCCATTCATTGGTTGCTTCCCATGTGTGCCCTGAATGGGGATTGAACCCCCAACCTTGTTGATTAGGGACAATATTCTTAACCAACTGAACTAACCGACCAGGGCAAGAATGACTTTCTGAAGACCAATAGAGTCGCAAAGTCCCATTCATTTCTTTCACCATTTTATCAGACCAAGACCTCTCATGGACACTCATCATAATTAATTATAAGAGATGTCCAGTTTTTCCAGGATAAGCCAGAGGTGACCCAAATGTCAAACTTGAAAATTTAACTCTTATTTCATACATTAACTATATTTTATTAATGAAAGCAAATGTTTATACTTCTCCTTTTGTTCCCTCCAAGTCTGGAAGAAATAGGTTCTGTCTGATATTATTTGGATTTTCCAAGCATGCATCTTTCCAAGAAGGAAGAGCAGTTTCCTTAGGCCAGCCTTTGTCAGATTGAGGTAAAAAATTACTTGTGATAAAAATGCAGACTCTTAGATTCTACCTCAGACCTATTGAATTAGAATCATGTGGGTTGAGACTCAGGGGTCTACATGTACAGTGTGTCCGTAAAGTCCTGGTGCACTTTTTTCTTGTGACCGGCCAAAAAGTGCACCATGACTTTATGGACACACTTAATAACAGACTTCTCCAGTAATTCTTATACATGCTAATGTTTGAAAGTCATGGCTATTGGCTTTTATAAAAGAGTCCTGTGTATATAGGGTTCCACGTTGCAGAGGTAATTGATACTGGAGAGAAGGAGGGGGTTTTCTCATGGTCTAGAAGAGGATGCTGGGGAGGCTCTTCAGAAAGTTCTCTTTGGTTTGCTGGTTACCTTCCAGCCATTCTCCCATTCAGGCAGCCACCAACTTGATTAGATGGATTAATCTAATGCTGAAGGTGCCTGATGTGTGTGTGTCTGTGCATGCACATGCGTGCACATGTGTCTGTCAAGGAATGGGTGTGTTCCCTCTGGTTTCAACAGTGCATCACCTTTGCCAAGAATTATTTTTTTCTTAATCTTATTGAAACTTTGCAATTTGAGCATTTTCCTCTTCTTTGAGGGAAAACATCAGATGTGACTCTGTGCCCTTTGTAGATGAGTGAGTGTGGCTGTTTAATGTGCTAAAATCCTACATTAGCTCTGTTACACTACTTTTGACTCTCTCACAACACAGATCCATCAAAACCTACATTTTCCCATCGTCACTCACTCCATAGAGAGCTGGGCAGAATCCTTCCTCCATTAGTAATATCTTGAATCTTTCTTATTCCCAACTCAGAAAATGTGCTCCTTGATTACTCTGGTTGCCAAGGCTACAGGTCTATTTCCTTCCAGATCTGTCTTTTGGTGTCACATGTCCCCTATGTGTTTGATCTGTAAAGGAGCTTTTCAGAAATTCAACTATTCAGTGTCATAAGGAAATAAGACATGAGGACATCAAAGTGGCCCAATTTGTAAGCTTAGTTTCAGAGAATGATCACTAGAGTTCCTGATGGTATATTTTAAAAAAAATCTAAAATATATTCATCTTCCTGAATTCTCCCATTGGTGTTTTATGCTTTTCTTCTTTCTTTGCCTGAGTATTTCCAGGTTTTTCTCATAGCCCTTATGGTCAATTTCTATCTAATAGATCTTAGTAAACTTCTTAAATATTTCCCAAAGCATTTCATCTCCACTGACAGGTAAACTGTCTTCATTTTGATTTTTCCTCTCCACTGAGATTTTATATTTAATGTGAGAAGGCAGATTACCTTTGCGGTATTCAATGATGTCCCCTGTTGACAAAATATTAGCTGTTTCTAAATTGCCATATTTAGTTTCTGCTTACAGGGTCAATCAAGTAGCCTGAATTGTTCAGACAAATCCCTAAAAATTCAGTTAGAAACAGTGATTGTTCAGTGTTCTCCATTTATGTTTGATGCAATCTGACCTGAATATGTTGCTTCAGAAACATCTCCGGTGACTAAGAGAATTTTTGCCTTGCAGGGTTTCACCCCACTCAACAAATCAAACTGAGAAACACCAGATGCGTTGACAGTGCACACATCAACCTTCTTACAAGGCAAAAAGTTCTCAGTGATTTCGATACTTACCTGTTTTGCAAAATTGCCTCCCTTATTTTTTTGTCCCTTTTTTAGTGGCTCATTTTTAAAAAATCATTTACAGATTTCAAAACACATGGAAAACTGAATGGCAAAGTGCAGGGTAATTTGGGTTTGGTGTATTATGGAGGGCGAGTGTGTTGCTATCCTGGCCAGAGTGGACGTGAGATTCTGGAGTTCTTGACAGAAAGGATGTTTCAGCAAAAGTACAATTGGAATGATGAGTGCAGTCATTTGAAAACAGCTAAGTCCTTTTTTATTTCTTTTTTAACTTACCTTGTTGTCTCTATAGATTTACTTATCTGTGTACATGAGTAGAGCCAGGCTGACACTTGTCAAACTATGAAAGGCATGTAGTATAAGGCTTTTTATGCCTGAAGATACATGAATCCAAATGGAATGACATGAATAAATGCACCCTAGGGATGTGTAAATAAATGCATTAAATGCCTTGAGTGTTTAATTCGTGTGTCCCAATAATACTTGTTGATATGAAAGATAATAAAGCTTACTGACCCCTCACCTACTGAACTGGAGTAATTCCTAGGAGTTGTTACTGATATAGGACATTTTAGAAGGCTGGGTTTCAGTAGCCAATAGTATATATGCTATCCTGCTTGATGGATATTATAACCTTCTCTTGGACAAGAAAAAACCAGTATTTATATACTCCTTAAATGCTGTACTTTTCCACTTTGTGAAATATCTGTTGCATATATAATCCATTGTGTCCACTGTGGATTTTTTAGTATCAGAATGTTAACTTTTAAGACAACCACAAAAATGTAATAAAACAACTGTATTTGAGAAAATACCTGAAATGTGCAACAAAGTAAGTACCACTAAATGACACTTGAATTAACTGATGCAACAACAAAGCAAATTGTCTTCCAAATCTGATTTTCTAACCACTTGATGAAGACATTCAGCAGTGGTAGAAAGCCTCAGCATTGTCTTCATAGAGAAGAAATCCCTATGGTTGCAGAAACCAGTACTTTTGTTTTCCCTGTGTCAATATGACTTTCTATCTGAAAAATATGTTATATTTGAGTTAAAACTAGGAGAGACCCAGATCCACCATCACTCCCATTTTTTAAATGGCAGCATGAAGGCCCAGGGTAGCTGACTGTCCAAGGCTCCTGGTGGCAGAGCTTTTGTAGATTTGATGTCCAGCGCAAATAAAATAAGAATGAAAGATGAATTTGGCTGGTTGGATTTTTCTGAGTTCCTCCCATGCCCCGAAGCACTCTGTATCACCGAAGAAAGTAAACTCCCTTGAGTGTATTTAATTTTATCATATTTCTTTGAATCTAGACATCTGAATAGGGGATACATTTCTAGTTAATCAAAATATTGGTTTATCGGAAGACCTTTCTTTGGACCATGATGGATGATGGAGAATATCCCTTTGTGCTCTCCTTGTTTCTCCCATGAAGCTGCTTTCTAGCAGCGTCTTCCTTGTATTTTTCATTCACTACCATTTGCGGTGTCTTTCAGTGGTTTGTCTGACGGATTTCTCTCTCTTCACTTTTCAGTGTGAAGATTCGTTGACCTTTTGAGTACCTTGAGAATTTAATGAGGTTTCTATGCTGCCAAATGGACTTAGATTCAAAGGCTGGGCATTCAGGTGATCAGGAGGAGAGCTGTGTGGTGAGGCTGTGTGACTTGGACCTCAGAAGGTGTGTATTCTGAAGGAACCAGACTTAGTTCTGTGTAACTTACAGAAATCTGGGCCTCCGTTCTGCATAATGTTAAGAAATGCTCTCCCTTAATAATCCCTGAGATGGTAGCGATGATTATATCTTAGAGAAATTCTTTGCAAGTTATTTGGGGAGGTAAATCGAAATAGAGGGGTAGAAAATCCTATTTTGTTTGTGGTCTTTGAAATCTATATCCAGGAAATAGTCTGTGAAATCTATATTATTTTATTGCAGTATCATAAATTTAGCTGTGTCTCACATTACACTGAAAGTACAAACCTATTGTAATGTATTATTACAAGGATTCAGTCATAGTCTGGGTCAAATTATGACTGCCAAAACTACCTCCACAGAAAATTCTGGGGTATTAACTTGGAAAGGAATTTGTTCTTTTTTCCTATTTTCAGAATTAGAAATAGATTCCATTGTGCCTTATCAGAAAGAAAGACTATCTTTATTTTTAAAACAAAACACTACTTACATTTTATAATATTTTTTAAAATAGATAGATGCAGGGGTTTCAGAGTTTCATACCTTTCCTGGAAGCATATGAGAAAATTGTGTATGTCCTTTCTAGATCATTTATTCTTCATGTGATGTTCTAATGAGACTGCCATTTTGAATATTAAATATGCCAAAACCTCTTGTATGATTAAAGGTAATCAAATCTCAATTTATTCAATAAACATTTACTGAGCGCCGAATGCCTGCCAATTTCTGAACCATAAAAACAGAACCAGAGAAAGCATTTTTCCTTACCTTAAAGAGCTTAGTGTGGCAACAAAATCAGCCATTGGTGACAGGAAAGTGTGATGAGCGATAGTGGGAAGCACATGGGCTATAGGGAAGGGACATCGTGCTTCCTTGGTGAGAGTTGAGAAGTAAGGTCAGCAAAGGCTTCCTGGTGGAATGACACCTGAGCTAGATAGCAAAGACCAAGTAGTGAGCAGTTAAGTGGAGCTTGGGGCGGTTTCATGCAAAGGACCACCTACTGGAGAATATATGAAGAAATATATAGAAAAAACAATGCTTCAGCAAAATTGGAGGGTGAGTTGCCTTAAGGGGAATAAGAGAGGTAAGCAGGGGCCACATCTTGTTGACATTATTTCCTTTGCTACAGAATTTGGACTGTATTCATAGGACAATGGGAGGCTCCTGACAAGGTTTTGAGTGAAATGACCAAACTTGTGTCTTAAAAATATTTCATTGATTAGAATGGATTGAAAAGGAACAGAATTAGAGGTGGGTAGACCATTAAGGGGCGAGAGAGGATGGTGACTATAATAGAATAAGAATAGTGTGGATGTGAAGAAGGAGGGAGAGGGGTTCCTAGGTATTGACTAGGACACCTGGGTAAATAATAGGGCCAGAATCAGTTTGAAAAGATGATGGTCATGTGTTTTGAGTTTGAAGTTTGAATTTTGAATTGAAGATATTGTGTGACTTTCTTTGAGGAGAGGGAGCAAGCCAATGAAAAGACTGTTTCCTGATTAGATGATGCTTATATGTGTGGGTGTCTTGGCTGCAGATGATAACCCTAGAACACATATATTATAGGCAGAATAAAAAGGAGCACCAACATCTAGATGGTGACAAAATCATGTAGGAGGAATTAGTAGAAGTTGAGGACCAGACTTTGAAGATAAGGGCAGAGCACATCGCCCTGAGGACTAGGCTGACCCCAGGGAGCCTTCTTCATCCCTCAGCCCCCTTGGTGGCATTTCTCAGTCAGAAAAACAAAGAAGAGGCTGGTCAGGGTCCATGACTTTAGCCCAAGCACTGAAAAGCCAGGGACATATGCATTGTCATTGATTGGTAATATAACATAGCCCACATTAAGCACTCTGCCTACTGATTAATAGTGCTAGAGGATCATTAATATATCCTGGATAGAATGACACCTATGTGGGGTCTTGTAGGACAAGAGATTGGCTGAGAATGGGGAAGGAGGTCTGTCAAGTAGAAGAACAACATTTGCAAAGAACCGCTTTCTTCTTTTCTTAAAACTTTAAAAAATATAATGATTTTTAGAGAGAGAGGAGAGAGAGACAGAGAGAAACACACACACAGAGACAGAGAGAAACATCAACTTGTTATTCCATTCATTCATGCTGTCATGGGTTGATTCTTGTATATACCCTGACCAGGGATTGAACCTGCAACCTTGGTGTATCAGGAAGATGTTCTACTCAACTAAGCCACATGACCAGGTCTTCTTCTTCTTCTTCTTCTTTTTTTTTTTTAAGAAAAGGGGGATTTTTTATTTTTTAATCAGGTAGATGTCTACATTAGATACTTTGAGATTTGAGTACATATTACTTTATTTTTATTTTTTTCTTTCAATTTTCTTTTGTTTTGGTTTCAGGTTTACAGCTTAGTGGTTACAATTTTGTTTGCTTATTTTGTTCTTTAGATTTCACATGTAAGTGAAATCATGTGGTATTTTGTCTTTCTCTGACTTGTTTGTCTTTTTCTTACTTTTTCTGATTTATTTCACTGAGCATAATGTCCTCTAGGTCCATCTAGGCTGTCACAAATGGTAATATTTCATTCTGTTTTATAGCTAAGTAATATTCATTGTGCAAATATACCACTGCTTTTTATCCACTCATCTACTGATGGGCATTTTGGCTGCTTCCATATCTTGGCTATTGTAAATAATGCTGCAGTGAATATAGAGGTGTGTATATTCTCTCAAATTAGTGTTTTAGGTTTCTTCAGATAAATCCCCATAAGTGAAATTGCTGGATGATAAGGCAGATCCATTTTTACAATATTTATTTATTTATGTGTTTTTACATTGTATCTATTTTTTATTTCTTTCATTTTTTTTTAAATGAGAGGAGGGGCTTTTTTTAAATGCACCCCGACTGGGATCCACCTGGCAACCTCCGTCTGGGACTGATGCTCAAATCAACAAAGCTATCTTCAGCACTGGGGCTGACACTCAAACCTACTGAACTACTGGCTACATGAAGGGAAGAGGGAGAGTACAGGGAGAGGGTGGAGGAGAGAAGCAGATGGTTGCTTCTCCTGTGTGCACTGACTGGGGATTGAACCCAGGATGTCTGCACATTGGGCCGATGTTCTATCCACTGAGCAAACCAGCCAGGGCCATATCCATTTTTAATTTTTTGAGAAAACTCCATGCTGTTTTGCACGTTGGCTGCACAAATCTGCATTCTCACTAACAGTGCACAGGGGTTCCCTTTTCTTTACATCCTCACCACACTTGTCCTTCCTGATTTGTTGGTGACAGTCATGCTGACAGGTGTGAAGTGATATCCATTGTGATTTTAATTTGCATTTCTCTCACAATTAGTGACATTGAGCATCTTTTCATATGCCTATTGTCCTCTTTGGAGAAATGTCTATTCAGGTCCTCTGCCAATTTTTTAATTGGATTGTTTGCCTTTTTGATATTGAGTTGTTTGTGTTCTTTATAAATTTTGGATATTAACCCCTTATCAGATGTATCATTGGTTAATATGTTCTCCCATTCAGTAGGTGGTCTCTCTGTTTTTGTTGATGGTTTCCTTTGCTGTGCAAAAACTTTTTAGTTTGATGTAGTCCCATTTGTTTCCTTTGCCTGAGGAGATATAACATAAAAAAAATATTGCTAAGAGAAATGTCAGATATTTTACTGCCTATGTTTTCTTTTAGGATTTTTATGAGTTCAAGTCTAACATTTGAGTCTATTCCATTTGACTTTATTCTTGTATATAGTCTAAGAAGGTGGTCTAGTTTCAGTTTTTGCATATATCTGTCAAATTTTTTCTAGCACCATTTATTAAATAAACCATCTTTATCTGGTTGTATGTTCTTACCTTCTTTGTCAAATATTAATTGCTCAGATAGACATGGGTTTACATGGGTTCTCTATTCTGCTCCATTGATCTATATGTCTGTTTTTGTGCCAGTACCAGGTTGTTTTGGTCACCAGAGTCTTATAACATAGTTTGATAGCATGATACCTCCAACTTCGTCTTCTTTCTCAATATTGTTGAGGCTATTCAGGGTTTTTTTTTGTGGTTTCTTCCAAATTTTTGAATTAGTTGAAGAACCAATTTCTTAATAGAAAAAATTCTCCCTATGTTTCATAAAAATTGTTTAAAAATAGTTTACTACATTGCAGAAAAATTTAGAGCCATTAGAAATTTATTCAAAAACTGTAAAATGTTGCCAATAAATTTGGAAAAGAGAGTTTCCATCATTTAACTCAGTGGCTCCCAGGAAGAGCCAAGCACAATAATGAGGATCAGGGCTGGGATTGGACCCTAGCCCCCCACTTACTGGCTGTATATCCTCAGGTTAGTTTCTCAACACCTCTGGGCCTCAGTTTTCTTAGCTATAAAAGCAAGATAAGCACAACACCTGACTCACAGGGGCGTTTTGTAAAGTGCTTAGCAACTGTTCCTCAGATGTTAGCCATTATGATGTTTTAATTTTTCCTAAACATGCATCCATATAAAAAGTTTTTGGAAAATATAGTTTCCTAAATTCCCATGCCCAGGATATTTGGTTTAGTCGATCAGAAGTGAAATACAGACGTATGAACTTTTAAAAACCATGAACCAGTTTGGGATCTAGGGCACGTTAGAACGAGGAAACTTGACCCAGAGGTTTTAAGTTACTTATTCAAAGAGAAACAGAAAATCAAGATGGAGGCAGGTCCAGAAACCAGGTCTGCTAGCTGTTCTGAAATTCCCACATCCTTACCCACCCCAATCTATTTTAAGCTAGGGGAAACATTTCAGTTAAACAAAATTACAAAACTGTTATTCATAAAACATAAGGACTGTGTTGAAGTGGTCATTGTAAAAAGAAATCAGTTAGCATCCCTCAGAAAAATATAAAGCTAGCAGTTATTTAATTCTGGGTAGCAAAACCTAGGTATAACTAAAATAGAACACTATCAGAAAGACTCCAAAAATGCATAATGAGTCTAGACTAACTGGGTACATGTTAGCCATAATGCTAAGTCAGGGATGGAAAGAACACGCTGCTTTCTGATAAAACTCAATTTGAAGATGCTTTTCAATTAGAAATACCTAAGTAGAAACTGGAAGACTAGCCACATTTGTTATGATATTTATTTCAAACACCACTTGTAAAAGAGAATATGTTTTTGGTATATATATGCTAAAGTCAAAGCAGAGTATCAAGAGGGTTTCTTTGTTTTGGAGTGGGTGGGGAGTTCTTTGATTTCAAATGATATCTGATTTCAAGGAACACTTTTGACGAAGTTTCTGTCAATAATCCTTTGGAGAAGGTAGTACATTTATTAATTATAAATAAGATGCTGCCATTATTCAGTGTGTATAAAGCTATTTGAACAGCTCTTCCCAAGAGATGTTTCTGTCTTGGAATGGGTCTCCCGCTCCTGGCACGTGGCAGGAATTTACCGAACGATGATGAATGATTCAATGAGCAGACAAATGCGTGGTGCCATAGCTTTGTGCCAATGTCAGCCTTTTATTAAACAGTGTAGTCTGTGGCTCATTTGACAATTGTATTATCTTGGGTGCTTTATTTTTTAAATATCTGAAACTGACATTGGCTAAGGAGATTTACTGGAAGGGAAGGAAGAAAGGCTTGGAAGGAGGATTGAATATGGTACCCGTAAGGACCTAGGCCGAAGGCACAAGTGGAAAGGCAGCCCCCGCTACTCTACTGGGAGGCATTGGCTCCTCCCAGTCTGTGTCTGTGCTCAGGGCTCACGTTCCCAGGAGAGGACCCCTGAGGCCCTCCCCCACAAAGCCACCTTGAGTAACAGTCCCATCAAGATGGCTCTATTGCAAGAGAACAACTCACCAAAATGTAGTTGGAGTGTTTTACCAGAAGAAAGGGGAGTGGATTCTGGCAGGCAGAAACCAGAGAGGTCCAATACATCAGTGAGTACAAAATCCTGACTTTAAGCTAAAAAGAAATTTAAATGACCAAAAAAAGGTAGAAATAAATATTGCTTTTGTTACATGCAATTTTCAAACATATTTGGAAACTTACTTTGTCCACACATGACTAGGAAGGACTTTATGGTATTTGAAACCCAAATTGATGGGCTGAGGATTCCCACACTAGAACAAACAATTCTCTAGACACCAGTAGGGTGTCTAAGAATTCAACTCAGTTCTGACATCTGCCAGGAGATAGCTTCAGGCCAAGGGTTCATCCTCTAGGATTGCTCCCCCCACTTCCCACTTCAGATGTCAGTCGTATGCTCAGGTTGTGACTGTGCTTTGTATTGGAGGTTTCAAAGACCCCTGCACTCTGGAGGTCAATTGCATGTCCAGGTTGTTACCTGTACCACCGACTGACTGGTTCCCATGACCTCCTTCATGGTTTCAATTAATTTGCTAGAGAAGCTCACAGAACTCAGAGAAATATTTTACTTATTAGATAACCAAATTATTATAAAATTTAAGTCAGGAACAGCCAGATGGAAGAGATGCATAGGGCAGGGTGTGGGGAGAGTGTCTGGAACTTCCTTGGCCTGTCCAGGTCGACCTCTTTCTCCAGTTATCTACATGTTCAACCAGGAGGCTCTTCAAACCCTGCCCTTGTGGGCTTTTGTGAAGGCTTCATTACAGAGGCATGCTTGATTAAATGACTGGCCACTGGCGATCTAGCCCCTCTCCCTCCTGGGGGTCAGGGCAGTGGGACTGAAAGTTTCAACTCTCTAATCACATGTTTTGGTTCTTCTGGCAACCAGCCCCCATCCCGAGGTGTGGTCCAAAAGTCCCCTCATTACCATAACAAGTTATGTCTATAACTTTTATTGGTCATAATACTTAGGAAATTCCAGTGGTTTTAGAAACCAGGATGAAGATCAAACATATATTTCCTATTATAAATTGTAAAATCACAGAAGGGCTGGCTAAAAGATGGCATAAAAACAATAGAAGTGAGAGCCCTATGGTCCCTCAGTGGTCACATTACATATGCTTTATTCAGGATATGTGCTGAGTTCTGTGAAGAACATGATAACTTAGGGGAATGTTCACTCCAAGAGGAAAAAGCCAAAGAAATGTGCCACTTGAGACTTTAAAGATACCACATTAAGAGGACACCTTAACACTTGGATGGGAGGAGGACCCCACTAAGAGGACATACTGTTACCTGGATGGGAGGAGGACCCCACTAAGAGGACATACTGTTGCCTGGAGGGGAGGAGGACCCCACTAAGAGGACACATTGGCACCTGGATGGAAGGAGGACCCCACTAAGAGGACACATTAGCACCTGGAGGGGAGGAGGAAGTTTTCTGTCCAGGCAGCTGATCACAGATCAGTGCACTGAAGTTAGAAGGGTTTGAGCAGAGTTTGCATGTGCCCCTTCCCCACTGTCAGAGACTCAAAACAGGGATGCGTGAATTTGAAGAGGCTTTAATTTAATGATGCCTGAGGTCTTCTTCTTGACCCCGCAGTAGAGAAATAAAAAAGTCATTCCAAAAAAAAAATTATTGAATGGCAAACATTTTAGTGTTCAGAATTTATTATTTGGGAAAGTTGTATGAGATATGGTTTGTGAGAGGAAAAGGAGTGCCTTCTGCAGTTCCCTGCATTTATTATGTTTACCAGTAATTCTAGAAAAAAGAGCAACCAAGCAAAGGATGGCAAGATTTCATCAGTTTAACCAATGCCTGATCACTAATTAGCTTGTAATGAGAAAAGTAATCAATGAGGGAAGTAATGAATAATTGTGAATTTTTAAAGTATGTTTTTTTTGGTGACATTTACAAGATGTACTGTCACAATATCTGCTAAATATCATTTCTTCCCCTTACCTCTCATTATGGAGGATACAACGGCCCTGTTGGAGTCTGAGGGGCTCGGTGTGCAGGTGGCTGAGGGCTGAGTCGCAGTCCTGCCTTGGGCCTGCACTAGATGGCTGGCCCTTGTGGTCGTTCATGTTTCTCAGTGTGTGTTGACGTTGAAATCCTCATCTCTCCACTCCCAGGGGTCCATGGCATCGGAACGGAAGCTAAGGAGTGTCCTTAGTTTTTCTGGCTCCTTTTGTTTTATTATGAAACACTTTAAAGGCTCAGAAAATTGCAGGGAATAATAAACTCCTGTGTAATCATCACCCAGGTTTAACATTTACTTTATCTCTTCCCCTTTTATATCTTTCAATGAATAGAAAATCACAGGTAGTGTTGTAGCCCACTTGAAGGAGTCCTTCTTGGCAACCAGAAATGGGAAGCAAAACAGTGAGATGTGGAACTTTCTTAATGCCTGCTTCAATTTTAATGAAAGAAAGAAAATACACACTTTAGAGCACCTTTTATATATTTGATACCAGGCCAAATTCTTTCACATGCGTTCAGTGGCATGCTGGTATGATGGATCTCAGAGGAAAAAGAAAAACCTAATGCCCAATTTGCAGTGTTGATTTTGTAGTGTGGAAAGACACCCACCCTGGCTGGTTTTGAGCTGCCAACAATTTGACAACTGACTTGCAAAATTCCTGAACAGTGAACAATCTGCTCTTGTGCGCCAGGACAGGCTGGCTGCAGCATCCAGCTGCACGCGTGCCTTCATTCAACAAATATTTACGGGGGACCTTTAATGGGCTGGAAATGTTGTGAATTAGCAGCCTTTCTAGTAGACGTTAGCCTTAAGAGATTTAGGTATTATTATTGTTACGCGTCCTTGTACGGACGTGGAAACAGGCCTGTAGAAGTTAAATAATATAGAAGCTGCTCCTGAAAACATGCTCATATCCGTGTGGCGTTAACCTTACCCAGGCTTGCGGCCTAATTTATATCTGCTGTACCTGTGACTCTGGAGCTCTTTCTGCCCCCCTGAGCTTTCTTTGCCTATGAACAGGGCAGGTAGGAAAGTCTGAGGAGTCAACATTCCCTGGGAGCCACCTTCATCCAGTGACTGATGGGAATTGCTGGGTGAATACCCTATCTCCCCCACCCCTTGAATGACACAGCCCTGAAGTACCTGTTCCCTGCTGGACCCTCCCGCCCGTCCAGCTCACAGGAGTTAGTTAGTTCCTCTCCATGGGAACCAACCTGAAAATGTACCCTTTGTCCTGCCTTCCCTTTCTCGCATCCCCTTGCCCCTCCCGGTGTTTCCTGCAGTCGCCTTCCAGATACCATGGTCTAACTGGATTCCCGGCCTCAGCCTCTGCTTCTGGGGAAGCCCAGGTGAAGACAGGCTCTAGGCTGGTCTCACTATAGATCTCCACCCTTCTACCGACCACCCTGCTTCTTAGAGCTCATTCTTTGCCTCAGTGCTTCTGGTTCATGCTGAAATGTCAAGATTGCAAACAGCCCTGGGAGAGCTGACCTCCTTTCCCCACTGGGACTCCTAATGCATCCCCGTGGGGTTGAACCAGATTCTCTAGAGAGACACCTCAGGACCCTGTGGCCAATGCCAGCCTTGTTCATGGTCCATGCATATCTCCCTAATTGGAGCTTCTTATATGCGGGACTCGGCCAACCTGGGAAATCAAGAAGGGTGATGAAAGAGAGAACTTATAAGCACAGTCACCTTGAAGAGCTGGGCAGACCTGCACACTAACCCTCCTCCCAGCCTTTCCACTGTTGCCCCCAGCCCCGCTCAAAAACAGAGCAGAAAGCACCTTCTAAACAAGTGGCTATTCCTTCCCGAGATTTACTATTTCAAAGTGACTTTGCCTATTTTCTGCTCTTGAAGCAGCAGCTACCTCTTCTATATGACACTTATTGTTTTAATTTCATATTATTTCTGTGCTTATTTAACATCTGTGTCCCCCCAACAGACTGAAAGCCTGCAAAGGCGGACCTCTGTCTGTTTTTGCTTTCCTGAGATCTTTAACATCTAACATGGTGTCTGATACATAGTAAATGCTTACTAAGCCCTTAGGAATAAATATGTAAAAGAAAAACTGAAGAATAACTCTGCTTGTTCTGTGGTCAGGGCAAACCCAGAGTCTAAATTCACCCTTGTTCATGTCTCCTTGTGACCTCTGGCCCTTGAATCATTTCAATATCAAAGAGCATCAGCCTAGCATGATGTATGAAAGCAGGGACTCTGGAATTGAATGCCAAGGTTCCAGTCCCGGCTAAGCTATTTATGAGCTATGTGACCTCTGGCAACTTACTGGACAGCTCTGTTCTTCAACTTCTCATTTGCAAAACGAGGAAGAGTATTTAGCTCTAAGAGGTGTTTAGAGGAGTAAAGCTCTAATGCAGTGGTTCTTAACCTTTTTTGAGGTACCGAACCCACCAGTTTCATATGCACATTCACCGAACGCTTCTTTAGTGATAAATAAAATATGATTTTTTTTCCAAATTCAAGACATAGGTATATGTTTTTTTACTGGTGCACAAAATGAGCCGTGCATGAACATCACCTTGCTCAAAGAACAAAACCAACAAAGTGCATGAACTCACAACAAATTATGGTACTACTTTATTCTGGCCTCTGTGGCAGAAGCTTCTCTGAACCTCTGAGACCGACTCATCGAACCCCTAGGGTTCAATAGAATCCAGGTTAAGAACCACTGCTCTAATGTAAATACAATGCTTACAAACAGGTTCTGGCACATGGAAGTAGCATAGACAAAGTGTTTACTCAATAGCAAATACTCAGTTAACATTGAACTATTATTATTTTTAAGTAAAAAAGGGAATTATGCATTTTGTCTAAAGAAGACGTTTATATGCTTTAGGATAAATTTCTAGCTATGGGGATATGAGCTTTCCTACCAGCCCCTTGGTTTTATCTGTCTCCCTTCTTCTGTCTAAACTCCAGGCTCCCTGTTTCTGAGCCTCTGTGTACACTGCCCTAGTGTTCTTCACTTTGCCTCTATGAACTGGTTCTTTCTGGAGTCACCTCTCCCCGGGGGTCTTCCCTGATCTAAAGAAGCCCAGTCCACAGCCACCCTATCTCAGAGCACTGTTATTACTCTCTAATGTAGTTGTGAAATTTCTTTCTCCCACAGGAATATCAACTCTAAGGATAAGCTGTACCCCTGAACTCAGGACTGCGTGTCAAAGCTAATGTTGAGTTAGTGAGCATTAAGGCAGAATCTACATTGGGTTGTAGATTCCAAGGCCTGAGCCCGAACCCCATGTGGCTCCGCACGGCCACTCAGCCTCTCCCCGCCCCACGTGGCCCTGATCTCACGCTCTCAAGCCAGCATCCCACTTCGCAGCATGGCCGTGCTCTGGCTGCTGCTCTCCACGCCCAGCCGCCAGACCCTGTTGAAATCCTAGTTGTCTCCTACTTAAAACACTCCATTGCCTTCTCATCACACTTATCTCAAAATGACAAGGTCTTTTTATTGCCACTTTTCTTTTCTGCCTCTTTCATCCTCATTGTGCTTCTACTAGACCAACCTTATTTTGTACCTCAAACATGCCAAGCCTGTTCCTACCTTAGTGCTTTTGTACTTGCTGTTCCTTCCTGGAATGCACATTCCTTACCTCATATTCTAGTAAGCTCTTATTAGAATTTTTATTTATTTTTTCATTTTAGTGAGAGGGGAAGGGAGAGAGCAAGAGAGAGAGAGAGAGAAAGAGACATAAACATTGAGCTGTTCCTGTATGTGCCCTGATCGGGGATTGAACCAGCAACCTCTCTGCTTCAGAACAATGTTCTAACCAACAGAACTATCCTGCTAGGACCCTAGCAAGCTCTTGTTCTTATCTTTCAGCTTAATGAAACCTTCCCTTCACCCCCTCCCCATGTTACATGGCACGCCAATATATCTATATTACCTATGTTGTTATCTGTTTTTCTTTATCGTTCTTAATGCTATTTGAAATCATCTGTTTAAAAAAGTCTATCTATATAACTCTTATACTAGAACATACACTTGTTAGAGCAGGCACGTTGGCTGGTTCTCTTATTCGTCACTATATATGTAGTGCTTTGTATAGTGCTTGGCACACAGTAGGTGCTTAACAAATATATGTTGAATGAACGAGTGAATAAATGAAAATATGAATGGCGAAATGAATGCACTAATGCCCTTGTCTCTCCCTTCTTGGAGACATGCTGGCTTTCCTCATAATCCCTTTCTGCTGAGTGGAGTCTGGACCCATGGGCCATGACACTCCTGATAGAGCCATAGCCACCATGTAATTGGCTCAGGGTCCTCACTGGGCTTTCCTTCCCACCCTTCCTCTATTTTCCTGGGTGGTGTCCCACTGTTTGAGTCTCTTTCTCACTCTCTGAGCCAATAGTTTTCAAAGGCAGCCCAGTATGGCTTTAGGTCACTGGCAAATTTCTAAGTTCAAATCCAGGCTCTTTCACTGAGCGACTTTGGCCTGACCAAGTCACTTCATTTATTTGAACTTGAGCCTTGTTAACTACAAACATATACTGTAGAGAGAAGCAGCAGATAGTCAATGTCTCACAGGGTCACCCCGGAGATTACGTGAGATAATACATCACAAGGGTTTGGCACAACAGTAAATACATAGTAACAGTTTAACACGGGTACAGTTGGCTTCTTTTCACCTCCCTGCATCTTTTTTTGCTCTGTGAATTTTCACGCTGTCTGATACCACAGCCTAGTTTCAGCCAAAGCCCTTGGTCAGTGCTTTGACTGACCAATGATGGCCATGCATGGTTTTGAGTAACAGCTTTTAAATTCTTCAGAAACTGTAAATGTGACCCAAACAAAGCAGCTGCTGAACCACAGGCTCAGAGTTATACCTCTGTCTGTGGTCTCGTCAAAGCATCAGCCTCAGAATCCTCTCTGTGGTCTCCTGGTGGGAAGAGTATCAGAGGTTGGCACATTGGGGTTAGAGATAGCAGTGAGATTATAATATTCACTTTCTGCAGACCCATAAGGGTCAAAAAACCCTTCAAACTTAATGACAAGGTCAAGTAATAAATATGGGGCTATTTACTTAGCAGACCACAAAGAAGCTGAGACAATACCCCATGCTGTCCTTTCTAGGACTGAGTGTGGAGACCACTCACCTGGGACACTGGGTCTTGCTTGCTCCCTCTGAGTTGTGTTAGTGAATACCAAGTGCCAGACCCTCCCGCCTTCTGGTCTTGTGGAAGTACAGTGAGGCCTTCAGCAAGTCTAGGTCCTTGCCTTGCTGAGGTAACATGCTGTAATTCAGCCCTCACACTGTTTAAAGTAAAATTTTTTTACCACTCACTCTTCTAGTAAGACGTTAAATATAAGTTATAAAGCTCTCTCAGAAGATGGAAGCAAATACAGGAAAACAAAATAATATAACACCCAGATACCAAGACATAGTCATTAGGATTTGTGGAGAACGGAAAGTGCTATTGCTTTAGTGCATCTCTCTCAATTATGAAGTTGGAATAAAAAACACCGGTGTTAAGTAAGCTATTGTTTGGGAATCAACAATCACTCATCTTCCATGTGGGCTAAAACCCTTGGAGGAGCTGGAGAGCATTGACTAAAGCCATTTACCTGTCATTGGCCTCTCTTTAATTCCTCAGCTATGAAATGATGTTGATTCCAAACATCCCATGCAAAGATATTAAAAAGAGTCAAAGATGCTTTATGTCAACAGCAAATAAATCATACACATTCGGTAAACACCACACAGAGAATATTACGGCCATATGCTAATTGCTTTACTATGGACAAAAAGTTTAATGATTGAATATGTAGGACAGTCCTGAGTCATCATGGAATGCAAATCTACTTCTGCCTCTAATGCCGTAGAAAAATATTACTAGAACGGTGGAAAACCTTGTTGGAAGTCCTTCAGCCAAATGCATCATCTAACTAGGAAGTGTATGAATTTCATATTTTAAAAAGATGGACAATTGCAAAAAATTTTATTCTGATTTCTTAAGGATAGGCTTGGTAGAAAGCCCTTCTTTAACTCCCTCATCTCCACAGTTATGTTGGGTGTTTTGGGGGTGGGGGAGGATTTTATAGTTCCTACAGATGTGTACATGTAGGAGCATTGCTGTATTATTTACTGGTGCTTAACAATGTACCTACCCCCCAAATGAGCGATTTAAACCAATCCACATTACTATCTCACAGTTTCTGTGGGTCAGAAGCCTGGGTGTGACTTAGCTGAGTCCTCTGGTTCCTAATAAGGAAGGCTTTAATCTAGGTATTGACTGAGACTTGTTTTCATTGTAAGCCTTGGCTGGGGCTAGACCCATTTTCAAGCTCAGGCAAGTGATTGTTGTCGAGATTCCATTTCTCACAGGCTGCTGGACTGAGGCCTCAGTTCTTCACTGGCTGTTGGCTAGAGGACTACCTTGGTTCTCTGTCCCAAGTGCCTCTTCACAGGATAGCTTGCTGCATGGTAGCTTGTGCCATCAAAGACAGCAAGCAAGATGAAGACATAGTCTTTTGTTTCCTGAGCTTGGCAGGAATATTCTATCACTTTTAACATATTCTATTTGTTTATTTCTGTTTGTTTGTTTTTTTAATTTTTTTATTTGTTGATTGACTTGAGAGAAAGAGAGAAACATTGATTTGTTGTTCCACTTATTTATGCATTCATTACTTGATTCTCCTATGTGCCCTGACCAGGGGTTGAACCCTCACCTTTGCATATCTCGATAACACTCTAACCAGTGGAGATACCTGGCCAGTGCCTGCCATATTCTGTTTGTTACAACAAGTCACTAAATCCATCTACACACAAAGGGAAGGGACTTCTCAAGGGCATAAATACTAGGATCCAAGGCTCACTGATGACCATATTAGAAGTTTACCTGTCACTAATGTCAGGAACAGAAATCTAAAATTATTATGACTCTATGATGATTCTCTGGATGTAGCAATGTGGAACCACATAGTGAAAAACAATGTATTATGGTGTTTTTACACATAGACCTAGAGAACACTCTGAAGTTGAAATTCTAACTCTGTATTGCCCTAGTTGTAAGAATTTGGGCAAGATGTTCAATCTCTATCTATGAAACAGGGATAATTCCTACCTCACAGGGTAGGAAATAAAATTTTTCAGTATGTTGCTCACTACATAGTAAATAGTAGTAACTTTCATAGTATTTTGTGTGACCTATGTAGATCAAATTCTGTTTTTGCTATTGACTTGCTAGTTGTATAAACTAGGACCAGTTTTTTCTGTTTTTTGTTTTTTTTTTTCAGGGACAGAGAGAGAGTCAGAGAGAGAGATAGATAGGGACAGGCAGACAGGAACGGAGAGAGGTGAGAAGCATCAATCATTAGTTTTTCGTTGCCGTTGCGACACCATAGTTGTTCATTGATTGCTTTCTCACATGTGCCTTGACCGCGGGCCTTCAGCAGCCGAGTAACCCCTTGCTGGAGCCAGCGACTTTGGGTCCAAGCTGACGAGCTTTTGTTCAAGCTAGATGGGCCCGTGCTCAAGCTGGTGACCTCGGGGTCTCGAACCCGGGTCCTCCGCATCCCAGTCGACGCTCTATCCAGTGCTCCACTGCCTGGTCAGGCTAGGACCAGTTATTTAATCTCACTGTGTCTGTTGTGTCTGAGATGTATTTTTCGATAAGTAACAGTAAACTACAGTGGCTCACAAGAAAAAAATAAAAGGATTCTTTATTTCTCTTTACTTCAAACCAGACATATGGAAAGGCAGACTAGAGTTGATAGGAATGATTAACAATGGTACTGGGACCAAAGCTTTCTCATTCTTTTGCATTTTGCCTTTTTTGGCATGTTGGCCTTTGTGCTCTGCTTGCTGTTTTGTGGTTGTAGAATTGCTGCTTCATCTACTGTGATATAGCAGAAAAATGAAAGAAGGGAATCCCTGAGATAGTGGTAAGGTGAAGGATTAGAATGACAGGCATGCAGTAGGCCGAGAGAGCAACTAGTCCAAGTTTAAAGAGAACCGAAAGAAGGCCTCAGAATTTTTTCAAGGGAAAAATGAAAACTGACAGGTCACCTGATATGATTAAAGAACACTGAGAGGAGATTTATTGTTGTGCTAGAAGATCAAGCAATGACTTATTAATAGAAAGATCAAAAGCTAGATGGACAACAAAAACAAAAACAAAAAAATGAGGCAGTGGTCATTCCCGTGAAAGCAAAGGGTTCTATAAGAAAGACAACCTACAGAAAACTGAAAGGATTAATTGTGAACTCTATTTACACAGCCATACCACTGAATATTGGTTTAATATATAAGAAATGCAATGTCACTATTTCAGAATGATAAGGGGAGTGAAAATGTGTGTGTTATTGTGTGTGTGTGAGATAGGGGTTATGTAAAAAGAGTCCAATCTTCTTTTTTAAAATATACTAAGGGAGTCAAATATATGGTGACAGAGGGTGATTTAATTTGAGGTGTGGGCACACAATGCAATATATACAGATCATGTGTCATAGAAATGTATGCTTGATACTAAAATAATCTTATGAACCCATGTTGCCCCAATAAATTTAATAAAAAATAAGTCAACAAACAATTGAAAAAACTGTAAAATCAACAACTAGAAAATAAGGTGACATTTAGAAGTGCGGAGAAAATCTTAGAAGTCACAAGTGGTTTCCTGTGGGAGTGGGCATCAGAGGTAAGAAAGGTTGAGTGGGGAATGTTTATTCACCCTAGTTGTATTCACAGCTCAAGGCCAGAAACACGAGTGATCATTGGTGCAAATAGATGTGGCAAGAAGATAGAATTGAAAATTTAACCCTGCTTTATTTATTTATTTATTTATTTATTTGCACACTTATCTTGAAAGAATGAGAGCCAAGTTTCTTTGCTTCTTTCCAAGGGCTTCCCAGGAGAAAGTTAAACTAAGTAACCCTTTGCCTGAGGAAGGAGGAGCTAAAAGAAGTGTGGCCTCATTTTAAAGGGAGCTGTAGAGTTTCTATGAGTAGGGCAGGAAGGAAGTCCTGAGACTGGTGTAGCCTGGTGTTCCACTCCTGTGCAACACCCAAGGACAGTGTAGGTCACCTAAGGTGGAGACTGATTCTAAACTCTGCAATGTCAAACATTCAGTACCTAATCAGAACATGAAAGTTCAGAATGCTGGGGAATTTGAGGCCTACATGTTTAAATAAACCAAATGGCCTTGATTGGGCAATATTTCAGTGAAGACCAAAAAGCCCTTCTTCAAATTTCTTACACTAAATTCAGCTCTTTGGGATTCCTGTACCAGAAAGGAGAAGGAAAGATGACCAATATGGGCTCTCTTGTCAATCATTGCAAGGAATGTTCCAAACTCGGTTTAAATTTTTGAAAATATCTTCCATGTGAAGTTTCTTGTTGTGGATAAAATGTGACTTTACTGTATAATCTTAGAAAAGGACACGTCATCCAAAGGTAAGTATGTAAGAGGAGGATAGAAACAATGAAAAAGCTAGCTTTACAGAAAATAGGGATAACCATATATTTCTTGAATAAATGAAACCCCATTTGAGACATTGAGTCCCAAGGGATGTGTCATGTAGCTGAATGAAACAAAAGCTATGTTCAAAAGTTTAAAAAAATACTAAAATGAAACTAGAATAAAATATTGTCCACAAGTTGGTGAATTATGAATTCAGAGGGGTCTAGAGGTAAATTTAGGATTGAGGTTACCCTGTGGCCATCGCAGATCTTTTAGCCTTCTTGTACCCCTTATCTCCTAGCACATACATACAGAATAACTTCCTATCTGGAAGGACAAAAGAAAGAAGCTGAATTTATTTCTGAAGCTTGTTTTTTTGGTTTTAGTGTTTTTTGTTTCAATATTATCCAACCTTATTCTAAATAATCCAAGCTTCCGCTTATTCTGGGCATCTGGTAGACCATCCACTATCCATGCCAAACAATACAAGACCTACTACTTAGTGGTAGATGATGGACTACAATGTGTCAGTTTAAAATTCAGGTTGAACATTTATGTAAAATAACATCTACTCTGGCAAAGAGTAGTGTAGTGAAAGCTTAAGCAATTTCCTAGTGCATTCTGTTACTCCTCTTGGTCAGTAAGGGTTATTAAAGTCAACTAGCCTTCTTCTTATGGGTGATATAGATAGCATAGATGTTGAGCAGAGTTCTGGAATAAATTGCATTCGGATCTGAGATGTGCCACTAATGATCTGTATGACCTTGGGCTTATCGCTGCAATTCTCTGAGTCTCAGTTTCTACATCTGTGATTTAGAAATGGAATGTTAACTAAAATACTGAGCACCTTTTGAAACATACTAAATTCACAATCAATATTTATACTATTAATATTTCCCATCAGAAGAAGTTTTGTTCTTGGTTTTCACCTGTCAATAGATGGATGTTTGCACAACACTTCTTTTATCTTGTCTTTGAAGAGCAACTTTAAGAGAGGAAACATTTGTACAAAAGTAGAGTGTAATAGGAAAGAAAAAACCACCAAGATGTAAAGCCATGTTTGGCTAAGGAAAAAAAATAGAGTGTAACCAGAATCTTCCTACATCTAGCCCTGGCTGTATAGCTCAATTGGTTAGAGCATTGTCCTGAAGCACAGAGTTTGTTAGTTCAATCCCCGGTCAGGGCACAGACAGGAGCAGATATTCCTGTCTCTCTCCCTTTCTCTCTCTAAGATCAATAAAATAAACATTAAAAAAAATCTTGCTACATCTAAATGAGATTCCATCACCGCAACTCTAGACATGCAATTAATTCCCCACGGCTTGTGCTCATGACTCCTGGCTCTACAGGATTATTGACTCAAGCTTAACTTGCCTTCCAGGATATAGTTTGTGTATATGATTTACAGTCTGCAAGAAACATAGGGCCAGTTTTGTTTTAGAAAATAAAGATTAATAATCAACAGCTGGCCTAATAATAATCCTGGATGTGTGGGACAAAAACAAATTTTTAGATAAATTTGTCATCCCATAAATACTGGTGAAAGGGTGAAACATTAAAACTTTTCATTATAAATCAGTTAAGTTTCTAAGGTCATAAAACACTTTTTACTGCTCCCTTCCTTTTCTAAAATATCCAATGAGGACCTTCAAAGAATAGTGTCTACCATCTTCTCTTAAACAGGCTTATTTTCATAGTACTTGCTTGCAGAGGATGGATTTGTGTTACACTGTACCTCTTCCTATTTGAAGAATCAGCATACGTTGGTGACTGTGGAAGTGGCACCATCAGCAACACAACACATGTGTCATGTACTCACCTTTGTTGAGTCTGGGTGAGCTCCTGGGGGAGAGTGTTTCCACTTTGCATTTTCAATGTGGTTTTCTCCTCTGTGCTCAGAGGTGCTGTTAGTCTGGGAAGTTGCCTTTTCTATGCTCCAGTATTAGAAATAATTGCTTTTGCCCAGTGTTGTAAAGTATACAAATCATTTTTCTTTTCTTTGTTCTTTGCCTAAAAATCACTCCTTGCAATAGGTACCATTAGCCCCTGATGAGGAAGAAAAGATGTAAAGCTGTTAGATCACTTGCGGAAAATTAACCCAGGAAATGATAGAGCTGGACGATGTCAGGGTTCCAAATCTCCTGTTGTTTCCATTATGATAGAGAAAGGAAGGCTCTGGGGCAAAGGTGAACTCTGTGTCCTAGCAATCCTGCCCTGGGCTGTTCCCAGCAGAGAATGGCTCTGGGGTCTCTTCTCTCTGTGCCTGGTGTTCTTTCACCAGAGCACTCAGTATTCCCCCCGCCCCTCCTGCTGCCCTCTAGAAACAACTCTCATTAATCATTTTCTGAGTTTAAGTTTCCTAACAACACACCCTAAAAAGTATTTTAAGTGCAAGTTGTTTAAATAGGAGGTAATCACAAGTAGCACAATGAGGAAGTCAGGAGGCAAGACAGGAAGGGAAGAAAATACAGTGGTACCTTAAGATATGAATTTAATTTGTTCTGTAACCCAGCTCATAAGTCAGTCAACTCATATATCAATCTGCCGATACTGGACCCGTGCACCAATGTGCCAACTAGAAGCAGCTTCTTGAATCATGACTAGTATCTCGGAATTCCACTTGGATCTCGAACAAAAATATGGACTGAGTCACAGCTCGTATCTTAAAAAGTTGGTTTGTTCGTATCTCAAGGTACCACTGTAGTAGTTTTTATTACCTCCACCTGGGTGGACAGAGGGTCATAGGGGGGAGTGCACACACTGTGTCTGCTATAGCCATTTGTTGTTTAGTGTGAATTTTAGTCACTTGGTTACCCTTCTTTTGAAGCTTTTGGTATCTTCTGTCACATCTCGGTTGTGAGAGAAAACAACCCAACCTGGCTTTTATCACAAAATAAATTTATTGGCTCCTACAGAAGGAAAGCCCAGAGGAAGATCTGTTTTAAGTGCTACATAATGCAGGGGCTGCTGAAGCCAGGTGTCTCCATTTCCTCTGTGTGGTTGCTGTATTTTCAGAAAGACTTTTCCTCGTGGTCAAAAGGTAGCTGCTGGCAGCACCTGGTTCTGTATCCTTCTAGGTTCAAATTTACAGGAAGAGTTCATGTTTTATCTAGAGTGCCCAGCAAAAGTTCTAAACTTATTCTTATTGAACTGTTCTAGGTTATATGCCCACCCTTGAGCCAATCACTATGGACCATGGGAAGTGAGACAGCCCAAGTCCACATCTCTGCACTCAAGTTGGGGAGAAGTGGATCCCCAAATGGAAGTTACAGCTATCTCCTACAAAACGGATAAAAGATATTAAAAATATAAAGAAAAAATTCCTAGGGAAATCACCTAGGGGCATTCCATTTCAGTGCTGATCTTTAAATGTTGTTTCTTGAATATGTTTTAGATGTAAGGGAATAGGAGTGGAACAGGCTGTGGTGAACGATGCTCACTAATATAGCCCAAGGGTTCATGGACTCTGCTCCCCTCTTGAGTTTCCTGGTTTTCTTGGCCAATCTGTGGTTGCTGATACATGAGTTCAGGAAACCCCAACCCAGTCTGCACTTACTCATTTCAGGCACAATTCAGAGAGAATTCCCTGAGTACATACTGTGTGCAAGGTTTATGTCCTCTGCCAGGAGTTCCTCCCACTAGCGACTGCTCTGTCCCCTTTATTCTCTGTTCTGGCTGAATCAGATCCTGCCCTGTAGTCTTTATCGGCCCCAAGAGAATATTAGCAGAGAATGCAATGTCTTCATTTCTGTCCTCATCCCTCCTTCCATCAGTCAAGCCAAGATTCTGCCATTGTTGATTGAATGCTTTCTGTGTGCCACAAATGAGACAAAGACTAATCAGAGCAGATACGCTGACCTCAAGGGGATGAACATCCAGAAGGGGATGTTTTAGAGCAGTGGTTCTTAACCTTTTTTGAGGTACCGAACCCACCAGTTTCATATGCACATTCACCGAACCCTTCTTTAGTGATAAATAAAATATGATTTTTTCCCCCAAATTCAAGACATAGGTATATGTTTTTTTACTGGTGCACAAAATGAGCCGTGCATGAACATCACCTTACTCAAAGAACAAAACCAACAAAGTGCATGAACTCACAACAAATTACGGTATTCCTTTATTCTGGCCTCCATGGCAGAGGCTTCTCCGAACCCTGAGACCAACTCATCGAACCCCTAGGGTTCGATAGAACCCAGGTTAAGAACCACTGTTTTAGAGGAAATAAGACACTGGGTATGTACAGAAATATCTCTAATGTGAGGCAGAAATTGACCAATGCCATTAGTCATAAATAAATCCCCACTTGTTTAAGAAACAGAAATGACTTCTAGTTTTGGGGTGGAATCAGGATGGAACTTGATGAAAGAAAGGGAAACATTGAAATAAAATTAGTGTTTGAATTTTAGAATACCTGAGATGTTGGCATGATCAAAGTTATTATTTGAGTTAAAAATATTTATTTGAAATGGCAACTCTTATAATTCAGATTGTTCCAGGTTATAGCTTATCTTTAACCCCGTTCTCTAGAAGTGTGCTGTTTCTGTTTTACCGAAGTGAATAGATCTAATTTAGTTTGCATTTTCCCCAGTGTGGTACCATTGGGACAAATGTCAGTATTTATTTTCTAGCAAGAACTTGCCATATGAATAAGTCAGTGGAGCAATGTAGCTCATGGGACTGCCGCTACCATGTTTGTTCTGGAATAAATTAAACACAACATTGAGGTAGAGATAAGATTAGATTTTAAGACAAAGACTTAAGAGCCAGGATGTTGAATATTAAGAACAAATCAGATCATTTGACTTTGTACTCTTCTGCAGCAGGAACTGGGGCTTATCCCTTTAGCTACGTGCTCCAACACTAGGTTCAAGACCTAATTAACACTTAGTGGGTGTTAGGTAAAGGTACCTTGAATTAAGTCCTTGGCTACCTTTGGGGAGACCATCATTACAAGGAAACATTTGTACTACCAACAACCCATACCCTTCTGTAAATTTCTAGAGGGCAGGGACCAGGTCTGACTGCTGTGTTCCTCATTGAACCTATGTGCAATTTGGTGCACATAGAGCGTGCAAATTGTTTCTAAAATTTATATACAACTGTCATTTTCAACATTTCCTAATTTTAAACTAGGGGATCTCAAAGAATTTCTCAAATCTTGGTAATTTGAGGTACTAACATTTTCAATTCTGTCTTCAAAATAAATATTCTTTAAGTGGGCCTCATTTTTCTCGAAGCCCAAATTACAAAGTGGGCAGAGGGAAGATAACATCTACTGATTTCATAGGACCATTGTAAGGGCAGGACGAGTTACCATGTGGAAGTAACTCACAGGGCACTTGGTATATAGTAGGAGCTCAATAAATGTCAGGCACATCTGATTTTCAGGTCTAGTTTTTGCGTGTAAATGACATTATTAAATGCTACATGTCAGGTGGCTTTTAGACTCATTTCTAGTTTCTCTTACTGAGGGCGGCTGCTGCTGCTTTGGCAGTTGAGGCTTTGAGTAGACTAGCAGAGACTGATTCTACATGGGAGAATGTCTGTGTGAGAATGACCCGGTCATGTTATATGTTTCTGAGTCAGGTGATTCTAGAAGCAGCTGTGGGTGCCCCATCCAGGTCTCCTCTTCCCCCTTCTCCCGCTGACAGCTCACAAGAATACCTTTCACTGGAGAAATGCCCTTGACAGCAGAACTGTCTCACCTGGAAATGCCCATGACATTATTTCACTGCCACCTCCCTGATGACCGAGGGCAGCCATAGGAACCCAAAAGGCACTTTTGCCTCAAGAGAAGATGACTCAGAGAGGTCATTCACACTTCAGAGTGCCTCATGGGATCACGCGGAGGCTAGATCTTTGCCCAAACCTCATTCCCTCTAGGTTTGTCCTCTCGCCCTATTCTCCTCCCCAACTAAGCATCTCATTTCAGACTTGGCTATTGGGATCCCTCCCCCAGTCATAGACTGAAGGCATAGCATAGACAGTGATGCCCTGTGGGAGGCGTTAAATCAAGAGCGATGCTTTGTCAACAAGGGCAGCTGATGTGTATATTTCACAGTTTGCCTAGTGCTTTTCAACTGCTGCCTTCTCCTCAAAATATTTCCATTTGGGAGTTGTTATTATTCCCCATTTTACAGTGAGATAAACCAGGCCCAGGCTGGTTAACAAACTGGAATAAGCTCGAGAACTAGGTCCTCTGGCCCCATGCTCTATGTTCTTCATACTGCTCAGCCTCCCACTCTGACTTTCTCTCTGGAGCCACTTTCCACTTGAACTCCTTGTTCTGCACGGCAGGGAGAACAGCTGGCATTTCTTTGCCAACCACTTCTAAACACTAATGCTCTGGATTGCCTTGGATTCCTTGAAACCAAAACCCAAAGATGTAACAACCCGTTTGAGATATTTGACTCCATTTATATGTCAGAATTGCATTGTAAAACTTCCAGACCAAAGATCAACAATTGTGATGCGTTTTGGAGGAAAAGTTGTATTTCACACAAAACTGAATAAAAGGAAGTCTCCGTGTATACACGTAACTTCTCAGAATTTATCTTTCAAAGAAGACAGTGCTAAGAGAAGCGTGTGAAGTTGTTTCCACGTTTGTGTCAGAGAAAGAGTAACTAACACTTAATAATGTTAACTAGTGCTTGTTAACATTACCACCGAGAAATTATTAGTTTGGCTCGAAATATATGTGATTGTATAGCTTTCAGGCTGTGGAAATGATAGCTTACTGAGAGAGAAGAAATGTAATGCCTAGCTTAAGAGTAGATGTTTATCAAAATAATTTTATTTATACTATCAGTGCTTGGCAGGTAATATGCCTTTCACAAAATCATACCAAATGGCCCTGTGTCTCCTGTGTAACAAATCTGACATGGTGGTCAAGTCACTGAATAATGGACATAACACATTAAGGCTTTTGTTTGAAGTTATAACACAGCCATGGGGGGAAAGAGACTGAATGAGCAATTGATTTAAAAAGGATGGTTAAAAGATTCTTTACCAAAATGCTGTCCTTGCACTTACTTGATGCTTATTTACTTTTATTTTTTATTTTGTCTTTAATGATCCATTACACCACAATAAAGATAATTAGTCCCACCTTCATGTGTTGATTCTGAAATGTTATGTTACATCATGTAGGAGGGTAATTATTTGATGTGATACTATTTTGATACATTGCTTACCATAGGTATGCTGTCATTCTCAGTGAATAATTGTTCAATGCACTGCCCTGCCATATAAACAGAAGCATCCATTGATTCAGAAGATGACGATCTTGGTGCATCTCAGATAATACAAAAGTGAAACCTTGGCTTTGAATTTTAAAGCACACTTTTCAAATACATTGCTGATAGAGAAGTTTTCAGAGGAATGGCTTTTCAGTAGTAAGAACCTGACTTTTTGAATGTTAAGTTTAGAGATCTCAGGGCCTGGATTTTCCAACATTAACAATTAGGCACAGAAGGATACATGACTGAGCATAGCTGGTTTTCCCGTTCTCTCCGACTAGATAATGAGCCCATAAAAGACAACTGGTTTGAACATAGTGGCAATAGTGACCCGAAGAGACAGAAATATAAACTCCACCTTCAATGTGAGGAGAGGAGATTGCTGAATCTCCAAACCATGAAGTCTGTAGAAAGGCAGACCAAAAAAAAAAAAAAAAAAAAAATAGAGGTCAAGCCAGAAGGATTAAAAACTGCAGATCTCAGGAAAAGCCTGGTAAGGATGATTCTTGAAGCAAACTCAATTTACCGTGAAAAAAAATTCCTTGGGTGTATAGGTTTGAGAAACAGGCATGTGGACTAACAAATGGAGTTGCCCTGGATTCAATTTCAGTTTCAGAGATTAAGGAGATGAGTCGAAGTGAAGATCTCAAGGAGCAGCCATGTTTGTAGGCAGCAATTTGTCATCAAGGAAGGAAAAGAAAACAGAGAATTCACAGTATGAACCGGTTCATAGTTATTCTTCGTTCATTGCCTGGAGAGCTACAAATACCAGACAACCTCACATGCAGACATTTGAGTAAAAAAAAAAAAATCCTACTCACTTGCAACATACCTTTGACCTCTTTCCCATAGTTTGTTTGGGAAAAATTATTTCCTTCAAAGATGAGTTATTAAGAATGAGCCAACATAATTTATATAAATATCCTGCAAGGCAAGAAACAGGAGCAAGAAAACAGGATGAGACTGTAGCAGATGCCTGAGAGGGAAAGAGAGTATTTTGCTAGCATGGCTTCTGACAATGAACGCCACTCTCTCCTCTGTAACACACCCTCTGCAAGCCCACACCCCACCGAGTTCTGGCAAGGGGCAGGGGTGATGGGAACATAAGTTTGGGGACTCCAAACCAGAGCATCGCAGGTTGAGTCTGGTGAGGTAGCATTTTATAGAATTCCCTTGTTCTCAATATGGAATATAGCATATGTACTATAGAAAGAACTGTTACAGCATGCCAGGTGGAGAAGGCCACACCCATCTCACAGAGACAAGAGAACAGCCTGGTGTTTCTCATCCCTCCTGCAGGGACACGGAGTATCTGAGTGACAGCTTGATCCAGAGAGTCCTTGTCATTTTATCATCCTGATAAGTGTGACCAGAGGCTAAAGGGAACAGCAATGTGTCCAAGGATTCATCAGCAATCGGTAATTATTAGTGTTAGGGTTCTCCACACAAGAAAAGAATTAATAGGAAACAGAGAGAGAGAGATTTTTGAGATTTTAAGAAATGGTCTTGTGACTGGAAGCAGGCAACTTTAAATCCAGACTAGGCTGGAGAAAGGAAGGAAGAGTAGTTACAGCTTCTATGTGAAAGCCAGTCTTTCGGGAGACAGAATTATCTTTTCCTCTGGGGCTCTGGTCGGCAGTCCGTGGCAGTCGTGAGCCACATGTGGCTCTTTGGCCCCTTGAATCTGGCTCTTCCACAAAATACCACGTGTGGGCGCTACCTCGATAAGGAATGTATCTACGAGTAGAGTTTAAGTTTAAAAAATTTGGCTCTCAAAAGAAATTTCAATCGTTGTACTGTTGATATTTGGCTCTGTTGACTAATGAGTTAGCCAACCACTGCCTGGGGAGATTTATCTTTTTTCTCTTAAGGACCTCCATGTTATGTTATGAAATATAATCTTACCAAAACTCTGCTGATTTAAATATTAATTTCATCTAAAAATTACCTTCATCTTGATGTATAGACTAGAGTTTGATTAAATATCAGGGTACCATAGTCTACCAAATTGAGACATAAAATTCACCATCAGAACCCCAAATCAGAGAACCAGATGCTTGCTCTTCCCCTGTTCTCCTTGGAGCTTCTGCAAATCCCTGGGGAGAGAGGGAGGGGAGACCTAAATTGATTATCTGCCTCCCAGTGGATGGGGCTCAAAGGAAAAATTAAATTCAACTATTGGAGAATTAGTGGCATGTCTAGAACATGCAGGTTTATAAATGGATGTCTGTTTCAAGTGACCCTTTGTGCTTTACTCCAGCTGGCTCTAGGGCCTGAAATGCCCTCTCCATCTTCTCTGCCTGGCAAGGCTCCTCTGGCCCATCACCTTCTCTGGACATCTCCTGGAGCTTCACTGACGGACTTGGTTTTACCCTCCTCTCTGCTGCCAATTCACAACTCAGACCACCACACATTATTCCTTCCTGGGGACTCCATCTCCCAGAATTCTCTCAGGCAGAGTTCCATTTGTCCTCGGTGATGATTTGCTAGTTATAGTTGCTTTTATTGCCTTCTTTCCTCCCTTGTCTCATCCCCCCATCCTCTACTATTGCTTCTTGGAATCACCTCCCAAAGAAATCATGCACCCTCCAATCCTTTTCCCAGGATTGCTCTGAGGAGACTCAAACCTAAGCAGTATCTCTTCTAAGGGCATTTTACTTTTTTGTCGTTGGGGTGGGGGAGAGGAAGGTTTGGGGAGGGGGTGGGGGAGGAGAGTAAAGATGGACAACTCTATGGTGACAGAAAATTATTTGACTTTGAATGATGGGTACACAACATAATGCTATAGAGATGTTTACCAGAAACCTATGTACTCTTATTGATCAATGTCATCCCATTAAATTTGATTTTCTAAAAAAAAAAAAAAAAAAGGAATCACATCATAGGTGCTTGGTGAATTGTCGATATGAGAGACTTAATTTGGTCAGTTTGAAGAAGAGCAATTTCAGGTTATACAAAAGGTGAATTTCAGATGTTGAATATAAATTGAGACCTGTGTTCTTGTCTTTATTTTTCTTATTGACAGTGCAAAGTCATTACTAACATTTGAGGTTGAATTTTCATGACCATCAGTTCCCTCTGCCAATGTCAGAGACTGACTCGCTTCCTTATAGTCGAAGAGGCCTTATAACAGGGTTTAAGATTTTTACAGTGGAATTAACCTATCCATTGCATAATCTTAGATTCCTTATTAAAATTATTTTAAATAAGGCATATGACAAACACCCAAACACTACATGCTTGCCCCATTTTTACACATTCTGTCGGTTCAATAAATATTGAGTGTTGTAGGAGCTAGAGATTCAGCAGCAAATGTAACATGCAAATCCTTTCTTGCATGGAAAAGTACATTATAAAGGTGATGTTTAAACAAGACCTAAAAGAGGCAGAAGGGTAAGCATGCAGAGATCTGGGAGACAGTTCCAGCAGAGGGAACAGCAAGTACAAAGCCCCTACACACACATGCACAGCAGGTGAGTTAGGAAACGAGAAAGGAGGCCGTTGAGGTTGGAGCAGGATGAATGAGGAGGGACTAGTGGTTGAGGTCTGAGGGTTAAGGAGTGGTGGGGAGCAATCACCTGGGGACTAGTATGATTTTGATTTTTACTCTCATGGCCAAGGAAAGCTACTGAAAGATTTTAAGCAAAGCAGTGACATGATCTGTTATCTGGTTTCCAAGGATCACTCTGGCTGCTGTGCGGGGTTGCGGAAGAGCAAAGATAGAAACTGGCATGCATTTGGCATGATTACAAGTGCAATAGTTGGTTATTAAAATGTGGCATCAATTAGATAGAAAACAAACTTTTGAAAAATAAGCCAATGGATTCTCCACAAGGGGAGGAGTATGCCGCTTGAATATATAGTCATCTAATTTCTTTCTCAACCAGCAAGGAACATAATTGCACAGTGGCAGCTGAAGACTATTGTTAACCAAATAACAAAACAATTGCAATCAAGAGAGAGGACACTCTGTCCAGTGACAGGGTCTAGTTCTCATAGGGAATTTCCTTGGAAGCCAGACTTGCTGCTCTGCTTTTTTCAGAGCTGTCCTATGTGGTGTAGGAAATATAGTTTGTTTCCAACCCACATGTGGAAATTGAAGGCTCCCAGTTGGGAATTCAGGGACTTGGGTTCTCAGTGTGGCTGTCACAGCCTTGTTAGGTGACCTCAGGACACGTCGTACTGCTGTCTGTGAGATGTGGGGCGGTACTGCCCCTCCTGCCAGATATCAACAGCATGGCTGAGGGCCTCCTGAGACCGTGTCCCTGCAGTGCCAGCAGCTGAGGACGCAGACTCAAACAGGGCCATCGGCACTGGCTTTCCCCATAAAACTAAAGTAACAGAGGGTGTCATTGAGAGGGGGATGTGACAAATTGACAAGTGGAAAAAAGAAAGTGATAGCTGTCACATACCTTGTTAGGTGCAGCTGTGTCAAGCACTGCCTTCTTATCGAGGTACAGAAACATCAGGGGATGCACATGAAAGCATCATATAAAAAGCTCCAACTGTAAGGCTCAGGATGTTTCCAGCCACAAGCACCAACCCAAGATGGAGGGAGCGGTGAGGATTCTAAATAGGGCCAGTCTCTCCAGCACGCCCTGAGGGGGGCTCTCTGGAAGCAATGGGACCCAAGTGGTGAAAGGAAGTCATGGTAGGGTCTCGGGGAGAGGTGCCAAGGGCAGAAGGGCAGTTAGCGCAAAAAATGCACGTGTCATATTAGGAGCTGTGTCATTGGTGTAAATACGCAAAGCAGTTGTGACATAATCGCATGGCATACTAATAGAGATTAATAGAGTGAATGGAGATTTTCAAGGCAAGTACAGCTGACACTTGGCCTATATCCACTTGGCCTATTTTTCAGTTGCTTGCAGAGAATCTGGACAGTCCCCCTGGCATGCTAAAAGCTTCTCACCTCAACTGTCAGTGTCTGTCTGCCTTTTGGCCGTGTGTTATTCTCCAACAGCAGGGGAAGGTGCTCCATCTCCCAGGGCAATGGGAAGAGCAGGAAATTTCATGCTCTTGGGACAGCCCTCAGTCATGAGGCCATTCTCAGATAAGTGTCCCATCCTCCTCATTCAGTGGCATGGCTCTGAGATGTGTTCCCTGCAGTTTCTCAGAGGGGCCCCAGAAAGACTGAGCCCCAGTGGTGAGCCTCTCATTCACACACCTGATACTAGTTTTCTGAGGCTTTCATAGCAAAGGACCACAGACTGGGTGCCGTGAACTTCGGAAATGTACTGTCTCAGAGTCCTGGAGGTTGTAAGTCCAAGATCAAGGTGTCAGTAGCGTTGTTTTTATCTGAGGCCTCTTTCCTTGGCTTGCAGATAACCATCTACTTGCTGTGTCTTCACATGGTCTTCTCTGAGTGTGTCTTCTTATCTCTTCTTATTAGGACACCAGTCATGTTGGATCAAGGGGCACCCATATGACTTCATTAATTACCTCCTGAATGGCCCCATTTCCAAATACAGTCACGTTCTGAGGTACTGGGGGCTATGTTTCCAACATATGCATTTGGGGGCACTGTTTAGCATTTCTCTCCTTCCTGTCTCAGTCTCCCCACTCCCTCCCTCACTGCCTTCTTAGACCATCTCCTAAATCAGCTACCTGGATCCAAGTCCTTGTCTTGGGTCAGTTTAGGGCTAGGGGTGAAGAGTTAAAACAATAGAAATTAATAAAAAAAAAAAAAAAGAACTATGGATAACTGGAGAGTGTCAATCTACCTAAAAGCTTTAATTTAAATGCTTTTAGGTAGATTTACTTTAGAAAAATGTTGGGGAGAGGGTAGAGAGAAGGGAGTAAAAAGGTGATGAAAAATGATTTGACTTTGGGTGATGGGCATACAACATAATCAACAGTTTAAATGCTATAGAAACGTTTACCTGAAACCTATGTACTCTTATTGATCTTATTGATCAATGTCACCTTGTTAAATTTAGTTTTCTAAATAAAATAAAAATATATATAGCTAATAAACAAGCAAACAACCTTGATTGGGTCACAAAGCACTTCCACAGGGCCGATACTGCCTGTCTGTTGGCTTGCTGGGTAGGTACTTTTCAGGTCCAGTTGCTACTCTCCATGGTGTGTGTGTGTGTGTGTGTGTGTGTGTGTGTGTGTGTGTGTAAAGAGGCAATAAAACGGTAAAAGTTATCTGAAATATTCTTGATGCTGAGGCTTTAAGGGGGCGCTTACGTCTTAACCTGAGACTGTCACCCAATGTTGCAGTTCTGCACATGGCTGATTTATGTATGCCAAGGCGGATTGGAGTTTACACCTAGGGACTGATATAGATTTCGCTTGAGGAAGGGCTGTGAGTGACATCTCACTGAACACAGCTTTTCCCGGTATGATGCCAGCTCTTCCCACTAGAGGGCATTGCAGCTACAGAAGAAAAAAAAAAAAAGGTGACTCCCTGTCCCAAAACTATTAAATTAGGCTGTTTGCTGCACTGGGATTGGATTTCCTGTTGAGATCACAGACTCCCCTTTTGTACTTCAGTGTGAATTACAGCCATCATGGCCACGTGTTGGATGCTGGAGCTGATGACTAAATTTATAACTGATGCTCACTGTGTGGAGAGTGTGATTTTCAGAGACAATAGGCAGGTTTTACTGATCATACGCCTTCTTTTGCTAAGCAGTCTCTCCTCTAGTTAGATCTGGCCACAGGCTGGGAAGGGATCTGGACATCAAGGCTGAAGAACAGAGTTTGAATCTTGGCTCTGACCCTTTTTGACACCTTGCGTCAAAAGCTAATGTCTTCACATTCCCTGATGTGCAAAACAGTAGTAAACTCAGCCTTCAGGGGATTTTGATATATAAGTTTTAAAGGTTTTGTAAATTTTAAAAGACTAGCAACCGCACGGGGGTGTTTGTGTTATTATTGAGACTGACCACATTAGTCTACGTGTTGTAAGAACCCTTGATGACTGGTATACTTCTTTTAATTCTACTATTAGATGTTCATTTCTTTGAATGAAATTGCCTCCTTTTAAATGAGCATATTCTCCTAGAGTGGCACATGTCCAGTAAGCTGTTATTAATTATTGACAGTTTGGTGTGTGAATTTTGGAGATTGGTGCCTTCAGCTGAAAGCCAGAGCTAACATGCTGATTGGGGGGAAAGTAGGAGATATTTCAGCATGGGGCAGTGGTTCTCTGCTGGGATAGGGAGGATCAGGTCCCAACATAAACTGGCTAAAGAGAGAAACAAAAAAAGGGACAGACTGTGCCAGAAGGAGATGACCTGACTTCACAAGTTTGCCAAGAGCAGTCAGGTCTTAGAAATTTTCATTTATTTTTTAAAATCTCTAAATTCCTATGGCATAACAGATATTTGAGATCATGTCTGTATGCTGGCGAATTTATCAGGACTTTGGTGCTAAGCATTTACTGAACATATTTTATTGTAGCATTAAGAACACAGAGAAGGGAAAATACAGACTTCCAGACTAACTGGGTAGATGGAGAGGTGAGCAGCACTGCACATTCTGGGCTGTGGTTGAGTTTCACCTCCATTTTCTTCATGGCTGTACATTCATTATTTGACATATGGGAAGTGCTTAACACAAGTAAATGAGTGAATAACTGAATGAGTGGATAAGTGAATGAGTGGATAAATGAATGAATGGAACTGTATTTAAATTAGAATGAGAATTCTCAAGCGTTCCGTGGACCACTCCCATCAGAATCACCCAATCCTTTTTTATAATAATAAGTACTTCCTATCTACAAGATACTGGTCTAATTACTTTTTATAAATTAACTTATTCAATCTTTACTCAATCCTAGGAGATAGGTACTATTATTACCACCCACATATTACAGATGAGGAAACTAAGGATCACAGTGGTCATTTGTCCAAGGTCACATAGCTATTAAGTGGTAGAGATGAGATTTGAATTCGTCTAGCTTCAGACTCTATGTTCATTCAAAACCACTTCACTGCATTGCTTCCCTCTATGTAAAATGAATGAGACACATCAATATAGTAGACATGACACAGTCATCAGGTTATGTTTTTAAGTGAATAAAAGAAAAGCAAGATAGCAGCCACTGTATTTAATAAGCTATCATGTGTGCGCAGAGCAAGGGAGATCCGGGTATGCTTGTATAGGCAGAGATGCTCTCAGGAAGGCAGAGAAACCCCCAGCATGAATGAGTGAACTTGGAGGGGGGAATTTGAGGACTGGGAACCAGATGAGAAAGGAGATACACATTTTGCTGCATAATTATTGCAGTGGTTTCAAATTTTTAATTTTTATAAATTTCCCTTTCTATCATGTAGCCTAATTCATGTGTGTTGATTTGTTACTGATATCCAAATAGTACTGCCAATTCATGTATTATACATTGGTAAAGGTCATTTCTTCGGGAGATGGAAAGCTAAATGCCAGCAGTAGGACCAACATTTTCCTCCTGCTTTCATATCGGCAAGGCACGCACCCCACTTTAGAAACTCCTTCGCCAGTTATATTGTTGGGGATCTTCCAACACTTATCCTGCTCTACCCCTGTGGCAATCCCTGAGACCCATCCTGAACCCTCTAAATTATAACTACTGGGAGTTGTTCCTGGGTAATCTGCATGGTTACAAAGGGCTAGGTGACTCTTCTGAACCCTCATGTTTGAGAGTCATGACCCTAGTTTTGGGCCAGAGACCTTTCTTGTTACTCCACATAAAATAGTCTATCCTGACTGATACAGAAAGAGCACCAAGGAAAGGGGAGACATGGTATCCAGAAAACAGTGAGTACTGCACAGAAACAAGTTAAAGGCAAGTCCCAAATGTACAGGTAACGTTTCCATCCAGGGCAGCTGTTGGAGAGCCCAAGAAGTCAACAGAAAAAATTGATGTAAAGAGAGTGTGGGGAGAAAATGGGCATGTGATAAAGGCAAGTAGAAATGAGTACAGGTAATGAGAAACTCCAGGAAAAAAAAATTTTAAAAACACAATAGTAAAATAATAGCATACAAACTTCACAGTGAATACTTTCTCCAGCATACCAAAAAATACAAAAACAGATTATCAATATGCACTTTTAAGATCAACCTCTTGATTCAGTCGGGAAAATGGAATACAAAAGTCTTGAACTGAATTGCGCTAAAGTGGAAGCGTAGACGGCAAAGGCTGAGGGTAGAAAGGAGAGTGGAGCTGAAGGGAAGAGGAAGAGGAGGGAAATCCATGAGAGACTATCAATCGTCAATAAGCCTAGGGTATTATGAAAATTAAAAGGTAACTGATGAACAGTCTAGATATGCTTAAGTATCTAAACCAGGGGTCCCCAAACTACGGCCCATGGGCCACATGCGGCCCCCTGAGGCCATTTATCCGGCCCCCTGCCGCACTTCCGGAAGGGGCACCTCTTTCATTGGTGGTCAGTGTATGGAGTACTGTATGTGGCGGCCCTCCAACGGTCTGAGGGACAGTGCACTGGCTCCCTGTGTAAAAAGTTTGGGGACCCCTGGTAAACAGTGAAGGGGAGTAGGGGTGTCAGACATTAGCTAGGTCTCACCCTGTTATACTGTCAGACAATAATAACAAACTTTGATCTTGATTATCAAGTTTGAGCCTTATAAAGATAATGACCAGGAGAAACAAGCAAGACTTAGAAATGGGTGTCTTTGCTGAACAGGACTGTGTTGCAAAGAGGGGACCAGGGACATTGCTGCATTTTAAAACTTTTTAATTAATAATCCTAAAGGAAATCTTTACCTAGGAGGTCACTAATTGATTCCTGTTTTGGTTTTAGTGAAATGTGGTTCTCAAAGGTGTTTCTCTTTCCTAATCTCTACTCATAGACAATATCTAGAATGGTTCATTCTTTTATTCTCTCTAACAGGAAGGACAAAAAAGTAAAATACTTGGATTGTGAGAGACTTTTGACCACTCCCTGAAATTACCTTGAGTCAAATGATCTGAACTTCAGTTTTAACTCTTTGTTTCACAGCTGTGTGATGCTGAACAAATCACATCATTTCTCTGTGCTGTAGTTTCCTATTTTATAACATGGGAAAAAACTAATGGCAGTGATAATCTCATGTATATTATGATTATTGAAATAATTCATTTAAAGTGATCAGTATAGTCCCTGGAACATAGCAATCACTCAAATAAAATATTATCTTCATCATCATCATCACCATCATCAGCAATAACATCATCAGCATTATATACAAAGTATTTTTCTGGGCCTTGAGATTTCAAAGGTAAATAAGAATTATTTGGTTACTATCCTCCCAGCAGTTAGAATGTGTAGTTCAGGAAAAATAGCCAAGAGAGATAACTGTTCATAAAGGACAGTGCCCAGGTTGCTGATGGGTGTCAGCACTTTGTCATGCAATGAATATTCCTATCATCCTCTACCTCAGGTTCATGGCCACATGACTGCTTTTAACATTCAGTGAAGCACAATTTCTTTAAGTAACCTCCCACCAAGCATGTCAAGCACTTGTAAGACCTACTCATCTCCTTATGTGTATAATCTCCCAGGCCTTGTGAAGTATATTTCTGACATTCCTCCAGACATGCACCATTAAAAATATTTAGAATTTCAGAACACAGCAAGCTACACTGTGGATCTTTCACTACATCCCATTTCAGAATGAGGATAGTCTGGTTGTTTTCCAACCCAGAAGCCACTCGCTTTGCATCTACTTCAAATCTATGCACTTTTTAAAAATACCATGACATTTTACTTCTGAGACAAAAGTCAAATGCCAAAAAGAAAAAGAAAATCACCTCTACAAATGTATTAAAAGCTTAATTTATAAATACAAACAAGATCAGCTGCCAAGATACCAACACAGTTACTTCATTTGCAGACTTGGAGTATTCCTCCTGCCTCTTTTTCTTTTCTTTTTCTTTTTGTATTTTTATGAAGTTAGAATCAGGGAGGTGCCTCTTGATACCTGTGTGTTTGCTGTCTTGTGGGGATGGAGAGGGCTGTGCCAGGGAAAAAGCCTCCATTGGCATCCTTTTCTGGCTGAATGCTTCAGTGCAGCTGGTGGGCTTGAGGTTACAGCTCTGGAATTTGCTAAGAGGGAAACCAGGAAGCAACATGGTGTTTGGTGCATTGCTTGTTGTGTGTTCAACAAACCCATGTCATTTAGAAACTATTCTTTCTTTATCCCACGATGTCTGAATAGGAATGTCAATCACAGTGTGCACTCTCCACCAAGGCCTCATGGGGCTGAGTATCTGGTTCAGAGTGCTCCCTTTCTTCTGGAAATAGCACAGGCACACAAACAGGTGCTTTTTACAAGAGGAGTGGTTTTGTCTTATCAGCCCTAGAACAGTCCTTTGAAGATCAAAAGAGCTCAATAAGTACTTACAAGATGGATGAAAGTCTCAAATATTAATCAAGAGACCACTTGTGAATTTGTATAAGGATGTTAAGAGAGAGAAGCATCCTTACTCCCAAAGGTGTGGTTAAGCCAGCAAGAGGTAGGGTCGGATGCACTGGGAGACATCTTCCTTCCCTGGGAAAGCAGTCTGCAGAGTAGGTGGGGTAGACAGAGGCAAGCCTGGACGGGGAGGTCAAGCCCTACTCTATTACCCAAACCTTAGTCCTGCCTAAAGGTGACCACACCTGCACTTCCCAGTTGTGTGATGACCCAATAAATTTCTTTGTCACTTAAGCTTGTATTGTGTGTGTATGTGTGTGTGTGTGTGTGTGTGTGTGTATGTGTGTAGCCTATTATTTTAATTCCTATCACATCCACCAACCAGACCCTCCCAGGGAAGTAGGAGGAAGGAACAGGCCAAAATGTGCATGCGCATGTTGATAAGGCAACCTAAGATAAGCAAGCACATTTTTTCCAAGATGCTGGGCTAAGCTCAGACTTCCAAATGTGGTCTGTCATTCATGGTCCGTCTCCTGGGGTGGACACCCTGGCTCAATTTGAACACATCTGCCTCCATAAAAATTTCTCCATTGTTTTTCATGTTAAAGTAGGATTTCTTTACTTACTCAGTGGCTGTGAGATGTTATAATAATTATAGAATTACCTTGAACTCTAAACCTAATAAAGTTTCTATTTTTGTCTCAGAGCTCACTAGAAGAATTATTAAAATAAGCTAACCTAAACTGATTACTCGACAACTAAAGTATAAGTCTGTCCTCTGTGTTCAGATGTCCCATGAAATTTCAGTGACTTCTTAGGCCCATCATTGACCTGTCCCCAGTAGTCCACTAAAAATGTACTTGATTTCATGGTCAGCTGAAGTTAGGTCAGCGAGCGCTTTACGGACACACCAGGGGGGCTCCCCATGCCACCTCATGGCATCATAAAATACAATGAGATAATAAAGTTTCTGCATAAGACATTACCTGGAGAGCCTGTAATATTGTCTGAAGTCGTCAATGTAGATAAACCTGATGTATTTTGCAGAGAATACATCAATTCTTAATTATACATTAGTGTTAAAAATGAAAAACCCAGGCATGATTTAAAAACCGTGAAAGTCAAACAAACTTCTTTTTATTTGATTTGATTTTTGGGAACTCCACTTTTTGCCTTGTAAGCAATTATCTTTCTCGTTGGCGAGGCAGAGTGGAAAGGCCCATGGAGGCTTCAGTCGCAGCCCCAGGCTCACTGGCTCTGTCACCCTGGGGCGCAGAGCACCCGTCAAAGCCACAGCTCCTGTGCTTACCCTGGAGGCTGCTCTCCAATCATTGAGGATGATGTTACCTTGAAGGGTTGAGCGAAAGATTAATTAAAAATCTTGGGTATTCAAGTGATCAACAAATGTTAGTGACATTCATCCCTGTCCCTGTCTCCTAAACTTCCTCCTCCTCACTCCTCCCTTGGGTTTTCTGGGGATAGAGAGCAGTGCCTTCGCCTTGGCCCTGGCCTGCCCCTGCCCCGGCCCCAGCCCTGGGGGAGTGGAGGCAGACTGCCTATGCTCTCCCTCCCGAGGGCCAGATTTACCCATCACTGGCCAGTCAGGGAAACAGCTTGCCGGCAATTCAGTGGCAAACATAAGATAGAAGCAGCTCCTACGAGGGCGGCTGGGAGGGCTCCAAAACCAAATGAAACGGCAGGTATCTCAGAGTGACAACTGCAGGAAGCCATGGTCAACCAGCAGCCTGAAGAACAAATAGGGGAGGTGTTGTCCCCAGAGCCCAGAGGCCAGGGCTGCACAGTGCATGCAAGCTGTCATCGTAGAGATGCAGCTCTGCCAGAGGCACTGCCGATTACAGAGCAAGAGGGGGACAAGTGCCCTGGCCTCCCCACCAGAGCCTCATGCTGCCTGAACCTACCGAAAGCCACTTGGCAGGGAAGCGTGAGAAATGTAGCCAGGAGTCGCCCTGCACAGCGGGCAGGAAGGAGAGCAGGGGAGGGCGAGGAACGGATCTGATGGGAAGGCAAACAGGCAAAGACTGGCAGGCCGCCACGTGGGGAAGGCTGCGGCTTTACATGTAGCCCCAGTTTCTGCCTCGGGGTCAGGTTGGAAAAACCCAATCAGAAACTTCTTCCCCCAATCATCAGCCCTTGTGAGAGCCTTCCCACAGCACTCATCACAAGTGTGCGAAGGCAGGGCACTACCTACACACAGGAGGGCACTAGCTAACTGCAAGCTGTTACCACAGTTAGGAGCCAAAGCTGGCAGCCTACAGGGCTGGGATGCAGGATGGGCTAGTTTGGATGGAGGGCAGCAGGATTGCGCTGGGGTGCTGTAGTCTTACTGCCACAGGAAGAATGCTGTGTGTCCAGCTGAGGGACAAGGTCCTGAAGCAGCGCAGAGGTAGTCCAGAAGCAAATATCACCCCATTTCTTAATCAGCTTAGAGCAGTGGTTCTTAACATGGACTCTATCGAACCCTAGGGGTTCAATGAGTCAGTCTCAGGGGTTCGGAGAAGCCTCTGCCGCGGAGGCCAGAATAAAGTAATACCGTAATTTGTTGTGAGTTCATGCACTTTGTTGGTTTTGTTCTTTGAGCAAGGTGATGTTCATGCACGGCTCATTTTGTGCACCAGTAAAAAAACATATACCTATGTCTTGAATTTGGAAAAAAAAATCGTATTTTAATTATCACTAAAGGGTTCGGTGAATGCACATATGAAACTGGTGGGTTCGGCACCTCAAAAAAGGTTAAGAACCACTGGCTTAGAGCAAGTGCTGGCTGAACAGGATAATTAAAGGAGGGGAAAGATATGCCCATCACTGATTTAGTTTGTCCCCTTGATTGGAATCCATTCATCCACTATTTGTTGCGGCCGTGCCCTGTGTTCTCCAGTGCCCTGCACAGAGAAATCAGTCTGAGCTCTTGCTGCTATTAATAATTATTACGTTACTAACAGTGTACAACGAGGTCACGGAGAAAGGGCACCCAACTTCACCAGGGTGTGGTCAGTCAATACCTCCGATGGTTCTGAGTCTTAAAGCTGGACAGAAGTTGATAGGCAACATGGCAAAAAGCCATCCAGGCAGAGAGAACAGCAGGAACAGGTGCTTGGAGAAGTTGTGGGAAAGATTTGAAACTTGTTGCAACTGTTCCTGCTTTCCAGTAATTTTGGAGCTCATTACTGACCCTGACTTAATGGAACCATAGTAGGGTTGTCGTGGTACATAAACAAAAATACAGGACACCCAGTTAAGTTTGATATTCAGATGAGCAACAAACAGTATTTTAGTGTAAGTATAAACTAAAAGGTTGTTTGTCTGAATTTGAAATTTAATTTGGCAGGCTGTATTTTATCTGGCAGACTAAAATCATTGGACTGATCATAGACTACCTGATGCAGACTCAATATCTTAAAACGAAGAACAAAATTGTGATTTTTGACCTCATAGACTTTTTCAAAAATAGCCCAACCAGATGGCATCTTTAGAAGAGTGGTTCACAAACTTTTTATGGAAAGGGCCAGATAGTGAATATTTTAGTCTTTGTGGACCATATGTTCTCAGTTACAGTCACTTATGAGAGAAGTCGACAATGCCTCGGCCAATGAGTGTGACTGGGTTGTGATAAAACCTTATTTACAGTGGTAAGCAGAGAACCCATTGTTATGGTTTGCTAACCCCTATTTTAGAAATAGGTTCAAAGACGGCATAGGCAATACAGTCAATAATGTTGTAACAACTATGGTGCCAGGTAGGTTCTAGATTTATTGGGGGGGATTGCTGTGTAAATTATATAAATGTTTAACCATTATGCTACACACCTGAATTTCATATAAAGTGATACTTAATGTTAACTGTAATTGAAAAATACAAGGAGGTTCACAAAGAGATTTTTTTCCTTGTAGTAAAAAGTTCTTGTAAGTCAACAACAACAACAAAACAAAGAACTCAGTTTAAAAATAGGCAAAGGATTTGAATATAAACATTACTTTACAAAAACATTTGCAAAGGGTCCCTAGGACATGTGAAGATGCTGAGCATCACTAATGATTAGGGAACACCAGTCAGAACCACTGTGAGATCCCACCTCACACCCATCAGACTGGTTATCACCCCCTCCCACACAAATGCAAAAAATCAAAACAGCAAAAACAATTGTGGCAAAGGTGTGTATAAATGAGAACCCTTGTGCATTGCTGGCAGGAATGTAAAATAGTGCAGACACTATGGAGTACGGTGATTCCTCTATAAAGAAAACAAAGCATGGAATTACCATATGATTCAGAAATTTCACTCTTAGGTATACGTATTGAAAAAAACTGAAAGCAAAGGCTAGGACAGATATTTGTATAGTACTGTTCATAACAACATCATTCTCAATAGCCAGCAGGTGAACATAGCCTAAATATTCACTAATGAATGAATGGATAAACAAAACGGGTGCGGACACACACACACACACACACACACACACACACAAATGTTTCTTCAGGCTTAGAAAGGAATGGAATTCTGATTCATGTTGCAATATAGCTAAACCTTGAATACAGTATGCTAAGCGAAATGAGCCAGACAAAAGGGACAAATATTGTGTGATTCCACTTATATGAGTTAGCTAGAACGGTAAAAGTCACCTAGAATAGACATAGAATGTAGAATGCGGGCTACCAGAGGCTGACGAGGGAGGCACGGAGAGCTGGCATTTGATGCAGGCAGTGTCAGGTTGGGATGATGAGAAAGTCCTGGAGACGAATGGTGGTGATGAATTCAAGCACCATATGAATGTATTCAATGCCGTTGGAATTGGTAAATTTTATGTTTTGTATATTTTACCATAATAGAGAAAAAGCTACTTGCAAAAGTTTACCTGAATAATCAGAAACTACTCTAAGACAACCAGCCGGACAATATTCTATTTATTTCTAATCTAGGAACAACGGCACAGATTATAGCTACTTATAAAATTCCAGTAAACCTAGGTATAAATAAGATATGATGTAGCAAAATATAAATGTTGTTTGCCCCATGCATAGACAAATTGTCTCAAAGTCTTGCTATAGAACTTTCTCTCTCAAATCCTATAGGAGAAGACTGTGAATTTGCATGACTAAAAGACCTGGACAGTTAACTCCTAACTCTGCATTGAGGTGAGAAACAGTGTCCGTCCAGTCATAAATTCTGGGTCAAGGACACTAGTAGGTACTGAAGATAATGAAGGCCATAATAGCCCTGTCCCTTATTCTTGAGAGTTTCTAACATTGGGCAGGAAGTCATGCAAATGAATGCTTTTCTGATAGGTACAAGCGATTGCCAGCTCATTACCGTGCTCTGTCACCACTTTGCCTCTTCCCCAAACACCACTTCTCACTTGCTTTCTAGCCTTTATCAATATTTAAAATATTTTTATTGATTTATTTTTAACCTTGGCCTTTTTCCACAAGAGCATGTTAAAATGGAAAGAAAAAAATCAAGGTAAAAAAAAGAGACACTGTGAGGGTCAGTGGCATCATATACTTCTGTCCCAAAGCAACTTATTATAGGTATCCCCAATTTCATACTCAGTTTCTTTGAAATGGAAGCAGTGAGAAAGCCTCTTTGAGTTCTAGCAAGATTGATTTTTCCAGGGGGTTGAAATTATTCCGAATCATTGCTTTTGGCTCTTGTGTATGGATGAAGCATTGTAGATGGAATTTGGAGATATCATTATATGAAAATAAATTTCACTTGTAGTAAATTGTCAAATAAAATACTCCGTCTTTGAGATATGCTGGATGCTAGAGCCATTGACAGAGTTATGTGTGGATGGAGACAGGCTATTTTGGACTTACTGATGTATTGGGCCCAAGTGCTTATGATAATTGATTTAGATATATATTATTGATGTCAGAAACACAAACAGCAAACACACATGTGCACACATACATACATGTCTACACACATGCACATGCATGCACACACGTGCACACATACACATGCTCACACACATACATAGGTGCACACTTTATATTTTCATGTTTATGCTATTATGTAGTGGAGAGTTCTCAAGATATTTGTTCACTTGATTTTACCACTATCTTGAAAATGAAAGGCTTTTCTTCCTAAGAGATAATCAAAGCTTTAGTTTATCTTCAGTGGTGGAGAATGAGGGTTTCCCTATGCTTTGCTTAGTCACTTCTCTACCACATTTGCTTTGTTTATCTTCTTTATTATCATTACTGACCCCTGGTGAGCAGCCCCCAGCCTGTCTCCCCTGTAGGCACCCTCCCGGCCCCAAATTTCATACCACCTCCAGAGGGGCTGACAACGGGGTGACCACTACAAAATGCTTGTCTAGTTCTGCTACCCTCTGGCTCAATAATCTGCAAAGACTCCCTGATGTCTGCAAAATAAAGTGCCAAGCCATTGACTGGTCAGGATCTGACCTTAGCTAATCTCTCTAGGCTACTCTCTCACCACCTCCCCATATGCACTTTTTCTTCATAAGGAATACTCACATTTCTTTGTCCGATTGGTCCATGTTCTCTCTTGCTCCCTGTCTATGTGGTTAAATTCTAGGAGGATAGCATAGTGGAAAGAAATCAGACTTTGGATCTGGCTAAACTAGCTGAACTATTTTTCTTGTTGTTTAATGTTATATGCCGGTTTCTTTCTATTGCCAAAGCACCAACACTACCTACCTGCCTAGTTGGGTTCCCATCGCAATTAATAAGATAATGTAAAAAAATGCACTTGGGACTCAGCAGTAGGTACTTAATAAGTAATTGTTCATATCGTTCATAATATTAACATTATTACTATCAACTACAGTACTCATTGTGTCACCTTTCTTTTAAGCATTTTTTTGACATTTCACAACAGGAATAGTTTTCTCTCTTTGTACTTGTACTATGACTTCAAAATCCCTTCTCTGTTTTAGCCATTATCTCATTGTATTGGGATAGATGGTTCACTTCTCTCTTTCCTCGCTGAGTGGCGAACACAATGGGGAAGAAGATTGTGTCTTTTTTCCTTCCATATATCTCCGTATGTGAGCAAGTGAGTAAAAGAATTGCCCAGGTTCTATTGGCTTTTCCACAGCATCATCCAAAATGACTAGGAACTACTAGTTCAGAAATAATCTCAAAGCCAATGAAATGTCAGTTTTGAGATTTTTATCCAACCAGGGAAACCAAGTATGTGACAGTGCAAATAATTTAGTTAGAGAAGGAAGAAGGTTGGGATGGTGGCATCTTCATCCATCAGCTTCTAGTCTTCTTTCCTGTAGTTCATTTTTCATTTGAGACATAACTTGTCAATGCATTGGGGAAACAACATGCACTAAGGAAATAACCTCATGACTTATTTCTATCTAGAGAATTGTCATCATTGATAAATCTGACATTGTCAATCCCCTGCTTTAAACACTTCAGGGGGTTCTCAATACACCTAGAATAAAGATCCTACACCACTTTCATCTCAACTCTCATCACTCTCTACCCCCTTGTCAATATCCCAGCCACCCTGAGCTTCTCCTGGTTCTTGGTTCACCTGGCTTCTTCACACAGCCTTCTTCCTGCTGCTGTTTCCTCACTGCTTCACTGGCTCCCTCTGTGTTACCCTCTGGCCTCAGGTTCAACATCACTCACTCTATAAGGTCTTTTCTGATGTAAGAGGCTGGTATTGGATACTCTCCCCTGAGCCCATGGGCTACCTCCAAGGTATTCCGTAATTACTTTCCCAGTCACTACAGTCACTGTGCTTAGTCGTACCTAATTGCTGAGTGTCTACTCTCTTGTTCTCTTGGCTGGACTGTAATCTTATTAAGACAGGAATCAAGTCTGTCTGGCTTACCATTGAATTTCCTTAACTGGTAGTAGTTGATATATATATATATATATATATATATATATATATATATATATATATATATATATATATATATATATATATATATATATATGTATGTATGTGTATGTATCTTAAACCATAACTATTTTATGACTAATGAAGAATCTGGTGATTTAGAAAGCAGTTATCTAAGAGAATAAAGGGGTTAAACATCCAAATACAGTTTCCAATCTAGCATGAAGGTGTTCCCAATATCAGAACAAAATAAATCATGAAGGGGTTTAGGAGAAGAGCTTTCTACAACCCAACTTTGAGGTGCCAGAATGATATTCCAAGGAAGATGTCCAGTGGTTATATGGGTACAGTGCCAAAGTTTGTTGTAGTGAAAATTAAGTGACAAGTGGGAGTCTGGTGTAGAAGTCTTGGTTGAGCCATAAGTGGAACTGAGGTTGCTCAAGTAGAGACTATGGAGAGACTCCTCACTTTGTGGGCCTCCTGCTCCAGCTCAGCCTTCTGTGTTCCAGATCCACCAGGAACTGCCACCTCTGCTTTGCTTTGCTGTCCACCCAACTTTGACATCTCTACTTTACTACGTGGACCTTATGTCTGTTGAGTTCTTCAGATGTTTCTTTAACATCAACTACATACTTAATCACAGGTTACAAAAAAGGAGCCTGCGCCCTCCAGGGAGGTGTCTTTAAGATCTTTTCCAAGCCCCAGTCCACACTGACCTTTCCTTCTTGTGAATCTTTGGAGCACATCCTGCTCCATGTTTGACATTTAGCACAGTGAATCCTGGTATTTGTATTTATCTTGTTAGAACTCCATGGCATCTCTGCATCTAGATAAATTCCTTGAGAGGGACACGCCATAGTCTAGTCTGAGGTCCCTAGGGGTCTAACACAATGTTTTGCATATAGTAAGTACTGTTTTGAACTCTATGTGACTATATTTACTAGTATTCTTCCCCCCAACTTTTGATGTCTATTGGCACCAATTCTTGCATCTTCAGTTTCTAGTGTGATGATTCAAAAGTCTAAATAAAAACATGACTTGTTATGACTCACAAATTATAGAGACAATTTTAATAGAGAGAGACTTCTGCTCAACTTGTCATTCAAAAGAGCTAGAGTGCTTTCTACATGCTAAATATACAAAGATGCTATAAGCATTGCAGTGAAGAATGAAGTGATAATTACTACTTAAGTAATTAATCACCCAGCTCAGTCCATGGTGGGTAGTTTGATGCAGTTGCTCTGTTAAAATAATTTTCCTTTTGTTACAGTGACAACACATTAAGAGGAACTAAATTATTTTATTTATTTTTATTTTTTTGTATTTTTGAAGTAAGAAGTGGGGAGGCAGAGAGACAGTCTCCACATGCACCCAAGCAAGATCCATCCAGCATGCCCACTAGGGGGAGATGCTCTGCCCATCTGGGGAATTGCTCTGTTGCAGCTGGAGCCATTCTAGCACCTGAGGCAGAGGCCATGGAGCCATCCTCAGTGCCCGGGCCAACTTTGCTCCAATGGAACCTTGGTTGCAGGAGGGGAAGAGAAAGATAGAGAGGAAGAAGATGGGGAAGGGTGTAGAAGCAGATGGGCACTTCTCCTGTGTGCCCTGGCTGGAAATTGAACCCAGGACTTCCACACCAGGCCGACACTCTACCATTGAGCCAACCAGCCAGGACAGGAACTAAATTATTTTAAATATTTCCATTAATTTGAGACCATGTAGTCAGAAACTTCTGAGCTTAGAAGGCAGCATATATTTGTCAGTAAATGGATCCTTTTCAAGAGCAACTGTAACTGGTAGAACACCCAAGAAATGTTTTTTGGGGGGTGTTACATTGGTCAATAAAATGATATCAGTTTCAAGTGTACAATTCTGCAATACATCATTTCCGTCCCCATTTATCTCTGTTTATGCTCTTTTACCTGCCCTACCCCTTTTCCCTATGGTAATCACCAGACTGTTATCTATGTCTGTGAGGGTTTTTTGCTTACTCCCTTCAGTTTTTCACTCAACCCTCCAAGCCTCCTCCCCTCTGACAGTTGACAGTCTGTTTTCTCTATCTACAAGTCCGTTTCTATTTTGTTTGTTTATTTTATTCATTAGATTTCATATATAAGTGATTTCATATATAGTACTTGTCTTTCTCTGAATGGCTTACTTCACTTAGCATAATATCCCCTAAATCTATCCATGCTGTCACAAAAGGTAAGATTTTCTTTTTTTATGGCTCAGTAGTATTCCATTGTGTAACTGTATCATAGCTTTTTTATCCACTCATCTACTGATGGGCACTTGAGCTCCTTCCAAATCTTGGTTATTGTAAATAATGCTGCAGTGAACATAGGGGTACATGTATTCTTTAATATCAGTGTTTTGGCTTCTTTAGATATATTATCAGAAGTGAAATGACTTGATCAAAAGGCAGTTCCATTTTTAATTTTTTGAGGTAGCTCCATGCTGCTTTTCACAGTGGCTGCACCAGTCTGCATTCCCACCAACAGTGCATAAAGGTTCCTTTTTCTCCACTTCCTCACCAACACTTCCTCACCAACACTACATAAAGGTTCCTTTTTCTCTACTTCCTCACCAACACTTTTTGTTGATTTATTAATAATAAGTAATAGTCTGGGATGTGTGAGGTGATATCTCATTGTGGTTTTAATTTGCATTTCTCTGACAATTAATAAAGTTGATCATCTTTTCATATTTCTATTGGCCATCTGTTTGTCCTCTTTGGAGAAGTGTCTATGCAGGTTCTTTGCCCATTTTGTAATTGGATGTGTGTGTGTGTGTGTGTGTGTGTGTGTGTTGAGATGTTTGAGTTCTTTATGAATTTTGGATATTATGCCCTTATCAGATGAATCATTAGTGAATTTGTTCTCCCATTCAATGGATTGTCTTTTCATTTTGTTGATGGTTTCCTTTGCTGTGCAAGTTTTTTGAGAACAGGTGTATGGTAGAATCTGGGATAAATGAGAGAGTATCATAGTAGACAGTGTCCACTCCAGGGAAAGTTAGTAAAGGCTCATGCTTTCTTTCCTGTGCCACATCCTCTTTCCAATGATAAAGATTCTGAGTCTTGAAAAAGAGACCTTTTCATAAATGAATGTTTATTGGGGCCTGCTATGTACTAGACAATTTACCGTATGACGTAAGCTTCCCCAACATCTACATGCTGTATTCAGAAGAAGGAGCACTGTCTCAAAGTTTCTGAGTGCGCTACGTGTGGTAGACAGTGCATTGACATCTCTCTGTTTTCTGAATGCACTAAAAGAAAGGGAAATGCACTCAGCAGACAAATTGAATGTTTATTTCTTAACCTAGCAATCTAAATGTATATAGTTACTCTTCACACATTTTTATTTTGACGAGTCTTGCATCTTTCTCCAGGAATAACTTCAGTCACATTTTCAAATAAGAATGTTTCTGATCAAGACAGAAGTCTCAAACTTAAATGACTAATAGGGAAGTCTTTTAAATTTCAGAATAAGCAGAGGTTAATTCATGAGTTTGTTCATCTATCTTTCTCAGATACAAAGCACTCGGTGGGCAGTAAGTCTTTAGTTAGCTCACACTTTCACATCCCCAGAGTGTGTTTAGTCTAGATATTAAACAGTCTGATGCAGATGGTAGAAGAATTCTGGCTTTAAATTTAAATTGGAGATACTTTAATAGGCACGGCCCAGGTATATAACAATGTGATTAATGGAGCATCTGGAATTATCCATTATGTTCATGCAATTTAAGTGGGTTTGTTTGCTTGTATCAATGCTCAGTTATGCCCAAGGGAAAGAACTGTGCCGCAGGTCCAAATGTGAAGCCAGCCTCTATCTCTCAGCTACTGGGTGACTTTTGGAAAGTCATATTTAATGTCTGGTTTTTTTTGTTTTTTTTTTAACCTAGGAAACAGGGGCCATAATGAAGCATATCTTCCAGGAAAAGTGGGATATTAACTAAATATTGTAATAGAGATCATAGCCAATGGTCTATTTTTGTTATCTATTGTCATGTAACAAACACCCCTGACAGCTTCAAAAATGAAGACAATACCATGTGATTATCTTCCATGAGTCTGTAGGTTCACAGGGATTGACTGGGTGGTTCTTCTCTCTGCTATGATAACTGGGGTGAGTGGTATGTGAAACATCCAAGGTGGCTCCTTAACTGAGCTAGGAGTTGATGGTTTTGTTAGCTGGTATCTCTGTCAGGGCTGTTGACCAAACATCTGAATTTTTTCATGTAGTATAGAAACTGGCTTCTGAGATAGAGTGTCCCATGTGCTCAAAGAGGAAGGAAGCAAGAACAGCCAGTCATCTTGAAGCCTAGACTTGAAGTACCCAAAGGTCACTTGACCATATTTAATTGGTCAAAGCTCTCACCCAGCCAGCCCAGAGTCAAGGGTGTAGGAAATAGCTCCATATCTTAATGTAAGGAGTGACATGTTTGAACAAGGAGGGGAGGAATCTTTGGGGCCAACCTAGAGTACTGATTCATTACCTTATCATACGTGGGATAAGTTTAAAATCATCATGCCTTATTAAAATCAGTCCTTATCTCTGACCACATCTATCCTCTCTTCAACTTTCCTTCCCTCCATACTCACTAAGCATCTTTCTCCTCTTCCTTTTCTTTCTCCTCTTCTAATATGCAAATCTGACTCCGACTTTAGGGTCCCAGCATTTTCTGTGTTTTTTTTTTTTCTTTTTGGAATGTTCTTATCTTACATTTTAGCTTAGCTCGCTGACCTCATTGAGGCCTTTGTTCAAAAAACACCTCTTAGGGAGTATTTACCCTACCATCTCACCCAAAGATGTTATGCACCTCTCTCTTCTGACATAACATTTTAGTTTTTTTTCATATCCTTTTAGTTTCTGCAAAAAGAGTCTGGGACAAGGATGTGTGAGGTAACTGAAGACTTTCATTTTCTTCCATTATCATTTGCTGTTGGACATTCTATTTCTTTTTACTTACTGTCTTTGCCACCAGAAATAAACTCCATGAGGTAGGAACATTGTCTTATTTACTAAATCCTTGCAGGGTGTAGCTCTGTGTCTAAACATAGTAGATTGTGTATGTTTGCAGACATGCATATATTCACACATGCAGAAATAAAATGAGTGAATGTGAAAGGGCTTTGTAATTTGTGCAGAGTATTGTTATTGTTATTGGATAAAGGCATAGTTTACTCTTTCTCTCTAGCTGATTTTTTCTTATTCATAAAACCACTTACTGAATCCATGTTATATGTAAGACTCTGCTAATGACTGATTGCTAAAGAATTAATGTGGATTCATAATTTTGACTTATAATTTGTTTGTTAGATCATAATATAAATGACAAGTCTGGGTTCCATTCTCACAGGAAGGTTTTGCTTAACTGTACTCCACTGATTAGCCTTTTAAACCCCACATTTCAACCATGTAATTACATTCCCCAAATCACAACTTTGCAATTAAATGCCCGAGTACAGTTGTAGCTATGTAAATAATCCTGGACTGGGGGAGAGAAAACTATTTACTGAATATCTACTATGTTCATATGTTTTCTGTAGCCTTTCTCTTTTTATCAGAAAGACAACTCTGTGAAGCAGAACCTGAGACCCCCAGTTTACAGGTATGAAAACTGAGGTTCAGAATGCCCTGATTCTTCCATTTCTCTAGTGCCCAGCATAGTATCTGGCACAGAGGTCCTCAAGGAATATTTCTTAAATACCAAACAAAAGATAAGTTCACTAAATTGTTTTTAAAATATTACCTAGATGGTAACAGACTGGAATTTGAACCCAGGCTGATGGGTTCCAAAGTCTAAATGATTTCTACCAGTCCAGAGGCAGTCATAGTGGTCTTAATATCATCAGTGTTGAGTATTAAAATTAAAGAAGAGAAAAAATCTTAGAGATGAGAGTTACAGATCCATTTTGTAAGTGGGATTGAGGCAGGAAATAAGATAATTATTTTGACAACATTTTATATTAGATGCTACAGTTGGTTTGATGTGGAACATCTGTTTAACATCGCACACAAAATAAGACTTTCTCTCTGACTTTTTAGTTCTTGAGTCTCCTAAAAAATGCTGGGTGATCTACATCCTTTGAATATTAATGAAGCAAATTAGCTCCAAAAATGCCCTACTGTGTCTCAACTCCAGGAACCTACATGACTCATTAGACTCCTGTTGATTAGAAATGTTAAAGTGGGTTTTCTTCCTTTTCATTTTAATTAAATAAGGCTGACAGGCTTTCTTGATTCCCAGTTGGCCAAGACTCCCAAATTATGTAATGATAGAAAAATGGCACCCTCTTCTAAACAACCCTTGCTGGCTGTGTTGGGTTTTATTTTTTCTTAAATGGTGCCAGGATGCAGTCAGTAAGTTTTAAGATAAATGGGATCTAAAGGTTTTGTTTTGGGGAGAAAAGGGAAAGATCAGGAAAAACATTTTCTATATTCTCGCAGATGAATGGGTCTGGAGACAACATATAGGGTCAGGTTAGTTTCCCGGCTGTTACAATACTGTGTAAGTAGTAAGTACAATTTTAACTGTCCACCGCCTGGCTGAGCCATACCAAGAAACTGCAGTGCTTCCAGGGCAATGACTTTTTCTCTCTCAATGGGTTGATGCCCAGCCACAGAGACCCCATGCAGGATCATAGCTGAGAGCCCTATCATCCGGGCTGCTCAGAGCCAAGGAAGACATGTATTTGATTTCAGACTTCTATTTCCAATGTCACATAAAAGCATTCTAACCTGAAGTTGTACCAATTTTTGGATAGTTTATAACCACAGAAATAGCTTCTGGGAGTGCCACCAGCCCCTAGGGGCAGGCGTAAAGCCTGGAACAAGACAGTTCGGCAGGAAAGGGAAGGAATTTGTTTCCCCCTTGTATTGCCTTCTGCATGAAAACAGGAGCCAGTGGTGCCTGGACCAAACACCACCTCTGCTGTCACGGTAAAGTCCCCATCAGGAGACTGAAGGGGTTGCAAGATTTGCAGAAGCTCCACCATTTGAAACACTGCTAGCCTATAATAAACTAGTTAATATATGCAACAACAACAGCAGCAAAATCTCCCAAAGTGTGAAATGAGAGGAAGGGACCCAGGAATCAATCAGTATGGTTAAGACCAACAGGATCCAAAGGTTTTGGTTTTGGGAGAAAAGGTAGAGGGAGACAGAGAAAAGAGAACTTCTCTTCTGATCACGACTAGAGGCAGAGAGCTGTAAGCTAAATTGGAATAGACTATAGAAGATCAGTTTATATAGTCTCTTAACTTCAGGCGTTGTCATTCCCATTTTGCAGGTGACATAACTCTACCATAGAGGATAAAAGGGACTTCCTCATTGCCACAAATAACTAATTTTTTAAAATTTATTGAGCACCTGAGCCTGGTTTAAACTGGTTTAAACACTATGGAAACAAATAAGACATAATGATTGCTCCAAAGAACTGCTATGTGACCTGGAACATTCAGTCTGTCAGTTTACAATATTTAGTCAGTGACTGTTGTGTGCCAAGAAGCAGGCTGAATCATTTTCTTTCTGTAGAGCTCTGTTTCTTCATTGCTCTTACCCTCAAAATCTGTCTAATCCTAGAAAGAGCAGTAGGCAAGAAGAGAAGAAAAGGGGGGCCTTTCTCAATCAGTCACCCAGTATTTAGCCCCCTAGAATTAATCCAATGCTATACAATGTTTGTAGAAGGAAATACAGAGAGAAACACAAAGGATGGCTGAGCTAGTGATTTTCAACTGTGGTCCATAGGCCTGTCCACCAGAAATTTTGTGCTGGTCCACAAAATAGTTAACCATCCTGATGTTGTATGAAGATTACAGACCCACTGATCTTAGTCAAATTCACTTAAGCTCAGGGTGATTTCTGCCTTAGCGGGTCCTGAAATAATTCTCCTATTTTCACTGGTCCTCAAGTGTAAAAAGGTTGAAAACCATTAGGCTAACTATGCTATTTTTCTGGAGAACTCGACTCTGGGTTGTCTAGACCCTGGATATCCCTATGGGTTATCTGATTCTGTGGAAGCTATTTTACAGTCACTTACACACACACACACACTCTCTCTCTCTCTCTCTCTCTCTCTCACACACACACACACACACACACACACACACACACACACACAGTTTGTAATCTTATGTCTGAAAAGCATGGTGTTCAGATGCCTTTCTTACTCACCTATCTGGATCTGTCTAGATTTAGTCCATAGGGATCTTTCTTTTAAGCTTTGTGTTATAGAGTTATACTGTTACTTTTCTAAACTCGTTGCAATAAACTTCCTTAAAAGCATATATATATATTTTAGGTTAGAGAATATAAAGTTCCATGATGTTTGAAAATTTGGCCATTCTGTTATGACTTTTACTTATGATGTGCCCTTTGAAGCTATCAAAGAGCCCCTTTCCATAAGGGCTGGGTGGAATCCGTTTCTTTCTCAGTGCTAGCTATTAATGCATAAATTAACTATATAACAAGACACACCATTAACACCAGGCCTGGGGACCATTATTATAATGAGTGTTTGGTATGAAATCATCATTTTTAAAAAAGTATAAAAAGAGAAAACTTAATATGCCAGTTGGATTCTATAGACCAGCTAAATGTCTTATTCTGTAGATAAGCTAAATGGCTTAATTAATACTGTAAGGAATGAGGTGTTAAAACTGCAATACAAATTGCTGAGAGCTGAACTTTGTGTGGAGATGGGTGTCATCAGAGAAAGGAAGAAGGAAAAGGAGGGGGAGCTAATGCATTCTGAGAGGTCCTTTTTTAATTTCATCTCATTGAACTCCTTTAAGAACTTCATTTGCAGTTGGTGGAAGCAAGGAGTAAAGCATATTCAGAGGCACTAATGGACATGTCATGAGTTCTGTGAAACAAGGGGATTGTAAGGCTCCCCTGGAGCTGTACTGGGTGATGAACAGGAGTGAGGGGGCCCAGTTCAAGCTATTTACACTAACCCCCAACCCTGCTCCTCCATTTAGAGCAGTCTTTTCATGCTCACCCTTCACACACACCTTGTACTCTTTACCATATTTGTGTAATTCCTTAGGCTGCTCTCTGCCTTGAATTTCCTGCCCTTTCTTTTTTGCTACTTTAAATCCTCACCACTCCTCTTGAATCTAGTTATGTCACATTTCAGCCAGGAAAATTTCTGCAGAATTCTAGCCCACGGTAGAGTTCTATATCACTTTTAGTCAGGGCCTGTGTCCCTGCACTCAGTCACTCATGGATGGTTTTCTCATGTCAGCTCTGCTTCTTTTCATGGAGCTGAATAAACCTTTTGTTACCCAGAACTGATTTAGATAGAAAGGAAATCGATCAGTTGGATGAGACTCAGTCCTGAGTGACAGAAAACTCAAGATGGCAGTGGCATGTACAACAACGAGTTTGCTTCTCTTATCTAAACACAGTCTAGGGCTTCCACAATTTTTGGAGACCCAGATTATTTCTATTTTGTTCCTCTGCCACCTTCAATGTATGGATTATAGTGTTAGTTTTGTGAAAAGTTGGCATAAGTGAAGCCATTTTAAAATAGAGTCAGGACATGTGTTTCAGAGGCTCTGCATGCATGTCTTATCCCTTGGACGTTTGATAGGTTTGAACGGGGCATTAATACCCTTCGGACTGGGCCGGCCCAGCATTGTCTTCCCAATAGCTATTTGTAAAGTCAGCATAAAAGCAGAACTCCTGACTATAGGACTGTGTGTACATAAAGTATAACTGAGCTTATTTGGACCTGTAGAAAGTTCTTCTTTGGCTTATTAGCAACAATAGAAATTTCCTCCTTTTAGTCATGTAATTATTTCTTATACCCCTATTTTTTATAAAACCCCTCCCTTTCACCCCCTAATCTTAACACATTTTGGATTTTTGCCTTAATCAGTGCTTCCAGAGTAGCTTTCCTTAGATCTCAAGTGAACACTTGTTATCTCTTTTACTTTTTATTTTAAGGTTAACAGTTTTAAGATTCCAATTTATCAGTTTACCAAAATAATAACTAACATTTATAGAATAACTTCTATGTTCCACTGTCTTAGCCCCTCTCCCCGACCCATTACCTACCTCTCAAAGCAGAAACCAAGACAAAAACTTGTGTACAGGTGTATTACTTGGAAATATATTAAGGAGAGCCAGCAGTGAGGGATAAGGGGAGTGAAATGGGGAGGAGGAAAACCCATATAAATTTGTGTTATACATATAGGCTATTGCTATTTAGTCCCTTGCAACATTCCAAGGAACTCTTAAAAAGTAATTTTCAAGTAGGATAAAATCACTATTTTTATACAGACATAAAAAAAATAAACAAATGTTAAATATTTAGCTTACAAATCATAAGGGGATGAGACATCTTGTACCCACTTCAAAAGAGGATCCAAAGAACAGACACATTTAAAGATCAACTTTTCCGTAGTGTGAAGAGACTTTTGGACAGGACAGAATTTGCTTGTCTATAGCAAGAATTATTTTGCATTGCTCCTAGTCATCTATAATTGAGAGCACTGTAAAATAGCTTCTACAAAACCAGATGCTCAGAGAAGGGCCTTCCAGGGTCTAGACAATTCAGAATCTAGTGTTCTGACGAAGCATCCATTTTTCCTTCAAGATCCCCAAGGAAATGCTCAGGACTGTTATGCCCCAACATGCAGAATAGGGTGACCTCCCATTTCCAGATCACACACATGTGTGTGGACCCAGACCAGAAAGATTCATTTGATATGAATCCCAAGAAGAAAGTTATCTGCTGAAATGGAATCACCATGGTCAACCAAGGGCCCAGAGTATGAATAATAAGGGTGAGCATCCTTTGCTGAAAGGGGCTCTGGACCAGGAAGAACCTCAGACTGAACTCTCAGTTCCTGTACTATGCCCCACTTGTTTACGCCATCTGAGTCAGCCCCTGCAGGGGAACCCCAGTTTCGTATTCTTACCAGTGGGCTGAGCCTTGTCTTGCTCAGTCAGAACTGCACAATTTGGATACTTCATTTACATGAAACAGATCTAATTGAGAACCTAGGTAGGGATAATCTATACAAGACGGCCTTCCCTTTGTCTCAGGGGAACACAGTTGAAGTTGCTACATGAATCTGACCTGTGTATGCAGGGATGCAGCTCTGTAAGGCCTGTGACCACGGCCAGGCAGGTTCTCATTGGATTCAGGCAGACAGTAAAGGAACTATGAAGCCAGAAAATAGTGGGCCATTTGTTTGTGAGCCTCATAATGGTGGATGAGCAAACAGGCAGGGAAGACTGCTTTCCTCTCACTCAGGGCTCCCAAGCCCTGATGGCCTCTGGACTCACTGGACTCACAGGCCCTCACAAGCAAAACAGGCTGGGCAGAAATACCCCTTCTCTGGCAAACAATAGCAATCAATGGCCCCTCCCCACGGAGGCAGGCAGTCCACAATTTGCAATCGGCTGCCCTGAGGGCAAGCACCCACAGCCTTCCACAGACCACACGCACATGGCACTGTCCTGCACCAATACAAAATACAAGTGAGCAAACCTAACTCACTTGTTTCACACATGAAACACATTAGTTTTCCCAACAAGCTCCTTTTGCTAAAATAAACATTCCTTATTCTTTACTATAGCCTAAAATTTATTTTGGTCTCCCTGTAAAGGCCAGTCACTCTCCTGCACATGCCCACACCATTGCGGCAGGGAGAAAAGGGAAGCTCAAGGGACATGGTGTGAGCTTCAGGTTGCATTTCTGCGAAGCTGGCCCAGCCTAAATAGACTTGTTTGCCTCAGCAGGGCTAAAATAAAAGGTGGCGCTGATAGGATGTGCACTGGTGCACTTGACCTGTGCTATATCAGCCCTCACATAGCCCTATTAGACGGATGGGGAAGAGGCTCAGAGGGGCTGAACTGTTAGACCGTGTCACACAGAGAGTTCAGTAGGGGATTTAGATTTCAAATCCAATCAGTCTGTCCCTAAAGATCATTCCTAATTCTCATATTCCAATTTTTACAGTCTACTTGCTAGCATTTCATTTTTTTAATTTGAGACCAGATCTAAACCTGAGCATTGTTAAGGGTGGAGTTCTGGTGCCAAATGCTGATAATTGCCAGAGGGGACTAGCTGGTTTTCTCTGAAAGGAAGACTGAAAATCCCCCCTCAGCAAACCTGTAAAAATATCAATGACTTAGGCTGGGGCAATAAATGATCAGTTGTTTGTCTAGTATCATTGGTGTCAGCCTGATCTCAGATCCCTGCAGAAATTTTCTCCCCTCTCCTTTACTATTACCTACACACACACACACACACACACACACACACACACACACACACACTTGGCCTTTACTGAACCAGCTGTAATGTTTTCTCCTCTATCCTTCAAAGCCAGAATGTACTGTAGAAGCAAGTATGGAGTCCATTGGAAAAGAGGAAAATCTTATACAAAAGAGAAATGTGAAAGCAACTTGGCCCCCACTGTCACCAGCTACACAAGTTCTTGTTCCCCAGTTTGTGTGCAGTCGAGCTGAGATGGAGGCATGAGTGCTCAGTGGACTGCTGGACACTTCACCACAGCTCTCTGGTGATTGATAGTCCACACCAGGGACACATGGAAGCCTGATCGTTTATTTCTGAGGTGTACCTTTGAGGCAGGTTTCATATACATATGTTCCTTTACTTCTCTTCTCTGGTCACATTTCTATGTCTAAAAATCCTTTTCATGACCTGGTAGAAAACCTCATGTGGGAACCCCCAGCCAGATTCCTCGACGGTAAGAAATCAAGCAACATCTGTACTCTCACTCTTGCTTTGGTTTAAATAAATACTAGTAACTTTAGAATTTATGGGGAAGAAGAAAAGTGCCACCCTGGAGTGTTCTGGCAGGAAGAGTTTGTAGAGTTTCATGGTGTTCTCTACCTTTTTCTTATCCCTTATAAGGGTCCTGTGACCTTGGATAGCTTGCTGAGACTGGAATAGCCACTGATCACAAATGTTAAACAGAGCCGATAATTCCCACCTCAAACAAAGGGACTCAGGGTGTCCTGTGCTCTGGTGAGGGCCATGCTCCCCAAGATTCAGCAAATGCTATCATTTTTCTCTGGGACCTTCAGTAAAAGGAAAGCGGAGGCTGTGAATTTCCATTCTGCTTCAGCCAGGGTCATAATACAGGGGATGGGTTGATGTCATCCAGGTGTGTGCTGACACTCTCCATGGCTAAATCTGGAGGGAAGTAGAGAAGCTGCCTCTTGTTGCTTGTCTTTGGGAAACAGCATGTGGTAATAAAGTCATCTGGTTGTTTGCCATGGGCCAGTTCTACAGTAACTATTTTCATAAAACCCAGAGTTATTTTGTCTATCAGTACAAGCCAAAGAGAAAGTGGATGGAATGAGGAACAATCAGAAAGTAGATCATGGTGAAGGACAATATACAATGTCTCTACTTTCAGCTAACTCTTGTGGGGTCCCTACTGTGCACAGACACTGTGCCGGGTAAACATATACCTTGGTGTTGGTTACTGAGCCTGAGGCATGATCACATCTGTGGGGTCCCTACTGTGCACCAGACACTGTGCCGGGTAAACATATACCTCGGTGTTGGTTACTGAGCCTGAGGCATGATCACATCTGTGGGGTCCCTACTGTGCACCAGACACTGTGCCGGGTAAACATATACCTCGGGGTTGGTTACTGAGCCTGAGGCATGATCACATACGGCAATGCAAAGGGAGGCAGCCGGGAGGCTAAGTGGTAGGTAAATCCTGGAACTAGCATATACTCCTGGCTGTAGGCGTGGGGCCTTGGCCTTAGCTTTGCACATCAAAACCTGGGCCAAGGGCCTAGAGCAGTTTAAAGATTGATCCTCAGAGGTCAGTAAAAGCTGCTCAGTGAGTGACCCCACTTTCCATCTCTCCTCTAATTACCACCCCTCCACTCCTTTTAGTCACAGCAAGCTCCCCTGTGGAGGGCATGGGAGCAGGCTAGAGACCCATCTTTGCCCGCTCCTTTTTAAATACCATCCTTTAAAGGCTGCTCTCCAAACTCAGAAGGAACCTGGAGCTGCTGGCTAGGGCTCAACCTCACAACAGCAGTAACTGAAAGATCTCATGTGGTCTGCACTAATTAGACCTGCCAAACCCATTACCAAGAAGAGCCAAGCACTTGGCAATTAGTGATGATTTGGCTAGTGTCCACCATTGCCAGATGGCCTCTGCAAGGCCCCACATCCTCAGAGCAATCACACGTGGAAGCAATGCAGATGGACAGAATGAACATTCTAGACATGCAGTGGGAAGATAAGACAATACTAATGGTCTAATCATAAATATAAGTTCTATTCATTGGACATAAACTATGCGCCAGGCTTGGGGCTAGACATTCCACATGTTTTCACTTCAGTTCTCAACATCACCCCTATGCTTTAGGTGCTAAAAGTATCCTCATTTTACTTGAAAACAAAGATAAACAAGGCTTTAAGAGGTTGTCCAATGTCATCCAACAAGAATATTTAAAGCTGGATGTAAACTCAGATCTGCCTAGTTGCAAAGCACATTCTGAAATCAAATATACCATTTTGTGATAACCTGGTAGGAAGAGCTTCCTGACGTAATATCTCTTCCCCAGCCTGATTATGACCCTCTTGTATATTCTCTTCTAAAGTATTAACCCTTTGATTAGTGAGTTTTTTTCATGCTCGCTGACCCCTGGGACTGAGTTTTTTTTTTTCAAAATATGAAATTAGTTCCAGTTACAGTTTTATTAACTTAAAATCATGTTTGTTTGATAACCAATTTATGGAAACAAGAATACTTTGCATTTTTTATTGTTGCATTACACATTTTAAAATAAAAATTTTTGTTATGATCATACTCTGAATGGTCAGGAGACACAAGGACGTACATGAACGTTCATACTACTCAAAGGGTTAAGCCCTTTATTTATATCCATAACTCTCACATGCTCAATGTTTATATCCCCATTGTACTAAGTGAAGGCAGAACTCTGTTGTTTTCTGCTCCACATCATCAACAACTCTTTACACTGTGCCTGGTACATGAAAAGTGGGCCTCTACTACTTGTCTACTTAATTAATAAAAGCAAACAATCAGGCAAGAGAAAGAGTGAAGGAAAAAAGACAGAACTCAGAGAACATGGAAAGATCATTGGGTTTTATACACATTTACAAAGATTTATCAGTGGTGTGTTGGTAATCTAGTTCTCTTGGGGGGAGCACCCTCATTGATACCTTGTATCAATTTCTGTGGTGTAAATATTTCCACCATGGCCAGTTTCAAGCTACCAACATGATGTCACTGAATGCAGAGTTGGAAAGAGAGGCACAGTATTGACTCATGTCAAATCCAGTAGAACTTTCTCAATTTGTTTGAAGTCTAGGGAAAGTCAGTCTCCTCTCTGATTTTCATTCACCTCCTCGGTAGAAGGAAGAATCTGGATTAATGGTTTCCACTTTCTCTACCAGCTCTGACTCTCTGCGAACATACATACAGTGTCTTTCATTCATTGCTTTCTCTTCTCACTAGTTGGGCTGATGAGAGTGAGAAGAAGGTCACAGGAACTAAGTCCCATGAACATAGAGTGAAGGGTTCATACCAACAGGCCGTTATAGCACATTGATACATTGCTTGCCTTTCTCAGAAATATCTCCCAGTGCTTTCAAAATAGGTCACTTTCTACGTTCAATGGAAGGAGTTAACCCATTTGCTTCCCACTTTTCAAAAGTTTGCTTTCTGCCACTTTGTTTTTATGAAAGACCTACATTAGTACCTGTTTTTGTTAACAAAGAAACCCAAAGTGCCTGACCAGGTGGTGGCACAGTGAACAGAGCATCAGACTGGGATGCGGAGGACCCAGATTCGAGACCCCGAGGTTGCCAGCTTGAGTGCGGGCTCATCTGGTTTGAGCAAGGCTCACTAGCTTGAGCACAAGGTTGCTGGCCTGAGCAAGGCGTCACTCAGTCTGCTGTAGCCCCCCTGGTCAAGGCACATATGAGAAAGCAATCAATGAACAACTAAGGAGCCACAACGAAGAATTGATGCTTCTCATCTCTCTCCCTTCCTGTCTGTCTGTCTCTCTCTGTCCCTCTCTCTGACTCTCTTTGTCTCTGACACACACACACACACACACACACACACACACACACACACACACAAAGTGTTTCTTTGCTTTTTCAAAGAAAGGCAAACAGTAATTATAGCGTTCAGCATTTGTTTTGCAGCAGGGCTTAGAGAGGCAGGGTGCCTACCCTGAGAAGGAAGAGGCATCCCTCCAAGCTCCCCAGGAATGACACTCAGAGTCCAAGCATTGAGCACCAGAGCTCTGAACTGTGTCTGGGAGCAACTGTGCTTTACCTCCATTTATTTTGTGCATGTGTTCGCAGGTGTGTCCTAAGGTAACTGCTTCACTTGATGCTATTTGAGCATGCAACAGGTTTCATCGGAAAGCCGCACTTGGGGATAGCAGGGGAAACCTGCAATTTCTCACCATTTTCAAGCATCAGTGGGTTTTGGAATGCTCATACTTAGCATTAGAAATAGCGAAAGACACATGAGCTGGAGAGGTGTCAAGGGGCTTTAGGCTCTCTATTTGAGAAACAAATGGATGCAATGTGAGCAGGAGACACCCCTATTTCATGCTCTTCTGATTCCTTTACCACCCCATCCTTTCTTTCAAATTTTCCTTTAAAGCACACAGACCTCCCTCCCAAGGTAACCTTAAGATGTCACAGAGTATTCTAGGGAGAACGGGGAGCTGTTATTGGGACTATCTGTGAGAGCTGTATTTCTGCCTCTGGGTGTTTTCAGTGGGTGGTCACTTGGCTTTAACATCTGAGTCTTACAGGGTTGCTAAGCCACCAGTGTGAGTGGTGATTCTGCAGAAAATTGAAAAATATAGGTTTCTATAAATAGAAAAGTCTTTCAAATAAAGTGACTATAATTTGGATAATTCCCATAGCCTATTTTAAGAAGGTTAGTGATTTAGAGACAAAGAGTGAGCTGCAAATGTTTACCCTCTTCTGGGACTCCTGGATCATTTCAGAACGCTGGCAGTCACCCACACAGCCTAGCTAATTAGATCTCTTGCCTTGACGTTTCTCTCCACCCCTCTGTCAATATGTGTGTTGTGTTTATTTCACATTCAGAGGCAGAGAGACTTTGTTGACCCACCAGCACTTGCCAGGAATGTTAGAAGGGTGAGGAGATGACACAAATGATGGAAACATAGTTCCTTTCTTCCAGGAGCTTTCAATATAGTAACAAAGGACAGAACAGTCAAGTAGCAGTCAAGGAGCAATGTAATATGAATGCGAACAGGTTCATGTAGGAGAAACACAGGACTTCGGACCATGTAGTGGGGAGAGAAGGCTCGAGAGCCAGACCACATTTACTTATCAGCCATATGACCTTAACAAAGTTACTTAACACTGTAAGATTCAGTTTCCTTGCATATACAAGGGATAATAATCATCATACTTATCTATCAAGTTGATTTGGGGATTAAATGAGATAGTGCATGTGAAGCACTCAGCGGACTTCCTGACATACAGTAAGCACCCGATAAATATCAGCTATGATTAGTGATTTTCCTTGAGAGCAACGTTTGGGGTGAGATAAGTGGGAGTGGTCACGGGCAGGAGGGGGGTAGGAAAGGGCATTGTAGGCAGAGTGAGAGACAGGAAGGTGGGGACGACCACCGCATATTTTGGTAATATTTAGTAGACCAAATTAATCCACAAAAGTAGTGAGGAGTGGAAAGGGATGGAGTTTGAAAACTGGAGCAAGCTCAGAGAGGTCTGCTACACACCTGCTAAAGAGGGTGACTTCACCCAAAGGCACAGGAGACCCACAGGCATTTTTAAGGCAGTGGTCAAATCCGTGAATCAGAGTTTCTCAGGAAATGCAATGAATTTGAGAGGAGAAAAGTTTTGAGGCAGGGAGACCCATTAGGGAGTTTCTGTCCAGAAATGCATAGTAGAAAACTATTGGCATTGGACAGTAGTGGACATCATGAGAGTGAAGAAAGACCCCCAGAAATAAATGTAGGATGAGAAGAATCAATGGTGAAGGCATAGGGAACCCCACATTTCAGTGAAGGTAGAGAAACAAGTGCTGACAGAGATGAAAGCGACAGTAGGGTAGCCAAGCCAGCGCTGGGAGCAGAGAGAGGGGCTGAGACTTGAAAAGAAGCCAAGAGTTGGAGCGATTACTGGTTCATTGATGGTCTAATTAGAGTTGTTTGAGTGGAATCTTCGATTGCAGCTAAAAAAAGGAGTTAGAAAATGAAATAGTGATTACATACAACTCTTCAAGGAACTGGGAGGTAACAGATAAAGAGACAGAGGTGATAAATTGGGAGGTAAGGGGTAAAGACACAAAAGGAAAGGGAAATTAGATGTTAAGTAATTTAAAGATTGAGATAGCCTGACCTGTGGTGGCGCAGTGGATAAAGCATCGACCTGGAACACTGAGGTCGCCAGTTTGAAACCCTGGGCTTGCCTGGTCAAGGCACATATGGGAGTTCATGCCTCCTGCTCCTCCCCTTCTCTCTCCCTCTTCCCCCCTTCTCTCCTCTCTAAAATGAATAAATAAGAATCTTAAAAAATTAAGATTGAGATAGTTTAACTATTTTGAAGTAGAATGTGTGGTTAAGAAAGAGGAAGTGAAAATACAGAGGAGATAGATGCCCACAGAGTCTAGAGAAAAGCAGATCAAAACCTGCAAGTGGAGAAGTTGGTCTTTGATCAGGGGGAAGACCCTGCCCTGGGGCAGGAGGGAGCAAACTAGGAATGCATAGAGGTAGCTCACATTGAGGGGTGGCGGTTTGCATGCTGGCCTGCGTTTTCTCTGTGGAATAGGTTTTGTCTTGTGAAGGACGTGGAGGTGAAGCCTGGATACTTGACTGGATTAGTAAGCTTTGGAGTAGCTCTATGGCCAATGAGGAAGGATATGGAGAAAGGCTGAGGAGAAGACTCAAAAGCATCACTTGTGCAGAACACATGATGTGGCAAAGAGAGCACGGCTGTCATTTTTTTAGCACTGCTGGGAATCCTGAAAGTAGTTGCAGAGAAAACATATATGTAGGATGATGGATTCAGGGCTGGGATTGTTGGGGAGCATATAGCAGAAGGGTCATCAGGTAAAGTAATGGGGAGTCTTCACAGAATTCTTACTGATATGGCTTTTAGTGGGGACCAGGCTAGCAGGGGAGAAAGGGAGGCCGGAGAGGCTGGTTATAGCAGGGCAAGAGGGAATAGCTGAGAGATTTAAGAATGTGCCCTTTGCCATCTTCCCATCATTCTCTCAGGACACCAGCATATCATCTACATCTCTCTTTCCCTTGGCAGTGGACCTTAATAAGTGAGCAAGATAGTCAATGCTGAAAACCAGTCCTCAAGAACATTCGAGGTCAGCGGGAGTGACCATATTCATTCCTTGGATAGCTTTGATGGTGATCATTGTAAGGACTGGAGCCTTTTTAGGGTGACACAGTTTTTGTGACAATGAAACAATCCCTATGTTCAATCATCTTATAATTTGATTTCCAGTAGCTCTGGATGGGTCATACCTTTTTATTTTCCTCTTCATTTCCCCTCCCCCCCCTGTATTAGAGGGATATCCATAAATTTTTACAAGAAAAATATTCCAGTTACATGTCTTAATCGTGGTCAAAGGAGGAATTCAAGTAATTTGGAAGGTGCCAAGGGTGCTAATTGACTTATGCATATTTTACAACTGATCTCAGAAATTGCTCCAGGAGTTAAGTTCCAACATGAGGTTAGGTAGCATCCTGTTGCTGTTCAAAATTGGATGTGACTGGGTGAAGTTATAACACCCTGCCTTAGTGTGAATGAGTCCATCTAATAACTTATGGAAGCTGAAGATGATAGACTTTGAATTCTTTGACTGACTCTGTTAAAGGAACATAATTGTATTGGATAGGAAGACTTGAGAATAATCTCACTAAATACTCACGTGCTGTTGAACTTGCCCTTTTTGGCAAGAGAGGGAGGAGGAGTCCTGTAACAGACTATCCAGCAGGGGCAAAAAGTCTTACTGAATTTAAACCTATGCATATTTTGTTTTTCTCTTTAATATTTACCATTAAAATTTTTTTTGTGCACTCTGTAAAAGGCATAACCTTTTATAACAAGGCTGTTTATTCACAAAACTTTTAAAGAAGAACTTTTATAGGCAGATGGATTTGTTCATATAAACTATGCAATATTATTTTTGGTAAATTAAATTTGTTCTCTGAGGTTGTAAATGAACTCTAAGCCCTGTGGCAATTAACATACCAGTATGAGAATAAACTCAACAAACTGTATTGATTGATCCACCACTCTATTTGCTGCTTAGGTTTTGTCCTAAGGTAGTATTTTGTCTCCCTCACTCCTCTTGGGAGTAGAAAGATTTAAGAAATAAGAATTCAGTGTTTCTCTCAGAGGACTAGGGGTTGAACATTGAGATAGGAGTAACAAACTTTGCTCTTTGTACTATGTTAGATCTGGTAAGAGAAGCAACTTTTTGGGTGAGAACAATGAATTATCATACACCTTCAGACACTCTTTTTTCCTAAAATTTTATCAATAGGAAGATAGGGTAGGTTAGTACACTCTAACCTATTTATCATAGTCAAATAGGCTATTCATGATATGGTCCTTGAATAGCTCTTCAATCTCCTTTGTTTACAACATTCTAATCATATTGGTCCTTCTTCAGTCCCTTATATAGCCCTCACATTTTACTACCACAGGACCTTTGCACATACTCTTTCCTTTACTTCTGTCATGGTTTTTATTTCTCTTTCTTAATTTTCAGCTTAGATGCCACTTCTTCAGAGCTGCCTTTCCTGAACAACCTACCTAAACTTGGTCTACTCACTAAAACCTGGTTTGATATATGCATGGCACTTATTGCAAAGTGGGATTTATTTTTGTTTGTTAACCTGATGGTATGAATCTAATTTTTTCCCCTTTCACCACTGTTAGCCCTAACACAAATCATGGCACACTGTGGGCATTTATTCATTTAATGAACTAATAGTAAGAATAACAATAACCTTTTATTAAACTATTGCCAGGTTCCGAGCAACTTGTTAAGCAAAATACAATGTGTCCGTAAAGTCATGGTGCACTTTTGACTGGTCACAGGTAAAAAATGCACCATGACTTTACGGACACACTGTATATGTAGTGATGTCAAGCAGTTTTGTCAACACCTCCTCAGTGAAAGTTACAATTTCTTCTTTATAGATTAGTAGTTAGATTAAGTTATTCATCCAGTGATTTGTGACTAAACTAAAGTTAAAATTCTGGTGGCTACAATATCAATTGTGCTATCAGCCATAAAATTTTATTCCTATTGCCATATTTTTAAGAGTAACAGATGGGGGTCCAAATTTAAATTGCCCAAAGTTCCTTTTAAATGCATGATAATGGATCAAGGTTTGTTTTTTTGTTTGTTTTATTTTTGTATTTTTTTGAATTTAGAAGTGGGGAGACAGTCAGACTCCTGCATGCGCCTGACTGGGATCCACCTGGCATGCCCACCAGGGGGCGATGCTTAGCCCCTCTGCGGCATTGCTCCGTTGCTGCTGGCGCCTGACGCAGAGGCCATGAAGCCGTCCTCAGTGCCTGGGCCAACCTTGCCTCAATGAAGCCTTGGCTGGTGGAGAGGAAGAGAGAGATCGAGAGAAAGGAGAGGGGGGAAGGGTGGAGAAGCAGATGGGCGCTTCTCCTGTGTGCCCTGACCGGGAATCGAACCCGAGACTTCCACACACTGAGCAGACTCTCTACCGCTGAGCCAGCCAGTCAGGACCAATCAGTCAGGTTTTTAAAACCCTGCAATTAGTTTTCTAACTTCTCCCCATGTGCACCTAACTTTGGAGTCCGTGAGCTGGTCTCAGTACTGAGTTTAATGATCTGGGAAGTTTGCTGAGGTGTCTTTTCCTCCCTGGTTAAAATACAATTGCTCTGTGGACTCCACTAACAATTTACTGAGATGCCAACAATCACCACAAAATGTGTATTTTAATAGGTATTCCCCCCCCACCACCACCAAAAAAAAGAGATATTTCAATTGCATGGAAGACATGGAAGACACACAGATATCTGAGAAAACAGAATTCTAGCCTCTATACAAGCTCGTCAAAATGTAATTTCATCATCCTGGATTTTTATTCCTCCCCAAGAACTCTAAGCCCCTGGAGCTGTTTTAATCTTGGATCATTAAAAGTTAATATAATTTGGATTGGTGCTATTCATTTTGTGTCTGGACACCTCATTTACCCAGCACAGGCTGAGTCCTGTGCATCCAGCCTATGTGAAAAATGTGTGTATCCAACTTACCTTCAATCAAGTTACAGACCCAGATGGGAGTAATCAATAGCTGATTGTTGATAAATGGTAATTGTTACAAAGAATACAGATTCAAATGTCAGCCACAGAATGGATGCCAGCTATTTGTTGTTGGGTAATTCAGGACTGTCAGGAGGTAACAAAGAGAGAACGCTATGCGGTAGTCATTACCTAGCCCAGGGAGCAGTGTTAAACATCAATCCTTGATCTGTGAAAGTATCAGAAGCGTGGCAGCCAGACAGGGTTTGTAAGGGGGTAGGTGTTGGGGTTAGTTTAATCAGCCCAAGTTTCTCAAGCATGTGCTGCAAAGGACTATAACATCTAGAATCCCATCTAAAGGGTTAGATTTATCTTGTCTGTCTCCCATAGTAGTAAAATTGGATAGAATTATGATCTAGAGGATGGTTACTCCTGGGTGGTGAGGTTGCATGGGGTCAGAAGATAATGGGAATAGGCAGAGCAGTACTTTTAGATTCAGGACTAAACTATTCATACTGTAAATAGCTTCCTGTGTGGTTACCACCATTTCTTTTAGGATCTACGGTCACTTAATTGACTCATTAATCTTTCTCATTCACTTATTTATTCATTTGTACCAAACAATCCACTGAGCTCCTACTATATGCAGACACTGTTGTAATAGAAATGCAAAAATATATAAGACTAAAAATACAGACGTTGCCTGTAGAGTGGTTATACTCTATAAAGGTGAAAGACAGATATAATAGTTATAAAAATACAATGTGATAACATCTATATTATAAGTTTATGGAGTTGTGAAAATATAAATCTGAGAGTATCATTGGTGAAGTGATAATGGAGTGGGGGAAAGTGTCATATGTAAAGAGATTTTTGATATTGATTTTGAATGATGAGATCTTCATCATTCACCAAGTGAGAAAGGTAGACAGATGGCAGTTTAGGAAAAGAACAATTGTAAAGGCTGCCTGGATAAGAGCCAGTACATTTATTTGCTTGGAAAATAATGGTGTGTGAGCTGATACAGTGGGAATTAAAATGGGGATAAGCAAGGGAACAGTTTCATGCTGAGAAATGTTATAGTTTGCTCTTATACCCAATGTCTCCTTCAGATTTTTAAGAAAGGGAGTCATCTATATGTTTCCACGTTTTATATACAGCCCCTTCTGGAAGTATACAGTGAATATATTGTAGAGTGGAAATATTTAAGTCTTTGAAGCTAGAAATGTTGCAGTAGTCCAGTTAAGAGATGTTGTGGGATAGACAGGAAGGAACAATGCTGGTGGTGTCCACTGGGATGGGGACCATGGAGGAAGAACAGGGGCGAAGATGTGAATAGGGAGTTTGCGAAAAGAACATGTTGAGTTTGAAAGCACCTCAGGAATTTCTGGTGAGGATGGAAGAAAAAATGGGACATATGGGGTTAGAGGTTAGTAAAGATGTCAGCAAGTAATATAGGGGTTTGAAATAACTATATGATGGGTATTCTGATAATTGGTAAAATCATGGGGATGGGGAGTCATGGGTAGGGTAAAGGCATGGCGAATGTTCACATTCAGGGGGTGTGAACAGAGGAGACACCAATAAAGGAGATCAAGGAAATGTTTAGAAAGGTCAGAGGGCAACTCTGAGGGAAACCCAAATAAAATGCCTTTGTCCAACAACTATGATAATGAAGGCATCAATGAAGAACCCCAAGTTGGTCCTTATAGTGAATGTGTTTTATTAACTGTTTGGTTTTTGTCAATTTATATTAATAGTCTCTATTGAATTTTAGCAGATCTCTACTGAATTTTAGTTGACCATCTACTTAGTGTAATAGTAGATAATGAAAGATTTTCTGTGGCCATGCCAGCAATGATTTCAGAAGAATGGTGAGGCATGTTTGTAAGTCAGAATGTTATAAAACTACATTATTATTATTATGTGAATGGTATTTGCTCTTCACATAAGGAGAAGACCTCATTATCATACTTATTAAGGTGATGGGTTTTAATAAAAAACCCTTTTTAATTAATGGTTCCTACATTATGGTTTATAATTAAGCTTGGGCTAAAGCCCAAGAGAACACTTGTTTCAGTTTTATAGGTGACCTATTGGCACTGAGTCAGACATGTTTGTTCAGTTGCATTTGTACATATTTCATAGTTGAATAGGGGTGCTGGTTAAGGAATGTTTTATCTCTTGATACATTAATTCATTCAGCAACTATTTATTGGGCTCTAGACTCTGGGAATAAAGCAGTAAAAATAGTCAATATCTCTACACTCACAAGGTTGTTTGGAAGATGGCAGGGGAGAGAAATAATCTATCACTCAATCAAATATCAGTAGTACTGATAACAGCTTTGAAAAAATAAGGTAGAATAAGGGACAGAGATGAAAGGGAGCCTTGCATTTAAGAATAAAAGCCTCTGGGCCTCACACCTGGAGGGCTCAGCAAATGCAAACTCCCCATGAATACAATGTGCTGCTGAGCACTGGCTCTCAGCAATCTTCTCTCATTCTGCTGTCTGCCTTTTCACTCTCCCATGTGGACTCGCTTGGTCAGCAGCTGGTGAACCCAGTAACTGGATAACTCTCAAAGGACCTGCTGTGTCTCCTCAGGGTCTTTCATCTATGGAGTGACTCTGGCTCTCCATGGCTAGACCACTCTTCATCTGTCAGCACCCCAGCGGGAGGACAGTTCCCATGGGCAAACTGTGTATCCCTTGCCACCCAGCTTTTCAGTTTTTGGTATTTATTTATGTTTTAATTCACAGTAGTTTCAACAATTGTAACAGTAATACATAATGTGGTGGAAACATTCAAATAATAGAAGAATATTAAAATTTTTCTTTTCTCTAAACGTACTTTCCCTGTTTCTCCAAGCTGAACCTACTCCCTAGAAGGAATAACCTTCAGCAGTTCTTTTTGTATTTTTTCATCAACGTAAGAATAAGAGGTAGAGGCCCAAACCCCAATCCTACAATACTGAAGTATCCTATCAATCTTTTCATATCAGGATATAGGCTCTACTAAGCTTTAGTCTCACCTGCTCAAGAAGTTCTTTGGCTGTCTTTGGGTAGGGCACCAGGCTAGAAGACAAAACTATCTGCTAAGCAGGACCCATGTACCGTCTATGCAGTGTGAAATAACAGATTGGTTGGAGACCCAAGACTTTTAAAAGCCGGCAGTGACAGGAATGTGTAACCTTGTAGTGGCAAAGATTCTAATGTGGTCCAAATCCAGAATGCAGTATGACATCAGTGGTTAGCTTTGTGCTTTTCATGGCTCCCCAAGCCCACTGATGCTTCCCGTCTCTGGAGCTGAAATGACCACACGTCTTCCTGAGATAGAGTAAGCTCTGTCCCAGCAGATTTTGTCCTTTTTCACTCTAGGCCTCTGAGACTTCTAACTTGTATTCAATGAAATAGGTGCATTTTGCATGTTTTAATTAATTACTTCTTTTTAAAAATAATATTTTATAAAGGGAACAATATAAACAGGCACAGAAAGCCAATACATATTTTATAGTGGAATACAACTATAAAAATAAGTATGATTAAAAACAAGTAATATTAAATTTTAGCTAGATTCTGTTTCCTGCTGAGTCTCTGATCCTACTATTTCTTTGTTAGGAAAATAAAAGAGGTATCTCTCCTTAAGGTATTCAGAAGAATAAAAGAGGAATTAAAACAAACAAAATGAAAAATTACCTGTTTTTACTAACCCATAAAACACCCAGATTCTTCCCTCAAGGATTCAGGGCTGTGACACTGGTGAGTGTGGTCAGCAGGCAGCCACCAGCTATTAGCTCCTTCAGGACCCATCTCAGCTGCAGAGAGCTGTCCTACCCTCATTAATGTCTTTCCCAGAGCAGCACCCACACAGTCACTGAGGGGGTCAGGGTATAAGAACAGACTATTTTGGCCCAAAGAGATCATTCTGACAGACAACATTTGCACTACACCTTCCTGTCAGGTTTGCTGTTTCTTAATTTCTTCCCCTTTCTATGGATAGATGTCAATGTCTAATAAGCATCATGTATGCAAATTTCTCTTTTCTTTTCTTTCCTCTTTCTTCTTTTCTTCTCTTCTTTTTGATGAATGACAACTTTATTTCTTACACTTAAAGGTTGATAAAAAACCATTATGAATTCTCTTAAAAAATACAATACCTCAATTAAAAGCAATGATAACTATATTTACTTATTAAATTCTATTTAAATTTTCTAAAACACAGCTTGAAAACATCTGTCATGCATTTTTATTCTCAGTACAGTAAATTCAAGATCAAGTATACATGTTACATGCATCAAGGCTAAATTACAAATTATCATAGTTATCATCATCATCATTATCATCTTCACAATTTCTTTTCAATCTACAGGGAATCCTTGGATTACGACAGTCTCAACATATGACATTTTTTTTTAAAGTCTTTTTTATTTTTATTTTTGTTTATTCATTTTAGAGAGGAGACACAGAGTGAGAGAGAGAGAGAGAGAGAAAGGGGGGAGGAGCTAGAAGCATCAACTCCCATATGTGCCTTGACCAGACCAGTGCAGGGTTTTGAACTGGCGACCTCAGTGTTCCCAGGTCGACGCTTTATCCACTGCACCACCACAGGTCAGGCTACATATGACATTTTGAGATTACAATGTTCACTCCTATAAAAACTTTTAAAAAATTGAGACATGAGTGTTTCAGCTTACACCATTAGCATTGTACTTGACCCCATGCTCAAGCCAGCGACCTTTAGTTTCAAGCCAGCAACTTGATCCCACACTCAACCAGCCATCCTATGTTCAAGCTGGTGAGCCTTCACTGAAGTCAGATGAGCCTGTGCTCAAGCCAATGACCTCAGGGTTTAGAACCTGGGACCTCAGTATCCCAAGCTGATGCTCTATCCATTGTACCACCACTGGTCAGGCAGTCCTGATTTAAATGCAAGTTCTTTGCATAGCATGCTTTTTCTCCTGGTGTACCAGTGAGCAGGCTGTTTGGAATGTTTGGAAGCAACATGGTCTTCAGTCCTGCATGCCAAATTTCTCTTTTCTTTCTTTCTTTCTTTCTTTCTTTCTTTCTTTCTTTCTTTCTTTCTTTCTTTCTTTCTTTCTTTCTTTTTTTGTGACAGAGACAGAAAGAATCAGAGAGAGGGACAAATAGGAACAAACAGACAGGAAGGGAGAGAGATGAGAAGCATCAATTCCTCATTGCAGCACCTTAGTTGTTCATTGATTACTTTCTCATATGTGCCTTGATTGGGGGACTACAGCAGACCGAGTGACCCCTTGCTTGAGCCAGCAACCTTGGGTTCAAGCTGGTGAGCCTTGCTCAAACCAGATGAGCCCATGCTGAAGCTGGTGACCTCAGGGTCTCAAACCTGGGTCCTCTGCCTCTGCCTCCCTGTCCAATGCTCTATCCATTGTGCCACAGCCTGGTCAGGCTTGCACGCCAAACTTCATCTCAGCATCTGCTTTGAGAGAATCCAACCAGAAAATACATTTAATGTTATTTAATATTGGGTCAGTTTGCCACCCAAATGCAATCTGGTGCAAATAAAATGCCCAAATTTGGAGTCAGATAAACCCAAAATGTAATGTTCTTATTGTTTTTTAAATTTTGTTTTTTGATTTTAGAGAAAGAGGAATGGAGAGAGAGAGACAGAAACATCAATCTGTTTCTGTATGTGCCCTGGCCAGAGTTCTAACCTGCAAACTTTCTGTATCAGAATGATGCTCTAACGAACCAAGCTATCTGGCAGGGTCACCCTATTTCTTTTATTTTATTTTATCCTCCCTAAATTCTCAACTTCATTAAATCTAAAATAAGAATAACAATTCCTCACTGAAATTCTTTATACAGTGAAAAGACACATGTATGGAATTTAGTATGAGGATTGACTTAGAGAATATTCCATAGCTAAATTATGCATAAGCTGTCTAATAAAAATGTAAAATAAGCCACAAATTTGAGTTATATATGCAATATAAAATTCTGTGGTGGCCACATGTAAAAAATAAAACATAATTGAAGTTGAAATTAATTTTAATGATGTATTTTACTTCACCCAATATCTGCAACATATTATTATTATTATTTCAACATATAATCAATGTAAAAATTATTAATGAGATATTAAACTTTATTTAGTATTTAGTTGTAGGAAACTGGTGTATATCTTATACTTGGAGCTCATTTTAATTTGCATAAACCATGTTTCAATGGTCAAACACTACATGTGGCACCTGACCAGGTGGTAGTGCAGTGGATAGAGCATCAGACTGGGATGTGGAGGACCCAGGTTCAAAACCCCAAAGTTTTTGGCTTGAGCGCGGGCTCATCATGTTTGAACAAGGCTCACCAGCTTGAGACCAAGTCACTGGCTTGAGCAAGGGGTCACTCGGTCGGCTGTACCTCCCCCCCCCCCCACCCGTCAAGGCACAGATGAGAAAGCAATCAATGAACAACTAAGGTGCTGCAATAAAGAATTGATGCTTCTCATCTCTCTTCCTTCCTGTCTTTCTGTCCCTCTCTCTGTTTCTGTCACAAACAACAACAACAACAAAAGAAATTCACACATGGCTAGGGGCTACTGTATTGAACAGCACAGTTCTAGAAAATATCTTGAGTTTTATCTCTAATCCATTGTAAACCTTCAGAGAAAGAGAGAATGATAGGGCTAAATGATAGGGGCTATGCAAAGTCTAGAAAAGGCTGGACTGGGATGAAGTCAGTGGGAGGGAATATCTTGACAATACTCCTCCTATCTCATAAATACTCACGGTATGATCGCTACAGAAACTCCCAGCTAATATACTAGACAGATAGTTGGTAGAACATATGCACCATTAATTGAGAATAATCACTTCTACAGTTTTAGCTGAAATATGGTTCAGGGTAATAAGCATAAAATTGCATTCTTCATCAAAGATATTATTTATAGAAAAATGTAAAGAAGTCCTATTTTCAAAAGATGGGAAGGAAAATAAAATATTTCAGAGCAAGTTTGGATATAAGAAGATACACTAAAATTTCAAGATATTTTTTGAGTTTGCCAGGATTAAGACAATAATTTTTGTGCTATTTCACAAGCTTTATTGAAAGTATAAAAATATTTTCATGATAAGGAAGGAATATTAGCCTGTCACAATCACCCACACATTTACTGAATCAATAAATAGTTACTACCAAAGACCTAATAAGAGGAGAAAAGAGTTAACATTTATTGAGGGTTGACAATGTATCATTCATGGTTCTAAGTCCAGTGCTTGGATTGAACAAACCATATGCAGGTATGGCTATAATCCCAATATGATGTTTGAGGTCTGTGAGGTGTGGAGAATAATCATATGCCCAATGTCACACAGCCAGTAGGAGACAGAATCAATGTTTCGTCTCAGTCAGACAGTCTGTTTCTACAACTTCCACCCTTTTGTACATGGAAAACAAAAGGAATCAGAGTTGGTTTTTGCTTCTTTCAGTACTAGAGGCCTAGGAAAAGGGATAAGATAAGCATATAGGTAAACTTGATAAAAGGTAATGTAAAAAAATATGATAGAAGGAAAAAGTGCGCTGGGAACTTAGCAAAGCATGTGGAAGTACATCCCTCCATATCTTACAGATGAGGAAATTCAAGTCTAACAGTAGTTCTTTAACACATCCAATTATTAAGTGACAGAATCCTTTTAGAACTAAGTCTTGTTACTTGGAAGTGTGCTTTACCACTCTTAGTATAGTCTCTCCGAAGTGGTGGCTATTGTTTTAATACTATCAGATTTTATTTTGTTTCCCTTTATCCAACTGCTGCATGTACAAACATTCCAGTTTGTTGAAAACTGTTTAAGATTTTTACTGAACCAAATTATTTGCAAATTATATCACTGTTACCAGAAGTAATAATTCAAAGAGTAAATATTGTAATATGAGGAAAGAAAACTGATTCCTACCCATTGTACTCTATTCGCTTGAGACTGTGTGTGGATAAGAACCAAGAGATATTTCAGCTGAAAAATGGGAGGATTTATTGCTCTCAAATTGTCATCTTACATCTATGAGAATGGATTTTATGTTTTTGAGATATCTTGCTCATGAAGAGAACTCATTCCCAATCCAAGCATAGTTCTTCTAATTATCTTGGGAAATATATTTGCAGATGTTGTATTGAAACAACTGGAGGCCCTGCGGTCGTGTTAGCACATAAACACTCTATCATTCCAAATAACATTATGTCACCCACAACTGTTCTTAGTGACATATTTCAATACTGAAAGGCAGTATTTCCCAAGCATCCCCAAGATCTCCTGTGGGGAAAGTGAGTTCCACAATCAAAGATGTTTTGGGAGCTATGATTAACAGTTGATTTACGCCAAAACTTCTCAGGGAGTTTAGTATGAAAATGAATGCTTACTCTATAAGGATTTAATTAAAGTATTTGATCAAAAGCTTTACCCCCACAATCTCTATTTATTTTTTATTTATTGAAGAGCATTTCCTAGATTTAGGGTTGGCCTAAATATATTTGAATATAAAATTGTCAATATTTGACCACTTTTATCCTACATAAACAGCATCATCATATAGCTCTACTTAAATACTTTGGGAACATTGCATTTAAGCTTAGTTCTGAGAGCTGTTCAGTGATTTGTACTATATTTTGGTTTCTGATTCAAAATCTTTCCTAACCTTCACCGTTAACTTAATCTAGGCTTGTTCTTCATACAAATTCTAATTCTGTTTGCGCCCCTCATGAAGAAGTGGAACTTCATAACTATTAATATCAGATTAATTTAATCTTAGCTTCACACCTCTAATGATCTAATTTACCAGAAAAAAATCATCTTCCATGGTTGAGACAGTTGGGCATAACCTCAATACTTTACTGATAGTTGCAATTAATTTACAGGAGATCAATAATCTCAGTGCAAAGGCCCACAGAGATAATAATTTAGAAAATATAGGAGATTCCAAGATGGGAATTGAGTAGGCAGACATTCCAACTGCCACTTCCCAGGACCAAATTGGATTACAAATTAATTTAAGAACAATCATCTTGAAAAACCAACTTTGGACTAAACAAAGAAGACTCTATAAACAAGGATCACAGAAGAAGTCACACCAAGGCTGGTAGGAAGGGCGGAGATGCAGAAAGGGCTGCCCTGCTCCCAGGAGCGAGGGGTGGTGGAGGGTCCAGAGGGACTCTCACTGTGGGAGGGTCACCCTAAGAGGTGTGGGTGCTCAGGCCCAGGCCAGGAGCCCCATCCTAGAGCCCCAGAGCCTAGAAGTGCCCAGATGGAATTTGGTGGTGAAAAGAGTCGCGTTTCTGTCTGCGAGAAAGAGAGTTTTCTGAGAATCAGACTCTGTCTTAAAGGGCTTGAGGACAACTAAGGAACCGCAGTGAAGAACTGATGTTTCTCATCTCTCTCCTTTCCTGTCTGTCTGTCCCTCTCTCTGACTCTCTTTGTCTCTGCCACACACACAAAAAAAGGGGCCTGAGCAGAAAATCTCATTCACAACCACTTACCTAGGGCTCTGGGGGAGGGAGAGCTGAAAAGACTGGAGTAGTATGAGCAGAATGTCAAGTTGGAGGCCCAGGGAGAGACAGGGTGGGAGACGGCCACCCTAACCCCTGTACTGAGTCATTCTCCAGTGCTTCAGTTGCCATCTTTCTTGGGAAGAGCATCCCCCAGAGTGGCATCAGCCTGGAGAAAAGCAAATTCTCCACCCTTGGAGTCTCTCCTGCTCCGGTCAGGGAGAAAGGTTGTTCTTAGAGGCCAGGAAGAAGGGAGCATGTCAGTGACTCAGTTTTCTGGTGCTGAGGCCGGAGCTACATCCCCACACTTTCCCGAGTCTATGACAAGTGCTTCCACCTCACAGGAGACTCAGTTGAAATTGTGGGCGGGCAGACCACACCTGTAGGTCTCAGAGGCCACACCCACTGGACTTCTGGGGCCACATCCTACAGAGTTCTGTTAAAAAAACTCTGAACAGACTGAAACCTGGGGCCGAGGAGCGGAGACACACTGACCACCATTCCTAATCACTGAATTGCTGCAGGCTCTAGACTCTAGAGACCAGCAAGCAGCCAGCAGACAGAGGCTGCAGAAGGAAGGACTCAGGGAACCCTGGACTTTTAAGTGGACTTTCCCCCAGGCCCAGTGTGGGTAAAAGCCAGTCTAGGTGCATGGCTGGTATTTCCATGTGACCTGGCAGCCACAAACTCTGGATTGCTTGTAGCTCCAAGAAGGTTGCTGAGGGCCAGTCAAGGGTAGTGTTTCCCACTGGTCTGTGCCAGTTTTCTGCCAGGGAGGCACATGCAGTGGCCAGCTGCAGAGAGCATTGGTTCAGTACCTAACAAACCTTGCTAGAGTGATATCTTAATGAAGGGCTCCTCATACCTGGCCCAGCTGAGGTGAGTTCTATTCTCTGTGATAAATACCTGCACAACAGCTCATATGCATTGGATAGGGTGGCGCTACACAGTCAGTTGGCCTGGGTGCTGAATATCCTACTCTGCTGGGATAGACTCCAAAGGGGGAAAGGAGAGAGGCTTGAAGCATGGGCATCAAAGTGTGGGTCCCTGTGAACCTATTGTTGGATCTGGTCGAAGGGCTTATCCACTTTCTGGAGGACACAGTCAGACCGAGGAGAGGGCTCTCTCAGTCTTCCTCCCTGAGACCAGGGTCTCATGAACGGTAAGAATTTCTACAGAGGGAACTGTTGCACCCACTTGATCTGAGGCTGCGGTTTACCTTGGGGAGAAATAAAATTTGAGTATCCAGCTGTGGCTGAGGGACTAGGCTCTGAAGTAGCGACCACAATCCCTGTACTGAGATACTGCCCAAGAGACCCTGAAGTAGGAGGCCACTATTGTTGTATTCCCAACCTCAGCTTCCCTAACCCAACAATCTTGCAACCTTTAGAGGTATTGGTTGGTGAAGCCAGTCTGGGCCCACACTATAATCTTTCTACAGAAGGCTCTGGGAAGAGCTACAAGAGGAAGTGGAGCAGCTGAAAAGTAGAGGCAGATCTTATGGAGATTGGAGCTTTTATGGAGCTTCTGTCAGTTCTAAGCAGGAGGAATCTGATCCTCATACACAGGATGGTCTCTCCCACACAACCCAGACACAGAAAATGCAGACAAAAACAGCATAAAGAGCAGTAGCCGCAGACAAGTAGCCCACAGCAGGTTACAAACAACAGGTGATGCCAACCTAAGAAGATCTAGAACCAACACGTCTGCTAGTTGGTGGCAAACAGCATCAACCCTAGACTCAGCTACCTACACAAGCAGCATGCCCAAAGGAGGAGCCTATACACAGACAAAATGGGTAGACAAAGAAATGTGACCCAAATAAATCAACAAGATAAATTTTCAGAAAAAAGAACTGAATGAGATGGAAGTAACCAACCTACCAGATGCAGAGTTTAAAACAATGATTTTTGGGATGCTCAAGGATTTTAGAGCAACAATGAATGGACACAATAAGCACATAAATAAAGAGATAGCAAGCATCAAAAAAGACATGGAAATCATAAAAAAAGAACCAGTCAGAAATGACAAATACAATACAGAAATGAAGACTGCACTAGAAGGAATTAACAGCAGGATGGATGAAGCAGAGGATCAGTCAGTGATTTAGAGGACAAGATAAATAAAAACACAGAAACAGAGCGGCAAAAAGAAAAGAGGCTCAAAAAGTCTGAGGAAACTCTAAGACAGCTCTGTGACAACATGAAGAGAAACAACTTCTACATCATAGAGAATCTGTTTGAAGAAATTATAGCTGAAAACTTGCCTAAATTGATGAAGGACAAAGTCACAGAAGTTCAAGAAACACAGAGAGTCCTATTAAAGAGGAACCCAAGAAGGCGTACACCAACACACATCATAATTAAAGTGCCAAAGTTAAGAGGCAAAGAAAAACAGTTAATTACCTACAGAGGAGGCTCCATAAGGATGACATCCGACTTCTTAACAGAAATACTTGAGACCAGAAGGGATTGACAAGAAATATTCAAAGTGATGCAAAGCGAGAACCTACAACCAAGACTTCTTTATCCAGCAAGGCTATAGTTTAAAATTGAAGGAGAAATAAAAAGCTTCCCAGACAGAAAAAAAAAACAAACCCAAAAACTGAAGGAATTTGTTACAACCAAACCAGTACTGCCAGAAATGTTAAGCAGCCTGCTGTAAAAAGAGGAAAAAAAAATAATCTAGAAAAAGAGGATTGTAGATTTAAAGAATAAAATGGCAATAAACAACTACATATCAATAATAAACTTAAATGTAAATGGCATAAGTGCTCCAATCAAAAGACATAGGGTAGCTGCATGGATAAGAAAACAGGACCCATACGTATGCTGTTACAAGAGACCCACCTCAGAACAAAAGATACACATACACTAAAAGTGAAGGGGTGGAAAATATATTTCATGCAAATCGAAATGAAAAAAAAGCTTGGATAGCAATACTTATATCTGACAAAATAGACTTTAAAACAAAGGCTGTAGTAAGGGATAAAGAAGGTCACAATGTAATGATAAAGGGAACAATCTAACAAGAGGATATAACCATTGTAAATATCTATATGCCTAATATAGGAGCACCTAACTAGATTTTGATGGAAATAAAGGGTAAGATCAACAGAAATTCTATAATAGTAGGAGATTTTAATACCTAACTAACATCAATGGATAGATGCTTCAGACAGAAAATTAACAAAGAAGCAGTGGCCTTAAATGACACACTAGATCAACTGGATTTAATTGATATCTTCAGAACGTTTCACTCCAAAGCAGCAGAATATACATTCTTTTCAAGTGCTCATGTTACATTCTCTAGGATAGACCACATGTTAGGACACAAAACGAGTCTCAATAAATTTAAGAAAATTGAAATCATATCAAGCATCCTCTCTGATTACAATGGCTTGAAACTAGAAATCAACTATAATAGAAAAACTGAAAAACATTCAAATACTTAGAGGCTAAATAGCATGTTAATAAATAACGAATGGGTTAACAATGAGATCAAAGAAGAAATAAAAAATTTTCTTGAAACAAATGAAAATGAACATACAACAACTCAAAATATATGGGACACAGCAAAAGCAGTACTGAGAGGGAAGTTCATAGCAGCACTGCAGGCATACCATAAGAAGCTAGAAAAAGCTCAAATAAACAACTTAACCCTGTATCTAAAAGAACTAGAAAAAGAACAAATAAAGCCCAGAGGATGTAGAAGAAAGGAAATAATAAAGATCAGTTGGAAAAAAATGACATAGAGGCTAAAAGAATAATACAGAAGATTAATAAAACCAACAGCTGGTTTTCTGAAAAGGTAAACAAGATTGATGAACCTTTAACCAGACTCACCAAGAAAAAAAGAGTGAGGACTCAAATAAATAAAATTAGAAATGAAAGTGGAGAAGTAACAACTGACACAACAGAAATACAAACGATTGTAAGAAAATACTAAGAAGATCTGTATGCCAAAAAATTGGACAATTTAGGTGAAATGGATAACTTCCTAGAAACATAGAATCTTCCAAAACTCAATCTGGAAGAATCATAAAACTTAAACAGACCAATTACAACAAAAGAAATTGAAACAGTTATCAAAAAACTCCCAGCAACAAAAGTCCTGGACTGGGTGGCTTCACAGGTGAATTTTAACAAATATTCAAAGAAGAACTAACTTTTATGAGGCAAGAATAATTCTCATTCTAAAACCAGGTAAAAACATTACAAAGAAAGAAAACTATATAGGCCAAATTCCCGATGAACTTAGATGCTAAAATTCTCAACAAAATATTAGCAAACTGGATCCAGCAATACATGAAAAAAAATCATACATCATGATCAAATGAGATTTATTCTGGGGAGGCAAGGCTGGTATAATATTTGCAAATCAATCAATGTTATTCATCACATAAACAAAAGGAAGGATAAAAATCACATGATAATATCAATAGATGCAGAAAAGCATTTGATAAAATCCAGCACCCATTTATGATCAAAACTCTTAGCAAAGCAGAAATACAGGGAACATACCTCAACATGATAAAGGCCATCTATGAAATACCCACAGCCAACATCATACTAAATGGGCAAAAATTAATAGTAACCCCCTTAAGTTCAGGAACCAGGCAGGGGTGCCCCCCCTTTCACCACTCTTATTCAACATAGTTCTGGAAGTCCTAGCCAGAGCAATCAGACAAGAAGAAGAAATAAAAGGCATCCAAATTGGAAAAGAAGAAGTAAAACTATCATTATTTGCTGATGATATGATACTGTACATAGATAACCCTAAAGTCTCAGTCAAAACACTACTAGATAAATGAATTCAGCAAGGTGGCAGGATATAAAATTAATATTCAGAAATCAGTGGCATTTTTACACTCCAAAAATGAACTGTCTGAAAGAGAAATTAAGGAAACAATTCCATTCAATATTGCAACAACAACAAAAAATATAGTACCTAAAAGTAAGTTTAACTAAGGAGGTAAAAGACCTGTACTCAGAAAATTATAAAACATTGATAAAAGAAATCAAGGAAGATACAAACAAGTGGAAGCATATATTGTATTTATGAGTAGGAAGAATAAACGTCATTAAAATGTCTATATTACCCAAAACTATCTATAAATTCAACCAATTCCTATTAAAATACCAATGGCATACTTCAAAGACATAGAACAAATATTTCAAAAATTTATATGGAACTAAAAGAACACAAATAGCATCAGCAATCTTGAAAATAAAGAATAAAGTGGGAGGTATCACACTTCCTGATATCAAGTTATACTACAAGGCCATCATACTCAGAACAGCTTGGTACTGGCATAAGAACAGGCATACAGATCAATCTAACAGAACAGAAAACCCAGAAATAAAGCCATGCCTTTATGGTCAATTGATATTTGACAAAGGAGGTAAGAGCATACAATGGAGTAAAGACAGTCTCTTTAATAAACGGTGTTGAAAAAATTGGACAGGTACATGCATAAAAATGAAACTAGACCACCAACTTACACCATTCACAAAAATAAATTCAGAATGGATAAAAGGCTTAAATGTAAGTTGTAAAACCATAAATATCTTGGAAGAAAACATAGGCAGTAAACTCTCCGATATTTCTCGTAGCAGTATTTTTGCTGATTTATCTCCACAGGCAAGTGAAATAAAGGACAGAATGAACAAAGTGTACTATATGAAACTAAAAAGCTTTTGCACTGAAAAAGACACCATTAACAAAGTTAAAAGACAACTCACACAATGGGAGAATATATTTGCCAATACATCTGAAAAGGGCTTAATAACCAAAATTTATAAATAACTTCTAAAACTCAACACCAGGAAGGTAAATAATACAATTAAAAAATGGGCAAAAGAACTGAACAGACACTTTTCCAAAGAGGACATACTGATGGCCAATAGGGATATGAAAAAAATGTTCAACATCACTAATCATCAGAGAAATGCAAATTAGAACCTCAATGAGATATCACCTCACACCAGTCAGAATGGTGCTCATTAACAAAACAACACAGAATAAGTGCTGGTGAGGGTGTGGAGAAAAGGGAATCCTCCTGCACTGCTGGTGGGAATGCAGACTGGTGCAGCCACTGTGGAAAACAGGATGGCCTTTTCTTAAAAAATTAAAAATGGATCTGTCTTTTGACCCAGCCATCCCACTTTTAGGAATATATCCTAATAATACCAAATCACTGATTCCGAAGAAGATATGCACTCCCATGTTTATTGCAGCATTGTTTATAGTGACCAAGATCTGGAAACAGCCTAAGTGCCCATCAGTGGACAAGTGGATTAAAAAACTGTAGTACATATACACAATGGAATACTATGTGGCTGTGAAAAAGAAGGAAATCTTACCTTTTGCGATGGCATGGATGGACCTGGAGACTATTATGCTAAGTGAAATAAGCCAAGCAGAGAAAGACAAATATCATATGATCTCAATTATATGTGGAATCTAATGAACAAAGGAACTGAGGAATGGAATAGAGGCAGAGGCGGGGTCACAGGGATATGGGGGAAGGGGGAAGGTGTTGTATTCAGTGGGACACTTGAACCCATGTCAACACAATAAATTAAAATTAGTAAAAAAAATTCGCTAAATTAACCAGGTGCAAACCCCCAGCTACTGGTGGCCATTGCTGAGTGGAACCTATCCAACACTGTCCAACACAGGGGAAACATATGGGATGAGGAGACAGAGATGTCCCTGATAATGTCACCTGAGCCATGGCTAAATTTGTCCTACTCTTTGAATTTTTATTATGTCAACCAATAAATCTCCCTTTTAAGTTAAAATAAATAAATAAAATATACAAAAAATAGTTTACAAAAGTACTTTTAAAATCTACACCTAAGTCACTGCCACACAAAGGACTGTGATTTTGCTGTTTCATGGTAAGAAAGTCTGGATTGGCTTTGCCAATGTTAGGATATAGGAAGTATGTTGATGGCCTCTGGACTATAGCATACAGTGCTTGAAATAGGAACTACTTCAGAAAATCAGTGCGTGTGCGCCCCAGCGTGACTTCAGGCCTGTGTGAGTCCTTGCAAATGGTACTGGAGGCTCAGCCAGTTTATGGCAGGCCCATATATTCTGGGCTCTCTGTGCATCTCTCTACCACCAAGGGTAGACTATGTCTCCAGAGCTTTGCTCTGCCTAAAACTACCTAACTCACCGATACTCTACCTAACTCACCTATTTGCCCTTTGAGTTTCAGCTGAAATGCCTACTACTCTATATATGTATCTCCCGGACTTAATTCTCTTCATAGTGCTTATTAATTTCTTGCATTTTTTTGTCCTGTGCAGGACAAGAATATATAAGCACTCACTAAATTTGTAGAATTGAATCAAATCTTCCTTTCCCTGTTCACTGTCCTGTGGTCCTGTTGTTAAGCAGTAAATTAGTCAGAAAAACCTAAATTGGTGAGGAGAAAACAGAACTGCATTACCCACACAAAAGGAGTGGTGTGTGGGTTGCCTGCCTTCCCCAAATCACTTCCCTAATCAGCATTTCACTTAGCAAGTGTTGGAGAAGCCTTAACCTAACACGCTTCTGATAGCTACAAAAGCTGGGCTGTAGGAAATGCTCCTCCCTTTGTCCTGAGTGATTAAATGGAGACAATGTAGCCAAAGGTCCTGGTCTCATGAGGAATCTGTTACAGCTGGCAAACATGTGTATTAATTGAACAATTTCACATGACCTTGATTAAAAACCTCATGATGCCCTGAATAGATTGGCCTTAAAACTACCCTGACAGGGTTTACAAATCAATTTCGCTTGCAGGGTTTGGGCTTTTATTCCGAAAGGAGTATTCAGTTTTTGCTCGTTTTGTTCCTCCCTGGCACCAATCTGAACAGCATCTGGAGAACAAGGCTACATCTAATTTGCTCCTGCAAATGAGAACAATTAAAATAACTTGACAAAAATGATGGAAGCTCTCAGATGATTTACAGGCCCAGAGTGAAGTATAATGACTGTTCATTCCTTTATCATCTGAATGCCAGTGGCCCGTGGACTGCCTCCCCTCCATGCAGCAGTACTGCACACACAGAGCAAGCCGGTGTTATCCAGGACCTGGTGAAAACGTGCCTGGAAGCCAGCTCCCCACTAGAAAAGGCTGATCCCCCACCCTCAGTGCTTTCCTGTCTCACTGTGTGAAGGTGGAGCCCCCAACCTAAGTCGACCAGCTGAGGAGAGCATGTCCACCTGGTGCATCTGAGATGAGAGTCAGCTCCTCAGCTCATGAGGTTGTTGACCAGGAGGTCACCTGTTATTGTGATCAAGATAAATAATGTGGAGTGTTAACATTACATGTTGATTGTTTTTCTTTTTTAAAAGAATGATTTGTAGGCTAGGTGTGAAGTGCTTTCAGCCCAGGTTTGAGTGGCATGCTCTTCCTGGCTTCTTCCTGAGACCTGCAGCTGTTAGTATGACTGCTGGTGCTGGGAGAAATGGGCCAGCCAGTGCCACAAAGCCAGAGTATCTTTATAGAAAACATATACAGTGAAATACAGGGATCTGCTCTTGAACTGGTAGCCCTGGCTCAGGAGGATGTGTGAGTGAGTGAATGTGTGTGTGTCCGTCTAACTATCTCAGCTCAAAGAGAGACAGATAGCATGTCCAGTACAAAGAGCATGATGAGCTGCATAAGAGGATGCTCCTGGATTCTAATGTAACTTTGGCACCACCTTTGGGCTCCGTGAATCTACTTAACCTCTGGGAACCTCCGCTTCTCAGGCCTGGTGCTCACACCTTTATGTGGTCTTGGCTTGTTTTCCTTTCCATGTCACCTGGCCCACTCCCTGACCCACCCACTACTTTATGGCCTGAGTGATTCTGACAATCTTTAAGGGAAACATTTATTTTCTCCTCAATTCTACTACAATAAAAAAGAGTGTCCATTCAATGAACAAGTGACCTCTGAGTTTAGGGACAGAAGGCAGTGGTAGAGATTGTGGCAGATCTGCACTGCATGCTCACTGAAAGAAGTATCTAGTGTCAGCTAAGTGCTCCAAGAAGAAGAGCTTGGTGGTGTCAGATCTTCATGAGCTTCAGTATTAGCTAAAAATCTAGATTTGGGGATGAGATTTCCCAATTTTAGTTATTGTCAATTCAATACAGTTATTTACAATGTTTTTTTTTTGTAAATATCATAAGTACTGTGAATGTTTTGTTGCCACAAAACCTTGCTCATTCCGTGGGTCATTTATACTGAGTTGAGCCACTCACTTGTGCCTGCTACACCTGAGTCTGTAAAAGAGGCCATCTGCACCAACATGGGAGCCAGAAGTGCATTATCCCCTTGAGCAAGGGCTGTGCAGACCTCTCACTGCTCAGGACGGACTCCAGCCTAATTCACTTCATGCTCTCCTCACCACTAGTCCCCACCATGTCTCAGTAGGCAATTTTATTTTGCCAACGTGAGGCTACATTTCCTGAAGTGTGGTGCCCACCTGCTGGACCATAACTTGGCTGTTCACTGGACTCATCCAATTCTTTAAGAATCTTCTTCAACACCAGTGTTCCGAAAGGTGATGCCAAGGGGCCTCGTGGGGCATTGTTTTCATACCCGGTCCTGTGTGTTCTGTGGGCCCTCACAGTCCAGGAACTCATGGGTCTTTGTTCTAAATGATATTCTTACATTGTTGGGTAATTTTCTGTCCTCTAGATGTTTATTCTTTCTTCTAGAGCTCCTGTGGGTGGAATGTTGCACTTATTGAATGGATTCTCCAAATATTCTTATTTTTCATTTCAGTCTTTCGTCTGTATGCCTACTTACTTTATTTTCTGATAGTTTTCACCACCTTTATCTTTTAAGTCTTCTAATACTGTTTTAAAGCGTTAACCATTATGTTTTTAATTTTTAAGAGTTTGTACTTATTCTCTTGTTCCTCTTTAAAGATATCATGACATTCTTGTTCACAAATGCAATGTCTTTTCTCTAACATGGTACTAGTTACCTTTCAGGGGTTTTATTTATTTATTTATTTATTGCCTCCATGTCTTACAAGTCCTTTTGTGCTTTGTTGCTAGTTACTTACTCCCACATTACAGGCTTTCCTTAAATGTCCAGTGGCCCCCTGCTGTTGCATGCATTAAGAGTTAGGCAGATACCCAGGCATCTCATATGCGTGGAGAGTATGGGGTCAGGGGTCTCTGAACAGTTGGCTTCTCTGTAGGATAATTAGGCAGGGGGCAGGTTGCTACATTAGGGATTCTGCAAAAGAAAGTTGGCCTTTTCTCTGTCAGGGTCCCCAGAGAATTGACCCCTGCAGTCTGACTTTGCTTCCTTGCTTTCTTCCAGTGGTGACTGGAGATGGAGACTCAGATGTGACTGGCAGTGCTCTCGGAGCTGAGCTGCAGAGTGCTGCTGCCTTTGTCATCACTCACTGTTCCTGCTGAAGCCACTTGCTTCCAGTCACAGGCCACCTCCCCAGGTTCCACGGGGCTTACGTGTCAAAGTTTAGTATAATTCAGATTTAATTTCTCCAGAGGCAAAGCTTCCAGATATAGCCAGAGAAAACAAAATAGAGGCTGCCTAGTAAAACCTGAATTTCAAATGAGCAAGGAGCTTTTTTAGTATAGGTATGTCCCATGAAATCATCTTTCATCTGAAACTCTAAGTGGGCCCCTTATATTTTACCCCGTCCTATCCACAGTTTTGGGAGAGTAGAGTATTCATTAGCCTGGTAACCTGGCTGCATGGGTGTGTGAGGTGGCAGGGATCTGAGTTCATAGTTCTATGATTAACTTTCCACCTTTTCCTCTTCTGCCCTGCTTGTCATCCCCCACCCCCACCCCACCCCCCACCCCCGGTGTCCGGTGCTTCCAAGCCCTCAGTCTCTCCTGGAGTTCTTTTGGCATTTGGCTTTCTCTGTTCAGCTACCATATTTTATTTCATCTGAGATGAGGCCAATTATAGGGTGCACCGTCTGTTATCTAATGAATAACAAAGAAGGGAATATGCAGCCAATCACAATGGTCAGATACCACCAATTATAAAAGTCATCTTGGTTTCAGAAATGTTAAAATGTGAAAAGGATGCACATTTCAGAATTGATGAAACATGGTAATCCTTGCACTGTTTCTCAGTCTTCCTGAAATTACTTCACCTGTCTCATTTACTGTTATTTCTTCTTCCATTTTCTTTGTCCTTGTAGGCTCATACCTATAGAATGATTTAGTCCCACCCCTCTGCTGTGATGCTATAACTGTTTTAGGTAGAACAGAACTGTGGATATTTGAGAAGCTCATTTCAAAGGTCAGGAGGTCTGGTAATCAGCCAGCTTGCCTAGTGACCCAATGGGGGCAGCAGGAACAATTCCTCTTGCTCTGTTCTTCATGCCCATCCCCCAGGACATCTCCTGTCCTCCCCTCTCATCTTCTGGCACACCACTGCCCCCTTTACTTTGCAACTGATCTTTCCCTCCTGCCCAGTGTTTGTTTCTTTTACTTACTTTTCCCCTGGAGTTGGACCTTTGTTTTCTTTCTTTTATTCATTCAACTGTGTGCCAGCAACAGTTTTGGGCACAGTGGTGACCCAAACAGACACCATCACCACTTGCATGGAGCCTAGATTTGGGAGGTGGGAGAGACAGAATAAAGAGAAAATATGTGATACGTTAGAAAGTAATCAGTGCCATAGGGAAAAAACCCAACAAAACAAAATAAAAACATGGAAGAATGATAGCCAGGTAGAAGGGCAGGGGGTTTGCTATTTGAAATAGGACAGGGTGGGAAATTGTCACCTAGTAGGGGACTTTTGAGGAAGGCATGAAAGAGTTGAGGGACTGAGCCTGGCCATGAGCTAGGGGTGGAGAGAGTATTCCAGGCAGAGAGAAGACCCGCCACAACTTTGCTGAGGCAGGAGTGTGCCTGGAAAGTTCAAGAAAGAGCACAAAGGCCTCGGTGGCTGGTGGGGTGAGCCAGGGGGATAGCGGCAGGAGGTGGGGATGGGGCACCCCAATCGGGTGTGGCTTTCTCATCATCACTGTGCCTCACCGGCTTCCGCTTGACCTGATGTGAGAAGCCTCCTGCCCTCGCCCATTCCTTTCCACCCAAATGAGGAGCCATGCACAGAGAAGGAAATAATGCCACCTGTGTTTTCTCCAGACCTGTAGACGCGGCACTTTTTCTCACTTTTTAAAAATCCTCCTCATTTCTAGTGTCCTTTGAAAGATGCAGTCTGATGTCATCACTGCCTTTATCTGAGATCCTCCCTTTCAAGGTAAATCCATTTCCCCAGCCAGGACTCCAGTTTGGGGATCTAAAACGGGGCCTCTCTGCTCACCTCAAGGATTGAGAATCATAAAAAGCCCAGACAGTGTTCTGTTTAATTTTTAGCTCAGGGATTTAATACCGCAAATTACCCTTTATCTCATTTATGGCAACTGAGATTCACTAACTTGCTCTTGAACTAAAGGGTAAGGTAAATATTTCTTTGGGGAGGAATGAGAAGTTATATGAGTTCCTGGGGTGTGATTGTTAACCACAAATCTAATGTAATCATCTAGCAAATGCCGAGTATAACCCCAGCACTTGGAGAAGTTGATCAATAAATGCAGTATATGTCCTCTACATAGGATAGATAATAAGCAATTGCCGGTGTTGCAAGAAAATATTTTAGGATTTTTTCAAGGTTGAAAGGACTCAGAGAAACCCTCTTAATTACATTTGAGACTAGAACTATAAAACAAAAGATTGATGAAATAAGTCACCCAACTGTCATTTGTTCTTAAGAAGCACTGTCAGAAGGTCTGATATAATCATTTAGTGCTGGTAAGTAGTAATTAGGTTACCATAGGGGCAGTGAGTGGCTTTAGACTTGGCAGGATACTGATTTTTATGTGCTGATCTTTTTCCTTTATAGAAAACAGATTATTACTAATAACAGTCCCTTTCTCATCTCCAAAGCCACAGAATTCTATAGTTCAGGTACTTAACCTACAAATTTCATCATTGACATACGTTAGGAGTCTCTGCATTTTACAACGGGCTCTGTGACAGTGAACACATTCTTTTCATCTGAGTGTGAGTGGTTTGTCTTATCTGTTGAGTGGGGATAACTGTCTTGTAAGAATTAAGCAAGATAATTATTGCATTTTCTAGTAGAAATAGCAAGCTCAGAAGGTTTTTAATAAATACAAGTGCCCTTCTGTTTTTTATCTCTATAAAAATACCTACTCTGGCTTCCTGTAGATAGAATTCAATAGCCATGTATCCAAATGTGCTCTGAAAAAAAGTAACATCATTGACTGCTTTATATTTGCTGACCTACCAAACACATAGACACATCCCCTTTATACTCTGTGTAGGAAAAAGAATGGGGTTTTTATTTTCCCATTTGGTCTTTTTCTTCTATGGCTCTCTTTTCCAAAGCCAGAGTTGATTGACACTGGTGGTAGACCAGAATCCCTTACACACCTGCCCCAACATCCCAGATCTGAGCCTCAAGTTGCTTCTTCCTCATAAGTACTGTGAGTTCCAGAGGATCTTGCTGCACAGAGAAGATGATTATGTTTATACTGGTGAGCACCTCATTCTGAGCACATGGAGGGATGCTGCTAAGTTAAGAACGGGGAACACAGAGGCTTGGCCAGCCAAGAATCACCTGACACCTGCCTCCCTAAATTCTATTGCAGGTGTTGGAATGAATGGACTTGATCTTGGGCTAGCATGACAGTTCAGACAGCCAATCAGGTGGCCCCAGGGAGATGATATGGAAGACAAAAGCGAGGAAGCTAAACCTTTAAGTATGTCTAGGAATACATACTCATTTATGTTTTATAAAATAACTTCCAATATTTTTCTTTCTTCTTCCTCCCTCCCTATCTTCCTCCCTAACTTCTTCTCTCCCTCCTATCCTTTCTTTCATTTCTCATCAAATACTTCATTGGAACGTACAATGTGCCTGTCATTGTATCAGGCATTGGGTACCAGCATAAATAATGCAGAAAACTTATTAGTCTGAGATAATTTCTGAAAATACAGGAAAGTTCTTCAGAAGGAAGGAAGTCAGGCCCTAGATGAAGTACCCAGAGTGAAGCCTACATTGACATAGTTGTAGAATCTCACAGCTGGCGGGAGGGTCAGGCTCAGGAATCCTGGATGACTCTTGTCCTAAGTCCAGTGGCCAGCCAGTCTTTCTTGCACACATATATGGGTGAGATACTCTTATAATAGCTACTGCATTTTAAGAAATCTGTAATTTTCAGAAAATACCTTTTTTGCTTGAGTTGAACCCAAGTTTTTCTCCTGATTGTATTCATTTCTCCCTTCTGGGACAATATGGAACAAACTTGCTGTCATAATTTTTATCTTCCTTTCTATTCGAAGCCAGTTTGTTCATCCACAGTGAATCTTCTCTTCTGACATCTGGAAACCTCCTTTGCCCTTTGTTCCTACCCCCGAAATCTTTGGCTTCAATTAAAATTCTTTCACCTTTCTGGCTGCTCTCTGGTTTCTGCCTTTTAGCCATTTCCCTGCTGACTAGGAGTTAAGAAGCTGGGGGAATTTAAACCCCTCATTCATTCTCACTGTTAATGCTTCTGGAATATTCTTGGAGAACACTATGGCAAGACAGAAACTTTAAGGGGGGTTATTAGATAATTTTCTATATTCTCCCAAATGTCATAGAATCTTAGAACCAAAAGGAACCTCAGAGATGATATAGCCCAACACACTCACTTTGTAAAAGAGAAATTTAGGCCCAGAAAATGGAAGCATCTTTCCTGAGACCAGATAGAAAGCAGAGATGACAGTAACAATGTTGAGAATCAAATCCCATACCTATGTCCTCTGATTGTCAGATTAGTGTTTCTGTCATGAAGACACACTTCTCCTCCTTGCCTTTGGTGCCAGCTCTTAGCTGGGACATAGCATCCCTGGTATGTTTGACCAAAGAGTAGCCCTCACTAATGAGTGTTTATCTTTCTCTGTGAAGCACACAACTTCAAGAAAGATGTATATGGCACATCGGGGAGGTGACCCCATACATTAGTCCCAGGAATCTACACAACGAGAGTTGTGGCCGAAGAATCCCTGCTAATTCCCTCATTTCCATAGGACAGAGATTGGCAGACTATAGCACTTGGGAAAAACAAAATATGGCTTGCTTTTATAAATAAGTTTTACTGGAACACAGCCACACTCATTTATTTATATAATATCAGTGATTGCTTTTACTCTACACCAGCAGAGTTGAGTAGTTGCCATGGAGACAATATGACTTACAAAGCAGAAAATTTCTTCCTCAATAGTCCCCACTTATCCACAGGGAATACAGTTTAAGACTACAATAAATGCCTGAAACCTTTATTTCATTCAAAAAATACTTAATACTTATTATGAACCTATATAACTAATGCTATATACTATACTATGTTTTTTTCTATACATTCATATCTATGATACTGTTTAATTTATAAATTAGACACAGTAGGAGATTAATAATAATAACTAATAATAAAATAAAACAGTTACAACAATATGCTATAATAAGATTTTTGTGCATGGCTCTGGGCCTGTTATTAAGTGAAATTAGGGTTACTTAAACACAAGCACTGTGCTACTATCACAGTCGATCTGATAAATAAGAAAGCTCTACTAAGTGACTAACAGGCAGGTAGCACAAACAGTGTGGATACACTGGACAAAGGGATGAGTTATGTCCTGAGCGGGACAGAGCAGGGAGGTACGACAATTCATCAAGCCACTGAGAGCAGTGCATAAGTTAGAACTCATTGTTTCTTTCTGAAATTTTCCACTTACTGTTTTTGGACCAGAGTTGATTATGTGTAACTGAATACATGAAAAGAGAAACCACAAATGAGGTGGTGGTGGTGGGGAGGACTGCTATAACTGGCCCTTTGCAGAAATAGTTTGCTGATCACAGCTGTAGAGAGTGTGGACTTCCAGTTGAAACTCTGGTCACAGTGCTTGCATTCTTGTTGACCCACTCGTGCAGCCTCTTGGCAGGACTCCGTGAAGATACCCTGGGTAAAGCCGATTTAATTGCATTATTTAAATCAGTGCATAGAGTAAAATGGGCCAGAAAGTCCAGTTCAGGCAAAAAGGATATCTACACTATGATATAATTTGTGTGCATAATGAAGAAGCAATACTCAGCACTATATCTTATTTATATAGGAGTATACATAATTAGTAAAAGTACAGAAACATGAACAGGAATGATAATTACCAACTTTATGTGTACCAGGAGGGCCAGGAAGAAAGGACAGGTTATGCTTTATTTGTAATTTTTAATTAAAAACCAATGACAATTTCAAATAAATTACAATGAAATACTAACATTGATTACATTTGACCTGTGCATATTTGGGAATCTCTTATTTCTATGCTTTGTTGTATGTTTTATATATTTTATAATTAAAAGTCAAAAACAGAAAGGGGCAAGGAAGGTATACAGTCACCCAGCTAAGTCATTTAGCTTCTCTGAGTTTTAGGGAAAACCTTCAGTTAGAAGATTTTCTAAAGACTTTGTTCAAGCTTTATTCATCTACTGAGGGAACACAGGGCCACAAGCAGGACAGCCACAGAAAAAGACGTTTCATTAAGACTCATTTCTTTTGTATGTATGTGAATATTTATTGCCTTGTGTCTTAAGTATACCCCGCTTGTCACAAAAAATTAGGGGATATTTCAAAATGAATATGAAGCTATAAAATATCCTTTAATTTTTGTGAGTGGTATATATATATATATATATATATATATATATATATATATATATATATATATATATATATATATATATAGTCTTATAAGTGATTTAGTGTAGTATGTGAAATTCTACTACTGTTCCTCAACCCAACTAAAGATATTTCTATAAAGAGTGCCTGATTCTTTCGTCCCCTTCCAATCATTTACAAGCAAATGAACACATCTTTTTTTTTATATCCCCATTAGTAATCTCATACTATATGATACTATATGAATTGTTCTAAGACTTATACTTTCCTTTGGAACATTTATAATTCAGAACATACAGTCTGCCTCTGATACAAAGAGTCAATAGCGCCTGACCAGGCGGTGGCGCAGTGGATAGAGTGTCGGATGCAGAGAACCCAGGTTCAAGACCCTGAGGTTGCCAGCTTGAGCATGGGCTCATCGTGTTTGAGCAAGGCTCACCAGCTTGAGCCCAAGGTCCCTGGGTCAAGCAAGGGGTCACTCAGTCTGCTGTAGCCCCCCGGTCAAGGCACATATGAGAAATCAAAGAACAACTAAGAAACCGCAATGAAGAATTGATATTTCTCATCTCTTTCCCTTCCTGTCCGTCTGTCCCTATCTGTCCCTCTCTCTGTCTCTCTATCTCTGCCACAGAAAAGTCAATAGCATTTTATATTATGCAAATATTATATTTTATTTCACCGCTTCCTTGTATGCACTATTTTATAATACCTTTTCTTTGTAAAATAAAACTCCAAAGGTATGCCTTCTAAAATGTTCTTTCGTGTGTACCATCTGTGTAAGCCAGAGCTTTTCCCCTAGTAGTCAGGGAAGGTTTTCCAGTTTGGAAATTTATCTGTGGAGAGTAGAGGGATTTCTTAATCAAAATTTAGTGAAAACTGCCTGACCAGGTGGTGGCGCAGTGAATAGAGCATCGGACTGGGATGCGGAAGACCCAGGTTCGAGACCCCGAGGTCACCAGCTTGAGCACGGGGCCCATCTGGCTTGAGCAAAAGCTCACCAGCTTGGACCCAAGGTCGCTGGCTCCAGCAAGGGGTGGCTCAGTCTGCTGAAGGACCGCGGTCAAGGCACATGTGAGAAAGCAATCAATGAGCAACTATGGTGTCGCAACGGCAACGAAAAACTAATGATTGATGCTTCTCACCTCTCTCTGTTCCTGCCTGTCTGTCCCTATCTATCCCTCTCTCTGACTCTCTGTCCCTGTAAAAAAAAAAAAATTAGTGAGAACTTGTTTATAACTTTAGACCTCCATTCTCTACTGCGTGCTCTATAGCTATCACACATACACGATAAGCCACGCCTGATAAACTAGTGGGTTTGAAATCGCAATCATTCCTTTATTAACTATTAATGTGCATTAACCAATGTGATTAATTTTGTTACTTATTATTTATACACTGTTTAAGTCTGGTTTTCCACACTTTAACAGTGGTGGGCATATGATCTTGTCTTATTTTATTTGGTTTGGATTGGGATGTTGAACAACTCCTTCCATGGAAGATCATGTCCTGCTGGGAGTCAGAATCCTCCACTGCCTAGAACTGGGGCACGTTTGTATCCTCACTAAAGGTTCTCAGAGATGAAGCGTCTGAAGTCTCTTCCTATTTCGTCACTTCATAGCTGATAGCCTGCTGCTTACCTAGCCCAAGGACATTCATGTTGGATATATATAGTCATAAAATACCTTTCTTTGTATTTGCTAGATCTTCTTGTTTTCAGAGGCCATTCAAAATCTATTTTGATCACTTTATTTTATTTTTTAGTGAATATTGGGGTGATATTGGTTAATATAACTATATAGGTTTCAGGTGTACAATTCTATCACACGTCATCTGTATACTGTACTGAGTGTTCACCACCCAAAGTCAAGACTCCTTCCATCATCATTTATCCCTTATTACCATCTCCTACCTTTCCCAACCCCATTTCCCTCTGGTAAGCACTGTACTGAGAGGGTTTTTTGTTTTGTTTTGTTTGTTTTGCTTAATTCCTTCACCTTTTGCACCCAGCTCCCCCACTCCCTCCCCTAAAACAGCTGCCAGTCTGTTTTTTGTATCTATGAGTCTATTTCTATTTTGTTTGTTAGTTTATTTTGTTCATTAGATTCCACATAGAAGTGAAACATATGGTTTTTATCTTTCTCTGACTGGTTTATTCTTCTATGTCCCAAGACAGTCTAAAAGTTTAATGGCTTCTAACAAGTGTGTCTGGAAAAGGTTTGTTTCAAAACAATTACACCAGTACTTCCTTGCAGAGAGGTGTGTGGCTTTCTGAATCTATATTGTGGTTGATCTATCTTTGAAAATAAATCAGAAAATTCAGAAACTAGATAGAAAGGTCCAAAGCCATTTTTCTTTCTTTTCATAAAATGAAGCTCCAAGGGTATTAATTAATGTGTGTGTGTATGTGTGTGTGTGTGTGTGTGTGTGTGTGTGTGTGTGTGTGTGTGTATAGCTTAGCAGTGTTAGCTGCTCTAACATGTTGAAAGGTGATGAGGGTACTTTAGCCCCTGGGTACCACCTAAGGCACTGAGTTTCCTTGAAGGATGTGAAAAAAATATCTGTGCTCTTTTGGAAGATTCTGTTTTTCACATCCTTGAAGGATGTGAAAAAATATCTGTGCTCTTTTGGAAGATGCCTATGATCCATTCCATATACTTAGATGACCTCTCACATTTTAAATCAGATTCAACATTGAGATTGAGCTCAATTGTCACCTCTTCCATGAAGCCTTTCCTGACCATTGCTAAGGACTTTGAGCATTTGGGTCTTGTCTGTATCTTCTGCGCTCCCCTCGCCCTATACATTTCATCACGTTTGCACTCAGCACAGTGGCTAGAATCATTCACCTATGTATCTGTATGTCTTTGTCTGCCCAACCTGATTGTAATTAGGAACGGTCTCTTGTATTTCTTTTTATCTTCCATTTATTCCCTGTGTCCTGTACTTCTATAGATGCTCTGACATTGTTTAATGGATAAATGGATGAAGAAGTAAATGCATGAATAAATTAAAGTCAGGCCCAGTAAAGATATACGTATATTAGCAGATGTATCAAGAACTCTATGCTATGTGTAAATGTAATGGAATAACTCCAACACATCATGTTGGGAGGGACTTTGTGATAGCCTGTCATAAGCTATGTTCTCAAGGGTTTGTTTAAATTAAGTTGCCTTCCCACAGTTTTCTGCTCTCTGCCCTAAAGGCTGCCTAAGCAGTTGTAGCTGGTTCTTAAAGGGAGTTCAAATTACCAGCCGACTGGCCCTGACTTTCCATCCCAGGGTAGGCATGTCTGCCTGCTTCTCCTTGCTGTTTCGACTTTGCCCGTGGCATGTGGCTCTGTTTATTAGTACTCAAGTGCTTCTCCCCTTTCATTTTGGTGTGAAGTATTCTTCATTCTATTGGTAAAATTCTTCATTCCCTTTGGCTGATAATGTGTTTATTTGTGACTGTAATAATCCTAGAACTCCTCCAGATAATCTTTTAAAAGGACATTGTACATTGGGCTGTTTCCCGAGGTGGGAGTTATAAAGGGTTTGTTTCTCATGTTCAGCCCTCATATCTGGGGTCTTAGAGGGAACCTGTCTGATCAGAGTCATTGCAGGAATCACATGGCACACACATTGTGTCATTTGAAGAGAATTTTAGAAAGGGATGATTTACAAAGGCCTGGTCAAGGTGTAGGGACCAAGTGAGATTGAGTACCATTCTGGGGCCTGAAGCCGCTTAAGTCTAAAGGGCAAGTGGAAAAGAATGGTTACCAACACCTAGAGAAAAACTGCGAAAAGGGAAGATGAGAGCCATATAGAGAGGGTTGCCCTCAGTTCAAGCCCACAGAGGCTCTGCAGAGAGGCATCAGAGGGAATAAATGCCCTGAATGTACCCTGCTCTCTTCCTCTGGTCTCCTGCTCATGTACCCAATGGCCAAATCCAACTGGAAGCCTGAGAACAGAGGAGAATGAAGGATGGCCCACACTGCCCAGCCTCCAGGGGCACATAGTGGCATGAGTGCCCTAACTTAGGGACAAGGAAGGGGAAAATGAGATCAGAAATATGAGTCAGAAACACTTTTTAAAACAATTTGATCCAGGTTATTGGGATTAGAAAAAAAGGGAGACAGCTTTATTAAAAGGCCTCTTCAAAACCATTCTGTAATTTTTAAACAATATTTAAGAAAAAGGGGGCTTAGTTGTAGATGATAAAGAGCTAATATGATTTTCACATATAAGTTTATTTTTATTCATTTACATCTGAAAAAATTAACAAATATATAAATATTACTCTAACATAAACTATTTTCTACATTTTGCCACAATTACCCAATATGTATTTTACAGACTTTGATGTCTAAATGGCATGTAGGTTTGTATTTAAGTGATCTCAAGCAGGTTCTGTAGTAAAATGACCTGAAAATAATTTCTCATTTCTCTGCATTGATGGACAGAGAAATGCTCCCAAGGAATTATTTCCCTTAAGGTTGACATTTTTCTTGGGCTTTTTGCCTGAGCTGGTCTGCCAGCCATTCAAGGCTCTTTGTGTTCACCATTTTACAAATGATAGATACAATGGCTTTTCTGTCAGCATAGGGAAAGACTTTAAAACCTGAAAAAAAACAAAGTACTTCAACATTCTAGAGATAGACTTTATAACTTCTTCTTCTTTTTTTTAATATATATTTTATTATTATTAATTCTAATGGGGTGACACCAATAAATCAGGGTACATATGTACAATGAAAACATCTCCAGGTTATCTTATCATTCAATTGTGTTGCATACCCATCACCAAAAGTCAAATTGTCCTCTGTCACCTTCAATCTGGTTTTCCCTGCATCCCTCCCCTCCTCCCTATCCCACTCTTCCCTCCCTCCCCCCATCCCATAACCACCACTCTCTTGTCCATGTCTCATACCCTCACTTTCATGTCCCACCTATGTATGTAATCGTGCTGTTCTCAGTTTTTCTTTTTTTCTGATTTACTTATTTCACTCCGTATAATGTTATCAAGGTACATCCATTTTGTTATAAATGATCCGATGTCATCGTTTCTTATGGCTGAGTAGTATTCCATAGTATATATGTACCATAGCTTTTTAATCCACTCGTCTTCTGACGGACACTTGGGCTGGTTCCAGATCTTCGCTATTGTGAACAATGCTGCCACAAACATGGGGGCGCATTTCTTCTTTTCGAACAGTGATATGGTGTTCTTAGGGTATATTCCTAAAAGTGGGATAGCTGGGTCAAAAGGCAGTTCGATTTTTAATTTTCTGAGGAATCTCCAAACTGTTTTCCACAGTGGCTGCACCAGTCTGCATTCCCACCAGCAGTGCAGGAGGGTTCCCTTTTCTCCACATCCTCGCCAGCACTTGTTCTGTGTTGTTTTGCTGATGAGTGCCATTCTGACTGGTGTGAGGTGATATCTCATTGTGGTTTTAATTTGCATTTCTCTAATGATTAGTGATGTTGAGCATTTTTTCATATGCCTATTGGCCACCTGTATGTCCTCTTTGGAGAAATTTCTATTCATTTCTTTTGCCCATTTTTTGATTGGGTTGTTTGTTTTCCTGGTGTTGCATTTTATAAGTTCTTTATAAATTTTAGTTATTAACCCCTTATCAGATGTGCTGTCGAATATGTTCTCCCATTGTGTGGTTTGTCTTTTTATTCTGTTCCTATTGTCTTTAGCTGTGCAAAAACTTTTTAGTTTGATATAGTCCCATTTGTTTATCTTGCCTTTTATTTCATTTGCCCGTGGAGATAAATCGGCAAATATACCGCTGCTACAGATGTCGGAGAGCTTGCTGCCTATGTTTTCTTCTAAGATGCTTATGGTTTCACGGCTTACATTTAAGTCTTTTATCCATTTTGAGTTAGTTTTTGTGAATGGTGTAAGTTGATGGTCTAGTTTCATTTTTTTGGAGGTAGATGTCCAATTTTCCCAACACCATTTGTTAAAGAGGCTGTCTTTACTCCATTGTATCTTCTTTCCTCCTTTGTCAAATATCAGTTGTCCATAAAGCTGTGGGTTTATTTCTGGGTCCTCTGTTCTGTTCCATTGATCTGTGTGCCTGTTCTTATGCCAGTACCAGGCTGTCTTGAGTATTATGGCCTTCTAGTAAACCTTGATATCTGGAAGAGTGATACCTCCTGCTTTATTTTTTCTTTATAAGATTGCTGAGGCTATTCGTGTTCTTTTTTGGTTCCATATAAATTTTTGGAATATGTGTTCTATATCTTTGAAGTATGTCATTGGTATTTTAATTGGTATTGCATTGAATTTATAAATTGCTTTGGGTAATATAGACATTTTAATGATGTTTATTCTTCCTAGCCATGAGCACGGTATATGCTTCCACTTGTTTGTATCTTCCTTGATTTCTTTTATCAATGTTCTATAATTTTCCGAGTACAAGTCCTTAACCTCCTTGGTTAAATTTACACCTAGGTACTCTACTTTTTTGGCTGCAATAGTGAAGGGGATTGTTTCCTTAATTTCTTTTGCTGATATTTCATTGTTGCTGTATAGAAATGCCTCTGATTTCTGAGTATTAATTTTATATCCTGCCACCTTGCTGAAATCATTTATAAGGTCCAGTAGTTTTTTGACTGATACTTTAGGGTTTTCAATATACAATATCATATCATCTGCAAATAATGACAGTTTTACTTCTTCTTTTCCAATTTGTATGCTTTTATTTCTTCTTGTTGTCTGATTGCTGTAGCTAGGACTTCCAGAACTATGTTGAATAAGAGTGGTGAAAGTGGGCAACCCTGCCTGGTTCCTGATCTTAGGGGGATTGTTTTAATCTTCGTCCATTTAGTATGATGTTTGCTGTCGGTTTATCGTAGATGGCCTTTATCATGTTAAGGAATGATCCCTGTATTCCCACTTTACTGAGAGTTTTGAGCATGAATGGGTGCTGGATTTTATCAAATGCCTTTTCTGCATCTATTGAAATTATCATGTGATTTTTGTCCTTCCTTTTGTTTATGTGGTGAATCACATTGATTGATTTGCGAATATTGAACCAGCCTTGCCTCTCCAGAATAAATCCCACTTGATCGTGGTGTATGATTTTTTTCATATATTGCTGGATCCGGTTGGCTAATATTTTGTTGAGAATTTTAGCATCTAAATTCATCAGGGATATAGGCCTATAAGTTTCTTTCTTTGTGTTGTCTTTGCCCGGTTTTGGGATCAGAATTATGCTCGCCTCATAAAAGGAGTTTGGAAGTCTTCCTTCCTCTTGAATTTTTTGAAATAGCTTGAGGAGAATAGGAGTTAGTTCTTCTTTGAATTTTTGATAGAATTCACTTGTGAAGCCATCAGGCCCAGGACTTTTCTTTTTTGGGAGTTTTTTGATAACTGTTTCGATCTCATTTGTTGTAATTGGTCTGTTTAGGTGTTCTGATTCTTCCAGATTGATTTTTGTAAGGTTATATGATTCAAGAAAATTGTCCATTTCACCAAGATTGTCTAATTTTTTGGCATATAGTTCTTCATAGTATTTTCTTACAATGCTTTGTATTTCTGTTGTGTCAGTTGTTATTTCTCCACTGTCCTTTCTAATTTTATTTATTTGAGTCCTCTCTCTTTTTTTCTTGGTGAGTCTAGTTAAAGGTTCATCAATCTTGTTTACCTTTTCAAAGAACCAGCTTCTGGTTTCATTGATCCTCTGTATTGTTTCCTTAGCCTCTATGTCATTTATTTCTGCTCTGACCTTTATTATTTCCTTCCTTCTACTTGTCTTGGGTTTTATTTGTTGTTGTTTTTCTAGTTTTTTTAGATGCAGGGTCAGGTTGCTTATTTGAGCTTTTTCTAGCTTCTTATGATATGCCTGTAGTGCAATAAACTTCTCTCTCAGAACTGCTTTTGCTGTGTCCCATAAATTTTGAGTTGATGTATGCTCATTATCATTTGTTTCTAGAAACTTTTTTATTTCTTCTTTGATCTCATTGTTAATCCATTCATTATTTAATATCATGCTATTTAGTTTCCAAGTGTTTGAGTATTTTTCAGTTTTTCTTTTGTGGTTAATTTCTAGTTTCATGGCATTGTGATCAGAGAAAATGCTTGATATGATTTCAATCTTCTTAAATTTATTGAGACCATTTTTGTGTCCTAACATGTGGTCTATCCTAGAAAACGTACCATGAGCGCTTGAGAAGAATGTATATTCTACTGCTTTAGGGTGAAAAGTTCTGAAGATATCTATTAAATCAAGTTGATCTAGTGTATCCTTTAAGTCTGCTGTTTCTTTATTAATTTTCTTTCTTGAGGATCTATCCAGTGTTGTAAGAGGGGTATTGAAATCCCCTACTATGATAGTATTGCTGTTAATCTCGCCCTTTATATCCATCAAAGTCTGCTTTATGTATGTCGGGGCTCCTATATTTGGTGCATAAATATTTACAATAGTTATATCTTCCTGTTGAATTGTTCCCTTTATCATTATGTAGTGTCCTTCTTTATCTCTTACTACAGCCTTTGTTTTAAAGTCCATTTTGTCTGATATAAGTATTGCTACCCCTGCTTTTTTTTCATTTCCATTTGCATGAAATATTTTTTCCATCCTTTTACCTTCAGTCTATGAGCATCTTTTGTTTTAAGGTGTGTCTCTTGTAGACAGCATATGTATGGGTCCTGTTTCTTTATCCACGCAGCTACCCTATGTCTTTTGATTGGATCATTTAATCCATTTACATTTAAGGTTATTATTGATATGTAGTTGTTTATTGCCATTTTATTCTTTAAAGCCTTGTTCTTCTTTTGCTCTATTCATTCCTCCCTTTAAACTGTTCACAAGAGGCCCCTTAGTATCTCTTGCAGAATTGGTTTGGTTTTTATGAATTCCTTGAGGCTTTCTTTTTCTGGGAAGCTCTTTATTTCTCCTTCAATTTTAAACGTTAGCCTTGCTGGATAAAGTAGTCTTGGTTGTAGGTTCTTGTTCTGCATTACTTTGATTATTTCTTGCCATTCCCTTCTGGCCTCAAGTGTTTCTGTTGAGAAGTCCGATGTCATCCTTATGGGGGCTCCTTTGTAGGTGATAGTCATTTTTTCTCTAGCAGCTTTTAAAATTTTTTCTTTATCCATTAGCTTTGGTATTTTAACTATGATGTGTCTTGGTGTAGATCTTTTTGGGTTTCTCTTTAATGGAGTTCTGTGTGCTTCTTGAATGTGTGGAGTGTTTCCCAACCTTAATTTAGGAAAGTTTTCTGCTATGATTTGATTGAACAAAGTTTCTATTTCCTGTCCTCTCTCCTCTTCTTCAGGCACCCCTATGATGCGAATGTTGTTTCTCTTCATGTTGTCACAAAGCTCCCTTAGAGTTTCCTCACATTTTTTAAGTCTCTTTTCCTTTTTCTTCTCTGCTTCTGTGCCTTTGTTTATTGTGTCCCCTAACTCGCTGATTCGATCCTCAGCGTCATCCATCCTGCTGTTAATTCCTTCCATTGTGGTCTTCAGTTCTGATACTGTATTTGTCATTTCTGTCTGATTCTTTTTTATTATTTCAATTTCATTTTTAATACTTGTTATCTCTTTATTTAGGTGTTCATAATGACTATCCATTGTTGCTCTAATTTCTTTGAACATCCTAACTATCATTATTCTAAATTCTGCTTCTGGTAGTTTGGTTATATCTGGTTCATTCAGGTCCTTCTCTGGGGATTTCTCTTGATTCATTTGGTTTGCATTCCTCTGCCTGCCCATTTTTTCTTTGTATAAGCAAGTTGTGGCCACTGGAGTCCAGTAGGTGTTGCCTTTGTGTTCTCTAGGTGTGGTCTATCTGCAGGCCCCCTACCCCCTCTGCCGGTGCCTAGGGTGGTTGGGTATGAGCGTTGCCAGCGCCAGCCCACTGTGGCTTTTGCTGTGATTTCTGCCTCTCCTCCGTGGGAGGGGCTGTCACTGAAGCCACAAGATTAGCACCAAGGATAGAGGTGAGCACCTTTCCTCAGCTGCGGACCCAGCCTATTTCTGGACTTCCGCCCAGAACCAGCAGTCGGAGCCTGCTCGCTACATTTCCGCGGGTTAGGCGGGGCTTTTGACATGCTCTCAGCTGTAAGCTTTTGCCCGTCCGCAGCTTTAGCCCCGCCCTCGAGGCCAGGGCCCTTCTGCGCAGGGTCGGTAACCAAGGTTTATTGGGGCGGGCGTGTTTGCTGGCTTCTGCTCGTCCCGGACTCTACCCCCACCCCGCGTTCGGAGCCCGCTCGTGCACGTATGAATGCTATCCGCGGTTTCTCCGGCCGGCCGGATGGGGATAGTAGCGTGGGCTCAGCTGCGAGCCTCCACTTGTCTCGGGGTCCACCCCGTTCCCGCGCTCGGAGCCCGCTCGCGCACATATACTGTCCAACCGCGGTTTCTCCGGCCCAGCGGTGGGGGGCTGGTAGCGTCAGCTCAGCCGCGAGCCCCTGCCCGTCCCTGGTCCTAGCCCGGTCCCCGCGGTCAGGGCCGGCTTGCGCAGGGCCTGCCCGTTCTTGGCCTCCCACTTTTTCCCCGTAAGTGGGATTAAAGGCGGGCCCGCAGCTTCCGGACCGCTTTCGCGCGTCCCCTCTGACCCTCTGGGCTAGACCGAGCTCCCACCGGCTTGGCCTCTGCCCACGCCGACAGGACCGCGTTTCAGCGTCCTGCCGCCCCAAAACCTTAAGCAGCCCTCAGCAGAGTAGGAAGGGACCTAATACTCCACACTGTAGGCCTGGGAGCTCCCTCACTTGTTTCACAGCTCAAAACTGTCCAAACGCCTCTTCTAGGCTCTGGGACTGCAGGCTGGGGCTTGGTTCCTAGGACCCAGGTCCCTCCCTCTCCGCCAAACTCTCCTCCCGCCACACGGGTCTCTCCGGGCTGCCGTTCGCTCCGGGGAGCTGGGCAGCCCTCTTCGCGTTTTCGCTATTCCTACCAGTCTCTATGTGGCTTCTTCTGTGTTCCTTGGTTGAAGAGTCCACTTAGTTTTGTTCAAAGTTGGTTTATCCAGGTGATTCTTCTTAAAATTGAGTTGTAATCCACTTTGGTTCTGGGAGTTGGAAGTTGGTACGTCCGCCTACTCTGTCACCATCTTGCTCCCCCTGGGCCGTTTTCCTGGAGTAAAGGGTATGAGAGCCTTCAAACACACTTACATCCTCATGACCCATCAGCTCTGCTGCTTTTCACCACTCACTCTCGCATGTTGGAACACGACTGATCAATCACCAACTCGGGAGAAGCGCTCCCGCTCTCTCCGACGGCTCCGGAGAAAGCCCAATCGCACACGCACCTAACTTCTTTTAATTTATAGTCAACTACCTTATTAAAGAGACTCATATTTTTTTTTTCCCTTCTTCTCTTTCCAAGTGAGGGGAGAGGAGATAGACCAACTCCCACATGCGCCCCTAATGATGATCCACCCAGAAACCCCCTTCTGGAGCCAATGCTCTGCCTATCTTGGGCCATCCTCACAACCAAGCTATTCTTAGCACCTGAGATGGAGGCTCCATCGAGCCATCCTCAGCGCCCATGGTTGATGCACTTGAACCAATTGATCCATGTCTGCAAAAAGAGGGAGAGAGAGAGAGAGAGAAGAGATGGGGAGAGGTAGAGAAGCAGATGGTCACTTCTCTTGTGTGCCCTGACTGGGAATCAAACCCAGGACCATGCTGGGCCAATACTCTACCACTGAGCCAACTGGCCAGGGCTGAGACTCATATTTCTGATCTCATACTTTCTCTTCCTTTTCTCTCAGAGGGGGCATGCATACTACTTTGTTTCCACAGTTGCAGCTATTAGATGGGTTTCAAATGAATTGAAATTATTTCTTTGAAATCATTATTTTCCTGTGAGTATCTAATTCAGAATTTCTCTGTATGTTAGTTTCTGATTTGAAGAGAAATCAACAGTCACAGGAGTGTTTTGAGAACTCAATGAGTTAAGAGATATAAAAGATTTAGAATGCTTCCTATTACAGTCTAAGTACCCAATATCTGCCCCCTCCTGCTGTGGTCCTTGCTGTCTGGGTTGCTGTGGCTGTCACCTTTAGTGCTCTAGGACCTTCTTGAGTCATGTTCTTATAAGAACATGAAGATCAATAGACTACTTTTGTAAACCAACTAAGGGTGATCTCTTAGAAGAGAACTATGAGATTTTATTCCAGGAACTTCTGTCTTTGAGAGTTTTCTCCTGGGAGTAGAATAATGAATATTTGGAGTACTCTAAAGCAGAGTAATGAATATTTGCCTTTCCCCTAACTTTACAATTTCCTGAGCCAGACGCAGCAGTGGAATCTGCTGTCATTTTGACGTTCCCTAGATATTCATGTGGGCACCTTGCCTGATTCAGTTATGCTTTATAAATTTTAAAATATGATCGGAGTCTCCATACTACATTATCTCTCAGTCTGAGAAATATAAAAATGAAAAATATAGTGGAAGTCTGTATTAGTTAAGATTAAATTCCGTTGCATGGGAAAGAAACTCAAATACCAGCAGTTTAAGAAAGGAGCTTTTATCCCTCTTTCATGTAAAAACTGACCAATGGTTGACAGTTCAGGGCTGGTATGAGCTCCATATTTATCCATGACCCAAGCCTAGTCTCTCTTTCTGCTCCTCCTTTAATATGACTTTCATCCCCAAGATTGCCTCATGGTCCTGAAATGGCCATTGTAACTCCAGCTATCATGTTCATGTTTCGGGCAGGAGAATAGAGTAGAGGAGAGGGGCAATGGGTGATTCCCCACTGAGTGAGCTCCCTTTAAAGAACTTTCTGAGAAGCCCCACACTGCAACTTTTGCCTACTATCTCAAGGGAAGACCAGAAATACAGGTTTTAATTTGGAACTTTCCAAAAATTATTTACAATTTGAGGGCATATCTATACAATCTGCATAGCTTGAGCAGGTTGGAAGTGAACTTGCACTTGGATTCCGCAGTGGTGGGCAGAATGGGCTGTACAGGCAACAGAATCAGAGCAGTGTAGGTGTGAACCCTGGTCTGCTCCTTAGTCTTTGGATGTCCTTGGGCAAGTCAGGGAACTTCTCTGAGGCCTAATTTTATCATCTATCAAATGGAGATAATAACAGGGCCTACTTTATAAGGATTGAAAGAGATAACATATAAACATCAGTTTGTATCTATTTAATAATTTTAAAATGAGTACCAGTAATTTTATATTTTAATGTCCCTTGTGGGTCATTGTGTTGGCTTTTGCAAATGTCCTATCTTACCTTCACTATAAGCTTGAAAAGTATTTTACAAACGAATACATCGGGAAGTCGAAGAGGCTAAATTACTTGACAAGATTACACAGAATTAAAATATAAGCCGTGCCTTCCTGTTATAAAGAAAAGAGAAAGAAGCTCAGATCTTTCTGACTCTTACAATTGTGCTTTTACTTCCAAATTAGATTGTTTATTTTATATCTAGGTTCCAATTAGACATACCCTTACCTACAGGCTTGTATAATAACAAAGTGAATTCTAGCAGCATTTTCCTGTACTGATTATATTCACTCCTCAAATATCAGGTGCTGCCAGATGGTGACCTGGGTATTTAAGCCCGACTTTGAACTGGTCCTGTCTTGGGAAAAGAACAGGACCCTGCTCCAGCAGAAAAATAGGAAATAATTTTTTTTTTGCCTAAGGCATTATTTCTAAGTCTTATTTCTAACTTTTTGTTACCTGGTTACATATTTAGTTTTACACTAAACTCACCTGACTGGGTAGCTGGATCTTACTGTTCTCTGTCTTCTGGTTTCAACTCAATTTGAAAAAAATTGAAATGGAACATCTGCTATGCTCGTTAACGGACATGATACAACCATAGAGAATGCCCACATTATTTCCCTGGATGATAAAGTTGCTGTGATAAAGTCCAGGATGATGTCAGTGGCACAGAAGGTGTGCCTGAATTCACAGGTGAGGTTCAGAGCAGGGAAAGCAATTTACAAATTAGAAACAGAAGGATAAATAGAGATTTGCCCAAAGACAGACTGGAAAAGTATTCCAAGCAGAAGGAACAGCATGTGCCTTTGACTCTGGGCTCCAACTTCTGGATCCCCACACTTCAATATTTTCTACTCTGACCTTCTCATTTTTGCCTTGCCGCTGCCAGGCTGGCTTTCAACCTCACCTTTTAAAGGCCTACCATCCAACGTGGATGCCACCACTTTAAACAGCATGTCATTGGGATTTGTTCACATAAAGCCAATGTTAACAAACCGTTCTGACGAATTCTTCTAAAATAGAGATGGCAACTGGGCTTCATTTCCTGTGCTTATGCTAACAGTCCATGGGTGGCAACCTGGACTAATCACTAGGATATGAGGGTTAGTGGAAGGATCCCCCAGTTAATTAGTTATGCTTCTCTAGGTTTAGAAACTGAGTTCTGACATTCAGGTATTGGCATTCTTGGGTCCCAAACTCTCTTTCCCTTTTTCCATTATGTTTGAATGGAACTAGGAAATGTCAAAGAGGCAGTGGGGTGCAGGTCATGAAGCACAGATTATGGCACCACCTGTCTCTGTAAGGTATCTTTCCCCCCGAGAAAGAAGGGGGGGCAGAGCCACAAAGTGTGGAATAGCAAAGGCTTTATTAAGTACCACGCATTCCATCTGACAAGGTTCCCTAGCCCCAGGGACAGAGGCTAGGGGAGTCGTCCGAATTAAACTGTGTTACAGGTATTTAAAGGGGTCCTCAAGGGTGGGCAAGCTAATATGACGTGGTGAAATCTCACTGGCTGACGGACAGTTGCTCTTCTCCCAAGGACCTCTGGGAAATTTCTTTTTGGTGCGCTTAGTTGTGGGCAGTCCTAGCCAAAAGTCCCGGGTCTGAGATCCTCACGTGACTGTCCCCATTGTCCACCGACCTTACAGGCTCTGGCCTGTAGCATTTCGGAACTCAACATGCAAATGTTGGCTTTCAAAATAATAAAGAGCTGGCTCCAAGTTCCCTGGGCTGTCACGATTGTTCCTTCAGACACCCAGCTGCTACTCCTAACACACCCACCAACAGTAAAATGCCTGCTGGAGGGGCTGCCCTTACAGAAATGGCTGACGAGAGGCAGGCGTATTGTCCCTGGTCACAGTCTTGAGGTTGCTCCTGGCCTGCATGGACTTGATCCTGTGCCATCTTCAGACCTGTTTCCTACAAAGCCACCAAACCACAGACAACAGTCTCCTTTGCAAAATTAATAATAATATAATAACAGATACATTTAAAAAATTATTACTCTAATTATTTACCTGCTTAAAACTTTTTGTTTGTCCCATTGCCTGCTTGCTAGCCATTCTAGCCCCTCCGACTTGTACTTGGTATGCAGCCGCCTAAACAACTGAATGGCACTTTACTCTGCGCCTCACTATGTCACCGTCCGGGCTCTTGTCCATTCAGGCTCCTCCACCTGGAACCCTGTTCAGCTCCACTTTGTTCATTTGGCTGTTTCTCTTTTCTTTTTTACTTGAATGTATTGGGGTGACACTGGTTAACATAATTATATAGGTTTCAAGTTCCCAATTCTACAACTCATCTCTGTACACTGTCCTGTGTGTTCACCCTGCGCAACTCAAGGTTTCGTCCATCACCATTTATCACCCCTATATCCTCCTCCACCTCCCACTCTGGAAATCTTTACATTATTGTACGTGTCCACGGTTTTTGTTTTTCTTTTTTTGTCTGTATTTGCTCTATGCCTCTACCTCTCACCTCATCCCCCACCCCCCAACCAACAGCTGTCAGCCTGCTTTGTATCTATGAGTCTGTGTCTGTTTTGCTTGTTAGTTTATTTTGTTCATTAAATTTCACATACGAGTGAAATCATATGGTATCTGTCTTTCTCTGACTGGCTTATTTCACTTAGCATAATGCTCTCCGGGTTCATCCATGCTGCCGCAAAGGGTGAGATTTCCAGCCTTTTATTGATGGGCATTTGGGCTGTTTCCATGTTTAGCTGGCCAAAATACAGTCCTCTTTGCAACCCTTGCTAATCCATTTCTTCCACCAAGGTCATCTCTCTCTCATCAGCCATCTCTGTGCTTTTAATGTAATTTTATTATTGCACATGTCACACTGGTTGTAAATAACTCACACAACCGAGTAGACTGGGAACTTCCTATAAGCAGGGATGGGATCTCCTTCATTGTCTAGCAGACATTTGAGCCAGAGCCTCAGGTGTTCAATTAACTTAATCATTGGGGAAACCACTAAAGTGCGCTTTACATCTGCATTTTTTATTGGGCTCCATGACTGTCTTCAGGGGTGAGGAAACTTCTGGCTAATTAAGGGCAGAGATGTATGTTCATTTCATTTGTTTATGCTTGAATTCTCCTATTTCATAGGTGATAGTCAGGACAAGAAAAGTTCAGCTTAAAAAGTAGACATCATGAGTTACTTTAATATAATTTGGAAGGATGGGAGGCCACTTAATTTTTTCTTGGAATTTTTACCAAAGAGATTTTATTTTTATTTATCACAACAGGGTTCCAGACAACATCTTGCCCAGTTATGCTAATTGAATTATTCAGATTGCTCATTAGCTAATATTGTCATCTTATCTCACGGTTTCCAGCTCATTAACTAATAACCAAAAACCAAAGTAATTAAGGCATTTAGAAACTGCCACTAAATTCCATTGAATTTTGTCCCCCCATTGGGTCTGTGGAATAGTGGGTAGGAAGTACCAGCCTCTTGGCTCACAGCACCTTCCTAGGGATGGCCATTGTCCTGGCCTCTTTCCAAATGTGCTGGGCTGTGCTCCTACGCTGTGGATTCACAAGGCCTTTCTTCTTCTCATTAGCTATTGTGCCATTTGGAAGCATGTTGTCAGGCAAAGCAGAAAGAGGGGGGGAAATAGTTAGCTTGCACATGTCCAAATGTGCTTATTTATTTGCTTGCTTGCTCGAAGTTTGATAAAGAAAAAATGTTAGTGTCTATTCTTAGTGCTCTAGACCCCATCAGCCTCCACTAGAGAACAAACTCCTTTTTATAAAGTAAAAAAACTAAGAAGTGCACCCGCATCACATCTGATGCAGAAGGCTCTGTCTTTGGGGGTTTGCTTCCTCTGATGTCTCTGGGCATCTGCAGAGAAGGCTGAAATGTTCCACAAATTCATCCCATTGGCTATCCTGCCAGTCGTCCGGCCCAAGGCCACAGCCCTTTTCTCTTCCACTGGTTGCATCTCACTGTCAGGACAGACCAGCTCAGCTCTGGATTCCCTCTGTCTCTATGCCTGGGCCTGGGCACAGCCTACTTCTTTTTTTAAAAAAAAAAATTAAATTATAGTTGGCATTCAATATTATATTAGTTTCAGGTGAATAGCATGGCAGTTAGACATTTATATAACTTAGGAAATGATCACTCCGATAAGTTTAGTACTTACCTGGCACCACACATAGTTATTACAATATAATTGACTATATTCCCTATGCTGTACTTTGTAACCCATGACTGTTTTCTTACCTGGCAATTTGTAAATCTTAACCCTTTCACCCTTTTCTCCCAGCCTCCCAGCGCCCATCTCCTCTGGCCACTGTCTGTTCTCCGTAGCGATGAGTCTATTTCTACTCTGTGTGTTCGTTTATTTTGTTCATCATATTCCACATATAAGTGAAACCATATGGTACTTGTTTTTCTCTATCTGCCTTATTTCACTTAGCATAATACCCGCTCGGTCCTCTATCCATGCTGCTTCAAGATTTCAGTTCACCACTTCTTTCTTGAACTCGCCATAAAGACAGCTAATACCGGGCAATGAAACCTTCGAACTAGTGGAGGGCAGCTGAAGACTGGAAATGGGCCTAGGTGCAGCAGATCTCAGAGTTCATAGGCCAAGGCCCCTCTGGGAGACCTACTGGGGGGTTTGGTATGAGATGAAGTATGTCTTCAAAAATGAATGTCAAAGTTCTAACCCCCAGTGCCTCAGAATGTGACCTTATTTGGAAATTGGGTATTATACATATAATCAGGTAAGGTGAGGTGATAGAGGCGTGATATGGACTCCCTAATCCCATAGAATCAGTTTCCTTATAAGTGAGAGACACAGAAAGGAGAATGCCACGTGAAGACAGACACCCAGGGACAGTGCCATGGGAAGACAGACACACAGGGACAATGCCATGGGAAGACAGACACCCAGGGACAGTGCCATGGGAAGACAGACACACAGGGACAATGCCATGGGAAGACAAAGGCAGAGGCTGAAGTGCTGAGGCTACCAGCCAAGGAACACTAAGGATTGATGGCCACCACCAGAAGCTAAGAAGAGGCGAGAAAGAATTCCCGCCTCAGGTTTTGAGAGGGAGCATGGCCCTGCCAACACCTTCATTTTGGACTTCTGGTCTCCACAAATGTGAAGCAATCGATTTCTCCTGTTTCAAGCCACCTAGTTTGTGGTGCTTTGTTACAGAATCCCTAAAAAATTAACACCTGGTTCCTCTTACAAGCTTCCAGCCTGTCATGACATTGCAACACTTCAGCAATCTCTCCAAACCAGAGCACCCTTGAGTTGTCCCCAGTTCATCTGCAGTCCCAGATCAAATTCTGGGGTTCTCCCTGCCTAGCCTCACATTTACTCTGTCTGGGATGACTGATGGTTGGGATATCCATTTTCCTCAGGAAAATAATTAAGCAAAGTTTTGGCCGGTTCTGCCTCAGGAGCCCCTTTGTGATGACCACCAGAAGCAGGATGACAGGAGACCTTAGCACAGCAGTTGAGCTGAGGTTGGCATTATCAATCCAGCTCCTTTCAGAGTCCCTCTGGCTAATTTGCTGACACACTCCCTCTGTCATTCTTCCTTCACTATGATTTTTTCATAAACAGGAACATGCATATATTCTAAGAATAGACCCTCATTTTCAGGGACAGTGCATGAGTTAAAAAATGAATGTGTCCTTAGAGAAAGCATATTACATAAAATGTTGACACAGTGAAATAAAAATTTTCACATTTTTTTTTTCTGGAGAAGTTCAGGTAGCCTTTGCCTTCTATTCATTATAGAACCCTGCTTCATCCTTGTACAACTAAAGCCACAGCATAATGATTTTCCCAAAGTAAAGGTACAGTTTTACTTTCAAGGTAAATTCAAATGTCTCCCTGTAAACTAATATAAAAATATTAAAACTGTTGAAATTGCAGGCTCCATTTACATACCTCAATCTCTACTTCTAGCTGCAAAAGTTTTCAAGGAAAAAAAAAAAAAAATATATATATATATATATATATATATATATATATATATATATATATATATATAGAGAGAGAGAGAGAGAGAGAGAGAGAGAGAGAGAGAAATAGAATATTCTCAACCCCTTAGGATCCAACCTTGGATGGTCCTCCTCATTACCTCAAGTATTTTTGTTTTTTATTTTAGGATTTCAGTTATTCTTATCCTCTCTTCCTCCATTAGTAATTGCTCCTTGAATTATGCTTCTACATGGCACTTAGAACCCGAAACTCCTAAGTAAGAGGAGAAACAGCTCAAGAGGGGTTAGATGCAGAGGGCACACTCAGCATAGTAGCCATCCCCACTTTACTCACATGATTCATTAATGATGTCTGTCATGGGCAGGGAGGTGCAAATGCACATACTCTGAGGATTTTGTGTTCCTGCTTAGTCCAGCTTGTTTGAAACTTGTGCTAGAGTTGTTCTTCTATAAATCAAAACCTTTATATCAAGCATCAGCAAATTTAGCCTGCCACCATTTTGTAAAATTTTATTGAATGCAGCCACACCCATTCCTTTGCATACAGTGTATGCTGCTTTTACAGAGCGGAGTAGTTGCCATAGGGACTGTGTAGTGCACAAAGCTAAGATTGTTTACAATCTGGCTCTTTACAGAACAAGTCTAGTCCTGGGCCAATGCCCCTCTTGGATCTGTTAAGTAGGTTGTTTTACATTCTTGAGTCTAGAACAGAGGTTCTTAACCATTTTTGAGGTACTGAACCCACCAGTTTCATATGTGCATTCACAGAACCCTTCTTTAGTGATAAATAAAATATGATTTTTTTTCCAAATTCAAGACATAGGTATATGTTTTTTACTGGTGCACAAAATGAGCCGTGCATGAACATCACCTTGCTCAAAGAACAAAACCAACAAAGTTCATGAACTCCCAACAAATTACGGTATTAGTTTATTCTGGCCTCTGTGGCAGAGGCTTCTCCAAACCTCTGAGACCGACTCATCGAACCCCTAGGGTTCGATAGAACCCAGGTTAAGAACCACTGGTCTAGAGTAATTCATGTTTTAGTCAGAACTCTCTCAGTAACAGACAACTGTAATGCAAATCAAACAATCTAGAGTAAAATTGCAGAATTTTGACTTGTAACAGGAGGGTTCAAGAATAACTGGCTTTTTGTACAGGCGAATTCCAACAGGGAAATTATGTCATCATAATTACATCATAAATTATGTGCTCTCCCTATTTATATCTTTCAGTCTTGCTATTCTCTCAAGCTCCCAGGAGACCCAGGTTTATAGCTGACCAGTTATCCCAATAGACAGTGGCATCTCTTTCCCAACTAGTCCACCAGGGCCCAGCATTGAGTGTGATAAGGGATCATCACACGTTGTTTGGCATCCTTCAGCGAATTCTATGGTTAAAGGGGATAAAATATAATAACTGGCCTAACCAGTATCCTAGGTCTTTCCCTGTAGCTGGACTTGAAGTCAGCTCTACCCAAACTATACGGAATGCTTATGGGGGGAAGAGTTAGTTCTCCAAAGGAAAGTCAGTGTTTCCCCCAGGTTAAGAGTAAAAACAAATGTATAGTAAAGAAGCATTGCTACTCCTGTCTAATGAAATTTCCATAGAGGGTAAGAGAAACAACGGACACAGAGAACCATCCTTCTAGATCTGATCTAGTCCCTCTAGATCCTTGCCTGGTAGTTCTTGGAATGATCTTGTGACCCACCCAGTCCTTGCATGCTAATTTGGGGGAGAATTAGGGCTTCCCTGGCAAAGGGTGTTGCCCAGGAACGAAAGCTTGATGGCCTCTGGATGTGTACATACTCTCCCAGTGATGAGTACTTACACAGGCAACATTTCCAGCTCAGAGCATTGTACACTGTGACATCATCCCAAGAGTTTCTTCTGTAGAGCTGGACCAACATCCAGCTGTAACTACTAGTGGTGATGCAGCATAGCAATAGACCAAGCCTTGGCTATTATGTACCAGGGAGATACAGGGGTTTTTACCCTAAAACATAAAATAGTTGTTAATTGAATGGCTTTGTTTGAGAAATGACTATGGCTGAGCAGGAATAGAGAAATATGGCAGTGTGCATATTTCAAATGATTATTTTCTGTTTTACCCTAAGGTTAAGTTGAGTCAATACTTTCATCTCTAAATATTTTTATAGGAACAAAGCCACATTTTTATGTCCCTTTGCCTTTTATTTCTTTAAAATAACAATGTCCCAAGGTAGTGCAGCATTTCAATTTGAAAAACTTGTTCACCTACAAGTGAGCCTTGGCCCGACCTCTCTCCACCTAGCCAAACACATTGTGGAAGGGGTATCAGTTCCCCAGATGGTTTTAGGTATCACTGATCTAGTTAGTTTTCCTGCTTGGCACCTCTGACTCTTTTAAGTCCTAGTCTGATCTGAGACAGAGTTAGCTAACTTCTCTATGTTTCCACTGCACTTTTGTTGTGACCCCATGAGCTATTTTGCAACAGTGGATTTACTCATTTTTCTTTCATTAAAACCGTGATCCCTTTGGGCTTAGACTTGTCTTGCTCATTTCTATTTGATAAATTTCAGGTGAATGAAAATATCTCACACCACCTCTCAAAGTTGCTGTGATAGCGGCATTATTGTAATCATTTCTATCTCCTCAAGTCAACAGCTGAGACTCACACACATTAAGTGCTACATGCAGAGTCTGACTTGAACCCAGAGCTTCTGACCCCAAGACAATTTCCCTTTCTAGATCATTATTCATGGGAAGTGCTGATACAATTGCTATTATTTATGACTGAATCATATAAAATTATAGGTTAAAAAGAGTAAAAATTTGTCAATTTCATACGCTGAAACATAATTTGTTGCGGTCTTTATTCAGGATGTGAGATTTTGTTATAAGGGATCAATACCCAGTAGTAGAAGCAAAATGGTTGAAAATCTCAATTGGTTTAGTTGGCCAGAACAAATGTATGTAAAGGGCTGGAGAGCAGAAACTTGGAACCACTGGCTTCTCACAGTACAGACTTTACAATAAAGTGTTTCAGGGGATGTGTTCAATTTAATGAATACGTGGACATCAACTTCCAGATCAGGGCTTTTCTCCATCAGCTCAAGAAGTCATGAATCAGAAGTCAATTTCAATTCCATCAACTCATGGAGCCATGGAATCATGAAGTCTCATTTCCCATGGAGTCAGATCACTGCATGGGAAGTTAGAAGACCTGAATGGAAGCCTTAGTTAATCTATTACCTTGTTGCATGAAGTCACAAAAGTCTTTGATCTCTGTGAACTTGACTTTCTTCAACTGAACAATGGAGAGAATAATTTTTTTTAACAGATTACTCTGAGGTTAAAGAATACATTGTCTATGAAAAGCCATGCACACTGTAATTTAATGTACAGTCATATGATGGTTTTATTGTGGCTCTTCCCCACTTAGAAGAGAAGGACCAGCAGGCTGACTACATGCAGCATTAAAATTTAAATACTTAAATGAAAAATCTGGATGTCTTTAACGACACTACGTGAGCATGCTCTTTTTAATGTAAAGTCCCGTCTGGCATGAATAGATTGCTACAGCCAGGTCATTTCCCATCTTTCCAGCAGATTAATGGCTTGTCTGAACCGGTGAAATAGGAATGATGAGCCTCCAAGGAGATGAAGGTACTTCTGATTAACTCATCTGTTTTCATCTCCTGTAATGAGAAGTCGCCACTGTGCCCAGAGTGTTCTGCTCCTCTGAAGGGCTGACATTCTCATTTTACACACAGTGGCAGAAAACACTCAGGCCAAGGGTCTGATTGAGGTATTGACTACCTGAGAACTAGAGGAAGAAATGATGTTGGGAATTAAACCATCTTAAAAATAATACAATAATGTACCATCTCGCTTTGTATATTTTTAGTATTTCTGAATGCAACTTTGATGTAAATCTCAATGGCTCTCGGAGTTGGACATTGGACCATCACTATCACTATCATCTGGGAGCTTCCTAGAAACACGAAATCTTGAACTCTAGAATTACTGAATCAGGAACTTTGAAGGTAGGGCCTAACAATCTGTGTTTTAACAAACTTTCAAGTTGATGCCGATGCACATTCGTTTGAGAAGCATGTTATATCTTTACTGGACATATTCATGCCCCTTTACAAAGACAAGGATATCGTTAACATAGTAACATAGGAGTGTTTTCTGTTAATCCGTTCCCTGGGTAGTTCTCAAGATTTCTTTTTGACTATACTCAACTCTGTTTGTGCTTCTTCTTCATTAATAGGTGTACCGATGGAGAAAATTGAGTGAAACTATGAGAATCTAAAGTAATACAAATTTTAAAAGATATGTTGCAAGGTTTAGTTGAAAACAAAAATTCTGGAAACTATAAATGGGGAATATAAAAAGAAATATACAACCAAGACAGCCAAATGAACTGGTTCTTTTAGGGAAAGTCAAAGAAAGAAGCAAGTGCCTGACCGGGTGGCGGTGCAATGGATAGAGCATCGGACTGGGATGCGGAAGGACCCAGGTTCAAGATCCTGAGGTCGCCAGCTTGAGCGTGGGCTCATCTGGTTTGAGCAAAGAGCTCGCCAGCTTGGACCCAAGGTCACAGGCTCCAGCAAGGGGTGGCTCGGTCTGCTGAAGGCCCATGGTCGAGACACTGGTGAGAAAGCAATCAATGAACAACTAAGGTGTTGCAACGGCAAGGAAAAACTAATGATTGATGCTTCTCACCTCTCTCCGTTCCTGTCTGTCTGTCCCTATCTCTCTCCGTCTCTGTCTTTTAAAAAAAAAAAAAAAGCAGCAAGTAAAACGTGCATGCTCCCTGTTGTGTAAGCCATCAATCTTTAATCACGACGTTTGATTCAATTTCTTTTCTTTAATGGCTGCATCCAACCCATTAGCTAGTCCTCTCAGCCTCATTTCCAAAATCTCTTCTGGACTTATTCACTACCCCAGATTTACACTGTCGCTGCCAAGTCAAAGGCATTGTTATTTTCTCCTGGGCCAGCCTGTCTCCTGACCAGTCCCCCCAGCTTCTGCTCTTGTCAGTGTACTTTGCACAGCTTCAGGATTGTCTTAAACATAACTCATATCATTCTCTCCCCTGTCTGCTCAGAGCTCTCTAATGACTGTTCTTTGAGGTTAGAATAAAACCCACACTCCTAACCATGCTCGTTAGCCTTAGCAAGATACGGACATTAACAACCCAATTTCATTTTTATTTCCTCCCCACAATCTGCTCTGATAGCATATGTAAATATATATATTGGCCAGTTTTTCAAACATCCATCTCTTTTCTGTCTCCAGATGTTTGCCCATGCTACTCACCCTGCGTGCCATGTTTTTCCTCCCACTCTTTTAAAGCCAGCTCCTCCTTCTGCATAAGGTCCCAGTTTAACTGGCAGGTCTTAATTACTGTTACCTGGCCAATCTGTCTCAAGTGAGTGTCCCCAAACTAGGTCTCAGTCTTGACTTCTTCTTTGTTTCATGCATAGGATTTTTTTTTTACCATGTGACCGGTCAAAAGTGCACCATGACCTATGGACACACTGTGTGTGTGTGTGTGTGTGTGTGTGTGTGTGTGTGTGTGTGTGTGTGTGTATTGCTTCCTTCAGTAGGGTTTAAACTCCTCATAGACTGGGATCACACATGTGTCTTACTCAGTTTTAGTTCCTTCCGCCCCTATGACAATTATGGGCACATAATAAATGTTTGTTCAGTCAGTGAATTAGAGCATTGCTGTGCTGAATGAGTCTTGAGAGAGCTGTACAGTTAGAAAGTTTTACTTTGTATTCTTCAAGAAATGTAGATGAAGAGTTACTGGTTTGAACTGAGGAGGGCTAAGAACATAGTCAGTGGTGTGCTAGTTCCAGTTCATATTGGCTTGTGGGAGCAGATCTGACCATCTCTTCTTAATTCTGTGATCTCATATTTATACCTTGAAACCTGTAATGCTGGGAGCACTTACACCATGGCAACTGACAAACACTAAAAATCAGAGATATTTTTTTCCTAAGGAAGCTAGTTGTGATCACGAGAAATAAATCCATAAGTGAGATTTTTGTCAGAAAGTGATTTGTTTGGAATTATTGCAGGCATGAAGGGATAGTAGGGTAGGAATGAAATAGGACCACTAATAAAGACCAAATAGAAATAGGACATCAAGTAAGGTCCCATGGAGTTTTACTTTGGCTCAGTCCCACACAGAAGCTCTCAGAACATGGTTTTGTGATTGGGAACTAAGTAAGGATCTGGGTTGTTTGTAGTCTCCCCTACCAGTCATTGCTTAAGTACTGTCCCTTAGGGAACATGCATTCTTACGTGCTTCCTGTGACTGTGTGCCAGCTCTGGGGGTCTGAGGGCAGGGCTGTGACAACTGACACTGTTGCTGGTTGTGGCGAGTTGAGAGAACCCAAAAGGGGTACCCTCGGCCCCTGTGCAAGTCGCTGAGAGCCCTGCTGTAAGAGCGCCCCCAACCTTTACCACCCAGTAATTGCCCAGCATTATGGCGGTCTGGAGGAACGGGAGGTCTGGGGTAGGGTCTGAAGTTCTGTTTGTTTACCCAGCTCCAGCTGATGCTGTTGATGCAGCTGGCGAATCACACTTTGAGGCACAAAGTGCCACAGCGTATTTTAAACTATTTTGTACAGGAAGGTCAAGTTTTGTTTGACTTACTCAAGTTAGTTTTCATGGAAACATGGTGTACAGAGGAGTTTCAAATAGAACAACATCCCAAAGTCCCTAAGAGGCACCCAATCTCACCATTGAAAATTCCCAAACATTTTACCAGTGAGGTCAAGCATTTAGTTACAGTATTGTAGATCTGTAAGGGAGGTTTCAGATCCCTTCCCTACCCCGTACTTTAGAAAAGATAAACAAAGACTACATATGTTTTTGTCCAGATACCAACCAATGATTTTTTTCTCTCTAAATCTTTTGGCTTCAAGTTCATTCGTCCATTAAACAACCATCTAATGCAGTGGTTCTTAACCTTTTCTGAGGTTCCGAACCCACCAGTTTCATATGCACATTCACCGAACCCTTCTTTAATGATAAATAAAATATGATTTTTTCCAAATTCAAGACATAGGTATATGTTTTTTTACTGGTGCACAAAATGAGCCGTGCATGAACATCACCTTGCTCAAAGAACAAAACCAACAAAGTGCATGAACTCACAACAAATTACGGTATTACTTTATTCTGGCCTCCGCGGCAGAGGCTTCTCTGAATCCCTGAGACCAACTCATAAAACCCCTGGGGTTCAATAGAACCCAGGTTAAGAACCACTGATCTAATGATACTTTGTTACTTGTAAGTCACTATGGAATGTTTTGTTGGGGACACAAAAATGAATCAGGTAAGACCCTAACCGGGTTGCTCAGTGTAGTCCTGCTCAGGGCACATACCAGAAGCCATCAATGAGTGCACAACTAAATGGAAAAACTAAGTGGAACAGTGAGTTGATGTTTCTTTCTCCCCCCCCCCCACCTTTTCCCCCCTCTCAAATCAATAGGAAAAAAAAAAGAATTAGGTAAAAAACATGTTTATTGCCCTCTGTTACATTATAGTGCAGGCTTATAGAAATGTTTGAAAACTGGTTTCAAACTGGTCACCCTCTGCAGAGTTTTCCTTTGTGGGCATTTAATGGGAGAGGCAGGTTGAGCACCCGAGTTGTGTTTGTCTCGTACAACCAACTTGAAGATGTAAAGGGGCTGCCTCTGACACCAACTCAACAAGCAAGTAAAGTACAAAATTATTTTTAAGCCTCATCACTGGAAATGAAAGGCATAAATGTTTTTTCAGACCAACCATACTCTTTATTTTAATATTCCTCAATGAATGCTAATAAGACACCAGTGCAGACCGCCTTAGGCAGAAAGAAGTAAACATTATGTGCTTGCAGTAATTAATTTATGGCCAAGTATAGTTGGTAGGGTAAAGTGGGTTTGGGAGATTCTCAGAGACTTGACAGCTTCTCATTGAAGCAGAAATAAAATGTAATCAGTAAATGGTAAAATGCTGAAGAAAGTGCTTAGTTATCACCACAAGGGTTATATTAAGTAATTTGGAGTACTTTGCTTTTCTATGCAACTCAGAGGTTACGCATTCATATTACTGCACCAGGAATATAGTAGTTTATAAACTGAGTAAATAAAGAATTGAGTAAAAGAAAACTTCATGAAAGTACTGTTTGAAAATACTTTTTATCTAACAGGATGCAATTAAGCTTCCAGATATGTTAACCCTTATGTGATCTGCACGGAGCCCCCAACTCAAGAATTTTGGTTCAAGTAATATTGAGGCAGCAGCAATGCATACAATCTCATTTCATAGACATACCAATGGGTTAACAGGTAGATGTTGTTAGCATGATGATGTTAAGGATTTCCAGAATCCTCAGCCCCTAAGTGTGCGATTTTGTTGGTGGTCATCTCACTGTTTTAGTTCCAATTCCCCGAGGCAGGGTCTGAGATGGGGAACCCTGTGTAAGTAGTTATTGAGGGAGTGCACTGCAGAGAAGCGGAATAAAGGAAAACGCTGAACAAAAGCATGATCCCAGGATAAGTCTAGCCTCAGCCAAATCCCATTACAGAGTTGACCAACCTTGAGGCAAGGGACCCAGCCTTTTGTAATCCCCCTGTCAGTTAATCAGGGGGTTACTACATGTGTGGAGAGGTGGACCATCCCCCAAGTGAGGTAGCTCCCTTGGGCCAATCACAATTCTTATTTTAAAGATTTGGAGAAGGGGACATCTGAGATCCAATACACACAGTAACCAGGGAATGGTGTGCTAGCCCAATAAAGGGAATCTGGGTGGGGCACAGATTCGGCCCACTACACTCACCTGGGAAATGAGGAAAGGAGAAAAAAAATGACAGGTTGGTTTATGAACTTAAGTGTAAGTGCTATGGTCAAAGTAGCAAAAATAATGACCTTGCACTGATTAGTAAGTTTTGGCTACAAGAACATTTTTGTTTCCTGATATTATTATTAGACTTGTCCTTACTAAGCTATGTAGTTAAACATTAATGTAATAATGATCTCAGCTTATTGCTAATAAGGTCTTAGCATAAAATATATTAATAGTGAGTTGGTTATTACAACATTGGGAAAATTTGACCAGGGAAGAAGGGGGTCATGGCTTGGATGACAGAATCAGGGGGAAACATTGTAGTAAGGAGACTAATCCTTGGTCATGAAGTGTTACCACTATGCTGAGTATTTCACTTCCTTTCTCTATGTAAGTCATCTGCAAACCTAAGTGGACTTTTGCTGTGTTCCTTAGACATTACCTAGGTAGTGTCCAGAGCTTTTAAAGTCCTGGGTAACTGACACTAGAATTTGTCATCAGCCACAGCCGTCCTGAGGAAGAACCAGCATGGTGGAAGTATCCGGCCTGGGAACATGGGGAAAGAAGGATTGGTGACACTTTCTTCTTTGCACAGTATCTTATTATACAGAGGTGTTTTTTTTTTTTTTTTGCTTCCTTCAAAATCACAAGTAGTTATAGATGTCTGTCACTGATCAGTCTACAGGTGCAGGTCAGAGGGCTTGGGATAACTCACCCCTTCCTCTATTCCTCTAGTTACCTTTGAGGGCACCTAGGACACTAGATATGATGATCTACTTAGGCTGATCCTTCCCTTCCTCCTTCTCTTTATTTTCTGTCTCTCCTTTCCCTCTTGCCCTTCTCCTTCCCTATTTCTTCCCTTTCTCCTTTTTAAAAAATACTTTAGCTTTCTTCTTTATTTTTGCCATTGCTCTGCTTTCCTTCTTTCTCCTCTTTTCTTTCTCCCCTATTTTTCAGCCTTACTCTGTCCTTTTTTCTTCCCCATTTTATAGGTCCAATGCCTTCTGCTAATCTCCCTCTCCCCTCTTCTCTAGTCTCCCTTCTCCTATCTCCCACCTCATCTGCCTGCCTTCCATTTACATCTGTCCTCTCTCTTCTCTCTCACAGAACATCTATGGGTTCCCAGGCAGCCAGAACACCTGCCATATTCAAACTGACTCCTTAGGCTCCAGTCTGACCCAGAGGCCCATTACAGGGACAGAGGTTGTTATGTTTAATTCATTGAACGTGATACAAGCAAATGTTCGAAAAGCCTGTACTTAATAATTCAAGGGAATGCACCAAAAATGTGAGAGGCAGGCAGTTCAATAGGGCTCTGCACTTGCTTTCAATCTACTTAACACAGGATCAGCTGAGATGGCCCCTGACCTGCCAGGGTCCCAATGTTTTAAATGAGCAGATCTACCAGACTTAAGGATTCTTTTCCAGATTCCCCAATTCTCAGTTCATGGTGTTCTTTGCAGAGTTCTGATAATGCTGATGTAAGTTCACCATCTCCACCAGCCAGCTCTCAGCAAGATCTGTCTCAGCTACCTCGCTCCCATTACACATTCCATCTGTCTCTGACACTTCTTCTGCAGTGGAAGGGCTTGATGCATTATGCATCTCAGAATATTACAAAGATGATATAATCCCCAGCCTATCAAAACCAGGAGGTCAGAAATAATGGGGGAATCTCTTTCAAGGGGTTTCAGCTCAGTTCTAGTGTCATGGAGGAGGATGGTATTGATAGGACAATTTTAAATGGGAATAAAAGAACCCAATCATATATATAAATATATACTCACAATCTCAACCATCCCAAGGATTGACTTCATCAGCTTGGTTGAGAAGGTTGGAGGTATTAAATATCTTTTAGCAAAAGCCTCCCAGAATCATTTACCAATTTATGATTGAACAAAGGCCCATAAATTGATAACAGTATTTCCAGAGAGGTGCAGTTTATGTATAAGTAGACGAACATAGAGAATAGGGTGCTTTAATGATATCTATAGGGTGATATGTTAGTCATAAAAATTAGTATATAGAAGGAATTGATATGAGTCATTTTTACAGTGTTGATTTGCTAATTTGACTAGTTGAGTGGTGATTTTATGCCAAAGTGTTAGTTATTATCCTAGGAGAGCATCACACCATGATGCACCTGGCTCACTGGATCATTTTAATTATTAGAAAGATCAAGAAAATTAATTCACAAAGAACTCTTATTATCAGCAGGAATGAACGAGTTAGCTCTTTTGAACATATGGCAAATGTAATGGTGCAGAGCAGGAAGGTTGGGAGCTCAGAGGAGGGTGGCATTCCAAAACCCAACAGGCAGTATCAAGTCTGAATACTCCAAACACAACCCTAAAATCCAGCTCAATTACCTTATATGGTGGCAAGACCTTTGTTTATTTGCTAACTTTTATCATCTGGGTCTAACATTCAGATGATGGCTGTGACTCGGGGATTTCTCATAGAATTCAAGTATATGAAGTATGTGTACTTTGGTCTCCTGCAGTGCAGGAATGGGGGGGGGCAAAGCAGCTTTGTTATCCTTTTCTTATGGAGCCTCAAGCTATCCTTCTCTTCCTTTTTCTCCTCTCTCTCTTTCTTTCTCTTCTACATTTACTTTCAGAAGAGGAAAGACATTTTCTTCTTCATTTGCATATGCATCATACGCCCCAAATTGTACCTTTGGCCACTGAATCTACATCATTTTACAAGTCTACTTACAAATCCAAATGTTTCAATCCACCTTGACCCTAGTGCCCATTATTGGGAGAAAATATCTGATTGGCTTCATGTGGGTTATTTGACTACCTGTGGTGTCCTGTCCAATTAGATGTGATCAAGAGGTGGAGTCACACAGCATACATATAGCTATGCTCCTTTATTTGGTGGAGGGAATAGTAGTTACTAGAAAGCTTAGAAATGGCTGGGAACATCAAAAGATGTCTGCCACATTGCCACAATATTCTAAAAGTTGAGATGAAGAACAACACCAGAATGATGGTCATGGAATAAAACTGTAAAGGATTAATAGATTTATAATCACGTCCTAATTTAAAGGTAGTGTTCTCAGGGGCCTTAAGCTCTCTAAAAAAAATTGGGATTATACATAAATTTTAATTTATAGAAATTTAACACATTCTTCAAAATAATGTTCCCAAAGACAAAAACACTTATTTCTATTTGACATTAAAACAGCCACTTTATATAAAAAAAAATTTCCCTTTCTACTGAATTTATTAGGGTGATAATGGTTAACAAAATTTTATAGGTCTCAGGTGCACAACTCTGCAACACATAATCTGTACACTGAATTGTGGGTTTATTACCCCAGTTTACCCTTCCACCCATCACCATTGATCCCCACAATACCCTCTTCCACCTCTCCCTACTACCACCTCCCCCTGGTAATCACCACACTGCGGTCCATATCCATGAGATTTTCTTTTTTTCTTTTTTTCATTTGGTTCAATCCCTCCTCCACCCCCCACAGCCCCACCTTACAGCTGTCAACCTGCTCTCTATCTATGAGTCTGTCTCTATTTTGCTTGTTAGTTCATTAGATTCCACATATGAGTGAAGTGATACGATACTTGTCTTTCTCTGACTGGCTAACTTCACTTAGCATAATCATCTCTGAATCCATCCATGCTTTTGCAAAGGGTAAGATTTCTGTCTTTTTATGACTGAGTAGCATTCCATTGTGTAAATGTACCACAGTTTTTCTTATCCACTCATCTACTGATGGACACTTGGGCTGCTTCCAAATCTTGGCTATTGTAAATAACGCTGCAGTGAACATAGGGGTGAATACATTCTTTTAATTAGTGTTTAGGGTTTCTTTGGATAAATTCCCAGAAGTTGAATTGCTGGGTCTTAAGGCAGTTCCATTAAAAATTTTCTTTTTATGTAACTCCATATGGCTTTCCACAGTGGCTGCGCCAATCTGTGTTTCCATCAACAGTACATGAGGGTTCCCTTTTCTTCATAACCTCTCCAACACTTGTTGTTTGTTGATGTATTGATGATAGCCATTCTGACAGGTGCAAAACAGACAGTTTAAAGTAAGAAAATTATATGATAACTTTAAATAAATGTATGTTGCTGCTTCACTGAATTAAATGTTTTAACCATATTGAATGATGAATACCTTTCCCAATTACTTGATTCTTCTTTTAAGAGAAAACTTCTTATTTCTTTCAATACAAAAGGTAAATTACCTTTCGCTTTCCAGTTCTCCACTTTCCCCATGAGGGAAATGTGTCTAATTCTCTACCTTTCAGGTTGACCACTTGCTGTGCCAATAACATCTTAAATTATGGAAGTGACCTGCAATAAACCTGAGATATGAGTTCTATAAATATAATCTATACCTCTGTCATTGCTGTCATTCAGTCAAGTACACAAATCTGTAACTCTTTCTTCCAGCCAAAACCAATCCATCATCAATTCCTGCCAATTTCTCTTTCTTGATATCTATCAAATTCATCTCTTTCAGTATCTTTTCTCTTCAATCTCTTGTGCACACTACTACGCCAGGAATATCCCCAAAGCTCAGTATTGCCTTTGTCTATTCTTTTTGCAAAAAAGACGTTTTTAGAACCAAGTCCACTTTGCCACCTTCCCATCCTAGAGTCTTTCTAACCCTCAACATTACCCTCTTTCCTCTCCAAATATGATGCAAAGTCAGAAAAGGAGAATAGAAAAAAAGAGGCAAAATATGGGTTGGAGATATGTGGCCAGTTCATGTAATGAAACTAAATTTCCTCAGCCAAATGAGAAGAAACCCACCTGTCTATACCTGGTGAGGTTGTTTTATGATCTTAAAATTCTTTCCTTCTTTATCAACAAATTGGTCCCTGAAATGATTCCAGACCCTCCCAGTAGCTTCTGAATGAGCCTCTGCACTGCTCTGCCTCCTTATCCACAGTATATTCTGTTGCTCTGTTAGGGGAAGAATCAGGGGTAAGGGTGCCAGATTTTATTTAAGAAGCTTTTCTGTTTCTGCTCTTAACATTCCAAGTTTCTTTCTCCCCCCCCCCCTTCTTTTCCAAGTGAGAACAGGGGAGATAGAGAGACATGTGCCCAACTGGAATCCACCTAGCAACCCTCATCTGGGGCCCATGCTCTGCCCATTGGGGGCCATACTCACAACAGAGCAATTTTTAGCATCTGAGGCAGAGGCTCCAAGGAGCCATCCTCAGTGCTCAGGGCCAATTCACTCAAACTAATCAAGCCATGGCTGAAAGAAGGGAAGAGAGAGAGAGAGAGAGAGAGAGAGAGAGAGAGAGAAGGAAGAGGGAAGGGGAAAGGTGGAGAAGCAGATGGTTGTTTCTCCTGTGCACCCTGACCTGGACATCCACATCCTGGGCCAATGCTCTAGCACTGAGCCAACTGGCCAGGGCCAACCTTCCAGGTTCTGTCATAAATGCTAGTCTGCATTTGTTTATAAGGGTATTTTATGGAGGGAATGCTTTGCCACTATTTCATTTTTTTTAAAGAAAATGAATGTGGATATTTATGTCCTCATATGTACATTTAAAGTTTTTTTAAAGAAAGGAAAGGTAAACATACAGAGATAAATGACTATATAAAAGGAAGGTATTAGAGACATAAATGGCCCCTGGCATCTGGCTTGTGATGGGGACCATATCTGCGTGCCCTGAAGGCGAGCCCCAGGCTGGTTCCCAAGCCTTCCCTCTGGTTGGCAGACAATCGTGGAGCACAATCACTGTGCAAGCAACTTGTTTTTAAAAGCCCCAGGTCTCCTGTTTTCTTGACTTCCTAGTTGACAACTCTCAGAAAGCTGACAGTGTCTACTGTAGATCCAGTCAACAAATGCCAATTTTGAGCCCTTACACTGTGACAGTTTCTCTTCTAGGTGCCCAAAACAAAAGTCACGATGTTCAGGGAAGAGTTGATTGGCAGTTTTACAGACTCATACTCTAATACCAGATATATTTTATATTTATTAGTTGAGTTCTTAACAGGTTGTTTAAACACTCCCAGTATTTCTGTGAAAAAGGGGAGTAGGAATAAAACACTAGCCAGGAATGAAAATACCTGACACATAACTCTTAGGTTTCATTTCTTTAACCCTACTGGTGAGCCTTGTTTCAGGGCTCACTGCTGGTGACTGACCGCAAAGGAATGTCTGATGTCACAATCCTGAAGCCCTGGATGATTTAAACCCGCTAGAAGTTAACATACTCACACTTCCATAATAGACAATCCTTTGTCCAGCAGCCAATTATATGATGCCCACGACCCTTCTCACTCCCTTCTCCCCAAAAGACCCTTAAAGCCTTATTCAACCCTGTACTAGATGTGACTCTCCATTGCAAGCCACCCCGGCAGGTTTCCTTTCAATAAAAACCTATATGCTGATCTTTTCGAACTCCATAAATTCTAACAATAACATCTCGTCAAAACATGACAAGGCCTTCTGCTTCTACTTGTCCTGAAATGTTCCATTAGTGCTAATGTTAGGTAGACACAGGCTCTCTAAAATAGGACAAGCATTTCCTGAGCCCCTACCCTAGACCTAATATCACCCTAGACGCTCGAGATACAATGAAGAGAAGACGTGGATTCTTTCTTTAAAATACTCACCATCTATTGAATGCATGAAGAGAGGAGGAATAGAATACCTATATTCACACATAAACATGTGATCTTAGTCTCATTGCCCTTCTTCCTTCCCATTTCTATTCATCTTTCCTCCTGTGGGAGGTAGATGCCTTTTAGCATAATAATCCTTGGAAGTTATCATTTGAATCGCAATCAATATTTCTACCACTTCTAGTATGACTACTAATCAATACTAGTAATATTCAAACAAGTAATAGCTAACATTTTTTGAGCACTTATGTGCCATCTACTCTTTCAAATGCTTTGTGCTTATTACCTCATTTATCCTCATATCTATCTACTCTATGAAGTAGGTACTTTCTTTTATTCTATTTATATTTAAGGAAGCTAAGACACAGAAATGCTAAATAACTTGCTTAATAATTCAAAAAGAATTTGTCTTGTAAATGTGAGGCTCAATCATTGCCAGCTCCGGACACCTGAGGACCCGAAGTCTTGCTGCTTTCACACACAGAGAGTTGGGGAGGAGGAGATGGATGAAGCCAGAAACCTGGTGAGGGCAGAGGAAGGGAAATGAAGGAAGAACAGACTTAGCAGTGCCCAGTTCAAGTGAGCCCTGTCCAGTGTGAAAAGGAGTTCCATAGAAACAGCAGAGAGCCTGGCGAGTGGTGGCACAGTACATAGAGCATCAACCTGGAATGCTGAGGTCTCTGGTTCAAAACTTTGGGCTTGTTTGGTCAAGGCATGTATGAGAAACAACTATAAGTTGATGCTTCTTTTCCTCTCTCATTATCTCTCCCTCTCTCTCTCTAAAAGTCAATAAGTAAAATCTTAAAAAAATAAGAATGAAAAACAGTAAAGAAATCCTTTGATTTGGATGTCAAGTATGTTTGAGCTTGGCTGGAACTAAGGATGATTTCTTTCTAGTGTTGTGACACATGAGTTGTATTATTATTCAGCATCAGGTCCCAAGACAGACTTTTTGAAGAGACGCATAAAGGGCAATAGTTTTACTTGGTTGGGAGTCTAGAGATAAGAAAAATTTCTTGAAGTTTAAGCAGAGTCTTGGAAGGTAAGTAGATATTTACCAGCTAACCATCCCCCCAAAAAAAGAAAGAAAAAAGAATGAATAAGGGCATTTCTGGCAGAGCAATTAGCATAGGCAATACATATAAATAGAAAACCATCTTCAAAGGAATCAAAGAAGTTTACTTGGCTAGGGTTATCCAGCTGGGATAACATGGCTCGAGAGAATGATGTGGACAACCTTGTAAGCTGTGTTTTAGAATAGCCTATGGGGAGCTATGGAGAACATCTTAGCTTGGTTTATAAGGCTCACTCCGGAATGATCCAGAGATCGCTGGAAGAAAGATATAAACTGCTTCTGCATTTTCCCAAAAGCCGCTATCTGCATGGAAGTGCTAAGTGCAGCTCCTATATCCCTTTAAACATACTCAGAGTAGATCAAAGGAGAAGAAAGATACCTTACACATGTTTCTGTGCCTTTGCATTTAGGAAAAGAACAAACTATAGGCTGCTCATGGAGAAGATGGGAGATCACATGTTTGCATTTATTTTGTTAGACATCTTCAGGATTGGGCAGATACTTTGGTTGTGAGTACTATTAAAGTCCACTGACCAAATAAAATCTCAGTGCAGATTATGAAGTCAAACGTGCTGCTCTACTTCATCATTTTATAATTTAATTAACAAATATCAATGTAGTGTTTACTGTATGCTAAATGGATGTGTTTGTACTACGCCCTGTAGGGGAAGTCAAGATTAATACAGCCTGACCTGTGGAGGCGCAGTGAATAAAGTGTTGATCTGGAATGCGGAGGCGGCCAGTTCGAAACCTTGGGCTTGCCTGGTCAAGGTTCATATGAGAAGCAACGATTACAAGTTGAAGCTTCCCATTTCTCCTCTGTCCCCTTCCTCTCTCTCTTTCTCTATCTCTACTCTCCTCTCTCTAAAAAATCAATAAATAAAAACTTTAAACAAATTTAAAAAAAAGATTAATACAATTACTAACACTACTGATATTAACACTACACATACTAATACTACTAATTAGATGGTAATAGCCAACATTTATTAAGTGATACTTGTATCAGGCATTTTGCTAAAAGCTTTAAATGGATTACCTAATTGAATTCTCACAAAAATACTAAGAGAGAGATAGATGTCACTATTATTTTTATTATACTGATGAGAAAATGGACCCAGAGAGATACAGTATGAGATTGGTCAGCTAGTGAGAGAATGAGCTGGGATTTGAAACTTGTCTGAATCCAGATCCTGATCTTATAATTTGATACTCAAAGAATTTATCATATTTCCCCATGTATAAAACACACCTTTTTTTTTTTTTTTTTTTGAAAAATTTGTGGTCTAAGAACTGGGTGCATCTTATAAAGTGGTTGTAGACTTTTTAACTTGCATTTCCTGCTTTTTCGCACTTGTTTTTGTATTCATTGTTGAAGACAGTGATTCGTCATCAGACACAGAAGAGGACAAAATGGATGGGAGTTTTGTCAGTGATAAGGAGTTGTATGAATTTTATGATGAATAAAACTTGAATTCAGTAATTTTATGTGATACTTTTTTTTTTCAAAATTTGGGCCCCCAAATTAAGGTGTGTCTTATACATGGGAGCATCTTATACATGGGGAAATACAGTAAATTTTTTTTTTAATTTTCCTTTTTAGATTTTATTTATTCATTTTTTGAAAGAGAAGAGAGGAAGAGAGAGAGAGAGAAAGAAGGAAGCATCAACTCCCATATGTGTTTTGGCCAGGCAAGTCCGGGGTTTTGAACCAGTAGGGGATTATATCATCTTTGTAATATTCTGAGATGCATTTATCCACTGCCCACCACAGGGTAGGCAAAAAATTTAGATTCTAATTGGGGATATGAGCCAAAAAAATGGGGAACAATGAAAATTTCACAAGACAGATATTTTTCTAACCCCTTTACACTCATTTTGTAAGTTGACCCCATTTAGTTTGGGAACTTCAGGGAAAGCTTTGTAGGGGAGAGGGTACTTACTGGGCTTTTAGATTGGGTTTCTCTAAAAGCAAACCAACCCTGAGACCAGGACTGAAGTGTTAGATGTTTGTTTGGGAGCTAATCCCAAAGAGTTGGCAGGGTTGTGACCAGGTCAGAAGGGAAAGAAGCCAATAAAGGATATGTTCTAGAACAGGGGTCCCCAAACTACGGCCCACGGGCCACATACAGCCCCCTGAGGCCATTTATCTGCCCCCGCCGCACTTCTGGAAAGGCCATCTCTTTCATTGGTGGTCAGTGAGATGAGCACAGGATGCATCTGCACCCATAGTTCCCATTGAAATCCTGGTCAGTTTGTTGATTTAAATTTACTTGTTCTTTATTTTAAATATTGTATTTGTTCCCATTTTGTTTTTTTACTTTAAAATAAGATATGTGCAGTGTGCATAGGGATTTGTTCATAGTTATTTTTTTTATAGTCCGGCTCTCCAACAGTCTGAAGGACAGTGAACTGGCCCCCCTGTGTAAAAAGTTTGGGGACCCCTGTTCTAGAACAGTCACCACTGTGGACAACTGAGGTTTAATTCACTAAGGACTCTAGGAGACAGTGTAGGGCATGCTTTAAAATAATACCCCCCACAAGGTGAGGGGGCTGAGGGATGTATACTGTCTTTACAATCTTTTATTGATTGAAGGCTGCTGCTGGCTCCATTAACAAGGAAGCATGTCCAGCCAGCCCCAGGCGCATGCCCTGAGGTGGTGGGTAGTCACGGCTTGCAGTGAAACAGGCTGGGATACACCAGAATGGCAACTGCCAAGGGCCAGTGGACTTGGCACCAGCAGCGTCAGCTATACCATTTGAACAGTACCCATCCCTAGATGTAAAGGTCACAGGAGACTAGTCTTTATGTGGGTCAGCGGCATGCCCAGCTAGAAACCTCCTGTCTACTTTTGAAGAAGAAAAGTAGGGCTCCAGGGAAACAACTCACAGTCTCTGCTGCAAGGTTGCCTGTGAAATGGTCCTGAGAGGGACACGATCTACACAAGAGCCCGGGAGGGGGCAGGTCTTCCTGAAAAAGTGTTAACTGAGCTGAGCTCTGCAAGCTGTGATTAGATAAGGGTGCATGGTACACGGTGTGGGGTGTGTGTGTGTTAGTGTTTGTTAGTGTTAGTGGGGAGAGATGGTAGCAACGAAGGGCCAGAGGCAGAGACCACGATAAATGAGGACACCTAAAAGATGGGCAGTGTGGCAGATGTGCAGGAGTTAGGGAAAGAATAGGGTGCAATGAGGCTGGAAGATAAGGGAGGTGAGGCGCCAAACAAGGCCAGGTGCACATGAACTGCCTGTGAACCTGAGGCACTTAAATGCCTATCCCCCCAGTAATGTGTTACTTAAACCTAGCTGACAACCAGCGTTAGCAGAAGAACATTAAGGTGTGTGAGAGTCATTATAAAATCTTCGAGTGCTGTAGCTGATGGTGGGTGAGATTTTTGGATGCAGTCTGCCATTCAATGTCCTTGAAATCATACCAGGTGAGTGGTTATCTGTGTCCTTTAGGATACATTTGGTTATAAAGAAACTGTTACTCCAAATAACTCAAGAAGAAAGGAAATTTATCTTCTTGAAAGAGAAGGTCTGTGATAGGCTCCAGTGATGAGGGTTTGGCTACTTCCCTGCTGTTACCCTCTTTCCTCCTCTGCCTGTATCAGCTGTGTTCTCACTCTCTTCATGATCATGAGTGCTAACAAGTTGCTGCTTTGTTCTAGTGGGATAGGGATGACCCATCTCCTAACTATAGAGTAAATGTTCTTCTTTTCAGTTTTATTAGACTGAATTACATATTGAGCTCACCTCTGGACCACTGATGATTACCAGGAGAATTTCAAGAGAAGATTGGCTGAAGCTTGGGACCAGTCACCATGTGGAGGACAGGAGGTCCACCATGGGCCTAGACCAATGATTCATTATGCCAGTAGAAATCTTTTTAATTTAATTTTTTTATTGAGACAATTAACTTTAACGAGGTGACATTGATCAATTAGAGTACATAGATTCAGAGAAAACATACCCAGGTCATTTGACATTTGATTATGTTGTATACTCATCACCCAAAGTCAAATTGTCTTCCGTCACCTTTTATTTGGTTTTCTTTGTGCCCCACCCCTTCTTCTCCTCCCTACCCCTCCCCTAGTAACCACCACACTCTTGTTCATGTCCATGAGTCTTAATTTTGTGTCCTACCTATGTATAAAATCATAGAGCTCTTAGTTTTTTCTGATTTACTTATATTACTCAGTATAATGTTATCAAGGTCCATCCATGTTGTCGTAAATGATCCTATGTCATCATTTCTTATGGCTGAGTAGTATTCCACAGTATATATGTACCACATCTTATTTATCTAATCTTATAATGAAGAGCTTTTTGGTTGCTTTCATGTCTTGACCACTGTGAACAATGCTGCAATGAACATGGGGCTGCATGTGTCTTTATATACCAATGTTTTTGAGTTTTGGGGGTATATACCCAGTAGAGGGATTGCCGGGTCATATGGTAGTTCTGCCAATAGAATTTTTAAAACATGCAATACCTGACTGTTTAGTCAGAGGCACTGCCCTCTTTTCCATTAGTTTGTCAAATAAAAAAATGACAACAGCCACTATAACAATAGCCGTTCAGTGTGAATGAATCAAAATTATACATTTTTTTTTGTCAGATTGGCAAAAAATAATACATCCTTTGGTGTGCCATAGATTCTTAGTACTTAGTTTACATGTTCTCTGAGAAAAAAAGGGTTGGAAACCACTGGCTTGTATTAATCACGAATCACCTCCCTTCTGGAGAAGATGTTGTTATAGTCACGGGAGTAGAGTAGATACCTGAACGAAATAATGATTTTGGAAGAAAGAGGAGAAGGAGCAATGATGCTAGACTGATCATCAAAAGCATTTGCTCTGCGACTGATGCCATGACTTCTTCAAAATAGCCACAAAAATACAGGACTAATAATTGATACACTTCAAAGCATAGATTTCTTGAAAATACTCATCTGAGAGAACATTGTATTACAAGTAAAAGCCTAGACATTGGACTAAAAGAAATACCTGTGTCTATTACAGGCTCCGCCTTTTATCAGATCTGTGATCTTAGATATCTTAAATTCTTGGTTTTTATTGTTTATACAGTGAAACACTGATAATCATCTCTACTGCCAAGAGCTATGCAGGTGCTAAAATGAGAAGGTGTTTGAGGATTTCTCCCTAGTTAAGAAGCCACTACATTTAAGCTTATTATTATTATTACCTAAAGCTGACGCATTATAAAGCTGTACACCTAAAGCCTACATAATTTTTTAAGCAGTATCACCCAATAAATTAAAGAAATTTTTTAACATAAAAATAAAAAAATAAATAAAAACAAAAAAAGTGTTATCTATTTGCTTAATATAAAATGTTTCTCTGACAGACTAAAATAGAGCAGGAACTTTGATGTGATTTGGGAATTTCTGGCTTATAAACTGGGAATTGGAAAAATTGATATGAATTTTAAATGACTTCTTTTAGTGTCTAGCTTACAAATCCGGGTGTTGAACTGCAGTAAAGACATTATAAAGAGCGTCTGTGATATGAAAGCATAACCAGAATATTAACATTTCCATGTATAGATGCATTACTGAGCCCCTTTAAGAACAGATGGACTCAAATATGAATGAATGAAGTGATAACCTAGGTATAATTAGTGGGAAGGGATAATGACAGTGTTATTAGACTGGGGATGGGTAGAATTAGAGAAGGCTCCTAACACCTATCTTTCATCACCCAAAAATCATTATAGGAGGTTGGGGCAAGGGGAACGAAGGGGAACTTGCTTCATACGGATGGTTCTATTGCTTATGCCAAAACACATCCAGCCATTTCGTAGTTTTGCAAATATATCTCCTGAGAGAATGAGAGGTTAATTTTCAAGGCAGCTAAGCCCACATGACCGCTAAAATAAAAGTGGAATTAATGGTATAGGTTTTCTATTCCCTCTCACACTTGCCTTTAATAAATCACACGATACCCCAGCACTTGGGCATTTATCCCACACAGTCCCTTTCCTCCTAATGGCCAAAGTTCTGCCTTTAAATAACAGAGAAATAGATTATTTGTCCAGAGTCTGGGAAAATGCAATATTTGCTCATAAATACTTAGCAAAGAATCATGCCCGTGCCGTCGGGACTGGTGGGCAGAGAGAGAGCAGTCTAACAAGAGAGGGATGGGGAAGACCCCTCCTCCCGCTCTTCTCTTTCAGTCCAGTCACTAAATAAAAATGCATTGTTCTCTTGTCACCATTGTGAGCAGAGCCACATCGAGGGGATAACCTGTTTGTCACCCTTTCTTGCATAGCTTATATTGAACTTTAAAAGCAGAGGCATCAGGCGACTCAGGGGCTCTTGAACAAAAGTATGTTAGTCCCAAAGGAAAAAAAAAAGGAAAACCCTCTAAGAATGGTAAATACATATTCTCTTTGCTGAGATACTGCTTTTTATCTGCTATCTAAAAGCACTTTGCAAGAATGTCACTGCGTTCCACAACCAGAGGCCGAAGTAAACACGAGCACACGAGATAAAAGAGTCCTCTCTTGTCCTCTTTAGTCTTGGGAGCCTAAACTGCTCCTTTGTTGAAACTAAGCAGAGGAAAAGAATTTTGGATGGGAACGTAAGACATGAAATCATTGAAAACGGTGGTGTTTGCTTGGGGCTACACTTCTCTGATTCCGGTGTGTGGGCTCCCTGGGGTTCTGGTCGGGTGTGACTGGTGATTCAAGATACCTCAGGATAAACTCAGACTTTTAGTGGAAAATTAGTTCTACTCGAGAGTTAGTGTATCAATTAGGGACACATTTGGCTGCAAGTAACAAAAGCAGTGGCTTGAACCAACAGGAGCCTATTTGCTTACATAACAAGATCTCCCACATTAGAAAATTAGTGCTTTTAGGGGGTATCTTTTCATCCCTGGCAGACACTTTTAGCCATCTTTGCATATCAGCTTTTGTTCTATTTCTTGCACCCTTAGTGTTGTGCTATGGCTGCTGTCCTTCCAGGCACCAAGACTGTGGTCAGGTGGAAGGAAGGGAGCAGGTGATTGGCCCAGTGACAGCGGGCCCTCTCTCCACTTTAAGGGAAGAAACCATTTCACGGTCCTCTCCCTGAAGATGCCACTGCACTCTCAGCTGCTGGAATTCAACCATGTTTTGTCCATACTTGCAGGTACAATTACACATCAGAAATCAGGATTGCTTCAATTGGCTCAGACTATTTATGATCCTGTCTTTGAGGTTATAACATCACGACCTTGAACAAAATTCTACTTCCGTTAACAAGGAGAAAGTGCCTATTTGTTACTCAATGAATGGAGTTAAAGATAGTGAATCACTGAAAATACTTTTAAGTATTAAAACAAGAATGTATTACATTAAAAATCCAAAATATGTGTTAAATTTTGAAACAATATTTGAAAAAATTGTATGCTTTTAGCAGGAACTTCAAGGCTGCCTCAGCATATAACATCTGCTCCCATCCCTGCCCTCACCCAGTCCCATTTCCTCAGAGAGAGAAGGGAGTCTTTGAAAGGTACAATCTGACTATGTTGTTGCCTTGCTTAAAACCACTTAGTATCCTGTCAGGGTTGGAATAAAGTCTAAAGTTCCTATTGTGGTTTTGGAAACCCCTCAGGGTCTCTTCTCTAGCCCTGTTCCTTGCCATGCCTTTCATCACCTTTGAAGCTTTTATTATGCTTGTTAATTCTTCAACACAACAAGCCAAGCCGTCTTGCCTTTGGACCTGGTGTACACTGCTCCTTCCCTCTGATTCCCTCTACCTCACCTCCTGTTCTTTCTGCTGCCCAACCCCCAGCCGTCCTTATAGCTGGTACTCCTGAGAAGCCTCCCTTGGTGGCCCCTGAAAAAACATAATGACTCTACTCTTTGCTCCTTTAGCACTGTCTGAGTTCTATATCATAATTGCTCCAAGTTCTTCAATATACAGATTCTTCCATATTACCTCCCTTATGGACTACTTTATCCCCCACTGCCCGGCATATTTCCTGGCAATGACTGCATTCCATAAATATATTAATTTTTAGTTTGTTCCTAGTTAGTTGAAGTTTGTTGAAATACTCCCAACTCATTTTACATGAGAAGCTCTATCCCTTCCCACCACTTCTAAACAAGCAGACAAAATGCAGACATTAAGAAAGGGAAATTGTTGCCAAATGTGACCACAGGACTTTGTCCATCAGGAAGATTCAGCAGAATATGCAAATTTTCTTGCAGCCCCTCCTATGAGAACTGCTTTTCTTGTTTAATTAAGTAAGACTTGTAATTTGCCTATGACTTGTTTTGTAAAGCTGCCTGTCGTCTTGTGTTTAAGGCTTTGTTGGTGTTCATTTTGTTTTTCTCCAAGCTTACAAACGAGGGACAGGATCTAGAATACTTATCAAGCTGGCTTTTCATCTCTCCATTCTCTGATCCCTGGTGGGTCTGGCTACCAGCTAAGGCAGCCTGGAACCTGGCAGCATGAAGCTGACACCTGGGTGGCCCGAGGGACTGGCCTTACTGTTGATACCTCCCGATTAATGGTTCATTTTCAGAAGAAAGAAAGGCAGAGAAAGGAGTTATTTGAGTTCCCAGATCCAACGATATATGAATCTAGATGCTCCCTTGAACCCCTAGGTGTATAAATCAGTAAATGAAAGTATAAAGTTGGTTAGCTAGAAGAAGCACTTTCATAATGCTCATGGTCAGTGGTGAGAGGAGTTATTCTCACGTAACCCACTGAACATTCTATGATTAGAAAAGAGTGAAAAAGCTGCCAGGAGAGAATAATAAAAACCAAAGGTACTTTACTTTGTCCATATCATATGCCTCTTTTTTACTGAAACTCTAGCTAAATAATTCCTGAGCTGCCCTAATTTCTGAGATTGGAGCTTTCTTTGGGGTAGTAGAAGTGGACAACTTTCTGAAAATTAACTCTGCAAATGCCTGTTGGCTAAGACTAGTTTACTGAAAGCCAATATGTCAAAAGTCAATTGTAAATTTTAATTCAAATTCAACACATCTGAGTAAATAGAAATTAGCCAAAATATATCATATAATAAATTACAATGAAAGGAACATTCCTGCATGACCAGGTGGTGGCGCAGTGGATAGAGCATCGGACTGGGATGCAGAAGAACCAGGTTCGAGACCCTGAGCTCGTCAGCTTGAGCACGGGACCATCTGGTTTGAGCAAAGAGCTCGCCAGCTTGGACCCAAGGTCGCTGGCTCCAGCAAGGGGTTACTCGGTCTGCTGAAGGCCCGCGGTCAAGGCACATGTGAGAAAGCAATCAATGAACAACTAAGGTGTTGTAATGGCAATGAAAAACTAATGATTGATGCTTCTCACCTCTCTCTCTTCCTGTCTGTCTGTCCCTATCTGTCCCTCTCTCTGACTTTCTCTCTATCCCTGTAAAATAAAAAATAAAAAATTTTTTAAAAAAAGGAAAGGAACATTCCCTTTAGTGCCACAGGATAAACTAAATTTTTCTAAATATTTTATTTAACAGCCCAAGTTGAGCATTTCTGTTAAAGCTATTAAATGTTTTCTCCATTTTTACAAAATTCCAGTGAGCGTACTGACAACACCAAATGCTGGCGAGGTTGTGAAGCAACAGGAACTCTCACTGCTGGTGGGAATGCAAGATGGAACAGCCACTTTAGGAGACAGCGTGGTCATTTCTTACAAAGCGAAGCATATTCCTACCATATGATTTAGCAATTGTGCTCCTTAGTATTTACTCAAAGGAGTTGAAATGTTATGTCTACACAAAAATCTGCACACAGATGTTTATAGCCATTTTATTTATAATTTGCCAAAATTTGGAATCAATCAGGATGTCCTTTAGTAGCTTTAGGGGGCAAAGTATAGCACATCCTGACAATGAAATATTATTCAACACTTAAATGAGTTATCAAGCTATGGAAAGAAATAAAGGATTCTTAAGTGCATATTACTCAGTGAAAAGACTGCATACTATAGGATTCTAATTATATGGCATTCTGAAAAAGGCAGAACTATTGAGACAGTAAATATAGTGGTTGCTGGGTTTGGTGGTGAGAGAGATGAATAGATGAAGAATAGTGGATTTTGGGCAGTGAGAATACTGTGGAAGATACTGTACTGATGGATACATGTCATTATACATATGTCTAAACTGATAGAATGTACAACACCAAGAGAAACTCTAATGTAAACTATGAACTATGGGTAATTATAATGTCAACGCAGGCTCATCAATTGTAATAAATGTACGATCTGGGTGGAGGATGTTGACAGTTGGGTAGGCTATGTATCTGAGGGGTCAAGGATATACAGTACATAAAGTCTCTGTATCCTCTCCTCATTTTGCTGTGAACCTAAAACTGTACTAAAAAATAAAGAGTTAAAAAGTACCGTAACTCTGAAATCACACACACACACACACCCCAAATTTGGTATATTTGGCCAAATGATCCTTGGGTAACTAGGCTTTCTCCATTGACCTAGATCTAGGTTGGGTGACTGGACCCATTAATGTTCTTCACTAGTTCTTGACTCATTTGAATTGACACCAATGGGTAGACTTTCCATGAACAAGACAAGAAGTCCAATGCAGGTGAATAAAGACAGCATAGATGAAAGAGGTTACCTTCCACAGGGAAGGATCTACAGTGTGCAGGCTGCAGTTATGCAATACTTTACTCTCCTTTACCGAGTGTCTGATGTGATAATGAGCTGTCTCATCTGAGATCATTTCTATTTTTTGTAAACACACTGCAGCGGTTAAAGGACCTGCTTTCAAGAGCTTGATTCAGCCATTCACTGAATCTTTTAAACTTGTGTGAGACTGGGTAAGTTTGGTTATACTACAGAAATAAATATCCCCTAAGTCTCAGTGCCTCAACACAACAATGTTTTAATTTCTTGTCCATATTTCATGTCCAACACGGTTTAACAAGAAGTGACTCAGGGGATCATGTCATTTCTGAGGGACTGCACAGAAGCTGCATCAATGTAGAGCTGCATCAATGTAGAGCTGCATCAATGTAGAGCAATGAACCCATAGCCTCTTTGGTCAACTCAGGAAAGAAAGAGAGCACATAAGAGATCAGATATGGGCTCCTCCATTCTTCTACTCAGAAGTGATATTTCACTTCCATTCACATGCCATTGGTCAAAGCAAGTCACATTGATACACTTTAAGTGGGCAGAGAATCATAGTCTTTTGTTCCTTGATTATAAGAGGACTGGATATGGTGAACATCAGTATTGTCAACCACAGGGAACTCATTGTTCTGTGAGTCTGCTAACTCATTGGTAACCTGAAGAGATAGTAGCCATATCATAGAGTTAGTTATGAAATTGAAATTAAAATAACAAATTTAAAATGCCTGGCACTGTACTTGGTAGTCAGAAATAAAAATTAAATGTTATTATTACCATGAATATTTATTTTTAGGGTAGAGGGTAGACTATTTGAATAGCATTATTCTAGGTCTTTTTTGAAGTCTCATATATATATATATATGGTCAAATTAATATATTTTCTTTGCAATGAGTGAGTTAAATAATCACTAAATTTATTTCTTCCCTGTCCCCCCGCCATTTCTTTGATATCATTATCTGCTCATTTACTGAAGCTGGAAATTTAGATGTCATCTTTAGCACTTTCCTTTTCTATCCTTCCTAATTTATTTAATTCACTAAGTCCTGTCAGTCCTGTTTTATGTATATCTTTCCACCCCACTGCCAACTCCTATTCCAAACCACCATCATCTTTTCTCTAAACCATACCAGTATCCTCACAGCTGGTTTCCCCAGTCTCCAAACTTGTTCTTCTCTAACTTCTATTACATGCAGGGGCAAAAGTGATTTTTTAAAAATGCAGACTTGAAAAAATTTCTTTCTGGATTACATCCTTGAATGGCTTCCCATTTTATTTTTCCCCAAGGCCTACAAAACTCTCTTTGATCATGGGCAACTCTTCTGCATAAAATTACATCCTAGTTCCATGAAGATGAGTTACCCACTATTTCTCCAATGTGCTCTCACTGGATTCTGACGCATATGGCCAAAGTTCTTGGTGCACATCTTTATTGCTACACAGGGTCATTCTCTTCTCTTCCAAATGAAACTGTATTCATAATGGAATAGACTCAAATAGCCAAGCCTGCCACCTCCCTTGGGTGCTCTGAGGGCTCTCACTTTCCCAGAAAATAGAGAACTTTTTGCTCCACTTGTCAAAAGGCCTAGAATTGCCAGTGTGTCGCAATAACTCAAAGGATTGTAAACCTAAGTGTGATGGCAAACTGTGTGCTCATTTGGAAAACTTTATCAGCTTCTCTGTGTTTTCCTTTTTTTAATTTTCATTGAGTTTATTGGCGTGATGTTGGTTAAATAAAATCATATAGGTTTCATGTGTACAATCTATAACACATCATATGTATTTTACATTATGTATTCACCATCCAAAGTCAAGTCTTCTTCCACCACCCTTTATTCCCCTTTTACCCTCTGTTCCTGGCTCCCACCCCCTTTTCCCTCTGGTAATCACCAAAGGAACACTATATCTATGAGTGGGTTTTTTTTTTTTCTTAATCCCTTCATCTTTTATACCCAGTCCCTCAATCTCCCAGCCTTCTAATAGCTGTTAGCCTATTTCCTCTATCTATGAGTCTGTTCCTATTTTGTTTGATAGTTTTATTCATTAAATTCTACATATAAATAAAATCATATGGTACTTGTCTTTCTCTGATTGGCTTATTTCACTTGGCATAATACTATCCAGGTGCATGCACACTTTTGAAAAAGGTAAGATTTTCTATTTTTATGGCCATGTAGTGTTCCATTGTGTAAATGTAGCACAGCATTTTTATCTACTAATCTATTGATGGGAACTTGGGCTGCTTCCAAATATTGGCTACTGTAAATAATGCTGCAGTGAACATAGAGGTGCATATATTCTTTTGAATCAATGTTTCAGATTTCTTAGATAGCAAATTGAATCAAACATGAGATAAATTTAAAATGATTGTTGTTATACTTGATTCCATCAGTCAGCTCCTCTGAATATTATTCTAGAAGAGACTGGGGTTTCTACACCCAGATGAGTCATACTTGTCACAACATACAGTTCCATTCTACCTGGCAGATCAGCAAACATTTAGGACTAGAGGCTCTTCTTTCTCCTGAAGTTAGCATTAATTTTTAAATCAAGTGTCATGGCATAATTCACATACAAACAAATGTATTCATTTTAAATACGCAGGCTGATGAATTTTGACAAATACATATACTCATGTAACTACCACCATAATAAAAATATAAAACATTTCCATTGCCCCCACATAATCTCTGAGCTTCTGTGTAGTCATCCCTTCCACTAATTTATATTCCATTGTCAGAAATCAGTTTTGTCTGTTCTAGAATTATACATAAATATAGCCATACAATATCTACTCTTCTGTATCTGGCCTCTACCTCTCACTAACATGCTTTTTTAGATTTATCTATATTGCATGCATTAGTAGTTTTTTTCTGCGTAGCATTATATGAATATAGAGCAATCTGTTTATCTGTTCTCTTAATGAACATTTGTGTTGTTTCTGGTTTTGGCTCTTAGGAATATTCTGTGAACATTGATGGACAGGTCTCCTTTGTGGATATGTGCTTTTATTTATCTTGGGTAAACACTTTCCTTGTGTTAACCTCATTTTAAAATTCTCTGTAATTGTCTTAAAATTAAAAAGCAAATTAAATCATTTATTTAAACATTTTAAATGAAGATCCTGTTATCATGATACTCCCTTTTAAAATTCTATCAATTTAGAACAAAGTTTAAATATATACTAGTACTTGTGTAACATTAGTTTCATTGAGTCATAATTAAATAATTTACATATTTATTAACAGTGGCAAGTAATCATATCAGTAAATAGTTATCATATACCTACCAAGTGAAATATAATATATAGTATGAATAACATCTGTGACATACACAGAAGTAAAGTTATTTCTACCATGAAAGGCTCTACAATCTATATGGGAGCAACAAATCAATGAGAATCAATCAGAGACTTCACAGTAATAATGATTCGAGTGGTACACACTAGCAGTGAGTCAGGAAATCAGAGAGGTTGAATGATGCACAGTGATGGCCTGGGATACAGATGGAGATTTCAAAATGGGATCACTGTAGGGGAGAAGATACTGCAGCTTCTTTTTCCCAAGCAAAGAGGATTTGACTATCTGTTTGGTCAGAATTAAGCTCAATTTTATGGACTGTTTGGACTTGTGGTTACTACATGACCAAAAGGTGAATGTACAAGTCCTCTTACTCTATGTCTATGTAGTCAGTGTAGTTGAGTTAATGAGGGGACATGGGGGCCATATGGGGTGGGGTCATCTTTCATCACACATCATCCTGTGTGCCCTACAGGAAAAATTGAGCATTTATGAATTTGGGTTTGGGGACATGATATAGCAAGTTACACTTTTTTTCTTAGGGCTAAACTGATCTATCCAACCTGGTCTTTATCTGAGATACTCAATGACAGATGATGACTTAGGTAATAACTGAGATGTGTGTTTGATTTGCCTCCTCTTTTACTTTTCTCTACTTCTGGTTCCTTATTTGCAGGAAAGTATTCACAGGATTTGATCTAACTTGTTTGCCATAACATCATAAATACGCCACCAAAAAGTTCACTACTTCAATCTTAAAATTAGCTAAGATACATGTTTTTTAATGAGAAGTGGAAATAAATTATAACTGTTTCAAAGTACAGAAGGTTTAGTTATAAATAACAAGGGGATATCTCTAGTCCTGGCCATTGGAAGCAAATTTCAGACTCCTTGCCTAGAATTTCTACAACTGGTCTTATTATTTCTTAAAGAAAAGATAAGGAGCAGATAGGAGCATGAGGGGAGGGAAAGTGGAAGAAATCCCATCAAACATTCCCTTCCCCTTTTTGACTTCCTTCTAATGGAGAAAGTCATGTTGTACCTTCCCCAATGAAGAGGTGGTTCTAAAAGAACAGCAAGAATATCGTTGTCTCTAGTTAGCAACTTAAATCTAAAAGAAAAGATGGCAAATATCTTTCACTTCTTACTTCAAATTCAATTCAATATTAATAGCTGTCCAGAGTCCTAAGGTGATAGATAAGGTTAACTGTGGGATCCTGTGAAAAAGCACTGTAATTGATTAGTGATATCTGCCACTGGAAGAGTAGTGAACAGTGAATGCTTTTGTCATCCTGATCTGAGTCCTTTAACCTAAATGACACCTTTTCTCTGCCATCTCAGGAATCACCTCCCTTTGGAGAACTTCTTCTTAAGAAGCATTAAAAGGGTAGTGACTATTTTTCTGAGAGTGTCAGAAATGCTGGTGAAATTTAGAGAAACCTTTGAGGATAGCACTTCATAATGCTAGGCAGGTGTGACATTAGTTCCATGTCTTGTACTCACTTTCTCTGTTGGAGATATTTTTACTTCTCTCTGATGTGCCAGGAGGCCAACAACAATATCTGCTTCAAACAGAAACTTTATATTCAAAGGCCTCACACTGTAACGGGTAAAAACTTGGAAAAGGCCAGCGGGAAATTAGCAGCACAAGTTGCTTATTCACTTTCAGCCTATTAATATCATCCTGAACCTTATAAACCGAAGGATGTTTTTTCCCCAAGGGTCTGCTTCTCTGTTTCTTCAACTCTTAGAAATAACCTGAAAAAAGTAAGCACAGAGCCTGGGAAGACTCCAGAAAAGTTTCTACCAAGATGCAAATTCAGTTGCCTTCTTTTATTATCTTTGTTTCCTTATAAAGCCCCGTGAATCATACCACACTGTTCTTTCCGTGCATTAGTTGAGAATGACCAGGAATTGGAACTATTTGCATTGAATGCCATCATGGCAGAGGCAGCTTTATTATATTACAGGGACGATCACTCTGTGACAGGGATTAAAGCCTGCATTGCAGTAGGCAGGCCTCTTGTCTGATCTGTCATTTCGCTGATTACAAAGACATGCAAATTATATAAACAGAAAATGATTTTCTTTTATGCTAATTTTAACTAAGCCCACCTGTGCATTAATTCATTTTCAATTAGCTGGTGAAAGGTAGATTATAATACGCTCACTAAAGTAAATTTCTGCCTTGTGGGCCCACCCCTTCTGACATCAAATGCGGTTGTATTATATCCTTATTTCAATCTTTTTTAGTCCTTTTTAAAGAAAAAACAAAAAACTTGTTCTTTAAATTTCTAAAAAGATAAGATTCAAGCAAATAACTTACATGCACTGTAGAGACTTAGAAAATGTTGTGACAATTTGACGCTTGTCTCCCTAAGAGCTGAACTAGCGAAAGCAATTCTGGGCAACTTGGTGGTTGTCCTATTTTTGTTTCCCAGGATTGTGCCTGTTTGCAAAGAATCTTTAATATTCTTAAAGATTGCACATTGTCAGGTCTGAATTTGAGTTTGAAGGCAAGGGTCGAAGGCTTCTGGGGGCCAGGAGCAGAGCTTTAGGCAGATAGGACATACATTATTGTCCGGGGCAACCAGATGCTGTACAATGGCGGCAATAGCAGGCCGCGGCAGCAGCAACCTGATGCAGTGCACAGGTGTTTCATAGTAAAATCACACAGAAGTGGCACCAAACCATGATTGCAAAAAGTGGGGGTAACATTATCAGTTATATAAGGTGACCAAGTTCAGATTCAGCAGAAAGATGATTAAGATCAATTAGTTATGTCTATTATGGGCAATGAAAAAGCACTGGTGACTTGCAGTAGGGATATCATCCTTGCATTAGAATGTGCAGTCTCCTCTTAGGCCATAAGCCTCTGAGAGCAAACACTGTGTTACTCCTTTCTGTAGCCCCGTTTCAGGGTACACAGTAGCGATTTCACCTACTAATTAAGAGGATATTGGTCTGGAGTCAGACTGTTTGGGCTTAATGGCCGTCTCTGTCACTTACTAGCTAAGAGACCTTGCCAAGATTTTAACCTAACTTGCGTCAGTGTCCTCTTCTGCAATAAGGGTGAGTTCTTAATTCATAGGGTATTAATGAGGGTAAAGTGAAGTAATAAAATAATAACATATGTCTAGTGCTAAGTGTAATGCCGATAGCCATGGCCAGGCAGGTTCACACTGGATTCGGACAGACGGTAGAGGTACTACAGAGATGGAAAGCATTTGGCCATTCCTGTTTTATAGATTCTCACAAGGGTGGATGAGCAACCAGGCAGGGTAAAAACTCTTCTCCCAGCAGCAGATGAACAAACAGCAAAATGGCCCCTCGCGGTGGAGGGCAGGCAATCCTCAACCCGCCCTGAAAGAAAGCAGCCGTAGCCTTACATAGTCTACACACATGTGCTCACGCACTGATCATGCAAAGTGCAAGCAAGCAAGCCTAACACAGCTGTTTTCCCTACATTAAGCATGCCTGGTACATAGTATGTGCTTAAGTAATGCATGCATGAATTCATACAGGAAGGAAACATGTTAATGTATCTCTAGCTTAGTTTTCAATTTTAATTCAGAGCCAAGAAACTCAGGAAAAGATAAAAAATAGTCCTGCTGGTGTTTATAATTCAAAAAATTCCAATTGCTAAGGTTTGGATCACAACCTAATCATTCCAGGTTGGTAGGAACTGTGAGGCCATTTCAGAGTTGGGAGTACGAACAATAAAAGGAGAGGACAAAGGAGCTGCAAACAAAAATGGCCTTTCTGGGAAAACTGCTTCCCATGAGCATGCCTCTCTTCTATCCTCCCTCGCTTGTTCTCAGATGGGATACCATTGTGTCTTTTTTCTTCTTCTTTGACAACAGTGAGATGGGACAAGCCTGCCAGTGAAGGCTTACACCTCAGCTTCAGGGATTGTCACCACCGCCCCTGCCCCATAGCAGTAACTTCCTGTCACCAACAGAACCCTGCCTCATGCTGTACACTGAGATTGCATTTTCTATGCGTCATCTCCATTCTCTCTGCAAACCTGTGGAGTGGGCATGATTATCTTCCTTTTATGAATTTGTAAACTGAGGCCCAAGATGAGAAGCTCTTTCCCCCGTTCAAGGACCTACATATTATTGTCACATTACAAATGGCTGATGTGTCCTGCCATAGACATTGTGAAGCAGCTGGTGGTCAGAGCCCTGGGGCAGTCTAAGTGGGACCCTTGAATAGTCTCAGATCACCTGGCTATGCTGGCCTGAGCTGTGAAGGCAGGCAACTCCTTACCTGTTAAAAAGTTTTCTGTGCATTAATTTTTTCATCTGAAATAGGGATTAACTGGTTAGGTAACAGTTTAAATCAAGCTTTGGACATTTGAGTACAGAAGAGTTTTTAGAAGCTTGGTTCTGTGGTTCCATGCTGGACATAAGTCAATGCTTGGCAAACTGTAAATTACATAAGAATTACCTAAGGACCCCAATAACAGCATGTTGATTCCAGAGGAAGGGGGCCTAGAATGTTCTGCATTTCCCAAAAAGTTCCAGGTAAGGCAGATCCTGGTGAACAAGGACCACACTGAGTGTCAAGGCCTTACATGAGGCCTTCTCAAAGCGCTTTCCACAGATGACTTGTGCCTGAATATGCTGGAGTATGTGTCAGTGGGTTTGGGGGGAGACCAGGGAAACCTGCCTCTTTAATAAGCATCCAGGTGATTCATTACCTAATAATGTTGTGACATTAACAAAGCAGTGTTTTGCAAACTTGCCCCATCATTGGAATCACTTGTGGGTTAAAATCCACAGACTGTAAGGCTCTTCCTTCTGGAGACTCAGCTGTAAAGATAACTATAATGCTGGCAGCCGAGGCCAGGCAGGTCCACATTGGATTCGGGAAGACAATAGAAAAACTGCGGGGCCAGAAAGGGTTGGGCCATTCTGTTTAATAAAGTCTCACAAACTCGAACAAGCACACAGGCAGGGGAAAAGCTCTCCTTAGGCAAATAAACAGCAAAATGGTCCCTCACAGTGGCAGGTAGACAACCCGCCATCCACAATCCCCCATCTCTCTTAAGCGCAAGCACCCACAGCCTTATATGGCTATGCACACGTGCCTCTGCCACGTGCTCATGCACTAATCAAGCAAAGAACTTGCAGCTGGTACCCCAGTGAGCAAGCCTAACACAGCTGCTCCACAGTAAGGTTTCTTGCATGTCGACCCTTGCAGCATCCCGACCTGCGGCTCAGTGTTCAGAATCACAGTAAGAGGAGTGTTGAGCGGCGGTGTAGATTAATGAAAAAGATGAAGAAGAAGAAACACAGGGTGAGTGAGAGGTTGGAAAGGAGTTGGGGAAGCCCCATCAGGAGGCCCTGGCCGCCGGCCTGGGAAAGCTGGCTCACCCCGCCGGAGCCTGCATGCCCCTCCACTGTGGGCCCGGCCTCAGGAGGACAACAGGCAGCCCGCCCTCCGTTTTCAAACGGGTGAGTTGAGGTGTGAGCTCCAGGAGGGACGGCTATATGGATTCATAAATTGCTGCAGAGGGATTACAAATTTCTAGGGTTTTCAGTGTTTGGCATACTGGTAGCCCTGGTCTTGGGTCCTTATTAGCCAAAACCGAAAAAAATCTAATAAATAACATAACCTGAGGTAATATTCTGAGAATATAACATTCATAATAATAGTCCCCTAGATTTATCTATCAATCTTAGTCACTTATAATACCCTTTTTCCAGTTTTAAACACACACACACCCCTTTTCCTAATATTGGTATGATTGTTATATCAGAGCAGAGTTCACATTCCAAATGAGCCTCAGTAGATAGAAGTGAGTGGAAGACAGATTTTTGTGGACAGACTAAAGGATAATGATTTAAAGTACCAACATAAGAATTAATTAGACCAGAGTTAGCAAAAATACTTCATCTTTTATGCAAACTCCAGTCAATTGTCGGCTGCCTAGAGGATCGTGTGGGAAGGATTCTGAGCTGACACCTGGATGGACCTAAGGAAAAGAATGCTGTGATCATTGAATGACATCTGCCCTGGGCTCCAGAGAGAGATCCTGAGTGACGCATTTGCTGGGCTGGCTCTAACCCATCCCACACAGCATCCGGTATTACATTCACAAGTAACTTACATGTAGTCTATCTTTTCACTGTGAGGGTGGCTAGTAAATTAAATGCAAAATTTAGTTGAGGGCTGTTTAGTCCTTGGCTGTGAAGTTCCCTTCTAGATCATTTTCATAGCCCAATAGTGTAAGGCAGGCATGGAAAAACTTATTTCTGTAAACATCTTGATAGTAAATGTGTTAGGCTTCTGGAGCCCTATGGTCCCTGTTGAGGCTACTTAACTCACTTTGTTGAAAGAAAGCAGCTGTGAACAGTTGGATGTAGATAGATGATGAGAATGACTGTCCTCTGATAACACTTGATGTACCCAAACTAGTGGGACAGAGATGGCCCAGGCACCACACCCAGCTGACCCTGGTGTAAAGGATTCTTGGGAAACTGTTGTGACGCTATGGACAGTGTAGACTCTAGGAAGAAGGTAAGGGAACTGATGCAAGGGCAGAGTTCTGCAGAGCCTCCTCGTTCTCACATACAGTACACACGGACTTGTAGTGCATCCTGAGAATTGCCTGCCGGTGTTCTAGACCAGGTACTCTATAAAAAGACAGAAGTCGTCCAGGGTGTTCTGGCTGCTGCTGGAGACTTTTCAGGGAACGTCAGTGGTAGCTGATGAGCAGTGAGTAAAAATAGCAAATGGTTTAGCAAATAAACATCTCATTCACTTTTTAAATATTCAGCTTGTCAGTCAACACCGTTTTTGAGAGTAACATTATTGATTTTTCTCTTTATAGCATTTTTGTTTGAGTCTGAATGTTTGCAAATTTACAAAACAGAATGAAGTTTCTATTATTTTCATTTTTGTTTGTATTGGTGGCTTTATTCCCTAAAGCAGTTTAAAATGTCTTGGGACAGTTGGAGGGAGGGGGTAGTTTGATGACTCTCATGGCTATCTTTATTGCTTATGAAGTTCTTAAAATTGACTTTAAATGAATCATTTTTAATCAACTTTTTAAAAAGGCCTTGGTGGGTGAGTCTTTCGTGTATTGAGTATACTAAAAATTGTTTCTGAGGTGCTTTCTAATTGTTCTCTGGGTAATATGCACACGATTCTTGGTGAATGTGCATTGATATACCTGGGGATTTGGTGGGGAGGGACCAGCCATTCCTGCTTTGTTATTAATTCACTAAATAAAACTTGACTTGTCATGCTTATGGCTCTAGTGAGATGACGGTTATGGAGTTTAAGAACTGTAGTAGAACAAACAGAAAGGAGGATTCTACACACACACACCCTTCCAGAGGGAGAAAAGACAAATGAGATCTTGCTTCTTGTCCGGCCTTGTTCTCCATAGAACCCAAGGTGCCCTCCACGGTGCCCAGATGACCCTGAAGTCTCCATTTGCCATCTTAGATCCATTGCACCGACACAGAGGTTCAACTTGTCAGTTAATAATGTCCATGCCCTTTATTGTGTTTATCCTGACTTTTCCAGTTTATCCCTCCATCCGCATCTCTCCCCCCTACCCTCATCATCCCTCTACCCTCATCATCCCCCTCCCCACAGGCCCACTTTGTTATGATCATTCTCCTACATTTGTCTAGTTAACTTGCTCACCCTGAAGGATGATTCAAGTCTTCACACAAATCAACCCCCTAATTTTCATCTTCATTCTCTCCCACCTTCAACCCCCATCCATGAGACTCTGGAATTCAATTACATTAGCAAATTTCTAACTCTCTATTTAAACTTGACATTTTCCTATGTATTCTTAATTTTATGAAGTATAAAGTTAATCAAAATCTTTTCTTTTGGACAATACAGAGATCTTAGGATGTTTAAATTCTTATCATCTCTGCAAAGCTTATACAGTATACTAAGCCTTATGTTCAGTATTTGAATTTTACCTCCTTTGCTTAAATTCCAATTCACTGTTATTAATTTATATCATCAGTGCTTATTTAGATTTACTTACATATTTATAGGTTTACCTAGCTCTTTCATTAGTTGTATCTCAGACTGTTCTGGTATAATATTTCTTCTTCTTAAGTATTTTATAAATTCCGTTAACAAAGTTTTGTTGTAGTAAACTGTATTTTGGTTTATCTAAAAATAGCATTTTATCTTTATTTTTTTGAGAGATCTATTTGTTGGAGAAATAATTTTAATTGAGAGTTCTTTTCTTTCAGACTTTTAAACATATTATTACTGTATTCTGGCTTCTGTTCTTGCTGTAAAGAAGTCTTACATTACTTTAATTATTATACTTTTTAGGTGATTCTTTGTAGCTGCCTTTTTTCTTTAGTGTTCTGTAGTTACTACAAAATGTTTAGCTGTGGATTTGTTACTGATTTTTCTCAGAATTCCTTGGCTGTTCTGAATCTGCAAATCCATGTTTTCCTTAATTGTAAAAATTCCCAACCATAATCTGTCTCTCTTGGTTAATGGCCCATATTCAGTTGAAAAAAAAAAAGTGTCATCTTCCAACTGTGTAATGTTGTCTTATATATCAATTAGATAAAGTTGGTTAATAGTCTTGTTTAACTCTTCTATATCATTACTAAATTTTTCGTCTATGTTGTCTCTCAGTCATTGAGAGACAAGTATTAATCTTCAACTATATTTGTAGATGAATCTATTTCTCATTTTAGCTCTCTTTTTGGTGTTTTGAAATCCTGTTAGATGCATACATTTTAAAGTTTTTATGTCCTTTTTATAAATTCTCCCTTTTTATCATTATAAAAATTCTTGTTTTTTCATTGGGAAATAAACCTCAACCCAAAGTCTGTTATATTGATTTCTTATATAAGTAATACAGCTTTATCATCATTAGCATTTACATGCTATATCCTTCTCGATCCATTTACTTTTAAGCTATTTGTGACTTTATACAAAGAGCATTTCTGATTGCATGTAGTTGGGACTTGATATTGGTCGTGGCAACATATCTTTAACATGTACAGTTTGCCCAAAGGTGTAACCCATTTACCAGTCTGATATAATCTCCTTATTTTGGTGATTAGAAACTAGAGGCTTGGAGAAAAAGTGACTTGGTCAAGAACATATATCTAGTTGTGGCTGAAACAAGCATAGAGTCCTTAGTGCCAAGTGACTTCACTGAGCTTCACAGTTTAGACAACTCCAAAACTTTGTAGCGTAGAAGTGAGTGGTTCACAGGCAAGTGTCTTTCATTTATTTATTTATTCATTCATTCATTTATTTATTTATTATTTACAGGGACAGAGAGAGATAGATAGGGACAGACAGTCAGGAATGGAGAGAGATGAGAAGCATCAATCATCAGTTTTCCGTTTTGACACCTTAATTGTTCATTGATTGCTTTCTCATATGTGCCTTGACCGCAGGCCTTCAGCAGATCGAGCAACCCCTTGCTTGAGGTAGCAACCTTGAGTCCCAGTTGGCGAGCTTTTGCTCAAGCGAGAAGGACCCACACTCAAGCTTGCGACCTCGGGGTCTCGAACCTGGGTTTTCCACTTCCCAGTCCGACACTCTATCCACTGTGCCACCATCTGGCCAGGCAGCAAGTGTTCTTTTAAAGCGGGGAGGAAAGTCTGCTCATGTGCACACTTGGCCTTTGAACTCTTTGATGCCCCCTCTTTGATATTCTGGATTCTTTTGACTCCAGCCTCTCCAAATTGAAGGTATTGCAGTAACTTCTCTTGAAGCCTCTATTCCCCATCACACCTATTTAAAATGATGAAACACTGTTAACATTTTTCCTAAGCGTAAGAGAGTCAAACATTTGTTTTTTTAAATGTGGTGATAATGAAAAAAATTTTAAGATTTTTTTCTTTTTTAAAGTTGAAATTATAGAACTATTTAGAATAAAAAGGAAGCTCATTTATTTTGTACTTAAATATGCATTAATATTAGTTCTGCTTACAAATGAGTTTCAGTTATACTGGAAAGAACTGAATCCTAGGAAAGACACCTGATTTCTACCTTTGTCTTTGACTTATAACCAACCATTTGACCTCAGGCAACTTACTTAATTTCTCTGGATCTCAGTGTCCACATCTGTTAAATAAATGTTTAGAGCTGAGATTTTCTTCTTCAACTCTATTCCAATGCTATTTAAATAAATATTCGCATTTTTTTGGATAATATGCTATGTGCAACATATAAATAACTGTCAATTTTGTTTGTTCTAAAATTAGAAAATTTCCAGAATTTCCTCTATGATTTTTTATTTATTTCTATGTAGCAAGTTTTCTCCATAAATTCAACACACTGCTTTCATGATTTTATGCCATGTTCAACTACCCTTGCTTTGAAAAAAAGTTTTTTGTGATATCATATACAGACTGGTCTGCACAATGTTCAGAAAACATTTACTGCTAGCATTCTTTGCTGTGTCATTGATTTTTCCTAATCAAGTTGGCAGTGTTAATCAATTGTCCCTGCATTGTGTGGGGGGTGGGGATCAATGCCACATATAAAATCTACTGATGGGGACATTGCCCCTGGAACTGCTAAGGAAAATTTTCATAGACTTTGAACAATGCCTTTGCTTATTATTTTGAAGAACAATAATGTTGGTAAGTGTGGACTTCGAAGTAAAATTTTCATTTGAAACTTGTCTCTGCCACAGATTTGTTTTAGATGGAGAAATAGAGATTTGGTAAACTTGCTGAACAACATCTTTTTATGCAAGTAGAAATACCAAAATCTAATTTTGTATGATTGCTATCATGTTAAGTGACTTACTATGTGGTAAGGCATATTTAATGTCTAGTAGATACCCAGTGCTCAAACACTTTTATTTTACCCCTTGAAAAAAAAATCACCCATAACTCTGTTCATCAATTATGATTATCAACAAAGCCTTATCTTTGTTTTTACATATGGCTTACTGCTTTAGATGATCTGGTTTCTTCTCCTGAAATGGTGTCATACTATTCAATAAGTATAAGAGAAATAAATCTTTTTGGAATTCATCAAGTAATAAGAATTTGGAGGATCCATTGGGAATAATACAGATCTTAATTGTGTTAATATAACTCAACATCAAAGGAACTAAAAATGATCAGGCGACTCCTGCCTCCCTGTCCTCTGGACCACCTGCTCCATGTCTGTACCCCTCTTGAGATGGCTCTGTTCTCTTCTTTTCAGATCTGAATCAGACACAGTTAATCTCTCCTTAGCACATACTCCACTCATGACATTCTTGACACAATTTTCTAGTTTTTTCCACCTTACCAATATCACATTTTCAATATTGTTTTTTCTGCATTCTTTTCTTCTGCAAGACTTCTGAATGTTGCTATGTCCTGAGGACTTGAGCTTTCTTCTTCTTATTCTCTGAACACAGTTTCTCCAGCAGATTTGATCTAGTACTTTGCCTATTGTCTCTCAAACTATTTTCTGCACCGCCTTATCCCTGAGCTGCAGTCAAATATGCCCAGCCTCTTATTTGATATGTATAACTTGCAAATCTTAACAAGTCCCTCAAATTTAACAAGGCACAGTAGGATGCTGGATCCCCCAAGCCGGTTTCTCTATTGAAGTATTTCAAAGCACCTATTTCTCAAGCCAAATACCTAAGAACTATCCATATCATCCTTTTTTCTCTTCACCATCCACATGTAATTCACCAGCAACTCTTATCCTGATGAAAAAATGTAATCTGAAGCCTTTTACTCCTTTCTCTCTCTGCTCCAATAACTCATCTGGACAAAATCATCATTATCTGTCACCCAAATTTTTACTATGAGCTTCTAACTTGTGTCAGTACTTCTGTTCTTGTCCCCTTAGCAATTTGTTCTTTACGCTTCCCTTACCGGTGTGATAGTTTAAGGATAAATCTTATCACTCCTGTGCTTAAAACCCTTCAGCTGCCTCCTATTGCATTGAGAATAATAACTTACATTTCTGATTCTGGCACACCAGACCCGGCCTGATGAGATTTCTTCTGACTTCCACAACCTGGAGTAATTCATTCCCCTTCTTTCCTCATGATTCTCTGGTCACACTGTGGTCTTTTATTTTACTCTGTCTCTCTTTCTCCTTTTTTTCTTTTTAATAAGCCATGCTCTTTAAAGTGTCAGAGCACTTGGACTTGATAGTATCTCTGCCTGGAATGCTGGTTCCGTGAGTCTTTGCAGAGCTGGCCCCCTACATTGTATGCCACTGTTCCAGAAAACTCTATACTCTGAATGGATAAATTCAAACTGATTTAATGGTTATCCAAAGCTGTGGTGTGAGGGCGTAAGTACATCAATAAAACTACTTTGACTTTATTTTTAATATCTTTACTTTGAAACACGTACATTTAAAAACAGAATTGTGTCAGTGACCAATGTAATTCCTAAAATTAAAAACAAGAAGTCACTAACAACAGTGGAGAAGTGGGGTATTGAGGGGAGCAGGCATAAGGACCCCCACTTCCAGACATAATGGGATAAGGACAGATTCACCATGCTTCTTTAGATAACGAGAAAACAGAAAATAAGAAACAATGGATCTTATTGTCACACAACAGACAGTGCAAGACTGTGATCCCTAAAAAGAAGAAGTTGAGGTGAACTCAAATGCCTACAGGTAGTATCCAAGCAACAGCACAGGGGATGGTTTGAGAAGGTCAGAGAAGCAAGCATTTGTGAAGGCAGAGCATCAGGCAAGATGATGCTACACACAGAGAGGACCCTGATGATTTGCAGAGGCATCTCCTCTAGTCTTTGGCTGAGTTCTGGCATTTGAGTGCATGAGAGGAAACTGCCCACAGCCAGGGAGAGAACCACTGGCCAGGAGTAGGTTAAATGATTGTAAGGGCTCCTCTCAGCAGGGACTATTTGCTGTCATAATGACCAATTTGGAAAACTTCCCTACCCATGGGGCATTGGTTTGAGTCTTCAGAAGGTTACAACCTTAATATCTGAGATAAATTAACCCTAGGCTAAAAAGGCTGTCTTGGGCTTTCCCTAACAAAGCTTAAAGGCTGATTCAAAGTAATTTCACTGAGTGCTGGAAAAGAGTTCAAGACTGTATAAAGGCATAAAACTAAGTCCAACAACTAACACAAAATATCCTATGTTCAGCATCCAATCAAAACTACCAGCATTCAAAGTAATAAGGAAATGTCATCTAAACCATTAAAAATTACTTTAAAAATTGACCCAGACATAACAGTGATAAAAAATATTAGTGGGCAAGGATGTTAAACACCTACTAGAAAATATTTTCCATAAGTTCAAGAATATAGGAATGAAAACATGAAAATTATAAGGCAAGAAATGGAAGATATAAGTAAGTTATAAAGTTAAATACACACTTATTACTCATTAATCCTACTCATATTTAAGAAAAATAAATCTTATGTTCACATGAAAATCTGTACTCAAATGTTTATAGTAATTTTATTTTAATTTCCAAAATCTGGGAACAATGGAAATATCCATCTACTGGTAAGTGAATAAACTCTGGCCCATCTGTACAGTGGAGCAGTATGCAGTAATAATAGACAATGGAATATGGGCATATGCAACAACATAGACAAAACCTACAAGCACAGAAGAAACATTAGCAGTTACTAGCAGCTGGAGGTGGGTGAGAACTTGACCACAAAAAGACACAGAGGAATTTATTGCAAATCTTTAACTGTTTGTATGTCGAATGTGATGAAGATTCATGAATATGCATTTGTCAACTATAAACGAGAGTCCCAAAACAGAGAATTTTAATGTATGTGAAGTGTACATCCCTAAATATGATTTAAAAATAGTCAAAGTATTAAATGTTGGCAAAAGGGTGAAGCAATGGGAACTCTCACTTATTCCTCTTGAGAGTGTGTAATTGTATCGCCACTTAGGAAAAATAATTTTTTATAGAGTTGCACAGAGCCTTACTATGCAAACCAATAATCCCCCACATCTATATTTATCCAATTGAAATAACATATAAACACTTATATGGAAGCACTCATAGTAGCTTCATACCTAACATCAAAACAAACAAATACATACATAGCAAAAAAGCAAACAAAAATAGAAAACTCCAGATGTCCACTGGTGAATGGATAAAGTGGGATATGTACATATGTCGAAATACTACTTATTAATAAAGATAATACATCTTGTAAAATTTTAGTTATGTGAATTTCTAGAAAAACAAAACCAAAGTTAATCTATAGAAACTGACAGCAAATCAAAAGACAAGATAAATGAAGAGTGCCTGCAAGGAGCAGGGGTGGCCTGGGCTGGGTGGAATTAGTCTCTATTTTGCTCCTGGTGGTTTTAGATATGTTTATTTGTTAAAAACCTAGTATTAGGGGTTTTAACAAATAGATTTGGTTTATTGTTTTCAATTATGTCTAATTGATGTTGATATAGAATATAGAAGTAATTATAGCTAATTGTGTAAAAGGCACAAAAAATGATTTCTATTACATTATTTTAGAATAAATTAATTTGACCACATATCATTAATGGGATATTTTTTAAGATCTGTAAACTTGAAAGTAAACTAGAATATATGAGCAAGTGAATCTAAATATATATAAAATTGATAATATACCCATAAAAAGAGACTATTTCAAGTGTTATAGTAATGACTGTATCCTTTAGTGAGATATATATATATTAATTTTTTTATTAATTTTAATGGGGTGATATTAATAAATCAGGGTACATATGTTCAAAGAGAACATCTCCAGGTTATCTTGTCGTTCAATTATGTTGCATACCCATCACCCGAAGTCAAATTGTCCTCTGTCACCTTCTATCTGGTTTTCTTTGTGCCCCTCCCGCCCACCCTCTCCCTCTCTCTCCTCCCTCCCCTCACCCTGTAACCACCACACTCTTGTCCATGTCTCATAGTCTCGCTTTTATGTCCCACCTATGTATGAAATCATGCAGTTCTCAGTTTTTTTCTGTTTTACTTATTTCACTCCATATAATGTTATCAAGGTCCATCCATTTTGTTGTAAATGATCCGATGTCATCATTTCTTATGGCTGAGTAGTATTCCATAGTATATATGTACCATAGCTTTTTAATCCACTCGTCCTCTGATGGACACTTGGGCTGTTTCCAGATCTTTGCTATTGTGAACAATGCTGCCACGAACATGGGGGGCATTTCTTCTTTTTGAACAGTGCTATAGTGTTCTTAGGGTATATTCCTAAAAGTGGGATAGCTGGGTCAAAAGGCAGTTCAATTTTTAATTTTTTGAGGAATTGCCATACTGTTTTCCACAGTGGCTGTACCAGTCTGCATTCCCACCAGCAGTGTAGGAGGGTTTCCTTTTCTCCACATCCTTGCCAGCACTTATTCTGTGTTGTTTTGCTGATGAGTGCCATTCTGACTGGTGTGAGGTGATATCTCATTGTGGTTTTAATTTGCATTTCTCTAATGATTAGTGATGTTGATCATTTTTCATATGCCTATTGGCCAACTGTATGTCCTCTTTGGAGAAATTTCTATTCATTTCTTTTGCCCATTTTTTGATTGGATTGTTTGTCTTCCTAGTGTTGAGTTTTATAAGTTCTTGAAAAATTTTGGTTATTAACCCCTTATCAGGCATATTGTCGAATATGTTCTCCCATTGTGTGGTTTGTCTTTTTATTCTGTTCTTATTTTCTTTGGCTGTGCAAAAACTTTTTAGTTTGATATAGTCCCATTTGTTTATCTTGCCTTTTATTTCATTTGCCCGTGGAGATAAATCGGCAAATACATTGCTGCGACAGATGTCGGAGAGCTTACTGCCTATGTTTTCTTCTAAGATGCTTATGGTTTCACGGCTTACATTTAAGTCTTTTATCCATTTTGAGTTTGTTTTTGTGAATGGTGTAAGTTGATGGTCTAGTTTCATTTTTTTGGAGGTAGATGTCCAATTTTCCCAACACCATTTGTTAAAGAGGCTGTCTTACTCCCTTGTATGTTCTTTCCTCCTTTGTCAAAGAGTTACATATTGAGGACAAAATAACTGGAAAACAATTTTAATCATCACGGAATAGTTTTGTTTTTAGAAATAGTGTTGGTTATGTTATCTTAAAACCATTATATTTAAATTACAGATTAAAGTAAATAAATAACATTTAGGGCTTCACTTGAATTACAAGTCTCAGTATGCACTAATAAGTTTTAAAAGATAATTTTTCCAGGCAGTTTTCTCTTCTTTAAAAGAGAGATAGAGAGAACCTTCTGTTATCAAATTAAGTGGTAGTGTACAGAGCAAAGGCAGAATGAATACCTCCTTGCCTTTAAATCTTTAGTGGATTTTTTTATTGTTGTTATTATATGACTTTAATTTGGATTTTAATTTTTTGACAATGACTATAAACTCATCATATTATCTAGTAATTATACTATAATAAATTTTACTTATTCTTACTGTTATCTGAGTAATAACAACTGTGAACACTAAGAGCCCCTCACACTGGCTCTGTATCTCTATGAGTGACCATGTTAGTCTTTAAATAGTCTTGGCTTTCTAGTACATCCAGGATAGCCTAGGATCACCCAGGGCAGTCTCTGCACCCAAAATCAGTCATTTCTCCAAAGTGCTCTAAATTGTTTTAATCAGAACTGGTATTTAGAGAATAAAATTTAAAACAAAGGGTACTCACTTATCCTGGGAATTTATTATTTTTTAGGCTTTTCAAAGTAAAGAGAGCAAAGTTTAAGTTATAAATGAATTGGAAAAATGACCCTTTTGAATAACCTAATGGAATAATTGAGCTAGTCAGGGATCACCAACTAAACCATTTAATCAATGAGAGATTGGTAAGGAATTGTATATGTATGCCACACCATACTATCTCTGTGCGTGCTACCTGATGGTTGCAAGTCAGGAAATGTCACTCTACGAAGGCAGAATTAGGCTGTCACCACCTTAGCCCAGAACATTTAAGAGGGACATCCAGTTGTGATGTGCCTTTTGACATGATGTAACATGAAATGCACATCATCTATCAAGTAGCTTTTGTAAAATGTCTAACTTGAACCGAATCAAGCCTTTACATTTAACTTCCAGTTTATACGTATATAGGAGAAAGAACAGGTTAAATATCATGAGAAAGCCAGTATCTTTAACTTGTCATTATCATGCAGGAAAGGGGAGGTGGAAAGATTCTTATGGATTAAAAACGTACAAGAAATTATAAATATTGCACCTATTTGACTCTTGTTTTGAGCAACAGAGTTATAAAAGACTTTTGGGAGACAACTGAATTGAATATGGTGTGGTAATTTGCCATTAAGAAATGATCAATTCAGTGTATTCATGTTACTGTGTTTATTTAGGAAAATGCCCTTTTTTTTCTAAAGTTCTCAAGTAATTAAGGGATGAAATATGTCTCTAAGTTACTTTAACTCAAACATTGACTGAAAGCATATTTGACAAAATGTTCCTTAGGCTGTGTCTTCTAAGTTGTCTAAACAAAACTTTTGAGAAATCCATTTTTTTCCATGGACACCTTTTGGTCAATCATTCCATCATAGCACCTTAGTTTCTCAATGGCACTAATTAAGTCTGTGAAATATTTTGTTTTCTGAGAGTTCTGACTTCCCCCACTAGAATATTGATCAAGGCAGGAGCCTTCTCCATCGTTAATCACCAGAGTAGTCCTGAGAATGATGTCTGACACATTGTAAGTCAAATATGTTTTAATCAATTAAAATGGAAGGAAAAAAAAACTATGGCTGGATAAATAAATTAGAAAAAGATTATGAAATCCCCAAAAGAGTAAAATACAAGATGAAACTGTAGTAATTAGACTGTGAGAGGTCTCTGAACACTTTTCAGTGGGATAGTGCCATGATCCAAATGATAACAAGATTTTCCACCCTGCATAGAGACTTGGCTACTCAGCTGCACAGGAATCGTAGTAGGCTGGCAGTAAGTCTTCAGGAACTGCCACCAAGGTTTTGTGAATTACAGGTAATATTTCATGGGACCATTTATGTGTAACCTACATAGATAATAACCTGAAAGTGGCCTTTGAATTTATTATTAAAGTTGATGCAAGAAATAGGTTTTATCCTAACATATGCTTTGACGGGGTGGAGGGGCTATTTATATTTATATTAACTATAAATCCAAGTTGAGTTACAGAAACATGTAATACAGGTCCCTTAATTTTGTCCAGTTGTAAAATACCACAATCTATACCTACCCCAAAGTAGTTCCATTTCTCTTTCAATGATTGTTCTGAGCATTTGTAACTAACTCTGTTTCTGAGTACAAACTGTTTCTTTCATTCTTTTTTCTTTATTAATGGGGAAACATTGGTCCACAAGAACACAGGTTTGAGGTAAACATCTCTATTGCATTTAAACTGTTTATTGCATTGGGTGTGTACCAAAATTTTTTATTTTTAAAATTTATTTATTGATATGAAAAACAGAGAGAAGCAAATATCAATTTGTTCCTGTATATGTTTTGACCTTGAATCGAACCAGTAATCTCTGTTACTGTATATAAAGTCACTGTAGCCTGAACAGTGGATAGAGTATCAAACTGGGACACAGAGGACCCAGGTTTGAAACCCTGAGGTCACCAGCTTGAGTGTAGGCTCATCCAGCTTGAGCATGGGGTTGCTGGCTTGAGTGAGGCATCATAGACATGACCCCATGGTTGCTGGCTTGAAGCCCAAAGTTGCTGGCTTGAGCCCAAGGTCGTTCTGCTGTACCCCCTACACCCCTGTCAAAGCATATATGAGAAAGCAATCAATGAACAATTAAGGTGCTTCAATGAAGAATTGATGCTTCTCATCTCTCCAACTTCCTGTCTGTCTGTCCCTATCTGTCCCGCTCTCTGACTCCATCTCTGTTAAAAAAAAAATCACTGTAATACTTAGTGAAATAAATCAACCATTTAATTACACTCACAATTTGTGCAGGTCAAGAATTTAGAGTAACAGTTTTGCTGTTGGGACATTATTCTCCATTGAGTGACATACTGGATGGTTTTAGAGAAACTGAAGGTAGAAGTGCATGCTGTTCATCTGAGGACCCACCAAGACATTGTATGCAATAAGTTTTATAAACTGCAGAGTGTGTGAACCTGCCATTTGTCCATGATGATAACATGAGGACCAGAAGAGCCAGTGTTAGCCAAGAGCCAGTAATCAGAGGCAGCAAGATGGTGATGGAGTAGGCAGATGTACCAACTTCTACCTCCCAGAACCAAAGTGGATTACAACTTAATTTTAAGAACCATCATCTGGACAAACCAACTTTAGAATAAACTAGAGAACTCTTTAACCAAGGAACACTGAAGAACCCACACTGAGTCTGGTAGAAAAAATGGAAATGCAGATAGGGCTGCCCAGCTCCCAGGAGCAAATGGCAGCCCAGAGGAACTCGCATGGTTGGAAGCGAGTTTAGCAAAGAGGGGAGGGTCTTGGGCCCCAGGAACAAAACCCCAGCCTGCAGCCCCAGAGCCTAGAAGAAGCATATTTAGCTGTGAAACAAGCCAATGTACTGTTTGTGAGAGACAGATTTATCAGACCCAGACTTCTTAAAGGGACCACACAGAAAACCTCTTTCACAACCACTAACTGGGACTCTGGGAGACTGGGAAAGTTGAAAAGACCAGAGTAGCAGGAAGAAAGTGTAATCTAGGAGGCACAGGGATAAACACTTTGAGGGAAAGCCACGCTAACCCCTGGGCTGAGTTACCCCCCAAATCTAAAATGAATATTTCTCCTGGAACCAGCAATACCAGCAAAGGGGGAAGCAGGACACCAGCCAAACATTCTCCCATGGCACTCAGAGCAGAGTCACTTAGTAAAAGGGATACTTCAGGAATACAGTATTGAGTGCTAGGGTCTGAGCTACAGTGCCCATACCCACACTGTTGAGGGCTCGGAAAGTGGGCAGTGGAGCAGAAGTGTGGTCCTGTTGGTGGGGGCGGAAGCCAGGCTGGGCATGCCATGACTGAGGCCTGAAGTGAGCTCAGTCTTGCCTGGTGAGGGTGGAGGGGAAGCACAAAAGCGGTCCAACCTGGCTTCGGGCTGGGTGGGCAAAAGCAGTCCCACTTGCAATCCTGCCCACAGGGGAATGTTGAAAGCTGGGGAGCAGGCGGAGACCCATGAATGAGCATAGAAGTGCAGCCCTGCCCATGGTGCCAAGGCTTGCAGTCCAGGCATGGCACACAGCCCCACCTGCGGGGGCGGAGTGAAGGCCACGGCCAGCCAAAGCTTGCAGACCCGGGCATGTAAACACCACTCCTCCTGTGGAGGAGAGGTGGAAATCGCAATGACTGCTGCAGTGGCCATTGCCAGCAAAGCCCATACCTGAACACCCAAGGCAGCAGGTAGCAGCAGAGGGGAGGTGGGCCTGCAGACAGACCACACCTAGGGAACACAGAGGCCATACTCATTGGACTCGAGTGGTCACACCTTTCTTATACACAGACAAAATGGGAAGGCAGAGAAAAGCAACCCAAATAAATCAAGAGAAATCCCCAGAAAATGACTTGTATGAGTCAGATATAACCAAATTACCAGATGCAGAGTTTTAAATAATAATTGTTAGGATGCTCAAAGATCTTAGAATAACAATAGATGGACATAATGAACACCTAAATAAAGAGATAGCAAGTATAAAAAAAGAACATTGAAATAATAAAAAAGAATCAGTCAGACATGACAAATACAATATCAGAAATGAAGACCACAATGGAAGGAATCAAAAGCAGGATGGATAAAGCTGCGGATCAAATCAGCTAGTTCGAGGACAAGATAAACGAAGGCATGGAAGCAGAGCTGTAAAAAGAAAAGTGACTCCAAAAGTCTGAGGAAACTCTAAGAGAGCTCTGTGAGATATGAAGAGAAATAACATCTGTATCTTAGGGTTCCTGAAGAGGAAGAGAAAGAATAAGAGATAGAGACCTTATTCAATCAAATCATAGCTGAAAACTTTCCTAAATTGATGCAGGAAAAAGTCACACAAGTTCAAGAAGCACAGAGAATTCCATTAAAGATAAACCCAAAAAATCTACACCGAGACACATCATAATTAAAATACCAAAGCTAAGAGATAAAGAGAAAATATTAAAAGCTGCAAGAGAAAAAAAGGCTATCACCTACAAAGAAGCCCCCATAAGGATGACATCCGACTTCTCAACAGAAACACTTGAGGCCAGAAGGGAATGACAAGAAATATTCAAAGTAATACAGAACAAGACCCTACAACCAAGACTACTTTATCCAGCAAGGCTATCATCTAAAATTGAAGAAGAAATAAAACACTTCCCAGACAAAAAAACAAAAAGCAACTCAAGAAATTTATTACAACCAAACCAATGCTGCAAGAAATGTTAAGGGGCCTGTTGTAAACAGATTAAAGAGGGAAAATAATATAGAAAAAGAGAAATATAGCTTTAAAAAATAAAATGGCAATAAACAAATACATATCAATAATCTTAACTATAAATGGATCAAATGATCCAATCAAAAGACATAGAGTAGCTGCCTGCATAATAAAACAGGACCCATAAAAATATTGTCTACAAGAGATACACCTCAAAAGAAAAGATACACATAGACTAAAAGAAAAAGAATGGAAAAAATATTTTGTGCAAATGGAAATGAGAAAAAGCTGTGGTAGCAATACTTATATCAGACAAAATGGACTTTAAAACAAATGCTATAGTAAGAGATAAAGAAGGACACTACATAATTATAAAGGGAGCAATCAAACAGGAAGATATAACCATTATAAATATCTACACATCTAATTTAGGAGCACCTAAATATATAAAGCAGACTTTGTTGGATATAAAGGGGGAGATCAACAGCAATACTATAATAGTAGGGGATTTCAATACCCTACTAACATAACTAGATAGATTCTCAAGAAAGAAAAAACAACAACAACAAGGAAACAGCAGACTTAAAGGACACACTAGATCAACTGGAGTTAATAGATATCTTCAGAACCTTTCACCCTAAAGCAGCAGAATATACATTCTTTTCAAGTGCTCATGGTACATTCGCTAGGATAGACCACATATTAGGGCACAAAAGCAGTCTCAACATATTTAAGAAGATTGAAATCATATCAAGCATTTTCTATGATCACAATGACATGAAACTAGAAATCAACCAAAAGAGAAAAACTGAAAAATACTCAAACACTTGGAAACTAAATAGCATGTTATTAAATAATAAATGGGTTAACAATGAGATCAAAAAAGAAATAAAAAATTTTCTAGAAACAAATGATAATGAGCATACAACAACTCAAAACTTATGGAGCTCAACAAAAGCAGTATTGAGAGGGAAGTTTATAGCATTACAGGCATACTTTAAGAAGATAGAAAAAGCTCAAACAAACAACTTAACTCAGCAGCTAAAAGAACTAGAAAAATAACAGCAAGTAAAGCCTAGAGGTAGTAGAAGGAAGAAAATAATAAAGAGAGCAGAAATAAATGAATAGAGGCTAAAGAAACAATACACAGGATCAATGAAACCAGCAGCTGGTTCTTTAAAAAGGTAAACAAGATCGATGAACCTTTAACCAGACTCACCAAGAAATAAGAGAGAGGACTCAAATAAATAAAATTAGAAATGGGATTTGAGAAATAACAACTGACACAATAGAAATACAAAGGATTGTAAGAAAATACTATAAACAACTATATGCCAAAAAATTAGACAACCTAGATGAAATAGACAAATTCCTTGAAATACATAATTAAAAAAAAATCAATGTGGAAGAATCAGAAAACCTAAACAGACCTATTACAACAAATAAGATAGAAAACAATTATCAAAAAACTTCCAACAAATGAAAGTCCTGGGCCAGATGGCTTCACTGGTGCATTCTACGAAATTTTCAAGGAAGAACTCACTCCTATCCTTCTCAAGCTATTTCAAAAAATTCAAGAGAAAGAAAGAATTCCAAGCTCCTTTTATGAGGAGAGCATAATTCTGTGCCAAAACCAGGCAAAGACAACACAAAGAAAGAAAATTATAGGCCAATTTCCTTGATGAATTTAGATGCTAAAATCCTCAACAAAATATTAGCCAACCAGATCCAGCGATATATGAAAAAAATCATACACCATGATCAAATGGGATTTCTTCTGGGGAGTCAAGGCTGGTACAACATTTGCAAATCAATCTATGTGATTCTTCACATAAACAAAAGGAAGGTGAAAAACCACATGATAATTTCAATAGATGCAGAAAAAGCATTTGATAAAATCCAGCACCCATTCATGATCAAAACTCTCAGCAAAGTGGGAATACAAAAAACATACCTAAACATGATAAAGATCATCTACGACAAACCCACAGCCAACATCGAACTCAATTGGCAAATATTAAAAGCAATCCCCTTAAGATCAGGAACCAGGCAGGGGTATGTTCTTTCACCACTCTTATTCAACATAGTTCAGGAAGTTTTAGTCACAGCATTCAGACAAGAAGAAGAAATAAAAGACATCCAAATTGAAAAAGAAGAAGTAAAACTATCATTATTTGCAGATAATATGATATTGTATATAGAAAACCCTAAAGTCTCAGTCAAAAAACTACTGGACCTGATAAATGAATTCAGCAAGATGGCAAGATATAAAATTAATACTCAGAAGTCAGAGGCATTTTTATACACCAACCATGAACTGTCAGAAAGAGAAATTAAGGAAACACTCCTTCACTATTGCGACCAAAAAAAATAAAATACCTAAGAGGAAATTTAACAAAGGAGATTTAGGACTTGTATTCAGAAAATTATAAAACATTGATAAAAGAAATCAAGGAAGATACAAACAAATGGAAGCATATACTGTGTTCATGGATAGGAAGAATAAACATCATTAAAATGTCTATATTACCCAAAGCAATTTATAAAGTCAATGCAATACCAATTAAAATACCAATGACATACTTCAAAGATATAGAACACATATTCCAAAAATTTATATGGAACCAAAAAAAGAACACAAATAGCCTCAGCAATCTTGAAAAGGAAGAATTAAGTGGGAGGTATCACACTTTCTGATATCAAATTATACTACAAGGTCATTGTACTCAAAACAGCTTGTTACTGGCATAAGAACAGGCATATTAATCAATGGAACAAAACAGAGAACTCAGAAATAAACTCAAACCTTTAAGGACAATTGATATTTGACAAAGAAGGTAAGAGCATACAATGGAGTAAAGACAGTTTCTTCAACAAATGGTATTGGGAAAATTGGACAGCTACCTGCAAAAAAATAAAACTAGACCACCAACTTACACCATTTACCAAAATAAACTCAAAATAGATAAAAGACTTAAATGTAAGCGATGAAACCATAAGCATCTTAGAAGAAAACATAGACAGTAAGCTCTCCGTCATCTCTTGCAGAAATATATTTGCTGATTTATCTCCACAGGCAAGTGAAATAAAAGACAGGATAAACAAATGGGACTATATCAAACTAAAAAGCTTTTGCACAGCTAAAGACAATATGAAAAAAATAAAAAGACAAACCATACAATGGGAGAACATGTTTGACAACACCTCTGATAAGGGGTTAATAACCAAAATATATAAAGAACGTGTAAAACTCAACACCAGGAAGACAAACAATCTAATAAATAAATGGGCAAAAGAAATGAATAGACACTTCTCCAGAGAGGACATACCAATGGCCAATAGGCATATGAAAAAATATTCAACATCACTAATCATTAGGGAAATGCAAATTAAAACCACAATGAGATATCACCTCATACCAGTCAGAATGGCACTCATCAAAAAAAAAACAACACAGAATAAGTGCTGGCGAGGATGTGGAGAAAAGGAAACCCTCCTGCACTGCTGGTGGGAATGCAGACTGGTGCAGCCACTGTAGAAAACAGTATGGAGATTTCTCAAAAAATTAAAAATGAAACTGCCTTTTGACCCAGCCATCCCACTTTTAGGAATAGACAGACCCCAAGAACACCATAGCACTGACTTAAGAAAAGAAATGCACCCCCATGTTTATGGCAGCAATATTCACATTAGCAAAGATCTGGAAACAATCCAAGTGTCCATCGGTGGATGACTGGATTAAAAAGCAGTACATGTACACAGTGGAATACTATGGGGCCATGAAAAAGAAGGAAATATTACCTTTTGTGACAACATGGATGGACCCGGAAACTATTATGTTAAGTGAAATAAGCCAGGCAGAAAAAGAAAAATGTCATATGATCTCACTCATTTGAGGGATACAATGAACAATGTGAACTTAGGAACGGAATTGAGACAGAGAAGGGATCAAAGGGACCAGAGAAAAAGAGGACAGAGGGAAGGGGATGATAGGATGGGATAAAGCTAAAGGAAATGGGGGAGGGTGCTATGGGGAGGGGGGCAAGGAGATGTTGAGGGGATGTATTTGGGGTGACACCAGAATTTATGTAAACACAATAAATTTAAATCAATTTTTAAAAAGAGAATTTAAACAGTATAGAAAACAGGGCTGTTTGATCTCTGTTCTACAATGTCCAGAGCCTCAACTGGGGAGGCTTAATGATTTATGTCTAAAACCAGCTACAGGTTTTCTTATTCACGCACTTGAGTTGGGAGGGCATGGGGCATAGTCAGGTGACTTGGGCTTCTCCGCAGCATTGTAGTGTATGGGTAGTCAGACTTCTTACTTAATTGTTCGGGACACAAAGAGTTACTGTTCCAGTGACCAAGGCAGAAGCTGTATAAACTAGCATTGGAAGTCCCATGGTGTTATTCCCACTGTATTTTATTAGTTAAAATGGTCACAAGTATTCCCAGGTTCAAGGAAAGAGGACTTAGACTCCTTCTCTCAATGAGAGGAGTGTCAAAGAACTTGCAATCATGTTTAAAATTTCCATGCCTGGAAATTTTATACAATCAGAAATACTTCCCTAGAGCGACTCCTAAAAATAAGCATGCTTATTCTTGGTTTTCAGCAGACTTGCTGTGAGGCAGAGCAAGCTTGAAGCTGGGTTTTCCTTAGCACTTCTTTACCTTTTTAGTTCTGGGTTTGCATCTGTTGGCTCCTTCTCACACAATGAAGGATAGTTTATAATGTGTTGTTTTAATATCCCAGCAGACACACTTTTCTAATTGTGCCTTTTTAATGGGGATGCCACAATTTCTGTAAAACCAAAGAATGAAGTGCTTAAAGGATCGCTGATAAATGATTATTCAACATTGATTCCTGCCAGCTCCCATCTTCTGAGATTCTGAGCTCACTTTCTTCCAGACACATTTCATGCTGATTGTATCTGACCACATATCCTGGTACTTATGCTATATATACATGGTCCACCCATGACGCTTCTGGTCTGTCCGCCTCAAGAAACATGAACAGCCAGGAGGGACTTCTCAAATTGTACTGACAGCCCAGCCTAGTAAATTAAATATTGAACAGTCACTATCAAATGCTGTTGATGTCTGCAGTTTGAAAAGGCTGCTACAATGTCCAGCTCTTTCAGGAAAGTAATTCTATAAGAAAATTGCCTGCAGTTGAAGTTGTGGGACTAAGCCAGGTGACAGATATGTCATGGCAATCAGTTTGGGAACAAAAAAATCAAAATATTAATGAAAGATGGATTTGTTCGTGCACAGGATTGGTATGTTTTGTAAATGCCTTTTTTACTTCCACTGTCTACTTTCCAGCCAAGGCTGGGAATAAGCTCACTGACACTAAACTCAAGGTGACAGTTCTCATTTCAATTATTTCCTAAAATGTCTTTCTCCTGCTATTTCTCCCACCTCTTGTCAAGAACCACAGGCAACATAATGAAACACTCCATCAACTATGGGGTTGAGGGCTGGAAAGGCAGGAGAGAGTTTTGTTACAATTTCTGAATATAGAATACATCCTAATTTGAAAGCCAGCATGAGGCTTTGAGGAGGTTCTTGGCCTCAGAAAAAAAAAAAACAATTATCAAAATAACTTAATCTTAAAAGAAGTCTAAATTTCTAGTTAGAAAATTATCCGCTAATTAGCTATAAGTTGGAATCTTTCAAGATAAGAATCATAGGATTTGGTATCACGAGAGTGGACAGTTATTGAGTACTTATGCTGGCTATTGTTAAAGATCTCTTGTTTTCTGAAGGATTGGTGCCCCTTTTTTTATTTATTGATTTTGACAGAGGGAGAGAGAGAAGGACAGAAACATTGATTGTTGTTCACTTAGTTATGCATTCATTGTTCGATTCTTGTATCTGCCCTGACAGGGTATGGAAGGAACCCTAAGCCTTGGCATATTGGGATGAGGCTCTGGACCAGGGCATTAGCGTCCATTTTTAATCAATTATGTTTATGGCATCTGATGAACTCTTTGATTTGTTTGCTTCTGTTACATGTGAAAGCAGCCAGAAAAATTTATACAGGAAATAAAGTAATAAGAGTAATTGCTTGGTGTTTCTTAAACAGACAACAAGTTATTGCACAGTTGTGTTAAATTGGCCATTTTGATTGTGTTGAACAACTAATAATTATCTGTCTTGAAGGGTCGTCTAAAAGAATTGACCCGGACAACTCCATTAATCCAAGTAGATGCCACCTGTCTTCAGAAACATGGCATGTTTGCCAGTTTCTGATACCTTTTTCTATTTCCCAGAGACTCTTAACATTAAGAATTTTATTTTGATTTGGAATGGATAAGAATTGTGCATTTTGGCATGGAGTATGACAAATGAAGTCATTTCTTAAGTCTTTAACAACTAAAATTATATGATTTATTAATAAGAATGAATAAAATTTGGAATGGTCATGGCATTTTGTTAACGTCAATCTGAACTCACAAAAATTCAGTTGCAGACAAGTCACCAAGAGATACAGGGGTTCATACTGTTGCAATGAAAGATTTTCGAATTGTCCAGGTAGGCCACATGTAATCAATTATAAGAGTCTTTATTGGAGGGAGGTAGCAGGATCAGTTAGAGAAGCAGAAGTCACAGTTATGCCATTGCTAGGAAAAGGCCAAGAGCCAAGGAACGAAGGCAGGTTCTAGAAGGTAGGGAAGGCTAGGAGCAGATTCTCCCCTGGAGCCTCCAGCAGAAATGCACTCCTACTAGCACCTTGAGTTCACCACGTAAGACCCATTTTTGGATTTCGGACCTACAAATGTATAAGATAAATTTGTGTTATTTTAAGCAAATAAATTTATAGTGATTCAGTGCAGCAGAAATGGGAAATGTAACCTCTGCCCCCTTTGATCTCCTCCCTCATTCACACCCCTACCTCCTTTCCTCTCCCACCTTATAGCCCCTTCCATTCTTCCCCATTTATCCTTGTTGCTGTTCCCCACCAATATTTCTCAAAATACACAATAGTGAAAAAACAGTTATAGCTTATGCCTTTGTGGGACATGCATGTGAAGGGGACACGGGAACTCTAAGGCAGAAAGCATTAAATACTTTATGAAATTGCTTTGAAGGGACTAGGCAGACAGAATGAGGCTTGTGTCTACAAGGTAGTTTGTGATGGTCTTATTAAGGAGGTGACATTTCCATGGTGGTGACACAACTGGAAACAAGTGCCATGCGAAGAAGTTATATGTGGATTGGGATGCATAGTGGGTAATGACTGTCTGGATAGAAGAGCCTTTAGGAGGCAAGGGTGAGTGAGTGAACAAGGAGTTACGGCTGCTTTCCAAGAGTAGGACTTGTCAAACTGTAATCATTCTTTTAACCCCAGTGAGTAAAAAAATCAATACCTCTCATATACAGGATTTTAAGATCTCCTATAACATTTAGCTCAAGCTGCCAAAATTCTTGTTCTTTAAGAAATGGAGGTTGGATTAATTGGTTTGGCCCCAAGTTCCAACCTGTGTTGGGTAATAATGTCTAGTAATGTCAGGCTATAGACACAGGGGAGGGCTGGCTTGGTTGGCTTGGCATTGAACCCGATTATTATAGGGACTGTGGCTTCTACACATGCCCTGTTATCTCTCACACACTATAATTAGGGATTTGATGGTCAGTGGAGTTGGTTATCTTTCTATCCTTTTTCTGCCTTTAAATTTTAGCTCTTGTGTGTCTGAAATCTTTAATAGAACAATTTTGATAAGAGCTCTTGTTCCAGTTGTGCCAGGTTAGGTCACTGATGCCATTTCTCATTCTCCTTTCTCCCTCTGCTCTTGACTCTAGACTGTGCTAACAGAAAGTGGCAGGTGGAGAGCATAGCATTGATAATTCAAGTCTTTGAGTGCTTTCTTTTGTGTTATCCAGTAACTATAACCAACAGGTGCCTTTTGGCTTGAATTACATGAATTCAAGCCTTTCTTTAAAAAATGCTGTATTTGTGTCTTTGACTTACTGTCACAGCAGAGTAAGATATTGCATTTATAAATGATAAAAGGAAGAACTAAAAATCAGATCATTTGCAAGGTATCTTTGTGATGCCTTGTAGAGATTACCTAGAGAGTAATTGCTTTGTTTCTCTCATCATTACAATCTTGAAGTTGTCCTACTTTGTATTTGAATTGTCAGTCTCATGGCACACTTATGCCTCAACTTTTTCTCTTTACTCCAACTGCTTTCTCAAAGGTCCCTTGTCTCCTCCAAGTAATTAAATTCAGTAAGTTTCTGTCTGACCGGGTGGTGGCACAGTGGATAGAAGGTTGGACTGGGACGTGGACGACCAAGGTTTGAAAGAGCAAGGTTGTCAGCTTGAGCTTGGGCTCATTTGGTTTTAGCAAGGCTCACCAGCTTGAGCCCAAGGTCACTTGCTTGAACAAGGGGTCACTCGGTCTGCTGTAGTTCCCTGGTCAAGGCACATATGAGAAAGCAATCAATGAACAACTAAAGCAGTGAGTCTCAAACTTTTTGAAGTTGGGGTGCATTTAAAATATACAAATAATTGTAGGTACACTACATACAAATTTCTGAGAAATATGTTGTAATAATTAAGCCAAATATTAAAGAAGAAATATATAAAGTCCAAGTGTGCTTTTATGTTAAACAAAATAAATACAACAAAATTAAATTTATTCTGACATTAAAAAACACTTTTATGTTACATTTTTTGAGTTATGCTTTTTAGAATTTGTAAAAAAGATGGGTTAAAAAATAAGCAAATGACAAAAAGTTTATCTTTTTATATATATACAGATACATTCTTAGTAAGATTTAGTAAATTTGGCTGGTCCTGATGCAAATGTGTTAAGTTTTTTCGTTCTTGTGTTTATGAGAAACATGAACCTGATGTGTCCTAGTGATTTCTTCAATGTTTGGGCAGATGTTTGAAAGGCAAACTCTCATTTCCTTGTCAATACATTGAAGAATTCCTCTCTTTTTACTCTTAATTGTGTTGAGTGCAGAAAACCCCCACTGTACATATCATCTTAGCTTTACAACAAACAAAGGATAGAAGAAACTTGCCTCCAGTCTTTCTGGGGAACATGGGGGATGGTGTAAACAATCCAGCACCACAGCTTAACAGCCTTTTGCAACCTAACCAGGCAAGTGAGGTAGGGGGTTGGACAGACTGTTAGCTTACAGCCAATTCCCCATACCTCTGTCCCCCAGAAATCTGAACTCCAAAAACCCTCTTGGTTTTTTGTTCCCCAACAGGCATATATTCCTCTGGAATACCATAGGGCGCACTTGGAAATCTTCTAGGGCGTACCAGTGCGCCCTGGCGCACACTTTGAGAACCACTAAACTAAGGTGCCACAATGAAGAATTAATGCTTCTCTCTCTCTTCCTTTCTTCATGTCTGTCCCTGTCTGTTCTTCTCTCTGTCTCTTTAAAAAAACAAAAAAAGAACAAATTCAGTAAGTTTCTGCCCCCAATATGCTTATTTCTCTTATCAGTAACAGTTTAGACATCCCTTCTTTCTTAAAGTATTTCCCATCAATAGTTTTACCTTTATTTTTTTGCTTATTTTTTCTTCTTCCTCTAGATTTTCCTTCTTGGGCTCTTCTTTCACCCATAAACACAAGGATCCCATTAGAATTTTTTCTTGATTGGCCTGTCCTGTGGTGGCACAGTGGATGAAGCATTGACCTGGAATGCTGAGGTCACTGGTTCGAAAACCTGGGCTTGCCTGGTCAAGGCACATGTGGGAGTTGATGCTTCCTGCTCCTCCCTCATTCTCTCTCTTTCTCTCTCTCACCCTCTCCCTCTCCCTCTCTCCCCCCTCTCTAAAAATGAATAAATTAAATATATATATATTTATATATATATTAAAAAATAATTTGCCCTTGATCAATGTTTGTGTGTATTTAAATAGTTTGTCCTGACAATCTCACATGTCGTTTCCCTGTGTGTATTGTCTCTTCAAGGCTGAACTCCACTGCGTTTCTAGCTGCCTATAACAGATATCTGCATCCATGTGTCCTTCTGGTGCCTGTTAGGGGCTTGTGAAAACTCTAACTAGATCTAGCCACCTAAGCACACTATTTTAAGACATGGTTTTTTAATTCCTACCTGTAGATCCGGAATGTCCTGTGGCTTAAGGTCTAGGATTCTGAGCACCATGGCCTGGTAGTTCTGCCATTGGAAGCTTCTTCTACAGTAGTTCGCTCTAGTTTGATTTCTAACAACACTGCTGGAAATGATTCTAGGAGTTTTCCAGTATAAGTCAGACTGAGGCATAGCTTTACTGTAGCACTGTGGCCACTCACCATGAATACATTGCAAAGGAGGGGTCAACCTTGCCCTGCGCATCCTCAAAAGGATGCATTTTCTTATTCCTTATCTCTGCTTCAGCTTTCTATGCTGCTGCTAACCATAGGCTGTCTGAGAGGGCATGAAAGAAGTCATTAAGTGCTCCTTTATTTCCTCTTTCCCTGCATTGTCTCTTACGAATAAAGAAATTGGAGTTTGCACAAAATAGGACACAGTAACTTAGCCTTTGTGGACACAATATCATGGGGTAGGGGGTGGGTCAGCCACCTAGTGGGCCTCTAGCCATACACTGCTTCAACTCAGTGTCTCCCCCCAAAACTAGCTTTTGTCCGCCAATAGGCTCTCCAGGGTGTTCTTTGTTTTTACCAGGGTAATCACTGGCCATCTAATCACCCCAGCTCTATTCTATAACTATCTTTGCTTCTGGTTAGAATGCTATTGAAATACGATAGCCATGTGATGTGAGAGTCTGTCTAAACAGAAATGAAGTCTCTTGGCTGTGGGAATGAAGAGGGAGGAACAAGTACAGAAAATAAATCACATGATAAATTTAATGAAACTTGAAAGTTCATTATGAAGTAAGGCTCAAGGAGAGGGTAGAATCGGATAACAATATTATTATCATTTATTGAACCCTTACCTATACGTGAGCATTATTCCAAGTTCTACTCATAGTATCTTCAGTAAGGAGCTGTAAATAGTTTAATGTTGGCCTAATCCAGCTCATGGTAGAGGGCAGTACCACTCAAAGTCCAGAGTTTGTGTAGGCTCACAGACGGGAATGATCCGTGCTGCAATGAGCACAGAAACTGAAAGTAAGGGTTAGAAACCTCAGTGGCAAGTTGACTTGTAAACTGATTGCAATAATAAATGTCATAAGCCTGACCAGGCAGTGGCGCAGTGGATAGAGCGTCAGACTGGGATACAGAAGACTCAGGTTTGAGACCCCGAGCTTGCCAGCTTGAGCAAAAGCTCATCAGCTTGGACCCAAGGTCGCTGGCTCCAGCAAGGGGTAGCTCGGTCTGCTGAAGGCCCGCAGTCAAGGCACATGTGAGAAAGCAATCAATGAACAACTATGGTGGTGCGACAGCAATGAAAAACTAATGATTGATGCTTCTCACCTCTCTCAGTCCCTGTCTGTTTATCCCTATCTATTTCTCTCTCTGACTCTCTCTCTGTCCCTGTAAAAATAAATAAATAAATAAATAAATAAATGTCATGAAAATATTTTGGCTTATATGTATAAATAAATAAATAAATGTCATGAAAATATTTTGGCCTTTGCTTTATATTTCATGCAATTCATTTTGGGGAGTGCATTTTATAGCTGCCACAAGACTTCTTCCCTTGCTAAGTTCAGGATTTTGTTGTTGTTGTGAGTATATAGTAGTTACTTCTAGTAATATTACCTTGTAGGTCTCATTTAAATAGCTTATGGCTTTAAGCCCTTCTTCCGAGGTACCAAAGGTTCCCACATTATTTCAAGAGAAGTTTTTATCTTATGGACACCCATAGCTAACTGAGGTAAATGGAAAGAATGTGTTGATATTTGGCATATTTTTCCCTGTGAGGAAGATCTCAAACTATTCCAGACTGGCCAAGAAGAATGCTTTTGTGAAGGCTCTGTAGGAGGTCTTGCCACCACGTGCGAATCTAATTGTACCTGAATTGAATACAGTCGAGTCCCTGCATGCGCATCCAAGTCCTGTTTCTTGACCAAGTATGGTCCACCCATTTTTGACTGGCTTGGATCAGCTGGAAGGGGTAGGGATGACCATTATTGAAAAGGAGAAACAATAGAAACTCAAACTCACAACCTGTCTGATGAAAATTATATTCATGTCAATTGAGCACTTAGTATTTATGGACAGTATTCTAGGTTCTCCATCTGTCTCAACTTCTTGCATCATTATAACAAACTTGTGAGATTGAGGTAGCATGGTCTGTACTTCGTGGATGAAGAAACTGAGCCACAGAGTTTAAGTTGCTGATGGATTCACAGACAATAAATGGCAAAACCAGGATTCCCACCTCTGCAGTCTGGCCCCACATCTTGGACCACTGTACCTTTGAAGCATTCTTGTGTGATTCATTTCAGTTATCATTTTTGAGATATAATTGCTATGTTATATAACACTTATATAGATGTTAGATGTACAACATGATTCAATGTTTGTATATGTTGTAAAATGATCACCACAATAAATCTAGTTAACATCCATCACCATACATGGTTACAAATGTTTTTTTCTTCTGAGACCTTTTAAGTTCACTTTTAGCATGTTACTAATTTTTATTGTATTTCATAATGTATTTTATGTTTATATGCATGTGATATTCTTACAGGAAACATAGGGTTTCTGGATCAGAGAACAGATTATTTATTGCTAACAGGATACTTGAGCTCCTGCTCCCTGAGTCCCAGTACTCTCAGAGTAATAAAAAGTGGGTCAGAGAGAAACCCAGAAATTACGAGACTTGGAACTCATATAGATAGGATGGCTAGTGTATCCAACCATCCTCCCTGCAGAATGAGAGGAACCTTTACTCTGGAATATAAATAAACATTCTCAAGGTAGGCAAGGGAATTATATCTATAGCTTCCCTGGCCTGGAATGTAAGCCAGTGGTTCCAGGACAGATAAGTCTCTAAATCTCTTTAGAGCAACATACTGCCTTCAGCTTCCAAGGTGTGTTTGCCATGACATCATTCTTCCCCCAACTTTTCCAGTTCTCAGAAAGCTCAGAGCAAGCAGAAATGAGAAATGATTTATGGAGACTTAGCTTTCAACAATATCAGTCTGAGACAGAAGGGAGAATTAAGCTCAGAAAAGTCTCCCCTTCACAATAGTTTGAGAAACACTAGTATGAGTGATCAAAATAAGGAAATTAAAATGTGAAGGCAGATTTGTTGAGGCACAGGGTAAGCAATTTGGTTTAGATGACATTTCCTAGAGAGGTCATCCTATCACCTAAAGATAGAATTAAAAACAAACTTTTGCAAGTTATTATTAGAATATTTGAGGTCAGGCACATTCAGGGTGATATGGCCTTATATACTGGTGGTGGCTGAAAAAAGGTGATGGGATTAAGAAATAGGAATTGGTAGTTACAGCATAGTCACAAAGATGTAAATTAAAGTATTGCGAATATAGTCAATATCGTAATAGTTTCCCCCTACACTGCCTCAATATTTCAAATATCCACCTTGTCCCATATGTAGTTATTACGATATGGGACAAGGTGGATATTTGAAATATTGAGGCAGTGTAGGGGGAAACCACTCTGTAAAGTAAATGATTGGCTAATCACTGTGCTGTACATCCAAAACTAATACAAAATAATATTGAATGTAAACTGTAATTGAAAATATTCCAAAAAAAATGATATTTGAAATCAGAAAGAGTAGAAGAAAGCTCCAGTGGATAGAGAAGAGTGAGATGAAGGAAGAGAAGAAAGGAAAAGAATATCACAAGAGAGAACTTAGCCAAGTGTTGGGATTTCTGGAGAGAAGGGTCAGCTTACAGGCACTGTCTGGAAGAGACTACGGTGAACATGTAGGCGGAGCCAAGGTGGGCTCTGAAGACAAACTGTGGTTCAGCCATTGTTAGGTGCTGCAGAGTAGTTACATGGCGGAAAGGCCCCCTTACCTGGTACTTTAGGATACCATTTGCAATCAGTTAGGTTCATTCCTATGAATTCATCTCTCTTTTAAATGCTAATTCTTCTGAAATAGAATGCCTGTCAGAACGAATACAGGTATGCTTCAGAGATATTGCAGGTTTGGTTCCACACCACTATAATAAAGCTAGCATTGTGATAAAGTAAGGTCTAATCTTTTTGCTGGTGAGGGTCTTGCCTTCAGTTTGTGCCCATGAATTGCAAAACCAGGGGCAGACTGCCCAGGTGGGAAACCTGTGAATTGCAATAAAGCAAAGTGCAGTAAAATAACAAATGCCTGTATTTGAGAATCCGGACTGTGCTCATAACACTTCACATTTCCAGCTTCTCTCTCTTATCATTCTCAAACAACTCCAAGGTAACAGATCAGCCATACCAGAAATATTATTTACCTTTCAATAGAGTTCCATAATCTCCACCATACCCTCTCTCCCTGGCCTTAAACCTGACTAGTCGTTGCCCTTAACTAGTGTAAATATCATTCTTCTCTTTCCCCCAGCAGTCTTATTGAAATGATTTTCTTGGCCTTTATAATGCACAATATTTTTGCTTAGAAGTTTTCTCTTGGAAATATACTTTTGTATATTAAAAATAATGCTAGTCTGCTAAACAAAATTATATGCAGAAACTGATCCAGTAAAGGTCTACAGAGCTCAATTTCAAATTTCTGCTCTACCGCTAACTAGCTGTGGCAGAGAAGGGGTCATCAGCAAAGCTGATGGCCTCTGGCCAGAACAGTGCAAAGTTCTGTTACTGGGAAGTGCTTCACCCAGCCAGGCATTGTTTTTGGGCTTCTCTGCATCTAGGGGAAACCCAGTGATTTCTCCTGGGAAATAAAATGTGTAAGGTGAGGATGCCTGTTATATCCTGACCTAGGAAGTTGCTAGGAATAGGATTTGCTTCTTTACACATACTACACCTCTGGGGTGTTTTCACAGGCCACATGTTGGAGCTTTCAACTCCATAAGATGCCCCTAACCTGGATCCCTGAGTCTTTGTTTGAGAAAAAGCCACTCACCAAGGATGGACATTACTTGGTACCTAAAATATTTGAATTGGACTTCATAGGAGGAAGGATTATGTGTTTAGTATGTTAAGTCACAGAGATTTTAGGGTTGCCCGATAGAGCAATTAGCCTCTTGACTAAATCACTGGCTTTATGATCTTGGGTGAATTAATTTAACCTCTCTGTGCCTCACTTTCACTCATCTATAAAATGGAAAGGAGAATATAGAGTGCCTCACAGAACTGTGAGAATTAAATGGGGGTAATTTATATAAAACATTTAAAAGTGTGTTTGGCCCTGGCTGGTTGGCTCAGTGGTAGAGCCTGGTGTGTGGATGTCCTGGTTTCGACTCCTGGTCAGGGCACACAGGAGAAGTAACCATCTGCTTCTCCACCCTTCCCCCTTCCCCAACTCTCTCTCTCTCTTTTCACTTCCCACAGCCATGGCTCGATTGGTTTGAGCACATTGGCCCTAGGTGCTGAGGATTATTCTGGGAGCCTCCTCAGGTGCTAAAATTGTCTCAGTTACAGCATGGCCCCAGATGGGCAGAGCATCAACCCCTAGTGGGCTTGCTGGGTGGATCCTGGTCAGGGCGCATGCAGGAGCCTTTCTATCTTCCCTCCTCTCACTTGGAAAAGAAGAATAAATGAATGATTGAATTAGTAGAAGTATGCCTTCCATTTATAGGTATTTGAAAAGTGTTAGTTAGCTATTGTTATGTTTATCCTGGTTATTTTGTTTCATAAGTGAAGTTAAATCTGGTCTTCATAAGAATGGAACTCAGTCTGTTTCTTCCCAGTATATGGTCAGATCACAGAACAAAGTTGGGCAAAACTAAATCCACCTTCAGAAATCCAAGTAGATTCTTCTGCTGATAAGTAGAAAATTCTGTTTTCTCTATGTGAATTTGTCACACTTTTCCAGATCATTGGGTAAGACTTTCTTAGGATGGTCATATTTTTATTGATCTGAGCCTAATCAATTACCCTAATCAATGGCTAATCAGCCTAATCAATGGCTAAAAAATGTGACAAATTTCACTAAAAATAGGTACATTGAATTATTATTTTCATTATTGGGCAAGCATAGCTCTATGATCACTATTGTGTTAACTCTCTCACACATCTGGTCCTCCTTGTGACAGAGACCTACCTGCGTTTATGGGAACCTCAGTGTGGAGAGCACTTCTACTGTAAAGGTGGACTGAGTGTTGTGCCTTTCTGGCTCTGGGTCTCATACGACATCTTCTTGTCTCCTCCCATATTCCACTCTGCCACCATTCTCACCAGCTCCCATGGTCCCCGAGGTGTTGGGGAGGATGGAGCCAGAGGACAGGACTTTGGAAAGCATTGTTTGCTGGCATGTCCTCCTGGGATATGAGAAGATGCAGGAAGAGACTAAAGTGAGGACATCTGGAGGAGACATACCAAAGAAACCCTAATAGTTTGTAGAAATCTGTCCTATACTGCATAATCTACCAGTTTTCCCTTATTTAAGCTGTATCAGAACTGTGATTATTTGAGCTCTGTCACTCTCAATCTGACTCACCCTTTCTGTCCCCACCCCAGCAAGTTTACTTGAATTCATATTTCTTTTTCAAAATGCACTTTTCATTTTCTTGATTTCATTTAATTAAAAATCAACTTTGGCCTTACTTAAACAAAAAGGAACTCATAAATGCCCCACAAAGTCCATTATTTATTTAGTAAAAGACCACAAGGAGTTCTCTCACCCTTCCTTAGTACCCAAGGCATGTCCCGGTATCTGTCTCCCTCTCCCACACTGGGCTCCCTCCCTACAAGGCAACCCTGGAGGAAGGCTGTCAGCTTTGGGAAGGAAACAGAGCAGATAATCAGGAAATCAAATATTCGCCAGCAATGGGTAGTTGGAGTGCAGCAAGTTCAATTTGCCAGATAATTTGCTTCCACACTCCGGTTTACCTACAGCACAATGAAATACATTTTAATCTAAATTGCCTCCTAACTCCAATCAGCATTAATTTAATAATACATATTCAACAGATATAAACACTTCAAATGACTAGAAAATGAATACAGATCCACATGTGGTTATGCTGATATTGGCACCTGAGTATGATATTTATCACTGATGGCGATGGGAATGTTTTCTTGTGTGTGTGCGTGTTGCTCCCCCCTCACAAATATGAATACGAAATCATTCAGAAGCTGCCGAGGGGGTTTACATCTTGGCAGGGTTGGGAGAGCCTTTGCTTACTTTTCTGTGTGTTCACTGCCTTTTCCCCTGCTGATCCTCACTCTGACAGATGAATTTCTTCCTTAGTTGCACACAGTACTGCCTCTTCTGGTTGGTCCACAGGCTAAGCACAACCTGTGGAGGAGATGGTCTTTCTACTTTGTGGAAGAATAGGGGAAACTGAGGAAGTGCTAGCACATTCTAACCACAGAGACGAGAGGGCCAAACAAAAGCATTTCAAGGAGAGAACATTCAGAAATAGACTGGGAAGAGCATATTAGAAACCCAACCTCTCGTTTTACAGGTGAGAAAACTGAGCCCCAGAGAGGAGAGGAGATATTTCTACAGTGTGAGGTGGAGCAAGGACGAGAAGTCAGGCTTCCTGACCCCCAGTCCTCTGGACATTCCCCAGATGCAGCTTCTGCACTTCGACAAGAATGTAAAAGACAACTCACACACAGCTAGGATGGCCTTTTGTTGTCGTTCAAAGCAGTTTAGTAGCTGAAAGATAATAGAGAAATTTGAGACTTTCATCCAAAAGGAAATAGTAGTGATAGAGGCAAAAGAAGTTTACATTCTTATCTTCATCAAAGTATACTTTTCACAAACTTAAAAACATGGTCCTGATACAACTATAATAGAAACATGGGTCAAATTTATTTAACTCATTAATAAGGGAACCAATGAGATGGTAAAGCTGCTTGCAAGAGCTTTTGAGGAATTGGGCATTTACAGGAATTGAAAAATGTTAGCCTACATTTGCTAGGGTGGATACAAAATATCCTGCAGGGCAATAAAACCTTAACACTTTAGGGTTTGTGGATATTTTTTCTACGGACCATAAATCTGCATATTAACATGTAACTTTAGTGTCAGGGCTGTAATCACAGTAAACAGCTATGTCAAACACAGGTACATACTTCCAGAGAACTGCTGGAATGCACCTGTTAAGCAATGCTTCAGTATGCCGTTGATTAAAGATGACACTGTTTCCCACCCCTGCTTTATTTCAAAGGGTTGGGCAATGATCAAAGCAGATTTTCAAAATTTAGGTCATAATCACAACCCAGCTTTATCATCACTCTTTGCATTTTTATAAATATATTTATCCTCCCAGAAACTGCTTCCCCTAATCATGTGCACATCTTTAGTCTCTTTCTACTTCTCTGGACTCAAAGCCTGCTTGGGCTTATCTTTCCTGCTCTTCCTTACTAAGTCCTCTCTCTTCCTTCCTCCAGAGCAGTAGTCTTCCTCACTTATATTAGTCTCACGGGGTCTTCAGGTTTTAATAATTCCTCCTATCATGGGTCTATCTACTGACTGTTAAAGTAAGAAGTGGTTAATGCTAGATGAAATCCTGTGGCAAAAGATAGGTAGATGGACCATCCCCAATAAGCAAAAGCTGAATTTTCCTTGGGGAAGGAAGGAGTGGGGAAGAAACTTCGGATACTCAAGCATCAAAGATCTTACTGTATCTCTGACAACAATACAGTCCCCTTTAGCAACAGTTCTCTCGGAGAGTCATAGTTCTGAAGAACACAAGGATTTGGCATTTTGGGCCAGTGTACCAGGTCAGGGTGGCACTGACCCCTCCCCTGTCTATCAGATGTGTGCCTTCTTGAGCTGTTCTTGAAGTCAAAACCATTTTGAAAATTCCTGGCTTTAAGTGAGAAATATTTGCATACACTGTTTTTCTTTCACTGTTCTCTGTGTTTGTTTTCAGGGCTATATAATTATTATTAACCATTTGGCCTATTTATTCAGGCACACACTTCAATTGCAATACCAAGTTCTAATATATATATTTTTAATTGTGTTTGAAGCTGACATTTCATTGGGCTTCACACAGGATCTGAGACATAAAATGCATTTTCTGGGCATAAATAATTAAAGACATTTCTGCTTTCAGTTGGAGTCAGTAAGTGCAGAATTTGTCTACTATTAAAATAAATCAGAGAAGTGGGGAGACTTAAGCTGTCATCTGAGAAGTCTTATAGGTACCTGAGTCGTGCTGTGTCCCTGGGCTTTGCATTGTGCCTGGAGTCGCACAGGAGCCTCGTGATGGGAACGAGTGTGTGCATGCATGTATGTGCACATGTGTGCTTGTCTGCCTTCATGTGTGTGTGTGTGTGCGTGTGTGTGTGTGTGCGTGTGTGTGTGTGTGCGTGTGTGTGTGTGTGCGTGTGTGTGTGTGTATGTGTGTGTGTGTGTGTGTGTGTGTGTGTGTGGCGGGTAAATGGAGTGGCAGGTGTAGCAGAGACACCCACTGTCCTATTTCCCAGTGCATGGCTTGTTTGAGGATTTGCACATTATACCTAGAGCAGTAAAATCAAGGGTTATCTTAGACTTAATTGAGGTTTTTTTGCAACATACCTAAAGGGCATAGTAATTCTCCTCATTAACAGGCTGCATTTGACTGATTTGTTGAGATTCTGGGACTAGGCAGTGGGTATTCCCTCTTAGCGCTCAACGTTTTGACATCACAGCTTGCTAGAGGGAATAACGCCACCCTGGGAATTTTGTTAATCCCTTTCCCTAGAAAATCATTGCCATGAGCAAGGGGGACCATAGACCCTTTTCAGAAACCCCAGAGGCTCCAGACTGGGAGCATATTTGCACATGTCATTAGGAGCCTCCCACACACTTGGGATGGGCAGCTCTCACAGTGGATTAGCTTCTCTGTGAGAATTGTGGCCAGGGGAGGTTGACATGCTTACTGAGGCTCCCATAGTGTCTGTAGCCTGAATCTCCTGCCCCATGCTGCTGTCACCCCTAATGGCCTCTGAGGGCAGGTATTAGAACACAGGAAGCTTCTACCTTTGAATGCATTTTCTGTATTTCTTCAAAGGGCCTAGATCATCACCCAGGGACATGCATCTCTCATCCAGTTTGAGCTCAGAGACCTGAGGCTCACATTGTGATGCTGTAACATTAGCATCTACCTCTGCCCTGTTTGCTACTGTTTGACTTCTTTCATCTTGGAGATTCTGCATTCTGGCTCTTGACCACATTTTGGCACAAGTGGCACAAAGTTTCCCTCCATTTCTGTGTGGCTGTATCTCTTATATAGGCTATGGAAGAAGCATATGTCATATAAGGGATGCATAGGCCTTTAGCATTTGTACAGATGGGCATATCAGGGCTTAGGAGTTCAATGATCTTTGAGACTTCTCATGAAAGGTGAATGCAAACTGCCATGTAGAGCCATGCTTCTCAAGTTACCTGTGGTGTTGGTCAACTTTCTTGTTATTTAAAAAGTTTCCAGCCTGACCTGTGGTGGCGCAGTGGATAAAGCGTCGACCTGGGAACACTGAGGTCACCAGTTCAAAACCCTGCACTGGTCTGGTCAAGACACATATGGGAGTTGATGCTTCCAGCTCCTCCCCGCTCTCTCTCTCTCTCTCTCTCTCTCTCTCTCTCTCTCTCTCTCTCTCTCTCTGTGTCTCCTCTCTAAAATGAATAAAATAAAAAGAAATTTAAAAAAAAGTTTCTAATCCATTACAGACTAGCACACTATTTTTTTTTTTTTTTACAGGGACAGAGAGAGAGTCAGAGAGAGGGATAGACAGGGGCAGACAGACAGGAACAGAGAGAAATGAGAAGCATCAATCATTAGTTTTTCGTTGCCTTTACGACACCTTAGTTGTTCATTGATTGCTTTCTCACATGTGCCTTGACCGCGGGCCTTCAGCAGACTGAGCCACCTCTTGCTGGAGCCAGCGACCTTGGGTTCAAGCTGGCAAGCTTGGGGTCTCAAACCTGGGTCTTCCGCATCCCAGTCCGATGCTCTATCCACTGTGCCACTGCCTGGTCAGGCAGACTAGCACACTCTTAATTAATTAAATTTAATAGGCTGTAAATTTATTGGTTCACAGAACATATAGAGTTCAAGTGTGCAACTCAATAAAGCATCACCTGCACACTGCATCCTGTGTCCATGGACCCAAGCAGTCTCTTTCTGTCCCCATTTCCCTCACCTTTTGCCCACTTCCACCTAGCCTCTACCCCCTTTCCCTCTGGCTTTCTGTTTGTTGTCTGTGTCTGTGTGTTATGTATACACATTCATTAACTAATCCCTTCCCCTTCTTGCATTCAGTCCCCCCTCCCCTCTGACAGCCGTCAGTCTGTTCCCTGTATCCATGCCTCTATTTCTGTTTTGTTCACTGGTTTATTTTGTTCATTAGATTCCACATAAAAGTGGGATCATATGGTATTTGTCCTTCTCTGACTGGTTTATTTCACTTAGCATAATAATCTCCAGGTCCATCTATGCTATCCCAAAAAGTATGATTTCCTTCTTTTCTACAGAGCGTAGTATTTATTGTGTCAGTGCACCTCAGATTTTTACCCTCTCATCTACTGATGGGTACTTGGGCTGTTTCCAGATTTTTGTTATTGTAAATAACACTTTTTTGTTGATTTATTGATTAGAGCTATTCTGGCTGGTGTGAGGTGATGTTTCATTGTGGTTTTAATTTACATTCCTCTGATGATTAGTGGCATTGAGTATTTTTCCATATGTTTATTGGCCATTTATATGTCCTCTTTGGAGAAGCCTCTATTTAGGTCCATTGCTCATTTTTAAATTGGATTGTCTGTCTTTCTGGTGTTAAGTTTTATAAGTTCTTTATATATGTTGGAAACTAACCCCTTATCAGTTGTATCATTGATGAATATGTTCTCCCATTGAATGGAGTCCCTTTTCATTTTGTTGATGGTTTCTTTGGCTGTGAGAAAGCTTTTTAGTTTGAAGTAGTTGTATTTGTTTATTTTTTTTCCTTTGATTCCCTTAACTGAGAACATATATTGGCAAAACTATTGCTATGAGAAATGTCTAAGATTTTACTGCCTGATTTCTTGTAAGATTTATTTGGTTTTATAACTTACATTTAAGTCATTTATCCTTTCTGAATTTATTGTTTTGTATGGTGTAAGTTGGTGGTCTAGTTTAAATTTTTATTTTTTAATGTACCTGTCCACTGTTCCCAACTTCATTTATTGAGACTGTCTTTATTCCGCTGTATGTTCTTGCCTTCTTTATCAAATGTTAATTGACCATTAGGTGTGAGCTTATTTCTGGATTTTCTGTTCTGTTCCATTGAGCTATATGCCTGTTCTTAGATGCCAGCCAAACTGTTGATTACAATGCCTTGTAGTATAATTTGATATTATGGCTTGTGATACCTCCAACTTTGTTCTTCTTTCTCAAGATTGCTGAGGATATTTAGGGTCTTTATTGGTTCTATATAAATTTTTGAAATATTTGTTTTAGATCTGTGAAATATGCCAAGTGGTATTTTAATAAAAAATTGCATTGAATCTATAGATTGGTTTACATAATATGGACATTTTAATGATGCTAATTCTTCTAATAATGAACACAGTATATGCTTCCACTTTTTTGTATCTTCCTCAGTTTCTTTCTTAAATGTCCAATAATTTTTTGAATACAAATCTTTTATTTCCTTGGTTAAATTTATTCCTAGGTATGCTCCTTTTTGTTGTTGTAATATTAAATGGGAATGTTTTCTTAATTTTTCTTTCTGATAGTTTATTATTTGTGTATTAAAATTCTACCAGTTTCTGTATATTAACTTTGTATCCTGCTCCTTTGCCAAATTTACTTAGTAGCTCTAATAGTTTTTTTTTATGGAATCTTTAAGATTTTCTATATACAGTGCCATGTCATCTGGGAATAATGACAGTTTTACATCTTCATTTCCAATTTGGATGCATTTTATTTCTTCTTGTTGTCTGATTGCTGTGGCTAGAATTTCCAGTATTATATTGAATAAAAGCAGTGATAGCTGACATCCTTGTCTTGTTCCTGATCTTAAGGAAAACACTTTTGGTTTTTGCCTATTGAGTGTGATATTGGTTATAGGTTGTTGTATGAGGCCTTCATTATTTTGAGGTATGATATCTCTTTTTCTACTTTGCCGAGAGTTTTTTTTTTATCATAAATGGGTGCTGTATTTTAACAAACATTTTTTTTCATCTATTGCTATAATTGTTAAATTTTATCCTTTTTTTAAAGTGGTGTATCATGTTTACTGATTTGCAGCTATTGTACCAAACTTGCATCACTGGAATAAACCCCAGTTGATCATGGTGTACGATCTTTTTAATGCATTGCTGAATCTGGTTTGCTACTATTTTGTTGAGGATTTTAGCATTTACATTCATCAGAGATATCGGCCTATTTTATCAGATATAAGTATGCTACCCCTGCATATCTTTTCTGAGGTGAGTTTGTGGTAGACAGCATATATATGGATCATTTTTTAATCAATTCAGCTATACTATGTCTGTTAATTGGAGCATTTAATTTATTTGCATTTAAGGTTATTATTGATATGTACTTATTTATTGCCATTTTATTCTTTATACCTATATTGCTCTGTCTTTTCATTTCTTTTTTTATTTTTTCTTTCCTCTTCTTTAAGCAGACCCTTTAACATTTACAATACTGGTTTGGAGGTTATGAACTTCTTTAGCTTTTTATTTTGTCTGGGAAGCTCTTTATTTAACCTTGAATTTTAAATGATAGCCTTGCTGGATAGAGTAGTTTTGGTTGTAGGTCCTTGCTTTTCATCACTTTGAATATTTCATGCTAGTCCTTTCTGGCTTGAAGTATTTCTTTTGAGAAATCAGCTAACAGCCTTATGGGAGCTCCTTTGTGGGTAACTAATTGCTTTTCTCTAGCCCAGACAGGCACACTTTTAAAATGCAATAAAAATACATTTAAAAATTAAATTTTAAAAATACACATAATACAGGCTCCCTTTTTATATTTTTAGATTCAACAGGAATAAAACTGTTCTCTAGTCTCTATACATTTTCTAAATACTTATTTTTCCAACTTCAGTATATTGTTGTAGAACAGCAGCAAACTATTTACAGATCAATCCTGCTGATGGCTTATAGTTTGAGTAGCTCTGATAGGGAACATATGTGGGATGATTCCTAGCCCAGTTCTTTTTGAATCTGGGAACAGAATATGCCCCCCCCTTCTTAAATCACAGTGGGAGGAGATTGCAGTTTTGATCCTATTCTGAAATCTGTGAGTGTCTCCAACTTACCCACATACCCCCAGGTGATTAGGACCCAATAGTCAGAGAGTCCATTCTGTGGAACCAGAATATATAAAGGTCATCTTGTTCATAAACTCTAATCAGAGCTTGAGGACTTGTGTTCCCTTGAAATCTTTTATAATAGTGAAAATAAAAGCCTTTCATTATCTAAGACAGTCTTGATTTTAATTTACCATTACAGTTTGTTTGGTGAATCTGAGATTTTCCTAGCCAAATTAGAGTTACCTTAAATTACCTCACTCATGACAAATGGCTTAGCTATATGTCAAGGTGTCCATATAATAGCCATGTAAATGAGGAAAGTAGGAATGTAGGTTCAGTAGATGATCTAACTCATCCTGTGTTTTCCTAACATGCCATTTTGGGAAAGATCAAGAAGTATAAATATTATTTAAAATGTAGAGGTCTGTGTAGGAGTCGGGTATTTTAAAATAAAATACGAAACCAGTGGCCTTAGCTAAGTGCTTAAGGTAACAACCTAAATTCTACATGAAAGGGACTGATGAAGGGAGGGAGAGATAGGCAAAAGGAGAAGCAAGAATCAGAAATTTTACAATAGCGGATGCTCTCAGAAGAGGATGGATTTGAGGAGTCAGCACTAATCTTTAGTTTCAGAAGTATTAGCATTTTTAACTACATCAAAATCACTTAAATTCCTTTGTTACTCTGAGGAGCACTTCCAAGATGGTTAAAATAATGCATCATAGCATTAACTGCATTAAGTATATTTGTTCACTGCCTGAAATTACTACATTAGTCAAGAAAATTGCAACTGGCTAGATATATAACTGGTAGAGAGATTTACTACTGAGACTGGAACTATGTAGACCAATTAAATAAAAATATAGTGCCACAAAAGAAGCTAATACAAAGGTGAAGTTATGTAAGGAGGTTTTAGGGGATCATCCAGAGAGAATTTTCTACATTGATACAGTATATGTGTTGATTTTGCCCAACTAGCTTTACCACTTAGCAAAACTCATTAATACTGCAGTATGTGATGCCTACCTTGTTAGTGCCCTCACCAAACTGAGAACCCACTACTCATTTGAAGAAATGCTAAGACGAGCTAGTGCTATAAAATGCTATAATAGAACGAAAGGCATTGAGTCTTTCAGTTGCCAATTATTACTGGGCACTAGAATTGCCTGAATTGTTTGTCAATAATATAGATTCCAGTGTCCTAAGCCCAGATTGTCAGAGTCAAGAAGATCTGAAGCAACATAAAGTGCCATCACAGACACAACAAGTGAGTGACACAGGTGTCTCCTAGAGCACATTTTCAAAATAGATAGAACTTTCTCACTTTAAGAATGATGACATGCAGATACATTAGCTGTGTGACCTTGATAAGGTCATTTAAGCTCAAAGAGGCAGAAGTGAGGCTTGCACTCAGGCTTCTAGTCCTCTGTTCCTGCTGCCTTAGAACCACCTGGCTCTTTGGCTGAATCGTATCCCTTTACAACTCTTTGGAAGCAAATACATCCTTCTTAACTTACAATTAGAAGGATTAGCCAAACCAGCAATAACTGACAAGAAAATTTCATAGTAGGTTATTTTTGAGTTCTACCTCAGTTTCCACTATAACTGGTGACTAACTGTCTTGGATTCCCATAACCTCAGGCCCAGTTTGAGGACATTGGAGGTAGACAACCTCTCTTTTTGCTCCAGTTGGGAATTTAAAAAATTACGAGGAGCTAAAAGGCTAAAGTCTCTACCCAGCCCGTTATCAGCATGGGAAGGAGCCTCAGAACCACATCAGTTCCTTATGCCATCGTTTCTGCAGCCACTCTCTGACACCAGCAAGGTATTTTACAACTCAAGTCAGTTCTGACTCTATGTATGGCAGGGTTTGCACAGACACCGCAGGTTAAGGCTTCAGTCCCAAAAGACTAACCTAACCTTACTTCAAATGCCAGTCCTAAGGGCTTGATGTCCCCAAGTCACTTACAGTTCTGCTTGACCAGCTACAAGTTTGGGAGTTCCCATAACCCTTCTTCAGGTTTGGTCTTTTGTTAGAACAACTCACAGAGCTCAGGAAAGAGCTATACTTAAAATTATGGTTTCGTTGTAAAGGATACAACTCAGGCACAGTCAAACAGAAGAGACATGCAGGGCGTGGTATGGGCATTGAAGCTCCCGCGCCCTTCCCAGGTGTTCCACCATCCAACGTGTTCACCAGCCTGGAAGCTTTCTGAGTCACAGCATTTCAGAGTTTTTATTGAGGTTTCATTTAGTAGACCCTATTAATGAAGTCATTGGTCACCTGATTGCACTCAATCTCCATAGATTCGGGAGCTAAAAGGTCCCACCCTCTAATCACCTTTGGTCTTGCTGATGACCAGTCCCCAATCTGAGGTGACCTGAGGGCCTTGCTGTGAGTTATCTCATTAGCATAAGCTCAAGTATAGTCTAAAAAGGCTTCTTATACATAATGAAAGACAAACCTATCAGTGAAGAAACCCCAAAGGATTAGATGCACTGTGCCAGAAACTCTGGACAAAGACCAAACATGCTTTTTTTGTTTGTTTGTTTTTTATAGCACATTGTTCTATTTTGTTTTGAATAAATACTGTTGTCAGAAAAGGTCATTTGTCTTATTGACTAATCCACAGGAACGTACAAGGAGACATTTACTATCTGGACCAGAACTGTGACGTGTAGGAGTATTAGAAATGATTATGTGTACAGTTTGCATTTCTTATATTCAAAGCAATGACAAGATGACTTTATAGATTATTTTGTAACTGCCTAAATGCTATTATGATGTATAAGAGAGAAAAGATTTATATAGCATGGTACATTACCTCGTTAGGAAAATTAGGCTGTAGTAATAAATAACATCCAACAGCACTTCACAGTTTATAATGTACTTTCACGGGCATCATAATAAACTGCTGACATTTATTGAATACATCCTTGGGTCAGACTCCACACTGAATGCTTATATGCATGATAAGTCTGGCTTCTCTGCACATTGCTCCATTAAGTAGGCACTGTTACTGTCCCCATTTTGCTAATGGAAACAGTGTACACAAGGTTTAAGAACTTGCCAACGGTTACAAATTAGTATTAGAAGTTAAAACCTGGTTCTTCTGAGCCCAGAGCCCTACACTATACTTACAATACCTACATACCCTGAATGGAGAAGACAAAATCCAGAATAGCCAGAATGGCCTGGGTTCTAGTCTTTGTCACACAGACTATTTGACCTTGGAAAGTTCACTTTCTGCTGGAAGAGAGGATGTCCTATAATTACTACTGTCCATTTTATTTTCACCCGCCCCAGGCCTCTATGGCAATGTAAAGAATAGTGTGGGGGCTGGGCAGAGAATTCTTACCTCTCAGTTCATAGACCAGCTCTATCTCTATTGTGGACCTTTTCCCAGAGCTTTTCAATGGCCCCAGAAATAACACAAAGCTCTTGGGCTTTGATCAAAGGTAGCTCTGAGTCTTCACTTGTAGGAAATCACCCATCTAACCTTGAACCCTCTATGACTAGGATTGGAGAACTTTAGCCAAAAGCTCTGAGTGAAGGTCTCTTGGAGGCAAACACTAAGAAGCTGTGTGAGTGAGTGACCTTCGTGCAGACACAAAGGAATGCAAATGCATGTGAACAGGCTTTAGGAAACTAGCCTAGAGGTTCCAGATTGCCCCTTCCTTTGTGCTTGTTAATTAGCAGAAGGAAAAGAATGTACTGACCAAATTAGCCCTTTCTCCATGTCAGCAAAACGATCATTAATCATTCTTTTCCTTTACCACCTGATCTCCTTCCCCTGTAATCCTGTTACCTTTGTTCTGCTTCTGATCAATAAAAGCTGAGGGAGAAGAAAATTCAGGAGGTCTTCTTTGCTTCCCTTGGCAGTCCTCCCCCTCTCCCTCTTGACATAAGTTTGTGTCTTGAGTAGGTTTCTTCCACACGACACTGGTAGTTCCCAGTGGGCTGGAGTACTGCATTCAGTCCTTATGGTCCCTGTGACCTGAGGAGAGGTCTGTGTGGACCCACAGGACTTTGGCCTCCCTGTAGTTATGTTTGTCATGGTGGATAGAAGAAAGGCAGGACACAGTCTGCCAATACTTCACAGAGATGCTGTTGTAGTAATTCAATGTTATAGTAATTAAATATATAGAAATATAAAAAACAAAAATATGGAAGATATATAAAAGTAATTAAAATATAATATTAAAATAATTAAAACAAATAAAGTTATGCCGTCTGGATAGGAATGTGCAGATGTGATAAACAGACTCTGACTTTTGAGCAGGGCCCAGTTAGTGTGCGTGTGAAGTTATACATAGATAAGAAGTGGCTTGATGTCATAACTTTGTAAATTAATGTAAATAAGAACATCTTAAAAAGTGGTTTGATGTAACATTTCAGTAGATTAACATAAAAGGGTTTCCTTGAGAGAAACTTCCAAAAAAGTGGTTTGAGGTGATAATCCTGTAGATTGACATCTGTTAGAAGATAGATTGAGATGATAATTCTGTAGATTGATACCTGTTAGAAGGCGCTGGCCAGAAAAGGTACTAAATCTGAGGGACTCCGCTGCTGCAGTAGTGGCAAACTGTCTCCACGTCACTCTGATCTCTGACCAAAGATAGCTGAGAGAAGCATGCTGATGGGGCCCGTGAAGCTATACCCAAGTAGGAGCTCCTTAATTGTGCAAAGAGTTAGCTCCTGAATATAAATCATCATTTCAAAGGGGAAGTAATGTAACAGGACAGAGAGAGAGAGAAGGGTGTACATGCTTTCTGCTTGCCTTCTGGCCATTTCTCTGATGATGGCTCAGTTCAGGGCTTGCCAATATGTCCTGAAGAAACAGCCACCAAGAAAATGCCATCAGTGGTCTCTTCTGAGAGCTGTAACATAAATATGGAGAGCATGAGGGAACCTGGGTTCTATTTTCCATTCTGTCCCTTTCTAAATGTCTGATGTAAGGTGCGTTATCTGTGTTGCCCAGGCTTTGATGCTTAAGTAGGGTAGTAGATCTTACTCGGAGTTCAGAGTCATAAACTGGTTTATCTTAGGCCCCGTTTGGATAGTAGAGATGTGGTTTTTTGTTTTTACTTCAATTTTGCTTTTTTCAATTTCACCTGAAACATTTGTAAGTCCTGCTTTTGTTTGAAACTTGAAAGATTCTATTACCTTAACCAGGGGTGCCACACTTTTTCAGCTTGTGAGCTACTTATAAGATGACCAAGTCAAAATGATCTACCTACAATAAAAATGCAAAACATAAATTTATTTCTTCTATATTATCATTATTTAAGTTACTATTATTACTATTTAATATTGTGTATTCTTCTTTCACCTTTTTCCTTCTCAGCTCTCTTTTTGGAGGAAAGTCAATGCCATAGTTTTTATGAACAGTCCAAAAAAGCTGCTGCACATTTCCCTTCTTTGGAATAGCAATGGCACACAGACAGATGAGGCAAACGCACTTAGAATATGGCATAGTGAAAAAAATCCCCTCCCATTCTGTATGAAAGAGGTAGGTTTTAGGCTTCTTACTCGGACCAGCTACGGCAGTCATTTTTATACCCTTTGTTGTATTTAGTTTAAATAAATTTAAGGCTAACTATGCAGCAATGTAACTGAACAAGTTAGCGTGGTTTAACGCGCATGCGTAGAGTGTCAAAAGTTCAGACGTTAGTTTGGCTACCCTGTATGCCAATCAAAAGACAAATGTCTTTTTAATGTCATGCGACCTACCCACACTTCCTTCGCAATGGACCAGTAGATCACGATCGATGTATTGAGCACCCCTGACCTTAATCCTGTATTCCTACATGGTAAACATTTCCCAGAGTTGAGGAGCTGCTGCCCCCTTTATTTGTGGAATCCTCGTAGTCCCCACCACTTCTGTTGTTACCCAAGCCTCCTTCATTCATTTATATCATATTCCTTATCTCTGTAGGGATGCGTGTGTGTGACTTCAAGAGTTCTCTTTTGGTGGCTTAAATGTCTTTCTAACTTCTTGGCTGCTTCAACAATAGACTAGGTTTGCCAGCCAGACTATTTCTGGATTTTACAAAAAGTGCTTGTGTTAACTTTTTAGCATTTCTATATATACAATGTTGATCTTCCTAGTAATGATCGTGAACTTTTAAGATAATCTCAGTTAGGTTTTGTTTACTCTTTTAAATCTAGAATGAATTCCTAAATCAAAATTGATTTGCCACTTTAAAGTGATTGGTTTTGATGTACCTTTGAAGATCCAAGCTTTCTTTAATCTCTTAAGGTATCAAATGGATGAGAAATCACTTAAAGAAAACATGAAATAAAGCCTTGGCATTTGCTGTTATCTGCTAATGTACTATCTGCCTCCTCTTCATATTAGGGAGTCAAGGGGATATGACTGTTGGGGGGAAAGGCACCGGGTTGGGGAAACCCTAACAAATCAGAAAAAATAATAATATAAGCACTGACTTAATAATAGCATCAGAGGCTTTTCTAAAAATGGTGTTATGAAGTGGATATGGCACTGACCATACTCTCAACTCTCGTTTTAATGTTCTTAAATTAGGGCAGTATGCCATGCTTTACAAAGATTGTTTTTAGAAATTATTTGTTCTAGGATTTGAAAGGAGAACATTTAATACCTGCCAAACTCCCTGTGTGATACAGCTTTTTCTCATCTTTATACAGGGTTGGGCAAAAGCAGGTGTATGGTTGTTTAAGTAGAAAGCAATACAGCAATTAATAAACAGTAATATAAGAATAAACTCTATATTTCATGTACTCACACCTGTAATCCTACTTTTGCCCCACCCTGTATGTGACTTCCATAACCCAACAAGACATTCTGTACAGCATGGGGGGGGGGAGGTATCATCAGATTAGGTGCCAAACAGAACCCTGGCCAAGGCCTGGCTGTTATACTTGCTAGAGTCACAAAAAATATCAATTCCTGAAGCATTCAGAGCTTGAGTTTTCTCTTTTGTAAAAAGAGATAATAATATGGGACTCACAGAAGAGGTCATAAACCAAATAAAACCATCTTCCTAAATCACTTAGCATAGTGTCTGGCATAAAATGAATGCACCATACATGTTTTTGACAGAGAAAATAATTATTAGAACTCAAATATTTCACTCTTGAACAACTCTTAAGAAATCATCTTGTCTTACTTAAATAGATGTTTTGAGTATTTTTTTAAGAGCAACACATGATATTCAACAAAAATGAATTATTGCTGTTATCCCACCACTAGTGTAACATCAAGATTTATATTAACACAGTTGTATATTCCATTTGTCTTTCATCTGAACTATATATATTCTGTCATTCATCAGTCCAACCTATTCTAGAGTGAAACATTTAGCAGAGACTGCCACTACTCAGTTACCTATTGCTGACAAGGTTAGGTGTTAAGTAACCTGATCCCACACAGACATTGGAGTATTGGTGTGGTATGGTCAGGGACAGAGAGACATGTCAAGTGCTTGGTTTGGGAGGTTGTTGGTGAGGGCGACTGTGCTACTGGAAGCATTGAGGCAGTTGTATAATGCTGTGTAGGCAGAAGAGCTGCTGGGCTGGGTGTTCCACCTTTCATCTGATTGTTTGATGTCCAATAACTTGGGGTCATCCCAATCTGCTGAGTTGTTAGAAGGATTGAGCATTTGGTAAATCAGTATGCTGTAGTTATATGAGCTGTTAACATCTTCAATCCAAACAGCCAGAAGTCTTTCAAGAAATGAAAATCAAGAATGTTGTTCTCTTTAAGACTTTTAACAAACTTTTAGGAATAAAGAATTCAGAGAAAAGAAAGCCAACTCCAGAGAAAAATATAGTTGTCCAGGCCCATATTGACTCCAGGAACTCCCACAGATACCAAAATCTGTAGAAGCTCAAGTCCCTTATAGTAAATTGCATATTATTTGCATATACCCTATGCAAATCATCCTGTTTACTTTAAATCAGCTCTAGATTACTTATGAAACCTAATACAATGTTAATGCTATGCATATAGTTGCTATATTACTTAGGGGATGTTGACAAAAAGAAAAAGTCTACACTCTCAGTATAGATGCAACTATCCAGTGGTGGGATTCAGCCAGTTCGCACAGGTTTGGTAGAACTGATACCTAATTTTTTGTTGAGTTTGGCAAACCAGTTGTTAAAATGGAACTTGTAATCAGTGTTCTCTCTAAGGTGCATGCCTGGGCAGCCATCCAACATGGAAATCACAAATTACATTTCTTATTCTCTTTTGATGTTCATCTGCGCAACAGCGTACTCTAAGCACCTGTAGTAATGTTTGTTCTGTCCATAGGTGAAAGTAATTTGATAGAACTATGCTCTTAGTATTTATTTATTCATTTCATAAAACTCATTATACCTTTGATGAAATATTATATTTTAATTCCCTCATGTTTGTTACTTCAGTAAACAAACATATAACATAAAGAGAAAAAGTGCCAAACAGCCAGGGGATGACAAGCTGTCATTGGAAATATCTTAAATAGCAGTTTTATTGTCTTTTGTCAGGTATTATTTAATATTTTTTATTAATATTTTAACACCCTTTTTATTACAATTTAGTTTTGTGTACCTCTTTTATTGTTCTTATTTAAGTATTAAATGCATGAAATATAAACTACTTTTCGGTATATTGGTTTTTTATATTTAAAACGGTCATTAGGGCAGAGAACTGGTTGTTAAATTATTTGAATTCCACCACTGCAACCACCTACTCCTTCCCTCTGCTCTCACGTTCCAGTAAGTCGTGTCTACCTCACAGTGCGGTGCAAGAGGGGTCCAGGAGTTCATTTGCAATTCCTTCCTGTCTTCTTTTATTCTCACTTTGACTCGATTGCTACCTTCTCTTTACTCTGTTCCCCACTTGTATCTTAAACACCTATCATTTCTCCTCGCTGAAATCCCTGCCTTTACACCCCACACCAGTGTGTCTACTCCATTATAACTCACCAGCCCTATTGCTCTTTCCTTGGGCCTCCCAGCGATTCTCCAGACTCTGTCCAATGTGTTCTTGCTATGTGCCAATCTGATCATAACTCTCCTCTGCTTAGAATTCCTAAGTGCATGTTCCTGGTTCTTGTGTATGGTCTTTACCGTACTCTCTCTTGCTCATCTTTGCAGCCCCATAGCCCACTGTGCTTCCTTCTGCCCCACCCCACCACCCCACTCACCACATGGCCTTTCCTCTCACTATTCTGAATGAAGTATATCCTTCAACATGCCGTGCCCTCTGGATCTTCTGGCTCTTTTCACACTCTGCTTCCTCTGACCTTCACCAATCCCCTTCAGACTAGCTGGTTCCCATTTACCCTTCAGGTCTCAGCTTAGATGTTCCTTACTCTGAAATAACTTTTTCAGGTTTTTCTTTTGAAAGTTTTCTTAAATATCTCAATGGTTTTTTCTTTGAAATGTGCATCTTTTCAAAAATTTTTCTGCGTATGCTTGCTTATGGCATGTTTCAAATATATAATGTTTTCCAGTTGCCTTTTTTTGTGTCCAACATTTGTCAAACATTCAGCTAATAAAATTAACAACAGCAACCACTGCTAACATTTATTGAATGCTTCTTTCATTTGAGGCACTCTTCTAAGCGGATTAAATATATTAATGTAATAACTGGATGTGGTAGACACAGTCAGTAATTAATACAACAGCTATATGTGGCAGTCACTATTGATACCATTGTACAGCTGAAACAGAAACAGAGAGGTTAGGTCAGTTTCCTAGCATCTCACAGCTGGAAGTGATACTACTACAAGTCTCCAAGCCCAGGCAGCTGGATCTCAGGACCCACATTTTAACTCGTGAAACCCGGGGACTCATCTACCTATTATCACATTTGCAGTAACTAACATAACTCCTAGCACATAGTGCATACTCAACTAGTAGATGTTGAGGAAAGAATAAATCCATGTTATAACTTGGCTGTGTGTCAGTCATAAGAACTCATGGACAAGTAAAGAAATTACTGCATCCCATGCATGATGCCTTCTCACGATTTCTGGCTCCTAGGTATAAAGCTTGCTCAGGCACCAGATAATACAGGTTTCCCTTGCTTTGTCTCCAAAGCATTTATTACCCTATAGAAAACTAGGTGGCTCTAATAGCCATATGCCCCCTCTCAAAGTATGTTCTTGTTTGCAAATCAATGAAACCAGCTTTGATTGAATAACACTGAAAACGGAGTTAGAAGGTTATTGGGTAAGTATATAAAGTCAATCAGAAGGGGAGGTTTGGAAAACAGGCTAGAAGCAGGATACACTAAAAAAACAGGTGTGCATATGACCCTCCAAGGAAAGTCTTCATTCTTTACTGAAAATGCTGCTGCTGGCATCTCTCCGCTGTCCTTTGTCCATACTGGATACTCATGCCTGTGTCATCACAGGATTTGGGACCTCCATCTTCAGCTGCCATTGCCTTAAAAATATCTTTGCTGTGGTCGGGTTTTTGAGTTCCTTATTTAATATTCAAGGTTTTATTTCAGGAACATCTAACAGGTGATTTTATTGGGTCTTTATCATGAACTGGTCTATCCCCTCTTATGTCCCAACTCCCATCTTCCACTATTTTGGGTTTCTCCAAATTTAGAAAAACAATTTAGATGCCTGATAGGTAGTCACCTTTATTCCCACCAAAGATACATAGGTAGGTAGAGACTGTGCATTCTCTAAAGTTACACGGAGATAATGATGAGTTGAAAGAAATTGTAGCCCTGCTACCAATTCTTATTCATTTTCTCTCTTTTCTTAATTTATGTGTAACTGACATATAATATAACCTCTTAGTTTTAGGTGGACATGATAGTGATTTGGTATTTATATAAGTTACAAAATAATCCCTATAATAAGCCTAGTACCATCTGTCACCACACAAACTTATTACAATATTATTGACTATATTCTCTATGCTGTATATTAAATCCACTATGACATTTGTTTTATAACTAGAAGCCTGTGTTTTTTAATCCCCTTTGCTGATTTGGCTAACTCTCAATTCCTTCCCACTCTGGGACCAAATATTTTGTTTTCTGTATCTATAGATCTATTTCTGTTTTTTGTTTGTTTGTCTTTTAGATATCATAGATATAAAAAATTATGCAGTATTTGTCTTTCTATCTCTTACTTATTTCACTTAGCATAATACCCTCTAGGTCCATTGATTGAAAAATGGGCAGAGGACCTGAATAGACATTTTTCCAAAAAAGACATATAGATGGCTAACAGGTACAGGAAAAAAAATGCTCAATATGACTAATCATCAGGGAAATGCAAATCAAAACCACAACTCACACCTGTCAGAATGACTATTGTCAAAAAGACAAAAATTGACAAATGCAGCAGGGATGCGGAGCAAGGGGGACCCTTGTGCACTGTTGGTGGGAATGTAAATAGTGTAGTCACTGGAAAACAGAGCTGAGGTACCTCAAAAAATTAAAAATAGAACTTCCACATGACACAGCAAACTCACTTATGGGTATTATGTGAAGAAAAAAAGATAATAATTTGAAGAGTTATATGGACCCCTATGTTCATTGCAACATTATTTACAATAGCCAAGATATGAAAGCAATCTAAGAGTCCATCAATAGATAAGTGGATAAAAAAGATATGGTATATATATAACAGAATATTACTCAGCCATCAAAAAGATTGAAATTAGTTCTTGGCTGTGTAGTTCAGTTGGTTAGTCTGTCATCCCAGTACATCAAGTATTTGTGTATAAGGATTTGTGGGTTTGATCCCCAAAGAACATACAAGAATCAATCAATGAATGCATAAATAAGTAGAACAATAAATCAATCTCTCTCTCTCTCCCTATCCTTCTCTCTTCCCAGCTTTCTCCCCCCTCTCCCTACTTCCATCAATCAAAAAAAAAAAAAAAAAGAAATCTGAAACCTTATTCTCTTTTGAAATTAAGGAATTAAGGTGTATATACACACACACACACACATACATATGCACATACCATATATATATGGTCTCAGATAGTCTAAGGATTGATAATTCAGTGTGACATCATCTTCTGTGGTGTTATGTGATCATATTATATTTATTCACCTAGCTCATCTTTATTAAGCAGCACTATGTGCCTGACACTACCCTAGGCAAGTGATGAAAAGGGAAGATGGTGTCCCGGCTTTCACAGTGCTTCTATGACCCACACACTCACTAGCAATCAGAAACCAATAGGCTTATCTGAATACAAAAACTCAGCAGAGTGCAGAAAGTTCTGAAATTCAGAAGACTGATATAGCAAAGTATAATTTATTATTTTTGTTTAGGAAAATTGTGAGACAAGTTATCAGATTTAGTTTGACAACGACTTTGCAAACTCATTCTTGACTTTTTTTTTTTTTACCTTTGGGGACATAGCTCACTGTTTTCTCAGCAGGCTGGAAGCCAGCTGAGCAGCTGGTCCTCAGCGGCAGGTGCCAGACATTTGCCTGGTGTGTTTGCATGTGGTGCTGTTCTCGTCCCAGCAGCAGGCCATCAAAGCAGAGAGCTTTCTGGTATACTCTAGCCATGTATGGGGCTGGAGGAGGAGTACATGGGAGGAGATCCAGAAGTGGTTGTTTATTCTATTTTTTTCATTCATGATTCTTTGTAAATAGGCTCACTGCTTGGCAGGCCCCAGGAGCAGAAATCAGAGACCAGCATAATCCAAGCAGCCCATGACCTTTAGAAAGCCCAGAACAGTACTACCAGGCATATTCATCGGTAACTTATCTTGAGGATGTCCTTATGTGTCTGATACACTATAGCACTGGTTCTCAAAGTGTGTGTCAGGGTGCACTGGTGCGCCCTAGAAGATTTCCAGGTGTGTCCGATGGTATTCCAGAGAAATATGTGCCTGTTGGGGACCAAAACACCAACAAGGTTTTTGCAGTTTAGATTTTTGGGGGACAGTGGTGTGGGGAATTGGTTGTAAGCTGACAGTCTGCCCAACCCTCCACCTCACTTGCCTGATTAGGTTGCAAAAGGCTGTTAAGCTGTGGTGCTGGATTGTTTACCCCCCATGTTCCCCAGAAAGACTGGAGGCAAGTTTCTTCTATCCTTTGTTTGGTGTAAAGTTAAGATGATATGTATGGTGGGGGTTTTCTGCACTCAACACAATTAAGAGTAAAAAGAGAGGAATTATTCCATGTATTGAAAAGGAAATGAGAGTTTGTCTTTCAAATATATGCCCAAACATTAAAGAAATTGCTAGGACACATCAGGCTCATGTTTCTCATAAACACAAGAATAAAAAAGCTTAACACATTTGTGCCAGGACCCGCCAAATTGACAATCTTACTAAGAGCGCATCTATCTATATAAAAAGATAACTTTTTTGTCTTATTTTTATTTTTAACCCTTCTTTTTTATGAATTTTAAAAAGCATAACTCAAAAAATGTAACATAAAAATGCTTTTTTTTCTTTTATTAATTTTAATGGGGTGACATTAATAAATCAGGGTACATATGTTCAAAGAAAACATCTCCAGGTTATCTTGTCATTCAATTGTGTTGCATACCCATCACCCAGAGTTAAATTGTCCTCTGTCACCTTCTATCTGGTTTTCTTTGTGCCCCTCCCCTCCCCCCTCTTCCACCCTCTCCTCCCTCCCCCACCCCGTAACCCCCACAATCTTGTCCATGTCTCATAGTCTCATTTTTATGTCCCACCTATGTATGAAATCATGCTGTTCTCAGTTTTTTTCTGTTTTACTTATTTCACTCCGTATAATGTTATTAAGGTCCATCCATTTTGTTGTAAATGATCCGATGTCATAATTTCTTATGGCTGAGTAGTATTCCATAGCTTTTTAATATCAGAATAAATTTTAAATTGTCGTATTTATTTTATTTAATTAACATAAAAGCACACTTGGACTTTATATTTTTTCTTTAATATTTGACTTAATTATTATAATATATTTCTCCGAAATTTGTATATAGTGCACCTACAATTATTTGTGGGATTTTTTTTTTAACAGGGACAGAGAGAGGGATAGATAGAAACAGACAGACAGGAACGGAGAGAGATGAGAAGCATCGATCATTAGTTTATCATTGCCATTGCAACACCTTAGTTGTTCATTGATTGCTTTCTCACATGTGCCTTGACCGTGGGTCTTCAGCAGACTGAGCCACCCCTTGCTGGGGCCAGTGATCTTGGGTCCAAGCTGGCGAGCTTTTGCTCAAGCCAGATGGGCCCACGCTCAAGCTGGCAACCTCAGGGTCTCGAACCTGGGTCTTCCGCATCCCAGTCCGACGCTCTATCCACTGTGCCACCGCATGGTCAGGCTATTTGTAGGATTTTAAATGCACCCCAACTTCAAAAAGTTTGAGAACCACTGCACTACAGCTTTCCCAGCTGAAGACCAACTAAAGATTTAAACCCAAAACCACTGGTCAGTCACTATCCATGACTGTCTTGTCACTAACACTATGGAGCTTGTTTCCCTTCAGGTGTCTCACCTACTTTTGTGGACCGTCCTATACTATGACACCTCAATAGTAACTATCTTTTGCCTAAATAACATCATCGACTGCTTTTGGTCCAGAATTCAGTCATGACTATTACCATGTGATTTGAATTATTCTCTTAACTACTCTGAGCTTTAGTGTCCACAGCCATAAAAGGGGGGGGGAGATAGATTTCTCCTTAGCTGTTGAGAAGATGGAAATTAAGAGTATGTGAAAACATTAATAAAATACAAATTGTTTTTGAAATATTCACATTGTAGCTATTATTATTATGAATCATATGATGAAGGTGATGTTTAGAAATCACAGATATTACTTAAAGAAAAGTCTAAATAAGTAAAAAGAACATAGGACTTTATGCATGGATTTAAACTTACTTTTTTATTGTGGAAATTATATCTAGGTATCTAGGTTGCAAGGTTTATATGTGAGGATTAATGATGTCCAAGATAAGATTGACTCTAAGTCTGTACTCCCATTTTAACTCTGTGTGTATCTAAATAAGTCACTTAACCTCTTGGAGCCTCCATTCCATCATTTTAACAAGGAAAAAATAATACCTACTTTTCATTTCTGTTGAAAGTACTCAATGAGAAGGTTTATAGAATGCATCTAGCTCAAAGTGACTTTTATTATTATTATTTAGATTTTACTCATTTTAGAGAAAGGAGACAGAGAGAGACAGAGAAGGAGGAGAGGAGCAGAAAGCATCAACTCTCATATGTGCCTTGACCAGGCAAGCCTGGGGTTTTGAAACAGCGACCTCAGATTTCCAGGTCAACACTTTACCCACTGCGCCACCACAGGTTAGGTAATCAAAATGATTTTTGATAAATGTGAGTTATGTTTTTCTCTCAGTGTTATTTATAAGGTGATAAGCATTTCCAGAGTTTTCTTGTTCCTGGAGAAAGAAGTTGATCTGATTGATCTGCAGAAAGACATTGATTACAGAAAGAAATAACAGCTCTTAGCATTATTAATGAATTTCCTTTAGGTAATCCCTATAAAGAGAGAACAATTACTTGGATGTAAAAAATATCAGTTGATGGTCTGTTTTTGCCTTTATTGTTCAAGTCTCCTGCCAAACTCTTTTCAATTAACTGATAAATTATATTGGTGTCTTTGACTATTAGCCTGAGATGTTATGGTTACAATATGACCTTTCAACAAGCCACATTCAGTTCTCAGTTCTGGCATTTTCCTTAGGTTGCTATTAAACATCTTCATTGTTTTATGTTTAAAAAAAATTCTAGGCAGTTTAATGACCATTTTCTTCCATCACCTTAAAATAAGATGGGAGACACTAGGCTTTCAATGAAAATTTTCTCCCTCTAGCCAAGCTTCATTCAATTTACCATTGCTATTTTGTGAAGAAACTTCCATAATAGCATATTTTCCCCTCTGCTCTTAAATATGCCAATACCACAAGTTTGCTGCTTAACTGTTGTCTTTTTTTCCAAGTTCCATGTAATTTGTTTATACAAGCATGGTAGAATTTGTGAATCTGTTTTTGTTATTTTGAAATAACTTTGGCCCGGGCTGGCTGGCTTGGTGGATAGAGCGTCGGCCCAGTGTATGGACGTCCTGGGTTCAATTCCCAGTTAGAGCACACAGGAGAGGTGACCATCTGCTCCACTCCCCTTACCTCTCCCCCTTCTTCCACCCCCTTCTCTTTCTTTTCCCCTCCCACAGTCAGTGGCTCAGTTGATTCGAGAGCATCGGTTCCAAATGGGGGTTGCCAGGTGGATCTCGGTTGGGGCACGTGTGGGAATCTGTCTCACTATCTTTCCTCCTCTCACTTAAAAAAAGAAGAAATAACTTCAATCTAAGAAAAAAAAATGAAAAGTAAAAATATTTTTGACCCATTGGTAATAAGCGACATGTGATATTCCAGATTGAAGTACTCCTGAGTACTTCAATACAAATTTCCTACAAACAAGGATTTTCTCCTTGCTTATAGAATGATCATTGAATAGTCATCAAATCAGGAAATTAACATTGTTACATTACTAACATCCAATACAAAGATTTCATGCAAGTATTGTCAAATATCTCGATAATGTCCTTTATAACCAAAGGATCCAATACAGGGTCAAGAGTTGCAGAGTTGTCTTGTTGTTTTAGTCTCCTTCAGTCTGGAACAGTTTCTCAATCTTTCCTTGAGACTCTTTGCAAAGAGCATAGGACAGGTATTTTGAAGAAAGTGCCACAAATTAGGGCATTGACACTCTCACTGGGGGGGGGGGTGTAGCTAAGAAATATTTATATCTATATTTCTCTATCTGTGTATATATCTGTCAAAGCCATCAGTTTTCATTTTAGTATTTCCCCTTTCTATATTTATAACTCTTTTTCTACAATAAAACACCTGACCACCATTATCTTCTTCTGTATTTTATTTTCTTGATCTTCTTCTAGGAATCAGTTTTCCGAACCTTCTGGTACACCATCTTTCTCACTAAGTTTCACCTTCCTTGCACAGATTTCGACCCTAATGACTTCTGAAAGGGAAGAAAGGAGGCAAGATGTCAGACCAGTTGGCTTTTGGGTTCTATGTCAGCACTTTGAGGACTGCACTATTGTGGATTTTATTATATGTGTGTATCTGGCTCCTGAAGTCTCTTTACTTCCCTGCTGTGATTGAGGTGGAGGTAGCTTATAGAATAGTCTTCCTCTTATCTTTCTGTCATTGGTTTTTGGATTCATACCATTTGCGAGTCATTTCTTTGAAGTCCAGTTTTGGCTTTTTTTTGGAATGTGAGCACCAGCGAGAGTAGCCTCCTTTGTATAGTGTGTAATTTTTCATGGCAAAGATCTTAATGATACTGCAGCCTTCCTTTTAAAATACTCAGACTTCTTACAGTAGTGTTTGTCAAATTATTCACTTGTTTCATTTTAGAACATATTCTTTCTTCACATGCCATGGTTGGCAGAAGGCCAATTTAAAATATATAAAAGGTCTCTTTCTGATGGCAAGCATTTCAGGGCATTTTATGAGAATCACCAGTATCTATCAGGGAATTTTCTGCTTTTAAATTGGCCCTTAGCCACCATAAAACTGATGTAATCTTAATCATTGATTCACAACACATTCTTATCATAAGTCTATGAATGACCTATTATTTCTTTATTTACTTATTTTAGTGGTTTGGTGACTTTTAGTAATGTGATAGGCATTCACACCCCACCACTTCTAGCGAAAGCTGGCCCCATAACCTACATTAACCACATGACTTCCTCTTTGGCTACACCCCTTTTTTACTTTTCAGCTGACAAACTACCATCCCAAATTTTTGCTCATCAATTGTTGGCTTTATTTTTTGATAGTTTTAATGCCTCTATATACACATCTATAAAATATACTTCGTGTTTATAAAAGTAGAAAGTCTACTTTTAACAACTGTTAACTTTATTTAAAAAGTATAATTAATGCTTTTTTTTCCACTTAATATTATGTAACCAAGATTCACCTACCTTGTTGTATATCATTTTAGTTTATTTGTTTTGACTGCTGCATAATATTCTGTTGGCTGAATATGCCATGGTTTACTCTCCCATTGATAGGCGTCTCACTTAGTTACACCTTTTTCTTACAAGCAGTGCTGCCATAAACAGGTTGCAATGTCCCACCTTGAAAATGGGTAAGCAAGCACTGGGTATTTATCGAGGTTAGAAATTGCTATGCCATAATATATATAACAGGCCCTGGCTGGTTGGCTTAGTGGTAGAGCATTGGCCTGGTGTGTGGAAGTCCCAGGTTTGATTCCTGGTCAGGGCATATAGGAGAAGCAATCATCTGCTTCTCCACCCTTTCCCCTCCTCTCTCTTTTCTTCTTTCTCTCTCTCTCTCCTTTTTCCTCTCCTCTCTTTCTCTCTCCCCCTCCCAGAGCCATGGCTCAAACAGTTTGACCAAGTTGGCCCCAGGCACTAAGGATGGGTCTGTGGCCTTACCTCACGTGCTGAAATAGCTCAGTTGCCGAGCAACGAAGCAATGGCCTCAGCTGGACAGAGCATCTCCCTGAAGGGGGTTTGCCAGTGGATCCTGATCAGAGCACATGTAGGAGTCCATCTCTGCTTCCCTGCCTCTTAATAATAATAATAATAATAATAATAACTATTCTTCTTTAGCCCAGTGTTTCTCAAACATGGCATTATCGGCATTTTGGGTGACATAATTCTTTGTGGTGGGGCCTATCTTGTGCAATGCAGGATGGCTAGCAGCATCCCTGGCCTCTACCTACTACAGCATCCACACTCCAGTTGTAACAATCAACACTAACTCCAGATATCACCACGTATTTCCGGGGGGACAAAAATCAACCCTGGATGAGAAACTGCTTTAGAAGATAAAGCTAAGGTAATTTTTCAAAGTCTTTATCCCAGTTCATAGTTACCAGGAATGTTAAAGAGATCGTATTTCTCGATTCTCTCTGTGATACTTGGTATTGTCAGACTTCTAAACTTCTGCCAATATTCTTTAGCACGGCAACTTAACCATAGTCAATTATTCTCATTTACAACTACTCCCCTAGTTCTATGCACTAACTACCCAACCCATTTGCTATTTATTAACTGGCCCAATATTTATTTATCCTGCAAATATTTGAGCAGCAACTTCATAGAAGGCATGAATGTACATGATAGGCACAAGCGGCAGGAGAAAGAAGTCAGGTTCCTGCTCTCATGAAGCTTGCACACTAGTGGAGGAAAGAGATAGTAATCAAATTGCCACCTTGTTTAATGGAAAGGGACAAGAACATGGTGCTGATAACTTATTATTAGGGCATTTGACCCAGGCAGCAGAGCCAGGAATACATAAGGAAATGTATTTTTGGAGGGAAGAAAGCGAGAAGGTTGTAGTGTGAGGTGCTGCAGTGATACAGGTGAGGGTCAGAGGGTATAGGGCCTAGTCGGCCACGTTAAGGAGTTCGGAAGTTAGATTTGGATAAGAAACATAGGAGGCCATTTGTGAGTCAGCTCAGACTACCATAACAGAGTACTGTACCACAGACTTGGTGACCTATAGACATTTATTTTCTTATAGTTCTGGGGCCTGGTAGTTCAAGATCAGGGTGACATGAGGGCTGGTTTCTCCTGAGACCATCTCTCTTTGGTTTGCATGTGGACACTTCCACTTGTGTCCTCACACGGCCTCTCCTCTGTGAGTGCATTCCTGATGCCTCTTCCTTTTACTCTATGGATATCAGGCATATTCCTCTTATTTTATGGACGCCCACCTTTATGACATCATTTAACCATAGTTACCTTGTAAAGGTCCTTTATTCAAACACAGTCACATTGACAGTTAAAGCTGAAACTTACAAATTTAGGAGAGTCATAATTCAGTTCACAACAGCACTGAAATGTTTGAAGTAGGGAAAATAATTTGATTAATTTTTCATATTAAAAAGAGATCATTTTACTGCAGTCTGAATTGGCAGAAAGCCCTAGTAGATGTAGAAGCTCTGTAAGGAAACTGCCCTGGGAAGCCAGCGGAGGGATTAGATTAGCAAGGACCAGGGTGGGGACAGAGGTGGAGAGAGGTGATGTGATTAGAGACTGATTCAGAAGCTAAAATTGACCTGACATGATGACGGAGAAAGAATAAGCAGGAAAGAGGTGATGATCATATAGGTCCTAGGCTTCAGGTTTGGGCAACTAGCTGGATAACAATGCCATTCAATGAGATTGGGGCTGGGCAGAAGGAGCTGATAGGGCCAGGGCCAGGGTCTGGTGTGCAGAACAGGGTTCTGTTTTTTGGCTCAAGTCTTTTCCTCTGCCCATAATGCATTTGTCTCTTTATCTTTTTCTTGTTCTCATAAACTTCTATGCATCTCTCAAGGCCCACATGGAATATTGCTTCTTCTCTAAACCTTCATTGGTTGTCATCTCTTATCTCTTCCCCACCCCACCCCCTACATTCAGGCTGCATGTATTTATTCCTTGCCTATCCCAGTTGGACTGAAGGCACAGGCCTTGTAACACCAGAGTACTGGTACTGTTTCTGGGTCCCAGATCGTCCCCAGATGGGTAGCCCTTCCAGTCCAGGAAATGTGTTTGGTTCATTCCTTTACTTCTGGAGTTTATCCGTCTTTGTTCCAAGGTTGTGAGTCAAATGAGTTGTTCAGATTGTTTTCTCTTCAAAGGGAGAATATTCCTAACCAAGAGGGAAATGGGAAGCATATTGGGGAAATTAACCCCAGTCACAACCTTTTTTGTTGACCTTTATGCCTGTTCTTGGGGCAGCCCTCGTCTGGTCCTTGCCTGTCTCTTGGTGGGCTTAATGCCTGGAAAGCTTTACCAGATTGTGTATGGATGTATCATTCCTACCCTGATCTATCTGCCTCTGCTTCATCCATTCATCTGTCCATCTATCCATCCATTCACCCATTCATTCATTTATTCACTAATTAATTTACTCAGTAATTCAGTTCTTCATTTAGTATTTATTATGTAATAGGCACACTTCTAGGGAGTTGGAAATACAGCAAAGAAAAAATAGAGTAAAATTATTTGCCCCATGAGCAAAAAACAGACCCAAAACTTAAGTGATGTTTTGTCAGTGATGCCCAATGCCATGGTAAGTGATGTCATTGACTTCTTTATTCTCCTGAGAAAGTTTTTGATTCTGGGATGGAAAGATGGGGATAGTTGAATGTGTGCCATTGGGAGTCACTGCTTAGAGAGACAAGGTCTTACAATCTTTCCATACAGGAAAGGTGTATGGTTTACCACCTTTGTTTCGTATTTGAGATTCTAATCTGTAAAAAGAGCAGGTTATTCCAGATGAATTCTAAGGTACTTCATTTTTTATAATTCCTCACACCACATCTGGGGACAAATTGTAAAGTAGAAACAGAGAATGGGCTTTCCATATATATAAACCCATAGATTAGAAGAGGGCCTAGAAACCCTAAATATTCATCATTTATGCTAAATTTAAATATGTACTTAAATAGCTAAATGGCTAGCTAGAGTAAAAATCAGATGAAAATTGATCAACTATCTAATGATAAAAAAATTAAGCTTAAAAATAATGCTGCAACGATGCAATAAAAATGGAGAGAGAATGTATTTGAAATTTATTGAAGCATAAAACTAAATTAAGTAGATAAGTGCCAATTTTTTTATTAGAACCTATGTAAAGACTCCTATTTAAGGCATTAACTCTTAAACCAAAGGTTGCTGTCAGGGTCCTGAAATAAATGGTGGATGTTCAGAGGTAAAAGGAAGCTGCAAATTAGGTAAATGTAAATTCTCTAGAATCTGCAAAGAAGACATCAATATGCATTTGCCTGAATCCTCTGAGAAGGGAGATAGATGGTCTAAGCTCTGAATCAAAAACGTGGGCACTCTCTATTCATTTGTTAACTCAAGTGTAGTTTAGTACTTTGGTTTCATAGTATAAGTCTCCCCATATGTTTATTTTACTCACTAATGCTGTTTTCAAAATCATTACTTCAAAAACAAATACCCAGGAAACATACTCTGTAATAATTTGGGGGGTGGGGAAAAGCACCTTTCCCGGAGCAAGTATCATGGAAGTGATGCACCCTGTAAATCTGTTCTTGGTGATGCGTAACTTGTGATGGGAACCTTCACCCTTTCACCCCAATAAAACAGTCATTCTTCTCTTGACATGACTTATTGTGTGTTAGTGCAGCTTCATAAACCCTGACTACTCATCGCCAGAATGCTATTATTTCGGGGCAGACCCAATAGGTCATGGGTAAACTCTGTGGCTAATGAGGTTAAGGCTATTTTGTGAGGAGTGATTAAGAAGATCAAGGTTCTTTCAGATAACAGAATCTACTTACACTGGTTAAGCAAAAAGAAAATCACCATAGAGCATTCGGTAGCTTACAGGATTTCCAGGATGGCCAGGCATTGCACTTAGAACTGTATAACCAAGAACATGTATGTAGCCAGAAACAATGGCCAACCCTCTCATGGAATGGTTTGAATGAAACCATATTCCTGCCCTTCATGTCACTTGTTACCAGTGATGTTAGGGATTTCCTCCCAGGCTGTCCCCAAAAGAACCACTCACTTTCCCCATCAGAAGCTCTATTCTCTCTGCATGCTGCCACCTCCTCATAGTGCTCATCGTTATCTTCCAAGTTTCATGGATGTGTATGTGAGCCTGGCTGAGCCATGGTCATCTATGTAACTACTTGTAAGGGTTTCTTGAAAATTTAGTTCTTGGCCCTGGCCAGTTGGCTCAGTGAATAGAGTGTTGGTCCAGCGTGAGGACGTCCCAGGTTCAATACCTGGTCAGGGCACACAAGAGAAGTGACCATCTGCTTCTTTCTCTCCCCTTCACTATCCCCTTCTTTCCCTTTTAGCTCTGGGCACTGAGATTAGCTCAGTTGGTCCTAGTGTCGGCCTCAGGTGCTAAGGATAGCTCAGTTGGTCCTAGTGTCGGCCTCAGGTGCTAAGTATAGCTCAGTTGGTCCTAGTGTTGGCCTCAGGTGCTAAGGATAGCTCAGTTGGTCCTAGTGTCAGCCTCAGGTGCTAAGGATAGCTCAGTTGATTTGAGCATCAGCTCAAGATGGGGGTTGCCAGGTGGATCCTGGTTGGGGCACACATGGGAGTCTGTCTCATTACCTTCCCTCCTGTCATGTAAAGAAAAGAAAAAAGAAAAAAAGGAAAATGTAATTCTTTAAGGACAGGAAGTCATGCCAGCAAGGACCTAAGGAGCTAGAATGGGAGCTATAGGAGCCTTCCTGCAAGAAGTGAGTAGCTTTCTCATGACACCTATTTGCAGATCTTCCTGCATGTTCAGGTTTTTATTTTTATTTTTGCCTTTATAGTCCATACCCATAGTGCATAATTTCAGTTTGGATTTCTTTAGTTATTTATCTAATCCAGGTTGCATTTCATTCTGGAGTTTTACATCTTTATTTTTTATTTTAATTTATTGTGTTTACATAGATTATAGTGTCCCCCCAAATGCATCTCACCCTCACCCCATGTTCCCCACAACATCCCCTTTTTCCCCTCCCCACAACGCCCTCCCCCTTTCCCTCCAGGATTAGCTTTTCTTCTCTTTATAATGTTGTGTTATGTGTGTATAATTTCACCAATCTCTTTCCCTTTTCTGATCCCTTCCTATCATCCCCTTTCCCTCTGTCTGATTTAGAAAACTGGTCTAGGAAAAAGGAAGCACTTCAGCTATGTTCAACTTTATGGTAATTCATATACTTTTGTAATGGAGACATATGTAAATACTTAAGTAATATGAAAAGATTAGAGAAAGCACTCACTTCTTAGAAAGTATAGGTTCTAGATCCAAATACATAATTTTTTTTGTTTTTTATTATTTTAGAGAAGAGACACACAGAGAGAGAGAGAGAGAGGGGAGGGGCTGGAAGCATCAACTCCCATATATGCCTTGACCAGACCAGTGCAGGGTTTTGAACTGGCGACCTCAGTGTTCCCAGGTTGACGCCTTATCCACTGCACCACCACAGGTCAGGCCCCAAATACATAATTTTTTAGCTACTGATATTTGACATTCATTCAACAAATGTATGAAATATTTTTTCATGCTTTATCATTGGATATATATAGATGAGCATAACATTGTCCTTGTTTACTGGTAAGGAAAGTAAGTAAATACATAATTACAGATTAGTGTGATACATATTAAAATGTGGAATAAGCATGTTGGCCTGGGATCATGCAGGAGATAGAGCTTGTGCAGTCTTTGGGGACTAGGGACAGCTTTCTGGTGCTGATAGAAGGTATATCTAAGATAAAATCCAGATACCAAGATGGAACAGAAGTCAGACAAAGATGACTTTGTGTGTGCCACTTCCTCTTTCCAGAACACCCTCCTAGGGGACAGATGTGCCCCAAGGGATTGGAAACAGTATGTACAGAAGCCCAATAGTAGAAAGTGTTTGGGGCAGAGCCAGCACATCCATAAGCGAGGGGTGAGGAGGTGAGTCTGGAAAGGGACCTTTCCAGAGGGACCTTGTATGTCAGGTTGTAGAGTCTACACTCTATCAACTATTTAACCTTTTTCAAACCTAACTTTTATATTAGTCAGAATTCTATCAAATCAACCTGCTTATAAAATCACAAAACAAAACTAAAACATGGAGAGGGAGGGGAAGGAGGAAGAGAGAAGGAGAGAGGGGAAAACTTATTTATTTCTGTACTGGGAAAGAGAGCTCACAGGATCCAAGGGGAAATTAATAAGCAATAATAAGCAAGCTTTGGAGGCTGGAACTGGGATTAAAGATATTCAGGGCATAGATTCATATCTCTATCTCTCTACCTGTGTCTCTGCCCTCTCTCTCACACTCCCATGTGTCTTTGGCTTCATCACATGGTGGGTTAGATGGCATCTAACATCGTGGAAATCACATCTTCCAACCTAGAAATCTTATAGGAAAGGAAACTTCTCTGGAATCTGTAAAATCCAAGGTAAGCACTCTGATGAACCCTACAGGAGTTCTATGCCCATCGGGTTTGCTCACTGGTACCAAGGGCATAGCCAACCTTACGTGGCTCTACCTGGATCTCATGTTTTTCCTGAGGATGTGTGGGGAGAGTATTTTGTAGTTAGTTGACTGCCTCATTAAAACTGTATTTGATACAGTTTCTTTCCCAGTGGGTATCATAGTTGCTAATAGTTCTATATGTATATTCTTTTAGCTTATTATACCCAGCAGATATGATTAAAATGCATGCAGTACATGTTTAAAATTCTTATTATGGAAGGATTATATAATTCTTGGCCCATTAATATCATGTTTGGACAAAGACCTTTTCACCTCCTTAACATCATATTTGGAATAAGAAAGGAATCTTGGTTGTTGAAAGTCATTGAAATTTAAGAGTTCATTACAGCAGCATAACTGAATCTAAGGTAACAAACACAGACCCCTTCTTTCTTCAAACACTTACATATTAAACCTATGAAAGAATTCTATTGGCTCTGCTGTTCAGATCTTGGGCCATTTACCACCGTTGGAGGGAGCAGAAATATGATTGGCCAGTTCATGAGGTCACATGTGAATTCCTTGACCACTCAGGACAGGGTTAGTGATTGTAAGTAGGACATGAGAAGTGCTCTGTTGGACAAACAGGACTTTACTGTACAGGGAGAAGGGTGGTATGGTTCTCAGGAAAGAAAGCATAGGCTGCTGAATTCAATGTGTGTCAAGTAGGCCTTCCTCATTTCCCAAATTCCAAAAAATCCTCCACCTACCTCTCGACATTGCTAGTTCCTCTCTGCCTCTGCACAGAACGTTATGGACAGGTGTCACTGGAAAGGTTTCTGGGAATATAAAGAGAAAATTATTTGTGCGTGTGTGTGGGGGGGTGTTGGTCTTTCATGTGTTAAGAGGGTAAAATTTTATTTTCTATGTCTTTCAGGAGGCCAAAGCCATACTGTTCTGCATCTTTTGATTTATATCAAAGACTAAGTGACTGTTTCATCTAATTTATAAACAGAATTCATCATTCACCCATTTTAGTTCCCAGAAGGCTTGATAAAAGCTAAAGCTGCAGCCTCAAAGGAAACAGAATCGTGATCTAGCCCTTTACCTGCAGAACTGTTAACTCTGCTGTGTATGCTGTTCCAGGCCTGCCTGTGCCATGGAAGGCTGTGAAAGTGGACCCCCAGGGGTAGGGACTGTGTGGTATCCTTGCTGTTATGAGCATCGTGCCTTGGTGGCAAGCATTCCCTTTAATAGCTGGGCCTTAGAGAAATCTGCCAGACTGATTTGGGGCCACAGGTTTATGCTGATATTTGTGATCAAGGAGAAAGTGTATGCTAAACCAATTGAAAACACCATTTTTAATTAAAATCTGGGCCCTCGCGACATAGAACTAAATGAGCATCATCTATTATCTTGCATTGTTGAAGTCTAATGTCTAACAAACACATTTCCTTGGGAGCCGCCTTTGGGATTTTAAACCTAAATTGAATTGTTATGGGTAAAGTATAAATTGAGATTCTTTCCCTGCTGTTTAGCTCCCTGTCCATAAGGTGAGTCTGTTTTCCCAGCAGGGTTATGCTTATTCTTGAGCGCAGATGATCAGCTGACAAGGAGAGTCCTCGATGACATCTTATATCTAGTTGGGGATTGTTCCTTTTAAATCCTGGTCAGTTAATACCATACTACTTACTGAAGGCCTGGGACAGAGCAATTGAAGTACAGGAGGGCACTGTAACTGTATCTTCCATCACTACTGAAGACAATGTTCAACCCACATGGAAATTAAATTTAGGAACAATGTTGCATTTCTATTTATCTACTTTGACAAAGTAAAACATGATGCATAGGTTTTTCATCTCTTCCTAGTGGGATATGTAAAATAACTCTACATACTTTATTTTACACCTGGAGAAGCTGACGTCTGAAGGCAGAGAGTGAGTTTCTGTGTGGGTAAATATGAATTAGTATTCGTGGGGCTGGGGTAACTATCTGGTTTCTTTGCCTCTTCTCTCTTCTGTACCCACATTTCCTGAAGTATGGGGCTTCCACTGGTGAGTCTTGAGATGGGTTTGGAGGAGTCCATGCTGAGAGTCATTCCCTTTTCAATTCTCTCTCAGCCTTTCAAACTCCAACAAGGAGATGATCTTAGTTCAATGTCAGACTATACCTCTGTGAATACTTGCTGATCTTTATGTAACAGAGACAGTGAGCCTCATTCAATTCTTCTACATTGAATGACATAGCTTTGTTTCCATTGAATTAATTTTCACAGTTACCTTCTCTCAATGAGAAGTGGTACTGCTTTTATATTTGCAGTGGCTATATAAAGTTACTTTTTAAAATAAATATTTTAAATAAAATGAGCTAACATATAGAAAAACATCAAATTAAGTTGAGGTGGCATGAGGACATGGTAACAATTTAAAGTCTTCCCAGGGTTGTAGTTTGGGGAACACGAGGCTGTACTATATTGCTCTTCCAACAGGCTTCCAAAACAGTTTGCCACCATTCCTTACCGCTGTTACATGCATTTTCCTTCCTTCCTTCCTTCCTTCCTTCCTTCCTTCCTTCCTTCCTTCCTTCCTTCCTCCCTCCCTCCCTCCCTCCCTCTCTTCCTTCTTTCTTTCTTTCTTTCTTTCTTTCTTTCTTTCTTTCTTTCTTTCTTTCTTTCTTTCTTTCTTTCTTTCTTTCTTTCTTTCTTTCTTTCCTTCCTTTCTTCCCTCTCTTCTAGTTTTCAGTTCTTTTCCCCAACTAACTGGCTGGGTTTTCCCCAGTAGTCTTGGGCTACTTTACATGGTCATCTTAAGGAAATTTCCATCTGTATTATAAACCTTTAAGTAAACAAATGATCAAGTAAACAACCGAACAAAAAGCCTACAACTTTAATATACAATTGATTTTGCTTTACTTTAAAAAATGTGCATGCTCATTGGAGCAGAGAGAAAAAAGAACTTTGTGAGAAGAACCTTGCTTCCTAGCTTCTGCACTTCCGTAACTTTCAGCTATCGCTCCTCTCAGCAGCCCCCTAGTCGGGTGCCTCTACGGTGAAAGATGACAAGAAGGAACAGCGTCCCTGGTCTTAATCACTGTCTGGCCTCCTGGACGTTTTCAGAATGTTTGCCTGACCTCCAGGGAATAGAGGTAGCCCATCTGTATTTAGTAGAACAGGAGTGTTAAATTGGTCCCTGTGATGGCACAACAGCCCATGTTACTACGCTCCCTGGAATGCTTACTGCTGGCCGTGCTCAGTGGTAAGCACTGGGTATGTATAATATCGTAAACTCTTCTCAACATCTCTGGAGGCTTCCAGTCTTGTTTTACAGTGGTGAAAATAGAGGTCCCCCTTCATGATAGTTGCTCTGCTTGTTTTCCAAGGAAAATGTGCAGGTGAGCTGAGGATACAGAGATAAGCCATGAAACCAAACTCTCAGTGACTCCCTGGCTGGTCCAAGAGACATGCACGTAAACAGACCCGTCATGGCACAGTTTGCAGACAATTTGCTGAAGGAAGCCAAATTTGACCTTGAATAGAGAAAGAAGTCAATCACATGAAGAACAAAGGAGAAACAGCTAAGGTGCTAGCACTTCACACATCCAACAGGCTTCTGGTCTGCTAACGGTAGTAACAGACATGTTTTGAATGTTGACTACTCCGTCAGCTGAGTAGGACGCCCATCACATTCTTCACCTCATGTAGGACTTTAACAACTACAGAGTAATATTAGCATAGCAAATTTTTAGAGAACAATGAGTGTTGGATAAGGAGGGTCAAGGTTGGCATTTCAGAAACAATACACACCTGGGTAGCAGCAAGGAGCTAAAATTTATGTGACTAGATCACTGTTGGTCTGATTGAATGAGAGCAGCTCTTGGAGTAGTCTGTGGAGATGCCTGGCGGGGCTGTGCTCCTGCTCTGTGGAGAGGGATGGTACAATGAACTCACGTGGGTTTGGAGTGGAAACCCACAGTATGGGAGCTGTGTGATCCCAGAGTGAAGAAACGACAGGAGCAGTGCAGGAAACATGCAGTCAGCTCCATGAGAACCTGTCTGGAGCCTCCATCCCCACTGCAAGCCTGACCATTTTATGTCCACATACGTCTTCATCCACTGACAAACCCCTCCACTAGTTTATTCTTTCAGAAGCTCTGCTTTGACTGTTTTACTTCCCATTAGCTGTGACATGGAGTGTAAGCTTATAATACAAGTCCTTGGCTTTCTTTCCTTTAACTATGAAATGTAATTCTCTAGTATGTTCTCAAAAAATTGGTTGCTTCTGAACATCTCCCAGTCACCATAGAAACACAAAGTCAAACAAGCCTTTTAAAAATTATTATACAATTATCTCTTATTTCTAAAGAAAAGCTTTTGACTGTACTTTGCCTTGAGTTGACAGACATCATTGCCTGTGACTAAATGTCTAGTCATTTTATGCTTGCAATTTTCCAAAGGTGAGTTCTGTGACATTGGAAAAAATAGGGAATTCATTTCTGTGCATTAGAAAGGAACTCTATGAGCCATAACTTTCTGCTCTCCTCGGAGAGGTGGCTGTAAGCTGTCCAGCTCCACCCAGTAGAAGGTAGGTAATCTGTCTGATTCAGGGCAATACTAGGAAGCAAGTTTGCCCATGGATTGAAGCATATTCTCCAGCTTTCTCAGTAATACATTTATTATTCTGATTCCCATCCGTCTATCTTCTAGGTCTTAATTCTCATTTGGTTCCCGTCCTGGTCATTGACTTGTTTTTTCTCCGATGGTTTCCTTGCTCATTTTCTCCACGGCAGGGTTCTGAGCCTTCAGACTGCATTTCCAAGGTTGTTGCCAATGGCATTCCGGCTGCCTCAGCAAGGACGGGCACTAGCAGGGCACTGAGGACAGAAGAGAGTGGGGCTCAGGGTATTTTTCTCTCTTTGCTGCTTAGGTTTCAGCAATGATCACTACAGACATACCTCACTTCCTGCTCTCTGTGGAGGTAGGTGCCTTCCAGAAAGCTCCAGTGTAATGTTTGTTTCTGCTGGGGCCCATCCCTTGGACTCCTTTAACTCTGTCTCCACCTTCGTCCCCCAGTCCTCGGGGTGGTGGTGGCTTCCTCCAGATGCTGAGCTCTGAACCGCTATTCCTTTCCATGTTTGCTTTTTTAGCTCCTCCAAAATGGTATATAATTCCCCATCTTCAACTCTCCCTATTGAGTGACCTGGAATGTGTTTTCTTTTCCTGCCTCAACTCTAATGACTACAGTTCCAAATTTAGGAGGGGGAGAAAGGGATTCTGAACATTTTATTGATAACCTGAAATGCCATCAATATCTTATTCCAAAAACAGACCTTCTGACATGGCTTGACGTCACTAACTAAAATCAGTTATAATTAATTTCTTATACCCTATAAGGGGGCCTGAAAAAAAATGGATCAGATTAATGAGTTAAACACCAAAGTATAAATATACAATACATCGATATTGAAGAATACTTACATAACTTGGGGAGAAGACCTTCAAGTCTCCACCTCATGTCACAGCTACAGACCCTGAAGGGATCTCAGTAACATGTCTGGCTATAGAAGGACCACTAGAGTTTTAACCCCAACAAGCAAGAAACTTGCTTGTCTTGCTTACTGATGAATCCCCAGGAAAAACAAAATTGTTTTGGATGGTGTGGTGTTCCAGATCACAGGGCCAACAAATAGCAGAATGAGAGTTCACGTGCAGTCCATCTAGACTCCCAGCTTACCATTATCAATAGTCACCACAGAAGCCTGACCAGGTGGTGGCACAGTAAATAGAGCGTAGGACTGGGATGCAGAGGACCCAGGTTCGAAACACTGAGGTCGCCAGCTTGAGCACAGGCTCATTCGGGTTGAGTGCGGGGTCACTGGCTTGAGTGTGGAATCATAGACATGACCCCATGGTCACTGGCTGGAGCCCAAAGATCACTGGCTTGAGCAAGGGGTCACTCACTCTGCTGCAGCCCCCTGGTCAAGGCACATATGAGAAGCAAAAAATGAACAACTAAGGAAACTAAGAAAATGCAATGAAGAATTGCTGCTTCTCATCTTCTTGTCTGTCTGTCCCTATCTGTCCCTCTCTCTTTGTCACACACACACAAAAAGTCATCACCAAAGAATCTCACCTGGCCAATGCTGAAAGCCCATGGGGTTGTAGCAAACACTCAAAGGATGGAGTGTGAGGATATTAGATCAACAGTGGTGCAGTCAGGCAGGGCTAGTTAGGGTGTGGTCCTGGGCAATGAAATACGGATGCTCTCTGGGTTACATAGCACTCAATTCAATCAAATCTGACCTTTTAAAAATTATTCTTATGGATGTAATAGAGATAAAGAGACATGGAGAAGGTTTGTCTCACCTAAAACACAAGGGAGACAGACCAGAACACAGATAAATATCTCAAAATTAAAACAATGGTGAAAGGTGTCAGAAAAAGGTGAAAGAATCAAGAAGTACAAATTGGCACTTACAAAATAGTCATGGGGGCGTGGAGTGCAGTGTAAAGGATATTGTAATAACTATGTATGGAGTCAGACAGGTACTGGACTTCTCAGAGTGATCACTCTGTAAGTTACATCAGTGTCTAGCCATTATGCTGTATACCTAAAACTAATATAATATTGAACGTCAACTGTTCTTTTTGTTGCATTCTACTCGTGACAGGGAGGTGGCAGAAGGGGAGCAGAAGTTGAGCAGCAGCTCTGGATACAAAATACACATACAAACATCAAAGAAGTGAAGACAGGAGAGCTGCCTCCTAGTCCACAAGATCATAATTGGGCTTCTTTATAAGTTAAATCATTATGGAAGTGAGAACATAAAAGAAGAAGAGAGAGCTCTTCCATTTGAAAGGAAACAAGGATAACGAAGCCCTGTGGCCCAGAGGAAACACGCTGGCTTTTAGTACGTGCACTTTGTCTGCACAGTCACAGCAAACTACGGGAGCCTCCTCCCACTGCCCCGCCCTCCGCACAGCCGCACCACCAGGGTCTCCCGCACCTTGCGCCAACATCTGTTCTGACTGATCAAGGCCCAGGATGAACTTCTGTTAAATATGTTGGGTGTTATCTCTGGGAACATTTTTATAAAAATCAGAACTAAATAACCGTGTGTTACAAATCTTACCTCTACGTGGTCTCTTGATACTGTTAACTTAGCACTGAGTAGTGTTACAGATTGTTCCCCCCGCATCCATATGTCAGAGCCCCAACCTCCAATGTGACTATATGTGGAGATATGGCCTTTAAGAAGGTAATTAATGTTAATAAAGTCATAATGGTAGGATCCTAATCCACCATTTATATGACAAGGAGAAGAAAGGATATCTCATGCACAGAGAGAAAATGTCCACGTGAGGACAGTGTGAAAAGCAGCCATCTGCAAACCAGGGAGATTCACCAGAAACAAATCGAACCAACATTTTGATCTTAGACTTACATCATAAATTTCTGTTGTTTAAGCCACCTGATTTGTGATACTCGGTTATGGCAGCCTTAGCAGACTAATACAAATAGTGATGAACTTAAAGGGGAAAACCTGTCTTTTCATGATGTGAAGGGTAAGCACTAGAAATAGCAATAGATCAGACTTATTGTATTATGATCATGCAAAGGCAGTGTGGGTCCTGTGCAACAGCTAATAGTAAGAAACTGTGTAATGCCAAGTACCAGGTGACTGACGTAGGCGATGTGGTACTGTGTCTCCTCGTCACCTGTCAGCCTGCATCCATCAATTGTCACAATAATGAAAATTTAGTGATAGTTCTGAGACAGAAATATAAATGTCATATTCCACTTGAGAAGGGAAGGACACCTTTGGGGGGGGCATTTCTGGAACTATTTACTTTTTTAATTGAAATTGTTTAGGTAACACTGCTCAAAAATATTATACAGGTTCCAGGTGCACAATTCCACAGCACATCATCTGTACGCTGTACTGTGTGTTCACCACCCCAAGTCAAGTCCTTGTTCATCATCATTTATCCCCCATAGCCCCCTCCGCCTTTCCCATCCCTCTTGCCTGAGAATCACCATGCCATTGTCTGTGTCCATGAGTTTTTTCTTCCCTTTTCCCTTAGTCCTTCCACCCACCTCACCCAGACCTCTGCCTCTGAAAGCCGTCAGCCTGCTCTCTAGCTATGAGTCTGTCTCTATTTGCTTGTTAGTTTATTTTGCTCATTAGATTCCACATATGAGTGAAATCATATCATACTTGTCTTTTGCTGACTGGCTTATTTCACTTAGCATGATGCTATCCAAGTTCATCTATGCTGTTACAAAGGGTAAGATTACCTTTTTTTTTTTTTCTTTTTTATGAGAAAGACCATCATTGACTTTCTAATAATAGCTTTTCAACCTAAACTTTCACATATTATTCTTGACACTCTGACATGTCTTTATAGGTTTTTTTACACTTGGTTTGGCTTTATATTATATATGCCAGCTGACATGTATTAGGCAATATTGATCAGTATCTTTCCTGGTACAGTTGTTTAGTGCTTGATTCCTCCATTGTGCGTGAAATATGAGTTGCATCTAAAATATATATAATAATTTTGATACATAGTAAGCCTTTGCAGATTGCAAGCCCCTGTGCTAGTTCTGAAATGAGTCAAATGCTTGCTCTTTAGTAGGGAAACTGTATTCTGAACATTTAAAAGGATTTCTTGGCCACCCAAACTATTTGGTAAAATAGTATGGTCTTTTTACAATGGGACTTTGCTTTTCATGAGAATATCGAGGCATCTTTCGGTGAGGAGAATAAATAATTTCACCATTGTAGGCATCAGAATCTGAGTTCTAATGATCAGATTAGAAGTTCACCAAGTTATCCCTTGATAAAGATGCTAAAAGCACTAGTTGAACAGGACCGTATCCTTAACTATGAAATCAGTTATGTATGATTCATTATGCAATATGAAAATTATTTATCCGCTGAACAAATGAAATGTTTACACTGTTCTAGGTAAACGGTGGTGAGAACCTTGGGCATAGACTGGTCAAGGCTATCCTTGCTGGGTTTGGGTTTCCCTTTGTCTCCCACCGTTGACACTCTGCTAGCCCTTCACTACTACATCACACCATTCCTGCCCTTTCTCGTGTGCCCTGGAGTCACGTTCTTGAATTGTAAACAGTTTTTCTTAATCTCAATTACTTTACTTGCTCAAAGCTCTTTTTAAGCACATACTATGCCTACTGCTGAGCATATATTTCACAGAAATGGCTTCTCTTTCAATTTGTTAGGGAAGTTGTGAGTGGTATAAGACACCCACACCAAGGGGGGTGGCATGGGCCTGTTACAATGGGGGAAAGAGCAAGTTGAGATTGGATCTGCAGATGCGTTTCCCTCTCACTGAGCAAAAGCATTAGCACATGTGACATAATAATTGTCATCCTATCTTGTGACCATCACAGACCCATGTTTAAACTGTGAAGATGGCACCACTAGGAGTCTGCTGTGCTGCAATCCTGGTGCCCACTGTCTTTTATCCAACATATGGCTTGTGGTTTAACATATATTAACAGCTAGGTAGGGAGAGATATTTCCTGGTGTTTTTTGAGTACCTACTCTGTTGTGATGGACAGAAATACGTTACAGTGTGTTTACAACCCCAAATGAAAAGGCAAAGAATTGTGGGAATGAGGGCTGAAATGTTTGAGACTCAATTTCGAAGAGTCTTGAATTGGGTGAGAGTTGCGGAGGTTCTTTTTTAAAAATTACTATTATTTATATCAGTATTTGTAATATAATGAAGTAATAAAGACAATAATATTAAGGACATTTCTTGTCCTTCACTTGGTTTAAAATTAGCCAGTCAATCTGATAACTGTCAGCTGTAACTGCATTTCATATCTTAAGCAACGGCATACATCAATTTAGGCATATTTGCATAAGATGAGTATTTGTGACTTTGTATTTCAAGTATATGCCCAAGAAGAAGGCAGAGTTCTGTATTAATTTTGTACTGGTAAAGCAATTTGTTTTATGGTTTATCTTCCTGGAAATGTTGATATTGAATTCATTTATGTTTAAATGAGACTTAGAGAGAAACAAAGCAAAAATTGACACAAATGTGATATAAAAATAAATCTATCTACTCTTCTGGGATCGAGTAATGATCCATACTCTTTGTTCAGGACCTTAGACTAAAGAGGTAATCAATTTAAAAAGCATAAAAATCTAAAATATGAATTTAAATGTAAAGCTATCAATAACCAATCAGGAAATAATCCAGGTACATACTTTCCCCCTGTGAACTCCATGCATCAAAGGTAGATGAGTAGGAAAGTGATCTATTCCAAGCACCTTGTTTCACATACCAGTACTTCAAATAGTTGAGAATAACTGTTATATCTTCTCAAAGCTATAATGTCAAACTGAAACACATACACTCTCACACACACATTCACAAATTGAACTACTGCTGCTTTGATACCACATCATTAATTTAGGTCATTGAATAGTATTTATTGAGATACTGGCCTTTCCATTGGTCCATACGCTCCACAGATACCTGTATAGAAGTCCCCTCTGATCTGCGGGGTATGTGTTCCAAGGTCTCTAGTAACTGCCTGAAACCACGGATAGTACTGGAACCTTATCTATATTCCTTTCCCCCTATGTATACAGACCTGTGATAAAGTTTAATTTATTAATTAGGCACAGTAAGAGATTAACAACAACAGCTAATAATAGAACAGCTGTAATAATATAAGTAGAATGTAGAATAAGGGTTCCTTGATTCCAAACATTGCAATACCATAATAGTTAATCTGATAACCAAGCAGCTAAGTGGCAAACGGGCAGGTAGTGTGAACACGCTGAGGAAGGGATGACTCGTGTGGGACTGAGGAGTGGCTGGCGCGAGCTTTCATCATGCTACTCAGAGCAGCACACAATTTAAAACTTCTGAATTATTTATTCCTGGGATATTTTATTTAATATTTTTGGCTTGCAGTTACTGATGGTAACTGAAACCGTGGAAGGCAAAGGTGTGAATAAAGGATAAAACTCCTGTATGTATACATTTCTAGAACTGTCAGTCTAGTGCCTCTCAGCCCAAGTTTGGTTCCTGAAGTTGTTCGTGGGTTTCTTTTGGATGAAGTGCATTAATTTTGCTTTTGAGTAAGAACAATTTGCAGTGGGGGGATGGCGTCCTTCAGCAAGTTAAAAATATTTTGGGAGCGAGGAGACTCTTATCCTTACTTTGAAGGACAGTGGTTATGCAGAAGCGAATGTAGGCTTTTGAGAAAGGGGAGGATAATGCTGATCAAGGAATAGGAACAGCTTGTTTGGGAAAGAGCCTGAGATTGATTTCTCCCCATTTGTATGGAGGCAATTGGCCTGCAATTTTCACACTGTACTTGGTCTGAATTATCGGGGAAAAATAAAGTTGTTTATTGATTAGCATTTGAAAACCAATTAGTACTTTGTTTGCTTGAAAGGCAAAACAAGAGCACAATGGCAGAACCATATTTAAGTGTTTCCAGGACAAACAAGCACCGCAGGACTGAAATGCTGAAGAAACAGTGAATTTCTGCCAGAACTCCACACTGGGGGACCACAGTTGCTCCTTTCTCTCCATGCAGGTGTGCAGTTCACACATTATGCATGTTTCTTTGGGAAACACCAATTTTTTGTTTTTATGACATGCTTTTTAATATCATCTTTACTAATCTCTTTCCTGATAGAATAAGGGAGAGAAAATTGCTATGAACGTGAGAAAAGTCTGGAAATCAGCAATTCCTAAAATATATTACACAAACACTAGCTCCGAGAGATTAGCAAAAGGTACAGAGGATAGTTTATAAAGACAAGTGAATTTGAGAAATACTGGGTTATACTTAGTTTAATAGGGAGTTTTAATGTGGGACCTAGAAGAACTCTTCCTATGCTAATGTAAGTAAATGGTGCTCTCAAAGAAAACAAAAGAGGGAGAGAGAGAGAAAGAAAACTTGCACAATTGGCTGCCTCTTTATTTTTTTTCTTCTTTTTCCTATCACATTTGTCTTTTATTCAATATCTAAGGCCCACCTGACCTGCGGTGGCGTAGTGAATACAGCATAAACCTGGAATGCTGAGGTCGCAGGTTTCAAACCCTGGGCTTGCCTGGTCAAGGCTCATATGGGAGTTGATGTTTCCTGCTCCTCCCCCCACCTTCTCTCTCTCGCCTCTCTAAAATGAATAAATAAAATCTTTTGAAAAAAAAATGAACAAAAAAATAATCTGAAGCCCTGGCAAAGGAGCTGAGTTGATTTATTGAGAGTGGAGGTGGGGGTAGAGACAAGAATTTAAGTTTCCAAGTAAAAGAAATTTGACATAATCCGGAGATTATTCTGCACTTCTAATCTGATGGGTCTGCCTGCCTATGTGCAAATTTTTTTTTTTTTTTTTTTTTTTACTGAGACTATTAAGAGCTCTTCCCCCTCTTATTTAGATCAGATTTACCTTCTTCTTGGAGGCCCAATGGCGGGTAACACTCAGAGTTGAGTGGGACTGGAGAAGAGGTGCCTAGGGGTTGGCTCTAGACTCAGTGATGGGTCAATCAACAATTTAAGTGACAAGCCCTGGGGGAAAAGATGACTAAGACACAGTTCTTGGACAAGTAATAGGGCCTAGGTACTGCCTGATGTTCAGCCAGCTGAGCTCAGCAGGGACTTGAAGGTGAGCCAGAGCGAGATTCAGGGAAAAACTCACAATGTCTGTTGTTTATTTGAGCTTGTCATATGAGCCATAAAAGTGGGGACCCTCACCCTGGTCAGGTGAGCAGGAACTGCATGTGAGGATTATGTAGTGGTGAATTTTCAGACCTAGCAGAAAACTCAGCTTCCAGCCAACAACTCCTAGCCAAGGACATGCACATCAACTCCCCATGTTCACGGTTAAGTCAGGATATTAGACAAAGATACTACTCTCTGCCTCAGCAGGGAGAAGAGTGGGACCCATCATGGTCAAGATCTTTGTCCCTGTGGAAACCACATAGTCCCTCTACAATTCATGTTGTCATTAGATTTTTTTAAAAAATTAGATTACTACAACATGAGCTGTGTATGTTAATCAAATTTGATCTGTTGGAATAGTTTGGTTCTTGCTGGGTGGTTAATACATCTGTGTGTCTTACTGAGATGCGAAAACCCCATCTTCCGAGGCACAGTGAGTGGCTGGAGAGAGGGCAGCTCTGAAGGTTTCCAGGTCAGAAGAAATCTCTGGCCAGGATTTGGGGCTTATAGATAGGGACCATGACTATGATGTTCCTGGGGTTTTAATGTGTTTTGATCCCTAAGGTCACTTAAAGCATCTTGAAATGGGCAGTTGCCTACTTGGTATTTTTTCAGGGTTGTCAGGAAACGTCCCTTACCTTCTTCACAAATTTCTGCTAAGTGTAAAAATTCCCTCTCATCACCAGTCTTTTAACTCAATACTTTAGTGCCAGGGGAAATAGATGTGGGCCTTGGCTTTTGATGGAAGGCAATTTACTACGTGTTTTCTACTATAATGTAAATGTGCTTCTGAACATTTCTCTACATCAGTAAACCCTCAGTTTAAAAGTGCATATCTAGTTGTGTCAGGCCCCTTGGGAAACTTGGTGAGCCACAGAGGTATAGCACCTCGCCTTATAGAACTTTCCATGTGGTGGCTCTCACAGTCTTTTAACACAGAGAGAGGAGGGTAAACTAGAGCCCCCAAGTCAAATCCAGACGGTTACCTGTTTTGTACATAAAGTTTTATTGGAATCTAGCCATAATCATTCACATACGTATTTTCAATGTCTGTGTTCGCACTATGGAGTTGAATTGTTATGGCAGAAATCATATAGCCTGCAAAACCTAATATAATTATAGAATAGTTGACTCTATATAGGAAAAGCTGCCAACTCATGCTTTAACATTCCAGAAACTAGAGCCTAACCACAGATATTCTAAATTAGTAGGTCCACAGATGTGTACCTTATATACGCAGACCTCTGCTGCACCCACTCTTCCCAGGAAGAGATTCTCTTCGTGCTACATGTCTGCCTCTGATTCTTCCTGAAGGTTTCCTCCCCTCCCTTTGCTCAAGGGGAGTACGTGTGACCCAGCAGCCACACTTGTCTGTCCTCTGCATTTCATCTCCCCACACCTTCCACCTCCTGGTGTGAGCTGGTCTTTGGCTCTGTCTCACACATCTATGTTTTCAGTCCTCGCTCATCTCTGCATTTCCTCCCAATGTCTCCAGTTTCCCAGGTCATTCAAGCTTAGCACCTCTGAAACCAAATTTATTCCCCCTAAAACCACCTCACTCTCCAGACTTTCTAGTTTTCTGTTATTGATAACATTAATCTCCCACTTTGAGATCTTAGTCAATAATAATGATCTTATTTGTTTCTAATTTTATTACCTTTTGGTTCTGAAAAACAAATCTAGTTGAAATCTGGACCTAAGGACATGAAATGAAGGACAAAGGTTTCCTGATGTATAGACCTTTATCTTCCTACAGAAGAAGTAGGAGGGACGGAAATTAACTGTGATTAGGGAACCATGTGAATCAGGAGTGTGCCAGCTACTTTTTATACATACCGTACGTAATGTTCCCAGTAATGCTAAAAGTGTTTTTAATACTCATTTTGTAGACGAGACAGCTGAGTCACCTAGATTAAGTTCCTGGGACAAATGTCACACAGCTAGTGGCACACATAGCTAAGTTTTAAATATTATGCCCCATCATAGAGCAAACCCAACTTCTATTTCAGAAAAATGTGTGTGACTTTATTGATACTTGATGAATTTTCTTTCTTTAAAATATATGTCAGCCTGACCCATGGTGGTGCAGTAGATAAAGCATCGACGTGGAACACTAAGATTGCTGATTCAAAGCCTGAGCTTGCCTGATCAAGGCACATAGGAGAAGCAACTACTTTGAGTTGATGCTTTCTGCTTCTTCACCCCACCCTCTCTTTCTCTCTTCTCTCTCTAAAATTTAATAAATAAACTGTCAATCAAAACTGGCTAAAGTATATTCAGTTAACAGTGACTGTAGTTTTGAATACCCATTTCTCTCTTGCTCCCACAGAGACATTAGTCATTTGCCTCAGATCAGCCAGCAGGTAGATGGCGAAACCAAGATCTTCATCCAGGTCTTTCTTACTCCGGAGTCTACACTGTGGCCCCTGTGCTTCCTGCTTCCAGGTGGAGAAGAAAAGCCCAGGGTGGTGAATGGTTCTGCCAGCCCCATGAAGGGTAGACCTGCTCCTGGACCCGGCGTTCATCCTTCTAGCGTCAGTTTGTGAAAGGAAGAAGATGGAACCATAAACCCATCTTGCTCCTTCCACATATGTCCCTTCTAGAAGGTTGCGATTAAAGGAAAAATAAATGCATCTATTTCTGGCTGTACATTCCTGAGGGTATTTTTTTCTGATATACTGATACAAATTTATTTGTGTCCTATTTATCTGTCCAGGCTTTAAAAACAACATTGGACTGAAGTGGATAAATTTGCGACCTTATATCCTGTCTCATGTCTAGTGAAATTCAGGTTTATTATTTATTGTCATCATTCAAAATCTATTGGAGGTTTTGTTTTGATTTTCTTACGAAAGGCCAATTTCCAGGCACCCCTCCCACACATTCAGTCCCCCATGTCTCAGCTCAGACACATCTTGTCAGCATCCAAGTACAGCATTCTACAGACTAAGATGCTGACCAGTTCCCCAGGGCCCCCTGTCATCATTCTCCTTCAGATCCTCTCCTAGAGCCTGACCCCTGGACAGAGAGTTCTCCAGTCTCTTTATTCCTCTCTGGATAAGCCCCAGAATAGCAGCACCCTGATTTCCACCCCATGATGTCACTGCCAAGCCTTATCTACCCTCATCTATGCCAGATTGCTAGAAAAGTTATTTTTTGTTTGAACCTTTATATTCAAACTGTGCTGACTCTACTCACGTCAATCCCAAAACAACCAAGTTGGGAATTTTGGCTTCTGGATTTCTCTTGGGCTTGTAGAAAGACTAGTTGTTTGCTTTTGTGCCCCAGACAAAAGCATACCCCTGAAAGGGTTGGCGGAGGCTGGAAGTCAGTCCACATTTTATTAACTAGGCTGAAAGCCTGTCAGTCTGTCTACCCAAAGGGACAGCTTTTCTTTTCTTTTTTTCTTTATTTTTTTAAATTTTAATTTATTGTATTAATAAGGATTCAAGTATCCCACTCAATATAACTTCTTCACCCCATCCCCTTGTCCCCAATTATCCCCCTTTGTCCCCCTCCCCCTAACTTACTTCCCCTTTCCCTTTGGGATTTGCTGTCCTGTTATCCTGAGGGTATATTTGTTTTTAGCTTTGTTATATTTCATAAATAGACCAGACAATAAAAAGAAGAGAAGAAAGAAAGAAAATGTAACTTTTATAGCTCCTTGTTCTAAGTGAGAAGAAGTTTTATCATTGGCAGCTGATTAAGCACAGATCTCTCTCCATTCACAGAAAGGAAATCAATGTCCTGGTGATCTTGTCACGGCTGTTAGCTGCCCATCCAAAGGCCCCAGCACATAAGCACTCAGAGAATGACACTTGCCTTCTTTTTCTTCAGTGACCTGCCTTTCGCCTGCCATTGACCTTGTGCATTTATGCAATCTGAGCTCTGACTTCTCCCAGTCCATGCTCTGTACCCCTCGGTCTCTCTGGCTTGGTTAGTGTCCTTTGTAGATATGGCCACATGGCCAACTAGTACCATCCTTCAAGGTGTTGTCCAATTACCAATCCTCAGTGAAACTTCCCCTGTGAAGTGTTCTTTTACGTCTCTTTAGCTTGTCTCCTTAGAGAGATGTGGAGAAGAGCAGCAAGGGGGAGAGGTTGGCGGATGGAGAATAGAGTGACAAAATAGTCGCATCTCTGAATCATTAAGTTATTGATAAATATATTTTGGGTGTGTGGTTAATTAAGTCAGCTTTGGTTGATAATATAAAATGGCACATGGATCATTTCTATATAGTTAATATAACCTGGCCATAAGAATTTTGTGATGTCCAAATACTTACCCACATTTTCTGATTAGGTGAGATTGTACATTTGACTCAACAGTGATAAACCTTTGAGAAGATGCTCAGAAAAATTAATATCCTAAGGAAATGAAGGAGAAAAAAAACTCTATTCTGATGCAAGAGTAATCTTGGAGAGGGGGAATCAATGTTTTGTCCTTCAGAAGCTAGATCTGGCTTCATTTGTTTTTCCCATTTACTTTTATAGGGCAATGTGTTAAGTATACAGTTTGATTTGTACCCGTGGATATGATAGAAACAATTAAAAAGTTTTGCTTTCTCTTCTATTGTTAAGTGTTTCTATGTGGGGGTGGGGGCGTGCACCACTAAAGAGTCTATAAATGTGAAGGTGACAATGCTGACTCACTACTTTTTCTGCAATATCATTACTTTTTCTCAATTCTGTCAGTATTTCTAATTGCTTAAAGAGAAAATATGTTAATACATCTTTAACACCTTTCAAATCAGTTAGTCTCCCTTTTTAGCCAAGAAAACAAGGCTCAAGTTCCAATTCTTTAGTAGAAAAAGCATTTAACTAGAAATTAGTCTTGTTGGCTCATTTTCGCTTCGTTTTTATAGCTACCCGCTTGTTGTCCTTGGTGCTGGCTTTCACTGACAATAGAGTTTACACAGTTTCCTTTCAAAAAAATTGTGGCAATTTAAGGAAAGTTTATGGTGGGATTTAAAGAAAAATATTAATTAAAAAATATGGTTGTTTTTAAACAATATTTTTTGGAAAACAGGCAGAGGTTCACGAATAAATAAGTTTGCAAAATGGGTTTAGTATGTGTAGGGACAATTCAGTGGTTCAAATCTATATCCCAACACCTTAAAATTCCCCTCCTTGTTCCTCTTAAAGCACATATTACTACATATGCATACATAGAGTTTCCTTGGACTTTATTGTGTTGTAAACTAATTGCACACACAAGCATGTGTGCATGCACGCACACACATGCGTGCATACTCATTGATCACAGGGATTGTATTTTACTTGTTCTGACTGTGTCATTTGTTCAGAATCTAATTGTCACCACAACGTGCCCACAGGTACTTCGCCTCTCCCCTCCCCAGTCATGCTTCATTGCCTTTCAATGCCGCACCTGTAAGCCATCCTTAACTAAGATAAGAAGGACATTCAATGTTTGCATAGTGTGTGGTTCCTGCAGATTGTCATTCTAAGTAAGTGGTTCTTAACCTGGGTTCTATTGAACCCTAAGGGTTTGATGAGTCAGTCTCAGGGGTTCGGAGAAGCCTCTGCTGTGGAGGCCAGAATATAGTAATACCGTAATTTGTTGTGAGTTCATGCATTTTGTTGGTTTTGTTCTTTGAGCAAGGTGATGTTCTTGCACGGCTCATTTTGTGCACCAGTAAAAAAACATATACCTATGTCTTGAATTTGGAAAAAAAATCATATTTTATTATCACTAAAGAAGTGTTCGGTGAATGCGCATATAAAACTGGTCAGTTCGGTATCTCAAAAAAGGTTAAGAACCACTATTCTAAGTCTACTGGACCCAGGGAAACATAAAGCTTAGATATAATATTGAGAAAGTTGGGTCCAGTTCAATCCAACAGATGATTGTTCAGAACAGACCAAAGTATAATTGTTTCTTATATTAATTTAGAGTATACTCAGAAAGTAAAAACTATATTTAAAATGAGATGATGTATAGTACTAGGATGGGATTATTATAAAGTTGTATACTTGTCTTCCAAGGTATAAATGACTAATCAGTTTATGTACTGGGACCTTTGCTTTATATGAAGATTGCATCTCCAGGATCTTGAGTATATGTGTATGTGTTTGTGTATATGTATTTACACACAGATACTTTATTCTGTTGATCTTCACTTTACTGTACTTCACAAGCATTGTACTTTTTGCAATGGAAAGCAATACCCTCTGCTAGCATATTGATTGTATATAGCGATATAAAACTAGCTTTAGGCCCTGGCTGATTGACTCAGTGGTAAGAGCACCAGGCTGGCTTATGGACATCTGGGTTCGATTCCCAGTTAGGGCACATGTGAAAAGCAACCATCTGCTTCTGTCCCCTCCTCCTCCCCCTCCCCCTTTGCTCCCTCTTCCCCTCCTGCAGCCAGCAGCTCACTTGGTTCGAAAGTTGGCCCTGGGCACTCAGCATAGCTGGATTGGTCCAAGCATTGGCCTCAGGGACTGAGGATAGATCAGTTGTTTTAAGCATCGGGCCCAGACAGGGGTTACCCAGTCAGGGAAGATGTGGAAATCTGTCTCACTTACTATCTCCCTTTCTCTCACTTAAGACACACAAACAAACATTTGTTTTATTGTGGTACTCACTGTATTGTGGTGGTCCTGCACCAAACCAACAACATCTCCAAGGTATATCTGCATAATTTTTTTTTGTATTTTCCCAAAGTGAGAAATGGGGAGGCAGACAGACAGACTCCCACATGCACCCAACTGAGATCCACCCGGCATGCCCACTAGGGGGCAATGTTCTACCCATCCGGGGCATTGCTCTGTTGCAATCGAAGCCATTCCAGCACCTGAGGTGGAGGCCATGGAGCCATCCTCAGCGCTCAGGCCAACTTTTGCTCCAATGGGGCCTTGGCTGCAGGAGGGGAAGAGAGAGATAGAGAGAAAGGAGAGGGGGAAGGGTGGAGAAGCAGATGGGAACTTCTCTTGTGTGCCCTGGCCAGGAATCGAACCTGGGACTTCCACATGCTGGGGTGACACTCTACCATTGAGCCAACCAGCCAGGGCCTGCATAATTTTTTGAGTAAGTTTGTAAAAATATCAAATCTCAAGGTGTATCTTAGACTCACAGAATCAGAATTAGGAGAATATCAAATGATGATCAGTTTATCTTTCATCCTGAAGGGTAGAAAATCAAAGGCTCAGGAAGGTGAAAAGACATATCCAAGATCACACAACTAGCTGTTAATACTAGTAGAAGTAGCACTAGAACTCTGGACTCTCTTTTCACAATATGGCATTTTTTCTATAATCCTTATATTGTCTCTCATTACACAGATCATTATTTCCATCTCAATTTATATTTTAACTTATTTCAAATTCGTTTTTAAAATTTTACTAAATTTACTGTAGTGACGTCAGTTAATACAATTTTATGCTTTCAGGTGTACAATTCTATAATGCATAATCTCTATATTGTATTTTTATTTTATGTGGCAGCACGTAATCTATTATTCTGCCACTCATAGTCTGGTCTCCAAAACCAGCAGAGTCAGCATCACCTAGGATGTTAGATATTGTGAATCCTGGGCCCCAGCCCAGACCATCTCAATCTGAATCTGCATTTTATAAGACAACTTATGTCACAATACAGTTTGAAAAGTTTTTAAATTAAATTACCTCCTATAATTCAGAAGTGTGTTCTGAACTGAATGAGGAAGTTGGACAACCTTTTAGCTCAGTGGTTTTCAAACTTTATTTTGCCCAAGATAAACTAGAGTAACTTTAAATGTAGGTTCTTGAGCATTACACCTAAACATTCTATTTCTGGATGCCTGGAGTAGAAACTGGCTGGAATTACTTTAACAAGGTATGCAATGTTTTGATGATAAAAAATGTTTTAGTTTCTTCTTAGGTGAGTATTCATGAAAACCTTTATCCCTTCTGTGAAGTGAATACCTGAAACACATTTATAACACAATTGTCAGGACTAGAATAAACTTCTAAGATTCGGGGATGAATGTCTGAAGCAATGAGATTAATATAACATGGTGTGTAAAATATTCTGCATTATTTCCCCGGTGCAGCATCATTGTGCTATTCAAAAAAGTCCCTATGGGCTCTCTTTTCTCAGTTCTCCTTTATCTTATAGACATGGCCAATGGGAAATGGATTTAACTTCCACAGCATGAATTCATATTTGAATCCTTGATTATGGGCTATCTAAACCCGGTTGAAAATAATTAAGCAAATAGGAATATATTGGCTTGTATTACTGAGGAGTCAGGAAAGATTTAGTTTCAAGTAAGGCTGGATCCAGCAGTTCAAAGAGATGCTCAGACTTTTCTCCCACCAGTTCTCTCAACTCTGTTGATCTATATTGATTTCTTTTCTGTTCTGCACAAAGCTGTCATCTAGATGGGAAGGGGGCTACAGACAAACACCAGTTCACAGCCTGCAGTCTCTTCTTCAGCTCCAAAACACAAACCCTAGAGAATGGTTTTGATTCTTGGATCACATGCCCATTTCTGTACTTACGTGGCCGTAAGAAATATGTATGACCTATGCCCGCCATAGCATTAGTGGCCAGTCTAGTGCTCGAAAGCCCCAACTAGAGTTACGTTTTCAGAGTTGAAGGAGTTACTAGACAAAAAAATTAATAGATTTCATCAAAACTTGAAATAGTATCCTTGGTTTGGAAACAACCTAATTGTATACTAGTAAGGGAATCAGGCAACAGTGATATATCTGAACCTGAGATGGAATATTCTACAGACATTAGAAGTGATAGATATGAAGATTACATGGTAAAATAAATTAAGTTTGATATTATAAAAAATGAGAAAAGCAGATCTTGAATTTTGCCTTCACTGTGATGTTGGCACGATTGAAGGGCACATGCATGTCACCAGAGGGCACAGCGTGCAGGGAAACAGAAGCCATCCCAATGCCAAGGCAGTGAGGTTCAAAGCACCAGTTTGCTTTTCGGTTTCTTTCTTCCTGTGTTATCATTCCCTTTCCCCCTTTATTTTAAATGCTATTCATATTTATTTATCTTTAAAATAAAACACCATCATTTTATAAGTTTACTGAATAGTACTTCTAGGCATATTTTTTGTTTGTCTGTTTGTTTTAATCTGAGACATTATTTGGTCCTTCCTCTAATGGACCTCTGAGGGTTTTCGCCTGCCTGGCATTTATTCTTCTTTCTGATAATTAGATCTCTCTTTTGTCTTACTGTAGGAAGTTCCAACAGTAAATCTGTGAGGAGGGTGGGCCTCACTCTGGCCCAGAAATGTGTGACTCAGTCCCAGCCCACATGCATATTGGATCTGCTGGCTTCTGTGGTTGGTTCAGGGATTGTCCTGGGACTCAAGCTGGTTTGGTGAGGTTAGGTTCCAGGAGTTTTACTGGAACAATTTGGAAAAGATAAACTTCTTTCTCTCAGGTACTTTCGAGCTGGTAGCTACGTAAACCAGAAGTAGTCAGTGATCGTTTTCCCTCAAACGATGGTGAGAGATGGTATTTTAGTTATACTTATTGAATCTCAAGATTCTATTATGCTTGAAGTTGATGTACTTGTGAACTTTTTTAAAATTAAGGTTTATAATTTGAGATAATTCTAGATTAACTTGCAGTTGTAAGCTATAATACAGAGTCATCTGTATACTATTGACCCAGTTCTCACCAAAGGTAACATCTTATAAAACTATAGTGGAATGTCACATCCAGAATACTGGCATTGATGCAGTCAAGATATAGAGCAGCCTTGTCCCCACAGGGTCCCTCGTGTTGTCCTTTTATAGCTACACGCCCCCTCCCTCTCCTTTCCTTCCACCCACCCATCCCTGACTCCGGCAACCACTTATCTTTTCTTTATTATTTTAAAATTCTATATAAATGGAATTTTGTCATGTGCAACCTTTTATACTGAGTGAAAAGAGATGGGATTTTCACTTAAAACATGGTCATTCCAGGTTTGCATTCCTATGACTGGCTTCTGGAATCTTGTAAGATGAGGGGGTGTGGCATAGTGGCAGACGCTCTCCATGTCGTGTATTATTTCTAAGGTCAAATCTGAGTTACAGTAATTAGTACTTATTAAGCTCAGTTATCTCAAGTGGAAAGCAGAAATAATAGCTCTTACTTCACAGTCTGTAGGGATTTTAAAGATTCTGCAACCAATTATGCATTTTAAATTTGCTATTAACACTAATTATTTACATTTTAGAGAATACCTTCTCTTGGAAATGTGGCTTTGCTGGGCTTGGTTTCATGGCTCTTTTGATCTTTCTTCCAACTGCTGCTACAGGGAAGAGATAAGGGAGGACCCACAAATGATGCAAGGGATGGTCTGAGTCCATAATGCATAGGCCTTTTCAATTTTTGCTGCTAAATGTCGTAAGACAAACAGATTTCTTTTCATTGGTATGGGTTGAACTACTGTGGCCTTGTCATCACCTCTAATACACTTTGACCTAAGGACTCGTGTTGAACTTGAATATGGAGAGTCTGTGGATGCACTTAGATGTGTGGTGCATCCTCAACTTGTGATACATTTCCTTCAAGACTTGATCATTTTGCAAAATATGGCTCTTGGTCCTTTATGGCAATCAGCAGTTTTGTTTCATGTTAGTAAATGGCACTGCCTACTTTGGAGTATTCTTCAAGCCATAAGCAGAAACCTATTATGTCTCAAGAAACTGAGTGAGGTCCTAGTCTCAGCGAGTCTCAGTAGGTCACTGGTGGTCTTGGGGTTAGTGGTCCAAGCTTGCAGGCATTTGTCTCTCTGCTGTCAAAAGGACAGGATGAAGTTTCATGGCTCATGGGATTCCTTCCAGCTTGAATACTCTAAGAATATGCACTGATTTCCCTGGAGCTGTGTGACATATGGTGCATGCCCACAGGGTTGTTACAGTATGTAGCTGGCTTCTCCACAGTGGGGTCTCAGAGTGTCAGTGACCCCATGTTCTTGTTTCACAATGCTAGCAGATTATATGAGCACAAATACAACCCTAGCAAATTAACAATGGCTTAGGTTTGCTTTCAGTCCACTCTGACCTCTGAAGCCTTCTCCAACCTGGCCCGGTTATTCCAAACTGTTCTGCTCATTACCCAGCTGTGCTCATTTTGATTTACCACATTTTGTCTGATTATTCAGGATCACTAACTACTGGTTTATTCTAATTTTGTTCCTTAAGCCAACACTTAAAATAGTGAAGAACCCGGATTTGTTTGTTTTCATTTCCAAACGATTGTGGACCTATCCATGTGGGATCAAGCATTTGCATCTTGTGGCAGTTCCAGGTTGCTATAAATTTTTTAAATGCTTTTTCTCAGTTTTGTACATTTGCTCTGTGTGTATATGCACAGACCTACTTCTGGATTCCTTAATTCTCTCCTGCTGCTCTATTTGCCTCAGTGCTGATACTATACTCTCTTAATCACTATGGTTTTACAATGAGTTTTACAATCAGCTAAGATGATCCCCTTCTTCTCTGAGCCAACCATCTTTCTCAGGAATAATATGACTATTCTTGGTTTCTGCTCTTTTGTGCATATCATGTTCCACAAAGAACCATAATGTGATTTTCAGTAGAATTTAATTTAATTAACTTTTCAATTTAGGGTACATTTTGATGTCTCAAGAATGTGCCTTTTTATCTATGAGCATAATTTATTTTACTAGTAGTTATTTAAACTTTGAATAAAGTTTTATAATTTTTTTCCAAAAAATTATTGTATATATTTTATGTTTATTTCTAGGTTGTTTATATAATTATTTTGCTCTTACAAATGTTATACTGTATTTATAAAATATGTGAAAAATATACTTTCCTGACATTTTGTGGCTGCTTTATAAATATGCTTTTGATTTTGTTATATTAATTTTACATCTAGCAACCTTGCCAAACTCACTCTTTAGTTGTTTCATAATTCCTTTTATTTTCCATAAAGTCATGATTTGTGAATAATAATCTGGATTTTTCCAAAATCCTTGTCTCTTTTATTTATTTTCTTGTCTTATTTCAATATGTTAAGGGATTGTATTAGTTTTCTACAGGTGCGATAACGGGTTATCACAATCTGGGAGTCTTAACACAACAGAAGCTTATTTTTCTCATAATCTGGAGGCTTGAAGGCTAGAAGTCCATGAGTATAGGTGGGCTCTCTCTGAAGATTCTAAGGAAGAACGCTTCCTATTTCTTCCAGTATCTAGTGGCCCCAGCACTCTTTAACTGGTAGCAGCCTGACTCTGATTTCTACCTTTGTCTTTACTTAACTTTATCTATATGTCTGTTCTCTCTTGTTCTTTGAAAGACATCAGTTATTGGAGTTAGAAAACACTCTAAATCCAGGATGACTTCTTCTCAATATCCTTAACTAATTAATCTACAGAGACTCTCTTTTCAAATAAGGTCATATTCTGAGGTTCTAAGTGGAAATAAATTTTGGGGAGACACTATTCAACCCACTATCAAGACCTTTGCTAGAATAAGAAGAGGTAGTAGTGGGAATTCTTATCACACTCCTAAATTTTAGAGAAGCTTTTACTATTACACAGTTACCATAGTTTGTGGGTTCTAAAGGGCATGGCTTTCCACATTTCAAGAACTCTGAAAATTATCCTAAAACTTAAAGTCCTAAAACTTAAAATCAGTCATCACCATAGTTTAATTGGTAGCATTTTAAAAAATTTTTCTTTGTAGTGCATCTTATAATAAATGGAGCCTTAAAACTAGACCTTTGGTGGTGAACGTGCTGTCATGTATACAGATGTCAAATTATAAGGTTATATGCCTGAAATATGTAATGTGATAAACTAATATTACCTCAATAAAAACACATGGTGCCTTAGATTTAACAGAACAAAATATATATAAGTTTTCTTTTTATTTTTTATTTATTTATTTATTTACAGAGACAAAGAGAGTCAGAGAGAAAGATAGATAGGAACAGACAGACATGAAGGGTGAGAGATGAGAAGCATCAATTTTTTGTTGCAACACCTTAGTTGTTCATTGATTGCTTTCTCACATGTGCCTTGACCATGGGCCTTCAGCAGACCGAGTAACCCCTTGCTGGAGCCAGCGACCTTGGGCTCAAGCTGGTGAGCTTTGCTCAAACTAGATGAACCTGCGCTCAAGCTGGTGACCTCGGGGTCTCGAACCTGGATCCTCCGCATCCCAGTCCAACGCTGTATCCACTGCACCTCTGCCCGGTCGGGCTGAAATTTAAGTTTTAGTGTAGATTTTTATTATTGTTGTTTTTAATAGATTAATAAGTTTCCTTGTATTTTTAGTGTAATAAAAGTTTTTTGTTTTTTCCTTTTTATCATGAATGGATTTGAGTTTTATCGAATGCTTTCTTTCCTTCTATTGAGATAATTATAAGATTCTTCTCTTTTACTTTATTGGTAGGGTAAATTTCATTGATAAGTATTTTAACTTTAAACTCACTTTGCATTCTTTTAACAAGCTCCACTTGGTTATGATATGTTACATTTTATAGGCATCTTTGCCAATTAACAAAATGATTCTTGCAACATGTTCATGGATGAGATCAACCTATAATCTTTCTTCATCATATTATTCAGGATTGGTTTTATGATCAGGATTATACTTGGTCACGGTGTATAATCTTTTTAATGTGCTGTTGGATTTGGTTTGCTAATATTTTGTTAAGGATTTTGCTTTCGTGTTCACCTGTGGATGCTGGCCTTATAAAATGAGTTTGCAAGTGTGTCCCAGTAGAGCCCGAGCTCTACGTCAATTGGGCATCCTCGATTCAACTTCCCTGCACAGAGGGACACTCCTGCCTATCAGCAGGGCTGGCAGCCTCTTCTAGACTATTCTTGAGATGGCTATGAGGATTCTACTTATCCGTGCAGAGACCAACTGGCATCAGAGGAAAGACACGACTGACATAAGTTAGTTGTAAGAGTCACATAGGCAGTTTATTACTCACAAATCCTATGACATGCCTGGGTACAGCTTAAGGGGGCCCTGTCAGTGTGCTCCTCTTGGCTATCTTTGGTCAGAGCTGCATGGAGACAGTCCACATCAAGGCTGGAGTCTGGTCAACTACCGCAGCAGGGGGCCTCTTAGCTTTAGTACCTTTTCTGGCTAATGCCTTCTAACAGGTGTCAATCTACAGGATTTTTACCTCAAACCACCTTTTTGGTAGTTCCTTGCAGGGAGCCTTTATTATGTTAACCTACTGAAATGTTATGTTAAATCACTTTTAAGGTGTTCCTAGGGAAGCTTCTTATTTATGTTAACTTACAGAGTTATGACATCAAGCCACTTCTTATCTATGTATAACTTCACACATACTATCTGGGCCCTGTGTGAAAGGCAGAGTCTGTTTATCATATCTGTACACACTATATTAATTCCTATTCAGACAGCATAACTTTATTTAATTTCCTTAATTGCTTTTAATATTATATCCTAATTATTTTCATATATCTTCCATATTTTTCTATATATTTAATTACTGTAACCTTATATTACTGCAACAAAGTGTAACTTCTATTTAAAAGAAACATTTAAGAAGAATTGCTATTAATTCTTCTTTATATGTTTGGTAGAATCACCTGTGAAACCATCTGGTCCCTGGCTTTTTTGGGAGGGAGGTTTTTTATTTGTTTTACCTATTCAACCTGCTTAGTTGTTATTATTGGTCTTCTTAGACTTTCTACACCTTATTGATTCAATATTGATAGATTATATCATTCTAGTAATTTGTTGATTTCTTCTAGGTTATCCAATTTATTGGTATGTAATAATTCAAATAATCCTTTATTTTTTACTTCTATGACATTGGTTACAGTTTCACCTCTTCCATTTTTTATTGCAAATCATACACAATAAGATATCACTTTACACATGGCTGTTATGATGGTTATTATAAAAAACATAACAAGTATTGGCAAGGATATAGAAAAAATGGGAAATTTTGTACACTGTTAACTATAATGCAAATGGTACAGGCACTATGGAAAACAGTATAAAAGTTCCTTTAAAATAAAAATAAATAAAAATAGAACCAGCATTTTGATTCAGCAGTTGTACTTCTGCATATATAGCCAAAGGGATTGAATTCAGGATCTTGAAGAGATATAGGCACTCCCATATCTATTGCAGCATTATTCACAGTAGCTCAAACATAGAAGCAGCCTAACTGTCCATCTAACCATGAAGGAATGGATGAAGAAATTGTGTTTTACACACACAAAGAGAAGTTATTCATCCCTAAAAAAGAAGAAAACCCTGCATTTTCAATAATATGAATGAACATGGAGGTCATTACGCTAAGCTAAGCACAGTAAGACAGAGACACAATGATACCACTTATATAAGGAGTCTAAAATAGTAAAACTTATAGAAACAGAGATTAAACTGGTGGGTACCAGGAACTAGGATAAGGGAAAAATGGACAGGTTTTAGTCAAAGGGTATGCATTTTCAGTTATACAAGATGAATAAGTCATATATTATACTGATCCTACTTACTATACTGTGTACTATACAGCAGAGAGCCTATAGATCACAATACTGTATTGTATACTTTAAAATTTGCTAAGAGGGTAGACATCATATTAAATGTTCTTATAACAACATAATAATAAGAAGAAATAAAAACAGAAGAGGAAACTTTTGGAATTGGCTATGTTTATGACATATGTCATGGTGATGGTTTCCCATGTGTATACTTTCCTCAAAACTGATCAAGGTGAATATATTAAGTATGTATTTACAATGTTTTACATGTCAAGCATACCTCAATAAAGTGTTTTTTTAAGATTATGCTACTATAAATAAATGATGGTGTTCCCTCATTTTATTCTCTGAAAAAGCATAAATAGAGTGGAATTTTTTGCCCAGCCTTTCATTAAAACTTATCTATAGCCTGACCAGGCAGTGGCGCAGTAGATAGAGTGTCGGACTGGGATGTGGAAGAACCAGGTTCGAGACTCCAAGCTAGCCAGCTTGAGCGCGGGCCCATCTGGCTTGAGCAAAAGCTCGCCAGCTTGGACCCAAGGTCGCTGGCTCCAGCAAGGGGTGGCTCAGTCTGCTGAAGGCCCACGGTCAAGGCACATGTGAGAAAGCAATCAATGAACAACTATGGTGTCGCAATGACAATGAAAAACTAATGATTGATGCTTCTCATCTCTCTGCATTCCTGTCTGTCTGTCCCTATCTATCCCTCTCAGACTCTCTCTCTCTGTCCCTGTAAAAAAAACACAAAAAACTTATTTATAAATATATCTGGGCTGGCTATATTTGTTGTTCTTTTGGGGGTGATGTTTAAACATTTTTTTTTCAACTTTTGTAATAGAGAACTGTTGAGTACATCTTTTTTTTTTTTTTTTTTTTTTTTTTTGGATTTTTTCGAAGTTAGAAGCAGGGAGGCAGTTAGCTTCCCATGTGCACCCAGCCAGGATCCACCCAACCTACCCTCCAGGGGGCGATGCTCTGTCCATCTAAGGCGTTGCTCCATTGCGGCCTGAGCCATTCTAGTGCCTGAGGTGGAGGCCATGGAGCCATCCTCAGTGCCCAGGCCAACTTTGTTCCAATGGATCCTTGGTTGTGGGAGGGGAAGAGAGAGAGGGGAAGGAGAGAGGGAAGGGTGGAGAAGCAGATGGGTGTTTCTCCTGTGTGCCCTGACTGGGAATCGAACCCGAGACTTCCACACTCTGGGATGATACTCTACCACTGAACCAACTGGCCAGGGCCTGTTGAGGTCATCTTTTCTTTCCTGATTCAGTTTCTTAAATTGAATTTTTTTTTTTTAGAAACATGTTTGTTTTGTGTTTTCAAATTAGTTAGCATACAGTTGTTCATAAGATTTGTTTCTGAGAATCCCTGTTGTGCCTCTAATGCCACTTTGGTGGTTCCCAGAACAGTTTTTGTTTAATTTGACTTATTAATTTTTAGCCAGTTTACCCAGCTTTTTTACTGCTTACATCCTGACTCAGTGAGGACTTAGCTCATTTATACTGCTTTCAAGTCTTTCTAATTGGGTAGGTAACCATGTTTTATTTTCTTCTTCTTCTTCTTTATTTTAAGATATCCCTGTGGCAATCTATATAATTTTAAATGATATAAGTATTTCATATTTTTATATTCTTTAGGATTTTTATTAGTGCTCACCTTTTTGAGAGAGTGATTGGAGATAAAGACCCCTCCTTTGGTTTTTCAAATTGCTACTTAACGGTTGGTGGCCCTGTTGCTCAATATAAATGATTGCCCCTAAATGGCATTCTTTATTCCCCTATCCCAGGTCTCCTTGAAAAGTGGTCCAAATACCACTCTATTCACCGAAAGTTTCTACTACTTCAAAAACAGACCATGATTTGAATCTCATTTTGGCAACTTACTAGCTCTGTAACTTAACACAAGAATTTCACCTCTGCGTTTCCTGATTCGTAAAGTCGGAATACAGTTAATCTCCTATGATCACTGTCTGATTCAACTTAGGTGACTTGGTAGTGGGCGTACGACTGGCCTTCATCAAGTAGGTGCACATGCTGTTTCCTTGCCTTCCTGATAAATGTCCTTTACTACAGCGTGCCATTTTTATTTATAGGCAGTAAAAATAACCATGTATTCATTACCAATAATTTGTTAATAAGTTAGTTAGTGCATCATCTAAGTTTATAAGAATATATGGACAGAGGTCTTTCCTCTGCCTTTTCATATGTAGCATGAGGTAGAAGGAAAATTACTTGGCATTGGCATTGTGAGAATTCTAATCTCTATCTGGTCCTTTGAGAAACGTGGTTTATATAGAGTTGAATGGTGATTCCCAGGGTCTTGGGAGTAGGGGAAAAAATACTGGTTAAAGGGAACAAACTTCAAGTCATAATATGAGTAAATTGTGGGATCTAATGTACAGCATTGTGATTATAGCCTATAATTCTGTAATATATAGTTGAAAGTCACTAAGTGAGGAGATCTCAAATGTTCTTACCACAAAAAAGTAGTTACATGAAGTGATGAGTGTGTTAGCTAATGGTGGTAATCATTTTGTAGTATACAAGTGTATCAAATACACATCTGTACACCTTTAACTTATACAATATTATGTGTCAATTATATCAAATAAAACTTGGAAAAAATAGTCCTTTATAGTATATTTTATGTCACATAATCATGTCAAAACTATAGACACTATCTCACCTAAAATGCACATTTGCGCATTCCTTTAAACAGAATTTTATATGTTATATATCCTTAAAGGCTAGCTATGAATTGAGGGCTACACATCTCTGTTGGAAAATAATAGTTTTCTTTAAGTATAGCTGAATGTCATATATTTGATAGTCCTGATGTTCCAATTCCATGCAGACCAATATATCCTGAGTTAGAATATGAGTTTGAAATTGATAAAGAGATTTTTGACATTGTTATTCCTTCTGCCATCAGTCATAATGACCCCAAAAGGAAACCAGAAATGGTTTATGTGCTTAAAAACAGAAAGCAAAATATGTTTTCAACTGTTGGATGTTCTGAGGAAGGAGCCCCTTACAAAATCCCAATGAATCCTACATTAAAACTTTCAAAGTTCTCTTCCTACTTTTTTTCCCCTTTGTATTCCAAGTGATTCTGGAATGACATTATATTAAAGCAGCATCTCAGGCAAGAATATACTTAGTATGTCAATAGTAAGAACAGAATGGCCTTTTGCTTTGTTTAAAAAATGAATAGGTCTTTGGTAGGTGTTGGGAAAACAAGTGTTGTTAGGCTTGCTCGCTTGTACTTTCCCTGATTGGTGCATGAATCCAGGGCAGTGCCATGTGTGTATAGTCTATGTAAGGCTGTAGGGGCTCGCCCTCAGGGCGGCAGATTGCAAATTGCGGTTTGCCTGCGTGTTTGGGAGGGGCCATTGTTTACAATTGTTTGTCAGGGAAGGGGTTCCCTCCCAAGCCTGTTTTTGGCTTGTGGGTCCAGAGAGTCTAGAGAGAGAGAGGGAAGCAGTTCCCTGCTTGCTTGCTCATCTGCTGTTGTGAGATTCTAATAAACAGAATGGCCCACCATTTTCTGGCTTCACTGTTCCCTTACCGTCTGCCTGAATCCAGTGTGAACTGGAATGGCCATGGTCACTGGTCTTAATCTGGCATAGTTAGCAGGATTCGGATCAGATTGGATGCAGCCATGCCGCCCTTGAGGGGTGGGGTAGAGGAGTAGTCATTGCTCTCCAGCACATGGTTCCCCATGGCTCTTCTTTAGGGGACTGTCGGCTGGCTGCTTTTATGACCCTGTGAGAGGAAAGCAAGAGCTCTGTGTGAGAAGCTTCCTGAGGTCAAAAGCTCCATGAAGAGATGCAGATCTGAGAACTGCAGGTCAGGCTGCAGGCTGAGGACCAGCAATGGCCTAAACTGGAGTGAGCTCTGGAAAAGGAGGCCAACTGCTCTTGAGAGCTGAAGTGTGAGATCCAGGTTGAGCACCATTGGTGCCTGGAAATCGAATGGTCTCTGGAGAAGAAATAGTGGGTTGGTGAGTTGCAGTTTGCCCTGGAAGCTGAACACTGGCACTGGCAATTGTTGGAGAAACAACCGTAGGTTCAAGAGCTTGAGTCTCAACTTCAGGCCAAGAGCCAGCAGCCACAGGAGCTGAAATGGTCACTGAAGGAGCAGTAGCATCTGTGCCTGTGGAGTGGCTTTGAGTTGGCAGAAGCAGGGGTTTCCAACTCCTCTTTTGAGAATGAGGAGGCATGGGCTGAAGCTGCTGTCCACAGACTCAGAGCCCAGCTAATGGTCACCCAGGAGGTAAAAACCCAGGTAGAGCTGATAGAGTTGGGAGCACAATTTAGGCAGAAACACACTGAGCCCCTGGTAGTCTGGTGTTGGGCAAACAAATTTATAACAAGTGTTTTTTAAGGTTTGCTAACTTGTACTGGGGTAGCGCTGTGTGTGTGTGTGTGTGTGTGTGTGTGTGCTTGCCCTTAGAGCAGCAGATTGCAAATTGCAGACTGCCTGCCACCATGGAGAGGGGTGATTGTTTGTTATTGTTTGCCTGAGAATGGTATTTTTTCCCCCAGAGACTCCAGAGGGAGGGAGGGAGAGAGAGAGAGAGAGAGAGAGAGAGAGAGAGAGAGCAAGCTGAGGGGCTTGGGAGCCCGGATTTCAGTCTGGCTTGTTTGGTTGGGGAGTGCTGTTTTGCTTGTGGGGCCTGTGAGTCCAGGAGAGTCTGAGGTAAAAAAGGGAAGCAGTTTTCCCTGCCTGTTTGCTCGTTTGCTCGTTTGCTCATTTGCCATTACAAGACTTTAATAAAAGGAATGGGCCTCTATTTTCTAGCTTCACTGTTCCTTTACTGTCTGCCCAAATCCAATGAGAACCTACATGGCCACTATGGTGATTGTCACTGGCCTTACATCTGGTTACTGAGGTTGTGGGACACAGGGATGGATGGCATCATGCTCTCCAGAACAGAGATGGAGAAACTGGCCACCATTATCATGTACGCCTCCTTAAGGCAGCATCTTCAAAGCTGCCATGACAACAGGAATGAGGTGGGAGGCCTCAGGTCCCATGTGAAATTGACAATTCACTGGTCCCCTTCTAATGTGCAGCAGGTGTTGGCATTAGAAGAGATTAGGTACTTTTTTTGACAGGCTCTTAGTGTGTTTGACCCTGCCAGGCCCTGTAAGCTTGCTGAGGGGTTTGATGGATATTGTGGTAATGGACTGAGCACTTATGGAAAGGCACTGAGCTCCGTTAATAAAGAGTTGTATGCTTAGTTGCTTGTAACAGACCTTTACCTTGGTGATTTGCAAGGACAGCTTGGATTAATCATTGAGTAGTGAAATGGACTCTTGGACTGCAACCAGAGGGGGGCACTGGATCCCTTGTTGGATGGACAGGCTACTTTTGGACAGTAAGACAGGCCCTAATAGGGGGTAGGGGCTGTTCCGGTGGAGGCCCTTCTACACCGGGAAGCTGCTCTCATTCAGTTGGAGAAATGCACCAAGGACACTTTATGGTTTCCAGGGATTCAGTCGGAGGCTAGAGAAGAGTCTCCAGTTAGTGCCTTGGGCAGAGTGCTCAGGGAGACATTGTGAAGGGCACCTTTGTAATTATGGTAATTGTATAACTTGTGCTGTTACTGTAGTCTGTTTGTTAATAAAATGTACCTCACTCCTCCCACAAGGATCATCGAGGAAGGCTCTGTGGTGTAGATTGTGAAGCGAGCAATCTTAAAGGGGTGGAATGTTGCACAAACAAGTGTGTTTAGGCTTGCTTGCTTGTATTTTGCCTGTTTAGTTAATGAGCACCGAGCAGCAGCGCCATGTGTGTATAGTCTGTGGAAGGCTGCGGGTGCTTGTCTTCAGGGCGGCAGATTTCAAATTGAAGATTCCCTGCCTGTTTGGGAGGGGCCATTGTTTGCTATTGTTTGCCAGGGCAGGGGTCCCCTCCCAAGCCTGTTTTTGGCTTGTGAGTCTGGAGAGTCTGGAGAGAGAGAGGGAAGCAGTTTTCCCTGCCTGCTTGCTAATCTGCTTCTGTGAGATTCTAATAAAAGGGATGGCTCACCATTTTCTGGCTCTACAGTTCCTTTACCGTCTGCCCGAATCCAATGTGAAGCTGAATGGCCATGGCCACTGGCCATACAGTAGTCAAGAACAAAATATCCCCACACAACAAAGAAAGAAGGAGAGAGAGAAAATTTATTAACACCAGCTTTGACCTAATGCTAGAAGCAGAAAAATGTCAGGCTCCTAAATGTTCCCAAATAAATAAAACAATGGAATACATATAAGAAGGTAAAACTCAAAAGAAATAAATTTGAAGGCTTAAAAATTTTAAAAGCAATAATAAGTAAATAGAATATATTAAAAGACCCTACTTTATAGGGTTGCAGTGAGGATTAAATCAGGTGATACAAAGATCTGTAACAATTATCTGGTACATAGTTATAGAATAGTCAAGATTGCTGTGAATTTCTATTCTTTTTCTTAAGAATTTGTGTATTTATAAAGCATGAGCTCTTGCTTCTTTTGCTGCTTCTCAAAATATATTTTGCAAAATAAATTAACAGTGGAAAGAATTTTGCTTGGGGGAGATAGTTAATCTTGTCAATGAATTATTTGTTTCCTAGGATTTCTTAGAACCATATGCATCTGAACAATTATTTGCTAACTTGAAAGATCACATAGATGGGGTAGTTTTGACATGAGCACACAGCAGAGGATTCTTTAGCTTCCAGGGCTGGCTGGAGATAAGATCAAAGCTCAGCGAATAAATACCTAAAGGCAATATCACCCTTACTAGTGGAAGTCCCAAATGTAGGAGCAAGAAGCTGGACTGGGGGTGTAGTAAAGGTTAGGAAACTATGTCCTTAACAGAAACAATCTCTAATTTACAAATATCCTTCCTAGACTCCAGGGAATTTAGAAGATTTTAAAAAAAAATGACAAAACCTTATTCATGAAGGTAATGATGGGTAAATGATTTCATAATAACTGCCAAGTTCATCCCTGCTACTAGATCATTGTGTTGTACAAATTGATGTGCTATAGCACTGTTAGCCATTTGTGTTCTTAATTTAAGCATGTCCCTAAATGCTTTGATTCAGGGACTCTCTTAAAGGAATGAATAGATCAAAGGGCATTGCTGTGTTGTGAATAAAAAGGCAAACTCTGTTATCAAAGCTAAAATCTGACTATAAGGCCAGTGGTTGTGGCCATACAAGTTTACATTGGATTTGGGCTGATAGTAAAGAAATTGTGGAGAAATGGTTGGCAATTCCATTTATTAGTGCAGTGGTTCTCAAAGTGTGCTCCAGGGTGCACTGGTGCACCCTAGAAGATTTCCAGCTGCACCCTATGGTATTCCAGAGAAATATGAGGCTGTTGGGGACCAAAAAACCAACAGGGTTTTTGGCGTTTAGATTTTTGAGGGACAGAGGTGTGGGGAATTGGCTGTAAGCTGAAACTCAGCCCAACCCCCACCTCACTTGCCTGATTAGGTTGCAAAAGGCTGTTAAGCTGTGGTGCTATACTGTTTACACTACCCCCATGTTCCCTGGAAAGACTGGAGGCAAGTTTCTTCTATCCTTAGTTTGGTATAAAGTTAAGACGATATGTATGATGTGGGTTGTAAAGCCAGTAGCCACGGCCACCACTACTCAGGCAAAGTGCAAGCGAGCAAATCTAACACACTTGCTCTACATACATGTTTGCCCAACACTAACCCTTGAACATTCATTTGCTAGCTGGATAAATTTAGGTCTGAACTTACCTCCAAGTATGTTTCCTCATCTGCCAATGGTTCATGAGAGCTCATACCTCAGAGGGTGACTGCAAGCTTCAAATGAGGCTCCTGTATTTACAATGCTGAGCCCAATGGGGAGTTCATACAAAGCACTTGCTATTAGATGCTATTGTTTTTGACATGTGCCTTAACCGCGGGCCTTCAGCAGACTGAACAGAGCAACCCCTTGCTGGAGCCAGCGACCTTGGGTCCAAGCTGGTGAGCTTTTTGCTCAAGCCAAATGGGCCCGCACTCAAGCTGGCGACCTCAGGGTCTCAAACCTGGGTCCTCCATATCCCAGTCCAACGCTCCATCCACTGCGCCACCACCTGGTCAGGCCATCCATTTGTTTTTATCTGAACTGTCTTACAAAGTCATACTCTATAATTTGAGTGGCTGTGATAAACAATTTTTAATGCCTCCGTCCAGATGTATGCAGTGGTATTTTTCAAAGATCATTCTTCTGTCATCTTCAGGGGCAAAATATATTAAATAACATAAATGATTCACTAATTCTCAAAGGCTAGTTGAGATAAATATTTATATTGGTCATTTATCATCTATTTAACACTCAATGGCTTATTATATCCACATTTACTATGTTATCTGTTTTAAATATTCCCAGGTGAATGATTTTTCTTTGCAGCTACACAGAGGGAGATGCTAATAGCAAACTGACATGATATATCTCTGCATCTTAATATGTGTATTCAATTAATTTATACACAGTGACCTTCTATGCTATTTCACAGATCAGTATGCCTGCTAGACCCAAAACCTAGTAGAAAACAGCTTGACCTTCAAAGAATGGTGCTTTAGAAAAATGAGAAATTATAGAAATCAGAGGTGATAGCATTGGGATTATAATAGTCACTTTTTCCTTCCATATGTCCCATGTTTTGCCCAAAATCCATTTCAAATTGAAATAGTAATTTGAGGAATACTTATTGAACACTTACTATGCACTGGAGGAACAACATACAGTGAGATATCTTGTATTTAAGTGTCTCATACTCTAGTGAGGGCGACAAGCTTGTGATCAGAAACTGCAGAACACTCCAGTATGCATAGGATATATCTGAGGGAGAGGCACCTAACTTGTTGGGAAGCAGTCAAAGGAAGTTTCACAAAGGAGGAGATACCCAAAAGTGTTACTCACTACACAGTGTTAGGCTTTCTTGTTGTTTACAGGTGTATCCATGATGATGTATCTCTGACCTGTCACACAGGTTTTAACTAATTTAAAGATTATACATTAAATTATGTAAAGTAATTCTTTTTTTTTTATTCATTTTAGAGAGAAGACGCAGAGTGAGAGAGGGAGAGAGAGAGAGAGAGAGAGAGAGAGAGAGAGAAAGGGGGGGAGGAGCTGGAAGCATCAACTCCCATATGTGCCTTGACCAGACCAGTGCAGGGTTTTGAACTGGTGACCTCAGTGTTCCCAGGTCGACGCTTTATCCACTGCGCCACCACAGGTCAGGCTGTAAAGTAATTCTTAAACGACCCTGAGTATAATTTAGCCTGGTCAAAGTATAGGGTAATACAAGAGTACTCTAGGCTGAGGAAATGAGGTGAGCAAAGGCTTGATGCTCAGAGATAGCAGGACAGGTATAGGGAATCATAAATAACTCATTGTTACTAGTTTAAAGTATAGTATTAGGTGCAGAAGGATGAAGCTGCTGGTGTAGTCAGGGCAAGGTGATAGGAGCCTTTGAGCCATTGCTCCTGCTGTTCTTCCTGCATGTGTCCTTTTCACAGGCTTGTCCAGGTGAATTGTGTTAGCTCATGTAAGGTAAGCAAGGAGTAAGAAATGTCACACCGGAGAGGAAGGTTAAGAGCCATCCTGGGATCCTGCCGGCATTCTTTAATATGTACTTGCATCGTAACAGCGGGCAACTCTCAGCCAACATATATAGGAATGAGAAAGAAAGGTTTGATGTTATAAGGCCCAGGGGTTTGTGGGGTCATTTGTTAATACAGCACAACTTTAGTCTAAGCCAGCGATGTTCAACCAGTCTGCTACAAGAATTTTTAAAACATGCAGTACCTGACTATTTAGTCAGGGCCACTGACCTCTTTTCCCTTAGATTGTCAAATAAAAAATGACAACAGCCAACACAACAATAGCCATCCAATGTGAATGAATCAAAATTATACCTATTTTTTTTGTCACATCAGCAAAAAATACATTTTTCAGTGTCTTGCAGAATTTTAGTAGTTAGTTTATATGTGTCATGAGATGAAAAAAGGTTGAAAGTCACTGGTTTAAGCTGTCTGTAACCATTATATTAGACTGTTTGGTGGGATATATATTTGTGTGTATATATATGTGTGTGTGTATATATATATGTGTGTGTATGTATAGATATGTGTGTGTTATAGATATGTGTGTGTGTATGTGTGTGTGTATATATATATATATAAATATATATATATATATATATATATATATATATATATATAGAGAGAGAGAGAGAGAGAGAGAGAGAGAGGTACAACATAAATAGAAATGTGCAGAATTCACAACAGTACGGATATAAAAGGGATTAAGAAGTATAAACTGCCAGTTTGTTACAAATATACTTATGGGAAATATAGTTAGTAAAATGGTAATAACTGTGTGGTATCAAGTGGACTAAGCGATTAGATCACTTTGTAATGTATATAAATGTCTAATCTCTGTGTTGTACACTTGAAACTATTATAATTTTGTATGTGAACAGTAATTGAAAAATAATTTCAAAAACTGTATAACATGCAATTTAATTGTATAACATGCAATTTAATGCATATACAAAATTAAAATGAATAACAACACAAAAAATAAGAGGGAGTTAAATAACTTTTAAGTATTGTAATGTCCTTACATTTTCTAGGAAATGCTAAACATACCAATTTACAAACTTTAAATAGACAAGTATATGTGATCTATTCTCTAGGGTTACCACTGAAAGAGCAGCAAAAAACATCTAATACACTTGTGAGGCAAACAGGTAAGTAATAAAAACCTACTTGAATGATATAAAAGAAAAGTAGTTTCAGTGTTTGCCAGAATAGTGGCAAACGGTGAAACTGATTAGTATAATTATAAGTTTACTTTAAATGTATAAGTATTTAAATTAAATATAAATACTTTTGTTAAGCAACAAATATTGCCAGATTGAATAATAATATTAATTTGAAAATTAAGATAAACTCTATTAATTTTAAAATAGACACATGGTAAACATAAGGATGTAGTAAGCTTGAAAATAAAAACATGGAAATTATATACCTAAACTCTATGGACTAAATTGTGTTCCTACAAAATTCATATATTGAAGACCAACCCCAATGTGACTGTGTTTGATTGTAGAGCTTTCAAGAGGTAATTAAGGTTAAAGGTAGGATACTAATCAGCTTGGTATTCTTATAAAGGAGAGATATCTGTCTTCTTTCCTTTTGCCATTTGCATGCACTGAGGAAAGGCCATGTAAGAATAGGGTGAGAAGGTAGCCATCTACAATAACAGGAGAGACACCAGACACCAACGCTGCTGGCATCTTGATCTTGGATTTCCAGTCTTCAGGACTCTGAGCAAATGAAATTATATTGTTCAAACTGCTCAGTCTATGGTATTTTTTTAATGCAGAGTAACATAATAACAAAAAGGAAAGCTGGTAAATTTAAAATAATGTCAGAGAAATTTGGGTTTAAGGCAAGAAAATAAATTTAAAACAAATATGGGATAGTGTATAATTACAAAAAATTCAATCTCTAAGAGGGTCAAACAATCATTGCTACAGTAATAACATAACCTCAAAATAAGAAAAACAGAATTTGATAGTACAAAAAGGATAAACAGGCAAATCTGCAATCACAGAAAAATATTTTAATACAATTCTCTAAGTTACTGATAGAATATTAAGAAAAAATGTAAGGGTATAGATTTGAACAACACAATAAAACTTAACTATTTGAGATATAAAAAGACTGCAATGAACAACTGCAGAACATAATTTATTTTTCAAGAAAATAGGAAATATTTACCAAAATTAATAGTACAATATGCCAAAAAGAAAACCACAACAAATTTTAAACGATTGAAGTCACAGAGAAAGGTCATTGCCACTATGGAACTGAACTAGAAATCATTAATAAAGTGATAGCTAGAATATCCCTGAATATGAAAATTAACCAATGGATATTAGAAATGTAGAATGACAAAAATATGACTTGCCAGAAGTTGTGAAATTTACTAAAATCCATGGTCTAAGGAATATTTTTAACTCTAAATACATATATTTAAAAAGAAGAAACACTGAAAATTTGGGAGCTAAGTATTTATTTCAAGAAATAACAAATAAGTGGCAACTGAAAACCAAGAAATTAGAATATAGGAAATAATATACTATATAAGAGGAGAAATTAATACAAAATAGAAGTATGATAAGAAGTACTAACAAAGTTAAAATTTTTTTTTAATTTATATTTGTAAACCATGGAAAGACTGATCAAGAAAACAGATAAAAGCACTAATCACCAATATATACATTGGAAGGGAGACATAACTGAAGACCCTGACAATATTACAAAGATAACTAGAAATATTTTTGAATAACTACACATTTAGAATGAATTTTGAACATCTAGATAAAAGACAAATTCTAGAAAAAATAAAGTCTAAAATTAACAAGACATTTACATTAAAAAAAACTTTTTTAAATAACTCCATTTTGGAAGAAGCCCATCAATAGATGAGTGGATTAAAAAGTCATGGTACATTTGCACAATGGAATGTTACTAGGTTTGTAAAAGAGAAGGAAATCTTACCTTTTGCAACAGCATGGGTGGACCTGGAGACTATTAAACTAAGTAAAATAAGCTTGTCAGAGACACAAATACAATATGATTTTACTTATACTATGTGGAAGCTAATGAACAAAATAATCTAACAAAAAAGAAACAGATTTATAGATACAAAGAACAGATTGACAGCTGTCAGAGAGGAAGATGGTTGGGGGTGCTGAGTGAAAAAGGTGAAGGTATTAAGCAAAAACAAACAAACAAACCCAAAGACACAGACAATAGTATAGTGATTACCAGAAAAAAGGGCGGGGGTTAGAAGAGGGTAAACGTGCGATAAATTGTGATGGAAGGAGACTTGGCTTGGGGTGGGTGGTGAACACAATACAGTGTACAGATGATATATTACAGAATTGTGTACCTGCAACCTACATAATTTTATTAACCAATGTCACACCAATAAATCCAATAAAAATAATAAAACTGACACAGGGAAAAGAATAGACAACCTTATATCTGGAAAAGAGAATAAATTAGGAAATTTAAAAAAATAACGTCACCAGACAGAAAACTCCAGAGCCAGAGCTCTAGTTGCCGCTCTATTGGACTGGATACTCCATTGACCTATTTAAGGTTATCTCCTGAAAGCCAATAAAACCTTTTGCTTAAAGAAGAAATATTTTGAATCTTTCATTTTAAGACTGAAAATGAGATGAGAATAGTTGATATTATAATTTTACACTATTATTGGATCAATGGTAAAGTAATAAAATGGATTAAAAATTGGAAAACAACGGTCATTATCAAAAATATTTTAAATCTTAGACTTACAGATTTGAAGAAACATGACAGCTTCTGGTGGTAAAACTCTCCAACACCCTACCAAAATCAAGAAGATCACAAAACACACTGAAACTGTGTCTTTGGGTTACTAGAAAACAGAGATCTGAATTATAATAATCACAAATACCTGTAGGTAGAGTAGAACTCTAAGCGAGTCCCTTTCTTGCTAGCTACTGTGAGGCTGTAGATGTAGAGGGCTATCTGTAGAGGACGCCGGGGAGCCTTGACAGAATATAGGTTGGAAATAATCCCACTGGTTAAATCTGGAAATATTTAAGCACCAGAATAGTTAAATACAGGAATAAACTATAAACGAGCCTGACCTATGGTGGCGCAGTGGATAAAGCATTGACCTGGAACACTGAGGTTGCCAGTTCAAAACCCTGCACTGGTCTGGTCAAGGCACATATGGGAGTTGATGCTTCCTGCTCCTCCCACCTTTCTCTCTCTCTCTCTCCTCTCTAAAATAAAGAAATTTAAAAAAAAAACTATAAACAAAAGATTGAGAGTCTTTAAATCCATAATGGTGACACCCAGATAGATAAATATATAAATAAAGGAGATTGGGGGTTGTTTTCTACACTAGAATGCTGAGAACCAGCTAGTAATTATAGAAAGAATGTTAGAATTAAAAAATTATTATTTTGAGGGTTTCACAGAAAATTCTTGTTCTAGCAAGAAGTGTCTATAAATGCTACAACTAGGGGAAATTTTTACAAAGAACGGAATATTTGAATGGCCATAGAGTGTCTCTCCAAAGAATGCTTAGTAGTTGAAAGGAAAAATAGTAACTTTCTAGTGAAGAAAATGGTTTCCTTATCAAGATAATAAAAATTATCACCAGCAAGAGATAAACACCGTGTTCCTCCCAATGTGATATTGTGGGAACACCACTTCTCTTGACTAAAGCTGAATTTATTGATGAGAAAACATCAGACTATCTAAAACGAGAAGCCTTTTGTTAAAAAAAAGGAACTATAGTATTCAAAAATATCAATGTCATGAAAGACGAAAGCTATGAAAATGTTCTATATTAGAGAGACATAGAAACCTAATGCATTTCTAATATTAAATTGGATATTGTGTTAAAAGGGAAAAAGGGTTTTTTGAATTAACACATTGGGTCAGTTTCCAAAATTGGAATCATTTGGTAAAATATTCTATCAAATCCTGGCTGGGTAGCTCAGTTGATTAGAGCATTATCCTGATGCACCAAGGTTGCCAGTTAGACTCCCAGTCAGGGCATATACAAAAAATATTAACCAATAGATGCATAGATAAAGTGGAACAGCAAATGGATCTCTCTGTCTCTCTCTCTCTCTCCCAACCTCTCCCTTCCTCTCTCTTAATAAATAAAAAAAATAAAATACTCTATCAATGTTAAATTAATCAATATTGATAATTATATTGTGGTGATGTAAGACAATGATCCCTATTCATAGGAAATACACACTGAAGTATTAAGGGGTGAATTTCCATGAGGAATGTAACTTATTCTCAATTTAACTAGAAAGAAATATACACATACACATAGAAAGGAAATAGGAAAAATAATCAAGCAAATAAACTATTCTCAACCTCACTAATTATCAGGGAAAAGCAAATCAAAAACACAATGAAGCATCACCTCACATCTGTCAGAATGGCCGTTATAAAAAAGACAAAAAAAAAATTAGCAAGTGTTGGTGAGGATGTGTAAAATACGGAACCCTCAAACTCTGTTGGTGAGAATGTAAAATAGTGCAGCCATTATAAAAACAGTATGGAGGTTTCTCAAAAAAATAAAAATAGACCTACCATACAACTGTGCAATTCTACTTTGGGGCATTTATCCAAAGAAAATAAAAGCACTAATTCAAAGAGATATATGCACCCCATTTTCACTATAGCATTATTTGTAATAGCCAAGGTATGGAAGCAACCCAGGTGTCCGTGGTACATGAATGGTTAAAGAAGATGCGTAATACACAGGATGGACTAAAGTAGGTTTACAGTTGTGAGTATTCAAAATAATTTATTCTTGTATTGTTATTAATTATTGTGTTACTTATCTGTATTACAACTATAAATCTATTTGGCTAACTCTGTATGCATTGGAATATTACTCAGCCATAAAAAAGAATGAAATGTTGGCATTAAGAAACATGGATGTACCTTCAGGAAATTATGCTCAGTAAATGTTGAAAAGAAAATGGCAAATTATTTTATGATTTCATTTTCATATGGAATCTAAAAAAAACCAAACTAAACAAAATGAAACAGACTCATAGATACAGGAAACAAACTGGTGGTTTCTAGAGACGAGAGGAGTTGCGGATCAGTTAAAATGCATAAAGGAGATTAAGAGGTAAAAACTTCCAGTTATGAAATAAGTCACAGGAATGTAATGTTTGCCACAGGAAATATAGTCAACAATATTGTAATAACTTTAGATGGCGGCAGATAGTAACTAGACTTACCATGGGGTTATTTTATAATATACACTTGAAACTAATAGGATATTGTATGTCAATTACATATCAAAAAGAGAGAAATGAATTCACAGAAGAGTATTATGAGTGATTTTTGCACACTTATGGTAAATTTTCTGCTAGTGTTTTCTGACTAAAAATTTTTAAATGGTTAAAGAGGTCATTATTTTCAGATGATAGGCTTGTGGACCTAGAAATTTTAAGGGACTCAAATAATTTATTTATTAATAATTGAACATGTATTTACCTACATACACATAAATATACCTAGACAGATAGACTTACATTCATAGAAACATAAGTTGAGTGAAAGAATTTGTATGTATATCACAAGTGTATTTCTATGTATAAGTAACAAAGCATAAACTTTGCAATAGCACCAAAATCCCCTTGTCAAATAACTAAAAATGAATTAGAGGGAAAAAAAATCAGTCTCCATATAGAAGACAAATGCAAATCAAATCGAACAAATAAAACATTAAGAGAAATTAAAGACCTACATTAATGGAGGGATAAGCCATATGATGTTTGTTGATTGAAATATTTGATATTGTTATTTATGCCAATTTTCCTCAAATTGATATATGGTTATAATGCAATTACAATCAAATTTGAGACTGTATGCAAATTGAAAAGGTGACTATTATATAGAGATGAAAACATCAAATGTTTAAAATAAATTTTAGGAGTAAAGTTTATGAATTTATACTAATAGTAAACTTATGAATCTTCAATAATAAATATACTATAGAATTGGTACAGGTATTGACAGACCAGTGGATCAGAATCTCTATATATACATTAGTCTCTATATATCTATACATTTAATTTATGACAAAAGTAATAGTGTTACAGAAATATGAAGAAAGAATGGTCCTTTAAGTAAATATGATTGGTTCAGTTGGATAATCCTGTAGAAATAAAAAAATATTTATTTTCCATATTCAAAAATAAATCTAAGGTGAATTTCCATATATACTATTTTCTTGGTGGAGTTGGCAAAGATTTTTTACACAGGACACAGAAAGCAATGATCATGGGAAAAAAAGATAGACTGTACTACATTAAAATTAAGAACTTCTGTTTATCAAAAATGCCATAAAGATAGTAAAAATGTTAAGTCAAAGTAAGGAAAAGATATTTGTGTTGCACATAATTGAGGAAAGGCTATGTCCAGAATGTGTACAAAATTCTTATGAACAGTAAGTAAAAGATCAAATCCAATAAAACAGTGAAGAGGATACTTGAATAGATACTTCACAAAAGTAGACATCCAAATAGCAAATAAATACTATATGAAAAGATTCTTAACCCTTTTGCCTATTAGCAAAATGAAAATGAAAACAATAATATGATATTACTGCATGCCCACCAAATTGGCTAAAATAAAATGAACAGCCGATGTCAAATCCTGGCAAAGATGTAAAGCAACTGAAACTTGAAAGCATTGCTAGTGGGAGAATAAATTTGTATAATCACTTTGGAAAAACCATTTTGCAATATCTGCTAAAGCTGCATATAGGCATACCTCATGATATTTCTTAGTTTATGCACAACAGAAATGCATATGTTAAGTTCTCCAAAAACCATGAATATTCATAGCAGCACTATGTACAAGAATCAGAAAGTAGAAATGGCCAGCCTACAGTAGTGTAAATAAACTGAACTGTATAGATTCATAACATGGGAAAGCATGTAGCAAGTACCCTACATGCATTAGGAATGAATCTCACAAACAGCATTGAGAGAAAGAGTCTAGGACCAACATAGTATATGTACATTTATAGTAAGTACATTTTTTATAGAAGTTGAAACTAATCTATGGCATTAGAGATCAGGATAGTGATTACCCTTAAGGAAGAAAAGGTTAATGAAGAGAAGAGAACAATATAGACTTTCTGGACTGCGGGCAATGTTCTATTTTTGTAATTAGGTTGCACATTACATGTCAGCCAAACCACATCTTAATCAGGCGACCATCAGCTTTTTCTCTGTATCTATTGTTTCTGTTTTGTTAGTTTATTGTGAAGTACAGGTTCCACATATAAGTGAAATTATATGGCATTTGTCTTTCTCTTATCATTTAGCATAATTCCCTCTAGGTACATCTATGTTGTTGCAAATGGCAAGATTTCATTCTTTCTTATGGTGGAGTAATATTCCATTGTATACATGTACCACGTCCTCTGTATCTATTCACCTATTGATGGACAATTAAGTTGCTTCCATATCTTGGCCTTTGTAAATAATGCTGCAGTGAACATGGGGGTGGATGTATCTTTTCAAATTAGTGTTTTAGTTTTCTTAGGAAAAATACCCAGAAGTGGAATTGCTGGATCATGTAGTACTTCTAATTTTAATTTTTTGAGGAACCTTTATAGTATTATAGTATTAAAGTTTTATACAGTCAGTCTTCATCTACATATATCTACATATTTTTATTTTTGCATGCATTACCATTAGAAGTTCCTTAAATATTTTCCTTAGTTTGCATTTGCTAGTAAGAAATTCCTCTTTTTTAATTGTGTGTGTGTGTGTGTGTGTATATATATATATATTTTCTCCAAGTGAGAAGCGGGAAGATAGACAGATTCCCACATGCACTCATACCAGGATCCACCCAACAATCCCCGTCTGGAGCCAATGCTCTGCCCATCTGGGGCAATAATGTCAACCAAGCTATTTTTAGTCCCTGAGGAGGAGGCTCCATAGAGCCATCATCAGCACCTGGGCTTGAACCAATTGAGCCATGTCTGTGGTAGGAAAAGAGAGAGAGAGAGAGAGAGAGAGAAAGGGGAGGATGAGGGGGAGGGGAGGGGAGGAGAAACAGATGGTTGCTTCTCCTGTGTGCTCTGGACAGGAATGAACCCAGAACATCTACATGCCAGGCCGACACTCTACCATGAGCCACCAACTGGCCAGGGCCTAAAAATATTTTTATTATTGTTTTCTTTGGGGGGGGGCGGTTGATGCATGTTTTTGTGGACATGAAGTTCTAGTTTGGCAGTTATTTTCCTTCACCATTTTGAACATTTTTTTATTTAATTAATTTTATTTAATTGTTTACATAGATTCTAAGTTAACCTTGATGCATCCCTCCTCCCCCATATTCCCCTGCACATCTCCCTTGCCCCCTCCTGACAGCGCCCCCCCTTTCAGGTTTATCCCACCCCATCATCCCCTTTCCCTCTGTCCTCTTTTCCTCTGGTCACTTTGATCCCTCCTCTGTCTCAATTCCTTTCCTCAGTTCTCAGTGTTTCTTGGATTCCTCAAATGAATAAGGTCATATAATATTTTTCTTTTTCTGTCTGGCTTATTTCACTCAACATAATAGTTTCCAGGTCCCTCCATATTATTGCAAAAGGTAATATTTCCTTCTTTCTCATGGCCCTATAGTACTCCATTGTATATATGTACCACAGCTTTTCAATCCACTCATCCACTGATGGACACTTGGGCTATTTCCAGCTCTTCCCTATTGTGAACAATGCTGCCATAAACATGGGGGTGCATTTCTTTTTTTCAGTCAGTGATATGGTGTCCTTGGGATATATTCCTATAAGTGGGATAGCTGGGTCAAAGGGCAGTTCCATTTCTGATATTTTGAGGAATCTCCATACTGTTTTCCACGGTGGCTGCACCAGTCTGCATTCCCACCAGCAGTGCAGGAGGATTCCCCTTTCTCCACATCCTCTCCAGCTTGGTAGTGGCATAAGAACAGGCATATAGATCAATGGAACAGAACAGAGAACCCAGAAATAAACCCACACCTTTATGGACAACTGATATTTGACAAAGGAGGTAAGAGCATACAGTGGAGTAAAGACAGTCTCTTTAACAAATGGTGTTGGGAAAACTGGACAGCTACCTGCAAAAACATGAAACTAGACCACCAACTTACACCATGCACAAAAATAAACTCAAAATAGATAAAGGACTTAAATGTAAGTCGTGAAACTATAAGCATCCTAAAAGAAAACATAGGCAGTAAACTCTCCCACATCTATCACAGTGATATATTTGCTGATTTATCTCCATAGGCAAATGAAATAGAAGACAGGATAAACAAATGGGACTATATCAAACTAAAAAGCTTTTGCACAGCTAAAGACAATATGAACAGAATAAAAAGACAAACCACACAATGGGAGAACATATTCGACAACACATCTGATAAGGGGTTAATAACCAAAATTTATAAAGAACTTGTAAAATTCAACACCAGGAAGATAAACAATCCAATCAAAAAAATGGGCACAAGAAATGAATAGACACTTCTCCAAAAAGGACCTACAGATGGCCAATAGGCATATGAAAAAATGCTCAACATCACTAATCATTAGAGCAGTGGTTCTTAACCTTTTTTGAGGTACTGAACCCACCAGTTTCATATGCGCATTCACCGAACCCTTCTTTAGTGATAAATAAAATATGATTTTTTTTTTCAAATTCAAGACATAAGTATATGTTTTTTTATTGGTGCACAAAATGAGCCGTGCATGAACAGCACCTTGCTCAAAGAACAAAATCAACAAAATGCATGAACTCACAATGAATTACGGTATTACTTTATTCTGGCCTCCACAGCAGTGCCTTCTCTGAACCCCTGAGACCGACTCATCGAACCCCTAGGGTTCGATAGAACCCAGGTTAAGAACCACTGCATTAGAGAAATGCAACTTAAAACCACAATGAGATACCGCCTCACACCAGTCAGAATGTCGCTCATTAACAAAACAATACATGATAGGTGCTGGCGAGCATTTTGAACATATTTCATTGTCTTCTGACTTCTATTTCTGTTGAGAATTCAACTCGCTTTTTGCTCCTTTGAAAGAATGTCAGAGTCCAGTTCTTAACATTTCTTTCTTTCTTTTGTTTTCAGCTTTTTACTCTGATTTTTTTTTCCTATATAATTACCTATCTTGGTGATTATAGTGATTCTTGAATTTGTGGTTTGTTGTCTTCTGGAAAAATCTTTGTAAACATCTCTTTAAATATTGTTCCTACAACATTTTCTCAACTCTTTCTGGAAATTCTAATGACATATATTATACCTTTTCATTGAATCCCATTTGTCTTTTATTAATTTTTTATCTTTTAAAAATGTCTATGCTTCAGCTTTAGTATATTCTTATTTAATTTCCCAATTAACAAATTTATCAGCTTTATTATCTGTATGTAATTCTAGTTATTGTATTTTTTCACTTTTTTTTAAAACTTTTTTATTTTATTCATTTTAGGGAGGAGACACAGAGTGAGAGAGAGAGAAAGAGAGAAAGGGGGGAAGAGCTGGAAGCATCAACTCCCATATGTGCCTTGACCAGACCAGTGCAGGGTTTTGAACTGGCGACCTCAGTGTTCCCAGGTCGACGCTTTATCCACTGAGCCACCACAGGTCAGGCTGTATTTTTTCACTTTTATGATTTCCCTTAGATTCTTTTTAATAGATTTCAATGGTCTCCTGAACTCTCTGATCATCCCTTCTAAACTTTTGTACTAATAGTTACTTTAAATTCCATGTCTGATAGTTTTAGTAACTGAATCACTAGTGAGTGTATTTTTATTTCATTTTATTATAAACCATCTGTTTTTGTATTCTACTATTTTTTGAAACTTAGTCTTGACTCCTGATAAGTTGAATAATATGTATATTTTAAATTGTATTGAATGTCAAATATTGTTTGTGGAGAGTTGCAGAGATAACTCAATGATCTGGTGATATTATCTTCTTTCTGATAAGATTTAATTTTGCTTCTAACGCTATGTTGCACTTGGGACAAACCACGTAAATTCAATTTGCAGTTGAGCTGATTTCAACTGGATTTTAGTCTTTGTTAGTGTCAGTCTGTTTCTGTTTAGCCCTTACTACCTTGGTGTATCCCTTCCGACATCCTGACTGAAAACCTTAGGTGCTTACCTTGATTCCTGGTTATTGGTGACTTCTACCTACAAAGTTTTTTCCTCACACCCTTGAAATTATCCAATGTTCAGCTTCAGCCTCTCAGCTGCTGCTTTATGTTCATTATTGGTATCTGATAGCTTTATGCCCCTAATGGTATCTGCTAATTCCCATATTGATAGTCAGATAAGTTTAATGGGCAATTGCTGTGAAGCAAGATCCTGTCCCCAATGTCAACATCACCTCCATACCTCCCTTCTCTACAGATCCTCAGTACCTTCAAATATGTTATTTTTTAAGTCTTTGGGAAAATTGGTCTTTCCGAGTTAATCTGCTAAAAATGGAAGACCTGTATATCATATTTTGGGGGAGAATTTTCAGCTCATTGAGTCATGTGATGTTATCAGATTATCTTTTAGAAAAGACCATTAGAATGACTAAAATTGGGGTCTACGTAGAATCCCAAGATAAACTACAGCCTTTGCAAATTACATTGAAATTCATTAGAAGTGTATTTCACTAAAACAAGTAATTAAAATACTTTATATAGTGAAATCTCCCTTTGTAGTTAAGTGTGTTATTTTTATGAATCTTGAAAATTAAGATTTTCATTAAATAAGGCATACTCATTCTTTTTCTCATTATTCTTGGTACTATTTGAGATTTTAAAAATATTTTTAAGTAAGCAGAGAGCCTAATGTTTAAAAAAAATCACACAGGCGTGTGAAGATTTTTAAAAACCACATGACTTTCTTTTTTTAAACCAAGTGTTCCAGGAAATATCCATTTTTAAAAGATGATTCGCTGACACTTCATAACTTGAATTCAAGTTGCTGATTCATGATGTTTGAAGTTCAGAGAATTGTTTAAAGTTATAGCTTCCCAGGAAATAATCATGTTGATGTCAGAGGAGGTTTGTAACACTATGAAGAATTGTAATTACATAGTCTGCCGCTATATACTGCACTCATAGATAAGGGACAGATTTAACAATGGGCTGACAGCTGAGCTGTTATCGATTATTTGTTTTCAAAGCTAGCAATGATGTATCTCATGCCATAACTTCAATCCAAACCCACTTAGATACGAAATTACTGGGATGGCAGTGAGACACATTGCCAACAGGTTAGGAAATGTCACATTCTGACTATGCAAAATATAAAAAAGCACAGACGTAGAATGAATAAATTCTTGAGGTAATATTGTCATGTTATATACTTATAATAAACTTTACAATGCCCTGGAATGTAAAGAAAAACAACAGCCAATATAGAATGTAGTTGTATTATTAAGTCACGTATTCATCCATCAAAAATATAATCTTGGGGCAATTTCTTAATAGTTTCTTACACCTACCAACTATAAAAATATTCTAAAAATGTCAAATTAATTATATTTTATCTATTATGAGATATATGTTTTTTATTTTGTTGTCTCTTAAATTAGTATTTGGGCTGTGAGTCTTTTGTAATTCATTGTAAATAAAGGCTGTAAAATAAGTTTTGCCCCACCCATGGAATAAACCAATTTATAAAAATAAAGGAAGGCTTTAATTTTTTAATTTTTCACTTATTCTAATTCTGTTCCTGGGCCATCTAGTTGATTATCTTGGTAGGACTTTTAAGTTCAAGAAATAATTTTTATTTTGTTATTAAGAATATTAACTCGTACATAAAAGTCAATAAAGAAGACATGTATCTGTTCTCTGTATCTATGAGTCTGGTTCTATTTTGTATTTTAGTTTATTTTGTTCTTTAGATAGCATGTATAAGAGAAATCATAACAGACTGACAGCTGTCAGAGGGGAGGGGGTTTGGGGGACTGGGTGAAAAAAGTGAAGGGATTAAGCCAAAAGGAAAGTGAAAATCATGGGCAACAGTATGATGTTTACCGGAAGGAAAGGAAGGGGAGGGGAGATAGGAGAGGGTAAAAGGAAAATAAAAATAAATAAAATAATTTTTAAGAAAACCACTGACGCTATTGAGGCATTATGTAACATGCCTATTATCATGGTGTGGCAAAAGATTTTTAAATACAACACTTTTTCTATTGTTTTTGCCCAACTCTCCTACTAAATCTCAACCTCCCCAATATTGATTTTGTGTTTCCATCAATTACCATTCTTTGTGACATTGAGTAAATACCTCATAAATGTTTATTTAATTAAAATAAAAAGAAGACGTATTCCCTTCCTATATACAGTTACTACAGGGGTGAGCAAAAGTAGGTTTACAGTTGTGAGTACATGAAACGCAAGAGTATATTCTTGTACTATTGTTTATTAACTATTGTATTATTTATTTGTATTATTAATCTATTGCTGCTGTTGTGATTTGATACCCTTACTTATTTATGATTTATCTTTTAAGTAATGCTGGCTGTTAATTTAACCTACTTTTGCCCACCATTGCACTTTGCCATATTTAGAGATTTTTTTTAGAACTAAGACTATGTATTTCAGCTGGTTGATTCTTTCCATTCTTTCTCCCTTTCTTCTTCCCTACATACAGCTGATTTAAGGTTAGTGATTATCAATCATATACATTTCATAGGTTTTACATATTACATAGAGTGTGCCTTTATACTTTTATTCCATATCAATACCTGTACACAATATATAGTATTATTTTGCACAATTAAAATTATATAAATTGCATAGTGCCATATGAAACTTTCTTTTCCTTTGTTAGTGTTATGTTTTTGAGTTTAATTAATGTGGATGCATGTACTTCATTTCTTTAACTCATATAAAATTAAATTTATTTTTACTTTTTCCTAAAAATGGGCAATTAGATTTTTTTGTGTAATGAATGCACTTGCACAGGTCTCCTTGTGCACATCCGTAAGAGCATCTCTAGGCTGTTCATCTAGTAGTAGGATTCAATTAGACATTCCTAACATGCTCTCTGAAGTGTTTGTATAAATTTACACTAACTCCAACTCTGTGATTTTGCATTTTCCCACCTGCTCATTAACATGTGGTATTATCTAATATTTAAAAAAGCAAAAACAAACAAATGAAAAACTATAGTAGCCCTATTTTGACCATCAAACAGAAACACATTTTAAAAATATTACTGGAAAAAGCAAAGTCATATACAATAAATGTTATTAGAAAAAGCCCACCATTTCCCTAGCACATCCCCCAGGTTGGAAAAAGCAATACCATTTCTCTCATACTTGGACCAAAAGCTAGGCATTGCAGGCCTTCATGAGTCCTGATGTTACATACTTTCTTTTTGTAGACATAATAAATGTTTTATCTGTGGATATATCTAGCCATGCTTCCCCAACATGTAGTTCAGAAAAAGAGTCAAAGAAATTCCTCTTGAAAATCAAATTCTGAGGAATAAAATAGGTTATATCTCTCTTCTGAAATTTAACAAAGCTTCAGATAAATTACACAATAAGAAAATCTGTCCAACTTTATTTAATCCAGCTTTTCCCCACAGTTTTAAAAACTAACGCCACTTGATTATGGTGCATTATTTTTTTAATGTATTGCTAGATTCAGTTTGCTAAAATTTTGTTGAGGATTTCAGCATCTATATTCATCAGAAATATTAGCTTGTAATTTCTTTCTTTGTAGTGTCTTTATCTGGTTTTGAAATTAGGAAAATGCTAGCCTCATGAAATGAGCTTGGGGGTGTTCCCTTAACTTTAATTTTCTGAAATAATTTGAGAAACATGGTTGTAAGTTCACCTTTGAATGTTTGATAAAATTTACCTGTGAAACCATCCTGTCCAGGACATTTTTGTTTGTTGGAAGTTTTTTGAGTTCTGCTTTAATTTCACTAGTTGTCATCTGCCTGTTCATATTCTATGATCTTCCTAATTCAGTTTTGGAAGATTTTATGCTTCTAGAAATTTATCTATTTGTCCAGACTGTCCAATTTGTTGTCTGTAATATTTTCTTACAACCCTTTGTATTTCCTTAGTGTCAGTTGTTGCTTTTCCTCTTTCTATTCTGATTTTATATATTTGGATTGTCTCTTACTTTATTTTGTGATAAATCTAGTTAAAGGTTTTTAATCTTGTTTATCTTTTCAAGAAGCCAGGTCTTGGTTTCATTAATATTTTGTATATTTTTTTAGCCTCTATGTCATTTTTTCTGCTTTGATCTTTATTATTTTCTTTTTTCTACTCTCTTGGGACTTCATCTGTTGTACTTTTAAAAATTCTTTTAAATGTAAAGTTAGATTATTTACTTAAGATTTTCCTTGTTTCTAGAAATAGGCCTGTAATTTGGGAAAACAAGGTTGGTACAATATATAGATCAATAAACATCATACGCAACATAATGATAATAAAGAATAAAAACCACATGATATATCAATGGATGCAGAACAAGCATTTGATAAAAATACAGCACCCATTTATGATAAAAACTCTCAGTAACTTGGGAATACAGAAAACATACCTCAACGTAATAAAGGCCATGTCTGACAGATCACTTGGAAATACAGGAAACATACCTCAATGTAATAAAGGTCATGTATGACAGACCCAACATCGCAAAACCTGCGAGTGTTTTTATTAAGAACAACAAAAATGGCAGAAATATACGGTTTCGTCACTTTTATTCAGGATAGTACTGAAGTCCTGGCCACAGCAATCAGACAAGAAGAAAAAAGAAAGGCATCCAAATTGGAAAGGAAGAAGTAAAACTGTCATTATTTGCAGAAAATATGATACTGTATTTCAGGGGTTGGGAACCTATGGCTCATGAGCCAGATGTGGCTCTTTTGATGGCTGCATCTGTCTCGCAGACAAATCTTTAATAAAAAGAAAATAATGTTAAAAATATAAAACATTCTCATGTATTACAATACGTTCATTTCCTACCACTCATGTTCATGGTTGCAGGTGGCTGGGGCCAATCACAGCTGTCCTCAGGGACAACACCAAATTTTTATTGGATAATGTGTAATGTACATGGATCGTTGTGAGGTCAGGAAGTAAACTTCCCTCCTTTTATTTTTTATTTATTTTATTTATTTTTTACAGGGACAGAGAGAGAGAGAGTCAGAGAGAGGGATAGAAAGGGGCAGACAAATAGGAATGGAGAAATATGAGAAGCATTAATCATCAGTTTTTTGTTGCAACACCTTAGTTGTTCATTGATTGCTTTCTCATATGTGCCTTGGCCACGGGCCTTCAGCAGACTGAGCAACCCCTTGCTCAAGCCAGTGACCTTGGGTCCAAGCTGGTGAGATTTGCTCAAGCCAGAAGGACCCACGCTCAAGCTGGTGACGTCAGGGTCTCAAACCTGGGTGTTCCACATCCCAGTCCAATGCTCTATCCACTGCACCACTGCCTGGTCAGGCAACTTCCCTCCTTTTAATCAAGTAGTCAGCTAGTTAATTGCAGAAACCCTTTTGACGAAGAAGATGGCTAAAAGAAGAAATGATGAGGAGTATTGTACTTTTCAGCAGGAATGGACAGAGGAATTCACCTTCTGGAGAGAGCAGGTTCTGCAGTGTGTCTAATATGCAATGATAAAATTGCATTGATGAAACGGTCAAATATAAAGCGGCTCTGCATCACACGCCATACTATATTTGCATCGAAATATCCAGCAGGGGACAGCAGGAAGAAAGCATGTCAAGAGCTACTGTGCAGAATGCAAGCCAGTCAGCAGCAACTCTGTGTTTGGACCCAACAGGTGACTGGAATTCATGCTTGATGTTGCCAATGAACTTTCTGACAACTTTTCGGATAAAGACAAGATAATCAAATGAATAAAAGACATGCCTCTGTTGGCAAGAACTGTTCACGATCGTACCATCATGATGCCAAATCAAATTGAAGCAACACAAGTGCGGCACCATTCTTTTCTCTCGCTTTGGATGAGTCAATAGACGTAAGCCATTCCCAGTTCAGCGTGATTGCAGGGTATGCTGTCAGTGACATTATTACGTGAGGAAAAATCTTACTGTTTTACCTATGAAAGAGACAACAAGAGGGGAGGATTTATTCAAGTCTTGCACTGAGCTAGCTAAAGAAAAACATCTACCGATGGATAAACTGATTTCAGTGTGTACTGATGGTGTTCCGTGCATGGTGGGGAGAAACAGAAGATTCGTAGTGCTTTTTCATGAACATGAAAAAAGACCCATTCTAAGTTTTCACTGCATTCTACATCAGGAGGTTCTTTGTGCTCAGATGTGTGGTGAGCAGCTTGGTGAGGTAATGTCGCTGGTCATTTCAGTGGTCAACTGTATTGTTGCCCGAGCTTTAAATGATCTCCAGTTTAAAACACTGCTGGATGAAGTTGGGAATAATTATCCTGGTCTGCTTCTGCACAGCAGTGCGCGTTAGTTGTCAAGAGGGAAGGTGCTCAGCTGTTTTGCGGCTTGTCTGAGCAAAATCCGAACTTTTCTTGAAATGAAAAACATCAAGCATCCTGAGTTAGCTAACACTGAGTGGCTTCTGAAGTTATAGTATCTTGTGGACATGACTGAACATCCTAACCAGCTCAATGTGAAAATGCAAGGTGTTGGTAATACAGTCTTATCCCTTCAACAAGCAGTGTTTGCATTTGAAAACAAGCTGGAACTCTTCATTGCCGACATTGAAACAGGTCGTTTACTACACTTTGAAAAACTGGAAGAGTTTAAAGATGCATGCACAGCGAGTGACCCTGTTCAATATCTTGATCTCCAGCAGCTAGTGGGCTTCACATCTAATCTCCTGCAGTAATTCAAAGCGCACTTTGGAGAATTTTGTGAGCGCACTCGTCTTTTTAAGTTCATCACCCATCCACACGAGTGTGCAGTAGAGAGCGCCAACCTGAGTTACATCCCCGGTGTCTCCTTCAGAGATTTTGAGCTACAAGCTGCTGACCTGAAGGCGTCAGACATGTGGGTGAATAAGTTCAAGTCACTGAATGAAGATTTGGAAAGACTTGCACGACAGCAAGCAGAGTTGGCAAGCAAGCACAAGTGGGGAGAAATGAAAAAACTTCAATCTGTGGACCAGCTGATTGTCAAAACTTGGAATGTGCTTCCTGTCACATACCACACACTACAGCGTGTGAGTATTGCTGTACTGACAATGTTTGGCTCTACATATGCGTGAGCAGTCTTTCTCACATCTAAAGAACGTTAAGACCAACCTACGATCACATTTAATGGATGGAAGTCTCAACGCCTGCATGAAGCTTAACCTCACCACATATCAACCAGACTACAAAGCCATCAGCAAAACCATGCAGCACCAGAAGTCGCATTAATGGTAAGAAGTACGTTATTCATCATTGGTTAGCAACAGCATAACAACGTTATTAAAAAGAATCCAGAGACTTATTATACTTTAAAAGTGTTGGTCTTACATAAAATGCACACATTTACTTGTATTTATTGTTAAACATATTGTATGGCTCTCCCATAATTACATTTTAAAATGTGTGGTGTTCATGGCTCTCTCAGCCAAAAGTTTCCCGAATCCTTGTGTATATATAGAACACTAAAGAGTCCACTTAAAAACTGTTAGAACTGATAAGTGAATTCAGTAAAATATCAGGATACAAAATAAATATCCTGCTATCAGTTGTTTTTTTATACACCAAGAGAGAACTATTATAAAAGGAAACTAAGAAAAAAATCTTATTCAAAATTGCTTCAAAAAGAACAAAATAACACTTGACCAGGCGGTGGCACAGTGGGTAGAGCTTCGGACTGGGATGCAGAAGACCTAGGTTCAAGCCCCGAGGTCGCCAGCTTGAGCACTGGCCCATCTGGCTTGAGCAAAAGCTCGCCAGCTTGGACCCAAGGTCACTGGCTCCAGCAAGGGGTGACTTTGTCTGCTGAAGGCCTGCGGTCAAGACACATGTGAGAAAGCAATCAATGAACAACTATGATGTCGCAGCGGCAACGAGAAACTAATGATTGATGCTTCTCATCTCACTCTGTTCCTGTCTGTCTGTCCTATCTATCCCTCTCTTTGACTCTCTCTCTGTCCCTGTATTAAAAATGAAAAAAAGAACAAAATACCTAGGAATTAATTTAATGAAGAAATTAAAAAACATATACTTGGAAAATTATAATGCAGCAAAGAAAGAAATCAATGATAAAGATAAGGGGAAGCATCCATGTTCATGGATTAAAATTTTCATACAACCCAAAGCAATCTATAGCTTCAATGCAATTCCTATCAAGATATCAGTGGTGTATTTTACAGAACTAGAACAAATATCCCCCAAATTTATATGGAACCAAAAAAGAAAAAGAAAAAAAATACCAAAAAACAGAATAGCCACAGGAATCTTGAGAAAGGAGAACAAAGTTGGAGGACTCACACTGCTTGACTCAAAATATACTATAAGGCTATAGTAATCAAAACAGCATGGTACAGGTATGAAAACAGACATAGATCCACAGAATAGATTAGAAAGCCCAGAAATAAAGCCATGACTTTATAGCCAATCAGTATTTGCAAAATAAGCAAAAACCTACAACAGTGCATTTAAAAAATGGTTTGGGAAAAATTGTACAGATATATGCAAAATAAATAAATAAATAAATAAATAAATAAATAAATAAATAAGGAAAGGAAACCAGACCATCTTCTTACACCATATACAAAAATAAATTCAAAATAGATTAAAAACTTAAATGTTAGACTGAAAACCGTATAAAAACTAAAAGAAAACATAAGCAGTAAAAACATTTCTCTTAGCAATACCTTTTTCTCTTATATATCATCAGGCAAGAGAAACAAAAGAAAAAAAAGTAAACAAATGGGTGTACATCAAACTAAAAAGCCTTTGCATAGCAAAGGAAACCGTTAACAGAATGAAAAGACAATGAACTGAATGAGGAACATATTCACCAATGATACATCTGATAAGAGGTTGTATCCAATGTTTATAAAGGATTTATAAAACTCAACACCAAAAACCCCCAATCCAATTAAAAAGATGAGTGTAGGACCTGAATAGACACTTCTCCAAAAACGACATACAGATGGCCAATAGATACATGAAAAGATGCTCAAGGTCACGAAACATCAGAGAAATGCAAACTGAAACTACAAGAAAACATCATCTCCCACCTGTCAGAATGGCTATCATCAATGCATCAACAAACAACAATGGTTGGCGAGGATATAAAAAACTGGGAACCCTCCTGCACTGTTGGTGGGAATGCAGATTGGTGCAGACACTGCGGAAAGCAGTTTGAAGTTACCTCAAAAATTTAAAATTGGTACTACCTCATGACCCAATGATTATACTTCTGGGAATTTATCTGAAAAAAGAGCACTAATGCAAAAATAATATATGAACCCCTATGTTTATTGCAGCATTATTTACCATAGCCAAGATTTGGAAGCAGCCTAAGTGCCCATCAGTAGATGAGTGGATAAAAAGCTGTGGCACATTACACAATGGGATACTACTCGACTGTAGAAAAAGAAGGAAATCTTACCTTTTGTGACATTGTGGATTGACCTAGAGAGCGGAATGCTAAGTGGAATAAGACAGTCATGATAAGTTACATGATTTCATTCATATGTAGACTCTAATGAACAAAATAAGTTATCAAGTAAAATAGAGACAGACTCATAGACAGAGAACAGACGGACAGTGTGTGTGGGGGTGTTGCAGAGCTCAATGGTGGAGTTGAAAGATTGAGAAAAACACAGGAAACACTCATGGACAAGGACAAAAGTTTGATAATTATAGGGGGAAGGATGGGGAGGTATGGAGAAAGGTATGGGGGGATAAAATGGTAATGGAAGGAGACTTGACTTGGTGGTGAACACACAGTACAGTGTACAACAGATGTGTTTTTGAATTGTTCACCTGAAACCTTTATAATTTATTAACCAGTGTAACCTCAATAAAAAGGATAAAAAATATTAACCCCTACTAATGGTTACTAATCTAACCTTAAACTGATATTATCAAAGAATTAAATATTTAAAAAGAGGGCTTAAATCCAGAGTTTTCCCATTTATTCTGTAATCTTAGGCAAGATATTGAGTATTCATGAAATTCAGTTTTCTCATCCATAAGATGAATAGGAAGCCTTCTTTGCAGGTTATGTGAACTAATAGAGTAGTCTCTACATAGCACCTAATATCACCTGGACCATAGCAGAGATTTAGTAGATGCAGGATTATCATTGTGTTTCCATGTTCTTGAGACAGTATCATTCACGTTGTTCTCTATAGAGCAAAGTGTCCATTCCATTTCTTAAAACTGCCTCATCGTGCACGTGTAGGTGACCCGCTGCATGTTTGCAGAATTAGACAATCATCATAATTCATGACGTGTACATGTCAGTTGTAATCTTTCAGCCTGTCAACAGGGCAGAGACTTCAAGCCCTCTTGATTTCAATTTAACTTCTGAACTTTTCCATTTATTTTTGTATGTGCTGCCCCATCTACAGAAATAAGGAATGCACTCAATATTTGATAGTTATTCATTCCATGTTTTTTCAAAGCCTCATAGAACCATCAGACTAAAAATAGCTCCTTCTCTGATCTTTTCCATTCCCATAACATTAGAGAAGAAATTGAAGTTCAAACAAGTTAAATGTGAACAGTTGTATAAGGAAAGGAAAACGTGGTACGACAGTACCACCTAGCATGCAGCTTACTACATGCATCTCTGACGTAGACAATCTTGGGTTCAAACATTCATCCTTTACATCTGACCCTAAAGTGGTAACTTAGACTGTCATAGCCTTGGTTTTCTCGTTTGCAAAAATGGTAAAGTCATATTGTCTATTTCATTTTGTGCTGGGAGGAATAGAGGGGGTAATGCTGCCCCCGGCGTATGTAAGGAATGCTCAACAGATACTCACTTCTCTGTGGAGATGTTTCACTCCTCTCCAGAAGTCTATTGAGCTGCTATTGTTTTCAAATACTTGTTGAGTTCAAGTTCAGCATCTACAATGCTGGCCGAAAAAACAAACCTGGAGAGGGTCCTGGGTAGAATCAATAATGTTGCATTTAAATGAGAAGTATATTACAATAATTATAATAAAATTTATTCTCATCTCAATAAGGCTCATTTTCAGAGAGAATAGAAGGATGAATGCATTTTTAAATGACAAAGTGATCCTCACAATACTGTATTTCCATCATAAAAGGGTTACCGTTTATTGAGCAGCTGCTATGTGCCAGGCACTGTGCTAGGAACTTTATCAGATTATAATAATTGCTCCCAGTGGTCTTGTAAAAATTAAAATAGAACAGAAAGGCACAGTGATAGTGGGGGAGGGAGAGGTTAGTAATTTCAACCCTAACAAACCTAATATTTATTGAGTGCTCTCTATGTGACATACTATGATTGGTTTACTACATTTAATACATACTGCAAACTGGGTATTTACTGTTAACCATATTCTCTAGATGAGAAAATTGAGGGCTAGACAGGGTTAGGGAAAATACATTATTATTTTTTTAACTAAGTTATGATCATTGATTGAATGTAGGAAACACTGCATATATTTGTTTGTTTTAGCAAAAACATATATAGCACTTTGAAAATATTACTAAATCTCATCAGTTCTAAGATGTTCTCTCCTTATCCCCACCCCCACATTTAAACTCTCCAAGAGCAGTATGTAATTCAATACCAAATTTTCCCCCTACTGGTATATAATATAACAATGCCTCCAACTTAATAGATTTTTTTAAAAATATGGTAGATCATTTAATTCTACTTTTGAGGTGTGGAAACTCAGGCATAGTTTCCATAGAGATATCAATGAACTTGTCCAAAGTCAAACAGCTAATAATTAGTGAGGTCAGTCTTCCCAATCTGGTGGTATAATTAGACTGTTTCTGCTGTATCCAAAATATAGCTACAATGCCTGCAACAAACATAATTTTAATAATGTACAAATTAAAAATTGCCAATTGTTATTACTAAAGTGTTACTGTTTAGCAAATTAAATACTAAGTTGGCTTGATTTCTGATTGCTATCCCCTGACATTCTTACCACTGTGTCATTTTAAGATTGGAAGATTGACAAGTACATGAAGCACATTAAAGCTCAGAGGTTCCAACTGGGAACTGAGTTCTTCTGACTTCATAATGTGGTAAAAAATGTTCTGTCTTCTCTGGTGATTAATTTATACTGATTGACTCCATTGTCATTTTCTCATTTAGATTTTTCAGTTTGGGAAAGCAATGGAGTGCATATTACATGCAAAAGGGATTCAGAATAGCCTTCGGAAGGGTTGGAACACAAAGCTTGAAGACCCACCAGAGAATTCCCAAGGGTGATAGATGTCAAAAATCAGAATGTGTTCATGAGAATCATGGGAAAAGTTACAGTTCAGTGGAAGGTCTTTGGTTAGGATCTTCTTTGTTTTAAATAACTGATCAAGACAGGAGGGCAGAGTGAGAATATGGCTGAAGGGGATGTTTTCATGTCATATAGAAATAGCCACTTGTATCAACCCTCTTGGATGTAAGAATGTACATTATCCCCCACAATTTATTGTGATACAACTTTGGTCCATGGCCATTTGAGTGGTGTGTAAGGCAAAAGAAAATCTTCTACGTGGTCCTTATGGCCTACTCTTTTCTTTTTTTTTATGTTTTATTTATTTATTTATTTATTTTATTTTTACAGGAACAGAGAGAGAGTCAGAGGGACAGATAGGGACAGATAGACAGGAACAAAGAGAAATGAGAAGCATCAATCATCAGTTTTTCGTTGCCTTTGCGACACCATAGCTGTTCATTGATTGCTCTCTCACACGTGCCTTGACCCCGGACCTTCAGCAGACCAAGCCACCACTCGCTGGAGCCAGAGACCTTGGGTCCAAGCTGGTGAGTTTTTTGCTCAAGCCAGATGGGCCCATGCTCAAGCTGGTGAGCTCGGGGTCTCAAACCTGGGTCCTCCGCATCCCAGTTCGACGCTCTATCCACTGCGCCACCGCCTGGTCAGGCCTTTTTTCTTTTTTAAAGATATTTTTAAACAAAAGTAACAACACCAGTAAGATATTGTTAAATCAAAAGGAGTTTGTGGGTTATTTTTCTGTTGTTCTACTACATGTATTATATTGTATATTTATTATTGCTCTACATAGTTCCTAGAGGATATTATACATTAGCTTCTGACATGGTGTTTTACAACACCCCCTCCATAAAAAATAACATAGTGGCTTTAAAATAATATCTATTATTTAGTCCATGACTGTACACATTGGCAATTTGGGTATACTTTAGCTGAGTAGTTATTCTGGTCTTAGCAGTCTCACTACGAGCCTCTTGTCAACATATGAGTTGGGCAGGGCTGGCTTATGTCACATGGCCTCAGCGATGACAGCTTATCTCCATTCCACGTTGTCTTTCATATTCTAGCAGGTCAGCCAGCAGTTTTTACATGGGAGCTGGCACGTTTCTAAGAGACTGAGTGAAAGCTTGCAAGCTACTTTAGGCTTAGCTTCAGAGCTGGCACAGTGTCGTTTCTGACTCATTATTCTAGCTAAAACCAGTCACAATGCAGCCAATATTTAAGGTGAAGCTTAATAGACTCCATCATTTGATGGAAAGATCTGCAAATACACATTGCAAAGAACAAGGACACAGGAGGGGATGGAGGTCAGTGGTCCGTTTTGCAGTCTTCCACTCTGAGCTGTCTTGTGAGTTGACGTGTGTTATGTATGCATGTATATGTGTGTGTTTCTGTTCCTTCTTGGTACCATTTATGGCTTTATTCTACCAGAGCATCTACCATCAGATTTTGTGTGTGTGTGAGAGAGAAGGGAGATTGTCTATAGTTTTCCAAATGAACGTCCCTTTCCATAACGTCCCTTTCCATAACGCCTTGCTGTGTAATGATGTCTAAGATTACCTGATATCTACAAGTAATTGTACCATGATTTCAAACACTTCCTTCAACCCATCGGACTGGCTGACAGAGTATATGTAAGGACTAATTCAAATGTAATGGAAACTTTATAGAAGATGAGTTCTTGACATGACAAAGGGCTTGGGACACATAAGATATGAAGGAACCTGGAATCTGGTAGCTCAGAGAAAAGATGTCTCAGAGACAGTACAGTTGTCCTCAGACATAAATTAGTCAAGGAGTAAATTGGTTTGATTTGGCCTCAACATAATGAGCTAGTACTAACTGTGAAGTAAGAGGGTCAGGTTAGGCTTATTATATGAAAATAATTATTTTAGATTATTACGGCTTTTCAGAACTGAGGAGATATTAGATAGTGGTTAACAGCATGGCAAAGCTGGGGTCAGATTGACATGAGATCAAGTCCTTCTCTCATGCTCGATATCTGTGACCTTGGACAAGTTAATTAACCTTTCTAATCTAATATGGAACTAATAAAACTTTTTACTTTTATAATGAGGATTCAATGATAACAACTACGGAGCTTCTCATTGCAGTGGCTGGCAAGATAAATGCTCAAAATGGTGAATAATTAATAATAAAAATACCTATCTACCTGACACTGACTTAATGATCTATTAACAATACAGTTGCTGAAATACCAAGCAGCAAAGAATGCTAGTGCTTACGTGCTCCCTGGGTAAATGACAACTGTCTATGTTATTGGAGATTTTCTGTTACAATTGCCCCTAGCAATTTAGTAAAAAACAAATCAACTTCTTCTTCTGTCTCTAAAGGCACATTATTACTGTTTTGGTTCAAGTCTAATTACCATGTATTATAACCTTATTTTCTTTTGTTAAAATGATCAATAATTCCCAGCATGCAAAGATATCTACTTCTATGACTTTATCTGAAAAAATCATTATTTTAATGATCATAACAGCTCATTTCCTTTCTTTTTGCTAACATTATTTTTCACCAGACCATTGCTTTAGGTGACTTAGAAAAATCAATTCAAGGAAAAAATGCAGTGTCCATAGGAGGTCAGACTAATATGGTGGACAGTGTCCAAAGCAATGGCTTCTGATTAGCAATCTACCAGCATGGATCTTAGGTTTGGAAACAATTACTCAGCCAATGGCTGCCTTATCAGTTTGTTTGTAAATTGAGGCTCTTTGAGTTATGGGCATTTCAGAGCTTTAGCTGTGCTCCTAATGTACTTGGGAGACTTAGATGAAAGATGCTAATAGCATTACTGGGAAGCTAGGTCCTGTGAATGATCACCTATTGACTTTTCTTAATGTAGGCTAGCATTCACAAGAATTCAGTAGAAGGGAAAAAATCCTTTTCCTATGTCCAGCTAACCCAGTTATAGGAAACACCTGTGAAAACTCCTACTTCATACCAGTAAGAAGGTACCAAAACACGATTACAATCTCTTGAACAATAGCTGCCATTTTAAATATATATAATATTCTATATATATTATTTCACACATATAATTGAAATATATAAATATAAATATATATATAAAAATAAGGTAGAAACTGATTTACAAAGGATACTAGAAATATGACACAATTATTACATAGTCTTAAATATTGTTTATAAGAAGTAAAACACTAAAATTGCTTCAACAACATTAACCAAAGGCTAGAATTTTCTAAGTATGTTACCTTAGTTCTAAGACTACTACTCGCTAGCTAGAGCTGCACTCTAATAGCCACTAGCCATAGACAGTTGGTAAGCACTTGAATTGTGGCTACTTCAAATTTAGTGTAAAATGAACATTGGATTTGTAGACTTGATACAAAGACATGATTTAAAATATCTCATTAATATTTTTATGTTGATTCTGAAATCACATTTTGAATAAATTAAATTAAAAATATATATTTCAAAAGATTCCTTCTCCTTTTATTAATGTGGCTACCAGAAAAATTTTTAATTCAGTGAGAGGAGGTGAGGCAGAGATAGACTCCCACATGTACCCTGACCGGGATCCACCCAGCAAGCCCACTAGGGGGCAATGCTCTGACTATCTGGGGCATTGCTCTGTTGCTCAGCAACTGAGCTCTTCTTAGAGCCTGAGGTGGAGGCCATGGCGCCATCCTCAGCGACCATGGCCAACTCACTTCAATTGAGCCATGGCTACAAGAAGAGGGGAGAGAGAGAGAGAGAGAAGCGAGAGAGGGAGGAGTGGAGAAGCAGATGGGTGCTTCTTTTGTGCGCCCCGATGGGGAATCAAACCTGGGACATCCATATGCCAGGTCAATGCTCCACCACTGAGCCAACTGACCAAGGCTATCAGAAAATTTGAAATTATGTATTTGATTTACATTTGTAATTTTTTCCCCTCATGTAGCACTGGGCTAGAGTTTCATTACTCAAAATATGGTAATGAAGACAAGTCCACGAAGATAAGTATTTTTTGTTGTTCACTTGTGCATTGACTTCTGATACCAAATACCCTGAGTTAGGCCACACTTCCCAGAATAAAGACATAGACCCCTCCAAACTGCCACCACTTCAACACCAGCTGAATGCTGGGGCATTCCCAAGTCACCCTCACTTCTGACCATCTGTCTACAAATTTGGGGATTCCCACTATACTCTCAGATTTTATAATTCTCTGAATAATTCACAGAACTCAGAAAAGTGCTATGTTTACTATGACAGTTTTATTTTTGTGAAAGGTTACAAGCTAGAACTAGCTAAAGAAAGAGACACATAGGGTGATGTCTGAGAGGGTCACTAATGTCAAGTTTCCTTCCATGTTCTTTTAGACATGTCACCCTCCTAGCACATCAATGTGTAGCAATATTTCAAGTATAATGTCAACCTAGGAAGCTTTCTTGAGCTTCAGAATGTGAAGTTTTTATTGGGGATTTATAATGGAGGCATGATAGCTTGAGTCACTTGCCGTAAGGTTGTATTCACTCTCTATCCCCTTTCTTCTCTTCAGAGATTAGCTGATATCACATGTCTCTAAGCCCCAGTCCTCTAACCACCCAAGTCCTGAGTTGCTTGTTAGCTTAAATTATCTAGGACCCACCACAAGATCCTTATTAACATAAAGTCAAGTTTGGCTAAGGGGCCCCCCATGAAAAACAAAAATACCTCTATCACATAGGAAATTCTAAGGTATTGAGAGAAGTACTGTCCCAGGAACTGGGAACAAAAGTCAGTCAATTGCTTATGACACAGGAACCTCTCGAGAGCATCCCCAATGCCTGTAACAGTGCCTGGCAGATAGTGTGTACTCTTTAAATATTTGGATAAATGAGTTCTCAGTGTCTAGCACAGAACCTGGCATTGAGGGCTTAATAAAAAATTTGTTGGTAGAATAATTATGCTTTTAACTCCTCACTTAAACATATTGTCTCAGAGTTTGACCAGAGATTCAACCTTCTTAGCGAATAGCCTTCTAATGCCTCAGAGAGTTGCAGCACTGATAACAGAATTAATTACAATAATGGAGGTGAAGCACGTAAATCTTTTACTACTTTGAATGCCAGTTCCATGTTAATGGAGGGAAATCAGCTCTATAAAGTGACTGTAAAACGGTATTTGAGCTTTTCTCTCCTATAATTAATTAGTGACAGTTTACACTCATTATACACTTCCAGGGAGAAAAAAAAAACCAAAACACCAATTATTAATACCTCAAGAAAACTCCCATAGATTAACCTTTTTCTGTAGTTATTTTGGTGCCCTCTAAAAGAACATTGCTTTGTCAAGAAATGGTTGTTAAGTACTTCTTTGATTCCCAAATTGTTCGTTGTAATAGCAAAAATGCTACTCTGTCTCTCAGCAGAAGCAGTGGGGGAAGGGATAGGAGTTTTGAGTTTAAATAAGATCAAACCAGGCATGAGATAGAATGGATAGCCTAATGTAGGCTCAGCATCCTCTGTGATTGTGACAGGGGAAGGGGTTGGCCGAAAGTGAGAGGGGTTTGGGTTAGAGGGCAGGATGGCTGCACGGAGTAGAAGGTTTGTGGTCTGAAGAATAACCTTCCACTGTTTGCAAACCTAGGTCAAACCTATTATGACATTCAGGGAAAATAAGGGAGCTGGTACTTTCACATTCATAAATTCACAACCCTGTTCCAGCACCTGTTAGCTAAGTGTCTTCGGGTGAGCTACCTAAATTCCTGACGTCAGTTTGCTCATAATTCCTATCTGAAAATAGCGTCTTCTGGCTAGGGTATTGTGAGGGTTAGGTGGGGCTGGGCACAAAATGCCCATGAAGTATGGAGCTGCTCCTGTATGTGCCCTGACCGGGGAATCCAACCGGCAACTTCCACACTCCCTATGATGCTCCAAGTAACCAAGCTATCTGGCCAGGGCAGTCTCTCCTTTTTAATCTGCAGGTTTTCTCGTGTCACATTCTTTACATGTGAGGGATGTGAATAGACCAAAACTTTTCTGGAGAATTAGAGATTTCAGAGTTTTTTTGGAAGGATCTGCTATATATAGTCTTTAGATAAGTCAGACAATTCCAAACTCCTACTTTACCCCTGTTGCTGGGGTACTTCTGATACATGCTTGTTTCTGCTCATTGTTAGGCCTAAGCTACAGGTTATTCCCAGCAGCTGCCACTTTCAGTTAGGATTATGAAAATAACTGGCCCTAAAAAGATCACACCCGCCTAGCCCCAAGCCAGTGTCAGTCAGGTTGTAAAAATAACTAACTAGGTATGAATCTTGATAGTTTCTGTAAGTTCTAACCACAGGCAGGCAGGCAGGCAGGAACCTTCCACCCCCGAGGGCATAAAGGAACCGCTGTGAGAACATCCACCAGACTGATGGATGAGTCTAACTGGACACCAGCAACCTAAGCCAACCATTCTCCTATATAACTTCTCCCCTGCCTTTGCTCGGGGAGGTTGTCGTCTTTAAGACATCATCTCCCACAGCTCAAACAAGCCTCTAATAAATATTCTTTTTGATCAATTTGAGCCCCTGCGACTTCTTTCTGGCTGTGAATAACACTCATCAGTGTTCAGATGTGGGAGGGTCTTCTCTTTTTTTTGTGCATGTGGTCAGCAGTTGAAGATGAAAGGAAGAGTAGGCCAGCAACCCCGGTCCCCTGGGGGCTGTTGGATGTGAAGTCCCGCAGCCTTTCCTTGTCCTTCTACTTTCAGAAATGACCTGTCTTATTTTCCTTCTAGGGAAACCACAGTTAAGTTAAAGGACTCTGGAGTCAGGAGGAACTTGATTTACTGGTGGTGACAGATATTGGGGTAAGTTTCTTAACCTCTCTGAGTCTGAGTTTTCCTACCGCTAGATGGGGGTGATAATCCTTGCCATCCCTGGTGTGGGAATCGGAATGAGAATCCTATGCAGAGTGTCCTGCATGGCTCTCAGCTGACTTAGAAAAGGCCTCTTTCTTATGAGCTCTCCTATCAAAGGACACTGGTGACTTCCCATGACTTCGTTGTCGAATTTTACATTAAGATAAAGTCAAGTGAATGAATGCTTTAAAGAAGCTGTGTGCCTCATGATGCCTTTTATGGGATTCATGATTCCCCGTTAAATGCTTATGAGATACCCCAACACCCCCTGTGTGTAAGTTAGTATAGTTAACATATTAGTTATAGCTAGAATTTTGAATAGGAATTTGTACTCTAGTGTGATCAGCTAAAGGTGTCATCTAATGCAAAGGTATTTTTTTCTAAGTAACCCAAATATTTTGCCAATTAACCTAATAAATAAATTACTGATGAAACTAGTTGTTGTTAATCAGCATAATGGTTGATAGAAGAGCACTCTCACTTGTGAAATTAATAGAATTCAAAGTATCTGGTTTGGATGAACTATATGTAGCATATACAACATATACCTATACATATCACATACTATTTCACCCAAAACACAGGATAAATATATAGTTCCGAGTATCAATAACATTAGCAGTGGGTATATAGGGATTGATTAAAGTATTTCTACATTGATACGCATTTTTAAGTTCTCATTAAAAATAATCTAGTGGAGCCTCCAATCTGGATTCCTAGGGAAGGTGTGAAATGGTCCTGAGTCTGGTCTCAGCAGGTTCTGTGTGCTGGTGATGACTTATAATATCCCTGGGATATTGTCCTGTCTGCTTCTAATCAATCTTCACTTGACTGGGAGAGGAATCCTACTAGTAAGAGGAGAGTAACCATGTCTCTACCCCCACTCAATCACGACATTTGATCATTGATGGAATGTGTAGGGCATGAGGTAGGAAACGAGAGCTAAGCATCAAAGCGGTACTTGTATGTATGAAAATGACAAAAGCTCAGGCCCATATGTATGGTCAGCAGCCATGGCCACCATCACAGCCGCCTGGCCCATGCAGGTTCGCATTTGATTCAGACAGACGGTAATGAAACAACGGAGCCAAGAAGTGGTGGGCCATCACCTTTAATCCTAGCTCACACCCGGCGGGCAGGAAATAAACACAGTGAGAAAACACTTCTCTTTCCATTCAAGGCTCCCAAAGCCACTGACTTATCTGAGTATTCCTAGAATCAAAGGTTTCTACCTCACCAGCCTTATTCACCTCTGTTCCCCATCTCTTTCTCTCTACACAAACTCTGTACAAACTGGCTTCTTCTTCAGCTCTCCGCCATCTTGGCTGCTTTTCCTCTGCAATGCTAATTTCAGGAACTGAGAGAGAGAGAGAGAGAACCCCTGGTCTCCCTTATTTTATAGTGTAGAAAATTAAAACCTTTAAGCCAGTATACAAATAAGGAAGTCTCTGATACAAAGCCACTTATCTGAGGCATAGATGGGATTCCTCATAAGAGTGCACCACCCCACATCATATAACAGTCAAGGGTGTGGGGAAAAGCTTAGTGTTGAGAAGATCTTAGTATCAGAAGGAGGGTGGGAAAGGCTTAGTCTTAAAACTAAGCCTTAGGCTATAAGGATCCTGCCTGCTTACAGCCTGTCCCCCACACCCAATGCAAACTATAAGTGAGCAAACATATACATCATATTTGCAAACTTATTTGACCCAAACCATAGGTTATCAGGTTCGAATATATCATGTGGATCCTTTGAACTGGTTCTCCTTAAATCCCTCTCTGGCTATTGGTCATATTGGTCATCAGGGACTAAGGGCCAAGGGGTAAGTAACGATATTACGCGGATTCTAATAAAAACCTGCTTCCAGTTGCTTTTTATTCCCTCTCACAGTGTGGCTAGGTAATTTACTAGTGTGTTAGTTTGTGTTTTCTCTCCCTGAAGACCCATTCTTTGCAGACCTATTTTGTTTTGTTTTTCTTTAGGAGAGGTTTTGTTATTGAAACAATAGCCTACCTTACATGCTACTCTTTTCCCCCTGGGCCTTCACGCCACCTCAGAACTAGTTTTTGAAAAGATTATCCATGACCAAAGGAAATATTGCTAAACCAACAGAAGAAATGCCCCAGAGAAAAGAGGGGTGAACTCTGAGTCCTCGAGCAGTGGGGAGTTTCCCCTAGCTCCCTGATGTCGCTCTGGGGAGATAAACAAGTCTCCACAGGAAAGGATATTTGAAATAAGAAAAAAGAAAAGAGTGCTGAGTGATTCCAGTGGAAAACTGTGCATGTAACTTTCTAGGTTAAATGATTCTTCCCTTTTATTGCCTTTGAGCTATTTTGCAACCCAGTAAATTGTAACTAATGGTAATGCAAAATAATTCTTGTCTATACACATGCAAATAAATTCTGTCTGGTGGGGGATCAATTGACTTCTCTTCGAACCCCTAGTATCTATTTATAAATTCACTTCAATATTCCTTTACTCCGTATAAATGTATGCTTCTTTGATTTCTCCTTCAAACTTGTAATATATTAACAGTCCCCTCATTAATAATAGATTAAATAGCATCTTTAACATGCCTTCATTTTATATCTGTTTAAAATATAGAGTCATGATTTTTTTATCTTTTATGAAATTTTTCATTTAACAACAGAATGGGGACATGATATTCTAGTGAGTGGGTCTGGGCAGTAGTCGACAGGGACCCTGTTGCAAGCTTATCTAAGCTACCTGAGCCACTTTATTGTCATTTTCTTTTGGTAAACATCAAATTGTTCCCAATAATTAAATGCAGGGGGTAGCTAGCTTCCTTTCCCACAGTCTGGTTGTCAGGCAGCATGGTTTAGTGACAGCCAGCCTCAGAGAAAGTGCGATGCTTTACACCAGGGGTGCCCACACTTTTTCAGCTTGCGAGCTACTTATAAGATGACCAAGTCAAAATGATCTACCTACAATAAAAATCCAAACCATAAATGTATTTCTTCTATATTATCATTAAGTTACTATTATTACTATTTAATATTGTGTATTCTTCTTTCACCTTTCTCCTTCTCAGCTCTCTTTTCAGAGGAAAGTCAATGCCATAGTTTTTATGAACAGTCCGAAAAAGCCGCTCTACTTTTCCCTTCTTTGGAATAGCAATGGCACACAGACAGATGAGGCAAACGCACTTAGAATATGACATAGTGAAAAAAATCCCCTCCCATTCTGTATGAAAGTGGTAGGTTTTAGGCTTCTTACTCAGACCAGCTACGGCAGTCATTTTTATACCCTTTGTTGTATTTAGTTTAAATCAATTGAAGGCTAACTATGCAGCAATGTAACTGAACAAGTTAGTACAGTGTAACGCGCATGTGTAGGGTATCAAAAGTTCAGACGTCAGATTGGCTACCCTGTATGCCAATCAAAAGACAAATGTCTTTTTAATGTCATGCAATCTACCCACACTTTCTTCGCTATAGACCAGTAGGTCGGGATTGACGTATTGAACACCCCTGCTTTACACCGTCTGGAAACAGACACAGATGGAACAGGCAGTTTCCGAAGAGTTGGTGAATTACCCACCCTGTCGAGGGCTCAGAAGCTGATGCACGAATATTCTCCCGGCTGGATATGCTGGCCTGCTGATTCAATTAGATAAAAAGAGTTCTCTGTGAAAGAAGAGAAATATATAACCAAAGAGATTGTTGTAGTAATATAAGGTTATAGTAATTAAATATATAGAAATATAAAAATATGGAAGATATATAAAAGTAATTCAAAGGATATTAAAAATAATTATTAAAGTTATGCCATTTGGATAAGAATTAGTATAGTGGCTTAGTGCCATAACTCTGTAATGTGATAAACAGACTCTGACTTACAAGCAGGGCCCAGTTAGTATGTGTATGAAGTTATACCTAGATAAGAAGTAGTTTGGTGTTAATTACATAAACTTTGTAAACTGACATAAATAAGAACATCTTAAAAAGTGGTTTGATGTAAGCATTTCAGTAGATTGACATAGAGGAGATTCTCCCAAAAAGGTGGTTTGAGGTGATAATTCTGTAGATTGACACCTGTTTGAAGGCGTTGGACAGAAAAGGTACTAAAGCTGAGGGCCCCCTGCTGCAGTAGTCGCCCAGACTCCAATGTTGATGTGGACTGTCTCCACGCTGCTTTGAGCTCTGACCAAAACCAGCCAAGATGAGCATGCCTACGGGGCCCCTTAAACTGTACCTAGGCACGCCAAAAGGATTTGTGAGTAATGAATTGCCTGTGTGATTATTGCAACTAATTTGTGTGTCGGTCGTATCTTTCCTCTGGTGGCACTTAACAGTAGTATCCTCATAGCTGCCTCAAGAGTAGTCTCGAAGAGGCTGCCAGCCCTGCTGAGAAGCAGGAGTGCCCCACTGCACGGGGAAGTCGAGTCAGGGACACCTGATCGACATAGAACTTGGGCTCTACTGGGGACAGAGATGTTCTAGCATAGGAAAGTACTCCCAAGTCCTTAAATGTTGTTTTTTGAGGGCAGACATCCTGGTTCAGTCTTTCTAGTCACCCATCTCTTCGGCACCTCTCATCTGGGCAAACCCTTTGTTGCCAATTTGAATAAAGATATTTGAAACACTTTCCATGGGGACCCTTGGAGTGTGACTTCCCCATTAGGTCTTTCATATGTTAAAGTCTGACTGTGAAGTGTAAAATAAAGCTAACTGGTACACACATGCATATCAAATGTGTTACTGATATAAGTGAAGGGAAGTTTGAAAAGAATATTTGAACAGAGGAGTGATATGACCATTGTGCTTTAGGGCATTATTGACTGTGTGAATCTACTAAGGATTTTAATAAAACATGTATCTGATCCAGCAGTCTCAGGTTGGGGCTGATCATCGGCAAGTCTGACAAACTTGTGGGCGATGCTGGTATCAGCTGCTGGTCCTTGGATCACACTTTTTGTAGCAAGGGTTTAAAAGAAGGGTCTGTGCATTTTTCAGTAAAGGCCAAAATAGTAAATATTTTCAGTTTTATAGATTGTATGTCCTCTGTTGCTACTTGACTCTGCCATAATAGTATGAAAGCAGCCATCAATAATATGAAAATGATGAATGCGGCTATTTTCCAATAAAGCTTTATTTAAAAAAAAATTACCAAACAGTATTTTTGGATTAGGCCTACAGTTCATTGCTTGCCAACCCCTGGTTTTAAAATATCATTCCAGCGGTCAACTGTTTGTTTATGGATGGAAAGGTTGAAGAGGAGATCGGAGACAGGTAGCCCATTCAGTGGAAGACATTTCAGTGAAAGCTGGAAAGGCTTAGATGAGGGCAGAGGAATGGGGAGTCAAGGGTGAAAGTAGTGTTGATAGGTCTTGGCAGGGATGGAGACAGAGTGCAGAGCTGACAGCAGTACTGAATGGGCTTTTCGGTCCTCAGGTAATGAAATACAGCTTGACTCTTGGTGGGCACATTTGGGAATTACTTTTTGGTCTATTGTTTCTGGGATGTGACAGCTTTTGTTACTGACGTCCTTTAGAATTTAGACTGCTTTATGCTCCTGTTAATGATGCAAAATTGGGAAAAATTTATATGTGATTTCAAGTTTCAGGGAAAACGATCTCATTTCAATTAAACCCTCTTTCTACTGAATTATGAAAAGATTTGTTCTTTTTACATTAATTGTCGTTTTTCAGTTAAAAAATGTATGCCACTTATTAAATAATTGAGTATCTGCGGCTCTGCTTACAGGCCTTGGTTAGGGGTTAAGGTTCATTCAAGAACAAACGGTGATGGAAGGAGACTTGACTTGGGGTTGTGAGCACACAATCCAATATATAGATGATGAATTACAGAATTGTACACTTGAAACCTATATAATTTCATTAACTAATGCCACCCCAATAAATTCAATAGAAAAGACGGTAAATTTCCAAATGTATCTACTTGTCGGCATCTCTACCCCTAAGATCGTAGCTCAGCACCACCATCCAGTTCCCCAGCAGCCGCTTCATATGGGCTTCTTAAATCTATGACAGAGACATTCTCTGGACTTCACTTACCAGCCAGAGTTAACAAATTATATCAACCCTTTTCAAACACCTTCTCCAAAAGTTATCTATCAAAAAAAAAAAAAATTAGAACAATTAGCAAGTATTAGATATCTGTGGTAGGTATTTATGGTTAAAAAGTGAACTTAAAAGATGAATCTCAAACTTGAGAAATTAAGCGTTCTTTATTCCTAGGAATAGTTTAAAAATTAGTGCAGCAATTAAAAGTTTAGGGAACATTAGTTATGTACTTCAGCATGCAGAATAAGGGCAAGCTTCTCTATGACACAAGACCATGGTCAAACCTGTGGCAGTGAAACATTGCATAATAATATTTAATTTCCACGTTACCTTTGAATTTCCCCACTAGTCCCTGTAAAATGTTTTTGTGTTTGTTTTAAGATCAGGATCTGATAAACTCTCGTCCATTGTATTTAGTAGTTACCACTTCTAGTCTCGTGTTCTCAAAACCTGGTTCCTCAAACCACCAGCATCAGCAACATTTGGGAACTTGTACAAATGCAAATCATCAAACCCAGCCCCAGGTCCACTGATCAGAAACTCCAGATGTGATCGACCACCAGAGGTAGTAATTCTGAATCATGCTAAAGTTTGAAAAATGCTGCTTGAGTGTATCTAGCCTTGACTCTCAGTCTTGGCTACTGGAAAGGGTCTTTTAAGAAGCCCCAGCATCGAGTATCCACCAGGCCAGGTAAATCAGAGCCTCTGGAAGTGACACTCAGGCACCAGGATTTATGAAGCTCCTCAGCTGCTTCCACTGTGCAGCCAAGGCCCATGGCCCCAGCTCTAGTTTTCATTCACCTTGAACTGCCTTCCAACCCTTTTATTTAGTGATATTGACTCTTCCATTGTAGTTGTCTTGTAGATGGACCCACATGTCTATATAGTTGATGGTATGTATACTTTTTATACCCTTATTAGCCCCGCTGTATGTCAAAGAAGTGGAAGTAATAAATCTTGTGTCTTTTCTAAGACCTCCCTAAAAATGGCTGTAGGCTTGAATATTCCTTGTAAGAAAAATAGATAATATTTCAACCATGTGCTTGTGTTGTATTTTGTGTGTGTGTTGGTTAAACAAATGTTTTTTAGGTCTGCTCTCTTGTACTGGGGCAGCTCCCTGTGTGTGTGTGTGTGTGTGTGTGTGTGTGTGTGTGTGTGGTCTGTGAAAGGCTGTGGGTGCTTGCCCTCAGGGCAGTAGATTGCAAATTGTGGATTCTCTTTCTGCTTGGAAGGGGTGATTGTTTGCTATTTTTCGCTGGAGAAAGGTTTGTTTTTCTAGCCTGTTTTGGCTGTAGACTGAAGAGAGAAAGAGAGAGAGAGAGATAGAGAGCGAGAGAGAGCGAGTGAGTGTCTTGCTGAGCTGGTGGGGACCTGGAGTCTGGAGTCTGGAAAATGAATCCGGGGTGTGGAACCGGAGACTGAGTCAGGGCTTGGGAGCCCCGAGAGAAAGGGAAGCGGCCTTCTCTGCCTGCTTGCTCATCGCCCTTATGAGACTCTAATAAACGGAATGGCCCACTATTTTCTGGCTCCACAGCTCCTTTACCGTCTGCCCGAATCCAATGCAAACCTGCATGGCATAATGGCTGTGGCCCTTGGCCTTACATGTGTTTCCGACCAAGTACTTCTCTTCTCTGCCACCCATTTGTTCTATTTGCTAGGTCAGATTATTACCACTCTGACTCTCCATTCTCTTTCTCATTTCTAACTGGATTTCTTGTGGAATGTGTTTTCAGAATTATGACCTTCTCTCTCTGGGTTTTATCAGCTGATAGTGCAGGCTCATCCATTTCACTTACCTCATTCTTCTGTTTCAGGCTGTGTTTTATCAGCGGGTCTGTGTTCAGTATCTCATCTGTCCATCTTGGGTGTAGAGTGTAGTCTTTGTTCTCCTGGGTTTTTCCCTCCAGCCAGTGAGTATAGATGTGCCTAGATGCCAGTCCTGAAGATGGCTGTGTGGCATCTGTCCTGACAGATACACTGAATTTCTCTTTGTTTAGATTTGTAGCACAAAGCCTGTTTGCACTTAATATGTTTCTGCATTCTTACAGAAATCTCCAGCTCTCCACAGATAGACTCAATTGTTTTGCTTAACTCAGGATGCAGTGACTTTGTGATATTATGCAATGTGTGTCACCTATGTAGGAAAGGAAATGAAGGCATGCATTTTACCAGGTTTTATCCACTAAAATGTATCCCTTTGAATGCAATGCCAAGGGAAGTGAGGGTCCTCACGAGCCATTGTCGACTGATACACGTACAGAATTAATAAGTCAAACACTTTTTATTTAGAATTTAAATTTAATGTGGTGACATTGGTCAATAAGAATACATAGGTTTCAGGTAAACATCTCTATAGTATTTGAACTGTTGATTGTGTTGTGTGCCCATCACCCAAGTCAAATTTCTTTATTCTTTCATAGTAATTAGTAGTGTTAAAGGATAATTTTATACACAAAAAGTAAAATTATGACTCTCAGACAGATACATAATGTGTTAAAGATTTTGTTGAGATCACTGTTAATGAGTGAACCAGACAGTGATAACAGGCTCACAGAAGGCTAAGAAGTACTGATTTATATGTAGCAAAGGGAGGTTGCAATGAGTGTACAATACCAAACTGGCTTTTCCTCACAGGGAAAGTGGTGAAGTCAACTGAATCTCTCCCAAAGAGTGTATCTGTAAGTCTGTGGATACGACTGGTTTCGCAGGACCATCAGTTATGTATAACTCGCAGGGCTGTAGTGTAACTCAGGGGCACCAAAGAGCTAGAACTAAGTGTTTCAGAAGGCATACCCAAAACACTGTAGTTTTTCCACAGGAGACACTACTGACTCCTTCTGATATTCCTAGCTATCCTTACAGGAATAGCATTTGTTAGAAACTTGATGGCTTATAAAACAATAAAATATATGCTTTTGAACATCACCTCAAACTTGGCAGATAGGCTACTGGTATCCTCTGATAGTTTTCCCCGGGGAGGTAAGCGGTGAAAACACCTAGCACAACGCCTGGCAGAGGTGGGTGCGCAGCTGTGTGTCGTGGATGTTAGGGAGGCAGCACAGGTGGTAGTTAAGTGTGCACGCTCTGGAATCCTGTAGTTTGTGTCTCACTTTCCTCATCTATACAGTGGGGACACAGCAATACCCATCACATCGAGGCACTAAGAGGAGGGAAAGAGCTAATCTGTATATAGTACCGAGAATGCGACTGGCTTGGGACATGCTGGCTGTCCCTGTTACCTGTGTGATGTGCAGCTGTCTCAGGCCAGTCCAGAGATGGCGCCCAAGTCCTCTGCCTCTAAACCCATGTACATCTGGGGTCAAAGATGGTGCATTGTGAAGAGTGACACATGTATTTTCAGACTTCACTATTTTTTCTTATTCCGATCAAGGTAGATTGTGGAGTGCAGCTTTCATATTTGAATCTGAGAAAGTTAAGAGAGGCACTTGAGTGGTTGTTCCATTCTGATTCTCCCGCTTCTCAAGTCAGAGGAGTACTTACTTTACTGTACTCAGCCAGGTCTGAGCAGGCTAATGCTCAGTCCTCAGCACTTGATGTCTACTTAGATGGAATCTGGAAATAATGACTTCTGAGCCCCAGCAGTGTGCGAAGACGAGCAAGAGCACAACAGACTGCCAGTGTCGGTCCGATTCAGAGCCAGAGGGAGTGCTTGTTTACTCTGCCGCAGCAATTGCATGAAGTGAGCGTTTGAGATGAGACTGAATGTGGCCCAAGGAAAGTAACTGAGCAGAGCTTCGCTTTGAATGCTGGTCTGTCTGACTTTAACATTGCCTGCCTATAGGGGTAGATTCTAGTAGATTGTAGATAAATTATCAATGTGGCAAATAAGGATTAAAGAGGAAGATAAGGCTGTAGTAACTGAACCCAATTCATAGAGTAGCTGGCTTAGCTGGTGGCGATGGAACCAAAACTTGGATGAAAGAGCAGGCTTCGGTGCTAAGTCTTTTAAGTGTTGAACTGGAGCTCCTTAGTTCCTCTGGGTCAGGAACCTCCAGGGCCTGGCAAGGCACTGAGACTGACAGGAGCCAGCACAGTCTTAGCAGAGCTGTCTGGAGGGCTGGGGAAGCCCGAGAGCCAGTCTGGGTTACAGAGACAGTGGTGGGGAGTCTTCCCAAATTCTTACCATGCCCAACCCCAACGAAGGATGGAGCTCAGCAGAGCCCACTGGCTCTTAGGGCTCTGCTCCTTGTTTAGTTGGAGTTTTTGTACAGGGAAACAAATGGAAGATTTTCTTTTTCTAAAAAAGTGTTTATCACTCAAAGCATAAGGCATCATACACCAGCACAGCTGAGGTTCTAACCTGGTCTGTTTGATTCTATACTTAATGTGTATTTCTCTGTAACATTCCGGCCACACCTGTGTTAGTTTCCTAGGGCTAAAGAAACAAAGTAACACACATAGGTGGCTTAAAAAACCAAACAAACAGAAATGTATTGTCTCACAGTAGCAGAGGCTAGAGGTTTGGAATCAAAGCTTCAGAAGGACCATGGTCTCTCTGAGGACTGACTGTAGGGGAAGACCAGACTGCTGGTGGCCCCAGGTGTTACTTGGCTTGTGGCAGCATAACTCCAGTCTCTGCCTCTGCCTTCACCCTACTGTCTTCCCTCTGTATTCATGTATTCACGTGGCATTTATTTTCCTCTCTGTGTTTGTGTCCAATTGCTCTCTCCTTATAAGGACAGCAATAAAATGGGTTTAGGGCCCAGCCCACTGACTTCATCTTAATTTGATCATCTGCAAAGACCCTATTTTCAAATAAGACCATATGCATAGGTCCTGGGGTCGGGATAATAGGTTAGGATTTCAGCATATTATTTGTGGGAATATAATTCAACCCATAACACCATCCATTCTTTTCTCAGATTCCCCTTTATTTCTCAGGCATCAACGTTTTACATTTGGTAGTTATTTGTTCCTTTATCTCTGTCTCCACCCTTTCAATTGAAAAACATTAAGTGATGGTGTACTGTGTGCAAAGCATTAAACCTATAATGGTAAATGTGAGCAGACAGTGACTCAATTTATGGACCTCCCAGTTCAAGGAGAGAGAGAGTCTCAGATGAATGAAAGTCAACAGATGAATAAACAATCTCAAACTGTACTTAATAATATGAAGGAGAGAATTTGGGGTTGATACAAGGCAGGAAGGGTGGAGGCAATACTCCATTGTAGCTACTAAAAAAGGAGAATTGCTATTCATAGAGAGCGAGAAAATAGTAGCCCAGATCAAAGAAACAGCAAGCACTCGGGCCCTGAGTCAGGGGCCAGCTTGGCACAGTTGAGGAACAGAAAGGTGACCACTGTGGCCTAAGAGTGTGGTATGGCCGAAGGCAAAGATGGCAGTTTAGGCAGAGACCAGATCTTGATGGGTCATGGAGAGGAATTTGAATTTTAAGCTGACCAACATGCTATTATAAGACAAACAACACACTAATTTGAACTTTGTAAGCGTCTACTCTGTGTCAGGCATGCAACAAGGCACCGCTCACATATCATGTCGTGTCATCCTCACCACAACACTGGAAAGGAGCTACTACAAGGGCCCTTAGAGCATTTGTTTGCTTTTATATCTATGGAACATGTAGCCTACTGCAGGAAAAATACTAGGTCCTAGGGCTGTGTTGACAATCCTTGCCCTCAAGTTGCACGCAGTCCAGTAAAAATATCTGTTAACAAATGACCACTCTGGTGACTCAGTGACAGCTCTCTAATCTCTGAACCCCTTCTGGGCTTCTGTTTGCTGCATGTGTCAATGGGGAAGCCATATGTATTCCTTGCAGGGTGATGGTGAAGATTAAAAGAGTCAACAGGTGAGAAGTGGCCCAGACAGGCAGGTGTCCAATCTCTGGAAGTTACTAGTCAAGCCTTGGTTGAGCTGTGAGTGACAGCTGTCCACAGTGCACACAGCTGGCGAGAGAGTGCGAGACACCTCAGGAAAGGGGAGATGGGGAAGGCTATGAAGAGGAGGGTGAGTTGAACCTTGAAAGAACAATGGGTGTTTTTCAGGCACACAAGAAGGAGAATGACAAAAATTTGATTTTCATTAAGCCTAATGCATTTTAATCCTTATAATTAAAATTAAGTGTGAGGAGCCAATGCATCTGTGGTTTTGATGGGAAGAGGCTACGCACTGTAATTTGACATCTAAACTTTGCATGGTGCTTGGTAAGAGATACATTACGATACAATTTACCAGTCATGCCTGACCTGTGGTGGCGCAGTGGATAAAGCGTCAACCTGGAATGCTGAGGTTGCCGGTTCAAAACCCTGCACTGGTCTGGTCAAGGCACATATGGGAGTTGATGCTTCCTGCTCCTCCCCCCTTTCTCTCTCTCTCTCTCTCCCTCCTCTCTAAAATGAATAAAAATAAAAAAGAATAACAATTTACCAGTCACAGTTCTGCATATAGTTCTAGTAGAAATGAGAATCCTACAGTAAACATAGGACTATTCAAGAGCTTTCTGTTTCCAAGAATGGAGTATTGTCTTTTCTTTTTTTAAAAAGGCACATGTCAACTTGTTCTCTAGTGACAATATTTTGTATTTCACTCAGGTTCAGAAAATGCTGCATGCTGGCTCTTCTAATAATGTAATTTTTAAAAATATTAGTTGGAGACCCACTGTGAGTATAATTATAGTAAGGGAATAGAAAACAGGGACATCTGTGAAATGTCTTTATCATGGGCTAACATGGTTTCTTGCAGACAATAAGAAAAATTGTCATGGGGGGATAACAGTTCAGACTTTAGGCAAATCACTTACACTGAGCATATGGACTCCGCACCTCTGAAATGAGCTCACCACAGGGCTGTATATTTATTTCTGTTACCCCCAGTAGAATGTAAGTTCCATGAGAGCAGGGATTTTTTGTGTTTCACCACTGATCCTCAATGTACAGAACAGTGCCTGGCTTATCACAGGTACTTAGCACACATGGTCAAGGAATGAATGAACAGTCATGAGCCTGAAGACTGAAATCGATCAGTTATGAAAGTTCCTAGTGGGTGGTTAGTCAACCAGCAGGTACTGGATCGCATGAGGTTGTTCTTCCAATCTGGCTATAGTCCCTTGCTTTTTATTTTTTTCTTAGGCTTATTCCTCTGGGTTGTTTCTTGTGAGGCTTTATTTGGTCATTTTGAGCAAAAGTTTAGAAGAGGCATGGAGAAGATGAACAATTCAAGGACTGGGCTGTTTTGGGTCTGAAAGACAAGGAGACAATTAGACCCTTTCTGCTTAAATATGAAGTGGCAACACTTTATATTTAAGCCTTGTGTATAAAGCATTCATTTATTTATCTCCATAATGTACTGTGGATCTAGTTCATGTGCATGTGGCATGTGATAAACCCTGCAAATCTAACTGAGCCTGTCTCACAGCTTCCACTGTTCTGTGTCTCTAACACAGCAACATCCCATGCTTTCAGGAATGATAAATTATTTTTGTTGTTGTTGCCCTATTCATATTGTTTTGTTCCTTTTACCAAAGGGCTTTTTGCTCACTGAGCTTTGAAAGGCAGGGCCTGGGAAGCCATGGGGATGAAAATAATGGGATCATGCTTTTTCTTGGTGATGGCTGAACATGATGCTACTTACAGTTGAAAAAGCATCATCATCTTCAAATGCCTTTTAGGAGCATTCATGCTACTGAATAAGGGTGAGCCAGGACAGGAAGGGGGCAGCTCTTCTTGTGTTTTTTAAAGTCATAAGAGTCTAAATTCTTAAATACTAACCCCTTTGGAGAAGAGAGAATACATCTTTAAAGTTTCTGCGCAACATCTAAATCCCTCAGGGTTCTATCAAGTCAGAGATAATGGTGCAAAGATACCCTTTGAGAGGTAAGTGGAGGGAGAATGAATATTGATTTATCCTTTTAATCCATGACATTCTCCAGCTCAGAAACAAGCAATGCTTCCCATGAGTAGAGGATGGAGTCCAAAGCTCTTAACCTTACATTTAAAGGCTTCTGGAGGCAAGTACCAATTTATCTTTTTTGACCCCATCTTCTGTATCCTCTCCACTGTGTTTAGTCAACCAGCCTCCCCACTGGCCTCCAACAGTGCTCGTGCTCAAAATTTAATTACAGCCCTGGCTGGATGGCTCAGTTGGTTAAAGCATCATCGGAAGCGCAGAGGGTGCTGGTTCGATCCCTGGTCAGGGTACGTACAAGAACAGGTCCATGTCCCTGTCTCTCTCTCTCTCTTTCTCCCTTCTTCTCTCACTAAAATCAATAAATTTAGAAAAAAATAATTTTAATTAATGTTTTGGTTAGGGAAGGATAAAGTTTTGATTGATGGATGAGAAATCTGGAAAGCAAAATAGAACATGCCATTCAAAGTTTTCTTTAGAATTAATCCTAGTTGGTAATTGTCATGTTACTTCCAGCTTCCAGTCTTTTTAAATATATAAACCTTTGTATTATTGCTATATTCTATATATTTTTTAAATTACAAAAGTGATATAGGAAATATAGTCACCCAAAGGGAAAAGATGTTACAATTAAAAATACGTTTTGTTTCATTATCGTTGTCCATCCTGAAGGAACCGCCATTTTGGTTTGGTTTCATATTGCTAACTTAATAGTATAGGATATCATTTTAAGTTTTTGTTAGTTCACATAAATAGCATCATATAGTTTATATAATTTCATAATTTGCTTTGTTCATTCAACCATATTTGTTGATATCCAACTACATTATTCCAAGTAGTTCAAATTCATCATCTTTAACAACTACACCACGTTGTGCATTCTGTTGGTCCATTCACCTACTGGTGGATATGTGGGGTGTTTTCACATTTTTGCAAAGCTGCAAAAATAAAATGAATCTGATTTTGCATACAGGTGTGCAAGTATTTTTCTGGTGTGCTCACAGTAGTATTGCAGGGTCATATTTTTACACACTCAGTGTTTGTGAAAGCTGCTACATTTCCCAATTCTTTTACTAGTTTACATGTTGAAATACAGGAGGCAAAGAGATATATTTCTCAGACAGCCTTTCTTCCCTCAAATTTCGCAATCCTAAGATTCTCTTCTCGTGGAACTCTGTTTATCAAGATTCAATTGAAATAACACATATTGGATAGTCCTCTCATTTGACATTTACTCTAGATTTTGACTCATTTTGTTTTACTTGCTCATGTGTCTGCTTGAGTGAGTAAACAAGCTTAGAAGTCCAGCCCGCAGCCCGCAAGCCCCTCTGTGGTCCGGAGTGCCCAGCCTGCTGTCTGGAGCATGGGGAGTGCCAGGTATGCAATATCTAGTCTTGCTTGAAGTTTATGTTTTAAAGTTGATTGAAAGGTGAACATCCAGGATAGTCAAATTTACCCTGGATATATATTTTTAATTTCCTATAATATGCTACATTTAAATAAGGCATTTTTATTTTTCCTGAAGCATGACAACTAATCAATACTTATTTGTTTGTTAAAGAGATAAAGACGATGAACCCTATGTGTAATAAATATACGCTGTCAAGTCCAACACATTTCCCTTAGCATGTCAGATGCATGTAAAAGATGTGCAGGAAACGTAAATGTGGCAGATGTCGCGGATCCACAGTCTAGTCTCATCCTCCTGTTGAGAAGTTTATGCTCACTGATGGGGTCAGAAGTAATCACCTGCACTATTTAAAGTGTCTCTTCTTCATTTTGGCCAAACCCCAACACTCACACTTGTACTTGGTGAGCTCTGTGATGTGATCTCACTGAATGTGTTCAGTGATACTTGGATGAGACAGGTGATCAGTGCAGTGACAGGGACAAGGAAGTTGCCCCACTCTCTTTGCCCCACTGAGAGAAATAAATGAGACTGAAGGCAGACAACATGGCAGGAGGGTAGCTCTTCTGTAATTAATCTCCCAATAACTCTCCGGGATTTGACAGAAATAATTAATAATTAGGTGCCAAACACTGTTCTAAAGGTCATTTTCATCTTGCTGTTGTAGGAACCATTTTATTTAAAAGCTCCAGGATGCAGCCATGGTGGGGAATCAGTAATGGAGGGGAAAATCACCCTGAATAAGCACAGGCATATTGCCTCTGGGTTCAGGTACTCAGAGACCTAATTTGTTCTCAGAGTAGGAAAGATTGCTTCTACTTTTAAATACAGGTTTTATTTTAATTTTGGTATGGCAAGATCCATTGGTCAGGGGAAGCCTGTCATTGAAAGATAGTTTATTTCTCAGGGTTCCCAAGGAGAGTGGGCATACCATGCCACAGGGAGGGGGGCACACTGGGAAGTGCTAGGGGGGTAGTTCAGGGGCGGAGGGAGGGGATGAGTGGAACCTTTGTTGTGGTGTAGTGGAAGGGGTGGGGCAGGTAAGCGTACTTAGGATTGGCTAGTTCGGGTCATTTCAATGGGCTCTGGAGTGTAGGGACCATCCCTAGTTGTCTGGTACCAGGTGTGGATGAAAAAAGGGGCCACATGGTAAACCTGACAAGCTCAGGGGAGCCCTGCATGGTGGCCGTGCAGGCTCAGAGACCTAAAGTAAGTAAAATCACTTCATGAGAGGCAGTCATGGCTAGGGCAGTACTTTTCTCTAACAAAGGTCAGTGCTTACATTAATGGACCGTGTGTACGCGCGGGTGTGCGTGTTTTATTTATTTATTTTGCATCTTTAATAAATACCCGATAAGATGCTTTTAAAGTGTAAGAGTAATCTTTTTTTCTGGCCCCCTCAGGGCACAACCAGCCCACCAGAGTAGAGATCACAAACCCCCTCACTGTTATTGTTATCTTGTTAATTGTTAACTGTTAACTATTTTATACCTGCCTATGTAAAATAGTAAGCATCTATACATCTATACATTTTACTTTTTATTCCACCCCCGAGATTTCCCTGCTTTACTTTCTCCTACCTCCCTAATCTATAACCAATGGATTTCATGAGGCCCCCTTTGATTCTGATGTATAAATTAAATAGAAAAACTGACATTTTTCAGGAGCCTTTTCTTGAAATCCTTTGAAGTTCTGCTTCCCAACAGTTTGGCTCAAATAAATTCATACAAGTTCTTACAGGTTTGAAAGTTTCTTATGCTGGCACCTTCTGTGGAGGATGAAATAACTGTCCCCTGAAGAAGGGTTATGAAATGTCACAGACCTGTCAGCTATGGAGGTGAGGAAGGCCCTGGGCCAGCTAACACACTGCTGCCCACAGCTGTCTTGCAGGACTACCTTCCCTGAGACGTTCTCTTCATTAACCTCTCATAATGCTTAGCGTCAGTTGCTCCTTGAAAGGAAACTGGTGACTTATCTGTACATTTGTTTTACTTCTTTCAGATAAGGTATTTGCATGTTGAATGCAAAAGCAGCTGACTTTTGTCCTCAAATTGTCTTTCTCTCTTAGGGTCCAGGAATTTGTGAAATGGCATCCCCCATCTACCTGAAGAGACAATTCAGTGATTTGGAAAAGAACTGTGAACTTTCCCTCTCCCACCTCCCGTCTATGTTAGTTCTGAGTGTTGACTATTCTTGTTCTGAAACCTCTCTCATAATGTTTGCCTCCACTGCCTTTTCATTGGCTGACTTCAGCCTCATTATTTCTCCCCCTCATATGAGTTGTTATCATTTTAGACAGTCTGTTCTCTTCTCAGAAATAAGAAAAGAAAGCACAAATCATCAAAGTTAGAAATAAAACCAGGGTATCAACCTTGCAGAAATCTGTAGACTGATAAGTAAATGGTATGATAAATTTGATGCTAATAATTAGACAGTTTGGACAATATAGAGGAATTACTAGAAAAACACAAATTACCAAATGTGTCTCAAGAAAATATTAAAAATTTGGGTCTACGGCCATACCACCCTGCACTTGCACGATCTCATCTGATCTTGGAAGAAAATTTGGTTTGACCCATAGTATATAAAGATGTTGCACTAGAAATTAAAAACAAACTTTTCACAAATAAAATTCTAGGTCCAGATGACTTTCCTGTTAAATTCTATAAAATTTTTATATTTTGTTTTATTTCTGTCTTCAGGGAGAATCCTAATACCAGACAAACTTTTTCAGGAAAAAAAGAAGGGAACACTTCTCCAATCATTTTATAATATCAATATTACCATGATACCAAAACCAAAGCCATGACAAGAAAACTATAGACCAATACTCATAGTGAACAAAGACACAAAAATTAGCAAATCAAACTCAGATATATATAAAAGTATGTATATCATAACCAAATGGATTTACCTCTGGAATTCAAGGTGGGTTTTTTTTTAATATCTGAAAATCAATTAATATATTATACTATATTCATAGACTAAAAGACAAAAACACATGATCACCTCAATACACGGAAAAAAAAACACTTCAAAAAAAATCCAACAGCCATTCAAAATAAGAGAGAAAAAATTTTCAAGAAATTTAGACAGGAAGTTTTTCAAGCTGTTGAAAGATATTTATGAAAAGACTACAGCTAATATAATTTTTAGTAATAAAAAGTAAATACATTTTCTTAAAATCAGAAATAAATACTTCCCCTTAAAATCAGAAACAAACATCTTTCATTCTTACTTCCTTTACTAAAAAATATACTGAAGGATCTAGTCAATTTAAAAAGGCAAGAAAAAGGAAGCCATATATATTTGAAAGAAAGGAATAAAACTATCATTATTTGCAAATGATATTACCTTGTATGAAAAAGCATTCTAAGGGATATACAAGATGACTACAGTCAACAAGCAAGCTTAGCAAAGTAGCAGGAATCAAGATGTATGAAAAAAAAATCTTTTGTATTTCTATACAGGGTGGGGCAAAAGTAGGCTTATAGTTGTTTGTATAGAGAATAGTACCATAATAATAATACAAGAATAAACTGTTTTGTGTACACCCTGTATATAGCAAAAGGAAAAAAAAAATCTAATTTGAAAATGAAATTCACAATTCAGTTCACAATAGCATCAAAAAGAACACAATACACTGCTCACAAAAATGAGAGGATATTTCAAAATGAATATGAAGCGATGAAATATTCCCTCATTTTTGTGAGTAGTATACATAGAAAGGCATTCAACAAAGTAAGTCTAAGAACTGCACACTGAAAACTACAAAACACTGAAGAAATTAAACATCTAAATAATTAGACATACTATGTTTATGGGTTAAAATAATATTGTAAGGATGGCAGTTCTCTAATTTGTCTACAAATTCAATACAATCCGAACCAAAACCCCATCAGACTATTATTTCTGACTAGGATATGTCTTGGAACTGATTATTCTTGGTTAAATTTAACATCTGTCTTGTAGGCCCTTTTCATATGTAGATTCAAATTTCTGGAAAGGTTTCTTATATTATTTAAATATACATTCCGTTGCATTGCTGTTTTCTTGATTTTTCTTCTTCAGGCTCATTTAACTACTTTTAAGTTTATCATATCTTCATGGTCTTTTCTCAGCACAAATATCATTCAAACTCCCAAATATTTCCCCTAAATGGAGCTAGCTATAGTGCGTATGGGACATTCTCTGATGTCTCCTTAATTCTCTTGTATATTCTTTCTTGTAAATGGCTAGCCTAAAGAAAGGATCAGGATACCTGGGGATGGTATTTATAGCCTTTCTTGAATGTATTAGTCTGCTGAGACCGCCATAATAAAATGCCACAGACCAAGTGGCTTAAACAACATACATTTATTTTCTTACAGTTTTAGAAGCTGGAAGTCCAAGATTAAGGTATCGGTAGGGTTGACTTCTCCTGAGGTCTCTATCCCTGGCTTGCGGATGGCCACATATTCACTGTGTCCTCCGTAGACATTTCCTCTCTGCACATGCAATCCTAGTGTTTCTTTCTCATCCTGTTTATTGGATTAGGGTCCCACTTTTATTACTCCATTTCACCTTAGTTACCTCCTTAAAGGCCTTATCTCCAAATACAGTACATTGGGGGTTGAGCTTTGACATATGAATTATTTTTTTGGGGGGATTACACAATTCAATTCATACAACACTGAAGATGCAAGTTTTCTGGTAAAACTCCCATTGCATTCTTGACACCCCCTGCTTCTGTGATCAGAGGTCTTTAGTGCTTCTTCTTGCCTTGTTATTCCTCAAAAGGGCTTGTCAGCTTTCCCCTAAATAGCTAATGTTCATTTCAGGTCCAGGGCCTCTTACCAATAACCTCAACTAGCCAGGTTGAGCTTTAGGTGACCCTGCGCCAGGGCAGTTCTCGTGACTCTCCACCTGAGCAATGCTGACTGATATCTTAACACCAGTTGGTTGTCCCACATCACTTATCTGAAAATTCTTTACTTAGTCAATACCACCCTACATCGCTATCCTTGAACCCGCCACAGGTAACAAATTTTCCCTCTGCAGCAAGAAATACAGCCAGACTCAGTCCCATATAGGCTGAGGTTTTTCATCCTCTCGCTGCTGACATCACTAGGCTCTCAGCCCATCTGTTTGCATGTGCATAAATAAACTTCTTATAAAATTCACCAGGTCTTGTGTGTCCCTCTTTTGGCGACCTAACAGCTAACATTTACCCTGCTTCTATTAGTGCCAGACACTGTTTTGAGCATGGTAATGTTCCAATATATTAAATCAGTTTTGTTAATGTGGTTTTGATATCTAGCATTTTCTTTATTTTCCTCCTTAGTGTTGGCGTCTCTTCCATTCCCCATCTGTTTCTGTATGTTGTCTGCCTCTTTCTATTAGGGTTCTTATCACACAAACCATAGTGATTTTAAATTCTCTGATAATTACAACACTCAAGTCTGATTCTGATGCTTGCCCTGTCTCTTAAGACTGTGTTTTATCTTGTCTTCTGACATGCCTTGTAATATTTTGTTGAAAATCAACAGATCAAATTGAGTACTAGAAATGGAGCTTTAGTGTGATACTGTGTTAATCTGGTTAGGAGCTGGGCTGGGTTGAATACTTTCTGCAGGTATAGGTGCTGGAGGAATGAAGTTCCTCTTGTGTCCTTGTTTGTCTTTTCTACCTTGAGCTTCCTAGTCCACCACCTTAGAGAGTCTCTGCACCTTGCAGCTCTTTCAGCTGTAAATACTAGTGTTAAATTGGAGCCCTATTAGTGTGGTGAGAAGGTGTGGAAAAAGGAAATATTCTATAGTGTTCTGATTAAGTCTCTGTATTTTAGTGGGCCTGTGTCCTGAGCTGTGACTTTCACAATATAGGGGGTCCTTGGTTTAGGACAGTCTCGACATATGATGTATTGAGCTTACAACACTCACTCCCGTAAAAACTTAAAAAAGTTGAGATGTGAGTGTGTCAGCTTACTGTTAGTATTATGTTTATGGACCAGATGGGTGAACTAGTTTGGCTGCATGTGGCGGAAGGTTACATAGTAACGCAGTATGTGAGGGAGCTGGCGTCCCCAGTGCACTTACCTACACCAATGGGGAGTATTAAAAGCGCAAGTGTTCCGTTTGTGTTAGGCTGGGGTGTGTTTCTACTTACAACAAAATTTGAGCTACCTCACTGTTTTAGGAACAAAACTGTGTGGTAACCTGAGGACCCCCGTATGTATGTGGTGGTACAGTAGTTTTATTCCCCCTTCCTACTTCCTTCCCTGGCTGCAGAGTTCTGAATTAATTTTCTTGAATCCCTGAGCCATGTGGACCAAGTTTTTTAGCCCTTTAGTGAGACATTATGGCTAGAGGGTACTTGAAGGGAAGAAACGCCCTTCTTCAAGTTGAGACAAGACCCTTCAAATCTTCTTCCCTAAAGCATATGCCTTTGTTATATACTCACAATGATGATTCGTCCCCTCCCGGTCAGAGTCAGGAGAGAAGCTTTTTGGGACCTCCACCTTGAGACCTTATAGGGTCCCAGAAAATAAAGCCCACAAAGTGTGTGCTCCCCTAAAGAATTTTTTAAAAATGCCACCCAAATTCTTACAAATAAATATCTAAGCCCAGATAACTTCACTGGTGAATTCTATCATGCATTTAAAGAAGAAATTAATTCCAATCTCATATAAACTCTTTCAGAAAATAAAGAAAAGGAGAAACATTTCCCAGCTCTTTTTATGATGCAGTGATATTGTAATATACTTCCCCTCCAGCAATTCATCAACATGACCCTGTGAGTGTTTCCAAGAGTTTACAGCCCCTGTGGTGTCTGCTCCAGGCAGCAGGCCTTAGAGATGACCTGAATGTACCGAACTCTAGATGTCAGGGTGGTAGTTTGCCTCGCAACCTCAGTTCTCTGATGGGTCTGAGGAAAGCCATTTATTTTTTAAATGTATCTACCTTTCTCCTGTTGTAAAGATGGAAATGATTGCTTTCAAGTTCTTTTCACGTCACTAAAACTGGAAGCCCACGTATATGAAATAAAATTATTTCACCCTCTAACCCAAGAAGGCAGAATATTATCTTCATTTTACAATGGAAGAAACTAAAATCACATGCCGATTGTTTCTTTCCCCGTGATGACGCAGCTAGTCAGTGGCACAACCAAGTTTTAGATAAATTCAACTTATTTTCTGTCCTAAGTAATGCTCATAAATTCCCTTCCTTCTAGATAATAGATTCACTCCATAAATTCCACCTTTGATCACCGATGTCTATTCATTGCCCACTATTTTCCAGGCGAACTCTAAATATAACAATTGTTCGTAAATCACTTAATACAGTGCCTGACACAGACTAATTGCTCAATAAATAATGGAAGTGACACCTGCTGCTCTTACTATGTAATTTATTCCTCACAGTGATTCCAGGTGATAGAGTTTTCCACCTGCCATTTCACACTAGAGGTAGATGCCATGACAGACATTCTGACATAATTGGGCCAAGAGGCAGCCCGGACATTGCAATTTTTAAAAGTCTCCCAGGTTATTAAGATATGAAACCAAGAGGAAGAAGTCCAGCTCTAAAGGCATGTTGATCAACCTCATCCCATTGGCGCCATGAGGGAGAAAGGACCCAATGTGGCCAGATCTTTTTCTTTGCTTTCCATAAAAATAAAAAAGAAAAAAAAGCTGGGAGTTTGAGTTACAATGTGAAATTTTATAATTCAATATTGTCTCAAAAAATTTTTAAATAGTGCATAGACTCTTGGGAGCCCAATGTTGGACTGCTACTGCAGTCAGTATGGTTGGAATCAAGTTGGGGCAATCAGAGTTGCCTGGCTGACTCCTGGTTACATGAGACCACTGCTTCTCAAAGTTGGGGGGATGGGCGAGCAACAGCAGCAGCATGAGGAGCTTGCTAGAAAGGCAAAATCTCAGGCCCATGCCCAGGCCCATCCTACAGTGTTAAGACATTCTGGAAGGGGGACCCCGAGTCCACCTGTCAACCAGCCCTGCAGGTGAGGCAGGTGCACATTCAAGTTTGAAAACCACTGCATTAGATGATTTTATCATTGCCTTCTTTCTTCCATTCCATGGGTAGTCCAGGGTAGCAGAGGGGACCTAGGGAAGAGAACAAACAAAACAGTAATCAGAACATCAAGATTCAACTCTGCTAGAAGTCCGCAGAAATGCGGAGTTGCACAAGAGACATACTCTTCCTTTAAATCAGATTTGGTGTCCAAATCAGAGGAAGCTCTGCTGGTATGGTGGCACTTTCATTTGTCCGGGTCCCACCTCTGCTGTTTGCATCTTGAAAGGCCCATTAAATCAGCCAAGTGCAGGGTCTGCATGAAGCCCCTTATCTTTTCAGCTATTGGAACTACAGAGGGAAGGGAAGAGGAGTGTGACTGTGGTTAGAGTAGGAACGATTATTTATGTTCTGAAGAATGCCGCACAGAGAGGTGTTTTTACAAGCTGAGTAGTAACATTTTTAAAGGAAAAGTGGTATGGAAACCTGTAGTTGATACTCCACAGTTTCAGGGTATGAAATGAAGAGTGCTGACAAAACTGAATAAAACAGTAAGAATATTAATTGGGAGACGACTAGGGGAATATTGCCATTGGCTGCTCAGAGCTTGGGGTGTGGTAGCTGACTACACATGTCTGAGATTCAAACAGCCCAAGGTTTGCATGAAGCTTCTTCCCTGAAAAGTACTTGGGTCTGGGCAGGTTTAGCGCTAAGGATAATGATTGCAGATAACGTATTCAGGAAAGACAGAGGCTGGGCAAACATTATGTGTGTACAGAGTAGTTTTGAAAAGTGAGGTTGCTATGGGATTGTATAATGGGGGAATGCATCAGATTCTGCAAGTGGCCTGAACCTGAATAAAGTCAGTCCTGGGGCAAGAGTGGGAGCTACGTAAGTCAGGCTCTCCACCTGTGCTGAGCATTGCAATCACTTAGAGTCCTTGTTAGAGATGCAGCACTGTTACCACCTCCTGCCATCCCTCCCCTCAGTCCCTAACCTCTGCCAACCAGGGCAATGGGTGTTACACTGTGGTGTTACAGCCCATCAATATCACAACTGTGGTGATGGGTACACTAACCTATACATGGGATAAAACATTACAGAATGGAATACACATACACCATATACACTATGCACACAAAATGTACACACAACATATACATACCCAAACTTATACACACACACCATTCACATACACCATACACATACAAACACAAACACCATATACACACACGTACACATAAACCACACACACACACACACACAAGTATATCCACACACCCATCATACACATACAAACATGCACACATACCATATATACATAAACATATACATACCATACACACACACACATGGAAACACACACCATACACACATGCACACACATACACAGACATACATGTGAAGACGAGCAAAACTGGGGGAATGTGAATAACGTTGGGTGGTCTATATCCTGGTGGTGATACTGTGCAATTGATTGTGTTACCATTGGAGAAAATTGAGCCAAGTATACAAAAGATCTCTCTATCATTTTTTACAATTGTATGTGAATTATCTACAATTATATCTGTGTGCTTCACTGACTTTTTTTGGGGGGTGGGGTAATTCTAATATTTACCAAACTATGAGAGCCATTAAGCTAGGGGATTACTGGTGGGGCAGAGTGGAAGAAAGTATCCCAGGCAGAAAGAACAGCACCTGTGAAGGCCCCAGTACAAGAATTTGACAGATTTAAGACAGAAAGGCAGCCTTTATTACTGAAGATCAGGCTGGGGTGATGGATTGCAGTCAATTTGGGAACCTGATACCTGGAATAAATACTTCTTGCTCATGTTGTATAATTACTTGTATTTTTTTAAATTCAATTTGCTAATATTTGGTTGAGAATTTTTGCATATATGTTAATGAGATATATTGGTCTGTAGTTTTTGGATGTCTTTATCTTGTTATAAAGTATATTACCTTAATTCCGCGGGTCACGTAGAGACACCAAGGCAGGATACAGAAGAAATTTTAGGAGGAGTTTTATTAATAAGCTGGCTACATATGACTTACACAGGGTATAGCTAACCCAAATCGTGCAGCCTCTGAGGCTAGTTATACAGATTTGATCACATACAGGTTGGGGGAAGAGGAGGGGGAGCATGACACAATAGTCAATTATTAACAAGCTTACAATATTTATCTATAGGATCTATTAAAAGGAATAAACATTCCTGCATATTAAAACTTACAAGGTAACACAATAGTGATAAATGTCACTTTAGATATTAACACAGTAGCAATAAATGTCGTTTTATATATTAACACAGTAGCGATAAATGTTGTTTTACATATCAAAGACATTCCCAAATTTTCTAGGGTTTGCCACAACAGTGAAAAGTTTTAGCTTAGAATAAGGAAATAGGAAATTACTTTTGCTAAAAGTATTAAGGCTCGCTTTAATTTATAAGTTTTATACATATAAAGGATTTCAAAAGGGATGATTATTGGAAAGCATATAAAATGTTCCAGAATGCAGGTTTTTCAGGCAAGGGGAGGGGCCTCGTGATCCCTTTGTCTAGAGGTGTATGTCACTCTCAGGATTCCAGGAGGGGAAGAGGAGCAGGAATCAGTGTAGGATATGTAAACATTGTCTCCTGAAGGATCTTATTGAAGGGGAAGAGGAAATTTTCAGATAACCTTTGTCTTCTTTGCTGTTAGCAAGTGGCCTTAGTCCTTCCAGAGAACTACAGTTAAACTATGCTTAGTTACTAACTTTTGCCCCTTTCATCTCTTTCTCTGTTTTTTTTTTTTTTTTTTCTTTTCAGAAAGGAGGGATAAGGGAGCCTGACTCTTCCTTTTAAAATACTACTGTTAATTTTTGCAATTCTTCGGCACCTTATCCTAATCTGTTTTTGGTATGAGGATAATACTGGCCTCATAGAATGAATTAGGAAGTAATCTCTCTGTTTTTGGACTTTAAAAGATATTGGAGAGAATCAGTATAATTTCTTTCTTAAATATTTTGTAGAATTTTGCAGTGAACCCATATTGGCCTGTTGCTTTCTGTTTTGGATGGTTATTAATTACTGATTCAATTTCTTTAATAGTTATTGGCCTATCCAGATTATCTATATGTAAGTCAAACCATTAAGCTGTATAACAAACTTATACAGTCATGTATGTTAATTATATCTCAATAACACTGGAAGGGAAAGAACAAAAATAAGTGGGTTTCTTTTTTTTTTTTTTACAGGGACAGCGAGAGAGTCAGAGAGAGGGATAGATAGGGACAGACAGGAACGGAGAAAGATGAGAAGCATCAATCATCAGTTTTTTGTTGCAACACCTTAGCTGTTCATTGATTGCTTTCTCATATGTGCCTTGACCGCAGGCCTTCAGCAGACTGAGCAACCCCTTGCTGGAGCCAGCAACCTTGGATCCAACCTGACGAGCTTTTGCTCAAGCCAGATGGGCCCACGCTCAAGCTGGAGAGCTCAGGTCTCGAACCTGGGTCTTCAGCATCCCAGTCCGACGCTCTGTCCACTGCGCCACCACCTGGTCAGGCAAGTGGGCTTCTTATAGACCACTTATAACTGGGTTGTGGTTTTTGAGCCACTCTGACAATCTCTGTATTTTAATTGGTACATTTAGACAACTAATATTCTTAAGTGATGATTGATATAGTTGGATTCAGATTCATTATTCTGTTTTCTCTGTTGGCTTTATTCCTATTCTTTTTCTGCTTTTTTGTGGTTTTTAAGTCAGCATTTTATATAATTCAATTTTCTCTCCTTCTTAGAATATTGATTACCCTTCTTTTTTTCCTCCATTTATTTTAGTGTTTGTCCTAGACCTAGAGTTTGCAATGTATATTTACAGCTAATCCAATTAAACATTCTAAATAACATCATACTACTTTACAGGTAGTGTAAGTACCTGCTAAAAAATTAAATACTAATTCCTCCCTCCTGTCCCTTGCACCATAAGGGTATATGTACCTATGTAACATATATATATAAGCATACTGCTGGGCAGATGAAATATATTATGCTCACTTTGTTAAAGATGGTGCAGCCCACGTGCAAGTTTTAAGTGTAAGCTTTTCCCCATACCCTTGACTGATTGGATGATGTGGGGTGGTGCACTCTCATGAGAAATCCTCCCAGTATGTCTCAGCTAAGTGACTTTGTATCAGAGACTTCCTTGTTTGTAGATTGGATTAAAGGTTGGGATTTCTACACTATAAAGTGGGGCAGACCCGAATCTTGTTCTCTCTCGGTTCCTGAGGTTAGTATTAGAGAGGAGAGCAGATTAAGGCCACGTGGAGGAGAGGAGAAGCGGCCAAGATGGAGGAATGCTGAGGGAGAAGCCAGTTTGTGCAGAGTTTGCGCAGAGAGAAGGAGGTGGGGAACATAGGTGAATAAGTCTGGTGAGCTAGAAAACTTTGATTCTAGGAAACTCAGATAAGTCAGCAGCTTTGTGAGCACTGAATGAGTGGGTTGTGGAGCCCAGTGTGTGTTTTTGCTTGCCCGCCAGGTGCAAGCTAGAATTAAAGCTTATGGCTCACCAGTTCTTGGCTCCATTGTTTCATTACCGACTGTCCGAATCTAATGTGAACCTGCACGGGCCAGGCGGCTGTGCTGCTGGCCCTGGCTACTGGCTTTACACATACATAATCAAAAACAATGTTGGTATTATTATTTTGAACAAACTGTTATCTCATAGGTTAATAGTGAATAGGGAAAATAAATTTTTATTTTACCTCCCTTGTTTCTTCTTAGTTGCTCTTCCTTTCTTTATGTAGATCTAAATTTCTCACTGATATTTTCTTTCTCTCTAAAGAACTCCGTTTAACATTTCTTGCAAATTAGGTCTAGTGGCAACAAATTTTCTCCATTTTTATGTGTCTGAAAAAGTTTTAATTTCTTCTTCACTCTTGAATAATAATGTCAAAAGAAATTTTGAATAATAATTTCATAGGTCTGTAAGTTGCTGTCTTTTTCTTTCAACAATTTAAATATTTCATTTCACTCTCTTCTTGTTTGCATGATTTTGGAAGTGAATTCAGATGTGATTTTATTCTTTGTTCTTCTATAGGTAAGGTTTTCTCCCCATACCCCTTAAGGCTTCTTTTTGAAATTTCTTTTTTATCTTTGATTTTGTGTTGCTTGAAGATGACACATGTCTAGATGCAGATGGTTTATTTATTTGTTTATTTATTTATTTTGATTTTTGACATTTATCCTGTTTGCAACTCTCTGAGCTTCCTGGATCTGTGGTTAGGTTTCATGGTCCAAAATGTGGTCTATGATGGTGAATATTTCATGTGAGCTTGAGAAAATGTAAACTATGCTGTTGTTGAATGAAGTAATATTATTTTAGACTTTAAATAAATCTGGCTATTTGTGGATATGCTAAAAAATAGAGGTTAATCTTTTTAGATGCTGGATACCAGATCTTTCTGAGAAAACTTGTGCTGGAATGGATATTGGGAAATAAGTAAATATTTTTTATTCTCACTATTGTTAAACCTTGCTCAATTTATTCATCCTGCTGTGTACTAAAAAAAGCAGCTTTTTACTGGACTTTTGGAAGGACAGTTACACTATGGTTCATCAAGATGAATGTTTCCTTCTAAATATCACAGCTTAAGGACCTATTTCTTCTTAGAGTTTTAAATAATCATTAAAAATATGTGGTTGATGTTGGACATTAATTTGGGGAAATTCTAGGTCATTATTGTTTCAAATACTCCTGTTTCTTTCTCTCTTTTTCTGATATTCCCATTATGCATATTTCTTTATTTTATAATTGTCCCACAGTCCTTGGATATTCCGTTCTGTTTATTTTTTCAGTCTTCGTTCTTTTTTTCTTTTTCTTCAGTTTTCAAGTATTCTATTTCTATAGGTCCTCACTCTAAGGTCCTTTCCTCAGTCATGTCCGGTCTACTAATCAGCCCATCAAAGACATTTTTCATGTCTGTTACAGGACTTTTCTTTTTATCTCTAGCATTTTGTTTTTATTTTTCCTAGGGACTTCCATCTCCCTCCTTACATTGTTCATCTGTTTTTACATGCTGTCTGCCTTACCCATTAGGGAGCCCTTAACATATCCATCATAGTTGTTTTATGTTCCCGGTCTGATAACTCCAATATCCCCATCATGTTTGGTTCTGGTGCTGGCTCTGTCTCATCAAATTGTGTTTTTTTGCCGTTTGTGATGACTTGTTAGTTTTTTTTTTTTTTTCTCTCAATACCTGAACATGACGGAGTGGGTAAGAGGAACTGCTATAAATAAGCCTTTAGTGATGAATGGTGAGGGGTGGGGGAGGGGAAGCATCCATAGTCCTAGGATTGGATCTCAGTACTAAAGGGAGCCTGTGTTTCCGGGCTGTGAACTGCACAGCAATTTTTCAGTTTTTTCTCCTGCTTAGGTGGAACGTGAGGGCTAGAAGGGGCTGGAGGTGGATATTTCCATTCCCCAGGTTAATTGGGCTCTGGTTAATTAGTTTTCCCTGTGGACAGCCCTCTTTAGGAAACCAAGGCTCTTGCCTAGGATTTCAAAATGGCTGCTCTTTCTGTCCGCCTGCCTGACCCTAAAAGGATTGCTCTCCTACCTTTGCTTTGAAAACCTGCTGAGCTCCTGAAGGTACATTTCCCAGTGATGTCTGGGTCCTAGGTCTGCATCCCCCTGAGGTTTTTGAATCTTAGATTTGTCTGTACTGAGCCTCCAGCAATCTATCAATTACACTTAAGGTTTTCTGACTTTGTGTCACCCAGATCATTCTAATAATATAGATCCAGGGTTGAGAACCAATGTAGAAGGATGATAGGAAGTTTTTAAGCAGGGACACGACTTGATCACATTTTTGTCTTATGACTTGGGCTCTAGTGAGAAGGTGCATTGGATGAAGACGGGGGACCACGAAGCAAAGAGCAGGCTCTCCGGGGACAGAGGTGAGCAATCTTGGTTGCATCTCACGAAAGGAAAATGATGGTGGGGATGTATGAGCACATGTTAATGTGTTGTAACTGGCAAGATGTACTACTTGCCGGAACGAGAAACAGGATACCCAAGCCCTGAGGAATGTGGAGAAATCTGGCTGTTAAAATGAGTCTAAAGTTGGTAATGTAGATTGATTCATCGAGGAGGGAAGACAGTGAAAAAGATCCACAGGTGTCCAGCAAAGTCCACTGGATAAAAGAAACCAGGATGCCAACACTGAGACCGCTCACTCCATAGCTAGAAGCTGACACAGTGTTTTCAGGGATTGGGGCTGGGCTGTGCTTTCTGCAAATCAACAAGACAGGAGGCACAGCATGGCGAAAGTGCTCCATTAGTGAGGCTTGTTAAGAGGCAGGGAGCTCGGTGGAACAGAGGGAGGATAATTAGAAAAGGGAGAACTGACTAAGAGGACAACTGTGAGGGGCTACTTATAATTGTGAAGGTGTGGAGTAATTATAGGCTGGAATTAGAGTGGTAGCAGTGAACTGGAAGGAAGGGGGTAATTATAAGTAAAGTTATAAGAGAAAAATCAACAGGACCAGAAGGTTTATTGAAAGTGGAGAGCCATTGAGAAGGAGGAGGCCAAGAGAACATAGAATAATGGAAGGATGATGGAAGGATTGGGCCAAAAACAGGATGCTAAGATAGGAAGTAGGTTTGGGCACAAAGATAAAAGGTTTGCTTTGGGACATGTTCAGTTGGAGGTGGTGGTAGATGAAAAAAAAAAGTGTCCATTTAGACAGTGGGTGAAGAGGAGGGGTGGGATAGTGGCCAAAGGTCATCCTGAGGGCCACTGCCCAGGTAAAAGTCTTTATATTTCGTGTTAATTTAGTATACCATGAACTAGAGAAGGGTGACTACCCAGTGATAGACATTTGTTATTAGTCTTCTGAACAGCTGCAGGATGGAAGATATTGTGGCAAATGAAAATAGAGGCAGTCAAGTGTAGAGGAGGTCTTCCCTGAAGAAACAGTAAGGCTAGTGCCGAAGAACTCCAGATATAACGAGAGGTTTGGGCGAGTGCTGGCTTGCGACGCTTTTCCTCAGCTGCTGTTTTGATCATTGTAGCAAAACACAAAGTTTGGTCTTCCAGCTCAGGGATCAGCAAAGCACAGCCAGTAGGCCAAAAAACCTACCCCTGTTTCGCTAAATTAAGTGTTACTGCAACACAGCCATGCTCATTCATTTACATGTTCTGCATGGCTTCTTTTGTGTTATAAAGGCAGAATTGATTAGATGCATTAGAGATTGTATGCACCACAAACCCCGAAATATTTACTCTCCAGCCTCTTAGCAAAAATTGTTGCTGACCCCGCCTCTGGTTCATCAGTGTCTATACAACATGTGGCCTGGAAAGTCTTTTTTAACGACCATGTCTGCCACCTTCACCACTAACAGCCCACTAGTCATCTGTTACTTCTCACCTAACACAGTCTTTGCTAGAAACCTTCTCATTTGAAGCATTCTTCAGGTTTAATCCCCCAACCTATCTGCCTGGAGCAAGTGGCTGCCCTCCAGCTGTCACCCATCTTCTCCTTGTTTGAGTGGGATTGACTCCAGCCCTTTGCCATTATTACTAATTTAGAATCAGCTCTTGACCCATCAGGTTGAAGTTCAGTATTTGAGGAGAGGAGAGCAGCATGCTTTCTTCCCTGTATGTGAATGTGAAAGGGCTTAGCCCAGGAAGTACTGAGAGAACCCAAACTAAGAAAGGAGGAGGAAAATGGTCAAAGAATGGTAGGGACACTGAGCCACAGTTCCTAACTCTTCAGAAACCTCAGATTGCCCAGCCTCAGGGCACTATGGTTCTGTGAACAAAGAACATCTTTCATCATTTAAGTCAGGGTGGACTGGGAACTTGGCTACTGAAAACATAATGAGTCCTAAATAACTGGTCCTAGAGCAGTTACTTGTAAGTTTCCCCAGGTGATGAGACTCTGGAGCCCTGTTCCTTAGCTGGTGGCTCACAGGGGAGCTTGTGGAAGCTTCTCCACCTGGAGCCATCCTAGTAGTGCTTTTCCTGCGCTCAGCTCTTTACCATCTGCATTGGCATCCATCCTTTATACTGATCAGATGTGCTGCTGGCATCCATTCCCCCAGATCATGGATGCTGGGGTTTGTTCTCGCCAGTGTTTGAACATTCCTCCTGGAGAGCGGTCATGTTGAATAGCTTAGAAACAACCATCATTGTTCAGGTGCTTGGTCCTCTTATGCAATTAAAATGTCTTTGTTAATTAGTTTGTGGTTATCAGGAGTTGAAACAAAAGGGTAGCTCATATGATGGAGGGAAATGTGTAATCATCAAAACTTGAAAAAGATAGGATCCTGGCAACTCTCAGGGCCTAGTAAGCTGGAATAAGTGGTTGTTCTCTTTGGGGTCCAGATGCTGAGATAAAGCGATTTCTATCCACTCAAAATCCAAGTTTCCAAGAGAAAGGAGACATCCAGTGTGGGTTACATGTTCACACCTTGGTACCAAGAGAACAGTGTCCTTGTTGGACAGGACTCTTTGGGACCATATGCACCGGGAAATAATTTACCCCAATGAATTCATGCTATGCCCACTTAAAGAAGGGAAGAAGGATGGTACCTATACAAGGGAACAACAGTTGCCTGCTATAAAACTGCATGGATACATAAAGCCTGTGTTCAGTGACACTTTAGCTTTCTAATCCTATTCTCCTAAGGTTTATGTTAAAATTTACTCTTAGGGGATCTATAATGGCAGCCATTGGGATATGGTTTACCTAGTGAGTGTGATGGGTTGCTGGAAAATGCCAGTTTGGGAGATTAAATAGGCGACCCTGGATGCACAAAGCTGTCATAATAACTGCAATGTACATATATACTTAGTGTCCCAAGTGGGTCATGTCACATTTTGTTGTAGTCTGAAGTCCCTTCTTCTACACTGGCTGCTGTTATAACTTTGGAGGTTGGACAGATATTTTAAAGAAATTAACTCTTTTAGACAGTGCTTCATACTTTCCAGGGAACTCTTTGGCTGTAAGGAAATCCTATGGTACGACGTGTCCTAGGCAAGAACTTAGATGCTCGAGACTGATTCTGCTGTTTTCAGCTGGCTGAGTGTTCCTGACAAAGTGTCCCTTCCTTGAGGTACCTGACTGTTACCTTCTCTTCCCACTCTTTCTTCTTCTAGAAGAGATGTAGTTTGGTGGCTGAGCTTCTTTACTTTGGAAGCTGAGTTCCAGGGTTGGCATACAAGCTGCAAGGCTAATCATCTGTGTAACCTCAGGTTAATCACTTAGCATTTATGTGCTTCTGTGGGGTGATGATAGCACCTACCTCACAGGGCAGGGCAGCCTATTGTAAAAGATCTCATATATGAAAATCTCCTGGACCAGAACCTAAGGCATACAATAGGCGCTGTGTATGTATTAACTGATGATAATATTGGCATATATTTTTAGTCAAATAATTTTGAACAAAATTGGAAAATCAATCTTAGAATCTAAAAATTGATGATATGATTCCTATAGTAGGGTAATTAATAATTATTAATTTTAATAATGATAGCACCTACACTTGACAATTACTTACCTTATAGCAGACTTGGACACTAAAACACTTTATTTTTACCTTCTGAATCCTTGTCACATGGAGTAGGCAGATCATTGTCCTTTCAGAGATGAGGCAGTCTAGGCTCAGATAGCTTAAGAATCTTGTTAAAGTTTGCACAGACAGTAAGCTGGGATTCAAATTTAGGCAAGCTGACCCAATCCCCCGCCTGCCCCCCTGCCAATTTTACCTCTGGCTATCTATTTAAAACAACGCCACAAAATTTACTAAGGTAGAAATCACCTAAAACTAGAGACCACTCTTATGCTATCACTTCCTCAGAACACTGGCAAACTTACCTTTGCACAGGACTTAGAGGAGTTTGTGAAATGTACGTATTCATCCAGTCCTCACAATTATCTTGGAAGATGGAGGGCCTCTCCCCTTCCAATGTGCAGGGAGCTGAAGGCTGGAGAAACTCAGTGACTTCTTCTAAATCCCACAGCTGTTAAGTGACAGCACTTTGACATAGCCCACAGGCCCCAAGGCCAAGCCTAGACTCTTCTGACAATGCTGTGCTGACATGCTTGCATTGGCTTATTGATTTGAATTTCTCTTTCAATCTGTGAGATTTGGGGCATGTGCTGAAAATAGAATTTTATAATTTAAAACAACAGACATTCTTTCAATGTTTATAAATTTAAAATATCACCATAAACTTAAAGGGAAGTTTAAGCTACTTAAAAATACAAAATATTTTTTAATGCTTTGGAGAACTCATTGCCTATATCCAGTTAATATTTTATAGAAATCAATTTTAAAACCTGTAAATTCAATGGAATCTCTAAGTAGGTCATAAGTCTACTTCTTGGTCATAGGCTAATTTCATATGCTATTGAGCCATGTTTTCTAAAATCATGTTCAACATAGGTTTCAGGTGAAACACTATTAACTTTGTACAACGTGGCATTAAACAGATTGCCTTACTGAGAACTTTTCAGAACCTCCTTTTATGTCAGCACATGCTATGGAGCTCTGAAAACAGCCTCAAAAGTTTATTTGACCAAAGAAAACCCGAAACCAGAGTTGGAAAACTGCATCCTTGGGGCCAAATCCAGCCTGTGGCCTGTTTTGGGGTATCTAGTCTGTGAACTAATACTCTTTTTTGTTTGTCTTTTTGTTTTCCTTTTTACATTTTAATAGGTTGTTCAAAACAAAGACTATGCAACAGACTGATTGTACATGGCTCATAAAGCCTAAAATATTTACTCTCTGGTCTTTTATTGAAAAGGCTAGTTGAACCCCATGCTGCCTCAGACAACAGCATCACAGCTGTCACCATGGCAGCATGTCTTTAAGATGGCCATCACCAGTTCCACACTCCTATTCATGTAGGTGAATTACCCATCAAATGGTGGTGTCTTTTCTCCCACCCTATGGTGCCAATGATATTATGGCAATTGCAGACCTAACCATTAAATAAAACTGCAGTTTTTATTTTAGTTCCTTAAAATCCTGAGGCACATGTAAAAACTGTACCGTGCTGGAGAGATCACATAGATCTGCTGTGAGAAGTCTTGGAGAGTGTGACCTAGCCAGCCCCAGCCTTCCAGCCACTCCTATTAAGGACCAGCTGTGTTAGTGACAGCAGCCTAGACCCTACAGACCAGTCCAGATGCCAATGGAATATCAACAAGTAACCCTAGTTGACGTGACATGGAGCACAGTCATTGGCCCGTTGAGCCTTGTATGAACAGACCCACACAGTCATAGCTATAATAAAATAGCTGCTAGTTTCAGGTATTGAGCTTGAAGGTAGTGTGCTCCACAGCAGTCAGCGATTGGGACAGTTGTCATCTTCGTCCTCATTCTGCCACCCTTGCCATTGTGGAGGCAGTCTCTAGGACTAGTATTCCCACTTTGAGAAGATGGTTTTGAAAATATGCCTATCTTCACAGTTTAGTGTTTTTATTTACCTGCATATAACTTAATGATATAATTATTTTACCAAATATTCTCCAACACAGAGGACTAAGTCAGGTACACTACACCTGCAGAGACAAGATAGCAGTTCAGACCTCCGAGTCCTCTAATCCCCTATCTCCAGCCATACCTTTCAGCCTGTACTACTTTCAACCCAGGAGCACAGATTTAAGAGCTAAGCCTCTACTATCTAGTTGTAGCCGAATCTCCTTTGGGATCTTTAAAATCACAACATCAGGAGAAGAAGTAATAACTATGCACCAAAGCCCAGCACATACCAGATGCTCAATGATAGTATCTTGTGGAGGCTAATGTCAAATTCAGGAGGGTCTCGTTCCTTCATTCCTAGGTGGTTGATATTTTCTCCCTGTTTTAAATTATTCTGTGGCATGAGCCTGTGTAAACAACAGGGTAGCCCAACGGCTTCCTTTCACTAGTCTTATTCCTGGTTTCAAGCCATTGGCATCCCCACTGTCTGTACAGCATCTCATTTCTTTAGCATGTATACTCTTCCACAGTTTAGCCACAGCTCATTTTCCCATTGAACGTCTGCAATATAATGTTATGGCATTTTCTGTTGTTTCTAAATCACACTATGTCCTTTAAATCTTCTATTTCCTCTTCCCTGAATACATGTCCCTGCTTTTCCACCTACTGCACACCTCTCCCCATGGTTCATCTCACTTCTAACTCAGCTCCTCTGCAGAGTCACTCTGTCTGTCTGGGCATGAACACCTTTGCTACTGTACTTACCACATTGGGTTAAAATTTATCTTCTAGAGGTAAGTTTTGCTTCTCTAAGCCCCAGTTTTTATTTTGGTTTTTAATCTGTAAAATGGTAATACTATTAACTATCTGAAAATTTCTGTTTTATTTAGAAATTAAATTTAATGGGTTAGCATTAGTCCATATGAACACATAGGTTTCATGGGTCCTTCTTCATAGCATGTGGACTATTTATTACGTTGTGTGCCCACCACCCAAAGTAGAACCACTTTCTGCTCCCTTTACTCCCCTCCCACTGGTAACTACTTCACTTTTGTCTATATTCATGCGTCTCCATTTTATTTCCCACCTATGTGTGAAACCATATAGTTCTTAGCTTTTTCCCTGACTGACTTATTTCGCTTAACATAATATTCTCAAAGTTCATCCATGTTATCACAAATAGCAATATGTAATCATTTCTATGGCTGAATAGCATTCCATTATATACATGTTCCACATCTTCTTTATCCAATCTTCCATCGAGGAACCTTTGGTTGTTTCTATGTCTTGGCCACTGTGAATAATACTGTGATGAACATGGAGGTGTATGTGTGTTTGCATATAATATTTGAGTTTTTCTGGGTAGATAGATACCCAGGAGAGGGATTGCTGGGTCATATCTACATGCAATTTTTTGTAATGATTAAATAAAATGTAGGATGTATATATAGGCACCTGGCACCTGCTAAGGAAAAGGCCATCTAAATCCTTGTTTTCTTCACTTCCTACTTGTTTATTGTTAACTACTTTGCCCTTCCCCACCTCCTCCATCACACTGAGCTGCTCACAGGCAGCCAATGCGCCTGTTACTGTGCTATTCACAGTGTCTGGCAAAGACCAGGTGCTTGGTAGGTAAGTGTTGAATGCATTGTTCCTTCTAATCTGTGTACTTATCGTGACTAGTTACAGTTTTTTGGTTAAGACAGCTAGCCACCCATGGAGGGAAATATTTAAATATAAAAAAAAAAAAACACAGCTGCAAAAGTCCTTTTTTAGCTTTTAGGACATTATAATGTGCAGAATACAACATGCTAGATGTGGTCATTTGTCCATCCCTATTGGTGGTGACTGTGCCTAAGGCCATTTCTGCTGTGAATTGTTTTCTTGGTGGAGAGCCAGGGACAAACCTGGACCCAGTTCCAGGTCCAAAAATGACTTAGTGCCCTCGTTGCAAGAAGGGGACAGTGAAAACATAATGAACTCACATTGTTTGCAGGTGTCACATTTAAGAATCTTCACTTTGACTTTTTTTGCTATCTCTCCACCTACATGGTATATATTAAAACAACAGATTGACAAAAAGCTTTATTCAGTTATTCTTGCCTTCTCTGCTAATTGATTTTGGAGTGCTATGTCTTTTTTTTAATCTTAATGTAATTTATTATGAACTCAGCTGAGGCTTTATTTATAACACTTGGTTTTGCATTATCATGTGAAATGACTTGGAATGGATACCAGTTAGTCATTTGGTGTGAGCCGGGTTTGCGAGCAGAAAGCTGGTGGTTTATGTGGGCTTGCTGAACCCTCAACATCTTTCAAAGAGGTGGTGTCAGCCAGACTGCATCTGGGTGCACGTCACATGTCTGTGGAAAAGCAGAAGAGTCCTGCTCTTTGCTCTTCTCCCCTTCAGTGAACAAAGAGTACAAGGGCTCTGGTAGAGCGAGGCACGCCCCCATTGCTTGGACTCCAGGCAGCAGAAGCTTAGGTGCCAGATATTTGTGCAAGTTCTGGGAGATACCGACTTCCCAGGCCCTGGAAACCTAGGCCAAAATATTCTGTAGCAGGAAGGACCATGAAAGCAAGATGTTTGCTTGATGGGCCACAGGCCTGTGGGAATTGATTTGGGCTGTGGCCCTTCCAGGTGACATAGGACAGCCACATCCCAGAGTTTATTGCCATGCAACCAGAGAAAGAAACTAGGTCATTCATTGAACAATCCTCCTTGTTGCCATGTACAATTTTGTTGATGTCATCCTTGATATCTACAAAAGCAAGCAAGTCTGTAAAACACCTCTGATTCTGAAAACATGTCACAAAACTCAGTCCAAATAGCCCATCTATAGAAGAATAAAATAAGAAATTTATTACATTATGCCTGAAAAGGTACCTGAAAGGGAATGAGTAATAAGGATATATTTGGAGAAGAAATCTCAATCTTTGAAGCCCTCTCTCCCATCATCTTCCTTTCTTTATTTTATGTTCACTGACAAGAACTATTATAACGCCTTCAATTTCTATGATGCTGGCATAGCAGTTGATCAACATGAATTGTTGACTATATTATACAGCAGGAAGTTATTTCAAGTAGTAGAGCATAAAAAGTTGCAACACATACTTCCATAGACCAGTAGATGGCAGGAAGGAGTGTTAGCTCTAGATATGCACAGGGGTGGGATTCAGATAATTTGACAACCAGTTCTCTGCTCTAATGACCATTTTAAGTATTAAAAAAGATATACCGAAAGGTAGTTTATTATTTCATGCATTTAACACTTAAATAACAATAGAAGGTACACAAAACTAGATTATAAGAAAGGGTTTTAAAATATTAATGGAAAAATATTAAATAATACCTGAAAAAAACCCAATTCAACTGTTGTTTAAGATATTTCCAATGACAGCTTGTCACCCCCTGACTGTTTGGCACTTTTTCTCTTTATGTTATATGTTTGTTTACTGAGTAACAAATCAAGGGAATTAAAATGTAGTATTTCATCAAAGGTATAATGAGTTTTATAAAATGAATAAATATTATTAGCATAGTTCTGTCATTTTTTTTTTCACCTGTGGATGAAATGAACATTACTAGGGGAGCTTAGAATACGCTGTTGCACAGAGGAATGTTAAAAAAGAGTAATAAATGTAAATTTGTGATTTCCACATTGGGCGCCTCCCCAGGCGCCCACCTTAGAGAGAACCCTGATTACAAGTGCCATTTTAACAACTGGTTTGCTGAACTCAACAAAAAATTAGGTATCGGTTCTGCCGAATGAGTGCTAACTGCCTGAATCCCACCTAGTCAACTACTACTCGTGCTGTTATTATTTCCTCAAGATCTCCCACTGGAGGAAACCAAACTAAGACATGCTTGGTGAAAAAATATATTTAAGAGCCCATATGTCTTGGCAGAGAGCCCAGAATCTAAATAAACTGAGTGGAGAGGTCCCATGAAAAGGTGGTGTGACTAGGAAACCAACCTTGAGAGGAAAAGAGGAACTTTCATGGGTGGTCCCAGTGTACCCCCAAATCTACCTACCGTGAAGCTAGAACTTTGTGGATTTCTCCATGGCGCTGCTATGCAGACATCCTCCTTCTCAAGACCTGGCTCTTAGCATGTGAAATTGCAGGGATGTTTCTCCTATTCTGCAGTAGGGAGGGGCAGGGTGCTGCCTGTCCAACACTGGGAGGCTTAGAGTGAGGCTGCAGTTTGTACCTCCTTGCCTGTCCCTCTTCTCTGCTTCTTGTCTCCAAGGGACATATGGTGGTAGAATAGAGGCACAATGAACGTCTTTTCAAGAGGCCATACCCGGCTTTGCTGAAAGCTAAAGAGCTCTAACTGGCATTTTGATATTTGAACCTAACGATAGGGATATGGAATTATAGAAACTCAGTTTTAGGGGGAACCTGGAGGATCTTGTAGCCCACGGAGCTGTCTCCTATCTTTGTATCTCTCTGATGTGCTGTTATATAGGAGCCGTCAGTGACTATTTTCTATTTGAATTCATTGTGTCCTTTGTCAAGCTTGAATGTAGTTACTGCTTGACAAATGTTGCTCTTCCAGGCCATTCTTCTCCATTCTCACATGTCCTAATCCATTTTCTCTTCTGCTCTTTTATGGCTTTGATTCACGCATGCTACTACTTACGGCCCTAGAAAGACCAATTCAGTGCAGACTCACCCTTCAGCTACACTCCCTTTAATTTGTTTGTCAAGAAATGCATCATCCACTCTTCTTTCAGGTGACCTGATTATGAATCTTGGTTGCTTATCTGCTCATGAATCATTTCTGTTGTCTTTATATTTATTTTCCATTTAGGTGTGGCTCCAGGTATTGAGTGGAATATACTACCTAGTCCCCTGGTCTATAAAATGATACTATGGAAGTCAGCTGCAATCTGGGCAGTGCTGTACCTCTGTTGGCATCAGGGTACTGGTTATACACTGCCTTTTCCAGCGAGCCTCTAAAAATGCCTAACTAGTGAGCAGTTAAATGGCTTGTGGGGGTTGGTCAGTTATTAGAAGCAACCAGATAGTTTTCTGAGGTAAGTCTAATTAGTAAGGTGAATAGTAGCACTTTTTGCTATAAAGATGAGGCTTCAGTCAGCTCATTGATTGGTTTTTGTTTGTTGGCTTTCAAAGGGGTCTCTAGACAAGGCACAGGCCTTGTCTCTTAACTCCTGTCTGGCTCCTCAAAGATGAATAGGGGCTAAAAATGGCTATTTCAAACACATGCCACCTAAGTTCATAACTTTTAATTAAAAAATATGCTATGCATGAATGCAAGTGGGATAAAAACTTGTGCTGCTCATGACTCTTACTGAACTCCCCAAATCTCTTGCCATGCAGAGTCCTCTGCGTTCTGGCAGTTGAGTGCACCCAAAGAAGTAAGGGGACAAATGGGTCTTAAATTCATGCCCTCCCCCATTAGCTTTTTGGGGTTGGTTTTTCCTATAGTAGTGGATGACTTATTAAAATGGCTCATCCCTTCTCATTTATTCATTGGTCTCTATGCTGTGCAGTGCTGGCGCTTTTCTTGCTAACGTGCAAGGAAGGCTTAACATTAAAATTAGTTCTTGGTGGGACTTCATGCAGAAGAGAAAGTAGGAGTTGGATATGAGACGTGAGGTAGGGGAAGACACCAAGAATGATGCTGGAATCCTCACTTGTGGATGGTGACACAGTTCACTGGGGGCGGGGGAGTGTAGAAAGACTGTGCTTAGCATGGCATTGTCAAGTTTGGTTTTAGACATCTTGACTCTGAGAGATCTAAGAACTGTGATGTGTATTTGGATATATTTGTTCTGAACCTTAGAGAAAAGGCCTCAGTTGGAGAGAGAAATTTGTAAATCATCTTCAAATAGATGATATGAATATGCTCATTAGGGATTTCATATGAGGTAGAAGAGCAGCCTGGCTGATGGTGGTGCAGTGGATAGAGCATTTACCTGGGATGCTGAGGTCCCAGGTTCAAAACCCTGAGGTTGCCGGCTTGAGTGCAGGCTCATATGGCTTGAGCACAGGCTCACTAGCTTGAGCGTCAGATCATTGACGTGATCCTATGGTCACTGATTGAGTCCAAAGGTCATTTGCTTGAAGCCCAAGGTTGCTGGCTTGAGAAAGGGGTCACTGGCTTGGCTAGAGACCCCCTTCCCCCACCCCCATTATGGTTTGAATGAGAAGCAATCAATGAACAACTAGAGTGCCACAATTAGGAGTTGATGCTTCTTATCACTCTATCTTCCTGTCTGTCTGTCTGTCTCTTTCTCTCTCTCTCTCTCTCACACACACACACACAAAAGTGAGGTGAGAAGAGGCACTTAGATTAGGCCTTGATGAAATCTTCACATTAATTGATTGAGTAGAAAAGAAATAACTTAGAGAAAAAAGAAACAGAAGTATAAACAGGAAGAGTAGGAAGAAATCCAAGAATTCTTATATCACAGAAACTAAGAGAATAAAAAAGTGCTTTGAAAATAAAGATCTAATGAATACTGATGAATATAGCTGAGAAGTTAGGTCAGAGCCTTAAAGAATACCCTTTGTATTTATTTATTTTTGTATTTTTCTGAAGTGAGAAGTAGGGAGGCAGAGAGCCAGACACCCGCATGTGCCCAACCAGGATCCACCCAGCATGCCCACTAGGGGATGATACTGTGCCCATCTGGGGCATTACTCTGTTGCAACCACAGCCATTCTAGCACCTGAGGTAGATGCCATGGAGCCATCCTCAGCACCTGTGTAAAGCCAGTAGCCACGGCCACCATCACAGCAGCCTGGCTCATGCAGGTTCACATTAGATTCAGACAAGTCGTTAAAGAAACAACGGAGCCAAGAACTGGTGAGCCATCAGCTTTAATTCTAGCTTGCACCCGGCAGGCAAGTAAAAACATACACTGGGCTCCAAAACCTACTCATTCAGTGCTTACAAAGCTACTGACTTATCCGAGTTTCCTAGAATCAAAGGTTTCTAGCTCACCAGACTTTTAACCTCTGTTCCCCATCTCCTTCTCTCTATACAAACTGGCTTCTCCTTCAGCACTCTGCCATCTTAGCTGCTTCTCGTCTCCTCCACGAGGTCCTTATCTGCTCTCCTCCTAGAACGTAATCCCTCTTCCCCGGAACAACATGATCTCTCTTCCTTTTAAAACCTTTTTGGCGGGAAAGCCCTCCCCCAACACACATTAACATAATCACGCCCATCTCAAGCAATCACCTGGGCGACAGGCTTCCATTTGGGCAGTACTATCTTTAACAAAGTGAGCATAATATATTTTATCTGCCCCCCCCCCCCCGGGTCAACTTTGCTTCAATGGCTACAGGAAGGGAAGAGAGAAACAGAGAGAAAGAAGAAGGGGGAAGGGTGGAGAAGCAGATGGGCACCTCTCCTGTGTTCCCTGGCTGGGAATCAAATCTGGACTTCCACATTCCTGCTGGTGCTCTAGCACTGAGCCAACTGGCCAGGGCCCCATTTGTATTTACTTTTTTTAAAAATTTCTTTTTATTTTATTAATTTTAGAGAGGAGACACAGAGTGAGAGAGAGAGAGAGAAAGAGAGAAAGAGGGGAGAAGCTGGAAGCATCAACTCCCATATGTGTCTTGACCAGACCAGTGCAGGGTTTTGAACTGGCGACCTCAGTGTTCCCAGGTCGACGCTTTTATCCACTGCACCACCACAGGTCAGGCATTTTTTTTTTTTTACTCTTTTTTTTTTTTAATTTCTTTTTATTTTATTCATTTTAGAGAGGAGACACAGAGAGAGAGAGAGAAAGAGGGGAGCCCATTTGTATTTAAATGGAGGCCTTTGATAAACTGAATAAAGTCATGCTAAAGGTGAGGGAAAAATCTCAAGCTTTTCTGTTTGTGTAAAGTACTAGAGTTCTAAAATCCTCTCTGAAATCAAATCTCAAAGAAGAATTTCCTGGATATTCATACCATGGCAACCTCATTTGAATCAAAGTGCAAATTACTGTGATGATTATGTTGAAGATAAGGGGGCCTTTGTCTGTTGGGCAAACCAATGTGTTTCAAGTGTGAAACAAATGAGTTAGGTTTGCTTGCTTATATTTTGCATTGTATTGGGGCAGGCCTTTGGAAGGCTGTGGGTGCTTGCCCTCAGGGCAGCAGATTGCAAATTGTAGACTGCCTTTCAGTTTAGAAGGGGCCCTTGTTTGCTATTGTTTGCTGAAGAAAGGGTTTTCCCCCAGCCAGTTGTGGCTGGGGAGTGCAGAGAGAGGGAGAATCCAGAGGGAGAGAAGGAGTGCTGAGGGATTTGGAAGCCCTGCTGAAGCTGGTGGGGGCCTCTGAGTCTGCTAAAGCCTGACAGTGAGTCAGGGTTTTGGGAGCCCTGAGAGAGAGGGAAGTGATTTTCCTTGCCTGTTCTCTTGTCCACAGTTAGGAGACTTTAATAAACGAAATGGTCCACCATTTTCTGGCAAAACTGTTTCTTTACTGTCTGCCCAAATCCAATGTGAACCTGCATGGCCATGGCGGTGGCCACTGGCCTAATATTGTCATTCATGAATTCTGATGAATTTAGGAATTTATTAATTTTCTACCCACTTGTAAAGCCAGTGTTCAAGGCCATCATCACAGCCACCTGGCCAGTGCAAGTTCACATTAGATTCAGACAGTCAGTAATGAAACAACAGAGCCAAGAACTGGTGAGCCATCAACTTTAATCCTAGCTTGCACCAGGCAGGCAAGCAAAAACACACACTGGGCTCCAAAACCCACTCATTCAGTGCTCACAAAGCTACTGACTTTTCCGAGTTTCCTAGAATCAAAGGTTTCTAGCTCACCAGACTTATTCACCTCTGTTCCCCATCTCCTTCTCCAGCACAAACTCTGCTCAAACTGGCTTCTCCCTCAGCACTCCACCATCTTGGCTTCTTCTCTTCTCCTCCACGTGGCCTTAATCTGCTCCCCTCTCTAATGCTAACCTTAGGAACTGAGAGAGAACAAGCTCCTGGCCTGCCCCACTTTACAGTGTAGAAATCCCAACCTTTAATCCAATCTACAAACAAGGAAGTCTCTGATACAAAGTCACTCATCCAAGGCATAATGGGAGGATTCCTCATGAGAATGCACCACCCCACATCATCCAATCAGTCAAGGGTGTGGGGAAAAGCTTACTCTTAAAACTTGCATGTGGGATGCACCATCTTTAACAAAGTGAGCATAATATATTTTATCTGCCCAACACCACTTTTCCCAAATCATACAGGCCACCCCTCTGCTCAAAAGACCCTCTGGTCCCTTTCTTGCTGGCAATGTGGGTCTACTTTCTACAGCTCCTCCCAAACTGCTGTTGTGTTCCTTGCCTTCTTCCCAGTGGTTTCCTAAATCCTCACTGGGGATGGATCCTTCTCTGCTCTCTCCTGACTCCAGGCATTTGTTCTTCTAGTCCTTTTGCTAGGCTTACATTTTAGTTTTTGCATTGCTGCTCACAAATTACAATAAATTTAGAGGCTTAGAACTATACAAATTTTTGATCTCACAATTCTGTAGGTCAGAAGCCTGTACATATAGCATAACACAACTGCTTAGGGTCTCACAGGCCAAAATCAAGGTATTGGAAAAGATGCATTTCTCTCTGGAGACCCTGGGAATGAATCACGTCCAAGTTCATTCAAGTTGTTGGTCAAATTCAGTTCTTGACAGTTGTGGACTGTAGCTTCCATTTCTTTGCTGGCTGTCCGCAGGGGACGAGTGTGTCCTAGAGGTCACCCATTGCCTTCTCAGGCTTCTGTGTGCCCCCTTTCGCAATGACAGCTTGAGTCACTCCCAAACTTTGAATCTGTCCAACTTCCTCTTCTCGCCTGTGTCTTGGAATATAGCCAGAGAAAAATGTTCTGCTTTTAAGGATTGGGCCCACTATGATAATCCAAGGCCATTTGCCTATTTTAAAGTCTGTAGTCTTAATTAAATTTGCAAAGTCCCTTTTCCAATTACAGTAACATCTTTGGAGGTCTGAATATTAGGGCATGGACATTGGTGGGGGGTATTTTTCTGCCTACAAAGCATGCCTTCTTTCCTATTTTTCCCCTGGTCTGGTCCTGTTTAACATTCAGATTACAGCTGACATGTCCCTTTCTTCTCTATACATCAAACTGCTGTCCCCAGCTTCATAAGAATCAGTGACATCTTTCCTGCATTTCCTCAAGCTTTTCATCACACTTCTAGGTTTATTATGTTGTATTATCAAGATTGGTGTGTTTGCCTCCAGTGCAAGACAATAGTTGTTTTGAGGACAGAATTGATGACTTATTCACCTGTGTCTCCCTGTTACTAAATTCAAGCCTGGCACATGCATTGGGTGTTCAGTTCATTTGACATCCCATGTCGTTGTCACCCATATTCTAGAATACCCCATTTTCAGTGACATCTTCCCACCTTTTACTATCTTTTTCTTTTCCCTCCTCCCCACTACTCCATAAGCCCTTGGAGAATGAAAATGCCAACATCCACACTGACAGGAGAAAGGAATTAGTGTTGAGTCCCCAGCAGAGATTTATTCAACCCATGTTTTATACCATCCCACATTCCCTGCAGCTCAAGTGGTAGAGAACTGGGACCTGCCACCCATGTCAAGTCTGATGTGCCTGCTTCTCCTGGGAAATATTGTACTTAATCCTTCCAACCACGTGTAGTGATAAGTATGACCTTTCCCTCGATTTACATGAAGGAACTGAGTCATGGACAAGTCAGGAGCCTGCCCGAGTCCCTGAGATGCTCAACAAGGAGAAAGGAGTGCTCTGAGATGAGGGCCCAGGGTTTTGGGTCCCTGTCTCACTCCTCTCTCCATATCTTCTCAGTATCTACTGTTTTCATATTATTCTTTCTTCTTCGAAAGCAATTCCACTGAGTTACCGGCTGTCATCTTTGTCACTGCGTAAGGCTGGGTGAAGTTCAAAGACAGTTTTCTATCTTCCTACCCCTGTCACACCTCTGGCTCCTGGATTCATTGACCCCGGTTTCACCACCTCCACCGCAGCGGCGACTTGCAGATATGTCTGGTCTTCCCGGTCTCTGCACCTCAGGTTCTCTGAGGCCGCTGAGAAATCGCAGACGCTAGGGCCGACTTTGCCAGAGGGAGACGCATGCGCACAACCAGAGCAGAGGCATGCTTGCTCTCCTCAGAGAAGCCCTGCGTATGACCCAGGGCACTCGGTGTACAGAAGAGACGTGTCCGAGAAAGGGGGGAAAGGAAAAGAACAAGAGTAGACAAGGAAGCATATTTTGCCTTAAGATGTTAGGCAGCCAGCTTCTGTTGGGGTCTGGAGAGAGAGCTGTGCCTTGGGTCTGTCATCAAAGATTTATTCACATTTTAAATTCTAAACTACTTGTACACTAGGCAACTCTGAGAAACATTTTTTTTTCCTTCTTCTTCTTTTTATAATATAAGTAAGAAGTTGAAGTTGTCAGGTTTCTAAAGCTTTTTTTCTTTTAATTTAGTCAGCTGTCCTTGAACTTCTGTGCAAAGATAAGTCATCATCTGCACAGCTTGTTACACTTCCATGGGATTGCGTTATCTGTCAGGCACCTACCTTTCCGATTTGGGGGTGTGCTAGTGCGATATTGCTCGCTCCCTCTCTCTCGCACAGCCTATTGGTACCTCCGATATCAAAGGATATGGGGACGCAATGTTTAAAATTTGCCTTGGAAATTGCATTAAGTGGTGTTCATGGCATAAAAGGGAAAGATTGAATTCTTTTACTCTTTAAAAACCTGGGTGCATAGCTTTGCGAGGAGTGCTACTGAAGGAACGCACCGTTTATGAGGGCACAGGCTGTCCCGCGCAACCACGAGATCCCATTGATGAAACTGGGATCAGGGGAGAGCTAAAATAAATTTGCTGCTTACCGATACCATTTAGAAATTGCTTTCTTTTTGGTATGCACGTTCATTTTCATGGCCTATCCTCTGCTGTGGAAGAATGGGATGGTGCACTGGAGGAGGAGGCGGGAACTGATTCTTAGATGTGGCTTGTCACCAGCTAGTTGTCCCTGGCTTGGGTGTAGGGATATGCACCTTATTAATGCAGAGCCACCATTAGGTTCTGAGTGTCACCTTTCTTTACATGAAAAACGCATATGATATGGGGGTTGGACCACAGAGGATTCTTGGGTGTTTATTGCAGCAAACTTTTATTTCCCTGGCTTTTGCTCTTCTTTTAACCTGTTCCTGCTTCAAAATAAATGTGATCCATTTGGCATCTATACACTGGTATTAGTGAAGCTCCATCATCTGGAATTTTAATAGGTTTTTATATCATATCCGCAGTGTTACTGGTGCTTCTGGCTCAGAGCCCAAGACAGCTTTTGTGTGTGAAGTGAAGGCGGCCACAACCCAGGAGCATCTGGCTGGATTTTCCGCCTCTCGCTGGCCCTGGGTCTTGTCATACTGCCTAGGGCGCTGCCATTGGCAGGGACTGCAGCACAGGGATGAAAAGAAGCCAGCTTTCTGGACTTTCCAAGAAAGGCTTTTGTTTAGTTAGATGCCTCCAAGGAGCTCAGTCTGGTTGAAAGAATAAAGCATGGTCCCTTGAATAAAATGGCAGTCTTTGCATGAACTTGGGGGTGATGGTTGGGGGTAGCAAAAGGAGCAGTGTTGGCTAGAGCTGGGAGAAGAAGGCCGTGGTCCTAGCCTTTCCAATTATCCAGACTGCCTAAGAGAGGCTCCCGCCCCAATGTAAGCCTGTGTCCCTTCCTCATCTTTCACAGGCAAGGTTTTACCTCTCCCCATCCAGCTCCTCAGAACATCACCAAGATGCTTGAGCAAACATAATCTCTTTCCTAATGGCTGTATTGGAATCTGACGGTCTCTTTGGAGGCTGGCAGACCTTATTTTGAACTCCAGCTCTGCCATTGAACACAATTTTTAACCCAGTTTCTTCATGCGCATGCACAAAGGAGGAAAACGTGCTGATCATGAGGACAATCGCAGAAGCATGTGCTATTTATTACATGCTTACCTGATACTAGGATATGAGGCAGGTGGAACAGAGATTTCTGCTTAATACACTTTTTTTTTTGCTTAATACACTTTTTAAAGAAATCTAGGTGGTGATAGACACTACTATCTGCATCTTACAGGTGAAGAAATTTGAAGTTTTCTAAGTTCGATGCAGTTTACATAAATTACACAAGTAATGGCAAAGGAAGGATTGAACCCCCATTCTGTTAGTTTTTATTGTGTTAGTTTTCTATGCTGCCTTAGCAAAGAACCACAATCTCCATGGCTTAAAACAACAGAAATTTATCCTCCCTCAGATCAGGGGGCCAGATGTTTGAAATCAAGATGTCAGCAAGGCCATGTTCCCTCTGAGACCTGCAGGAGAGAATCCTTCCTGACCTCTTTCAGCTCCTGGTGTTTGCCGGCACCCTCTAGTCTCTGACCTCCTTGTGACAGATCCCTCCTCTCCCTATTTCTATGTCCAAATTTCCTTCTTCTTGTACAGACACCAGTTATCCTGGAGGAAAGACCCACCCTACTCTGCTATGACCTCATCTTAGTTAGTCACCTCTGCAACCACCCTATTGCCTTATACGGTGGTTCCATTCGAGGAACTGTGGTTAACACTTCAAAATATCTTTTTCAGAAATTAAATTCAGTATGTAGCAGTTGTTCAGATGCCATCAGGGTTGTCATAAGGAAGAAATAAAGTAGTGCATGTGAAGTATCTGGCCTGCTGTAGACCCTGATAAGGTTATTTTAGGAGATAGTGCTGTAGTCCAAAATATATACTCTAAAGGTAGAAAATAGAGGCAAAGTGGCTGGCTGGCTGTTGAGGGAACATTTTTGGGCATGGAGCCTTTTGGACCCTTTATAATGCAATTATACCACGAAGGCAATGGCTTATTTGGTCTTCTCTTTCATTTAATTTAAGACGCTGTAACCATTAAATTGCAAGCTTATGTCTCCAGTCTTCTCCAGAAATTTCCTTGATAAATTTAAAAAGAGAAAAAAGAAAGATGTGAACACTTTTCTTTTATTCTATAATGAAATGAAAATATAGTCATTTCTGCCTGACCAGGCAGTGGTGCAGTGGATAGAGCATCAGACTGGGATGCAGAGGACCCAGGTTCAAAACCCAGAGGTTGCTGGCTTGAGTGTGGGCTCATCCAGTTTGAGCACAGGGTCGCTGGCTTGAGTGTGGGATCATAGATATAACTCCATGGTTGCTGGCTTGAAGCCCAAGGTACTGACTTGAAGCCCAAGGTTGCTGGCTTGAGCAAGGGGTCACTCGCTCTGCTGTAACCCTGAGGTCAGTGATGCTTCTCATCTCTACCCCTTTCTGTTTGTGTGTCCTTATCTGTCCCTCTCTCTGTTTCTGTCACACACAAAAATAAGAGAAAAAAGAAAAGAAAATATAGGCATTCCCAACAGCGACCTCCTGAGATCCACTTTAAGTGTAATGCCATCGTCAAGGAAACACAATCCTAGAACCAAAAGATAATTCCAAAATAATTTTAAAATTTTATCAAGTTTATAAATTGTCACAAAGGAGGGAAATCTTCATTGCCTTAGTTCTTAGAATTTTTGTTTTTGTTTTTCCGTTTATTTTCCTTATGTCCTAAGCACCTCAATTTCTCTGTCTTCCAAAGTCCATAATTTCTGTCTCTCTAGGAACTGGCCTGGCCCCTCCTGTCCCCTCCTCCTTGCCTTTTTGGTTGGCACCTTTCTTCTAGTTTTTCAGACTCTGCATCACAAACTCTCAAAGATCCAGTATGACAATGGCAGGACCTTGAGTAAAAGCTCTTGATTGCAAGGGACACACTGGGCAAAATCCATAAGCCTTTTGAGTCAGCAGAGGAAAGGGCATGTTGGGAATAATCATGCTGTTGTGTCCCCTCACATTGACAGTGGATTATCCTGGGGTGACACTATTAAGTTTGAATCATGCATCTTGCTCATTTTCCAGGAGGCTGCAAATAGTGGTATCTCTGGAGTATCAATCAGGTGGCTGTTGGGGTATTAGCACAGCACCATGCTAACCATTGGGGGTGTTTAGATACTTCATACACTGGCAGGGCTGCTGACAGGTCCAAGGCTTGAAAGCACAGTAGGTTTCCAGAGCTGCCTTGTGAGCCAGCCCTCAGAGGCAGCTCAGAGCAAGAGGCGACAGGAGGCAAATATTGAAGTCAGATGCATCATTCTATCCAAGATTCAATGTTTAACTTAAAGGGACATTCTTTAGATTTGTGTCACAGAATCTTGGGTAAAATTAAAGACTTCATAAATTACAAATTTGTGCATGACAGTAAAGAGATTAGTTGCTAGAATCAGATCCTAAGAGGGATGAGTGTAATTTCTTGGGTATAGACCCAAGGAAAACTCTAAAGCCAAGTCCAGGAACAGGGTGGAGGGCAAGAAGCCCACTGAACAGTGATGTGGGATTTTAATTTGCTGCTGACCCACTAATGTTCATTCATTGTTCTGTTGACCTTACAAGTAGAAATACCATCTGAGACATCCCTGGTACTCATGGGACTGATCTGATACTTCTGGAATATTCAGTAGTCTTTGTTGTGCTTTAAGAGAAAATTTGGAGAAATGGAGCTTTTTTACTGGAGAGCCAGAGTGGCAGAGACAAATGGAGTCTCTGCTGAGAGAGGAGAGCTTAACCTGGACCATCTGCTGGGTGGCAACAGGTCAGAGAGCACAGTTGGCCTTGGTATGGGTCCAGAACCATGATCCAAGGTAGATAATATAATAAGGGAGACTTTAGAAGGTAACTTTTAAATGTGACCCCTATGTCAACAAAAATTTTCTTCCAATCCAGGTTGTTGGACACGTGCTCCTCTACCTATGGAAGTGTGATGTTCTCCCCAAGTTTGTATGCTTCCCCCTGTGTGGTCCCAGAAAATTCACTTACCAGGCTTTTGTGTCATATATTAATTTACTGAAGATTTTGAATTAGGAAGATATTTCAGCATTTTGCATGTCATTTAAAAAATATTTAGAGTTCAGTACTGTGTATCCCTATTTGTAATTGTTCCTCAGTCCTTTTCACAACTCAGGGTTTGGCACTTCGTCTGGTTGCTCAGCATTCTGTTTTCCTACCTCCCCCCCTTATTATCTGTGTCTTGTCTTGGTTCCCACCAGCTCCTGTTTAAAGGATCTCACCTTTCTCAGATAACTGGCTTATCACGTGTCTCAGTCCATTCATGTCACTATAAGAAGAGTGTCATAGATTGAATCACTTAAGAAAAATAAACATTTGGCCAACCAGTGGTGGTACAATAGATAAAGTGTCAACTTGGAATACTGAGGTCGCCAGTTTAAAACTCTGGCTTGCCTGATCAAGGCACATATGGGAGTTGATACTTCCTGCTCCTCCCCCCTTCTCTTCCTCTATCTTGCTCTCTCTTTCTCGCTCTAAAAAATGAATAAGTAAAATATAAGAACAAAACAAAACATTTATTTCTTAAAGTTCAAGGTCAAGGTACTGGCAGATTTGGTGTCTGGTGTTGACTAGCTTCTTAGCTAGTAGGAAGCCATTTTCTCACTGTGTGCTCACAAGGTGGAATGCAGTGAGGGAACTCTCTGGGGTCTCTCTTATTAGGACATTAATTAGGACATCTCATTAATGAGGGATCTATCCTCTTGACTTAACCCCCTGGGTGGTCTCCAAAATGACCATTAGTTCTGACAGACTTTTACTCTCTAATTAGGCAGTTGAGAGAGGAAGTTCACAGTGTTTAGTACACACGGTAAGTTGACTGTGTTGTGACACTGCCTACTTTTCCCTGTTATCACTGCACAGCAGGACTCAGTCTGTGTTCACAAGCTTTCCAGAACAGAACATGCAGCTTGGAGGAGAAGAGTGAATGGATATAAATCTGGGGATTGAACTTGGCAATAAACATGAGCATCATGATACCTTTACATTTGTATAATACCTCAGTTGTTTGCTGAGCAGACAGAACTGGGGAAACGATCACACGACTTGTTTGGATTTTGGAGGGCTGTCAGAAAGTCTAGTGAAGTAATTAACAAGTTGGACTCGAGAAAACAAATCATTATAATAAATTTTACAATCTTTTCAATTATAGATGATAGGGGGCACGACAGATGAAAGGGAGAAGGCACCTAATTTGATGGGGATAGAAGTACACTATTTTTTTTATTCTTTAGTGAGCTCTACCTACATTTTGGATGGAAACGTATCTCCACATTTTGGAATTACACTTAATTGTAATTTTGCTATAAGGCAGATGAGATGGAATAAATCAGGGAGGGGCAGAATTAGATCCACCCTCAGTTCTGTTCCAGGGCAGCTGGGCACAGACATTGCTGCCGGAAATGGATTGTCCCGTTGTAGCTCCTCACGTGCTGGCAACATAGGCTAAATAGATAATGTGCCTTAAACACGATTCAGAATAAGAGTAGATTTGGGGACAGTTGTTGCTACCCAGAGAGCAAGCAGGCTTCTGACACAGCCTAATGATCTGCGCAAAGTGACTCCGAGGAACGCTCACCAGCCCTAGTCGTTTCCTGTGGTGAGTTTTAGTTAAAGCAGCTCTCAGGATGGTGCTGTCTATGAGCTTCCAAAGCAGCTCTGTGAAATGCAGCCTGACCAGGCCCTCAGCTTTGTGGAATTCTCATTGAGGGGATTTTCCTCAGTTTGAGCATTTTTGGCAAGTTTTCCAGAATTCGATGTTATTTGGAGAGCTTGTCTTATTGGTAGTAGTGATTTTGTGTCTAAATAACAGTGTGTCCGTAAAGTCATGGTGCACTTTATTCCTGTGACTGGTCAAAAGTGCACCATGACTTTACAGACACAGTGTAGTTGCCACCATTTAGAAAGAAGTTCCTGGAAGTAGAAAGAGTTTGTAGACATCTTCTGGAACATTAGTTTGAGAACTACTGTTTTCTCTTCCCAGATGCATTCCCAATAATCTCCTCCTATATTCTGTATGTTGAAGAGGACACATTGCAGAGCCCAAGAGACATGTTTGTGGCCAACAAACTAAGAACTCTTGGAGAAGGGGTCCATTTCTTGAATACAAAGACAAAACCTCAGCAAGAGATCTGTAGCTTTATTTGTACTGCTTACAGCATGGGTGAAATGCCTGGAGGTGCTTCAGCCATTTTGTGAATGTGAGGATGAATGTCTTACATCAAGGTGGAATATAAGCAGAAGAAAACAAATCCAGATTCTTAACATCATTCTTGACCAGCTGGAACAGGCCTTACCTGTCGGTCTATAAACTATCTTTTTGTTTCTTAAGAAAAATAAATTCTGGCCCTGGCCAGTTATCTTAGTCAGTTTAGAGCATTATCCCTGAACACCAAAGCACCAAGGCTACATGTTCAATCCCCAGTCAGGGCACATTCAGGAAGCAACCTATGAATGCATAACTAAATGGAACAATAAATGACTGCTTCTTTCTCTCTCCTTCCTTCTCTCTCTTCCTCCCTCACTTTCTCCTTCTCTCCCTCCCTCTGCTCCCTCCCACCTTCTCTCCGTCCCTCTTACTCTCCCTTTCTTCTCTTTCTTTTTCTCTCTCCCTCAGTCCCTCTCCCTTCTTGATTCTCTAAAATCAATTACTATAATCAATAAAAAACATGAAAAAAGAAAAATCCCTATATGTTCAGTTCTTTGCTTTCAGCCAAATGCAACCCTATTTGATATTGTTTGTTAAATGTTTTAAACTTTTTTTTCAGATTCCTCCACTCTGATGTCAATACTCCCTCAATAACACAGCTCTTGCCCAACTCCGCACGTCTTCTGTCTGCACACTGACATGCACATGGACCCAATGACAACTCAATCCCCAACCCCTGATACCCCAAAATTTAACATTTTTGAAACATTTTTGTGTGTCAGGCATATAATTAAATTTATGTAATCTCTTTAAATATGGGGGGGGGATGTAATGTATTTCATCAAGGAGTTTTGTGTAATCCCAAATATGACTGAAAAGTTGCAGATTAGATTTTTTAAAATTTTAGTATGAAGTTTTGAAACATATACAAATGTCAGAATGACCCAGTGAGTCCCCACACATTACTACCTAGACTCAATGGTTTACAGCTGCTGTGTTTGCTTTATCACATAGTTCTGGCTGTCACCATCTGGGAGCTGAGCTCAGCCCCTACCTGCCACTTGTAACAGTTGTGTTAAGAAATGTGTGAGAAAGATTTATGTGCAGCTTTGCCAATTTTCCTGCAGAGATAGACTTGGGGAAGGACATTGCTTTTCTATGTTCCCACCCCACTCTTTCTTGTCTAGGGACCTTCTAGAGCCTTGTTCTCAAGGTGCTGTCCTGAGCTTGATCAGCAGTGGGAACTAGCTAGAAGCTAGAAAGTTTATTCCAGCACTGCTTCTGAATCAGAGATGCTTGGAGGGTACCCACCCACCTGTCTATGTTAAGCTAGTCTTCCAGGGGGAGTTCTGATGCTCATTAGTTTGAGAACCAATATTCTCAGAGAATGAACTGCACAGTGTTGGGTGATAGCAGTTAGGAGCTTGTTCACACATTTCATTTTGTAATTCATCTTCGAGATAGAAGACATGCGTTCTTCCTTTTCCTGTAAACACCATCCCGAGGGACAGTTTGTGATCATGATATAAAAATAGTGCAGCCCTATTGGAACCAGTGGATCTGTTTGTTGACCAAATTTTCCTAGACTGTCAGATCTCCTTGGATGTTGATTAGCTTCATTAGGGTAATTGGTTTGGCCATGTACATAAAATACAAAGCAACGGACTTGGCAAAATAATATGCAAATTACTCCCTCTACATTGCTGACTAGTTGACAACAGGCATGCCCCGCCCATGGCAGGTTAAGGGGAACTTTCGCTTACATGCTCTCTGTCTTGCTCACTTTTGAGTCTCTGTGCAAAAAAGGAGAAAATGAGCTGTATGTAATTCTAAGTTTCTGTAATATTTATGTTCTAATTCTTGAAATGTTAGTCACTTTGGTTTGGAAACTTTTGTTTTAAATCTATGTATGTATCCAGTGAGTCATACAAGTCATTCATATTGTGGAATAGGAGTCTTTAGATGGAGAAAATACAGATAAGATATAATTATGAGAAGTGTAAAGGAATTTCCAAAAAAGATCTATGCACAGTTCTGCCAAGTTTGCTCTTGGGAGATAAAAATGAACTTGTCCAGGTAGGAAACCCCTGATTTTAATTTTGATCTGTAGTCTATATTGCCTCCAAGAGAGAAGGATAAGGAGGTCAATAATACCAGAATGAGATGACTGAGTGGCTCAGGGTTGGTCAGACCAACCATCTCAATGTGGCATGAAGTAGGGGGTTTACCAATAGGCTAGGTTTTCAGTGTTCAAACCAGGGGACTCACCCTTGTCACTGTCAATTGAGAAGCTTGATCTGCATAAATGGCTGGGTCCTAAATTTTATCTTTTTCTCTGATGAATTCTGCTGTAGACACGAGCTCCCCACCCACAGTAGCCAGGATGTCTGACCTTAACATTTTTGATACCACCAGGCAGAAGCACAGGATTCTAAGAAGGAGTAGCAAAATATTAGCCTAATGAAACCAAGATCTCAGGCTTGTAAAGGGGAATAACCTTTTATCTTCCATGGACAAAAGTTGTAGCTTTTACTAGTCAAAGATTCTTGATCATGTGAGTAACACTAGAGGCAAAGGCAATACAGGTTGTCTACAGACCTTTGAGCTGATGGCCCTATTTCTCTTTCATAAGTCCAGTGCACTCTCTGCATCCCTCCTATAGAGCTTATGAGATGCCTTGCAAATACTTTGACTTGTAAGGTCTAGATTCAAGCTTGAGCTTTACCACTTGCTAGCAATAAGACTAGCTCAGTTGACTTACCTCCATTCCTCCCCAGTTTTATCCTCCAGCAGATGGGTATAGAACCCATCTAACAGAATTGCACACCTAATTAAATGAGTCAGCAGGTATGATGGAGATTTGCTAACTCTGATGTCACTTATAAGAGTGTGGCTCAGCAGATAATCCAGGAAGCATGACAACTATGTCATTTTCATCAGTTTAATGGGAAGATTGGGATTTTAGTTGAGATTTTTATATACATATTTTGTATGTAGCCACTAAGCCACTTAGGTCATTGTCACCTTGATACATGAAATATTATTATTGATCTATGCATCTATGCCTACCATTCTTTGTTTTAATAATATAGAGATGAGCACCTACACCCAGCTCAAGAACTCATTATCGATAATTCACATCTACTTATGTCCTTTCTCCTTATTTCATTCTTCTGTTTATTTGTAGGGGTAACCATGATCTTAAATTTAATAGTCTTCTAGGACTGGCTTTTTTTTGTCTAATATGAGGATTCATTTAAGTCATTTTATTGATTTCACTGCTGTATAATATTTCATTGAATGATTACACTGTGGTCTATTTTTCCGTCAGTGAATGGGGTTATTTGTAGGTTTTTGTAATTATGCATAAAGCTATTATAAATGTATTCTACATATGTCCTGGGTCACCTATCAAAAAGTGCTTCCTGGGTCAATGTAAGCAGTAGATCTGCTGGGTCATAATGAACACGAATGTTCAACTTTATAAAATAGAAATTGTTTATCCAAGTGGCAATACTGAATAGTACTTACTGTATTTCCCCATGTATAAGACACACCCTAATTTTGGAACCTGAAGTTTGAAAAAAAATGTATTACGTAAACTTATTGAACTCAAGTTTTTTTCATCATAAAATTTATACAACTCCTCAACCGTGCAAAAAGGTTGGAAATGCAAGTTAAAAAAAACCCCCTACAACCACTGTATATGATGTATCCAGTGTTTAGACCCCAAGTTTTTCCCCAAATATGTGTGTCTTATACATGGGGAAATATGGTAAATAGGCATCCTCTAAGATTCCTTCTACTCGCTTTTTTTTTTTTTTTTTTTTTTTACATGGCCAGTTGAATGGGGTGGGATATAAAATGCTCTCTCACTGTGGCCTCGATTGTCTTTTTCCTGATTGCTATTGAAACTGAGCATCTCTTTATGTGTTTATTAGTCTTATATTTCTCTTCTGTCAAATGCCTATTTTTTTAGCATTGAGTTATTTGTCTTTAACTTACATATATATATATATATATATGATTATATAAAACCTATATATAGAATATATATATTTAATATTTTACTTACATAAAATACATGTGTGCATTTCATATATATATGTGTATATATATATTAGTCCTAATATGTATATTCAATGTTCATATGTATAGTTATTTCTAATATATTTTAATATTAGTCATTTGTTGGTGTATGTATTAAAAATACTGTCTTACATATTGTGATTTTACTTCAACTCTCTTAAAATATTTTTCATGAATAGTATTCATTTTAATGTCATCAAAAATTATTAATTGTTCATTCTATGGCTTAGTCCTCTTTCTGTATTCTTTAAGAAACCATTGTTCACACTAAAGGTCAGAAAGATATTCCTTTATATTTCCTTTTAACTTCCTTTTTTTTCTTTTGACATTTATATGCTGAATTCATTTGGCATTAATTTGTGTATAATATGAGCAAGTGTTCTAAATGTTTTTCACACAAACAGTGCTTTTTAAAAATTATCTATCCATGACAAAGATCCAAACATGTAACTCCATTTCTCAGCTGCCATTCTGTCCCGTCACAGGTCTTGACTTCTCTATCTGGTGGCATGTGGTGCTCAGGTGTGTGGTGAGAGCTGCTGTGTGGGGCGGTTTGTCATTCCAATTCCTAGTATCCATGCACGTTCTCATCTCTGGCTTCCATGTTTCTCTCAAAACCTAATGGGGGGAGATAAAAAATGTATCAATGTCCATATCTATCTCCACATTTTCTGTTTTAACCAGTCTAGGTGAAGCCTGTGCAGCAGTATTTTACGTAAGTCACCACTGCCCGCCCCCCCCCCCGCCCCAGAAATTTTAATGTAATGCAGGGTCCAGGAGAGTGGTTAGGGAATTGGCTCCCAGAGATGCTTTCTCATGGGGAGCCAGCATCATGCTGTGCTAGCATGCAGTTTTAGCAGAAATCTACAAGGTGAGTTTAAAACTAATTTTCTCCCCTGGTTAGAAATATAGTACATGTTCCTTGCAAAGGAAACAAACAATGCAGAAAATTTTAAGAGTAAAAGAAAATCATGGAGTGACATCAGAGAATTGGCGCCGTGAAGGGGGCTCTTGATACCTCTCCCTGAAATTTCAACAAATCCAATGACTAGAGACAGAAAAACAAACTCAGGAGCATCTGAAATACCCATAAATCAAATAAAGGTACAATTAGGAAAAAAGGTGACTGAATATACAGACCACTTTGAAGAAATAGGACGGAAAACGGAGTATTTCGCTTCCCTCACTGACCCGAGGAAACTTTTTTTCCCTTGGAACTGAGAGAAAGGGAGGGCTAGGGCGGAGGCATTCAAGCCGAGGAGACAGTGTGCCCGCAACTCAACCCATGCAGAGCTAACACCAGCAGCAAAACCTGGAAGAGGTGGCTGAGTGACTTGCTTGCAGAGTGGGCATTGTTTACCCTTGGTCTCCAAATTGGCGAGCATGGGCTGTGTACGAGTGGTTCTTGCTAGTGCCTGGGGCATGGGCACCCGCATTCCTGGACGGAGGGGCTGGGTTGGAGACTGTCAGCAGTGACCTTCTGCCTGGGCTGAAGCCAGAGTTTCTGTGTGGTTCCTGCTCCCCGAACAAACAGCGCACAGGGAGTGCACCAAAGCCAGCTTGCTATGACTGGACATCTCAGGGCAGGGCACATCCCCCAGCCCTACAGGTTAACAAAACAAATTCCCCGGGGTAAAGGCTGTTACTACAATGAACATGATAGGTACCCTTTCCATTACTTAATGGTAACCACCCTGAAAAAACCACCACAGAAGCACATGGACTGAGAAAAAGAAGCAACAGAAGAAAGATCTATGGATTACAACCAAACAAAAACAAATGATAGAAAAACAAAAGAGAAGAATCAAACAAGATAGAAAACTATCTGAAAGCAATACACATATAAAATGGCAATAAGGAACCCTCAAGTGTCAATAAGTACACTAAATGTAAATGGTTGAACTCACCAATTAAAAGATACAGAGTAGCAGAATGGATTAAAAAAGAAAATCCAACTGTATGCTGCCTACAAGAAACACATCTAAGCTACAAGGTTAAAAACAAATTCAAAGTGAAAGGCTGAAAAACAATACTCCAAGCAAACAACATCCAAAAAAAGGCAGGTATAGCAATACTCATATCTAACAATGTTGACTATAAGACAACAAAGGAAATCAGAGGCAAAAACAGTCATTTCATAATCATTAAGGGGACATTGAATCAAGAAAACATACCACTTATTAATATATATGCACCAAACCAAGGAGCACCAAAATACATTAGACAGCTACTGACTGACCTAAACAAAAACTGACAAAAATACAATCATACTTGGAGACCTCAATACACTGCTGACAGCTCTAGATTGTTCATCCAAACAGAAAATCAATAAAGAAATATTGGCCTTAAATGAAACACTAGAACAATTGGATATGATAGACATCAATAGGACATTCCATCCCAAAGAGCCATAGTATACATTTGTCTCTAGTGTACACAGAACATTCTCAAGAATTGACCATATGTTGGGCCACAAAAATAACATCAACAAATTCAGAAAAAATGAGATTATACCCAGCATATTCTCTGATGATAAAGCCTTTAAACTAGAATTCAACTGCAAAAAAGAGGTAAACCCCACAAAAATGTGGAAACTAAGCAACACACTTTTAAAAAATGAGTGGGTCAAAGAAGATATAAAAGCAGAGATAAAAACTTTCATACAAACAAAAATAACAATACGACATATCAGAATCTTTGGGATGCAGCAAAAGCAGTAATAAGAGGGAAGTTCATATCACTACAGGTCTATTTAAACAAATAAGAAAGAGCCCAAGTAAACAACTTAACTTTACATCTTAAGGAGCTAGAAAAAGAAGAACAAAGACAACCCAAAACCAGCAGAAGAAAGAAATAATAAAAAAAAATCAGAGCAGAAATAAACAAAATAGAGAACAGAAAAACTATAGAAAAAATTAATAAAACAAAGAGCTGGTTCTTTGACAAGATCAACAAAATTGACAAGCCCTTGAAAAGACTCACTAAGGAAAAAAGAGAAAGGACTCAGATAAACAAAATTGAAAATGAAAGAGAAGAAGTCACTACAGACATCATAGAAATACAAAGAATTATTGTAGGATACTATGAAAAACTATATGCCACCAAATTTAACAATCTAGAAGAAATGGATAAATTTCTAGAACAATACAATCTTCCTAGACTGAATCAGGAGGAAGCAGAAAACCTAAACAGACCCATAAGCAGGAAGGAAATAGAAACAACTATCAAAAACCTCCCCAAAAATAAAAGTCCAGGGCCAGACACAATACTAATGAATTTTATCAAACATTCAAAGAAGACTTGGTTCCTATTCTACACAAGGTCTTCCAAAAAATTGAAGAAGAAGCAATACTTCCAAACACATTTTATGAGGCCAACATAACTCTCATACTGAAACCTGGCAAGGACAACACAAAAAAGAAAACTACAGACCAATATCACTAATGAATACAGATGCTAAAATACTAAACAAAATACTAGAAAATTGAATACAACAGATTAAAAAAATAATACATTATGATCAAGTGGGATTCATCCCAAAATCCCAAGGATGGTTCAACATACATAAATCAGTTAATGTAATGCACCATATCAACAAAACAAAGGACAAAAATCATATGATCCTATCAATAGATGCAGGAAAGGCATTTGATAAAATACAACACAATCTTATGTTTAAAACACTCAACAAAATGGTAATAGAAGCAAAATATCTCAACATAATAAAGGCCATTTATGATAAATCATCAGCTAACATCATATTAAATAGCATAAAACTGAAGACTTTTCCCCTAAAATTAGGAACAAGACAAGGTTGTCCACTCTCTCCACTCTTATTCAATATAGTGCTAGAAGTTCTAGCCAGAGCAATCAGACAAAAAAATAAAATAAAATAAAAGGCATTTATATTTGAAAAGATGGAGTCAGGTTTCACTATTTGCAGATGATATGATCCTGTACACTGAAAACCCCAAAGACTCCACAAAAAGATTACTAGAAACAATAAACCAATACAGTAAGGTGGCAGGATACAAAATTAATATACAAAAGTTCATTGCTTTTCTATACGCCAACAATGAAACATCAGAAAATGAACTCAGAAAAATAATCCCCTTCATGGTTGCAACAAAAAAAGAAATACCTTAGGAATAAACATAACAAAGAATGTAAAGGACCTATATAATGAAAACTACAAAGTATTGTTAAGGGAAATTGAAAAAGATACAATGAAATGGAAAAATATTCCTTGTTCCTGGATAGGAAGAATAAATATAGTCAAAATGACTATATTACCCAAAGCAATATACAAATTTAATGCAATTCCCATAAAAATTCCAATGGCATATTTTAAAGAAATGGAACAAAATATCATCAGATTTATATGGAACTATAAAAAACCCTGAATAGCCAAAGCAATCCTAAGGAAAAAGAAGGAAGCTGGGGGCATTACAATACCTGACTTCAAATTTTATTATAGAGCCACGACAATCAAAACAGCATGGTATTGGAGGAAGCAAGATGGCGACGGAGTAGGCGGACGTACCAACTTCCAACTCCCAGAAGCAAAGTGGATTATAACTCAATTTAAAGAACCATCATCTGGATAAACCAACTATGAACTAAACTAAGTGGACTCCTCAACCAAGGAACACAGAAGAAGCCACATTGAGACTGGTAGGAATAGCGAAAACGCGAAGAGGGCTGCCCAGCTCCCCAAAGCAAACGGCAGCCCGGAGAGACCAGCGGGGCGGGAGGAAAGTTTGGTGGAGAGGGAGGGACCTGGGTCCCAGGAACCAAGCCCCAGCCTGCAGTCCTAGAGCCTAGAAGAGGCGTTTGGACACTTTTGAGCTGTGAAACAAATGAGGGAGCTCCCAGGCCTACAGTGTGGAGTATTAGGTCCCTTCCTACTCTGCTGAGGGCTGCTTGGGGGTTTGGGGCGACAGGACGCTGAAGCGCGGTTCTGTCGGCGTGGGCAGAGGCCAAGCCGGTGGGAGCTCGATCTAGCCCAGAGGGTCAGAGGGGACACGCGAAAGCGATCCGGCAGCTGCGGGTCCGCCTTTAATCACACTTACGGGGACAAAGCGGGAGGCCAGGAACGGGCAGGCACTGTGCAAACCGGTCCTGACCGCGGGGACCGGGCTAGGACCAGGGACGGGGGGGGGGGGGCTTGCGGCTGAGCTCATGCTACCAGCCCCGCCCAGCCGGAGAAACCGCGATTGGCCAGTATACGTGCGCGAGCGGGCTCCGAGCGCGGGAATGGGCTAGACCCCGAGACAAGTGGAAGCTCGCAGTTGAGCTCACGCTACTATCCCCGCCTGGCCGGAGAAACTGCGGATTGCATTCATACGTGGACCAGCGGGCTCCGAACGTGGGTGTGGGGTAGAGTCCGGGACGGAAGTATGCAGCTGAGCGGAAGCCAGCAAACACGCCCGCCCAATACACCTTGGTTTCCGACCCTGCGCAGAAGGGCCCTGGCCTTGAGGGCGGGGCTAAATCTCCAGACGGGCAAACGCTCACAGCTGAGAGCACGTCAAAAGCCCCGCCCAACCCGCAAAACTGTGGTGAGCAGGCTCTGACTGAGGGTTCTGGGCGGAAGTCCAGAAATAGGCTGGGTCCGCAGCTGAGTAAAGGTGCTCACCTCTACCCTTGGTGCTAAGATTTGTGGCTTCAGTTACAGCCCCTCCCACGGAGGAGAGGCAGAAAGCACAGCAAAAACCACAGTGGGCCGGCGCTGGTAATGCTCATACCCTACCACCCTAGGCACCGGCAGAGGGGGTGAGGGGCCTGCAGACAGACCACACCTAGAGAACACAAAGGCAACACCTACTGGACTCCAGTGGCCACAACTTGCTTATACAAAGAAAAAATGGGCAGGCAGAGAAATGCAAACCAAATGAATCAAGAGAAATCCCCAGAGAAGGACCTGAATGAACCAGATATAACCAAATTACCAGAAGCAGAATTTAGAATAATGATAGTTAGGATGTTCAAAGAAATTAGAGCAACAATGGATAGTCATTATGAACACCTAAATAAAGAGATAACAAGTATAAAAAACGAAATTGAAATAATAAAAAAGAATCAGACAGAAATGACAAATATAGTATCAGAACTGAAGAAATGGAAGGAATTAAAAGCAGGATGAATCACGCTGAGGATCTAATAAGCGAGTTAGAGGACACAATAAACAAAGGCACAGAAGCAGAGAAGAAAAAGGAAAAGAGACTTAAAAAATGTGAGGAAACTCTAAGGGAGCTCTGTGACAACATGAAGAGAAACAACATTCGCATCATAGGGGTGCCTGAAGAAGAGGAGAGAGGACAGGAAATGGAAACTTTGTTCAATCAAATCATAGCAGAAAACTTTCCTAAATTAAGGCTGGGAAACACTCCACACATTCAAGAAGCACACAGAACTCCATTAAAGAGAAACCCAAAAAGATCTACACCAAGACACATCATAGTTAAAATACCAAAGCTAATGGATAAAGAAAAAAATTTTAAAAGCTGCTAGAGAAAAAAAGGCTATCACCTTCAAAGGAGCCCCCATAAGGATGACATCTGACTTCTCAACAGAAACACTTGAGGCCAGAAGGGAATGGCAAGATATAATCAAAGTAATGCAGAACAAGAACCTACAACCAAGACTACTTTATCCAGCAAGGCTAACGTTTAAAATTGAAGGAGAAATAAAGAGCTTCCCAGAAAAAGAAAGCCTGAAGGAATTCATAAAAACCAAACCAATTCTGCAAGAGATACTAAGGGGCCTCTTGTGAACAGTTTAAAGGGAGGAATGAATAGAGCAAAAGAAGAATACAGCTTTAAAGAATAAAATGGCAATAAACAACTACATATCAATAATAACCTTAAATGTAAATGGATTAAATGATCCAATCAAAAGACATAGGGTAGCTGCATGGATAAAGAAACAGGACCCATACATATGCTGTCTACAAGAGACACACCTTAAAACAAAAGATGCTCATAGACTGAAGGTAAAAGGATGGAAAAAAATATTTCATGCAAATGGAAAGGAAAAAAAAGCAGGGGTAGCAATACTTATATCAGACAAAATGGACTTTAAAACAAAGGCTGTAGTAAGAGATAAAGAAGGACACTACATAATGATAAAGGGAACAATTCAACAGGAAGATATAACTATTATAAATATCTATGCACCAAATATAGGAGCCCCGACATACATAAAGCAGACTTTGATGGATATAAAGGGCGAGATTAACAGCAATACTATCATAGTAGGAGATTTCAATACCCCTCTAACAACACTGGATAGATCCTCAAGAAAGAAAATTAATAAAGAAACAGCAGACTTAAAGGAGACACTAGATCAACTTGATTTAATAGATATCTTCAGAACTTTTCACCCTAAAGCAGTAGAATATACATTCTTCTCAAGCGCTCATGGTACATTTTCTAGGATAGACCACATGTTAGGACACAAAAATGGTCTCAATAAATTTAAGAAGATTGAAGTCATATCAAGCATTTTCTCTGATCACAATGCCATGAAACTAGAAATTAACCATAAAAGAAAAACTGAAAAATACTCAAACACTTGGAAACTAAATAGCATGTTATTAAATAATGAATGGATTAACAATGAGATCAAAGACGAAATAAAAAAGTTTCTAGAAACAAATGATAATGAGCATATATCAACTCAAAATTTATGGGACACAGCAAAAGCAGTTCTGAGAGGGAAGTTTATTGCACTGCAGGCATATCATAAGAAGCTAGAAAAAGCTCAAATAAGCAACCTGACCCTGCATCTAAAAGAACTAGAAAAACAACAACAAATAAAACCCAAGACAAGTCGAAGGAAGGAAATAATAAAGATCAGAGCAGAAATAAATGACATAGAGGCGAAGGAAACAATACAGAGGATCAATGAAACCAGAAGCTGTTTCTTTGAAAAGGTAAACAAGATTGATGAACCTTTAACTAGACTCACCAAGAAAAAAAGAGAGAGGACTCAAATAAATAAAATTAGAAAGGACAGTGGAGAAATAACAACTGACACAACAGAAATACAAAGCATTGTAAGAAAATACTATGAAGAACTATATGCCAAAAAATTAGACAATCTAGGTGAAATGGACAAATTTCTTGAATCATATAACCTTCCAAAAATCAATCTGGAAGAATCAGAACACCTAAACAGACCAATTACAGCAAATGAGATCGAAACAGTTATCATAAAACTCCCAAAAAAGAAAAGTCCTGGGCCTGATGGCTTCACAAGTGAATTCTATCAAAAATTCAAAGAAGAACTAACTCCTATTCTCCTCAAGCTATTTCAAAAAATTCAAGAGGAAGGAAGACTTCCAAACTCATTTTATGAGACGAGCATAATTCTGATCCCAAAACAGGGCAAAGACAACACAAAGAAAGAAAATTATAGGCCAATATCCCTGATGAATTTAGATGCTAAAATTCTCAACAAAATATTAGCCAACCGAATCCAGCAATATATGAAAAAAATCATACACCACGATCAAGTGGGATTTATTCTGGAGAGGCAGGCTGGTTCAATATTCGCAAATCAATCAATGTGATTCATCACATAAACAAAAGGAAGGACAAAAATCACATGATAATTTCAATAGATGCAGAAAAGGCATTTGATAAAATCCAGCACCCATTCATGCTCAAAACTCTCAGTAAAGTGGGAATACAGGGATCATTCCTTAACATGATAAAGGCCATCTACGATAAACCGACAGCAAACATCACTAAATGGACGAAGATTAAAAGCAATCCCCTTAAGATCAGGAACCAGGCAGGGATGTCCCCTCTCACCACTCTTATTCAACATAGTTCTGGAAGTCCTAGCTACAGCAATCAGACAAGAAGAAGAAATAAAAGGCATCCAAGTTGGAAAAGAAGAAGTAAAACTGTCACTATTTGCAGATGATATGATATTGTATATTGAAAACCCTAAAGTCTCAGTCAAAAAACTACTGGACCTTATAAATGAATTCAGCAAGGTGGCAGGATATAAAATTAATACTCAGAAATCAGAGGCATTTCTATATACCAACAACGAAATGTCAGCTAAAGAAATTAAGGAAACAATCCCCTTCACTATTGCAGCCAAAAAAATAAAGTACCTAGGAGTAAATTTAACCAAGGAGGTTAAGGACTTGTACTCGGAAAATGATAGAACGTTGATAAAAGAAATCAAGGAAGATATAAACAAGTGGAAGCATATACCTTGCTCATGGCTAGGAGGAATAAACATCATTAAAATATCTATATTACCCAAAGCAATTTATAAATTCAATGCAATACCCAATTACGATACCAATGACATACTTCAAAGATATAGAACACATATTCCAAAAATTTATATGGAACCAAAAAAGAACACGAATAGCCTCAGCAATCTTAAAAAGAAAAAAATAAAGCAGGAGGTATCACTCTTCCAGATATCAAGGTTTACTATAAGGCCATTATACTCAAGACAGCCTGGTACTTGCATAAGAACAGGCACATAGATCAATGGAACAGAATAGAGGACCCAGAAATAAACCCACAGCTTTATGGACAACTGATATTTGACAAAGGAGGAAAGAACATACAATGGAGTAAAGACAGCCTCTTTAACAAATGGTGTTGGGAAAATTGGACATCTACCTGCAAAAAAATGAAACTAGACCATCAACTTACACCATTCACAGAAACAAACTCAAAATGGATAAAAGACTTAAATGTAAGCCGTGAAACCATAAGCATCTTAGAAGAAAACATAGGCAGCAAGCTCTCCGACATCTGTAGCAGCACTATACTTGCCGATTTATCTCCACGGGCAACTGAAATAAAAGGCAAGATAAACAAATGGGACTATATCAAACTAAAAAGTTTTTGCACAGCTAAAGACAATAGGAACAGAATAAAAAGACAAACCACACAATGGGAGAACATATTCGACAGCACATCTGATAAGGGGTTAATAACTAAAATTTATAAAGAACTTATAAAACTCAACACCAGGAAGACAAACAACCCAATCAAAAAATGGGCAAAAGAAATGAATAGAAATTTCTCCAAAGAGGACATACAGATGGCCAATAGGCATATGAAAAAATGCTCAACATCACTAATCATTAGAGAAATGCAAATTTAAACCACAATGAGATATCACCTCACACCAGTCAGAATGGCACTCATCAGCAAAACAACACAGAATAAGTGCTGGCGAGGATGTGGAGAAAAGGGAACCCTTCTGCACTGCTGGTGGGAATGCAGACTGGTGCAGCCACTGTGGAAAACAGTTTGCAGATTCCTCAGAAAATTAAAAATCGAACTGCCTTTTGACCCAGCTATCCCACTTTTAGGAATATACCCTAAGAACACCATAGCACTGTTCGAAAAGAAGAAATGCGCCCCCATGTTCGTGGCAGCATTGTTCACAATAGCGAAGATCTGGAACCAGCCCAAGTGTCCGTCAGAAGACGAGTGGATTAAAAAGCTATGGTACATATATACTATGGAATACTACTCAGCCATAAGAAATGATGACATCGGATCATTTATAACAAAATGGATGTACCTTGATAACATTATACGGAGTGAAATAACTAAATCAGAAAAAAAGAAAAACATAGAACAGCATGATTTCATACATAGGTGGGACATAAAAGTGAGACTATGAGACATGGACAAGAGAGTGGTGGTTATGGGATGGGGGGAGGGAGGGAAGAGTGGGATAGGGAGGAGGGGAGGGAGACAAGGAAAACCAGATAGAAGGTGACAGAGGACAATTTGACTTTTGGTGATGGGTATGCAACACAACTGAATGATAAGATAACCTGGAGATGTTTTCATTGTACATATGTACCCTGATTTATTGGTGTTACCCCATTAGAATTAATAATAATAAAATATATATATATATATATATTAAAAAAAAAGGGCTACAGGACCAAGCCAATCCTCACAATAGAATGGGCACATTCATTTATAAGGTTGTTGCCAATACTACATGAGTTAGTAGTTTCTGAATATTGTTAGATTAAAAAAAGAACACAGGACCTCAATCCAGGATTAGAAGTCAAGGGAATTGAATGACAGTGATATAACATGGAAACTGAAACTTGAAATTCTACTGCAAAATGGTCCTGAATTGAATTCAAGCAATTATCCAGCTAAACTGAAAAGAGAGAAAACTTCTGCCATGCTATTAAGAAGAAGGGAAATATGCAGAAAAGTTACCTAGATTCCTTTCGTATTGATTAAATTGCATTATTGAGTATGAAACTCTGCTCAAAGTATTCATAGCCAAAGGCTAATAAAATCGTAGGATGTCAGAGGAGAAAAGAGATCGTACTTATCATCCCTTCCATCACACCATTTTGGGGATAAGAACACTGAAAGGGTTTAAAAGATTTGCTTACAGATATTGAGTACAGTCAGTCCAAACAGAACCCAAGTCTTTGAATCTCCTAGCTAGTTCATTCTACATTATATAATATTATTTAAATAACTACAGAATAGGAAGAAAGATTACCGGGAAAATAAAATTCACATTAAAATGACAAAAAAAATGTGGTTAGTTTACTTATTTAGTTATAATATTGAAAGGATATTAATCTTAAATATATTTCATGCAGAATAGATAGATCTAAAATGTAGTATAATGCCATGAAAAAGAAATGACAAAATGCTTGAGTATGTATAAATAATGATCATCTCTAAACACACACACACACAAAAAAACAAACAAACAAACAAACAAACAAAAAAACAGCACGGTATTGGCAGAAAAATAGACACTCAGACCAATGGAACAGAATAGAAAGCCCAGATATGAGACCACATGTATATGGTCAAATAATTTTTGATAAAGTGGCCAACAACACACAATGGAGAAAAGAAAGCCTCTTCAACAAATGGTGCTGGGAAAACTGGAAAGCCACATGCAGAAGAATGAAACTGGACTGCAGTTTGTCCCTTTGTACTAAAATTTATTCAAAATGGATCAAAGACCTAAATATAAGACCTGAAACAATAACGTACATAGAAGAAAACATAGGTACTAAACTCATGAACCTTGGTTATAAAGAGCACTTTATGAATTTGACTCCAAAGGCAAGGGAAGTGAAGGCAGAGATAAATGAATGGGACTACATTAGACTAAGAAGTTTTTTCACAGCAAGAGAAACTGACAGCAAAACAGACAGACAGCCAACTAAATGGGAGATGATATTTTCAAAGAACAGTTGAGATAAGGGCTTAATATCCAAAATACACAAAGAACTCATAAAACTCAACAACAAACAATTCCATAAAGAAATGGGAGGAGGACATGAACAGACACTTCTCCCAGGAAGAAATACAAATGGCCAACAGATATATGAAAAGATGCTCATCTTCACTAGCTATTAGAGAAATGCAAATTAGAACTACAATGAGATACCACCTCACGCCTGTTAGATTAGCTATTATCAACAAGACAGATAATTACAAGTATTGGAGAGGCTGTGGAGAAAAAGGAACCCTGTAAAGTAATACAACCATTATGGAAGAAAGTATGGTGGTTCCTCTAAAAATTAAAAATAGAGCTACCATATGACCCAGCAATCCCTCTACTGGGTATATACCCCCAAAACTAAAAAACATTGCTATGTAAAGACACATGCAGTCCCATGTTCATTGCAGCATTGTTCACAGTGGCCAAGAGATAGAAATAATCAAAAAGCCCTTCAATAGATGACTGGATAAAGAAGATGTGGTACATATATACTATGGAATACTACTCAGCCATAAGAAATGATGACATCGGATCATTTACAACTACATGGATGGACCTTGATAACATTATATTGAGTGACATAAGTAAATCAGAAAAAACTAAGAACTATATGATTCCATACATAGGTGGGACATAAAAAAGAGACTAAGAGACATGGACAAGAGTGTGGTGGTTACCGGGGGAAGGGGAAAGGGAGGAGGGAGGAAGGAGAGGGAGGGGGTAGGGGGAGAGAAGAAGCTCAAAGAAAACCAGATAGAAGTTGACAGAAAACAATTTGACTTTGGGTGAGGGGTATGCACTATAATCAAATGTCAAAATAGCTTGGAGATGTTTTCTCTGAACATATGTACCCTGATTTATCAATGTCATCCCTTTTAAATTAATAATAATTAAAAAAGAAAATCATGACTGCATAACTCATTTTGTATATTATGTCAAGCTTTATCCTGGCATGTATATGTATATTTATGTAGTTACACTCACCTTAAAAATAACTGTATAGACATTTTCCTGTAAAATTTGTTTTTATGTGTCACTTTTAATACTGTTTAATAGTCTATCTTATAATCATTATATATTGCCTATACATACACTTATTTGGTAAAAATCTTATTTCATTCTGGTGAGAGGTTTAGTATTTTTTATTGTGATTATAATTGCTATTTTTGGTTGAACAAGAAATTGTGTTGTGGACATTATAGTTTACAATTAAATAGTATTGAGCTCAGTCATTAAGGTCTGAATTCAAATCCTGTCAATATGATTGAACTGCATGACATTGAGGAATATATTCTGGTATTTTGTCCTTCCTTTTGCTATTCTTTAAAATGACAGCATTGATCCCTCCCACATAGAGCTGTTCTCAAAATTAAATGAGATGACTATGAATCATTTAACATTGTGTGGCGTGTACACAGTGCCTGGTAGCTCTCTTCCTTGTGGGCTCTGTGCATGCAATATCTGTGGATGAACCAGGGCAGCCACCCCTTGGGACCAGTGTGATGTGTCTGACCCAGCTTCTCTGGAAGTAAAAGCTGCCCAGGAGGATGACTGTCACCCAGATGGACTCTGTCATTGTCCAGCTCACTAGCCAGATGCAGAACTTGCTGGAGAGCTCTGTTTATTTAAAGGAGAAGGTAAAAAATATGCCTGTTTCTCTAACAAGGGATGCTGCTAGCTGGCTGTCTGACTCAGAATTAGAAAAATGGATCCCTGAGATTCCCCTTTCCTGTAGTGAATAGGTCCCCGCAGTTGAGAAGCAAGTGCAATTTCCCAGCTAGGGAACTAGGTGTGTACCCGGCTAAGCATCTCGCTGCTTGGATCTCCCTGTCCTCCTGGAGCCCACAGGGCAGTACATCATAAAGTACTGGAGCCCGTAGGACAAGTACATCATGGCAGTACAGTGAGCTAAAGAAAGGGTCAGCATGTCCAATTTTCCCAAGGGGAAGTGAGGGGCAGTGGAGGAAGAGGAGAATGCATTGAGGAAGGCCAAGTTCTGGGTGGGCTTGTCTGCCATGACTCTGGGTCCATCCTGAAGGGAGCACCCGCAGGTAGAAGGGAGGCATCTGAGAAACACTAGACACAGGCTGTGGAATGCAGGTTTCTCGAGGGCAGGGCATTGGGTTTCTTTCCGACTGCTGTGTTCCAAGAACTTAGTCAATGCCTAGTGTATATACAGCAAGTGCTCCAGTAATTTGCTGATTAAAGTTCTTCCTGTTGCATATTAGAACACCCATGGGGCAGGGAAGGGAAAATAATTGTTTTCTTGAAGTTCGTTTGGGCCAGTTATGAGGAAGTTTAGGGGGAAACCAGTAGTGCTATCTTAGTGCCTGCACAGAGCCAGGTGGCCAGATGAGGCTTTGGAATTCTCTGTATTTTCTGCTCAATTTTTCTGTAAAAAAACGAAAGGAATAAATGGTGATGGAAGTAGACTTGACTAGAGATGTTAAGCATGAGGTGTACAGATGACGTATTATGTAATGATGCTCTTGAAACCTATGCAATTTTATTCATTAATATCACCCCAAATAAATTCAATTAACAATGATAATAAAAAATAGAATAAGATTTTAAAAGTCAAAATATGGTAATGAACTTGAAACCAGAAATAGAAAGATGGCAGACCCAAGAGCAGGGGAAGGCACTGAGAAGGAGAATTCTGAATCTCTGGCCATGATCTCAGGAAAGAAAGATAAAAATGATTTAAAGAGATAAATGTGGGTATGTAGCAAACTTTCCAAAGAGTTTTAACGAATTCATGCCAAAGCTGGACGGGGGTTAACAGATCAATGTTTCTCCTTCTCTCTTCCTTCCCCTCTCTCCTTACCCCTTCTCTCTAAAATCAATCAATCAATAAACATTTAAAAAGAAAATATAGTGTGTCCATAAAGTCATGGTGCACTTTTGACTTTTGACCGGTCAAAAGTGCACCATGACTTTATGGACACACTGTAAGACATTACCCTGGAATTCAGACAGGACATCAAATCAGGTTCATCTGTTATCCCCAAGGTCATGTTGTACCACCTCAAGTCACTGAGCACACTCGCACTCTCCAGGGCTCCTCGCCATCTCTGATAAGATTATCAGGATCTAGACAGCCAAGAGAAGGCATGATAAAGCAAATTAAACAAAAGGATAATTGATTAGAGGAAACATTTCAAATAAGAAATAACATAGCAGCAGCAGTTGGTGGAGGGGTTGAGGGCTTTTAGTTCATTTGGAGCCTAATTGCATTTATTTGTGTAAAGTAGTGGCCAGAAGCCCTGCTGGGTCTCTTAGTTAATCACATTGACAGCAAAGAAGTGATTATTCCTCTCCACTTGCACCCCAGCAATCACCTCCAACACTGTTTTAGATTTTTGTGTTCAGACTTGAGCACATTTTGATTGTGAAGTTAACATGCTGGACCAAGTTCAAATGGAGTGGCCTGATTAATGAAAAGACTTGAATCCATGTTCTACTCCCATCATAAACGTGGCAACGCGGGGACTCCAGGAGCGTGTGGTCGGCCTGAACTTGCACAGCGGAGCAGTGGGGGAGCTAGCACTCGAACCCACGTGTTCTGGTTCTGACACAGTGCTTTCCTGATCTGCCACCTCCCTGAAGCTTCCTTCTTCCTTCACATGAAAGGCTTTCTGATGTAGAATATCTAGCTGTCTATATCATTTCCTGAAAAGAAACCTCACCAAATAGCGGTAGTTTTCACTGCCCTGGCAGAGTGTGAAGTGTTCAGTCTCTTCCCCTCCTCTTGATTACCTGAGTCCTGTCTGTCCATAAGGACCCCGCTCCTGTCCACCTTGGCACAGAGCCTGCTACAACTGCCGGCTCAGGTTCCTCCAACCCTCCTTTAAGATTCTTGAGCTCTTTAACTTCACCCATCTATTCTCTCTTTTATGTATTCCTTTACAAATATTTATGGATCACTACTTGTCAGGCACTGTTCTAAGTGCTAGGGAACTACAGTGAGTGAAAGAGGAACTGTCTTATCTCCTAGATGTTACTTCAGGTGGGGACTGACAAGATCAAGAAATCAAATTTATAAAGTCTAATAATGATCAATTTTATAAAGAAAAATAAAGCAGGCCTGACCAAGTGGTGGCACAGTGGAGAGAGCATCAATCTGGGATGCTGAGAACCCTTGTTTGAAATCCCTAGGATGTTGGCTTGAGCATGAGATCATAGGACTCCATGGTTGCTGGCTTGAGCCCAAAGATTGCTGGCTGGAAGCCCAAGGATGCTGACTTGAGCAAGGGGTCACTGGGCTCAACTGGAGTCTTCCAATCAAGGCACGTATAAGAAGAAATCAATGAACAACTAAAGTGCCGCAACTATAAGTTGATGCTTCTCAACTCTCCCTACCTGTCTGTCTGTCTCTCACTTGCTCATTTGCTTGCAAAATAAAATAATAAAGCAGATGATGAATTCACTCTGATGTGGGCATGGGCAACTGCCCTGTTCTATTGGGTCCTAAAACCTTTGGCATGATGATGGTTAAGAAGGAACTAGAAATAAGTGCAGAAGAAGAATCATGCAACTATTTTTTTGGGGTGTGTGTGTGTGAAGACTGCTAAGGGAGAGAATAGAAGTGAGAGATGTTTGGTGTATTTGAGGAAAGGAGAGGGAACCTGTGTAAGTAGAGGAGATAGACGTTATGTTGCCTGCTAATGGTAATGCTTTCCAGTAATAGATATGTCCTGTGACTACTGCTGTGTTGATGAGGGGGTTGTGAAAGATGTTTTAGAACTGTATTTTGAAGAGTAAATAAATTGATATTTATAAAATATGTGTTTTAATACATATAATAGACAAATTTTATAATATATAAAGTATATAAATAACAATGTCTTGTACATAGTGCTATAGAGAGTTTAGCTTTTATCCTTGTGATAAGCATGATCACTGTTATTTCAGTTCTGCCCTGAGGATCCAGCCACAGAACAAAGATCTTTGGCCATCCGTTCTTTCCAGTCCTCAGTTTCATTGCTTTGGCTATTTCTCCTACAGTCTTGGTTAGACATTTGAATAATTGGGATAGGCTCTTATGCAGCTTTGCTGTGAAACAAATTCATCCCATCACACAGCTGGAAGAAAACCTGGCTTGCCCATGCATTATATACAGATTCTCTTTTCATGTCTGGAATGGGGAAGCATGCACACTTCATTTTATCTTTAAGACAAAAATAAACCACCTTAATGAGTTCTGGTGCTACTGGCAGTAGTGGTAATGGTGGTCTTTACAGCTAATTAATACACCAAGGTAGCCATGTGCCAAGCACTGTCCCAAGCCCTTTGTGTGAATTTTCTCCTTCAACCCTCTTAGCCTCATGAGATAGATAATAGTATTAACTCATTTTCCATTTGAGGAAATGGAAGATTCTGAATTTTTATGTAACATCACCATGAATAGCCACCAGGAGAGGGGGGCCAAGTTTTATAATAGGTTGTCTGTCTCTACAATTTGAAAATGTAAATAATCCAAAGTTTATTTCATGTCTTGATTGACATTTTTTTCCCACTTGAAGGGTGATTAAGGATAGGGAAAATGGGAAGGTATACTCGTTTTTCTTGGTCTGCTGTTGAAATGAATTTCCTAGTCTTTGCACACACATTGCTTGGACCTAGGGAGCTGAGCGACAGCAGGAAGAGGTCAGCGATGCCAAAGGTGGAATCAGTCATGGGTTTTATTAGTCACAGTAGAAAATTAGTCATGGTTAGATGCACAGTGGGTCATTTAAATACATTTTGGATTTTGAGGTTTCATCCCTGAGTGCTAAGGACTAATATCACTCTGCAAATATATATTATTTTGTGTTTCTGACACCCAAGTCACTTTGAGTCAACACATGAGGTTATTTCGTAATGTTGAGTTTTGGGGACCCCAAGTCTTAATGCTGCCATCAACAACCTGGCACCATATCTGTTTGCAAATATAGACAAATGCTTTATAATGGTTATCTCTACTCACTTATGTCCTTTAAGTTTTGCCGAGCTGTTTTATCTATTCGCTACATTGTCCCCAGATTGTTGTTCAGTGAAGCTAGTATTTCTTAATTTTCTCTTTTCTCCAGCACTTTTGCTATTTTTTTTATAGGTAACTGGCTGAGTAAGCATCCTAGGGTTGTCAGATTTCTACCTCAATTATGACAAAGCACAATGCATGGACTTTGGATAGTTCTTTTCTCTGAGAGACTTTAGACCTCCAGGTTTTTAATATGCATTACAGGTACAGCTTTAGCTGTGAGCTAAGGCTTGTTCCTTTGACCAGTTTGGGCCCCTTTGTTTCCTAACTTCAGATTTTATGAAATAGATTATAACTAAAAGGGGATAAACAACTAAAAATATTTATTGCAGAAAATAAAAAAGTTAACCAAAGTATTTTATTGATACATTCTTGGACAATATCACAGAATTGGAAGAGAACAGAAAGAAGGAATTTTTCAGCAAGGGTGTTTTTTTCCACTAAATTGGCACATAAGCAGCAAGATAAACGGAAGTACTTATTACAAACAGTAAAAAACATACATGCTTTGTGTAAAGTCCTTATCACACTGTCAGTCTGAGGGGGCATGAACAAAACCTCAAGACGTGAAAAAGCCATATTCTTTTCTCCAAAGAACTTACTCATTATTAAAATTATTGCAAAATATCCAGATACCCTAAATAAAATAACAGAAGAGAACACAAGTACAAAGAGTGAACATATCATTAACATGTACTGTAAAATACATTACTGGCATGCATTCCAAAGATCAAGACCTCTATTCAGTTCAGCCCATAACTTCCTTTCGTGTGACCTATCACATACCGATGATAGGTAGGTGGGACCTACTTTATCAGCACAGTTATTGGTCTTTAAGTATCCTTTTTGTCGTTAAGGGGAAAAAATAACATGATTGGCCGTGGCATTATAATTATAATTATACAGTCATGTACATACGCAGTTTAAATTTAGTTTTTCGTCTGCTGAAATTTTAAGTGTTTTAAAATGTTCCCAAATATTTTGCCGTCTGAGAGATCAGGGCTCAATGAAAACAGGGCATTCGAAAACAAACAGTGAACCAAGGTACAACGTTAGATGGCAAAGTGCAAAAGTCCTCACAAACTGTACAGAAAATTTTAAAACCTTGCAACCTGGAGGTACATACGTAGAAAGACAGGTCAGCCCCAAAACAGTCACTGTAGCTCTTGGTGGTTCGTCCCAGAGAGCCTGCGGGGGGACTTGAGTCTCAACACTCCCTTGGGTAGGGAAGGTCCAAAAATGCAGCCAAGTTGGCAGTGCTGATGCCAGTGACTTATTAAGCCAAGATAAAGTAGGACTATTTCATAAAGCAGCGTGGAGGACACGTGGCTCCTCTAACGTTGGTCTCCTGGCTGGGGGTGCTCCTCCAGTGCTGGGCAGCGGCAGGACCAAAAGAGTCCTGTGCCAGGCTGGGTGACAAAATAACTGAGGGGCTTCCTCCTCTGTGGTTCCATGGAATGGAACAGCTTAGATAACCAGGTTATTATAACTGACATACTTCTTTTTTGCAGCAGGGCCTGGAAGAAAAATGTGACAAAGTCAGTTGTGACAAAGATCCAATTTACAAAGGTCAAAGCAGACTTAGATCTGTGATGACTTTTGTGCCAAGTCACCACGGGACAACGCACCCTTGAGGAACATGCACCTCACTTTGGACTCCTATGACTCTTCCTATGGCTTTCTCCACTAAAATGTGGAAGAAGGCCCAGCAATTCTTCGACCAGTTGAGTTTCTTTATTCTGAGATGTCTCCAACTTTCTTAAACAGTTATTTTGACAGTTATTTTGTAACATTAGTAAATTTACCCATGGAGATCATGCTTTCTAATTAGTCGACTCTAAGCTTAAACAGCCCACTCATGTTGCATTGTATTTTGTTGTGTGACCTTCTCCCAGATCTCATATAATAAATGGCCTTTGCATGGGAAAGATCTGTCCTGCATCTCTGGAATTCACTTAGGTTGACTAAAGAGTAGGTCAACCAAAGTGACTTCTACAGTTCTGATTCAGAGTCAACGTACTATAAATTGACTTTAATTGTGTTATTGTAGTAAATTGTAAATGGTAATTTGCAGAACTATTTTCATCAAGGTTTGAGGCTCCTTAAATCTTGCAGGTGTCTCAATACAGCCTACGTATTTTTTTCTTAAATGTAGAATAAATTGTTTTTTACTGTCTGGTACAGTGACGTCGACTTCACTCACTCACTTATTCACTTAATCGTTCATTTGGTAGATCCATGTCAATTGCCTACCGTATGCCAGACCCGAGGCCAGGCATTGATGAGCATGTGATGAGCACACCAGTCCCTTTCCTGTGCATGCGTTGGGCACAGACACCAAGATCCCAAGGTATGACTTTGCTTTATGTGTTGGTTCTCAATACCAAGTCACATAATTGCCGTGATGTGATATGTTCTTTACGCATTAAAGCTGAGTAGTTTTGCATCTGCTTCTGTTGGATGCAAAGTAACTGTCATGTGGCATTTACAGATGGCTTATTTTACTTGCTGTTCTTAGCTTCTAAATAGTACCATTTACTTAACATAAACAAGTAGCAAGAATTCCTCCAGAACTCTTCAGTAGGGATTTCTATATGAATTTAGAGGAGCAGCAAAGCCATAATAATGTACTGAGGGACGATTTCTGTCTGACCCTGGAGGAGTGCAGCCAGTGTGACAGGTGCTTATAGCGCATCTACACTATACAGAAAGGTATCTTATTTTCTGGATTCAAAATTTGGACACTCCTGGAAAATTCCTATTTTTTGAAGACCTTTTTTTTTTTTCTAATAAATTCTATTGTATTAATTAGCTAAAATTAAAAGGAAAATATAATTAACATGAAATTCAGGTTCCATGGAAAAACTGATCATGAGACTGGTCATGGTGCATTCTCAGTCAATAAACACATAACTTCAGTTATCTCTGTGTCTTCTAAGAAGGGACCCTGTGTTGACATAGCCTTCATTGTCTTCAACATGCTTGGTGTGAATATGAGGAGAAAAACTTTCTGAAGATGCTTTTTTTTTCTTTTACTCTGCAGCCTATTTACATTGTCATAGCTAGGAAACGCCAACTGACAGTTACAAGAAATCATCACAGCATGCCTTGTAAAATGACAAGGTATTAATGTTCCTCAGGACATGGGGGTGGGGAACAAACCAACCCAGAAACTTGTACTGACCTAAATATCTGAGACCGCCTTTACTGTATACCAAGATTGTTTTCTATATAAGCATAATTGACTAGCAAGAAAATGCAACACATTTGAAATACCTCACACAAGTTACTTTAACACATTAAACATTCTGGAGAGTCTTTGCTGAAAAAAAAATTGGTAAGTTAAAAAATGTTGCCCTTGAGTTGTAAAGCTGAGCATTGGTCTGCATTAAACTGTAATCAAGATGAGGTTATATTTTAAAAAATTAGAAGTGATGATAAAAAAAAGAAATTCAGTGATGGTTGGCATGAATTATCTTGTGTTCCCAAGTAGCCTTCAGGTGAGTGCTGTTTGTCATCCCCAGTTCATAAAGGAGGGGTCTGGGACCACATCCCCAGCTTCTGATTCAGCTCTGTCACCCAAGGTGTGACCTAGATCAGGCCAATGACACCGAACTTCTCTGAGCCATTATAAAATGGGTAGAATAGTAGTCACCCTGTGAGCTGTGAATAGCATGAAGGTATGAAATACCAGTTTCTCAGTTGGCAACATAATGCGTAAATGTATTTTTAAATAACAAAATTCTATACAGACGATTAGCCTCAGTGCATGGTGTCATCTCAGAATAGCTTCGGAACATTGCTGCAATAGGATATAAGGTTGTGCAGATCCTAGGATGGCAATTTGCGTACTTTTCAGCAATGTCCAGTGTATTAGAGTGTTTGTTATTAAACCATTCTAGCTGTATGAGTAAATAAAGTACCTATACAGAATCCAATACTTCCATTTATTTGAATAGCAATGTAGTTTATGGCCTAGGAGAGAAAATTGTGCAGCTCAAAATAGTTGTGCAGTAAAATGCTTGCTAAGAAAATAAACTTTTTTATTTTGAGATAGCTATATATTTTTTCTTGTGAAATGATAAGTTTTAAAGAGAAGGTATGCTTCCTACTGAATTTTTTACAGTTATCTACATCAGTAGTGCTCCAAGCCAGGTATCTTGAAGAGTAGATGTCTATAATAAGTCACTGTGTGGATGCTGGCTTTTGAATTACTAATTCACCATTGCTACTTAGAAAAGGTCAGACGTTCCAACTTATTCTTGGTGTCGGTCAAAATCATGTTCAATTTGACATTAACTTCAGTGAACTGGTTGTTTTCTTTTTCACTTTTTCTGAGCTGTTGTTTTTCTGACGAAACTTCCATTTCTCAAAGTGTGGTCTGTTGAATTCTTGTAACCCAGATTACAGAGAATAAAGAAAAAATAGAGAAGGGACAGTTCTCATGGGCAAGAAACAGCAGATGGGTGCTTCTCCTGTGTGCCCTGGCCAAGAATCAAACCTGGGGCATCCACATACCAGGCTGATGGTCTACCACTGAGCCAACGGGCCAGGGCTGTTTCCTGAGCAATCTTAACAAAATATTAAATATGTGTGTATAGATAGATGCAAATGTGTATAGAAAGTGAGTCAAAATAGTCACAAAAGGTGAAAACAATAGTATATTAGAGCCCAGAATATAACACATGTTAATGCATTGACATCTGTGTTTTGAGTACTCCTCTGTCCATCCAGAGAAAATGAAATGTAGTGGAAGCCCTTCCCACGTCCCCATCCCCACTGCCAATCCTCCGCTAATCCTCCACTCCTCCTCCACCCACTAGAGCGTTTATTCTGTTGTTGGTTTGCATCCTTCCTCAGGTGGTTTCATACTCCGGCTGCATGTGTAACTGCCCATAAACTCTAGATAGTATTGCTTTGTGCTTTCTAAATTATACGAACACATAGTATAATTCCATGCATATCCATTTACAATCTGTTTTTCACATATTATGATTTGAAGACTTATTTATGTCACTTAGTGATCATAGTTACTGTATAGTTGTCTTGTAAACACATAGCAACATTTCTGTAACTCTTTCCTACCGATTGGCCCTACCTCCTAATTGTTTTCAGTAAGAAATAATGATGAAATAGATGGTATCTAAAAAAAAAATCATTGATAAAGTTAAGTGACAAAGCTATATACAGCAGGAGAAATTATTTGCAATGTTTTTAAACTGACAAAAGATTCATATCCAAATATTTTACACTAATACAAATTAATAAATAAAATGCAAACTAATTTGAAAATAGATTAATTTAAAAAATGGAAGATATAAAGAGGGAATTTGTACATAAAAAGATAAATGAAAATTACTCAGCCTTATTAGTCAGAGAGATGAGAATTCAAACAAATATGAGATAATATTTCATACCCATATCATTACAAAATAAAAGTATGCAGATACCAACTATTGCTGAGAGGGAAAGATATGGGGATTTCTTAGGCCACACTGGTAGGAATGTAAACTGGAAAAGTCACATGGGAAAACAACTTGAAAATACCTGGAAAAACTGAAGATATGCATATCATTGACTCAGAAATTTCATTCCTATATATATACCTGAGACATGTTACATGGACATGTGTAGGGCTTCTCAGAACCTTTCATGTAATGATGTGCGTTTTGATTATCTAAGTGGGAATTCTCTATAGTGGCTGGGCACATATTATAAATAATTGAAGTGGGCCAAGGTTAAAATGTTAAGGAAAAGTATAGATCGTGATGAATTAGAAACACCTGCCCATTTAAACAGCGTAATCACTGTGGGACGTTGCCTCACTTTAGTCAGATATTCCTGCTTTTGAGGAAGAGGTAGACTTCTATATTTGTATGTAAAATTTCACTTGTTGAAAATTTTATCTCAAAATCCATTTTTCTTATATTGAGCGGGTATTATGTTCTGGGCATTAGGAATACCTCTTTTTAGTGGAAGAATAAAAATCATATTAAAATATTTAGCGAGTCAAAGGAAAGAGGTCAGTCTCTAGCTTGTCAATTTGCAACTCTGGGGTACTATTTGGAGTGTTCTCCAAACTTATTCAATTCTATAGCCTCATTTTTTAGTAGACCCCTTTGTACTACACAAGAGCATACTTTTTGAAATACATTTGGTTATTTATCTCTTTCAGTTGAATTTATTGGGGTGACATTGGCTAATAAATAATACCGGTTTCAAGTGTACAACGATAATACATCATCTGCATGCCACATTGTGCACTCACCGCCCAAAGTCCAGTCGCTGTCCACCACCATTTATCCCCTCCTTTGCCCTCTTCCAACTCTCCCCACTATCCTTTTCCTCTGGCAATCTTCCTACTGTTGTCTATGTCTGTTTTTGTTGTATTGTTTGTTTTTTATGGGGGGTTGTTGCTTAATTCCTTCATTTTTTTTTCACCAGGACCCCAACTCCCCTTCCCTCTGACAGCTGTCACTCTGTTTATTTTGTTCATTAGATTTTATATCTATATAAAATAATTTGGTAGTTCTTTCTCTGACTGGCTTTTTTCACTTAGCATAATAATATCCAGTTCGATCCATGTTCTCACAAAAGGTAAGATTTTCTTCTTTTTTACAGCCTAGTATTATTCTGTTATGTAAATGTACCATAGCTATTTTATACACTCATCTACTGACGGAGACTTGAGCTGCTTACAAATCTAGGCTATTGTAAATAACACTGCAGTGAACACATGGATGCATACATTCTTTCAAATTAGTGTTTTGAGTTTCTTTGGATATATACCCAGAAGTAGAATCATTGGGTCATAGGCAGTTCCATTTTTAAATTTTTGAGGAAACTCCATAATGTTTTCTACAGTGGCCGCACCAATCCGCATTCCAACTGACAGGGCACAAGGGTTCCCTTTTCTCCACATCCGCGCCAGCATTTTTCACTTGTGGATTTATTGATGACAGCCATTTTGACAATTGTGAGGTATTATTTCATTGTGGTTTTAATTTGCATGTCTGATGATTAGTAACATCAAGCATCTTTTCGTATGTCTATTGGCCATTGTATGTCCTCTTTGGAAAAGTGTCTATTCAGGTCCTTTGCTCATTTATTAAAGTGGATTGTTTTTTTTGGTATAGAGTTGTGTAAATTTTTATAAATTTGTAAATTAATCTTTTATCAAATGTTTCATTGGTGAATATGTTCTCTTGTTCTTCAGTGGATTGTCTTTTCATTTTGTGGGCGGTTTCCTTTGCTCTACAGAATCTTTTTAGTTTGATGTAGTCAAATTTGTTTGTTTATTTTGTTTCCCTTGTCCAAGAAGATATATCAGAAAAAAATACTGCTAAGAGAAATGTCAGAGATTTTCCTGCCATTGTTTACTTCTAGAATTTTGATGGTTTCTTTTTCTTTTATTCCCCTTTTGTTTTTATTTTTTAAATTTAGAAATTAAATTTAATAGGGTAACTGATCAATAAGAGTACATAGGTTTCAGGTAAACAGTGCTATAGCATTTAAAATATTAATTGCATTGTGTGTTTTATTTTAGAATTTTTATGGTTTCAAGTCTTTAATCAATTTTGTCTTTATTCTTATCTATGGTATAAGAAAGTGATCTAGTTTTATTTATATATATTTTTTGCATGTATTTGTCTAGTTTTCCAAACACCATGTATTGAATAGACTATTTTAAGCTTGTTGTATGTTTTTACCTCCTTTGTCAAATATTAATTGACCACATAGGTATGGCTTAATTTCTGGGTTCTCAATTTTGTTCCATTGACCTACATGTCAGTTTTTAAGCCAGTACCATGCTGTTTTGATTACTATGGCTTTGTAGTATAGTTTGATAGTAGGTGGCATGATTTCTTCAACTTAGTTCTTTTTTCTCAAAATTGCTGTGGCTATTTGGGGTCCTTTGTGGTTTCATATAAAATTTGGAATATTTTTTCTAGTCTGTGAAGTACACCTTTGGTATCTTGATAGGAATTGTGTTGAATCTATAGATTACTTTGGGTAGTATGGACATATTAATGATGTTAATTCTTTCTATACATGAACAAGATGTATGCTTCCATTTATTTGTATCTTCCTAAATTTCTTCAGTATCCTATAGTTTTCCAAATACAGGTCTTTTGCATCCTTGGCAAAATTTATTACTAGGTAACTTATTATTTTTATTTTATGCAATTGTAAATGAGATTCCTTTTTAGTTTCTTTTATAATTATCGGCGTATCAAAATGCAACTGTTTTCTGGATATTTATTTTGTATTCTATTAGTTTACCTAGTTAATTTATCAGTGCTAATTGTTTTTCGGTTGAATTTTTTAAAGGATTTTTATATATAGTATCATGTCATCTGCAAATAATGACAGTTTTGCTTCTTCCTTTCCAGTTTGGATGTCTTTTACTTTTATTTCTTATCTGGTTATGTGGCTAGAACTTCCAGTTCTATGCTGAATAAGAACAGTGAAAGCAGACATTCTTGTCTTGTTCCTGACCTTAAGGAAAACACTTGTAGTTTTTGTCCATTGAGTGTGATGTTGGCTGTTGCTTTGTCATGTGTGGCCTTTATTATGTTGAGGTATGTTCCTTCTATTCCCACTTTGCTGCGAGTTTTTATTTTTTCATAAATGGGTGTTAGATTTTATCAAAGGCTTTTTCTACCTCTGTTGATATAATGTGTAGTTTTTAATCCTTTATTTTGTTTATATGGTCTATCATGTTTATTGATTTTTGAATATTGTACCAAGCTTGTATTCCTGGAATAGATTCCACTAAATCGTGGTTTATGACCGTTTTAATGTACTGCTGCATGTAGTTTGCTAAAATTTTGTTGGGGATTTGAACATCTATATTCATCAGGAATATTGGCCTATATTTTTCTTTTTAAATTTATTTTTAATTGAATTTATTGGGGTGACACTGGATAACAATATTATATAGGTTTCAGGTACCCAACAGATTTTCATACTCTGTATTGTATGTTCACCTGTTCACCTCACTAAGTCAGGTCTTCATCCATTACCATTTATCACCCCTATACACATCTCCAGCTCTCCCAAATCCCCCAATATGACCACACTCTTGCGTCCATGAGTCAGTCAGTCTCTATCTCAGCCTTTTTTGCTCAATATGGTTTTATTATTAGAATAATGCTGGCCTCATAAAATGAACTTAGGAGTCTCCCCTCCTCTTGAAGTTTCTGGAATAATATGAGAAGCATGGGTATTAGTTCTTCTTTGAATGTTTAGTAAAATTTGCCTGTGAAGCCATCCAGTCCAGAACTTTTGTTTGCTGAGGGTTTTTATTACTGCTTTGATTTTATTTGTTGTATTTGGTCTATTCAGATTCTCTGGTTTTTCCTTATTCCATTTTGGGAGATTGTATATTTCTATAAATTTATGCTTCTCACCGAGGCTGTCCAACTTGTTGGCATACAGTTGTTCATAATATTTTCTTACAATCCCTTGTATTTTTGTGGTGTCAGTTGTTACTTCTCCTCTTGAATTTATTTATTTGGGTCCTCCGTCTTTTTTTCTTGATAAGTCTGGTTAAAGGTTGATCAATCATGTTTATTTTTTCAAAGAACCAATTCTTGGTTTTATTGATCTTTTGCATTGCTTTTGGTCTCTATGTCTTTTATTTCCTCTCTGATCTTTACTATTTTCTTTTTTCTACTTATTCTGGACTTTATTGTTCTTTTTCTAGTTCTTGTAGCTGCAAGGTTAGATTGTTTGAGATTTTTCTTGAGGTAGATCTGTGATGCCATGAATTCCCTCTCAAGACTGCTCTTGCTGTGTCCCGCAGTTTTTGTATGTCATCTGTTCATTTTCATTTGTTTCCAGGTAACTTGATTTCTTCCTGGATCTCATTGTTGACCGTTCATTGTTTATTGACATGTTATTTAGCCTCCATGTGTTTGAGTGTTTTCCAGGTTGTTGTTGTTGTTGTTTTTATTATAATTGACTTCTTGTTTTATACCATTGTGGTCAGTGAATATGCTTAATAAAATTTCAGTCTTCTTGAATTTATTAGGAGTGATTTTATGTCCTAATATGTGGTCTATCCTAGAGAATATTTTTTGTGTTCTTGAATACATCTATACAATGCTGCTTTGGGATGAACTAATCTGTAAATATATACTAAATCTATCTGGTTCAGTATGTCATTTAAGGTCACTGTTGCCTTATTGATATTTTATTTGAAAGATCTATCTATTGTGTCACTAGGGTATTAAAATTTCCTACTATGACTGTATTGCTGTCAATATCTCCCTTTATGTCCACCAAGATTTTCTATTTATATTTAGGTGTTCCCATGTTGGGTCCATATATATTTACAAAGGTTATATCCTCTTGTTGGATTTATCATTTTCATATTGTCTAATGTCCTTCTTTGTCTCTTGTTATAGTCTTTGTTTTGAAGTCTGTTTTGTCTAATGTAAGTATTGCTACCCCAACCTTTTTTGTTTACATCTACATGGAATATCTTTCATCCCTGGGAAGATTACATTTTGGTCTCTTAGCAGACTCTCTTTTCTCCCAGGCAGACCAAATCCCCACTGATTTTCACCACCTGATGCTATGTTGGCTTTTATTTTCAGCTCTGGTACTGTGGGTTGGAAATTCTGGTATGGATTGAGACCCCATACTCCTGGAAGGAGGGTAGCATTTTTCAGCTGAGTTATTCTTTTGATTTCTCTGCTGATGCATGTGCGTGCTGGGGTCAGCCCTTCCCATATATCCCTGCTGCTTACTAGTCTCTAAGTGCTTCATCTGTAAATCCTTGGTTATAGTAGTTCTGTTCTGCTAGCCTTCATTCAGTTGGTTATTCAGGTTGACTGCTCTATAATTTAGCTGTAAATCTGGTTTTGTGCCAGGAAGAGGTGAGTGTAATTTCTATTTACTCAGCCATTTTGGAATCCTCCTATTTCTTAACTTTTAATCCTTTCTATCATTTTAGCCATTTATAAAGCTGACCAAACTTTGGAATACTGGTTTATTACCTGATCAAACTTTGTCCACACTGACCTACCTATGAACCCATTCTAAGCAGTGTCTGCCCTTACCCCAGTAATGCTTTCCTGTCAGCCACAATTCAGAGTTGTCACTATAAATATTTCAACTGGAAGGGATTCTTCACATTATGGTTTGCACTTAGTAAAACTAAAAAATACTTTCAGTTAATCTGTAATCAGTGACCTGCTTCCTGCCAGTTGGTTGCATCAGTAAATTGCCCCATCCCACCACTTAATGGCAAAAGAGTAAATATTGCCTTCAACTATTAGTTCTCATCCTGGATTTCAAATTGGCTAGTAAACTTTATTTACTTTGAGTTATTTTTTAAATACTTTGTTTTGTAATGACTTTTCCTAAATCTTTTTAATATTGCCTATCATCTAAGAGTAGCATGTTACTCAGCTAAAAAGATGCAAAAGAACAAGAATGAAGAACATAATTACCAAAAAATGAGTCATTCATTGTTTTTCATGTTACTCTAAACTAAAAAAAAAAAAAAATGAGAACTTCCTTTATCTCCTCAGCCCCACTCCAGACTCTACAACATTCTACTTGTCCACATGTTAGTTAGACTTCTTGACACAAGAAGATGGCAGGGGTGAAAATGTAATCATTGGTTAAACAACTCAGGATTCCAAATCACTATTCATTCTAATTTAGTTGCAAAAACCCCAAAATCTGAATTTCTGTCCCTCTATCCAGCCATTCAACTCACAAGATATTATTTAACACATATTAAGTTTCAGTCACTGTGATACACACTACTTAATGTGATAAGGTGTTGGCACTTTCTTTGTATTATTTTTCATCTACTTAATGTGATAAGGATAAGGTATGTACCCTACACTAGGCTCACATTGAGAGCAACCCCAAAAGTAAATTGGCACCGATAACCAGGGTCAAGTGAGGGAGGCTGTTCAATTGATGACGGGGGTGGAAGCTGCTGGGACAACTCCACCATATAGGTAGACAATAGCAATCTAGTTGAGAGAATGAAGACACAGCCGCCTAGAAAACCTTAGAAGAAATGTACCAAGTGTTGCCCCATTTTTACCCAAGGACAGAGACATGAGTCAGATATGTCCCTGTTTCTTGGAACTTGTATAATAGTGGGAGAAATAATTACAGCACCTGTGATAAGTGCTGAAAGATATTTTGTAAGGGCTAACTAATTTTGTATTGAATGACAATGTACTATATACTAAGTTTTGGAAGGCTTCTCAATGATATGGGCGTTTGATCTGGATGATGAAGAATGAGAGAATGTAGGAAGGATGTAGTCATGTAACAGCATGCTGTGTTTCCAACCAGGTGCCTAGGGAGGGGAGTCAGTGTGCTGGAACTTGGGCTTGCAGAGTAGGAGGGGATAGATTATTGCTTCAATAAATAGGCATGTATACATATTAACATCAAAGTACTGGACGTGATGAAGAAGACTTTTTTTTTTTTTTACAGGGACAGAGAAAGAGTCAGAGAGAGAGATAAATAGGAACAGACAAGAATGAAGAGAGATGAGGAGCATCAATCATCAGTTTTTTGTTGTGACACCTTAGTTGTTCATTAATTGCTTTCTCACATGTGCCTTGACCACACGGCCTTCAGCAGACCAAGCAACCCCTTGCTGGAGCCAGTGACCTTGGGTCCAAGCTGGTGAGCTTTTTGCTCTAGCCAGATGGGCCCGTGCTCAAGATGGCAACCTCGGGGTCTTGAATCTAGGTCTTCCACATCCCAATCTGACACTCTATCCACTGTGCCACTGCCTTGTCAGGTGAGAAGACATGATTGTTATGGTTATTTAGCTTCCAAATGAAGGCCCCTGTAAAAGGCCTTAAATACTAAATGAACGCAGTAGTGTAGTAAGTCCTCACTTCACATCATTTGATAGGTTCTCTAAAGCTGTGACATTAAGCAAAATGACATATAATGAAACCAACTTATCCTAGGTTACTTGACATACACAAGAGTTTAGTTTCTATGTGTATTTCTAGTCACAAAAACATCACCAAACTTCTAAATAAAGACCCATAACACTTCTAATATTGAACATTAAAATAAAAGTGAGTTATGCATACATTTGAGAAAGATTAATAAAAACAAGTAAGATAATTATTTTCTAGCCCAATTATTGCAATTCAGTGTCAGGTGGTTGAAGCTTCTCTTTACCACTCATGGCATAAGGTGGGACCCCAATCCAGACAGGATGCCCTTCCATCCCCAGAGCACTCACCCTAACACTCATTCATCCTGCCTGCGACAAGTCAGACATACCAGTTCACCCCACGTGTACGTCTTTGAGATGTGGAACGAAAGTGGGTCCCCAGGGGAGTCTATGCAGAGGTGGAGAGGATGTGTAAGCTCTACACAGACAATGGCCCTGGCCAGAACCAATTATTTTTCTCATCCACACTGTACTGAAACAATGTTGAGTGAAATGTTATGTCAGGACTTGCTGTAGCTGGGAGGTAATGGAGAAGCCATCAATGGTTTTGAAGCAGAATCATCTCATTGGGTGTCGCCCCCCCCCCATAGTGTGTGAGCTAACTCTGTTCCTTTACTGGATGTCTTCTGCTCCTTACTCAGTTATAGTTCCAAAGTCACTTGCTCTGGGAGCCTTTCCTGACCCCCTCCACAAAGGTTAGGGTTCCCACAGCCTTCTCCTTTTATCATACTTAACCAGGGTGAATCATTTATTTCTCACGTGTGCCTCCCATGTTAGCACTTTCTGTGAGTGTCAGGATAGAAGAGGCCATTATTTCCCCTAATGCCTAGGAAGTGTGTAGTACATAAACTATGTAAGAAATGCTTAATCTTGATTGAATTTTTGCTAGATAGGGTCTTCTGTCTTCTCATGGTTAGGTCTTGGGGAATCTTCGGAGAGAAACAGACCACCAAAAAAAGAACCCCCCAAAACCTTGGGAACTTTGTCATATTTTTTTTTCTATGTCCTTCTTGGTGCTATTGTGTATAAAGCTAACCATTCTGTTACTCCTCAGATATCACTTATAAATTTAAACCATAGCATTCCCCTACCCCCCTTTTAACAGCCAAAGAGGGTCAAAACCCCCTGGCTAAAATTGACAAACCAATTTCCAATGCTGCCATGAAAACATTCAATGAACATCAAGTGTTTCTTTGAAAAAAATCCTAATTTGTACTTTAAGATGTAAAGCATCAAGCAGAGGTTTACAAAGTCCTTAGAAGGTGTATTTCAAGCAAAGAGACTGCATCTGTTTTGAAACATCGTTACGCGTGGTCAAGTTAAAATCTGGGTAATTTGAGGCCGGAAAGGTTTTGCCTTGGAAAAAAAGATCGGACTAAATTACTGCTTCAAAGATTTCTATTTTTTTCATGCAATGCATTTTGCCTGGGCATTGAAAAGCTTTTGTGCATCTTGCAATTTCATTATGTTAGGGATGTGAGCATTCCAGAGCATATTATGGATGGAGTGCAATGATGCATCCTAGGTTGGAGCTATGCATCAAAGTCTGTCTTAAGGATAATGTTACAAATAAGACAATTGTGATAAAATGGTAGCAGAGTGGTCCTTAGTGTTCCTAGATGAACAGCTCTAGCTAAAATGAAGGCCTTGCTATTATTTAGGGCTTAGAGATTCACAGTCCATTCATTCATTCTTTTATTCACTTATTTAACTAGTGCTAAGAGTTTATAATGTGCTTGGTTAAAGCCCAGTGGCACAAAGGTAAGGAAATACTCTCCTTCCTTGAACCATTGCCGGTCCAGTGCAATTCAACACATTTATAGAGCACCTTCTATGTGCCAGACACTCAGCCATGTTATACAGTCCCTGCTTTTATGGAGTTTACATTTTTGGGGGGAGAGAGGAGACAGCTCTTTTTTTAAAAAAGTAAATGCATTTAATTCTTGTTATTCATTGTTCTCGTCTATAAAATGTTGACACAGACATTCCATTAGTGAACACTAGTTCTGGTTCCTAGGGTCAGTATAGTACTAGGTTCCTGTGAGCCTCTGGTCATAATATTTTCATCAACTAATCATCAACTAATTGTTTTATGTGTATTTCTGCTTAAAGACACCTCGTTTAATGTATATTGTTGATTCGTCACCATTAAACTTACAGCAACAGCCCTATAATTCATGCCCGAACTAAGCTTATCTAAAACATGCATTCTTTTTTTCTATAGGGCACATCACACTTTTCCTGCTCTTGGGGACACTAAACAATGCATCCATACTATGTGTGGGGCCACTTTAAACAGCAAATTCACCAACAAATAGCACAAAAATGCAGGTATTACATAGAATGCAAAAAGCACAGTTGTTTACAAATGAAAGCTGAGACAAGAAGGCAAAAACCTCCTTCTCCTTCAGCTGGGGACTTTTGTGTGTTATGCTGTTGTGCGTGTTTCCACCTGTGATTGCCAAAGCCCCACAAGTATCATTTTAGAGTTACAAGTCAGTTTTAGAAGTAGGTGAGTTTGCAAATACAGAATCCAAAAATAACGAGAACCGGCTATATGATGTCAAACAATCCAAAACACCATTAGGCAGAAGTTGCTGTCCAGTGTAGAGTAGTAGGTAAGGTTCAGAGAAGATATCTGAGCAAAGACTTGAAGGAGATGAGAGAAAAGCTATGTACATTTGGATCATAAACTGACCAGCAGATCTGATCCCTGAGGCTGGCATTGAAGGGCCAGGATGGCTACAATTAAGAGGGAGCAGACCCAGTAGCATTCATGAATTCCAACACTGTCAGGAGAGATCATCAAACTCATGTACAAAGAGGAAATAGTGAAAATATTGCCCGATAAACTGAGGAAAGGTTTCAAAGATAAGGGAGTTTCAAAATGTCTTGAGAAGTAAATTATAGACATTTCCCAGTCAGGCCTAAGGATTGGGGGTATAGGCACTGAAGAATATTTCAGATGGAAGACACCACATTGGCCAAGCCATGTTCTGTGGAAAAGCTTAGAGTTTGGAGAGAACAGAAAACATGTCAAAAGTTTAGTTAATGCCTGACCAGGAGGTGGCGCAGTGGATAGAGCATCAGACTGGGATGTGGAAGGGCCCAGGTTCGAGACCCTGAGCTCGCCAGCTTGAGCGCGGGCCCATCTGGTTTGAGCAAAAGCTCACCAGCTTGAGTCCAAGATTGCTGCCTCAAGCAAGGGGTTACTCAGTCTGCTGAAGACCCGTGGTCAAGGCACATATGAGAAAGCAATCAATGAATAACTAAGGTGTCAAAATGAAAAACTGATGATTGATTTTTCTCATCTCTCCATTCCTATCTGTCCCTATCTATCCCTCTCTCTGACTCTCTGTCTCTGTAAAAACACAAACAAACAAAAAAGTTTAGTTAATACAGGATCCATGCAAAGAATAAAGAACATGGGGAGAAGACATGGCTAGGGAGGTTAACCTCACATTGCCAATGGTATTTTATACTATATATATATATATGGTTCTGAATATGAGGATGAATTGTGCGAAGTTTACTAGTATTTGAAAGGAGAATGCTCCAGCAGTTCCCTGGAGGATGGATAGGAAATGGGACAAAGGTAGAGGATAGTAATTGCAGGGAAACAGATCAGCATAGGCTTGACTGCATAATTAGGACTGGATTTGTGGTCAGTGGGATTCTAGGACAGTGGGGTCCTAGATGATGAAGCATATCATAGGGCCACCTGGGTCTGAAGGATGAACAATGCCTGCCACCGTTCCTATCTCTTCTAACCCTAGTCCTGTACATATGTGTATTTGTGTGTGCATGTATGTGCATGTGTGTAATGTCTTGGGACTTATTAATTCAAAGGAACACTAACAATTGATGAAATGGAAACAATTGCAGAAGCAGGGGAAGGGTCTGAGTCAAGTGCCAGATGCCAGAGTTCACACAGTCACTTCTTCATAACATGTGTGTGGAGCCGAAGGCACCCACTGGAAAGGAGACCCAGGTGTGGAGGCACCAATACGTTCAGATTCTAAGTCACTGGTATTCTGGAATGTTCTTTTCCCACATAGTTCAAAGGCTGAAATAGCTTCTCCTTCTTCAGTTTTCAATTTAAAGTCTCCTCTTGGGTAGCCTTTCTTGACCCAACCTATAACATACACGCACCAACTCCTGTTTCCAGGCACCTCTCATTTGTCATTGCTTGCCACTGTCACTCTCTGAAGTGTTTTAATTTATTTATATTTCAATTTATACACTTCTCTTTCCAATAGAGTCTAAACCCTACATGCACATTCTGTCTTAGTCACCATTGTAGCCGTGGGACTTCTGACAGTGCCAAACATTAACATAAATGAATAACATAGAGCTAAAAGATGGTCCTTGTTTGGGGATGAGGTTTGGGGATGAATAGCACCCATGAGAAGAAGCTAACTCTCCTCTCTGTCTGAGATTTCTTAAAACTCCTGCCATTGATACTGCTTCCTGCCAAGAATTTATTTCCTTTCTTAAATAATAGATGCAATGTAACAAGGAATCTGAGAGTTTTACTTTACTGTTTCTTGAGATGTGAAAAATCTTTTGATCTTCAAAGCTACTGGGCAGTTCTTCTAAATGCCAATCACAGGAGACAGAAAAGGTGTTTACTTATCTCAGAGAATGATCAGAAGTAACTATAACCATTAGTTGAGGAAAGAGAAAAGAGATTTTTTATTCAGGTAAGATATGGACAGAAGAGATGCCTAACCATTCCATGCCTGGGTAGAGACAGGGTCTTCTATCAGAGAAAACGGAGGCATGTACTGGATATTTGTTGTGGGTGTGGTCTAAAATTAGCAAGCTTGTTTCTGCAGCTGTGAACCCCATGATCATTTGGAGGCACACAGCCTATGCTCAACCATATTCATCTCAGAATGGTTCCCTACTTTTTATCTTCAATGTTCTGTATGGAAATGCTTTCTTTCTTCCTCTTTTCTTATACATGTCACCAGTCTGCTACTTTGAAGTGAGCTGAAAATACAGGTAGGCTATAGGGGAATGACATTGGCCTCCAATGCATATATTAGGTTCGATAAGTTTAAGACTATTTAACAATTTCTAGGAATAGGTATAAAATTTCTGACTTTAAACTGATGGTTTATAGTTTTTCCTAAATGTATTATGTTTGCCATGATAAATGGACCTGTCCACATTGACCATTTATTTTTGTACTTGGAGTCAGAGCATTTGTGATGAAACTTGAGGGATTCTAATGGGAGGCTGGCATTCCCATCACACAATTCAACAGGGATCTTGTAGAAGTGAGCACTTAGCTGGATTAAAGGCACTGGGTCTGGAGAGACTGTTGGGGAAGCAGGAGTGTCACCTGCCATAAAGAAATAAAGAGACTGAAGACATGAGCCCACAGATTGGATGTAATGATATTAGAGAATTCCTTTGAACTAAGATATGATAATTATATGATAGTAATGTTGGACAGTGTCTGAATTTTGTGATAAACTAAAATATTTTGGAGTAAAGCATCATGATTTCCATCATTAACTTTAAAATGGCCCAAGACAAAAATACATAGGTAAAGCCAATGTGTTGACATGTTAACAGTTGCTAAATCTTGGCAGTGAATTGTAATGCTGGTTTTCAAAATAAGATGCGTGCTTCACAACTTTTCTTGAAGCTAACCCTACTTTTGTCTCATAATACCTGTCACCAAGAAACAATCAATATGCTTCAGCCAGTCTTGTGTCTTTGAGAAGAGATGAAAAAAGCTGTGACAGTTTCTGTAGCCAGGTGTAGTATTCTGGTGGTCCTAATTAAAAGGTGATCCTCAAAGCAGTCACCAGAGTAAAAGATAGAGCAGAGGAAAAAGATGGACAGACAGAAACAGAAAACACAAGGATGGCCACTACTCAGCGGTATGACCTTGGACAAGTTTCTCTCTCTGTGCCTCAGTTTTTTCATCTGAAAAAAAGACACAATACTAGTACCAATCTCTAGAGTTATTATGAGGATTAAGGGAGTTAATATATGTAAGACAATTAGAATGTGGTTTGGTATCATTTTACTCTTCTATATTTTAGCTCTCAATCTTCTTTCTGGATGCATTTGGATTCTCTCTCTCACACTCTTTTTCACACAGAGACACACACACACCTGACTCATTGTGTATGCTCACACTCTTCTGTTAGAAGGAGAGGTCCTTTGATGACAGAGAGTCAGGCTGCGTATAAAACAAAACTATATTAGTTGCTTGAGTTGTGAGGTTGTTAGGGTGCCAGCTTTCCTTGAAAAGATGTAAGGAGTTATCAGAGAAGCTAGTGGATTTCGTCCATTCATTGAAAAAGAATCTGTCAAATCACTGTGAACATGTCTCCACTGTCATCATTAGCCTCTGCTTCGTCTCTGCAGAAGTGTGATATTGAAATCCTGTATCTGAGAGCTTGTATTAGTCAACTGGAGCCAAAGGAGGGAGGCGGGGATTGGCAGTGCTTGGCAGTTTCTATTATAGCTGAAATGACAGTTTTTTACTGTATAGACAGACTTGTACACATAATCAATGGCTGCAGCTACTCCTTTGTACAATCCATGTCATCTTTGTGTAGTATTGGAACTGGCAATCATTGATTCTAGGAGTCCTCACTGTAGCACTGTTATGTTACTTGCAAAATCAATTGCTGGAGTTTGTAAATATGCAGTTATTTATCTATTTAGCCATTTTGGCTTAATAAGTTGAATATCTACAGATGGATGCCATAGGAATGTCAGTTAGATTAGCTGAAACGAGTTATCCTCTCATTATTCACTAGTCAATTTTGCAGTTAACAATTGAGCTGTGTCTGTACTGATAAAGCAGCATGAAGACAGGAACAACTACCAAGTTGATCTATCAAAAGGACTGCAACCCATACTATCCATGCATGTCTATGGCATATCAGTATATATGCACACTGAGTCCACGTTACCCAGATTGGCTATTAGAAATTCCATGCCTTCCAGGAAGCTTTTATGTACCCAACTCCCAAAACAATCTGCAATATCTAACATACAGTTTGAGCAAAAACTGTGTGGTTGAATCCATGTGTAGGAGGTCAACATTGCTGAGACACTGGGGCACTAAAAACTCTTTCCTCTTGATAGTTTTTGTTTCCTAGAAGTACAGAAATGTGTAGATCCTGGGTGAGGCACCAGAGTACAGATACTTGTGCTCTGACTGTAACAGCATTTGTTGAGCATCTTTACACCCTCCAGAAAACCCCATGGGCAGGTACCAATATTATCTCTACTTTATCAAAGGGCATCTGAGATTTAGACTAAAGAACACATCTAATGTTATATAAAATAGTCCCACCTTTTCTAAGGTATGGTTTTTTGATAAAGCAAGAGAGGGCTGGGAGAGGTAGAGGGGCCTCTCTTGCTTTATCAAAAACCATAGCTTGGAAAAGGTGGGAATATCTTATTGGGGGCCACAGGTATTACTTATTTAACAAACATTGTCCAAGTTGTCAGGCAGGGCTGGAAAGTCAGATCCAGGGAATCAGGACAACAGTTCTGTTGCTCGCTTCTTGTATATCTAGGACTTCTCACCCCTTGATTTCTTCCCTGGAGCTCCATACCCAGTTCCCAGGAATGTTCAGCAGTTGAAGGGGCCAGTGAGTCCTGGGTGGTGCTCAGGAAATCTCAGTGACCGAACTGGCTGTCGGACACTTGGATTCCAGAAGGCTGAGAAGCACTTCTTTTTTTTTTTTTAAATTTCTTTTTATTTTATTCATTTTAGAGAGGAGACAGAGAAAGAGAGAGAGAGAGAAAGAGAGAAAGGGGGGAGGAGCTGGAAGCATCAACTCCCATATGTGCCTTGACCAGACCAGTGCAGGGTTTTGAACTGACGACCTCAGTGTTCCCAGGTCGACGCTTTATCCACTGTGCCACCACAGGTCAGGCCAAGAAGCACTTCTATAGGAAGTGATAACCCGACAGCGAAACCTGGCAGGTAGTACGCCTTGTTCAACATTGCCTTCCTTCTCCCTGAGCAAGCCAGTGCAGAATACATACTTTTAAAGGCTTGGAGGGGAGATCTGAAACAGATCATGTGATCGCAGCCCACTCTTTACATTCAGAGAAAAGGCTATTGCTGAAAAAACAAACAAAAAAAAGCCAAAGATTGTCCAGCCTTTGCCTTTTCCTCCTCCCCACCCCAAAGAAGAGAAAAGATGGATCCCCTGAGGTCAGTGAGATGGGAGGCAATGCGAAATTGCAGTTAAAGAGAGGCTCTCTGTCAGCCTTCCGGGATTTCATTTCCAGCTTTCCTTGACAAGCTGTGATCTGGGAGAGACGCCTAAGCCTCCATTTCCTGGCCTTTAAGGTTTTTTGTTTGGTTTAACAAAATCAGGATGGTGATACTGGTAATGTTAGGAGGATCGAATGTGACAATGTGTATGTAACATGTTTAGCACAATGCTGGACACTTGAGATATTCTTTTCATCAGCACCACCACAACTACCTCCACCACCATCAATCACCTTATTTTCCTCCTCTGCTCGGCCATGACAGTTATCATCAATGAGAGTTAGTCATCTACACAAGAGTGTGGAATGCAGAACAGTCATATCTAAACTCTGCGGTGACCCCTATTTGACAGGATGAATTCCTTTTATAGGATGTTACTTAAACATGACATTGGCCTGAGACTCGGGATTGCTAGAGTTGCCCTTACGTCCCAGAAAGCTTTTACTCTGAACTCCTGCAATCCCGTGGGTTCCTGGCAAGAGCTTTCCAAGTCCGTTATACTGTGTAAGGAGACTATATTTTTGCCAAGAAAACAAAGCATATTTAGAAGGCAGATTTCTATAACACTTCAGAAAATTAGAGTAGGTCTCTCTATAATTGAGTTTGGCTGAAGAAATATTTATCTTTATGGGAAATTGTCATTGGTTTTGGTGACAGCAACAAATCCAGGGTGCCCTGAAAATCTGAATTACTGTGTTCCTAAGGAGAATAGCACTTTTATTTTTTTTGAGCAGTGCTTCTACAGTTACTATTCCCTGAGATAGTTACTGTTCCCTGGGATGTGTCACCTCACACTGTCACAACATTCCTACCATTGCTGTCACCACAACTACCTGCCTCACTGGGGACAAAGGGTAAAGCAGGAATCAGCCAAATATTTCCTGAGCGTCTAACATGAAGCGTCTTTCTGTCCAGGTTCTGGGGCTGTGATGTGTGCACTGATACATAAGCCATCACCTCAGCCTTCCAAGAACCTCTAAACTGGTAGAAAAACTGAATATTTGAAACACACCAAGGTTGCCAACTTTAGTAAACTTGTCACCAAAGCTTCCGCTGCTCTGAAGGCAGCCACTTGTGATTAGTCGGTGCTATATGACCTTCTCCCAGGGAGTTGTGTCCTGGAACAGATTAGATGCCAACCTAATCACCTCCCAGGTAGGAAGTCCATATGGTGGGCTTGGCTGGTGTTCCCTGCTCCAGTATCCTCCCTGCTAGGCCTAGTCAGCCCAGGTGGTTTGGCTTTTTTCATATGCACTTTCATATTTCTTATCATTTCCCACGTCACTCTGGTATGCCATTGCTGAGCTGTTTCAGTTTCCAACTCCCTGGTGTCTCAGTAAGTCATTTTCTCTTTTCTGGATCCCTTCCAGGAATGCTGTGTCGGAGTTCTGAGCTCTCCTGGAGGCTCAGGGTAGTTCTTCTCCACTCTTATTAGAGTCCTCTTGGTCCAAGGTCTTATGTTTTGTTACCTCCCTCTCCCTTCTGATCAGTTAGTCATAAAGGTTCTTTTGTTCATTGTGAGAAAAACGAGAGATCAAGTTGGGCAAATCTCATGGGCTGTAAGAAATCGGTAAGGGATGGGATTATCTGAAATGACTGATGAAAGGAAGTTTGCTTAATAATGGTAATGGTTAACATTTATAGAGTGTTTCCTCTGCCAGACAGGACATCAAGCTTAAAAGCCAGATCATCTCATGCACCTCTGAGACGTGCATTCTCCTCAATTGCAGATGGGAAGAGAGGCACAGAAAGGTTAAGTATAGCTCCCAATACTGCACAGCTGCCAGAGCTTGGTCATCTGACTCCAAAGTTCCTGTCTGACCCAGAAGAACCTGCTCTTTTAGTTGCTCTTGCTATCCGCTCATCTTAGTAAATGGGAATATTGTAAAGCAGGAAAGTGGAGAGAATGAGTGAGCAGGGCTTGATGACAGGTAAGGCCCTTTTGGCTGGTGTGCTCTAGTGCACCTGATGTCACATGAGAAATAATAAAATGTAGTAATAGCTTTTTGAAAGCGAGCGAAGAGCAGACGCTCATCTGTACTAAGTATCCTGGGCAGAGCTTTCTGTTCTGAATGCTCTTCTTTTCCTTCCTTCCTCTGAAAAGCTCCCACCTATAGAGAGAGACTCATTTCTGTCCAGCCCCAATGGCTCTTCCTTCTTGTTGCTAATGAGTCATCATACCTGGTGAACTACAGGTTGCTAATAGATGTGCAGAAACAAAAATATATCACTTTCAGTGGGACAGAATTTAATTTATCTTGGGTCCTTTTATCTGAATCTAGGATTCCTTTTAGCTTGGTATAATTTTTATATTTGAACAATATGTCCATTTATTCTCTAAAGCCTAATTAAGACAGGTAGGTGGTGAATTGAAAACCCATAATATGAAGCACCCTTTGGGGAATGGCTGACTCCTTTTGGTCTCTGAGGGAGAAAAGATGCATGCGTAGTTTTCAGACCTTCTATGACGCCCTGTAGATGTTTCCAAACACCCTGATTTCACTTTTCCAAAACTGCAGCCAGCAAGGGGCTGTGCTTTGACTGTCTACTGGCAAAGATGGTAGTCTCATTTTAATATATATATTTTAAAATCAATGTTTTGTGCCCTGGCCGGGTAACTTCATTGGTTAAAGCATCATCCCAATATGCCACAGTTGCAGGTTCAATTCCCAATCAGGACACATATAAAAATCAAACCAATAAATGTATAAATAAGTATGAAATGTATGAACAACAAGCTGATGTTGCCCCCCCTACCTTTCTCTCCCCCCTCCCCTCTCCCCTCTCTCTTCTTTCATCTCTCTTTCTCAAACCAATAAATTTTTAAAGATCAAAGTTTTGGAACTATTTTTTATCCATTTGTTTTAATGATTAAACAGTGAAAACCCAAATTGTCCTATTTATATCTCATCCATTTTTAGAGGGGAAAGGAGAAACGCATTACCAATCATTTTGAAAAGAGGAAAGGGAAACACTTTCTTCTAAGGAAATTAATAAAACCCCGAGGAGCCATCCCAGGTTCTAGCCTCCACACCTGCAGTCTTTCTACAGTAGCACCAATGGGCAGAAAAGCGAATCTGAGGCCCTTTGAAACTTCCACCTGAGCAAAAAACAAAGATTTAATAATGCTCAGCCTGCTTCACCAAGTAAACAGAATGCAGTATATATTTTTGAAAATAAGAATTTCAACTTTAAGAAATGAAACAGAGAGGGTATCAGGTAACTCCAAGTCAGTCAGAAAATTCAATATACTTCAAGCACCCGATTTCGATTTCCCTTGCTCACTACTTAATCAGAGCCATGCTGAAATCAGTTTGAATGAATCCACTTACTTTTCAGCTAGCTTTCTTGATGTCCTATAAATATAGTCCAAACATCAACTTCTGTAACAGAGCCAACTATAAAAATATCATTCAGCAGCATAATTCAACCCACAGGTCCAGGATGACCAAATGAACCGTGTTATGCATGCAAGTCAGACTGGGGTATTCATTTTATTCTCTTTCTGCATCTTCCAGGCACTCTATGAGTAAACTCAGGCAACCACTGCTCTGCCTATATTTTCTTTTCCATAAAAGCCCACAGATGCTTTCCACTCCTTAGCATCATATGCCCCAGGCTTTGAGATGTTGACATGTCAAGTACTGAACATTGATATAAATTTTTCTGGAAATGGTATTGGATAATGGTCAATTTAGACTCTACTCCACATTCTGAAAATATTATTTTCCCTGTAAGTGGAATACATGGAAATGAAGGCAATCAATATATCCTAGGCTTTGGGTTTTTGGAATGAGTGTGGGGAATTGAGCAGGCATTTTATGATGGATCATAAGAAGAGACAACTTGTGTCAGTAGTGGGATACGAGTAGGCATGGATATGTCTACCTCATGTGTCTCTGAATGAGGGCAACTTCCTCCACAGATGTTAGAAAGCTCTCTTTTGGTTAGAAAGCTTTCTAGACCTTGAGTTTTCTCAGATACTCCTGCACCCAGAATACATGATGGGTTCCTTGGAAGGGGAGGGCCTGGTGGTCCAAGGGGTCAGATACTAGTCAGGAATCAGAGGGAGAACAATGACACTGTGAAGAGGAACTTGATTGAAGGAGGACTGCTGAGTTCCTGCAATGTCCTCTCCTTGTCTGAGGAGGTGCAAGTGAACAAAGGAGAGCAGGACACACACACACAGACACACAGACACACACACAGACACACACACACACACAGACACACACACACACACACACACACACACACACACACACACACACACACGGAACAAGAGGTGAAGAAGAGATAGGAGACAAATGATTTTTTAAAAAATTTTTTTAAAAGGCTGAATTTTCAACCTTTAAGTTATATGTTAGTTCAGTCTCTATATGCACAATGCACATGAGTACGGTGTTGTGAGTGAGATTCTGGAACTAGACTGCAGGAGTCTGGTTTCCTGTTCTGCCACTTCTGGTGTGACCTTGGGCTGGGTAGCTATCCATTCTTTGCTTTACTTTATGTAACTGTTTAATAAGAATAATAATAGAAGCTACTCATTGAGGGGTTCTGAGGATTATATAAGCCAGGTACATAGTCCACACTGGCACTTAGTGAACATTTAATATGCACTTGCTATGATTACATTGTTCCTTGATGAGCATCATGCATTTATTGCCTTGTCTCCTTCTCCTCCATTGCTTTCTCTTTCTCAGCCACATTTGGAGACATGGTATAGAAAGAAATGAATTACAAGGGACATGCTATTCATTTAATAGAAAATGTATGATGGAATCCTTTGTAAACTTATTTTGGACCCATAAATGATTCCAGAGTTTTGGTTTGCTTACTAAGGGATCACACCTTTTAGTTCTGAACTGTTCTTCACTTTTATGCCCAGCCTTTGGCATGTGTGGTGTTTCACTTTGCAAGTTTAGCCACAATGTGGTGTTGGCTATTCTGCCTTGGGCAGCTAAAGAGTTCCTTTTAGGCATTCTTCCTAGAGAAGGAGGTGCTTTGTTAGAGGACTTGGATATTTATTTATATATATTGAGCTCTCAGCTGTTGGTTGTGTCTTCTGTGTCTCTCCATGGGCTCCCCTCCACCCACCTCTTGAGGATGATTGGTACTACTTTCAGGTATCACACAGACCCACAGATCCAAAGAGTGAAGAAGCTCCGGCAATTGGCAGTTATGATTTTACTGCTTCTATGAGCTCAGAACCACCTTCTTCTCTCTGTGGTTTCTCTCACTCTTCCCCAGTGTGGACCAGAGAAGCTGACCAGGGCTGCTGTCCACGGTGGACAATGGAGCCACATATCAAACACTCTGGGGCTTCCTGCTCCTCTAGCTTTGACAAAAGCAACATCTGTGTGCCTTAGCCTTGGTTTAAACATATGTATTGGTTATAAAGACCTAAATAAGAGGAAACAGTCATGTTTCCTGCTGTTTTGGTATTTGAATATCTTAGGGATCTTGCAGGGTTCAGATGATCATCATGTCTCCTCCTTTCTCACAAGCCATCGCCCATTTTAAATCAGAGATAAAGAAAATACTCTCTTATGACTTATGGTGTGCCAGGGATCTTGAATCATTCTTATTTAATGGTCAACTAAGTCATTATTCTTACAGAGGAAATGGCATTTCTTGTTATGGTCCTTTAAACTGCAGAACACGCAATATCATCTTTGAGTGCAGGTAACACAGACATTGAATATATGGTGTACCAGGCTCTGAGAAGCTTAAGATGCCTCCTTGGAAATGGATATTGACTATATTTAATGTGCTACAATTACTCAGCAGGTAGAGCTGCTAACCACTTGAGTAAATTATATAATGGCTCCCCGTGAGACTCTTACAGCTAAGGAAATATTTACTGCCACAAAGAACAGCTGGGTCATAAGTAACACTTTTAGCTGAAGCAACTTATTTATATTCAAAATTGCTCAGACATTTCTTAAAAGTTCACAAGAAGGATATGCGATAATTTGCTAATTCCCTTAGGTAGAGATTTGTTGTCTAACTCCCCTCTCTAAGTGCACTTTCTTTAACTTACAAGAAAAATTTTTGAAGAAATAATCTGCTTATAACCGTGTTTAAAATTTGCTAACTTTTCCAAAAACATTTTATAATCCAGTAACAAAAATACAGAATGAAAACTGCAGGGTTGACAATAAAACAAAAAGCAGGTCCAGTGCTAGAAGACACATAGTGGACAGGTTGTATGTGTGCTCAGTGATGAAGTGACCCTCGCTGGCTATTGGAGTTTATATACTGAATGCATGTTCTCTGCTAACACAGTACTTCAGAAAAGCAGATGCCACAGAGGGGGAAGGGGATATCTGACATCCATTTACTTACTTTAAACCAGTTTTGATTAAAACATTTTATTTTTCAGCCCTGGTCGATTGGTTCAGCGGTAGAGCGTCGGCCCGGCGTAGGGAAGTCCGGGGTTCGATTCCCGGCCAGGGCACACAGGAGAAGCGCCCATCTGCTTCTCCACCCTTCTCCCTCTCCTTTTTCTCTATCTCTCTCTTCTCCTCCCGCAGCCAAGTCTCATTGGAGCAAAGTTCTCCCAGGCTCTGAGGAAGGCCCCATGGCCTCCGCCTCAGGTGCTAGAATGGCTCCAGTTGCAATGGAGCAACACCCCAGAGGGGCCGAGCATTTCCCCCTGGTGGGCATGCCCAGTGGATCCCGGCTGGGCACATGTGGGAGTCTGTCTGTCTGACTCCCTGCAACCCCCCTAGCTTCGCACTTTGGAAAAATAAAAAAAAAAATTTTTAAAAATAAATAAATAAATAAAAATTTTTTTCAGTGGAGTAGAGTAGGGAAATCAGACTACCTTTAATTGTTAGGTGTCTGTGTTTGCAGAGATGTTTTTTTAAAGTACTAAAAGCAAGAATAATAGTTTGGTTAATGGAAAGAGTGTAAGTGTTCAGTCTCATGAGATCAGATGTGAAGCACATTGACCTGTGACTCTAGCTCAGAAGTGGTTCAGATACTGATAGCTAGGGTTGCAGACCCTTTGGGCCATTCAGTGAGGAGCCCTCTAAAACCCCTGGAGGCAGAAGGTGAGAAAAATGTACTATTTCTCTCTGAAATTCTAAGGTATGTTGGGGGCCCTGGGAAGAGCCTTGGATGCTGTGTTTTTGGCAAGGAGAAGCTTCTGTTCAGGCATTGCTTTGGCTGGGAAGAGAAGTCACCAGCAGGGTGGCTGTTCCTTTGCCATTGGCCTGGGAACAAGGTGGATTTAGCATTATTTACCTGCCAATTTTCATAGGTGAAACTGTAGGCGTGCTCCAGTTCCAAAGCTCCTCAACACCATTGCCCCAAATGGGTTGTGTCAGCTGTCACTTGTGATGGTTGCTCTTTGAACTTAGGAGAGAATGGACTTAGTTAAAGGCTTTCAGGATCTAACCAGCTCTTCAGCAGGGAGAATGATGTGCTGACGGTGCCTAATGGGTACCAACTGGCTGCCGCGTAGACACATACACACGTGAGTCAGCAGGAGGCAGATTGGGACAGCACACTGGTGCCAAAGAGCACTTTCCAAGCAATAACGTGCCTTTGGATCACCTGGAAACCTTGTCAGGATGTAGACACTGACTCAGTTACATTGGGATGGAGCCTAAGTTGATGCATTTCTAACAAGTCTCAGGTGTGTCCGCTGCTGCCCTACAGACAGGACATCAAGTACACAGCAAGGCATTAGGGTTATTTCTAGAAGTCTACAGCACTGTCAAGCTCTGTTTATCACTCCTGGCCTTGACAGCATGCTCAGTTTAAAGGAGACCTGGCACTTTTACGGGCTCTTCACATCATCAAAGTTGAGATAACTGAAATAGACCCGGCTGGGGGTTCTGAAAGGGCTGCCTCCATTTTCCATTATCTCTGCCATAGGCTAAAGAGAGCCTGTGCAAATGTTTTCTCCCCAAGTCAAATCTGTGTACTGAAGCACTGGGGACAGCCGAGCTTTCTGGGTGGCCCAGATCAGTGGAGTGCTGGGATTTGCATGTCCAGCTCCATTCACTAGATGACTTTGGCATTGCATGCTCCTTGAAATGGGGTTCAGAAACCCTGGCCTTCCAATTCTCACCATAAGAACAAGCAGAGGCTCCTCTGCTTAATTTCAGGACAAAGGAAATGCTGGAATGGGCTTTAGAAACACCCTTCTGTTTGTCCAGATCAGCTTCTTTACTGAATATGCTCCTCTGCTGCCCAGGAGCTAGCGGGTGGCGGCCGCTTAAAGCAAACCCAAACCACTGCAGAGGGAACAGTGGAGCAGCTGCCATGGCCTATGCCACCCACGCAGCCCAGGGACTGAGTCCGTTTTGATAGCTTTCTTTATTTAACAGTTTTAATCATTGTTATGCTCTTAACATGAGTTATTCTAAGAACTTTGTTGACTAAACCAGTCTATGAGCCAGATATTATTTTGCCAATTTTACATGTGAGAAACCTGCAGTTCAGATCTGGTAACATGTTTAAGGCCATAGCAGACATTAAAAGAACAGCTATCATTCACACTTGTATCTGCTTCTAAGTTTTTAACTATTAATAACCACTTAGGGGCCTTGGCCAGTTGGCTCAGTGGTAGAGCATTGGCCTGACTTGTGGATGTCTTGGGTTCAATTCCCAGTCAGGGCACACAGGTAAAGCACCCATCTATTTCTCCACCCCTCCCCCTCTCAGTTCTCCTTCTCTCTATCTCTCTCCCTCTCAATATCCCCTACCTGTCCCTCCTGCAGGCATGGCTTGATTGGAACGAGTTGGCCCTAGGCACTGAGGATGGCTCTGTGGCCTCTGTCTCAGGTTCTAAGAAGAGTTTGGTTTCTGAGCAACAGAGTAACATCCCAGATGAGCAGAGCATTGCCCCCTAGTTTCTGCCTCCCCTCCTCTCACTGAATAATAATAATAAAAAAACACTCAGGGTGCCACAGGGGACAAGTTATAAGTTAAAGTGTATCCCCCTCAAAATTGATATGCTGACATCCTAACTCCTGATGTCTGTGAATGTGACCTTATTGGTAATAGGGTATTTGGAAGGGAGGGGCAGAGAAGAATGAGAGAGGAAGTAGAGGTAGACTATTGTTTAACGAAATAGGCCCTTATTCTGAATTCAGCCCAGGGGGTCAGCAATTTGGGGCTATAGCACAGTGGAGCCAATAAATGGTATGAAGTCTAAATACTCTGTATGCTATTTCATATAATCCACATACATACATGCTATGAGAAAGATATCTTTATTTTCCTCTTATTGATGTTAAATGTTGAGGCCCAGAGAAGTTGACTTGCCCAAAGCCACCCTGGAAGTAAAAGGTGAAGCCCAGAGTCCATCTGTCTGATGATCCTGTCTCCTGTCCCTGATATGGCAGGCAGGAAGCCTTATGCCACCTGTGAATAATGAGGCCATCTTGGGGAACCAATGAGTCAGACCCAGAAGAGCTGTTGGTATAGTTTTCTGGAGCTTGGTCATGTCAGCAGAACAGAAATGCTTGTTTTAATGAAGTCACTAACTGTCAAAGGCTTGAAATAGTCTGGTGTACCTATTCAGTTAGTTACCATGTAGCTTAAGTAGGTTCAGAAAGAGCAGGAACCACAAGGACTGTTTTTGTTCTTATTCTTTTAGTAACATATTGAAAGTGCTAGAATGACTTATTAGTTTATGCTTTTCACAGACATCTTCACTCTGATAGCATTCATCTTTGAAAAATGATATGATTTTACAGTCATCAGTGAGGTTAATGTTGGCCCTGATGTGTAACATAGGTGACACAGCAAGACAACCCAGGAAGGAAGCCGTGCAGTGACAGTGGTCTGTTCACTGGTTCAGCAGAATGTTTTCAGAATGCCTTCTGTGTCTTTAATGCATCTTAGCTTTGAGAAATCTTATTCTGCATAGAGTCAGAGGTAGTTTAAGCCATATCACACACTTCATGACACCCTTAGAGACAGGACTGCCACATGCTGTGCTCTGACCTAAAGCTCTGACCTCATTCCCTTCCATTTTCCTGCCCCCTCATTACAATTGCCTTCTTGCCTTTCTGATGCATGCACCTACCTCAGGACCTTTGCACTTACTATATGTTTGCTGTATGCTTTTTTATTTTTTAAATGAGAGGAGGGAAGATAGAAAGACAGACTCCTACATGTACTCTGACCAGATTCACCTGGCAACCCCTGTTTGGGGCTGATGCTCAAATCAACTGAGCCACCGACTGTGAGAATGGAAGAGAGGAGGAAGGGGGAGAAAGAGGAGAAGAGAAGCAGATGGTAGCTTCTCATGTGTGCCCTGACCAGGGATTGAACTCAGGACATCCACATACTGGACTGACGCTCTACCCCTGAGCCAACTGACCAGGGCCATACTTGATGCTTTGAATAGCTTTCCAGAGATATTTGCATGGCCTGTGTCTTGTTATTCTTCAGTCTCATTTCATATGTACCCCCCTCCTCAGGAACATCTTGTCTAAAATAACAACTCCTAGCTTGACTAATAGTGGTGCAATGGATAGAGTATCAACCTGGGATGCTAAGGACCCAAGTTCAAAACCCCAAAATTGCCAGCCTTGAGCACATGCTCATCAGGCTTGAGTGCAGGGTCACCGGCTTGAGTGTGGAATCATAGACATAATCTCATTGTCACTGGCTAGAGCCCAAAGGTCATTGGCTTGAAGCCTAAGGTTGCTGGCTTGAGCCCAAGGTCACTGGCTCAGCTGGAGTCTGCCAGTCAAGGCACATACGACAAGTAATCAATGAATAACTAAAGTGCTGCAACTATGAGTTGATGCTTCCCATCTCCCTATCGTTATGTCTATCTCTCTCACACTAAAAAATAAATAAATGTAAAAGCAGCCTCTAGCCATACTCTATGCCTTAAATTGTTTTCTACAAATGTATCTTTTATTTTCCTTTCTTTTCCACTCAAGCATAAGCTCTGCATGGGTAAGAATTTATCACGGGTACCATTGTACCTGACACTTAGGAGCCATGGACCGAAGATGGGCTAAGTGTGAGAGAGGCCGGTCCTGGGTTGCAGGCGTGCACAGGAGGGGCATTCCAGTCTTAGAGCAGAGAAGTGCTCAGAAAGGGTGACCGTAAGGACAGTGCTGAAGCCATTGTGAATTTGAGGTCGCAACAAGGGAAGAAGGGAGGAAGGTTCTTGGTAGAGGCAGTGGTGTAAAGAATCGGATAGACACTGTTCAGCATGAATGGGGCACAGATTTTGACATTGGGGGTTGGGAGAGCTGAATCTAGGGCAAGCTCTTCCGAGAGTGTTATCCCCCGTGCTGGTGAACCTGGACAAATATGTGTTACGCAGGGACAGAGTGTGAGCCAAGTAAAGGAAAGGGCAGAGCATCTCTTAGTGTGTGTCACTTACCTAGGTGGCACCAACAGCCCACCTGTCCTCTACCCTGTCATTACTTAGGTAGATGCCGTCTCGCTTGGGATATTCATTTAGTTGTCAGATTTATCCTCTGGGTAGGGGGCTCTGGTTGGCTTCCTGATGCACTCCTGTGCCCTTGTCTGTAAGGTCCTAGGAAGTTGAGTGACAGGGAACCCTGAAATTACCTATGATGAAAATGATTGGTAACCACCTGTGATTACTATGTCCATGAGTGGCAGGCTTGCACTTTGTACAAAACCTTTTGCTGCCACATAAATGGGTCCAGTGGGATTTTCAAGTTTGAAAGCTGTTATTGTTTTTTTTAATTAAAAAATAGCTTCCTATTTTGGCATCATGCATTCTTTTGCCCAGTTAATGAGGCTGATTATGGATATTTAATGTACTTTATGAGGAGATATGCTGGCCTTTTTTAAAAAACGTAAACTTAAGAGAGAATGGATGCGATAGCTTAATTCTACAGTACAGCATGGTGGGCCGCCATTTAGGTTCCAGAGGTCTGAATTAATAGCCACAGCTAATGTGGGAGAAAGGGAGCTGGGCCAGGTGGGGGGAGCAGCTAATAGCATCCCGAGGCTGGAGTGTGGGGACTGAAGGTAGGACCAGGGTAGTTTGATGATCTGTCTGCCTTGACACCTTTGCTGTTCTCTGTGGATGCCAGCTCCCCATTATGGCTAAAGGGGTTCAAAGACCATAAAGAAAAACCCTCCAAATTTCTCCCAACCGATGCAGGGAGTTTGAGAAACACCAAGCTGCTTTTGAAAGCAGACATTTCAAACTTGTTTGGAACCTTGATCAAATACATGAATCCTACTTGGCAACCCAAGTAAACAACAGATGATGGAGAAGCTGTGCTAGCAGATACAGAGGGAGGAGCCTACTCAGCTGCCCCATACCCTCACTCCTTGGGCCACTCCATGATGTTCCTGTGTCATTTTTAGAACATGGTTTGCAAAGTGGATCCATGCAAACATTAACAAATTAAATATAATTTACATGTATTTATATGCAATTTTAATTTCATATTTATATATAAATTATACAGGCTTCTTTTTTCCTGAGACAGAAGTCCAGCCTAATTTATACCTAATGGTACACTACCCCACTTCTATGTACTTCCTTTGCAGACTGCTGAGTGAGCCAAGGGATATGATCCAAGCACAGAGCATTAGGCATCATGCATCTCAAATGAATAGTTTCCACTCCCGATGACTGCCCTCAAATTCCCCATCCAAAACAAGCTTGGCCATCTTCCAGGCTGATTCCTCTGCTTCTATGAATGGAATTTGGGGCTAGTTCTCTAAACTCCCTCAATTTCCCGTTCTTGTTATTGATGAACTTTTGTGCTATTCTTAGCTGCTTTCCCTGTCTTATCAACGGACTATGCACTTCTGCCCTGTCTACTCCAAGGAAGCATCTGAGACTCAAATCCCATGCTATCTCTCCCAGGAAGCCTTCCCTGACTTCTCCAGGAAGAATTAGGTTCTTTCTCCTATTAGCCCCTGCGGCACTCTGTGATTTTCACACCGTCAGCCATTCTACCGTCTTTGTAAAATTTTTACCTCTTTGCTTACTCTCTGTAATATTATTTTGTTCACTGCTTTCTGTATATCAACTTTAAATTAATTTATTGTTTTAAAAAACTAGGGTTTACTGTTGATAAAAATATATACAAAAGTGTGAGTTTAACATTAAACAAAAGAACCCCAAATCCAAAACTAGGTATGTGTTATTGAGATTCTAGGCTAAAACAAACAACAACAACAACAACAAAAACAAAAAACAGAGATTTGGTGAGGCAATTAAAACTAACAGATCAGATATATGCTATGTCCTATACAATCTTATAGTTGTGTAAGATTAACCAAGATGAGTTATATAGTGTGTCTGTAAAGTCCTGGAGCACTTTTGTCCTGTGACCGGTCAAAAGTGCACCATAACTTGATGGACACACTGTATTATAAATACCCTGAACATCCATAAACTAAATTTGGAAGTCACCACAAAGCTTGCTTTATGAAGCATGGAGCATAAGAACAATGGAAACTTGACAGCTCTGTTCTCACTGTGGTGCTACGGAGACTGTCAGGGGCAAACCTGCAGCATGCGCAGAGGAGCCCATGGGCCAAGCCATTTAACAATGGTTCAGTCTTGGCTAGAGAGCTGTAAGAAACAGAAACAATCAAGGGGACTCAGAATTTCTGCAGAAGAGACAGGGGATGTCAAACAAGCTCCTAGGAATGCTGTAGTGGCATCTGGCCTAAGTGCTTTTGGAAATTTCTGGTGAGCATAAATGACTCTACCATCTGTTGGGTGTCTTGTAAATAATATTTTCATCTTCTTTAAAATAGATTGCTTCAATAAAGGAAATAGATGGCTTATCAGCGACTATGCAAACTTAATGTGGTACTCTTGATCATCACACCATCATTTATGCATTGTGTCAAGTGTCAGTCTCCATGGATACCGCCTGATTTTTTTTTTTTTTTGAATGGCAAAGTATATGCATTAGTTGTGCTAAACAGGAAACATCCTGCCTCTCCATTTTCCTCTGGTTTCTCCTCAGAGAGATAAAGGGAAGACCGTAGAATCTGGCCTATTAACTGATTCAGTAGTCAGGAGAGAACTAAACTGAGAAACTTAGAACTTGGAGAAAGATTAAAGTGCTGAAACGAAGATCAGTTTCCTTTTGAGGCAATCTCAGAAATTCATATTTTTCCTAAGTTGACTACAGGAAGTAGGATTTTGAGTCCAACAAGGGAGAACAGATAGAGAAATTCTTAGAGGAAGCTCTTTAGTCTAATAGGTATAAAACTACACAAGGTGGAATCTATCCTTGGTTCATTTAATCTGCTTCTTACAAGAAAATAGAATATTTCTAACAACCTTATACTTCCATTTCAATGCAATATTGACTTTAATTCCATTTTCACTGCTAGTCACATAAATTATCAATTTTTTATGTCGTTGGAATATTATATAGTAAAAATCTTAACCTTGCCAAAATAGATGTCTGGCCTTTTTCTCTTGGGATATAATCCCTGGGATGTAATCTTTGTTTTTCTGGGTGCCTTGGGCTAGCCAGACAGTAACACTGTCATTTGGGATGGCAGTTTTAGGTCATGGGGTATTGGTTGGTCTGGTTGACAGAGTTTAGTCACATGAACAACCAATCAATCAATCATGCAGATATAATGGAGCTCCAATAAAATCTCTGAATACTAAGAGTAGGATGCGTTTTCATGGTTGACAGAGCTCTATGTGTCCTCTCACACATGGATGTCAGAAAAGTTATGCATCCTGACTCCATGGGCAGAGGACAATAAAAGCTCTATATATGGTCCAGACTCTGTCCTGAGCACTTCTTCCCTTGGCTTATTTTAATCCTTGTAATAAACCATAAGTGTGAGTATAACAGCTTTCAGCAAGTCTTTTTAGCAAATTATCAAGTCTGAGGGTGGTTATATAAACTCTCCAAACTCACAATTGGAATCAGAACTGGAGACACTTTTGAGGACTGCTCTCTCTCAACTTTGCAACTGGCCTAAATTCTTCATGCAAATATAAATTACTATTGAGACTCTGCATAGAGTCACACATATAATATATAGAGACAGACACAGAGATAGCTTCATAAAGATCTCAAAATGATTGGCCTTGTGCCTCGGAGAAATTGCCCTCTATTCCATAGTACAGATTAATGATCGCAAATAAAATTACTTGGAAATAGGTAGTACAGCTCTGTGAATGTAGAACCAGCCTACTTTATTTTTCCATGTCTGAGGCCACAAAAGTCATTCTGAGTAAGTAGGTAAGCACTATACAGTCCATGTCAGTGGGATTTCTTATGGGTGTAAAGGTAGAGTTGAAAGCTAATTCACCACCAAATCTTGTTGCTTTTCTCTCTGAAATATTTCCTTTCACTTTTCTCCACCTCTACTACCACCTCTGTAATCAAAGTCAACAGCATCATCTTTACTAATGAAATATCTTCACACTGAATTCTGATTGTTTACATATAGCTATTGCTCCACACACCTGCTGGAGTGATTTCTTTTAAAAATGTAAATCAGATAATGTTCTTCATTTTCTCATCTACTTTTCTTAAAGGTCTCAATGGATCCCTACTGCTTTTAGAACCAAAGGCAAACATATCTAATTTGTTTTATACATCTCTGTGTGACTTGACACTTATCTTCCAGGATTTATCTTGAGTCACACTTCTCCTCGCTCTCTCCATCCCAGCCACACAGGACTTTGTTCAGTCTTTCATATTTGCCAGACTACTGCAACAGGGCCTTTGCACATGTTCTTCCCTTTGCCTGGATGGCTTTCCCAGCACTTTGTGTTTACTAATGCCCTCACATCCTTCAAGCAAGCCTTTTCTTGATCTCTGTAGAGAGGTTTTATAGTTCCCTGTACTTCTTGTTTTCATAGGTCAGTGGTTGGCAAACTCCAGCTCATGAGCCACATGCGGCTCTTTGGCCTGCTTAGGAATTCCCTAATTAAATGAATAACAATGTACCTACCTATATAGTTTAAGTTTAAAAAATTTGGCTCTCAAAAGAAATTTCAATCATTGTACTGTTGATATTTGGCTCTGTTGACTAATGAGCTTGCCAACCACTGTCATAGGTTTTCACAATCACAGTTTCTTATTTGTTAGATATTATTTGATCATCTATGTCACCAGTAGACTGACTGCACTTTTTACAAGGGTCTCAGGTAATTTTGTTGCAGGTGGACTTCAATCAGGACTTGGTTCAGATAACAATCATGGGGCACGATGCTAGCAGCTGTCCCTTGGAACTGATTCTTAATTCAAATAAGTAACTGTAGAATAGCCTTCCATTTATTTATTTATTTATTATTTTTTAGAATAGCCTTTCAACATCATTATTTACATACAGAAGGTGCTTTCAGATGTTTTCCATGAGCCATTTTTTTTTTCAGAAAGTATCCTTGATGTCCAAGGATTGCATAGTAGGATTGTTGGCCAAGGTGTTGCTGTCTTGGGCTTCTGTGACAAAGAGTGTTGTGAGATCTAATCCCTTTAGGCATTGGAAAAATTAGTCGAAGTTTGGGGTAATCATGTCAATTCTGTCTACCAACCAGGAGTGTTGACTGGGTGTATAGGTCTACCTTGAAGACTTCTTGAACAGAGAAGGAACTGGTGACTTGTCTCAGGGTTCCAGGATGAAGGGTATAATGAATGTGATCCAGCTCTTGCCATTTTGCCATGCAATATCACCAAGGAGGTGCTGTCCCACCTAGCTATGAGGTTCAGTGTAGTGTGTGCCCTTGCCTATGGTGGACAAAAGCCTCCTGCAGCTGTAAGAGAACTTCCCTCATGATGTGACCAGAAATTGAGGCATTCAGGAATGGTGGGGAAAGATAGCTGGGTGAGGACCTCTCATGAAGACCACTGACCCGATATATTTGCAATCACCGTATATTGGATACTGCCCATTTGTGACTGCACTCTTTGGTCACATCCTATCCAGCTGTATGGTAACTCCTCTAACAGCTTATGTGTGTCAGCAAATTAAAGCATCATCATTATTTAAAACACTTCAGAGAAAAAAGCTTGACCTGGAATCAAAACCCATTTCCATCATCACAAGACATTCTAATATTACTTTTTTTCAACAAAGGAGAAGCTATTAGATTTTTTAAATGAAAATTCATCAATTACGCATTTTAGAATTGTTGTAAAAATATCCTTTCAAAATTTTGTATCATCTACTCATATAGATGTTGTCATTTATGTTTTCTATCAAAAATTTTAAGAAAGCATCATCAAAAAAACATTGACCAGAAATTATAGCCATTTCATGCATATAAGTATAAGTTGGTAGGAAATGTCTGTCCATAGAAGCAAGCTCATGTTTTCATGAAAGAAAAAAAAAAAAAAGGAAAATGTAGGTTTTGAAAGTTGATGGAAATTTTAAACTCTTTTCTCTAAAATTTTGATTTTTTGATTATATACTTATAAATAATGTGGGTTTTCTTTTTCTTTTCTCTAGAAAGCCTTACATAGTTTTCCCCCAATCCTTTCTAGTTTACTGATGGTACCTTACTCGTATTATTATTTTTTTTGTTTTTAACATGGGAAAGACATGAAGAAACACTGCTCTAATGGATAGGCAAAATGTACAAACAATCTATTAATAGGTCTGTGTGCTGATCAAGAGGACCCAGCAGGGGTGGTGAAGGAGTAGATATTGGCTGTGAGTAACAAGGGACATTTATTTTAGAGACAAAAGAATGTAAAGAGACAGTTTGGCTTTCTAAATAGCAGTTTACAGGTTAACATTCCTGAAAATAATTTCTACAAATGGCCTAAAACAAAGAACTTGGTGTCAATCTTACAAAAAATACCATATGACCTTGGCAAATTATGAAACCTTTCTAAGCCACATTTTGTGCAGGGGTCAAATGCAGATTGTAACATTCATCTCGGGACACTGTGAAAGGTACAGGTGCCATCTATACAGAGGCTGTACCTAGTAAGCATCTAAAGACAGGATTGGACCATGAGGTAATGAGTTTTCTATCACTGGAGGTATTAAAACATGTTACATATGATCACATTTTGGGGATAGCATAGTGACAATTAAATCTTTAATTTAATGACCTTAAGATTCCTCTCATTGCTGAGACTCCCAGACTGGAGGTAGCAGAGCTGACTCTAGAATTAACATCACAGCCCAGGTCATAGGCCATTCAACAGAAAAGTCACAGTAAGAGATCTTCCAGTGACCCCTCATAAGAATCTCTGGGTAAGAATATTGACAAGGACTATCACCCTTCTCAAGAAAGAACTTGTAGCAGCAAGCATCTTACTTGCCTGGAGACATTGTTAAAGAACAAGATAGGCTCTATCCCCAGAGTCTCTGATTTCAGCTGGCCTCGGAAGAGACCCAGGAGTCTGAATTTTTAGTAAGTTCCCAGGAGCTACTGCTGCTGCTGGTTCTGGGACCAGAGTTGAGAATCTCTGCATTAGACAAAGGTTCTCAGTCCTGGCTGCCATTAGATGCAGCTAGGGATATACTTCAACTGTAGTTGCCTGGCCCCATCCTAATGCAACTCCACAGACTCCTGGATGGTGGCACCCTGGAATGGATGTAGGCTAGGAAAGCTTCCGATTGAGTCCAATGGGAAGCTTGTGCAAAGATCCACAGAATTGGCATCTATATTTTAGCAGGTGATCAGGTGATCATCCAGGCCCTTTTTACTAGACTTCAGTGTTGGACTAGTATTTGCATTAGTTTTGCTATTACTATCTTTCTCCTTTGAATTCCTTTTTATTTTTGAATGTTATAGTGACATATGAAAAACAGAATGGATTTGTACTCTAAGGCTCTGTCAACAATGATAAGTCACACCGATTCCTCCTCCTACTTATTCAAGAGCTGACTTACTGTTAGCAACTAGATGAAAATGTGCAGTCTACAATTAAGATCACTATATATGACAGTGTAAATGAGGCTTGAATACTTTTTATTATTTGTCTTTTTATTACTTTAGGTGTTTTAAACCATTGTACTTGTAAGAAAAACTAAAATACCCCATAAGTGAAATTACAACTTGCCATATTTTTATGTTTTCTGCTGAGACAGAAACACCTTCAGATAACAATAGCCAACTGAATTATGCCAAGATTTCACATTCACTAATTCAATTATGCAATGGCTCAGTGAGGTTCAATTAACATGCTTGGGACCGAGGACTCACACTTCTCATAGGCGTTAGGTTTTAAAGTCAGCGTGCCTGGCAAGTTTTGGGCATGGTCAGAATTTTCCTTCTCAGTCTATTCAACCCACATTCTCCAGAGTGTGGTCCAAAGACCAGCACCATGGTCGTCACCCAGGAGCTTGTTGGAAATGCAGCGTCTAAGCAACCCAGTGAACCCACACCTGCATTTGAACAAGACCCTTGGGTGTTCATATGAACATTAAAATTTGAGAAGCATTTGATTATTCATTAATCATGAAGGCACCTGACTGTGGGGGCTGAAGAGTCCGGAGTTACATGCTGGATTCGCTCTGCATTTAGCTGAGGCTTCGCTCTCCCCAGGAGTAGAGGTCTGACTCCTGGTTGGAACAGAGAAGGCAAGAAGAGCTATCTTTCTTTCCCTCTCTTCCTCCTCTCATTTCACCCTTTTCTTTAATAGAATCCATGCAGCTGAATTCATGCTAGTTGGAAATATGCGCATTGTAATTCCCACAGGGTTTTACAGTTGTATGTGAAACAGAGTTTACTCTTGCAGTTTTATTTCTTAACTATTGTGGTGTTTTCCATACAAACAACTGTAAACCTACTTTTGTCTTTTATAAGTCAGCTTAAAAAGTGGATTGCCATCTACCATGGCTTGGGACGGTGGTGATACAATGGGAAGGAGGGAAACGCAGCCCACATCATTGTGGAACTTGGCGTTGGAATATGGCTAATTGGAGATGATAATTAGCAGGCTTCCACGACGGGAAGAATACTATGTTCTGTTCGATGTAATATTCAGTTTCTAAAGAATTCTAGTGAAGAACACCTTCTGTTAGGAAGCCCTGTAAACTGACCCCCGCTCTAGGCTTAGCGGGCACTTTCTGAGTGAATCTGCTACCCCCAGGGTAACTGCACACCTCCTCTGGCTCTTTCCAAGGCCAGAAGGGATGGTGCACAGCCAGGGCAGCTGCGTGCACCTGCACACACTCCCAGACCAGGGCTCCAGGGACCGAGGGGAGTCAGTGGTGTTGAGAATGAAAGCATCTTCTGGGAAAGACTGGACAGCATGCCTGGAAAGGTCCTATGTCTTGCTCTGCCAAAGCCTCTCACTATTGCATGGTCCCAAGCACATATTGGGCTGCTTCTGGTGCCAACCCAAGCTCGATATCAGCAGTCCACAAGTAGCCTGAGCAATGTCATGCTCCTGTTCCCTGGAGGAAAAGGAGTAGGAATGCTTCATTTTGCTGCCCTCTTGCGATTTTATCAATTGCACTTTCTGGCTGCTTGCTTTCTGTTCTATTAACATCTGTCTTGGAGAAGAAGAAAGCTTTTTCACTTCTAAGGGGAAGAAAGGAGTCACCCATGAAATGAGGGCTGATCACCCAATCCTGTGATCTGAATTTCTTCCTGGCATCTTATAGCTACTTACATTTATGCCAGCTGTTCGCTGTCCTTAAAATCCACAAGACATTGCTCCCTGTCGCCCCGCCCTTTTTTTTTTTTGAACAATGCCTGGCAGATGTTTGGGGTTTGATGTCTTTGCATGCCTTTCATCAGTGAAGAAACTGTGCTTCTTGGTGACTCTTATCCCTCACAATGGCTGTTGTATAATGATGTATCATGTTAAATCAGAATTTGCAACTTCCCTCCAAATAAAAGGAACAAAGTACATATTACAGGACATTTATGACTAAACCTATTTACCATTTATGAAGAATCTAAAAGCTTAGCAATCTTCTTCAAAGACAAACTGTAAAGCTTGAAAAAACAGCTGTTTAAAATCTCAAGTCATTAGTGGAATGCCTGAACACAACGTAAGCATTCTATTTGAGAGTCTTTTGTAAAACAAGCTGGTGAAGATAATGTCCCCTATTACATATTTTTTTCGACTACAATGCAAGCTGAGGGCCTGATGCTATTCCCAGGAGAACTGCTGCTGCGGAGACTTGGGTCCTACCCTGGCAGCCTCCCAGTTCTCCCTGCTGTTATGGGTCACAGTGACGTGGGTGGTGGGAGTCCGATTTCTTCCTCAAGTTGAGAGAGGGTCACAATGTGGTTGAAAGGTGCTCTTGTGGAAGGCAGATCATTTTCTTATCTGAACACAAGAATCTCCAAGAGTTTCCAAGGTAGATCTTATCTCTTCAAAGTCCTGAATGATTCTCTTAAATGCCAGATGGGGAGAGATTTCAACTACTGAATGTCCACCATGCATCAGACCACATCCTGGGACCTTCACTTGTGCCGTTTTCCTCAACCTCAAAAGAAACTGGGACACAGAGGACTTCAAATCCCTGTATTACCAGGGGGAGACAGCCAAGGGAGAAAATGTGTGTGTCAGGGTCACGCCATGTCTGCTTCGAAAGCCCTTGACTCTGACCTCAGGCTTGCTTTCTGTCTGAGATGTGTTGTTTGTTCCTTCTGGAATTGTAAACTTTTCATGAGCAATCAAGTTCTTAAGGGAAATCGTCTTAAAAACGATGATGTTGGTTAGAAGCTTAGATCTGCAGTAAATTCAAGATGGTCATGGCAGTCTTGGAAAGAGGGTGAAGAAAATAATCCTTTCTGGCCCTTCCCAGGGAAACTAGAAAGAACTCACTAGAAACCAAACCATGTAATAAAAAGGAAGAAGGCTGATGTTTGAAGACTGCATGGAATTATACAATTAGGTTAGTGTTTAATGACCACCTGAGGTACAGTTCTGAATTAGATCATTTGAAAACCATCTTTTGTTTTATAGAATATGTTTGTTGTAGAATATTTAGAAGAAGCATAGATCTTTTTCCTGTATGTAAATGATTTGCTCTGAACATATAACCTTTGGCTTTAAAGTTGGTCCATTATAGGGACTGGTGGGAAGGATATTTCCATTGATCCCATGGTTGCTGAAGGTCTAGTAAATATGTCTGCATAACTAGCTTCTGCAGTGTTGACATACTGTGTTGACATTTAAACAATGCCTTGAAATCTGACATTGGAGCTTCTTAAGAAAACTGGGTATTCAGTATTTCCCACCCAGATTCAGAAACGTTCTTACCTAAAATAAAACTTTGAATTTTGAGCTTTTTGGTCAAGGATTGGCCACATTCCTGAGAACACTGTGTGAAATGGCCAGAATTTCGCACAGTTCTTGCAGATGATCCTTTGCTATCTTGAGCTTAGGATGTTTGAACATGCAATGTATACAGTCTGAGAATACAGCCTGTCTCCCGCTGAGAACCGGAAGTCTGTGTTGTTTCTCACGGTACCTCCTAATGCTTCTTCCTGTTATCTCTTCTGCTCCTCCTCACTGGTTAGGCACCAAGTGGCACCTTTCCCTATACTGGGTTTGTTCTCACAGTCTTCAGAATAGAATTTCAGGATATTCACATTTGAGTTCTAATATATTTTGTGCCTTTCTCCAGCCTTATACATCATATGCTCGTCCAGTGGTTTTCAACTGGGGCACTTGAGTCCTCAGAGAACATTGGCCATGTCAAGGGACATTTGTCTAGTCTAGAGACATTTTGGTGTGCACAGTTGCAGGAGGGAGATGCTACTGGCATGCAGCGGTTAGGGGAGGGATGCTGCGCAGGTGCAAACTAGCACCAGCGCCATGGTTGGGAAGCACTGTGGTGTAGTTGTGCTGGGAGGGCGTCTTCCTCAAACATCCCATGCACTTGTCACTCGCAGGCACTTCATTGGTCAGAAGCATGGACTCTGGCCTCAGAAGGCTAAACTCAGCCCCCAGAGCCTCAATTTATTATCTGTGAGACTTTGGGAAAGTGATTTAAAATCTCTCTGCCTCGTTCTCTTCATCTGTAAAATGGGCCTAATAATGCAGAGCTGATAAAGTTGTCATGATGAAATGATCTCATACATGCTAAGTACTTGGCATAGTGGCGGGTTTCAGAAAGTACTCAAGATTTGCTACCTGGCATGGCTGCTAATAATTTTGCCACATTTTCATGCACTTTGACTTGATTTAGGATGGTCTCTCAATCTAGAACAGCCTCTCTTATGTTGCCCCATTTTTTAAGTCATAGTTGGAATGTTTCCTGGTCACTCATCAGAGCAGAGGGCTATTCTCAGGCCTCTTTACATACTGCTGTGCATCTGTGGATCGTGTCTGCTATGTTGCATAGAAATGAGATGTTCTCCCATCTCCCCAGGACTGGGAACTCCAGAGGAGCTGCAGCTCATTCTGTCTCGGCTCTTTCTGCCCAGGTCCTAAAAACCTCAAGTGTTGACAAGAAGGCTAGTAGATAAATTGTAAATGCCTCTCCTTATTGTCAGACTTGATTTACCCTCTTTAGTAAATCTCATAAGTCTGTTTGCTTAAAAATAAGCCTAGATTATTTTTTATTTACTTATTTTTAATTGAGTTTATTAAAGTACAGGTTTAGGTGTGAAATTCAATCATCATCTGCACACTGCACTGTGTGCCCACTGCCCCCAGCAAAATTTCTTTCATCCTAGATTTAAATTTGGCATATGTGGTCTCTAGCCCAAGCGCTAGTGCTAGTGGCCTTCAAAGGCAAAAGCTTAACCAAGTGCTATTTAACAGGACCTGGCCAAGGTCCTGTTTTCTCCTGCCACACTGCATTCATCCCTGGCCTTAGGGACATTTCCAGCTGTTGTTGTCTGGTGTTAACAATGCACTTTGTCTATAGCAGTCTCTCTAGCTTTTCCATTCCCAGTGAGCTGTTTACCTTACTGTAGATAGGTCAGCCAGGGGCTCTTCCCTGCTGTAGATCATCTAAGCTAAAAGAAAAAAAAATTACTTTTCCCAGCCTACACTGTAAATTGGAATCTTCTAAATGAGGGTTTTTTTCTCTCCTTGGTATAAATATGATCGTGTCGGTCTAAAGAGACTGCAGCTTTTTAACGAAGAGATGCTGGGTCTAAATGGGTTCTTAAGCTCTTCTGTCACTCTCTCTTGGACAATTTTCTTAACCCCCAGAGCCCTAGTTTGAGGAGGCTGCCATGTCCTCAGGGTGATGCCCTGAAGAGGAAACACTAGCTGTCTGTGCAGCACATGATGAAGCAGATATAAAACGTTATATAAGAGCTAGCTCATGGTCACAGCCAATTGATCATGATGTGGTTTTTAAAGCTTTGTCTAGATTTTTAAAATATTTTCTGTACTTCTAAACCATAGACTCATTTATAGCATTTTATTGACAGTATTAGGTGATCCACTTAGTCAATAGGATTTTTTCCCCTTAAAAATAGAAAGAGGCAGATTTTAGTTTCCTTCCCCCATAATGCAGCTGTTTTCTAGGCTGAGTTCTGGAATGAGCATCTGAGATATGGAAGACGTTTCCCTTCAGGTAAAGTGTGCTCAACCAGGCCAGCGGAGCTGATCTGGGAGTAAGTGTATTACACTGGCTCTTGTTCCTCACATTGCATGTTAGTGTTATTGTAAAAGTTCTCTGTGGGTCAAATAAGTTTGCAAATATGATGTATATGTTTGCTCGCTTATAGTTTGCATTAAGTGTGGGGGACAGGCTGTAAGCAGCAGGGTCCTTATGGCCTCCTCGAACCACAGCTCTGGAGGTTAAGAAAATTGTCCAAGACAGAGTAACAGAAGATCTTAAAAACCTCTTTAGACCCCATTAGACCTACCCTTTTAATCCTAAGATTTTTCTCAACACTAAGCTTTTCCCCACACCCTTGACTATTGCATGATGTGGGGTGGTGTACTCTCATAAGGAATCCCATTTATGCCTCAGATAAGTGGCTTTGTATCAGAGACTTTCTTATTTGTATATTGGCTTAAAGGTTTTGATTTCTACACTACAAAATGGGGCATACTGGGAGCTTGCTCTCTCTCAGTTCCTAAAATTAGCATTGCAGAGGAGAGGTAGCCAAGATGATGGAGTACTGAAGGAGAAGCCAGTTTGTGCAGAGAGAAGGAGACGGGGAGCAGAGGAGAATAAGGCTGTTGAGGTAGAAACCTTTGATTCTAGGAAACTCGGATGAGTCAGTGGCTTTGGGAGCCCTGAATGTAAAGGGAAGTGTTTTCCCACTGTCTGTATTTCTCGCCCGCTGGGTGCAAACTAGGATTAAATATAATGGCCCACCAGTTCTTGGCTCCGTTTTTTCACTACCATCTATCTCAATCAAATGTGAACCTGCACTGACCAGGCAGCTGTGATGGTGGCTGTGGCTACTGGCCATACATTCTCCCAAAATATAAATTGATAGCAGAGATTTCTCTAAGACAATGCATAACTTTGCTAAGTGTTCATGATTCACACAGAGCGTCTGCTTGTTGACAATGACAGCCTGTCCTCCACACATAATGCAAACGATAAGTGAGCAAACATATACATCATATTTGCAAACTTATTTGACCGACAGATATCTTTTCCCTTTTTCCTATCTTTTCCCTCAATTTCAAACATTCACAAAGCACCAGCCAGGCAGTGATGCCAGGGACTAACCAAACACAGGACCACTAAGACATGTCGATTTGACTCTGAGGAAAAGGACCAAGCATTTTCCGGCTGACATCAGAATTCCCAAACTGGCCAGTCACAGGTGAAAAGTGCCTCACAATGTGCTGTTTGAGACTCTATGAAGCTTGTGACGTGACCACATCCTTGAATCCTGAATTTGGCTTTTTGCTGTTGAACAACATTGCTTCATTTTGGATGGTGATTCAGGAAACCATCCTCTCCACCAGCTGAGGCTCCTTCTACAAGACATGGGATGACTACCAAGTTGCCACCTTGCCTGCTTTTCAAGAATTATGTGCAACTTTAGAATCAATAAGTACGGAACCTTATAAATAGTGTATGAAAAGAATGGAGAGAATTTTCCCAACTGAGAGAAAACCATTTCTGGAAAACATTATTTTTTGTTAGTTCACAATATTTATTGCCCATTCCATAATGTAAACCACTTTTCGGATGCTACGAAAGAAATGTTCCATGCTCTCAGAGAGAGACGGTAGAGTATGTTCACAGCCAGTGGGGAGGGCTGAGAACAAAACCCTCTCTCCTGGAGAGGAAGTTCTTGTTCTCCTTCTCACTCTCCCTAGGTGGTGGTGTGAACTTTCTGTGATGAAGACAGTGTTGTCTAATTTGGTTGTCACTAGTTATGTGTGTCCATTGAGCACTTGAAAGGTGGCTAGTGCAACAGAGGATCACAAGTTTTAATTGTATTTAATTCCAACTTAAATTTAAATAGCTATACGTGACTAGTGTCTACCATACAAACTGAGTGGCTATCGCTCAGTTGGTAATATTTATAAGAAGAGTAACAGCTAATTATTGGGTATTATATTATATGCCAAGCATTGTATTATGTATTATATGCACTAACAAATTTAATCCTAATGAACAACCCTAGGAGGTAATTACTAATATTATACTCACTTTACAGATGAGACACCTGATGCACAGACAGTAAGCATGGAGCTCACATGACACTCTAGAGCAGGGCAATGGTGGATTTAGCATCCAGGAGTAAGGACTCTAGCACCCTCAGACTTAACCTGCCTACCAGCTCGCCTCTCCATAAGATGAAGGCGAGTTTATTAGCAGCAAGGTAATTGAAGCAGTGGTTATCTTGACTATACTTATTACTTGATTGGGCAGAAAAGCAGGAAACCAGCAAAGCATGCAAATTATTTAAAAATAGTAATCTTTGAGGGTTTCAGGGCTAAATAAATTCAGAGTTGCCCCACTGAATTGCTGGGAATAATTGCATAAGGGTATGTCAACTCACGCTGCCTACAAAAGGCCATGGCCTGTGGCCCACTGAGGGTAGGAAGAAAATACTCACCCAGCTTTTTATTTGGTGTTGTCAGGGATCCAGCCTCAAACAATGATGGTGCTACGCTTTCTGCTCCAGTAATAGAGTTCAGCAATTAGCATCATCTTTATTTACCTGCAGCACCAGCCTGGAAGACCTCTTGAGAGGAGACCTTGAAACAGCTTCCCAGAGTGCTAGCAGCGGACAGAGCTGACTTCCTGGGAGCATGGCGAATGCCTCTGGGGCGATAAACCTGAATATCCAGTTCTTTTTAAATCAGTCTTTATAACATCCTAAAAAATTCTCTGCAGTGTGATCGCCATCACATCAACACCATGTTGCATGTGTTGATTATCAGGCAGGATTTTCACAAATGTTCCCAAACGTGGACGTGCACCACCATCCCTGGGGAAGAGTATTAAGTGCAGGTGACTTTCTGATGAGCATGGTAGGGAACAAAGGATTTAAATTAGACTGCAGAATAAACTCAGATGCATTTCAGAAGGTTTCTTCTTGAGAGCTTTTCTACCATAAATCAGATTTTAAAATTGGTCCTTGGTATTTCCTTAGATACCTGGGTACTAACAGGTAGTAGAAATTTAAAGTGAACATGGTCATTCTAGTGACCCAAAGTCGGGGAATATAGGCTGTGTTATGAAATTAAGTGAAACCTAAGTGTGTTTAAACAATGGTTTTCTCAAGTGGCTCCTCTGAGAGTGCAGTAAAATTTTGGCTGTAAGGCACCATTGCTCAAAACAAACAAACAAACAAACAAACAAATAAATAAATAAATAAATAAATAAATAAATGACACATCGATACTAAATAGGTTGAAGACTAGACAGGAGATGTATTGATATTTCAATTTGAAAATTCTGCAGGTTTTTTAAAGACAAAAATCAGAGGCAGGTGGGTTACTTGTCACTCTGAGACTTTATTGTGTCTGGTACAGAAAGAGAATAGATACAAGAGGTCACAGGGCAGAGGATCAGACTGAAATCTTCAAATTCTTTCCTAGAGGGGACACAAGCAGAAAGATCCAGTTAATTTAGGTGACACCATAGCAACACTCCTGGCTAACATCTGAGTACCTGCTGTGCCAAATTCCATTCTCAATGCTTTGCTTTTATGTGATCTTCCCAACTACCATTTTACCCACCATGTGCTCTGAGGCTCTTCTAAAGAGTTGACATTTGGACAGCTTGGCATAAAAGACAGTCTTGCAAGCTGATCCCCTAACAGTTAGGGCCTAACTCACCTGGTTTTCTTCCTGTGGTGTCAGGAAGGAGCCCCCATTAATGCTACTGTCCTTGCTGCTTGACCCAGAATACACTAAGAATTCAGTACTCAGGCCTGACCTGTGGTGGCGCAGTGGATAAAGCGTCGACCTGGGAACACTGAGGTCACCAGTTCAAAACCCTGCACTGGTCTGGTCAAGGCACATACGGGAGTTGATGCTTCCAGCTCCTCCCCCCTTTCTCTCTTTCTCTCTCTCTCTCACTCTGTGTCTCCTCTCTAAAATGAATAAAATAAAAATAAAATAAGAATTCAGTACTCAGGACAGAGACTGGCTTTCTCAGGGTTTCCTCACAGTAGGAATGGCTCCCCCACTGGGTTGGCATTGATGTCATTCTTAAAGCCCCAATCAAAGGTTCTAATGGGCCAAGGTCTTGAGAATTTATTTTGTGTAATTTTTTCCTTATTTTGGAATATTGTGAGTACATTGCTAGTATTCGAGGAGGAGCACCCAGGACTAAGCCCATCCTGGAAATTGGACAAGGTCTGTTCCATTCATTAAATTCATTGATGGGCTAGGCAGCAGAGCCTCCCTAGGATACGTAGAAGGATGCAGAACTGATCACTTGCCTTGGATGGCCGCCCGACTACAGGCCAGTGCAGATGGTCAGTTGCGGTTGCACTTTTCACCTGAATAGAAACAACAGCTCAAGTCGCAGTCTGGACTTTGGCAAACCACAGGAAATTAAAATGCAAATGAAATTTGCAAACATGACAAAAATGAGGGAAGAAAGAATTTAGTTCTCAGAAAACAAATCTAGCATTTTTTATGCTAATCCTATGTGGCCAGCTTAATCAAATTTCTAGCTAACACAGATGATTGTGACCTCAGCAGCCTTTTTTTTTTTTTTGAGCACTCAGTACGACGGAAGCAGAGAGAGAAGAAATGGATGAAGCTGTGGTGGGACTTAGCTTTTCACATTTGTGTGAAAGGGTCATCTTTTAATGCTACCAAGTCCTCTTCTTGGTTTAATGTCCTCTGCTTAGGTTCCCATGCCAAACTCGATTACCTTATGCCAAGGTGGAGTCAGCCTCTAGCCATCAATATGTGCCAGTTTATGAACTTGACTCTGAACAGGGCTGCACACATCCCTGAATGGCCAGTAAGCCTTGATTGTTACTGAATGGATTTTGATGAATTCTCAAGAGTTGAACATTTCCTGCTTTAGGAAGCCACGTTCTTTAAGGCAGGAACCATATTCTTTAATTTTTCAGACCAGCATAGTAGTCTTACCATTTGTGGTGTCATTGAGAAAAAAAAGATAAGGAAAAAGAAATAAAAAAAGAGGTCACATGTCTCCTTCCAAAATGACCCTGGGATTAGATTATGATTTTCAGCTCAGAGCCCCAGAGGGCCTTGCTCATCTTCAGGAATCAATTGATGAGAATAATAATTGCCTACTGGGTAGATTATGTAGATGCAAAAGTTTTGTCCTATTTAATTTCAGAAAGGACTCTGAGACCTGTCTAGGCAGCTCAGTTGGTTAGAATGTTGTCCTGAAATGCCAAGGTGGTAGGTTTGATCCCTGGTCAGGACATATACAGGAATCAACCAATCAATGTTTAAATAAAGTAGGACAATAAAGTAATATTTCTCTTTCTCTCCCTCTCCCTTCTTCTCTCTGTAAAATTAATAAAGATAAAAATAATAATAAAAAAGAAGACTCTGGCCAGAGACCACTCACTGGTGTGTGACTTTGGCTACTTGTTCAGCGCCTCTGAGCAGTTTCTTCATACATGAAGTGGGAGCAATAAAATTTGTCTCAATGGATGGCTGAACATTTTGTAAGTCTGTAGCAATAGGGATAACAGGATGCAACTATCATCATCATAATTGATATTGTTGTTATTATTATCAAATTTTTGTAAAGAATCACGCCAGGCACTTTGAATTCTGGGAAGAATGAGTCTGGCCCTCTATGGAATTCTATATTTGAAGTAAGCTAAAAAAATACCAGACTTTAAAGGATCAACAAAGATCTCTGTGAGATTTTGTTAATTGATTGTGTTGTAGTAGCCTGGTCTTGAAAGGAAACCAAATGTGTTTTTACAAGCAAAAATTAAAGGAGTCTGTCCACTCAGCCATTATTCTATCACTCAAGACATCTCCCAGAACTGTTGTTCGTACTTTAACAACATTCTTCAGCTTGCCAGCCAGCCTGAAGTTACCTGTCAAAGTGAATCTCATGGAGTGGTTCATATATCAGGTGTATGAGCCTTGCTGTCCCACGGCAGCCTGGCTGACTGACTGATAGTCTCCTCTGTCAATTTCACCAAGACAAAACTCGATGAATGACTCATCACAAGGCCACAGTGAGCCATCTCAACAACAGAGCTTGTTGTCCAGTGATCAGAAAGGTTGTCTGACTTCACAGGCAATCTAGATGTCATCCTTTCCAACTTGGATGGCTTATAATAGCCAAAAAATATAACCACAAAAAAATAAAATAAAATAAAATAAAATAAAATAAAGAGGAGGGAAAGCCAATAAAAGGGAGATGAACAGGGACTAATAATGCTACCCTATGTGAACAGAGCCCTTTATAAGGGAGAGATTTCATTTACATGTGTCAATGCTATTTCCATTGTCTCCCATCTGGGGGACACAAGAGGCAAATGGAGATCAGAGAGAATGTGACTTTGAGGTCTGTGAGGTGATGATGTACCTTATGCTACCGCAAGTATCAGAGCCAGAGTTAGGATCCTGGTATAGTTTTCCTGGTTCTTGGCCAGAGAAAAATGATAGATACACACAAGGGCATAACCGATACTCAGAGCAACACTTACTCAGTGGGACTGCTGAGTCATCTCGTGTTCTTCTTAGTGCTCAGGTCAGCTTGTTTAGAACAGGCTTGGGAGATCTTTCTCGGTCCTCTGTGCATGCGGGGTCCTCGGAGGCTACTCTGAGAGAGGCCAGAGACAGAAAGGGGTTTCAAAACTCATTTTAAGCTTGAAAAGAAAAAAAATAATGAGAATATTCATGTGAATCATAAAGAAAAAGAATGATTACCTTAGATTCCTAGAGAAAGTTAATTTAAAATGCATCCAACTTCCATTGCACAGCCAAAAAAAGAAAAAAGAAAGAAAAAGAAAAAATTCCGCGAAGCTGAGACTTGCCCGTAGGAGGCAGAAGCAAGAGTCCTCGTCACTGTGTCTTGAGAAGCTGCTCGTTGCGTCATTGGGAGGAAGTAAGGTTGTAGAGTAACTGACCTTGGGGAAGGGCACACAGGGTTTCTTATACAAATGCAAATGATACGTGGGGCCTAAAAGACAACATCTGTCCTTAATGCCAGTCTCTAAAAAAGTGCACATAATAATCAGAAACTCACTGATTGTTGGTATTTCTACCAAATTAGAAGCTATAGCCATTTATAGGAAGTAGTCAGAATCCATTTCTAATGGAAACTTTGAAGTTCACATGCTCTTCGAGAGAAAAGTGGTGTAGGTATCTGTGGCCCGTAGCCGGAAAAGAGGAGGCATAAAACTTGGTTGGTTTCATACACGGGGTTAGCTCATCAAAAAAGACACACTGATTACACAAGTTCAGATGGAGCAGTGACTGTCAGGACATAAACACTATAGCATAGTTATGAAATCTGGGATATCAGCGTCAAAAATTACCTTTTCAGGGCAGTGTTTGTGACCCTAGGGATTTGATCTGGAAGAATACAATTCCACTTGTTTAAGCTTGTAGACTTAATCTTTTCTTATATTAATGTTCATTGGTTAGGTATTTATTGCATAGATACTAGTTTTAGGTAAGGCTAGGCGCCTTTGCTAAGGGAGGTGTTGTACTCCATTCCATGCGCATTTGCTGAGAACCTAGTATCTGCCAGGCACAGGGATAAAGGTGACTCAGTCCCTCTGCCCAGGCTGCTTCCTATGTGTCGTCCCCTGAACCTATCTGTCTTAAACCCAATACTTCAGTCTCACCAACTGCTTTCTAGTCCCAGGACACCATATTGTTTTGTTCTACAGGTTCTTCCTGCAAACTGGGTTCCTGTGTTGTGTCTGTTCTTTATGGCTTTCAGGAAGTCCTTCATTTCTAACAATGAGCTCAGACACCTCCTGGCTGAGACTCTCCACACATCTCATAGCACTTGGTACAGACCTTTTCTAGGAGCTCCTGTCACTCTGAGTTATAATTGCTCACCTTCAAGTTTTTGATCAGATCTGGGCTCCCTGAGGGTATGGTCCACTTTTGTCCCCAGTTCCTAGTCAGGTCACGGATGACCAGAGGAACATGCTTGACAAATATTTCTTTGACCCAATTTATGCTTATTCTTAGTTAATAAATCCTAGCCAGATGGTGCGCTGACATGCTTACAGGTAAAACGTGACACAGTTTCCATGACTTTGGTGTATGTTGTGTTATGTTTCTTCTAGGCTAAGAATTAGGAGAAATTCCAACCATGTGAACTTTCATCCCATTCCTTAAGTTGAACTGAGGTGGCAGAGTAGACGTGGCAAATATTAATTAGTTTTGAGGCTGCTGAGATCTCAGATCCAATGAGAGAAAGGATGGTATTTCACAGAGCTCTTAGGCAGAAAGAAATATGCCGAAAAGATTTATAGCTGCATTTATTTCTAAGATGATTTCATGTCAGAGGTCAGGTAACATATATTCTTTACTATGCTGTGCTTACAGAGAGTTTCAAATGGATTTTAAATTGAGGGGCTCTCCAGCTAACTCAGAAACGGCACATGGAATGTTAAAATGAAGGGAGAGTCTCGACATGGTACAGAATGTTGGACTGTACAGTTCTGAAGACTTTAAACAGTGAAAGGGCCCCATTATAGTAATTATAGAAAATAAGAGCTTATTAATTTTTGTAATACCATTTAATAAATTAATAAAATGTCAATAATATTACAACCAGTATACTTGCTTGGAAGAATATACCTTGTAAAAAAAGAAACAAAACGCAGAACTGTTCAAGTCCGTATTTGCTGAATTCAACTCCTGAAGTTTTTCAAAATCAGATCACCATCTGTGGTCTGAAAGTTTACCTCCTAAGGAAACAATCTGTTTCCTGACCTGGTAATGATGCCAGATTAATTTTTTTTTTCTTAATTGCATTTTAAAGCAAATGTCACTCACTTGATGACAGTCTGCAGTTTTAAGATTTATGAACATTCGGACAAAAGAAGTTGGCAGTGCTGGTTCAGGAGAGGCCTGGCCCAGGTGCTTGTCAAAGGGAAGTGTGCGGTATGTGAAGTGCATTTTCAAACCGGGTTCGGTTCTGTTCAGTCTCAGTTTGAACCTGCTCCTTTCAAACCCCAGCAAGCAGATGTTGACTTGCTCAGCGTAGAGTGCCTTTGCTGGGCATGGTGGCGGCAACTGCAGCGTCACTAACACGGCAATACGGAAGTTCACTCCTGAAACTAGAAACTTTCCCTTCCTGTTTTGACTCCTGAAAACAACCACGTAGAAATGGACCTGACACAACACGAAGCTTCGCTCTTGGCACCACCGAGCTTTCCAGTCTCATTGTGACTCGAACAAGGTGCTACCCTCCCTTTGAATAAATGTAACTTAGATAAACTTTCCTTCCCATTATTTTAAGTAGTTGTGTTAGATGCTCATCGTTAACTTGTGAAGCCACACTTAAATTGGCAAAAAAATAAATAAAAATAAAAAAAATAAAGGAGAACACCTCATCAAAATCCTTGAAACAAGATAATTCTAGCAAAACGTCTTAAGTTTATTTTTAAATAGAACATTCTAGAAATATTTTTAACTGAAAGATTGACTCAAAAAGTGTCTTCATCCTTCACCTTTCAAACCAAAAGGTACCAACTTAGAATGGAGCTAAAGAGAATTTTTAATGCATTGAGATTAAATCTATCATTTTTACCCCAGGAAAAATTTTCCCATTTATTCTGCAGTAGTCTCCTGTAAAACGACTATTAAAGTGATGAGCTGCAGTGTTTTGACAAGCAATTGTACTGAAAAAACTTGAAGTCTCACTGGAATACAGTTATATATTCACTGGGAGAGGAGAATGCCCTATTTAAAAACTAGGACAGATCATGGAAAAAGGAAATGACTATGTGAACAATACATCTGAAATTAAAGGCTGAGTTGCAGGCCTCCATCTAAAATCAACAGAAAAGGTAATTATTCTTTGTAAGTACCCTTGTCTTACAGTACTAAATGGATTAAAAAGAGCAAGACATTATGTGTACTTATAATACCATCACAAAAGTGAAGATGGAAGAAACACAGCAATGATCTGATAGAAGTTTCATGTAGCAACGTAGAAAAGAGACTAGCCCACATTCTGAACCAATGTTTCCCCACTGCTATAGTGTGACCTCTCTGTTCTCTCTCTGGGAACCTCTCTAGAGACAGGTCTGTATTGTATAACCACAACAGAAGTTTAGGGGAAAACAAAAGGAAATCTTTCATTCAAAGCCACTGCGTGATTTTAGTAACTTTACTCTATGTTTTCTACTGTTGATTTCCTACAGTTTGGAATACCCTGAGTCCAACTGTATAGGATGCTTGCTAAATAAAGCAGGTGTTGTTTTCCACTGTGTTATAGTATCATGTAGGCTGAAACAGGGAGGTAATAGCACACGAGTAATACTCTTCCATACCATGTATCCTTTACTGAGCACCCCAAGTAATAAGTGAGAATCAACAGTGAGCCAGTTATTATTCCCATGGAAGCCCATGGCATGTTCAGTTCACACATCACACCATTCACCATTTCTTTTAAGCTATTAGTTTGAATACTCTTGGTGTTTATTGGTAATTCTTGGGTTTGACTAATGTTGAAACTCATTTTTAGATTCTTGTGTTCTTTCATTGAATTTTCCCAGCTCTGTGAAATGACTGACGTTGTTTCAGTGTTTCTCTAAGGCACAACTATGAGCCCCAAATTATCTTCAATGCACTATCAAGCCCAGCCAGCAAACCCTTTTTCATTTCTTTGCTGCAAAGAACAAATTAAGACCATTCTGGGTTTAAGATGGTTGAGACATTCATTGTTTTTCAAATGAATACATTTCTGGGAAGGCATACATTTCTTTAAATGTTTTTAATAAAAATAAACCAAAACAAACATTTTTACTAGGATTATAAAACATCTCCTCCGTAAATTTTTAAAATTGCTTTTTAAAACTAGTGTGTGACAACATACATTTAAAAATAATCTCTTACCATTGGTAGTTTTAAGTAGAGCATGTCTCAGAATGACCTCCACCAATTCTGCCATTACTGGCTACCTTGTCAGGAAAGACCAGTGCGTATACGCTCACACATAGGTTCTCCAGCAATGCAAATGCACCAGGCACATGACTTACAGCCCATCCCTGCACCACACTTAGCTAACGATCATCTTTGAAAACGCGTTTCTTCGCATAAATAGATTTACAGGTAATCATGCACAATTTTCATGGAAGCATTTCTAATTTCCAGTAAGGACAAGAAGACACAAATAAATAAAAATTGGATTGTTTCTTACCTTTTGGAAAGCAGGCAAAAGCTATACTGTTGGTGGGATAGTGTACCAAGTAACAGACTTTTGTACACTCTTTCTTACTGGTGGTATACAGTCTACAGGAAAAGTAAATATATAGGTATGTATAAAATAAATGTTCAAACAATATTCTTTATTATTATTATTTTTCTTTTTGGAGAAGAGGCTGCAGTAGAGACCACAGTCTTTATGCCCACTCTTTCAGTGGGTTCAATAGCCTTTGGTAGACCAGTTCGCCATAATTCAGGTACCTCTGAACATGGGAGTACTGGTGCCTCTTGATTTCAGGCACTCTTGTTTGACTTGCTGGAGGTGAAGCAGTTGAGGGAACCAGCCCCTAAATATTTTCTCTATCTGGTCAGAGTTCTTTTCTTCCTAGTACTATCCTTTTATCTTTTATTTCCCTCAGCCTTCTCCAGACATGCAGACCAGCCTGCATGGTTAGCCCAGAAGATGGATGGAGCACATACAGTGTTGAGAAAGCTAGGGATCTAACAAATGAAACAGCAGCACAACAACAAAACAAAAACCGTCACGAAGTTACACAGCACAGGCACATGATCCAGAATTTTCTACCCCTTGTTACGTATGTAGGCTTTGACTCCCATATCCATTTCCCAGCACTTTGAGTGTTTTGAGTGCACTTTAAAATAAAATATCTCCTTATAATGGCAGGTCGACTACTTTCTGTACTAACTGCTTTTCTTTGAGAACAGCACAAGTTATTTATATATTTTCCTTACCATAAATGGTAGTAAAGAAAAACAGCATCAGAATAATACTTGTATATACTATATCTTATTTAAAATTTTCTATTATAGGTGCAATTATTCTTATTCTAAAATATACTTCACCATACAATATGTTTATCGATGTAAATTAATCTTTTCCGCAGTGTCTACGTCCAGCCCCTGTCTCAAGGTCAGGTACACTCGATCTTGCATCCTCATATCCAGGAAGGAAGTATGTCCCAAGCTGTCCACTTGCCTGACATCTCAAGTTGCTACTGACCTTCCAAAGTGAATTAACTCTAAACAGCCCAGTAATTTCAGGAGTTTCTGACTTCCTGAGAGATTCACTTAGAAAATGGATGGTAGTTTAGGACAAAGGTAGCTTAGGGCTGCTTATAACTGTGCACTGACATCCTTTACAAGGAGAGCATCAGGCCAGAGGATAAGTGACAGAGCATCTTCTGGTGCTGACTAGTCCAAGCGAGGAAGGCAGAACTCCTCCCAACTCATCTCAATAAAATCATGCTGCCTCAGTTAATATTATTATTTAACTAGAAAAGGGTCCTGGTGGCCATCGATAAACGAAGTCCCAAGCGCAATCAAGTCATATATATATATAATCAACAATAAAAGAGTACCTGGCAACATGCCAAATTCAGAATGCAAAAGGGAGAGCCAGAACTGGAGGTGCCCTTCTTAGAATGAAATGTTGAGAAGGCATTTTGGTAGCCGGGTCTAATGCTATTCAAATTAGGTCAGGCTCTTTTGATCCTCTAGCAACAGAAAACTTGTTTATACAAATAAACATTCAATAAGTAGCTTAACTACAGCCCTCCCGCCCTGTGGTCTGCAGTCAGTGCAGGAACCAACAAGAGTCTGAATACTAATATGTTAGAAGAGAACACATGCAGGCAGTCCCAGGTTATGAACGAGATAGATTCTGTAGGTCTGAAAATGTTTAAGTATTTATATACACAAAAATGTAAAAATAAGTACTATGTTAAGACAAACATCTAAGTTGCATTTAATATACCTGTTCCCACTTACATACAAATTCAACTTTAAAACAAACCAATGGAACCTATCACATTTGTAACCCGGGGACGGCCTGTATTCTTTGTTCTGCACTGAAAGAAGTTTTTCTTTCAAACAACGGCACAATAACTGAAGAAGTAACCCAAGAGGAAAATCGAACCTCTTGGGGAAAAGTCAAGCTGTGCCAGGGCAGTTTTGATATCAGCTCATAGTAAGGCAATGAGCAAATTTGTTCTTATGCGGACATGGAGCTGCAGCATCAAGCTGGATAAGTAGAAAGCATGCATGGGTCAGGTGGTGAGCTGCAGCGATGGAGCAGAGCTGTTACAATGAAAACGCTGAAGACTGAAACAAACTGAGACCAAGTGTTTAGAGCAACAATGACTCAGGGAAGATTTGTTTCATTATTTACTCTGTAACTCCCTAAAAACTGGACTCCTCAGAGTCCCTTCCTCAGAGAGTAGGGTCCAGAAATTCCCCTTTGGAAAGATACGTTCCTTCTCCAAGTGCCTGCTCTGTGCTCTGTGCTCTTGTTTGTTTCTTTGTAACCATAGAGCTTAACCTGTGGAAATAATTTCCTTGTCTCTGTTACCAAAGTTCAGAATGGTGAGATAATTAGAGCTATATTTGCATTAAGTAAAATATAGTAACATTGTTCCCTTGTGCCAGAATTGACTAGTTGTCTATTTTCATCAATTGAATTTTCCACACTGCTGTTTCCCTTCACAGATATATACCTGCATTGCTAAGGACTGGTTTTTCCAGGTATAATTGCTACCTATGATATCACTATTTCCTTATTGGTGGTTCCTTTTGGATCATTTAAAATAACTATTTGTTTCATTTATATAAGTTAACTTTGCTTTAGATTAGTTTCACTGCTAAAACTTTGGGAGGTATTTCCAAAGTGGAGGCAGATTGAGTACCCCAGAACGAAATCTTTGCCTGTTAAAATGTATTAGTTCCTAGAGCCTTGCTGTCCAACGTGGTAGCCGCAGCCACAGATGGCTTTTCTATTTTCGTTGTTCAAAATGAAGTGCAGTTGAAGGTCCCTTTCCTCACTGAATGGCCATGCTTCAATTCTGAATAGCTACATGTGGCTAGAACATTCCTTTCATTGCAGAAAGTTCTGTGGGACACATTTTGTGCAGAAATCTTTAGATTTCTCTTAGGTGCCTTTGAAAGGTGGGCCATCAGAAACCCCAATGTTTGGAGGCACATGAATCTCCTCCTATGATTCAGCAAATACCTAGTCAAATTCTTTATGGCATTTTGGCGAGTGTCTATACAAATCCAAAAATAAGAAAAAAAAACCCAAAACCAACACCTAAATTTTTCAAAATCTTTTGGATTGATGATGACATAAAGGCTCTATTTAATTTCTTTGTCGTAGACACCAAAACAACAATAATGACAAATCTCAACAAAACTTTTTCATGGGAAACATACCCAGTGAATTCCCAATGGAATTATTGTGACTGACCTATAATAATAATAAGATTTTTGAGTTTGTTAGATGAGGCCTCTACCTGGGCAGCCTTCTTTGAGCTCAGGTCACTGTGTCTTCGTAGACAACACTGCAAGCAATCATACATTTCACAGCACATTTACTACAGAGTCTGCCGCACACGTCGTTATATGCTTGATATGTAAGCTGCATGACCAACTGAGGAAGCCAAAAGAGTAACTACTACATTGAAATTATGGCATGCCGCTCATGTTCTAAGAATATCAGCAAGAGAAACAAGCGTGAATGTGGGAGTCAGACCTGGGTTTCAGTCCAATCTCTGTTGCTAACTCCGCTGTGACTCTGTTAATGCCACTGCATCTTGCTAAGCCCGGCTTTCCTCAGTAAATGGAGATTAATAACCCCCAATGCACAGCTGTTGTGAGGAGTAAGATAGCCTGCAAACAACACTCTGCATAATACCCATAATAGTTGATGCATTATTAGTAGTAGCAACATTAGTCGTATTGCTAGTATTAGCATTTTAATAACCATTATCATACCCCAGACAGCTTCAAATGGAATAGAACTGAGTCACTAAAAATTAATAGAAGTAGAAAGATTGTTTTAAGCTAATTATTTTTAAGTAATGCAGTATTAATTAATTGTCCAAATTAAAAACTTTTAATTTGATCATTTTTTTCATTACATATAGACTTTTGACCATATTTTCTACTTACTGATTTTGGGCATATCTTGGTGTAGTATGGTATGGAGGGTGTGTGTGTTTGTACAGATATGAATGTAAAACTATTATTGGATGTCTCCAGGATAAGAGTTTTGTGAAATGCATCTCTGACAAGGTGTTCTAGAATAAAACTCTAGAAATATTTCTTATTGTGAATTAGTTCCAACTACTATCCTGGTGTTCAGTATGTCTCTAATTGAAACATTATATCTACATAATAAAACATACTGAAATGTAGTTTTAGGCAATGATTTTTGCCTTTTGGAAATGGAAGGAAATTAATGCTTAATTAATGAACTGTTTTCTAGATGCATGACATCTAATGACACACTTGTCACATAGATATTATTGTTTCCATTTTATACATGAAAATGGGGAGGTTTGGACAAACTCAAGGATTCTCAATGTCACACAGCTGGTTAGTGGAGTAGCTTGGATTTGAACCCAGGTCTGTCTTAACCCAAAACCTCTACATCACATCGCATACCACAGCAATCCATTATTCACTGCTCCTCTCGATTGACCATTTGCTCTGCAAACCCAAGGACAGAGCCTGTACATTCATTCTGCCCATCTGGGTTCTCCCTTCTCTCAGGGTGATTCTTTTTCCTTCCTCTCCTCCTGTCCCAGAATCTCTTCTGTTGAAAGGTCAAAGTGAAACCCACTAAATTGTTAATGAGTCTTTACTACCTTGTCTATGTATTCTCAAAGTGTTTCACAGTATTTACTCAACCAACCATGTAGAAATGGAGGTGGGCCAGATCACAGATCTCTGTATAGTATTTGCCAGTTAAGTGCCATTGCTTCCTGGTTTCTAAAGATATGTCTCTTACTACAGAGCATAAAGAATTGCTTCAGAGTATTCAGAATAGAAACTGTTTTTGCTTGGCAATGAGCCTTTGACTACAACAAAATCAGCTCATAACTGAAAAATAGTGTGTCTTGATTGATTTAATGGACAACTGCCTCCATTTTAAAAACAGAAGGATCACGAACACTTGTCTACCTCATTCTGTATGAAACTGACCAAAGTATTTCTAGAAAACAAATGCTGGAAGTCTCTTTTAATCTGAAATTTGCCCCTACTGTTATGTTAGTAAAATTAGAAATTGGGAACACTACACATTTAACCTCTGAATAATTATTTTTAAGCCCGTTTTCTTTGGGGTCATTTACGGGGGTGAACAAAGGCACCCAGAGGTTAGAGGTACACCATATTATAACAAATCTGACAGTTAGTCCTCAATTTCACTCTTTAATACTTCACTTTCCATTGGCTAGAACTCATCTGCTGTGATGTGGTAGCTGTCTTTTCCACATGGGATATCATTAGCATGCTGGTGTCTGGGCAAAAGTTTGCCAATATTTTGGTTTCTAGAAGGCTTGCTTAGTAAAGAGGCATTAACTTTCTCCACATTCGTGTTCCATTGGAAAGAAGTTATGATTCCAAAATTCTTAAATATTCTAATTTCATTCCTATTGCTAGAGTTCAATTATTTGTTGAGTTTTCCTTAACAGGAAGTTGCTCCCCTAGCAGGAAGGGGGTGACAAAGGTGTCCGTGTCATGGGGGTGGTTGGTACCACAAGACAAGAAGCAAGGGCCGGGGGAGGTTGCCCACTTTTGAAGCCATGCCTCTAAAAGCTTCCTTCCGACAGGGCGAAAAAAGAAAATGGTGGTGGGAATAAGGCAAAACTCTTAAGAGCAAATGTTAGCATTCATCAAAGCAACCCAGTTACGAGGACAAGAATGGCCCAATATTTCTTCAAAGAAAGGCAAGCGCACACCACATTTCCCAGAGCTGCCCAAGCAAGACAGGGAGATGGAAGGAGAGTTACTTACTGTTTGGGTCTACATTTTCACAGAGCTCTGTCTTTGCCTCGCCGTTGGGTCTGTCACTGGGTTTGTGTGACAGCCGTGATGACATGGTGGCCGCTGTGACCACTGCCTTGAAGCTTCGCTTCCGTTTCTGGACATTGAGTTCAGGGTGGAAAATGATGATGTACACCTTCGGCATGTATAGCATCCCCAGCGCCACTGATGCACTTAGGTTCATGGAGATTGTAAGCGTGGTAGTTTGTATGTAGAGCTAGGAGACACAACACATAAGACACTATTACAAATAAAATGACCGCAAAGGGAGTCTGAACTTTTAACGTGATGTCAGGAATGACTACAGCTAGGAACAAAGGCATGGTAATCTTCCGGGGTTTCTGATTTACAAAAAACAAGAGAGAATGATTCTGAACATTTGTGGGAGAGTTCATGCACATATTTATTGTTTGAATGGCATTGGGAGAGTGCGGATGCTTGCTTGGTCTGGAGAAGTTTCCTGCATAGATATTCAGGGGAGACCTAGCATCAGGTTTGGAGTACCTTCAATCAGAATGGCAATTGAATACGAAGACTTGAAGGTCATGGGAATTCGTAGCCTTAAATAAGGTGAATTCTTTTATCCCCTATACCTACAAAAATGATTAATACTACATGACCTCTCAATGCTCAGAGACTCTGGGCCTTACTTAAAAAGTCATTATGTCAATATATGTCTCTTCTTGTAGGGTTTTTCAGAAGGGTTCACCTTGGCCATACCTATAGAGTAGTGAGTTGCAGTTCCCTAGAAAGTAAGCCCTTCCTACTTAATTCTGATTTTAAAAAAAACAACGGTAAGGGACCAAAATCTGGTGATACTGGCTTGTCCAGTATGTTTACATTGACACAGTGCAAATAGTGTGCAAAATCCCTGAAATTGCTATTTCTGATTTCGATGGTGCCCATAACTGTCCTTGTCTCCTTCTGCTGCCTTAGGAAATTGGTAGAACAGCCACTTACTTACCGTTTAATGTGTTAAATCTTTGACTTGCCTACATTTGAAAAGATGAAAGTTGAAGGGTGTAAGGAATTGTCAGATCAGTGAGGGAAAAACTACAGACAGCTTGCCTTGGTCCAGTTGGATTTATAGAGTGCCCTTGCGTAATCTAGAATTACCCCTGCTGTACGTACAGGTATATTTGTGTTTTACGTGACTTGGAAAAGCTAGACGAAATTGTAGGTGATGGCTATGTTAATTAACGTGAGGGTGGTAAATATTTTCCAATGTATATTAAATAGTCACATTGTGTACCTTAAAAAATCATAATGTATAACTTAAATATATATAACTTTTATTTGTCAATAATACTTCAATAAGGCTAGAAATAAATAGATTGGTAAGTAGATAAAAATTTCAAATGTATTTTAAAGAAGAAGTAACTAGCTACATGGCCTTCCCTGTCAGTGTTGAGCCTAGTTCCTTGAGAATATTCTGGTCATGGTTTTTCACAACTGCCTTTCCAATGATCTGAGGATAAAATTTCCATCTTTAATAAATTTTTCAAGTCCCCATGTGGTCTGGCCCCTGTCTACTTTTTCAGACTAATTTCCCACCACCTCCCCCAAACCTGCCTCCCCAGGGCACCATTGGTATGGGCATTCCTTCAGGTCTTGAGGGTGCTGTGCTCACATTGCCACAGACCCTTCAGACCTGCACACACGTGGTTTTCCTTTATTCCTGATTTCATCTGTTTGGAAGGTTTCTCCTATGCTTTGTTATTTTGTTTGGTTGTGTTTTTAATTGAGAGGCAGAGAGGCAGACTCCCGTATGCGCCCCAACTGAGATCCACCTGGTAAACCCCTACCAGGTGATGCTCTGCCTAGCTGGGCTGCTTTTCTTTTGCTCTGCAAATGAGCTATTTTAGCATCTGAGGTGAGGCCATGGAGCCATCGTCAGCACCTGAGGTCAACTTTGTTCAAACTATTTAAGCTAAGGCAGCGGGCATGGCTGGGGGGGGAGGGGGGAGAAGTGGGAGCGGTGGAGCAGCAGATGGTCACTTAAGTGTTCCCTGACCAGGAATCAAACTGGGACTTCCACATGCTGGGCCAATGCTCTACCACTGAGCCAACTGGCCAGGACCCCTCTTGTGCTTCTTAGAACGTCCATCCTCAAGTCCAGGCCAGCTCCTTAATTTACATGCTCTCAAATAAGCTGTTTTTCTTTAGATCATCAGACCTCATTTGTCATTATACTCCCACTCCTCTGATCATTTGACTGTCTGTCTCCCCAACAGGAAGGATCTGTGTCTGCAGTGCAGGCAAACAGAAGGCACTTACTATATTATCAATGAGCTATTGTGCTTGTATGATACACACCTTTTTCTACCTGTGACCACATAGTCAAATAGCCTTTCTCTAAATATACCGCAAGAATTTCCATCAGATCTACTGGCTGCCTGGACCTTTCTGATCTTCTTCAAACTGAAGCCCCAGTGAAAAACAGTATTAGAGACTTGGCCAGCTCATCTGGGACGAACACAGTTTTCCAGCAAACATTAATTTGAGTCTGTATGTTTCTGAATGGTTTAAAGTAGTTTCCAGCCTGACCAGGCGGTGGCGCAATGGATAGAGTGTCGGACTGGGATGCGGAAGACCCAGGTTCGAGACCCTGAAGTCACCAGCTTGAGCACAGGCCCATCTGGCTTGAGCAAAAGCTTGCCAGCTTGAACCCAAGGTTGCTGGCTCCAGCAAGGGGTTGCTTGGTCTGCTGAAGGCCCGCGGTCAAGGCACTTATGAGAAAGCAATCAGTGAACAACTAAGGTGTCCCAACAGCAACAAAAAACTAATAATTGGCCTGACCTGTGGTGGCACAGTGGATAAAGCGTTGACCTGGGAACAATGAGGTCGCCAGTTCAAAACCCTGCACTGGTCTGGTCAAGGTACATATGGGAGTTGATGCTTCCAGCTCCTCCCCCCTTTCTCTCTCTCTCTCTCTCTCTCTCTCTCTTTCTCTCTCTCTCTCTCTGTGTGTGTGTGTGTCTCCTCTCTAAAATGAATAAAATAAAATTTAAAAAAAAACCTAATAATTGATGCTTCTCATCTCTCTCCGTTCCTGTCTGTCTGTCCCTATCTATCCCTCTCTCTGACTTTCTCTGTCCCTGTAAAAAAAATAAAAAAAATAAAGTAGTTTCCAGCTGCTGACTGTATAATATATAAGAATATAAAGTAGAAAAACTAAAACAGTATTGAATTAATGACCCGTTTGGTTGTGAATTAGACCATCTGTTAAAAGCTCATCTTTTCCTGTTAGAATACTTCTAGACTTTCAACTCCATTCTACCCTACCAGCCTACATTGTTCAAGAAAGACTTACCATGGTCACAGGGCTTTATAAACCTAGGCAATGTTGTTTCCTTCCCTTGTGACCACAGCTATCACCCTGCTAGCTAGAGCTTTGCAAGTGTGGTTTAGCTAGTCCCAGAAAGGGGTGTAAGCAGATACCTGGATTCTCAGGTTTTGTTTCTGTTACTCTGCTCATAAGCAAATTTTGCAGTTGGAAAAAAATTCACTCAGTTTGTTTTTTTTTCTATAACTATAGGTTATATATGTATATATGCTTATGTATACACATGTATATGTCAGTGTGAGTGTGCACATATTTCTTAACAAAAAACACTTAGACTTAAAAAGCTGTCATATTCATTTTAAGGAGTATTTCATTTCATTATTCGTGGACTAGAGTCTACTGAGACTTGGACATTTTCTCTTGGAAGTTTGGCACTCTCTGGTGACACTTCAGCAGTATGTGAAAACACTCATGAATGTATTGACCAAATCCCCATGCCCCCAAGTCCTCTGTACACAGCATAGTGTTTTAAAAAGAGGAATGCAGAGCTAGTTCTCTGAGGTTGGTTCCCATTTGTTAGTTCCGTGACCTTGGACTACTTTGCCTCTCTGTGCCTCAGCTTCTGTACCTGTAAATGGGGCTGGTCATATTTGTACCTACCTCATGATGCTGTCTTAATGATTAAATGAATTACTATTTATAAAGTGTTTGGGTTAGAACCTAACTGACAGTACAGCAAATCCTCACTTAAAATCATCAGTAGCTTCTGCAACTAAGTGAAATAAAACATAATGAAACCAGTCTTATAGACTAATAGATACACACAGCAGTTAATTCTTACAGCAGCTCATTGTTGTTGTAACAAAGCAACATTGACTGAAATGCTGTTATTGGAGGCCCTGCTGTCTATAAGAGTATTGTAAAGTAAGTATAAGGCTTCCACCTGTAGAGATCCCAGCGCTGTTGGTCCACAGGGATCCGACCCCATTCAGTCGTTAGGGAAACTTAGTCACTGGCTCTTTGCTGTTCATTGGGGGGGGGGGGGATTGCTGGCAGGCTCTGAGCTTTCATTCCAGCATCTCCTTTAGTACATTCTTTTAGCAAATTGCAACATATTTATTTTTAGTCTCATAGCTGTTCTGATAGTTATTATAAAATGCACGACTCCATTTAATCTTGAGTATTTCACACCATTTTATTTTTTCTTCCTTATAATCTCTTTAGATATGTAAAGGCGTTGGTGATTGTTGTTCGACTTTTTCATCAGAGCACACACGACAGGCTTGCACACAGCTTTCCTGAAATCAGGCCTCTTCCCTGGGCTGGCCGTCAGCTGAACCTCCACCCGTTCTAGCTGTCATCCCCTATGGAGAAGAATCTCCCCACCTTGGTCAGTCCCCAATGGCATAGGCCTTTGGGAGGATGCAGACTGCCTTGTAATGTCTGTGTGTGTTGATAATTAAGCCTTAATTTTATCATCAACCCAAATGAATTTCCAGAATTCAGCTTCTGTTGCTTGGTTGAATGTGGCTTTGCTAACATTCATCATGTACATCAGTTTATGTAACTAAAGAGCATTTAGGCAAGGAATTCAGAGTCAAGCCAGCCAAGAGCTTTGCATAACATTCCAGAACTCTAGTTTCCCTAAAGGCTGATGCATGAAATTTTTGACTTTAAATATTTTCCCTGTCTCTCAGTGTCCTTATTTATAAAATGATGATACTAATAGTTCCGACCTCTCACGTGGTAGTCTTGAAGATCTAACCAATTACTATGTGACAAATGTTTAGCAGAATGCCTGGGAAATAAATTCCCATGAAATGTTAGCTGCTAGTGTTTACTTGCTGCCTACTATGTAGTTATTAGGTTGTTGGGGTATGGGTCTCAAGAGAAGGCTTTCTCTGTACCTAATTTCTTAAAATTTTTAAATTTTACGTATGTCTTATTGATTGACTAGGTTGTAATGTCTAAAACACCACACCTCTTCATACCTTGTCTGATTTAAATGTAGCAGTGCATATGCTATTACAGTGCATACACAAGTATATACTCGATTCAATGCCAGGCAAAGCCCACCTGAATCGGCTCCATGCATTTTCTCATCTTAGCCTAAAAGTTTATTGTCAGATAAGATGTGAATTCATATCATGAGATCCCAATGTTGCTTTGTAAGTAGGGTAGCACTTAGAGTTAGATGTGCTCTCTTTGTCTAACTTTTAATTGCTAGGTAAGGTACTCATGAAAGCTTGAAAACTTGTTAGATACTACTTATGAGCAAACTTTAAAATTTGCCAATTCTTCTATGTAAGTTTCTGATGGGGTGGAAGATTATTTTGAGAGATTTCAAGGTAAGTTGTTAATAGTTGTAATAGTAACAAGTTTTAAACTTTCAAAATCAGCATATTCTCATGACTCTCCATAGAATAAAAATAAAAGAAAGGAAGTAAAGGAAAAATTCACAAGGCATGTAGATAGGTATAAAACTAGAACTATCAGGAAAAACACAATTTCAGATTTTTTGGGTTCATCAAAATAGTCTCATCGTTACTAACAATGTCTTTCCAAAGCAATATATACTATAAAAATGAACCAACAATATATCCATACTAATGAATTACCACCTCTAACTGCATAAAAATTGATTTATTGTGTCCTATCTTCAAATAGATTATGTGAGACATACCAAACTTTCCTACTGTGCATTCTACACTCACCTATTCACCGTCTTTATTGAGATACTACCTGGTGATGGCATTGACCTGGGCTTCAGGCACACCACTGTGAAGACGGTAAGCATGATTTGCTTTGAAAATACAAATTCATCCCAACAAGACTGAGATATTAGGGAACAATTTGAGTATAACACAAAATTCATGTTTGCAAATGGGATTTCTTTCAAAAGAAACAGTAGATGAATGCAGTCAACTGCACCCAGCTGTGTGGGAATATACGGAATGCACACACGTGCCCATTCCTCAAACATCTGCCAGCTTCCGCCCTCCACAACTTCATAATGAATCATAGGCACCAATACTTTTGGCACCTGCTTCCAAGAGCAAATTATAGTTTCTTTTTTTGTTTGTTTTAAGGTGAAGTTCCACACTTACGGTGTTATTTATACATCTCTTAGACGTTGAACATGTATAAAACATGCCGCCATTTTTATTAGACTTCTATCCTTTTTTAAATGTCACTGAATTTTTGAGTGTGTGTCCCTAACCCAATTTTTACCATGATTCTTGTGTTTATTGCACAATGTTGCATGGCATGGTGATTTTTAAAAACACACATGTCACCTTTAACAGAACTGACTGGATAATAAATGTGATGCCTGCATAAAGTATATACTTATTAAATTCTGGTTGAGCAAAAAGTTCTACACTTGAAGCACTATTAGGTATCATAAATATCCTTGGCATTCAATATTATTTTAAGAAAAGACCTTAGTCTTTGGTTGTTGTTAGCTATTATTAGTGTGCCTCTGTTTCCTCATTTTCAGAGTGGAAATAACGATACCTATAAATTTGTCATTAGGATCAAATGGGCCCACCATTGTAAAATACATATAAAGATGCCCAGCATGTAGCAACCACTCAATGTGGGCTGTTAGTTAGTGTCACTGATTTAATTATTAGCTATAACATGAAGCAACTTGCTGTTTATGCTCTTTTTTTCATAAAATATTAATACATTTCAAAATGATGATCTTTCTTATGGACTCCATTGAATAATAGCTTGTTTTAGGAAAGAACATCTCGTGAAGTTTACTTCTATTTTGCTTGATAGTATCCTCAAGTCATTATTTTATCTGTTATTGGCTATTTCATGAGATTTTGTGTGTTCTGCAGTAACAGTTGAGAATCAGAACAGGAAGGCTGTATGAAGTTTTTAGGTGGGATGGGAGAAGTTTCATAATTCTCATGACATCCTAAAGTCTGTGAAATAAAAATAAAAATTGTCTGGTGCAGTCACAGTAAAGAGGAAAGATACTTCATTATTTGACAAATGCTTGAAACACTCATGACTACATTGCAATGAAAGTTCCTGACAGTTAAGACCATTGTTTTCTAGTCTTATTACCTAATTAGAGTAAATATATTCTTGAGAAATAAATAATGATACATGATGGCTGAGAATTGGACAGAATGTTTGTAATTGAGACTTTCTCAGTCATCCAGAGGGTCAACATACTGAAGGCTTTTGCTTAGTTATGCAATAATAAATAATGATAAAAAGACTTGGCATAATGATGTGGGAAAATATTGTGTTTTCAGGGAGAGAGACTTGCATCTTTTAGAAGTATGGTGTAATGAAAAGAACAAGATCTTTATATTTAGAACTTATTTTAGAGGTCAGCCTGGAATTGTTGGTGGGAAACTGTGAGGAGGCATGCTAAGCTATAGAGTGAAAATTCAAACCCTAGCAATTTGTTACTTGAGAATTTGATATAAACTCTACCTCATTCTACCACTACCATGAAGACCTTCTGTCTTGGAAATGAAAGGAAATCAGGTGTAAAAAGTAGTTAGCACAGTGCCTGGTATGTGATGTATGCTCAGGAAATGCAAGTGTCTTTAATAGAGAAGATGGTCCCATCTTCTGCAGATAATTTTCATGCTACTCTGTTTAGAACTATCTTTGACTAAGTGATATATAAATAGATAGATGATATACATAAAGCGACACATACATGTTAAATATATGGGACACACTCTGTAGACAGATGTCTGGCATAAAATTGTAGATAGCAAAGGAAACTAGATGATTATTGGACAAGACCTAGTTATACTGTGTTTTGTTTTTCTCATTTAGTATCTTCAGGCAGACATGATATTAAGTCTACAGACAATTATTTACTTGGATAAATGTAAGACAAATACTCTAGGTGAATATAAATCAGTTTCTGGAACACTAGATAACTGATAATGTGATGTTTGAAATCACCTGCATCTCAGTTCTTTGCTCTCTTGACCAGAAGCCTGGTGTCGTGTCTGTCTCCACATAGCATAATTAGAGATGCTACTATTCCAGCTGACCATATCCTTGGGAAGTTGAGTGTTCTACTCCCCATGCCACTTACCCTAATCAGTTGCAGGTCATTTTGGTAGACAGTTCTTCTAGGCAAGTTCCTTCTGACTGTCCTGGGCGTGTGTGTGTGTGTGTGTGTGTGTGTTCTTATATCTCCAGCCTATGCACACTGATACTCAGAATTTCTTTCCTTTACCAGCCTTCTTTCCCCCCCCCCTTCTTTTCCATGTGAAAGGAGGGGAGATAAACAGACTTTTACATGCAGCCCAACTGAAATCCACCCAGCAACTCCCATCGGGAACTGATGCTCTACCTATCTGGGGCCATGCTTACAACAGAGCTATTTTTAGTGCCTAAGGTGGAGGCTCCATGGAGCCATCCTCAACACCTGGGGCCAATGCATTTGAACCAATCAATCTATGGCTGCAGGAAGGGAAGAGAGAGAAAAGGAGAAGGAGAAAAAGTGGAAAAGCAGATGGGTGCTTCTCCTGTGTGCCCTGACTGGGAATTGAACTCAGGACATCCACACACTGAGCTGATGCTCTACCACTAAGCCAATTGGACAGGGCTTTCACTGGCCTTCTGACCCCTCAATTTTGATTTCAAGTTTTTTTCTCTCCAACTGCGAAAGGTAGGAGTTTTACTCTTTCATAAAACTAATACTGGATTTCTGCTCTGTTGGGTTATCTGAAAGGTTATTTACTGTTTCAACTGGTTTGAGAGCCCCACCAGTGTTTGGCTTCTGCCATTAGTGATTTAACATACAGATGCTGGCATTTCCCACAGTCAGCCTGGAGAAACACCTCTTCCAGGTTTCATTGTCTCCCCTGGAGTTCTTGGCCATATTCATCCAGACTAAGCCTAACAGCCCTTTGCAGGAGGAGGCCATGTCAGTTTCTGTCTTACAATACAAACATGCTGGCTTGTTCCTCACTGGGGAATAGACCAGATAATGTGCAATGATGTTCTGTATTACTTTGCAAGTAAATCCATGGATTAAAAAAAAAAGTCTGAACTTACATTTGAAATATCCCATTTGTGTAGGAGCAAGGCTGTCTCATTTTGCCAACTTTTACAGTCATCTTTGTAATTCTAGTAAATATGAAAAGTCAATGATCAAATGAAAATATTGATGTCAAATTCATGGCTAAAAGAAAGAGGCAGTCTTTGTGTTTCTTGGGCATGGCCATTGTGTTTTAATTTTGATTTGTATATATTGAAACTGGCCCCAAGAGTGTCACTGATGAGGCAATGTCAGACTCTCACAAAAAAGAAGTGTGTTCTTATCTGAGCTTTCAAAGTCATTGACAATGGCTTCCTGATGAACTTTGATAGGCTTTGGTCATCATAATCATACAGCTTTCCCTTTCCTCTCAGTTGCATGGCTATTATGCTTCCTGACCTTTCTCTATTTCTTTTGGTCTGTATCTTTCCCATATCGCCACTGAGCTGTGGTAACCCCTTGCTATCCTTCAGAGTCTTCCTTTCCTCTTGCATGACTCACACTTTGACTGTATCAGCCTTGCTTCTCTGATTTTCTGCTAGCACTACTGCGTCCATATCTGTGGGGATGGAGGCAGTCCCCCAACCTCTGCCTTGACTGCATAGGGTGCTGTTGTACCCATTAGTCAGTGTGCCAAGTGGTACCCCTGGCTGAAGGGCAAATCATGTCAACAGCTGGAAACTAGGCCAGCTGATTTTTTGTACTCCAAGTCTTCATAAGAACCCCTAGCTGTGCAATACTTTATGCCCCAAAGGAGCACATCATTGCAATGAGACTCCCCAGAACATGTTGACAAGTAGTCACTCAGCCCTTGCCCCTACAAGGAACAGAGAGGGCTCAGAGATTGAGGAGTTAGCCTGGCTCAGGAGTAGGGGATGAGTGCTTCATGGTTCTGACTCCATCACAAGATCTATTCTCTTATATTTGTTTCCATGGTCTTGGGTTGGGAGGTCTAAAAAGTACCATTTCCTACCAAGTCACTTTCAAAGGCCTGTGGTCTGGCTTCTATTTTACCTCTTCTGCATCTCCCTCTTAACCCTTCCTAGACTCTTTGCTGACCTGAGAGGTATTTTCCACATCTCATTTCTCTTCCAAACTCAATGCTGAGGACAACAGTAGTTGAAGTTCCAGCTGTCCTGAAAAAGCTCACCCTGGATGAAGACAGAATGCTTAACCTGGTCAAGGAACCCTGCAGGGTCCCCTTGTGCCTTCCCTCACCTTTTCTAAGTCTTTCAAGTTCACAATATTCTGCCCAGTCTCAAGGCTTTTGCACATCTGTTCCTTCTTCTTTAGATGCCATTCCCACTCCTCTTTAGCTGGCTCTCTCTGACCTGTCTCACTTCCTTGAGAGAGCTTCTCTGACTCTCAAGTATATATGATGCCCTTATTCTCTTGCTTGCTCACAGCACAAAATTTTGACCTTCATTACATTCATCTCAATTTGTGAATATTAATTCATTTGAGTGTTTAACAAGTACCCCTTCACTAGGCTGTCCCATGAGGGTATGCATGCACCATATCTATTGACTTAGTAGGGGTAGTTCCTGGACCACAGTAAGTGCTCAGTTCTTGGCAGCTGAACAGGAGAATGAATATAACCCAGGAACTACAACCCATGCAGCCAGGAGCAGCAGGATATTTATAAGTATACTAGGATTGCAGTCAGGAGTCATGGGTTAGGATGTAGGCCCCGCCACTTGCTAACAACTGTGGGATCTTTGCACCTCACTTATCCTTTCTAAACCTGGACGCTGATGCTTATGATATGAAGCAAGTAATGGTACCTCCATCACAGAGCCCTGGCAAGAAAGAAATGACTTGTCAGTGGGTCATGCTTTTTAAAATTCAAAGCCCTGGTCAAAACTTAGTGCTAGTAACCTTGTCTGTGCAGCACCTGGCAAAGGAGCCATGTGCTTTGGCTCTGAACAGTCATAGTGTCTTTCCATTGTTCTAGTTACTTTTTCCTCTAGCCATTTTGTCAGCTTCCCTTCTTTCTCCAGCCCTTGTCTGGGACACGCCTCTGGCCCAGTCACTGTATGCAGAGCTAATAAACAAAGGAGACAAAACACAGAGATAAATGATCCCATTCTGGTACAGGCAGAATAATTGGTGGAACTCAGCATACCAACCTCTTTTCTGTCCTTTTGTATGCCATGCTCTGTTTTGCCACAGGGCCTTTGCATGTGATTCCCCATCACCCTATCTACGTTTCTAACCAAGACTAGCTAATACTGTCCTGTTTTGAGCACTCTGGACCATCATAGTGATTCATATTTTAGCATATGTGTGTGTGTGTGTGTGATTTGTATCTATTTCCCCCACCAGGAAGCATGTCACTTTACCTCACTATTGTATCCCCAGAGCCTAGCACTATGGGTGGCAAATACAAGGAACTTGATACTTTTAAGGAAGGAAGTCATGGGCACACAGAGATTCCACTTTGGCTCCATCCTTGCCATTGTCCCACGGAACAAAGTCAAGAGGGTACCAGACATGAAGGAGAATGATGTCTCTGTGAGTTCACGTTCCCTGTAGGGCTTTATATTCCCTGTAGGAGTACTTCCACAAGGGCCTGAGGGAGAAAGGGCACTTCCTACCCCTCCTTCCTGTGCTAAACTATCAGCAATGAGTCCTTCAGAACCTGAAGCAGCAGTAAAAGTCAACATCTCTGCCCCTTTTGGAGGAAAGGGAACTTTCTTTTTTCTTTCAAAAACCTTGGGCCAACATTGAGGTTAGCACCTAATTGTCTTCTCAATGGAAAAAAAAACCCACACAAAAAACAAAACAACAACAACAAAATGGTTGCCATGACAACTCAGTGACCAGTTCAGGTTTAATTTTCTTTTCTTTTTTTTTTTAGACAAAAAGCTGCTGACTTTGACTAAACTGGGACCATATATGCATTTTGTTTTGCTATTCTGATCCCTTCAGGAGCTTTTCTAAATCATCAATAAATATTACTTTAAAAATGCACCTTCTCTAGAAAGTGTGGTGGCTCAGCCTAGGGTAATGGCAATGCCAATGGCAGCAGGGGACAGGTAAGAGAGACATTAGGAGGTGGAAATGACAACTGGATATGTTGGATGGGAAGAAGTCAGGGTGAGAGAGGGATCAAGGGACCATTCTTTGCATCCAGCATCCTTCATGCAAACCCCAGGTTATCCTCCTCAGTTGCATCAGGATTGCATGAACCCTGGAGCGGGTGTGAGTACTCCAAAAATAATAATTCCACCCCTCCCCAAGCAAGAGTGGGCTGGCTAAAAATTTTTTGCAAGCAAAATGAATTGGTATAAACACAGCCAGCTCCTGGGCCCTCTCTCAGTCCTAGGCCCAGAAATGTATACCAGTGTTACCGCCTCTAACCCCAAGGAGCCCTGGTCCTAATCTAGCCATGGTCATGTAGAGCCAGTCTCCACCATCATTTACTCTTGGGGCTGTGTTTTCTCTTCCGACCTCTACCCTTTGTTTATTCCTATTTGGAGCTCCCTGTCTCACAAAATTCACTTTTCTTAAAAAGTACAAAAGCAATCCATAAATTGGTTAAGTAAATAGCATCTGAGAGCCCTGGCCGGCTAGCTCAGTGGTAGAGCATTGGCCTGGCATGTGAAAGTCCTGGGTTCAATTTCTGGCCAGAGCACACGGGATAAGCACCCATCTGCTTCTCCACCTTTCCCCCTCTCTTTTCTCCTCCCATAGCCAAGGCTCCATTGGAGCAAAGTTGGCCTGGGCATTGAAGATGGCTCCATGGCCTCTGCCTCAGGTGCTAGAATGGCTCCAGTTGCAACCGAGCATTGCCCCCTGGTGGGCATGCCAAGTAAAATCCTAGTTGGGCACATGCAGGAGTCTGTCTCTCTGCGTCCCTGCTTCTCACTTCAGAAAAAAAAAAAAAACTATCTGAAGAAAAGACTGTCTCCACACCCAAAAATATTTGGCTCATGTATAGAGTTCTTATAATTTAAGAAAAACATTCTTAGATAAATGTTTATGACTCTTGAAATGAAACCACATCAGATTTTGATATAATTCTAATAAAAAGTGGATGAAGGAGTCTTAAAACATAATGTTAAACACAGATTCTCTATATTTAGTCTTGGCTTTCAGAATCACCAGATAGTTTTTATGGGAACGAGGGTGAAACACAGAAGGTCTCCTCTCTGGTGTGCTCCGAGATGCCTGCAGGTTGGGAGCCGGCACATCAGAGAGCCTTGCAGACAGGACGTTTCTCATCTTCCACACACGAACCATCATCTTTGCCAGGCTTGTGGGGCTGCTGAGACGAAGAGGCATCACCCATGACATTGACAGTGGAGCTTTCCCTCTGAAACCTACCTCAGCCCTAACTTTCCACTGCTCAGGCACTGTTACCCCCCACCTCCACCCCCCAGCTAGTTCTCACATTTTACCCTATATCCTGTATGGTACTCCGTTAGCTAAAATTATTTGTAAAATATTCCTGGAGAATGTTCCCTTTTCTTTCTGCTGCCCACATGCAAGTCTGTAATGCATTTAACCAGTTAATACATATAAGAACAGAGAACAGAGGACATATTTGTAAATCCTCAAGTTTTAGCTATTTTATTATAATAATAATAATAATTATTATTATTATTCACTTTGACAGTGTTTCTGGGATGCGAGAGTAGCATCCTACCTGCTTCATCTATTCTGACTCCTCTAAGCACTTCTGCACAGAGCAACCAGAATGATATGTAAAACGCAGATCAGATCATGTGGTCCCTGTAAAACATCTCCCAAAGACTCCCTAATTGTCCTACAGTGTCTTCCTGGCTACATTTCCAACTTCCCAGATAGTCCCTGTTGAAGACAGTATATACATACCGGCTTTCTCTAGTGCTCTCACCTTACATCCAGGAAGGGCCTTTGCACATACCATGCACTCTGCCCACAATGTGTTTTTGTGTTGTTTTCCCTCCTGAGTTCTTTGCCCAGCTGCCACTTAACTCATCTCCTAGGTTCAGTCCCAGGCATTTTCCTAAAAGAATTCCCACAACTTTTTTTAGCTCCACCAGCTTGAATATTCTCCTTCTCAGATGCTCTCACAGAGCAGCCTGTCCTTGTCCCACACAGTACATGCCACCATCAGTGATAATCAACAAAACCATGCATTCACTGGTGTCCACTCTACCTCTCCTACCAGAATGCAAGCGTTTTGGTGGCAGGGACTCCTATCACAAAGAGGACTTCAAGAAATATCTTTTGAATGGATAAAGGACATCAACTAATAAAAAAAAATTCTGAAGTATGGTACAAATATAAGCATCCTAATGTTGTGGGGTTTTCTTTTTTTTTGAGATGCAAGTACATTTGGGATAGATTTTTTGTTTTGAGGTTGTTAGAGACTATTAGGTCAAAATTCTGAGTTTCCAGAAATGTCACATGAGTGGTGGTGCAGGGTCACAGTAATCAGGGACAAAGCTACGATGTGAGCTGGGATCTGTTGCTCATTCTACTAGTATGCAGATATTCACATTCAACTAAAAACCCACTTTAATAAAACAGTAACTCATAGAACTGTTCAATTTTTCATTCTCCCTGGTTTTAATTGCCAATGCCTGCAAAAACAAATAGCTCAAAATATCTCTAAAGGGAACCAACAGAAAAATCCCATTCTTTACCACAAACTGCCTGTTTATTGTGTGTGTTACATTTTAGTCCATATTTCCTACTAAGAATAATGAGCAAACATCCTCTGCCTGTTACTCAAATTGTGTCCAATTTCCTTGCCAATGCCAGCTTCTTGTCAAGAGGGCACCATGCTGCTATCCATTCGCCCAACTGTGCACACACGCGATAAAAGGTGTGCCGGAGCCAGCAGGAAAAGGAGGATGAAAAATCAGTACTATGCAGATGGCATGTAAATGGTATCTGAAGCATGATCAGGTTGCAGGGCTGATGGTTCTGCTGCCTTGTTTATGATATGAAGGATGGATAACAGTTTTCATATTTTGTTGTTTTTAAGACACTGACCTTTTCTTTTATTATTTTTTCTTATTTTTAAAATTCTCTTTTCAATTGAGAGTTTACATGCAATAATTTGTATTAGTTTTATGTAAACAACATAGCGGTCAGACAATCATACTTTATGAAGTGTTCCCCTATCTTTCCAGGACTCACCGAGCACCACACATAGTTATTACAGTATTACTGACTATATTCCCTATACTAGACTTTATATCCCTGGGATCATTTTGTAACTACCAATGTGTACTTCTTAATCCCTTCACATTTTTCACCCAGACCCTAACCCCACTTCCCTCTGGCTACCATTAGTCTGCTTTCTGTATCCATAAGTCTGTTTTGGATTTTGTTTGCTGCTTTTGTTCTTTAGATTCCACATATAAGTAAAATCATATAGTATTTGTCTTTCTCTGACTGGCTTCTTTCAGTTTGCATCCTTTAGGTCCATATACACTGTTGCAAATGGTAAAATTTTGTTCTTTTTTATGACCAAATAATATTCCATTGTATATACGTACCACTACTTTTTTATCTACTCATTCATTGATAGGTACTTGGGTTGCTTCCATATTTTGGCTATTGGAAATAATGCTGCAGTGAACATAGGGGTGCATGTATTCTTTCAGATTAATGTTTTGGATATCTTGGGAGAAATCCCCAGAAGTAGAATTGCTCGGTCATAAGACAGATCCCTTTAAAATTTTTGAGGACCTCCCTACTGTTTCCAAAGTGGCTGCCCTAACTTGCATTCCCACCAATAGCACGAGGGTTCCCTTTTCTCCAAATCCTCGCCAACACGCGTGGTTTGTGATTCATTGATGATAGCCATTTTCACAGGTGTGAAGTGATATCTCATTGGGATTTTAATTTGTACTTCTCTGATGATAAGTGACGTTGAACATCATTTCTTATGTTTATTAATCATCTCTTAGGACATTGAGTTTTTAAAGATCCCAAGCCCTTGCCAATATCTTACAAAATGCCCCACATTCTGATTTGTCTGATTTCCATAATTATATTCAGGTCCGGTGTATTTGTCAGGAACTCTTCCAGGTGGCATTGTAGGCACCTAAGTATGTCCTCTCAAGAGGCCACCTATCAGAGTGTGCTGCTGCTGCTGGTACTGGTTGATCATATGATTAAGGTGATGTCCACCGGATCTCATTATTATAAAGGCATAGTTTACCATTGTAATTGGAAAATAATATAGGAGTGATGCATTGGCAGAGAAATATTTTTTGAAACGTTAACCCGTAAAATTGTATTTAATGCTTCTATTCTGACTTGTGATTGTTTTTATTCATTTTCTTTCTTGGTAAACAGAATTTTAATTTTCTCTCTAGATTAGAAAAAAACAATATGCTAGTTTCACCTTGCTTTCAATTTCTGAAATAATACACCACCAGGAGTGATATGCTACTAGGAAATGTTTTCCTCACAGTGACTGGTTAGGGTTGGGGATTATCCCTGAGGCAGCCTGGAAATGAGTCCTCAAGACATCAGGATGTGAGAAATCTTGTACGCTCTTTGAAAACACTGTCCAGTGTTGACAAGGCAAGCTTGGTTCCAGTCTCAGTGAGATCTTGTCATGACGGAGCCAGCCAGGTTTTGATCAATTGTACAGGTTTATAAGCTATGAGCCAATTTGTTTTATAGGCCTTTATTTAGCATTAAACAAAAACAGGTGTCTCACTTACATAATGGTGTGCACTATAAGTGAACAGATGGGGCTTCCACTAGATGATCACTTTACTTTCAGACAGGATGTGTTTCATACTCCGTGAGGAGAATTCCTGCCTATTGGTATGCAAGTTTGCATCAGGCTTAGTGCTATGGAACATTACCTGTGAGACTTATTTAACTGGCTCTGATTGGAGTCACACAAGATGCCTTTAAATGGACATTGGAGTCTCTGCTTTAATCCAATATACCTCTCTTTCTCCCTCCTGGGTTCTCATATCTCATAGCTGTAAAGTCTATTTCTGTATAATACTAAGGCCTTCAAACTGAATGCTGCAGAGTGTCCTCTACCCTACAATGTTCCTCATTCCTTTGCACTGTGAGTAGAAAGGTGTACTGCAAATTATGGGGAAGCAGCAATATTTATTTTTGTTCATGGGAGAAATTGCCAAGATTCAGCAAGTTTCAGTTAATGTTCACCTCGTTTGGCTTGAATCAGAGAAGGTCTTGATGGGAGACAGCTACACAGAAATATGAGCAATTCAGACAAAAGCATATTCAATTACTAGGTTGAGAAAATGAAATTATTTAAAACATTTTAGTTTGCAAAAATTTTAGTCTTGGCTAAAAATGCAAAGAAATGTTTGATGTCAAATGCCCCAATATAGTGCTTATTTAAAAATGTTAGTGTTAACCTTTTAAAAACTTTCATGCCTTATTATCTTTTCATAAATTAAAGAAATAGTAAAATTAAAAAAAATTCACATAAACAGAAATGGATGAAAAATTTCTGGAAGATTTCCAAGACTCAAGTTGAATCTAGGTCACATATTTTATAGTAACTATTTGATTATTTCATTTTATTTGGTGTTTGCTATTCTGTGGACTCGATTATAAACAATTACATAGATCTTCCTAAGATATGTTATTACTATTTACAGAGTCCTTTCCCCACAAAAAAATATATTCCACTTAAACTGTCTATGCAGCATTTATCACAGAGAGCATCGTTAACTTTCTCTATATCAGCTCTCTAAAATTGACTGTTGAGTGAGTTTCACTGGATTTCATACTTTTCTGCTCTTGAGAACTCTTGCTGTGGTTGGCTTTTATTGACTGTCACAGATTGAATGAGTTGGCAAGATAAGATGAAGCAAGCCAAAATTATTGCCAACTTCTGTCTGGGCAAAGGGCTACCAAATATGGCCATGGAGTCAATCTTCCTTTCTCAAAAGCAAATAGTTCAAGTTTTACACAAATGTTTCCTCTCCCTTGCTTTTTAGAATATTCTTTATTCAAGGGATATATAGTGTGCATTAATTGGAGGGTCTTAATACTTTATTGCCTACATTTATTAGGAGTTTATTGAACTAAGTTTATAAAAGTCACCATGAGACTCAGCAAGGCTTACCACTTTGAAGGTTCATTTCAATTTTAGGGTGCGTTTTTGTGGATGTGTACACACATACCCATTTTTCCTTCATGCAGTCGTAAGGAATGCCTTTTGATGCTCATGAACTTAGACATTATAGAGGAACATATTGTAAATAGTGCTTTTCATCCTTGACAATTCTGGGTTAGTCATGATTCTAGGGTTAAAATTCTTTGGCACTAGCTGGCATGGAGACACACGGGGTGTGTGTGGGGGAGAATGGCTTCCTTGAGCCTCACTTTATTGTTTATTTGGAGTGATCTCTGGAGAAATAAGTGATTGATGTACCACAGCCTGGTCAGTATATTGAGACCAGTGTTTTTGTTCTCATGGGCTAAGGGTGTCCCTATAGGACCAGCTAATGTCAAGTTTTCCTGACATTCCAGGCAGAGTAAGGCATTCCCTCTACTATAATCACTGTAACCAGTAGTGTCTGCATCTGTCTCCCTTCCTCTCCCACCCACCACCACCACATTGGGCTTTGCGGCTTTCTGAAACATGTTACTCATTCCAAAAGTCCATCCCCTTAGCATTAATAACTAGCAAAGTTATTTTAAAAAATAAAACTTTATTTTTAAAAAATGGAAGGAATTCTTATCTTTTTTCTTTGTCTTGATATTTCACATCTCTGCCTTTCTTTGGAGGGAATTAACCTCAGATGAAACCCTTTCTATTCTTCCAAAAGCATTGTCTAGTTGCTTTAACACTTTTCTTCTACAAACTGGGTAATAGCAGCACATGCATTTCACAAATAAACCTGCCCGTGTGTGCATATCTGATATATTCATCATATCCATTGTTTTTTACTGTGGGTCAAATAAGTTTGCAAATATGATGTATAGGTTTGCTCGCTTATAGTTTGCATTAGGTATGGGGGACAGGCTATAAGCAGGCAGGATCCTTATAGCTTAAGGCTTAGTTTCAAGACTAAGCCTTTCCCACCCTATTAATTCTAAGATCTTCTCAACGCTAAGCTTTTTCCCACACCCTTGACTGTTGCATGATGTGGGGTGGTGTACTCTTATGAGGAATCCCATCTATACCTCAGATAACTGACTTTGTATCAGAGACTTCCTTATTTGTATATCGGCTTAAAGGTTTTAATTTCTACACTATAAAATGGGGAAGACCATGGGTTCACTCGCTATCGGTTCCTGAAATTAGCATTACAGAGGAGAAGCAGCCAAGATGGCAGAGTGCTGAAGGAGAAGCCAGTTTGTGCAGAGATGGGGAACAGAGGTAAATAAGATTGGTGAGGTAGAAATCTTTGATTTTAGGAAAAGTCAGTGGCTTTGGGATCTCTGAATGGAAAGGGAAGTGTTTTCCCACTTTGTGTATTTCTCGCCCACTGGGTGCAAGCTAGGATTAAATGAAATGGCCCACCAGTTCTTGGCTCTGTTGTTTTATTACCATCTGTTCGAATCAAATGCGAACCTGCATGGGCCAGGTGACTGTGATGTTGGCGGCGGGTACTGGCCACACATTTACCCAAGGTGTTCTTACACCGTCAAGGCATTACTCAAATAATCACTATTCCTTGATTACCCAATTTTACTCCAAATCCTAAGTATTTTCTTAACATTTTTCTCATTTATGGAACTCTAGTGACATTGAAAAGGAGAACCCCATAATAACAGTACCATAACTCTAGCAGTATAAGGGGATTGTGGACACACAACCACATATTCTGGCCATTAGTTCTGTAGATGGATGTAAAAAACAGGCTTTTTTTCCTACACACAAACTTGCCATTTCTTTGGCATTTGTTACCTGCTCAGACACATGAGTTTATATAAAAACACTAAAGGTTGTCGATTTAAAAATATCTTTGTTCTTTACCAAAAATAAATACTTATTTTGTTTCCAGTAGCCTAAATGTGCAAGTGGCATTAGTCAATGTGGATTCACTTACCAGCTCAATTGCTAGAAATGTATCCATTTTTAAATCACCCATTTGAAGTGATCTAATACTTCAGTTGGTGGAGATAGCCTGATATTTTAAGGCAGAGTCTGAAAGCCCCAATTATTTCATTTATTTTTCTAGGACTTCTCCTTGACAATTTTTTGTATGCTCCACCTTTCAAAGGACATACCTTAGGCAGGGGTTAATTTGCATTTCAATTGGAGGCATCAAGTAGCTTGACTCAAATATGAATGAATGCTAATGTTCCGAGAGATGGGGTTTAACCTGCCTGGGACAGAGTACTTAAAACACTACCTGACTTTTTCTGTCTTCTCCCACACGCTGTGTCCATGTCCTTTTATATGTGCTAGGAAACACACAATAACTTTCTCTCTCTCTCAATTTATCAAAAGGATTAAGACAAAATCTAAAGTAAAGACACTACCCATGTCCTGGGGAACCACCAAACAATCTCTTTTCACACTGCTATCATGTGCCAAGCACAGTGCTAGGGCCTTTTGCATTATGATTGTTTTCATCATCTGCAATAATCTTATCCTCATTTGGGATTGTTAGTCGGGGTTCTTTATGTAACATGGGTATGTATGGTTACAGACACATAAGTGCTGGGGCCCAGATCTGTCTTACACATGGTTCCTTTTTAAAGAAATGATGGAAATGTATACATTTATTTTTGGACTTTGCCTCCTGTCCAAAATTTCTGAAGAGGGCAAGGATGAGCAGCTTTCTATTCACAGTGGAAGTTGTTCCTCTAGTTAGAACCCAGATGGTGCTTTGGGGAAGCAGAAGTTCCTTTTTAGTCTACTTCCTGTTATGATATTCTCGGTATCTAAGAGTCATGACAACTGGTAAGCCTAAACTGATGTCATAAGGGAGTAGTCTCACCCCACGTCCACATAATGGGCTTTCTCAATGAGGCATACAGGGGCATTTGCAAACCAACAAGACTGACCAGTACAGTAGATCAAATTGTGCTCCAACCCAAAATAAATACATATATTTGAAACCTATGAAAGTGACCTTATATGGAAAAAGGATCCTTGCAGACGTTCACATTAAGGATATTAAGATGAGGATATCTTGGGTTAGGATGGGCCCTGAATCCAATGACGAGGATCCTTAAAAGATGACAGGAGAAAACAAAGTGAAAGGGCTGTGAATACAAAAGCAGAGATCAGAGTGACATGTCTACAAGGAAGCCAAAGATCTTGCTCGCAGTCTCCAGTTTCTAGGGTGGCAGCATGGAGGAGACACTTGCTCAGAGCCTGTAGAGGGAGCCAAACTTGCCAGCATCTTAATTGAGAATTTCTGGTCTCTAATACCAGGAGAGAATACATTCCTGTTCTTTTAAACCACCAACTTTCTGATAATTTGGCAGTTCCAAGGGAAATGGTACAGCCAGTCTGGGGGCTCAGGCAAACCCTAAGGGTATCCAGGAACATAGCATCTTTGGGATTGGTTTTACTTTTCTCCTCTCCCCTCCTTTTGTTTCTCTCCCCTTTCCTTCTTTTTTTCCTTGTCAGGTAAGGATGCCATCACAAAATACCATGTACTGGATGGCTTACACATCAGAAATATATGTTTTATAGTTTAGGAGCAAAGAAGGTCCAAAATCAAGGTATAGGTTTCATTCTTAGACCCCTTCTCTTGGCTTGTAGGTAGCCACATGTTAATGTGTGTGCAGAGGGTGAGAACAAAACTCTCTGGTGTCTTTTCTTCTAGGGCATTAATCCCATCATGGGGTCCCACCCTCATGACTTCATCTAACCCTGATTATCTCCCAAAGGTCTCATCTCCAAATACCATAACATTGCGAGGAGAGGGATTTAGGACTTCAATGTACAAATTTTGGAAGAGACACAAATATTCAGTCCGTAACCCTCCCTTCCCTCCTCCATCCCCTCTGGGTCAACTTTATTGGGTATAATAATTAAATATAATAAAATTCACCAATTTTAACCACACAACTGGTTAATTTTTGGCAAATATATATCATCAGATAAATACTACTGCAATCATGATATAGACTATTTCCATCAGCCTACAAAGTTCCTTCATGCCTCTTTGCAATCAGTTCTCTTTCCCTACACCCTGGCAAATACTGATGTGCTTTTTCGTGTTTTAAATCACTGCACTGTTGACTTTTCTATAATTTCATATAAATAGAATCATACAGTATGTTATTTTTAGTATCTGGGTCCTTATATTTAGAATAATATTCTTTTAGATTCATTTTTATTCTTGTACATATCAGTAGATTGTTCCTTTTATTGCATTTCATTGAATGTGTATACTGTCATTCATCTGTTGATAAACATTTGGGTTGTTTATAGTTATTGGTGATTATATAGAAAGCTGTTAGGAACATTTGTGTACAATTTTAGGTGGACCTAGGGTTAGAATTGTTGTTTCATATTATTTAATTGTACTTAAAAACTGACAAACTATTTTCTAATATGGCTGTTCAATTTTGCAGACTTACTAGTACTGCCCATGTTCTACTTGTTCCATGTTCCTGTCAACATTTGGGATTGTCAGTCTTTTAAATTTTAATCATTCTAGTGGATGTGAATTAGTATCTCATTGTGGTTTTTATTTTAATTTTTGGGACAGATTCCATATTTCTAATTCTATTCAGATTCTCCTTTCAGCCCAAAGAACAGAAGTGCATACTTCATTTCATTCTTAGGTTAAGAGTTGATAACCGTAGAGCAGAAAAATAGATGTACCAGTCATTGCACTAATGGTCATGTGCTTAGTATTAGCACTTGCCCACACAATCATCCTGAGAACAATTCAGTCTTATTTGTTAAGGTGCACTTTTGATTCTTGTGGACAGGGGATGCTCAGTGACACATCTTACCCCTTACTAGACCAAAGTGACCTTATCTGTAACATGAAAGGGTTAGTCCATTTTGGTGATTCTTTGTTTTCCCCATTATCAAATCTATGTGCATATGTATTTATTTCTTTGTTTTATTGTTAGGTTTCATAATGGTGGTTCTTAACTTTGCATGCATACAAGTTATCCAAGATTGAGTTCATTAAATGAAAATGGAGGCTCACTTCTAGCCTCCCTTTAGTTCAGTGGGTCTGGAGTGAGACCTGGAATTTTTCACTTTTAGCAGTTCCTATAATTTTTACTGTGGTGGCCCTTTGACTATAATTTGGAAGTAGCCTGCCTAGATGCTCTCAGGCTTCTTCTAACATTGATATTCTGTGAAGAACATGAGATCATTTTGGCCAGTTAACAGGCTTTTCTTCGATTTTATTAACAAAACAAACTACCTTGTAAATAGGAGATACTAAATAAATATAGGCTGAAATAAATAATTCAATTTGAGTATTTAAATCATTACTTCCTTTGAGCTGGAGCAGCTATTTCTAATAAACAATTACCAAAGTGTCCATAAAAGAGAGGACATCATTTCCTGTCAGTCGCTTTCTGATTTACATCAAGTATGACCTGATCTCTTTTACCCGGTTCTATTGCTGCTGACCATGGCCAAGTGCTTAAAATTTCTGAGCCAGTTTCCTAGTGTAAATGGGAGTGAGGGTAACCCTCACAGGTTTGTTGGTTGTAAAATAACTGAAATAATTGAAACAATGAGATGAAATGCTGGATACAGCACTTGGCATTTAGAAAGTGGTCAGTAAATAATAGCAATTGTTATTGTTATTATTAGGAGAAATAGAAATGACAGTTACTCCTTCCGCTTAGCTATTACAGCTTGCTTTGCCACTTCTCATGCCCACCTACAAGGCTTACAAATAGAGAGGAGTCTACAGAGGGCCAAGGCGTTGAAGTACTTGTAAGGGCAGAAAGCTATCATGACGAGGGCTTAACTGGTGCCGGTACCAATATGAGTCTGTGAGATTTACTCGTCAGAGGACTTGGAAAAAACATTCAACAGATGTAGCAGTGATGCATTAGAGAGACTGAAGAACTAGATTTACTCTTGGCATCTTTGGGGATTTTATTTATTTATTTTTTCTTTGGGGATTTTAAATAGAAATTTTTGCTCTTCTGCATAGGTTGTTGTCAGTAAGCCAAAGCAAATCTACCATAATTTTGTGTGTGTGTGAGGGAAATTTTAGCATCAGTCTGTCTGTTCTTTTACTCTATTTGAAATAACCTACCCTGGATGTCATTGTAGTCAGTTTGTCACAAGCTGGGCTCTTCTTTGGCCAACTTATTTTTGCTTAAATGGGTTATTTCACAGAACTGGAACAAGAAACAGTTGAGACAACTGGTAAGAAGGTCTCTATATAAGTTCAGTGACTTCCTATCACACAGCAGGAGGAAAGGAGAAAGATAAAGGTGGGGAAAAGGTGAATTTCCAGTCCTCTCCTATACTAGAGATGACCACAAGTAGCATATAAAGGTGGACAACACTGTGGGATTATTTTCTGATACAGAATTGGGAGTCAAGTAATAGACAGTGTTTCACAGAAACAATAACTAATTCATGAATAGAATGTTTGAGTATTTACTGTGAGCCAGACGTGATGCTCCATATACTGTAATGTGATTTATACATTGGCTCATTCAGTGCCACCATACCAGTCTTGGTCAATTCCCATTTCCTGGGTGGAGACCTATGGACTCAGAAGGTGGGGTCAGGCTCACAGAGCTGGTTGATAAGCTGACCTTCAAACCCAGCACTTCCCAGTTCCAAAGCCCAGATATTAACCTCTTTACTGGATTAGAAACAAACCAACATAATGAAATAGAAGTGTTTTTTACAAAACAATCCCATACCGATAACTAATCTGAGAAAGACAGCTTCTGGTTCTCTCTGTTGGATGCTTTATTAATTAAGACAAAATATTTTTTTCTAGGGCATTCATTCATAAGCAAAAGACAGAGTGAAGCAGAAACAGCAATTTGAGTTAGTGATGCTTTTATTGTAGAGGCTGCACAGGGCTAAAGATGTCATCCAACAGACGTGGGAGTGAGGGATGGTGCTAGTTACACCTTTCTTTGTCATTATTGCATTGAGTAGGCAAGTTGGTTGGAGTACGAATTTGATGTGTGTGGGGAAATTTTACGAATTTGATGGTATTCTCACCGTGTTAATTACTTTGCAACTTATTTATGTGTTCTTGTGTACTTCTCCAAGGTCTTTTTCAAAGATGTTTCCAAGAGGCTTATTGTAAAACTATTTGAGCTTAGAGAAAAAGAGCAGAGAAGGGCAGAGTAGAGGAGGGGAGAAGACCACTTGGAGAGGAGCCCACGAAAGGACAGCTGCCAGCTGCGAGCATCAGAGAGCAGTCTGAGTCTCCTGGCAGAGGGTGGGGAAACCCGGCAGTGTCCGATCAGGTGACTTAAGGAAGGGGTGGGGGCGCAGTCAGTGCGAGTGGTGAGCGGTGTGTGGAAGCAGCCCTGGTGCAGAGCCCTGGCCCCCGTCTATTAGATGAGTCACTGGTCCTGTTTCCTTCTCTATCTCTATATGTTCAGAACAAGTCGGCTGACTTGGCACTTTGGCCTAGACTTCCGGTGCCTCAGGTAAATGCACTGACTTTCTGGGACTTATATTCTATTTTTCTCCCAAATGTTGGTCACAATGTTCTGTTAAGATCTTATCCAATTCCAAGGGGACAGAGGCATGAGAAGGGAGACAAGATCTTCAAAATATGTACCAATGTGGGCAGGAGCCCTTAGGTTGAGCCATTTTCCATACAAGCCATGCTTGGTCAGAGGAGGGCACTTTCTCCCCCACCTCCACTCTTACATTTACTGGCTGGAGCTTTGCTTACACGATGCACTGCCATATGACCAGTCCCTGTTAAGCGTTCTTCTGCTTCTGAATTGCTGTTTCTTCTGTACAGTGAGAGCTTGTGCTCTCTCATTGCAAAACCCTACAGCCCAGCATATTCACAGTCGCAGCCCCATGAAGTGAGCACCTGTTGTCCTCGTTTGGAGTTCCCTCTGTGGAACCGAACGACAGTTCTTTGCACAGAGCCTGTGTGGGATTCTTTGCTGAGAAAGAGATCTAATGAGATGTATGTAAATAGCTCTCGCCTTCCAGCTCTGCCTTCCACCAGCCTCCTCAATTACAGAACAGGAGCTTTGCCAGTTCTGACTTTTAGAAATTCACCTCTCTGGTCCAGCAAAATAGGCATTACGAAGCTTATAAATAATCATCTTATTCCCACATCTCCCCAACAGCAGAGAGACTGGAGCTGCCAACAAATACGTTGGCAGTTCACAGCCAATGCAAATGATTATTGAAGGGTGATGCTTGCACGATGCATTCAGAAGTAAAAGCAGCAGTCGAGTTTTTTCTTTCGAGGACCAAAAAAGACAGGCCCCCTTAGTTTTCCCCTGCAGTTTTCAGCTGAGGCTTTCACTCCTTTTCTAGCACGAGGTCCATGGCTAGGTTTCTCTTGTTCAGACACTGAAGCTAAATTCTAGGAGGGAGAAAGAAAGCCTTTGGGTCCCGTAACTGTAGGATTCTGTTACTTATCAGAGTAGTTGCAAGCTGTGTAAACACTCTGAGCTATTTAAGTTTCCTGTGTTGAATGAAAATGAAGCGGCCTTCTCCCCTTCCACCCCCTTCTCACCCAACTTTTCTCTAAAAGAAAGTAACTCATGCAGAAAGGGGGTTGGGAGGGGACGGGACACGCTCTTTATGAATTTTCATTAGCATCCTTGCTATACTATTTTAAGGACCCTCCGGACTGGTTTTATTTATTATTTATTTATTTATGTATTTATTTCTTATGAAGAAAAGTATTGCTGTAGACTTTGAATTTTCTCACTCTATTCTTAGAAAATGACCTCCACTTACTCCCTTTCAGACAGAAATAAATGCCACAATTCACAGATAGTGCTATAGTCATTAATTATTTTACACATCTGAAACCAAATTAGGGCCAGGGCCTCAACAGGCGATAAAAAGAATGCCTCCCACAAGGTGAGACACTCTCCTTACCAGCAGAAGGAATTATTTAGACATTTCCCTATGGCCTGCTGTGGAGAATTGTTGCCTTTTTGGTATAATAACCAAGCAGCACTGGGCTTGTCCAAAGCACATGGCTCTTTGCTCAGTGCTTGATACACATTGTCTCACACAGTCCTGACACACCTTAGGATACAGGCATCATTTATGACCGCCAGAGGTAAGACGGGAGAGGGAGGCTCAGGGAGCATACACACCATTCTGGCTCCTATGGTCAGGAGTAAAGAGCCAGAACCCACACCCAGAGTGTCTCCACTGCAGACCTCATGGGCTTGTAGTAAGCAAGGTCTTGAGAAATACTGATGTTACTTAATGTCATTGGCTTCAAAATATCATTAAATCATTTTTCAAATTACCATATTTTTCTGATGTAGGATAAAAGGTTTCTTCCTGTTACTGAATAAGCTGGAAATGCAGACATAAGCATTCAAATCAGAGTAATGGAGGAGAGAACATAAAAACAAATAACGCACCCTATAATTATGTCCTCAAATTTTCCATTTGAAGCCTAGATAATGATGGGCTGTAATCATTATAAAAATAACAATCTATTATCACCACTATGAAATTAACAATTATTACAGAATTCATACTGGCTTTGAAAATCTCTCTTTGTTAACGTACCATCCTCGCCATCTCCCCCCTTTTGTGAACCAGTCGTAGAAACGAGTTTGTGTGGAAAATTACACAGGCTATATTATATAATTAGTGGTAGTTTGAGGAAGGAGGATGGTAAACCGTTGGATTTAGTCAACAATCAATTTTTTAATCTGTGAATGCTGCTCATCTCACCAAAAGAAGACAGACTGACTCTATCAAAAATATGATGGTGTAAGAATAGCCATTTCATGGAAATAAGCAAGGTGGTGGTGGGGTGTGGGGGTGATACTGCTGTGCCCACACCCCTACTTTGTTCATGTACCTGTGGTCACATCAACCACTTAGCAACACAAAACACCCACTGTCAACAAGAAGACAGAAAATTTATCTTTTTTTTTTTCAAAGCTTTACCAAAAAGATTTGTTTTGCCATCCTAGGCAATTGAAACACATTGTAACTTGAGAACCTATTTCATTCAAGGTAGTCTTTTTCCCAGAGTGAACTTGGCACTGTTGGACACACACACAACCCCAAGTGGCTGGGATGAAAAGAATAAATGCCTCCTTTGGTTTGTTTTTCTCACCCAAGAGCCAGAACACTCTGTCTCGGACCTGTAGGGAGCCTGGGTGTGAGGCTGAGTGAGCTCTGCTCAGCTGAAATCACTGGTCTGTGAACATTCCACTCGGCTTTCGCCAACTCCCAGGACACCTATTGTTCTGTAGTGTCACTAAGCTTGTCACCATGGAAGAAAGTATCCTCAGTAGAAAGCTTATCTCAGCTGCATCTGAAGACCTGATAGCTTCAGAGTATGGAATGTCTATCCCATGGGAAATCTCTCTTTTCTAAAGCCTTTTTGTGCCCCATGTCTGTTTCTTTTCTCTATTAATATTTCCCCCTTTCTACTGCCCCAACAACAACAAAAGAACTATTTTTCCTATTACGAATATCTGAAATAATGAAAACTTTATATACTGTATTTTTCGCTCCATAAGACACACGTTTTCCCCCATAAGTGGAGGGGAAAATGCCCATGCATCTTTTGGGGTGAATGTTCATTTCTCTTAGTTGCTGCAGGGCGCTGTGCCTGTAACATGTAGAATGAGCGACAGCTGGAGCATAATCATACCCGCCACAGAGGCATGAGGAACCCCCAGCATCTGCTGAATGAACTCCTGGTTCCGGTTTCCACAGCTGCATGCAGCGCAGGAGGGAAGGCGAGTGATGTTGTGTGGGCGCGTTCATCTGGCATCATCGAGAACAGATGTGAGAGGCAGGCTGCAGCAGTGGAGGGCGGTGCTGCAGCTGCTGGAGCTCTGTGTGAAGTGCTGACGTCACTTGTTGCCAGCCTAATAGCATTTCACTGGCTGGCTGACTGGCAGATAGGGGAGGGGCCAAGGGTGCAAGGCATGGGCAGTGAGCTGGGAAACCAGTGTGAGCACAGGCAAAGCAGTGGCAGACGGAGCAGGCTGTGCTGCTCATCTCCATCAGTTTTTTCCAGCTGTAATCCAGGTAGTATACCTATGTAGTGACATTAGAATTAAAAATAGCCACTTTCCCTAGTGCAGCAGCAGGGGGGCGGGGGTGGTTCATGAGAAAGATCGGATGAACAAAAGTGGAATGAGAGTGTGGATTGAAAAAGTTTGGTCTCAACGTCCTAGAGCAGTGGTTCTCAAACTTTTGAAGTTGGGGCACATTTAAAATCCTACAAATAATTGTAGGCGCACTATATACAAATTTCTGAGTAATATGTTATAATAATTAAGTCATATTAAATAAAAAAATAGAAAGTCCAGTGTGCTTTTATGGAAATTAAATGAAATAAATACGATAAAAATAAATTGATTCTGACATTAAAAAACATTTTTATGTTACATTTTTGAGTTATGCTTTTTAAAATTTGTAAAAAAGGGGTTAAAAAATTTAAAACTGACAAAACAATTATCTTTTTATAAATACATTCTTAGTAAGATTTAGTAAATTTGGCAGGTCTTGGCGCGAATGTGTTAAGTTTTTTCATTCTTGTGTTTATGAGAAACATGAGCCTGATGTATCCTAGCAATTTCTTCAATGTTTGGGCATATATTGAAAGGCAAACTCTCATTTCCTCATCAATACATTGAAGAATTCCTCTCTTTTTACTCTTAATTGTGTTAAGTGCAGAAAACCCCCACCATACATATCATCTTAACTTTACACCAAACAAAGGATAGAAGAAACTTGCCTCCAGTCTTTCTGGGGAACATGGGGTTAGTGTAAACAATCCAGCACCACAGCTTAACAGCCTTTTGCAACCTAATCAGGCAAGTGAGGTGGGGGGTTGGGCAAACTGTCAGCTTACAGCCAATTCCCCACACCTCTGTACACAAAAATCTAAACTCCAAAAACCCTGTTGTTTTTTGGTCCCCAACAGACACATATTTCTCTGGAATACCATAGAGCGCACCTGGAAATCTTCTAGGGCGTACCAGTGCTCCCTGGCACACACTTTGAGAACCACTGTCCTAGAGGGCTTCTGAAAAAATCTGCCCTATTAGTGCTTGACCAGTTAAGAGCACACACTAGTGAAACCACACACAGACACAAAACTTTAAAGAAGTGAAGACTCATCTAGCTGTAATTCCTGGGGGTCTTACAGCCAGTTGCAACCTCTCAACATTTCCATCAACAAACCGTTTAAGATCTTTATGTGAGAAAAGTGGAACAAATGGGTGGCTGCTCGGAATCATGATCTGACACCAACTGGACGAGTAAAGAGACCCAGTATCACTCAGGTTTGTGAATGGGTGGAAACATCATGGCAGTCAGTGAAGAATGAAACCGTGGTCGGTCATTCAAAAACTGTGGCATCAGCAGTGCCTTAGATGGCACAGAAGATGGCATCATATATGAAAGTAGCGAAGAAAGTGATACCAGGGATTGTGAGCAGCTGAGCTTCTTAAATTCTGACACTGGCGATGATGAGTCCCTGGGGTTCCTGGATAATTAGAGGAGTATTTGAACATTAAAGTCTCTTCTCATGTGTTAATATCAGTGCTAGTGGTTGTTAATACTGCTGTTGAGTTTACATTGTTGAAATATTATCGTGGTATATTTTATTAAATATTTTAACACACCATTTGGTTCAGAATATTTTTTTCTTATTTTCCTCCTTAAAACCCTAGGTGTGTTTTATGGTCACGTGTGTCTTGTGGAGCAAAAAAAATATGGTAGTTCATATGAAATGATGACCTCATTGGAGAAATAAAGAATTCTCTCATTTCATTTTTCTGATAACCTCCTTTGGGAATTCCAAAAACATTTATATTCAAATGAAAAAGGAAGATTACATATTGCTCTGGAGATCCTGCCCTACCAAAAATCTTTGTCCTAGATTATCTCTAGGTTGGCTATAGAGCATTGGGGCATTGGTATAAAATGACAGGTATATAGAGAGCTTCAAAAGCCAAATAACTCCCCTGTTGTTGAATTTCTCTGTATGTAGGCCTAAATAAATATAAACCAAATATATAATATTTGGACTTATTTCCATTTATTTTAAATTGAGATATAATTGATATATAACGTAGTTTCAGGTGTAGAGCATAATGAATCAGTCTTCTTACACACTGTGAAATGAACACCACAATAAGGCTAATTAACATTCATGATGTTCCATTGCTGCCCAAATTTCTTGTGATGAGAACTTTTCAGATCTACTCTCTTATCAGCTTTCAAATATGCAATACAGCATGATTAACTACAGTCACCATGCTGCATATCACATTTCCATGATATATTTTATAACTGCAAGTTTGTGTCTTTGACCCCTTTCACCCATTTCACCCACACCCCATCTCTAGCAAGCATCAAACTGTTCTATGAGCTCTTTTATTCTTTTCAGATTCCACATATAAGTGTAATCATAGAGCATGTTCTTTCTCAGACTTAAGGTCTATCGATATTGTTGCAAATGACAAGCTTTTATTCTAATTTTCTACTGAATATATGTATTACATTTTCATTATCCATTCATTCATCAGTATACACTTAGTTTGTTTCCCTATTTTGGCTATTGTAAAGATGGCTTCTCTTAACATGAAGGGGAAGATATCATTTTTGAGTTAGTGTTTTTGATTTGTTCAAACAAACACCCAGAACTATTGTAGACTTGTTGGATCATATGGTCATTCTACTTTCAATTTCTTGAGGAACCTCCATATTGCTTTCTGTAGTGGCTGAACCAATTTACATCCCCAACAGTGCACAAGGGGTGCCTTTTCTCCAGAGCCTCCCCAGTACTTGTTATTCCTTGCATTTTGATAATGCAAGGTGAGGTGACATCTCATTGTGGGTTTGATTTGCGCTTCTCTCATGATTAGTAATTTTGAGCACCTTTTCATGTACCTGTTACCCATTCGTATGTCATCTTTGGAAGAATGTCTATTCAGAGCTTCTGTCTAGAAATCTTTTTTGCTATTGATGAACTTATATATTTTCTGTATATTTATTAACATATTTTGGATACTAATCTCTTATCAGAAAAAATTTGCAAACATTTCTCTTTCATTGTTTAGGTTGCCTTTTCTTTTTGTTGAAAGTTTCCTTTGCTGTAAAGGAGGTATTTGGTATGATGTAGTCCAAATTATTTATTTTTGTTTTTGTTTCCTTTGATTTTGGTGTCAGATTAAAATAATTATTGCCAAGACCTACATTGAAGAGCTTACTGCTTATGTTTTATGCTAGGAGTTATATAGTTTCAGGTCTTACATTCAAGTCTTTAATATATTTTGAATTAATTTTGTGTATGGTATAAGATTGGGGTCCAGCTTCCCCAGCACCATTTTTTGATAAGACCTTCTTTCTCCATTGTATATAGTCTTCTTCCTGTCATATATTAATTGACTCTATATGAGTAGATTTATTTCTGAGCTTTCTGTTCTGTTTCATTGATCTGTGTATCTGTTTGTATGCCAATACCATTCTGTTTTGATTGCTATAGCTTCGTAATATAGTCTGAAAGTGGGGGACATGATGCCTCTAGCTTTGTTCTCTTTCAAAACTGCTTTGGCTATTGGGGTCTTTTGTGGTTCCATACAAATATTAAGTTTGTTTATTCTATTTCTGTGAAAACTGCCTTTGGAATTTTGATTGGGGTTGCACTGAATCTATAGTTCACTTTGAGTAGTATGGGTATTTTAACAACATTGAGTCTTCTAATCCATGAGCATGGAGTAGCTTTCTATTTGTGTCTACTTCAATTTATTTAATTAATATCTTACAGTTTTCAGCATATCAGTTTGTCACCTCCTTGATTAAAGTTAGTCCTCAGTGTTTTCTTCTTTCTGATGCAAAAGCAAATGGGGTTGTTTTCCTACTCTATTTTTCTGATAGTTTTTTATTAGTGTACAGAAATGTAAGATTCCTGTATATTGATTCTTTTTTATCCTGAAACTTTACTGAGTTAATTTATTAGTTATAATAGATTTTTGGTAGTGTTTTCTATATATAATATCATGTGATCTGCAGAAAGTGACACTTTTATTTCTTTCTTTCCAATTTGGATGCCTCTTATTTTTTTCTTACCTAATTGCTCTGACTAAGACTTTTAATACTTTGTTCAATAAAATTGGAGGGAGAAGGCATCCTTGTCTTGTCCCTGATGTTACAAAAAAAGCTTTCAGTTCTTCATCATTAAGTATCATATTAGCTATGAGCTTGTCCTATATAATCTTTATTATGTAGAAGTATATCCCCTCTACACCCATTTGGTTGAGAGTTTTTATTATAAATAGATGTTGAACTTTGTCAGATGTTTTTTCTGCATCTATTAAGAGGATCATATGATTTTTATAAAAAAAGGAAAAGCAATACTATTAATAATGAAAATGGGTAAAATCTCAAATAGACTTGGGGAGTTTTGATTCATCACCCTTCCTGCTACCTCCAAATTCATTTCTTTCATGTTCTACCCTCACTCCTTCAATAGTAAGGTCATCTGTTAAAGCCAATGATGGCCTTACCATTTTCTTTTTCCCACCCTCTCCTGTAACATGCCTCATCTTTTGATTCCAAATCCTCATCTGTCTGTTTAACTCTGTTTCAACTGCCACCAGCATTTCTCATCCAGAAGAATTCTAAGTGATCTCCGTTTTCACTCTTGCTTCCTCTACAAGGCAGAAACACTGATTTAAACAACAACAACTTTAAATTATATAACCCCAATCCTGAAAATGCTTTGGCTTTCTATTGTGTTTGCAATAAATTCCAGTGTCCTCAATAGTGCCCACACTGCTTCTGTTCAGCCTGCCCCGACCCCTTCTGTGACTCTCTTATCTCCACCTGTGTCCCAGCGCGCCGGCTTGTTTGGCGTTCTCCTAGAAGTCAGGCTCTTCTCTGGTTGGGTTAGTTGGGCAAGGAGGCTCAGGTGGCTGTGTTGTGTCAATGTGTTTTGTCAGCAAGGTCAGCTAAAGGAAAATTAAACTGCTTTCTGGTAAATGGAAGTCTACACTACCCTAGATCAATGGTGGAGCTCATTCAAAGCTGATCAAGTGGTGGGTCCTGATTAGTCAGATATCTTTGAGGTAGAAACAAGAGGAAAAAATTATACTGATTCTTACAGCACAGGTGTCCAGGCCCACCTCATCATATCGACTTAGATGGTTTCCTTTCATCTATGCAACCATCCACCCCTCCACTTAGCAAATTGTAACTGAGCACCACAGGCAGAGAATGAACAGCCTAGGGGACATTAAGACAAAAGAAGGATGCAATGGACAGCTCACTGTTCAAAGTTTGTGGCAGTAACACAGTGCTGAGACGGAGGCCTTTCCCTGCCTCAGCCCTTGAAAATAAACTCTATAATACAATGTTCACATGACTCCCTAAAACATTGCCACCCCCGTTAATTAAAATTCACGGGAATTATACTTATTTAGAGTAGGAAAGTATCTTTTTGACCAGAAAGGAGTTTTTACTCTAGAACCATTCACTAGCATCAGAGTTTCTAAGCTCATGCTCCCTCTTCTGATACATGCACACATATGCACATATCCTTCCCCTCAACTCCCAAAATACCATCCTGAAGCAGAGAGAGAGAGAAAGAGAGAGAGAAAGAGGGAGGTGGCTGCTTTGTTGGCACTGGAAGCCAGGCAATGACCGTGGACAGAAAACAAGCATGTCTTTGGTCCCACCAGTATTTTATGGCGCTAACAGGGTTATCAAGAAGTTGCATATTGGATGTGACAGGACCAACTGCCTTGTGATGCCTGGTAAATGGACTGTGGCCCACCCACACAAGCACAGTTGAAGAAGGGAGAGAACAACCAGTGTGACAGCTGTGCCACCTGGACCTTGCATTGACACAAAGACTTTTCTTATTTCATTCGATTGGGAACCTGCTTATTTAAGTCTTAGCCCAGGAGAGAGAGAGAGAAAGAGAGAAAGAGAGAGAAGGCTGTAATATCCGGATGGATAGTTAAACATGTTTATGAGAGCTTATTAAAAAAAAAACCCTCTGATTTAAAAAAACCAATCAGATCTCCACAGATAACAAAATAAAATGGCTTATTTATGCACGAACTGGGCAAGATAAGTTATGTCTCAGTGTACTGCTGAATAGCAGGAGGCTTTGGCCACTGAAAGGAAAACTGGGGTCAGACTGGGAGAGATGACCACCTGCAGAGGCCACGTGGAAAGGCCACTAGCTCAGCCTTAAACTGGTCCACCAGTGCTCATTTCCAATTCTCCCTCCCAGCAGCACACACAACTCTGTTGCCCCTTCTAACACTGCATTCCAGGAGCGAGGTCAAAATCGTATGTCTTATGACTCTGCCTTGTGGAGGATGGTTTACCAATTGGGGTTCATGGGACTAGATCAGGAGTAGTCAACCTTTTTATACCCACTGCCCACTTTTGTATCTCTGTTAGTAGTAAAATTTTCTAACTGCCCATCGGTTCCACAGTAATGGTGATTTATAAAGTAGGGAAGTAACTTTATAAAATGTATAAAGCAGATTTACAGCAAGTTAAAGCATATAATAATAATTACTTACCAAGTACTTTATATCAGATTTTCTCTAAGTTTGGCAGAATAAATCTTTATAAAACAACTTACTATAGTTAAATCTATATTTTTATTTATACTTAGCATACATAGAAATTACATTAGTTAATTGAATTATTAGTGGAATCCCTGAGGCTGATGCTGGGAAACTAAATATTGAATATCCGGTTCAATTTTTGTGAGGGACAAACAAAGGTCTCCCCTTTCAGAAATATTCAGACAGTTTCTTTCTTTCGTCATAATATGATTAACAGCACTAAATCCTGATTCCACAAGATATGAGGTAGGGAAAGGTATCAATAAACTGAATACCATTCTCCACATATTTGGATATAAGACCGGCATTTTTTATTTTGCCATAGGTTTTCATATCCACCACTGTTGAATTTATGTTACTTTCTTCATCACATCTAATTTCTAACAGTTCTTCTTGGCAAGTTGTATCAGCCTCTTCAATATTTGCAGTAAAAGAATTTTTCATCCAGTCATATACCTTCAATTTCAAAATATCTTCAAATTGTTTTTCCATATACAATTTAAGTTTGTAGAGATGGCAACTGAATCTGTAATATCCTCTGGAGTTACATCATCTTTTATAGATGATAACTGAGGAAACTGAGGAAATTCTCTCTTTAATAGATTATGACGAAGTAGTTCAAGTTTGTCAATAAATAATAGCACAATACTTTGGCAACCTATAAGAGTTTTACTAGCTCCTTGAAGCTGCAAATTGAAATCGTAAATCTCTTGAAAATATCTGCCAAGTAAAAGGCATCATTCTTTACTGTTTTTAACTGTTGACACAGATTGGTCTCATTATTACTTTCAAAAAATTGTATGACACTATCATATAATGCTACAAATCTAGCCAAAGATGTATCCTTTGACAGCCACCAAACTTCTGTGTGCAGAAGTAACTTAATAAAATCTTCATTATTGTCCTGGCAAAGCTGCCGAAACATTCTATCATTCTTTGCATTGGATTTGATCTTGTTTACGGCTCAAATTATTATAGTTAATGATGAATGGAGACTTGTACTTAGATGTTTTCCTGCAAGATGTTGTCTGTTCACCACACAATGAATACATAAAACATTTGGCACTTCCTGCTTCAAATAAGCAACAAATCCACGATAACAACCTACCATTGATGGTGCTCCATCAGTAGCGCATGCAACAATATTATTCAAAGGAATATTAGTTTTTGTAAAGTATGTTCTCATAGTATTAAATATAATCCTTTTGTATCTGTGATGAGATTTATTGCGAATAGCACTTCTCGTGATATATGTATTGATTTCATCAAAATAGCATACATATGCCATCAATAAAGCATCATTATCTGCAATGGCAGATTTGTCCAATTGCATGGAAAATGAAGAGTTTTGAAGAATACTTATGTTTGTTTTCAACATTAACTGCCATTTTATCAATTCATTGCTTTACTGTGCTATCGCTTAGGGGCAATGTTTTTAAAATTTGAGGTATATCCTGATGCGTTACTGTTGAGATAAATTCATTATAGAGGGTATTATTATTACACTTTCCCTAATATTATTGCTTTTACCATTTTTTGCAATTATTTGTGAAATGTGATAAGTGGCAACTAATCCAACTTTGTTCATTGTATGTTGTTTCTTAAATGATGCAACGATAGTTGAGCGATTTTGAAATTATTTTATATATTTCCTGAATATATTCAATGGGTTTGTCCTTGTCATTTGGATGCTTTGTAGAAAGATGTTCTCACAATCGACTTGGCTTCATTGCCTCATTGGATAATATTTTATTGCACAATAAACACATTGGATTTTGTTTATTTGCAACAGATGCTATGAAACCCATCTTCAGATACTCTGGCGAATAGTCGCGTGCGTATTTTTTATTTTGAGACATGGGCTCATGATATTTCACAATATTTTGTTTGAAGCTGTAAGCACGTGCTTGCTCTCAGAAATCTAACTATGTACTGACTTTAGTTTCAATTATGTAACAATTTAGCTTCACTTACGTAATGTGAAAAAAACTTATGCGCTTGAAGTCTGTTGCATGGTCACGATGTTACAAGTGTGGTTGAGCAAGAGTTTGTCCAGACGAGATGAGACTAAGTTAGTGAGTATCCGTGGTTGTGCATTTTATAAAATTTTACATAGCAGGTGTTGGCCAATGGCATCACTTCTTTGCGATCGGGGCAAAGTAGCGAGACATAGGCTAGTATTGGCAGTCCAATGGGGGGTTCCTAGAATGTCACCCTATTACCCTAAAATCTGGGAATCGAGACAAAAATATGAGTTAATTGGTATCTCCATTGTCTGGCAGTTTCTGTCATAGAAAGAAGAGTCGAACCATGAAGTTCTTTGTCTATGGGGTAATAAAACAATGAACTGCTAGTTTTGGGGGGACAATAGCGGTCATAAACTGCCCACCAGATCTGGCGGTGGGTCTGGACCTGGGGTCATGTACCTGGCTGCTTGTGGATGCGGTCCCAATACAGATGCCCTGTAACAGACTCTTACCTCTGTCCTGATCTTGACTGGTCAACAGTTAGTCGATTAGTATGTAATCCTGCCCTGTTTGGTTGCTCCGCTACCGCCCACCGTGAAAGCTGGAACGCCCACTAGTGGGTGGTAGGGACCAGGTGGACTATCTCTTGTCTAGATGATAGAGAATGTAGAGTTTTAAATTTTTATTTCATTTTTCTATGGGTTGGCAGCAGGGAATTCAGCTTTTTTGGAGTTAGCTTTGTATAGTCTCTTTGACCCACCTCTGTGAATTAAGGAAGGTTGAGAGCCAGGGGAGTTTTCAGGCGGTCTTGTGGTGAGATTTGAGCTACTCCCCTTGCCTGATGTCATGAAAGGCTCACCTGGGGAAAATAGGCAGGGAGAGCCAGAGTGGAGGTCGGGGGGCGGCTTGGCCTCAGAGCTGCAGAAACTCGCTCCTTTACATCCTCCACAACCAGGCTGAGCCCATGGGCTGAACAGGCCAATGTGGACAGGTACACCTGGTGACCATGAGGCCATAGGATGGCCATGCACATCTGAGTGGACATCCAGGCAGAGGTGGATTGCTGGGGAACTCAGCAAGGACCAAACGAAGGTTTCTACCCACCTGGACCTCACCCTGAAGGGAGCTTGAAACCAATGTGAATTGCTCTGGGAAAAAACAATTTTTCTTATAAACCAACATATTGTATGGACTCCTGATAGAGTGGCAAAGTGTGTGTGTGTGTGTGTGTGTGTGTGTGTGTGGTGGGGGGAGCTTTCCAGACTACATGGATCTAAAAAATTACCTGGATTAAGTCAGAAAATTGAGACCAAAGAACTTTCTGTGATGAATTATCAGGACAGATGATTCACTCTCAGTTTCAAAGGCTGTATAGTCAGAGATCATATTACAGTATTGAGTATGATGGAGAAGAAAGACTGAGGAATAAGGGGGTATGAGGCACTGCTTCTCAGTTTCTGCATCGTTAATACTCTGGGAACTTGTCTGGAAGGCAACTGAATTATGTAGATAACCTGACATAAGGAATAAAGAAAAATCTAGTTCATCTCTGATATAATATATATCAAATGGTGACCAGGAGATGTCTGAGCTATTAGGTCTTTGCTATGAAAACTATTTCTGCAAATTATATTATTAGAAGAGCTGTACTTATAGAGGCATTTTAATGCATATCTATAGTTTCCTCTCATTGACTTTCCTGTGTTCTAGTGGAAGGTCAGCAGCACACATACTTACTATGCCTTAAAATCATGACAAGGTCTTATCCCTTAGAAGACCACCCAGTCACTCCTCATACAGGAAGATGGTAATAAATGAAGGGACATATTGCATCTACTGTCAGTGCATTAGTGGACTTGAAAAGAAATAGCCTTCTTTCTCTCCTCAACATGTAAAACACTTGGGCACTGGGAAACAACAATTATGACGATGATAATGATATTAATAAGCTCTTGCTTTTATGTTTATGGTTTATAAAGTGCCTTTTACTTACATTATCTCTGACCCTTGCCACACAGTCCTGCATGGAGTTATCTGCCTCATTTTACAGCCATAGAGAAAACAACAACGCAAGGCTTTAGGCCCAAGCCTCTAACTGGGGAGCCAGGGGAGAGCTCCTGCTTCCAGAGCAGCGTGCATACATAATGTGTTGAGTAATTCTCAGTGATTACTAACATTGAAAAGTCCTAAATATTCACATACAACTGTAGGTTTTCAGCTTTTCTTTAAAAATCTCAAGGCCTGATCACCATTTTTCTGCAGCTACTCTCCTTAAGCAGGACATGAGTGCTTGTAGTTGTCATCGTCCCACTGTGCCCTGTCACCCATTACTGCCCAGACACTCGGCATGGTCCATATGGATGCTCGAATTTGCAAGTGGTTCTCCAGAAGGATTAAAAAGGTTGTTAAGATCAAATGGTGAATAATGACAGAAGCAGAAACTGAAACCAGAGTTTCTATACCAAGTTCATCTCTGCTCTGTCTCTAGAGAGTAGCCCTCAAGAAGAATGGCCTGATTGGGTTATTGGATTCCCAGATATGATATCCAGGAATCTGCATTTCACACAGTCACCCAGGTTGTTGTTTGACTGAAATCCAAGTCTGTGATAAAATGCAAGGGACACTGTCCTAGGGAATCTAGAGACCAAGCAGTTTCTTTGGTCCTTTGACTAAACTATCCTGCCTCTCTGCCACTGAAGCTGCAAGTCTCTGAGCACACAGAGTGCTGTGCTCTGACTCTGATGGATATATAATTTGGGGGACTTTAGCTTTATTCATCATTCATAAACTGGGTTAAGATTTGCCTTCTCTGTGCCACTTAGATGTTTGTGACTTTCCTCATTCGTTCACTCACTAAATACTGTAATTATTGAATGCCTCTCGTACTATACACATGTGAGACTGTGAGAATTCAAGATCACATTGAAGAAATGGTTCTTCAGTTGACCTGTCCAACTATTGACTCCAACTGAGAATGAGCTATGGGCCTGGATTACCTTAAAAGTTCTTTTATATTTAACTTGTACTGAAAGCACAGACTTACTTAGAATCCAGAGGAACTCACATGGTTGATAAAAGTCCTATGATGCTATACCGTCCATGGTGGCCACCAAATAGTCAGCTTCACTTGATTAAATGACTTCCTTTTCAAATGCAAGTTGAAGATTTCATTCTCTAGACAATGCATTATGAAAATAGGCTACTACTCACATGTCAGATTTTAATCCTAGAATGTCACCTGTTGGCATGAGATTGCAAATAGCTGTAATTCCTTGCCCATGAGAGGATGGAGATGTTTATACCTAAGTTATATCTTATAGCTTTTCAACAAGTCTTTTTGTTTGTTTTGTTTTTTAAGATCCTTAGGGAAACAAAAGACAAATATTAGTTCTAGCCTTCTCTAAAATTTTACAAGTATACTGAGTACTTGATACTCAAAATGTGATCCCTCGACCAAATATATGCATATTTCCTGGGAGCTTGCTCAGAATGTAGTTTCTTAGCCCAAATCTATGTTTTTACAGGTTCTCCAGGTTACTCCTATGCACATGGATGTTTGAAAAGCCCTGAGTTGGGTTCCTTGTCAACAGTTCTAACTCACTTTATTGGGATAATAATTTCCCAGTAAATACATATACCAAATCATTATGTTGTATGCCTTAAACTTACACAATGTGATATGTCAGTTGTATCTCCACAAAGCTGGGGGTAAAAACCCAGGCCCAATATATGTCTGGTTGTGCTTGTAAATTTATATTATAAGGACCTTTGGATGCATAAAAACTAGGCAGTAGGGGTAGAATATGTTAGAAGTTATCTAGGAACTAACCTGCTGAAAAGTGTTAATGTTTCTAATGATATTTTTCCCATTCTTGATTTCAAGTAAGCATAGTGGGAAAGTATGGGACATACAGAAAGTTTAAAAAAATACTTTGCAGAAGACACATTCTTATAAATTTATAAAGATTTGGTATGTATTAAGGACATGAACATCTTGCCTTTTATATGTGTCATTTTTCATTTTTATTGTTTTAGTGTGTACATTTATCAGAATCTTTATGTTTTAATGTAATCATGTCAGTAGAATTTTTTATTATGTTGAAAGTAGTGATTTTCAATTTTTGTTATACATTGGAGCCACTGGAGAACTTTGAAAACTGTTGCTTAGACTCTCCACCTCTCTTCTGCCAGATATCTTGATTTGATAAGCATCTTATGTGGTATAAGAGTTCAAAATGCACCCAGGTGATTCTGTTATGCAGTTAGCATTGAGAATTGTTGCCCTAGAAAGTCTTGCTCTAGAATAGATGATGTTCAGTTATAAGTGCTTGTAATTGGACCATGGTTTTATTATTTAGCTGTTTCTTTCTTTTGTTTATGATTTTTTTTTTTTAGCTCAACCCAGGATACATTTGTACTCTTTGAATAATATTTTATGTTCTCTTTTCTTTCCATAATTCCTCTTCTATTTTCTCCCTATGTTTCAGCAGATAATTGGTCTGGAAAATTCTAGATAATTGCCTGACCAGGCGGTGGCGCAGTGGGTAGGGAGTCGGACTGGGATGCGGAAGACCCAGGTTCGAGACCCTAAGGTCGCCAGCTTGAGTGCAGGCCCATCTGGCTTGAGCAAAAGCTCGTCAGCTTGGACCCAAGGTCGCTGGATCCAGCAAGGGGTTGCTCGGTCTGCTGAAGGCCTTCGGTCAAGGCACATGTGAGAAAGCAATCAATGACAACTAAGGTGTCACAACGAAAAACTAATGATTGATGCTTCTCACCTCTCTCTGTTCCTGTCTGTCTGTCCCTATCTATCCCTCTCTATGACTCTCTCTCTCTCTTTATTCCTGTAAAAAAAAAAAAAAAAATTCTAGATAATTTATCACTGCAGTGGTAAAGGGTCAGAAAAATCACATGACAAAAGTAATAAGTTCAAGAAAGTTCTGATCTAAAAATGTTTAGCAAGACACAGGAGGGGATTGGGCTCACTACTTCATTTGCAAACAGTTACTAGTTGTACTTAGCTTTTTACTGACTAAATTGGTTAAACTATTCAGTTAGATAGATTCAAGTACAGTCTTGACCATAATTATCAGAAAGACCCAGTGGAAATTCAGTTCCCTGTCATTCCAGAGTCTTTAAAACTCTACTGTTGAACAATTGCTGTATTACAATATTATTATAATTCTTCTACAGCAGGGTCCCCAAACTTTTTACACAGGGGGCCAGTTCACTGTCCTTCAGACCATTGGAGGGCTGCCACATACAGTACTCCATACATTGACCACCAATGAAAGAGGTGCCCTTTCCAAAAGTGTGGTGGGGGCTGGATAAATGGCCTCAGGTGGCCGCAATTTGGCCCGCGGGCTAGTTTGGGGACCTCTGCTCTACAGAGTAAGGTGGTTTTGAATGAATACAGTAGCTGTCAGAGGCATACACATCACAGAGTAATCATTGTGATGGCTTGGGTATAGTCAGAAGTCTTGATACTGCATTATCTAATCCTGACTTCAGCTTGGAGGAAAAGTAAAATACCCTTTCCTATAAAATCAGATGACATTACTGAAGAAGGCTTTGCAGCTTTTGCATAATTTCACCAGTTTTCTGTGCCCCATTAGATTGTCACCAGTCTTAAGATGTTAGAAGATTGAAGCACCACACTATCGCAATCAGTAATATTTCTCAGCCTCCCTTTAGATTCACTTTATACATAAACTAAAAGGGCAAATGGAATATATTTTCCTTCTAAATATTTGCTTAAGTGTCATTCAGACTTGAATTCTTATCTTTATCGCAATCCAGTACACAAGAACAAAGAGAATTTTTGACATTTCTGTGTTCTGAACATCCCAGAATCCAGGGCACGGAAACCTATCCCAAGTATGTGCTCCTATCGGAGTGCAGCCTTTCACTAAGCAAGACATTGAATATGTGCTATCAAGTCTCACAATTTAATAAGATACTATAGACATTGTTATACCTTCCTCTTTACATCATACTCAATAAACCCATCATCTCTATAAAATACCTGTCCAAGGGTAGAAGAACAAATAACACTTAATGAAGAGCACTTTTACGGAAAGGAGGAAGGAAAACGCTTCACTGAAGTATCAGTAATGCAATGAGCGTCATGCTCACAGGCAGCTGTGAACGCAGAAACTGAAGGGCAGTTTGGGCACTCACACTTAAATCATCAGGTAAATGCATGGTCATTCAATGTTCAGCAGGCCAGGAGAGATGTGACTGCAGCTATGCTTGGGCAAGAAGTCTGGTCACAGTGTGTCCCAAGGTGGGAGTAGGGAGAGGGGACTGACAAAATGATTTAGGATGCTGCTAGTTTTTAAACAAGAAAAACTAGGGGCTAGACTAGAGTGAAATGAGAAAGGACTGGGGAGGAGGAACACATTTAATAGACACTGTGTAGAAATTGTCTTAGAGTTGTCTGGATAAGGGAGCCAAGGGAGACAGAGAGGTTAAAGGTTTTAAGTGTAACTGGTCGTAGAGGTCAGCCAGTGAGGAGACAGTTAAGAACAGGCCTGGGAAGAGATTGTTGGGCATCTAAGCTAGTAAGCACATTTTAGATACACAGTCAATAGTCAGCAAAGCTGAGAAGCTCCGATCACAAGCTTTTGGGATATTCTGCCAAATCACTAGCTCTCTATTCCCCTTGAGTTCTTTTGACTTCTAATCCTTGATTGTGCCTTTGGATACAACTGATACAGGGAGCAAACAACAGTCAACCTGTTGTTTAAACACTGCCTTTTATTGTGCTATGTTCCCTCTTGATATTATGAAGACTCAGCTTTCAAATTCTTCAAGGCAATACAAACATTCCCCCCAAAAGCACCTCCTGCATGCTCTTCCATCTTGATTAGGGAAACAGTTTAAATTCAGTGATAATGTTATGATGATCGCAGAAAAGTGAAGACAGCAAACACTGTGTACATTTTTCACTCAGAAAGAAAAGGGAGGTTCTCCTCCTGGGCGCCATCACTATGGAGGGGTTTGTATGGGACAGTAGGAATCTGAAGAGTGGGCTTCCCACCTCTATATGTTCAAGTTGTGATGTTGGGCAAATCTTTTAGTTTAAGCTTTATCTTCCTTCTCTGAGAAAGATAATGATGGCTACCTTAGAGAGTTATTTTGAGTATCAACTAAATTAATTGGTGTCAGGATACATTATAAACTACAAATCCCTGAAGAAAGCTGAGTCGTCGTTCTTGCGTTTCATAATGGTGAAATCCCTGGATCTGTGGAGCCTCTCCTTCCTCCATTATTGAATGTGTTCCCAGGACACTCTGAGAGCCCATTAGCCTTTGCAGAAATTAATCTGTGATTGTGATTCCGGAACTTGACCTTACCCTCTTCTAAAAAGATGTGGGCCTATTTGAGTGGGCAAGTGTGTAAATGAACACGGAAAAAGTGGGTAATTGTTAAACTCATAACTGAATACTCTTTCAGGGGAATTCTCTCTCTCTCTTTTTTTTTTTATCCTGTGTCTCAATTCTCTTGGATAGGCCAAAGAGATGCCATTGAGCTTTGCTCAAGAGAACACTCCATAGCTGGACACTGTGGTCCCTGTAGTAAGCTTTTGGAGTCTGATGAGGTCAATGTCAGAATTCTCAGCTCAGGTTCCATGGCTGCAGCCTGGGAGATGAGCGTGCTGGAGGTTCCCATGGGAAAGGCTGCTCGGAAGTGCAGCCTGTCAGACTGTGTGTTAGTGCTTCAACACTGACATTACACTATCTGTTGCTGTCCTTTTTGCATCAGGTTCTCATGCTGTGGTGACAGGCCAACACCATTGTTTAGACTGACCAACCCTGTCAGAGCAAGTGGTCCACCATGAGGGCATCCTTGGTTAGGAGCATTTATGTCAACTGATTTCAAGTCATGTTTCAAAATCCAGGTATACCCCTTACTGACCCCGTAGGTGGCATGCTCCTGCCAAGCCATGTCAGAATCTCTGTAAAGCACATCCTGTCTGTCCGTTGTTTTCTTTTGGGTCTTTAGAGAGGCTTTATGTCTGACTGATTCTTCAATGGGGGTTGATGACTGGCACTTCAGAACTGGTATTCTCAGGGAAACAGACTCAATAAAGGGAAACCGTGTATTCCTTGACTACATGGCTGTCTGAATGAGATAAACTCTTTTGTAGGAAATATCCTGATCAAGACACCATCTAATACATCTCTTTCTAATTTAAATCTTTCTATCCAGAGGGGACATGCCTGCAAATATGTATTGTCCTAATCTCTCTATCCCCTCCCATACAATCATTTTTACCAACACTCGTTTGAAGTCATTTGAAGAGTGAAAAAAACAAAACAAAACAAAAGAAAACCAGACCAAGAGTTTGGCTGCCCCATCTCCTATGAAGTATCTTCATGCCCTGACCACTATATTCAGGGCTGGTTCCATAATTAAGGGGAAAGATAATTTCAGGGTATGCTCTTGGAGGAAATTGTTCTCTTATAGAAACTGTTGGTTTTAGTAGATAGACTGCTTAATGTTTCCATGGTTTGTAACCTGCAGTGGGCTTGGCATTTTGCCATGGTGCGGTGGTGGGCCTGGGGCACTGAAGTGTCTGTACATGATCAAATACCATATTTCCCCATGTATAAGACACTCCCTTGTATAAGATGCACCATAATTTGGGGGCACAAAATTTTAAAAATAAAACGTGTTACATGTTATTGAACTCAAGTTTTATTCATCATAAAATTCATTCAACTCCTCATCTGCACAAAATGCAAGGAAAAAATGATACAACCACTGTATAAGATGCACCCAGTTTTTAGACCCCAAATTTTTTGAAAAAGGGTGCATCCTATATATGGGGAAGTACGGTAGTTGGTCAGGGCATGTGCTGAGCTGATTGCCTAGCACTCCTATCACCATGACTCTGCTGTTCCTTCCACTATGAGGAAATAGTCTGTGCTAATGGGGTACCTGTGATTAGGGTGTTCTCCAAAGCATCTGAACAACTCTATCTTGAGTGCCAAGTGCGTATTTTTTTAATGATAAAACTCCTGAGGAATATTTACAACAACGTGCACAGTCTGTCTCTCTAGTAGCCATCCTGAAAAAGACAAGCATCTGTCTGCTTATTGCCTTCGCTGGGACCTGGTCCTTGGCATTATTCTACCATTTTGTATGAAAATGTTCCCAACCCATTGTTCTCATGACTTTTAGAATTAATATGTATTAATTGATCAAACAATTACAGTGTGCTTACTGTGTCCAGGCATCATTAGACTCTCAGGAAAGCAAAGATGAAGGAGACAGAGTCCCCTGTCTTCACTTCCTTCTAGTCCAATGGCAGAGTGAGACTAGAATAGTCAGTGTACATCTCTATTATCTTACTATGATTGAAGGAACATCTAGGGCCAGGACCTGGGAAGTGGGGCAAGAAAAGATGTAATAAAGTGAGACTCAAGTGAAACCTTGAAGGAAGAGTATAGGAGTTAGCTAAGTGGACAAGCTAATAAAAGAGATTTTATGCAAGCGTTAAGTATGCATCAAGATGAACAGCCTATAATTAAAATTTTTCCATAAACTGATTTTGAAGAAATCCCTATTCAAAACTGTGCTAGTTGTGACAAGGTAGCATATTTTTGAAAGAATGAATAAGCCAGATGTGCTTTTTGTAGTAGAAGGAATTAGCTCATAGAGGTTTGCAGCAAGTCTGGCTCTTTAGATTGGGATGGTGTCACAGAGGACTCTGGGTAAACAGCTGATCAGTGTGAACAGCTCACAACAAGGATCGAAGTAATTATCCACTGAAGATGCTATGTGCAAAGGCAGAAGGACTTTCTGTTAAGAAATAATGAATCTCAACTTAAACACTAGTGACCACATTATCTAGAAAAGTTAATTAAAGATGCCATTTCATTAAAGAGTTAGGCTGGTGTGACAGCCACAAGCCTAAGTTCCTGATGAAACACAGCATTGAACACCCCTCGAGTTCAGCCAAAGTTGTTTTGGTCACTGGAGAGATTTAATTCATGTACACTGCCATGTCCTTATCATGATCCTCATTGACCATCTACCCAATGCCAGTTGTTATGGGAGTAATTCCTGTTTGTTTTTATTTCACTTTTATTCCAGAGAACTATTAATAATAGTCACTAGCGACATGTGCTACTTAAATTAAAATTACATTAAACTGAAATTAAGTATTTTATTCCTCAAATCCATCAGTCACTGTTCAAGGTCTCAGTAGCCCCATGAGGTTGTGTCTACCATCTTGGGCAATGCAGATGCAGACACAGAACATTTCTATCACAGAAAATTCCATTCGGCAGTGCTAATCAATGAACACCTGATTAATCTCACTTACCCATATTATAAGAGTATTAGGTCATGCTTTTCAAGAGGTCTTCTTTGTCATTTATAAATTATTGATTTCTGTGGATAAAATATTCAAAAGTTGGACAATTTACCAGTAACTTTGAAAGATATGCCAATTCTTTTTAAAAAAGTGAAAAATTGAATCCAAACCATTTCTAACTTTAATGAAGATTTGACAATGTGTTTAAATAGCATTTTTTTTTTTTTTTTTTTTTACAGGGACAGACAGACAGGAGCAGAGAGAGATGAGAAGCATCAATCATCAGTTTTTTGTTGCGACACCTTAGTGGTTCATTGATTGCTTTCTCATATGTGCCTTGACTGTGGGCCTTCAGCAGACCGAGCAACCCCTTGCTGGAGCCAGTGACCTTGGGCTCAAGCTAACGAGCTTTTGCTCAAGCCAGATGGGCCCACGCTCAAGCTGGCGACCTCGGGGTCTCAAACCTGGGTTCTCCGCATCCCAGTGTGACGCTCTGTCCACTGCACCACTGCGTGGTCAGGCCAGCATATTCTTTTTTTTAAAAAAAAAAATTATTTATTTATTTATATTTTTCTGAAGTGAGAAGCAGGGAGGCAGAGAGAGACTCCAGCATGCGCCAGACTGCGATCCACCTGGCAAGCCCACCAGGGGTTGATGCTCTGTCCATCTGGGGCATTGCTCTGTTGCAACCAGGGCCATTCTAGCACCTAAAGCAGAGGCCATGGAGCCATCCTCAGCGCCCAGGTCAACTTTGCTCCAATGGAGCCTTGGCTGTTGGAGGGGAAGAGAGAGACAGAAAGAAAGGAGAGGGGGAAGGGTAGAGAAGCAGATGGATGCTTCTCCTGTGTTCCCTGGCCAGGAATCAAACCTGGGACTTCCACATGCCAGGCTGACGCTCTACCACTAAGTCAACCCGCCAGGGTTAAATATCATATTCTTTCAGTTTGCAAGTGGGAAAAAGACTTGTGATGTTTTTGTTGCTGTTTCTTTAGAACATAGTTTCTAATTGACCCAGGAAAGAGGGAATAAGATAAAATGTGATAAATTAGTTGATTATGAACAGTTGGTGGTGGTGGACAGATGAGAAGTTTGGATAACCTGCCTGGTATAGAATAAAATTAGTTATTTAGTTCTGAATTGAAACTCAGTGCTTCTTTTAGAGTATTGTTACATTATCAGCTGAGTCATCCAAATGTTAGTGATACACATGAGTGAAGGGAAGCAGAAAATGGACTTTGGTTATGATAGCATGAGCTAAGTCCAGTGTTGGAGTGTCCACATATGTGATTGTATTCCAGATGAAAGGAGATCTACAGTGCTTTTTGAATACTAAATCAACAACAGCATTTTTGTGAATATAAAGCAAGCCTAACATATGCGACAAATTGGCACATTTTCTCCTGGGCTTCTGGCAATGTCTATTGTTATACATACAACCCAAGGTCAAGGAGTAGGGCTTCACTAATTAAGAAAGAGTCCTATTTATTGGAATATAATTAAGTTGATAAGAATGAACTGTAACAAAAGCAGCAAAATAATAATAATAATAATAAAAGCTCAGCTTGAAACAGTCTAGTTGCTAAATACAAAGAAATAAAGTAATGGGGATACTTAGCAGGGAAAGAACATAGTGATCATTCTGGAAATGTTAACATCTCCTAATAGGCTGTTATGCATCACACACAAGATGAACCCAGTGCAACCGGCTTTTTAAGCTGTCAGTGGAGGAGGGTCAGAGGGGGTTTCCGTATTGAGGATTACAGAAATTCCGGTTATATTCCTCCCTACTCCTGACTATCACCTCCTTGTTCACATGCACCTGTTCTGTGCACTGGTATCACTGGCCTTCCAGTCCTAGTTGGCTCTTCTCTCGGCTGTTCTCATTCACAGCAGTGTATTTTAATTATTAGGACACAGATTCTGAAACAAAATGCCTAAATTGCAAATCCTAGGCCCATCACTTGCTAGCCATGTAACTTTGCACAAGTCAGTAAACTCTCTAAATCCTCAGTTTCCTCATCTATAAACTGAGGATGCTAATAATGCCTACTTGATCAGGTTGCTATAAGAATTAAAGGAGTAATAACAGTTTCTGGCCTAGAGTAGTAAGTGCCACATAAATGTATGCCATCATTCGCAAAATGTTCCGTCTTCAGGAAGACATTGTAGCAGTGGTCCATACATTCACCATTTGGTCATATGATCGTGATATAAATGCAAGTCTCTTCTATCCTTGTGTTGTTTGGACCATCTAGAGTTTGATGTCCCTTGTGTCCCAGCCCCTGACATCTACCTTCCTCATAGGTGGGATCAATGCATAGTTGTAGATTAATAATTGCTTGCTTCTACCTTCTCTAGCTGATCAATCAGGACACTGTTCCATTTTGATTGTTTCTATCAGAGTATAATTCTATTTTCTGTTTCTTGGGGTCATTCTGTGAAAGGACTGGCTAACCATTGCAGATCTTTTTGCTCTATCATTAAATTTTTAAAAATTCACTAAAGACATTTCTTAAGTTTAAAATGAGTTAAATGTGAATTTTCATTATTCAGTCCAGGCTGGGTAATAGGCTGTAGACTGATGGTGGTCAAGAAGAACAGATGAATTGGATACATATGTAGGTAGTAAAACATGATATTTACATGTAAGAAATTAAGAAAACAGGCCCATAATGAAGTTGCTTATGCTAAGGCCACATTACCAAACAGAGACTTAAGAGTTTCAGCTCTCCCAGAGATGGAAAACTAAACCAGGCAACCAGGAATCACCTGATAGACAATGACCTTGCAATAAACAGACTGTGACCTTGCAATAAATAGACCGTGACCTTGCAATAAACAGCCCACATTTTTTCCTAATATAACTTCCTTGTTCCTGCTCTCTCTTTATTTTGTACAGTTCTTCCAGACCCGTCTGCCAGATTTGATGCTGCACAATTTGTGGGTTGCTAAATAAAGCTAATAAGACCTTTTACATTTTTGGTTGAATTTCTTTTGACAGTTTGGTGGCAGTAATGGGACCCAAAGAAGACTTCTGATGGCTTCCAAGACAACAAGAAACACAAGTGTTGGCACTCATGAACCCTTTGAGTTCTCTTTTGAAGTTTGCATGGATAAGTTCCTCCCAGATCTGAGCTCCATTCTCTTTGCATTTAACTCCTGATCTAATTGTTTGTCTATGGGCCAATCTAGACTGACAAGAGGCTCCAAGTAGCATCCTTTAGTTAGTCCACAGTCCCCATTTGTTGGGGTTTTTGTTGATTCAGTCTGTAGTTTCACTTTGAAAACTATGCACCTAAGGTCTTCTCCTGGCCAGTCTGTGGTGCCATCTCTTTGGTTGCTGCTGGTGTCCATAGTTACGTTTCCTCAGTTACTGCTGGCTTCTATTAATGTGCAAATGTGGTACAGAAATAATATATCTATTATTGTTCATGGGAATGTCAGAAGTCAAAGCTACAAATTGGTGGGCATGGGCCAAGCACTTAAAACTTGTTTGAGTTCTTGTCATATAACTCTAAGGCTCCCATGTTAGGAAAAGTTGGTCACAAAATGGGTTAAATGCATTAAATTGACACAGGGCTATCTGCCAACCTCAAGAAACTTTCTGTGCAATAAGGTACATTGTACAAATACCACACATTCCTCAACACAGTAGCACACCCCTCTTCAGTATAAACTTGACTCTGAGAAGCCCAAGGCTTAGCCAAAGAAATGGGATCACTTTTTAATGAACTGATTCACCACCTTTCCACACAACTAATTACTTCATATCTAAGAACTGTTGTCCCGAAAGGCACAGAAATGTCAAAAAACTCACCAAGACAGCTGAGAATCACAATGACCATTATTAAGGATGTTCTAATCAGGCAAGGTCATTTATTTAAGACATGTACTTGAAAGAAAGAACTCCCAAATCAAACAAACAGAATGGGATAGCCATATTAATTGGCATGTGGAAGCCTCCAAAAAAGTTTCATTGAATGGTTCATCACAGAAGGCAAATGGAAAATTGAAGACATAAGAGGTACCTGAAACAGACTATAAAACTGATAGGACTCTTACTTCTCTCCCATCCTCCTTGCCTGACTTGCCCTTCCACTCTGAAGAGACTACAAGACTATAAATAAAAGTGTGCCTAGCTAGTAGCCTTACAGACCCCCCTCCACATACCCTCAAAGGGGGCCCCTCATAGGGTTGATGGGACTGAGAGATTCTCCAGTAAGCTGCTCCTGGTTCTCCCCTGCAATAGTCAAGGGGAAACTAAAATGAAAATTAATGGAAGGCCTTGCCAAAATGTGGTCGATGCCTGGCCTACAATTTCTAAACTTCCACAGAGTCTACAGATGGAATCCAGGGAAAGCTCACAACAGCCAATAAAAGATGAGGATCCTTGCCAGAGTCCATGCTCTCAGATCTCCGTAGGACCTGTCCATGACAGAAAGGTAAACTTGCACACTGTCCCTTCCTTTCCAAAGCCAGACCCATTCATTAGTGATACTTTCTCTCCCAGGGACAGTTACTGCACCTTCTTGTTTAATGCATATTGTGACCTGAGAACTCAGTTTGGCAACTGTCAGGTAGGGGTCCCAAAAATCCTGACTGAATAGAAATGTGGGTTGCACTCCCTTTGTTGCTGGGGCCCTGTTAATGAACTGTTGCCAGCTTTCAGGGAACTGAGTCTGTCTTTAGAAGTGACTCTCAATGTTGGGAGTGTAGTATCTTTTGCACCATCTTTGAGAATGTTTCTTGTTTCCAAAGGGTAGTTCAATACTGCCAAAAATACTATGCGTCCCAGATTAAACCTAGCAAGACATTTGAATGAATATAATAACTTTATGGTCAGAAGTTGACCAAATCTGAAGCTGGTATTCAGAGCCCATTAAGAACTTTGTATAATGTAAGCCTTTTCTGCTAAGCTAAAGTAAAATTATGCATGTACCCAGAGGGAAATAAAAAGAGTCTAAAGACAGAAAACTCTAACTCCAGAACATAGAACCCGGTTGTTTAGCTTAGTAGAAGATGTTCTCCCTGGTAAAGAAAAGTAAAGTGAATATCATGTATTTGAATGGGTGTGCCATCACTCAGGTTGCCATCCAGTCTTTTGAGGAATTAGAAATGTTCTGTCTTTTAAATTTAGTCTTTATAAGAATAGAAATGCAGCTATAGAAGGAATTCAAAGTCCACTTTTCTTTTTTTATCCATCACCAAACCTCTCCTGTTCATCTCAAAAGGCTTGTAGATAGTGTGAGAAGCCCAGACTTAGGGAAAGAAAGTCCTTTTTGGTGAAACTTAACATTTTTTTTTCTGTACCTTTTGAGATGTAAATAGTCTGCTTGGCCTTTTCTAAGAACCAAATTTAATTCTTACCAGAAAGAAAAAAGAATCTATTTGAAAACTAGGTCTATAAAAATCTTAAAATTTTTTGCCTCAAGTATTAATGAAAAGTGTGGGTGAGCTGAGCAGGTGACCTTAAGTTATTCCACCAGCCAGAGTCAACTGTTTTTCTATAAATTAGTCAGTCTCTCATTTCCATACTATTACATGGCTAAAATTTTAAAACAAAAGCTATAACATCTCTGTGTCCATCTGAATGTTTGTTTATATATATGTTAGAGATCTGTGTATGGCCAGTATCGTGGCTACCATCAAAGCCGCCTGGCCAACGCAGGTTCAGGTTTGATTCAGACTGATGGTAAAGAAGCAACAGAGCTGAAAACTGGTGATCCATCTCCCTTAATTCTAGCTCGCACCTGGCGGGGCGAGAAAGACACACAGCGGGAAACACTTCCTTTTCCATTCAGGGCTCGCAAAACCGCTGACTTATCTGAGTTTCCCTAGAATCAAAGGTAACACCTTGCCAGTCTTATTCACTTCTGTTCCCCATCTCCTTCTCCACAAACTGGCTTCTCCTTCCCCTAATCTGCCATTTTTGCTGCCTCCTCCACGTGGCTTCTTTGTCCTGTCTCAATGGGCTCTTCTTAGAGCGTATCACTCTGCCCTGGAACAATGTGATCTCTCTCTAAATGGCCTCCTAGATCCTCCTTTTAAAACCTTTAGGTGCGAAAGCCCTCCCCCAACACACATTAGTATAATCACATCCATCCCAAGCAAGAAGGGCAACTAATATATAATCACCTGAGCAACAGGCATCCATGTGGGCAGCACCATCTTTAACAAAGTGAGACAAAGTAACTTTATCTGCCCACCAATGTGTAATGTTTTTCTACCTCTGATTGGTATTGCCAAAATTAATTTGGAAAAATGCTTGTCTTTAGAGCCATCAGAATTAAATATGATACTTCTGTTCAATCTAGTTTTACTAAAAATCAAATAAATTCATGTTATCTGTGTTATAGAATTTGTAAGTAAGAAAGATACTTAAGATGACGCTTAGCTGTTTAATGTCTCATGAAATTTCATGAGGAATCAAAACATAATTGTTGAGAATAACTTAAATAGATATATGGTGACAGTTTGCAAATGAACAATAATTATGGTATGTCAAAAAATAGCTGAAAACCTTATAGTTATACTAATATAATTTAAATAATGGAGAGTCATTGCATATTTAGATCATTTCCAAATAAGATAAAATACGGAAACATTTGTTGCTGAACATAGGTTTATTCATTTTTCACTTCCTTCTACTGAGGAACTAAAGATATTTGGGTCTACTAGTAAACAGGGTTTGTGCCACTCTAAAATATTTACTATATACATCTATAAATTATGAAATGTACAAGGTGGGGCAAAAGTAGGTTTACAGTTGTTTATATGGAAAACACAATAAATAATACAAGAATAAACTCTGTTTCACATACTCATGACGGTAAATCTACTTGTGCCCACCCTTGTATTTATAAATTTGCCATTCCACAAAATGCTAGTGTGACAATTTACAGTTGCTGACTTCTTAGTTTTATGTAGAAAGTTTCTAAGAGTAAAGAATTCTAGCATACATGTAATATATGTAATTAGAAGAGAACAAGGATGAAAGGCTACAAGTGTGTATAAGTAGATAAGAAAGTAAAATGACTGAAACAAATTGAACAGAATCTAAATGGAAAAGTAGAAGGGTTGTGGAAGAGGGGTCTCGGGAAAGAAATTTTACATGTGGTCAAGCTGGCTAAGGTTGGAGTAAATTTATTTAAGGATTTAAAAAATAAATAAGTTTTAATATAAAAATTATACTGTTAAAAATTAAAATTTGTTTTTCTTGGAGATTGTGACATTTTAATTACATTTTAAGTCATCTACCTGGATAGCAGAGATTTGTATATACCAAAAATAATTTATTGTGTTTCATGTTATTTTGATCAAGTCTTTGGTTACTCAAGAAAATCCAGTCTTTTCAATATTAAAAGAGCTAACTTTGATTCACAACTATGTAACCTTCTATATTTGCCTTTAACATTTTCTATTGTCACTTTAAATAAGTATTTCATAATGAACTCTGATCCTATTTAATAATATACTCAAACCTTTTGACATTTTCTACAAATCAAATTCTAAATGAAGGGTTTCTTTTTAACCTTAAACTAACTTTGAAATTTTGTAAAGGGTCCCCAGGAAATCTCAAAGGATTTTATTTCTTATTTAGTAAGATGTTAAATTAAGTTTGATATGTTAAATTACATGAAAAACATTATCAAACGATAATGATATTAACCTTAGATTATATTTATATGGGTGCATGTTATAATAATTGTCCTAGAATTTGTATGAAATTCCAAGAAACAGGGTATGTCCTAGTATTCTTGTCACTTATAATTCCAATTATCTTAAAATGTTATATTCAAAGAAATAACCAAATTCCCTTGTCAATTACATTATAATGAACTCTCATCATTTCTCTAATCATGGATATTTTTAAGTCTTTTGTCATTTATAGACAGTTATTGTTTTACTCTGATGCTTTTGCAAAGATGAGATTTGTGGAAAGGACCCTCCCAGGCACCTGTGACACTACTGCTAGATTGCAAGGTGTCGGAACCTAGGGGTGTATTCCACAACTGACAACGGCGCCACCTGCCATCTTGTCCTGGGCAAACGGTGGGACCTCAAAATCTAACTGAGTAGAAGAGAAGTAGCTGACATCAAGGTAGACAGCTTCCTCTGAAGAAGTTAGAATAAGAACATTTCTTTCCATTCCTCCTTTCCCTTTCTGAACATTATTTTTCTAATTCTTATACTATGAAGGTCTTTTTATAAGACTTTTATCCACCTTTTGCCTTGATCTGACCTGGAAAGATAATACTATTGTTCACATATCTCAGGCCACTGCAAAGGGCATTATCCAATGTCCAAATAAATGACTGTTGGATTTGCCACAATACTGGTGATCTTGTTATTTTGCTTGTCACAAACTTCTTCCTGCTTTTCAATGCCTCAGTTTCTCTGGAATAAACTTAGCCCCCTCTATTTTGTGTCAGATGCCCTAACCCTGGAGTTTATTTCTATCTCTGGTTAACAGCCCCTAGCCCAGGGAACCTTGTGTCCAGCCTCTGTATGAAGAAAGGGACATAGCTAAAGATAACCAGAATAAAAACCATCTGTGCATTCTACTGACCTTTAAATTTACTGGCCTTCTTGGCCCTCATATTTTCAGCCCCTCTCATAGACTCAATGGGAAGTACTAAAGTCAGCCTCCTCTGGCAGCTTCCTACTCTCCTGGCCAGGAGGAAGTATATGTGAGGCTATTATCAGGAACCACTTCTCAACTCCTGAAGCTATTGGATGACCTACATCTAAAGCAATAGCTACCCAGCAAAGACTCCTTAGGATCTCTGGGCAAAGTTATATCTGATGATAGGAGAGCCTTTGATTATATATTAGCTGAGTAAGGAGATATTTGTGCTATGGCCAACACCTCTTGCTGTGCTCGAATTCTCCCTTCTGGTGAAAGTGAAATTCAGCCACCTAAGATCACTGGATGAGCCAACTGGCTACACAAAGTGACTCTTTTCTTTGACATACTTGACTTTGAACATTGGAGCCCATGGCTCTGAAATAGACTTTAGCCTTAGGGGATTATTCTGCCAATGGTAGTCTCCCTGGTGCACTGTATTCTCTCTAAAGCTCTGAATGCATGCTCATGGCTGCTAACTACCAAGTGAAAGATCTCCCTAAAACTAGAACATCAGAAAAGGAATAAAAAATGAGCAACTTAATGTAAACCTGACATCATAACCTAGGAATACCACACTGGGGTTCAGAATAAAAATTGCAAGCACTGCAGTGTGGTAGCTTGAAAGAACACTGAGGCACCTTTGATCACATCTCTCTGTTAAATGTGATGGTCTGATCAAAATGGGGAGATTGTTAAAAATACAACAACCAGGCCAAAATGGAGTTGCTTATGCTAAGCCCCATATCACCAAACCAAGACTTACCTTAACTACAGTTTTGGCTCTGCTAGTAGTGGACTCTTATACCAGGCAATCAGGAATTGCCTGACAGACATTTGCCCTCCCCTGAGGGAAGGGACCCTGCAATAAACAACCCACTTTCTTGCCTAATGTAACTTCCCTGTTCTCACTCCCTTCTGCCTATAAAAGTCTTAATTTGTAACAGTTCCTCTGGGATGTTTTCTATCTACTAGTTTGGATGCTGCCCAATTCATGAGTTATTAAATAAAGCCGATAGGATCTTTAAATTTTAACTCAGTTGAATTTTTTTTAACAAAGTTAATGTGATTTTTTCCTGACAGCTGTAGTTAAAATAATTATGTCCATAACTATCTCTGAGAGATGTGTTTCTGTCATTGGAATTCGGCTTTACTTAAGTATCTCAATCTTTATTAATACAGGTTTAAGGCATTCTAGTTTGACCCCTATTTTACAAATTGGAAAATTGCCCCCCAAGCAGTGTTCACATGGATCTTATCATGTAGCCATTTTGATTTTGTACCATCATCACTTCTTCTATTTCATTATTTCAGATTAGGTTTTGCTACACATTAATTTCCCCATCTTGATGGGGTTCTTTCATATCTTCCCTGGTCTTCTCTTCCTTTACTTTCTACCCCACCCCCCAATCACCCAGCATAAGTCAAAGAACCTTCACACAATACAATGAGAATGATGATGCTGACTGACCCTACACTCTGTGTTATCCATGCCAAATATATCTCCTAACCACACAGGGAAATCTGTTGCTCCTAAAATGTAAGCCAAGTCATATCTCTTTTCTGCTTGAAATTATTCCAAGTCTTCCCACCACAAATATAATATCTGTACTCCCATCACAGTGCCCTAAGCCCATCATGACATAACCTTTGTGTCTCTCTGGACCCTCCCCTCCCACAAGCTCCACCCCTGCTCATTCTGGAACACTCTTGTATTCAGTGTTAACCTCCTTAAATAACAAAAACCATCTCTCCTAAACCCATTCTTCTCTCAGCTAGTGCCACCTTGGTTTCCTTTGCAATACTTATTATAACTTGAAGATACACACACATATATTTTTGTTAGTTTTCTTATATTTTAGCCTTGCTCAATCAGAGGATGTTTTGCCCTGGGGGATAGCTGACAAAGTACGGAGACATGTTTGGTTGTCACAACCAGGGAGGGTGGGTTGCTATTGGCATCTAGTGGGTGGAGGCCAGGGATGCAGCTACACACAGTGCAACACCCAGGACCATTCTCCCCTTCTCCACCCAACACAGAATTGTCCAACACAAAATATCAACATTACCCAAACTGAAAAACCCTGGTCCACTTCCCCCATTACACTGAAAACTTCATGAAGCAGTCCCTTCCCTGGCTTGTAGATCACTATCACCCCTAAGCCTAGCAAATATTCTACCAGATGGTTGGGTGAATAATAATAAAGTAGGGGGACAAAAGTCTCTGACATCTAGAGGTTGTATAAAGGCAAAGGCCCAAGATTCCACCAGGAGTCCTATGCTCTTGGGATGGATCCTCAGCTGGGATGCTCTGATATTCTCCACTGCAGGCTACTTCTACCTAAGACACCAAGAATTCTTCTTTTGAGAGTCCTGTCTTGTACAAGTTAGAGATTTGTCACAGAAACAGACTTCCCCAGAGGTGACGGCTGCAGGGCACGAAGAGAGAGCCCAACTAGCACTGGCCAGCTGTTGCCCATGGTGGTCCAGCGCAGCACCCACCTTCTACACCCCACTTTGTCATGAGAGGGGCCAATTATATCCCTGCAGCTAAAAGACAATGGTCTCTGGTCCAGAAGCCAGAATGTTTGGCAAACACTCAGCTCTGAAACAGACCACAAATCTGAGGGGGCTTGAGTAATGACTTCACAGTAATCTCCCCTTTTGCGACACCCCAGGCTTGCACTGATGACTACATTTGTCACTCCAAGAGAAGTCACATTCCCATTAAGCAAAGGATTTCCCCTTTACTTATTGCACTGGACACTTGGTGGCAACACAGATGATGGAACAGAACTGAGAAACTACATAACGTGCATCATGCATCAAATGCCCCTGAATGGCGAGTAGTGTTGCATTTACAGCTGCTGAGGGCCAACAGTTTTCTACCAAATTCATATGTCTATGAAATTGGGAAATGTGACATGTGCTTAACTGTTCTTGATAATGTGTAAGGATTTCCTCCTATAAGAGGTTATTTGGCTTCATTGGATAATGTCAAATGTCCTCATTGGAAACAGAGGTCAGCTGACTGGATCGGGGAGATAGGATGAGGGTACCTTCTAATGAATCATAAGGGACAAGCTAAACCTGTCTCATGTCCAAGTGATTTCTAAAAGCCTTCAGCAAAGTTTTGATAGCAGCCGTCTGTCACTCCTCGTTGTCTTCCCTTTGTCTGATCAGGAGCTGGCATCAGGCCATGCTGTCAGTGTGGCAGGTGAGCTCAGCAGAGGTGCACATCACCACTAAGAGCAAATTTGACACTGACCAGTCTTTTGTAAAATTGTACACCATTGGCCAGGTGCAGACGACACAGAGGCAGCTCAGTAGGCCCTACTGTCATGCTTCTCTGTGCCTGATCAGACATCTCAGGGAAGAGTCTTTAGCTTGATTGATCAGAGAGAAAATCCCTATTCCTCCACCCTGCAATCTGTATTCCTAAAGAGGCTTTCTTTCATAAGTCTCCCCCACCCTCCAATTATTTAATCATGGGCTTGGAAGTTATTCTTGTCATCTGACATTTTGGCACTAAAAATATGTACAGTATCAAACTTAGGTAGGACTGACTGTACGTCTCAGGCTAAACTTTTTGTGTCAAATTATACTAACAGTATGTAGCTTGCTTTAAATACCACCTAATTTTTAACTCTGAAGAGAGACTAATGATTAATTCAAATTAAACTATTCCAAACCCAATGTGGTATATGTTATAAAACATGAAAGTGAGCTAGCTGAAATTTTTTAATTTTCTCTACTTATTAGCTATCTGTTCTGGGAATAAATTGAAGGTACTAATTTCATAGGTTTCAAATTTATTTTAAAATGCACTAGGATAAGAGAAAAAATAGAAATGTAGAATAATTTTCTCATCTTTCAGACAGAAGAAATTTGGTTACTTTCAGAATGCTTTTGAGATATTATTTTAGAGTTCATGGCAAGCTCTAGTTACCTGGTCCATATGAGACTTAATATAAGGTTGGGCTTCAAGTTCCCTATCAACTTGTTATGGACTAAAATTTCCCCACCCCATTAATATGTTGAAGCCCTAACCCCCAATGTGACTTTATTTGAAATAGGGCCTTAAAGGAGGTAGTTAGAAGTTACAAGAATGAGTCCTAATAAGACAGAACTGATGTCCTTATAAGAATAGAAAGGGGCAGCCAGCACTCCTCCTCCACACACACACACAGGAAAGGCCACGTGAAGCCACAGCAGGAACGTGGCATCTGCAAACCAGAAACACACATCTCCTCAGAAGCCATCCCAGCTAAGCACCTTGATCTTGGACTTTGCAGCTTCCCAAAATGGGAGAAATAACTGTCTGTGGTTTAAGCCCCCTAGCGGACGGTATTTTGTCTCAGCCCTCCAGCTTATATGCTGCTCTGCTTAATTCTCTTTTTTGGATGGCGTATTACAGTAAAATCTCATAAGGAGATGAGTTTCTTTTGTTTGTGTGTGTGACAGAGACAGAGAGAGGGACAGATAGGGACAGACAGACAGAAAGGAAGAGAGATGAGAAGCATCAATTCTTCATTGTGGCACCTTAGTTGTTCACTGATTGCTTTCTCATATGTGCCTTGACCAGGGGGGCTACAGCAAACTGAGAAACCCCTTGCTCAAGCCAGCAACCTTGGGTTCAAGCTGGTGAGCTGTGCTCAAACCAGATGAACCCATGCTCAAGCTGGTGACCTCGGTGTTTCAAACTTGGGTCCTCTGTGTCCCAGTTTGACACTCTATCCACTGCAGCACTGCCTGGTCAGGTAGAGATGGGTTTTTAGGCATTTTATCTACTTGGTAACCTAATATTAAATATAAAAACAGCTGTCCCAATGCCTGTGCATTATGAGCAGTGACAGTCATTTCCTTCTTTAACAGAGCTTTATAAATAATATTATATATTAGCCTACTAGAATCCTCCTGTCTTTTCAAGATTATTGTAAGTTTCAGGGATAGGGTAGGTGGAGATCTTAAGTATATATCCTCATGCCTACTCTAAACAGGATAGCAGTAAAGGGCGAACAAAAATCAGACAATCACTACCTAAAAGCCAGTCATCTAAAGTGATACACAAGTCAGTAGTCACTGTATGGTCTGGATAATGCTTCTGCATGTTCCTGCTGGTGACAGATGGGGATTCAAAGCCCAACACAGTGGCTGGGACTTGAGCCAAGTTCTGGGAGCACACTGGAGTTGCTATCGGTTCTGATCCTTCCCCTGCCCTCAATGCCCCTCAACTAACTCTCACTTGATGATGAGTCTCAATGCTCCCCCCTCCAAGAGAGCCTCTCTCTCTTTCTAAGCCTGAGTAAGACATAGACTATTGAGTTGGAAATATAATTAGAGATTTACAATCCAAGTGACTTTCACAATGAAAAAAACTAAGGTGAGTGAGGTAGTCGGCAAAGCTGCATGGCACCACGACTCCTAGTCTAACACTACCTTACCTCAGTTCACTGAAATATTTACATACAAAGTAGCTTTTCCTATGTAATTGGAAGAAATAAAGGGATCAATTTGTAATGAGTGCTAAGTGCCAGGTGATGAGGCTACAAACTCGAAGAAGGAATGGTCCCAGTTCTCTCTGAAGCCATAGCCTGGGCAAGCTGTGAAGTATTCTGGAGGCTACTGTAGTAAGAACTTTATCTGAAGATGCCGAGACCCTGGGCCATCACACAGTAGACCCTGAGGAAAGGCACGGTAAATAACTGAGCTGCTATCTATAATATAATCAAAGTAGACATCACCTATTTTAAGAGGAAGGCAAGAAGACCCTTAATATATTGATCTTTCAAAAAAAATTGCCTCAATGTTTATAATATTTTTTAGAACTGTGTGTTAGGATTCTTAAGTAAAATGATAGGTATATTTTACCTACAAGAAGAATATGAACTCAGAGAGCTCAGATGGCAGAGTGTTAGGAGCTAAACAGTGTTCCACCAAATTCATGTGTTGAAGTACCAAGCTCAGAAAGGGACTATATTCAGAGATAAGTTCTTTAAAGATGTAATTAAGTTAATTGAGTTCATTAGGGTGAGCTCTTATCTAATATGACTGGTGCTCTTAAAAGAGAGATTTTGGGCACAGACATAGTCACACAGAGGGAGACAGCCATGTGAGGACAGAAGGACAAGATGACCATTGGCCAGCCAAGGAGAGAGGCCTCCGAATAAACCAGCCGGCACTTTGATCTCAGAATCCAAGCCTCTAGAACTGGAGAAGACACATTTCTGTCATTTAAGCAGCACAGTCTGTGGTCCTTTGTCATGGTGGTCTAGAGAATTAATACAGTCGGGAACACATGCCTTGAAATATGAGTTTTCCAGCAAGCTGTAGAAACAAGCTGTCAACTCTGACTAGTTGAGATTTTGTGGTTGTAACACCGCGCGAACATCTGTCATGCTGACCTTTCTCCACGTACAAAGGAAAACTTACTATTTTTCTGACTAAGATATCTTATTCTTTCAATAGGGGATAATTATTTCCTAAGATATTTAACTTTAATAAGCTAACAAAAACTTTGGAAATGGGGGGCATGATCACTGTTCTATATCCACAGAAAGCTCAAGCTTTAATTCATACCCCAGGTAACATTTTTGAAGACTAATTTGCCACCTAAGGCATGTGCTTGATTCCAAACATATGTTGATCAATAAGAGAAAAAAATAAAAATGACTACCTTTCTCTTTGGTGTTGTATTTATAAATTTGAAGTGATAAAAATAACACTGAGCGTGTCTTACAGCTTTTCCTATCCCTTTTTTGTGTGTTATTTGGTTTGAACCACAGTCCTCTGCCTAGGAAGGATATATTTCTAATTCATAGAAAGGGAGCTAAGGCTCAAAGACTTACCCAAACAGCCTGCTAATGGTTCAGGGGAACTGCAGTCCAATAAGACTTCTTCCTACACAACTACTGACCCTTTTAAGCCAGCCAAAGAAAGGGAACATAGATATTACCTGAGAGTTTCTAGAAAGTGAAAGATGAATGGAGACATGGGCCATGGTAAGACCTGACACGACAAAGTATTTGGGCCGCCTGATGGGCTGATTTGTGCCCCTCTCCATCTAACACATATGTTGCGGTCCTAACCCCTACTGCCACAGAATGTGTCCTTACTTAGAAATAGTCACTGTAGATGTAATAGTTAAGATGAAGCCATACTAGAGCAGGGTGGGTCCCTAGTGCAATAACTAGTATGCTCATGAAGGAAAGAGATGTGGACACAAACACAGAGGGAAGGCCATGTGACATGAACGCAGAGCACAGAGCAGCGATGCCCCCAAAGGACACCTAAGTCGGTCAGCAAACTAGCAGAAGCCAGGCCAGAGGCATAGACAGGAGCTTCCTCATGGACGCCGGAAGAAAGCAACCATAATAACACATTGAGGTTAGATTTCTAGCCACTAGAACTGTGAGACAATACCAAGTCAGTGTCCTTTGCTAGAGCATCCCTGGCAAACAAACACTGTGCTGTTAGGAGAGCTGCTGCCACATGCTTCTCGAGCCGAAAGAAGGGCTGTCAGTATCTGGCCCAGAAACTCCAGCTGTCTTCTCGACCTTTCATCCTGGATGGTCCAATTTATCCACGTAGCCCACAGAACTTCAATTCCCTACCAACTAGAATGATGAGCTTCCGCCAAGTACCAATTAGTGAGCTGTGCTGTCAAAGTCAGGTCCTGGGAGGAAGGGACCAGGGCTCAGACTGAAGGAGCCTCAGAGCAGAGGGAGCTGCTCAGGAGACCAGCAACTGGCGTGGGCCCCCTTTACCTCCTGTGGTCTAGCATCTCAGCCCACCACTGTCCTAAAGCAACCCCCTTCTCCCTAGAAAACAGCTCCAAGATGCCTAACTAGATGCTTCCCATGTTTGTGAAACAGCTCTTCTGTCAGCAATAAGGATGATATGGAACCTGCGTGTTGTCTCCCTTCTCGGGCCACCCTTGTTCTGTGTTAGTCCACAGTGCTTGCTCATGCTTTTCTCTACTCCTCCCTTTGTTGATACTGTTAGCAAAATGCCCCCTGCCAAACTTCCTGTTTGCATGTCCTAACATATAACTGAACTATTACATCTACAGTCTATGGCACATTTCCAATTAGATGTCCAGTTGTCACCACAATCTAAATCTATAGGCCCATGATGGTGAACCTATGACACACATGTCAGTACTGACACGAGTAGCCATTTTCGATGACATGTGGCCGCATGCGACCGCATACTAGAGAAGTAGGGGGCCACATGCCGAGAAGGACGTTTCATCCTCAGCTCCTACATGGCCAGGTGCAGGAGCCGAGGATAAAACATTTGCTGTAGTGTAGACACTCTGTGCCGGAGGTCTGTAGGCCAAAACAATAGAACTCGGCACAGAGCGTCTAGTTCTGGGACTTCCAGTTAGGCCGTTTTTCTCTAAGTGATACACCACCCGAGTTATGCTCGATTTTTTGGCGAATTTTGACACACCAGGCTCAGAAAATTGCCCATCACTGCTATAGAAGAGCAGAAGCAGAGGACATCTTCCTGCTCCAGGTTCTTATCATCTGAGCTGTGTGCCTCTTAGCAAAGCATCTCTGAGCCTCAATGTTCTCATCTGGAGAAAAAGTACATGATTTGTAAGGGCTTGTTCAGCTCTAAAATCCAATTATAATTATTTTTTTAAATTTAGATTTTTGCCAGAATTTCATTGCTTTTTTCTTAGTCTCCAGACTTTGAACTTTGGGTCCTTCTCATTACTGCTTTTCCAACAAAGGCTGTTTATTTACTTGGAAGGCCCCCTACAAATATCTGATTACACATTGCCTACGCCCCACCTCAGCGCTGGCCCTTACCAGAGTATGGCAACGACTAGATGCTTCAAAAGAGCTTCTCTGCCCATAAACGTACCCCCATTGTCCACTGTCTGTGGCGAGATGTAGAAACTGGCTGCTGCAAGCTTTGTTTTCCTTTCTTGCTCAAATCCTCCCAACGTTGCCAGTGAGGTGAAGGTCAAACTTTGAAAAGACACAGTGAACCAACGAGAAGAGTATCATCTGAATCTCATCTAGAGTAAGAGTTCTAAGATACATGCATGCTTACTGAGTCTCTAAAATGTTTCAGTTAGGTAGTTCCCATACACTATCTCATTAAAGCCTCATAACAATTCAGAAACAGCCGATTAAATCACATTTAGTGCAGATAATTATGTTAACAGCCAAATCTTTAGAGTCCACCAACTGTTCTAGCACTTCCCATACATCAAAACTTTGTGGTGTTTGAGAAACATTATGTAAACCAAACGCAATCTATAGACTTTGTTAAAAAGTGTTATTAGAAATTCCTATATTATCGGACATTACAGTCCGCACAGCCAATTGCAATTGCATAGTTATTCCAAAGACAGATATAAATGATAGGCAGTTTTTCAGTCTCTGAGAATGTTAAATAGGTACATTTATAATTTCCTATGTAGAGTCCTACATCAGGTCCTTAACTCCTGAAGTCCACATGGCGTTTATCAGGCCATGGTGGCTTCTCAGAGAGGCCTTCCTCCCCCATCAATGAAACAGTGACAAGCCCAGCCTAATACCTGAACAGCTTTATTTTCCTCCGTAGCAATGATCATCAGCTTACTGTCTGCATCTCTGCTTGAATACAACCTCTAGGACTTTATTTGTTTCATTGTTATATCAAGTTCTCAAAACAGCCTTGACAGACATTATTATCTCTATATTATAAAGGGCCGAAGTTCAAAGCATTTTAGTGACTTGTTGCAAGATTCTAACCCTATTCTGATAAACCAGGCCCACAGATGCCCCTTCCACTGGCCCATAAGGCAGTTTCATAAAGTCAGAATGTTCTGCTTTCTGGAACTCCAGCCAAACCAAGTTCCTGATTGGAGCAGAACCTTCCAGTCTGGGAAATGCTATACATTGCTCTTCCATGTCATTTGGCTCCTACTTCTTTTGTCTATAGAATGAACTTCTGCCTATCCTACAGGGCCCTCAGCCTTCCACTGGACATGCAAATCCTGTGGGTCATTTTGTCATATATGCCAGTGGTTTTCAAGCTTTTTACACTTGGGGACTGGTGAAAATAAAATTATTTCAGGACCTCTAAGTCAGAAATCATCTTAAGCATAAGCAAATTCGACTAAAATTATTGGGTCTGTAATCTTCATCCAGCTTCAGGGTGGTTAACTCTTTTGTAAACCTGTACAAAATTTCTGGAGGACCTCTCTGTGTATCAAGTTCTCAAAACAGCCTTGACAGACATTATTATCTCTATATTATAAAGGGCCGAAGTTCAAAGCACTTTAGTGACTTGTTGTGATATAATACATCAGTGTGAAAAACACTGATGTATATCATACACTACAGCTTAATAGTCTCACCTATATGCATTTCATCATTCTGCTATGATCATAACACCATGAATTCTGAGCCATTGTGTCATGTTTGGTGTTTCCTCTCAGGGACGCCCTGGGTACAGGAGAGGCTTTAAGACAGATGGTTGGCTTGATCAGTAGGCAGCCAAGAGAGAGTGTTGAGCTCATCAGCCAGACTCACTGGTAAGAAAGTCAGTTTATTCCTTCATGATGTGCATTTGGTGAACCTAAATTTGGGACCACTCAGCTTCAAGTAGTTTTCATCTTGGCCTAGTTTTATGAAAGCTTACGAAAGTTCTGATGAAGAGATTTCAGGATAGCACTTGATAAACTGTAGTGTGTTATTTGTAGCAGCAGAAAGTAAGGTGCACGAAGCAGGGCTCATTTCCCAGATCTTCAGTGAAGACACCAGATTGGCAGAAGAAGTCACCTCAGAGTGAATGGTCCTCTGTCCCTCTTAGATTCTGCATGCTGGTCTCTTTTCAATTCCTCAGGAGTCACCTGCCATCCTCCATGCCAAAGCCTTACATAAGTCATGCCCTTTGTCAGGTGCCCATTTGGCCTGGGTAATGTGCACCATTTCTCAGATATGCCTTCCCTGGATGTTTCCATTAAGGTCGGTTAGGGCACAACAAAGGTTCTTGCCTGAGATTTGAAGGACAGAACTAAAGCATCACCATTTTTAGTTTGTGTCCCTAATTAACTTATCTTCTTTGTTTACAACTGCCCCCACATTCTTCTACATCCTCCTTTAGCTTCTTTGATTCATGGGTAGCAGGCAGGTATGTGTGCATATGTGTGTGCATGCATGAGTGTGTGTGTGCATGTGTGTGTTTGTGTATGTGACTAGCTCCATGACACACCATCCAGGTCAGAGGTACCAAACACTGGCACAGCCTTTCTAGGCTCCAACTTGTCCCTGTTGGCCCCCATTTTTCACCCCCTTCCCTTCCTCACTGCCCGCCCCACAGGTTTCAAGTTCTAGCATGAAATACCAAGACAACCACCGTACAGACATTGCTTCCCCAGCTCCCACAACTGCCTCATGTTTTTTTTTTAAGACTTTTTTTTTTAAATTTTATTCATTTTAGAGAGGAGACACAGAGTGAGAGAGAGAAAGAGAGAGAGAGAGAAAGGGGGGAGGAGCTGGAAGCATCAACTCCCATATGTGCCTTGACCAGACCAGTGTAGGGTTTTGAACTGGCGACCTCAGTGTTCCCAGGTCGACACTTTATCCACTGCGCCACCACAGGTCAGGCTGCCTCATGGTTTTATGTCTTTTACGGAACCTCAGCTAAGTCAGATTTCAGCCCATCCTTGTGTGAAACTAGGTCAATCCCACCCTGTCCCTGTTCCACATCTCTCTCCGCAGCTCCTAACACCGTTGCAATTTTCCACTTATTTGTGGGATTACATCAGTAACGACTGCCTCTCCTGCTAACCCCAGCTCTTAAAGGAAAGGATCGTGTCTATTTCGTTCACTGCTGTATCCTTCACTCACTGTGTGCATCCAACTGAGATCTGTGTGATGTCTGAGCATGGGGAGGATTTGTCCAAAGCCAAGATGGTCTGCTGCATTTTGAAAGGACATACAACATGGCACAGGTGGGACCAGATGGACAGGGGAGTTTCATGGCTGGGTGTTGCTCACCTTTTTATCTCACATGCCTACCACAGAGTAGATGCTTAACAACTATGTACATTGAATGACTGAACAAACTGACACCCTAATGTCCATCCCTGAGCCATTTATGAAGCTCTGCTCCACAGTCTTGAGAACAGAATGACCCTGGTGTAGTGACCTGGGGCAAATAATTTAATCCCTTTACGCCTCAAGTCGCTTGTCTGAAATATGGAGATTACCACACCTTCTTTCTATAACTGTGAATAGTAAGGGAGCTAATGGATGCAGACATACACTTATAACATCTGACTGGGGAGAGTTCATATGCAGAATTTAACAACCCCTTCCTACATTATCTCAGTCCAAGCTATTCTGTTCTTGCTTCTCTAGGTGAAAAACCCTCTGGGATTTCAGTGATGTCAAACATAACTGGGCTGCCACAGGTATGCCTGTGTCAGCTTTTTCCATTATAGACTCCCATTTTCAAGAGCTCAGTATGTTAGCGAAGACCCGGTGGTTTCATCATTCCTGTAATTGCTGTGAGCCACCACCTCCCTGCATGCGAAGTTTTACTTATTTTCCTGCTCTGAACAGCAGCAACAACAACAAAAAACCATGTTTCATTGATCAGTGCTGTTGTATGTCATTTGAGAACACATTTTCAAAATAAATTATAAAAAGAGTCCTATAACAGGATATGACTAAGAAAGACATGTTTGGAATATACAACAAGCACTTCAGCTCCCTGTCACCCACCAGACGGGACTAACGCCATCCACATTTTACAGGTGCATTCTGGTGGATGCTAATTCTGTCTATAATTCTTTTGGCAGAGTCCAAGTTTATGTTTAATTAACGAAATGACTTGGACCATCCAATTCTTGTTGCTACTAATATATCACAATTAGATCAAATGGTAGCCATGGAAACCATTGGCTCTATCATAACTCCTAAAAGGATGGCTTATTTTTGAGCCCATCAAATTTGTGACTCTCTGTAGCATACATTTATGGTTATTGCTAAGTGGGGATTTGGTCACTTTGGAATGTAATGTGCATCTCCTCGTTTCAAATGAGTGTCATTATAAAGGGTTTGTCATTTCACTTATGTTTGCCAAGTTCCAATCATTCCCAGATCCCTCATATTTTTGTTCAATTAGGGAGATATTGCAGTCCATAAAAATAGATATGAATGCACTGTAGGGGTGGGGAAATTTGTCCCCTTTTCTACAGTATAAATGGAGAAGATAAAAATCTGCGTTGAGCTAAAATTGTTACAACCTTAAAATTAATTATGTACCTCCTCCTCTAAGATGAGCTGTGCTCCCCACTCCCCTGGGCCAAGAACGTTAGTTTGGGTCATTTTTACACCATCAGGGTCTGCTCTACCATGGGAAGGAACACGGAGGTACCCTGTTGAAATTCTGGACACTGAAACGTAACAGGCAAGGATGTGATATCTGCTTCTCCCAAACAGAAATTGCTAAATGGTAGTTTACAAATTGGGTCGTATTAAAGCCATTTCTATACTGTATAACCAGATACAAAAAATATAGAGGAAAGTAACCTACTATATTCCTCCACCTGCATGTACGTCATTTCAGATATAAAGCCAATATATATTTATATGTACTGCATACATAACTCTGGGGCCATCCTGAGTGCCAGCCCACTACCCTGTACTCTGTGAGCATGAGTTGAGCATGCTGCAAGTCTAGTTATTTCCTGCAGGTCCGTTTCTGGGGGGGGGGCTATGGTTTTAGGTCATACTAGTTAATTGAGACAGTTACCCCAAATCCTGAAAAGTTACCTTTTTTTCCCCATAAGGTGTTGTATTTAGCTGAGTTACAAGATAAAATAATAAGAAACTTTGTGCAATGGAAGTTCTAGACAAACAACAGATGCATTTTTAGTATGAGTATTCCCAAATAGTGTATGTTTTATACTAAAAATGGTTCATAGTTTATCTAATATGCAAATATAATTAGGCATTCTGTATTTGTATTTGTGAAATCTGGTAAACCTAAAAGTAAAATTTTTGTGATTTTTTTTTTTCAGTTCTGAAACACTACCAATAATGTTAAAGGTCTCTCTCTCTCTTTCTACCTCTTCACCCAAGTGATGAAAACTTGGCTGTCCTCAGAGGCCAGGCAAAGAGGGAAGAGGGCAGTGACACACGGGTAAAGGAAATCTAAAGACTTGCGGGGTTTCTGGGGGCTAAATTAGTTGGCTGCTATTTCTAGAAGAGGACAAAGACAGAATTTTAAGAAAAATGGCATTGGGCTGCCAAAATATTTTTCCATCTGTCTTGCTCACCATGCACCACCAAGGCTGGCTCTGATGTAAGTTGAGGGGACGAATGTGGAATGGAATACAGAAAAGGCTGCGAGACTATCTGCACAACACAAGGCTTGACTGAGCAAGTGTCTAGGACTGCAAGCCATTTGTTCCAAGGGAGTATCTTTCTAATAAAAAATTGCCTTCAAAAAATCTACCTTGAACAAGCCCTCCACACAATGAATCCCACCATAAATAGGCACATGTTCCGTGGACAGATTTGCTTCCTTATAAAGAAATCCCAGTGAAAAGTACAGCATACGGTATATAGTCAATAATACTATAATAACTATGGATAGGGCCAGGTGGGTACTTAAATTACTGAGGGGACCACTTCATTAATTACAGAATTGTCTAACCACTATGCTGTATACCTGAAAGTAATATAAAATAATATTGAATGTAAAAAAAATAAAAATTAAATTAAAAAAAAAATAACAGCCTGAGCATGCGATGGCACAGTGGATAGAGTGTTGAACTGGGATGCAGAGGACCCAGGTTTGAAACTCGGAGGTCACCACCTTAAGTGAAGACTCATCCGTCTTGAGCGTGGGCTCACCAGCCTGAGCGAGGGGTCGCCCGTTTGAGCGTGGGATCATAGACATGATCCTATACTCGCTGGCTTGAGCCCAAGGTTGCTGGCTTGAGCAAGGGGTCACTCACTCTGCTGTAGCTCCCCAGTCAAGGCACATATGAGAATTCAATCAATGAATAGCTAAGGTGATGCAATGAAGAACTGATTCTTCTCATCTCTCCCTTCCTGTCTGCCTGTCCCTCTCTGTCTCTCTGCCTATCTCTGTCACAAAAAGAATAAATAAATAAATAACATGTTTGCACTTAAATAAATAAATAAAAGAGGAAATCCCTGGATAACTCTCCTGTTTTATTGCTCCTACTCAAATCTATGAGCAATACAGCAGCAGACAATGATCCTTCCAGGACTGACTGTTTATAGAAGCTTTGAAGTCATCTCGAAAATGTTCACTTTGTTCCAGAAATGAACTTACTCCACTAAGCCGTATTGTTTAGTACACAGGCCCTGCTTATCCTGCTCTTGGTCTTCCCTGAACCTCCTGAGAGCAGCCAGAACTTTCTATGCAAAGGCTCACATTTTTCTAAAATCCATTCATTTTTTCCTAACTTGGAAGTGCCTGCAGGCTGGCTCAGAGCCACTGCACTCTCCAATTTAGATTTTTATTGACAACTGACATTTGTGTAATATCCCAATTCCTCAATTTCAGCAGTTAAGGCCAATTTAGTCTTCACATTATGTTGATAACTTAAATTGTTAGCAGGAGCTGTGTCATCACTAGAGAGGATAAACTTGTCTTCAAATTACATTTAATTACCTTCATTAAGGACGACAGCGTTCTGTGACATGTATTTGCAAAGGGGGCAGACTAAAATAAGCCCAGTGACTCTCATTTCCTGAACGTCCAGGCTTCCTATCGCCTGGGTCTGTCAGTGGCCTCTCTCACATTATGTCCAAAGAAAAAGCTGCACTGATATGACCACTGAAGATACGACCGTTTTCTGAAAATGAATCCTTTTCATGATCCCCAGATCTCTGATGATAAAGACTTTTATAAAGCTACACTCCCTAGAGATTTGCGTTCTCCTAAGAAACTAAAAGTGGGCCATTACTGCTTTCAGGTCAGTGCCCATGGTCAAGGGAATTGGACCTTCAAATGGCATTTCGTTAGTATTATCAGGAGGCAGCTGTTGACATATCCAGCCCATTGTAATTGTTACCCTTCAAGATATGTATGTTCTCCTAAACCAGCGAGTGGACTGAGCATGTCCGACAGCTCCGGGGAAGGAGAAGGGGCTTCATGCTGGCTCGTTAAGCAGAGGAAGCCAGGTTACAGGCAAAACAGACTTTTTAAAAGAATGTTCATTCACACTTAATTCAGTACTCCATTTGTGAACCTCGACTGGGTCCTTCAAAACAACACAGAATAAAGTACTTGGGCCTACATTAACTAAAAAAAACCATGCTCCTCTCAATTTCTCTCTAAATACTTAGAGAGTGGCTGCCTGCCCCACACTTAGGCACACAGCCTTGCTTGCTGCAGGGATTTTCAGCCAGCCAGACGTGGTGCTTTTCTCTTTTCAAACACTGCAGTGGGAATTAGTGTTGCCGTACAATTCCGCAGCCAAAAGTGTGTTCTAAATATTATCTCATGAACACAAAACCTTACTGTGTAGATACTGTAACTTCCCCATTCTACAGACAAAGAAACTGAGGCCAGAAAGGATACATGATTTACTCAAAATTGTTCCCAGGTCTTTCATGAAGAGGTGGGCTTTGATACTTGGCTCTAAATGAAGAAAAGAATGAGAGTAATAATTACATCAGCCAACAATTATTATGCCCGTGCAGTATGCCTGCCACTGCCATTATTCACTCCTGTCTTCCACCATTCTGTGCTTTAGGTACTCCTTCTCCTCCCGCACCCTTCTCCCTGCTTTGTGTGTGAGAACACTATTCACGCACAAGTTGGGCGGAGTAACTTGCCCAGACACACTGCGCAGGACCAGCACTCTTAAAAACAACATTTGGGACACTTGTTCCCACCATGTCTCAGCCCCAATGTCCCGAGGTTTACTACTAAAATGAAATGGTTTTGATTTACTTAAAAACAAATCTTTATTCTTTAAAAAAAGTCAACATTTGGAATTGCTTGTCATAGAGACTCCCTAAAATCTCCAACAAACTCTTTATTTTCAGTGAGATATTAATTATCTTGCTGTTTTCACTGCTGTTTGTTTACTTGGCTTTGTCAACCCTGTCCACTCTGCCTCAGATCTGTCCCTCTCCCTTTGATTTATTTTGTTTTCCTTCTTGCAAGAATTCTTTATCCTTTCTTTTCTCTTTGGTTTGCTAACAATATTTTTGTTCATTCTGTCAACTTTTTGCTGTAAGGTTTCCGTGTTATTCTTTTGCATAGAAAGTTCTTCCCATTCCGATGTTTTTCAAATTTATATTATGTAGAAAGATTTTTTTCTTTTTCACTTTAACTGTTTATCTCTCTTCAGTTTTCTTTCTTCCAAGATATAAACTACAGATTGAAGTATTTTTTCCTTCCTAATGAACGTCCAGCTTCCCACCCTCCTGTTATGCATTGAACAGAATACTTTTACTTGATCTTCAGTGACACTATTATAAACCGATGTTCCCACATACATGAGTCTGTGTCTGTACTCTCTACTATAGTCTGTGGAGCTCTCTATCCAACCTTACACAGTATCACAGCATTTAATTGTGTAGCTCTAATACAGACTTTGACATGTAATATGGTAAGTCACTAACACTGCTTTTCCAAACATGTCTTTATTATTTCTTTTTCCTTCCAGATTTGCTTTAGATTTGGTTTATCTAATTCCATCAAAATTCTTATCAGAATTATCCTTGGCCAGTTGGGTCAGTGATAGAGCATTAGCCCAGTATGTGGATGTCCTGAGTTTGATTCTCAGTCAGGACACACAGGAGGAGCACCCATCTGCTTCTCCATCCTTCCCTGTCCCCCTTCCCCTTCTTTCACTCTCTCTCTTCCTCTTTCTTCCCTACCTGCAGCCATGGCTCAAATGTGAAAGTTGGCCCTGGGCACTGAGAATGGCTCCATTGCCTTACCTTAGGTGCTACAAATAGCTCTGTTGCTGAGCAATGGAGCAGCAGACCTAGATGGGCAGAACATCAGCCCCAGAAAAAGGTTGCTGGGTGGATCCCAGTCAGAGTGCATGCAGGAGTCTGTCTCTTTGCCTCCCTGCCTTTCACTTGACTTAAAAATAATCTTATCAGAATTACATCAAATCTATATATTAATTTGGAAGTATTAATCCTCCTCTTCAAGGCCTATCTCTCAATTCATTAAGGTCTCCTTTAAGGTTTTCTCCCCAAAGTCATTAATTATGGCAATAAAACTGAAGTAAACCTACTGCCTAAAGGCAGGTTTTCTAAATTAATTAGTGCTTTCAATTAATCAGCAACTTCAGGGTTTTCCACTGTTTTGATCATATAATTTTTGAGGTCCTTTTTATATGTCTTAGCTACTTTTTAAGAAGTATAATATAAATATGTAGGAGAAACCAGCTATACACATTTGATAAGGAAAGCAAAACATACTGAAAATAAACTTATGGTCCAGTAGCTAATGAGCTCTAGATGCTATGTAGTAGCAGGAAAGCTCTGTGGCCAGAGTCATGAAGGACTAACTGTCTGCAGAGAGGATGGGGAAATTTTCCTGGGTCCTGGCAGACCTGCTAAAAATTTCAGCAGAGAGTGAAATCACCAACTGTTAACTTACGTACATTTTGGGTTAGCATTTTGAGATTTAAAGGATAGTCTGTTAGGCGTAACAAGCACATTAACCATAGATTTATGTACTTGAAAATATTCTAAGCTGTAAGGAAAACTTCATTTTCTTTGGGGTGCAGGTAGAGTATTTAATATAGAAAGAGCTATCCCATTTTCATTTCAGAAGTCAAAAATTTGTGAATAATGTTTCCAGCAATCTGTTAGCATAGGATATTGTATTTTCTACTCAGAAATTAAATGTTTATTTGACTTTTAAGTAGTATCTAAATATTGTATCAATAAAAATTGCATTCAAGGGCACTTCTGCTAATGGCATACTAGGAACTTCATTTTAACCCTTCCACTGAGGATAATTAGGAAAACTGAAGTAAACGTTTAAAAATTATCTATTATCTGTCTATCAATCCATCTAATCTATTTTAAGACACTGAAGAGTTAATTTAAAAAAAGGCAGAAAAGAATTATAAGGCGAAGATCCTAAGCAAAAGGGAGAAATCAGAGAATTCTCATACTTTGAGGGTTTTATTTTACTTTCCTTCTTCTATACTGTTTTTTCCCAACAGCCATTGCTTATTCTCGTAGATATACAGGGTTTGGTTTGGGACCTTAAGCCTTTGAATAATGAGTATTTTCATGCTCGCTGACACCTGGGAGTGAGTGGTTTTTTTTCGAAAAATGAAATTAGTTCCAGTTACAGTTTTATTAACTTATAATAATGTTTGTTTGATAACCAATTTATGAAAACAAGAATAACATACATTTGCTTTATTTTAATGTTGCCTTACACATTTTTAAAATAAATCTATCATACTCTGGATGGTCATGAGGCACGAGGACGTACATGAACATTCGTACTACTCAAAGGGATAAAGGCCTTCAACTAGGAATCAGGACTATTTAGAAATATACCAGCTTTCCTAGGGAATAGCTTAGCCTTGCTTAGAAGTAATAATTCATCTTCTCTGGGAAAAATATTATTATATTTTACTTCAAGTTATCTGACAAATTCTATAGATTACACTGGGGAACAGTTTTTTTTTTTTTTTCCATTTTCAGTTGCATGAGGTTTTAGAACTGTTTCTATATATTTCTGCATTGCTGACCCAAATATGAAATCTTCTTCTTCTTTTTTTTTTTTTTTTGGTGCATGCTCTAGTTTTTATGCAATTTTAATTTATTTTTGTTACAATTAATGGCATGCATTGGTTTTTAAATTGAAGTTACAGGGCAACGACTCTCGGATTGAACATAACCACAATGCAATTAATGTTTTACAAACATCACTTTTACATAATTGTAGTTGTTTTTAAATGTAAAAAAATATTATCTGATAAAAACACCCTCTTATTTAGTTTTAAGATTGAATCATGGATTCTTCGAGTAGGCATAAATGTAAGAAAAGTCCTGACACCTTCTGTTATATATGTGGCTGTTACACACTTTAATGTCAAAGGCACAATATTTCATCATTTGTGACACGTGTATATATTGCCTATTTTCAAGTTCCCCTTGGCTATCAAGACAAGAATTGGGCTCCTCATATTGTGTGTCATAATTGTGAGAAAATGCTTTGTGACTAGACAAAAGGAAAACGCAAAAGAATGCCTTTTGGTATTCCCATGGTTTGGCGTGAACCTAAGGACCACAGCAGTGACTGTTATTTCTGTCTGATCCATACAAACGGCATTGGCTAGAAAAATGGCATATGATCGCATATCCTAATATTCCTTCAGCAATACGACCTACCCCACACTCTGAGACACTCCCGGTTCCAGTTTTCAATGGTTTTATTTCTTCTAAGGATGAAGAAAGTGAACATGGTGATCAAGTGTATTTTGATAAGATGCATGAGGAAATGGTTATAGAATCTAAAGGGTCTTCTTCTGATGCTAAGCAGTCATTAACCCCTCAGCAGTTTAGCCAACTCAAATTGAATGACTTAGTAAGAGATTAGGGCCTATCAAAAAAGCAGCTGAGTTATTAGCTTCCAGACTTCAAGAAAAGAATGTACTTCACTGGTCAGCTAAAGTATCCCATTTCAGGAAGCATGAACAAATTTTTGAAGACTTTTTTTTCAAAGAAATACTTTACTATCATGATATCAGTAGTCTTCTTAGCCAGCTATGTGTTACCACTTACAGTCCAACAGAATGGAAGCTATTTCTTGACAGCTCTAAACGAAGTCTGAAATGTGTTCTCCTATATAATGGTAATGTTTATGCAGCAGTTCCAATTGGTTATTTAACTCATCTGTGAGAAGATTATAATGACATGAAAGTTGTCCTCAACTTTCTGAAGTATGAGGAGCATAACTGGATCATTTGTGTGGACCTTAAAATAGTAAATTTCCTTCTAGGACAACAGAGAGGTTTTATGAAATATCCTTGCTTTCTGTGTATGTGGGACAGCCGAGCTTGGGAGAAACACTGGACACAGAAGGAGTGGCCAAAACATGAAGCTCTGGAAGTAGGGATGCAAAATATTGTGAATGAACCTGTAGTTAATTGAGACAGGATCATTTTTCCCCCATTTCACATTAAACTTGGCTTAATGAAGCAGTTTGTTCAGGCTTTGAATAGAGAAAGTGAATGCTTTCAACATATTATTTCTGCTTTTTCTGACTTCTCTTTTGAGAAGATAAAAGCAGGTGTATTCAATGAACCTCAAATCCGAACCCTCATATGTCATGAAGAATTTGCCAGGAAGATGAATAAGGAGGAGAAATCAGCATGGCAGTGTTTTGTGGCAGTTACAAAGAACTTCCTTGGCAACAAAAAAGCAGAAAACTATAAACTTCTGGTTCAAAGGATTCTGTTGGCTTTCCGCAACATTGGATGTAACATGAGTGTTAAGATTTACTTTCTGAACAATCACCTTGATAAGTCTCCTAAAAATCTTGGAGTTGTTAGTGATGAGCTGACTACCGCTAGAGCATCAAATGAGATTTTTCTCAACAAGTACGTAAATGCAAGAGCTAAAAATGCAAATTATAGCCTGAATAGTATTTAAATAAGTTTTGTGCAAATTTTATGATTAAAATACGTGTTTTAATATGTTCTATTTTGAAATTGTAGACAAATTCTGATGCAATGCTATCTTTTAGTGTATTAGTGTATTTACGGCATTATATAAATTATTATATTTTCACAAAGATGATACCCAAGAACACATTCTACTTCATTATGCTAAACTAAATGTTGAAAATTTTACAGTAAGATAAAAACATAAAATCTTGAATTGCAAAAAAACTGTAGTCTACAAAGAAAAACTAATGTCAGATTTGAGATCAGCACACTTGAATTAGGTAAGAACAACTGTTTTTTTTTTTTTAATTTTTTATTTTATTTTATTTTATTCATTTTAGAGAGGAGACACAGAGAGAGAGAGAGAGAGAGAGAGAGAGAGAGAGAGAGAAAGGGGGGAGGAGCTGGAAGCTCAACTACCATATGTGCCCTGACCAGACCAGTGCAGGGTTTTGAACTGGCGACCTCAGTGTTCCCAGGTCGACGCTTTATCCACTGCGCCACCACAGGTCAGGCCAAGAACAACTGTTTTTGTGGGTGCAACAAAAATTTTGTTCCCCAGTGTTATTCAGGAGGCATTATTAGGTATCAAGGTATTTGGATTAAAAATGGCAACAAATTCAGAATTTAGTGCATAGGTTTAATGGCAGATTAGGACAGAGCTCAAGAGAGAACAGATTAATTAGAAGATTGGTCAGAAGAAAATAACCAAAAAGAGAAAATTGTGGAAAATAAGAGATGGATTAAGACATTCCAAGTTACTTAGAGTCTTAGTATAAATTGAAAGGGAGAATGGGAAAGAAGGAGTATTTGAATATATAATGGCTGAGAATTTCTAAAACTGATGACAGATGATGAAGGAGAAGAATATACAGATTTCCAAAGTGTTAAAAACCTTACCACAGGATGGACACACACACACACACACTTTATGAAAACCAAAGAGGAAATCTTGAAAATCATCAGACAGAAAAACAAGACATAATGTTTCAAAGAAGAAAAAATATGACCGACTTCTCAACAATAACAATGTAAGTCTAAGGCCATAACATGTCATCTTTAAAGTGGAACCATATCTTCAAACAAAAACTGAACTGCTCACTGGGTATGGCACAGGCAGAAGGAAAACTGAGTTCAGATCACAATTCAGAGATTTACAAGGAAATTAAGGGTCAGAAAGGATAAGTATATGGGTGGACAGAAACAAGTCTTACATTTATTATACAGTGATATGAACTTTGAGGGTACAAAATGCAGCACAACAGTAGCATTTAAATAAGGGAGATAATTACTGAAATTTGTTCTAAGACACCTGCATCATCAGAAGACATGGAAAAAGGCAATAATTCCTACTAGAATTTTATTCAAGAATGCCTATTATAATTGTATAAAAACATGTCAAACTGGTTGATGCAGGAGCAGGAACTGAAAGAAAGTCTACATGTTTGTTTCATATTCCTTTCTCGCTTTCCTTTGGTTAATGAAGAATGACAAACTGAAAGTGAATTGAAAGGCAAAGATTAAGCTTGCCTGGTTAGATTATAAAATAAAACCCAACAGGATATTTTACATATAAGGGAATGAGAGTTGAATGTAAAGGAATTTTTCAAAGTTATTTCTCGAGCTCTTGAGGTCCTTCCGAGGAAGGGGCCAAGATCGTGGACTCTAGGTTTCTGCCATCACCTGGGTTCTTCAATGTCTGCCATCACTGCAGACATACTGAGCAGGTGGTGACAGGAGGGAGGGGACAGGGGGACCACTGGGTGCTACAAAAATTCTCATTTTTAATTTGGATGCTGGTTATCTGGATATGTTCATTTTGTGAAAATAAATATCTGTACCTATATGATTGAAGGCCTTTATGTATCAGCTAGTTAATTTTTTTTAATTAAGGTTTTCTACAAATTAACAGTGGTATTATCATAAATTTTAAATGCAGGGTAAGGTAAAAGTAGGTTTACAGTTGTTCATATAGAAAATAATATAATAATTAATAAATAATAATACAGCCTGACCAGGGGGTGGCACAGTAGATAAAGCGTCTGACTGGGATGCGGAAGACACAGGTTCGAGACCCCGAGGTCGCCAGCTTGAACGTGGGGCCCATCTGGCTTGAGCAAAAGCTCGCCAGCTTGCACCCAAGGTCACTGGATCCAACAAGGGGTTGCTCAGTCTGCTGAAGGCCCATGGTCAAGGCAAATGTGAGAAAGCAATCAATGAACAACTAAGGTATTGCAACGAAAAACTGATGATTGATGCTTCTCACCTCTCTCCTTTCCTGTCTGTCTGTCCCTATCTATCCCTCTCTCTGACTCTCTCTGTCTTTGTAAAAATAAAGTAAAATAAATAATAATACAGGAATAAACACTGCGTTCCACGTACTCACAACTCTAAACCTACCTTCGCCCTACTCTGTATTAAGATAAGAACTTGGTCTTAGGGATAGTATGCAGATCAGTCAAAGTATCAGAACATGAGGTCTTGATGTCAGAAGTTGAGACTTACCGTATTTTTCACTCCATAAGATGCACTATTTTCCCCCTAAAGTGGAGAGGAAAATGCCCGTGCGTCTTATGGAGCAAATGTTCATTTTCTTAGCTTCTGCAGGTTCCCGGACAACTGGAAGAGTACCTGAACATTAAAGTATCTTCTCATGTGTTAATAACAGTGCTAATGGTTGTTAATACTGCTGTTGAGTTTACATTGTTGAAATATTATTGTGGTATGTTTTATTAAATATTTTAACACACCATTTGGTTCAGAATATTTCTTTTCTTAATTTTCCTTCTTAAAACTCTAGGTGCATCTTATGATTAGGTGCGTCTTATGGAGCAAAAAAGACAGTAATATTTTTGTCTTCTGAATTGGTTTAGCACAGGGGTGCTCAATACATCGATCGCGATCTACTGGTCGATCACGAAGGAAGTGTGGGTAGATCGCATGACATTAAAAAGACATTTGTTTTTTGATTGGCATACAGGGGAGCCAATCTGACGTCTGAACTTTTGACACCCTACGCATGCGTGTTAAACCGCTCTAACTTTTCAGTTACATTGCTGCGTAGTTAGACTTCAATTTATTTAAACTAAATACAACAAAGGGTATAAAAATGAGTGCCATAGCTGGTCCGAGTAAGAAGCCTAAAACCTACCACTTTTATACAGAATGGGAGGGGATTTTTTTCACTATGTCATATTCTAAGTGTGTTTGCCTCATCTGTCTGTGTGTCATTGCTATTCCAAAGAAGGGAAATGTGGAGCGGCTTTTTCGGACTGTTCATAAAAACTATGACATTGACTTTCCTCCGAAAAGAGAGCTGAGAAGGAGAAAGGTGAAAGAAGAATACACAATATTAAATAGTAATAATAGTAACTTAAATAATGATAATATAGAAGAAATAAATTTATGTTTTGCATTTTTATTGTAGGTAGATCATTTTGACTTGGTCATCTTATAAGTAGCTCGCAAGCTGAAAAACTGTGGGCACCCCTGGTTCAGCTGATGCTATCACACAATGTTGCTTAGAAGGGTGGTAGAAGAAGCTGCAGCTCAGTTCAGCTACTTTCCTCTCCATAGGTCACGTTTTTGGGAGAACGCTGAAAGATGTTCGTTGTTAAAGTAAAATGTAAACATGCTTCAACTTTGAGGGGAAAACAGCAATTCTGTTTGTATTTTGGGACAATGTGAACATTTTCTTCCCCATTTCCCTGCCCTGAGAGAAGTGGTTGCCTCATGTTTATTTTCCGAGTGTCAAGGATGAATAATGCTGCATATTTATTGTGTTCATCAAATGTCCAGTCACCATCTGGGCTAAAATCTAGCTGCCTTTACAAATGTTTTGTCAGCTATAATTGAATCGTGTTGAAATACGCTTGACATATGCACGTTATGGTTGGAATGTTTAATGCGTAGACTAGGTCTTAACTTAACAGGAGAACAATAATGGAGGCACATTTTTTATTGACAAAATAAACCAAACGCTTCTATCTATACCTTTACTATCGAAGCAAAATCTCATTAATCTGGCAGTCACTGATTGCAAATCCACATTCTTTCAGACTAAATGAAGTAGGCAGAATTTAATTCAGCTGATGGAAAGAATTTCCTAAGCAAACTGAAAGGCTAAATACATTGAAAGGTTGTTTTTAAGGTCTTTACATCACATAAATATGTTTCAAAGGACTTAGAAACATTAATTATATATTCATGTTGCTGATAATTATATGTTCATATTATCTGTTCATTAAAGCAGCTCATTAATTTACTCTGAAACAGTAATTGGTTCAAGTTACTATGCATATTTAAAAGAAATAAAACTCTGCTTTCTTACAGATAAGCAATGGGTCTTTCACTGAATCTAATTCAGTGAAATTGAGTTGGTCCTCTCCACAAACTAATTCAAATTCATACAGTTTTCCTAAAGTTGTCTTTAAGAATTCTTCCTGGTGTCCAAATAGTAAATTAGTTTCTGTCTTCTAAATCTAAGTCTTCCCAGATATTGAAAAATTTGAATGTCTGTTACTCAAACCATTAGTAGTCATTCATCCCAAATCCCTTCTAACCTTCATCTTGAGTCTGCTATTATGTCTCTTCAGCTGTCTTACTTTCTCCAAGTTTAATATATTCCATTTCCTCCTAAAGATAGAGCTTAGCTTTTCCATGATTCTCTTGAACTTGGCCACTCATTCTAAATCCAGACCTACTCTGATTTTAACAGTTGTAGGAATCTCATCTCTCCTCAAAAGCTGGGAATCCCTTGTGACTTCTGCACATCTTAGCCCAGGGCCGGGCATAAGGAATGCATATTGTTCAATGACTTAAACAATTTATAAATATTATCTCAATTTAATCCTGAAAACAAACTAAGGAAGTAGCTATTATTGTATGCCAATTTTATAGATGATGAAATTGAGACACAGAGTGCTTAAATAAACCTGAGTATCAAGCTAGTGTGAAGGCCTTTGAAGTCTGGCTCTGGAGCTAGACTCTTTTTTTTTTTTTTTAAATTAATTAATTAATTAATTAATTCATTTTAGAGAGGAGACACAAAGTGAGAGAGAGAGATAGAGAAAGAGAGAAAGGGGGGAGGAGCTGGAAGCATCAACTCCCATATGTGCCTTGACCAGACCAGTGCAGGGTTTTGAACTGGCGACCTCAGTGTTCCCAGGTCGATGCTTTATCCACTGCGCCACCACAGGTCAGGCTCTGGAGCTAGACTCTTGATTGCTAAACTATCCTATAATGACTCGACCATGCTGTATTATTAATACTATGAACATAGATTTATAATCCAAGACCTTCAGGAGGGTGTAAAAAAGCATCTAGCAAAGTCACCGCAGATAAAGGAATGAGTCTAAGAGAAATCAAGGGACTTCAAGGTGCCCAAATTAGGATTAAAATTCCAGGATATTGCCTTCAGTCCAATACTCTTTCTACAATATTCATAAAACTGGTGAATTCCTTTAAAAATTGTCTATATCTAATGATTGACTGACTGATGATTTGTACTATCAAATTGTGAATTAATTTTCAAGTCCTACATCTCTAGACATATCTTCTGTTTGCAAGACTAATTGCACAGAGTTGTGCTTTTCTACCTTTAATGGGTATATGCAGATCACCTGGGGATCTTGTTCAACTATGGAGTCTGATCCAGGAGGTCAGAAGTCAGGCCTGAGAGTCCTCATTTCTACAAGAATCCCAGATATGCCAGTATTATAAACCTAAGGGTCCGAATTTAGAAGCAAAGACACAGCTGTTCTAGTTCTTTGTGCTCTATTTTCCATCTCCAGTTATTGGAAGGCTTGGCTTCAGGAGTCATAGAGACCCTCTAGTAAGTCTATGACAATTTCACATATTTCTCCCTGGCCTCTCTCTCCTCATTTCTTTCTCCTGTAGCTGACTTTCCAACTTGTGCTAGGGAATTGACTAAGCAGAACAATGTGATCTACTGTGACTTGGGAGGCAATGACTGAGCAAGGAGATCCATTCTCTATATTATAGTCATGGAGGGCTTCTCTGAGGAGGTGGCTTCTGTGCTCAGATCAGGGGTGTCAAAGGCACTGAAGAAAGACAGTTCTGTACTGATCAGAAGGCCATATAGAAGTAAATTGTAAGAGCAATTGGGCGTCACTTGTCTCAAGAACAGACAGAGAAAGCTTGGGCTGAAGGACTACACACTAAATAAGCATGGTTAAGAGAGGCAGGGACCATGTCCAGTGGGTCCTTGTAGGCTTGTAATTCTAGACTTTCTACATAGAGTGGTGGTGTGATGGGATGCTACTAGAAAGTTTTAATTGGGTAAAAACATAGTCTTTTACATTTAAAGAACCACTTTCACTCTTTCATGAAGCAAAAAGAATGGGAGTAAGACGAGAAATGGAGAACCCCAGCCAGAAGTGCTCATGGTTGCCAGGAGGGAGGAGGTGCGGACTCAGGGGGCCAGAAAGAAGGAGGTGTGGAATCAGGGCCAGAAAGGAGGAGATGCGGACTCAGGGGGCAGTAGTGAATACCAGACGAGCAGCAGGCTGACAACTATATTGTGGAATAAGGACTCGATGAAAGGCCATCTCTTCTTCCCTAAATGGTTTTCTGCGCCCCATGTTCCCTTCCTAAATTCCTTGTTTCTTCTTCACTGCACCTTCGTCTATACATTATAGCTCACTGTTCTCATTCCCATCCTTCTCTACCAAAGTACATGTTCTGTGACATAATAAGACAACTGTTTTCTATATTGATTATTGGTCACTATTAGTCAGGCACTGTTCCAAAAAAAAAATTTGTGGATTCATTCATTTAAGTCTCACAATAATCCAAGAAGATAAGTACTAATAGCATATCTACTTTATAGGTGAAGAATATGTTTTATCAAACTTAATGTGCACAAGGTTTGGAATACCCATACAGGTTTACAGAATAAATTAAATAATGACACATGAGGAAATGTACAAGTCCTTTCTACATATTCTCTAAGATTGCTTTGCATACAAATGCTATATAAATATTTGAGGGTTGACAGTAGTCTGTTGGTTTAGCTATGTCTAGGGAACAAAACAGTATTATTATACATGAAATATTTTTAAATGATACATGTTTTTTAGTTACTCAGACCAGGATGGTCCAAGTAAAGTTTCAGATAACCATACTCTGTTGGTTATAACCTTTCATTCTAATGTACAGTGTGATGACTTCCAGAGGAAAAAAAAAAGGCAAAATCAAAAAACTGTCACCTCTCAGAAACCATGCCCTGGGCATTATCTGAGGCTGTAAAAGAGTAGCATTTAGACTACTACCAGGGACAATGTAATAGGCCAGATGTAATGACCAGAATCATAATAGGAAACAAAATCCCAAGATGAGTCTTGTACCTTATCCATTTTCTGACCTCTGTAAGAGCTGACTTACATTTTCCTGTTGCTTCTTATTGTTAGGCCAATTACCAACTGAAAACTAAAAATTTCCCCCAAACACATAAGAGGTCATTTAGTTCTGAGTAGCAATTTCAGGGCCATAGCCATGTATTTTAATAGAAACTAGAACATAAATGAAAATGTCTTTTGACATTGCAGAGATTAAAAAATATAATCTGGTTCTTTTACTTGTAGGGTAATTGCTTCATTGGACTAGACTGGAACCAATGTCAGCAGGGCTGCTGGAAATTTCTGGTAATAGACTGTCATGTCAACTGGTACGGGGAGTACAAATTACTTTGTTGTAGCATCTCTGTTATGACTAATCCTTTATGCAGTAGACAATTTATGGCTGGCCTTGCACATTTTTTTAAAAAATGATTCATTGAGGTAACTGCTACCACCAGGAATTAAAATCCTACACTATTTTAGATGTAAAATCAGAGCAACATTTTAGCTCAACACAGACAAGAATTCTTCCAAATGCCTTATATTCAATAAGAAAAATGCTTAATTGTACTTGCTCAGTGACCACCTCTCTTTCAAAAAAGTTAAAACCTAAACATCAAGCATAGGATAGCAATAGTTGCGTCTATTTAAGTAAAACCAAGTGAACCAAGAACCGGTGTTCAAGGACTGGGGGAATCTATGTGGCATGGCTACCCAGGGAGAAATGGGACAGCTATATTCCAAACTTAATTCCTTGCTGGTAGTACTTGTGTTAGCTTTACTTGTTTAAGGGAGTATTTCTCCAAGTAGCTTCCCCACATTGGCTGGTTTGACTTTAAATTCACCACCACTCACTGCAAGTGGGTTACTGACAGGACCAACCCTCGGACTCTACTGCCAGCACTATGTACTCCAGCTCTCCATTATTGACTTCCATTGGATGACTTTGCTTTGTATTTCATAGAATAGAAATATCAGAAAGAAATTTTTACCAGCTCCAAATCCCATATTTACCTACTTCCCACACCTGTGCCCACTCACTCTGCTTCCCTTCCATTGGACATGAACAGACTGCCCTCCTCAGTTTGATCAATCGCTCCTCTTGTGCTCAGGAGCTGCTCTACTCTCCTCTACTCAAGAGCACAGTCCCAGCAATCTCTGCCCACTCTGCATCCTCAGGTTCTCCCTGTCTGCAAAACCATCCCCAGCTACATACACACATGCTATTATTTCTCCCAGCATTAAATGTTATTTACTGGCCCCACTTCCCTCACCAGATAAAATCCATTTCCCCACTTCTCTGTAGATTTGGAAATCTAGATCATTTCTAGCTAAGATACAATCGTGCAGTGTTTTTCACTTGTGGGTCCGAGGAGCAGCTTGCCAGAACATTTCTGCCCATCTGCAAAAGAGTTAACCACCCTGATGTTGTGTGAAGATTATAGACCCAGTTATCTTAGTAAAATTCTCTTATGTTCAGGCTGATTTCTGCCTTTGTGATCCCCAAGTTTAAAAAAGTTGAAAACCACTGCAATAGTGTACTCTGACTTAAGCATTTTATTTCTTACTTAGCAGCTGACTCCTTGAACTGTGTAAATGAACGTGTTAATATTTGCCCTTTGGAGAAGTTGTATCAGGTTATATAGGGTGATAGAAAGTTAAATATGGTCATGAGCTCTGTGTGACTGTCAAAAGGCTGGTGTATGACCGGCAGTCCTCAATTTATCTACTCTTCCCATTTTCGCTATGAAATAGTAGCTATTTACTGTGGTGAAAGTTATAATGTAAGTGTATGAGAGTATACTAAGTCTAGTAATTTCAGGGAAATCAAACTATGCATAAGTATATGCTTCTGTGTTTTACATGGAGAACAGCAGTTGTCCTCAGGCAGTGGGCAATCAAGGAGTTTTGTTGTTTTGTCTCTTACACTCTAGACTTGACATTCTTTACACACCTTATACTCTTACATACGTTAAACTTATTGAGGACTCAAAGAAGGTTTTATTTGTAGGTTGTAACAATATTTACTGTGTTGGAACTTAAAAGGAAGCCATCTTCACCAAGCTTACACAACAGTGCATATGAAGCTAGTAAAGATGAAAATGTTGCATATTAATAACAGCAATAATAATGTCTAAAATTAGTTTTGACCTCACAACTCTAAGCTCTGTTGTAAAATAAAGTGTCATTTTGTTTCAGAAAATAAAAGAGCACAGTGAGGGACAGAACTTGGAGAGTGGTTTATTTGCCTTGGTTTATAATACCTGACTCTAAACAGCTATTAAAGTGTTAAAATATTAGCATAGCTTCTTGTATTTTAATGGGCTTGTTTTGTTTATTTATTGGTTAAAGCCTTCAGCTGTAAGATGAAGAATTAATCTTTTTATTTTCTGTGTAATCTGTCTAGATAACAAAGATTTCATTTTATCAGAAAACCTGTTTTCTGATGACTTTATTATGCTTTGACTATTAAGAAAACAAGCAAAGTCTCCTTACTTAAAAGCTACATTTCTTTACAATTGTCTGACTTTGTATATTTATTCTAGTGTTACATTGTCACATCTTAATCAAGAATATAAATCACAACTGATAATTAAGAATTAATTATCTCCTTAAATGAGATTTTTAATGTAGGAAAATACGAGGTGGGGCATAAGTAAGTTTACAGTTGTAAGCATATGAAACACAGAGTTTATTCTTGTATTATTATTTATTAATTATTGTATTATTTTTCAACAAACAACTATAAACTTACCTATGCCCCTCCCCACACATCTAAAACTATCTTGAGAGCTCATAGATGACACATGGTATCACAAGGGGTATCACAAAGATTTGTTCTTTCACCTTATAAAAAGAGAGGAAATGGAAGTAATTAGGTTTGTTTATGTAATCACTTAAAGGTTGTATGAGAAAAGCCAGGTTAGAATTGTTGCTGAGCCTTCCCTAGATTAAACTTGTATATGGAAGAAAGTATGGTGGTTCCTCAAAAAATTTAGAATAGAATTATCTTATGACCCAGCAATCCGTCTACTGGGTATCTACCCCCAAAACTCAAAAACATTGTTACATAAAGACACATGCACCCCCATGTTCATCACAGCATTATTCACATTGGCCAAAACATGGAAGTAACCAGTGTTCCTCAGTAGAGGATTGGATAAAGGAGATGTGGTACATATAATGGAGTACTACTCAGCCATAAGAAATGATGACAGTGACATTTACGACAACATGGATGGAACTTGAGAACATTATACTGAATGAAATAAGTAAAACAGAAAAAACAAAGAACTGTATGATGCCATACATAGGTGGGATATAAAACTGACATTCACAGACATAGATAAAAGTTAAGTGAATACCAGGGAGAGAGGGATGTGGGTGAGTGGTGGGGGGAAGGGTGTAAAGAGGAACAATTATAGGTGATAGAAAATTATTTGACTTTGGGTGAAGGATATATAACATAATCAACAGTTCAAATGCTATAGAAATGTTTACCTGAAACCTATGTACTCTCATTGATCAATGTCACCATGTTAAAGTTAATTTTCTAAATAAAATTTAAAAAAAATAAACAAAATTATTCAGAAATTATATGCCTTATAAGAAGTTCCTAGAGATTTGTCAGTGAGCTCATTGTGCATGTTTCTATTTCTCAGAGTCTTGGTTATGCTTTCTCCGATGAGAGTAGGCTAACAGCAGTATTAGTGGAGGGGTTGGTCAATATGGCCCACTGCATGTTTCTATAAATAAAGTTTTATTAAAACACAGATAGTCCATCTTTTTACAATGCCTGGTATCTTGTTTGATCACCCAAAATTTTAGGTATTATTTAAAGTGTTTAATACCCACTATCTCACATCTTTTATTTAAATCTAGTATTTCCTAGGAGAATGGAATTAAATTAAAGGTAGAAATCAGCCTTACCTATGGAGTTTCATTAAAATGTAACTATCTGAGGTCTACTCCAGACTTACTTAATCTCATTGCTTGACATTCTCAGGATATGCCTGCTATGCCTTTAGTATCCAATATATATTATCTCTGGATTATCTATTAAAATATTTTTCCTCTTTAAAATTATTTTTATTTATTTTTTATAAAACATTTTTGAATTGGCCTTGCTATCTTGTTTTGCATGCTATAGAAACAATGAAATGCCCTTGTGTGTTGTGTTGATGTGAACTCTAATCAGACCATTCACATTTGAAAATGGCGAGTAATAAATAACCACAGCCATTGTGTCTCTCTGTTTTCCTAAAGGCTTTGCAATCAGCACTAGGCCCTCTCAGAGTTCTGAGGAAAAGGACTGTATCAGACTTGGATGGCATCATTTGGATAACTTTCAGATCATACCAAGATTTCCAGAACCCTTTTTAATCAAAAACAGAACAGCTTCAAGAGACTGCTACCCAAGAGTCTAAATGGAATAAGCATTAATTATCTAGGACTGAAGAAACTAATGAGGGAAATTTTATTGTTATTCGTTTTCAATATTGTTGTTATTGACTTAATATCCTATTATTTGAATAGATAAGGAGTCATTTTTCTTTCTTCTTAAGCTATCTGTAACATAACATTGTGGTAGGTTCAACATAACATTTTAAACTGAAACTAAACATTTGAAATACCATATTTTTACTTTTTTACTCACTCTCACAACTCCAGTTCAGAAAATTTATTGAATGTTCTTACTTTCCATGACTCTATAGCTGTCTGCATAGATTCAATAAGCATCTGTCCCCCCCTTTAACCAAAACATAATATGAAATATTGGTTATGTAACCAAAGTCTTGCCTGACATATCATGTTTGAGGATGATTATTATTTAATCAAGCATGGCAAGCCACTTTTAAAGAAGATTGACTTTATGTGGAATATAAAACTGAAAGTACAAATGAAAAAACAAGGAAAAGAAATAAACAAAAACTCATAGACACAGACAACAGTATGGTGGTTACCAGAAGAAATTGCTTGGGGGGTGGGTAGTAAAAGGGTCCAACTATATGGTGATGGAAAATAATCTGACTTTGGGTGGTGAGCACACAATGCAACATAGAAATTATTTATCATAGAATTGTACACTTCAAGCCTATATGATCTTATTAACCAATGTCACCCCAATAAATTTATTTTTTTATTCAGTGAGAGGAGGGGAGGCAGAGACAGGCTCTCGCATGTGCCCGAACCGGAAGCTACCTATCAAGCCCACTAGAAGGTGATGCTCTGCCCATCTGGGGCATTGCTCCATTGCTCAGCAACTGAGCTCTTCTAAGCACCTGAGGTGGAGGCCATGGAGCCATCCTCAGTGCCTGGGGTCAACTCCAATCAAACCATGGCTGCAGGAGGGGGAGAGAGAGAGAGAGAGAGAGAAAGAATTTGATGGGAACTTCTCCTGTGTGCCCTGAGCAGGAATTGAACCCAGGTCAACTACACTCCAGGCTGATACTCTACCACTGAGCAAACTGGCCAGGGGTCACCCCAATAAATTTTTTAAATGGACTTTTTTGGAGCTCTGACAAGAAAACTGGTCTAGTAACTGGCATAATAGGGTCTCAGAATTACAGGTGGAAAAGAATATCACTTTTATGGCAGGAAAAAATATTTGAATAATTGGGAAACTTGTAGAGAGAAACTTTCCCAAATTTATACATACTTCAGAGAAAACTGGTAGTTTTTGAACTTGGCCCTTTAGCCTCAGAATGACAAATATTAAAGCCTCTAAAAGTCCAATCTGAGATTCTTTAAGAAAATTTCCAGCAAAGCTAATTTAAGCTGTCTAAAATAGTAAATTAGTATTTGCTGCACCTATATAAATAACTGAGATAAGACTACCAGTCTTATTTTATAATCAATAATAAATTTTTTTGAGCCTACTATTGGTCAAAAGCAGGGAAGACTATAAGAAAATTAAGAACAAGCAAAACAATATTGGTGTTTCTAATGGAAAACTATGTACCTTTTTAGAGCAAGACCTCCTAGATTATCTGATCTGGCCTTTCAAAGCCTTTGAAATATTTCACACTCTTTAATTTATAGTTAATTCATTGGAATGAAAAACAATCCTTGTCCACAGTTAAACAGCTACAATTTGTCCATTGTGTCCAGGAATCTAACTGTCTACCCCAATAGCAAAGGCCAACTTTGTGTCTACTTACATGTTCATTTCAACTTTTTTTTTATTCCATATAAATTTGTGCTCTTTTGATTTATTGTTTTAATTGGTTATACAATCTTGCCGGTATTCTCATTAACAATGTTACAAGTTATATAATAAAATCTTAAACATGTACATTAACATGTTGAAATAATTACTTGCAAAGTTGGATTTCTTTAATAATGTCAAATTAAGTTGCATTCCACTCCCTACTTGATTGAAACCTATGACAAAGGCAATAATGAGGAGAAAACAGAAATCCGATCATCATAGAACTTACATTCTAAAGGAAGGAGAGGAACAATTAATAAAATGAGCGCGTAAATCATACAATGCTTCTGAAGGTGACAGTATTATCAGAGATAAACAAGACACCATCTTTGAGAACTGCTGTTCTGGGAATTAAACTCACTTGCACAATTTTTCTCTGGGAGGCAACAAAACCTAAAAAATTACTCTTAGATTCCAGTGCTATTTAAAGCTTATCAGAAGTCTTGACCTCTGTGACATCTATCATAAAATAGAAATTTGGGAGCTGGGGGCTCTTAGAAACACAAACAAACAAAAACAACAGTTTCCAATATGGGGCATACCATATCAACCAGTGGTGACCTTCCTTTCCCTAGGGTACAAAGGCAGCCTCAGATATATGGATTTGAATTTGATTGACAAATAGATTGTTGTTTTTTTTTTATTAAATAAGTAAAATATTGCCCTTGAACACATGTATGTCCAGGTCTTTGGGAAAGAAACATGAGTTCTGTTGTACCAACTGAAAATATACAAGTTTGATTGACTTAGGTATTAGTACAACATTCAGTGGTGGTTATAACTAGACAGATTTTTTTATTTTATATTTTAGAGAGAGAAGGGAGAGAGAGAGAGACAAAAAGAACCGGGAGAAATAGAAAAACATCGATTGTTATTTCACTTATTTATGTACTCATTGGCTGATTCTTCTATGTGCCTTGACCAGGGACCAAACCTTCAACCTTGGTGTAATAGGATGACACTCTAAACAACTGAGCTACCCAGCCAGGGCCAGAATTTCTTTCTGAAGTACAGTCCACATCACAGATTTGTTGGATATCAGATTGTTGTGATTTTATAACTGATTTTTCAAATAAAATGAGTTCACAAGATACCTCCCTTTTGATAATAGCTGCTTTGCTCATCAGAGTAACTTACAACTTAATATACTCATATCCAATGCCAGCAAGACTTCTAGAAATAGTGTAGGTGGCTGAATTATTCATAGTGGTAGCAATGGCAGAATACCCTGATTCTACCAAAAATATCAAAGTATAAAACTTTCAAGCTCCAAAGAATTTCATATTGACTACCAGCCCACCTTAGAGAATTCTAATTTACAAAAAAAGTAATTTCTTGTGAAATAACTTTCATTACAAACAGTAGCATGCAAATTAACTACAATTGCATCTTCATAAACATTTCTATTCCAAGATTTCATCTCAAATCTCAGGAAATCCGTAGAAGGCTAATTATGCATGAGTAGTCCCTGACGCTGAAAGCTAGCAGGGACACAAGGGACAGTGCTGGAGAGACATGAATTGTTACCTCTGTGAGATAGTATCTCAGCTTCTGGTAGTAGGCATATGAATCTGTCAGTAATTACAGGGAGAAACATTGTGACATTCAGTTCCTTCTTTTTAATCTCTTCTGTAGATGAGAATCAGAAAGATGGATGCTGAATGAATATGAAGAATAAAATATGACAGAACAGAAAAAAACTGTGTTCAATCTTGGTGTTCATTTTGTATTGTTCCTTTCACAGTCATTTTGTAGCCTTTCTTTCACAGTGTGGAAAGCCAGATTCACAATGTGCCGCCTGAAGGGGGTGGGAGAAGGTGGTAATTCACAGGAGTGGATTGCTTCTGCTTCCCCTGCATGTTCTTGTGAGAAATTTCACCCTCCAGGCATCAAAAGCAGGTCTGCTCATAAATATTATGTCCTCATAAACTTGCTGTCCCTTTATCTTTTCAAAGATAAATGTTGAAAAACATGGCAATTTGTGGGGGGGCTTGTTTTGGGTTTTTTTTTTTTTTGTTTTTTCTGATATATGTCTTCTAATGAACCTCCCTAAAGAGTTGTGTGTCCTGGACCCTGCTGGTTGCCTACCCAATATTTCTCCCTTCCTATTTCCAGCATGGCTTATTGCTTATTCATTTTTAATAAAACTGCCCCTCTTGGGCTGCTAGGTACTGATCAGTCTTACCCAATCAACATGTAGCAGTGCCCTGGCAGCCACTATTAGTCCAAGGAATGACATTAATTCTAATTTGGCTCAATGAAACTGAAGAATAATTCTATTTCTTGTGATTACTGGACAGAAACAGAGAAGTGCAAAGCCCTATTTCCTTCTGGCAGCATCTTGTGAGCATGACTGCAGATAGTAGAATAGAGACATAGAAAAAACCTGAGTTCTTGATGACTCATAAAGACACTGACCATACAGTACCCAAAGCCAGTTCACCTCTGGTCTTCATGAACACCTATCTTCCTTGTATTCAAGCCATCTTATATCAGGTTTCTGTTCTTTGAAGCCCCAAAACACTTTTATTAAATGCAATTATTAATGTACCTCTACTCTAAGAATCGAACTTCAGCAGGTTATGTCAAGTAACGAGATCCCTGAACGAAGGCTTATCATTTGCAACCTTCTATTTTTGCATTTACTCACTCAACAAACATTAATTTGGCGTCTGATGAACAAAGCCAGATACAGCTCCTGCTCTTCAAACTTAGAGTTTAATACAGATGTTCTCAAGCTTTTGGGTACCAAAGGCCTTTTGGCAGTCTGGGGAAACCTATGGACCTATTCACAGAATATTGCCTATAGTGCATTGAATAAGATACATAACATTACAAAGGAAGCTGATATGTTAACATACAATCATCAAAATGCTTTTAAAAATTGTACACAGTGTATGTATGTGTATACACACACACACATATCCATCCTTCTCTGTTAATGCCTTAAACAACAAGATTAAAATAGTAGGTATAACAGCAAAATTTTGAAGTAATGATGAGCACAAATGATATTTTGAGGTAGCTGCAACAAGTATAATATGATTTGAATATGTGCATGATTGTTTTTAAACATGTGCAAAGGCCCTGTGCAAAGACCAGAACAAAACATGGAAAGTATTGGGGACTAAGGCTAGTGTGGGTAGATCACCAGATGGTGGCACAAAGAGAGATGTGAATGAGGTTGCTTTGATGAAAATGGGTTTCTCTCTCTCTCTCTTTCTCTCTCTCACACACACCAAAATAATGTAATAAAGAAACAGCACATAAATTGGCTGAAATATCACATGAAATGGTGATTAAATAACGATGGAAAGAAAATTGCAGACGTAGCTTTTGAAATGAATGGGTCTATTCATCAATTCAGTTAAGCAAGAAATTTCCCCAGCAACATTATCATCTATAGTTGATTATAATCCGAAACCCTGGTTGAGAGGCTATGGAAAAATTATAAGACATTTCCCAGTTAAAAACCATGGGTGTATGACAATGTTATATCCATGTAACAGACAGGGAAACTGATGCGCACAGGAAGAGACGCGGCAGAGCTAGCCCTGAGACCTGGTCCTCTAACAATAATCACTATTCTTGTTGCTGGGGAACACCCAGTTCAACAGGACAAGCATAACTAGGTCATTTGTGTTGCTTACCAAGAAATTTTATTGACAACTATGAGCTCTAAGGAGAAATTCAAACAGAATTATCAAAATCTAAACTTGTCTGACTTCCAGCCCCATCTCCCCATCTCAACCCCTGGGATCGAGAATGAGAATTTTATTTGGTGTGTCTCTCATCTATTCTACATTACTCTGTGATAAAGAAAATCCATTTCCAACTAAATTAAAATTGCTTTTTCATCCTAACAAACACTATACCCCTGGTACACACCAGAATAAAAATAAATTGATTTTTAAGTATCCACTGGAAAAGAAAACAATAAGAAGCATAAAAATCATGGTGCCATTGTGTGCCTTTTGCACAATTTAGCTATGAAAATGGATTCCTTTCCTGGAGACAGCAATTGCATTTCTCTGGTGGCAATGTTTCTGGGCGTTCAGTAGTGTAGTAAAAACTTTAGTCTTGCCGTTACTTTGCATGAATGATGATAAATGACCTGTGTGCTTGAGCTGTTGCTGGGGTGACAGGACAGTTAATGGAACATACTACTCTGTCACTCAAAAAAGAGAGGGAGTTTTGTAGAGTCTCAACACTCCTTTTCTCAATGCAAACCCTCCAACTATGTGTGTTAGGTTCTACAAACTCAGCATCTAAGAGCCGGTAAGTGACAATGTTATCTAGGGCTTCAGGGGTTCAGACTGCCACGAATCCACCAAGACCCTGTATCGGTTACTCTCTGACAATCCCTCCTCCATAGTGAAACTGTAACACACTGTCTGTCTCATCAAGACTGCTTCCCAATGCACCACATTGCTGGTCATTGAGCCTGCATCTTTCCCTTGATAAGGAAGCAAGTATAGACACACCCCTGTGTCATCCTTTGGATAGAGGAGCACAGACAATCTCCCACACCTGGTGTGAATGCACACACTAACTATTGACGTTCTGAGGAACAAGATTTCTCATCGCTCACCAGATCCAGGAACTAAAGTTAAAACAGATGTTCATAATATATCATCAAGTGATGCTCTGAAACTCTTGGAGGATGTACAATAACTGATGTGAAGTAAATGTATTTTAGTTTCTCGTCAAAAAAAAGAACAGAAGGATATTTAAAATTTCAAGTGTTTAATTTTGTATTGCAAACATTAATTTTGTAATTAAAAAATTCAAGAAGCACTTCTAAAATTAATGGTAAGCCCTGTATATAAAGACATCAAGGTGTTCTCAGTGCATTATGGGAAACATAATTTACATGCATCCCATGAAATAAAATCCATGTTGCCACGGATGGTGAGGCCCTAGGCAGGTTATTTCAAATCTGCATCTCTGTTCTCATCTGTAGAATAAAAGGCTGGACTAGATTATATCAGCAGTTTCTTTCAGTTCAAATATCCTGTGAGGGGAATTCTCTTCCAAGAGGCATATATGATGATTTAAGGAAAAAAATAATTAATTCCCCTTCATCCTTGACCTTCACTCTCATTAATCTAGATGTTGTCACTAGATCTGAGCTTGCAGTCCTTCTGGAAAAAGAAAGTCATGTTTCAAGTCATCACCACCCCACTTTTAATCTACCGAAGCCAATTACTGACTATATCTCTATTGATGGAAATACTTATTTTTGTCATCATGGACAAACCTCTCCACCCTCCCAGGAAGTAGCTGGCTCTTGGCCACTTTGAAGTGTGCCTCATTAAATTTAGAATTGCCAACAGGAGTTTTGGAAACCTGAGCAAAGGTCACAACTTTGTAAATTGATTTTACAATTAAATTAAGTTGAATCCAAGGATTAAAAAGTCCTGTATGATTTAATGTTATAGTAAGGACAATTTCAAGATCATTGCCATCAAAGCTCATGATTGAGACCTCCTTTTGTGATAATTGATAAAATAGTTTTAAACTGTCTGTCCTTTATTACAAGGGTCAGGGACATTGTAACTTTACTGAGGTGAATGCTATGTCAGTGGGTGGGGTACATAGCTGAATGTGCGTGTGTAATCACAGGACAGGTTGTTGTGCCATTTACTGGATGGAGACATCATACACTCCACATAAACAAAGGTACCAGGAATTAATGTGCTAAGACTAGTATATCCAATCCTAGTCAAGAAAAATAACCGTCCAAGGGATTACAGGTGACAGTGAATGCTATGGCAGAGAGAGTGTTTACCAAATACCCGTGGACTCACCTCCAGCTCTCAGACTCTCACTCCTCCCTTGCTACTGAAACCTCAGAAGCCGTGCTTTCCAGAGAGCACGAGGGAAAAGAGAAGGACTGCCCAAGCTTCATGAAACTTTACTTTGGCTCCAGCGCCTGGAATGTGGAGGTTTGTTTCTTCCTGTGTTATAGCCTAGCCTGTACTGACTAATGCAAGTCTGAATATTGACATCCACCCAGGCATGATGTGGTCACTGCTCCTCCCCAGCAAGTTCCCCAGTTTTGTGTTGACTTCATGCTAGAGAATGAAGACTGAAGAACAGAATTCCGAGATCCAGATAGGTTCTGATTTGCCTGCAAATGTCACTGCCTAACAAGGCTCAACCACCTGCCTCTCTGGTCAAGAAGAATCAGTCCTCTGGCCTTGCAGAGAAGGAAGCTCTCTCTCACTCTTTTTGTTCAGGGGATTAGGAAGTAGGAAGGGGAGGGAGAGCTTCCACGTCTCAGATAAAAGGTTTGTTGTCCATCCCAGAGCCTCCCCTTTCCCCCTCTGTGATTTGCCTTGCTTTCTGTCCTAGCTTCCTCCCTGCCTGCTACCCACCAGCACTATAGGCGCTACAGTGTGTCCGTAAAGTCATGGTGCACTTTTGACCGGTCCCACTGTATTTTGAAATTTATAATGCTAACCCCGGCTGGTTGGCTCAGCGGTTTAGTGTTGGCCCTGCGTGTGGAAGTCCCGGGTTCAATTACTGGTCAGGGCACACAGGAAAAGCAACCATCTGATTCTACACCCCTCCCCTTGCCTTTCTTTCTCTCTCCTTCCTTGCTAAAATCAATAAAAATAATAATAATAATGAAGTTTGCAATGCTAATGTCTAAGTCCATCCATGAACCCAGCAAATAACATACTTTTAAATCTCATCCTTCTGGAAACAAACAAACAAAAATATTGAGGGACACCAAGGGCAAAGGAATCCTGGATCAAAAGCTTTACTATGTGTACCATTTACAGGAGGAAGACTTCATACTCTCCACAAACACAAAGTTCCCAGGAATTGATGTGCTAAAACTAGTATATTCAATCCTAGTCAGGAAAAACAGTCCAAGGGACTGCACGGGGCAGCAAACTAAACCATGGGCCAAACCTGCCCTGTACTCATAGACTGCCTTTGTGTGGCCTGCCCACTAAGAATGGTCTTTACATTTTTAAAAGACCTTAGAGGCCCTGGCCAAGTGGCTCAGTGGTAGAACGTTGGTCTGGCGTGTGGAAGTCCTGGGTTTGATTCCTGGTCAGGGCACACAGGAGAAGCACCCATCTGTTTCTTTATCCTTCCCCCTCTCCTACATCTCTATCTCTCTCTCTTCTTCTCCTGCAGCCAAGGCTCCATTGGAGCAAAGTTGGCCCGGGCACTGAGGATGGCTCCATGGCCTCTGCCTCAGGCACTAGAATGGCTCAGGCCACAGAAGAGCAACACCCCAGATGGGCAGATCATCGCTGCCTGGTGGGCATGCTGGGTGGATCCTGGTCGGGCACCTGCAGTGAGTCTGTCTGACTACCTCCCTGCTTCTAACTTCCAAAAAATACAAAAAAAAAAAAGGCCTTAGAAAACAATAACAAGCATGTCACTCTAATAATAATCCCTTGATTCCTCTACTTCTTAAAGTGTCCTCTTTCTGGAATATCACTATCTTTACCTAGTACACACATTTATAGATACCCTCCCATAAGCCTGAATCCTCCTCCATCTACCATTTGGGGCATTACAGCTACACTTGGGTTTCTCAAAAATTAATACAGTAAAACCCCTTGAACGCCTTTACTATGCTCACTGGTGCAACTTTCTCTCCTCCATTCTCCTTTGCATCTACTTTAACCGAGCTTTCAGCTCTGGCACTCTACCAAGCACTCTCCAAGGTGTGCAATGGCAGCCCCATTGCCCAGTCCAATGGTCAGGTCTCGAGTGCTATCTTACTAAGCTTCTCAGCAGTGTATGGACTTGGGCTTTCCCCCTCTCTGCAGCCCTTTCTCCCTTGATCTCTGGAGGTGGTTCTCTCTGGCTCTCCTTTATCTGGAAGTTCTTGCAAAGCTTCTCTGCTATCTCCTCCTCTTTCTTAGTTCTAAATACTGGGACATCTTCAGGCTCATTCCTCTGAGTTTTCTGTGTACAATCATACTTAAACAATCTCACTGAGTCTCAAGATATAATGTATCACTAGTACTATGATAATTCTCAGCATCTCTCCTGAATTCCAGAATTGTATATTCAACCCCTTCCTAACAACTTCACCATCTTCATAGGCAACTCCAAGTTAGCATGCCAAAATAGCTCCTCCCCAAGCCTGCCCCTCCCCTAGAGCTTTAGTAAATGGCATTGCCATTCATCCAGCTCTTCAGACCAACAATCAAGTAGTCATCTGGGTTCCTCTCGGTTCCTCTCTTTTGCTCATGCCCTATATAAAGTCAATCATCAAATTGTGTCTAAACCGCTTTCTCATCTCCCTAGAAAAATGACTTTTAGACACCTCCACCAAAATTGCCTAGTCCAGGCTGCCACTGTCTCTTGCCTAAATTACAATAATTGTTCCCCAACTCAGATCCCTGCTTCTACTTTTACCTCTAGTGTCTGTTCTCCTCACAACAGCTAGGTGATCTTTGTAAAATATGTCAGATCATATCATTTATTCCCTTGCTCAAAATTTTCCAATGACTTCCCATAAAGTGCAGAGTAAAACTGAAATTCCTCATCATGGCCACTGTTAACCGGTTTAGTTCCTGCCCCCTAACGAACCCTTTCCTTCTGCTCCACAGAAGCAACTCAAGCCTCCGCATTCTCACCAGCCATGACCTGCCACAGCTCGTCCTTGTCTTTGCTGTAGCTCTGTCTGGGGCCCTTTTCACCCTCACCAACTGATACATTAATAGCTCTTTCCCCTGCTTTGTACTCTGCTTAAATGCCACCCTCCACATAGGCCTTTCCTGACTACCCACTCTGTCCCCATCCCATCAGATCACAGCATTTAAGCACTTGATATTTTATTACATGCTCACTTGCTAATCTATTCAATATCTATTGCCTGAACTAGAATGAAAATGTCATGGAAACAGGAAATTTGATTCTAAACTTTTTTGTTTCATAAAGTAGATGCTCAACAAATTTGACAGCCTGACCAGGCAGTGGCACAGTGGACAGAGCATTGGCCTAGATGCAGAAGACCCACCTTCGAAACCCTGAGGTCACTGGCTTGAGTGCAGGCTCATCCAGCTTAAGTGCGGGCTTACCAGCTTGAGTGCAGGGTCACAGGCTTGAGCGTGGGATCATAGACATGACCCCATAGTCTCTGGCTTGAGCCCAAAGATCTCTGGCTTGAAGCCCAAGGTCGCTGGCTTGAGCAAGGGGTCACTGGGCTCCACTGGAGCCCCCTGGTCAAGGCACGTATGAGAAAGGAAACAATGAACAACTAAGGTGCTGCAATGAAGACTTGATGCTTCCTTTTTATCTCTCTTCCTTCCTGTCTGCCCCTCTCTCTCTTGCTTAAAAAAAAAAAAAAAAAAAAAAACAAACTGACAATAAAAAATGAGGAGAGGAAGGCTAGAGAGAAGTATGTGACAAGAGTGTAATGAGTTCAACAACCCTCTGTACCCTTCTCATCACTGATTCATCTGAAGTATCACCTCTTCAATGAAGTCTTCATGGTTACCAAACCTGAAGTAGATTTGGTACTTTCCTCAGCTACTGTGTTCCCTTGCCTGTTTTAGTTTCTTCAGGACACATATGACTATCTAGAATCACATGCTGATTGTTTTCTCTCACTAGAATGTAAGTTTCAGGAAAACACTAACCTTGTCAATTTTGTTCACTGTTCACAAGGCCTTTGTCAGCCACAAAGAAGATATTGCTAAATACATATAAAATGACTGGATCAATTAATTGATCAACAATATACTAGATAATTTCTTTATAATAGAAGGCACCAGAATATATAAGATGATAACATATGGACCAGTTCAGAAACACACACACACACACACACACACACACACTCACACACACATGCATGCACACACAGAAAGGAAGGTCAGGAACCAGAAGGCGACTTTACCCCCCTTTCCACAACGATGTTCAGTTGACACTTCTAACCCCATGATAGGTCGGGTAATTTGCCATCTGCTGTTTTTTCCTAAACCGTATATCTCATTGTGCTCATGGTATAAGGGCTCTGTGCATTGAGGAGATCCCGCAGATGTTTCAGCAGAGGCCCAGATGGTGCTCAGAGATGAATGTGGAATCTCAAATCATCCTTGGCTACAGCTCACCAATGTTACCTGCTTTGATCTGAAATGCTTCTGATAGGTTTCCAGAATGAATACTGCCAGAAGCTTGTCTGGGAGACTGGTTTAGAAGTTTTGCCTTTTTAGAAACACATCCTGCAGTTAGCCTAGCCACTTCTGTTTCTACATGAAAGACGTTGATAAATACAAGCACTCGTGGAAGTCCAGACAAGGTTAATCGCTCTAACCCAGGCTCTCGCTTAACTGAAAAGATTTTAGCTCGATCATCTCTAATTCCCGGAGCTTAGCAAAGTGGCAGCCTACAGGGCGCAGTTCTGCATGCTATGCACTGTACATCTTCAAGAAGTGGCATTCTAACTCCAGTCTTTGTGAATAGTAGCCCTTGGCATTACGCAGAATACAACCATATGGCCCTACATTGTGGTCCTGATTCATGGCATGCGGCACATCAAGGTGCTCTGTAAAATGTTCTGAATATATTAGGGAGAAGGGACACTTGGGAGGCTCATTTACTTTCTGGGAACTATCTCAGATGGCCACTGAGCAGGTGGGTGGGGCCTGAAATACCCATATCCTTTCAGAAAGGAAGAAAGAATTGGGATCAGTAGCCAGGGACATTGCATATAGGATTTGTCTGTTCAGGAAAGTTGTTGAACCTTGCCTGACTAATAGATCTGATAAAACGGGTTACCCAAAGGTAGGAAAGTGTGACGTTTATGTTGTGAGTAAATCATTTTTGCTTCAGGTTTCTCATTCCATGGCTTGTATCAAAGATATATTTTCAAAAGCTCTAACAAATAATGTGCGGGTGCTTATAATAAAACTTCTGTCTGGTCTCTCTGACCCTTCTTTCACCCTCTATAGTTTCTTCCTACAGGAAGTCCAAGTGGTCTTTCTAAACCACAAATGAGGCTGTAAGGCCTCCTATTGGTCTCATCTTACTTAGAATGAATTCTAAGTCCCTACATGATTCCACTCTGAGAATTCCATTTACTACGTCAATTCTCAAGACTCCAGCTTCTGTTTCTCAAGCCAACCAACTCTTCCCTGAGTAACTTTCTCCTCCTATATCATTTTATACAGACTTCAGCTTGCAGAAACCTCATTAAATAAGACCTCCCTGATTATAATCATCTACTACAGAGGCCCCTAGAAGGTCTATTCCAGACACTCCTCTGTTTCCCTCATTTCTTCTTATTATAATATATTTGTTTCTTTGTATTTTGTCTCATTGCAACACCAGAACGCATTTATTATAAAGGCAGAGATTTATCCTGTTATCTGCCTTGTCCTCAACACCAAGAAAGGTACTTGGCACATAGGAAGCTTTCAATAAATATTTGTGAGACAAATGCACAAATGAATGTTTGAAACTGAAAACTGTCAAAAACAGCAAACTATATAAACACAGAAAATCATAGGAAAATAAAGCTGTGCATATAAGAGTATTTCTTCACTATTCACTAGTAACATACACACATACAAAAAATATAACAAGCTAATATCCTTGATGAATATAGACGCAAAAATTCTCAGAAAATATTAGCAAACTGGAATCAACAATACATTAAAGGATTGTATACAATGACAAAGTGGGATTCATCCCAGGGATGCAAGAATGGTTCAACATCTGTAAATCAATCAATGAGATCCATCACATTAAAAAAAAAGTAACAGTCTCAATAGATGCAGTAAAAGCATTTGAGCATTTGACAAAATTCAACATCCTTTCATGATACAAACTTTCAACAGAGTAGGTACTGAAGGAATGTACCTCAACATAATAAAAGCTACATATGACAAACCCACATTTAATCATACTCAGTACTGAAAAGTTGAAAGCCTTCCCTCTAATATCAGGAATAAGACAAGGATGGCACTATTATCATTTCTATTCAACAGAGTATGAGAATTCCTAGCCACAGCAATCAGACAAGACAATGAAACAAAAGATATCCAAATTGGAAAGAAAAGACTAAAACTCTTGTTATTTGCAAATGACATAATACCAAAAAGTGAAAATCCTAAAGACTCCATAAAAAACTATAAGGACTAATAAATAAACTCAGTAAATTTGCAGGATGCAGAATAAATATACAGAAATGTACTTCATTTCTACACACACATAACAAATGATCAGAAGAAAAAAAAATTAAATCTCACTTACAATTGCATCAAAAATTACAAAATACCTAGGAATAAATTTAACCAAAGAGAGAAAAGACCTGCACTCTGAAAACTATAAAAGACATTGAAGAAAGAAATTGAAGAAGATAAAAATAAATGGGAGGATATACCTTACTCAGAGACTGGAAGGGTTAATATTGTTCAAATGTCCTTACTACTTAAAGTAATACGCAGATTCAATGTAATCACTATTAAGATACAAACAACATTCTTCTCATAATTAGAAAAACTATTCATAAAATTTTTATGAAATGACAAAAGACCCCTAAGACTTAAAAGAAACTAGAAAAAAATCAAAGGTGGATGGTATCAGGCTACCTGATATCAAACTATACTAAAAAGCTACAATAATCAAAACAGTATAGTACTGGCATAAAAACAGATATATAAATCAATGGACTGGAATAAAGAGCCCAGAAATAAATCTTTGCTTATATTGTTCATCTATAGCAAAGGAGGTAAATATATATAGTAAAATAAAGACAGTCTCTTCAATAAATGGTGTTTGCAAAACTGGACAGATAAATGCAACAAAAAAAAGTGGACCACTTTCTTATGCCATATACAAAAATAAACTCAAACTATATTAAAAAACATTAGACCTAAAACCATAACACTCCTAGAAGTAACATTGGTAGTAACTCCTGGCATTTCTCTTAGCAATATCTTTTTGATATGTCTCTTCAAGCAAGGGAAACAAAAGAAAAAATTAAGAATGGGATTATATAAAAAATATAAAATTTCATACAATTTACCACCCCCAAATTCCCCAAATAACCCAATTAAATAATGGTCAGAAGACCTGAACATGCATTTCTCCCCAGAGGACATATATTCAGTAGGCATAAAAAAAGACATTCAATAATACTAATCATCAGGAAAAATATAAATTAAAATCACAATAGTTCAAAGGGCTATCATCAATAATTCAACAAATACAAGGTTTAGTAAGGATGTTGAGAAAAGGGAACCCTTGTACACTGTTGGTGGAAATGTAAATTGATACAGCCACTGTAGAAAACAGTGTGGACTTTCCTAAAACAAATTAAAAATAGAAATACCATAGAGTCCAGCAATTCTACTTCTGGATTTTATTCCAAAGGAAATAAAATCACTATCTCAAAGAGGTATCTATACCCCCATATTCATTGCAGCACTTGGAAACAACCTAAGTGTTCATAATATGAATGAATAAAGAAAATATGGTGTGTGTGTGTGTGTGTGTGTGTGTGTATATATATATATACACACACACACACACACACACAATGGAATATTATTCAACTACAAAAATGTAACCCTGCCATTTCCAACAACATGGGTGGACCTTAAGGGCATTATGCTGAGTGAAATCACTCAGACAGAGAAAGACAAATACCATGTGATCTAACAAACTCACAGGAGCAGACAACAGATTGGCTTGACAGAGGTAGGATTTGGAGATTGAATAAAGGTAGTCAAAAGGTATAAACTTACAGTTGTAAGATAAATAATTTATGGGGATGTAGTTCTCATCAAAGAAAAAGAAACATTTGGAACTATTTGAGTTGATGGATGTTAATTAAACTATGGTAATAATTTTACAATACATACATATATCAAATAATTACATGTATACCTTGAACTAATATCAAACATATCTCAATAAAACTATTCTTAAAATAAGAATTAAAAATTAAAAATGAAATTCAGACTCAAGAAAATAAAAGAATTTCTTCCATTTGTAGTTCATAAGAATACTCATTTTCCAGGCACTTACTATCATGTGCATTTTTAGATTTCTGTCATATTTATGTATTATTCTGAAGACTAAAAATGGGGGGTGAAATTGGACATTTTTATAGATTCATTGAAAACCAATTTCAATATATCACTTTCACAATCAGTTCATTCGTTTTAGAGCACTTACCCATCTCACAATGCCAGGTCATTCTTGCGGATCTGTCTGGTCCGTGTAGTCACTATAGACATATCCTTCCAGCAAGACTGATCGCTTTTATTTCTTGCTATAATCCTACTTTTCTATGGTTCTGTATTGTAGCACTTTTCACAGATATTAGCTTATGTGGTTCTCTGCAATTTTAAATTATTTATTGAGGACAGGGTCTGTATCATACTCCAATACAGATTCATTCATTCATTATTTCATTCATTCATCTCACAGAAATTTATTGAATACTTACTAGGGCCAGTCACTGTTTGGGGCCTTAGGGATGCAGAGAAGAACTGGAAAGACAAGTGCCTTGAATTCAAGTACTTAGATCTATGAAGAGATGCAGGCAAAAAGCACATGAGCCAAACGATAACTGACATCAGTATGTGATGGACAATGACAGTCAGAAACAGAATGCAACTGAGGTGGAGAGAACTTTAACTTTGATGGAGGAGGGTTAAAAGACTCCTCTGTAAGCTGAGATCTTAATGATGAAAAGAGGCAGCATGAGATGTTCTGGATGACAGAATGTTAGACAGGTGGCACATCCTGTGCAAAGGTTCTGGGAAGGAAACAATCTCAGGATGCTCAGAGGAAGAAATAAAATCGCAAGACTGAAGTGAAGTCAGTGAGAAGGATAAGCCCAAGAAATGAGGATCAGAGAGACAGGAAGGCATAAGCTCACCTAAATCAGGGCCAATAACCTTTTTTGGTAAAGGTCCAGATTATAAATATTTTTGGCTTTGCAGGCCATATGTCTTCTGCCACAACTACCCAAGTCTGCCCTTGTAGCCTGAAAGCTGCCATTTAGCAGTATAATCGGACATTGCTGTGTTTCAATAAAAATTTATTGATAAAACAAGCAGCTGGTTAGTACTGGCTAGTGAGCCATAGTTTCTGATCTTTGATCTAAGTCACGAAGGCTCTAAAGAAGAGTTTAAACACTGTTATCATTCCAGTGGTGGCAGAGAGGGAGGCAATAATAATATCAATGGAAGTCACAGGAGCATTTCTTTTTGAAAGGGACTGCTATGATTGCAGGTGTTGAGGTTCACAGGGCTGGCATGTAACAGGCACTTCGAAATCAGATTTTAAATAACAGAGGTCATTCTAAGAAAGACTATTTTAGAACTCTCTGTTCTAGAATATCTAGTTCAGGCGTAGCAGGCTGCTGGTGGGGAACAAAGTATCATTATGGGGAACACAACCCTTTCACATTTGCTATTTCAGTATATCCACTAGCCTGCTTTTTTAAGACCCATGTAATGGGAGGCACTGGATCAAAAAAAACTGACTCTCGGTTATAAGCCAGGCAATCAATTGGAACATAGAACTGAATGAGAGCACACAAGATGTGTTAGAGCCAATTTTCCATTTTAGGCACCGGAGGACTCGTTCCAGAAACCAGGGCTTCTTTCTCTGTTAGGCAGACAGATTACCAGCATCACCTCTAAGGAATCATTGCCTTGTACTCCTTTTCCCCAGAAGCTGTGGGAAACTGGATTTCTATGACAAAATGAAAGGATAGGCCCTTTCATTTTGCAGAAGGATCTAAAGTTCAATGGGCTTGTGTCCCAATTATCCACACAGCTCTTAACCTTGGAATTAGAGATGATGTCTCCTTTTCTGAAACAGGCATTCCTAGAGTTCTCAGTTCAATTTCTGTGTCAGAGCTGGCTTCTATTTGTTGTTTACTAACTTTTATGCCAGGTTTTCAGTATTGGAAAATCTGAAGATTCTGGCCCTATTTCCCACTGCACTGTAACCAGATAGTATCCCAATTTAAAAACTAATGCAAGAATCCTAAGGTCTTATAAAACAATTATCTCTATCCCTGTCCACCCATCCAGCAAGGATTCTAAGGAAAGGAGATTAAAAATTAAATTAAATTTTACTACACAAATTAGAAACATCTATGTGGTTTGTTGCCCCTCAGTTCAGCATCTGAAAAATACATACACAAGAAACTTCCAGATCTGAAACAGTAATCAAAGAGGAAATGATACAATTGCTGGGTTGAAACTAAGAACTATAGTCATCTGGTATTTGGGCCAGCAGCAGGCAGCAGCACTGGCCTCACCAATAAGGCAATTTGGCCATGGAGTTTCAACCTCGTCCCTTTGAAGGTGCTGGAAGATTACTAGACAAACACAATGGAATTGAAGTACTGGAAGGCAGATTTAGATAGCCTAAATATCCAGTCTTGGATGCTAACACCCAATCATTACAAATTGATCTGGGGCCCTGGGTCTGTTTGCCAGAATTTCCTAGGTGTTAACAACTGACTCCTATATATATCAACCCTCTTTGGAAACAATATTAGCTTTCTGTAAGTGATAAATTGAAAAAGTGAGATCATATCAATGGTCTAAGTGAAGATTAGAGAGCCTGCAATACAGGAGAGAACATGGACTCTGTTTCAGTCATTCAGTTGCCTACCAACACATTTTTCTGATGGCCCACTGTGCCTGAGGTCCCTCCTTCGGGATATAAAGATCTCTGAGAACCTTAGGAATTGCTAATTTAGTGGCCTTGACTTGTCGTTTACATCCCTTGCCACAGTGTACTTTCAACCTTGCCTGACAATTTCTCTGTTGACTACTTGTGCTGTCTTTTCTTCTCTAATACCTCCACATGCCTGAGACTTGAATGGGAAAATGCAACTTTTGTTCAATTAGAGACATTCCACATGAGCCCCACTTGAAGTCTATAATTATATTAGCATTTACTTAGGCTATTCACTCCCTGATGCACTGACATATCAATGGCTTTGTGGCCAAACACAGTCAGAGCTAGAGAGCCAAATGTGGTACTGAGCTGGTGTAGAGAGCTACCAAAAGGCACAGGCTAACGGGCTAGGCCAGTAGAGGGCACATAACTCCATCGCAGATGTCATGCACCCTGCATTCTTGAGACCCAAGGGCCAATCAGCTGAGAACAGCTTTATTCATCAGGAATTAATTATAGTTCAAAAGCCAGAAACAAATTATCCTTGGAAAAAACCAAAGCAGAGGCAACACACTGACATTATCCAAATCAGGATTGGGTACAAACCGTATGTCTAGTGTACAGATATCTTCAAAACATTCTCTAATACCTGTAATATATATTACTACCTGTAATATATATTACTACTGTGTTTCAGTCTCATTCATAGGCCTCTCTCTGTACTTGGGCAGGGAGGGTATAGATTGAAGGTAGTGTTCCAAAGTCTCCTCCCTACTGATGATTTTATGGAGAATTTCAATTCCCAGGACCCTATAAGATTCTTTGGCATGGGAGGTTGGCTAGCTCCTTTACTGAAGAGGTAGAGAAGGTAGGTACAGCTAGCTACCAGCTCAAATCCAAATTTTTCCTCTAAGAAACTCTTCGTATGCATCCTCATCCCTCCAGTTGAATACTATTATGGATCTAAAAGTCTGAGGATGAGTAAAGTTTGTTTAAATAATTATTGGTAACCACTGCCTGTGTTCTCAGAATAGAATTTCACATATTAACTATAAAAGATCTGTTCCCAATTTTGATGTGTGTAGGGTTTTCCCCACATCACCAACCAATGGTGTACTGCACTTCAACTCAATTCTGACACTATTAACCCAGAAATAGCATCAGATTTCAGAGGTTAAGGGCTCAGTGCCACAGACTGCCCTCTCCTCAACTTCAGATAACAACTTTAAGTCTAGATGGTCACCTGTGTTTCTGACTTACCAATTGTGGATTAGAGGTTCCAATAACCCCCTACCTAGGTTCAATTAATTTGTAAGAGCAGCTCACAGAATTCAGGGAAACATTTTACCTACTAGATGGCCATCTTTTTAAAAATAAAAGTCTGTATCCCCGGAATAGCCAAATGGAAGAGATGCACAGTGTACAGGTGTGGGGAAAGGATGCAGACTGTCTATGCTCTCAAAGTGTGCCACTGTCCCCAAATCTTCAAATGTTCACCAACCCAGAAGTTCTCCAAACCCGTCCTTTAGGTTTTTATGAAGCCTTCATTACAGAGGCATTTACTGATTAAATCACTGGCCAATGGCAATGAATTCAACTCTCAGGCACTCTCTTCTCCTTAGATTGGGGGATTGAACTGAAAGTTACAATTCTGTAATCACATGGTTCGTTATCCTAGTAGCCAACCCCTACTCATAAATATGGTCCAAAAGTCATCTCATTAACCTAAGAAAAGACACCTTTAGCACTTTTGTCACTTAAGAAATTACAAGGGTGATAGGAACTCTGTGACAGGAAAGAGATAAAGACCAACTATGTATTTCATATTAGAAATAACAATATAATAGCTATCATGCAAAGCCTGTACTTATGGTTTCCCCAAATACCTGATATCTTACCTTCTGTTTACCCTTCTGACTTGACCATTGTTGACAATTGTTTTGCTAAGGGAATCCTATGGTAGAAGGCTACTGTTTTTCACTGAGCATTTACCATGTGCTGGAGAGTATCTGAAACCTTTGTTAAATACTAATTCATTTATACAATTCTAGTTTCATTACAGATACAGTTTCTAGTTTCAGTCCTGGGAAAACAGGCCAATAGTTATATGAGCACATGATGATTAAGTTTCAAGATAAAGGAGGAAGAAGAGAGAAAAAATGAGTTCCTATACAAAGCATTTCTTCATGGTTTTATTGATGTATAATCTTAATTAAGACAAGCCTAAAAGGAGTCACTTGTGGTAAAATTACATCACCAAACTGGGACTCAATATATAACCTCATCGCAGTTTTAATCTCTCCCAGAAATGCAATCTTAATCAGTTGGTCTAGAATTACCTGCTTAGCACTAATAAGGTCATCCACCTGATAGACCCCTATTGTCCCCAAAGGAAGATGATTTTGCCTAAAACAATTGGCCCTTTGCTAGCAACTTCCTTCTCTTAACTTCTTCTGCCTGTAAGTCTTTCATCTTATATAGCTCTTCAGAGCTTCTTTCTATTTGCTAGATGGGATGCTGCCCAATTCATGGATCATTGAGTAAGGCCAATAAGATCTTTAAATTTTACTTGGTTAAGGTTTGCTTTTTAACAAACTGATATATTATAAACTACACATATCTGAAATATGCAATTCAATCAGCTTTGATATATGTATACATCTGTGAATCAATCACCATGATCAAGAAAATGAACACATACACCACTCCAAATTCCTTGTGCTCCTTTCCAATTCTAAGCCCCATCCTCCTCCGCAGGCAATAACTGATCTGCATTCTATCACTATAGATTAATTTGAGTTTTAAAAAGAATTTTGTATAAATAAAATCATTCAGTAGATACTCCTTTTTACCTACATTCTTTCACTTATTACAATTATTTAGAGATTTATCCTTGCTGTTGGATGTATCAACAGTCCATTGCTTTTTATTGCAACATTCTATTTTATATATAGACTTTAGTTTGTTTATCCATTCATCCATAGATGGGCAGTTGGAGTTTTTCCAGTTTGGGAATGTTAAAAAAAATAGCTACCAGAAAATATTTATGTGCAAATCATTGTATAGACATAATTTTTCATTTCTCTTGGGTAAAGACATAGCATTATTGCTAGAATAGCATAGTATGTATATATTTCTTTTTAAGAACCTGCCCAATTGTTTTCCAAAGTGATTATACCATTTTTACACTTTCACTAGCAATTGTAGGAAAGTTACACTTGTTCTAAATCCTTACCAGGATGTTACATCACCCAATCACCAGTCTTTTTTACTTTTTAGATTTTTATAGAGAGACCGGAAGGAAGAGGAGCGTCAGTTCATAGTTGTGTTACTTTGGCTGTTCATTGGTTGTTTCTTATATGTGTCTTGATGGGAGAAGGATGCTGAAGCACAGCCAGTGACCTCTTGTTCAAGCCAGTGACCTTGGGCTTCAAGCCAGCAAACATTGGACTCAAGCCAGAAACCATGGTATCATGTTGATGATCCCACACCCAAGACCTCAGGGTTTTGAACCTGGAACCTCAGCATTCCAGGTCTGTGCTCTATCCATTGTGCCACCACCAGTCAGGCATCATCAGTCTTTTAAATGTTGTGCTAAGTAATTTAAAGATCTTATTTTTTCTCTTTTTAAATTAAAAAAAAATTAATTGATTTTAGAGAGAGAGGAAAGGAGAGAGAAAGATCAGTATGTCAATCTGTTTTGGTATGTGGCTTGACCAGGGATCGAACCAGCAACCTCTGTGCTCAGGACAGTTCTCTAATCAACTGAGCTATCTGGCCAGGACTCATTTTTTCTTAAACACACCTAAAAAGAGAAATAATCATACTGATTATGCAGATGAAAGAATCCAGGAGGATAAATATAAGTATCTATTATGTTTAAGTTCAGAGCATCATAGAACGATGGGCAGGGAAGATAATCATTAGCCAGTTTCAAGGACAAAAGAAATTGGTACTAAAAAGAACTCCCAGTTGGGCCAGTTTTATGATCTAGTATGGGGATGTTAGGACTCCAAAGCAGTCCCTTTACCCCTCCTCAGCAGACTATGTTCTGTTCTGATTTCTTGCACTTTGAGAAAATTCTTTTCTGAAAGTGCTAAGTGGTCCCTAATACTCTGACAAACACCAAATGAGAGATTTGTTTGATGATCCTGCTGTTAGTTATAAAGCTGAGGCTTGGGACTCTTGGTGGCTCCAGTAGCAGAGTGAAAAAATACATTCCAGGAAGCACCCCACTGGGGAGCAGATTCAAGGTCTCCCGTTGAGTCTTCCCTTTAGCAGAAATTTCTCTTTCTAGAGTTCTTCTCTGTTCAAATCTTGAGTGACTAGGGCCTTGGTTTTAATGTAGTAAGCTATTTCCTTATGCTCTTGGTGTTTACCTGCTCAACTGCTTATTCTTGCTAAAGGAAGGGACTAAAGATGGTAAAGGTTCCAATTATCCTAGGTTATTTCACCTGAAATTAGCTGATGCATCATCAGAAGGGGAGAAAGGCGGACTGTACCATCAAAAGGCATGGGCCTGCCTGACCTGTGGTGGCGCAGTGGATAAAGCGTCGACCTGGGAACACTGAGGTCGCCAGTTCAAAACCCTGCACTGGTTCGGTCAAGGCACATATGGGAGTTGATGCTTCCAGCTCCTCCCTCCCCCCTTTCTCTCTCTCTCTCTCTCTCTCTCTCTCTCTCTCTCTCTCTCTGTGTCTCCTCTCTAAAATGAATAAAATAAAAATAAAATAAAAAAAGGCATGGGCTAACACCAAATGTATGAACAGTTGGTTTCAGAGGGCTAAGTGGAGAGAAGTCCAGTTATCAGCAAGATCACAGAAGGAAGCAGAGAGGAGATAGTGTCATATGCTTCTAATATGGTAGAAACAGACAAAGTAAGCAATGGAAGATCTCTGCCACCAGTCTGCATGCCCACCACAGCATGCGTGCACCGAGAGCCACAGTATCAACTACGTATTGGAACATTTCTCTACACTGTGTTTAGATGCAAGGTGAAGCTTCTTACTCAGCGCCCCAGAAGGGAAAACATAAATTTTTCTCTTAAAATATGTTTGTTTATGTGTGTGAATATGTGCATATTTATCTGTCTAGAAGTAGAGACATCAGGTTGTTGACAATGATTGTCTCTAGAGGATGGGATAATGGGAGTCCCTTTTCTTTCCTCATTTAGTTGCTGTTTGAAAAAATATTAAATAGTGGGCAATGTGACTTTCAAAATCAAAAAAAGAAAAAAAAATCTACAACTATATCTCTATTTCAGTAATAAAACTACATAACTCCAAAGGAAAGATAAGGCATAATCAATTCACATATTCTTTTAATGTTCAAACCTGCTTTTAAAACTGCTTTATCTTTCTAATCCCTCGGGCTTTCTTCAATCCTGTGCCATCCCTTGTCAATCTACTACAAAAGCTATGTAACTGGTTTCCTACTTCTACCTGATTCTCACCCTTGTACCATTTACTGAAATCCCCATTCAAAAAAATCCAGTGCTCACATCTCTCCCACATTTATCAACTTGTTGCATTCCCATAGCTTGGAGGAGAAAGTCTAAAAACTTCGCAGTTTGGCTCCACCTCCCGTCATGGAATCATTGCCTTTGCCACGGCGTCCAGGTCCACAAAACCAGAGGGGGTAACACTTGCACCAGAGGGAAGATCACACCGATTTCAACATGTGCATAAGGAAATATTTCATCCTCAGCAAGCACGGCAGACTTTTCAGATTACAAACTATAATGTTTCAAATTAACTTGGCCAATTACTTTGAAAAGATGTGATTCTTGCCAGAAGTTTAATTTGGGAATGCAACATTGGGGATCACATTGTTTCAGAAGTTGCCCACAGAAGGCGCTTTCATTATTACAATCTCTTATATTTGCATATGTCAGTCATGGAAGTGTAATCTGTCCCTCACTCTATGTGCCATGTGCTAAAAACACCACACCCTATGTTTTTACATGTGATTATTTCTTACAAATTGTCATATGGATTTCTCTGCCAATTAACTCCAAGATGTTTGTCACATTATCTGTGAAGCTTCAGTGGAGTTCCCTTCTCTGCATGACCACCCTTCATCCTTTGTGACAAATGTAGCATGCCTTGTATTAGTCAATGTTTGTCTGACGTCCCAAGTTGACCACTAGCCTTGAGTGTCTGAAAGAGAAGGACAATGTCTTCTTTAGCTCTGTATCACAGCCCTTCACAGACTACCAGGGGCATTGTAGGTGCTTCATGTTGGCAGTTCAATTGCTGAAGAATCATGAGATAATTTTAATCAAATCAAATAGTGTCAAAGCATAAATCAATGTATAACTCCTAAAGAGAACTAGGACTCCTTTTTCTATATGACATTTGCCAATTTATAAAAAGAGATTTGTAATCATAGACTAAAGACTATCCGAAACAGACCCTGTTTTCTTGACTGTTCTTTACCTATAAAGAAAGCCTTTCGTTGGCTTTCATGTAACAGTAACAAACAGCTGGATGAGAAGAGCTATCACATGGTCCTTTGTTGGAGTCCAATACAAATCAGAAATGGTGCATGGATTTCAAATTTCTTCCAGTTCTGACTTATTGGTAGTGCCTACCTAAAGACAGTGTTGATAAGGATTTCAGGATCACACCTGGTTTCAGGAGAAGCATGCCATGATTGATTAGTGGTGTCTGCTTTGCATTAGGATATGTTAAATATTTCCGCTCTCTATATTAGTCTGTAGACTGGTTGTTGCTTCGTGGTCAGATACTGAGAAATGTGCTACTACACGCAGGAGGTCAAAAGGTCTTGGCCTACAGTCTCAACCCCTTCAGAAGTACCCCTGGGAAACACTCCTATCCGCCTGACCTGACTGACCTCTTGCTATCGCTGATTCCAGGGACAGTACCTGGGTCCTGGATTTTAAGGGTTTTGGCTCAAATGTTGGAGTTGACACTTCATTCAGAGCTTCCTATTCTAGACTTTGTCTTTGACCCTGGAAATATCCTTCTGATTTCCTAGTTCCTTGATCTCTAGACTTTTCCCTCTTGTTTGGGATGAGAACTAACTTATTTCCAAAGGTTCTAAAAAATATAAATTAAAGAAACATTTACAGGATGTATTCTGTGACTTGGGAAGAAAATGCTTAGACAGATTTAAAACTGTCATTTTCCCTCATGCTCATTAAAAAATATAATCTCGATTCCTATGTTCCATTTTAGCCTTATGAAGCAGTGGAGAGGGCAGACATAAAATATATTTTAAAACAAATTCATCTTGGAATTATTGTAGACACCATTTTGAGAACCACTAAGTTAAGGACTCTGAGCTACTTCAATAGCCCCGATTCAGTTATTTAGTGGAATAATTCTTCAATTAAAACCAAATAATCCTGTTGTGTAAGTCTTATAGTTCACCCTGGTTCCGTTCAGATATATGTAAATATTGGCCTGTAGATGCCACTGTTGAAGACATAGTCCTTCCTTCAAGCTACTCCTCTCTTTCCAGTAAATTTTTCTCTGACCAGCAAATGCCTCAATCTTTTTCTGTCTTCTCTTCTCACTGCTTTCTTAACCAAACAAACGTGCACAGAGGAGAAGACCTGCAAGACCCTGTTATCTCTTTCCTTGTGTAGCACGCTCCACTCTGCCTTTGCAGAGCCAAGTGATACAAAAATTGTCCCGATATAAGAAGTGATATAATGACCTACCTAGAAAGTTCTCCAGACAACAAATAGTTTTTATAGGGTTTCTCAGATGTTGGCAGGGTAACCTGTATCTTTCCTATCTGATGCATGCTTCTAATCCAGGTTGCATGCAAAACTGTATAAAAACTGTGTATAGATATATGCATAAGACAAGCTTTTGTTTTTTTATGGAAAAATAATCTAGTCCTCCAACAGATAGTGTCATTATAGAATAATGGGATATTACCACATATCACTTAAACAAATGGCTCCTACTGTGCTACTGCTCTGCCATTGGCAATGTTCCCCTGAATCATTACAGTCACCTAAATATACATCCTAAAACCAGGAATCGTCCATTTACCTCTTTCCTCTTGGCCATGTCGCAAAATCCTCAGTCTAGAAGTTACAGGATTAGCAATGATAAGACAAGATAGCATCTTCCTTAACAAGAGCAAAAATAAACTTCATGGGGGTTGATGTTTTGAAAAAAGATATAAGGAACATTCCTCATATGTTATGTTGTGCTAAACTGATGAGAAAGTTCATGAAGATATCCATAACTTGGCAAGAATGCCTTTTTCTGGGAATTCTTTGTTGCATTTGGTGATTTTGTCACCTTCCACAATTTAAGTTCCATTGTTTTAAATGCAGTAAATATTTTCCATTGCTCACTCATGCTTCTCTAGTCATATGCCTATCGTTAAGGTGTATGCATTTTCATATAACAATTCACTATTCCCATCTGGCAATTCAGTACCTTTGTGCCAATGAACCATGTAAAACATTAGAACCCACTGAAGGTATACAAGATAAATGCATGCCTTTTAAACTCCAGGATTGAAAAGCTACTGCCGCAGAGAGTTTACATTTTCTTGCAGTCCCGTGCTACCAGCACATCTAGAATAACCAGAATCAGTGAAGTCAGTTCCTAAAACTTTGTATCATTTTCAGGTGTTTCAATGAGTAAAATATGCCCCTGACCTTACTGAAAAGACTCATAGCCACGACTTAAAATAGATAGAAAAGACAAACAAGATGGTAGAGACATGTTGTCAAATATGCATCACAAAAGGGTTCATCAATAAAACAACTACAGTTATTTCTTCCTTTTATATGCCTCAAGAATACTTTATAAGAAGAGGATTTTATGTGTTTTAATCTGTTGTCTAAAAATTGTGTTTGTTTTAATAAGAAAAGAATCATTACCTCTACAGGTTTTGGTGATGTGCATCATGCCCCATAAATGGTTCAATGGTTATTGACTTAGCAGCATACATTCAGAGAAATTTTTTCCTTCTCTCTACTGCATTTCACTATCCTAACTCATATTTTTATTATTCTCTTGACTCAGAAATATATAGAAGCAATAAAATGAAATCCAAGTTGGTTTCACAGACAGTAAACATGCATTATAAATTTGAAACATACCATTAGGAACATACTATGCTCATTGAGCATATATTTTAGAAGAGCTTCCTTCATGACACTTTATGACTAAAACCATAATCTAAAACCATTTACTATTCTTGGCTTTAGAATTCTGTATGGTTTCATGAGATATTCACTTTTTTAAAAACTACAGTCTAAACTTACAGCTTTTGAATTAAACAAGGTAGTAAAAATCATTTTTAGATGGAAAACTAGAAAAATGCTATTAATCCTTTATATGATTAAATAGAAAACAGACATAATAATTTAAAAAGAAATCAGACTCAATTTACAGATTAATAAATTTTTAGACAATCCAACTTCAATCCTTGTTCTCCCTATTTAGGGAACTAAGTCCCTGAATGTTTAAGAGACTTCTCCAAAGTAACATGATATCAAGTTAGACCCCCACAATGTCCTAACTTCTAACCAAACTGTAACTATGCTTTTTCCTATACAGTGTTCCAGTTAGGACTAGGTCTCAGTTCTGGCTTCAGCTGTACCAACATGTCAGAGCTGCCTTCTTGAGGACACCACACCTTATTAAGATCAATGTATTAAGATCACCCAATTTGCATATATTCCAAAGTATAACCAGATGGGATGTGTATAGAAATCAGATGTGTATGAATCACATCTAAAATCACCACCTCAGTGTCGCCATATTTGCCTGAGTGTTGATCCTCCAGCTAGACATACTCATTGCATAAAGAATCAACACTATGGCTGCCTAATTTCCAGGTTAATAAAAATTTATAATTATATGTGGGGATCATGCACAGTAACCATATTTAAGACCAACATATTAGGGCCCACTAATTATGAAAACTCTGAACTTTCACAGCTTGATGTCAGTTGATCTACTGCATATGTATGTGGGTGTGTATTCACTGTTCCTCCCTCTGCTGGAAACTTGAGGCTCTGATATCACTCTTAATCAACTGATGTGATTAATGTACTTAACAATGCATTTCTCAGAATGTATCCCCACAGTTAAAAGGCATATGAATGTGTATACAGAATGGGGCAAAAGTAGGTCTACAATTCTTCATATGGAAACTAGTACAAAAATTAATAAATAATAATACAAAAATAAACTATATTTCACGTGCTCACAACTGTAAACCTCCTTTTTCTCAATCTGTACACACACACACACACACACACACACACACACACACACACACACACATACATACATGCAATTGGGCAACTCCAATATTTGGTATAGCTCACGTACTAGGTCCAATCCACAGTGACAACCTAAACAGCCACTAAGAAGAGAGAGAACTAGTAATGACCATCCTTATCCTGGAGGATAAGGAACAATGACACTCTTCTCCTCTCCCAAAGATTTATGTGTGAAAATAGAGAGTAGAGAATTAATAGGAGGATTGAATTTTGATAGATAAAACAATTTTATACAGCATAATCTCTTGCTACATTGAATAATGCTATAAAAATTAACTCAAAAAGGCTACTGCAGATTGGTTTTCAGTAGAATAAATAAAGCAAAGTTCACTGCAGACTTTAGACTTTTGTAGCATTGGTATCTATTCATTTTGGATTTCTTTACTCTTGGGAATACCATCCTGCCTATATAAAACCTCTTACTCTATACAAGTAATCTAGTTTTAGTATTTCCAAAAATGAACACATCTGAAATGTGTGGTGTGTGTATTTTCACTTACCTTTTCTGCTGACTGAGCCGTACCAAAAAAAATTGGAATGAAGGCAAGCCATACTATACATGTCGTGTACATGGTGAATCCAATGGGCTTGGCTTCATTAAAATTCTCTGGGACACCCCGAGTCTTGATAGCATACACAGTACATGTGACCATGAGAAGAATGCTATATCCCAAAGAGCAAATGATTTGGAGGTCTGTAATGTCACATTTGAGAACCCCCCTAGCCAGATCAGGGTTCATTGTCTTATGTTCATCATAGTCTACAATGATGTTGGGTGGGTCAACGCCAAACCAAATGAAAACACCTAGAAGCTGAACTGATATTAAACTTGAAGTGATTGCCAACTGTGATGTTGGGCTTATGAGTCTGGGAGCTGTCACTGATTTCTTGCCCTGCTCAAATATGCGATAAATCCGATTGGTTTTTGTCAAGAGAGCTGCATAACTGATGCACATCCCCAAGCCCAAGAAAACTCTCCGGAAAGAACACACTGCCACGTCAGGCTTGGCTATCATCAGGAAAGTGATGATGTAGCAAAGAAAGATGCCCGTCAGCAGAACGTAGCTGAGCTCCCGCCCAGAAGCCCGGACTATGGGCGTGTCATTGTAGCGGATGAAAGTGGCCATGACAAAGATGGTGGCGATGATCCCCAACATTGCTAAGAAGACAGGGATGACGGCCCAAGGGGAATGCCACTCCAGTTTGATGATGGGGATATCCTGGCAGCCAGTCCGGTTTTCATTGGGCCGCTGGTCATAAGGGCAATGCTGGCATGTCATCTCATCAAACTGGTACTGGTAGCCGTCACAAGGCTCACAGGTCCAGCAGCAAGGTGTCCCCTTCTGTGTCTTCTTTCTTTGTCCAGGTTTGCATGGCAGTGTACATACTGAGTGGGGGATCTCCCGGACTCCTTTACCCCATTGCATGTCCTCGATCTGCAGTGTAAGAAATACGAAGGGGCAACAGCCACATTATTCAAGAGCAAAGAAAAGAATAACAACAAACAGTAATAATAGAAGTATTTGACACCTGATGAAGTTATGTAACTTACCCCAGCTAGTAGGAGCTACAACCAAGACTTGGCCCTCTACCATTTCTTTGCAATACCTTTACAGTTCATCACTGTAGAGTATGTTCTAAACATGCTTGACTCTAAGATTTTTCTATGGCAACTTATAAAAATACAAATTCATTTTCCCCTCCTAGACCTCCCAAACAAAAGTATCATGAAGAAGAACCTTTGGATCTTTCTTTTTAACAAGTTCCCAGAGGATTATTGTGATTAGATAAACTGAGAAATATTGACATGCTCTCTATTGCCTTCTCCAGGCTAAGTTCAAAGGTCTCAAACCAAGTTAAACAAACAAACAAAACTTTTATGTAATATAAAAAGCTACAGTCATCTCCTGAAAAAAGGTTTTAAAATTATCTTGGATGATTTTCAGTGCTGACCACTTTCCCTAAAATTCTGTAGGCATCATTGCCATTTTTATTGAGAAATTTTGAAGCAACGTAAAATTGTGGGGACTTCTGCCTGTATAAACCAGTGGGGATTGTGGCTGAGTGAGAGAGAGGGCTGCTGAAGTCCCAGGTGTTCTTCCTAAAGGGCCTGCACATGGACTTACTCAGACTCATTCCTTCTGAGCTCCAGCACTGGGGCAGCAGCTCAGAGGGCACCAGGGACAGATTGGGAGGAGCTGAATTGTCTGGCATCAGGAAGAGTTAGAGGGGCAGCTTTTTCCCTACCAGAAGTGCTGGCAAAGGTCACGTTCCTTTGCTGAGCTGAGCCCTTTCTCCACAGAACCAGTGAGCAGACATAATGTTTGAATTTCCATCAACCTATCACTTTTTGCCCCACCCTGTTGATTCCCTGAGGTCCTATCCCACTCAACTCTCAGGTCCACCCAAGCTGTTTCCAGTGCCTTTTACATATAAATGACCTATCTTGGCCCATGCCTCAGACTTTCCTTAAATCTCTCAAACAAGCAGCATCTGGCCAGGTCATTCTGTGTATTTCTCACTAAGTGTCCCTGGGCTTTGGCACAAATGGCAGACTGCCTTGGTTTGCAGCTTCGCCTATCGTGAGCACCTCCAAGCCCAGCACAAGTAGCAGCCATCTGCAGATCACTGTGTAGCTCATACCAGGAGGCTCCAGGAACAACGTTGAAGGTGGCTGACCCTGGCCAGGACCTCCGGGGAAGCCCCAGAGACAGTGTAGCCAGTGGACAGCTTCAGACCATGTTGAAGCACCACTCAACCATCTCCACAAGTGAGATACCCTAGGTGCTGACTCAGTGAGCACCACAGCCCTGCTGAAATAAGTCTTGCTCTGTGGGGCAGTCCCCTTAACAGCTGATCTTCCGCAGCGGTCACAGCCAGTCCTTGCAGCTGATCAGCCTGGAAGTACCCCTTCCATTGAGGTGCCAACAGTAATCAAGGCTTAACTACACGAAGAAGGTGTACACAGCCCACACAGGGGTGCCCATCTGGAATGCCCTGCTCAAGTGAACAGGAAGGCTATGCTATTAGACCCTACAGGACCCCTACTACATTAAGGCACTCTTCCCAGCTGGAAAGATGTAGCAGCTTTATCTAATGCCTAGAAACAAATACAGGGAGGCTGACAAAATGAGGAGACAAAGAAACATGTCCCAAATAAAAGGACAGAATAAAACTCCAGAAAAGGAACTAAACAAAATGGAGAGAAGCAATCTACTAGATGCAGTATTCAAAACACTGGTTATAAGGATGCTCCATGAACTTAGTAAGAATTTCAACAGCATAAAAAGGACATGGAAGCCATAAAAAAGAATGGGTAAGAAATGATGGACATACTAACTGAGATGAAGAATAATTTATAGGGAATCAACAGTACAGCTGATGAAGCCAAAAATCAAATCAGCAAATTATATATAAGGAAGCAAAAAACTCTCAATCAGAAGAGCAAAAAGAAAAAGGAATCCAAATGAATGAGTATATTGTAAGGAGACTCTGGGACAACTTCAAGCATGCCAACATTGACAACACGGGGGCGCCAGAAGTAAAAAACAGAGAGCAAAAAATTGAAAACCTGATAGAAAATTTCCCAAACCTCATGAAGGAAATAGACATACAAGTCCAGGAAGCACAGAATCCAAAACAAGATGAACCCAAAGAGTCCCACACCAAGACACACCATAATTAAAATGCAAAGGTTAAAGACAAATAGAGAATCTTAAAAGCAGCAAGGGAAAAACAGTTACCTTCAAGGGAACTCCTGTAAGACCGTCAGCTGATTTCTCAAGAAAAACTTTGCAGGCCAGAAGGGATTGATTGGTAAAAAACATTCAATATGATATAAAGCAAGGACTCACAACCAATCATACTCTGCCCAGAAAAGCTATCATTTAAAATTGAAGGACAGATGACTTTCCAGACAAGAAAAATTTAAAGGAGTTCATTACCACCAAACCAGAATTACATGAAATGTTTAAGGGTCTTCTTTAAGAAGAAAAAGAAAAAAGACAAAAAATATAAACAACAAAGTGGCAATATATACGTATCTCTCAACAACTGGATCTAAAAAACAAATGAACAAGCAAAACAAAAACAGACTCATAAAAAAAAAAAACAACAACCAGACTAATACATACAAACAACATTTTGACAGTTACCAGATGGGAGGGGATTTGGGGGGGATAGGTGAAAAAGGTGAAGGGATTAAGAAGTTGATAGTTACAAAATAAATGGATAATTACAGAATAGTCATGGGATGTCAAGTACAGCATAGGGAATATAGTCAATATTCTAATAACTATGTATGGTGTCAGATGGATATGAAATATATTGGGTTCATCACTTATTAAGCTATCTAATGTCTAATCACTAGAGGTACACCTGAAACTAATATAATGTGTATGTCAACTTTTAATTGAAAAATAAAAAATGTTTAAGAAAAAAAATTTTTTTAAAGAGAGATAAGGGGGAATAAAAATTAATTCATAGTTCATTGGAATTTTAGTGCCATGTTAAAACAGGATGTAATTTATAGAGGAGTGTGATACTTTCATCAAAACTTGAATAAGAACTATATTTAAAATCTGAATCAAAGTAGTTAACTCTGGGGGGAAAAATGGCTCAGGTAGTGAACTTTATAAATTACCACAACCTTTCAATGGTTGAATTTAAACTTTAACCAGAGACCCGAGAATCTTCAGATGATTCGTGTGAACTCAAATGCCTGAGTACAAAACCCAAGTCAGCACTAATAAATCTAAGTATAAATTAAATAAATCTAACTAAATAGAAAACATCTTCACTTTTTTCCCGATGTCATTATTTTGTGGCAATAAGTCATTGGCAGCCATCCAAGAGTCATAAAATTAGGGAAATAATTTGTTATAAGAAAAAAAGATTCGCACTACCTTTATAAATGTCAATTTTAAGATACTGGAATGTAAAAAAAAATTACTATTATTAAAACAAATGTCAAATTAAAAGGCCCTACTCATGGTTAGTAAGAGGATTTAAAAACTCTAAGTAAATTTTATTAGCTAAACTTGAGAATGTTTATTCCATTGCTAGTGGATACTAATATGCTATGATTAAACTTCATCTATAGGAAAAAACGTAGTGCTCATAAAATATAGAAACAAATTATCATTGTGTCATATTTTACAGTCAATTTTAAATGTTTCCAGCTCACTATTTTTAGTTCCCCTTTGATTAAAATAAAGTGCCAACAATGCTGAATAGCTTTCATTTTCCCTAGACTTATCCAAATATATACAAGAGTTGTAACTACAAACACTGCATTGACTGATTGCTTAATTTGTTTTAAGTTTTCATTTAAAGTAAATCTCAACTCAATTTAATTGTATATATTAAACCAACAAAGTTACCTCTTGCTCAAAATGAACAATGTCTAATTTACTTGCTTTGCCAACAAAAATCATTATGAATAATATAGGCTGGGGCAAAAGTAGGTTTATAGTTGTGATTATGTAAAAACCGTTTACTCTTGTATTATTCATTAATTATTGTATTATTTTCCACACAAATGACAGTAATTCTACTTTTGCCCCACCGTGAATAATCCATGTTCCATGGAGGTACTGAGTAACCTTTAAAATTTCCTGTGAGAATTTTTTTAAAGCAACACATATGATTTGTGCTTATCCATACCCGTCCACATAAATTCAGTACCTTTTATTCATAAGAAATAGTCACCTGCAAATGCTGAGAGGCAACTATTTAGGGAAGAATAATAATTCAGAGCTATGAAAAATCAACCATAATGTCAGAAGGCTAGCAGGAATGCAAATTTCAAATTTTTTTCTGAACTCTGTAACAAAACTGTTTCAGTTAGCTGGAAAGCCTAACTTAAGGTGTAGAAAGAAAGAAAGAAAGAAAGAAAAAGGCTTGGGTGTTTAATATCATTTACTTTAGAAGATATAGTTCTAACTTCCCTGATAGGGCATTTTCCTCCTGGGCACCCAAAATTTATGGTTATTGAGTACTACATCTGATTAGTAGCTGACTTCTGGGGAATAACTATTGAGATCCCAGCTCTTGGCCAGAGAATAAAACTTTATAGCTAACACCATCAATTAACACGGTGCATGGACATAGATTATAAGGATATGTGTACTAATGTTTAAAGAAAGAGGAAATTATAGCAGTTATTGCTAATGAAAGTGAAAATCAGTCTGTTGTGAATTTCTAGGAAAGTGTTCTTCATTCTTAAAAAAGAGACTCAAAGAAGGAATAAATGGTCATCAGCCTTTGAACTTTGATGTGTACAAACGTGGTGCATGGAACTACAGCAGCCATTCTCTATTCATGAAGAGGCATGTCTGAGGAACAAAGCCAATATGCTGAGCATAGCCTAAATAAATAAGTAAATAAATAAACAAATAAATAAATTGTGTCTTTGATGGCATAATTATGTCACCAACTTAACCAACCCTGGTACCACTCTACCGCTAAATTTTTAACATGAAATGATCATCTTTCCATCATGACTAATCAACTCTTCATGTGCAGTCTACTACTTGCAGTCAAACATCTAACACATTCTTTCTTGCTTCTGTATCTGGTATGTTCAAACCTTGTGAATCTGTTAGACAATAACCTATAATGTAGGTTCTTACATAAATAATAGGAAAGAAAGGGAACTTTTGAATCACACATGACCAGAAACCCTTGTCTCTGCCTCCTGAAAATGCCCAGGAAAGAGAGTGGTAAAGTCCCAGACTCAGAAAATCAGCTGTGACTCCACTGCTACTGGCTCAGACACAAAAAATGAAGAGACAGCTGTCTTTTACAGGTCAGTTGCTCATGTGTTTGGCAAAGAAAAATTGGGGTCTGGCTCTTGTAGAGAGTGCATTACTCCACAGGGAATGTGCAGATCTTATGATCACTGGAATTTTAAAATAAAACCAAATTGGTTGCTGTCTGACTGCCAAAGGCAGGAATCAAACAGTGATAGAAATCTTATCAATAGTATTTGGTACATCCCTTTCTTATCTAGAAGAGATCTATTTCTTTCCCCATACAGACACTTTCTGTCCGAATGAAAATTTTGTCACTCCAGGTATATTTTCTTTGGAGAAATTGAATTCACACATTTCCAAAGCTTGCCGTGTAGACTAAGCTGGCTGCTGCTTCTACTGCATAATTCTCTGCAATATTAGTTTTTCTTATTAAAACTTTTAATAGAATGAGCTCATTTAAAAGGTTTCCTTATGAAAATGCCATTTGTTTAATAAAATACATTTGTCCCGTTTAATTTATAGAAAAAGACTTTTTAAAGGAAAAACAGAGAAATCTTGAATTTATAATATCAGAGAAGAGCCAGGTTTGGGTTCTGGTGGAGAATGGGGTAAGGTGGGATGGCAGGAGCTTGCAAGGAGGTCTGTAGCATCTCAATATTTCTCTCTCTCTCTCTCTCCCTCCCTCTCTCTTTTTTAAGACTCAGATTCTACTTTTATACATTAGGCAGCATAACTAGACTGAAACAAAATTTCAGGACTGATATTTGACAACAAAAACACTCACTAACTCACATTCTACTTGCTCAGAATTTGTAATTACAAACATCTCCCTTTTTCATAAAGTGCCGTCCACAGTATTATGAGGTTGACTTTTCTCTGCAGTGGGCTGGAGTCATTCATGGAGGAATCTTGAACCTCATCTCACTAGGCAGCCCCTGGAGATCCAGGATGGAAGCACTCTGTACTGTTTCTGAAACTGCATTTTCAGTTATGCCAGTGGTTTCCAAATTGTCTGCACATGTGAGTCACTTAGGGATCTTCCAAAAAATCTGATTAGGCATCAGTGTGTTTTAAAAATCCTTCGGTGATATGGAGACAAGTTTGGTAACCACTGACCTAAGCTCTCTGACAGACTGGCATGCAGAAGAAAACCTTTGTGTTGTTTAGAATACCTGGTGACTACAGATTCACTTCTCCTGGCTTCTATTCTTGACCTTGCGATGCACTATCTCATTATAAGTCTGAATAGGTCACATAACATGCTCAGTTATTACTTTATTATGAGTTAATGGGAAAGCATGCAGCTGTAGTGGAATTACAATGTGGACAGTCTGGAAGATCTCCTGGCTAAAGTTTCATAGGTCATTGGCCAAACAACTTAAAATGCCTGCAGAGGCCCAGCACATAAACAAAGTAGGTGGGAATAAGAAACATTTCTCTCCCCAAAACAACCAAGTTCAAAGGAACACAATATCATACATACATACATATATATATGTATATGTGTGTGTGTGTTAAATTATAAAGTAAGAAACAGATTTCAGTAGACAGTTCTGTCTAAATGATCTGCATTTGTTGTTTCAATGCCTGCATTTCCCTTAAGTAAAGGGGCAATGAGGTGAATGCCTATTTTAAATGTATGTAACTAAACACTCCCAGAGTAATTGAACAGTTGCCCCTAAAATAAACCTAGATTTCTCTTTCTTGATGAAACCTCTCTATAACAAGGGGTTGACGTGACTTGGTTTCAGAACAACCTTTATTATTATTTTTTTTTAAAAAAGACTTATTTGGAACCTTCCAATATTTTTTATAGTAGTGATGTCTTTTTAAAAAATACCATATACTCAGACAGCCAAACACTGCACATGCTGACACTAGTTAGCTGTGTCTTTCTGAAAAATACTTCGACTAGAGGAACCATCACTTTATAATTTATATGTTAAGTATAAATGACCTCTTATTTACCTTCCTCTAGGGCCTTGGTCAGCAAACCGTGGCTCACAAGCCACATATGGCTCTTTGGTCCCTTGAATGTTTAGCAAAGGCCAGCTTAGCAGTGCCCTAATTAAGTTAATAATAATGTACCTAACTATATAGTTTAAGTTTAAAAAATTTGGCTCTCAAAAGAAATTTAAATCGTTGTACTGTTGATATTTGGCTCTGGTGACTAAATGAGTTTGCTGACCACTGGTCTAGGGACATAGTTCCCTCAAATAAGTTTATCGATCAAAAATTAGATATTTATTCTTGTCCAAATTATTAAATACTCCTGAAAGTAATCACTTTTCTTCTTTTCCAAGTGAGAGGATGGGAAATAGACTCCTACAAACACCCCAACGAAGGTCTACCCACAACCCCTATCTGGGGTCATGCTCACAACCAAGCTAATTTTAACACCTGACGCAGCGGCTACACAGAGCCATCCTTAGCACTTGGACCAATGTGCTCTAATCAATTGAACCATGGCTGCAGGAAGGAATGAGAGAGAGAGAGAGAGAGAGAGAGAAGAGAGAGGGGGGAGGGGTGGAGAAGCAGATGGTTGCTGTCCTGACTGGGAATTGAACCCAGGTCATCTACATGTCAAGCTGACATTCTACACTGAACCAATTGGCCAGGACTGCAAGTAGTTTTTTAAACCTTAGAGTTAAGACCTGACCAGGTGGTGGCACAGTGGATAGAGCATCAGACTGGGATGCAGAAGACCCAGGTTTGAGACCCCGAGCTCTCCAGCTTGAGTGCGGACCCATCTGGCTTAAGCAAAAGCTCGTCAGCTTGGACCCAAGGTCACTGGCTCGAGCAAGGAGTTGCTTGGTCTGCTGAAGGCCTGCAGTCAATGTACATGTGAGAAAGCAATCAATGAACAACTACGGTGATGCGACAGCAACAAAAAACTAATGATTGATGCTTCTCATCTCTCTTCGTTCCTGTCTGTCAGTCCCTATCTATCCCTCTCTCTGACTCTCTCTCTCTGTCCCTGTAAAGACAAACAAACAAACAAACAAAAACCTTGGAGTTAAGAATAATTTGTAATGACCTGAGCAGGCGGTGGTGCAGTGGATAGAGTGTCAGCCAGAGACAGTAAGAACCTAGGTTTGAAACTCTGAGGTTGCCGGCTTGAGCTTGAGTGTGGAATCATAGACATGACCTCATGGTCACTGGCTTGAGCCCAAGGTCGTTGGCTCAGCTGGAGGTTCCTGATCAAGTTATGAGAAACAATCAATGAACAACTAAGGTGCCACAACTATGAGTTGATGCTTCTCATCTCTCTCCCTTTCTGTCTGTCTGTCCCTCCACCCCCTCTCACTTAAAAAAAAGAAAAGAATTTTTAAGGCATGTGGATAACTCAAAAATACCTCAGTTTATACTGGTTCAAAACTGGATCATGATCTGTACCAGAAAATGGCAAACTATGGCCCACAGGCAAAATCCTGCCCACCTCCTGTTTTTATAAATTTTCATTGGAGCATCGTCACATACACTCTTCTGTTTTGTCCATGGCCGATTTTATGCTCCCATGGGAGAGTGGAGCAGTTGTGAATGTCCAGCCTGCAGAGTCTAAACTGTCCCATCAGGCCCTTTGCACAAAGTATTGGCTTGACTCAGATAAAAAAATAACTAAGGGCAAAACCCAGTGCAAGGCAGCCTTACGTGTCCAGACACCAGAGGCTTCATCGTTTTGACATCTTCCTTTCTCTTACCCCACCCTCCAGATCTGTTACCAACAATTTGTGTAGATTTTATCTCTTGCAAATCACTTAAGTCAATTATTTCATCCAACAGATACATATTAAGTAAATTTTCTGAATGCTGGACCTGTTTTAGTTGCTGGAAACCAAGGGGAGAGACAGGAATGCCTCAGAGAAAACATGCATTCCTCTTTACTATTTGTTGCTCCTGAATCAGCAGGTTACCAGATTAGCCCCTGTCATTCCTAAGTCATCAGCTGTTTTCCACAGGATACAATAGAATGAAGAGGTCTCAGGCCATAGACAATGGGAAAGGGAGTAACCCTACTTCCTGAAAGGGAGCCACAAGACTACTTGTCTCAAGCAGTCTACAGAGGCTACACAGAAAGAAAAATCTTGTTTTTTTTCTATTGATGTCACAAGGCCAATATCTTCTGGAATCTACATGTCAACTGCCCCCAAATTTGTACATGCAATCCATGAAGTTGTGTAAACTGCCCACACTTACACAATATGACAGATGATGCAATCCCAATGGGTATACATAATTTCCTTACGTTTAACCCCTTAAAGCTCACCCCAAAACCCTAACCCAGCAGACAGAGTTGAGTTTTGTCCTGTTTCTTTGCCAGCTGACCTTGCAATAAAAGCTTTGTCTTTTTCCAAAAGCCAGTGCCATAGCATTGACTCCTGTGTGTACTGGGCAATGGGCTCTTGCTGGGTAATAATACTACCATACCTCCTCTGGAGTTTTTCCACCTCCCTTTTCTCTGGGCCCTTCCTAATTCAATTTGTTGCCCTAGAGCCTGAAGGATCTTTTAGTATGTAGATTTGATCTTCCCTTTTTTGCTTTATCTCTTCAATGGCTCTCTTTGCTCTTAAAACTCTTAGATGACCCAACTAGTCTGGTGAGGACACTCATCAATTGACTGCACTGGCTTTACTGACTTAACTAAGTTTCCTGTCTCATACTGGGTTTTGTGCTGCAATATGCCACTCAACAGCTCTTCAGTTCACCAAATCTTGCTCAGAAAATCCCTACCCCCAATAAATTGGGTCTTCCTTCCATTTATTTACTTATTATTATTATTATTTTAACTTATTAATTTTTTTTCTTAAGTGAGAAGTGGAGAGGCAGAGAGACAGATTCCCACATGCACCATGACCAGGATCCAAATAGCAAGCCCCCTATGGGGCAATGCTCTGTCCATCTGTGCAGTTGCTGTGTTGCTCAGCAACTGAGCTATTTTAGCACCTCATGTGAGGCCATAGAGCCATCCTCAGTGCCTGGGGCCAACTTGCTCCGACTGAGCCATATCTGTGGGGGAGGGGGAGAGAGAGAAAGAGCAAGAGAGACAGAGAGAGAGAAAAGGGAGGGGTGGAGAAGTAGATGGTCACTTCTCCTGTGTAATCTGACCAAGAACAGAACCTAGGACATCCACATGCTGGGCTGATGTGCTACTGCTGAGCCAACCAGCCAGGGCCTTAATTTATTGATTTTAGAGAGAGAAAGAGAGAAAAGAAAAACATCAATTTGTTGTTCCACTTATTTTTGCATTCATAGGTTGATTCTATTTTTATTTTTAATTATTGATTTTTTTTTTTTTTTTTTTTTTTAGAGAGAGAGATAAAGAGGGAGGGAGAGAGAAAAAGAGAATCATAGATTTGTCATTCCACTTATTTATAAATTGATTGGTTGATTCTTGTATGGGCCCTGACTAGGGATTGAACCCACAACCTTGGCATATTGGGACGATGCTCTAACCAACTGAGTTACCTGGCCAGGGTGTGTCCCCCTTTAATAAACTCTCAAAGAGCCCTCTTCAAAGAACTTACACAATTAGTAATTATGCAAATGTATGAATTTATTAAAGTCTGTCTCCCAACTCATAAGTATGCTCCATGAGACCAGAGTTTCTGTCCACTTTATTCACTATGGAAAATTGGAATCTGAGAGGCGCCTGAAAGCCAGTAGTCACGGCCACCATCAGAGCCGCCTGGCCAGGGCAGGTTCGCATTTGATTCGGACAGTCGGTAATGAAGCAGTGGAGCCAAGAACTGGTGAGCCATCAGCTTTAATTCTAGCTTGCACCCGGCAGGCAAGCAAAAACACACACTGGGCTCCAAAACCCACTCATTCAGTGCTCACAAAGCTACTGACTTATCCGAGTTTCCTAGAATCAAAGGTTTCTAGCTCACCAGACTTATTCACCTCTGTTTCCCATCTCCTTCTCTCTGCACAAACTGGCTTCTCCCTCAGCACTCCACCATCTTGACTGCTTCTCCTCTCCTACACGGGGCCTTAATCTGCTCTCCTCTCTAATACTAACCTCAGGAACTAAGAGAACAAGCTCCTGGTCTGCCCCACTTTATAGTGTAGATTCAAAACACTTAATCCAATCTACAAACAAGGAAGTCTCTAATACAAAGTCATTTATCTGAGACTTACTGGGAGGATTCCTCATGAGAGTGCACCACCCTATCAGTGGTGCCATCATCCAATCAGTCAAAGGTGTGGGGTAAAGCTTACTCTTAAAACTTGCACGTGGGCAGCGCCATCTTTAACAAAGTGAGCATAATATATTTTATCTGCCCAACAGCGCCTCTAGCAGTGTTGGATTGAATGGATGAATGACACAGCAGGAATGGAAGAAAAGACTGACCACTCCTCTGGAAGTGATTTTTCTCCAGCCAAAATTTGAGTTTGATTATAATTAGATGTGGTAAATGGATCCAAAAATACTTATGGGAGTTTTAGCTGTTTTCTGGTCATTTACTACATACTTACAGAGTGAAAGTTTATGAAATGCTCTTGGCATTTGCATGAGGAAATAAAGGAAATTAAATATGGAGACTCAATTTCTAGGTAGAAGGAAAATGAACACAATTAACATGCCAGGGAGAGGGAGAAAACAAGTCACATCCAACATGCAGCCAAGGACAGAACAACTTGATTTCAATAGGTCCCTGACCATTACTTTCTCCATTGGTAAGCTTAGCTACCGTTCAAAACAGAAAGACAATGAGCTAGGAAATCAGAAACCAGGTTCAAAGACTAACTTTATCACCTCCAGAGAGTAAGCCCAACGTCAATCTGGAGTGTTAGTTTTCCAAATTTATTTGTCATAAAGACTAAGTTAGATAACATGTAAGGCACTAACATGGTGCCTGAGACATCGTAGCAGCCTAAATAATTATTAATTTTTATTAGACTATTTCATGGCTTCGTTGCTCAATTTAATCTATGCACAAAATTTTAGGATGTTCATTTCTAACCCTTTTAGAGCTCTGATTTGTCCGAATGAATATCACCAGCAATTAATGCCATCAAGGCATTTCAGATCTGTGCATCTAAAATCAAACATACCATCTTCCCTCCTTTTCTTTAGATGTTGCCACACTCCCTGCAAGCTGCCTTGGTTCCAGAGAAATTAATATCATGAGAATTGCACTCCAATGGACCTGGGCTCACATCCTAGCAGAGTGACCATGACCAAGTCATTTAGGCTGTTTGAACCTTATCTTTTTATCTATGAAATATAGTAATGATTACCTCCATGACTTTCAGAGCGCATTAATGTCTATGAAGCACTTGGTCTGACATATAGTAAAAGCTTAATGAGTTATGTCTGTTGAAATTATAGATAATACTGTGTCATCTTTGACACACTTCTCTACCTTGCTCCCCTCAGAAAACAACAGTTGCAAAGTTTGTCCTAGTCTTCTTCCACCAACCCTTTTTCTCTTTGTCCCCGGTGTCGTGGATCTATTAAAGTTATCACTGTGTCTTCTTATTTGTTCTCTCTGATTTTGGGTCTTCCCTTTTCTTATTCCTTTAAACTATTTCTCTTCATAACAGCTCTGCTCTGAACCCCTTTGTTCCTTTCCCTCCACTTGAAGAGACCACATCTGCTTGCTGTGGGCCTGGAAGAATGGTTCAGATGGTCCAGAAGTCACCAGAGTACTTTGGGCAGTGGGTGTGCTCCTATCACATGCACCTGGCATTAAAACTCACTGTCCACCTGAGTGAGACTGCCCAGTCACCTACTTTTAGCATTCACGTCACTCCAAAGCAGAACTCTAACCCTTCACTCTGGTGTCATCAGTCTTCTCCTCTCCACATACCCATTACTATTCTATCGAAGAGCACTGCCTATGAGTCACTTTAATATCCTTTGGCGCCCTATTAACATTATTTACTTTACACTCCTCCTTCTAGCTGTCATGGTTTTGCCCTTATTCTTCAACAATCAGTGCAGGTGCCCCAAATCTTCCCTGATGTCTCTGAACCAGGAATGCTCTCTCCCTGTGTTGACATCTCTTAGCATGCCACCTGGACTGTTCTCCTACCTCTTCTACTTACACTTGGGAAACTGTGGCCACCATGTATTTTTTTTTAAATCTCTCAGAACCTAAAGAAATGGAACAGAGGCAGATTTGATCCCAAAAAAGAATTTCCAAGTTTAGGACAAAAAGGGCTGAAATCCTTACGAGAGAAATGCCTTCTTTTAGTGCCCTTGAATATTCCTTCTTCTTTGCTTTTGTCTGAGCCTCCCGTCTGACTTGCTTAAATATAACAAATGATACAAGCAAGAATGATAGGAGTCCTCATATCACTGCTACAAAATCTTCTTTTCTCACCAGTTTAGCCATATAGCTTGGCTTTTTGCACCCTTGACAACCTGTAAGTTCTTTGCACCCACTCACCTGGGGGGAGTCATGCTGTCTGCCAGGTAAGTGGGGAAGAATGCTGATCAGTCAGTTTACCACTTGATACAAGAAAGGCTTTTAATTTTCTTTCTGTCTTTTTTCCCCCTTCTATTTCTATTTTGCTAAGCCTCTGAATATCTTCTCTTTTTAGAACTGGAGGAAAGAAACAGTTTTTATACAGATTATTTAGGAACATTATCCCACATTTAATTCTGATGTATACTAGTCCTGCAACATAATCTTTTGAACACAGAAAACAGCCCATTCAATATTACATGTCAGGGGGACTCTGAGAAGTTTCACTGTTAAGGGGCGACCATTCCTTGATTTGAGCCATGATATTTAATTTATTTGAATATACCACATTCTTCCTCCTCCTGAAACATCTACTATCTCAATATCCTGCAGAATGTGTATCCCTCCAATAACACTGGAAAACAGTGACACAGGTTAACTAACACTTTGATTGAGATTCAAGCACCACCTTCCAGATCTTTTTTTTTTTTACCTTCCAGATCTTGCTCCTAACCTGTGGGGTTCTGGAAAGGCAAAGAACACAAACTGGGTTGTCAAGTCACAGAACAATAACTGGATCATTTTTAGCTTTTATGATGCTTAATTTCCTCACCAGTAAAATGGAGTTACTTAGATGAGAATCAAATAAAATTGTATATTAGAGTGGTTTAAAGTCAGAAATATTTTCATCAAAATAACTATTATTTCTTTCTTCTATTTTTAAAATTATCATAATAATAAACTGGCCCTGGCTGGTGGCTCAGTGGATAGAATGTTGGCCTGGCAAATGAATGTCCTGGATTTGATTCCCAGTCAGGGCACCCAGGAGAAGTGACCATCAGCTTCTCCCTGCTCACTCTCCTCCTTCTCTTCCTCTTTTCCTCCCACAGCCAGTGGCTCAATTGGTTTGAGTGTGGCCCCAGGCACTGAGGATAGCTTGTTTAATTCCAGTGTGTCAGCCTCAGGCACTAAAAATAGCTCTGTTAATTCAACCATTGGCCCCAGACAGGGGTTGCTGGGTATATCCCAGTTGTGGCACATGCAAGAGTTTGTCTCACTCTCTCCCCTCCTCTCACTTAAAAAAAATAAACTGCTATTTCACATGGTTTTCAGCTTTCTCTTGCTCACTGCCTCCATGCTTTTGTCCACACAGCCCCTACTGGCTGGCACAACCTCTCTCGCACATAGGTTAGCAAGACTCATTCAGATACAGCCTCCTGGTGATCACTGGCCAAGCCAAACTAACATGACATTCTCCATATTACAGCAAAAGTGGTCACAACCCTCTACAAATTGTAGTCAATAACTACTGATTTTAAACCACACACTGCCCAATAATTAATTAGAAAATCACTCTAACAATCCAAGAAATTGGATTGTGATCCTCCACATTAATTCAAGGAAACCACTCAAATAGTTGGAATTCTGGGCTCAGTTGCCAGCTCCGAGAATGCAGGAGTGACATATATGGGTAGGAGGCCTTTGGTGTCTTCCATCTTCCACCTAACTAGCTACCTGCTGCCACTGAATCCTGTCCCATGCCCCAATGAGTATTGCGGAGGGCTATAGAGACATCTGTGCATTGGTGTAGACATAATCAGATGTATTATTTAAGAAATGAAGTCTACTACCTCATAAACTTCTAAATCCAGAAAGCTAAGAGAGAAGACTCCTCTAAACCTAAGAGCACAGTCTGTGGACTGAATGTTTGTGTCCCCTCTAAATTCACATGTTGAAGCCTAATTCTCACTGTGATGGTCTTAGGAGGTGATAATGTCATGAAGGTGGAACCCTCGTCAATGGGATTAATGTCCTATAAAAAGGCCCTAAAGACTCACTCAGCAATTCAATAATGTGAAGACACAGTGAGAAGACATCTGTCTGTGAACCAGGAAGCAGGCTCTCGCCAGACACAGTCTGCTGGAGCCTTGGTTTTGGATTTACCAGCCTCCAGAACCAGGAGAACTCAATTACTTCCTGTTGTTTATAAGCTACCCAGGCCATGACATTTGGTTATACCTCCCTGAATGCTCCAGGACAGCCTATTTGTTTATGTTTACATTGAAAAACTAGGTCAATTTCAGAAAGTGAGAAATAAAGAGGTTACTTGACTCAGCTTATGTCCCAGGAATGCTGGAAGATTAAAAGGTAATAAAAGTACTTTTTGATCAAGAAAAGTGCATTCAGGACTACAAGGGACTATGATGTCCAGGAAGGGCCTCCTATGACCTAATTTTGAATACTTAGACACAGGTGATCTTTACACCGTCCTCATTGACATCATCTTTTATTTCTCCTGTCTCTTAATTCAAAGGCTATTCACTAAGCAGTTCCTACACTCTATGAACTACACTGAGTAATAACGAAACAGATATAGAGACTCCTATTTTCTTTTCCTCAATAGGATCTTGATGTCATACTTGAAATTTGCATGTAAATCCCAATAAAATCCAATATTATTTAAGATATAACTGTGGCCCAATTGGTCTTAAAGCAACCTTTTCTTTGATATTGAAGCAAGGTCTGTGAGAATGAATGTGCATTCCTTACGGGGAGAATAAGGGAAAAAAGAATTCAGGAAGAGCAAGCAGCTTGAATAAATGCAAGAGAGCATGAAAGCACTTCATTCAGGCTGGGGATGAGGAGTTACAAGCAGTTTAAGTTGAGCTGAAATATTGAGTGCAAGCAGGGAGAAAGAGGCTGATGTAGAGACTAACACACATAGGCACTAGATCATGGAAAACCAGCTCACTTGTTTTTTATTCACAGCTATTTATTGGCCACCACCCAGTATGTGCTAAGTGATGTTCATTTGGATACAATTGCTGAACAAGTTGAATATGACATCTAAGCTCCCAAAGCTTAAAATTGGTGAGACAAAGCCCCAACAATTCAGCAAATTAATAAAATGTATATTGTAGCAAGTATTAAGTGAAAAATGATGTGCTAAGGCAAGAATGACACAGGGGAAACTCCTTGAAATAGAAGACAAAAAAGGCAGAAGAGTTTTGTTTTTTTTAAGCTGTGACCTGAAAGGTAAGGGCATAAAAGTAGCAAGACAAGTGCAAAGGCCCTGAGGCAGGGAAGCCTTGGTGTGGTAGAGCAGGGCCTTTCAAACTTGAATGTGCAAACAAATCTTTTGGGAATCTTGTTAAAGTACAGATTCATTTTCAATCAGTCTGGGGTGGGCTTGAGATTCTGAAGTTTTAACAAGCTCCTACTGGTCTGAGACTACAATTTACTAGCAAGGTGTTAAAGGTACAGAAGTCAAAGAGAGTTTAGAGCTCAGTGGTGAGGTGAACAACACTGTACATAAAAGTAGAGAGGAAGACAGAGATTGTCTCAGGACTGTCATATAGCCCACTGAGAAGGATATGGTTATCAGCAGACCAACAATTCACTCTCCTTCCTTATGGGGTAGAGCAGGGGTCCCCAAACTTTTTACACAGGGGGCCAGTTCACTGTCCCTCAGACCATCGGACTATAAAAAAACTATGAACAAATCCCTATGCACACTGCACATATCTTATTTTAAAATAAAAAACCAAAACGGGAACAAATACAATATTTAAAATAAAGAACAAATAAATTTAAATCAACAAACTGACCAGGATCTCAATGGGAACTATGGGTGCGGATGCATCCTGTGCTCCTCTCACTGACCACCAATGAAAGAGGCGCCCCTTCCGGAAGTGCGGCCGGGCGGATAAATGGCCTCGGGGGCCGCATGCGGCCTGCGGGTTGTAGTTTGGGGACCCCTGGGGTAGAGGAAGGAGAGAGTGAATGTGGGAGCAACTTCCAGAAAGAAAGAAGAAAGGCTGTCTAGTCCAATTTTCTTTTCCTAACAATAGATCTCCTGACAAACAAGTTGTATATGGTCGCTTTAGCTTTCTTATCCATGGAATGCTTTTAGCAGGACATGCCTAGTCTGTCTGAGATTACTTACGGTAAACAAACCTGGAATCTAGCAATTTATAGGGTGTAATTTCCTAAAAAAATTTTTTTGTGTGTGTGACAGATACAGAGAGAGGGACAGACAGGGACAGACAGACAGGAAGGGAGAGAGATGAGAAACATTAATTCTTCGTTGAGGCACCTTAGTTGTTCACTGATTACTTTCTCATATGTGCCTTGACTGGGGGGCTACAGCAGACCGAGTAACCCCTTGCTTAAGCCAGTGACTTTGAGCTGAAGCTGGTGAGCTTTGTTCAAACCAGATAAACCCATATTCAAGCTGGCAACCTCAGGGTTTCAAACCTGGGTCCTCCAGGTCCCAGTCCAATGCTCTATCCACTGCGCCATCGCCTGGTCAGGCATGAAAGACATCTTGTAGGCTGTTTATCTCTGTAAGTTTAAAATAATGAGATTTCATGAAAACAATAGCTCTTTTTTGTATACAGCCACATAGATTACTTACAAACCTCATTTATTATATTAGCCTGAGTCAGTTTGTTATCTTCAGCTAAAAGCTAGAAAGGATCTGGGAGTAGTATTGGTACTGCCAGGCATCTCCCGACTTGCCCTGTGTCTCACAACTGTTTGTAACTCTGGAACCAAGGAGTAAAACTTTTGCTTGGTGTTACGGACACAATAGTGTCCTTCCTAAATGTATATGTTGGGCCCTGGTCCCCAGTGTGACTGTATTTGAATATGTGGCCAAAAAGGAGATTATTAAGGTTTAATGAGGTTATAAGTGTGAGGCCCTAATCCAGTAGGACTGGTGCACTTATAAGAAGTAGAGACTCCAGGAACACTTGCACACACACAGACAGGGCCATGTGAGGACACAGCAGGAAGTGGCCTTCTGCAAGCCAGAAAGAGAGGTCTCATGAGACACCAACCATGCTGGCATATTGATCTTAGACTTCAGCCCCCTGAACCGTGAGAGAATAAATTTCTGTTGTAGAAGCCACCCAGTTCGTGGTAACGTGTTATGGCAGCCTGGGCTGACTAAGACACTGGGTAAGATCACTGATCTGTACAAATCAGGTTGGATACCCAATCCAGAGATAATCAACCCTTTCCATTTCATGGCACACATAGACGAATTGCTAAAATTCTGTGGCACACCAAAAAACACATTATTTTCTGGTTGATCTGACAAGAAAAACATAGGTATAATTTTGATTTATCCACACCAGAAGGCTATTGTTGTATTGGCTGTTTTCAATTTTTTATTTGACAATCTGAGGGAAAAGAGGTCAATGCCCCTGACTAACCAGTCAGAATTGCATGTTTTAAAAACTCCTGCAGCATCCTGGTTGAAAGTGCTGACCGAATTTTTCATGTCCTCTCCTCTTAGCAGAAGAGAGGAGAATAAGCCCGTGGAGTGACCGGTGGCTTAAAGCAGCGGTCCTCTGTCCCGGACATGTTGGGAGCTTCTGAAACACTGCTATGCCCAGGTCCCACCCAGAGGGGTTCTGACTTTTTTGGTCAGAATGGGACCTAGACACCTTCAGATCTTTTAAAAGTGCCCAATGTGATTTTTATATGCAGCCAGAGGTTTGAATGGTGGGTTAAATTACATTTCAAAATGTTTCTGAAGACCCTGGAGGAAGGGATGGAGTATAATAACATATCTCTAAATAAACATGGGGAACAAACACGGCTTTTGTCTTTCTGCAGACCAGATAGGTAATAATTAAGAAGCAAAGTTTCCCTTCCTTTGAATGCCTGAGTGTCCCTGTCAGAGCACCTGGCTTTGCCCTGGATGAGAAGCCACGAAGTCCTGTAAGGCCACACAGCCATCGGTGCCCTGAGCTCCAGGCCTCTCTGCAATTACCCATTTTGATGAAAGAAGTAACTGTTGAAATAGACATGTCATTGAAATACACTTTCCAATCATTTTTGTCACCCTGTACATTTCTACAATAAGCCATTTGCTCAGAGTGCAATTATTTTGTGATGTTTGATTAAACAAAACCAGCACCAGAATAATTTTATTAGGGTTAATTGACATCATCTCACAGGAAAATTAACCACTTTGCTGTGCTTTTAGTGACATGCTTCCCAGATCTTGATGGCCATATCGGAACACAATTCTTAAAGACTCCTCTGAAGACAGAATGCAATCTTACAGATTGTTTTTATGAAGCAGTTACCATGTCAACAGAACAAGCAATTATTCAGCCTTAAAGGTAGCACTGCAATATTCATAAGACTTGGCTGGTAGGATTTATCCAGTAAAGCCTCGTAATTAGTTTCTTAATCCAGAGCTTGAAATGATAATAGTTTAATGCCTAGACTATGTCAATAACATTTAGACAATACAATCCACTGAGATAGACGAACCCCCAATTCTCTTATTAAATATGTGAGATGAAGATGAAATTAGCTTGGTCCTAAATCAAATAAATAAGCTTTTGAACATAATAATAAGCTTATTATTATTATTTTTTTCTCATCGCTCCCACCAGGAAAATTGTGCTAGAATTGTGGGATTGTCCTGCAGCCCAGAAAAAACTACTGGAGGTTTTCTGTTTTTCTTTTCTTTTTTCTTCCCTTCTTCCTCCCTCCCTCCCTCCATCCCTTCCTTCTTTCCTTCCCTCCCTCCCTCCCTTTCTCCCTCCCTTCTTTCCTTTCTTTCTTCCTTTCTCTCTCTCTCTCTCTCTCTCTCTCTCTCTCTCTCTCTTCCTTCCTTTCTTTCCTTCCTCTTTTTTTTATTTTCTTTTTTTAATTTTAGGTCAATATTTTCACTTGCAAAACCTCTTCAGACATAAAGCTTAGCCAGAAAGTTTTCTTTAGTAAAAGCTGCAAGATTTAGCTGATCTGAAGAGAAACCAATGTATTTACAACCTATCAAAAAGTATTTTTACTTTTCAATAATATAATTGTTCTTGAACTCTCTCTCTCTATGCCAAGTATTAAATACTCTTTCTAATTCCCATCGAAAACCATGCCAGGTATGAGTTACTCCAGGTCCTTCGTGAATGAGGAAATTCGGGCTTAGGTATTGTCTGTGTCCACAATCTGAGTCCATAATCTTTCTAAATCCATCTTGGTGGCTTTAGGCCACACAAATAGTGGACTTTTAAAAATGTATTCAGTTACACATCTTCTAAAAATTCATGAGGTGCATAATCATATACTATTTAAAGTTAGTCTTTTCTTCATTCTAGCGACCAACTTCCCGGAGGCAAAAACAATGACCAGTTTCTTGAACATGTTGTAGTGGATTTGTGAAAATACAGTCGCTAAATGCATGCTTATATTAATTTGTGTGTGTGTGCATGGGTGTGTATCTGTATGTCTGCATTTCCGGGAGTGACAAGGAAGAAAAAAGAAAATGTGCAAAAGGGTTCAACACATCGATTATTAAATATTGAACCTGCTTATTTCTAAGAACTGTTTCCACCTCACCCAGCTCTATGGCCCTCTGAAGTTATGCTCATATATAAAGAGAGCTGCCTCATTTGGAAATAGCTGGCTTAAGAGAACAAAAAGAAATTTTGCATATTTTTGCCCCTGTTCAGAATTTTTTTAATAATACTAATTATAATTATTTAAAGATTGCTAATAAGCTTAAGTCTCATACTTTTACCAAGTACATTTAATTTGATTTGTGGTTACTGTCTTCACGAGCAAAGAGGCCTACTAGTTCAGACGTGCCTTTAGACACCCTTTTTGTTCTCTCTTTTTCTGCATCGTTTCATGACTCCCTTCAGCACAGTGAGGCCAGGCCACACCTGCCCGTCTGTACATCCTTGACCCTGGCTGAAATGAATCTCTTTGCCTGACCCAGCTCAGAGTCTCTTACATCCAGAAGGGACAGTGAAATCTCAGATCCCTACTTCTATAAACCCAAGGCTTCTTGTTTAAACATTGTGGACAAATAACCATCACCTTCTTAAATTTATATTTACATCTTTCTACAAATTTCCTGAGGGATGGAATGCCATGTTATCCTACTTAAAAGTGACATAAATAGACTCACCTGTGGTGGATAAAGGATCAACCTGGAATGCTGAGGTCGCTGGTTCAAAACCCCAGGCTTGCCTGGTCAAGTCACATATGAGAATCAACTCTTTGAGTTGATGCTTCTTGCTCCTCCCTCTACCATTGCCTTTCTGTCTCTCTTTCAACTCTCTTATAAATAAAAAATAAATAAATATAAATAAATAAATCTGACATAAAGTAGGTCTGGAGGAAATATTTTGTGGTGAAAAGCTGGTAGCAGGTGTTGGTTTAATACAAATCTGAAACCAAACACATATTTTTCTAATCATTACTTGTGTGTTCAAGGCTGTTCATTAAATCTTTCAGAACCTTTTTGTAATTCAATTAATTAGGGGATAGTGCCTACCTTAAAAGTTTTCTAGAAAAATAAACCAATATAAATTAAAAGCACCCAAAACAGAGGAGGTGATGAATATGTGGTTACTGTATTTTTAAATTCTTCCTCAATATGTTTTTTGAATTGAAAAATATTGCCATTCTAGTTATAAATTTAAATTGATATTCATTATAAAATACATCCTCAAACTTAAAGACTAATATTTGATCTCCCAGTACCTGACACTATGTCTGTGAACGGCATGACTATACAAGAAATTTAGAATATTAGATCCTTGGAGTCTCCCTACACACTTCCTTCTCATCCTTTGTGTCTGATTCATTGCCAAGGCCTGTTGCTTAACCTCTAAGTGCCTATTACAGATACCTACGGTTTCATTGTCCACCTTTACCCCCCAGAGACTGAGCTCTCTTTATTCTCATGCAGTCCTAGGTCCTTGGCAGGACCATCACTGTGATCCACACACATCCCTCAACTCTCCTCTCCCGATAGTTTCTTTCTGAAAAGCAAATCTCGTCTAGTCACTGTAGCCCCACTCTTCTCTGCTTAAAACCCTTAAATGGGCCTCCACCGCTCTTAAGTGAAAGACCGTTCTTACGGGTGCCTTCAGACCTGCTTTTTTGGCCTCATCCCAAATGTCACGATACCCTTGGTTGCTTCAAAGGCTGCACCTTTGAGTCCTTCCAGCACATTGTGTTCTCTCTGACCGATGCTGTTCTCCCCTGGCCCTGGCCCAGGCCAGCTTGCTCATCTTCTAACCCTCTGCTTCCAGATTACTCCTTTAAAGAAGATGTTTCTAATCTCCCATTTCAGTAAAATTTCATTATTATGGATTGATAGCATTCATTGTCACAGATGCAGTTTGATATTGTATCTGAGAGAGCATTTGATTACCATCTGTCCCCTCTATCAAGTAGCAAGTTTAAGGAGAGCAGAGACAGTATTTGGGTTTACATCTCTATACTCATCAGCCAGCACAATGCCTGGCATAAAACAGACAATTAATAAATATGAGTCAATTCAGTACCGAGACTGTTACTATTTACCATAGGAGGCAGAAGTGACTTGGTGCTTCCTCTGTGCCAGGCACTTTGTCTGGGTCACATTGGATCTTTGTAATAAGTATTATTCCCTTGAGCCCTATTTTATAGAGGTGAAAATAATTCAAACATAGAACTTAATCTATGTTAATCATCTAAATGTGATTCCCCTTTAAACATTTAAATTAGACATTAATTTTATTAAGTTTAACAATGTCCTTGGCCCTTCATACAGAGTGTGTCTTTTATGGAGGTGGACAGAGCAGGCTTCTGATAGCATAGTGGGACAGCAACACAAAAGACAGGGTATGAACCAGGTCTACTGAGCAGAAGAGGGAACAGTTAGCAGACTAATGACTGGAGGGGTGGTGAGCGCTTCCATCCTGATAAGGAATGATTCTGCTCCCTAGCTGTAATTGTCTGCCTTGAACGTGAGAGCCAATAAGTAAAAATATGTGCCAGTTAAATATTCCCACTGCCAAATGCAAGACCTGGAATTCAAGCAGTCATACCAATGTTTTAATATATCCATGTAAAGGTACATCAACTGTCAGGACTAAAGGAAACCCTGGAGGAAAGCTAACTGAACATAACATTTTACAAGAGTGAAAAGCCACTTCTCTTTGCAAAATGTGAGTTCACATGAAAGTCAGGCACCTGCTCAGTCAGAGGCCTGGTTAGCAGGCAGGTGTGGGAAGGCTGATAAGATCAGTAAAGGTGGGGGAGACTGTAGGCTACCCCAGTCCTGGTTAGTGAGGACCAGGTGAAACATCACATTGACTGGCAGTGGAGCATAGATAGCAAAGGGACAATGGTGCTTTCCGCCATGCTCCTTTAAAATTCTAATTCCTTCCGGTCTTGCCTTACTGTTACTAATAACAACCACGATAATTTAACTGCACTGCCGTACCTAGAATAAAACAATCAGACCATGTGCTAAACATTACTTGTGGAGTATATTGGTGATTTCATTTGATTTCTCACAAACACTCTGTTAATGTCATCACATTCTATAGCTGAAAAGAGTGAGACACAGAGAGGCTGGGACAGTAAACCAAGGCCCCCAGCTGGCATGTGGCCAAGAGGAGACCCAGCAGTAGACCTCCAGGACCTGCCTTCCTAGCCAAAGTTGTTTTCTGGCGATGCCATCTGACCACCTGCTCTCTGCTATTGTTTTGCAGAAAACAGCGAAAGACTCTTCCAGGCTCCCAGCTGGTTGCAGAGAGCTTTCTCCCCCAATGAGAAGTGTCCATGTTGAACAAAATTAGTTCAAGAACCAGGAGCACCAGTGTCTATATACATATTCTTAAGTGAAAGCATCAGGCTCAAAGATGACATATATTCTTCCCCAGGAGAGGTATTAGTATGGAATTAGAATGGAGCACCAAAGAATGTCTCTAGAGCAGCAACTTTCAACCTTTTTCATCGCATGGCACACAACTAACTAATTACTAACATTCTGCAGCACACCAAAAATATAGATATTATTTTGTGAATCTGACCAAAAAAGATAGATGTAATTTAAATTCGTTCACACTGGATGGCTACTGTTGTGTTGGCTGTTGCTTTTTTTTTTTTTTTTTTTTTTAGCAAGAAAGATAGAGACAGAGAGGGGCAGATAGGGACAGACAGGTAGGAAGGGAGAGAGATGAGAAGCATCAATTCTTTGTTGCGTCACCTTAGTTGTTCATTGATTGCGTTCTCATATGTACCTTGATGGGGGGAGTGAGGAGAGGGACTACAGCAGACTAGCAGACTGAATGACCCCTTGCCCAAGCCAGCAGCCTTTGGGCTCAAGCCAGCAACCATGTGGTCATGTCTATGATTCCACGCTCAAGCTAGCGACTCCATGCTCCAACTGGTGAGCCTGCGCTCTAGCTGGATGAAACCATGCTCAAGCCAGTGACCTTGGGACTTGAACCTGGGTCTTCTGCAACCCAGTCTGATGCTCTACCCACTGAACCACTGGCTGTTCAGTTACCTTTTTTTTAATTTGACAATTTAAAGGAAAAGGGGTCAATGCCCTCATTAGGTACTGAGTGTTTTAAAAATTCTACTGTGGCCCTGCACGGTGGCTCAATGTATAGAGCATTGGTTTGGCGTATGAATGTCCTGGGTTTGATTCCCGGTCAGGACACACAGGAAAAGTGACTATCTACCTCTCTCCCTCTTCCCCTCTCACAGCCAGTGGCTTGATTGATTCCAATGAGGCCATGGGAGCTCAGGAAGGTCTGAGAGTTGGTTTCAGGCACTAAAAATAGCTCAATTATGAACATTTGTCCCGGAGAGGAATTGCTGGGTAGATCTCAGTGGGGTACATGTGGGATTCTGTCTATCTCTCCTGCTCTCATTAAAGCAAACAAACAAATAAACAAACAAACATCCTTGCAGGACACCGGTGTGCATCTAGTGGCATAAGGATTGAAAATTGCTGCCCTAGAGGCATGAGGCCCCTGTCCCTATTCTGTGTGACCATCTTCCCTTAGATGAACCCTGGAAAACAGGTTGATAGTATAATCTACTTTTGAAGTGGGTCTGTGGTAGCTTCCTGCTATCAGTCTCCAGGAGATGGTATAAAAAATGAACAAAAAAAAAATAATTTTGTTCCTGAGAGCCTCCCCACCAGGGTCCAGGCACTCTGCTAATCCATCACTCACCTAGCCCACATCCACTTTCTGAGGTAGGTCAGAAAATGAGCATAACAACAAGAAAAATACAAGTTCTAGTTTCTACTTACTATATAACCATTACGAAGAGGCCTAGGCATTGTCATATATGCTTTTCAAATTATTACATTTAAATATTACAACACATCTCTCAAGTAAATGTCAAGCAGTGGGTTTGGACTTTTATCCTCTTTTAGAGTTAATGAGCCAGTCTGCCAGTCCCTGAGATGTGGGCAGGAGCTACGGACCCTCTGGCTCAAAGGACCCATTATTATTCATAGCAATGGTAGCAGCTAGAGTTACATGAGGTGTTCTGGTTGCCCAAGCCTGTTCCCATGGGGCGATGTAAAGGGGGTCAGAGGGATGCTGTACCCGCACTGGGGTGCATTACATGTGAGAAACCTTGAGCTTAGGAAACTCCAGAGACCTGCATGGAAACCTGTCCAAGCTTTGACAAACGGAAACTTCATTTTTATTATCCTGGACACAAAAAAAGTCAGCCCCCTGCTCCGTAAGGAGAAACTTATCTCTGTTGTCCACAGTGCTCACTATATAAATATCACTAGGGAAGAAAGTCAGGAACAAACACTGAATTCATTTGTTCATGAAATGTGAAGAAATGTGAGAGACCCATGGAAACTGGTTTCTCATTTTATAAATGTGGTAAGAGATCCAGAGTCAGGTGTCTCTGTCTCTGTCTCTCTATTCCACTGTTCTACCCAGAGAACTAACCACAGCTAGGAAGAAGACAGCAAGGACTTCAACCCTGGTCTGATGAACCATTATAGCCTCACTCTTAGACACTAAAAACACTGCTTCCACATTTCCTTGAGCAGCAGAGAGGGGATTTGAGAAGTTAAGGGCTAAGTAAATTAAGGCTGAAGGAGGTTGTAAGTGAGGGAGCAGACCTAGTGGTCTCACAATCACCCTACAACTAGGACTGAACACCAGTGCACATAAGTTTGCTGGGAGACTTGGGCAGAGGAAGGAAAGGTGAGGAGTGGGTAGGAGGCACAGCTTTCTCAGAGGAGGTGAGGAGGCCATACTGGGATGAAAGAAGAGAGAGGGAGAGAAGGGGAGAGAAAGGAGGGAGGGGGAGAGAAAGGAGGGAGGGGGAGAGAAAGAAGTGAGGGGGAGAGAAAGGAGGGAGGGAGAGAGAAAGGAGGGAGGGAGAGAGGGAGGGAGAGGAGAGAGAAAGGGTGGAGGGAGGATGGGAGGGAGATAAGGAAGGGGTAGGGGAGAATCAGAGAGAGAGAGACAGAGACACAGAGAAGAGGAAGAAATCAGACCTTATAGTCTTTAGGATCTGGGTTGTCTGTGTTGTGTTTGATGCACAGACAGTTCAGGGATGAACCTGCCTCTCCTGTTCACATGAGCTCATCTGCTTACACCTCATTACATTGTGATTGCCCTAGCTCCTTGAAAGCTCAGCATGATAGGATGGCAACAAGAAACATAAATAGATCTCACCAGTCATGGGAATATAGACTCCATCCTAGGATGCTCATGAGGTGATATTTGCAGGTTTTAAAATGAAATAAACACCACCCACATGAAAAAGGAGAAAAGCAGACAACTAGACAGCTTATTAATGAAAATAACAGAAAGAAAAGGGAAGGGTTTCTAAACACGTGAAAAGAGCTCAGTGTCACTCAGAATAAGTGAAATACAGATTAAAACCCTGTGGAGACACCACTATTTAGCTGTCAGATTGGCAAAATCCAGAACTTGGCCCATTCATTCAACCTTGCTAGGCTTCAAGGAAGCAGGCACTCCTTATGTTGTTAATATTAGAAAACGTTATTCAACACAGCACTATATAATAGCAGAGATCCAACATTTAAGTGACCAATTAAATAAATTAGAGCCTATTGATGTTATAGCAGGGGTGCTCAATACGTCGATCACAAAGGAAGTGTGGGTAGATCGCATGACATTAAAAAGACATTTGTCTTTTGATTGGCAAACAGGGTAGCCAATCTGACGTCTAAACTTTTGACACCCTATGCATGCGCATTAAACCGCGCTAACTTGTTCAGTTACATTGCTGCATAGTTAGCCTTCAATTTATTTAAATTAAATACAACAAAGGGTATAAAAATGAGTGCCGTAACTAGTCTGAGTAAGAAGCCTAAAACCTACCACTTTCATACAGAATGGGAGGGGATTTTTTTCACTATGTCATATTCTAAGTGCGTTTGCCTCATCTGTCTGTGTGCCATTGCTATTCCAAAGAAGGGAAATGTGGAGTGGCTTTTTCGGACTGTTCATAAAAACTATGACATTGACTTTCCTCCGAAAAGAGAGCTGAGAAGGAGAAAGGTAAAAGAAGAATACACAATATTAAATAGTAATAATAGTAACTTAAATAATGATAATATAGAAGAAATAAATTTATGTTTTGCATTTTTATTGTAGGTAGATCATTTTGACTTGGTCATCTTATAAGTAGCTCGCAAGCTGAAAAAGTGAGAGCACCCCTGTGTTATGGCAACATTTTCAGCTCTTATTTTAGAAAGAGTGAAGGAGCCCTCCATGTCCCCATATTGGAAGATAACCATTTACTATTATTAATGGGGGGAAAGCAAGTGAGTATATTATGAGATCTTGTGTGTAAAAAGGGGGAGAGTAGTGGTAGTAAAATGTTGTATTTACTTGGATCCACAAAGAGAAGAAAAGGATACAGAAAAAGACAATAGTAAGACGGTATTGTGGGCACTAAAAAGATAGCAGTTATTTCACTTCTTAATTTTCTATACCTTCTGGTTGTTTGGACCATTTCAATATGTTTTATTTCAAATTAAACTTAAGAAGCAAAGCCTGAGAATTTATGAAGGATTATCTCTTTTGTAGGATCGAGTACCAGAATCAGGAAAGTTGGCTTTGGACTGCACTTGGCAATCCCATAAACCCCTGGCATGGCCATTACGTGTGAAAAGAGAATGAGTTTTGCCATTAGAAAATAGAGCACAGGTTCCACAGCTGGTTGCTGGATTTCTTCTCCCAGTATCTTGTCTTTTTTGAATAAGATGTGGTGAGAAGATTTTTCTCTCCCCATTTGGTTTTCTAAAGAGCTTCTGACAATTCTAATCTCACCAGTTACTGTGAAGAATAAGCAGTCCCTGCTTCCTCATTATAGAAATGCTCTATGCACTGTACCTGACCCTCATCCCATATTTTGGTTTGAGTGTTCCAGGTTTGCAAACCATCTTTTTGGTGGGAGAAAAACAACTTTTACTAATTACTATTTCAGTTATCTCTTAGTTTCACTTCTGTTTTTTCTGAACTTTTGACAACAACCAGTTTTCTGAGGGAAAAAATAAAAAAAGCTTTGATTTGTAGCATTTGGTGATTTCCAGGCTATAAATACTCACCGTGGCTGATACCAAGCAGCAAGCGTGATGCCAGCAGGCAACATATAATACAATTACATAGTATTCCCACTACACCAACTCAATACAGTAAATAACCCCAGGCACAGAGGTAATGGTAGAATGCAGTAAAATACGTAAGTAGGAAGTAGGAGTTGTGAATCGTTTTTTCTTTGGATTTTATTTAATTGTAAGGTTTTGTCATGTGATTTTAATAACTGGTTGTTTAAAAACTATCCTGCAAATATCCTAACGTTTTAACTCAATTCTTTTGAGCAGACAGAGGGTAAGAGCTGGGTGTAGTGGGCCATGGCCACACCCAAAGCTCCCAGGAGGTCTGCTCCCCTACACCCCATTTACCCAGCAGACTTTGGAGAGTCTGAATAAAGCATCCCACACAGGTTGATTGGATAGCAGCAAAGGCCAGCAGGGACTGAGCCCTACAAATTCCAGAAGCAGTGAGAAGTGCTTTCAGTCACAATTTCATATAACTGTCATGCTAATGTTACAACATTTCAAATACTGGTTCCCGTTACAAAATGAGGCTGGTAATACTTGTACTTCTCGGTAAAGAGATGACCTAGCACTGCAGCCACGCCAGGCTCATGCCTGATCTTACAACTTCACACTCAGCTTCTTTCAACTGGCTTTCAGAACTGATTTAAATTGAATTGAACAAATGGGAGGTTGTTCCAAGTGGTTAAAGTTAGGAGAAGAACCAAACAGATCTTTAGATTGACTAACAGATGGCCCTGCTTTCCACCCTTCCAGAAAACACATTTTTCCTATCTCTAGAAAATATTATTTTGCCTTAGGTTTTCCATTTAAATAGTCTGGATTCTTCTCAGAATATTTTCCTCAGTCACGCTCTGGCATGCTGGCCGTGTTGAGTGTGCTGGCTGAAATCTGGTAGGATTCAAATTTGAAATATCTGTAACCTTGTTTTATTCTCTTGTCCTTGCTCACCCCCCAACCCTCTCCACTGCTTCCTTTCTCGGGTTTCCTTTTTGCATTCTACAGTTTGACCAGTATCTTTTCCAGGTAGCCAAGGGTCTCATCTGATTGCATACAAGTCAACTGTATTTTCAAAACCCAAAGGAATGACACTTTTTATAACATATAAGTGGGTGGTGGTGGTCGTGGTGGTGATGGTGGTGGCAGTGATGATGGCGGTGGAGGAGGTGGTGATGGTGGTGGTGGTGATGATGGTGATGATGGTGGTGGTGATGGTGGTGGTAGTGATAGTGGTGGTGGTGGTGGTGGCAGTGATGATGGCGGTGGAGGAGGTGGTGATGGTGGTGGTGGTGATGATGGTGATGGTGGTGGTGGTGATGGTGGTGGTAGTGATAGTGGTGGTGGTGGTGGTGGAAGAGGGTATGCCTATATTTATTGTTCAGTTGTTTTTGCTGTTTTGTTTGGTAATTTCCTTCCTTTGGGGTTTTGGGAGAGCAGATGGGGTGGTGTTTGCCAAACTGTGCTACATGTGGCAATTCTCTGAGGATCTTTAAGAAACATATACTGATGCCAGTGTCTTTCCTCGGAATTCCTTATAACTGAGAGATGATGAGGCCTGGGCTTGGGATTTGGTGCAGTGCCCTTGGTCACTCTTCTGTGCAGCAGTGCCTGGCACCGTCCCTGCTATTTACATTTCACCCTGTGGGCGGGTGTGCTGAGGAGGGCCGCCCTCCAGCGGCTTTCTCGTTAACCTGGTGTAGGACAGGTCTCTTAATGACCACTTCAATTAACTGAATTTTCCCTGAGGCCTTGGGGATTCCTGAGGATTCAGATTCAAACTGATTTAACTTCGTAGTGTCTTCTTGCTTTCAAACAAAATAAAACAAAATAACCCCTCCCCTGACCCCTCCCTCAAAAGAATTGTTTGCTAAATAGACTGTAACTCTGTAACTCAGCAGAAGAGAATGTCTTTCAGTGGCTTATTAAGTTACTTTAAATAATTAATGGACCAATTACAAATGACCTGTTTTTGTTCATTAAAGCAGAACCACAATTTATTAAAGCAGGAACCAAAACAAATTCTCTCGTTGTACAAATGATCCATAGTCATTATAGAAAAATTAAAATATAGAAATGCAGCACGTCTGCAAGAGAAAAATAACTAGGTGTTTCAGCATCCCATCAGTGGGAAATAGGTCTAATTCAAGGTCAGGGCTAATTCATGAGTTCAGAAGCTATTGGTAAAATTTTACATCTTCTGCTGCATATGCTCTTGAACAAGCCAAGGTCACCTGAAGGCTTTGTTTGTCACTTGCTCTAACTAGGACGCAGTAGCCTTGAAGCTGTATTACCTTCATTTCCCACAGCAAGACCTTTTGTTTATGGCCAGCTGGGAGGTGTGAATACAAGACCTGAATTACTCAGCAGGAGGTGGCACAAGTCAGGTATGTTCAGTGGGGACATCTTCCCAGAACTAGCCCCATTGTTTCTTTACTAAGTGTCCTTAGTGGTGTCCATCACAGGGCCATGTTTAGGTCTCCAACAAAAGACCGAACTATGGTCTGAGTGATGGATACGTGGATAGAGACATGATAATGCAAATCTAGCAAAATGTGGAGTGTGGTAAGTCCAGGAGAGTTTAATTTACAGTTCTTTCCTTTTTTGTGTGTTTAAAAATTTTCATAAAGAAATGTTGGAAAAGGGAAGTCCTTATTTTACCACATTTCCACATGTATATCCCCACTGCCCATGAAATAACAGTGATTGACACTTTGGGCATAGTCTCAATAAATGTGGGCTAAATGAATAATGATTATGAATAACTAATAATGACTACTAATCAATGAGCCAGACACTGTGCTAAGTGATTTGTATCCTATATTTTATTCAGTCCTCACATCAAACCTGTCAGGTAGGTGTCAGTATATTTCTGTCTTATAGAGAAAGAAGCCAAAGCTAGAGGTCAAAAGTGATTTGCCGAAGCGACTGACCCTCAGAAGGTTCAGATCTCATTCTTTGGCTTTGTTATTCTGTCTTTTACTTGAATTATATACATCCAGAAAAATACACAAATAAGTGTGCAGCTATGAATTCCCACCTCAAAGTGAGCACATCCATATTATTAGCACCTGGGTCAGGAAATCAAACCTCCACAGAACCTTCAATGCAAGCACCTTGGTTCTCCCTCCCTGTGACTACCCCTCTTCTCCCAATTGTTCCCTCTCCTCACTCCTAACAGCACAGATTCAGGTCACTTGATCTCTTTCTTGTGTCCAAACACAGTACTTCCCTGGGACAAAGTTCTCTTCTTGCAAAGTAACAGCATTCTCATCTCAAAGACTTTCTGGTTAAAAAACTGAGTTGAATCAGCTGCTAGCCTTATGTGCAAAGTTGTTCTCTCCTCTGCCTACAGATGGCTTCCAGGTAGCAGAAATAAGTCACTTCAATTTTTCACTAGACTCCTCAGATTGTTCCAAACAAGGGTGAGTTAAGCTTTGCATTTTAATTGTTCCTTTCATGTGTTCATTCACTGAACAGTTGACTGACATGGTAGGTGATACAGGGCAGTGGGAAATTGACATGTGTGTTCAATGTGCCAACAATAGGTTAGAGATCAAAACATAAAGGCCAACATATGAAATAATTTTGGAAGGTTCAGGTGAATTTGCATAAGTGGAAGCAAATATATATTGCCTACCTGCTAAGTAGCAGACATAAGACTAGGTAATTAATTTCCTTATAATGTTCTCAGTTAATCTTCATCCATCAGTTGATTCCTCTACCATTTGCCCAATAAATATCTTGTGTATTTCTATGCCTTATGCGCTGAGGATACTATTATATTAATAAATATGACAAATGCTTCTGGCTAACTTATCACTTACAGTTTGGGGCATGCATTCTCAACAGGGGACGATATTGCCTCCCATGAGGCAAGAATAGGTTCTTGGGGAGGATGGGGGAAAAAAAAATTAAGTCACAGTGTATTATGGCCCTCCAAAGACCATATAGTACATGAAATGGTGTACAGATTACCTGGGGTATTCAAATATCATGGGGAGGGGAGAGCACAATTGGAAAATTAATATAAAAAATACTCCTTAAGGAGCTGTAATGAAAAACAAAGTGAGAAACACTTGTCTTGGGGGGACAGAACAACAGCAGTAACAATTCATGAATATTTGAGTAGAAGAGATACTGGGACCCCGAGAACAGGGTCTGTGAGTCCTGGCAAAGTAGGATTTAGCAGAGATCTCAGTGGCACCCTGAAGGGATTCTTGGATGATAATCTGCCTTTTACAGATGCGACGCAGGGTTTAGCTTGGTATGGATCTAAGATCTTCACCTGGTAAGGGAGAGGCAGATCTGATTTCAAATCCAGGTCCCTCTCCACCTGACCTAAGCCCAGGTGTGTGCATATGCTCTGCTCTCACATGTGTCAGAACTGGGCATCCAGAGCAAATCTTTCTTCTCTGGACACCAACACCAAACTTGCTCTCTTGGCTATAATCACCTAAGAGCTCTGTGTCTAGGTTTCCTCCTCAGGTAACTGTAGAATTCATACAACTGTCTTTTAGCAGTGCAGATCTCCGATTTAAGGAACACAACGTCCTGGCCAAAGAGTGAGGAGAGACTCAGTTTGTCCTGGGTCAGCATAAACCTGGGGATGAACCATGCCTCTCATCTAGAGTTACCTCAAGTGCAGCACTGTCCTCATACCTGTATATTCTGCCCTGGGTGCCACTGGCTTTCCACGGCTCCAGATAGGGGGGCTGATTTATTGCTTCCTAAAGATATAGCCATAGAATTTTCTTCTGTAATCTTTTGACCAAGTTCCCCTACACAGCTTCTTACTAAATATTCCTTCATAAAATCAGAAATGGGGATATTTCCCAATTCCTGTACTGCAACCTTCTTACTTCAAGAATTGGAACTATTTCTGTCGTGGGTGACTTCCCAGGCCTGCAGCCTGGTGACAGATTTATGGCGAAAGCAATAAGCGGAATGCGCAGGGGGAGTGAAAGCCAACACTCGTGGCCTCAGGACACTGCCGTTCTGGCTTCTGGAGCTGGCGCAGCTCAGGAAGCCACCACAAGTCCTTTGGCAATTTCCTGGCAGGCCCCAACTTACACCTTTGCTTTCCAATAAATTCCCATAGTATCCTTCCACCTCCGCCTCCACCACCCCCTTATGCCCGGCTATTCCTCTGCCTCATTGATTGAACCAAGTAGGTCCAATGATCAACCTATTTTCTAGACAACACAGAGATTAGGAGAATTCAAGTCAAGGTCATACCATGAGTGGTGGGATTCAAATGTCTGCCTTATTTGAACCCCTTTGCTCTGACCCCTTCGTGTAAAACTATTATAACTCTCTGATAGAGATGTGGGTTTTAGAGAAAACCCACCATACTGCCTCTGGTTTATTCCTTTACTCATTTGCTCATTCACTCATTCAAATAAAAACTTAGGATACTTATCATGTGCCAATCACTGTGCTCCAGTTGAGAACTGAATTGTCTAGATTCCTGCCCTTCACAGAGTTTGTATTTGGGCCAAGAAGGACAAGAAGCAAAAATAATAGTTAAATATTTTCAAATAATTTTTACTTGTAACTTAATTGCCACCACCTACAAATTGCTATGAAGGAGACTAGAGAGAGACTAATAAAAAGGGATAAGGGCCTGCTTAAGAGAGAGTGGAAACACATCTTAGAGGACGTGTTATTTAAAACTAAGGCCTGAACAGAGAAGAAGTTTAAGAGCATGTTTTTCATGTTAAGAGTAGTACGTGCAAAAACCCTGTGGTATAAAACAACTTGGATACTGCAGAAACTGAAAAGATCAGTACAGTTGATAGTGGAGAGACAAACATTGGGTAATAGACTGTCTTGAAAAACCTCTGTTGTGAATTGTATTATTGAACTCTGAATCTCCAACCTCAGAATGGGCCCTTACTTGGAAATAAGGTCTTTGTAAATGTACGCAAGGTTTGATAAGGTCATAATTGATCAGGGACAGGTCCTGTTCCAATATGATCTGTGTTCTTATAAAAAAAGAGAGACACAGAGATAGACACACAGGGAGAATGCCATGTGATGACACAGGCAGAGACTGGAATGATGCCCTTCAAGGTGAGAAATGCTGAAGACCTCCAGCTACCGCCAGAAGCTAGGGAGAAGCAAGGAAGGCTTCTACCCAGAGTCTCAGAGAGAACACAGCCCTGCTGACAACCTGATTTAGAACTTTTAATCTCCAGAACTGGGAGCTAATAAATTGTCTGTTACTTTAAGCCTTGGAGTCAGTAGTACTTTCTTATGGCAACCACAAGAAACTAATACAACCTTGTATATGTCAACAGGAATCCAGATTCCATTCCAAGTGATTGAAGGTGGGCCAACGGAAAGGCAGTTGGAACACTGGAGATTTGCAGTAGCCAAGAGAAAAAATAATGGTGGCTCGCCTTAAGGGTGTCACAGTAAAAATGGAACAAAAGGGCTATCTTAGGGTTTTAGATTAGCACCCATATTACTGTGTAGGACAGTGGAAAAAACACAGGAATGAAGCATTCCTTAAGTCATCTTGGGTAGATTCTAAGCTACGTGCTAATTAATATTATTATTTTTCCCTTCCCATCAGAACCTAAGTAAGCCTGATACAAAATTTGGCCCTCAAAAGTGTGTACTGAGTTAAATTTAGTGTGAGAAAGTTTGAACCCAAATTCCATTATTGACCTTTTTGAAAAGGTTTGAATAACATAAAAATACTGATATTTGACTATTTTGATTAGAAAATATTGCAATTTCATGTTTCAACCAAAGATGATATTCTATTTGCATTGCAAAAAAATGCATAATACACAATGAATATGCAAAATACACAAAAGAATATGCATAATACACAATGGAACACAATAAACTCTAGCACACATACACTTAAATTCAAGAACAAGAATATTGCCAGGCTCCTGTCTGTTCCTGACCCTGCATCACTAAAATGACTAAGCCTTGGTTCAATTTTAAATACACATTTAGTTTTTAAAACATGTATCTTCATTTATTTGTTTTCAAGCTCTATAAGCCTATTGAGTAATCTAAGTAAACTGCTCACAAAAATTAAGGGATATTTTAAAATGACTATAAAGTGATAAGATATCCCCTAATATTTTGTGAGAAGTATATTTTTCTTCAACTTGCTTTATTTTTGCTGAATATTATGTTTCCTCTTTTCAATTGAGTTAATTAGTATGATACTAATTAACATAATTATACAGGTTACAGTGTCCATTCTACAACACATCTCTGTACACCTTATCGTGTGTTCACCCCACCCAGTCAAGTCCTCGTCCATCATCATTTACTCCCCCATACCCTTCTCCACCCCCTCCTCCTGGCAATCACCACACCGTTGTCCATGTCTGTCAGGTCTTTTTTTGTTGTTCTTTTTTGTTCTATCCCTCCACTTTCCTTACCATTGTCCCCAGAGGCGGATTAAGGTCAGTTGAAGCCCAGGGTGCAGAAAAAAAAATTGGGCCCCTTAAAAAAAGAGAGGAACAGGGAAAATAAAAACACATGCTAACCATATTTTTAAATAAATAAAAATATTATGTACTATTAATGTTAAAATTGCACATATGAAACCAAACTTGGTGTCATTAGAAAATGTGTAAAGTTGGGGTTTTGAGGGGCCCTTCAGAAGTCAGGGCCCAGGGTGTGCACCCAGTACGCCCACCGTTAAATCTGCTTCTGTTGGTCCCCCTTAATATTGTTTCTTAGATTCGTCCATGTCTTTATCTGTGGCTATAGTCATTCCCTTTGCACTGCTGTAAACTGTTCTACTGTGCAAATACACTGCACATTTTTAATAATGCATTCTTCTTTCAATGGGCATCACATCACTTGCAGGATAAGTTAAATCATTTCTGAGAACAGTGCTAGATGGTGATGTAGAAGATCCTAAAGTGACCCCTTCCTAGGGGCAAACAGAGTCTACAGCTACATAGGGAAAAATTCTTCTAAAGAAAATAAACACTAAAGGTTGGCTGAGTAATGGCTACAAATTGGGCGATGAGAAGAAAGCTACATCAAGTGGGTAGGCGGGGCTGGAACACGATTTCACTATAACACTTCCCATCACCCACCCCAGCGTGGCAACCCTCCATTGGGAGGGAACTCAAAACACAGAGCTTCTCCATGAGGGACAAAGGGTTAGAAAACCTAATTTTTAAGACCTGTACCTATGAGACAAGCTCCCAAAACATCTAATTTTGAAAAATGTGATTCATGTTCCAAGACCCACAAGACTAGCGATCTGAGAAATAAGTACTAAAGGGCCCAAATACTCAAATATTCTCAGATTCGCCTGCCCAGCCCACTCAGAGGCAGCCGATCTAGCTCAGACTTGAAGTGATAAAGACTCACTGGGGGCTTGTAGTCAAGTGTTGGCCTGAGGGGCAGACGCTGGTTTACACATGTCTAGGAAGCTGACTGCAAAATCTTCAGGGACAGAGAATGATGGGCCATTTGCATCCCCTTTGCTGTCCTCCAGAACACCTGTGTCTGCCAAAAGGGAGCTTCCACATTTGTCCAGTGCTCCGATTTCTGTGCCTGCTGCCAGGAGATACCTCTCCATCACTGGACTCTGGTGACCACTGGGGCTTGTACAACTAACTGTAATGGAGGAAGAAAGAGTGCTTCAAAGGCTGCCACCACCAGGGCAAAGCAAGGGACAACAACCCAACCCTGGACTCAGCCTGTCTGTGATAGAAGCCAAATAGCTAATCCCCATCACTGCATAGGCAGTGTGTGCTTAGCTTCTTTGCTGGAAATTAACTGACAATATGTGCACGCCTTTATTTCTGGGTTCTCTATTCTGTTCCTTGAATCTATGTACATATAGGGTGGGCAAAAGTAGGTTTACAGTTGTTTACATGGAAAATAATACAATAATTAATAAATAATAATACAAGAATAAATTTTGTTTTTGCATACTCACAACAATAAGCCTAATTTTACCTCTCCCTCTATTTTTATACCAAGAGCATACCATTTTAATTACTAGAACTTTGTGATGGGTTTTGAAATCAGGAAGCTCTGTTTTTCTTTCTCAGGACTGCTGTGCCTACTTGAGGATTGTTGTGATTCCATACGAACTTTAGAATTGTTTGTTCTATTTCTGTGAAAAGAAGCCATTGGAATTGTAACAGAGATTGTATTCCACCTGTAGATTGTTTGGGGTAGTATGGAAATTTTAACAATCCTCACTTTTCCAGTTCAATCATCAATAAAATCAAAAGGTGGCCCATCAAATGGGAAAAAAACATTTGTAAGTTATATATCTGATAAGTGGTTAATAAGCAAAATATATAAAGAACTCATACAACTAAACAATATACAAACAAACAATTTGATTTAAAAGTAGGCAGATCTGAACAGCTATTTTTCTAATGCATACAGGTGGCCAACAGGTACATGAAAAGATCTTCAACAACATTAGTAGTCAGGGAAATACAGATCAAAGCAAGCCACAAAAAGATATCATCTCAATCATGTCAGAATGGCTCTTATCACATTGAAAAGAAATAACAAGTGTTGCTGATGATGTGGAGGAAGGGGAATCCATGTGAACTGTTGGTGGGAATGTAAATATGTAAATTGGTGCAGCATCCATGGAAAACAGTATGGAGATTCCTCACAAAATTAAAAATAGAACTACCATATGATACAGCAATTTCTCTTCTGGGTACTTATCCCAAGAAAACAAACATGAAATAGAAAAAATACATGCACCTCCATGTTTACTGCAGCACTATTTACAATAGCCATGACGGAGAAACAACCTAAGTGCCCACTGATAGATGAATGGATCAAGAAATATGGCAAATATATAATTCACAAAATGCAATATTATTCATGCACATAAAAGAAGAAAATCTTATAACTGGCAACAACATGGATAGATCTCTAGGACATTTACTAAGTAAAATCAGTCAGCAGACAAAGACAAATACTATATATAATATCTCCTATATGTGAAGTTTTTCAAAAAGCCAAATTGATAGATACAGAACAGAGATTGGTGGTTGCCAGAAGCCTGGAGTTGTGGGATGCAAGAAAGAAGTGAAGGGGGTCAAAAAAAGAAAAATAAAGTAGCTAACAAGCAAACTGGTCAAATAAATTAATTTTAAGTGATTCTATTTTCTCTTTTTTTTTTTCAGTGAGAGAGATAGAAACAGAAAGAGAGACAGAGAGAGGGATAGATAGGGACAGACAGACAGGAAGGGAGAGAGATGAGAAGCATCAATTTTTTGTTGTGGCACTTTAGTTTCTCACTGATTGATTCTTCATATGTGCCTTGACCGGGGGGCTACAGCAGAGCGAGTAACACCTTGCTCAAGCCAGTGACCTTGTGCTTAAGCCAGCAACCTTGGGCCTCAAGCCAGTGACCTTTGGGACCATGGGGTAATGTCTATAATCTTACATTCAAGCCAACAATCCCGCGCTCAAGCTGGTGAGCCTGCGCTCAAGCTGGATGAGCCCATGCTCAAGCCAGAGATCTTAGGGATTTGAACCTGGGTCCTCTGTGTCCCAGTTCGAAGCTTTATCCACTGTGCCATCACCTGGTCAGGCTATTTTTTCATTTTATTCTCATACTTTTTTTGTAATGCAGATATAATTCACTTATCAGAAAATGCACTATTTTGAAATATACAATTTGGAGGGGACAGTGGGGAAGGGGATGGGGGAAGGGAGTAAAGAGGGACAAATATATGGGGACGGAAAATGATTTGACTTTGGGGTGATGGGTACATAGACAACATAATCAACAGTTCAAATGCTATAGAAACATTTACCTGAAACCTATGTACTCTTAATGATCAATGTCACCTTATTAAATTTAATTTTCTAAATAAAATTAAAGAAAAATAAATATACAATTTGGATGCTTTTAATATATTCACAAACTTGCATATACCATTATCACTAACTATTTCTAAAACATTTTCATCACCCCATAGAAAATCCCCATACTCATTAGCAGTAACTCCCCATTTTTTTTTTCCCCCAACTGTGGCGATCACTACTGTATTTTCTGTGTTTATTGATTTGCCTTTTCTGAACATTTCATACAAACAGAAACATGCAACATGTGTTTGTGTATGTGCATGGCTTCTTTCACTTAGCATAATATTTTCAAATTTCATCGCTACTATAGCATACATCTGTATTTCATTCCTTTTGTACTGTCCAATAATATTTCATTGAATGGATATATCACAATTCCTTTATCTACTCAACAATGATAACAATTGGGTTGTTTCTACCCTGTATTTTTTTTTATGAACAATGCTACTATAAAAATTCACGCATATGTTTTTGTGTGAACATATATTTTCAGTTATCTGTGGACATAACTAGGAGAGGAGTTGAGTCATTTGGTAACCCTATTTTTATCCTTTTGAGAAATCACCAAACTTTTCTGAATCAGCTGCTCCAGTTGACATTCCTATCAGCAATGAATAAAGATTCCAATTTCTCCACATCCTTGCCAACACCTGTTGTTGTCTGTCTTTTTGATTACAGATAGTTAATATTTTAAAATAGGGATATAAGGAGAAAAGCCATTTTGCAAAGTTATTAAGAGGAGTAAATGTGATAATAGGTAAGAGAATGCTTTCTAAAGCAATTTTCTAAATTGCTAGTTGTCCTTATTACACTGATAAAAGCACGAAATGGAAAGAACATACTGAGAATATTTCTTAGTGTGCCTCAGAGACAATGAGATATTTTAAAGACTAAATAAGAATAAGACAAGCCATCTTTGAAATGCAATTCAGTGCCAATATCATTTACAATTCTAATGAACTCTTAAAGTGGGAAGAACCCTAGCAATTGAAGCATTTAACCTCTCCTGCATCCCAGGGCCCAGCCTCTACCAGGTATCCAGGGACAGATGAGGGGCTGGCTTTAAAGATAGCAGGTAGCATTCCAGCAAGACATTTAAAAACACTTCCTGAATGTAACACAAAAAAAGAACATTTTCTTTTACACAAAATTAAGCACATGGTCTGTTCTAGGGCCTCCTCCTCCCCCCAGAAACTTGCATAAAGCCCTGCAGAGGTGGGGGAATAAATGTTAGGATGAGGGCTTGGTGGAGAGTGGGGTGTGTCCCCTGGCTGCTGTGTCCTCCAGGTCTCTGCTGATCTGGGCACAATGACTTGCCCCAACAGACATGCTCTATGGCCTCTGAGTATTTAGTATCTCAGATCTCATGTATAAGAATCAACCATCTCGCCTTACCAGGCGGTGGCGCAGTGAATAGAGCATTGGACTGGACTGGGATGCAGAGAACCCAGATTCGAGACCCTGAGGTTGCCACCTTGAGCGTGGGCTCATCTGGTTTGAGCAAGGCTCACCAGTTTGAGCTTAAGGTTGCTGGCTTGAGCAAGGGGCCACTTGGTCTGCTGTAGTCACCGCCCCCCCACCCCCCATTCCCGTCAAGGAACATATGAGAAAGCAATCAATGAACAACTAAGGAACCGCAAAGAAGAATTGATGTTTCTCATCTCTCTCCCTTCCTGTCTGTCTGTACCTATCTGTCCCTATCTGTCTCTGCCACAAAAAAAAAAAAAAAAAACAACAAAAGAATCAATCATCTCAAAGTTAATTTTATTGGTCCATAAAGAGGATCCGCATTTTGCATCATTTGGCAAAGGGACAGTTAATTTGGGGATGGAGGCTGCTGAGAGTTCCTCTCTGAGACACAAAGGCACAGTGCAGCTTTTTCTTTTCCTAGCAGCAGTCAAGTGTGAAATCACAACCTATCAGCCAAGTCCCTGTGCTGATAACCTGCTTAGTAACCTAGGTTTATCTGGGATTTATTCACTTGATTCCTTAGAAAAAGAACAAAAAGAAAACAAAACAAGATCCATGATAAGTAATGCTGTTTCAGGAGAAACAGCCAATACTCCTTCGGAATCCTCAAAAACCCATGAAGCTGTGCTTAACTGTATGTTTATCTTTTGTGTTTTCTTTTGGGGAGGGGGGTTGAAACAACATATTGCCATATCAGCCCTGAATCAGACATGTAGCCAGCGTATGTAAAATTTACTGATCAAAATTTAATCTTATTAATATTTTTAAAACTGTCAAGGTGCTTAGATAGTTTTACCCACAACCCGAGCTGATTGAATTAGGCCTTAATATTTCGCAGCCCTGCAAAAGAGAGCATTGGTGGACACAATTGCTGCAGCCCGGTGTGGCAGCTCCCAGCCCAGAGGCAGGGACAGAAAAAATCACGTGTCACCATGCACTGACAGCATTGGTAGCCACTCTTGTTTTACTCATGGAACCAGCAGAAACAAGCATGTGGAATATAAGCTTAAACCCAGTTAAACGTTGGGCACTGCTCACGGGCATAGTCCTTCCAATGCTATTTCCATCTTGCCAAGACACTACTGTAAACAAACGCAGCAGAAGCTCTATTTTCTGCCATGTTGATCCATATGCATACCATACTGGCCTAGATCAGTAATTCTTTTGGGGGCCTCTAAGGATCTTTCAAAAGAAAGATTTTCTCTTCTAAAGACAAACAGCTGAATGATTATTGAAGCATTTACACAAAAATCATCAGTTACTGGGCCACCAACTCACTTGCCTTTACTTTTACGTATTTTATTTTTTGAAGAGTTACTCCCATTTTCTCCCAGCTCTCTGGAATCTACTATGTGGACGTTCTGTTCATCCCAAGCCATGGAGTCAGACAATTCTGCAAACAGCTTTGTGTTACAGCCAAAGAACCATTGACAGTCTGTGTAAATGTCCCTTCAGGGTTTACCTGAGCTGAGAGTCAAGAACCCTAGATTTGGTCAAGCTGATAGACAATTTCAAAATTAATTCATCAAGAAAAGCAGGGAAGGAAATAAGAGGAAAGAAGATAAAAAAAATGAAGAAGAGGAATGGGCAAAAGGAGGAGAGAAAACTGAAGCTTAGAGGAGTGAATGGTCATATTCAAGTCTGTACAGCTGGCATGTCAGTGTCCTGCCCTTCCACCTCCTCCTGAGGTCACCTGCAGCTCTGATGAACCATTTCAGTGCATGCTATAAACTTCCTTTCTTAGCCACCTTTTCACCTCTTCCTGATGACATTTCTCAGGAGCTTGCCTGACCCATGCAAGACAGTTTAGAAGTGTTGAGAAGTCAATACCACATGTGAGTTATCTATTGTAGCATAACAGATTATTTTATACTTAATCTAAAACAACAAATATTATCTTTCAGGTTTTGAGGATCAGGAATCTGAAAGAAGCTTAGTGGGATGACTTCAGATTCTTTCATGAGCCTGCATCAAGATGTTGGCCAGGACTACAGTGATCTGGGGTTTTGACTTGGATTGGAGGACCCACTCTCAGCATCACTGACTCTTGTGGCTGTGAGCAGGAAGCCAACAGGAGCCACATAAGTCTCTGTGCTTATCTTCTTGAATGACATTTGGCTTCCCCCAAGTGAGTGATACAAGAGAAAAAACAAGGCAGAGACCACAACTTCTTTAATAATTAAGCCCTGCAAGTGACATCTTATCACCCTGCCATATTTTACTTGTTCCCCAGACCGGTCCTGATAGACTGTGGGAAGGGATTGGACAAGGGCACAGATATCAGGAGGTAGGGATGATTAGGGTTATCTTGTTGGCTAGCTACCACATGTCCCAGAGTCAACCTTCATCTAGTGAGAAATAAGGGTCATTGCATTAAATACCTCCGTTTTTGGTCTTTAATGAGACAATCCTAAATTGTATCCTACAAAGTTCTTCAGATAGTTCCTGGTGGAATGAAGCCTCAGTTGCCAAAAGTAGTCAAATTGCTGGATTTCCTCTTCCTACTAACTTACCACGCTTCCTGATATTACCTACCAAAAAGCTACCTGCTCTCCAATCCTTGACTCAGAAGCACAAACTAAGACAGTAAGAAAGAAGCAGACAGGGAACTAAGCCCAGGCCTTCTGCTTCCTCAGCTGACGCTCTAAGCCCCATGCCCTTTGGTACTAGATTCTGGGATGCACAGAAGAATTATAAACACATGCCTACCATTCTCTTCACTGCCCCCCAAGAAGCCTGAGCAGAGCAGCACCTGGTCCTCCCCGTGAGCACCTTGAGGAGCAGGGCTGCCACTAACTCACAAGGTGCCTGGTGCAGATTTTTAAAAGTTATTTTATTGCCCCCCGTGTATGGATGCAGACCCCTAGACTTGTGGCTTGGCAAGTAGATGATGTCCTTGTGAGATGAAGCCTTCCTCGGGGTAACACAAGCATCTGCCAAGGTACGCAGCTTGTTGAGTGTTACATGGGCTGGATTTAAGCCCCCTTGATCCTCTGTAGTTTGGACAAGCTTATACAATATTTTTATTGAGAAAAATTTCCCAATTAATGTCTCTTGCCCTATTGGATTCTTAAAGAAATGTTTATTCTTAGTTCCACTGGGCATGGAAAGTGGAGAGGTCTTTTTTATTATTATTAATTTTAATTTATTGTGTTAACATGAATTCAAGTGTCCCACTCAATATAATTCCCTCACTCCTATCCTCTTGTCCCCCATTGCCTGCCCCTCCACCTTTCTTTTGGGATTTAGTGCCCTGTTATCTGTATGTATGTATGTGTTATGTATATATAATTGCACTAATTCTTTCACCTTCTCTGATCCCATGGAAAGTAGAGTTCAAATCTTCAATATCTGACAGAGAATCTTACTATGCAGACAAAAAAATAAGAGTACATGGAGGTTAAATGATTTGATCAAGATTAAACAAGCATAACATAGCAGAGCTGTCATTTGAACTGTGACAGGTGAATCCTAAAAGTCTAGGCGACTCCAGGTGAGTCCCAAAAGAGATCGAGGTGCTTCTTGTCTCTAAGGCCTTAAGCTTTCCTTGGGCTTCCCATGACTTCTAAGCCATTTCCTCACCCAACAATGGTCATCTCAGCCAGCTCCTAGAACTATTTTGTGACTGTCTCAGATTTCTTAGTTAAGCAATAATCTGTCACCTTCCAAGTACTCTTTAAACTTTCCCCCAGCTTTCTTCAAATGGAATCCTGATTTTGTTTTTTTTGTTTTTTTTAAAATTTCTTATAGATCTTTATCCTCTTCCACTTGTCTAAACCCTGTCTAGTGAGTTCTCTATTTCAATATGGTGGTCCCATATCCTAAGCTATACTGTGCTTGGGGGATGAGATATTATGCAATTCTGGCTAAAGACACCCCGAAATATGTGGGAAACATCTGGGAAACATTTCTCACTCTTAAAATAACATAGTGATAGTATATCCTATGGTTCATGGTCATTTCTGAATGAAACACCTGATATTCCCACCGGTACCCTGTAACAGTGATGAAGGTCAGCTTGTGGACAACTGAGAGGACAAAGGTGGAAGAGTAGAAAGAGGGTCAGAGCCCACATCTGCATCTTCAGAATATTGAGATGTTGAATGAATCAGCCTTCAAACCACCCTGCCCATGGTCTTCATGATATACAAGAAAATGCATTTCCTATGGTCAAGTCAATCTGAATCATGGAATTTGGTTGCTTAAATCAAAAGAAGTGACTTAATAGATCCACCACCTGAGCCATATCTGGACTTCCTCAAACTGTGTCTTGTTTTTACTTATTCCATTGCCACTAACTTGACCATAAATTCTGTAAGGACGAGGACTGTATCTTCAAATTCATATTCCCTAAAGAACTGAATATTCACTCTAGCTCATTCATAAATAGAACAGATAGGGCAATTGAAATTTAACTTGTACTTCAGAGGAACTTTTGAAGGTGAAGTGAAGCACAGGGATCCTTTTACTAGGTGTGTGTGGCCTGCAATGCTATTTCTGAGCCTCAGTTTCCACATAAGTGAAATGGGAGCTGTTAAAGGCCAGTGGGTAAACACAGAGGCAGATCAAGGTCGGTTGAGGTCCCGGGCACAGAAGAAAATATTGGGCCCTTTGTAATTAGAAAAAGGTGTAAAGTTGGGTTTTGCAGGGCCCTTCAGAAGTTGGGGCCCAAGGCATGCACCTGGTATGCTGGCCGTTAAATTCATCTCTGGGTAAACATCAAGATGTGAAATTAGCCAGACCTGGGTTCAAATCCTGGCTCTATGAAATTCTAAAAAAGCAAGTTTTGTCACTTCTCTGTGCTTTAGTTTCCCCATCTGTAGAATCAGACAGTAACATACCAGTATACCTTAGAGTTGGCTAGTGAGGCTTAAATTGTATTTATTTAAAGTATTTAGCACTTTATATGTCCTACATCTAATATTCAATTAATAAAGCAATTGTTGGGGTTGTGTGGATATGTGGTAAAAAAAAATGTACTCATAATGCCTGATGCCTAGTAGGAATGCAGTAAGGCACTATGGGAAACATTGCAGGCGTCTTGGCTGTGAGGCTGAGACAGCCCAGCTCTTATTACCCTTTGGAAGTGGGGGAAGTTGGCAGTTGAGTATAGGCCATGGAAGTATCTCTTACCCATGAGAATTAAATATTGATTTCATTTTCACTTCATTAAGTCTCCTATTGATTCCAACCAGGCAGAGTGGAAGATGGCAGTCAACCACTAAAACCGACACTTGATAAATATTAGGCAAGTCTGCTCTTCCTGCAGGACTGGGTGTCCTCCAGATGGTGACAGTCCTTTTGTGGGGCCACATGGCTCACTCCTCAGGACCAGGGGCAGAGAGATAAATCAGACATCATAGCTGCCCTTGACGACCTGATGTCACGTGGTCTTCTGATTTTAAAAAGCAGCCTAGGTAAAGGCTTTTGAGAATGTCCATAATTTTTTGTGTGTGATGCCAGAATTATATATTCTCAGGACAACCTGGGCAGAAATATCAGGATCAAGAGTTGGATTACACAATAAAAATGAACAGCAAGAGCAATGCATCAAGCAAGCAAGCAAACCCTGAGCAATAGGCAGGGGTTTTGGAGGCTCAGGGTTCATCACGTGTGGACAGGGAACCAAGGTATGGGGGTCTCAAGGAAAGTCTGAAAAAACATCATGGAGCAAGAAGATGGGCAAAGTGTATACATTAAGAGTGTCTATTGTGTTAATGATCCTGATCCAATGATTCTACTGTTGAGACTCTGTCCTAAGGAAATAATGCCTAGATTTATTGGGGTGAGTTGTGCCCTATCATTCCTGTAGGGAGCTGTCAATCACAGCTTTCCTCTACTCTAGGAGGTAGCTGGCCATGACACATCCGAGTCAGTCACAGTCCCCCCATTCCCTGGAAGTAGCAAATGGACATGTGACACACACCAGGACAGAGATCTCCTCCTGCATCCCATCCCTCTGCCCCAACTAGAGCTACATAGATAAGGACTCCCCTTGACCCTTTCATGAGTTTCTGTGTGAGCTTATAGCTGCTAGTGCCCAGGTCCCAGACCTGGGAGAGAAAATGACCTAAGAGGATGAAATCCAAGACTCCAATAATTTTGGAGATTCCATCTCTATCCCATATTTTCATTACATGTGTCGACAAATCTGTCTCTTTTTGCTTATGGTAGTTTGAGTTAGGTTTCTCTTATTGGACATAATAATACATTAAATGCACAAATATACACGAAACAAGAAAAGTCTTAAGCACAAAGATGTCCTTTGCTGCAGAGGTTTAACTAGGGATTGGGTTTTGTCATGTTTTAAGACAAACTATAAGTGGTTGTTAAAAATCTTTGTTTTTCCTTTTTTAATTGAATATATTGAGGTGACATTAGATAACATAATTATATAGGTTTCAGGTGACTGACTCTATAACACATTGTTTTTTGGGTTTTTTTTTTTTTTTTTTTTTTTTTGCTAAATACAGTAATGATTGCTTCTCATATGCAAGGCACTATGTAACAGGCTCTGTCTACATGATCTCAGTAGTAGTGGTAGTGACTGCTTTACTCTTATCTTACAGAAAAGGAAATAAAACTAGAGAGGGTAGAAAAAAACACTCAGTTATAACTAGTGGCAGCATAAATGCCAACCTAGATTTTTCTGACCCCCAGAGTCTGTGCTCTAAACCTCTGCTATACTGTTTATCAAGAACATGCCATAACAGGGGATTATGTAGAGTTAAAGAAAAGAGAATGGCGGAACATGAAACCACATGTACAGAATGTCAATAACTTTATAGGATGCACACAGCAAGCACACTGGGTAACAGATGTCAAAATCCATATTGAGGTGAAATCAGGTTATTTTTAAAACTTTTTTTTCTTTTCTTTTCTTTCCCTTCCCTTCCCTTCCCTTTTCAAATTCACAGAATAAGCATAGCAGGAAAGAATTCAACTTGGTTTTCAGTGACAAGCTTCAGAGGCACAGACCCTTTGTAAGTTTTACTCCGTGGTTCTGAAGTGGCCTTTGCTTGCATCCCACCTAAGACTCAGCATGAGCAGCATGAGTTAAAGCAGTATCCAACAACATCTGGGATTTATTTACCCTCTTTACTGCCACTGTCTTGCCCCTATTTCTTGTAACCTTAAACTCTTCAACTTGAACCTGTGCTGTAGCACATGATCATTTGGAGAGACCTTTGGGGAGCTAGAAGAGGGGGACAGTCAGGGAAGCTCTACCAGAAGAGAGGCGGTCTCTAATAGGACCTACTCCCATAGCTCATTTTCCCTCATCTACTGCCCTGATATGAATACCCTGGGTAACTATAGAATCTGACCCATATTACCTTGATATCACTCCAACCCAGTACCACCCTCAGCAGCCCCAGGCTTTCCTCCTACCCCAACCCAATGCAAGTGCAAACTTATAAACACACATGCTGGTGATTCATTGATTGTTCTGGCTATTCACAGAATGGACATGCAGGATCCTAGTAAATGTCTAGTTTCCACCTCATTCCTTTGCCCCTTCCCTGTCTTTTCTTTTTTTTTCAGGGACAGAGAGAGGGTCAGAGATATGGATAGATAGGGACAGACAGACAGGAACGGTGAGAGGTGACAAGCATCAATCATTAGTTTTTCGTTGCCGTTGGGACACCATAGTTGTTCATTGATTGCTTTATCACATGTGCCTTGACCATGGGCCTTCAGCAGACTGAGCAACTCCTTGCTGGAGCCAGCAACCTTGGGTCCAAGCTGACTAGCTCTTCCCCAAGCCAGATGGGCCCATGCTCAAGCTAGCAACCTCAGGGTCTCGAACCTGGGTCTTCCGCATCCCAGTCTGACACTCTATCCACTGCACCACTACCTAGCCAGGCGCCCCTTCCCTTTCTTGAATCCCTATGCCAATAACTTAGATCCTCATTCTCTGGGTACAATTCATGTTACTAACTCTTCTTTCAATGCCTTGCTGCCATGTCAAAATCCAAAATTGGGATAAGCATATGAATGGACAGCTACCTAGTTAACTGGATAAATAAATTCTTTCATTCAGAAGTACCTTTATGAACCAGAAGGTATCTTAAACATTCATTTAATGAACATGAATTGAACACTACCCCATGTTGAAAACTAGGCTGACCACTGAATATCTATTTATTTATTGCAATAATTATTTTGTAACTACTAGGAGCCAGGCACTGACTAGACCAGAGGTCCCCAAACTACGGCCCGCAGGCCAAATTGCGGCCCCCTGAGGCCACTTATCCAGCCCCCGCCGGACTTCCGGAAGGGGCACCTCTTTCATTGGTGGTCAGTGTATGGAGTACTGTATGTGGCGGCCTTCCAACGGTCTGAGGGACAGTGAACTGGCCCCCTGTGTAAAAAGTTTGGGGACCCATGGACTAGACAATGGCTTTCCCTGGATAAATGGCTCTCAAACTTCCATGCATAGGCATTTTCTAAGACTCTTAAAAATTCATTTTTTTCAGACCCCATTCTCAAAGATTCTGATTCAGTTCATTTTGACTGGGAACAATACATTGCACTTTAAATAGTACCACCAGAGGACTGTGACACACATGGCCCACCTTTGGTCTACCTTTGCAAAATAGTGGACAGTGGCTCAGGGCATCCTCTGAGTTCACTTAGGATCTAACCTAAACTGGATAGAGCCCATCGGTAGTCTTGACAACCTCTTGGAGCAAGATGGAAGAAGAAGAGCTTTTTCAGGGACACTTGAATTTTCTTTTCTTGGAAAGGCATCATCACCAAAACATGGGCCCCTGTGCTGAGGTACCACTCAGAGCTAACCTTTATTTTTCTTAAAGTCAGGATATATTTCTTCTCCCCATCAGTGCATTTCCATGACTAAGTCTTTATTCCGCAATATCTCCACGATACACCCACCTGCTAATGAGACAGCAACTGTGACAGTCACAAAGACAGAATTGGATGGCATGCCTTTCTCATTGAGTTTTTTTTTATCAGATCTTGAAGAATTCCTTCCCTTCCAATGTATTTTCCTGATTGTACTGTCAGGAAAGCACTCCCCTTATAGTTTTCCTAGATTTGCTTATTTCCTTCAAATTGCAGTGATGCAAACTATAAAGTGGCACATTTGCTATTTAAGTGCCATCTGCTTCTCGTCTTTCATGCACACAATGTAACACAGCAAGAGTGCACCCAATACCAACTTGGAGATGCTTTGCTCACCACACTGCACTTGTAAAGCCCAGTCCAGCAAAAGGGAATGAACATTACCAGCTAAACACTCAGCCGTCCAGTAGGCTCTGTCTGTTACAGAAAACAGGAAACTTGCTTAGGTGAGGTTTCAAGGTTTAATTAGCGATGAAGAAGAGAGGAGAGAGTTGGACCATTTCACATTGGAAAATTCTCTTTCTATATGTCATCAATTCCTTCCCCTTCTCTGACCTACCTCTCTTTTCAAACATACTACAGGAGACAATTGATGACAATACCTTGTCATGGAATCATGGAGATTATTGGAAGTAAAAGAGGAGGGAAAAAACAAACAAAAAATATGGCCTGATAATTCCATTCACTATAGCCGGATAAATAATCTATTATCAATTTGTCTTTCACCTTGTACTCTGCTCATTAGGAACAATGAAACTTGGGTCAGAACCCACCTGTGATTCTGAATTTGAGGTGTCAAAGGCAAATAAAATCTGGGATATGCTTGGAAAGGAAATCCCCAAGTTTTAATTATATCGCAGGGACGTGCAGCAAATCTGTAAAAACTAGAGTTGCCCTCATAATTATGTGTGCCAATAGGCACTGACAGGAGCATTTCTGATGTCCTATGGAGGAAAGTAGGCCATTTGGATTATTTCCCCCAGGGAATGGAATCTATTTTAAATGGGAATCTGAATGCTACAATTACAGTGCAATTGTCTATGTAACTGCATCATGAGCCTCAAACAAGCAGAGGCTATGAATGGGGCCCCAGGAAGTGTGTTCTCTACACCCTGATCCAATTTGAGAAATAAAAGGGTAATAATACATAGAATGTGAGCTTGCCTTGGCATCAGACTCAGTTTATTCTGGGATTTAGATGCCTTTTATCTTAATGGAAAAATGTTAAGGGTCCCATAAGGGTATTTTATCACAACCAGAGAGTCATTTTGAATTTGGGAAGTAAAGGAAACAGAACTTAAGGGAGCTAAGTGATTCAAGGAAGATTAATAAAGGTAAGATGATAACCACGTGCCTAAATAAGAAACATCCCTGGCAGAACACAAAAGTGGCTCTAAAACCTTTTAATTCAACAGGAACTTACTTGTCCTCCTCTTTGTGTCCTTGTCTTTCCTTCAGGGTTCCAGTGACCATGGATAATCAGTTTAATAAACTCTTAGGGGAAGATAATGGGTTCCGGACATGGCTCATTTCAATCACTTATTATATAACCAACATCTTCTCCCTTAAGATGTGAGACATATATTCACTTTTTTTGGATCTGGGTTGGGGATTGAGATTGCTCCAGTCAACAGAGTATGATGAAAATGATGTTATGCATTTTTTTTTAAAGAGAGAGAAATAAGAGATGAGAAGTATTAACTCATAGTTGTTTTACTTTAGTTGTTCATAGATTGCTTCTCATATGTGCCTTGACTAGGGGGCTCAAACTGAGCCTTGACCATGGGCTCAAGCAAGCAACCTTGGGCTCAAGCCAGTGACCTTAGGATCATGTTGATGATCCAGCACTCAAGCCAGTGATCCCACACTCAAGCTGGTGATCTTAGGGTTTTAAACTGGGGACCTCAGCATTCCAGGTTGATGCTCTATTCACTGTGCCACCACCGATCCAGCAATGCTATGCTTTTTTACAAGGCTGGGACTTTGGGCTACAGCTTCCATCTGTTTCTCTTGTTGTCATTCTTAGTGCTTGCCTTTAGAAATCAGGAACAAAACTATGAGGAAGCACCACTGAGCCCACAGACAGATCACATAAGACAGATCCACTTGGCATAGAGCTGAGACCCCCGGTCAACAGTCAGAATTAATTACCAGCTCAATGAGTGAAGGAGACTTCAGATGATTCAAGTGTCAGCCTTTGAGCTGTCCTAACAGGTAAAAAGTAGAACACAGTTGAGCTAATTCCCACCAAAGTCTGCCCAAATTATATAATTTTTAAAATGTTTTATTTATTGAGTTGAAAGAGAGAGAGGAGCAGTGGGGGAGAAGCAGGAAGCAACAACTCATAGTAGCTACTTCTTGTATGTGCCTGGACTGGGAAAGCCCAGGGTTTCAAACTGGCAACCCCAACATTCCAGGTTGATGCTTTATCCACTGCGCCACCACAGGTCAGGCCCAAATTATAGACCTGTGACCAAAACCAACTGGCCTTGTTTTGGGCCACTAAGTTTCAGGGTAATTTTTACAGTTCAGACATGTACATTTTATTAATACTGATAAACAGTTTTGTGTCCCCCCTCCCAATTCATATGTTGAACCCACACCCCCAAAGTGACCATATAGGAGGTGGGGTCTTTGGGAGATAAATGGATTTATATAAGGTCATGAGAGCCCTCATGATAGTATAGTGCCCTTATAAGAAGAGGAAGACAGATGGGAGGGCTCTCTCTGCCATCTGAAGAAACAGTATAATGGCAGCTGTCCGAAAATCAGGAAGACATTCTCATCAGAAAGTGAATGGGCAAGCACCTTGATCTTGGACATACCAGCTGACAGACGATGCAAAATACTTTTCTGTTTTTAAAACCATTTATTAAACCAAAGGATTTTTTATGTTTTGTTATGACAGCCTAAGTATACCGGTAAAGGTGTGTAACATTATTCAGGCACAAAATGATAATTTCATTTCTACGTAGTCAAGAAGTGACCCAAATTTTGTTTCATTGGTAACTTGGAATTATTTATGACCTCTCTGATATCTGTTTCTTCTGCCCTAGTTAATTGGGAGTAAATGAATGCTATTATCTGTGTCTGATATTAAAGTGAACATTAGAAGTTTCATGTAACATTCTAGACACAACCTATGTTACAGATGAACATACAGATTTTCAGAAAGAAGGGTAATATAACAGTTTTACTGACACAAGTAAATACTTAAAAGCTCAATTGAGAATCAGCTTAGTTTAATGAAGAGTAGTAAAATTATGTTGAGAAAAAACTGGGTTGCAATTTTCACACTGCCATCTTTTAGATGAGCAAGTCATTTAATTTTTTTAGACCTCGGTTTTACTCAAAAGCAAAATAGGATTGAGAATAATACCTATTAGCAAGGTTTCTCTGAAGATTAGATTATATAGTTTAACAAAAAAGTACTACAAATTATTACATAAATAAGAGCTTTTTCAATTATTTTTTTTTTAAAAAAAAGGACTAATACTGCCTGACCAGGCAGTGGCGCAGTGGGTAGAGTTTAGGACTGGGATGCGGAAGACACAGGTTTGAAACCGCGAGGACACCAGCTTGAGCACGGGCTCATCTGGTTTGAGCAAAGCTCACCGGCTTGTGCCCAAGGTCACTGGCTCCAGCAAGGGGTTGCTCGGTCTGCTGTAGCCCCATGGTCAAGGCACATATGAGAAAGCAATGAACAACTAAAGTGCTGCAACGAAGAATTCATGCTTCTCATCTCTCTCCCTCTCTGTCCCTATCTCTCTCTCTCTCTCTCTCTCTGTCTCTGTCAAAAATAAATAAATAATTTAAAAAAGGACTAATGTTGAAAATAGCCAGTTAAAGCTTAACGTTATTCTGAGGTCTAGCTTTCACTGAAAATAATTAAAAACTTATTTTATTAAATTATTTTCAGAGGTATTTTCTGAAGTGTATTTTCCAAAAACAAGATCCACATATGTGCTGTCTACCATAGACTCACTTAAGAATGAAAGATACACACAGACTGGAAATAGAGATGTAGAAATATATTTCATGCAAATGAAAACAACAATACAACAAGCTGGGGTAGCAATAACTTATATCAGACAAAACAGACTTTTAAAGAAAAGTTATAATAAGAGACAAAGAAGGACTTAACATAATTATAAAAGGATCTATCAACAAGAAGATATAACCCTTGTAAACATTTATGCATCAAACACAAGAGCACGTAACTATATAAAGCAAATATTGACAGACGTAAATGGAGAGATCAACAGTAATACAGTCATTGTAGGAGATTTTAACACCCCATTGATATTAAAGCATAGATGTTCCAGACAAAAAATCAACCAGGAAACAGCAGCCTCAAATGACACACTACAGTCCTGGCCTGATAGCTTGATAAGTTAGAGCATCTTTCTGAAGCACTGAGGTTGCCGGTTTGATCCTCAGTCAGGACACATGCTGGAACAGATTGATGTTCCTGTCTCTTCCTTCCTCTCTCTAAAGTCAATAAAATGAACATATCTGAACAGCCATGGCTTGAATGAGTTAGTTGGCCCCAGGTGCTGAGGATGGCTCCATGGCCTTGCCTCAGGCACTGGATAGCTTGGTTGCCAAGCAATGAAGCAGTGGCCCCAGATGGGCAGAGCATCAGTCCCAAACAGGGGTTGCCAGGTAGGTCCTGATTGGGGTGTATGTGGGAGTTTGTCTATCCACGTCACTGTCTCTCACTTGATTAAAAAAAAAAAAAAAGACACATTCTGCATGATGGATTTAATTGATATTTTCAGAGCATTTCACCACAAAGCAGCGGAATGTACATTGTTTTCAAGTGCACATGTAACATATTCTAGGATAAACCAGCTGTGAGGACACAAAACAAGTCTCAATAAATTTAAGAAGACTGAAATCATATTAAGCATCTTCTCTGAACCAAATGGTATAAAACTACAAATTAGTCACAAGAAAAAAAACCTGAAAAACACACAAAGACATGGAAGCTAATTTACCACGTTACTAAACAGTTAATGTGGAACTTGAAAAAGAACAACAAATCTAAAGTGAGTAGAAGGGAAGAAATAGTAAAGATCAAAGCAGAAATAAATAAAATAGAGTCATATAAAACAATAAAAAGGTCAATGAAACCAAGAGCTGGTTTTTTGAAAAGATAAACAAGATTGACAAGCCTTTAAGCAGACTCATCAAGGGAAAAAGAGAGAGAACCCGAATAAATAAAATCAGAAATGAAAGCCAAGAAGTAACAACTGACACTACAAGGGATTGTAAGAAAATATTATGAGCAACTATATGTCAAAATTTGGACAATCTGAAAAAAATGAATAAATTTCTACAAATATACAATCTTCCAAAACTAAATTGGTAAAAGTCTGAAAATCTGAAAGACATAACACAATGAGTAAAATTAAAGCAGTATATATATATATGGCTCCCACCAAAGTCCTGGTCCAGATGGCTTCCCAGGTGAATTTTACCAAACATTCAAAGAAATAACACCTATGTTTTTTAAATTATTCCAAAAAAATTTAAGAGAAGAGAAGGCTCCCAAGTTCAATTTATGAAGCCAGCATTATCCTAATTTTCAAAACAGATAAAGAACATTATAGGCAAATATCTCTGATGAATATAGATACTAAAATCCTCAACAAAATATTAGAAACCAGATCCAGCAATAGATTAAAAAGATCATACTTCATGATCAAGTGGGCTTCATTCTGGGTAGGCAAGGCGCACACAATATTTACAGATCAATAAATGTGATACACTACATAAACAAAATGAATGATACAAATCACTAAATACAGAGAAAGCATTTGATAAATCCAGCACCCATTTATGATAAAAACTCTCAGGAAAGTGGGACTAGAGGAAATACCTACGTAATAAAGGCCATATCTAATAAACTCATAGCCAATGTCACACTCAATGGGCAAAACTAAAAGCATTTTTCTTATGATCAGGAAGAAGACAGTCTACTTTCACCACTCTTATACAAAATAGTACTAGAAGTCCTAGCCAAACAATTAGACAAGAAGAAATAAAAGGCATTCACATTGGAAAAGAAGAAATAAAACTGTTGTTATTTGTAGAAGACATAATATTCTATATAGAGAACCCTAAATATTTCACAAAGAAACTATTAAAACTGAAAAATAAATTCATTAAAGTAGCAGGATACAAAATAAATGTCCAGAAATCAGTTGCATTTTTTTTAAATTTATTTTTTATTAACTTTAATGGGGTGACACCAATAAATCAGGGTACATATGTACAATGAAAACATCTCCAGATTATCCCATCATTCAATTGTGCTGCATACCCATTACCCAAAGTCAAATTGTCCTCTGTCACCTTCTATCTGGTTTTCCCTGTGTCCCTCCCCTTCTCCCTATCCCACCCTCCCCTCCCTCCCCCCATCCCGTAACCACCACACTCTTGTCCGTGTCTCATAGTCTCACTTTAATGTCCCACCTATGTATGAAATCATGCTGTTCTCAGTTTTTCTTTTTTTCTGATTTACTTATTTCACTCCGTATAATGTTATCAAGGTACATCCATTTTGTTATAAATGATCCGATGTCATCATTTCTTATGGCTGAATATTGTTCCATAGTATATATATACCAAAGCTTTTTAATCCACTTGTCTTCCGACGGACACTTGGGCTGTTTCCAGATCTTCGCTATTGTGAACAATGCTGCCACGAACATGGGGGCGCATTTCTTCTTTTCGAACAGTGTTATGGTGTTCTTAGGGTATATTCCTAAAAGTGGGATAGCTGGGTCAAAAGGCAGTTCGACTTTTAATTTTTTGAGGAATCTCCAAACTGTTTTCCACAGTGACTGCACCAGTCTGCATTCCCACCAGCAGTGCAGAAGGGTTCCCTTTTCTCCACATCCTCGCCAGCACTTGTTCTGTGTTGTTTTGCTGATGAGCGCCATTCTGACTGGTGTGAGGTGATATCTCATTGTGGTTTTAATTTGCATTTCTCTAATAATTAGTGATGTTGAGCATTTTTTCATATGTCTTTTGGCCATCTGTATGTCCTCTTTGGTAAAATTTCTATTCATTTCTTTTGCCCATTTTTTGATTGGATTGTTTGTCTTCCTGGTGTTGAGTTTTATAAGTTCTTTATAAATTTTGGTTATTAACCCTTTATCAGACGTGCTGTCGAATATGTTCTCCCATTGTGTAGTTTGTCTTTTTATTCTGTTCTTATTGTCTTTAGCTGTGCAAAAGCTTTTTAGTTTGATGTAGTCCCATTTGTTTATCTTGCCTTTTATTTCATTTGCTCGTGGAGAAAAATCGGCAAATAAATTGCTGCTACAGATGTCGGAAAGCTTGCTGCCTATGTTTTCTTCTACGATGCTTATAGTTTCACGGCTTATGTTTAAGTCCTTTATCCATTTTGAATTTGTTTTTGTGCATGGTGTAAGTTGATGGTCTAGTTTCATTTTTTTGCAGGTAGATGTCCAATTTTCCCAGCACCATTTGTTAAAGAGGCTGTCTTTACTACATTGTATGTTCTTTCCTCCTTTGTCAAATATCAGTTGTCCATAAAGCTGTGGGTTTATTTCTGGGTTTTCTGTTCTGTTCCATTGATCACTGTGCCTGTTCTTATGCCAGTACCAGGCAGTCTTGAGTATAATGGCCTTGTAGTAAACCTTGATATCTGGAAGAGTGATACCTCCTGCTTTATTTTTTCTTTTTAAGATTGCTGAGGCTATTCGTGTTCTTTTTTGGTTCCATATAAATTTTTGGAATATGTTTTCTATATCTTTGAAGTATGTCATTGGTATTTTAATTGGTATTGCATTGAATTTATAAATTGCTTTGGGTAATATAGACATTTTAATGATGTTTATTCTTCCTAGCCATGAGCACGGTATATGCTTCCACTTGTTTGTATCTTCCTTGATTTCTTTTATCAATGTTTTATAATTTTCCGAATACCAGTCCTTAACCTCCTTGGTTAAATTTACTCCTAGGTATTTTATTTTTTTGGCTGCAATAGTGAAGGGGATTGATTCCTTAATTTCTTTTGCTGACAGTTCATTGTTTGTATATAGAAATGCCTCTGATTTCTGGGTATTAATTTTATATCCTGCCACCTTGCTGAATTCATTTATAAGGTCCAGTAGTTTTTTAACTGAGACTTTAGGGTTTTCTATGTACAATTATATATCATCTGCAAATAGTGGCAGTTTTACTTCTTCTTTTCCAATTTGGATGCCTTTTATTTCTTCTTTTTGTCTGATTGCTGTAGCTAGGACTTCCAGAACTATGTTGGATAAAAATGGTGAAAGTGGGCAACCCTGCCTGGTTCCTGATCTTAAGGGATTGCTTTTAATTTTTGTCCATTTAGTATGATGTTTGCTGTGGGTTTGTCGTAGATGGCCTTTATCATGTTAAGGAATGTTCCTTGTATTCCCACTTTATTGAGAGTTTTAAGCATGAATGGGTGCTGGATTTTATCAAATGCCTTTTCTGCATCTATTGAAATTATCATGTGATTTTTGTCCTTCCTTTTGTTTATGTGATGAATCACATTGATTGATTTGCGAATATTGAACCAGCCTTGCCTCTCCAGAATAAATCCCACTTGGTCATGGTGTATGATTTTTTTCATATATTGCTGAATCCGGTTGGCTAATATTTTGTTGAGAATTTTAGCGTCTAAATTCATCAGGGATATAGGCCTATAATTTTCTTTCTTTGGGTTGTCTTTGCCCGGTTTGGGGATCAGAATTATGCTCGCCTCATAAAAGGAGTTTGAAAGTCTGCCTTCCTCTTGAATTTTTTGAAATAGCTTGAGGAGGATAGGAGTTAGTTCTTCTTTGAATTTTTGATAGAATTCACTTGTGAAGCCATCAGGCCCAGGACTTTTCTTTTTTGGGAGTTTTTTGATAACTGTTTCAATCTCCTCTGTTGTAATTGGTCTGTTTAGGTGTTCTGATTCTTCCAGATTGATTTTTGGAAGTTTATATGATTCAAGAAATTTGTCCATTTCATCTAGATTGTCTAATTTTTTGGCATAGAGTTCTTCGTAGTATTTTCTTACAATGCTTTGTATCTCTGTTGTATTAGTTGTAATTTCTCCAGTGTCCTTTCTAATTTTATCTATTTGAGACCTCTCTCTTTTTTTCTTGATGAGTCTAGTTAAGGGTTCATCAGTCTTGTTTACCTTTTCGAAGAACCAGCTTCTGGTTTCATTGATCCTCTGTATTGTTTCCTTAGCCTCTATGTCATTTATTTCTGCTCTGATCTTTATTATTTCCTTCCTTCTACTTGTCCTGCATTTTATTTGTTGTTGTTTTTCAAATTCTTTTAGCTGCAGGGTTAAGTTGCTTATATGTTCTTTTTCTAGCTTCTTATGATATGCCTGTAGTGCAATAAACTTCCCTCTCAGAACTGCTTTTGCTGTGTCCCATAGATTTTGAGTTGACGTATGCTCATTATCATTTGTTTCTAGAAACTTTTTTATTTCTTCTTTGATCTTAATGTTAATCCATTCATTATTTAATAACATGCTATTTAGTTTCCAAGTGTTTGAGTATTTTTCAGTTTTTCTTTTGTGGTTAATTTCTAGTTTCATGGCATTGTGATCAGAAAAAATGCTTGATATAATTTCAATCTTCTTAAATGTGTTGAGGCTTCTTTTGTGTCCTAACATGTGGTCTATCCTAGAAAATGTACCATGAGCGCTTGAGAAGAATGTATATTCTACTGCTTTAGGGTGAAAAGTTCTGAATATATCTATTAAATCAAGTTGATCTAGTGTATCCTTTAAGTCTGCTGTTTCTTTATTGATTTTCTTTCTTGTGGATCTATCCAGTGTTGTTAGTGGGGTATTGAAATCCCCTACTATGATAGTATTACTGTTAATCTCGCCCTTAATGTCCATCAAAGTCTGCTTTATGAATGTCGGGGCCCCTATATTTGGTGCGTAGATATTTATAATAGTTATATCTTCCTGTTGAATTGTTCCCTTTATCATTATGTAGTGTCCTTCTTTATCTCTTACTACAGTCTTTGTTTTAAAGTCCATTTTGTCAGATATAAGTACTGCTACCCCGGCTTTTTTTTCATTTCCATTTGCATGAAATATTTTTTTCCACCCTTTTACCTTCAGTTTATGTGCATCTTTTGTTTTAAGGTGTGTCTCTTGTAGACAGCATATGTATGGGTCCTGTTTCTTTATCCACACTGCTACCCTATGTCTTTTGATTGGATCTTTTAGTCCATTTACATTTAAGGTTATTATTAATATGTAGTTGTTTATTGACATTTTATTCTTTAAAGCTGTATTTTTTTTTTTTTTTTGCTATATTCTTTTCTCCCTTTGAACTGTTCACACTAGGCCCCTTAAAATCTCTTGCAGGATTGGTTTGGTTTTAATGAATTCCTTGAGGTTTTCTTTGTTTGGAAAGCTCTTTATTTCTCCCTCAATTTTAAAAGTTAGCCTTGCTGGATAGAGTAGTCTTGGTTGTAGGTTCTTGTTCTGCATTACTTTGATTATATCTTGCCATTCCCTTCTGGCCTCAAGTGTTTCTGTTGAGAAGTCCGATGTCATCCTAATGGGGGCTCCTTTGTAGGTGAGAGTCTTTTTTTCTCTAGCAGCTTTTAAGATTTTTTCTTTATCTATTAGCTTTGGTATTTTAACTATGATGTGTCTAGGTGTAGATCTTTTGGGGTTTCTCTTTAATGGGGTTCTGTGTGCCTCTTGGACATGTAGAATGTTTCCCAGCCTTAATTTAGGGAAGTTTTCGGCTATAATTTGATTGAACAAAGTTTCCATTTCCTGTCCTCTTTCCTCTTCTTCAGGTACCCCTATGATACGAATGTTGTTTCTCTTCAGGTTGTCACAGAGCTCCCTTAGAGTTTCCTCACATTTTTTGAATCTCTTTTCCTTTTTTTTCTCTGCTTCTGTAACTATGTTTATTGTGTCCTCTAACTCACTGATTCGATCCTCAGCGTGATTCATCCTGCTTTTAATTCCTTCCATTGTGGTCTTCAGTTCTGATACTGTATTTGTCATTTCTGTCTGGTTCTTTTTTATTATTTCAATTTCATTTTTTATACTGGTTATCTCTTTATTTAGGGGCTCATAGTGACTATCCATTGTTGCTCTAATTTCTTTGAACATCCTAACTATCATTATTCTAAAGTCTGCTTCTGGTAGTTTGGTTATATCTGGTTCATTCAGGACCTTCTCTGGGGATTTCTCTTGGTTGATTTGGTTTGCGTTCCTCTGCCTGCCCATTTTATCTGAGTGTAAGCAAGTTGTGGCCACTGGAGTCCAGTATGTGTTTGCCTTTGTGTTCTCTAGGTGTGGTCTGTCTGCAGGCTTGCCACCCCCTCTGTCGCTGCCTAGGGCGGTTTGGTGTGGGCGTTGCCAGCGCCGGCTCACTGCAGCTATTGCTGTGGTTTCTGCCTCTCCTTTGCGGGAGGGGCTGTCACTCAAGCCACTAGCGTTAGCACGCAGGGCAGAGGTGAGCACCTTTGCTCAGCTGCGGACCCGGACTTTTCCCGGAAGGCTTACGCCCAGCCCCCTCAGTCCGAGCCTGCTCGTCACCGTTTTGTGGGTTGGGCGGGGCTTTTGACGTGCTCTCAGCTGTGAGCCTTTGCCCGTCCGGAGCTTTAGCCTTGCCCTCGAGGCCAGGGCCCTCCTGCGCAGGGACTGAAACCGAAAACCGGGGATTATTGGGCCGGGCGTGTTTGCTGGCGTGCGCACAGCGGCTAGCTTCCGGTCGTTCCGGCTCCTACCCCGCCCCCACGCTCGGAGAAAGCTCGCGCACGTAGGGCGGTACTCCGCGGTTTCTCCGGCCGGGCGGGGAGAGCAGCGTGAGCTCAGCAGGGAACTTCCCCTGGTCTCAGTGTCTCCCTCGCCCCCGACTTAGGAGCCCGCTCGCGCCCGCAGATGGCACACCGAGGTTTCTCCTCCTGGGCGGGGTTGGCAGCGTGAGCCTCGGGCCCCTCGCCCGTCCCTGGTCTTAGCCCGGTGCCCGCGGTCAGGGCCGGCTAGCGCAGGGTCGCAGGGCTGATCTCTGCCCGTATTTTTCCCCACAAGTGGGGTCACAGGCGGCCCGCAGCTGCCGGACAGCTTTAGCGCGTCCCCTCCGCCCCTGCTAGGCTAGCCCGAGCTCTCACTGTCCCGCCCACACCGACAGGACCGCGTTTCAGCGTCCTGTCCCAACCATAGGCTTCAGCAACCTCAGGGGGCTAGAAGTGCCCTAAGTCTCCACACTGTAGGCTTGGGAGCTCCCTCCCTCTAGGCAGGTCTGCTCTAATTGCCGCGGGAGAGCTTGTTTGGCTAGTGTCCTGTCTCCCTTTGCTGGTATTGCTAGTTCCAGGGGAAATGTTCGTTTTCGATTAGGGAAGTGACTTAGCCCATGGGTCGGGGTGGCTGTCCCTCAGAGTGTCCTCATGCCTTCAGTCCACTCTTTGTTCCCGCTGCTCTGTTCCTCTCCTCTGTCCCAATTCCCCGGAGCCCCGGGTGCGTGGTTGTGAGAGAGGCTTTCTGAGCTGTCCCTTTAAAAAGATTTTTGGGTCTAAGAAGACTCTCTCTTTTTCCCAAATAGTATCCTCACTTGCTTCACAGCTCGATACTGTCCAATCGCCTCTTCTAGACTCTGGGACTGCAGTCTGGGGCTTGGTTCCTGGGACCCAGGTCCCTCCCTCTCCGCCAAACTCTCCTCCCGCCACGCGGATCTCTCTGGGCTGCCGTTTGCTCCGGGGAGCTGGGCAGCCCTCTTCGCGTTTTCGCTATTCCTACCAGTCTCAATGTGGCTTCTGCAGTGTTCCTTGGTTGAAGAGTCCACTTAGTTTTGCTCAAAGTTGGTTTATCCAGATGATGGTTCTTAAAATTGAGTTATAATCCACTTTGGTTCTGGGAGTTGGAAGTTGGTATGTCTGCCTACTCCATCGCCATCTTCCCTCCCCCCAGTTGCATTTTTATATACCAATAATGAACTATCAGACAGGGATAATAAGAAAACCATCCAGTTTACAACTGAATAAAAGAAATAATGCCTAGGAATAAATTTAACCAAGGATGTAAAAGACGTCTACTCAGATCATTACAAGACAGAAAGAAACTGAAGTAGATAAAATTAAGTGGAGGCACATATCATGTTCATGAATGGGAAGAATTAACTTTATTAAAACGTCCATATTACTCAAAGCAATCTATAGAGTCAATGTAATTCATTTTAAGATACCAATGGCATATTTCACAGAACTAGAATAAATATTTCCAAAATTTAAATAAAACTGCAAAAGCGTCAGCAATCTTGAGAAAGAAGAAAAAGTTAAAGGTATCATGCTGCCTGATATCAAATTATACCACAAGACCATAGTAATAAAAACAACATGGTAATGACATAAAAACAAACATATAGATCAACGGAACAAATTAGAACTAATAAATAAACTCTGTGTATATGTCCATTAATATTTGTTGAAAGAGTCAAGAACATACAGCAGGATAAAGATGGTCTATTCAATAAATGTTTCTAGAAAAATTGGATAGCTACACGCAAAATAAAGAAAAAAAGAAAAATGAAACTAGACCACCTTCTTATACCTTATACAAGAATAAACTCAAAATGGATTAACGACTTGGAAGTTACATTTGATACCATAACAATTCTAGAAGAAAACATAAACAGTAAAAAAAAATCTCAGACATTTCTCTTAGCAATATTTTTTCTGATATATCACTTCAAGCAAGGGAAATAAAATAAAAAATAAACAGATAAGCCTGACCAGGTGGTGGCTCAGTGGATAGAGTGTTGGACTGGGATGCGGAAGACCCAGGTTCGAGATCCCAAGCTCACCAGCTTGAGCGTGGGCCCATCTGGCTTGAGCAAAAAGCTTGTCAGCTTGGACCCAAGGTCGCTGGCTCCAGCAAGTGGGTGCTTGGTCTGCTGAAGGCCCACGGTCAAGGCACATGTGATAAAGCAATCAATGAACAACTATGGTGCCCCAACGGCAATGAAAAACTAATGATTGGTGCTTCTCACCTCTCTCTGTTTCTGTCTGTCTGTCCCTATTTATCCCTCTCTCTGACTCTCTTTCTGTCCCGGAAAAAAAAAAGAAAAAACAAGAAAAAAATAAACAGATAAGAGTATATCAAACTGAAAAGCTTTTGCACAGCACAGGAAATCACCAACAAAATGAAAAGACAGCCTACTAAACAGGAGAACATATTTGCCAATGATACATTTGATATAAGGTTAATAACCAAAATGTATAGAAAACTCATATAATTCAGCAGCAAAAAAATCAATCCAATTGAAAAATGGGCTGAGGATCCCAATGAACACTTCTCCAATGAGAATATACAGATGGTCAGTGAACATATGAAAAGATGCTTAACGTCACTAATTGTCAGAGAAATGCAAATTAAAGCCACAATGAGACATCATCATCACACCTGTCTGAATAACTATTACCAATAAATCCACAGATAACAAGTGAGGGCGAGGATGTGGAAACAAGAGAAACCTTGGTCACTGCTGGTGGGAATTCAGATTTGTGCAGACACTGTGGAAATCAGTAGGGAGTTTCTTCAGAAAAATTAAAAACGGATCTGTCTTATGACCCAGTGATTCCATTTGTGGGGATTTATCTGACAAAACTGAAAACACTAATTTGAAAGAATATATTTACCTCTGTGTTTATTGCACTGTTATTTATAATAGCCACGCTATGGAAGCAACCCAGGTGCCCATTAGTAGACGAGAGGATAAAAAGTGGTGGTTCATATATACAATGGAATATTAATAGACCATAAAGAAGAATAAAATCTTACCATTTGCAAAAGCATGTATGAACCTAGAATAAATCATTGAATTTTATTATGCTCAGTGAAATATAATTCAAAGAAAGACAAATACCATATGATTTCACTTACATGTGAAATCCTATGAACAAAACAAACATAATTGAAACAGACTCATAGACACAGAGAGCAGAATGGTAGTTGACAGAGGGCAGGGGTTTTGGGGGAATGGGAGAAGAAGAAATACAAATTGGTAGTTACAAAACAGCCTTGAAGGTGTAAAGCTTAGGAAATACAGTCAATAATATTGCCATAACTGTGTATGGTGCCAGGTGGGTGCCAGAAATATCAAGGGGACCCTATGTAAAGTATATGATTGTCTAACCACAGTGCTGTACACCTGAAACTAATAGGAAATAACATTGAAAGTAACTCTGATTGAATAATAAAAAAACATTTTCTTTTTACTGATAATCACCTCACTTATTTCTATTTGGATGGCTATAATTTTAAATTTGCCTGGTTTCCCAGAGTTTGATCTGTGGTCTGAGGCTTTTATTGAACACATAAGCTACAGAAAACCAGAGCTGGCAGCTGCAGTATTATGATTTTGAGGTTTGAAAAATTCAGCCACTTTAGAGGTGTTTTCAGCTTTTTAATATCAATGAGTTAATTAATGGCTCAGTGAGAGGAAGAAGGTAAAAGTCAGGAAGAAAAATCTTAAACCTGGAATCTTTTCTTAGGGAGAGAGGAGAGAGTACTTTTTATTCTGTTTTAAGCCTATCGTGCCTGAATGATAGAAGGTAACAAGGAGCATCCTTTTGGGTGCATTTTACATGGGAGCATTCGATGATACCTTGCAGCTACCTGTATCCTGGGTTTGATTTTGCAGAACTTTCCTGGGCATAGTTAGAATCCCCGGAGACTCCTTCAAAATGCTGCCAGGGCCCTCCTGGCAGAAGACCCCAAAGTCTTGCTGAAGAAAGCATCCCGCCACGGCTGTTCCCTCTATGGACTTGGGTGCATGGGTCATGAGCCACCTTATATCTGCACTTTGGGCAGCAATTCAGACCCCACCTCTGTCACATGTCAGCTTGGTAAGTTGTTGAAACAACTACTTAATTTAAAATCTCGGGACAAAAAAGTTCTAAATTAGTGAACCTTATGAAGATGAATTAGGATAATTCATACAAAGTGCTAATGCCTGGCCAATATAAACCTGAAAAATAACCAGCACCAGGTATCAGTATATAATAAGTACTATTAGGAAAATAATATCAAGCATTCATTTTTATATAAATAACAGCCATTCTTTATTTCATTAATGTTTATTAATGCTTACTATGTCTAAAGAAAGAACACAGCAACTTCTGTGAAATAAAAAGAACTTAAACAACAAAGAAAAAACACTTCTGAGCTTCCTCCTTTATTTTAGCAAAGAGAAAAGTAATAGGAGAGACAGGGTCTCAGTGTGATTTATGTAGCCCCAATTTGTCACTGTCTCCTGTTTGTATGTCCTGTGACCATGATACCAAGAGAGGCAAAGAGTACAGAAGCTGCCCTAGCCTCGCTGTGGAAGAAATTTTGCACGAGATCAGCGTACCTTAGGGAGGCTGGCATCAGAGAGAGAGAGAGATATTGTAGGTGGCAGGTGATGGATGAGCTCCACAGAGGGGTGTCTCTCCAGAAACTGCATTTATTTAAGATTCTGGTATAAAAACACCAGTTAGAGTCCAATAGAAATTCACAAAGTCACCTCAATGCAAATAGCAAAGACCTAAGTCTGATAGGACCAGATTAAATGTGAGCGAGGAAATGCTAAGATGCTGTGTCACTAAGAAGAGGGCTTTGTCATCAATGGAAACAAAAAAAGATTCAGAATGCCGAGGCAAATGTTGCCAATACCCATCAAAGGCCTGGCAAGTACTTCACTGGCACACATCCCGATCAGGTTTTGGTGACTTGATGCCACCCAACCCTCAGTGCTTTCCCTCCGAACCCCTGTTCTCACTGCACACTCATCAGGTAACTTCAGGAACCCGGCTTCCCCGACAACAGTTTTAGGAATTAACTGGACTGGTCAGGCCAACTTGAATAAAAGTACTCTTGACAGTTCCATTTCTCTTTAGGAATGAATAAACTAACCATCCAGTTTTTACATTAGTGTCATGCAAAAGCCATTGCTCCCTAGTGTCTGCAACAAGAGGCATCTAGCCCAAGTTCAGTAAAACCTGGGATCTGAGCAAGAATGAGGTTATGGTCTTTCGAGGCTGCGAATCTCACCCATTGCTGTGGCTGTCATCGATTACTACGGAGCGTGCCTGGAGCAAGGCCAGCCTTTCTTTGCTACACCTTAACAGCACTATGAGACTTGTCCTGCACAGGCTGGGGAATTTCCTCCAAGGATAACCACCATAGCTAGGTAACGTGTTAGTTTCCCTTTTGATGCTATTTGTTAAAATATTGGCAAGTTTTTATTTCTTTGTTTTATATCACCATTTAATGCCTTAGAATCACAGGCAAAGAGCTAGGGCAGTGGTTCTCAACTGGATGATTGTTTGCTCCCCCCATGGGACAGTTGACAGTATTTTTGTTGTCATAACTGGGGAACAGGATACTACTGGCATCTAGTGGGTAGAGGGCAGGGATGCTGCTACACCTCCTATAGTGAACTGGACAGTCCCCTGCCTCCCGCCACCTTCCACACACACACACACACACACACACACACACACACACACACACACACACACACACAATTACCTGGCTCAAAATCTCAATAGTCCTGATGCTGAGAAATCCTTAGGTTAGAGAAAATGTATTTCTTTTTTTCTATTTGATACTGCACTTATGTGCCATAGGAACAGAAACTAACCTCAAACACTGTGCAAATGTAATAGGTGCTTTCTCGTGTATTCTTAATGCTCACAATAATACCCTTTGAGATGCTATAGGAACTTAACTCTGGTTTAGTGTATGGTAAAATTGATTCCCATATATGTTGTTTCACTTTAAGTCACAGAACCTGTGGATGATATTAAGTGAGGACTTACTGCATTTCTTAGTCTCCCCATTTTACACATGGAAGATTGAGGTTTAAAAAGATTGAATAATTTACCTAATCACGCAAAAATAAAATCAAACCCAGGTCTGTTTGATACTCTAGATATAGTCTGTGAATCAGGATTCTTAATTTAAATTCAAGGAAAAAAATAGAAGAAGAAACACCAGCTAATTCCCAAATACCAACAGAGTTTTCGAGATACTAAAATCTGAAAAAGTTTCAATGGAAAGGACTCTGGAGATAAAAGTCAAGTGCTTGTATTTTATGAAGGCTATTCCAGTGAGTTTCACAGTGGGGAAGGGTTATATTGGCTCCTTTAATTGTTGTATATATACTTAGACCAACATCGGGCTCACCCTGAACACACATTACACCATGCAATGATTTATGTTAATTACTAATGTCTGCTAGAGGTGGCCCTCTAGTTCTTACAGGGAAGTCCTGGGAGCAGTGCCCGAGAGCTTCAGGAGACTGAAAATCAGTTATCTTCACCCTACTGGACAGAACTAAGAATGGGATACTGGCTGGTTGCAGCCATCTCAACCCAGGCACCTTTGACAAGAAAATAAGTGAAACACCACACACTGGCACATTAGAGTCTATATCTGGGCTTTACCACTTAGTAAATCAGGGGATGACTATTCTCTTTGAGCCAAAATTTTCAAAATTTAGATTTCATCAGAATCACCTGGGAAGCTCATTAAAGACAGATATTTTTGGATTCGACCCCTGGGATTCTGGTTCAATAAGAATCTGCAATGTTAACAAGCACTACAGGTTAACTGCTGCAATGGGTCCTTCTAATGACCGCCTCAAGCCAACCAGCACTGAGAGTCACTGAGAGTGATCCTCTATCTTCGAACTTCAGTTTGTCCCTCCTGGGGATTTTTCAGAAGGAGAATTATATATATTTTTGTATGTGATGTGCTCCAATTATTTCTACAAAGAAAACTGACTTTATAATAATAAAACAGTATTAGCAGCTGCCATCTGTGAGTCTGAACTACATACACATCAGAGCTTATGCTAGAAGCTTCATTTGATGAAACTCATTGATCCTCACACCAGCTAATATTATTACCCCCACTTCACAGCCAAAGAAATGGATTAAGTCAGGCACTCAAGGTGTATTGTTACTACACTTAGCTCTGTACTAAAATGAAGTTCAGCTCTTTACTAAAATGTCCTTGGGGAACTTTAGGTTAGGTGAACGATAAGATGAATATAAAAGTTACTCAAGCTAGGAAGAATGAAGTGCAGTAAAAGACAGACCTGCTTTGCCCAGGAAATTAAGAGAACTCTGGAAAGGGACCAAGTGAGAGGTGGTGTTTAGATATGTTTGCCTGGAGGACTGAGTGTGGCCCTCACAGGTTCAGTGATGGTGACGGAAGGAAGCATTAACAATTTGTGAATCTAGGTGCTGGTAGATGGGTGTCCATTTCACTATTGTTAAGGCAGGCACAGCCCTGGGTTAGGAAGTAGTTGGCTTAGAGGTGAGAAGGCCATTTTAACCTGGTGGTATGGTTGGAGGAGGCTCTGGGAGTGGTGACAACCATCGTGCGTGCTCATACCTTCTGTGGTGATGCCAGCAGGGAGGTCAGAACATAGAAACTGATGACACCGCTGACGGCATCGTCCTAATGGAAAGCACCATTTTTCAGATTTCATAGGTAATTTGTTTTCTGTGCCACAATGTTCTTTTTTTTTAATTTCTTTTTTTTTATTTATTCATTTTAGAGAGGAGACACAGAGTGAGAGAGAGAGAGAGAGAGAGAGAGAGAGAGAGAGAAAGAGAGAGAGAGAGAAAGGGGGGAGGAGCTGGAAGCATCAACTCCCCTATGTGCCTTGACCAGACCAGTGCAGGGTTTTGAACTGGCGACCTCAGTGTTCCCAGGTCGACACTTTATCCACTGCGCTACCACAGGTCAGGCTGTGCCACAATGTTCTTAGGCTGAATTCTCTACTGCTTTCTCTGCAATGCTCCTAGGAATTGAAAGCGATTCCCTACTCCCTGGACTCATTTATTTCTCCAGGTACTGCCTGGCAGCCATCTGTAACCATAAACAATATTTCCATTTGGGACAATTAAAATTGAATTTCTATTATGCAAAACACACTTAATTAGTATTCTTGCCTCCACCACATTGATGAATTTGTTCAACAAGGAGACTGCATCTCATGTCTGGGAGGGGAAGGACACCATAGCATCCAGACTGACCAGTCCCATAACTCCCCTCCTGCCTCTTCTCCGCCCTCCCCAACAATGACCAGCTCACCTTATCCTCAAAGCAGCAGCTGCCAGGCCCTCCCCCGAGTGGCTCCAGGTCGGGTGAATGTGTTTTCCTCATCATCAACTGAGCGATTTTTAGGAGACATTGACTTTATCCATATCTTGACTTCAAACACACTTGCACGAATCCCTCACGTCCCTAGAAGACTCTCCTCAGCTCAAAAACAATCAAAACTAAAACAAAGAAATGCCCCCTCCCCACCACATAGCCACTTCCTTCCAAAAAAGATCCTTAAAGTATTTCTCTTCCTGGAACGCAGATTTATGGAAAATAAAGGTTAAGCCAAAGCATCTTCACACCAAGGCCATTTCTGCCGTCGTTACATACAGCATACACACGTGGCTCACTCTCATTATCGCATACGGGCTCAACAGAAGTTGCATTTCTTTCAGAGAAACGTTGACCTTCATACTGGAAGGTCATCTACCAATCTCTTATCTTTCTATCAATTAACTTTTTTAGTAAAACTTAATTTCACATTTGTCAGGCTTGGAAATTATTGATTATCACCCTATTCTCCTTAACATGAACCTCTCAGAAGAACAAAATTAAGATGGTGTTTGCCTTAAAAAGTGTTGCTCGGAGGCTTTTCCATGGTCACTGATTGGTGCTTTTTAGTTTCATGGCAATAGTTCCTGAGAGCGGAGGTTAGATACCCTATGAAAACTGAGGCCATGAAGTCCCATTTTTCCCAAACTTCACCTTCATTCACTTCCTTTGACAAGCGCTAATTCCTCTGGAGTCTCATTAAGACATCTCCAGTTTAGCTTCATTAAAAGCTGACTTATAACAGTTCTGAAACTCAATTGAGAAAATCAGTATAAATCTTAAAAAAGAAATGAAAAGAAGTCCCTGCTTCGTCTGGTGCTCAGCTGCTTGGGTATGAGATGGTGCATCGCTGGGTATGATCATCTTGGGTGAAATAGAGCTAAAAGAGATAAAAGTTGACTTTTCTGATGAATGAGGACACACACTGTAATGAGGAGTCCACTCAATCTTAATGACAAGAGGTCACAGTGTCGGGTGTGCACCCACCCCTATTCAGCAGCCTCTGAATGTGACCAGGTAAATCACAACTTCTGTTTATCTTTATGATTTTATCACGGGTCAGGTACTGCAGTGCACATCTGTTCTCTTTGCTAAGTTTCTAACTGATGGAAAAATTAATCAAGGTTCCCTCCATCCATCATCATCCTGCTAGTCCAGGGATGGGTATGTCATCAAAGCCAGGCTACTCAGGCTTTTTCTTTTCTTTCTGGATTCTGAAACTTATCTAAATGAAATAAAAATGGGAATGAACATATTCATTATGATGGTGGCACCCTAAGCCTGTGATGGCAACCTTATGACATGTGTGTCAGCACTGACACATGTAGCCATTTTCGATGACACGTGGCCACATATGGCAACATACCAGAGAAGTATGGGGCCGCATGCCGAGAAGGACGTTTCATCCTCAGCTCCTGCACGGCCAGGTGCAGTAGCCGAGGATAAAACATTTGCTGTAGTGTAGACACTCTGTGCCAGAGGTCTGTAGGCCAAAACAACAGAACTCCGGCACAGAGTGTCTAGTTCTGGGACTTCCGGTTAGGCTGTTTTTCTTGAAGTGACACACCACCCAAGTTATGCTCAGTTTTTTGGCAAATTTTGACACACAAAGCACAAAAGATTGCCCATCACTGCCCTAAGCGATAGTCTCATTTCTGCGACCTAGATTCCCAGTGGTAGGTACCCCGGTTTCTGAACTTCCGAAGTTTTGCTTTCCCAGCTTGGACTCCATGTGGGAACCGAGAGATTGGCAATCTTTCTTTGTAAAGGGCCAGGTAGTAAATACTTCAGTCTTTGCTAGCCATCTAGCCTCAGCCACACCTACTCCACTCTGTCATAGCAGCACAAACGTAGCCAGAGAAAATACACAAACAGGCATGCTTGTTGCAATACAACTTTATTTAGGGACACTGAGATCTGAATTTCATGTAATCTTCATGTCATGAAATAGTGTTTGTGTTTTAATGATTTTTTTAGCTATTTGTAATGCCAAAACCATTCTTAGCTCATGAGCTGTACAAAGACAGGCAGCAGGACCAATGTGACCTGACCTCTCTCTATCCCTGAGCTACCCCATCTCCCTGGGATAACTTCCTGTGCTTTAGCTAATCTGACTGCAGTCAGTGTCTGTCGCCTGCAACGGAAGAAGTCTGACTACAATGTGCACTCCGTTCATTTATGTAGAAAGGACATTGGCTAAAAGGTTCCACAGCCTTGTGGTTCCTTATTTGTTCATTCATGCATTCAATCTGTGTTAAGCACCTTTTATGCTCCAGTGACTGTAACAGGTACTAAAAATACAGGTATAATTTAGGCCAGCACCATCCTTCCTTCCTGAGGGAGTGTTCTGTGTAACAGCCATGGACAATTCTGATGAGAAATAAAAGGGGATTTAAAGAATCTGCCATGGCATCACAGGACACACGCTGGAGAGCATGGGGATTCAAAAGTCAAGTTCAGAGGGGAAAATAAAATTACAAAGTCCAAGATGATAAGAGTGGTCCAGGACAACTGAGTTCTTAAATGATCTTTCTAGGGGCAAAAAACAAGGGCTACAAAAAAGAGGAATAAGCAATCAAAACCTCAACAATCAATGTCAACAAGATGCATTTCATTTAAGACATCTTTATTTTGTTGTTTTAAAAAATGAAACAATAGGTCCTGATTGGGTTGTTAAGTGGATAAAGCATTGTCCTTACACGCTGAGGTCACAGTTCCCATCCCAGGTCAGGGCAAGTACAAGAAGCAACCAGTGGCTGCACAACTAAGTTCAATAAATTGATGCTTTTCTATCTCTTCTTGCCCCCATCACACCCTCTCTCAAATTAATAGACTTTTTTTTTTAAAGAAACAATAAATATAAGAGATGACATCAGCTTACTTCCATTGTTTGCCAGGTATGGATCAAGTCTAGTACTCTTCCTCCAAGATGCTATGTAATTAAGCAGCGGGGTTCCAGTTCTCTAATTCCTCATTGGTGATTCCATATCCGTCCTCTTCTTTGTCCTTTTTTATTCCCAATAGTTAGGGTTGGGAGGTTCTTCTTAATAGTAAAGAAAATCTCTCCAGTGGAAAATGTCAGCCTAGCCCCCTTGTCACGTACTCAGAGGAAATGAATTGAGCCTGGCTTCTTTATTAAGCCTCTTTGAAGGGCTACTATAGAAATATTGCTACTAGATTGACCTTAAGACTGTCATTTTCTCGGTTTAATTAACTTGGGTGAACACACTTCTTCTCAAAGAAATTATAGTTGAAGTCCATTATGAAGTGGCTTTTCCGAGTGCAGGTTGGATCTCCTAGGGGGTTCCAAAGTCCCGCCTCATTCATCTCACCAGCACCGGCACTGTGAAGTGGAGACGGGGATAGGTGTGTGTCAGGGACTCAGTAAATGCGGGACCGAGAAGGGAAGACTAAGCTGACTCTAATATGACATTATGCTGCCTTCCCTAGGTTTTTATCGTCTGAGCTTCCTGTTTCATTTTCCTCTCCTTTAATTCTCTCAGGGAAAATGGATGTAAACCAGTTTTTCTGAAATAACTTTCCAACCCACTAAAGTGAAAATTGGCTAAAGACAGATGGCTAACAATACCCTCAGAAATACAATCCAGCCTCACCATGATTTTGCATGTTAATAAAAGTAAACAGCTGGAAGAAAACCATGTTTGAGTATTTAGTGTACCATATCACAAATTAACCCGTTTATACAATTACGTATACAATGCTATATATCATATATACTATTATAAACATGTATACATACATATATAATTACATATCATATAAATATAAAAAATTTGTATACACACATGTGTGTGCATATATACATATGCGCATGCACATAAATTCTACACTATTACTCTTTAGCACATCACTATTTAGTATGTAAATATTGGTTGAACATAAATTCTTTGTATTCACATTTAAATGTAAGGGTAAAACACCACTTGAAGCAACACTTTCAGAAACATAATTTTATGGTACACATCAGTCAGTACCTTGTCTCCAGTATTCCAACTGTTATTTATTGCTCCCTAGTTTAATCCTTAACATTCATTATACCTTTCCCACAGAGCTAATTACAAATGTGATCTCCACTTCTATGTTATTTTATTACACAAAGGCTGCCCATATATTCTGGTTTTCATTGTCTCACTTCAGCTATAGCCCTCACCCCTTTAGTCACAGGATTGACCAGGATTAATTACTTGACTAGTGTCCGAAAAGAAAGAGAAAAAAATATAATCCAGACTAGAGCTTTCCATACCTAGATATTCAAAATATTGCTTTCATTTTTAATCCTCTAGATAAGAAAATAATACACATGGTCTTTTCACAGCTCTCAGATACTACAAATCTATTCTTGGAATGAGGATATGAAAATAGGAGTCATTTTGAAAAGAAAAAAGATCAAGGCGCTGTTACCAGAAGGATGGAAATAAGTTCTGAGCAGGCAAAGGCTGACCAGGAATTGTATATCCTTTCAGATAAAATTGAAACATCAAACGTGGTAGGAAATTTACCTCATTTAAAATAAAACCAAACTCTACATTATATACTGTGAATTCTTTACACAAGAAACAAAATGCTTTAAAGAATGAAAATGAGCATATTTTAAGGAACCCAAGCAATTAGAACAACCTAGTGCTTCCTCAATTGATCTACCAAATACTGATCGAGTTTACTTCCACTCTCCGGAGTAAAGTTAGTGGAACCACGCCAGTTCTGCAACTGGACTAGGCATTAAGAGAGCTCTTGGCTTTAGCTTTTCTCTGCTGAGGTTAATTAGTTTTCATTAGCTTGCACATCTTATCAGAAAGAACATTGATGGTCCCTTCAATGTGGTGTATAGCAAGTGTTTTCTGGAAGCAGTTTCCCAATAAGACAGCTACACGACATTGTAGCTGATCTCTCAGGACTTAGTTTGATTTTCATCTGCTCATCTTTCTCTATATGGAAATAAAGCTTCTGTAAGTGTCCAAAGACAAAAGATGTGGTTGGTGTTTTTTACACCTACCCTAGCTGTGTCCTGACCAGATGGTCCCTGCGATGAGCCCTGTTCTGTCGTTCTTGCTTCCAAGTCCTTTTGACTGGACTGTCTCCTGTTTCCACGCTGGGTTCTCCATCCACTCACAGGAGCTCACATCCTCAAAGAGGTGATTATAAAACTGGGGATGAGGGCTCTCTGATAAAGGGCGGGGTGTGGGAGGAGTGGTGTTTCCCTTTTGATATGGTGACAGGCAGATGCCTTTCCCAGGATCACTTTAGAGTTCACATCTAACTAAAGAGGAGGAGGCAACACTTTGAAGAGCAAGAACACGCATGCAGGGAGAGAATAAGCAAAAAGAGGGAAAGAACAAAGAACTTGGCGATTTCAAGGAGAGGGGCTAAATAACTGATTCACTACACAGGCCCTGCTCTCTCCTCTCTCCTCTCTCCTGGCGATCACTGGCACCTTTCAAATCCCAGGGAAGCAACTTTATGCCAGAAATGGAGTTTCCTGTCTCTAAAATTATTTTACCATAAAACTTTTATTTATTCTCTCATTTCATACATCTGCGGTATGTTTCTCAATGAAATTATAAGCCTTTTCAGGGTTGGGGACAAATCAGGTACTTTGTGTTCCCATATGTCATGTGCATGGTAGGTGTCCCGTAAAAATGCAGTAATTGATATTGCAAGTGTTCATCAAGAACAGATCAGTGTCAGTCAGTTACCACGTGTGGTAATCATGCCATAATGATGCTGCAGCATTTCTCTCTATGGTTTGCCTTAATTCTGTATTCATTAATTAAAGCTATTAGGATGGAGATTCTTTCTAAATACAGCCTAGCCTGAGAAAGCTGACAGTTCAAGTGAATTCATCAGCTAAGTCCCTAAAGTTACAAGCTCTTATAATGAGCAACTGACTTCAGAGGGTTTAACAAATAATAACAAACATGCTGACATTTCCAACCCATTGAACACACAGAAATAATCATCTTTAATAAACTGCATTAGCACCCTTTACAGAGGGTGTATGCAGTACCTGACCAAGTCTGGGATCTGCTCTGTAGTGGGTCATTAAAAAATAACAACATTTCCGGCTCAAAAAATTAAGAAAAGAAGAAGAAGAATCACCAGAGGTGTGCCAAATAATGTGTAAGCAATTTGTCTGGAATGATTCTGGAAGTAAAAAAACAAAAACAAAAGAACTGAAAGATTGCATTTGATGTAATAGTCAGGGGTGTCTCAGGAAAATCCTGAGAAATACATTTTTCCCCTTTTAATAGGGAGGCCATTGTCATCTAAGACAGAGCCACGCCTTCTCTTTGTTCCCACGGAACTGAGAAGATAGATAGTGGGAGAAACATTAGAGGAAAATAAGAGAGATGAATTTTATCTGATTTCTGTCTTTTCTTGGGAATTCTTCATTTGTTATTAACTTTCAGAATTCTTTAGGCTATTTGATCTTGTCAAAAATACTGATATGCGGGATTTACTTGTTCTTGGGGAAGCAATCTTATCTTTCAACATGGTTTTCTCCTGCCCTACTTTCTAGACACCCCCTCTGATGCTAATTAGACACAGCACTGTGACAGGAATAGTAATATCCCATAGAACAGATTACATATTTTAGCTGTTACTAAGTCTAGGGGAGGGGCAAAGAAGTGGGGCAGGAATTTGAAATGAGAATCACATCACAATTTACTGTAACACTGAATGGAAATTGTCTAGTTATGATGACTCTCAGAGTTTCCTCATTCATGGGTTGCCTTACAATTAAAGTGGATGTTGATAAATATTAAAACAACTACCACAACAAACTAAAAGATCTTGTGTTTTGGTTTTGATTTATTACAACCAATATTCTCACCTAGTTGGGTAGCAGTATAGCTATTTACTGACCCGGAGAGAAGCAGTTTTCTGGATAAATACCAAAATACCATACATTTCCTTTAAGCCTTTCAAAACATAGAACATTCTATGTGACATAGTAACTGTGAACCCATTAGATAAAGGCAATTAGGAGCATTCAGCCATAGACAGAGAATACAGGATGAGGCAAAAGTAGGTTTATAGTTGTTCATATAGAAAATACGATAATTAATAAATAATACAAGAAGAAACATTTTACGTACTTACACTGTGAACCTACTTTTGCGCCATCGTGTATATTAAAAAAAATAAACCCATGAGAATTAACATTTATTCAGAGTATCTATCTTTGAATAATGCATTTTATTTGTAAGTTTTGTCTTGTGTTATATATACAAAGAACCCAACATTAATCTAATCTGTCTCCTTTTGATGTCAAGAAACTGAGGCCCAGGGAGAGGAACAGACTGGATTTAATAAGTTTTGTGTCCATTCAATCAGCCCTGACAGTCAACTAGAAGGTGTTAAATTCTGTGATGTTTTTAAGAGTAATGTCTTCAAATCAGAATATATCCAAATGAGAATGAACCAAGATGATGAGAAGACTAAATATAATTCCTTATAAAATGATAGCGATTGTTACTATATAATTTACGGGCTGTTTATTGGCATCAGTCATTGAGCTAAGGGCTTCAGTACATTTTCACTCTTGACTTTCCCAACAATGATTTGAGGTCAGCTCTACACTTAAGATTGTATTTGATAAAGATATTGAGGTTTAGCAAAGTGACATAGCTTGCCCAAGCTTTTATGTAGCAGGCAGCAGAGCCAGAATTTATGTCCACTTTTGTTTAACCCTGAAGTCCAAGTGTCTTTACCAGTGAGTCATGCAATATTGTCCATCAAATGAGGTGACCAATGTCATAGGATAGAACGCTCAGTGGGAGTGTCACATGAAGCCCATTCTACCCTTAATGCTTTATGGTCATATGGCAACAGAACCTAGGTTTTCTGATATCCAGCACTTTCCTATTATTCACTTCAATTGTACTGCACAGTGCCTGGCATATATCATATTCTCAATAAATATCTGTTTAAGAAACAATTCCTGCCTGACCAGGCGGTGGCGCTGTGGATGGAGCGTCGGACTGGGATGAAGAAGACCCAGGTTCAAGACCCCGAGGTCGCCAGCTTGAGCGCGGGCCCATCTGGCTTGAGCAGGGGCTCACCAGCTTGGACCCAAGGTCCCTGGCTCAAGCAAAGGGTGGCTCGGTCTGCTGAAGGCCTGCGGTCAAGGCATGTTGAGAAGGCAATCAATGAACAACTGTGGTGTCCCAATGGCAATGAATGATTGATGCTTCTCATTTCTCTCTGTTCCTGTCAGTCTGTCCCTGTCTATCCCTCTCTCTGACTCTCTCTCTGTCCCTGTAAAAAAATAAATAAATAAAACATTAAAAAAAAAGAAAAAAAAGAAACAATTCCCAAAATTGTTAAAACCATTCAAATATAAAATGTAATTTCTCTACAAAGAAAATGGTTGTCAATAAGGGGGTAAATCACCTGACCAGGTAGTGGCGCAGTGGATAGAGCATCGGACTGGGATGCGGAAGACCCAGGTTCGAGACCCTGAGCTTGCCAGCTTGAGCGTGGGCCTGTCTGGCTTGAGCAAGGGCTTGCCAGCTTGGACCCAAGGTCGCTGGGGTTGCTCGGTCTGCTGAAGGCCCGCGGTCAAGACACATGTGAGAAAGCAATCAATGAACAACTAAGGTGTTGCAACGGCAACGAAAAACTGATGATTGATGCTTCTCACCTCTCTCCGTTCCTGTCTGTCTGTCCCTATCTATCCCTTTCTCTGACTCTCTCTGTCAGAGTACCTGTAAAAAAAAAAAAAAAAAATCCTTAAAAAAAAAAAATAAAGGGGTTAATCATGTAGCAAGAAACTGGTACTGTATGCCTGACCAGGCGGTGGTGCGACTAAGGAGCCACAATGAAGAACTGATGCTACCCATCTCTTTCCCTTCCTGTCTGGTTTGTCCCTCTCTCTGTCTCTCTCTCTCTGTCACCAAAAAAAAAAAAGAAAGAAGGAAAGAAAGGAAGAAAGAGAGAGAGGGAGGGAGGGAGGGAGGGAGGGAGGAAGGAAGGAAGGAAGGAAGGAACTGGTACTGTAACAGGTGGCTTAGTGTAGTTGATAAGAAGTCAGGTCCTGTGTTTGCATTCTACTGTATTCACCTATAAGCTATATATATGATTGTAAGTACATTATTTAACCGCCCTGCGCTTCAGTTGTTCACACAGGGAAACAAAACTAGTAACCTCAGATGGCAAATGTGTAAGAACTGATATGATCAAAGCATAGAATCTGACACAAGTAGTCAGTAAATAACCTCTTTGATCACTGTTCTTATCTGCTATGCCTAGGATTGTGGTTTCCAGAATGACCTTGCAAAGATCTGTTCTTTAAAAAGTTGTCAGGGTCCCAAGCATTTCAGAAAAATCTGCTTTTCTGATCTTAATAAGGATTTCCAAAGTCCACTTTGGTGTTGTGCTCAAAAGAGTAAGTATGGATGAACTATTCTAATCATTTTCCTCAAGGGCAATGTCTCTAAGGTTCTAAAATGAAGAAAATATTATCTTCTTTATAGTCTTGTTTTAGAATTAAAAGAGTTAGTGCACAAAATATGCTTAGATAGTGTCTGATATTGTTAGAGCAGGTAGCTAATCTGACATGAGCCATGAGATGGGTCAGAGAAGGAAAGGAAATATCAACTGTAAACATGACCATCAGCTGATAACCAGATAGCTGACCATGGTCTTCAAGGTCCTAGTATGTCCTCAGTTACATATCTGTGAGGAGTATGTGCAGAGGGACTAACAAATAGGTAATGACTATTATATGGCATTCCACTAGGGAACATTTGACATAAAAGTGTAAAATTATGACGAAGAGTCTGTACATGGCCTCAAAATGTGAACAGCACAGGCGCACGACTGCCTTCTACTGGCAGAGATGTGTGCATGCGATGCGCAGGAATGAACCAGGTGGAGCAGCGGTGGGAGGTGGGGAGGAGCCAGGAGATAAGGAGGGTACCCAAGCAAGCACAAAAATCTGACTATGTAACCAAGCGTGGCACTTGGTTCGGTCTGATTTGCCCGCTTGGATACCTTCCCAGTGTACTTCCCCTTTGCCTGTGAACTGCTGCTTGCTTTGCTACCTGCATCTTTTGTCTGAAATCCTTCTTTCAAGAAGACAACAACTGAAGATCCCAGAACATTACCACAGGACCGCTGACAATGACAAATTTTATGTACTCAAATAATTTTAAAATAGTATATATACTATTAAGATTCTGACTAACCACTTCCAACATATGGGTTTTTTCCCAATATCCCCAAGCAATTCTCTGACACCAGCTAGGTGTTCTACAATTCAAACTCAACTGTGATATTATTGACCTGAAGACAGGTTACAGCCTTAGTCCCACAAAACTGCCGCCTCCCACCTTCAACCTTCAGAGATTAATCACTAGATAGTCACCTATACTTCTGACCAAGATATAGGTCAGAGAGGTTCCGACTACTTTCTCCCCAGGTACAACTGATTTGCTAGAATAGATCAGGGAACACAGATAAACATTTTACTTCACGCATTACCATTTTTTATAAAAGAACATAACTGAGAAACAGCAAGATGGAAGAGATGCATAGAGCAAGGTATGGGAAGAGGGCTTTGGACCTTCCAAGAGACCTCTCTGAAGGTACCATTCTTCCAGCACCTCCATATGTTCACCAACCCAACCCAGAAACTCTCTAAACACTGTTGGTTGGGATTTTTATGGAAACGTCATTAAATATTCATGAATGAATAAATCATTGTCCACTGGTGAGTGAACTTAATCTCTAACCTCTCTCACCTCCCTGGGGGTTGGGGGTAGGACTGAAAGTTCCAACTCTTTAATCACTGGTTAGCTCCATCCTTCAGTGAAACCCAAAAGCCACTGCATTAATATAAAACAATACTTTATTGCTTTCTTCACTTAGGGAGTTACAAGAGTTTAGGAGCTCTGTGCCAGAAACAAATGAAGACCAAATATTTACTTATCATAAATCACAAAATCACCACTGTATAGCCAATAAGTGTTTGTTGTTACTTTAGTAACATTTTTCTTCATTAATGTTATAAACCTAAAGCCTGAAATCCCCAGTGTCTTGCAAGGACAAATACTTCTCTCTCACAGACCTGGAGGATGACTTATGTGGCTAAGCTAGGTTGGTCCCAGGGGGGCAACTCTGTGAAGTGGGATGGCTGCACTTGGATTCAGGCTACAGGTTCAGCCTCAGACTGATCCATATTTTTCTCATCCTTCTTGTACCAGGGAATCTCCAAGGTATGTTTTTCTCATTGTGAATGTCAGGAGTGTGGGCATACACCACACCTTGTCTCTGTTCCTCTCATACTTGTTAACAGTCTATTGGCCAAAACAAGTCACAAGGCCCCACCAAAGCCAGTGAGGAAAGGAAGTATATCTGGCCAAAATGGTGAGAACAGGAAAGAAGATTCAATAAATAATAATCAAATCCATCACAGTTAAAGTCTAAGTATTTATGAGTTAGATAGACCAATTTAATCAACATCATCTATTATCAAATGAACTTCCCTCCTGGCCTCTGGACAGCCAAACTCTCAGGATGTAGGTGACTGAATATGAGCAGGTTCAATTCTCCCTCAAGATCGTGTCCTGTAGACCAACTTGCCGAAAGCTGGCCCTCTGGCAGCAGGGCTCCACTGGGGAGTCAAATAAGAAAAGCTGGAGCTTAGGGCACTGCAAAGTGAAGCAGCACCAAAGCAAACTCTTATTATCATCAAAGGGGGTGACACCTTTAATTTACCTCAAAATAAAACAATTTTCTTCTAAATCAGATGATGGCTGCCCTGTGAATACTGTTCATTTGCTGCCATAGGATATTTAACATACAGGGGACAAGAAGGAGGCTTAAAACTAGAGACAAGAGCTCATATAAACTTCGTAGTGAATTTAAGGGGACATCTTACCCTAGTGTGTCAAAACAGGTTTTTAAAAATAGCTCATAAGGCACAGTGTGAGAGTTAGAATGAAAAGGTATAGTGGGGTGAGCAAGTGTGGTATACAGGCTCCGCTCTTCAATTCAACTGTCTGCTTTTGGCTGAATCTCTGCTTTCATAGCCTTGGGAGTTTTACTCTAGGAGTGACAGAGAGCTGAGCTTTAATTCCTAACTCTGCCTGTATTATCTGTGTAATCTTGGTCAATCTCACTCTCTGAATTAGTTTCCTCGTTTGAAAATATCCACCTACTGTCACAGGCTTTTGGAACTCTTAATATGTCAAGTGTTTAAAGCAGCGCCTACTAGAGAGTGATCTCTCGTTGAATGTTAGCTTTTGTGCATGTCAGCAGCGTGGTCAGCACTACACACACATGATGAGACTCTAAAGGAATTTGCTCCCCAGGGATCTTCAAAACGAGATCTCTGGATTGCAGGTGCGGTAGTTATGACAGGGCTGCCAATTCATTGACCATCAAGAGGCAGCCCCTGTGCCATCTTCCTTTGAAACTGGGCATGTCTTTGTGACTTGGAGGAATAGAAAGAACATCATGGAAGTTCTGGGTGACTCCTGAAGCCTAACCTTGCTAATTCCTGGTGAGATTCTCTCCGGGAGCCATCAGGAGCTATGTTAAAAAACCCAGTGATCTTGAGGCTATCACACCCCAAGTTCCCATGGAGAGTGAGAGTTGCCCAAGGTGCCCCAGCCCTTCCAGCACAGACCCAGGTATAGAGCTTAGAAGCCTTTAAAACTGCCAGCCTCATCTACCACGTGACTTACTCAGAATCTGAGTAAGAACTGTCTCACTGAACCTAGTCAACCTCAGTTTCAGGAGCAAAAATAAGTGACTGCTACTGTTTCTAATCACTGCATCCCCATGATTTGTCATGGACCAGAGGATACTCGGGTCTTAGTGACCCTGAAGCCACCCCCAGTGGAAAGATACAGTCAAGGTAGCCATAGAGGGTGGGACTCTGGCCTTCCCCTATGTCAATCTAAAAAGTTTTTTCTTATGTTAAAATTCTGCATACTATTTTATTATTATTATTTTTTACTTGGGAGGAAAAAAAGGCTCCTGTTGGTAAAAGAAAAACTCTGAGAACCACTGAATTAGATAATATCTCAAGTGCCTTCTAGGTCCACAGTTTTATAAATGGAGTTCACATGAAATAATAATACTTGACTATGCACAGCAAGCCATCCACATTCTGTGCAAGGTGCTTTATGTTCATTGAATCATCACTGCTTATAATGCCCATCAGCCCCAATCAACCAACTGTTAAACAGCAAAGCAGGGTTTGAACCAAGGTTTTTTTCATCTCAGAGCCCACACTTCTAACTAGAACACAAGAGCAAAAGTGAGTCACCTTGCTTAACACAGAAAAGCACTCATGTTGCTTAATGCCAGTGGTGAACAAGGACCACATCGACCTGTAAATTGAGTCTTAGCTACACAACACAAACGGCTTCTAAAATATTGTTCAACCAAAATCACGGTCCAGACTCCACCCTTTTAGGTAAAGACATTGCCACTTGGGAGAGGTAATTCACTAAAGCATTTTTATACATTAGTTCTTTAGAGAACAATTATCTGTGGGGACCCAGATAATAAAAGAGGTGAGATAAAATTTATTGGTGGGGCCTAACCAGGTGGTGGTGCAGTGGATAAAGCATCGAACTGGGATGTGGAGGACCCAGGTTCGAGACCCCAAGGTCGCCAGCTTGAGAGCAGGATTATCTCTTTTGAGCAAAGCTCACCAGCTTGAACCCAAGGTCACTGGCTCAAGCAAGGGGTCACTCGCTCTGCTGTAGCCCCCCAGTCAAGGCACATATGAGAAATCAATCAATGAACAACTAAGAAGCTGCAACAAAAAATTGATGTTTCTCATCTCTCTTCCTTCTTGTCTGTCTGTTCCTATTTGTCCCTCTCTCTGACTCTGTTTCTCTTCCACACACACACACACACACACACAAAAAAAAAAAAAAAAAAAAAAAAAATTGGTGGGAAATGCCAGTGGAGATATGTTCTCTAAGCAAGGTAGAGAACCCCAAGAGACAGTTTTTTGTGTACTGGGAGATAGTATGAGGATACCGGGATCCAACTGATGACAAGCATCAGGGACTCTGGGACTAATGGAATCATAGGAAGTCCTCAAACAAAGCCCTGTATTTCCTTATTGATTCTTCCCAAAGGAACAGCCTTACTGAATGACTAACCCATAATACTAGTGTTATTTATTATTAATACTATATATTGAGTCCCCAACAGACACAGTACCCTTTCATATATTATTTTTAGTTTTTACAACCATCTGATGATGTGGGTATTAGTATTTGCATTCTACACATGAGAAAACTGAGGATCAGGCAGGTTAAACAGTCACCTAGGCCAGAAAATAATAAATAGGAGATAGAATTTAAATCCAGGATTCAATGATTGATTTCAAATCTAGTCTATTTCCTTAGAGAACCAAGAGACATCACTTGCTGGTGAGATTATCTCCATTTACCTGTACCCAGAAGGCTAATAGATATACTAAACCCCTGAGTCTTCCATCTCTTTTTTAAAAGGACACAAAAGAAAATTACATGAGATGGAGCATGTAAACCTGCTCTGTAAACTTAAAGTGCTACCATGCAATCAATCCACTAAAAATGTGACTCAAAAGAAGAAAATAAATTTAGCCAAGCACTGAAATCTATAATATTAATAGAGACAGTTGCTGCATGATGAGAAATTTAGGATAAAAATCAATTGGGAGAAAGGAGGGATTCATGAGGCATAACAAGTCCTAACAGCTGGGTCTATGCGTAATAAGAAACCTATATGTGTGTTCCAATACACAGTGAGAAATCTTGCCATATGTTTTACTTACGGTCTTGTGTGCTCAGGCACCTCTGAAGCACCTCACTGCTTATTGTGATGACATAAATTCTACATGTGACTGGAAGCAGCTCATACCACACTATCAAACGTATAACAGTTGAAAGAATAATCCAAAAAACTTTCATATACTTTTTAATCAAATTTTAACATTTCATCACATTTTAATCATATCCTTTCTCCCTCTGTATGTGTGTGTTTCTTTACAACTTGAGTGTGTATTCCTTAAGCATGAAGACATTCTCTTACATCACCAGAGCAAAGTCACCAAATCAGGAAATTTAATAACATTGTCATTAAATTCATGACATTGTCAGTTTTGAAGAGTAGGGGCCAGTTGTTTTGTCTTTTAATAGATGTTCCATATTTTGAGTGTTTCTGATGTCTCCTCATGATGAGATTCTGGCTAAGCATTCCTGACCAGAATACCACACAGATGATGCTACATCCCTTTATCATGTCATGAGGCTCATAGTGCCCGCCTCTATTTTTTTGATGATACTTATAATTAGTCAAGATGTTGAGTTTCTCCACTGGACAGATACTGTTTCTTCTATTGCAATTAATAAGTGATCCATGGGGAAATACTGTCTTAATACTAACCTTTGATTTCATGGTTAGTACACCCAGCTGCCTATAAGTCTCTGCTCCAGAAGCTTTTCTCACTGATAAGAAAGATGCAAGATGAGCTTTATAATAACAATTTAGGTACTACTTGATATAAGAGCATGTGGTCATAAAAAATGTATTTATATTTCCTCTCTAGACAAGCTCACACAGAACTGTTTTTCCTAGTTTGTTTGTTTTTCCCCCAACTAAGCACAACCATCAACTCTGGAACTTGCATGAGAGAGTGAAAGGAGCACTTGGAAAGAGGGTAAGGAGGTGGTGATCTAGTTTGGGAACCCGGGGCTGGATGAACTGCACAGTGGCTGAGCATCTTGGATCCCCATCCAATAGAAGGTGGCCCAGACTCAGTGTTTTCTGTCTCATGCTCTCAGAATAGAAGACAGTTCAAATAGGTTTATTCTTCCCCCTGAGAAAACAGGGGTGCCTCTGACAACATCAGGTGAGTCTGCTACCACTGGTAAGGGAGATCATTTAGTTAGGAATCCCACCAGAAATAAGCAGCCAGGGAAACATTCTCAGAGATACTGATATGGGCAGAGAAGACCAAAATAGCAATAGGGACTTGGCTGTAGCGAGGCTTTCATTTGGGAAGTCTCTTTTCCCTGAGAGGCCTGAGACAACCCCATCCAGAGGTACCAGGATGTGCAAGGGAGGGACCCAGCTATTGAATCAGCCTGGTTCAAAGTGCTTCTCTGTCCCTCCAGACCCAGGAAAAGCAAAAGGGAGCAGCAGCAGGAGGATCTCACTGCATTTCTCTTCCACCAAGACAGCTGACAGTTGGCCTGGGTAAACCTTTCTTCTGGTCCCTCAGGTAGCACCACCAGGGACCAATGGGCACCTGACTAACCAAGCAGAACAAGATGACACTGCAAAGACTGCAAAAATGAAACTGCCATCGGAACCACAATTCACAAAATTAGGCCAAGAGCTATATGCTTAACTTTAATCCAGTGTTAACACCATAAACAAAATGTCCAGGATACAAATAAATACCACCTGCCAAGACAGGAAAACACAACTTGAATGAGAAAAGATAACTAACCAATGCCTATACTGAGGTGACTTAGATATGGGCATTATCTGACAAAGATTTTTAAAGCTGCCACCAGAAAAAATAATTCAACAATTAATTACAAATACTTTTGAAATAAATAAGAAAATTCTGGCCCTGGTTGGTTGGCTCAGTGGTAGAGCATCTGCTCAGTGTGTGGATGTTCCGTGTTCAATTCTAAGTCAGGGTACACAAAAGAAGTACCTATTTGCTTCTCCCTCCATTTGCTTCTCTCTCTCTCTTTCTCTCTCTCTCTGTTGCTCTTTCCCTCCTGAAGTCATGGCTCAATTGGAGTGAGTTGGCCCCAGGTGTTGAGGATGGCTCCATGGCCTCCGTCTCAGGTGCTAAGAAGAGCTTGGTTGCTTAACAAGGGAGCAACGATGGGCAGAGCATTACCCCCTAGTGAGCTTGCTGGGTGAATCCTGGGGAGGGGGGGGCTCATGCAGGAGTCTGTTTCTGCTTCCCCTCCTCTCACTGAATAAAAAAATAATAACAAAAATAAAGAGCATTAAAATACATAATGACTGAAAACTTCCTAATGTCGATAAAGGACACAAGCCAACAATTTCCAGAATTTGAACTGACCCTGATAGAGTAATCCCAAAGAAATGCATGCTGAGACACATCATAATTAAATTTCTTATCACTAAAGACAAAGTCTTGAAAACTGCTTACATATAGTAGAATAGCAATTTCAATGACAGCAGATTTCTCCTGGAAATTATGAAGGCCAGAAGGATAATATTTTTCAAGTGCTAAAAGAGAAGAACTGTTGACTGTCAATTCTATACACAGTGAAACACCTCTTAGGAATGAAGGAAAAATAGGAACTTTCTCTGATGAAGAAAAACAAAAATAATTTCTTGGTAGTAGATATGGATGGAAAGGAAGTTCTTAGAACATAAAGGAAATTATAAAATAAATATTCCTGTAGCATCAGGAACAAAGTGACAACAGAATAGAAACATAGGTAAATACAATAGTCTATAATTGTCCTCATTAGTTTCATTAATCATATTTGAGAACCAAACAAAAAGTAGAACACTACTTAATACCCAAGACAATGACATTTAAAAACGGGGAAGGTAAAGAGACCTCAGTGGTGGTGCGGTTTCTAAACTTCACTCAAAGTGGCAAATTGTTGATTCAAGTAAACTATTACAAGTCATGTATGTATATTGTAATACCCTGAACAACCGCTATTAAAATATACTGTAAAGGAGATACACTCAAGAATATTATAACTAAAATTGAATTGGAATCCTCTAAACTGTTTAGGTAACCCAAAGGAAAACAATAAAAAAACCCTTAAGAACAAGAACCAGAGAAAACAAATAATAAATTACTGAGTGAAGTACTGCAAATAACCCTAAATGGAAAAAGTCTAGTTATGCCAACCAAAAGACAGAGATTGGCAGGAAAGATAAAAAAAATATGACCAAATTTATGCTTCTTAAAAGAAACTTCAAATTTAACGGCATAGATAGGTAGGTTGAAAATAAAAGGATGGGGAAGGTATACCACGCAAACGTTACTTCTTTAAAAAAATAAAGCTAAAAGGACTATATTAATATCTGATACCATCAACCTCAAAGCATAGACAATTACTAGAGTCAAAGAAGAATGTTACAATAATGATAAAAGGATCAATTCACCATGAAAACATACTGGTCTTAAATATGTACTCACTAGTAAATAGAGACTCAAATTACATGAAACAAAAACTGACAGCTAAAAAATGGTATAGACAAATCCATTTTGAAGTGGGAACTTCAAAAGTTCTGTCTAAGCAAGCAGTTAAAAAATTAGACAGAAAATAAGCAAGTATATCAGAGACATGAACATAGTCAACCAACGGTATCTAATTGATATAAATAGAACACTTCAACCAACAAGAGAAAAGCACATTTTGTTTTCAAGTGCTCCCCGAACATTTACCAAGATAGACCATATCTTAGGCCATCAAATAAACCTTAAAAAATGTAAAAGAATTAAAATAAATATACTGTGATATAAAACAGCAATGGAATCAAATTAGAAATTAGTAACAGAAGGAAAATAGGAAAATCTCTAAATATGTAAAGTTAAATGATATATTTCAGAATAATTCATGGGTTAAAGAGAAAATTTCAAAAAAAAAAGTTAAAATACCATAGAAGAAAATAGACATAAACAGGACATATAAAAATTTGTGAAATATAGCTGTTAAGAGGGAAATTTATAACACTGTTTACTTTAGAAATGAGGAAAGAGCTCAGATTGATAACCTAAGTTCTTACCTCAAGAAACTAGATAAAGAACAAAATAAATTCCAAAAAAAAGCAGAAGGAAGGAAAGAAGAGAAATTATAATTATTGAAATTATAAACAGGAAATCTATAGGAAAAAAATCAGTGAGACAAAAACTGAATTCAAAGAATTGATAAAATTAGGAAATTTCTACTAATAAAACTGATAAAAATAAAGACAAGATACAAACCACCAACATCAGGGATTAAATTACCACACATCCTGCAGTCATTATAAAGATAAATGAATACAACCAACAATTTTTTATTTCTAAATTTGACTACTTAAAATAAATAGACCAATTCATCAAAAACTATAAACTACACAACTAAATCAAGATGAAATAAACAGCCTGACCAGGTGGTGGCACAGTAGATAGAGCATCAGTCTCTGAGGACACAGGTTCGAAACCCCCAAGGTCGCTGACTTGAGTACAGGGTCACCAGCTTGAGCATGGGATCACCAGCGGGGGCATAGGATATAGACATGATCCCATGGTTGCTAACTTGAGCCCAAAGCTAGTTGGCTTGAAGCCCAAGGTCGTTAGCTTGAACAAGGGGTCCCTGGCTTGGCTGGAGCCCACCCATGTTCAAAGCACATATGAGAAAGCAGTCAATGAATAACTAATGCTTCTCATCTCTCTGTCTCTTCCTGTTTGTCCCTGTCTGTCCCACTCTCTCTCATAAAAATAAATAAACAATCAGAATAATAACCATCAAATAAATAAAATCTTAAAGAAAGCCAGGCCCAGATGGCTTCACTGAACAATATTATGTTAATAAGAATTAACACCAATTTTATCTAATCTCTTGTGCAAGACAAAAGAGGAGGTACTTTCACCTGACCAGGTGGTGGCGCAGTGGATAGAGCTTTGGACTGGGATGCAGAGGACCCAGGTTTGAGACCCCGAGTTCGCCAGCTTGAGCGCAGGTCCATCTGGCTTGAGCAAAAGCTCGTCAGCTTGGACCCAAGGGCGCTGGCTCCATCGAGGGGTGGCTAGGTCTGCTGAAGGTCTGCAGTCAAGGCATATGTGAGAGGGCAATCAATGAACAACTAAGGTGTTGTAAGGGCAATAAAAACTAATGAGTGATGCTTCTCACCTCTCTCTGTTCCTGTCTGTCCCTATCTATCCCTCTCTCTCTCTCTCTGTCCCTGTAAAAAAAAAAAAAAAAGAGGAGGTACTTTCTAAATCATTATATTAAGCTAGTATTGTTCTGATCCTGCAGAGACAGCACATGAAAAGAAAACCAGAAATAACACTTCTCATTTAATGCAAATCCTTAACAAAATCATAGAAAATAAACTAACAATGTATAAAAATAATTATATATCATACTAAGTGGGATTTATTTCAAGTATGCAAGGTTGGTTCAACACTAGAAAATCAATCCAGGCAATTAACCATATCAACAAGCTAAAGAAGAAAGATCCATGTTCGTCGCGTCTCTGCCTTTGTGCTAGGGTCTTTACCAGATGGACCAGGGCAATTCAAGAGGTTTTCTGGAAAAGGGGCATATTCCTGTAAATGCTAGTCTTTATAAAGAGCTGCTTGTCTTTTGGGTATTTACTGAATTACCTTCTAAGTGCTAAACCAGTGATGGGCAATCTTTTGTGCTTGGTGTGTCAAAATTCGCCAATAAACTGAGCATAAATTGGGTGGTGTGTCACTTCGAGAAAAATGGCCTAACCGGAAGTCCCAGAACTAGATGCTCTGTGCCAGAGTTCTGTTGTTTTGGCCTACAGACCTCTGGCACAGAGTGTCTACACTACAGCAAATGTTTTATCCTCGGCTACTGCACCTGGCCGTGCAGGAGTCGAGGATGAAATGTCCTTCTCGGCATGTGGCCCCATACTTCTCTGATATGCAACCTCACGTCATCGAAAATGGCTACACGTGTCAGTGCTGACATGCGTGTCATAGGCTTGCCATCATGGTGCTAAACAGTATATCTGATGCTTCCATACTTTCTCTTATTTAATTTATATTCTTGTCCTTACTTTTCTAATAAGGAAACTGATTCCCAAAGGCAAAAATGATTTGTCCAAGGTTGTAGAGCTATTATGTAAAGGAGCTGGTGTCCAAGTCTAACTCCTATGTCCATTATACCCCCCACAGATAACTGGAAGTAAGCTATCACAGGATCTGCTCTTAAAAACTGGGTGGAACCTGACCTGTGATGGCGTAGTGGATAAAGTGTCGACCTGGAATGCTGAGGTTGCCAGTTTGGAACCCTGGGCTTGCCTGGTCAAGGCACATATGGGAGTTGATGCTTCCTGCTCCTCCCCCCTTTCTCTCTCTCTCCCCTCTCTTAAATGAATAAATAAAGAAATAAAAAATTAAAAAAATAAAACTGGGTGGAAATGTAGAATTAGAGGTCCAACCCCCTCAGTTTCTTAATGAGAGGTAGAGGGACAGTCCCATGGCTTCATTCCTGGGAGCCCAGGGTAATGCCACAGAACAGAATAAACAAATATTTTATGTAGAATACAAACTAGAGAAACTCCAATTTTTAAAGGTCAAAGGATTATTAACCTTGCTATTGATTGTATATCCTATCTAAATAATTTTCTTTAGTATTTGATTGTATGTAACTATGAGAGCAAAAGGAAAAAAAACCCACATAAAATAACTTACCCACCCAGAATTCCAACACCCTAACAAATCCCTAACAGGTCCTCTGCTTTCAGTTTTGCATATTTCTCTTCAGTCCTTGTTTATCTCCATGCTTATGGCATTTTTCAAATAATTCACTAAGTCTTTTGATACATTTTAATTGGGCACCTAATATAAGCTAAGGAATTTGCTAGACTTTGAGGATATAATGAGAAGCATTATAGACAAGCCCATCATCATGGGTTTAGAGAATGATTAGGCCATTGTTATTACTACTATACCATGGAAATATTCTTACAGATCTACATAGTTATATATTTGAGCCCCCAAAACACATTCCATTTGGGTTAAACATAATTTGCTTACTTATTTTTAATGTAGAATGCTTTGTTTCCAGATTTTTTACCATTTTAGATAATAACATAGTATGTATGTGTGCATAGATGTGTTTTTGTTGCTATTTATTGTTACTTGACACTTCAAGGAGTAGAGCTGTGGGCTAACAGCTGAGTGAGTATCTCTATGGTATTTAAAGGTATTGCGACATTTATTTCTGAAATGGTTGTCCATACTTTGAGTTTTACTATATGTGTAGCAACTTTGGGTATTGTGATCTCTAAAAATATTTTAATGAAACTTTCAAACATGAACAAAAATAGTCAAATGGGCTTCCATGTATAATACACTCAATCCCCACAATTATTAATACCACTTCTGAACTATTTCTTTTATTGGAGTGAGTTTTGCAGAGGTTTGTTTTTTTTAACCCATGTTACAAGAGGTACTTGAACATCATAGCTTCGGGTTGAGACAAATTTACCCGTTTTATAAACCTGTCAGCGTCTAGTTAGAGCATTTACATGGGAAAATTTGAACTGCATGCTACACTGGCAAGAACTCAAGGTGCAATTTTGTGTATGGACACCCAGGGGGAGGCTTGAAGAGGGAGAATCTATCTCCTGACTCCTCAGTTCATCTGACCCCTCACTATGTCCATTTGTTTCAGAGAGCTCTGTCTGGAGCCTGTGTTTTGCCCTAAATCAAATAATTTCTATGCCGGAACATTATTTTTAAATAATGTTTAAGTACAAGATAACTATGTGACCCCAAGGTAAAAATAATGGAAAAGAAAATGTTTAATAAAAAGATAAAAATGAATACAATAAATTTTCATTTACATTTCCATTATATTTTATTTATAATCTCCATATATTAAATGTCAGATGCCTTTTTATTAGTTGTATAAACCATATTTTATTGTTCAATTGATATCTTTTTTTGTTATAATCATTTGGGAATCTTGGTTGGGATGGATTTGAACATCTTTTTCATCTCCCATAGGTATGTGTATGTGTGTATAAAATATAGTTGCTAATATTATATTATAGGGAATAACATATATTATCATATATCAAATTAATAATAATATATATGAACAGTCAGACAATTCTGGTGTTCAATGCCTTCTATATCAAGAATCTGGCTATATCACAGGAACAATGCACAGCAGACTACTCAGTCACCCAAAGAATCAAGCTTATCAACAGAAGTCATGTTTGCCATGGCTTTATGATGCAGGATGGGGAGAGCTAGTGTTTTGAAACTAATACATCTGGTTCAAATCTTGACTCTGGCCTTATATTAGCTGTACTAGTGTAAGGACTTAACTCTCTGAGATACATTTATAAAATGAGAACAACTGTGGACCCCAGTCAAGTATGTTTTAACAAATGTATCTGTGGACACACTTTAATACTGTGAAGATATTTTTAATATCTACTTCATAAAGATGTTGTTAAATGAGTTTAAGTAGTTAAAGTGCCTGTCGCAATACCTATAGAAGGCAAACAAGTGGTAAGGGTTAACAATCATGACTAGTTGTTTCACTTATTGTTGATTGTGCATATAATTTAAAATATTATTTTATAGAAAAGTACACACAGGGAATTCCAGTGCTGCTGTGCATTCTACCTGAAGAATGGGGCTAAACAGGGAACAATGCACCTTGGTTGGTGATCCTGTCTCTGTCTCCACCTCTGCCAGGAGTGTTATTCTAACTCCACTTGTCTACATGCTGTGCTTTCCTCCATAAGGAAAAATAAAAACCTTTCTGGTCAGTGGTTTCCAGAATGTGAAACAACAACAAGCAGTGGGGAAAGGAGTCTGAAATAAGACAACTACCTTTTCATTTTGATAAGGACATAAAAAAAATAAGCTTCCTACTTTTCATCATCATCATTATCACCACCATCATCGTTGTCATCATTACTTAAAAAAGCAAGAATATTTATTTACAAATAAGAAAAAAATATCCCAGAATAAAGGTTGTCAGATACATATTTTTTTTTACAGGGACAGAGAGAGAGTCAGGGAGAAGGATAGATAGGGACAGACAGACAGGAACGGAGAGGTGAGAAGCATCAATCATTAGTTTTTCGCCGCCGTCGCGACAGCTTAGTTGTTCATTGATTGCTTTCTCACATGTGCCTTGACCGCGGGCCTTCAGCAGACCGAGCAACCCCTTGCTGGAGCCCGCGACCTTGGGTCCAAGCTGGCGAGCTTTTGCTCAAGCCAGATGGGCCCGCGCTCAAGCTGGCGACCTCGGGGTCTCGAACCAGGGTCTTCCTCATCCCAATCCGACGCTCTATCCACTGTGCCACCGCCTGGTCAGGCTGTTGTCAGATAAATTTAAACTTATGAAAAAATCTTATGATATTTTACTTTTACTTCTTTAGAGCAAAAGTTAAGATATTCTTAGCTCAGAGTCAGTTCAAGAAACAGCATTTAAGAACCACATCCTTACCTCATCCTTGGACTCTTTTAACAACTTTAAAGCATATGCTCAATTTCTTTGAGATTTGCTGGCTATTTATGGAAGATTTGATCACATATACTGCATGTTTATATATATGCACTTACTGATACAGTCACTTAATGTCTTAACATGTTACAGCCTCCACTAATACCTACTCGTGAAGTGCTGGAGAAAAACAAACACTTAAGTACTGCCAGGTTTAAGTCACACTCGTAATGTGTGGGCAGAGTTTGAGAACCCTTGTCAATAATATAGACTGACACCCAAATTCCTCCTAGTGCTGTGTCAAGAGATGGTGACATGAACTAGTAAACAATATATTTTCTATAATCTCTGAAATAGCAAAAATGAAGAGAGTCAAAAAAACTCTCTTGGAAAACATGGGCTTCTGTCACATTTATTAGAAGAATCAGAAATTCTGGAACACCCTCAGATAATTTCTGATACTTTGGAAGGATTCATTATTTATCCTGGCTTTTGAGTTCAAATTTAAAATATTTTGAGTTTAAATTACTTGAAATGATGTTTTCCAACTTATTCAAGCAAGCAATGGTATGTATAAGCTAGAAGACACATAAAGCTATTATGAACAGATTTCTTTCCCAGAAACTTAAGTACTGGTGATTTTAGAACTGAGCTCCCTCAACTCTCCCACTGCATACTTCCCCAACTTAATGTATCTGACTGAGGTGCCCAAGGCTCTCTCAGTAGGTGAGAAGCTCATTAGGAAACATCTCATTGATAAGTTTTAACTCCCCTGAGATTGTGCGTACATTTGAAAAGGAATGCTTAAACTAAGGAAAAAGAGGCCTATTAGTTTTTATTGCTGTGTAACAAATTATTCAAACACTTACTGACTTAAAACAATAAACATTTATTTTTATTTTTCATGTATTCTGTGGGTTAGAAATCAGAACACAGCTTAATTGGGTCCCTTGGCTCAGAGTCTCTGACATTGTTACAGCCAAGGTGTCAGCTGAAACTGAATCTTTTTTTCTTAAGGTGAGAGGAGGGGAGATAGACTCCCACATGCACCCTGACAGTGATCCACCTGGCAACCCTGTCTGAGGGCTGATGCTCCAGTACCAAGCCATTTTTAGCTCCTGAGTTGACATGCTCCGATGGAGCTATCCTCAGTAACCCGGGTCACACTAGAACCAATCAAGCTACTGGCTGTGGAAGGGGAAGAGAGATAGAATGGGGAGAGGGAAGCGAGGGGGCAGAAACAGACGGTCGCTTCTCATATGTGCCCTGGCCAGGAATCGAGCCCCCAATGTCCATACACCAGGCGACACTCCATCCACTAAACCACCAGCCAGGACCTGAAACAGAATCTTACCTCAAGACTCAAACAGGGGCCTGACCTGTGGTGGCGCAGTGGATAAAGCGTCGACCTGGGAACACTGAGGTCGCCAGTTCAAGACCCTGCACTGGTCTGGTCAAGGCACATATGGGAGTTGATGCTTCCAGCTCCTCCCCCCTTTCCTTCTCTCTCTCTCTCTCTCACTCTGTGTCTCCTCTCTAAAATGAATAAAATAAAAAGAAGTTTAAAAAAAAAAGACTCAAACAGGGGATGGTCCACTTTCAAGCTCACCACATGGTTGCTGGCAGGATAAAGTCTCGCACAGCTGTTGGACTGAGGGCCTCAGTCCTCTTCTGGTTGTCAGTGGGAGCCTCAGCTCCTGGCCATGTGGGGCACCTCAGAGTGCAGCTCACAACCTGGCAGCTAACTTCTCTTGGAGTGAGCAACAGAAAGAGAGAGACAGTGCCCAAGACAGATGCCAAGCCTTTACGTAACCTCCTCTCAGAAGTGAACAACCCAGTGGCTTTGTCTAGTTTATCTGTTAGGAGTGATTTACTAACTTTGGCTGACACACAGGAAGGGAGCACACCAAGAGCATGAATCCAGGAGGTCAGGAGCATTTGGTACCATTTCAGAGGCCCCATCACAGAAATTAGAAGGCTCTATCTAATCCTAAATTTCCCAATGTTAGAAATCAGAAGGGAGTTATAAGGAAACTGTACATACTAACACAGGCAATGTTACTGTTCTCGGTTTTGTTCTTACCGCATCCCAGTCCCGAGAACAGTGCCTGGCACACAACTAAATGTCAGGCTGCCTGCAGGGTGAACATGCTGTGTCCCCTCTGGACTCCTTTACTCACGTCTACAACCAGGGGTTCGGAGTCTATCACCTCCGTTCTGCTCTTCCAGCTCTGGGCACTGGAGGATGCATATTCACACACACAAACTGACTTCAGGGCCAGATCTCTGAATCTCTGTATTAGAAGGTGTTAAAGCAAATACTTAATTTTTAAAATAATAATGAAGCCTATTTAATTACAAACTCTCACTAAAATATTAATAGAGTTTTAATAGATTTTATTGAGAGCAATATTTTATTTTTAAAGCAATAAATTATTTAAAATGTGTCTTTCTTGCTTAGGAATATGTATCTTGTGTGTTTTATAACATTCCTAAAGACCAGTAAGATAGTCTGTATATAATTTATATTCTATATATATTATATACATACATAAATACACATATGTGTATAGATATATGCATATACTTATATATCTATAGCTATCAATGTTTTACATATATGTGTATATATGTATCTATATATGTATGTGTGTCTGCATGTGTGTGTGTATATAGAGGGGGGGGGCTGGAGAGAGAGAAAACTCGGGTTTGTTGAAGGACTTTATAAACCATCCCTCTCACCTGGAATAATAATAGCAATTGGCCTTCCTGACTTCCCTACTGCTATTGTCCCCTACAACTCAGTCTCAGTCCCAAATCAGATATCTAACTCATTATATCACTTCCCTAATCAAAATCCCTAAATGGCTTCTCATTGTATTCTGAAGAAAACCCAAACTCCTCCTCCCAAGACCCAAATTCAGTGGCTCTTACCTACCACTGACCTTGTCACTAGTCCCTCCAACAATTGTTCGCCTTCTACCATCCCAGCACATACTTCCTTTCAGTTCCCAGGACACACCACGGCCATCTCTCCTTGAAGGCTCTATTACTCTGTTGCTTTCTGTTCTTTCTACCAAGTTCATTCTGCCCCAGGTCAACATGCCCGGCTTCTCCCTCTTTGTCACCCTGTATCATTTGCCTTGTAGCCCCTAAGGCTATCTCTTTATTTACTTACCAGTTTATTGCTGTCTCCTGCACTTGAATGTAATGCTTCATATGACCAGAAAACTACTCCCTTTAGCTCAAGGTAGAATCCTCAGTATCTAGAAAACTGCTGTTTATTTTCTTGTTACTCATGTCCTTATTGCAAAATGGGAATGAAGGAAACACATACTCATGTTTTTTGAAGGGACATTAAAAAATATAGAAGTAATTTTCAATGAGAAGACCAACACATAGTAGGCATAAAATAAATGTCAATTCTTCCCCATCTCTTCCAAAGAATGTACAATTCACTTACTATCACTTATTTTAAAACATCGTCATGCCCTGGCCAGATAGCTCGGTTGGTTAGAGCATCATTCTGAAGTACAGAGGTTGCTGGTTCAGTCCCCAGTCAGGAGACACACAGGAAAAAATTGATGTTTCTGTCTCTCTCTCTCTCTCTCCCTCTAAAATCAATTAAAAAAAAAAAAAAAAACAAAGAAACCACACACCATCATATGACACAACAGACAAAATAATCCTCAGAATCAAAGGAACCACATCCTTAACCTTTTTTCAGAACACCTCTGAGAGCTCCTTATTTAACCTCTCACTGGAAAAAGGCTGGTTATTTTCCCACTTTCCCTACTTAAATTTTCTCTACAAAAAGCCTTTATTCCTAGGTCTACCTTTTTCCAGAAAAAAATCAGAGCAGTTTCCCTCATTTGATCTCAAGGGTTTTTCACAACAGGACCCCAGATTTGGCCTGTGTATAGCTTTACCTCCTTGGCATCCTGCAGCCTCTCAGCCACTGGACTTCTCCTAAATCAGGGGGTGCTTCATGACTGTTATGACTGTCTAACTTGGGACATGTTGCTCTGTCTTGGCACTGTTTTCTTTTGAGACCTAACTCAAATACTGACTTGCCATTGACCTTCCTCAGTTTTTTCGGGTAGAGTCAAATTGCTGGCATCTTAATGGGAGTTGACTACCTACCTATATATAAATTTCTCCTCCTATTTGTGGTTAAACGAGCTGGCTACTTTTCCTCTGGTCACATGAGTTTACTTGGAAGCAATCAAGTGACATATTCTTTGCTGAGAGCAGTATCTATGGTATTGCGACACATTTAATCAAACTCACTAGGTTTATAGGACCCAACTTGCCTGCTGTTGGTGTGAAAACACTAATTTCTAATTAGCAAAATGCTTTGAACTCTGAAATACATTCACACCTTCAGTGCTTTCTGCAGCTCACAGCAGGAAGTTTGCACAGTCCTGACCAGATGCTCAGCCTGGTTTCACTGAGAAAATTTCCTCCATATTCTCTAAGAACCTTGAATAGACATTGTGCATATTCAATATTCACATTAATAGACCTGAGTCCTTTTCCCTCCCTGAGATAGGTTCCCTCTACCAAGTAATTATAAAATGTATTCAGGGATCAGTCACATATAGTGATAAAAATTATAAATCATCCTTAAAAACACCCTGCTAACTGGGCTTGGTTCCCCCTTTCCCAACTAAGGAAAGAGGTCTAGAGGGACTGAACAAGTTGCTTAGGGTCCGGTAGTCATTTTTTGACAGATTTGGGACTTAACATCAAATCTATTTTACTAGCTGCCTACCATTTGCCTCAAATTAAAGGATAAATTTGAATTTGCTTTAAAAGTATAAAGTCTGATGCATCATCATCATGTCGCCTGACACCCCCACCCATGCCACCCACTGATTCCTGTACTGCTGTACCACTCCCATCTAGGTCACCATTCTGGGCTCCATATATTTCCATTTCTAAATCATATGAATTGTGTGCAGCTCAACCTTGTATTCATTATCAAATAAGAATGGTGGGCCAGGTTTTCCAAAGTGTGGTTCACAACTGATCTACCTCAGAATTACCTCTAGCACTGAAGAGTTTTGTTTTGGTGGAATCAGAATTTCAAAGGCGGTGGTAGCTTCTGGAGATAACCATTTCTGCCCCGGAGTCAGTGATCTGAATGCGTGGCAAGTTTGAAGCTCAGAGCTCTGAGGGGCATACAGTAAGCATCCCTTATCCCTCCCTAGCAATACACCTGCAATACTCACAATGAATTACTCCTCCCAGAGTGCAAGCAAGGAATGAAAAATAACATTTAGGGATGATCCTTTTGCTCGTTTGCTTTTTCAGTTAACCTTGTGAGACATGGATGAGGTGGATGTAATGGGACCAGTTTCATACTTTCAAGTTCAGTGTCTGAGTAGTTAAGTCATTGTTAAAGCAGTCCTAAACCTCAATCCCAATCTTACTCTGATTGCGTTAAAGTTTGTGTATGTAACCCACTTCCTTCCCATAGTGGTGAGGTTGGTCGCTTCTGTTTTCCACATAACACTTTCTTTGTGACTTTCTTTACTCATTATTTGCTCTAAATCTTCATTTTCCCTAGATAGAGCCTGGAAAACATATTGCAGGGGAGGAAGGAGAGCCTGACTCTGCTACCCAAAGGGGCCTGGTTGAATTTTGCATGTCTCGTTTTCATTTCTGTCACTTAAGTAGGTAATTCTGGGCATCCGTGCCACCCAGTTAGACTCAGTGATGGATGAGACTGTCTCTCCCACTTCCTCTGTGACTCCCAACAGCCCTGAAAACCAAGTTCCACACGGAGGAAACCTTTGGGAAGCACTCGTGACGGATGATGGCATCTGTGTCTGACAAGCACAGCATCGTCTGTGCACCAAGAATAAACAGGCTGGGTCTAAATTAAGAAAAGTGTCAAGCCCTGTATCCCAAAGGTCTGGTCCTGGGGTCATGGAAATGGCCTGAGCGCTAAGTAAAAATAAGGTTTAGAGTTAGTGAAGATGGGCATGAATCTGAAGATCTCAGCAGCCAATTCTTTTTCCTTTTATTCATAGAAAGGCATTATACATAGTGGTGATGAGGGTGGACTGTGGAGCCGGACTGCCTGCTTTAGTCGTTCCTCCCACTCCTTACTATATCACCCTGACCGATAATCTCAAGCACCTTGGCCTCCCCATCTATTAAGTGGGAATAACAATAGAACCTACCTAGTAAGTTAGTTCTGAGGCCCAAATGAGTCAGCATGTAGCCTAGTGACTGGCATATAGTCAGTAACTCTAAATGATTAAAATCTTATCAATCTTGATTACTAATAAAATACTATTGAGTAGCCCCTTGGCTTACATTATCACAGACTCTCTGTGAAGGATGTCTTGGTAGCAGGTGTTATCTGTGCTGCACTCATACCTTTGTGGCCCAATTCAGAGTTCCCTCAGGGACAGCCTCAGTACATGCTGATTACCCCCCCCCCCCACATGCTAGCACGACATTCTTTGCCACCCTGCCTGCCGGTGTTTTCTGGCAGGGTCAGGTGAAGTGCTAAGGATAAAATGCCCACGGTACACCCTCAGGCTGTGAAGCATGGCAGCTGCAGGCAAGTCCTCAGCTTCCTGGCTACAGTTGAGGCTGTCCTAGACACTCACTCAGAATCTCTAGTGAGATTTAGCTCCCTGCGCCCACAATGACAACTTGTTTGTTAACACACTCAGTATTGGCCCCTTCCCTTTCTTGCCGCGTTCACCTCGTCCCTAACATGTCTGTGGGATCACCTCCCAGATGCCTGCAAGCAACGCCTTCTCTCAGCACTTGCCCAATAGATGAAAACAGCACGGATGTCTCCCCACTTTCCGTGTGAGACCCGGAGAAGTTAACTGCGCTCCAGAGGTCATGATCTTTTCTCCTTCATGATATAGCCTCCTGGTCCTTACAATGTGCCTTTAAGTACAAAAAAAGTCATGGTTACAGTTCTCTGGGGACAGAGTAGGAAACAGTTGGAAGTTAGGAAAGGTTCTGCAGAGAGTGACATTTGATCTGCTCCTGCAAAGGTGTGCGGCACTTACCTACCTGAGAAGGTAGGCAGAGATGGGACTACTAAGCAGTTATATACACAAGAATGATCCTGTGAGTTGTTAAAATATGTACTAACACACTCTCACAGAAGTTGGGCAGCAGAACTGTCTCCTCCCTCCAATGCTCCCCATAGCTCTGTGTCCCCACCCTTCCTGTAGGAAGTCCCAGCTCTGTCTATGACCCAGCAACTTCTGAGTTAACACAATAGGCAGCGTTCTGCACTCTAGTCCAGAAAGAGCCAGTGACTGTACTGATCGGTTGGTCCCTAGACCTTACTGGTTATTAAATATTTATAATAAACCCTTTTGGCAAAAGGAAGATCACAAGGATATTTACTGATTAAATCCCATGTTCTTCCTCTCTCCTTCCTTTTCAAATGCCCCATTCATCTTATGGCTGAAAAATAAATGTCTGTTTGATACAGTGGCCAACATAAATTTTTAATGCCATGAGCAATTACCCCGTCAGTTCCTTCCCAATAGCTGGAGAGCTGGTGAAACAGAGCCCAGTGCTTAGCTGTGAAGACTTCCCCCTAAGATAGCAGAAACATATGGTCTTTCAACAAGTCAGTAATTCCCCAGATTTCCCTCCAGTTGGCTGGGGAGAGACTAAGCCTGCAAAGTCATGGTTAGAGAAAGTGTGCTGTGGGTATGAGGTTTGGTGAGCCAAGCAATGGAAAATGACTGCGAGGGAAAGACAGGCACAAGGAATGAACAAGGCTGCCAAGTCTGCTGTTCAGGTTGGAAGGATGTATTTTTCACATTAATGAAGTCATGTATGCCGACACTTTGAACTCGTTCCTTTGCGGGGGCGGGGGCATGAGGTCATGATTACAGACGGAGAGTTTACAATTTAAACATCAGAACTCCCTTTACACCAGGCTTTAGATTAGAAAGTGATGTGCCGTGGTATTTTGAATATATTTGTATGCAATTGTACCTTTTAATTGCAAGATGCAGGCTGTGCAGGGATAGAAGGAAATCAACTGTCCCAAGAGAAATGGCTGCCAGAAGGGATTCAGAAATATTCAAATTAGATTCCAAAAGGCATATTTAAAAGGAACATATACTGATTTTTGTGTATGTTGATCCTAATGAAGAGTGAAAAAAGTAATGAAGATACATCTCTCAGAAAGAAACAATCAAAATGAGAGGCAGGCTCCTAACAGCCTCAAAGACATGTCTTCTGTAGACGGTTCATTCTTAAAGCAGTTACCTGACACAGCTCAGTCAGTTACCTCATTCTGGCCACACTGCTATGGATATCTTTTTGAAAATAACCATCTTTGATAGTAATTGTTTTCTATTTATCTATTCTGGAAGCCAGTTGACATCAGCGAGGTAAAAAGGTAGATGTCGGAAGTATACAGCAGAGTTGGGAAGAATGGGAAAGGGGTGGTGAAACCTTCCCTATCTCTGTCTACAGAAGACCTCCTGTTCCCTGAGTTCTCACTAGGGGTGAGGCTGGGCTCCAAGGCTCTGGAAATGCATGCTCTGGGCATCTTGCCCTATTGAGTGCGCTTTATGAACCCGGGCCAGAGGTGCTCCTCCTGCCAGCTCCAATAATGACTCTTCTCTCTACACTTCAACCTCAGAGCCCTATGAAATAGAGGGAACTGGCTCCAGCGATGAGAGCCACAGTTTGTATATATTTAGTTTCACTCCTCAGCATCAGTTCAGTATCTAACATTGTGCTGGGCCCTGGAGGCCCGATGCCCCCGAGATCTTCAAGGAAGCAATCAGAACAATGAAACTGCCTTGGGGGAGGGGAGGTAGGAATGGCCTCACACTGGAGACTCAAGGAGAGGGACGGCTCCATCCAGGGCTTTCCAAGGAAGTCAGAATGTGTTCAGGGGCCAATGTTGAGTCCAGTAGTAGACTATGGTATTTCAAGTGATATGACAAGATATAGAAATGTCACGAGGAATGAGATGGATTTCAGATACTTCAGGGTGGTCTGTCTAACAGGAGTGGGGGCCAGACAAAGGTTACTGAAGGCTGGGAGGAGTTTCCACCCTGATCCCAGAGTAAAGAGTAAGTGTGGGAAGAAAGGTTTGACACAGAAAAAGACAAGTTCAGTTCTGCTTTTAGCAAAAGCAGCAACAGCAATAATAGTAGTCCTAGCAAATATTTATCATTCGTGTCACTGTCCTGAGTGTTTTTCCTGTAGTTAATCCTCACAACAATCCTATGGGGTAGGTACCATTATCAGCTCCATTTTATAGATAAGGACGAGTGAGGCCAATGAAATGAGCTAAGGAGCGGCACTTGTAAGGGCTGAAACTGGGACCACCCGCCTCCAAAGCCCATGCTATTTAACACGCTGCCAATGCATACCTGTTAACATTGACCTACTAATTCCTCTCTACTTTTCAGAATGAGAAATGAAGGCAAAGAAAGCAGATTTGACTGGAGAAAGGGCACACAGAAGAATCAGAAGCCTATTCTGCTTAAAAAGACTTCTCTCAGCCATCCTAGATCCAGGTGTTTTTAGAAACAAATTTAAATACAAAGCAGAGACTGGTTAAAAAAAGGCATTTCAACAGCAGTCTGTATATCTTAAATACTCTATTATAAAAATGAGCACAATACTGTGAATGCCTTATAAGATTCACAGGGAACGTGGGAGGCATCCAAGAAATCTTCAATAGTTTTGCCACAATGTTGCAAGCTAATGACTATAAAGTGAATCGGTTCATCTTTCGCTCAAACCTTCTTTCATCATAGGCAGTCCCCTTAAGTGGTGATGGCACCCATCTTTGTAACAATAACTGTGATTGAGAAAAAAGAGCTATCCAGTCCTCCCCTCCTCGCCAGACTCCGCAAATTCTAATCTGGCATTCTTGATTGAATCCTGTAAACTGACATTTATAGCCAAGGTGATCTATACCTTTAATGAAAAAAAAATTAACCATCAGGAAATATGTGCACAAATCATGTAACTGACTATTTACTAACTTCAATGCTAGCTTCTTACTGAAGCATAAATGATTTCAGGGCAATTTCTATGAGCCACTTACCTTTCCAATGCATATCCATCACCGTGTTAAAGCTGCTTCAAGAGTGGGATTTCCAACGGCATGTTCATGCTCCCCGCTAAGATAAAGGCCCTCCTCGTCTCCCACTCAGTCATTGTGAAGGCTCTGTTACAGTCCCGCCACACGATAAATCAAGAATGCATTTGTTATTGATGAGACATTCCAACTTATTTGTGCTTCCCCATTTCATCTTCCCGTCTTTCTTGTTCTCAGCTTGTTACTTCTTTCTCACTGTCATATTTGGGGAGACTGCTAAGTAAGGCGATTGAAAACACCTCATACGTCTGGATAGTTGAGTGTTTGTCAAGAAGGTTGTAGTACTGAATATCTACTAGCCAGGGAGCTGTGTTTGAATGGCAGATGAGGTAACCCTAAGGCGTAAGATGAGTTAACAGCTGCAATGCCACTACTTCTAGATTCTTCACCAACCCCATTTTTTAAGGACAAAGAGTTCTGAGTTCCACAGTCAATGAAATGATGGAGGGTAAGTTTTGGGTTCAAAAACTTACTGACACCACTTTTATTAAAAAAAAAATTTCCCATTGATTTGAGAGAAAGGAAAAGAGGAGGGGGTAATAGAGAGACAGAGACAGAGAGAAGGGAAGGCGGAGAGAGAAGCATCATCTCATTGTTCAACTTAGCTGTTCCATTTAGCTGTGCACTCACTGGCTGCTTCTCATACATGTCCTGACCTGAGATTAGACCCGTGTCCTCAGCACGCAGGGATGATGTTTCATCCACTGAGCCACCTGACCAGGGCCCCACTTTCACTCTTATCAATGAAAAATTAGCTGTGCATCTGTGTAAAGTCCAGCCAGAACCCATTTCCAGGCATGGGAAACATTTACAAACACACACAGCTGAAGGATAAAGGGGAACTTTGCTCATTTAGACGTTTCTGGGAACAGGGTTTGCTATTCTCATATGTAGACTTTTTGGAGAAGTTACATTTATTTGCAGACATGACACTACATAAAATTCTAGAAAGAGAGATGGCATGAACAGAACCCTGCTGGGAATGGCAGGGATTACCCGAGAACACTGGGCAGGGGCTTCCAGGTACAGTACCCAGAAAACATGAACTCTTTCAGACTAAGGCCCCCTACTCAGGACACAGCCACCTAGAATTGTAATTCAAATAGAGAAAGACTTTAATAACATTATTTATAAGGTTGTTTGGGATGACATACAGCTCAGTGGTCATACTATTTTGGTTCTCAAGGTATGGGGAGAGGAGAATAGAAAAGACAGATAAGTTTGAATTTTCACATTGGCCCATGACATTTGAGTAAGAACCCTCCTTGGACATGGCTGGAAGAGATGCCACCAAACAGCCCCTAACTCGGTGTCACAAAACTCCTTTGAGGATAAGTGCACAAAGCTGGTTAATTTTACACTAAAAATTCTAACTCAGTTCACCTCCTCACAGCAATTTGTCTGCAAACACCCAGGTCCAAAGGATCAAGGAAACAAAAACTTTCTACACTGATAATGATTTTATAATTCAAGAAGTTCTTGTCCCAGAAGGTAAAGTTACAACTGTATTCATAGTTTGTTTCAGGAACTCACTGGTGTTCCCTCTGTTTGAAAAACACATATCCCCATTCTCAGAAAAATAAATTGCCATATGCTAAGCAGTACTTTTTCAGGATCACTTACCGCTCAACTGGCCCAAGCCCTTTAATCAAATGACTGCTTACCTAGATGGACTTGCTTTAAAACCCTCACCACTGCGTCCATCCACAAAACACTGTGATATCACAGACTTGACCCAGTTCCGATCAAGCTTCCCTATTGAAAGAGGTGCCTTAATCCATAGGCCTACTTGTAAATGTATCTGCCCTTGACCTCCCTCTCCTAATAAGCTAGTAAAACTTTCAAGGTGGCGGTCTCCCTGTTACAGGAAATGATAAACATGACTGCTTTATCAACAGGCTATGTGGGTGGCTTTGTCAGGGAGTTGTTAGTCAGTGCCCCAGATTCCAAGGTACTCACTACTATGCCCTACTGCCTCACAGCCTTTCACATAACGGAGGAGTCAGAGTTAGGTGTTCACCTAGGCGTAGAGCCATTTGTTCATGTGACAACTTCATGTTTAACTCTTGGAGGAACTATTGATCTATTCTCTTTCTCTGTATTTTGGCTTTGTTATTTAAAGAGACAATGCAATCAAATCAAAACACTCAGAATTTGGGGGGCTAACACAGGAATAAAGGATTAAAAGAATTCATCTTTAAAAGAAAGAATTTATAGAAATTAAATGATTAGTTGGGGGTGGGATAATTGGGAAACATAAGTTAGCATGATCAAAATACTACTCCACTCCCCATGGCAAGGGAAAGAGGGTTAATATAAGGTGCAGCTTCATCTCTCACTACCCCTTTGGGAGCTCCATTCCGTTTCAGCAGATTGGGCCATGCTCCCTGTGGGAATCTGAGAAAAAGCTGGGCACAACAGAACTCTTTCTAGGAGCTCACCTAAGTCTCCTATTGCGTTGGCATCCCTTAATCTTCCTGTTACTCTTCCATCCTGCATTCTTACTCCAGGAGGATTCTGATTCTGTCTGCTTATTAATTCAGGGCTCTTGATTCTAGCTTCTTCCTCAGACTTTTCTGGGAGTGTGATTGGAACATTTTTATCAATCAAACAGATTAGCACAATTAGTTAGATAGCAAAGTTACTTAAAGATGCAAAATTGCACTAAACTCATATCTTTTTAAACAACTATATTAACTCTCTAAAAATCATGGGAATTTCATAAAGATTTTATAGACTTAACAGAAAATCAAATAATAAAAAACTCTGGTAGGCAAAGTAATCTGCCACTCCCTTATCCTCTCCCCCTCACAAATTTCTATATCCTAATTTCTTGAACCTGCAATATTGCATAGAAAAAGGACTTTGAAGCTGGGATATGATTATGATCCTAAAGTAGGGAGAATACCCAGGGCTATCCATGTGGAACTTGTGTCACATTGGCCCTTCAAAATGGAAGAGGAAGGCAGCAGAGCAAGTGAGAGAGATGTGACTATGGAACAAGAGATTGGAAGCATGAGAGGGACCCAACTTGCCATTGCTGGCTTTGGGGACAGAGGAAAGGGGCCACTAGCCAATGCATCTGGGTGGTCTCTAGAAGCTGGATCAACCCCATAATGAGATGTTAGCAAAGAAACACACCTCAGTCACATAACTACAAGGATCCGAAAGCTGTCAATGAGCTGAATGAGCAGGAAAAAGAGTCTCTCCTAGAATCTCCAAAAAGAAGCACAGCCATGGGGATACCTTGGTTTTAGCCCCATGAGACCCGTGTTGGACTTCTGACCCACAGAATGTAAGATAAGAAATTTGTGTTGTTTGAAGCCACCTGATTTTATCACAGCAATGGAAAACTAATAAAAGAAACATGACTATATATCTCATATACTTTCTTGTATCAGAGAAATGACTGCAATGCATTCTTAACATGTCCTTGTGAAATAGCTGTGTTGCTTGACCTGACTGTATTTTAAATACATATGGGAACTGTCATTCAGGTGGCAAAGGCAACACTCAGCTTGGGCCTCTGACACTGTCCCACTTAATAAAACTATCTCTCAGTTTTTTAAAAACAGTCCAAATCAAATTCCTATATTTTAATTTTAACATAATTCATTCTAGAAAATTTCTGGCTTCCCAGGGCAAAAAGCGAGGCAGAGGGTATATAGGCTCATCTCCTCCCTTTTACAGTGTTGGACAGGCAGGAGCTGGTGAGAGTTCCTGTTCCAATAGGCTAAGCTCTCTAACTCATTTTTCTGCTTATCTCCTCTTTCAGATGTATTTTTCTTTAGCCCCGAACACAAACAGTAATGAAACACAACAATTTCCCCACAGAAAGTAGTTGTATATTAATAGACACCCAGTGATTTGCCTGAATGCTTACAAGGCAAACAGAAAATCATGAGGATTTGGGCTTCTCTAATGTCCATGCTTATGGAGCCATACTGATCATTATAAATACTCTTAATCTTCCAGACATTCATAGAACAGAGTTAGATATAACTGATTACAGAAGGAAACACTGACAACACAAGGGTGATCTCCTTTTCTTTAATTTTCAAGATGTTTCTGAATATGTACAAATACATCTTTCCAAACAAAAGCATGGTCTTTACCAAGGCTTTATTGACCCTTTAAGGCAGGGGTAGTCAACCTTTTTATACCTACAGCCCACTTTTGTATCTCTGTTAGTAGTAAAATTTTCTAACCGCCCACCGGTTCCACAGTAATGGTGATTTATAAATTAGGGAAGTAACTTTACTTTATAAAATTTATAAAGCAGAGTTACAGCAAGTTAAAGCATATAATAATAATTACTTACCAAGTACTTTATGTCAGATTTTCGCTAAGTTTGGCAGAATAGATATTTATAAAACAACTTACTACAGTTAAATCTATCTTTTTATTTATACTTTGGTTGCTCTGCTACTGCCCACCATGAAAGCCGGAATGCCCACTAGTGGGCGGTAGGGATCAGGTTGACTACCACTGCTTTCAGGTCTATTACAGACTTATGGGTGTTTGGGTTATTAACACCATTGGTACACTATTGCTGATTTTTAAAAACCAAATTCCAGAGACAATAAATTTAAACACGTGCTCAAAACAAATTAGCGGAAGTAAATTAGTATTTACTCTAAGGCCAGATTTGAGTGGCTACAATGCCTGTAGGAGTAAGGGGGAGACTGGGTATTAGGCAGTTGTGTGGTTTCTGGTAACTTGGAGAACACATACCCTGTCTGAAGTGGGTAGCGGCCACCTAGATGCAGCTAGTTGTAATCTCATTACTGTTCAATCTTCTGATTTTTAAAAGAGAAGCCAAAATGTAATTATGAAATCTCTTGACTTTTAAAATATTGGCGAGTAATTAACGTTTTAAACATAACTGCTGTCTGTTTTCAGTTGGGATTTCTCATCTCAAGTTTGCTGACAATTGGGAAACTGTGCTTACTGTTATGAATTTGTAAACATCCTTTGTAAAGTATCTCAGATTCAAAGATGCCGATAAATGGAAATAACGCTTATCACTATGGTTACAAGTTCAAAGACATCTTCTCTGAGAGGCCTTTCTTGTCCTGGTCCACAGATCTGATAACTGGGCAGTACCATGATTATAAACCAAATTCGCTTGATCCTAAATCCTTTGCTGTTTTAACTCTTCCTTCTTTTTCTATATGTTATGCAGTTGTTTGTTTATCTCATCTAATTGACATAAAACAAACCATTTTTATGATAGTTGCTGGGGTATAAAGAAAAATAAGCTTAGCTAAGCACTAGAAACTGACATTTCGAGCAGTCTGGATGATGTAATAAGCTAAGGATATTAAATAATTCCTGTTGTGGCTAACATCTACTGAAGGGTTTCTAGGTACCAAGTGCTGTTTTAAGTACATTACATGTATTACTACATTTGATTCTAACTGACATAATTCTAACACAATGCCCATACAAACTTGGTACTATTGTAATCCACTTCACAGCAAGTAAGTGGTGGCTCTGAAACTCCATTCATTTAATCAGATAAGCTTCAGAGTCTGTATCCCTAATTACTAACAACAAAGCTATAAATGAGATGATAGGAGCCACTTATTATGATGAACAATAAGGTAAGTCAGTTAAAGAAGCCTCAAAGTGAAGCTGGAAAAGTACTAGATTTTGACAACCCACAGATTTCTCTTTGTCAGCACTGCTTTGATTACGGCTATCCATTTTCCCCTAGCTCATGCAACACACTGTACATTATGAGTGTGATTATATTAAATTATTTCTACTGTGCAATAATGAAACAATAGAATAAATAATTTTATAGTTAGATATGTGTTGACTTGGGGATATATAATTTGATTAAACAATGATTTTGGCAATCAACCTAACTTTTTATGTCTTTAAATGCCTGTGAGTGTGAAAGATTTAAGATTTAATAATTTCTCAAATAAAATTTTAATCACTGCAGTTCAATAAAATATTTTTAAAAACCTGCTTATGGAGGGTAGGCTGGCATTTTTCTCTTTTCCATTTGGGCATATTAAAAACATTTTTTTTTTCATTTTTGATTGCTACTGTGAATGCAACTATAAATAAAGAGTATGTAACCTAACTTGCATTCATTTATTGATAATGCAACAATCCAGAGAGTATTATAAATGGCTTCCAGTAAGGGTGTCCTACACTGAAATGATGTGACTTAGACCTAGTTTTTCTCAAGGTTTGATTACTTTTTCCTGAAGCTCATCCACTGTGGCCTCCAAATGGCCCCATGTGGCTCCTAGAGACACACCAACTTCCAACAAAAGTACAATACTGTCCTGGATTAACCAGCAGACCAGACATTGATGGTTCATCCTGATTGGACCCCCTTGGTTTGACAGCCAGCCTCAGCACTATGGCCATGGTGATTGGCTTACGTTGAATGAGGTCCTGCACCTGCACTTGGGCACTCTGTAAGGCAAAGCACACGGCTAAAAGGCAATTTGGGTGCTCTCACCAGAAGAAAGAAGAGTGGCTGCTCACTGGAGGTAATGTTCATCATGAAAAAGAAGTCATGTTCATTTTATATGGCTTTATATATATATTATAAAAAAAAATCTTACTGTGTGCTAGGTACTGTGTTAATAGGTATATAAAACGATGACTAAAACATGGCTTCTCCTTCCAGCAGTCTCTAGGTGGAAAGAAATTTTAACAGAGGATTACAGAAAAAGCTAATGAGCCTCACATACCTCAAAACAGCACAGGTTGGACTGTCCTGCAGAATGATTAAGGGTCATGGTTGAGTACTATTCATTCAGACTCTTCATTTTAAGAGACTGTGAAATTCACTGTAGTATAGTTCAGTAAGAATAGTTTTTCTTTTTTTTTAACTTTAACATTTTGGTATTTTAGAGAATTTAGGTTATCTGAAATATTAACATTTTGGGAATATCTAAATTTCCTATTAATTGCAAAAACTAAATAAAAAAATTATAAAGCTAACCTTTGTGTCTGATGTGCATAATCCATATAGAGTTTACTTCACATTATCAAGTTTAGAATTTTATAAAGCAACTACATTTTACTTCTTGCCTTTTTTTCCAACATGTTTCATTGTCTCAATTTTTAAATAGCACTGCGTTGTTCATTTTAAAGAATTTCTTTTCTTTTCCTCTTTTCTACCTTGGGGACTATTACTTATTTTTCAAAGTCCAGTTCAAATATAACTTTGTGGTAGCTTTCCTTAAATCAGTGCCTGCAGAAGCCCTTTAAAAGCAATATATCTATGACAGAGCCCTTCTTCTAGTCCGTGGACCTGCTCTCGTTTATTCTAGTACCTCCATTCGCTATCATCCTGCTTGACATTCCACAGATAAGCGGTGCCTATGTGTTGCATTATCCCTTCTCTTGCTTCTCTGCCACAAATAATGTTTCATGGATGCTCTCCAGGTAGAATACAAATCTGAGAAAATAAATGAGGGTTATTTGTGTAACAGTTGCAACTGGGAGAGTAAATGGCTTTGCGCTTTGTGATTTCCTTCCTATGAATTCTCGTTCATGCAGAAATATCCTACTCACAAATCTCTTGGCTCACAGAGGTGACAGGGCCAAGCTCCCGGGCCGTGAGTGTGCACTGTGGCACCATGTGACCACACACTCCTGGACAACAACATTCCGGGGAAACAGATACGGAACAGCAGAGCTGTCTGGTCTGCAGTGCTGGGATTATGAGACTTAAACTCTGATTTCTGGGCTAACAAACTCATTTTCAATTTTTGACCACAGAGAAAGTTCTCCTGAAATTTTCATTTGCTAGAGATGACATCACTGGGGATTGGAAGTGTACCCCCAACTCTTTGTAAATGAGGAGAAGTGCATTTGTTACTTGAAATGCTTTGTTCTGTTCTGTTGGAGGAGGAGAAAGCAAACCTATAAAACTCAGTTTGCCCAAATTCTACTCTCATAGAACTTTTAACTAAATCGGAATATTTAGAACAAAAGAAACATCATGAGCAAGTGATGTACAGGATACCAACCACTGGATAAGCTACCTAGGCTGTGGTCCAGGCTCTCCAGGTGAAGGAGTGTAGTGTCCTCTGGGTACTGTATTTACCTCCTCTTTTGTATTTTCTTTCTGATTCAAATTCAATTTAATATCCTAAAGGGCCCATAAACACATCAACAGGGCGGTCTCCTATCAAGGCCTATTATCTCAGTGGCTATTCTGGTTGAATGAACTCAGATTCTCACAGATCTAAACCCTGTTCATGGCTCACTCATTCATACCTTTGGTTCCCATGCAATACCAAGCATAAACTGTTGCGTCCACCTGAGGATACACGTCTTCTGTCTGCTCTTCCTAACATACCTTCTCAGCACAACAAAATAGTCAGAAATGCTCCCACTGAATGTCAGTCAAGCAGATATCCCATATCAGCTTCCATAAGCAAAAACAAAATCCAAAGTACATGGTCAGCTCCACTTGCCAGGCAGCTTAAACAGAATGTTTCTAATTGGGTGGTATTTAGAGTAGTCGGAATGAAACTCATTTTCTATGAGGCTTTCAAGACCGTGGGTTCTTTGCTAGTCTCTTCTCTTTCTCTAATGGATTTAAAGCCATTTGTAGGTTAACAATTTCATTAAAAAACAAACTAACAAAAAACTATATTCCAAAACTCTTTTCTGAGCTACAGACCTATACACATTTTATCTCGGCTCTCAGAGATTTAAGAAAACTAAATTGGGATTCTTCTTTCCACTCTCAGATCTTCAGAATCTGTTTTTCCAAACCCTTAGCTGGGGCCCATGCTGAAGACTGAGCACCCCTTCCCCGAGCCATCCTGTATTACCTCGATGAGTGCAGCAGACTCTTCATTTGGTCTTTCTACTCCCACTCTTGCTCCTTCCAACTCATTACCTTCCCAGCCGACAGAGTAATTTTTATTCCTAAATTTCATCTAGTCACTCCCTTGCTTTATACTTCCAATGACTTTTTAATGCACTCAGAATATAATTTAACACTATTTATCATGGCCCACAAAGGCCCAAGTGCACTGGGACTTACCCTTTGCTCTCCCCTAGTGATGCCACTATCCCCGTCAGCCTCTGACCTGTGGGTGGATCCCCCCATTTCTCACATTGCCAGCTTTGCACTTAGTAGGTCCCCCTCCAGCTCCATCGTACTCTCTCTGCCCATGTCTCTTATTACACTTTGGAATTTCCACCCACACATCTGGGTACATGTTTACTACCTAACTCCACCCTAGATCATCAAATGTGTAAGAACAGGGACCACATCTGTTTTGTTCTCCGTTGTTCACCCACTGCCTCTCACAATGCTTATCACACGAGAAGTACTTCTTTTAACAACAGCGAAGAAACACAAACTTGTTTAACGGCTAGTCAAATACAATTCTCATGCAGGATAATAAACAAAACAAACACAGAAAAATAAGATTAGTCTTGATGCTGGTTCTTCAAAATGGCTTGCTTTAGAACGCCCAGGTGATGTCTGAAGTTGGGGGGAGAATTGGTTGAAAATTCTTGTGCACATGAACAAATGACACATTTCAGAAATTTACTACTGGTACAGGGATTGTACTAGAAAATAGTAATGTATTATTTAATTGCTTGTGTCTTACAAAGCCCTGAGCCCCAGACCTCGGTTCTCTGCCTTTAGTCCTGGCCAGTGCATCCATGCATCATGCAGGCAGCTCCCAATAAGAAAACACTTTGGGTGCGTCCACCAGGTAACACCTAATTGTGCTTTTGCTGACTATACTTGGGCTTAACTATCATGTTTGGTTGTTTATTTGTTTATTTAGCTTTTCTCTTTTTGCTTGGATAAAGTGCCTCAAGTTCAGGGTACTTTGGGCTTCTTGTTTGGTTTTGGCCCTCAGCATTCATCTCAGCCATGGCTGGCATCTGCTGTCTGGCTCCATCCACTCCTGGACCCAGATCACAGTTCTTTGGACCCAACCTTTGTGTCAGCTCACCTGGATGAAGGATCTCAGGACAGGGAGAACTGGACAGGCACAAGAAGAGCCAAGGATGTGAAGTACCAATGACGTAATTGGCTTGTAGTGTCTTCACCAATCCCTTGCCCCCTTATGCACAATCCACCACTCTTAGAAACTATGACCCAAATCCCATTGTCCCCCAATTCCGTACTCCACTCTAAAGAATCCTTGCTCTCAGTAATTTCCATAGCACATAGTTAGGTGTAGACCAGGGGTGCCCACAGTTTTTCAGCTTGCGAGCTACTTATAAGATGACCAAGTCAAAATGATCTACCTACAATAAAAATGCAAAACATAAATTTATTTCTTCTATATTATCATTATTTAAGTTACTATTATTACTATTTAATATTGTGTATTCTTCTTTCACCTTTCTCCTTCTCAGCTCTCTTTTCGGAGGAAAGTCAATGTCATAGTTTTTATGAACAGTCCAAAAAAGCCGCTCCACATTTCCCTTCTTTGGAATAGCAATGGCACACTGGCAGATGAGGCAAACTCACTTAGAATATGACATAGTGAAAAAAATTCCCTCCCATTCTGTATGAAAGTGGTAGGTTTTAGGCTTCTTACTCGGACCAGCTATGGCACTCATTTTTATACCCTTTGTTATATTTAGTTTAAATAAATTGAAGGCTAACTATGCAGCAATGTAACTGAACAAGTTAGAGCGGTTTAACATACATGCGTAGGATGTCAAAAGTTCAGACGTCAGATTGGTTACCCTGTATGCCAATCAAAAGACAAATGTCTTTTTAATGTCATGCGATCTACCCACACTTCCTTCATGATTGACCAGTAGATCGTGATCGACGTATTGAGCACCCCTGGTGTAGACTGATACAAGGCTACTGAGAAAGACATAATTTCTAGCTTTGGAAGAGACATTAGAAGGAATTATCTGGGATAGGAAGTGTGATGGGTTCTGATACGCATCAGCTAACTGGGCAGTGGTGTGCCTAGATATTTGGTCAAAGGTACTCTGGGGATGCATGTCTGTGAGAGTGTTTCTGTATGAGAGGAATATTTTCATGGATAAATTGAGTAAAGTAGGTTGCTCTCCCGGTGTGGGTAGGCTCCACTGAAAACCTGAAGAGAACAAAAAGACTGACTCAGAGAAAAACCTGTCTTCCTCTGTCTATTTTTGTGCTTGAACATCAGTCTTCTCCTGCCTTTGGGCTCATACTGGAACTTACACCATTGGCTTTCTTGGGTTTCCAGCTTGCTCACTGCACATCTTGGGAATTCTCAGCCACCATAATAGTGTGAGCCAATTACTAATTATCTATCTATTTATCCTCTATCTATCATCTATCTATCTATCTATCTATCTATCTATCTATCTATCTATCTCTCATCTATCTCCATCCATCCATCCATCCATCCATCCATCCATCCATCCATCCATCCCTCCATCCTGTTTCTTTAGAGAGCCCAGAGTAATGCAGTGCACTATCGGACAAAAGAAAATTGTGTTTCTACATACTATGATTCTGAGGTATATTTATGGACCTAGGAAACCCTGCCTGAGGTACCCAGTCACAACATCCCTGATGACCGTCTTCCCCAAACTCAAGGTCACCAGGAGGGACCTGCTACAGAATCTGTTGAAGGATAACCCTATTCAATGAATCTCAACAAGAGAGGCCCTGTAGGACACTTACTTCTCCAACTTCTACCCCACCCCCAGGCTCCAGAACTCCAGCGGCCACCAGGCTATGGCCTAGCCTCTTAATCCCTGTCCAGGGAGGAGAGGAAGTGTAGGGGATGCATGGTGTGCTGCACTCTGGGGTGCTTGTCCAGCCAAGGTGGAGCTGCTCTAGCCTGTGTTCTTCATTCCCTTGGAAACATGGTATATTCATTTAAACTAACCATATTTCCAAATAGGGCATTGAAAGCATTATTAAAAGCACACTGTTGAATGTCCAACTTAAAACATTAAGAAAGAAAAACAATGACCCTACAGTTAGTTGTCAGCTAGCATTTAGGCAGGCTAATTTAGACAGAACATAAACTACTTTGGCAATATATAAATGACAATCAGACAAGACCACTTCCTGATTATGGTGGGGCAAGACAAAAACAAGACCATTCTGCCATCATGTTTGAAATGGCACAGAAGCAAGGATACTCTGCAATCACAAAAATAACTAAAATTTCCCTTTTTCAGTTCATATAAGTGCCTACTGGTTATTTTCTAATGACAATGCTGACTCAAATTTCACTCTCCCATATTCTGGAGAAAAACAAGACATACCATTACCAAATTACTTCTACTTCCTAAGAGAATCCATACTAAAGTGAGTGCCAGCTTCCTTAAACCTGCTTAAATCACCTGACTCAGCCCAAAGCTCACAATAAGTCCCATTCTATCTCCTTCATCCTGAAGACCCCAGAGTTTGGCTGGCAGAAGCTTTTCCTTTATTTAGCAAGTTAAATAAACCTAACAGTGTTTGACTACAAATGAGCTCCTGCTGGTCTCTGCCAGGTGGACTTTGACATAACCTTACACAGGAGGTGGCTGCTTATTCAAGGTCACATTTTACAGAAAAAGGAAGAGGTTAGAGAAATGGATAAAGCTGCAATTACTCAGAGAATCTTGATATAAAGCAAAGTGACTCACTAAAATGCATTAAAAGAAAAATATACATCACTAAATAAGGGAGGAAAGGAGTGAGGGAGGGAGGGAGGAAGATATGACCAATAGAAGGATCTTGAGAAACTATTGAAGTGTTCACTAGTAACATGTTTGTTAAGCAATCCAAGCCTCAGATTAAATGAAATAATTCACATAGGTGCTATTATAATGTGTAGTATAAACTTAACACACATTTCCTATCATCTTTATCATCATGAACACAATCAGTATCAGTGTTCCATTATCAGTCCCGTATCTGCTCATATATGCATAAGCAAACAAAACCATGTGCCTACTGAGCAAATTAAAAGCCTGTTCATTCATCACACAAGCAAAGGAAGAGGAAAAAGCAGAACTCACATTGAGCTGAAGTTCATCTGTCCACTGTCCAATCAGACGGTAACCAGGATTCGTGGTGTTCGTCGTCTGGTACTGAAAGATGTCATATCTCCCAGGTGCATCTCCATTCTTGTTAAACATGACTGGGGTGCCAGCGCTACCTGAGGAAGACAGGAAAACAATAGATTTTAGGGTTATGCAAGATTCCTCTTTATCTTTTATGCCACCGTGATGGTCTAGAGCAGGGATCCCCAAACTTTTTACACAGGGGGCCAGTTCACTGTCCCTCAGACCATTGGAGGGCCGGACTATAAAAAAACTATGAACAAATCCCTATGCACACTGCACATATCTTATTTTAAAGTAAAAAAAACAAAACAGGATCAAATACAATATTTAGAATTAAAAACAAGTAAATTTAAATCAACAAACTGACCAAGATTTCAATGGGAACTATGGGTGCGAATGCATCCTGTGCTCCTCTCACTGACCACCAGTGAAAGAGGTGCCCCTTCCAGAAGTGTGGCGGGGGCCGGATAAATGGCCTCAGGGGGCTGCATGTGGCCCATGGGCCGTAATTTGGGGACACCTCTAGAGACCTGCTAACAAACAAGATAACTAGTATATAACCCCATTGTTTAATAGGTTCTCCAAAATGGTCCCTAAAACTCATGGGCAAGTAAGTCATCACTGTGACCTACAGAGGCTACATATAGGAGGTGGGAAGACAATGTGTACCTCTATTTCTCAGTATTTCTCAATATTTTGTTCTAATCATTTTATTGTGAATAATTAAAGTAAATGAATTATTTTCCAGACAATCTTAAGTTTATTACTATTATTATTATTATTATTTTAGTTTTTACCCACTTAATTTGTGGTCAGTAAATAACTGTTTATAAAATAATTAACTTAAAAAGGGGCATTGCCAGAGAAGTTGAAAATATATATAAGCAAACAAGCAAAACAGTTCAATTATTGGTAGTTGGATACTGAATATTTCTAAATTATTTTTTATGATAAACAGTTTAAAATGCTTACCAGTGTGCCTGGCATGTGTTTAATAAATACTAGTTTTTCTCTCAATCTCCCATTTAGATCTCTTACCTTTAAAATCTTAAGAGGAAACCAATTATTTTGGCAGATTTAGACACTGAAGTCAATTTTAAAACGATAATAAATGTATTAAGAGTAATTTAGAAAAATAGAGAAGAAAAGAAAAAGATACATATCTTTTGAAAGTTAGATATGAATGAAAAGTCTTTTAGTATTAACTCCACAGAACAACTGGCAAACCACATTCTGAGTGAGCTTTGGTTAGTTCTAGCAACAGTTACAGAGGAAACACTGAAAGTTTGGTAACTGAGTAGTTTGTATCCCTTGGATCCCTTGGAAACAGGATAGCTATCACTGGTCTCAGGGTCTGTAACTAATATCTGCTCTGCCTTCAGGTTAACCCTGGATCAATATTCCTTGTAAAAAAACAATGCTCTATTTTCTGTCTTCCACAAGAAAGTTTATACAAGCTGAAACAGAATCACTGAGAGCAGAAGTTCATTCTGCTATTTTAGGAAGTGTGAATTCTGAATATAAATTTAAGACTAATGGTGGCAGAGCTCTCCAACTGGTGAACAAAGCCATTAGCTTCTGCAGAATTTGGGCCAATGTGGCATTTACGTTAACGATCTGGATGAAAGGAAAACAAAGGCATGTTAACTAGACAGAGAGTATACTTAAATGAGTAGGAAAAAATGCCAGTACTTAAGAAGCTGGCAAAGCCTGACTGGTAGCTCATTTGTTTAGAGTGCTGATACAGCAAGGTTGCCAGTTCAATCCCCGATCAGAGCACATACAAAAATCAACCAATGAATTCATAAATAAGTGGAACAACAAATCAATGTTACCCAACCTTTCTCTCTAAAATCAATAAATGAAAAAAATAATTTATTAAAAAGAATCAGGCGAGATGGGGAAAGGGGCCCTACACCAGTGATCACTCAACTCAAAAAAATTGTCAGAAAAAGAATCCAATAAGAGGAACAAGAAGCATATAAAGTTTCAATCCTGTGCTGAAAGTGACCCCCACTGGGAAGGGGTGTTCAACTTTTTACCAGGCAGAATGCAGAGGCAGATAAAGAATTCCACTCCTCCTTACCACTGTCAGGCACAGGATTTCATGACACTTCTGGAATTAAAATTAAGGATAATAATAATAACAACAAATCGGAGTTGTGGTATGCTGAAAAATGGCTCCCAAATAGGTTTATGTCCTAATATCCAGAACCGGTGAATGTTACCATGCACGGGAAAGAAAATTTTGCAGTAATTAAGTTAAGGATCATGATGGGTGGTGATTATCCTGGATAATGTAGGCAGGGCAAATATAATCAGAATGATTCTCATAAGTGACACACAGCAGGAGTCAACAGAGGAAGGAGGGGAAATGAGGATGGAAACAAGAAGTTAGAGTGATACAGAAGGGATTGGAGGCAAAGCACGCAGGTGGCCTCCTGAAATTAGTAGAGGCAATTCTCCCCAAGGGGCTCCAGAAAAAAGTGGCCCTGCCTGCACCTTTAGTAAAGCCAGTGAGAGCTGTCAGACTTTCCTCCCAACTACGTTGTTATAAAAAGGTGTGTGTTCAAGCTATTCAATTTATTGCTCCTTTCTACGGTAGCAATAGGAAACTGCTATGGAGCTGGGAGGACACAGAACACTGGACTTCCTAATTCATAGATATAGTACTGAGGTTCAGAGAGGGAAAGTCACTTGCCCCAGGGCCAATCAGCCAATTACTATTCTTTTTCTTAGATAAATGCTTTTATGTTTTTACCATTCTTTTTAAATTTCATAAGACAACACAAATTTTATTATTTAAGACAGAGATAGGAAGGGAAAGAGAAAGAGACAGAAACATCAATCTGTTCCTGTATGTGCCCTGACCAGGGATCGAAACTGCAATCTTGGCATACCAGGATGATGCTACAATAACCTGAGCTATCTGGCCGGGGCTTTACCACTTTTATTTTAATTTATTGGGTTGGCATAAATTTATGTCAGCTAATTAAACTAGAATCGTGTTTAGTAAATGGCTTTGGAATCCCCTAAAACAGGGGTGACCTTTATTAAATTATTCAATCACCCTCTACATCTGATTGTCACTAACATTTCTCTCATAGTATAAAGATTAAATATAATTATATATATTTAATTTGAATATATATAGTGCTTAGTCCTTTGTCTTTTACATAATAAGTACTCAATAGATTGTAATGATATTTTATAGTTATTTTTTATAGTTTTTTTAAATCATTGTTTCATTTGCTGATATCTCAGGACCAGAACACATGCCTTCTGGTATCCAGACTTCCTAATGCACTAAAGTTGACTCTATGATGGGTATCTAATTTCAATTTCTCCATCAGTATAAGCATTTTTTGTTTGTTTGTTTTCCAAACATCAGGCTAGAGCCCACTCTAAGAATGGGAACTAATCTATGAGCAATGTAGGTTTGACCTCACCAGCTTGAATCAGTGAATCTCTGTGTGGCCAAAGGTCCCATGTCGTTTGTTTCTTCAACATTGTACCTAAATGCTATCCCCACAGCCCACAAATGCACTTGCTTTATCTCAATAGTATCCCTGAAACCTTCTCTCTATGGTAATCGACAGGAGCCTTTCCAGTAGAGAGAGAGAAAAAAAGTTAACAAAAAGAAGTTTCTATTTCTTTTAAATTTCTCCACTGATTTGAGAAAGAGAGAGAGTAAGGGAAAGAGAAGAGAGAACAGGAGGGGAGAGGGGGAGAGGGGGAGATGAAGAAGGGGGAGAAGGTAGAGAATGGGGAGAAGGGGGAGGAGAGAAAGGGTGGAGAGAGGAAGGAGTGAGAGAGTAAGAGTAAGGAAGTGGGAGGGAGAGGGAGGGAGAGAGTAACATCAGCTCCTTGTTCCACTTAGTTGTACCATTAAATTGTTCACTTATTGGCTGCTTCTCGTAGGTGGCCTGACTGGGGATAGAACCTGAGGCCTTGGTGAGCTAGTCTGAAGCTTTATCCTCTCCACTTTCAGCAAGGCATCCAAGTATATAAGAAGGACAAACAAAATCTGTATTTTACAAGTTATTAGCAAGAAACTAATCCTATCATTTCACAGGAAGACATTAATATTCAGATATTCACCTTTCTTTTCTTTCACATTGGATACTAGGATTTATGTTATGCTTTGCTGAAATTGTACAGCTTGCAGTCATTAAATAATATGAGTTGAACTTTTCATAGTGTTTGAGAGGAGAAAAGAAGAATATTGGAGGCCTAGAGCTCCAAAGGATCTCTTCTGAATGGGAACCATCAGCTAATTGTGTCTCTTCTTAAAATGTTCGTTAGAAAAAATTAATCCAGGCATGCCCTTTCCATTCTCATTGAATTTATGCTCTAAAAAATTAAGTCAGAAGAGCTGTTGAATACTTTGTCTAAGTGATTACTTCTAGCGTATTGTGTAGCTTTGACCCTTTTGAAGAATTCTATAAAGCAAATGGGTTATTACTTCCGGATTTTTTATTTTCCCCACAACACATTTTTAACACTCTATCTGAATTTTTGGAAAGAGAAAAAAGGGAGCTTTATTCAATGAAGTCTATACAGGGCTGGGGAAAGTTAGGTTTACATCATACAACAAATAATACTATGAGAATGAAGTTTGTTTCACATACTTATAAATATAAACCTACTATTTTCCAGTTCTATATTTTTTTTTAAAAAAAAGAGTCAAAGTAGTTCAGAGAAGAGAAAGTAGTAATCAAAGGAGAAGTGGCCACCTACAGAAATGCCTACAGGTGCACAGAGGTAAGGAAAACAGGGCCACTTGACAAGAGAGGATCCTGAGATGGGGGATCACAGAATGTACGTAAGTTTGAAATCTGCCTGACTGGACCGGAGTGTCTGCATGAAATCCTTCCCTCCTGGATAGTGAAGGATACTGGAACTAGACTGCTCAGATGACCAGTCTTCTGCATTGGTGTATTCACAAGCCCCCTCCTTGCAGTTCACTACTCCATGTTCAGATTTCAGAAATGCTGCATGGATTTGTGTTCCACTTCTCTGGTGCCACTCAGCAAACTGCCCGACGACTTTGCACTCCAATCAATGACAACCTGCATTTTGTGATTTGGGCAGGGCTTAGGGATAGCACCTCTCTGGTACACTGTTGTCAGCTGGGCAGCTTGAAACCCACGTGCCTCACAGTGGATGCCAGCTGTCAGCTGGGACCTTCACTGAGGCTGAGGTCAGGACACCCACATGTGACCTATCTATTTGGCTTCTTGGCTTCCTCCCCAAATGATAGCTGTGTTTGCAATACAAAAGTTCCAAGAAAATGAGGCAGAAGCCCTATTAATGTGTATGCCCAAGAAGTAAAATAGTGTCAATTCTGCAGTAGTCATAGGCTCACTTCAAGGGGAAGGAACATTGATCTCACCTCTAGGTGAAGGAAAGCTAACTTCATGCTTCAAAATACACACGATATGTGCATCTTTACAAAACATATGCAACCTGATTTGTCATCTGGAAACTAGTAAATCTAGGTACACACACACCTCAGACTAAATAGGTCATCATATAGCAATTCTCTAAAGATTTTACATCCAAGGCAACAAATTTGTTAAATTTACATCTACAAGTATTGACATCTGGTTAGATGGGTCAATGTGAATATAACTATATCAAATGTAGACTCAAGTCATTGCATTCATTTGAGATACAGAGAGAAACATGGCTAGAAGTGATGAAGACAAAATCAGTCATCTTTTTTCTTAATTCATAAGAGGAGAATAAGGTGAAGCTGCAGCAATACTTTCAGGGCATTCTATTATTTCCTAAATTGATGCTCTGGTAAATGTGAAGGTCAGAGTTATTAAACTGTACTCTATTGGCCTGAACAAAACTCCCAGGGGTACAGAAACTTTGCATTCAAGTAACAGAAGAGAACAATTAGGTTTATTGCAACCAAAAAAAAATAAATCCACATCCTACTACAATACATTGAAGAAAGGCTAAATTCTTCATAACAGACGAGAAAGAGATTTGGTTTCTAAATCTGTCTCTGTCATTTGCTGGCTGTGGAGTCTTGGACAAATATTTTCTCCTCTTCAGTATTTGAGTTCTTTATATAAAAATCATATAATTAAATGAGTGAAAAATGTCAAGTTTCATTTCACTGACAGTTGGTTACTTCAAGTGACATGGAATCTACTAATTAAATTTAGCACAGGTTCTGAGTTTTATTAAAGTGTTGAGCCCTACCATCAACAAATGTCAGTGCCTGAGGAGCTGGAATTCTCCTGGCTGTCCATATGAAAGGAAAACATCCTCTGGGAAAAGGTCATTATGTTGACCAAGATTGATTACACAGGACACAGGACACAATGAGGACAAAGAGAGAGAAACAGCGGATCCTGCCTGTGACCTCCTGAAGAGCATGCATTCTAGGAAGAAGCAGGAGTGAAGTGGTCAGGAAGTGGTAAGCCCTTCCTCTCAGACAAGTGAAGGGGCAGCCTGTGGAGTTAAATGCTCGAGGTCCCAAGTATGGCATCATCTCTGTCTAGATCTGTGGTTTTGAATATCATGATTCTTAATTCTTTGTGAGTCAGTTTCCGCATCTTGCTTTCAAATAGTCTCCTTCTCTTTTAAATAATAGTATTTATACCATATTGATGTTTTAAACAGTGATTTTAAAAAAAATTATTCATTTATTTTGGAGAGAGAGAGAGAGGGAGACAGAGGGAGGGAGAGACAGACAGACAGAGACATAGACATCAATTACTTATTTCACCTATATATGCATTCATTAATTGATTCTTGTGTGTGCCCTAACCAGGGATGGAACCCACAACCTTGGTGTATTGGGACATTGTTCTACCAACTTAGCCCCCTGGCCAGGGCCATCATACTGGTATTATATTAAATAAGCCAACCCAGTTATATAATACAGTTTCTGGCATGTAGTAGTCATTTGGTAAACATAGGCCTTATGTCTTGTCAGAAGTTCAGCGACTCTGGCTCATCAATGGACAAGACTGTTTGGACAAAATGAGTCTACAGGCAGTATCAGAAAGAAGCATGTGGGGAGGATCAACCAAGAACATTCTCAAAATGCTTATTTTGTCACTCGTTTAAGAATGGTTATGCTTATTTATGAACCAGAACACAAAGCCCAGAAACTGGACTCAACTATACAATTTAGTGTTTGATAAATGGTGACATTTATATGTGTTTGGTTCTGGTGAAATTAGTTAAATATTTTAGGAGATTCTATAAAATCAAGAAGAAACTACAAAAAGATCATTTATAGATAAAAATAACTTTCTGTTTTAAAGTAATTTTGTCTTCATAACTAAAAAACTGTTGATCCCCAAATTGGGAGTAGTTCCTCATTATCCAAATACTAGATCACTCCTGGAAGATGGATATAATATTGTGGATTTAGGTGGATTGAAACTTATAAGCAAAGAAACAAGAAGATTTTCCTTAACCTTAATATAATTACCTGAGCCAGTAAATTAATACTGATAATAATATTATTTAAAACTTATCTGCAAATTTTATAAAAATTTTTCCATTGTCTCTCTAATGTCTTTTCTCTGATATAGGATCAACTAATTGTCCCACATTGCATTTAATAGTGATGTCCCTTTATTCTCCTCCAGTCTGGAGGAATTCCTCCATCTGTCTTTCTCATGACGTGAGTACTTTGGAAGAGGACTAGCCAGTTATTTCGTAAAGTGTGTGTCAATTTGGATTTGTCTTATGTTTCCTTATGATCAGACTGAGGTTCAGAAGTGATGTTATAACTTTTATCTATATGAAGGTGGTATCTCATGTCCCCACCTGTGTCTGAGAGCAGTGGTGAAATTCAAATAGTTTAACAACCAGTTCTCTGCCCTAATGACCATCTTAAGTATAAAAAAACAATATACCGAAAGGTAGTTTATTATTTCATGCATTTAATACTTAAATAAGAATAATAAAAGAGATACACAAAACTAGATTATGTTATAAGAGTTTTAAAATATTAATGAAAAATATTAAATAATACCTGACAAAAAAACAATAAAACTGTTATTAAAGATATTTCCATATTGCTTCTTGATTGCATGTTCTATTGCAATTGTTTTCACCTATGGACAGAATGAACATCACTACGGGAGCTTAGAATATGCTGTTGCTCAGATGAATGTCAAAAAAAGAGTAAAATATGTAAATTTGTGATTTCCACATTGGGTGCTGCCCAGGGGCCCACCTTAGAGAGAACCCTAATTACAAGTATCATTTTAACAACCAGTTCTCCAAACTCAACAAAAAATTAGGTATTGGCTATGCCACGACTGAATTCCACCACTGCCTGAGAGCCTGAGAACTGGGAGCAGCCGTCCAAGGGCGGAAAGGTGGAAGTCTCAGCTCAAGCAGAGAGGCAGAGTAAATTTTCCCTCTTCTGCCTTTTGCTTCTATTCGGGTCATCGGGGGACTGGGTCTGTCCCTACAACTTGGGGAAAGCCCTCTACTTTCCTCAGCTCACCACCAAGTCAAATGCTAATCCCTTCCAGGATCACCCTCACAGAAACACCTGGAAATACTGTTTTATCAGCTCTCTGAGCACCGCTTTGCCCAGTCAAGTTGATTCACAAAATTAACCAGCACCCGGTATAAAACAAAATTCAATACAGTAACAAATAGACCTGACTCTCTTACAAATTAAAAACAGAACCATACTGATGAGAGTGAGGAATTGAAAAAATGAGTGCAGGTAATTTCGGAAGACAGTATTTGGTTAAATGTTATAGGAATGAAAACAAAAGTATAGATAGTGTACAATAACTAGTAAATTTGTGTTTTTTCTAAAGTTCTGAACTTATATTCCCTGAGAAAGAATTTTACTTTATGTAAAAACCTATTTAAAGGAAAAGACAAACCATAACCCCCAAATATTCATCCATCCATTCATTCATTCATTCATTCACTACACTCACTACTCATTCATTCATACATTGATTCAATTATGTGAAATGTTAAAATCAACCAGGTTTTGACACATACTAAAGAGTAAATAACCACTCAATATGTAGGTTAGAAAACAGAATGCCAACACAGGATTCCTAAAGCATGGCTGTCTGCACACTCACCATTGAAGTTAACGTTGCGGATGTACTTCAACAACTTCTTGCCCCCAGCTTGCTCCATCTCTGGACAGACGCCCCGGTAGTCAGCACAGAGATCCTTGTTCATGTGGTGCAGGGCATGAGCCATGGCGTAGACTGCATCAATCACAAACTGCACCTTCCCCTCCTGTTCATAGTTGGAATCTTTTCCAATTCTCTCCTGCCCTGCACATGAAAACAAGAAACACACACAGAGATTGGTGTTGAGTAGAATCTCTAAATTTGTATGTACTTGCAAATTCACTTAAAGCAGACAATGTTTTGAGGACTACAACAGTGCAAACCACAGAGCCACATGTGACTACCATGTTAGGTAGTTTTTAGTAGCTGAGTTTAGTATTAGACAAACTTTAGAAGCAGCATTCCAAGGATCGGCCAATACACTATTCATAATATAGGGGTTTCAAAGAATGGAAGGATCATTGGGATTAGAAGCTGAGCTGCCACATTCAAATTTCAAGGCTAACTTACTCTAGAAAAGAAAGAGTCCAAAAGGGAAAATGATAGGAAAAACCAAAATTCTACACTGAACTCATTACTTTCTATACACCTACTCCACCCTCTGTGTTGCCTCTCTCACCTGTTGGTATTAGTGGTAACTCAGATTCTTGGTCTAGAAAACATGGTGCTATTTTCGTTCTTTCCTGTCTCTTCCTCCTCACCCCCACGTACACACAGCTAATGAATAGCCAAGTTCTATCAATTCTATCTCTGAAATGCTGAACATTTTTGACCACACTACCAATTCCTATTTACATGCTTCTCAACTCCCATCAGGATACAATGCCACATGTCTCCCTTCATTTATTCAATCCTCCATGTCCATCTACAGAGCTAATCAACTCACGCCCATACTCCAAATTTTTCAGTGGCTCTCCACTGTCTACAAAACAAACACAAAATCCCTTCCCCCGACAACTAAGGATGTCCATCCCCACCTGTCTGGTAACAATAAGAACTGAGATCAATTAAGTGCCTTCCCCACTACATTGGAAGCTTTGCATATATTATTTTTATTTTCTCCACACTTTGTGAGCTAAATATTATTTATCCTCATTATCTAAAAGGGAAAGCTGAGCCTTCTAGAGAGGAAGGCATCTTTCCATAATCACTACAGATAGATCAATGATGACCGGTCAGGCTTGTCAGACCCCAAAGCCTATACTCTTCTCATTATGTTGGTCCTACTCCACGCTTTCCCTACATTTTTTATTGTTGTTTCAGACAGATAAGGCTTTTTCCTGAACACATCATAAACTCTAATGTAAAGTAGTGCTCTTTACTTTGTCTGAAATGTCCTTCCCTCCTTGCTTTTGCCCATTGTAACTTCTTTCTAAGGCAAAATCCAGCAGTGGCTTACACTCGATCACAATGAAAGATTTCATAAAGCACTTCAAATCTTTTATTATAAAGCTACTTTTAATGCTCTAATGTCTATCTTCAAGACTTTTTTTTTATATCCCTAACACTGAACAAAACATTTAGTAACTAGCAGATTCTAAACAATGGTTATATTAAATTATGCATTCATTAAGTTCACTCTTTAGACCTCTTGTCCCTCTATGAAGAATAATTATCCACAGAGTGCATTTCACTCTCACAGCACTAACCCCCAAATTGTATCCTGCAGCACACTGTGTAGTGAAGATACAAGGGGAATTCTGCAACTCCAATTTCTTCTCCCGTGGCATAAAAGGTCCCTGACAGTTAAATATTTTAGACTTCTTTACTGGAGACTTTTTCAGAGTATTAATATTATAAAGAAAAGTATAATATCCAAGAAGAAAATTTAGAATTTCCAAATTTACTTGAATGGGTATTTTTTCTTTTCAGAGAACACAGCACTATCCTAAAGGGTAGACACATCTATGTTTTATGCATGTCTCATTTAAACACCAGTCAAACTAGTCTGATTGTCATTTGACTTAGGCTCTTCAGCGTGTTTAGAGTAGGATTTTTTAAAAGATAAAATTCATCGTGAATTCCTACTGCCACTTCCCATTCAAATCCAGGACCACAGGGTTTTTTCTAACCTCGGCACTCAAAAACACTTCTACCTCCCTTCTTTCATGAGAAAAAATCCTTGTTCTTAATGACACCATTATGATTATTCATGCAATGTATTCCAGAGTATGTAGGAAACATTTTTAAAGTAACAATCATGCCTAGCAGTCTAAGAAGTGTAATGTAATGAATAGCCTTGTGCAAATGTGTGCTTTTCAATTTCTGTCTGTTTTGGTGATAGAACGGAAGAAGTGGGGTTGCTTGGTTAAGGAGTAGATTCATACGCATTTTCGCTAATTACTGGCAAGTTCCCCTTTAATGGATTTGTACCATCTTGCTTTCCTACAAGTAAAAGATGAGCGTGTTAATTTTCCCACAACCTCATCACTCAAGTGTATTGTCCAACTTGGATTTTCATTAATAAGGTATGTTGAAAAATGCTACCAGTGTATTTTTATTTGCAGTTTTCTTACTTTAGGAAGGTTGAACATCTCGTCTAAATAAAAGCCACTGTATTTCTTTCTCTACAATCAATAATCTAGCCTATAGTTGCAAAAGTTGTAAATTATTTCCTTCTTTATTTTTAAAAGCTTTTTATTAATTAAACATATTAACTCCTTGAGATTAAGGTGCAACTATTTTTCCCAGTTTGTCATTTTTCTTTTGGTATTTTTAAACAACATTATATTGTGTTAAAATTGGTTTTCTAAAAGAAAAATATCAGTTTCCTTTTTTTCTTCCTTTTGCTTCTGAATTTTCAATAATAGTTGGAAAAAAAGGCCCACATTCAAAGTATACTCAGTCCCTATACTCAGAGCATAGAAAATCCATGATTTCTTCTAGAACTTACATTTTTTTTTTTTTTCTAAAACATCTGCGTCCCTCCCCTCCTCCCTATCCCATTCTTCCCTCCCTCCCCCCATCCCATAACCACCACTCTCTTGTCCATGTCTCATACCCTCACTTTCATGTCCCACCTATGTATGTAATCGTGCTGTTCTCAGTTTTTCTTTTTTTCTGATTTACTTATTTCACTCCGTATAATGTTATCAAGGTACATCCATTTTGTTATAAATGATCCGATGTCATCATTTCTTATGGCTGAGTAGTATTCCATAGTATATATGTACCATAGCTTTTTAATCCACTCGTCTTCTGACGGACACTTGGGCTGGTTCCAGATCTTCGCTATTGTGAACAATGCTGCCACGAACATGGGGGCGCATTTCTTCTTTTCGAACAGTGCTATGGTGTTCTTAGGGTATATTCCTAAAAGTGGGATAGCTGGGTCAAAAGGCAGTTCGATTTTTAATTTTCTGAGGAATCTCCAAACTGTTTTCCACAGTGGCTGCACCAGTCTGCATTCCCACCAGCAGTGCAGAAGGGTTCCCTTTTCTCCACATCCTCGCCAGCACTTATTCTGTGTTGTTTTGCTGATAAGTGCCATTCTGACTGGTGTGAGGTGATATCTCATTGTGGTTTTAATTTGCATTTCTCTAATGATTAGTGATGTTGAGCATTTTTTCATATGCCTATTGGCCATCTGTATGTCCTCTTTGGAGAAATTTCTATTCATTTCTTTTGCCCATTTTTTGATTGGGTTGTTTGTCTTCCTGGTGTTGCTTTTTATAAGTTCTTTATAAATTTTAGTTATTAACCCCTTATCAGATGTGCTGTCAAATATGTTCTCCCATTGTGTGGTTTGTCTTTTTATTCTGTTCCTATTGTCTTTAGCTGTGCAAAAACTTTTTAGTTTGATATAGTCCCATTTGTTTATCTTGCCTTTTATTTCAGTTGCCCATGAAGATAAATCGGCAAATATACCGCTGCTACAGATGTCGGAGAGCTTGCTGCCTATGTTTTCTTCTAAGATGTTTATGGTTTCACGGCTTACATTTAAGTCTTTTATCCATTTTGAGTTTGTTTTTGTGAATGGTGTAAGTTGATGGTCTAGTTTCATTTTTTTGCAGGTAGATGTCCAATTTTCCCAACACCATTTGTTAAAGAGGCTGTCTTTACTCCATTGTATGTTCTTTCCTCCTTTGTCAAATATCAGTTGTCCATAAAGCTGTGGGTTTATTTCTGGGTTCTCTGTTCTGTTCCATTGATCTATGTGCCTGTTCTTATGCCAGTACCAGGCTGTCTTGAGTATAATGGCCTTGTAGTAAACCTTGATATCAGGAAGAGTGATACCTCCTGCTTTATTTTTTCTTTTTAAGATTGCTGAGGCTATTCGTGTTCTTTTTTGGTTCCATATAAATTTTTGGAATATGTGTTCTATATCTTTGAAGTATGTCATTGGTATTTTAATTGGTATTGCATTGAATTTATAAATTGCTTTGGGTAATATAGACATTTTAATGATGTTTATTCTTCCTAGCCATGAGCACGGTATGTGCTTCCACTTGTTTGTATCTTCCTTGATTTCTTTTATCAATGTTCTATAATTTTCTGAGTACAAGTCCTTAACCTCCTTGGTTAAATTTACTCCTAGGTACTTTATTTTTTGGCTGCAATAGTGAAGGGGATTGTTTCCTTAATTTCTTTTGCTGATATTTCATTGTTGGTGTATAGAAATGCCTCTGATTTCTGAGTATTAATTTTATATCCTGCCACCTTGCTGAATTCATTTATCAGGTCCAGTAGTTTTTTGACTGAGACTTTAGGGTTTTCAATATACAATATCATATCATCTGCAAATAATGACAGTTTTACTTCTTCTTTTCCAATTTGTATGCCTTTTATTTCTTCTTCTTGTCTGATTGCTGTAGCTAGGACTTCCAGAACTATGTTGAATAAGAGTGGTGAAAGTGGGCAACCCTGCCTGGTTCCTGATCTTAAGGGGATTGCTTTTAATCTTTGTCCATTTAGTATGATGTTTGCTGTCGGTTTATCATAGATGGCCTTTATCATGTTAAGGAATGATCCCTGTATTCCCACTTTACTGAGAGTTTTGAGCATGAATGGGTGCTGGATTTTATCAAATGCCTTTTCTGCATCTATTGAGATTATCATGTGATTTTTGTCCTTCCTTTTGTTTATGTGGTGAATCACATTGATTGATTTGCGAATATTGAACCAGCCTTGCCTCTCCAGAATAAATCCCACTTGATCGTGGTGTATGATTTTTTTCATATATTGCTGGATCCGGTTGGCTAATATTTTGTTGAGAATTTTAGCGTCTAAATTCATCAGGGATATAGGCCTATAATTTTCTTTCTTTGTGTTGTCTTTGCCCGGTTTTGGGATCAGAATTATGCTCGCCTCATAAAAGGAGTTTGGAATTCTTCCTTCCTCTTGTATTTTTTGAAATAGCTTCAGGAGAATAGGAGTTAGTTCTTCTTTGAATTTTTGATAGAATTCACTTGTGAAGCCATCAGGCCCAGGACTTTTCTTTTTTGGGAGTTTTTTGATAACTGTTTCGATCTCATTTGCTGTAATTGGTCTGTTTAGGTGTTCTGATTCTTCCAGATTGATTTTTGGAAGGTTATATGATTCAAGAAATTTGTCCATTTCACCAAGATTGTCTAATTTTTTGGCATATAGTTCTTCATAGTATTTTCTTACAATGCTTTGTATTTCTGTTGTGTCAGTTGTTATTTCTCCACTGTCCTTTCTAATTTTATTTATTTGAGTCCTCTCTCTTTTTTTCTTGGTGAGTCTAGTTAAAGGTTCATCAATCTTGTTTACCTTTTCAAAGAACCAGCTTCTTGTTTCATTGATCCTCTGTATTGTTTCCTTAGCCTCTATGTCATTTATTTCTGCTCTGACCTTTATTATTTCCTTTCTTCTACTTGTCTTGGGTTTTATTTGTTGTTGTTTTTCTAGTTCTTTTAGATGCAGGGTCAAGTTGCTTATTTGAGCTTTTTCTAGCTTCTTATGATATGCCTGTAGTGCAATAAACTTCCCTCTCAGAACTGCTTTTGCTGTGTCCCATAAATTTTGAGTTGATGTATGCTCATTATCATTTGTTTCTAGAAACTTTTTTATTTCTTCTTTGATCTCATTGTTAATCCATTCATTATTTAATAACAAGCTATTTAGTTTCCAAGTGTTTGAGTATTTTTCAGTTTTTCTTTTGTGGTTAATTTCTAGTTTCATGGCATTGTGATCAGAGAAAATGCTTGATATGATTTCAATCTTCTTAAATTTATTGAGACCATTTTTGTGTCCTAACATGTGGTCTATCCTAGAAAACGTACCATGAGCGCTTGAGAAGAATGTATATTCTACTGCTTTAGGGTGAAAAGTTCTGAAGATATCTATTAAATCAAGTTGATCTAGTGTATCCTTTAAGTCTGCTGTTTCTTTATTAATTTTCTTTCTTGAGGATCTATCCAGTGTTGTTAGAGGGGTACTGAAATCCCCTACTATGATAGTATTGCTGTTAATCTCGCCCTTTATATCCATCAAAGTCTGCTTTATGTATGTCGGGGCTCCTATATTTGGTGCATAGATATTTACAATAGTTATATCTTCCTGTTGAATTGTTCCCTTTATCATTATGTAGTGTCCTCTTTTATCTCTTACTACAGCCTTTGTTTTAAAGTCCATTTTGTCTGATATAAGTATTGCTACCCCTGCTTTTTTTTTCATTTCCATTTGCATGAAATATTTTTTTCCATCCTTTTACCTTCAGTCTATGAACATCTTTTATTTTAAGGTGTGTCTCTTGTAGACAGCATATGTATGGGTCCTGTTTCTTTATCCATGCAGCTACCCTATGTCTTTTGATTGGATCATTTAATCCATTTACATTTAAGGTTATTATTGATATGTAGTTGTTTATTGCCATTTTATTCTTTAAATCTGTATTCTTCTTTTGCTCTATTCTTTCCTCCCTTTAAACTGTTCACAAGAGGCCCCTTAGTATCTCTTGCAGAATTGGTTTGGTTTTTATGAATTCCTTGAGGCTTTCTTTTTCTGGGAAGCTCTTTATTTCTCCTTCAATTTTAAACGTTAGCCTTGCTGGATAAAGTAGTCTTGGTTGTAGGTTCTTGTTCTGCATTACTTTGATTATTTCTTGCCATTCCCTTCTGGCCTCAAGTGTTTCTGTTGAGAAGTCCGATGTCATCCTTATGGGGGCTCCTTTGTAGGTGATAGTCTTTTTTTCTCTAGCAGCTTTTAAAATTTTTTCTTTATCCATTAGCTTTGGTATTTTAACTATGATGTGTCTTGGTGTAGATTTTTTTGGGTTTCTCCTTAATGGAGTTCTGTGTGCTTCTTGAATGTGTGGAGTGTTTCCCAGCCTTAATTTAGGAAAGTTTTCTGCTATAATTTGATTGAACAAAGTTTCCATTTCCTGTCCTCTCTCCTCTTCTTCAGGCACCCCTATGATGCGAATGTTGTTTCTCTTCATGTTGTCACAAAGCTCCCTTAGAGTTTCCTCACATTTTTTAAGTCTCTTTTCCTTTTTCTTCTCTGCTTCTGTGCCTTTGTTTATTGTGTCCTCTAACTCGCTTATTCGATCCTCAGCGTCATCCATCCTGCTTTTAATTCCTTCCATTGTGGTCTTCAGTTCTGATACTGTATTTGTCATTTCTGTCTGATTCTTTTTTATTATTTCAATTTCATTTTTTATACTTGTTATCTCTTTATTTAGGTGTTCATAATGACTATCCATTGTTGCTCTAATTTCTTTGAACATCCTAACTATCATTATTCTAAATTCTGCTTCTGGTAATTTGGTTATATCTGGTTCATTCAGGTCCTTCTCTGGGGATTTCTCTTGATTCATTTGGTTTGCATTCCTCTGCCTGCCCATTTTTTCTGTGTATAAGCAAGTTGTGGCCACTGGAGTCCAGTAGGTGTTGCCTTTGTGTTCTCTAGGTGTGGTCTATCTGCAGGCCCCCCACCCCCTCTGCCGGCGCCTAGGGTGGTTGGGTATGAGCGTTGCCAGCGCCGGCCCACTGTGGCTTTTGCTGTGATTTCTGCCTCTCCTCCGTGGGAGGGGCTGTCACTGAAGCCACAAGATTAGCACCAAGGGTAGAGGCGAGCACCTTTCCTCAGCTGCGGACCCAGCCTATTTCCGGACTTCCGCCCAGAACCAGCAGTCGGAGCCTGCTCGCTACAGTTCCGCGGGTTAGGCGGGGCTTTTGACGTGCTCTCAGCTGTAAGCTTTTGCCCGTCAGGAGCTTTAGCCCCGCCCTCGAGGCCAGGGCCCTTTGCGCAGGGTCGGAAACCAAGATTTATTGGGGCGGGCGTGTTTGCTGGCTTCCGCCGAGCTGCGTACTTCCGCTCGTCCCGGACTCTACCCCGCCCCCGCGTTCGGAGCCCGCTCGTGCACGTATTAACGCTATCCGGGGTTTCTCCGGCCGGATGGGGATAATAGCGTGGGCTCAGCTGCGAGCCTCCGCCTGTCTCAGGGTCCACCCCGTTCCCGCGCTCGGAGCCCGCTCGCGCACGTATACTGGCCAACCGCGGTTTCTCCGGCGGGCGGCGGGGGGGGGGGGGGGGGGGGCGGACTGCTAGCGTCAGCTCAGCCACGAGCCCCTGCCCGTCCCTGGTCCTAGCCCGGTCCCCGCGGTCAGGGCCGGCTTGCGCAGGGCCTGCCTGTTCCTGGCCTCCCGCTTTGTCCCCGTAAGTGGGATTAAAGGCGGGCCCGCAGCTTCCGGACCGCTCTCGCGCTTACCCTCCGACCCTCTGGGCTAGACCGATCTCCCACCGGCCTGGCCTCTGCCCACGCCGACAGAACCGCCTTTCAGCGTCCTGCCGCCCCAAAACCTTAAGCAGCCCTCAGCAGAGTAGGAAGGGACCTAATACTCCACACTGTAGGCCTGGGAGCTCCCTCACTTGTTTCACAGCTCAAAACTGTCCAAACGTCTCCTCTTGGTTCTGGGACTGCAGGCTGGGGCTTGGTTCCTGGGACCCAGGTCCCTCCCTCTCCGCCAAAATCTCCTCCCGCCACACGGGTCTCTCCGGGCTGCCGTTTGCTCCGGGGAGCTGGGCAGCCCTCTTCGCGTTTTCGCTATTCCTACCAGTCTCAATGTGGCTTCTTCTGTGTTCCTTGGTTGAAGAGTCCACTTAGTTTTGTTCAAAGTTGGTTTATCCAGGTGATGGTTCTTAAAATTGAGTTGTAATCCACTTTGGCTCTGGGAGTTGGAAGTTGGTACGTCCGCCTACTCCGTCGCCATCTTGCTCCCCCCCCTAGAACTTACATTTAAAAAAATTTTATCCTTGATGCACTTAAAATGTATTCTGGTGTACAGTATGAGAAATAAATTTAAATTTTATCTTTTTCCATATAGTTATTCAGTCATAACAGATAGCAGTTTATTTTCTCTCACTGATTTGACATGCTGCCTTTATGATAGACTAAATGCCCATATATAATTAGGTCTATATGAGGTTTTAGAAATCTGTTTAATTGTTTGGTTTGTCTAGTCATGTACAAATGCAGAATTTATATCACTTATAAAGGCTTTATATAATGTTTTAATAACTGGTTGATTAAGCTTCTCTCCCACCCTGATTGTTCACCCACCATAATTGTTTATTTTTTTCTAAATTTTCTTGGTTATTTTTTTTTTGTTTACTCAAATAAACATCAATCATTTATCTAAAAAACTTTTTTTTAGATTTTATTTATTCGATTTTGGAGAGGGGGGAGGTGAAAAAGAAGGGGGAATAAAAAAGAGGGGTGTGTAAAAGCACAAAGCATCTACTTGTAGTAGTTGCTTCCTATATGTGCCTTGACCAGGCAAGCCCAGGGATTCAAACCAGCCACCTCAGCATTCCAGGTCGATGTTTTATACACTGCACCATCATAGGCCAGGCACAACCATTTATCTAGCTTGAGTAAAAGAGAACCTGATTGTACATCAATTGGGTTTATGTTGTATTTATAAATAGACTTAGCTAGAACAAAAATCATTATAAAGATGGATCATCCTGTCTTTCCATCAGCTCAAGCCTAGCTTTGCTTCCTTCAACAGTGTTTTAAAGTTATTCTCACACAGGCTTTGAGTGTTTCTTGGGAAGTGAGCCTGGGTATGACATTATTTTTGCTAATATAAGAACAGTTTCTTTTGCTATGTATCTTCTCACTGGTTTTTGGTTGCATACATAAAATCTATTGTTTCCTTGTGGTTGTTTTATTATTTTTCAACTGTCACAAAAGAATTCAAACATAGTGCAAGGTTGAAAAAACTTTACAGTGAATCCATCAAGATTCTCACATTAACATTTTACTATACTTATTTTATAAGGTGATTTCTAATATTCATTTCATAACCTGCTACTTTAAAAATTTCTCTTATGTAGCCTGACCAGGCAGCAGTACAATGGTGTGCTGAGGACCCAGGTTCTTAACTGCAAGGTCACCAGCTTGAGCGTGGGCTCACCAGCTTGAGCGCGGGTGCTGGTTCGCGCATGGGATTATAGACATGACCCCATGGTCACTGACTTGAAGCCAAAGGTCGCTGGCTTGAAGATCAAGATCACTGGCTTGAGCAGGGGGTCACTCGCTCTGCTGTAGACCCCCCAGTCAAGGCACATATGAGAAAGCAATCAATGAACAGTTATGGAGACTAAGGAGCCACAACAAAGAATCGGTGCTTCTCATCTCTCTCCCTTCTTGCCTGTCTGTCCCTATCTGTCCCTTCCTCTGTCTCTCTCTCTGTCTCTGTCTCTGTCACACAAAAAATATCTCTTATGTATATAGTACTTAAAAGAGGAAATCTTGACGGCATTATAACCACTATAAAATAGAAACTAGGAAATGAGCTCAGGCTAATAATTTGGGAGAGCCTTTCCTAAACTGCATTCATAAAGACATACACCCCAAAAGCATGCTCTGGAATATAATTTCAGTATTTAAAATAGCAAAATATTTTATTATTTGAGAAAAACTGTAGGCTTCATTGCTCTCTTGGAGAGTCACTAGGTGACTTAGAGCATAGTAAAGACTCTAAGATGTAAAGGATACATTTGTCTTTCAGGCTACCAGCTTTAGGAAAACATACCCTACTATCAAGAAAACAAAAAGTGTCACGTTCATTTAAAAAAGGAGAGAAGTTCCTTTTACTTCTGCTACTGTGGTTCTCTAAATATCGGCAGCCTACTGAAGGAGAGGTTCTAGATCTCTCTTGAGTCTTACTGAGTCAATTCCACAATTTGTTTAAACCAATCCAATTTTCTTCTCAGTGACTAATTTAGGAACAGGCATGCTATACAATTCTAGCCAATGAGATGGAAGAAAGGAGTTTATAGGGGACTCCGGAAAACTTTATGTGCTCTGAAAAAGAGATGGATTCAATTGTACCAAAGCAACACACACACACACACACACACACACACACACACACACACACACACGCACGCACTGCAGTTACTGTAGCCATTTTGTGGTACTCGGGAAATTACACAACATAAAAATGTAAGAAGAGCGAAAATGTGTTCAATATAGTAAAATAGCATTGAGCTGTGAGTTGCCAAATATTTGCCAAGTTTATTTGAACACTACACTTTCTATCCATATGCCATTTTGTAATATCCCCAGGGACTAGCATTAAGCATGCCCCCCCCCCCAAAAAAAATAAAGATGAAATGCAGGGCATTTTCTTTTTTAATTTCTCCATTGATATGAGAGAGAGAGAGACAAAGACAGAGCAAAAGGAAGGGGGAAGAAGAGAGAGAGGAAGCGGGGAAGGGAGAAAGAGCAAGAAAAGCATCAACTCCTTGTTTCACTTAGTTGTTTCATTAAATTATGCATTCATTGGTTGCTTCTCATGTGTGCCCTAACCTGGGATTGAACCTGTGACCGCAGTGCACCAGGATGATGCTTTATCTTTTGAGCAACCTGGGTAGGGTCATGAGATGCAGTTTTCAAGTGCACTTTTAACATCTATTCAAGTAGGGAGTAAAAAGCATTTTCCTTTAATTCTTAGTTAATAGCTCATTCTTACAATCTTTCTGATTAACTGAGATGTTACCTCCTTTCCTTTCATAAAGGTCAGTCTTTTCATTATGTTTACCAAGAGGGAGGCTGAGGATTGGATAAAATGAAGTGAACTCTGAAGCATTACACTGGGGAACAATTTTTTTCTTTTCTGATGCATGAGGTTTTAGAACTGTTTCTATATATTACTGCATCATTGATTCTAAATCTGAAATTCGTTTTTTGGTGCATGCTCTAGTTTTTTATGCAATTATAATTTCTTTTTGTTACAGTTAATGTCATGCATTGGTTTTTAAGTTGCAGTTAAATGGCAATGGCTCTTGGCTTGAACATAACCACAAGGCAAGTAATGTTTTACAAACATCACGTTTACATAATTGTAGTTGTTTTTAAATGTAAAAAATTATTATCTGATAAAAACACCCTTTTATTTTATATTAAGATTGAATCATGGCTTCTTTGAGTAGGCATAAATGTAGAATAGTCCTGACACCTTCTGTTATATATGTGGCTGTTACACACTTCAACGTCAAAGGCGCAATATTTCATCATTTGTGACACATGCATATATTGCCTATTTTCAAGTTCCCCTTGGTGATCAAGACAAGAATTGGGCTCCTCATACTGTGTGTCATAATTGTGAGGAAGTGCTTTGTGACTGGACAAAAGGAAAATGCAAAGGAATACCTTTTGGTATTCCCATGGTTAGGCGTGAACCTAAGGACCACAGCTGTGACTGTTATTTCTGTCTCATCTATACAAAGGGCATTGGCAAGATAAAACGGCATATGGCTGCATATCCTAACATTCCTTCAGCAATACGACCTATCCCACACTCTAAGACACTCCGGATCCCAGTTTTCAAGGGTTTTTATTTCTTCTAAGGACAAAGAAAGTGAACATGGCGATCAAGTGTATTTTGATAAGATGCATGAGGAAATGGTTGTAGAATCTGAAGGGTCTTCTTCTGATGCTAAGCAGTCATTAACCCCTCAGCAGTTTAGCCAACATGAATTGAATGACTTAGGAAGAGATTTGGGTCTTTCAAAGAAAGCAGCTGAGTTATTAGCCTCCAGACTTCAAGAAAAGAATATACTTCACCAGTCAGCTAAAGTATCCCATTTCAGGAAGCGTGAACAAATTTTTGTGGACTTTTTTTCTGAAGACAAACACTTTGTTTACTGTCATGATATCAGTAGTCTTCTCAGCCAGCTAGATGTTACCACTTACAGTCCAACAGAATGGGGCTATTTCTTGATTGCTCTATATGAAGTCTGAAATGTGTTCTCCTACACAATGGTAATGTTTATGCAGTGTTTCCAATTCGTTATTCAACTCATCTGCGAGAAGATTATAATGACATAAAAATAGTCCTTGACTTACTGAAGTATGAAGAGCATAACTGGATCATTTGTGTGGATCTTAAAATGGTAAATTTCCTGCTAGGACAACAGAGAGGTTTCATGAAGTATCCTTGCTTTCTGTGTTTGTGGGACAGCTGAGCTGGGAGAAATACTGGACACAGAAGCTCTGGAAGTAGGGATGCAAAATATTGTGAATGAACCTGTAGTTAATCAAGACAGGATCTTTTTTCCTCCTCTTCACACCAACCTTAGCTTAATGGAGCAGTTTGTTCAGGCTTTGAATAGAGAAACTGAATGCTTTAAACATATTATTTCTGCTTTTTCTGCCTTGTCTTTTGAGAAGATAAAAGCAGGTATATTCGATGGACCTCAAATTCGAACTCTCAGACGTGACAAAGAATTTGCCAGGAAGATGAATAAGGAGGAGAAAGCAGCATGGCAGTCTTTTGTGGCAGTTACAAAGAACTTCCTTGGCAACAAAAAAGCAGAAAATTGTGAACTTCTGGTTCAAAGGATGCTGTTGGCTTTTCGTGACATTGGATGTAACATGAGAGTTAAGATTCACTTCCTGAACAGTCACCTTGATTAATTTTCCTGAAAATCTTGGAGCTGCTAGTGATGAGCAGATAGAACGTTTTCATTAAGATCTGAGACATGGAAGAGCATTACTAGGGGCAATGGGACAGAAATATGATGGCAGACTACTGCGGGAGCATCAAACGAGATTGTCCTCAACAAGTACACAAACGCAAGAGCTACAAATATAAATTTTTGCCCAAATAGAATTTAAATAAGTTTTGTGCAAATTTCATGATTAAAATAAGTGTTTTAATATGTTCTAATTCAAAATTGTAGACAAATTCTGATGCAATCATATCTTTTAGTGTATTAGTGTATTTACTGCATTATATAAATTATTATATTTTCACAGCGATGATGCCCAAGAAGACATTCTACTTCATTATGTTAAACTGTTGAAAGTTTTACAATAAGATGAAAACCTAAAATCTTGAATTGCAAAAATACTGTAAGTTACAGAAAAAAACTAATGTCAGATTTGAGATCAGCACACTCGAATTAGCTAAGAACAAGTGTTTTTGTGGATGGAACAACAAGTTTGTTCCCCAGTGTTATCTGTTACTTCTCCAGCATGCAAAGAAGCTTACCTTTTGAAGTTTCCTGATTTGCTGCTCCATTGTTATTTTTACCCAAAGAGTCCAGTATTTATCTTAAAAATGCACACTCTTTTAACTTTCTGTTGACTTCATTGTCAGCTGCACTACAGTCGAATGAACCCATGTACTTTCACAACTCGGATTTCTAGTGTTCACTCTGCAGGTGAGAATTTCTCTTGGAAGGACCTCCTTAACTTGCCCATTTTAACATACTGCTTTCCCTGAATATATGCCTTACTTAATATGCATAAGAGAACTATTGGGAGGAGAGGGAGAAAGCACAAACATGGAAGAAAATATGAACTTGAGGTTACTTATATTAATATTTCAATGGGGAAACCAAAAGAGAGAATGTGTTTGCTGATACATATTTAAAAACATACCAGAAAGCTTCAGTAGACGTGAATTAGCCCAATGTTTATATGCTTCCAAGGATTCAAAGTTTGTAATTTTTATTTGGGTTTTATCTATTAATTGAAGCTATGTGCTTTGGGAAGACCTCTCTGAAATTATGCATGCTTATACCAACTGTGCTTTTAAACATTGCCTTGAAGAAAATTTTATTTTATTGAATATTAAGCCTCAATCTTAAATATTTCTTGACTCAGAAGTCCTGAGTATTACTGTTTATAATTAACTAAGCTATTAATGCTTGGCTCTATTGCCAATGATAAATATCCCTAATAAACAGGAAAAGAATATGCCACAGGAGATTTGAAGATAGAGTCGAGACATATTTTGGTTGTGACAAAACGGCTATATTCTGGGTAAAGAGGATGCAGGAACAGAAGGGTGGATATTCGGAGTGCTAGAGAGTGTGATAGCATTCTGACAAATGCCCCAGGTACTGGGCAAGCCTTATTAAAATGCCACTGCAGTTTACTGGATAACTTTTTTCCATCATGGGCACACATTTCTCTTTATAAGACGAATGTTAAAATAAATGTAAAATAAATTCTGTGTTCAGAGCAAGTTACTTTGTTGGCCTCTTTTATAGTGACCACATTTATGAATCTCAGAATAAAAACCCATGGCCTGCAAGGAATACTGTTAGAAGGAAAGTCAGAAGATATGCATTGAGTCAGAAACCCTTTAGTGTTCTTATGCCTCAGTTTGTAGGTGAGGCTGAATGAGAGAGTTTAATGGGATTGTTATGGTAGACAGTCAGGGAGCAATAGGGAGTCTCCCTCACTGGCCTAGCAGGGGTCCCCAAACTTTTTACACAGGGGGCCAGTTCACTGTCCCTCAGACCGTTGGAGGGCCGCCACATACGGTACTCCATACACTGACCACCAATGAAAGAGGTGCCCCTTCTGGAAGTGCAGCGGGGGCCGAATAAATGGCCTCACGTGGCCACAATTTGGCCTGCGGGCTGTAATTTGGGGACCTCTACAGGAAGGTTCTTACACCAGCCAGCAAAAAGCTAGAAACATGAATGAACAGGGCCCTAGCATGCCAAAAGTTAGCAAGATAATTGGATGGGAGGGGGGAACTCCCTTCTCTATCTCTATAAGAAACAAGGGCCCTGGCCAGTAGGCTCAGTGGTAATGTTGGCCTAGCATGTGGATGTCCTAGGTTTGATTCCCAGTCAGGGCCCACAGGAGAAGCAACTATCTGCTTCTCTCCCCCTCCCCCCCCTCTCTCTTTTTCTTTTTTTCTCTCTCTCTCTCTCTCTCTCTCTTCCCCTCCCACAGCCATGGCTTAAATGGTTTGAGAAAGTTGGCCCAGGGTGCTGAAGATGGCTCCATGGCCTCGCTTCAGGCACTGAAACAACTAGGTTGCTGAGCAACACAGCAGTGGCTCTAGATAGGCAGAGCATCTCTGGTAGGGGGCTTGCCGGGTGGATCCCTGTCAGGGTGCATGTGGGAGTCTGCCTCTCAGCCTCCCCACCTGTCACTAAAACAAAAAAAGAAAAAAGAAAGAAAGAAAAAAAAGAAATGTGTGCTTGGCTCTGGCCATGTAGCTCAGTGAATAAAGCCTCTAATGACACCCGAGAGGTCACAGCTTCTACTCCTAACAGGGTGTGTAGGAGAAGCAATCAATGAGTACACAACTAAATGTAAAACAACAAGTTGATCCCTCTCTCTCTGTCACTCCCTGTCTCTATCTCTCCCCCCTCCTCAAATCAATGAAAAAAACATTTTTTTTAAAGAAAAAATAAGGTAGGCTTGATCAGGAAGGGGAGACGGTTTCTAGATGAGAATCCACCATTCTTTCAGGCCATGGCATCAGAATAAACCTTTTCCTTTACACCAGCGCCTGTCTCATGAGTCTGGCTTTCACTGCGGGAGGCAGCCGAACATGCACTTTCTGTTATAGGATGAACAGCTCCCAAAAAGAGCGATGGTGTTTCCGGCCATAGCACTTCAGGCAGCATGTGTTCATTGCATATTTTCTGTGCACCAGGTTCTGTGCTAAGCACTTTTCATAATTTAACTTTATTTTTTTCACAAAGACAGAGAGACACAGAGAGACAGACAGAGAGAGGGGCAGATAGGGACAGACAGACAGGAAGGGAGAGAGATGAGAAGCATCAATTCTTTGGTGCAGCTCCTTATTGTTCATTATGTGTTCTCATATGTGCTTTGACTGGGGGGTACAACAGAGTGAGTGACCCCTTGCTAAAGCCAGTGACTTTGGGCTCAAGCCAGAGACCTTGGGCTTCAAGCCAGCAACCATGGGGTCATGTCTATGATCCCACACTCAAGCTGGCAACCTTGGAGTTTTAGACCTGAGTCCTCCATGCCCCAGTCTGATGCTCTATTCACTGTGCCATGGCTTGCTCAGGCCATAATTTAACTTTTAACCCTCACATCACTCATGAGTTAGCACTATTGTGTTTTCCATTGTTCACCCATTCCTGTCTCTCTGTTACTGCACTACACATTATAGACAACCAAGAAAATGGTTCCTTCCAGGGCTGCTCACAGAAAATAATGAACTGAAAGTTTTTCCTCTTTAATTCTTTTTATTTTCAAAATAAATTTAGAGCCAAAAATAATCTCAAAATTTATGCTAGCAATGATTTTTACATTCCTTTATCCCCCACTACAAGGAGGGTAGTTCCCTTCCTGGCCTCTCCTCTGGCAGAAACACTACTACCTGGAGAAAGCACCAAATGGCTGGTAATGAAACAAAGAAAACAAAACAAGAATGCCAAAGATTTACCAACTGATTCTCTACCTTGAAGGCCAAAATTAAGTTCAATTTAACCCTTAACATCCTAATATTCTTCAGTGGATACACATTGAATACTCTGTTTTAATTCAAAAATAATTCTACCAAGAGAGAAAAACAAGGTCCAGCTACAAACCCTAGTTTCTAGCCATTTTCTATGTAGGATGCTTTCTAGAGAGCTACTTAGCTGTTACCTAAAACTGACTAGTTTTCTTCTGCTATTCCATTTTCAAGTTCCAGGTTAAGTGCAAGTTAAGACATACACATTGAGTAAACATGGCTGTGGTGTGGTGTGATGCGGTGTGGTGTGGCGTAACACAGCGTGGCGTGGCAGCATGGGGGTAGGTTTCATATGGTGCATGGTGCATGGAGGGGGCACTAACTGAAAGAGAGGAAGTGTCAGCCCCAACGTTCACACCTCCCCCCAAAAGTGTGAAAGGTGTTATGAGAGACTCAACCAAAATCAACAGCAGTCTATTGCAGGTGATGCCAGCTAGCTTGGCAAAGGTAAGAACATGTGCTATGACTAATAAGAAAAAGATGTGTTTTCTTAAGGAAGTGCATACATTCAGGTTCCATTTTGCACAGATCTGCTCTCCTCTGATTTCATAAGCAGTTTACTTGAAGTTGGCCAGCAGTGAGAGTAAAATGTGCGGGGTGTAGTTGGAAACAAACTGGCACTATACAGAATCCTGTCGTGGTTCAGTGATGGGGACTTGGGGATTCATCGTTCTGTTCTCTCAGCTTCTGTGTCTGTTTGAAAGGGAACGGGATGTTAATGAAAATAAAAACAAATTAAAAAAGAATAAGAAAAAGGAAGAAAACAAGAACAAAAAGAAGAATATTGAAAAGTAAAAGGGAAATAAGAAAGCAGTAGAGCCTGACCAGGCAGTGGCGCAGTGGATAGAGCATCGGGCTGGGATGCGGAAAATCCAGCTTCGAGACCCCAAGGTCTCCAGCTTGAGCGCAGGCTCATCTGGTTTGAGAAAAGCTCACTAGCTTGAGCCCAAGGTTGCTGGCTTGAGCAAGGGGTCACTCGGTCTGCTGTAGCCCCCCAGTCAAGGCGCATATAATAGAGCAATCAATGAGCAACTAAGGTGCCACAATGAAGAATTAACGCTTCTTATCACTCTCCCTTCCTGTCTGTCTGTCCCTATCTGTCCCTCTCTGTCTCTATCACAAAAAAAGAAAGGCAGTAGAGAAGATGAAATAACACCTACTATGTGCCGACACCTTAATGGAGACAAGTGATACAGATATAAACACAGAACACTCATGCTCTCATCTCAGGTCCTACAGAATGAATCCGCTTCTTGGACATCTATGAGGCAGACATGGATGGCAGACTCTATGACATATGGACAAAGTCTTCTGACTCCCGTAGTCTAATGTCCCTCCATGTCATGGAGATGGAACGGTTTCATCTCACTGGTCTCATGACCCTTTGCCTCCTGAGACACAGAGAAAAGACATAAGGGAATTCATAGCACTGGAGAGTTTGAAAGGACTTCTCAGCATCATCAGTCCAATGAAAGCCTACAGAACAAGCTTCATCTGAGTTGTGTATCTAGTTCTAGTGACAGAGAAAAGGAAGATATGTGTGAGTGTATACATACATATATATGTATGTATACAGTGTATACATACATGTATATGTATATGTATATGTATCCGAGCTGAGCTCCCCAGAGGCAAGTCATGGTCCTAGACATTGCTATATGCCCAGAACCCAAAACAGGGCCTGGAATATAGTGGATATCCAGTAATGAGTATTTAATGAAGGCTCAAAGAATAAATTAGTGTCTTGGAAAGGGAAGTAAAATAACAAGCAAGTAGCTTTCTGTAAAAGAGGAGGAAATAAAGGTTACAATCCTTTGCCCTGGAGAGCTGACAGCTGGGACAGGGTTAAATCAGGTGACCTGACTATTGCAGGCCGAGGGTGACAATAGCAACACACCAAACCCTGACATTTGGGATCATTTTCTTCATCTGAGTTCTTAGGTGGCTAGAGACTCCACTTATCATTATCATTGCTTCCACTGGTTTCCATCAAGTTATTCAAGTAAAGGTAAAAAAACACTCTGTAAGCTTTCTTTCTGAAGTCCAGCTTCATTTTACACCAAACAAAAGGCCAGTAGGCTTAGTGGTAGAGCGTTGGCCTGGCATGTGGAAGTTCCGGGTTCGATTCCTGGCCAGGACACACTGGAGAAGCACTCATCTGTTTTTCCATCCATTGCCCTCTCCTTTCTCTCTATCTTTCCTTTTCCCTCCCACACCAAAGGCTCCATTGGAGCAACAGTTGGCCTGGCCGCTGAGGATGGCTCCATGGCATCCACCTCAGGCACTAGAATGGCTCTGGTTAAAACGGAGCAATACCCCAGATGAGCAGAGCATCACCCCCTGGTGGGCTTGCCAGGTGGATCCCAGTCAGGCATGTGCGGGAGTCTGTCTCCCACTTCTCACTTCAGAAAAATACAAAAACAAAAACAAAACATACATCTGTATACATACCTCTCCACCTAGTATTTTGACTATTTTATCCTGATCACTCAAAAATAAAATAGATAGGTTCCTTCACACCAAACTCTGACTATATTCATAACTGATGAGAAATATAGTTGATGATTCTCAAATAATTACTTCTGAAGACTGCATATTTTAGGAATGTCACGTTCCACCTGCATTAAGGAGAAAAGAACAGCTTTCTTCTGCACACACAAAAAACTCCACTCCTAACTGGAAGGTTGAAACTGATAGTTCACCAGTCAGAACGCACTTAATAATTTGCCTGAAGAACAACAAGCCACATCCTGCTACCTGTAGAAGAAAACTAATGAAGTGGTATCAGCGTGGAACCCTCCACAGAACAGAGCAGAAGAAGGTTCTTGATGCAAAAACTCAAAATCCAGGTTTAGTTCAAAACGTATGCTGCCAATATGACTTGATGGGGAAAGACCTTTCGAAATTTCAACATTGTGAAACCAAGATGCAATGGCATTTCCATCTCTCCTGTAATCAGCCCAACCAGTGCACAAGGACCAGCATTGGAGCATGGGGGCTGGCAGCGCACAAACCTGTGTGTGCACCTGCTTGTGACTAAAGGGACGTTATGTAACATCTAAGCTTATTTCTTCACCTATAAAAAAGTAGCCATTATGAAAGAGAAACTGATAATATTCCCCATGTGGTTTGATACCATGAGGAAAAAACCTTGCTTGGATCACTTGCAATGCCTCCCAAGCACACAGTCAGAAACAGGTTTATCCTTATCACTACTGGCACTGATGTTTACCCCTAGGCTTCATTTCCAAAGCTCACCTGAATCTCTGTAGGCTCAAGTGATCACGCTCCTCCAGACTGTTCTCAGAACTAAACCCTCATGCCTCCCACCCAAGCCTTGCTGGACACTGCCTACTGGTAAGCCTTGCTGATGACCCTTACTTCTTAAGCTCTCTCATCCATATGTTAACTTCTTTCTTGCTCAACCACAAACTCCTTTATGTTCACAAATCCTTTAACTGGGCTTTCTGGAACTCCTAAGCCACATTGATCGTTCCTCAACATAACCTCACTCCAATTTTCAAATATTTCCTTAACTGAAACATTGACATGTCCCGAGAATACTGCTCAACTCTATAGTTCTACAGTGTGTCCATAAAGTCATGGTGCACTTTTGACCAGTCACACAGTCACAAGTGCACCATGACTTTACGGACACACTATATTAAGTGAAGATATTTTTTTCCTTGCATAACCCCCACATAGCTCGGTGTTCTTCTTACTCTCCAGTACAATTTGCACCCTATAATTTCTTTTCCCGTGTTTGAAACTGCTCTACTGAGTCTTACCCTCTGAGGGTCTTGACTCATTTATCAAGAACTGTGAAGGACTGAGGCTTGACCATACGTGCAAGCCTACAAGTGACCCTGCCACAAGTTCCTGAGTGTTGGAAGGAGGTGCAAAACTCATGTTGTCAGAGACAAGGGCTTTGTTTCTCACGGAAAACATAGTTACAGCATCAGCACTTTCCCACTCAGGTTCCCCAATTCACACAGGGTTACAGAAAGAGGACCAAGTGACATACGGGCTGTGCTACGGGAAAGGGACCTAGACCTTAGGGAACCTGGTCTTCTATACTGACAGTAAGCACACTCTGAAAAGAGACGCTACACTATACAAATATCCTTGGAAAGAGAGTCAGGACAAAAGGCGGGCAGCGACTCTGCTCACCGATGCGCAGAAACAGGAGAGAGCCGCAGAGAACTTCCTCCCAACAGTAGTCACTCCTCTCATTGCGTGTAAATCTCTGGCTCTGAGGCCCATGCTTCCTTACTCCTCACTCACTCTTTCCTGGCCAATCATATTCATTCCAATGATGTTTTCATCTACTGACAGACAAATCAGTATTTTGTGCCTCCACTAGACTTCTGGGTTGTAGACATATACACTGAATTGCCTTCTTAACCTCTCCAGCCAGATGCCTATTGGTATATTGAACTAAACATGTCTAAAATGAAAGAAACTCTTGACCCTTCCACTCTCCAGGTTGAACCTCCCTAGATACATGAGAAGTCCTGCACTGGAGGGGTCATCTCCCCAGATGCACTCGCCACTTTTCTTTGTGCCTCAAGAAGCTCACAGGATTGAAGAACTCTCTTTGATATCCAGTTGGTTTGGCCACAGGAATCAGAGGCAGGAGATCAAAGGGCAGGAGGATGGTTGGTCTTATTATTTATTGGCCTGGCTCTCTCCTTGTTGGGTAGCTTTTCTTGGAAGATATTCTGCCAGGATTTTGGTCGCCCCTGCCCCGACCCCTGCACGCACTGTCAATCTTTCTAGGAATCATGGCTCTCTGTGACACTAGGTCAGAGACATTGACCTATCCTCTGTTGCCTTCTTAAATAACTCCTGATACCTTTTCAGACATCTCTTTATGAAACGCTCTTTAAACATTCCAGTTAGGATGAGCCATCATTTCCTGTTTGGACTCTGATACATCCAGTTGTGTGAACCAGGAAAAGTGAGGTAATAGTGACCAAATTACAGAGATTTGGGTCCTCAAACACAGCCTATAAAATGTTTAAATCCTATTTTCCTAAGGGCTTAATCTTGTTATAGGAAAAAGTTAGGCATTATTTATTTATTTTAAAATATGATGGAAGCCCATCTATGCCCGGAGGTATCACTTTCACGAGTCATGTTGAGAAGAGTAAAGCAAAATGCTTTGTGATTCAAATACCAGCTCTGCTGGGCCTTAGCCAAGTGACTTTGGGCAAGCCTCTTAAACTTCTGAGAAGTTTGCTTTTACCTTCCTTTTCAGTAGACTGTAAATATTATTAACTCTGTCAACTCTGCTGAGTCGTAGGGACCATCAGATAACACAGCAATGTAAAGACTCTAAAGTGCATCTCATAAAAAATAAACCAGTACCTGAGCATATGGAAAAAATGATTCAATGTTGCAACTTTTCCAAGAAATGCAAATCAAAACAGAGGTAGCATTTTAGCAGTGTTGCCAGAAGCTGAATAAATTAATACAGTCCTTTCAGAAAACAGTTTGACAATACACTTCAATTGTCCAAAAATACTTATACTGTGAATCTGTGATGATAAAAATAACTAGTGCTCCTGACGACGTGTCAGGCAATGTGCACTCAGCACTTCGTATGTACTAACTTGTTGTTAACACACAAAACAAAACTCCATCAGGTTATGTCTCCATCTAGATTTTAGAAAACCAGGCACAGAGATGCAATGGCATGTATGCTAGGCTTTGGAGTAAGTATGGGGCAGAAACCCAAACTGATTTCAGGGTATTTTTGTTCTTTTCTACTCCTAAAAACTTCTAGAAATTCATCCTAGGAAAGTAATTCAAAGGAAAAAATAAAGAAGCAAGAGGTCTTAAGATAGTTCCTAATGTGCTTTATATATACCTGCAAAGTTTGGGAAAAATATAAGTAATTACTTTTTAATATCTAGTTTCTTCCTCATAACATATAAAATACAGCATTTCTTCAGTTATGAGAATAACAATAATCAACAGAGGAAGGATTCAATCAAAGCTGGGAGACTGATATGTTCCATAGTTCTGTTCCTGTTAAAAAAAATATTAAGGAAGGAATTGCTAATATATTACTGTTTATTGGACTTTGAAATTTCCACGTTTTTATTTTAAAATGGAATACTTGACAAATCAAATAACTGCAGAACTTGCTATTTTCTTCATGTGTCTTATAAAAATCAACAAAATGGGCTGAGGAAATATGAACATGTGCAGCCCAATAAATCCTCCAAAGTCCCCGATTCAACCCCTTAGCTGAGTTTCCAAATGAGAGCTGTGCTTCAACGCTCCCCGGGCAGCAAGCCGGCGCCAGAAAACCCGAGCACACCCACCTGCTCCTCCTCTCCCAATGTGATCAGTTCCAAGAAACGTCCTATGCAAGGTAGATGATTGTGTTAAGCACAGAAAGTAAAATTAATTTCTCAACAACCACTTGTTAAGCTCCCGCTCCATGTGCGACGTGAGCTAGGGAGGAGCATGTGAAGACAGGGTGTCTGGTTGTCCTGAGCCTGCGCTAAGTATAGGAGAAACACAGTGACCACGCCCACACCCGTGAGGACAGCCTCACACTGAGGAAGTGCAGAGAAGCAAAAGAAGTGGGAGACTAAATAGCACAGAAATTGACCCAGATCATGGTGGGAAGGGTGAATGACTGTTTACTAGGAAACGGCTGCTTTGGGAAAAGAGAAGCCCACATTGAGCAAAGGGCATATGCCAGGCCCTGTGGGAAGGAACACCCCCATGTCTTTATAGAAAGAACTAAAAGATGAGAACAAACAGGAGTATGACTCGGACCCCTGCTACAGGGGGTGCTAGAGACTATGCTGAGAGGTTCAGTCATCTTCCTTCAAACAGGTCTGACCACTAAAATGTCTTAAATATAGAGGGTAACGCTATTAGTTTTGTGTGCTAAAAATACCACCAATTTTGGTTTTGAAAAGTTTTTGAAATTCAATACCACTTTTTTTCTGCAGCCTCACAACTTGTCTAAGGAAAGAATCTATTGAAATACATAGTCTGTGCAGGAAGCATGATTTATATAGTAGTCACATTAACGGCCAGACTGTCGGACATTGGAAATCCAAATATTATTTATCCGAATGATTATTGTACACTTGTATACAAATCAAGGGATTGCTTCAGCTTGGCTGTTAGCATAGCTTCCTTTTTATATCTTTGTGTTTCTTTTTAAAAAATGAATTCTGAAGTGTAACCTTTTGTTACAAACTTGCCTGAAACTTGCTCTGACAGTTGCATTTTTCTCAAATAAAAAAAGCAATGGCATCTGTAATTTAATATTTCTCTTCCATAGTAAATTGCCCACTTCTACCAGAACACTGAACCGCTTTGGTAGCTCAATTTATAGCTGCTCCTCCAATGTTGGGAAGCTCTTTCTTAGAGGTATTTTTCCACACAGCCTGGGTTTCTCATGAATTCACTCCCTGTTATTGGCTTCAATAAGGCTGCAGGCATGTGTTTGTTTGCCCATCCTAAGAGTCCCATGAGACGAAAAACAGAACATTTTATAGTGTGACTGCAATTCCCTATTGTATAATTATGCTGCCTATGAGACGAGGCGTTTGAATCCTGAGTCTTTTTTCTTTGCACAAACTACCAGCTTTGCATCAATTTAGCAAAGTTTGAGAATAAACTGGAAAATATTGCCCAATTTTGATTTCAGGAGAGAAGAAAAGAAATGAGGTCAATTCTCTTCTTCACTGCAGCTGTTTATCAGTGAGGACCAAAGACCTAATCTAGGTTCATCATTAAATCTGTACTCCACCTTAGGTGGCCAAGTGTCACAGAATGAGGGGATTGCTATACAATGAAGCCGCGAAGTTTCCCCCGAATGAGAAAGCACCTATTATTCATGTTCAATTCTCTCAAAGTCTCGGAAGACAATCAAGCATCAGAGGAGAAAGATCACAGGGAGAAATCGGCGGTACTGATTATTTGGTTGATCCACCTGAGCGACGATTTCCTCATCTGTACTATGGAGATAATAACCCCTCACAGACAGGGCTAAAAACTCATAAAAGTATTTATCTCTGCCAACCATTTTTCTAGAATAATTCTTTTCTGTTGTTCCCTAGTTCAGCCTCTTGCTTCTTTCAGAGCACTAGTCACAGTTTGTAATTATTTTATTTTTCTTCCTTTGGTTTTCTGAAAGCAAAAACCTGTCTGTGTTTTCAAGTCCAGCACAGGCACTGGCCCTGGGCAGCTGTCACATGCACAGATGAGTGACAGAAGGCATGAGAAAATGAATACATGCCACTAGTTGATGGGGTTAGAATATTTTTTCTCATTAACAGCCATGTTCTCATGTAAGTCACAGAATTTCTCCAAAGTTCAGTTTTATTTTGCTTAAATCTGTAAAAGGGGGATACCACCTGCCCTGTCTGTTTTATAGGGTTGATTAAGGCATCCTGCTGGGTAACAAAAACTCATGAAAGTACATTGACATATGTATATCACTATACAAGCAAAGAACTTTGAAGGTAAAGGAAAAACAAGATTGAATAGAAAAATAAGGAAGGCCAGGCAGTCTGAGCCATGGAGGGGTACTCTTCTTAGTTTTTATTTTTACAAAGTCCAAAGATAACAAACATCTCACCAACAACAACCACAGTGATGGCCCCTAAACCCATTTGAACACTCACAATGAGACAGAGAAGCATCATTCTGTTCCTGTATGTGCCTTGACCAGGCATTGGACCAGCAACCCTTGCAAATTGGGACGACACTAACCAACCAAGCTACCTGTCCAGGGCAAGCACTCGCTATTTCCACAGGGCACTGTTCTGTTTAATCCTCACAAATGACCCCATGTAGTAGGGACTAGTGTTATCTCATTTTACAGATGAGGAAATAAGGGACTGAGCATGTTCAGTAACTTGCCCAAGTGACACAGGAAGTGAAAGAGCTGGGGTTCAAACCTCAGAAATTTGATTCCATGTCTTAACTGCTCTCCTGACTCAGCCTGAGCGCCCTCAGCAGGCAGCGTGACTACTGTGGTTCTGCATAATGGAAGCCATGCTTGAAGTCCCCTCAGGACCATCTTCTCCCCAGAAGGTTGATAATAAATAATAAATACCATTTGAGGGTGAGTACAAGGAAACAGAAAGCCTTCCCAGGTGTTCACCCACACACTTGATCTACTGTTATTGGAAATAGTGAGCAAAGTTAGGAGGAGCCCGAGAAAGGTCTTATCTGGGCTTATACATGTGGTAGATACTGAACTTGTGAGCATATTTTATTCTCTAAAAAAAATGAACACAATGCTGCACACACTGTAAATACCTAAAATTCTTGTAGTCTCCGTATTTCTCCTTGCAGGAGGGAAAGGAAAGGAAAGCCTATATCACTAGACACTCTTCCTGAGGATAGCGGTATTCCATTCTGAATTGCTTGATGATACTTAAGTCATTTAACAGCTCTTTCTCCTACCTACTAAATGCCCTCCAAGCATCCAATTTGTAATACTTCTCTTGCTTACAAGAGGCACTTTGTTTACAAGGGCTGTTGCAGAGAAGACACATATGCGCTCATTCCCCTAATGCAGGAATTTCCTCTCATTAACTGCCCAGGCAGAGAGACTGTCTGGTCATGGAAAGGCCATAACTCCCATTTGAAAAGTCATTGCCTATTGGAGTTAATGAGAAAGAAATGACACACGATGCAAATAATGATGGCTTCTAGTGTTCATGGAATGGTTTTGCTTGGATACCCCTGAGCTTTTAACCTGGCGTTCTGCTGCCTGGATTGATGATACACAGAATGAACCGGACTCCTGCTGAGATGCACTGGTATGCCGTGTAGCAGGAGGAACTTGAGGAAACATGGCCTGAACTAAATGGTGTGCAGTGAAGATTATTTCTTAAGCTTTAGTCTAAGAATGATTTAATAAGGCTGAAGCTAGCCAGCCCCTATCTTGGACATTGGGTCAAAATCTGAGCAAACACAAAATTTAGTGCTGTGTTTGTACTACTTAGTAAAGACAAGGACCTGGCCTGCTATCTGTCAGTCTTTTACTTTGGTTGTGCTGATAAGAGTATTGAATGGTAATATTCTTATATATTAATATGTCTTCTTAATGACAATCTGTGTGTGTGTATGTGTGTGTGTGTGTGTGTGTGTGTGTGACAGAAACAGAGAGAGGGACAGATAGGGACAGTCAGAAAGGAGAGAGATGAAAATGATCAATTCTTTGTTGCAGCACTTTAGTTATTCATTGATTGCTTTCTTATATGTGCCTTGATTGGGGGGCTACAGCAGACTGAGTGACCCCTTGCTCAAGCCAGCGACCTTGGGCTCAAGCTGGTGAGCCTTGCTCAAACCAGATGAACTCATGCTCAAGCTGGCGACCTCGGGGTTTCGAACCTGGGTCCTCCACTTCCCAGTCTGATGATCTATCCACTGCACCACCTCCTGGTCAGGCGACACTGAGATTTAGAGATGACCCAGGGAACAAAATTTTCGCAGACTCATATTAACACACAATTTCATGACAGAAACTCCATACAGAGTAAGTCATAAATGATCAGTGTCAAGTTTCTGTTTAAGAAAGCACAACGATGTAAGATGCATTTTAAATTGCTTCTCTTCAAAATGGCTTCAGAAAGCCTTAGAGTGCCACAGGGCTGGCCATTGCTGCTCCATGGCTTTTGAGGAGGAGTCTTCAATCACGGTGAATAAATTAGCTGTCACAATACAACATCAATGTAACAATTAAAGGTCAATTTAGAATAGAATAACAAAATGACAGGAAAGACTAATTAGCAGGGTCATAGATTCTTTCTGTACAATTTTCTCTAAGCACTTGACTTAGTGTAATTCTTTACCTTGATAGTCCTATTAAAAATGTATATAGGCTTCGATGGGCCTTGGTTCCAGGTAAGATAACAGACCTGAGAAACACGTGGTTATTCACTACCAGCATTCCTTATCAGGTGTTTTTTTGGCCCCATCAACAAAGTAAACTATACTTAAACTATTAGCTTTGAGAAGTGAGGTGTAAAGAAAACCACAGCTTAAGAACCTGACCTTCCAAAATGTGGTCATTTATTAGACTATGCTCTTTAGGCCCTGACACTTTTCACAGTAAATGCTGGTTGATTAGGGAGTTAAATCAAACTGAATTTGCTTATGGTGTGACTGGAAAGTACCAGCAATGGAATACAGTGGTTTTAAATAAAATAAAAAAATAAAATAAAAAGTTACTAACTTATTCAACTCCTGCCCTCTTGAAAAGAAAACAAGTCTCTGAAAATCAAAATGTTCCTTTCTGGGATGATGGATTTCTAAATGCCAAGTTTCTTCTTTTCAGCAGAGTGGTTACTGGTGAATGAGAACTCACAAAGTCGCATTTGACAGAACAGTAATGTTAGATACACGAATGTTCTATGTTGGCCACAAGATATGACAGAGTGATGATTTTTATGGGCTGCCAGAGGCAAGTGCATTTAAATTCTCAAACCTTTCTTCTCGGTTTAAAGAATGAGTTTGGGAGCGAAGACCTCGGAAAGGACACTGACCACATACAGATACAGCATACCGGCGATACGATGGTACAAAATTTGGGATATGAACTGCCAGGCGATTCTAGGACCGGACTGGATGATGTTTAGACACACATTCTACATTATGGCATTAAAATCCTTTAAATCTTGAACCTCATATTCCATCTACAGTAGAGTGTGTATACTCTGGCTACAAACTTTTTGAGACCCCAGTACTTTGCTGTTATATTTATATGCTCTCTGGTGAAGAACTTCTGTCCATATTATGTGCTTATTCAAATCCCTGGCTTTATTCTTGGTTAGAACTGGACATGGGTCCTGATTTTCCTTAGGACTGTTGTAAAACAATCGTATCTTCATGAAACCTCACAGGCAACTGCATTCAGCCCAAAGTAGAAGATAGGTATTAGCTTTAGTGAAGTAGTACTTTTGCCAATTTAATTTTAGATACTGTCCTTGAATTTTCTCTCTCTCTCTCTTTCAGTAAGAGGAGGGGAAGTAGAGAGACAGATTCCCCATGCACCCTGATGGGGATCCACCCAGGAAGCCCACCAGTGGGGATGTTCTGCCCTCTGGTGCCATTGCTCCATTGCTCAGCAACCAAGTCATTTTTTTTAGTGTCTGAGGTGGAGGCCAGGGAGCCATCCTCAGCGCCCAAGGCCAACTGACTCAAGTCAATCAAGCCATGGCTGCAGGAGGGGGAGGGAGGGTGAAGGAGGGAGAGATGGGGTGGGAGAGAGGGAGGGAGAGAGAGAGAAGGAGAGGGAGGGAGAAAGGGAGAGAAGAAGGGGGAGAGAGAGAGAGGGGAAAGGGAGAAGGAGAGGGAGAGGGAGAAGGAGGGGGAGGGATGAAGAAGAAGATAGTTGCTTCTCTGACTGGGAATCAAACCCAGGCCATCCACATGCTGGGCCTATGCTCTACCACTGAGCCAAATGGCCAGGTCTGAATTTTCTAATTTAATCCCCAAAACAACATTGGGTATAAAGTTTTATCGTCCCCATTTCAAAGTTGAGGAGAGGCTCCTAGAAGGGAAATAATGCCCAAGCTGACACAGGATACTTAGGGGTAACGTTAGAACTCAAACCCAGGTCTCTTTCATGCCCAAACCCATGATTTCTTAAACACTTTTCATCCTCAGCTCTCGTTTGGACATCACTTTATCTCTGTTTGCTTTTCTCTCAGCCTTGCTATCTTCACAGAAATATAATAGTCTTTCCAAAGTGATCATACTCTAATCTTGTGTCAGGGATACACTTGTGAGTCATAAGAAGGAACACACACAGCAAGTGATGTAGAGGTGGCAGAACAGAAAGAGCACTTGAAAACATTATGTCTGACGTCTTTGCCCACAGAGGACAAGTACTCTGTATTGCGCTATCTAGGAGAGCTCCCTTTACTGTGTGTGTAGCGAGCACCACCTCCATGAGAAAATATAGCTCGGCCAGAAAGTGGACTGAATGGCATTACACATCAGATATAGTTTGTGTTTCCTGTGAATGTGATTAAATCATCCATAAACGTGTTCAACTACAGGATCCCTTGGGGGATGGTAGCCAAGACAATCCATAAGCAAGATAAGTCACTGCCAAGGTTTAATCTATATCAATGGAAATGAGGCCACTGCAAGAGAAGGGAGGGGGAAGAATGACTAGTTCTCAGGGTTGGGAGATCTTGGGATTGGGTATCAAGAAAAGTTGTGGTATTTTTGAAATACTGAAGAATGTGGGAGGTTTCTTGGTTGAAATAAACTTCAAATGCATGTGGATAATTTATAGAAATAAAGATTATATGGTTATTCTGGTCATTTTTATAAGAATCCATGCACACCTAGCCTCAAATGAAATCATGAAGTATATATAGTTTAATTCTAATAAATTTTGCAAAAAATTTTTCTTTCATGACTTTATACCCTTTCAAGTTCTTAGAATCCATTTTTTCCCCTCTAACCGTACAAGGCTGCTCTCTCTCCAAGTAGTAGGGTCCCTTACCTCATCTTCAAAACTCATCTTGCCAGATGATTGATTTGATGATAATCTAATCAGCACTAATATATAATCACTTGTTATGGCTAAAAAGGCTATATAGAAAAAAGTTATGGTTTAATCTGTGCTCAAATATGAGAAATAAATATTGTAAGACTTTCTTCTTCAGTAGGAGAGCCCAACCACAGAAGGAGGTCTGGGAAGGGGACTGCTTCCTCAAGCCTGAGGTCAGAGCACCCAAGGTCTGTATGCAGCTGATAGGCAGTACCAGATGGCTCAACTAGCCCCCTCATCTGGTGGCTTCTTGCCAATGTGCTCATTCTTTTAAGGTTTCAAAATCTGGTTGCCAAAGCAGCTTTCCCTCATAATCATGCTTACCTCTTCCTCTGTTCTTTTCCCTCATTAAAATAGTTTCTTTATGCCATTTCATGATCTCTCATTAATACACTGCAATCTGTCACTTCTCTCATCACTTCCTCTTTGCCTCTAGTCTAGCAAATCTCAGCATGCCTTTTCTACCATTTTTCCACTTCTATACTGTGATGTTAAGATCTTTTAAAATAGTATTTGGCAACATCTGCAAAAAAATCCAAAACTTTAGCTGGATTTGGAAAAAGGAAGTACAAGAAAGAAAACCATGCACACAACCGCCCGTGTTCTCATATCCAGTGATATTAAGACCGAGGGACACAGTGAAGGTAGCAGCATTTACCTCCACTCGGAAGAGTGCACCCAATCACGATGGAAGTGACATGGAAGGAGCAGTGTTAGAGGAGATGATCAAGAGAATCTCACTGCCAGTTGACCCACAAGCTGGACCCAGGCAGTCGGAAGCTACTCACACCCTCCCCTGTCCTTGGAATGTACACCCTGCCTACCATGCTCACATTAGGAGCTGTTCTGAGGACACAGCCTTGAGAGAATAAATTGTGGAAACCATCTGGACTGTGCAGGCTGAACCCCATTAAGGCCTGCTAGATAAACCTTTAAGATTCTGGTCAGTGGGTGCAGTGACCTACTTGTCTTGTAGCACCCAAGACAAGCCTGGTAAGTTCCCTTGCTTATTAAACCTGCCACCTACCAATGTGGAGTGGCCTGCTTCTTTCTTTGGTCTTCCCTTGCCCTCTGTTAGTACAAGAACCAATTTAAGAAAAAACACAAGGAAAAGGTGAGAATATTTAAATAATCTGGGACTACAGGTGTTGGGCAAACAAGCGTTTTAGGCTTGCTCACTTGTACTTTTTCTGATTGGTGCATGAGCACGGGGAAGCACCTCTTGTGTACAGTGTATGTAAGGCTGCAGGTGCTTGCCTTCAGGGTGCAGACTGTAGACTTCAGATTGCCTGCCTCCTTTGGGAGGGGCCATTTCTTGCTATTGTTTGCTGGAGAAGGGTTTTCTTCCCCCACAGTTTGTTTTGCTTGGGAGTCCTGAGAGAGAGAGAGGGAAGTGGTTTTCCCTGCCTGCTTCCTCATCCAACATTGCAAGTTTCTAATAAACAGAATGGCCTACCATCCTCTGGCTCCACATTTCATTTACGGTGTGCCCGAATCTAATGTGAATCTGCATGGCCATGATCACTGACCTTACAATAGGTAATCCAGTAAATGTGATCATAGATTTTCCACGTGGAAGGAATATGATATGAAAACACAGCCACTTCTATTTTTACTTTTAAAAGGGGGTGGTTTGGATAATGAGCTTACTTGTTTTTATAAACCCCAATTCTCAGTCAGCACTAAAATGTGATTAAGAATAAAACAGCTATGTTAAAGCATATCAAAGGACAGGGCACATACCGCAGATGGGACAATCCTAATGACAAGTCAATCCATTCCACCTTCCAGACATTCGACAACATATCACATGTCAGAAAGAACCAAACAACTGCCATCAATCATCTGGATACTTCTAGTATACTTGGATGTTCCTTGACACATAGACAAATTATCCAGACATCAAACTAATTCCTTCAGTTTCCACTTGAAAAGCTTTGTGTCACTGAGGTCTAGTCAACATTGAATTAATTCCCTCCTCAACATCATAAGGCTATTTCTGAAAACACTTGTGCTATATGTACACCATGGCCTAGAGAACATGGTTAACATGCTATTCTAGTTAACTGAGTTATATACTCGATGATGCATATTTATTTCGCATTATTGTTTTACCCACACCTCTTTTTACAGCTTCTCTCTCCTTTTTTACAGAAAACTTCTTGAGGAGAAGGCCTCAATTAAGTGCCCACAGACCATTGACAGTATTTTTAGTATGCTTTACAGACATTATTTCTAATTGACAGGTGTTTTTGGAATGGGTGTTCAAAGCACTATATTGCGAAGATAAACTAAACAGAAAGTGTGTCTGACATGAGTTTGCCTTCCCTGGGTATGCAGAATGCATTTTAGAGTTTGGTGGGACTTCAAGGTCATTATTACAAATACTGAAGGCAGCTGAGGTATAGAATTAGGGAATGCTAGTTAATAAAGGCTAGTAGATCATGTCACACCCTAAGACAATTTCTAGTACTCTTAGGATGAAGGACAAATCTCACATACATCCCAATATGACTTATACCTTGTCCCTATCTCAACACTTGCAATCTCAGTTCACACCTTCATTCTAGACTTTTCCTTAGTCGCCCTTTACTGTGTTTCACATCCTGAGACGCACCATAATTCCTCTTGCTACAATCTCTTTGCCATGTTATTCCACCCTCAGAAATTCTCCAGTCTGTCCTTCCTTTTCCTTCCCTAACCAGCTAATGCTGACTCATCATCAAGGAGGTCTCTTGAGACACTCTCGGCCCTCAGTGAGTAAAATTCCATGGTTTGATGCCCTTTGAGCCCTCAGACACTTAGTGCTGATTGTAATTATATATTCATAGGGAGTTCACTGAAATAATGTGGTTTCTTCCCTCACTATTCTCTAAGCAGCAAGGTCCTCACCAGTTCATTCACCATCAGATCACCAGTGCCTAGCATACTGCTTCACAGAAAGGAGTTGCTCAGTAAACATTTGTGAATGAATCAATGAATGAATGTGTAGTTTTGCCTCTGACTACTACTATAGATACGGCACACACACATTTTTAATTTAGAATAATTATGCAAGGTTACATATGAGGCTGGGTGACTATTTTTAAGCATATTTTAAATAGCAGGTGAGTCATTAACATGGGTGTTATAAAAATTCAGCTGAAACTCTCATTTTAAATGCAAGTACTTTATTTTCTTAATTAAATATTCTGTCCATGGTAACAGTTAAATCTGGTGCTGATATGGAATCTGTCAGAGGTTTGTCTTTGTGAAAATCATTTCACTCTCCTAGCTACAACATGAACTGATATTAATCAACTAGAGCATTCAAAGCAACATGACCCCTTTTGAATTCAAGAAATCAAGGAAAATGTCAATTACTGCTAGATGGACAGGCAGAAAAGAATACAATCTTGTCTTTATTTCTCTTGTCCTGTAAGACTTATGCTCCTGTTCCATTTTCGGAACAATCTAGTAAAATTCTATTTACTTTTCCAATTTGTCTCCAGCCAAACTTCCTTCTGTCAGTTATGCAGACATTTCAATGCCGGCCATTTAGAGTAACAGGACAATGAGAATGAAATTACCTGTGCATTTGCGATCTGTGTCTTCTTTCTTTGATCCACTAATCGTCAACTTGCAATTGAAGTTTTCCTCCCAGTATTCCGCAAACCAAACGTTTCTTCTGTTGTTTTCAAGTGTGCGGGTCGTAAAATAGGCATCAAACCCTAAACAGAGTTAAATGAAAAGGTTACTGCTTGCAGGGCACTACTGGAACATTGGAATGTTTGAAAATCAAAATACCAGTTGTGGTTTTTCTTTGCTTTAGTAGACTAAATGTTCTTTTGTGTCAATCAAAGAAAAAATATCATAAGAAAAATATATTCTAATCCTAGCATATACCAATATCTCCAGATCCATCTGTCAGGCAGATTAGTGACCTATAAAAGACATTTTTACAATAAAATCTGCATTAGGGGACACAGTGAGTCCAGCATGTCTTACATCTCTGGTGAGCTAGACTAGGGACAAAGCATCTCTATCACCATCGTCATCATTAAGAGATTAACTTGTTATTTTAGTACTTATTATGGACAAGACTTTGTACTTTACATAGATTCTTCTACTCATCTCAACAATCTATGCAATAGTTATTATCATTTCCATTTTGCAGATGAAACACAGAGGTGTGATGAAATAATAATGTGCCCTAGGACTAGGTCAATAATTTCACTATATTCTGCATCCCTGACCATGTGAGCTACTGACCTGTGAATATTATAAGAATCACTTTTAGCCTGACAAGGTGGTGGCTCACTGGATAGAGCATCGGACTGAGACACAGAGGACCCAGGTTTGAAACCCTGAGGTTGCCAGCTTGAGAATGGGTTCATCAGCTTGAGTACGGAGTTGCTGGCTTGAGTATGGGATCATAGACATGACCCTATAGTCACTTGCTTGAGCTCAAAAGTCACTAGCTTGAAGCCCAAGGTTGCTGGCTTAGAAAGGGGTCACTCACTCTGCTGTAGCCGCCCCCCCCCCCCCCCCGTCAAATGACATGTTAGAAAGCAATCAATGAACAACTGAGGTGCCGCAACAAAGAATGATGCTTCTCATCTTTCTCCTACCTGTCTGTCTCTGTCTCTCTTGCTAAAAAAAAAAAAAAAAAAAAAAAAAAAGGAAAAGAATCACTTCATTTATTAATGTCCCACTATGTAATTGATTCTCTAGTCAAAGTAGAATTAAATATTTGCAGAAGCCACTGGTAAATGGAGGCCAACATTAGGTCAATGCTATTTAAAAAGAGTCTGAAATGAGTAGAGACTCAAAAGAGTAGGAAATCTCTAGCTACCTCACCAGGATAGTACAACTTTAAATATCCCATGGAAGCCATAGGGCCTAGCGAGAATCTGAGCAGACCCAGTGTCACACAGCCTGGGCTTGAATTCCAGCTCTACTCACCATACTAAGTTGTGGAAACATGAGCAAGTACATACTTAACCTTTCCCACTTTCATCTATCCATAAAAATAAAGGTGATGCCACCTCCTTCCTCTGTTTCTTGTTTATACTAGTGGGAACACTAGAAACTTAGAGTTTAAGGTCAAAACCATAAAAAAGGTGAACTTATTTTCACATTATTTAAAATATTGTTTTCTTTTAATGTTAGGGACATTTAAAAAAATGGCTCCAGCCTGACCAGGCTGTGGCGCAGTGGATAGAACATCAAACTGGGATGCGGAGGACCCAAGTTCAAGACCCCGAGGTCACCAGCTTGAGTGCGGGCTCATCTGGCTTGAGCAAAAAACTCACCAGCTTGGACCCAAGGTCTCTGGCTCGAGCAAGGGGTTACTTGGTCTGCTGAAGGCCCGCGGTCAAGGCACATATGAGAGCAATCAATGAACTAAGGAGTCGCAATGAAAAACTGAAAATTGATGCTTCTCACCTCTCTCCGTTCCTGTCTGTCTGTACCTATCTAGCCCTCTCTCTCTCTCTCTCTCTCTCTCTCTCTCTCTCTTTCTCTCTACCTGTAAAAAAAAAAAAAAAGGCTCCAGACTCGAAACTTTAGGAGAGGAGAATGTCAGGTTAATTTAATTCACTACTATATTGGGGTACTTCCTGGGCTCTGCACGTTTGTGTAGTCCCTCTTACGCACAGCGTTCTAATCCATGGGACACTGAAAGGTGCCACACTGGTAGCGGCTAAGAAGCCTTGTGCCCCTGCGGCTTGTCCTTGTACAATTCTACTTGGAATCCAGCTGCCATGTTCTGAGAGGTGTGCCTGGGCGATGTGAGGGCATGTGCAGAGAGAGGAGTCCGGCCAGAGCCCAGCCCTCTCAGCAAAGCCTCTGCTTGTCCCAGCACCCCGGCGGAGGGCACATAGCTGAGATCAGCCCTGCTTGCAAAACTGTGACCATCTGTTAAGTTGGGACACCTGAGGTGGTTGGTTTTTTGTGCAGCCACAGACCTTGAAACCCCCCTTCATTAGCATGGCACCCCAGCCCCTCTCCACGCAAAACCCACACAGCAGCACAGTCCTAAGAAGCGTCCTCAACGGAGCACCAAGGGGCTTTAGAAACAAACCTTTCCATCGCACACCACAGGTCTGAACCCCCAACTAAACTCAGAATAGGAACTGCTCGAGTGGCTCAAAGGGTAGCTGGGATACATACATTCTCCAGCTCGGATGAAGCAATCTTCAGAGGAAACCTGATCACTTAAAAAGTCTGTTACTTCAAACCTCCTCTCCCTTCAGCCTGTGTCTGGGGGACCCACAGAGGGCTACTGATGAAAGAAGGACCAGTGTGCAGCTAAACCGTACGTGCGCAACGGTGGAACGTGGGACGGAAAAGGAAGGCAAAGAAGCAGTCACTCTCACTTCCCTCTCTTCTAAGTGAGAACCAACAGATTTCTGGAGAGCAGGCAAGCGCCACTGAAGCTGGCGGCATGAACTGTGCCGGGAAGCGGATGAAGGACTGGCTTTCGTAACAAACCCTTCGTTCTTTTTACTCACATATCTAACTGGTCCAGCTTCTTCTTCCTCCTCCTTACAGTGGACCTGCTGGCAACCCTCACTCGGACTGAGTACTGTTCTTGCTTTCCAATTGCATTTATATGTGAATTTCCTGGGTCTCTCATAAGATGCAGATTTCAACTCAGAAGTCCTGAGATGGGACCAGAGATGCTATGTTTTAAACCAGCCCCAGGTGATGCTCATGCTGCTTATACGTTAAGAAGCAAGAACCTCCCGAAAACCCTGCCTTTGTAACAAGATCCATGTGAGGCCCACGCTGCCTATAGTTTGAGAAGCAGGGCTCTAAAGCCAGTCTGAAATACAGCAGGTGAGATTCCAGCAAGTCCAGCCCCTGCTTAGACATCAGCATTATCACCCTCTCGGCCTGAGGTCTGCTTTGGTTCAGATGAGAGAGAGGGTCTTTGCTCCAGTTTCATAGTCGAGACTTTTTGAGTTTTACCCGGCCCAGGATGGTAGGAGCCCTTCCTTGCCGTCCTGCAGCCTGTAGATGACCCTATGAAAGGTAGAGCATACTATTACCTATTGATGAACTTTTCTGGGGTGCTTGCTCTATATTCCCTTGAGCATTGCTGCTTTGGGACCCTTTGCAGCCTCACCTGTGTTTCCTGTTACCTTTCTGGGCTCCTGACCCTGGAATTTTGATCTTTGCATTGTGTCTTAGTGTTTCTAACAAGGTTACCTGAAATTGCCCTGTGTCTTCACTACCTCCTCTGAGAGTCTATGAGGAAAACTTGGAGCTCTCAGCCAGTTGCCAACACAGCATACAGGCAGATTTGCTTTATTGTACTCTGCTTTATTGAGATTCATAGATGTTGCATATTTTACAAATTGAAGGCAAGACCTTCCACCAACAAAAAAAATTACAGCTCACTCTATTCCGACCTTGAGCACATAACTTGGCTATTGTGTCTCAGTTTCCTCGTCTCTAAAATGGTATCAGTAGTAACATCTACCTCACAGAGTTGTTACTGAGATTAAATGAATTATTATTTGTAAGTACACAGCATTGTGCCTGATAAAGAATAATATTAACTGTTGTTCAAGAAACAGTCACATCCATTACATACTTACTGAGCAACTACTCTGTGACAAGCACTATGCACTCACATATTTTGGGATTATAGCATACCTGGTCCCTCATGAAATTTATAGCCAGCCTGGTAGAGAAACTAGACTTTAAAAAAAATTATATAGGTAGTGCTCAACTTACAACCATGATTGGTTCTGACAGACCGGTCATAACACGATTTGGTCGTAAGTTGAGTAGGCTATATGTACAGTACTGTGAAATGATGTTATAAAAATCTTTAAGTCATTATTTTATCATAATTTTTCTTCATTATTGTTATATATTATAATTTTCTTTGTTCATTTTATGCCATTTGTATCATCTCTACACCATTTTGTTTCTTATTTTTACATTCATTAGGTTTAAGTAAAACACTGCATTACCGGTACAACTGGTTTAATATTTGCAAAACATACAAAATTACAAAATACAGGTGCATACAAAAACTGCTCCAGATGTGGAGCAGTCGTGGCTAGCGATTGTGGTCGTAAAGTCGAATGGTCATAAGTTGCATAGGTCATAAGTCGATCGATATCTGTACTTAAATAAATATAAACTTACAGCTGTGATGCTTCCATGAAGAAAGGATACATGATGTTTTGTGAGCTCAAACACAGAAAGATAACTGTTTTAGGAAGTCAGAAAGGGCTTCCCGGAGAGACCAGATACATATTCTCACATCAGCCAGACTTTAATTTGATTTTATAAAAAATTGCACCAATATTTACAATTATAAAACGAGTAAGCATTTTATATACATTTTTTCATTCAGTGTCACATAACTCCTAGGAAGTAGGCACTAATCTTATCTACACTTTAGAGGTAGAAACTATAGCTCAGAGAGGAATTGCAGCTCCAGTCTGCCCAATTCTAGACACTGGTTTTTGATGTCCATAATACGAAGAGTGATTGACATATTCCCATGGACATCCTAATCATCCTATCCAACGAAGACTGAGAACCAAGGCTATGGAGCATTGCTGCAGCCCACTGACCAAGCCACCCACTCTATTAGATGCCTCATCACCAACCTACTACATCAGCCATCAATTCCATTAGGCAATTAGGTGGCTCAACAGGTGAAAGAGCCAAACATTAAGAGCATACCCCATTTTATTGGGCTCCACTTTTCTGAGGTTCACAAATGTTGCAAGACTCTATACCAGCAAAAAGATACAACCCGCTTTATTGTGATACTCCACTGCAGAGGTCTGGAACTGAAGCTTCAATATCTCTGATGTATGCCTGCCTGTAACGCTGGTCGTTGAGGCCAGGCAGGTTCACATTGAATTCGGGCCGATGGTAGAGAACTGTGGAGCCAGAAAGCACTGGGCCATACCTGTTTGTTGGAGACTGGCAGAGAAGGGTGAGTAAATAAAAGAAAACCTGGTTTTCACAGTGGAGGGCAAGGAATCAGGAAAACCACCCCTCACATTGGCAGCTGAGGGAATCAGGGAACTGTATCTCACAATGGCCGGAGAGTAACCTGGGAGAATCACCCCTGAGGGAAAGCACTCATGGCTTTTTATAGAGACACACAGGTGGCTTTCTGCCATGTGCTCAGGCACTAATTGTGCAAAGTGCTTACAGCCGAAAACTCAGTGAGCAAGCCTAACACAGCTGTTTTCAGCACACTGCCCTTGGTGGATAATGGAATGTGTGAGTCAATCAAAATGGTCAAACTGGCTACAGGGGCTGCTGGGGCTGCAGCAAAAGTCAGTTTCAGAAAACAGAACCCTCAGACGATTCCAAGGAGCAGAAGCAGAGATCAGATAGATGGTATTCAATGTGACGAGTCTGTGTTCATTTGCCTCAGCTGAGTCACATTTCTTTCAGGCTCTAACCATTTGTTTACTTGTCTCTTTAACAGGACTCTGGCACAAGATAAACTGTCAGGGTCTAGGGGTCCCTTGGGAGGGGTGATGCCAAGGAAAATAATGTATGTGGAGCCAACACGGGGGGGGGGGGGAGGGGAGAAAGGGTTACAGAAGCTGTTATGCACTTTATTTTCCAAGGCCAGTTTTATACAGTGCAGAGGACTCACGCATGCACGCCCTCCTTCTGCTGAAGTGAACTATAGATGAGGCAGCTGGTTATGTAACTGTGGGAGCAACAGCGCATGCGCTCCCCCACTTCCTGGTCATGTCCTTTGGCACAGCTACTGCGCAGGTGCCCCGGGCTCTAGCTCATTTCCATTCACAAGAATAAAATTGCCCAAGGGATATTAATTTTTCACAAGGGACTTTGCCGAAGCCGGGCATTCACAATGGCTTGGAATACTTGATGGCCCTTTGGGTTTATGACATTTCCTACCTCTGCTTTGCTGTAGATAGTAGCCTTCTCATTTGGCCTGGTCTCAAGCTTTCCTTCTGGCCTCAGCCACTAACTTGTCACTCTTGACCTGTCATTAAAGTTTCTGTCGTCTAATCATTTTACCCATCTTTTCTTTTTTTTTAATATTTTTATTTTAATTTTTCTTAAGTGAGAAGTGGGAGGCAAAGAGACAAACTCCCACATGTGCCTGACTGGGTTTACCCAGCAAGCCCCCTATGGGGTGATACTCTCCCCATTTGGGGCCACTGCTCAGTTGCTTGGCAACGGAGCTATTTTAGTGCTTGAGGTGAGGCCATGGAGCCGTCCTGTGTGCCTGGGACCAACTTGCTCCAACTGAACCATGGCTGTGAGAGGAGAAAAGAGAGACCCCAATCTTTTCTTTAGAATAGGTAATTTAATACTAAGTGTACAGTCACAAAGGTACAACAGAGATAGAAGTAAATATTAGAATAACACTAACAATCTGATCTAATGTGTGTGTTAGTGTATCCCAGTGAATTAAGAATTTTTCTGATTTCTTCCAGAGTACAGGAGAAAAGTGATCTTTTTATTAATGAAAAGTGGATACTTTTTATTATATAATATTATTTATTATGAGTTAAATTATCAGAGTTTTTCACTATAATTCAAGGCATTAAGACTAGGATTTCAGTTCACAGGAAATAGAATCAGATTTCTGTTAAAGGAGAAATATAGTTCTTTTGTATGGAGCAGCTAAAATTCCTTTTGGGGAGAAGATTATTCTAACTTCAGAAATTAATCTCCATATGATTCTGAAGCAAATGTCCCCCTGGGTACACATTATGCAACATTCCTGTAATTTGGGAAGTAAGCTTAGGACAACATAGAAATAACAATCAGGGTTTTAGCTGATATTATGACTACATTTCTCTGTTTTTTCCTCCTTTAGCTGGGGTGCTGCCCTTAAACACCCCTGGAATTTGTGGTTGAGACAAGAGCATACAGATTCACAGACACATAGATCATTGTGGGCAGTGCCTTGGGAGCTGACCTTTAGGGCTGAGCAGGAATAATGCTCTCACAAGTGTGTGTTATAAAAGGAAAGCTATCATTGTCCATAGGGGTTCAGCTGCCTGGATTGCTGAGGTGAATTGAGACTGACAGATACTAATGTGGCTTCACACAGTGTCAGAAAGTGACCAGTTGCCCTGATCGCTGATTTATCCACACAAGCCATGCACTGAAGTTTAGAACATCCACTCAGCCTGATGGGCAGGGAGCACCCAAGGCTTGCTTCTCACCAGCCTAGAACGCAAAGGCTCTCTGCTCTTCCTGGTCTGCTTCTGACTTAGGAAGGGTGCACTTTTGGTTTAGAAATGCACAGCTCCTGGCACATCAGAGGAACACAATACTAACAGAACACGTGAATTAATCAGTGAACAAAAAGCAGAGAGAAAATTAGTCAGGGAGGGAGGTTGGGAGGGAGAAAGAGACGTGGGAGGGAAAGCATAGGAAGAATGTGAAAATGGAGAGAGAGAAGAAAAAGAGGGAAGGGGAGAAAGAAAAGAGAAGAGAAGGAGGCAAAGGAAGGAGGGATGGGAAAGGGAGAGAAGGGAAGACGGACATTGATGAGATGGGGAAGCAGAAGAACTCACAATCCCTGCTACTAAGACAATGTATCAAAAAAGCAATTAAAACAAAACAAAACAGGTCTGTATTTATTTAATGCCATTTTCTATTTCAATAATGTAAGACATTTGTAGTGAGTTGAACTGTGGCCCTCAAAGAGATATGTCCATGTTCTAACCCCCTGAACTTGCAAGTATGACCTTATTTGGAAAATATTTAGATATTTTAAGATAACAAATTACATTGCAAATGTAATTATGTTCAGGATCTCAAAATAAGGTCATCCTGGATTATCTGTGAGGGCCCTAAGTCCAATGACAAGTATCTTTATAAGAGACACACAGAGACACAATGAGAAGGGGTCATGAAGAAGGTCATGTGATTATGGAGGCAGAGACTGGAGAGATGCAGCCATAAGCCAAGGAAACCTGGAGCCAGTAGAAGAGAAATGAAGGATCCTCACCTAAAGGCTGCAGAGGGAGTGTGGTCCTGTGGACATATCAATTTTGGACTTCCAGCCTCTAGAACTGGAACATAATAATTTCTGTTATTTTAAGCCACCTAATTTGTGGTCATGTGTTATAGTAAATCCAGAAAACTAATACACCCATAATAAATAGAATAAGTAGAATAAATGATAGCTTGGGGAACATGTTTAAACTATATACTTGTCCTATTTTGTCCCAGAGTATTTTTGAAACAAATTTTTAAAAAAATAGGAGGTTTCACTTGTAAGTCCAGATTTCTCACTTTACATACTGGTACTGTTAGAAGATCTGGTAACACGGACACTATTCCCATGTGGCAGTATCAGCAGGTGCTGAAGAACACTGTCCTTCCCTTCAGGTGGGCCTGCACTCTTCTGAACAGTAGTTCTTCATCAAAATAAAATGCTATCTCAGGCCCCTAGGAATATATTCTTGAAAAAGCTACTAAAAACAGAAAAGTTGGGAAAGCAGTAAAAAATAAAATCAACACAGATAAATCATCTACCTTCACATTCGCAAACAAAATCACTTAAAACAAAAACAAAAACAAAAAAAATCACAAGGAAAATATCTATCATAAAATATCTTTCCAGAGTGACGTCAGAGAAATGGCACCACGAGGAGTGCTCTCAATACCTCTCCCTGAAACTTCAACAAATTAAACAACTAGAGACAGAAAAACAATCTCAGGAGCATCTGAAATACACATACATCAAACAAATGTACAATTGGGCGAAAAGGTGACTGAATATATAATCCACTCTGAAGGAAATAAGACGGAGAACAGAGTATTCCACTTTCCTCGCTGACCTGAGCAAGGGCTGCTTTTACTTGGAACTGAGAGAAAGCAAGGGCTGGGGGTGAGGAAAGAAGCTGGGTTAGGGCAGATGTTCAAGTTGAGGAGAGAGTGTACCTGCGGCTCAGCCCACACGAAGCTAACGCCAGCAGCAGACCCCAGCAGAGGTGGGCGAGTAGTTGCCTTGTTTACTCCCAGTATCCTGGTCGGTGAGCAGGGCAGTGTGCAAGTGGATCCACCTGGTGCTTCGATGTGGGTGCCCGTTCCCAGACGGAGGCTGGGTTGGAGATGTCAATAGTGACCCTCTTAGAGGGCTTTGACCATAGTTTCTGAATAATCCTGGCTTCCCAAACAACAGCACACAGGAAGTGCACAAAAGCCAGCTTTCTTACACCCGGACCTGTCTGGGAATGGTACCTCTGCCAGCCATACAGCTAACAAAGCACACTCCTGGGAAAGAGAACTGTAGAAGTGGTGGGGGGAAGGGCACGCAGGCAGCTTCCAGACAGCCCTTGGAGAGCAGACTTGCGGAGTGCTGAGGCATACTAGACATGCCTGGAGGCTGATAGAAAGACACCTGAAAGGAAATCGGCTCCCAGCCCTACCTGATTATGCTGGTGGCTCTTGCTGACAAAGCCTTACCCAGAGCCCTGCATTGAGTGGGGATAGAGAGGGGATTTGGCAGCTCTTAGAGCCTCTTGCTCTCCAGGTAGTGGCTGGGGCAACTTCACAGCTGGGTCCCAGGCTGCTGATTCAGGAAGGAGAGATTTGGGGAAAGGTTCCAGGACTCTCCCATTGTCGGAGCCTGCAAATGCTAATAAGCCCCGCCTACCAACCGGACTGAGGCCTAGTTTATGTCATCAACATAGCAACAAAATAGCAAATCTCTGCCTAAGAATGCCACAGAGGCAGAACATGGGGTAAAGTACCACTGGCCAAAAAGAGAGAGAAGAAAGAAAAAGAAAAAAGATAACTTCTCAAAACCAGAAAAAATCCAAAGTCTTTATAATTTTTTCCATTTTTTTCTTGTATTTTTTATCTATTTTTTTCTTCCACCTTGGACATTTTATCCTCTTTCCATTTTATTCTCTCCATTTCATTTTGAACGTTATTATCTATAGGTGTTACATTTTCCATTCTTTCTTTTTTATCTTTCTATGAGTGTTATATTCCAAGAAACTCAACTCAAATTTTTTCTCTTTTTGTTTCTTTTTTTCCCTTTCAGTTTTTCTCTCATTTGAATCTCACCCACAAATTATTTTATTCTGGATTCAAATGTTTTCCTTGTGGCATTTTGTGTGCTTTTTACTTCGCTTTTTATCTCTTTAGCATTTTCCCCAACTCTAACTCTTCATTCTATAGTTTTGTGCCACTTAATACAATAGAATTTTTATTTTTCCCTGTATTGTTTTTCTTTTTTATCTTTTCTTTTTCTTTTCTCTTACACTATTTCTCTCATTCGACCATTATTTACAAACATAATATTTTATTCTTGATCCAAATATTTTCCTTGTGGCATTTTGTATGATCTTGTCTCATTTTTTGCCTCTTTGTCACTCCCCCAACCCAGGCCCGTTGTTCTACATATTTTTGTTCTACTTAGCATAGTAGAATTTTCAGTTTTTCACTTCATTTTCTAAAAAAATAAATTTTTATTAACTCTTATTAGTATTATTAACAATACCACTCTCAAGTGCCATTAAAGAAAAAGAAATAGAATATTATGAATATAAAATACAGTGATGTAGCTCATATATATCAGGAAAATTCTATAGAAAAAAATTTCAATAGCTTAGAAATCTTGGAGTTAAATGACAAAGAATTTAAAATTGAAGTCCTAAAATACTCAGGGATATACAAAACAGCACAGAAAGGCAATTTAGGGAGATCAAAAAACAATTCAATGAACAGAAAGAATACTTCACCAAGGAAATTGAAACTATGAAAATGAATCAAACAGAGATGAAAAATTCAATTCATGAACTGAAAAATGAGATAACAAGCTTAGCCAATAGAACAGGCCAGACAGAGGAGAGAATTAGTGACATAGAAGACAGGCAACCAGAGGTACTACAGGGAGAAGAGGAGAGAGACTCTCGAACTAAAAAAAATGAGATAGCCCTACAGGAATTGTCTGACTCCATCAGAAAGAGCAACATAAGAATAATGGGTTTATCAGAAGGAGAAGAGAGAGAAAAAGGAATGAAGAACATATTCAAACAAATAATAGACAAAAACTTGCCAAGCCTGTGGAAAGAACTAAAGCCTCGAATTCAAGAAGCAAATGGAACACCAAGTTATCTTAACCCTAACAAACCTACTCCAAGGCTCATCATAATAAAATTGGCACAAACCAATGACAAAGAAAAAATTCTCAAGGCAGCCAGGGAAAAGAAGAATACAACATATAAATGAAGGCCCATTAGATTATCAACAGATTTGCAGCAGAAACTCTACAAGCTAGAAGAGTGGACCCCAATATTAAAAGTTCTGAAAGAGAGGAACTTCCAGCCATTAATACTATACCCATCAAAGCTATCCTTAAAATACAAAGGAGAAATAAAAACATTCACAGATACAGAAAAGAGGAAATTTATCACCAAAAAATCCCCACTTCAGGAAATACTAAAGGGGGTTTTCTGACCAGACACAAAGAACAAAACAAAACAAAAACACAAGTGAAAACTCCATCAAGTTCACAATAAAAACAAGATTAATCTGTGACATAGAAACAAAGAAGGGGAGAGGACAAAGATTAACAGTAGCAAAGGGGGATGGAGTGCAAAAGCACTCATGAGATAATGTACTACAATGAACATGATATGTATGCTTTCCATTACTTAATGGTAACCACCCCTGAAAAAACCATCACAGAAGTACATGGCTTGAAAAAAGAAGTAACAGAGAAAAGAAGTATGGATTACAACCAAATGAAAACAAATGATAGAAAAATAAAAGAGAAGAACCAAACAAGATACAAAACTATCAGAAAGCAATATATAAAATGGCAATAGGAAACCCTCAAATGTCAATAATTACACTAAATATAGATTGAACTCACCAATAAAAAGACACAGAGTAGCAGAATGGATTAAAAAGAAAATCCAACTGTATGCTGCATACAAGAAACACACCTCAGCTACAAGAATAAAAACAAATTCAAAGTGAAAGGTTAGAAAACAATACTCCAAGCAAATAACATCCAAAAAAAAGCAGGTGTAGCAATACTCATATCTAACAATGCTGACTACAAGACAGCAAAGTTAATCAGAGAAAAAAACCATCATTTCATAATGATAAAGGGGACAGTGAATCAAAAAGACATAACACGTCTTAATATATATGCACCAAACCAAGGAGCACCAAAATATATAAGACAGCTACTGAATGACCTAAAAACAAAAACTGACAAAAATACAATCATACTTGGAGACCTCAATACACCTCTGATGGCTTTAGATTGTTCATCCAAACAGAAAATCAATAAAGAAATATTGGCCTTAAATGAAACACTAGAACAATTGGATATGATAGACATCTACAGGACATTTAATCCGAAACTGCCAGAGTATACATTTTTCTCCAGTGTACATGGAACATTCTCAATAATTGACTATATGTTGGGCCACAAATATAACATCAACAAATTCAGAAAGATTGAAATTATATCAAGCATATTTTCTGATTATAAAACCTTAAAATTAAAATTCAACTACAAAAAAAGAGGTAAACAAACCCACAAAAATGTGGAAACTAAACAACATACTTTTAAAAAATGAGTGGGTCAAAGAAGAAATAAGCACAGAGATCAAAGGATACATACAGGCAAACGAAAATAACAATACAACATATCAGAATCTCTGGGATGCAGCAAAAGCAGTAATAAGAGGGAAGTTCATATCATTACATGACTATATGAACAAACAAGAGAGAACCCAAGTAAACCACTTAAACTCACATCTTAAGGAACTAGAAAAAGAAGAACAAAGACAACCCAAAACCAGCAGAAGAAAGGAAATAATAAAAATCAGAGCAGAAATAAACAAAATAGAGAACAGAAGAACTATAGAAAAAATTAATAAAACAAAGAACTGGTTCTTTGAAAAGATCAACAAAATTGACAAACCCTTGGCAAGACTCACCAAGGAAAAAAGAGAAAGGACTCATATAAACAAAATCCAAAATGAAAGAGGAGAAATCACTATAGACTTCATAGATATACAAAGAATTATTGTAGAATACTATGAAAAACTATATGCCACCAAATTTAACAATATAGAAGAAATGGATAAATTTCTAGAACAAACCAATCTTCCTAGACTGAGTCATGAAGAAGCAGAAAGCCTAAACAGACCCATAAGCAGGGAGAAAATAGAAACAACTATTAAAAACCTCCCCAAAAATAAAAGACAGGGCCAGACGGCTATACTAGTTAATTCTATTAAACATTCAAAGAAGCTTTGGCTCCTATTCTACTCAAAGTCTTCCAAAAAATTAAAGAAGCAATACTGCCAAACACATTTAATGAGGCCAACATAACCCCCATACCAAAACCTGGCAAGAACAACATAAAAAAAGAAAACTACAGACCAATATCTCTAATAAATACAGATGCTAAAATACTAAACAAAATACTAACAAATCAAATACAACAGGGGTCGGGAACTGTTTTGGTTGAGAGAGCCATGAACGCCACATATTTTAAAATGTAATTTTTTGAGAGCCATACAATGACCCGTGTACGTTATGCATTATCCAATAAAAATGTGGTGTTGTCCCAGAGGACAGCTGTGATTGGCTGTAACCACCTGCAACTATGAACATGAGCGGTAGAAAATGAATGGACTGTAATACATGAGAATGTTTTATATTTTTAACGTTATTATTATTTTTATTAAATATTTGTCTGCGAGCCAGATGCAGCCATCAAAAGAGCCACATCTGGCTCGTGAGCCATAGGTTTCTGACCCCTGGAATACAACACATTAAAAAAATAATTCATTATGATCAAGTGGTATTCATCCCAGAATCACAAGGATGGTTCAACATTTGTAAAACAGTTAATGTAATACACCATATCAACAAAACAAAGGACAAAAACGAAATGATCTTATCAAATGCAGAAAAGGCATTCGATAAAATACATCATTTTATATTTAAAACACTTAACAGAATGGGTATAGAAGAAAAATATCTCAACATAATAAAGGCCATTTATGATAAACCGTCAGCTAACATATTAAATGGCATAAAACTGAGGACTTTCCCCCTAAAATAAGGAACAAGACAAGGTTGTCCACTCTCTCCACTCTTATTCAACGTAGTGCTGGAAGTTCTAGCCAGAGCTATCAGACAAGAGAAAGAAATAAAAGGCATTCATATTGGAAAAGAAGAAGTAAAGGTTTCACTATTTGCAGATGATATGATCCTGTATATAGAAAACCCCAAAGACTCCCCAATAAGACTACTAGAAACAATAAACCAATACCGTAAGGTTGCAGGATAAAAAATTAATATACAAACGTCCATTTCTTTCCTATATGCCAACAATGAAACATCAAAAAACGAGCTTAGAAAACAACCCCCTTCATGGTTGCAACAATAACAAAAAAATACCTAGGAACAAACATAACAAAGAATGTAAAGGACCTATATAATGAAAACTACAAAGTTAAGGGAGATTGAAAAAGATACAATGAAATGAAAAAATATTCCTTGTTCTTGGATAGGAAGAATAAATATAGTCAGAGTAGCTATATTACCCAAAGCGATATACAAATTTAATGCAATTCCCAACAAAATTCCAATGTCATTTTTGAAAGAAATGGAACAAAAAAATCATCAGGTTTATATGGACCTATAAAAAACCCTGAATAATCAGAGCAATCCTAAGGAAAAAGAACAAAGCTGGGGGCATTAAAATACCTGACTTCAAATTATATTATAGAGCCATGATAATCAAAACAGCATGGTATTGGCAGAAAAGTAGACACTCAGACCAATGGAATAGGATAGAAAGCCCAGAAATAAAACCACATGTATATAGTCAAATAATTTTTGATAAAGGGGCCAACAACACACAATGGAGAAAAGAAAGCCTCTTCAACAAATGGTGCTGGGAAAACTGGAAAGCCACATGCAAAAGAATGAAACTTGAATACAGTTTGTCCCCTTGTACTAAAATTAATTCAAAATGAATCAAAGACCTAAATATAAGACCTGAAACAATAAATTACATAGAAGAAAAGATAGGTACTAAACTCATGGACCTTGGTTACAAAGAGCACTTTATGAATTTGACTCCAAAGACAAGGGAAGTGAAGGCAAAGATAAATGAATGGGACTACATCAGACTAAGAAGCTTTTGCACAGCAAGAGAAACTGACAACAAAACAGACAGCCAACTAAATGGGAGATATTTTCAAACAACAGCACAGATAAGGGCCTAATATCTAAAATATACAAAGAACTCATAAAAATCAACAACAAGCAAGCAAACAATCCAATAATAAAATGGGAAGAAGACATGAACAGACACTTCTCCCAAAAAGAAATACAAACGGCCAACAGATATATGAAAAGATGCTCATCTTCACTAGCTATTAGAGAAATGCAAATCAGAACTACAATGAGATACCACCTCACACCTGTTAGATTAGCTGTTATCAACAAGTCAGGTAATAACAACTGTTGGAGAGGTTGTGGAGAAAAAGGAACCCTCATCCACTGTTGGTGGGGATGTAATGTAGTACAACCATTTTGGAAGAAAGTATGGTGGTTCCTCAAAAAATTAAAAATAGAGCTACCATATGACCCAGCAATCCCTCTACTTAGTATATACCCCCAAAACTCAAAAACACTGGTACATAAAGACACATGCAGCCCCATATTCATCACAGCATTGTTCACAGTGGCCAAGACATGGAAACAACCAAAAATCCCTTCAATAGATTACTGGATAAAGAAGATGTGGTACATATATGCTATGGAATACTACTCAGCCATAAGAAATGATGACATCGGATCATTTACAACAACATGGATGGACCTTGATAACATTATACTGAGTGAAATAAGTAAATCAGGAAAAACTAAGAACTATATGATTCCATACATAGGTGGGACATAAAAATGAGACTCAGGGACATGGAGAAGAGTGTGGTGGGTATCAAGGATGGTGGGGGGGGGGAAGAGGGGATTGGGGGAGGGGAGGGGCACAAAGAAAACCAGACAGAAGGTGACGTAAGACTATATGACTTTGGGTGATGGGTATGCAACATAATCAAAGTCAAAATAACCTGGAGATGTTTTCTCTGAATCTAGGTATCCTGATTGATTAATGTTACCCCATTAAAATTAATAAAAGAAAAAAAAAACCTTTCCAAGAATGAGTGTATCTTTCCATTGAGTTAGACTGAATTTTATCTTTAGAGTTTTAAGGTTTCCCTGCGTCCATTTCCTTAATTTATAAATTTATAAATTTTATGCTATTTTAATAAAAACAGTTATTTATTTCCCCTAGAGCTAGACATGTTGCTTTTAAAGTTTATATAAAACATTGAGAACTGCCTGACCTGTGGTGGCGCAGTGGATAAAGCGTCGACCTGGGAACACTGAGTTCGCCAGTTCAAAACCCTGCACTGGTCTGGTCAAGGCACATATGGGAGTTGATGCTTCCAGCTCCTCCCCCCTTTCTCTCTCTCTTTCTCTCTCTCTCTCTCTCTCTCTCTCTCTCTCTCTGTCTACTCTCTAAAGTGAATAAAATAAAAATTAAAATTAAAAAAAATTGAGAACCTGTATAACTCTGAAAAAGAAGAACAAGTATGCATGAGTGTCTGGGGCTGGTGAGAAAGGGAGTTGGGTGGGGGCGGGAAGGAGGTTAGGGAGGGAGGTGGGGGGGACGTGAGAAAGAGGAGGGCATATCCTACCAGGTATGATATTATAACAACACATGACAAGTTCTCTAGAAATAAAAAAAGAATAGTCCTGACACAAGAATAAAAAGATCAGTGGGCCACTGGAATTGAACAGTAAGTCCAGATATAAATCCAATTGCATATGAGAATTTCATATCAGAGAGAATAAAGCATCTGAAATCACTAGGGATATACTACCCTTTAAATAATCAAATAAACAGCAACCTTGTTGGAGAGTTTGTTGGTTCACAAACTCAGATGTTTTCCAGAGGAAATCTGAAACTGGCCCTGGTACATGGAGGGCAAGGAGAGATCCAAGAAATAGTCAGATTGGGAGGTAGCAGATTTCATAAACAAGGAAACTTACTTCCCAGGCTTGTCTCGGCTGCTGGGCTAGCTCATGCCCAGCAGAATCTTAAGAGTTTCCACAGAGGTCTTAACAGGGTTCAGTCATGTACTTAGTCTGGATGGTTTCAACTCTCTCAGGGCTGCTTCCTTGAGCATGGCCCTCACGGTGGGATGGTGGGCAGAACCTCATTCCAAGGATAGGGAGCTGGTGAGGAGCCTCTGACCGCCTAAGCTCAGCTTCAGAGTCAACTGAAGATCACATCTCAGTAACAATGACCTCCAACGTAATTCATTAATGATCAAATTGGATACCAATGAGAGATTTAACCTTGTATTAATCCACAAGAAAATATGAGAAGCACTACATAGACTTAAACATTGTAAGTAAATTTGGGGTTTCCAGTCTCTGCAATGGGGTGAATATTGCACACTTGTAGGAACTGGGGATCGATCCTTCATGCTTGGTTCGGGGCCACCTGCTGCAGGATGTGTGCAGTGGGTTCTGGTGCCGTGTGGCATGTCGCCTGATAACTTGTGCACATGGCCCTGCCTGCATTGCGTGGAGCTGTTGCAGCCAGCTCCTTGTCTGCCTCTCAGGAAACGTGCTGCTCCTGGAGGACGGAGCCTGGGCCCTGCTCCACTTTCCGCTCCCAGTTCAGGGCCTACAAACATTTATTGAAGTAAATTGAAGTTGGAGACACGTAAATCAGCTTGGCAAGAAGATCTTTACTGATCTAATGGGACAAGTCTAGGCTCTCAGGTGCACCCACAAATTTGCTGGCTGTATAGGATATCGGTGAGAGTGGTGGAAGCCAGCCATTATTATTGAGAAAACAAATAAGAAATATTGCAATGGGAATTATTCCACAAAGAACAAAATTCCCATGGGAAGAGTTTATGGATGAGGTAGAGGGAACAATGTTTGCAATATTATTCCACAAAATGCCTCCAAAGGGATGTTGCATATTATATAATGCTAGAACGCCTGCATATATATATTCCTTTAAAACCAGATAGAACTTTAAATTGCCTGGGAAACAGAAGGGTATTTTATGTAATCTGAGTATACTTATATGGAAGTCAATATGAATATAAATATTATATATTACATTGATAGTTTAATAATTAAAAGGTTAAAAGCAGATTCTGAAACTAGAATTCAAGGTTGCAATTTCTAACTTTGCTACTTGTAGATGACCTTGAGCAAAAAAATCCAGTCTAAATTTCTCAGTCTATAAAGTGGAAATATAATAATATCTCCTCCACAGAACTGTTATGAGATGTCCACAGGAGAACATCTGTAGTGGTTAGAACAATGCATGACACATACTGGGGATATAAACATTAAATTAAGAGAAATCAACACAGATACATATGGCAGATGAGATAAAGAGAGAGAGAGAGAGAGAGAGAACAACAGAAAATTTAAGAAAATGTAAATACTTGGGACAATACTTTAAATATCAGCTCTCAAGATCTTGGCTTTGGAGTTAGATCTTGACTCCAAAGTGTGAATCCTGCCTCTGTCAACTACTAGCTATTTTATTTAACATATCTTATCTTAGGTTGATCACTTAGTGTTGTTTTGTTTGTGTTTTGTTGTTGATCTGTATTATTTGTTTGCCTATTCACTTTTTCATTCATTCATTCATTCATTTATTCATTCTATAAAGTGAGGATAGTAGTATATCTAACTTGTACAGATAGATGTAAGATTTAACACAGTAAGGCTAAACCAATACCTTAACGTTGCTGAATAAATACAGGTTCCTTTAATCGTGTTAATGTACATAGTTTTAGTATCAGTTCCCGACACTATAAAGCAACTGCCCTCCAACCTCAAATGCTACTAATCATTTTCCTATGCTATGTGCCACCACGTCAGTTTAATAGCCTGAAGCTATGCTCTGGGACAGCTCAGGATGCTCAGTCAGTTAGACATGAAGGATAAAACGCCAACCCCCTAGTGGATGCTTTAGGAGTTGAGACCTGAAGAGCCCATCTCCCTCAAGGCCACAGGCAGCTTCTGCAGCATGTGGGACAGGTGATGGATCAGGTGTGCTGGAAGGCTCCTGCACTCCTTCCTTCTATCCCACCCTCGGTATGATGCTCAACTTGCACCCCTGGACTTAGCTGGCTGACTGTTGTGTGCAGAACCTTGCTAAAGAGCCTGACTCAGTGACATCAATCACTCACATAGGTTACAGCATTGTCTTGTGCTTGGATTTCTACTGTCATTGCTATAATTTCTTACCTTCCTCCTCTCCTGCCTTTCTTACCTGCCCTGCCATTCATACTATGTTATTTTCAAGATATTACAAACTTCCATATTTTTTTCCTCCTTTGTAAGAATGAATATAAGAACTGAAATGCTTTTTTCAGTCTTGACTGCATCAATTTGACTGTGATACATATTCACACTATGTATCGAAAGTTATAAAAAGGTGTAAATTCTTTGATGTAGCAATTTTACTTCAAGGTACTTATCTTAATGAAATAGCTATATGCATTTTTTAAGAAAAGACATATTCAGTACTAAATGATTAATTTTATCAGATGAGATAATAGCACGGTGATTATGTAAATAATACTTTATCTGTTAGAAATACTTTCTGAAATAGTTTAGGTGAGAAGATATAATGTCTGGGATTTTATCTGAAATGTCCATTTACAATAAAATTCAAAGGAGAGAGCTAAAACATGATTAGCAAAGTATTGATGGAATTTGAAGCTAGGTTATTGGTTAATGGGATTTCATTTTATAATTCTCTCTACTGTCATGAATATTTGATAATTTCTATAACAAAATACTTTAAAAGTAGTTATGAATATGATGATTTGAGCACTTTTTATAACAAGAAACATAACAAACACAATTTTTAAAAAATGTGATTAAATAATATTTATATGTTGCAATAGTATGCAGTCATTAGAATTTTTTTATTAATTTTAATGGGGTGACACCAGTAAATCAGGGTACATATGTGCCCCTCCCCTCCTCCCTATCCCACCCTCTCCTTCCTCCTCCCACCCTCTAACCACCACTCTCTTATTCATGTCTCAAAGTCTCACTTTTATGTCCCACCTATGTATGAAATCATGCTGTTCACAGCATTAGAGAAATAAAAATTAAAACCACAATGAGATATCACCTCACATCAGTCAGAATGACGCTCATCAGCAAAACAACACAGAATAAGTGCTGGCGAGGATGTGGAGAAAAGGGAACCCTCCTGCACTGCTGGTGGGAATGCAGACTGGTGCAGCCACTGTGGAAAACAGTTTGGAGATTCCTCAGAAAATTAAAAATCGAACTGCCTTTTGACCCAGCTATCCCACTTATAGGAATATACCCTAAGAACACCATAGCACTGTTCGAAAAGAAGAAATGCGCCCCCATGTTCGTGGCAGCATTGTTCACAATAGCGAAGATCTGGAAACAGCCCAAGTGTCAGTCATTAGAATTTGACAGGAAATAATTGTACATATTTAGGAGCATAACCCAGGCACTGGGAATTCATATTCATATTTAAAAGTTTGGTCCTAGCCAGTTGGTTCAGTGGTAGAGTGGCTTGGCTTGTGGATGTCTTGGGTTTGATTCCCAGTCAGGACACACAGAGAAGTGCCCATCTGCTTCTCTCTCTCTCTCTTTCCCCATCCTACAGCCATGGCTTGACTAAAGCAAGTTGGCCCTGGGTGCTGAGGATGGCTTCATGGCCTTCCCCTCATGCTAGGAAGGGCTTGTGCTAGAAAGGGCTTGGTTGCTGAGCAACAGAGCAGTGCCCCAGATGGGCAGAACGTCACCCCCTGGTGGGCTTGCTGGTGGATCGCAATTGGGGTGCACATGGGAATCTGTTTCTGCCTCCTCTCCTCTCATAAAATAATAAAAAAGAAAGTTAAAAATACTTTGACATTATGACTATTATATATAAATGTGTGTGTTATATAAATACATATTTACTATATTTAATTTTGTAGAATTAAATATATATTGTTCATCCAACATCAATGGAGGTTATTACTAAAAGGTAGGAATATTTATTTTACTTTTAGCTCATCTATCTTTCTGACTCTTTATATATACAGTTATATATAACAAATATAAAGTACAAATGCAATTATGTAGAAAACAAACACATATATGTAACATATATAATACATATCACCAGAATATATGTTTATTTCTATACAACATTCAGTCTCTTGCATGTAGTAAAATATTGTAGATGAGATGTGTCCTCCATGATAATTCTTACTTCCATACACAGCTTATTTTCACAAATATAATCTACAAATCTTTTTATTTATGACTTTATTTAATAGATATAATAAATATACTCATATAAGTACTCCCTCTATCTATAACCATGGCAGAACTCACCAATCAATCATGATAATAAGTCCTGAGGAGCCTAGTCTCTAGGTCCTGTACAGCTTAGTAAGACATTGAAAAAAAATTAATTTTGTATTAGTTTACATCTGAAATTTAAATTAATTTACCTAATTACATTTATTCAAATCTTATTCAGCTGAACCTATAGAAAGTTTTCTCAAGGTGTCTTTTGATAGACATTTTACAACATTTCAGTCCCTTTTAGTTTGTCACTTCCTTTTTATGTAATTTCTTGTAAGTTTTAAAGTTAGATATTAAATTTAATGGGGTGACATTGGTCGCTAAGAACACATAGGTTTCATGTAAACATCTCTATAGCATTTGAATTGTTGATTGTGTTGTGTGCCCATCACCCAAAGTCAAACATTTCCTGTCACCGTATATTTGTCCCTCTTTACTCCCCTCCCTCCCGCCCCTCCCCTTGGTAACCACTTCAGTTTTGTCCATGACCATGAGTCTCATTTTTATATCACATTTTGTGTGAAATCATATAGTTCTGAGCTTTTCTGATTTACTTATTTCAAAGCATTTTTTAAGATAAAAGTTGCCTGTTGTCCTTGACATGATTGTATATTTTTAACAAACTGTTCCTGGGAATTTATTATATATCACATACTCTTCTCAGCCATGGAAATGTAATTAATGATAATACAATCTCATAGTTAATGGGTAACTACTATGCCTGAAGCTTTGGCCTAAATTTTTGCATGGATTTTATATATTTGACATAAATAAAACAACCAAAAAACTGTTCTCTGCTCTCAAAGAACTCTCAGTTCTATAACATCTCTGGGAAGATATTAAGGATAAACATATGGTGCTTTTGCTTAATATAATCTGTTCATTATTTTCATGAAAGAAATGTGCTAGATGGTAGAAACTGTCTTTTTAGGAAACCAAGAATAGTAACTACGGTATGTCGCAAACATTGTTTATTGATTGGACAGTATCTTTGGTTTGACCTTGTTGTTTGCATTATAAAACAATTTTTTCTTTAGAACTTAAAACTTTAGAATTTTTATTATTTCCAACTGTAGCACCAAGGGGCTCCCAGTGGGAAAAAAGGGCCAAGTTGAAAGGGAACATATCCTGAACTCCATGGTTCGCACATACACACAGGCACACACTTTGTGGTATGCACCCCTAGTGCCATTAGGGTTAAAAGCCTACCTTGTGCAGATTCTAGTTATGTAGAAAGCCTAGCTTAGTAGGTTCCAGGAAAGTTTCTTCTTTATCTTTTTTCTTTTAAAACCCGGCCTTCAAATACCAGTCATCTCCCAGAGTTTCTCTTCTCTGTCTCCTGAACTCTAAGGCCCCATTTAAGCCTCTATTGCTTTCTCTCAACTTCCAGGAAGAAACACAATCAGTAAGTTCCCAGATGGGCTGCAGGCCCAATTACCTGTCTGGAAATCTTGTAAAATCCAAAACAATCATCGAGGATCTTCCAGGGAATTTCCCAACTGAGATCTGCCTTTTGTAAGACAGCATTTAGATAGGGAGAGGAGTGCTTGCCAAGAGCTTATGCCTCCAGACACATCTCCCTAGGACTGTGCTCTAACAACCCACAGATACTCGTGTTTGAGCTCCTCTTCCTAGAAACTCTTTCTTGGTTCTAAATGGGTTTTTTTTTTTTTCAGAATATCTATGTCTACAACAATAGTTTATAATGATGGCTACTTATAGGAAATATGTATGAAATGTGAAAAGAAATTATACCTAATACCTAGACTCCAAGCCAGGCTGATGGGCCCAGACATCACATACTGCTGCAGATGGGCTCAGGCATCACATGTTCCTGTGGATGGGTCCAGGCATCACATGTTCCTGCTGATGGGTCCAGACATAATATATTCCTTCTGATGGGCCCAGAAATCATATGTTCCTGCAGATGAACCCAGGTATCACATGTTCCTGCTGATGGGTCCGGACATCATATGTTCCTTTTGACGGCACAGAAATCACATATTTCTGTGGATGAACCCAGGCATCACATGTTCCTGCGGATGGGCCCAGGTATCACATGTTCCTGCAGATGGGCACAGGAATCACATGTTCCTGCTGATGGGTCTAGGTATCACATGTTCCTGCAGATGGGCCCAGGTATCACATGTTCCTGCTGATGGGCACAGGAATCACATGTTCCTGCTGATGCGCACAGGAATCACATGTTCCTGCTGATGGGCACAGGAATCACATGTTCCTGTGGATGGGCCCAGAAATCACATGTTTCTGCTGATGGGCACAGGAATCACATGTTTCTGCTGATGGGTCCAGGAATCATGTTTCTGTGAATGCACCAGGAATCACATGTTTCTGCTCATGGGCCCAGGAATCACCTTTCTGCAAATGCACCCAGGAATCACATGTTTCTGCTTATGGGCCCAGGTATCAGTAATTGTAACTTTCCAGGTGATTCTGATATGCAGTTTGGGTTGACAACATCCACTCTAGAATATTATGCAATTTAATTATCCATTTTACACAGTCCCAGCAGAGTCATCAAGGGATACTAGAAACCCAGAAGACAAGGTCCCTGAACTTGAACATACCTATTCTTGATATTATGGTTACTCAGAAAATAACATGTGCTTAAATGTCTTCCAAAACATAAAATAGAGATGAAAATGTGCCACAATAATTGATTGCAACTCACTGCCATTCTTTAAAAATTGTCATCTTATTTATGAAAGCTTTCTAAAACTTTAATTAATAGTACTCTGCCATACATAGATTATACATGTGTTTATTTAAGCTCGCCATCCTAATGAGTGAATTCTGTGAACATTTCTCATATGAATTTTTTTTGTGCAAAATGTTTTAGAACTTTTTGGATCATATTAAATTATCATGATTACATTTATGTGTGTATAATTTTCCAAAAATCATAATCTTACAAAATAATTATTTTAACACATAGAAACTATAGAACAATTCAACAAAAGGAACCTACTCATTTTTCCCTACAACAGAAATAATCAGAAAAGCTTGTTAGAGAATTATCTGCATCGTGGAAGCTTCACATTTTATTTTTAATAACTGTACAAGAACCACGTTGCCTGGTTACCATCTTCATTTTGTGCTCTGATCTAAAAATGTCTCAGCAGCCAGAAGTTTTCAGTGTGTTCAAAACCTAAACTTATGTAATCAAACATCTATAACAATCTAGAAGGATTTTACTGAAATGATATTTCATTTTCTTTCTGATAAAAAAATCAGCCACTGCCTAAAGATTGACTGAAAAAAAAAACACTAATATTTTTATGGGAGGACTTTTCTTATGCAGATAAAAGAAAAAAGAAAAGACTTAAAAATAAAGAAAAAGAAAACTTCATAAAACAGCAATACTCATGTTTCAAGTATATGACCATTTACTATTTTAATCCCCATAGAAATATAAATAAAGAAGAAAAAGTTTTATGAAGAGAGTGCAAAGCTTAAATTGATATTTAAAACATCATCTAATAATTTCATACACAGGTCATTTTCATTTTGTGGTATTTTCACGTTTTAGTAAAACTGTTCCAACATTGAAGCTTTTTGATTCTTATTCCAGCCAATCCTAATGCAATACTATTTTGATGCTTGTTATCTCTCTGGGTATTATTTGGCATACTTAATGAAAACATCATACTATCATAAATGTAAATACAGGTGAGAATAGACATTTCATGTAAATAAATGAATTTATGTAAAGATCAGGTTCAGGAAGCAAATTCAGATCAGTTCATTCTTTCAACACCCAAGATACAAAGCTATTTCTGAAGTAATGACATTGCATTAGGTGCTGTAACAGGAAAAGTTATTTGTTCTGAATTCTTCTCTCTTCCACTTTGGGGCAACTATACCCTATTTTCTAGGAACACACTTACACATTCATACAGTTGTACTAGGTGCTAATTGGCTGAGTTAAAGGTTAGCAGCCAACCCAACCTAGGTCAATCAAATTCCCTTCTTGGGGAATCTGAAATTGAATATAATAAAATCTCAACCCAGATTGTTCACTTTAACAGTAAAGATGTAACTTCAGGAGTTGCTGAGAGCAGACATGTAGAATGGGGAGAGAAAATAATCACTTCGCTTGGGAGAGAAGAAAGAGTCAATTGGAGGCCAAAAGAGAAGAGACATGGAAAGAAAAAAAGTGTCTTGCAAGTTCTCCTGGGGTCATACACCTGACTCCAATCTGTTTCTAGGGTGTGAATATATTCCTTGGTCTTGGGTTCTCTTTCTCTTTAAAATAAATTACCCTTCTTCCTATGTGCTTAGGCAAATCCCAGTGGATGTCTGCCATTGATTGGCAACTATAAGGGTTGTAACTAATATTGATGTGAGATAAATTGGCTATGGATCTTGTTCCCAAGGAAATTGCCAAGAAGTAGGATACACAAGAATAATTTTGACAAAAGGGAGAGGGTGTCAAAAGTTATAGAGATGAGATGATGGATGATTTCACAGGAAGTAGCAAACATTCCTGGCTCTGGAGAAGGTGGATCAGAAGTTTTTCAGAGCAAAGTAATTGAAAATGTCTAGAATGAAAACTATTTTGTTCTCTCTCTCTCTCTCATTTATCTGTTCATTTTACAGAGAGAAAGGAGGGAAAGACCGAGATACAGGAACATCAATCCATTCCTGTATGTACCCTGACCGGGAACTGAACCAGCAACCTCTGTGCATTGAGATTATGCTCGAACCAAATGAGATATCTGGCCAGGGTTTCCCCCTCAATATTTTTCTATGTAATTGGTGTTACAGGAGTATGAATTCAATTTTCTGCCCTTTGGTTCAGACACAGAAATCCTTGTTTTTCCTTTTAATGTAGAACACTGCTGGTGAAAGAGCTCCATGCTCTGTATTTTAACATAAGCAATGGATGGACTTGGAATTCAACTCATATGACAGCATCATAAAATGGTCTTGCCTTCAACATGATGTTTCCAACAACAAAATATAACCAACACCGTTTGCACCATAACCCACTGAAAACTTCCTGTTCCTCTAAGGAACAGGCAGCACACTGTGTCCCAGAAGGGTTTTGTGGCAGTTACTGGCAGAGCCTGTGCTTACTACCTGGGTCAATGACATTTCTCAAAGAAATACAGTCTTATCTTAGTCATGAGGGATTGCTTCTTTGTCACTCAAATTCAAGTGTTTGGAATAAATCATAAAAAGGCATTATAGAACAGAAATTAATTAAAGCAAGATGCCCAATGGAAGGAAGACTGAAAACATTTAATACACAATTCATGCCCCAAAGGTATTTTCAGTCTTTGAGGATAGATACAAAAATGTAAACAACTACAATAACAATAATATAAACTGTTTATTGGAAATAATTAAATAAACTCGACTAAGAATGTTAAATGTGCTAGTTCAATCTTCACAAACATCCTACAAATTAGACATAATTATTATCCCCATTTGGTGAATGAATAAACAAACTTATACAGTGCAAATTACTAGCCCCAAAGCTCATAGCTAATGAATGGAACCTATACACAGTGTGCCTGATTAACAAATGGTATGCTCTTAACCTCAATGGAAAAAATAAATAAGAGAACAAAGCCATATAAAAATTTCAAAATTTTTAAAATTTTGAAATTTTAAAATATTATAGGAATCCAGGAGATAAAAGGGAATGCCAAAAAAAAAAAAAAAAAAAAAAGGGAATGCCAGGTGTTGAGCAGATAAAATAGTATATTATGCTCACTTTGTTAAAGATGGCGCTGTCCATGTGCAAGTTTTAAGAGTAAGCTTTTCCCCACACCCTTGACTGATTGGATGATGTGGGGTGGTGCACTCTCCTGAGGAATCTTCCCATTATGCCTCAGATAAGTGACTTTGTATCAGAGACTTCCTTGTTTGAAGATTGGATTAAAGGTTTGGATTTCTAAACTATAAAGTGGGCAGACTGGGAGCTTGCCCTCTCTTGGTTCCTAGGATTAGCAGTAGAGAGGAGAGAAGAGAAACGCCAAGTGGAGGAGGCCAGGAGAAGCAGCCAAGATGGTGGAGTGCTGAGGAAGAAGCCAGTTTGTGCAAAGTTGTGCAGAGAGAAGGAGATGGGGAACAGAGGTGAATAAGGTTGGTGAGCTAGAAACCTTTGATTCTAGGAAACTCGGATGAGTCAGGAGCTTTGTGAGCACTGAATGAGTGGGTTTTGGAACCCAGTGTGTGTTTTTACTTGCCCACTGGGTGCAAGCTAGAATTAAAGCTGATGGCTCACCAGTTCTTGGCTCCGTTGTTTCATTACCGACTGTCTGAATCTAATGAGAACCTGCATTGGCCAGGCGGCTCTGATAATGGCCGCAACTACTGGCTTTACACCAGGCTAGAGTTATGGCATTTATACCAAGGCAGAGTTATATATGATCTGAGTTCATTATTGAAAATGCAGAGTGACAGGAACAGCTAACAATAGTGGAAGATAATAGCAAGAATAAAGGGGTGAGGTGGTTGCTTCCTATGTGTTTCTGGGTGATGAATAGATGGATTTGATTACAATAGATGCTTTACCTAGAGAAGAAGCTTATGTAATGGTATTTTGGAACCAGATTGTAGGATGTCTAAAGTATAAAGAATTGTCATATTACCTTATGGTTATTGTAAAATCACTGATGTAAGTCACTTACAAAAGTTCTTAAGAATGGATACCATGATAATAGAAGTACTTGAAGAAGAATACACTAGCAAGACTGGGAGAAGGGGTCACATTTAGTGAGTGACATTGTGATAGAAGCATGCACCTAGGTAGTCTACAATAATTCTTATAAGACACTAAACTGTAGAATCTACCATGTCTATGCTCTTGGGTGTCAGGGAAGATACCTCTTTCAAGGTCATAAATGAAAATAGTTTATCTAATATTTTAGTCCTAGTGTGTTTACTTGAAAGTTCAACATAAAAAGACACTAAGCAAAGAGACATTGTAAAGCTATAATAATAGCAATTGATATTATTGAGCCTCACTATTTCTAAGTCCTAAGTGATTTACATGAAAAAGAAAACCTATTTAAAACTTCCAAAAGCCTTGAGATAGGTACTACATTATACCCATTGTGCAGAAGAGAAAGTGAAGCACAGATAATATGGGTCATTTGCACATGGATAGAAGCAGAGCATTCTGTCATTACTGGAGGGGATGAGATTTCACCCAGACTCTCTGGCTCAAGGGCCTGTGCAGCATTTGGGAGAAAATGTTAAGACTGGCATGAGGGAATGACGTTTTATTTTGTTGGGTTTTTTTTCTTTTAAAATAGAAACATGGTGCGATATCCAAATCACTGAGCTTTAGGTGGTGGTTGAACCATGAAGAAAAATTCTCTGAAGTGTAAAGCTGTAGATTCAGAAGTCAAACAAATGCATGTGATGCTTGGAAATCAGTGAAAAAATAAATCAAAGAAAAATATGTATAAAGAAAGGAGGATGGCACATGAAGAATGAGTTATGAGAAATGCCACATTTAAGAAGTCAAAGAGAAACAAAGGAGCCCTCCATGGAAATAGAGGGTCAATTGTCAGAGAAATAAAGAGGCCACAGAATACGTGTAAAATCCCACAGGTCAGTTATACCTAGGGTTGGCTTCATGCATACGTGACCTGAGACACACATACGAATCCAAGTGTATAATGGCCCCATGCTTTGGCGTAATACTTTCATGTCACCATCTTAAAATTCATAATAGTTGTTGAGCAATGAGCTTCAACATTTTATTTTGCACTGGCCCCATAAAAAATAAACCAGGTCTACAAAGATCTCAGGGGTCACCATTTTCAATTCTTGTTCAGTGATAAAATTTCCTTTACAATTTCCCAACCATTGGCTATAAAATTTCTATATAAATATATGCAGTCACAAAAACTTGACTTATCTTGGGGATAGCCCATTGCATTCTCAGATACAAATTTCGAGAAACTCTTCCTATATAGTAAGGCAAAATCTATTTGTAGAAATTGTATATATTTGTCTTGGTCCTACTCTTGAAGAATACAACATACAAGTATAATTGTGCTTCTATATTATTGCTAAAAATTCAAGATTTGCCTGCTTTTCAAACATTTTCTCCTGTAAACTCCATAAACTGTTCACTGCCAATCTCCAAGAATGTAGTTAGCACAGAGTAAGCATTCAATAAGTACTGATGAATTGAAGTGATTTTAGAACCATATGATCCTAGGTAGTTTCTCACATTCAGAAAAGATACTAAAATGTACTATGGGCTGAGATATCCAATTTAAGATTTTTGAATCATTTAAAATTTAAATTCCCACATAGTAATGCTGAAAAAATTTAGAAGCCAAAGTCATATATACAAAAAATCGTCTCATTTTCTTCAACTTTCCCTAAAATTTGGGAATATTGTTTCTCCTGGTCAACTGTAATTTGACTATGTTCTTGACTTTCAGGGCCCTTTAAATCAGGATTTCTCTACCTTGGCACTATTGACACTGTGGTCAAATAACTCTTTGTTGTGGGACTGTCCTATGCAATGTAAGATATTTAGCAGCATTTCTTCTTTCTACCCACTAGATGATAGTAGCATCCTCTCTCCCCCAAATTGTGACAAATCAAGGTCTCCAGGCATTGCCAAATGTCTGTTGAGGGATGAAACCACTATTGGGTGAGACCACTGACTTAAAGTAAAACAACGTACGTGATGGCTTTGAGTGAACACATGGTATTTGCTTCATTGAGTTATAGGGTTTTCTTATAATCACATTGAGAGATGAATGTGAAATTAGTGTGAAGTTTATGACACAGTGTTCTTTAAGTAATGAATGAATATCATTATACTTGAAAGGAAATAAACCAAATTTTCAATATGGTAAACTTCCCTGGGGATGAACTTTAGTTTCTCATTTGTACTTCCTTTTGTTGCTGTTACTTTTTCTCATTTTCCATACTCTTTAAATTGTTAACAATTAGAATGAACACTTTTTGTAATCAGAGAAAGAAATGGTGTTTTCATTTTGAAATTAAATAATGATCATGTGGGTGGTAAGGAAATGAAACCCATGAGCATAAACCCATTCCAGGAAGATTCATAAGATAGGGGGACTCTGTGTTTTCCCTCTTTGTTTCCCAATTTAAGGTAAAATTTGTTTCCAATAGTTTTTAGAAAATCGAATAATATCACAGTACGTGAAGTTCTACGTAATGATCCAAAACGATTTTATATACACACAGTAAAAATAACCTGATGCAATAAACCAGAAATAGTGCTTTAGAAGGAAGAAGTGCCACACTAAGGCACTTCAACTCAACTGCTGCTAAGGGAGAGGATAACAATGCCATTGGCATTGGTAGACATGAACAAAAGAGACTTGGACATTTCTTGTGAAACAGGCCACCAAACTGAGTTCATTTATACATCTGCCTACTCATCCATCCAAAAACATGTTTCTTAAACAACTACTAATTTATTATTATTATCATTATTATTATTGAGAGGAGGGGACAGAGAGACAGACTCCCACATATGCCCCAAATGGAATCCACCTGAAAAGTCCCCTTAGGATGATGCTGTGCCCATCTGGGTCATTGCTCAGCAACCAAGCTATTTTTAGTGCCTTAGGTAGAGGCCATGGGGCCATCAGCACCAGAGCCAACTTGCTTGAAACATTGAGCCATGGCTGTAGTAGGGGAAGAGAAAGAGAAAGGTGGAGAAGCAGATAGTTGTTCTATATGCCCTGACCTGGAATCTAACCAGGGACATCCACATGACAGGCAGATGCTCTACCACTAAGCCAACCAGCCAGGGCCTAATAATTCTTGATGACACTGAAAATAAATAAATTAAGCATGAGACATGACTTTTGCGATTCCCAAAGCTTCATATAGGCAATCATACTAAAACATAGCAAGACATACAATAAAATATAGATAAATCAGAAAGTCTCCAATATGGTAATTCACATGCAAAAGAAGAGAATTTTAGGGTCGTTAACTGATGAGGATTTAACAGTCATCGTTTTCAGTTTGTAATTTTTTTTTTTTTTTTAGAAAATTGAAAAGAAAAAAACAAGTAAATTGAAGAAAAATATTTTTAGCCCTGTCTGAATAGCTCAGTTGGTTAGAGTATTGTCCTGATATGCCAAGCTTGTAGGTTCAATTACCAGTCAGGGACATACAAAGATCAAACAATGATTGCATAAATATGACAAGTAATGATTGCATAAATATGATAAATTTGGTGTTTCTGTCTGTTTCTCTCTCTCTCTCTCAAGTCAATAAAAATGTTTAAAAAGTAAAAAAAAAAAAAAATTAATAGGTTCCCCGCCACACTATATCAGACATCTCTCCTGATATTCATCTTTTTAATTTGTGTGGTTTCACTCTCGTTCAATTACAGATTAAAATTATAGGTTGTATTAAGCCCAGTATGTGGATATAAGGATTTTTTAAAAGTAATTACTTGAAATTTCTTCACTTTGTCCAAAAATACCTCATAGACTTACTTGGGTCTCCTTGATGACTTTTATTTGATTTTGACAAAAATAGGTCAAAATTCTCAATTCTCAGAATTAAGAATCATAGATAAAAAGAAGACATGGTTTTGAGTTTAATTTATTATTATTGAGTAGAAAAATGAGTAGAAGAGATGCTATCTAAAGTTAAACTCTATACTAGACTTGGAAGAGGAAGAGGATGAGCAAGTATAGTTATTTTCAATTTATTATGAGAACTAATGTGTACCCTATTGGGTGAATACGATGTACATCAAGTGAATGATACAATAGTAAATAAGGTTGTTCAAGGTCTATTTTGACATTATATTTTTATTTAAAGAAAATTATATTTGAAGTAGGAAAGAAGAGAACATTTCATAAAATGTGAAATAAATCTCCTATTTTGAGGACAGAGTAAGAGGACACTTTGTCAGTTTTAATGAATTCAAATCCAGATTCAAACAAATTATACTATGAACATTCTGTAGGAATAAAGGCTTTCAGAAATTGATGAAAATTATACAAATTAGAGTGGGAATATAAGATCTTAGACAGAAAAATATTTTTCCTATTTTAAAAAGGGAGAGTGGAGGAGAGGGAAAATGACAATGAAGTAGGTGGACATTAAAACTCTCACCTTCCAGAACCAAAGTGGATTACAACTTAACTTAGGAACAATCATCTTGAAAAACCAACTTTGGACTAAACTAAGAGGAATCTATAACCAAGCATCACCAAAGAAACCACACTGAGCTGGTAGGAATGGTGGAGATGTGGAAAGTGCTGCTCCACACCCAGGAGTGAGAAGCAGCCTGGAGGGTCTCCCATGGTGAAGTGGGTTGCCCAGAGAGTTGTGGGTCCTCAGCCTCAGAACCGAAACCCAGTCTGGGACCCCAGAGACTAGAGGAGGTATATGGACACTATTTAGCTGAAAGAAGAGCCAGGTTACTGTTTGTGAGAGGGAGACAGAACTCTCAGACCCAGGTTCCACCTTAAAGGGACTGTGCAGAAAACATTGTTTATAGCAACTTACCCGGGGCTCCAGGAGTGTGGAGAGCCAAGAAGACTGGAGTTGCAAAAGGAGAGTGTAGTCTCTGGGACACAGGGAGAGACTGTGGGGGACTGCCACCCTGAACCTTGTACTGGGTCACTCCCCAAACCTAAAGTGATTGTTTTTCCTGGGAGAACCAAAGGCAAATAAACACCTCACCCATCAGAGGTTCTCCTGCTCCAGTCAGTGCAAAAGTTACTGAGAAACAGGGGGCAGATCAGGAACACAGGTTTTGAGTGCTGAGGTCTGGGCTACACCACCTCCCTAAACTGCTAAGTACCCTCTGGAGGGTGGGAGAGCCCAGCAGCGGCAGTAGCCACAGCACTAGGCCAGGGCAATGGTGGGGGTTGGAGCTCAGAGAGGCAAACCACAGCAGTGTTGGAGGGTGGAGCCCTGTGGCCTATGCAGCACTGGTGAAGGGCAGAACCTGGAGAGGTCTCCCACATGTCTAAGGGTGGCAGAGACCTATGGGGCAAGTCTTCCCATGTGCCTGTGATGGGCAGAACCCAGCAACGGGTCCCATGTACTTCAAGGGGCAGAGCCCGATGGTCCATGCTGTGACGGCAAGGGGTGGAGCCTAGAGAGGCATCCCGCATGACTGCAGGAGGCAAAGCCCAGAGAGGCAGCATACATGCCCAAAGGAGGCAAACCCTGGTGAGGCAAGGAGATCCCCATGCTGGCGGGGCAGCCTGAGCTGCAACCCACAAGCCTGAGCTGCTGCTGGCAAGCCTACACACCTGGCAGTGCCAATGCCCAAGTGCCCAAGAAGGTGGCAGTGGGGGGCTGGCAGATAGACCACCACACCTCAGGAATAGAGAGGCCACACACACTGGCCAAGAGTATATAAAAGCCACCCTAGGAATGCAGCTGATATTTATAATGGCATCAGGGCCCAGCAGAGGCAGCTAAAAATTCTGGATCACCTGTAGCTCCTAGAAGGTTGTTAAGGGCCAGTCATAAGCATTGACCCCACTGGTCCGGGCCAGGTTCTGGCCAGGGAGGTTAGGGGATGATACATCCAGTGGCCAGATATGGAGAGCATTAGCTCAGGACCTAACAACCCTAGTTAGAGTGGTATCTTAAGAAAAGGCTTTTCATACCTTACTCAGCTAAGGCATAGAAAACGCTGACACAAATAGCAAAAAGAGCAGTAGCAGAAGAAAAGTAGCCCATAGCAGATTACAAAAAACAGCTGAGGCCAACCAAAGATGATCTAGAAAACATGCAACTGAAATCTGGAGGCAGACAACACCAATCCTAAACTCAGCTAGCTACACAAACAACACATCCCAAGGAGTAGTTTATACAGAGACAAATCTTTATAAACAGATGAATGCAAATCATATAAATCAACAAGAGAAATCTCCAGAAAGAGAACTGAATGAGATGGAAATAACCAAGACACTGGATGCAGAGTTTAGAATAATGATGGTTAGGATGCTCAAGGATCTTAGAGCAACAATAGATGGACATAAAGCACCTAAACAAAGAGATAGCAAGCATCAAAAAGGATATTGAAATCATAAAAAGAATCAGACAGAAATGACCAAAACAATATCAGAAATGAAGACTATACTAGAAGGAATTAAAAGCAGGCTGGGTGAAGCAGAAGATTAAATTAGCAATTTAGAGGACAAGATAAGCGAAAGCACAAAAACAGAATGGTAAAAATAAAAAAAAGGATCAAAAAGTCTGAAGAAACTCTAAGAAAGCTCTGCGACAACATGAAGAGAAACAACATCCACATAATAGGGGTTCCTGAAGGAGAAGAAAAAGAATAGAAGTGAAAGATGGGAATAGAGAACTTGATTAAAGAAATTATAGCTGAAAACTTCAATAAATTGATGAAGGAAAAAAAATCACAGAAGTTCAAGAAGCATAGAGAGTCCCATTAAAGAGGAACCCAAAGAGACCTACACCAAGACACATCATAATTAAAATACCAAAGATAAGAAATAAAAAAAGAATACTAAAAGCTACAAAAGAAAAGCATCAATTATCTACTAAAGAGCCCCCATAAGGATGACATCTGACTTTTCAACAGAAACAATTGAGGCCAGAAGGGAATGGCAAGATATATTCAAAGTAATGCAAAACAAGAGACTACAACCAAGACTTCTTTATCAAGAAAGGCTATCATTTAAAATTGAAGGAGAAATAAAAAGCTTCCAAGACAACAACAACAAAAAAAACAAACAAAAAATCTCAAGGAATTCATTAAAACCAAACTAATGCTGCAGGAAGTGTTAAGAGGCCTGTTGTAAACAGAACAAAAAGAAAAAAAAAAATCTAGTAAAAGACAAATGTAAATTTAAATAATAAAATGGCAATAAACAACTACATACCGATAATAACCTTAAATGTAAATAGATTAAATGCTCCAATCAAAAGACATAGGGTAGCTGCATGGATAAGAAAACAGAACCTTTACATATGCTGTCTACAAAAGGACCACCTCAAAACAATATATATATATATAAATTGAAAATAAAGGGATGGAAAAATATATTTCATGCAAATGAAAATAAAAAGCTGGGATAGCAATACTTATATCTGACAAAAAGATACTTTAAAACAAAGGCTGTAGTAAGGGATAAAGAAGGTACTGCATAATAATAAAAGGAGCAATCCAACAGGAAGATATAACCATTATAAATATCTATGTGTCTAATATAGGAGCACCAAAATATATAAAGCAGATTTTGATGGACATAAAGGGCACGATCAACAGCAATACTATAATAGTAGGGGATTTTAATACTCCACTAAGATCATTTGATAGATCCTCAAGAAAGAAAATTAACAGAGAAACAGAAGCCTTAAAGGACACACTAGATCAAATGGATTTAATTGATATCTTCAGAACCTTTCACCCTAAAGCAGCAGAATATACATTCTTTTCAAGACCCATGGTACATTCTCTAGGATAGACCACATGTTAAGACACAAAACAAGTCTCAATAAATTTAAAAAGACTGAATTCATATCAATCATCTTTTCTGATCACAATGGCATAAAACTAGAAATCAATTACAATAGAAAAACTGAAAAATATTCAAGCACTTGGAGACTAAATAGCATGTTATTAAGTAACAAATGGGTTAACAATGAGATCAAAGAAGAAATAAAAAATTTTCTTGAAACAAATGAAAATGAACATACAACTCAAAATTTATGGGACACAGCAAAAGCAGTCCTGAGAGGGGGAGTTCATAGCATTACAGGCACACCTTAAGGAGCAAGAAAAAGCTCAAATAAATAACTTAACCCCTGCATCTAAAAGAACTAGAAAGAGAACAGCAAAAAAGCTCCGAGGAAGTAGAAGAAGGAAATAATAAAGATTATAGCGGAAATAAATGACATAGAGGTTAGAAAGAAATAATGAAGATCAATGAAACCAAGAGATGGTTCTTTGAAAAGGTAAACAAGATAGATTAATCTTTAACCAGATTCACCAAGAAAAAAAGAGAGGAATTAAATAACTAAAATTAGAAATGAGAGTGGAGAAGTAACAACTGAAAAAGTAGAAATACAAAAGATTGTAAGAAAATACTATGAAGAACTGTATGTCAAAAAATTAGACAACCTAGGTGAAATGGACAAATTCCTTGTAACATATATATTCTTTCAAAAATTAATCTAGAAGAATCAGAAAACCTCAACAGAATGATTACAACAAATGAGATTGAAAAAGTTATCAGAAAACTCCCAACAAACAAAAGCCCTGGGTCAGATGGCTTCACAGGTGAATTCTACCAAATATTCAAAGAACAACTAACTTCTATTCTCAAGCTATTTCAAAAATTCAACAGGAGGGATGACCTACAAGCTTCTTTTATAAGGTAAGCATAATCCTCATTGCAAAACCAGGCAAAGACAATACTAAGAAAGAAAACTATAGGCCAATATCCCTGATGAATTTAGATGCTAAAATTCTCAACAAAATATCAGCAAACCGAGTCCAGCAATACATGAAAAAAATCATACATCATGATAAAGTGAGATTTATTCTGGGAGGCAAGTCTGGTATAATATTTGCAAATCAATCAATGTGATTCATTATATAAACAAAAGGAAGGAGAAAAATCACATGATAATATTAATAAATGCAGAAAAAGCATTTGATAAAATTTACCACCCATTTATGATCAAAATTCTGAGCAAAATGGGAACACAGAAACATACCTCCACATGATAAAGGCCATCTATGACAAACCCACAGCCAACATCAAACTCAATGGGCAAAATTGAAAGCAATCCCCTTAAGATCAGGAACAAGGCTGGGGTGCCCCCTTTCACCACTCTTATTCAACATAGTTCTATAAGTCTTAGTCACAGCAATTGGACAAGAAGATGAAATAAAAGGCACCCTAATTGGAAAAGAAGAAGTAAAACTATCATTATTTGCTGATGACATGATACTGTACATAGAAAACCATAAAGTCTCAGTCAAAAACTACTGGACCTGATAAATGAATTCAGCATGGTGGCAAGATATAAAATTAATATTCAGAAATCAGAGGCATTTTTATAAACCAATAATGAACTTTATGAATGATAAATTAAGGAAACAATTCCCTTCACTATTGCATCAAATAAATAAATAAATAAATAAATAAACAAACTACTTAGGAGTAAATTTGACCAAGGAGGTTAAATATTTGCACTTGGAAAATTATAAAACATTGATAAAAGAAATCAAGGAAGATACAAATAAGTGGAAGCATAATCAGTGTTCATGGATAGGAAGAATAAACATAATTAAAATGTCTATATTACCCAAAGCAATTTATAAATTCAATGCAATTTATATTAAAATACTAGTGACTTTCTTCAAAGATATAAAATAAATATTCCAAAAATTTATATAAAACCAAAAAAGAATAGCCTCAGCAATCTTTTAAAAGAAGAATAAAGAGGGTTATATCACACTTCCTGATATCAAGTTATACTACAAGGCCATTGTACTCAAAACAGCTTGGTACTGGCAAGAAGATATAACCATTAATGGAACAGAACAGAGAACCCAGAAATAAACTCACACCTTTATGGACAATTGATAATTGAAAAAGGAGGTAAGAGCATACAATGGAGTAAAGACAGTCTCTTTAACAAATAGTGTTGGAAAAATTCGACAGCTACCTGCAAAAGAATGAAACTAGACCACCAACTTACACCATTCACAAAAATAAACTCAAAGTATATAAAAAACTTAAATGTAAGTCAGGAAACCATATGCATTTTAGAAGAAAACATAGGCAGTAAACTATCCGATATCTCTCGCAGCAATATATTTGCTGATTTATCTCCACGGGCAAGTGAAATAAAGGACAGGATGAACAAATGGTACTATGTCAAACTAAAAAGCTTCTGCACAGCTAAAGACAATATGAACAAAATAAAAAAGACAAACCACACAATGGGAGAACATATTCGATCATATGTCTGATAAGGGGTTAAAAACCAAAATTTATAAAGGACTTGTAAAAATCAACACTAGGAAAATAAATAATCCAATCAAAAAATGGGCAAAAGTAATGAATAGAAATTTCTCCAAATAGGCCAGTAGGCAGATGAAAAAATGCTCAATATCACTAATCATTAGAGGAATGCAAATTAAAACCACAATGAGATATCACCTCACCCCAGTCAGAATGGCGCTCATTAACAAATCAACATATAAGTGCTGATGAGGATTTTGAGAAAAGGGAACCCTTCTGCACTGCTGGAGGGAATGCAGACTTGTGCAACCACTGTGGAAAACAGTATAGAGATTCCTCAAAAAATTAAGAATGGAACTGCTTTTTGACCCAGCCACCCCACTTTTAGGAATATATTCTAAGAATACCAGATCACTGAATGAAAAGAAGATATGCACCCCCATGTTTATTGCAGCATTGTTCACAATAGCCAAGATCTGGAAACAGCCCAGTGTCCATCAGTGGACGAGTGGATTAAAAAGCAATGGTACATATATACAATGGAATACTACACGGCCATGAAAAAGAAGAAAATCTTACCTTTGCAACAACATAGATGGACCTGGAATCTATGGTATTATGCTAAGTGAAATAAGCCAGGCAGAGAAAGAATTGTATCATATAACCTCACTCATTTGAGGAATCCAATGAACAATGTGAGCTGAGGAACGGAATAGAGGCGGAGGCGAGATCAAAGGGACCAGAAGGAAAGTGGACAGAGGGAAAATAATGAGAGGATGGGATCAGAGAAGGGAAAGAGATTGGTTAAATTATATATACATAACACAGCTTTATTGAGATCAGGAAAAGCAAATCCTGGAGGGAAGGGGGGAGGTCACTGAGGGGAGGGGAGCATGGGGGATGTTGAGGGGGGATGTTTTCAGTGGGACACTTGAATCTATATAAACACAATAAATTAAAATAAATTATAAACAGGACAGTGAAGGAAGATGAGTTATGGAAAACCTTGATGCCATTCTTTGGAAATATTCGATGTATTTACAAATGAATGGTAGGTGAGTACAATAAAAGAATGAAGAGAGAAGTACTTCATCAAGAGAGAAGTACTATGTCTTTTTGTTTTCTAGTGAGAGAGAGAGAGACAGAGAGGGACAGACAGACAGGGAGGGAAAGATAAAAAGCATTAACTCATAGTTCCTGTACTTTAGTTGTTCATTGATTGCTTTCTCATAATTGCCTTGACTGGGGAGCTCCAATCAAGTCAGTAACCCAACCTCAAGCCAGAGACCTAGAGCCTATGTAATGACCTTGGGCTTCAATCCAGCGACCGTGGGCTTAAGCCATTGATCATGGGGTGATGTCTATGATCCCATGCTCAAGCTGGCAACATTGCATGCAATCTAGTGAGCCCATGCTCAAACCAGATGAGACCAGTTGGGGTTTTGAACTGTGTCCTCAGCATGTCAGGCCAATGCTTTATCCACTGCATCACCACATTGTCAGGCTAGAAGTATTATGTCTTGATGAAAACAAGGTAACCAGGTGATATCGAATTACTCTGTCCATGACCAGTTTAGATTAGCAGACAAAAATTCTTCAGCACTTAATGTCCTCATTGAATATATTTATTTTATTACCATCTTTTTCAGAATCTATGAACAATAATTACAAAAGGCTATGTGAATAAACCAGTGGATAGATGTGAGTAGGTGGATTACAATGTACTAAGCTAGAAATTATTGTTGAATAATGGCTCACAACAGAGAAAAAATGTAAGAGAGAGGGAGAAAGGAGTACAATTTTTGGATTCAGAAAAATCTGGGTTCACAATTATGTTCTAGCCCCTTGTAACTGTGTTACTGTAGTCATATTTAAACTTTCTATGTCTGGGTTAGTTTACCTCTAAGATGAGAATAACAATAGTTTTAGGATTTAAAATACTAACGCTTTGTAACAATATATAAAATAATATATGTAAAATATATGCAGAGTGCCTCTGGTAAGAAAATTTTACCATCTGATTATTGTTATTACTACCATTATTAACACTAATATTACCATTCTTACTACAACCCAATGGGAGGCATGTAAGTGGTATGCTACAGGGACCTCTCCCTGGTTTTGATCTTTGCATAGTTTACCAGGGGTCCCCAAACTTTTCACACAGGGGGCCAGTTCACTGTCCCTCAGACCGTTGGGGGGCCGCCACATACAGTAGTCCATACACTGACCGCCAATGAAAGAGGTGCCCCTTCTGGAAGTGCAGCGGGGGCCAGATAAATGGCCTCAGGGGGCTGCGATTTGGCCCGCGGGCCATAGTTTGCGGACCTCTGGTTTAAACCAACAGTTTGTTGAATGAAGACTTAGGAGATATATACTTTTACCAAATTCCTACATAACTCGATATATTGAAGAAAGTTAATAATATGATGGGAGACACAATAGTCTGAAATAAATGAAATGAAAGTGAGCAGAGGAAAGAACCATTTTAATTGTATATTGCACATGAAGAAAATTATGTAAAACTTAGTTGCATGGTAGAATGAATATTTATAAAGCAAACATTTATATAATCAACAACCAGGTCAAGAAAGAGAACACTGTTGACCTCTAGAAGCTATTCCTCTATTATCACATTTTCTGCCTCTCACACAATAATCATTATCCTAGTTTTTATGATAATCCCTTCCACATTTTTCTTTATAGCTTCAGCACATTGTACAAATTGCTAAAAAATATAGTGCAATATTTTGAGCTTAATGTAAATAAAATCATATTGTACTTTTTTTTTTTTTTTACTGGGACAGAGAGAGAGTCAGAGAGAGGGATAGATAGGGACAGACAGACAGGAACAGAGAGAGATGAGAAGCATCAATCATTAGTTTTTCATTGTCGTCGCAACAGCTTAGTTGTTCATTGATTGCTTTCTCATATGTGCCTTGACCGCAGGCCTTCAGCAGACCGAGTAATCCCTTGCTGGAGCCAGTGACCTTGGGTCCAAGCTGGTGAGCTTTTTGCTCAAGCCAGATGAACCCACGTTCAAGCTGGTGACCTTGGGGTCTCGAACCTGGGTCCTCAGCATCCCAGTCTGGTGCTCTATTCACTGTGCCACCACCTGGTCAGGCTGTATGCATTTTTGTACTTTGTATCTTTCGATTAACATTTTGTTTCAATAGGAAAAGATATACCTATTGTTGCGTTCAACTATATAATGCCTTCATTTTCAGTGTTCTGTATTTTCCAGGATATGAATATATCACAGTGTCTTTATTCTTCCTATCACTGATGCATAATTAAATCATTTCCAGTGCTTGGCTTTTGACAATAAGGATGCTGTAATATTTTTGTTCATGACTTGCAGTGCATCTGTGTGCACATGAAAGAATAGTCATGAGAACTATATTAAAGTTACTATTAAATCATTTTTCTATTACCAAGCACATATAATTTAATTCATACCAGTTAAGTCTATTCTTTTGACAGTTCTGTGTATAAAAATATATGTAGAAATAAGTTTTAAGAAACTTTAATGATGATAGCTGAACATATTTTGTATAAATTAAGTCTCAACAATATATTTTGGCTACAAATAAGTGCTTTTTATCAAAGTCTAAGACATTCCTTTTTTAAAAAACATAAATTATATTAAAATAAATAAAATTTTCATTCTATATGGTCAAGAGGAACATGATTTAATTTCCTAGAAATGCATTTTTTCTTATTTTGATGAGAAAGAAATTTACAGATATTGTTTGCATTTTTTAAAGGGAGGCTTTAATTTCTTTTTTTAGCCCTAAGGGGAAATATGAGCTCTGAATATTGTTTGAGGTTTTACAGATGAAATGTTTTCCATTTTGAGGCAGTTTACAATGAAAGATAAAATATCTTTTTTATTATTAGTCACACACATTGTTTAAAATCTACTTATAAGAAACGTGATCTCCCTAGCACATTCTTTAACTTCCTCACATTTATTGGAGAAAAGAGAGAAGAAAGGAGGGTACTCAAAAGTTCTGGCAGGCACAAGTTATACCTTCCTGTGTGCTCCCTGATACTTTGGAGCAGCTGAAGTTGAGTTGTTTTTAAATAAGATATACCTGCAATGCCCAACTTGGTAGCCACCAGCTAAATGTTGCTACCACACAATTCAGTAGAGCAACTTAGGTGTTCTCTAAATGGAAAAATATCCAGGATTTTGAAGTTTTAGTACAAAAGAAAAAAGGAATGTAAACTGCCTCATTCATAATATTTATATGATTTGGTATTGTGATGATACTATTTTGGACCCACTGGGTTAACTAAAATGCAGTATTAAAATTAATTTCATCTTTTTTTTCTTAGTGCAAGGAAATATAAAATTATATATATGTGTGGATCATATTTCTATTGGACACTACTAGTACCAACCCTTAACAAAATAAAATATTCCTAAGATTCATGAATTTTTTTCAGATTCATAGTTTATTCCACTCTTCAAATGGATATATATTTATTATATTTTTGGCCTATAATGTAATAAAGAGTTTATTTTTATACTGAGTAAGATCTAGATGGCTGGTTCATTCCTAGTGAGAATTATTAATATACATAGATAAAAACTAACTTCCACAAAACTAAAGAGAGACTAGAGAAATTATAGTTCCACTTAAAAAGGTAAACATTAATGTTAATTAAAATAAATCTTGAGATAGGCTTCATCTATTCCCACTCTAACATGGGTATACTAATGTAACATGGGTTAATATTTGGATGTCTTTAATGCAGATGTGTTTCTGTTTATAAATTTCTGCCTTCCAATATAGTAGAGAAAGTTTAAAAGATTAGCTTCAGTAGTCATGGGGGGAATCTATGACATTTCACACTGAACTGTTTCCTGATGTTGTATCTCAAAATTATCTACTAAAGTGTGCTTGCCTTCAGAGCATCTTGCTTGATAGGTAAATACTACTCTGAAATAATTTTTTATTATTATTAATTTAAATGGGATGATATTGATAAATCAGGGTACATATGTTCAGAGAAAACATCTCCAAGTTATACAAGGCATTATTTCCTAAGAGCATAGGGATGGTCTAAAAGTTTATTTTCTTTTTTCAGCTATTTGGACCATAAATGTTTACTGTTTCCACTCCTCTATAAACCACCTTCACACCCATATCTATTTTTAATGTCCCCTCAGTGACCCCAGTTCTACAAACCAACCAAAGGGCAGAAAGAAAATAAAACACAACTGACTGGCGTCCAACATTTTCATATATCTAAATAAAACCTCTTAACTATTGTCCATGGAAACTCATGAAGAAAAAGAGAATTTGGTATTTTCTTCAGGATCAATGCTTTGGTAACCAATAGTTCCACTCTGAAATTTCGGTGGGAAGGTCTTGACATTGGACCTGGTTGTGCTGGTATCCAGGACCACTCATGAATAGCGTAAGAAAGACCAAGGCAAACACATTGCTGACTTGGCATAGTTAAAACTCACAGTCAGGTTCTTTTCCCTGGATTCCCAGTCTGTGGGGGTAAGGGCTAGATGTCCAGTGTGCTAAGGTGGGATGTGTGTGAAGACAACAGGAAATTACCTGCTTCAAAGTCCCTATGTGAAATTGAATTGTGCATTGTAGTTTGAACACTTAGACTTATAAAATCCCATCATCTTCAAAGTTTGCTTCCTTAAGTAACTGATAGGTTAGTCTGCCAAATTTTTACGATATGTCATTTTAGGTTACCCTCTTCTAAACCACTTAAGAGCCATGAACACACACTCTCAGACTATGTTATTTTTTGGTATCAACCTCTGCTTTTGCTTTTTGTTTCCCTTTTTATTCAACAAACTTTTATTGAGTGTCTTCTATGTGCAGTTATTATTCAGAACTCAAACAGCAGTGAGCAAGCAAGAAAGAAAATTTCTGCCCTGTGAAGTTCACATTCTCCTTAAGGGGGCAAAAATGGGTTTTGTTGCCTACAGTATTAAAATTCTGATGACTGAAGAAGGTTCCCAGTAATGTTCAAGAATAATGCAGATGCACACAATCACTGCCCTCTTTGCATCACAGTGGAGAAAGTTTCTACAACAACAAAAGAAAGAAGAGCCAAATGAACTTTAATAAAAGCTTTGGTACATATATACTATGGAATACTACTCAGCCATAAGAAATGATGACATCAGATCATTTACAACAAAATGGATGGACCTTGATAACATTATACTGAGTGAAATAAGTAAATCAGAAAAACTAAGGACTATATGAGTCCATACATAGATGAGACATAAAAATGAGACTCAGAGACATGGACAAGAGTGTGCTGGCTACCTGGGGTGGGGGAAGGCGGGGGAGGGGATGGGGGAGGGGAGGGGCACTAATAAAATCAAATAGACAGTGACGGAGGACAATTTGACTTTGGGTGATGGGTATGCAATATAATAAAATGTCAAAATAACCTGGAGTTGTTTTCTATGAATATATGTACTGTGATTTATCAATGTCATTCCATTAAAATTAATAATAAAAAAAGAAGAGACAATATTGTCCTGTTTTACACACAATATACCTATATGCATAGAAAGTTCATGGTAACCTAGAGGCAATAAGTTCATAAGAATACTTGGTAAATATCAACAATTTGGTAAAGAAACAACTTTCACTCATATCAGAACGAAAACTATAGAAATCCCAATAAAGATCCAATTTACAACAGATGAAGAAGCCATAAGATGAAGAAATTCATGAAACAACATTGAAGAATGGTTCTTGGTTGTCTTATCTATTAGGTGAACGATTTGATGGTTAATGACTTAACCTATTTTCAGTTATAGACCTAAAAACAAAGATTTGATATAACCTATAAATCATCACTCTAGAAGTAAATGCACATACATAAAACATAAAAAAGGGTTGAGCATTTGCCAAATCTCTAAAGTCCACTTATTTTCAACTGGATAGTCTCAAATATTCCTCCAGCTTTAATATGATTCTGTTTATCTAATTATTATTATCTTAAGTAATATTAATAAATTATAATAAAAATCATAATAGTAATAAATTTTTAAGTTAATGAAATTCTACTTTTTTTCAGGCCCTATGGTAAGCACTTTATATGTGTTGTAGTTACTATCATTATTTTCACTTTGTGGATGAGAAAATGGAGGCTGAAGATCAAGTAACCCACTATTTAAACGTGGTCAGGCTCTTTGGATATATCTTCTCACAAAACAACTGATTTATCATTTGTTTTTCTCTTTCTAAAGAACTTAGCTCAGTTTATACTTATATACCCCATTATATGATTATCTGATTAATGCTTGTCTCCCACAATAGACCATAAACTTCAAGAATAGAGACCTTAAAACAGTTTTGTTCACCACTGTAACCCATTCATTCAACAACTATTGGCAGAACAAATTTATGAGTGAATAAGAGAATGAATAAGAACAAATTTGTACAAATTTGAATAGCTTTGAATAGGAAAGCCTGGAGTTCTGTCCTGACCTGCATGATCCCAGAGCACTACACACTACAAATGAAATGATAAAACATGAGAAATATAATATTTTAAAAGTAATAAAGTTGAGCACCCAAAAGAAATATACTGAACAATAGAATGAAGTAGTGGAAATAGCTAGACAGAAAAGAGAAATGTATGTAGGAAAAGCAAAATTGACTCTGAGCCTCCACTGACCACAGCTAAGTGAGAAAAATATGAATTATTCTTTCTCCTAGCTTTTGTGTATCACCTTAGACCTCAAAGCAGCCATCCTTTCATATTCTTCATCTTCACACAAAATTTTCAGAGACTTTGGATGCTACACTGGAAAGAGCACCAGTTTTCCAAGGGTTGTTTACTGAAAAGAATAATATAAGTAGAAAGAGTAAGGATAGATCTGGCTAAGCATTTCCAATAGGATATAGTAAAATTCCGACCCCCAAATGTAGATTCTTCATAAGCTAGAACAGTACAGAGAACACATTCATTTATTTATGTTTAACTTTGCTATCTTCAGTCAACCTAGTATGGTCAAAGTTCAGCAGGCCTTGAAAAATCGAATGCCGCTACCAACATAGGCTAAAAGAGGCCTAGGTTCCTCATCACCAACTTTTTCTCTCCATAGTGCAACATCTCAGAGATAAGCTGTAATAACACTGGGGAAAAATTTTTTTGTTGCATCCACAAAAGCACTTGTTCTTACCTAATTTGAGTGTGACTATCTCAAATATGTCATTAGTTTTTCTCTGTAAGCTACAGTTTTTTTGGAATTCAAGATTTTATGTTTTCACCTTATTGTAAAATTTTCAACATTTTGTTTAACATAATAAGGTAGAATGTTTTCTTGGGCATCATCTTTGTGAAAATATAATAATTTATATAATGCAGTAAATACACTAATACACTAAAAAACATGATTGCATCAGAATTTGTCTACAATTTTGAATTAGAACATATTAAAACACTTATTTTAATCATGAAATTTGCACAAAACTTATTTAAATTCTATTTGGGCAAAAATTTGTATTTGTAGCTCTTGCGTTTGTGTACTTGTTGAGGACAATCTCGTTTGATGCTCCCGCAGTAGTCTGCCATCATATTTCTGTCCCATTGCCCCTGATAACACTCTTCCATTGTCTTCAGATCTTGATGAAAGCATTCTCCCTGCTCATCACTACAACTCCAAGATTTTCAGGAAAATTAATCAAGGTGACTGTTCAGGAAGTGAATCTCAATGCTCATGTTACATCCAATGTCACGGAAAGCAAACAGCATCCTTTGAACGAGAAGTTCATAGTTTTCTGCTTTTTTGTTGCCAAGTAAGTTCTTTGTAACTGCCACAAAAGACTGCCATGCTGCTTTCTCCTCCTTATTCATCTTCCTGGCAAATTCTTTGTCTTGTCTAAGGGTTCAAATTTGAGGTCCATCGAATATACCTGCTTTTATCTTCTCGAAAGACAAGACAGGAAAAACAGAAATAATATGTTGAAAGCATTCACTTTCTCTATTCAAAGCCTGAACAAACTGCTTCAATAAGCCAAGATTGATGTGAAGTGGGGGGAAAATGATCCTGTCTCAATTAACTACAGGTTCATTCACAATATTTTGCATTCCTACTCACAGAGCTTCATGTTTTGACCACACCTTCTGTGTCCAGTTGTTTCTCCCAAGCTCAGCTGTCCCACAAACACAGAAAGCAAGGATACTTTGTGAAACCTCTCTGTTGTCCTAGTAGGAAATTTACCATTTTAAGATCCACACAAATGATCCAGTTATGCTCCTCATACTTCAGAAAGTTGAGGACAATTTTTATGTCATTATAATCTTCTCACAGATGAGTTGAATAACCAATTGGAACCACTGAAAATAGGCAATATATGCTTGTGTCACAAATGATGAAATATTGTGCCTTTGACGTTGAAGTGTGCAACAGCCACATATATAATAGAAGGTGCCAGGACTATTCTTACATTGACGCCTACTCGAAGAAGCCATGATTCAATCTTAAAACAAAATAAGAGGGTGTTTTTATCAGATGATAATTTTTTACATTTAAAAACAGCTACAATTATGTAAAAGTGATGTTTGTAAAACATTAATTGCCTTGTGGTTATGTTCAATCCAAGAGCCGTTGCCTTTTAACTTCAATTTTAAAACCAATGCATGCCATTAACTGTAACAAAATAAATTAAAATCGCATAAAAACTAGAGCATGCACCAGAAATGAATTTCAGATGTGGAATCAGCAATGCAGAAATATGTGGGTGAAGTTCTAAAATCTCATGCAACGAAAAATGAAAAAAAAATTGTTCCCCAGTGAATCCATTGTTTTACAAAACCGATGCTTACATTGTTGATGTGTTCTGCATCCCAAGCTGGAGGGAAAGGAACAGAGAGGTTGAAAGAGAAGAAATGTGTACAAATTCATCCTGATAATGCACAAACTCATTCTCCATCAGGAAATTTATTGATCAACCTTTAAACTCTAGTTGGTGCCTACATAACACTAAATATCTTCTGAACAGAATACAATGTGTTCTGCACAGAATTTAATGTACAGGGTACAAAGTATCTCTTTTCCTCTTGTCCCAGATTAACCCAGTAGTCTCAACAGCACAGATCTTCCACAGCGGAATGCTACAACTTCGTAAGGCTGTGTGCAAAGCAGGCCATTCAAACCACTGCCTGTGTTCCTGTGGCACACAAGCAGTTCTCTGAACAAGTCATTATTTCTCTTGAAATGTTACCAATATTCATTTATTTTATTTTATTTTTTTATTTTTGTGACAGAGACAGAGAGAGAGTCAGAAAGAGAGGAACAGTTAGGGATAGTCAGACAGGAAGGGAGAGAGATGTGAAGCATCAGTTTTTCATTGCAGCAACTTAGTTGTTCATTGATTGCTTTCTCATATGTGTCTTGATTGAGGGGCTACAGCAGAGTGAGTGGCCCCTTGCTCAAGCCAGCGGCCTTGGGCTCAAGCAAGCTATCTTGGACTTCAAGCCAGCGACCATAGGGTGCTGTCTATGATCCCACACTCAAGCTAGCGATCCCACACTCAAGCCAGCAGCCCCTCACTCAAGCTGGTGAGCCTGTGCTCAAGCTGGTGACCTCAGAGTTTTGACCTTGGATCCTCAGCATCCCAGTCTGATGCCCTATCCACTGCACGACTGCCTGGTCAGGCCATTTATTTATTTTACAAGTGAATATGAACTCCCACAGTTCAATTCATGCTAGTCTTTCCTGCTAGTTTGTTTTAAGTGGCTTTGATTAGTTTTTTAAATATCATGTAGAGCTTGAGTGGAACAAAAGTTAGGTTCAAGCAGCCTTTGCAAAGGGCCGCTTGTTAGTGGGAAAGAAAAAAATGGCAAGAAGGTTTGGGGAGCTGGAGACCCAGGGAGATGACAGAGGGAAGGCAGCAATTCTCGAGGTTGCAGTCAGGAAGCAGGTAGGGGACAATCTGCTTCAGCCTCTATGGAAATACTGCATTCTGTGCAACTGGAGGCAGAGAGCCAAAGGGGCCAAATGGAAGATACTCAGCAAGGACGGAGGGCAACCTGCTACTCCTACGGACAGAGGAAACATGTAGAATATATTACCCAAAATGGTTTGGTTTACATTTTAAATCGCCACCATGAGTACATTTTCTCCTGAAAATTAACATACTTTCATTTTTACAGATTTATACAACAGTTGGTCAATTTCACACCAAAAAGAGAAGTAAAAAAAATCTTAAGAATAACAGAAAAATACTACTCTTTTGTAATTTTTAAGAAATTATAAAAGAAAAAATATTACTAGTAAAGGTTTAGGAAAATAAAGGAGGCAGTACTGTCAGCTGCTTGGGCTTAGGACATTAAGTCTGAGAGTTGTTAGGTAAGCTGTGAGCATCTCTAACCTTTAGTGGTTACAACACATGCAAAGTACCCAGGAGGTGCCTGGCACACAACGGGAGGTCAATAAATGTGCTTTATTTAGGAGGTATATGACAAAGATATTTTTTATCTAATCATGGAGATTTGACAATAAACTGGATCCTATCTCTGTTAGATATGAGAATAGCATTCTAATGATGTAAGAAAACATTTCTAATTCTTAGAAAGGCATACTGAAAATTTAAGGGAGAGAAGGTGTGATTGCTCAGATTTTCTTTGAAATGCTTAAATTGGAATAAAAAAGATAGAGGAAACAAAAGTGGCAAAACCCTAACAATTGTTGAGAGCAGGTGAAAGATATATAATGGTATATTGTCTCCACTTTTGACTTAGTATAACTTTTTCATAATGAAAATAAAAGTTTAGTTATTATTATATTACATTGTGTTATATTGCAATATATTATATTACGAATTATAATATGAAATACATATTTGGTTCACATCTCTGTTCCTGATACAGGACTCCTAACCCTAGAAATTTCCTAAGTGCCCAGTGCCATAAGGTGTTGCATTAAGTTAATGAGGCTGTGAGGTTAGTTAATGGAAGAATCAACCTTGTGATTAGAGGCTGAAACTTTCATTCCCCACCCCTCTTCCAAAATAGAGAGTGGCAGGAAGTTGAATAATTGCAATGGCCAATGAGTTAATCAATCATCCCCCTGTAAGCCTCCATAAACAACAAAAATGACTTGAGTTCAGAGAGTCTCTGGATTGGTGAACATGTGAAGATTTGGGGAGGGTAGTAAGCCTGGTGAGGGCATGAAAGATTTAGGCTCTCTCCCCACACCTTGCTCCAGAAGACTCTTCTCTGACTTATCCTGAGATTTTTCTTTTATAATAAACTTGTTATCTAGCAAGTGCAATGTTTCTTTGAGTTCTGTGAGCCCCTCTGGCACATTAAAAAAACCAAAAGAAGGTGTCTTTGTGATTTTTGATCAGTGGCAGGTAGTCAGAAGCTCAGTGACAACCCAAACTTACAGCTGGCATTTTTTTTTTTTCAGAGAGAATCAGAGAGAGACAAACAGACAAGAAGGGAGAGATGACAAATATCAATTCTTCGTTGTGGTTCCTTAGTTGTTCATTGATTACTTTCTCATATATGCTTTGACTAGGGGGCTACAGCAGACCGAGTGACCCCTTGCTTGAGCCAGCGACCTTGGGCTCAAGCTGGTGAGCCTTGCTCAAACCTAATGAACCCACACTCAAACTGGCGACCTCAGGGTCTCGAACCTGGGCCCTCTGCATTCCAGTCCGATGCTCTATCCACTGCGCCACTGCCTGGTAAAGCACAGTATATCTTGTAGATGTATGAGAATCATTTAGTGGTGTTGGCAAAAACCCCACATAGTGCAATTGATGCTCAGAATTGGTACAATGTATTATGTTTTATTATGTTACTACTATATTTAGTTAATATTAGCTAATATAATATTTAAATACATAACTGACTTAAATTATTTTTAATTTAATAATTTTAGAGAGAGGAAGAGAGAGACAGAAACATCAATCTGTTTCAGTATGTGCCCTGACTGGGGATTGTACTGGCAACCTCTACACTTTAGGACGATGCTCTAACCAACCAAGCCATCTGGCCAAGGCTTAACAGACTTTTAAATGCCCTAAAACTTAACTCTCCTTTTCACAATAGTGTTCTAATATAGGATGGATGCTGACATGACCCTATCTATAAGGAGAAGTTCATTCAGGTGGTGAGAGGTTCTGTTTAGCAACTGGTCCATTTGGGTAGCAGAGGATCCCTTAACTCCAGTGTTTGATAAGATATTTGGAAATTTGCTTTTGCAAGGGGTAGAGAATCCAGCCTGTTCTGACTTAAACAAAAAACATTGACTTCATTTAAGTTTACATGTCCAGGTGTCCAATGATTTCCTCAGAAATAATCAATTTCTCTCTATTTTTCTTTCTCTATTTTTTTGTGACAGAGACAGAGAGAGGGAGAGACAGAGAAAGGAACAGATAGGGACAGGCAGGCAGGAAGACAGATGAGAAGCATCAATTCTTTGTTGTGGCACCTTAGTTGTTCATTGATTTCTTTCTCATTGACCAGGAGGCTATAGCAGACTGAGTGACTCCTTGCTCAAGCCAGCGACCTTGGGCTCAAGCTGGTGAGCCATGTTCAAACCAGATGAGCCTGAGCTCAAGCCAGCAACCTCAGGTTTTGAATCTGGATCCTCTGCATTCTATTTCGATGCTCTATTCATTGCACCACTGCCTGGTCAGGCTTTCTCTATTTTTCATCTCAGTCTTTAACTCTGGAGTTTCAGACCCGGTTTCCATGAGGTAGCATAATGATGGTGGCAACCCCAACCTTGGCAGCCTCTCAAGGTTCAGGATGAGAAGATACAGGGAAAGTTTCTTTCCCTAGAAATACATAAGTCTATTGAGTTGACCAGGGTTGTACCACCGTTCAGTCCCCGGTCACCAGGAAGCTGTGTGGAATGCTTAGTCGGACATCACATGCTCTGGCCTTGGAACTGAGATCAAAGTCAGCTCCACTGAAACTATCTGAATTGGGATGGGGGTCAAGGCCTTCCCAGAAGGAAATAAGAGTAGGTGACTAAATTCCGGGAAGTGGAACCAACAGTCTTTCCATGTATCCGAGAACCACTGTTTTATCTTGCACAGATACACAGAAGGATTAAAATGCTGGTACTGTTTATTTAACTAAGCAGCAACTTCTGATGTCTTTGAGACTCTAAATAAGGCTTTTGTGTTCTATAAGAACAACTAGTATTCAGTATTTTTAATTCTTCTTATATAATTCCTTGTTATATAAGTATAACTATTTGGATTTTAGAGTAGCTGCTTGAAGAATTAGACTATGTCTTTCTCAAAAGACCTAGTTCATATCTTGTAAATGATGCAAGCATTGTCTTCAAACACACAGGCATAGCAGGGAGCCCAACATCAGAGGTCTCTTTAATGTCTTTTCAACTGCAGCACATTATGGTTTTAAAATTTCTATCACTCCATGTGGTGCTTTGCACATGCCAGTTTTTTCCTCCTTCCCTCTACCTCCTTTCTCCTCCAATCCTCCTCCATCTCCTTCCGCTCCTTCTCTTTCTTTCCAATATCTACCACCACTAATCTTATCATTGCTACTTGAACACCCATTAGTGCGAATGTCCTAAGTGCTTTATGTGAATACAATATTATTTAATTCTAATAACATTTAAGAAATGAGAAACTTTGGGCTCAGGGAAACAAAGTAATTTGCCCAAAAGTACAGAGCTTGTATGTTGACAAGGCTAGTTTAACGTCAGTTCTTCCCGATTCCACAGGCTATGCTCAGCCCACTGGGGTCATGCTAGCAGTCCATCCATACTACATGGCTAGAACTTCTTCTGGTTGAAGTATAATAATAGCAATCTGACTAGAAAAATCTCAATTTTTCCCCTGCTGACTACACGGATAGAATGGTATTGTTCTTAATTTAATGAAATTAGTATAATGAGTTTGCCAAAGGAAAGAAAGTAGATGGTATATATAATATCTCCATATTTTTCAATAATTGATTTCCTTTCACTTGTTTCTAAAATGTATTTGGGTCTATTTTGTCCAGACTAGTCATTCTCAACTGGGAGTCATTTTGTCCCCAGGGGACATTTGGCAATGACTAGAGATATTTTTAGTTATTACAAATGGAGATAGGGCACCACTAGTTTCTAGTGGGTAGAGGCCCAGGATACTGCTAAATACTCCACATTGTACAGACCCCCCCCCACACACACACATCAAAGAATTATTACTCCCCAAATGACAGTAGTTCCAAAGTTGAGAAATCTTACTTTAGAACAAAGGTCAGAATTTATTTTTCTGTAAAGGACTACATAGCAAATATTTTAGACCTTGTAAACCATAAAGTCTCTGAGGTCTACCAACTCTGCCATTGCAGTGTGAAAGCAACCATAGATAATGCATAGCAAGTGGACATGGCTATGTTCCAATAAAACTTTATTTACATTGACAGGTATACAAAGCAGTGTGTAAGATTTGTCCTGAGACCTATACATTGCCAACTCTAGGTCTAAAGCGTTCCTGAAGCTGCTAAGCCTTAGCCCACAGGTGGCTGAACTCTCCATTATAAGTGTTCTCAGGAACTTTATTTTTAGGTAGGAAAGCATCCGATCTCAGGCTATAGGAAATCCTAATTTGTTTGAAATCTTTAGTAATATGTTCCTTAAGGAACCCAAAACCATTTTACATAAGGTGGAGGAAATATATACATGGCAGTTACTTGGGGAACAACCTGGTCTGAGGATTCTGGCATCTGTAGGAGTGGACTGTCAGCAGAGTGCTCATAGGCACTTGCCTTGCAGTAAGAATCAGAGGAGAAAAGAAACATCCTATTTGAAATGGAGTTGTCTGGCCCACATAGTGAGAAACATCCAGACATCTAGAAACAAGGGGTGCGAGCTCTTTGCCTGTCATAAAGCTGGTCAGCATGATACAGACACCAAGTCAGCGGGAAAGTTTAATTGAAACAGTACTACCTTCTACCTTTAGAGAGCCATTCTGAGAATGCTTTCACCTACATTATTTTATGGAATCCCTGGGACAATTTTATCTTCCCAGTAAGCCTTTCTGCACTATCACTAACAGGTATTTGGGTTTCAAAGGTAAGTGAGACTTGTACTTTTCTTTCAGGGAAGACACAGACACAGCACACTAGGTGTTCAGTGAAAAAGGCTTTCATCTGGGAGAGAATGGTGACACAGCCACAGCCTGGCTTGGGGGTTGAAGCTAAGGAAAGCTGTGATTAGTGAGGTGTGCCTAGCTTGTCTTGCATCAATTAAGTGCTCAAATAAAGAGAAGTCAATTTAGAAATTAGAGGTGGGAAGGCAGGTGAGGAAAGGGGCACCGTATGAAGGCTAGTCAACCCAGTTAAGGGTTGGGATGGAGGTGGAGGGAAAGAAAACATTGTGGACACAGGGACAGCAAAGCCATGGAGGGGAGAAAGATCAAGGCATGTGAGCATGTGACAGGAGAATGACAAGAAGTCTAGGGAAGCCTGAAACTGACCTTGAAGATGAAAACTTAAGTCGGGACTAGATCTTTGAGAGACAGGCTGCTCCTGGTTTGCCTTTGGTTGCCATTCGGAGGGGTACAGACTTGATCCTTTAGGTGATGGAAAATATACAAGTCAAATTTCAAACCTCAAGTCACGGCACAAAGTCCATATTTGAGGAGAGTGGAGGTAAGGAGTTCTGGTAGGAGGCTGCTATGTGCTCCATGCAAGTAATGAATCATGGCAACAAAAAGGAGGAAAGGAAACGACCTCCAGGAACAGAAGGTACCAGGTCAGAACTTGGGAAGCCACTCACATAGGCAGGGCAGGAATGACCATCTCACTTCATTAATGTGATAGCAAACTCAGAAATCTTGTCATATATACACATATAAAGACTTAAATCTTTATATATAAAGGTTTCAAGTGTACATTTCTATGATACATGATCTGTATATTGTGTACCCACCACCCAAAGTGACACTGTCTTCTGTCACAGACCCCATTTACCCTTTCTCTACCTCCCGCCCCTTCTCTCTATAACCATGGTACTGTTCTCTGTGTCTATGAGCTTCAGTTTTATTCTTTTTAATTACTATTTACAGGGTGTCTATGTGTGCTGGCCCTTGATAGCTTACTAATGTCTCATGCAAGGAAGCATTTTTCCTTGGACTTTTTCTAGTGGGGAAACTGAGGTTCAGAGACATATGAGCCATGTAAAGGGTGTAGGGACCCAGACATAACAATGGAAGAGTCTGGGTTTATGCTACAAATGTGCCTCTCCTGAAGCCACACTGCTGAGATGACCACGCATCACAATCACATGTCCTGAATATGGTAGCTACTAGTCACATGTGGCTACTTCTATTTAAATCATTTAAAATAAATACAATAAGAAGTACAGTTCATCTGTCACACAAGCAGCATTTCAGGTGTTCTAGTGTCACACATGGCTCATGGCTACCACTCTGCACAGCACCGAGAGGGACCACTTTGCTATGGCAGAGGGTCTGTTACAGAGCAGGGCTACCTCAGTGTATGGAATCCCAAAGATGAGTGCCACCTCCCCAGATCCTTAATGTAGAAAACCCGGAGCAGACTATGTCCCAAGCCCAGCAACAAGAGAGATCAGATGCCATTCCATTTTCTTTCTCTTCACTCTTCAGTAGCAAAACCTATTTGTGGATGCAACAGTTGCTCCGTAAAACAAGGAGAATGTGAGTGTGAATAATAAAAAAGAGCTTAAGCAAAGACGCTCTGAGCTTTGCTGGGAAAGGATGGCTTCTTGGCACTATGTTTATTAATGCTGTTTAATGGAAACTGGGATTAGCCAAAGAAGACTGTTAAAAAAGGTCTACCTAATAGGTTCTGTATGGAGGATTAAAGCTTAGTTGAAGCATCCACACAATCTGATTTTTTTATACACCCGTGTGTGCAGACATAAAATAAAATTGGATTGGCCAAATTCAAATCACTTGGGATGCTATCACAGAGGAAGTCAGCCTAAGCAAATTAGGCATTTCTGAAAACTTAATGATCCAATTTTGGGGGATCAAGCATAAAAGCAACTTGTGATTCTGAAAGAAAAACTTGGCAAGCAGGATTTAGAAAGTGGGGTATCAGTGGTAACCAAGATAAGGTACCACAAATGATTAAGGTATGGGCCAGAAAGTGGCAGCTTTCATTTGAGCTAGGAGACTTTTTCAGAGTGTCCTTGAAAGAGCATAAAACAGTTTCAGTGCCTTCAAATTTTTTAAATGGCTGGATCACAGTATTCCAAATTTCAGAAAGACTTCAAATATGCTGCTGTAATTATGCTATCCAAATGGCAATTTGAATTATGCAGGTTTAGTGGTACATTATAGAAAGCTTTTCTTCTTTTATTCAAGAAAAATATATTAACTACAAAGGAAAAAATATCTCCTACCTATCCTCCATTGCCAGGGACACATTTCCTTGAACACTTAAGAAGAAAAGGCTTTTTGCTGTTTTCATTCTTCTCTTAACCCTCTCCCTGAACAAACTCCCCTTACACACTCTACGTAAGATCTGATGCAGGTCAGAATTGCTATGGTAGGACATACTGTGGCCTAAAATAAAATGATGGAGACTTCATTGTCCTTGACGAAGATTACAAGTACCCAGAGCTACCTGTTTTGTACCAGAGTGCAGAATTCAAAAACACCTGCTCCCTCTCAGGAGCTTCTATTCTGAGTCTTCCGGCCACATGTAAGAAGAATGATTAGTTGTCAACATATCAAACTCTACCCTGTGACCAAAATGATGAGCACACCAGCTACAAAGTGCTCTGTCCGCTTGAAGCTCCCAGGCTAGTTGGGAGCTAACTTCATGCAGGCACACCACTTTCTACAATCCCGGTTCTTCAGACTGGTTAGCCTTAAAGATACGACTTTACTTCTAACTCCACCTCTGAATTTCCTAATGTATGGTGAATGTCATTAGCTTGTGTACAACCTGAGGACACACAATGGATATTTACAACATTTAGGAGTATGTGACAAGTACTAGGAGCTTGGGCCAATCCACATAAACATCTCTATGGATTGCCTTGCTAACATTTGATACCCAGCAATCCCTAATGGGAACATACCTTTACCTCAAACCACTTCTCCTTACCTAGCTGTCTCTTACCTCATTGGCAGCAGCAGCAACAGCAGCTTCCTCCCAGTGCCCGAGCTCCTGCCCACCTTTCCCCTATGTCTACAGCTTCTATAGTGTTTGGAGAGGCCCTCCCCTACAGACGCAGGGTGTCTGCCTGCTGTCTTTTCCTTTGGACCCTTCCATCTGCCATCTGCCCCTCCTCCCGCAGGTTCAGTCACTCCTCTCCTTCCTGAGCATCCCCCACTTCTTTGGGATCATACCGAGACTCTGTTGTCCTAGAACACTGGTCTATACCCATCAAGCCCATGACTCACTGATTCATATCTTTTTTTAAAAAAATATTGAATTTATTGGGGTTGTGTTAGTTAATAAAATTTTGCTTGAGGTATTCAATGCTATGATCCATCATCTCTATATTGTATTGTGTGTTCACCACCCCAGGCCACGTCTCCTTCCTGATTCATACCTCTGCTCATCTTTTGTACTAAGCCTGTTAGTAACTTCTTTCCTTTCCAAATTTAATTCTTGCTTCAAAGCATTATAGCAAAGAGCCTAAGTGTTTGAGTCACACAGTTCAACCTTTATATGAATCTCAGATTTACTTATTAATAGTGTGTGTGTGTGTGTGTGTGTGTGTGTGTGTGTGTTTGTGATGGTGGGGCAGGAGAAAATAGAGAGAGACAGAAACAGAGACATACAGAGACATACCTATCTCTTCTCTATAATACTGGGTTACCAAAAGCATGTATTTCTTTGTGCATTGCTGAGAATTGAATGGCTCAATACTCACAAAAAGCACTTAGTATAGTCCCTAGCACGTCATAAGCAATGACGAATTATCAGCTATTACTTAATATTAATCACATCTAGTTTAATCAACCTCCATTTGGATGCTTTCTTTCATTCTCAGATCAAATGTTATAATTTGAAATGAATCACTACAATTATTATCTATTTTAGTTGTGAATTATGCCTACGTCCCCTTCACTAAGTTGCAAGGTACTTGAGGGGAGAGGAGAAATACCATTTCTTTTCACATCTCAAAGATCAGAGCTGTCAAAGTGTGGTCTGTCTGCAATCAGCTTGTTGTGTGGTCCTCAGCAAGATAGTTCTAGAACTTGAGCCAGCTTGGAGAAGATTTCATAGCAACATATTAATTCTATGTTCCAGGAGTTTTGGTCTGCAATGGATTATATTGCTTTTTATTAGGGGATTTTTTTGTTTTATTTTGTTTTTACAGATTTTGAGTTGCACTGTTCTAAGTTCTGTAGCCCATGAAGTGTCCTACACTAGATGCTCACTGAATATGTATTAGGCTCTGAGTTAGCAGAAAATATTCAAAATGGTACTTTACTTGGAACTTCTGCCCTTGTTCAAGTTAGCAGCATTAGATGCATATCCAATGAATCAGGCTTCTGAAATCAAGTTCAAGCATTGAGATTTAAGTATAAATTAATTTGTTGAGTTCTGAATTTAAGAAACTCTTTTATCTATTGATTTATTTTTACTTTTTATTAACTAAGTTTATTAGGATGACACTGATCTTCAAAAGCACACAGGTTGCAAGTGTGCAACTCAACAAAACACCATCTGCACACTACATTATGCACCCATTGCCCCAGCAGGGTCTTGTTCCATTCCTCTTTCTCCACCTCCCTTTCACTTACCTCCACCTACCCTGACTCCCCTTTCCTCTGGTATCACTGCTCTGTTTTCTTTGTGTATGTATTATGCATATATGTCTTTTGATAATCCCTTCACCTTCTTTCATTAAGTCCAGAGGGAGAAACTCTTTTTAAAAATTAAGTTTGAAACGTCTACCACATTAAAGGCATACTAGCACACCATAGCCTTAAGAATGAAAGAGGAAAGGTGAGCTCTGAGTTTAATTTTTCTAACAACAAACATATTCGTGAATTCTAATGTTGTTGAGCATGATTCTTTTTAGGAGGAAAGCTGAGGTCTGAAAGCACAAAATAAGAGCAAACATTTCTGGTCATATCTGCATTTGTTCTACTGTTTGGCTTTCAGTTTCTGGATCTTTCTGGAAACATCTTTAATTCCTCCAACCTGGACCCAAATTATACAAGTCACACAGGTTTATGGACATCAACAATGGTTCTAAAGCACATTATATCAACATTCGACACTGATGGACTTTGAGAAATTTATTAAAGCACATTGAATTGGCTATTACTTTTGAGAGAGAGAGAGAAAGAGAAAGGGAAGAGATGAGAAACATCAACTCATAGTTGTGTCACTTTAGTTGTTCATTGATTGCTTCTCATATGTGCCTTGACCAGGGAGCTCAAGCCAAGCCGGCAACCCTGTGCTCAAGCTGGTAACCTTGCGCTTAAGTTGGCAAGCTTGCGCTCAGGTGGGATGAGCCTAAGATCAAGCCAGTAACCTCAGGGTTTCGAATGTGGGGCTTCAGTGTCCTAGAGTGATGTTCTATCCACTGCACCACCACTGGTCAGACTGACTTGACTAATTTACAAAAAAAAAAAAAAAAGCTTAGTATTAGTCATGTAAGTCTTGGCTTCAAATACCAAAAAATCTTTTACTTCTTTTAAGAAAACTTATAGGAAATTTTTATTTTTAACTCAGGAAAGTAGGGACTTCAACAGAATTTATTTTCTATAATATGCAGTCACCCCATAGCCTATGCCGTACAGAGTCTGTAATCGAAGCTTGCCTTGTTGTTTTTTCAAGAGAAATTTCTTATGAGAGATGCTCACACATTTTCAGCTATTTCCTTTATCTAAGGATACTCATTTAACTCAGAATAAAGATAAGAAAAATGGTAGAAAAAATATTGTAAGTTATAATAGAGTGATGATATTTAAAAAAAAAAAAGTTTCTTTCACCACACATCGCCAAGTGATCCACTTTGATCCATTCTGTGTGGTTCATTAATTTAAAAATATTAACTGAGCAACTACTATGTTTTGGAGACTATGATCAGTATTAATGCTAGAATGATAAATGAAACATATTTATTGTCCTCAAAACTCTAGAATTTAGAGAGAAAAAGAGAACAAAATGAATTGACAACTATTATTCTGGAAAAATAGTGATGTAAGAGAGAATTATGAAAACTCATATGGCAATAACAGATTATATTCTGACATCTATTTCTACTCCTTTAATAATAAAATTCCCATATTCTAGCTACAGAAATGGCTATCAAGATAAACATTACGTTTCCAAGCTTTCTTTAATTGGCTGTGGCCATGTGACCAAGTGCTGAACATGAGACTGTGAAGAGAAGTAAAGACCACCCCCCTTACCTACACTGCTTTCCTCCCTTCTTCTCACTGAGCTCAACCACTGCCCAGAGAGGGAAGACACATGTGGACTACATCAGTCCTCCCACCTGGCCTGATCCACTTACGTATGTCCAGCTACATAAAAGAAATAAATGCTTACCTTGTTCAAGATGCCTCATTCTGATGTTTCTTAGTTAAAGCAGCTTAGCATACACCTTAAAAAATAGACTATGGCTTGGGGCACTTGACCGGGTTCTGGGTACTTCAGTGTAATGGATAAAAGAGCATGCAGATGCTTTAGGTGAGGGAGGAAATTGAAGTAAAAGGCAGGAGCTGCGCTATATTAAATCCTGAGGTGATGTAAGAAAGTTGGACTTCATGTAATTGTCTAACCATAGTGCAATAGAAAAAGATCCATACATGGAGAGCAGACTGACAACTGTCAGGGGGCAGAGGGCTGGATAGGGGGCTGAAGGAACTGCATTAAAAGAAGGACAAAAAAAAGAGAAAAAAGAAAAAAATCTCATGGATATGGACAACAGTGTGGTGACTAGTGGTGGGGGGAGGAGTAGACGAGGGTATGAGAGAATATATGATGACAGATGAAGATTTGACTTACAGCGTGAACAAATGATATGGTGTAGGAAGATGTGTAGGAACGGGCACCTGAGACCTCTATAATTATGTTAACCAGTGCCACCACAATAAGTTTAATTTTTAAAAAAGAGAATAATCTCTCTGCACTGTGCAATATGGAGAGGGAAACATGATGATAGAAAGTCAAAATAAATGAGAATTAAAGTGGTTGTAACTTAGTAGAATTCTTGAAAAATAATGGGAAAAGATTGATAGTTTCAAAGTGAGCATAAAAAACCCCACTGATTACTATCATTCAGTTCTTTATTCAATACATTCTACCAGACTATCATTCTGTGCCAAGCATTGTAATTGATGTGAGAAATATAGTCGGAATCAAGAATATAGTCCCTGGCAACCTCATCCAACCCAAGAACAGTTCTGCCTTGTGTACTGCCTATCTGGTTCTCACTCTACCAAACTGTGGTATTCATTATTGTCAATACACATTCACAGATTAGAAGGACAAGGTTCAGAGGAATGAAAGTAACTTCTTCCAAATCTTGTTCATTGGCTGCTAAAACCCATCCTTTCGCAACTAAATCATGCACCTCCCTGAGGAAAATCATAACACAAAGTAAGCAATAGACCACCTCTACTTCATCAGTAAACCCTGAAGCAATTCAAGAGGAGTTACATTTTTAATAGAAAAGAATAATGCAATGTCAATTATCCATTACTGCTAACAGGACAGTTATGTGTATCCTATTTCACCTGCTGCCAACTCACAAACTCTAAGAACTTAACTACTAAACTTAAAAGAACAAAACCAACACCAAAAAACAAACAAAAACCCCACAAAAGTAAAATCTACAAAAAATAAGAAAGCACTATAAAAAGAAACAGTTGGTTTATTTTGTGAGGTGGTAAGGTAAAAGAATCATATATCCATCACTCTAGTTTTACAAAGTCACCTCAGCTTTTTAGTTACTGGAATAATTGTAACTTGTAGTTTGACAAACCCACAATTATAACCCATGGAGCAAAACTGCCATAACTGCCTTCCTAGTCTTCTAAGCCAGTCTCCAGGCAGGTGAGAAGTCCACTCAGGTACCATATTTCCTCAAGGTTGGTGGCCTTGCACATCACCTACCTCTCCTGCATTTGTCCTATTTTATCCTAGTAGACATTATTTCTTGGGTTCTCTTAAGCCTTTTTAGAATTCTTATTTTACTTATTGTTCACTTATGGGTTTTTTTTTTAAGATTGACATTCTTTTTCTCTTAATGGTCAGGTTTAGGAAATAATTGTGAAAAAGAGAAGAACTTAAAATGTGATGTTTTGGAGGATTATTTGGATCAACTGTCCACAGAGCCACATCTAGATGGTTGACAGAAAGGTTTTAGGAGATTGCACTGTGGAAATATTTTTCAGTTTTTCTGAGTCAAATATAATTAGTATTCAGGGCCTTCCCCCAATTATACCCCCTTTCTCCTGAAAATGTTCAATTTGATCTAAAGAAAACACAAGAGAAAAAGATAAAGATAAATAATATTCAAATTTTACTAAAAACCTGAAATTATTCTGTCTAGTATCTTGACAGGAATTCTTAATATATTTTAGCAATGGAATTGGAATATAAAGTAAATTGAATCTTGCTGCATTTATAATACAGACCATTACCATTCTAACCAATAAAACTGACACCCAAAGTAAGAACCCAACGATACACAAATCTACTTTCAAGATGAACTATGGGCAAGAAACATTATGATGTTGGACATGCAGACAAAACAGTTAAAAAACTGAAGCACCATGAAGGGGGAAAAGAACAATATAATAAATTCCCAGGACTTCTTAAATAAGATTTTAGGATTCTTATCTAGGAAGCATATGAAAGAAAAATATAAACGATCTTGGAGTTAGCATAGAGCCATATGCTACCAAAATAGATAGACTAACTCCAGGAACCCGAGGAAGCATAATTGCAGAGATGAGCTACACTCCACAAGGAAGATAATTTTATTATATTCCTATAACAATCCTTAAGAAGATTTATAATAAGAGTAGAACTGTACTTCAAAGATAATTTTAACATTAATTAAAATAATTCATTAAAAAATCTAACATAACCAAGCAATGCATTTTCTCTGACCAGTACCTATTAAAATTTATTTTGATTAAATAGAAATGTTAGTTACTTATGATTTTTGCTAATATATTAGTTTTAGAAGACAGACTCAAAAATTGTAAGGAAGTCAGGTGATACTATGCATTAAACAATTCTAGCTACTGTAATTCAGAAGCCAGCCAGCCAGATCTCACATAGTTATCTCAGCCTTCTCATGTTTTTCGAACAGTGAGAGATGACACTGCAAGTGGAATATCTGAGACACTGTAAGAACCTTCAACACTAGAGAAAGATTAGGGTTACTAAGTGGTATGCACTCATAGAAAAATAACAATTTTAGATCATTTTTAATCAGAGTTAGCATCAAACAGTGAATAAGAAAATACCATTTCCATGAGTCATTACTTAAATCTTATTTAATTAAGGACATTTTACTCAAAAAAATGTGAAGACATAAAGAGAACTATATTTTTATTTCCAGGAATACTATGGACAAAAATCTCAAACTTTACTATGGTTATAAAAATAGAAAGCAAAAAACGACATTTAGAATGTGTGGACAATATAAAAGCACACTTTTTTAGATACATAGACTAATTTTAGAGTTTAAAGAGAAAGTGCCTGCCTAGGTGTCAACAATACAGAGGAAAATAAAGACAAATTTCACAGAGGCCAGGGGGGAGAGGTAGAGAAGGTGGTACTATCGAGATATGGACCATAACAAGTGTGTGAGGTTTTTAAAGTCTTATTTAGGATGAAAGATACAACTTTGCATCCATAGGAGGTCATGAGACTTCATTATAGATCTTGAACTCAGAAATGATAGTTCCTCATTACAGAAAAACAAAATAACTTGGCTCTTTAGTCTAGAGAAGTAACAGAATAAAAACATCTCAGGTTTGCACCATACATTGTTTTGTAGTCTGAATTCCCTCTACTAAGGTTGTGTGAGATTGTCATACCGAAAATTTAACATAAAAACTTCTTCTAGACTGATGAAATTCTCAGTCTCCCAGAAGAGTACATATTAATTCTCTCTGTAGCCACACTTCTGCAGGGCAAGGCATTCCAATCCTACAGGCAAAAAAAGAAGTCCTTAACAAAAAGAAGTTTGCAGGCAAATATTATAAACTATGTAAATAGAGTGAGAATCAATGGAACGAGCAAACAGCTAAATTAGTTCGCAGTAAATCAGGTATAAGGTCGCATGTAAACAGGCTATATGATACAGTGAGTTTAAACAATTAAGGAGTTAAAAGCCAGCATATATATATATATATATATATATATATATATATATATATATTAATATAAATTAAACACAACACTTTGGGGACCCAGAAAGACATTAAGACATTTAACCTGAAGGAGGAAAAGTCAGATTATATAAAATGACAAATACAGAAAATAAAATTTATTTGGATAAAGCAACCCAAAGTAAAGGTTTAAGTAACAGGTTAGATATAGACAAAGTAGGATCAATAAACTAGAAGAGAGTCTGAGGGAATTTCCCAGAATTTAGCTCAAAGAAACAGGAGAGGAAATTAAAATAATGTTACCAATCATGGAGATGATAAAATTGTGAAGGACTTCCAGAAGAAGAAATGAGAGAGAAGTCTAGAGATTCAACATTCAAAGAGAAACCAGTTTAGACTTTTCTTGACTTTATGTAAAATATCAAGTTCAGTTTCAAATAGCATACTAATTTATACATACACACTAGATAAGTCTTTTTTAAACCATTTTAAATTGATTATAGAGAGAGATAAAGAGAGAAAGAAAGACAGGAACATTGACCTATTATTGCTGTATGTGCCCTGACCAGAAAACAGACCAGCAACCTCTGTGCTTTGGAGAGACACTACAACCAACAGAGCCATCTGGCAGGGCATACAACATTATCATAGAGAAATCACAGAGCAGAAAAAAAAGGGGATTAGGGATACCTAATGGCAATCAGAAATAGTAGCAGATTAGGTTAAAATAAAGTCACTGATTGAAAGGAAACCAATCACCAGTAATAGAAGAGCCAGAGCTGCATAATATCATCAAAGGTGCTGAAAGGCAAAAACTACCAACTGTTAATTCATATTTCTATACTTTAGCTGTCAGAGGGGATAGGGTTTGGGGGTCTTGTTGCAAAAGGTGAAGGGATTAAGCAAATAAGAAGACTTGCAGATACACCTAACAGTGTGGGGACTGCAGGAGGGAAAGGGGTGTGTGGTGAGGTGGAGGAGAGAAGAAGGGGGATAAAACGTGATGGAGGGAGACATGACTTGGGGTGGTGAACACGAAATGTAATATACAGATGGTGTATTGTAGAACTGTGCTGTGCACCTGAAACCCGTATAATTTTATCAACCGATGTCACCCCAATAAATTAAATAAAAAATTAGGTATTTAAAAAAGGAATATGGACAACTTAAAGGCAATTTTGAAAAAAGATCACTACTCATATACATTTATTAAAATGCATTTTAAAATCTATTCTTTAGAAAAAGATAGATTGAAGTAGATGAGCAGATAGGTTGAGAAAAGAAACAATGAGCAGGGAAATATGTTAAGATGTGGGTTAATATTTGTTTAAATATCAACACTTACCACAATAGAGAGAAATATGAAGAGATTTATCAGTGCTGGAATTTAATAAATATTAACATAATCAGGGAATATGAAACTAGGTAAGCAGGATTACAACCTTAAAAAAAAAAAATAAATAAATAAAATAAAATAAGATAAAATAAACTAGTATCTGCTTGATCATGTGGTGGTGCAGTGGATAGAGTGTTGACCTGTATTACAGTCTTATAATATTTAAGTAATTAAATATATAGAAATATAGAAAAATATAGTAATAAATTAGGATATAGTGAATAAGGCTACATCCTCTGGGTGGGAGCTAATCTAGTGTGTATAGATATAATAGGCTGACTATGCAGTCTGAGCAAGGCCCAGTTAGTGTGTGTGTGTGTGAAATTACACATAGATAAAAAACAAACCCTAAAAGTGGTTTGATGTGACAACACTGTAGATTAACATAAAAAGAGCTCCCTGCTATGACCAACAGATAAATGAAAAGATGCTCATCTTCATTAGCTATTAGAAAAATGCAAATCAAAACTACAATGAGATACCACCTCACGCCTGTTAGATTAGCTATTATCAACAAGACAGGTAATAACAAGTGCTGGAGAGGCTGTGAAGAAAAAGGAACCCTCATCCACTGCTGGCGGGAATGTAAAGTAGTACAACCATTATGGAAGAAAGTATGGTGGTTCCTCAAAAAACTAAAAATGGTACTACCATATGACCCAGCAATCCCTCTACTGTGTATATACCCCCAAAACTCAGAAACATTGGTATGTAAAGACACGTGCAGCCACATGTTCATTGCAGCATTGTTCACAGTGGCCCAGACATGGAAACAACCAAAAAGCCCTTCAATAGATGATTGGGTAAAGAAGATGTGGTACATATATACCATGGAATACTACTCAGCCATAAGAAATGATGACATTGGATCATTTACAACAAAATGGATGCATCTTGATAACATTATACAGAGTGAAATAAGTAAATCAGAAAAATCTAAGAACTGCATGATTCCATACATAGGTGGGACATAAAAAAGAGACTAAGAGACATAGAGATGAGTGTAGTGGTTACTGGGGGGGGGGTAGAACAGGGGGGGAGGAGAAGGAGTGAGAGAGGGGAGGGGAGGGGCACAAAGAAAACCAGATAGAAGGTGACAGAGGACAATTTGACTTTGGGTGATGGGTATGCAACATAATTGAATGCCAAGATAACCTGGAGATGTTTTCTTTGAATATATGTACCCTGCTTTATTAATGTCACCCCATTAAAATTAATAATAAAAAAGAGCTCCCTGGAGGGAACTCCCCAACTGTGGCTTGATATGATAATTCTATAGATTAACACCTGTTAAAAGGCATATGCTAGAAAAGGGTACTAAAACCTAGAGACCCCCAGCTACAGTTAGTCATCCAGACTCCAATGTTGAACCTGGACTATCTCCACACTGCTCTGACCAAGGACAGCTAAGAGAGCATACCAATGAGGCCCCAGTAAACTGTACCAAGGCATGCTATAGGATCTGTGAGTAATAAACTGCCTGTAAATTTCTTGCATCTAACTTGTGTATTGGTCGTGTCTTTCCTCTGATGGCAGTTGATCTTGGTACCAATAAGTAGAATCCTTGTCATCTCCTCAAGAGTAGTCTCGAAGAGGCTGCCAGCCCTGCTGTTAAGCAGGAGTGTCCCACTGCACAGGGAAGTCAAATCAGGGATGCCTGATTGACCTAGAGCTTGGTCTCTACTGGGACAGACTGAGATGCTGAGGACCCAAGTTTGAAATTATGAGGTCACTGACTTGAGCACGGGCTCATCAGCTGGAGCGCAGGCTCACCAGTTTGAGGGTGGGGTTGCCGACTTGAGAGTGAGATCATAGACATGATCCCATGGTCACTGGCTTAAGCACAAGGTTGCTGGCTTGAGCAAGGGGTCATTGACTGGGGTGGAGTCCCACCCTGGTCAAGGCACATATAAGAAAGCAATCAATGAACTAAAAGTGCCACAGCTATGAGTGGATGCCTCTCATCTCTCTTCCTTCCCGTCTTTCTGTCTGTGTCTCTCTCGCTAAAAACAAAAAAACCTCCCCTAAAAACTAGTATCATTAGAGATGAGAAAAGATAAACCAAACAGTTTTTACTTCTTATGTTAAATGTAAATATTATCATTTCAGAATTAACAATAAATAATTAAAAATGAAATGTATAACTTACTAATAAAGGGAAGCAAAATAAACTAAAAAAGTTTTAATACAGTAGGTAAAAAAGGGGACAAATGGTAAATAAAAATTATAGAATCTAGAAAACACAAAAGAAAGTAGTAGAAATGAATCCAAGTAATAAACATAAAAAGAGCACAATTAAACTCACTATTAAAAGAATGCAAATTCTCAAGAAAGTTTTTAGAAATCTAGATAACACTGCTAACAAGAAACCTACCTAAAACTTAATAATAAGCAAAAACATTGAGAAACTAAACAACTAGAACTTAGAGAGCCTACACAAGAGATAAAACAGAATTGAAGGCAAAAATCCTTAATAAGAGCGAAGAAATCATTAAAACATCAAAAAAATGTTCACTAGGAAAGATAAGGAAATCTCTGTCTTCTGTCTTTTTCTTCTTTTGCTTCTCTGTCTCTCTTTGTCTCTCTCTCTTTCTCACACACTCTTTGTGGTAAGACTAATTAAATTATATGATTATATGGAGAATTAAAAAAAATAATAATGGTGAAATATTTTAACACATATTTCTCAGAAATACACAGATTTAATCAACTGATATCTGCTAAGGGTAAATAAAGTTTGAATGACAATTAACAAGCTTTACATATGTACATACAATATATGTAAAACCCAACTTTAAACAATTGAAGAATACTGTTCAGTACAAAATGGGAAATCATCAACAGAAAAACAAAGTATATGAGCAGTTAACCTCAAGTTAAAAAATATCCCCTCCTCTCCATGAACACTCTCAGGACTTGAATACCAAAGAACAGTGTCTCAGAATCCATGCAGTTATAAATGTTCATACTGTGCTTGGGGAACAGCTAACCATTAGGTCCTGAGCTCTGTATGACAAACCCATCAACTGGACCCATTTATGCTAATGGAAAATGAGCTGACATGTTACAGCAACCTGCAGCCGAGAGTTTGCAATGGCCAGGCTCTTAATGAGTAGAGAAAGAAGTTCATGTCAAACAGTAATCAAATAAATGATAAAAAAAAATCAAACTACATGAAGAGGAAGAAGGAATAGAAATGTTCACTGTGAAATTCCAAGCTGACAGAAGCATTGAAATAAACTTTAAGAACTTGCCAGAGTGCATTCTAAAACATAATTTATGAAAATCAGGTCATGGTAGGCAGTTTCTTTAAAGGAACATGCTCACATTTGTCTACCTATATTTTATTGAAATGAGGTCTACAGGGACTACATTTCACATTCTCTTGCATTAGGCCTGTTATTTAATTAGCACTCACCAGTAAGATGTGAACACAAGTGATGTGCTTCACTTTGGCGACGATGCTTTGGAGGCATGTGCATCTTGTCTACATCCTCCCAACTTCCACAGACTGAACGTAGATGCTTACAAGGCTGTGGAGTACTAATGCCCTAACTCTAGCATAAAGCAGAATCACCCAGAGGGTTTGTGCTAATGCAGGTTTCTAACCTTATTGCTTCTGATTCAGTTCATCTGTGATAAAGCCTTATAATTTGCATCTCTAAAAAGTTCCCAGGTGATGTTGATGTTGCTGGTCTAGGAAGACCACTCTCTGAGGAATGCAGGAGCCATGTGATGAGAGGAATTGGTGTCCTGGAATCACTGTGTGGATGAAAGTCACCTGTTTATTATGAATATATTTGCAATGTTATGCATTTGGGGGTCTATTTGCTAGAGCAGCTATCATTACCCTGACAGAAAGACCAAATGAATAAGGAATGAGCATTTAACAGGGACTTGAGGGCAGTACAGAAGGGCTATCAGCTGATGTAGGGTAACAAATATGAACAAGGAATAGTTGTAGGACAGAAAAGGAAAAGAGAGCATTTGAGGTAAAAATGGACATGGGCATACTGGTTTGATTGGCACATGTCAATAAGGAGAATGACCTAGCTGAAGGAAAGGATTAACATGTGCAAATACTGGGGATCTAAGTCTCAAAATATAAAATGGAGCCCACAGAACACCAGATTGAGTAGAAAATATAGCTCAAATGGAAAAGAAAAGAAGGATGTGTCTAAGCAAGAGTTTTACCAGGCTAGTAAAAGTCACTGCTTAAGGCTCATTGCCTGAAATTTAGAGTAGAGGCTGAGGACACGGGCCCCAGAGAGCCCTGTAAAAGCCTATTTCCATCACTCAGAATCACACCGATTTAGTTAGTAGGGTGTTCTAATGGTAAGGTTCCTTGATCAACGAAAGCCTCAATATTCTTTCCTGTAAAACAAGAATAAATAAAATTCCAGGGTTTTTTTGTAAGGCTTAAATCCAAGAGTATATGAAAAGAAGTCAGCACAATGCTTTGCTACAAACCTGCAATAATTATTAGCTATAAAGCAAGAATTGAGATGGAAGAAATAGAGAGGAAAGAACAATACCAAGGGATAATATCAAAGAAGCACTTTGAAGACCTTGTCACCAATATCATGTGTTAGAGAAGGAATAAATAGGCCTCAGATGAAGATTTCTCACCGATGATGCCTGAAAAGAGTGTAATGAGCTAGAAATGGTAACGACAGGGTGATACGAACAAAGAGGGGCTGTGTTTTTGTTCTTATTCACTGGTGCTTGGTTCATATTTGGTCAAAGGCAGATTTGTGGGAGCCCATGAACAAAATGGGCAGTGAGATATTTAGATAGGGCAGATCTCCAAACAGCTATGGTAAAAAATTGCCCTGGCTAGCATACTAACTTGAAAGAAGAGCTCATTGAATGACAAAGATTGACCTACAATAGGAAGATTTACTGCAAATTAAATTGGGGCAAGTTAAAACGACTCAATCCCAAACAAATCTCATTGACATATCTGCAAATGTTGCAGGTGACTAGAGAAGGATTCAGAAAGTGGGAAGATCCATTTTTGAATTAATTTCTTGCTTTATAGTAAGCACCAAATATCCATTTACACAAGAAAATGAAAAATGTTATAGGGATCTAGGCACATTGTCTTAAACTTATTATAAGGAGTAGACTTAAAATATTTTTGGACAACTTGCGATTGCACAGCAGCAAGAACACTCCGTTTAAATTTCAGAGCCATTCTCTCACTAAACGTACTTGAAGGCTTCTTTGGAACTGTGATAACACATTGTCGATTTCACTAAGTGACCTGGACTAACTGAAAACTTGGGGAAGCTTAAAACACTAAAATTTCCTCAAGAATGTTTTCCCCTGGTGGATGTCCTGTTTATTTTTAATATAGTGTTTTTCCTTCCATGACCCTCTGCCTGACTATTTTGTCTGTCTGGTTTCTATTAGAGTCTAATGCTAGTATGAGATCTCACTAGATCTGAGCTGAAGTAAAAGTCCCAAAGTAGGTGTAGGGGGCTGTTAAAAGAGTTTAAGATTTCTTATTTTAAATGTACGGTATTCCTTGAAACAAGAGCTTCCCTAGAATTCCCATCTTACTACAGAGCATCAGATTAGATAATATAGATGCATCTTAAATGATAAAGTCACAAAAAAATTGGGAAAGATATTTTAAAAAAGAAAATGTATGTTGTGTCCTGAGCTCATCAGTGATGCATTTACCAATGTGTCCTTCTGTTTCTTACTTAATACTAGAGAAAGAATAAGAAGACTAAGAAAAATATGAGTTATACTATTACGCATTACCACAGGAGAAGTACATAAAAACACAGTCTCCCTTTCTCTCCACACCATTGCAGTTGTATCTAGGCATTCCTGGGACTAAAACGGTTCTCTAAGCATCCCCACAGAGTACGATTTTTCTTACAAGGAAACAATTCACTGCTGAAATCCAACTAGCCATCCCAATGAAATTCATGGGATATTTTTTTGGTATTTCAATGTTTGGTTTCATTCTAAGGATAGGAAAATCATGTCACCTACTTTCTACACAGACTGAAAACATGAAGACCTTCTGTGGCTCTTAAAATTCACAAAATTCATCACTCAGAAAACTGAGGTGGATTATTAAAATTACTATGGTTCATGCTAGAACACATATGAGTAAATATATATAGACCACTTGCAGACAAATTTGTTAAAATAAAAAATCAGTGCATATGGACCACAGATGAGAAAAACAATAATGTAATCATGCTCTCACTCAACTTTGGCCACTGTTATCTAATTTAAATAAAATATAATGAGAGAGTTTTTGCCACAGTTCTTCCAGGTACATAAATGCCTGGATTAGTGGCTATTTATTAATTTGTACCTTTTTCAATTTGTAGTCAATATATTTTGGGGAGAGGAGTGTGATTTGATTCAATCTATAATTACTTCTTCGTAAGGATATTGCTAATCATTATAACATCTTTGTATTCTGCTTGAAAGCTGCAACTGTACCATACATTAATACATCACCATTTTTAAGGTTTAAAAACAATTGTTTCCAAATTGAACTTGATTTATCTTTTAAGATATTGTGTACGAACACATCTTACCTTAGCCTCCCCCAGGTCCCAACTTCACCTAATAGCTACAGGAATGGAAAATTGGGACCACTGTGTAGCAGAGCTGATCTTCACACACTATAGTGGCTAGCCATATGCTCTAATCAAATAGATGATATTTAACATAACACTCTCCAGGTCCATCACTGCTATCTCAAAAGGTAAGATTTTATCTTTTTCATGGCAAAGTACTATTCCATTGTGTAAATGTACTACTTCTTTTTTATCCACTCATTTACTGATGGGCACTTTGGCTGCTTCTAAACCTGGCTATTGTAAATAACACTGCAATGAACATAGGGATGCACATATTCTTTTGAATTAGTGTTTCAGCCTTATTTGGATATATTTTCAGAAGTGGAATTGCAGGGTCATAATGCAGTTCCATTTTTAATTTTTTGAGATAACTTCATACTGCTTTACTGAGTGGCTGTACCAGTCTGTATTCCCAGCCACAGTGTATGAGGGTTCCCAGTTAGAGAAAGACAAGTACCATATGATTTCACTCTTATGTGGAATCTAATAAACAAAATAAAATAACATATAACATAGAAATGGATTCACAGATACAGATAATAGACTAACAGCTGTCAGAGTGGAGGGGTTGGGGGGATGGATAAAAAAGATAAAGGGATTAAGCAAAAGAAAAACAAAACAAAGCTCATAACAAATAATAGTCCGGTGATTCCCAGAGGGAAAGATAGGTGGGGGAAGGTAGGAAAAAGAAATGGGGGGATAGATTGTTATGAAAGGAGACTTAACTTGGGGTGGTGAAGAAATAATACAATATACAGATGATGTATTGTAGAATTATATACATGAAATCCATATAATTTTATTAACCAATGTCACCCATTAAATTTAATAAAAAATAGCTGACATTTATTCAAGTACTATATGTTAGACCTTGTACCTGAAATGGGCTGCCTGAAAAGGTCTGCTGGTCATTAGGAAGTCAGAATAATTGCAAAGACCTGAGACATATTCTAGTTATGAGTGAAAATTGTTATCATTATTTTATAGGCAATCTCATATATTGAGTTCAGATCAAGCTCAGACTTGGATATTTACAATGAAAATGCCACTTCTTTAGTAGCTCAGTTTCTTTACAGGGGTTGGGAAACTGTTTGGCTGAGAGAGCCATGAGCGCCACATATTTTAAAATGTAATTCCATGAGAGCCATACAATGACCCATGTACTTTACACATTATCCAATAAAAATTTGGTGTTGTCCCGGAGGACAGCTGTGATTGGCTCCAGCCACCCGCAACCATGAACATGAGCGGTAGAAAGTGAATAGATTGTAATACATGAGAATGTTTTATATTTTTAATGTTATTAATTTTTTTATTAAAGATTTGTCTGCGAGCCAGATGCAGCCATCAAAACAGCCACATCTGGCTCACAAGCCATAGGTTCCTGAACCCTGCTCTATAACAATCACAGTCTCTAGATTTTTTATCACTCTTCATTTTATGCATTTTTCTTATCTTCAAATAGGTATAATTTGGCAAATATACAACCAAAAGTATGTATATTTTTTATGTGAATAACCTCAGTGAAAAGAATGGTGTTCTCTTATATCTCATACTCATGTGTATTTATTGTTTAGGAGTCTCAGTGCCTAGTATTATCTACCATTTTTAAATGATCCACCTGTCCATATGATCTATAATTTTAAAGTTACATTCTGTGCACATAGCCTTGTCTCCTCAATGACAGGGCAACAGATCAATGGTTCAGAGTTTTTGTTCTCAACTCAGACAGCCTGAGTTCAAATTCCAACTCTTCTTTTAACTTGCTATTCAAACTGGAGCCAGTTATAAATCTTTTAAGTTTTAGTTCCTTCATTATGAGGTCCTAACCAAGAAGTTTAGGAAAGAATTAAATACATATAAAATACATAACATACAATAAATAAGCCCTCTAAATTAGACAATGAGTTCATTGTTGAGACCAACACATCTTTTGTACTTTGCCAAGTGCTCTTTGCATAGATTGGATTCAAAAGGATAAAACCGTCAGACAAAGGTGGTTTGGCTGATCTAATTAGTATTCACAGTATACTCGCTTGCTACAGTTTGTATGTAGTTACTAGATTGTAACTACATATAAGAGAGAGACAATATTTTCTGAGCCATTTTAATGGCCCAAAGCATAATAAGTGCTGAATAAATGTTTATTAAATAAGGAAAATATGACTTGAATTTCACCATTACTTTTGGTTTATCTCTATAACAGCTACACAGACCACAATCTCCTTTAAATGAGATCCTATTGTTGCATAAAGTTGGATCTGTTGAATTTTCACCTCTAACATTCTCTACAACTGGTCTCCAATCTGGGGAAATATTCTTTTCCCTAGCATCAGCTGGCTGTGGCCTTGGGTTTTCACTAAGAGATATTGTATATTTTTATTGTAAATGATTCTTCTCTAAAGCTCCATTTCTCAATCTAGAAGTTGTTCCAACATGAATGATGCTTAAGAAAAAGAGCATCATAATTGGTGAAATCTTTCTTCATTTCCAGCATCTAGGTGTGCTTATGATTCTTTGCTTCCGAACACTATGGGAGCTTTGGGCTGCCTTTGCTGCTGCCAGAGATGCACAGGAGAAGCAGTGAGGACCGCCCTGCTGCCACCTCACCTCTTGAGACTGCTCCTGAATGCACAGTTCCCATCCCAAATGGCCTGCACTCCCGGCAGAGATGATTGAGGTTGCCTTCTACAACAGAACTGTGATGTCACCTAAGGCTCTCTTGGTCAGAGATCGGCAGTTATGACATTCTTTTGCTTATCATGGATATTTATGTTTTCTTCCTTCAGGAAAAAAAATAGCATAAATGATTACCCAAAGCTGAGATTATATGGTTTAAGTCAAGGGCTCTCACTTCTGAGGACATCCTCCTTCAAGCCAGGAAGAAATACTAAAGTACAACAATAGCTGTGTATATAAAATGTTATATATTCATGGAGGTGCTGACTCTGGAAACAGATGTGATTACCACATCTGAAGATTTGCGTGAGGAAAGTGTGTTCGTAAGTGAAGAAAAAGATCTTTCAAAATGTTGTTATTGATTCTGTTATAGATTTTGGCATCCAGTAGCAATGGCTATGGCGCCATTGTTGTTCACAGGAGGATTATTATTTAATAGAAGATCAAAAACCATCCTACTTACTGTGAGGCCACTTATTCAACATATAAGGTGTCTTGAATATTTGTATTAGAAGAAATATAATCATACCACTTTATCCCTGAGTATTCAAAATTATCTCTAGGAAAGCTATTTTTCATCTTTACAAAGGATCCAGACTTTTGGACAATGATCTTTAGAGCCAAAAATGTATTAATTTTCTGCTATATTTCCCCCTTCTGCTGTACAAATGGACACAACTACCAGCAGTCACTGGAGTAATTTTATATTTGGTAGAATGTGTTCTTTGAATTGACTAATGGATGTCGTTATTTAAAAACAAAAACAAAACAAAAAACAGTCCCACTCATGTTTCCTTAAACACCCAGGGAACATTCAGTGAAGCTCTTCATTTTACCCCTCCCACCCTTACTCAGGCATGACTGACTTTGCTCTTTGCTATAAAGCAGCCTATTTGTCGTTGAAAACATGGACCCTGTACCCCAAGCGTGCTAATCTTTAGGTGCTGTCTGCTTACCTATTCCCCCAGCTGACTCTAAAACCCCAACGTGGGAGGCCACTCAGAGGATGGAAACAAACCTTCTCCTAACTGACAGTGGGCATTGACCTTAGATTCTATCAGAGACCAGTAAATCTAAGACTCTGTGTTTACGTGAAACACCCATTTCAGCTAAAAACTTAGATTCTGTGGCCAAGCAGTCTCTGTACTTACTGAAAAGATGCATTCCCTATATGACTTGAACCTGCTAGAGGAAGCAAAAAGCTTGCAAGCTGGAAAAGGAGCATAAGAGTTGGCACCTCTAACTGCCTTGGTCTTTGTCCTTTTGATGCCTTTCTGGTCTGCTGTCGGTCTACCTGCTACCCAAGCGGCCATTGTGACTCTAGCAGTTCATAAAAGAGGACACGATTTCACCAGAGCTTTTCTGCAGACGGATCCCAAATATTTCAACGTATTTGTCCCTAATCCATCTTTGAGGCAGAACTCTCATGCTCCAATTTGTATTATCAAATTATTGCCAAGCAGTTTTCTGCGATGAGGATTTTTTATTTTTAAAAATGACATGGTTTTATTTTTCTGAAACAGAGGTGAAAAGATAATATTATGAAATGATGATGACATTTAGAAATGTTTTCTATTTGTTTTATTTTCTGGCCTAAATATGTAGGCCAAACTTTGTTTCTACAATCATGAAATCAAATGGAGGGAATTTGCTGATTTTAATACCCAATTTTATAGGTTTGTTCAGGGGACAACGACCAACCGTTGTTTCTACAATCATATCTCGAATGAAGACAGTTTGCTAGTTTTAAGACCCATGGGTCAATGATCCCCTCCTCCCAAATCAAGCATCCATGACAGTTAAATTCAAAAGGCAAATGTAGCCACGAGACACTTTGTATTACCTAAGCACCACTCACAGCTGCTTATCACATCTCAAGATTCACGTGAGAAAAATGTGTTCTTAATTGAAGGAAAAGGTCTTTCAAGACTTTGTTATTATTGATTCTGTTATAGATTTATACATGACCCAGAGGGGAATTAGGTAAAGGCATAAAGCCATTTCAAAGCTTACTTATCCTACTTGGAAAGCCTATTTGATACAGGGAAAATAGTTTATTGTCTGGATCAAGATGGAGTGTTTTTGACCACAGCTTAGTTTCTTCTGTCCCAAGAGACTGTATGGAACCGGGAGGCTGCAATATAAGTTCCACCCTCACTATTAACCACATGGAATCTTCCTTACCCTATAAATTACACAAACTATAAATCTCCACCTTCTCCTTTCTGCACACAAAACTGTCAGGAGGACCACATTATATATTAAGTGGGAAGGAGCTATGTACGCTTCAGACATTTGTACAAATCCAGAGCTGCAGTAAAAGTATTCATGGGACACTGGGTCTGCCTTCACTTTCATCATGTCATAGTGTCACTAAAAATAACTTAGTGTGATGACCTGTGGTGGCGCAGTGGATAAATGTTAACCTGGAACACTGACATCACCAGGATTTGAAACCCTGGGCTTAAAGGGGCCAAGACACACATGGGAGTTGATACATCCTGCTCCTTCCTCCTTCTCTCCTCTCTCTCTCCTCTCTAAGATTAATAAATAAAATCTTAAAAAAAGAAAATAATTTAGTGCCACGGAGTTTGCAGTTCACTCTGGACAAAATGAAAATTCCTACTGGATACACCTCTGAAATAAATCTAATCTGACCCCTTTTCACCACTATCTCTGCTACCACCCTATTATGAGTTACCATCTTCTCCTACTTGCTTTGTGTTTTAACATCCTTTTCCAAATACACCCAGTGGGGTTGCTTTGGTTTGGACTGCTTGTCAGGATTGTACTACATGGAAACCTTGACAAAATATTCCCAACACCTAATTCCTTGACTCTTTACTAATTCTTAATGCCGGAGCTAGCGCAGCCCTCAGACAGTTACCTCTGTCCTTTCTAATATGTGGGCAAACTGAGGCTCAGTGAGTTAAGAGACTTATATGCCACACAATTATGAGCACAAGATAGGCACTAGGAACCTTGTTTTGTGTCACAGAAAAAGCCCCTGGATGTGGAATATGGGGCCAATACTTGTATGATTTGAACTGCAGTGTACCTGGAACTTTTGGCTGTATGTTCAATCCATCCTATTATTTCAAAGAGCTTGGTTAGACATCTGCAGAAGGAGATAAAGTACCATTCTTTAAGAGTATGGCATTTTGTCTCTTAACACATTAATTTAAATGGCAGTGTGTCCATTGGAGTCCCTGTTTCTGCTGCATTTTCAGAATCTTCCCAAATGTGTTTCATTCTTTCACCTGGAGCAGATCATATGATTTTCCTCTTCAAGAAAATTTTCCATTCTTCTAACTCTGCCTGTCAAAATTCAGGCAAATTTCTTCTCCATCATCAGATTTTTTCCAATGACCTCATCAGATATGCTCATTCCACTGCATAATGTTTTTTTTATTTTTGACATAAAACATCATGTCTACTTTGTATTTATTCACTTAAAAATATGTATTGAAGACCTAATATAGACCAGACCCCCCCTTTTTTATTTAGTTCAGAAGGAAGTTAGGGTCAACTGAGAGAGACATGCTCTCTGATCTTGTAAAGTTCATGTCCTATTGAAGGAAATAGGTACATATATAGCAATTTTCTAACAGTGGTAAGTGTTGTGAAGAAAATCAGGATAAGTAGGATATATAGAAAGTTTTTGAAGGGACTCAGAATAGAATGAGATTCTTTGAATGAGGTATTCAGGAAAGCCTTCTCTAAAAAGGTGAGAATTTAGGTAAAGAGCTGAATGTCCAGAAGAAATCAGCTCTATGAAAATAGGGAATGAAGATTCCAGGGGGAAGAAATATCTTGTCTCTAAGTCATAATGTCAGAACAAACATGGAGCACTGGAAGATAGAAAAAAGAATCATATATGTACAAAGGGGCACAGTGCAGAAGGCTAGAAGGTGGGGATAGAGGTCAGCTTCCCTTGAAACTTGGGTTTTCTTTACTGTAGGACAAAAGTCATTGGAGTGTGTCACGTGTGGCTCTACATGATAGTGTTATAGAATCCTTAAAAACATCAAATGGACATAAGAAAATTTTGTGCCTCTAACAGAACTAAGATAATGCCTTATAATAAGAAGTCGATATATATTTGACAAACTGACTTTGAAGTGCAGTTTGTGATAACTGTTAAGTTTATTAAGGAAGAATTTCATCTATCTGAAATGCATACTGCAAATGTTAACCTCTGTGATTGGCAATATTAACATCCTCAGTGTTACACAATTACATTTCTTCCTCCCAGCAGTATTCTTCAAGTTGAGTCATTAGTACTATCCAGTGTTTCCTAAACACTAGTCATACATGCCTCACCTTTACGGTTTTGCTAAATGGGTACTATCTGTACCATTGAATAATTAATATATTTCTTAAAAAAACATTTTTACACAAATGAGCACATTATAAAGGGAAATGCTTCTACATGCTTGTGCACAGGCATGTATACATACACATACATATAAGCATGTTACGAGAAAGCATACATGCATATATGTGCATATACAACACTACTGAATATCCATGAGTATCTAATCTGATATGATATGCTAGAATATGTTTTTAAATTATAATAAAATACATGATTATTAAAAATTCTAAATGCTCACTTATGTATAACTAAAAATTACATTATTGATAGTATGCACATCAGCCTTTCAGAAGCTATGGTCTAAATGATCCACATGCTTTATGTGGAAAGTCCTGTCTCAACTTCTCAGAGCAGGGCAAGGAGAAGGGCAGGCAATTGGTAATTTGGCTGCTCATGCCCAGTCAGAAAGAAGAAATCAGGCTGCCACTCTTATAGGCTAGCAAGGCAATCTTGCCCATCATGGGTCAAGTAGCTTCTCCAAGATCCAATGTGAGTGGGTGGCCAGGTAAAGTCACTTACGGTAAAGCACGATTGAAGAGACCGCTTGAGGAGTGATAGATGGAGCAGTTTTCAACCTCACTGTTCCACTTAGAACGAGCACCTTGGGAACCTGTTTCTCTCCTAGTGGAAGTGGTAGCAAAATAACGAAGTCTAGGAGAGAATCTGTCATCAGAAATGTTCCTCTAGTGACTTGGGGCTTTGGTTCAGATACTTTGATGATATCTTTGTGGCAGAAGGCAGGTTATGATTAATACTAATGTCACAAAGCTCACATCATTAACTCAGGCCAGGTTATAAATCTAAGAGGGTTGGAAAACCTGGCTTTATTTTAGGTACTTTATCAAAGCTAACTCTCAGAGAGCTTTAATTTATGTTCAGAAGGAAGAGCATCTGCAAAGAGACTAGCCGGCCCTGTATAATAGAAGGTAGACATACTAAACCATCCAGACAGACTTCATACACACTCATCCACACAAAAACTTGCCAGTGTTTCTACCATAAAAGTCAGTTCTAGGAACTATAGAGATAAATCATAAACCTGACCTGTGAAGGGTTTACTATATAGCTTTCTACATCTAGCAAAATTTATGTTGGATAAGAATTTATTTAGCTGAAAGCGATAGAATTAATGTCTAACAGGACCATAAACAGATAGGGAGTAACTTTTTCTCTAATAAATATTCTGAAAGCCTAAGTCTATGGATCAACAATGTCATCAGGCTTAGTTTGTTTCCTTTCTGCTGTCTTTACCTTGTAGGTTCATTGATTCACATGTGAAAGAGGGTCGCTCCAGGCATCACATCTGCATGTAACCTGTGGAGATGGACCATGGTGCAAAGGGCCATGTTGTTGTTAGTATCTCATGGAGCCAAGCCCAGTCCTCTCTAAGCAGCAGGGAAACTCAAACACTGAGGTGGCCTAGCAGTGGGATTAGAAAAGGTTTGAGGCATACACATCAATAGTTTCTGTTACATCAGATCTTTCTTTATAGGTTTCTGAACTAGTCCACATGATCTGGGTATGCACCATGTCAATAATGTTTCTAACAATTAGAACAGGATACAAAAATCATGACAGTGAGTAAATTTTTCCTAATCTGTTATCCTCAGTAAGTCAACCATGCGTAATATAAGTCTTTTCACAGGCAATCTGTGTTAACCCTAGAGTTTAGATAAGGCACAATCATTGAATTTTAGTGGGCAGCTCTTCATTGGACAGTTTCAGTATTGGAGAGCCCTCAGTTCAAATCCTGTTTTTGACGCTTGGTAGCTAATAGCCCTGACTGAAATCAAAGTTTAAATTTCTTTATCTAAAAAATGTCACTTATATTTTCAGAGGTCTCTCATAGGACTTCTAAAGTTCTTCTGTATTATTTATATTTGGGTCTGGCTCAGAGCAGATGCTCTGGACCTTGATGTGAGTTTAATGTCAGTGTGAGTTACATATCAGGGTCCCATAAAGGACTTGTTAAAATGCGACTAAAAGTCAATAAATAAAATCATTTAAAAGTGCCACTATTATGACATCCTTTTGGATCAGGTTATTCATAAACTCAGGTTATAGGGCTCTTTATTTCTAAATAAGCTTCATTGGAGATTCAAGCACACAACTTGGTATAAGAAAATTAAGAGGTTCAACTGTCTTTCCATTGAAGGGATATATTCTCAAAGAAATACAGGATGGTTTTTGAGGTTAATGTAGAAAGAGAATTTTTCACTTATATAATACTAAAGGTAGACATTTTAAATATATAAATAAATATAAATATTCATATTTATAATCAGTTTTTCCTTATGAACCTAAATCAAATTTTTCATCATGGGATTATATTGAAATTGAAAACAAAGACTTCCCCACTCCCTTCCCCTCTCTCTCTCTCTTTCTCTCTTTCTTTCTTCTTTCTTTCAGAAGAGGTGAATTTCTAGTATTTTTGATTATTAAAAAAGTAAAGGGAAATATAAACCTGAGTTCTAGAAATAAGGAAAAAAATTCATGGATATTAACTCTGAGCCCATCTTTAATATATTCAATATAAGAATTCATTTACTTCAACGGGTTTTTTCTTATTTGGTAAGATATAATTTGGGCAATTAATAATGTATTGCAGGCATGTTCAGGATTATTTTTAGATCCACCGATATTGAATGGCACAGAACTGCATTCTAATTAACCAATTAATCTCTTTAAAATTTCTTAAGAACCTATGTGTGCAGGACACCATACTAGACATGAACAGGAGAGATGTAGTATGTGGTCTCGTGAAGCTTAAATTTTGGGGACACAGACAGACATTCAACAAATATTTATACAATAACTACTTAAATACAACTATAATAATTGTGGTGAAGAAAAAAATATAAATTCCCTTTGAGAAATAACAAGGTAGAGTTAGGCAAAAAAATTAGGTAGAAATGCTGAATTTGAAGAAAACACCATGAGCCAATACTATAACTGAATATGAAGACTTGCCAATTTGGAACCTGGAAGAAGTTTGAAAGACACAGAGAAGGCCAGTGCACCTGGAGCCCAGTAATCCAGAGACAGGGTCCATCTCTGGGCCAGAGAAGAGGCAGGTTGAATCATGCAGGGATCTTCTGGCCTTGAGTAAGAAGGAGCTCAAATCTGAGACCTCTCTTCTCAGTAACTTTCATGTTCCAAATCAAATGTCATACAAATTTCAGAAAGGAAGAAAAAATATTTCCCCTTGCTCAAAGCAAAAGAAATGGCAGAGTTTACAATATTGAAATGGCAAAGATTTCACAATATTGAATATGTAAAGTGTATTTCAAATACTATTTGTTATGTGCCTTTGGAAGGATGCAAGCTAGAAAACCAGCCAGAGAGACAAGGATGAGACTGACGAAAGAAGGCTGTTGAGAGATATGTGAAAATATGCAGGGATGTGAAGGATTATTTGAAGGGTGGGAGGACGCATATGTGTGGGGTAAGTGGTTTCAGAGATTAAACAGTGTAGTAATAACCATGATAATGGTGGTGACAACTGCAACAATAAAAATAATGTTTGATTGTTTACTATGTGCTCAACTAAGCACTTTATATGAATGAACTGTATGTGATTAAACTAAAATACTGCATATATGCAGGTTAAAAGCAAAACAAACAAAACACTATAGTAATAGTTCCTAAGTTCCTAAGTCTCCCCAAACAGAGTTGACCACAGTGTCGTTTCTGCAAAGCAGCTGCCTGGAGGAAGCCATCTCTCTATCTAAGTGGGGACCAGCCCCTCCCAGATAGACAAAAACAACGCGGTCATTCCTGAGCACCACCCTGCAGTGCAGGACTAAGGTAGGCCAGTGTCTTGTATGGTAAGGCAGCCACGTGAAGGAGGAGATTCATATGACCTCAGCCTCCCAAAGCAAGTTTCATATTAACCAGGAAAAACTGGATGCGACAGGTAAAGATAAGTATTCCTTTTAGACTCTAGCCATTTGCCTTTGGCTATTATGTTGTCCTGTAACTAAATATATAATGTACATTCACCTAGAAAAGTTTCCTTTTTCTTTCACAGCATAGGTAACACACCCCTTTTCTCATCCACATCACCTTGAGCAGTCCTGGAGCTTGTCTTTACTTTTTCCCTCTGTCTGTGTCTGTGTGTCTTTCTCTTTGTTTCTGTCTCCATGCATCTCTTCCTCTCTCATTCTTTTGCAGTATCTCTCTGCATCTGCTGCACCCCACCCTCCTGGCCCACATCTTGCTCTCTCAGCCCTCTTCAGTCACCCTGTCTCTCTGACCTCAATCCCCATCCCCCCATCCTCCCCTAAATGTCATTTGCTTCACCTCAATTTCTCTATTGTTCTTCTTGATACACAGAATGCTTAATTAAACCTCATTATCTAATGATATGGCCATTAAAAAGCAAAAATTTCTCCTGGAAACATGCTTTAACTTTAAGCTCTTTAGAGAAAAAAAAAAGACTGGAATTAGTTACTATGATATTTTTGCCATCTATAGTTAAAAATAATATAATAGTGACTCACCTACAGGCACAGCCAATAAGTTTTCAAGATGAAATTAGCCCAACACTGACAAAAAGGAGACACCTATCTAATAATTATCATTTGAACTTTTAAATGGGCCTCCTTATATGAAGACACATGATTGGGATACTTATTACCTCTAAAAAAATGTGGTTTTGTTTGTTTGTTTTGGCCTACTGTTGTACAACAGATGTTGACAGCCTTTATGAATATCATTGCCACTTAAATCTAATTTCAAAAGTCTTTTCACTTTACTAAGAATCAGGGGATACTCATGCTTTGGGGAGAATAGAAGGGTAGTTTACTTTCCTTAGACAAGTCAGATTTCATTGTACGATAGAGGTTCCCTTGTCAATGACTCATTTGGATGGAATAGATACTCAGGCATGGTTTCTGTGTTGTTTCTTACTCATGAACTGGTTCAGGTAATTATTTCTTCATTGTGGGGGAGAGGGAAGGAAGGGTGACAGAGCGAGAGAGAATACTATAAATTAACTAAATTGGGAGAAACCCCCTAAGTTTTAATTGTTTATATCATTTGAAAGAATAAAAGTATCCACATTAATTTTTTAATGCTATGTTTTAATGACATATGTAGAGATTCTTGTAGAAATGTTGTTCGAAAATAAACCTCATTTGCTCACGGTAGCTATTTCAACACTAGATATATGTTGGTCCAGCTACACTGGGTGCCTCAGTGCCCTCAGACTCCCTTCACTAGGCTGGTATGGTTATATATATGCCAGTTTTATGAGAGCTGCAAAGAGCACAGAGCTGCTCCAAGCTGTGCTTCTCAAACTAAGGTCCCTGGACCTGCTGTATCCGCATCACCTGGGAAGTTAAAGTGCAAAACCTTGGACCCTACCCCAAACCTGGCAAGTCAGAAAGGCTGGGGTTCAGACCCATCCATCTGTGTTTTAACAAGCCCTTCAGACAATTATGGTAAATGCTTACATTTTCAGAAAGGCTGCTCCAGAGAGTTCCCTTTAAGTCAAAACAGATGCTAACAAAAAAAGATACCATCTATTCCCTCCTGTCAATGAAACTTGACATAGGGATATCTCAGGAGACATACTTGAGAACCTTCAATACCCAGATCCCCTTAAATTCATTTCTTTGTAGAGGACAGTAGGGAATTCTTGCTTGAAGATTCTGAAAGGGCACAGACTGAGGCAGGTGGTGAGACCAAGACAATGCTTGTGGTATCCTCAGTACCTGCCTCCCATCCTGTTCTGGCCACTGGGAAAAAAGCCCGGATCAAGTCTCCTCCAGTTGGCCAGCCTGGGAAAGAGCTAAGTGAAGAGAAGAATTGTATGTTGGAAAAACTGCAGGACCCAGCTAACATATACTGTTAGGAACTAGAACAGAACATCGGAAAGCAGATCCTTAGGGTGCTGACTCAAGAGAAGAGAATGTGTTGACATAGAGAATCTGCTTTGACTTCAGATTTGACACCTTGGCAAGGATTCCAAGGGGTGCATCCTTAGAGTGTTGTGGTGGCTCTTGGAAGTAGAGATGCTAAGATACCATAGCAGAAAGGGGTAGGTTGTGCGTGGATATGTACCTAACCAATTAGATTTTATTTCTCTTAATTCCTAAAAAGGAAAGAGAATTAGAAGTAGCTGGCTTTCATTTGGGAGGGACAACAGTACATATTAACATTTCCACAAGGTTATAATACTTTCCTATTCTGTGCCACAAGACATATATTTCAACATTGTAGGCATCCAGTAAGAAGTAAAATGGGGTCACTATACTAACAACATTTTGTTCATCCAGATGTCTTATAATAAGATGAATGCACAGTAGATGATGGGAAATACATATTACAAAGATATAAGATCTTGCCATGTCAGTAAATTGGGGTGTTTAGAAGTTTGGGACATGTCAAGACCAACTTCTGAAAGTAAGAGACAAGTTTGCATCTTGACTCATCTTACTCCTAAAAATGATTCACAATGCATGTCTGATGCTACAGACCAAATATCTGCGTCCCTCCAATCCCACCGCCAAATTTCTATGTTAAATCCGAATCCCCAATGTGATGGTGTTTGGAGGTAGGACCTTTGAGAGGTGATTAGAGCAGGAGGGTAGAGACTTTATGTCTAGGACTAGTGTCTTTATAATTGAGACCCCATAGAGCTTCCTCTCCCTTTTCTTCATGTAAGGACAGCATGAGAAAATGGCCCTAAACCACGAAGCAAGCTCTCACAGATGCCAGATCTTCCAGCTCCTTGATCTTGAATGTCGCAGCCTCTAGAACTATAAGAAACATCTCTGTTTTTTATGAGACACTCAATCTGTGATATTTTCTTATAGCAGCCAGATGCACTAAGAAACGTGATAAGCAGCAAGTGAGTCACAGCTTACTCCCGTCTGCTTTGGCTAAATAGGAGCTGACTCTGTGAAGTTATTTATACCTAACCTTAGGGGTTGTCTTCAGCTGACAAATAACTGCCTCAGAAATACAAATGTCCATACTTCTTGCCTGGTGGTAGGACCAAATCATTGGCTCAGTTCCTGCTCCAGAGAGCTCATAGGAACAGGCTGACACTGGGCCCTAGAGGCAGTCTTGTCCTTACTCAGTGCCTTCCCTTCCCCATCAGGCTTGCCTCATCCCCTTTCTCCCATCAGGATTCCCTCCATAAAGCACATGTAGCAGAATCCCTGACTCAGGCTCTGACTCTACAGAACTCATTCTAAGACAATGATGCTATCAAAATGTTTCCATTCCTAACATCCAAATGAGTCTTTTATACTTTCCCATTTATAAAAAAATAAATTAAAAAAATATTACACACCAACTGGTAAGTCTCCCCTTTGCTGATTAGAGTATAACACCAAGGGGAGGGAGATGCAAATAAGGGGGTGGGGAGGGAGAGAGTAAAGAGGGACAAATACACGGTGATGGAAAATGATTTGACTTTGAGTGATGGGCACACAACATAATCAACAATTCAAATGCTATAGAAATGTTTACCTGAAACATATGTATTGTTATTGGTATATGTCACCCCTTTAAATTCAATTTTTCTAAATAAAATTTTTTAAAAAATACATATTAGGAATCAGATAGCTTTAATGAAATCAGTTTCAACAGAGATTATTTTATATAATTTTGGGCAAGATATCCAACCCAAGCATCCATTCTTTTCATCTCTAAAATGTGGTTAAAAAAAGAGTTCTTACTTTCAAGGTTGTATGTCATAACACCTGGCATATTACAAGTATTTAATAGAAGTTCACTACTATTGTCATTCCAGTCATCATGATCATCATCACCACCATCATCATTTTCACTGTTATGATAAATAGCTCCATAGGATTATCTGATCACCCTATCTATGAAGGGGGGGGGGGGAAACCTCCATAGACTCATTAAAAAGAAATAAGTTCCCCAGCTAATTCAAGGGAATTCTATTTTTATTTTGCTATTGACTATGCTTTTAATATTCTTGGGTTTTTCTTAGAATCAGACACGAATTTGCTAGGGGCCATTCACACCGACATCGACATATAGAGACCATAGAGAACCTAACCATGGCATAAGTGGTCAACATCTGCATGAATGATGTTGATAGTTGAAATAGTCAATTCAATACAAGGGCATTTCTCAGGATCCCATGATACCCTAAAGTATTGGACAAGTGCCAACATGCTGTACTTCACTTGGTTTATGTATACGAAAGCCCATAAACCTTTTTGAAAAAGTATCAGACAGAAAATTTTAATGCTCAATTTATTCCTAAAAAGTAAATTCCCTGAGGTTACAATAAATTAGTGCTCCAAATGCCAGTGTCAGAGTGATTGGCTTTTGGCAACCTGGTATTTGATTTAAAAAAAAGAAAAAAAAAAACTGCCATGAACCCAAGATTGTTAAACTGTTTACTGAAATAGAAAAAAGAGAAATATTTTTTCCACTCTGATTTGTTGTTTAAAGACAGAAAATAAAATATAAAATATAGCAGAGAGATCATAAACAGTTGAAATATTATATATCCAAAGGAATAAAACTATGTGGTTAATTACTTTTTTGGGAATGGTCAGAGGTTGGTGTTTATATTCATCAAATTCGCCAAATAACTGAATTCTCTACTTAACACACATTGCTATGTATACACACAGGTCATGAGGCAATTGAGTTTATAGGTAGAAATACAAATAAGAATCTTATCCAAATTTAAACCTGTTAGTATCATCATTAATCTCAGAACCTCATGCACTGTGTAATGTTTTGCGCTGACTCGGGCTTAGATCAGAACTAACCCTATCTAATAGTACCTGTGTCACATAGCCATAGCTCTCCACATTCTCTGGCTCTCTCTTCCACCTACATATATTGCTTTTCTTTGTGACTTTCCTTTATGACTGTATCAAAAGCTCATCAAGGGGCTCAATCACAATAAGACAATGGGTAAAAGTACTAAGATACTTTGTTAAAATGGTACATTAGCTGAAAAATGTGCAAGCACATGAATTTAACCAGTAAGACATGTTCTTCAAAAATGTAACAGGGATATTTCTGCTTTAATACACTCTTTGAGCTTGAAATCAGGAGTATCAGAAATCGCATTGGCTGAGCACCAAAAAACAAATGATTATGATGTATCAATAGATAAACCCATTGTGATACGTTTGTACAATGGACCATTGCATAGCAATAAAAAGAAACAAATACTGTTATATGCAAGAATAAGAATTGATTCCCAAAACGTGAGTCAAGAAATCAGACATACATATAAACATACTCAGTAAGATTACATGCATGTGTGTGTGTGTGTGTGTGTGTGTGTGTGTGTGTGTAATTCTATGAAGTTCAAATGTAAGAAAAGTTGATGTACTGGGAAATAAATAATCATCTATTTATATGCAGTGGAAAAAAAAGACAACATTAATCTCTTTGAGGATGGGAGGATTAGTGACAAAGAATGAGACCAAGAGAATTTATCAGGTATGATGAAAATATTCTGCCTTGATGTGTGTGGTGGTTATCTCCATGTTTACATATATAAAAATCATTGAGTGATGCATTTCAGATCTACTTTTTAAAAAATAGGGCACTAGCTTACAAATATAAATTAGGTTTTTAAATTAGGAAATGCATCTAAAGAGCAGTGAGACAGATAAGAATGATGCATTGTAAGGTCAGAGTTTGTTTTATTTTTCTGAAGTGAGAAGTGGGGAGGCAGAGAGACAGACTCCCACATGTGCCCGACCAGGATCCACCCAGCAAGCCCACTAGGGGGCGATGCTCTGCCCATCTAGGGCATTGCTCCATTGCAACCAGAGCCATTCTAGCGCCTGAGGTGGAGGCCATGGAGCCATCCTCAGTGTCTGGGCCAACTTTGCTCCAATGGAGCCTTGGCTGCTAGAGAGGAAGAGATAGAGAGAAAGGAAAGGCAGAAGGGTGGAGAAGCAGATGGGTGTTTCTCTTGTATGCCCTGGCTGGGAATTGAACCCAGGACTTCCACATGCTGGGCCGATGCTCTACCACTGAGCCAACTGGCCAGGCCTGGTCAGTGTTTCTGTAGTCATGACATGTTAAGAAAACTTGTCATTTGTGTAAAATTTACTAGTAAGCTTCAAGCACATTGGACCTAAATACTTTTAAATAATAAGTCATTCCTGAACTCCTTTGCTCCCCCATGGGCACTTTGGTTCTCTTAGGATAAATTCTGGAGTCTATAGATATCTAAAAAAGTATTAGTCTCTGGCCCTGGATGGCTCAGTGGTAGAGTGTTGCCTGGCATGTGGATGTCCCGGGATTGATTCCTGGTCAGGGCTCACAGGAGAAGCGACCATCTGCTTCTCTACCCTTCCCCCTTCCCATTCTCTCTCTCTATTCTCCTCCTGTAGCCATGGCTCCATTGGTCAATCTCATCGGCCCTGGGCACTGAGGATGGATCCATGGAGCCTGTGCCTCAGGCACTAAAAATAGCTCAATAGTGAGCATGGCCCCAGATGGGCACAGCATCAGCCCCAGAGGGAGGTTGCCAGGTGAATCCCGGTTGGAGCACATGCATGAGTTTATCCCCTTTCATCTTACTTGGAAAAGGAGAAAAAAAAAACAGTCTCAGCTTTACATTGATATAAAATCCTAGAATCCATATTCCAAAGGTAAATATTGGTCCATTCTGCTATATGTCCTCAAGAAAGCAGCCCAGGGGCTGTGTTTTATTTGTTCTCTCCATTCTCTCCACCACTCATCCAAACCCCTCCATACTTTCTAGGTTCTAACATGTTGCCATACAATTTGCTACTTTTGGCCCTTTGTAAATGCTGTCTTACTAAATGGAGCCCCCACCCCTCCCATTAGGTAGCAGTCAACTGCCATTTGTTCTTTATAGGGTTTAATCTCCCTGTTTCTGTCAGTTAATGCCACAGCCTGTTGGCCTTCATTCATGCAACCCCTGCAGCTTCTCTCTTTTATCACAATTCACCCTCTAATATTATGAAGCTGTGATATTGTGTGTCTGATTTTTCGAATAGTCAGTGTGTTCCTTTAATACAGGGAATGTACCCAATCTTTAGTCCCTAGAGCCTATCAGGATGTCTGGGCTGTACTCAACTAAAAGTTGTTAAAGATATGTTAAATAAGGGACTTCAAAAACTCAAAACAGGCAGGAAATGTCCTATAACTTGTGGCAACACTTTCTAAAATCCAAAAAGACTAACTAAAATTTTTACCTAATTTTTGAATTGTAAGAACAGGCAATTGGCCCATTTAACAATATTAGGGAGGACAGAGCATTCAGAGGTGAGGGAAGTAATTTTCTAGGTCAAATTACTAACAGCACAGTAGACTTAGTTCTTTAGGAACAGTGTGCAAAACATCCTCATTTGAGACTGACTAAGAAAAAATATGTTGCTATTTAAAGTTATAAGAAGGTCATTTTAACTTTAAAGTTTCAATTAACCTAATAGTACACATCTAATATCATGAAAACACTGAGCCTGAAAAACCCATCTCTGACTTCCAGGGTTTTTTCTCCCCCTTATCCAAATACAAAAAGATTATCAAGCATCTAATTTTTGTTAAAGAACATTAAAGAAGCCCTTTTGATCTCCCAATTTTTATAAATGATTTTTCTTCTAGCTATCCATTTGGCTAACTTAATGGACCTTTAAATTCTCCCTACTGCTTTCTTTGCTTTCATAGTCAGCCTTGAACTTAATGGTTTCAAGTGCTCCATCTTACTGTTCGCACCCGATCCAAACTAATGGCGCTTTTTAACTGTAGGAGGTACAGTTCTCCACAGCCCGCAGGTGAGTTTGTGGGCTCCTGGGATGGTCCAGCGCTGGCAGAGAAGAAAATCTTAGTTTCTGTCTACATTTAACTGCCTTCTTCCAGGCAAGGGACCGAATCAACGTGTTCCTAAATGGTGAAAACAGATAAAAGCTGTCTCCTTTTCCCTTTGATAAGGCAATCAATAGCTAATGTTCTGAAAAGAGAAGAAAAGTAGGTTTTAAAAAGGTCATTTTCAAGGAGAGAGCTTTTCAATGTTTTATTTATTGATTGATTTTAGAGAGAGATAGGAAGGGAGACAGAGAGAGAGACATCAAAATGTTGTTCCACTTATTTATGCATTCCTTGGTTGATTCTTATATGTGCCCTGACTAGGGATCAAACCCACAACCTTTGCACATCAGGATGATGCTCTACTGAACTGAGTTATTCGGCCAGGGCTACTTCTTTATTTTTTTAGAAATTAAATTACTGGGGTGTCATTGATCCATAGGAACACATAGGTTTCAGGTATACATTTCCATACCACATGAACAATTCATTGTGTTGTGTGCCCATCACTCAGAATCAAACCACTTTCTGTCAGTGTATATTTGACCCCGTTTACTTCGCTCCCTGACCTCTCCCTCTGGTAACCACTTCACTTTCGGGTTCACTGATATGCGGGATATACAACTGAGACTCGGACAGAAACAAAAACGTGAAGACATTTGTGCTATTTACCCTCCTTACTCAGTCTATACATGTCTTCCTTTCTTTCCGCTTCCGATTTTAGACTAACCTCAACCCAGTTCCCTTTCTTCTTTTTCTTCAGTCTCTTCTCTGATCATTGCTTTGTTTTCCATCTGTCCTTTACATGAATAAAATAAAAATGGGCATTAAAAAGTTTTTTAAATTTATTTTATTCCTGTCTCTAGAACTTTGCCATATATATTATTTTTTTTTTATTCTCATCTGTTTTTCTTTTCCTTTTTTTTTTTTTTTTTACATGAACAGAGGACAGAGAGAGAGTCAGAGATAGGGATAGACAGGGACAGACAGACAGGAATGGAGAGAGGTGAGAAGTATCAATCATCAGTTTTTCATTGCAACACCTTAGTTGTTCATTGATTGCTTTCTCATATGTGCCTTGACTGTGGGCCTTCAGCAGACCGAGCCACCCCTTGCTGGAGCCAGCGACCTTGGGTTCAAGCTGGCGAACTTTTGCTCAAACCAGATAAGCCCGTGCTCAAGCTGGTGACCTTGGGGTCTCGAACCTGGGTCCTCCACATCCCAGTCCGATGCTCTATCCACTGCGCCACCGCCTGGTCAGGCTCATCTGTTTTCTTGACTAAAGTCTTTCTAGTTCTTTTTGTCTACATTGTACAAACACACAGATACATTATTATTATTAGTAGTAGTATTATCACTGCTGCAATAGATAACCAGAGAACACTAGGGTTATAAAAGTTCTCACTAGTTATTGAATCCTATGCACTTATTTTCTATATGAAAAAAATGGAGTGATAGACCACACCTTCCATGCCTATTTAGCACTGAAACTAATGGGTGCCACACCATAAGAATTGATGCTGGTTAGCTCCATACCCAAATCTACCATCTGTATTTAGCGATATATTTGGTGGTGATTATATCTCTCTCACACACATACATACACAGTTTCTATATATATAAATATAAATAAGTACAGCTATATAAAACAAATGCCTAGAAGTATACAATGAATCTTTTTGTTCAAGTATTAAGTATCTGCCTTGTCAAACTCTTCTAAGGCTGTCTATTTGTTGTGGCATGACCTCCTAGGAAAAGTTAGCTTGATACTCTGGAGGATAAGATTCTTATTTGTTTTATATATATTATGTCCTTTTTCCATACCCAATGGCATATCTTCTCAAGAGACTCAAAGAGCTCGGAGACTATATCCTCCTTCCTGAAAGTCTGTGGCATGAAACCTGGGGCGGGGGTTGGCAATTGTTCTAAAGAATAATAGTTATTAACTATAGACACACTCTTCCAACACTTTCTTAAACATACTTCAACCAGGCTTTTGCCAACACCACTCAAATTTAACAATTTATCAAAGATATCTAATGAACAAAATAATCTAACAAATAAAAAATAGAAACAGACTCACAGATACAGAGAACAGACTAATAGCTGTCAGAGGGAAAGGGGTGTGGGGTGAGGTAGAGGAGGATAGAGGGGAGATTGATGGTGATGGAGGGAGACTTTACTCGAGGGGGTGAGCACACAATATAATGTACAAAAGATGAAGAATTGTGCACTTTAATTCTGTATAATTTTATTAATCCATGTCACACCAATAAATTAAATAAATTTATTTTTAAATCACCAATAACTCCACATTGCCAAATCAAATGGTCAATTCTTAATACTTCTGACTAAGCAGGAATATTTTGATGAAGGTATGAAGATTCCCCTCTAAAACATCTTCTTGAGCTGGTTTCCTAGGATCATACTCCTGTTATTTTTTTCCTACTACACTGGTCAATCTAGTTTTTCCTCTTCAGAAACTCTTAATTTTGAAATGTTCTAACTACCACTCTTTGGTCCCCTATTATTCTCTATATTACTTCTTTAAATGCATCTCCATTTTAATAACTCCATGAAATTAAATTTTGTTTCCAGAAGCCTCTCTTAGATTCAAGATTTATATGCCTCATTGCCCACTTCATATCTCCACTTAGATATTTAATAAGTATCTCCAATTCAGCACATCCAAAACTGACATGCTGCTTGTTTATCTGAAACATGCTCTACGGACAACTTTGCCATCTCAGCCATTGACAAGTCCATCTTGAGTTGCAATGTAAAAAACTTTGCAATCATTATTGACTTAGTTTTTTCTGTCCAAGATCCTAATGGCTTTAGTTTCAACTTATATTTTCAGTACAAACATGTCTCATTATCTTCACTGTCACCACTCTAGTTCATCCTACTATCATCCTAACTTGGTTTATTGTATCAGCATCATAACCAGTCTTTGAGACTTTATCCTTGTTCTTCCAAATTTTATATTCAACCTAAGTGCCAGTACAGTTCTTTTAATATATGGGACATATCATGTTATTTTTGGGCTCAAATCTTGTAAAGCCTCCTCTACTTTGCTCATAATAAATGGCAAAGTACAGTGTGTCTGTAAAGTCATGGTGTACTTTTGACTGGTCACAGGAAAGCAACAAAAGATGATAGAAATGTGAAATCTGCTCCAAATAAAAGGAAAACCCTCCCAGTTTTATACCTACTCAGTGCAGTTAGATGTGGGCTCTATTTGTTGCTCTACACACATCCAAACGATAGTGAAGTTCTTGCCACACACGGGCAAGGATGTCTGGTGTAACATAGTGAATAACGTCTGTGATTCTCCATTTTAAGTGATTAATGTAGTTAATATGTTCAATGTACACATGTTGCTTCACATAACCCCAAAAGTAAAAGTCTAAGGGCATCAGATCCGGGGATCGTGGTGGCCATGGCTTGACAGAAACCCTGCCTATCCACGGCCAGAGAATGTTCTATCCAGAAACTCACGAACAATGGTGGCATAGTGTGGAGGAGCATCGTCCTGTTGAAAGATGATACCTTCTGGAAATTGTGGCACTGCATACAATTCCAACATGTCAAGATAGGTGTTTGCCATCACAAACTGCGAAAAAAAGTGGGCCTATCACCTTATCATGCATCAGGCCACACCACATGTTCACTTTAGGGGTGTTACGTTCATACTCAACATAGGCATGAGGATGTTCAGCAGCCCATATTCGGACGTTATGGCGATGAACATGTCCACAGATATGGAAGGTCGCCTCATCACTAAACACAATCTTCTGCAAAAATCTTGCATCATTGTCGATCTCATGAAGCATATCTGTAACAAACGCGCATTGTGTGGGTCTATCCGCTGGGTTGATAAAGTGCAACAGCCACAATTTGTAACCCATAAAACAGAGACGTTTCTTTAACACCTTATGAACTGTAGTCTTGTAATTGTCAAGCACATGCACGCACAGATTTTTTAGGGCTCCTTAGGTAGCTATCCCGTATAACCTCTACAGACTTGTCACTGACTGATGGCCTACCAGAACGGGGTTTCTCCACCAAACTGCCGGTTTCCTTCAACTGCTTATCCCACCGAGTAATGTTATTCCTATGTGGTGGCGCTTCGTTATAAATGCGCCAATATTCATGTTGCACTTTGGTCATGGATTTGAATTTAGCGAACCACAAAACACACTGAATTTTCCTCTGTACCGTCCACATCTTGACTGGCATGGCCATGGGCTGCTCTGCTGTATACACGGTGTTACATAATCATCTGCACATGTGCACATGCTGCCACATCATCCTACAGAAACTGGGAGGGTTTTCCTTTTATTTAGTGCAGATTTCACATTTCTATCATCTTTTGTTGCTTTCCTGTGACCGGTCAAAAGTGCACCATCACTTTACGGACACACTGTATTTACAATGAATTGCAGGGTCCTATGTGATTTGACCCTCCTGTTATCTCTTAACTTCATTGCCTTCTTTCTCAATAACACTTGCCAGGTGGCATGATGTTAGCAAAACTGCAGAATAGGCACTTGAAACGCCTTTCCTGCCATTGTAATACCAAACACAAGCAGAGATGATCAAAACCAACTTGGTCAGAGCTATGGACAAGAGTAAAGGTTTTACAGCAACGAGGTGAATGCTTAATCAAGAAAAAGGCACCTTCAAAGTAGTAGAATAGTTTTGTGGCATTTTGTTTTTGCCTTACCCAATCCTTGTCCCAGTGGCAGTCATGAAGACCTGAAGATGTCAGCCTGCATTCCTAGGGTGAGACCCAAGTACATGGTGCTGGGTGAGAGCCAAGCAGACCTTGTTAGAAAAGTATTATGTTTCTCTATTCCAACCTCTTTGGGGGTTATGGAAGGAGTAAAATCACATACTTGTCTCTGTTTTGACTAAATTATAATTCATTCAAGGTGAATAAAAGTAAGCATTGTTCATAAGTATTATAAGATGAATGAAAAATACAGTCACCTTGAAAAAGAGATTATAATTGAAAGCTATAATTAAGAATCTAAAGTTTGGGAAGAGGATATAAAAAGAGCCTTTCTTTAGGAAATTAGGTCATTTAAAAGTACTGGGGGGTTACTGTGGAATTTAGAGAGCCGCACATATATGCACAGCTCGTGAAATAATCAGGAAAGACTTGAGGAGGTCTCTTCTTTGGCTAATCTCTAGGTTCAGCACAAATGGGAAGTGAAGATTAGAGCAGAATTGTAAACACCCTGGTTAAGATTGAAGGAGTAACACAGAACAGAGCCAATCCACAAAGATTGAGAGTTAGGTGTTGAATTGAGACTTCATTGAAATTTATATGTGAGGTCTGAACCCCCAATAGCTCAAATGTGACCTTATTTGGAAACAGGGCCATAACAGATTACATTAGCTAAAATGAGGTCTTTAGAGTATACCCTAATCTAATCTGACTAGTATCCTCATAAAAAGGGAAAGTGGGACAGGGAGACAGACAGGTAGAAAATATATCATGTGAAGTAAAGGCAAACCAAGAAATAAGAAAGGTTTTCAGAAAAATCATCAGAAGGTATACAAGAAGCATGGTACAGACTTTTTCTCATAACCCTCAGAAGTAACTCTAGTAACACCTTAATCTTGGATGTATAGCCTCCAGATCTGTGAAACAATAAGTATCTGTTGTTTAAACAACCCAGGGTATAGTACTTTGTTTTGGCAGTTCTAACAAATTAATTTATCATGAGAGGTCTTTTTGTTTTAGCTTCTGGTGTTCAAGAAAATATCTGTTAGACACTAGCTAAATACAAGTCAACATAGCGGGCACTTTGTTGACTACACTAGACAAGGAGGACAGTCTTTCCAGACATTGGACTTACTTGAAAAATACTTTAAAGAAGCTGTCTTAAATATGTTCAAAGAGATAACAGAAGAACTAAAGGACAAATAACTAAAGAGACTTGCAAAATGACAAACAAAACAAAATGAGAATACCGATGAAGAGATATAATTTATACCATTTATTACCTGCTAGCATTCTACATTATACACTTTCTTATATTGCCTCTTGATTTTTTTCTGGTTCCCTCTGCTAGCACATAATCTCCAGGAGGGCAAGGATGTTTACGTTTTAGTTATCAGCACATAATCAGTCCCTGACAGATAGTAGACAGTCAACATTTGTTAAATAATTGAAAATGAATGACCTCTTCCACATTTAATAGTGCATTGCCTATAGTAATGTGATACAAAGAAACATGAAAGATAATGTGATGACAGTGGAAACAATTTAGAGTGAGTAAAAAAAAAAAAGAGATGAATATTTATAAAGTGGAGTATCTGAATGTGATGACTCAGGGAGAAAAGTTACTGGTGACATAGTTGAACGTACAGTTTGTAACTCAGCATACATTACACACCTAATCAGTTCTTAGTCAGGCAAAGATTACATAAATGTCATGATTTATATTAAAATAAGAATTTACACAGTGTAGGATTTGCTAATTTAATGGGATCCCCAAATGTTATTATCAGTGTCATATTTCCTAGGCCTGAAAAAAGTTTTATTAAGACACTTTGGCATTCTGCTTTTTCAATCAAAATTAAAATTAGGTTATAAATATTTATATATTACAAATTTCAACATGATAGGATATTTGTTCAAAATATTAAATAGCTGTCTCTCCCCCTCTCAGTTTTATAATTTTTCTGTCAATGAACCACTGTAAGAACATACCTTAGCTTACATTTTTCCTTTAAAGGAAATCTTTGCATAAATAGTTTTATATAATTTATTATTCCTACAAAAAGAATTGTGAAATGGCTTCACTTTTAATAAAATTTTAACAAAATATTATCTATGGTGATAAATATAGGCATATAGAGTAAAGGTAAAAATCTTTCTTGATGCTATATAAATTTTATTTTCTGGTAATATGGCTTACATTATAGTCTACATTTGTTTTTTAAAAAACACATATCTACAGAAAACCTACAGCTAACATTATACTTAATGGTGAGAAACTCAAAACTCTCCCTTTCTAAAATGAAGTACAAGTCATGGGTGTTTTTTCTCACCACTCCTTTTCAGTGTCAAAGTCAAAGTCCTTGCTAATGCCATAAGGCAAAAAAAAAAAAAAAAAAAAGAAAAAGGAAATGGGCAAATGTTATATAGATTGAAGAGGAAGGCATAAAACTGTTTTTGTTCTCATACAACATGATCATCTATATAGAAAATCCAAAAGAATCAACCAAAAAGCAAAACATAACAAAATGCAGAAACTCCTGAAACTAATAAGCAATTATAACAAGATTGCAGGGTGCAAAGTTACTATACAAAAGTCAATTGCTTTCCTATTTAACAATAATGAACAAATAGAATTTGAAATTAAAAACACAGTAACATGTATTAGCACTCCAGATATAAATACTTAGGTATGCATCTAACAAAATATGTATGATAGGTATATAAAGAAAACCACAAAACATTGATAAAAACATCACAGATCAACTAAATAGCCCTGGCTGAGTAGCTCAGTTCTTTAGAGCATAGTCCCAATATGCCAAAGTTGCAGGTTCGATTCCTAATCAGGGCACATACAAGACTCAAACAAGAAATGCATACATAAGTGGAGCAACAAATTACACCCTCTCTCTCTCAAATCAATCAATCAATAAAATTTCAATTAAAAAACTAAATAAATAGAGAGATGGCCAATGTTCATGAATAGGGAGATTCAATATTGTCAAGATGTCAGTTGTCCCCAACTTGTATTTCTCTATAGATACAATGTGATCCCAAACAAAATTTCAGCAAGTTACTGTATAGATATTAACACTATTCTGAAGTTCATGTGGAGAGGTAAAAGAAGCAGAATAGCCAATGCAATATTGAAGGAGAAAAACATGTTAGAAGACTGATGCTCTCCATCTTCAAGAATTAGTATAAGACTCCAGTAATCAAAACAATGTGGTATATGAAAACTAATAGAAAAATAGATAAATAGAACAGAATAGAGGACCCCAGAACAAAGCCCCATAAATATAGCCAACTGATCTTTGACAAAGCAGCAAAGGCAAAACACCACAGCTAAGACAGTTTTTTCAACAAATGATGCTGTAATAACTGGACATCCACATGCAAAAAATATTAAACCTAGAAACAGACTGTACACCCTTCATAAAAATTAATTCAAATGGATTATAAACCTAAATGTAAAACACAAAATATATGATTCCTAGGAGATAACAGAAAAAATCCAGATGATCTTGGGTACAATGATGCCATTTTAGATACAACACCAAAGATACAAACCATAAAATAAACATTTCATAATCTTAACACCATTAAAATTAAAATCTTTTGATCAGTGAAAGAAAAATATCAAGAGAATTAAAAGACAAGAGACAGACTCGGAGAAAATATTTGCAAAAGGCACATCTGATAAATGACTATTACCCAAAGAAATCTTAAAAGTCAACAGTAAGAAAACAACCTGATTTAAAAAGGTCAAAGGTCTTAACAGTTACTCTCCTTATCCAATAATATATACAAATAGTAAGTAGTATATAAATTGATGTTTCACATCATATGTCAACAGGAATATTCAAATTAAAAATTAGTGAGATACCACTATTAGAATGTTCAAAATCTGAAACATTGACAACAGCAAATTTGGTCAATGTGCAGAATTACTGGAGTTCTCATTCATTGCTGAAGAAAATAAAGTGGTACAACCACTTTAAAGACAGTTTGGTACTTTCTTACAAAACTAAACCCAGCCTTACCACAAGATCCAATAATTGTGTTTCATAGTATTTTCCCAAAGAAGTTAAAACCTATGTCCACAAAAAAACCTGCACACTGGTGTTTATAGCAGCTTTATTCGTATTTGCTAAAACTTGGAACCAACCAAGATATCCTTTTGTAGTGAATGAATTAATAAAATTTAATACATCCAGACATGGCAGAAAAGTAAATGCATCTTACTAAGTGAAAGAAGCCAATCTAAAAGGGCTACATAGTGCAGGATTCCAGTGATACGGCATTCTGGAAGAGGCAAAACTATGGAAAGAGTAGAAGTTCTGTGGTGGCTGGACTGGGGTGGGGGGTTGTAACAGGAGGTCAGTGGTGGAGATGTGGATAGGCTGTACACAGAATTTGTAGGGCAGTGAATATACTCCGTATGATCTTTTACTGATGAATATACAGGTATTGATTGACTTACGACCTATGCAACTTACGACCATTCGACTTTACGGCCACAGACGCTAGCCACGACTGCTCCACATCTGGAGCAGTGTTTGTATGCACCTGTATTTTGTAATTTTGTATGTTTTGCAAATATTAAACCAGTTGTACTGGTAATGCAGTGTTTTACTTAAACCTGACGAATGTAAAAATAAGAAACAAAATGGTGTAGAGATGATACAAATGGCATAAAATGAACAAAGAAAATTATGATATGTAACAATAATGAAAGAAAATTATGATAAAATAATGACTTAAAGATTTTTATAACATCATTTCACAGTACTGTACATATAGGCTTCTCAACTTATGACCAAATCATGTTACAACCCGTCTGTTGGAACCAATAGTGGTTGTAAGTCGAGCACTAGCTGTATGTCATTATACATATGTCTAAACCCATACCATGTACAACAACAAGAGTGAACCTTAAGGTAAACTATGGGCTTAGGGTGCTTAATATGAGTCAATATAGGTTCATATTTATAAAAAGATACACACACTTACATGCATGTGAGTGATGCCAATAACAGGGGAGGCTATGCATGGGAGCAGGGAGCATGGGAAATCTCGGTGCCCCCCTATCAATTCTTTTTGTAAATGTAAAACTGCTCTAAAAATAGTCTTTAAAAGAGCACTATTTTGTAAAATTCATTTATTCAACTTTTTTTTTTTTACAGGGACAGAGAGAGGGATAGATAGGGACAGACAGACAGGAACATGAGAGGTGAGAAGCATCAATCATTAGTTTTTCATTGTCATTGTGACACCTTAGTTGTTCATTGATTGCTTTCTCACATGTGCCTTGACCGTGGGCCTTCTGCAGACTGAGCAACCCCTTGCAGGAGCCAGCGACCTTGGGTCCAAGCTGGCGAGCTCTTTGCTCAAGCCAGATGGGCTCGCCCTCAAGCTGGTGACCTAGGGGTTTCAAACCTGGGTCTTCCGCATCCCAGTTTGATGCTCTATCCACTGTGCCACCGCCTGGTAAGGCTCAACAAATATTTTTTGAGAGTCGATTGTTTTATAGGCATTTCAGTACTGGCTACACAGGGATGACTAAGGTTGATGGACAGTTAAGTATATCGCAGGTAACATATAACAAAATAAATAACTTGAAAGTGGCTTAGAGATAATTTTTCTCACTAAGAAGAAATCCTGAAATAGCTGATTCCAGGATTAAATTAAATGACTTCAGTGTAAGTAAGTCATGATGGGCCCTGGCTTTATCCTTCTCTTCTCAGCCTTCCCCGGTTGCTGGCTGTCTCTCCCTCATGGTTAAGATGACAGCAACAGCTCCCAGGGCCCTGTCCTCACAAGATAACGTGACAAAAATAGTAATATAGGCGGAGTTTTGCCTCCTTGTGACACAAGTGACCACATACCTGGTTTACCAGGGACCATAACAGTTTATACCTTCTTGTTCTTCTAAAATGTCCTGGAGTAGCTAATAAATTATATCAGTGTTCCAGCAATATCCTTTTTTTTTAAGGGACAAAAATACTTCCTAGAAGCTCCTTCAGAAAATGACCTTATGAGTCCTAATGGTCAGAATTAAGTCACCTGCTCATCCTCTAACTGCAGGACAGTTTGACTGAGTAAACATGTGACATTCGAAACCTTCATAGCAGGTGGAGGTTTCTATTGGCCGAACAGAAGGGGAAGAGAATGACTGTTGGGTGAACAGTCAAGAGTGTCAGTCACAGAGACTGGTCTGTGTTTTCATAGGAATAAGTGGGATTTCCCCAAGTTGCAGAGCCTGCAGGAAGAAATATGTCCCACCATGCTCCACCAACACTTTCTACATGGCTCATGAAGAATATCTATGTAAGGGTGTCACATATGTTCTTCTGAACACGCCTACTGACTGGCTTCCTATTTTCTACATATTGTTATATTCCTCTGGGCATTTTTCTGGACACAGTGGCATAGCCAGGATTCTGCCAAGTACCATGTTTTCTACTGCACTATTCTCAAGGGTGCTTTTCATGGTTTCAAAGCTGCTCAGAGGTCTGGGGCAAAGGAGGGAAGAAAGCCACTCTCTTTACATGTTGTGCTGTTAGCAATATCTAAAGTGTTGCTATTAGTGTCCTAGAGCTGACAAAGTGTCTGGAGGTTGAGGGGGACATGAATAGGGTTCCATTATTCAGCGCTCCTTTATTCCACGCACTGGTGCCCTCACAGTGGAAGCTTCTGATCAACTTTGGCGATGAAGTGAGTAGAAATAATGAGCAACCCTTCCAGATAAAAGCACTTACAAACTGTATGTGAACCTGCCTTTCTCTTTCTTTCTGGACCTACTGCACAGGATGTATTGATACTGAGGTGATATGACAGAAAAAGGGCGTGGAAGGCTGAGCACGTGCGAGAAGGCCACTGTTCTGCAGCAACGACTGGAACCACAGCAGACTGTGCATGGGGAGCAATATTTGTGCCCAGAGCATATTTGTTACCATAGAATAGCTTAGTCTATTTTGACTGAGATTCATCTTTATGGATAGGCTGCCTGTTTCCTGTAGAATTCATGTGCAAGTTCAATGGACGTTGGCCTGGGAAGAAGGAAGTTTGTGTCTCTCTTCTGGCAGCCAGGACTTTCATCCTGGGTCAGGACCATTTTATTATTCTTTTGTTCAGGAGTCCTCTCTTAAGAGCCTCTTTGAATATCAAACAGTTAGTTTTCTGGAGGGTGATCTAACAATTATTTTGTGTTTCCTAGGTATATCTAAATTCATAACTTGGATTCTAGTTGGTAGTCTCCTGATGCAGAAAAAGAATCAGTGAATATACATAAACACACTCCATAAGCAGAATAGACATTATATACCTGAGCAGGTGATACCGGGAACAGGCAATGGGGACATCTCAATGGGGAGGGAAAGAGCTCATCACAAAGCAGATGAGACTTTGGGTGCGGCTTGGAGAACATATAGTTTGCATGAGACAGGGATAACAAAGGGAAGAAAAGAGAGGAACATCTTCTAATAGCACTTGGAGAGGATGTGACTCAGAAAGGATAAAAGGAAGAACAAAATGCTTAGAAGCTTATACCCCTATTCACCCATATTTCTTAACCCTTTGAGCCGTGAGTATTTTTCATGCTCGCTGAACCCCCCGGGAGTGAGGTTTTTTTTTTTTTTCAAAAAGTGAAATTAGTTACAGTTCTATTAACTTAAAATCATGTTTGTTTGATAACCAATTTATGGAAACAAGAAGAACATACATTTGCCTTTTTTAAATGTTGCCTTACACATTTTAAAAATAAATCGATTGTACTCTAGATAGTCAGGAGACATGAGGGTGTACATGAACGTTTGTACTACACAAAGGGTTAGGTCATTTGAACTGCTCGGTAAAGAAACCCATTTTGAAGGACCTTATGTAAACAACAGGAGTCTGTACATTACTAAAGATTAGAAGTCCAGACCCAGATGGAAGCCTGGGGAGGGCTCAGAAATGTTGGTGATGTCTTTGAAATTGGTACCTTTCTCTCTACTATTCAAGTCTTTGATATTTTCATGCAGGCTCTTTCTATGAATGTGGGCTCTCGCTTGGAGTTTATACCCTTCAAAAATAGTAACTTCTAGAAAAAGATATATATATATATATTACACACCTCTTTCTCAAAAGTTTTAGTAAATCTTTAGAAATTAGATAACATAACCATGGTCTGCTATGGGTCATGTGCAGCTCTAAAAAGAATCTTTACGGTGGCCAGGATGTGACATAAGATAAGCTCTTGCACCCAGAGCCACAGGTTTGAATCAGTCCCACCTGAACCACATGGGCTGACAGTAGAGTGTGGAGTTCCCAGGGTGAAGATGTGCAGTTGTAATAGAGGCTGGGTAGGTAGAAATAATAATCACTCTTAGAATGCTCCTCCGACAAGGGACCTTAGTGGTAGCCTAGCTGAAATCTTTCACCTGCATGTGAGAAAATGAAGTCCTAGAAAAGGAAAGCCCAAACGAAAGTATACTGGAAACTTTCTAATTAAATATAACAGGGATCCCAAATTAAGTCAATCAAAAATTTCTACCTTGGCAATGAATCATTAAAAATATATAACTACATTAAATATTTGAGTTCAAATTAGAAACACATCAGTCACTCTTTAATTTTCTGATGTGAAATCAAGGTATTTTTTATGACTAATGATGCATCACCTGATTGGCCTTCTTGTCATAATATTGAGAAAAATCAACTATAATAAAATTTATTTTTGCAATATTTAAGATAAAATGAAAGCTGAACCATAGTTGCAAATTAACCTAATTGCAGTATTTTTTTAGTGTTTATGACTTCTCTCCAAATTTATTATTGTTTTGCCCACAACTAACAGTGACAAACTTTTACTAAATATTTCCAAAGAATTCAAATTTATTTACTTTGAAATAGCATATCTTTCTTTTTCTCTTTCCACTCAATTCATTGGTTTATACACATTATACTTGCATTAACTAATTACAGTAAAACCTACATATTACTGGAATGACCAGATAAGCATAAAATCTAGCTAGATCTCAGCAGTCAGAAATTCAACCAGCAGGACGCACCAGAGATCAGAGTAGCAGCTGTGAGTGTTTAGTGCACTGGTACATCGCACAGTGTATCTGCAAACAGCACAGATATTTTCTTATCAGTTTACATCTTTGATGGTTATGAAATGATTAGAGGCCAGTTAAGAGGAATTAGTTAGGACAGCAACTATCCTGAGACAAGAGATAGCATGGCTCAAATTCTGGGGCAGTCTACTTATAAAGCAACTCACAGTGATTGTTCTCAGGTCTCCTTTGATATCCTGGTTTCAGATTTATCTGTTTATGTTTCTTACCACTAGCTGAAAGCCAATCATCTCAAGTTTAAACATCACAAGATTAAAAATAAGATGCTAGCATTGTTTCTCTCTCTTTTTTAATGCTATAATTCTTCATGCAGACATTGTTCCCCACCAAATCTGCTCTCCCTCCCTTGTCAGTCTGTTCTATTTGTAGACACAACACAGTCTCTAAAGGACATTCCCACTGGAATATCTAAGACTAACAGCGGCAGCCTTGTCTGCACTTTCTACTTCCTGGGGAATTAGAGCTGAGCCTTTCTTTTTACTTTTTATTTTCTGAAGTGAGAAACAGGAAGGGGGAGGCAGACAGACTCCCGCATGCGCTCGACCGGGATCCACCCGGCGTACCCACCAGGGGGCGATGCTCTGCCCATCTGGGCCATTGCTCCGCTGCACCCAGAGCCATTCTAGTGCCTGAGGCGGAGGTCATGGAGCCATCCTCAGTGCCCGGGCCAACTTTGTTCCAATGGAGACTTGGATGCTGGATAGAGAGAAGAGAGAGGGGAAGAGGTAGAGAAGCAGATGGGTGCTTCTCCTGTGTGCCCTGGCTGGGAATTGAACCTGAGACATCCACATGCTGGGCCAACACTCTACTGCTGAGGCAACCGGCCAGGGCAGCTGAGGCTTTCTTTATATGCTTGTAACATTTCAGTGAGTCACCTAATTGAGCTATTGTTCTAGTCCAGTACAGGAAGTCCCTTTAAAACTGATAATAGCCTGACCAGAGAGTGGCACAGTGGATAGAGCGTCGGACTGGGATGTGGATGACCCAGGTTCGAGACCCCAAGGTTGCCAGCTTAAGCGCGGGCCCATCTGGCTTGAGGAAAAGCTCGCCAGCTTGGACCCAAGGTCGCTGGCTCGAGCAAGGGGTTGCTCGATCTGCTGAAGGCCCACGGTCAAGGCACATGTGAGAAAGCAATCAGTGAACAACTATGGTGTCACAACGGCAACAAAAATCTGATGATTGATGCTTCTCATCTCTCTCCGTTCCTGTCTGTCTGTCCCTGTCTATCCCTCTCTCTGACTCTCTCTCTGTCCCTGTAAAAAAAAAAAAAAATTGATAAGAAATTTAAGATGAACCAAGATAGCAAGAAGCAATTGAAAGGGAAGGAAAGGAAATGTGTACAAACCCACACATGAAATTTCTGGTGAGATCTTGAATTGGCGGTTTAAGTGCATCCTCCTATTAAATGTCTTAGAACAGAAAGTCAAAGATACAAAACATTTTGGATGAATATTTCCCCATCCTGAGAAAACTTCGAATTCATACAAACAGGCAGTTTTCCAGGTAATGTAGATACATTCAAATATAATAGACAGACAAGATAAGTTTAGCATTTAAAATATTCACCACGTATTAAGCTCTCTAGTAAATGCCAAGTTTGTGGGAATAGAGATGGGAAACCACAGGCAATCCGCAGGTGTGGGCATTGCCCTCGAGGCCAGAATCTAGCTGTGGGGGCCACATGAGGACATGAGTATGAGTGATGTGTGCTGGAAAGCGGGTATGTGGCACCTTTTGGACAAGGGGAACAATGAGTTTGGTTTAGCAGAGTAGACTAACTCTAGAAAAAAGCAGAAAGTTTTTTATAAAGATTAATGATTTGATCTATCTTGAAGAAAAAGTTTATTTTCCAGATCGATAAGAAACAGGGGAAATGGGAAATCTTGGTAGCTTTTGGGTAGTAAAGGGATCTGATAAGTGTACGTGCCAGGAATCCAGAGCAGGCTGCTGAGGCTTGAGCTGGTGACCTGCGTCCACATCCTCCAATCTGTGGTCTGGCTGCATTAGATCCTGCTGCCCAGTCTCTCTTATTCCTCCTGTGTCTCTTTGTAACTTACAAGCTAGTCTTTAAGGGAGTGTATTTTAGAGTAATTATCCAACATGGCATTTCCTTATTTACATTCTTCTTTATCATATGACACCTGCACACTAAGACAGCAACTTCATGAGAGCAGGGACCTGGCCTACCTTGGCACCTGCCATATCTCAGTGTTTAAATAAGTGCCTAATACACTGCTAGATCTTATTAGCATTTATGAAAGACTCAATGAAAGAAACTGTCATGACATTGAATAGTGATCTTCTAACTGCTCTCTTATTAAATAAGGTTATAGGTTTAAAAGACATACGTATTGCGGTTCAAGGCAATATTTCCTTTCTTGGTGTTTCTCTCAGATTCACTTAACAAAATCTTGTGACATGTGGAACATTCCAAGTAATCAAGGAAGGCTAAAGTAGGACATATCTAAATTGGAGCCAGAGATATTTTGGTTCAGTTCTTAGCTTTGATCTTCTGGTTTTAGGAACAATAAAGAAAGCATTCACGTCAATCTTGAGTAAAACAGCATGAAATAACCAACCTTTGTATGCCAGGTTCAGAACACACTTTGTCTTTTTCCTACAGACAATGCGGACTTAGTCCAGGAAACAAGCTGTTCTACAGACCCAATTGAAAATCATCACCAATCGTCGCAGCCATTATAGTTCGCTTTTAAAATTCGCCCTTCATTACACTAGCTCCCTAATGTTAGTGATTATGGCACAGATGAAAGATGCTGGCCTGTGACCCTCACTGGCTGTAATCAGAGGACCCAGGACAGCTTACTCTTTGAGAAGCCTTGTGCTTTGGAGGACAGAGTTGAAGGCGACTTGGGCATTTTTTTGCTCTGTGGACTTGTTGGTGGCTTAGAGAGCATAACTGAGAGTCCTAGTTAATGGGGCAACAGAAGAGAGAAATGTGCCAGTGGTCTCTGGACTCAGCAGACAATGCAGAGACATTGAAAATTAGAATCGTTTTGGCTCCAGAGCTGGAGGAGTGCTGCCAAGTTCTGGAGACATTCAGAGGTCCCCCGTGAGCGGCAGGCAGCCAGCAGGGCTGCAGCCGACCTTTCCGGGCACAGTGCCTATCATCATCAAATTGAAAGGGGAATAAACAACATCCGTGGCGAGCAAACACAAGGGCCCTTTTTTCTATAAACGAAGAATAAATACAGATAGAAGATAAAAGAAGATGAACACTGTTCTCACGAAGGAACTGCATTTGCCAGCACTTTGGCCTAAGGCAATTTACTGTTAATTATCCAGGCAGACACAAAACAGACCAGTCAAAAATTCAAATGTTTACAGAACATGTTCAAAATATGGGTCTAAAGAAAACAACTGTTGATGATCAGTTGGCTTTTTCTTATTTATATATGAAGGCAAAGTACTGTATACAAGAGTGGTTCTTAACCTTTTTTGAGGTACCGAACCCACCAGTTTCATATGCGCATTCACCAAACCCTTCTTTAGTGATAAATAAAATAAGATTTTTTTTTCCAAATTCAAGACATAGGTATATTTTTTTTACTGGTGCACAAAATGAGCCGTGCATGAACATCACCTTGCTCAAAGAACAAAACCAACAAAGTGCATGAACTCACAACAAATTACGATATTACTTTATTCTGGCCTCCACGGCAGAGGCTTCTCCGAACCCCTGAGACCGACTCATCGAACCTCTAGGGTTCGATAGAACCCAGGTTAAGAACCACTGGTATAAACAAAGATAAAGGGATTTAGCAATATTATGAGTATTTGTGTGATGTTCCACTTTATTAAAGTTCAATATGAAATATCCACTAAAAGGAGAAAAAGAAGAAAAAAATAGAAAAGAGAGAAAAAGCTTACTAGCCCATATACAATATAGTCCACTTACAGTTTCATTTGAAAAATTTCATAGCTTTGTTCATAGCTTGTTGCAATGGAATGCATTATTTTTTTCAGGTCCTTAGGAGTGTGGCACAGTAAATGCATAGGCACAATCATAATGTTCTACCATCATTGTGAGTGAACAAACCTTGCCTGTACTTTGTAGCAACAGAAAAGAAAAGATGGCTAGTAGAAGGCACAGCAATTCGAAACAGCCAAGTGAACACTGTCATTACTTTATCTGGATGGGAGTGAAAAGTTTTGCATGAAGATTTACTGCTTCAACACATTCAAGTAATATTTTTATTGACAATAACATTTCTCTCCCATTTCAATGTTTGTGACCACCTTTTTTTCTTTTTCTTTCTTTCTTTTTTTTTTTCTTTTTGGCAGATTCAGGATGTGTTTTTGCATTTGACTGAATAATTGTGTAAATCTCCCAATAGATGTGGAAAACGTATTGGGTGTCAAGACTTATATAAAAACTTTGAGATACTAATTTCCTAAAATATCTTGAAACTGAGGCTGATAACCATGGAGTATGGGCATTCATGTCTGTGTGGCATCTATAGTTTATTAAGAGAGGACATCATAGAAACACTTTAATCTGTTGCTTTGCTAAGATTCTCACCCAACTCTTACGTGTCATTCCTCCACAGAGTCACCTGAGTGAGCCTTCTTACCCCCTCTGATCCCCTCCCACTTATATTCACAGATGCTATTCAGAGTGTCAGAATAAAATACAAATTTTATAGTGTGTTTCCCAAGACCTTTCACAATCCAACTCTGGCTCACTTCTCAGCCTTGTTTTGTGCCAGGTTCTTATGTGGTCTATGATTCCTCCATCCACTTAGGCATCCAACCACTTAAAAATCTGTTTGAGCACCTGCCCCATCAGTCTAAGTCCTAGGTGCTGAGGGTAACATGGTGTGCAACAGGTACACTTCCAGATAGAGACAAGCACAGGGCACTGCAACAGTAGGGAATGTGTAGGGTGATGTAGAGGCAAGAGAAAGGGTTCGTATCTCAGGTGGGACCGGGGAATGGGCACAGACAGCTTGCGAGGAATATTCATGTCTAAGCTGACACTCAAAGGATAAAAAGGAGTTATTCAGTTCCATAGTGTATCACCTGGTACTGTTGGAGAAGGAAGAGTTTTCCCAATGTCCTGTAAAAAGAAAATGGTTTTTTAAACAACTAGAATTTTAGAATGACTATCATTGCAGGACTGTGCTGCAGAGAAACTGATCTGCCATTTCCTCAACATGTTCTACCTCTTCACTCCTCTGCTCCTGTCTCTTGGGTTGGAAGCTTTTCCTAGGGCTTTTTCTCATTCCTGCCTGGTGAGTTCTAAGTCATCCCTTTATGTTTTGCTTTCTGATGGGAGACTTCGCCAATGATATCACCACCCAAGAGAAGCTTCCACAATGTCTCCTTTGTGCCCTGGGGCAGCTATTCCGTGTTGCACTAGGGTGTTTGACATGTTACACAGTCACAAACTATTTTCTGACACTTTTGTGCAGGGCTGTGAGCTTCAAGGGTAAGGATTTTGCCCTCATCTTTTTTTACCAGCTTAGCAAAGAACAGGAAACACCACTGACAATCACAGTTTTTGAATAAAAAGAAGTGGATATAGTTAAATCATCCTGTAGTCTGTGCTCACCTGTAAATATATTGATCTGGGGTGTAAGAGAGGCAATCTGTTCCAGGGAATGAAATTAGTGCAAAGCTTCCAATGAACACACCGGGACTCGTGGGATCTTTATGTCCCCAGATAACACAGAAAGGCAACAGTGACAGAATCACAACCCAGCTTGTTTGAAAGGGCCTACACACATAGTGCAGCCTTCTGGGAGAATAATTAATTAAACTAGAGTGGGGAAAGATAAAAAGAAATGCAAATATTTGATCTCTTTTCGAGTGAGAGAATATAGTGCTTTTTAATGTGCAAGTGTGTTTTAGGGAATCTTTGGAGACCTAACCCCTCAGAAAAGACACACAAAGCAGGATACCCATGGATGAGTTTCCCTCCTTTACAGTGTCTTCTATTAGAAATAATTTTTCTTTTCAAATGAAAGAAGAACATAAATTGTAAGAATGCCAAAGTTTCAGAGATACATGCTTTAAACACTCCAAGTAGCACCAACCACTATTCAGCATATCATGAGCTGACAAAAGCCCTACCTTCCACGGTTGCTCGTTTGGGCTGAATGGTGATGGCTCCTTCCGCAATATCTTCATGCTGGTACAGCGGGTTTATTTTGGATCCCCAGCTGTCCGATCCCACCCAAAGAAAATGGCCCACTTGGTCCGCTCTTTTGGCTGCTGCCAGGATTTGCCTGCAGAAAAGAACACGAAAAGACATATCATGATGAAGAGTACTTGTTGAATGGATGCAAATTCGGAATCAAGCTGAAGAAGAACAAGGTACTGTTTCTCAAAGCATAAATACTTCATGCCAAAAATGTAAGCCAAAAGATTTATATCCCTAATATATAAGGTGATTTTGTAAACTAATAAGGAAAATGATCAAAGCAGCTTGAGCAAACTAAACAAATCATCTCAAAAGTCAACAGATTAAAGGAGAACTATAAATGACCAACAAGCTGGTCATGCACATACATTAGAAAGGAGGAACAAGCGAATTAGAACAAGAGACCAAGTTCACTTCTTGTAGTGGCCAAAATGTTTGTTTTATTTTATTTTGTGTTTAGAGTTTGCCAAGGGGCCAGAGAAATGAGCCCTCTCACGGCTGGTGGTAATGCCATTTCTGGAAAGCAGTATGTCAGTCTAGAAGGGTTTAAAATTATTGATTAAGATGGATAAAACTCCAGGTTAAGCTTGAAAAATGTACTACCAATGTTTATAAGTAAAAATAATATATATATGTAACAAGGTATTTGAATATTAATCATAACTTTTAACATTTACTTGTAGAATTTAACTTTAATACACAAAATAATTTTGTCCTTGTTACTTACAATACAAAAGTATAGTTGTCATGGTTAAAGAGCTAGTTTTTATTTAAAAATAATAAGGTCCTGGCTGGTTGGCTTAATGGTAGAGCATAGGTCCTGCGTGTGGAAGTCTCAGGTTCAATTCCCAGTCTGGGCACTCAGGAGAAGCTCCCACCTGCTTCTCCTCCCTTCCCTTTTTTGCTTCTCTCTCTCTCTCTCTCTCTCTTTCCCTACCTTCCTGCAGCCATAGCTCAATTGGAGAGAGTTGACCACAGGCTCTTAGGATGACTCCATGGCCTCTACCTCAAGTGCAAAGAGAAGCTTGGTTGCTGAGAAAAGGAACAATACCCCACATGGGCAGAGCATTGTCCCTTTGTGGGCTTGCCAAGTGGATCCCAGTGGGGTGCATGTGGGAGTCTGTCTCTCTGACTCCCCTCATCTCACTGAATTAAAAACAATAAATAAAAAAAATAATAAAATAAAACTAGTTATTCATGGAAAAGTTATTACAATAATATTTTTGGAAGATCAGAGAATAGACAAGAAGTAACTACATTTGTAAAACAGGATGTTAATAAAATGACATTGACAAGTAATATCACAGGGGAAGTGGCTTGTTTGTCTCTCAGGACTTGGAGGGAGGTACAAGGGAGGGAGTTACCACAGAGTTACACGGCTAAATTCAGTAAGGATTAGTTGAAAGATTGTATAAAGAATGGCCAAAACAACCCATGTTTTCTTCTCTTCCCATATCGGATACAGAGCGGTAATTCTCTAATAAAAATTTAAGAAATAGGTTCTGATGTTGTGAACACTCAAAGAACAGAAGGTTGTGGTTTAGTGATGATGGGTTACACATGAGAGTGGTGAGGTTGGGGGAAAGAAGTTAAGGTTACCATTAAGTATTGATATGATGAACCCTCTATTAAATGTACAGAATTCTGGAACCCAAGGGTGTATTGTTCCTGGCAGAAAACAGCTTTTCTGGAAAATTCTGAACCACCCCAGAAAAAAGATCCTAGATATCGACACAGAGAGATCCTCTAATGAAACTAGACCAGTCCACCAAGAGCCCGATCGATTGACACATCCATAAAACGTTTTAGTATTTTACCCAAATGGGAACTGCTAGAAATCACCCATAATTGTGGAAAATCCCCAATTTAAAATAGAAAGCAAAAAACAAGGAGGGAAAAAAACAGTGTGGGTGGAGCAGAGATAATATATATAAAATACAATTAAATGAGAATTATCTATAATCGAGAGCATGATTAAACCAAGAAATAGGTTATTAAAATTATGTTGTAAGATAAAAAGAAAGTTCTGAAGAAAATTCTCCAGGAAGAAACCATAACAAAAGGGTAGTACATAAACAGAAAAAAATAAATGTTTTTTTTAAGGTTTTTTTTTTAACATTAATTTTAGAGAAAAAGAGACAGAGAGAAATCAATTTGTTGTCTCTTATTTACACATTCAAAAGTTGATATTTACATGTGCCCTGACCGGGAATGGAACCTACAACCCTGGAGTATTGGGATGATGTTCTAACCAATTGAGCTACCCGGTCAAGGCTAGTGAAAGATAAATGTTTTAAAGAATGAGTCCAGGAAGACATACATACAACTAATAACATTTCCAGACAATATACAGAGAAATTAAAGTGAAATGTTTTTAATAATATTTTTAATAAAGAAAAATCCAAGAAATTGAAAGTACAAGTTTTCATATTAAAAAGGGCCATCCAGCATAATATTGCAGAAAAATCCAGCATCTCATAAAATTAATAATTTCTTAAAATCATGACAATATTCTTAAAAACTTTCAAGAGAAAAATTTTAACACATGCAGAGGAATAATAAGCAGAGAAAATAAAATGATGGATAATGGAGCAATATCTCCCAATTTTTGAGGAAAAATTATTTTATAATCTAGAATTTTAATATGTAACACATAAGGTTCCAATAGAGATAGAATTAGCATAATCAGTGAATACTATTGATTTTTTCATCCAAAAGTAGAACCTCTAGCTCCCTGCAAGTTACTAGCCCTGAAACTCATTAGTCACCATCGCTATTTACTATAATAATTTATGTGCTAGTTATTATGTGTTTAAATGTAAATATGAATCCAGCCTGACCAGGCGGTGGCACAGTGGATAGAGCATCAAACTGGGATGCGGAGGACCCAGGTTCAAGACCCCGAGGTCGCCAGCTTAAGCGCGGGCTCATCTGGTTTGAGCAAGACTCACCAGCTTGGACCCAAAGTCGTTGGCTTGAGCAAGGGATTACTCAGTCTGCTGTAGCCCCCCGGTCAAGGCACATATGAGAAAGCAGTCAATGAACAACTAAAGTGCCACAATGAAAAACTGATGATTGATGCTTCTCATCTCTCTCCGTTCTTGTCTGTCTGTCCCTATCTCTCTCTCTCTCTCTCTGTCTCTGTTAAAAATATAAAAATAAATAAATGTAAATATGAGTCCAGACCTTACATTCCCAATGACTAATTAAATGTGGAGTCAGAATAAGAACATTTTTAAGTATAAAGGCAAAAACATTTTTCTTTAATTTGCAATTTATTAGTTATTAGAGGATGACATCGGAAAATGAGGAAATAAACTATGAATAAAAATTTTTAGAAAGAGGAAAACAAAGAAAAATGAAGATATCAGGAGGGAAGTACCTAAGAAAAGTAATGAAACTCACAGATCACCTTATGCATGGACAATTACTAAACACTGATTTATATTAAATGAAAATCTGATATAACAATATTAGGAAGATAAGAGAGAACTGATTGAGCCAAATTCTACCTAACACAAAATGAATGAGTAGATTATATTTAAAGTTAATAATTAAAAAGTTATATTATAGATATATTATGCAGGTAAGGCCTGAAGAGAGAGCTAAAAGAATTAAAATTGTTGCTTTAAGAGAACAGAACCAGAGTTTAGTGAAATGGGACAGGAGGCCAATATTTCGCATCAAAATTGTTTTAGTCATATTTAAAAAAATATGCATTTATTATTTTCAAAAAAATAAAGCACAATCAATTGTTTACATTTAATGCAGAGGTACCACTTCTACTGATCTACCCAAAGGAAACAATCAAAGAGGCGTCAAGATCGCATGTCCATTCCTGGAGATGCTGGAATGTGATGCGGCAGGGCACTGGCTAAGGACTGATATCCACAGGATGAATGGCGAGCAACTAAAAATATGCCTAGGGTAATTTCCACAAGGTATTAAAAAAAGAAGTCAAATAAAAAAATACTGCAAAAAAACTGTTCAATTCTTATATAATAAAAGCAGGCCAACGATTGCCTGTATTCTGTGCATATATAAGCAGTTAAAAGCATGGGATCGTATGATAGCATGAAAAATAGGGATGCCCAAGGCAGGGGATGTTGGGGGGAAACTGGTTAATTTTTTATCTTAAATAAATTGAAATATATATATGTGAGAAAGAAGATGCATAATATACAATCTATTGTTAACAACAACCATCCCTTGAGGAGGTGCTGGTGGAGAAAATGAAAAGGTGGAGAGAAACCCACTGAAACATGGAAAGAAAGATGAAACTGATGTAAATACAAAAGGTGGACATTCACGTTAACATAATTACGTGAAAGTACAGCGTTATTTATTACGATCGATAAAATTAAACATTTTAAAGTACTTATGGTATAAAAAGTGGAATGTGAATTGCAAAAAGGTAAAATATAAAATTCATTGCAATCCTGATTCTGTTGGGGAAAACTTATGTATTACTAACATTTAGAACTTTATTAGTAGTTATCTCTGAGTGTTGGGACTGCAAATTTTATAGGGGTTACAGAAAGTCATAGTTTGGAATTATTATCTCTTGCATTTAATTTTTTTAGATAATCAGGAAGCAAAGTGAACTTAAGTCTTTCTTTCATTAAAGAGCAATAGTAGCCCTGGCCAGGTCACTCAGTGGATAAACTGTTGCACCAGAGGTCATGGCTCAATCTGTCAGGGCACCGAGAAGCAATCAATGAGTGCACAACTAAGAAAACAACGAGTTGATGCTTCTCTCTTTCGCCTTTCACCCCTCTTCCCTTTCCTCTCTCATTCACTCAATCAATAAAAAATTCTAAAAAATAAAAATAATCAGAGCAATAGCAAAAGCTTCCCCATGTTTTCTAATAAATTTAAAATAGCCATGTATTATTTTATAATAAGAATAAACTGTTCAAGGTAAAAAATCCATTTTTGTCTAAAATCCAAAATACTAGTACTCATGGCTGATTAGAATCTTAGTTTCAAAATCTAGATGTTTTTTCACTGTAATTCTTTGACAAAGTATTCGAAGTTAATGTTCTAAGAAATCTCAAAATTTATCATCGACAGTTTAAATTTCCTGAAGACAGAAATAACATAGCATTGTAGGTCATTAATACTCTTCAGACATCAGTGTGTTTAAGATTATGTTTTAGAAGAAACATATATGCACTAAATTCTATTTCTGTGCTCAAGAGCTATTACCACTATCACTACTATGAATTATAGTATGAAATAATAAACATATAAAACTCCAACACAAAAGGAATGAGCACAGCTACTGAGAAGATTATATACATTTTTATATCCCAAATGAAAACCTCACACTACCTAAAATACAAGACTATTAAAACCAACTTCTCAATTTTTCTCTATGCGTAAAACTTTTATGTGCTTGGCACAATGTATTTAAAAATTAACACAAAGTCACACCTCATCAGTGTATTACATATTTTTAAAATGTGTAAATAGGTATGGAAATTATTTATGGGATGATTAAGAAGGTATCAGTACTGTTAAAAAAAACTGGAGCAAAAAGACAGGGTAATATTATGAAAACAAAATTTTTTTATATAACTAAATCACAGCATGGAAGAAAATCCCCTAAGAGCAATACTATCAGCATTTTATAAGGATAAACTGATATATTTAAGGGATAATCAGAAACAGTTTTCAGCCCTGGCTGGTTGGATCAGTGGCTAGAGTGTCTGCCTAGCGTGTAGATGTTCTGGGTTCAATCCCAGGTCAGAGCACACAGGAGAATGACCATCTGCTTCTTCCCCCTCCCTCTCCTCCTTCACTTCCTCTTCCCTTCTCACAGTCAGTGGATCAACTGGTTCAAGTGTTGGCCTGAGTGCTGAAGATAGTTCAGTTACTCCAAGAGCATCAGCCTCAGGCACTAAAAATAGATTGGTTGATTCAAGCATCGGCCCAAGATGGAGTTGCAGGGTGGATCCCGGTTGGGGCTCATGCAGGAGTCCATCTCACTATCTGTCCTCCTCTCGCTTAAAAAAACAATCAGCTTCCATGTAGAATAGCATGTTTAAAATACACCTTGAAGAACAGGAATATTTTCAAAAAGTAGAGAGGGAGAAAAGAAAAACCATGAGCAAACAAGAGTAATTAGGAAATGTTGGAGGACCTGAGTCATGGATTTTGAGCAGAGAATTGGGTGAGTGAAGATGAGGTATAAATGTTAAAATAGACCCACATGTTATAGCATCATGAAGTCCAGAAAGGCAAACCTGCATTTAAATTATCAAATAGTGGGCATTACACTAGATATTTTATTCATCCATTGAATGCATTTATTGAACATATCCTATGCACTAAGCACTGTGACAGAGACTGAGGATATAAAAGGAAGTCAAAAGAGACATCATTATTGACTATATTCCCTGTGCTGTACTTTACATCCCCTTGACTACTTTATAACCACGAGTTAGTACTTCTTCATTCCTTCTTTTCCATCCAGCCCTCTAAACCTTCTCCTCTCCAGGAACCATCAGTCTATTCTCTGCATCTATGAGTCTGTTTCTGTTTTATCTTTTTATTTTTGTTATTGTTCTTTAGGTTATACATATAAGTGAAATCATATGGTATTTGTCTTTCTCTGACTTATTTCACTTAAACATAATACCGTCTAGGTCCATCCATAATGTTGTAAATGGTAAGATTTCATTCCTTTTTGTGGCTGAGTAATATTCTGTCGATAATATGTGTATTGCAAATTTTCTTTACCCACTCTAAATGAATATAAAATAATATCAAATGTAAACTGCAATTTAAAAATAAGTTAAATAAAAATAATTTGGTAACAAATATGAAAAATTGAAAGTGGTTCTAGAAGATTAATGTAGGAAAGCTGGAATAAAGTAAAAAAAGAGGCATCATCTCAGGCCTAATGATGCTTACAGACTAACACTAAATAAACAATTAAACATTGTAAAATGACATCAGCAATATAAACTATGAAGAATTTGCCAAAGCTGCACTGCCGAGAAATCAACATTGTTCAGAAAGCAGTAGTAGGGAGGACGTTAGACTGATGCGCCGAGGAAATAAAAATTGTCTGGGTAAGTGGAGCTAGAGAGACCTGGGAGGGAGGAGCCACACGGGCCCCCAGGCCTGCAGTGCAGAGAACCTGGGGGAGTACAGGGTGGAGTAAGACTGTAGTAGGACAAGGCAGGATCACCGTAAAAACAGCTCAAAAGGATCTTCATTGTATAAGTGGGAGAACTGAGGCCTCGAGAAGTTAGGAAGCAGGACAGAGGACGGGGAAATTGCCCAAGATGAGACAATGCTTATTTAAATAGCATGAATACTTCAGGTATCTTCACTTCAGGTTTAATGCTCTTTCCACTGAACAGTCCTGCCACCTGTGATCAGAGCTCCACAATGGCAAGGCAGATGGATTCTGAGGTGGCAAGTAGGGTACACATGGACAGGAGAGACATAGACCAGGAGGCTGACCGTGATGGCATTGCAATAACCCAAGCAGGATGGGATAATGAGCTGGGACCTTAAACTTTACCCTTGAGAAAAGATATTAACTCTCAAATTCAGTGATATAATACTTTAAACTATAAGACAAAGATTTAGTAAAACCAGCACAACTCTCACGTTGGCAGAAAGTAACCAGCACAATTACTGCATGTGGCAATATTCATAGTTTTTTAAAGAAGGGACATATCTTTGTCTTGGAAACATCTTTTCTAGGTATTTATAAACACTTAGAAGCATATAAAATAGCACATTTGTATATTATTATATGCTTGTATTATATCAATTATATAGTCACACATTATATATTATGTGTATATTTATATTTGTGCACACAGATTTGTGACAAAGAAGCTTATTGTAGCATGATTGATAATTTAAAAAGTCTGTAATCAAACATACATGCCAATCAAAAAGGGAGCAGTAGATAAATTGCAATGCAGATATAAAATACCATGATGCACGGCTGCTCCGAGGATGAATAGCTGTGCAGGTCCTGACAACCAGTGTCCGGCGCGTTAAATGGTCAGGGGAGGTAGCCGGAAGCAGATAGAGATGTGAGCACAGTGCAGCAGCCTAGCAGCCTGTGTAAATGCAGACTGTCTCTAGAAGGATGTGTAAGAAATTGGTAATTGGACATTTTGTCTGGAAAGGAGACCTTGTCAGCTGGGAAACAGGATGGACAAAGTTATACTGTTACCTAGATCTTTTTACAGTTTTTGAGTTTTTAATTATGTATACTTACTTTTATTCTAAAGAAGGTAAATAAATAAGGATTCTGGACCACGGTGATGGTGGTCAGAAAAGAAAGAAGGAGATATTTGTGTTCTAGAACATTTTAGAGGTTAGTTCTACATGCTTTGGCCAAGGATACCACAAATGAAGAAGAAAGGAAAGTCATGACTACAGTCAGCTTTCTCACTGCAGGAGGACCAGGTCACAAAGGAGAGAGGACAAAGCAGACTGAGAAGGCAGAGGTGAAGCAAATGAGGTTTGGAAGACTGAGTCTAGGGATATAGAGAAGCAGCCAGAATTAGGAAGTTTTTATTTCACATTAAAGGCAATCATTCTTCAGATAAAAGTCTGTTACAGTTGGATATATTTTTAATAAAAGAAACTTTAGAGAGTTTAGTGATTTTTCTCTTTTTATAAGTAATTGAATACATTATTTTGCTAATTGGTGGAGAATATAGGACAGGATAGCAATGCACTGAAGCTTCTGTGGTTCACTATAATTATGCTAATTGGGTAGAAGGCACGGACACATTTTGCCACTATGTGAATGAAAAGACAACCCAATGAGCAGGGGAACATATTTGCTGATACATCTGATAAGGGAGTAATATCCCAAAATTATAAGGAACTTATAAACCAACACAGAATATATTTTCAATTGAGAAATAGGCAAAGAACCTGAATAGACACTTCTCCAAAGAAGACATACAGATGGTCATTAGATATATGAAAAGATGTTCAACATCACTAATCATTAGAGAAATACAAATTAAAATCCTAATGAGATATCACCTCGTACCTGTCAGAGTGGCTCTCATCAAAATATCAGCAAACAAGTGCTGGCAGCAGTGTGGAGAAAAGGAAACCCTGTCCATTATTGGTGGAATGCAGAATGGTGCAGCCAACAGTGGAAAACAGTATGAAATTTCCTCAAAAACTTAAAAATGGAACTGCCTTATGACCCAGTGATTCCAGTTTTGGAAATTTATCCAAAGAAAATTAAGACGCTAATTTGAAATACACACCCCTATATACATTGTAGCATTATTTACAATAGCCAAGACTTGTAGGCAACCCAAGTGCCCATAAGCAGATGAGTGGATAAAAAGCTGTGATACATTTATAATGGAATGCTAGTCTTCTATAAAAAAGAGGGAAATCTTACCTTTGGATGGACCTGGAGAGAATTGTGCTAAGTGAAAAAAGCCATCTGGAGAAAGGCAAGTACAATATAATATCATTCATATGTGTAGTCCAATGAACAAAAAAGAACTAACAAGCAAAACAGAGACAGACTCATACACAGAGAGCAGGCTGACAGCTGTTGGCAGAGTGAGAGAAGCTGGGTGAGGAAAGTAGAAGGACTGAGCAAGAAAAAACAAAAATAGATGAAACACATGGACAACAGTGTGGTGAGTGCCAGGCGGGGGGTGGAAGAGGGCATAGCGGGGATAAATGGTGATGGAAGAAGACTTGACTTGGGGGGTAAACACACTACAGTGTGCAGAGATGTGTTGTAGAACTGGGCACATGAAACCTGAATAATTTTGTTAACCTGTGTCACCCAAATAAATTCAACTAAAAAAAATGATTTGATTGTTTTTTTTCCCTTTCTCTGCCAGTATCCTGTTCTTTGTTTCCTGAAGTTGCAACATGCATATTAACAGATTTTATCTGTCATCCTTACTTTATATCCTCATCGTTGGCAAAAATCACGATGGCCCTGGAGTTGGGGGTGTCCAGGAGCTGTTTGATAATTCTGTCAAAGTCAATAGTTCTGTCTTTGCGTTCTTGGGGAATTCTCACGGACTGGGCAATGCAGAGCCCACCTGTTTAAGAAAAGAAAGCAGAGTGTCAATAAAATTCCTGTAAAGATACCAAAGTAATCAGGGAAAGTAACTGGGGATTTTAAAATCTGAGCGCAGCACTTTCTTGGGAATGTTGCAGAATAAGGAAGGCTTAAGATACTATGCTGAGTCCTGAGTTATTGTTCATACTTGGTACACTATCCATGATATTGCACAGCCTCCTTCTCTTTGCAATGCACTTGCAACTGGCTAATTCTGCCCAGGGATACCAATCATTGATTCTGGGGAGGTAGCTTTAGGTTGACAATGTGAGTGGAAGGTCTTTAAAATGAATGCAATACCATAGTAAAGTTACAATAAATAAACGATAATAATATTTTGAAAATAATAAGAGAAACAGGTGAAGATTGTGTTTATTGCTATAACTTTTTTAGAGTTCGCATTCCAGGACTTAATTCTTTTTTTCTTCATACTCATCTCAACTTTTAAAGTTTAGAACCACTGAAATAAACCCCAAAATGAAACAATGACAAAAACACCAACAACAACTATTATAAATCATAGTAACACATTTTTATTTACCATATACATACTATGTACCTAAGCCACAATTGTTCTATGCAAGTTACCTCATCTTTAAAATATTTTAAGGTAGTATTTATTATCCATTTTATGGTTCTAGAAGATAAGGAGATTAAATAGATAAATTAGTTTATTCTAAATTTTTCACAGCTGTTATATTACTAATTGACATTAAGAATTTTTTTTTAATTTTTAAACTTCATTTAGAAAATTAACTTTAACAGGGTGACATTGATAAATAAGAGTACATAGGTTTCAGGGTAATATTTCTATAGCATTTGAACTGTTGATTATGCTGTGTACCTGTCACTCAAAGTTCAATCTTCTCCTGTTAGCTTACATTTGTTCCTCTTCATACCCTTCCTCCCACCCCCGCCCCATTCACTCAAGTCTCCTTCCCCTCCCTTACATTCCTCTCCCCCTGGGAACCACTTCACTTTTATCTATGTCAATAGTCTCAGTTTTATACCCCACCTGTGTGTGAAATCATATATTTCTTAGCTTTTTCTGATTTACTTATTTCACTCAGTATAGTGTTCTCAAGGTCCATTCATGTTCTTGTAAATGACACTATTTCATTGCTTCTTGTGGCTGAGTAGTATTCTATTGTATAAATGTACCACATCTTTTTACCCAATCATCTATTGAGTGGCACTTTGGTTGTTTCCATGTTTTGGCCACTACAAATAATGCTGTGATGAACATGGGGTTGCATGTGTCTTTACATATCAATGTTTTTGAGTTTAGGGATAGATACTGAGCAGAGGGATCACTGGGTCATATGGTAGTTCTATTTTTTAATTTTTTGAGGAACCACCATACTTTCTTCCATAATAGTTGTACTAATTTGCATTCCCACCAGCAGTGAATGATATTTCCTTTTTCTCCAAAGCCTTTCCAACACTTGATTATCTGTCTTGTTGATAATAGCCAATCTAACAGGCTTGACATGATATTTCATTGTACTTTTTTTTTCTTTTCAGAGACAAAGTGAGAGTCAGCGAGAAAGATAGACAGGGACAGACAAACAGGAATGAAGAAGGATGAGAAGCATTAATCATCATTTTTTTGTGGCACTTTAGTTGTTCATTGATTGCTTTCTTATGTGTGCCTTGACCGTGGGACTACAGTAGACCAAGAGACCGAGTAACCCCTTGCTCAAGCCAGTGACCTTGGGTCCTAGCTGGTAAGCTTTGCTCAAACCAGATGAGCTCATGCTCAAGCTGGCAACCTCAGGGTCTCAAACCTGGGTCCTCTGCATCCCAATCCAATGCTCTATCCACTGTGCCACCACCTGGTCATGCTCTTTTTGTACTTTTGACTTGCATTTCTCGAATAGCTAGTGAAGGTGAACATCTTTTTATATACCTGTTGGCCATAAGTATGTCCTCTTGGGAGAAGTGTCTGTTCAGGTCCTCTCCCCATTTTTTTAATTGGACTGTTTGTTTGTTGCTGAGCTTTGTGAGTTCTTTATATATTTTTCATAGTAATCTCTTATCAAAGCTGTTGTCTGCAAATATCATCTCCCATTTATTTGACTATTTGTTTTGTTGTCAGTTTTCTTTGCCGTGCAGAAGATTTTCAGTTAGTTATAGTTTCATTCAATTAGTTTTGCTTTTACTTTGCCTTTGGGGTCAAATTCATAAATTGTTCTTTATGGCCAAGGTCTATGAGCTTAGTACCTATGTTTTTTTCTATGTAATTTATAGTTTCAAGTCTTATATTTAAGTCTTTGATCCATTTTGAATTAGTTTTTGTGCAGGAAGACAAACTGTTGTTTCAAAAAAGTAAAATATGCAGCTGTTTACTAAGTAACTGATATAGTTGCCACAGTTCTACCTTTTGCTCAATAGTAGCTTCTATATCTGATGTTCTAAATCACTCATGAGTCGAAGAGGAACTGTCAGGAAAAATTAAGAAAATATTTCTAACTAAATAAAACAAAAGTACAACATATTAAAATGCATCTATTACAGCTAAAGTGGTATTTAGAGGGAAACACATACTATTAAATGCTTATATTAGAAAAGAAGAAATCCAAAATGAGCAATGTAAACTTCTAGTTCAAGAAATAAGAGAAAGCATACTGTAAACAACCTTATGCTAATAAATTCAGCAACTTAAATGAAATGAAAGAATTGCTTGAAAGACACAAACTACCCAAACTGAATTATGAACAGATAACCTAAATAGTCTTATTTATATTAAAAGAGCAAATTCACAGTTAAAATTTAAAAAAATCTCATAATGAAATATCCAGGCTCAGATGTTTTCACTGATAATCCTACCAAATAGAAAATAAACAAATAAAATATAATCTCCACAATCTCTTCCAAAATATAGAAGAAAGGAGAAAAAACTCATTTCATAAGTTTAGTATTACCCTAATAGCTAAATCAGACAAAGATATTACAAAAGGAGAAAAAATAAAAAACTAATATCATTCATGACCATACTTGAAAAAATCCTCATAAAAATTATAAAACAAATACAGTAATTCATAAAAAAGAATACTACATTATTAAAAAGTAGATTTTACCCAAGGAATATATAGCTGATTCATTATTCAAAAATCAATTATAACTTGAATATTATCAGACTAAATTTTTAAAAAATGATCACCTCAATACATGTAGAAAAAGCATTTACCAAAATTCAATATACATTAATAATAAAAACTGCAAACTTGGATTAGGAGAGAAATTCCTTAACCTAATAATAGGCATCTGTAGAAAGCCTACAGCAAGCATCATACTTAATAGTAAGAAACCACAAGGCAAGATTGTCCTCTCTTATCAATCCTCTTGAACATTACACTGGGCATACTTGTCAGAGGAATGAGGAATGAAAAAGAAACAAAAAGCATACAGGTTGCACAACAAAAAATAAAGGTATCTCTACTTGCAGATGACAGGATTGTCAATGTAGAAATCTGCTCCTGCCCCAGAGAGACTGCCCCGAATCTATTAGGCTAAAAAGCAAGGTTGCAGGATATAAATACAAATACAAAAATCACTCATCTACCTATATGTCAGCAATGAATAGTTGAAATTTTAAACTGAAAACACTGTCATTAACAATGTCACCCAAAATGTGGTGCTTATTTATAAGTTTATACAGAATATGTATAGCGCTTAAATGTAAAAAAATATAAAATATGGCTAAACAAAATTTAAAAATAATTTAAATAAATTCTCCTCAATTTTGTCTATAGATTCAGTGCAATTTTAATCAAAATCTCAAGCTTTAAAAAAAATTATCCACAGCTAATTTTAACACTTATACAAAAAGGCAAAGGAGCCAGTAGAGTCAAAACAACTCTGAAAAAAGAAAACAAACATGAAGAGTTCAACCCAAGTACAAGACTTACTATCAAGTTACCATAATCAATATAGTATGGGATGGATAAAAAGATGAATACTTATAGATCAATAGAACAGAAAAGAGGTCCAGAATAGACCAACATAATGAAGTTAGTAAAGGTGCAAAGGAAATCCATGAAGAAAGGATAGTCTTTCTCTACAAGTGATGCAGCGACAATGGGAGATTCATGTGCAGAACTAATGGACTTGATATATACCTCATATTGTATCCAAAAATTAACTACAAATGGATGATAGACCCAAGAGTAAAATCTGAAGCTAGAAAACTTTTAGAAGAAAGTGAAAAACCTGTATAACTTTAGGTTTGGCAATAACTTTTATAGATATGGCAACAAAAGCACAGTCTATAAATAAAACATTGACAAATAAGATGTTATAAAAATTAAAACTTCTGGCCCTGGTTGGTTGTCTCAGTGGTAGAGCATTGGCCCAGTGAGTGGAAGTCCCAGGTTCACTTCCTGGTCAGGGCACACAGGAGAAGCAACTATCTGCTTCTCCACCCCTACATCTCTCACTTCTCTCACTCTCTCTCTCTCTCTCTCTTTCTTTCTCTCTCTCTCTTCTTCTCCCCTCCTGCAGCCATGGTTCACTCGAGCAAGCTGGCCCTGGGTGATGATGGAGCCATTCTCAGGTGCTAAATAGCATAACCTCAGGTGCTAAAATAGCTTGGATGCTGAGCAATGGAGCAACATCCCCAGATGGGTGGAGCATCGCCCCCTAGTGGGCATGCAAGGTTGATCCTGGTCGGGCACATGTGGGAGTCTGTCTCTCTGCTTCCCTGGTTCTAACTTAAGAAAAAAAATAAAATAAAACTTCTTTCTGGTTTAGTATTAAAAAGATGAAAATGCAAGCCAGAGAGTGGGAAAGAGGGAGATTACTAATGCATAGCATATTAAGAACTCTTAAACTAAGCAATAGAAAGAAACACCTCAAAATGGGCAGAACATCTTGATAGACACATAAAAAAAGAACACACAGTGATGGTAAATAAGCAAACAAAAAGATGCTCAATATCAGTCTTTAGGGAAATGCTAACTGAAATACAATAATATATCATGACAGACCTATTCAAATAGCATGTTGATGTTTTTTAAAGCCAACAGTACCAAATGGTGAAGAAGAGGCAGAGCAAGCAATTGGAATGCTTGTTCACTGTTGATGGGAATGCACAAGGGTACCGTGACTTCAGACAACACTTTGGTGTTGTCCCATAAAGGTTAATTATAGACTTAACGTATCAAGCAGAAGTTCTAATTCTAGGCATTTATCCATGGGTATTGGAAACAGTGCACCCAAATAATGTTTGTAGCAACTTTATTCATAATCACTAAAACTGGAAACAGCTAAGACATCTGCCAACAGGTGAGTGGATAAACAGACTGCTACATCCACACAGGAGAAGACGCCTCAGCAACAGAGAGGAAATACTGATCTGTGGAAGAACATGAGTAAACACTAAATGCATTTTGCCAAATGAAAGAAATCAAATAAACAAGACTGCATATGGTAGTATTCTATTGATAAGACATTCTAGAAAAACAAAACCGTAGGGGTGAAAGTAGAACCGTGAATGTCAAGGTTTGGGAGAGCAAGGAGGGGTTCACTAAAAGGCGCCACATGAGGGCATTTGGAGGTATGGAGATGTTCTGCATGATACTGTGGTGGCTCCATATACTTGTCAAAACCTTAGGAACACACCGCAGAAATTCAACTTTACTGTTTGCAAATTTTAAAAACTCAGGATATCAAAGGATCCTAGAATGGAATGCAGGCTGTGATGAATGAAATCCAAATATATTAAAAATGTATGAGAAAATTTCACCAAAGGAGATGAGTAAAAATGGAGTTGACCTAAATAACTTGAAAAAAATAATGTTTGACTGAAAACTCTAAGACCAAATACTTCTTCTTTTTTTTTTTTTTCTTTTTTTGTGATTGGCAAACTTTTCACAGGGATATGAGTTAGCAATTCTGGATCTGCTTTCCATACCTGAGTTGAACAAAGCAGTAAATCAGTTGTAGATAATGAGAGCCAGGTTTCTAATTGTTAGAGAAGGAATTCACACATAAGCAAAAGAATAGGGCTAGAGTAAACCATGTGGTGCTAGGGTCAGTGTAAAGTCATGTTAGAGAGAAAATGTGAGAGAGAGGAGCTTGCATACATGGGTTAGTATACACACATATATATCTTAGCACTACCCACTGAGACAGCCTGGAAGCAATGACACCCCATAGCAACCAGCACACCTAGTGCCTGGTGAATGTTGGTTCTGAAATACCACTTTCAACCAAAAGAACCAGATCCCTTTAGAACCGTGTTTTTCAACCACTTGTTCACAAAAGAGTTAACTACTCTAATGTATAAAAATTATAAACCCAATGATCTTAGTCAAAATCATTTATGCTCAGTGTGATATCCACTTATCAGCCTATATCATCAATGAAAATACTATTGAAGTTGTCTTAGATATCTTTGGAACTTGTAGGCTCTTTTGAACAACCTTTTGCACTGGGCAGAGTATTTACAAATCAAACAATAGACAAAAAGCATTTGGACAAACATGTAGTATTCAATATATATTATATGTGGAGTTCAGAAATCAAGCACCAGTTTGTACCTGTTGCACTGTTATGTGCAGTAAGATAAAGCTTAATTTGTTACATGCTTCTATTTCCAGCCAACTAGGTCACTGATCCCCAACTGTAGAAAGGTTGAAAAACACTACTTTAGAGAAATGGCTTATTTTCAGTCTGGTGCAGGGTACATACAGGATGAGAGTACAGTTTCAGGAAGCAAGAAGAACACAAAGAAATAAAATACGTATGTCAAAGGACAGAGGAGCCACCTGAAAAGGCATCCAATGAATAAGTTTAGGGCAATATGAACAACAAATTAAATAACTATGGTATTAAATGATTATCTAAAGAATACAATACACACTTATGAACCTATACTAATACAAATAATAGATAACAGAGAATAAAAATATATCAGAGAATGAATGTTACTTAGAGAACAATTTTAAAAAATAAATGTAGAAGGAAGGAGTAAAATGGCATATTCCCATTAGACTATTATAACGATAATTGCTACACATAAGGTCCCCTGATGAATGCGAAAATCACTACGGGAAACTGTAAGGAAACACTGAATATATACTGGGTACTCTGGTGGTTTTAAGATATCCTACAACTTCTTTGATACTCTTTCTTTGAACAGATGGAGATTAATTCTTCTACCCTGGAGTGTAAGTGTAGGCTTGATTCAGTGACTTGCTTCTAAAGAATATATATATATATATATATATATATATATATATATATATATATATATATATATATATATATTTTAAAGAGTAATTTAGTGAAGAAATCTGGTAGACCCTACTTTAACTGAATCACTAAATCAACATGACCACCAATAAGATATGTTGATTTCCTAAGTCTTCTCATATGATGTGACTGGTAGGGGCCCTCCATTTGTGTTTTATTCTTCCCCCAAATCCATAACCCTCATCTAATCATGAAAAGAATGTCCAAAAAATCCAAATTGAGAGATGTTCCATGAAATACCTGACTTGTGATCCTCAAAACCATCAAGAACATGAAATAAAAGACTGAAAAATTGAAAACTGAATTGGATACTGGGACAGGAAAAAAGGGCATTTGTGTAGAAATTGGTGAAATCCATATAAATTCTGTAGTTGAGTTAATAGTATTTTTCCATTGCTAATTTCTCAGTTTTGCTCAATGTACATTGCTTATTTAAGGTATTTATATTTATGGTAATTGGGGAGGGAGCAGATGGAAATTTAATTTTTATAATTCTTATATACATTTAAAATTATTTCAAAATAAAAATGTACCTCTATAAATACATACACATGTATACATCTAATTACTTACCTATCTACGTGTTACCTCTAATTATTTTTTACTTAGTTAGTAGTAGATCAGGCCCAAGAATCTAGATTTTAACAAGAGAGTTAGGTCCGTGCTTTTTATGCATTAGTTCACCTGGAGGACATGTTAAAACACCGCTTTGTGTTCCCATCTCAAGAGATACTCAGTACGTATGGTGCATTCTGAATTTGCATTTCTAACAAATCCTCATGTGATGCTTATGCTGTGGGCCTGGGGTTCACATTTGAGACATCTGCTCTGGGTGATACCACTGCTGGTGGGCACAGGAGAAGATTTTGAGAGACATGCATTTGGACTTTTAAATGGTTGTAGTCAGCTCAAGTAAAAGTATTCATGCACTCATATTCTAGCCAAATGTTTTTAGAGATCTCAGGAAAAACCTCTGCTTTGTGATGTTTACAATGATGCAAAGGGTGCGCACACCTGGAGAAATACGCATGGGTGACAGTGACTGTGGTCTCAATGCCATAGTTCCTTCCAGTGTGAGAATCATCACGGAGCAGGGAGGGAAGGAGCCATCTGCAAACTGTCCTGGGCATGCTGAGAGAAGAAACGACCACTTTACCACCCTCTGGGCAGAAGAAGGGGAATAAATTCTGGACAGAAACCCAGCTTCCCATCAGGATTCAATTAGAGCTGAGTGATTAAATGAATTGGAGCAAACTCCATTTGGCAATGTGATTAGTGGAGGGGTGGTCTCCACTCACAGATTTAAGGTGCACCCAGAGTGCACGGGGGGGGGGGGACCAATGCATAGAGTTCTGTGATTGCAGAATTGAGAGACTTGTCCCGCTCATATAAAGAACTACCCAAAAGTGAGTGAAATGAAACAACTAAGCAGAGGAGAAGAACTAGCTATCATGTAGTGGTGGGGATGAACATGTTCATAAGGCTAACATGTAAGAGACAAAGAAGGTTGGGAAACAGGATGAGAGGGAAACACGCTGCTTTGATCTTCCTGCGCTTGGAGGACTTAAGCAGTACCTGATGGAAATATTAATATAGACAGGTAGCTAGACAGTGATGGGGAAAGAGAGCAAAAGGAGTTGGACATCACATTTTATAAAACTTGGAAAGTATGCTTTAGTAAGAAGCTTCAGCACTTCATTCAGCTTAATTTGCTAGAAGGCTAAAGCATTCAGGGTCCATCTGCACAATCCAGAAATTCATTTTGCCCTCAGAGTCCATTGTGCCTCAGCTGTCCTGACTCAGCTTTAGGAGGAGTTCTCCGAGGTACTGCTGCTCCCAGTCTTGGGGGAGGCAAGGGGGAAATTCTTTCACTTGAAGGTATGTGCCTAGGAAGTCAGAATGGTGACCATAGAGGCCTGTCAGTCTTCCCTAGAAGAAGGATCTGATAGGTTAGTGGAGGAACAACAACAGTCCATGATATTTTAAAGGAGCTGATTGATTGGATTAAAGAAAAGCTAGTCCTTCCCAGCCTGGAAATAGTATAAACAGAGGCCAAAGAGAGGTTCAGCCAATTTTGCCCCTTCTACCCTTCTCTCTGCCTTCCTGCTTAGGGAACATGCTACCCCCCCCCCTTGCAGCCATGCTGTGTGGACTGGCAGCGCAGCGCCTGGACTGGACTGAGCTTTGATTGGGCTATACTATAGCCCTGAACATCTAGACTTTGTTCATTATACTGGGTTTAATGAAGACAAAACTGAGCTTTTTTCTTGGCTGGACAGTTGGATATGAGACTTTGAATACCTGGGAGCAACCTTCTATTCCAACCCCAACTACTAAATCTTACTGCAAAAGTCTAAGCTTCTCCAAATGCAGGTTGCTTGAAATTCCTTTCTCTTGTCACCGCAACAGAACCTTAGCAGAACCAGCATAAGGACCGACATTAGAGAGACAGTCACATCATTTGCCTCAGCTCCATAAGAGCATGCAACAAGTTCAAATATTGATGAATATTGTACAGACAGGACTACAACTCAGCATTCCGTCCAAGCCAAGCATGTAATGGCAGAAGTGAATGACTGTGAGGAGATAATGCAGACCTTATTTGTCTTGTAGCAAGGAGTGAAGCGGTCCCCGAACATGCACACACAGGCATACACAGCCCCTGGTGCCCGGGTATCAGCTAGCCTCTTTCTCAGTAATGGCGATTCCTTGGAATACTGCATTCTCCTCTCCTATGACAAGTAAACATATTTCCTTCTCACGCTGCTGCCCTACTGAGTGCAAACTTCCTCTTTATGGTTTGTGTTCCAGCTTAGGCCCTCACAGTGGATTCAGCTGGCCTGCTGTTACATCCCTCATGCTCCCTGGTCACTGCAGTATATGCACAGCCTATCCTAAAAGATTTTAAGAACATAACTTTTGAGGGGCATTTTACTTGCATGAGAAAACTAAATGGAATTGGACAGTGCCCACTGACATTGCAATTGCCAAATTAATTCACACTTCAGTGCAGAGCAAACATGTAGGAAAAATTGGACAGTATCATCATAAATGTTGCAAATGAAGAGGCATGTCACAGACAGGACGACTCCGTTCAGGACATGTCAGCTCTGACTGGGAATGCCCACTGGTGGTGGCCTCAGTGGATACAAGGCACTGAGGTGATGGGAAGAATTTCTGAGTTCTAGAAATCAATTTGCTCCTCAATTTAGAGCTGAAAACTCGTCAGTGTTCTGTCTGCCTGGGGTAGCTAGTGATCTGTAAAAGCAAGAAGGACCTTGAGAGTCAGACCACAGATTGTTTCCTTTAAAAATGCTTTTCTCTGTCAAACAATTATAGATTCTTTTCCATCTAATAAGCAGAAGCAATAGGAAAGCATTTAAAGTTTGCAACTCAATTCTGGCAAAGCTTATTCACAATACAGTTCTACTGATTATTTGGTCTATTATTTAGACCAGTCAATTCAATTTCACAAATATTTATTGAGCCTCCATTATGTAAAATGCTCTCTAGAATATTTTTCTAAAGAATTATTTATGAAAGCAGGAGAACAGAGCCTTACAAAAAACCTTGTTCAATTCCCATTACAAATGGGGAAAATGAGGTCCGCAGAGTTTAATAGGGATAATATTAATCACAGTGGAAAAACTGGCAATCACTGAGTTCTGTCTCTGTGTCACATGCCATTCTAAGTGTTTAATATCATTGACATATTCAGTGTCCATACAACCCTATGACCCTGTGATCTAGGTTTGCAAACATTCCCATTTAGATAGACAGGAGGAAATGGAGGTCCTCCAAAGTTATGTAACAGCCCAAATTGCAATTTAGTGGCAGAGAAGTACTAGGATTTTCCTCTTCCTATTCTTCATGCTAGATGGTAAGACAGCACTCCTGTCTTCATATTCTTTACTAATAGAGAGGAAAGTAGGACAAATGTTATACTAGCAAAAATCAATGGACTTAATACATCTTGTTAGTGAAATCACCAAATCTTTATGGAAGATATTTAGTCTCAGACAGGTCATTCCATGTCTGTGGAGGGTGTTAGTGGAAGGATACTTAAAGAGAAGAGACAGGTCACACTGGAAAGTCACATTTTGGATAAGCTTTTCCAACCCTCCATTCCCCCTTCTTTCATAATTACCTGCTTAGGGTGGTGAGGTGCCCAGTCTCAAACAAGAGCATATTGATGAACAAATTGAAAGAGATCAATTTTGCTTCCCATTCTCATAACCTCTTTTCTAAGTAGGAGTGACTGCTATCTGTGAAAAAGGCAGAGATTTTCTGGGGGCAGCTCTGGAAAAAAACTGTTCTTTTGGGGAGAGAGAGACAGACTGCCCCGTTTTTCCTCCAGCCTTGTGGATGTTATGTCTGGAGCTCTGATGGCCCTCTTGGTACCACTGGGCCATAAGCAAAGTGATGAAAACCAATGCATTAAAATTTTTAAATCAGAGAGCTAGAATGAAACAGAGTCCCTGAGGTCATGCAGCAACGAGCAGAATAGCTCCAGCATCCACTTACCTAAGCACCTCCTAATATTTGGGCAACCGAATTACCTCTTTATTTAAACTACAGGCAGGCAGTTTTCCTTTTTTTTTTTTTTTTTTTAATTGAACACATTCTTATCTTTTTCTTCAAAGAATTCCCCACCCAGTACAGAAGGGGGAGAAAATTTCTGAGAGTAAAACAATGTCATGGAAGGCAGAAGAAAGACCAGGAATGACCTGCAGTGAGGACGCTGGTGAGAGACTCACCAGTACCTGTGTGGATTTGCGGGCAGGAGAGCCTGCTGGGAGAGGGAGACAAAGTGAGAAAGAGCATGGAGTCACATGGAAACTGAAAAAAGCACCCAGGGTTGGAGGAATGTGGGAAACAATTTTGGTGCTAAAAACACCTTTGTTGGAAGCCTGGGAGTTAGAAATTCAGAGCTCTTGATTTTTCTTGGTCACTATCTTTGCATAATATTTGACATATTTATGTCCCTTTCTGGATTGAGGAGATGGGGAAATGGTAGAAGGCAGAAATCAAGGATGGATGAACAGTTTGAGAAAATGCTCAGCACTTAGCCTATAAATATCACTTTGGGGAGCATGGGGAGATGAGCTTGCCTACAAAAAATAGAATAAAATGTAGTAAACTTGTGGGTTGGGGTTGGGGTTGGATTGTACAAGACATTGTAAGACACACCACAAGAAACTGTAGGCTTGGGTGAGAAACGTTCAGTTTATGTTCTGTTAGTCGGCTGAGGGCTTTCACTGAGAGCACAACTCATGCATATTCTGCCCATGCCAATAAAAGGTTCATCCATAATATCTTTCTGGCAAGAAACGTTGGACAGCAAGTCTAAATTAAGCATATTCAGGAATTTCAGTAGCATCATTTTGCCTGAGAAGAATTTGGATCAAGTTTGGAAATGTTGAGGCTTAAAGCAATTTTGAACAGAGCAGTGCATATTCAAGCTGACTTGACTGTTGAACGTAAAAAAACTAAAATAACACTTAGTACAACCCTCCCATTGCATAAATGGTGAAAACTGTCTGGAAGGGAAAAGAGACTGACCAACATAGTATCAGAGTTGATGCTCTAAAATTAAATTTTTTCCATTTTTGTTTTTTTTTAAATTATTCCTAATTTGATCATCTTTCAGCTGGTGATGTTACACTGAATGACTTTCTTTTCTGTTTTACACCATGAATTCATTCAAAAAATATTTGCTAAACATCTGTCAAGCTTCAAGCACTCTCTTTTAGTTGCTAAGGATATAGAAATCAACACAAAAGATGAATGTCCTTCTCACCCACATGGAAATTTATAATTACAAGACTTGTTTCTTTTTAAAGTCTCTTACAGAACTTTGATAGTCTCTAACTGAGGCTCTGAATTTAGCTTCAACCCAAATCCCAATATGGAGCATCAAGTTCTTCTCCACAGCTGATACCTCGGCAGGTCATGAGTGGGTTAATCAAGAATGTGCTCTGATTCAGGAAACCTTTGGAAGGCAAGCTGTTCCTTTCCCTGAACAAGAACTAGAAAATTGGCTGATTTTTTACAGTCACTGTATTCCCTGTGGCTTGAGCAGCCTTGGCTGTCAGAATCAATTGTCACTTGTCTCCAAGCAGCAACTCTGTAAGGATGACCCCCTGGACAATAGGAAGGAGGTCATTTAGGAATATGAGACATGGCTGATATTTCTAAACTACTGATTTTTCATGTATTGGGTTCTCACTTGGAAGAAGTGTGTATGAAAATTGGAACAGGCCTGGTCTGTAATTCATTTTAAATCTTGAAAATTAGAGGATAATAGAATACCAGGTCTATGTGGGAATCCACCCAGAAAATTCAAATTCACTGGAAGTTTAGGGCAGGTATATATATATATATGGCTATTCTGTTGTATTACTAGAGAAGTGTTTCTAAAGATGTGCTTTTGCCTTTGCAAATTTTCCAGTAACCTGTGTATTTCCTACAGTACTATGCAACAGCAATTTAAAAAATCATTTCCATTCTATTATTTTCCTTAAATAAATTAATAGGTAATTTATGTCATTTTTCATTGATGCTTTTATTACTATCAAGTATTCAAATAGGTGGTGAGAGGTAGGCTGCTCTTCCATTGTATAGATGAGAGGGCAGGAGCTTGGAAATTATGTTTATTTATCCAACACTATATAGCCAAAGACAGTAGCAGGATAAAAAACTGAGAACATGTCTGCCTGACCTGTGGTGGCGCAGTGGATAAAGCGTCGACCTGGGAACACTGAGGTCGCCAGTTCAAAACCCTGCACTGGTCTGGTCAAGGCACATATGGGAGTTGATGCTTCTAGCTCCTCCCCCCTTTCTCTCTCTCTCTCTCTCTCACTCTGTGTCTCCTCTCTAAAGTGAAAAAAAAAAAAACAAAAAACTGAGAACATGTCATCTTCAATCCAGTGCCATCTCCCTACTGGCCCTTAGGAACTGTGATGAGATTCCCCCAACCCCCACCATTGCCTCTCTCTGTCACATTTCTCTCAATGAATCAATAAAACAGAACAAATGGAATACTTATAACTTGTGTGACTGTCATGACTCTTCTGAATAGTGCACATTTCTGTTAAAGTCTTTTACAACATTATAATTTCATTTCATGAGTCAGTGCCAGACATATTAACTCAAACCCTTTAAACTAATTTCTCTTTGTATACCTGTAGAGGAGAAAAATAGAGTCTTCATCCTATCACTAGAAAAGGGGAAATTTGTACTTAGATCTCAGGCTTGTTCTCCATGATTGATGAAATGTTTAACATAGAATTTAACTTTGTTAGGGAAAAAAAAGAAAGCATTACTTTCATACCATTAACACTATCAATTCGGATAACAATTGGCCATACCGGATATAAAAAATAGAATTGTATAATATGATTAGCTATCATCAAAATAGTGATCTCTGCAGGCTAGAAGATAAATTGAACTTTAAGAATTGTGCTATTTTTTAGCATCTTTTTCTGCAGCTCTCTTCCTCTAGTCCTACGTGTCTCTGCTAAGATATATCAGTTCTGCAGCAAACGACTGTTCTCTTAAAACTTGAAAGAGTACAAATATCAACAAAAGCCATTTTAAAGAATTTGAACATTTATCATTGTAAAAGAAACCTTGCTATTTATCAGTATGTATGTCTCAAAGCAAAGGAGTGGGAACAAATGAATCCTGCATTGAATGGTTTTTAGAAATATGTCACCCTCACCATTTTATCACAAACTGAGAGAAAATTCTTTCCCTTCCTCACTGAGGAGTGTGTAGCAGTTAAGACTTTATGCCACCTGATGCTTCTTTAAATGCAACAGGTAAATGAAGATGGCGGTCAACATCATAATCTTTATCTATGTGTGACTACAGCAGGAAACTGTGTATAATTGCTTCCCAAGTCTCTGGAGGTTGGTTAAACTATTAACATTAAGGAGAAAAGAGTTCACTGAGTTTTCCAAGGGTCTTGGATAGAACAAGACATTTGAAATAAATTCCCTCATCTTCTAATTTACTGGTCTGTCATTGGAGAAGGTTTGCTCAGTCTCTGTTTTTTTGTAGAGAATTCCCACAAGAAATCAAGCAACAAAATGAGCTACTTTCTGAGTTCTTAAGTCCTGTAAGAGTTTTAAGAACTTACTGCAGTAAATCTCTCCAGACAGTTTAGTGCATCATTTACAATGAGATAAATAAAGGCTTATTAATAGGATTATTCTGACAATCAACATATTCACCTCTTTCCACAGCATGAACCTTGTTGGTAAAAGGAAGTGCAAGCCCTCAGTCCAAGAATTAGGAAACACAATTCTTCTACAAGTATCTTCTAAGTGATCTATCCCAAACTGCACCTAATAAAGCTGATATCCTGTTCATAGAACATGTTGACTCTTAGTGTTAAACCAAAATGACCTTTTTTCTCAGCATATTATAAAACATGCTTATCTTTTGTGATATGTTCTTATGACTTGACAATAGAAATACAAATTTTCATTCCCCTTTTCTTAAGATTTTATTTATTCATTTTAGAGAGATGGGGGAGAAGGTGGGAAGGAGCAGGAAACATCAACTCTGTATGTGCCTTGACCAGGCAAGCCCGGGGTCTTGAACCAGCGACCTCAGTGTTCCAGATTTATACTCTATCCACTGCACCACTATAGGCCAGGCCAAGTTTTTATATTCAAACACTGAGTATGTTCAAAAAATAAATAAAATCACACTTTTAATGACCTCAATATAAACTTCATCAACCATTTGTAAGTCTTGAAAGAAGAGAGGAAGAGATATGTATGCAGATATCCTCAATCCTGGAAAGAGACACGAGTAATTGAATGATGATATAAATCATGACCAATTTTTAAAGCTTAGTGTTTTGGGCCACACATATACCCCCCCACACACACACACATAAACAGAATAAGAAAACACAAGGCATGATTTTCATCTTCATCTTTGCGTACTCACAGGGTTATTGAAATTAAGTAAGTGAAATCAAAATTAATGAGAAGGCTATGTTTCAGGCATAAAGATAAAATCAATGCTTTTGAAGTGGCTCGGCTTACAAGTCAATTGCTCTGATAAACTAAGACTAGTGTCAAAGCAACACTCACAAGAAAAGAATGTGATAGAACAAACATTTATAGACCACATGATTTCCATCCAGAGTATAGTAAGTCAGCAATGACTTAAGCCTCAAATTAACCAACCTCCCCCCAAACTGCCAAATGACATGTTGGAATGTGTTTACACAAAATATAGTCTAATCAACTGGATGTTAAATGTTTCATGCAAAATATTAAGAAAACACACATCGTCTCATAACAATGAATATGGATTTTAATTTAGGTTGAGCCAAGCAATCACCTTTGTGATTATGTGAGCGCTGAACATTAAGCTAGCTCTAGCAGACACCCTTCCCTAGAGGGAAAGGTGCACATTTGGTCTCATTCAAATACCTTAGTGAGAAATTAAAATCAGATCTAGATGGCTACCTTTTATTTTTAATATTTACTTTATTGATTTTAGAGAGAGGAAGAGAAAGAGAGGGGGGGGGGAATATTGATCTGTTCCTGTATGTGTCCTGACTGGAGACGGAACCAGCAACCTCTATGCTTCATGACAAAGCTCTAATCAACTAAGCCATCTGGCCAGAGCCTGGGTTGCTACCTTTTGACAATGTTGTTAAAGAAACCAAAGGAATGCACACGTTCATCCATATTCACACATGGTGTGGATTTACCCCACGTTTCCTCCTAATGATGTTCTATGAGTTCAGGCTCCAAAAGCTATATCCACATTAAAATAATCCTTAGGCTTCAGGAATTACTCCAAGAGATAAGTGGGAAGAAGTCAATCTCATAAGGAATGATGGTAACTAAAAAGGTGGTCGTGTATAGAGAGAATCAAGAACCCTTTTTCCCTCTCAGACAACAGTCATAGTTGTCCTATCTATAGGAGATTGACATCACACTGCAATAAAAAAGAAAGAAAGAAATAAAAAGGAAAAAAAGGCAAAGTACTATCAGAAAGTAAAAGGATCTGACATTTCAGCAGGCCCAGAATATACACTGAGTTCATTCTGGCTCTCTGGGGTATAGGAGTTTATATGGTTGTTGTGAGTACAGACACATTATGCCATACAATATTGTACCCACAGTTCTTCTATCACCTATTCACTTTTGAACTGCCTTCCCTTATAATTTATGGTTTTGTGTTCTTGGAGAGGAAACCACATGAATAATCATGTAAGGTGTGCTGTGCATTGACACTGCTTGGTACTCCTATATGATTTTCATTCAATAAAATCACATCACACAACTACAGGTTGGCTTGGAAGCAAACTGGATGGGGTGGCCAGAAGAATCAGGTGGTAAGAGGTGAATTGTCTGTTTGTTATTTAAAACAGAAAAAAACAGTCATCTCCTTTTCATTATAACCATGTGATAGCAATTCTAAACACTAGCAGGTAAAACATACTCTTCTCCTAATAATTTTTTGTTGATCTAAGTCAGAAGTTGGCAAACTTCTTCTAAAAAGGCCCAGTTAATAAGTCCTTTACAACTCCCAAGCCACATGATCTCTGTCGCAGCTATTCAACTATGTTGCAGTCTAAAGTGAACTTCCCTAGAAATACATAAAAAGTAGTCATTTCAAAATAATGATTTACAAATGTAGTAAGCTGGACAAATACGGCCCGAAGGTCAAGGTTATCTGGCCCCTGGTCTAAGTTTTAAGCAATTGTTGAAATCACCTTTGTGCTTTAGGAATATATGCATAAACTTTATGATTACTTTTATTCCTTATCCTTTAATCAATGTTGTATTCTACATGGAAATAAACTCAGAGAATCTCAAATTATGCAGGTGGCTCCCAACAGATGCAGAATCAGTTACACATATTCATTTCAAGGGTAAATTCATATTAGGAATCATTCAAGATTATGTCAAACACACTTTATACACCCAACTTTGACAGTACTGACTGTTCTTGCATTTCAACAGTATATTTGCAATAAACAATGCAGGTGAAGGTGTGACAAATTATATAATAAATAAAATGAATTCTTTGACAAAGATATTTTAGAGAGAATTTTCCAAATGTAGAGACACTTGAGAAATCAATCACAAAAAATAAAAATGTATGTCATGGCAATTTCTGAAAGTTATGATGAAATAGGAATTCCATAAATTTGAACCAACCTTAGGTTTATCTTTAAGAATTTTCCTATTAGCATCTCTATTGCTTCTTGAGAAAAAACCTTTTTGAAATAAAATTAATTAAGTGTTCTTTGATCAACTTTGAAAAATACAGATCAACAAATCTGGCTAAAGTTGTCTATTAAATATGAATAGGTAAAGAACATCAATTTTTACAAAATAGTTGACAAATTCAAAGATGTTAAAGTCTCTAGCCCCTGGCTGGTTGGCTCAGTGGTAGAGTGTTGTCCTGGCATACGGAAGTCCCGGGTTTGATTCCTGGTCAGGTCACACAGGAGAAGCGACCATCTGCTTCTCCACTCCTTCCTCTCATTCCCTCTATCTCTTTCTCTTTCTCTCACTCTGTTAATATCCCATAGCCACAGCTCAATTTGTTCAAGCACATCAACTCCAGGAGCTGAAGATGTCTCCCTGGAGCCTCCACCTCAAGTGCTAAAAATATCTCAGTTGTGTGCGTGGCCCCAGATGGGCAGAACATAGGCCCCAGACACGAGTTACCAGGTGGAGCCCAGGTGGGGCACATACAGTAGTCTGTCTCTCTATCTCCCCTCCTCCCACTTGGAAAAAGAAGAGGAAGAAGAAAAAAAGTTAAAGTCTCTAAACAGAAACTGTGATGTCATTATTTTTTACTGCAACAGATCAGTTGATATAGAGATATAATATTTTTCTTTTTTTAAAAGGGTAATGTATTTAAATGTTATCTTTTATTGTGTTCCTGTTTTATACAGTAATTTTAATTTGTATATTTATGACTTTATTAAAAGCACAAATAAAAGATTTTTGCGACTTGCTTTTTCCCTATCATTACTGTTATTATTCATTTCAAGATCATTATTATAAGTAATTTTGTCATGTAGAAGAAGGAGTTATTAAAAAATTATTTACTTTGAATGTCAAATATGTTATGTATGCCCCTAAGGCAAACAATAGTTTTACTTCATAAATGGAGGAAAAGGTGAGGAGATGATTTGATCAAGACCAGCCAGGAGGTAAATAAAGCTTCATTTCAAAACTACGTCTAATTATATAACACAAGGATTTCATTACGTCATGACAATCAGAATATATCAAGGGCCATCTTTGGAAGGAAACTTGAATTAGAACATGAAAAGCCAGCACTAGTTTTCCTAGTCAGTGTTCTACTGAGAGTTTATTAAGTCCAAACTGGACTGAAGAGTCAGAAAAGTCACAACTTGCAAATTCACTGGTCCAACCTTTTATAAACCAGATCTCCCTATTCAAAACAGATGGCATGTTCCATCTTATTATGAGGTGGAATGGTTATATTTTTCAAGTTATCTGTCCATTTTGACTGTTAGCATCAGTCATCTGTATTAGTATGCAGATCCAAGAGAAAGTACATACACACACACACCACATCACATCACACACACATGAACCATAAACATAACACACACCACACATACATACACACACAATACATCCCACACATACCATACTACACACATCATAGACACATACTAACAAATCATATACCACACATACCATACCATACATACCATAAACAACCACACACACATGCATATTTCACATACACTTGCATCACACCACACATATCACATATATATACATCATATACTACACACACACCACACATACCATGCACATACACATCACACACATATACCACACACCATACATTCCTTACTCCTGATGCCAAAACCTCTGGTACCTTAGTAATCAGCATTTTGTAAATAGGTGCATATGTGATTATCAGTATTGTGATTTCCACCTAGGTAATTAAACCCAGGAAAATTAGTGAGTTTTCTTCATTTCTTTCAAAGCTTATTTTCTATCACAATAGTTGTGGTATTTGGATGCAATAAAGACAAATTAAGATTCCTGATTATGTTTTCTTCACTTAGGAAAGATACTGACACTGTTCTTCCAGTTATATTTAAATTGTTGCTTTATAGAGATATAGGCAATACTTTAAATTACAAGACCTAATTTTCTGAATTGGTTTAATTAATATGTTGTTGGAATTAGCTTTCATATACAATTGGCTTTATTACACTTTTAAAATAAATCATTGGGTCAAGAACCTCATTTATTTCTTTTAAAAACTCCTGAATTATTTTTTGTGTCAATAATTCTTCTTTGTGAAATTTATATCTGCCACTAAAAATTTATGTGTAAAACTTTGAGGGATTGTTCAGTGATTTGGCTCCAGATGGCTACATTTTTATCATCTGAAATACTACTCTTGATAAAAATATTTCTGCCATAAAGGCCCCCAAACCTTTAAATAAAACTCTTATTTATCCAACAAAATCCCTCTCCAAACTCTTCTCCCTGATTTGTTATTAACAGTAAATCCTACCTTACAATTTCTTCAATAATTTTAGAGTCAAAAGACTCTTTCAGATGCACTAAGTTCACATCTCCAAGAGAAACAAGACTTATCCTTCTTATACTACTTATATGTTTACATAGGACTTTGATGTTTATGCTTATTTTCTAATAATAGTAATAATGAAAAATAAAATTCTCATTAAAACATTTATGAGTACTTAGTATGTGCCAGGCTTTGCATCAAGTATTTTATGTGCTTTATCTAAGGTAAGTTCAGTTTTATAAATTTTACACTACTATAGCTTTCATTTAACAAATGATATACAAAAACTGATATACAAAAAGTTTAAATATCTTTTTTGGGGTCACATAGCTACAGCGTTAGCATTCTAATATGAGCTGTCTGAGAAAATCCATATTCTTTTTTTTTATTTTTTTTATTTTTATTTTTTATTCATTTTAGAGAGTAGACACAGAGAGAGAGAGAGAGAGAGAGAGAGAGAGAGAAAGGGGGGAGGAGCTGGAAGCATCAACTCCCATATGTGCCTTGACCAGACCAGTGCAGGGTTTTGAACTGGCGACCTCAGTGTTCCCAGGTCGACGCTTTATCCACTGCGCCACCACAGATCAGGCCAGAAAATCCATATTCTTAACATTCTCTAGAACTCAGAATTTAGAATTCAATATATTAAAATCAAGGTTGCATAAATCGTAGGTGGTGGGTTCAATATGTGAATATAGGTTTCGCAATAAAGCAATGAGAATTGAAACAGCAGAGTAAAGCAAACTGCCTACAATTAAAGTATTTGATATTGGGTCCAGTAATGAAAACCTACAAAACCTTGTCCATTATCCTATCTTGTACCTGTCTGGGAGGAAAAATAGCGTAAGGAAATTTGAAGGCACCAAAGAGAAGCATTTTCCACCACTTCTGCCAGCACAGAAAAGAACAGAAACCTTTTCTCTTTTCTTTTCAGAAAAAGACTAGAGTCCATGAAAAAATCCTCAGTCTCTAAATTCTGGGCTCTGTGGTATGTTGGGTAACCCTTGGGTAGATGGAAAGGAGGAATGCATATTCCCTCTGGTCCACATTTCCCCAAGTGTCCTCTTTTGGGAGATGTTAATAAAAGAGTGCTACGGCCAAACACATGGGGATTATTGCATAAACCCTCAATGTTTTATGATGTGACTTTAATATACTATAGATTATGAGAGGTCCTGCAGAAAGGACACCTATTAACTCATGTTTAGCCAGTGTTGCTCATGTTTCCTGGGTCACAGGTTTTATCTGTATAAGCAGAATAATGACACCTCCAAAATGCCCAATCCTTAATCCCCAGAAATTGTGACTGTTTTATGGTAAGGAAATATTAAGGCTGCAGATAAAATTAAGGTGGTTAATCAGCTGACCTTGAGTTGGGAAATTATCCTAGGTAATACAGTGGGCCTAGAATAATTGCAAGGGCCATTGTAACTGAAAGAGGAAAGCAAGAGTCAGAGAGAAGTCTGAAGATGCTCCCTTACTGGCCTCAAGGATGAAGGTAGCCAAGGCATGGGTTCAAATGCAAGAAATGCAAGAAGCTGAAAAAATGTAAGAAATGACATTTTGAGTCTAGAAGGAAGACAGCCTTGTAGACATCTTGGTTTTTAGACCACTGAGACTGGTTTTGGACTTCAGACATCTTGTTTCATGTAGTTTTAAGGCACTAATTTTAAGGTAATAAAATATTCTGTTATAACAGCAAACAATAAACTAATACTACATTTTTTTAAACACCTTTTGTCAAATTCAATATTGGAAATACTGATATAGTCCCTGATCCTGGCTCGAAGAGACGCATTCTGAAAGCTTTGGGAAGGTAGAATCGTGGTATTTTCCTGTAGCGCTTCTCAGGTTTTAACATGTATGGGAATTGTGGAGCGACACTTTAAAACTCCAGATTCTGATTGAGTATGTTTGGGGAGGGGCAAAATTCTGCATTCCTAACAACCCCCCTCCCCAGAGTGGTGTGGCTGCTACTGGTTGAATTTTCACATTTAGAGTAGTAAAGTTTAAAGAATATCTGAAAAAAAGTCTCCAGACTTAGGAAAAGTAGTAAAGTTTAAAGAATATCTGAAAAAAAGTCTCCAGACTTAGGAAAAGTAGTAAAGTTTAAAGAATATCTGAAAAAAAGTCTCCAGACTTAGGAAAACTTGAGTAAAAGGGAAACCACAAAGTTCCAGAAAGAAACATCTGGCTGCTGTTAAATGATCATGAAATAGACTGGTAAGTATTGCCCCATCCATGAGTGTTAATGATGCAAACATTTTCTAAAGAAAGGGGTAGAGGAGAAAAGTCACAATTCATTGAAATCTCTAATCACTAGCAATTTAGAAAACCTCTGACCCACTAATAAGACAAAGGAGGTATGAAGCACAGGAGGGAGCCTTATGAAATATTCTCGATTTGATCACAAAGTCATATAATGTATGTTTTATCATTGCAAATATAATCATATTGATATAGAATAAAACGATACATAAAAAATAAATCTGGAGATCTCTACCTTGTTCTCTTTTAAAAACTATATTTTAAAACAAATTGTATTCCCAATGTCTCATACTTGCTTTAGAAACATCCAAATGCATGGAACCAGAAAGTCTCGTCCATTATCCTATCTTGTACCGTCTTGGAGGAAAAAGAGCTTAAGGAAATTTGAGGACACCAAAGAGAAGCATTTTCCACACCCTCTGCCAGCACAAAAAAGAACAGAAAACTTTTCTCTTTTCTTTTCAGAAAAAGACTAGTCCCCATGAAAGGTGCCAAGTTAAATCCCTAGAAACGAAGGCATTCTCCTTACCTGCGAGTCTGGTGATAGTGATAAAAGCTTTTGATATACCTGTTCAGTCCCACAAGAGTGCTCATTTCTAGTCTATTTCTACTTAACTGGCCCTTTTATAAGGAGATGAAATTTCAGACTAAACCATTAGAAAGCCATCAATTGTAGGTGCTTTGAAGATTAGCTCAAAATACATCATCTTTTGCCACAAGAAAACTGTTTCAATATCACCACATGTCCACATCGCTATAGAATTTACAAAGCACTTTATAACAGTAAACACTTAGTGGAAATACTTTGCTGAGTTCTTGCTCTGTGCCTGATTTCACCAGGTTTTGTATCAGTGCTTAATGCGTTTTATCCTATTGACTTCTCAGGACAGCCTATAACTAGGTCCCATTGTTATTTAATTTTCCAGATGCAGAAGCTGAGACAAAAAGTCATCACATGTATCAAATATGTTGCCAGTGGTCACAAAGCTAATTTGTAGAAGAGCCAGGATTTGAATCTAAAAGACTAGTTCCAGTGCTTACTCATTAAACAATTATGACATAATTGTTGTCACAATTCCAAGAAGCAGAAAATCTCACTTACCGAATGATGAAGCTGATATCCAGGGAGTATGATATGCCAAATGTCACAAGAAGTCATATTGAAATGTAGCATATTGTCTTTAGAAACCATGGACTTTCCTTGGTCTGAGATACTGGCTCAAAACACTACCTGTTTCTGAGTTTTGCTAATGTAGATCAATTCAACTTCATTGATGAACATAGATGATGGTAAGCCCTTTTGTGGTCAAGGAAGATATAAAACGCTACATATTTTGGCATGCTAATTAAGCAATAGTTTAGCTTTTATTTTAACAAACCAAGCATGCTCAAGGCTGATGGGAGAATGTCCCATGTCTTGGAAGACATTCATACAGGCAAGGTTCCTTTGTGATCACTAGTCTGCCCTCCTGACTCCCAGCCCATGGTGTGCTTTTACAGGGAGGGTATGGGGCACTGGAATTTGTATATGGGAAAACTGTCTAAATATGACGATGTGCTTGGTAAAGCTGGCTACCAGCAGGAAAAAACTTATCACCACAACTCAACTGGCATTTCCAAACGCAGTTCTTTTGGTTTCAATGCAGATAAACCAACACAAACTTTCTTTATCTCTCATACAGAGACAACACAGATAAACACACACACACCTGACAGGCATGAAGTCCTTAAGAAGCATGTGCAACATGGGACCAGATCAACATGGTACAGCTGGGTCTTTCAGAAGTGGAGCTGAAAAGGCAGGACGGTTTCAGGTAGCTACTCCCCACCTCCTCTACCTTTCACTTTAGGACAGCTTGCTCTCTTCCCTTCTTATCTCCACTCATCTGCTGCACTCAACTACCCACAGAGAACTTCCTCTGCTTCCTCAAGCTGTCTGTGGTACCAGCTCTTAGAGCCAAAACTCAGACTGACTCTAACTCTCAGTATGGTTTGGTCGAATGTTCACTCTCATGTAATCAGTTGTGCAGAGAGGAACATCCTTTACAACTCTTTATCCAGTTGGGATGATAGGTGAAGCAAGAGGAGAGGCTGTATGGTCATGCCAAAATTTGCCTATGTCTTCCATATTAAAATGGACTCAGGTATGCCTGCACTTTCATTATGTGGAATAAATGGAGAGAGATGCTTAGGATTTAAGGCTTTCAGATAATATGATTTTATACCTTTCTTTGCCAAATAAATCCTATAACTGAAGAAACTCAACACATCTTTTATATCAACTCAGTTGTGAGTAAACCTGTAATGTTTTCTTATCTATGTTGAAAAACTAAAGCATTTATTATACAATATTTAATGTTTGCACAGAAGTGGATAGTGGAATCATAAATTTTGAGGATTAAAAAAGAACTATTGAAATAATTTATATTAGATCTGACATCATTTTTCCCTGAGACCAAAGCAATGAGGTTATGATAATATTGAAATTTCTAATCTTAGGCCTACTGAAGAGCTAAGTGATAACTGTATTTGATGTGTTTCATTTGCTTTGAATGCATTCAGTTTGTATCTAAGCCATTCATTGAAGACCTGAGAATTCCCTATATTCCAACTCCCCTAATTCTATTGCAAGTTCAGTCCTATACTTTATCATGGCTCTTTCATACTTTCTAAATTGTCTTATCAATTGTATAGCGAGCATCTGATAGCAGGAATCTAATCTTACTCAATATATTCTTTACACCAAGTGAATACTGAGTGTAAATTGGTTCTTTTTTAAATTTTTATTTATTCATTCATTTTAGAGAGGAGAGACAGACAGACAGACAGACAGAAGGGGGGAGGAGCAGGAAGCATCAACTCCCATATGTGCCTTGACCAGACAAGTGCAGGGTTTCAAACCGGCGACCTCAGTGTTCCAGGTCGATGCTTTATGCACTGCGCCACCACAGGTCAGGCTAAATTGGTTCTTAATAAAGATTTTTCACATAAGTAAATAAATGAATCAAAAATTTACACATTAAGTAATCAAGGAATAAGCTAAAAAACAACAGAAGAAAGGAAACAAGATGGTCTTCTATCTTAAGAAGCTTAATAAAAATAATTACAACAATACACTTTTTTTTTAATTTTTTAATTTTTATTTTATTCATTTTAGAGAGGAGACACAGAGTGAGAGAGAGACAGTGAGAGAGAGAGAGAGAGAGAGAGAGAGAGAGAGAGAGAGAGAAAGAGAGAAAGGGGGGAGGAGCTGGAAGCATCAACTCCCATATGTGCCTTGACCAGACCAGTGCAGGGTTTTGAACTGGCGACCTAAGTGTTCCCAGGTCTACGCTTTATCCACTGCGCCACCACAGGTCAGGCTACAACAATACACTTTTAAAAATATACTATTATGTTATTATGTTTTCATTTTTATAAGCCCTGATTTGCTCAAATAAAGCAATGAAGTGGCTCCAACCTGGGAGAGGCTGCCACACGTTGCCTCTGCGAGCAGCCACTGCTGTATTGGTGAGGTACCAAGGGAGAAATTAAATAAATTAACTTTTTGCAATGAACTGGGTCAGAGATGGAAATTGTGATTATTGGAATGGATATACTAAAATTTAGAAGTTAGTCATTTTCTCTTAGAGTAAGGCAACAGTTTTACAATAAAGGGATAGACCATTTTATACACATCGTTCATTAGTGGTTGAAATGAAAAACACTCTGCACACGGTATGGTGGTGTGTAACCCACAATCATCTAAAATGTGCACTTCTGTAGAGTCCTCTCGCATGAGGACACATGCTCAGTGCAACTCCCAGGGAGGTCGGGTCAAACTCTTCATCCACGGAGAAAAGGGCCTCAGCTGGGCCTCAGCAGCCAGCGTTGTTCCAGCCACTGCCACTCACAGAGGAAGCAGCGGTCTGTGGGCTTTGGCCTGCATCACATGGAAGCTGAGATTCCAAATGAAATGATTTGTATTATAAAATAATGTACAAGTAATAATGTTGTGTAAGAATATGAGGGGTAGAGGAAAAATGGTCGTGAAAACGAGGGAGGAAAGCGAAGGGGAAGACCAAGGAGATAATAACTGAGGACTAAGATGGATTGTGAGAGTAATTGTATCCTCACCACAGAGAGAGAGACTTCCAGCTCCCTGATAGGGCTTTCTCCTCCATAAATCTGTCACAATGCCTAAAGTTTCTGCTTCCTTAATTCTTTTAGATTGGGCTGGTAAAGACCTGTTGTAAACAGTTAGGCTGACCTCTGGGGAAACAGCCACAGAGCAGCTCTCAGCTGCCCAGAGTGTGACAGAATGTGCTGATAAGATCTGATAGGCACTCGGCAGAGAGCAGGAAGCTGCTATCAAAAGTAGCATTCTTCTTTTTTTCTTTTCTTTTTTATTTATACAAGGATGGTTTCGACTGAAGGTGCATTCAGACCCACAGGAAGAAGAGTCATTCTTAAAGTTTAAAATGCAGAGATATTATCTGGAGGCCTCCTTAAGATGTAATTTCTAGGTCAGGTCTGGGATTCTGCATTTCTAACAAGATTAAGGTAGTACTCACGCTACTGGTGCCCAAACCATACTTAAAGGATAAAGATTATGCAACTTGGAGAGGGTTCTATTCTTAAAGCAAGTTGAGGTGTCACAGAGAAGATCCATGGGTGACTAGAAGATCTAATAGTACATTGAGAAACAGGAACAAATAAAGAAAATGGGAAAGTGCTGAGAAAAATTTACATTTCAAGTTGGATGCTTAACAAGAAAATGTTATTCACTATTCAGTAATTATTTGTCCATCATTCCATACAAATGTCATCGATGCTATAGTGCACAAAAGACTGTTTTTGTCCTCAATGAGGTGCAGTCTAGCTAGACTCTAGTGGAGAGCTAATCAGTTATCACAACGATAAAGGTAGAAATAACAACAAGCTAAGATTTAGAGCAGTGGTCCAATGCGTGGTCCCTGATGAACAACATCAGCACTACAGAAAAACTTGCTAGAAATGTAAATTCTCAAGTCCTGGCTGGGTGACTCCGTAAATAGAGTGTCATCCTGGTGCACTGAAGTCATGGGTTTAATTTCTGTCAGGGGACATAAAAGAAGCAACCAATGTGTGCACAACTAAATGGAACAACTAAGTGGATCAACAAGTTGATGCTTCTCTCTCTCTCTCTCCTCTCTCTTTGTTCCTTTCTCTCTTTCTCCCTCTTTCTCTCTCATCAATAGAAATTTTTTTTAAAACATGCTAATTTTCTGGATTAATTTTCACATCTACTGGATTAGAAAGTCTGGGACTGGGACCCAAGAGTAGGTGCATTAACAGACCTACATGTGATTCTGATTCATGCTAAAGTTTGAGAAATACTAACCTAAAAGTAGGATAGTAGTTAATATGCAAACGATTGTGGGGTAGAAAGAGAGAGGCAAGGAGGTGTTTCTAGTTAAAGACACAGCAAGAAGTCTTGGATATTGAAATGGCAGCCCAGAGACTGAATTTGCTTCTAATTCTATCTTCCTTAGCCAGCAAGAATTCAACTTTAATTTGAATGAGTAGGAGGAGCAGGATCTTCATGTGTTTATACCACCAGCCTGGCCCCCACAGGCCTTTGGTGTTGCAACCTTGGCTAAATCATCTCAGGAGTTTCAGCGGTTCTCAGCATAGCTACACATTTAGAATTACCTAAGGAGCTCTAAAAATGTAAGGTGCAGGAGGTGAACACAGAACAATTAAATTGGATCTCTGGAGTTGGGGCCAGGCATCAATTTTTTTAAAAAGTTCTCCTGGCATTTTCCATGGGCAACAAGAGTTGTCTGAGCACTGCTCAGTTTGAAAGATAAGAGCAAAGTCATGGTTCTGGGACAATTTCTCTGATGATGCTTTAGGCAGGAAAGAACATGGGAGTGTCTATTCTGGCTTTTTAGTTCAAAGCCAATCTGTCCATAATGAAAAGGTTTTCTGTTAGTTGATTCATTTTCATGAGCGGAATTGGTTATGGATTCAGTATACAACAGTAGTGCAAACTATTTGTTTCCATGGAAAACTGTGCCTTAGAGAACATACTTCTTAATTCTGATTCTATGAGGGTTCTGTCATTTCATTGCCTTTGAGCTATTTTATAGCTCTATAAGTAGCAAATAAGTGATAGCAATAGGAAATAATTCTTGTCTAGATACAGGCAAATATATCCTGTTTGGTGGAGGTTCAATTGACGACCCTTCCCCCAAGCCAGTTCTGCATCCGTTTTCAAGAACAGGTCTATATTCCTGATCTGTCCATGTGTCTGTTCTCTGGGGTTTCCTCTGCACTGGTTATGGCATCGCCCCTGTTCCTTCATTAATGATTAGTTAAATAAAAATTTAAATGGGTTCATTTTATATCTGTATGAGTCATTATTTTGCTTTTCTTGAAACATTAAATTTTAACACAACCTTGACTCTAACTTAGTGCTGATGACCCACGGGAGATGTGGAGGCGTGATAGGGTCTCTAGTGGGGCTTAGGAAAAGCAGCAGGGCTGTTTATTACAGAAACTAACTGATCGCTTGCTTCATTCTTTCTGTGGGTCTGCAAAACTAGGCCATCTCAAAAGTGCAACTCTAACCTCGGCCTCCTCACTACTCATAAGAATACCAACTGATACAATTTTCTCACTACCCCATTTCAGTAAATCAAGAAGATCTGTTGTGATAGCATGGTTTGATTAGGGAGATACAACACCCTTTCTCTCATTGGATTGTTTGCTAATTCAGCTTTTATTTATTTTTACTCCTTGCCAACCAAAGATAGTTAGTTGGGATTAATCAATACTCTCCAGAATATATAACATCTTCAGTTTGGAGCTTTTCAGTTCCACAGTGTGAATCAATCAGTTCATTTCTATTTCAATTTTCCACAAAGAAGCAATTTCTTCCTTTCTTTGACTAAGAGACAGTTAGCCACAAATTCCAAATGCACAGTGATAATTACAATGAGTTCCCCTGAAACAACAAACAAAAGCACCGGGAACAATATCAGCTACTCAGTATAGAAAACTACCAATCGTGACTGCCCATCAAATAAACGGCCAGCTGAAACACCAGAGGGCACCTGGCAGTCCCAAAGAAATAAGGCCTATTTAGTGGTTAATAAAAAAAGTTAAGATTAAATTTACATACAGGATAAAATTTATGTATACCACTCAGTTAATTACCTGTGTAAAAACATGATAACCACGCTTAAATAGCAAATGTGATTTTACAGTTGTAGGTTCAAATATATTCAGCCACTTGAGATGTGATAAAATACACAATTTCTGTTTAGATTATTGCAAAATAAATATATTTTTCTGGATTATATTAAATTTGTACCAAAAATCCTGAGCTAAATATTTGTTTGTTGAGTTAATAAAATAAAATAGAAATCATTTTGTTTGGTTTAAAAAAAAGATACATAGACATATTGTTTTCCCTATATAAGACTTTCAAGGCTTAGTAATAACAGTGTTCAAGCATTGCTAATTCACAGAGATTGGTTTGTTGCATGTAATTTCTGGTACAACTTTGGACACAAACAAACAATCCTTCCTGATGTCACTTGGGCCGTCTTGCAGAAAGCAATTTCCAGCAACCCCTACTTACACCGAGAAACTCCACGTTCCATAACACAATTTTATTTTTCCGGACCAGTTCTTGTAATTTCATGCAGTAATTTAGGTGATTGTCAAGCATGGTATATTCAAACTAAATGCTTTCTTTTGAAAAGTAACACTTGCTATACCGAATTCTTCAATTTCTAGCCAGAGAAAGTGCATTTTAATAGCATTGGCTTTCACCTGTATTTTGGTTTGACTATTCCTTTCTTTTTTTCTCTTCTAGTGTATTATTATACCTATTATATATTCATTTGGTCATTTTATCATGGTGAGAAATAGTGAAGCTTTTTTCTTTTTATTTTAAGCCATTTTTTTTACTTCATTGTTGCAAAGATGGAGGCACTCTGGGGCCCAGAAGTTCACACAGCTTCTTCTGGAGTCTGAATGGTCAAGCCCAGCACTGACCACTGTCTTTCCAAGTGATCACAAACAAATATCAGATGACCTGATCCTCTTCCTGACAAGACTACAACACCACCCAGCCTCCCAGAGCATTTAGTAAGCTTAAGGAGTTAATGCCATCAAAAGACTTGCTTTTCCTCAGCAGGGCCATCTTTGGAAAATGACAAAGACAGTTCAGGCAGCTGAGAAAGGACAAAAGAGAGGTAGCCTAGCATGCTTTGTGCTGAGGCCGACGGGTAGCAAAGTGCAGCTCCAACAGGAAAGCAAGAAAGAGGATGGTGTCCCTATACTCTCCTGAAAATCTGCCCTCCCACCACCTGTCCAAAAAGCCTTCTGCATGGCACAAGACTTGGTGGCCTTTGTGCTTGAAATGTCCTCTCTCTCCAGTGCCTTTATATGCATTCTTGTGGATGAATTTAAAACAGGGGTCAGGGACCTTTTTGGCTGAGAGAGCCATGAATGCCACGTATTTTAAAATGTAATTCCGTGAGAGCCATACAATATGTTTAACACTAAATACTAATAAATGTGTGCATTTTATGTAAGGCCAACACTTAAAGTGCAATAAGTCTCTGAATTCTTTTTAATAACGTTGTTATGCTGTTGCTAACCAATGATGAATAAAGTACTTCTTACTATTAATGAGACTTCTGGTGCTGCATGGTTTTGCTGATGGCTTTGTAGTCTGGTTGATACGTGGTGAGGTTAAGCTTCATGCAGGAGTTGAGACTTCCATCCATTAAATGTGATCGTAGGTTAGTCTTAATGTACTTTAGACGTGAGAAAGACTGCTCACATGTATACGTAGAGCCAAACATTGGCAGTACAGCAATACTCACGCGCTGCAGTGTGTGGTATGTGATGGGAAGCGCATTCTAAGTTTTGACAATCAGCTGGTCCACAGGTTGAAGTTTTTTAATTTCTCTCCACTTGTGTTTGCTCGCCAACTCTGCTTGCTGTCGTACAGGTCTTTCCAAATTTTCATTCAGTGACTTGAACTTATTCACCCACATGTCTGAGGCCTTCAGGTCAGCAGCTTGTAGCTCAAAATCTCTGATGGAGACACCGACCGGTGATGTAACTCAGGTCGGCACTGTCCACAGCACACTTGTGTGGATGGGTGATGAACTTAAAAAGACGAATACGCTCACGAAATTCTCCAAAGCGCACTTTGAATGACTGAAGAAGATTAGATGTGAAGCCCACTAGCTGCTAAAGATTAAGATGTTGAGCAGGGTCACTTGCTGTGCATGCATCTTTAAACTCTCCCAGTTTTTCAAAGTGTAGTAAATGACTTGTTTCAATGTCTGCGATGATGAGTTTCAGCTTGTTTTCAAATGCAAACACTGCTTGTTGAAGGGATAAGACTGCATTTCTAATGCCTTGCATTTTCACATTGAACTGGTTCAGATGTTCAGTCATGTCCACAAGACAGTAGAACTTCAAGAGCCACTAAGTGTTAGCTAACTCAGGATGCTCGACATTTTTCATTTCAAGAAAAGTCTGGATTACACTCAGACAAGCCGCAAAATGGCTGAACACCTTCCCTCTTGACATGCAACACACATTTCTATGCAGAAGCAGACCAGAATAATTATTCCCAACTTCAACCACCAGTGTTTTAAACTGGCGATCATTTAAAGCTCAGGCAACATTAAGGTTGACCACCTGAATGACCAGTGACATCACCTCACCAAGCTGCTCGCCACACATCTAAGCAAAAAGCGCCTCCTCATGTAGGATGCCGTAAAAACATAGGATGGGTCTCTTCATATTCACGAAGAAGCGCTACAGACCCTCTGTTTTTCCCCACCATGCACGGAGCTCCATCAGTACACACTGAAATAAGTTTATCCATCAGTAGGTTTTTTCTTTAGCAAACTCAGTGAAAGACTTGAATAAATCCTCCCCTCTTGTTGTCTCTTTCATAGGCAAAACAGCAAGACTTTCCTCACATAGTGTGTCACTGACAGCATACCTTGCAATCACGCTGAACTGGGATGAATGGCTTATGTCTGTTGACTCATCCAAAGTGAGAGAAAAGAATGGTGCCGCATTTATGTCCTTCACTTGTGTTGCCTCAATTTGATTTGCCATCATGGTGGTACGATCATGAACAGTTATTTCCAACAGAGGCATGTCTTTTATTCATTTGATTATCTTGTCTTTATCCAAAAAGTCATCAAAAGTTCATTGGCAACATCAAGCATGAATGTTTTGGCATACTCCCCTTCTGTGAATGGCTTCCCGTTTCTCACAATTGCTAAAGCACCAGCAAAGCTAGCCAAATTCCAGTCACCTCGTTGAGTACAAATACGGAGTTGCTGCAGACTAGCTTCCTCTCTGCCCAGTAGCTCTTGACATGCTTTCTTCCTTCTGTCCCCCGCTGCTGAATATTTTGATGCAAATGTAGTATGGCATGTGTCAAAGTGCCGCATTATATTTGACCATTTCATCAATGCAATTTTATCATTGCATATTAAACATACTGCAGAACCTGCTCTCTCCACAAAGGCAAATTCCTCTGTCCATTTCTGCTGAAAAGTACAATACTCCTTATCTTTTTTTCTTTTAGCCATCTTCTTCATCAAAAGGGTTTCTGCAATTAGCTAGCTGACTACTTGATTAAAAGGAGGGAAGTTTACTTCCTGACCTCACAACAACCCAATTACATTACCCATTATCCAGTAAAAATTTGGTGTTGTCCCAGAGAACAGCTGTGATTGGCTCCAGCCACCCGCAACCATGAACATGAGTGGTAGGAAATGAATGGATTGTAATACATGAGAATATTTTATATTTTTAATGTTATTATTTTTTTATTAAATATTTGTCGGCAAGCCAGATGCTGCCATCAAAGAGCCACATCTGGCTCACGAGCCATAGGTTCCTCACCCCTGATTTAAATGTTGACCCTTACTCTCTTGACCAAATACTATTAGATAGTGGGAATCTTGACCTCACCTATAATTTTTATCATGGTCATAAAATTGCTTTTCTCCTTGACAGAAAAAACAAAGTTACTTAAACCTTCCTTTGTCACTGATGCTAATGAATAAAATTTGAATAATATTAATATCCATCTCATAGTATTTTTATGTGTTATGATTTGTACAACTCTTAGAAAGAGAGACTAGCACATAATAAGCATTATGTCTGGTTTTTAAATGAGCAAATTACATAAATAGACATGTTCTTCAAAGCATTGTTCTTAACTTAAAGTCAAATCAGATCAAAAGTCGGGACTGAAAAGGTTTCCATTCAAAATATGTGCAGACATAGGGAACTGCTAGATGCTAGTAGAGAGAGGGAGCTGGGTTGTCTCATTTCTGCCACCTTTGCTTGCATAAGATCAACTTAAATGTGGCCTAGCCCTTGAGAAAGGATTCACAAACATCCACCTGTCAATTCACCCAGAAATGGAAAAAGTGCCTGCTAAGAAGTGCACTGGTGATTTGCAAGTTTAATTTGAATATCTGCCTCTCCACCAACCCCTAAACCCATATCTCCATTGACAAAGATGCCTGCAGAGGCAATGAAAATAAACAAACTCATTAAGTTAACTAATACTTACAAATTCACCAACTACCAATTCAGTCGTAGGTGTGATGCAAGCTGCTTTTAATACATTTGCTCATGTCATCCACTTTTAGTTCACAGGAGACGAAATTGCGCCCGAAGGGGTGGGCTTAATATGTTTTTGACACACACAGTGTTTTTCATTTATTCACGCTAAGTCTTTACCACGATCCTGATGTTATCAAACAAGTGAACTCTTAACTTCAAGAAGCCACTTTCCTCATTAGTAACTGCTAGAGTCTGAGGTTTAGGCTCTGAGACTCCAGTGCCTATGGCAGTGGTTCTTAACCTGGGTTCTATCGAACCCTAGGGGTTCGATGAGTCGGTCTCAGGGTTTTGGAGAAGCCTCTGCCGCAGAGGCCAGAATAAAGTAATATCGTAATTTGTTGTGAATTCATGCACTTTGTTGGTTTTATTCTTTGAGCAAAGTGATGTTCATGCAAGGCTCATTTTGTGCACCAGTAAAAAAACATATACCTATGTCTTGAATTTGGGGAAAAAAATCATATTTTATTTATCACTAAAGAAGGGTTCGGTGAATGCGCATATGAAACTGGTGGGTTCGGTACCTCAAAAACGGTTAAGAACCACTGGCCTATGTTATTTACTGATAAGCAGGCATACACTTGACTGCAGTCCTAGGAACTAGGAATGCAGACAACCAGATTTAGCCTTTGTCATGGCGACTCAGCTCATCTCTGAGTCTTAGTTCTTCATCAGCGAAATGAGATGAATATACCAGAGCACCTCAAGGGGCCTTTGTGGCACTAACATTCTGTGACTATTGCAAGTTGAAATCACTTACCAGAACCTTCCCCACATAAAACTGTGAAGGAACAGTGTTATGAAGTACTTCTATTGACAGTTTCCCTGCAGACTTCTCGCCCTCAGCCTTCCACCATGGTCTTCCCACTGTTTATAACCGGCATCTGAGGCCGACGGTTACCCCATGTGGCTTGAGTGTTTTCAGGATCTCTACTTCACAAACTAAGTTAACATTCTTTGAAAACTGCAAATTGTATCAAGCTGCCGGTGTGAGCTTTAGAATTCCAATTAACCTGTGTTGGCTTGGTGGCCCAACGCACTAGCAGAAAAGAGACAGAAAAGACATTCCAAACCAGTGTCTGGAAGGCTGTGACGATAAACGGACCACTCTCACCACCAGCTCTGACTGCTCCATCTGGCTGCACCCCAGCAACAGACCAATGCTGTGTGCTCACCGGGAACATCTGTGGAAAGAACACTTCGTGCACACTTTCAGTGAGTCTTGTGAAGCAGTTTCACAAAGCCACTAGGGTTTCCCATAGTCAACCCAGATCACCATGTTTTAGGATCCTCTCCTTTCTGCTCCTCCAGCTCCTGTGCACGCACACGACCACTACTGTCCACCAGCTGCCCTTGGCCATCTTCCATTCTTCCCGATTCTTCACAAGCCACGAGGGCGGCAACAACACACTCACGTTTTCCGGAAATTAACCAGAAGAAAAGGATGGATTGTGGCAAACATCCTTAGGCCTATAGTTTAAATTAAAGGGGTAAACTAGTGGTCCTTGGTTTAAACTCAGCCTGAAAGAATCTTCAGTTTACACTTTGTCTAAAAAGATTTAAATTAGTGGCTACCACTTACAAAATTGGAACTTTCTCTTAAGAATCTGGGTTTCTAGTTTTCCTTGGAAGATCAGAGGAGTTTGCCACAATGGGCCCATTTGTCCAGACCTGAATACCAGCTTCCTTTTTAACAAGAATGTGTACTCTCCTGTTGTCCCCTATGGCTTCATATACCATTTGCTTTTTTGTTTGTTTGCTGGTAACATTACCCACTTTGATGCTAGGCCTTTGGGTTTTTTAATTTGGGAAGAAAGCCTACTTAGTCAACTTGATTACCCATGCCACAGCCCCCAAACTCTAGGTTTAAGCATGCATCTGTCCAACATGCACATGATGCTAGAAGACATGATATTTTGGAGAGAGAAAGGAAGTTCATTCAGAAACAGAGCAATAGAAAGGCAGAGAAAGATAGACAATAACGTTTTAAACTGAGAGAGGGAAGCTGACAAGGAAGCACTATATAGCAGGTGTAGTCAACCTTTTTATACCTACCGCCCACTTTTGTATCTCTGTTAGTAGTAAAATTTTCTAACCGCCCACCGGTTCCACAGTAATGGTGATTTATAAAGTAGGGAAGTAATTTTACTTTATAAAATGTATAAAGCAGAGTTACAGCAAGTTAAAGCATATAATAATAATTACTTACCAAGTACTTTATGTCGGATTTTCGCTAAGGTTGGCAGAATAAATCTTTATAAAACAACTTACTATAGTTAAGTCTATCCTTTTATTTATACTTTGCATACATAGAAATTCATTAGTTAATTGAATTATTAGTGGGATCCCTGAGGCTGATGCTGGGAAACTAAATATTGAATATCCGGTTCAATTTTTGTGAGGAACAAACAAAGGTCTCCCCTTTCGGAAATATTCGGGTGGTTTCTTTCTTTCGTCATAATATGATTAACAGCACTAAATCCTGATTCCACAAGATAAGAGGTAGAGAAAGGTATTAATAAACTGAATACCATTTTCCACATATTTGGATATAAGACTGGCATTTTTTTATTTTGCCATAAGTTTTCATATCCACCACAGTCAAATTTATGTTTACTTTCTAACAGTTCTTCTTGGCAAGTTGTATCAGCCTCTTCAATATTTGCGGTAAAAGGATTTTTCATCCAGTCATATACCTTCAAATTTCAAAATATCTTCAAATCAAATTTCACGTCCAATTTAAGTTCATTGAGGTGGCTACTGAATCTGTAATATCCTCTGGAGTAACATCATCTTTTATAGATGATAATTGAGGAAACTGATGAAATTCTCTCTTCAATAGATTATGACGAAGTAGTCCAAGTTTGTCAATAAATAATAGCACAATACTTTGGCACCTTTTAGAGTTTTATTAGCTCCTTGAAGCTGCAAACTAACATTGTTAAATCTCTTGATAATATCTGCCAAGTAAAAGGCATCATTCTTTACTGTTTTTAACTGTTGACACAAATTGGTCTCATTATTACTTTTTAAAAAATTGTATGACACTATCATATAATGCTACAAATCTAGACAAAGATGTACCCTTTGACAGCCATCAAACTTCTGTGTGCAAAAGTAACTTAATAAAATCTTCATTATTGTCCTGGCAAAGCTGCCAAAACATCCTATCGTTCTTTGCATTGGATTTGATCTTGTTTACAGCTCGAATTATTATAGTTAATGATGAATGGAGACTTGTACTTAGATGTTTTGCTACAAGATGTTGTCTGTGCACCACACAATGAATACATAAAACATTTGACATTTCCTGCTTCAAATAAGCAACAAATCCACCATAGCGACCTACCATTGATGGTGCTCCATCAGTAGCGCATGCAACAATATTATTCAAAGGAATATTAGTTTTTGTAAAGTATGTTCTCACAGTATTAAATATAATCCTTTTGTATCTGTGATGAGATTTATTGCGAATAGCATTTCTTCTCGTAATATATTGTTTTCATCAAAATAGTGTACATATGCCATCAATTTGGCATCATTATCTGCAATGGTAGATTTATCCAATTGCATGGAAAATGAAGAGTTTTGGAGAATACTTATAAGTTTGTTTTCAACATTAACTGCCATTTCATCAATTCATTGCTTTACTGGGCTATCGCTTAGGGACAACATTTTTAAAATTTGAGGTATATCCTGATGCATTACTGTTGAGATAAATTCTCTTATAGAGGGTATTATTACAGTTTCTCCAATATTATGGCTCTTACCACTTTTTTGCAATTATTTGTGAAATGTGATAAGTGGCAATTAATCCATCTTTGTTAGTTGTATGTTGTTTCTTAAATGATGCAATGATAGTTGAATGATTTTGAAATTTTTTATATATTTCCTGAAAATATTCAATGGGCTTGTCCTTGTCATTTGGATGCTTTGTAGAAAGATGTTCTCACAATCGACTTGACTTCATTGCCTCATTGGATAAGGTTTTATCGCACAATAAACACATTGAATGTTGTTTATTTGCAACAGATTCTATGAAACCCATCTTCAGATACTCTGGTGAATAGCCATGTGCATATTTGTTTTTTTGAGACATGGGATCATGATATTTCACAATATTTTTTTGAAGCTATAAGCACGTGCTTGCTCTCAGAAATCTAACTATGTACTGACTTTAGTTTTGATTACGTAACGATTTAGCTTCACTTACGTAATGTGAACAAAACTTTTGTGCCTGAAGTCTGTTGCATGGTCCCAACATTACAAGTTTTATGGTTGAGTGAGAGTTTGTCGAGATGAGACCAAGTTAGTGAGTATCCGTGGTTGTGTGTTTTATAAAATTTTATGTAGCAGGTGTTGGCCAATGGCATCACTTCTTTACAATCGTGGCAAAGTAGTGAGACATCGGCTAGTATTGGCAGTCCAAGGGGTGTTCCTAGAATGTCACCCTATTACCCTAAAACTCAGGAATTGAGATGAAAATATGAGTTAATTGGTGCCTCCATTGTCTGGCAGTTTCAGTCATAGAAAGAAGTGTTGAACCAAGGAGTTCTTTGTCTGCAGGGTAATAAAATGATGGACTGCTAGTTTTCAGGCGGTGGGTGTGGACCTGGGGTCAGGTGCTTGGGCACTTGCGAATGCGGGCCCGGTGGTCGCAACAAAGGTCTGGTGTGGTCCCAAAACAAATGCCCTGTAATAGAGTCTGACCGCTGTCCTGACCTTGACTGGTGAACAGTTAGTTAATTAGTATATAATTGTGGCGCTGTTTGGTTGCTCCGCTACCACCCACCATGAAAGCTGGAAAGCCCACTAGTGGGCGGTAGGGACCAGGTTGACTAGCACTGCACTATAGTGTAGTGGTTAAGTCAGGGGTCCCCAAACTATGGCCCATAGGCCACATGCGGCCCCTAGAGGCCATTTATCTGACCCCGCCGCACTTCCGGAAGGGGCACCTCTTTCATTGGTGGTCAGTGAGAGGAGCACAGGATGCATTCGCACCCATAGTTCCCATTGAAATACTGGTCAGTTTGTTGATTTAAATTTACTTGTTCTTTATTTTAAATATTGTATTTGTTCCCGTTTTGTTTTTGTTTTGTTTTGTTTTTTTAACTTTAAAATGAGATATGTGCAGTGAGCATAGGGATTTGTTCATAGTTTTTTTTTTTTTTATAGTCCGTCCCTCTAATAGTCTGAGGGACAGTGAACTGGCCCCCTGTGTAAAAAGTTTGGGGACCCCTGGGTTAAGTAGTAGAATTTAAAATCAGGCTACTAAGTCACTCACTAGACATTGTGGGAGACAGGCTGTAAGCTGAAAAAGTGCTTATAGCCTAGGGTTTAGTTTAAGACTTAGCTCTTCCCCATACCCTTTTAAGACTAAGATCTTCCCCACACCCTTGACTGTTGCATGGTGGGGGATGATGCACTCTTATGTGGATTCCTGTTTATGCCTCATATGTGTGACTTTGTATCAGAGACTTCCTTATTTGCATATGTTTCTGCACAACATAATAAGGCAGACCAGGGGCTTTGCTTTTGCTCTGGCTTGCTATCAGCTTGCAGAGACCTCCTGATCCCATTATTTTTTTCTCTGAGTTTATTTCTTCATTCTGCACCATTCTCGTTCAGGACCTGGATAATTATTGGCCACTTTGGTTCATGGCAAGACATGATTTATGAGCTATTGCATTTCTCTGGGCCTCAGTTAAAGAAAATTATGATTCAAATACCACTTTCCTTTGATGGTGGAGTGTAAGAATTACATAACATGCTTAACACAGCACCCAATGAATGGATGTTTAATCACTGGAAACTCATTCAGTGTGAAAGAGAAAAAGGTGATGGGAAAATACCCACTGCAACTTCTTAAGGGAATTAGGAAAGGAAGGAATAATAGAGAATGAACATTTTTACAAATATTAATCATTTAGTATGGGACTCTTCTGAGGACCAATGAATGAAACTTAAATAAAAGTTCACAAAATCATGGTGGGATTTATGAAAGAGGCCATCAGTGGACATGGGAGGTGCTGGAAGTGTGACATAAACTAACAAGAACTATTTTACAAAAGCTACCATTACCTTAGTTAATGATGAGTGAGGAATCAATTTGCTTGTTATTGGCTTGCCTTGTCCACCAAGATCAGCTGACTGGACTACATAAATTCTTACAGCAGATGTGAGCAAACTATATTCATGAAGCAATCCTCATGATGTGTTTGTGGGAGAAAGAGAAAGAAGGCTGAAGCAGAGCAGAAACAGCTAATTTACTCTCCAGATAGCTCTGTCCTTAGGAGGCACTAAGTTTCCTGAGTTATTCGGCATGAGGTAAACAGAGTGAAATAGCCATTCAGAGAGATTCATTCTGCTACTTAAAATAGGTTGTTCTTTATCAAAAAGACTTTTGATCTTGAGGGATCAAGATATCCCCAGAGAATGCCTTGATGAGTAGGCTGGGGATATAATAGCCCATATGCAGACAATGATGTTTAAAAAAAAAAGAGGGGTGGAATATGGCCTTTTAGGAACACATCCCTGTTGGTAAGAGAGACCCCCCACAAAGCCCATAGAAGACCCTATAAGGTCTTTCAACCTAACTTTCACCTACCTATAACAACTCCCTCATTCAGTGCTTCCAAAAAAAAAAGACAATTGGAGGATTCATTAAGGGCAACCTGCCTTACTCAGAGTGGGAAAGCGTATTCCATGTTCACCTCATTCTTATGTGGCTGAACCACTGTTTAAACAGATCCTTCTCTCTGAAACAGAGTTCTCTGCTTTTCTGCCAGGCAAATCCTGCTCACCGCTGGAGACCTGGCTACCTAGTAAAGGCTTCTTAAATACATCTGAGCTACTTTATCTTCATCCCTCTGTCTTAGGTCCCCTCAGCAATATGGAAGAGTATCCATTAGAAAATTGATCAAATGGCAACTTACCTATTGTACTATATTGTCTACAAAATGATATATTCCTCAAGGATAAGTGCCAGGTTTGTTCATCTTTGCATTTTCAGGGCATAGAATGTGCCTTGGGACATAATAGGTGTTCAGTTAATGTAACCTGAGCACTTTCCTTTATGAACACATACACACACACACATACACACACACACACACACCCCTTCATCCTTGTGAGGTATTAAGCTTCCTGAGTTATTTGGCACGGGGTAAACAGATTTTAATCTACAGTTACAGAGATAAAATAAGCATCATGCTTTCTCAAAGGGGTCACTTACTATAAAAACTCTGTGAGTCCTTACCAGAGCATAATAGCACATACCAAAGAGACTCTTCAGTCACCGTGCGGCATTCTCTCTGATACTGAACTAATAAAATGGTGAGCAAGCAAATTGTTCTGCTCAACATCTCTTTTCAAACTATAAACAAAAATCATCCTTATCCATCCACTTATTTATTTGCTCAATATATATGCATGTATTGAATGCCTAACAAGCATCAGGTGGTGTTCTAGAGACTGGACTGAACATGATAACCCCCTGTTTCACAGTGATTTTCTTCTAGCAGGGAAACCATCAACTAATGAATAAAACAGAGAATGTCCTAGAGCAGTAAGTGTCACCTGATGTCTGAGCTGATCCCCGGAAAATAACACGGATGGAAGCATACAGAGCTCTGGGGAGGTACTGGTGGAGATGGAGGAAACCACGGGGTAGAGGCTCTGGCTGGCTTAAGTGTGATGTGCTGGAGGAACAGAGAAAAGGCCAGCATGTGAGTGTGGGACAGAGGCAGTCAGGCAGGAACATCTGTATCAGCCTGCCGAAAAATGTGAATTTTATCTGAGTGCTAATGGGGCACTTCACGGGGGAGTGGCATAGTTTAATTTGCAGTTTTATAAGAGGATTTTGCACAGATCTGTGGAGAAATGCACTGCAGAAGAGCAGGAGTGGAAGGCAGAACCAGGATGCTGGTGCAGATATCCAGTTGGGTGTGCCATTTTATCGCTGGTCAGTGTGCTCTGCGCAACCCAGATAGAACCTAGGTTGTTTGTGCGAATACTACACAGTTCTCATCAGTGCCATATTCAAGGGAGACAGCCAGCTATTAGTGTTAGAAATTTCCCCCAACCAAATTCTCTCTGCCATCCTTTATACAAGAAGAACATGTTATTTAAACACCTTAAATAAATAGAGCAATTGTTTTTAGGCCATTTTTGCTTGTGTTCTTCTCTGGAAATACTGAATCAAATAAAATGTGTTGCCAAAGCACACAATTAAAATGGGAACACTTCTGAGTAGCCCTTTTCAACAAACCAGCTTTAACTGAAAGGCATGTTTGGTTTTTCAAGACGATGAATGGATCCCTGATTTTGTGCATGAAGAATTATCAACTGAGAAGGAAGCGGGCAGACTGCTAGCTCCGGTTGCTGGAGAAGCAATGACTCCTCTGAGACTTCACAGAACATCACAAGCTAGAGACCAAGGGGCAGGATTTAAAACCAAATGCAGTTTCCAAGTCTAAGAGCTTAATATCTACGTTGTGGAGCCTCCCTGGTTTAAAAAGGGCCTTGGACATTATTCTAGTACAGCTCCTTCGTTATACAGCTAAGAGACTGAGGATTACAAGCAGTACGTCCCTTTGACAAGAATGAACTGGGCCTTCTGCCTGTCTCCTGGCTGAGTAGTTCCAGTAAAGAGGGATCCTCTATAAAGATCTGAATCAGTACTTCTTCAAAGTGGAGATTTGCAAAAAGGTGGAGAAAGGTTGCTTACTTAAGATTTTTTTTTTTTTACAGAGACAGAGAAGTGTCAGACAGAGGGATAGATAGGAACAGACAGACGGAACGCAGAGAGATGAGAAGCATCAATTATCAGTTTTTTGTTGCAACACCTTACTTGTTCAGTGATTGCTTTCTCATATGTGCCTTGACCGTGGGGCTACAGCTGACTGAGTAACCCCTTGCTTAAGCCAGCGACCTTGGATCCAAGCTGGTGAGATTTTTTTTTTCTCAAACCAGATGAGCGCATGCTCAAGCTGGTGACCTCAGGGTCTCAAACCTGTATCCTCTGATCCCAGCTCGATGCTCTATCCACTGCACCACCGTCTGGTCAGGCTGCTTACCTGAGATATTTAACAGAATATTTGTTCTTTCACAAGACTGATCCAGCAAAGGATCAGTGTGACTGTCTCTTATGTGTTTATCATCTGCAGAATGCATAGTGCTCTGAAAGACAAGGACATAATAGTAACAATCATAAAAGTAATGCCTATGGCACTCTAAGGAATGTCTTTTATTTATGATCTCATTTAATTCTCACAACCACCTGTGAGGAGAGTATTTCTATTATCCCTGTTTTATGGAAAAATAAACAGAAGGTCAGGGAGACTGTAAAGCCAGTAGTCGCGGCCACTATCACAGCCGCCCGGCCCACGCAGGTTCGCATTGGATTCGGACAGATGGCAATGAAACACCGGAGGCGAAAACTGGTGAGCCATCAGCTTTAATTCTAGCTTGCACCCGGCGGGCAAGCAAAAACACGCACTGGGCTCCAAAACCCACACATTCAGTGCTCACAAAGCTACTGACTTATCCGAGTTTCCTAGAATCAAAGGTTTCTAGCTCACCAGACTTATTCACCTCTGTTTCCCATCTCCTCCTGCTCAAACTCTTAACAAACTGGCTTCTTCCTCAGCACTCTGCCATCTTGGCTGCTTCTCCTGTCCTTCACGTGGCCTTACTCTGCTCTCCTCTCTAATACCTCAGGAACCAAAAGAGAGAGAGAGAGAGAGAGAGAGAGAGATCACTCTACTGTTCTCTCCCACTTTATACAGACTCAAAACCTTTAATCCAATTATACAAACAAGGAAGTCTCTGATACAAAGTCACCCATCTGAGGCATAATGGGATTCCTCCCTACATCACCACCCTACATCATCCAATCAGTCAAAGGTGTGGAGAAGAGCTTACTCTTAAACTAAGCCTTAGGCTATAACGACCCAGCCTGCCCACAGCCTGTTCCAGAACACACATTAATATCAAAAACCTTCCATGTGGGCAGCGCCATCTTTAACAAAGTGAGCATAATATATTTTATCTGCCCAACAGAGACTAAGCAAGTTACCCAAAGCCACAGAGGAAATGGGGTAGCCAGGGTTTGAACCCGAGCCTTCTGACTCTAAAGCAAGGATCAGCGCACTGTTGCCTGGTGGCTGCATGCAGCCCACTACCTATCCCTTCCAAGAAGCTTTACTAGAACACAGCCATGCTTGCTGCTTCTCTGCTGTCATGGGTGCTGACACACAGCCTGTACTCTTCACATTCTTTTTTATTTTATTTTAATTTTTTTTTAAAAAATCTATTAATTTGAGAGAGAAAGAAAGAGAAGAGAAAGGAGGAAGAAAGGGAGAGAGAGAGAGAAAGCATCAATTCATCGTTTTTCTTAGTTGTTCCATTTACCTGTGTACTCAGTGATCATTTTTCTTTTGTGACCTGACCAATGATTGGACTCACAACCTCTGGCACTCACGGTCAATGCTTTATTCATTGAGCCACCCGGCCAGGACCACACTTCACATTCTTTAAGAAACGTTTACCAAGTCCTTCCAATGTGAGGGCACTGCTCTGGGTGTCGTGGAGGTCCCGTGCATAGCACAGGTAAACTCCCCTTCTGGAGCCCCGCCCCGAGATATGCTGCCTCTTGACCAGGGCTGCCTGCATACTCTGTGGGCCCAGCACAAAATAAAAATAGGGCTCCTTTGTTAAAGAAAAACTTCAGATGGCAAGGCAGAGCATTAGACCAAGCAAAGGGCTTGCTCTAAGCATGGGACTGTGTGCGGGACTCAACGGGCAGCGTGCCTTTGAAGCTGGCCCTGCTCCTCTTCACACAGCCTTGCTGACATAGGCTGTGAAAACTGCGCCCATTTATCCTGGCACGGTAATCCTGACATGTAAAGACAGAACCTTCTGCTCCTTCACATACTTCCAGACCTATGTGACCTCATGAGAGGGGGAGAAGGCCATGCGGCCATCTACACAGATCGTACCCCACAGAAGGTCACAGCATGCAAAGTGGTACACCTTAGACTTAGCAGACTACCTTACTACGCCTCATGCTTTTTGAGCAATACTTATGCGGCCATCATTTGTTGGATCACAGAGATGCCAAAGAATTTCAGTTTTCATGATCTGACTTAATCAATCATCATACAAGAGGATGATGGAAGAACTCAATTTTTAATTTCCATGAGCATCTATTTCCTGATGAAGTATGCATTTCCAAAACATTTCCTAAGAGGGCTTCTATTCAGTGTCCAGGAGATCTTTGTGGGATTCCTTGAAGAGGTGAAGTTCACCAATATAGTCTAAAATGATGGGCAAAGTCCATGGATATATGTGTGACAGTTCATTCAGGATAGTTTAAAACTACCTGTCTGGTATCTACATGCCTGAACATGAATCTTTATTCCACCACATCCCAGCACTGTGACCATCGGAAAATATTTTAACTTCTCTGTGTCTCAGTTTCCTGGAATATAAATAGTACTTATTCATAGGGGCGCCATGAGGATTAAGGGAACTTAAATGTGTGCAATACTTAGAACAACATCTGTCAAACGCTAACACTGTATAAGTTTGAACATCATCATATTTATTATTATTTCCTGTGGATGAAGCTATAAGCAAGAGATTCTGCGTGAAAATATCTACTGAGGCCAGCATAAGGTAACAAGGGATTCATGTACATGAAGGAAATTGATATGTCAAAATAGAGAGTGGTGAGTGACACCTGAAATGAAGAATGCATGCTCTATGGAAATCTATCACTCAGCCACTTAGCCAGTTGCCACCATGTTGAGCTATATTTCAGTGGGTCCAACTCTCTTTTATCTAGGGAAACCAAAAATCTGGATATTTGCAGGACACCTCCCATGGTTTCAATGTTGACAATAAATTAAATTTCATATAATATCCTGTGTAGGTCAAACAACATCTAACTTCATCCTCTAACCAAACATTTTTCAAGCCTTGCTTTGTGGCTTCCATTACAGTCTCAAGAGTGTGTGCCCACAAATGAATAAGGGAACGTACTCAAGAGCTTCAGTGGAACATCAACAAATTTCAACCCAGAGAAGACCATTTGAATTTGGAAGGTCTTCTTAGAAACTGTGGATCTTTATGTTCAAAAGGACTGAAGGTCAGTTAGGGGTAGAGGGAGACAGGGTGAGCAAGGAAATACAATGTGTTTTCTTCAAGTCAATCACTCCCATTGCCAACATCAGAACCATATCAACCTCATCTTAGAATATGGGAGCTTGGCCCTGGCCAGTTGGCTCAGTGGTAGAGTATTTGCCCTAGTGTGTGTGTGTGGATGTCCCAGGTTCAATTTCTGGTCAGGGCACACTGGAGAGGCAACCATCTGCTTCTCCACCCTTCCCTCTCTCACTTCTCTCTCTCTCTCTCTCTCTCTCTCTCTCTCTCTTTCCCTCCACCTCCTGCAGCCATGACTTGATTGGAGAGAGTTGGCCCTGGGGGCTGAGGATGGCTCCATGGCCTCTGCCTCAGGCACTAAGAAGAGCTCAGTTGCTGAGTAATGGAGCAATGCCCCAGATGGGCTGAACATCACCCCCTAGTGGGCTTGCTGGTGGATCCTGGTCAGGGTACATGCAGGAGTCTGTCTCTGCCTACCTTTCCCTTGCTGAATAATAATAATAGAAAGAATACAGGAGCTTGAAGTTAATGCACTTGTGCACTTGCCTTTCTTTAACAAAATTTATTCTATCTGGTACCTGTCCAGAATCTTATCTTTCCTCTTTCAGTCTCAAAAGCTAATCTGGACCTGACTAGGTGGTGGGGCAATGAATAGAGCATCAGACAGGGATGCGGAGGACCCAGGTTTGAAACCCCGAGGTAGCCAGCTTGAGCAGGGGCCCATCCGGCTTGAACATGGGCTCACCAGCTTGAGCGAAGGGTTGCTGGCTTGAGCATGGGATCATAGGCATGACCCATGGTTGCTGGTTTGAGCCCAAAGTTCACTCACTTGCTTGAAGCCCAAGGTTGCTGGCTTGAGCAAGGGGTCACTTGGTCTACTGTAGCCTCCCGGTCAAGACACATATGAGAAAGCAGTCAATGAACAGCTAAGGTGCCACAGTGAAGAATTGGTGTTTCTCATCTCTCTCCATTCCTGTCTGTCTGTCCCTATCTATCCTTCTCTCTGTCAAAAATAAAAAGCTAATTCAAGAAAGGGTTATAGTTAATTAAATGTGAGTAAAGGTCTTCTATCTTCTGTTTCCCATGATTTTTGGTGGTCGTGGGGTGATTAGGTGAGGAGTGAATTCCTTGTGCCCTCACTCCCAGTTTACATATATTACTTCCAATAATTAGAAGAAGAAGAAGAAAGTCTTTGCCCTCTGTATTATGAAGTTCATTCATCCATTTTTGGCCTCTCATTTCCAGCAACAAAAAGTGAATAGTTATAAAACTTGCTCTCCACAGTAGGTTTTTCCATATGAATTTAATATACACATGAGGACTTAAAGGCCTTCAGTCCTATTTGTCAGGGTTTCTTTGGGGGAGGGTCACTATACTTAGAGAATCTTTTACAGGACTGGGTACACAGGGTGGATTCCCTGAAAGAACTGGATGTCTTAGAACTGAACTGTATGGTGGCCAGTGTGCTTTAGATAATTTTGCACGACCACTATGTGAACCAAATAATGGTCTATAATGATTCTTTGTCTCACAAGTATCACGATTAAAATACAAGGACCATTACAGCCCAGCAGAGTACTTTAGTGTAATTACCTACTATTTGCTTTATTATAATGATATCACAGCACTGATTGAAATTATCCAAGTATTTGGGATTTGAATGGCATTTAGTATTTTTTTTTCAAGTATCTTCATACATATTTCCATTCTATTCCTATGCTGTCTCTGAGAAAAAGATAACAATACCCTCACAAGTGATACTGAAACCCTAAAAAGTAAATGAGTTAAGGCCAGGCATTTGGGAGAATAACTTAATTGTCTTGACTCCTAGCCCAGCACACTTTTCTTAGTAAATAAAACATTATTCCCTTTTTCCTGCTTTGAAAACATTAAGATTCTTCCTGGCTATTTACACTTTTAATAGCCTTTTGTTGAACTGCATCAACTCTGGCTAAGTTCTCTTCAGTATATCATTAGGGAAGACTGAGTCACATAACAGTCGCCTTATGACTCCCTACTGCTCACAATCTAACCCAAGTCAACCTCTCTACCATTATAATCCTCCAAATTTTACTCTGTACTTCCCTTCTAATCATTGCAATCTTTTCTTCATCCCTTTTTTACTTAAGCTTTCCTAATTGGGTTCTCTCCTTAATGGTCAAATGCATTTTCTAATGCATTCAAAAATGAATGAGACTTAATCTCAACTTTCCAAGTGCCCACCTTGCAAGAGTTTTAAAGTTTTTTTTTCCAGTCTGCCAATGACTTACTTTTTTATATATTAGTAAATGTTTTGACTTCACATAAATGCTTACTTATTAACACAGGATATATATATATATCTCCAAGACAGAGAGTGGAACAGATATGGGACTGAGAGATAGGAAGGGGGAGAGATGAGAAGCATCAATTCTTCATTGCAGCACCTTAGTTGATCATTAATGGTTTTCTCATATGTGCCTTGATCAGGGGGCTAGAGCACACTGAGTGACCCCTTGCTCAAGCCAGCATCCCTGGGCTCAAGCTAGTGAGCCTTGCTCAAACCAAATGAACCCACACTCAAGCCGGCAACCTTGGATTTTTGAACCTGGGTCCTCTGTGTCCCAGTCCGACCGACGCTCTATCCACTGTGCCACTGCCTGGTCAGGCTAACACAGGATATTTCTACAATTAAGTAAGATCATTTTAAAAAAGCTAATTTTTTAAACTACTTTTAAGTGTTTTTTGCCAAAGTAGAAAAATAAAGTTATATTCACTGCCTCCTAATAATGGTAATTACCAATTATAAGGAATTATATAATTCTTGGAAATTGAATAAAGAAAAAAATCTTCTGAGGTTTTATTTTTTTCTCTTTTTAGTTTTGCTTCTTTAGGGATATCTAGTTTCAAATATGTTGTTCCATCAAAATCTACTCTCCCTTTTGTGCAGAATAGTTAGCTGAGCACTTGGCCAAAAAAGAAAAATGTAACTAACTTTCGGCCAAGAGATAGAAGCACAAGGGATGGCTACAACCTCTGCCTCTGCCCCTGAAGGGAACAAGTGTTCTCTTTCTGGGTTGAAATACAGACGTGGTGGTGCACAATCTTGATTCTTACTTCGCTGTGCAATGCCATTGGCATGGTAGAGAACAGAGAATTAGTTTGGGACCCTGATGACTTGCAGACATAGCCACTCAGACTGAGGTACACCTACCTCTCTCTTGTGCTTAGAACGTCATTTCTGGTCTCTCTCACACACAGCAATTATCTATATTGTAACAAATAAAGAAACATCAATCGTGTATATTCCTACAGATTTTTTTTTCATGGCAAATTCAGGAAGTAACTCTATTCTAATGTGGTGATTTGTTTATGGCAATACTTTCCATTATAGTGATTAAGAAAGAGGTGATTTGTTTAGTCATACTTCTTTTTACCTCTAAACCTGATTTCATTTTCCATGCCAGAGTCAACTTCTATGTTATTAACCCATATTTAATTTTTACAATCACACACCACTATGATTTTGAAGATAAGCAGTCAAAATGCTTCCTAAGCATATTTTTAAAAAATTTCTGCAAGTGTTTGGCTGATAACACATAGAATTATTCTATCCAAAACAATATTGCAAAATCCTCCCCTCTTCTCATTTTCCTTCTCTCCAAGAAATGATCAAGAATTATAAAAGCAAAACAAAGCCCAAGACAAAAATGCTAAGATATGTAGAGATGGCAAAATAACATTTACATATATGTTCTAGAGTCCTTTTGCTTTTACTTTCAAAAGATGCTGAACTGCTTGGATTAAAAGCATATCATGGAAGATAATTCCATGAATGGATATATCATTGATCTTTTGAAGTAAGGGTCACATATTTTTTTTTGAGAATCTCAAGAAAGCTATGAAAATTCTATCCCAAACAATGTACATATAAATATCGATGTACATTAAACATATAATTGATTGAAATTCTCTGACTTCTAGAAGACCATATGTAAATTCCAGAGTAAATACTTAGACTTAATTTGATATGATTATCTACCTTTCATCTATTTATGGGTCTATATCTAACACCTGTTTTCTTCTGGATTTTTAATACATTTAGTGTTTAATAAGCTGTTGTGTTATTTATATGATCTCCATATATAAATGACGATAAAAGTGATAATAAAAACAGTTAGAGGAACAACTGCCTGCATTAATGACCTCTTATGCCTCAGGCAATAAGCTCTGTTTGTCTCATTTAATCCTCCAAATGAGTGTCACACATAGGGATTTACAGATGGTATATCTGAAGCATAGAGAGTTTGTAACACTGTTCAAACACCCCCCCCCCAAATAAAGTGCCAGCTCTATTATTTAAAGCTAAAATTGTTTAATATGGAGCCAGGCCTCAAAGCCATATAAACATTTTTAAAAATTAGATAAAAATTTACAATGCACACATTTTTAAGTTTCAGGTTCAACTAGCTTTGACCAAAATGTAGCCACCTACATATCATGACAGTGAGCACTTGTATCATTCCCTAAATAACTTTCAGTTAACCCACCTCCTTCAAATGCAAGCACTGTCCTGATTTTCATCACCACGTGTTAGCTTTGGCTGTTCAAGAATGTCTTGAAAAAAAATTACTCAGTAAGCTCTCCTTAGTGTTTGGCTTTCTTCCCCAACTGGTTTTAAGATCCACTCACACTGCTGCGAGTATTGGAAGTTCATTTCATCCTTTTCTGTTGCTGAATAGAATTATCTTGTAGGAACAAAGCACACTTTGCACTATCTTTTTTGATCTTAATGAACATTTGAGTCAATTTTAGTTTTAGCTATTACGAATAAAGCTGCTATGAGCATCTATGCAGCAGTCCTAAGTGGACACATGCTTTCATTTATTATAAATAAGTAGAAGTGAACTTGCTGGGTTACAGCCCAGATATGTGTTTATAAAAAGAAATATTAGCCTGACCTGTGGTAGCGCAGTGGATAAAGCGTCAACCTGGGAACACTGAGGTTGCCAGTTCAAAACCCTGTACTGGTCTGGTCAAGGCACATATGGGAGTTGATGCTTCCAGCTCCTTCCCCCTTTCTCTCTTTCTCTCTCTCTCTCTCTCTCTCTCTCTCTCTCTCTCTCTCTCTCTCTCTGTGTCTCCTCTCTAAAATGAATAAAATAAAATAAAATAATTTAAAAAAAGAAATATTAAACATTTTTCTAAAACGGCTGCATCATTTTATACTCCTACCAAGTAGGAGAATTCTATAATTTGGACAATATGCATATTGTCAGTGTTGGTTTGTTTTTAGTTTGAGTTTCAGTAGATATAAGGTGGCATCTCAATGCAGTTTTATTTGGCATTTTTGATGACAATGACATTGACTAATTTTTCAAATGCTTATTTTCTTTTTGTGTGTTTTCTTCTGTGACATTTTCATTAAGTCTTATTTCTTCTCATGGGATTATTTTTTACTATCAATTTGCAGGCAAGTAAGTATTCTTTATATATAAAACACCACATATATCTTGGTTTCTTTGTAGAAACTCAACTGACATGCATAGACTTATTTCTGGACTTGGTATTATGTTGCATTGATATGTTTTCTATTCTTAGTTCAATGTGATATTGTCTTGATTACTGTAGCTTTATTATAGGTCTTGAAAACTGGTATGGTAAATCCTCCAATGATGGTCTCCTTTTTTAAGATCTTTTGGCTATTGGCTGCTCTACATCACTTGTATTGTCATATAAATATTAGCATTAACTGTATAATCTCAACACACAAAAAGTCCTACTAGGAGTTTACTGGGATTGCATTAAATCTATAGGTCAATTTGAGAACTGACATAGTGATGTCTACTTTGTTGCCTTTTAAAGCCTACTCATGTCTTATTCAGACTCACAAGGTCTGGATAGGCCACACCTGATTCCAGTTTCTTTAGAGGATTTAGATCAGGCATGAACTTGTAGAGTTAGACATTCTTGTTTAGTCAAAGTAGTCCTCATATCTATCTAACTGGCCATCCAGGGATGACTACCAAGTGATAAAAACTGAGGTGAAAAGAGACATGATCCTACTGTAATGTGAGGTTCATCTTTCTTAGAAGCCCAGGGCACACAGGAGCCAATACCTCTTGTTACAACTTCAAAGATACAGTTTCCAGGGCTCCTGTAAGAACTACGTCAACATGTAGGATTCACCTCATTTAGGAAAACACAAAGTTAGGATTTTCCACCAGAAATTTATAAGACTTCCCAAGCAGATGCAATATGCTAATATAGGGTCACATTTACCGAATAGTGGATGTTTCTTTCATCCTTTTATTTATTTTTTTACATTTCTAGTGGAGTAAGTTAGAAAACATTTTATTTCTAATAAAGTTTCACTATAGTCAGATACCATAGTAGTCTGTTTTGAGATTACTTTCACGTGAAAGAAAAAGGATTTTGTTTAAGATACAGTCATAGACAAACTAGTAATATTAAGTCTTTCTAGTTATGAGAAACTCTATTTCTCAGTTATTTACTTTAACTTTAATTTTGTCTGAGCAATGTCTTGAAATTTTCAGAATAAAAGTCATGTACATATTTTGTTCAATTTATTACTGTGCTTTATTTTTTGATGCTATTTATAAAGGCACTTCCAATTTAAAAATATACAATAATCCCATTTACTATCTCTATAAATTTTATTCCTCATATGTTATAAGCCCAAAAATACATTGTTATTACTTTCGCTTTGATTAATCAATTCTAACTTAAAGAATTTAAGGAGAGAAAAAAAAATAATGCTTCCTCTTCACCCACATACACTGCTCACAAAAATTAGGGGATCAGAGAACTTTCAGATACTTCGTACTTTCAGCCTTTTGTATAAGTACATTTTCACTAATAAAATAAAAGTTGGTTTTGCATCTCATTTTCATAATTGGACAACTTTCTTTGACTTGTTTTTGGCTTTTCTGATTGTTTAACAAAAACAATCAAGTGCTTCTATTTTTATCACTTCATATTCATTTTTAAATATCCCCTAGCCTGACCTGTGGTGGCACAGTGGACAAAGCGTCGACCTGGGAACACTGAGGTCGCCAGTTCAAAACCCTGCACTGGTCTGGTCAAGGCATATATGGGAGTTGATGCTTCCAGCTCCTCCCCCCTTTCTCTCTTTTTCTCTCTCTCTCTCACTCTGTGTCTCCTCTCTGAAATGAATAAAATAAAAAAATAATAAAATAAATATCCCCTAATTTTTGTGAGCAGTATATTTATATTTTTAGTCCTTTTCACTCCTTTCCAAAGATCCAAATTTCCATTAGATATCACTCCCCTTATACCTGTGGGATTTCCTTATTTGTTGAGATTAATGTTCCCAACTTTTATATTTGAGAATGCCTTTAATCCATCTTCATTTTTGAAGAATACTGTATTAGCCAGTAGTCAGGGTTCTCCAGAAGAACAGAAAGAAAGAGGAAGAGAAGAGAAGAGAAGAGAAGAGAAGAGAAGAGAAGAGAAGAGAAGAGAAGAGAAGAGAAGAGGAGGGAGGGAGGGAGGGAGAGAGACTTTACTGTGAAAGATTAGCTCATGTGATTGTGGAGACTGAGATGCCCCATGATCTGCCACCTGCAAACTGAAACCCAACACATGATGGTGTAATTCCAGTCCAACCTGAAGACCTGAAAACTAGGGGAGCCAATGTTGTAAGTTCTAGTTCAAGACCAAGTGCTTGAGAATCAGGAGCACCATTGTTTGAGGGTAGAAGATGAATATCTCAGCTCAAGAAGACAGTAAATTCCCCTTCCCTCCACCTTTTTTTTTTCTATTCAAGCTGCTAGTGGATTGTATAATGCCAGCCCATGCTGGTGAGGGCAATCTTCTCTGCTCAGTCTACAGATTCAAAGCTAGTGTCTTCTAGAAACTCCCTCACACACATACCCAGAAATAACTCTACCACATTTCTGGTCATCCATTAGCCCAGTCAAGCTGACACATAAAAGTAACCATCACAGATATTTTCCCTGGATATGGAACTCTAGATTAATAGTTTTTTTTTTATTATTTTCAAATTCAGCATTTTAAGGCTATTTCATTGTTTCCCACAAGTCAGACATTGCTTATCATTTTATTCCTTTTTCATTTTTCTATTACTTCTCTTCTCTTTGTCTATTTAATTTTCATTTTCCTTGGTTTTCAACAGTGTGACTTAGATGTTCCTACTTATGATTTTCCACTATCCTGCCTGAGGTTCAGGAAGCTTCTGTGATGTAAATGTTACTGTTTTTTTTTTTTATCATTTTAGACATTACTGCCATTATTTATTCTAATATATTTTCTGCCTCTCTCTTTTTCTTTTTAAATTTATATTCCCCTTTTGAAACTCCAAATTGACATATGTTATGTGACTTGATGTTATCACACAGGTTCCTGAGGTATTTTTCAATTTTTTTTCAGTCAATCTGGGCTTGGGATAGATAACTTCTGTTTATCTTTCCTGAAGCTCATTGACCAAGGACCAAATTGTGTCCAACATGCAGTTAATGCCATCCAATAATCTGTAATTTAATTATTGCACTTTTCAGTTAGATTTCAATTTGATCATTTAAAAGGGTTTTTTAAAATATCTCTCCTGAATATAATGTAAGAAAAAAATCACAGTCATATAAAAATCAGAAAACCTAGGCTTTAGAATCTAGAGGACATCTGTTGTTTTTACCAGCCATCCATTCTCCATATTTTAGTAATTGTTTTTAATTTTATACTTTGTAGAGTTGCCTTCTTCCCATTTAATTCTGGCTTATACTATCCTAAAGGTAAATGGCATGACCTTAGACTAAAGCAATCAGTGAATTACATTCTCTTGAGCACCTTAATTGGTTTAAGGTTGAGTATGTGTTTCATTCAGAACCAGTGAGATGTCTGAAGAATTTCTGTGGGAATCCTGAAAAAGAGTTCTTCAAACAGGATTTGAACCCAGGAGTCTGAAGAGTCTGGACCTGCTGAAACCATTTTGCCATCAGATTATCAACCTCCTGACAATGGAGCCAACATACAATGAGGTAAGAGCCAACTGGAGCTAAGGAACGATATTTGACATGAAGTTTGATCCACTACATCAAGCCTCAATAGTTTCCATATTGCATGAGGCAATAAGTAGCACTTTACCTTAAGCCAATGAAGATTGAGCTCTGATACCAGTTGAGTTTAGCCTAGAGCTTTGCAAATGGTGCGTTTTGGAACATGCCATAAATGAGAGAAAAATATGCTTTGGTCTTAATTGTTCAGCCTTCAGGAAGGCCAGAAAATGTCCACAGTCCCTGGAGTCCCTGAACTGGTCAGCTATAACCACTGACAGCCTAAAAATGTGACACCAGTTTGTCATAAGCATCTTGTTATTTTCCATCTGTGCAGCATTATGAAAATGTTTGGAAAGCACTGCCTTAAGCAAATCATTTACCCTTCTGAGCTTTATTTTTATCATTTGAAAAATTAGACATCTGTAAAAGAGTAACTTTAAGGGATTTTTATTCTATACCATTATATGACTCCACATTTGACAATTTTGGCTGCAAAATTCCAGTATCAAACTCTAAAACCATATTGTACACCCAAGAGGTGAAATGGGTTATGTCAACACTGAAAGAAAGAAAAAATGGAAAGGCAAAATTAACAAGTAGAGAGACACTTAACGCACAACTCTAGAACACAGAGGGCACTAGAAATGAATTTGCATAAAAACAATTCTAAAATGGATCAGTTCCCTTCATGTAAAACCTACATGGTTTGTTGTGAAACCCAGTTTTAAGAAAATATTACATCCAAAACCTCAAACATGCCAAAATAGATGTACATATGGAGCCTAAAGGCCCTACCAACATTACGGTTTCTAGCATTTGACTAATACCCACCAACTTTCAATGTTGCATTTAGATATGCAACACAGTTACCTAAGTTGCAAAACAGCAGCAAAGATATTATTTAAATGCATAGGGTAAGGCATAATTTGAATGTAGGCATGTGATATTTGGATTACGCTGAAAGAGATCTTACTCATTCTCTAGTCTAACTCCATTTTAAGGATAAGAAAGACCATTCTAAATGTGATCATTTTCTGATAAATTAAATAGGTTCTTTTGCCACATTACACTCTAATTTGAGGTGCATACCCTGTGAGAGATCTCATGGTATGAGCCCATGGGCTCCCTGGGAGGTATTTCTCTGGCCCATTTAGCTCTGGCCAATGAGAGTATCATTATTTAAGTTGACATCTTTATTTAATCTTCTCCTGATGTTAAGATATACCCTGCAGGGAATCAGATAAAAAGGTTGAGCGCAAAAAGGGGTTATAATCTAACTGCTCAGTAGGTGGTACCAGTGTCTGTTCCATTTTCTCAGTGATAAAGACATTGTTTCTATCCAATTTTATTAAAGCCGTAAAGAATTCCACAGGTAAAACCCAAGGATCTCAGCAGAAAACACAGGCAAAACAAGTACAGCAATTGTCCTTGTATGCCAGAATTGTTGGGACACTTGCTCCAGGGGAATGATGACAGAGCTGAGACCCCTAAAAGCTGGCAGATCAATGACATAATCTAATGTCCAACACACACACACACACACACACACACACACACACACACACACACACACACACATCTGTGCAGAAAGGGAAAGCTGGAGAACTGCCTTAAAGAGCTGGTTGGAGGGACCATGTGCCTGACTCAGGTGGTGAACCTGAAGTACATAAACTCCCTAAATCTCCCATTTTTCACCATAATATGAGATTGCAATAGTTTGGGAGACTTCGGATAGCCTCTCATCTATTCACCGCCTTCACCGACTAGCTCACCAAGTGTGACCCTGGTGTTTGGCAGGGCCGCAGACTCGTGGTAGATAATCAACATTTCTTCACTGAGAATATTTAATGTAAAAGCCCATAGTCTTTCCTTTCAGTTTGCCTTTTCCTTGTCTGACCTTAGCTTTATGGAATGGTCTTAGTAAATTATTTTACAATCTTTAAAAAAATTCTTAACAGACTTTAACAAGTAAGTTTCTCTGCAAAAACCAAATAATGTCAATTATAAGTATTAAAGGAATTGATACCTGTAAAGCACTCACAATAGTGCATAGCACATTTATAAGCATTAAGTATTGCTGCGGTTGTTGTTATTATGATTACTAGCACTACTACCAGAAGCAGATATAAAGGTCGGCACACTGGGCGCACACCCTGGGCCCCGACTTATGAAGAACCCTGAAAAACCCAAACTTTACACTTTTTTCTAATGTAAGGGGCCCAACATTTTCTTTTGCACCCAGGGCCTCAACAGACCTTAATCCGCCTGTGACTACTACTATTATGAGTTAGATATTTGTAATCCATATAGACACCTTTATTCATAATCCACATTGAAATTGAAATCAAGCTTTTTTTTTTTTTTTTTTTTTTTTTAGCAAACAGAGAAAGATAGGAACAGACTAATAGAAAGGGAGACAGATGAGAAACATCAACTCATAGTTGAGTCACCTTAGTTGCTTGTTTGATTGATTTCTCATATGTGCCTTGACTGGAGGGCTCCAGCTGAGCCTGTGACTCCTTGCTAAAGCCAGTGACCTTGGGGTTTAAGCCAGAGACCTTGGAATCATGTCCATAATCCCACGCTCAAGCAGGCAACACCACACTAAAGTTGGTGACCTTGGGATTTTGAATCTGGGTCCTCAGCATTCCAGCATAACTCCTTATCCATTGTGACACCACTTGGTCAGGTGAAATCAAACTTTTTTTTTTATTAACTGAGAGGTAAGTAGGCAGATTCCCACATGTGCCCCAACTGGGTTCCACCTGGCAAGCCCACTAGGGGGCAAGGCTCTGCCCATCTGGGGCTGCTGCTCTGTTGCTTTGCAACCAAGCTATTTGAGTGCCTGAGGTGAGGCCATGGAGCCATCCTCAGTGCCTGGGCCAACTTGCTCGAATGAGCCATGGCTGTGGGGGAGGGGAAGAGAAAGTAAAAAGGAAGGGGGAAGAGTAGAAAAGCAGATGGTCACTTCTTCTGTGTGCCCTGACCTGGAATCAAACCCAGGACTTCCACATACCAGGCTGATGTTCTACCCCTGAGCCAAACATCCAAAGCTGAAATCAAACATTTTTGATCAAATGAAGTTGTGCTATGTTGTTCACTGATTAAGGTCTTCTCAAGTTTGAGATCAAGCAAGGAAGGTCTAGGTTAAAGTAAACTTTGGCTAAATTATATGTTACTTAATTAGTTCAACACATCAATTGTTTGCTTATTTACTTGACAGGCACTGTGAAAAGAGTGATGTGAAAGAATAGGACTGAAGGAATGAACATTTGGGTAAGACTGAAGTTTTCCTGAAAAGCAATGAATAAAACCAGACTCTTTAATCCTATATCAATATCATGAGTGAGAGACTTAGGTTGTGGGCAGGTGTTTCAGTTGAGGGCTGAGTGAGATACATGATTCTTCTTACAGCTGGATCTTCCACATATGACAACATTTAAGTGTACAGTAGCAGGTATAGACTTTCTTGATTCATCTTTCACACAACATTGAAGATCTTTTTGCAAACATAAAAGCTATTTTAAAGATCACTATAAGTCCATGGCTGAATTTACTCCCAACAGATATATTTATTTGGTGCATATTAAATTGGGAACTTCCAGGTTTAAAAAATATCACATTTCCAGTTGCTTTAACATATTGCAAGAGGTGGCATGCAGGGTCCTCTCATTCCCACATGTTTACACTCAGCTGGAGGGGAACCATAGTGCCTTCTTCAGAAAAGGCTTGTCCTCTCCCGTGTCAGGGTCCCTCCATGTACCCCATGAGGGTGCATGGACCTAGCTTGCTTCACTCCCTCGCATTTCTTGTGAGACACTGGAGGACGTGACTTCTGCCTTATATCCACAGGGCGCTAGTATGATTAGAATGCACTGCAAAGCACATAGAGCTTTAGTTCGGAGCTCTGCACTAGCATGGCCCTGTACCCAATTACATATAAATATTGTATATAGTAAGTTTTTTTAGAGGCTTCCCACCACACTGAATAAGTGCCTGTCCCATACCACCTAGATATGCCTCTGCTCTCTGTAACAGGTCACCATACCAGGATGCAATCAAACCACAAGACAAAATGAAAACAGACATGCTAAAAGACTGCAGGCAACCCTGGCGCACGGATTCTGGTGGAAATCCACCTGGGGAGAAGCTGTCTGCTGTGGCTGGATGTTTTCTCCAGTTGGGTGTGGAGAATTAATTGATAAAAGTGAAAAAGCGCCTTTACTCTCAGGACGCTTGTTAAAATCTGGGGGATTGCTTGCGGCCAAAAGTAATTGAAAAATGTGATCGAAAGTCACAGCCAAACCTCTTGGTGCAGTGTGCGATGATCTGATTTCAGAAGCAGGGCAGAGCTAACGTGTGAACTGAGGCCTAAGAGAAACCCCTGATGTTGGAAGAGGCAGTGAAACTTAACCCCTATGTGTCTCGCTCCCAGACCTCTGTTTTCAGAAAACCCCATAGTGCCCAGCCCCAAAGGATGTTCTTAAGAGATGGTGACAGTGAGTCAGAGACAATAAGGGTCTCTGTAGGAACTGCAAGTGCTAGGAATCTCAGGAAGGCTCAGCCCCATGAGTGCCAGAAAATTTGGAATTCAAGCTAAAGCTATAAGAAGCCAGAATAAAAATGAAACCAACATAAGACAGTCACGCAGACTCGAGATCAGTTCAGCTAACTCTGCTCCACAGCCCAATCTGCCTGTCTTTGTAAATGAAGTTATATTGAAATAGCCGTGTCTACCCACTGAGGTGCAGATGTGGCTGTTTTTGTACTACGGCAAAAGACCGGAATAGTAACAGAAGTGGTTTGGTCCCTTGGAAAAAATGTTTGCCCACACCAAGTCCTGTTCAGATCATTGTTTGACTTGAACTTGGCCAGAAAGGAAAAGGGACAGTGATAAGAGAAAACCAATTTATTGAGAGCCTGTTCTACAGTGGGTATTATGGTACATGCCTGATGTGAATGATTCATTTCATACACTCAACTGCTTCATAAAGTAGGTGAGATCCATATTTTATAGGTGAATGAACTATGGCATCAAGAAGAGGACTTTTCAGAGCCTCCTAGATAGTGACCAATAGGTCAGGTTTCACTTTCTCCAAAGTGCAGGTGTTTCTATCGGATCTCATTGTGACTCTGAATTAGAAAGGTGTGGGAGGGTCTAAAGGAGGGGAACAGATTAATGTTGGGCAAATTCCTACCTTGACATCGAATAAGTTAAAATGCTTTAGGTAATCCCTTTAACAAATATTTACTGAGTTTCTTCTGTGTGTCCAGTCTGAGTAAAAGCAATAAATATGAAGCAATAAACAAAGCAGAAACTATCTCTGCCCTTTTGGGGCAAAAAATAAGTAAGTTCATTAGATAATGTCAGATGTTGAGAACAGATCTGAAGAAAATAAAATAATGAAAAGTGGCAGAGAGTTTTGGAGGGTTGATTTTAAACAAGGAAGACTTCCCTCAGAAGGGGGATTAGATTTTGGGCTGAGTGAGGAGAAGAATCAGCCTTATGAGGATCCAGGCTTATTTCTAGGAGAGGGAATAGCAATGTGATCAATCTAAAGCAGAACAACTGAGGACCGACAAGGAAGTGAATGTGGCCAGGACAGGCTGAAATGGGATGGATAGGGGGAGCTGAAGTCAGGGAGGAACCTCCAGGAGCTTGGATGAGAGGGGAGTTGAAATGAGAAGGGTTATTTAGAATGATGGTCACATAATATGAAGAGTGCTGCTACCGACATCATTTTGATTGATTCCTATGCTATGCAAAATAAATTTGTTAAATCTGTAGGATTTGATTTTGAAGGAAAAAAAATGGGTTTTTGTGTATTTCTGTCATGTGGGGTAGGCCCAAATACAAAGAATAGAAAAAGAGTACTTATCTACTAAATCCTTCTGTAGGATTCCCAGAGCATCTCACTCTGCTTTAGGTGGGCAGTGTCTGGAGACAACTGCTGTACAGAAGCATCAGAAGAGGACAGAGGACAAGAGAAATGTGGGAAGGGGAAGAGCACAGGCCTCGGGTGTGTTCTCCCATTCTGGCACTGCCACTCAGCCCCATGACTTGGTGCAAGGCACCTCTTGTGAGCTTTAGTTTCCTCACCTGTGAATGGGCACAGGATACCTTCCTCTCAAATTTGTTCAGAACCAAATGAGTTAACTTCAGTCCTCATAGGATTGTACATCAAGAAGTATTTTATAATGTCTTTCCTTTTATTTATTTATTTTTTAATGAACAGCATTAAAGTACTGGGTGACTGGAAGAGAGCTCTTACATCAGACAGCTATTGTTGTCTAACAAAGCACAGGGGTTTGAAAGAGTATGCACATATTTTTGCTCAGTAATCTATGGGAGACTCTGCTGCTCAGCGATCTCTGCACATGTTGTTGCTCAGTAATCTGTGGGATCTGGGCCAGGCTAGGCTGATCTTTCAGGGCTGGATCATGGGTGTGTAGTCAACTGGGTTAGAGGCTAGGACTGGGTATTCTAGGAAAGCTATCACTCACATGCTGGTGGCTGGCTGGCTTTTGGCTGTGGCAAGGGTAAGAACTGGCACCTGGATCTCTTATCATCTACCAGGCTAGCTGGGCTTGTTGCCATGGCACCTGGGAAGGATTCAAAGACAGAAAAGTAAAAGTAGCCAAGGCTTCTCTCAAGCTAGATTGGAAACTTGCATATTGTGTACTTCTACCTCATTCAAGTACTCAAAGCAAGTCACAAGGACAGCCCATAGTCAAGTGGAACAGGAATACTCTAAGAAGAGTTGCTGTTAAATCACATTGCATAGGACATGGTTATAGAAAGCATGAAAAATTAAGACCATCATCCACCTACCACATCTCCATCTTTCCAAAAAGGTAACAATATTTTTTATGTTTTTTTTTTCCAAACAAAAACAACACCAAGTATTTAAAAGATCTAGAACACTGTTTGTCACAACCTAGGCACCCAGTAATTGTTGTGCCTTTCCTGTAACAAACTAATTTATGTATTATAATTGAATCAAATATTTTTTTCATGGGTTGCATTCTTTTCTTTCAAAGAAAAAATGAATTCCAGATAGATTTAATTCTGGATGAAGAACAAATTATATGTATGTGTTATTCTTTGAATCTAGTTTAGAAATAATGAATGTTATCTGTGTAGGCATCTCAAAAATAGGATGTGTTTTCACTGTGAGTTGAATTCATTTGCATCTTTTCTGCAACATGTTAAACTGAGAAGCAAGATAAAAATGCACGATGAGGATGCTGTTGCCATTCACTATGAAGGAACGTCTGGTCGCTTAGGGCAAATGTCTGGAGGTATAGGTATAACTCTGTACCATCATAGGCCTTGAGGTTTGGAGACAAAGTCCAGCCCATATTTGAGCATTGTGAGAAACTCAACAGTGCTGATTAGTACCTCGAATCAACATAGGTGGTTGCCAAGTTACCAAGATAAACAGATCTCTTTAGTTAAGTCTACGAAGCAAAAGACTCTGTACCCACCCATGCCTGGAAAATGCTGTACCAAATGTAATGAACTTAACTTATGTACCAAGAGCTGTAAAATGTTATTTTCAGGAGCAGAAAGTTGTAGAGGCCCAATGCATGCAGGACTATGAGCAAATGCTTGGGACACTCAAATGGAAATAGAAAGAAAGCAAAGTAGTGGCCATTCCTACTGATTAGTAGCTGGTTGATTGATAATAACAAGCAAGATAATGCACATTTAAGATGAAAAGCTTTAAAACCTGGTTTTCCAATGTCAAGAATGGGGGCTTTATTCTGATGAGGGACTTGTTCAGATGATAATTTTGTATCAAAATGGCTCTTCAGAGGAGTGACATTAATAAATATAGAGTTCAGTCTCATTCTGGGTGACAAAAAGAGTGATGAACAGCGTATTGCAGAGTCCTGTCCTAAAATGGGTCAAAGAAAAATCTTTAATGAATTTAAGGAGAGAAGCTTTGATTTGGCTTCTTTCAAGAATATTAGCCTGACCAGGTGGTGGTGCAGTGGATAGAGCGTTGGACTGGGATGCGGAAGACACAGGTTCGAGACCCCGAGGTTGCTAGCTTGAGCGCAGGCCCATCTGGCTTGAGCAAAAGCTCACCAGCTTGGACCCAAGGTCGCTGGCTCCAGCAAGGGGTTGCTCATCTGCTGAAGGCCCGCGGTCAAGGCACATGTGAGAAAGCAATCAATGAACAACTATGGTGTCGCAACGGCAACGAAAAACTGATGATTGATGCTTCTCACCTCTCTCCGTTACTGTCTGTCTGTCCCTATCTATCCTTCTCTCTGACTCTCTCTCTCCCTGTAAAAAAAAAAAAAAAAAAAAAAAAGAATATTAAGTAGTAAAACATCACCTCTAATGAAGAGTATACTCTGGAAAAATGACATAACTCTTTGCCTTATCTTGACTGTTTTGTTAACAACTTATCTGTCAATAACAGTATCTTGCAACTAAATAGTGTTTTGTAAACTGATGACCATTCCACTAAAACAGAAACTATTTTCTTTAAGGGTTACCTGAAAAATATGTGGAAAATGCAATTTTTCAATAAAAAAATCTCTGAGTAAGGATTGGTGACATAGTGTCATCTAGAGAGTCACTCTTTCATGAGATACTGATAATATATCATCAATGGGCATTTTATTGAGTGTGACTCTATGGACTAAGCCCATTGTTAAGCACTTACAAACATTATCTTATTACAACCATTCAACAGTTCTACAATGGGGCACTATTACTTGTTACAAAATTGAGACCCAGAGAGGTGACTAACTTGCCCAAAATGTCACTGTTAGTAAGTGACTGAGGTGAGAATCCAAACCCTGCAGTTTGAATCTACCTTAACCACTATCCTCCTTTTCCCAAGTGGAGGTAATAACTAATAACAAAGAGCCAGGTAACATTTTCTAATGAACCTCAGAATCCAAGCTAAAATGTCAAATTTGGTTTTCATTTAAGAAAACTACCTTATTTTTCAATATTTTATTGAAGCATTGTAAATATGGCACATAATTTCATTTAAAAAAAGGTCCCATACAATTTGCTCAGGAATTCCTTCTTTTCACTCTTACAAAGATTTATATTTTAAATATCTAAAACTGTGTTAAAGACCTTAAAGTATGGGGCAATTAAAACTAGAATCAATCAATGAAGTTGCAGGAAGAAAACTGTGAACGTTCCAATCTATTTGAAAATGCCATGAGCTGCTCTGGCATATAATAAACTTCTCTCAGTGTGAAGTATTCTGTGTAAGATGGGGTAGCCTCTCGAGGGAATGCTGCAGACTAGAAGGTATTAAACAACAGCTGGGGAGTGGGTGGATTAGGCGGCTTCCCTTCCAGCCTGGAGAGTCCAACAGAATCCAACAACTGGGTTTACTCGCTGCAGTTTGGAGTCATTGTGTAAAAGAAAGGGTCTCATCTGTTCAAAAGTCATGAAAACCAAGAGCAGTTCTAGTAACCTGACACTTCTCTAGCTCAGTGTCTCCCAAGTCATTGCTATTTAATATGTTGCTTATAGTTGGTACAATTACAAAAAGACCATGTAGCCTTTCAAAATAACTATTAAAGATTTTTTTTTCACATGTATGAGACTAAGTGTAGCTGGCTGCTAAAGAGTATAGCAGATAGGTATAGTTAAGAAACAAATTTATTTTGAGCAGGGGGAACAACAACATAGCACTTATCAGCTATATTGTAGTCTGAATCCTGCTATAAAGATTTTTTTTTAATTCTCTTTGTCTAGATGAAATAAACCACAAGGCTTAGGAAACCTGTTACAATAGCTGGTAGGATCTGATCTCATCATCATAACTTTGTATTCTTCTCTACACCCTTATTCCTGCAGTTTCCAACAATTACAGTAGTGGTTACTTCCTACTATATTACAGGATTAGTCATAGATGTTTTATCAGTGAAAGGGTCATAATTAATCAAAGTGCCTATTTAGAAGAACTTGCTATGGTCAGAAAGACTTCTCAGCTGTATGATAAATCTTACCCTGGAAAGCTGCAATAGCAGATTAAATAAATTGGGTTTTCTCGATTCAAAATGTAATTTCATGACTTCCATAACTAGTTTTCCAGAATTCTAAACTAGGGTATACATATTCTATTCTTTATTTCAAGAACATATTATCAGTATTTGTAGCAAAAAAAAAAAAAAAAAAGTATTTTGAAGGAAAAAAATAATTCAAACCAAATCTTGGTAACAGTTTTAAATTCACTCAACATGAACTATTCTAACATCACTCCCCCAATAGCTGTGCAAATAAAAAAGAAATTGTATCAGCTACTCAGTTTACTGAGCATTCCCATTATGGTACTCATATATGTGTCTATAAGTAGCCATATTCACTATCGTATGAGGAGTCACGGAAGGGAGTCACCTAGATGGGATCATGACAAAGACAGCTATGTCAGGGGACCTGAAAGTTCACGCTAGGCCACTTGAAATTGAATCTATCAGATCCAACTGAGAATCTTAGCTCTGCTTCATAGCAGGAGTATAAACTTCATCTGCAAACTGTTGCTGATAAAAATGCTCCTGCACTCTGGCGGTGCTGATAGATTACATTCAGGCTCGCAAAGGCCCCGGGCACGGTGCCTGGCACATGGAGAAGCCACCGGATCCCAAATAGTCTTTCATCACATTCCACAAGTGCCCTTCTATCTTGCAAGAATTACAAGGAGTTCAAGATGTTGATGGAATGCGATACAAGCTGACCCTGAGAAAAGAATTCTCGTTTTGTGTTTTACACCTGTCATATGGGACTCTGCTCCATGTATCCCACTTCCATATAGTGAACTTTTCTCACCTGGCTTATTGCAGGAGGGAGTCTATGGTGAGCATTAGGGAAGATACATGCTCGGAGTCTATCTTCCCGCTTTTCATCATATCTCTGTCCCAACTAAGCCTGTGACAATGGATATATGCCACTACACATTTGTCCAAACATAGAGAATGACAACACCGAGAGCGATCCCTAAGGGGAACTCTGGACTCCGGGTGAGAATGTAATAAATGCTCTGTCCTGGGGGATGGGGGAATGTTGAAGAGGGAGGCTATGCATGAGTGGAGGCAGAAATATATAAGAAACCTCCGTACCTTCCTCTCAATTTCTACGGTAAAAAAATGTTTTTAAAACACACAGTATTAATAAAATAAGAAAAAGTCAAGTTCAGTCTGATTTTGAAAAGTTGACCTATATTTTAAGAAAAAAATGATCATATTTTGAGTCATTCCAGAGCCCATACTGTGAGTTCAAGTTTTTGTTTTTGTTTTGTTTTGTTTTCCCAAGGTCTCAGTGGGAAAAGATCTTGGAAGAGAGTGTTCCCACAGACAGGAGAGAGAACAGTTTCATGCCATGGCCATGCGCATGTGCTGTTTCTCTCCTCTGTAACAACCCTTCACATCATTTACCGAAACTGCTGCTTATGCATCAAAAAGCATCTCAGAAGTTTCTGCGTCCATAGACTCTTTTTTTTGCTGACACTTCACAGGGGCTAACACTTATTCTCTGTTCTATTCGATTATTGTTGATACACATCTGTTCAGTGCACTGTGTGTACTCATTTGTTTACATCCCTCTGCCCCAGGAGCTCCCGTTGGCTGGGACTCCACTGCATCATTGGCATCTAGACAGTGCCCACCTTAAACTGTATCTGGATAAGTGATAAAGTGAGGCACGACCCCACTGGAGGGAGAGAGCCAGGGGACCAATTTATCTCTGGACTGCCTCTTTAAATCCAGATGGGCATCTTCTTGAACGGGGCCCTCACTCAAAAATGAAATGCCTTAGTTTCCTCACCTGTAAATAGATGGTTATATCTATCTCCTAGAGATGATGTGAGCATTCACATAAATCAGTGCATGGGATCACTCAGATCAGTGCCTTCCACTTAATAAATGTTCAGTAAATGCCAGGTGTTAGAATGATTGCTGTTGTTAGCATTGTTATAGTGATTCGTTTTGATACCTCTGTCATGTCACCAACAAGGAACATCACACACACACAAAAGTTTTTATTTCTGAGGCTTGGAACCTAGCCACTATAGCAAGTGTTCTGCAGGGAAAAGATACACACACACACACGCACATGCACACACACACACACACACACATGCACACACACAAATCCATCTTAAAACAATAATTTAAAAATATTTTAGAATACCATCTGTTCATATGTTAGAGATGGTCAATTTGATATAAGCCTAAAGAGATATATTTAAGTGTTGACATCATAGTATCAGATACCTTGCAATTGAGTATTAAGTTTACTAAAAAGATCTTTGTAGAACACATGTTCTTGGATGGCTTGTGTGTGCAACAAGAAAACTGAATGGAGTCTAGATGTCACTGAATGCCCAATTCAATGCGCAGAGCTCACTCCCAGAACTGTCCAAGGGATGAGTGACAAGCAGACTAAGCAGAATGCCAAACAGAGCCCTCCTCTTTTCCTCTAGCTGTCTAGTTACCCCACCTTTCTCTCCATAACACACACACACACACACACACACACACACACACACACACACACACACACACACGGTTTGTAATAGCTCCAAGTTTAAGAATTTAATCCTATTGGGGGGGCAGGTTGTCAGTGCTCCTGTAAGTGAATGGATGGGTAGGTGTGAATGCTGTTTCTTGTGGTTCATTTGCGGTGGTAATGGCCTATATCACGATTCCCCCACTGCAAGATTCATAAATACACTAAGGGGTCTTATGTAATAGCTGCTTCCCAGAATTACTCCTATATCCACAACCCTGGTTTGTTCCATTATTTCTTCCCTGCGGCATGCTTAATGTTGTTTGCAAAAATTTCTTAACACATCAGATCTTAAGCCTTTCCAGATCATTGTCAATTCACAAATGTTGTGCAGGAAAAACATTTGTTCTCCTACAAACAAAATCTCCTTTAAAGCTTCCTCATGTCACTGTCTTATCTCTACTTCTAATGTATGTGCAAGTTTCTCCTCACCTCCCACACTGTTCTAAACGAGTTCAGAGGAATCATGGACACTTACAAGAGAGGAATTAGTGACAGCAAATGCCTTCTATTAAAAACTTAACTTTCAGCCAGAATCGAACACTAAGGAAGAGTGGCTGGCACATTCTTAATCGAATGACTAGAATTCAAGTAACTTCTACATAATAGCAACCTGTTGACCCTTGACAGATGGTGTAAAAACCCAGCACTACATAATGATGTTGCTTCTTTTGAAGATACATGTTTCTTCAAAATGGTAAGCATCACCATCGTACCTTTCCTGTTTTAATTTTTAATCCTTTCCAACTGTTTGGTATCATGTTATGTTTGTTTCTATTAAAAAAACGATTGTGAACATATATTTATTTCTATATTAAATTAATAGATCTGAGTAGGTAATTTCTTTCCTACACAAGGGATCAAGTAGAAGATGGCAAATTACTGATCCATAAAGTCTATAAACATAAGGAAACATTAAACATCTGTCAACCTGAAAAAGAAAACATCTAGGGTGAGCTGAGTTGTAGAAGAGAAGCAGCTAATTTGTTTTCTGACTCTCCCACTGTCTTTCTCCTCCAGGGAGTATTTCCTATTAAAGCTCATCTACTCTTCAATTTTTTTGCCCAATATTCAAACAGTCTCAACATTTTTCTAACTCCGATTGAAACTGCTGAACAGGATAATGAATAAATGAGTAGAATCTTCGTATATAGAGAGAGGAGAGGCAGTTTAACCAAACAGTCGTGTAGGGTTTGGGTTTGAATCCTACCTCTACCACTTTTAGATATAAGATGTCGGACAAGTTTCTCAACCCTCTATACTTTGGTTTTCTTGGCTGTACAAGGAAACAGACTCTATCCTAGAGTGTGAAAATTAGATAAATTAATTTGTAGAGGTGCTTAAATTAGTGCCTGTTACTTAGTAAATGTTTAAAAAGTTATCAAATGATAAACATATTTGTTTAGAGTAACCACTTTGACTATCTCTCTCTCCCCCCTATTTTATTGTCATGAATGTAAACACTGAATGGTGGTCATATGGTCAATCAAAATAGACATCAGGAAATTTACTCAGTCCACTTATTTTCAATACAAGATTCTTTTCACTGCATGATGCCATGAGGTCTCAAAAGAAATAAAAACCGATTTTTTTGTGTGTGTGTAAGCATACACATGCACTATTATATCAATATGTGTCAAATTATTAATAAAACTAGTAATACATCACATCTTCATCAATTCATTATTGAAACTACTACCCTTTCTCATTAAATATAGGTACCAACATTATCCATATTGAGGGAGCCAAGGTTTGAAAATATTAACTCAAGTGGTTAAGATCATATACTTGGTAGTAGAACCATGGTTAAAAGTCCAAACACCTGATTCCAAATTTCATGAACTTTTGGAAAAGGCCCTACATGAGAGTGGAGAATGTGGCTGCAGAGACCCCTGTTATTCTTGTCTCTCAAGTATCCATTCCCATTCCTTTTTGTACAGCTCCTCGGATTTTGATTTGGGAAGTGACGCCTCTCCCTCTGAACACACTCTTAGTGGGAATCCTGTAGAAAGAAACCCTCAGATTCTCCCCACTCCTGTGAAAAGGGAAAAGACACGGCCCAAGTTAGACAAATCACACACTTTTCCCATACAGTAGTTTGATTCTTCTTTAAAACAAAACAAAAACACTGTGATAAATTCTCAGAGGTTCTTTAAGCAAGAGCCCAAGACTGTGTTTAGAAATTCGTGAACTGTTTCCCTTTTTTCTTGGATTTTATTGCCAATCTTCTACCCTTCTAAAAAATGGTTTTTAGTGTTAGCCAGAATTAGTATCAGTTTCTTATTACCAAATAAACTATAACATACATAAGTGAGCATTTACTTATTGTTTTATTTATTGATGTAATTAATACCTAGCCTTGATCCTTGCCACCTTCTGACATCAATACTTTCCTTCCCCCATTCTCAGTCCATGCACCTCCATTTGAATTGACCTCACCCACAAGTCCTGGGTTTGGGCAAGTCTAGTACTAAACTCCCCACCTTCACTCCCCACAGTTATAGGCTCAGTACTTGACATAAGTTGGTAACATCAGAGCTAACCCCAGGTATCTCATTGAAATAAACTGTGAAGGAAAACCTTCTGGGTGCTCTGAGAGAGGCAGTGACTGAATGAAGATTACTCATATTAAAGTAGAAATCAGATCATGAAAGAGACCTACCTCTGACAGTGTTTGAGCCCAGGAATCCAACTTCTCTAATGCTGGGAACATGGATTTTAGAATCACCTGAGTCATTATGTCACCTCACTCTCTCTTTTGAGTTGCATTTACTTTACTTGCAATGAAAAGGTTTATCCAATGTGACAGCCAGTGAAAATTTCTGTCACAATTTGGTTCTGAAGCTAGCAAACACAAGACGGCAACACTGCCCTTTTATGCCTTTAGGAAAACAGTAAACCCCCTTACTCAGGGGCCATACGTTTCAAGACCCCCTGAAATTGCTGATGATACTGAACACTATATGTACTATGTTTTTTCCTATACATATACATCTATAATAAAATTTAATTTATCAATTAGACACTGTTAAGCGATTACCCACAGTAACAAATGTGAAAATAAAACACTGTAACAATAATATAAGATTACTGACCACAAGTACTGCAGTACTGTGATGGCCAATCTGACAACAGAGCAGCTGCTAAATGACTACAGGGCAGGTAGATTAAAGAGCATGGATACACTAGACAGAGGGGTTATTCATTTTCTGGATGTAACTGAGTGGGACAGCGTGGAATTTCATCATGCTACTGAAAATGACACACAATTTAAAACGCACGAATCGCTTATTTCTGGAACTTGTCAGTTAATGTTTTCAGACTGCAGTAGACCATGGGTAACCAGCACCACAGAAATGGAAAGCACAGATAAGAGGGTCTACAATTACTGCTATCTAAGGAATAACTCACATTTGTTGAGTCCTTACTCCGTGCTTTTCTGTGGTGGTAAGCATTTTGTGGTTGCCATTTCGTTCAAGGGTAACAACAACCACACAAAGGAGGTAGCATGATTATTTCCATTTTGCAGGTAAGAATTTCAAAGAAGCAAATGGTTAAGTATGTTTTCCAAAGTTTTATGGAAAGAGGTGGGCATAGGACTAATCCTAGGTCTCTGTGAACTCCATGTTTCTCTGTTCTATGGGAGAATATGGTGAATCCATTGAAACAAAGATGTCAAACACAGGAGGTAGGCATTCCAGAGGCAAAGTCACTCCATCAAATGCTAGAACTCTAACAATCATGTGATACAGCCCATTTATTCTAAAAGGTTATTGCCCTTTATTATCTAAATGCCTGAATTATGAACACATTTTATATCAAATGAATCCTTTTAATTTCCCATGGAGTCATATAAATGGTAAAATTACAGGTGGCAAAGGAATTCCAAAAATAAATTTTATCTAGTATAGAAAATGATTAATATATAACTGAGACCTACCTCTACAGTTAAACAAGCTGAATATGCAAGAGATACATTAATTAACAATAAAATAGTATAAACCAAATAGTCTGGTTGAAATATTTTTTTTCCTCATTTCTAAGTAATTCCTTAACCTCTAGGAAGTCTAAGCTAAATCAGAATGCCCTTTGAATATACTTAATGGCAAGTAAAATTTACTTATGAGAGCAAATTAAAGCAATGCCACTCTCAGGTTTTGAATTGTTTGATCCTGAAACATGCTTGTAATGAATAAAAAAACCAACTTAAAATAAAGTTTTATTATTATGCAAATTTCCTAGAAGCAGACCATGGAGTAAAATACAGCTCAAGGACTTTCACAACGACAGAATGAAACATAATGAAGGACAGGGCAGGGAGTTTGTTTTATACAATTTGAAACAGGTAATTCAGACTTTTCTGATTACCTTTTCTGGTAGATACACTATAAGGTGACTTCACAATCCATGCCCTTATATAATTCTTTCCCCTTGAATGCAAGTAAATCCTGTGACTTGTTGCTAACTGAAAGAATACAGCAAAGTTAAGGAATGTCACTTCTATGATTGTATTATTATATTATATTGGACTTACATAGGACTCCATTCTCAGTGACTAGAGTTAGATTCTTCTGCTGGCCTTGAAGAAGCAGCAACCATAGAGAGGACAACATGGCAGAGAACTGTGGGAGGCCTCCAGGGCCAAGAGTATCCTCTAGCCCATAGTAAGATGCCAGGCACTCAGTCATACAGCCACAAGGACATAAATTCTATCAACAACTTGAATGAGCTTGGAGGTGAATTCTTCCTCAATCAAGACTTGGATGAGTCTCTAGCCCAGGCTGACACATGATTGCAGACTTTCAGCTTTACCCCCTGACTTATGATTTATAACAACTATAAAATAATAAATGTGTGTCTTTTTGAAGTTGCTAAATGCATGATTATTTGTGACATAGCAATAGAAAATAATATACTTTATGTTGTGAAATGTTCTATATATCTGAGGAGTTTCAGGACTTGTCATATAGTAAGTAAGTACACAATAAATATTTATTGACTAAATAAGTGAAACTCAAGTGTTTGATAACAGAATTGAGAATACTACCTTACCAATAGAAGGCACTAATTCTATTTATTTCAAAAAGGGCCATGAAGATCTATGGGCATGATATAAACCTTCTAAACTGCTCACGACTGATTTTGCTATTCTCAGAGAGACCCAGATAAATACCCATTACAAATGGATCATCAGATGAGGTTTTATAATCCAGGTCCCATTTGCAAACTATTGTTTGAATTTCAGAATTTCCCCTAAAATAGTTTATGAGATATTATTCTCTTGTAAATGAGGTAAGTAAATATATGTATTCATTTGTTAAATCTATTCTACATCCTTTTAATTTACATGAAGACTAATAATAGGCTAAGAAAATAATCACCTTGGAAACTTGGATATGTCCATTTCTGGTTAATTAATTTGTTTCAAATATAAAAGGACTTCAATCCACTGTTGCTAAGTTTGAGTGGAATATAATAGTCCATATTGCTGAAATGGCATAAACTGGTATAAGTATTTAGAAAAGCAAATTTTAAAGTATGAGCAGAGAATTTTAAATTAAAGTTCATACCCTTTTAATACTTTAATTCTACTATTCCTAGAAGTATATGCAAATGAAAATCTCAAAAGAAACATTAAAATGAAATATTCATTTCAATATTTTCTATAACAGCACAAAGAGTAAACAACTAAAATGTGAGTCAGCAAGGAAGTACTTTAGTACATTTTGGTGCACAATCTAATGAAATATTATATTAAATAGCTATAAAATTATAGTTATCAAAACTAAAGGAAAGCATTACCAGTGTTTTATACACAATTTGAATTATATGAAGCAGAACAAAATGGCATATACAGAATGAGCAAAACTACTGTATATAGGATTTATAAAATGATTAATGTTTGGAAACAGATGGTGATTTAAAGATATGTGTCCAACCCTGTGTATGACATGTACCTCTATGACTATGACACACATTGCATCAAGTCCATATCTACCATACTGTCAAAACTTCATAAACATGATCAAGAGACCATAAAGTGAAAAAAAAAATGCTCTGTAATTGTTGGTAATAAGAATTGTGCTATGTCTATCCCCAAACTTTGAGATATTTTGCTACATGTAGTGATTTGGAGAATGGATTTGAAAAGATATGTAATTTGTTCAATGAACACCATTCACTGTGCTCTCCCCCTCTCTTACACTTCTTCAATAGGAAATAAAATACTGAACACCAGGGTTAGCTATGGGATTCACAGGCACCACTAGCTTAGAAGTATGTTTTCTATTCTAGAACAACATCTTTGGAATACAGTTTCTCTAGGATGATCAAAGAAAAGAAAAACCGCAAAGAAATAGCCAAGAAATATTTGGGATAACCCCTGAGTCAAAAGATAAAAGCAATGGGAAGGAGATAAAAAATAGCCATACTGTGTTAAATAAATGGTGATTAGGTTAAAGAGAAAATTAGATGATGATGCATCCTCACCAAATAAAAAAAAGAAACCATAAAGAAATCAAGTTTCATTACCCACAGGTCTGTGGCTATAGCTTCTTCTTAACAGTATTCTAACTAGACCATTTCTAAAACGGTCATCTATATATTTCTATCATTTAGCTCTTCAGATTATAGTGAAACAAGAAAATTCCAAGAGTATTCTTATGGAGAATAACATGGAAAAATAAAAATTTCTTGCCATGTTTATAAAAAAGATGTGCTATGCAGTGGTCAGCAAACACATTAGTCAATAAAGCCAAATATCAACAGTACAATGATTGAAATTTCTTTTGAGAGTCAAATTTTTTAAACTTAAACTATAAAGGTAGGTACATTCCTTATTGAGGTAGCACCTGCACGTGGTATTTTGTGGAAAAGCCACATTCAAGGCGCCAAAGAGCCGCATGTGGCTCACAGGCCACAGTTTGCTGACCAGGGTACTAGAGTATGCTTCTCCATATAAAGATTAATAAACAGAAAATATCTAAAGTGTATTATAAAAAGTTTCTATAAGAAAGGAGAAGAAGGACAAATCACTAAAGAGAGAGCGATACCCAGTAGAGAAATTGCTGGGTCATGTGGTAGTTCTATTCTTAATTTTTTGAGGAACCACCATACTTTCTTCCATAATGGTTGTACTACTTTACATTCCCACCAACAATCGATGAGGTTTCCTTTTTCTCCACAGCCTCTCCAGCACTTGTTATTACCTGTCTTGTTGATAATAGCTAATCTAACAGGTGTGAGGTGGTATCTCATTGTAGTTTTGATTTGAATTTCTCCAATAGCTAGTGAGGATGAGCATCTTTTCATATATCTGTTGGCCATTTGTATGTCCTTTTAGGAGAACTGTCTGTTCAGGTCCTCTCCCCATTTTTTAATGGGATTGTTTGCTTTTTTGTTACTGAGCTTTATGAGTTTTTCATATATTTTGATTATTAACCCCTTATCAGAGCTGTTGTTTGAAAATATCATCTCTCATTTAGTGGGCTGCCTATTTGTTTTGTTGTCAGTTCTTTTTCTGCACAGAAGCTTTTTAGTTTGATATAGTACCATTCGTTTATTTTTGCCTTCCCTTCCCTTGCCTTTGGGGTCAAATTCATACATTTTTCTCTATGGCCAAGGTCTATGAATTTAGTACCTATGTTTTCTTCTATCTAATTTATAGTTTCAGATCTTATATTTAGGTCTTTGATCCATTTTGAAAAAATTTTTGTGCAAGGGGACAAACTGTAGTCAAGTTTCATACTTTTGCATGTGGCTTTCGAATTTTCCCAGTACCATTTATTGAAGAGGATTTCTTTTCTCCATGTGAATTTTTGGCTTCTTTGTCAAAGATGAATTTTCCATGTATATGTGGGGTTTTTTTCTGAGTTCTTGATTCTGTTACATTGGTCTGTATGTCTGTTTTTCTGCCAAGATCATGCTGTTTTGATTATCATGGCTCTGAGTATAATTTGAAGTCAAGTAGTGTGGATTGGATAAATAATATATGGTACATATATAGAATGGAATACTGCTCAGCCATAAGAAATGATGACATAGTGCCATTATGACAACATGGATGGACCTTGAGAACATTATACTGAATAGAATAAGTAATTCAGAAAAAGTTAAGAACTGTATGATTTCACACATAGGTAAGAAATAAAACTGAGACTCATGGACATAGATAAAATTGAAGTGGTTACCAGGGAGTGGGAGACATAGGGGAGGGGTATAGGAGAGAGGACAAAGGAAGGTTGTAAAGAGGGACAAATATAAGGTGATGGAAAATGATTTGACTTTGGGTGATGGGTATACAATATAATTATCAGTTCAAATGTTATAGAAATGTTTACCTGCAACCTATGTAGTCTTATCAATCAGTGTCACCCTGGTAAGTTTACTTTTCTAAATAAAATAATAAAAGAGGGAACAGAAGAGAGTTTATTTTGAAAAAAAAATCTTTAGAGACTAAAAAGAAGTCAGAGAGACTGTACCTTGTTATATGATAAAATTAGATACAAGATGGAACATGAGATAAGAGATGAACTAGAAGACAAGGTCTACTGAAGCCTTTACAGAACTAAAAGTAGTTCCCAAAACAGTGAAAAAAGAAACATTTTTTAATGGTATGAAACAGAAGCTTAAGAAGTCTTGCAGTACTCAGAGGGAAAAAAAGACAAAGATCAACAATATAAGAGTTATAAAATTGTAGTATGAATAATAGAATAAAGTAAAAACTGATATAATTACAGATCCTCATAGACCAGAATAAAAGGAAACCATATAATGCTTAAAGTATAATATACAAAACCTTTGTGAGTTAAGAAACAAACATCAATTTATTGGCAAGATTAATATCAAAAAATGTTACAAATATACAAGTTAGTCATCAAACAAATCTCAAGAACAAAAATATTAAGGGAGAGAAAGAATAAGAAAAAAATTTTTTTTCCTTTCCCCAATTAGTTTAGTAATGTGAGTACACTTAGGAAAAAAAAAAGTGTGATTCCCAAATTCATTATCCAGATATGCTGTCACTTGTACTGATGGCAAGAAATAAATATTCTTACATAGTTAAGTGTTAAAAAATCAAACTGGATAAAATTACTATAAGACTGCCATTAACAAAGAAATAATTTAAAGATAAAAATAATTCTAATTATCACTTGTGAAATGCAACGCAAACCTCAAGATTATATCAACCTATTCAGGATAACAAAAATGTATATAAAGGAATCCTGAGACTTAGTGACTTTCATTGCCTGCTTTATTAGTTTCCTATTGGCGTCACAACAAACTATCACAGATTCAATGGTTTAAAACAATATGTGTGTATTATCTCACAGTTCTATAGGTCTGAAGCTGGTGGGCTCTGTTTCTCTACTATTAGTCTCACAAAGCTGAAACCAAGATGTTGGGAGGGCTGTGCGCCTTTCTGGAAGCTCTGGAGAGGAATGTGTTTCAAGTTTATTCAGGCTGTCAGCAGAATTCAGTCTTGCATTTTTTAGTTCAGGGACCCCTTCCTCCAGATATGGCAGATTGAATCCTTTCTATTTTCAAATCTTTATAACTTTGTCTTTGTCTTATCTTTTCTCTCCTTCTTCTTCCAAAGGCACCCTCCTCACAAACTCTTCTGCCTTCCTCTCCCACTTTTACGGTTTCCTGTGATAACATGAAACCCACTCAGATAATCTAGGATAATCTCCCTGTTTTAATATCATCTCATGACATCTGCAAAATCTCCTCACAGAACTATGTACATTATCATTTGACTGAATAACCCCAGGAGTAGGAATCTTTGGGGGAACAGCCTGAAATTTTGACTATCATACCTGGCCAAAAATACATCAGACATACTGTTATTTTGTTGCTGATGATTTATGTATATATATATATAACTTCAAGAAAGATTATTTTAAAAAACTTGAAAATAATTATTAGAAAATTTCAAATAGGATGTATACTCTAAAATTATTTAAGAGAAAAGAAAACTCAATCTACATAGAAAAATATATAAAGTCAAGAATAACAGAAGAGATCAAACATGTAAAACAGAAAAAAATAGAGAGAAATAAAACAATAAGTAAAAATAAGCACAAAAGACTATAAAAATATTGGATGGAAATGTGGAAGATTGTTTAAATAATCTCAGAGTGGGAAGCCCTTATGACATAAAGTGAAAAATCCATGGAAGAGATTGACTAAGTCAACTAACTAAAAAACCCCCACAAATATTTCCATATATTAAGACACAATAAAGTCAATAGACAAACTGGAAAACTTGTCTGCGTGGCTCCTACAAATCAAGGAAAAGCACAACCAAAAATTCCAGAGTGATTCCAGTCAGGATGGTAGAGTAGACAAATTCTGTGCTCACCTCCTTCAATGATCACATCAAAATTACAACTCAATTATAGAGAAACTAACCATTCTAGAGAACATCTGAAGACTAGCTGAACAGAATTCCTATAACTGAGAATATAAAGAACCCATGTAAAAAGACTGGTAGGAGGGATGGGGATACAGAATGGGCAGGTTGCACACCCACAATGTGGTGATAAAAAATTGATAGGAGCCTGATTTATAGTGGTGTGGTAGATTGAGTGCTGGCCCAGGATGCTGAGATCCTGGTTCAAAACCCCAAGGTTGCTAGTTAGAGCAGAGGTTCACCCGGCTAGAGCACAGGTTCATCTGGCTTGAGCACAGGGTCACCAGTTTGAGTGCGGGATTATCAACACGATCCCAAGGCCCAAAGGTCAGTGGCTTGAGGACAAAGGTTGGTGGCTTGAGCAAGGGGTTGCTGCCTTGGCTTGAGCTGCCTTCCCCTTCACTGCATCAAGGCACATATGAGAAGGAATCAATAAAATGATAATTAAAAAATACTAAAGTGAAGCAAGTATGAATTGATGCTTCTCATCTCTCCCTTCCACTTTCTCACCTTTTCTGTCTTGCAAAACAAAATAATAATAATAATAAATAAGAGCCTTAGCCAGGTAGCTCAGTTGATTAGAGCATCACCTCATCCCATACTTAGGTACCACTTCAATCTCCAGTCAAGACAAATATAAGAGTAAACCAATGAATGCATAAATAAATGGAACAACAAACCAATGTCTTGCTCTCTCTCTTTCATTCTCTACCCCTTCCTTTCTCTAATATCAATAAATTAAATTTTCAAAAATATGATAGGAATATCTTGGCTGTGGAGGTCCTCCTGAGGATGAGGGGTTCTAACCCCACACTGGTCTCCCAAAATTAGGCCATAAATCACATGAAGAGGAGTGCCCATATAATCTGTCTGTGAAAACCAGTGTGGATTTCACACAGAGAGACAAAGGGCTGTGTGATACTGAGGGGCTGCAGGTTTTAAAGGGTTCAGGCACAGATTCGCCCATTAACTCAATCGCTCTATGTCCCAACACAGGGGCAGCCCCTTTGAAAATCACCAGGGACATAGAGAAAGGAACTAAATTGAGTAACTTCAGAATGCCTGCCAGGTACCATTGCCCCCTTGCTGCAACCTCCTCTCATGCAGTCAGCTCAGCACAAGCGAGCACCAAATTCATGCCCTCTATTAAACTATTCAACACCATTCTCCCTGCCCTGGTGATTCTTGAGACCCTGCTCAACCAACTTGCCTGACCAGCCTGAGCCTCTTTCACTGCATCTCTACATAAGAGGCCTGCTTGTTTCATGCTGTGCACTTTCCCATAATCTTTCAAAGGTTCACAAACCCCAAACAAGCAGCAGATGGCCTTAACATGCCTTGTAGCTCTTCCTAAGCAGCTTCAAGCCTAGTGCAAATCGCAACCAGTCTCAGTTGGTATTGTAAATCCCACCAGGTGGCCCCAAGCCTGGAAAAAGTGGCAGCCAGACTTGACCTGAAATGTAGCTTCAACTAAGTGGCTGCAAGCCCAGTAAAAATGGCAGCTGGCCTCAGCTCACATTGTGGTGCCCACCAAAATATCCCAAGCCCTGCCCAAGAGGCAGCTAGTCCCTGTTCACAGCATAGTCTTTCTCTAGCACCACCATGCCCAGTAAAAGTAGTAATAAACTGCATATCATTATATAACTCCTACCCAGAGGTCCAAAGCACAGCACACGTGGTAGCTAACATTAGCCTGTATTGGAGTTCCTCCCAAGATACTAATATGCCTGGTGGCCAGCTCCAGACCATACAGGAGCACCACTCAGCCAATCCACAAATTGCACACCTGAACGGTAAACTTGGCTGACATCAGAGTCCCATTAGAGACTCTTATTTTGTGGAGTGAGCACAACAGCTCATCCTCTATAGCCATGGAAAGCCTTCACAACCAGTGAGCCTGAAGGTAAACTGTACCCATGGATATGCCAGCAGCAATAAAGACCCAACTAACAGGAGGGCACACACAAAACATACAGGTATGCTCCTGGAGCACTGAACTTAGGTAACCACAGAGACTGTATCAGTGGGCCGCACCGATCACATTGTACATAAGTCACTTTGACATAACCAATATATAGGAGCTTTTTTTAACACATAGAAACAAACACAGAGAGTCAGCAAAATGGAGAGACAAAGAAACATTGCAAATGAAAGAATAAAAAAAATATTCCAGGAAAAAAAAATAGAATGGAGACAAGCAATCAACCAGATACAGAGTTTAAAACACAGATTAAAGGTTGCATAATAAGCTTAGGAGAAACATAAACTCAATGAGAAATTTAACAGAGACATTACAAATAAAAAAGAAGGCAGAAATTAAGACTACAATAACTAAAATTAGATGAAGCAGAGGGTCAAATCAGCAATCTGAAAAAGAACAACAAAGTTAGAGGTATCATGCTACCTCATATCAAACAACACTATAAGCATGGTATTGGCATAAAAACAGAGATGTACATCAGTGTAACAAAATATAGAATCCAGAATTAACCCACTCCCAAATGGCCAACTAATCTATGACAAAGGAGGCAGGAATATACAATGGGGTAAAGACAGTCTCTTCAATAAAAAGTGTTGTCTAAACTGGACAGATGCATTCCAAAAATAAAACTAGAAGGTATTAAGCCAAGAAAAAATTTATAGACACAGACAAGAGTGTGGGGATTGCTGGAGGGAAAATGGGTGAAAGGAAGTGAAGAAGGGTAGAGGGGGTATAAATAGTAATGGAGGGAGACTTGACTTGGGGTGGTGAATACACAGTGCAATATACAGGTGATGGATCATAGAATTGTGCACCTGAAACTTATAGGGTTTTATTAACCAATGTCACTCCCAATAAACTCAATAAATCTTTTTTAAAAAAAACTAGACCACTTTCTCATTTATAAAAACTAACTCAAATGGATTAAAGATTTAAATGTATGACCTGAAACCATAAAACTCCTAGAAGAAAACATAGCAGTTGATTCTTTGATATCGCTTTTAGCAATATTATTTTAAATATCTTTTGTAATATTTTTAGCAATATCATTTTGAATATGTCCCTCTATGCAAGGGAAATATAATAAAAAATAAACAAATGAGACTATGTCAAACTAATATTTTTTTACATATTGAAGGAAACTATCAACAAAATAAAAAGAAAACCTAGTGAATGGAAGAAAATATTGGTGAATAATATATCTGATAAGGGGTTAATATCAAAAATACATAAGGAACTCATAAAACTTAATACCAAAAAAAATAATCTAATTAAAATATTGTCAGAGGACCTGAACAGACATTTCTCCAAAGAAAACATACAAATGGCCAATAGACATATGAAAAGATATTCCTGAAACATATATAATTTTATTAACCAATGTCTCCCCAATAAATTCAATTGAAATGATATTCAACATCCCTAATCAAGCAAATTCAAATCAAAACCACAATGAGATATTACCTCACATCCATCAGAATGTCTATTATCAATAAATCAACAACTAAGTGTTGGTGAGGAAGTGGGAGAAATGAAACTCTTGTACACCATTGGTGGTATTGTAAAGTGGTACAGCCCCTATGGAAAACTTTATGGAAGTTTCTCAAAAAATTAAAAATAGAGGTACCATGAGATCCAGCAATTCTACTTCTGTCTAATCATCCAATGAAATCTGAAAACTTAATTAAAAAAGATATATGCACCCCTATGTTTATTACAGCATTATTTATAATAGTCTAGATATGGAAGCAACATAAGTATCTATAGACAAATTGGTTAAAAAATAAAAAAGAGTCTGACCAGGTGGTGGCACAGTGGATAGAATGTCGGACTGGGATGCGGAAGACCCAGGTGCGAGACCCCTGAGCTCGCCAGCTTGAGCCTGGGCCCATCTGGCTTGAGCAAAAGCTCGCCAGCTTGAACACAAGGTCGCTGGCTCCAGCAAGGGGTGGCTTGGTCTGCTGAAGGCCCGCGGTCAAGGCACATGTGAGAAAGCAATCAATGAACAACTATGGTGTCACAATGGCAACGAGAAACTAATGATTGATGCTTCTCACCTCTCTCCTTTCCTGTCTATCTGTTCCTATCTATCCCTCTGTCTGACTCTCTCTCTGTCCCTGTAAAAAAATAAAATAAAAAATAAAAAAGAGGTGGTACATATACACAATGGGATATTATTCAGCCATCAAAAATAAAATTTGGAGACTTACAACAACATGGATGGAGCTGGAAGATATTATGCTAAGTGAAATAAGTCAGATAGAGAAAGACAAATACTATATAATTTTGCTTTCATGTGAATCTATAAAACAAAATAAACAAAACAGAAACAGTCAAAAAAATAAAAGTAAAAAAAGAGAATAACCCAATAAAAAAATAAGCATAGTATATAGATTGAGAAGTGACAGAAAAAAATTTTTAAATAGCTAAAGAGCTGCTCACTGTAACCATAAAAAGAAATATTAAAATTATACTGAGATTTTATAATTAACCTATCAGAGTAGCAAATACAGAATGTTTGATAAATATTCTGTAAAGAAAACATTTCTTATACTGCTGGTGGGAGTTAAGACGCATATATAACCTCAACGGAGGGTTTAAGAAACTTAATTTTAGAGCAGTTTTGTATTTCCAGAAAATTTTGAAAAACTAATTAAGGGACCTCATATCCAGTTTCCCCTATACTTAACATCTAACATTATTATGGTATATTTGTCAAAGTTAATAAACCAATATTGACAAATTATTAGTGACTTATTTACTTTCTACATGAATAATAAGATGTTCAGGACTCATTTTGTATATTTCCTGCACCAATTATAAAATCAACCATTTCTCCCAGAAAGCTGTGGTTTCTTGAAGAAGAGTATACAAACCAAGGCCTAGGTACTAGGTGTGCTTATTGCTACTCAGGTGTACCACCTTTCCCCATGTACAAGACATACCGTTTTTGAAAAAATTGGGGTCTAAAAACTGGGTGCACCTTGTACAGTGGCTGTCAAGTCATTTAGGAAGTGTAGCATTTCAAATGCCATTTGGAACTGAGGACGAGGTAATAATAAATGTAGACAGGGATTTGTCATCAGACACAGATGATGGAATGGATGGAAGTTTGGACAGTGATGAGGAGTTGTATGAATTTTATTATGAACAAAACTTGAGTTCAATAACTTTATGTAATACATTTTCTTTTTCAAATTTTAGGTCCCAAAATTAAGGTGTGTCTTATACATGGGAACATCTTATACATGGGGAAATACGGTAGTTGCTTCTAGATACTCTCAGTTGACACAGAGCAAAAAAAAATATGTGTATTCACTAATCCATGTACATATAGATATCTATGAATATTTCCATATGTTACTGTCTGTAGCTATGTTAAACTAAACATTAATTCACTCTGATGTCTCCAACTCTATTCTATTACCACATGGACCATTGTGGTCTCCTAACATTGCTTACTCTAACCTTCTATTCCAACAGTGAATACAATGTATTTTAAAGAAAAACGCACATCTAACATTTTCAATAATACAGACCAATTCTTATATGTACAAATACAGGAGTAAGCAAAAGTGGGTTTATAGATGTTCACATGGAAAATAATATAATAATTAATAAATAATAAAGCAAGAAAAAAATCTGTTTGGCATAGTCACAACTGTAGACCTATTTTTGCTCACTCCTGTACATTCACTGTAGCACTGTTCATAATGACAGGATATCAGAAAAAAAATAACTTGGTGAATAAATATATTTATTCACTATAAAGATATTATGTCAGCTATATATATTGTAGTTGGAAAAATATCCCCAAGTTCTAGTGTTCAATAAATTAATGAATAAATGCATGAGTGAGTGAAAGATGAATAACAGAAATCAATAAGTCATAGGACATTATATAAATAAATAAGGCAATTTAAGAGTGGGGAGAGAACATAAAATCCTATGTAACCATATATCTATGTTTAATTATCAAAATGCAACATAATTTATATCACTGATAGCAGAAATATCATATAATCACAAAAATACCATTAATTTATATTAATGGCACAAGTAGCAAATACAATGTCAACAGATGTTCAATTACAATGTCAATGTCAATAGGTAGTTTAGGAAAACAATATTTGTAATGCAAATGACAAATTAGTTAGAATAGGCAATTTACAAAACATTCAAATGGCTAAAAGACATCTACAAAGATGCTCAACCTTCCCAAATAATCAGAAAAGTGCATTAAAATTTTATGTCACTTCAAACCAATGAATGAAGAGAAACTGAAATATTGATACACTTAGTATTTTAACCTTAAGCTTTTATATATCATTTTATCCTCCCCCACAGTGAACATATATTATTTATATAATCAGACAAGCTATGTTATTTTTATTTAAAAATTTAGAAACAAAAATAAAATGTGGGCATAGCCTATTCACAAAAGAAAATAATTTAAAAACAAACATATGAAGTATTTTTAATTTTACTAGAAATCAAATAATGTTAATTAAGGTAATCTTTTATATCACTTAAATTTTTTTCAGTGCTAAAAAATACTGATAATACTTAGTAAAGAGATGTGACCTGCTCTGTTTAGACTATAACTCAGTTTAAGTTTTCTATAAGAATCTGAAAATATATATCAAATATTTAAACAGATACATAATTCTTAATAAACAATTGAACTTCCAGGAATTTTTGCTAAGGAAGTAATCTGGGGTGTTTTGAAGGTTTAGCTATAAGTTTTATTGCTACAGTGTTAGTGATATTCCAATTGCTACATGATCACAGTAAGATATAGCCTTGGTTAAATATCTTTTTATCAAGCTGTTCAATGAATATAATATGATACTACACTAAAATCACAATATTAAATGAAATCAAAATCTTGAATAATAAAGATATGGGAGGATTATCACAGCATTATGTGATAAAAAGAAAACCACAAAATTTACAAAATGTAGGGTTTAAGGGGAAAACATGCATGTAAACACACATCCCCTTATGTATATATGAACAATGGTTATCTCTGAGTTTAGAAATGTTTTTACATATTTTAAATATTAAATGTTTTACATCATAAAATATTTATATCTTATATTTACTTTCTTACAGTAATTTTAAAGATTTCACAATGTGCCCCTATTATTTTTACATTCAGAATAGATGTGCGTATGTGTAGACAAGAAAAATTCAATAAAATATGAACAAAGTACTACAGGTAATTGCTTTCCTCACAATTTTCTTATCACTGAAATGTCTTTTATATGAAATAAAAGTATAATAGCCCTGGTGATTTGTAATTTTTTCTTCAGATTTTAGGTTTGGATGATCATTTCCATTTAAAAAGTCTATAGTAAGCATGTGAAACAGGATGAAAAAATCAATCGCAGGTAATAAAGCTGAAGAGGACAGCCAGGGAGGCGCAGGGAAACAACTCCATACTGACAGTGGAGTGGGATGAGGTCCCTCGGCTCACACCCAAGTCAATTCGCTATCAGAGTACAATTATAACTTGCCAGAATCCCACAAGCAGGCTCACTGGGGGCCCATTTGTAATTCTCTGGTACCTCATCATTTCCTTTCTCAACCTGGACATCATAATCTTTTATGCTTTCAAGTTAGCTTCCTTCGATTAAGAAAAGTGTTTTATATTTTTATTTTTCCCTTTCTTCTCTCTTCAGCAACAGATAAGCAGACACATGACTCTAAAGTGACACCAGCTTGCCTAAAAAAAGGAAACCAGCACCTCAGGAAGCAAAATCTAACTGATATGATTATATAAATTACTACAGAACTTTCCATTTAGCTGAATACACAGATGTGTGAGTGACATACTATAGATAGATACCTGCACTGTCACAAACACCCTAGAATGCATTGATGTAGCAGAATTTAATATTCATCTATTCAACACCATCTATGAAGCTGAGAGTTGGGTCACTTGTGTTTCTAATGAAAACAATAATAGAAGCTTTTGAATTGCAAAATATACAAGCATAAAACCAGTTGTTGAGTCTGGTATGTTCCTAGGAAGTAAAAGAATTAGAGGAAAAAAGTAAGTTTCCAGGGCATTTATAAAACCCTTTGGAAATAAAACAATAATGTATCAAAATAATGAAACATTCACTTCATTATTATTATTATTCTTTGTGTGTGTGTATGTTTGTGTGTGTGACAGAGACAGAGTCAGAGAGAGAGGGTCAGAGAGGGACAGGCAGACAGGAAGGGAGAGAGATGAGAAGCATCAATTCTTTGTTGCAGCACCTTAGTTGTTTCTTGATTGCTTTCTCATATGTGCCTTGACCAGGGGGCTACAGCAGGCCAAGTGACCCCTTGCTCAAGCCAGCGACCTTGGGCTCAAACTGGTGAGCCTTGCTCAAACCAAATGAGCCCACACTCAAGCTGGTGACCTTGGGGTTTCAAACCTGGGTCCTTCGTGTCCCACTCAACTCTGACACTATCCACTGCATCACCACCTAGCCAGGCAGTGTTTACATTTAAAATCAATGTTAGCAACCCTCTGAGGGTAGAAAGAAAATTGTTTTTTAATATTACTTCAGACATGCGAGGAAACTAAGGCACAGATAAGCTAAAGGGTTTGTCCAGAGTCATGAAGTGAAAGTCAGAATCAAGATACAGACTTCCCTCAGACTCCAAAACTGTCATTCTTGGCAACACATTAAACACCAATGCTCAGAAATGCTAGATTACAAGGTGTTGTCCTGGATATTCTAAATCAGAATTTTGGGGGATACATCTTAGAGAAGTATATTTTTTAGCAAACTTCCCAAGTGATGCTCATATGACATCATATGATACTCAGCGTGCTACCACCTTGTTAAATTATTTACCCATTTTTGTGGAGGTTACTTTTTAAAATATGTAATAAATACATAGTTTCATGAAACATAAAAATAAATTTTCTCATTTTGAAAGAGGTCTCAATGGGGTCATCTCATTATTTGCAAATAAGGCTTTAAGGTCTTCTGAGCTCTAATCTTGGGGAAATCCTGGAGTGTATAGAGAATCCAATGTCATAAACTGCAACTTTTTCAGGAATAGTCTGCAACTGTCTGTAAAACTATGTTGAGAAAATGAGAGTAAAAACTAAAGCCAAGATTATTTTTCTCAGTGGCTAACAAATCATACTCTTTTCTTTTGTATCTATTATTCAAGCCCAGCAGCTTCCTCTACTTCTGGTCCACCTAGGGAAGATTTATGAGATCTCTGAAATCTTACTCAATGTGCAATCTTTGTTGAGCAATTAAATATTTAGAGGAATGAAGTTTGAAGTTCAGGAACTTGTCTACATGTGTAGAGGAGACTGTTACTTATTTCATTTCATAATGAACAAAATTTATATATGACAGGCAAGAGGCAAATCACTAGAAATATAAAGAAAAATGAAATATAGCTCCATCCTCCAGAAGCCCACAATATGGGGGCAGAATCGAGAAAACATAGTAGGACGACCTGTCAGAAGAGCGATTATAAGGGCATGCCTCTATTTTGTTTGTTGCTGAATCTTAAGCACCTAGAATATCGCTTGGGATAGATAGAGAGCTCAATAAATATTTGTTGAATTAAGATTTTGTGAAACATTTTTAATCCAATTATCAGCTATTACTAGAAGTGATTGATTGCTTTCTCCCTTTCCTATAAAACATATTTGTGACCTCTACATTCTTTGTATGGCCTTGAAAGGGACCTTCAAACACTTGGTCTAAAAAGTATTTGACGTTTTCCATTGTGCAGTCCTATCCCCAAGAATCATCACTGAGTCATGTGTCTTTTCCTCTTCTTTGATGATTACTTCAAAGGACCTCTGTAAGCGTCCAAAACTAACATTGAATGAGGTTTGCCAGGCAAATGTAAATTCTTCAAATATTACTTCTGTATAAAATAGAAAAACTGAGTCACAACGCAGACATTTAGTAAGGATTCAAATATAAGCCTCATTCACCCTCATTACTGGAAGATACGTTTTTATGAAATTACCCTTGGACTATGTTGTGGATGCCATAATAAGCTTCCTCATTTCCCGGCTACTAGGAGTGTTGGCAATTGATGGCTCTCCTAGAATTGTCCTTTTCCAAGGTCATGTCCCTCCTACAGGGGCAGCTTCATTCAGTGATTTGTCCATGCACCTCAGAGTAGGACAACTCTGAAGAAAAAGCCAAGCCCAGAGTCGACCATGGGTTCTTCTGAGGTCTTTGTTGTGACTGCATGAAATTTTAACACCTTCCTCTGCCCTCCTAATTCCTCTATTCCAACACAAATATTCCCAAGAGTTCTCCGTAGTAACTCCCCAGCAAGCACACATCTATTTCATAACCTATATCCCAGAGAAGCCAGAGTTAGAAGGCATAGCATTTGCGTAATTATGAACAAGTCACTCAACATCCTTGGATTTAATTTTTCTTCTATTTGTAATATTAAGAGATTGAAGTGGATGATGTCCAAGGGCCCACCTACCTCTAAAGTTGCATGATTCTACTAATCAATGTTATTATGAGATAATTAAATGGTAAATTCTGTAGATGTTTGAAAAGAAAGACAAGTACAATTATCAATCTTGGAGAGAAGTATTATTATACTGTTCACAACCAATTTTCTTATCAGAATGACAACAATATCTCTTTTTCTTTGTCTTCTGAAAAAGAATCTTCTGAGAATTTTGTTTCTGACTTATTGAGCTGGTATCTAAAGGAATCTTTGTTGTCTCCTAATGGATTGGCAGAACTAGCTAGGAACTATCTCACTGGGAGCTTAATGACAGCATGGGGAGGTAAACACAAGAAAATGGAACAGAATTAGGATGGTGAAAATCTGAAAAGGTATCCAAATAGTAAAAATATTTAAAACAAGTTTTATAATGCAAATGTGGTCACTGCTGTTATAATGCTAATAGCCTTACCACCAGTGATGACATGTACAAACTTGTACTTATATATCATTTCTAAGAATGTAATATTTACGGTGTCTCTGTACTGTAATGCACTTGAATTTACAATATTTCCCCCAAATTTGTTAGTTTCTTGGCCTCTCTTCTTATAGTTAAAGATGGTTTTTCTTACATATCTTCCATGGGTGTCCTGATGCTTTTTTTAACTCCCTTTCACATTTGAAGACTTTTCTCACTATGAAATAATCATGATGTTCTTCTTATTATGTCATAGGGGCCATCATACCTCGTGAACCTGGCCATCATAATGCTATGATATAACTGTGCCTGTAAAACGTCAATTTTTTGCAGTAGATACATTGGTTTCTGTTTTAGTCTTTCAGTCTGAACTGGAGACATCCTGGGCCTTCTTCCTCCTCTTGTTTCCACTCAGCTTTAGTTAAGTCTTTCAGGTGAGAAGTATTTTTCTCAGAAATGTCCTCCTTCATTCATCCCTTCCTGTCTTTCAATGAGATCAGATTGCACAGAGATGGATTTGGCAGTATTCTGGACATTTCTATTCTGGACGTTTCTTTCTCAGTGCTCAGCACATGTGAAATTATATATTTGCATGACTATTTTTCACTAGTTTTTAATCTTTAAAGTTCCTACAAACTAGACCCTTTCATCGTTTTTGTTGGTTTTTCATTATATCTCTGGAAATTAGAATGCCTGACCCATAGCTCGCACTTAACAAATATTTATTATATAGGTAGATGGATAAATGAATGGAATGATAAATATAGAGTGAATGAATGGAGAGACAAAGTTAGACAGAAAAGGGTGGAAGGAAAGGAGGAAATGAATATGAAAGAACTCTGGTCAATATTTCAGTTTTCCTACCATTTGGTAAAAATATAAAAGTAGAAAAGAATGTAAATCTCAGGAAAAAAATAAAGAAAGAAAAAAGAAAACCCAAAGAAATGACAGAAACTAAAGAGGGTTTGGAAAACTATGCTTCACTTAGAAGGGGCGATTTAATCCCATTGTTTGACAACTGGATATAATATTTCAACTGGAAATTGTGTAGAATTTTGGACGTGCTGAAGTCAGGACTGGAGAGGGAGCTTAGGAGGAGATGTGCCAGTCTCCAATAATTGATCCTATTTAAAGAAAAGGGGTGCTTTCGGGAATAATATTTGGTAATTGAGAAAGAATAAGCCCCCCCAAAAAACAAACAAACAAACAAGAAGCCAGCTAACACTTTGTCAGAGTATCAAGACTGGTTTGAACAAAAGCAGCTATGATCAGTAATGTGAAACACAGCAGAGGAGTCAGGAAAACCTTGTTGGCTGCCTTACAGTCCTCATTAATATTCTGTGCTATTATCCAATGCAAGATCTGAAATGCAGAATGAATTCTATCCAGGATCATGTTTAATGTTTATCAACACTGCTCTTACACCCAGGTTCCCGAGTCATGCTAGAGAAAGACTGCCTAGCAATGTGGGATGATGCCACAATTCAGTTAAAGAAAATAAAATCATTTGTTTTCTAGAACTATAATCAGGTGTGACAGTAATCATCCTGGATGTACTGAATTCCCCACAGGACCCAATAGAGTCCAGTGACAATGAAACTATGACAGCTAGTATTCCTTTTCTGTAGACAGAATCACATAATATATATATGGAGTCACATTGGTTAATACAATCACATAGGGACAGCTAGTTTTTATTACAGTGGCTGCCTGGTGGGAAACATGCCCTGTGTGCAAGACTTCCCCCTGTACCTCCATCACCTGACATGACAGCGGACACGTAGCAGGTGCTAATGTAGACTTGGGCAATCAATCTGTATCTCACAGTTTAGTACACTGAGGATAAGAGAACCACCCACCATCACACTCTAGCAAGCATGAGCCATCAGTGCCAACCTGAGAACATCAATGGCACTGGATTCACATTCTTTGTCACCTCTTTGCTGATCACCACTGAGGGAGACGTAACACCCAGCAAGGGCCAAGATCATGTCTGTTGTGCTCTCTCTTCTACTGTCACTGTCATTTGAAAAACAAATTAGTAAATAAATGAGTGAATGAATGAATAAATTTTTGGAGAAGGATCAAATGTGGGAGTGTGAGTAAAATGATTATCTTCTCTGATTCTGAAGCATACCATATTTTTTGATCCATAAGATGAATTCCCCCCCCCAAAAAAAAGTGGAGGAGAAAATGCCTGTGCATCTTATGGAGCAAAAAATATGACATTTTATTAAATATTTTAATACACCATTTGGTTCAGAATATTTTTTTTCTTATTTTCCTCCTTAAAACCCTAGGTGTGTATTATGGTCAGGTGTGTCTTAGGGAGCAAAAAATACGGTAACTGTCACTGAACACACTGTTGTTAAAAGTACTATTGCCTTGTTCTAAGTGCCTTTGCAATTATCTTGCCTGTCACATTTGATTTTAAGACAACTGTGCTAAATATAGAAGGCCCAGTATATATAAATAACTTATTTAATGATATTTCTCCCTTGTGCTTCAGACACTTCTTCGAAACAGAAACAGCGTTAAGTAAATAAATCCCATTTTTATGGTTATAATTACATAGGCAACCAAAAGACAAAATGTGTAATTTTCATCATGGTTTTTGAACAGATATAGCAAAGTTAGTATGATTTGGAAAGTTTCAACACATTCTAAAATTTATGCTATGAGTGTCTTAAAAATGTTATCACCTATTATTTTACTGTTTCCTATTATAGAGTTTAACGTTCTTCACATTTAGGGTCCAAAGCTGAATGAAGCCAAGGAAAAAGGATCTTCAATCTGACATAGAAACCTTAATTTATAGAGACATTGTTATAAAATATATATTTCTTAAACTAGGACATTAGAATATTTTATTAGTTCATTCAGGTCTCTGTTGTGTTTGAGATGTATATGGAGGAGATAGGGAGATGGGCAGGACATATAAAATAAGGCTGCAGGTGGAAAATAAAGCATCGTTAGAGAAGATGGCATTAACTGAAACTTTCCTATTTCAGAGCAGTACTTGGCAAGTTTGGCAGTAATTTAGAGTCTTCTGGACCACTTACAAAACTCCTGGCATACAAGCCCTGTCCTAGACTGATGAACTCAGAATCTAACTTCTAGGAGTAGAATCCAGGCATCAGCATATTTTCAAACTCCCCAGGTAATTCCAAAGTTCAGCCAAGCTTGTGAACCTCTGTTTCCGTGTCTCTAACCCAGACAGATGTTAGAAAGCGGGGCACCCGGCAGCTCACTCGAGCCAAGCTAAATGAATTTCCTCATCCTCTGCATGCTCCCAAGCAAAACTTTGTTCCTTTTTATTTTCTTCTATTTCTCTTCCAGGTTACATTTAATTTCTCATGCTTGCTTGCTTGCTGTCTCCTTCTCCCCGTCCAAGCAATCCTTATGCAAATTATTGTTAACCAAAACTCCTACTTGATTTTACATGTATATCTCGGACATATTTTCAACCCCAAACCTTGTCTGGTACTCTCTCCACTTAAGCAGTCCTTGGCACCTGGGATTTCTGATGCCATCCCAAAGCCAGCGTTTGGAAGCAAGTATCCATCCATTAGAGCACATCGAATGATAAGAGATGGTTGAAAAGGCTTCAAATTTCCTTTATATCACCTTTGTTCTTTAAGCCAATTATAGTCACATTATCACAAGCTGGGCCCTGAAAGCCACCAACACCTCTGAATTTTGCCTTTCACTTTTCTTGCGAAGGTTAGCAGGTATCTAGATAGACAGACCTGTCTGGCACCTCAGAAACAACAGGGTTATTTTTTTCTTGTCCAAGATGACTCAGTGTAGCCATTATTAGCACTGTTGTACATCTGGGATAATAAAGGAGATTGGCTTTGTGAGGTCATGGACCTTGCTTTATTAAATATGAGTTTTATTAAATATATAATACTTGGTTTCTTTCCAGCAATTTTTTAAAATGTGGGCCAAAGCAAAAGCACATTTGATATAATTTAGTTGTGCAATAAAATGGTTGGCTTAATTTAATGATTAATTATTAATGAATTAGTAACAGATAAATAAATTCCATAGATTATCCCTCAGCTTCCTTTTAGGAAATAATGATAGCATATTTTCACACTGAACATTTAATAGGATCTGCTAACAAGTTGCAAAATTAGCAGATTCAAGTTTCATTACCTTTTGATTTCCCTATCTGCCTTCTAATGAGAGATCTAATGAGCAGAGAAGTGGCCAGGAGGAGACAGTGAAAAAGACAAAATAGAAGCAAAAGACCCAAACACTCAGACGCAAGTGCATTTCTGCCACTACTGCCCATGATGCATTTATAACCACTATGGAGGCTCCCCTATTTATTCTATGCCTTTAGTGTATATTTGAGTTAGAACAAGAGTAGTCACACATAAGCAAAGGTGAACATGTCTAATACATTGAGGCCTGGGGAAAATTTAAGAAATATTTAAAGACACATAGCATAATTTTATTCATTCCTATTTTAACCGGGTTGTTCCAATAAACATAAAAATTTAGGCCTTCCTTTGATGTGGTTAAAATGAACAGATTATCAATATACACTTTTAAAAATATATATTTTCATGGCCATTCGGCATGTGAAAATTAGGATTATTACTCTACACTCATACCTTGGTTCTGCCTTCCCTCCCTTCTCACACGAGTCAGCACACTAACAATGAACCACACAGTATGCTGCGCACATTTGCTGTGTTTTCTAATATTCAATCCATTCTCAGGTGAAGATTTACCATCTCAGAGAATATGAAAGTCCATGAGTCTTGATACTAGAAAGCAATTTCAAAAGAAAACATGATGTGAAACTATTAAATAGAAGTAACACAGCTTAACAATCCCACTTTGTGCTGGTTCTGTGCCTCTGAACTGAGGACAGCCCTTGAAGGCAGAGTTTCCATTCCCTGGTGCCACCAGGAGAGGTGTGATTTTGTTGACCTAGCTATGGACTCAAAGTGAACAATTTTATGGTTCTATCTAAGGATCTTTTCCAAATTATTAATTGAAAGTGCTAGGTTGCACAAGAAAATGGCGATAGTAAGTCTAATGCTCCACCTAGAGCCCCAGATCTGAGACCCCTTTGAAAGTGTAATTTTTAACACGGTTCTGAAAACCCAGAATTACCCAGTTGAAATGAACAGTGATGTGAACTTACATAACATGACATTCTTGTAAGTCTAAACCCCTAATCTTCATGTCTCGTGATTCACGCTGGGAGTACAGATGAGGCTTAGTCATCCTTGCACCCTGCTGTCTTCTTTCTATCCTTATTTGAGATATGGCAATTAAATAAATAACCAAGGAAACAAGATTATTATCAATTATTTACTTATTTGGAGCTAATTTTTTTCTGGTTTCCCCTAAATTATTTATTTAAAAACAAAAACAGCATAGAAATACCCCCCATATTGACCCAGACCCTGAATTTTCCACCTTTTCATCTTACAAAGCTATTTTTAATATAAGTAATTGTTATTTAATTCATTTTTAAATGGAGGAAAATAAGCAATGCTGTTCTATAATGAATGAAGCTCTGGACCTGGTGATTTTTTATTTCTGTTAAAAGCAATGGACAGTCCATCATTCTCAATGGAGAAGTCAGGATGTGACGTCTAATGCAGTCAAGAACACTTCTAACACTTGGCCAAGCTCTTCTTCCCATCTGTAGAGTTAGCTGACTGCCCAGGACTCATGTCTCTGGTGTTCTCATGAATGTGTCCATCCTTCCCCATGACATGGTCCTTGGGTCTCAGGGAGTGCTGACCTAACCCTCGGACCTAATTAGGCAAAGGGGTCCTTTTCCCTTTCCCAGTGGTGGCCTCGGGAGATCAACGTAACATCCAATATCTAAATTACAGTGAGTGGTAAGATCATAAGCAGATGTGCGTATTTATTCCCTATGTGTCTGAGGACAACATATTTTGTCTATTAGATAATACCAAATATATCAGAAGGCTCACACTTTTTTAAAGAAAAATCTGGAATCAAAACACAAACATATTTTGAAAGTAGACCTCCATAAAAACCAGTTTCTAAAATGCCAGTGGCTTTCTAAACAACTGTGGCCCAAAGTCCAGATTGTGAACTTGGAGGTTAATGTACAAGATTTAATATTCCTAAAGGTAAAAAACAAAACAAAACAAAACAGAAAGCAGTTTTCTAAATCTCTTCTCTGGAGATTTTTGACTTATATGGTCTGGGATGTGTTGAAGATGAATGGTTTTATCTTTGATATAGTTTAGCACCAAGAGTGATATTTTTGAAAGCACCAGAAGAAACTTAGTCTGTGTGCTATTGTTTTAAAATTCTTTGTATATTTGACTTAGAAGTAAGGAATTGAGGAAAAGCCATAGCATAAGGCTGCTTGGAACTGTACCTCAATGCAGATATGTAATGAAAGAAGATCAAAAATGACAGGGAAAACATTTATCTCCTAGACATATCACAGAGTGAAGAACAAGAGAGTCCAGAAAATTACAGTTGATTTGAGACACAATGACTGTAAAGTTTCTTAACTAACCATGCCAAAAGCCAGAAACAAAGCAAAACACCCCTACTGGAGAATATATTGCTTCAAAAGCAATATACTAATAGAAGAATAAGAAGAATTGAAGTTCCAATAACATTAAAAAAAAAAAAAACACCTGGGAAAGTAATTAACAGTAAAAAATAGTTAAAAAAACTTTAGCCGCTGCCTTATGCTGTCAAGGCAATAGATTAAATCTTTCTCCAAAACATATCCTTTCCTCACTATATAAAAAGGTCACTTCATTTGAACGAGTGCTTTACATAGAAATTATTCTATTCTAAAAAATTATTTAAATCCAGATGCCTATATTTAATCTCTTATCCATCTGTTATGCTATCAGTTATTCATCAGACAAGGTGCAAAATCTGGGTTTCATATTAACTAGCTATATGTTCCTATGATCTCAGGATCTTAAAACTTGGTATGCATTATTTTCTCCATCTATGCACTGAGGACTACAGCACTCTGACACTGCTTCTGATGGAGTTATCTAGTTAGTGTACTACATTAGAGTGTATTCACCAAGTATTTACATAATGCCTGATGCACAGCAAAAATTCAACACAGTTTAACCATGGTCATGACTATTAATGTCTTGTCATAAATTGGCAGCAGCATCCAACTGACAGCAGCTCCAGAGACTGGAAAGACATGAGCTGGCAAGGAACTAAGAGACTGATGCAGGAAGAGAGCGTCCTATCTAAAACAGTCTTTCTAGCTCTAGTGTATAACCTGGGGCCACCTTTTATAGCATAAAAGTCTCTATTTTATAAGGTTATTTGATATTTCAGAATAAATTTAGATTAAATCCATTACAAAATTGATTGTGTTTTTCTAAACTACCCATGCTGCTCCCTGAAACTCTAGATATTCTAATATGTTCCCCGAGGCAGTATTTCATAAAGTATAGTCCTAGACTACTAATGTTAGAATGACCTCAAGTGAGACAATTTATTAAAATGCAAATTACTTGATTCTTAACTCAGACTGAAGAAACAAGGTGTGAGCAGAGAGAGGTAGAAGAACCGTCAGTTTTTGCTATCACCTGAGGTAAATTTTTATGTACACTTAGATATGCAAGATATTCATCGAGGGCATTGGTTCTCAAAGTGTGATTACCAGACTAGCAGTGTTAGTATCACCTAGAAGCTTGCCAGAAATAAAAGTTCTCAGGCCCTGTACAAGACCTGCAGAGCCTGACTCTGGGAATGCGCCCAGTGGTCTGTGCCTCCCGAGTGATTCCGATGTGCTCTGACCTCTGAGGACTGCTCTAGAGACTTACTATGCAATGTGTGGTCCAAGAAACAATTCTTGGACATCACATGGGAGCTTGTTAGAAATCAGAAATTTGGACTTCACCCAATTGAAGTGAATCAGATTGTACAGTTTAACAAGAACCCAGATAATTTCTATGCACATTAAAATCTGAGAAACACTGGCCTAGGGCAATGTTTTTTAATATTAACAAAAGTAAAAATATAACTTCTCAAGCCCCTTCTTTGAAAATTCTAGTTCTGAGGGTTTGGGATAATTTTAAGATTATCTATATCTATCTATATGTATATATTTATATCTATATCTATCTACCTATATCCATACCTATATCTATCTATATCAATGTCTATATCTATGTTTATGTCTGTGTCTATCTTTATCTATCTCTATCTATCTTTATCTATCTATATAATATCTATACCTTTCTATCTCTATATGTATATTTATTTCATGAGTCCCAGGTAATTAATATAATTAGTAAAGTTTAGAAAATATGGCTTTGGAACAAATAACCTGAGCACCCACCTAAGTTATAAATCATTGCCCTATATCATGGTTTCACTAACATTTGGGGCCGATTAATTCTTTGCTGGTAGGACTGTCTGTGCATGTAGAATGTTTAGCAGTGTCTCTGCCTCTCCCCACTAGATGTCAGTAGCAGCATCTCTAGTCAGGACAACTAAAATATCTCCAGACATTGACAGATGTTTCCTGGGGGAACAAAATGCCCCTATCCTCTGTAGAGAGTCATCACTCTAGAAGACAACTGTTGCAGTTATCTACTACTGTGTGATATACGGCTCTAAAGTTTAGGAGCTTAAAACACAGCTATGCGGATTTTCTCACAGAAACAATGCAGGGGAGAGTTGGCGGCATGGTTCTTCTGCTCCATGTGCCATCAGCCATGATACTCCCTCCATTGCTGTCTGCTAGTGGCTGAACATGAAGATCTGTGAAGACCTCACTCACACATCTGGTCCCTCAGAGCTCTCCCTGTCTGAATGAAGTCTCAGCATTCAGCAGTTCAGCCCAAGCTTCTGTACAACATGATGGGTAAATTCCCAAGAGAAAAACAGAAGCTTTCAGGCATCTTAATGGCCAGGCCTAGAATGGTCACAGGGTCAATTCCTTCACATTGTATGGATCAAAACAAGTTACAAGGGCAGCCCAGATCCCAGATGCAAAAAGAAGCACATGGACATTACCCACTTATAAGAGGGGAGGGATTAATGGAAGTCATCTTTATAGACTATTTACCATAATGAGCCTTGCAGATACAGTCTACTTTAATAACCAAAATGGCCATACCCTGTCTATACAGTCCATTAAAATTTTTTGTTTGTTTTCTGAAAAATGCATTGTGGAAATAATTTTTTCTGGCTTTCCAATTTCACTGCCTCCATTTTAACACCACCTCCTTTATGGGGAATGAACTTATAATTATATAATTATAGTATTATAATTTATAATACTATAAAGTATACATAAGTAAATAGTAGACCTAGATGAGTCTTTGCATCCTGAATTAGGATATAAAAGGTCATTGATACCCAGAAGTCTTCCAGTCTTTACCTCTCTCCAAACGTAATCAGTGAGTTCTAACACCATAAAATTAGTTTTTGCCTACTTTACAATTTCTTATAAATGGAATATCAGAATTTCAGGACTTTGTGTTTGCCTTCTTTCTCTCAACATCCTGGTGGAAGATTCATCTGTGTTGCTGCACGAGACCTGACTCTTTAGACCTCTCCTCAGCTTTGTGCCTGTCCTCTGTCTCATTCCTTTCTTAGCTACATTAATCTTCTTTCAGCTCCTCTGATGAAAATTTATCCAGTCTTGGATCTATACAACTTCCAAAATAAATCTAGATGTTCAGCTTCCACAGTATAATTTAAATCTATTTTTAAAACCATTGTTATTCGCCTGACCTGTGGTGGCTCAGTGGATAAAGCGTCGACCTGGGAACACTGAGGTCGCCAGTTCAAAACCCTGCACTGTTCTGGTCAAGGCACATATGGGAGTTGATGCTTCCAGCTCCTCCCCCCTTTCTCTCTTTCTCTCTCTCACTCTGTGTCTCCTCTCTAAAATGAATAAAATAAAAATAAAATAAATTAAAAAAAAAACCATTGTTATTCAACAACCAGAATACCCAACTGGGCTCCACCTAACTTCCATCATGTTTTTATCCAGCCTTACTGGGATCCTAGAATGGAGGAATAGACTTTTTTTCAAGGTCTTATACTGTTTTTTTCCTTTCACACTTGAGTTGGATAGGATTTTAATTATGATTTTAAACACTAATAACTATAAACTCAGCCAACTGGTCAATAAGAGACATCATAACACAACAAAGTTGAAGTTATTTCTGGATAAATGGGTTTTAAAAATGAAAACCTTGAAATAGAAGGTATTTATTCTTTGATATATCTCAATTAGATACAAGAATTCTCAAAATATAAAACTTGATTGAGATTTCAAAAGCACCAACCGATTAGCAACAACTAAAATTGAAAACAATTCAGAAAAAGAATTGAGCACAGGTCTGCATTAATGGGAACACATTATCTTGACAAATAAGTCAAATTTCTGAAATGGGAATATGTAAAGATAAAGAATACTGCTTGAGTTGAATAATCATAGATTCAGAGTTCCCATATATTAAAGAACTAGAGGCATCAGAGAAGGCTAAGGGTCTAAAAGGGAATAATTATCATTGACAGAATTATAAATCTTAATTTTGAACATGAAGAAATAGTGGAGACAAAAAAAAAAGTCTTTATTTGAAAGAATGTTATATCTGTCTCCATTTAATTAAGAATTGAATCTAATTTGTGGGTATGAAGGTTAACATAAATAATATTAGTAGACAATAAGCTTCCATCACTAGTGGTAAATATCTTTATTTAGGTTAAAATTTGATCTAACATGGGTAGTTCACACTTGTTGCTTTATTAACCAGAATTAGCAATCACTGAAGCACTTTATAAAAAAAAAATCTATCCTTACTCCCTAATCCACTGAATCACATTAGGTAGAGCAGTTTAGATTATGCTTTTTAAAGCAAATACCTACTCAAACTTTAAGAGAGCCTTTAATTCAAGATATATCTATCTACCTTTGATAGCAAAAGGTACACTAAAGTGTTTCAAAGTATTCCTGATTCAAAGGATGTTTTGGATTTTTAAGATTAGTATGGAAAATATTTTTAGAGGTATCTGAAGTTCTATTCATTTATTTGTTTATTCAGTATTTACTGTGTGACTATCACATACTGGCATAAAGTAAACATAATGGAGTCAGGTTTATGAATTCACAAACTATACGAATTAAAAGAAAAAACAGCCTGATCAGGCTGTGGCACAGTGGGTAGAGCGTCGGACTGGGATGCAGAGGACCCAGGTTTAAGACCCTGAGGTCGCCAGCTTGAGCACGGGCTCATCTGGTTTGAGCAAGGCTCACCAGCTTGGACCTAAGGTCGCTGGCTTGAGCAAGGGGTCACTTGATTTGCTGAAGGCCCGCAGTCAAGGCACATATGAGAAAGCAATCAATGAACAACTATGGTGTCAAAACAAAAAACTGATGATTGATGCTTCTCATCTCTTTCTCCATTCCTGTCTGTCTGTCCCTGTCTATCCCTTTCTCTGACTCTCTCTCTGTACCTGTAAAAAAAAAAAAAGAAAAATAACACAGATATCCAACTAATCAATACAGAAAAAAAAAATTGTAATCACAAATATGCCAAGGCATATAATTGTGCTAAGTATAATGAAAGAAATTATAGGGCTTGATGCAAAAATTCTAAATAAGAGGCCGCACTAGGGCAGGAGATTAGAAACATCTACACTGAGGAAACACCATCTAAGCTAAAACTGAAAGATAGGAAGAGCATGTCCAGACCAGGAGTAGTAAACAGGCATTTCAGGCAGAGGGAACAGCATCTATGAAGGTTCCAACATGAAGAGAAGAAATGTGTGTTTTTAAGGACTAAAGAAGGCCTGTATGTTTGAAGCAGATGAGTGGTCCAAGATAAAGTTGATAGGTAGGGGCCAGATTATACCCAGTGTGATGGTTAATTTTATGCTTCAACTTTTCTAGCCCATGTTTCCCATATGCATGGTCAAACATTATTCTGGATGCTACTGTGAGGGTGTTTTTGGATGAGAGTTAACACTTACGTAGGCGGACTCTGAGTAAAGCAGATTGTCCTCCCTAATGTGGGGAGCCGCATCCAATTGGCTGAAGGCCTGCACAGAGAGCAGAAAACTAATTTCACTTCCTGACCAGGCAATGGCACAGTGGATAGAGCATCAGATTGGGACACGAAGGACCCAGGTTTGAAACCCCAAGGTAACCGGCTTGAGCAGGCTCATTAGGTTTGAGCACGGGTTCACCAGCTTGAGTGTGGTGTCGCTGACTAAATCATGGGGTCATAGACATGATAGACATGACCCAATGGTCACTGGCTTGAGCTCAAAAATTGCTGGCTTGAATCCCAAGGTCGCTTTCTTGAGCCCAAGGACACTGGCTTGAGCAAAGGGTCAATCGCTCTCTTGTAGCCCCCCAACCCATCAAGGCACATATAAGAAAGTAATCAATGAACAACTAAGGTACCACAACAAAGAACTGATGCTTCTCATCTCTCTCCCTTCCTGTCTGTTCTTATCTGTCCCTCTCTCTGACTGTCTCTATGTCTCTTTCACAAAGAAAAAATATAAAAAATTAAAAGAAAATACTAATTTCACTGAACAACAGGGGGATTCTGCCAGAAGATTCTGTTTCAGATTTGACTTGCAACATTGGCCTTCCCTGGGTCTCTAATCAGCTAGCTGGCCATAGTGATTTTGGGATTGTCAGAGGTCTATATATACACATATATCTTATTGGCTCCTTTTCTTTAGAGAACCTTAAATAATACAACAAACTGAAAAATGTATACATTTGCCCAAGATTAGAATGAAAAGCCAACTGCCGAGAAGTGTCATTAGCAGCTATGGTCAGCACACGTTCAGTTCTAATGGATACTTTTTTTTTTTATCCTAGTATCTCGTTCTAGACTTCTAGAATGGGCTATCAGATTCACCATCCCCCCCGCCAGCTCCTTTATCTCAATATTCCCTGTCATGCATTTTATAACTTCCTTTTTTCCTATTTATTTAATCAAGTCCACTCTTGCACTTTCTGCAGCTGTCTGCTTTAAAGCTTTTACTGGGGAAGTCATTAAAGTAAAGCAGCTTTGAAGCCAGTTTAACTCTATGGCCCCCAGCATAACAACTGCATAGAGTTCCCAAATCCCAATTTTCTCTCTCAAAAACTACACAGAGTATAGTTGAATGACAAGAAAATTCAGCTCAGATCCCCAAGTTATGACAAACATCAATTTATTTTCCTGTGTAAAAATAAATCTGTGAAGACCTTTCATTGAATTGGGGTGCATAGTGGGGATTTTCCTGTAATTTATTTTTCTGGCTCCCTTCCAAGGGAAGCCACCAGCCTAAATAAAGTGACATGGAGGCAGCCGCTCTGGCGCTGAAGCCTAGAGGGAATTCAGATTTCTTTTCCAAAATTTCACAGAATTCAGAGAGCAATTATAGCTCTCAGTTTTCTCACTATGCAATGCTGGTATGGCTTCTGTTTTCTATTTTTAAGTCATGTACAGCTACTGCTTGACTTACGACCACGATTGGTTCCGACAGACTGGTCGTAACACGATTTGGTCGTAAGTTGAGTAGGCTATAGACAAAGGCAATTTCCTCTTGGTAGACATCTTGGGAGGGATTTGATGAAAAATACCCAAGACACAAAACACAAATTCCTGTACAGTTGAAATGGTGCATGAGGAGATGGTAGTGCTGCCGGAAGTTGGTCTGCACTGTCGTTGGCCCAGCTGGGCAACGCTTGTGTTGCCAGACGCGGAGCAGTCGTGGCTAGCGATTGTGGTCGTAAAGTCAAATGGTCATAAGTTGCATAGGTCATAAGTCGATCAATACCTGTACAATATTTGACCTTTATCATCACAAATATATTTTGATAACAAACTACGCATAATACTAGGGATGATTCTACTGCAAAAAAATACAATGCGGTAGGCCAGGTATTAAGGTATTAAAGGTTGAATGATTTGATTATATACATCACTCATTCATTTGTTCATTCAGCAAAAATGTGATGAATGCTAAGCCATGTTGGAGTTCTGAAGGCCTGGAAGTGAGCAGGACAGTGTAAAGCATGGATTTTTCTTTCTTCCAACGGGTCTTCTTTTATCTTTTATTCTGGAGGGCTGAAATAGACTACAATCTGATCTTTCAGCAAGATAACTTCAGAAAGCAACAAGTACTGTGACTATAATCTTACACACACACACTTGACATATATTTTGTGCCAGGAATGGTACTAAGGTTTTACACATTTTAACTCATTTGACACTCACCACAACCCTATAAGACAGGTACTATCACTGCCTCCATTGAACAGGTTAGAACATTGAGTTCTCAGGAGGTAAGTAACTTGGCTAGAACTCGGTCATCCAGCCAGGACTGACCTCCAGGCAGAGCACAGTTTCCTGTGTGACACTCTCCCATGCTAGGGTGGGGGTTATGACATGAGGGCACTGGGGGTCTGCTTGAATTGGCACAGTTATAAAATGCTCCCTGAGGATGGATGCTAGCTCTGAGGCATGACTAAAAATGAAGATCAGAGGATTTGATATGTTCTAGAATTCAAATGACTTAAAATATAAGCAGAAATAAGACATCTAAAACAATAAGATCATCTGTTATTTTTGTAATGCTCCCTATATGCCAAACACCGTGTTAAGCACACTATCTGCTTTATTTCATTAGTTCTCACAACATTCCTATGAGGTAGTGAGAAAAAGTGTAACTTTTTAATAAGAGGTTCAGCCAAATATGATCGGATGAAGACAGGCTCTGTCCAGAAGACCTGGTTCCCCAGGAGATGACTGGCAGGTCTTACCTGTGACATTTCAGTACACAGTTAGAGATAACAGCCTAATTAATGACGGTTGGAAAGTGAAGGGCAGACACCAAGAAGAAACCATGATGGGGGATTGTTTACTTGGGGAGTTTGGCTGTAAAGAAAAATAGAAAGGGTGAGTAAAAAAAGGGCATTCCAAGTCACAGGAGAGCTGGGAGTGCAAGACGAAGGTGACCTCAGCACATTCATAGTCTGTGAAGAAGGAGCCGTGACAGAAAGGAAAATTGGAAATGCAGGTGGGAGAAAGACAGGATAGAGAGGCACTAGGATGAAGAGCAGAGAAGCAGGGTTATGTAAGCTCTGAAGATAAGACACATCTCTTCCTCGGGCACTGGGAAAAAGAAAATTAAATTACATGCAATTCTGTATTTTCTAAGTATAAGGACAGGAAACTGAAGGAAAGCACATCAAAAATGTCATTTTTCTAGGTGACAAAGGCAACGTTTAACTAACTACTAAGGGAGTGAGGTGAAGAATTTGGAGATTGCTTCAGGCTTGTACCACCTGTACGGAGGAATAAACAGGGAGGCCAACCAAGGACATTTAGAATTATTGGGCGGACACGGAGGAGTCAGCTGAACTTGACATTAATTTAATAGCACGGAGTTACAGTGGCATTTCTCAAGGTCTGTTCCATGGACCACCTGAGTTAGATTCTTCTAGGGTCCTTGCTAATAATGCCAATTTGTGAACTCCATTCCCAACCTTACTAAGTCTTCTGAATTGACTCTGATGCTCACTAAAGTTTGGAAGCACTGATCTAAAGTGGTTTCTCAAATATTCTCTGTCCCCAGGATCACGTAGGCTCTTGCTACAATAAAGATTGTTAGGCTTTGGCCAGATCTATTGAATTGATCCTCAGCAGAGAGTTCTGGGTGTGAGGGCTGTGCTGTTAATAAAAGGCTTGGCTGTCTTGGATGATCAGGCAAGTTTAAAAACTCTGGGCTAAACTTTAGATGTGATGGAAACTGGTAAGGAGTATTAACAGTGGCATATGAGTTTACAGAAATGACTTTTAAAATTTTAAATAATATATGGTAAAATAGATATTTTTGGTGTTCAGTTATATAAATTTTTAACACATGTATAAATTTGTGTAGTTACCACCAAAATAAAATCAGAATACTTCCATTACCAAAAAAGAACAAAAGAAGAAAAAAATAAGCCCTTGTATTTTATAGTTAAATCCTCCCCCAATCACCACCATCTGGCAGCAACTGACTCGTTTAACATCACTACATTCCTGTCATTTCAAGAATGTCACATAAATGGCAACATACAGTTTGTTACCTTTTGAGAATGAATTATTTTATTCAGCATAATGTCTTTGGGATACATCTAAATGCTTGATTTTATCAAATTTTTTTTATCGTTGAATAGAATTCCAATATATCAGCGCGCAACTATTTGTTTATGCCTTTACCCTTTGAAGGACATTTTGGTTGTGTACAGTTTTTATGATCATGAAAAACGCTGCCATGAACAAGCACGTGTAGATTTTTTTGCTAATATAAGCCTTCAGCTTCTTAGTGTAAACAGCTAGTAGTAGGATTTCTATAAAGATGATTTAGTAATTTCCCTCTCTTAATTTTTCTTTTCTTTTCCCATTGATTTGAGGGGGAGATGAGGAGAAAGAGAGAATGAAGCATCAACTCATTGTTTCACTTAGTTGTTCCATTTTTAGTTGTGAACTCATTGATTGCTTCACGTGGGTGCCTTGACCGGTGATCAAACTCATGACCTTAATGCACTGGGATGATGCTCTATCTACTGAACCATCCAGCCAGGGATGACTTAGTGAGTTATTAACAAATATTTATTAATCAGTGATTATGTATAAAATAGAGTTTTAACTTTTTAGTTATAGAAGATTATAACCAAGTTGAATAAAATGCAGAATGAGGAGATGGACATATATACAGCAATTACAAAGGAGAGGAAGGAGCTCAGTGGGGAAGTGCTGACTGTGGGTTGGATATCAGCATACTCACTTCAAGGCTGATATGATAACATGACAGGACTACTCTCTCCTCTCATTGCCATGGTTAATATTATAGAATCCTGTGGGCTCCAAAGCAATAACCAACAATTTAAAAAATAAAAAAGCTGTAATAAATATCGTTTGCCACTATATCAAAGAAATAGCACAGAGTATGCAATCAGTCAATGCTTGATAAAGAATTAAAGGAGTCATATATATGTATGTACATTGAAGGCCAAAGGGTGTGATAATTTCAGAGGATGTAGGTGAGTAGTGGTGGAAGTGTTTTGTGCTGTAGGAAATAAGATCAGATTCATTTAAATCATTTTTTTATTTTGTAAAGTCATGGTTTGGGGGTAATGGGAAATGAATTTCCCACATACTGGTACAGCTTTTGTAGGATGTCTGCTTCACCTCTGGCTAGCGTGAACCAGGGGCTGCATCTGTCATTCAAATCTAATAGAATACTCAACTCAATGGCATGTGTAACTGATAATTCAGCTATGCCTATGTGCTCTGCTTGGGGCAGTAGGGATATCATAATAAAAATAATAATTTCAAAAAACTAGTAGTAAACTGCTTGCAGGAGAGGCAGCTACAAAATGGTAACAAGTTTGCAAAATATTGATCTCTAGAGCCTTACTCCACACCAGAAACAGAAGAACTAGCAAAAAAGCAAACCATCATGTATATATGAATCAAACCTGCTTTGAAGAACTTAATAGAATAAAGAGAAGTTGTTCAAGAAGTAAGAGGAAAGGGATCAAGGGCTGTCAGATCTGGTTTCCAAATTGCAGCAAACAGACTTAAGAATATCCCTGGGTTTTAAAAATAGGCCCAGTAAGTCCATGTGTCTAAAACCGAAACACATCTCTTTTGAAAAATGCCTCTGCGTCTTTATTTTTAACTAAGACAACATCCTCTTGGGAACATTAACAGAAGAAACACAGACGCAGAAGATAATGAATGGATCACCTAAAGTTGGTGGAGGAATACCTAGTCTTACTAATATAAAGTGCACACAAAATGCCTGCTGCACTGACCAGCATGCCTCTAAAACTGTCTACACTCAATAAGACTATTAAGAAAGCACAGAAACAGGATATTTTCAAATAGCACCAATGGATGCATTACCTGACTAGAATATAATCACAATCATGACCATGGCTTCTAGCTTAGGGACAGGAGGTAAAACCAATATCGAAATGAGGTCTCTATCACTGTTCCACAACCTCTCCGAAATAAACAATTTACTTACCATAAAAGTTGTATATGCGCTGCAGAGTGAGTGAGTGTGTGTTTCTGTGTATTAATAGTCTCAGCAAAAGGGGTGACATTTAGTCATTCTAATATAATGCTGGAGGAATCACTGTTTATTCCTTATTCTTTAACGTTACCATTCTATGATGCTTTATGTTTGATTTGTGACCACTAAATTCCCTAGTCCCTGTGAAGAATGTAGGTGACAAGAATTACTTTTATTACTGGTTTTGTCTTGCTGATGGGTACATATTTTTAATTTAACCTGCAAGCCAGCTCTTTCCATCTTCTCTGGGTTCATTATTTCACATACAAGACAAAAGGATGAGGTCATTGTGCTTTGTGACGCTTTTTATATATTCATAGTCAGCTGCTGCCAAGACCTGTAAACGTGTCTTGGAATATTTTAAAGATATAACAACACTAATAGTGATGGCAGTAGCAACTACAGTCAGCTTTTATTGAGCATTTACTATATGCTTGGCAGAAAGCTAAAAACTTTACATCATTCATCCTCACTATAAAGCCAAGAGCTAGATATTCTCCACTTGATTGATGAGAAAATAAAAGCATTTTAGAAATGATAGCATCTCACTCAATATCATAACTGGAATTATAGGAGAGCCAGGAGTTGTAGGAGAAAGTAGAGAAACCCAGAACATAGAAAGCAATAAAGCCTCAGGCTCTTAGTCTCCAAAATGCCTTGAGTCATTGGCTCCTCACATAAATGTGTGTGTGTTCAGAGGTATGGACATTCATGCATATATAAATACTTGTAAATATCTTCATATATATCTTTAAATATGTATCTTAATGTATATATGATTATATATGTTTGCACATATACAGAGTGGAGAAAAGTAGGTTTATAGTTGTTCGGATGGAAACTAATACAATAATTAATGAATAATAATTCAAAAATAAACTGCTTTGCATACTCACAGCTGTAAGCCTACTTTTGACCCCCTCCCTAAAACTTTACTCATTTATCTTTAGGGGTTTGCAAGGACCAGGACAGTTTTTCAATAGATGGCCAGATAATAAATATTTCAGACTTTGAGGCCATTAAAGGTGACTACTGCATACTATACTTTTCTTTAATAAGTCTTTAAAATGTTTTTTAAATTCTTCACTTGGGAGACATATAAAAACATTTGGTTAGCTGGATTTGGTCTGCAGGCAAAATTACTTATCTATGACCTAGAGAATTGCTGTAAGACTGACATTTTAATCAGAAATTATATCACATGCATACTCCCAAAGTTCTTTGAATCCATTATTTCCTATATTCTCAGCAATAAAGTTTTCTCCTAGCTTTGTGTCTCTTCCTTAGGCTGGTAATGCTGGCCTCTCATCTTACTACCAGTTACTCACAGAAATAAGTTTGTTTCTTTATTCCACCTTCCACACACACACACACACACACACACACACACACACACACACACACACACCTTTTCCTATGTGTCGACGTCCCTTCATGTCACTTCTCAATGCTCTTGAGCAAGTTCAATGTCAAGTACAAGACCAGTCAGCCAATACCCACTCCCTGTATTTCCTCTCCTATAAATTCTAACCAGGATACCCTAATTCTTCTAGGTTTACCTTTCTTTTGAGCTTGTGAAAAAGGAATTCTGCATCACACTATATGGCACTTCATAGTTTTCCTGGGAAATAACGCTGTATCAGCTATTCTACCAGGTGTTGAGACTATAACAATGCACATGTCACAGCCCTTGTGCTTGGGAAATTTATGGAGGATCAAAAAGACAAAGCATTGACGATACACGTTATAAGTGCTAACAGTGGGGATCAGAAAGCCACATGGAAAGCACATGGGAATAATTTCTTTTGTGCCATCTTAATTTTGTTTCAAAGGTACATCTTGTAGCTAGCTACAGCAAAGGAGAAGATCATGCACACATGTGTGTGTTTGGAAGGCTGTTTTGTCTCCTTCTGCTGAGTATAATCATATTTCAGAAGAGCATCCAGTTGATGGAAGTGCCAAAATTCATATCAAATCAACTGTTAACATTGATAGGCTTATATTAAGTGCACTCCTTTAGATATTTAGGTGTACTGGAAGAAAATAAAACATTTATAATTATACTATTTCCAGGAAAGGTTTGAAATTACTAAAAATAGAAGACTGATATCAGGATCCTTAAATTAAAAGTGGAAAAGTAATATAATACAAGGGAAACTGCAATTATATTAGGAAGTTGAGCTAAAGGTGTTTATTACTAAAGAATATTAAATGTATCTGTGAGTTACACAATAGCCAACAAAAAAAATTGCAATAGAAATAGATAGATGAGATGTAGTATTGCCTGATAGAAGAAAGGGAAGCAGTCAACCAGCACAGTTGAATTATCCAGTGAGATATTTATATTTAAAAGTAACTATGCTCTGGACTCATCGATTTTAATATCCTACTAAAGTGTTTTTAATGACCACCTGACTTGACACCAAGGTAATCGATAAAACCTTTTCCTAGAAGTGGGCATTAAACAGAATTTATTGCCTGGATTCCTGCATAAGAAATATAAAATATCTGTAGGTAATATTTTTTATTAAATTTTATTTTTTAAAAAAGCATAACTTTAAAGTACAGATCAATATTTCAAATTTTTTAAAAAACAAGCAAACTATGCACATGGGCCAAGCACAGAACATTTTGTTAATTCAGACTAATAGCGGGTTAGTCTCCAGCAAAGAGACAGAAACAAGGTGTGAAATATGGACAATTATTTAGTGCATTCCACTGCTTCTCTTGAATCTCAGTGGATATAGGAAGGCTTCTGTCAGGTACTGAGTAGCCATTACTAGAGTTAGTATGGGGATCACATCATATGGTATCGAAATGTTAAATTTCTCTGTTGTACACCTGAAACTAGTATAATATGGTAAGCCAGTGGTACTTTAATAATTTAAAAATAGAAAGTCAAAATCAATTATTTTAAAAAGGAAATACTCAACTTGTTGAGGAATGACTGGAACAGGCTTTGACCACTAATTATGAAAGACACATCTCTCCTAGAACAGCCAGACATGTCCGAGGTGGATATGACATTTTGTTAGGAAAATTAAATATCTTGACTCATATTTGTGGTTACATAGAAGGCCATATCATTGCTATTAGAAACCAGCTGAGAAAGGGCAGGCCCAAACTGGCCTTACAAACACAATTTGCTCAATTTCCTGATAGAATATTTGGATCTGGCCCCAAAGATGTAAGTATTTCTATGATTTGAAACCTTTGTAGGGTAGGGGCTCCCAGCTGGCAGCATAAACCATAATGCACTGATCTCACATATTGGCGCATATCACTTTTTTGAAGCTTTTAATTAGTTAGCAGGCAAAGATAAACTTCGGGACCAAAAATTAAATACAGAAACAAGGCCAAAAAATATATCATTTCTCAACTTCTTATGTGCAGTGGCACTGCGGCATATAAGCAGTTCCAGACTTCCTTAGCATGTGTTAAGAACCATGTTGGAAGAGGTGAATATCAAAGGATAAAAGTACAGGCTATGCTCTTTGCACTCATTAGAACATGACCTCCTATTTAAAGCTATGGTGTTTGCATTCACAGAGACTGGGGCTTAAATATAAGTTTCAGCTCTTACTAAATTTATCACCTTGGCAAAGCTTTTGTTTCCTTACTGTAAATTACTAGGAACATCACTTAGTTTCTATCAGCCCTTTCAGAGAATAACATTATGTAATTTGTTCAAAAGAATGAGAAGATAAGGTACAAAATGGAAGAAAATATTTTCCAAAGGACACCTGATAAAAAAAACTGTTGTTCAAAATACAAAAAGAACTCCTAAAAATCACCAATAAGAAAACCAACTATGATTTTTAAAAAGTGTTAATGAAGAATGAGAAAAAAGAAAGCCCTTTGTACTGTTTATGGGAATGTAGATTGGTACAGCCACTGGGAAAAGCAGTATGGAGTTACCTCAAAAAGTTAAAAATTGAATTGCCTATGACCCAGAAATTCCACTTTTGGGAATATATGCAAAGAAACCTGAAGCAGCAATTGGAAAGAATACATGCACCCTTATGATTATTGCAGTGTTATTTACTATAACCAAGACTTAGAACCAGCCCAAGTGCCCATCAGTAGATGAGTGCATAAAAAAGCTGTGGTATATTCACAAAATGGTATACTACTCAGCCAAAAAAAAAGAAGAAAATCTGACCTTTCGTGACAGCATGGATGGACTTGGAGATTATTGTGCTAAGTAAAATAAGCCAGTCAGAGAACAATTAATACAACATGATTTCACTTATATGTAGAATCTAATGAACAAAGTAAACAAACAAATGGAATAAAAATAGACTCATAGATATGGAGAACAGACTGACAGCTATCAGAAGGGATGGGGGTTGGGAGAATAGGTGAAAAAGTTGAAGAAATTAAGCAAAGAAAAAAACATATACAGAAATAACAGTGTGGGGATTGCCCAAGGGAAAAGGATAGGGGGACAAGGATGAGGGTAGAGGGGGATAGATTGTGATGGAGGAGACTTGACTTGGGGCATATAGATGTAGTATATAGCTGATGTGTTATAGAACTGTACACCTGAAACCTGTATGATTTTATTAATCACTGTTAAATCAATACATTTAATTTTAAAAATTGGGCCAAAAACCCTAACATGAGCATCACCAAATAAGATATACAGATGGCAAATAAACATATGAAAAGCTCCTCCACATCATATGTCATCAGAGAAATGCAAATTAAAACAACCCACCTATTAGAATGACCAAAAGCCAGAACACTAACAACACCAAATTCTGACAAGGATAGGGAGCAACAGAAACTCTCACTCATTGCTGGTGGCAATGCAAAATGGTATAACCACTTTGGAAGACAGTTTGGCAGTTTCTTACAAATCTTAAAAAATTCTTACAACCTTATCCAGCAATTGCAATCGTTGGTATTAACCGACATGACCTGAAAATATATGCTTACCCCAAAACCTGCACACAGATGTTTATAGCAGCTTTATGAATAACTGCCAAAATTTGGAATTAACCAAGATGTCCTTCACTAGGTAAATGGATAAACTGTGGCACATCCCGACAATGGAATATTATTCAAGACTAAAATGAAATGAGCTATCAGACAATGAAAAAAAAAGAATGGTAGAATCTTAAATTGATATTACTATGGGAAAAAAAGCCAATATGAATAAGTTAATATATTTCCAACTGTATAACATTCTAGAAAAAGGAAAACTATGAAGACTATAAAAAAATCAATGGTTGCCAGAAGTTGGGGTTGGAAATAGCGGTGAACAGGTGGAGCACAGAGGACTTTTAGGCAGTGAAATCCTCTGTATGGTACCACAATGATGAATACATGTCATTATATTTTTGTCTAAACCCACAGAATGTACAATATAAAGAGTGGCTGTTAATGTTAACTCTGGACTTTGGATGATAATGATATGCCAGTGTAAGTTTAGCACTTATCACAAAGGAACCACTCCAGCGGGGGACTTTGATAATTGGAGAGGCTGTACATATGTGAGGGAGGGAGAATATAGTAAATCTCTATACCTTTCCTGCAACTTTTCTGTAAATCAAAAGTGACTTTAAAATTTATCTTGATGCTTTTTATTTTGACTTTTAAATTCAATTTATTAGGGTAACAGTAAATAAAATTATATAAATTTCACATAATACATAAAAACATACAGTATAGTGACAGACACAGTAAATGCTCATATTCACATTTTTCTTATGATTATTACTATTATTGACAACCGAGGGAGCATAAAACATCAATGATGAGAAACACAAGAGTGAAATGAAAATGTACCAGCAACAGAGATATTTGGCAGGAGGGACTGTCACACGAATAACAGAAGGGGGCCACTGCACAAGGTGGTGTATAAAGGTAAAACGCTTTGAATATATACATATTCAAGGAGGGCGGACTGCTTAAATATACTAGAGTCCATGTGGCAGAATAGCATACAGTCATTAAACATAAAAAGGTAGTTCTAATTTATTTATACGGAAAGATAGCATGATGCATTGAGAGGAAAAAGAAAGTAGTTAAAGAACAGAGAAAAAGATGCATAGAAGAAGAAGAAAACACAGAATTTGATCAAAATGTATCTATGACCACTACGTTAACAGTACTCACCATTGAGCAATGAAACAATTAGTTTTACTTTCTTATGTATACATTTTTCTGTTATCAAAAGGTAAGTACCTGTATATAAATGTATATGCATATCAGAAACATATATTTTACAATTTTAATATATTGTTTTTATTTAGTAAAAGCTTTAAATCTAGTTCTATTTTGGAAATTGATAAATAAAACTGATTAATACAGATAATGCAAGGAGCTCTATAGAAAGACAGATATCATAACGGGGCAATACTCTAGGATAGGGTATGAGACCATACTCACCAGTTTTTTGCTTTTTCAGAAAAGGGAAGAGATTGTTTTCCATATATGCTGCATTTTCTGCTATAAAAGTGTACTACATAGTGCATTATGTACCTAAATGATTCTGTCTCTAGTCTCTCATTCTTTCTCTCTCCCTCCCCCCTTTAATTATCTTACCCACTGTCTTATGATTAATCACTCTATAACATTTTTTTTACAGGGACAAAGAGAGAGTCAGAGAGAGGGATAAATAGGGAAAGATGAACAGGAATGAAGAGAGGTGAGAAGCATCAATCATCAGTTTTTCGTTGCCGTTGCGACACCTTAGCTGTTCATTGATTGCTTTCTCACACGTGCCTTGACCACGGGCCTTCAGCAGACCGAGCCACCACTTTCTGGAGCCAGCGACCTTGGGTCCAAGCTGGCGAGCTTTTTTGCTCAAGCCAGATGGGCCCGCACTCAAGCTGGCAAGCTCAAGGTCTCGAACCTGGGTCTTCCACATCCCAATCCGATGCTCTATCCACTGTGCCACCACCAGGTCAGGCTAAGATTAATCATTCTAAAACACAAATTTGATGCTATGTATTTTTTTATGTTTATCAGTTTTATTTCTTTTGTATGTGTGTGAAGTGAATATTTTATTAAAATATATTCTATTGAAATATATTTGGCATATAACATTGTGTGAATTCAATGTTACAAAATGTTAGCAAATGTTGACTTGATACATTTATTATATGATTGCCATTATAGCAATAATTAGCCCCTCTATCCTGATCTTTTCTGTTTTTGCTAGAAATAAGCAAGTATTTGGCAAGTTTGATGATTATAATACAACATTGTTGTTTATAGTCACTACACTGTACATTATTAGATCTCCAGGACTTATTAATCTACTACTTGAAAGTTTGAATATACCCTTAAACAACATCTCTGCTATTCCTCTACCCCTAACCCCTGTTACCATCACTGTCCCCAACTGTTTTCACAAATTGACTTTCTTATATCACATATAAGTGATATCATACAGTATTTGTCTTTCTTTTACTTATCTTACTTAGCATAATATCATCAAGGTCTACATATGCTGTCACAAATGGCAGAATTTTCTTCTTTCTCATGGCTAAATAACATTTCAATATACATACATGCATACATACATACATACATACATACATACAATTTTGTTTTATTCATTCATCCACTGACAGATATGACTTTTATTATGTAGTATTTTATATTCAGATAATGTTTCTGAATCATGGCATTCAGGACTAAACATAGCTTGTCTTCAAAATATTATTTGTCTATCATTTCAACTCTTAATGCAGTTTCTTAAGTTTGAACTTAAATTTTTCTTCCTTTCTAAAGTGTTCCTCAACTTCTCCACTCTGAATTATTTCTCTGAATATTTTCAATGCTCCCTGTGTGTGTGTGTGTGTGTATGCACAAATGGTGTAGTGCTTATGATAGTCTGTTTTGTTAATGGCACAAACAGTGAAAACAATGGTACAAATAAAAATTAACATTTAGTGGGCACTTGGTGACAGACCACTGATAGGAGCTTTCTATGCATCATCACTTTTTCTATCCCCAATAAAACATTAGACACCAAGTGTCAAAGGCATAAAGTATTTACCTCCCTGTACACAACTAGAAAATATAACAGGTAGGACTTAATTACAAGTTCTTTAATCTGGAGTTCTTGATATTAATGACTGACACGGACAATTATCTTTGAATGCTCATTTGGATTTAGGTGTGAAACTTTCCAAAATACAAAGGGCTCAGGTCCAATGTAGAATTGAAGAAGCAGAATCTCTTAGAACAAGGCAAAGAATATAAATATGAAGTTACTAAAACATTTAATAGAGGTTATTTGACTGATTAGAATTTACCAAGAGTCAGATGACTCATATCACACATACTTTTCCCCCTTGAGCTAAGCCTATCATTTATATTTACCTTTTTTTAAAAAAAAAAAATAAGCCTTTACTTTTTCAGAGAAGTTTTGGACTCAAAGAAAAATTGAGGGAAAGATCTAGACATTTTCCATATATACCCAGTGCCCACACATGCTTAACTTCCCCCAAGAGCAACATCCTCCACCCAAAGTGGCACATTTGTTACAATTGATGAACTTACATTGACAAACCATAATCATTCAAAGTCCATAGTTCACATTAGGGTTCACTAGTTAGCGTACATTCTATGGGTTTGGACAAACATAATGACATGTATCTACCATTACGGTATTATACAGAGTGTTTTCACTACCCTAAAAAAACCTTTGTACTTCATATATTCATCCCTCCCTTCCTCCCCCCAAGGATATTTTAAGGGCTTATAATTCCCTTTGACACCCTATTTGTTTGAGAATCACCCTAGTATTGTATTCTGCTATAGACACCAAGAGATGATGAGTTCCATTATATTCCATTTGAAAATCACTAAGTGTTCAAGACCATTGCCTTTTTCATCTTTTTAACATTTTCCTCTTCACTCCATATCTAATAGTTAGCACATAGTAGAGTCATCACAAAACCGGCCACATAAAATCATATCTGGTTGCATAAATAGTCCATTTTCCTGTGGACTTCAGTAATAAATGGCATTGGCAGAAAAAATTTCCCAACGACTTCACGGATAATTCTTTTACCTTGGACATGGCTTTTTACTATAGGTAAGATTAAGGAAGTTTTTTTCTTCAAAAGAAATGCTTGCTACAATTAAGTAAACCTCTACTTAAGGATTGGAGAATTGAAATAAAACATACAAAGGCACTTCAAAAGAGTTGTGCTGTTTCTGAGTCTGATATTTAACAGTAGCTAAAACAGTGGTTCTTAACCTGAGTTCTATCGATCCCTAGGGGTTCAATGAGTCGGTCTCAGGGGTTCAGAGAAGCCTCTGCCATGGAGGTAAAGACACACTTGTGTAAAGTCATGATGACATGCCCCGCTTGGCCATCACTTGCTGCAGAGGATCACGTTACATTGCTTGGCCAACCAGTGCTGCGGGGAATTTAGTGCACGCAGTAGTCAATGGCTATCGTAGTTGTACGTTGTGTGGTTTCTTTCTTAATATTTTAATCCATACTAAATATGTCGAGCAAAAAAAGAAAGTGGTCGGACGAATATGTACAACATGGATTCACATGTATCACGGAACGGGATGGGAGTCAGCGTCCTATCTGCATGATATGCAATGCCAAGTTGAGCAACTCTAGTCTCGCACCGGCAAAACTAAATTTGGGGATAAAATCATATTTTATTTATCACTAAAGAAGGGTTTGGTGAATGTGCATATGAAACTGGTGGGTTCGGTACCTCAAAAAAGGTTAAGAACCACTGAGCTAAAAGAAGAACATAAACTGATAGTCATTATTGTTGTAATTTTATCTTTTTTTCTCCATGAGATCTTTCTTCTTTAATTATTGAGGAACAAAAGCTAATAAACAAACAAAGAAACCCAAAACTAAAGTAATTATTTCCAAAAGATTTCTATTGAAGTAATAATGTTTAAAGGGTCTCAGAAAACAATATCAAAGAGAGGAAACGGCAAACTATGCAAAATAGCTAATAACAGTCAATTTTATACAGAACTTGGATAATGGTACATTTTCACTGTTGGTGCCACTAACAATACACAGTCATGGCACATTGAGGCTATCTAAAGATTAAGGGGCACAGAATGCCCTTTTATTTAATATGTTTTTAAATTTTCAGTGAATTCTGAGAGAATTTTTTGGTTTTTTGAAATTACCCACATAATTCTCTGAACTTCACTGTTAAAGGTATGTAAGAATAAGAGTAATGGAGTGAGAAAAATATATCAAAGTTTAAAACAGCTATAAGCAGGGCCTGATCACATCATTTTTGGCCAGTGCTAGTCTTTATCCCTGAACTAGGAAGAAAATACAAATGGATGAATGGATTAACAAAATGTGGTTTAATCATACAATGGAATACTATTTAGCTTTAAGAAGGAAATCTGACACAGTTTAGAACATGGACAAACCTTGAGAACATTATGCCAACTAAAATAAGTCAGTCACAAGAAGACAAATACTGTATTATTCTACTTGAATGAAATACCTAGGGCAGTCAAAGTTATAGAAACAGAAAGCAGAATGGTGCTTGCTAATGGAAAGGGGGAAGGGGAAAAGGGAAATGAAAAGTGTTGTTTAATGGGTATAGATTTTAAATTTTACAACATGGAAAAGTTCAGGAGATTGTTCGCACAACAATATAAATACACTTACCAATAATGAACTATACACTTAAGATTGATTAAGATGGAAAACTTTATGTTATGTATTGGTAGCTACAAACTAGTCACAGGTAAGTAGATGGTGCCAGTTGCGGTACTAGAAATATTGAGGACATCACTATGTAAAAGTACATGATTGTCTAATCAGTAAGCTATACACCCAAACACAATAAATAGTTAAAATGTTTTTCATCAATAATTTTTTTTGCTATTACTTGGTTATTTTTGCATGAAGAGAACCTAATTTATAGATAGACCTGTTGTTCCTTAAATATCACCACAGCCAGTGACATACATAAAGTTTAAGATGAGCCTAAATTTCTGCGAGATAGATTATAATCCCCAGTCACCACACTAGATCAAGTGTGAGATAAATTACATGATGATGTCAAGCAAGAAATGCTCACCTAATTATTGATAGTTAAGACCAGTCACTTCAGATTAATGAATTAGCAGATAAAATTAGTCACCTTTTCTTAAGTGACATGAGGCTTCTTAATCAAAAGTGGCTATTTTGAGTCTAAAATATAGAGTAGAAAGTGAATATTGGTTGATCTCTCTAACGTAAAGAAGGCAGTCTTGGAGAAAACCAATACATAGGCAAGCTATGACTATCCAGACAGAAAACCCGGATCTAGTCTTTATTTTTCACATATAGATTTGCTTGCATACATTAAAGGCATGTTCTTCGAAACAAACAAAGGTGATTGAGGGAGGTGGAATTAAATATTGCAGAAGCTTCCACTTGTTTATGCCCTGTGGTTAATGTGTTGTGAGAATGCTGATGGAGGTTCAGAGATAGAAGAGACAAGAATCTAATATTGCTTCCACGGTATTCAGATACCAAGTCTCTCTGTGCTTCGTGAACTGCACTATGTTAGATTCTAAAGTAGTATATATTCCTTATATAACACCCCTATAACAAACCCAACCTACGCATTTGCCATTCAGTTGAAGACATGTGTATCTGTTTCATCATTAAGGAAAAACCCAACCATTTTAGGCCAACTGTAAAATATGTCCATCTGCAACACTGTCATATTGCATGGAAATCTCAAAGATAATTCAGGCAATATGCTGTTCCTGCCTTATGGGCTGACTCTTACATCTAACCATGATACTCAGCTTATATGCCTGTCTATACCTGCAGACTTAGAAGAGTAGCCAGAGCTGGGGAAGGTGTGTACGTGGGCTAAGCACTGAACTATTCTTATTATACAGCTTCCATGCAGATAGTGATGTACATGAATGTGAATTACCTCACAGAAGAGCAAGATTATTAGGCCATTTAAACTTCAAAATGCAGAAAGAAGGCAAAATATGATAATGCCATGTAAAACAAATATTGTTCTAAGTCAGGAAAAGAATGGTAGAAATAAGGCATTGAAAAAGACTAAAAATAGGAAGGTCTCTAAGTCAATTTTTAATTCTGGTCTTTGCCCAAAACATTAGAAATGTTGCCTTTAGAGTGATTTCAATTAAGTAGCAAATGTTCTTAGTCTGTCTAGACTTTCTGATGTCCTGATATGACTTTGGTTTCAATGAAACATAGAGAAATTATTCTCTAAGAAGCCTTGTTTTCACACTAGCTGAAAGATATTCTTAACCAAAATGTTAAATTCATTAAAAAAATCATCTTCTAATTAATCAGCAGACCTGAGAAAACACAAGAAAGAAATTAAGAAAAAAGCAAGGTCGTTTAACATTTAATACAGGACTCTATATATTGAACAAGATGTAAAATGAATTATTTCTGGGAGGCAAAGAACATTACTATTGAAATGAAGAATTCTATTTTAAAAGTATTTTCCACTTGTGATAGAAATTAATTGAAGTTGAGGTCTTATTAAATAATAATGAATTATAGGTAATGATAAGAAAGTACCACTCTTGGGTCCTAAGAGCATACATTAAAACAAGTGGTTTAATAAGTTCTAGTATTAAAAATACATTCTATGCCCACATTCTTAAGGTTTACAAAAAACACTAACCACTATATTCTCCCTCCTCCCCTGCCTCCCTTCCTTACTTCCTTTTATTTATTTTAATTAATAATAACAAGATATGAACTGGATACGTAGATGAATCAGACATAAGTTTTCCTATATTTAAATGTGGGGACAAAAAGGTATGAAGATGAATTAAACATAATTACTATATCCTCAAGCATCTCAGGCTCAGGGATTAAATATAAACCAATGCATACAGTTACTAGAAAATGGTACCTGTCCTCCTAGAAATACAGAAAAAGTTCAGAGAAAAGAGAGGTTATTATCACCTTGATTCTTCTATCTCAGAAACCTAAAAGCTATGATGTATTTGGGGAACTTCTAACAATAAGAAAGCCAAGGTTCCACGAGTTTAAATAACCTCCTCAGTGCTCTGCTACATAAAAGCAAATAAACAAACCTAAGCTGGAATCAGAATTCTGAGAATCTAGCTTAAGGATTCACCTTCTTTTTCCAATTCTGTCTTGGAATTATTAGGAGTAAAGGCGGAAGAGAACAGAATAAGAAAAGAGGGGTTCAGGAAAATATGGGCTCTGTGGAGCAAAGTGACACTCACTCTCTCTTGAACTTTGATTTCACTGAACAGCATTACTTGACAAGGTAGCGGTGAGAGTAAAGCTTGATCACAAGTGTAGCTTCTTTTCTTCTGTAGGTAATAGTGAGTCATAGGACTCGAGAGTGGTATGGATGACTATGATGGATTAAGTCACAGATATAAAAATGGAAGATTGCTTGGGTTAATTGGCCAGAATAATAGTTGAGGTAAGGACAGGAATAAAGACAGTGTTAGGACAGAAGAACTGGGTGTGAGCAAGATGTAATTAACTCAAAGCCTTGGCCAATAACAAGGTTCAAAGAGCCAAGGAAGAGACTTGAGTGGAAAAACAACTGCAAGGCTTCCAGTTTGAGTACCTGGGAGAATCCTTATTAAGTAATTATATTATATTTCTAGGAGTTTTTCAAAATTGTTTAATATTTAGTACTCTTTAAAACAAAAGTATGCTTTCAGTTTTTGCAGGTAAATAGCAGGTCAATTGCATTTGCTTTCTTATATGAAAAGATAAAGGCAAAAAAAATGAACTTGAAAATTGTACTATGAAGTATTACATTTGTTGTTTATTTTTACCTACTGTACAAATACAAATTTGTCTGTGTCACATGGTATCAACTTAGTCACACCAAAGTCAAAATTGAAATCACATAGAAAATGTTGTACATAATAATAGAAGTATAATCCCTTTCAAATATATGTATATGGGGGTATATGATACATAATATAGACAGACAGACAGACAAAGATTAGCCAACAATGAAGATATCACTTCTACTTTTAATAGTTATAAGCTGACTTCTCTGGTAGTACTTTTGTTTTCCTTTTGATGCTGTTTACCGGTAAAATGTAAAATTTCAAGTAGTTATTCATCATTATTTGTTTTCATATTTGTTCTGTACACTGTGTTAAGCACTGAATAAGAGGTGATATAGTGTGCTTGTTTCAGCAGCATGCATACTAAAACTGATGTAGCAGTCTCTTCCACATTATAAGCAAAGTCCAATAATGTCTGTTTCATCAAGACACTACAGTAATGTCAGCCAATCTTAAAAAATAAATAACACAGAAAGTAAAATTGCTAAAGATATAAAGTTATTGCAATCGTTGAATAATGTGCTGTGCTTAACTTGTTAGCTCTAGGACTTGACTATTTGCGTAGAACAGGACTGCTTGGAACAGCTGCTGGCTGCACTGAAGCGCTGTCTCCAGCTGAATATGGGAAGAATCATTTCCATTCAAGTTCTCATGAGTTTAAATACATGTTTCAAAAGCAAAACTGAAAACATCAATTTAGAACCAAGTTTAACACACTCTTTTCTTAGTCTCTCCCTATTCCTAGCCTTCTCTATAGTCCTCAGTACAGTTTAGTCCCCACTCTCTCTCCTTAGTCCAAAGGAGTGGGGCACTTACGTTCTTGACACTATGCTGAGATGTTTCACATACAGTTCCTCCTCATACATATACCTGTATGTTAGCTATCATTGCCACCCTCATTTTGCCAAAAAAGTAGTTATGGTTTAGAGTGCGGGGCAAAACTGGCTGACTGTTTACCAAAATTTCAGACTCCTCTTTCAACGGTGTGAAGTTCTCCGGAGAGGCAGTTCCCCAGCAAACAACTGCATTGCTCAGAACCCTTCGCACCCAGGCATGCTGTGTGACTGGGGTTCGTCTAGGGAAGGCGCAGCAAGAGCTTCTCAGGAGCAAGAAGGCCTCCTGCTCTACCTCACTCCCTCTTTTCCAGCTGAATACAGAAAACTTGTGAGAATTTCAGGGGACTGTAGAACCACAAAAGAAAGCCTAAACACTATGGGCAACAGCTAGAAATACATTTTATTGCATTGAGCCAGTGAAACTTGAGGATTTGTTTGATATAGAAAGCATTTCCCCTAACTACTATAGAACTTAAGTATAATTTCCAAGGTCAGAAAGCAAGTGAGATGAAAGCTGGAAGGGAAACCTAACATGCCTTGATTCTAAGACACTAAGTTTTAAGTACATTTCTGTACTTAAATAATTGTTCAAATGTTAAATAATGTACAAATAATTCTTCCTAAATCACTATCTTATCACCCCCATCAATAATATTTTGGAAGAACAATTGCATGACTCCTTGCTCTCCAATTTTGCCTTAGCCCAATTTTTCAAAATTATCTTCTGATATTCCCTATTGCTCATGTATTTGATTAAATCTATGCTATTCACTAGCTATACACACTGTGTTTTTCCATCACTAAGATATTCATGTGATTTTGCTACCTGGGAAGGCCTCTGCCCCTTCTCCCACCCCTTGTCTTATTTAAATCCTAGTCACCCTTCAAAATGAAGATTAAACGCCTCAATAGAAATATTTCTTTTCTCTGGTCATTTAACAGAAATTCAACAATTCAGCCACACGAGATTTTACAGTGGGCACAAGGGTTACAACAGGAAAAAAAGAGAAAAATATCTTATGTCCCTTAGTTTAAATTTTATAGGAAAGAGACAAAGACAAAAATAAAAATGATCTAAAAGCAATTGGGATAAACACTAACAGAAGTATAGGTTTCTAAGTCAATTGATTAAAGTGAGACCTGCACCAGTCCTGGGAAAGAAGTTGGATTTTACAGGGATAGTGAATTTGAGCCACTGTATTAAGAGTGGTAGAAGTTTATTTGGCAAATGCATGGGGCATAGTGCTAGGGGAAGCTGCAGGGAGTAAACTAGGCAGAGGAAAATAGATGTGTTTAAACTGCAAGTCTAGAGCATCACAGCATGTCTGAAGAACAGGAAAGGCAATGTCAAGAGGGGAACATGACACCAGGTTGAAACAGGCAGAAGCCAAATCATCTAGAGTTTTAACATGTTGAGGACTTTGGTCCCCATCCAATGTAAAATGGTACACCACTGGACTATTTAGGAAAGAATGATGTATGCAATGCATTTTATAAGATCATAATGGCCACCATATGGAGGACAGATTGCAAAAGAAAGGAGGTAGAGAAAGCAGATGGCAAGCTATTGCTGTGGTCCATTGTAATGATCCATTGCATATAAGACATTACATTGATCTGAACGAGGGTAGTAACTGAAGAAATGGAGAGAGCATTGAACCTAAGAAAACTGTGAGTAATAAGGGCAAGATAACTTGATGATTAACTTGAATATTATTGGCTATATTCGTGAGGTGTTTAGTCCTTTTTGGGAGGGACAGTGATTAGGACAGGAACTAGGAAGACAAGCTAACAATGTTCAAATCTGGGCCCTGTCACTTCCTAGCTCTGTAATCTTGGACAAATTACTATCTACCTCAGTAGCTTCATCTGAAAGATGGAGAAATTAATAGTACCTACCATATAAAACTGCTCTGAGCACAACATTATATGCATGTGTATGTGTGTTATTATTCTTACTATTACAGCATAGATATGCATTTAGTTATATTCCCCTGGTAAACAATTATTTCTTTAAGAGTGTGACTGGCACAGAGCATAGTATCTATAGCTATTAGATCATCAATATTCCTATTAAGAGTCCATAGTGGCCCTGGCCAGTTGGCTCAGCAGCAGTAGAGCATTGGCCCAGTATGTGGAAGTCCTGGGTTCAATTTTTGGCCAGGGCACAAGGAGAAGTGACCATCTGCTTCTCTACCTCTCCTCCCTTCCCCTTCCACAGCCATGACTCCAATCGTTCGAGCAAAGTTGGTCCTGGACACTGAGGATGGCTCCATGGCCTCATCTCAGATGCTAAAATAGCTCGGTTGCTGAGCAATGGAGCAGTGGCTCCAGACAGGCACAGCATCGCCCTGTAGGGGGCTTGCTGCATGTACTCTGGTCTGGGTACATGGGGAAATCTGTCTCTATCTCCCCACCTCTCAATAAAGAAAAAGAAGTCCATAGTTTATATATATATAAATATATAGATAGTAAATGTCATTTACATAAAAATTTACATAAATACATATATATTTAGTGAGAGAGTACAAGAGAAAGAGAGAGAGGGACAGACAGGAAGGGACAGAGATGGGAAGCATCAACTCATACTATAATTGTGGCACCTTACTTATTCATTGATTGCTTTCTCATATGTGCCTTGACTAGGGGGCTATAGCTGAGTCAGTAATTCCTTGCACAAGCCAGTGACCTTGAGCTCAAACTAGTGACCTTGGGCTTTAAGCCAGCAACCTTTGGGCTCAAGCCGGTGACACCATGCTCAAGCTGGATGAGAGCCCATGTTCAAGCCCACAACCTCGGGGTTTCAAAACTGGGTCCTCAGCATCTCAGGCCGATGCTCTATCCACTATGCCACAGCCTAGTTAGGCTATATATAATATTTTTTAAAATTCAGTCTATTGGCACCCCTGAGTGTAATCCTTCAAATTTAGTATCTGTTTTCAAATACAACTTCAAATGTTTATTATCATGCCACCAAATTCTCAGAACTTGTTCTTTCCCAAAATATAACATCAAAAATTATGTTTATAGCCATTGACACAATGCTCAATGATGGAATTTTAAGATAAATATGCAACATATTACTTAATGTGTGATCAAAGACTGTGTATTGACTTGTACAATATCCTGGGGATTGTGAGCTGGAAAAGTTGTGAGCATTGTTTTCAAAGCTTCTAGCAATAAGAAACCGACTAGCTCTGCTTTCAAAAATAAGCAAAGATTATTGAAGTTGCTCTTGTCTGAATTAAGGCCACAGTGTCACAGAAATATGACTGGGATGCCTGACCTGGTGGTGGCGCAGTGGATAGAGCGTCAGACTGGGATGCGGAAGACCCAGGTTTGAGAACCTGAGGTCGCCAGTTTGAGCGTGGGCCCATCTGGCTTGAGCAAAAAGCTTGCCAGCTTGGACCCAAGGTCGCTGGCTCCAGCAAGGGGTGGCTCAGTCTGCTGAAGATCTGCGGTCAAGACATGTGTGAGAAAGCAATCAATGAACAACTAAGGTGTTACGATGGCAACGAAAAACTAATGATTGATGCTTCTCACCTCTCTCCGTTCCTGTCTGTCTGTCCCTATCTGTCACTCTCTCTCTGTCCCTGTAAAAAAATAAAAAAGTAAAAAAATATATACTTTGAAGAAATATGACTGGGAAATTATTTTATTTATCTTTAGACTAACTATAGCTAACTTTTAAATAATAGGGGATGTTAGTTCAGCTATTTTATTTAAGAATTTGAAATGTATACCATTCCATTTTGCTAATTTTTCTCCCCAGACATAGCTCTCAACTCTGCTACTTAAAAGAAAGTAGAAGAGTGGATTAAAAAGCTATGGTACATATATACTGTGGAATACTACTCAGCCATAAGAAACGATGACATCGGATCATTTATAACAAAATGGATGTACCTTGATAACATTATACGGAGTGAAATAAGTAAATCAGAAAAAAAGAAAAACTGAGAACAGCATGATTCCATACATAGGTGGGACATAAAAGTGAGAATATGAGACATGGACAAGAGAGTGGTGGTTATGGGATGGGGGGAGGGAGGGAAGAGTGGGATAGGGAGGAGGGGAGGGACACAGGGAAAACCAGATTGAAGGTGACAGAGGACAATTTGACTTTTGGTGATGGGTATGCAACACAATTGAATGATAAGATAACCTGGAGATGTTTTCATTGTACATATGTACCCTGATTAATTGGTGTCACCCCATTAGAATTAATAATAATAAAATATATATATATATATAAAAGAAAGTAGAGATCAATCACTTCAAAGCCCAGCGCGCATCTCACAGACCCCTTTGTCAAATCCTCCAGGTATTTAACAACTTATATTTTAATGACATTGTATTATTTTGAAAACCCTGCACTGAAAGAATGTATGGGGGAATGGAACGCACTGACAATTTCAAATAGCAGCATGGAAGTCCTTTTCCCACATAAGTGCTGAAAGACACACATATTTCTAGTTTGAATGAGTTCTAAACCTACTTCCGCAGCCGGGAAATAAGTGCACTGGGAACAGTGCACGCTGTTTTCTCTTCATTGCTGATGTATTATTTTCCTAGGGGAAGCTGTAGATAGAATGCTTTAAACTGTGAAACTTCCTGCCTGCACATAACACTCACCCAGTGACACGTGATGCACTAACATCCACATGGTGCTGGTGTTAAGGGAGGAGGTGTTGTTCCCATTTTCTAAATCCGAGTTCTCAGCAAATCATGCTTCTGTTTCTCATGGTGCACACAACAGAGGTCATACAATGTAGACTGGTATGCAGAGCTCTGACGTTTTGTTTATACACACTGGTGTTTCTGAGGTGCTGACTTTGCCTCCTTAGGGCTCATGTTCTCGTGGCAAGGATAGACAATCACATCACTGCACAAGCAACTGTAAAGAAAGCTAAAGCTATTCTTTCTTTTTGTGTGTGTGTGACATAGAGAGAGGAACAGTCAGGGACAGACAGACAGGAAGGAAGAGAGATGAGAAGCATTAATTCTTCATTGCAGCACTTTAGTTGTTCAGTGATTGCTTTCTCATATGTGCCTTGACTGGGGGGCTACAGCAGAGCGAGTAACCCTTGCTCAAACCAGCGACCTTGGGCTCAAGCTAGTGAGCCTTGCTCAAACCAGATGATGCCGTGCTCAAGCGGGTGACCTCAGGGTTTTGAACCTGGGTCCTCCGTGTCCCAGTCCTATGCTCTATCCACTGAGCCACCGGCTGGTCAGGCTATAGTTTAGTCTGTTCTAAAATTGGAAATCAATGGTACTATGAAACTTATTGTTTTGGGTTAAATAGTGCCTTCCAAATAAAGGTATGTTGTTGTCCTAACCCACAGTCCTTCAGAATGTGACATTATTTGAAGATAAAATCTTTATAGAGGTAATCAAGGTAAACTGAGGTCATTAGGGTGAACCCTCACACAGTATGACTAAAGTTCTGAGAGAAAGAACAAATTTGGACCCCGAGACAGACACACACGCATGGATGATGATGTAAAGAGACACAGGGAGAAATAACTGTCTACATGCCATGGAGAGAGGCCTGGGACAGATGCTTCCCTCCAAGCCTCAGGAGGAGCCAGCCTTGCCATCACCTTGATCCTGACTCCCAGCCTCCAGACTGTGAGACATACATCTCTGTTGCTGAAGCTGCCCGATCTGTGATCCATTGTATGGAGGTGAGGGAGGCCTGGGAGGTTCACAAGAAGAGGTGACCACTGAGCAGAGAACTGAAAATTAACCAGGCATAAATAAATAAAGAGGTCAACAGCTCCAGGCATGGGGACAGCATCATACAGGGCACGCTCCAGCACACACAAGACTCTGGAGCACAGCTGACAAATCCGGAGTTGACTCCAGGAAGATATAAGGCTGGGAGAAAATGCTGACGTCAGATTATCAAGGTCCATGTGAGTCCCATTAATGGTGTTTGTTCTGTGTAGCTTAATCTTTTCCTCACATCTCCTCCCAGTTTATAGGACAGACCACCTTTATCATTCTCTTCTGTGTGGGATCACCCAACCCACTGTGATACTCCCCTGCAGTGGCCCTGGTGTCTGTCGGCTCAGTCCCTGTTGAATAATCTTGCTGAGTAGAAAGATATGTCAAGGCTGGTCAGTGTCATTTCCTTGGCTTCCTTCACATCTAATGTATAAGTATGTGACAAGAATTCACTGATTATATTCAACTCTTTGTGACAATTGGCTTCAAAATTGAACAAGTGGAGGAAGACGGCTCCATACAGAAAAGTGGGAAGAACATCTCACATTAAAGGATGGCTGTACTTTTAAGAAGAGGCAATAGATGCTGGAAAAATTCCAACTGCAGCAAAATGACACTCCTGGCAGTTCTGAAACTGTGGCCAGTATCTCTTGTTTAGGTCTTGGTGCCCACTGAGTCATCAGGTCAGCTGCATGGTGTGATTTAGGTCACTGTTCCTGGAAAATAGGCCTCCAAGATTTTCCCAGTGAACTACCTAATATCCATTTAATAGACTGTTTCTACTTCAATAGCTAAAAATCTGGGGGTTTTTTTATCATTAAAAGCCCTAAAAATTAATTTACTTCCCTAAATTCCTCTGGCAGTGGAGAGAACAGAAGTCCTCTATCATGCCTTCACAGATTCCTATGTCCCTCAGAGCTTGATCCTCAGACAAGTAATATCTGAGAATGAGTTAGAAATATACATTCTCAGGCTCTATCCCAACTTACTGAATTAGAAACCTTAGGGATGGCACCCTCAGTTTGAATTAACCAGTTCTTTAGGTAATTTTTTTAGGTAAGTCTAAAGGTTGAAAACCATTGTCCTAAGTATATCTCTATTTTTAATATTTTAATAGGTATTAAAAATGTCTGAGCTCTTTGGGGAAACAATTATATCTTATTCATATTTAGATCCTCAGTGGTTAGACTGGAGTGTAAAAGAAATATCTCTATTCTTCTATTTTCTTTTGTCAAAATGGGCTAATCACTGGCCAAAAACTCCTTCAACCACATCTGTGTCATAAGGGAATGAATGACAATAGACCTTCTTCCCAAGGACAACAGTCAAATAACAACAGTACAGAAATCAAACATGTAACATAAGATGAAACATTTAAAGCTTTACCTGGGATTCTACCTATCTTCACTGCTATCTTCTACATTATTCAATTTTCAAACTAATATAATTTTCACAGTGCTTCACACTATCTCACATCTAATTTGTTTTGTTGTTGTTGGCCTGGAAGTTTAAGGACTCATGTGAATAATATGCTTCCACTAAGCAATCCCATGACAGAACTACTGAGTTGAAGCTGGGAGTTCTGCAGGCTACCTCAGCTCTTTGTAACAATGAAGAGTAAGGCAGGCAGAGAGTTGGAGTCATAGTGCTGACTGGAATGAGTAACATTCATCAACACAGACAAAACGTACAAATAGATGTCCTGAGCTCTATGACAACAGCCAGGAGAAAAACTTTGGTATTCTTGTATTTCCATCCTCAGAATGTCTTCCAGGAAAAAAATACTAGATGTATAACTAAGAATTTTTAAAAGAAAGTTTTGATTGAGTCAAACTTCTGACAAAAAAAGATAAAAAGAAACCAGTTGAAATGTCAATCAAAGGCAAAGGTGAAGTAGAATGACTCCTGTCAAGGATTTGGTGGGGGCGGAGTCCTGAATATAAGGTATGGCTTCATGAGCAGTTTATAAAGCCTCTGTATATATAAAATAGATGATATATATATATATATATATATAGATAGATAGATAATAGATGATAGATAGATTATATATATATATATATAATGCTTAGATGACATGAATATATGTGTGCATATGTATGCACATATAAGAAATCAGGCAATTTTTCTTTTCTGTAATTATTCTTTTACTCTATATTTTACATAAATAATGTAGAGATGATTAGATTAGAGATCTGTCCACCATATCCTGACTATGAGGACAAGATGAAATCCCTATATAGTTACTCTACAACATCACTTCTGAATGTAGTCTCTGGGAATAGCTCTTACATTGGAAAAAGGCAAATGAATGTTTATTTTTATGTGGGATATTTGAATTATGTAAATAGAAATATACTTAATGGAATGAATAATCATTGCAATGAAAATTATATAGTAATTAGCAAAATAATAGTGAAAAATTAATTGTACATTTCAAAGTACTAGAAACTGTGCTAAGTGTTTTATATGAAAAGTAGGTGCTTGTATACGTTGAGAAATTAAAGGGGTATCCTGACTAAACAGTGGCATAGTGGACAGTGTCAGCCTGGGATGCTGAGGACCCAGGTTTGAAACCCCAACGTAGCTGGTTTGAGCACAGGCTCATCTGGCTTGAGCATGGGGTCACCGGCTTGAGCGTGGGATCATAGATATGACCCCATGGTCACTTGATTGAGCCCAAAGGTAGATGGCTTGAAGCCCAAGGTTGCTGGCTTGAGCCAGGGGTCACTGGCTCAGATGGAGCATCCCTTCTAGTCAAGGTACATGTGAGAAAGCAATCAATGAACAGTTGTTGCAACTATGATTTGACTCTTCTCATCCCTCTCCCTTCCTATCTGTCTGTCTCTCACACAAAAAGAAAGAAAGAAAGAAACTAAGGAGTAGATTACAGGAGGTACTATTGGGTTGACTACTTTGCTTACAGTGATCCCACTTCTCCCTCTCTCTTGGAAGTATCATCATGATCCTAATCTAAGAGTAAGTATCAGGCTTTAATTCGGCAGATTCTCTCAGGAATTTGGATTTAAAAAATAAATAACAGAGAGACTCTTGGAGTCATTGGTGTTAATATGGCAGGATTCTACAAGGAAGATTCCCCAGCACCCAACACTCAAGGGCCTGATCTGTTTTGACTTTATTTTTTCAGAGGCTGCTTATTCCAGGCAGTCATGAATGCTGTGACATAGTCTAAGGTGTTCAATAAATTCAACTCTTTTTTAAGGTAGTAAAGAATAGTCACTGTTTTGGGCAATACAAGGACTCTTAACTACAAAATGGCACTCTGCAAAGGCACATGCAGGGATGTGTGAAAAACTACGTTGATCTTCACTCTAAATAGAGCTATGAAGCTATCATCACAGTACACTGATCAGAAATAGTGTATCACAGGCTGCCTAAGAAAGAAACTAACAGGTTTCTAAATTGAATGCTTACTCCATGTGGCTAATGCAAATTGTACTCATTAGGTTTGGTGTTTCTTATTTGGGCAAAATTTAAAAAAGCAAAGCTGCTATAGTATTTTTGTTCAGAGTGCTGAAGAGGAAATAATCTGATTGTGAAAAGAATCACTTTCTCAAGGTTCCATTACCAATAGGATGGTGAATAATAAAATAGAAAGAGCCACGTTGTCTGTGTTATTAAAATACTATTCTATCTTTTATCACTTCGTTTGATGTATAATGAGCTTCTATCACATTCAGTGGGGCAAAGCTTACCATATTTTATAATAACTGAAATACAATAAAATACAAAGGTTGTCATGATTTACAAGACATTTTATTTAAACACAAATAATCAAATTTTACTCACTTCCTAAAGCCAGATAAATTCCAGGGTAATACAGGCATTTGTTATTAATAACGCAGTAAGCAGAAGCCCTGGGACAATGCTTATAGTGGTGACTTTGGAACCGCCTGGGGACTGATTCAAGCAGAATCATTTTCTCTGATGGATGTCAGTGCCAGCCAGTGACATCTGTTTGTTAATCAGCAGCTGCCCTGAAATTGGCTTAGAAAATGCAGGGTTTTGGTGAGCATGGTCTAGTGGTAAGAACAGCAGGCTGAGTCCATATTTCTGGAATGAAGTCCCAGGTCTGTAACTGTCACCACAGGCTGCCTTGGAATGCAGCTCAGTGTATCAGACACTAAACAGTCTCCTAATTTGGGTAAAGGCAGTGGCAAGGGAGGGTTCACACCAATTTGGCAATCGTAGAGATAACATTTCCTATTAATTACTGGATCATACATTCATCAACTAATGTGGGAGGGGAACAATTCTAACACTGAAATAACTCAATGGTTATTATCATAAATGATTGTTTAGGCTATTGAAGACTTGGTACAAAATTCTTCTTGTCCAGAGAACTAATAAAGTGTAACAGGTGTAAGAATAGGAAGAGGTCCTATTAGATAGTCAAGAAAAATGCTTCTTTATTTATACCCAGGGACAGCTTCTTTCTTAAAGGAAAGAGTTTGTAATTTAAATACTAGCTTTAGTACTTTGCCTTTCACGTGGAGAGACCACTAAACATAAAATTATACAAGATCTCTCTGCCTATTTCTTTAATTCTAAAATGGGTGATGAGGACTCTTAACCAAATCAATGAACTTTCCAGATAACATATTATGAATAATACTAAATTAAAGTTAACATTTGTATTGGTGAAAGTGAAGTGTTTCTCTTTAACTTTAAAGTAAGAATACATTTTCAAATATAAAGAATTTAAACTACTCTAAAAGCAAAATTTAATTTGCAATTACTGAGAAAATTCATTGAGAACAAAAGATTAATTAGCAATGCCAAATTAATAATATGAGTGTTGGTTGTAGAATGTACATTTGGAAAACTAGATGGCTCAACTGAAGTTTTACACTTTTATATATAGCATTAAAGGAGTGTATCATTAACATATGTGTTTTTAATGAGGATTTTCAAGTAAAATTTCCTGAAGAGACTTGTGGTAAACAGTAATTTTATTTCCCTTAACATGATCACCAGAATTCAAGCCCTTGTATTTTGACAAGCTTTGTAGATATTGAATTTACCACACATACTATTTTGAAGTAATTCTGTGTATAATGCAATTCCAAAGTTACTTAATATTAGTGAAATACTTTCTTCTCTGGGGGGTCATTATTATAGAAAGTAAATATGGAATTTTGAACCAATAATGTAAACCGAACACTGTCCAACTGAAAATAAATATAAAATGAGTAGACCATAGAAAATAATATTTGATTCTAAATCACTCTGATAATATTTTCCCCCTGTTTTTTTCCTATCATACATAGTACCACCAGGGAGCCAGAGATTAGCCAGCTATGAGCAAATATAGCTTGTAATTTCTCAAGACAGAACATTGAATGTTGGAATCAATTACAGCTGTCTAAGCCAGAAATGTTGGGATGGGCCATGGGTGGTTCATCAGACAGCAGTCAGGGATAATGAGGAAAGTGGAAAGAGTGGAAACCTAGAAACCAGGAAAATGGTATCTCAGTATCCCAAGTGCAGGATTCATTCTGCATCTCCAACTCACCCTGGTATGTCTATGATAAAATAGATAGTGTTGGTGGGGCAATAAACACAGATGTCTCTCTTCCCACTATGGCAATAATACAACTTCTAGAGATTCCTTTCTTTTCCTTTCTTCTTCTTTTATTTTTTAATTAGCTTGTTCTCATTAAATGGTGATAAGTTCTACTAAAGTGTGAGGAGCAGGTTAGAAACCCAGTGAGCCCAACAGGGACCTCATTTTAAGATTTTTCCAAGAAGTCAAGTATTACAAGGACTGAAGATATGTTTGAATTCATTCATTCCAATAACAGAGCCAGTAAGAAGTGGGTGACTCTAAAACTTTCACATGCTTATCAGATACTTTGTTCCCGCTGATCTTAATACATTTTTTATATTTCAATTAGTGATAGTATAATTTTGTTGCTTGCAGCCAGAGGAATCTGCCTGATTACTAGAACAACATCAGTGGAAGATGATAGGGTTTAACGATTAATGGCACTTGAAAGGGAAAGGTGCAATGGGACTCCTGCATTAACAGTGACACTGGAGACAGGGGTGTCATGGAAGGAAGAGAGTTTGGGGCATGAGTAATCATTGATTTTAAAAATGCAGCTTTAGCCCTGTTGGGTTAGCTCAATCAGTTACAGTGTCGCCCTGAAATAACAAGGTAGTGGTTTTGATTCCCATTCAGGGCATACACTAGAAGCAACAAATGAATGCACAACTAAGCAGAACAACAAATGAATGCTTCCCATCCCCCCCTCCTTTTTCTCTCTGTCTCTCTTAAACTCAATGAATAAATGGTTAGATAGCTCCATATGTCAAAGTGTCATTGAGAAGCACAGAGGTTGCCGGTTCAATCCCTGATCAGGATACATACAAGAACAGCTAGATACTCCTGTCTCTCTCTTCCTACTTCTAAATAGATAGATGATAGATAGATAGATAGATAGATAGATAGATAGATAGATAGATAGATAGATAGATAAATAGATAAATAAGAGCAAATTTGACAAAAAGATTTGGAATTCTTTGTTGCTTCACTTCCACAAGTGTCCAGAGGAATAAGTAGGCTAATTTAGAGTCTAGGTTGAAATGTTGTTTTCTGATCAACAATAAAGCAGGATGCTCTAAAAGATAGTCAGATGAATATTTCCCACTCAGGCTATAAGGAAGCCTTCTGATAGGGAAGTTCTTCAGATGAACTGTGCACTAAAAGGGAGGTTATACTAATATCCCAGGAATTCGTCTTCTGTTTCAAAGATTTTATGAGCATCTTAAAAAGGGATCAAAAAAACATTTTTTTTTTTTTTTACAGGGACAGAGAGAGAGTCAGAGAGAGGAATAGATAGGGACAGACAGACAGGAACGGAGAGAGGTGAGAAGCAACAATAATTAGTTTTTCATTGCCATTGTGACACCATAGTTGTTCATTGATTGCTTTCTCACACATGCCTTGACTGCGGGCCTTCAGCAGACCGAGCAACCCCTTGCTGGAGCCAGCAACCTTGGGTCCAAGCTGGCAAGCTTTTGCTCAAGCCAGATGGGCCCGCACTCAAGCTGGCGAGCTCAGGGTTTTGAACCTGGGTCTTCTGCATCCCAGTCTTCCGACGCTCTATCCACTGTGCCACCACCTGGTCAGTCTCAAAAAAAAACTTTTTAAAGAATGACATAGCCATGGTCTCAACTAACTCATTCACATAATGAGATCCTTTGAAGGCAGAACGACATTCTTACCTCAAGCTCTGTAAACATTGATGTTCCTTCTGCCTCGAATAATTTCTCCCCAATCTTCATATGGCCCACTCCCTTACTTTGTTCATCTCTCTGTTCAGATAGCTCCTCCTCTGAGATGCTTTCCCAACCATCCTACATAAAATAACACCCAACACACACTCCTTTCTCTCTTTCCACTTGAATTGTCTTTATCTGTTCATTATTGATGATCTTCACTTAATCGAATTAACTCCATAAAGAAAGTGACCATTTATCATTGATTTATCAAAACCTCTAACACTGGTGAGCACAGGGTAGAAAGTCACTGAAAATTTGAAAAATGAATAAATGTAAAGACAATTTTTCTGTGTTCTGTACTCGCCTTCTTTAAGAAAAAGAAAGAGCTGCTGGTTATACTCTCTGAGCAAGATTTCTTTACATTTCCATTGAACTAGGATCAGGAAGCAAACAGTCCTCAATATTCAGACAAATGCTTTGGCTGCAATGTGTGGGGAACCTGTCTGGCCACCTCTGTTGACACCTCTGCCTGTCCGAGAGCAGCATACCTTGTCATAGCATTCACGTGGTCTGGACTTACATGGAAGCTCTTTGAAAGACAGGCCTGGGTAATTTCATATTTGCATCCTTTGCCCAATATAGTCCAGAGCAACACTAGTATGGAGAAAAAAGATGAGAAAATTTAAAAAAAGAAAAAGAATAGGGGTAAAAAGTAAAGGGGAGAAATTAAAAGAGTAGGAAGAAGAGGCTTTGGAATAATAGAATGAGAAGTGATTGTAAAAAATAAATTCTCTGAAAATGCCTTCCTAGACCCATTGCAGCTCTGACAGATGTTTTTATTATCTCTATTCTACCACTCCTCTATAAATTTTCTGCTCACTTTGCCCAATTTTTCTCTTACTCTCTCTTGAACTTACTCTTCTCAAGTTTTGGCCTCACCATTTCATCATAGTGTTGCTTTCAAAGTCATTGATGACTTCAATATTGCTAAATTTAATGATCAGTTCTTAGTCCTCATCTTACTTAATTTTCAGTTCATAATCCCTACTTCCTGAAACACTTTTTAAAACTTGGTCTCTGGGACACAATACTTCCTGGTTTTCATTGTGCCTTTTCAAGCACTTCTTAATTCATCTTTCTAGATCATGTTATCTCCAATCTAGACTCTTAGATATTCTGTTGGCTCAGTTCACCAGCATTTTCTCTGCTACAGTGATTCCATCCCATCTCATAGAACTACATACCATCCATACACTTGTGATTCCTCAAAATTAGATTTCCATCATGGACCTCTTCTTCTTGTTCTAGTGTAGTGCATCCAAATGTCCACTCAACTCTTCCACATTGATATGTTGTAGGCCTTTCAAACTTCACAAGAACAAAGTAGGGTTCTTAATTTCCACTCCACACCCAAAACCTGCTCCTCACACTTTAGTAAAACTCATCACCATTCAATTAGTTGTTCATAACAAAAGTGTCTGAGTGATATGTAAGATAGATAGATTTAGTATGAACTAAATGTCCCTGAAATTGCATGGCCAAGTAATTAGCAAGTCCTACTGGTTTCCCCTTCAAAATAAAACCCAGCATTTGTCACCATCTCACCCCCATTTACCCTTTTTAAAGCCATCTAGGTCCACATTATAATGTAAGCATTAAAAATTAAAGGATTTTCACAAAATTCATTGTTGTATCACATAAGGCTCATTTCAAAGTCATGATGCCCATGTAAATGAAATTTTGTAGATTTTGCAACAGCTGCACTGTGACATGAAAATATCTATATGTGAATTTTATTGGTTATGAAGTCACCAGAACTGCTCTTACTATCATGGTTAATTGTCCACACTTGTAATCAAATAAAATTCTGAATTTCAGTTAGAGGCTCATGAAAATAAAGATGCATGAGGAAAAAAAATGAAAGAACTTGGTCCTTGTTTTTCACTGATAATCTCCAACACTCTATGCTTATTTGTCCACCATCTGTTTATCTCTCCAGAAGGCACAGGAAAAATATAGATCTATGTTGTTCATTAATGGCATCCAGAGTCATGCTTAATGACCAGTAGACATTCAATAAATATTTGTTAAGTAAGTTAAAAATAGAAGTAATAAAAAGAGAAAGATTATTTTTACTCTTTTAACTATTACAATTATTAACAGGATAATAATTGTTATAGCAGTTAACATTTATTGAATATTTATGATGGTGTAAGGCCAGGGGCTGCCACTATCTTGGCCATTCTCATGCAGGTTCACATTGGATTCCAGCAGATGGTAAAGAAACAGTGGAGCCAAAAATGGTGGGCCATTCCTTTATTAAAGTCTCACAACGGCCGATGAGTAAACACACAGGGAAAACACTTCCCTTTCATTCAGGGCTCCCAAAGCCCTGACACATTCTCCAGTTTCACAACTAGGAGAATCTCCTCTGGTTCTTCCTAGAATCAAAGGCCCCCACAAGCCTCAGTAGGGCTCCCAAAGCCCCTGAGCTCTGGTTCCCCATATGCACACCTTCTCTCTCTCTGTAAAAACTCAAGTCAGCACTCTGCATTCTCTCCACTCTCTCTGCAAAACTGCCTGGGCCCACAAAGACTCCTTCTCCAGCAAACATTAGCAAAACAATGGCCCCTCCTAAGCAGAAATGCAATGCACAATTTGCAATCAACTGCCCTTTTCTAAGGGCAAACACACACGTGGTTGCCAGCACCACTTTTTAACAATAAAAATGAGCAAACTCAAAAAATACAAATTTTATAAACTCATTTGCCTAAAAGATGAGTAGTATGGTAAGCAATTTTATGTATTGGATTATCTTATTTATTTTACACAAAAATATTTTGAGGAAGGCACTAGTATTATTTCTGTTTTATAAACAAGGAAATGAATCTTTATGAGAATACGTAACTCACATATTTCTATAATGGGCAGAGCTGGGCTTTAATGTAAGTACATCTGACTTCAAATCATTCTCTTATTCATTATAAAATAAGAATATTCAGGTGTTCAATGGATTTAGGGAAAGGGATGAAAAAGGAAAAAAAAATGGAGTGAAGGAGGTGAAGAATGTGTACCAGATATTAAATATCTACCCATCTCCTGGTAGCAATCTGTGTTCCTCAAAAAAAACTAGAATGAAGATGACTTTTCCCCCAGAATGATCTAATTTACTTTAGAGGGAAATAAGAAAAAAGGAGTTAGGAATACCCTGTTCCCTTCTCTGATAAATCAATCTATTTGAACATTGAATGATTCAAAAACAAAAGTAAGCTGATATTGAACCAGGTAGTAGCCCTGACTAATGGGAAATATATTTCACCTGAAACTTTGTGGTTTATTGTTTCTCATGTTCACATGGCTCTTCTTAATTTAAGAAAAAATACTCATATTTGATTTTCCAACTCGATAGAAGTAATTTGTCTTTAACTTTTTAGTTCCAACCATATATCAATTGTCTCTCTATTTTAATCTTAATCTTTTTCACAAACAACAACAACAAAAATCTATAAAATCTACCCAATGTACTAAATGCATAAAACAAACCCTTTAATCGATGGACAGAATTAGATCAAGCCTTCCTTTAAAACATAATTAGGTTGTCTTGCTTTAACAAACTCAACAACAATGATAAAATAAAAATCACTAACTTTACAATCTTAAACCGTGTTATCAGAATTTAAATTTTCTAATTCATCCTAAACCTGCAACTCAACCAAACCTCAAGAAATTAGGGGACTCATGTTTCTACCTCCGATTGCCACAGAGCTTTGTCCCTACTATCACAAACAGTGAGATAAAAGGCTCTTTGGAGAAGTGACATTTATAGAATGATTGTAATTGAAAAGGGAAAGTATATTTATGAATTTTAGGTGCCATAATCTCACTACATAAACAATGTTTATTTGTTGCTTAATATTCAATGAGATCCTTCTACAAGCTCTGGACAGCACTTGGGCTGGAGGAAATGACCAAGAATTTCCAGTTTCCCTTCACCATTTTTAATATCTGTTGCTGCCTTTAAGGAGTTCATAATCGTTCATGGCATAACCATGACAAAATAATGTAAGTATTGCCACAGATATGTGCATAAGTTCCAGGAACAGTACACAGGGGTGATGATAAAGATAAAAGAACATACTGGAGAAACTTCACAAAAAGAGGGTTTGCCTGGCAACTAGGATTGGGATGGAATATTCCAGACAGAGGAAACTAGTTGGGTAATAGACTAGGGGGAAGCAATGTTGGTTTGGAGACTGTCCAAGGAATATAGGACAAAGAATACTCACAAGTGGTCAAAAGAAGCTGAGAGAATGGAAAATAGAGTTAAAGCAGCATGGTCTTCAATCCTCTTTCTCTGGGTTAACCTATTGCTCATTATACAATAACTGACAGCTAAGTGCTCACATTTCAGTAGCTTACATGGTTATTATTATCTTCTTGGAAAACAGAATATGCATGCTAAATACTTCTTTTTATGAAGTTAGCATTTTCTGGTTTTTACTATTAACTTTTTGTCTGAAACTGACTCACTCACAGTTTTTTAAAAGTATTCTATTAGGCCCTGGTTGGTTAGTGGGGACGGTTGCATAATTATCCCAAAGGGTAGAGGTTGCTGATTCAATCCCCGGTCAGGGCACATACAGGAATCGATCAATGTTCCTGTCCCTTTCTCTCTCACCCTCTCTCCCTCTCAAATCAATAAAATAAACATTAAATATATATATATTTAAATATTCTATTAGGATCCATGGCAAACACAAACAGAAGTTTCCCCTCACTGTCCCAGTATGCAATGGGTCTCTGTCTTTTCTTTCTCAAGGATTCTCCTTTCTTCTGGAGTTAAAGACAGATTGTTACTAAGCTCATGCCCTGCAGAGGAGAACTCAGAATGAGGCCTGTCAACTGTCACTTCTACCTTTTCAGGAAAACTTCTTTACTCTCACTTTCAAAAACTCACTATTGTAGAGGCTAGTTTTGAGGAATTCTAAAATTGTGGGAAAAAATAAATTAGCATTTCTTTTTCTAAACTTCTCAGCACAAATGAGCAATAGCCATTTATAAACAATTGTCCACTTGACCCTCTATTATAAGATGAGTGCTCAGACACTGTGAAATTTTCCAGTAGTGGTGATTAACCCTCCCCTCCCCCCCTCACACACTTTACTCTCATTCCTTCTTTCTCAATCATGAGGTATGACAGAGTTAATGGGATCACCTGATGATTGAAATCCAATCCTCAGTAAATTCTGTCACAGGTGTAAATTTTGGAAAATTATATTCCCTATCTTTTTAGAAAGCCAGTGGTTTGAGGAACATTCTACAAGTATTTAAACTTCTAATGGTTTCTTAGATGATCTGTCTAACAGACAAAGAAAACGGCTCTTCAGAAATATAAAAGAATCGCTTCAATGAGAATATTTTGTATTGCTATTAGTTCTTCCTTTCTCTAAATGTGCATGGAAAGACATTACAAGGTAAAGAAGAAAATCTACTCTATCATATTTATAACACACATTTGTTGTCACCAGCACCACTTACTCCTACTAGTTATATTTTGGATATTAATATCTGGTGTCAGCTTGACCTATGGTGGCTCAATGGATAAAGCATCAACCTGTAATGCTAAGGTCACTGGTTCAAAACCCTGGTCTTGCCTGGTCAAGATACATATGAAAGTGATGCTTCCTGCTGCTCCCTACTTCTCTCTCTTTTTCTCTCTCTCCTCTCTAAAATGAATATATAAAACCTTAAAAATAATCTGATGTTTATCTTAGGTGTCTACAATAGTTCCAAAAACTGGTAGAATTGCCAATCAACTGCCAAGGGATGTTCACATGATCATTGGAGAGCATTGGGGTACTTTCTTACTGAATTTTGACTTTGGAGCAGAGAACTAAAGGCCTAAATGGAGTCGGAGCTGATTCATCCTGTGGATAGTGCCCTGAAGAGACAGCTTTTTATCTTCTGCTTCCTAGATTAGTAGAGTATTAGAGTAGCCTTTTAAATTATTATTATTATTATTATTATTATTATTAATTATTTTGTCTTTTCCAAGCTTAGATCCTTGGTCTGGCTTCTAATTACTTCAGTTGCTTCATAACCTTACAAAGAAGTTTACATTTTTTCTAAGCACCTATAGTTAGTTTATGTTGCTTAAACTCATTCTTTTTCTTTTTGATAATTCTGAAAATTTTTTTATATTATTTAAATATCCAATAATAACTAAACAAATAAAAAGAACAACAAAACTACAATGATTAACAACAACTTCCAAAATAATTAGAAATTCTTCCATCATAACTCATGGTACTAGTTCTGCTTTTCTGGGGCATAAGACAAGGTCCTGATATAAAAATTATGTAGTCATAATTTCAGTGTAAACTAATCCATGCATTTTATACTTTGGAGGCTGACTTCAAGATTGAGGTTGTTTTATGTACACACTCAACTATAAAGAAGTTTTTATGTTTTCATATACTTGATATAAAGATGAGCTCCCCCTTTTAAAGGAGTGGACACGAGTCAGGGAGCAAATCATAATTATCAGCTAAAAGCCATTCAAACTGGGAATCAGACAGCTCATTAGAAGTACCTTGTGTTATTGATACAGACTGCTACCCAAAGCCATTACTTTAGTATGAATGCAATATAAGGCTCAGTGAACTTTTTCCAGAGAAATAAGCTGTAGTTGAACCTTCATCCACACTGTATAAGGATATGAAATCTTTGCTTTGTTCAATAACACTAAGGAAACACTTTGAAAAATATTGTAATTCAAAGAAAACTTCTAAAGAAAAAGTTTATAATGAGAGACTCTCATCTCCTTATTATTCTCTGCCCCCCTGGCCTTTGACCTCATTCTTAGTAACCTGTGAACATGACTCTATTCTAGTAATTTCCACCACTAATGGTTAGTCTCCAACGAGAACCTTCTTTTCTTCTATCTTCTCAACAAGATATTCTATTTATAAGTTTAGAAATGGCTGGGATAGAATATTACCACTTAGTTGAGTGCCTTATAGTGACTTAGCAAAACATATAGAACAATAGTAAAATATACTGTAGCCGATCCAGTCTTTCTTTTTGAATTATTTTTTATTGATTGTTTTTTGGACAGAAAGGAAAAGAGAGAGAGAGCAAAACATTTATTTGTTGTTCTACTTATTTATGCATTCATTGGTTGATTCTTGTGCTATGTGCTCTGACAAAGGATCAAACCAACAACCTTGGACAATGCATTAACCAACTAAGCTACCCAGTCAGGGCTGTCCAATTCTTTAAACAGGCAATTAAAACTTGGTTAACATGTATATTTTTATTATAAAACATGTATGCTTCTTATATTTCTCCTAATTTAGATTTATTATGCTCAAGTAAAATACATATTCTATTACGTTAAGTGAAATAAGCCAGGCAGAGAAAAAAAAATATCATATGACCTCATTTATTTGAGGAATCCAAGGAACAATGTTAACTGAGGAATGGAATTAAACCTGAAGGAAAGTGGGGAGGGAGCTATTGGAAGGGAAAGGGACATGTTGAGGGGAGTACGGGGGAGGGAGGATGCAATCAGGGCAAAACTAGAACCTATATAAACATAATAAATTAAATAAAAAAATAAATTAAAACAAAAGTACAGTGGGAAGAATAATATCAGCAACATGGTTGAATAAAACATTTCTTGTCATATCTCCCACTCAATAACAACAATGTGGCATCCATCCACAGAAAAAGTACCTCTGTGGGAGCTGTGAGATCCAATGCCACTCACCAAAGGACGCAGAAGCAGTCTTGCCCACCCATGTATCCAGCAATAGGGCATGGACCCTGCAATGGCCTATAAACTAAATACAACTCATTTGTCTATGGCCCATGAGTCAGAGAACACTGTCTTAGATAATCATTGATGGACAGAGAGCCCTTGTGAAAGTTCAGTGTTCCAGTGGAGAAGTTCCAGTATATCATTAGAACATTATATATATTTCTCTCTCTCTCTCTCTCTCTCTCTCTCTCTCTCTCTCTCTCTCTCTCTCTCCATATATGGACAGTTGGGAAATAGTAAAAGAACCAATTAGGCTTCACTTTCATCACCTCTTTTCCCTGTTATTTCTCCTGGGGAGAAAGTGAGAGCTTGGGCATGACTGCTAGACTTCCCCACCTGTGTAGGATACTGCCTAACAGGCCCAGCTCTAGCTCATTTCATCCAGAGTTCTGAGTCATAAAACATATGACTGTAGTTGAGAATAGTTTGAAATGGAGACAGATAGGACTCTCAGAAGACGTTGAAGGACTGCAGATTATACTAACTATATCATAAACTCCATCAAGAAGCCCTCCCATGTGGGACACCTTGCCCACAAATCCCCTCAATAAGCTCATGGGTACCCCCAGTGCTTTGTGCACCTCACCCACACACACACCCAGCCTGTGACCGGCTTGCTATGCATGCTTGGTGGCATGCATGAGCTTTGGAGACACCTAAAGAAAGCCAAACAAACATAGAAACCACACACAGAAAGCCAACATGAAGCTATGAGCCAGGGAGAGATTACAAACTTAAGCTTTACCTCCGCCCTCGAGAAAGCAAAAGGGAGGTCTCCCGCATCTAGCATCGTACATCACAGGATTAAAAAAAAAAGACATAAAAGCTTAAAAATTCTGACACAGTGGAAGAAAGAAGCATGGACCAGGCATATCTATAGAATAGAAGGACTGAGAAAGCCTCAGATCCCTATTAAGAGTAATGGAAGATTTTGTTTTTTTGAAGTAATTTAGTAATGCCTAGAGGAGGTAACTGTTGTCGCAGATGCAAAGACGGCAATACAAGATGCCACCAGTGTATCACAATAATATTCATTTTATTCTTTTTTTATTTTTGACCATTTTATTCTTTAACTCCAGAATTCTTATTTGGTTCCTTCTTATGATTTCTATCCCTTTGTTAAGCATCTCATTGTGTTCATGTATTCTTTTCCTGATTTCATTTAACTAACTTTGTAGGGGGTTTAGTAGCTCATTGAACTTCCTCAAAATAGCTATTTTTGAATTCTATATTAGATAAATTGCAACTCTCTATGTTTTTGGGGATCCAAACTAAAGAATAAAATGGATAAAATGAAAGTTTTAACAGAAAACTTCAATAGCAGAAGGGACTAAGTCAACACACTGGTAAAGAAAAAAATCTGTAAGAAACAGGAAATTTGAAATTATTCACTCAAAGAAAAACTAAAAGAAAAGAGTAACAAATAATAAAGAAAGCCTACATGTTCTATCAGATACCATCATAAAAGCAATCTGTGAATTATTGGAGTGTCAGAAAGAGAAGATATGTAGAGAGAAGACAGAAGCTTATTTAAAGAAAGAATGGCTGGTACTCACTTCAGCAACACATATACAAAAATAAGGATGGCTGAAAATTTCCCAAATATGGGGAGAGATTCAGACATATAACTTCATGAAGCTCATAGGTCATTGAACAAACTCAATTAAAGAGCTCTTCTCCAAGACACATTATAATAACACTGTCAAAAGTCAGTGACAAATCTTAAAGGCAATGAGAGGGAAAAGAAAAAGTGTAACTTACAAGGGAATGGCTATAAGGCTATTAGATTTCTCAGCAGAAATCTTAAGAGGCCAGGAGAGAGTAGAATAATGTATTTATAGAAAAAAGAGGGGGGAAATGCCAACGAAAAGTATCCTATCTGGCAAAGTTGTTCTTGAGAAATGAAAGCCTTTCCTAGATAACAAAAAGTTTAGGGAGTTCATCACTATAGAACTGTCTTTAAGAAAATGCTGAAATGAGTTCTTTATCTTGAAATAAAAGGAAGCTAATTATTAACATGGTTTCATGAAGATATACAACACACTGGTAAAGATAAATATGGAGTCAAATTTAGAAAACTCTACTATAGTAATATGGTGATGTATTAATCAATTAACTCATATAAAAAGTATTAAAACCCTGACTGGTGGTGGCACAGTTAATAAAGCATCGACCTTGAATGCTGTGGTCTCAGGTTTGAAACCCCAAGATCGCCACCTTTAGTATAGGGTTGCCTGCTTGAGCCCAAAGGTTGCTGGCTTAAAACCGAAAGTCGCCAGCTTTAGCAAGGGTCACTGGCTCAGCTTGAGTCCTTCAGTCAAGGAACATTTGAAAAGCAATCAGTAAACAACTAAAGTGCCATAATTACACAATGTTTCTCATCTCTCTCCTTTCCTGTTTGTCTCTCTCTCAATAAAAAAAAGGATATATTAAAAAACTATAGGTACAATAATAAGTAAATGAATATGCAATGTAAAAAGTCAGTTGTGACATTAAAAATGTAAAAGGGTGGTGGAAGAAAAGGATAGTTTATATATGCAATTTAAGTTAATAACCTATTATCAACCTAAAAAGACGTTTAAATCTGTGAGATGTTTTATGCAAGCTTCATAGTAACTGCCAAACAAACCACTGCAGTAGATAAAGAAAAGGGAATCAAACCATATCAACACACACACACACACACACACACACACACTCACAAATCAATTCACAAGGAAAGCAAAATGAGAGGGAGACAGGAACAAGGAAACTATAAAATACCCAGAAAACAATAAAACAAACTAGCATATCTTATGGGATGAACAAACAACACTTTAATAATATCAAAGGCCTTTAATAACCCACATTCAATAATGGATAGATGATCCAGTTAGAAAATCAGTAAGAAAACATTGAACTTGAACTATAAACTAAATGAACCTAACAGACGTATACAGAACATTCCTCCCAATAGCAGCAGAATACACATCTTTCTCCAATGCACATGAGACATTCTCCAAAATAGATTATGTGATGTCATTAAACAAGTCCTAGAAAATTTGAGAAGATTGAAATCATTCCAAGTATCTTTTCTAACCACAATGTCATAAAACTAGAAATCAATAACAGAAAGAAAACTGGAAATTTCACAATAAGTGGAAATTAAAAACATAAGCTCCTAAACAACCAATAGGTCAAAGAAGAAGTCAAAAAATATACTGAAACCAATGAAAATGAAAGCACAATGTACCAAACTCAAGGAATCTACTAAAAGCAGTTCTCAGAGGAAATTTTATAGCACGAAATGTCTACATTAAGTAAAAAGAAAGACCTCAAATAAACAATGTAAGAAAATAAATAAATAAACAATGTAATTTAACACTTCAAGGAACTAGAAAAAAAAGAATGAACTAAGACTGAAGTTAACAGAACATGGGAAATAAATATTGAAGCAGAAATAAATAAAATAGAAACCAGAAAATAACAAATATAGACCAACAAAACTAATAGCTGGTTCTTGAAAAGATAAATAAAATTGACAGAACTTTATCTAGACAACTGGGGAAAAAAAGAGAAAAAAATAAATTAAATAGATCAGACATGAGCCTGACCAGTGATGGTGCAGTGAATAGAGCATCGACTTGGGATACTGAGGACCCAGGTTCGAAACCCCAAGGTCTCTGGCTTGAGCACAAAGTTGCCAGCTTGAGTGTGGTATCATAGACATGATGCCATGGTTATTGGCTTGAGCCCCAAGTTGCTGGCTTGAGCAAGGGGTCACTGGCTCGGCTGGAGCCCCTTGGTCAAGGCACCTATGCAAAGCAATCAATGAACAACTAAAGTGCTATAACTATGAGTTGATGCTTCTTGCCTCTCTCCCTTCCTGTCTGTATGTCTCTTTCTGTCTCTCTTTGTCTTTCTCTCTCACTAAAATAAAATATTAGACATGAAAGAAAAGACATTGCAACTGATACCATATAATTAATGAAAGGTAATTACAGACTACTGTAAATAATAAAAGCACCAGCAAATTGAATAAACAAGAAGAAATGGATAAATTTCTGAAAACATACCACCTATCAAGATTAAACCATGAAGAAACAGAAAATCTGAACAGACCAATATCTAGGAAGGAGAGTGAATCAGAAATATCCCAATAGCCTGACTATTTCTCTCCCTTCCTTTCTGTCTGTCCCTCTCTTTGTCTATCTTTCTCTTGCTAATAAATACATATCAGTATCTCCCAACAAAGAAAAGCCCAGGGGCAAATGGTTTCCCTGAAGAACTTCAGCAAACATTTATTGAGGAATTAATATTAAACCTCAGCTTCTTCTACAAAATTGAAGAGGAGAAAACATTCATTTTGAGCCCAGGATTATCATGATACCAAAGCAAAATAATTATATTATAAGGAAAGAAAACTATAAGCCAATATCCCTGAAAAATATAGAATAAAAAAATTCTCAACAGAATATTGGCAACCTGAATTTAATAGCACATTATAAAGATCATCTACCATAATCAATTGGAATTTTCCCTGGGAGGTAAGAATGGTTCAATATACACAAATCAGTAAATGTGATATACTACATTAATTGAATGATATAAATCATATGATCACCTCAATAATCAGAAAAAGCATCTGATAAAATACCACACCCTTTCATGATAAAAACACAGCAGATTGAGTATGAAAAGCATATACTTCAACATAATATGACAAGCCCACAGCTAACATTACACTCAACAGTGAAAGGTTGATAGCTTTTCCTCTTCAATCTGGAACAAGACAAGGGTACCCACTCCCACCACTTCTATTTAACATAATACCAGAGATCCTAGTCAGAGAAATCAGGCAAGAAAAAGAAACAAAATAAATCCAAATTGGAAAAGAATAAAATATATCTTTGTTTACAGATGACAAGGCCTTTGGCTCTGGCTGGTTGGCTCAGTGGTAGAGTGTCAGCCCAATATGTAAAAGTCCTGGGTTTGATTCCCAGTCAGGGCAAACAGGAGAAGTGCCTGTCTGCTTCTCCATCCCTCCCCATCTTGCTTCTCTCTCTCCTCCTCCTCCTCCCCTCTTGCAGTCATGGCTTGATTATAACGAGTTGGCCTGGGGTGCTGTGGATGACTCCATGGCTTCCACCTCAGGCACTATAAAATGGCTCTGGTTGCAGCAGAGCAAGGGCCCCAAATGGGCAGAGCATCACCCCCTAGTGGGCTTGCTGGGTGGATCTTGGTTGGGCACATGAGAGAGTCTGTTTCTGCCTCCCTTCCTCTCACTAAAAAATAAAAAATAAAAATAAATAAATAAATAATCCCATATATATGGAAACTACTAAAGACTCCACATAAAAACCTGGTAGAAATAATATATTCAGCAAAGTTAAATGATACAAAATCAATATATAAAAATCAGTTGTATTTCTATACACAATGAAATATGTGAAAAACAAATGAGGAAAATGATCCAGTTCACAATAACATCAAAAAAATAAAATACTTAGGAATAAATTTAACAGAGGTGGGAAAATTCTGTACACTGAGAACCATTAGACTTGAAAGAAAACATTAAAAAGATGCAGATAAAATACTCCTCATGTTCATGGATTAGAATAATTAATATTGCCCAAATATTCACGCTCCTTAAACCCATATATATTAGATATAGTCCTTATCAAAATTTTAGTGACAGTTTTTCAAAGAAATAGAAAAAATAATCAAAGATTCGTATAGAATCACAAAGACCCTAAATAACCTTAGTGATCATGAGAAAGAACAAAACTGAAGGCTTCACACTTCTTGATTTCAAACTGTATTACAAAGCTATAGTAGCTAAAATAGTATGGTACTGGCATAGAATAGACACATAGACCAATAAAACAGAATCAAGAGCCCAGGATGTCGGAGGAGGGGGGAGGAAACTCTGCCTGTACAGTCAATTAATATTTGAAAAGTGAGCCAGGAATACTCAATGGGGAAAGGATTATCTCTTCAATAAATCATATTGGAAAATTGGATAATCTTGAAGAAGAATGGAATTTTGTCTCACACAATGACATAATTGAATTTAAAATAGGTTAACGATTAAACAAAACACCTGAAACTGTAAAATTCTCAGAAGAAAACATTAAACAATGTTCCATGACCTTGAACTTAGCTATAATTTCTTTTGATATGGCATCAAAAAATACAAATGGTGAAACAAAAATAAATAGGTGAGACTACATAACAAAACCCTTGCTACGTAGCCAATGAAATAATCAACAAAATGAAAAGTCACCCTACAGAAAGGGAGAAAAATATTTGCAAATACTGTTTCTGATAAAGGGTTAATATCCAAAACATATAAGGAGCTCATAGAACTCAATAAAAAAGTAATTTTTGTAAGTCTGATTAAAAAATGTCTTAGGGACATTTTCCCAAAGACATACAAATGGCTAAGAGGCACACAAAAAGATACTCAACATCACTAATCACCAGGGAAATGTAAATAAAAAACAATGAGATACCACCCCGTACATGTTAAAATGGCTATAATTAAAAAGATAAAAAATAATGACTATTGACAAGGATATAATAAAAAGGGAACCCCTGTGCACTGTGGAAATGTAAAAAGGGGCAGTCACTATGAAAAATATTAAAAACAGAACTACCATATGATCCAGCAATTATACTTCTGGGTATATATAGCCAAAGGAAATAAAATCAGGATCTTAAAGAGATATCTGCATTCCCATGGTCATTGTAGCATTATTCAAAATAGCCAACCAATGGGTTTATCTATGGGTGAAGGGATACAAAAATGTGGTGTGTGTGTATGTGTGTGTATATATAATGAACCATTATTTGATAATGAGAAAGAATGAAATTTTGCTGTTTGCAGCAACAGGAATAGATGTTGGGGTTTTATGTTAAGTGAAATAAGTCACACAGAGAAAGACAAATACTGTATAATATCACTTATATTTGGAATCTAATAAAGCTGATTTCAAAGACACAGGGAGTAGAATGGTAATCGCTGTCTGATCTGTGGTGGCTCAGTGAATAAAGCATTGACCTGGAATGTTGAGGACACTGGTTCAACCCCAGGCTTGCTGGGTCAAGGTATATACAAGAAGCAAGTACTACAAGTTGATGTATTTCATTCTTCCCTCCTTCTTTCTCTCTCTCTCTTCTCTCTAAAATCAATAAATAAAATATATCTCTCTCTATATATATATAATATATATATATATATGAACAGTAATTTCCAGGGGTTGGTGGATATGAGTAATTAGAAGGTGTGTATTAAATAGTACACACTTTTAAGTTATAAAATGAGTAAGCTCTGGAGATCTAAGGTACAATATGGAGAATATAGCTAATAGCACTTTATTACAATGTACATATTTGAAAATTGCTAAGAGAGTAAATCAAATGTTTTCACCACAAAAAAAAAATAGTGATTGTGAGGTGATAAATGTCTACTAACCTTACTGAGGTAATGATTTCAAAATATGTAAGTGTACACCTAAAACTGACACAATGTCAGGTGTCAAATTTATCTTAATAAATCTGGGAAAAATAAAATGGGAACCCAATAGATAAATTATGCAAACTCTAGAGCAGAATGCAATCTATGAGTCTAATGAAAATCATTCTAATATCTACTACCTTTCTTAATTACTCAGTGGCTAATGTTGGACAAAAAATCCATGAGTACAGGCTTGTAAAATGATTTGTATTAGTTAACCAAAAGTGTGGTGAGTAGAGTGTATACGAAGTGCATTACCATATACATAATAGATTTTGAGCAAATAACTCTCCTGATCCTGTTATAAAGCTAAATTTTAACTAGTTTTTTGCCAAAAATGTTTGAGCAGAAGGATCTATAATTTGTGGACCTTCTACACCCTTCTATATAGTCACTGTCCATCATAATTTCTATAGTTATAATTATGACAAATTTATCTTTTTCAAGGGAATTTATATTCTTTAATAAAAAATACCAGATATATGTTTGCAGTGTTGATTTTTAAAAATCTCAGAAATCGCAAACACCCTAACAAAAGTAAACCCATTTTGTACATGGACATTTATAGGAAGCCTTCTTTCAATTTTAAGCTTTTATAATACAAGACCTCGAATTTTTCTCTTAAGGACTTTATCATTACCACAATAACTTCAGTTTTAATTTTCCCTTGTAATGCAAAAGTGTATGTTATAGTCTATTAGATTAGGTTCTCAAAGGGTCATTTTAATACTATGACTTGTAAAGTGTGATGACATCCCAGTAATACCTATCTAAAATAGAGGTTGCTTGACAGTTGATGTCAGTTCTAAAATATTAGGACAATGGAATATTCTATAATGATTATTGCAGTATGTTTTAAGTTACTATTTAAGACATCCAGCCAAAAGCGTAACAAAAAATGTGAAGAATTGGGAATAGGCAAATTTGGAGGTACACAAAGTATTTCAAAGTCAGTCAATGTCTGTGTTTGGACAGCTACTCTTATTGTCAGAGATCTTGATCACCTACTGTCCTTCATTTTGCCTGAGAGTGCTAATGCAATTGATGTGGGGCTTTGTAGAATTTCCTATAATATCCTTAAAAGATTGAACAATAAAGATGATTTATCACATTAAAGAAAAACAGATCCCTCTGTGCAGGCCTCAAAGAGACTGTATTTGCACATATGAAGTTTTTCAAAATACAATATAATTTAGGAAGGAGTTGAAGTCCAGTAAATAGACAAATAGATATTTTGTAAGTAACCAATAAATCTAGTCTCTTAGACTGAAGTATTTGCCTGTTTTTCAAAACTATTCATTTCATCAATTCCAGTGCTCACTCTCTCACCTCTGTGTTAATAAATAATGCACTTTTCTGTATAGGTATAGTTCAAGGCACCTCCCCACCTTTATGTACTTGCTTATTTTAGTCGAGATAAACAATGGGAAACCTCTGGAAAAGGCAACCATAAAAATAATACTTTATAAAAACTGACCATCCTAATGTTAGGTTCGTTAAAGCATTGAAATTACATGGGAAACACCTCTTTCTCTACGATGTGTAGTCTTAGGAGAGCTCCAAATCAAAGTGTTGGACTTTGCCGTGACCAAGACATAGGCAGCCTCCATAAGGACCTGAAGTTGGCTTTATATACTTCTCTCCAGTTCTATAAACTAACTAATATTCCTCCTTTTATATTTCTACAGAAGTGTATCTTTCTTGCTGACAACCATAAAAACTAATGAGATTCAAACCTGGAAGTCCCTTTCAATGAATAATTATGTAAAGACTGGTAAAAGTCACTTGAAGTCTAATGCAGTATCAAGTAGGGAGAATAAATCAGAACTTCTACTTCTAAATTTCAGTGGATGCAATAATATTATTACAAAAGCCAACTTACTTTGCAAAGTAAGATACCCCCAAAAATGATGTTCTTTCTACTCAACTGACCAAACTAATGTTCAATAAAATTCTCTACATGCAAGTCTCTACCACTATATTTAATCCTTTGAGTAGTATAAATGTTCAAGCACGTCCTCACTTAAAGCGTTAACAAAAAACTCACTACTCAAAGGGTTAAAGATGAGCTATGTTCCCTTTCACGACATCTTCAACTTCAGTTCCAGAATCCAATGTCCTTTCTCTCTTTAGCACATGCGACATAAGGTAATACCCAAGTAGGAGTCACTTTATCTTTAGATCTTTTCCCATTCCTCCATTTTGCTCAGGTCCAGTGAAGGTACATGGAAGAGATGAGAAGGAATTACAGAGATATGTTTTTCTGTTAACTATTTCTTCATGAAAACACTCTCTCACCATCTATTTCTAGTCCCACATCAACAATGACAATCTATTGCCTAGAAGAAACCCATCCTTTCCAATCAGGATAACATGCATTGGAGAACTTCCTAAGTCAAGTGCAACTAGTTTTCTCAATAAGTATGTGTTGACTTTGCAACTCAAAGAAGTATGCTGACTCCCAGTCAGTCCTGGAGGAGTTAGAGGCAGACCTACAAGTTTTGGGCCCCAAACCAAAGCACTTTCTGCAGTAGGTCTCAAGATGCATGGAAGATCACTTAGATCATAGTAATTCAAAAGCTATAAAAGTTTTCAAAGCAATTCTATGTCTGCTATACCATTTAAAAATTCAAATTACATTAAACAATTTATTTTCATTTTTTTAAAAACATGACTCTTTCTTCCTGAAATGTCATTCGCCACTCCATTTAGGTTGGTCTAGTGAACTCCAGTTTCCCTTTGAGGCTTGGCTAAGCATCACCCCAGCCTTCTCTGGTAGCATGCCCCAAGGAGCTGTCGCCACTGTTTCACATATTCATTTCTACATAAAAAGACAGATGTGATATTTTTGTCTGGTTTCTGTTACCACCATAATTATTATTTATCATTATCACCCTGGAACAGTATCTGACACAAAGAAAGTACTCAGATATGAAGTGTATGAGCATAAGGCCTCTCCCCAGATTTCATAGCCCATTTTTCCTTCTCTAAGGTCAGTTTATTATAGCAGATTCATAATGACTATAGAAAATAAAAACTGAAAAATCTCCCAACAGTTTCACTGTACTAACTACAACCTTTGAGTCTTCACTTCCTATATTATTAATAGATAATTTTTAAATTCAATGTACATTTATTGAGCTTTAAATATGTTGGGCATTATCCTGGGCATAGTGTTGAAAGTCAAATACAACATAATACCAATTCTCAATAAATATACATTATAATGAGAGCATAATTAGACAGATTACCATGATTACAATATGCAAAAATTTATAAGATAGAGTTATGCACAAAATGTTATGGACTCATAGAAATGATACTCTCAATTATAATATTGAAGGTAAAAGCCAAATAATTACAGTTAAATCTGTCTAGATTAAGTAGAAAAATAATTTACTTAAGTTATGCTGGGTAATTCACAGAATCACTGTGGAGGCCACAGAACCAAAGTCAGAAAATGAGCTCAAACAAAGGATGTCTAAACTTTCATAACCAAAGCCCCCAAAGGGCCACAGACCCAGATTAGTTGGGGCTCTGCAGTTGCTACTCCTGGAAATGAGAAGTCCAAGACTGTACTACTGCCGCCAACTCATGCTGGAGACCACAACCACCCTAAAACATTAGTACTGCCCCTCCGCTGTGAACAAAATGAGTATCCCAGTGTTTCTGCTCTTCATGTCCCTAGCTCTTGATTTATCTATAATAGATATTCTTATCAGCCATAGCTGGTTATATGGCTGTGCCCCAGCCTCAAAGGAGGCTGGGAATGGGAATCTCTGACCTCTTTAGCTCTACAGTAACATACAAGCCTGTTCACTCATCAGGACCTGTGAAACTGATCCTTTTCAATAAATGTATTCATAGAAATTAACTAAAAATGTGCTGCTAAAAGACAAACGTGCCTGATCTGGTCGTGGAGCAGTGGATAGATCAGGGGTCAGGAACTTATGGCTCGCAAGCCAGATGTGGCTCTTTTGATGGCTGCATCGGGCTCACAGACAAATCTTTAATTAAAACAACAATAACATTAAAAATATAAAACATTATCATGTATTACAATTCATTCATTTCCTACCAGTCATGTTCATGGTTGTGGGAGGCTAGAGCAAATCACAGCTGTCCTCCAGGACACTACCAAATTGTTATTGGATAATGCATAATGTACATGGGTCGCTGTGAGGTCAGAAAGTAAACTTCCCTCCTTTTAATCAAGTAGTCAGCTACCTAATTGCAGAAACCCTTTTGACAAAGAAGATGGCTAAAAGAAGAAAGAATGAGGAGTATCATACTTTTCAGCAGGAATGGACAGAGAAATTCTTTTTTGTGGAGAGAGCAGGTTCTGCAGTGTGTTTAATATGCAATGATAAAATTGCATCAATGAAATGTCAAATATAAAGCAGCACTTCAACACACGCCATACTACATTTGCATCGAAATATCCAGTGGGGGACAGCAGGAAGAAAGCATGTCAAGAGCTACTGTGCATAGTGCAAGCTAGTCAGCAACTCCGTGTTTGGACCCAACAAGGTAACTGGAATTCAGCTAGCTTTGCTGGTGCTTTAGCAATTGTGAGAAACAGAAAGCCATTTACAGATGGGGAGTATGCCAAAACATTCATGCTTGATGTTGTCAATGAAGTCTTTATCTGACTTTTCAGATAAAGACAAGATAATCAAACGAATTAAAGACATGCCTCTGTTGGCAAGAACTGTTCATGATTGTACCATCATGATGGCAAATCAAATTGAGGCAACACAGGTGAAGGACATAAATGCAGCACCATTCTTTTCTCTCTCTTTGGATGAGTCAACAGACATAAGCCATTTACCCCAGTTCAGCGTGATTGCAAGGTATGCTGTCGGTGACACACTATGTGAGGAAAGTGTTGCTGTTTTGCCTATGAAAGAGACAACAAGAGGGGAGGATTTAGTCAAGTCTTTCACTGAGTTTGCTAAAGAAAAAAATCTACTGATAGATAAACTTTTTCAGTGTGTACTGATGGTGTTTCGTGCATGGTGGGAAAAACAGAGGATTCATAGCGCTTCTTCGTGAACATGAAAAGAGACCCATTCTAAGTTTTCACTGTATCCTACATCAGGAGGTGCTTTGTGCTCAGATGTGTGGTGAGCAGCTTGGTGAGGTGATGTCGCTGGTCATTCGGGTGGTCAACTTTATTGTTGCCCGAGCTTTAAATGATCGCCAGTTTAAAACACTGGTGGATGAAGTTGGGAATATTTATCCTGGTTTGCTTCTGCACAGCAATGTGCATTGGTTGTCAAGAGGGGAGGTGCTCAGCCGTTTCGCGGCTTGTCTGAGCGAAATATGGACTTTTCTTGAAATGAAAAATGTTGAGCATCCTGAGTTAGCTAACACTGAATGGCTCCTGAAGTTTTACTATCTCATGGACATGACTAAATATCTGAACCAACTCAATGTGAAAATTCAAGGCGTTGAAAATACAGTCTTATCCCTTCAACAAGCAGTGTTTGCATTTGAAAACAAGCTGAAACTCATCACCGCAGACATTGAAACAGGTCATTTACTACACTTTGAAAAACTGGGAGAGTTTAAAGATGCATGCACAGCAAGTGACCCTGCTCAACATCTTGATCTCCAGCAGCTAGAGGTTTTCACATCTAATCTGCAGTCATTCAAAGTGCACTTTGGAGAATTTTGTGAGTGCACTCGTCTTTTTAAGTTCATCACCCATCCACACTAGTGTGCAGTGGACAGCGCCGACCTGAGTTACATCCCCGGTATCTCCGTCAGAGGTTTTGAGCTACAAGCTGCTGACTTGAAGGCCTCAGACATGTGGGTGAATAAGTTCAAGTCACTGAATGAAGATTTGGAAAGACTTGCACAACAGCAAGCAGAGTTGGCGAGCAACCACAAGTGGAGAGAAATGAAAAAACTTCAACCCGCGGACCAGCTGATTTTCAAAACTTAGAACGGGCTTCCCTTCACATACCACACACTGCAGCATGTGAATATTGCTGCACTACAATGTTTGGCCCTACGTATATATGTGAGCACTCTTTCTCACATCTAAAGAACATTAAGACCAATCCACGATCACGTTTAATGGATGGAAGTCTGAACGCCTGCACGAAGCTTAACCTCACCACATATCAACCAAACTACAAAGCCATCAGTAAAACCATGCAGCACCAGAAGTTGCATTAATGGTAAGAAGTACTTTATTCATCATTGGTTACCACCAGCATAATAACGTTATTAAAAAGAATTCAGAGACTTATTGTACTTTAAAAGTGTTGGTCTTACATAAAACTCACACATTCACTTGTATTTAGTGTTAAACATATTGTATGGCTATCATGGAATTACATTTTAAAATATGTGGTGTTCATGGCTCTCTCAGCCAAAAAGGTTCCCAACCCATGGCATAGAGCACCAGACAGTGACACAGCGAAGACATGTTCGAAACCCCCAGGTCACTGGCTTGAGTGTTGGCTCACCATCTTGAATGCAGGGTCACTGGCTTAAGTGTGGGATCATAGACATGACCCCATCATTGCTGGCTTGAGCCCAAGGTCGCTGGCTAGAGCAAGGGGTCACTCACTCTGTTGTAGCCCCCGGTCAAGGTACGTATGAGAAAGCAATCAACGAACAACTTAAGGGGCTGCAACAAAGAACTGATGCTTCTCATCTCTCTCCCTTCCTGTATATCTGTCCCTATCTGTTTCTGTCTCTATCACAGAAGAAGAAAAAGAAGAAGAAGAAGAAGAAGAAGAAGAAGAAGAAGACAGACAATCATACACACATCAACACAAAATTAAATCATGAAGGAAGACCAACTCAGGGATAGCTTTTTCTAGGGTGCTGCTTTAAAACAAAATAAATGGAAGTTAGCTGGCAGTCCAAGCAGAAACCAAAACATTTGCAAAGGCCCAGAATATCCTGACAGCCACAGAGAGCTAACTGTAGTGGGATAGGGAGCATATGCAGGGGGAGCAAGGAGGGAATTACAGAGGACAAGGATAGTCTGGGAGTGAAACTGGTGATGAAAGCAGACCCTGGATGAGAAAGACATTCCACACTGTACTTCTTTATAACTTGATTCTGTGGGAAAAGGGAAACTAGGAACAATGATAAAACAGCTTTTCTTGTAGTTTAGAAAGATTAGCATCATAGCTGAATAAATCCTGTGTGGGAGGGGCTAAACTGGAGACATGACAACCTGTAACTACAAATCCAGGTGAATAGAATGAGGCCCAGAACTAGAGTGACTGCAATGATGATGGGGGTAAGAAGAGATACTTAGGATGTGCTAAGAAATTGAGCATAGGTTAAAATCTCAAATATTGTGCTAATCACTAAGGGTCAAAAAAATAGTGTAATGCTTTTTCTTGAGGAACTTAGCATTTAGTTTTAAGCACAACTAAAGATAAATAATATGAGAATTCTTTTGATTTTGTGTTTTAAAATTACATCCTTGAATGTTTAATACATATACATAAACTGGGACCACTGGACACTTCATGGAACAAACACTTCAAATAGATATTAAAATATCTCATCATTTTCTAATCTGACCAGTGGTAGTGCAGTGGATAGAGCATCAACCTGGGATGCTAAGGACCCAGGTTCAAATTCTGAGGTCACCAGTGAGAACACAGGATTATACAGTTTGAGTGCAGGCTCATCAACTTGAGCACAGAGTCGCCAGCTTGAACGTGGCATCATCATCATGATCCCACAGTTGCTGGCTTGAGAAAGGCATCACAGGCTCAGCTGGAGCCCCCCAGTCAAGCCACATATGAGAAGCAATCAATGAACAACTAAGGTGGCACTATGAGTTAACTATGAGTTAATGCTTCTCATGTTTTTCTTCCCTGTCTCTCTCCCTTCCTGTTTATCTCTCTTTTTCAAATAAACTAAAAAAAAAAGTCTCATAGTTTTCTATATTCACCGTGACATAAACAAAGACAAAAATACAACTCATAGTCCACATAGATGATAGCATTGGGAATTCTAGCTATGTTGTTTCATATTGCTTTAAGTGTTGTGTGGACATAATAATAGGCAAGAATGGAATAAATTCAGGGTGAGGGCAACTATAATAAACCACAGCAAACAGATGTAAGATATATATATATTTTTTACCTACAAGTCACAAAATTGTATATCATAAAAGTTATATATAAGTACTATCTCTACATGCTTTTTCTTCCCATAAAGGTGAAGGTAAAAATACAATATTTTCTCTCCTTCCCTGAACAACTAGTTCTATATGCCAAAAATTAGACTACATGATAGAGTCACAGCAAAATCCTTGACCTCGTAAAGGTTATGGCAAAGAAGGAGGATTGACATTCATCACAACTGAAAGAGAATGTTGCACCAGTGGAGAGAGAAGCACACAATTCTTGAATGGGAATAGAATTTTCAAATGAGCAAATCCAACTATTTTCTGAGGTATAAAATAATGGGAGCTAATAATAGTTACTAATAGTCAATTAAGCATTCACCTAAGGAAAAAATATTCTAGGTCAAGATAAAGTGTTAAATAGAAAGAATTTCTAGAGTATATCTGACTAAAATGAAATCTGCTTTATAACACCCATTGAAATAACTCTATTATGTGATTCTCATTTCAACTCTATTATGTGATTGGCATAAAATACCAAAAGGATAGTTCAAATGTTTTTCCAGGCTTTGAAAAGATGACATGTGCCATGATACCATGGAAGTAACAAATTATTACTATTTGTGAAACAATATTCATGGGATTCTCTTAAAAGCTGTATGGCAAACTGTGTTATATGTAATGTACTTACTATAATAATCCTTGAACTAAATTTGGTTCAAAATATCCGGATTATATTAGTGCCATATGCTATCATAAGCATTTACTTTGACCCTCAGTTAAAAAAAGAAGTCTTTATGTCTAATTTAGATTATTTAGGTTATTATGTTGACCTGAATTTAAAGTACGTTGACAATGAATATTCTCTCATTCTCTGGAATATTAAGCCATAAATTGCTTTTGGTAGTACTGCATCTGCATCCATTCAAATAAAAAGGGCAATTTATGCAAATATGACTGTTTTACAAAAATCTCATCATCTGAGAAAATCATGTTACAGTCCTCTCTGTAAGTTCAACAAGGAGCAGCATTCATGCATATTTAAATCTCTCATGACTTTACACAAGAGAAGAATTACTGATGCTTCCTTTGACTGCTTAGGGAAATTGTACGTAGGCCTTCATGTCCCAAACAATTAGAGATGGTCCCTGTTGAAAGATTGCTTCATTTCTCTAACATTGTTGTCCTGACTGGTTCTAGCAGAGTCTGATGAGAAGAGATCACCCCATGTTCTGTGACTATGTGCATGGGGGCAGGGGCACTGCAGGTGCTGGTTCAACCAGCAATCATGGCTTTAGAACTTAAGTCCAAGTAAAATTTGGAATTAAAGTATTATTTTATACTTGATTATTGTAGACTTTATAAAGGAGACGGATCACAGTTTTCAAAGTCAAACTGTTCAGAAAGAAGGGAAGTAACTCTTTCAAGCCTGCCAGCACTATATAGAAACATCATTGAGCCATTGCGCTCTCTCTCTCTCTCTCTCTGTCGCCACACACACACACACACACACACACACACACACACACACACAACATACATGGGACAATGGGAATAGTTCACTTTCTTGTTATGTTTATTATATGATGAAAGCATATTATAAGAATAACAACTCAGAGGTAAGATATAGTATAGATTTATATATAAATAACCTTGTAGTTATAAGTAAAAGCTAATGTCATCTATCACTCAAGTTATTTTTAAACTTTCCAAACTCCAACAATAACTCTACTGATTTACAGTGTTATACTGTTATAATTCACTAATTATCATTGTGTATTGAGTGCTTCTCCATACATGATCATATTTATTTTACTAACCTGATGAAGTAGGCATCTTGATTCTTATTCTCTACATAAGAATTTGAAGCTTAAAAAGTTAAATCATGTGTCAATTTTTTACAGTACAGAAGTGCTAGGGCCTGTTATTCAAATCCAGGTCTTTCTGACACCTTAGTGCTTGTGTATCTCTTCATGCATATTTAAATCTTCCGTGACTATACATGAGTGAAGAATTACTGAGGTTTTCTTTGACAGTTTGAAGAAACTGTATGTAGGACTCTATGTTCCAAACAAATTAGACGACCCCAGTTGAAGGATGACTCCTTTTCTTTGATATCATTGTCTTGAATTGTTTTCTCAGAGCTTGATAAAGGAGAGCCACAGGGCTTGCTCCTCTCCACTGCACAGTGCCTCTCCTACATGCACACATGGGATCATCTCTTTCTCTGGCTCTAGAATCAGTGGGCAAAGGGGAAATTGGGCATTCAGGATTATCTTTGAAAATTCTCTACAGTTTCAATCATGTATACTTTCCAGTAATTGCAAGAGAGTAAATATTTTTAATTTTATTTTGAATTAGGGTATTTTGCTGTTTCTTTGATTGGACAACAGAGAAAGTAGTTGAATCTTTATAGATGTCATACAATGTGAATATGTATTTCTATATATTGGAATCACCTTTGGGGTAGCAAGATGTTCACAATATGAGAGGCCCACAGAAGTAAAATTAATAAAGAACAATAGATTGTTTCCAGCCTCAGGTTTTTTCTAAGTAATATACACACTGAGTGAGTAAGTTACCACACACATTTAAATTATAATTTCCCTTCCTGTAGTTCTTCTTTTTCCCTGAGGAAGGGCAGGACACACTTGCTAAGCACATAAGTGACTAGATTAAAATGAATTTTACATATGACATGTTTCCAATTAAATTTATTATAAATACACACCAAGTATGATAATATTTATAGGAGATGAAATGAACTGCAGGATGTTACCAGAACTCTCTGTGTTCTCCTGCATTCCTGCAGCTGGCACGAGGTTTCTTCTCATCCTCAAGGGGGAGGAAAGGCTCTCAGACTACAGGCTGTTTCCAAGATGGACAGCCTTTATTTTTCAGCTGCACCATTTCAATGTATGATTAGCTAAGTATACAAGCTAGGGAGTTCAGCCCACGTTACAAGGATTTTGTCCTTTTTGCAACATCACTAGATAGCAGAGACTGATTTTATATCTTATATGCTCACCAAGTAACACCAGGAAGAAAAGACCATATAGGACTCATGACTAACCTGTCTATGACAGGTCTCTATCAGTCCTTTATAAAAGACACAGAGCAAATATTTGTCTTGTTACTGTGCTTTACTAAAAAATTAACACAATTTCGATCTTATAAACACTGTAAATTTTCTAACAAAACTGGCAGTGCTATTTGCTTTGCCCAGTGCAGGGCTCAGCATTAAGCTGGAGAGTCACTGGCAGCAGTAGAGCCAGAAGGTGCCTGAACTTCACCTTTGAGTTTGGGATTATTATTGGTCCTATCGATTGGTTTTTATGCTCAAATCTCTAAGTCAAGAACCTCTATGCTTATTATGGTTAAAGCAGGATTCAAGGAAACAAGGAATAAATAAGAGAATTAGTTATCAAAAACAATTAGGCATCTCTTTAGGGCTTCATGAAAGTGATTGTTAATGAGCTGTACAAACCTCAGCAAGCCACCATGAGAGGGTTAAGGTTCTTTTTCTATTCATAAAGTTTCTAACTGATTTATATTAAAAATATTTCCCCTGTAAATATAGCAGTGGGAACCACAGGAGTAAATGAGACAGACATAGTCTCCTCTGAACGACGAGAAAAGAAACAACAGTCAAATGAGCGTGGGATGCAAGAGAGGACACTGATGACACAAGGCCGGCCGACAGGACCGAAGAATTAGCATATGTTTGATTGTTTAAAACTAAAAATGACTCTAACATGAGACCTGTTTATGTTTAGGAGCCACCTAGTCAAAGGTATTAAGGGTGAGAATATTTCAGTCAGAGGGAAGAACATAAGCGTGACCCAAGCTCACTTGACCAGTCAGTGGCACAGTGGATAGAGCATTTGCCTGGGATGCTGAGGACCCAGGTTCAAAGCCCCAAGGCCACCGGCTTGAGCCAAGGTTGCTGGCTTGAGCAAGGGGCCCTGATCAATGCATATATGAGAAAGCAATCAATGAACAACTAAGGTGCTACAACTATGAGTTAATGCTTCTTATCTCTCTCTTATCCTGTCTGTCTCTCGCTCTCTTTCTCATACAAAAACAAAAACAAACCAAGTTCTCCAGTAAAATTTTGAAATTACAGCTATGATGAGGCACTTATTTAAAATCATGGGATATACAGGTTTACAAGCAAGTTCTGACTTCTTTGTTGCGGCACTTTAGTTGTTCATTGATTGCTTTCTCATATGTGCCTTGACCGGGGGGCTACAGCAGAGCAAGTGACCGCTTGCTCAAGCCAGTGACCTTGGGCTCAAGCCAGCAACCTTTGGGCTCAAGTCAGCGACTATGGAGTCATGCCTACAATCCCACGCTCAGGACAGCAACCCTGTACTAAAGCTGGTGAGCCCATTCTTACACTGGATGAGCCCATGCTCGGGCCAGATGAGCCCATGCACAAGCTGGTGAGCTCAGAATTTCGAACCTGGGTCCTCTGTGTCCCAGTCCAACTCTCTGTTCACTGCACAACCACCTGGTCAGGAATGACTCCCTTCTTTGAGTAGTCTATTTTCTAAAGCATGATACGTGTTAATATGTCTGTAGTCTGACAGTCCAACATCACAGCAATGTTTTCAGAATTTATGACATTTTTTTCCCTCATAAGGACCTCTGGTTCTATTGCCTTGCTTGTCTGTCTTGACCATTAGCTAGATACTCTGATCAATAACAATTTGGATTAGATGATATTCTTACAAACAAAACTAAAAACCTCACTTTGGTGAAATAACTTTTCAGGCATATTGAGCACACATTTTACAACATATGTATACTATAGTATATTCAATATTTCCAAATAAGGAACCTTAATATTTATTGTCAGAATTTATAAGTATGAAGATTTTGTCTCATTTTAAAAAATCTGCACAATGGAAGACCACTGGCCACACATTTGAACTAACACATTAGTTCCAATATGAGCTAAATAAACAAACAAAAGAATCATCTCCAAATGTTGCTTAATAGAACTATCTTTCTCAAAATAATCTCATGTTTCACAGACTATATGTCTAAATGCAGTCTACTGCCTAAATAATTTATTTGATTTTGTTTTGCACAAGTCATCCAGAGCTATCACTGTTATTCATCTCCAAAGCAAAGTGACACTGTGATTGGGTTCTCAAAATTCTAAACAACTCTCCCAGTATTAGAGAGAAACAAAAAGAGAGCACGCATTGAGAGGCACTATTAGTCACAATTACTCAGGTTTCCAAATATTAGCAGTAATCCACACTATTATTTATAACACAGAAGTAAGGTATTGATTTTGGAATATATGTTCTCCACATTTCTCTACAAATATTTTAAAGGACTTTAGTTTAATAATTTTGAAAATATTCTCTTCAAAAACAACACAGTGCTATAAACAAAGACTTTACAGATTTACTTCACTGGTGGTAGGGATGTGAGAATAGGTATACAGTGATTATCTTTAGTGTTTGTTTAGTAAAGTCTAAAAAGAAACCTATGAGCCACAGACATTTGAAGAGGGTCATCTTGATCATTGCAATCTCTTCCTACCTGCCTCTTTGGAAATCTGCGTGAAGGATTCCACACCTTTCTCTCCATAACTTCCTTCAGATGCGAGAGTAGACACATAGTTCCAGCCTAGCGCCTTCACAATGTCTACCATGGCTTGGGCTTGGAAGGAATCAGGTGGGACCACACGAGAGAAGAAGTCATAGCGCCGATCATCACTTAACTCAGGTGCCGTTGATGCATAACTAATCTGGGGGATCTGAAAAGACAAGAGAGCGCCACATGAGAGCACACCATCAGGATGTGAGAGACTCATTCATAGTGAAAACAATTCACTCAAAATTCAAGACTTGAGTTTCAAAGAGAATGTGTGTGTTACCAAATGCTAAATGTAACTGTAGACCACCTAAAATAATGCAACCAACAACTTGACCATTAGTTTTCTTCTCTTGAAAAGAAAAAACAAGGATGACATGGAAAATACATGGGTCATGGTGGTTAGGAGGAAATCATTTATAATCATTCTGGCTACCATTTTGAATCATGCTTTACTTCTTATAAAACTAATAGACTTAGTGGTGAATATGGTGTACAGAGATGTGTTGTAGAACTGGGTACCTGAAACCTGTATAACTATGTTAACCAATGTCATCCCAATAAAATTCAATTTAAAAAATTAACTAATAGAAAAAAACAACTCAGCTTAACTGAAGTGTTTATGGGGATTGGTTTAGCTGAGACAGCTAATGAATATTGATGACACCATTATCCATCTAGCATTGATGGAGTGCTGATCATCTGTGAGGGAATACCTAAACAAGCTACATGTGTTATTTAATTTATTATTCACAAGGACATTAGGAAATAGCCTAATAACACCCTTAGACACAGGAAAGAGGGTTTTCTGCCACAAGGCTTTCACCTCAGTGGTCCTCACACATTAGAAGGCCTTTCAGAAAATATTTTAAGTTCCCCTTTGGGTGCTTGGCAATGGCTGGCAGTCCTCTCTGAGAGGGGCCACATGGGTCTCTGATTCTCACCTTTTCCCCTTAGAGAACTCTCTGACACTACCTCACAGGAGATTAACGAGATGTTCCGAGCTCCATAATTTGTGCCTATGGAAATCATCCAAGGGTCCCATAGCAGGAGCCTGGTTTCAGGAGGGCAGCCTAACCAGAAGATTACTCCTCTTGGAAAGCACAGTATTTATTTCTCAGAATTATGTGAGATTATACTATCTGAGTAATCCTGACATGCTGATTTTATAGCAAGAAACCTGATTTCCTTAGAAATAAGCATTGAAAAAAAAATGTTTGCCTGGGATCCCAAATACCATGAGAAACCCTAAAGTAGCCATAGTTGAGGACCCTGGCTCAGGGCCTGCCTTTTACAATGATCTGCCCTCTAGTTCTTTCTCTTAACACAGCATGCAGTTGACTACAACTGGTACAATTAATCTACCTGTAACAAAGGTCAACTCCTACAAAATTCTGCTTGCAAACTCTCCCGGGACTCACCCCTGCTTTATCATTAGGTTTCTCAGGTTTCTAAAAGCCAATTTTGATCTTTGCTCAGATGAAGCCTAACAGTCCAACACTTTGCCCCAAAGAAGTCAAAGCTACACTCAAACTGAGTCTCTCAGCCCTGAAAATTCTACTTCATATTAAGCTTTCTCCTTCCAGTGCAGTATGCCTAAAGTTTATACATTTGCCTTTGTTTAAAGCTAGTTACCACTTGTGTAAAGCTCATTTCTCCACCAACTTTTTAGGTCAGCATTACATTCAAGTCCTTGCAGCTCTCCCTGATGCAGTTTTGCTCTATAAACCGTAGGGGCAGGCTCTCTGTCCCTGACTTAAAGGCCAAAGCCAGACTGAGAAAAATTCAGTCTCCTGGTGGGTCTTTATCTGAATCTCTCCTCAATTACAGAGGCAGTAAAGAGGAGAGGAATAAAATAGGACTTGCTGTTGATAAGATGTAGACTCAAAGATTGATGTTTTTGTTCATAGTGTTTACTTTTGAAGTTATTTCACCTCTATGAGTTAGCTACATTATGATTATAAGATTGTTTTGAGGAGCAGGAATATGAATGTGCATTGCATAGTATGCTTGGGACAGATGGGCACTTAATATGTGAGGGTAATAATCAAAATAGAAAACAATACAAGCTTTTTTACTAAGTTCACCCGTTCTCAATTTTGACTTCCCAAATCCTCTGTGATGTGTTACCACAAACATTCCCCTCAATACTCTAAGAACAGATGTTTACATATCTCTATCATTATTGCTTTAGAAATATAGTATTCAGCTCGACCAGGCAGTGGCGCAATCAATAGAGCATCTACCTAGGATGCTGAGGACGCTGGTTTGAAACCCTGAGGTCACCATTTCAGCGTGGGCTCATCAGCTTGAATGTAAGTTCAACAGCGAGAGTGTGGAAGCACCAGCTTTAGCATGGGATCATAAACATGACCTCATGATCACTGGTTTGAACCCAAGGTGGCTGGCTTGAGCAAGGGGTCACTGGCTCAGCTAGAGCTTCCCAGTCAAGGCATGTATGAAAAAGTAATCAATGAACAACTAAAGTCCCACAATGATTAGTTGATATTTCTTATCTCTCTCCCTTCATGTCTGCCCCACCAATTAAAATAAAAAAATATATATATATATAGTATTCAACTGTTTATTATCTGCCAATCATGTTCTAAGGTTTTATATGCAGTACCTTACCTAACCATCAATAAATATTTTTTACTATAGTAGACTATATTATACTATACTTTACTATTATTAACTCATTTTACAGAAGAAGAAATTGAGTCTTGAAAGTACAATATGACTTTGCCTCAGGTCACAACATTGTAGGTCAGTGAACAGTACTTGAAACTGCCCAATGCAAATTTCTGATCTCTTAACTACCATACTTGGTTGCATTGTTGCAACCATTTTAATAATAAGCATAAAACAAGAAAGGACAATAGCTTACTGGAGTTCAAGTCAATTTCTGTCCACAGCACTGATTATCGACACACTAAATTTATTTTAGAGGTTTCACTTAAGTTGTTCAAACATTTTACTTACATGCCTTATTAAAGCTTATATAAATATATTAATATAATGAATTCCCTATGTCTCATTTATAGTTCTGATAATATAAATTTTACATAAAAAATATATATATCAACTGAATAAAGGCTTTGGGCACAAAAATAAAAAGAAGGAGGGAAGGAGAGAAGAAGACTGGGAAGAGATAGACAAAGAGAGACCTTCTCTTACAAGAAATAAGAAGGAAAGAAGCCAAGCATGTCAACACATTTACATCAATTTTCCCTGTGGAAATGGAAAAGCTTCATGCAATTGTTCATTTGTCTTCCCTGCCGAAATCCTTTTCTACCTTTGAAGGAGTGCTAATAAAGATACAGCCAGCTCCTACCTGAATTTGCATTTATGTAGCTGCTATAGAATATCTGAATCGTGAAGCGCCCTAATGTAAATGCGATTTTAAAACTGGGACCCAAATTTTAGTAATGGAAATCCTGAAGAAACATTTGTTTCCTCACTACCATGCACCCTTTGACAATGACTGCTATCTGTGCTCTACCGCTTCCACCATAAACAAGAAACATCTTCTGGCTTAAGACTTATGTCCCTTTAGGATCATACACACATCCTATATCCAATGACACTTATTTCTACACTATGCATAAATGATGCTAGAATAAAGAATGGAAGCCAAATAGATTTAATTTCTGAGATAAAAATACAGGGTGATGAAGAACTAGTTATTGTAATATCTACCATATGAACAACTGTAAAGCTCCACTTGCCACACTCTGTATAGTGTTATAAGAACATCCTCCTAGCACTAGAGAAATAGAAGAATGTAGGTAACCTATGAAATACATTGCTGTGTACTTATTTAGTTGTTATATTGCCTCTTTAGTGACTTGTTTTCAACTAGTGCTTAAGCCTACAGAGTAATTATTTTGGCGTGATATTAATGGTAGCTACAACTGACCAGATTATTGTTAATCATTAGTGATTAACTGCCACACTCTCCTTGGTCTCAGCTGTTCTTTCATTTTCTGCTACTGCAACTCTCTCCTCTTGCCAATCTCTTATGGAAGTGTGGACTTGATCTTTTGACGACGTTAATTTAGTACAATAACAATTCATCTATAGAGAAATAGATATTCCATCTCACTTTGCATCTTCCTTACTCCAATTTAAAAAAAAACTGAAACACCTTTCATCTTTATTACAAGATAAATTTTCATCTATTTTATTATTTTTTATTCTGCAAAAAGATTTGACTATCACAAAAATTGGTGTTGTTGATTTGATGAGTATCTAATAAAATTAAAAATATATATAGTCTATCTTATTTTTTAGATTGAGTTTGTATTTTTATTTAGAAAATAATATATATTATTTATAAAAAAGAAATTATAGGAACAAAAGAGAAAAATAATTTCAATGCCATTATTCCTGTTCAAATTTGCTTTCCCTCACTATCATTTTTGTGTGCATGTGGGCTATGCATACATAATATTAATTATAAAAACATGAGTCTATATATCTTTTTCTTTCATTGCTCCCCCTTCATTTCTCTTGCTCTCTCTTTCTGGTTGCATAATATTCTACTAAGCTAAGCCTAAACTAAACTTAATCTTCATTGTCAAATGTTTAAACATTTTTCCATTTTTCATTATCACTAGAATTAAAAAGAAATCCTGAAAGTTGATTCAAGTCCTTGTAAACATCCTTAAGTATTTCCTTGTAAACATCCTTAAGTATTTCTTTAGATGACTAGTGAAGCACCCCCCTCACCAAAGTGACAGAAATACTTTATTTCAGGTTTACACTTAAATATTTCCACATGTGAAGATTACTTGGGGTTGTACTGCAAGGTAAACCAAACAGCTATATTTTTTCTCCTACACAGTTAAATATTTACTGATAGAAAAACCATTTATTATTACATATTAAATCCTTTAACTACCCTTGAGTCTTTAGGGTGACTTTTCTACTATTCTATTTTTCTCTCGCCCGAGCCTTGAGCCGGTGTTTCACTATTTTCATTCTTATAAGCTTAGAGTTTTAGGGATATATTAATTGGAACATTTTCTCTTTTTATATCTGTCCTTTTAAAAAGGATCATCAGTGATTACACATTTTTTCTTCCTGCTGAACTTTAGCACAGTTTTTTCTAATTCACAATAGAGTTCCATTCAGATTATTATGAGAATTACATTATATTTGTAAATTAATTTGGGAGGAATTGATACATTTATATTTTATTTTTCCCATGAGAAAATATTTATTTTCGTTCATTCTATTATTCATTTATTTCTTTTAGTAAAATTTTATGATGGTTTCCTATCTTAAAATGCACATTGTTAAATTTATTTCCAGATAATTGTTATTTATATTGTCTTATGAATGATATCAAATTTTCATTTTATTTTCTATTTGTTGCTGGTATAAAGAAATCTATTAATTTTGTATATTTCATTTATGACTTACACCCTTGTTAAAATTCATATTCTAATAGCTTTCCATCTACTCTTCTGGAATTTCTAGGTGAGCAAGCCATATTATAGAAATTAATTTAGTTGTATTTGCTTACTACATCAGCTAGAATTTCCAGGAAAACTAAAATGATAGTGGTGAAAGTAATTTTCTTTCCTATTGTTTTACAATGAGCAGTAATAATAACTAGCATTTCCTGTACTCTAACTTCTTATCTTAAAAATGTATAGTCAAATGAAAAATTAAGATTATCAGTTAAATATTATTTTGCCAAAAGACAATTCTAACTAGTAGTTATAGTACAATAAGTGTCTTCAAATAGTTGAAAAAGTATCCCCATTCAACAATTCTCATTTGCAAAGAAAATCTCAGTTCTTTCAATTATTTCTCTTAAGATATGAATCAAGTGATGCTCATGGAAAGATAAAAATTAGTTTCAAGTAATCAGGTTTTTGATACATAGTAGTTCTCACATATCAGTCATTTAAAATTTATGCAGCAGTCAACACTCCTGACTCTTTTTAAACATTGACAAACAAATGGAACAAAACCAGCAAAACCATCATTCTTCAAGTCATACCTTATATCTTACTTTTAAAATAGGGGATGGTAGGAGCCCAATTCACTGTTTCTAATTAACCTATAAAATAATTATGTATACTTAAGGCCCTAAGAATTTCTGTAAATCCAAGAGAAAGAAGATTAGAGAAAAACAAATTTAGGAATGACTTAAATGGACATTTAAATAATTTATATCTACTACATCTTATATAAACTTAAAGTCACCATATTCATATTCATATTGGTGAGTATTCATATCTCACCAATACAACCAGTTGTGGTGACTGAATATTTTGGTGTCCTAAAAAAATAATAATAATACTCATCATCACAAGTTCTATTTAATTAGTGGCACACACCAGTCAGTAGGAGGAGCTCAAGGGTATCCTAATTTTGTCCATGTCTGATATGGAAAGCATGAATTCATAGGAAGGTCAGTTGATCAGTTCCTCTGAAACACTGTAGTTTTCTTCTGTAACAAGTATCACAACTGTGAGTAACCAATAATTTCTAAGCATCTGTTTATTGTTCTCACTTTTTAAAGAGTAACTTACCCTCATGGAAGGCAAAGACCTTGTTCATCATTTTATCACTAATGGATGGATAGTACTATACCTGGGACAGGCTAGCAAACACTTTTTCATGCCCTTTCTCTTTCGTGGCATATCTTTCCCTGGAATTTCATCCTCATCGTTGAAATGTAGGACAAGTTGACATTAGATGAGGCTTCAAAGGGAAAGGGACCTACATTTAGACTTCTCACACTGTTGTTTCTCTTAGGCCTGGGACCTGACAGCACCAGGCAATATACTCCACTGTGCCTGTAGTTCAGCCTAACTCTTCAAGATATATGTAGATTCCTTATTTTTAAACACACTAATTTCACACTGCTGTACCCTTAGCTTTTCTTTCTTCTGGAACCAAACGTGGTTATCAGATGCAAGACAGAATTAGTGTCCTCGGCTACAGCTAAATACCTTTACTTTATGTTAACATTGCCACTACCAAATCAGAATAGAAAAGGAAAAAGAAAAATGAATCTAAAAAAACAATTCTATGTCATTTGTAAATTCAATAACTATTATGAGTACATGATGCATTTTTACTTTCCAAGCGTTGATAAGATCAAACTCTTTTAAATGCAATTTTATCTTAACAATCACTACAGTCAAAAACAAGGCTCTTTATAAGCTTAGAAACATACCACTTTGGTCATCATCATTGTGTCAAAATAATTGAAAACCCAAGTCCAAATGTGGTCTATAGTACACCAATGTAAATATTTTTAAATCTCAATTGTCTTGTCCACACTACTTCACACATACTTGATTCTCATAAAAAAATAAAATTAAATTTCTAAATATTTACAAAAGAAGAAATCATTCATTTAGAAAAATAAAAGAACTAAAATTGGTTCCATGTATTTTGAACTTCTTCCTTTTTATATGACTAAAGTGTCTGTCACCAGGGATGTCTTACTTCCAGAAAGATAAATGAGGGTGATGTTCAATGTTCCTGGGGAATGTGCATAGGTAGGAAGGGCAACATAAAAAGTACTAACACATTGCCTGACCAGGCAGTGGCGCAGTGGATAGAGCATCAGACTGGGACACAGAGGACCCAGGTTTGAACTCAAGATCACTGGCTTGAGCAAGGGGTCACTCGGTCTGCTATAACCTCCCCCTTCCCATCAAGGCACATATGAGAAAGCAATCAATGAATAACAAAAGTGTCACAATGAAGAACTGATGCTTTTCATCTCTCTCCGTTCCTGTCTGTCTCTATCTGTCCCTCTCTCTGTCTCTCTGTCTTTGTCATAAATAAATAAATAAATAGTACTAGCACTGCTCCAGAGGGCAGTTTTCACACAACTAATAAAAGGCAATTTTTGGATTTATCATGTGCAGTTAAGGTAATGCTTCAGTGTACCTGTTGAGATATTAATGAACTCCCAGTGGGCAATATTAAGTTCACAGTTAGCAGTAATTTTACTCTTAGTTCTTATTAAGTTTTATTGATATGGATCCCTAATAAGAGAAAATGGTTGAATAACCCTTCCAGGTTCATTCTTTAAAGCAACATTCTCTTCAATTTATCCTTATCTGTTTCCTAGATAACATCTTTGCTCATATTAGGATGATTGAACTTTAATTCTAATTTTTGATAGTATGTATTTATTTTAAAGCACTTTTCAAGTAGTTTAAAATCTGAAGTTTCACTCAACTTTAAATTACTCATGACAGCCTGAACAGGCGGTGGCGCAGTGGATAGAGCATCAGACTGGGATGCAGAGGACCCAGGTTCAAGGCCCCAAAGTTGCCACTTGAGCACAGGCTATATGGTTTGAGCAAAGCTCACCAGCTTGGACCCAAGGACTTTGGCTCAAGCAAGAGGTTACTTGGTCTGTTGAAGGCCCGTGGTGAAGACACATATGAGAAATCAATCAATGAACAATTAAGGTGTTGCAACGAAAAACTAATGATTGATGCTTCTCATCTCTCTGTTCCTGTCTGTTTGTTCCTACCTATCCCTCTATCTGACTCTCCTTCTGTCTCTGTAAAATAAAAACAAAATTACTCATGACAGAGCCTCCCATCTAGTATCATGACTGTTTTTCCTTTGGCTGTGTGTGTGTGTGTGTGTGTGTGTGTGTGTGTGTGTATAGAGTACAGACACCCTGAGGCCTCTGCAGTTTGGAGAAATACCTCCAACCATATCTCCATAGCATTCAGGACATTACCATAGAGATCTTGTCCTCCTCATATGGGACCATAGAAATCATTAGCACATACTTCTCTGGAAGAATGAAAAGATGAAAATAGGAAAAATTATTTTTATGACTTTTTAGGGTCCTTCTTCTGTCTAGTATACGTGTAAACTATCATACATTAAGAAACAAAAGAGAGGCCCTGGCCAGTGGCTCAGAGGATAGAGTTTCAGCCTAGCATATATGAATGTCCAGGATTCAATTCTTGGTCAGGGCACACAGGGGAAGCAGCCATCTGATTCTCTCCCCCTCCCCCATTCTCTTCCCTTTCTCTTCCTTTATTCCTCCTGCATCCAGTGCTTGATTAGTTTGAGTTTGGTCCCAGGCGCCAAGGATAGCTTTCTTGGAGCACATCAGCCTCAGTCACTAAAAATATCTCAGTACTAGAGAATCAACCCTAAACAGTGTTGCTGGGTGGACCCCAGTCAGGGCACATGTGGTAGTCTGCCTATCTCCCTTTATCTCACCTAAAAAAACAATAACAAAAACCAAACAAACAAGGAATCAAAGTATAAGTGTTTCTTTAATATTTCTCATATTTATTAAATATAATCCTAGATCTCTTTCAGGCCCTAAGGGCCAGAGTCTCACACTGTGAGGTTCCCTTTACCAAACACCAATGACAGACTTCTGAAGTATCCCACTGGCAATAAAATGTCAGGTCTCTGTACAGCAGGGCACCTCAACCTTGGTACTACTGACATTTGGAGTCAGATAATTCTTCACAGTGGTGGGAGAGGGGCCGTTCTGTGCAGTGTAGGGTGGTTAGCAGCATCCCTGACATCTGTCACTAGGTGCTAATAGCACTCCTTGCAGCTGTCACAATCAAAATGACTGCAAACAATGCAAAACATCCACGGGGCGAGGGAAGAGCAATGTAAAATTGCCACGCTTGCAAATCACTGGGCTGGAGGTTTGTGCAAGAGGAGAATTACAGTCCTGACACAATGGTCACAAAGTGGTAATAATAAAAGGAGGAGACATTGTTGATGTCTTATATGCTCTCTGTATGCTTTCCGTACTTCCCTTTCCACTTGCCAATATTTCCCAATTATCCCATGTGTTTCCCAGGCACCTTCAATCCCTGTCTCTCAGGGAATGCACAATGAAAGGGCTGCCAAAACACTCGGTCCTTTACAGGTACAAAGCAAGGAATTTCTGAACGTGAAGAAGAGCTGTTTTCAAAAGAAAATGCAATGAATCCCAAATTTATTTTCTCTTTAAGAACTGATGCCACCTTTATAAGTATGTTATGGTCCAAAACTCTTGATAATTCTTGCTGGTTGAAAATGAAGAGGTATAGTTCATTAAATATTGGAGTAAACTGTGTGTTATGCTCTATGGGAATTCCAATTTTCAGAAAGTTAGAACAGAACACAGTGCACTTAACAGGGATGTTACTGAACCTGATGTGATCTTTGCTTAGTGGGTCAGAAGCCACTTTCAGGGTCTGGAAGTCCTTCAGGCACATTCATTCTCTTTGAATAAGGCTGCAGATGTAGATGTTTCACAAGTGAAGTTAAATCAGTACTGATCCTTTGATTCCCTGAAAGAGGCTTACTGGACAAAAATTACTTATTAATTATTTTACCTTTATAAAGAAGAAAGCAGGCTATGCTATTTATTTCAGCTTTTACATGGCTCACATTTTGAGTAAACAAGCATTTAGTAACTACTTGTTAAAATAAACAAGATGACCATAAGATTTCTGCATGATAAATAATGCTTTATCATTTAATTCACATAATACAATATTATAGGAGTAGTGTATCACCAGTTTCTTAAAAATTTGTAATATTTAGAAACTTCCCATACAATAACTACTGAGATACCAGCTTTAGAGGATGTGGAAATCTAATACACACACACACACACATTGACAGATGAATAGATACCATAAAGAAAATAAAGCAGATAACAAAGATGGTGAGGGAGTAGGCAGATGTTCCAACTGCTACCTTTCAGGACCAAATTGGATTAAAATTTAATTTAAGAATAATCATCTTGAAAAACCAACTTTGTACTAAACAAAGAGGAGTTAATAACCAAGGATCATAGAAGAAGCCATACCAAGACTGATAGGAAGGGCGGAGAGGTGGAAAGGGCTGGCCCGCTCCCAGGAGCCAGCAGCTGCTGAGGGTCCGGAGGGAATCTCACTGTGGGGAGGGTCAACCTGAGATATGTAGGTGCCCAGAACCCCAGCCTAGAGCCCGAGAGCCTAGAAGAGGTGTCCACACAGCATTTAGCTGTGAAAAGAGCTGTGTTTCTGTCTGTGAGAAAGAGATGGAACTCTCAGAGACACAGGCTCTGTCTTAAAGGGCCCATACAAAAATTTCCAGTCATAGCCACTTGCCCAGGGCTCCAGTAGAGGGAGAGTTGAGAGGACTAAAGTTGCATGAGGACAGTGTAAAGTTGGAGGCCCAGGCAGAGACACTGAGGGGGACAGCCATCAGAACCCCTGTGCTGAGTTATTCTCCAGTACTGCAGTTATCATCTTTCTTGGGTAGAGCATCCTCTTTGTGCCACATCAACCTGAAGAGAAGCAATTGCTTCACCCTTGGGAGTATCTGTTGCTCCAGTCATGGTGACTGGGTCATGCTGAGAAGCCAGGAGGCAGGGGCACATCAGTTACTTAGTTTTCTGGTGTTGAGGCCAGAGCTTTCCCCTCCCCCATACTCCAGAGTCTAAGATTGATAATTCCATTTTAGGGGAGCCTCAGTGGAAACCGTCTGGAGAGCGGGCAGACCACACCTCTGGGTCTCAGAGGACACACCCATCAGACTCCTGGGGCCACACCCTACTGAGGTCTGTGGAAAACATCTGGACAGATGAACACCTGTGGATGGTAGATGGCAGAGCCACATCCATCATCCTTCCTAATCCCTGAATTGCCTCAGGCTCCAGACTCTAGCAGAGATTTTTTCAGTGGCCAAGCCCAACAAGCAGCCAGTAAGCAGACACAGGTTTCAGGAGGCAGGACTCTGGGAACCTTCCTCCAGGCCCAGTGTGGGTAAAAACCAGCCTAGGAGTGTAGCTTGGTATTTCCATGTGTACCTGGGCCCAGTCGAGGCAGCCACAAACTCTAGATTGCTTATAGTTTCAAGAAGATTGCTCAGGGCTAGTCACGGGCAGTGTCTCCCAATGGTCTGCATCAGGTTCCTGCCAGGGAGGCCCAGGGCTGGCACACCTGGAGGTCCTCTGTGGAAAGCATCAGTTCAGGACCTAACAACCCTTGCTAAAGTGGTATCCAAAGAAAAGGCTCCTCACCCCTGGGCCAGCTGAGACAAATTTTGCTCTCTATGATCAGCACCAGTACAGCAGCTCATGTACATTAGATAGGATGGAGCTTCACAGTCAGCCAGCCCAGGTGCCAGATATTCTGCCCTGTTGGGGTAGATTCCATTGGGGGAAGGGAAAGAGGCTAGTAGCATGGACATTTAAAGTGTGGGTACCTGTGAGCCTAGTGTTGTATCTGGTCAAGGGGCCTAGCTACTTTTTGTAGGGGCACAGTCATCCCCAGGAGAAGACTCTCTAAGTTTTCCTCCCTGAGACCAGGGTCTCACCAGCTGTAAGAACTTCTGCAGAGGGGAATGTTGGCCCCACTTCAACCTGAACCTGCAGCTCACCTTTTTGGGAGAAATAAAATTTGAGTATCCATCAGTGGCTGAGAGATTAGGCTCTGAAGCAGGGGCCAAATTCCCCGCACTGAGCTATTGACCAAGAGACCTTGGAAATAGGGGGTCCCACTAATGTTGAATTCCCACTCTCAGCTGCACTAACTCAACAAGCTTGCAACCTGAAGCAGGGCTGGTTGAGTGAGGTCAGTCTGGACCCACACTATAGTCTTACTACAGAACACTGTGGAAAGACCCTGCAGCTACAAGAGGAGACGGGATAGCAGAAAAGTGGAGGCAAATCTTACAGAGCTTCGGGATTTTATGAAGCTGCTTGTCATCTCTAAGCAGGAGGAAGCTGATCCTTATACACAGGTTGGCCTCTCCACACTAACCAGGCACAGAAAATAAAGACATAAACAGCAAAAAAAAAAAAAAAGCAGTAGCTTCAGACAAGTAGCCCACAGCCGGTTACAAACAACAGCTGATGCCAACCCAAGAAGCTAGAGAACCAACACAACTGGTAGTAGGTGACAGACAGCAACAGCCCTATACTCAGTTAGCTACACAAGCAGCATGCCCAAAGGAGGGGTCTATACACAGACAAAATAAATAGACAAAGAAATGTGACTTAAATGAATTAACAAGAGAAGTCCCCAGAAAAAGAACTAAATGAAATAGAAGTAACCAAACTACCAGATGCAGAATTTAAAAAAATAATTTTTAGAATGCTCAAGAATCTTAGAGCAACAATGGATGTTCATAAGGAACACCTAAATAAAGAGATAGTAAGCATCAAAAACGACATTGAAATTGTAAAAAATAACCAGTAAGAAATGACAAATCTAGTATTAGAAATGAAGGCAGCCCTAGAAGGAATCTACAGAAGGCTGGATGAAGCAAAGGATTAAATCAGTGATTTAGAAGACAAGGTAAACATAAGCACAAAAGTAGAGCAACAGAATAAAAAGAGGCTCAAAAAGTCTAACGAAACTCCAAGAGAGCTCTGTGACAACACAAAGAGAAACAACATTCACATCACAGGAGTTCCTGAAGGAGAAGAGAATGAACAAGGGATAGAGAATCTGTTTGAAGAAATCATAGCTGAAAAACTTCCTTAAATTGATGAAGGAAAAAGTTACACAAGTTCAAGAAGTATAGAGAGTTCTATTAAAGAGGAACCCAAGGGGGCCTATACCAAGACACATCATAATTAAACTGCCAAAGTTAAGAGACAAAGAAAGAATACTAAAAGCTGCAAGAGAAAAGCAGTTAATTACCTACAGAGGAGCCCCCATAAGGCTGTCTGATTTCTCAACAGAAACACTTGAGGCCAGACGGGATTGGCAAGAAATATTCAAAGTGATGCTAAAAAAGAACCTACAATTAAGAATACGTTATCCAGCAAGGCTATCATTTAAAATAAAAGAAGAAATAAAAAGCTTCCAGGACAAAAAACAAAACCAAAAACAAAAAAACCAAAAACCTCAAGGAATCTATTACAACTAAACTAAACCAGTGCTGCAAGAAATGTTAAGGGGCCTGCTATAAAAAGAGCAAAGAAAAAAAAAAAAAAGAAATAGAGAAAAAGAGGAATGTAGATTTAAAGAATAAAATTGCAACAAATAAGTTCATGCCAATAATAACCTTAAATGTAAATGGATAATTGCTCTGATCAGAAGAGATAGGGTAGCTGCATGGATAAGAAAACAGGACTAGTGTATATGCTGTCTATAAGAGACCCACCTCAGAACAAAAGATACACATAGACTAAAAGTGAAGGGATGGAAAAAGAATTTCATGCAAGTGAAAATGAAAGAAAAGATGGAGTAACAATACTTATATCTGACAAAATAGGCTTTAAAACAATGGTCGTAATAAGGGATAAAGAAGGTCAGTACATAATGATAAAGGGAGCAATCCAAAGGAGAATATAACCATTGTAAATAATTATGTGCCTAATATAGGAGCACCTAAATATATAAAGAGGATTTTGATGGACATAAAGGGCAAGACTTACAGCAATACTATACAAATAGGGGATTTTAATATCCCAGTAACATCAATGGAATCTCCAAACAGAAAATAAACAAAGAAACAGCGGCCTTAAATGACACACTTGATCAGTGGTAGACAACCTGGTCCCTACCGCCCACTAGTAGGCATTCCAGTTTTTATGGTGGGTGGTAGTGGAGCAACCAAAGTATAAATAAAAAGATAGATTTAACTAAAGTAAGTTGTTTTATAAAATTTATTCTGCCAAACGTAGTCAAAATCTGACGTAAAGTACTTGATAAGTAATTATTATTATATGCTTTAACTTGCTGTAACTCTGCTTTATAAATTTTATAAAGTAAAGCTACATCGCTACTTTATAAATCACCATTACTGTGTAACCAGTGGGCAGTTAGATTATTTTACTACTAACAGAGTTATAATTGTGGACGGTAGGTATAAAAAGGTTGACTACCCCTGCACTAGATCAACTGAATTTAATTGATATCTTCAGAACCTTTCACCCCAAAGCAGCAGAATATACATTTTCAAGCACTCATAGTACGTTCTTTAGGATAGACCACATGTTAGAACACAAAACAAGTCTCAATAAATTTAAGAAGATGGGAATTATATCAAGCATTTTTTAATCAAAATGGCATAAAGCTAGAAATCATTTACAATAGAAAAACTGAAAAACATTTAAACATTTGGAGGCTAAATAGCATGTTATTAAATAACAAATGGGTTAACAACAAGATCAAGAAGGAAATCAAAATTTTCTTTGAAACAAATGAAAATGAACGTAGAACAACTCAAAATTTATGGGACACAGCAAAAGCAGTCCTGAGAGTGAATAGCATTACAGCAACCTTAAGAAGCAAGAAAAAACTCAAATAAACAACTTCTATACAACTTCAAATAAACTACATCTAAAGGAAATAGAAAAAGAACAACAAATAAAGCCTGGAGGAAGTAGAAGAAAGAAAATAATAAAGATCAGAGCAGAAATAAATGCCATAGAGGCTAAAAAAATAATACAGAAGATCAATGAGACCCACAGCTGGATCTTTGAAAAGGTAAACAAGATTGACAAACCTTTAACCAGACTCATCAAAAACTAAAAAAAAAAAAGAGAGGGGACTCAAATAAATAAAATTAGAAATAAAAGTGGAGAAGTAATAACTGACACCTCAGAAATACAAAGGATTGTAAGAAAATATTAAGATCTGTATGCCAAAAAATTGGAAAACCTAGGCAAAATGGATAAATTCCTAGAAATATATAATATTCCAAAACTCAATCTGGAAGAATCAGAAAACCTAAACAGATCAATTAGAACAAAGGAAATTTAAACAGTTGTCAAAAAACTCCCAACAAACAAAAGTCCTGGATCAGATGGCTTCAGAGGCAAATTTTACCAAATATTCAAAGAAGAACTAATACCTATCCTTCTCAAGCTATTTTTAAAAATTCAAGAGGAGGAAAGACTTCCAAGCTCCTTTTATGAAGCAAGCATGATCCTCATTCCCAAACCAGGTAAAGACACTGCAAAAAAGAAAACTATAGGCTAATATTCCTAATGAAGTAAGATGTTAAAATTCTCAACAAAATATTAGCAAACCCAATCCAGCAATACGTGAAAAAGTCATACATCACGATCAAGTGAAATTTATTCTGAGGAGGCAAGGCTGGTACAATATTCACAAATCAATAAATGTAATTCATCACATAAACAAAAGGAAGAATAAAAAATCACATAATAATATCAATAGATGCCAAAAAAGCATTTGATAAAATCCAGCACCCATTTATGATCAAAACTCTCAGCAAAGTGGGAATACAGGGAACATACCTCAAAATAATAAAGGCCATCTATGACAAACCCACAGCCAACATCATACTCAATGTCCAATATATAAAAGCAATCCCCTTAAGATCAGTAATAAGGTAATGGCACCCCCATTCACCACTGGTATTCAACATAGTTCTGGAAGTCCTCGCCACAGCAATTTGACAAGAAGAAATAAAAGGCATCAAAATTGGAAAAGAAGAAGTAAAACTATCATTATTTGCTGATGACATGATACTGTACATAGAAAACCCTAAAGTCTCAGTCAAAAAACTACTAGACCTGATAAATGAATTCAGCAAGGTGATAGCATATAAAATTAATATTCAGAAATCAGTTGAATTTTTATACCCAAACAATGAACTGTCAGAAAGAGGTATTAAGGAAACAATTACCTTTACTATTGCAACAACAAAACGTAGAGTACCTAGAAATAAATTTAACCAAGGAGGTAAAAGACTTGTACTGGGTAAATTATAAGACATTAAAAAAAATTCAAAGGAGATACATACAAGGAAAGCATATACCATGTTAATGGATAAAAAGAATAAACATCATTAAAATGTCTATACTACCAAAAGCAATCTATAAATTCAGTGCAATTCCTATTAAAATACTAATGGCATACTTCCCAGATATAGAACAAATATTTCAAAAATTTATATGGAACCAAGAAAAAACATTAATAGCCTCAGCAATTTTGAAAATGAAGATTGAAGTGGAAAGAATTACATTTCCTAATAAAAAGTTATGTTACAAAGCCATTGTACTCAAAACAGGTTGGTACTGGCATAAGAACAGGCATACAGATCAATGAAACAGAACAGAGAACCCAGAAATAAACCCACACCTTTATGGTCAATTGATATTTGACAGAGGACGTAAGAGTGTACAATGGAATAAAGACAATCTCTTTAATAAATAGTGTTGAGAAAATTGACAGGTACATGCAAAACAAGTAAACTAGACCACCAACTTGCACCATTCACAAAAATAAATTTAAAATGGATAAAAGACTTAAATGTAAGTCATGAAACCATAACCATCTTGGAAGAAAACATAGGCAGTACACTCTCCTATCTATATTTCTCATAGTAATATCTTTGCCAATTTATCTCCACAGGCAAGTGAAATAAAGGAAAGGATGAACAAATGGGACTATATCAAACTTTTGCACAGCAAAATACATCGTGAACAACATAAAAAGACAATTCACACAATGGGAGAACATATTCACCAATACGTCTGATAAAGGGTTCAAAACCAAAATTTATAAAAACTTCTAAAACTCAACAGCAGGAAGGTAAACATACCAATTAAAAAAAATAGACAAAAGAACTGAGTAGACAGTTCTCCAAAGAGGACATAATAGGCATATAAAAAAATGTTCAACATCACTAATCATCAGAGAAATGCAAATTAAAGCCACAATGAGGTATCACCTTACACCTCTCAGTATTGCCCTCATTAACAAAACAACACAGAATAAGTGCTGGCGAGGATGTGGAGAAAAGGGAAACTTCCTGCTCTGCTGGTGGGAATGCAGACTTGTATAGTCACTGTGAAAAACAGTATGGAGTTTCCTTAAAAAATTAAAAATGGAACTGCCTTTTAACCCAGCTATCCCACTTTTAGGAATATATCCTAAGAATACCAAATTACTGATTCAAAAGGAGAAATGCACCCCATGTTTATGGCAGTATTGTTTACAATAGCTAAGATCTGAAAACAGTCCAAGTATCTGTCAATGGATGAGTGGATTAAAAAGCAGTGGTACATATACACAATGGAATACTATGTGGCCATGAAAAAGAAGGAAATTTTACCATTTGTGACAGCATAGATGGACCTGGGGATTATTATGCTAAGTGAAATAGCCAGGCAGAGAAAGACAAAAATCATATGATTTCACTTATATGTGGAATCTACTGAACAAAGTAAACTGAGGAATGGAATAGAGGCAGAGGCAGGGTCACAGGGACCAGAGGGACAGCTGTCAGAGAAAAGGGGGATGAGGGGATGAGATTAGAAAAGGTAAAGGGATTAATGAAATTATATATACATAACACAGAGCTATAGATAACAGGACAGCAAATCCTAGGGGGAAGGGAGGAGGGAGTTAGGAGTAGGGGGCGAAAGGGGGTATGAAAAGGGTCACAGGTGGGGATTAAGAGTGTTATATTCAGTGGGACAGTTGAATTCATGTAAATACAATATATTAAAATTAATAAAAAATAAAGAAAAAGGAAAGCAGCCTGACCAAGTCGTGACACAGTGGATAGGGCATCAACCTGGGATGCTGAGGACCCAAGTTCAAAACCCTGAAATCACCAGCTTGAGCACAGGGTCACAGGCTTAATTAAACCCAAGGTTGCTGACTTGAGCCCAAGGTCACACTGGCTTGAGCAAGGGGTCGCTGGTTCAGCTGGAGGTCTTGAGTCAAGGCACATATGAGAAAGCAATCAATGAACAACTAAGGTGAGGCAACTATGAGTTGATACTTCTCATCTCCCTTCCTGTCTGTCTGCCCTTGTTTGTCTACACACTCAAAAATAATAATAATAAAGCAGTTTAATGAGAATCATTTAGATGGTACTGTAAATAGAGTAACAAGTAAAATTTGAGTTAAGTGTAAATTAGCACTTTAAAGCCTCCAAAAAATTCTAAATCACAAACACAAAACATTAAAGTATTTCTACAATATATCTGTAATCAAATTGATCAGATAAGCCTTAATTCTATAGGACAAACTGAATTTACTTCTTTGTGGCCTTTTCTTATTTTTTACTGGTCTGAAACATGTACTTCATATCACTGCTTATTTAAAATCTACTTGTATTTCTTCAATATTCAGACTAATTATCTGCAAACTTCTTCGGGGAATTTTCCAATTTTCTGTAGATAAGCAAAGAGCACCCTCTTCCTTCTACTCACCCCTCTTTGCTGTTTGTTACTCAGCTCCCTCCTCATTCTTCTATTACCATGTATATGGAGCTACAAGGCTCCTTGAAGAAAGAAACTGTGTGCAAGTTTTCTTTCAGGAATCCCATCATTGTAGGCCTGTACAAATGTTGGGAGCTTCTTGGCATTTGAAAATCATGAGTGAGGATATTTTTGGCTGTAGGTAACATATTACTAAATAGTGACATAGATAATGAAATCACTAACTAAATCAGGTTCCAGATTGGTTTCCTGACTCAACAAAACCAGGGCATTGGGTTTGTTTTCTCAAGTTCTCTTAGCTCCTGTTTCAGACTCATAAGGTGTTTCCTGGTGCTCTGTGCCTCATGCCTCACCTGACATCATTAAAAGGAGAGGCAGGGCGGGGCTGTGCTCTGGCAAACAAAGGCTTCCTCTTCTTATCTATTTGAGAGTTGATCAAGAAGAATTTGTTTTTCTGAAATGTTTTACTCCTCATCACATTTCTCTTACATTTCATTGGCTAGAACTGTATCACATAATCTTCCTTTCTTCAAACACTTGCAAAAAGAAACAACAAAATTGTCTTCATTGGCTTTTGATACAACCTCAGAGGATAGATTTCCAGATGCCAGAAAAAAAATATCTGGATTTTTTCAGGGGAAGAAGACAAGTAAGTATTGATTAATAATGTGAACCCGTGCAGGTTCACATTAGATTCGAACAGTCGGTAATGAAACAATGGAGCCAAAAACTGGTGAGCCATCAGCTTTAATTCTAGCTTGCACCCGGTGGGCAAGCAAAAACACACACTGGGCTCCAAAACCCATACATTCAGTGCTCACAAAGCTACTTACTGACTTACCCGAGTTTCCTAGAATCAAAGGTTTCTAGCTCACCAGACTTATTCACCTCTGTTCCCCATCTCCTTCTGCACAAACTCTTAACAAACTGGCTTCTCCCTCAGCACTGTGCCATCTTGGCTGCTTCTCCTGGCCTTTAGGTGGTCTTAATCTGCTCTCCTCTCTAATACCTCAGGAACCAAAAGAGAGAGCAAGCTCCTGGTCTGCCCCCATTTAAAGCATAGAAAATCCAAACCTTTAATCTAATCTACAAACAAGGAAGTCTCTGATACAAATCTGAGGCATAATGGGATTCCTCAGGAGAGTGCACCACCCTACATTATCCAATCAGTCAAGGGTGTGGGGAAGAGCTTACTCTTAAACTAAGCCTTAGGCTATAATGACTCGGCCTGCCGACAGCCTGTCCCAGAACACACATTAATATCAACGAACTTCCATGTGGGCAGCACCATCTTTAACAAAGTGAGCATAATATATTTTATCTGCCCAACAACAAGTAACTGTGTCTGAGCCATGACAACTTTGTAGTCACCATTTTGAATTAATATGCGTGTGACATGCTTGTAGGCATCTAAGACAGTGGTTCTTAACCTGGGTTCTATAGAACCCTAGGGGTTCGATGAGTCAGTCTCAGGGGTTTGAAGAAGACTCTGCCATGGAGGCCAGAATAAAGTAATACCATAATTTGTTGGGAGTTCATGCACTTTATTGGTTTTGTTCTTTGAGCAAGGTGATATTCATGCATGGCTCATTTTATGCACCAGTAAAAAAAAACATATACCTATGTCTTGAATTTGGGGGGAAAAAATCATATTTTATTTATCATTAAAGAAGGGTTCGGTGAATGCACATATGAAACTGGTGGGTTCAGTACCTCAAAAAAGGTTAAGAACCACCAATATAAGAACTATGTAAAGAATGCATCAGTGGCTCCATGAGTACATTCATGCACTGTCACTAACCAAATGAGTGGCATACATGGGTTTTTACAGAGTGTTCGGCAGATAAAATATAATATGCTAACTTTGTTAAAGATGGCGCTGCCCACATGGAAGCCCATCATCCAAGTGATATTATTTGCCATTATGCCTCAGATGGGTGGCTTTGTATCAGAGACTTTCTTGTATGTATAATTGGATTAAAGGTTTGGGTTTTCTAGGCTATAAACTGGGGCAGTCTGGGAGCTTGATCTCTCACTCTCTTGGTTCCAGAGTTCCTGAGGTTAGTAGAAGAGAGGAGAGCAGAGTAAGGCCACGTGAAGGCCAGGAGAAGCAGCCAAGATGGCAGAGTGCTGAGGAAGAGTTTGTGTAGGAGGAGATGGGAAACAGAGGTGAATAAATCTGGTGAGCTAGAAACCTTTGATGCTAGGAAACTCAGATAAGTCAGTAGCTTTGTGAGCACTGAATGTGTGGGTTTTGGAGCCCAGTGTGTGTTTTTGCTTGCCCGCCGGGTGCAAGCTAGAATTAAAGTTGATGGCTCACCAGTTTTTGGCTCCTGTGTTTCATTGCCATCTGTCCGAATCCAATGCGAACCTGCATGGGTCAGGTTGCTGTGATCTTGACAGCGACTACTGGCTTTACACAGAGTATATTTGTTCATAATTGTTTCCCCCTTAGCGTCGTTATTGTAGTCTTTTTTTTTTTTTTTTTTACAGGGGCAGAGAGAGAGTCAGAGAGAGGGATAGATAGGGACAGACAGACAGAAACAAAGAGAGGTGAGAAGCATCAATCATCAGTTTTTCGTTGTGGTACTTTAGTTGTTCATTGATTGCTTTCTCATATGTGCCTTGACCGGGAGCTATAGCAGACCAAGTGACCCCTTGCTCAAGCCAGCGACCTTGGGTCCAAGCTGAAGAATTTTTTTTTTTGCTCAAACCATATGAGCCTTTGCTCAAGCTGTCGACCTTGGGGTCTCGAACCTAGTTCCTTCGCATCCCAGTCCGACGATCTATCCACTGCGCCACCGCCTGGTCAATCTAGTCTTGTATATATATATATAGTCGTGTGTGTGTGTATATATATAGACTTAAATATATATATAGTTACTGTTTCCAGAAACTACTTTGGTTGGTGGGGGAAGCTGTTCTAAACAAATTACTGAAAGGTCAATGAGGAGACAACAACCATACAAAACTGGAAGTTTGGAGAAGATATAACCAAGAGTTGTTGATTAAACTAGTCAAAGAACATGAGGCAAATAATCTTCAGCCAAGAACCAAAGGAAAGCCTTCCCCTGCATAGACATAGTGCAAACAAATGCACAGAGTAACTAAGACATGGAGTTTTGTTGAAAGAAGTAAAGGAAAGCCTTCCCCTGCATAGACATAGTGCAAACAAATGCACGAAATAACTAAGATGTGGAGTTTTGTTGAAGGAAGTAAAGAAACAAACAGCTCGAGGGTAGAATCCATAATTCCACTTGATTTACAGCTGGAGAAAATGATAAGGCAAGCTGATAAGATAAAATTAATACTTCTTTAAATTAATTTTGTTTTTTCTGCTCTTCTAGTAACTACTCATACAGAACAATAAAATATACAAACTCTTTCTAACATCCATTACCGCCCTCCTGGAAGAATAGTTCAGTGATACAGAAATCCTAAGAGCCACTAAGTACCAAATAACCTCCTGAGTCATAACAAATGAAGAGGCTCCTTCAACTCTGATACAGCATCACTCGACAATGATTCAATTAGACAAAGTGTAGTTGATTATTCAACAAGGTCTCTGTGACAAAAGGTTTTCATGGACTCATCTTGTATCTGAAGCACGGCATTCCCTGCTTTTACAGGATGAAAGGAATTGCTCACTATGGTACGAAGGAGCTCCCCTGCCTGCAGAGCACAGGGACTGGGGGGAGGAGCAAAGCCCAGCACTGATCTAGTTTTCTCTATCAGTCTCCCTTCCTACTTCCTAGATGGGAATAGAATAGGAAAGAAAAAAACCAATGGTAAAGCCTTTGGAAACATCAAGTCTTAGCCGGAGATTCAAAATGTGGGTGAAGCTCATCCACGATTAGTAGATCTAATATAATTGTGAAATATTTGAATTTACATTAGCAGGACTGTAGACTGTAAGGTGATGGAGTTTCTATCAGCATCTGCACTCACACCTTTTATTAGCCCACACACAGTTCATTCTAGAAGGAAAGACTTTTCACCCATCTCTATTTTAACTGCAGCTTTTGGGACTTAAAATCTGGAGACTGTTCCTTGGTTGATGTGTATGTGAAAAAATACCTCCTGTAAAATTGCCAAGGTATTCTTTTGGCTAAAATAGCCTGGTAGGTTCTCTTCGCTGCACATCGTTGACAAAATTGATTTCTTCTAGATTTTACTATTTTTATTATTCCTTCCCTAGATCCTGCAACTTCTGGTATCACATCCTCTGCCACCAAATCATCTTCCAATCACCATGACTGTGTCATTTTTCATGTGTAAGGGCATTTTTGATTTACTGCCTCCTGGGAGACCAAGGAGGAGAGAGAATATCATCAGTGATAGCACCACAAGTTGTATTTTAACAAGGTTGCTTCAGGAAGGGTTTTGAAATAGAGCTTCTAATCCCTTCCATCATGCATGGATTCCCAGTAGAGGAACATCTTGGCCGGACTTGGGCATTTTCTAATCTTTCTGCTCTTATACTTTAAATGACAGGTTGCACGGATGAGGTGCCTTGAACAGTCAAGGATGGGATGTTAGTGCTAATGGAGTCAGATCTCTACTTTTACCAAGAATAGCAACACTCAGAGAGGAAAAATGATTCACGAAAAATTACATTGCCATAATGTTACTAAGAAACAAATAAAATTATGTCTGTTTACTTGGCCCTACAGTGATGTTTCCCAAAAACTGAACTGTTCTAAGTGTTCAGTTCCTCTGCATACTGCATTTCAAAATTAGCCTCATTTTATTTTTAAGCAACATCAAGTCTAAACTAGTTAGGCTGCAAAATAGAAAACTTAAAAGAAATAGTTATTCTAAAACAAGTTTATTACTATCCCATAAAATAAGTAGATGAACAGTCCAGAGCAGGCACAGCTGCCCTGTGGTCACCAGGGATGCAGGCTCTTTTTATTCCTCTGCTCTATCATCCTAGCATGTCAAGTCCATCCTCAATGTCACTTAGTACCCCAGATGCTGCCAGAGCCCCATCAATTCTGGACACATTCCAGGCAACACTTGGGAGAGGTAGAAAAAGAGGAAGGGACACATTTTTCAGTTGGTGAAAGTCCTTCCAAGGCACCTTCTCAGCTTGCATACAACACTTCACCTATACACTGTTATCCTACAGTCTCATGGTTACACCTGGTTAAAAGAAAAGATTTTTGAGAAATGTATTCTTTTAGCTATATACCTCATTGTCCCCCATACATAAAACTTAGGTCCCATACATAAAACTAAGAGGACGGCAAGATGGTGACGGAGTAGGCGAACATTCCAACTTCCAACTCCCAGACCAAAGTGGATTATAACTTAATTATAAGAACCATCCTCTGGATAAACCAACTTGGAACTAAACTAAGTGGACTCTTCAACCAAGGAACACTGAAGAAGCCACAATGAGACTGGTAGAAAAAGCGAAAACATGGAAATGGCAGCCCGGAGAGACTTGTGTGACGGGAAGAGAGTTTAACAGAGAGGGAGGGACATGGGTCCCCGGAACAAAGCTCCAGCCTGCAGCCCCAGAGCCTAGAAGAGGCATTTGGACAGTATTGAGATGTGAAACAAGCGAGGATACTGTTTGTGAGAAAGACAGTTTTCTCAGACGCAGGATTCTTCTTAAAGGAACAGCACAGAAAACCTCTCTCACAACCACTCACGTGGGGCTCTGGGGGACGGGGACAGAGGAGAGGACCAGAGCAGCGGGAAGAGAGTGTGGACTGGAAGGCACAGGGAGAAACACTCTGAGGGACAGCCACCCTAACCCCTGGGCTGAGTCAATTCCCTAATCGAAAATGAATATTTCCTCTGGAACTAGCAATACTGGCAAAGGGAGACAGGACACCAGCCAAACAAGCTCTCCCGCAGCACTTAGAGCAGAGCTGCTTAGAGGGAGGGAGTTTTCAGGACTACAGTATGGAGTGTTAGTGTCTGAGCTACTGTGTCCCTACCCACACTGCTGAGGGCTTGCTGGAGGGACAGTAGGAGCGGCGGGACACTGAAACGCGGTTCTGTCAGTGGGGGCGGAGGCCCAGTCGACGTGAGCTCGGTCTAGCCCAGCAGGGGCGGAGGGGATGTGCAAAAAACGGTCTGGCAGCTGCAAGCCCGCCTGCTGCCCCACCTGTGGGGGAAAAGTGGGAGGCCAGGAACGAGCAGAGATCTGCTGCTGAGCAGGGCCCCGTGGGCGCGCAGCATCATCTAGCCTCCGAGGTATGCAACCCTGCGCGAGCTGGCCCTGACCGCGGGGGTGGGGCTAAAGCCTGGGACAGGTGGAGGCTCGAAGCTGAGCACACACCAGCAGCCCCACCATTCCAGGAAACCATGGTTTGCAATCCTGCACCAGCCGGCCCTGACCACGGGGGTGGGGCTAAAGCCTGGGACAGACAGAGGCTTGTAGCTGTGAGCATGCCAGTAGCCACGCCAAAGCCGAGAAACCATGGCGAGCAGGCTCTGACCTCAAGGGCTGGATGGAAGCCTGGGAATAGGGGGGAGTCTGCAGCTGAGCAAAGGTGCTCACCCCTACCCTTGGTGCTGAGGCTTGTAGCTTGAGTGCAGTGCGCAACCCCACCTGTGTGGGTGAGGCGAAGGCCCAGACAGGCTGAGATTGTAGAGCCAGGCACCAGAACACAGCCCCTCCTGTGTAGAAGAGGCGGAAATCACAGCAACAGCTGCAGTGGGCTGGTGCTGGCAACACCAATACCCAACTTCCCTAGACAGTGGCAGAGGGGGTGGCAAGACTGCAGACAGACCATACCTAGGGAACTAAGAGGCAACACCCATTGGACTCCAGTGGCCACACCCTTCTTATACACAGACAAAATGGATAGGCAGAGAAATGCAACCTAAATGAATCAAGAGATATCCCCAGAGAAGGACCTGAATGAACCAGATATAACCAAATTACCAGATGCAGAGTTTAAAATAATGATAGTTAGGATGTTCAAAGAGATTAGAGCAACAATGGATAGTCATTACGAACACCTAAATAAAGAGATAACAAGTATAAAAAAGGAAATTGAAATAATAAAAAAGAATCAGACAGAAATGACAAATATAGTATCAGAACTGAAGACCACATGGGAGAAATTAAAATAGGATGGATTAAGCTGAGGATCGAATCAGGGAGTTAGAGGACACAATAAAAAAAGGCACAGAAGCAGAGCAAAAAAAAGAAAAGAGACTCAAAAAATGTGAGGGAACTCTAAGAGAGCTCTGTGACAACATGAAGTGAAATAACATCTGCATCATAGGGGTTCCCGAAGATGAAGAAAAAGAACAAGGGATAGAAACTTTCTTCAATCAAATCATAGCTGAAAACTTTCCTAAATTACGGCTGGAAAATGTTTCACATGTTCAAGAAGCACAGAGAACTCCACTAAAGAGAACATACAGATGGCCAATAGGCATATGAAAAAATGCTAAACATCACTAATCACTAGAGAAATGTAAATTAAAACCATAAGGAGATATCACCTCACACCAGTCAGAATGGTGCTCATCAGCAAAACAACACAGAATAAGTGCTGGCGAGGATGTGGAGAAAAGGGAACCCTCCTGCACTGCTGGTGGGAATGCAGACTGGTGCAGCCATTGTGGAAAACAGTATGGAGATTCCTCAAAAAAGTAAAAATTGAACTGCCTTTTGACCCAGCTATCCCACTTTTAGGTATATACCCTAAGAATGCCATAGCACTGTTTGAAAAGAAGAAATGTGCCCTCATGTTCGTGGCAACATTGTTCACAATAGCAAAAATCTGGAAACAGCCCAAGTGTCTCTCAGAGGATTAGTGGATTAAAAAGCTTTGGTACATATATACTATGGAATAGTACTCAGCCATAAGAAATGATGACATTGGATCATTTACAACAAAATGGATGGACCTTGACAACATTATACGGAGTGAAATAAGTAAAACAGAAAAAAACTGAGAACAGCATGATTTCATACATAGGTGGGACATAAAAGTGAGACTATGATACATGGACAAGAGTATGGTGGTTAGGGGGTGGGGGTGGTAGGAAAGAGAGGGAGAGGGGGGAGGGAAGAGGCACAAAAAAAAACAGATAGAAGGTGACAGAGGACAATTTGACTTTGGGTGATGGGTATGCAACATAATTGAATGATAACATAACCTGGAGATATTTTCTTTGAACATATGTACCCTGATTTATTAATGTCACCCATTAAAATTAATTAAAAAATATAGTCCCTAGAATCCTAGAAATTAAGCTTTACATAGAGTATTTTAAACTATCAAACCTTATAGAAATTTTAGCTTTTAAAAAAAATCTTACAGCCTTCCCTATTCCCCTCTGATGCGCTGAACTGTGTCTCCAAAACTTATCTGCTGAAGTCCTACCCCAGGACCCCCAGAAAGTAACTGTATGTGGAAATAGGGCCTTTAAATAGATGAATAAGTTAAAATGAAGCCAGTAGTGTGGGCTCTAACCCAATATGACTGATGTCTTTATAATAAGAGGACATTAGGACACACAAAGACACCGGGGTTGTGTGAACAAAGGAAAAACCACATGAGGACACAGGGGGACATAGCACCTGTAAGCAAAGGAGAGGTCTCTGAAGAATCCAGACTGTGAATTTAGACTTCTAGCATCCAGAACTGTGTGAAAATAATTTTCTGTTGTTTAAACCATCCAGGCTATGCTATTTTGTTAAGGTAGCCCTAAAAAATGAACACCCTACCACCCCCACCCTTCAATTTGTCCTAAGCATAAAGCATAAGGAGCTAAGTTACTAGGTCACGGTTGTAGGTACTATTACCGAGTGCACTGTGTTGGTTACATTTTATTAGCACTCCACTCTTGGTCTTCTAATAACTCTGAAATAAACTATAATAAAATCACAAAATAAATACTTAGGTCTAGTAATGAAGAAGAGAAATAAATAGAATCAGAGTGCCCATTGCCTGCTAATCTTGAAGGACAAGGGATGGGTGAGTAGATATAATTGAAAATTTAGATCTGATTCAATCAATCTTAAAAACAATGTGGTCAATGATTCCCTAATAGGATATTAACCATACCATACATAGACCATAATGATAAATGATGTTGGAAGTACACTTTCATTCAGAGTATCCTATAATGACCCTCAAACAGTACTACTATTTATATGAAACATTCCAAGCACTAATTTGGTGTGCTTCTAAAAGGCATGGCCTTTATCACTTCCTGAGTCTTCTGAGCATCCATAAAAGTTCACCCAAGAAAGGCTTTTTTAAAATGTGTTTATATGAGCAAGTTTAATATTCAATTTTAAAAAAAAATTCCCAATTCTAGATTATAGGTAAATTTATGATAGTTTCTTCAGATTCCTGGTTTCTTTTCAATTATAATATTCCTCCCTGGATTGAAAAGATAGCTCCCTTAACCTACTCTACCTTAACCAATTAACAAGTTACAATTCCTGCCTGACCAGGCAGTGGCACAGTGGAGAGAGCATCAGACTGGGATGTGGAGGACATAGGTTCAAAACCCCGAGGTTGCCAGCTTGAGCACAGGCTCATCTAGCTTTAGCATGGGCTCACCGGCTTGAGTGCCGGGTCACTGGCTTGAGCATGGGATCATAGTCATGACCCCATGGTTGCTGGTTTGAGCAAGGGCTCACTCACTCAGCTGTATCCCCTGGTCAAGGCACATATGAGAAAGAAATCAATGATCAACTAAGGAACTGCAACAAAGAATTGATGATTCTCTTTTCTCTTTCTTCCTGTCTGTCCCTCTCTCTGTTTCTCTCTCTGTCTGTCACAAAAAATAATAATAATAAATAAAGAAGTTAGGAGCCCTGGTTTCTCTACTACCAAGGGCAGGAAAACACCTATATCTATAAACTATCATCCCAAATGAAGAACCCAGGAGATTCAAATGTCATGATGATTGGCCCATGCATCATGGAGCAATGCACAGTGAGTATTCGGTGTATGGTTTCCAGTAGTCAGACTCTAGTCATGTTTATATTCATGCACAGAAAATAAAACAGAATGAAAAAATAATTTTCCAGTTGAAATGTCAAGTAAAGCGATGAGGATGTATTTTTATCTCTTACAGTGAATGAATATATTCTAAAAAAATAAGTCACAATCTCATTGGGATCAAGGAGATCAATACTTTGAATAATATTTTTCTTGAACATGAAAAAACTATGCCAAGTGAAGAATTTTTACTTCTATCCAATAATTGTCATTTATTTTACATCTCCCAGAATTTTGTATTAAGCAAAGGACCCCAAACAAATATTTAATTTTGAAATCTTCTAGTCTTCCCTTAGCCTTCTTTCACCTTTATCTGTCTAAAATTATATATTGTGTGTGCTTCCTACCTAAAACAACCCTACTTACTTAGGCTGGCATTATTATACCTGAGGGAAAATGGTTCATTTTTTTATTCTGATTTCAATTTACTGTCACAGTAAAATCAATAAGCATATTAAGGAGCTCTGACTTCTCCCGTTCTAACAGAAAATTCACCTAAGATGTTCCAAATTTGAAATTGATCATTTGGGTTGAGCAAACAATATTGAAAATAACAAAAATGTCCAAAAATTCCAAAGTAGTTACTTCTGTGTTTTGAAGTAAAATATTTTATTGACGTGTATATGTAGTATATTTGCTACATTATTTATTATCTTACTTTTATTTCCATTTACCATTTTATACTGTACTACTTTTATACTGTTTACTATTACTCTATATATTGCTAATAAAAATACTACATAGATTATGCATAATTTAAAAGATACATGCTCCTAGTGTTAAGAAAAATAAACCTAAAAATCTTTATATAGTCTAAGGAAGGTTCTAACTAGATGCTTTTAAAATGTTTTTTAACAAGACTCTTTTTTAAACAAGGAAAATAGATGTTAAAACATTAACATTCATTTGTATAATAAGGTACAGCACTGTTCTTAGAGTTAGATGTTCTGATCCATTTTCTTTGTCCTGGTGGTGATCTCTTTGCATTGACTAGTCTGATCCTCTCTGATCCCTTTTGTGCCTGAACATGTTAATGGAGCTGTCCTGTGGCAGATGGCAGGGGCACAAAGATGTGATCTCTCTTCAGGCGTTTAGGAGAGAGAGAACTGTGAGCCTGTAAATATATTGTGAAAGTGATGCTATCTAGAATTGCAAAGAATATTTCTCTAAATATCTCCTTCCACCTGTCCACTACAATGCAAGCATGCTGGACAATTTCACAAGCGACACCACTGTTTAGTGAGGTGATGAACACCTTTAGAACAAGCAGCATGTCAGTTTTGAGTAGTTTGTGGCTTCAGACCATTGCCTACCTTTGTATAACTTCTCTGGAGTAGAACAGTTAGATAATTGAGGTTTACTCAACCTGTTAAAAGAGGCTGTATGCATCTTGCTTCCAAATCTTGCAGAGATGGTGTCAAAATGCATTTTTTAAACACACTACAAGTTCCCTGGCCATAAAAAAAGGAGGAAAGTCAAAGAGGTGAAAGAAGTAAGAGAGAGCTATATTGATAGGGACAGAAAGACAGACAGCAGCAGAGAGGGGAACCCTAAATAGTTTTCAAAAAAAGCCAACATTTTTTACCATAGGATGTTTAACATTTTGTGATGCAAGGATCTTCTTAATTTCCCCATGATGCAAACAGTAATTAATTCAGTTCACCTCCAAATCCTACATAACCCTGGAAACAGTGAAAAAATATATATGAAATAAAACAGTGACAAGCAATATGCCCAGGCATTTCTAAGCCTAATCATTCTTTCAACCACCAAACCATAGCCTTATCACAGCTGACAAACCATCAGAGTTTCTGTGCATCTGGTGGCTTCCCACAACCATTTAAAACAAGCTACGCTGTCCAGAGCACAGCAATTAAAGCATCAGGGGTGGTGTTCAGGTCATGGCTCCTTGTGTGAGTGCTGTACATTTGACCTTCACTGACTACTTCAAAGTGGGAGTTTGAGTACACAGCTACGGTAATAGATGGCACTTTCAGAAAGGTAATTTAAAATTTAACAAAGTACCAGAGCACTATCCCCTTTTTGGATAGAAATCGCTGAGCCCATCACTAGTTAAGTTCACTTAAGGTTAGAGGCAATTTGAACCATCTCAGTAACCTTCCCAACTAGAACATCTTCACAGCCGGCCAGCACCTGAAGCTATTTTCAGTGTGACTCCCAGGCTGTCCTGATCCTGACGGTTTTGCCAGTAAAAAAGATTCTGTTTTTCTAGTCTTCTATTTCCTGACACTGCACAGAACAAATTACAATTAGGGAACCACCTGAGGGGAAGGTGACAATTCAGTTGTCAATTTTCTTGGATGAATCCTATTTCTATCAACACACGCAAGGCAAGACTCTCGCCCTCCAAATACATGCTTAGAGCATCGTGTTGTTAGCTGGTCCACTGCCCTGAGAAAGAAGCAATCACAAAGACACCAGCAACCACAACAGCAACAGAAGGTGGGGACGATGAAAAAGAGCCCTCTCTCTGTCAATCTTTTCACTGCCAGCCAGACTTTAATATGGTATAGACTATAGAGTAATGTGAAACAGCCATTTTGCAAAACACCCCTTGTAAGGCTAACAAAAACCTGTAATGTCAGCATGTTGAATCGCTCAATAGAGCACGCATAGTGATAGTGTTTAAAAAGCAGAAGATAGGCCAATGTGTAGCTTACGGCAGGAATATTTACACAGCCCCGCCTGGGTCTGAGACTTCAGCTCAGAATGAATTAAGGAGAGTTTATAACCTCCTTTTCTTTAGTCATTTGTAAGCAAATTTTAAAAATAGGTTAGCCAAAGATTTTTTTTAAATCTCAGATTAATTTTTCCCACAATGAGCAATCTGCATTTACACATGCTCCATGAAAAACCCAGAGAGTGAAGTACATTTGCAAGGGGGTATCAATGCAGCCAAAAGCAAAGGAAATATTAGAAGAAAAAAATGAACATTAATCTTAGGCTATCATAGTATGTTTTAGATTTTAAAAAGGGCATCATTAGTTTCGTCTGTGGGACTATATCATGGACATATTTAGTTATTATCTTAAAATATCATGTTTCTCTACAATATATCTTCTTTCTCTTCACAAAAGTTGTTCATTTTAATGGTAATGAGCCCTGAACAAAAGTACATTTCTTAATAAAGACTGAAGCACTTCCCTGTTATTAAGGAAAAATATAGATAGTATGATCTAGGAAATTGAAAAAGAACTAAACTTTGTTTGTATTATCCTGGAAAAGTAATAGTTTATCAATTATTAGTTGATTTTAATCCAAATTATTTTAAATTAACCAGATTCTTTTATTTAGTTATTTGTTTGTTTATTTATTCTTCTTTTCCAAGTGAGAGGAGGGGATATAGACAGACTCTTACATGTGCCCTGACTGGGATCGACCCAGCAACCCCTGTCTTGGGCCAATATTCTGCCCATTTAGGGCCATGTCACAACTGAGCTATTTTTAGTGCCTGAGGTGGAGGCTCCACAAAGCTATCCTCAGTGTCTGGGGCCGAGGTACTTCAAGCAATTGAGTCATGGTTGCAGGAGAGGAAGACAGAGGGAGAGAGAAGGGAGAGGGGTGGAGAAGCAGATGGTCATTTCTCCTGTGTGCTCTGACTGGAAATCAAACCCGGAACATCCACATGCTGGGCCAGTGGTCTACCACTGAGCCAGCTGGACAGAGCATAAATTAAACAAATTCTAATTCTTGTTTCTAAACTCCCCAAGACTTGTAGTTTCCATATAAGTCAATATTTTCTATAACTATCCTCTTTAGAGGAAAAGGGCTCTAGATTATTATATTTCTTCAAACCTAAACAATAGGTACATCACATTTGAACTTTCTAGACATTAGGATGATTCTTTAATCATGATGTCAGAATCAGGGCATACTGTTACTGGTCAGAGTTTATATCTTCTGATTTAATAATATCTTTTCTTTTTCAATTACACCTTCAACACATCATAACAATAATTGTATCCATAGCAGTTCCATCCCAAGTGATTATATCACCAGGGAACAACCAGCAGAAAGTTAGGGGTGTGGAGAAAGGAAAGCAATAGACACAAAACTGCTAGATTAGAACAGATAAAAGGTCATGATAAGGTCAAGACGGTAGGAAATAGAACTGGGCCCGGGAAAGAATCCACTTTGAATGGACCAGGAACACACTCAACATGGAACAAAGGAAATGGAGACCCCCCACCCCCAACCTCAGGGGTCGTGCAGCTGGAGAGCAAATTGATCTGCAGAAATGAATATTAGACCAAAAGACCTGAAGACAAGATTTAAGCAGTCAAGAGAGATTTTATCAATGAGGCAAAGGAAGGCCTCAAATCCAAGGTATTTACATTGCTCTTTTAAAGAACAGGCAGATCCAGGAAGCATTGATTCCCAAGGCTGATGACTGAATTATTGAGAAGCTCCCCCTTGAGTGGGCAGTGAGTCAGAAAGAGAATCCCTAAGGTAGCGTATTCCAGAACAACCAGGCATTCATTTTCTTAAAAAGACACGGGATGACCATTCAGCAGTGTCATCAACAGGCATGCCACCACTCAAACACACCAACTTCTCTAAATTGTCTGTCATCTTCATCTAAGAGCTAAAAGGAGAAACAGAACATGTTTAAAGATTCTTGGCAAACATTACTGTGACAGTAAATAGAAGTATATTTTACTAGAAAAAGAAAAAAGAGATAGAAAGAACATAGGATGGGAAAATCTCTTGCATGACTTACATACTCAACACTGACATCCTCAAAGATAAGCTGTGCCTGATTATAGTGAACCTGATTTACCAACTTCACAGTGAGCATAGGTGCCTAATTTCCATATGTGCCTCAACAGGGAAAATGGAACTTTTGAGAAAGTTCCAAGGAATGCTCTTTCATAGCTACTAAGTCATTCCTACTGCTGATATTCCAGGTTAAAGAAACACCTTCCCCACAATATAATTTTTGCAAAAAGGTTATTAGTTGCTTTCACGAACTGAATTATGTTGGACTTAACAGCTACTTTTTTGAAGAGTAATTTGTATCTAATGGCAGGTATCTGCCCCAACAGATGTTTGCTAAATACCAAGTGCTAGGTGCAGAAAATGTTCTCTTACTATTTTCAATAAGTTGAAATGTTAGTACTGAAATATCTCTTCCTCACAAATATTTTCAAGTAGAATAAAGTTAGATCATCACTGTTAAGTCAGTCATGGTTTTCAAAGCACTTTACCACCATTTACTAGAAAAGTTATTCTTTTGAAATACAAAGTATTACAAAATGAGTTTTTGCAATTTGAAGAGTTAATCACATGAAAGCAGATAATAATATTTGAGAGAGAGACAGACAGGGACAGACAGACAGAAAGGGAGAGCGATAAGAAGCATCAAAATGTTGTGGCATTTTAATTGTTCATTGATTGCCTTCTCTTACATGCCTTGATCAGAGGACTTCAGCCAAGCCAGTAACCCTTTGCTCAAGTCAGCATTCTTTGGAATTCAAGCCAGTGACCTTGGGATTCAAGTTAGCAACCCTGGGGTTATGTCTATGATCCCACGCTCAAGCCAGCAACTCCATGCTCGAACTGTATGAGCCCGCACTCTAACAGATGACCTCAGGGTTTCGATCACAGGACCTTAGTGTCCGAGCTCAACACTTTATACACTGCACCACCACTTTGTCAGGCATTGATTAGTTCTTAATATATGTCTTAACAGTCTTTCTTTTCTTTCAGAATAAGGGCTTTTTTCTTTTCTAATCTGTTTTTAGATAACTTATAAATTTATCATATACAGCATTCAGTACATTTTAAATCATTAGCTTTTAAAATCTTTGTGTTTTGTTCTTTATATCTTTTCACTCTGTTAGTCAAGATAAAGAACTGTAAGTTTTGAGCAATATGTAATACATCTAGACTCACACTGCAGAAACGCCTGCCAAGATGTCTGCCAATGGCCCACACCACCTCACCTTCCCAGGCAAGCTCACCCACAGCTGTGCATGACACATTTCTCACCAAGCATATGTTTGGTCACCACTTACTAATATTGTCATTTTTTCTCAGTATTAACCCTAAATTCCACCTGTGCTCCTTCACTGATCTTTGTACTGTAGTAGCTCTAGGTGTTCCTATGTCCACAAAATGTTCAATGCATGTTCAGTAACTCTCTGGGATGAATTATCCTTTCATTAGGATTGGGTGGAAGACAAGAAAGAATTAGAAGCAGATGTAAGAGTATTCACTGTAAGAATTGCTGCAGAGCTAAACCACATATGAAAATCTTCTATAGGATTAATGTTTATATCCCCCACTAAAAGTCATATATTAAGTCTTAACCCCCAATATGATGGTATGAAGAGTTCGGGCCTTTGAGGAGGTGATTAGGACATGAAGGCACAACCCTTGCAAATGGAACCAGTGCCCTTATAAAAGGGACCTTATAGAGCTCCCTTGCCCCTTCCATCATGTGGTGACACAGCAAGAAGATAGCCAAGTCTGTATGAACCAGGGGGCAAGAGGGCCCTCACTACACACAAATCTACCAGCATCTTGATCTTTGACTTCTCAGTCTCTAAAACTGTTAAAAATAAATTTGTGTTATTTCTAAGCCACCTAATCTATGGTGTTCTATTACAGTAGCCTGAAAAAACCAAGACAGTACTTAAATACACTAGAATGGGCCATAGGTTTAAGAAAGAATAAATCGTAATAACCTCAAAAGGTAGTCACACATTCATTAACAGATCTACTATGTGACAGGCAAAGCACCACAAACATAGTTTTTTAAAATGGAAGGAAGGATGGATGGATGGATGGATGGATGGATGGATGGATGGATGGATGGAAAAACCACACAGAGTCTAAACCTACAGCTAAGGTCAATGGTTCTGCTTTCTATATGTGCAGCTGAAACTCATGGTCATTTAGTCACTTCCTTTTAACAAAATCTGTCACAGGGTAAATTGAGTTCTTGGGCAAAGAGCAAATAAATGTTACTGGCAATAGCTGAAGAACCTTACAATAATACTCCTCAGCTATAATTTAACTCCATAAATATTTGTTGAAATGCCGATGTGTCAGGAATTCTGCTAGGGATTGGAGCACATGATGGCTAAGGTACAGAATATGGGGATTTGGAAAGAGAAGAAAAGAAAGTCATGTTAACAAAGCATGATGAATGTTGTGATTTAGTAAGTAGAGGATGTGAATGGGAACACAGTGGAAGGAATATAAGCTATGACAGAGCTGGTGACAATTTAAGATTCCCCTCTACCTGAGTTTTATAATCCAACTGTCCTAGCAAACAAATACTCTGTTCTAGAAAGTGATAAAAGTAACCTAATTGTAGCCTAAGGGTGAACCTGGCTTCAGACATGCAAAATATCCCGAGAGTTTTAATGTTATGAAGCAAATAAATACTCCTGATCCAAGAAACTTATGAATTTCAGATTTGGGTTGGTTTTAGAAATGGAAAATAGCCTTTTGTCCATACATCTTAAAAATCTTTGCATATTTAATGTGAAATATAATTATTTTGCAATACATTTAAATACACGCAGTAGGATCAATCTTATAATCTTGTATAATTTGCTCATAGAATCAGTTGTTGCTCAGATCTTACCATGCTCCCACAAAACTACAAAAACCTGATAGAAAATGTTTAGTACCTAAGCATATTAGTCAGTCTTATAACAAGAGAAGTATATTGTGCCATTGATAACATTAAACTTAATTAAAATCAACACTGACTCTAATTATGATGGAAAATACCAAAATCTTTCCAGATTTTCATTCCCTAAACATGTTATGTGAATTAAGGTGGAGTTTGACCACTACATATCATGTAAGTATGTGTTTTAGAGTTTACATATACAGAACTTTAGTCTCCTGTACAAAAATCTCAATTTTCTGAACTTACCTAGGAGGTTTTTACTTTCATTATAGACATTCTGGTACATCACTATGTCAGTTACTGTGTAGATCAGCTTTCTGCAGCCCTAGTGATTGGGTTACACTTTTTTTTTCCTGATTTCCTCCTGAACCAAATAGCTCAAAGGTCTTAAGGGTTTTTAAATATTATTGAAGACTTATATGTTTGTTTATTTTATTTCTCAGTCTCCTGGGATTTATTTATAGGATTATGAAAAACAAAGTCATCATTAGCTACCTTAATGCAAGATCGCCTTCTCTAGAAAAACCTTATAAGAAAAATGCATGATTAATCAAAGCAAGAGAAATGTCATGTACACACATTTTACAGTGGGAGGAAAGGAGCAATGGAAACCGGAAGCACCCGTCATTTTGAAATGTGAGCTGACATATTTTCTAAAATACTGACCTGATTCTGCTCTACTTGGAACAAATCTAATCTGAATTCACGTATGAAATGATGAAGCTCTGTTAGTGTATAAACACTTAATCCCTGATCCTAACGAGAACTGAACAAAAACTCACAGAAACAATTAGGGTAATCTTTTAATATGCAGGATTTGCAGTAACATAAGTGACTACAAAGGAATATCTGGTTCCAGATTATAGATGTTAGAACACATTCCAACTGATCCACCTACATTTCACTTTGTAGCCCAAATAGCCAACGGTGAAAACTATGCAGAATATATTTGAGAGTTAAGTGATTTTCTTTTAGCCAAGCATTTGTGAGATTTCCGAAGTACACATACCACCTGTCCAATCGCATATGTGAAATCCCAGGAACGCACCAAGGATTGCTATCAGCAGGAAAAAGGACTTACTGATACCTAGCAATTGTGTAACTTCAAGTAGAACACGTTCAGTAAAATCAGTATGTGATGTTTTTCAAGAGCCCCATTCTGAAAGGTTCCAGGGAAATAAAAAAACAAACAAACAAACAAAAAGAACAAAATGCACCCCCCAAAATATGAATGTACCATACGGAAAAATGATAGTGTGGAATTTTTAGGAAAATGTGAGCGGATGTTAGGCAAAAGCATATACAGGGTTGAAATGCAAGAATGACCTTATGATCTGATTGAGTAAACACACACAGAGTTTCTAATAAAGGATAGAAAGGATAAAAATCAAAACAGACATGGGAAATTGATTTTTTAAATGAGAATTCTGCGGGAAATTTGTTGCTAGGTTTTAAAGCCAAAATATTGAAATGCCCCTAGTTATTAAAAATAGAAGAAAACAGAGATTAAGTATTGTTTTAAGGCAAAACAAGCTATGATTATAAATGTTACACTTCCAAGATCTAAGTGTAACTTCCTAGGTAGGATGCAATGCAGACAGATATTCAAAGACCGGGGGAGGAGGCATGTGGATGTTCTTGGGGATGAAAAAGAAAGTCATTTACTCTTTTATTCTCAGTGTTTCGGTATCTAAACATTCAACAGCTATCCCTAGAAAGTTCCCAAAGGCACTGTGGCAAGCTACCACAGAAACTACATAGGAGAGGGAATTGCATCCCATTAGAAAGAGAAATCATGGCTTTTGTTTTCTTCATTTTCTTATTTTTTATAATAATGAAAAGGATTGAACTGGTCTAACCCCAAATTAACCACATATAATGCCTTTCAATGCTACAAAAAGCAAACTATTGTTTTCCGTAATTTTTATTTTGTGAGAGAGGGCTGGAGGATAGACTAAATTGTATTCTTCATCTCAAAGAGGTATTATATTTCATGGCAAGCTTCTCTATGCTTTTTTGTAAAGATAATTATTCACAAGAAAAATAATTTTTCCTTTGACAAAACATTTCTTCTATTTCTGTAACACATGGTGAAGTTCCTCTCCTGTACTTACTGGTTTTATGAGGTTTGAGACCTCCTGGGATATAACTGTGGTTGACTCAAAGTGGTCCCACAGGGTTGGAGTGGGAGATACTGGCGTTTTCACTTTACAAAGAAGAAAAAAAAAAGATGATTTACTCCTAGGTGACTTCTATGAGCCCGGCATTTTGAGAAAGAAACCTTATATCACATTATAATAGAAAAGTAACCGTATCACTTCAGTACAAATATAATGGCAATCAGCTTTTTAAATTAGAGTATAAATACAGATAGACAGTACAAGACAGTGATGCAAGAGTTAGATTCCAGAGCCAGAATGCCTGGATGCAAATTAGTGGTTTTTCTACTTATCAGCTGCATCTCTCTATGCCTCAGTTTCCTCATCTGCATAAAGGCACTATTGTATATATTCAATGAACAAATTCAAGTTAAATGTCTAGAATGGTGCCAGGTACATAATAAGCCTTGCCTCCTTGTCAGTACACCTCACTTGTGATTCACAATTTTCAGCTGATGGCAAAGCTGAAAGCCCCTAGAGACAACTGTTCTGATGATCATCAATAGAATAGCTACCAGTCTTAAAAGGGGACAATTATTTTGCTACCCTCACCACATGCTGTTGGTACAATCTTTGAGCAATCTTATCAAACACAGCAAGCTTGTATCCTTGAAATATGCTGATAACAAGTCTAGGAGGACAAAACTTAGGACTTATCTTTAAATCCTTATCCGTAAAGTCTACAGTTTTATTGCCAGGAGCCTTGCATAACAGTCCTCTGAAGATCTACATATTCAGAATGGCTACGATGAGATACTTAAAACACAATATATAAATAAGACTCACTTCTGGTCCCTGTGTTGTACCCAAAAGAAGGAATGCTAGGTTATTCATTTACAAAAGCTAAATAGTTCTAGGATGTTAAAATATTCATTTCAACCTCATGACACACATACATTTATTTATTCAAGTTCTCTGTTACCAAATGTCCCATTTGTTCAGAGTAATCAGGAATTTATCTAAAATGGAATAGATGTATTACATGTGCTTCTGGGCTCTCTTCCTGACTAGCGGGGACACACACCATTTAATAGATGAAATAAATGACACTTTTTATAGCTACCTGTCCTGAATGAATTCATAAAGCAGTCTCCAGTAAAGATTAACATTTGTAAGAGATTAGTCCTTTCCTAGGGCTGAAAAAGAAACCTGAGGTCATCAGCCACTGGACTTTTATAACCCTAACTTGATCAAAGGGTTCTTATAAATATTCTTTAGCACCAATTTGTAAGCTCACTGATGGCATGAGGGGCAAAAAGTCTTTGCTGTGAAGAAGGCACATTTCTGCTAGGAAACACACTGAAGATAGGCACTTGGGAGAGAAGCTAACATGTCCTCAGCACCCAGGGTTTCAGTAACTTGTTCAGTTTGTCATATGTTGTTCTAAATACTCCTTACAAAACTCCAGCAAATCTGGTATTGCTAGTTTTACAGATATGGAAATTGTACACAGAAGAGTTGAGCAACTTGCACAAGGAAGCAGAGTAAGAAGGTCATGTGCACTGTGAACCAAAGCTACCTTATTCTAAAGACCACACTTTTAAAAATATAGCATAGTGTTTAACTTCACAGGCTTGGTTCAAGTCATCTATGAGCCATGACCTAGCTATGTGACCTTGGATCAATGACATAGCCTCTCTGTGACTTAGAATCCACTTCTGTGAACTGAAGTGAAGATAAGACTGACATCATATGCCAGGTAGCTTGGTTGGTAAGAGCTTCATCTCAATATGCCAAAGTTGGGGGTTCAGTCCCCTGTCAGGGCACAGAAAAGAATCAACCAATGACGGCATAAACATGTGGAACAAGTTGATGTGTTTCTCTTTCTCCCCCTTCCTCTCTCTCTAAAAATAGATAAAATAAAATAAAATATTTTTTAAAGACTAAATCACAGATTAACAAAGATAGTGCATACCAATCACCATTCTTCAGTGCCTGAAACACAGCAAGTGATCATAAAGTGGTGGCGTTCATCACCAGATCTGGTCTCCTGCTCATAAATAGCCACTTACAGGGAAACAAGGAGACATGGCATGCAGCCACCTGGAGAGGGCAAAGTGGGGCCTGAGGGCAGTGATGAGCAATGCAAAGGAACCATCCTGAGATGGTGATTAACTGATCAAACTTGGTTCTAGCCTGATTTTGACTTTTTCCCAGACCCTCAGTCTTACACTCAAACTGATTCTAATTAGCGATATTCTCTGAGCATCCTAGAAGTGCAGATTAGACACTGACTGCCAAGGACACAAGTTCCGTGGCAACTGCAACAGAACAGGAAAAATGGGAAAGGGGAGATTTCTCAGTCGGCTCAGTTGTGTTCTTACCAAAACAACAGGTTAGCTTGAGTGATCCTTCCTGTGGCCACATTAGAGAGAAAAATAAGCTTTTTTTTTCTCCATTGAAGGAGACTGCACTTTTCTATGAGTACACAATTTTATTTCTATGAAAAACTTATGTAAATAAAATAAATTACATAGTTCATTTACATTAAATTTTATTTATGTAATAACTTTTCTGTTAGGTTTTATAACAAAGCTCCTACATTTACCAGGGTAGCACCAGATGCAAATGTATTTTAGCTATACACTGTACTTAGAATAGGTTCTAGTACAATGTTGACTCTATTATTATTACAATTATTAATAACAAAGTTGGCTTTGAATTGAGGTAGGTAAAGGAATAGGACAATCTCTGATAGGCTGCATTTGTGTGATGACCTTGTTAGTCATTAAACCATTAAAATGTTAAGTAGTCAGGCATAAGTTTCATCTCTAAAGAGCATGTGCTAGTGTTCGTATCTGAGCTGGAGTGAACCAACCATCAAAAACAAACAAACAAACAAACAAACTTATCAATGTTTGTTTTTTTCTTTCCCTCAGAGTTTTAAGCTTTTCTTTTTATTAAGTTGGACACTTAGATTTGCTATGACACAGCAGGATAGAAAAGTTCTGGTATCTACTGGCTAAGAGGCAACATGCCTCGGAGATAAATTCAGTACATTCAGAGTAAACAAAAATAGTTTTAAAATCCAGTTCTGACACTGAAGATCTGTCAAATCTTTGGGAAGATTCTTAATCTATAAAATGAAGATAATTAGATAATTTATAGAGATGTTAGCTTTGAACAATAACACAAGTAAATTACTTATTAGAATTCTAGATTAATACTAAGTATTCAGATGTCAATTACTGTTTTCCCTTTAGCCCTGTCCTGGGCTGACATTCTGCTGAGGGCTCCCAGGAATTCCGGTGGCGGCTCATGAGTGGGGCATGGGGAGACAGACTGTGTTTCATTACATCTGACACCATCCACTGTAAGACATACCATTATTTAATATACTACTAAAAACAATGCCAATAAACAATGCAACTAAATTGTGGCTCAAGCCTGACCAGGCAGTGGCACAGTGGATAGAATGTCAAACTAGGATGCAGAGGACTCAGGTTCGAGACCCCAAGGTTGCCAGCTTGAGCACAGGCTCACCTGGCTTGAGCAAAAAAAGCTCACCAGCTTGGACCCAAGGTCGCTGGCTTGAGCAAGGGATTACTTGTTCTGCTGAAGGCCCACGGTCAAGGCACATATGAGAAAGCAATCAATGAACAACTAAGGTGTCGCAATGAAAAACTGATGATTGATGCTTCTCATCTCTCTCCGTTCCTGTCTGTCTGTCCCTATCTGTCCCTCTCTTTGACTCTCTCTCTCTCTCTCTGTCCCTGTTAAAAAAAAAATGTGGCTCAATGTGTCCTTATCACTTAGAATTGTTTTGAATTTATATAAGAATAATTTTACATTTATTGAAACAAACATTTTAACCACATAATAATTTTATGTATGTTCTATAGCAGTAGTTCTTAACCTGGGTTCTATTGAACCCTAGGGGTTCGATGAGTCGGTCTCAGGGGTCCGGAGAAGCCTCTGCCACGGAGGTAAAGACACACTTGTGTAAAGTCGTGATGACACGCCCCGCTTGGCCATCACTTGCTGCAGAGGATCACGTTACATTGCTTGGCCAACCAGTGCTGCGGGGAATTTAGTGTGCGCAGTAGTCAATGGCTGTCGTAGTTGTACTTCGTGTGGTTTCTTTTCTAATATTTTAATCCATACTAAATAAATCGAGCAAAAAAAGAAAGTGGTCAGACAACTATGTACAACATGGATTCACATGTATCACTGAATGGGATGGGAGTCAGCGTCCTATCTGCATGATATGCAATGCCAAGTTGAGCAACTCTAGTCTCGCAACGGCAAAACTAAATTTGGAAAAAAAAAATCATATTTTATTTATCACTAAAGAAGGGTTCGGTGAATGCGCATATGAAACTGGTGGGTTCGGTACCTCAAAAAAGGTTAAGAACCACTGTTCTATAGTGTTAAAATAAATAAAGAATTTAAGGTATTCTTAAAACTTTATCACATTCAGGATGCAACTTTCCTCACTATCCCCCATACCCTCCAGAATCATGAATGTCTGCACTCCATTATTTTTTACAGAGTTTCCACCCAAGCTCATTTTGATACTAGTGCTCTTTTGCCCCATTCCTCTACTGAGTCGGGTCACAGGGCCTCACGAAGTGAAGGAGCTGCTGTTCAGAGTAAGCAGGAAGCGCCGCTCCCATTGTTTGATGCGTTACCAGCACTCCTGCTGAATCAGTCACAGCAGTTACTGGTGACTGACATTGCTTCCTTCTACTCTGAGGAGTGGGACAATTGCTCCTGCCTTTGGTGGCACTGCTTAGCATGTGGCACCAACATGTGTAGCACCAGTAATGCGCATAACTCAGCTAAAGTGATGGCTGCCATGGTTTAGACCAAGCACAGCACATAGGTCAAAGACATCTGAGAAAGCTACCACCTACCAGGCAGAGAGTGGCGGTAATTTGCCATCCTTTGTACTATATATCTCAATGTCACAGACATAATAATACAAAAGAAATGCATTTTTAAAAGGATAAAATACAGAATCTCAATGGGCAAACTATTAAAAAGTAACACATCCCTTCCATAAAAGTGGCTAACTAGGTCCCTTCTGTTATCAATTCATGGTTAACTGCATAACCCTCGCTTTTTTTTAGATCTGTTCTTTGCCATCTACAGTATGAACAGCATCAATAAATCTCTCGCCTTTTGCTCTCCTGCCAACTTGAATTTCAACTTCATCAATTTTTTCCCTTGCCAAAATGCCGGGAAGTCTGAGAAATACAATTTTTACAGAAAGCTGATCTTAGGCTTAACTTTAAAAGATCCTTAAATGGGGATTTGGGGGCTTTCTGAGGGACTAGAAATATATTTTTCTTCTGCATCCAAGGTGTTCTTTTCATAGGTGTATTCACTTTGGTAAAACACGAAGCTGTAAACAAATGGTTAAGGTTACTGCTCAACAAGTATTTTGCAAGTGGAAAAAAAACTATGTAGCTACAGTATGTACCCTTTTCTGTGTGCATATTATAATTTAATCAGAAGTTAAAAATAAAGCAGAAATAATAAAAAAGGTCTTCATGTATTCTAAGGAAAAACATAGGTAAAAATACATGGCATTAATCTATCAGTAAGGTTATCTTATTGCACTCTATGTTAATCATAGATTAGTCACAACTGAAGAGATTGTTTAAAATGAACCTCTGCTCCTCCAAACCCATTTTTCAGAAGCAAGGCCATCCCTAAGCCACTTATGTTACAAAGGGGTCCTGATATGGTCCTTCATTTTCCTTCCCCTCCCTATCTTAAAGTAAATACATCTTGACTTGGTCCCCTTCCATCTAGTCCTACTATCAGGCACTCACAACTTGCCACCTGGACCTCTACAATTTGATAACATAAGCAACTCTGGCCTCTACTCTTGCCTAACTTTAAATCCATTTTGTTACCATGCATCCTGAAGTGATCAACTCAAATGCATATTGGACTATGTGTCTTCCCTGATTAAAACTCTGGTGACCCATCCGAAGGCAGGTTCAGCACACAAGGATAACATGATCAGCCACATGGCCTTTCTCCATGTCACTTTCTGCTTTGCATTTAGACTTCTGATTCACATGGCTCCCCCTGCACCAGGCCTTCTCTCCATCCTGTGCCTGCATTCATGTTGATGCACTGACTTAGAACAGAGTTCTTACCCTCACCGCAAACTCTCTCTCCTCCCTCCCCCCATTCCTTCCTCTTTGGGCTTACTACTTGTATGTCAGACACCATTTTCTGGAAAACTCTTTCTGAGACTTTCTCCATGGATACTGTGTTGAATGTTCCTCCTCTTTGCTCACTTTCACAGTGTTTATGTTTCTCCCGTAGGTCTTGTCATACCTTGTTCCTATTCACACATCCTTCTCCCCTCCAGACTGTTCAACAAATATTTCTGTCTCTCTTATTCACTCTGGCCCTCACAGCCTAGCATCTCGCACTTAGTAAGTGATCTGTGAATGTTTTCTGGTCTAAAATGAACAGCAAATGATTCACTGAAATGGGAGGATGCTTCTCACAAGAATTTAATTGCCATAATCAACCTACAGCTAAGTAAGTTAACATGTTTAACTTTGTATTTGTGAAAATTTTGGCATGTTTCTTATTCATTTCTATAAGTAAGTATTATAGGTTCCTATAAGGAATAATATATAATTAATACTCATGTAATATTAATTATCTGGAATTAAAGTCTTTCAAAAATTTTCACAATATTTAAAACCTATTGACGATTTGGGTACTATGTTAAATTACTTTGCCACTAAATGATTTTCTATAGTCAAAGGATTGAAGTTTTATAGCGTGAGTGTTTTAAAATAAATAATGAGATTTAGTCACCAGGGTGGAAATACCTCATGTCCCATATAATTTTTTTTTAAAAAATTACATTGTTATTTACAGTCAGAGAAGCATCAAAGTACATTTGTAGATAGAACAGTTTGGCTTTGATTTTTGTTCATTTAATTTAAAGGAAGCTAAACAGGTATAATTTAAAAGTAGGAGACAAAAACATAAAAAAATTAATTCTAGATGAGAAGATTGCAATTATAATGGAATCATGGACATGCTCTTCAGAACGGTGGGTAAAATGAGGAAACTATAATAATTTCTTGCAATAGCATTGTTCTTCTCTAAACTGGTATAACCTGCATACGACTTCCAAAAAAGAAACATCAAAGAAATACACAGATGGAAGTTTCCTTTTGCTGGCAAGGGAACTGATTCATTTGTATCTCAGCCTTTATTTTTAGTGTGTAAACTGAATGTAGATGAAATGGAAAAGCATCCAACCACCTCCATGCTGAACTAGAACAGCCGAGGAGCATGTCAGAGGGTTTTCCGACTAAGTGGCACCATATGTGGGCCATCATTTGCAATTCTTGAGCAGTAGGTTTATTGGCAATAATTATTTTTTCTATAGATAATCACATATTTCAACCCAAAACAGCTAAACATAACAACTTGTAAGACTTCATTTACACTTAAATTATCTACCACAGTTAAGTAGAATGGAAAGAGGGGCACAAAACATTCAGCAGATAGGGCATACAATTTGGTAAAATCTATAGCCTTTCAGCAACAGTAACACATTATACATGTGCAAAATTAAAACAAAGAATAATCATTAGCTTCTGATTTTCTTTTTTATTTATTTATCCTCATAGCTTTTCTTTCTGACCAAATTTCAAACTATTTTCTTTGATTCAATCTTTCTGCTGAGTTCTGATTCAAATTCAACACATGGTCGACTAAAAATGAACCCAACTGTATCTTAGCAAAAGGCAAAGGCGAGAAGGAAAGGCAAATAAGAGTAGAGCTTCTTCTTCATCCGCCTCAGCCTGTCCCGTGTTCAGTGTTCAGCCAGAGATATTTATATGAGGAATATGTCTACTCAGACCTTCATCACTTAATCAGACCCTGAGAGAATATTTCAAATTAAGAAAAATGGGGAGTGGGAGGAGGTAGAAGAGGGTAAAGGGGGATAATAGTGATGGAAGGAGACTTGACTTGGTGTGCTAAACACACAGCACAGCATACAGATGTGTTATAGGAGCGATTTTAATGGGGATGCAACAAGAACTTTGAAAACATGCAGTACCTGACTATTTAGTCGGGGGCACTGACCTCTTTTCCCTCCGATTGTGAAATTAAAAAATGACAATGGCCAACACAACAATAACCATCCTGTGTGAATGAACTAGAATGAAACCTTTTTTGTGTGTGTGTCAGATAGGCAAATATATATTTGGTGTGCCACAGAATTTTAGTAGTTTATGTGTACCATGGGATAAAAAAGATTGAAAATCATCATATTATAGAATCATATACTTGAAACCTATGTAATTTTTATTAACTTATGTTATCCCAGTAAATTCACTAAAATTAAAAAAAAATGAACAAGACTCTTGGGACTCCAATTGCATATTACCTCTCAGTCAAATCTGCATATAAATTCTGCTACTGTGTTGAATCTTCTCACACTATAAAAACTTATAAAACTTTATCAGCATTGAAATCAAGTACCTGACTTACGGCAATCTCCTTCTGAGAAAAACAACCCTGTATGTTCCTTGCAAAGAAGAAGCTATTTTGTGTGACATAATGATTCTATTATATCGGCCATATTGGATTGGACTGGGAAGCTCCTTTCTTGCTGAAAGAGGCTATCAGACCCAGTAGTCTCTAATTTTGCCTTGCATAAAAAAAAAAAAAAAAAAAAAAAAAAAAAAGTGGCTCTGGCCAGAGAGAGCTCAGCTGGTTAGAGCATTGCTCTGATATGTAAAGTTGCTGGTTTGACCCATAGGGCACAAACAGAAACAGATCGATGTTTCTATCTCTCTCTCCCTTCTTCTCTCTCTAAAATTAATAGTTTTTAAAAATCAAATGGGGATCATCCACAACGATAGAGACCAACCACACCATTTTTTCCTCTTGCATTGTGTTGAACATGAGACACAGAGAAAAGGCAGTACAACAATAGAGAAGCAGAGATCTCAAGGGCACGTGAAACAAAGAAAAAGCAGAAAATAAGAATGACTGAATCTAAGTTGCAGCAAAGTCATCGTAGAATCAAATAACTGCTTCTAATAGAATACAAGTTCCCTGATTCCTCAGAGCCACATCAGCAGGTCTATACTCAATAACAAATCAGTAATGTTCCGGTTCTCCGCAATGCCTGGGCACACATGCCCAGACTTCTCCATAACACCCATCATCTAAGGCTACCTATCACTTCTTTCTGTAATCAAACAGAGCCCAATACAGTTCCCTTAAATGTAACTGATGGTCCATTTTTACTCTGAAATCTATACTATAGAAGACTGCATGCTTTGCTGAGCCCTATATCATCAGGCAGTATGTACTTAAAAAGTTAAATCACCTCCACTCATATCACAAACACCATTTCCACTAAAAATGGCCCTAACCAGGCAAACAACCCTGCTGCTTGATACAGTGAAATAACAACTGGGAATTATTATCCCCTAAAGGCTCATAGGTGTCCCTTTCCACCTGCACTCAAATTGTTGTTCTCTCTGCCCACCTTGCTTTCACAATATTCTTATGAGTATTGATAAACCTACCCTGTCTTCTTCTTGGTCTTTTATGCCAGTTCCTTGAAATTGAGACTTTGGCAGTAACTTGTCACTTAAAATGGTGCAGTAAAAGGCCAAGTAACTTCTAATTTGTCAAATCTAGTTTTTATCTCTTTAGTTCTCATCTTGCCTGACCTTTCCACAGCATGGTAAAAATAACTACTCTTTCTTCTTTGAAACTTTCCAAAGGAACATTAACTTCTCTCCTATCTATTTGAAATTAAGTGCATTATGAACTAAATTTCACCAACATCTGATTTTATTGGTGTCTCTTGTTAAAATATAAAATTTCAAAGACACGAGCTCTATTGGAACTTTGAACTCAGCATCTGTTTCAAAAATATTTATGTGTGATCGGTGCTATTTCACAGGTTGTTTTTTACCCCCATGGATGGACTCTGCTTCTGTCTAGCATACATTTAATTTTTGTCTTATAAACCACTAAGTTTTAAGTTTTAAGGTGGTTTATTATGCAATTGTATTGTGATGATAGATAACTGATACAGTTCTCTTGGACAGAATTTATGCTGCAAATCTAAAAGATAAGGAATAGGAGCTGAACATAATATAACTAGGAAAACACATTATTAAATGAACCATTTATTGGAAATGCTATATGAAGAATAACTAGAAGAAATTATTATGGTATGGAGCAGGAAGAGAAATAAAAAACTGCCAAGAAGTTAGCAAAAAGGTTGGAGGTGATATACTATATGGATATATCTTTGAAGTCTAGACATAGACAATCATGGAGCTAAAAAAAAGTGGTGAGAGGGACACACAGTACACATTTTTATTGCATCTCTCATGACAAAGTACATGGTAATTGTCATAGCTGTTATCATTGAGAAGATCCTCTTTAAAGAATGTTCATCATATAATAGATTTACGAGACAGGATCACTTGAGAAAAATGGCATAGATTTGCTATAGAATTGATTTCAGAAATATTCATTGAGCAAACATTTACCAAGTTCTTATCTAACTGGGGAGAGAACTAAACTGTGTACTCCAGAAGCGAATAGAAAGTCATGCATCTCTATGCTCTCTACTGTTTGCTCAGTGCCTGGGAGAGTATCTCTATTCTGAGGGATGCTCAGTAACAGTTTGTTATATAAAAGAAAATAAATGCTACATGATCGCTCCAGTCTCAACACAGGCTATCCTGTTCCTCTCTCTGTATGTCATCGCCCGCATGAGTCTTACGCAATTTTAAAAGGGCAGCTCTTTTCTAGCTCTGTGACTTAACAATGGTTTGCTTTGATTATCATCACATCCCTAGCATTTCTTCAGTAAATGGAGTGATCCTCTCTCATCATTTGCCGAATGTTGTCAGGGAAAGCAATACTGAGAAGGATTTCCTCACCCTCAGACATACACAATCTCTCTCCCTGTAGCCATTCAGTAAAGGCATAATTAGAAAATGTAATCTGTGTTTGCTTTAGTCCAGAACAACACTCTATCTCCATCCCAAAAAGAGTTTTTCAAGTGTCTAAAAGCAGCAGTGACAAGTTCAGGTGGAACTAGGTCACTAGCAAAATCAAATGTGGTCCAAATGCCAGAACTATAACAGACATAGTGCCAAATTTATCCAATTGTAGCCTTTGCTTCAGCTGGATCATCTTCTGTTTTTTTCCAACTCAGCTGTTACCATTATTCATTTTGTTGATTGCTGCCCCATTGTTGGAAATGCACAGGCATTCCATTCATTTGGAGCTTTGTTTTCTTGAAAATTGTCATCCACATTTGCATTTTTTTGGAGCTTCCTAACATAGCAACGTCCAAGAAGTTTGAAAACTTAGTGTTTGATTAAAAAAGAATTAGTTCATGAGAGAGGTAAATAAGGAAGTAGAATGGTTCCACCAAACAACAAAAAGAAGACAAAAATTCTTAATTACTTTATTAAAGCTGTTACCTTCTCCAGTACCTCTTCTAATTTAATTTTCTTAGAAATATAAATTTTGAAGAAAATTTCTAATAATTTTATTTTAGATATAAATCACCATTTTCAGTTTAAAAGCATTTGACTTGCTAAACACTGGTTGAGCAAATGAATGGACAGAGAAGCAAATAAACTGAATTAATTAGAGATCATTTGCATGGGCAACATAAAGCCTATGTATATTTTCCAAATAGAGTTTTTGAGAAATTAATGATTTTCTGAGCAGGCTTATACTATGTAACTTGAATTGTGAGAAAAAGTACCAATAAATACCACTAAATTCCAAATGGGGCATTGAAATGTAAATTCAAGTTAAAAATTACATTTCTTATATATTGTACATATTTAATAGCAACCAAAAGCCTCTATTAAAAAAAAACACATTTCAAATACTATACATAGAAAAACACATTGAAGTTTATTCTCCCCACTCCATCCTATTTTTTGTCCTAAATTTATAATTGCACCCAGCTCACAAAATATTTGGAAAGATGCAAAGCAAACATAGACAAGAAGGTAAAGTAGATGCAGTAGCTGATGGAATCAATGAATGAGAATTATCAACATTTCCAAGATAAAAAAAAAAATTAAGTCAGGAAGAGAGTTGTTTATATAACAGAAATCTTTGCAAAACTTAAAAGGTAGGTTGGTTGCTGGTTCCTACTACTGTAGATATCTAATTAATTAAGTCTATTAAAGTAAGCAGGAAAAAAAACAATGAAAACCATAAAAAAAGATTTAACACACACAGCTCCTATGACTTGGAACATTTGCTAAAAAATATGACTTGGCTCATGGTGCAATTGATGAGGGAGATACAAAATGAGGGTGAGCATTAGGAGTTAGTAGGTAGGCCTCAAATTAGGTAAAACTACCACTGGGTCTGTTAACTAGCTAGATCCCTGAATAGATGGTTACAGATGTAGAATGTCAGTGACTTCCATTCATTTTGGAAAACCAAAGCCATGGGACAAATTTTCCAACTTATTCTAGGCCAACAGCTAACTCTTGACTATCCTAAATTAGAAAAAAGTCTTTACTTTCTATACATGTTAAGCATTTTAGTTTCATTACTATATTATAATGAGAAATATTAAGATGAATTAAACAATATGTAAAATCTGAAGTCTGGGTATTTTTGAAATATGAGCCTGAGTAATATGAAATACATAGTATTGGTTGGGAATCTCTTTTGTCTACTAATCAAGGAAAGTAAAACAATGTCTGCTCAGGGAAACAATTCTGAAAACACACATTATTAAATAAAAATATTGTGAGTACTTACAACAGTGTCTGGAACACAGGAAATTATTATTTAATTATATATTATATTACATTATATTATATCACATCATACTACATTATTTTTTAAATTGATTAAAGCTCTGGACTGTAGTCCAGAAAGCTTTGAGTCTTAGGCCACATTTTACTTTATTTTACTTCGCAAAAGTAGCTTCATTTTGTGAGCCTGAAGGCTTCATCGGTAACACAGAAAAACAACAGTTTTTACCTCACAAGCCTGTTGTAAAGATTAAATGAGTTCATGTTTTCACAGGGTCTGATGACTGTTAATGACCATGTTGATGTTAGAAGCAACGAACAATAAGGGGTGCTTGCTAGATGCCGACATCATACAAAGCAAACATAAAAAAATGTTTAGCCAAAAACTAGTCTAGCTGTTATACTTATTTGTTATAAAAATAAAGCACAGAATATTTAGCTAACGATAACTAATTACATGCAAGCAAATGTTAAATGAGGCAATAAAATGATGGATGACGTTTTGCAGAGTTGCTACTGGAGTTCATGTCTTTGCAGTGTGTCTATGTGTCTTTGCATGTCCCTGTTATTACATTTTACATTATCTAGGACAGGGGTCCCCAAACTATGGCCCACAGGCTGGCATGCGACCCACTGAGGTCATTTATCTGCCCTGCTGCACTTCCGGAAGGGGCGCCTCTTTCATTCGTCGTCAGTGAGAGGAGCAAAGGATGCATCCACACCCATAGTTCCCATTGAAATACTGGTCAGTTTGTTGATTTAAATTTACTTGTTCTTTATTTTAAATATTGTATTTGTTCCTGTTTTGTTTTTTTACTTTAAAATAAGATATGTGCAATGTGCATAGGGATTTGTTCATAGTTTTTTTTTATAGTCCAGCTCTCCAATGATCTGAGGGACAGTGAACTGGCCCCCTGTGTAAAAAGTTTGGAGACCCCTGATCTAGGAGGTAATGCTGGCATAATCAAACATCCAAAAAATTAACCATTCCTTGGTAACTGTCAGCTAACCATCTCAGAACTCAAAGGATGGTAAATTATTTTGCCTTTACTGTCCCTTCTAGAAGCATTTTGATCTAATTTACATAAATTTGATATGCAAAAAATAAATCATGTAGCATTGTGATGTTAAGTCACTAAGATTTGAAAATTGTTTCTGCAGCACTGATCAATGGAAACAGATTGACAAAGCAACATTTTATAAACAGAAAAAAAAATACTAATAACAACCAGATAGTGGATGTAGAGTATATTAGTCGAAATAAGCTGCTATAACAACATACCATAGGCTGGGTGGCTTAAACAACAGAACTTTATTTTTGCACAGTTCAGGAGACTAGAAATCTCCAGTCTGGGGTTTGGTGAGAGCTCTCTTCCTGGTTTACAGACAACCACCTTCTCAGTGTGTCCTCACATAGCAGAAAGAAAGGGAGAACAAATTCTCTAGTGTCTTCAATTGCAATGGCACTTATTCTATCATAAAATGTCCCCCCACCCCGTGACCTCATCTAACCCTAATTATCTCCCAAAGGCACTGTCTTTAAATACCATATTGGGTTAGGGCTTTTAACGTTTGGATTTTGGGATGATACACATCAGTTTAGAGCAGAGGTTCTCAAAGTGCACCCTAGAAGATTTCCAGGTGTGCCCTATGGTATTCCAGAGAAATATGTGCCTGTTGGGGACCAACAACCAATAGGGTTTTTGGAGTTTAGATTTTTGGGGGACAGGGGTATGGGAAATTGGCTGTAAGTTGACAGTCTGCCCAACTCCCCACCTCATTTGCCTGATTAGGTTGCAAAATGCTGTTAAGCTGTGGTGCTGGATTGTTTACACTACCTCCCATGTTCCCCGGAAAAACTGGAGGTAAGTTTCTTCTATCCTTTGTTTGGTGTAAAGTTAAGATGATATGCATTGTGGGGGTTTTCTGCACTCAACACAATTAAGAGTAAAAAAGAGGAATTCTTTCATGTATTTATGAGAATTTGCATTTCAAATATATTGAAAAAATCATTAGGACTCATCAGGCTTATGTTTCTCATAAACACAAAAATGAAAAAACTTAACACATTCACACCAGGACCTGCCAAATTTATTAAATTTTACTAAGAATGTATCTATATACATGAAAAGATAACTTTTCTGTTGTTTCTTTTTATTTTTTAAGCCCTCCTTTTTACAAATTCTTAAAAGCATAACTTGAAAAATGTAACATAAAATTGTTCTTTAATGTCAGAATAAATTTAATTTTGTCTTATTTATTTCATTTAATTACCATAAAAGCATGGTTGGACTTTATATTTTTTCTGTAATATTTGACTTAATTATTATAACATAGTTCTCAGAAATTTGTATATTAAAATTATTTGTAGGATATTAAATGTGCCCTGACTTCAAATAGTTTGAGAACCAATGGTCTAGGGCATAAATATAGGAGAAATTGTCAAGTTAGACAAAGGTAAGGACACAATGTTGGAACCTGAATAGTTGGAGCAACAAATCACAATTGTGCAATGACTGAGTATACTAAAAACATTGGCCACATACAATTTTTATTCAGTGGCCTCTGGATTCTCAAGAGATGGTTACAAAAATATCACCTCTCAGAAAAAAAGAAGAAGAAAGACTCAAGACTAATGACCAGCACACAAGCATAATGTAAAGAAGCCACACAATTAAACACTAGCATATAGTTGATTAAGGGGGTATGGAATTAAAAGGCGGATATGAAGAGAAAAGCTTACCTGATTTATCCCTATCCCCTATAGCAATAGTTTGTTCTAGGACCCTTTATCATGAACTCAAGACAGGTAGGCAATTGGAGGTTCAGATCACTGAATGCTTACAGGCAATCTTGGACTTTCCTCTATTTAAAATTGCCTTTTAAATCAGCTTCTGTTTTATTTCTTAATTTCTTTAATTGAATCTTTATCTCACTTTGTTTATTATCTTTTTTCACTTCACTAAAGGTCTTTCAATTCTCAACAAATAGTTTGCTTTTCTTTCAAAAGATTAGTAAGAATGAATGGGACTGCTTTACTTTTGAAAGAGCAAGGTTGAATGAAGCTTGAGCTGCCAGGCATCAAGTATAGGATTGTGCTCTGACTTTAATCACTTCCCCCACAAGAGCACTTTAAGAATGTTAAGGAAGCCTGAACAGGTGGTGGCACAGTGGATAGAGTGTCAGACTAGGATGTGGAAGACACAGGTTCAAAACCTCGAGATCTCTGGCTTGAGCATGGACTCACCAGCTTAAGAGTGGGGTCGCTGATTTGAGTGTGGAATTGCTGGTTTGAGTGTGGGATTATTTATATGACCCCATGGTCACTAACTTAAGCTCAAAAGTCGACGGCTTAAAGACCAAGGTCACTGGTTTGAGCCCAAGGTCGCTGGCTTGAGCAAGGAATCACTCACTCAGCTATAGTCCCCCTGGTCAAGGCACATATGAGAAAGCAATCAGTGAACAACTAAGGTGCTGCAACAAAGAATTGATGCTTCTCACCTCTCTTCCATTTTGTTTGTTCGTATCTGTCCCTCTCTCTGACTCTTTCTCTGTCTGTCAATAATAATAAAAAAAGAATGTTAAGGAAATAGAGTTATGAGCTAACAGATTAGTTGCACAGCATATATCGGGACAGAGGGTCCTTGGGTTACAAGATAATTCTGTTTCTACAATAGTGATGTAACCCAAATTTTGGTGTAAGTCAAAATACACCCTAGCCTAAGTCACTTACCTATTCTAGCAAGTTGTAAAATCATAATCTAGAACATAAAAACACAAGGAAGCCCCAGAAAAAGAAAAAGGACATGACTACTCTGTACTGTACACGGTACTGCATATTCTTTTGCAGCGTTCAACCAAACTATATAGTTTGCCCACGTAGTCTGTAAATACAACGCTAACAGCATACGCTGAAACACCGTTTCAATTTTTTTAAGTTTTTATGGGAATGAGTGTCATAAACTCGAAAGGTTTTATGTCTAAACTGTCATAACCCGAGGACCCCTTGTAATTAGATTAGTCAGAAACTAATCACTAGAAGAACTAAGTTATAATGACCCTCAGAAGGCTGGTTCAGTCGCAACTGTATGTCAAAGAATTCAGTCCTTCATTAAAAGAGATCTGCATATATGTTTGAAACATCCATGATAATAGCAAAAACTTGAAAGAAAAAAGAAAACACCCTAGCCAATGGCAAAATCCTGGCATTGGAGTGAAATTAATTAGGAAAACATTACATATCAAAAAGTTCAGTCTCTAGATGAAGCAGACACCTCAGGAAAAACCTGTATAATAACATTAATTACAATAAAATTATATTATTTAATCCTTAGCATTCATTAAAGATTTGTTAGTTGACAGATCTAAAACTAAGGCTTAGATATTTTAATTTTTCAAAACTATTATTCCAGTATTGTCAGAGGAGTTTGTGTTAGATTGAACTCTCCACAGTTAACAATTATAATATCAAAATATTAAGGAAAAAACTATTTGATGACACTGGAGAGTGATCAAAACCAATCATAAACTGGAGAATGTTATGCCACTGAAAGAAAAGAGCCACACTGGTTAGGACCCCATGTTATGTGGCTTCTCTCCTGAAGACACTGCCTCATTCATACTGAAGAACAGCTAGGGATGTCAGAAAATGGAAGGAGAGGCTGAAATTGAGGAGGGTGGGTGGTAGTGTCAGGAAATAAGGTGACAATAGCAATTAGGGAAGTTACCCCGTCTGAATAGTTTTACAAACATGAGGAGAAAGAATCCAGATTATGAAAAGTAGAGGTAAGAAAAGATAAGAACTTAGAGAAAGATAAGATCTCAATGTTGAAATGTTAGAGCCTGATCGACCAGAAATGCACATGTCCATGGGTGCTGGAAACATTAGTCACCACAACCTTACTGTGGAAGTTAAAATCCTTGCTGACCCAGGGCTAAATTTGTTTGAAGTTGACTTGAGACCCAAGGTAAAAGGTGGGAATCTGAAAAAGGTGAGCCAAGATTTGAGCTTCTTTCAGAGCAGGCAGAATTCAGAGTTTGAACTTCACCAAATACAAAAGATTCTTTAAACCTTTTAACCCTTTAAGATCACATCTTAGGGACAAAGGCTAAGGGCTTATCCAAAGACTAAAAGATAAAACTGAAAAGAGTAAAGTCTCCATAAGGTTATGCTAATTGTACAAGATTTTTTAACAGCATACTAGAACAAAAATTAATAGCCTTAAAGAAGGAGAATAAAATTCAGAGTTTCTACAACATTATTCTTAATTTCCATATATATATTTAATTAGAAATACAAAGACATAAAAACTTGATCTATAGCCTAAAGAAAAAAATTAATCAATAGAAACTGGACCCACATTACCCAGATTTTGGAATTAATAAGAAAAGTCTTCAGAGAAGTTACTGCTCACAAAAAATAGGGGATATTTCAAAATAAATATGAAACAATAAACAAAAGAGCATTTGATATTTTTTATTAAACAAGAACATCAGAAAAGCAAATGACAAGTCAAAGAAAGGCTTTTGATTATGCAAGTGAGATGCAAATCCAACTTTATTTCTGGTAAAAATGCACTACACAAAAGATTGAAAATACTGGAGTATCTGTACTTTCCTTGATCCTCTAATTTTTGTGAGCAGTATACTATAAATATATTCAAGACTTAAAAGAAAAGATGATAAATAGTGGAGATAAAGAATCTCAGCAGAGGAAAGAAAACTATATAAAACTAAATAGCAATTCTAGAACTAAAACAAAGAAACAATATGTCAAATAAAATTTTAGACTGACCAGGCATTGGTGCAGTGGATAGGAACATCAACCTGGGACAGTGAGAACCCAGGTCTGAAACTCCTAGGTCACTGACAGGAGCACGGGCTCATCTGGCTTGAGTGGAGGCTCACCAGCTTGAGCACAGAGCTCCTGGCTTAAGCACATTGTTATAGACATGACCTTATGGTCATTGGCTTGAGCCCAAGGTTTCTGACTCATCTGGAGCCCCCCCAGTCAAGGCATATATGAGAAAGCAATCAATTAACAACTAAAGGTGCTGCAACAATGAGTTGATGCTTCTTCTCATCTCTCTCCCTTCCTGTCTGTCTGTCCCTGATTTTCTTTCTCTCACTTGCTAAGTTTATTGGACTGGTTTAAAAGAACATGGTAGACATCCAAAGAAAGAGTAATTGAGCTAGAAGACAGCTGGCCCTCTGCATCCTTGGACTTCACATCTGCAGAGCCATCCAATAGTGTATCAAAAATATTCAGGAAAAAAAAAATCTAGAAAGTTCCAAAAAGCAAGAAGATTTGAATTTGACACACACCAAGCACTATGCTCAACCCACATGAATAAAGTGATATGTAGGCACACCTTGCCATAGCCTCTATGCAAATACTACATCATTTTATGTAAAAAATTGTGAGCATCAGTGGATTTTGGTATTTGAGGGGGTTGGTCTAAAAACCAAGGACAACTATAAATAGACTTTAGGCAATATAAAGAGACAAAAATGTTAAAAAAAAATGGAGCTTTACTGACCAATGGGACCATCTAAAGAGTTAGCTGTGTATAAGTTGAACTTCAGAAAGAAAGTAGAGATAGAATGGCATATAAAACATAGTTGAAGAAATACAAGCTGAATATTCTCCAATTTAATGATACATCTTTAGTTATGGATCCAGGAAGGTCAACAAATTTCATATAGGAGGAATATATAGAAAACCACATCTAGACATATCATAGTCAAAATTCTGAATAAAAAGATAAAAATAAAATCTTGAAAGCAGCCAGAGAAAAACAATACATTATATACAAAGGAGCACTGACTTGAAGACATACTGACTTGTCTTTAAAAACAATGGCTGCCACAGTACAATAGAACAATATAATTAAGTGCTGAAAAAATAAACATTTAACTAAAATTCAACATTCAGAAAACAGATAAAGACAAAACAAATACACAAACAGCAGCAACAACAACCAAAATAAAACATTATCAGACTAATGGAAGTTAAGACAACAGGCAGCAGAACTGTATATAAAAAATGTTAAAACAAGTATTTTCATACTGAAAGCCACAGGAAAGAACTGAAAAAGAAACAGTAAATTTATGAGTAAATAAAGACAATTTTTATACAGTTGCTGTATAAAAATATTTAATAACTTAATATTTAATAGAAACAGTTTTAAGATTGTACTATAGAATACATAGAATATGTAGATGAAAAGAAGTGACAAAATATCACAAAGGATAGAGCAAGTTAACTAAATTTAAATTTTATGCAAGTATCTTACATTTTATGTAAAGTGGTACAATACTATCTCTACATAGACTGTGATAAATTAAGGATGAGCATTCTTCACATAAAGATCACTGAAAAACAAATAAAAATTTTTAACTAAAGCCATGAAATCCATTCAGTCAAATGGAATAAAAAGAAGCTAACAAATACTTAATTGATTAACTAAGAAGGCATGAAAGAAAGAATTTAATACACACACACATATATACACACACATACGTGTGTGTGTGTGTGTGTGTGTGTGTTCACCTGACCTGTGGTGGCGCAGTGGATAAAGTGTCGACCTGGAACTCTGAGGTTGCTGGTTCAAAACCCTGGGCTTTCCTGGTCAAGGCACTTATGGGAGTTGATGATTTCTGCTCCACCAACCTTCTCTCTTTCTCTCTTTCTCTCTCCTTTCTCTAAAATGAATAAGTAAAATCTAAAAAGAAAGTTTAAATATATATATGTAATATGTATGATATGAAGAAAATGATAGGTTCAAACTTATCAATGAGTATATTACATGTTTCTATACTTAACACTTAAATAAACTGCATACAAAATACAAAATTATATGCTGTCTACATGATCTGTACTTTAAAACATTTTTTTTAATTTTTTATTCATTTTAGAGAGGAGAGAGAGAAAGGGGGGAGGAGCTGGAAGCATCAACTCCCATATGTGCCTTGACCAGACAAGTGCAGGGTTTTGAACCGGCAACCTCAGCATTCCAGGTCGACGTTTTATCCACTGCACCACCACAGGTCAGGCCAAGATCTGTACTTTAAATATAAATATTGTAAAAAATAGAAAGTGATAAATTATGCAAATAGTAAGCAAAAGAAAGCTGGTAGAATATATTTTTATCTGAAAAGTCTTCAAATAGAGAAATAGAAACTACAACCAAATGAGACACAAATATACATCCATCAGAAAATCTAAAATGCAAAAGATTGGCAATGTCAAAAATGAAAAAGCTTTGAAGCACCTTGAATTCTTATGCTTTGTTTGATGGAATAAAAAATGGTATCACTACTTTCAATAACAGTTTGGGAATTTATTTTTATAAAGTTAAACATAAAGGTACCCTATGGCCTAAAAATTGCACTCCTAAGTGTTTATTCAAAAGTAATGAAAACATTGTTAACAGAAACACTTATATAAGAACACTCATAATGATTTTTTTCACAATGCAGATGACTCTTGAACAACGTGAGGTTTAGGGGTGTCAACCCTCCAATGCAGTTGAAAAGTCTCATATAACATTTTTGTTTTTTGTATTTTTCCAAAGTTAGAAGTGGGGAGGCAGTCAGACAGACTCCCACATGCGCCCGACCGGGATCTACCCCGCAAGCCCAACACGAGTGATGCTCTGCCCATCTGGGGCATTGCTCTGTTGCAGCCGGAGCCATTCTATACCTGAGGTGCAGGCCTTGGAGTCATCCTCAGCACCTGGGCCAACTTTGCTCCAATGGAGCCTTGGCTGTGGGAGGGGAAGAGAGAGATAGAGAAGAAGAAGAGGGGGAAGGGTGGAGAAGCAGATGGGTGCTTCTCCTGTGTGCCCTGGCTGGGTATCGAACTTGGGACATCCACATGCTGGGCCAATGCTCTATCACTGAGCCAACCACCCAGGGCCTACTCATATAACTTTTGATTGCCCCAAACTAAAATACTAATAGCCAACTGTTGACCTGAAGCCATACTAATAACCTAAATAGTTGATTAACATGTATTTTTATATTATATGTATTATATATGTATTCTTACAACAAAGTATTATATGTATTATATATGTATTCTTACAACAAAGAAAATGTTATTATGAAAGTCACAGGGGATAAAATATATTTACATTATTTATTTTAATAAATCTATGAATTAGTGGACCCTCACAGTTCAAAGTCATGATGTTCTAGTGTCAATTATTAATAAAAAATACTGGGAATAGCATGACTATCCATTAACTGAAAAATGAATAAACAAATTCTAGAACATTTGTAAAATGAAATATAACTCTGCAAGGGAAAGAAAGAAACCACTAGTATATATGACAATATAAATGAATCTCAAAAACATGTTAAGCAAAATTAGCCTAATGCAAAGAGTACACAGTATACCATCACCTTTATAGAAATTCAAGAACAGGCAAGACAATCTATGCTGATAAAAATCTGAACATAGTTAGCCTCTGGGGTAGGAATGGGCCAGGGTGGACACTAAGAAGCTTTTTGTGTTTGATAGTGATTTCTGTGTCTGCATAGGAGTACTGGTTCTTTATATTAACACTGTGGAGAAATGTTTATGTGGGTGTATACATTTATCAAAACTCATACTCTTAAGAGTTGAGAATATCACTGGATGCAAATTTTTCTTCAATGAGAAAAGTCACAATTCCAAAGAATGACAGAGCAGGAATTATAAAGCTCATCTAAAGTCCAGTCTCATGCCTTTTTCACCATTCCACTCTACTCTCATTAACATTAAACTCTGCCAGGGATTATAGACTATGATTTAGGTTGGTACTTTGGGCTTATGAAAAACTATCTTATTTTTGTTTTTCTAATAGCAACATCTTCCTTTTCTACAATTTTATTTCTGCAAGAGAAAAAAATAAGTGATCCCCTTCGAAAGTTGTACCAAGTTCTTTAAAACTGCAGGGGTGCCAATTAATACAGTTTCAGAAAGTGCCTGAACTTAAATCCCAGAGCAACATTGCCCTATTACTGAGTACACACTCCATGAAATACTGGGTTGCTCTCTAAAGCCCATATTTCAACAATCTCTACAAGAAAATAAGATATACACAAAAATGTGAGTTCATGAGGTGAGCATATCATAAAAGTGTAGGTTCTTTAACTCTGTCCCACTTTTCAATTGCATTTTTAAAATTAATTTTAATGGGGTGACATTAATAAATCAGGGTACATATGTTCAAAGAAAACATCTCCAGGTTATCTTATCATTCAATTATGTTGCATACCCATCACCCAAAGTCAATTTGTCCTCTGTCACCTTCTATCTGGTTTTCGTTGTGCCCCTCCCCTCACCCCTCTTCTTCCCTCTCCTCCCTCCCCAACCCCGTAACCACCACACTCTTATCCATGTCTCATAGTCTCGTTTTTATGTCCCACTTATGTATGAAATCATGCAGTTCTCAGTTTTTTTTTTTTTTTTTTTGCTTTACATATTTCACTCTGTATAATGTTATTAAGGTCCATCCATTTTGTTGTAAATGATCCAATGTCAATTAGACAACCTAGGTGAAATGGAAAAATTTCTTGAATCATATAATCTTCCAAAAATCAATCTGGAAGAATCAGAAAACCTAGACAGACGAATTACAACAAATGAGATAGAAACGGTTATCAAAATACTCCCAAAAAGGAAAAGTCCTGGACCTGATGGCTTCACAATTGAATTCTACCAAAACTTCAAAGAAGAATTAACACCTAATCTCCTCAAGCTATTTCAAAAAATTCAACAGGAAGGAAGACTTCCAAACTTCTTTTATGAGGCGAGCATAATTCTGATCCTGAAACCAGGCAAAGACAACACAAAGAAAGAAAATTATAGGCCAAGATCCCTGATGAATTTAGATGCTAAAATTCTCAACAAAATATTAGCCAACCAGATCCAGCAATATATGAAAAACATCATAAACCATGATCAAGTGGGATTTATTCTGGAGAGGCAAGGCTGGTTCAATATTCACAAATCAATCAATGTGATTCTTCACATAAACAAAAGGAAGGACAAAAATCACATGATAATTTCAATAGATGCAGAAAAAGCATTTGATAAAATCCAGCACCCATTCATGATCAAAACTCTCAGTAAAGTGGGAATACAGGGATCATTCCTTAACATGATAAAGGCCATCTACGATAAACCGACAGCAAACATCATACTAAATGGACAAAGATTAAAAGCAATCCCCTTAACATCAGGAACCAGGCAGGTATGCCCCCTTTCACCACTCTTATTCAACATAGTTCTGGAAGTCTTAGCCACAGCAATCCGACAAGAAGAAGAAATAAAAGGCATCTAAATTGGAAAAGAGGAAGTAAAACTGTCATTATTTGCAGATGATATGATATTGTATATAGAAAATCCTAAAGTCTCAGTCAAAAAACTACTGGACCTTATAAATGAATTCAGCAAGGTGGCAGGATATAAAATTAATACTCAGAAAGCAGAGGCATTTTTATATACCAACAATGAACTGTCAGCAAAAGAAATTAAGGAAACAATCCCCTTCACTATTGCAGCCAAAAAAATAAAGTGCCTAGGAGTAAATTTAACCAAGGAGGTTAAGGACTTGTACTCGGAAAATTATAAAACATTGATAAAAGAAATCAAGGAAGATATAAACAAGTGGAAGCATATACCGTGCTCATGGTTAGGAAGAATAAACATCATTCAAATGTCTATATTACCCAAAGCAATTTATAAATTTAATTGCATTTTTAAAAAATCTACATTGAAGATATAAGTCAGTCCCTATGACCTTCTGTGAGAAAAGCTGTGTTTTTTTTTTTTTTTTTCTTTTGCAATATAGCTGTGAACTCTTCTGGGTTCAATGTCTTTCTCCATTCCTTGTGAATGCATTCATTCATTCCATCATAGCAGTTACTGAACTATTATTATATGTAACAGGCTAAAATTAAGGTCCAGCAGATACAGGATACAGGTCCTGGCTTTATGAGACTCATAGTCTAATATCAGTTAAGAGAAATTAAAAAGATAATGCTGCTACTTCATAGTAAGTTCTAGAGAATAATAAAGCTCATGAACATCCAGAAGAATAGTTCATAGTAATGTAAGTATGCTAGTGCTTGTATACTATTTCTCAGAGGGAGAAATAATGCCTTCTTCATCTCACATGTATGCACACCAAGTTCATCTTTTTCTTAAATGGAAAATGTAGCATATGCATAACCCATCACTCTGAGGAGCCTAAATAGATTGTGACATCTTTCTGCTCTATAAACAAATGAAGACCATTATGTGGTTATTACCCATCTTAGGTGTTTTATTATTATTATTTTTTTAGGTGTTTTATTATTTTAATGGTACCTAAAAATATTTTCTAACAGTTTTCTTTACCATAGCTATATCTATAGTCTTACTAAAGAGTAAAACCAAAATATTAAGGACATATATTCCCACCTGGAAATTTTTCTTTAGGTAATTTCTCCTCTGCTGTTTAGAAGGCTACATAAATAGATAGGAATACATAATATGTGAAATTAATTCACAAGATGAGAAAAAAGTCTCATATCTGACTCTAAACTTTAGGGTTGGTAGACATTTTTTAATGACATCATGTTCATTTTTTGATAGCTCAAAAGTGACTCCAGAAACCACTAGTTGACCCATGGAATTGTGTCACACAACATAAACGGTGAATTAGATTTTCTAGGTAATCAAAACTATCCTTATAGAGTTATAGATGTAGGTTTCACTGTTATTATTATTTTTAAAGATTTTATTTATTCATTTTAGAGGGAAGAGAGAGAGAGAGAGAGAGAGAGAGAAGGGGGGAGGAGCAGGAAGCATCAACTCCCATACGTACCTTGAACAGAAAAGCTTAGGGTTTTGAACAGGTGACCTCAGTGTTCCAGGTAGATGCTTTATCCACTGAGCCCCCATAGGTCAGGCAGTTTCACTGTTATTATTTCAACATGAAAATGACCAAACAAATAACTAACAGCTAGATTTGAAATTGTTAATTCACTTATCCAGGCATTCAAAGTGCTATGGATTACACTTCCTGGCATGTCACTTCAACATTTATGACACAAAGCTAAATCACTACAAGACAGAAACAGCTGTTACTGGGAAAATAAGGGAACTCTGTAAAAAATTTAAAATTCATTCTGGGTAATCAGTTTCAATATTGAAAATTAACAGCTGCTTTGAAAACACAAAATCCATATGTTTCAGGCTTTATTTTGCCTTTGTCTTTTTGCCATTTTAATGTTGGTCATCAAGTTCTCACAGCTGAGATATGCAATATATTGGGCTTTCACCAATTACCTGCTTCTTCAAAGAGATTTGATGGCTCCCTATTGTCTTCTACAAGTCATAGGTATGGCAAATTCAAACAATGCTGGGCAATAATTAAAAGAGAGGAAGTTTCACGAAAAAAGGGGGCTAAAAATAAAGTGTTAAATGAAGCAAAGGAATCTAGGATTTTAACATGTGAGATCAGGCTGTAGAATCTGCCAATTGAAAAGCTCTGATCACCTCTCAAATAAGTTTTTAGTAGTGTCAAGAGTATGGAGTCTGACCTGACCAGGTGGTGGCACAGTGGATAGAGCGTCAGATTGGGATGCAGAAGACCCAGGTTCGAGACCCCAAGCTAGCCAGTTTGAGCGCAGGACCATGTGGCTTGAGCAAAAGCTTGTCAGCTTGGACCCAAGGTCGCTGGCTCCAGCAAGGGGTTGCTCGGTCTGCTGAAGGCCCGCGGTCAAGGCACTTGTGAGAAAGCAATCAATCAATAACTAAGGTGTTGCGAAGGCAACGAAAAACTAATGATTGATGCTTCTCACCTCTCTCTGTTCCTGTCTGTCTGTCCCTATCTATACAAAAAAAAAAAAAAAACCCCAAAGAGAGTATGGATTCTGAACTGGCAAATATAGTGAAGCGAGGGAAGCAATGAGGAGTACCTTGTTCATAATACTAACATGAATGGGAGGTTCCTCAGTCCATTACTTATTTTAACAATCCTAATTCATTTATATTTTGAGACTTATTATTAATGGGTGATTTCAAGCTGTCCTCAAGATTTTCCTGAATGGAGGATTTTTCTTCTGTGGATACCACTCCACAGAAGAAAAAAATGTTTTAGGGGCCAGTTTAGAGTTCTCCACATAATTCTCCTTTCAGACCAGGGTTATAGGAGCAGGGCCTCCGACTGGACAGAGACCTGCAGCCAAAGATTCATATTTTTCACCTCGGTGGATTACTTCTGCATTGCAAAATACAGCAGTAGCTGTTTTCTGGTGTTCCACATCCCGTCAGACGTGCCTATGTGTGGGCACAGTGCTCACTTGGACTGTCCATCTAAGGAGCATGGGCTAGGGCTCCCAACCAGCTTCCATGGTAGGTCTATCTACCATTCTCCTCTACCTGTATTGGGAAAGTGAAGAAGTTGGCTTTGCCTCATGTCCATTGGCAGCTTTAATTTAAGAGCGGAGATGTGATAACACTAAATTAGGACCCATTTCATATTGTATCCTTATTTGTTCCACATTTAGGTTTTGTGTTTCTTATTAATCAGTTATAATTAAGATGGAAGAAGGGGAAACAGAAGAATGCTACATAAGCTCACTATTAATGTTCACTTGTTTTTGCCTTCATTTCCCAGTTACATGATGATTTTGTACAATAAAGAAGGTATCTTGTCTTTGACCTTGGTTCCTAGGAAGAACTTTAAGATCCCTTTCTATTTCCCAAATGTTGGGAATGTATTTTTCATGTTAATAGTGGACTTATGTTAGGATCCTAGACAGTTTCCAATGAAGGTTGATCAGCAGAAATACCAACAATGTGATTAAAGAATTGGAAACTTAGACCATCCGAACCTAAGAAGATGGGAAGTAGAGACTTAGTTTAATCATGTGGCCAATGGTTTATTCAACCAGACCTCTGGAATGAAACCTAAGTAAAAGTTCTAAACATCAAGGCTCAGTGGGGTTTCCTGGTAGGTGAACACACTGATGTCCCTGGTAGGTGATGCACCCAGACTCTATGACAGGAGAATATGGAAGCTCTGTGCTCCCTTCCAGACCTTACCTTAAGTGTAATTTTTATAATAAAACTGTATTCTTAAGTATAGTACTGTCTTGAGTTCCGTAGGTCATACTAGTAAATTACTGAAACTGATGGAGTTATGGGAACCCTTAAACTTATAGGTGGGATGTCAGAAGTGTAGGTGACCTGGAGACATTTTATATGTTCCTGCCATCTGAAGTAAGGGCAGTCTTGTGGAAGATTAAGCCCTTAATTTATGGGGCTGAGCTAACTCCAGGTGGTTAACATAAAAACTGTATTGCTGTGCAACCAAGTGATGCTGGCCATTGGTGTTGGTACAGAATAGAGCCTTAATGAGCCAACTGGCCAGAGATCCTTCAAGGTAAAGTAGCCCAGAATAATTTTGTAGGTATAATAGAAGTTTATAGAGTAAGTACTTGAAAGAGATCCATAAAGACAACTGATTCACATAGCTATAAAGTTAATATATTAGTTTAATAGTCTTAATTTCAAGCAATAGAAACAATAAAGCATATGTGTAGATATGTATGTATATATGCAAAAGTACTTTATATATGAATTATATATAGTAAGGTATTATGTGCAAAATCTCCACTTCACTTGTCAAGCAATTTTTTAAGTTCAAAAACCAGTTGAAATAGATAGCTTCTGAATCCAAACTTCTTTTCAAATTCAACCCCTTTTTACTTCCTGATTCTGTAGCTTAATTCCACACACTCTCAATAGTTTATTATGGTCATTTTCAAGCATATTAAAAAGTTTTAAAATATTACAATGAATACCTATATATACATTATTTAGTTTCTACTACTGATATTTTATTATATTGCTTATAACAAACCCATCCTTTACCCATACATGAATTTAATTTATTTTTCATGAAGTTCAGGTACACTTTTCTCTAAGTATTTCAAAATGCATATAATTAACTAGTGTTCAATACTTTTAAAAATTTATGTAAAATTTATTTACACTGGAAAACACAAGTCTTGAGCAGCACTCCCAAAGGGAAATCCCAGAAGACACCAGACACTGCTGGGACCAGTTCTAGCTCTGAGAGTCAGCTCCTGCACAACAACTTGTACACTGTGGTCAGGGTTGATCCTCAGTCAGCCAGCCTAAAGGTTAACACCACTCATGGATGAGCTAACAGCCAGTAAGACTCAAATATAACAGGAGAGCTCACATAACCCACATAATCCACACAAGGGACATTCCTGGAGCACCTAGCTCAGGTGATCAGGGAGAGACTCCACCACTGAGCCTCCCATGACACCTATTACATAAATCTACCATGCTAAGATTGGAAGACACAGCAGATCTTCCTAATGCTAATATGCAGAAACAAATACTAGAAGGAAGCCAAAATGAGGAGATATATATTGAGTTTTGAAACTGCATATATGTGTATAGTCCAAGAAATGTATAACATCAGAGTCACACCAACATTATAATCTTCTCCCCAAAGCCCCAGAAGCAACCATTATTTTAATTAATTCCAGCATACATTAATTCTGCATATTCTAGAATTTTATATAAAAATAACTACACACTATTTATTCTTTTAGGTAAGGTTTCATTTACTAGTAATTTGGGATTTCAATAAGTCTGCTACTTTTTCTTGAGAAAATGTGCATTTTAGTGAATCAAAAGAGAATTTGGTAAAATAACCAACAGCCAAAAAGAAGTAGGCCTAAGTGGACACAAAAGAGATACTGTCCTCTGAAACTGACATACTGGCCCCATTCTTCATGACAACTCATTTTTCTCTCATCTTTTTATCTCATGAAGATAATAAAGACTGAATTTCAAATGAAATACAAAAAGTGCTCATACCATATAAAATAAAAAATGCACGCTTATTTGCCAGGTACTCTGTGGGAAAGGGTGCTTTCTGCATCCCCACAGTCCCCAGCTCCCCACAATGTGTGCACTCAGTGCAAATGAGTTCTTATTGTGCAAAAGAAATGCTTCAAGCAATAGGAGAACGAGCAAAATGACCAACATTAACCTTGAGCAATTCTGAAAGAGAAGGCATCAATTTGGTGATGAATTCCTCACTGAGGAATGCTTTGACAAAGAATGCAGGAAGTATTAAATTAACGAGTTTATAGATGAAGTCAAGTGACTTAGTAATCTGAATAAAAGAGTAGAGTCTGGAGACTCATGCTTCCTTTTCTCCATCTGTTAGATAAATAAAGTTACATATTTACTTTCCTCTGAGAGGTTTAGGTATGATAAATAATGTCCTGAAGTATATTTAAGGTGAAAACTTACTTTAAGCATGTCTTTTCCTTACATTGACCAGTTTGGGCATTACTATAAGTCAACCAAAGAGACCAAGAGATCCTTTCTACAATGGAAGAGACCAAGAGATTCTACAACGGAAACCCATGGGCATACTATAGGACATGGACAAGAAACTGAAGCAATAGGGATAAGCTGAACCCCCCAGATTCTTAAAAGTATTTTGGTCCCCCATGGAAGTACTACATTTCTATCTTCATCAAACATTAATAAATGTCCCCTACCTGCTAAATACTGCAATATATTTATTATCTAGGGATCCTTGATTACATAAAGATCTAGTAATTTTTTAACATTACTCTATATGAGGTTATATGTAAAGTGACTTACATGTATGAACTCATTATTTTCCAAAATGCATAGCATAGCTAATCCATCTTATTCTCACTTTACAAATTATGAAATGGTAGTTCAGCAAATTTAATTATTTTGCCCCAACTGAGATAGCTAAGAGGGAGCAAAATATAAACCTGTAGCCTGAAGTTTTAATTACATTGCCTACAAAAGCTATTTAAAGATTTCATGTGATCATTAAGTTTAGGCAAAAGTGTAACCCAGGTGGAAGTCCATCTGGCGCAGAGAAAAGAATATTATATCTAGGATAGAGGTGACATATTTTGAGCCCAGTTTTGCCATAACTTGCCTCTTTGGTCCTAATCAAGTTAATTCTTAGTTTTCTATCTGTTAACTAAGAAGATTGGCCTGAAAGTTCTCCTATGTTTCTCCCTGTTCTGAGTTCATTCTTTTTGGAGACAAAAGTTATTTTCTATGTGAAATGATATACTATAATATAGCAAATTCTGGTATTCCTGAACTTTCTACAGTTGTTTAGGCAGGTTGGATGCAGAGAATTAAATAAGGTAATCGGCAATACTTATTCTGTTTTAAGGAACTGTGCTTTTCCTAGCCTGTTTTATTTGTCTACGAAGCCCTCTCCACTATCTGACATTAAATCAGCTACTTACTTGCTTATCAGCTGTCTCTTCTACTGGAATGAAAGCTCTTTGAGTGCAACCAACTTTTTAATGTTATTTCCTGCTGTATCTCTGGCATCTAGAATAGGGCCCAGTAGTCATTCAATAAATAGTTGTTGGATAAATAAACTACTGAAAGATAATCATTAAAGAATTCAAGAACTAACTGATGAGATAAGTCTAATTAGTACATAGTGAAAAAAAGATACATGTAAAATCTCATCCCATAAATATAGTTTTCAACTCCCATTTTGGGCTAATTGCTTATTCTCTGGTTGTGAGTCTCAAACTACTTCACTTTAAATGGGATAACATCTACAGTAGTTCCTGGTACACAATAGGTGCTCACAGTGATTCTTTGAAGATCAATATAAAACTCTTCACGTGGCTTCAATATCTTAAATTTGAAAAATCAAAACAACTACTTTAACAAAGAGTATGGGAATTCCCTCTTTTGCCTGAAAGACAGAAAGACACACACACACATACACACACACACAAGTGCTCACTCATACACACATACCATCAACACAGTAATATTTACCTTCTCTCTCATTGTCTGTTTTCATGACTTTGGAAAGTCAATTAACCAAATTGGGTCTCACTAGAAAATCAAAAATATTTTAATTGCTTGCAGACTTCAAGTAAAGGGGAGTGGCTGGCAATGTTCTACATATCCCTCCTAAATCAGAGTTTAAAATGTCAGTAATTTCTTTGAAGCTTAATATTGAGAAACAATAGAAGCAGGCCCATGTCTCTAGTCGACCCCAAATGTTCCAGTGGTCCTTTTGTAAACATGATTGTTGCCTTTCCCACAAATGTTATAGGTTCTTCTGACTTGGGCATAGTAGTTCTCAGAGCCCTCTGAACTACCTCAGGATACCAAATGATTTATGAATGCACTGGACACGCACATTAAAAGATTACTGCACCTGAAACCATCAACACAAAGAATAAGCAATAGAAATCTAGCATTTGAATGCTCACTAAGTATGGTTCAGCATTCAATCATTTAACATACTTATTTAAACCTTCCAATAAACCATTACTATATATAGAAAAACAGAGGTACAAAAAGACTGTTAATTGTCTAAGAATATAAGACTAGAAAGCAGCAGATCCCAGATTAAACCAAGATGCTATACCATATTTTCCCATGTATAAGATGCACCTAAATTTTGAAAAAAAAAAGTATTACATAAAGTTATTGAAATTAAGTTCTATTCAACATGAAATTCATATAACTCCTCATCACTGTCAAAACTCCCATCCATAAGCTTGTCCTCATCTGTGTCTGATGATGAATTACTGTCTTCATATATTGCCTCGTCCTCAGTTCCATGTGCCATTTGAAATGCCACAACCACTGTATAAGATGCACCCTATTTTTATACCCCAAATTTTTTGAAAAAGTTTGCATCTTATACATGGGAAAAGATGATGACTAAAACCTCTGCTCTCGGCATTATGGGTAGAACAACAAAAGTATCTAGTTTAAGATCAAATAAGGAACAATACATAATAAGGTCTGTCCTAATCAGCTGTAAAAAAAATAGTTGACTCAGGGACTTGTAACTAGATTCTGACCTGATATACTAGGGTATCATTGATTCTTTTATTTTATTGTTTAAAAAGAAATCTTCATTCTATTCAATACATTCTTCCATTTTACAAATGAGAAAACTGAAGTTCCAAGTAGCAAAGTGACAAAATGTGACTGCTTTGAGTTTGTTCATTGCAAATTGGTCAGGAGAGTGCTTTCCTACATTGTGCTAATGCAGAAATTTTTACAAAAAGTATAAAATAACCTAACATAGCTACTCTAGATAGCATTTAGGGCAGTGGTTCTTCACCTTTTTTGAAGTACCAAACCCACCAGTTTCATATGTGCATTCACCGAACCCTTCTTTAGTGATAAATAAAATATGATTTTTTTTCCAAATTCAAGACATAGGTATGTTTTTTTACTGGTGCACAAAATGAGCCGTGCATGAACATCACCTTGCTCAAAGAACAAAACCAACAAAGTGCATGAACTCACAACAAATTACGGTATTACTTTATTCTGGCCTCTGCGGCAGAGGCTTCTCCGAACCCCTGAGATGGACTCATTGAACCCCTAGGGTTCGATAGAACCCAAGTTAAGAACCACTGATTTAGGGCTTCTAAAATTTTTCTAAGTTTTAATCTCAGTCTGTACCACATTGTCAAAGACACTCATTCCTGACATTAATTGCCAGGTTGTAAGTTTTACCTATGTTTTACTCCAAATGTGTTTTTGTCAAAAAGGCAGAACATATCAAAAACAAGTTGTGATAATTTGTTATTAACCACTGCATTTTCCCTCCTGCACATAAATGATTTAATGAGCAAATAGGGCTCCCAATGAGAGTGGAAATCCAAAAGGAAGCAGACGCTCCATAAAGGTCATTTTCTGATGCCTGCAGTAAAGGGAAATTTTCAAAATGAAATACTGTAAACACACCAGGAGGCACTTCCTAATGTGCTTTGCAGCCATTTACACAGTATTTTATAGGTCGTGTTTGATGAAAATAACAGACATCTTATATCAAATGGTAGAAACGATGTTTTGTGGCTCTGCTACCTGCGGTGGTCTCTCTTTATGTTGGAGAAATGTAGAGGATGTTTAGTTTCCAGACAGTGCCTTTAGTTATCAACGTTTAACAAATTCTATTGGTTGCTCAATTACAGATCCTTTTGGCAGGTCATTGCTGAACCTATAGATAACAGGTATTTTTTTTTTTTTATAAATTAACAATCTTTTTGTACCTCTGTTTTTCTATATAATAGTTTATGGAAGGTTTAATTAAGTAATGCATGTTAAATGATTACTCTACCCTTATGCAGAGCTGAGAAATTCACATCAGGTAATTTGTACATAATGTTAATTTGAAAGAATGTTCCAAAATAGAAAACATACAATGTCAGTATCTTGGGACAAAGCAATTATTAGAGACACACTTAATATAGTAATCACTTAGAGTAAAATTTTTAAAGTTCATTTTAGTGAGCCTTCAAATATATTTTTTAACCACCATGTAATTTTCTTACACAGTTGTTTGAAAATGCTCTGTAATAAGATCCCATGGCAATTTATTATTTTTTAAGGAACTAACTTATTTCTTAGGCACTTCAAAGACTCATTGCCGACTTCGAGTTAGTTGCTCATGTATCACACAGGAAATCTTTTCCAATCTTAAGGTTTCTTCTTTCAATTTTATTTATTTATTTTTTTCTTTATTATCTATCACTGGTTCTCAGGCTAAGTTTCTTAATGGTATTAAAAGGCAGAAATAAGAGTTCTCTGCATATAGGCTAATAATTTTATTTTTAATTTTTGCCTGGAATACTATCAACTCTCTGTGGTCATAAAAATCAAAAATTTTAATTGCTGCTTGACCTGTGGTTGTGCAGTCAATGAAGCGTCGACTTGGAATGCTGAGGTTGCTGGTTCAAATCCTGGGGCTTGCCAGGTCAAGGCACATACAGTAAGCAAATATGAGTAGATGCTTCCTGCTCCTCTCCCATCCTGCCTTTCTCTCTCACTCTCTCCCCTATCTCTAAAATCAATAAGTAAAATATTTTTAAAATGTTTTAATTTTCTATCAACATTATAAGAATGATTAATAAAACATAAAGCTGGTTCTCTGAAAAGTTTAATAAAATTAACAAACTGCTGACTAGACTCACTGAGATAAAAAGAGAAAAGACTCATACAAACAAAATCAGAAATGAAATAACAGAAGTTACCACAGACATCACAGTTATACAAAGGATCATGCTAGAATACTATGAAAGATTGCACCATCAAATTCAATAAACTAGAAGAAATAAATAACTTACTAGAAATATATAACCTTCCTAGACTGAATCATGAAGAATTGGAAGGTCCAAATTGACCAATAAACAGCGAGAATATTGAAACAACTATCAAAAACCTCTCAAAAAATAGAAGTTCAGGATCAGATGGCTTCACTAGTGAATTCTAGCAAATATTCAAAGAAGATTTGGTACCTATTTTTTTCAAACTCTTCAAAAAATTGAAGAAGAGGCAATACTCTTAACATATTTTATGAGAACAACATACCAACACCTGATACCAACACCTCACAAAGACAACACAAAAAGGAAAACTACCGACCAATATCGCTGATGAATACATATGCAAAAATCCTAGACAAAATACTGGCAAATTGAATGTTAAAATACATTGAATAAGTAATTCACCATGATCAAATGGGGTTTATTCCAGGGACACAAGGATGGTTCAACATACGTGAATAGATCAATGTAATATCCCACATTAACAAAATAAAGGATAAAAATCATATGATCTTATCAATAGATGCAGAAAAGTATTTGACAAGCTACAACATCCATTTATGATTAAAACACTCATTAAAATGGCTATAGAAGGAAAAAACCTCAAATAATAAAGGCCATATATTACAAACCATCAGCTAATATTATATTAAATGTTGAGAAAAACTGAAAGCTTTTTCTCTAAAATCAGAAATAAGACAAGAATGCACACTCTCACCACACTTTTTCAACAAAGTTCTGGAAGGCCTAATCAGAACAATCAGGCAAGAGGAAGATATAAAAGGCATCCAAATGGGAAGGAAGAAGTAAAACGGTCAGTTTTTTTGCAGATAAAATGATCCTGTAGCCTGACTAGGCGGTGGCGCAGTGGATAGAGCATCGGACTGGGATGCAGAAGACCGAGGTTCGAGACCCTGAGCTCGCTAGCTTGAGCGCGGGCCCATCTGGCTTGAGCAAAAAGCTTGTCAGCTTGGACCCAAGGTCACTGGCTCCAGCAAGTGGTGGCTCGGTCTGCTGAAGACCCACGTTCAAGGCACACGTGAGAAAGCAATCAATAAACTAAGGTGTTGCAATGGCAATGAAAAACTAATGATTGATGCTTCTCACCTCTCTCCACTCCTGTCTGTCTGTCCCTACCTATCCCTCTCTCTGTCCCTGTAAAAAAAAAAAAAAAAAAAAAAAAAAAAAAAAAAGAACCACTGGCTTAAAATGATCCTGTATACAGAAAACCTCAAAACTCCACCAAAAAACTATTAGAAACAATAAAAAAAATACAGTGAAGTTGCAGGATACAAAATCAATATACAAAACTCCACTGCTTTCTTATATACAAATGGTGAAATTTCAGAAAAATGAATGAATAAACATAAAATAATTTATTTTGCAATTGCAACTGAAAAAATAAAATACCTAGAAATAAAGTTTAAAAAGGATGTGAAGGACAGACCTATATACTGAAAACTACAAAGTATCATTAAAAGAGATTGAAAAAGACACAATAAAATGGAAAGATATCCTGTGTTCACAAATTGAAAAAATATAGATAGTTAAAATGGCCACATTACCTAAAACTATATAGAGATTTAATGCAATTCTCATCAAAATCCCAATATCATTTTTAAAGAAATATAAAAAAATATCTTCAGGTTTGTATAAAATCACAAAAAATACCCAAAATATCCAAAGTAATCCTGAGGAAAAACAAACAAACAAACAAAAGCCAGAGGTATCAAACTACCTTACCTGAAATTGTACTACAGACCAATGATAATCAAAACAGTATGGCATTGGCAGAAAAGCAAACAAACAGACCAATGGAACAGAATTGACAGCCCAGATATAAACCCACATGTATATGGGCAAATTATTTCTGAAAAAGGAGTAAAAAAACACACAATAAAGAAGAGAAAGCCTCTTCAATAAATGGTGCTGGGAAAATTGAAAGCCACATTCAAAAGAATAAAACTTGACCACAGCTTGTTCCCATGCATAAAAATTGATTCAAAATGGATCAAAGACCTAAATATAAGATTTGAAACAAATACATTACATAGAAGAAAACCTACATACTATATTTATGGACATTGGTTGTAGAAAATCTTTTATGAATTTGACTCCAAAGGCAAGGGAAGTAAAGGCAAAAATAAATAAATGGGATTCTATTAAACTAAAAATTTCTACACAGCAAACAAAACTGACAGCAAAACAAAAGGGCAACTGACCAATGGCAGGAGATATTTGCAAAGAGCAACTTCATCAAGGCATTCATATCCAAAATATATAAAGAACTCATCAAACTCACCACCAAGCAAATAAATAACCCCAATTGAAAAATGGGCTGAGGACCTGGACAGACATCTCTCCCAAGAAGACACACAGTTACATGAAAAGATGTTCAACTTCACTTGCCATTAGGGAAATACAGATCAAAGCTACAATGAGATATCCCCTCACACCTGTTAGAATGGCTATTATCAACAAGATGAGTAAAACCATTATTGGAAAGGCTGTGGAGAAAAAGGAACCCTCACTCACCGCTGGTGGGAATGTAAACTGGTATAGCCACTAAGGAAAATACGCTGGCAGTTCCTCAAAAAAGTAATAATAGAAGTACCATATTACCCAGCAATCCATCTTCTGGGTATCTACCCCAAAATCTCAAAAATATATAATCATAAAGGTATACGCACCCCTATGTTCATTGCAGCATTATTTATTGTGGCCAAAACATGGAGACAACCAAAGTGTTCTTTGATAGAGGTTTAGGTGAAGAAAATGTGGTACCTACCAGTGTAAATTATGGAATACTACAGCCATAAAAACAGATGAAATATTACCATTTGTGACAACACAAATGAACCTTTTCTTTTAGATTTTATTTATTAATTTTTAGAGAGGGGAGGTGGGGAGAGAGAGGAAGAGGAGGAAGAAGCTGGAAGTATCAACTCAGAGTAGTTGCTTCCTGTTTGTGTTTTGACCAGGCAAGCCCAGGGTTTGAATCGGCCACCTCAAGGGTTCCAGTTCAACACTTTATCCACTGTGTCACCACAGGTCAGGCATAGCGGGACCTTGAGAATGTTACACTAAGCAAAATAAGTCAGTCAGAACAGGTAAGAACTATATGATTTCAATGATTTGGGATATAAAACTACAACATAGACACAGACGACAGTATGGCGGCTAGGAGAGGAATAGGGTGGGAGATGATGGAGGGTAAAGGGGGCCAAATATATGGTGACAGAAGACGGTTTGACTTTATCTCCTACCAATGGCAGGAGATATTTGCAAAGAGCAACTTCATCAAGGCATTCATATCCAAAATATATAAAGAACTCATCAAATTCACCACCAAGCAAATAAATAACCCCAATTGAAAAATGGGCTGAGGACCTGGACAGACATCTCTCCCAAGAAGACACACAGTTACATGAAAAGATGTTCAACTTCACTTGCCATTAGGGAAATACAGATCAGAACCTGCCAGATGTATATTTGGTGGGCACCCAAATATACATCTGGAAAATTATGGAAGCAACACAAATAACTTTAAAAAGAACCAGGTATATAAAACACCTTATTACATGAAACCCACAACTGATACAAGAAAATTATAAAATATCAGAAATCTATATTTTCAGACCCTTTCTCATTGATTTTATGACTTAAAATATTTCTTTAATCTATTTTCTCCCCTATAGATTTTATGTTTTTCCTTTTATTGATGAATTTTGTGAGGCACTGGGTAAATATTTTAAAATAAAATTACCTTAGGCAATGAAGTTGGGATTACTCAAAAAATATACTTTTTACCCAAACCATTAAAAACTGGGAAGTTGAACCAAAAGTGATGAAAAGTACCACACACTTTTTGTAACTGACGTTTGCTCTGGTTGGGGGATCAAAGCAATAGCACATACAACTGAACAGGTCGCTGCTTTTAACAAAACAGTGGTATGTGCACACTGAAACACCTCTTATCAGCAGGCCATCTCCACAATATAATAATTTTAGACCATTTAGAAAAGCATTAATTGCCCGATCTGTGGTGGCGCAGTGGATGAAGTGTCGACCTGGAACACTGAAGTCCCCAGTTCAAAACTTGGGGCTTGCCTGGTCAGGGCACATATAGAAGTTGAAGCGTCCTGCTCCTCCCACCCCTTTGTCTGTCTCTCCCACCCCTCAATACCTCTCTAAAACGAAGAAAAAAATATTTTAAGTCTTAATTAAAAAAGTTTTTTAAAAATGCTGTTCCATGCTCTACACAGTGTTCTAAGAAGGGGTTTCCAATTCTTCAGTCTTTACATCAGCACAGGGCGATGGAAGGGATGCCACGTGACCCGCATGGTTACGGGTTCCCACTGACTGCTCAGTGCACCTGTGAGATGCAACAAATCAGTAAAAATGCTGGGTGACTTTAAAGGCAGAACGATAAACAAAGAGATTCATTCGACAACCCACATTTAGTGTTTAAATGTATAAATGGTGCCTGACCAGCAGTGGCGCAGTGGAAAGAGCGTTGGACTGGAACACGGAGGACCCAGGTTCAAAACCCTGAGGTCACCAGTTTGAGTGTAGGCTATTCTGGTTTGAGCAAGGCTCACCAGTTTGAGATCAAAGTCACTGGCTTGAAAAAGGGGTCACTTGCTCTGCTATAGCCCCCTGGTCAAGGTACATATGAGAAAGCAATCAATGAACAACTAAGGTGCCATAACAAAGAATTGATGCTTCTCATCTTTCTCCCTTCCTGTCTGTCCCTATCTGTCCCTCTCTCTGTCTCTGTCAGCAATAAAAATAAATAAATAAATGTAAAAACTGTAACTAAGGGATTTCCAATGCCACACATTTAGCTGATAATGGCCTCTGTCATCACTGGCACAAATGTAGTCATTAAAAAAAATGCATCTTATTCTGGGTAAAAAATCTTTTATGATCAATGTACCTTTTAGCCATTTTTACATTTCATTTAAATCTCAAATTCTTGACTTCGTAATCCGTGTTTGTTTTCTAGTTACAGATGTTTTGATTTAAAGATTCTCTTAGCTTATTCTTCAAGGTGTATTAAAGTGAATGTCCCTCTTGGCAACCAGCTTCGCACACATCTCAGGTTTTGACAACCATTAAGAAAGGAAGGGCTGATTTTTTCTTCAAGCATGAGTTCCTTCTGCAGGGCAGCCCGAGCCTAGAGCCCAGGAGTGTGTAAAGGGTGCTGAATCCTTGGTAACTGGACTGAGTCATGCCAATAACAGCTAACAGCTATGAATAATCACAAATGTATTGTTAGATACTCCACAATAATCTCCTCAGTATGACAGTATGACTGCTAACTAGAGATTGTCATTATTTTAATAGCTATGAAAAGTGAGGGTCAAAGATGCTAACTACTCTGCACAAGGACACATTGTTATTAAGTGCTATTGAATCCAGGCTTGTCTGATTGCAGAATTTATTTATTCCATTGTTTTGCCCACTGAACATGTTGTCTTTCATAAGTATTAGTCAACGCTGGCCCATTGGTAGACTGCTTTCATATCAGTACTAATAAATTTTAAATTTATACAATAATTTAATCCCCACAACCTTTGAAATAGGTAGGCAATGTATCATCTGTGTGGTGCAGATAAAGAAATTAATTTTATAAACCCTAATGCTACAGAGTCCTTGTGCTACATCTATAAAACATCTTCCCCAGTAAGCTTTCAGCTCTGAGATCATTAATTCAATCATTTAATTTCTTCCATCTCTGTACTCAGGGCTTTAGAACAGAGTATTGACTTATAGTGTTTAAAATTTTGGTTCCATAGATCAATTTAGCAGGCAATAAAGACATTGAAAAGTCTACCATTCTTTCACCTCAGCCTCCCTCTCAAGTGCCTAGATCCTGAAAGTTTTCTTTGTCAGTTGTAAATAAGATTGCCTTTGTCCCAGCTATCAGTTGGGAAAGGGTCACAATAGCTATGAATACAATTTTAGTTAGGGTGAAAAAGTTGAGTGCTTCCAGCTTAGAAGGTCTACATTCACTTAGCAGAGAGCTGGATACACATCAGATATAATATTAGGGGCATCTTAAACTTAATGAAATTAAGAGAACCATTTACTTGGAGGAAGGGAGGGATACATTCATTCTACAGTTTAATCTTACAGAAGGTTATTCCATATAGCAAACTTAAGCTAGCTCTCTTGATAAACTAAATATCTTAATTATTAAATAGACTTCTTAATCATAAGAAGATAAAGCATACCTTACCAATCAGATATTTGGGGATTTTTAATGACCCCTGAACATAAAAGTGAGAGTTCTCCACTTTTTTCTATTTGCTTGTATTTTGGCTCCTGTGATGTCTCTCTTTATTGAGGACGCATGGCCTCCTCCAGGACAACATCTGTTTTGTGCCCTTATTTACACTGGAAGTAAGCTTGGGAATGACAGTGGAACAGACTGAAATCCTGATCAGCCACAGAAAGAGGTGTGTGGCCTCCTCCATCTAACCACAGCCACCAGTCAGAGAGTGACCTCTACGTGAAGCAAAGTTTCCACTTCTGAGATCTCGAACGTGGATTTTTCCTCTCCCGATTTTATCTTTTTTTTCCACAGGGCAACAAGAAAGGGCAAAAACAAGACAACCCTTTATTTCCTTCAGTTCAGTGACACATGGTAAGGCCTTGCAGCTTTCTGTGCTTGCAACTGGCTAGATTCCTTGGGGGCTTCTCTTTTGCAAAAATGAACAAAGCCTCCAACAGAATGACCTTCAGTTGCCAACTCCAAAACTTTCATATCAAGTCGTCTGCACAGAAGTCACCAGGGTATCCGGCAACTACTACAAAGTATTTGAAATATTTCTTTGGAAATATTTTCCTTTTTTTTATATGTCCCTAACTTTTGCCTTCCATAGCCCACAGTTCCCATGTATTCCCCTACTTCAACAAATCTTCTCATTGCTCAACTCCAACCTAGCTTGACTGACCCTATGGTTAAAAAGAATACTAAGTTGTGCTCCTGCAAGGCTTTTCAAATTCTAAGATATACATTTATAAACACATATAGATTTAAACACAAATGCACAGCCTCACAGTCATATTTTTTATCATGATAAAGTGACAATTAAGATGATTATTGTAGGTAAATTCAAAACCCAAGCAGGTGTAAACTGTAGGGTATTTATTCTATAGAGTTAGTCTGACTCTGATGAGCATAACTAGGATCAATTAGTTAAAGTAAAAAAGAAAAAGACTGTGACCTGTGGTGGCGCAGTGGATAGAGCATTGAACTGGAACATGGAGGTCACCAGTTTGAAACCCTGGGCTTGCCTGGTCAAGGCATGTATGAGAAACAATCAAAGAGCAACTAAAGTGAAGCAATGATGAGTTGATACTCCTCACCCTCTATCTCTCTCTCACTCTCTAAATATCAATAAACAAGATCTTTAAAAAGAAAAAAAGGCTACATGGGCTCAATGTAAAGGTCTGCCTAATAAATAGTATGCTTAGGAGGCTTCCCCACCACTGGAAATAGAAAGGAAGGATTCTTTTCAACTACCTATTAGACATATTCACGAAAGTGTTTGAAGAAGATAGACCAGAAGGTCTGGTAGGATTTCTTACATTCCTAACATTCTTATGATAGTGCAGCTATTGGATTTTCCTAATGAATGAGGTGGTCAGAGCTGCAGTTTTCATTCTCACTTAACATGTAATGAATGAAAGAGTTTAATATCAATAGTAACAATACATACTGCACAGTAAACAAGCTAATAGTTCCAATTTTTTATGTTCTTCAAATGTATCATGTATCCCCTTACTACTTTGTCCAGTAAAACTAATATATTTACTGCTCAAATGGCTGTTAAAAGAAAACACATAGCATTTAAGGATTACCTACTCTATGTTTGTCCTCCCAAGGAACACATGTATTTTTTTTTTTTTTAGAAATACAGTATAAACTAGTCATACTGATAGATAAAATGTGGAGAGCAGTAAGGAAACACCATCTGTGCCTAAAAACAAATCACCCATATTTAAACTGATCTTTTCTTTCCCTTGTGAGCTCTAATTTAATAAAACAAAATACATTTAGCCACTTCATGCACACACATACACAAATATGTGCATGTATATGTATGGAATGATCAGATTATTTTTTTAAAATTGATTTTACAAAGAGTAATGGAGAGAAAGAGACATCGATTTGTTGTTTCACTTATTTATGCATTCATTGGTTGATTCTTTTATGTGTTCTAATGGGGATTGAACCCTCAATCTTGGCATATCAGGACAATGCTATAACTAACTGAGGTACTCGGTCAGGGCCTCAGATTCTTATCTTTAATATTTATTTAGCTAATGTTGTATAGTCAATATATATATCATACAACCTGTTAGATTGGCTATTATCAACAAGATAGGTAATAACAAGTGTTGGAGAGGCTTTGGAGAAAAAGGAACCCTCAATCACTGCTGATGGTAATGTAAACTAGTAAAGCCATTATGGAAGAAAGTATGGTGGTTCCTCAGAATATTTAGAATAGAGCTATCATATGGCCCATCAATCCCTCTAATGGGTATCTACACAAAAATAGTTGAAAACACTGATACTCAAAGACACATGCATCCCCATGTTTATTGAAGCTTATTCACAGTGCCTAAGACATAGAAACAGCCAAAGTGTTCTTCGATAAGGGATTGGATAAAGAAGATGAGGTACATATATACAATGAAATAATATTCAGCAATAAGAAATGATGATATATTGACATTCACAACATGGATGGATGTTAAGAACATTATACTAAGCAAAGTAAGTAAATCAGAAAAGGCTAAGAATTATATGATTCCACACATAGGTAGGATGTAAAAATGAGACCCATGGCCATAGATAAAAGTGAAGTGGTTACCAGAAGGATGGAGTGAGGGCAGAGGAGTAAAGAAGGACAAATATATGGTGACAGAAAATAATTTGACTTTGGGTGATGAGCACACAAATCAACAGTATAAATGCTATAGAGATATTTACCTATAACCTATGTATTCTTATCGACCAATGTCACTCCATTAATTTAATTTCTAAATAAAAAAAAGAACCTGATGAAAATGGTAGGTATTTTTACAAAAAAAAAAAAAAAAGCATACAACAAAATGTTATTTGCAACTTTAGAGGTTCCATGGATCACCCTGGGGTCATCCATTGTCTGTCCGAGAATCTGTGTATCCTGGTCTGTCAAATCCATTGCTCTTCCAAGCACTGTGTACTGCCACCATCTGGAGCCACTGGAAGGGGCAGGAAGAGTGCTGTGCTTTGTAGGCCAGGGGACGAAAGCTGCGTGTCCTTCTCATTGTTGTCCATGAACGTGTGCCCCAGAATTCACTGGGTACCAATTAAAATACAGATTTCCAAACCAGAACCACAACTACTAAATTAGAATCTGAAGGAGTAGGGATTGACAATCTGCATTTTTAGCAAGCTCCTTGGCTAGTTGTTAGCCACTTGGAAAGTTTCAAACTACTAAGGGATGACACCAAGGCAGATGGAAGGAAAAAATATTTCTGTGCACATACACAAAAAATATTTGTGTGTACATATATATGTGTGTACATACACACACACACACACATATATATATATACACACAAATACACATATAGGGGTGCATGTGTTTTTATGTGTCTTTGCATACACACATACACAGATATATATATCTTACAGAGGTATATCTATGATATACTCTTTTATACCATGTCTGTATAGAGATTTATTTATAAATTTATTACTTTCCTGCCCATGATTCATGACACAATTTTATTTCACTAACACTTACTTGTGCCTTCTTCAACATTAAACTCTTTGCCATAACTAGAACATGTGTTGTAACACACTTCTCTTAAGTTCTATTTCTTTCATGTTCTTGAAATATGATTTTTATTCAATTTGAGTATAAAACTATTGTTGAAAATTTTATTCCAAGCTAAAACATGGAATTTCATAATATTAAAATGCATCTTTTATTTTCTCCATAAATATATAATCATGATTGCTACAAGATAGCTATTTTACACTTTGAAGATATGCTTAGAAAAACGCCAAATACCTAATTATGAGGTAATATTTTCATGAGTATATATCAAATCTATCTTAATTTTCCTAATGTCTCTTTATTCTTTTTCTTTTTGTGACAGAGACAGAGAGAGGGACAGACAGGCAGGAAGGGAGAGATGAGAAGCATCAATTCTTTGTTGCGGCTCTTTGCTGCAGCTCCTTAGTTGTAAATTGATTGCTTTCTCATATGTGCCTTGACTGGGGGTCTACATCAGAGTTAGTGACCCCTTGCTCAAACCAGTGATCTTGGGCTCATGCCAGTGACCTTGGGCTTTAAACCAGCGACCTTTGGGCTCAAACCAGCGACCAAGAAGTCATCTCTATGATCCCGTGCTCAAGTCAGCGACCCCACGCTCAAGCTGGTGAGCCTGCACTCAAGCTGGATGAGTCCACACTCAAGCTGGCGAGCCTGCACTCAAGCTGGACGAGTCCACACTCAATTTGGCGACCTTGGGTTTCAAACCTGGGTCCTCTGTGCCCCATCTGACGCTCTATCCACTGCACCATCACATGGTAAGGCCTTTATTCTTGTTATATAACCTCCATACACATCAAAAATGAGCTTTAATTTAGGTAATTTCATGTTCCAGTGTATTGTCTAAAATATGTTTTGTTCATGTAAATAAATAAATCAAGAGAGAGCCTTACATTATGAGAGTTTGTAAGAAAAATGATATAAGACATCACTCTCTGTTTTTAAAGATTAATCATTAGTAGCATCATTATTATTTGACAGCTTTATCTGACATTTGGGTTATGATATAAACCAGCAGAACATTTTCACAGCCCACTGTCTGTGCTATACCGCACCTTCCAGCAAAAACACCAGGAGTTAACATCTTAACGTTTTAATTCTAAAGCAAAACACACCTGCCATAGATGTTGTTCCCATTTCCAACTAAACCTAAAACTGAGCCTGTTCATATCCAGAGAAGTAGAGAACACCATGGAAGAAGTAAGCAAAGTATATATATCACCTAATGCATTTTCACAAACACCACTTCTGAATCTCACTGCACATCAAAACAGTCATCCTGCACTGCTGGTGGGAATGCAGACTGGTACAGCCACTGTGGAAAACGGTATGGATATTCCTCAAAAAATTAAAAATCAAACTGCCTTTTGACCCAGCTATCCCACTTTTAAGAATATACCCTAAGGCCTGACCTGTGGTGGCGCAGTGGATAAAGCCGTCTACCTGGGAACACTGAGGTCGCCAGTTCAAAACCCTGCACTGGTTCGGTCAAGGCACAAATGGGAGTTGATGCTTCCAGCTTCTCCCCCCTTTCTCTCTTTCTCTCTCTCTCTCTCTCTCTCTCTCTCTCTCTCTCTCTCTCTCTGTGTCTCCTCTCTAAAATGAATAAAATAAAATAAAATAAAACATTTAAAAAAAAAAGAATATACCCTAAGAACACCATAGTACTCTATGAAAAGAAGAAATGCGCCCCCATGTTTATGGCAGCATTGTTCACAATAGCGAAGATCTGGAAACAGCTCAAGTGTCTGTCCGTGGATGAGTGCATTAAAAAGCTTTGGTATATATATACTACGGAATACTACTCAGCCATAAGAAATGATGACATCAGATCATTTACAATAACATGGATGGACCTTGATAACATTATGCTGAATGAAATAAGTAAATCAGAAAAAACTAAGAACTATATGATTCCATACATAGATGGGACATAAAAATGAGACTTAGAGACATAGACAAGAGTGTGCTGGTTATGGGGGTGGGGGTCAAAGGAAAAGGAGAGGGTAAGGGGAGGGGAGGGGCACAAGGAAAACCAGATAGAAGGTGACGGAAGACAATTTGACTTTGGGTGATGGGTATGCAACATAATCAAATGTCAAAATAATCTAGAGATGTTTTCTCTGAACATATGTACCCTGATTTATCAATGTCACCCCATGAAAATTAATTAAGTATATATATATGTGTGTGTGTGTGTGTGTATATATCTATATCTATAAATATATCTATATCTATATCTATATCTATATATAGATAGATAGATAGATAGATAGATAGATAGATATAAAACAGTAATCTAACAGAGCAACTAATATAAGGTGAAAAGCTTGGAGCTAAGCTGGATGGTAATGGAACAGTTACAGGGCATGTACAACTCAGCTGAAGAACACAGGAGGATAACCAGTAGCTCTAAACACTAATAAGCACACACCACTAACAGTTATTAGACATATCAAGATCAATAGATCTCACTTCAAAGAAATGACTTTAGCAAATTTTTGATTTAGGAAGAAATTATTCTTACCAAATCAAAGTCACACCATTCTTATTTTATTAATATTAATTATTTTATTACAATATTTAAAATATTTTATTAATTATTTTATTAATAATTTAATATTTAATTATTAAATTTCACACGTTACTTTTGAGTCTGATTCATAGATTTGCATCTTTAAGGTATGGTGACATTTCTAGTGGGTTTGAATAATTTTTAATTACTTTAAACTACTGAAGAAGATCCAGGTTTCAGATGATTGGGTTCCAGATAGATATCTTAGCCAGCTTTCTGTCTCCTCAGTTAGAACCTTAAAGGGGCCATTGAAGATCCCCCCACGAAGAACTTTTAACTTAATAGTAATCACCCACCATGCCCACTACTCAACTCCTACTTAGGTACTCTACGAAAATAGTTGAACTGAACAAATATTTGTTTAATTTCCAAGACATCAAGAGTAATGAACTCTAAAGTTCAGTCTAGTTTTCTGCACTTCTTTGTACCCCATTACTGAAACTCTGGAGTATCAAACATATTAAAACCATAATTCAGGACAGAACTATAAAACTACTCTTTTTTACAATTAGAGAATGATGCCATTACTTTAGATTATTAATGCTATAACAGGTCTAAATAAAACTCATGATCCAGCCTGACCTGTGGTGGCGCAGTGGATAAAGTGTCGACCTGGGAACACTGAGGTCGCCAGTTCAAAACCCTGCACTGGTCTGGTCAAGGCACATATGAGAGTTGATGCTTCTAGCTCCTCCCCCCTTTCTCTCTCTCTCTCTCTCTCTCTCTCTCTCTCTCTCTGTGTGTGTGTGTGTGTGTCTCCTCTCTAAAATAAATAAATAAATAAAAAGAAATTAAATTTTTTTAAAAAAACCTCATGATCCATTATAAATTCAGGCATGGTGTTAGTTGAAAAATGACAAACATTTTATTCTTTAAGTAGAAAGAAAATATATTTCAACCAATGGAGAAACTGGATAACATGATATATAATTAAAATATCTGAAGTTTATAAAATGAAAATTATATAACAGCAGCCAATATAACGTTGAGCCTGGGTGTTCAAAATTAAACTAATTGGTGCAAATAAGGACTAGCAGATTCTGAAAAAGTCTAGTGTAAAAGAGTCTTCACAGATTATTAGGATCTTTGATAGTATCTCCATAAAAATGCTATTCTATAAACTTTTAAAACAAGCCAGTCCCTCAGCAAGCTATTAAATCAGATACAGATACAGAGTCCTAAGGATATGAAATGCTTGTGACACCTTTGTTTTTCAAAGTAATACAAAAATGACTTTAATTTCTGGACTCATTAAAATATATTTAGCCTGACCTGTGGTGGTGCAGTGGATAAAGCGTCGACCTGGGAACACTGAGGTCGCCAGTTCAAAACCCTGCACTGGTCTGCTTAAGGCACATATGGGAGTTGATGCTTCCAGCTCCTCCCCCCTTTCTCTCTTTCTCTCTCTCTCTCTCACTCTGTGTCTCCTCTCTAAAATAAATAAATAAATAAATAAATAATTTCTTTAAAAAAAAAAACAAAAAACAAAAAATATATATTTAGTCATTTCAGGGAGTCTATTAGGTGACTTACAGCATATGACAAGTTGAAGAAATTAGTCTTGGGAAAATTTTAAAGATTTACTTTTCTTTTCGAGGTAATTTTAAAAATGTTGTCCCAGATAGTTTTTCAATCTCTATATGCCCTCTTCTAGTTTCACTTCTTGAATAAAAGAATACAGAATAGCACCTGATCAAGAGTGGTGCAGTGAATAGAGCATCAGATTGGGACATAAAGGACCCAGGTTCAAAATCCCAAGGTCGCTGGCTTGAGCATGGGCTATTCTGGTTTGAGCATGGGATTATCCAGCTTGAGTGCAGAGTTGCTCGCTTGAACTTGGGATCATAGACATGACACCATGATCCCTGTCTTGAGCCCAAAGGTCGCTGGCTTGAGCAAGGGATCATTCACTTTTCTGTAGCCCCACCATCACCCCATCAAGGCACATATAAGAAAGCAATCAATGAACACTTAAGAAGCCACACAAAGAACTGATGCTTCTCACCTCTCTCTCTTCCTGCTTGTCTGTCCGTATCTGTCCCTCTATCTGTCTCTCTCTCTCTCTGTTTCTATCACACACACACACACACACACACACACACACACACACACACACAGAATAGCAATATATCAGTCTTTATATAACACTTATTAAAGACACAGAGGAAGTCCAGGTTTAAAGATCCTACTGCCTATTCAACAGTCCCACCCAGATGCCTCATGGACATGTGAAATGGATACACCAAAACTAAAGGATGTCCATTCCAGCTGCTCTTCCCAGGATCCTCTATCAGGTCTAATAACAAGATAAGATAAAGCTAAAATGGAATATTATTTCATAGGAAAGTATAGTATATAATGTAGAATATTGTACTATATTCAGGAATTTAGATTGGGTTTGTTACATGTCAGTTGCCTATAAAACAGCTCAATAAAGATGCCAAGTAAGTAGTTCTGCCCATCAGCGTGAAGCTCAGAATGGAAATCTGATAGCAGTCTATATTTTGGACTCATCAGAGGATAAATGCTCAATAATTTCATGATTACAAATGACATTTCTAAAGCAAAGATTGCACAGTAAGGAGACTGAGGACCAAATGTGACAAAGGGAAACTCTGGTATTACAGAGTTCAAAAGAAAAGTGTTTTGTGAAGAGAAATATATTTAACAGTGTCAATAAAGCTGAGTGTCTTGATACAATTTAATATGGTTAGGCATCAAAAAAATGTCTTTTGATCTTGAAAGCACCAAAGTAGTAAGTGACCACATTTTTTTTTTGGAACTTTGTGGAGAAAAAGCAGTTTGGAGACATTTGAGGAGTAAGTGGGAGAGAAAAGAAATAAGCACACTATAAAAACTATGAAAAAGGGACAGCTTAGGGATATTGCTCAGCAATTCTGGTCAAAGGCTTGACAGTAGTCGGTAGAAAGAATTAGAAAGGCGGTGTTAAGGAAACCCATAACTCTTTGTTTTCCATAAATTCCATTCATTAAATGAACTTTGGCATCAGACTTTCCAGCTATAAAATCACACAAATAAACATTTTTTTCATCACTTGCTCCATATCAAGAATGAGTGAGGGTTCTCTCATGCATATGACTGCCTGGATCCTCAGAGCACTCCAACTTGAGCAGAGTTATCAAAACATTAGTTACCATAGTTGTGATTACTTTTCTTATAAATAGCTTTCCAGAGCCTCTATTCAATATGTATCTCCAAACTTCTGTTCTATCAACCCCTCAAAACAGCCTCCCATCACAGAGTCATCTGTCTAAATCAGATCTCCACACCAGTCAGAGACTCCTGCCCCTCTCAGCCCTCTCCTTGGTACTTCACTCATATACTGACTCCAAGCCTACTTCACAGAATGTCTAATCACCCTGCCCTGATTAATCATACTCCTAAATTAACTTGGATTGATTTTTTTAAAAGAAAAAAATATAAACTGTGTCAAAATTATTGGTCATTTGGACAATTCTCCATTTTTGCTTGTACTAGTTGTTGCTACCTCCTTTAAAGGTTGAAATAAAATAGTTCTATTTTAATGCTATGTTGGATTTATAGAGTGCCATCTTTCAAAGAGCAAGGTGACCTTTATAATTTGTGTTCACAATATCTGTAGAAGAACAAGCATTATTTTCATTTAACATCTGATGAAAGAGCCCCAGAAGGTGAAATGAATCTGTTAGACTCTGTTCTTTACACCCTTGCTTAGGAGTGACCTAACAATGTGAACAGTAGTTATATAATGTGCACCTCTGAGAGAAAAAGGAGCTATTTAAGCTATGGTCTGGACTATTATTTATCATAAACTAGAAGGTTAAATTCATATAGGAAACATAACTTACTTTATCACTACCATACAACATATAACAAATACTAAATTCAGCATTCATGTTTATTAAAATTCTGATTAAGAGTAATCTTTTTGGTTTAAATCTTTTAAAAAGAAGTTTCTCAACTATATCTTCATACCTTTTTTACTTCAAAAATAGAAGTTATCCAGTCTTTTTTTTTTAAGTGGTGGGGGACACAGAGAGACACACACACACAGAAAGAAAGAGAAAGAGAGAAAGGGAGAGAGATGAGAAGCATCAATTCACAGTTGTGGCACTTTAGTTGTTCACTGATTGCTTCTCATACATGCCTTGACTGGGGGACTCCAGACAAACCAGTGACCCTTTGCTCAATCCAGTGACCTTGGGCTTTAAGCCAGTGACCATTGGGCTCAAGTCAGCCACCATGGGATCCCTATGCCTATGATCCCATGCTCAAGCCGGTGACCATGCACTCAAGCTGGTGAGCCCAAGCTCAAGCCAGCAACATCAGGGTTTTGAACCTGGGACCTCAGCATTCTGTGTAGACACTCTATACACTACACCACCACCAATCAGGCAGAAGTTATTCAATTCTGATAATATATATTAATTCTAATTACCATTGACCAGCAGCAAAAAAAAAAAAAAAAAAAAAAAAGATTATGATTTCAAAAGAACTAAGGAAATGCCAACTGAAGATAAGCCTATATTTCTCCCAATATTTGACTTCACAAAAGCTCTTGCTAATTTATTTAGAAAGTACAATTAAGACTTACTGGATAACTGTCTGCAATGACCCTAGTATAGTGTGTGACTGAATCCTACTATGGGCAATCTCATATAGTAGTTTCCTTAACCCCACTAGACTCTGAGCTCTCTGAGAAGTCCTAACACAGGTACTGCTGTGAAGAAACAAAAAGAGAATGATTATTTTAGCCCTAACACTATGAAAGTACTTTAATAGTATCAGTTCAATTAACCACACAACTAAACAACCCCTTTGCGATACACACTACCACCATCATCACTTCCTAGCACAGTGCTTCCCCCACTATAATATGCAAAATAAAATACCCTGACAAACCTGCCAAAATGCAGATTCCAAATCCAGAGTCCTGGGGAAGGGCCTGGGATTCCGCGTTTCTAACCAGTTCCTAGTAGATGCCTTCTGTGGTGTCACTGAGCAAACCAAGGCTCAGAGAGCTTATGTAACTGGCACATTACCACATACCTAGCACTGATACCACAATTCATCACCAGGGATGATTCCCAAAGCTTCACGCTCTCTCAGGGTTCTGCAAGCTACAGCTGCAGGTGATCTTAGGGACAGCCAGCCCCAGCGGTGCACATGTGCTTACTATCGCTGTGTTTGTTCACCCTACTGTTGGCAGAGGTGAGATGGTTGCAATGAAGACAGTATGGCCTGGAAAGCCAAAACTATTTACTGTCAGGCCATCTTCTGAAAATGTCTGCTGACCCCTGCCCTTAATCATTACAACATATTGTCATAGTAATTTGTTTTGAATTCCCAGAGCTGAATGTAGAGAGAGTCCCGTGAAACAAATGCTTACAATTCACTCTGTTTGAAATAATAGTTCACATCAGTCACTACATATCAATTTATCTGCAACTTTTATGATACATATATTTTACTTTGTGATTTGTTTATCTAACCCTTGTATGATGTCTCCTTTAAACAGGGGTCTTTACATGGGAACACTCGCCTAAGGGTATTCCAGAGGCCCATCAGGGTGCAAAAAGAAAACAATAGAACTTCCACTTGTACTGATTTTGTCTTATTCTCTTTGAGCTTGTGTATTCATATATGCATTTAAGTCCTAATGCGTACTGCCATCTCAATAAATACTAAATGCATAGCTGACCCATATTTGTATTCCCTGGGCCCAGCAAAAATGTCTTAAACATTGCAGGTGCATAGCTAAGTCTTTACAAAATAATCATGCAAGTAGTCATTGTTTCTTCTACTTTAAAATCCTAGATGTAATTACTTTTATTGGGGTTTCAGAATTTGGGATGAAGAGTTATGGCCCCAAACAGTCATTTTGAAGCACAGAAGGGGAAATTCTATCTTCACAGAGGATTGCTGAAATATGCTGGCCTTTGGACGAGAATATTCTGTGAAAGACTCTTTCTAGAGCAGTCTATGAAAGATATGTGGAAATTCAGGTCTTAGAAGCAGGAAGTTTCATAAAGGGAAAAGAGATCAAGAGGAAACTAAGGGGGTAGAAAAGGCACCTCAAAGGCACAGAAACTGTAGAGAAGAAAGGCCTCAAAGAGCCAACTGCACTCGGCAGAGATACTGGAAGTCAGCACACGGAGCCTCCCGGGGCCCTTCCTAGAACAGTCGTAATCCTCTGAGCACCCGTGTCCTCATTTTAAAGCGACAAATTTTACAGTAAACTACTGCAGAAGATTGAAGGGCATCCATCCAGACTCCAATTTCTAAATTTTTTTTTTTTGCCTAAATCCCTGCCATGGACCTTTATAAATTTCATTTGCCTCCTTCCTTTAGGATTAAAATACAAAACCAGACTGAAGGAAGTTCTGCTAAAAAAGGACATTCTGCTTCAGGACTCTTCCTGGGACCAAATTGTTCACTGCAGTGAGAGGCAATGAAAACTCTCTTAAGCAATTCTTAACTTTTATTCTCATGGTAACCTGTTGATTTAGGTTTGATTGAAAATCTACCATGTGCTAGACCCAGTGCTAGACGCTGGTTAATAGGCTCCTGCTTTTCAATGGACAACAATATTGCTTGATAGATACTAAACCCATTGAAAGAATAATAGAAATGAAAAGAAACCAGGATGGTCTTTACTCTACACTGGTGTTTGTCAGACTATATACAATAAAATACCAGGTTTTTTAAATAATGTTTCAATCTGTTAGTACTTCTTGGACACGCTGAAAATAAATTCCTAAAAATGTGTCATTTAAAAAGTGCAAAATATAAGCCTAATTTTTTAATTAGATTCAACAGACAAAAAAGTTACTGTCAAATTGTCATGACAGTTTTGAAGTGCGGACTCCAGTTTTATATTTATGTTGCCACTTAACAGTGACCAACACAAGTGGCAAGAACCACACTGTGAGTATTGTTCTCTACATCACACAATCTGAGACAAGAGTGTTACAACCACAGTCCACAGAGAATGTTTCCACTCGTACTCCTACTAGTAACCTCTCCGAGTCTTATGATCCAGACAAAATGATTTTTACTGCATGCTGATGTTTGTAGGATTTACCGGATCCAGATGTAAGCACTATCATTCCCCACTAGTGCAAATTTAGGCAAGTGTTTCAACCTCTAAGGTTCATTTTTCTTTGGCTACAACATTGAGAAACAACTTCATGGTGTTATTTTGAGAACTGAGTGAGTCAATGCATGTAAACTGCTTAGGATATATTTTAGCACATCAGAACTACTCAGATATGTGTTGTTGGCTGTCCTTACTGTATATAACAACAAAAATATCTTTATTCTCATTCTTCTCTTGTCATATGTATTGCCTGAAACACTATGTTGATGTCAACACTATCTAGAGATCTTTCTCTTTGACACGTACAATTTTTCTTATTTATAGATCTGTGGGTTTTTTAAAAATCACACAATAAAAGATCATTTATGGAATGTTTAATTTCACTAGCATCTCTGTTCCACCTCCCTCAGAACACTTAGGTAGCTCTTGTCTAAGACAGTACACATTACACAGGGGAACATTTTTTTTCTCATTTTCTGTTGCAGGAGGTTTTACAGCTGTTTCTATATATTTCTGCATCACTGATTCCAAATCTAAATCTGTTTTTTGGTGTATGCTCTAGTTTGTATGCAATTTTAATTTTTTTTGTTACAGTTAATGGCATATATTGTTTTTTAAATTGGAGTTAAAGGGCAATGACTCTTGGATTGAACATAACCACAAGGCAAATTAATGCTTTACAAACATCACTTTTACATAATTGTAGTTGTTTTTAAATGTGAAAAATTATTATCTGAGCCTGACCTGTGGTGGCGCAGTGGATAAAGCGTCGACCTGGGAACACTGAGGTCGCCAGTTCAAAACCCTGCACTGGTCTGGTCAAGGCACATATGGGAGTTGATACTTCCAGCTCCTTCCCCCTTTCTCTCTCTCTCTCTCTCTCTCTCTCTCTCTCTCTCTCTCTCTCACTCTGTCTCCTCTCTAAAATGAAAAAAAGAAAAAGAAAAAAAAATATTATCTGAGAAAAACACACTCATATTGTTTTACGATTGAATCATGGCTTCTTCAAGTAGGCATAAATATAAGAATAGTCCTGATACCTTCTGTTATATATGGGGCTGTTACACACATCAATGTCAAATACACAATATTTCATCACTTATGACAGGTGCATATATTGCCTATTTTCAAGTTCCCCTTGGTGATCAAGACAAGAATTGGGCTCCTCATATTGTGTGTCATAATTGTGAGGAAATGCTTCATAACTGGACAAACGGAAAATGCAAAGGAATGCCTTTTGTTATTCCCACGGTTTGGCATGAACCTAAGGACCACAGCAGTGACTATTATTTCTGTCTGATCCATATAAACAGCATCGGCAAGAAAAAATGGCATAAGATTGCATATCCTAATATTCCTTCAGCAATACGACCTATCTCACACTCTGAGACACTCCCGGTTCCAGTTTTCCTTGGTTTTATTTCTTCTAAGGACGAAGAAAGTGAACATGAAGATCAAGTGTATTTTGATAAGATGCATGAGGAAATGGTTGTAGAATCTGAAAGGTCTGGTTCAAAGGATGCCGTTGGCTTTCCACAACATTGGATATAACATGAGTGTTAAGATTTACTTCTTGAACAGTCACCTTGATAAGTTTCCTAAAAATCTTGGAGCTGTTAGTGATGAGCAGGGAGAATGCTTTCATCAAGATCTGAAGACGGCCTGACCAGGTGGTGGCACAGTGGATAGAGTGTTGGACTGGGACACAGAGGACCCAGCTTCGAGACCCCGAGGTCACCAGCTTGAGCGCAGGCTCATCTGGCTTGAGCAAAAAGTTCACCAGCTTGGACCCAAGGGTGCTGGCTGAAGCAAGGGGTCACTCAGTCTGCTGAAGGCCCATGGTCAGGGCACATAGAAAGCAATCAATGAAAAACTAAAGTGTTGCAACAAAAAACTGATGATTGATGCTTCTCATCTCTCTCCGTTCCTGTCTGTCTGTCCCTGTCTATCCCTCTCTCTGACTCTCTGTCCCTGAAAAAAAAAATCTGAAGACGATGGAAGATCATTATCTGGGGTGATGGGACAGAAATATGATGGCATACTACCACTGGAGCATCAAACTAGATTGTCACCCACCAGTACACAAACACAAGAGCTACAAACGCAAATTTTTGCCTGAATAAAATTTAAATAAGTTTTGCGCAAATTTTATGACTTAACTGTTATAATATGTTCTATTTCAAAATTGTAGACAAAATTCTGATGCAATCATATCATTTAGTGTATTAGTGTACTTACTGCATTATATAAATTATATTTTCACAAACATGATGCCCAAGTAGACATTCTACTTCATTATGTTAAACTAAATGTTGAAAATTTTACAATAAAATGAAAACCTAAAATCTTGAATTGCAAAAAAAAGTAGCTTAGAGAGAAAAACTAATGTCAGACTTGAGATCAGCACACTGGAATTAGGTAAGAACTCGTGTTTTTGTGGGTGCAACAAAAATTTTGTTCCCCAGTGTTATCTATTTATCCCATCCTTTGTAGATGAGGCAAGAAAACCATGCTTATATCTTCGTCACCTTATTTGCAAGTACCCAATACATCCTAAACCTGGTTAGAACTCAATGAACACATACTGAAGGAAACTTCTAATAACCAGACAAATGTGGAAATTTTAGCACAGCACACAATGGACTAATAAGTAACTTTGAAAAAAACTCAAAACAGTAACAAGTGTTTTTATGTTAGATAAAAATATCTGGTTTCTTTTTCTTTTTTATTATTAATTTTAATGGGGTGACATAGATTAATCAGGGTACATAGGTTCAGAGAAAACATCTCCAGGTTATTTTGACATTTGATTAGGTTGTATACCCATCACCCAAAGTCAAATTGTCTTCCGTCACCTTCTATCTGGTTTTCTTTGTGCCCCTCCCCTCCCCGTACCCCCTCCCTCTCTTTACTCCCACCCTTCTCCCTCGGTAACCACTACACTCTTGTCTATGTCCCTCAATCTCATTTTTATGTCCCACCTATGTATGGAATCGTATAGTTCTTTGTTTTTTTCTGATTTACTTATTTCACTCTGTATAATTTTCTCCAAACAAATATTACTTGAAATTTGATCTGATAGTCAACTATTAGGGATAGATTACAACTGCTTTCTCCTTCAAATAGAAAAGATACAGTGCTTCCTTGAAACAGGAGATATGTCAGACACTCTATATAAATTCCTCTGAGCCCCAAGGATTTAATAAAGTACATGAACAATTAATTCCAGACTGTATCACCATTAGCAAATCAGAATCCATTTTAACAAGGCAACAGATGTGACCAAAAGCAGAATTGGTTTGAGATATGAGTTAAAGTATATAAAGTGTTTTCTTTCTAGCTTGGATCCACCTAGCTAATTTATCATCATATCAGTCTGAAAGGATCTTTACCGTATTGGTCATGCATTCTGTGTGTTTGTCATTAAAATAAAATATAGTAGAATTTTACCATTAATTTTGGAAACAAAGGAACATGTAAAAGGATTTTCTGTAGTCCTTAGTGTCATATGAAAATATATCTCATTCTCATTAAGTATCTTAAAGCACGTAAGTAATAAAAGTGCCATCAATTTCATTTATGAACCCTTAAATCCTTGTTATAGGTCCTCCACAACGTTGATGTGACAGCTGGCACACTGAGAAATGGTCAGTAACATGATCTAAATTTAGTCACAATTAAGCCAGAATGACACTATTTAGTAAAATAGCAGTTCTTCAGACAAAGAAACATATTTCAAAATCCTCAGAGCATCAATCCTTTCACAGAGTTTCTAAACACAGAGTTGGCAGACATTTTACAACTTCAATAACTTGAGCTGAGAACTTCATATATGACAAGCTGATGGGAGAATGCACATAGAGACAATAACTTACCAAAAATATTTCAGGGTCTGTGGGCTCACATAACCCCATCTATAACAGATGTCCTTTGGGATAGCTAATGGAAACTTAGGAAGAAGGGTCTACACCTACACCATCCCCACTCACAAGAGATGCTACAGGTTATGCTTACACAGAAACCTTTCCTCAACAGGAACTGAGCTTCTTACTATCACCTGGAATGATCTAAGACTAGCATGGGGAGCAGATGCTACAACATCAGGTGAATTTATCCATGAAAGGGGAAGACAGACTTTTTACTTTCCTTGAAGTTGTCAATGTAGTATGAATTTAACATTTTACTCAAGTGTTTTTACTTGTTGTGTTTTTGTTTGTTTGTTTGTTTGTTTTGGCAGACATACTAAAGTTAAGGAATGCTGCCCAACCAGGCAGTGGTGCAGTGAATAAAGCATTAACCAGGGATACTGAGGACCCAGGTTTAAAACCCCAAGGTTGCAGGCTTGAGTGTGGGCTCATCAGGCTTGAGTGCCTGCTCACCAGCTTGAGTGTGGGGTCATAGACAGGGCACCATAGTTGCTGGCTTGAGCCCAAAAGTTGCAGGCTTGAAGCCCAAGGTTGCTGGTTTGAGCCCAAGGTTGCTGGCTTAAACAAGGGGTCACTGGCTCTTCCCCTCAAGGAACATACAAGAATCAACCAATGAATGCTAAATAAGTGGAAAAGCAAATCAATGTATCTCACTTTCTCTCTCTCTTTCAAATCAATCAATAAAAAATTTTTAGCCTGACCAGGCAGTGGTGCAGTGGGACTAGGATGCAGAAGAACCAGGTTCAAGACACCAAGCTCGCCAGCTTGAGTGCAGGCCCATCTGGCTTGAGCAAAAGCTCGTTAGCTTGGACCACCAGTCACTGGCTCCAGCAAGGGGTTGCTTGGTCTGCTGAAGGCCCGTGATCAAGGCACATGTGAGAAAGCAATCAATGAACAACTAAGGTGTTGTGACAGCAATGAAAGACTAATGATTGATGCTTCTCACCTCTCTCAGTTCCTGCCTGTCTGTCCCTATCTCTCTCTCTCTCTGTGACTCTCTCTCTGTTCCTGTAAACAAATAAATAAATAAATAAAAATAATTTAAAAAGAAATACTGAGTAAATGTTAAGTATTTTTATGAATTAGTAAGACTGCTGCTGTAGGCAAACATGACTAAATGAAATTCATTCTTACTGGACTTGGACACTAACTTCACAAATCATCTTATTGTAGTCAGGGGAGGTAGAAAAGGATAAAGAGAGAATAAATGGTGATAGAAAGAGACTTGAATTGGGGTAGTGAACACACAATACAATACACAGAGGATGTGTTATAGAACTGTACACCTGAAACTGATATAATTTTATTAACCAATGTCACCCCAATAAATCAAATTTTAAAAATAAATTGAAAAACATATCAGTTTATTGTAGAGGAATACTCTTTAATCACTAATTGATATCAAAAATAATAAAATAATTTTCAAGAAAGTAAATTTGGTATGGCTTTCAATCAGTAAATATTCTACATACGTACTGCAAAGAACATGCCTTAATAAAACTATTCTTGTTTTATAGTTTCTTTTCAACACATCTTTCTATCTTCAGTGTAGGGAATGATAGTTGTTAATGTGTTTATTGGACATTGATTACTCTAATGCAAAGATAGTAACTCATAAAACATTTCAATAATTGAGGGGAAAACACAAATAAGCTGAGGAAGAATGGTGAAAAAGTAGGCAAAAATGTTTCCTCACCTCTGGAATGACTAAAGTATGATATTTTTATTTTTTAACTGAATAAATTTGATGTATAACATTTTATAAGTTCAAGGTGCACAACATGTTACCCTGATACATTAAAATACTGTAATACAATTGCCAATGTAGTTATATTTATATTACATACTGATAGTACAATATTATCTATATTCATTATACTGTGTATTAGGTCTCTATGGCTAATTCCCCACTTGTTACAAATTTGTACAATTAAAAATATGACTCTTACCCCACTACATTTCTTACATAAATAAAAGAGATAATTCTAATATCCAAAACAACTCTGAAAAAGGAAAAAAAAAGAACAAAGCCAGTGGCATCATACTTCCAGATTTCAAATGCTGCTTCAAAGTCATAGTAATAAAATCAGTGTGGTACTGGCACCAAAATAGACACACCAACCAAGGAAACATAATAAAGAGCCTGGAATTAGAGCATATATGGTCAACTAATACTTGACAATGGAGCCAAGAATACCCAATAGGAAAAGAATAGTCTCCTCATCAAACAATGCTGGGAAAGCTGGAGAAACACATGTAGGACAATGAAACTGGACACCTGTTTTATACCACTCACAAAAATTAATTTGAAATGGATCAAAGATGTACATATAAAACCTGACATCATAAAACTCCTAGAAGAAAACACAAGGAAAAAGCTCATCAATTTTGACCTTAGCAATAATATTTTTCAGTATGATGATAAAAGCATAGACCACAAAATAAAAACAATCAATGAGGGACTACATAAAACTCAAAAACTTCTGCACAACAAAAGAAATAAGTAGCAAAATAAGAAGACAACCAGTGATGTCAGAGAAATGCTGGCATGAGAGATACTCACTATCTCTCCCCTTGAAATTTCAATAAATTCTACAATGATAAGCAGAGAAAAAAACCCAGATGAACCTGAAATATACACATACCAGATAGATTAAGGTATGCTTGTGTAAGAAGGTGGACCCAAAATAGAATCTGCTAACAAAAAAGGAAAAAAAGCCAGAGGGCTGAGTCTTTCTCTTTCCTTATGAACCTGAGGGAGGGAGGCATTGTTGGCACAGGCTTTGTCTCAGAGCCAGAGCCAGGAGAAGAGGAGACTTTGTGGGGAAGGAACTGAGATAGGGGCAATGACCAAGAATGGGGAGCAGGCCGGATTCCGGTGTCTGATGTACCTGTGATTGCAGGTGCTAAGCACACACAAAGCCCGTGGTGCATTCCCAAGAACTGTGTGCAAATAGCTTGTAGAGATTGGCCCATGGGCACTGGGGTGAACTTGATTTGCCCACAGGACCAGTGGAGTTTAGCCTTGTGGCACCAGATGTGCTTGATCTACAATCTCTGCCACAATTGCCCCCAAAGCTCAGACACTGGCTTGTGGAGTGCAGTACCTGCCCTGCCCAGGGCTGCGCTTTGAGTGCTTAGAGTGGTATTTGAGGAGGGACTGGACTGTGCCACCCCAGCCTCCCGATCCCACATTGTTCCCCTTGCTGTGCAAACAGTGGCAGTGGTGGACCCCCCGCAGCTGGGTTTTGAGGCTGCTGTCTCCTATGAGATGTGGGGGAGCTGGGTGATTGATCCCCTGCTCTGTAGGTATATGGGAAAGGACCCTGGAGGACCCCGGGTTGGCCATAGCTAGAGCCATAAAATTGAAAAGCCCTAACAACAAGCCCTTCCTACCAATGCGAAGGTCCTGCCTGCATCATCATGACAGCAATGCCTCAGTAGATCTGCACCCAAGAATCTTGCAGAGGCAAATCTTGTAGTACAACACTTCCTAACAGAAAAAGGATTAGCTCTTGTTAGGGTTATTAACAATACCATTCTCAAGTGCTATCAAGGAAAGAGAAATCAAATATGGATATACAAGACCAAGATGTAGCTCAGATAGATGAAAAATCTCCAGAAAAAAAAATCTTAATTACATGAAAACCTTGGAGCTTAGTGACAGATAATTCAAAATTGAAGTTCTAAAAATATTCAATAAGAAACAAGAAAACACTGAAAGGCAATTTAGTAAGCTCAAAAAACAACTTAATGAACAAAAAGAGCACTTCATTAAGGAAATTGAAACTATAAGAAAGAACCAAACAGATGAAAAACCAATACACAATATGAAAAATGAGGTAACAAGCTTAGCTAATAGAACAGGCCTGACAGAAGAGAAAATCAGTGACATTGAAGACAGGAAACTAGTGATACTACAGAGAGAAGAAGAGAGAGACTCACGAATTAAATAAATATGAGAAAGCCCTACAAAAATTGTCGGACTCCATCAGAGAGAACAATATAAGAATAATGGGTATATTAGAAGAAGAAGAGAAGGAAAAGTGAAAGGAGAACATATTAAAACAAATAATTAATGAGAGAGAGAAACAAGATGGCGACGGAGTAGGCAGACGTACCAACTTCCAACTTCCAGAACCAAAGTGGAATATAACTCAATTTTAAGAATCATCATCTGGATAAACCAACTTTGAACTAAACTAAGTGGACTCTTCAACCAAGGAACACAGAAGAAGCCACAGTGAGACTGGTAGGAATAGCGAAAACACAAAGAGGGCTGCCAAGCTCCCCGGAGCAAACGGCAGCCCTGAGAGACCCGCATAGTGGGAGGAAAGTTTGGCGGAGAGGAAGGGAGCTGGATCCCAGGAACCAAGCCCCAGCCTGCAGTCTCAGAGCCTAGAAGAGGCGTTTGGACAGTTTTGAGCTGTGAAATAAGTGAGGGAACTCCCAGGCCTACAGTGTGGAGTATTAGGTCTCTTCCTACTCTGCTGAGGGTTGCTGAAGGGTTTGGGGCGGCGTGACACTGAAACGCGGTTCTGTCGGCGTGGGCGGAGGCCAAGCCGGTGTGAGCTCGGTCTAGCCCAGCAGGGTAGGAGGGGATACGCGAAAGCGATCCGGAAGCTGCGGGCCCGCCTGTAATGCCACCTACGGGGACAAAGAGGGAGGCCAGAAACGAGCAGAAATCTGCTCTGCAACCCTGAGCAATCCGGCCCTGACTGTGGGGACCAAGCTAGGACAAGAGACAGGCGGTGGCTCATGTCTGACCTCATGCTACCAGCCCCGCCTGGCCGAAGAAACTGCGAATTGCCATCTTACGTGCACGAGCGGGCTCCGAACGCGGGGGCAGGGTAGAGTCCGGGACGAGCGGAAGTACACAGCTGAGCAAAAGCCAGAAAACACACCTGGCCCAATAAACCTGGGTTTTCGACCCTATGCAGAAGAGCCCTGGCCTCGAGGGCGGGGCTAAAGCTCCGGACGGGCAAAGGCTCACAGCTGAGAGCACGTCAAAAGCCCCGCTCAACCTGCAAAACTGTGGCGAGCAGGCTCTGACTGCGGGTTCTGGGTGGAAGTCCGGAAACAGGTTGGGTCCGCAGCTGAGCAAAGGTGCTCACCTATACCCTTGGTGCTGAGACTTGTGGCTTGAGTGACAGCCCCTCCCGCAAAGGAGAGGCAGAAATCACAGCAAAAGCCACAGTGGGCCGGCGCTGGCAATGCCCATACCCAACCACCCTAGGCAGCGGCAGAGGGGGTGGGGGGCCTGCAGACAGACCACACCTAGAGAACACAAAGGCAACACCTACTGGACTCCAGTGGCTACAACTTGCTTATACACAGACAAAATGGGCAGGCAGAGGAATGCAAACCAAATGAATCAAGAGAAATCCCCAGAGAACGACCTGAATGAACCAGATATAACCAAATTACCAGAAGCAGAATTTAGAATAATGATAGTTAGGATGTTCAAAGAAATTAGAGCAACAATGGATAGTCATTATGAACACCTAAATAAAGAGATAATAAGTATAAAAAACAAAATTGAAATAATAAAAAAGAATCAGACAGAAATGACAAATACAGTATCAGAACTGAAGACCACAATGGAAGGAATTAAAAGCAGGATGAATCACGCTGAGGATTGAATAAGTGAGTTAGAGGACACAATAAACAAAGGCACAGAAGCAGAGAAGAAAAAGGAAAAGAGACTCAAAAAATGTGAGGAAACTCTAAGGAAGCTCTGTGAAAACATGAAGAGAAACAACATTCGCATCATAGGGGTGCCTGAAGAACAGGAGAGAGGACAGGAAATGGAAACTTTGTTCAATCAAATCATAGCAGAAAACTTTCCTAAATTAAGGCTGGGAAACACTCCACACATTCAAGAAGCACACAGAACTCCATTAAAGAGAAACCCAAAAAGATCTACACCAAGACACATCATAGGTAAAATACCAAAGCTAATGGATAAAGAAAAAATTCTAAAAGCTGCTAGGAAAAAAAAGGCTATAACCTACAAAGGAGCCCCCATAAGGATGACATCGAACTTCTCAACAGAAAACTTGAGGCCAGAAGGGAATGGCAAGATATAATCAAGGTAATGCAGAACAAGAACCTACAACCAAGACTACTTTATCCAGCAAGGCTAACGTTTAAAATTAAAGGAGAAATAAAGAGCTTCCCGGAAAAAGAAAGCATGAAGAAATTCATAAAAACCAAACCAATTCTGCAAGAGATACTAAGGGGCCTGTTGTGAACTTTTTAAAGGGAGAAGAGAATATAGGAAAAGAAGAATACAGCTTTAAAGAATAAAATGGCAATAAACAACTACATATCAATAATAATCTTAATTGTAAATGGATTAAATGATCCAATCAAAAGACATAGGGTAGCTGCGTGGATAAAGAAACAGGACCCATACATATGCTGTCTACAAGAAACACGCCTTAAACAAAAGATGCACATAGACTGAAGGTAAAAGGATGGAAAAAAATATTTCATGCAAATGAAAAAAAAGCAGGGGTAGCAATACTTATATCTGACAAAATGGACTTTAAAGCAAAGGCTGTAGTAACAGATAAAGAAGGACACTACATAATGATAAAGGGAAAAATTCAACAGGAAGATATAACTATTATAAATATCTATGCACCAAATATAGGAGCCCCGACATACATAAAGCAGACTTTTATGGATATAAAGGGCGAGATTAACAGCAATACTAACATAGTAGGGGATTTCAATACTCCTCTAACAGCACTGGATAGATCCTCAAGAAAAAAAATTAATAAAGAAACAGCAGACTTAAAGGAGACACTAGATCAACTTGATTTAATAGATATCTTCAGAACTTTTCACCCTAAAGCAGTAGAATATACATTCTTCTCAAGCACTCATGGGACGTTTTCTAGGATAGACCACATGTTAGGACACAAAAATGGTCTCAATAAATTTAAGAAGATTGAAATCATATCAAGCATTTTCTCTAATCACAATACCATGAAACTAGAAATTAACCACAAAAGAAAAACTGAAAAATACTCAAACACTTGAAAACTAAATAGCATGTTATTAAATAATGAATGGATTAACAATGAGATCAAAGAAGAAATAAAAAAGTTTCTAGAAACAAATGATAATGAGCATACATCAACTCAAAATTTATGGGACACAGCAAAAGCAGTTCTGAGAGGGAAGTTTATTGCACTACAGGCATATCATAAGAAGCTAGAAAAAGCTCAAATAAGCAACCTGACCCTGCATCTAAAAGAACTAGAAAAACAACAACAAATAACACCCAAGACAAGTAGAAGGAAGGAAATAATAAAGATCAGAGCAGAAATAAATGACATAGAGGCGAAGGAAACAATACAAAGGATCAATGAAACCAGAAGCTGGTTCTTTGAAAAGGTAAACAAGATTGATGAACCTTTAAGTAGACTCACCAAGAAAAAAAGAGAGAGGACTCAAATAAATAAAATTAGAAGGACAGTGGAGAAATAACAACTGACACAACAGAAAAACAAAGCATAGTAAGAAAATACTATGAAGAACTATATGCCAAGAAATTAGAGAATCTGGTGAAATGGACAAATTTCTTGAATCATATAACCTTCCAAAAATCAAGCTGGAAGAATCAGAACAGCTAAACAGACCAATTACAACAAATGAGATCGAAACAGTTATCAAAAAACTCCCAAAAGAGAAAAGTCCTGGGCCTGATGGCTTCACAAGTGAATTCTATCAAAAATTCAAAGAAGAACTAAGTCCTATCCTCCTCAAGCTATTTCAAAAAATTCAAGAGGAAGGAAGACTTCCAAACTACTTTCACGAGGCGAGCATAATTCTGATCCTCCCAAAACCGGGCAAAGACAACACAAAGAAAGAAAATTATAGGCCTATATCCCTGATGAATTTAGACGCTAAAATTCTCAACAAAATATTAGCCAACCGGATCCAGCAATATATGAAAAAAATCATACACCATGATCAAGTCAGATTTATTCTGGAGAGGCAAGGCTGGTTCAATATCTGCAAATCAATCAATGTGATTCATCACATAAACAAAAGGAAGGACAAAAATCACATGATAATTTCAATAGATGCAGAAAAAGCATTTGATAAAATCCAGCACCCATTCATGCTCAAAACTCTCAGTAAAGTGGAAATACAGGGATCATTCCTTAACATGATAAAGGACATCTACGACAAACCGACAGCTAACATCATACTAAATGGACAAAAATTAAAAGCAATCCCCTTAAGATCAGGAATCAGGCAGGGATGCCCCCTTTCACCACTCTTATTCAACATAGTTCTGGAAGTCCTAGCTATAGCAATCAGACAAGAAGAAGAAATAAAAGGCATCCAAATTGGAAAAGAAGAAGTAAAACTGTCATTATTTGCAGATGATATGATATTGTATATAAAAATCCCTAAAGTCTCAGTCAAGAAACTACTGGACCTGATAAATGAATTCAGCAAGGTGGCAGGATATAAAATTAATACTCAGAAATCAGAGGCATTTTTATATACCAACAAGAACTGTCAGCAAAAGAAATTAAGGAAACAATCCCCTTCACTATTGCAGCCAAAATAATAAAGTACCTAGGAGTAAATTTAACCAAGGAGGTTAAGAACTTGTACTCGGAAAATTATAAAACATTGATAAAAGAAATCAAGGAAGATACAAACAAGTGGAAGCATATACCGTGCTCATGGCTAGGAAGAATAAACATCATTAAAATGTCTATATTACCCAAAGCAATTTATAAATTTAATGCAATACCAATTAAAATACCAATGACATACTTTAAAGATATAGAACACATATTTTAAAATTTATATGGAACCAGAAAAGAACACGAATAGCCTCAGCAATCTTAAAAAGAAAAAATAAAGCAGGAGGTATCACTCTTCCAGATATCAAGGTTTACTATAAGGCCATTATACTCAAGACAGCCTGGTACTGGCATAAGAACAGGCACATAGATCAATGGAACAGGACAGAGGACCCAGAAATAAACCCACAGCTTTATGGACAACTGATATTTGACAAAGGAGAAAAGAACATACAATGGAGTAAAGACAGCCTCTTTAACAAATGGTGTTGGGAAAATTGGACATCTATCTGCAAAAAAGTGAAACTAGACCATCAACCTAAACCACTCACAAAAACAAACTCAAAATGGATAAAAGACTTAAATGTAAACCGTGAAACCATAAGCATCTTAGAAGAAAACATAAGCAGTAAGCTCTCCGACATCTGTAGCAGCAGTATATTTGCAGATTTATCTCCACGGGCAAATGAAATAAAAGGCAAGATAAACAAATGGGACTATATCAAACTAAAAAGTTTTTGCACAGCTAAAGACAATAAGAACAGAATAAAAAGACAAATTACACAATGGGAGAACATATTCGACAGCACATCTGATAAGGGGTTAATAACTAAAATTTATAAAGAAATTATAAAACTCAACACCAGGAAGACAAACAACCCAATCAAAAAATAGGCAAAAGAAATGAAAAGAAATTTCTCCAAAGAGGACATACAGATGGCCAATAGGCATATGAAAAAATGCTCAACATCACTAATCATTAGAGAAATGCAAATTAAAACCACAATGAGATATCACCTCACACCAGTCAGAATGGCACTCATCAGCAAAACAACACAGAATAAGTGCTGGCGAGGATGTGGAGAAAAGGGAACCCTTCTGCACTGCTGGTGGGAATGCAGACTGGTGCAGCCACTGTGGAAAACAGTTTGGAGATTCCTCAAAAAATTAAAAATCGAACTGCCTTTTGACCCAGCTCTAGGAATATACCCTAAGAACACCATAGCACTGTTCGAAAAGAAGAAATGCGCCCCCATGTTCGTGGCAGCATTGTTCACAATAGCGAAAATCTGGAACCAGCCCAAGTGTCTGTCAGAAGACAAGTGGATTAAAAAGCTTTGGTACATATATACTATGGAATACTACTCGGCCATAAGAAATGATGACATGGGATCATTTACAACAAAATGGATGTACCTTGATAACATTATACGGAGTGAAATAAGTAAATCAGAAAAAAAGAAAAACTGAGAACAGCATGATTTTATATATAGGTGGGAAATAAAAGTGAGAATATGAGACATGGACAAGACAGTGGTGGTTACGGGATGGGGGGAGGGAGGGAAGAGTGGGATAGGGAGGAGGGGAGGGGCACAGGGAAAACCAGATAGAAGGTGACAGAGGACAATTTGACTTTTGGTGATGGGTATGCAACACAATTGAATTCTAGGATAACCTGGAGATGTTTTCATTGTACATATGTATCCTGATTTATTGGTGTCACCCCATTAGAATTAATAATAATAAAATATATATTAAAAAAAAATAATAATAATTAATGAGAACTTCCCAAGCCTGTGGAGTTAGAACCTTGAATCCAAGAAACAAACAGAACTCTGCATTACCTCAATCCAAACAGACCTACTCCAAGACACATAATAATGAAATTATCACAAATCAATGACAAAGAAAGAATTCTCAAGGCAGTTAGGGAGAAGAAGAATATAACATATAAAGGAAGGCCCATTATGGTATCATCATATTTCTCTGCAGAAACTCTACAAGCCAGAAGAGAGTGGACCCCAACATTTAAAGTACTGAAAGAGAGGAACTACCAACAAAGAATACTTTATCCATCAAAGCTATCTTTCAAATACAAAGGGGAAATGCAAACATTTACAGACATACAGAAACTGAGGGAATTTATCACCAGAAAACCCCCACTACAAGAAATACTAAAGGAGGTTATCCGACCAGATACAAAAAACAAAACTACAAGTAAAAATTTTGAAAAAATCACAATAAAACAAGGATAATCTGTGACAAAAATAATAATAGGGGAGAGTTTGATAAAGATCAGCAGCAGAAGTAGCAAAGGAGGATAAAGTGCAGAAGCAATTATGAGATAATGGACTCTAATAAATATGATAATTTTTATTTTAATAACCTAATGGTAACCACCCCTGAAAATGCCACTACTGATACAAATAGCTGAAAAAAAGAAGAAACAGAAGATAGAAGTATGGAATACCACCAAACAAAAACAAATGACAGAAAAACAAAAAAGAAGAACCAAACAAGACACAAAACTATCAGAAAGCAGTATATAAAATGGCAATAGGAAATCCTCAAGTGTCAATAATTACACTATATGTAAATGGATTGAACTCACCTATTAGGAGGGACAGATTAGCAGATTAGATCAAGAAGCAAAACCCAACAGTATGCTGTCTTCAAGATACACATCTAAGCTACAAGGATATAAATAGATTCAAAGTGAAAGGTTGGAAAATGATTCTCCAAGCAAATAATAACCAAAGAAAAACAGGTGTAGCCATACTCATATCTGACAATGCAGACTACAAGACAACAAAGGTAAACAGAGACAAAGATGGACATTTCATAATGATAAAGGAGACATTGCATCAAGAAGACAATACTTCTTAATATAAATGCACCAAACCATGGAGCACCAAAATATATGACATCTACTAACTGATTGAAAAGTACAAACAGAAAAAAATATAATCATGCTTGAAGACCTCAACACACCATTGATGACTTTAGATCGTTCATCCAAACAGAAAATCAATAAAGAAATATCAGCCTTAAATGAAACACTAGAACAAATGGACATAATAGATATTTACAGGACATTTCATCCCAAAACTTCAGAGTATACATTTTTTACCAGTGTACAAGGAACATTCTCACGAGTAGACCATATGCTGGGCCACAAAATTAACATCAACAAATTCAGAAAGATTGAAATTATACCAAGCATATTTTCTGACCATAAGGCTTTGAAACCAGAAATTTAACTGCAAAACAGAAGTAAACAAACGCACAAAAATGTGAAAAATTAAACAACAAACTTCTAAAAAATGAGTGGGTCAAAGAAGAAATAAAAGAAGAGATCAAAAGAAATATACAAACAAAAATGACAACACAACATAAAAGAATCTCTGAGATGCAGCAAAAACATAATAAGAGGAAAGGTCATATAATTATAGGCTTATATGAAGAATCAAGAGAGAGTCCAAGTAAACAACCTAATATCACATCTTAAGGAACTAGAAAAAGCAGAACAAAGGCAACCCAAAACTAGCAGAAGAAAGAAAATAATAAAAATTTGAGCAAAATTAAATGAAATAGAGAACAGAAAAAATATAGAAAAAATCAATAAAACAAAGAGCCAGTTCTTCAAAAAGATCACAAAATTGACAAACCCCTGGCAAGACTCATTAAGGAAATAAAAGAAAGGACTCATATAAAGAAAATCCAAAATGAAAGAGTAGAAGTGACCAAAGATATCATAGATATACAAAGGATTATTACAGAATACTATGAAAAACTGTATGCAACCAAATTCAACAATCTAGAAGAAATGGATAAACTACTAGAATAATACAATCTTCCTAGACTGAACCATGAAGAATTAAAAAGCCTAAATAGACCTATATGCACGGAGGGAATAGAAACAACCATCAAAAAACTCCCCCAAAATAAAAGTCTGGAGCCAGATAGCCAAACTAGTGAATTCTACCAAACTTTCAAAGAAGATTTGGTTCCTATCCTTCTCAAAGTCTTCCAAAAAATTGAAGACAAAGCAATACTTCCAAACACATATTTTTGAGACCAACATAACACTCATACCAAAACCTGGCAAGAACAACATAAAAAAGAAAAGAAAAAACTACAGAACAATATCGCTAATGAATACAGATGCAAAAATTCTAAAGAAAATAGTAGCAAATCAAATACAATAGCACATTAAAAAAATACTTCATCATGATCAAGTGGGATTCATCCCAGAAATACAAAGATTGTTCAATATATGTAAATCGATTAACTTAATACACCATAACAACAAAACAAAGAATAAAAAACATATGATCCTATCAATAGATGCAAAAAAGGCATTTGATAAAATACAACATCCTTTTATGTTTAAAACCCTCACAAAATGGGCATAGAAGGAAAATACCTCAACATAATAAAGGCTGTTTATGACAAACCATCAGCTAACATCATGCTAAATACTAGAAAACTGAAAACTTTTCCTCTAAAATCAGGAACAAGACAAGGTTGCCCACTCTCTCTCCTCCTATTCAACATAGTGCTGGAAGTTCTAGCAGAGCAATTAGACCAGAGAAAGAAATAAAAGTCATTCATATTGGGAAAGAAGTAAAGGTTTCACTTTTTGTAGATGATATGATCCTAAATATAGAAAACCCCAAAGACCCCACAGAAAGGCTATTAGAAACAATAAACCAATACAGTAAGGTCACAGGATACAAACTTAATATACAGAAATCTATTGCTTTCTATATGCCAACAATGAAACTTCAGAAGAACTAAAAAAAAAATCCCTTTTACAGTTGCAACAACAACAAAATAATACCTAAGAATAAATAAAACAAAAAATGAAAAGGACCTATATACTGAAAACTACAAAGCATTATTAAAGGAAATTGAAAAAGACACAATGAAATGAAAAAATATTTCTTGTTTGTGGATAGGAAAAATAAATATAGTTAAAATGGCCACATTACACAAAGCAATATACAAATTTAATGCAATTTCTATCAAATCCCAAAGTCATTTTCTAAAGATATGGAAGAAAAAACCATTAGGTTTATATGGAACGATAAAAAACTCTAAATAACTAAAGTAATCCTAAAGAAAAAAAAAATGAAGCTGGAGCATTACAATACCTGCCTTCAAATTATACTACAGAGCCACGATAATCAAAACAGCATGGTACTGGCAGAAAAATAGACACACAGATCAATGGAACAGAATAGAGAGCCCAGAAATAAAACCATGAATATATGGTCAAATCATCTTTGATAAAGGAGCCACAAACACACAATGGAGAAAAGAAAGCCTCTTCAATAAGTGGTGCTGGGAAAACTGGAAAGCCACACGCAAAAGAATGAAACTTGACTACAGTTTGTCTCCTTGCACAAAAATTAATTCAAAATATATCAAAGACCTAAATATAAGATCTGAAACAATTAATTACATAGAAGAAAACATAGGTACTAAACTCATGGACCTTGGCATGGACATTATATGAATTTGACCCCAAAGGCAAGGGAAATGAAGGCAAAGATAAATGGGACTACATCAGACTAAGAAGCTTCTACACAGCAAAAGAAACTGACAACAAAACAAACAACCTACTAAATGGAAGATGATATTTTCAAACAACAGGTCAGAAAAGGGACTAATATTCAGAATATATAAAGAACTCACAAAACTCAGTAACAAACAAGCAAACAATCCAGTAAAAAAATTGGGAAGAGGACATGAACAGACACTCCTCTCAAGAAGAAATAGAAATGGCCAACAGATACATGAAAAGATGCTCATTTTTATTAGCTATTAGAAAAATACAAATCAAAACTACAATGAGATACCACCTCACACCTGTTAGATTAGCTATTATCAACAAGACAGGTAATAACAAGTGCTGGAGAGGCTGTGGAGAAATAGTAACCTTTATTCACTGTTGGTGGGAATGTAAATTAATACAACCATTATGGAAGAAAGTATGGTGGTTCCTCAAAAAATTAAGAATAGTACTACCATATGACCCAGCAATCCCTCTACTGGGTATATACCCCCAAAACTTGAAAACATGGGTATGTAAAGACATATGCACCCCATGATCATTGCATCATTGTTAATGGTGGCCAAGACATGTAAACAGCAGAAATGCCCTTCAATAGAGGATTGGATAAAGAAGATGTGGTACATATATACTATGGAATATTACTCAGCCATAAGAAATGATGACATAGGATCATTTATGACAATATGGATGGATCTTGATAACATTATACTGAGTGAAATAACTAAATCAGAAACAAGTAAGAACTGCATGATTCCATACATAGGTGGGACACAAAATTGAGACTCACGGACATAGATAAAGGTGCAGTGTTTACCAGGGGAGGGGAAAGGAGCAAAGGAAAGGGGTTGGGGGAGGGGTTAAAGAAGAACAAAATATCGGGTGATGGAGGATGATTTGACTTTGGGTGATGGATATATGGCATAATCGACTGTCCAAATGATGTGGAGATGTTTACTCTAAATCTATGTACTCTGGTTGACCAATGTCACCTTGTAAAATTTAATTGTCTAAATTAAAAACAAACAAACAAACAAAATAAAAAGAAAACCCACACAATGGGAGAACAACAAAAAAGACAACCTACAGAATGGGAGAAAATTTACAGGAAGCATATATCAAATAAGGGGGTAAAATCCAAAATATATAAGCAACTCAGCTCAATAACAAAAACAAACAAACAATTTAATTTAAAAATGGGCAGAAGAACTAGATAGACATTTCTTCCAAAAAGATATTAACATGGCCAACAGACACCTAAAAAGATTGTGAGAATCACTAATTGTCAGGGAAATGCAAGTCAAAACCACAATGAGATATTACCTCACACCTGTTAAAATGGTTATTAGCAAGAAGATAAGAAGGAACAGATAGATGCTGGTGAGGAGTATGTTCTTTCTTAATAACAGAGACTAGTTAGATCTCTGGTCTTTGAAGTTCTTTTGAGAGGGGTTAAAAGTTAATCCTCACAGTGCCTAAGAAATCCCACCTATTTCATTCCCATCAACTCTTTTTATGTTCTTACTAAGACTAAAATGCTCTACTCCAAAGTGGAAAGCATCTTAAAAACAAAGACCTATTCGGAGATAAAGTCCTCTCGGTAACAATCCAACAGAAGAAAGCCACCATCCCCTGCTAAATTCAACTCTAGAGGGACCCACTAAGTGACTTTTGTTCACAGCAGAGTGGATGGGAGGCTTGGGTTTGTTTTGTTTGTTTGTTTGTATTTTTTTTAAAGAACACACTGTGACTGTTTTCTTTGATGGAAAATGAACATTCTGTCTCACCAAAGGATCTAAAATGAAAAACCCTCAGCACTCTTGAAATAGTAAGTCTTCAACAGCAATTTAAAAAAAAGCAAATTAAAGAAGGCGAACCAGCTGACCATTCATGAGGCAGGTGTTCTAGACTTCTATCTGATGCACCAAGTTTTCATTAACCATGCATGCCTATAGTTCCTGGTTCCTCCACCCATCAATCATTTCACCTTATATTCTCACAATACTGAAAAGAAATTATGAGCAACTGATTTTACTAAGACATTCAAAAGCTCTCTCAGGGTACAAATTCCCATGGGGAAAGAGAAGGGACAGGGAGAGAAATCAACTTGATGTCCATTTCATTTAGATATTAAAAGAAATTTAGTTATGTGACTATTTCCATCAAATCAAAGGAACGGATCCTACATGAAAAACAGTTTGAGCACTTATATTGGAATAGTATTTACAAACTACTGCATTTTTTGTACCATTAACTATTAAATCAAAATAAATTTCTTAACAGCAAATTATTTCTATTTTTTAGTGTTCACTTGGAATTAATACAAATCTTTATTCAATAAGGAGAAAAATCTTAGGCACTTAGAGCATGGGTTTGGATACTACATGATCTAAAGCAGGGTTTTTTTTATTCCTCAGCTACCTGGGGAATTGTAAACATAATATGGTTTGGAAACTGCTTTTCAGATAACTAACCATTTCATAGCATGTATCAACCAGTTATTCTTTCCCAGATATAAAACTTTGTTGAAATATGAAGAGGTATTCTCCTCCTCCACGTACCATGCATTTCCTTAAAGGATACTTAGCTCATCTTCCTAAAGAAAAATACTATGGTTAACGCTGTTTCACACTCACTCAGTATTCTTCTACCTTCTCTGTGGAAAAGTGAATCATTTGATTGATATGAGAGCCAAGCACTTGGAATCTACTGTATGAAGTCACCTGTAGGGGAAAATCAATGCCTAAAAGCCAGACAAAGGGTCCACCATTTTGTTCTCACACTTTGTTAGCTTCTTGGATCCAGAAACATGTTTTGTTTGAAAACTCCTCCCCCATCTATGAGCTCTTGGCCAGATTTTTAATTACACTCAGCAAAAACTCACACTGACAGAATAACTCAACCAGAACACAGAATTATTTTTCCCATCATGTGAGGATATATGGTCTCAGGAGGGTCAATGAGAACTTTCTCTAAATCATATATATCTACTGGAAGAAAAACAAACTTTCTACTCAAGTGGCTAAATAGGTCATGATGGATATTCTCTATTTTGCACTTTATAATATTTAATTCCCACCTTCCTCTGGACAAAGAAAAAGGAACAAAGAAAAGATAAATATAAACAAAAGGAACTATTAAACTAAAAAGGTTTTGTACAGCAGAGAATACCATCGACAAAATAAAAAGACATCCCACTGAATGGGAGAACATATTTGCTAATGACACATCTGAAAGAGTTAAAATTCAAAATTTTTTTAAAAAAAACTTATATAATTCAACACACATGAAAATAACACTCCAATTTAAAAAATTGGCCAAAAAACTTAATTAGACTCTTCTTCAAAGAGGATATACAGATGGTTGGTCAATAGAGATGTGAAAGATCCTCAACGTCACTAATAATCAGAGACATGCAAATCATATCACCTCACACCTGTCAGAATGGCTATCATCTATAAGTCAACAAACAACAAGTGTTGGCTAGTATGCAGAGGAGAAGGAACCCTGATGCACTGCTGGTGGAAATGCCAATTGATGCAGCAACTGTGGAAAGCAGTATGAAGTTTCCTCAAAAAATTAAACATGGAACTGCCTCATGAATCAGTGATTCTATTATGAGAATATACCTGAAGATACGCTAAACACTGATTTGAAAGAATATACGCACCCCTATGTTCATTACAGTGTTATTTACAACAGCCTAGACTTGGAAGCAGCACACTGCCTATTAGTAGATGAGTAGATAAAAATCTGTGGTACATTAACCATGGAAATACAATTTGATCTTTAAAAAAAATAAAAAAGGGAAATGTTACATTTTGCAATAGCATGGATAGGCCTGGAGAGTATCATGCTAAGTGAAATAAACCAGAGAAAGACAAATGCCATATGGTTTCACTTATATGTGAAATCTAATGAACAAAATAAACAAACAAAATTGGAACAGACTCATAGATACAGAAAACAGAGTGATGGCTGTTTGAAGAGAAAGGTTGTGTGGGACTGTGTTGTAAGGTGAAGGGATTAAAAAAAACACCTCCTAGAGACAGAACAAAACAGTGTGGTGATTAATAGAAAGAAAGGGGGAGGTGGGAGGTAGAAGAGGACAAAGAGGGGATAAATGGTGACGGAAAAAGACTTGACCTGGGGTGATGAAAACACAACCCAATAAAACTAGATGATTTATTATAGAATTGTGCACCTGAAATTTGTACAGTTTTATTCACATTTATTCAATGTCACTCCAATATAGTCCATAAAAATTAAAAATAAAAATATCTAAAGTGTTCTCCTATTTCTTGTAATAACAGCATAGATAGTTTACTGAATTGGCTAGGATGTGAGTTTAGTTGCTCCTTTATTTTAAATCATAACATGTTAATTTTAGTTTAACAGAAGATGTATTTTAGGGTTGTCTAATACTTGAGGTTGAGATATGATGGCACAAACTGGCTGGGCTGTTCACCAAATTCTTTTCCTGTCTTTGTAGGCACACAGCTAGACTCCATTTCGCAGCCTTATTTATAATCAGCTGTGAAGCTATGCCTAAATTATGGCCAATAGACTTTAAACAGAAGTAATACATAATATTTCCAGACTTGATTCATGGAAGCTTCTTTTTAGTCTCCCACTTCTTTCTCCTCCTTGTCTCCTAGCTGCCTGCCCACAATCAGCACATTCTTGGAAATCAGCATAGATATTCTGTCAGCTTCAATCCTGAGTGACTGATGGAACAGAGGTCCCCACCCTAAAGACCAACCACTTTTTACTCTACATGAATTATAAACAACTTCCATTGTGTTAAGTCATAGAGACTTCCAGATTCATCTATTATAACAGCTGTGATGTCTTAACTAATATAGAGAACTTCTGTTGAAAACATTACCCAGGTTTTTATTCAAAAATTGCAGTCCTAGATGGAGGGTAAAAAAGATAATTTTTATTTAATCTTGTGCTCCTTTGCAAGTATTCCAGCATTTAAATGACTAGGAAATAGTCTAGGGGGCTGTCCCAGAAGGGAGTTTTACCTAATTTCATTTTTCAATTGATGTATTTTAGCCAAGATACTTTTGGTTACAAGGATCATAAATCTATCCAAATTATTTCTCATAAAAGTCAGTTATTTTAAGTGAATTATATTGAGTTATATAATGAATTATATTGCGTCTTACTGAATTCATACTGTCAGGGACTGAGGACTCTCCTACCTCTGAGATGTAACTAGCACTTTGTTCCGGCTCTTTCTGCATGCTCAACCCATACTTTTTTTTGACTATCAGCTTCTCTTGCTTACCCATTAGGCCTATGGTCTAACATGTCACCAACTCAATATTCACCAATATGGAGAAATAGTCTCTGAGTTCAAATTCTTGACAGAAGGAAAAATAATTTCTATGAATGGATCTCATAAATTAAGATATGGTCTCTGATTCAGTGAGCATTGTGCATCAAGCCTTAATTAGGTTTTCATTGCCCTAGAATTAGTGCTGTGTTACTCTTTGGACCAATTGATCTCGACTAAGAAAGGGCTGGGCTGCAAGACCATGCATCAGGGACTATGTTTAAGACAGGCCACAGTGGACAAAATGGCAGTCAGCTGAGGGTGACATTTTGTTTGTGCTACTTTGTGACAAGGGAGCAGGAGACAAATTCTTCCAAGTGTACTTCTCTCAGTGTGGCTTTCAGGCATCGATCATGGCTCACCAACAAACCAGTAGGAATCAGATGGTCTCTTGGACCACCATTACTTCTTTCAATGATAAGTTTCAGTATAGCTCTTCTAGGAATGTTGCTGTGTATAAGCTATTCCTCTTGAGGAGCTATTCCTATAGGAAGAGACACAGATAAAATAAATACTTTGCAAAATGATTCAAATTTACAAAATTTTGATGGCAGTAATCTAATATAGATTGTCTCAGTTTTTGTATAGCTATATAATTGAATTTAGATGCGAGAAGACAGTATGAGACAGTATGCTATAATTCAACATTTTACTCGGAATTCTCTATTGCTCATTTTTTAATCTAATTAATTATGCCATTGGTTGACCCATTACCTGGGTCACATTTCTTCAAAATGCAAATACACTGGATTGATTGGCACAATAAAAGGTACTGAGTTACAGAAATCACATCTTATATTTCTTTGTATTTATTCTAAAATTTAGCTTAATGTTGTACATATAGTATTATATTTCTTAGTTGATGTATTTTGATCCTCTCTTCTTAAAACTAAACTCTCCCTTTTTTCATGTCTCCTCATTTGTAGATAGTTGTTCTAAATTCAATTCTTACCCTACTCTCTGCCTAAAATGGCACATTATTTCCTTGAAGTTCACTAACAGGTGCAAACTTCTCAATACAATGCTTTCTCCTGTCCATGATTCCCATGCCTTTCCTCTCTCATCCTCTAAAATCCTTGTATTCAGAACAACTCAAATGCTTCATTCTCCCCATGTTAATTTCTGTAAGTGTTCCCACACCATTTTCCCTCCTGAAAGAAACTTTTACCATGCTGAATAGAGGATAATAGGGGATATCTGATCTTCTGTATTCACAAAAAAAAAACCAAGTTCAAATCTCAGCTCTTACACTTAACTCTTACTTTGACAATAAAGTTATCCAACTTCCCTGAGCTTCTGCTGCTTTGCTTTGAAACTCAATGATAAACAGTATTTTGTTGGGTGTTTTTGTTTTGGGGAGAGGGGGTACAAAATGAGGATATTTGTGCCAAATGCTCAGTATGGTCGCTCCTGTTCCTCTCTATCTCTGGCAGGCCTTGCTTACGCCAACTAGCACCCAGATCAAATGTCACCCTTTCTTATATAATCTATGCTTTATCATTTTCTTGTTGAGATATATATTTCATGTATTTGTCTAGTCTGTCCAAAAAAAGAAGACCAAGAAATAAAACTTTTATTCTTTCCTATCACAACCCTCCAGTCTTAATTGTGAGGTATTATAGATTGTAGTAGCTACAATGATCAGCCCCAAATCTCAATACCAGATTTACTACCTGTGAAAACTTTGGTAGGTCACTTGATGTCTCTTTCCTCCTTTTATTTATGTGTAAATTAGGATAATGATAGTAACATTAGTAACCAACTTTATATATCTTTTATGAGAATTAAATGAGTTAAAAATGTAATGTTATGAACTTGGATAGTATCTAACATAGTAACAGCTCAAAAAATGCTCGCTATTATTGTTACTATTAGTAATATTACTATAGCTGTGTTTTATAACCAACAGTCATGCTGCAAGTACCTAAGAACAATTCAACCAATATAAGAGGAAATGCATCCATATTATGTTGAATTTTCATGCACAGCCTTATGAGATTTTTCTTAAATTCCCTAAATCCTAAGATGAGGGATGAGACTTTTAGAAGTCTACTCCACATAGAAATCTTAATATTTTTATAGAAGTGCATCACAAGATGCTTGTACTAACATGACAGTAAGTTCTAAATAAATCTCAAGGGGCACTATACCACATTCACAGGAATAGCTTGGGAGAAGACTAACAGATTTGATGTCAGTGTGTTCTATAAATCAGTCACCCCGTGTGAAAGTAGGCACTGTGAAAGAGGATGATACAGCTTTTGTGAAATGGGAAACTTACTTGAGAGATTAACAATGATATGCCTTATAAACATATTCTTCAAAGACACCCCCTTTATCATTCCGCATACCATTTCCCCCCTACTTTTCACAGTAAAAATAAGACTACTTCTTCATTTATAGACAGAGGGAAACATATCGAGGCAGTAAAAAGAATAAGTGTATTATTTTTATTTGACATGATTAATCCAAAAAGCAATTTGAGATACTGTAATATTAAAGTCTGTATCAAATAAACAACAAAATTGGAGTGGCTTAACACGCAAAGCCTTATTTCTCATTCTTGTAACAGTTCATTAAGGATGTTGCTGATTCATGGGCAGCTCTCTTCTCCAAAATAATTCTACTTTGTAGGTTGGTGACTCCTTGGCCACAGTTCCTTTGAACTCCAGTCAACGAAGAGAGAAAGGGACAGTAAAGAAGGTCATGTCTCTCACTATCTTGTTCCTGCATTGATGCATCCTTCCCACTTTCACTCAGTTGACAACAACTGGTCCTAGAGCCTCACCCAAAGGCAAGGATGCTGTGGTGGTGCTGGTGGCAGCTATAAAGTTAGTGCTGTAATAGACAGGCACTTCTACTGGCTTCATAACCAGCCACAGCAGAGGGACCTTGAACCTTGGTATATGCTACTCTATTTCTGCCATGGTTTTATGAGCTAGATACACTGAAGGAAATACTTGTAATTATAAACCCAAGGGCTTTGCCACATGTTTAAAGACATAAACTCTAAATGACGGAAATATAGTTCAAGCAGAAAGGGACCCCTCAGGTTGGTTCACCTTCTTAGAAACTTCCCTTTCTTCTCCCCCTCCTCCCCTCAAAACATTACAGGGTACAGGAAGGAAACTGCGGTGGAATTTCTCCAAATACTATCTACTCCACCCCTTTTAAGAATGAAAGAAAAAATGTTTTAAGAAGATTTAAGTTACCTTTCAAGAACAAGAACTGTAGTTATCTTCTGGGGGAAGATTAAGTACTAGTAATGATCAATAGAACTAATATAGACAAATCTCTGAATCTTTGGAGATGTGCTTTTATTTATAATAAATAGATTGAATAGAAATGTTTCTAAAGACCTTTCCAGTTACAATCGTCTGTAAGTGAAACAATAGTGGCGAATGAAGGAGAAGGAGGGAGTGTGTAAAAAGGGTAGTATAACCTGACTCTTTAGAACTGGTTCATTGATATGAAAACTTTTGCTTTGAAACATTAAAAAATTAACCTCAGTCTCTCAGTTTTATATGAATTAATCCTGCCCTGTGGAAAATATGTATTAACAAAACATCAATAAATAAAGATAAACTCTAACCAAATAAATAACAACAATGCCAACCATCAAAACTCCATTGCCATCAGTACCTAGAAGCAGAAAGACATGAAAAACAAAACATTCAGTGAAACAAAATTGAACTCTTTCCAACCTAAACATTATATACTAATCAATGTGATAATCTAAATCAGGGTTCCCCAAACTTTTTTACACAGGAGACCAGTTCACTGTCCCTCAGACTGTTGGAGGGCCGGACTATAAAAAGAACTATGAACAAATCCCTATGCACACTGCACATATCTTATTTTAAAGTAAAAAAACAAAATAGGAACAAATACAATATTTAAAATAAAGAACAAGTAAATTTAAATCAACAAACTGACCAGTATTTCAATGGGAACTATGGGTGCAGATGCATCCTGTGCTCCTCTCACTGACCACCAATGAAAGAGGTGCCCCTTCCGGAAGTGTGGTGGGGGCTGGATAAATGGCCTCAGGGGGCTGCATGCAGCCCGAGGGCTGTAGTTTGAGGACCCCTGATCTAAATTAACCAAGTAACACAGAAGAAGAAACTTGAATGTAATGTTTGTATTAAACACTTCCAATTGTAAATTATAAAGAACATAAATCTGTAAATAAAAAATTTAGCCTAAAGAAAAATAAAAATTTGAGATAATCAATGATCTCACTAAGGCCCAGAATCTTAGCTTCTAGATTTCAATAAAAGACCATTTACACTTACAAAATGCTTCATAAGATCTGAGTGATTCACTCTAATTCAAATGAAGCTATCACAATGTCTTTAGGAAATTTAATTAGGTCACAGAGGGGTAACTGACCAAATACTAAAGAAATGTCTAGGAATTAGAGGTCACATATTATATAACACATATTCTATCTAGCTAATTGATGAATCTATAGTCTTACTATGTATCATTTATTTGCCTGAGCAAGTCAATTGACTAAAAAGAAATAAGCAATAGAGATAGTATGTGCAGTAAAAACAGAGGTCATCCTAACATATGTCAAAATACTAATGGCATTGTGAAGTATTAAACTACAAACTATGTTGTCTGTCCTTAAACCTTCTTGAGTTTCAACTCCTCCAAGAAAATTCAAATCAGAAAGGATTTTAGAGATCAGTTGATCTAACTCAAACAACCCAGTATTCTAAAGCAGATAAGCTGTAGGTCATACATTCTCTACAAATATCACAGTATTTTTTCTTTGCAAAATGCCATGACTTGCCACAATTGAATTATGAAAGAAAAAATGTGTTTTTGATAGAAAAGAAGCTCTTGAACTTTTTTATCTGCAATGTGGATGAGAATTAATTGTTCAGAGAAAGGTTGTTAAATGTAGAAAAATAGTAAAATAACATGTAAAGAAGGAAATTTAAATCACCCATATCTCAACCACATAGAGATAACCCCTGTGTTATTTTGTACTATACTAATTTAGAATAGGTTACTTTTAATAAAGTTTTATCTATAAAATAAAAGATATGCATAAATACAGAAGTAAACAGATTTGAGGTAATACTTGCAACTATTCTAATTAAATTAACTTTTCAAACGTTCCCTAGAGCACTTAAGCCTTTATTTGCATAGAAACAACCCATATGTTAATTGAAAATCATTCCAATCTACTAATTCAACTAAGTTTCCTAGGGATCTATCATAGACAACACTCACTTTGTCGGCCTATCTTTTCACACCACATGGTCTTCAATGTAATTGAATTTCCTTAATATTTTCATTAATTCATATTGCATTTATACAGACTTCCCCTACAAAGCCCAAATTAATGTTTAATTGTACTGCTGAAGGATTTAGAAAATTAAATCAGATAAAAAAAAAAAGAAAATGACATTTTCAAACCTTATAACTAATAAAGACATCTTTGTGGTCTACAGTAAAATCAAATACTATATGATAATATTAATGTAATATAACAATTCAAATTCAATTTAATGATCATGATGAAGTATGCTAATATTTGGAAGAACAAGATTTTTTTCTCTTTGTTATCCCACTATTTGAAAATAGGTACAAGATTTTAATCAAATCTGGATGGTATGGTATACCTAATATATATATAGGTAGTGTGTGGAGCACAAATTTTCTTTGGAGACCCCATAATGATTGGATTAGGGTGGTAAATAGCTTTCAGAGAGATAAGCAGTCACCTTCCAGAGTAGCTTCAAAAGTTGATCTACTCCAACTGCACATCCTTATTCCAAGATGAGTAGCAGTGGAGCTTGATCTACGAAAATATAATGATTCTCCTGATTGCCAATGAGAGGGCCACAGTATATGTAAATATAAAACATATACATTTAAGCTAATTTTAATGTATAAAACAGATGACTATTAGCATAAATTCAACAAAATGACCCTCTACCTATAAAAGAAATTATTTAAATAAAGAGGCACTCAGCTTGTTCAGCAAGCTAAGGGTAAGCTATTGGTATTACAAGCAGTTTTGAGAAATAGCTAATGACAAGGAATAATCCTCCTCACCTGAAAAGAAGAGAAAAAGAAAAAAGAAAAAAACTGCCAATGTATTGTTCAGTATATTACCATAATATACTCAGGGAATGAGTTAAAACATTATTTAAAGACTATCGAAGATTTGTATTTGGTCCAAGCAAAAACAAACACATAAACAAAAAACAGGAAAAGGGGGAAAAAAGATTGATAACAAAACCAATAAATGAACTTCCACTTTGGGATCATGAGGGGCAACAGAGACAAGAGCTTTATTTTATATACCCAACTTAAACAACAGAAACTAAAATATATAATTTATATGAATCTTTGAATATGTACATGTAAGTATATAATACATTTGTATGTGTGTTCTTTTGTATAAATATATATGTTTAAAATACTAAATAACAGACAGGAAAAGGATAGTATCTCATAGAAATGGAAAACAAATTAAATGATCTTTACAATCACTGAGCTCTTTGCCTAAAAGAAAGATTTTAGGATATAGCATGGAATTTGGAGTGTGGGGGAAAGAAAATACCCTAGACAATAGAGCTTCCTGGATTGAAGAATCAGAGTTAGGCCTTCAGAAGGTCCAAGATGACTAGAAATTTAAATATAAAGAAGAGAGGAGTTGGCACATGGAGGGAGATACACAAAGACAGAGAACTTTTTTGTGTGTGTGTGGTGGAGACAGGGAGAATCAGAGAGAGGGATAGATAGAGACAGACAGGAAGGGAGAGAGATGAGAAACATCAATTCTTCATTTCGGTTCCTTAGTTGTTTATTGATTGATTTCTCTTATATGCCTTGACTGGGGGCTACAGCAGACCAAGTGACCCCTTGCTAGAGCCAGCGACCTTGGGCTCAAGATGGTGAGCCTTAATCAAACCAGATGAGCCCATGCTGAAGCTGGTGACCTCGGGGTCTGAAACCTGGGTCCTCCACATCCCGGTCTGATGGTCCATCCACTGCGCCACCACCTGGTCAAGCAAAGATAGAGAACTTAAAACTACAAAAGAGTACTTTTGAGTCTTTGATTAAATAATGATCTGTGCATGTATGTGTAGAAATTATCAAGACTGTGAAAAATGCCGCAGAGAGGAAGTAGATGGGAAATTAACCAAAGGTTATAATATAACTGTGGATAATTTGTGTTCTCATTTGCACAAGGCAATGGATAGCATCTGCAGAAAAGATTTGCTTTATTAAAGTTTCTAAATTAACCCTAGATGAAAGGCTACACAGAACCTGACCTAATAAAGCTTAAAAACAAACCTCAAAAGAATCAAACTGCTTCCAAGTAACTTAACTGTACACTAGAACAAAATCCCACACAAATGAAACAAATGCAACAATTTCAGGAACCAACAATGTAAATACACGATGTCCAGCATCCAAACAAAACTAAAAATCTTAATAAAAGGGGGGCAGGGGGAAGTTGACCCAAAATTAAAAGGAAAGAAGTCAACAGAAACAAACTCAGAAATGATGGGTCTAGCAGACAGGGAGGGACCTGCTATAAAGACAAGGAAGTACCTATCATAGTCTCTATATATTCAGAAAGACAGAAGAAAGCATGCACATGAGATATAAAAGACAGAGTAAAATAAAACATATCCCAATAGAGTTTCTATAGATTAAAAACTAGAACACCTAAAATGAAAAGTACCCTTGCAATCCCTCTGATGGGTATCTACTCCCAAAACTTGAAAACATTGGCACATAAAGACACATGCACCCCATGTTTATCACAGCATTATTCACAGTGCCTAACACATGGAAACAACCAAAGTGTCTCTTGATAGAGGATTGGATAAAGAAGAGGTGGTACATATATACAAGGGAATACTACTCAGCCATGAGAAATGGTGACATATTGCCATTTACAACAACATAGATGGGTCTTGAGAACATTATACTTTTTGAAATAAGTAAATCATAAAAACCTAAGAACTATATAATTTCATACATAGTTGAATTATAAAACTGAGACTTATGGACATAGATAAAAGTGAAGTGGTTACCAGGGTAAGAGAGATGTGGAGCAGGGGTAGGAGGAAGGGAGGAAAGAGGGACAAATATACAGTGATGAAAAATGACTTGACTTTGGGTGATGGGCATACAACATGATCAACAGTTCAAATGCTACAGAAATGTTTATCTGAAATCTACATACTCTTATTTATCAATGTCACCGTGTTAAATTTAATTTTCTAAATAAAATTAAAACAGCCCTGGCCAGTTGGCCCAGTGGTAGAGTGTTGAGTGTTGCCCTGGCGTGTGGGTTCAATTCCCAGCCAGGGCACACAGAAGTGCCCATTTGCTTCTCTACCCTTCCCCTTCTTCTTTCTCTCAGTCTCTTTTTCCCTCCAGCAGCCAAGTCTCCATTGAAGCAAAAGTTGGTCTAGGTGCTGAGGATGGCTCCATAGTCTCCACCTCAGGTGCTAGAATGGCTCCAGTTGCAATGATGCTATGACCCAGATGGGAAGAGCATCGCCCCCTGGTGGGCATGCCGGGTAGATCCCGGTTGGGTACATGTGCGAGTTCGTCTCTCTACCTCCCTGCTTCTCACTTTAGAAAAATACTAAATGACTAAATAAATATAACATTAAAATTAATGAACAGAAAAAAAGAAAAGTACACTGGATGGAATAATTAAAGCATATGAAAGGATAGTTAAAAATGAACAAGTAGTAATAGAAATTATCCAAAATTAAATAGTAAGAGAAAAAAGGGTTTGAAAAAAGTAAACAGAGTATCAGTGAGCAGTGGAAAAATATCAAGCAGTCTAACATGTTGGTAGTCAGTCTATAAGTAGAGATGGAAGGAGGTGCCCAGAAAAAAAAAACAAAAGAAAATGATCAAATTTCTTTTAAATTTTGAATAAAACTATAAAATAGAGACCTAGAAAACATCAATGAGGGCCAGCAGAATAAACAAAAAGGAAAAAAATAAATAAAAAGAATCAGCAAATTCCTGAAAATTATTGATAAAAACATTTTTAAAGCAGCCTTAGGAAATAACAAAGTTCATTACATACAGAAAAACAAAAATAAGAATGACAGTAGACTTCTCTTCAGAAGCACTGCAAATCAAACTGTTACTGAATGAAATCTTTAAAACTCACAAATGGTGGTAGGAGAAGATGAGATTTCCCACCCAGCAAAATTCTGTTTTAAAACTAATGGTGAAACAGGACAAAGCAAATTTGAGAGATTTCATTCCCCAGGCCTGAACTTCAGTAACCGTTGGCTGGTCCTCCAGGCAGAGGGGAAAAGATACCAAGTGGAAATGAGAAATCAAGAGCACTAGAAGTGGACAATGTGAGAGAAAATATGAAAGACTTGTTTTCACCATTTAAACTTCTTCAAATGGTAATTGGATGTTTAAGGGAAAATGATGACTCTGTATATTTAAAATGGTTGAAGTAGCCTGACCAGGTGGTGGCGCAGTGGGTAGAGCGCAGGACTGGGATGCGAAGGACCCAGGTTTGAGACCCTGAGGTCGCCAGCATGGGCACAGGCTCATCTGCTTTGAGCAAGGCTCACCAGCTTGAGCCCAAGGTCACTGGCATGAGCAAGGGGTCACTTGGTCTGCAGTAGCCCCCTGGTCAAGGCACATATGAGAAATCAATCAATGAACAACTAATCAATGAACAACTAAGGAGCTGAAATGAAGAATTGATGTTTCTCATCTCTCTCCCTTTCTGTCTGTCTGTCCCTATCTGTCCCTCTCTCTGACTCTCTCTGTCTCTGCCACAAAAAAAAATAACATAAATAAAATAAAATGGTTGAAGTCATAAAAAAAAATGGTTGAAGTCATACAAAGTATGTACTATGAAAATATAAGAATTAAATCAGAATATCAAAAACCAAACAAAGAAAGAGATAACAGTAAAATACCCAAGTATTTTGAAACTAAACAGCACACTTCTAAAAAGAGACTGAGGCAAACCACAATATCACGAGGGGGATTCTAAAAATTCCTTAAACTAGCCTGACCAGGTGGTGGCGCCGTGGACAGAGTGCTGACCTGGGATGCTTAGGTCAGCAGTTGAAAACTCTGGGTTTGCTTTTTCTCTCTCTCTAGCCTCTCTCTAAAATCAATAAATAAAATCTTTTTAAAAAAATTCTTCAAACTATATAAAAGGGGAAATACAGACTTTATGAATTTGAGGCATGTATGCAAATAAATTAAAGCTTAGAGGAAAAATGTATAGCTTAAACACCTATAATAGAAAAGAAGAAAAATATCCATTACAGCATCTATGTTTACATCTGAAGAAACTAGAAAAAAAAATTAACCCTTTCCTATAAAAAAAAAAAAAAAACTAGGAAGAAAATAATAAAATAAGATAAAAAATCAGTGAATTTAAATGGAGAAAATTAATGAAACTTAATGCTTGTTTCTTGAGGAGGTTAATATAATTGATAAACCTCCAGTCAGACTAAACAGGAATAAAAAAAGAAAAGACAGAAATTAGCAATATTAAGAATAAAACAGGAGATGTGAGTACAGATTCAACGGACATTAAAAGAGTAATAAAACATACAAAAAGCCCACTGAACTATAACATTTGATAAGGTGAATGTTGTGGTTTATAAATATATCTCATTAAAATAACTATGAAAAGGAACTAAGAACAACTTAATGTCAATAGCTTTAAAAACTTGGATGAAATAGACACATTTCTTAAGGAATCCAAACCTCGAAAATGCACTCAAGAAGAAATAGACAACCTGAATATCACTGTAACTAAAAAAGAAGATAAGCCTGTCCTCAGCCAGGTTGCGGTTACACCTCAGGAACGTGGAAGTCACCACTCCATCGTACTAAGTAAAAATCTCAACAGACTGAAAAGCCTACAGCTGTTTTTGGATCCATAGGAGAGGGGATCGCACAGGAAAACCACTCACTGCCCTCCAAAGTGGAGAGAGAGATAGGTAGTCATGATTTCCCAGAGCAGAGACTCATGGGAGGAGAGCACTGCAGCCTACTTCCAGAACAGCAAAACTAGACTGTGCTTGAGGAATTGCTGCAGGATCACAGTAAACACCTCTGAGTGATAAAAATTCTAGGGGAGCCTGACCAGGTGGTGGCGCAGTGGCTGGAGCATCGGACTGGGATGCTGAAGACCCAGGTTCGAGACCCTGAGCTCACCAGCTTGAGCGCGGGCCCATCTGGCTTGAGGAGAAGCTCGCCATCTTGGACCCAAGGTCGCTGGCTCCAGCAAGGGGTTGCTCATCTGCTGAAGACCCGCGGTCAAGGCACATGTGAGAAAGCAATCAATGAACAACTATGGTGTTGCAACGGCAACGAAAAACTAGTGATTGATGCTTCTCATCTCTCTCCGTTCCTGTCTGTCTGTCCCTATCTATTCCTGTCTCTGACTCTCTCTCTCTCCCTGTAAAAGATAATAATAACAATATTTTTCTAGGGGAGCCAGTGATGGGGGTGGGGTTAACCCATAATATTGTGAGCATTATCTCCAGAGGCCTCACCAGGTTTCCACAGTAACTACCTGAGAAAAAATCCCTTAGTAATTCTGGTAGGAAGAGGGGAAAAGGAACCCTTTTGAAATACACCTGTTTTTTGTGCCTGACCTGTGGTGGCGCAGTGGATAAAGCGTCAACCTGGGAACACTGAGGTCGCCAGTTCAAAACCCTGCACAGGTCTGGTCAAGGCACATATGGGAGTTAATGCTTCCAGCTCCTCCCCCCTTTCTCTCTCTCTCTCTCTCTCTCTCTCTCTCTCACTCTGTGTCTCCTCTCTAAAATGAATAAAATAAAAATAAAATAAATTAAAAAATAGAAATAATTATATGAAATACACCTGTTTTTTGTAACAAGGTGAAACTCAGGAGAAACTAATTAACCAGATCCTAACTAATTAATCAGAATCCAACTGACCTGGGGAAAGACAAATAACCAAATCCAGCTCACTCTAGCTGGAATCACTCTTTGAGAGATTCCTGTGAAATTCACAGCCCAGAAGCACAGGCTCACTAAGAGAACCAGATCTAATCATAGGACTATGGGCGCTTCCCCTCCCCCACCCTTTACCCTCACATCACTAATGAGCCTTCAATACCAGTCCCTTTTACCCCTTATATTCTGTTCACTACAATTCACAAGCGTTCACTTGTTATCTCTCTTAGTTTTTTTTATGACAGTTATTCTAACAGGTGAAAGGTGGTATCTCATTATTGTTTTAATTTGCATTTCCCTGCTGATTAGTGATGTTGAGTACCTATTCATACATTTGTTGTCCATTTGGATGTCTTCTTTAAAAAAACTGTCTATTTTCATTTTTTTATTTGGATTCTTTGGGTTTTTTTGTTTGTTTTGTTTTGTTGGGAATATAAATTGATGCAGCAACCACAGTAAATGGTATGGAAGTTCCTCACAAAATTAAAAATAAAACTACCATATGATCCAGCAATCCTGGTTCTGAGAGAAAACACCAGGATACTGAAGGGATATATGTATTCCCATATCCATTGCAATATTATTCACTAAAGCTCAGATATGGAAACAACCTAATGTCCATCAATAGATGAATAGATAAAGATGTGACACACACACACACACACACACACACACACACACACACACACACACACACACACTGGAATATTAGTTATCCATGAAATAGAAGAAAATCCTGCCATTTGCTACGACATAGCTAGACCTTGAGAGCATCATGCTAAATGAAATAAGCTAGACAGAGAAAGGGAAACACTGGGCGGCATCGTTCATGGTATCACTTATATGTTAAATCTTTAGAAAAGTCAAACTCCTAGAAACACACAGCAGAGAACTGGTTGGCAAGGGTTGGAGGGAGAGAGAGTAGGGAGGGGTTGGTAAGGTGGTCAAGACTTTCAAGTGTAAGATGAGTATGGTTTGAGGGTCTTCTGTATATCATGGTGACTATGGTGGACACAGTATCTTGTCACTGAAATTTGCTAAGACAAAGGTTAAATGTGCTCACCAAAAAAAAAAAAATTAATATATAAATATGAGAAATGATGGATATATTAATTAGATGGAGGGATTCTTTCACAATGTATACATATATCAAATCACCATGATGTACACTTTAAATATCTTACAATTTTATTTGCCAGTTATACCTAAGCAAGACTGAAATTAAAAAAAAAAGAAGAAAACAAGCTAATTAAACAATGGAACAAAGAGCTTAACATATTTCACCAAAGAAGATATATAGGCGGCAAATAAGCATATGAAAATATGTTCTACATTATATGTCATCAGGGAAATGTCAATTAAAATAACAATGAGACATCACTACACACCTGTTATTGTGCCACCAAAATCTCAAACACTGACGACTCCAAACACTGGCGAGGATGTGAAGCACCAGGACTCTCACTCATTGCAAGGGGAAATGCAAAATGGGAGGGGCACTTTGGAAGATAGCTAAGCAGTTCCTTACAAAACTAAACATACTCTTACCATATGATCCAACAATTGCACTCTTTAGTATTTGCCCAAAGCGGTTGAAAATGTATATCCACACAAAACCTGCACAAGGATGTTATGGCACCTTTGTTCATAATTGCTAAATTTCGAAAACAACCAAGATGTCTTTCAATAGGAGGAAAAATAAATTTTGTTATAAGCAGACAACAGAATATTATTCAAGGTAAAAATAAATGAGCTAACAGCCCATGATAAAATATGAAGGTAACTTAAATGCATATTACTAACTGAAAGAAGCCAATCTGAAAAGCATAGGACACTCTGTAAAAGGTAAAAAATATGGAGACAGTAGAAAGGTATACGAATGGCAAATAAGCATATGAAAAAATTCTTAACACCATTAAACCTTAGGAAAATGAAAATGAAAACCACGATGAAATAGCACTATCCACCAAGTAGAATGACTAAAATTAAACAGAGAAAGCAAATGTCATTAAAGGGTATTGTTATATAGTAATGCTGGTTGTAATACATAATAATACAGCCACTTTAGAATACAGTGTAGCAGCTTTCTATGAAGTTAAACATACTTCATACATTACCATAAAACCCAGCAATAAAATACTAGGTATTTACCCAAGAGAAATTAAGACATATAGGTCCACTAAAACACTTATTCAAAAGTGTTTCTAACAGCTTTATTCTTTGTTTATTTAATTATTATTTATTTTAGAGAGACAGAAAGAGGGAGAGAGAAAGAAAGACAGAAGCATTTGTGTGTTGTTTCACCTAATTGTGCATTCATTGGTTGCTTCTTGTATGTGCCCTGACCCAGGATACAACCTGCAACCTTAGTATTTCAGGATGACACTTTAACTGAGTGAGCTCACTGGCCAGAACCTATAGCTTTATTTTTAATAGCCCCGAGATAGAAGGAAACCAAATGCTCATCAACTAGAGAATACAGAAGCTGTTGTATCGAAAAAAATGATTAATTTTCAGCCATACAGAGAAACAATATTCTGCCTGACCAGGCAGTGGTGCAGTGCATAGAGCGTCGGACTGGGACGTAGCACAGAGGACCCAGGTTCTAAACCCCATGGTTGCCAGTTTGAGCATGGGCTCATCTGGCTTGAGCACAGACTCACAGCTTGAGCAAAGTCACTGTCTTGAGAATTGGATCATAGACATGACCCCATGGTCGCTGGCTTGAGCCCAAAGGTTGCTGGCTTGAAGCTCAAGGTTGCTGCTTGAGCCCAAGGTCACTGGCTTGAGCAAGGGGTTACTCATTCTTTTGTAGCCCCTGGTCAAGGCACATCTGAGAAAGCAATCAATGATCAACTAAGGAGCTGCAACAAAGAATTGATGATTCTCTTCTCTCTTTCTTGCTGTCTGTCCCTATCTGTCCCTCTCTCAGTCTCTCTGCCTCTGTCACAAAAAAATTAAAACAAACAAAAAAACAAAAGAAACAATCTTCTGATACTTACAGTAACATGGTAAATACCCAAAGCATTAAACTAAATATAAACCAGACACAAAGATTATATACTGGTTGATTCCATTTATGGAGAAGGCAAAATTTAGCAATGAAAAGCAGACTTGTGGCTGCTGGTGTTTGTAGATAGCAGGGGGAGGTAGAATTCAAAGAAAGTATAACACAAAGAAATTTGGGGAGAAGTTCTCTATCTTCATTGTGGTGGTTTGGGATTTTCAAAATTTACTTAAGTTGGTGAAATATTTATGTAAATAATACTTCAACTCAACTAATAAAAATAGAACAAAAATACCAATGTCTAAAGGTTAATTGTTTGTAAATGTTTACAGTTGGACAATTCTCAGTCTAATTATTACGAAACCTTTCTTTGGTACTATTGTTAAGTAGACCATGATGGATAAGGAGTTTTGAGAAGCATAGTATCCCGTAGGTAATGAACTTTTCAGATTAAAAATCAAGCAATCAAATTCATAGGCAAATAATCATTCATTCATATATACATTTTTGATCCAAATATCATGTTACTTCCTTGTAATTTGTAATCACCAAAATTAGACACTTGGAGCCAAGTATAAGAAAGAAAGAATTTCTAAAGCGATAAGATGACTTTTTTCTAACATGAAGCATTCATTTATTAGGTTATGAACCTGACAGTGCTTCAATGAAAGGGGAAGGGTAGCAGCATCTTGCTTTCTGGTACAAAGAATTAAACACTAATTCACATAACTAACTTTTATAGCTAAGCAAGTTAATCAGATTCTATTTATTTTGCTTCTAGACTACTAAATAAAGTGGCTCATTGATGTAGAGATTATAGGTTTATCGGGCAAGTTAGCCCTCCTTCTATTTCATTACCTATAATGAATCCTCCTAAAATATTGTTCTGGCTAAAATCAATAGGAACTCTTACAGAATGCGAGAAATGCTCTCTAATGTTAAATTGCTAGGAATTTTAAATTGTTAACTATATTTTAATTTCCAAAAACTAAAACCAATCCTTTAAATTTCAGGTATGAGGAGCGGGGAGAGAAGGAGAAAGCTTTGTGGTTACCTAATTTCTCTGGACAATTTATAGTAAAGTGGGACTGGACCAACTTTTCCAAAGGATACCCTTCAGCAGTAGTTTCAGTTAAAAGGAAAAACTCATCTAAGACTCAACTGCTTAAATTATCTCCAGCTGGATTTGTGTAGACTGAAGAAATGTTACATGAGGGACTGACTGAAAGGTCAAAGCAAAAGTCCTCACAGATTGCCATTGTGTTCACCTTCACAATTATTTGCCTTTACACATTAGAATCTCCGGTATCCAATCCAGTTGAGCATGAATTTTTATTCTTCTAGTCATTGGACATAAACTACCCTCAAGTTCAGGCCAATCATTATTTTTAATTAACTAATCAATCTCACAGGTTGGGGTGAAGGCTAAGTAATAAAAGAGATTGCGTATTATTGTAAACTTTAAAGGACCTATTTTAAAAATATGTTTTAATTTTTTAATAACAGTTGATGTACAGTACTATATTAATTTCAGGATTATAACTCAATGATTATACATTTGAATAACATACAAAGTGACTATCCCAATAAATTGAGTACCCATCTGACACCCACATAGTTATTACAATATTATTGACTATGTTCCCTATGCTGTACTTTACATCCTCATGAATACTGTGTAACTACCAATTTTTACTATTTTTTATATCCCTTCCCTAATTCCACCCATCCCTCCAACCCCCATCCCATCTGGCAACTGTTAAAATGTTCTCTGTGTCTAGGAGTCTGTTTCTCTTCTGATTGTTTATTTTGTTTTTAGATTCTCACATATAAGTGAAATTGCATGAAATCTGTTTTTCTCTGTCTGACTTATTTCACTCAGCAGAATACCCTCCAGTTCCATCCATGTCTCTGCAGTTGGCAAGATTTCCTTCTTTTTCTATGGTGAGTCATATTCCATTGCATACATGCACTGCTTCTTCTCTATCCATTCATCTACTGATGCACACTTTATAACATCGACCTTTTACAGTAAGCTCTCTTCTACAACAGAAAGACTGATTCTGCACATCTTAAATTGTAAACTCCATGTTTCTTCAACTGCAAATACCTGTCAGATTTTGACCTTAAAGAAAGCAGTGGTCTCCAAGCTATAAGTAAATGTATATGCATGTGTGTACAGAGTGTTTGTATTTCATACATATATAGGACATTTTTAAGTGGGAAAAAATAAAGGTCTAATACTTTACCAATACTTTTTGGGAGAGCTTTCACACAAGAAAATATTTAATCATATATAAAGCAATTAGAATTCTGATTTCTGTTGAAAACAATTGAAAGTTTCTTCCAACTGGTATCTACTTGGTGATGAATTGAACACTGTGGGGAAAGGAGGAGGGACCGGTAAGTTGAATTCTGCTGTTCCAAGACATAGAGGTGCTTCTCTATATGTGCAATTCCACACCTGGTAGATGACCACCTTACATAAACAATAACCAATTCAAAATTCCCACTGTACAAATTACGTGGCGAGTAATTCCACCATGCACTTGTTTAGGTTATGATTTAATTTGCCTCTGAGGTTCTTAGCTATAATTATTTGGTAATTGTTATGCATTATTTTCCTGAGTAAATCTTCAGTGGTTGTGCTTCTTGAGTAAAGACACAGCTTCAGTCTGGTCTGACCTTTCATTTCCCCACCTACCTCCTACTTTCCATCAGGTACTATTCTTCATTTTGGGAACAAGCCCTTGTCCTCCACCTCTATGACAAAACCTTGGAACAGGCAGCTCCCTTATCCTGGGCCACTCTCTCTTTCTCTTTCCCACCCACCCTTAATTCCCCTTTACCTATCAGTTAGCTCTCAGCTCAGGCAAACTTTGAAAACTAACAAGGACCCTAAATTCCCACTTTATGTCAGGTTCCCTTTGGGTAATTTTCCACAGAACCTTGATCTGTGAAGTATAACACTATGTCATTTTACTTATTGAACTTCCAGAAATGTGTATTTCTTATCCATGAAATAGAACCCTTAACGGTATATATATTCATATATGACACATGGAGGAAATAAAGCTTGTCTTTCTAACCTTATAAACCTCATTTACTTGTAATTACGTTAATATACCCCCAATGCTTCTTTTCTTTATTTTCTTAAACACAATAACCTTGGGTCAGCAAAACAAAAACACAAACACCAGTTAAGCATAAATTTCAATTAACTACTATTATAATTCATATGAACACTGTAGACACTTATTTTAATGATGAAGTATTTATTTTATGCGTAACCCTCAGTATAGACAAAATCACAAAAAACAAGAATGAGAAATCTATTCAGTTCTCTCCTGTCAGATGTTAACTCAAGTTTGAGTTGTATGTTCTGACATATAAAAAGGCAATAATTCAGTTATACTTGGATCAGGAGAGAGAAAACTTTGAAAGGAATCTGTTACTTTGCTTATCTCCTGCTTGACAATGTAAGTCAGAGATAATTAAAAATATAGGAAATCAAACTTTTGTGAAGGACTTTAATATTCTAAGAACTCAATGTAAAAATTCAGTATTGTTTCACTTCATGGCAATGTTGGAGTCAGAATAAGTATTATTAATAATGTTCATGTCAAAGAAAGTTATTTAACATCAAAATCTTCACATTGTCAATACTTATCATCAAGAAAGTGCAGCTGAAAAGAAGTATAATCAAGACCAAGGGTCTGATTATAAGGGTAGAATTGAAATTTTCTGGTCTCATAGATATTTTCAAACTAAAAATAGATTTTTCAAAGTAAAATTATCATTGGAAGTAATAAAGACACCCTTTGAAAGATCACCCACACATCATGATAATCAGTCGTGGGATTCAGTGAGTTCACACCAGTTCTGCAGAACCAACACCTAATTTTTTGTTGAGTTCAGTCAACCAGTTGTTAAAATGGCACTTGTAATCAGGGTTTTTTCTAAGGTGGGTACCTGGCCAGCTGCCCAATGTGGAAATCACAAATTTACATTTCTTACTCTTTTAATGTTCATCTGAGCAACAGCGTATTCTGAGCACCTGAGTAATGTTCATTCCATTCGTAGGTGAAAAAAAAGTTGACAGAACTATGCTTGTAATATTTATTTATTCATTTAATAAAACTCATTATACCTTTGATGAAATTCTATATTTTAATTCTCTCACATTTGTTACTTCAGTGAACAAACATATAATGTAAAGAGAAAAAGTCCCAAACAACCAGGGGATGACAAGATGTCATTGGAAATATCTTAAATAAAAGTTTTATTGTTTTATGACAGGTATTATTTAATATTTTTTCATTACTATGTTAAAACTATTTCATAACATAATCTAGTTTTGTGTACCTCTTTTATTGTTCTTATTTAAGTATTAAATGCATGAAATAATAACCTAACTTTCGGTATATCATTTTTTATACTTAAAACGGTCACTAGGGCAGAGATCCAGTTGTTAAATTATTTGGATGCCACCACTGATGATAATGCTGACCCAAAAGTTCCTGTGAGTATCCTCATTAAACAGAGTCCTCATTATTATAAGGTCTTTCTGTTATTACGAAGAATTAGATCATCTTTGGGTAGCACCCGGAGATCTGAACGTAGCATTCCACAGTGCAGCAGTCCCATCTGTAAGGGATTCATGTCAAATAGCAAACAGGAGATTGCTTTATCCATTCGTAATGTGAACCTTTTTTTTTTTATCAACTTCTAGGAACAGTATTGGCTGGAATTATAGAGGCCTACCTAGGGGTTTACTCTGACTTTGTCACTCATTTGTTGTGTGACATGACTTTGATTGAGCAAGTCACTTCACCTTTCTTGCTCTTGGTTTCCTACTGGCAGCAGAGATGTGGCTTAGGCTAAGTGACTCCAATACACTGCTAAGTTCAGTTTTCAAGCCAGTCACATATTTCCTGGTAGTATGGAAGCCCTCACCACTCACAACGGATTTAGGCAACAATTTTCTAGTAATTATGTGCTTAATGTGTATAGCAGGTGCTGGCAAACTGTTTCTCAGAAAGGTTAGATAGTTGATGGTTTTTTTTAGCTTTTCAGGTCATCAATTTCTGTGTCACACCTTACCAATTCTGCCATTTTAGAGCAAAAGCAACCATAGAAAACACATAAATGAACTGTCTTCCAAAAAACTTTATTTACAAACACAGGTATAGGGCCAGATTTGATCCACAAACCAAATGTTGTCAGTGCCTGGTATACAACATAGTAACTACAACTATACATGTGGGACAAGAAATCTTCTGAGGCCTTGGCTGGTTGGTTCAGTGGTAGAACATTGGCCCAGTGTGTGGATGTCCCAGGTTCAATTCCTGGTCAGGACACACAGGAGAAGCAGTCATCTGCTTCTCCACCCTTCCCCTCTACCTTCTCTCTCTCTTTCTCTCTCTCTTCTCCTCCTACAGCTATGGCTTGGTTAGAGCAAGTTGGCCCTGGGTGCTGAGGATGGCTTATAGCCTCACCTCAGGAGCTAAAATAGTCCAGTTGCTGAGCAATGGAGATATGGCCCCAGATGGGCAGAGCATCCCTGGTATGGGGCTTGCCAGGTGGATCATGGTTGAGGTGCATGCAGGAGTCTGTCTCTCTGCTTCCTTGCTTTTCACTAAAGGAAAAAAAGAAAAGGAACTGTCTCAATTTTATCCCTAGACATGCCCAAATAGTTTAGTCTAATTCAATAAGTAATTCCATTATTCATATTCTGCCTTTCTTCTCCTTGACAAGGCCACTTCATTGATTCTACAGCTTTTTTCTCCCCAGAATTTATTTAGAACAAAACTCATGGCAAAATGCAATAGTTTCCGGCAGTGACTTATCTAGAGACACTCATGTCAGATTCTTCTTTCTGGAAACTAGAGTTTTATCAATCAGAAAAGAGTCTGTATGGACTTTGTAAAGGTGTCCATTCTTTATCTCCACCATCTTATGACTTCTAGTTTCACTCACTAACCTGACTTACCAGAATAAACCTCTAAGAAAGGAGAGCTAGTTACTCATATAAACTGCCTATTTTCTGGAAGGAGAGTTGCTTTTGTAAAAAGCCTCAAAATGACAAAAGGGCCAGCTACAAAATGCAACCAATATGGCTACTGCTAGATTCTGAAAAAGGACAGTAATGAAAGGCAAGTTCCAAAAAAGACAGGTCTTCTTCCCACCATATCCACGTCAACTGCAAAAAAAATGGTGGCAGCTTGGTCTGGGTTCCCATGTTATGGAGCAACCATAAACACGGTAATAGGTAAGTTCTTTGGAATCAGTCCAGATCTGGGTCATCAAACTCCCTAAATTTGCCAACTGCTCACACTTGCTACTCTAAACTCATCTTAGAGTCCTGTATAGAAAGAAGCATCTACAAAGAGTGTGAAGGACACGCTCCCACATCCTGATGGAGAACAAAGGCTCCAGGGGCACTATCACTCCTAGGGGCAGCAGAAAGCAAGGGGACAGACAGGGAATTTATCCAGTTTTTTGAGAATTTTCCCATCAAACACTTGGGTTAGTTTGCTTGAGTTACCAGGACTTTCTCTATCATAAGAAATGTGCAGAACAGATTCCTGAGCCAGAAGATAGAGTATCTCTCTCATGTGCTATATCTCTTTGCCCTGAAAAAAGCAATTTTACAACAAAACTAGGAACAACGTGATTAAAACCATGAGTAAAGTTTGGTCACCCTGCTAGCAGCAATGTGCATGAATGCAGGTGTGTGTGTGGGTGTGTGTGGGTGTGTGCACGCACACATGTTATGTTATATTAGTTCCATGACATGTGGTGAAATCAGCATTTTTGGCTCACATTAACCTATGAGAAATTTTGAGTGGGACGGCAAAACACTTCTTTGTCTAGCAAGCAAATTTGAAAGACACTCACAGACAAAATGGGAAAAGTTCATTAGACCGGTGCCTACTGCATCAGAGTAATGCTGACCTATGCTGGGTGCTGCCAGATCAGAGTGCAGAGGTGAGCACGAGATAGAAACTTTTTTACATCCATAACCAAAGGATATAAGCATGTCCGAAACTCTGCACAGTGTCCTCGAACACACTCAAAACAGCGAGGGTGATCAGAAAGGGCTCCTCTCCTATGGTTGAATCTGGCTTTCTGCTCATTGATTTCCCTTTCCTACTCATTATCTTAAGAAAAGGAGTCCCTTGCTCTCTTCTAGGGGAGTTAGAACCTTGAAATCTGATGCTCCTTACATTCAAAGTAAATGTAGAGGATTCAGCAAGAAGTCTTAGAAGATGCCAAATATTACATAGTGGGAGGAACTTTACTTAGAAGGCTATCTTCCTACATCTGTTTAGGCTGTACAGTTATATGCTTTGATATTACACTGTGGAGATTTTGTGCCACTTATTACGGCTGGCATTAAGAGCCTTAACATAATTTGTGAAATTCGACCTTATAGCATCTCACGGTCATGAACAAAGGATGCTACACATCAAAATCACATCCTTTTCCCATACCAGCACACAGCTTTAGTAGTCCCAATCACAACTGAAAACAGCTTTTAGGAAAATTCCCTGATTTGTATATAATTGAGCTCCCATGCTAAAAACAAAAAAGAGGGGAAAACAATAGGCCTTTGTGACAATGACTCAACAATAAATATCAACAGAATGGAAATAAAATGCCCCAACTGATTTTACCTCATAAATGTTTTGTCAAGAAATAACAGTAAGCATCATCATCATCACCACCCTGAAAACTAAACTGGGCAAAATAAATACTAATGCAAATCTAATGAAGAGAGGTGAAGAAATCAGAATCTTTATTTGGGTGGGTGATCTTTCCCAGATGAGGTCTACTCTGAAACATTTGGAGAACATACAAAAGAAATTGCTCAGTGTCAGTCAGTGAAACTTAAGCAATTATATATATGGTCATAATAACATATATATAATTATAATAATGTAAATATAACCATAATAAGGAAATGTCGCCTCTCATCTCACTGCCATAAAGACAATTACCATTAGCAGTTTCATTCAATCCATAATTTTATGCATTAAAAATACAAAGCATTTCTGAATATTAAGGCTTTTGGTAAAAACATTTTCTGTATAAAAAAACAAAAATTAAATAGTCATATAGTAAGTAGACTGCTAATTTGGTTAAGTGACTATGGTATGCAAAATATTAACAAATCAATGTTAGTCTAGAAAGTCTCAGAGTAATGTGTCCTGTACCACTCTGCTCAGTGTTTTCGTCAGTGACTTGGATGATGATATGAGTCAGCTGCCTATCATATTTTCAGACATGTTGGAATTGGAACTAAATATTAAAACAAGATAATGAAATATTTAGATACTAACTGCTTTGAATGATGGACTAAATGAGACAACAAATCAACATATAAAATGCAAAGATTTATACTTAAATTCTGAAAAAACAACTGTAGGACTACTGAAGGAGGTGATATGGCTTTAGGTTTCCTTCATTAAAAAAAAAATGGATGCACAAAGGCCTAGAGCTCATGCCAGGAGAACACCAAATGCAATAACAGGATGTTCAGACCAGGGAAGCGAGGGGAGATGTCGCCCAGAAGAGCAGAGCTTCTCAAATTTTAAAATGCCTGGTTTCTGCTCTGGCCAAGGTGTATTAAAAAGCAACAGATAATGCTAGTCATGCTGTCACCTGAAACAATAGCTGGAAACAATATCTGAAAGAAGTTTTTTCAAGACTTTGCACATCAGGCAATAAAGAACAGTGAATGTTAAAAGAGAAAACGAGTAAGGGCAGTCCTGTGATGGCCCCAGCTGTGTGACGTGAGGGAACATGCAGACAAAGCCTGGGAACTACAGGAAGTGAAGGGACAGCTGAGCCCTGGGAAAAAGGCTTGTGAAGTTTCTGAGACAGAGGAAAGAGAAAGAGAGGAAGAGGACTCAGATTTTCACAGTGTTCACCCAACTTCAGTAGATAGTTGAAGACCACTCAGTTCACAAGTATAAGGTCACTTCCTGAGGCAAAAAAAAAAAAAAAAAAATTAAGGAAACAATATCAAAGTATTTAAGAAAATAATAGTAAGTCTCACAAAGGTATAATTAGTTCTTGCCTCCGCTAACCAAATTGGAAAGGCTCACAATTCAAGATGTTGTAATACTCAGAAGAAGGTTTAAGAACCTAGAAGAAAGATAATTGAATAAAGACTTGGAAGATGGGGGGAGAAAACAGATGCAGCTAGAACTTCTAGAAGTAATCACTATAATGTCCAAGATGAAAAATATAGACTTAAAGCCACAATAAAAGAAAAGACTATGTCGTACATTTGAAGATTTTTAAAAATGAGGATTCTGGGTCGGGGTTTGAAATGTTTCTGAGAGTCCACATGTCTAAGAGCTGCCCGGTGAAAACCATGCTACTTGTCCCAAGACAGTCCTTTAAATAGAAAACAGAGCTAAGCATTAAGTTTAAGATTTTAGGGGGTCAGAAAAGAAGATCAATCATGAAGCATTCCCCCCACCATGAAACAGTGAGGTTACTGTTACAAGTTTTGAGCCATCAATGTTCAGCTTTTTTGTAGAGAGACTAGTACTAGAATATTTTTAAGCTTTCTTCCAAAGCTAAAATTAGATGATACGCTAAACTTGAACTTCAAGTAAATATGTTTTATAAAGGGGCATTGTTAAAATGTGTCCATGGAGAGCATATACTGGCCTCATGAGAACAATCCAAGAGCAGTGGGTTAGGGAATAATAACACCACTAACAAGGGAAGCATCACCCCTGCATACAATAGATAGTGATTAAGCTATCACTATGTTCCTAGTACAGGGTACACAGGGCATGAACAAGATGGGCATTCTTAAACTTAGCGAAATCATCGTTTTAAAAGTGCCATGGACAGGACCAGAAAAAACGAATATGCTTTGCTCCACATAAACATTTCAAAACTTTGAACAATATAGGAAATAGCCAGTAATAGGTAATAACCAGCTTACAATAGCCACTTAGTTATGAAAAAAAGATCTGTAACAACAAATCAAATCCATAGTCAGTGGAACAGAGTCTAATCTATTTAGGAATTCTTGAAGAGTTTTTTCTCAGTTACTCTACCAGAATATTACAATAAACCGAATTTCAACTTTGTATAGATTGACACTTTCTAGGTGGAGATTGTTTGTCATTGGCTTTCGTCTATCATGGCACATCCAATATTCCACATGTAATATGAATTTGCTATATTGTCGTCTTTGAAAGCAAAATGATGCCACTGTAAGTTATTAGCATGGGCATTGCTCTAATCCCTTGAAAGGGAATGAGCTGTCACAAACGCTCAGGATAAGGAAGGGCACTTTTTACTTCAGTGCACTTCATTAAAGAAATAAAGACATAAATGGTGTTTCTTAATCCATATAATACCTGTCATAGAACATAAAAAAAAAAAAAAGCTTTCCCATTTAAGACTAAGCTAATTTTCTCCCTGTCTTTTGGCTTTCTACGTGGTTAGGATCATAACTATAATGCTACAGCATGACAGGCATTTGGAAAATTTGGAAGTCTTACGTTTTCCCCAAGTTTTTCTTCACAACTTGTTTTTTCTTAAAGGAACCAGGCAAATTACACAATCTCAGACTTATAAGAAAACCCAGCAAGTTTAGCTGGGTTTATGAAGACATTTTCTGATACTTGAACTAAGAGGAAAAAAAAATTATTCTGTTTTAACATAAGGCAGTGTAGCATAAAGTAGTGGTCCTCAAATTTTAGTCTGCAGGAGAATTACCTAACAACCCATTGAACACAGATGACTGGGCCCCACCCGAGCTTCTCTCAGCATGGCTAGGAAACGACAAAGCCTTAATTAACACATTTCTACCTCCCAAGAGTTGCCTCTGCAGGCTTCTGGGCACGCCATTTTGAGAACCACTGGCATAAAAGTTAAGAACATGGGTGCTGGTATAAGAAAACAAGGGTGTGGGCCTCAATTACCAACTTTACAATTGGTCCACAATCTTCTTGAGCAAATAATTAAAATTCGCTAAGCCTCAGCTTTCTCCTCAGTAAAGTACTAATAATTGCATCATGTCTTTTTGCACTGAGACAATTATATAGAGTAATGTGCTTATAACAAATTTATCATTGCATGGCAGTCTCTAGACATAATTAGTGCCAAGTCATGGTCACTAATGGTAGTTAATTATATAAGCAAGCGGCACTTGGGTTAGGGTATAGTAGCCTTGTAACCAGGTGAGCATTTTCTCCTCACTTGCTATCCATGAGCTCTGATCCTCAAAGCCAAAAATTTTCTTAGGCAGGAGCTAAATCAATGAGCTGTTTTTGCTCTCTCCCGTCTGTTGATAGAATCTGTTTGAGATCACTGCCAAAAGAAAGGGAAGAGAGAATTGGGCAAATCTGTCAATCCTTTGCAAGATAGCAAGTATGCAAGTGCAGAGAGAAGATCCAAATTCCTATGACAGACTTGCAAGGCTGTGTGCTAGTGCACTCCCTTGTTGGCTGACTATCGAATGAAGCTGGTCAAGTAAAGATCTTTCTTCAATCCAAGAGTTTAAGATATAAATAAATAAATACATTAATTAATTAATAACTGTTTTGGGTGGTGGATCAACCCATCTTTAGTGAACAGAGGGATTCCTATATGTGAAAATAAAACTTTTATCAGTTTAATGACTTTTTATTGACTGAAATGTCATAATTAATCGGAGGAAGAAAAAGAGTGGCAAGTTAAAAGAATTGTGGCCATCTCTTTATTACGGAAAGCAAGTAGACGTCAGTTAAATTAATATAGTAGAGCTTGGGTATTTTCAGTTTAGATACATTTGCATGTTTATTAGGTCCCAGTTTATTATTTAATAACTAAAGACTTGAAATTCTGCTTAGAGCATAATTTCCTCTTTGTGGTTTCTATGACGACTCTCCTCTTTATTTTATGAACTCGCTGCAGTCAGATGTGTGGCTGTTGCTGCAGCAATAGGTTCCAATTCTTGTGGAAATTAAAATATTTGTACCAAGTACATTTTTTTCTGTTCCTGCAGTCATTTAGCACAATATCAAATGCATCGCATACTTGTTGGTTCCTCTGTTCCATCAGACATAGTATGTTTAAATTTTTTCAGTTCTTCAAGAGGTGTGGAAAAATATTTTATGTCTCTGTAGAAAGGCATCTCAGTTCCGATTAAGGTGAGAAAAGTAATAGCTAGTGATATTATAGGACTCCCTGTCTGCCCGGCATTGTTCTAAACCCTTTATGTACTTTAAACTTAATCTTTAAAGAAGTGCTGGACATATCATTATTCCTCTTTTTAAGATGAGAAAACTGAGACCAGAGCAGGTTAAATAATTTGCTTGAAGATTGTTCTCTTTTTTTTTCTAATTTGCCAGTAAGTGACAAAACCAGGTTCTAAACCCAGGCAGTCTGATATTCTGATTCCTTCACAATTTTGCTATGTATAGACTATGTTCCTTCCAACCTGAGATCCATAATTTGGTTCTAAATAAAGGTATGGAAAGCCCATTAGCAGCTGTGAATTGAGTCAGGTAGTAAACTGCATTGTAAACATTTATATCTTTTTTTTCCAGTTTTGGACAAATACAGATACTTAAATATACTGCTCACAAAAATTAGGGAATATTTCAAATGAATATGAAGTGATAAAATATCCCCTAAGGCCTGACCTGTGGTGGCGCAGTGGATAAAGCGTCGACCTGGGAACACTGAGGTTGCCAGTTCAAAACCCTGCACTGGTCTGGTCAAGGCACATATGGGAGTTGATGCTTCCAGCTCCTCCCCCCTTTCTCTCTTTCTTTCTCTCTCTCTCTCTCTCTCTCTCTCTCTCTCTCTCTCTCTCTCACTCTGTGTCTCCTCTCTAAAATGAATAAATAAAAAGAATTAAAAAAAATATTCCCTAATTTTTGCAAGCAGTATATTTATAAGGAATTCACCAAAGGTCAGAGGTATTCTTAGGTGCTTGGCAAAGCACATTAGCAACATTAATATTCCAACACTTTAAGACATTCATCTACTGATTACCCATTTGGCATGCCATCTTCATTTCAGAAAATTCAGGGGACATGGTGTTTAGACTGTGTCATAGGGGGAGAAATCTAAGACTCCGGATAGACCACTTATTCTGTCATTCCTTCTTTGTTTCTTAAATTTCAGGAACACTATAGTCAGACCCATTGTGTAGACAGAACAATCTGAAACACAGTGCATGATTTGCCTGAATTCTATGCATACCTGAGTTTAGCACACTGTTTTTCACTATACTAAAAAGCAATACAGATGTTCCAAAGTCTTTAGAACTGTGATTTAAATTAAAAAAATTGTGGGGCACTAACAAAGAAAATGATTTTTGATCTAATGTCCTTAGAAAGGACATTATTTAATAAATAAGGAACACTTTCTAGTCATTCAGTGAAATTAAAGTATATAAGATTTTACAGGAAAAAAAAATCACTCAAATAAAGTATCTTTTTTATAGTTCAATTAGCTCTTCATTGAACTCTAATTGGATTATGCCGTACCTTCTCCCTCCTCCCAGCTGATACTTTTAATGACTTTGATGTGCTAGTTTGAGATTACCTCTAACCTTGGCTGTCTGGGTGCTATTCTGAAGATTCTGACCTCCAGGGCTCTTCCCATTTTCCAAATTTCCATCCAGACCATTATGAAACAACAGGAGGCAAATTCTCACCCCAGGAAGTAAAATAAATTCACTCCCATAAATTAAATTAGCCTAGGAAATCGCATTTTAATGCCGTCTTGCTATAGTATGTTTCTCACTCTTTCCTTTTCTTCCCTAGCCTACTTCTAGCCAGTGGCCACAATGCAGTTTTCAGCCTCTTCTTTATCTCCCCTTCTGGGGATATTTATTACACAATCTATAAATCATAATACAATAACCTCTATAGCAGCAGGTAGATGAGCCATTGGTTTGGAGTTGGACAGACCTAGATTTATGGCCCAGGTCTGTCCTTCTCTGGCTACTTGACCTTGGACAAATGAATTCATCTTTCTCAGTCTGTCTCCTCATCTGTAAAATGGAGTAATAAAAACATTATCATGTGTTGTCAGGGATAAACAAAATGATGCAAGTTGAAGGGTAGCAGAACATGCCACTCAAAATATGACTGTAGGAGTTGAGAACACACCACCCTAAAATATGTCACTTTAGTACATTTTAAACTGTGGTCACTTGAAAAACAGCAAATGCAGGGAAAGACTTTCTGTGAATTCACCTTGTCTATTTAAAGAGAAATCCTTGACCAGGAACTCAGCTGCCATAAGTCTCCCCAGGAGTTTCATCACTGAGGAGAGTAGGCTGGAAGTAGACACTATAACCAGACAACTTTGTCACAAACTACCATACTTCCTGTCTGTCTATTCTAATAGCTCATTCACCTTTTTAAAAATATTTTACTATCCCTTATGAGGCCAACATCCATTCTCCCCTTTCCCTATTAAGAGAGTATTTCAGCCTGAATTGTAGTCACCTCTCTGAGAGTTACGCACTTGTCCTGGATATTACGCATTTATACATGAGGTGTCCATGTTAACAAATTTCTACTTTTTTCTCCTTGTTGCAGGGAACTCAGTTAAAAGCTCAGAAGCATAGAATAAAATTTTCCTTCCCTACAAAATCATAACGTTAGCAACAGAGCCAGGCACATAGTATAGGCTCAATAAAAGGTTAGCAAACAGAAAAATACCAATGCAAGCTTATGGCGCATTTATTTCTTAGGTGGCTAAATAAACGGACCCATGAATAATTTACAAGGCAAGGGAATGAAGAAGGCAAGCCTGGGCCTTGATTCTGGAATGTCCCCACATCCTTGACACTTCCTCACTTGCACATGTCTATAGACTCATGAAAAGGCAGATCATTGTTTTAGTCTTAATATATCCTTCTAAATTAAATCTAAAATAAAAAATGTCATTTGGGCTGTTTCCTGCAGGTAGAAGCCTCCTTAAGCAGCTATTTGTACAGGCTTTAAAATGATACTTTCTATTCCATATTTTTCTCTGCTTTTCTTACTTTTCCTACCCTTAATGTAACTGATATTGGTTCTGATGCTGGTTCTGATGTGGTTCAGTTGTGGTGTCAAGAGAAAGGAATTTCAAATGATTCACATTTGGAGAAGCTTAGGCTGGTATTGTAAGGTTTATCTGTGGTTGAAATAGAAGGTTGCTTATAGGTATTAAATGTCTCATTTCTGTCTGTTCCACCAAGGAAAAAGTCCAGTCTTGTCTTCATTAAGCCCAGTATAAAGATCAAAGCCCATATATCCTGTGCCTTGGTTTTGCCCATATCAAAGCTTAGTCCAGTCCAAGCACTATTCAGAGCCTGCGTCTACATAGCTTGGCTGCTGATTGGAGACCCTGAGGACAAATAAGCGGGGCAAGCTGTTTCTCAGCAGGATGAGAGACAGAGCTTTGGATAAGCCTGTGTTTATATTTTCAGACTGGGAAGGACCAACTTTCCTTAAACTAACCAATCAATTTCTTTAAATTTATGAGAGCTCGTATTGGTTCCTCCCACTAACCAATCAGATCCTTCTTCTAGATTAGACTGACAGGACTCTGCTGTTGCCATTCTGGCTTCCACTGCATATGACCTAAAGTAGAAGGACAGAAGCACCTTCCCACAACACTGGAGGGGCAGTGCCTTGAAGAGATTCCTCCCAAATGGCTAGAAATTGAGTCTGGAGGGCTAAGGGCACAATGGGTTCTGAGGGCACAATGGACTACAGGCAGTTTCTGGGCTAAGAATGAGATTGATTTTGTAGGTTTGTTCTTAAGATGAATTTGTAAGTATGTTGGAACAGGTACACTCACCTATTAAATGCAACTTAGACAGATGTTCATCTTAACGTAGTACCTATTTTTACCTTTCTGTGCATATAAATACTTAAACATTTTGAAATATAACCTTATAATTCTTGGATGATACAGAGATGGACTTGTTGGAGAGGATGGGACTGGTGTTAGAGTCAGGGTTTGATTCTGCTGCTGGAGTCAGTTTCTTGAAGGAGGCATCTAGGAAGGTTTGTACAGAGCTTTTCCTCTTCTCATCATAAATGGCCCTGTAGTATCTCAGGCCTCTGGTTACTGTATGGTAAACTTTGGTAAACCTTTCTGTATCAGGATCTTCCTCCTCTAAGTTTGCCATTTCTGCTTCAGTGAGACAAAACAGCATCAGCTAACTCTGTTTTAGAAAACTATTTTGATTCTGAATATTCTTGGTCCCCGTTTTCCTACCTACATGCCACCATCTGCTGCTCTAGTTCCATAAGGTCTTTACTGGTGAGTTTTTTGCCATGGAGATGGGGTCAGAGAAACCTTTCCCCCCCAAAATGTTCCCCAAGTGATTTTGGTAATGAACCCAATGTAAAAACAAATGGCAATGGTAGAATGATATCATTCAAGGAAGCTGATATAATCTTACCCAGAGGAAAATCTTTCCATTAGCCTAGCCTTGGCCAGTTCCTATATCTTATTGTATGGTTCTTCAGCCTAGAGTGAAACAAGGTTTATATAATCAAATCAAACATCACTATTAGATGAAAGATCCAAATCACACATCTGATAAATGGTACCTAGGTATAACCACAAAATATTTCTAACTTTCTCTTAAGCATGACATTAATAATAATAATTAACATTTATTGAGTACTTACTAGGTTCTTACTCTCCTAAGTGCTTTGTATCTATTATCTTCCTTAGGCCTCATACCTTACAAAATTTAAATGAAATATTATAGAGTTACCTATCTCTACTCATATCTATCCAAATAACTCATAGGATGAATTCCAGAGCATATAAGCACAATTTTGGCTGAAAGCCACATTTTCCCACAGCTACTTAATTAGTCATGAGTTTTGGGATGAAGTATTGATTCTACATTTCACTTCAGCAGAAGGCCTACATACATTTTAGACAGTAAAATTATCATTTAAAGTATAAGAACATATTGTCCCCCAAGCTGGCTTACCAAATTAACTCCCATAGCACTGATATCTACATGAGATGTCTTTTATATATTTTAGAAGATCACACACTTCAAATATAATATTCATCTGCAAATCCTTCCCTTAGACATAGAAGCATTGATTATCATTTCTATCAAGACCTGATCAATGTTAGAGGTTAGGTAGGTTAATGGAGAGGGCACAAGTCAAAAGAATGTGCTAGTATTCTTAAGATGAATTTCCTTGGCCCAGTCATGTATTTCTCTATGTCTCAGTTTGATTGATTCGTTTATTTTGAACATATTTACTACATGCCTGTTTTTGCTAGTCATTGTGCTACATACTAGGGATAAATTTGTGAACAAAATAGTTACAAAGCATATGGTTTATTGGGAAGGCAGACATTAAACAAATGAAGTTATAGAGTAATATGTTAATATTACATCAATGCATAATTATCACATAATATTTGCAACGTATAAAGAAAATGTTATTTGGAGTCATATTCTAAAAGAGGATGCAGATTTGCTTAACCAGGCAGTGGTGCAGTAGATAAAGAGTGTTGATTTGGGATGCTGAGAACTCAGATTCAAAACCCCAAGGTTGTGAGCTTGAGCACGGGTTCATCCAGCTTGAGTGTAGGGTTGCCAGCTTGAGCATGGAATCATTGACATGACCTTATGGCCCCTGGCTTGAGACCTAAGGTCACTGGCTTGAAGACCAAGGTTACTGGCTTGAATTTAAGGTCACTGGCTTGAGCAACGGGTCACTGGTTGAACTGGAACCCCACCCCCACCCCATCAAGGCACATTTGAGAAAGCAATCAATAAACAACTAAAGTGCTGCAACAAGTTGATGTGTCTCTCCTCTCTCCCTTCTTGTCTGTCTGTCTCTGTCTTTCCTTCTCTCTCTAAATAATAGTAATAATAATAATAATAATAATAATAAATTTTAAAAAAGGGTGCAGATTTTGATTGAATTTAAGGAAGGTCACTCTGAGGACATGAAAATAGCATTCAAACTACATCATGAGTAAAGCATCCTGGGAATATTAGGTGGAAAGGAATTTAGCATTTTGAAGGAAGCTAAAGAAGGCAAACATTCCAGAATATAAAAAATTGGGGGAAAAAGCCCTGGATGAAGTAATTTATGTTCTTTAATCCTGAGTTGAATGGAAAAATGTTGAAAATTTTAAATCTATAAAATGAGGACTTTGGTATACATTTCACAGTTTTTTTGTACCTAAGGAACAATGTGATCATATTTATGGCTATGCCTTATACTAGTGTCATACAAAATAAGGTAGTTTTACTAAAAGCATATTTTTCAATAAGCACAACATAGAGTCTCTTCTTTATTCTGCTTCAAAAATTGTCCAAAGAGAACCAAAAGAGAAAGGTGCTTTAACATTACCCTTTCAGAAAGCTAGAGTTTTTGGTAACCCAGATTCTGAATCATTTGATTCTAAATAATAGATGTTAGACAATTTTATAACAGACAAATTAATTATTCATAGGGATAATTTAAGTTGATTTCAAATTATACTATATCATTTTCTATTAAGTTTCAATAAGACTGCAAAGAATCCATTTAATTCCAAATCATTATCATTAATTTTCATTAAAATACATGGACACTAAATACATTTCATCTCTTAAAGTCAATGATTTCAAGGATCCATTTGATCAAATTACTGTGACTATGAGTCAGATCCTGGCTTGTGTCCTTCATAAATAACAATGGCTTCTGGATTAGACGGCCAACCTACACATGCGATGTTGTCAAATTACTATTATGTTAGACTTTACTATATATTTAACTCCCTTTATTTCAGTATGATTGATATACAGCAAACTACACATATTTAAAGTGTTCAATTTGATGAGTTTTGACAATAATATATATCTACTAGAAAATCTCCACAATCATGTTAATTAAGATATCTATCATCTCCAAAAGTTCCCTAGTGGTTCATTGAAAACCTTCCACTCAGCCTATCTTGCTTCACCCACTTTTGCTACTTCACCCCCCAAATTTGTAAGCCATCATTAATCTGCTTTTTGTCATATATATTCTATTGCATTTTCTAAAGTTTTTTTTTTCACTCAGCATAATTATTTTAATATTCATAAATGCTAATGTGTGCTTTAATAGTTCATTAATTTTTATTGATAAGCAATATATATAATATACCTATTTCGCTATTGATGAATATTTAGATTGTACCAGTATTTGTCTATTTCAAGTAAGACTACCATTAACATTCATGTTCAAGTCTTTGTATAGATCTACACCTTTTTCTCTTAGGTAAAAACCTAGGAGTGAAGTGGCCTGATCATACTGTAAGTGAATGTTTAACCCTTTTTGTAGTAAAATATAGATAACATAAAATTGAGCAGTTTAACCATTTTTAAGTGTACACAGTTTTGTGTCATTAAGTACACTCTTGTTTAGCAATTATTATCACCACCTATCTCCAGAACATCCTTACCTTCTTAGAACAAAGCTCTGTATCCATCAAAAATACCTCCTATTCCTCCCCGCATACCCAGCCTGTGGCAACTACCATTCTACTTTTTTCTTTATGAATTTAACTCCTCTCGGTATATCATATAAATAGAATCACACAATATTTGTCCTTTGTGTCTGGTTTCTTTCACTTAACATAATGCTTCAAGGTTTATCAATGTTGCAGCATGTGATGAAACTTCATATATCACATTTTATTTATCCATTCATCTGCTTATACATTTGGGTTGTTTCTAGTTTTGGCTATTGTGAAGAGTACTGCTATTAACATTGATATGCACAAGTCTGTTTGAATCCAAGATTTCAAGTCGTGAAGTAAATATCCAGAAGTAGAATTGAATCATTTGGTAATTAAACATTAGATTTTTGGAGGGAACGACTGTATTGTTTTCCACAGAGGTTATACCATTTTATATTCCCACCAATAATGTACAAGAGTCCCAATTTCTCCTGAATGTTTTACTTTATTTTTTTTATTTTAAAAAACTGCCAAACTGTTTTCTAAAATGGTTCTGTTATTATGCATTCCAATGAGCACTCCCTGTTTCTCTGTATCATGTCAACATTTGGTATGTTCATTTATTTTTCTTGATTTAAATGATTTTGATAGGTGTGTGGTGGTATTTCGTGGTGGTTTTATTTTTTGTTTCCCTAATGACTACTTCCTTGAGCATCTTTTCATGCATCTATTTGTGCAGTAAGCTGACACAAACATACCTGTTTGCTTCCCATCCATCAGGGATCTTTCCCCTTAGTTGCTTGATTTTCAGTGACTTAACCCTTTGAGTACTACGAACGTTCATGTATGTTCTCATGCCTCCTGACCATCTAGAGTACGATTGATTTATTTTAAAAATGTGTAAGGTTGTGTTCGCTTCGACAGCACATATACTAAAAATGTGTAAGGCAACATTAAAAAAAGGCAAATGTATGTTCTTCTTGTTTCCATAAATTATCAAATAAACATGATTTTAAGTTAATAAAACTAAAACTGGAACTAATTACATTTTTTGAAGAAAAAAACTCACTCCTGGGGGTCAGTGAGCATGAAAAACACACACTACTCAGAGTTGCAAATAAGAATTTTTTCCTGTATTTTTTTAAAAATATTGTTTCAGGCAAGAGGATGAGTCTGGTATCTGTTAATTCAACTTGACCAGAATTGGAAAACTGGGTTTACTATTCATGGGCCAAGGTTGTTATTATCTGAAAGCCTTAAAACTAATATAATTAACACATTTTCTCATCCTGGTCTTTTAAATTCACTCTTGAATCAATTTATAAACATATTATCAAATGTCTACTAAATATCTATATAAAGCTAACTGTTTTTTACTTTGTGTGTTTCAAAAATATTAGCAGACAAGTGTTCACTTACAAGATGCTTATAACCTCACTGGGAAGAAAAAGCAAAAATGTCTGTAATACGACATAAGCCAAGAGTGAGGCAGGCACATACATTTAGTAAGCTGACTATATAATTGCTCCTCACCTAGGTTTGCTTTGCTCTGTGGTGGGCACTGAGAAAATAGCTGTGGAAAAGACAGATGAGGTTTTTTCCCTCTAGAAGTTTATATTTTAGTAGAAAAAACAGGGAAATAAGTATACAAATACAGAAATAAGATCATGTTAGAAAAGCAAATAGAAGAGCATAAGGAAAGAAGAATGTAAGCCAGGATAATGGGGCAAATACAATTGGGGAGGAAGCATGCAGATAGTCAGGTCAATCCTAAGACCTAAGTGATGAGGGGAAACAAGCCATGTTTTGAAAGAAAAGAAGATTTGGAAGAAAACCCATCTCATCACAAATCATTAAAGCAATGCAAATGGAAAGCACAATGAGCTATCACATCATACCTGTTAGAATGGTCATCATCATAAACATAAGAGACAACAAACACTATACAGGTTGCAGGGGAAAGGAAATCCTTATGCATTGTCTACAGAAATGTAAATAGGTACAGCCAATATGAAAATAGCTATAGAAGTTCCTCCAAAATTTAAAAATAGAGTGACCACACGATCTAGCAATTTCTCTTCTGGATATTTATCAAAAGAAAATGAAATCATTATTCAAAAAGATACCATACCTCCACCTTCACAGCAATATTGTTTACAATACCCAAGACACAGAAACAACCTAAGTGTTCATCAGGAGATGAATGAATAAAGAAAATGTGGGAACCATGCCATTTACAACAGTATGGATGGATCTTAAGGGCATTATATTAAGTAAGAGAAGAAGACAAACACCATATAATCTCATTTATATGCAGAATCTATAATCAAACAAACAATAAAAAACTCATTTAAAAATAGGTCAGGCCCTGGTTATCAGAGCAGAAACAGAGGGTTGGGAAGGGAGGATTAAAGAAAAGGTAGTCAAATGTGCAAACTTCCAGTTATGAAATAAATAGGTACTAGAGATATAACACACAATATAACCTGTATAGTTTACATTGTTGTATAGTATATATAAAAGTTACTAAAAGAGTAAATTCTAAAAGTTTTTATTACAAGAAAAAAGTTTTTTTAACTTTTATATACATACATATATATATATATATATATATATATATATATATATATATATATGAAATGATAGATGTTAACTAAACTTATTGTGGTGATAATTCCACAGTACATGTAAGTTAACACCTAACTCTGTATTCCTCATTTATACAGTGCTTATGTAATTTCTATCTCAGTTAAAACTGAAAGAAGTCTCTGGCTGATTGGCTCAGCAGTAGCACATCAGCCCGGCATGGGAAAGTCCCAGTTTCAATTCCTGGTCAGGGCACACAGGAGAAGTAACCATGTACTTCTCTACCTTTTCCCTTCCTCCTTCTCTCTGTCTCTCTCTCATCTCCTCCCATAGCCATGGCTCCATTGATTCAAGCAAGTTGGCCCTGGGCACTGAAGATGGCTCCAATGATTCAAGCAAGTTGGCCCTGGGCACTGAAGATGGCTTCAATGATTCAAGCAAGTTGGCCCTGGGCACTGAAGATGGCTCCATGGCCTCACCTCAGGCATTAAAATAGCTCGGCTGCTGAGAAACACAGCAGCGGCCCCAGATGGGCAGATCATTGTGGTAAGGCACTCGCCAGGTGGATCCCTGTCAGATAACATGTGGGAGTCTGTCTCTCTGCCTCCCTTCCTCCCCACCTCTCACTTAATTAAAAAAAAAAGTAAAAAAAAAAAAAACTGAAAGAAAAAGGTTTGAAGAAAAGCAAATATGTAAGGAATAAACAACTTAGCATGTTCAATGGGGAGGAGAGTCAATGTCATTGACACATAATGAGCAACTGTAAAAAGAATCTCAGGTGAGGCAGGCTATCACAGAACTTCTCTAAATTCAATGGAAAATCATTTGGGGGTTGACTAATGAAGTGATATTAACCTTTTATTTATTTTTTATTCTCATTGTTTTCCTTTTAAGGATTATCCTAGTTCTAAGTGGACAGTGAAGAGTAAAAAGGCAAAATAATTGAAGGAGGAGGAGGGGAGGAGGGGCAGAGGGAAGGAGAGGGGGAGCAAGAAGTAAGGGGAGAATGATAAAGCCCTTTTTGTGGGTTATAGCAGAGTTCTCGGAAAGATAATAACAAAAGAACATACATGAATGAGTAAAGCTTGCTGAATATCATTAAAAGGAATTGGATGGCTTTTATAAACTAAAGAATTTACTTCTATGAACAGAGGATGCTACCACTCAGTGCTAACCAAGTGTTGTCACTTGAAATATAGGCCCAGTGCTGCCAGCTGTTACAATATTTCAAGGGTTCAGACGTTCAGATTTTTAAGTTATTTTAATTGTAAATCCAGTGGTACCTTGAGATACGGATTTAATTTGTTCTGTAACCTAGCTCGTAAGTCAGTAATCTTGTATATCAAACTGCAGATACTGGACCTGTGAGCCAACGCACCAACTAGCGGCAGCTTCCTGAATCACTCATATCTCAGAATTTCACTTGGATCTTGAACAAAAATACAAACCGAGTTGCAGCTCGTATCTTAAAAAAATTTGTATGTTGGTCTGTTAGTGTCTCAAGGTACCACTGTACTGAATGGATGTCTCAAAACATCTGCGGGAAAGGTTAATACTGTGGACCAACAGTTTGCAGTCCCAGACATCCACAGGATGTGGGTGGGTACCTTGGAAAAGAGAGACTCAATGTTAAGTGTTACAATTTCTGCTGAGTTTTGTTCACAGGAGCTAGATGATGGGGTCAAGAATGGCTTCATGGTGAGATCTGTGCTGATTATGAAGGCAGTGTATTCTAAGAAGAAAATACATAATGAGGAGGGTGTTTTAGAGAGAATGCATTATATAAGCCAACACAATGAGTTTTCAAAGCCTAATGCCAGGGACCAGGGCTCTGGATAGAGAAGGGCTCATTTTATTGACATAGGACATAGCATGCTAATGATGTACTTACTTAGGCTTGTCAGTATAAGAGGGCGCATTTTGTGTTCATTTTTCTTGAATATCAGTTTTAAGTAAAGAAATTGAAATGGTTCATTAATCTGCTAATTGGTTGCCTAGAAAAATACATTCAGTCTATTATTAAAGCTTTTTACCATTTCCTTTTTCTTTTGAAGAAAGGAAGAAAAAAAGAAAGAGAGAGAGAGAGAGAAAGAGAGAAAAAGGAAGAAAGAAAAAGAAAAGAGAGAGAGAGAGAGAGAGAAAGAGAAAGAAAGCTCAAGAGGTGCTTGGGAAAGACAGTCAACTTGCTGGCACCAGGAGTTTGATCATGTAGCAGTAGGAAAGGTAGACCAAGGTCAAACACATTAATTTGGGTAGCTTTGGAATCCAATCCAGAAATGCTGCAATCAAATTCCGTATTTTCTGGTAACATATCATTAGGGAGTTGTGACTCAATAATTTTTCTTTATTAGAAACCATTTCATTAGGTATCTAACTTAGATGAAAGAAGGGCAAGAGAGAACTTATTGGAAAAAAATTTAGTTGTAATCATCAGTGATTATTCTTAATGGACCTAATATCTGGGCATGGATTTTCATACATAAATATTTTTCTTCCCTCTTTTGAGTGCCAAGAGGATGTTTCTCTGTTGTATAAGGTGCCATGGTAATAAATATTCCAAAGTGCTTTATTAAAGGAAATTTTAATCTCCTTTTCAAAAACATAGCAAACTCCCAAGGTTAGAAAAGCCCGTGAACTTTCAATGCCATCAGTCCTCTTTGTTGTTATTATTGATTTTAGAAAGAGAAAAAGAGGGAGGGAGAGACAAATAAAGAGACAGAGCGGTAGAGAAACAGAGAGAGATTTGTTGTTAAACTTATTTATGCATTCATTGGTTGATATTTGTATGTACCCTAACCAGGGATCAAACCTGTAACCTTGGTATATTGGAATGATGTTCTAATCAACTGAGCTATCTGGCCAGGGCTGCCTTGAATCCTGTCACAGTAGCATTTATAAGCAGAAATAAATGATGGGAATCTAAAATAGGCATGTTATTGACAATTCAGTAACTCCCATTTGACTGTGAAGACTAGAACTATTCATGTCATAGTATTTCTTCTAAACAGCAAAGATCTGTCAAGTGCTGAGTCAGCGTATCTGGTCCTACTGGCTATAGATGCCTGGCAAGTTAGAGATGTCCCTAAGAGGTAACAATCTCAGCTACCATGTACAGTGCAATCCAGCTTTTTATAGATATTGAGGCTGCATGAGTCATGTTCCCCAAATTAATAAGTTATGGTAGGTCCCATATATCCTCTGATATCACTGATGGGATATTGTCACAGTCCATTCCATCTGCCTCTACCTCCTTTGTTTGGGGTATAAAGTAGGTGATCAGCCCTGAGAAGCTGCAATTTAGTCATTGTCAGGGGGTGGGAAGATGATAAATAGTCACAGGTAGTCACCTAGCTGCACTCTCTTAGCCATGTAAGGCTTTATAAGGTAGGTGTTCTGAAATATAGAGATATAAATAGATTGATGCATTAATTCTGATGCTGTATACTCCTACTACTTATATCTAAAAAGTAGCTTCCTGTGAAGAGTAGAATTTGCCTTTTAAAAGATTATTCTGAAAATGACATTCTCTCAGTCATGGTCACTTCTAATTCCCTCTGCCTAGGTCTTTGGGTAATAAGTCCCCTAAAGGAGTGCAGGAGGCCGATGTTAGAATAAGATATAGGCAGAACAAGGCAGCTTGCTCTCTCCATCATGCCCCTGCTTTTCCCTACCCGCTTCTTTCCTACCCCCTTCCTTCCTCAGCTCTTGCTCTCCCTTATGAGAGCCTTTTCCTCTCTCCTAACCCTAGGCTCATATATTCTCGCTTTTCTTCTCCAAGCTCCAAGGATCCTTATTTTGCCTCAGTAACTTGTTTCCTGAGCACATGCCACTCAGCTGACTCACTTTTCCACATTTCACTTCTTCTACCTCTGCAACTTTCTAAATAACCTTTTGTTTATATTTGAGTCTTGGCTCTAAATTATTTTTTAGCCAGAACTAAAGTATTGCAGTAAAAAATAAAAAAGTAGGCAGAGTGGAATTTTCACGTAAAAGGGCCGTAACAGAAGAAAACAGGGATGACAAAAGAGGACGAGAGAGTAGAAGAGTGTACCAATAATTTTGTTACTAAAAACCTATGCTTGTGTCCATGGATGTCACTCAGTGACTTGGTGTCAGCCCTTCCAGAGATGACTAAGAGGAGTTCTAAAAATGATGAACCATCATATTTACAGACAGTTCCCAAGATATGCTCCAGTTCCTCATTAAAAAGAAATTCTAGTCACCCATCTCTGCTATACATTAAATCCTAAAATGAACTATGTTTTAACTTTTTCACATGATAGAAATATGTTGTTAGCCTAAAGTCTCTATTTTACTATCTTGTTGTGGTAAAGAGAAAAGTCTTTCCCCCAATGGTGTCCACACCCTATTCCCCCAAACCCAGGAATATGTCTATTGCATAGAGAGGTGGAACTGAGAATGTAGGTGAAATTAAAGTGGCTAATCAGCTGACGTTGAGATGGGGAGATTATCTTGGATGATCTGGTTGGACCCAATGCCATTCCAAGAACCCTGGTAAGTAGAGAAAGGAGAGGCAGAAAAGATACATAGCATTAAAGAGATACAATGTGAAAGTCTGGACCAGCCATAGGTGGTTTTGAAGATAAAAGAGGGGAATGTGATCCAAGGAATGGGAACAGCTTATACAGCTTGGAAAAGACAAGAAAACAGTTCTTTCCTAGAGCCTCCAGAAGCATTGGTAGTTCCAGCAGCCATGGAAAACCGCCATACTACTGCTGCTATCCATCAGCATCTACGTTATAATGTCAGCTTTGTGCGGTGACTTTCCTGGGGCAAAGGTCTTTCTAAGGAGAGATTTTCAATAAATTCTTCCCTAGAATCGAGTAAAAGGATGTCTATCAGTTAGCCCCCTTCTTAGACTCAACTCCTTCTCTGCCACCCAACACACTCTCGCCCTGTAGCCACACTGGACTGTTATTTTGTGACCATAGCATGTGTTGGCACATTCTGGGTCTCTCTGTCCACACTGCCTGGAATGTCTTCCCACCTACTTGTTCCAATGCTATCTCTCTGTGCCCATAGTCATCAGTTTGTCCTTGAAGGTCCATGTCAAACACCACGTTCTTCTGCATTGGAATAACGATTAATGAATTAATACTATATGTTTAAATATTTTCCCTGACCTAAAAGTTTAGTTTTGTGTTCTTCTTATTTTGAAAGAAATTAAACATTTTCTTGGCCCCCTAAAGGGGTGTGGACTCTGGGCAGGGCACTTGTACCTACTGAGCACATCAGCCCCAGCTGCTACAGAAGCTGACACAACTGAAGCTCGCGGAGTTGGGACAGGAGCCAATGATGTCCCCACGAAGTCCATGTTTTTGTGTGCATTTTAGTTTTAAATATTTTTAAAATTTATTATTTTCAGGGTTTAAGATGGAAATGAGTTTATTAGTGAAGCAGTGAGACGGAGAGTGGGCTAGCCCACAGACAGGGCAGCCCTTTTTAGTGGAATTTGCTTCCTTTATTGAGGTTCATTTAATTGGGGGGGGGTATTTCATGAAGGGGAGGAATATTCAGGATCTTCCCAGGAAAGCGGAAGAGATTTCTCAGAATTTAAAAAAAAAAAATTCTTTTATATTGTATTACATTGGTTAACTTATTTCTATATGAAAGCTCCTTAGTGTTATAATACATTGGGCAATGCTGAGGTCACACCAAGTGCCAAGCAGTGCAAAATGCTACAGAAAAAAATATTGTCTACAAAGTGTAGACATTCCACACATATCTGTCCATCATGTTAACAAGCAAAAATAATAAATAAATAAATAAGAAAACTTAAAAAAACTAAAATATACCTTGTCATAAAAACCTTTTAAGGCAGGTTTTGCTCTAAGAATTCATAGAGAAGGTTACCTCTTTAATTAATTCATCAAGAATGTTCTTCCTTCCAAGAGACCTGTGTGGAACTTAGACTTGATAACGATGCCCAACAGTGCTTCTAGTTGTTCAGCTTGATTCTCTAGCAATTACACCTAGGTGACCTTTATTTGATAAGGAAGACACTTCAATCCCTCAAAGTCTAAGGTAACTTAAAGATCATTCACTTAAGATTCTTTTTGATGTACTAGGTGGGCTACACCTATCCCCACCTCTTGAAGGAAAAGAATCAGGTCAAACCAATGGCTTGCTTCTCCTTTACTAAGATGAAATCACACTATTACATATTATAGAAACATTCCTTGGGTCAGCTGGACATGTTCAGCATTTATTTACATTGCTTAAATGTGACTAAGAACATAAGAAAATAGAGAACTCATTAACTTAAGGATCATATGTTTGGGAAGGGAAAGGAAATATATATATTTAATACTTTGAAAATAATTACTTGGTCATTAATTTCATTTTCATATTATCAATAAATCATTAAGAATTTGTGTCTAGGATACATATTATCTGGCAGAGTTTATTAAGATGATCTGATCTAACTACTTCTTATGTGTCATTTTGAAAAAAGATCTCATCTTCTTCCTCCCTAAAAGAACTCACCCATAGTCATAGCTGGGATGTCATCCTCTTGGCTCTCAAAATGTATTCTACATGATGTCACTTGACCCTTATCAAGCTGAATGATAATCTATGTTCTGTCATCTAGACTAAGCATTTTTAGACAGAAGATATTACCTTATTTTATCTTGAATTTTCTACCCCTAAGCAGAATCTTGCACATAGTAGACACTCAAATAAGATTAGATTAGTAAATAAATAAATTAGATAAGTAAGTATACAAATAAGTGAAGTATGAATACACTAAAATTTTATATTTATATACAAGATTATCAGAATGCTGTTTATAGTTTTATATTCAGCCTTTAAAAGGAGGCTTTATATAATAGATTTTACAGTTACATCCCTTAGAATTGTGATACTCAAACTTGAATGGGTTTACAAATTGTGTCAGTAGCCTATTTAAAATTCAGGGTCCTGAAATTTCCTCAGAAATTACTTATTTGGATAGGTATGGGATGAGGCCTCAGAAATCTGTATTTGAAAAATTAAGTCCAATGCCTGATAAATAATTTGTGAAACACTGTAATTAATAGTGGGTTCTTCTGTGGTGCATTTGATTGAACACCCACGTTATAATTCAGTTTTTATAAATAAACCTATTGTATACAGTAAAATACTGATCACATGAGAGACTTAAACAATTTAATTGAGTAAATCATTGCAGTGCTTTTGAAACTTTAGTGTGCTTATGAATCTCTGGGGGTTGTTAAAAATCAGATTCTCGCTCATTGAGTGAGGTGGGCATGGGATTCAGCATTCTAAAAGGCTTTCTGATATGGCTCTATGTTAATGAATTCTCATTCTCCCTTGTATGTTCCCAGTGGCATTTAAGCAATGTACACAGTGCATGCTGAGACTTCTGGCTCATGGGACACACTCTGAATAGCAAAGATGTACAGCAACCTTCTGAAAATGTGATACATGATAACACTAGCCTTACAAGATACAAATCACCAAAAGTGTTCCTTGGACAAATAAACATTTTTAATGCTCTAAGCTGTAGCTCTCTCTTGAAAGTAACACAATATACTGTAGTATGTATTAGAAGTTGTGACAAGTCATGTAACACATTGCCACAATTTTACAACAGTTATTTTATTTTCTTTCTTTTTTCCAAGTGAGAGGAGGGAAGACAGAGAGACAGACTCCCACATGTGCCCCACCAGAATCCACCTGGTAACCCCTGTCTGAGGCTGATGCTCTGACTATCTGGGGCCATGCTATTTTTAGTGCCTGAGTGGAGGCTCCACGGAGCCATCCTCAGTGCGTGGAGTCAATGTGCTCAAACCAATCAAGCCATGGCTGTAGGAGGGGAAGAGAGAGAGAGAAGAGGGAGGGGAAAGGGTGGAGAATTAGATGGTCATTTCTCCTGTGTGCCCTGACTGGGAATCAAACCCAGAACATCCACACACCAGCCAATGCTCTTCCACTAAGCCAATGAGCCAGGTTCATAAAAGTTATTTTTAAGAGCATTATTAACTTCCCCAGTGATTGGCATTATCTAGTTTATAGAATACTTAGTGGCATTCTCTGTGCCATTCAGAGCCTCTGAGTCCCACTCTTACTCCAACCACTGCTGCAGCAACTATTTTCTTTCACTTGGCTGGCTCTGCCTTCCTTCAGATGCTCCCTGGCAGGTCACATTGGGTGTGCACCATATTCCTGCTCACTTACTTCCCGGGGGCCGTGGTGTGAATCCAAGATGCTGCTGCAAGAGACCCCACTTGGAACCTGCTTGGTTCACAGGAATGGGCAACACAGAAGAGCAGAGCAGGTAGGGAGGTGAGGCCACCCTGTTCAAAGAGCGATAGACAGTTTTTACACATATTTAATAAGACTCCTCCGAAGGTTCTTTGTGGTCAAAAACCAGCCACCTGTAGAGGTGACCAACTTGGTAATACATCTTTGTCTCCTCCTCTGTAATTCTACCTTTTCCCTCATTGCAACTCTTTGAATTCACTTCCCAAATAAACTGGCATGAAGTGTGGCTAGTTTGATTTTAGTTGTGCTGTAAATATAAAATATACACCTGATTTTGATGACTTTGTATGAAGAAAGAATGTAAAATCTTCATTGGTTACATGTTGAAATAACAGTTTTGATATATTTAGTTGTGAAACTGTGATGTGTATGAATAAATACAAATTTGGTGTTCACCTTCATTCCTGGCACAGAGCTCCTAAAAGACTTGGAACTTCCTAAGTGATAAGAATGATAAAGGTGAAAGATGTGTCTTTTGTTATTCATAACGAGCTCCTTTCCACTACACCTGAGCTTATGCTGATGGGTTGACTGCTATAACCAGCAATGTGGGCTGCTTGCCAGGGGAATCAACCACTAATTAAATGGTTGGACATTTCTGCCTGCCTGCTTCTCTGGCCCAACCTCCTGGGAGGAGAGGGGCTGGAGATTGAGATCAGTCATCAATGGCTAATGATTTAATCAATCATGGATTTGTTATGAAGCCTTCATTGAAAAGCCCTGAAGCATAGGGTTTAGAGAACCTGGTTGCAGAACACATAGAGGTGCTGGGAGAGGACCCACGCAGAGAGCCACACTCCAGTCCCCACGCCTTGTCCTGTGCATCCCTTCCAAATAGCTGTTCCTGGGTTGTACTATTTTATAAAAAACTGGCAATCTAGTAAGTAAGCTCTTTGCCTGACTTTTGTGGGACATTTTAGCAAATTATCAAACTTAAGCGGATTTAGAAATATCTTATTTATAGCTGGCCAGTCAGGAGCACAGGTGACAATGCGGACTCCATGAGGACTTGCAATTAGTGTAGTGCACAGGTGGAATGAGTCTGCTGGGACTAAGTCCTTAACCTGTGGGGATCTGTGTTAACTCCAGGTAGCTAGTATGCTGAAGAATTGCTTGATGTGAGGAAAAAACCCACACACATCTGCTATCATAAGTACAGACAGTAGAGCAGATTATGGAAGAGTTTTCTTTCCCTTTCATCAGCTAAATGAAATATATTATTAATATTAAAATCTTTCCTGTGTGTTTTTACTTTCTTGTTAACATAGCTACTAGGAATTTAAAATGACTTGTGGATTGCATTTCTGTTGGACAGCACTGTCATCTACTTGGTGAACCAGCCCACATCTTCTCAGATGATCACTTCTTCCCTTTTATTTAACTTACTTGTGCTTAGAATGCTTGGAATCAGAGGACCTAACTGGTATATCTAACTAGGATAGCAAATAAAATGTAATTATATAACTTTTGATTTTATCTTCATTTATGATCATTCAAATAGCTGACAAGACAAAAATTCAGAGATACCTTAAATTAAATTACAATAGGGCTGACTGGAGAGGGGGAAGAAGAGACAAGAGAAGTGAAACAGTAAAAAGAACCCATAGGTTAAAAACAATAAAAGACTGCTTAATTTCCTCAATGTATATTACAACTTGAATTAACTTGCAGGTGGCTATTCCTGAGATTGTCTAGAGAAGAGACCACCAGAAGCTAACACATCTTGCTCATATTTGAATTTTCCAGAGTGTTACCCACAACCAATCCACCAGAACTAATGCCACTTCACAGTCTCCCACCCTCTTTATCTAGACCAAATGTAAATACTTTCAGAACAACTTACAGCTTGACCAGGCAGTGGCACAGTGGATAGAGCGTCAGACTGGGATGTGGAGGACCCAGGTTCAAGACCCCGAGGTTGCCAGCTTGAGTGTGGGCTCATCTGGTTTGAGTAACGCTGACCAACTTGAGCCTAAGGTTGCTGGCTCGAACAAAGGTTCACTTGGTCTGCTGTAGCCCCCCAGTCAGGGCATATATGAGAAATCAATCAATGAACAACTAAGGAGCCACAACGAAGAATTGATGTTTCTCATCTCTCTCCCTTCCTGTTTGTCTGTCCCTATCTGTCCTTCTCTCTGACTCTCTCTTTGTCTCTGCAACAAAAAAAAGAAAAAAAAACCAAAAAAAAACAAAACAACTTACATCTTTCCTCCCCAGACTCGTTGTATAAAAGACCTGTATTGTCCCCAAGACATTAAACATGTTGTCTTCTCCATCTAGCGCTCCTGGTGGTTTAGACAGCATGTTACAGGCCTGGTCCTTTTTCTGACTAATATATGGCTCAATAAACCCTTTTTTTTTTTCAGAAGAAATTCTGACCTGGACATTTTTTTTAATTATTAATTTTAGAGAGAGAGACAGAAACATTGACCTGTTTCTGTATGTGTGTGCCTCATCAGGGATCAAACTATCAACCTATCAACCTTTGCGCATCAGGACGATGCTCCAACCAACCAAAATATACATATACAGCCAGGGTTGTCCAGGAAAGCCTTTGTTGAACAAAGCATTAACTGAGCAACCAGGATGTCCAAAATCAAATCATAGCTCACAGTCATTCTCAATGTTTCTCAACTCTGTTTGCAAATTAGACCTACGTATGCAGCATTTTGAAAAATTCTGATAAGAAAGCCTCACAGAACTTTAAGTACGTTGGGATCTCTGTGCGATAGGCTCAGGCATCAGAATTTTTTAGGAACTTCCTGGTGATTGTCATATGTAGCATGTGGAAAATCACTAGCACAGCCTGTGTAGACAGCACATCTCATCCACTTAGATGAGGGGAAGTATGACTATTATGACACACAGTGGGAGTATCATTACCTTCCAATAGTTCCTTCTCAGCATCTGAAGCTACAACATTATCTTCAATTCTTTTATGATTCTATTCCATATTGGTTAGAAAAGCTGACTTGCTGCTCATAGGGTAGATACTCAGTGAACTAAAATAATAAATGTCATTTTCTCCTAGATATGAAGAGAACTTTCTCAAACCCCTGCCTTAGTTATTTATTATTAGAGTTATGAAAAGTACAATATCAAACTGGTCCCTCTTTATAAAGGTTGAATGGTTCTTCTTGATTTTGTTGAAAATTGTCAGGAAAGGAGAAATGTTTAAACACCAACAATCTTATTATCATAATGTCAAAAGTCTCATTTATGTACATGTTCTTCGCATGGTTATTGGATATACAGAATTTAGACTTATTTTAATGATGGAAAGTTTCCTTATAGATATCAATAGCACAGTTTTATTATTATTATTATTATTGATTTTGGAGAGAGGGAGACAGTGCGAGAAAGGGAGAGAGGTTGTACTTGCTGTACTTTAGTTTTTCTTTGATTGCTTCTGGTATGTGTTGTGACCAGGCAAGTCTAAAGTTTCAAACCAGTGACCCCAGCATTCCAGGTCCATGCTCTATCCACTGAGTCACCACAGGTCAATAGCACAGTTATTTAGAAACTGCTTTTCAAATTTAAACATGAATTTGAATCAGCCAAGTCTTGTGAAAAAAGCAGATTCCACTTCAGTAGGTCTGGAACATGGCCAGAGAGAGTCTGCTTTTGCAACAAGCCCAATGACACTTAGGCCACTAAGCCACAGCTATCAAATTGCAGGGCAAGCCTTAATGTCCGGGTTATAAACTGAAGTTAAAACTGTCAGAATCTGACTTCTGTCCCTACCAGGGACTGACCTGGAACAGCTCCCTCAGTCCCCCATCCATCCTCATGCCATCATCTCTAAAACAAAACAGTAGTAGACACCATGAGGATTGAGACATACGTTAGGCACTGCATTTAGAATGGCAGAACAATAGTATGCACCCAATCAAATGTACTTTGATTTACTATTATTATTATTATAGTCTAGTTCAAGTCCATATGTTTTCAACTGTCAGCAGTGTGGCTCAAACTAGAAAAATAATTTACCTAAGGTCACGTGTTTAGATTGTATTAGAGCTAGCTTGGATTTCAACCCAGATTTCCAAGTTCAAGTCCATACGTTTTCAGCTGTCAAAATGTGACCCAAAGAAGAGAGATAATTTGCCTAAAGTCATTTGTTTATCTTATAATAGAAAGAGCCTGGATTCTAACCTGGCTTTCCAAATTCTAACTCACTGTTTATTCCTCGACAGTGGCATTCCATCACTTGAAGGTCACTTTGGCTATCTCTCTACCAGAGCCTTTGTTGCACCTTATGTTTATTAGTACTGTGGTGGTTTAAAATATGTCCTAACATTCTTTGACTGTCTCTTCAAAAGGAGTAGCCTCATCACTGAGTATGAGTTGGAATTAGTGACTCATTTCCAATGAACAGAATAAGGCAGAAGTGACAGGGAGTAACATCTGAGTCTGTCACAAAAATCACTGTGGCTTTCTTCTCACTCTTTGATCACTCACTATGGATGAAGTCAGCTGCCAGGTTTGGAGGACACTCAAACAGAGAGGTCCACATGTCAGGAAACTGAAGCTTTTTCTGAATAGCTGGCTGGGAAACGAGGCTTCCTGCCAACTGCTACATTAGGGACCAACATCGGAATTGTACAAGTAAACCTGTATTTGGGAAAAACATATTAATTGTCATCTCCTGAGAGACCCTAAGCCAGAATCACCCAGTTAAGTTTCTCCTGAAATTTTTACCTATAGAAACTGTGAGATAATAGATTTTTGTTGTATTAAGGAGGTAAGTTTTGTTAATTTGTTGTTCAACAAGTGATAACCAACATATTACTTACTTATCTGTGTTCTCTAATAGACTGAAAGCAGAGTATAGACTAAAAAGGGTGCAGGGGTTCTGTGGAAAGGAAGTTCACAGGGTGATCTGATTACAATTCCTAAGTGGGCATGTCACTATGGGTAGTCACATCTCAGGCGTCTTACTTCTTTAGTGAAAGTATTATATTTGCCTTAAGCAAGCCTGACTCATTGTTTCTGTGCATCTATGTTAAAAGTGCTTTGAAATAAACCATAACCAACCTCAAGAAAGCTCATAAACTTGTTACCTATCCTGCAATCTAATCCCTGCCTTGCTTTTTCTCACCTTTATGTAATCTTCCTAATTTCCCTCCTTAACCTGAAATGCATAAAAGAAGCTGCAAAATTGTTCTCTCTGGAGCACTTGAGATCTTATTTCTCAGCTTTTGTCCACAGTTTGGTTCAAACAGACTTATAAAAATTCCCTACAGGTTTAGATGATTCTTGCCTTGACAATAGTACTTGGAAGACCATGTATTAGTCTATTTATTCATTATATCTCTCATTTTCTCTCACATTCATCCATTTACCCATCAAATATTTATTAAGAACATACAAGGTGTCAGGAGACCCATCGATATGTTGGGGATGCAAAGGCTCAATGTGATTCAGTCGCTCTCCTCGAGGGGCTCACAGTCAAGGCAAGTCTGAAGAGGGCTAAAAATTCAATAAATATCTGATACGTGATCTAAGGCAGAACATAGTAAATAATGTAAAAGTTTGCTTATAATAAACGTTTTAATTCTATTTTACTGATTTAATCACGCTGAGTCAAACTATGCTCCTGCCCTCCCCAAGTGCAAGGCAAGCAAGAAAGTCAAAGGCAAAGTCATGAGCTGGTAATGATGGTTTGCAGAGTTTCTGGTTGTGTCTTTAATTCCTCTACTAAATTAATAGATTTAAGTAATGTTTACCAGAGGATGTAATATTACTACAAGACAAGCATCCAAATGTGCAATAGTGCACGCATATGCCTGCAATATAAACAAAACAAAACAAATAAAAAAATATCAGAATTTAATTGATACTTTATATGTAATCATCAAACAATGAAAATTCAAGGGAGGGGAAGAAAAACATTAAACAATACTACAAAGAGCAATATCCAAATTATGAAAAAAATACACAGAAAAAGCCAGGCAGTTTCTTCCATAAATTAATTGCAAGAAAGAAAAAAGAAATAAAAAAAGGAAGAGAATAGTAATAGATTAAAAAATAAAAGACTTTAAAGATATATCAGCCAATTGCAAGGCATTGCTTTTCTTTGGCTCTCAGTTCAAACAAACTCTTAAAAGAGAGAGGAAAATAGATATGTATTTAAATCATTAAGAAAAATTATGAAAATATTAGGAAAATTAATAGTGATTGGGGATTATGATACTTGATTGTGTTTTCTTAAACTATTTTTTTTAATTTACTGATTTTAGAGAAAAAGAAAGGAAGAGAGAGAGAGAGATAATCATCGATTTGTTGTCATACTCATTCATGCATTCATTGGTTGATTTTTGTGTGCCCCCTGACTAGGGATCTAACTCACAATCTTGGAGTATTGGGTTGAAGCTCTAGGAAACTGAGCTACCCAGGCAGGGCTGAGTATGATTTTTAGTGACACTTAGAGAAATCTACAAAAATTATTACAGATGAAGTAATATATCTGGAGTCTGCTTCAAAATAAGGCAGAAGGAGGAGAGGGACAAAAGAAAGAGCATAAATTCTAATATATTTCTGAAATTGGGTGATGTGTATATGGGTTTCACTAAATACTATATTCTGCTTTTATATGTAATTGGAATGATAGTAGTAAGGTCGGTTGATAACAGGGGAAGGTCACGTGAGAAACCAGACCCAGGAACTTTGGCTAGAGCCGCCCACACTCAGGCATGCCAAAAGAAACTTCCCAGTAATCCTTGGGAAAAGAGCGACTGTCCACCAGCCAGTGAGATTTCACCACGTCATATTAGCTCGCCCATCCTACAGACCCTTTAAATATTCCCCACGCAAATCATCCCCTGCGACTTCCATGACCTGTGCCCCCGGACCAGGGAATATCATCCGGGAAGCGCTCTGTACTCAATAAAGCTTTTCCTTATCCACACTTTGTGGCTACGCCCCTTCCTTCTTCCTCGGTGGAGAAAAATACCTTACAATAGTGAAGTTTTTTTAAAATTGGCATATTTCATGTAATACTGCAGGTTTTAATATCTAAGCATCAGATAGCAAGGAAGTGGAGCTGAGGGCTGAGACCTCTTTTTGAGACAGACCATGATGTTTCAATTTGACCATGGCCGCAACTGCTTTCTATTACCTTTGCTTGACCATCTTCACACATGTGCTGCATTTTCATGGGCACTCAATGCACTGACCTGTAGAAAACCTAGATTGTTCTGCACTGCCACCTTGAAAACCAAGAGTATTCTAGATACTGGTGGCTGGGAAAGAAAATTCAGCCTAAGAAACTGAACTCAGAGGCAGGGTTAATCGATTCAGTAGCTTAACCTCTTTTTGGGGTTCATTCAAAAGCTTTATTTTAGAGGAAAGCTCTCTTCTAGGAATCTTCATTTGCAAGATAAAGCATAACAGAAATTCACATACACCCAAATGGCTGATTTGCTCTTTCATAAGGCTTTTATTGAAGCCCACATATAAAATACCTCTCTCAGTGTTTCTATTACAAATTCACTTAACAATTTAATATCTCTTTTTAATCTTTCAAGACTGAAAAGACTTCTATTATCATACATATGGTACTCTGTATAGGTAACTGCCTCTTTCTGTTTCTAGATTTGCTTTCAGTTGTTAGTCACTTGTTGGAATAAGTTCTTGGTTTTATTAAATGAATTCCATTTTGGATAAAAAAGAGTTTGCACTGCTAAAAATCATTGTCATTGCGTGAAAGCTATGTAAATGAGAGTGACGAGATAATTACTCTGAATCTCTTCTCTTCATTAAACTGTGGGGCGGGGGGTGTACACAGATTAAAAATGGCAAAAAGAAAAGAGATCAGGGTGATCACATGCCTTTAAAATATAAAATGCTCATTTATAAATGAATATATTTAATGGAACAACTTATAAATGCTTTTAAAACAAAAACTTTACACTAAAAACATTAAACTAGAGATTTACCAATTAACTAATGATAATAAGTTATTTTCTTATACTCATAAATAGTTTACTTTTTATTTGTATGTTTACAATTTTATTTGTATTTGCAATTATGTCCAATTCATGACACAAATTATTATTATTGTTGATAACATTATACCCAGGTTAAGTATCATTCTAGGCATGAGATTTCAATCATCTCATATAATTCACATAATAATCCTAAAAATTAGTTATGGTTATTACCCCTCTCCCACAACATTTTTGTATGATAGGCTTTGGGAATTAAACCTTCATAAACTATAGAACTAACCTGGAGGGTATACCTACCGTATTTCCCCATGTATAAGATGCACCTTTTTAAAAAAAATAACAACTGGGTGCATCTTAACCAGTGGTTGTAGGCTTTTGACTTGCATTTCCCACTTTTTCATGCTTGTTTTTGTGCTCATTGTTGAAGACAGTGATTTCTCATCAGACACAGATGAGGACAAGCTACTGAATGGGAGTTTTGACAGTGATGAGGAGTTGTATGAATTTTATGATGAATAAAACTTGAGTTCAATAACTGTATGTAATATATATTTTTTTCAAATTCCGGGCCCAATAATTAAGGTGCGTCTTATACATGGGAGCATCATATACATAGGGAAACACGGTAATTATTCTGACTCTACAGTCTTTGCCTGTACCTACTGAAATGCTTCTCTTAAATCAAGTATCAACCTGATGATTTGAGGGGCCTGGAAGAAATTGTTCCCCCTAAATCTACTTCTTAATGAGTTTCCTAACTGTTCAATGTCACAAAGGAAAAAACAAGTTTCTTTTTTTTTCATTTTCTGGCATTTCTATGTCCCAAGATATCCATAATCTTGACCAGTAACTTCCCTGCAAAACAAGGAATTTGAAAAATAGGCTTTGGGAAAATATTTTCTTCCCTTCCTCACTTCACCCCATTCCTCAAATTTGGGTTTGCAGGTACAACTGAAAAAGCCAGTCATTTTTAAGGTTGAGTTTAGGGAAGGAGTTTGCTTTGGTAAGGATCAAACTTGCTGGATGTAATTTGAGAAGCTGTTTGAGTCCTTTTGTTTTAGAGTCTGATTTAAGAATCTGTAAACTACTTATTTACTACAGTTGAAATAAATTCCAGAGATTTCTCAGATTCTCAAAGCCCATCAAAAGACTACTTCTTATACATTGTCCAAAAGATGGTAACCACTCCCAGCACCTGAAGGTGGGCAGTGTACATAGGACCAGGCAAACAGAACTGGGTACAGACCTAGCTTACCAGCTGCCACTTACCAGCTGTATGACTGTGAACACGTTCTTCTACAATTTTCAATTTCCTCACCTGTAAAGTGTGTTTATTATTAGTTCTTGTGCCATAGTCATTGGATGAATTAATTATATTTATTTTTATTGATTGATTTTAGTGAGAGAGAAAGGGACAGGGAGAGAGTAAGAGAGAGAGGGAGAGAGAGAGGAATATTGATCTGTTTCTGTATGTGCCCTAACCAGGGATTGAACCAGCAATCTCTGTACTTCAGGATGATGCTCTAACCAACCAAGCCAGGTGGTCAGGGCTGAATTAATTATAGTTAATGCTAAAGAGAAAGTAAATACTTAACACAAGTTACTGAAATAGCAAATGTATGGTGATTCCCTGTCATGATAAACCTTAATAAAACTGAGGAAATGATGAGAAAGAGTTTAGGCACCAGCTATTTTATTTCTGAGGACAGAATTGTAGGAAACTGGCTTAACTGAATAAAGAAGAGTCTACTTGCCTTGAGATTAAAAAAAAAAAGGTCTTTATGACAGCAAAAATTCATAAATATTAAAATTATTTCTTTAAAGAAGTGAATATATCCTAGCAATAAAGACTCACAATTTTAGAGAAGGTCCTTTAACATTCATTATTTCATCTAATTCTCACATAAATTTTCTGAGACTGTCATGATTATCATCTGTACTTTTAGGTAAGGAAACTTAAGTTTGAGAGAAGGAAGGTGTTTTATTTAAATTTGTCCTATTAATATGTTGCCCAAATGGAATTTGAATCTTATTCATTGGTTCTGAGCGAAGGAGAGAGGGAGGGAGGGAAGGAGGGAGGGAGGGAGGGAGGGAAGGAGGCAGGGAGGGAGGGAGGAAGGAAGGAAGGAAGGAAGGAAGGAAGGAAGGAAGGAAAGAAGGAAGGGAGGGAGGAAAAAAGGAAGGAAAGAAGAAAGAAAGGAAAGAAGGAAGGAGAGAAAGAAAGAGAAAGGGAGGGAGGGAAATAGAAAGAAAATGAGGTAGGGAGGCAAGGAGGAAAAGGATCCCAGAGGATAGCAGAAGGTAAGTCTACTCATGCTCTGAAGGTCACCTCTAACCCTAAAATAAAGTCAAAATAACTGAGTACTTCAATTTAAATTGTAGATATAAACTTGGATTTGAGGGAAACACAAAATCCTCATCCAGCATTATTTTCTTTCTTAGCAAACCATTTTCTCTTAACAAGATGGTATTTTAGTTTTGCTTCTTCTTTTTTTTTTTTTTTTCTGGTGGAGGGATGCAAATTTCCAAACAATTTAGTTTCTCATTCAGCAACTTCCTCCTGGTTGAGGAGAGTTTTCTTAATTACATGTAAACACACTTGGCAAATCAGTGTGGTGTCTAAAGGCTCCCAGGATGATGTGAGTTGTCATCTCACTCCCCATCCCTTATGTTTGCTTTGAATATCAAGTGATTTCCTTAACAGACCAGGCCCTAAACAAAGGATGAGCTTGAATTCTCAACAAATAAGTAGGCCATTCTTTTTTGTTTGTTTGTTTGTCTATTACACAGAGAGACGGGGGACAGATAGGGACAGACAGGAGGAGAAAAAGATGGAAAGCATCAATTCTTGTTGAGACACCTTAGTTGTTCATTGATTGCTCTCTCATATGTGCCTTGACCAGGGGGCTACAAAAGACTGAGTGACCCCTGCTCAAGACAGCGACCCTGGGCTCAAGCTGGTGAGCCTTGCTCAAACCAGATGAGCCCACTCTCAAGGGTTTTTAACCTGGGTCCTCTGCATCCCAGTCCGATGCTCTATCCACTGCGCCACCGCCTGGTCAGGCAAGTAGGCCATTCTTGATTAAGACAATAGACAATTAGAAAGACATCTTGCATAGATGCTTCAGAGACAATTAGCTCTATAACTACTTCTGGATCATGAGGTCCCTTATCACACAGAGAGAATCTATTCATTGTGAGTGACCCTGACAAAAAGTCCAAAAGACAGCTTTAGATAGTATATTTATTTTAAAATTTTGCATTCTCATTGATATTTATAGACATCATTCAAATGAACACTGAACCATTTTGCTACATGTACCAAGTCTGTACCATCTTTTGTTTCCTTGTTAGATGTTAGAATGTCCTTGTTAGATGTTAGAATGTTTTTCTTTGAAAAGATTGTGATTTAACTTAATTTCAGTACGGGAGAGAAAGAGAGAGAATATTCTGAATATTTCTTCTACCCTTAGTTTTGCAGAGAGAGTTGGGCCAAGGACCAAATATCCTTGGTGCCAACAGTCAGTTAGTGGGTGAATGGCCTATTTCCAATGCTGAAATCTGTCCAACTTATGTGTAGTTTCAGTTGGGTTTAATTTGAAGTTACTGCTAACTACTGAATGTCATATACATACTTAGTGTTTTCTGCCTTGAGAAAGGAACAATCTATGAATGAACCTGAACATTTTGTGGGGCTTCAAATAATTTAAAACTCTTTCACTAATAATATCAAAATCCTAATAAGAAGAAAATGTAAGCCCAAGTATCCAGGACATAGAAAATTCAAACAGAAGTTGGTAATTCAGAACTTTTTATTTTAGGTCATTAGACAGCTCCCAGGCACAGGGACAGTGGCTGGGAATTGAGAAAGTAAAGAAAGCATAAGACGATTTGTGCCTGGAGACCTTGAACTATGCCAAATATTGAGAAATATTTGCTAATAAGCTTTTCTAATGTGAATTAGCAAAATAAAAGATACTATCTCTATTTTGGGGACATAATACCTGCTACAGAAGTGGTAACATTACAGAGACTCTCTAAGGCCAATGACAATACAGTGGTGCCTTGAGATACGAGCAGACCAACATTTTTTAAGATACGAGCTGTGACTTGGTCCATATTTTTTTGAGATCGAGATCCGACTGAAATTCCAAGATGCGAGTTGTGATTCGGGAAGCTGCCGCTAGTTGGCGTGTTGGCGCACGGGTCCAGTATCGGCAGTTTGATATACGAGTTGACTGACTTACGAGCTCGGTTACAGAACTAATTAAATTCATATCTCAAGGTACCACTGTATCAATAACTAAAAGTTGTAATGATGCTTCCACTATTTTATATAAACTATACTGTTTAATCTTTGTAACCACCTATAGGTTAGGTGCCATCATTCCCATTTAATTGATGGGGAAACAGAAGCACAAAGGGCAAAGAAACCTCATGAAGAACACAGACCAGCTATTAAATGGCAGAACAATGGGTCAGAAAAGGTCACCTGCCCCAGTTCTTCTGAGCTTCCTCTTCATTAGCCACAGTTACATTTGAGAAATCCCTTTTAGGCTGGAGACCCAGTAGAAACGCTCTGACCAGTGTTTTCAATCTACCCAGAAGAAAGAGTCAAGTTGGCTTTACCATGGTTTATTATTATTCTTTCTTTATTTTAAGTTGGCGGGGGGGGGGGAGAGGAGGCAGGAGAAGGACAGAGAGGGACAGACAGACAGGAAGGGAGAGAGATGAGAAGCATCAACTCATAGTTGAGGCACTGTTAGTTGTTCACTGATTGCTTTCTCATTCATGCCTTGACTGGGCAAGCCAGTGACTGCTTGCTCAAGCCAGCAAACTTAAGTTCAGACCAGTGACCTTTGGGCTAAAGCCAGCAACCATGAGGTCATGACTATGATACCATGCTCAAGCTGGCAACCTCAGGGTTTCAAATCTCGGTCCTAAGCATCCCAGGCCAATGCTTTATCCACTGTGCCACGGCAGGGTCAGGCTATTGTTATTCTTAATAAATTGACCCTCTTTTATTCCCATGAGATATTCTCTGTTGTTTAAAGTTATTTACATATGCCTTAATTATTAGCACAGGAGGGTCCTTGGGTTTTGAGAGTCTTGACATATGACATTTTGAATTTAGGATGCTCAGTCCCATAAAAACTTAAAAAGATTGAGACATGAGTGTTTTGGCTTCCTCAGTTAGCATAGTACTTACTACATAGGCAAACTAGTTTGGTTGCACGTGGCAGAATAATACTCAGAAACACAGCATATGAGTGAAGGAGTTGGCATCCCTCAGTACGCTTACCTACACTATTTTGGGCTATTAAAAGTTCAACTATTCCATCTGTGTTGTTTTGTTTGATGAATTTTTGGCCCTTATTATGGTTCCTAAATGAAAGTCAGAGTCTTCAGATGGTAGTGCTTTGAAGAAGAGGAAAGCCATCATGATGGAAGTGAAATTAGATATTTCTAAAGAGATTAAAAAAAGGAGAATCAGCAACAAACATCGGCCATGTGCTAGACCTTAGATGCTCTACTGTAGCAACAATTATTAAGGATAAAGATTGTATCCTAGAGCATGTAAAAGAATCAGCCCCTATGAAATCACCTGTAATTACGAAACAGTAAAGAGGCATAATGATTGAGATGGAAAGGTTGCTAGTTCTGTGGTTGTAAGACCTGCATCAGTGGCTTACACCAGTTAGGATAAATGACTTAAGCTAGAATGTGTTTTTAACTTACACCAAAATTTGGGTTATGTCACTTTCTTAGGAACATAACTGTGTCATGACCTAAGGACCCCCTGTACTATTTGTCAACCTTTAAAAAGAGTCACCTCATTTTTATCCTTTTTTTTTTTTAAAGATTTTATTTATTCATTTTAAAGAGAGAGCGAAAGAGGAGGGGGAGGAGCTAGAAGCATCAACTTCCATATGTGCCTTGACTGGGCAAATCCAAGGTTTCTAACCAGTGACCTTAGTGTCCCAAGTAGATGCTTTATCCACTGCACCATCACAAGTCAGGCTCATTTTTATTCCTATATTTCCTTCAGATATTAACACAAAACAAGAGCTCAATAAATATTTAACTTTATTTATTAGAAATATTTTAAGTTTATAAACTAAAAATCAGTGGCCCTTTTGTCTATATATATGCATGTCTGTATATGTACATACATATATATGTACATATATGCATATATATGTTCACACACATATGGCTATATATATAAATACATATTTTTATATATTATAAAATATAAATTCAAAAAGGCAAAAATATTTTGATAAGCAATATCTATGATCCGATAAAAAAGAAGTACATTAACTCATCTATAAATTATTTTAACAGGAATTTATCCTGTAGACAATCATACAAAGTGAAACTATAGATTTCTTAGACCACAGTTCAAGGCAAATACACAGATGATCTTCACACACTTTCTAATGATATAACTGGTATGACTTTGAAGCTAAGGATACCTACTGAGTTCCAGTAAGAATTAATGACCCAATTAATTTTCTATCCGTTATCCTATCTATAAATGATTAAGGTTATGATATGCAGTAGATCAGTAGTTCCTAAATTTCTGGGGAACTCTCTCTAAATAAAGATCCAAAGTTCTATTCCTTTGAAATTCAGGTTAGCAAATAGAATGGATTTGGAGGTAGGGACAGTGGGAGAGTTGCCAAATATCTTCCTTTCTGATTATAGTATCTCATTTTGTCCTTTGAGGAATCATGCCTCTCCTCTATCTCAGCCATGTCACTTGAATGGAATTGGCTGTACACCCTTTATAACATGAGTAGGCATGTGATCCAATCATGGCCAACTAAAGCATTCTTTCCCACTGACCATACTGCCTGGGTCAGCAGCAGAGATAGGACTCAGTATGAGACATTTGTTGGGGTTGTTAGCAGAGAGGCACTCTCTATATGCTAAGCACAGTGTGAAGGAAGAAAATAAGCCTGCTACTGCCTATAAATAGAAACAGCTGAGAGAAATACAGATAGCCAGTAAATATTCTGGTGTCATTTTTGGTGCTCTTGGAGTCTCTATTTGAAGTAATTATGGATTTTCACATTTAAATTGAATTACTGATACTTGCTATTGCAAGAGTTTTTAACTAACAATGGCCAACCATTGGTATCTTTAAATCATAATGAACTCTCCCAGATGAGTTTCATAATCAACTGAATTAGAAAACTGCACAGAAATATTCTCATAAAGCACATTTTAAGGTATCTGCAAAAATCCAAATTAGCATACATTACTATTATATATAAGTTTATTTGTAAAGTGTAATGTATTATTGAATAGTTTGAGATGTTTTCTGAACTTTGAGATGCCAGGTTTGGATTATAGGATGAAATTCATTACCAGACTCTCAAGCTATGTTATGTGTTAGGAATGAGTTATAAATTTGGCAAGAGATAGGGATCTCATGTCCACGGGGGTGGAGCAGAGCCAACCAATGCCTAGTTCAGTTATGGGCAATCTTTTGAGCTTGGTGTGTCAAAATTCGCCAAAAAACCAAGCATAACTTGGGTGGTGTGTCACTTTGAGAAAAACGGCCTAACAGGAAGTCCCAGAACTAGACGCTCTGTGCCGGAGTTCTGTTGTTTTGGCCTATAGACCTCCGGCACAGAGTGTCTACACTACAGTAAATGTTTTATCCTTGGCTACTGCACCTGGCTGTGTAGGAGCTGAGGATGAAACATCCTTCTCAGAATGTGGCCCCCTACTTCTCTGGTATGTGGCCTCACGCGGCCGCGTATCATCGAAAATGGCTACTCGTGTTAGTGCTGACATAAGTGTCATAGGTTTGCTGTCACTGGCCTAGTGGGACAGAGCCACTGGGATGGTCACCACCACCTGTGCAAAGCATCTTCAGATTTTCATAGGAGATAGCCCTGAAAGGAACTGCTGAGTGAAACTGTGAAGCCCATGCTCCTTACTGGCAGTGGAAATGAACAGTATTCGGCGCCTGCTGCTCTACAGTGATGTGCTGACTAGCCCAGGACATGGACTACCACCTGACTTCTATCTCAAAAGCTAGCTGCTACAGAACGCAGGGCTCCCCATGTGGACAAGGTACACTATCAAGCTTCTCACAGAGCCTGGCAAGTGGCCAAAGTGCTGGCCACTCTAGCCAGTAGCTGGAAATCTAAATTCTCTTGTATACTGATCTGCCTATTGCCTGATGCATTTTAAGAGACATTAGTCTGATATATTTTTTAAAAAATCCAAGTTCCTCACAGGACTCCTAATTGAATAATGCAGTGTGTTTTGTAAATTAGGGTTGCATCATTATTTTGAAACACTTGACATATGGAAAAAAAATTGATTAAAATTTAAATATGGTCACATTATCACAATAAATTAAAAAGAAAGGGCTATTATAATCTTTAAACATCTGATAGAATATAAAGAGATCATAAAAAAGTATTGATCATAGATTTCATGTAACCATTGCAAGCATAAAACTGTTTTTTTTTTATTTGTTTGTTTGTTTTTAACAGGGACAGAGAGAGAGTTAGAGAGAGGGACAGATAGGGACAGACAGACAGAAACGAAGAGAGGTGAGAAGCATCAATCATTAGTTTTCGTTGCCGTTGTGACACCATAGTTGTTCATTGATTACTTTCTCACGTATGCCTTGACCACAGGCCTTCAGCGGACTGAGCAATCCCTTGCTTGAGCCAGTGACCTTGGGTCCAAGCTGGCGAGCCCTTGCTCAAGCCAGACAGGCCCATGCTCAAGCTGGCGAGCTCGGGGTCTCGAACCTGGGTCTTTTGCATCCCAGTCCAATGCTCTATCCACTGTGCCACCGCCTGTTCAGGCAAAACTGGTTTTAAAAGTAGTTTTGTCCTTAAAGAAATGTTCAGTTTTCTAATTAATAACAAGTAGATTTTCTTTAAAAATTTTACCCAATTTAATATTTCATATCTGTCCTACTTTTATAATTCTCACCAGTTATATACAGTGTGTCCGTAAAGTCATGGTGCACTTTTGACCGGACACCAGTCAAAAGTGCACCATGACTTTACGGACACACTGTATTTAAAAATTAATATATTCAGCAAACTTCATTTGTATATTTTCAAATCCTTTACATTTTTCTCAGTGAATACATACCTGTAATTCTTATTTTTACTTTTACTATTGTCGCCAGCTCTAAGACAGGCCCTAATTATTCTCTCTTTGTGTTATTTATTCTCTTATTTAGTCACTTTCTTCATTACATATGGCTGACCTATAAAACTACAAGATATTGCATAAATGATGGAGTGTGACTTCTAAGGTTAGGTCATAAAAGTCTATGTTGCTTCTGCATTGAGCCCTTTGAAATCATTTATTCTGGGGGAAGCTAGATGTCAAGCTTCCCTGCAGCATGGTCCTCAAAGCAAGTAATTAAAAGCCCTTTACTACAACCAGAGCTAACTTGGTAGACATGCTGCTAAACCATCTCAGAAATGGATATCTCTTTTCCAGTTGAGCCCTTAATCCTACCTGGCATCTTGCCTAAAACTTCACAAGAGAACCTGAACCAGTTAATCAGCTCTAACCATTCCTGATTCACAGAAATTGTATGACATACTGATGATAATAATAATACTAAAATAATAATAATAATAATAATAATAATAATAAATGTTTATTGTTGCTTTAAGCTGCTACATTTACAGAGAAAATTGTTACATGTACCAGTGCATTAAATCACTATAATTGTAGTACATTCCATTAACTACTACTCTAGTAGCAATCATTCAGCACTTAGCCAACATTGCAAAATAAAACAAAATTGAAATATGTTCTTGACATAGACCTAGAATCATTCACATAGCTCTGTGAATCATTTCTACAGGTCAGTCTAACAGTGAGTAAAATTTATAGTACTTTCTGAAAACAGAATTTTTATAGTATGAACCTCTGAGGTTCACCCCCAAAATGTTATATCATTGTACTGCAATGGTCTTTCATAATGCCTCTCCCATTAGGCTAGGGAACATTCCTGTTTCTGCACATCTCTATATCTTTAGTGGCTAGCAGAGTGCTCAGGATAAAGCAGGTATCAATAATATTCTTTCATTTACATATTCAAAATATACTTAAGCAATTACATGTGTATATTAGCAATTCTTTCTTAGTAATCCATATGTCTGAATATCATGTAATCTGTTAAATGGTGCATAATATAAAAGCCATCCTTTAATGAGCAACGCTATTTGCTAGCCATATTAGTTCTAATTTAATTATCAGAACAGCCCTCTCATTACCATATTTTTCAGATAAGGGATCTGAGTCTAGTCAAGACAATGTAAACTTCCTCAAACATAAATCTGAAAAGTTATAGAGTGAGGTTAGAAATGAGGCAGATCTGTCTGACTTAGGTCTCATGCTCCTAACCCTTATACCCTCAAGATAATAGCCTCCCTTCATAATTCTTTTTTATTTTAAATTGACTTTCTTTCCTTTTTGTTAAATTTTATTTAGACAATTGATTTTAATGCCGTGACATTGATCAGTTAGAGTACATAGATTCAGAGAAAACATCTCCAGATCATTTTAACAGTTGATTATGTTATATACCCAAAGTCAAATTGCCCTTTTATTTGGTTTTCTTTATGCCCTTTCCCTCCCCCACCCCTTCTCTCTCCTCATTTCCCCTCCCCTTGGTATCACTGCACTCTTATCTATGTTCATCCATGAGTCTCAGTTTTGTGTCCTTCCTATGTATGAAATCATACAGTTCTTAGTTTTTTCTGATTTACTTATTTCATTCAGTATAATGTTATTAATGTCCATCTATTTTGTTGTAAAAGATCCGATGTCATCATTTCTTATGGCTGAGTAGTATTCCATGGTATATCTGTACCACATCTTCTTTATCCATCATCTATTGAAGGGCTTTTGGTTGTTTCCATGTCTTGGCCACCATGAACAATGCTGCAATGAACATGGGGCTGCATGCATCTTTAGGTATCAACGTGTTTGAGTTTTGAAGGTATATACCAGTAGAGGGATTGCTGGGTCATATGGTAGTTCTATTTTTAATTGTTTGAGAACCACCATACCTCCTTCCATAATGGTTTTACTACTTTACATTCCCACCAACAGTGAATGAAGGTTCTTTTTTCTCCACAGCCACTTCTCTGACTGTGAAGCTTAGAAAATAGAATTCAACGGCAAAAAAGAAGTAAACAAATCAACAAAAAATGTGGAAATTAAACAACATAATTCTAAAAACTGAGTGGGTCAACAAGAAATAAAAGCAGTGATCAAAAGATACATATAGGCAAACAAAAATGACAATATGACATATCAGAATTTCTGGGATGCAGCAAAAGCAGTAATAAGAGGGAGGTTCATATCACTACAGGCTTATATGAACAAACAAGAGAGAGCCCAACTAAACAACTTAACATCACATCTTAAGGAACTAGAAAAAGAACAAAGACAACCCAAAACCAGCAGAAGAAAGGAAATAATAAAAATCAGAGCAGAAATAAATGAAAGAGAGAACAGAAAAAAATCAATAAAACAAGGAGATGGTTCTTTGAAAAGATCAACAAAATTGACAAACCCTTGGCAAGACTCACTAAGGAAATAGAGAAAGAACTCATATAAACAAAATCCAAAATGAAAGCGGAGAAATCACCACAGATATCATAGATATACAAAGAATTATTGTAGAATACTATAAAAAACTATATGCCACCAAATTTAACAATCTAGAAAAAATGAATAAATTCCTAGAATAATACAATCTTCCTAGACTGAGTCACAAAGAAGTAGATAGCCTAAACAGACCCATAAGCAGGGAAGAAATAAAAACAACTATCAAAAACTTCCCAAAAAATAAAAGTCCAGGGCCAGACGGCTATACTAGTGAGTTCTATCAAACATTCAAAGATTTGGTTCCTATTCTACTCAATGTCTTCTAAATTGACTTTCAAGAGAGAGAAAAGGAATTACATTAAATCTGTATATCGCTTTGGATAATATAGTTATTTTGACTATATTTATTCCTCTTATCCAGGAATAAGAAATATTTTTCTATTTCATTGTATCTTTTTTGATTTCCCTTAACAATGTTTTGTAGTTTATTATATAGGTCCTTTACATTCTTTGTTATGTTTATTCCCAGGTATTTCATCTTTCTTGTTGCAACCATGAAGGGGATTATGTTTTTGTTTCATTGTTGGCATATAGGAAGGCAATGGACTTTTGTATATTAATTTTGTATCCTTTGACCTTACTATATTGGTTTATTGTTTCTAGTAGTCTTTTTGTGGAGTCTTTGGGATTTTTGATGTATAGAATCATATTATGTGCAAAAAGTGAAAGCTTTACTTATTTTTTTTCAATATGATTGCCTTTTATTTCTTTTTCTTGTTTGATCGCTCTGGCTAGAACTTCTAGCACTACATTGAATAAGAGTGGAGAGAGTGGACAACCTTGTCTTGTTCCTGCTTTTAGGGGAAAAGTTCTCAATTTTATGCCATTTAATATGAGGTTAGCTGATGGTTTATCATAAATGGCCTTTATTATTTTGAGATATTTTCCTTCTATACCCATTTTGTTGAGTGTTTTAAACATAAAATTGTGTTGTATTTTATCAAATGCCTTTTCTGATTTATTGATAAGATCATATTCCAATGTCATTTTTTAAAGAAATGGAAAAAAAATCATCAGATTTATATGGAACTATAAAAATCCCAAATAGCCAAAGTAATTATAAACAAAAAAGAACAAAGCTGGGAGCATTACAATACATGAATTCAAATTATATTATAGAGCCACAACTATCAAAACAGCATGGTACTGGCAGAAAAGCAGACACTCAGACCAATGGAACAGAATAAAAATCCCAGAAATAAAACCACATATATATAGTCAAATAGTTTTCAATAAAGGGGCAAACAACACACAATGGAGAAAAGAAAGCCTCTTCAACAAATGGTGCTGGAAAAACTGGCAAGCCACGTGCAAAAGAATGAAACATGACTGCAGTTTGTCCCCTTGTACTAAAATTAATTCAAAATGGATCAAAGACCTAAATATAAGACCTGAAACAATAAATTACAAAGAAGAAAACATAGGTACTAAACTCATAGACCTTGGTTATAAGGAGCACTTTATGAATTTGACTCCAAAGGCAAGGGAAGTGAAGGCAAAGATAAACGAATGGGACTACATCAGACTAAGAACCTTGTGCACAGCAAGAGAAACTGACAGCAAAACAAACAGACAGCCAACTAAATGGGAGATGATATTTTCAAACAACAGCTCAGATAAGGGCCTAATATCTAAAATATACAAAGAATCATAAAACTCAACAACAAACAAACAAACAATCCAATTTAAAAATGGGAAGAGGACATGAACAGACACTTCTCCCAGGAAGAAATACAAATGGCCAACAGATATATGAAAAGATGCTCATCTTCATTAGCTATGAGAGAAATGCAAATCAAAACTACAATGAGATACCACCTCAAACCTGTTAGATTAGCTATTATCAACAAGACAGGTAATAACAAATGTTGGAGAGGCTGTGGAGAAAAAGGAACCATCATCCACTGTTGGTGGGAATGTAAAGTAGTACAACCATTAGGGAAGAAAGTATGGTGGTTCCTCAAAAAACTAAAAATAGAACTACCATATGATCCAAAAATCCCTCTACTAGATATATACCCTCCAAACTCAAAAACATTGCTACGTAAAGACACATGAAGCCTCATGTTCATTGCAGCATTGTTCACAGTGGCCAAGACATGGGAATAACCAAAAAGCCCTTCAATAGATGACTAAATAAAGAAGATATGGTACATATATACTATGGAATACTACTCAACCATAAGAAATGATGACATAGGATCATTTACAACAACATGGATGGACCTTGATAACATTATACTGAGTGAAATAAATAAATCAGAAAAAATTAAGAACTATATGATTCTATACATAGGTGGGACATAAAAAAGAGACTCGGAGACATGGACAAGACTGAGGTGGTTACTGGAAGGTGGAGGAGGAGAATGAGGAGATGGGGGATGGGAGGGGCACAAAGAAAACCAGATAGAAGGTGATGGAAGACAATGTGACTTTGAGTTATGGGTAAGCAACATAATCAAATGTCAAAATAACCTGGGGATGTTTTCTCTGAACATATGTACCCTGATTTGTCAATATCACCTCATTAAAAAAATAATAATAACAATAGAAAAAATAAAGAGAGAAAAGGAAAAAGAGAGAGTAACATCAACTTGTTGTTCCACCCACTTACACACTCATTTGTTGACTCTTGTATGTGCCCTTACTGCGGATCAAACCCTGAACCTAGGCGTATAGGGACCACACTCTAACCAACCGATCTACCTGGCCAGGGCCATTATTCATAATTCTTAATGATTCAATCTTCAAATAAACTTATTTGTCTTTTCACAGTTCTGATTTAAAAATAAATAAATAAAACAATAGACATGTGAGGAAATCCCTCACATTGCCTGGGATGTTTCTCATTAATTAAAATAAAAAGTTAAAGCTATAATTTAAGATTATTTGCACTATGAATCAAAATTATATAATTAAAGATGAAAATAAATTGACAATCTCAGATTAGTAATTGGTTTGGAAGACTGAATGCATACTGCAGTAAGAGTCCATGAACATGAACCAACGTGCTGATGGCCTTCCATCTGCCAGTGGTGTAGATTTCATGACTATTGCACAGAAAAGTCTGAGGTAGAGTCAGAAATGTGAAAAATAAAGTTTTAAAATAACTGTTTTTTTATTCAAAAGAGTCAGTCCAAAGCCAAATTAATAAACAAAACTCATATTGATCACTTTTTATTCAAAAATAAATTAATTTCAAAGCTCTTAATTCAGTTTTATAAAGTAAAACCACTCTAGTAACTCAATTTTTCTGTAACTTACTCTTTTATCAACTCATTTTAAAAGCTAATCTTATTACATTTTTAAACTCTGAAACAAGCTGTTCCTTTTATGTGGGAAGAGCCTATTTTCCAGTTTACAAATAGATATGTTTTTCATTTGATCTTCACGTATCTTCAAACAAGTTCATAGTTAACTAGTTGACCTATAAATTATATATACATAAAATAAACATGCCCCCCAAGTATACCTTTTTTACACACACACAAATATAGCTTGTATAAATCTTTGCATGAATATAAATTCTCTAATAGTTATTAGTACTATTTTATTTTATTTTGAATTATGTTGGAAGGCTAGTATATCAAATACCACCATCATCTGACCTTAGGACTTTCTAAAAAAGGCCATTACTATGGAAAATTTTTCCCAACTTGTAATACATTATTACCAGTTACATTACATTATTTTAAATCAGTTTCTTCTCTATTGACATACTGAAGTACTTGTTGAAGGAATCCTGTCAAAGTGTGCATTCCTGTACCACTGCTAGGCTCGATCATGTGACCTGCTCTGGCCAATGAAATGTGAGCAGGATTGCCACAGGTCATGTTAGAGCAGAAGTTTGGCTCTGTCTCTTGCTTTCCTCATGCCACAAGAATAGTTGCCAAATGGCTGTCCCAACTAGCAGCCAACACTTGAGCTTGAGTCCCAGAAAGAGACATGGAAATGCATCAGCCAGTCCACAGTAGCTGATATATTTGGCATATGGCTATGGTTGCAGTCAGTAAGACTTGAGGATTGTTCACTAGAGCAGTTGGTTGAAGCAATCATCTTCCAATAACATTGTTGTGCAACTTACATGAGAGATATTTGACAATGAGAGACATGAGCATGTATCTATTCAACCTACTATCGCATTTACTTCAAATAATGCTATGTGAGGTAGGAATTTGTATTCACTCTACAGATAAAGAAACTGAGGTACACAGAAATTAAGTTGCTCCAAATCACAGAGCAAACAAGTGGTAGAGTGGGAAATTAAACTTAGTTATAACAGACTCTACTTTGGGTCCATGTTTCTTCCCATTACACTTCGAAATCTCAGAATGTGCTTTGTAAAATGTCAAATCCTGTAACACTGCTGGAGCTGCCCTTAGGTTCATGACAAAAATGTTATAAAATTTTTTTAACATAAGGAGGAACAAATTTGAAAAATGTTATGTAATCCAACCTACTCTATCTATATAGTACGTAATGACTTCAATGCAGTTTATTATTAAAAGTACACATTATGTTCTGAAGTTTAATTTGAAAACAAAATTAACACACTTTTTATTTCAAATAAAATAATCATATTCACTTCAGCTATTAAGATATTAAGCCAAATTTATCTATTAAAAAAAAGAAAATAAATTATCTCTCTGAAAGCAACCTCAGTCATGGAACCTGACCAAGAAAATGGTAATTGTCCAATATAGCTAATAAACCAGCTTTAATTCTAAAATGAAAAATAATAACAAGAAAACAAAAGAGCAGTGGAATAATGAATTAACTATATTCATACTCTATTTTTAATCAGACGCAGTGAGAAAAAAATAATTAAAAACAGAATTCTAAAATTATTAACATAGCTGGTTTGACTTTTCAATTGTAATTTATTTCTCTGTTGAAGGTACATGATCATTTTCCCTTCTGAAGTGCTTCACTTGGATTCAGACTGCTTGGAGGTCAGGGCGAATAGTTTCCCTTTCAGACTGCCTCTGGGCTCTCCGCTTCCCAGATTTGGCTGCAGGGATTTGAGCCTGGAGAGTTAGACCCTCCCTGCTTCCATAAGGACTCCTCTGTTTGTACTAAGCAGGCAATCAGCCACGTGAATGACAGAGCAGAGGTAAGAAATAAAGGCTGGAGACAAGGAGAATAGCCTCCGCCTTTGTGACAGAAAATGTGAGGACTATACAAAATTTGGCTGAGATGGTCCAGTCCTCACTGTTAATGGGAGAAGATCTGGTGCATTTTCTCATGAAAGAGATATCTGATAACTGTGAGGTTTACCAAGAAAAGCATTTTTTAAAAGAAAATAATGAAGTTCAGGAGCCAACTCACAAATATAGCATTGCCCAGAGAGCTACTGATGATCTTATAGAAAGCTGAAGTTCACTGACATAACAATCATACTTTATAAATCACCCTTGAAACCAGACTGTTCATTTATTATGTAACATTTCAGAAATAATTCTCCTCACTTAGTTCTTTAAATAATTTGTTTTCAAAACTGTTTGTTGAAGTACAGCACACGTGCAGGAAAGTATACCTGCTACACATATACAGCAGAATGTATTTTTACAAAATGAGCACAACTATCTATGCTCATTTTGAGGCACTGACTTCAAAAAATAGAAAATTACTTATACCCCAGCAGCCTACTTTTGTTCTTTCTAAACCTCAACAATTATACTTTAAACTCAATTTTCATTTATAGTAGGGTTTATGTAAAAAACAAGTCAGAACACCTCTTGCTGTGAACCCTTGACTAGACGTAAGTGCTCTGAGTACTAATTCTCTGGCCATTACCACAACCTCTTTAAAAGGCTTTCATTTCCTGTGTTTTTTGTTTTCAATTTTGAGAAAAATTTCACCATATTTGGCCCACATTTTATTAAAGAGTTGTCCTAAGTAGATTTTATGACCTTCTTTATTTGACTTCTGCTATGACTCCATCAGATTAAATAAAGACCTGAACTCAAACTGATTTTACGTGGTCCAATTTTTTAAAAAAACTTTATTATGTTGATGTGTTTTCAAGTGTCCCACTCAATATAACACCCTCAAACCCCACATTATGTCCCCCATGCCCCATGCAAAGTTTCTTTGGCCTCCCTCTTGTCCCCTCTTTCTGCCTCCATCCCTCTTTTCCCTCTGGCTATTGCTACCCTATTGTCTATATATATGTGTGTTATGTGTATATGATTTTGGCTAATACCTTCACCTTCTTTGATCTCATCTCTCTTCCCCTTTCCCTATGACAGCTGTCCATCTGATCTCTGTGATTCTGCCTCTGTGTATATTTTATTCCTCAGTTTGTTATGTTCATTAGATTCTACATATAAGTGAGATCATATGATATTTGTCTTTCTCTGCCTGGCTTATTTAACCTAGCATAATAATCTCCCCATCCATTCATGCTCTTACAAAAGGTAAGATTTCCTCCTCTTTTACATACCTACATGGTCCAATTTTAACAGACATTCTCACAGAGAAGCATACATTGCCACTGTATCTCTTCAGCTCTCAAAACCTTTGGCAAAAGTAGTAGGAGTTATAGGAGACAGGATAGGCTTGGCTATGCTGCCATAACAACCTCAGCAAACCACTGGCTCTAGGCAGGTGTCAATAAAGCATGGCCTTTGGCTGAATCTGGCTGCTGCCTGCTTTTATAAATAAAACTTTATTGAAACACAACTGTACTCATTTATATACTTATTGCCTGCGACTACTTTTGCACTACAATGACAGAGTTGAAGAGTTGTGATAGAAACCATGTACCTGTAAAGCTTAAATTATTTATTACCCTGTCCTTTGCAGAAAAAGTTTGGTGAACTTTGTTTACAGCAATGGATTTTATTTCCACTCATATTTCATGAAGAACGTAGGCTAGCTGAGAGAGACTATGCTCACTGGAGTTCAGGATGAATGAATCTTCATCTTTGTATGATGTTGACATGGAGTTATTAAAGGAGGAAAAGATTGTGTGGAGAACTGTACACCAACTCTTAAATGTACCACTTCAACTTGCTACTTGCCAAAGCAAGTCCTATGACTGACTAATGTCAAGACGGTGGAGAACTGTAAGCTGTGTGTTTTTGGGGGGTGGGAGGCAGAGACCAGAAATAGTAGCAGCACATCCTTAAATGTAATCTCCTTCAGAACATGGAAATACAAAACCCAACTTGATCGATCCATTTGAACACACAATTTCCCCATTGAATACTATAGAAAAACAATAAATTAATTTGTTTTAAGCACCTCATATAAACAGGAAATATGATTATTAAAAAGATAACAGAGGCCTGACCTGTGGTGGCGCAGTGGATGAAGTGTCAACCTGGAACACTGAGGTCACCGGTTCAAAACCCCAGGTTTGCCTGGTCAAGGCACATATGGGAGTTGATGCTTCCTGCTCCTGTCCTCCCTTCCCTCTCTAAGATGAATAAACAAAAACTTAAAAAAAAATATAACAGAAAATATTTTATCTTACTATTAGTGGCCAATGTCCACAAAACTAAACTCATCCTACCAAGTAATAAGTTGTCTTTAAAAACAAAAACAAAAAATTTTTTTAATTAAAAAAGAAAGACTTATCATGTCCCAGATAAATGTTCTACTAGTGTTCTTTAAAATGTTCCTTTTAAAATTTTCAATAGAAATAAAAAGAGCTTTATCTTTCTGCTTTAAGTATTGGGATATTATGACAATTTAATAACTCATTGGGTTACTTTTAGAAAGTAGTGTCTCTATCCTGTGTACTCTTAGCATATTGCTACTATCTTATTTTATTTTTTTTAGCAAGAGAGAGAAAGACAGACAGACAGACAGAAAGGGAGAGATGAGAAGCATCAAATCATAGTTGTGGCACCTTATTTTTTCATTGATTGCTTTCTCATATGTGCCTTGACTGGGGGGCCAAGCCAATGACCTTGGGCTTTAAGCCAGCGACCTTTGGGCTTAAGCCAGTGACCATGGGGTCATGCCTGTGATCCCATGCTCAAGTCAGTGACCTCGAGGTTTCCAAACTGGGTCCTCAGCATCCCAGGCTGATGCTCTATATACTGCACCACTGCCTGGTCAGGCTTGTCTCTAATTTTTTAAAAGGACAACAAATAGTGTTTCATTTATACAAAACAAGTCAGAAAATATGAAAATAAGAGAACTACTTGCATTATCCCTAAAAATTTGTTCAGGTGTTCTCTACCAAAAAAGGAAACCACATTCCTCCCAGCCACTAGCCACCTTCCTACAAATGGTCTCCACTCCACTCATTTTGCTCATTGACCACCAAAGTCTCCTGTAGAATAATTTACATAATTCCCCCATCACATAGTTTTCTTTTTTTCAGTGCTGATTCTCTTTTGAAACCTTTTACTTTCAAAATGCCTCTTTTCAAGGACTCTAATCATCTAGTATTTTTGCCCATTCTTCCCCTACCTCAAAATATCCCTTTCTGCATCTTGTATTAAACTGTTTACATAATCACATCTATGCTAAAATGTTATTTGCCAAATTTCCTCTAAGAAACCTATTATTATTTTCTTTACCTGGCAACCCTATTCACTCCTAGGCAGCTACAATCTCCATGTAGTTGACTCCCAAATCTACAAACTCAACCCATAATCTATTTTTAAATCCTTACCTCCAGCACAGGTGACTGAAATAAATTCATCACTTCCTCCCTTCATTCTACTTCTTGCCAACTTCCTTACTTGTGCTGTGGAATAGCACAGATTATCCACAGTCAAAGACTTTATTCCTACACTCCCTTTCATATCAATGTCATTGCTAAATTGTGTACCCCCAATACCAGATATACTATTTTCACCCCACTGTCAACACCCTTTTCAGACCATGATAATTACTTACCTTGAAGACAATATTTTCCCAACTGGTTTCTCTGCATAATCTCTGCCACCTCCTAGCTAGCTTTTATGACACCAGATTAATTATGCCAACATGATATTCTCTTTAAGCCAAAACCATTCAACAGCAGACCGCAGTACAAACCACCCAACTAAGCATCAGTGGTTTTCCTCCACCTTCCTCTCAGGACCACTTACTCAACACATTCCACGTATTAGACAATCTAAGTTATCATCTTAATTGTATATTTCCTTCCTTCTTCTGAATCTTTTCACATCCCTGGGAATGCCCTCCCCTAACATTAACCGCATCCTTTATGTGCAAAGGCTTATATCATATGTGACCTGCTCTCTTTTGATATTTCTAACTGGGGTCTTTATTTGTTTTCCCATCTTCATATCTCTTCTATCTTTCCCTGTCCTGATGTGTTTACCAGGAGACTGATCCATTGGCTGCATTATCCAGTCCCCCCTATTAGTTAACTTCGAGTTCAGTTTAGCCAATAGGATATGGCAGCAAGGGACAAGAGGATGGGGAGAAAGAAAGGAAAAAAGTATTTCTTCATCAATCTCTCTTTGTTTGGAACCCTTGTTTTCAGCAGTGGTTGCTTTTTTCAATGACTACAGCTCCTGTGGACAGTTCTGCTTCATGCCTCTACCCCCTTATTGGGCTTCAGTAAACTATTTCTTTTCCTGGCCCCTTTAGGGCTAACGTAATAATAGCTTCCTGTGAGGCTGCCCTTTGCAACCTCAACATCCCTTGTTAGTTGCCTGGAACTTACCACACTTCTATAAATAGTTCCTTCATTAAAGATTTTTGAAGCATCTGAATTGGATCATTCCCTGTGGGCAGTCGTATTGATAGGAAAGAGTGAGCGCCCGAAGGCAATTCGTTCCTGTTGTTGTAACACATGTGCAAGCCTGCATTGTATTTCAGTTATTTGTATGTACTTATCATCTCTTCCACTGACTGTAAGTGGTTTCACGTTAAATATGTATCTTTGTAGACTCCGGGTAATCAAATCATGGTCTGGCATACATACAGGGTTATAAATACTTGTTGAATTAAGTTTATTGAATAGTAGTAAATCATGTCGAGGAGCACACAGGCCAATACATAGTGTAGGGGAGGACTATGAAGAGAAATTTTCTTTGACAAATGCCCCTTTTCAAAATTATTATACCTCTCAGTCTGAGGCTATACCTCTAGCCTTCCACTACCTTCTATGACTGTACCTTTACTCTACCTTTCTGTTTCCTTATCTCTTACACCTCTTGCAGCTTTCCCTTAAATGGCAAAATCATGAAAACCAAGTGTTTTTGACATTTCTATGTTTCCCACTAGTAACTCTGAAAAAAAGGATAATAGTTGTAGCTTTTTTAAGTGAGAGGAAGGGAGATAGATTTCCACATGCACCCTGACTGTAATCCACCCTCCACCCAGCAACCCCCATCTGGGGCTGATGTTTGAACCAATTGTGCCACTGACTGCGGAAAGGGAAGAAAGATAAAAGGGGAAGAGGAAGGAGAGGGGGAGAGGGAAAGAAAGGGGAAGAGAATCAGAAGGTTGCTTCTCCTCTCCTGTGTGCCCTGACCTGGGATCAAACTCGAGACTTCCACACACCAGGCCAATACTCTATCCACTGAGTGAATTGGCCAGGGCCTAATAGTAGTAACTCTTAAATACCTTGGTATTTATATGTAATCCTAATTACAGTCTCCCAATCTAGAATTAATGGGCTTTCAGAAGTAAAAAGACACCAGTACATTTTGAATTCACTAAAAGAGTCTATGAAGTTGTACCATTAGATTTTTTTTGTTTGCTTGCTTTAAAAGTTTATTCTTATACAAATTTTAAATATTAAAAATACAATAGACTAAAATATATGTTCAGAGGACCAGCATCTTTCAGAGATTTTGGCAAAATAACTATTAGTTTCAGAACCTCACTACCTGCTTCATTTCTTACGGAATTCAAGATAAAAGAAGAATTTGGGAAGGGTTGCCGATATATAACATCCAGGAAGTCCACAGTAAGCTCTGATTGGCATAAAGAACTGGCAGTTTTTAGGAATAGATGAATATAGGTAATTCAGAAAGGTCACAGGGAGTCAGTTTGCATCATGAGCTCTTAGAAGTTACAGAATCAGAGCAATTTAGGGAGGGGAGCCCTGAACATGAATGGAAGAAACATTTCTGAATGTTTAGTCAATGGTCCAGAAGACATTAACACAGATGAGTGTTATTTTATTCCGGAAACTTATTTCCATTAATGGATCCCAAGATAACAGCCCTTCTCACAGTTATGTTATACTGGTTATTCATAGTAAGTGAGTGATCAATTAAGACCACTACATCTTTATAACCAGAAACACTCCTAAGGTCATACATATTGACTTTTTTTTTTCTTTTTAAAGAGAGAGAGGCAGAGAGAGAGATAGAGACAGGAAAATTGAGCTGCTCCTGTATGTGCCCTAACCAGGGAATCAAACTGGCAACCTCCGTGCTCTGGGACCACACTCCAACCAACTGAGCTATCTGGCTTTTGAACCGAGAGGTTGGGACTTTAACACATCCATTTTTGGTTTCTTAGGTTTGGTCAATTTCTCTTATAATACTGTTTTTTTGTGGGTTCAGATGTCACATGTATTTGTCATTATGGTTGTTCAGAGTTGTAATGATCCAAAGTGAGAATTTGTAAAAAGGAACGGGAGCTATAGGAGGATGACAGAAGTCTGAGAAAAGAGTAGGTTTTCTAGTCACATCTCATGAACATAGCATTGAAATATTGAATAAGAAATATAATTCTGGATCTCTCCCCTAATCATCTATGTTACATTAGGCAATTCACCTCACCCTAATGACTCTGAGTTTTCTCATTTATAAGCTGAGAGCAGTCTTTAAAAAGTTCCAGATTTCATGAATTTACTTGCCAATATTGATCTATGTAGTGTTTACAGCATTCACCAATGTGGTGAAGTATATAAAGTATATAAAAACATAAAACCACATTGTTTCTTTTGGACTAAAGAATAACCTTCCAAACTATCTGAACATAGAAATACATTTAAATGATTTCTGTTGATGTGTAGTCCACAGACCACTACTTCTAGAAGCTTTGTGTAAATGGGGTTTCCTGTCAATTTGCTTTGAGAAATGTAGTATAGGCTACTCACCCCTGCTCACTTAGATAGCCTCATAGAACATCTGCATTTTAAAGGATTTTTAAAATCCCATCCTAAAGAAAATATGGTTTGTTTAACTTACCATTAAAAAACAATAGGAAATTGGAAATTTTTCCAGCACTAATGCCTCAAGAATAGAAATCTCAAGAATCCAAAAAAGCCTTTGAAAAACATTGTCTTAGGAACATTTGTTTACATAGCCTAAGAATAACCTTACCTCTAGTGTGTATAGAGTAAAGTAAAAGCCAAATTTCATGATTGTTTACAATTCAAATATAAAAAATATAAATGATTTGGAACTTATAGTCCAAAAGAAAATTTTGGCACAGTATAAGTACATGCTGTGTGGAAGATTTGCAAATGAAAACTGAATTTTAAGACCTCAATCTCTAGTACTTCCATATGAAATGGGAAATAGTCACACAAAATATCATGAAGTTCTGGCGTGGAAAAGAAAAGAGTGAAAATGAGTAAGTATAGTTCATGATGTACCCCTGAACTAGAGTTCCAAAGTATTGGTTCTTTAAGCTTTTGTATTTAATAATTACAAGGGTAATATTAAGACTTGTCATTATGGGACTTGTTAGTCAATAGGAAAAGAAATAGAGTGCTTTTAGAAATATTATTCCCTTAGTGAGTGAACAGCATTGTTAGACAACACTAGGTCCATATGGTGCCTGCTGAAACTCCTAATGACCACCCAAGATGTCCAGCTGTTAATTTCTGAAGGGCGTCCATGATGACCTGTGAAAGCTGAAGTTGATGCAGCTTCCATTAGCACTAGATGGTTCTCAGGGACAATTCACACAGGAAGAAGATGAGCTCTGTGCATCCGAGTTCCCCCTTTAAGGCTACATTGCTGTTCTTGAGTGAGGACAACACTATGAAAGAGTTTATCTCCACCTCCATCATTACCAACCTGTCCTGGATCATGGTCATGTCTCCCCTGGACCATGCCCATAGCCACCTCTAGTCTTTCTGCTTCCAGAAATCTCTCAGTATTAGACCCCATAATACTCCATTTTTCCATATAGCGGCCACCGAGATATTTAAATATGGGAATCTGAGCATGTCACTTTCCTGTCAATACCTCTCTGCTGGTTTCCCAATGCATTTAAAAAATAGTAGTCTATGGGCGATTATCAAGAACTAGCCTGGAATAGCTCTTGCACTCACTTCAGTGTACCTCTGCTCCCCCTCTTTCTGCCTCTTGAACACCTCAAGCTCACTCCTGACTCAGAACTTCTGCACTTTCCTGTTCTGGGCAGTAATGTTTCCTCTCATCATTAAAATTTCAGAACCAACAGCTCTTCCACAGAGAAGTCTTCCCTGACCACCCTGTTTAAAGTAGTGCCACCTACTGTCCATAAATTTATCACATTATTTTCTTGTAGCACTAACAAGTTCTAAATCTATTTATTTACTACTTGTCTGTTATCCATCTCCCACCACCACTAGAATGTCAATGCCTTGAATGCAGGGGAATTGTCTGCATTTTCACCACTTTGCTCTTGGAACTCGCATTTGTCCCTGCCACATAGTAAGTGTTTAAGAGATACTTGTCAATAAGGCAGAATGGAAGGCTAGATGAAAAGAATAAGGAAAGGCAAGTAGGGAGGAAGATGAAAAGGAAGAGAACTGAAAGGAAAGAAAAAAAGAAAAAGGAAGAAAAATTTTTAAAGAAAAGGTTTAAGAAGAAGGGCAGTAGACATAAAATCTATTCTTAAATGAGTTAAGAATTAACTGAATGAGGGAGGCTGGGATCAAATTTTGGAAAAATAGATCATTTACTCATTTGTTTATTGATTTAGCAGTTAAGTGCTTACTAAGTAACAAGTAGTACATAACTAATTGAAGGTATGGAGGTGAAGGGCATAGTACCGTCAATGAAGCAGGTTGCTCACTATGGGAGAGAAGAAAAATTGACTGACGAAGGCTGATGAATGCGAAGATAGAAATATGCAAGTAATGGCTAAGCATAGAACTCAGAAGAGGAGCCCACATGTGGGTAAAGCTGGGGTAGGTTTTCTAAAAGAACATCATCTAATGCAGTGTTTTTCAACCACTGGTCCACAGACTGGTGCTGGTACGCCAGAAATTTCATGGCAGTCTGTGAAAGAGTCAACCACCTTGATGTATAAAAATTATAAACTCAATGATCTTAGCCAAATTCACTTATGTCCAGGGCGATGACCACGTATCAGTCTGTATCATTGATGAAAATACTATTGCAATTGTTGTAGATATCTTTGGAACTTGTAGGTTAATTCCAACAACCTTTTGCACCATGCAGAGCATTTCCAAATCATGCACAGTAGACAATAAGTGATAGGACAGACTTATGTATTGTAGTGCAGTATTTAATGCTACAGAGAATGCTACATAGAAGATATAGAAATGTTTTCACTTTTCCAAGATTTTTTGATTGCTGCAGATATCAACCAGAAATTCATATTTAATATAATAAGTCAACATGTAAGAGCACTAGTTCAAAACTTTGACCATTATTACCCTGAAAAATAAGATCCCTGTAAAGGTAACCTCTGGATCAATAACCCATTCATGGAAGATAATCAACTCCTGCTCTCTTAATCATTGTAAGAAAGAAAAACTGATAGGTTTATTTTCTGATGTCATTCTGGTGTCCAAACTCAAGGTACAATCACTGTCACAATTTTGGATATCACTGGAAGAAGAATATCAACCTCTTAGTTACAAAGCTATTACATTTCTATTTATATTTTCTACCACCTACCTGTGTGAGAACACTTTTTCAACCCTATCACTAATACAAACCAAACAGAGAAACAGAATGGATGTCAATGCAGAGCTTCATCCCATGGAAACAAAACTGTAGCTTCAGTTATCAAGTATTCATGCAAAGAAACAACAGCAGATTTCACACTAGCTTTACTTGAATGAAATATTGCTCTCCAGAAATTTCAGTTATAGTGTATTAAAAATATATAATTTTTACTGTTCATCTGGTTATTTTAGAGAATTTTCATTTTATAGTATTATAATTAAAAGATAATGAAGAAAATACTAATAGTGGTTTTTATTTCTGCCTTTGTGATTCCCCAGATAATTCTCCTATTTTTACTGGTCCCCAAGTATAAAAAGGTTGAAAGCCACTGATCTAATGAATAGGCAGAAGTTAGCCTAGTGGAAAATGGCAAGTCTATTCCAGACAGTTTATTTGCAGGGAAAGAGGCAAAGAGGGCTCAAGAAATCATTGTGATTAATCCCAAGATCATGAAATAACAAGTCATGGTATAAAGTAGAAGCCAGGTATTAACCTTAAGAAAGTGATCATAATAAGTTAGAAAAATAAGAAATACATTTCAGGATCAAAATCAATGTGGATAGTGGAATTTCAGGGAGTTTTGAAAGTTCCCAGACAGGTGAATTCGAGTCTTGATAACATTGTTGGCAAGGATTTTCTGACACAAAATTTTAGAAAAAATGTTAAGGTGTTGTATATGTCTTTATAATTTGCTCCCTTTGTAGACAACCATATCCTGAGTTAATAATCCACCCTCACTACATAAATGCCACATTGCTCCTGCCAGGTCTGCGTCCTTGCCTTCCAATGAAGAACAAGCAGCTGTGTGAAAGCGGGAAGGTAAATGGGGTTCAGTTTGAAAGTAAAGTGTCCCTGATTAATTAATGTCACCCCATTAAAATTAATAAAAAAAAGAACGCAATAAAACAAAAAGAAAGTAGAGAGTCACATTTAGGATCTATCCTATAATTAGCCATGTGGCATTGGGCAAGTCTATTAATCCTTCTGACCCTGTTTCTTCATCTATAAGATAGGATCCATAAGGCACACCTACAAGTGCATTGTGGGAACTCAACAACATAATGCTTATGAAAATAATTTAGAAAAAAAAATACTGAAAATGTGATGAGTGATAGAAATGCAGGGAGGTGTGCGCTTTGCCTACACCATGGGCTGTAGTCACCGGGATCTGTCAGAAGCTGAAATAAAAGGAGAGGAACTGAAATGGATCACTTTTCCACATTGAACACACACACACAAGCAGTTTGGCACACGCATAGCCATCATAATGAAATACATGAGCTCAGCAGCCTACTTTCTAAGTTCCAGAGACCTTACATTTCTTGCACTTTATTTTCTGATAAATGTTGACCTCTTAACCATCATGGGGTGTGTCAGTGCACCAAACCCGTGATCTGACAGGTTTCCTCCATAAAGACTAAAAAGAACATTCAGGCTGACCCCAACATCCAGAATATTAGCTTCATCACAGGTATGAAATAAATGTAAGTTATATAGAGACAATGTCTTCGACTATTTCACCAGGCTGGGGAGGGAGGGAGTTCATAAAATAAAAATGCATTAGTTGCATAGATATGGAAACCTTTGCTGTGATTCCTATGAAATACCTGGCAACCAGGTATTACTAAATAAGTTTACTTATTAGATCATTAATAAGTTTAGTAAATTTTTAAATTAAATTTACTGGGTGACAGGTAGTAGTAAGATCATATAGTTTTCAAGTGTACATTTTTATGATACATCATCTGTATATTGCATTGTTTGCTCACCACTCACAATCAAATAATCTTCCATCACCAGATACTTGGTCCTTTGTACCCATCACTACTTCCTACCCCTTCCCTCTGGTAACTACCATATTGTTGCCTGTGTCTCTGAGTTTCAGTTTTATATCTCACATATGAGTGAAACCATATGGTTCTTAGCTTTTCCTGACTGACTTTTTTCACTTAGCAATAATATTCTCAAGATCCATCCATGTTGGTACGAATGACATTATTTCATCTTTTCTTATGGCTGAGCAGTATTTCATAGTTTATATGTACCACATTTTCTTTATTTAAATGGGTGATTTCTACGTAATTCTGACTAAGGACTATCATTGTAATGCTTTTAAAAGAGTTGGGGTTATATATTGGCCAGCAAGATTACCATGAAAGGCACTTTAACTGCATTAATGTAATATTATTCCTTCTCCCCAACTCTTTTGTGCCTTTTTCTCATGAGATAGGCATTCATTGGTGAAATAATAATGGTAATAATAATACTAATAATGATATAGTTACATGCATTTAACTCTTGACTTCACAGTTCACCTTCTCAACCATGAGGCTCTACTGTCTTCAAGATGATGCGCTAAGGAAATAATGCATACTTTATCAGGAACTAGCTTGAGACAATGTCTAAATTCAAAGAATGTCCAAAAATTCTCAAATACCAAATGTGGCAGAGATGTGGGAAAAATATTTTTAGCAGGTGATTTTTGATTTGACCTTCAAATTATTGCATGGAAGTGCCTACATATCAGTATTTCTCTGTTTTATAATGATAGAAGAAAACAAACCATTCAAGAGTTTTTCTTGTTTGTTTTTTGTTTGTCCTGTTTTGGGTTGTTTTATAGGTTCAATGAGATGTTTTTTTTAAGTGGAATCTATAATTTTCATTTTTTTGGCAATGTAAAAAATAAGAAATAAAAGGTCATTTGAGGGTAAGAGTGTAGAACAAAATTTAAAACACTTAAGTCTATAAATAGAAATTTTGTAAAAAGTGGAGTTTTTCTACAATGCGTAACTCATAGATGAACTGCATTGTTCAATGTCAAGCCATAAAACAGCAAAAAATACCCAGAAGTTGTGGAGAATTACTTAACATGCCTACATTTAGGACATGCATGCAACTACTATATATTAGAGTTCTTTAAGCCAATATATTTTTCCCTTAAATGAACATATGTGAATTATAAATGAACCAAACATTTATAATTTAAAAATTAAAAACATGCCATCCAGAAGTCACAACATTCTTCAAAGTATTTCTTTTTTCTCTTTGTGACAGAGAGAGAGATAGAAAGAGAGGCAGACAGACAGGAAGACATATGACAGAGATGAAAAGCATTAACTCACAGCTGTAGCACTTTAGCTGGCCATTGATCACTTCTCATGCATGCTTGGATCAGGGAGCTCAGGCCGAGCCAGTGACCCCTTGCACAAGCCATCCACCTTAGCTCAAGCCAGTGACTTGGGGATCATGTTGATGATTCCACGTGCAAACCAGTGACCTCATGCTCAAGATGGTGAGCCTGCACTCAGGCCAGATGAACCTACGCTCAAGCCAATGACCTCAGGGTTTCAAGCCTGGGACCTCAGCATCCCAGGTCAATGCTCTATCTACTGCGCCACCACTGGTCAGGCTCCTTCAGAGTCTCGGTAAAACTTTAACTGAATTCCATTCCATGGCCTCCAGAAAGTTCTGTACAGTCTTGCCAGGACTCCGTTTTCACCTCTGTATTCAGTCTCTAACTTAGTTTTGTCCCAAGGCAGCTTAAAGACAAAGTCTGGCTCCTCAAGGTTTTGTGTTGAAGGACAATTCCCTCTTCAGTCTGCAGTTTGCACCTTCACGATCTTTCCAATCTACAATGGGTTGATCGTCGGGAGGGACACATTTTGTTTGCTTTTCCTTCCAAAGGCTTTTTCTTCATTAAAACTTAAACAAACCCACATTTTGTGAAGCTGAAGTTAGCAAATATATTTCTTTTTAACACTTGTCCATTTTAACACTTGTCCATTCGAGTATTGTCATTCTCGAATACTAGAAGCTGAATGGTAAACAAATGAAGCCTTGTTGAGATTTCGGTTGTTCAACAAGAATTAATCATTTTATGTGTTGTTTCTATGTTTATGACATGGAACATGTTACCTCTCATAGAGCCACACATACATTGCTACATATAATTGGCCAAATGATAATCACACGTAACCTGGTAAACAGGATCTGGTACTAACTCCAATATAGGGCTGGGGGTTCCCTAAACCAACAAGCATCTCTCATGACACCTTCTGAGTACTTAAAATTTAACTAAATTTTGACACTCTTTACCTAAATATAATATCAGATTTGACAGGTTGCGCCTCAGTCACACAAGACTGTCTCTCCTCACTTCAGATGTGAATCACAAGCCCATGTGGGGGTTACCCGTACTTCTGACTAGCTGGTTATAAATCAGAGGATGCCAGGATACCCTCCTCAGGTTGGAATAATTTCCTAGAGTAGCTCACAAGACTCAGAGAAATAATTTACTCTCTAAATAATTGATTTATTATAAAAGGAAGAGCTCAGGGACAGCCAGAAGGAAGAGATGCGCGGGGCAAGGTGTGGGGAAAGGGCTTAGAGCCACATGTTATCTCCAGGGGTCCCGAGCTGGAGCGCCTCTATCTGTTCACCAGTTTGAAAGCTCTGTGAACACTGTCCTTTGTCGGTTTTATGGACCTTCCCTGCATGGTATCCACTGATTAAGTCATTGGACACTGGTGACTGATTCAACCTTCAGCCTTTTCTTCCTTCCTCCCTGGAGGTTGGCGGAGGTGGGTACCAACATTCTAATCACATAGGCTGGTTCACGTAACAATTAGTCCAATATCTCAAAACATATAGATATTTGTAATTTTAAAAAAGGGGCTGATTATTCTGTAATCTTAGCAGGAAAAATTTAAAATTAATTTCCATATCAAGATGTTATGTTTGACTTTCCATCTATTTTTAAAAGTTTGTATTTTAATTATTGTTGACAGACAGTATGATATTCTTTCAGGTATACAACATAGTGGTTCATACATATTTATGTACCTTATGAGGTGGTCACCATGCTATCTAGTATCTATTTGACACTGTACTTGTTACTTCAATATTATAGACTATGACTTTTCAGCTATTAATAGATATCACTGAGATGAACATTCTTACAAATAAATGCATGCATCATCATGACTATCATTAGCCCTGAAAATGTGGTTGTTGAATCACAAAGTTTGTAAAGCATATGGCAGTTGATACATTTGCCTCTAAGTTTCTGAGGCTCATGCTGAGCATCAGAGGTACCAAGTGCGTTTTTTCCCCCACTGGCAGGAAAACCTTGGCTCTCAGGCATTCCAGGCGCTTGGTCTTTCCCTGAATGTCTTATTGAAATAGTTTGACTTGTGATCATGACTACTGGCATGTTCAACTGCCCTGCTAGTATTAATTTTCTTATTATTAGATTAATAGGAAATAGGAAGTTTCTCATTAGAAAATCTTAAGTAAAATGATGGGTCTTTTCGGTTAATTTTTCTGGGAGATATTTTAGTGCAGATACTTGATCATCAGTTAGGTGTTTACACTTGTTAATTGATTGGGTCTTCTTCAAGAATGCAATATGTATAAAGTGGTACCTTGAGATACGAGTTTAATTCGTTTTGTAACAGAGCTCATAAGTCAGTCAACTCATATATCAAACAAATTTCTCCCATTTAAAATAACTGAAATAGATTTAATCCGTTCCAGCCCTGTGAAACATCCCCAAACCATCCTAAATTATAAAAAAAATACATGGTTTTAATTGAGAAACACTCATGTATAATTTACCAGTGCATAACAAAATATATGAAATAAAAGAAAAAGGTGTTATTTAGTACTGTATCGTTACCTTGGAGACAGACAAGTGCAGCTAACGGAGGTGAATGGCAGAGGAGGAAGGAGGGAGGAAGGGATGCAGGCACTGTAGACATGTAAACTAAAACTGCACTTTCTTAACACTAAATGTAAACTAAAACTGCATTTTCTTTACTTTAAACAAAACTAAAACTGTAGTTTCTTTACTTAAAATGAAACCACAAAAACTTAATTGCAAAAAAATGCACTTTCTTAACTTTAAACTTAACCTAACCTTAACATTACATATTTTTCATTTAATCATCACCTGTTTTTGCCTTTTTGGCTGCACTTTCGGCACTTTCACTTGCAGGACTTTTGAATAAAAATCTATCCAAAAAGGTTTGCTTTTGTCTGTCTTTTTAAAATGTTACGAAAATGTGGCAAACAAATGTCATTAAAAAGTGCTGAAGCACCACTAGCTGAAACTTTTTCTGGGTGTTTCTTTTCAATGAAACTTGAAAGCTTCTCCCACATTGCCAGCATGTCTTTAGTTTCACTTGTAGAAATCACTTCCTCCAATTCTACGTCCTCCTCACTACTACTCCCTTGCAGAAGCTCCGTATGTTGCATCATCTGTAGCTCCTTCAGCTCCTCAGTTGAGAGTTCCTCCTCATGGTCCTCAATGAACTTGTTTAGGTCACCCTCATCTACCTCCAGACACATCGACTTCCCGAGGGACACAATCTCCTCCAACGCTTCTACCTTGGTCTCAGTCTCTGGTTTGAATCCTTTGAAGTCCCTGTCTGCAACAACATCAGGCCATAACCTTTTCCATGCTGAGTTTAAAATTCTTGTAACCTCTTGCCATGCCAAGTCAATAATGCATAAACATACCATGATGTTGTAGTGATCTTTCCAAAACTCTCGAAGGGTTAGATTTGTATTCTCATTCACCTCAAAGCGGCAGCAGAACAAATGCTTTGTGTAAAGCTTTTTAAACTTGGAAATGACCTGCTGAGCCATAGGTGGCAAGATTGAAGTCATGTTGGGTGGGAGGTAGAGAACTTTCACGAATTTGAACTCATGGAGAATGTCATATTCAAGACCAGGTGGGTGGGCTGGAACATTTTCAAGGATTAGTAATGCTTTCATCGGGAGTTTATTTTCTTGAAGATATTTCTTCACTGCAGGGCCAAAGACGAGATTTACTCATTCAATAAAAAACTGCCATGTAACCCATGCCCTAGCATTGGCGTGCCACATAACCTGCAGGTTTTCTTTAAGAATTTTTTAAGTCTTAAAGGCTCAAGGATTTTCGGAATGATACACTAGCAGTGGCTTTACTTTACAGTCACCACTAGCATTTGCACACAATGCAAGGGTCAGACGATTCTTCATGGGTTTATGGCCTGGCAGCTTCTTCTCCTCTGCAGTGATGAAATTTCTCCATGGCATTTTTCCCCCCAAACAATCTTGTTTCATCACAGTTGAACACTTTTGGGGGGATATAGCCTTCCTTTGCAATAAGCGCAGCAAAACTCCTCAGCCGCCTTGACCTCAGCACTCGCAGCTTCACCATGCCTCACTGCCGAGTGGATGCCAGATCTCTTCTTGAAATTTTCAAACCAGCCATGACTTGCCTTAAACATATCTTCTGCTGCCTCTTTTGAGGTTGATGTTTCTTTCTTCTTCAGGTTGCCATAAACAGTACATGCTTTTTTGTATATTACAGTCTCTGTCACTGTATCTCCTGCCAGCTCTTTCTCTTTCACCCACACCAGCAGAAGCTTCTCCATTTCTTCATGGATATTTATCCTTAATTGGGACAGAATTGTAGTTCCATTCGCTAGATTTGGGCTTTTGATGGCATCCTTTTGTTTAAGGACGGTACAAATTGTAGATGTATTGCGGTCGTACAGCCCTGCCAGTTCAATCACTCGTACATGCTCATGTTTTTCTATTATTTCTTGCTTTACTTCTATTGACATCATTCTCTTCTTCTCACCACTGTTCTTTACACTCACTTTCTTTGGCCTCATGATAACACACAAAAAAAGTTAGTAAAAAATGCAAAAATGATGCAAGAATGAGTACAGCACATGAGATTCGACTTGATTCTGCGGGTAACACGTGAGAAAGAACGAGATGCTGGTGTTGTGCTGCTGATACTGGACCCATGTGCCAACACGCCAACTAGCGGCAGCTTACCAAGTTTGTTCTAAGAGGCTACTCTGAAACATGTATACACTCTCCTAGCAACTTCTGACTATAAGAACTCAGGTAGAGTAAAAAACAGTTGAGTGAATTCTTCTCTCTAGGCCTCCTTTGTTTTGAGCCACTAACAAGGATGAATGATTATTATGGAAGCATCTGGAAGTCTGCCTTTCCAACTAGAAAGAACAATGCTAAACAAATGCATTACAGACACATGAACTCGGGATTAATATGTTTCCACAGGTTAGCAAAGCCTTTCCCAATGTTTCATAATGGAAAATGTGTTCTAAGAGATCTTACTATCTTCTGCCATATTACTGTGTCCCCTCTATTGGAAATAATGTAGATAAGTCATCCTCTCCCACATTTACCTCTAACAGGAAAAGCAGCATATAAAACATTCTGATTCTGCAGTTTTACCTAACCCAACATTCATCTGACTAAAGGACCTCTCTGCTTGGTCTGTAGAAAATTATTCTGTAAAACAATGAAGATCAGTGTCCAATAACAATTTAATTGTTGAATCAAATAGGGGAGAAAAGTGCTAAAACAATAATTTGCATTGCCCTTGCCTATTCGTTTCCAAATGTTGCAGCCATTCAAATGGGGGAAAAAATAAAAAAATCAACAGTTTAAGACAATAGAAATGCATTCAATTATAATTCTGAAGGCCAGAAGTTCAAAATCAAGGTGTTGGCAGGACCATAAGCTCTCCAAAGTTTCTAAGAGAGAATCCTGCCTTAACTCCTCCAATTTTCTGGTAGTTCCAGGTGTTGTTTAGTTAGTGGCTACATCGCTCCATCTCAGCATCTGTCTTCACCTGGCCTTCTCTTCTCTGTGTGATCCCTCTGCCTTTCTGTGATGTCTTTCCCTCATCTCTGGATTTAGGGCCCACTAGATAATCTAGGATGATTTCACTTTAAAATCATTAATTATGTCTGTAAATATTCTTTTTCCAAACCAGCTCACATTACAGGTTTTGGGGGTAAGGGCATTGATATATCCTTCTGGGAGCTACCATTCAACCCACACTCTTGCTTATTTGGGGCCTTAAAAATAAAATTTGTTAATTTTATTAACATAGAATGAGAGAAAATTTTATTTTCCTAGTTTATTTTTAGAGAAAAGTATTCTATATTTATGGAGTTTCTCAATCATTGGCAAAATGCTACCATGCAGGACTACTTTAAAAAACACTTTTTAATAATTTATAACTCTGACTCACCGAAGTTGTGTTTAATCCCAGCATTTGGCAATGTCCATATATTTCTGCCCAGTAAATATATCCTCTGTTAGTTTATACCTTGGCTCACTCTAGTAAAAGCTACCAACATATTCATCCATGGTATAAACAATAAACATTGGATTGTTTTTTAAATCATATTTGTGTTTAGTTTCTTGGTTCTCTTGTTTGTTTTGCTTTTGTTTGTGGGTTGGTTCCTTCTACTTAATGGTGGATTAGTTTCGCTGAATCTAAATTCAGATGCCTCATATTTCTGCAACCCCTGACATTAAGGAGAAGAAAAGATTAGAAGCTTATAGTAATGCATAATAGAAGAGGGTGAAATTAAAGGCCAATTTTAATCATGCATCCTCTTTAAAACAACACGTACACACTTGACGGCTTAGTAGCGCCATTGTAGGTATGGGAAGGGTACCTCTGTGCATAAAGTATGAGGATAAATCACAGACTAAAAGCATGCTTGTATTTAGTAATGGTAACTTCTGTTCTCCCTCGCTTACTTATCATGCTAGCTAAAGCTGCAAATGGCAGGAACAAACTCCCAACCTTCCCTGGAGCCTCCTGTTCAGCCAGCCATTGGTTTCAGCACTCTGGTTTCGCTTGCCAACATTGTATAGATCAATGAATAAATGGCCAGGAGTCATTCCAAATTGCAGTGTCCCAGTCAGTGACTGTAAATTCATTCATAGTCACTGCATATCATAACCCCAGCCTCTGCCTGGCAATCTAAGGGTCAAATTATCTCTTGACCACTTTATATGGGTTGGGTTATCTCCTTTTGTTTTGAAAGAGAGAGAGAGGCAAGGAGAGGGAGACAGGAGCATCAGACTGCTTCTGTACGTGCCCTGACTACGGAATTGTACCAGCAACCTCCAAACTCTGGGAAGACGATACTCCAACCAACCAAGCTATCCAGCCAGGGCTTATTTTTCTTTCTTTTCTTTCTTCTTTTTTCCTTTTCTTTTCTTATCCTTTTTTTCCCTCCCTCCTTCCCTCCGTCCCTCTGTCCCTCCCTCCGTCTCTCCCTCCCCCCCTCCCTCCATCCCTCTGTCCCTCCTTCCCTCCCTTCCTCCTTCTCTTCCTTCCTTCCTTGACAGAGAATGGAAAGGAAAGAGAGGGGAGGAGAAAAGGAATCATTCCTTGTTCCATTCAGTAGTACATTCATTGGTTGCTTCCTGTGTGTACCCTGACCAGGGATCGAACCTGATACCTTGTTGTTTCTATACAATGCTCTTAACCGACTAAACTAACTGGCCAGGGCTGGTTTTGAAAGGACAAATAAGTAAGAGGTAATAGGACTGTCCCTGAGAGTCTGAGACAATCCCCTACCAGATTTGATTTCTGCTGTTATCATTATATTTTAAATTTCTCTCTTCTTATGTACACGGTGCTGGGACAGGAAATTCTGTTTGAGCACACTTGTAAAAGGAAAAGTAAACTCAGAAGTATAAGTATGAGAATACTGGTTAATGAATGAACTTAGAACCCCAAAGTTCAAGCAGTTGGAACATAAATGAAGAACTGATGGTGAGCATGAGGGAAGTTCCTTTGGCCGGCTGCCCAACAGAGGGATCAAACTCACAATTGCTGATGTCAGAGCTATTGTCCCCCCAAAACAAAATAAATAAAAATATTAATCTATAGATACAATGATGATACAAACTGTTGTCTGAACCAGGACTTTTAGTGGTGAAAGTGTGGTATGACTAACAATTACACTTAAATAATTGGCATAACCTGACACTGCCCCAGAAGAGTGAGGTGCGTGGCCTCCTCATTTATAGTCAGTGCTTTTCTTCCTGGCGTCTGCCTTTCAATTGGGTGGCCGACTTCTGGTTCATGAGAGGTCTGTACTCCTATTTAAATACTCTAACTGGATTCTAATATCCTATAAGGAGTTCACTTAAAATTCGTTTTTCCTATACAAATTCTAGCACAATGTTGAGCACATTGTTTGTTGAGCATATTTTTATTGCTTAATAAACAGTTATTGGAATTTCGTTGAGGAAGTGTCTCAGTTGGCATTGTTCTCAGACAGCAGCAGGGGTTACAAACATATGCCTGTGGCGTTAGGGGTAGTGGCCTCAAGGACGGACTGAGGCTAGGCATGCAAATTCTTCTATTTCTTTTCTAACTTAGATTTAATTACTCCATTTCAAATCCACGGTAACTAACATTTTTAAAAAGCAAAATCAGCAACATGGTAGCTCGAAGGCCAGGCCATTTCAGCTAAACACAAGATGCTTCCAGGAAATCACCTTCACTCCAGAGTGGCCCACTGGCCTGGAGAAGTCAGCCTTTGACCTAAGCTGCAGTCAGATAGCTCCCCCGGCCAGCTGTGTAAAGATCTTAGTACAATGCTCAAGGAACATTACTCATTATCATTATTATTTCTTCACTAAACAAAATGCAATAAAAAGTAACCTTTAAACATATTTATTTGTAAGTTTTACTTTTAGTTTTCATAAAACACTGTGATGAACTCCATAAGGAATTATATAGGTGTTGTGGATTTTATTTTATTCAATATGACTTTTATCCCTTCATGGAGTTAAGGGGTATCTTTTTTAAAAAATTTTTTTTTATTTATTCATTTTAGAAAGGAGAGAGAGAGAAAAAGGGGGGAGGAGCAGTAAGCATCAACTCCCATATGTGCCTTGACCAGACAAATGCAGGGTTTTGAACCTGCAACCTCAGCATTCCAGGTCGACGCTTTATCCACTGCACCACCCCAGGTCAGGTTGGAGTTAAGGGGTTTCTTCAGTCACATTATCTCTACCTCAGTGAAGTGAATGAATGATGCATAAACTGAAATGTGCAGCAAGAAAACAAGTAGCAGTTGCCTGACCAGGCAGTGGTGTAGTGAACAGAGTGTTGGACTGAGACACAGAAGATCCAAATTTGAAACCCTGAGGTTACCAGCTTGAGTGCAGGCTCACCAGCTTGAGAAAGAAGTTGCTGGCTTGAGCATTGGATCATAGACATGACCCCATGTTCAGTGGCTTGAGCTCAAAGTCCCTAGCTTGAAGGCCAAGGTCACTAGCTTGAGCCCAAGGTTGCTGGCTTGAGCAAAGGGTCCCTCAGTCTGCTGTAGGCCGCCAGTCAAGGCAATATGAGAAAGCAATCAATGAACACTAAGGAGTCACAATGAAGAATTGATGCTTCTCATCTCTCTCTCTCTCTTTCTGTCTGTCTGTCCCTATCTGGACCTCTCTCTGTCTCTCTCTCTGTCACACACACACATACACACAAAAACAAAACAAGTAGCACTTGAGGCTAATTATTCGTAGGTACAAAGATGTGTGGGAGCTGGTATGCTTCTGCCTGGAGTGTATCCATATCAAACATTTTGCAACATGTGATCCTGAACTAGAGATTTTATTTCTTATAGAAAACAACCCTGGAACTATTGGTGAAACTAGAGTTGGGGGTGAGGATTAGACAGCAGTAATATTACAGTGTGAACTTCTTGATTTTGATGGCGCTGAGGTTTCTATAGAAAAAATAATACCCTTGTTTGTAAGAAATGTGCACTAAAATCTTCAAGGTTGATGGGCATCAGGTATGCAAAATGGGTCAAGAAGAAAAGTTCTTCCTATAAACCTCTGTAAGTTTGTAACTGTCTCAAAATAATAAAAAGTTAAACTAACAATCAAAATTTTATATATTTTTTGTTGATACGCATGGTTTTACATTAATGTTTTTAAAATATACATCCAACAAAATTTTTTATTGTTAGTTTTTATGTTTGTGTTAAGCCAAGCAATTACCTTTGAAGAAAGAAAACAGTGAGGTTGAATATAGTAATGCAGCTGGGAGGCCTAGCTTTCTGTGGTTTGAAGAGTTGACCGCCCCTAATTATACTGCAGACATTTAGACATTAGTTCTAACCTGTAGATCAGTAGGGATCTTGGAGGTGGTTGAGAGGGTGGGTTCTGATCTGAAACATGTTTTGAATCATTTTTGGATTGAAACCAGGTGCAACAGAGACAATTTCTCTTCTAAAAGATATATCTAGAATTTCAGTTTTACAAAAACATGTGCCTCCTAGCCTAGCTTTCTTCCGAGTGTTGAGGGAGGTGGGGGGAGGGCAGGAGGGAATTTGTTGTGCTCCTTCACACTTCAGGCAGGAGAAAATTGCTTCTACCTTTTAGGAGAGAACACCTGCACCTCTTCTCTACCCCCCATGAAGGTGACATTGAGGAAATGAGAGCTGACAATCCCCATCATACTCAGGACTTGCTTTGCCAGATAACACCCTCTGCTCTAGAGAATACAATGTGCCAAATCTGGGGATGGAGGCCTCCGGTGCCCCGCTTTGTCTTTGAGGAACTCAGTATGTGTTGGAATTGTCAACTCAACGAACGAAAGAGTGGTCAGGGTGAAAACAGGGTGATCCTACACAGATTTCCCATGAACTCTCATGAACTGATGGATTTGTTTTCCTCCCATCCATTCATTTCTTCATTCATGATCTATTGTATTAGGCCAAAAATACAAGTTTCACAACCTATGATATTTGCATTGTTTTTTTAAAATCCCTTAATGTGAAATGAGTCACAGTGGGCAGAACACTGATACAAAATTAGAAGTCTTGGTTACAAGTCTATATTCATAAATTTCCTAACCATTCACTAACTGTGCGACCTCAGGAAGTTTAATAAACTTCTCTGAGTAATTAATGTCTTCATCCATATAGTGGAGACCATGGTGAGTACCTTCCATGGCTATTTGAAGGTGAAAACAGTTATGTAGGTACAAATATTTCTCTGAAGTGCCAATGGGCCATACTGATATATAACAACCTCCTTCAGTCAGGCAGGGATGTACAACTCTTATGGCAGTATAATGACTTACTACCTTCTCTGACCTGCTGGGACCAACTTTTAAACTACAAAGTTCAGATATTCATGAACAAAAACAGCTACCACAACAAAAGAGCCCTGTCTTAAACTTTAAAACTTTGGCTCATCAAAAACAAAAACCAGACATAGACAGGAGGAAGATGATTGAAGAGACACGGGAGAAGGTGATGGCCATGCAAAACCTAGGGAATGCTTAAGTCCCCCAGAGGCTCAGAGGGATCCTTTGGGGGAATGTGGCCCTGACTGCCAACAACACCTTGTTTATATTTCTAGCCTCTAGAACATGAGATGATACACTTCTGCTGTTCTAATCCGCCCAGTTTGTAATGCTTTGTTACATAATCTTAGGAAACTAACACATGAAGTTTCAGGGGGGATAAATAAATGGTCGTACCTCCAATAGCTGTTAAGTTTTCAACTTAACTGCCCTGAGTTTCTTTCTCTTTGTTTTTAATAAATATGCATGCTATGGTCTTCTTACCACTCCCTGCCCCACTCAGACACTGACTAGCCTGCCTGAGGTGAAACCCCCACAGGAAATTCTGATAGGGGGCCAGGTTTGAGAATCACTGTAGGAAACTGTCAGAATCAGCATCCTGACTCAGGTCTGCCTGACCACTAAGCCTGGGCTTGAGATAATGCCCTAACCGTCTACAATTTACATGGCTCAAGTGAGTTTTGACTCTATTTTTATTCTACATTGGTATCTAACCTGTCTATCCCAATTGATTAAGTGAATAAAATACAAACTCCTCTTCGTGAAGACTAAGAAAAGAAAAGAAATAATGACTTAAAATATGGGGTTACATAAACTCATTTCAACTTGGTAAATAAGGTGAGAAGACGTGTGTATAACATTAGAGTCTCTTAACTACAAAAAATCAAGGAGTACTTATCAAGGACTTATAGTTGAGCAACCCAAAGCAATGCTTATAGAGGATACTAATCTTGGCTGAGAGCCAATAAACACCCCCAGTCAGTGTACTACAGCACATTCATATAACCAACATTATTTAATAAATTCTGATCTTCATCATAATGTATAAGCTATTATCACTTCTCCATCTTTATCAGTAAGACAGCTGAAGAAGAAAGGGGTAAGTAAGGCTTCATGGCCAAGGGTCACGTAAATTATAAATGGCAAAACCAAAATTTATACTCTTGAACTCTTCCCCAAAACTTCTGCTCTCACAACATCTAGGATCCATCTATTTGGCTTATTAGCACTTACAGAAACTCTGTGCTCTATGGATAAGTGACAGCCATTGTTTCCATATCTGACTTGAAGAATGTTGCTCTTATCTTTGACGCATTGTTCACTAGGGCAGAGTTTGGAACATTCTAATAGATGTACTGATATTTCACATACATTGGACTTAAACAGGGGTTTCAATTTTTTTAAAGAGTCATGCAGGGTGAATACAGGAAATAGAGAAATGGTTGCACAAACTCTAATTATTGAATCAAAACTAATAAGCAACCTTTGGAAAGTTCACCATTTGGTAAAATCTGGATCTGCTCTCTAAGAATATGTATTCATTTCTAGAAACTGTAAAAAAGCTGGAGCCCCAAGAAAATCCCCAAGTTGGCAGGTCACCGTGCTGCTAGTCCAACTGTGCACCCTTCCAGCTTTCTGATCCTGCGTCAGGTTATTCTATTTTGATCCACAAAATAGAGAAACAATTAAAAGGGAAAATCATATTGTCATAATTCTTTCACCTCCTGCATACTCTAATTATGTGGTCTGATAGAGATAGAGATGAAAAGAATGTCGTTGAAATACATAAAGTAAATTCTAGGAGTACAGACAGTTCTCTGAATCTAGCTAGTGCTTGTGGAATCACAGTAAACTCTTAACACAAGAATCCGAGTTGCAGGAGAACCTAAAGGGCATTGAACACAACTCCCAATGATATTTCCATTTGCTCTAAAAATTCCCTGCAAAATAATTCTCCCAGATTTGAAAGTCTTTCTGATCCCCCTGGGGCACATGATCGCGCATGGCAGTGTTTCCACATGCCAATCCGCCAAGTGCTGTCCATCCTTACTCACACAGCGTCAGGGAGGATCACTCCTTCCTGGATTGGAATGAAATTTTTGGCAGACTGGCACTGGTCCACAGACCAGTGGTTGAAAAGCACTGAATTAAAGGAGGCTGAGAAAATGTGGCATGGCAATGGAATATAATTCAGCCATTTAGAAGTAAGAAACCTGCCATTTGCAGTAACATGGATGGACTTGGAGGACATAATGCTAGGAAAAGTAAGCCAGACAGAGAAAGCCAGATACTGCATGATCTCACTTATACATGGAATCTAAAAAAGTCCAATACACAGAAACAGAGAAAAGAAGAGTGGTGACCAGGAGTTGTGGGGAGGAAGTAAGATTATACAAGGAGTATACAGTTTCAGTTACGAAGTAAGGTCTAGAAACCTAATGCCCAGCATGGGGACTAGAGCCAAGAGTAAAATACTATACACCTGAAACTTGCTGATAGTAGATCTTAGGTGTTCTCACCACTAAAAAAAAAAAAAAAAAAAAAAAGGCAACTATGTGAGGTGATGGATATATTATTGGCTTGGTTGTAGTACTAATTTCACAGTGTATTTATATATCAAAACCTCATGTTGTACACCTTAAATAAATTACATCTTTTGTCAATTATAACTCAACACAGCCATCCCTCACCATATTGCCGCTCACTTTTTATGGTCTCACTGTATCACAATTTTTAAATTGTATGTATCTAATTTTGTATAACAGATTTTTTTGCTATATTGTGGGATTGTGCAGTATATAAGTATTTTATATATTATTATAATTATTTTTGAAGTAAAATAAGCAAAGTGTAACAAAGGTTAATAACAATGTGGGAAAGATTTATAAGAGTGTGGGAGGGTTTATAAAGCCTTTATTATATATATATATATATATAATAAAAAAATATATATTTTATATATATATATATATATATATATATATAATAAAAAAATATAAGGTTGCTACTTTGTGGATTTTCACCTATCATGGGGGGGGGGTTCTGGAACCTAACCCCCATGATCGACAAAGGACCACTGTAAAGCTGAAAAAAAATTAAGTGAGGTTCAGCTGAAATAACATAAAATATATAGCTTGTGATTGAAAGTGAAACCTGACATCTTTGACCACAAATATAGAGTTCTTTTCTTAAATTTGTCCTAAAAGTTCTTTAACCTAAAAGTTGAGTAAAAACCTGATAGGGCTTAAAACAGAAAGACATTGAAAATTTTAAACTATCCTGTTTGGCATCTAGAAAATTAAAAAGGAAATGAGTTTAGTAGGGATAAGAAAGCAAGAGATAGGGGTCAAATTCTTGCCGAGTGCAGGGTCCAATCCTTCTCAGACTTCAGACTCATCTGCACCTGAAACCAAACTCATGATTCTTGCACACAGCTGTCTCTCCCACTTCTTGGTATCTGACAGTTACACTATCATCCTTCTCCCTGTCTCCCAGGTGGCTTTTTTCTTTGTGGCTTGTCATGACACAATTCAGTTCAATTAGACAAACTGTACTGAGTAACTCCTATGTGCCAAACACAGAGCATGAGCTCTGGCCTGAAGGAGTACGCAGGCTGGCTCACAAGGCTAAGGATGTGGAGTGCCATGCTGCTTCTCTGGTGCTCAGATTTCCCCAGTGATGAGTTGGTCAGAGGCATGGATTAGGGCCAGAGTGGTGACAAAGTAGAACATGAAAGCCAAATCAAACAGACATTTGAAAGAAAGCATCTAATGGCACCCAGTAAATAATCTGACACAATGTCAAAGAAAAGGAAAAGGAGACAATCAAAATCAACACTGAGGTACTGGACATGGCTAAGGCACAGGGAGAATGATGGTGTTGCTGTAAGGCACTGAGCAGTTCAGTGGGCATCTGTTATAGGAGAAGCATAATGAATCCAACTGCCAGCTGATATAAAAGTAGAAAAAAAGAAACCCAAAACAGAAAATGGTCATCAGACAGAGAACAGAAACCAAGAGAGGAAAATGATAGAAGCAAACCTTTTAGTAAGGACTACTTACATACAGACTCCAGGGAAGAGGGTGGATTTGTTTATTTTAGAGAAGAGAGCACCGTTGAAGACAATCTTAAGACACGACTATATTATGGAGGTGTGTGGAAGGAAGAAGAGACCAGATATGGTGGAGAAATAGGACAAGTCACCATGGGAGGCAAGAGAAAGTTTGAAGAGGAGGTAAATGCTTAGTAGTGTCAACAGCTTTCAGAGGCTTTCAAATATGGTAATTCAGAGGATTTCTTCCACATTTTACAATATATATAAATATAAAATAATTATGTTGTACACCTAACACTAATATATGTTGTATGTAAATTATACCTTAATAAAAAATATAAAGATAAAAAAATACATGTAAAAAAGAGGCAATTCTTGGCCCTGGCCAATTAGCTCAGTGGATCGGCCCAGCATATAGACGTCTGGGTTCAATTCCTGGTCAGAGCACACAGAAGTGACCATCTGCTTCTCTATCCCTTCCTCTCCCCCTTCTCACTCTCTTTCCCTCCTGCAGCCAGTGGGTTGATTGGTCCAAGCATCACGTGCTGAGGATAGCTTGGTTGTTTTGAGCATTGGTCTCAAATGGGATTGTCGGATGGATCCCAGTCAGGGTGCATGTGAGAGTCTGTCTCACTATCTCCTGTCCTCTCACTTAAAATAAAAGAGGTGGTTATTGACCTTGAAAAGACCAACTTCACTTGCGCACTGCATGAGGAGATGGGGGTGGGCTCTGAGGTACTGGTGAGGATCTGGAGGTAGCACACGTTGATGGTCTTATACAGAAATCCAAGGTGAAATAAAGGCATGGAAGTGTCAAAAAATAATCTATAAAAAACTCCAATAGAATTTCTGCTTAGAAAAATCTGATGTTCAAAAATAAAAATAAAATAAGCTTATGTTTTCTTAATTGCTGAGAATACCCGAAATATCAATGTTTGTTCCACCCAAATTAAAATATCAGCCATGTAAATCATATCATTCTTTTATATAAGAAAGGAAGTGACACTATCAATTACATGATGACCTGCATACATTATTAAGCTATACCCTGACTTCAGAAATGCTAAAAAGCATGTGGCTGCAATTTAGCATTGGGGTTACCACTTTTACCATCCAGGGATATATTTTTTATGAAGTAGTGTACCCTTACATCCTTGTCATGATATTGCTCCAGGAACATCTGGATTCTGGCAGTGCTATCACGCAGATGTTTTCAGTTATAAAGCAGGTATTTGAGGTTGCTGAGCTCAAGAAAGCAGGAATATCAGTAAATGAAAGTTCTTAAGTGCATTCAACTTCTGAGTTTTCTACATGGCCCTATTTTGGCAAATAATTCATGTCTCTTCTGGCAAAATTGCGAGGCTTTATGTTTATGCTGAAGCAGCAACTATACCCACTTTGCAGAATACTGGCCACTTGGAAAGCATCCCCAAAGAAAATAAGGGCTCACAGAGACAATCAAGAGCCTTGTTAATCTTATTTATGAAGGCTTCAATTACACGCTGCAGGAGAAAGAAGTGAACATGGGTCCTCTTGCAGTTTCCCAGAAATGAAGGAAGTTTTTCGCTGCAGTTAACCTTGAAGTATACTTCCTCACAATTGCTTCATGATTACTAATAGCAGGAGACAAGTAAGCAGCTTAAACTTTAAAAGTAAAATGATTACAGAATTTCTATTAAAGGGAGAAATCCTCTCCACTTTATTTTGTATTGGTTTGTTGGTCTTCTGGATGAAACTTGAACTGTCCCCCTCATACAACTACTCGGGAATGTCATTCACGCTGTGGTGTGGCACCGTGATTAGGAGCCAGAATTCTAGTTAGTTCTGGGTTGAAACATCAATCCTGATCCTCCTAGTTCTGTGACCCTGGTCAAATTACATACTTGTGCTGACTGAACCTTGATATGTTTAACCAATTCTTTTCTGCCTTAAATGTGTTGACTGAATGGAGATAAATATATGTCATCATTACTAGTCATTTTAGTTTTATTTTTCTCACCACTATCAATGTGGAGGTCCATTAAGACACTAGTGTGAGACCAATGAGAACATTTGGGCATTGTTCACATGCCACATTCTGCTGCTTAACCTCAAGGATATAACAGGTGAAGAGTTGGAGGAGGGTTGCAAGGAAAGTGGAAAAGATGGAAAGGAACAGAGGATTGGAAGGTATGAGCAAGGAAATGATTATGACAAGGGTTATAGCAATTAAACCAGTAAGGGGGAATTGCCTTGCATGGGGTTATTAGAGATCTGAAAGGGGTCAGCAAATTTTAAGAGTAAGAATACTTGAGTGGCATGGAAAGACAGGAGGTGGCTACAAGATTGTAAGATGCTACCAGCAAAGGTTTGGGAAATGGCACTTATTGATGACAAGTTCTAGGACATGCCTAAAGAACTGAGAGGCTGAAGTCAGGTGGAAGAGAAGACCACCAAATTCACAGAGGCTGAGGAACTGAGAATGGGATTAGGGACAGATAATCCAAGTGAATTTTGAAAATCCAAATTAGTAACAAGAAGAGTGACAGACAAAAGGTTGCAAGGAAAACTATTCAGGAAATGAGAAGGGAATGAGATTTAATAGATGATTATGACAACCAGCATAGTACAGTTTGTTGGCATGTGCTTCAAACAAGCTGAGTTTTTATTTCTTTTTAATTAGGAGAAATGTTTAGAAATATCAAGGTGGGGAAAAGAAAATGCCAGTCTATCTCTAAGCCCTACAATAGGTAACAAGAAGGAAGAAAAGGAGTTCTTTTCTTAGGAGATTGTAAGGAAAGATGCATCGTTTGAAGTCAGTGTTTTACTTTTGAGTTTTGGATTTTGTTTTATTTTCAGTGAGAAAGAGAGATTTACAAAGAGATACAGACAGGAAGAGGGAGATATGAGAAGCATCAACTCATAGTTGTGGCATTTTAGTTTTTTATTGATTAATTCTCATACCAGCCTTGACCAGGAGTGGGGAGTGGGGGAAAACACCAGCTGAGCCAGTGACCCCTTGCTCAAGCCAGTGACCATGGGTTCAAGCCAGCAACCCTAGGCTCAAGCCAGGGACCATGGCATCATGTCTATCATCCCATGCTCAAAATGGAGATCCAGTGCTCAAGCTGGTAAGCCTGCTCTCAAGGCAGCGACCTCGGGATTTTGAGCCTGGGTCCTCAGCATCTTAGGTGATGCTCTATCCACTGCACCACCACTGGTGAGGTAAGAAGTCAGTTTTTTATTTAAGCTGGAAGAGGAGGGCAACATTAAGAGAAGATACTGAAGAATGGAATTTTGGTAAGAACTGATTATATGTTCCAAATGATATGTAGAAAGTATTTGTGGGGTGAGAGACTGAAAAAGATGGGAGATATCTCAGTTTAAGAGATAAAAAGGGTTAGGGAGATAAAATCTGGATATTTAAAGATGCTGGGATGCTTGGACTTTTGGTAGTTACAAGTGAAATGGAGGAATGAAGGCATGATGAAGGTAAGCCTGCTGGTCTTTTGGAGGAAGATGAGTCAGTGAAGAGAATCAAGGAGAGGAGGAGATATGCTGATCTGTATAGGTCGTAAGTGTTGGCTATAGACCATGCTTGGCGAGCTAACAGTAAGGTCGTGGCTGGAGATGGAGAAGTCTATACCTAGGTCACAGAGATTCTTTGGGTATGTCTTAAATCCAGGAGAGGGAAAGATATCAAAAAAAGAGGAGGTTGGATTTCAGCCAACATAAAGAGGTCGGGAGAGCAGAGGAGTGGACTGGGGCAGACTGACCCTGCGTCACTGCCTAAAGCTAAGCACTGCTTACAAGAATGCTGGGGAGTACATGTTTGACTAATGCAACACCAGAAGTAATTATTTCTAGTAAGATGTGTTCAGGAATGTAGGAATCTATCGCTCACAAGCATAAAAAAAAAATTAATCTCCAACAGAGATACTGCATTTTAAACTTGCCATAAGCAAGATGAGTGTTGATGGGGGCTGTATGATCATGGGCTGATGATCCACGACGCATGTACTCATAAAGATAAATGGATTTTAAATGAATCTGGCGATAGATTCTATTTACAATCCTAGCACTTCTTATTAGGAAAGACTATGGGCTCATTTGAGTGATGCATGTTTTTTGCAATTAGAAATGATAACCAGGCCCCTTAATGAGCCCATATGGAGAAATACATTGTCTACTAGTCTACTATTAGCATCACGCTCTTGTCACTTTTCGGGAAACACTGTTTGCTAGAATCCTTTCAATCTCACAGATCATCATGAAGTGTAATGTAATCCCTGGAAAACATTTACAGAAAACCTTCATTTACTTGGCAATATTGGAAAATAAATGTCTCTAACTTAAGCACTGTTTTAGACAACTCAACATCTCCCAAGAAAATTTAAATAAATTTAAAGACAAATATCTAGTTTTGATGGAATTCTTATAAAATGTACTATTTTCTTTAACAAGGGTAAAATAACAAGTTAATCTTTTCTTGAATACTCAGACTAAGCAGGCAAAAGCTATATAACCAGGGCCAAGATATGTGACTTTTCTTTGCTTTCCTTTTCTCCTCAGTGAACTATATCAATATCTAGTGTATGGAGTGATTACTAGAATTTAATTAGATAATACATGGGTAGAGCTCAGCTTTCACTCTAGCGCACAGAACATAATCATGGGTACCCATCAAGAGTAGGAGCCTCACTAGGTCAGCATTTAATAACATTAAAAGTTGTTTCTACTTTAATCAAATGATACTAAGGTTATACAAACCTTGAACAAAACTGCCCTAGACTACTGAGGCTACGAATTATAATTTCACATTTCCAGTATCTTCACTGCTTGCTGCGGCCCATGTGCCTACACATATCTACACTGATTCTTCTCTTTGGTCACTACGGTTTCTGCTTCTCATGTACTCTGCTATAAACACTTGGCACCTGAATTTACCAGAACTCTGTAACATAGAGATTTTAAATGAGAGTCAGAGGGACACTCTTATTAGAAAAGTCATGGATTTTAGTGTATGGTGACATCCGTATTGGTTGTTGGGAAACCCTTCATGAATTGTACTTATCTCAGCTTCTCCTCTGAAATATTTGTCAGGCATCTGTTATAGAAGGTCTAGGTTACTGTCATCACTGTTTTTTTAATTATCAAATGAGTTTGAGGACTTAATATGTTCAAGATGGGCTACTATGCTAAGTATTAGGAATCCAACAGTAAATAAGTTAGGTCCTACCTACCTGTGATTAGAGAGACTGACTAGAATCTTGGCCATGGTAATAGCTTAAGATTTCCATAAGTATCAGGCTGAAAAAGTTATGGTACCTTATCCAGATGTGATCATTTTCAGGGAAAATGATCTTTAAGTTGGTTAAGTAAGAGCTGACAAATAAAGGAAGACAGAAATAGACATATTAAATGTGTGAAAGTCAAGAGGTGAGAAAGAACTTAAAAATTTTAATTATATAAATAAAAGCTCATTATAGATGAAACATAAAATGAAATAGGAGGATATAATAATATGGAATCATAATGTTAGAGTATGCATTAAACAGAGACATGACTATGCAGACTGTGTAAACCAAGGTACAGATTTTGTGCTTTATTATACCACTATGGGGGTGCATGAAAAGGTTTAACATGTAGAGTGAAATACTCAGGTTTACATTTTTGAAGGTCATTTTGTTTTAACTGCCAGTAATGGGTAAAGAGAACACATTAAGGGATGGATGCCCAGTGGTCCAGGGGACAGACCTCAGGGACCTATACTTGGGCATTGGTGGTGTGAATGGTAGAGATTTTCATGAGGGAAAACTGTAGGAATTAAATGGGCTGAAAAGGGAGCAGGTGCCAAGGCCAGCTTTAAGTTTTACCAGCTATAAAAATGATGATGCCACTTACTGAACTAAGAAATACTGACAGGGAATCCTAATTGAAAGTGAAGATCAAGAACTAAAACTAAAACTTGACAAAAATGAGGTAACCTTGATCTAGATAGCCAGTTGGGAAGGGAAAAACAGAGGTCCCAACTCTCCTCCTTCAAATACTTATTTCTGCACATGCTCCTCCTTCATGTGCTATCCTGTTGCATCAGTCCAAAGTCCTGATATTATGTTGCAGCAATTCTACTCCTAGGGAATTACCCAAAGGAAATGAAAATATAATGTCCGCACTAAGACTTATAGACCAGTATTCATAGCAGCTTTACGGATAATAGACAAGACTGAAAATAACCCATATGCCAATCAGCAGGTGACAGATAAACAAATTCTTACAGTGAAATACTAATCAGCAAGAAATCATCAAGTAAGCCCTGGCCAAATAGCTCTGCTGGTAAGAGCATCCTCCCGAAGCACAGAAGTTGCCAGTTCACTACCTGGTCAGGGCACATACAGGAACAGTTCCATGTTTCTACTTCTCTCTCTCTCCTTTACTGTATTGCTAAAATCAATAATTTTAAAAAATGTTAATAAAAAAACAAAGAAATCAGTAAATAAATAAATGGAGATTATTGATACATACAATAACCTGAATGGACCCCAAAATCACTTTGTTAAGTAAAACAAGCCAGACCAAAAACAAAAAACAAACAAAAAAAACTACATACTGGCATTTTTATAAAATTCTAGAAAATGTAAGCTGATAGACATAGAAGGAGGAGTTTTTAATGGAGATGAGAAATCATTACAAGTGATGACATATTTGGTATTTTGTTTGTGATGATGGTTTATGGGTATATACATATACCAAAACTCATATAATTTAATACACTTTAAATATGTATAATGTATTGCATGTAAGTTATACCTCAATAAAATAATATCAAAAAGTCCATGTGTTGTCCCTTGTTCACCTGCTTCCAAATAAGATGACCTCTTCTCAGCCTGGCCAATTTGCTCAGTGGTAGAGTTTCGCCCAGCATGTGGATGTCCCAGGTTTGATTCCAGATGAGGACACACAGGAGAAGCACCCATCTGCTTTTCCACCCCTCCCCCTCTAGCTTCTTTCTCTCCCTCTTTCTTCTTCTCCCCTCTTGTAGCCATGGCTTGATTGGAGCAAGTTGGTCCTGGGCACTGAGCATGGCTTCATGGCTTTCACCTCAGGCACTAAAAAATGACTCTGGTTGCAATAGAGCAAGGTCCCAGATGGGCACAGCATTGCCCCCTAGTGGGTTTGCTGGGTGGATTCTGGTTGGGGCACATGTGGGAGTTTGTCTCTGCCTCCCGATCCTCTCACTAAAAATTTGAAAAAAAAAAAAAAGATGAGTTCTTCTTCCTCATCCTTTGTCCCATCAGAACAGTCTACATTTATAAAATGCATCCAATTGTGTCTATATAAATAGTAGTATACCTGTTTGCTTAATGTCTATCTTCTTCTCTGCACTGTCAACTGCCCACTGAGATGATGTCCCTTTTGTTCACTGCTTCCTCAATGTCTAGTACATTGAATGAATGAATGAATGAATGAATCACTGATAGTCTCACTTGTGCTGGTAAATATCTGGAAATCTATCTCCCCTCCTGTCAAATCAGCTCCTCTGAGGAAAAGGTAATAAGGGATGGATCGATGGTGAGAGTGAGGAAAAATATCATTTACTGTGCTCTGCCATACAGGTGGGACATGGGAGGGCAAACAGGAGTGGGCGTGAGAACAGCCGGAAACAATTCTTTAACTGAGACACACTCAAAAAACAGTAAAAAAAAAAAAAAAATCCTATGTGCACTGTTACTCTTATGGGACACTAAGGAACAATGCTTACATTTTACAGTCAATGTTGGAAATGCAAGTACAGAGGTAGACATTTGTGCCTATGTTGGAGCAGCTCTCGGGGACCATCCACTTAGGAATGAAGTGATGCATCATAGCACATTGAGCTTCCATTGCCATCCAGCTACATTCAGAGCTCACTGTCCTCAGAAAGCTGGCAGGGTAGGCACCTTAATTAAGAGGGAAAACTCTGAGTCCTAGAAAATATTTCTGCAGCTGAGAGATTAATTTTAACTAAATAGAAACAGCTCATGAAATAAAAGCATGAATGAGACAAAATAAAAAAAAAATACAATTGCATATGGTGGCAATGCCAAAATGTAATACTAGGGTCAAAAGATTCTATTAAAAAGATGCCCATATGGTCCCTTACGGCATCTGGAATGCCCTACCATGGAAAATGAATTTCAAGTGAGCAAATCCTAACACTATATCTATGCATGTAAATGGAAGGTTAATAATCATCTATTTTCAGATATTCAGTTTGATGCAAACTTGATGTTATTCCCAAAAGCATTTTTATAAAGCTATCATTACATGTCTTTTAAATTGAATTTATATTTATTTAACCAACCTGTTCAATACCACTGGGTTGAAAGTTGTAATTTAAGACATAATCAATGCCTGCCTTCAAGAATTAGCCTCCCCTTTCAAATAGCACTCCCTGCCCCCTATGCTACGTGAACAAATCATATTTAAATACTATGAAAGAAACTCTGAGATTTAACAGTTATGGGTAATACAGGATGAGTTCAGAAATGCTAGAGACCTATGTGAGCAGTATTAATCACATCAAAGAGGATGGCTTTGAGGTTATCCTCAAAGGATTCTTAGAATTAAAAAAATGATGTGAACAGAGCATCTACAGAGAAAAGCAGGATAAAGCGGATAAGAGAGATACTAGAGAAAGCCCTGAGGTTTCTTCCTTGTTCAAAAATCTGAAACAAAACAAAACAAACACACAAAACCTCTTATGTCTAGAGACTCAGAGATGTAATGATGTAATGATCTACTCTGAATTAGGAATCATCTCAGAGCCTGTGGCACAGGCAGTGGCACAGTGAATAGAATGTAGGCCTGGAATGCTGAGGATTCAGGTTTGAAACCCCGAGGTTGCCAGCTTGAGCACGGGGTCTATAGCTTGAGCATGGGATCATAAAGAAGACGCCAAGGTCTCTGGCCTGAGCCAGGGGCCACTGGCTCAGCTGGAGTTCCCTGGTCAAGGCACATATAAGAAAGCAATCAATGAACGACTAAGGTCCTGCAACTATGAGTTGATGTTTCTTATCTCTCTCCTTTCCTGTCTGTCTCTTTCTATTAAAAAAAAAAATCTCAAGAAGAAAATGAGGGTTAATAGGAGCACCAATCCTCCTACCAATCTCATGGCAGACATTATTTACGCATGAGAGCCCTTTCTGACTGTGGACTTCAGACATGGGCAACCTGAGAACATGGTGTTCAATGGCATAGACTTGTTTGATTGGTTTCTGAATTTATTTTTATGCTTTTCTAAATTTTTGTAGTAAGAGAAACTCTAGCAGGGTACTAAATTTCCAAATAGAATTATTCTTTAGTAATGATCTTAAAACTAACATGGAGTAGGGCTAATATAATCATAGAGAGTAATATTTCCCTACTTTGAGACAAGAGCATTCAGTGTCATACCATGTGTTACAGAAACATCAACACAAAAATTCTTGATGGTCTTCCTTCATAATTCCAGTGGCCAAATCTTTAAAGAAAAGGATGTCATTCTATCCTTAAATAATAATATTACATAAAGTACTATTATTTAAAGTTGCTTAAAGTTTTTATTTTTAATATTAACTATAACCGGCCAAGTAGAAAGCACACCTTATATTAAGAGGAAGATCAATTAGACTAGCACCACTGATACTATCAATAAAAGAAAATAATTTTAGTGTGTTCTAGGAAATTTTGAAAGCTCTAAACAAGGTTCTTTGTTGTTCACATACCTTACAATTAGTATATCAACCTTGTAAAAAGAACATTAGCCCATTTTATAGATGAGGAGATTGAGGCTAAGTAATACTAAAAACAAAGCAAAAGAAAAGACCATGGATGTAAACTTAGTCATTCGACCTCAATACCAATATTCTATTGTACTGGTTCTTTAAACTCATGTCAATTATAATAACATTCATTGGGTACTAACTACATGTCCTTCTTCTCCTTCTCCTTCTCCTCCTCCTTCCCCTCCTCCTCCTCCTCCTTCTCCTTCTTCTTCTTCTTCTTCTTCTTCTTCTTCTTCTTCTTCTTCTTCTTCTTCTTCTTCTTCCTTCTTCTTCTCCTCCTCCTTCCCCTCCTCCTCCTCCTCCTTCTCCTCCTCCTCCTCCTCCTTCTTCTTCTTCTTCTTCTTCTTCTCCTCCTCCTCCTCCTCCTCTTCCTCCTCCTCATCCTCTTCTTCCACCTTCTCCTCCTTCTTATTCTTATTCTTTTTTATACCTGTGAGGGAGATAGTGAGGCAGACTCTTGCATGTGCCCTGACCAGGATCCACCTGAAAACCCCATCTGGAGCCAATGATTGAGTACCAAGCTATTTTTAGCACCTGAGGCTGATGTACTCCAATGGAGCTATATTCAATGCCCAGGGTCATGCCGCTCAAACCAATTGAGCCACTGGCTACAGGAGGAGCAGAGGGAGATAGAGGGGAGAGGGATGGGGGAGAAGCAGATGGTTGCTTTTCCTATGTGCCTGAACTGAACTCAAACTCAGGATGTCCATACACTGGGCCAACATTGTATCCACTGAGCCACTGGTCAGGGCCTATTATTCTTCTGCTAACTGTTTTATGTATATGACATTATTTCCTCATAATGTCCCTGTAATAAATCCATCATGTCCTGAAAGAATATGACTGACTAAAATTCACAGATAAGGAACAGCTTGTTCAAAGTCACAAAGGTGGTAAGCAACAAAACTAGAATTTGAATGCTATGTAAAAGTGATTCCAGTTACAAGTATTTAGACCTTATTTAGGTGATATCTATGTGATAAGATAAGGAGAAAAATCCATTCTCTTGAGGAATCAGACAGCAAGCACACATCAAAACTTTATTAGAAGTTAGTTATAGAAAATAATACAGATTTAGATTTTTCAAAATATCATCACTCTCTACAAGAAGTACACTTCAATTTTTGCTTAATATCCTATTTTTAATGAATAATCACAAGAGACTCAATTATGGATTGCTTTTTATATTGCCTGAGAACATGCTTAGTACATTGAATATCTCATTTAGTCCTCACAATCAGCCTATTTGGTCCATAATTTCTTCATGTATGTCAAGGGAATAGTCCACAAAGCCTAGAGAATTCCAACAGATACCAACCTGCTTGGCTAGGGGTATGTTATTAGGTTAGGAGTAAGGAGTAGAAAAATTTTGGCCCACAGGCACCTTGGAATCTAATCATCTCTTCCTTTCATGTGAATACCGCAGCTTGGAGATTCCTCAGCAGAAACCTGGTGATGTAAAGGCATGGTTTTTATCCAATTGTGGGAAATGTACTATAAAAAGAAGCCCTATATACTATGCTTGTTATGCAAAAGAAGTAGGCTCCCTTGACAACATGAGTGATGAAACACAGCATAGATATGTAGGCGGCTGCCCATGATCAGTATTGAAGGTATAGGAAAAAAATGAAGTAAACATCTTAGAGGAGGTAAAAGGTCACAAAGGTCCTTATGTTTGTCAAGAGATGGTGGGCAATGTAGCAAAGATCCTGCTTGCTTTCCACTGTGTAAAGCTGTTGCTAGATGTTGGTTTGCCAGGCTTGCGAGTTTCAGCACCTTCTACATCTAGTTTTTGCTAATGAAAGGCAAGTGGATTCCATAAATGTCACTTCCTGGTTGAAGTGTTTGAGAACAGAGCCTCTCTACCATTTTCTTCTCTGTTTTCCAGCTATATTCTAAAAGATTTGAGGCTCTAGAAAGTGGCAGTCAGCTAATTAATTGCAATGGAGAAAAACCATTAGCAAGTCAGAAACACCATGTTGGATTACTATGTTAACGAGAAATAAACGTTTTTCTTTTATGTTAAGTCACTAACAAACAAAGATTTGTTATTATACCAGCTCATATTACCCTCAGTAATATAGTGTAGGAATGTGAATCTTCTTTATTTCATTAAAAACAGATGGTATATTGTGCAGTCTATTGTCCATTGTCACTGGAATTTTGCATCATGACTACATTAAGGAAATCCACAGGGAACTGTGAAACTTCATTTCAACCATGGCTATTGGTAATAGAGTAGTAGAAGAAGGAAAGTCATATGGTACCATTAATCCAATTCTGTACTTCACATACTCCCAATTCTAGCTACAATCAACCACTAGAATACATAATACAGACTGGATTTACCATCTTAGTCAATCATTAAAATGTAAAAAGAAGACAAAGAAAGATAGAGGGAGAGAGAAACAAAGAATGAAAGATAGATAAGACATATGAAGAAAACATTTAAGAAACTGGATATCAGGCAATGAAGCTCAGTGATTCCTAAGATTTCAAAAGCATATGTGGTGAGACCTGTGATTGTCCCAACTTACTGAGTTATAGAATTTTCAGATCACAGAGCAGGGAGGGAAAAAAAGGGGGTGCCTGGAAGTCTCCTTGAACTGAGGAAACAGAGCTGACAGCCTAGAGAGATAAGGCTGCTGGAGTTGAGAGGACAGAAAACTAAAAAGGAGTGAGCTGCACACAACTCTAGTGACCGGAAAATGGGTCTCCTTGAATGTTTAGTCAAGTATTGATTAGACCAGACCTGTGAAGAAATCATTAGAAAGCAGAAAAAGAACAGTTCAAAAACATTAGTAAGAACAACCTGTTGCTCACAGGGTAGAATAGTGCTAACTCCTATGACCCAGACTAAAAAATTGCATAATTCATGGGATATTGGGTAAAAATCCTCAGAGGGACTTGCCTCAGTTGTATAGAATACTTAGCCCTACAGTAATGGTGATTCTGGCCTTTCTTACAAACTCTTAAAAGCAAGACCAGAAAGAATAAAACCAATTCATGTAACATAACTTCTTCCCAGAGCAAAGCTCAATGATATTTAAAATCTAAAATAAAAAAACATCTTGTAGTAATAGAAAACATTTGGCAAGGTGTTACATCTAATGATATCAATAACCATTAATAAAGAAGGCTGAAGGAGGTTCCAACCAAAGTAGTTTTCAAAGCATAGAAATTTACCAGGAATATTTAAAAAAAGAAGATCATTCATAAATATAAAGGGATTAATTAATCAAGAAGATATAATAGTCTTAAATGTCTATGCAAACAAACAAAATAAAACCACAGAGCTACAAAATACATGAAGCAAACAGTCAAAAAGTAAATAGATAGAAAAGTCAGTAAGGATGTATTAGATTTTTATAACACTATCAACTAACTTGACCTAATTAATATGAACTAACAATACCTAAATGACTCTTTGTCCAACAATAGTGCATAATATACACATACACAGAGCTCTTATCAATATGAACCATATTCTGGGCCACAAAAAAAAGACTCAAGAAATTTAAAATGATTCAAGTTCTACAAATAACAAATTAGTAACATAAAGGTTTCTAAAAAAAACCCTCTTAATACTTCAAAATTTTAACAAACTTGTAAATGACTCGCGAGCAAAAGAAAATCAAAAGGAAATTATAAACTATTTTGAATGAAATTTTAATAAAACCAAAACCCATAATTATTTGTGGAATGCCACTAAAGCAGTTCTTAAGAGGAAATTTATAGCAATAAATGTCTGTATTGAAAAAAGAAGAAAAATTTCAAATAATTACCTCAGGTTTAACATTAAGAGATAAGAATAAAAATAGAAAATTATAACCAAAACGAAAATAACCAAGCTCATTTTATGAGGTCAGCATTAACCTTATCCCAAAAACAGATACACATCAAAGAGAAAGAAAGTATAGGCCAATGCCCTTGATAAAATAGATGTAAAAATTTTCAACAAAATATTAGCAACCCAGATATAGCAATCCATTAAAAAAGATCACACAGCATGATCAAGTGGGATTTATTCCTGGATGTGAGGTTGGTATAATATCCCCAAATCAATAAATGTGATATACCACATAAATAAAATGAAGGATAAAAAATATATGATCATATCAGTAGATGCAAAAAAAGCATTTGACAAAATCTAGCCGTCATTTATGATAAAAGCTCTCAGCAAAGTGTGAATAGAGGGAACATACCTTAATAAAATGAAGTTTATATAACAAAGCCACAGTCAACATCATACTCAATGGGAAAACACTACAGATGTTTTTCTTAAGATCAGAACAAGACAGGGATGTCCGCTTTCACTAATCTTATTCAACATAGTACTGGAAGTCCTAGACACAGCAATTAGACAAGACGAAAAAAAATCAAAGCCATCCAAGTTGGAAAGGAAGAAGTAAAACTGTCAGATGACATCATACTGTATATAAAGAACCATAGAGGTTCCACCAAAAATCGCCTAGAACTCAGAAATAAACTCAGTAAAGTATTAGGATACAAAATAAGCATCCAGAAAATGATTGCCTTTATATACAATAATAAAAAATTATCAGAAAGGGAAACTAAAAAAACAAAAAGATTACAATTGCCTCAAAAATATACCTGGAACAAATTTAACCAAAGAACTAAAAGACCTGTATTTCAAAAATTATGGCACTTAAGAAAACTGAAGAATATACAAACAAATGGAAGCACACACTGTGCTCATGGATAGGAAGAATTAACATCATTAAATGTCTATATTACCAAAGAAATTTATAGATTCAACACAATTTCTATAATGTACCAATTGTAGTTTTTACAAAAATAGAAGAAATATTTCAAAAATTTATATGGAACTACACAATATTGCAAACGACTAGAGCAAACTTGAAAAAGAAGAATGAAATTGAAGATATCATACTACCTGATAACAGACGATACTACAAGGCTACAGTAATCAAAACAGCATGGTGATTACATATGAACAAAAACATAGGTCAATTAAACAGAACAGAGAGCCCAGAAATAAACCCATACCTACATGGTTAATTAAAATTTCCCTTGGGTAAGGGAAACAAAATACAAAATAAACAAATGGGACTATATTAAACTAAAAAGTTTTTGCACAGCAAAGGAAATAAATCATCAACAAAACAAAAAGACAACATATTGCACTGAAGAATATATTCACCAGTGATACATCTGATAAGGGGGTTCATATCCAAAATTTATAAAGAACTCATACAACTCAACACCAAAAGAGCAAAAACAATCTAATTAAAAAATAGAGGACCTGAATAGATACTCTGCAAAAAGGGCATGCAGATAGCTAAAACATATGAAAAGATGCTCGATGTCACTAATTATCAGGAAAACGTACATAAAAACCGCAATGAGATATCACCTCAAACCTGTCAGAATGCCTATCATCAATAAATCTACAAACAAGTGTTGGTGAGGATGCAGAGAAAAGGGAACCCTCGTTCACTGTTGGTAGAAATACAGATTGGTGCAGCCACTGTGGAAAGCAGTATGGAGGTTCCTCAAACAATTAAAAACCGAAGTGCCTCATGAACCAGCAAAAGTACATGATCTTCTAACCACTATACTATATATCTGAAACTAATAAAAAGTAATATTAAATGTAAGCTGTAATTGAAAAATAAAATTTTAAATGATTATACCCAAAGTCAACTGAAGAAAGAAAATAATAAAAATCAGATTGCAAATATATAATACAGAAAACAAAAACACTACCTAAAATCCATGAGACCAAAATATACATTTTAAAAAAATCAATAAACTTCTAGTCAGATTGATCAAGAAAAAAAAAAAGAAGACACAAATTACCAATAACAGAAATGAGAGTGGTAACATAATTACAGATTCTACAGGTATTAAAAAGATAATAAAGGAATATTATGAGTACCTTTTTAAAATAAACTTATATCTTGAATAGAAGGCACAAGTTACCAAAGCACACTCAAAGAATAGAAAGTTTGAGGTATATATTTATTAAAAAAATCGAATTTGTGGAGAAAAAATCTCACAATTAAAAGTCCAAGCCAGATGGCTTCATTGTCATGATGCATAAAATTCAATTAACAAAACCAACACTCAGTTCTGATAGAAGTTTTCAGAAAATTGAGAGTCAAACATTTCTTCTTCAAACTGATAAACTATAGAAAAAAACTTATAGCAGCTCTGGACAGTTGGCTCAGTGCTAGAGCATTGGTCTGGAGTGTGGATGTCCTGGATTCAATTTCCAGTCAGGGTACACAGAAGTGCCCATCTGTTTCTCCACTCCTCCCCGTCTCACTTCTTTCTCTCCTTCTCTCTCTCATTTTCCCTCTCTCTCTCTCTCTCTTCACCCCTGCATCCATACTTCGATTAGAGTGAGTTAGCCTGGAAGCTGAGAATGGCTCCCCATCCCCTGCCTCAGGCACTACGAAGAACTCAGTAGCTGAACAACTGAGCAATGCCCCAGATGGGCAGAACATCACCAGGTAGATCCCAGTTGGAGCACATGCAGGAGTCTTTCTCTGCCTTCCCTCCTCTGACTGAATAAAAAAGATAAATAAAATTAATAAAGTATAGCAAACATCATACTTAATGATGAAAGATTTCATGCCTTTTTCCTAAGATCAGGAAAAAGACAAGGATGTCTGTCTCCCTTTGCCACTTCTACTGAACATTGTATAAGAGATGCTTGTTAGTACAATAAGGCTTAAAAACTAAATAAAAGACATCTATGTTGAAAATTAAGAGATTAACCTGTATTTATTTGCAGATGGCATAATCACAAATGTAATAAACTGAATGCAATCTATAAAAAATATATACATACGTAGAAAGCAAGCATAGACAGTTACAAGATACAAAATCAATATAAAAATATTTCTATATATTAGGAACAAAAAGATGGAATTAAAAAGCATACCATTTCTTTCCTAGAGCAGGGATTTTCAAACTTTTTCATCTCATGGCACACGTGAACTAATTACTAAAATTTAATGGCAGACCAAAAATACGTTTTTTGCTGATCTGACAAAACAACAGGTATAATTTTGATTCATTCACACCAGATGTCTAGTGTTGTTTTATCTGTTTTCATTTCTTTATTTGACAGTTTAAAAGACAAGAGGGCAGTGTCCTGACTAAATAGTGAGGTGCTGAATGTTTTGAAAATCCTTTCAGCACACCGGTTGAAAACTGCTGCCCCAGAGCATCAAAATTTTAAAATATCTAGGGCAAAGCTGACAAAAGATGTGCAAGACCAGTACACTGAAGGATACAAAACATTGCTAAGGAAATTAAGAAAGATCTATATAGAGAGATGTATCTTTTTCATTCATCAGTACACTCAATATTGTAAAAAAGTTGGTTCTGCCCCAACTGATCAATAAATTTAATGCAATCCCAAACACAGAACAACAGGTGATTTTGTCAAAACATAGAAGCTGGTGCTAAAATTCATGTGGACATGCACAGTATTCAGAATAGGCCAAAACAAACAAAACAACCTTAACAGTACTGTGTTGAATAAGATTGGTGAAAGCAGACATCCCTGTCTTGTTCTGATCTTAAGAAAAACATCTGTAGTGTTTGCCCATTGAGTATGATGTTGACTGTGGCTTTGTTATATAAGCTTCATTTTATTAAGGTATGTTCCCTCTATTCACACTTTGTTGAGAGCTTTTATCATAAATGATGCTAGCAAATAAAGTGACAGAAATTGAGAGACGGTGGTATTAGCACAAAAATAAACAAATGCACCAGTGAAGCAGAATATAGAGTCTATAAATTGACCCACACATACACTGGCAATGTATTTTTGACAAAGACAATGCAATGGAGAAAAGAAAATCATTGCAAACAATAGTGCTAGAAAAAATGAATTTCCATGTGAAAAATAATAAACTTTAATCCATCCCTCACACCATACAAAAAAATAACTCAAAATATACTTTTGACCTAATTGTAACCCATAAAACATAAAAAAAAAAAATCTTGGCACCTTGGTTTAGGCAGAGATTTCCTAGATATTACACATAAGACATGAACCACAAAAAGAAAAAGATAATAAATTGGATTTTATAAAATAGCAAATTTCTGCTTTTTGAAATGCATTGCTAAATGAATGAAAAGATTATCCATAGCCTGGAAAATAAACATTTTCAAAGCATACATCTGAAAAAGAACTTGTCATTAGAATATATGAAGAATAGATTCTCAAAAACTCAATAGTAACAAAACAACTTAAATATGAAAAAAGATTTTAACTTGATGTATCAAGAAACAAGTCAGAATGGCAAGAAGATATATTAAGAGATAATCAAAAGTATTAGTCATTAGGGAAAATAACAAAGCAAAAAACCACAGCAAGATATCACCACGTATACTTTAGATGGATAAATCATCGAAAAGAGTGACAACACAAAGTTTGGTTCGGGATATAGTATAACTCAAACTTTCCTAGACTGCTAGTAGAAATATAAAACAGTAACAACCACTTTTGAAAATCCTTTGGCAATTTCTTAAAAAGTTAGGCATACCCCTGTTGTATGATATAACCATTCATCTCCCAGGTATCTACCGGAGAGAAAGCAAAGTATATGCTCACACAAAGACTTGTACATAAATGTTTGTAGCAGCTTTAGCTCACTAGCTGAAATAACTGGAACTAACCTAATTCCCATCAACAACAAGTGAATGAATAAACAAAGCAGTACATCCAGGAAATAAAATATTACTCCCCCCTTTCTCTTTTAAAAGAATAAACAGTTAAAAGGAATAAACTACTGATACATGCTATTGCATGGATGAATCTCAAAGTAATTATGCTAAGTGAAAGAAGCTAAACAAAAACTGACTGTCTGAGTCCTTAATAAGTTTTAGAAAATGCAAGTGAATCTAAAGTAACAGCAACAAAAATGCATGGGAAAACTTTTGTGAATGTTGGAAATTGTGTTAACAGTTTTTAGATTTACACCTAAGTTAATATGTATCATATTATAGGCCTGACCTGTGGTGGTGCAGTGGATAAAGGGTTGACTTGGAACACTGAGGTCACTGGTTCAAAACCCTGCACTTGTCTGGTCAAGGCACATATGGGAGTTGATGCTTCCTGCTCCTCCCCCTTTCTCTCTCAGTCTCTCTTTCTCTCTCTCCCCTCTCTAAAATGAATAAAAATTTAAAAAGTTATCATATTATTAATTTTAACTATGTGAAGTTTTTGTTATTCCAACTATACCTCAAAAAGCTGTTAAAAGTCAGGCCTTTAAATGTGTTATTTCTTTTCATCTTCACAATCTTACTGGTAGCAATTGTGGTAGTATTACCACTTTACAGAAACATAATCAATACTTCTGGAGAAAGAGAAAATAGAGATTATAAGAAACAGCTGAGAAATATATAAATAGAAATAATGATAGTTGGATGTAAAATGTAGAATAAAAGTGACTGATAAAAGAATTTTCCTTTAAAATACAACCACTATCAGATGAAGTTCCATCTTGGACAAGTAAATGTTCAAATATTTAACAAAACTGAATGAGATAATTCTCACCTGAGAATCTGTCCATATGACTACAATAGTATTTGTCTTTTTTTTTTTCATTTTATATATTTATTCATTTTAGAGAAGAGAGAGAGAGAGAGAGCGAGAGAGAAAGGGGGGGGTAGGAGCAGGAAGCATCAACTCCCATATGTGCCTTGACCAGACAAGTGCAGGGTTTTGAACCAGCAACCTCAGCATTCTAAGTTGACACTTTATCCACTGCGCATTTGTCTAATTGCACAATAATTATGTCTTATCCTCTATGACTCACAACAAGATGGAAGAACCTTCTATGTAATGACAGTGCCTTTTTCATCTTTCTAGCCTAGCACCTAGATCAATATCAGGTGTAGCATCCACATAAACACTGCATGGGTACATAAGTGAGTATGGAAATGGTGAATATCTGAATACAAGTATGAATAAATGAATGGAGAAACTGAAGTATACAGAGAATGAAAATTATATTTCCTTACCAAGGCAACTAAATTACTCTCCATTTTACTTTAGAATGGTGTTTTGAACTTTTTAAATATGTCTGTGTTTAAATCAGTTCAAAATCATTCAAATAATAGGAGTAAGTCGAATAATTAGATGTTAAAAAAAATAAAGAAAAAGTTTGTTTTGACTCTTCATCCTCAATTTCTCTCCACACACCTTTCTGGCTCTGGCAAAGCATCATCCTTGAATTGCTGCTTTTTGTTCAGAGTCTCTTATCTTCCTGCCTACTGTGTTAATTGAAAGAAAAAAACCAAATGTGCATTTCCAGTGTAAAAAGTCTATTTTTATTTCCTAGGAGGCTGCAGGTTTAATCTAAAGACAGGTTAAAATAGAGAAGTTTGCCAATTTAGTCTTACTTTCAATTTTCTTCAAGACTGTTTTAGGTCAAAGACCTCAAGCACAGGGTCCCAAACAGTCCACCTAGGTACACAGTTGTGAATCTATATTTATAAGAGGATACATGTGATAATGATCCCCTCAGCCCTTGAAGCTACCAGATCAAGCCTGGCTTACCCAGAAACCTGGAGCCATTCACACTCAGGCAGAAGGAGCCTCTCTGGGGTATCCTGGCAAGATGACTCAAGAGAGAGAGTGACAGAGGGTCAAAAGTGGTCACAGAAGGCAAACACAACGGAAAACACCACAACCATGGGCCGACCACAATTTGTTCAACATTCAACCAACTGGGTATCATCTGCTACAACCAGCTGCATTGTTGCCAATACTAGTAGTGACCAAGGGGCTGCTGCGGTCACTAGAGCAATCAGGGGCTAAGATACAGCTGACTGGGGGTGGAAGTTCAGGGAGAACTCCTCAGCGTGGTTTTAGGTACTTGCCCCATATTTCTGTCTTCACATACAGATGGTGTGACTGACTAGAATATGTGGGGCCTTTCACATAAATTGTTCCTTCTGCCATCAGTATTGTGACATACTTGTAAAAGCAATGAAACACTAGGATAGAATTCAATCTCATACACATTGTCAGAAGGTATTTCAATGAATTTTTCCTGCATGTGACAGCAAGAAAAAACTAGACTCTATAAAAATAATCGACTCTTGTAAATTTTTGAATGGTTGCAAAAATGATTAAACATTTTCCTATCCAATGTGACTACCAAAAACTTGAAGGACATATTAAAAGTCTTGATCACAATTATAGTCACCACTTAGACTATAAGATCTAACTAAAAAACTTATGCTTCTGGAAGCAAGCACAAATTCCTCTTTAAAAATATAATATTGAGAATTTTATAAAAATTAAGTATTTAATACCATCCCAAGTAATTTATATTTTATTTTAGTTGTTTATTATTTATTTTATAGTTGGTTTTTTTAAATTTTTATTATCATTGTTTAATATAAAAAAGGATATATTTTTACCAAGCTCCACTTAGATTTCCAATTTACCCCAGCATGGCATATAAATATTTTATAAATGTGCTATGAAGTGAAAACAGTGAGTAGTCTGACCCTAGTATATGAGCAATATATTGATATTCAGAGCTAGAAACATATTTTGTTCTAGATTTAAAGGGGGCAGAAACCAGAAGACACCTTTAGCCTATTGATTAGGTAAATATTCAGTTTAAGACTATGTATTCCTGCAGTGGATAGAGCGTCAGACTGGGATGAGAAGGACCCAGGTTTGAGACCCGGAGGTCGCCAGCTTGAGCTGGGCTCGTCTGGCTTGAGCAAAAGGCTCACCAGCTTGGACCCAAGGTTGCTGGCTCAAGCAAGGGGTTACTTGGTCTGCTGAAGGCCCGGGGTCAAGGCACATGTGAGAAAGCAATCAATGAACAACTAAGCTGTTGTACCGAAATACTGATGATTGATGCTTCTCATCTCTCTCCGTTCCTGTCTGTCTGTCCCTATCTATCCCTCTCTCTGACTCTCTCTCTCTCTGTTCCTGTAAAAAAAAAAAAGAATATGTATTCTCTAGACCACACAAACAAAAAATAAATGCCAGAGTAATGATGATATTTGAGATCTGTAATTTCATCTGGCAACACAACCCATAGGAAGCAATTGCTGGTGTTTTATGCATTAATTGACTACCATGCACCTTTTAGACACAGAATAGAAATTAATTTCATATCGTTCAATATTGTAAAATGAATTTTGGGGGACACATGCAAAATCTAAAGATTTATAAATATAGAATAGTTTTCATTTAAATGTGGCATCAATTTAGTGCTCTGAGCCTAAAATAACAATGTGAATAACTCTGGCAAAAAAATAAAAACAATTCCAAGTTTACTTAATTGGGATTACTTAATTAAGTAATCCAAGGTTTACTTAATTTTGTTCCTGTAACCACTTTTTAAAGAAATTCTACCGTGTGAGGCCAAGCCAAAATATTCTGTATTTGAAAAATCAGATTTATTGATTGACGGTGGATGAATCACAAAATTAGAAGTTATGACAAGCAGATATTTCTGATTACAACTCCTTTTAGATTTTTTGGTTATGAATCAAATCACTTTTTTTTTTAATTTTAGCTGAAGTTTCCTCAACTCTGGAATAAAGGTGTGCATTAAATATCTATTGAGATCCCTTGAGCATCGTGTGATTTTGTGATCCTGTTTAACTTGAAGAAACCAAATATTACAATGTATAGCTGTAGTTATTTTAGCATAAATTTAAACACAATGTGGGGGAGTTTAGTTTATACCCTGAGTTATTTTGATTTTTATGCCATGTTACCTACTAATAGAAAAACAGAAAATGGCATGGCAAAAATTCTCTAATATTATGGGCTATCAGTAGATTTGGGGGTTGGGAGGATGGATTGAGCCTCTCTGTTTATTTGACACAACTTTATGATTTGCTATCTGCTTCGTCTCCTATCTCCTGTCCCCTTCTTTGTTTTACTAAGATTTTTTTAAATCCTAAACTAAACCTTCATGGTACAGAATTTCCCAGAAGTGGCCCACATTTAAACAGTAGAATCCCAATTAAGAAACTTGAGTATGGGCCGCACTCAGCACTCCCTGCTGACATGTTCCTCTCCCCACCTCCCTCCTCTCTTGACTGCCTTGTGATTCAAGTGATCTTTGTCAATGGTATCAAGCCTAACTTTCCTAGGCTTCTATTTCTGAATCCCCTATAAGCCTACCACAGTGATCTAGGTCCTTGCATGTTATAGGGGCTCAGGATATATTTGTCAAGCCAACATCTCTCTCTCTCTCTCTCTCTTTCCCTCTCAATTTCTCTAGACTGTAGGTCCTTAATTGCAGACTCTAGGATGAATGGGAGACAGAAGTGTAAAGACCCTTGGCCTGGAAGAAACGGTACAGAGCCATAGACCCTTACTTATGCAGTTTCACATATTAGTTTTGGGTAAGCACAAGAGAAAAGGTCATGCATATGAATTTTCTTTGTCATGTATGGTGATCTCAGGTGGGAAAGAGGTTGATAATAACTATGCTAAATCACGTAGCACTATAAAACATAATAAATACAAACAATTCAAAATGTTGATTTAAGGGTGAAAATGCAGCCATTTAATTTGATATTCTAGATGATACACTAAATCTCTCTGAGACTCCGTTGAAATCAAAGCTGAAAGGACTTGGCTAAACGTGAAAGAAGATTCCCTGTAAGGTTGACTATTCAATTTCTTTTAGCTCCTAAGTATGTGAGAAGCAGTAAAGCATAGTGCTCAGGCCACTGTACTCACCTGATCTTGGAGTCAGACAGTCTAATTTGGCTGAACAGATGGGTAACTGTGTGATCATAGGTAAATTCTTAACTTTTCTCTTCCTCAGTGTCTTTATCTGTAAAATGGGGATATCATTGGTACTTACTTCTTAAAAGCTCTGTGAGTATTAACTAAGTCATGAACAAGAGGCACATTGTCTACATAGTAGGTGCTCAATAAGTGACAGTGGTTGTGTTGTTGATGATAGTAGCCATGACAGCAATGATGCCACATGTTTACTGTTACAATCACATTGTGATTTTTACATAATGTATGTTACATTTCCTTGTTCATCTCAGAGCACAGCCTCTCTTGCAAACCACCAAATGGCTCCCCAAGTACTAATATTTCCACCAGCTCATCGGGAAACATTTTGAGCAAATGGGAAACAAACATTGAATTAAGACGAGCACTTTCAGGATCATGTCTGGTTCTAGAAGGGACTGTCCCCATGTACCTCCTGGTGGAAGAGGATCTTCAATGGTTACCAGTCAGGATCCTTCCCTTGTTGTTTCAGATTAAGCTGAAAGAGCCTCAGCAGTCAGGCACATTTAGCTCAGTATCTAAGATTGTTTATGCCTGAGATGTGGTTATTTCAGGAAAACAACAACTGAGCCAGTGGTTTTGGGTTTCCAGCTGAAGCCACAACTGTTCTTTTTCTGAAAACCCAGGAAACCAGCCAGCTCTATTTGTTTAAGAAGTTCAGATTAACACTTTGCTTTATCAAAGCACTCTCCCTTCCAAGAACAACCAAGATATTCTGAATCATTTACTTCTTTCCCATTTCCCATCTTGTGATGAGATGGAGTCCCCAGTTGTAAAACACAATAAAAACATTTAATCAGAAAAACAATTAGAAGTGATTTATGATAATTGATATTAAACGGCTCAATCTCAATCTAGTTTCAGTTCTTGTGTTAGTTACATGAGAGATTTTTCAGATTCCTAGTAGGAAAGTTTGGCAGAAGACAATAAAAATCATGAATTCCTCACTTTTTCCTGATGTTTCATTATACCACTAAGTAATATGTTCAGCATTCCCGTAGAAATACATAATGCACTTTATCTGGTGTATTCATCATTTGCCTCTGACTAAAACATCCAAATGACTAAGAGTTGACTGTAAGGAAATCATTATGGAAATAAGTAAAGGATGTTCACCAGAGCATTGTTCAGAATTTTGGAAAATGAAAACAGTATACATATATACACAGTAGAAAACAGAAGAGGAAAAAAATGAAGTATCCACAACTATATAGGCCACTGTGCAACGATGAAAATAATGATGTAGAAACTAATAGCAACTCTTCATTGTGATAGGGGGCCCATGATTTTTTATAAAAATTGACAATAATACACATACCAATATTAGATTCAGTAACTTATCAGTTAGTGTTTTGGCTTTAACTAGGAGAAAAAGATACAGTAATTTTAGCATTGAAATTTTCATAAAAAATAATTTACTACAACAAGGGATTAATGAAAAAAATAGCTAGTGACAAGTAAAGTGAACTCTAAAAACTATAAAGACAGCAGATATAAGGAATAGCTACTAACACTCCAGCTGAGAACTCAAGTCTCCCTCCAACCCCACAGGATTGAGGTTCAGGACTGGTTGGAGAGAGCATGCCTTACTGGAGGGTACAGAAGAAACTGTTATTCCTCCTGGCAAAACTTTCTGGAAATACGCCCTCTGTGCCGCGCCAGAAATACACCTTTTACGGTTACAGGGAAAGCTAGTCATTAGATGTTTCTCACCTGAGTCACTCTACTACAAAACTTCTTAATAGGAGGAGCTTAGGGAAGCTGTTGGCTGCTGTGCACTGTGGACAGCTTGGGAGAAGCTGCGGACACTGGTGGAGCAGGACACCCGGGAGACCTCGGAGCGGCGGGGGCTGGGTGCTGGAGAAACCCTGAGCACTGGAGAAATTGCATGCATTACAGAGCTGGGGCCTGGGAAAGTCAGGGATGCTGTAGGAGCCAGACACTGGAGAAACCAACAGGAGCTTCCAAGCAAGCACACCAGCCCCCGGAAGCACAACCTTTTCTTTTATAACATCCCTCCAGCGCCATCTGTTAGTAAAGCCTAGTATCGCACCAGCAGCCAAAGGAAAAACTAAGGGCCCATGTATATTTTCATAGAGCAGGTAAAAATGGGTGAAGTTAGCGGTGGCAGGCAATAAATAAAAAAACTGGCACAGAGAGTAAATATTGAAATGCTAACAATGGATCTCTCTGGGTGGAAAATTATAGGTTAATATCACATTTTTCTTGGAGCATTGCCATGATTCTATAATGTAAATGTAAATAAATAGGTTTCCTTTGTTAAAAGAATTAACTCAGCTACCCCCCAAAACTTAATATTCATTCAATAACTTTTACTTTATATTTAATTACTCACAGTCTAAAGTATAAGCACAAGAGCAACGCGGATGCTGCACATTTAAGGGCATAATCAGTCTTCCTCATTTGTCGGATCAAGAGAAAAAGATCATTGGCTTTTCTCTCTAGAGTTCTCTTTCATTCTGTTACCTAAAACACTCTTTCTAGCTGGAGGAATAATGCAGATCAAGGTATAGTTCTCCAAACCAGCTATATTTCATGTATGTTTGAGGGGTATTTGTAAATGCTTCTGGGGCAGGATGGGTACAGGTGAAATAAGTTTGGGAAATGTTTTAAAAGGGAAACAGCTTTACAAATCACTGAGCTTCTCAGAACTTTAAAACTGCTGGTGTGCACTGAACCTTGAAGAGCGGAGATTACCTGGAACCTTTCAATGGAACAAGAAAATGAGGGGTAAGTGTTTGAGGAATGATGCTCTCAGTCAGCGGAGGAAACATGAAACCACCACAATGCAATGGGCTCAAGTAATTGCGCTATTCTTTTAGCTATAGTACAAATAGAAGGCGGAGAGAGAGGGTGAGCATGAGTTTTTTTATATGATATATTCTAAAGGGTTGGGTACGGATTGCATAAGAGGTGGGGGGTAGGTATACTTGTGAGGTCTAATAGATGGACAAGAGCACAGAAAAGAAACCTGCTGACAGCACCGCCAATCCTGCGATGGCCAGTCCAACTATGACTATCATACATGACGAAAAAAACTATCCGGAAGCTAATACCTCTGTTCTCAATGTCCATTCACCTACAAGCAGTTCAGGGAACAAACTCTATTCATTATGACGATTTGCCTATGAACATTTCTAGAATGTATTTTCCACATTTCTTATTGTTTCAGGCTGGAGTTTGTCCACACATGAGATAAACAAACAACAACCATAATTCAGAGTCCAAATTCCAGATTAGTGCTGTGGGTTTGACACAGTTAGAGTGGAGGGAGAAGTTCTAAGAACGGGTATGATGTCAAAAGGTGGTGGATAAGTACTAAACACAAACACAAGATTTTCCTTCTAGAGCAATGAATGATTCCTAAACTTTACTGTGAATTATGGCCACCAAGGAACTTGTTAGCAGGGAGGATTTTAAGACTCCACCTGAAGAGTTCCTGGTGGTGAATATCTGGAATAAGACTCTGGTATAGGTTCTTTTTTTTTTTTTTTTTTTTGAAGAATCTGGTCAAGTGATTCTGATACAATGAGTCTTTGAACCAAATTTTCAACAGTTCCTCACCATGGGATGCTGGTAGGCAAATATAGATATGTCTGCCTACCAGCCCTTTCCTGGAATAGTCCCTCTCCCTCTTTCTCCATCTGGTTTGCTAGGCACAGCCATGTTTTTGCCATGCTTCCAGCTGCAGGTAATTTGGCCTCATTCAATGATAATGAGCCTTTGGCCATGTAGAAGTAGAGCTGAGCATTTTCATATCAGTCTCATTGTTCTTTTGGAAGGAGATATATACTTGTAAGCAATGGCAGTTTTTACTTTCTAGCTTGTGTGCAGAGGTAAAGAAATTCAGCGTATGAATGAAGCAGACATTCAGAGAGAGTACTAAGAAAAGGGAGAGAGGATTTCTTGGTCTCCAAGGATGCTCATATCCCTGGAAACTGTAAGTCCCCAAAATATTGCTGCATCTATGCCCTTGTATTTTTGAGATACCCCCTGTATCCTTACATTTAAACTTATCTTTTGGTCAAAGGTAAAATCAAGAATCCTCACTAATGCAAAGAACATTCTTCCTCTTTATTTATTGACACCATTCACTTACTTCCTCCTAACTATTCTGCCTTCCAGACATTACTGAATCAAAACAGTTATCACTAAGGAGTTCAATGACCCCCAAAGTCCAACAGGCAGTTTACCTCATCTTCTTGACAGCTTATACGTGTGATATTGCTGATATCTTCCTCCTTCAAGAAACATACTTTCTTCTTGACATCTTTCACAGCATATTTTCCCAGTTTTTCTTCTATTTCTCCAGTTACTCTCTCGCAATCTTAACATCTGTAGCCAGCTATGCTATTAATTGTTGGATGTCATCAAATTGTAGTCCCAGGCTTCTTTCTGTCTTTCACTTTCTTTCTTTCTCTAACACTCTTTCTTTCTTTCTTTCTTTCTTTCTTTCTTTCTTTCTTTCTTTCTCTCTTTCCTTTTTTTAAAGTAATCTTATCCATGACTACAACTTTAGACTAATACTGTGGTTTGATCTGCAAGCCAAAGCTTGCTGTTACTTTGTTTTCCATTCATCCTGTAATAGTTTGATCTGAAGCAAGTTGCAAGATGCATTTTACATCAATGACCTCCTGTACTCCAAATAAAACAGGCTGAAGATCGCACCGACTTTGCATAAATTCTTCCCCTTTAATGTAAAATTCATTGGATAGCTTTCATCTTATAGTAAGCAGCCATCCGTTTGATTTAAAACTATTTCTGTATCTATCTGCACATGACATACAAGTTCATACAGATCTGCAAGTGTTAGGACCCAATTAATGCCTGGATATGATCCTGCCTAACAAACCCAACTAGAAAACTCTCCTTCGCTCATGATTTGAGTCAAGGTGGATGAACATATTTTGGAAAAGTTTAGAGGCTTACACAAAGCTCTCTTGAGCACTGTAATATAATTATAAAAGCTTTTTAAAAAATTACTGTTGCCTTTCAGTCTTCCTGTATTTTATCAAACTCTGTCTTATTTTAAATGTCATTTAAGGATATATTTTTGCCCCATGCTTTCTTAATTTATTCCGCTCTTACTTCCTCTGTTTCTTATTAAAAAATAAACAAGTGATTGAGCTAAAAAAGAACAATAAAAGACTTCAGCTTATTCTTAAAAAGGCTTCAACTGCAAAGGGACACATTACCTCCTGCTACGATCAATACAATTCCTAACAATTTATCATTGAACCTATAGGAAAGTTGGTGGTGTATCTAAAACCATCTTTTATTTTAATTATTCCTCACTGTACTAGTAATGACTTTTTCTTTATTATTCCCAAGTCATACATTTAAATCTAAAAAGACAAATGCAATTTCCCTCCTCTATATTACTCTACTAACTACATGTCCCCTAATTGCAGGGGATGCTTGAGCTATTTTCCGCTTAAATTTTTAAAAGAGTTGTGCTCACATGGCCCTCACTGGCCTTTTATGAACCAATAGCTTTCAGCAAGGTCCCTGGATCAGAACAATTAGTGGACATATCAAATAGAAAGCAAGATAAAGGGTTAACATTAAGAATAATGTTAAGGGAAAAGCCTTGTTGTGCACCTTTCATAAGCAAGATATTCATTTTATTTCTTTCTTTTTTGTTTTTATTCAGTGAGAGGAGGGGAAGCATAGACAGACTCCCACATGCACTTGGACCAGGACCCACCCAGCAAGCCCACTAGTGGGCGATGCTCTGCCCATCTGGAGTGTCGCTCTGTTGCTAAGCAACTGAGCTCTTCTTAGCTCCTGAGGCAGAGACCATGAGCCATTCTCAGCACCCAGGGACAACTCACGCCTATCAAGCCATGGCTGCAGGAGGGGAAAAGAGAGAGAGAGAGAGAGAGAGAGAGAGAGAGAGAGAGAGAGGCAAGAAGGTGTAGGGGTGGAGAAACAGATGGGCACTTCTCCCATGTGCCCTGACCAGGAAGTGAACCCAGGACATCCACATGCCTGGCCGATGCTCTACCACTGAATCAACCAGCCAGGGCCCATTATATTTCTTTCAAAATAATTTTAGGGCAATATTATTGGTACATGTTAATATATATGGCATTTAATTTTTAAAAATTTAATGGTAGAACATATCATTCAAATAACACAAGCTGCAGTGTTTGATTTTTAAGTGGCAATTTTATTGAGGTTTGTTTTTACTCCTTAGTCTTCAAAACCCAATCTTACCATCACCTGTCGGAGGTTTGCCCAACACTGTCCCACAACCTGGGCTGAAATATTCCTTTATAGCTAGCTGTATTTCTTTTACCACATTGTATCATAATTATTTGCTTAATCTACTTTCTCGCTCACTGGAATATGAGTTCTCTGAAGCCAGGTTCTCCACTTTATTAAGTATGAATCTTTAAAATGTAGTGCATTCATTGTTTCAACAAGTATATATTAAATATCTACTGTATCCCAGATGTGTGTGCTAGGTACAAGGTGGCTAGTCAAAAACAGAGTTCTTGAGCTCATAGGTTGGGAGTTCAGCAAAGGAAACAATAAATACACAAGTAAACATCCTAATTCATAATTACAAATTTACATACATTTTACAGCCTAGAACAGGAGAGGATATTGCCACATGCAATAACCTGGGGGAGTTGCTAAGGACAAACCGGGAAGATGTCGGTGTTAAGGCCGCTCCGGAGGAGGGGGTGCTCTGCAGAGCATCCGGGCAGAAGCAAAACAGAGTGTATGAAGTTTCTGAGTCAGGGAGGACCCAGCAAGAATAAATGAAGGATGGAGGGAATAAATAAATGGCATGGAAATGAACTGTGCAGCAAGATCACAGAAGGTGAAAACATTATTCCCATCTCCAAAAACCTTATAAAGAGCAAGGGAAGTAACGGATCATCCTTTCAGCCCTGCATGTCACTCTTCCTATTTCCATTCTTTCTTCTTACACCCTGGGCAGACATTGCTAAGCAATCATGGCATTCTTTTCCACCATGGCTAGATAGAACCTGGACATTTTTCTTAACTCAGTGCTTCTGGAAGCCACTATCAGTCATTCAAAATGGGCATTCAAAATAATACTGTTTTACTCATTGTGATTTAAATGGTTAATATCATTTTACCTCATGGTCAAGTAAAGAAAGGATCTGCTATCTGTTTGAGGCAGACAAGAGCTTACAAACAAAGCCTATATTTATAAAGTAGCGTGCACTGTAAATGAATATGAAGCCTAGGTCAGTATAGAAGCTGAACTGATAGGAGTGGTTATAATGATGATGGTGAAGGTAATGATGGTAGAAAAATATATAAAACCCAATATCTGGTGGCAGCTAGCATTTGTGACTAGTTCTAAGGGTGAGAGATGACCAAGTGGGATGCACTGAATTCCCCGGAATGACCTTACAGTTTTTATTTGAGACAGCAGAGCTGTCAACAATACAGAGAAAGACATATTATTACACTCAGGCAAGGAAGACCACCTGAAATGGAGCATGCAGTTGAAAATTAGCATCTTGATCTAATTCTAGTATATTTAGAAATAACCAACCTATCAGCTTTGCTAACTTCACACCTTTGCCTGCATACTGAGACCAGACTCTGGCAAGCCAGAGTCAATGAGTCTAAAACATTTAGTTTTTTTCACTATCTGCATTGAGCAAGCCATGCATCTTAGGTATAAAATGATAGCATTTATAATTTAGTAACAGCCAAATTTCTCAGAAATACTCTAATGCATTATTAAAGTTGAAAAATCAAACACTTAGAAACCAAAGAATTACAAAGATTTAGCTCTTATGATGACATTAATTGAAAATATGCTGCCTATAGTACATATCATGAATCTCCTTGGCTATAAAGTGATGTATGGAGACCTAGCCACGGGATGTAGTTACACAATCAGTTGAACCTTTGCTTACTTAGAAGTTCTTCTGAATAAATTTTTTCTTATATAATTGTTTTACTTTAGGATTGCCAATATTGAATAGAATATTTTTCCTGAGTTATAGTAATGGTCACCACATTGAGTGTCTGTTTTATGTCAGCCCTGTGCTAGGCCTTTTACATATATCATTTATAATGCATACAATAACCCAGCAATGACCAACCCTATTTCCACCTTCTATACAAGGCAACTGCAGTTCAAAAAATTTAAGTAACTTGTTCAATTTACATAACTAAATCAATGGCAGGGTAGGGATTTTAATGCTGTTCTCGCTCACTCCAGAGCTCATATCATTTTCTCTCCTTTGTGAGCCTGCACATCAGCTTCATATCAGTCAACAGCCACACATGGGTTAGGGAAAATTTGATGAATACTCCTGACACAACATTTGCAGAGGCCTACGTTCAGAAGGGATGAGAGTGTTTTAGCTGTAGAGGAGAGAGTTGTTCCCATCTGATGCTAGAAAGGTCTAGAGCTCATATACTTTCCATAACATCCAAAATCACTCCAACAGCACCTGAGCCAAGTGTGTGATCAACACCTTCTACCTTCCCAATGGCTGCTCAAGATGCTAATCAATTCTTATCTTCTTATGTATGCTCATTTTAACAAGTCTCTCTTTGTAAACAGGTCTGCTGTCAACCCGTTTTCTGTTCCAGCACCTTAATGATGCCAAATGCTTCATCCATATCCTTTCCTAGTTTTATCTCACAATCATGGACAATGTCCATTCTCTCTCCCCTAGAAACACACACACACATACACACACACACACACACACACACACACACACACACACCTCACACCTACCTGCTGGGTGTTGATATGGTAGAAAGTCTGCTGTATCATTTTTTTAACTGGGTACCAAAGTATAATTATTCAATTTTAGCTTATACACCCTTTCTCTAGTTTCTTGATTCTTACTTTATGTGGTGTGGCTCAGAAAAGACTGATCCATTTTTGCAGAAAGCACACCCTGTGCTCCGGTGCTGTCTGTCTCCAGCAGGTATCCAAAGCAAGTACAGGGAGGAGGAGCGGGTAAGATGGTAGAGGCGGTGGGGAAGGCGTGGACAGCTAAACAGATCAGCGACAAGGACAAGGAAGGAGAGGGAAGCTCTAGGCCTTATTAAAGATGGCTACGGCCTTCTTGCCAGACAGATGCACTGTCTTTACATAACTGAAATGATCCCATTCCCACACCTCCCTAAAGTGCCTGGAGTGCTCAGACTCTGATTTTTATTGGCGACTCAGCATGTGCTATAACAACAATATCACACCGCACAGAGCAGACTGGCGGTGCTGCAGCTCTCACTGTCTCTTTCCAATTATTTCTCATCTTTCTGAGCGGGCCGTGGGTGTCCTGTCCTGTGTGCCTCTTTCATTTCCTAGCAGGAGCCAAGAGCTGCAAGATATTAACTAAGCGCCTAAATAAAGCTTCTTGCAAGACAGGCCAATAGGCAAATCACTTTAAAATACAGTGTGTCCCGTAAAGTCATGGTGCACTTTTGACCAGTCACAGGAAAGCAACAAAAGACGATAGAAATGTGAAATCTGCTACAAATGAAAGGAAAACCCTCCCAGTTTCTGTAGGATGATGTGGCAGCATGTGCACATGCGCAGATGATGACGTAACACCATGTATACAGCGGAGCAGCCCACAGCCATGCCAGTCGAGATGTGGACGGTACAGAGGAAAGTTCAGTGTGTTCTGTGGCTCGCTTAATTTGAATCCATGACCAAAGTGCAACGTGAATATCAGCATGTTTATAACAAAGCGCCACAACATAGGAATAATATTACTCGGTGGGATAAGCAGTTGAAGGAAACCGGCAGTTTGGTGGAGAAACCCCATTCTGGTAGGCCATCAGTCAGTGACGAGTGTGTAGAGGCTATACAGGATAGCTACCTAAGGAGCCCTAAAACATCTGTGCGTGCGTGTGCTCGACAATTACACCTAAGCAAGACTACAGTTCATAAGGTGTTAAAGAAACGTTTCTGTTTTACGGGTTACAAATTGCGGCTGTTGCACGCATCAAACCAGCGGATAGACCCACACGATGCACGTTTGCTACAGATATGCTTAATGAGATCGACAATGATGCAAGATTTTGCAGAAGATTGTGTTTAGCGACGAGGCAACCTTCTATATCTGTGGACATGTTCATTGCCATAATGTCCGAATATGGGCTGCTGAACATCCTCATGCCTACGTTGAGTACGAATGTAACACCCCTAAAGTGAACGTGTGGTGTGGCCTGATGCATGATAAGGTGATAGGCCCACTTTTTTTCGCGGAGCAGTCTGTGATGGCAAACACCTATCTTGACATGTTGGAATTGTATGCAGTGCCATAATTTCCAGAAGCTGTCATATTTCAACAGGACAGCACTCCTCCACACTACGCCACCAATGTTCGTGAGTTTCTGGATAGAACATTCCCCGGCGGTGGATAGGCAGGGGTTCTGTCAAGCCATGGCCACCACGACCCCCAAATCTGATGCCCTTAGACTTACTTTTGGGGTTGTGTGAAGCAACATGTGTACATTGAACGTATCAACGACATTAATCATTTAAAACAGAGAATCACAGACGTTTTTCTCTCTGTTACACCAGACGTCCTTGCCCGTGTGTGGCAAGAACTTCACTATCATTTGGATGTGTGTAGGGCAACAAATGGAGCCCACTTTGAACTGCACTGAATAGGTATAAAACTGGGAGAGTTTTCCTTTTATTTGGTGCAGATTTCACATTTCTATCGTCTTTTGTTGCTTTCCTGTGACTGGTCAAAAGTGCACCATGACTTTACAGACACACTGTACTATAACTGGCATTTTATGCTCCAGTCTAAATATGGGGGAACCTAATCATTGTGAATGACAAACAAGTGCTCACAAAACCACTACTTATTAGCACAGCAGGCTCCATTTAAAAGGCAATTTTCAAATGGCAAATATGGCGGAAGGCTACAATTACAACCTTCCAATAATTGCTATCCATGGAAAAGCCAGTTAGCGATAAGTGGGAGAGTAAGAAGAGAAATCACCTGCCTAACTGCACATTCATTGATTCAATCATGTTTTTCACCTGGGAATATCTGGGTTGTGATGAAAAAGTTGAGGAAAAACTCATCCCTCCCCCATCTAAATAGTATTAATTACAAGGCTTCATTTTGAAAGGTATGTGACACTTTGGCAGAAAAGGATCTGCTTGACAACTACTAATTATACTTAATAATGAATAATATTTACATTTACATAATCATTTTCATATTCAAATATTTTCACGAATTCTGCTTCCTCATGTGCCATGATGCATATATAGAATATCAATGCAATGTCACTGTACAAGTTATGATATATATTCCTATGAAATAATCCCCAAATATTAAGCTATGATTGGAAAACCATGGGATTGCATCTTACCAATATTAACAAATGTTAACAATTAGAATTGCATTGCTTATTATCTGAAAAGGGGGGCAGTACTGAGCAACTGGTTGAAGAAATTTGAACTTACTTTTTAAACAAAATTCCCAGTTAATGCCAAAACTATGCTAACGTGTTTAGAAGAGTCAGAAAGGTGAGGCAACACAGTCAACGAGGGACTCATTAAATTAAAGTAAGTACCTACCTACTTACCTAGCAACACGATAAACACAAAAGAGCAAAACAAATAAAATAAACCAATTGATATAACTGTGAATGTGAAGGTCTGAATTTAGCTTTTTTTAAAATTTCTTTTTATTTTATTCATTTTAGAGAGGAGACACAGAGTGAGAGACAGAGAGAGAGAAAGAGAGAAAGGGGGGAGGAGCTGGAAGCATCAACTCCCATATGTGCCTTGACCAGACCAGTGCAGGGTTTTGAACTGGCAACCTCAGCACTCCCAGGTTGACACTTTATCCACTGTGCCACCACAGGTCAGGCTGAATTTAGCTTTTTTAAAAAATTGTGTGTATGAATACAAGTTAGATTTTTGACCTAGTAATTATATATGCAGAAATTTATTCTAAGAGTATAACTTGAAGAAGTCATAGAAATCTACCTAAATGGTGTTAAATGAAGTAATATTTGTAAAAAAGAAAACTTGAAAACAACTTAAGTGCCCAACAATAGGTTATTTAAATAAGTGAGCCTATAGGTTGAAGTATGTAGCAAGTTGTAAATTACCCAAATGAAGTAGATTAGATCCTATGTTAGATAGTCATGATAGGTGAAAATGTAAGAAATAAAGTTATATAAACAGTTCATCTTAACATTACTAAGCAATGTGTATACAAAACAATAGTACATATAAATACATATGAATGAGTGGAAAAATATAAAAATGAAAAATAATTGTCTTAAAGTTCTGAAAATATGTATGTATTTATTTTCTCTTTTACATTTTTCTGTATTCTACAATTTTCTATAGTAAAATATTGATTTAATTTAACTACTATGTAGTTTTGAACAATTCTATATTTTAAATTTGTTTTTTCATATATAGTGGTCAAGTTTTCACTTAACATCATGATATTTATAGGTTGCTTTTGTGGGTCTGATGATGTTCACAAGACTAAAACAAGTTCTAAAACCTCTAAGTCTATTTTGGCCCAACAATTTCATAACCAGTCAGAGTTTACCATAAGATGATCAAGCAACTGGGTAAATACACTGTACAAAAGATGTTTGCTGCAGCATTATAAAACAGGAGAAACATGGAAACAACCTTAAGTCTACCAAAAGGGGATTTATGAAATGAATTTTGGTACATCCATTGCATATAGTTCTGTAGCTACTAAAATGGCGATGTTCGGGGAATGCAAACTAGCCCCAGAGGGGCTGTTTTTACAGATTAGTTGTGAGAAACAAGCAATGATGATGACTAAGTCCAGGAAAGCACCTGCATAGTATAAAGGAAGGAGCTGAAATTCTGCTTCTACTATATTCACATAAGGCTTCACACCCATATCTCCAGGATGTCCAAGAGAAGCTTTAAAATTTCCAGAATTTTCAAATGCTGTGTACTCCTTAGGGGGAAATAAAACATCTTGGCTTTTATTTACCCATCAGCCAAGAGTTTTAAATGTTTTTCTTTACTTTATTTTATTCATTTTAGAGAGGAGACACAGAGTGAGAGAGAGAGAGAGAGAGAGAGAGAGAGAAAGAGAGAAAGGGGGGAGGAGCTGGAAGCATCAACTCCCATATGTGCCTTGACCGAACCAGTGCAGGGTTTTGAACTGGCGACCTCAGTGTTCCCAGGTCGACGGCTTTATCCACTGCGCCACCACAGGTCAGGCCAGCCAAGAGTTTGTGGAACTAAATTTATAGCCATGTAATAATGTCCCATATTTGTATTAAACTTTAAAATAAGTTTAAAGCACTGTGTTTTTATTTAGGTAGAATGTATTAGACATGTGTGTTTGTATGCTGTCACACAAATATACACACACAAAACTCAGGAAGAGAAAAAGAGATGAATAAATCTAAAATAATTTGAAAGGGGATTTCTTTGCATAATGACTTGTTTTGAATAATCTGGGTTTTCTTTTTATAGTATTTTATATCTATACTCTATTATGTAAAATATTATATGTTTTACACTATTCCATTTATTATTTTTGAAATAAGCATATGTAGATATTATGAAATAAGAATTATACTTAATAGAAATGTAGTGGTATGTGTGTGTGTTTGTGTGTGTTAACTCAGTTTGTCTCAGATGGACCATGTTGGGAGCACTAGATCTAGTTCTGAGCACTATCTTTTTAGTAGTAACTTTAGAAAACAAAAGCGAGCACAAACATCAGTAAGCAAGATGGTCAATGATCTGTACCACTGAATGTCCTAAGAAAAGAAGGTTTCAGACGTGCAATAATGGACTACAAATATCTGAATTGCCCATAAGTGTTATTTGAACCTGGACTATTTTCTATGTAGTTCCATCATGTCAAACTAAGACCAATGAGTGGGTTGTCTCAGGGAGGCAGATATAAGAAAGTACTTTATAGAAATTACAGCTATTCATATCTAAGATAATTTAAGTCACCAACCAGAGCATTCAACTCTTTAAAAGTGTTCAAAGTAAAACTAGATAACCAGAACCTAGTAATTTAATAGAGCAAATTAATACTTTGAGTGATTTTATAGAAGACATAAACTCAACTTCTAAAATCAAGATCCTATTTCCCTTTAAGCCCTAGTAATAGAAGAATATAACCTTCTCAGAGTATAAAGCAAGTAATTGCTTTGAGAAGAATACTGTGTATGAGGTTATTTTCATTAATTCATTGATTCAACGAATACTTACAGAGGGATTGTGCTAAGTGCCTGGGAGTTCATGGAACAAAACACCACCAGAAGTGAATCTATTTAACAGAACTTAAAGTATATCAAACTAAAAAGTTTTTGCACAGCTAAAGACAATAAGAACAGAATAAAAAGACAAACCACACAATGGGAGAACATATTCGACAGCACTTCTGATAAGGGGTTAAAAACCAAAATTTATAAAGAACTTATAAAACTCAACACCAGGAAGACAAACAATCCAATCAAAAAATGGGCAAAAGAAATGAATAGAAATTTCTCCAAAGAGGACATACAGATTGCCCAAAGGCATATGAAAAAATGTTCAACGTCACTAATCATTAGAGAAATGCAAATTAAAACCACAATGAGATATCACCTCACACCAGTCAGAATGGCACTCATCAGCAAAACAACACAGAATAAGTGCTGGCCAGGATGTGGAGAAAAGGGAACCCTCCTGCACTGCTGGTGGGAATGCAGACTGGTGCAGCCACTGTGGAAAACAGTATGGAGATTCCTCAAAAAATTAAAAATCGAACTGCCTTTTGACCCGGCTATCCCACTTATAGGAATATACCCTAAGAAGACCATAGCACTGTTCGAAAAGAAGAAATGCGCCCCCATGTTTGTGGCAGCATTGTTCACAATAGCGAAGTACTGGAAACAGCCCAAGTGTCCGTCAGAGGACGAGTGGATTAAAAAAGCTTTGGTACATATATACCATGAAATACTACTCAGCCATAAGAAATGATGACATCAGATCATTTACAACAAAATGGATGTACCTTGATAACATTATACGGAGTGAAATAAGTAAAACAGAAAAAAACTGAGAACTGCATGATTTCATACACAGGTGGGACATAAAAACGAGACTATGAGACATGGACAAGAGTGTGGTGGTTACAGGATGGAGGGAGGGAGGAGAGGAAGGGAGAGGGGGGAGGGGAGGGTCACAGGGAAAACCAGATAGAAGGTGACAGAAGACAATTTGACTCTGGGTGATAGGTATGCAACATAATTGAATGACAAGATAACCTGGAGATGTTTTCTTTGAACATATGTACCCTGATTATTTATGTCACCCATTAAAATTAATAAAAAAAAGAAAAATAATAATAATGTAATTAAGAATTTGGAAAGCCTGAGGCAGGTTTCTGCAAGGGAAAACCATAAGCTCATTAATTTTCACATTATTAGAGTGTTGATGAAATGTCCTGTTACTGAAATAAAGTTTATTTTTTGAAAGAAAAAAAAAAGAAAAATCATTAAACACTTACCTAGAGTAGAGCATGCAATGGATCCTGAAATAGAAATTACAGATGGTTGTATGTCCAGGGCTTGCCCCCTAAGCATGTCTTCTCTGAAAGGGTTCCTTTTGCTTTTCTCTTTCTTTACTCTATCTTCCCCACTGACACCTCTGTCAGCTTCCTCAGTGACAGATATTTGTTCTTTCCATTTCTAGCTGAGAAATTTTAGGTATCAATCTCCTATATAACTCTGGATCTTACAAAACAGAAACCAGGGACCCATGAGTTCTGATATCATGACTCTTAGAAGGGTTACAAGGGTTCTCCAAAACTTTTGATTATTCTGGGCTCCTCCCTATGTTTCTCCCAATGACCCAGGTCTGGAGGTTTCCACATCACAGACCTAGACTCCCTTCTACTAAGTAGTGTGTTGGAGATGTAGTTTTAATGCTAACATACTATAAGCTCCTTTAATTAGTGTTTTGCAGCCTCCCAAGGTGCTTTCATATATATGATTGGCTACCATTTAAAAAGGAAAAAATAGTCTACATTGCTATTCATCTTCACAGAGTCGCCCATGGAAGAAGCAGAACTGCCCCTGTCAGAGCACCCACTTTGGTCATACTTTAGCCACAGTATTTGAACATATGGAGTAGTTCTGAATCTTCACTGTGTATTGGAATCACTCTCCGTGTTAGAGTTCTTCAGAGAAATAGTACTAATAAGATATATATATATATATATATATATATATATATATATATATACACACACACACACACACACACACACACACACACAACATACATACACATATATAAAGTAATATATGTACTAATTACTATCATATTAATTAATGTTAAACAAATATTATATATTAAATATTAAATACTTGTGTATATTAAATGTAACCTAGAGAACCAGAGAAGCCAGTGGTATAGTTCTGAAAACTGGAGGGCATATGGAATAAGTCCAGTCTGAGGGCAGGGAAATACCAATGTTCCAGCTCAGCAGCCGGGCCGATTGAATCCTCCCTTCTGCCTTTTTATTCTATTCAGGCCCTCAGTAGACTAGAGGAGGCCCAGAAATAACATTTAGTCAATTTTCTGGGGACCCCATGATCTCATCAAGTTGACACACTATTAACTATCACAGTCTGCAGACCTTAAAATGTATCAATGCCTCAGTCCAACTCCCCGGAAATTCATACTGAATTGATATAAATTACAACCCAAGCATTAAGATTTTAAAGGCATCCCAGGAGCCTGACCAGGCAGTGGCACAGTGAATAAAGCATTGGCCTGGGACTCAGAGGACCCGGGTTCAAAACCACGAGCTCGCTGGCTTGAATGTGGGCTCACCAGCTTGAGCGTGGTGTCTCTGGCTTGAGCATGGGGTCATAGACATAAACTCATGGTTGCTTGCTTGAACCAAAAGATGGCTGGCTTGAAGACCAAGGTTGCTGGTTTAAGTAAGAGGTCACTGGCTCCGATGAAGTTTCCCAGTTAAGGCACATATGAGAAAGCAGTCAATGAACAACTAAGGTGCCACAACTATGAGTTTATGCTTCTTATCTCTCCCTTCCTGTCTGTCTGTCTCTCAAATAAATATAAAAATAATAATAAACGCACCCAAGGAGATTTTTATGGATGGGCAAAGTTAAGAATCATCAATATTGACCCTGGCCTGTTGGCTCAGTGGTAGAGCATCAGCCTGGTGTCTAGAAGTCCCGTGTTCAATTCCTGGTCAGGGCACACAGGAGAAGCAACCATTTGTTTCTCCACTCTTCCTTCTCCCTCTTCTTCTCTCTCTTCTCCTCCTGTAGCCATGGCTCAAATGGTTTGAGCAAAGTAGGCACTGGCCACGGAGGATGGCTCCATGACCTCGCCTCAGGCACTAAAATAGCTCAATTACTGAGCAACAGAGAAGGATCCCAGACAGGTAGAGCATCACCTGGTCGGGGGCTTGCCAGGTGGGTCCCAGTCAGGGCACATGTGGGAGTCTGTTTCTGCCTCCCTGCCTTTCACTTAATTAAAAAAACCAAACAAACAAACCATCAATATAATAAATTATTTCTCCCTTGATGAAAAGTCAAAATGCTTCCCACTTTTTTAGCCATTGGTCCTCTGGGAGATATACATCTACATCCTTGAGGTACCTGCATGGTGTCTTCACTGTACTCCATGTAGTCAGCATGTTCAGACAGACCATGGCAAACTTTGTGCCTCCAAACCTGGTGAAAATAAATCCAAATATTTTCCCAAATCTTGTAGTTGATGGGAAGAGTTTATTTTATATTTACCACACTGTGCGACAGGCATAATTATCCCCATAATTATTCCCATATAGGAGGTGAACTGAGATTCAGAAAAAGGAAGAGAGGTGCACATGGCCAGGATGCTAGAAGATTTAAAAGAGAGGAAAAAAATCAAGTGTTCTGACTCCAAGTTTAAAAAGTATTAGGTGTCGTTATTTTATTTACTCCACAGACATGACAGTCGTGGGTGAGCAGAAAAAAAGCAAATGAATGGAAATGCAGTAGGCCTATGAGCAGGAAGAGAGCTAGCATCCTCATACAAAAACCCTGATACGTGTTCAGCCATTAGAGAGGTTTAGTCAGCTGTATTTACCGTCCCATAAATGACAAGAAGCATCATGACAAAAGGAAATTCTATGGTTCCAGGAAAAAAGATACCAAATTAAATAAATAATTCATAGACAGAGCTGAGATCACAGGGTTGGCGCTGATAACAAAGTATCTAAAGTAAGTGTTGATGTGTTTCTCCAACCAGCCAGTCTGCCAGTCCAGGTGCAGAGGGAAAAAATAAAACTCTTACAGATCTAGTAAAAGTTAAACAGACAATACAAACCAACAGTGGAGATGAATTCCTAATGGGTGACTCTTTGATCAAGCCTCGAAATATTTCATTTGCTATGGTAATGCAATTTCAAGGTTGTTTTAGAAATAAAAGCACATTTTCCTTCCTGCTTGAGTTTAGGCATAAATCCTCAAACTGTATTAAATCTAGATCCTTCCAGAATCATAAGACTAAAGATCAAGGATTATTAAAGAACTATAGACAATCCTTCACTTACAGGTAAGAAAACCAAGTCAGTAAATGATGGTGTGATGGGTCAACATTATCCCTGTCACGTCCAAGACAAGATTAGAATTCAGTTCTCTTATTTCCTTTTTGCTTAATTATTCAACATTCTTTACCCATTTCAGCACTACTAATGCACTCCTCTTTGAAATCCAACCATTCCAGTGGCAGTCAGAATACCATTCTTCATCAAGTTTCCATCATCTTTGCACAGAACATTATAGAACTGGCACTTGTGTTCTGAGCTTCTTTCCAGATAAATTATGTGTTAAGCTCTAGTTCAATATTGATTTGTAACATATTTTCTTTCATTTTACTCTTCCCCTAGCTATTCTTGCAACTCTGAGCTCCATGCATTCTAGAATTCCCAAATTTTGTGATTTTTCTGAAGGATGTGGCTTTATCTACCATGCCCAACAACCCAAGAGTCACTGCTTATAGCTGGATAAAAAAAAGTTGATAAAATTTCAAGTGAAATACTGTATTTATTTCTTTCATAAAAAACAGGAACCTATATGATTTAGAATCTAAACTCTAGAAGTTCACATAGGGCTTAAAACAAACAGTTATTCATGGCCACTACAAAAGAGGAAGACTTCACTTAAAAGAAACAAGTGATTATCTTAGCTAATGGAAATAAAGTGCATTTCAAGCTTATTTATGGTTGTTCATTTCAATCCTGAACTGTTGTCTATTTCTCAGGACATCAATATAAAAGGTAAATTGGCCAATGAGGAGGATTAAGTTTTATAGGAAAGTTAGCAGCATGGGCCAGATCACAATGGACAATCTTCCCTTTGCACATCTATAAACCAGGGAATCGAATGGGTTACTAAAAGATATGCTTCTCCTTCGAACATGCTTCAGCTTTCACAGGGGAGGAAATAAGAAATCACGTGTCTCTCCCTTCCCGCTATTCCTGGAACAGGAATTGCTCATGTTATTGGTCAATACCAGAACATCTATTGAGCGGTGAGTAGAGTTACTGCATTGGAAAATGACAAACATGTCACACAGTCTGTTCTAGCATCTCAGCCTATGACTTAGAGGGTGCAGCATGCTAGCTTAAGGTTGTCTGGTGATCTAGTCATCTGTGATTTGGAAGCAAGATAGAGAGAAGGCAAAGGGCCTCATTTAGAATTCCAAAATGAGGTAACAGGGGCTAGCTCACTATCAATGGTCTAATACTTTGGTCTACTTTGGTCTCTTCTGGCTATTTTTCCTTGTATGCAGAGCCCTTGGCAGGAATCTTAAAATACCCCTTTCAGGGGTCTGTTATTAAATAAGGTTGAATATATAAAGCATACAGTGAAGAGCCTGGTACACAATATGCTGCTGATGGATATTAGCTAGATGGTCTTGAATCTGTACTTAAACATTTGTTGTTAAATCAATGTGTGTGGACCTGGGCATCCTGAGCCTCACGATGAAATAAATCCCGGTGCTCTCATAAACGCAAAGCTCTTTGAAATTCTAGTAGGCGGGTCGTGTTAACTCAGGTAAGTAGAAGTGATGTTCTGGGCATTCCCTCAAGACTCGGGTATTGACTGAATGAGCACTCAGGGTGTAGAAACCAGCTTGGTGGTGGGTGGTAAACCATCGCTGGGCACATGCTACCTCCAGTTAAGCAGAAGGCTCTCATGCAAATTGCTTTCTGAATCATTAGCTGTCATCTCCCCTCACCTCACCTCCTGCAGCTGCTCTTTCTGATTCCACCTGCAAAGTTTTCATGTTGGGCTGGCTCCCAAGCCAAACATGTTGCCTCTTGTCAGCCTTTTTTCCTGCTGGGGGCTAGAACTGAGGCCTTTCCAATAAGCCACAGTGAGGATGCAGCAGGGGCTAGGGCATTTGCTGCAGGAAGACTCCTCCAAATTAAGGTGATGCATGCCTTTGGAAGAAATTTACATGCTGGTTCACAGGAGAATGTCAGCCAGTCTCCAGAAGTTATATGCTGCTATTTAGAAATCATCTGCCACTTTAGACTTTTCTAAAGCTTCTCTCAGCTGAGAAGTATCTTTAGTTCATGTTCCTCCTATTGGCTAGACACATGCTGATGATATTCCTTGGAATGTATGATTTTGAGACCATTTCTGGATCCAATCAGGCAGAATAAAATGAGGTACAGAACAGAGCTTTCACATGTGAGTAGCACATGAAAGGTCACTCAACCAGATTGGGGAACCCAAAGGGAGAGGTTGGCCCAGCCTCAGTGATGGGAATCATGGGTATTAGAGCGATTGAAAGTAAGTGGCCATTAGGTATGGCAACTCATGAGAGGCTAGAGTAAACTAGTTCAATTTGATCTGCAGAAATATTATTCTATAAATTTGTGAGGAATGTCATCCATCTTTATTTTTCTTGATTTGAGGATTGGTAAACTTTCATTATTGCTATGTCACTAATTATAATTAAGCAATTTCAAATATCTTCTCTAAATAATGAAGAGTATGCATGTATTTAAAATAAAACAAGAAGAAAACTATGCTTTACTTTACATATTTATTTCATGCTATATAGCCCTTAGTAGCTACATATTACACATTAATTGATACAGCTAAGGAATAGAAAAAGCTTTGTCTGACTCTTACCCACTCTCTATACTCCCTTCTATAAAAGTGTATAATATGGAACGTGATGGAGGGAGCATGAGCCCCACAGATAAACCACATAACTGCATATTAGTAGGCGAAAGAAGCCAATTTGAAAAGACTACTACACTAGGATTCCAACTATATGACAGTAAAACGATCAGTGCTTATCAGAGTCTAGTGGGGAGGAAAGGATGAATAGACAAAACATAGAAGTTTTTTAGGGCGGTGAAACTACTGTGTACGATGCTATGGATTCTGGGAGACAGTCATATAACAACTTAGGTTTGCTGATTTTAACAAATGTACCAATCTGGTGAGAGATGTTGACAGTGGGAGAAACTGTATGTATGGATGAGGGAAAGGACAGGGGGCATACAGAAAATTTCTGTACCTTTATGCTCAATTTTACTTGAGCGTAAAACTTCCCTGCATAAAAGTAAACATGTATAGATGTAAAAATCCCTAGCATCATGAGCAATTAAGATCATGTATTATTGTATTTTTTTAACTTTTATTTAAAAAGTTGTAACAAACATTTGCTGAATAATCAATTTTATTCAGTAAACTAATTCAGCAGAAACTAATCTTCACCTCTGATTTTAGCAACTCAACTAGTTGAAGAACTCAAGGAGAAGCAGGCACAAGTCCTCTCTGAGCAGGTTAAGGTACAAAAAAAAGAAAAGGAGGATGTTTTCATAAAATCCCAACTTCTTAATTATGATATAGTATCAGAAATGAAATAGCTTGGAATCTTCTAAAAATTATCTTTACCTGTAGTACCCCTGTAAAGCTAGAGTTAACACACATCTAAATCAAGTAGGCAGAGACTCCCATTACCTTATAAGTGAAATTAAATTTATAAAATGTTTTCTTTAGAATCTCTTTGCCTGGGTGCAGAGGAAAAGGGAGCTATATCCAAAGGTAAAATGACAAATAATAAAAAAATGGCTTTCTACATTTTTTAGTTAAAATGATGAAATAGCCTGACCAGGCAATGGCACAGTGGATAGAGCGTCGGACTGGGATGTGGAAGACCCAGGTTTGAGACCCGAGCTCTCCAGCTTGAGCGCGGGCCCATCTGGCTTGAGCAAAAGCTCGCCAGCTTGGACCCAAGGTCGCTGGCTCCAGCAAGGGGTTGCTTGGTCTGCTGAAGGCCCGCAGTCAAGGCACATGTGAGAAAGCAATCAATGGACAACTAAGGTGTCGTCATGAAAATGAAAAACTAATGATTGATGCTTCTCACCTCTCTCTGTCCCTGTCTGTCTGTCCCTATCTATCCCTCTCTCTGTCCCTGTAAAATAAATAAATAAATAATTAAAAATAAAAATAAATGATGAAATATATTTAGATTTTCTGCTATTTATGCCCACATATCTAAATAACTAAAGTTAAATATATATTACAGCAGAGGGTCAAGAGTTTCCAACTGATTAGTATGGTAAGAGCTGCCTGTTATGATGGCTGAATAAAACCAGCAGCCCATGTCCAGCCTCAGCCAGAAAATTAAAGAGTTCTGTGACCATTTGCTATAGACAGCGATCAAGGAAACTGAATATATATATATATATATATATATATATATATATATATATATATAATAAGTTATCAAAGTCCTATGCCAGTTTCCCTGATTATATAATCCTCATTTAATCTAGACTAGTTTGGTAATTATTCCTAGCTTCAATATGTGGAAACAGGCTGAAAGTGTGGTATGTCTGTCCAAAGTCACAACGCATCATCACTTCAAATGTCTCAAGGCCTACCTCTATGACCTGTGTAAGAGTCCAAAAGTCCTTTCTCTTCTGGCTATCCTCTGAGCCTTTCACCTTCACTTACGCTAAATTCAAGTCTTAACTCTAAGCTATCCTCTGCTACCCACTACAAGATGCCTCCCAACCTCCTAGAGACATTAACCATTCTTAACAGAGTATTTGACATGTAGTAGGAGCTTTAGTGAGTGAATAAATGAATATATACAACACGATTAAAATTGTCATGTAATGAAAAGAGGAACAGGCTATGAGAAGTTAAGAAACTTCTTTCAAGTGAGGAATGGAGCTGAAATTCAAATTCCAAAGCCCATGTTATCAGCCATCAGAACAGTCTGAGTCATCTTCAACAGGGGAACTCACTGGACTCTAAGTAGCACAAGGGAGGTGCTAGGTACTTAATGCACTTTATTTTGTATAAATAAAAAATGCAAAAACAAAACAAAAAAAAACTTGTGTAAAGACAGACTGAAACCTTAAACTTTCCCCGATAATGGTGAGTGTTCCCATGTGGGGGTCTTTGTCTAACTCACAGAATGACCTGGAACAAGCAGCTTTCCTTACAGCCTCCATTTCCTCTTCTGTCAGATACTGTTGACAGGTCTTGTTCTACCTGCCTGATAGAGAATGTGTATATAAAGCACCTTGGAAAGTATAAAACTTTCTTTAGAAGCAAGGCAATATTTTAAATATTACTGCTATAGGACTCCTTAAAAAGAAACCTCAGTTTATTAATTGTGCAGCAAAACGCTGCAAAGTGTAAGGCAAAAGATTTATGATAAATAATAATTCCAACTAAATTGCTTTAATGGTTAAGTAAGAAAAAGGCAAATTTACTCTCTGAACTATTTTGACTTAAGACAAAGGACATTCCTCAAGAGTTTGGGGAAGTTTAGACACAGAGCCTCGAACTCTAGACTACAATACGGTGCTTTTTTCCTGAACTTCTTCTGGCAGTCTTGCTATGAGTTCAGTTGCAATGTAATGTATTCCTGCATTTCATTTCTCAGCAAGAACAATATTTACTCACAGGAGAAATACTTTTCTAAGGAAAGACTGTCTCTGGGAACTTTCAAAGACATTTGAGAAACTCTTCAGCCCAAGCCATGAAATCATGAGCATTGGTTTCTGCCTCTCTGTTCTCAGGGAACATTTTTAAAAAATCTTCCATTTAAGTTTATTGCAAACATCCATCTTCCCTTTCCAAACAAATAGCAATTAACAAAACATTATTGATTTCCAGTTTTCCTAGATGTCATTTTCTAATGTATATATTTTAAACAGTTTCTATCACCAGTTTGGCTTCTTTCAACAGTTTCTTGTCTCCCTATCTGATTTCTGGCTTTGTATGGAATTTTTTCATTCATCACTTGCAATTTACTTTGAATAATTATTATGTCAACATTCACCATTATTTAATTACATTTATTTTTTCAACTTCTAATTTAGTAACCTATAGTAAAATAATACCATCTAACTACAATAGTTTATATTTATGTAAAGATTATTTGCTGGACATAGTTGTAAATGCTTCTCAAATCCTCACTAAATCCTATAAGTACTATTAACCCTATTATTTGACAGATGAGAAAAGTGAGGTAGGCATAAAATAGTTAATTTGCCTGACACCACACAATTAGTGATTGGCATCACTGGGATTCTTCTGATAGAAGTTTGCAACCTCCTTCCCAAGGGCAACAACTCTGTCTGAATTGGGTAAAGTCCTAAGGTTTAGTTACAGCAGTTATTTTAAATCAGCCTCCTTTTGCAATGTACCCTGTCTCTATTGAGCTGCGACTTCAGTTTTTTGGAACTGTCCTTTTTTTCTCGTATCTCAGGGCTGGGAATAGTATAGACACATAGTAGGTTCTGAATTAATAAAGTTTCATCTCCCTGTGTTGCTCATTTCTCACACTCTCCCCATCACTGCCAATGTTTAGTTAACACATACCTCTGACCTTAGCTCAAAGGGCACAGCCACAGGTAAGTCTTTTTTGGACCTTCTGAAATCTCCTTTTCCTTTCTTACTTAGCATCATTGTTCATTATTCATTTTGCATATATTTGTACAATCACTTAATTGATGTCTGAACCTCTTCTACCTACTGGAGCTTTTAGTCCTACATGCTTTCTAAAATGTAAGATCTATGACTAACTACATTGGCTATGTCTGATTTGTTCATCACTGTAGCATAGTATTTGGTACATGGGAATTATACAGAAAATGTGCTAAATGAAGGAATACAGAACTTTGTAAGAACACATAAATAAATGACTGATCAATAAATTTGTTTGATCGTAACATAAACAATGACAGCACCAAGTTCAAAATGTACCATATTCGAACTGGGTTCCTATTTGCTGTTTACCCTGCCTACTAGAACAGAAAAAAAAAACCAAAAAAAAAAACAGACAAAGTCTGACTTTGCCATTATGTGTATTGGCTGAAGCTGATGGGTTGGGTTTGAAAGACAGGATGCTTTAGGAATAATTCTGCTACTGTGAACTATATATATATATATATATATATATATATATATATATATATATATATATATATATATATATGAGACTTAGGTTAAAAATCTATGTTTAGTAAGTTTGAGTAAAGAATGGAATAAGAGCATCAGCCCATTAGTTTAGGTATTTCATTCAATTGTCCCATTTCCATGAATTTAGATGCCTTTTGCTCCAACTCACCCAAGCATTTATACCATGTTGAATAGTGAAATATCAACGGATACACAGAAAATTTTTTTCCCAACTTTAGCGGAGAACACATTACCATGAACTTGTAAATTTAAAATTCAACTTCATTGGCATGCATAGAACCAAGTGACTTTTGTTAAAGTCACTGGAAACTTGATGACTGTGTGAGAAGATGAACATTTGAGAAAGTGCTTTCTATTTTAAAGTCAGGAAATTAGAAATATTTCAATGAATCATATTTTTTCATACCTGGCATTCAAGTAATGGTGAAATTCAATATTTATACATGAGATTTTTTTAAAACCTTGTGCATATGTACTGCTATAGAATAAGAGTAAAAGTAGTCCCAACATCTCCAAAATACATTATAGTATAAAACAAACAGAACAACAACAAAAACCAGTTGTCATGTTTTAGCTCTACTTATTTATAAAATAATTGTTGTATACATAAAAATTAAAATATAAGACTTAGAAATGAATTGTACTCTGAAGAGAATTTTCAAATATTGATGACTATTTTACACGTGATTCATCCTAAAATCATGAAAGTACAACCCTCCATTGTATATGTTTAAGAAGACACTCACGATGCAGAGAAAGTACTGCATCTTACTGTGCATATTGGTTTAGGTCTTAAGATACATAGAATTTGTCCCCTGCATTTCTGTCAAACACATCTGACCAGCTGCTATAAAAGAAGAATGTTGTGCAAAGAAAGTGAAGACACACATTTATGTTGAATAGAGCTGGGTAGGAGTAGAGGAAATTTCCTTCACTTTCTAAAATGAACTAGTCAAATTTATTGAATATCCACCAAGTGTAAAAACAAGATTGAGCATTAGGGAATTGGAAAAACCAATAATGTATACTTTAAGGCTTCAAGGAGCTGATACTGCCAGCTGATAATGTCATAGAAACATTAAGATTGTAAAAGTAACCAGCACAGTGAAGAACATTATACCATCATTTTAGATAGCACTCAGTCAAATAAGTGAGTTAAAACACACTTCTATGAGAAAAATACAGCTATTATTAATAAAAATTGACTTTATTTGGATTGAGGGGGAAAACTTTGTTGAAAGAACCTATGAACACATTAATGGTTTACTGATTGACTGACTTATTTATTCTGAAAAGGATAACATTTTCTTAAGTCCAAGTAATAATGGGAGTAAAGTAAAGGCCAAGTAGAATTTTGGACTGTGAAAAATTTAAATGACTTTAAAAGGAAACGAAGAAAAAATTGGAATAGCAGAAAAAGAAAAGAACTTCAGAGAACTGAATGCAGTCAGATGAATAGATATTTAGTGTGTGAAAAGAAGCATGGAGTAGAGCTAGAAATAAATTTGGGGGCATAGGAATATGAATTGTTTTGAATGCCAAGCTAAAGAATGGAGATTTTATCTGGCAGGCTGCTTTTGAACAGAAGGAAGCCAAGGTTGAGAAGTAAATTTCTCGTCATAGTTGCAGGCTGAGTCAGTCAGTGTGGTCGTCTCTCTTTCTATAGTAGGAAGTTGTCCAAAGGAAGAGTTGGGTGGAATACTGCGCTGGTTGAGGACAAACCACTCCTACCTTTACTATTAAAATTGCTGAAACTCTAAACCTTGAATGGAACAAGCTCTGGCTTAACTAAGATCAATACTTCACAAATAAAAGATAAAACCAAGTTTCATTGAACTTGGACCAAGACACAGGAGTGATGAAAGGCCTAAAAATAAGCAAGAATTCAGTATTGACAACAAAATTAAAGAGTCCAGAATGAAGGACTAGAGAAAAGTAAGAACAGAGAAAAGAAGATTTGGAGAGTTTATTATACCTATTTTTACATAACAGGGGTTTCTTGATATCCAAGTATGCTTATCTAAGTCCTCATTTTTTAAGTTGTTCATAGAATTCTTCCCTTCTAAACATGATATGAACATAATACCATATATACGAGTGTGTTTCAGCCACAGGTCCATGGAACATTGCCGGGCTGCCAGAAATTTTATGCGGGACTGTGAAAGAGTTAACCACCCTGATGTGTGAAGATTATAGAGTCAAGGTGGTAACTCTTTCACATACCAGCACAAAATTTCTGGTAACCTGGATTGAAAAACACTAATATATTCTATATATACATATATATTTCTATTAGAAACCAAATTCAAATAAACTGCAAAGTGAAATTTTAAATCTTGAAGATAGATTATCATGAAGCCATTGTAAATAATATCAGAAGTCTACTAGAATAAACATATAAAGGCATTGATAAATGAGATCTGGCAAATATATATTTAACAATTCAAGAGAGAAAGGGACACAATAAGGACTACAAAATAAATTTATTTGGATATCAAATAATTAAGAAAGGTCCTTAGGAAAAATGATATATGCCTTAGATAAATTTTTACCAGAATTGTCCTGCTTGATTGAGCTGCTAACACTGGACATCCTGGTGAAAGGCAGGGTTCTATGCTATGCTTGAGTTTTGTTGGCATACTTACTCAAAGCAACATGTAATTCTTTTTTCATTCTAGCAATTGTGCATTATTGCAATTTAATCTAAATTTAATAGATATAAGTAAAAAATTACTAGCTTTATTTAATGACAAACTGTTTCAACATAAATTTCAAATTAAAGTTATTTTTGAAATTAGTATTCTTAAACTTTTGTCACTAATTTTTTCAGTTTTATTGAGACATAACATATAAATGGTTTTTGTTTGTGGGTTTATGCGTTTTTGTTTCTGAGTATAAAACATCATCGGAAAACATTCTTGTACCTGAGCAGGATATATGCAATGGGGAGTGAACATGCTATATTAGTGATATTATCTGACTAGCCATAGAATACAATCAAAATAAGAATATACTTACATATAACACAGAGAGATAGAGGGCAGGATAGTAAACCTTGCAGGGAAGGGGGGAAAGCGATGGGGGGAGGAACAGACAGGGACAGACAGACAAGAAGGAAGTAAGACAGGAAGCATCAACTTGTTGCAGCACTTTAGTTGTTCATGGATTGCTTTCTCATATGTGCTTTGACTGGGGGCTCCAGCTGAGCCAGGGACCACTTGCTCAAGCCAGCAACCTTGGGCTCAAGCCAGTGACCTTTGGGTTCAAACCAGCAATCTTCAGGCTCAAGCCAGCAACCATGAGATTACGTCTATGATCCCATGCTCAAGCCAGCACCCCGTGCTCAAGCTGGTGATCCTGTGCTCAAGTTGGCAACCTCAGGGTTTTGAGTCTGGGTCTGAGGTCAACACTGTATCCACTGTGCCAGTGCCAAGCCAGTAACCCCTTGCTCTTGACAGTGATCTTGGGCTTAATCCAGTGACCTTGAACTTCAAACCAGGGACCTTTGGCTCAAGCCAGTGATCATGAGATCATGTCTATGATTCCATGCTCTAGCTGGTGACACTGCGCTCAAGCTGGTGAGCACTTACTCAAGCAGGAGACCTCGGAGTTTTGAAAACATCAGCATCCCAAGTCAATACTCTATCCATTGCACTACCACCAGTCAGGCATGCCAGTAAATATTAAACCTAGCTTGTTACTCTAACTGTAACAATGATTAAATATTACCAATCTAGTAATCAAAGTTATATAGTCTGTAACAAATCCAAAGCATATAATCAATCCTAAACTTTTACCTCTGGCTGAGTTCTTGTTACAGTTCAACAGCCCATCCCCTCTTAGAATAAGGAAAGTTAACGCTGGAGGTGAATCACAGATATATGGCTGACACACATCAAGAATTAACATCAGAGCGAGAAGAATGAATCCTCAAACGCCAACCCTTTCTCCCACCATACTGAAGCTTAAAGTTTGGACTCAACAATAACACCGAGAGGACCGTGAAGTCCAGCTAGTCATGAAGATAAGAACTTCCCCCCCTCAAGAGAAACTGCACATCTGCCCTTCTTCTAGGAGCTCTCCCACTCCCAAATTCCCCAGATCCCCTATATAATCTAGCCAAGACGTCTAAGTTAAGATAGGTTTTTGAGGACAGGAGACCCCTATCTTGTCAGGTGGCTAGTACTTGAACAAACCTCTTTCACCAGCACCTATGTCACAAATATTAGCTTTCCATGCCATGGCAGGTAGCAAGAACCTATGGGTTGTTTTACCTAGTTACATAAATTTTATTTCAGAAATTAGATATAGGTCCAATAGACAATATTTTTTTTCTTAAGTGAGAAGTGGGGAGGTAGAAAGACAGATTCCTGCACGTGCCCTGACTGGGATCCACCCAGCAAGCCCCCTACCTGGGTGATGCTCTGCCCATGTGAGGCTGTTGCTGTGTTGCTCAGAAACAGAGCTATTTTAATGCCTGAGGTGAGGCCATGGAGCCATTTTTAGCACCAGGGGCCAACTTGCTCTAACCGAGCCATAGCTGCAAGGATGAGAAGAGAGAGATAGAAAGAGAAAAGGGGAAGGGGAGGGGTGGAGAAGCAGATGTTCGCTTCTCCTGTGTGCCCTGACTGGGAAGCAAACCCAGGAAATCCACATGCCAGGCCAACTGGCCAGTACCAACAAATTTTGTAAAGTTAAATTTTTCTAATAGTAAAATTCACTTAAAGAGTTAAAACTTTCTAACAGATGTGCATTCTAACTATAGAATCAGCTGAATATTTTTCCATAGCTAAATGGGTTTATAGCAGGGATATAGTGTAGATTACCATATCAGAAATTGGATAAGCTTAACTGTGGGCCTCCTTCCAAATGCTAAGATTTTAATGGGCATAACTGAGACTAGAACAGCATTTTCCAATGTTTTTAGAAACAAGAATCCTTTAAAACTTCTATTGACAAAGGGTTGTTTAGCCAAATGAAGTTAAAAAAAAAAAAACACTTCACACCAAATTCTACTTAACATGTAAATTCACAGGGCATATTGCAGCTCATTACACATCTCAAAAGTCCTCCAGTCAAAAAACAAGTTTAATTTTATTGAACAGAGCATTTTTCAAATTTATTTTAGTCCACAAACCTTTCTTTTCTTTCATTATTTTTTCATTTAACATCAAGTACAATCCCATTGAAGCACAGGTATTATAAAAAATATTTAACAAACTTAGGGTGTGGCACTAAATAATTAGATAGATGGCTATCTGACTAATTAGAATGACCATAAGATTAGCATTCTTTGGAACATATTTACCACCTCCCCCCAAAAATCTGGTTTAATCTGAGATCCTATTTAATAATCTAGTGCCATCAACCTGAAAATTGACATAATTATCAGATTTATTTTTTTGCTTATAGTGGCTGAATTTAAATTAGCTGAGATAATGCAAATTATTACTAAAAGTTCATAAGCATGACTATCACATTTTCTTAGCATTGTGGTCATTTCACTGAATCGAAAATCATCTCCCTTTTTGTTTTCTCTAAATCTATGTACTCTGGTTAACCAATATCACCCTGTTAAATTTAATTGTCTAAGGAAAAAAAAAAAAATCTCCCTTTAAAGGAAAAAAAAATTATTTTGCTATGGAAAGTTTAGTTCTAACCATCAGAAACTTAAGACAATTTTCAAACCTACGCTAAAAATTTATAAATAAATAAGGAATAGGAGAAGTTTATATTAGCTATAAAATATTGCTTCTTAAATCTAATTTAAAAAATAAATAGCAAAGATTGGATGTTAGGTTATTTTCCCTTGTGACTACCACATGCTTAGAATGGTACAGCATTAGAAAAGTGTAATATTGTAGTTTATAAGAAATATATGTTTGGTCTTTGTTCTGTTTATAGTGGAGCTTCTAAAGTCACTGGCATTTCCTAAGTGAGGGCTGCAATAATGTTATCTTGTGTTATGTTAATAAGGAGACCTTTGGACTTCACCTAAGAATGGGGCTGGTTGCCTGTGGAGCCAACTGAGTGATTATAGGTTTGGAACTTTCAGTCCCATACCCCTGACCTCAGGGGAGAATAGAGAGGCTGAAGATTGAGTTCAATGGCCACTGGCTAATGACTGAATCAACATACCCATATAATGAAGCCCCATAAAAACCAAGAGGACATCGTTTGTATATCTTCCAGGTTGGTGAACACGTGGAGATTGGGGGGGGGGGGAGATTGGCTCACTTATAGTGGGCATTGAAACTCCATGCTCCTACCCTATACCTTCCATTTGGCTGTTTCTGAGTTAAATCCTGTATAATAAGGTGACCAACTTTTTTACAATGAGGAGGACAAAAATAAATTGAAGAAAACAATATCATAAATAAAAGAAACATTTTATTCATTGCAACAATACACTATAATATGATAAATGCATAATAAAAACATTTGTAATATTTTATATTGTAATTCTGCTTACATGCCTATTAATTTTTAATGATAATTGTAAGGAAAAAGTACTCATTTAGATACAAATACGTCATATCACATGCAATGGATCAACTCTGCATTGATCGAATATGGACATTTACAAATTAGTCTTCCAATATCAAAAAAGGTGGACATGTAGGAGGACAGTTTTCGAGGGAGGACGGAACTTATAAAAGAAGGACTGTCCTCCCTAAAGGAGGACTATTGGTCACCTTAGTATAATGAACTGGCCAATCTAGTTAAGTAAAATGTTTTTTTGAGCTCTGTGAGCCATTCTAGCAAATTAACCAAACCCAACGAGAGGTTTGTTGGACCTTCTTACCTATTGCCCATGGTTCAAAGAAGGTGACAAGCTGGACTTGGCCACTGGCATCTGAAGTGGTGGTGAGGGGCAGTCTTGTGGGACTGAGCCTTCTACCTATAGAATCTGATGCAATCTCAAGGTAGATAGTGTCAGAATTAAGCTGAAATCTAGGAAAGAAGCTGGCATTGAAGCATTGCTTGGGGCTGTGAGGAAACCTCCCTAGTACCCCATTAGAACTGGGGTGCTCAGGGTCCTTTAATAATTTTTCTGGTTTCCTGATTCTTTGAATTCATGACACAACAACCTTTAAAATATACATATGTGCATTTGCCCCAAGTCCACCATAAACTTCTGATGCACACCTAGGAGATTAATAAAAGTCAAGAAAGGGAATAAGGGCTCTAAAAGTAGTAGATGAGGGGACATAAATCCCACAAAAATTTCCACTATTTATCTTTTTTATATTAATAATTTTTAATGTGACCTTATTAGACTGTCATAGAGAAAACCACAGTCCCAAAGTGAGTGTCATTTATGATACCAAACATAGACTTAACACACAACCTAACTGCAATTTTTACCTTTATTAACAAGTGGGTCTCCTCGTACTCCCTAGGAAGCAGAGGCAATCTACATGATATAAACCTCCCCACTAAATAATGTACCATCCTAAAAAGAATCTTTTTTTTTTTTTTTTTTTGCTAATATCTCCTCTAACACAGCCTTCTTCCTCTAAAAACCTGTCATTTTGTACAACCTCTCATAACATCCTTTGTCCCAGTAGAGCCTGAGCTCTACATCGATCAGGCATTCCTGATTCGACTTGCCTGTGAAGTGCAGTGGGTCACTCCTGCTTAACAGCAGGGCTGGCAGCGTCTTTGAGACTACTCTTGAGGCCTCTATGAGGATTCTACTATTTGGTACCAGGACCAATTGCCAGCAGAGGAAAGACATGAGTGACACACAAGTTAGTTGCAAGAATCATCCTATGGCGTGCCTGGGTACAGCTTAATGGAGCCCCGTCAACATGCTCCTCTCAGCTGTCCTTGGTCAGAGCAGTATAGAGACAGTCCACGCTCAATGTTATAGTCTGGATTACTAACTGCTACTGGGGGCCTCAGCTTTATTACCCTTTTCTGGCATTTGCCTTCTAAGAGGTGTTAACCTATGGGATTACACTTGAAGCCATTTTTGGGGAGTTCCTCGCAGGGAGCTCTTATTATCTATATATATAATTTCATACACACACTAACTGGGCCCTGCACAGAAGGCATTTTCTTATCTATCATATCTGTACACACTACATTAGCTCCTACCCAGAGGGTGTAGCCTTATTCACTTGCCTTAATGGCTTTTCATATTATATCCTAATTTATTTCTATATATCTTCTATATTTTTCTATATTTCTATATATTTAATTACTATAACATTATATTACTGTAACATCCTTCTATTTGTTAGCTGAGCTGCTAGATCTACAAATCTATTCAGTGAATAAAAAAATTATTTTAAGAAAAAGGCTGAAGAAAACATGGTTGTAAACATGGAGAAAAAGAAAGGTGAGGGAGAATTTGACGTTAGTATTCAGTATGCCAAGAAATGTGAAGGAAGAAGCAGTTATTAGAATGCAGCCAGAAAATGCCAGATTTGAGGAGACACTTTCTGATAAGCAGAGAAGTAAGTTTCCCCCCTTTCCTTTGATTTTGGTCAAGATGGGGAGAGGCTCCTGGAGACTGACCACAAAGGGGATTGATTGTGTCCACAGCAAGTCTACTTACTGCTCAGATCCTGATACATACCAACTACCAGAAATCATCTGGGACCAGGAAGGAGATAGTGCTGCATAGATGTAAATACTTATTTGTTTGCTAAGTAACTGATAAGACTATAATTCCTGCTACCCAGCACACAAACTAGATGTAGTTTTAAGTGGACGATTTAATTTATTACCATTCACAATTCAGATGGGACAGAGCTCCTCAATGATTAAAATAAAATCAATCTTCTTTGATCTTCATGCATCACCATCTGCAAACATTGCTCTCTGCCACAGATTACCTGTGTTCAACTGTGACTGAGACAGAGGTGCATTTTATTTTTCTTCCTGGACACACAGAACAATTACCTTTTCCAGGCTCCTTGAAAGCTAGGTATGGGTGATTATTTTGCATTTTGGCCAAGAGTACATCTGTCTACTACTTCCAATCTGTGCTATCCATGTTCCTTTCTGCTGTCATATAGTAGATGATGTATCTAAGACAACATCATAAGATACAGGGGTACAGGTTCCTGATTCACTGTATAAAGACAATCAGCTAAGAAAGAATTACCTGGTTCACACTGGTTTCTGACATTAGAAATAAAGATTTGTTAAGTTAAGACACTTGGATTTAAGTAGTGTCTATTATATTATAGTATCTATCATTGATAATCCTAACACTCATAGCTAAATTGGTACACTGGTAATAAACATGAACTAGTGATGAGCCAACTCCACACCAGCCCTCTCCTATTCGCATTGTCCATTTACTCTACCTATCAGAAATAGTGTTTCACATACTACTTCTTGCTGACCATGTCAGTCTAGAATTATCCATTTTAAACGCTCTCTATCTCCTCTTCCAGCTCAACTTACCAATAAGGAAACTGACATTATCCCTCTTTTTCAGTGATTTTCAACTGGTATGGTGTGTCACAAAAGTTTTTAAAACATGAGATACCTGACTATGTAGTCGGGGGAACTGATTTCTTTTCCCTTAGGTTGTCAAATAAAAGGAAAAAATGACAACAGCCAACACGACAATAGCTGTCTAATGTTAATGAATAAAAAATACCTATTTATTTTGTCAAATTGGCAAAAAATATAAATTTTGGTGTGCGGCAAAATTTTAGTAATTAGTTTATGTGTGCCATGAGATGAAAAAGGTTGGACATCACTGCTCTATATAGATATATGGCCATGAAGAAATCCTATCAAGAAGGGCTCTGCTGTAAAAGTTTTCATTTGTTTTGTTAGCTGTTAGATTTACATGTTGGTTTAAAGAAAAAAAAAAGACTTTAAAAGGAGAAAGCTGAGTGGCTGAACCTAATGTCTATAATGAATTAGGCACATATATTTTTCTTCTGAAACTTCTACCACATCACTTCTTATTTTTTGTAACAGAGACAGAGAGAGTGACAGACAGACAGACAGGAAGGGAGAGAGATGAAGCATTAATTCTTCATTGCAGCACCTTAGTTATTCACTGATTGCTTTCTCATATGTGCCTTGACCAGGGGGTTACAGCAGAGCAGACCGAGTGACCCCTTGCTCAAGCCAGCAAACTTGGACTCAAGCTGGTGAGCCTTGCTCAAACCAGATGAGCCCATGCTCAAGTGGGAAACCTTGAGGTTTTGAACCTTGTCCCCACATCCCAGTCCAATGCACTATCCACTGCGCAACCGCCTGGTCAGGCTACCAGGTCACTTCTTGAAAACTAATTTTTCTATTCTGCCGATCTTTATTTTTTACATAAAAATTGGCTGTTTTTCCTAATGTCAATGTCACAGATAGAAAATAGAATTGTTCTTGTGTCCCAACTCAAACCAAACAATAAAGAATAGTTTATACTATACAAAAGGATCTTGAGGTCATGTCTATACCCAAAGAGAGAGAATGTCATAATAGACTATCAAGTACTATAATGAACATAAAAGGGACAGGTGGTGGCACATGTACTAGACATTTATTTCCCTGACCTAATTCATTTCCTGGTTATATACAGTAAAAATCACAATATTAATTTAGCTTTTTGTGGGTTGCAAGATACTGACAATCTATCCACCCATATAACTAACATTTTTTTGAGTACTTAATCTGTGCAGTGGACTGTGCTATCTGCCTAAGGCAGTAACAAATTAGACCCTAGGTCTTCCCCAAAGGAACTCATGGAGGAAGACTTACATATCCCTGAACATTAATTAACACAAGATAATGGACCAAATGGGTGGTTTGCTTCATTAAATAGTTGAAAGAAAACAGAGAGAAAAATATCTCAGAAGAGTTGAACAGTTTTATTATCATTGATTTTTGAGTCACCACTAATCAAAGGACAAGTTTAGCAGATAGAAATGCTTAGAATCTCATTAAATGACTGCAAGAGCCAGGCACCTTCTAAAGTTTTCTCTAACCTCTCAGTTCAGTTTTTATTTCATGGAGAAACAGCTTGGTAAGCCGAAGGTCATGTTCTTGTAGGTTCAGAACAGAGATGATTTAATGCACCGAGTGAGCTACCTACTGGACTGCCACCGAAGGTCACAAGATTTTGAATCATGGGAGGATTTAATGACTTGGGCAACTTTCTTCCCAGCAAATATGTGCAAGCTGGATGATGAATAGTACTGACGTATAATATATGATGCTGATCATGCATTTAAATTCTCTAAGAAATGGAGGAGAAACAATTAGCAAAGGGCATTCTTGACTTAGTGGAGCAGCAGTGCATCTCTGACTCCCGAGGCACTCATTTTAGCAGTCAGCCCACAAGACTTATCTTTAATTTCTGCAAAATCTTGTTTTAGCTAGAACTAATGAGAACATGATCTTAATGGATGTCTCATGTTTCTCATGCCGTGTGGCTGTGGGATTTTATGACCCAGAGTCAACAGAAAAGGCATCCTTTGTGTTTGGTCAGTCTTGTTGCTGTCTTAGTATCATTATAAAAGGACAGTTCAGGGACTGTGTGAGGACAGGTGCAGTGCATTTCTGCGGTCAGAGTGGACCAGTGAATGAAATCACATTAGAGAGGACAAGGGGATAGGGTTGCTATTCCTGGCTCTGGCACCTTTTCAAAGAATAACCTTGGCTGAATCATTTAAACTCTTTGAACCTCAGTTTTCTCATCTGTGAAATGAGGGAAAGAACAATCTGCCTCTTCATTCCCTCTCAGGTTTGTTTTTGTACAATTAACTAGGTTAGGGCTATAAACTGAAGTACATTGAGCCCATGAAAAAAAAAATAGAGGACATTACCTATGTACATCATATTTTTTTATCATAAATAATTTCCAAAGCTGAAGATAACCTTGTAAAAGAACTATGTAAATTTGTTTGTTTGTTTTTTAAACAAAGGCTCAACTCACATCCCTGAATTAGAAAAGAGAACTTTCTAAATCCACTTTTAGATAGAAAGGACAAGAATGTCTTAGATTCTGCTTCTATAATATTTCCTTAGTTATTATCTTTTCAGACAATATATGTTATATTTTGGGAGTTTGCTGTTGCATAGTTGAGTGTAGGTAAGGAAATTTTCTTTCCAATTCTCTAATAGAAAGCGAGTGAGTGAGGGAGGGAAGAAGAAAAAATGAGGGAGGAATAAATAGAAAATAAATCCACATGGCTAAAATAAACTGACCTGAAAAGATAAAACAAATTCATAATTTAAAATACTACATAATACAAATGAAGTTAAAGATGTATTTACCTATTTGACTGGAAATGGATTGATCTGATTTTCTAGATAATGTCCTGTATGTCCCTAAGTAAAAACCATTAGTATTGCCTTAAAAAGAGATTCGAGATAAATATTTCCAACATTACTGCTTCCACTTAACATGATCTATTCAAACCTTCCCAAATAAAAAAAAGATGTGTATTGAAAGAGAGAGAGAGATAGTTTAGAAGGATATAGATTATAATATATTCATAGACTGTTTTGATCATTTATTTATTTGGAAAGCCAAGATAACCAATAAGCTATTAAATCTAAGAAAAAAAGCTCAACATATTGGCTAAAAAGAAGTCAATACACCAAAATCAACTGTATTTCCCAATTGGATCAATAAAAAGATAAAATACAAGATATATTTTCAATAGCAACAAACACTATAGCATATACAGCTTTATCTAATAAATAATCTAAATATTCTTCACAGTGAAAACTTTAACTCTCCATTAGAGGACACGTGAGTAAAATAAATGTATGGCACAGTTATAAATGAGATGACATAACACTATGTCAATGTCCTTATGTTGCTCTATAGATTAAATGCACTTTCAATAAAAAATCAAGCCTTTTGTTTTGAGGGACAGCATGAAAAAGTGGTTCTAAAATTCATATAAATAATTAATGACTCCAGCCTGGCCTGTGGTAGCGCAATGGATAAAGTGTCGACCTGGGAACACTGAGGTTGCCAGTTCAAAACCCTGCACTGGTCTGGTCAAGGCACATATGGGAGTTGATGCTTCCAGCTCCTCCCCCCTTTCTCTCTTTCTCTCTCTCTCTCTCTCTCTCTGTCTCTTCTCTAAAATGAATAAAATAAAATTAAAAATTAAAAAAAAATTAATGACTCCATACAGCTAAGGCAGTATTTGAAAATAAGACCAAGATGGAGAACTCGTCTTCCCAGACACTGAGATACATCAGGAGGGCATAACGGGTAGCAACAGTGTGATGCTGTTGGGAGAAATGGCCAACAAGGAAACCCACCCACATAGGCAACCTAGAATAAGAGCCACACATGAATGGGAAGTTGGCATTTGAAAGAAACAGCATCAGAATTGTGTGGTAAAAGTTTAATTATAGCTTCTTGGGAAACAGAGGATTACCATATAAAGTTTTATAAGACTTGATCTCAACTTAATGATATCACTTTTATAGGGCTTGGCAAAAGTAGGTTTACAGTTGTGAGTAGGCAAAACAGAGTTTATTCTTGTATAACTTATTTATTAATTATTGTATTATTTATTATTAACCTAGTTTTGCTCACCCCTGTATTGTGCTCAGTACTTTGGAGCTCGCTTTATCTTTATAGAAACATACTATGAGGTGAGAAAAACTGAGATGTAAGAGATAATGTGACTAGCCTAAGAAGTATGTGGAAGAGCTGTAACTAAACCCACACATCTGTCCGCAGAGCTCATTCTAAGAACAATTACATTGTTCCATCCCACACTGTATAAAGCTCAAATTCAATAGGTTTAAGAGCTAAATGTGAAGTACCAATTGCCAGTTATAAAAATAGTCACATGATATATAGTATAGCACAGGGAATATAGTCAATACTATAATAACTATGTGTTGTATCAGATTAGTAATAGATTTATCAGAGTGATCACTTGATAAGGTATATTAATGTCTAATCACTGTTTTACATCTGAAACTAATACAATATTGTATGTCAATTGTAACTGAAAAATAAAAATTTAAGAATAATATTAAAAAAAGAATAATCTAAAAATGATTTTAAAAGAACTAAATGTGAAGAGTAAGATCTAGAATAAAAGAAACTACAAGAGAATATATTTTGATTTCAGGGTAAAGAAGAAAATAGAGTTAAAAATGAGAATCATGTATAAAGTAAAACAAATAAGTTTGACTATATGAAAATTAGTGTTTTATGGACAATAAAAGATACAAAAGTCAGTGTTAAAAGGAACTGATAACTAGAAGACATATGCAAAATCTAAAAGTCAATAACAAATCCATGTTTGAATACAAGATAACTACAAATCTAACTAAAAGCATTGGACATTCAATAGAATAATGCAAAGTTTATAAATAGGCAATTCACAGACTATGAAAGATGAATAGCAAAAAGTATATACTCCACCTTGCTAGAATCAGAAAAATATATAATTAAAACAAATATCACTTATGAAACAAATTGACACATGGCAGACTTCTAGAAGTTGAAATACGAGCTTTAGTGGTGACAACGGATATGGTGAGAGAAAAGTTAAAGCTCTCACCAAAGAGGGGGGTGACAGAGATATAGTGGGAGGTGAATAGTGCAGCTATTCTGCGGAGTGAAATAAGGTGTGGATACAAATCCTACCTCAGCCATTCCATTTCAGAGCATAAATTCTAGAGAAACTCTACACTATTCTTTAGGAAAACGTGTTGAAAGAGTTGATTAATGCTTTATGGTGGACATGAAGTGTTAAAGACAACCTGAGTATTCATCACCAGGGTAATGGGTAAGCAAAACATGCTATTTAAACATTGTGAAATATTAGACAGTGGCCAGAAGCAATAAATTAATTTATATGGAGCAACACTGATAAATTTTAAAACTAAAATTCTGTGGAGAAAGTAAATAAAGACATAGGATGCAATTTATAGTCAACGTTATTTTTGCGAAATATGTTATAACACAAAATAATCCAGTTTTTCAAATATATATATGTTTAAAGCAAATATGAAAAATGAATTGTGAGATTAGATACTAAAGGACTCAAGTGGTTCTGTGAAGGGAGGAATAAAGGAATTAAATCTGGCAGAGAAATGTCAGGACTGAAAAAAATCATAAAATATTAGAAAGGAGAGAGACCATATGCACTGATAATAGAGCAATGTGAACTGAGGTATATGGTCTATATTGTTGAGTGCATTAAAAAACAAGCTGAAAGTAATACATCATTTTATTTATAAGCATTATAAAATATTTAGCACTTCAAAGTGCATCATAAAAACATATAAGCTTTCAACTCAAACAAAAACAAGATTGGTAAAATATTATCATTGTTATTCATACTAATAAATAATCAGCTTTTGTAAGAAAATAGAATTTTTTACAATGAGAGATTAAAAAAAACACAAAAAAGAAATTCAACTGTCTATCCCTATGAAGAAAAAAAAATCAATTTGAAAAGTCAGACTACATTCCATCAGAATAGTTATCATTTCTTTAAAATAAAATTTTAAGAAGCTGTTTTTGAATTGTTTATAATATTTCTAACTAGCACAGCCAGTAAATACATGGTTCATTTTAATTTAGAAGCATATAGGAATTCTAACTCTTAAAATTTGGGCTCTGGAGTAGGTATACACTGCTGCTGTGTGTGTTTTCATAAACTCAATAGTACATACTGTGGACCTTACTACATTCTGATAATTCTTAAGCAAGTCAAACTGAAGGACGTGAAGGCCTGTGTATGCTGCTTGGGTGGCTCTCCAAATTCTTAAGTAATGTGCAGAGATCTAGCTTGGCAATCACATTCTGCTTTTAGACATAATAAAGTTTTCCTTTTCTTATGGCACTGAAAGATTAACCTGAACATTTTGCAGCTAACAGAATGGATACCACAGCAGTAACCAAGAGTTTATAAAGCAGGGTTTTCTAAATATTGGAGGTAGTGCAATATTAGTTCTATATTTTGAACTAATTTAACCTGGATTTTGCACAGCTCAAATATTTATCTATAAACTAGATATATATACCACAATCACCCTACACAACTATAAATTTGGATTTTGGGGATCTAAACTTTCTAAGTGACCAAAAAGGCATAATTGGATAATGAACCTATCTAAAAATTTTCCTTTTCTGTCCCATGTATGTGTTCAGCTCACTTTTAGGGTAGCTGTTATTTTTAAAAAATGTGAACCTGACCTGTGGTGGCACAGTGAAGAAAGTACTGAACTGGAATACTAAGGTCACTGGTTCATAACCTAGGGCTTGCCTGGTCAAGGCATATATAGAAAGCAACCATTACAAATTGATGCTTCCTACTACTACCTCCTCCCATTTCTCTCTCCTTTCTCTCTCTCTAAAAAAAAAAAAAAAAAAAAAGCCTGACCAAGTGGTGGCGCAGTGCATAAAGTGTCAGCCTGGGCCACTGAGGACCCAGGTTCAAAATCCTGAGGTTGCCTGCTTGAGCACAGGGTCACCAGTTTGAGTGTGGGATCATTGACATGACCCCATAGTTACTGGCTTGAGCCCAAAGGTTGCTGGCTTGAGCAACGGGACAATGGCTTGAGCAGGGGGTCACTGTCTCAAAGATAGTTCCCTGGTTAAGGCACATATGAGAAAGTAATCAATGAACAAGTGCCTCACCTATGAGTTGATATTTTTCACCTCTCTCCCTCCCTCTCTGTCTGACTGACTGTCTCTGTTTCTCTGTCTTGCTCTCTCTCTGTCTCTCTCACTAAAAAATAAAAAATGTACAAAGAGCTAATGCCTTTTGCTAGAAAACATGACAATGTCCCCTGGACATGCAGGAATACAAGGCAGTGCCATGTATTGGAAGCATGTGCTTTGTGGTAGAATTTAACCAAGAGGGTAAGAGCTGGGTGGTTTTGTTGAAATGAGTACAATATTTCACACATACATATATTTACTTACTTCATAAAAGCCTTTAACTTTTCATTTAAAATTTAGTTTTTCTTTCTAGTCTAAGCCCAAGGAAACCCCAATAAATCTTGTCTCCAAGAGCAAGTACAAAGAATTCTTGAGAGAGAAAGTTCTCATCAAATGTTTAGAAAAGTAGAAACAAACTTACTAACCAAAAACATAGCAGCTGTCTAAGGGAAAGTCCAAAAAATAGTCACTTAACAGACTTTCACTGAGATGGCAATCCTGAGAAAAAGAAATTATTTCTAAATAAAAAAGTAAATGGAGACAGTAAAGATTAAAACCAAAGGAAAAAAAGTAAAGCCAAAAGTCCAAGTCAATACAAATTAAAAAACCCATTAATTTTGCTTCCCAAAATCTGTGGCTTTCCAAAAGGACTTATTAATAACACAATTTAAAATAAAACAAAAAATAAAAAAAACATTTTATTTTAAATTATGTTACTGACTGCTTATTATTAAGGAGATAGGAAGAAAAACTACCTTCAAACAATTGAATCTTATGCCTAGTTTTATTTTTAGTTCTTAAGTGTACTTTGTTATACTTTGAAAAGAAAAATTGTCAGATGACAATTTTTGCATCTGTCATGCAACTCATGTTTAAGTACATACATTCCCCTTAGATAAATCCTAAGTAAAAATAAATACAAATGTAGTAAGCTTCATATCAGTAATTTTAGATCTCTAAGAATTAGGAAAGCTCTGTCTGGAGAACAAACTTTAGTATTATTGACTAAAAACTACTTTCCAGTTTAGGAGAAGAGGGATTATCCAGTTTCAGTAGAGGAAGCAATCACGAAGATACAAAAAGAAAAAATCCTTTCCTAGTGCTAATGCCAGAAATATTGTGACTGCTACATTGGATCGTGTAAAAATAGCCACTGTTCTGGCACTCACAGGTCTGGGTCGTGGTGTGTTAAACAATAATACCTTCCCCCGGTGGGATTCCTTCAGGCCAAAAAGCTTTCACCTGCATTATTCCATTAACCTCACTGCATTTTTATGGGAAATGTGTTTATTTTTTGAAATGACATTGAAATATATCTTTAAGAGGACATTTTAGGGCTCTATGAGATTCTCTTTTTTTAAAACAACACATTGACTTTTAAAAATCAATAGTCTACTTCTCTTTAAATTATCACATTTCAAAACTACAGCAGCGAATAAATGTTAATATAATTTTCCAAAATGATATCTCTCTAGATTTTTAAACCTTCATCTTTACTCTGCCTTCTCAAAGTAAAGGTTCCCTTTCCAGTCCTTTATTTTTATTTTTATTTTATTTTACTTTTTTAGCAAGAGAGAGAGACAGAAACAGACAGAAAGGGAGAGAGATGAGAAGCATCAACTCATTGCAACACTTTAGTTGGTCATTGATTGCTTTCTCACACGGGCTGGATGGGAGAAGTGGGGGAGGGATTCACCTGAGCCAATGACCCCTTGCTCATGCCAGCAACCCTGAGCTCAAGCCAGTGACATCAAGATTTTGAGCTTGGGTTCTCAGTATTCCAGGTTGATGCTTTATCCACTGCACCACCACCTGATCAGACTACCTTTCCATTATTTATACAAGTATCAAATTCATGGACTTGGTTCATTTTTAAAATGGTATTTATGAACATATATTAATGTAACTGCAAAAATAAATCATATCATTTACCAGCTGATTGAACCAAGCCCTGTGCTTATAACACGGCTGCTTTAGCGCTCTCCAGTCCATTCAAACTGACAGAAATATGTTTAGACTGAAGAGGCCTTTCTGCAATGCTTTTCCCAGGTTGCAGTCCACATGTTAGCCTCACCTTTTATTCTCAACTTGTTGCTGTTGTTCAATCTATGACATCTCATTTGAAGGTTCCCAAAATGCTTGTAATTTAAAATTTTACTTTTGGTGACTCACCATTTTCAAACTGCCATCTCTGACCATATCCCCTCTCCAGTGCAATTTATGCATTCTTTAAACCAATGATTGCTTTACTTTTTACCTCTATTTTTGGAGTCTTAAATTAGCTGTTACATCAATGTTCTTTACTGCCCAAATTATTTTGTTCTGAAGCATTTTTCTTGGAAATAAGTTCACAGTACTTTTGACAAGTAAACATTTGACTGCTGAATGATTAATGACCTGAGAATTCTTTAGGATGGGTTTTTGTCCCCAATACACCCACTGGATACACGTCACCTGCTCCTTTTGCTCAACTCTGCAGTGATTTCAGTAAAATATGAGCATTCTACTGTTTATGCTCTTTAGTCTCAGTTTGGTCAATGAGACTTTTAAAAGTTCATCAAATTGTCATTCTTTTCATTATTAGCCATTTGTCTAATTAAAAGACTTCATAAAACCAGCATTTTCCTTTATACTGGCATCCAATTGTTATAAATATTTCTCATGGACTTATCCTTAGAAGACCTCTGAGTAACCTGGATTCCTGCTGATGTTCCCTTTTGGAGTTTTAGCAACTTGGCTTCCTTGTTAGTTTTCTGAGAGAGGTTTTTGCCCTTTCTTGATGTTCCTTTTGACCTCTAGAGACCATAGGATTTTCAAAAGACATCACAACAATATTAATAATATCACATACCCTCCAAAAAGCCCCAATTTGCTTGTGCCTATTCATTATTTTAATACTTTGTCAAAAGTTGTCCAATTGAGCATTATAAGCTTGGGTCTTTGTCAGACATTTTACATGCACCCTGTTAGAAGGTTGACAGGTTCATTAAGGATTAACATTCTGGTATATCAATTGTCTCTTGCCTGTAGAAAGCTATCAATTGTCTCTTGCCTGTTGAAAGAGAGCTATGAGAGAATAGAGTTAATTGAGAAAAATTTTATATATAATCAGCCCAGTATCAGGCACATAACAAGTGTTCATTAGCTTATTATTCCTATCATCATCATCATCATCACTGTCATCATCACATTAGTTTAGATTTATTAAGAACACATTACAGGACTCAATTTTTACTTCCATTGTTTCATTAATTACTCACAGCAACCCCTGAGGAAGCTACATTTTTTCTGCAATTTGTGGATTGGCAAACCGTGACCTGGGGATTAAGTACTGTGGTCGCAGTCATATAGTCAAGAACTGAGCCTGTATCTGTCACAATCACTGCCTATGCTTTGATGCGACAGTGTCACCCTTCCTTACCCCACTTCACCAGAGTATTACTAAACCTTGTACTTTTCTCTCTTTTCTCCTCATCCCAGTGAAGTTCACTGTTACTCGCCTGTTTTCAGTGAAGGACTCAGAAGGTGAAAATGGAGGTTAAAGAAGGAAACTTTAATGTTACTCAAGTAGTGACTTCATCTTATCTTCCAGTTTTCTTGCAACTCATTCTCTGCTCCAGTCATCCAGAGTTACTATTTCTATCATTGTGTTGCTTTTTCTTGTCTTAATATCATTGTTTTTTTTTCTCTACTTGCAAGACTGTGTTGTCCCTTTTTCCCTTGGTTCTCCATGGATTCTTATTCCATACTCTCTATTAATATCCAAATCTATAGACACCTAAAACACTGGGTGGGGGCACTCTGTAAAGTACATGATTGTCTAACCACTATGTGGTGCATCTGAAACTAATACAGAATAATAGTGAATAGAAAGTGTAATTATTTTTTTTAAAAAAATCCAAATTTTTCTTTAAAGCTCAACTTAAATGTTACACCAGCCATAAAGTCTCCTGTATTTTCTTAGTCAGAAATAACCACTTGTTCCTTCATGCTTTTCCAATGATAATTATGGTTGAGTAGCAAGTAATCTTACACCTTGCTCATCACCTGTAGGAAATATATATTGTTTGCCTTTCCAGATCCTTTCTTCATTCAACACTGTGCTATGGCTGGCTTGCACGGATTGCCTTAATATGCGTCCTTGCTCTGGCTTCTCTTTGAATTCACCAATAAAGAGCACCAACAGGACTGATCAGTGGTGACGCAGTGAATAGAGCATCGACCTGGGACACCGAGGCCCCAGGTATGAAGCCCTGAGGTCGCCAGCTTAAGTGTAGGCTCACTGGCTTGAGTGTGGAATCATCAACATGATCCCAGTGGTCTCTGACTTGAGCCCAAAGGTCACTGGCTTGGGTAAGGAGTCAATGGCTTGAACAAGGGGTCACTGGTTTGGCTGCAGCTCCCCTCCCCCAGTCAAGGCACATATGAGAAGCAAGCATAAAAAAAAAGTGTCAAAAAAAGTGTCATAATGTGTTGATGCTTCTCATCTCTCTTCCTTCCTGCTTCTCTCTCTCTCTTTCAAAAAAACAAACAAACAAAAAAACACATAAAATAAAAGAAAAAGAGCAGCAAATGGAAGACTGAAGGAGGAGACTGAAGTCAGGACGGTCATTCCTCCAGGTTCCTCCCTGTCAAGTTACTGAGTGTTGGCTGCACCCTCAACTAACGTACAGCTTCTAGGAGAGTGGTTCCAGCTTCCGCAGGGAGGCCCTCCCCAGCAACGCTTCCCTTCTGCTTCCTCTCCTAGGTCTAGATGATAAAGTAGCCAAGCATCAGGCCAGGATGCAGCACCATCTCTTGTTTCTCTACACGCCCAAATGAACCTTTTTGGTGTACCCTGGTTTCCTGCTGGGACACAATCTGATGAACTTCTTACTGTGCTCTTCTAAGCTGTTGATTTTACAAACCACTTTATTACACTTATGAGAAGAGTGCCTTCAAAATGAGTCAATACACTCTGATTGATGATAGTGATAACAGCTAGGCTTTATAGAACACATACAATGTTTTGCTTACTCTCTTGAGTGCATTGTATGTATTAGTCTAATTTAATTAAATCACTATTAGCTTAAGCAATGCACAAAGATGGTTAGAAGGTGCCAGAAGTAACTTGCTCATGGTCATCATCTCAGTGGCTTAGTGGAGCTTAGGACTGAGATCTGCCCAAAGCCTGAACCTAAGCCAGTGGTTCTCAAACTTGAGTGTGCATTAGCATCACCTGGAGGATTTGTTAATCAGGGTTACTGGCCCATTCCCAGAGTGTCTGACCCTGTAGGGCTAGAGCAGGGCCCAAGGGGTTTTATTTCTAACAAATTTCCAAGAGAAGCTGATATGCTGGTCTCAATATCACACTTTAAGAGACACTAGTACAGGCAACAATGCTTCTCATACACAATGACTTAAGAAGCTGCTCAACAGTATAAAGTACAGACTTTTTAGGACTTGTGTGCAGCTGAATTACTAGCTGCAAGTCAAGAATTCAAAGAAATATTATTGTCTATCTATTGTCCATACTATGTGATCCCAGCCAGCCAGCATTTTAGGAGACAGGATGATTTGCTAGTGATAAATGTCAAAAAGAAATGCACCAAGGCCAGGTGGGTACTTGAATTATCATAGGAATTACATTGTAAATTATATAATTGTCTTAATTCCTATACTGTACACCTTAAACAAATATAAAATAATATTGAGTATCAACTGTAATTGAAAAATAAATTAACTGCACCATGGTCAGGTGCATATAAATTCTTTTTATAGGGAGGTAATAAATTCTATCTCAAAGAGGTATTAATAGAACTAAATATTCAAAGAATTGCTACTCTACAGGAAACATATGAGGATATGGGCATTCTAAGGACAGCCAATGCCCTTTTGAGAAACTTGCAAAGGGAACTAAAGAATAATGTAGCAAAAATTCTGGCATCGGATGATCCCAGAACAGAAGTGTGGATACTCTGTTTCTCTAAAATGGGACGCTAACATTTGCTCACCTCAATCACACACATTATTCATACAGATAGTTACTGAGCATCTCTTAAATAACAGACACTGAGCTTGGCACCAGGGCTACACTAATGATGCAGGCATAGTACCTGCCCTCAAAGACCCTGCAGTTAGATTATGTACATCAACTAAACACAGTTACAGATAACACATTCGGTTCAAACTTAGCCTCAAGCAAAATAAAAGTGACCTGGGAGTCAAATAGCAAAAGGCGACACCTGAGAATCAGTGTTCATTTTATTAAATGGTAGTTAAAAATTATTTATATGCCAAAATAGGTTTTTTTTAGAAGACATACTAGTCCTCATACATGTTATTTGATCCAGATTGTAAACATGTGCCTTTTTTCTAGGAGAAATTTTCCCTCTTTTCCCCAAGAAGCTAGAAGTAGGGGTGGTAATACTTTCACCGAAGGCCAAATTCAAAATGCTCAGCACAGTTTCAACTCACATCCTGAATGGCTTCCAAACTAAGTAATTTAACAGTGATTGTAAAAAAAAAAAAAAATGGCCCATTAATCTTATGCTGTGTATTATAATTTAACTCTGGGTTTAGCATTGGAAAAATATTATTTGCATTGATTAGAAATATGCTTTATAGCCACATAGATTATCAACCTGGAACATTCTTAAATTATTGACTGGGGTGAAATGATGAACTACACAGGAGCACTTCTAGACGACATCTCCTGTCATTTGTTACTCAGATCATACTGGTCTAAGAACAAATATTTATTTCACACAATGTGAGATCTTATTCCAATTACCAAAATATGCCAATTTTTATTCAATGGTTGTAAATCAAAAAACCATCAGCTAAATATCATTTAGAAAATTCCATGCCAAGTATATTCTATATTACTATCCAACAATTATGCTATTTCCGCCACTTTGCTGAACCCAATGTAATGATCTGGTCAGTCTATGAGGATTTACTTATTAATTCATTAAAATGTTATAAGATATATTTTGAAAGACTTAAATTGCAGTCTATGGGATCTGAAAGAAAAGGGTGCATATTTCTCTTTTGCTAGCATATGACCTTGACCCAAGTGACTTAGCATATCTGAGCCTCACTTTCCTAATCTGTAAAATGAAAGTAATAATGAACTCAAGCTGTAAAGCTGAAGAATAAAATAAATGTGGTAATGTATTTTTTGGTATTTGGCATGAAAGAGAAGTTATTTTGATGGTTTATTATGAGTATGGTTGGTAAAATTATTGAAAACTGTTGTGTGTTTGACCCTGTTCAAGGAGCTAGAATTTTAAGACTATTCTCCACTTCTATGCCAGTTTTACCTCTAAAGTTCTGCCATACCCCAGAGAAAGCATTCTGCCATTTCTAGGAGGGGGACCACAGAGATGACATCTTTGTTGTACCAGGTATATAAGATATACAAAAGTTGAAGCATATCCTTTTTTGGAATTACAGCTACCTTTCCCTAGAATGAATCTTGACAATCCTATTGCAGATACCTGTGACAAGGTTGATGATGCTGGCACCACAGAAAGAAAGGCCTTTCTTTTCCATTCCCTTTAGTAAGAACCCTCTCAGATAATGACTACCTTAAACATTGCTGCATGTTATAGACACAAAGCAGTGTGCAAAGCAGAGAGCACTGGCTGCAAGTCAGGAGTTCAAAGAAATATTATTGTCTATGTATTGTCAATACAATATGATCCCATCCAGCCAGCATCTGCCTTTCCAGAAACAAAGCAGATGTTTCAATACTTTCTAGATACTGAAAGTAATATAGTTGAGCAATCTCTACCACCACGTGATTGATTATACTGTTCCCCCCAGACAGAATGCTGTTCCATCAAGGTCAGAAGACCAGTGAAAATGCCTGATTTTATCCTACAGCCAGAACAAAATAAACTTACTGAGATTCTCCTCAGCTCACATTCTACCTTCTCTGTGAAACCTGCTGTGAGATCCCACAGTGGAAACAACTTTACTTTTTTCAGAAGACATTGCATACTATGAAAATTGTATTTTCTACATAAAGGTGGAACAACAAATACATGTCTCTCTCGCTCCCCTCCCCCACCTGTTCTTTTTCTTTCTCTCTCTCTCTCAAATAAGTAAATAAAAATTATAAAAAGAAGGATAGCTACTATGTATATGTGTATGCATTTCTTTCTTACATTGTTATAACAGCTGTGTCTTCTCTTCCTAACTAAACTGGACCCCCTATAATTGCAGCGGTCACACACATTATTGTATCCTCCAAAAAATCCAGAATAATGCCATAGATTCTGTTTGTAGTGCTTAACACAAGGTAATTATCTAACAATTACAGAGTACTAGTGTCTCTCCAAGTGTGTGCCATGGATCACAAATCCTATGAGAGACTCCATGGAAGGAAGGAATCATTTCAAGCAATTTAGAACCTGTTGTTCACTAGAAACTTAATTCACAAGACTCTTAAGAAGCTCTGTAGCAAAGAAACTGACTTAGTTTCACCCTGTATTTCTCTTACAGTAATATCAGTTCTGGAGGACAAGGATATTTTCCATCTCAAATGCAATATCTCCACTGCTTAGCGGACTGCCTGGCACTTAGTAGTACCTAGTAAATATTTGAATGAGTTTGAACATATGGCCTTTTATGCCATAGTAGATAACATATGTATTTTGATTAGGGAGAATAATAATAGTATATATAATATAAATAATTTAAAAATAAAATATATATATTTGATAGTGCTTTTTTGGTAAATATACAGAAAAGCATATTAAATAGCAATAGTTAACAAACTACATTTGCTTCAGAAAACTCACTACTAAGGATGGCTAATGCCCTGGCCAGCGAGCTTAGTTGGCTATAGCACTGTCCTGATATGCCAAGGTTGTAGTTCCATCCCCCATAAGGGCACATACAAGAATCAAACAATGAATGCATAAAAAGGTGGAACAACAAATAGATGTCTCTCTCGCTCCCCTCCCCCACCTATTCTTTTTCTTTCTCTCTCTCTCTCTCTCTCAAATAAATAAATAAAAATTATAAAAAGAAGGATAGCTACTAAACTACAACTTGAATTCAAAACAATTAACATTTCATTTGTCCCTACTCCTTATCATTTTTAGGACAGGGTTAAAAGATACATAAATTTCTCTTCTGCCATAATACATCACCTTTGAATTGATATTTTATTAGCTAGAAATAATATCTGCTTTTGTTATTTCAGTATATTTGATAACATAGAATATTTCTAGATTTTTTTTCTCATGTGACTTTGACAACATCTTCATCTAAAATTTGCTTTGGAGATTTAGATTAAATGTTATAAAAATTTCTTAAACTGCTTACTGTGATTCCACTATGGATTTAAAGTCAATATAGCAAGAAATAAATAAGGCAGAGAAAAATAAAACAGGTGTGCTTGGCACCACTCTCTACTGATGAAATTTTCCAGAATTTTGCGGGAAGTAGTCTTTATAAGTAAAAGATTAGATTTTCACTATGGAAATTAAGGTGTTGAACTTCACAAAGATAACTATTTAAAAAAAAAAAAAAAAACAAAAAAAAAACATTTTATTTTACCATAATCTAAACCTTCAAAAAAATTTTAGGTTTTCCCTCAAGACTGCTATTTATCCTAATGGAAGTCACTCACTTTCATTAAAGATAGAATAAACAATTTAAAGGGAATGTTATAAAAATGATATTAAGGCTAGTCCCTCATCCCACCAAAAATAATATGTGTAGGTTTCCCACTTATTACATTATTTTCCACCTTATTTTCATGATTTTAGAATGAGAATGTAGAATCTGATAAGCTTGTCATTAATCTATAACAGTGGTTCTTAACCTGGGTTCTATCGAACCCTAAGGGTTTGATGAGTCGGTCTCAGGGGTTCGGAGAAGCCTCTGCCACGGAGGCCAGAATAAAGTAATACAATAATTTGTTGTGAGTTCATGCACTTTGTTGGTTTTGTTCTTTGAGCAAGGTGATGTTCATGCACGGCTCATTTTGTGCACCAGTAAAAAGACATATACCTATGTCTTGAATTTGGAAAAAAAAATCATAATTTATTTATCACTAAGGAAGGGTTCGGTGAATGCGCATATGAAACTGGTGGGTTCGGTATCTCAAAAAAGGTTAAGAACCACTGACCTATAATTATTAGTGTTATTAAAAGAGAAGATAAATAATAAACTACATGTAAGGGGGTGGTAAAGGGGAAAACAGGTGAAGTCAAATAAGAGGTGCAAATTTCAACTTATAAAATCAGTCAGTCACAGGGAGGTAACATGCAGCACAGGGAATAGAGTCAACAATATTGTAATAACTTGTACAGTGTCAATGGGTATTGACATATCACAGTGATCACTTCATTAGATATATGTGATGAATAATTATGTTACACACCTGAAACTAACATAATACTGTATATTAACTATATTTTAATACAAATAAAGAAGAAAAATTTATTTGAAAAGCTGTGTTAAATTTATGTGTTTTTCTCTCTCACTCCTACTCAGCCCCTGTATAAATAAGGGAATATATTCACAGGGTGGTGAGCATGTTTTGGATGTTCAGTTTGTGCTTGTGGAAAAGAACAATGATAATTGCCTCAATAAGTCAAATATTACATAAGAGATTGAATGCAATTAGAGATTGGATTATAGTGTGTGTTAGTGAGTCACTCACAAGCTAACGAATCAGATATGACAGTGTAGCATCATGCAACTATACTTTTAAACAATCTCTCTTATATTATCTATTGTCTATAAAGACATCTTAGTTCAAACGCTTTGCACTTCACTCCGGAGTGTCTGAGTTGAAATCAGTCAGAGCAGGTGCATGTTTCATCCCTGTGGCAACCTTTAAAGGGATCTGCGCCATGCAATGCAATTGCTGAGTTCACAGGCTGAGGATTCGCAGAGCTCCTTGTACTACCCGGTTGTGATCTTGGGTAAATTCCTAATTTTTTGAGCCTCAAAGATAATGAAATAATATCTTCTACTTCATAGGGTTGGAGTAGGAATAAAAAGTCATTAGGATGACATGCTTTTCACCCAAGCAATGCTGATAAATGTTACTGATGCTATCATCATCATCTTCATTATAATAGATCAGAGACACATTACCACATGAAAATTCAACATGCCCTAGGCTGTACACACCTCTCTTTTCAAGGACTCACCCTACCTGACAATCCGTACTATCTAAGCTGATTGCATCAAGATACCCTGGAGTTTAAAGTCCTAGCTGTTTTGAAGGGGAAAGAAGCTGACCCCACTCTAATAACCTTCCCTTCTTGTCACAAGCCTATCCTAGGTTGTTCTTGCTATACTAGCATTTCATTATAAAAGTCAATTCTTCTTAACTGATGGCAAGCATACAATCTCAAATACTATTTTTTATTTTTTTTAGAGAGAAAGACAGACAGACAGGAACAGAGAGACAGGAAAGGAGAGAGATGAGAAGCATCAACTCAGAACTGGGTCACTTTAGTTATTGATTGCTTTCTCATATGTGCCTTGATCAGGGGGTTCTAGCTGAGCCAGTGACTCCTTGCTTAACTCAGCAACCTTTGGACTCAAGCCAGAGACCATGGGGTCATGTCTATGATTCCATGTTCAAGCCAGAGACCTCGTGCTAAAGCTGGTGAGCCCACGCTCAAGCTGGAGATCCCATGCTCAAGCTAGTAATGGTGGGGCCTCGAACCTGGGTCCTCAGCATACCGGGCTGATGCTCTATCCACTCTGCTACCACCTTGTTGGGCTCAAATGCCATTTTTATAAATTATACAATAGAGTATAATTTATAGACTTTTCTTCTGAACATTCATCTTCTCTATAGAATCTCCCAGAACTGCATCTTGGAGGCTTTGGTTCTTTTCACAGGGAAGAAACTCTTTCCAACCACTTGAAATAAGAATTTACATCCCCATATTTCCCCCAAAGAAAAGAAATTGATTACAGAAATGGGAGACTGACTAATAATATTCCCTATGTCTGTGTTCATTAAAAGGTTTTTAAGCTTTACCAGTGGTGGTGCAGTGGACAAAGCATTGAGTTGGGATGCTGAGGTTCCAGGTTTGAAATCTCCAGGTCACTGGCTTGAGTGTGGGCTCATTTGGCTTGAGCGTGGGTTCACCAGCTTGAACATGGAGTCACCAGCTTGAGTGTCAGATCATTAACATGAGTCCATGGCTACTGGCTTGAGTCCAAAAGTTGCTGACTTAAAACCCAGGATACACTGGCTTGAGCCCAAGGTTGCTGGCATGAGCAAGGGGTCACTGGCTCAGCTGGAGCTTCCCCCTACCCTCACCATCAAGGCACATATGAGAAGCAACAATGAATAAGTAAAGTGATGCTTCTCATCTCTCCCCTTCCTATCTTCCTCTTTGTGTCTTCCTAAAAAAATGGGATGGGTTGAGTAGATTTAATAATATATTTTTTTCTTTTCTTTAAATTACTTAAGTGAGAAACAGAAAGGCAGAGAGACAGACTCTTGCATGCACCCTGACCAGGGTTCACCTGGCAAGTCTCCATGGGGCAATACTCTTCCCATCTGAGACCCTTGCTCCATTGTTCAGCAACTGAGCTATTTTAGCACCTGAGGCAAAGCTGTGGAGCTATCCTAAGCACCTGGGGCCAACTTCCTCCAACTGAGCCATGGCTGCAGGAGTCAGGGAGAAAAAGAGGGAAAGAGAAAAAGAGAGAAGAGAGAAGGAGAGGGGTGGAACCTCAGCATCCCAACTCAATGCTTTGTCCACTGCACCACCACTGGTAAAGCTTAAAAACCTTTTAATGAACACAGACATAGGGAATATTATTAGTCACTCTCCCATTTCCTGACCAGGGACTAAACCCAGAATGTCCATACATCAAGCCAACACTCTACTACTGAGCCAGCTAGCTAAGGTGATTTAATAATATTAAACAAGTTCTATACACATAAAATAAAAATTAGTAACTTAAAAGAAAACAACTTCACTTGTATAACAAAATAAACATATTAATATATAAAAAGGTGTTACAAATTGATGAGAAAAATGAACAAAGGCCATAAAATCCTAAAAGAACAAATATAAACAGCAAATAAATATATGAAAATATGTTAAATCTCACTATTACTAATAAAAAATACAACTAAAATAATTTGTGCCATCTTTTACTCACCAGCATGACAAAGGTTTGAACAAATTGATAACAGCGGTTTTATTGAGAGAATAAGAAGCACACGGGATGTTAAATTTCTAGTAGAAAAGTAAGGCAGTGTATACTTTCTGGAAGACAGTATGTCAGTATGTACCAGAACTCACAAGTAGGCATTTGCATTCCAGAAATCAGTTCTGAAAAAAGAAAAATGAACAAATACTCCAAGACATATAAACAAGGATGCTTCTCTCACTGTTTAGAGAAACAAAACAGGGGTAATCTAAATGGTAAGCAGCAGAAAACTGGCTCAAAAAATAATGGAACGCTGTTCAACCATTAAAGTGATGATAACAGATTTTTATTAGGTGATATGGAGTCATGCTCGTAAAACATTGCCAAGTGAAAATACATCATCATTTTATAGTTTGCACTGATTAAAGATGTTTTCTGCCTGCATTCTGTTTGTATGCACCTCCCTCACCAAAAAAAAAAGTCTCAAAAGAAATTCCAAAAAATGTTATAAAGATGATTCATCAGAAATGAGATTTTGAGTTCTTTTTACTGTTTTGTTTTACATCTTCTTAATTTTTGTAGTTTCTGCAATGCGTCTGTATCACTTTTACAATTAAAAGTATTTTCATTTACAATAATAAGGTTTAGACTTCTCTAATTTTCTATTTATTTTACCTGATAGCTCAAAAAAGTGTTTGTGTAAAAGAAAAGTCAGCCATTTTAATATCAATCAAAATTTACTTCATACAAATCAATCATTTGGAATTCATAAAAGTAATATTGCTATGATTTCAGTATTGTGTTACCTTTCAAAGCATTGGAGAATTTGTAATAATTTCCTTCACAGTTTCCATCTGATACGGAGGTGGGGGTAAGGTGGCAGAATGAAGGGAAATAGATAGTATTGAACTTGAACTTAAAAAAAAGCAACGAGAGAAAATTTCATCTATACTTTTTACAAGATAAAACCTCCAAGTGTCAATCTATACTAATGCATATAAACTATATATATATATATATATATATATATATATATATTTCAGTCTATATATGTACATACATGCACACATACATATACATAAACAGTGTGAGATGAACAGTTGTGAGTACATGAAACAATCTGTTATTGTATTATTATATTATTTTGCATATGAACTGTATACCTACTTTTGTCCAAGCCTGTATTTATATGTGATGCTTTAGTGTGTGTGTGTGCATATACATATATATATATATATGTATATGTATGTATTTGTTTATATTTGTGCATATATATATATTTCAGTCTATATATGTACACACATGCACACATACATAAACAGTGTGAGATGAACAGTTGTGAGTACATGAAACAATCTGTTATTGTATTATTATATTATTTTGCATATGAACTGTATACCTACTTTTGTCCAAGCCTGTATTTATATATGATGCTTTAGTGTGTGTGTGTGTGTATATATATATATATATATATATATATATATATATATGTATTTGTTTATATTTGTGCATATATATATATATATATATATATATATATATATATATCACATAATCCACTGCCTTGGGTTATCACTCATTGTGGCAGAAATAACCATGACCAATTGTTGACTGGAGACTTTAGCTCCTTCAGGTTGTAGAGCATCACTAGAACCATACCATGGCCCATATTCTCCATTTCCCCTTGCACCTGTTTGTGTGTGACCTCATTACTATTTTTCCCCCAAGCAATCTGACCAAGAATAAGATGAATAGTTCATATCTGATAGATACTAAGTTGATATTTGATCTTGCAACTTTCTCTCCTTTACTTTTTGAGCCAAATGTAAAAGCTTTGTGATGAAGGAAGGTGGGTTCCTGAATCACGTGAACAGTAAGCTGACCCTCAAACCACCAAAGCCCACACTGAATTACTGAGTAAAAAATGAGCCTCCAGTGTGTCACACTCTAGAGATTTAAGGGTTATCTCTTTGTGTTTAACTCAGGAATATTTTCTATATATCTCTATTGCCTTATCTGTAAAATATTCAATTGGATGTGATCAATTCTAAGTTTCTCTCAGTGCTTATATTTTTATCTACTTTTTAATTCTTAAAAAACATTCCACTTAGCCTGACCTGTGGTGGCACAGTGGATAAAGCGTCAACCTGGGAACACTGAGGTCACCAGTTCAAAACCCTATACTGGTCTGGTCAAGGCACATATGGGAGTTGAGCTTCCAGCTCCTCCCCCCTTTCTCTCTTTCTCTCTCTCTCTCTCTCACTCTGTGTCTCCTCTCTAAAAAAAAAAAGTTAATCAGTAAAGTCTACTCACACACACACACACACACACACACACACACACACACAATCAGGCTCTTCAAGGTATGGAGAAGTCATAGCAGACAGTTACTTTAGTTTGAAATATGAATCCAAATATGAGATGAGAAGGAGTGAAGACCCAGAGAAATCCTTTGACAAAGAGGAGTGAGAGATAACACACTGAAAAATGTTTAGTAATAAGAAATTCAGATAGGGGAAATGGGTGGGTGATAGCTAACAGATTTGTTCAAAGGCATTTTGGAAAGAAAAATTGTAAAAATGTAGAAAGAAGAAAAAAACAGCCAAGACATGAAATGTTCTTTGGTCCCTAAGTGGATTTTATTTCAAACAGATACACATCGCTTACACATATACCATAAAATTTCTGTATCCATTTCTTCCAGAATTTTCTAAAGCCTGACAGAACATCTACAGAAGGAGGATGTCATTCCAGGATAATCAACAGCAAGTTACTAAATTAAGATCAAAATGTCCTTAACCTTGAACAGTTTTCAAAGAGTTTTTAGAAGAAAGATGCTCTCTAGGGGGTAGTATAATTATATAATTGTACCCTTTCTAAGAGGCTATTTACAGATAGTGTTTTCTTACCAGTCTTTAAAGTAAAATACATGAAATAAAATAGTTTGAGAGTATTGGTTTGGGAGAGTGGGAAGAAAATCAGTGCAGACATTGTTACTGTCCAGTCAGTACCCACTTTTTCTCCTTATTCTTCACTATTGGAGCCCTAGGTTAGAAGCGACAGTTATCCTTAAGGTTGAAGGGGCCAGTTTCAATCCCTATCTGATAAGATCTGTATGGAAGTCTGTTGATGATTTGTGGCAAATAATTTGATCTCTGAGTTAGACCCTTCCTCTCCTCCTTCCCTTTCCTTTCCTTTCCCTTCCTTCCTTCCTTCCCTCCTTCCTTTCTTCCTGATTGTTTGGAATACTGTTAGAGATCTAGCAGTCATCTTGCAACTAAGGGGATCATAGATAAAAGCAAGAGTTGTGGGGACTGGGAGATAGAAGGAACCTATTTGTTGTTGACATTCTTCAGCAGAAGAAGTAACATTACAGGGACCATCTCCAAACTTTTTGCTACGTGCAAAACATGAGTAAAGTCTCATTCACTTTCTGCTAGTTCAGCCAAACTCATTACTAACAGATATGGAATTCTAGCCTCAGGTATCTAGAGCCCTTTCCATCATCCCATAGTCATACTCCTGTTCTAGACTCCTGATGATCTGAGTTGCTTAGGGTAGATGTTGGGAGAGGGCAGCTTCCTCCGGAAGCCTTGATGAGTATCAAAAAAAAAAGAGTAATATATCTATGTCCACTCATCCTTCTGTCTACACTCAGAGGTCAGTCCCTTAGGAAGCCTTCATTCAACCTTTCACTCTTCTCTATAAGCAAGATGGCTAACAGTACAGGCTCTGCATCAGACTTCCAAGATTTGAAATCTTAATCTGTGACACAGAAATTTATTACTTGTCCAAATTAATACTTTCTCTGGATCCTATGTAAAATGGGGACACTTGATAGCACCTGCATGCCTTATGAAAAGGATTAACTGTGCTAAAGTCCTTTTAATCTTTCCAGGGTCAATCAATTCTACCTATTATTACCTTTGGCCAATTTAGCGTGTTGCCCTCCTATGGTTTTTTGTGCCTGTCTTATTCATGACATGCACAGTCCCACACTGAAGACTTCCAGAGGGTGTTTTCCATAAACAAGTGGTTCTCAATGTGCAGACTCGGCCAGCAATGTCAGCAACACATGAAGAATAGTGAGAAATGTAAACCTATAGACCGAGAAACTCTCAGGCAAATTTGATGCACACTAAAGACTGAGGACACCTAAGAATATCCCTTCATCTCAGACCCTCCTAGAGATCTTCACCAAAAATAAATTTTCTGGGGCCTTAAATCCATTCAACTAGAGAAGGGGTCCAGGAATCTATCTGGCTTTGTGCCTGCCATGATCCTTCAGATGTCTGAGAATCCTGGCCATTTTTAATGTGTAATTCACTGGTCTGTTTTTCCAGTGGACTTTACTTCTATGAAGAAATGCCTGTGAAGATGTGTTGTTGTTATTATTATTAATATTATTATAGAATCAGACAGAAAGTAGTTGTTCATTAAACAGATGTCTCAGACAGAAAGTAGTTGTTCATTAAACAGATGTCTCAAAGATCTTAGCAAAACTTTAAGATTAATCCTTTAGTGAAGAAATACTATACACTCACAAAAAGCACCCTTTGAAAGTTTAATTCTTTGAATTTCTTTGCCATTTTTCTAGTTTTGATCATTTTGAATAATACCTTTTTAATTTTCCCTTTAAGTGCTTCAGTGGTGTTTGCCATCCTTAGTCACACAGACAGAAAGAGATAAATACAATTAAATGTTTATTTTTCAAAACTTCACAAAATTAAATAGCTGCCAGGGAAATTTAAATAATTAAACTCTCAAGTGATTTTCTGGTATGTTTGCAAGGCCATACTTTCAATGATATTAAAGATTAAAACTGCACTGAGATCTCGGCAATGCTGCATGAGTGTTAAATAAATACAATTTTGTAAGGTGAGTTTTGTAAGAGAGATTTCCTTCAGCAAATATATCTGTAGATATATAATCACAAGCACAGATCTACAAAAAAGCAAATTATTGAATGAAATCTGATTGGCTATTGTGTGAGTATGTGTGTTTCTGCTAATAATTTCATGCTACTTGCTAACAGAAGTAAAAATGTGTTATATATATATATATATATATATATATATATATATATACACACACATATATATAATACATATATATATATTTCTTCTATATACTTCTAACAGAAATAAAAATGTGTGTATATATACACACATATATAAAAATACATATATATTTCCTCAATTTAAAGTTGTTTACATATATATAAACAGTTATGAATAAATTTAAATTGAGAAAAATGTTTAAGTATACGTATGACAATTGTGCACATATATGAGAAATTTAAAATTGAGGCAAGCACACCCAGCAGCCTATTTTTCCCATGGACTGTATGGGAACACCATATATTTCCTACTCTTAGCACTGGAATATCAGTCTGCCCCATGGGTCATTTAATGAGCATTATTTGATAAACCTTTTGTTTAGCCAGTGATATACTTACTGGGAGATGCTAGGATCTAGAGCCTTTGTCAAGAGCTGATACAGAGGAGGGATATGAAAGTACTTGCTTAGTTTGTAAAAAGCAGCAGTGGCTGGGATGGCAGGTAGTTGCAGGCTGATGGTACATGATGTCCATATATATGTAGTATCTACAAGACCGTGTTGGCACTCACTTTCCATATCAAAACCCAAAGGCTTTCTAGCATGAATTCCAAGCAGAAATAGCAAGGGTCTGAGTGTGCAGCTGTACCACGGCATCAAGGTGCCTGTGAACTGATGTGAGGGTGCCTTGGTTTTGTTGGTATGGTACAAACTAGGCACTCGGCACCAAACCCATCCTCCATACCAAGAAAGCCAGTCCAAGGCTTCCCCAACTGTTGTGGGAGAGCCTGTGGAAGGGACACTCACTCTACTATCATGTGCGTGACCTAAACTGTCCTTGCACATAGTGGACATTCAGTATATGTTGAATGAATGAATGAATGAATGAATGAATGAATTGGTGTCATAAAAAAGACCTCATACTTATCTGAGAAAAATACCATCCAATAAGCTGGAATTCTCTACCTCTTCTCAGCCCTGTAAGCTTGAAATCAACACAAAGAATTGTAAAAAGCTACAGCTTAGGAAATAATGGAAACTATCTAGCCCACTCTCATAGAGTTACACTAATTTAGTGGGAAAAATCACCAATTAGGGAGTCAAAGATACATGAGTCCAAGTTTTACTTCTACTATATTTTAATAAGCAAATAATCACTTCTGAGGTTTTGTTTCATGTGGGCATTATAGGGAATCATAATAATATATATGCTTATCATATGACTATCAAGTAATTAAATGACGCAATTTATTTGCAATGGTCAGCAAAATATCTTGCACCTATTAAGGTACACATTCAAGGCATTAGCTAATTAATATTAATAGGAAAGAGATGAAAACAAAACTCAGGGGACTGACTGCCACTCCAGTGGTCCCAGCGGTCATAATGACTTTCTTCCATTCAACCCGCTCTCTTCCCAATTAAGACAAAAAGAAGAATATGAAAAAATTAGGATAAATACTTTAAAATAGTTTTATACCTCCCAAATAGATTACACACAAAAAAATTTATTACTTCTGCATAAATATGAAAACACTGGTTCTTCATGTTAGTTCTCTAGAAAACCAATTTATGGCTCTAAGATTCACCTTCTTACCCAGGATCAATGATATTATTGTAAATGGAAAAGTCACCAACATATAATCAGCAGCCAAAGTTAAATGCTAGTGAAGCCTCATGGGTTTGACAGAGAAAACTCAGGTTGATTATTATATGTTAAAATAAGGTAATACGAGGTTCTTCATCTACAAAAATGATCTGAAGATCCAGAACTTCTATAATAAGCTTATACAAATAACCCATTGGAAATTTATTTTAGAAGTTTTCCTTACAAGAAAGCATTTTCTGTGTAACTTTAAATGTACTGTTGTTGAGCACAATTCAACAAAACTCAAATGAATAACTACAGAAGGCCTATGTTATATGCTACAGGAGATAATTGTACTTCAGGATGAGTAAGACCCTATACTTGACCTCAAATAAATTAACATTAAATAGAGTGGATGAGTCATGGACAGAATTTAAGAACACTAAAAGGCCAAGGCAAGTACCAAAAGGAACATGCGGGGATTCTTAAAAAGGAAATAAAATATTAGTTGATTCTGGAAAGGCTAAAGAAAGTAAGTTTATTTTAGTCCTTGAAAAAGTCTCTTTCTCTCCCCTCCTGTAACCAAGTGAGGGGGCATGGAGAATAAAGGAACATGAGGATCAAGAATCTTCTCTACTCTTATTGGAGTGCCTGGAAGGTTTTCTTACCAGGGTGTGTTTTAATAATGTAAGGGTGAGCAAAAGTAGGTTTATAGTTGTTTGGGTGAAAAATAAATATAATAATTACTAAATAATAATACAAGAATAGACTTTGTGTTTTGTGTACTCAGCAGTAAACCTCCTTTTGCTCGCCCCTGTATTTAAGGGCTCTTGAAGTCAGAGAAATAGAGATTTGAAAACCTGATTCCAACTCTTAATATGTTTCAAGTTGCTTATCTTTTCAGTACTTCAGTGTTTATCTGTACCTCAATGTGAAAATAACATGATATGTGCACATACAGGGCTGTTTGGCGCTTGGCACTCAGGAGTGCTCAGGGTGGTGTGACAGTGATGGCAATGTGGACGGTGGTCGTGGTGGTATGGGTGCACCCCCAGCACCGGCTCTGGCTGGAAGCACTGCTGAAGCACCCCTGGATTCAGGAGGTTTTCCATACTAGCAATGCTTAATCATGTAAGCTGGCTGTCCAATCTTGCAATCTGAGAAGAGGAAGGACCCAGATTTGCTCAACTACTTAATATTAGTAGTGGTAGTAGTCATGGAAGCTTAAATTTATTAAGTGATTACTAGATGCCAAACAATGTGCTGAATGTTTTAAAAGAATTGACTCACCTCTTACAACAATGCTAGGAAGTGAACCCTAATTCCTTCCTTTTAGATGTGTAGTAAGGCACAGAGAGTTTACAGTAAGCACTGTGTGATGGTAATGAGTTCAATTTCAGTCCATCTGACTTGTTCTTAATCATAAAAGTATACAATTACACATTTTCTCCTTTGCCCAATTCTCCTTCTGAAGCTTGAATATCTCACTTTGTCTTCTGGGTGGAAAAGAATTTTTTTCTCCTCAATTCTGCTTGGCCTCAATATCCAACTTAACAGGAATTGTTTAAATAAGCAGCAATAAATTCTGTGTCCTGGTAAAGCCACCTTGATGACAGGGGGTGGCATACCAGTGAAAGGAAATGCTCTATCAGAAGTCTACCTAGTCCAGAAACATGACAGAAATGGGAGTTGGGGAATAATGGGATACAGCATAACAAAGACAGGTAAAGATAGTGATAAAACCTGGCATAATGATGATGATGATACTACACTACCACCATAATAAATAGACCTTACTGTGCTCTAGGCATTGTATTAAGTGCTTGGCAATGGTAACCTCATTTAAACTTGAAAACAGGCCTAAGAGGATGGATGGAGTATCATTATGATCATTTTACTGAAGGGAATACTGAATGCTTATATGATTAGCAAGTGGAGAGCAGGAATTTGAACTATACCATGCACCTACAGTCTTAGTCATTATGCTATGCTACCTCCCGAAGACGGAAAAATTCCAATAATCTTTCCCCATAACCCACTCCAAACTTAAGTAAGTCTGAGAAGAAGAGAAAGCAAGTTTGGAGAGAGGCAGCTCAGGCAGTGCCAATCATTTCAACATAATGTTCTTCGCTTAAAACATACAATTCTTGTGATAAGTTTCTCAACCAATTATCAACAAACAGGAAGCAAGACCGTAAGCAAGTCCCTGCTTATGAGGACTGTGGGCAAGCACATTTGACATTGGGCTTCAGCATCTCAAAAAGCATGGTCCCAGTAGGCACACACAGTTAGGAGATCTTTCCACCTACAAAATCCACAAGCAACATTTCATGTTTATATCATCACTTTCCATGGTTCCATCCACTCTTCTCGTGCCTGTGATTAACCCTCTGGCCTTTTCTTTTCTCCATGTTATTTTTTTTTTTTTAGAAAGATGGTAAATCTGCACTCTCTGATGTGAAAAGAATGTGTTAGGAGAGGGAGCCATGGTGCTTCAATGTTTTGTATTTTTTTCCATCTTAATTTTATTATGACAACTCTACTGAACTTAATTATAATGAATATGAAATTAAAAAATTACCCTCTGTCCTATTCTTCAGATGCTATATTTTGATAAAATTTACTGCATGCTACTCTCCTTGAGCACTAGAAATAGATGTGTGTTGATATAAATTTGTTATAATTACAATTAAAATATAGTTTACATAATGATAGTGTTAAAATGAAATTATACATGTGCAGAAACAATGTGGTTATACATTTTCTTAGTATAAATACATGTTTAGACCAATATCTGGTAGCCAAGTGAATAAGGAACAGAATTTTGGTTTAACTACAGTGGCTTTTAAATGATTTGCAAATACCTAAAGGGAGCTCAAAACCAGTGAAATAAAAGTTTCTCCACCATGTTTTCAATCGCAGAGTGAATAAAAGATATAAAATTCCTGGTAAAAAGTAAGTAGCTATCCATATGGATATTACAAGACAAGTGCATTATTTTTACTTGAACACTGGGGGTAATTGATTAAACTCGAATGCATTGGTTTTCAACCTATCTACACTTGGGGACCTGTGAAATTAGGAGAATTATTTCAGGAACTGTTAAGGCAGAAATCACCCTAAGCATATCAAATTTGACTAAGATTATTGGCTCTATAGCCTTCATATAACATCACTGTGGTTAGCTCTTTTGCAAACTGGAACAAAATTTTTGGTGGACTGGTCTGTGGACCAGCGGTTGAAAAACACTGCTCTAACATATATCAGAATTGCAAATTCTCCAGGGAGTTTAATGAAACATAAAATTATATATATTTACACACATATATAAAACTATATATATATTTACACACATATATATAATTATATATATTTATATAATTGCACTGAACTAGATTGTTCACAATTACTTCTAATTAATGAGGTATCTTATCATAAGTAAACGTTTATACAAAATGTGGTTATAGCTACAATATCAGAGTGAGAAGTAGGAGATTGGAATGTTTACTCTAAATGTTTGCAGTTATGGTGTTTTGACTAAACCAATGTGTCACAAATATTATTATAATAATGTGACACAATTTTGTTCAGTTTTTCTGTGAACACAAACTAGATCTGTCCCTTAATTAACTAAGGTTTGATCTGCATAGTTCCACATATATGTAGATATTTTTCAAAAAATATAGTCAGCCTTTTGTGTCCAGGGGTTTTTGCATCTGCAGATTCAACCAACTATAGGTCAAAAATAGTATTTTTCATCTGTGATTGGAAGTCAATAGAGGTGGAGGGCTGACTGTATGCATTATTCTACTCCACTTTGTAGAAGGGACTTGACCATCGTGGATTTTGGTATCTGCAAGTGTCCAGGAACCAGTTCCCTGCAGATACTGAGAGACTACTTAGTTTTTGGGGAGTCGGACATTATATGTGGATTTTGAACGCATAAGAGGGTTGGTGCCCCAACCCCCATGCCATTCAAGGTTCAATTATATAGGATTCTTTTCATTTCAGATCATTGTTTTTAGCTAATAGTTATAAAATGTTTTGGGAGCACAGTGTTAATCACATTACTTCATTTAATCTTTATAATGACACTTCCTTATATTCATTCTTAACATTTTCATTTTATTAGCCCTAGTCTAGACCTTTCTTCAGAACTGCGGACTGGCACATACAACTGTATATTCAACGTGTCTACTTAATATCAAGAAAACCTCCCAAATTTTATATTTCCAAAACTGATCTTTAGTTCCCTAAATATGTTTCTTCCTAAGCCTTTTCCATCCCAGGTAAAGTAACTTCACCTTTCCAGTGGCCAAGCCCTACATCCTGAATTCTTTCTTTCATATCTCAGAGTCAGTTCCCAGGAAATGCTGTCACCACCTTCCTGTCCTGCCACTTCTTAGAACATCTGAGGCCAACACCCTGCACACACCACCAATATCTGTCTTGTACACATCAGCAATCACCTCTTGAGGTTCTCGCTGATTTCCCTTTTTCTCCTTATCCTCAGTACCACACATAAACTTGTTACTCTAAAACAAGACTGATCATGGGACATCTGTGTTAAAAACATACCAGTGGCTGTCTGCATTTAGAGTAAAAGACAAAATGCTTGTGCTGGCCTCCAAGAACCTACCCAATCTAACCCATCACAGTTCTAATCTCAAACCCTTCCTACCCCTGACTTAACCAGCCTTCGTGGCCCCCCTGGCATTCCTCTGACCTGCCATACATATTTTTGCCTTAAAGTTTTGACACCAGCTGCTCCTTCTCTCAGGGTGCAGTCTCCCCCAAATCCCTCTGACAACTCCCTCACTTCAAGTCTTTATCAAATATCACCTTATGACATCTAACCTGACTACCCCGTTTAAAATGAGAACCACCTATACACCCCTCCAGCACCCACAACTCAATACTCTTCAGTGCTCTAGATTATTTTTCTTAGCCCACAGCACTCATCAACTGCTAACATGTCACAGGATTTATTTATAACACTCATCTGTTTCCACATGACAGTGTAGACTGAGAGAGAGAAAGGAGGGCAAGAGAAAGAGAGGGGAAGGAAGGAAGGAAGGAAGGAAGGAAGGAAGGAAGGAAGGAAGGAAGGAAGGAAGGAAGGAAGGAAGGAAGGAAAGAAGGAAGGAAGGAAGGAAGGAAGGAAAAAATAAAAGGAAAGACAAAAAGCTCTTGTCTATTTTATTCACTGCTAGGGCCAAGAATGTATAATAGTGTATATAGAAATGCTTAATAAATATTTCTGGGAAAGAAATACAGATGAGGAAACTACTAGTAAACCTAGGAAGTTTAAGAAGGTTTCTCAACATTCTGCAGCTAGAAAAGGGTCATAATGGAATTCAAACATAGAATTGGCTAACTTCAAAACCCCCTGTTCTTAGCCTCCCTGGTATCTTAGTTCATGGACTTTAAGCAATGCCATGGGAATTCTATTCCACTGAGTAGTATCATTGAAACAAAAGAAACAAAAAAGTGGAATCCAGCATGAATTATTATGATAATTTTACAGAAAATTTAGCCAATAGTGACATTTAAACACAAGTGACATTTCATGACAGTATCATAATAATATAATAATAACTTAAATATATGTATTAAATATTCACCACATGCTAAGCTCAATGCTAAAATATTTCCACGCATGTTCTGTGCAAACTTGACAATTATTTGATCAGTCAGGTAAATTTTTATTATCCTAATTTCAAAGATAAGAAAATTGATGAAAGAGGCATGATACCTCTTTGATCACAGTCAATTTAAGGTCCTACTCCACTACTTGACTTTTCATTCCTACATGAAAATGAAAATTCTGATAAGTACTTTGATAGAAGTATGTTTTCTACGAGAAAACATCCTTTGCTATATCTGCCTGTGCTAACACCTTCAGAACATAATCCATTTTAAAACACAACAACAATGGTTAAATAGTACTTTAATAAATGAAAATATTTACACCTAAACAGTAATACAGAAAAACAAGCTGAGCCTTTTGAAGTGGCCTCCTCGCTATCTTCCATCATGACCAAAAGAGAAAATATCAGCAGCCACTCAACGAAAAAGCATAACACCCAGATATGAAGAATCCTGTAAATGACCAATTATAAAACTATTACACTGCAGCACTTTAATGGCAACAGGAAAAATAATCCATTAAACTGAAAATTGTCCTACTCCCCACTCTACGGCCCACACAAACATTAATGTTGCATTTGTTAGGATGTATTGCATGTGCTCTATCAACTTGACTTCCAGCAATTGTATTAATACAGTCCTCTCACTTTGCACACATCTGAATGATGGATTTCCCTACTTGAGATCTGTAGGAAGAGTGCAGTGGCTGAAATAAAGTTTAGAAAGAACCATCATAATCCATAATGACCGGCACTGAATCAGGACAAAGAAAAACACCTTTTCTCATTTATAGGAAGTCTACCATATATTTATTGCCTACAGACAGGGCTACCTGTTGAATGATGAAGAACACGTATCTTCCACTTGGAGGTAAGGATTTATGCACCTGAGTTTCTATGAATCCACAGATTTAATCTTGTTTTAAAACTGAAAATATTATCTCTCTTAACAGATATGGTTAAGCAATCACCAACTTTGATGTCTTTAAGCCACTGTAATCCCAGGGAGGGCAAATCTATAATTATTTTAAGCATTTCCGCATTTGTACAAAAATCAGTATGCTGAGTTATTAACTCCCTGGGTATTGTCAGACAAATCTAAGTTTAAATCTAGACTCTGACACTTACCTGCTACATGATTTGGGGTTATGAGAATTCCTTTCTTTAGCTGTACTACAGGAATGAAAATAAGCTCTTTGAAGGAGTATTGTAAAAACTAAATGAGATGAAGGATTTATAGTACATTGTACTGTGAGAACTCAATTATTATTATGGTCACTACTACTATTATTCAAAATAAATTAGAACTTCTCTCCTAAAATGAGGTATGTATCCTATATCATTATAATCTTATCCATTTTATTTTTGACCTTATAATCTCTATCCAAGAACATTTAGTAGTAAATATAATTGAAAGGAGGTTACTTGTCAAACATGGAAATAACATAAATAACAATAATAAGTGTGCTGGCACAATACTCTTCTCAGATAAATATTTACTGTAGAAAGATATTATTGTTTTGTGTTTTTTAAAAAGACTTTTCATTCACTTTAGAGAGGAGAGAAAGAGAGAAAGAGAGAGAGAGAAAGAGAAGAAGAGGGCAGGAAGCATCAATTCCCACCTGTGCCTTGCCCAGACAAGCCCAGACTTTAGAACCGGCAACATCAGTGTTCCACGTTGCTGCTTTATCTGCTGCTCCACCACAGGTCAGGCTGTTTTATGTTTTTTTTTAAGTGCATAAAACATACATATTTACTGTGCCAATCGGCAAAAGGTGCATTAATTAATTAGGCTGACTATATGTCATATGAATGTCCTCTTAAACAGTAATCATTTGTGCATTTTAGTTGTTTTGAAAATATGTTTACAACTTTTTTTCCTATTTAAAGTAAAAAAGGATGAGAAGCAGAGTTAGACTTCATGCTTACTATAGTGACCCAGGAGTTTAATGTACTTTATACTCCATTATGCCATGGAAATGTTTCTGTGCCCTGGGGACATCAACAAAAGATTTGCTTTAATGAAAAAAAACAAGACTGATTCTAAAGCTTCCAAACAGAAGGCCTACAGGCTGCAGATCACATCAGAAAGTGTCTGCCCTCGCTCTCTACTGCATCAAGATGGGAAAGATGGGAAACACTGAAAACTAAAATAGAAATGTTGGGAAGAGTAGGGAAGGATGCCAAGTGTCCAATATCCCATATGTGGACTAGAAGAATTATACTTAAAGTAAAGAAAATATCAGATATTATTTTTCACCTGAATTCCAGTCAGTGAACTTTACATAAACAAAGAAAATTGGCTGTTGTAGCTATGATGCTTTCAGCATGGCTAAAAGGAAACCTTAAAAACAAAAACAAACAAACAAACAAAAAACAGTCCTGGGATCTCAGCGATACAGGGAGAGTCAACTGGATGTGGGAGTCACAGAATACAAATAGAGCTCCGGCTCTCTCCAGCACTCAGCCCTGCTCAACACACCGTGACTCTTTCTACAGAAAGTCTCTTTTTCTGTTGGATGACCACTGGGAGTTTCAAAGTCATAGCTTCCTAGCTTAAAAATTCCAGAGAGAAGAGACATTTAGTCAACTTTTATTTGACAGAAAAGTCACGAACTATAGAAATGATCCCTGAAAGTATAGTCTTTTGACAGGAAAGTCTTGGGGAGGATTCTGATAGGCTGAGCCAAGGTCAGATGCCTCTACCTGAACCAATCATCTCTGGGGTCAGAGAGGAAAAAGTATATCATTTACAGTTTTCCTAAAGAAAACCCCACCTTCTTAGCCCCTGCCCCGTGGAATAACAATGCAGTAAATTGACCTAGGTCATTTTCCTCATCACTAGCCTGAATTGGTATGACTAAAGAGCATGTTGGTAAAAGAAGAAGGGAAAAGTCTGGATATGGTATCAGATAAACTGATGTTCACTAAGATGGTTATGTGAAAATATATCTCTAAAATGTTCCCCCAAACCTACTCAAATGTTCAAAGAGGGACCTGAAAATACAACATTATGGGGTTTTACAAGAGCAGGTTTTCTTCACGCTAAACTATGACACAAAGAAATCAGAGTCTTCTAGAAACTACACTTTTTAAAGAAAAAAATCAGATAAAGAAAGTGAGGTCTAGAAAAATTAAGTGATTTATTAGAATAACATAGCTAATTAATGGCAGGATTGAGATGAGAACATACTTTGTATAATCTGACTACAGTCTTTTCAACCATGACAAAAGAAAACTAGAGCATTTATGATTTATTTAATTCTAAATGTTTAAAAAGTTGAATTAAAGACATCCTCTATGTCAATTATTCTTGAAGAAAAAATGTCAAAAGATAGTCTGATTGTATGAGTATGCACACATAGAATACACAAGAAAGTATCCTCAAATATAGTATGTGCCTATCTCTTTTCCTTCTTTCTCTGCTCTTTTAAAAAATGCCCCTTTAAAAATTGCCCACTCACCATATGTTAGGTAAATTTCCTGAAACCCAAAAATGGAGGCAGAGATTGTTATAGAGACTATTCCAAATGGCACTGACACCTATATTTATGAAATTTTAAAAAGAGTAGGTTAGAGTTGCTCTAAGAAAGTACACTATAGTAATACCATACCATCCCAATTACCCAGCTCTATCCAACTACATTAGATAGATAGATAGATAGATAGATAGATAGATAGATAGATAATAATAATGATGATAGATAGATAGATGATAGATAGATAGAAATGCAGAAAGACAAACAGATAAATAGGCAGAAAGACAAATAAATAAGAAAATAAGAAGAACGTTAGGCACTTATATATAAAATGTTGTCCCAAAAGTTTGAAGTAATATGCAAGCCTCAATGGGAGGAAAGAAAACATTTACAAATTTATAAATGTATTTCATTTATGGTATAAGGTCCACAGGTTTAGATTTGCAATTTGCTCCAACAAGGGTCAAGTTGACCACTTTTTCCATGTACTTGCTTTTGAGAGAATAAAACTCAAATACATGTCATTCAATTCCAAGACTATGACACTACCATGAAATATTGTTCATTCAGAGTCAGGATGTAGCAAGAGTAATTTATAAACTCAGAGTATTTGCTCTCAAGTCAATAATAGAGAAGCCTTGAATAAAAATGTTCCCATTACCTTCCACTATAATGTATCTTACTTATAGCCCTTGAAACAGTGGGCAGGGGATTTAGCCTCTGGGCACCACATTATGTAAGCTTTCCACTTTTAGCCATCCCCAGTCTGTGATTATTTTTAAGATATGTTACTTATAGTCAATATTAATTTACATTTAATTTTTCTTAGCATTAGAGAGTATTATTTTGTACAGGCTCAGAAACAAATCTCCAGAAAATTTCTCCTCGATGCTTCTTTGAGCCTGAAAATGCATTTCAGGGCAGTTACAGTGACTTAATTGTAGTTGGCAGAGCCCTGGCCATGCACTAATTTCATTAGCCTCAAATTCCTGGATTTGAAAGATCCACTGAATATGATTTCTTTCCTCTGACATGTCACTTACTAACCAATTCAGAGTGCTGATAGAGGAGGGGTGTGGCGGGGGGGGGGGGCTTGCTCAGCTTATATCTTTGGTCTGGTACACCAGCAGGCCAGTGAGAATTTGCAGTCACAGACACTATTTACATTGAAGAAGTCATTCTTGCCCAGGTCCTAACTGTCAGGGAAGAACTTCATTCCAAGCTTTGCTGGCAGCAGCAGCATTCATTCCGTCTATTACTATCTCATTACTCCCTCCTGCCCTGAGCACCCCCCATTTAAGTCAAGCATTCCTTCCACTAGCTGAGAAACTTATCTCATCATACATTTTGTCTTGGACGATAAGTTTGGCATAGTCCCCACAGCAACCCCCAGGGACTGGGGAAAAGAGAACCTGAGTCTCTGGAGAGCTAAGAATTCAATCATTTAGAGGTGTTTCTTTTATATAGGACATTCTTAATTGAGCTGAATCCAGCAATCCCAGAGAAGATTCACCTACTGTTCTCTGCCTCTCTCCCTAAATTGGCTGTGCCTCTCTGAACAGTGGGTCTGTATACCAAACTATTCACTATTCTCTCTATTCATTTTGCAGGCTTACACAGCCTGAGAACTCGGGGATTGGGTTGTGTGCCAGGAGCCCTTAAGATCCCATGTAAAAAGGCCACTATATATTCCAACATGAGCCATGCTTAACCAGGATGCCCACACCAGTGGTAATACCCAGATTGCAGCACATGCTACAAATTGGTGTAGTCTTCCTATTACCAGCTTCTTCTCAATAAATGCAGGTGAAAACTGGGGGCTCTTTATTTCCCTCAGCTGTTCAATCCTACATGAATAGCTGCAATTTGCAAATTAGAGGAAAATGACAGTGTTTTCTCTGAATGGCTTTGCTCCCAGCCCAGCCCACGCTGCTCACACTAGTGCTCCCTTCCTTTCCTTCCTAGCCCAGGGAATGGGGGAACTAAGCATTAGGCAAGCTGGGTCTTCCCTCACAAGTGCCTGAGGTTCACAAACCAGAAGAGGAATCAGCTCCCCCTGGAATCTTTTTCAGCAAACACAGTCCTTCAGCCTAGTCTGCAATCTCTCTCCTGACTTTAGCAGCATTTCACTATTTTTTTCTGACAGGCCCATCTGCAGTACTGCCGTGCTCTGAGTGGAGACAGAAACAGGAAGCAAAATAATTTAAAAATGCTCAACACCAAACACATCTTCAAGCCCCAGGATTCTGAAAAAGCCTGTGAATTGCCCCCCTGGGATTCTCTGATGATCCCTGACCTCACTCTTTCCGCAGCGCTGCCCCCTCAAGTTGTCTAGCTCTGAGCTCAGAGATGGAGAAAGCTTCTGCGTTTTGCTTTCAACAACCCAAGCTCTTCCTGAAAGCACCAACTCAGAGTGCAGACTGACCCCAAAGCACTTTTGGGTTTGCAAACATCTAGGGATCTCCATGATGGCACCCTCAGGAGGTGTTCGGGAGGCTCCGACATCAGAGAGACGGTACCAGGCTGCAGCCTTGGAAGGCACCCCTCCTTCTGGCGCAAAAACAAACTTCCCACTCCCGGGAGCTGATGTGGTGACAGCTTGAATCTCACAAGGAGTCCCCTCCAGAAACCCAGCACCACTAGGAAAAGCGCTTAATGGGGAGCCAATTCATTAATACGGGGAGCATAAGGGCAGCAGAGTCGCTGGAACATCTGGAGAAGGGATTAATCGGGTCTGGGTACCAGCAGGCAGGGGGAGAGCTGTGCATTAGGAAAGGATCATCTCAAGACAGATGAACAAAAAGCTTGAGATGGGGTTAGAGAGGGAGAAAAGAGGCAAAAATTGAAAGGCAGGGGCGGGGGGAAATAGAGAAAAAAAAAAGCAGGGAGAAAGAAAGAGGAGAGAGAAACATAGGGAGAAACAAGGAGAAAGAAACCCACAGTCTCCCAGACCGTGCAACTCAATTTCTGAACCCCACAGCCATCCATTTATACTCAAGGCAGCTCAGAGCCACGGGGCAGTGGCTGCGGGCACTGCGCTGGGGGAGCGCTGCGGTAGAACCCACCGCTCAGCTGCCCCGTCACCCTTCCTCCCATTTCGCCGTTGCCCTCCAGTGCCCGGAGCCGGACCGCCGGGCCTTGCTCAGTGCACCCCTCTCACTGCCATGCTCCAGGAGCCTTCTAGCCCGGCTCCGGGAATCGTCCCAGGTGCCAAGGATTGGATTTGGGGGGCTGCGTTAGGGAGGTCGTAGGAAAGGACGGGCGGAGGGAGGAAGCAGCGAAAGCGATTTGGTTTCGCAGTTAGCATGAGCTCATCTCTGGCTCTGAAGTGGCAGGAGTAGAAAGCTGAGCGCCCAGCTCCTGCCAGTGGCTGAAATGCAAATGCCATTTAGACGGTGCAAACATTTGCTCACAGCAAATCCCCAGGGGGTCACGTCTGCGGGTGGCATCTCCCCACTTGGGGAGCGTCCCCGTGCCTTCCGCCCATGCCCTCACGGAGACAGGCTACAGGTCGGGGAATCCAACCAGAGAGAGGTGGGTAATTAACATCCACATGCAGGTGAAGACCTAGCCCTCGGTTTAAGTAGTGCTTCTCTAAGCTCTTCTCGAAAATGTCCAAGGTAGCTGCGGCTTGCCAGGCGGCTTGGGGCTGGGGAGCTGGGGAGTTGAGAAATGCCCAGGTTCAAGGCGTCTTCTCATCTTTTCATTCCATGAGCCTCACCGGCTCTCACAGGAGCCCGGACTTTTACAAGCCTGCTTTCGGACCATATTTCACTCTAATACAAACCCATTTAAATCATCGCCTTGTTTTTCGCAGATTGCTTCTTGTAAATGGGGCCATAAATCCAGGATGTCAAGCCAGATGGAGTGAGGCGCGGACAGGGGAGATGGAAGGGAAATGAACAAGCAGGGAAGGCACCTCCTCGGGTGGGGTGGGAGGGATTCGGCAGGATCTCCAGGGTGGAAATGCGCGAGGCTGACCTGACCCCGTACCCCTGGAGTCCAAACCAGCTTTTTAGGATTAAGAGCGCGGGAAGGTACGGCGTGCTCTGCCCCTGAGGGAGCGCCTCCCTACCTGGAAAAGCCTCAGGATGTTGGCTACCATGATGGAGACCGAACTCCCCGAAGCCCCAATCACTCCAACTACTTTCTCCGGCTTGACGAAAACTGGAGGTTCGCCGTTGGTGCAGCGCACGTCGGAGGTGTCCTTCTGGATGAGCGCCTGGACGAAAGTGAGCGACTGTTCGAGCGCGTAAGTGTCCCTGGAACAAGTGTCCAAGATCCGCGCGCCCAGCGTCACGTTGGGCAGCAGGTTGGGATCGCTGTTGATTTGGTCCAAGGCGTAGAGCATTGCTTCCAGCCTGTGGATCCCGTTCTCCCTCTTGATGTCGCCGCAGGGCACTCCGCTGGGACCCTTGGCGTGCACAGGGAACAGCCCCCCGAGGGTGACGTCCCCCTCGATCCGGATAGAGTGCGGGGCGTACATCTCCTGGCCGCGCGCCGCCGCCGCCAGCGCGCACAGGAGCACCTCCAGCACGCAGCAGGGGAACTTCATCAAAGTCAGGACGCGGAGCAGCTTCCCCAGCTGGACCATGCTGCTCCGGCTGCTGCTCTGGCGGCGGCGGCGCTGGAGGGGACGGTGGCGGGCTCGCCGGGGTCCGGGCCCCTTGGGGTGAGCTCCTCCAGGGAAGCCCAGGGACTCCGGCTGGCACGGAGGGTGGGGACGCCCGGGGAGGGGCGGCCGGAGAGTGTGGGGGGTCCCGCAGCGCCTGCCAGCTTCGGGCGCCGTGCGCTTTCGGGTCCGCGGGCCGGCGCTTCGCGCTGGCGCTCTCCGGCTTGCCGCTCGCGCTCTTCAACAGCCCAGGACTAGGGAGAGGGCACGGATTGCTATCGCTTTAAATGGTCGTTCGGCTCCCTCTCCTCCTCCCACTCCCTCCCTCCCTCGCTAGCTCTTGGTCTCTCCCCACCCTTCCCAGTGCCCGCCCTCCCCACTGGTTTGCATCATCACGCAGGGAGGGGCTGCGTGCTGAGGTAAGGGCGGGGGGTTGCGGTGGGGGAACCGGTGCACGGCTGGGGATGGGCGTGGGGGAGTGCCCGCGATTGGGAGTTTCTTGGTCCCCTGGGAATCTAGGGACTGCGGGTCGCAGGCGAGAGATGAGCTCTTGCCCTCATCTCGCTGCAGAAGCCTCTTGATCGCCCGCTGCACTCACACGCATGGGTGGCATCAGCCCTAGAATGAGGCCGGGAAGTCTGGTTCCGACAGCTCCCAACGCAGCGGTCCGCAGACCCGGTGTTAGCTCCGGGAGAGCGCCAGGAGTAGCAAGGTGGGGAAAGCAGTGATGGAGGGCAAGGGAAAGACCCGTCTCCACCTCTGATCCGTCAGTGCCAGTTTTCCCAAGAAAACGTACATACATACACACTCAGGAACCCGATTCATGACTTACAGAACCTTTACCCAGAGACTTCTCCGGGGCTAGGCACAGGGCTAGCCTGTACGGAAACAAGCTCATAAGAAACGTCAGGAATGGAAGTACATTCTTAGTCTTCGGGTTTACTGGGGCCGGAGCCGGGTGCATTAACCCAAGTAGCCACTAAATCTGCGATGGAAACCCCAGACTCGCCCCTTTTCCTTTCACCGCAAGAGATGGAACAGCTGATATGGAACTGTGCAGAGCGCACTTTCTTCTCTGGCGCTGACAGGTGTAAAGCTCCCTCCTACCCATTTCCAGTCGTGCTTCTGGGCTGGTGACAGGTTTCCGAGGGCAGGAAACCGCAGAAAAGAGGTGCGAGTAGGAGGAAAAGAGATGGGACACCCGGAGTCTCCTCAATTATTCGGGGTGCTTTTTTCTCTTTTTCTCTGGCTGGAGATGTGGGGGCAAAGTCAGGGTGACAGAACAGGTTGCATTGCAATTAAGAAACTGTCTTTCAAAAGTGTACCCGCAAGTCCCGCCCAAGCTTGGCCCTTAAAAGCAACAAGTGGCCTTAGTTACTATAGAAGGGAAGGTAATAGCTCTGTCCTTGGGGACCAGTGTGGGCTTAGGAAGGTTAATTCAGCTCATCATGAGGCTTTCTGTTGTAGCGCAGCAAAACTATACTAAACAGATTTGAGGGTAAGAGAAAACCAGAAACAAGACTATACTTTTTGTTATTGTTAATGTACTAAAGAAAGATGTATTTGTACACACACACACACACACACACACACACACACTCATACACAACAAAAAGTCAATATAAAGGTAATTTGTTGTTTCTGCCACCAACTACCTGTGTATCCCTTGGCATTTTTGTTCCCATCTGGATTTTAGTCTCCCTATCTGTAAAATGATGAGATTGAGTTGAATTCTCTACAAGTTACCTTTTAATTCCAAAGTTCGTTAAAATAGGTCATGTGCCTTTGGACGGAGTGCTCTTTAAGCCAAATACTCTGTTGCTTTATATATAGGAGATCAGTGTTTTTTATATACAAAGAACATCCCAGTTATTTCCTGATATATGTAGAAGACTTTTTTCTTGCCCACAATCTATACCTCTTTCTTTTAAAGGGAAGTTGAGTTCATCAATTTCTTTTTGGATATGCTCTTTCTCCAATGTTCCACTACTTAAGATTTGAGAAAAATAGACACCACTTCCTATAATCCAGACTTAGCTTGTTGGAGCATGGGATCCTTTTAGCTATAGTGATGATGAGAATAAGGATGAGAATGGAACTCATCCCTGGACTTCATTGAAGTAACTAAGGTAGTAACACAGAATTACTACTATCAAATAGACAATTTGTGAAGGAGTTGGGAAAACGAGGGGGCCCCTAACCTCAAAGCATTTCAGGTATTTTGGAAAATGTTATATTATTCTGATTTTTTAAGAACAACGTTTTACTGACTTCTTCAAGAAAATAGTGCTGTTAACTAATGTGCAGATATACCCATGTATACAATGTGATTATCAATCACTTGATGTGATACCCTGTTACATAAGTGTATGCCTTGCACAACTTTATGCTGAATGGCCCCACTCCTTACTGCCAGTCCTGGAGCTGAGGGAAATCAGCCTGTAGCTGTGCCAGGAACCTCTATAAGAGAAAGGAGATATATGATTCCCATAATAAGGGATGCAAGAAAGGGAACAGGAAGAGAGGAAGATGAATGGGGGTAGAGATAAGTAGGTGTCTGATCAAATGATCTGAATTCCTGGATTCAGCCTTGTCTGAAGTATTGCCTCTGCATTTTTTCCGTTATACAGTTACGGTATTTTCTTTCTCTCGTTTGAAAACAAAAATCTTGTAAATCACCTGTTCAATACACTGGATCAAAAAGGGTAAAACAGCTGAAATAGATAACTAATTAAGGTATCATGAGCAATTTTGAAAAGATAGAAAGAAGCAAAGCAACAGAACATAAATACTATGATCTAAATATTTAGGCATCAATATGTCAGGCTGTATTTGACAGAGACTATATCCCGATTAAGTTTTAAATTTAAAGCTATTTACTAGAAACTTGTTGACAAAGTGATATTTGGAGAGGTGGGTAGCAACTGATATCACCTGATTTTTTTCCTGCTCATGCCTGGATCCACGTTCTACTCTTCATTTTCACTTCATATCCTGTGGTTGCTCAATAGATATATCTTGGCTGACTAGTGGATGCTGCCCTATTCTCTGTTCTCTCTTTGCTCTGCTCATTCTCCCCAAACATCTGGCAGAAATCATTACCTTCTTTTCATTGCAGTCATCTGTGTGCTTGTCTTATTTCCCCTGCCAGGTTGTAAGATCCTTGAGGGTAAGACTTGGGTATTACTTCTCTTTTCTCTTGGACAATGTTTAGAATGCTGTTTTGTACCTAAGAAGCACTCATGTGTTGAATGAATCAGAACTGGTTTTGCCATTCCCTCTGTCTTTATTTGACAGTGACTGAAATAATAAAGTGGCAGAGCAGAAAATAAAACTTACAGATATAGACAACAGTGTGGAGTGGAGGGAAATGGATAGGAAAGAGGGGGAAGAGATGGTGATGGAGGGAGATGTGACCTGGGGTGGTGAACACACAACGCAATATACAGATGCTGTGTTGTAGAATTGTGCACCTGAAACCTGTATAATTTTATTAACCAGTGTCACTCCAGTAAATTTAATAGGTTTACAAATACTTTTGTTTAACAAAAATTTGACCTAAGATTGAAATACTCTAACCTTAAAGCTCTTGATCAACTATACAGGAAGGCTGTACTTGTTTCCTCCTGAGTCAAATGTCCCTTCATGTAGATCTTCATCCATAGCTTCCTGCCACCACCCAATTTACATTTGATTTGCACTAATAAGTGAGGGTCACTTTTTATTGGAGAGAAAGAAAGAGAAAAGATTTTCTAGTTCATCTGTTATGATTTTCTGTCATGTTTATTTGTAGTAGACAACTTGTGTCACTCAGCATCTGTTTTCTGGTCCCATCTTGTTAAAAAACTAATTCTCCACATCCCCTAAATTGATAAGGGGTAATACGTTCCTGCTATTCCTAGGGTAACATACCCAGCCATTCCTATGTGAAAGAGCCCCTTTCAATGTCCATAAGTTGAGATGGAGCTGTCAACATTAATATCTCACATACCCAAACCCAATTGTAGGTGCACATCAAGGGCTGGCAGAAATGATCACTTCCTTCCCCTGATGAGGCCGAATCAGCTATTAGAGGATAGGTAAAGAACCTGCAAGCTGATGCACTGATACTTAAAGAAGGCAGAACTATTCCTTTTGAATTCTTATCTCTGAGGATAGAAATTGGGGCTTCCAGCAGCTGTCTTTCCCACCACATGAATAAAGCTTGTCTGAGAGTAAAATCAGACCACCTGGAAACAGATCAAAGACTCAGAGGTAGATCCCTGATGAGGCTAACATATACCCTAGATCCAGCAATCCTTGAAGCTGCTTTGCCTTTGAACATTACATTGTGCCACTCAAGTGTATTCTATTCTTTGCTTAAGTTAGTATTTAATTTGTGTAGGATCTTTCAAAATTGAGGATGCTAATTTAGATTGTTACTACTAAAGATAATCAAATAATTAAAAGAAAAAATAGCTGATTATTATATTCCATGAGCATGAACTATAGAAAGTTTAGTACTCTATGACATGAAGTATAACAAAGTTAGCTCTTGATGTGGATCCAGAATTTGAGCATATGATATCAAATGACAGTGATTTCAAATCATCAGTTATTGAGAAATAAAATTAAATATTAAGAAGGCTTGACTATAACTAATAGAATTTTAAATTGTCTTAAAAACACAATTTTTGTTCATCTCATGATAAACACATCAATAGCATCAGTTTTTATATGCATGTAACACAAATAAAATATATAGGAGATAATATTTTACCTATCTAAAGTTAGTAGTAATTCTAAAATAGTAGAGTTTGCTTTATTATTGGGAATAATCACACCATTATATTCTCTAGACCTGCTTATCTATGGGCAATGGAGGCATTTGAACCTGCTGGTTGAACCTAACGGATTTCTTGAATTAACCATGACCAGTGTGAATAGGTTATTGTTTTTCATTGAGCACCTACTGTCTATTGGGCACTAGAATGGCCAGCTTACAGGCAGTGACTCATTTAATCTCTGTGTCAAACCTTTAAAAGAGAGACTACTATTATTCTTATTCTAATTTTACATAAGAAATAATTATAATGGCTAACACATCTGGCACTTAATATGTCCCAGGTTGACACGTGTTGATTTTTTAAAATCCTCATAATAAAGTGAGAATTTATTGGATCCACAACATATATAAGGTAAGTATTATTATTATCACATCTATTTTTCAGATGAAGAAATTGAGGCTCAGAGTTCTTAAGAAACTTGCCAAGGTCATTAAGCTAGGAAGCACTAGAACTCATATTTGAATCCAGAACGTCTATCTCCAAAGTCTATATATTTCAACTACTCTACCACATAGCTCGTGGGTACAGACACAGAGCTCACACCCATGTCTAAGTTCAGTAACCATGCATTTAACTACTATATTCTATTGCCTGTCAGTGTATTAGACACTTATTCTTAACAGCAAAGTGTTTCTAGGATTATTCTTCCTGGGTGAAGCAAGTTCAGGGCATGTCCAGTGAACAACAGGTAGTCATTTGTCCAAATCCTGCTTTCTGTCTGTATCCACAATCATGTGCATAGTACATACTAGGGGTAGAGTAAATCTGCTTTCAATCAGCTATCTAGGTCATCATGTGGCTGTGATTACCTCCACTGTACCACAAGCTGCCTTGTCTTTACCAGGCCTCTCTCCCTGTGTCATGTTCTGTTGGAGTTAGTGAGCTGTCACTAATGACCGAATTTCTCCCTACTCCTAAACCCTAAAACTGCCAAGTCCAACACCTCCCTGAATCAAGTTAAAGTTCAACATCTCATTTGGAGTGAGCCAACGGCATACCTCCCTTCATGGTTTCCAAGTATCCCTTTCATTATGGTATCAGTGTAATCTTTATCACAGTCTACTGAGGTATGATATATTTTGGTAAATATTATTTGAGCATTTTATAGTTTATAATAGCTCTATTTTCATAATATCTAAACATGTCCACCCAAATGAACTTTTGTGCCCTTCAACACATTCAACAGTTATTATAAATCTATTGTTAAAATGCTCAAAATATTGGAGAGTTCTCTAAGTATGTCTTATAAGACCAATATATACACATTATTAATAGTAAAAAAATATTCTATAGGATAATCACTAATGTTCTTTGCAAGCCTTGATTTCTTTGTGATATGGAGTGATTTCTCATAATTGTAAATGCTTTGAAATTATGTAACACAAGTTGACACTAGTGTCTTAGCTACATAAGTTCTTTATTCTATAAAGATATTGATTTTTCAGTCCCTCAGGAAACCCTGCCCGCATGAAAAATAAAAGCATAAGAATTGGGGTTGAGTCCCATATCTGCTGGGGGAAGGTAGCAGCTAAGCTCTTGTAGACATTCATTCAGCCAATCAGTCTCAGCTGAGGACCTCTGCTCCTAGGAATGATGGAGTAATTGGTCCCAGACTTTCCCTCCCATTACCACTTATAAGAAAGTTAAAATATATTAAGTAACTTTTTAAAGACACTGGCAACCAACAACTCAGGATGGTGATTCATGAAGGAGAACTAATGAAGAGAGCTCTATGAATGTCCTGACTTTCTGCCTACTGCTATTTTTCAGATCCAAGCTAAGCATGGTAGATTGGCTAAGTTGAGGAGACAGAGAACAGAGTTTAGGGAGGCTAAGGAGTATGTTATTTTCAGAGAAGAGTACAAGACAGTAGTTATCCAAAGAAAGAAGGCCAGAAATCTGTATTGGGGTTCCTTGAGTTCTGGTTCAGCAATAAACTATGAAAACACAAAAATGGAGCTGGGACCCCAGAAATATAACAGCTGTTGAGAAAATGTAACAGAGCTCACACAGAGACGGGAGATGAGGCAGTTCTGACCCACCAAAGGGGAGAAATCTTTGAATACTCAAGAGTATTCAGCGGAGACCCAGAAAGGTTACATTTTAGTTGTAGGGCTAAATATCAACTGGATAAAGTCTTTAAAACAAACCTAAAGAGGATCAAACTAATCTGCAAGTAAGGTGATGACTGCCAAAACAAAATTTAACACTTTTTAAAAGAGGTTACATTTAGACTGTATAGAATCCTATAAAGATTGTAAAGTATATGAAAAGGTAGGAGGAAAAGTAGTCAATAAAACAAATATAACAATGACAGATTTTAGAATAAGCAGACAACTACAATAAAACAGTGTGGTATAGATTTCCAAAATAGCTCCCATGATCATATTATATTACATGATGAATGGAGTTCTGCAGATGTAATTCAGTTTATTAATCAGTTGATATTGAGAGAGATTAGCTAGGTGAGCCTAACCTAATCACATAAGTTCTATAAACACAGAGACATTCTTTTTGTTTTTGGCTGGCTGAGAAGAATTTGACAAGAGGGAGACTCTGTTGCTGAAAGGAAAGAAGCCATATGGAAGGACCTAAAAGTAGCACTAGCTGCTAGATGACAGCAAACAAGAAGACAGGGACATCAGTCCTACAGCTGCAAGGAATGGATTCTGCTAATAACCTGAATAAGCCTGGAAGTGGATTCTTCCCCAGGGCCTCCAGATAACAGCCCAGCCTGGCGAACACTTTGACTTTAGATGTGTGAGAGCCTCAGCAGACAACTGAGCTGAGAGCCCACCCATAATTTTGTGTGACAGGACTGTGAGATAAATGAGTGTTGTTGTAAGCCAATAAATTTGTGGTAGCTTGTGACACAGCAATAGAAAACCAATATAAACAGCTACCATAGATATGTTCAAGAATTAGAGGAAAACAAACAAATAAGAAGTAAATTATATAAAAACAACCAAATGGAATGTCTAGAGCTGAAAAATACATTGTCTGAAATTCACTGCATGTGTGTAATAACAATTGCACAAAAGAAAAGAAGAATAGATTAATGAATTTGAAGAAATACAAAAGTTTGATCAAGATTAAACCATATATTGTTCCATAAACAACTCTCAATACATGTAAAAGTATTGAACTAATTTTGATAATAATGGCATTAACATAAATAGATAACAAAATATCTGAAAAATCCTCTAATAATTGGAAATTAAATAATACAATTCCAAATGACTCACAATTCAAACAAAACTATGCAGATAAGTTATAAAATGTTTTTAAATGACTGATAAATAACACCCTACCAAATTTTGTTGAGTGTGGCTAAAACAGATTTTAGGAAGCAATTTATTGCTTAAATCCTTCTGTTAGAAAAAATATATATATTTAATTCAATAATCAAAACTTTGCATTAGAAACTGGAAAGATAAAAGGAATTAAAACCACAGTAAGTAGGAAGAAAGAATAAAGAGCATAAATCATTGAACTAGAAAGAGCAAAAGAAGAGGAAAATCAACTAATACCAAAAGCTGTTCTTTATAAAGATTAATAAAATTGAAAATGTCTAGCTGAATAGATTAAAGTAAAAAAAGAAAGAAAAGAGCAATATAAAAAAAAGAAAAAAACCATCACCCTAGATCTTACATTCTTGAAAAGAATAATAAGGAAATGTCATGAAAAGTTTTATATCATAAAATTGATAACTAAATGAAATGGACAAATTGCTTGAAAGACACACTTACCAAAACCAGTTCTGAAATAAAAGGAAAATATAAAAAGGTTTATGTCTGTTTAATTTTAATTCTGATTAAAAACCCTCTCATGGATTGCCTGAAGCTGGTGGTAGAAATTGTAATTAACTGGAAATGGGAATAAAAATTCTTATTAGGGGAATAAAAATGCTCTAAAACTAATTAATGTTGATAGTTATACAACTTGGTAAAGTTACTAAAAACTGTTTCATTATAAATTTCAAGTGGGTAGATTTTATAAGTAAAATATATCTAAGTAAAACTGTTTAAATAAGATAAAACTATATATATATATATATATATATATATATATATATATATATATATATATATATATATATGCCTTCCCACAAAGAAAATTTCAGATCCATATGGCTTCCCTGGTGAATTTAATTAAAGGAAATTAATAAAATATCAATTTTACACAGATTCAGAAAATAAAAGGCCCTGGCTGGTTGGCTCAGTGGATATAGTGTTGGCCTGGTATATGGACATCCCAGGTTCAATTAATTCCCAGTCAGGCACACAAGAGAAGCAACAAATTGCATCTCTTCCCTCCCTCTTCTCCTTCTCTCCCTCTTCCATTCTCACAGCCAGTGGCTTGATTGGTTCAAGCGTCACCCCTAGTGCTAAGGATGAGTTGGGTGGCCTGAGTGCATCAACATCAGGTGCTAAAAATAGCTTGGTTGATTTGAGCATTGGCCTCGGACTGGGATTGCCAGGTGGATCCCAGTTGGAGCACATGTTAGAGTCTGTCTCATTATCTCCCCTCCTTTCACAAAATATAAAAAGAAAAAGAAAAGAAAAGGTAGCAGAAATAAAGAAAATTACACAAAACATGTATTTGTTAAAGGACTTGTTTTAAGAAGTTTAACAACTAAACAACTAAACTAAAGAAAATTATACACATAGAATAAAGAATATTGCCTGACCAGGCAGTGGTGCAGGGGATAGAGCATCAGACTAGGATGCAGAGGACCCAGGTTCGAGACACTGAGGTAGCCAGTTTGAGCACAGTCTCATCTGGCAGTAGGAACATGAAAAGATGGTCAACCCAACTAGTTATTAGGTATAAGCAAATTAAAACCATAATGAGACCCCACTATCTATTAGAATGGCTAAAATTAAAATGACCATTTTAAGTGTTGACAAGGATGTAAACAAACTAGTATTTTCATACACTACTATTCAGAATGTGCAATGGTGATACTACTTTAGAAAACTTTCAGTTTCTGCCTGAGTGGTGGTGGTTCAGTGGATAGAGTATCGATCCAGGACATGGAGGTCCCTTGTTTGAAACCCTCAGTTTGCCAACTGGAGCATGGGCTTGTTGGCTTGAGTGTGGGCTTGCCAGTTTGAGCATGAGGTCACCAGCTAGAGCATGGGGTTGCTGGCTTGAGTGCAGGATCATCAACATGATCCCAAGGTACCTGGCTTGAGCCCAATGTTTCTGGCTTGGAAGCCCAAGGTTGTGACCTTCAGTCAAAGCACATATGAGAAGCAATCAATGAACAACTAAAGTGCTGCAACTACAACTTAGGCCTTCTCATCTCTCCCCTCTCCAAATTCCCTTCCTGTCTGTCTGTCTCTCTCTAAAAAAAAAGAAAAAGAAAAAATCAAGAAAAAATAATGGCAATATATCATCATTTTTTTGGCCGAGAAGATGGATAAAGTGAAATGATTACCACAGGGAGGGGGAGGGGAAGGAACTAAAGAGGGACAAATATACGGTGACAGTAAAAGATTTGACTTTGGGTGATAGGCACACAACACAATCAACAGTTCAAATGCTATAGAAGTGTTTGCCTGAAACCTATATACTCTTATTAATCAGTGTCACCCTATTGAATTTAATTTCTAACAAAAAAATGGAAAAAAATTAAAAGAAAACTCTCAGTTTCTTCTAAAGTTAAACATTAAGCAGACACTTACCATGCAAACAAACATTACTGTTTCTACTCAAGGAAATAAAAATGCACGTCCACAGAGATTTCTGTATAAATGTTATGACAGTGTTATTCAAAATAACTACAAAATGAAAACAATCCAAATGTCCATTAAAAAGATATATATATTGTGGTACACTTAATTCAGCTATAAGAAGACACAAATCACTGATATATACACCACAGATAAATCACAAAAATGTTATATCAAGTAAAATATGAAAGACTCAAAAGAGTGCGTGTCATGACACCTTGTACACAGAATTCTAGCAGAGTCAAAATTTATGTATAATAATAGCATATAAGCCATGGTCTAGGTATAGTGAATGGATTAAGTAAATAGGGGTATAATGGACCTCTCCAGGGTGATGGAAATGTTCTATATCTTAATTATGATGTTTTTTATATAACGTTTTATGCTTAGTTTATGTATTTATAAATATCAGTCTATACACTTAATATGTGTACATTCTTGTTTATTTAAATGATCTATCAATAAAGTTGATATAAAAGGTTAAAAGTATCAGGACGTAGGCAAACTATTAAACTCTTCTCTTACCTGTTTTTTTGGGTTTTTTTTAAAGGGACAGAGAGAGAGGGATAGATAGGGACAGAAAGACAGGAATGGAGAGAGGTGAGAAGTGTCAATCATTAGTTTTTCGTTGCCATGGCAACACCTTAGTGATTCATTGATTGCTTTCTCACACGTGCCTTGACCCTGGGCCTTAAGCAGACCAACCAACCCTTTGCTGGAGCCAGCGACCTTGGGTCCAAGCTGATGAGCTTTTGCTCAAGCCAGATGAGCCTGTGCTCAAGCTGGCGAGCTCAGGGTCTTGAACCTGGGTCTGCCACATCCCAGTCCTACACTCTATCTGCTGCGCCATTGCCTGGTCAGGCTCTCTTACCTGTTTTTATCATCTATAAACTGAAAAGATTTTTTAAAATCTGAGTTTGAACAGTTCTTTCATTTCTAATTACATGCTATGACTTTTGTAATTGTTGTTAAGATATAAACTGGCATAATGTCTCTTCAAGAACTTTTACACTTATACTTCTTATAAAGCTTTACTTTTCTCATAAATCTAACAGTTATTAATGTTATAACTAAGAGTTTCAAAAAGACATTTACAAAAGCACGTTAGAAACCTCTCTTTGCAACATTGATGTAAAATCTTACTTAGGATGTTAAGATCACATCTGTATAACCTGACTGGGTGGTGGTACAATGGACAGAGCATTGATCTGGGTTGCTTGAGCACAGGGTTGCGGGCTTGAGCATGGGATCATAGACATGACCCCATGGTTGCTGGCTTGAGCCCAAAGTTGCTGGCTCAGCTGGAGCCCCCACCACCTATCAAGGCACATATGAGAAAGTAGTCAATGAACAAGTAAGGTGCCGCAACTATGAGTTGATGCTTATCATCTCTCTCCCTTCTTATGTATCTCTATCTCTCTCACTAAAAAAAAAAAAAAAGAAATAAAGAAAAAAAAAGATCACACTGTCTCACTTCTACTTCAGGTCTCCTCTTTCTTGAGAAATCCTGGAATATAAAATACCACTTGCTTTTCTTGCTTTATATTTTCTCTCTTCAGAAGGTGGTATTCATGATTTTATCCAGAATAGTCTTCTTTATGCCAGATTTGTCAAAGTCATGTCAGGCTTCTTATATTTTTTAAGAGATTTATTTTTATTTCTAAATTAAATTTAATCGTGTGACATTGATCAATAGAGTGCATAGGTTTCAGGTGAACATCTCCATAGCATTTGAACTGTTGATTACATTGTGTGCTCATCACTCAAAGTCAAATAATTTTTCTTCTCTTATCACACACTCAGAAGCTGTTGGTTCTTTGTGACTTTTTAGAATTCATTCCTTTTCTTAGGAGATTTCCCCACATTTCTACTTATGTAGCAAGGTTCATCTTTATGTTTCTACCTATTGGACAAGATTTTAAGTCCATAGACTGGCAGAGATTACTTCATTCAGGGAAGATATATGTATGGTTAGATAGCCAATCTATTAAAAGTAACCTGGTAGAATCAAGTATAGTTAACCACACAGCCATTTACTACCAGAACACTTCAAAATTGTGAGATACATCTGCTAGATTGAGGCACTTCCAATTCAGTTATAACTGAAAGAATTCTTTATAATTAAAATATTTAATTAAGAGAAGCTAAAAGAGCTTTAGGAGGTCAATGGAAATGTTCTACATCTTGATTGGGATAATGGTTATATATGGGTAAATATATCTGCTAAAAGTAATGGATTAATACACTTAAAATGAATGCATTTTCTACATATAAACATAACTTGAAAAGGTTAATAAACATTTCAAAGTGTAACTTTATAATTGAGAAACACATCAAAAACTACTTCAACTAGGTGATCAAGGTTAAAGTTATTATATTATCAATGGTGAGAATCCATGTTAATAGTATATATGCTGGATGTGATGTGATAAAATTGATACTTTATTGTTGCATTTTTCCTCCTCCAAACCCATAATTCCATTCTAATTGTGGAGAAAACATCAGAGAAATCCCAAGTGAGCAACAGTTTGCAAAATATCTGACCAGTATCTTTAAAAGTGTTAATGTCATCAACAACAACAAAAAAACTGTTATTGTTAAGAGAAGCCTAAGAAGAAATGACAACTAAATCATATGATGTCCTGGATGGGATCCAGGGACAGTAAAAGGACATTAAGCAAAAACTAAGAAAATATAAAGTGTGGTCTTTAATTAACAATATTATATCAACTTTATCATTAATTGTGACAAATTAATGTAAGAAAAAGCTACTAGTAGTGGAAACTTCATGTGGGGTATATCAGAACTCTGTGCTATCTTTGCAACTTCTCTGTAAATCTGAAGCTCTTCACATAAAATTTAAAAAAAATTAAATCATTTTGAATGCAAGACATGTATATAAAATATATGGGAGTTCGTATATGTCCATGAAGTGGGCAGTGTTAGGGTGATCATATAATTCACTGTCCAACTATGGCCATTTTCTGGAGTCAAAGGGGATTTTATTAGTAATTATATCAGAACAACAGACATAAACAGAAATGTATGTTCACCTTAAGTATAAAGTCATATTAAATATTCAAGTTCTTGTTTCACACTTCTTGGGTTTCAGTTCAATCTCTGCCACTTGTTCGTTGGGTTCATTACTTAATTTCAGTGAGCATTATTTGCAATATGAGAAGAAGAGTACTATTTACCTTATAAAGATGGGAGAATTAAATGAGATAATTAAAGAGCTTACTTAGTAAATACACGACACATAATCAATACTCAATAAATGATAATAATATTTGTGCATATATAAACATTAGTAAATTTTTCCAAAACATTCCTATGTAATTACACTGATCCTCTACATTAATATATCTTCTTGATTTTTATCCTAATCTAGTGGTGATCCTATGAACACTAACTCATTAAGTATTAGCTCAGATGTCACCTAATAACTTCCAGGTCCCACCCATGATGTGTTAGGAGACCTAAGGACATCTACATTAAGGATGATGAAGACTAACATTAATAATGACAATAAGTGACAATGACTACACAGCTGTTTGTCCTTTAGATAACTCTCCCTCTCTTTTTCTTATCTTAGTGGTTGGTCAGCCTCATGGCCCCAGCATCTAGCTACAGAAGTGGAGCATGGAACAGGCTGAAGCTCATCCCACTTAGATACAGAGATTGGTCCAGACATGAACCTAAGATGAAAGCAGAGTCAGTCAGTGTCATTTAGGGAAGATGGCACGAGACTCATGATGTCTACTAATGTTAACTCACACTGTGGAAAGACATCCCCTGAAGATAGATAAAACCAACTCAGAAGCATAAAAAATTAATAAGTAGAGAGAAAGACAGAGTTCTGGTGCCATGATATGATCTCCTGAGTCTAGCTATGACTGAATGCATCCCCCATGCAAGTTTTTCCACTACTTAAGCTAGTCTGCATTGTCTTTTATCTGTTGCAACTGAAGCCAGTAATGGAGTAAATTTCCACTGGCATTCTGCACTTACCTAATCAGCAATAGTTATCAGAGTGTGCATGATTTTTTCAACTGTTTCTCTCCTCCCCAGACCAAAATCTCTAATACAGTCTAAACTCCAGAGACTTGGTCTTCATCAAGTCAGAATCCTCCTCTTGGTTGATGATTTGTAAATGTTGGTTGAATAAGTAAATCATACAATTCTTATGCAAGTGAATAGAACTCTTGGTCCTCCATCATCAGAATTTGCAAACAGTAGGTGAATAGAAGGACAAAGTTACTGATTTGATTATGGACATTTTCCTCCTCCATTATCGTCTCTATTTCAATCTGTTATGAGGTCATTTTTCTCTGATGCCTTGCTTGTCCTTGAGAATCAGGCTTGCAAGATAACTTGCATGCTTACTCTTTATGTTTATTATTCCTGCACTAAGTGTTCATGAGATTTTCCACCCCTTACTGGTATACTGTTGGTGTTTCATCTCGATAGCTGTCACTTTGCTATGTCATTGCATTTGCAATTCCTTTCCCACATTTACTTGATCAGAATATTCACTATACTCTGCACACTTCCATCATTTTAAGTGATAACAACAGAGAAAATAGGAACCAAAAGAAATAAAAAAGGTAATTTTGTTGACTCTTGTCATTGGATGTCCAAGGGGGAAACACTAGCTTCAAACATAACTTGATCAAGGTACTTAAAGGAGTCTTTGGCTCTTCATCTTTCAGGCTTTATCTGCCTTTGTATTCTTTTGCATTCTCGCTTTGTTCTCTCCTGTTGAGGCCAGGCTCTCTGTATCGGCAGGCAAGATAATCACAGCCCCAGCCACCTTAGAGAATAATTAAAGGTCAAAATTCAAAAGTAAGAGTTTTTTATATCAATGACTATAGAGCAAATATAAAAAATATCATAAAGGTTATCTGATTGGGAAAAACTGAGTCATGCTTTGTACAAACAAGTGATCTACCACTGTTGTTGTGAGAGTGATTCCACACTGGAGATAGCAGTCATTCACTCATAATGAAGTCAAAACAACTAAAAATAAACCAATAAGTAACTCCTTTTTATTGTGTCTGTGGGAAGCTGCTTTACAGATCTCCTTGGTTTTGGTAGTAAGAGAATAGGTTTAACATGGAGAATGCCGTAGTCCACTCCGCAAGACAGCCCTTTCTTCATGACTTTTTCTATTTTCCACTTCAAAATACACCCAGGTGTCAAATTAGCAAGCATTAAAGAACCCAATCCCTATCACTATGCTCTGTGCTAGAGTTTGACTGCCTTGTCCAACAGCAAAATCAAATATTTAACTCTTATCTGCTCATTATTTGTGGGCCCACATAAAGAGGTTAGTGAGAATTGAGCTCTATGAAATGACAATATTAAATATTTCTGTTGACTGACCACACCATATCCACCAAGCATACCATCAGCTCACATGAAGCTCACTTCATCACTCTATTTTAAGCCTTGACTCCAACACTTGCCTCGCTTTTCAAGGCCCCAACCTTCTTTCTTAGGATTTCCGAAGTATCTTATTATATTACTTAACATTTTGAAGCAAATGTCCATACACAATAACTAGCAGATGGTAAGATATTTTTGGGTAGGTCTCTCAATTCTGATCTAGATTCTACATTATTGAGTGGTTCTCACCCAGGGGTGACATTGCCCCCCAATGAATATTTAACATTGTCTGGAGGCATTTTTGATTGTTATGACAGATCTCTCTCTCTCTCTCTCTCTCTCTCTCTCTCTCTCTCTCTCTCCTAGTATCTAGCAAGTTGAGGCCAGGGATGCTGTTCTACATCTTGTAATACACAGGAGAGCAAATAATAGAAAATGATAGCCCCCAAATTCCAATAGTGCTGAGGTTGAGAACCCTTATATAGATTAACAATCTCATGCATTTGACAAAATTTTATTTTATTCTTTTAATTCTTTATCACTTCCCATATCCATATATACTCTAACAGGTGGGAAAAAAATATATGAAGGCCAAATTCATGAGGCAAGGATAATCATTGATGAATTCAATCCTCTTTATAACCCTTTTTCTTTCATTTTATCAATTTTTTTAAGCCATCATGTCCTATTATGGTGTACTAAATAGGTTCTCAGATATTTAACAGAATAAAGTGAAATAAGAAGCACTATGCACTAAAGCTCAAGAAACCATAATCCTCATTATGGTTGTGTCTTTTACTTGAATTATGACTTAGGAAAATCATTTTATCCTTTAGAAACTAATTTAGCACTTTTCATTATGAAAGATTTAGATTAAATCATGTAAAAAAATTTAAATATAATAAAGAAGATCACAATATAGAAAGAAAGGTGGGTGACCAGGAGAAGGGGGATGTGGGGGAGAAGTGGGGGGAAGGGAGTAAAAAGGGACAAATACAAGGTGACGGAAAGTGATCTGACTTTAGGTGATGGGTACAGAACATAATTAATTAACAGTTCAAATGCTATAGAAACGTTTACCTGATACCTATGTGTTCTTATTGATCAATGTCACCCTGTTAAATTAATTATCTAAATTAAAATTTAAAGAAAAGAAAAAAAGAAAAAGGGAAACCTGAAGAAACGCTATGGAGGAAGACACATCGAGGAAGCTGGAACCTACTGATTTAGCTCACTCCTCCCACCAAGTGGCTCTGGAACTGGGATTCTTCTAAATTCATTTCACAGAATTCAGTGAACTCTATTTTCCTTTTCAGCTCTAATGTTTAGTGACCAAAGCAGAATTTATCTGCCCAAGGCCTTGTTTTTATTATACTTTGCATTAAAGCTTGACCTAATAAAATAATCAAGTCTATCCTCTTACATACCATCATGTAGTAACATTTCAGAGAGAAACACAAAGAGCTCTTTGGGAATTATTCTCATACTGATAATCTCAACCATAATGCCAATCTAGTACAGGTGACATTTTTGGCAAGGGTAGCATTTTGTTTCTGTCGTGTTACATGAAAAGATAGCTTATTCAAGACTGACCCAAAAGAGACAGCTCTAAATGCCAAACCGCAAAGCAAACCATGTACAAGATGGGGCCAAGCAAAGGCAAATGACTCCCTATAGTATGACCTCTGAATTAAAAACAATTATTTTTAAAAATTACAAAACAAAAGTTTAGTGTTAACCAGAGCATTCTACTAACAATGTTTACACCAACATTTCCTAAGATAATTTTGGGATCCTAGCAAAAGTACTTACTAAAAATGAATTCATCTATTCTCGTTTGTCCAAGTTGTAGGTGTATAATTATTCACAGTAATTTCTTATGTTCCTTTGTATTGTATGGTATCGGTTTTAATGTCTCCTCTTTACAATTTTATTTGAATCGCCTCTCCTCCTTTTTCTTGATAAGTCCAGCTAAAGGTTTGTCTATTTTGTTTATCTTTTCAAAAAAAACCCCTAGCTGCTAGTTTTACCTACTATTTTTATTGTCTTTTTAGTCACTATGTCATTTATTCCCACTCTGATCTTTATTTCTTACCTTATACCAACTGTGGGCATAGTTTGTTCTTATTTTTCTAGTTATTTTACTAGAAAACATATGTAAAGTTAGGTTGTTTATTTGAAATCTTTTATTTTCTTAATATAGGCAATTATCATTCTAGACTTTCCTCTTAGAGCTGCTTTTGCAGTATCCCATAAGTTTTGATATGTTCTGTTTTCATTTGTCTCCAGAAATGTTTTATTCCTCTTCTGATTTTTTCTTTAGCCCATTGATTGTTCCTTTGCATGTTGTTTAATCTCCATGTAACTGAATTTTCCAGTTTTCTTCTTGTAATTGATTATTAGTTTTATACTATTGTGGTCAGTAAAAGTACTTGATAGGATTTTAAGATACGGGAACAACCTAAATGTCCCTCAACAGATAACTGATAAAAAATATGTGAGGATATATAGGTATGAATATCTATATCTATATGTCTATCATCTATCTATTATCTTTAAGATTCAGCCACAAGAAAGAAGGATATCCTGCCATTTGTGACATCATTGGACCTTGTGCTAAATAAAATAAGTCAGACATAGAAATAAAAATATTATATAATCTCATCTGTATTGAAACAGACAACAAAATGGTGGGAACCAAGAGATGGGATGGGAGGGGAGATGTTGGCCAGAGTACAAACTTCCTGTTGTATGATAAATAAATTCTAGGGATCTAATATAGAGAGTAGTGATTATAGTCAATAATATTGTGTTATATACTTGAAAGTGGCTAAGAGAGAATATCTTAATTTTGTCATCTCTTCAAATAAATCAAAATGACATGATGCGATTCAGGGGTTAGCTAATCAATTCACAATATACAAATGTATCAAGTCCATGTGTGCACACCCTAAAATTACACAATATTATATGTCCATTACATCCCTAATAGGTTTCTTTGCTTCATGCTTTCTCTTCTCTTTAATCAGCCTTACCAATTATATTTCACATTTTGTTAGATCTTCCCTTTGTTGCATCTTTCCTTGCTGTCTTTGTAAGAAAATAATAAAATGAACAGATTCTGTTGCATGGCTCTGTCATTATCTGACTATATGCCTGACTTCAGAAGTGCTTTATTTACACTGAAACTTTAAACATATTGAAATTACAATACTTTCATCTTCAAATTTGATCAGACTTAATTTGGGGTAGAAGGGATTCAGGCTCCAATTCAAACAGGATTTTTTTCAGTCTGTCATATGGATGGACCTTGAGGACATTAAGCAAAATGAAGTAAGTCAGACAGAGAAAGACAATACTGTATGATTTCACCTGAATATGGAATCTAAAATATCTGAATTCATAGTAACAGAAACTAGAAAGGTGGTTACCAGGGGTAGGGGGTGGGGGAAGTGGGGGAGGTTGGTCACAAACTTCCAGTGTTAAGATGAATAAGTTCTGGGGATCTAAGGTACAGCATGGAGAATAGATTACAAATGTTTTCACAACACACAAAAAAATGGTAATGATGTGATCTGATAAAGATGTTAGCTAACCCTATGGTGTTAATCATTTTGCAATATAAAAATGTATCAAATCAAGACATTGTATACCTTAAACTTACACAATGTTATGTATCAATTATATCTCAATAAAAATGAGGAACAAATTTTCCAAAATGTCGGCTCTTTCTCTTCTCTCTCTCTGTTAGTGTGAAATATCTCAGCTTTTTCTTTTTATTCCACAACAAATGTGACTAATATAGAAAATTAAATCCAAAAGGTATTCTTTTTTTTTAAATTTTTTATTTTATTCATTTTAGCGAGGAGACACACACACACACACACACAGAGAGAGAGAGAGAGAGAGAGAGAGAGAGAGAGAGAGAGGGAGAGAGAGAGAGAGAAAGAGAGAAAGGGGGGAGGAGCTGGAAGCATCAACTCCCATATGTGCCTTGACCAGACCAGTGCAGGGTTTTGAACTGGCGACCTCAGTGTTCCCAGGTCGATGCTTTATCCACTGCGCCACCACAATCAGGCCCAAAATGTATTCTTAAAGAACTTTATTTTAGAAAGTAGATAACCAAATACACCCCCTTGCAGATCTTCTCCTTTCCCATTAGCCAAATAAATTTTCTGAGAAGTCATGTAGGAACATTAAGTTTCCCTGTGATATCTCACAGCTGAACTCTGCCCCAACCTTCTCCTTTATATTTGTCAAGTTCTAGCTCTTAAACAATGTGCAGTTAGCAGAACTCATTCTGGAAAATGCTGGTCTTTGATTTGTATCTTCTGTCCCTATCTTTTCTTCTTTTCAAAATCTTTTGCAATGTTCACTGTGGCCTTTAATATGCTACTGCTTTTGTAGCAAAGCACTTTTGCAAGAATCTCCATGTTTCTGAGTTTCTAATTTCAATGGTCTCTTTTAAGTCTTCATCCTACCTGGGTTCTGAAACGATTATGAAACCACCTGTTGTTCACGGCTTGATTCTTTGTATCCCTTGATTTTCAATAAACTTATATTTTTTTGTTCTCCTCCTAGGTGCCTTTTTATCCCTGGCTCTCTCTTTATCACTAATAAATAAGTCTCCACCAGGACTCTATCTTATTTGTATTATTTCTCTTGTTTTAACTTCTTTTCTTGTGAGATCTCATTTATTACATGCCTTTAGGTATAACAATTGATGTTAATGACTCTGAAATCAATATGTTCAGCCCAGACTTCAGTCCTTGAGAATAAAATTCCAGTGATTCCAAATCAGAGTTTAAAAAATTTTTGTGGGTAAGAATTTTGAGTTTCGTTCCTTTGAAAAACAATAGTAATACATATTGATTTATTTATTTACTTTTAACTCAAATTTATTAGGCTGATACTGTTCAACAAAATTGTGCAGGCTTCAGGTGCAGAATTCCACAACACATTCTCTGCACACTGCATTATAAGTTCACCACCCCAAATCAAGTCTCCAGAAGCTCAGCCCTTATTGGAATGCTTTCACCTCAACACATACTTACTGCATGTCAATTACATAAGTCCTTCTGACCAAATAAACTACGTGGTTTAATAATACATCTAAAAGTTTAAAATCAGTTTAACTTGCTATTGGTTCAGTTATGTAATTTCTTTGGATGTAATTATCATCAGAAAATTGGAGACGCTGAACTGAATAATTGACACAGTTTCCAATAACACTACATTATTGTTTTTAAAATTCTCTATTATCTCTTCTTAAAAATAGAAAACATTTCATAAAAATAACCCACTTAAAATGGAATCCTTAACTAAACAGTTATTCCCCCTCAAGTGCATTAATCCTATAAAACTCTCTGAGTGTCAAATATGTGTCAGGCATTGGGCTAGCAATTGTATTAAAATGAATAAAAAATAGTAGGAATAAGCAGAAAGATAATTCTAAAAAAAGTGATTTGCATTTTCATTTAAAAATCTTACATTCCCTTATATATGAATTCTTAAAAAATGTCTCACCAAATCTTAATTGTAACTAAAAGTTTGGAAAGTGACCTGAAAAACTCCAAGATTCATTGGTAAAGGACCTGTACCAGACATGTTTAATGCTGAAATAGTTTAATAATCTTGAAACTAATAATAAAATTGATCCTAGTTTAAAAGACTAAGAAAACTGTCTTTAAAAATAATAGATACTATGTTAGCCATTAAATAATTATTTCATTTTGTGTTTACTCTAAATTTCAAGAAGATGAGGGGAAATCTGTGAGAAAATAATAGTGGCCTAAAATGAATTATCACTGGTGGAAGGCCAAAAAATAATACCTACTCATTATCAGAGTTAACAGAGGTTACTATCTGGTTAACATAGCAATTCATAAATGCATCAGAAATCTCAGGAGATGGAGAAAGATTTAGATTTAACCTGCCTCCACTGGAGTGAAGAATATTTTAAAAAATTAGTAAATGATATAGGCTGACAAATAGTGATGAGGTCACACACTTTTATCCAGCTGTTTTCATGTCTTTAAAACTTGCTCTAAATTATGCATTAGTATATTACATAAAGTATTGGGTGGAGGAATGAACATAAAAATAAATAATGTGGGACCTATTTCTAATTGGTGAAGCCATATACTTTTTTTTTTCATATACTTTTAATTGTTGTGCGTGGTGGGATTTAATACATAAAATATGGACGAGTGTTTGCTACCTCCTTTTAGACTCTCATTGCATTCAGGGTCCAGTCCTTGTTCACCTTATACCACAATGAGTATGTGTCTGCCAGAAGGGGTTCCAGAGGCTATTGAATTCAACTAAGCTAAAAAATAAAAATAAAAAGCAAAGATAAAAGAAATACACAATATACATATGAATGGTATTACTGTGCAAAAGAAAAAAGAATGGTTTGTAAATATGGTAGAAGCCCCTTTAACTGGCCTCCATTTAACTAACCTTGTGGATTAACTAAGAATATCAATTTCCTTTGCAAATCCTGTAACATGTGTATACACCCAGGGACTGCTCAAGGCTACTAAATTATGGTCTAATATTCTCCATTTCTGCTACAACCAGATAAGCTGCGTTCGTACCAAGAATAATTTTTGTTTTTCCCCAAAATCTATTTTTAGGTGTATTTTTTATTACTTTTTTCATTATTTATACCACCTGATGGAATATGAACATAGAATGAGAGCAGTTCTTTTTAAACTATGGTTAATGTTTTCAAAATACATAAGCAAGTTGCAAAAATGAGTCTTGAATTATGTATAGAAAAACACAATTTGGTAGGGAATGTAAACTCTGAAAATTCTAGTCTTGGACTATTTTGCAAATACATATAAATTCTCATTTCACTTAACAAAGACAACCTGGAAATAAAAGCTAATATATTAAACATATAATTTACACAAGGCAATGAACGTAGTTTTTTAATCAGCAAACTCATGCTAAAAAATAAAACAAAACAAAAGACAATAAAAAAATCTCAATGAAATACAGCCCCACCTCAAAATACTGGAAAATAGATGAGACTTAAAATAGTATATTTATAGCAAACACTTAAAATTGACTCTTTTAAAAATTAATTTTTGTCATCAATTGACCAATCAGGCCAGTCATGGTAAATGGAAGACTTCTATCTAAACTAAGCATAATATACAATATTCGAAGTCTATTATTAAAACACTTCCTGGTACATCCTCCTAATGGCAAGTGAATGTCTTTGTATCCACTCTAGGATGAGGTTTGGTCATGTTTATTACCTCAAGTAAAAATAGAGCAAGGTCTAGAATAACATTCACTGTTCAGCTTCAGGCCTCAATGTTCACTTACTTTTTTCTTATGGAGAAAACCTATCTCCATAACCTGACTATGTCAGTAACAACATCAGAATTGCAAAGTTCCAATGATTCTTTTACTTAACAAGGCAGAAGCCAATGTTGGATTAAAAATAATATATAAAATAGGTGTATTTTAGTTAGCAACCTTACTCTCCCTTAAAGATAACCTTTAAAAGTTTTGCTTCTTGCAAGAAAGGTACCCAGATTTTTTTTCTATAAGGGCCTGCTTTTTAAGGCATGCTGTGATGCCTCTTCACTTGCTAAATACCATGCAAAGTTCTTCTGTTTGAAAAGGATTTTCTAGTGGTCATTTGAAGATTAGGAGAGAGAGTGGTTTGGAATGTCTAAGAAGAGAGCAGACATGAGATAGTGTCAGGTCTGCACAGGAAGGAAGAGGAATCTAGACATTCTAGTGTGCAGGGGGCGAGCTTAGGTGTGTCAAGCTTGCCATGAGGCTGGGGCCACCATGGTGAGGGCATAGGAGTGCTGAGATGGAAGCCTTGACCAGAACAGTTTAAGCCAGGCCCTGGATAGCAGACATTTCTGCGACTCACAGGATCTGAAGCATTGGTGAAAACCAAGACAGAGTTAAGTTCCTAGGGAAAGGGAACAGATGGTGAGTTATACCAGTCTTGACACTTTAGCAGCAGGTAGAGCAAAATGTGAAACAGTGGCTCAGTCTAGTTAAGCCAAGTTAGTGATCATCCAGAATTTATTTGAAGCCAGGAAGAGGAAAGCATGCAGACCAGAGGACCCTTTCCTAAAGCTATGGACATGGATAGGTGTCTCTGTGCACCTAAGGTAAAACTTCATTTGAAAGGAGAAAGATGGAACACCCTTTGAAATGAGCTCAACAGTCTTGATAGCAAATATGAACAATGAATGATGTGATTGAATATCCACATTATAATCAGTTACTTTCCCTTAGGAAGTTTAAGTTTTATAGAAATTCACTTACAGAAAAAAAATGGCCATCATATTTTATTCTTTCCACATTTGAGTGCGAGTGTATGCATTTTTTTACACATATACATAAGCACACTCAAACATTTATGCATACAAAAATTAGAGTGGAAAATGAAAGAATCTGGGAGGAAAACCAGGTTGATCTCTTCGCAGAGAAAGTAATATGTGCTCCATTGATTCTATGAAAATGTGTAGTTCTTGTGTTGGTTTCACTATTAAAATGATTCATGAACAGTTTTGAAAAACAGAAACTCTTTAGTATACACCCTTGAAATGTTTTTGGACAGTCATAAGAATTCATGTCCCAGACTTAATTATTGTGATATATGTAAATATCAATAGCCTAAAAAAATATGGCAGCTGTAGAGCTGCAGAGAATTATTTTATGTATGAGATTTATTTTGGTCTCATTTTCTCATCTTTTATAGATCCCAGCTGATGAATCAGGCCAATACATATAATAAGAATAACACCATGTTATAAAGAGACATTATATTGAAAAGTTTTGTTTTTGATGAAATGTATAATATTGGTTCTAATGAATCATACTTTATGTGAACATTAAAAGTAAAATTTAAAGAACCAAATATTTACCAAATCAACAGATCTATCATCATGGTACAGAAAAAAATAACATTTCCCTAAAACTATCTTATTCTTGATTATCTATTATTTGAAAGCAAATATAAAGTTTTATTCTAGTGTCAGAGAAGTAGAATCTTTGATGTTCACGTTTTCAACCTGGCTTTCTTTTTCTCTTAAATTACCCATTATTTTCCTCCAAAAAAATCCCATATAATATTATCAAAGAAATGTACTTGTCAGTGAATTTGAATCAAATTCAGAAACTTTAGAGATATGCTCTTCTTTAAGAAGAACATCTTGTCTACGATCACTTTCTTCCCATAGCCTTCATTTTTATAGTGCTTGGCTATTTTATAGGAGTGAGTTATATCCTATTATGCATAAGTGGGAATTCCAGAAAAATCCACAGGAAGGAAAGTCCTTACAACCAAGTTAATTTTGCTTGATGGAATTGTTTTTGTACTTTTTATCATTCTCATCCAGTTTTCTAGACAGCAGTAGATTGCAACATTTCCTAGTTTAAGTTTGATTTTCCCGAACACATTTTGTTCGATGATCTAATGTGGGAATAAAGGTTTGCCTTTTTACTAATATTACATTTCGTAGGTAGTGATGGTCTCCCAGAAGATCACAGGAAAGCATAGAAATACAGCATGCTTTGACCTGGTTCTCATTATAGCTGTTACATCTAGAAGTTATATATTTAATTTCTGCTATTTGCTGATTATTTTTTTTCTCCCACAGAAGTTATATATTCAATTTCTGCCATTTGCAGGTAATTCATCCTTTAATAAAAATGAAAACCAGTCTGGTTCTTACAGAACTTACATTCTAATAGAGGAGAGAGACAAAAAGAAGTGAACAAGGAATAAAAATAATTTCTCATTTTCATAGATCTAAGATGAAAATAAGACTTTGGGGCAGACAATATCTGGGATGTGATAGGAAAACCTATTTAGATGTGGTAGGCAGGGCAGTAAATGTGTCCCTAAGTGAATGACAGATCAGGTGGGACCTTAAAGTGAAAAGGGACTAATTATAAAAGGAGGAAAAAGGATAGAAAAAAGTAAAAGAAAGGAAAGAAGAAATAATAGAAGGAAGGAAGAAAGGAAAGAAGGAAGGAAGGAAGGAAGGAAGGAAGGAAGGAAGGAAGGAAGGAAGGAAGGAAGGGAGGGAGGAGATAAGAAGGAAAGAGAAAGAAGAAAAGAAAGAAAAAGAAAGAAACTTCTGACAGAAAACATGAGGTTAGGTGCAGAAAGAGATTTGAGCACAGAAATAACAAAACGAGGGCAGGGTAGCTGCAGTGTGGTAAGCATGGTGGAAAGTGACACCAGATGAAGTTGGAATATGAGTCAGTAGCCAGGACATCGTAGTCATGAAAAGGCCTTGCTATAATTTCAAAAATGTTAAGACCCGTTAATTTTGAAATGGTAAGTGTTGATAGGACAGAAGGTAATGAGCTCTTTGTAATAATTTAAGAATTTTTGATGGTGGTTGCCTTCTGAATTATTGAAATCCTTCCTATCCATACTTATTCACTTTGCCTAGTTGATGCCACTCTTACCAATTCCTAATAATTCAAAGATGCCGATCGTGCAAAGTGTAGTGTATTTTTTTCTGCCAGTAATATTTTCTTCTATAGGAATGAGAACCATCTGAAGCACAAGAATCTCGCACACAGTTTAACAGATTTACTTTGGGGCACACGCTGGACCACACTCTGGTCTCCTCTATCATTCTCCTAATTGGGGTCCATAATAATTCCAAGCTGTGGTTCTAACAACTGTTTTACTCCGGTAGTTATAATGATGTTTCTGTACCTGTCTTTTTCCTCTGTTATAAACTGAGTCTATCATCCAATCTTCCTCCCTCTTTCAGGTAAACTAACAAATCTATTTTATACTCTATTAATGATTATTACTTTTTTATTTTTCCAAATCTCACTTTTCTAAACCAGAGATGGTCAAATTAAATTAAATTATTTTTAAGAACACTCAGAAATAATTTTGTTAATCAGAAACTGTTAAGTGGAGTTCATTTCTGAGGAATATATAAAATTTTTATGGGAGGGTAAATCATGATGAGTTCATAAACTCTTGTAATATCTGTCATTTAATGAAATAAATTAGAGGTTTCAACTTGTTTCTGAGAAAAATAAAATGCAATAACTTCAAACACTATAAAATCTTACAGTTAATAAAAGTTCAACCATCCAAGCTTTTATCTTTTTTTTATTACCATTACAAATAATTGTAAAATACAGGGTGGGGAAAATGTAGATTTACAGTTGTTTGCATGAAAAATAATGTAATAATTAATAAATAATAATACAAGAATAAGCTCTGTCTCACATATTCACAACTATAAACCTCTGTTTGCCTCTCCCTGTATAATGAATTTGAAAGTGTTTTGTATTCATTAATTATATTTACACTTAATAACTACAGGAATATAGTAATACTATATTAGATTACATATTTTTCATTTTGTTAGGTCAGATTGCTAACAGATGAGTGAGGTAACTGTAACTTCTTTTAGTTTTGGGGACATTCTCTCTCATCCCTTTTCCTTCAAGTGCTTTTCATAAGCAATTTTCCAACATAAGATAAACTCTATCAAAGTCTCAGTTGGCGTGAATTTCACCACACAATTTCAGTGCAGATGTGCAATGAATATATTCTCAAAATTGCCAGCAGCAATGCAAAAATTAAATACAAACAGAGCAAACAGAACTGAGCCCAGAAAGTGTACCTGTCCTTTGCCTGTGTTGTTCTTGTCTGTGCCACAGTCTACAGGTGTCTCTGCAGAAGGCTTCTAATAAATTATGTCATGGATTCTTATTATTCCAAAAATTTCAAGGAACAACAGATTATTGATGTCAAGAATTACAAAAAAGTAAAGAAAAGCCTACATTAGAATCAAAGTTTGGACTTCTTAACACACATGCACACTCTCTCTCTGATTCCCAACTGCAGATCAATGTGCACGGCATGCCTGCACATATGGGATTTGATGCTTCCTGCTCCTCCCCACTTCTCTCTCTCACTATCTCTCTCTCTCTGTCTCTCTTCTCTAAAATGAATAAATAAATAAAAATAATTAAAAATTAAAAAAAAAGAATTTGCTAATAGTCATTTACAGTTTACTATGAGGTAAAGTCATATGTCTTTTCAGTTGAAGGAATATGTGATTATGTTGACAATAAATTTAAGAATTTTTCAGCCCTGACCAGTGACTCAGTGGATAGAGCACTGGCCTCAAGTCTGGGCGTCCCCATCAGGGCATACTATCTGCTTCCGCCCCCTCTCTCTTTCCCTTCCACAACCAGTGACTCAACTGGTTTGTGTGTGACCCCAGGCACTGAGGATAGCTCGGTTGGTCTGAGCACGTTTTCAGCCTCAGGTGCTGAAAATAGCTCTGTACTCAAGCACTGGCCCCAGATGGTGTTATCTGGTGGATCCTAGTAGTGTAAGGTGACCAGATTTTAAAATTGGTAAAGTGGGACACCATTGACTGATGGGGAGGGTTCTTGATTAAAAATTTGGTCTATATGGAGCAAAAAATTTTTTCATAGAATGCAAAAATAGTATTATAATATATTTTTATAAATTTCAACATAAGTACAATTTATAAATATAATACATTAAAAATTATGTATAGTATTATTTTATTCTTTGGCATCTTTCTCATTTGAGTGAATTTTTTTTAGTAGACTGTTGTTGTTTAAAAGGTCATGAAATTTTTCACAAGAATTTGTTAAATTATATTTCACACATAAAATGGCTTTCAAAGTCTCAACACTTCATTGTGATTTTTCAGATGTCCACACTTTATTTAGTGTAGCAAAAACACATTCAGTCGCAGCATTAGTTCCTGATAAAGACAGCGCATATTCCACAATTTTTAGTGCATTATTGTATGGAACATAGTTTGTTTCAAAATGATGAAATGTTTCTAACCATTTGTTCTTTATTGTGATTTTTGCTGATGCCCAAGATTTAACGTTTTTCTTATCAATCTATTTTTTATTAATGATACCTCATTAAAAAGATCATTTTTGGAAATATTACTATATGGGAAATTTTGAGTGAGTCAGAGGGATGGGGTTACATGGTCCTGAAACCAATGCCGGTGCTGCACGAGCGGGCGGGAACAGGCAGGGCAAAGCTGTCAGCGTGCTCACACACGAGCTGTCCCACACACACACTCCCCGCCTGGAGTCGTCCTTGCAGCCGTGGAGCTCCCAGCATCCAGCCCCACCACCCACTGGAGACCGAGTGGCTTGCACCTTGCGGAGCCCAGAGCCGCTCGCTGGCATCCAGGACACGGGCCTATGGATAGTTAGAGGACTTGACAGCCGCCGCCCCAGCAGGTACATCCTGCCCAAAGTTCTTTGTTTCGGCCTCACACGGGGCAGCCAGCTCTTGTGGCAGTGAGGGCGCTTCCAGGTCGAGGTGAGGGTCTCCCCACCAAAAACTGTATATTCCTTTTCCATTCTCCCACCGTTCCCTAGCTTTTTGTGCATTCTTTCCAAAAATCAGGACTGTCCTGCCCAAAGCAGGATGTCTGGTCACCTTATAGTAGTGTCAAATGCAGGAGTCTGTTTATCTCCCCTTCTCTCACCTAGAAAGAAAGAAAGAAAGAAAGAAAGAAAGAAAGAAAGAAAGAAAGAAAGAAAGAAAGAAAGAAAGAAAGAAAGAAAGAAAGAAAGAAAGAAAAGAGAGAATTTGTCTTCTAACGAGGAAACCACAGAAACCAGAAAAAAGGAAGTGAAATGTAAAAACATGGTAGGAAGAAAGAAAGAACAGGGTGGGGAAGGAAAGAGAATTCAGGGGAATAAATAATTGCTTTTTTTATTATTTATTCAGTGAGAAGAGGGGAGGCAGAGACAGACTCCTGCATGTGCCCTGACTGGGATCGATCCACCTAGCAAGTCTACTAGGGGGCTATGCTCTGCCCATCTGGGGCCATTGCTCCAAGCTCCAACAGAGCTTTTCTTAGCGCCTGAGGCTGAGGCCATGGAACCATGCTCAGTGCCTGGGGCCAATTTGCTCCAATGGAGCCATGGCTGCAGAAGGAGAAGAGAGAGAGAGAAGTGAGGGGGGAGGGATGGAGAAGCAGATGGGTGCTTCTCCTATGTACCCTGACTGGGAATCAAACCTGGAACATCCACATGTTTGACTGATGTTCTACCACTGAGCCAACTGGCCAAGGCCAATAATTGCTTTTTGAACATAAAGTAAGGGACAAATGTGGTGCTATTAACTTTCAATTCCTTATGCCATTTGGTTCCATAGCTACATCTCAGGTAAATTTTGAGAGATGAGCTGAGATTTCTTCACCCTGAATATCCTTTTTGCCCTGTGATTCTTAACCATGTGCATCAGCAAAAAGTTTGGAATCAGAGGCCCAGATGATGTCAAGGTAGCTAGAACATCAACTCCTATCTTTTCAGCTTCCCAGTAAATTTTTGTGATTATTTGTACAAAACAATAACTTTGAGAGAAAAGACTTTTGTGCATCAAGGGTCAAGTTCCTGATATAAGCAATAGATTTAGAGGGTTTACTTAATCTGGTTTAATCACAAGAACAATGGAAGGACAAATCCTTTTTCGTTCTAGATAACATTAGAATTAGCAGCTGGGTTGGCTCTCATTCTGATAAATGAACCCACAGTCCTCCAGCCCTGTATCAAGCACAGGCAGGATGGAGGTAGAATAATGTGCAAATAAGACGTACATTTAATCTGCACAGGCTATTATTTATTATAATAACATTTAGGTTGTCCTTTATTTCAGTGTGCATAAAAAGTACAGTGCCGTTAACAGGCAATTATACCCAAATACCATTTATTTTTACTATTATACATTTAGTAATTATGGATTATAATTATAAAAGAGACATAGGGATCTTTATAATATTCTTCATTTGAGAATTCTGAAGCACTTAGTAAATTATTGCCACTATCCAGTGGAAAATAACGCAACTTAAAAGGATTGTAAGTAATTCATCCAAGACACACTAGCCTTCTAGAAACACCTAACTTTGGAAAAAAATTCAAAATACTTTATAAATAATCTTAGTTTTCCCTCACATCATATCTGCGAAAATCTTTATCTTCTATTTTACTGAAAATAAATATATTCTCATCTCTATAGCCCTTAGAGTTTCAAAATTTTACTTACTTCTATTAATTTAATTTTGTCTGCATAATAACCATGTGTTAGGCTGAACAGGCACAGATATTTTCATTTTATATATGATACTAAAGAAAAGCAAAGGCTCCATGTGCTCCTCTCAAAGGCACACAATGAGAAACTGGCAGATTCAAATACAGGTGTGGGTCCCCATCTCCAACATCAAAGGTTTTCTTCCTATCAAATCATAAGACACAGAAAAGTTACATGCCTTTCAGACCAAAGTGGGGAAAACCTTTATATTTCACTGGGTTCTTATGAAGAATGCAAAGTGTCTAGTCTTGTCTCCAGAGACCGCAATTTGGTAGGTCTGACTAAGGCCTAGGAATCTGCTTATTGAAAAGGATCCAGTTGAGCCTGACCTGTGGTGGCGCAGTGGATAAAGCGTCGACCTGGGAACACTGAGGTCGCCAGTTCAAAACCCTGCACTGGTCTGGTTAAGGCATATATGGGAGTTGATGCTTCCAGCTCCTCCCCGCTTTCTCTCTTTCTCTCTTTCTTTCTCTCTCTCTCTCTCTCTCACTCACTCTGTGTCTCCTCCCTAAAATGAATAAAATAAAATAAAAAATAAAAAAAAGAAAAGGATCCAGTTGTATTTTATGGTGATGGACCACAGACTGCACTCAGAGAGACAAATGCCCTCCCACTAGACGTGTAGTTTATAGATTAGAGAAGCAGATGTACTGTCGACTCTAGAAGGACGCCATAGATGCTCTCACACAGTTAACTTCATAGAAGGGTTTTGTTTTGTAAGATACATATTGATACATATATCAAATTATATATAATATTATATATAACAAACAATGTTATATAAAATTATATGATATAATAATATCAAACTTATAAATATATTTAACTACATATAAAATCATTTATATATAAAAATTAACTCTATGTAATACCATGTATTTATATTATAGGTCTCTCCCACTTTTCGATAGTTTGCATTATGCCACTTGACTTTTACAAAAGACCCACACTGTGTCTGCTAACTGAGAGAAATCAAAGATTTTTGCCTTGAGGAAGAAAGGCAAAAAGCAAAATTAGCATGTAGTGTTTGTTTTCTGGGGGCTCTCAGAGAGGCAGCAGCAGCCTGAGCAGGGAGAGTAGCCCCACCAAACTCTTTCCCTGGGAATGATACTCAGTGTCACAGCAGGAAGCCACCAGAACTTTGAATTTGGTCTGGGAGCCTCTGTGCTTTATCTTGATTTATCTTGTTCACCCGTTAACAAGATGTGTCCTAAGATTATTGCTTCTTCGCTTTATACAATGTCTTATGAAAGGTTTCATGGGAAAATAGTGGGGGAAACCTGTAAATGATTATGCATATGCATATGTATATATATATATATATTTTTTTTTTTACTGAAAGCAGGTGATGCTTTCTTTGTAGAAATATAAGTTAATGTGATCTGAGAACTATGTACTTTATAAATATTTTGCACTACATTACATAAAAATGTTCATAGTATTTAATTCTTATAAAAGCCCTGTGAGCTCTCTGCTGACATTATCCTCATTTTACAGATGAGGAAACTGTTCAGCTGTTAGATATAAAATGGTGTTTATATAAGCTTACCAGAGTGTCTATAAAGGCAAGTCGTTATGGTAAAAGAGAAAAATTCAATGATTTTTAAACACTTCTATTTAGGTTTGCTGTAATCAAAATGAACAAGGATTAAGCTTTCCTTTCTTAGCTTATACTGAGTTTACTTTACTACTAAGCAGGAACAGCAAACTGATAACTGCATATACATTTCAAAGATGAGTAAGCATCACCCACTTCTTGTTTTAAATTCAGGAATTCCACGAGGCTGATTGATATCATCACCTCTGACTCTCATCACTTCTGATGCATGGGAAAGAAGTGGGGTGAAAACATCTATTATATTTCGTTATTGTAAAATATGTTCTGGACTTGAAATCAAAAGATATGGTTCTAAACACCCATTTATCAGGTTTACAAACTTTGGCAGAACATTTTTATTTCTTTGAGTCTTATTTAATAAATGGTGATATTAAGAAAGTTTATACCAGGTTTAGGGACTGGCAAGAACCATGCAAAATTTCTGGTGACAGAGCTCATATTACTTAAATGTTCCTTAATGCCAACTTCTACCCCAGGATTCTATTGATTAACAAATACCCTTTTAGAAATAAAAAAAGTTACTTCAGAGGTGAAAAATAATGTCCATGGTAGACCTTCTGAAAACAGAGTTTGTCAGGAAGAGATTAGTAATCCATTGCTACAAAATAAAGTCGGTGTTTAATTTTTATTTTTTCTGAAAATTTGCAAAGAATTACTGTGATTTCTTTTCAAGAAATCCTTGGGTTGTAGTGATTGTATGCAGCTCTATTTTTGTTACCAGATAGAACATTTCAAAGTTTACAATTTATTACCTCACTTAATTTTCACTATTACCTTGTGAGATAATTATTTTTATCCTAATTTCCATAGTTTGAAAAGCTGAAATCTGGGAAAGCAAAATGATGTTTTGACATCAAAGTTTATGTGCTCTTCAGTATACCTTGCACCTGGGTTTCTGAGGCCCTCACCACAGAATCCTTTTCTGGTGAATTGAAGTGGAATATCACTTATTAAAAGACTGTCAGGACCTTTCCAGGAATCCTAGGTTGTCCTTGGCAGTGACTCATCTTGTCAACGTTGTCTTCTCTCTCTGTACTCTTTAGTCCACGCAAACTAAAAAGGACTTTGGGCCTTGTCATTTCTAGGTCCATCCCAAGTTTTACCTCTAGCCATTTCTATTTAGTTCAATGCTTTAGTTCATTTACTCTTTGATGCCCTTGAAACTCTTAAATTTTAGTCTCAGGCCAGAAATAAGTATCCAAAAATGAAAGTGGACATATAGACTTAATGTTTTTGTTTTTTTTTTTAATTTCTTTTTATTTATTTATTTTAGAGAGGAGACACAGAGTGAGAGAGAGAGAAGAGAGGGGGGGGGGAGCTAGAAGCATCAACTCCCATATGTGCCTTGACCAGACCAGTGCAGGGTTTTGAACTGGCGACCTCAGTGTTCCCAGGTCGACGCTTTATCCACTGCGCTACCACAGGTCAGGCTAGACTTAATGTTTATTATGCTCAAATTCCTTCTATCAAGTGCATAGGACCCAGAGAGCTGGTTGCCTTTCCTTAGTGTCATAAACACCCCTTTCTCCACCCAGTGCCACCTATAGGAACGCTCCACGACCTACCGTTGGCATACTGCACATATTTACTGCAAATGACATAAACATTTGTTGATTAAACAAACCATAAATTTGAGAATCATTATTAAATACTAAGCTCATCCTTTGAAAAATGTCTGGCACTTTTAGTTACTCTATAAATATTTGTTGACTAAATGAATGAATATGTTAATTCAAGGGTGGAACAAAATTTAACAGAACACATTACTAGTTCCTACATGAGTGACAAGGGAGAAATATTCTTTCCTATAGAAAGTCTTTCTTGCTTCTTAAAGGAATATATCTTTTATATTTCTGAATGGAGTAAAGATGGGAATAATTACTGAAAAAACCAGGAGAGAGAATTTGATTGTGAAAATAAGAGATTTGGGAGGTTAAAGAAAGCTGAAACAGCTTGGCTGACTGCAAAGGTTGTAGAAAAAGGAAAAATAAAAGGACTGTTTGTGCAGAGGTGAAGTAAGAGGACATTAGAAGGAAATTTGCATACTTCTGTAACGTTCGGTAACGTTTGGCCATGTGGTGTCTGATAAAGACTTTCGTGGGTCTTCATGACATAGTAAAAATATCCATTTCTCTTTAATATAGAGATGGTTGTTCCTAGGCTATGTCAAAATGCTGATGTTTGCTTCCCTGAAAGTGGCGAGACAAGAGCTTGTCACATTCTAGTTACAGATGCTAAGAGTGCTCTTTGCTCCAGGCAGCCCCAAGCAAATCACTCTCCTGTGCCTTTGCTTATCAGCGCTTCTGATTTTTTAACTTTCTGCAACTGGGAAATAAAAGTCCTAACTCACCCGCGCTTCCCACCCTCTCCCCACTACCGTACACATGCAGATCTCAGTAAACCATAACGGTTCACTAGCGTTCCACCAAGGGACAAGGGCTGGTCAGAGAACACAGAGTTTTTACACAAAATCTGCTGAATGCCAAAGAAATTATAAATAAAATGAAGTGGGGAATGTGGACGAATCATCCAGAGAGAGTTGCTTTAAGATTTGCACGTATATTTTAATCTTTTGTATATGTATTCATATACTTGGAGTCTGGGTATTTTGCTGAAGAAGGGATGCACAGTTTATACACTTTGAAAAGAAAGTTGTTGTACTACTTATTTAAGAATACCACTCTTCGGCATCTGTGAATCAGCAGCTAAAGGCAAATGAGAACATGGTAACTACAATAAATTGAAATCAAGTCTATCTATAAATTTGCTAGCCAATGAATGGTCAGTCTGGTTAGGCATTCCAAATTGTTTAAAAACATCTACAATGGGACTGATGGCAATTATTTCAAATCTGAGCTAAGAACAATTTTTTTAAAGCTGATTTATTGGATAATCTATAAGAACTTCTTTTCACAAATGAGCAGGAATATTTCTGCATAGCTCTAAATTTCAAGAAAAAGACTTCTTCGGGTGGTAGCATTAACTTTGTTATCACTGATGAACTTAAATAAAATACTTGAAAATCATATTATAGTTCAGCCTTTCCCCTAATTTGGATTTATCCTGTGTTCTTCATGATACCATGACATCTCACTATTCCTTTTAGTTATTAACTCATCACAAAATATATAACTACATGTCATTGCTCAGGCATAACATTTAGTAGTGATACTACACAAATAAATAAAACAACACTTAACTTTTAACCTCACTAAAGAGTGGGAAAAGTGGACATTCACAAAACAAACAAATAAAAAATTGATAAATATTAATTAAGTTTCTTCTGTGTGTCAGATGTTATTCTATATTTGGGGAACCTAATACTTAATAAAACATAAATGTTCCATTTTCATGAACTTATAGAAAGGAGGGTCTGTATGTGCTGGCATGTAGACATGTGCAATGCATTATCGAAAACAAAAAGTAAAAATGCTTTCCTTTATCCAGGGAATAGTATTAGAATCCCAATTGGAATTCTTTAACAATTTCAGTTATTGCTATCGTATCCCAAAGGGATATTGGGCAATGTAACAGATTGAGAATTAGAACTCACTTTCAACCTTAACTCTGTGCAATTTGATAAGTAATTTAACATGGCTAAGTCACATTTTCTTTATCAGTTTTTATCTGTAAAGTGAGAGGATGGGTCAAGTATTCCCCAAGATCTCTTCAACACCAAAACTCAGAATTTCTGAAACTACAGCCTTTATTTAGTCCAGAGATGTTTGCTGGGATAATTTCAAATAGTAAGGGAGAACAAGGGGGAATTGGATAACATTAAAATATGTTTTTTCAGTCCCTGTCTAGCTCAGTGGATAGAGTGTCAACCCAGAGTATGTATGTCCTGGGTTCAAGTACCAGTCAGGGCATACATGAGAAGTGGCCATCTGCTTCTCTCCCTCTCCCCCTTCTCTCTCTCTTCTCCTCCCATAGCTGGTGGCTAAACTGGTTCGAGCATCAGCCCTGGGCCCAGAGGATAGCTCAGTTGATTTGATCATTGGCCCAGTCTAGAGATTCTGGTTGGATTTTGGTCGGAGCACTTGTGGGGGTCTCTCTATCTCCCTTCCCTTCACTAGAAGAAACATTGTTAATCAAGGAAAGATGGGTCTTCTGCTTTGGTACTCACTACGACTCTTTACCAGGTGTTTCCTGTTTTCTTCCTTCTGGGCCTATGGTCAAACTACACTTGAAATTGGGCCTTTTAGGTGACTTGTTTAGGTTTATAATATATGAGTAGGGGTCTTTATAAACTGACACGCAATTTTTTTACTTTCCTTGCATTACTCAAGGTTACAAATGAAATTCCAAATATGAAAGGTTCATCAACTTGTGTCCTTGAGTGAGAACAATGAGAAGCAGATTCCTGCTAACCTAGATGAACATATAACCCTAGGAAGACCTTTGTTGTTTTGAGCCACTGAGATTTATGGGCTATTTTTTTAATGTAACTAATATGAGAACTATATTAACGAAACAACTGTCTTACCAATAATTCTGTTCTTATTTTCACTCTTCTTTGTATATAAAGCTGAAAAGGTTTATTCCTAGTAGTTTTTGGCCCTTACAAAAATGGGAGATAATTGATCTTATTCTACACACAATTTGCTAGAGGCTTACTAAACTTTTCAAACTGAAAACTGAATGTTATTTTATCTTTCACTCTTAAACTAACTTGGTGAATTTGGGTAGATTTTGTGAGCAGTATCATTTAAACATATATACTCCAAAGCTCTACCCCAGACTATAAAAGCTTAGTGGAGATTGATCATAGATGCTGTGCTCAGCCCTCCTGCTTCAATCCCATTTCCCTGTCCTGAAGACTGAATTACCCCTTTATAATATTTCTCAGCCCAATTAGAGATCCTTTCAGATCTAATAATGCTCCAAGGTCCTGGATAGTTATTGTTATCAACTCATTATTACCTTCCAGAAGATTTCTCAACCATGTAAAAATGCCAAGCCTGCATCAGGCTGACTCATTTAGAAACTGTCTGCCCATACACCACCTTCCCCTAACATGTGGACCTCCAACACCAAACTGGAGGCTCTCACATATAAAATCATGGTTTACAAAATACAACCCACAATACAACACCGCCAGCAATAACATTATGGCTGTAACTCACATTGTTCAAGTGTTGACCACCGCACGATGAAAAGATTATATTTTGTGATATTCTTATGACTTATTCTGAAGCCAAGGAGGGGGAGGAAGAAAAACAACATGGACGGTCACGATGTGCTGGTAATTGGTCTTTTCTGATCTGCCTACAATGTTTGTTCAGACCTGAGACACAATTCACTAACCTGTTACTGAAAGAAATAATTATCCCATTCATCAGCTCTTAGTAATAATTCATAAAGTCTGAACTATGTTACCAATCGTGTGTCTTTTCATGCCAGCTTTATTTCTGCTGGTAAATAACAATCCATTTAATTACAGAAATAAATCTGCCATGCCATCACCAGGAACTTGAAAGTGATAAAAAGTTTAATAAACTAAGCCCTAGAAATAGATAACTCAATTAAATGCCATTCTTTGTGCTCAACATCATTTTATTTTAGTTATTTGAAGACCACCGCACGCCCCTCATTCTGACTGCCCAGTGGAGATAATTGCTAGTCATCTCATTAGTTGTTGCCTCTCTGAGTTCTCTGTTATAACTATGGAGTTTCTTATCAGTTCTGGGCTCTTTGGCAGGCAGCCTGAACTCTTGCCTAGATTGAATATTCTTTTCTCTTTCTCCTGCCATTTATTCCCTTACTTTTGCTATGATCTCTTGTCCTAGAAAAGGTAATTTCACACATACCGACTTACTGCAATTTAGGTCAAAAAAACCAGGAACCATGACAATAAGATCTTTATTTAGAAAGAAAAGTTTCTGATCTATTTCTACTGTTAAGCTTGTGAGGGGGTCTCACTTTCTCTTGTATTGTGAATATTGCAAAAAAAAAAAGGATATTTTTAAATCATCCTTTTTTAGAAAAGTCCTGAGAGGTACCAAATATACTAGTGCTTTCCATAATTCAAGATAAGTAAGACTACATTATAGAAAACAAGGGGCTCTGATCTTTGACTTAACATCTTTGATAAATCTCTGACTTGGTTCAACGCGATCTCATCTGTCTTTTTATGCTACAGTCATTTATGGGAGCGTTTAGTGTACCACGATTATATTGGCTTTGGCAGTTTGAGAAGGTGTAGGAGATTATTTTAAGGGGTTAACTTTATTTTGCATTTGCTAATAAATAGTCATTTATTATTTGTGAGAAGGTGTGTTTATATATTCAGACAGTGTGTTGGCAGTGTTACAAAAACTTGACAAAGATTGTATCATTTTTAGCAAACACAACAATCTTACTTTCTAAATGAAGAAACTAAGATTTTGAAAGTTTGGTCAACTCGACCAAGAATACACAGCTCAAAAGTGCTAAAGTTAGCATTAAATACTCAAGGATGGACAGTGGAAACTTCTAACTACATTACTCCTTTTTCCCCCACCTGTGTCATCCACTACCCAAAGGACTTTAAAAAGTTGCTAAATTAAAGTCACCAGGCACTGTTCAAGGCCTTCAATGAACAAAGTGCAACACCAGATGCTGTAACATGCACAGGGGTATAAAAAGAAACTCATAATCAAGTTATGGTGTATTAATGTTGCCTTAGAAGTCTCTAAACAGAGAAAAATAAAACAAACAGAGAAAGCTATTTTCTTCTTTTTTCTTTTAGTAACAACCTGGTCCCACCAAATGTTTACTTTTACCCTGGAGGTTCATGCCACTAATTGAAAGAGGAGATGGTTTGCTAGATTTAGTGTATTATTATTATTTGCTAGATTTTAGTCATCTTTCTACCGGATGCCTCAAGACAAATACACAGTGATGGAAAATGATTTGACTTAGGGCAATGGGTATACAACACAACCAACAGTTCAAATGCTACAGAGATGTTCACCTGAAATGTATGTACTCTTATTGATCTATGTTCCTCCCCATTCAATTTAATTTTAAAATTAAAAAGATTTTTAAATAAAGACCTTATTGAGGACTCGATAGCATGAAAGTCACCTGAGATGTGAAGGCTATTTAAAAGAGCAACATCTCTTTGAGACATGGAAAAAAGAACATGTAAAAAAGAAAACAGATCCCAGATTAAACTCATGATGTTGCCAGAGTAAAGGCAATGCTGGTGACTTTACATGGATTTGAATTTAGACATGGGAATGATTCTGGTGCTGCTCTGATAAAGGTTAAATAAGAAAGCCCTTTACCAAATGGCAGCTCTAACCTTTTAATAAAAACTAACTGAAGTGCCTACTGTATGCCCTGCCCTGAACTGAGCACCGGGGCTTCCAGAGGGAAATATAAATTTCCCAAGGAGCCCCCTGCTGGTGAGAGAGACAAGGTGAGCACATTAATACACAAATAAAAATTCAATAATATGTGATGATTAAGACTAGAATCAAAAGTAGTAGTGTATTATGGCCCGCAGATGAGGCCATTGCGGCCATCCACAAACAGGTCTTCATTAGATTCAGGCAGACAAACAAACAGTAGAACCAAAAAATGGTGGGCCATTCCTTTATTCAAGTCTCGCACAGGCTGATGAGCAAACACCTCACTCAGAGCTCACAAAGCCCTGACACATTATCTGGTTCCACAACCAGGAGGATCTTTGGTTTCTCCTAGAGTCAAAGGCCTCACCAGTCTTAGTGGTGTTCGTAAAAGCCCCTTTCCTCCGGTTTCCCATGTGCCAGCATAGATTCTCTCCCTTCAGCACTCCTCCTCCTTCTGCTCTATCTGCAAAAAACATTTCTGGCATGAAAACCTCTCCTCCAGCAAACATTAGTAGGACAATGGCCCTTCCCAATCAGGAAGGTAATTTGCAATTTCACAGATCACATAGCTGGCACTGCCCAGCGCCATTTTTAACACTAAAAGTGAGAAAACTCAAATAATACAAATTTTACAAACTCATTTGCCCAACAAGCAGTGAAGAGTGAAGAGCTAGGGAGGCTATAGAAGAGAACTACTCCAGGTCGGGGTCAGCATCTCATTGCGTAGCCTTAGCCCCATGTGAAATTTTTTCTCCCATTTTCATGTGATCACCTTTGCAGACTAAATAGTGCTGTTTTGTGCCCTTTTGAAGAGATAGCTAGGATGCTGATAAGCAGTGTTCCTGGTCTGGGGTAAGGGTTTACCATAGCTGGAATCTCCACTGCTAGGTTCATATCAGATGCTGCAGATACCTTAATCTGAGAGTCTGAATTATACTAATGAAAACATATATTCACTTTACAATTCCCATTTGTTTATACACAGCTAAACATGAGTTCACTTTCTACCTAGCAAGAAATATCAATTTGGACATAATTTAAAGTATATAAGAAAACTTTTAAATAATGTCTTTGACTATTCTTCCCTTGAATTTAGAACATATTACATTTTAAATCTCTCATAGCAAATCTGAAGCTAAATCAAGAATATTTTAAGTATTTTATAAAACCACGGAAACATTTATGGCATCTAAATCCTATACCATTAATGTGTAAATAAATGTAAATTTCATCACATACCTGAAGTATGCTTTCTGTCTAACTCATTCAGCCACATCATGTATTTCTTTTACTACAATAACACATGGGGGAAAACCCAACAAGGTAATTATCAGTCATTCTCACCATGAAAGTCAGCATAGTGGTTCAGCAAAAAGATAAAGGAATGATACTGCTTTCTTAATATTTTGCAACACTTAGAAGTCTGATAACTAAATCTAAAAAGGATGATAAAAAGGGAGTAACAAATGTAAGTTATTTTTCCCTGCCGAGAAAGAAGGAAGGGAGGGTTGAGAGCCACAAAGTGTGGAATAACAAATGGCTTTATTAAGTATCGCAAACCCCGCCCGACAATGTCCTCTGGTCCCGGGGTTCAGAGGCCATAGGAGTCGCAAGAATTAAACTGCATGAGAGGTATTTAAAGGGGTCCTCTAGGGTGGGTGAGCACCCATGACGTGGTGAAATCTCACTGGCTGACGGACAATCTTCTCCCAAGATCCTCTGGGAAGTTTAGTTTTGGCCACAAGAATGTGGGCGGTCCTAGTCAAAGTTCCGGGGCTCTGAGTTCCTCACATGACCATCCCCCATTAGCCACCCCACAACAAATACATATTCTTTTTTTCTTAACTTCAATCAAACTTGGGAAAATGTTAACCATTCTGGAAAAATCCAAGAAACACTTGATGTTTGTGAAATAATAAAGAATGACAAGATCAATAGTATTCTATTTTTTTCTATCCTGAAGTTTGAGGGTTTTCCACTTAATAATGAGATTATACAAATGCTTGGTTATAACATCCTAAATTAGACAGTTTAAGTTGCAATTTTCAGATGTGACTATATTTTATATAAAGGGCATAGAACTAAAATCTTGCTAGATAATAATATATCAGATTGCTATGGACAAAGAATAAGACAGTTCCACTATGACTTCTGAAAACAGCCACTATATTGGTGGTCTTCCCCATACTCCAAGATTAATCAGAAATTACTGTTTGATGTTTGCACCAGCTTTCAATAGGGACAGTAAGTCTTTTAAATGTGCGATTCATGTTCAACATTCTCGCTGATTATCTTAATCACATCACACACAGAAGTACTTCAGTCATCCAATATTTTGCAGGAGGCACAGTTTCAATTGCTATCTCTAATCTTTTTAGAGCACCCTCTTCTGCTACTGATCATTAATTAAACAGTTCTGCTGATGCTTTCTTTGGCTGCTGTTTCTCCAGGAACTGCCCAATTGACTGTCATCATATTGTGTCCTTCATTGCAACGACACTGCTCCATCATCAGTTATTTTCCTCTTTCACAACTCTTTTCTCTTCTTGTAATATTAGTTGATGACTTGATACGTCTTTACAATCAAATTCTACCTTCTTTATTTAAATTACTGCTCTTCAAAAGCACTACCAATCTTTCTCTGTAATCATTTCCTTATTTCCCAAAGGAGTTTAAGACTTCAACATCAAGTATAGACATGCAAAAGTAAATTCCCTGATTAAAGAATAAGTTTCAAGCCAAAGCCAAGTTTGATATCAAAAGTCGATATCTATTGAAAAGGGGCAGAAGCTAGAGTAATAATATTGATCAATTCATTTTTTACACTCAATGAATTTATTCATTCAGTGGCAAATATTTATTAAACATCGATATTTTATCAGACACTCTGCTGAACCATTTGGTGGGCAAAGACGAAGTGGGATTTTTGGCAGACTGTATTTTTCAATAGGGTCACACCCACATCCTTTTCTCATGGTATAACTTGAGACTTCCTCTATAGAGAGATGAGGGTCTATATGCTTGCCCCATAAAGCAGCATAAGCTTGAAACGGGTGTGATTTGGATTCTGAAGCTAGATCAAAAAAGCTGCACAGTTTTTACCTGGTTCTTTTGTGATGCTGACCTAAGAGCCCTAAACTACTGTGTGAGTAATCTGACTGCCTGAGGCAGCTGTACCGGGAGGAAGTCCAAATAAATAGCAAGCAGGAAATGAAGCCCTCAGCTGTGGCTGATTTCATTACCAACTTGCCAGCCATGTGAGTGAGCCATCTCGAAAGTGGCTGTCTAGCTTCACGTCAAGCTTCCCCGCCTGATGTTGTGTGTAGCAGAGCTGTGATTCCTACCAAATCCCGCCCAAGTTGCTGGGTCAGTAATTCTTGTTGTTTCAGTCACTAAGTTTTGGAGTGGTTTGTTATTCAGCAATAATTGATACATCCCAGACTTCAGAGCACTTACAGCCTATGGTGGAGGATGTACAATGTTACCAACTTACATTTATATTACATATACGTACACACGTTTTCATATAGTTCATCGTGTTTAGGTTAGTTGGTAAGAAAAAAAGCCCTAAGGAAGCCACACTTCCTACTGAAACAACACCTGTGTGTGAATTAGAAAGAGCTGTTCTTCCTTGTGTACTTACTTTGCTGCCAGAAACACATGAGACACAAATCTAAGATCGTCGTGAACATGTAATGTACCCCTAGAGTGAAACTTGGTGCAGTTATTGCCTGGGCCCAAACTTGGCATTCAGAAAGCCCAAAACTATGAGCAATAAAGTCCAGAAAACCAGAATGAGAAACTCAGAAACTGATTTAAACCCTTTGCCCAAACCCTCTTCCTTCCTGTAGTCTTGACCTACACATCAAACTGCTGGGAAGCTTTCTTATTAACTTACAGGTCAGGATTCAGATAATAACGATGATATTACTACTGGGAGGACACTACTTCTACTAATGTATGTATTCATTGACCAGTTACTAATTTAAATATTTTACTAAGCATTGTATATGGTTTGTTCTCTTTTAATCATCTCGCAACTCTATAAATGCTAGCATCACCACTTTTTCACAGGAAAAGAAATGGAAGCACGGTGAGGTGAGCACACACGCCCAAGGCCACACCACAGTGCGCAGCCGCATTGTGTCGGGACTCCACCTGCCCACAACCTGCCATCTTACCCAGCGCACCTTGCTCTCTTAGATGCCGTGGCAGTGCCTACCATTCTCAATGTCATTATCTTAACTGCCTAATTGCTGGAGACTTCCCGAGGGCAAAAATCAAGTCTTAGTCACTATTTTATCTGTATAACCACTAATGAAGTGTCTGGCACATGCGTGGATGGTGTTCAGTACATAGATGATACACAAATGCATGTCGGATTGAATTATATAAGTTATTTCTCCTCCCTGGGCCATAACATTCTCAATCTTCCAGAAGAGAAGATTATAGTAGATGGTCAGGAATAGATCCCTTCAGGCCCAGGAATTTTCTGGCCTGAACTACCTCTAAGTGAAGATGGAACCAATAACCTTCATTCAATGTTGCCTATTATCAGAATAGAAAATAAAAGTTTCATAGGGTTGTACAGATATTGGCTTCTTCTCTTACAATTAGACTTTCTGTGCTACTTCAGTGAAATAGATGATACTCCCTTGATCCCAGAGGGACACCCAGGTGACAGAGTCACACCTTTCTTCCTAGTGATCGGTGGGTAAATAGAAAACCCTGCAAGGACCACAGGGCTTGGCAGCCTCAGGCAGACAGAGATCAGGGTTGGGAGACCACTAGTACACTTTCGAATCTCTTTGTTCGGCAGGGGTAATCCACCCAGGACCTGCTCACCAACTGACCTACAAATAAGAGAAATAGGAACTGCAGCTTCTCTTGCAAGGTAGCAAATGGACTCCACGCTTATATCTAAATGGTGTGGAATGCTGAGTCGCCTTTAGGAGTGAGATGATCTAGCTCTGTTACCTAGTCTAATTGTACAGGTTTCATTAATTGGGGAAAGGGGAGGGAGATATTACATTGATCGTCAAGCCAAATTGCTCAGTGCAACTCTCTCCGCTCTGAGCAATCACAAGTGAGAGGAGTGGCTTTCTGTCCCAGATTCTCTGCTCCATTTAAGTGTCACAGTCATCACATCAAAGTTTTTTCTTTTCTGCTCAGAAATGCTCACATTTCTTCCCTCTGCAATCTACTGACTACTTTACACTGAATCTACTTACAGTAAATAGTACTTACCCCTTTTCTCTTTATGTGTCAAATACACATTAATTGTTAACAGCTTGTTCAACCCCTGGAATGTATACTGCTGACATGAGATTTACTGCTCAGTAATTTCCTGGGGATCACTCCCAGACATAGTCTACTACACATTCTCATGGACCTTTGCAAATACTGACCCTTTGTGTCTGTTATTACAATAGTGACAGGCAAGCAGTTTTGCAGAGCCTACCAAGACTAGATGACTCATTTGCCCAGGGCTGCCCAATCACCCTGCTCACATTCAACTCTGGATGTCAGCCAGTTTCCTCCAGATGGATGTGGGAGAATACCAAACCCTTGCCTACTGGGGTTCTTCTTCTTTGTCACTCTTTGTTCTTTGACAACAGCATCTAATGACCACACACTCTCTCTCCTCTGTTTTCATGACTAGTAACCATGAGGTCACTTTAACTCAGATTCTTTCTTTGAGATGAATGTCAGTCAGAGAGTTAAGAATTCGCGTAGATACAGTGTGGCACAGAGAGGTGCAGAACATTGGAATGACGGTCACACACTGTCTGGGGTCTGTGGTTCCTTTGTTGCTTCAGTCTGCCTCATGGTGTGGAAACACTGTGCTCCCTGCTCCCTTCTAACCTTAAGTGGATTGGTGTATTATGGGTTGTTTGCAGTCTCCTTACAGGATCTGAGTCCACAAATTTCCTCTCATTCACATGTCATGCAGAATTACAGAATTGTTGTAACACGTGAATAGCTTCTTTACTGTTTGTCTTCTCTCCCTCTCTCTTCCTTTCATCTATTTACTCATTAAACATTTATTGAGTACCCTTATGTACCAGATATTAATTCACTGGAGCTACCTTGTTCAAAAAAAGAAATCAGATTTCTGGTGTGCTTATATCAGGAAGACAGGGAAAGGAAGGAGCAGAAAAAATAAATCACAAACAGGATAATCATTAATCATGATACATTTTCTTTCTAACAGCAATTATAAAAGGTGAGGCAATAGAGAGTGACTGGGGGCAGGTAGGATTGCCAGAGAAGACTCCTGAGTTGAAACGATTATGGGGAGAAAAGGAGCTAGCCACACAAGGATTTAATGAGAGCAGCAGGTGCCCAATGTGGGATAGACCTGGCTTGATGAAAGGACAGAAATCATGCGACACAAATGATAACACCAAACTTGAGAGCAAGAGGAGGCACTGTATATCCTCCATATTTCCAAAGGTCAAACAAAAAGCGGGTAATGCCATTCCAAAGATGAACACTGACCACCTAGTTTCTCTTTTCATATGTTTTGGTGATACATGATAGAATGTAGATTAACACATTAAATACTAAACAAAAAATCTGTGAGAATGCAATCAGGTAAACACTTCAGTGAATGTGGCTCTATTATGTTATTTCAGCCCTTCCTTCCCAATTTTTCTTCAGAAGAAAATATATTTCACTACACACAAGCATGATGCTTGATGTAACATGACACCAAGCAAAGTTTGAGAATTAGGGGATAAAATATATGTACATGTCTGCCGAGTAACAGGTACACAGCTGTTTAGAGCTTTGCTATTCATAAGTCAAACAACTAGATGCTGCTGATTCCAAAATAGATAAATTTTAGTATATTTATGCAGTAGAATTAATTGTGATACATTTATACAATAAAATTAAAATAACCGAAGGAGTACTACAAAGAAGAACATGAATGATATACCACAAATGTGGAAGGGTATGGAAAAAGACAAACACAAAAGTGCATATCTTGTAATGATTCAGTTTATTTGAACTTAAAAATAGACTAAAAGACATTATTTTTGGATGCATCTGAATTTGGTAAATAGAGAAGGAGAAGTAAAGTAATAACCATGACCATAAGAGGAAAGGCAGTGGGGAGGTAGGAAGGAAAACAGCTGGATGTAAGCTGGACTGGTTAGTGATTCTTGAAAGAAGGCGGTCATCAATTTCTTGATCTGAGTGGCATTATACAAGTGTGACTTTTGTGCCAAATCATTGACCTATATATTTTCTTATTGCAGCCTCATCAATGTGGATGCTAAATTTCACAATAAAGCTATTGGTTAAAAATAGAGAATGACACTTCCTGGCACACACTAAGTATCACATTTATTAAAGCAGATAGTATTATTATTTGGGAAAAGACATTTCTCTTCCACTGTGAAAGGAAGGATCAAGTGAAATGTTTTTAAAGTGCCCTTATAGCTCAAAGAGTGTGTGTGAGGGGATATTTTAAGAAACAATTTAACCTACCGAGTCTACAGTCTACTCTGGACTCAGTTCACTGAGTATAAGATGCACCCTTTGTATAAGACACACCCTTTTTCAAAAACTCTGGGATCTAAAAACTGGGTGCACCTTATACAGTGGTTGTAGATTTTTTTTACTTGCATTTCCCACTTTTTCACGCTTGTTTTTGTTCTTATTGTTGAAGACAGTGATTTGTCCTCAGACACAGATGAGGACAAGCTAACAGATGGGAGTTTTGATAGTGATGAGGAGTTGTATGAATTTTATGATGAATAAAACTTGAGTTCAATAACTTTATGTAATACATTTTTTTTCAAATTTCAGGCCCACAAATTAAGGTGCATCTTATACATGGGAGCATCTTATACATGGGGAAAGATGGTATATTTGTCCAAACTTACATTTGGAAACAATAAATAAATGTTTGTCAATGCTAAAGTAGTGTAGGTCTTACTACGTCGTGTTGCATAGCCACTGAATTTCCATCTTGCAAGTCTTTATATGTGTATAATTAGCAAATTTAGTGCAATAGTTTGAATTATATCTTTTTTCCCTGCTAGTCTAACAACTGAATTTGATTAAGGCACTTTTTAATCTTGGTTACCATGGAATCCTTGGGATCTGTCTGGCACACACGGGCAGTTAAGTGTGTTTTTGGTTCCACTGACTGCAGTCAACTTGTCACGGAGCTCACAGAACTTTAATAAATGAAAGTAATATTATCTGTTGGGATGATGTGGGGAAAACAGCTGTGTTAGGCTTGCTCACTGGCTTACTGGCTGCAAGCCCTTTTGTGCAATTAGTGCAGGAGCTCGAGACAGCATTTTTGTAAGGATATAAGTGATTCCCCTCAGGGGCATGGGATGAGATTGAGCCCTGCCACTGAGAGGAGCTGTTGATTTCCTGACTCCTTACCCTCCACTGTGAAAGCAGATTTTCCTTTCCTTTTGAATTTTTTTTCTTTCTTCTTTTGCTTGCCTGTCTTTGTGAGCCTCCAATAAAGTGGAATGGCCCACCATCCTCCAGCTCCACAGTTCCTTTACCATCTGCCCAAATTCAATGCGAATCTGCATGGCCACGGCCACCAGCCTTACAGACATATATGTCCAAATTCTCAGTGGTTATTAATACTTTTACTGACTGGGGCTGGAGTAGTGGGCTCCCATGTGGTCCCTGGAAATGGAGGCTGTGTCCCAGGTTGAGCACTTATAATATCCAGTTGGCAGAGGGGGGAGAAAGAAGCACATGGGGGATCACATAGGAAGATTTTGTGGCAAGCATGGGAAGGGTATATGTCCCTTTGCCCATAACATGGGAAACCTTGTAAAATGGCACCTCACAGATACAAAGGGGGCTGAGCAGTATAGTCCTTGTCTGGGGAGCTTGTTGTTGGAATTAATTACTTCTGAAAGATTTGGCCACAGTGACTCTGGTGGACAGCTGTTTGAGACAGCTATAAGATATTCCATTTATTTCACCAAGCCTTATACACCCAGCCCCACTAGTGAGACTGTCAGTAGGCAAAGAAAGAGAGATTGGATTGGTTTTTAAAAGAATTATACTTTCCTTCTTTCCATTTGTCAGTTAGTGTGTCCAATGTTGATAATTACTTTGTGCTTAAGAAAACTAGAGAGCAAGCAAACATGTAATTTATGTCTGTGCTCAGTTGTGAGGACCTAACGGTATGTGGGCAGAGAGAGAGAGAGAGAGTGGAGGGAGCACTTGCAGAATTTTTGAGAGAAATGTCTCAAAGCATTCAACATTCAAAACAGAGGACAGTTCTGCTGGGAGATTAATCTTTATTCTTATGTAGTGCTGAGTGAAACTAGAAAATACAACTGTGATTTCTTGATTCACATCAAGGAAAGAATATTTCCAAGTGCTCCCGTTCACATCAAAACCTTAATTTGTTCAAACAAACAATATCCTCCTTTTTGCAAATGCTTATTACTTTTTCAGATTATTCCTACACTATATGTTTTTTTCTTATTAAAAGTCAGCTGTAGACATGTTGGCCATTCAGAACAGGAAATTTTGAAAAATTTAATACCCTAATAGGCTACTTGTAAGTGCTGAATGATCACCAGGAACTAGAAATTGTGGAAATTCTGCTTCCTTCTGTGATTCCAAATTAGAGCTTCCAGCATCTACGGTCAAATTAACATATAAAACAGCATCACAGTACTGGGGTGACTTAAACGTAAAAAACAGGTACAGGTTGTAGTTTAGAACCAAACCACTGAAGTACTGAAGATTAAACAGAATTAATGAATATTATGCTGCAGTCTTCACAAATGAGCCAACAAATATGCAGCAAAATCCTGAGCTGTAGCCTAGAAATAAAGAGCTTAATGTAAATCAGTGCTTATTGGTTGCCTAGAAACTAACTTGGAAGGGGGTTAGGGAGGGAGGACTACAAAACATGAAGGGTTCATAGGTTTAATAAGGAATTTATTAACTCTGAACTTCCTGGCGTTGTGATATATATGTTCTACAGAGCTCCCCTCTCCCAAGAGCTCCTTAATGTATCAGAGCGCAAGGTTTGAGGACTGGCAGGAGAGCTGCTATGAAATGACAGGGCAGAGGTTAAGGCTCTGGGAAATACTAAAGGCAAACACCATTCAAATCTGCAGTCACTGCAAACGGAGATCATTTCAACTTGTCAACAAACTGCATCTGTGGGTCAATCTTGTTTATTTACTTTTTACAAATTATCTTCCTAGTAGCTTACAGCTTAGCGTTGATTATTACATAAGATATCTTTCCAATTCGTTAGATCACTAAGAATTTTAAATTAAAAAAAATAATGAAAATGAGTGAATAAATTTAAAAAGTTCAGGTAGGGGTTAGGGTAGAGAATTAGAGGACAGTTGAATAGCTTCTATAGTAAGAGAATTGAATGGGCTGAAAAGTGGAGCACGTATCTTCATTTGAAAGCCTTTTAGAAGAGGAAAGACTAGTTTTTCAATTTTAATTGCAAACCACAATGTGTTAAGGGGTCATGGATGTTGCTCTAGTCAGAATCCCATTGTTGGTTTAGCTTCTCAGTTTTATTCGGATATAGAAACTGAGGAGGTAGTGCCTAAAAGGCATTTCACAGAAAGAAGCACTTTGCATTTCCTTTAAAACTGTTAAATAAACAACCACTTCATTTTAGCATTATGTATATACAGGATACTGTGCTTTAGCATCTTAGCTTTGAAAGAGTTGTATAGGGAGGACATATTTTATCCTAATTATTTTCGACAAGAATTAGGTCAGATTAATTAGTTTAAAATTTAGCTGAACAACAGCATGTTTGTTAATTACTTCAGGGTATATACATAATTCATTGACAATAGGGAAAAAAGGAAAATACTGGGGGAGAATGCTACCCAGCCCTGACCCCTTTGATGCATGATTCATAAGAAAATGTCCCTAGGTGACCTAAAAGGGGACAGGGGGAGCAGAGAGTATCTGGAGCACTTTATTCAGTATAAGGACAAATATTTTTACACACGTTTTTAAGTATCCATATTTTAAATATATATTTTTAAAATTTTTAGATACATAGAGTAAGAGAGTGAGTATTTAAGAATATGGAATTTAGCACTGGCTGAGTAACTCAGCTGGTTGAGCATCGTCCTGATACACCAAGGTTGCGATTCAATAGCCTGTCAGGGCACATACAAGAATCAGCCAATGAGTACATGGACGTGAAACAACTGATCATTGTTTCTCTCCCTCTAAAATCAATAGGAGAGAAAGAGAGAGAGAGAGGAGTGAAAAGAGGGAGAGAGGAGAAGAGAGAGAGAGATGAAGAAAGAGAGAGAGAAAGAAAGAGAGAAAGAAAAAGAAAGGATGTGGGTTTTAGAAGACAATTTTGGCCCTGGTCAGTGGCTCAATGAATAGAACATCGTCCCAGTGTATGGACCTCCTGGGTTTAATCCCCCGGAAGGGCACACAAGGAAAGACCATCTGTTTCTTTCCTCCTCCATCTCCCCTTCTTTCTCTTTTCCCTTTTGTAGCCAGTGGCTCTATTGGGTAGATCATGACCCCAGACATTGAAGATAGCTCAGTTAGTCCAAGAGCATCAGCCTCAGGTGCTAAAAATCACTGGGTAGATATGAGCATTGCCCCAAAACAGGGTTGCCAGGTAGATCCAGGTCAGGGCTCATGCGGGAGTCTGTCTCACTATCTTCCCTCCTCTCACTTGGAAAAGGAAAAAGAGAAAAAGAAAAAGAAAAGAAATTTCCCAGCTCAATCCCTTGCAAGTTTTTTGACCCTGGACAATGCCTTCCTAAGGTTCAGGTTGTTGCTGTTGTTGTTAAACTAATAAAAGCATTTACCACATACTTTCTGACTTGGTGTGAGAATTAAGTAAGATAATATATGTAAACCAGAGCACCTGGCACCGAAGAAGTATTTCATGTTGGTTAAGTATTATCATTTCTGTAGTAGCATAGGAATTTAAATAGCCATTTGTCATGCTTTCTATACACTTTTAGGTTTGTCTCAAAATTACCTTTAAACTGAATTGTAAGTTTTGGCTTGATTGCATTAGAAAAGCTCCTTTAAATTTAGGTTCAATGTTTTGCAAGGGGAAAACTTAAAAAGAATGGATTAAAATATATCAGTAAATTAAATATCCACTGATATTAAGCAAAGGCCAAAAGTGACCAGGGGTACTTGAGCAAAATAGGAGAGTGTAATAGTGTCTTACTTGTCCATAGTCCTACTCAGGTCTCGGATAACATTTCAAAAGCTTTCATTTATCAGAGAAGTCCAAATAAAAAAATGTCATATGAAAATCTTCTGATATTTATATGCTGGATAACAGATATTTTTAAAATCATATGAGACAAACTTATTTTCACATTGGTTTCAATTAGAGTAAGAATTCTAGGCAAAATATGGGTGAATTGGGGACCTATAATTAGAAACCTATCAACTAATGACTACTTTTGGGGACATACCAAACTAGTCTCAGTCTCTGGCAATAAGGATCACTTTAATTGTTTTGGTTTTTTCCCCCAAATACTAGACTATATTTACAGCTTAAAAAATGAGAGGTAATAAAAGGCATTACAATTGATGACACTGAAAGAAACAGCAGAAACATGTTTTCAAACATAGACCCAAGTTGAAAATACATTTTGTAACACCATCTGCACCAGTGGCATCTAGTTTGTTGCCTAACGCATCATATGTGAACATGATTGTCGCTACTTTAATTTCATTGAATACTGAAGAGAATCCACGCCTTCTGAAATATGTGATGTGCACGTCTGGATGTTGATGATCTTGTTTGTGTCACATTATGCTGGGCTGTCCAAAGTGTTTTAGTAACTGTTCTTCTTTCTTAACAACTGATCTGCTTCAAGGAGAGATTTCTTGGTAATGCTGTAAAGCACCCGAATAAAATGAGCAACTTGACAATTGCCATCAGAGTATAAATTCTAAAAAAAAAAAAACAAAACAAAAACAACAAAAACCCAAGTCTGCAGCATTATTAAAAATAAAAAGAGAAAGCCTATATATTAAATAAATCTACAGGGACAAACTGTGGGAAGTAGCCTTTGACCATTCTAGGGTAAAATTCACCAATTAAGTTAGAAAAGTAGGAAGCATGTCTGGGATCCGTGGAAAGAAGAATGCACTAATTTCGAATTGCCAAGTAGCTGACTGTAATAGCCCTCAGACACCAGCCATTCCTGCTCTGGACTCTTCTCTTTGCCAGGGCAATAAAACCGCATAAGATACTAAGGCTGAGCCACATCTCAAGAGATTTTCTGGTCTTTGTACTTCGCAATATCGACCAGCTGTGACTGATACTCTCGTTCCCACCGGCAGGGCCAGCACAGTCGGTAGTTAAGATGCAGGGTCAAGGTAAGAAATACATAGCTGAGAATCGTTCCTCCAACACAGACCATCTGAGATCTTTGCCAACCTCATAAAATTATTTTGGCATTAATTTTTACATAAGAAAGAGCTTAGTAAATGTCCTGATATAGTGTTATTCTAAAATAATAAAAAAAAACGTTGTTGCTACTGTTGTAATATTTATCCATTATAAATAAAAGCAATCCAGCTCTAAATTCAAAGAAACTTCAACTTTAAATAGTGAATATTAATGTGGAATATTGAGCAAATTGGAAAAACCAAATAAAAAATAAGTTTTAAGAATAAAATTGCATTGTACTCTTGGACTATATTCTTGAACATTTTTATCTGTATAAATGTGAATGCCTGAGATTTGCTTGAATGCCAATTCTGGACTGAACTGTGTTAAGTGTTTTACATAAACAATCTCATTTAATCAGCACAACATCCCTGTAAGATAGGTATTATTATAATCTTCATTGTAAAGATAAGAAAATTGAGTTTAAATAAAGTTCAATAGCATTCCCAAAGTCCCCCAGCAGGTGACACTTAAGTATGATAGCAGATATTGTTACCTTAAGTAGACAGCAGGATGTAGGGACTTCCATCATCCTGCCCCAGTGGATCCCACAGGACACCACCTAAATTTGGGTAGGGTGCATACCTAAACCATCTGTGTATTGTTACATATTTGCAAGAAAGGATAGAGGTGGAGAGGCAGAACTATGTGATGGAAAGGTAGAAACAGCTCATCCAAGTTTGGCACATGTATCCAGACCACCACTAGGGGGCAGGATGACACTCAGACATGTTTCAATAGTTTCTGGCATAACCATAATGCACAAAACCCACAGCAGCACCTTACTCTGCTCCCCACTATCCAAAGGAAGCATGGCTTATTGTCCTTCTAGGCTAACTAAATGAACGCAGTTATAAATAGGTATAAATGAACTATGAACTTTAGTTGGGCTGGGGTGGGAGACTGGGATTGTAAAACAGTGTCGCCACTTTGCAAAAGTAATAGTTTCTTTGAAGGGTCAATATTAATTTAATATACAATCCAGAAATTCCACTCCTAGATGAATATCCTGAATAAATGGAAACATACTTTTACAAACAGGTTTGCATGAAAGTGCTTGTAGTAGTGTCGCTCATGAGTGATGGTTAAAAAGTGGAAATGAACCAGATGTCCGTCAGTTTATGAACTGATATATGATAGGTGGCCTAGTCATAAATAAATCGCCATTCATCAGTAGAAAGGAATAAAATACTAACAGCATACTACAACATGAGTGAGCCTCTTCAACAAAACTAAGTCAAATAAGCCAAACACAAAAGAACACATATTACACAACTCATATAGAATATGTAGAATGGCATAGTTACAAAGATATAAAGTACAGAGTGTTTGCCTGAGGCTGGGCGTGGGGCTGGGGCTGAACGGTAAATGGGCATGAGGAATATCTTTGGGACAAGAGGATTATTTAATACTGGAATATGATAAAGGTTGTACAACTTTTTAAACCTTATTAAAATCCATTGAAATGTACATTTTTAAATGGATGAATTTTGTAATATTTGTTATACTTTAACAAATCTGTTTTTAAAAAAAGCTTTGAAATAGTTAGATAGGGTGCATGTCAGGTGTGAGATAAGACATTTACCCAAGTGGTTTGCCTCCTAAAATATTCACGCTCACTCTGCATTTAGCTGCTGCAGCCTCCTCCCCTTCTAAGCCTCACTTCTTTTAAAAGATTTTGTTTCTGCTTGATGTCTCTTTGTCCTCATCTCATATTCAACCCTCAGCCCACTGCAATATGGCTTCAGCCCACATTATTTTACTGAAACTGTTCTTGCCAACATTGTTATGACCTCCTTTTTGTTATATCTAGTGGGTATATTTCAGTTTTCATCGTTCTCTCTCTCAACACTTTTGACCCTGTGGACCATTCCTTTTCTTACATCTGCTCTCTTTCCATGGAATTTCTGATACTCTATTCTCCTGGTTGCCTTCTTATACCTCTGGTTCCTTCTTCAGTCCTCTTTCCGGATTTCTCTCCCTCTGCCCATCTACTATGTGCTGATACCATTCAGGCTTCTATTCAAGATCCTCTTTCTCTTTTTTCTTCAAACAGGGGTCAGAGGATCATCTAACTCAAGGTATTGGGATGGGATTCCAATTGTGAAAAAATCTAGATTTGTGAGCAACATCCTACACCTACTCAGTAAGACACTCTGGAGTTGGTACTGAGGCTTCTGAATTTTATCAGGTCTCTTGGGTAATTCACCTGACCCCAAAGTTAGAGAATCATTCTTAAATATCTTCCGTGAGTAATACAATCCACTCCCACATGTTCAGCTTAAATCCCCAGCTCAAAATCTATAGACCCAAATTTATGCTACCCACCTCATTTGGACTTGCACAGAAACAAGGTGTTCTATGCCCCAAATTATCTCATTACCTTTGCTTGCGAACTTCTGTTTTCTACTTTTGGAAGTGAATCCCAGCCACCACTGTTACAGATTCCATAAATCTGCTCAGCTTCTCTGATCCCTCACCTTCCTCCACTTCCAAACATCTTTGAAACCCTCTCAATTTAATCTCCTAAAACTCTGATGATTCCAGCTACTTCTGTCCATCCCCACTTAGTGATATCCAACAGCATCTCTTGCCCAGAAGATGGGTTCCTGAGCCTCTAGTTTTGCTGCTCTCATCTGTTCATGACCTTTTCTTCACACTGAAATGACTTTTTAAAATGCAAAACTGACCAGTGCCACTTCCTTATTTAAAACTTTACCATGGAGTTCCAATGCTCTTAAAAGGAAGGGCAACTTGCTTATTATGATAAAAGGAACTTCCATGATACAACCTCAGCTTCCCACTTCAGTATGATTATTCTCCACAATTCCTTTTCATTCATACAAGAACTCTAACTTTTGCTCACATTGAACTTCTCTTACTTCATCAAACCTGTCAAAACCTATTTTGCCTCTCTACCTTCACATATAATGTTTTCTGTGACTGGAGAATTATTCTCTATCTCTTTGGTTTGCTGACTTTCACTAATAAATTAGCCATTACCTTCGAGATCACTTTCCCTGGAGACTTTCTCTGACACCACCTTTCACAAGTTCAAATAGGATAATCCTTCAATGTGTGATTATAATACACCACACTGACCTCACCCTAACATTTAATTACACTGCATTTTAAATCTCAGTTTACCTAAATTTTCCTCCACCAGACTATAGGTTTAATAGAGAATAAAACCAAGTAACCAGAGTTTGGAATATACCAATACAATGGTACCTTGACACACGAAGTTTAAATTGTTTCATGGCTGAGCTGGTGACTCAGTTTGCTTGTGTGTCAAATCTAGAGGAGGGTGGCAGAAGCTCATGATTCAAATATCCGCTCGTGACTTAAAGCAAAAAATCCCACAAGTGATTGCTTGTGATTTAAAGTGCTCGTGTGTCAAGGCACCATGGTATATATCTATTGATTGGTTCAACAGGTGAATGACTTTTTTAAAATAATATACAAATTAGCCTGACTAGGCAGTGGTACAATAGATAGAGTGTCAGACTGGGACACAGAGGACCCAGACTCAAAACCGTGAGGTCACCAGCTTGAGCTTGAGCACATCCAGCTTGAGCGAGGGCTCACCAACCTGAGTTCAGGGTCATTGGCTTCGCGGTTTCTGGCTTGAGCTCAAAGGTCACTGGCTTGAGCAAGGGGTCACTCGGTCTGCTGTAGCACCCCCAAACCCCAGTCAAGGCACATAGGAGAAAGCAATCAGTGAACAACTAAAGAGCCGCAACAAAGAATTGATGCTTCTCATCTCTCTTCCTTCCTGTCTGTCTGTCCTTATCTGTCCCACTCTCTGTCTCTCTCTCTTTGTCTCTGTAAGAAAAAAACACAAACTAATCTACAATCTTAAAAAAAAATGTATAAGCTTATGTTTTTAGCTTCCATATAATTAGAGTTATAATCAAGGCTGAAAAATTACATTTTTAATTTTTGGATAAAATTCTAGATGCTATCTCAATATAATATTTGAATGTTTAAGAATGGTAAGTATAAATTTATTAATATTTTAGGGAAAAGTATTACATAAATAATGTTGACAATTTCAGAGCCATTTTAGTATGAACCATAATAAATTACATAAAAAATTGTTTTCACATATTTTCACTTGAAATCTTAACTATTTAATAGTAGCACAAGTTGAATAAAATTCTTATTTAAATAGACATGAAAAAGAATCTTATTCAAGGTCTTTTATCCCTGTAGATTCACCTCTTCTGAATAAATGGCATTTAAGAAGCTATAATGGATAGTTCCTGATTCTAAAACACATTTTCCTCCTCTAAAGCTTTTTACTCTACTCTGTAGATTTCGGGGTGACCTCTCCACTGGCAATTTCAAGGTAATTCATTTTTTTTTTTTGCATGTGGGCTTTTAAAGCAGAATCAGACCCCTTTGAAATTCTCCTAGGAAGTCACACTAGGTCTCTTCAGATAGAAGCTTGGACTGGATATGCATAAAATCTAATATTCAAAGCCTCAGAGCCTGTCTCCTGCCTCCTCCCTCAAGCACCATCCTGGTGGCAAGCTCAGCTCTGGAAAGCTCCCTCAGCAATGGACCACGGTACGGGATGCATTTTAACCAGCAGTAAATCCAATTTAAGCACCAGTTACATATTATTTTGTTATGTGATTTGGGGCAAAATATTCTCTAAGCCCCAATTTCCTCTGTGACTAAGCGAGAGCAATAATACTTCCTTCACGGGGTTATTATTCAGATGAAATGACAGGAGGCACATCCAGTGTTTCATCAGCACTGGCACACAAGAGGGTCTCAGTAAACTGACAATTAGATGGAAGTTTCTATACTGTGTGCTCCCATTGTCTGGTGTGAAGCCAGGCAAGGACCTGGACGTTACATGTATTCACAGGGCTTGACAGAACACTTGGCACTGGGAAATGAGGTACCACACTAGAATTTGCTGGTTCCCAGACACCGTTCTTTTTCTCAGACACAATGAACTTGGGCTGGGCAATAGATTCTGCCAAGGAAAGTTATGCAAGTCTCTCCCGGTCTGTTGATCCTAAAACTGTCAATGAAAGCATAGCCTGCTCAGACCACTTACCTGCCTAGACTGGTACCCAAAGGCTGAGACAGGGACATGCTGAAGGCAAAATCATCTCTCTAACCACTTTCAGCCTCACAACTCTGATGTGGAGCTTTATTTTGAAGGAGAATTCTCTGAACATCACCAGATCCGATCCCTTCAATGCAGCTTCCATTTCACAGGCAGCTCATTGAAGCCCACAAATCGGACATGCTTACACAGCCATAAAAAGCAAGGGAAGATTTTTGTTTCTCAAGATTCTCAGAACATAAACTCCAGGTTAGATCAAAGGTAGCTCTTTGGGTGGGAATTGCAAGTCTGAAACCAGCATCTTCAGCACAATGTTGTTCCTGCTCCAGGAGCAAATGAGAAACCACATATAAAAACAAATGTTCCTATTAAATTAAAAGACCCTAAAAAATAAATATGTGAATTATGTGAGAATGTGAGATATATAACTCGATTTACTAGCGCACTCCCTGATATCATACACTGTTCTGGTTAGCACCAATGGTTCCCAATGACAGGACGTCAAACTGCCTGGAAGAAAGTGTCATGATATTAAACAATAGGGAAGAATTCCACCAAGTAACACTGAAAATTTTTATTAAGGAAACAAAAAACCAAAAGAAAATATGAAATAGTGACAGTTCCTTTGCACAAAAGCTGAGTAAAATTTGTTAACCCTCAGGGTAGAAAAGTTTCTTGAATTGGGAAATCATACTCTGAGCTGAGAGCTTGGGACATTAGTTCACAAACCTATTAACTTTTATATAGCTTCACATTAAACATCACAAGTACTTTATTCCCTTACCACCTGGGCCAGTAGGCCAAATTCTGCCCTCAATTTTTCATTCCTAAATTCCCTTTGGCTGTTTTTACTGATCTATATGACCTTTATGATCAAAGAGTGCTTTACTTCCCTTTACTTCATTTTCAGGAGACATCCTTGTGATCCCTATGACCTTTCAGTGAGAGATGTTCAGCCTAAAACCAACAACAACAAAAAACTATGTGAAAGCACACTATTCTCTATACAACAGTGTTTTCCAACCTGTTTACACATGGGAACTAGTGAAAATAGGATAATTATTTTGGGGACCGCTAAGGCAGAAATTACCCTGAGCATAAATAAGCAAATTCAACCAAGATCATTGGGTCGATAATCTTCATACAACATCAGTTTGGTTAACTTTTTTGCGAACCGGCATGAAATTTCTGGTGGATTGGCAGCAGTTCGTGGACCAGCAGTTGAAAAACCCTGTTATCCAAGAGATTCCGAGAGGAAAATGGCATTATAAAAATAATAAAACAGGGCGACAGAATACAAACGAATTGGGTGTCCTGGAGATACCCCACTAGGATAATTGGGGAAAGCCTTTCTTTGGTTATATTTGTTTCCTATCCTGAATGATTAGAGGTAGGAGGTGTGGACAGTTCTCAGAAAGGTGACTTGCAGGCTTACGAGAAAACCCTATGGTGGGAGTGAGTTTGCTATATCCAGTGGTCCAAGAGATCTATAAACAATCGAGGAGAATGATATGATAAGAGGGGTTAGACAGGAGCCACATTATAAAGGACCTAGGCCAGGTTAAGATTAAGATTTTATTCACAGTGCTTTGACCAGTAATTTGGAAGGCTTTAAAGATGGGAGTAATATCCTATAAGTTGTTTTCTAAAATATATCACTCTGTGGACCCTGTCTAGAATCTGGGCGTTTACATTCTTAACTCTGGCCCTGGCCAGGTGGCTCAGTCATAGAGCATCAGCCCGGCATGTGGATGTCTTGGGTTCAACTCCTGGTCAGGGCATTCAGGAGAAACAACCATTTATTTCTCCACTCCTCCCCCTCTCTCTTCTATCTTTCCCCTCTCCTCTTGCAGCTATGGCTTGGTTGGGGCAAGGTGGCCCCAAGCACTGAAGATGGCTCCATGACCTTGCCTTAGGCACTAAAATAGCTCGGTTGCCAAACAACAGAGCAGCAGCTCCTTCTGGGTGGAGCACTGCCCCTCGTGCATTTACTGGGTGAATCCTAGTTGGGGCACATGCGGGAGTCTGTCTCTCTGCCTCCCCACTTCACACTTAAGAAAAAAAATTCTTAACTCTACCATTGTGTTTATTGCTCCTATCACTACAAAGTTCGCTTTATTAGTTTCATGCTCTCCATGAAAACTTTAAGCAATTTGAGTTTAAGATTAGTTGTGTTTTAGCAACAATTCTGTTATATGTTCTGAGTGTAAGTTAAAAACATGATTTTAAAATATTAGAAGATAGATTATAAAAAACATGTAATCCTACAATGCCAAAAAATCGCTATTTAGAAAATGTTGGAGTATGTATCAATAGTTCAGGTATTTACTCCATACCTACATAATTTATGTTTTCTCTTATATAATTGGAATCAATCCATAATCTCTGTTTTAAGCTACATTTTTGATGTATCAAAATATTTGGACTTTTAAAATTAATGTAGTGAATCCTTTTATGGTATTACTAGTTATAAAATAATCATTTGAACGGTTTCAGCACAATTTACTTAACTAATTTCCTTTGTTGGAACTTCTGTGGTTACCAACTGCTCACTACTTTAAGCACCCTGCCAATAAGTATGTTTGTACATTTAGCTCTTTAAAACATCCAATCATTTCTTTCAGAGAGATCATGAATGGCTGGTCAAAGGTCACAATCATTGAAACTGGTGATATGTACTGCCATATTGTCATCTATTATAGAAAGACAGTTCCGGTTTCTGCCTGCATCGATATTACCAGTGCTAGGAAAGTCTGTGGAGGCAGAGGTTGAGAATATGCTGAAGGAAGGAGAGAAGTGATAAGCACCAGGCTGGGAGAAGAGAAGGAAGATATTACTTAGGTTGGACTCATACCCAGTTAGGAAACAAAAGCTAAGAAATCTCACTCTCACCTAACTCCTTTTTTGGGGGGCGAGGGGCATTTAATTAAAAATCTTGATTTAAACATACACAAAAGATATTGTTACTTTATAATATGTATTTTTGCACAGGTATATAGACATTTACACATATACTATTGTACTCACCTATAAATCAACGTTTCTTATTAGTATAAAAATAATCTTAGTCATTTGCGGAGGCCCAAAACTCAATCTCATTGTTTAACATGCAGTTTTTGGATTATAACATAGACTTGCCTATACTGTAGAGACATTAAATATGTAATGATATTTTCCATCCTCCTTCTTATTATAAATTGTCAAGTGATCATCTTTTGCTTTTTACACATCTTTGTACTGTATTACTTTAAATATTCTTAATAATTTATAAAAGATCTTTATATTATACAGTGTGTCCGTAAAGTCATGGTACACTTTTGACTGGTCACAGAAAAGCAACAAAAGACGATAGAAATGTGAAATCTGCACCAAATAAAATGAAAACTCTTCCAGTTTCATACCTATTCAGTGCAGTTCAATGTGGGCTCCATTCATTGCTATCTCGTATAGCCTCTACAGACTTGTCACTGACTGATGGCCTACCAGAATGGGGTTTCTCCACCAAACTGCTGGTTTCCTTCAACTGCTTATCCCACCTAGTGATGTTATTTCTATGGGGTGGCGCTTCGTTATAAACGCACCGATATTCACATTGCACTTTGGTCATGGATTTGAATTTAGCGAGCCACAGAATACACTGAACTTTCTTCTGTACCGTCCACAGCTCAACTGGCATGGCCATGGGCTGCCCCGCTGTATACATGGTGTTACGTCATCATCTGCGCATGCGCACATGCTGCCACATCATCCTACAGAAACTGGGAGGGTTTTCCTTTTATTTGGTGCAGATTTCACATTTCTATTGTCTTTTGTTGCTTTCCTGTGACTGGTCAAAAGTGCACCATGACTTTACGGACACACTGTAGATGTACCCCTTTGTCCTCTATATTGTCATAATTGATTACAACCAAGATTATTTTTAACAAAACCTCAAAGCAAATTTTATTAATATATTCTGTCTTCTCCTGCCTTCTGTATGTACTAGAGATATACCTGTATGATTTAAATAGTTTGAGTTCTATCATTCTTGAGCAAGTATGTAAATTAAGTAGAGCAAATGAATAATAAAATTAAAGTTGTGGGGGCTAAACATAATTTTTAAAGGTTTTAGAGCAAACTGCTAATCTTAGGCAAACACCATGCCAAGGTCCATCTTGTATTCCTGAAATAAAATGATTATGACTCAGGACAGTAAGCCCACTGGTAAAAAGACAACTCATTGCATAAGTCTTCTTCTTCCAAGTAGGCCACTTTTATCTTTGCATACAATATATAACACACTATCAATGAAGACAAGTGGGGAAAATATTTTTAAGGCTATAGATTGCCAAAATTTGGACTAAACTCTGAAAAACTAAAATTATCAGAGCTTGTCAAAAGCATATTATTTCCATGGTCACATAAGTCTTTATGAATAGAAAAGCTAATCATCTTAAATAATTATCAGACAAAATTAAAACATTTTCAACTTAACAGGACTCTGGACTTTGAATAAAAAATTCTTTATCCGTGTGTGTGTGTGTGTGTGTGCGCACACACACATGTGCGAGTGTGTAGTTTAAGAAACCCTAATATGGAGAAATAGTTCTTTCATTTCCTAAAATTTTATGTATAAATTCCATATACTAGCAAATATGAATACATCTGCTATTAAAAGCACAAGTGTGCCCTCTTCTGAATAAAGGAAATATTGAGTCCTATATTTGCTCTTAAAATGGCATGCTCCCTCCTTTCTGGACCAAACTGAATAAATGAGGATATACAAACATCAGCACAGTTTAAGAGCACTCTTGTATAAAAACATTTGTGATTGGAGACATTTTAAAATATATATTCTGTTGATATCTGATTTGTCTTTATATATTTGTTGTTTTTCCATAGCTGGAATCTTCTAAAATAAAGCACTCTATAAAAAAATATGATCTTTTTCTGGACAGGAAACCCAAAGTCTCATTGCTATATACCCAGAGTAGAGAGGGAAGAGTTGGGCAGACAGTTGGCAATTCTTTCAGAAGCGGAAATAGTGATAAAGATGTCAGAAAGAAGTGAAGTGACATTCCACTGAGACAATTCAATTATGTTTTCAAAGACAGTGGCTATATAAACTAAGTATCTGTGTTGACTTCATTCTACTCTGCTCTCTCAGTCTTCCAGCTGAGAATATAAAATCTCAGAATAATGAAATGGATTTTGTAAAATCATTTAATGATTAAACCATACTTTCCCTCAAACTATTGTTCTTCCTACAGTAAAACACAGTGGTCCAAATGAACTATTCTGGTAATATTTGGTGGATTCCATTTTTAAATCAATTCATTTCAGTCTAAATTTTCCCTTTGTCTCTTCTGTAAATTTAGAAACAAAAACAATTTTTGACAAAAAAATGATACCATGTTTGATCTATCTTGGGCAATGTGCAATTTGACTATTATAAAATGCTATGGAAATGAAGTGCTGATGATGACAATAGCAATAGTTATGATAATGAAAATAATAACAAAATAAAATATGATAAAATTTTAATATCCTTAAATGTTGATAGTTAAATAACATCTTAAGTCATACTTAAATTAAAATTTAAATCACTTGAATGAATGAATGAATGGGTAAACTTAAAGTTAAATTCTTCAATTAATAGTCAGAAAAATACAGCTCTTTGTTGTATATCTGTTGTTATAGCAGCAAAAATAGCTTATCTTCTCTCAAATAAAAAGGCAGGTTGAATCAGCCAGTAACTATTGTGACAAGGTTTAGTGGAATTGGTAGTTACATCAGTTACCTTCCCTCCTAAATGAATGAATACTATCATATTAATAAATTAAAAAACAAAGACAGATATTGATGAAATTTATACAAATATATAGGATTTTCCCTCTTTAGCAAACTCTACCATTTCTTGGCCATTTGACTTACTTTGAATCATCTTTTCCACATTGTATCTAAAAATCTATATCCTCCATATAAATAGATTCTTATTTTCTATTTTTCTTCCCAATGCATTTTCAGAAAACACAAACTGCTGATGCTATCAGAACTTTTGATAAAATAAACACAGCATTTTGAAGGGAATAGCCTATCATCAACTTAAATTCTTTCAACACTATTCTTTCATAATACTACAAAGATTCTAAACAGTAGAATCTTTCAAAAAATATATTTATTACTGAATGAAGTCTCTAGAACACTGCAATAAGAAACTTAGAGAATGTTGCATCTTTAAATTGTTGTCCTAAAAGAATATAACTGACTGATAAAAGCACATTTGTAAATGTCATTTGCCATTTGGCTTATACTTTTGCTGGTGATCAATTCCAAGATTAAATCAATCATTGGACAAATATAAATTTGAAACCATAGAATGTTTATACTAACTCCCTTATTTTCTCATGAAGTCACATCACTAACTTGTGCCAATATTTATGTACGTTTAACCCATGTTCATTCCTTCCTACTTCAAGATTCAAACTTATCAATTGCATTTAGAGTGGCAACCAATTAATTAGATAATATATTTAATTTCAAAGAACTCTTATTGAATCAACATATGTAAAAATTTCTTTGACTGAATTAATAGGCATTTTATATCCACTGCCAGAAATACATCCTCAACTAACACATGTGCTATGTGATTATCAACTCACAGTCATTGCTGATTATTCATAAGTTCAATGAACCATTTTATAGAGTAAACAAACTTCATAGTTCTTTAGAGAAACTTTAAACATTTAGACTAGTAATTATATTGAATAATAGCTTAATTTAAATTGTAAAAAACCTCTAGTGGGTTGTTTATTTCTTCTCCCCTATGTGATATTTTCATACAGAAAGTAGCTATACATACTCATGAATGAATATGCACAACAAAGAATTAATATTAAAAATAAATGTATTTTTTCTACTTTTCTTTAAATTGTAAAAATTAAGCCCAATACTTTCTTTGCTACTTATTCCAATGTCCACTCCATATATAAACCACCACTATCCTTGTCTTTTTAAATGACACCACATGTTTTTCACCTGACAATTATTTAAATATGAACACTTGCTCTAATATTATTCTATCTTAGTCAGAAGTTTATCGTTTGTATAGAGGATAAATATTGGGGGGTATATCACAGTTGCAGAGGTCCCCCTGAGAAGTGAGGGGCCCAGCCCCACAATAGGCCTCCAGCACAGGGGTTCAGTGACAAAAGAGAAATCTCCACAACTTCTGGCTCTAAAACCCAATGAGAATTGAAGTTGAGTGAGATGGAAGGCTGTTGGAGTCCCAGGTCATTTCTCTTAAAGAGCATGCACACAGACTTGCTCATAATCATTCTCTCTGAGATCCAGCACTGGGGCAGCAGCTTGAAAGTCATTCGAGGCATACAGAGAGAAACGAAATTGTCTGTATGAGACTTAGGGGGACAGCTTTCTCCCAAATAAAAGGTCTGGCAGAGGCCATTGTTCCTTTGATGAGCCCTGCCTCCACAGAGCCAACAGGAAGGCTCCACATCTGAGACGTCAATCTGGCTCTCACAGTTCACCCTGCCCTGGTGATTTCCTGCAGCCCTGCCCCACCAACGCTCAGGCCTACCTAAGCTGTTTCCAGTGGCTTTTCCATAGAAATGGCCTGTCTTGGTTCATGCTTCCAATTTTCCCCAAATCATTCAAACAAGCAGCATCTGGCCTCAGCATGCTCCATCTCTCTCTCTTAGTGACCCCAGACCCCAAACTAGCAGCAGTCAGCCTTGATTTGCAGCTTGACCTTACCTGTAAGCCCAGCACAAGTAGCAGCCATCTACAGTTGGCTTTGCTAAGGTCAAACACAGGTGGTGGCTGACCTTGGCCTGCACCTCCTGGGAGGCCTCAGCACAAGTACACCCAGTGCACAGCTTCAGAACATATTGAAGCACCACCCACAAGCAACACACACAAGGAGTGGACTCAGCAGGCACCAGTGTCCCAGTGAAATAAGTCCTACTCTGTGGAGTGAGTCCCTGCACAGCTGATACTTCAGAGTGATTAGAGGTTGATGGTCAGAGATCGCAGCCTGTCCTTGCAGCTAATCGGCCTGGAGGTACAAACCCTTCCATTGACTTGCCAACAGAAATCAGGGCTCAGCTACAAAAAGAGGGTATACAGAGCTACATGGGGGAGGGAAGGTGCATCTTGAGTGCCCAGCTTTGGTGATTGGGGAGGCTGTGCCATCGAACCCTATGGAACACCTACTACATTAGACCATTCCATCAAGCCTGGGAGACATAGCAGCTCTATCTAATACATAGACCGAGGCTGCCAAAATAAGGAGACAACAAAATTCCAGAAAAAGAATAAATAAAATGGAAACAAGCAATCTACTAGTTGCAGAGTTCAAATACTAATTATAAGGATGCTGAATGAATGTAGTGAAAACCTCAACAGCATAAAAAAGGACCAGTCAGAAATGAAGGATACGCTAACTGAAATGAAGAATAACTTACAGGGAATCAACAACAGAGCAGATGAAGCAGATGAAGTCGAGACTCAAGTCAGTGATTTAAAATATAAGGAAGCAAAAAATACCCAATCAGAATATCAAAAGGAAAAAAGAATCCAAAAAAAATGAGGATAGTGTAAGGAGCCTCTGATTTCTCTTTTTATTTATTCATTTTAGAGAGGAGACACAGAGTGAGAGAGAGAAAGAAAGAGCGAGAGAGAGAGAGAGAGAAAGGGGGGAGGAGCTGGAAGCATCAACTTCCATATGTGCCTTGACCAGACCAGTGCAGGGTTTTGAACTGGCGACCTCAGTGTTCCCAGGTCGACACTTTATCCACTGCACCACTGAGACAACTTCAAGTATACCAACATTGTCATTATGGCAGTGCTAGAAAAAGAGAGAAGCAAGAAATTGAAAACCTATTTTAAAAAAGTGACAGAAAACTTTCTTATACTGGTGAAGGAAATAGACATGCAAGCTCTGGTAGCACAGAGACTCCAAAGAGGCCCACTCCAAGACACATCATAATTAAAATGGGACCAGTGTTAGAGAGTCAGGGGTTGATTCTGCTGCTGGAGTCAGTTTCTTGAAGGAGGCATCGAGGGAGGTTTGTACAGAGCTTTCCTTCTCATCATAAATGGCCCTGTAACATCTCATGCCTTCGGTAACTATATGGTAAACCTCTCTGTATCAGGATCTTGCTCCTCTAACTTTGCCATTCTTCATCAGTGAGACAAAAAGCATTAGCTAATTCTTTTTTAGAAAATGTTTTTGGTTCTAAAGTTTCTAGGTCCCTGTTTTCTTCCTTAAATGCTATCATCTGCTTCTCTAGTTCCATAAGGTCTTCATTGGTTAGTTCTTTGCCATGGGAGTCAAGTGACTCTATGATGTCATTTTCACTGATGACCAACTGCAATTGATTACCTATAGCCCTTATGGTGCTCCTTTTGTAAGTATGAGTTGTATGTAAGTCAGATGTTTGCAACTCATGGGCTTACTATACTAAAAAAGAAAAGCACCTTAAAAACTATGGAAGGAGTGCCTGACCAGGCAGTGGCACAGTGGGTAGAGCGTCGGACTGGGACTCAGAGAACCCAGGTTTGAAACCCCAAGGTCACCAGCTTAAGCACAGACTTATTGGGTTTGAGCAAAGCTCACCAGCTTGAGCCAAAGGCCACTGGCTTAAGCAAGGGGTCACTCGGTCTGCTGTAGCCCCACCCCATCAAGGCACATATGAGAAAGCAATCGATGAACAACTAAGGTGCCACAATGAAGACTTGATGTTTCTCATCTCTCCCTTCCTGTCTGTTTGTTCCTGTGTGTCCCTCTTTCTGTCTCTGTCACAAATAAATGAAAAAAATATAACTATATGGAAGGGGCTACCACATGAAGAAAGCTTGCCCATAAATAAGGCCAATGCCAATAAAGTGATGTGAATGACAGGAAGAGAGAGAGAGAACACAAGAAGGAATCTTGCATCTTCTCAGTTTTCTGAAGACCAACTGTGCTTGAACCTTTTGCTACAATTATGTCAGCCAATAACACCCCTTTAGGTAAGATTGATTTGGGTTTTCTGCCACTTACTAAAAGAATACTGAATAGTACAGTTCTATAGGTACAGATCAAAATTGCAATGCTAATTTTTAGACTGTTAGAACCAGAGAGTATTTTTAAAGTGCAGATGGAACATTTTCAGATATAATAATAGACCTCCAGAAATTGAGTTAAAGACCATGTAACAGATTTTGTCTAAGCAATGAATATGACAGAGCCCTGGATGGTCAATGGAATTCCCTCAATGGCTACTGTGGAAGAAGCAAAGGCAACAGGTAGACATAGGCAGCGAACAAGGCTGCCAAACTCAGCAACAGAATCTTTTCCTCTTTACTTTATTTACTGGGCATTTTTGTATATACTTCCTTGAACAAGAGATTGTTCAATCAATACCAAATTTGAAGACACCTATATTTGGAACATGAGTAGTTCCCAAGTATAGGCCATGATTTGTTCCAGGAAAAACCTCAAAGGGAATCACTGAGCAGCACTTAAACACTGGAATAATTACCTGGAAATTGAATTTAGTGATAACTTGTTAAAACAAACAAACTGGCTGGAACAGAGCAATCTGCAAACTTTCTCAAAAGAGACAGTCAACCTCTATGGGCACTGGGGAGTTGGGCACCTTAGAAGATTCATTTAAAGTCATAATATAACAATTTTAAAAAGGGAGAAAAGGCATCTACATAGAGGTGTCATGAAAGCAAGGACCAAATGTCACTAATTGTTGTGCATACCTTGTAGATCATAACTCTGATCTTAAGAAAAATCTCTCAAGATGGTCTTTCCAAATTATTTTTCTCTTTTGGGGTCTTTTCTCCCATGTTTTCTGAAATAAAAGATAAGTGGAGCCCCTAGAGTTTGTTCAAACCGCTGACCCTTTGCTGTCACACTAACACCAGTAGTTCACTCTTTATATTACCCACTATTACAGGTGGGTATTTCAGTTTCAGTGCCAAGCCAGTAAAAGGACCTGCTAACAACATAGCACTCAGTCATCCCAGGTCCCCTCACGATCCAAGATCATCATTTAAAATCTACCTTTGAAGTCATCATTTCTTACCCCAAACTTTCTCCAGACAAATTCTAAAATGTTTAATTTCATTTAATTTTCTAATATCAATGTTTATTCTTATTGAACAAAACTCTTGATTTCTGACAAACTTTTTTGTGTCTGTTGAAAGACTTGCACCAAGCTATAAGAACATAATAATAAAGATGATAATAATTATAATAACAACATACTGTTGTGCCACATTTTACTTCCTAGAGACTTGGAAATGTATAATCCCATTTGCGGAGGTTCCAATTTCTAAAAGAAACACTGACTGTTTTTTTCTAAGGTGTCCTGACAATTCCTCCCTCAAATAACTGTCTACTTAACAGGTACAATTGGCAATTCTGCCAACAGGGATTCCTGCGGCTAATGTGGTTTCCCATATTGTTGTGTGGGAAGCAATCGTGACACCAGCTTCTGAACTAACCATGGAAATAGCAGATCTCACACACCTACTCTCCACCACAAATCATCATGGACACTTTTCCTTTTTCATATTTGTAAAAAAAAGAAAAAAAAGGAGAGCAGATGATTTTTGTTACTTGAGGGGGTGGAGATATAAATTCTTGCACATCACAGACATGGAAAAGGTTTCAAAAAAGATTTGAAGCAGAAATGAATAATTTTGGACTCAGATCTTGCCTCCACTGCTCTCTCAAGAGTGGCACGTAATAAGAATGTTTTTCTTTTTATCTCAAAGCCCTGGCAAATGTTTCCAAGAATGAGAATTAATCCAATCGCTGAGAAACTGTTTTTAGTCATAAGAAATACAGAAAGCAATTTTTATGAACATTCTGAATAATTATTTTATATCAATAACATTAAAGATAAAAAAGCAAGTAAATCTCCATTTTCAACTAGCTACATTTAAAGGCCAATGTAGTTTTTATAGAAGCATGTATATCTTTTTTTTAAATTTAATTTTATTATTATTAATTTTAATGGGGTGACACGAATAAATCAGGGTACATATGTACAATGAAAACATCTCCAGGTTGTCTTATCATTCAATTGTGTTGCATACCTGTCACCCAAAGTCAAATTGTCCTCTGTCACCTTCTATCTGGTTTTCCCTGTGCCCCTTCCCTTCTCCCTATCCCACCCTCCCCTCCCTTCCCCCACCCCATAACCACCACTCTCTTGTCCATGTCTCATAGTCTCACTTTTATGTCCCACCTAAGTATGAAATCAGAAGCATGTATATCTTGATAAATGTATATCCTTTAGAGAATAGTTTCTTATACACTGAACTGTATAAGAATTTTTCTAAGGGATTCCTTTCTCACTAAACAATTTTATACAATTTTGAATATGCTTATTCACCATAATACCTAAAAAGTAATCTCTATTGTAGCTCAGCCATCACCCATAAGGCTTAGCTTTAAAGATAGTCATTTGCAAGTTTAAATAAGGTCTTATACAAGCCTCAAGAAAAATTGCAAGCAGTTTGTTCAGGCTGTGCCAAGTGTTGGATTTAAATCCCACACTTATACTGAGTGAAATAAGTAAGTCAGAAAAAGCATAGAACTATATGATTTTACACATAGGTGGGATATAAAACTGAGATTCATGAACATGGATAAAATGAAGTGTTTACCAGGGGAAAAGGGTTGTGGGGGAGTGGAGGAAAGAGGGACAAATATACAGTGGTGGAAAATGATTTGACTTTGGGTGATGAGTAACACAATGTAATCAACTGTTCAAATGCTCTAGAAATTTTACTGAAATCTCTGTACTCTTATTGATCAATGCCACCCTATTAAATTTAATTTTCAAAATAAAATAAAAAAATACATAAATTCTACACATAAACTTCATGCTCATACACATGAATTCAAATTCATTTTCCTATACAGATGGAGACTAGTAGTTTAACTGTTAGACGAAAACAGTAACATGTTATATTTATAAGAGAGTGCCTAGACATAGAGTCAGAGACTCATGTTGTCACTCAATGAGACACAATACTCACCTTATGAGAGAGAGACCAATGTGGTCAACATGATGTTAAATAAATCAAAGCTAATTGTGATTCAGTGAGATGGCTATTTTTTCTTACCAGCTAAACTACATCTACTATGTATAGGGTGCTGTCAGTGTCCAGCGGACTTGACTCATCAGTTCTTGAATGGTAAAATTCTACTTTTCATTTGGGGAAATAATTCATATTCAAATTTTATACACAAAGTAAGAGTATTTTGATATCCTTAAGTAGTTACTATATTATATTTACATGATTCAATTTATAAAATCATGTCTGTACCATAAGAGAGACTGAGGTTCCCAGAATATGGAATATTCCTTATATGATAGATTTGACCTTTCTCTGTAGCCATTTTCATTTATGTTCTGTTATATGGATATCATTGCACAAATCATGAAGAAATAGAAATTTATAGTAGAATAAATTATATTTATTGCCCTTGCCCATACTAACTTATAATTCATTTATCCTTTTAGCAATCATGTTTGACTCAAACAGAGCAAATATATAATTTTTATTCTTCTGCTTCCTAACAGATAACCCAGAAGAGCACCCCATCTATAAGAGAAACTCTACATACTCCATATTTCACACATCTATTTCAAAGAATGACCTTAGTTCTGTGCATTCAGAATGCACCTAAAGAGACATGAAGAATGCTGGAACGCTATGACATTTTACTTTGGTATTTTGAACTCCTGAGGAAGGACTTCAGAGATTACACAATGCAATTTACTCAATTTTACAGTTGAAGTTCCTCAGACTCAAAGAAGCCAGCTTATTTGTCCTCCAGCCTCGTCTACTGAATCCTTAACTCCACATATAGTTAATGTGGTGTGTGTCATTCTGCCTAGTTGTTTTTTAACGGAAGGTCACAATGTAGGAGGTTCAATGAGAGACACAGTAGAAAAGGACAAACTCACAGGCAGTTCTTTTGGTCAAGACCTTCTGATCTAGAGTCAGATCATGTGGGCTTATAACCCACCTTTATCAATTACTAACTGAACAAGTTCCTTAACATAATTATGCATCTCTTTTCTTAATATGGAAAGTGGCAAATTTAGAACCAACCTCTTAAGAGTATGTGGTGTAAGGACTCCGTAAAGATAAAATGCTTAGCATAGAGAGTGCTCAATAAATTTTATACATTGTGATTAATGTCATCACTATCAGTCCAGTCTATTTTCAGTTAAATCTAAAGAGTCTATGGTAGAACTTTCTTCAGACTACTTTCTTCCCTTCATATACCTTGTCAGTCTTCATTTTTTCCCATTCTTCTATAGAATTAAAAAGTAATAGTCTCAAATAACATTTAATGTCTAAATTGCATGGGACAGAATCCAGCAACAGAGTAGGCAGACATTTCAACTCTCACCTTCCAGAACCAAATTGGATTATGTAAAGCCAGTAGCCAACACCATCACTACAGCCGCCTGGCTCTTCCAGGTTTGCATTAGATTCGGACAGATGGTAATGAAACAACAAAGACAAGAGCTGGTGGGCCATTACTTTCAATCCGAGCTTGCACCAGCGGGCAAGTTAAAACACACACTGACCTTCTTGCTTGGGATGGGCGTGACTATATTAATGTGTGTTGGGAGAAGAGGAGGGGCCCATGCTGTAGGAGAGCAGAGAAAGGCCATGTGGAGGAGAGGAGAAGAAGCCAAGATGGCGGAATGCTAAAGGAGAAGCCAGTTTGTGCAGAGAGAGGGAGATGGGGAACAGAGGTGAATGGGGCTAGTGAGCTAGAAACCTTTGATTCTAGGAAACTCAGATAGGTCAGTGGCTTTGTGAGCACTGAATGAGCAAAGGTAAGCAATTACCCTACCCACTAGAGACTCTCCTGCTCCAGTCAGAGCAAAAGAGTCTCTCAGAAGCAGGGGACATGTCAGGGAAAGAGGTTTTGAGTGCTGAAGTCTGAGCTACACCCCCCCCACACACACACACACACTGCTGAGTACTTAGCAAAGAGCAGGCAGGCCTGGTGGCAGGCCAGTGGGAAAACCACACTGCTGGATCTCAGAGGCCACACCAACTGGATTACTGTGGTCACAGTCTTTCTTCTGAGGGCTAAAAAAGAAAAGTCTGGATAGAATGACACCTGAGGCTAAGGGGCAAGCCACACCCACTACCTTTCAAATTCCTGAATTACAGTGTTGAGCCCAACAAGCAGCCATCAGTATGAAGCAGCAGAGAGTGGGACTCAGGGGAACTTGAACTTTTAAGCAGACTTTTTCCAGGCCAAGAGTAGATAAAAGCCAGCCTAGGAGTGCAGCTGATATTTACAATGGCACCTAGGCCCAGCAGAGGCAGCCACAAATTTTACATTGTTTGTATCTCCAAAAAGGTTAATAAGGGCCAGTCATAGGCAGTGAACCCAACTGGTCTTTGTCAGATTCCTGCCAGGGAGGTCCAGAGCTGGCACATCCAGCAGCCAAATATGGAGAACACCAGTGCAGGACCTAACAACCCTTGTTAGAGTAATATCTTAAGGAAGGGCTCCTCACACCTGACCCAGATAAGGCACAGAAAATGCCGACACAGATAGCAAAAAGAACAATAGCAACAGTCAAGTAGCCCACAGTGGATTACAAACAACAGCTGATGCCAACCCAAGAAGATCTAGAAACATCACAACTGGAAGCTGGAGGCAGACAACACCAACCCTAGATTCAGCAAGATACACAAACAGCACACTCAAAGGAGGAGTTTATACACAGATAAAATGAGAAGACAGAGAAATGCAATTCCAAATTAATCAACAAGTGAAAAATAACTGAATGAGGTGGAAGTAACCAAACTACCAGATGCAGAGTTTAAAACAATAATTTTCAGGATGCTCAAGATCTTAGAACAACAATGGGTGGACATAATGAGCAACTAAATAGATAGAAAGTATTAAAAAGGACATTGAGATAATAAAAAAAGAATAAGTCAGAAATAACAAATACAAGATATGAAGACTGCACTAGAATGAATTAACAGCAGGGTGGATGAAACAGCAGACTGAATCAGCAATTTAGAGGACAAGATAAAAAAAGCACAGAAGCAGAGCAGCAAAAAGAAAAGAAGCTCAAAAAGTCAGAGGAAACTCTCAGAGAGCTCCGTGACAACATGAAAAGAAAGAACATCCACATCATAGGGGTTCCTGAAGGAGACGAAAAAGAACAAGAGAAAGAGAGAACACATTTGAAGAAATCATTGCTGAAAACTTCCCTAAATTGATAAAGGAAAAAGTCACACAAGTTCAAGAAGCACAGAGACTTCCAATAAAGAGGAAATCAAGGAGGCCTATACCAAGACATTTCATAATTAAAATACTAAACTTAAGAGACAAGAAGAGAATACTGAAAGCTGCAAGGGAAAAGCAGTTAATTAACTACAGAGAAGACCCCATAAAATGACATCCGACTTCTCAACAGAAACCTTTGAAGCTAGCAGAGAATGGCAGGAAATATTCAGAGAGATGCGAAACAAGAACTTACAACCAAAACTTTTTTATCCAGCAAGACTATCATTTAAATTGAAGGAAATATAAAAAGCTTCCCAGACAAAACAACAACAACAAAAAAAAACTCAAGGAATTCAATACAACCAAACCAATACTGCAAAAAATGTTAAGGAGCCTGTTATAAACAGAAGAAAAAAAATCTAGAAAAAGAGGATTGAAGATTTAAAGAATAAAATGGAAATAAGCAACTACATATCAATAATAACCTTAAATGTAAATGGATTAAATGTTCCGATCAAAAGCCACAGGGTAGCTGTGTGAATAAGAAAACAGTACCCGCTAGACCAGGTGGTGGAGCAGTGGATAGAGCATTGGACTGGGATGCGGAAGACCTCAGTTCAAAACCCCAAGCTTGCCAGCTTGAGAGCAGGCCCATCTGGCTTGAAAATAGCTTGCCAGATTTTGATGGACATAAAGGGCAAGATCAACAGCAATACTATTAAAATAGGGGAGTTTAATACCCCACTAATGACAATGCATAGATCCTTCAGACAGAAAATTAACAAACAGCAGAATTAAGGGACACACTAGGTCAACTGGATTTAATAGATATCTTCAGAACCTTTCACCCTAAAGCAGAAGAATATACATTCTTTTCAAGTGCTCATGGTACATTCTCTAGGATAGATCACATGCTAGGACACAAAACAAGACTCAATAAATTTAAGAAGATGAAAATCATATCAAGCATCTTTTCTGATCACAATGACTTAAAACTGGAAATCAACTACAATAGAAAAACTGAAAAACGTTCAAACACTTGGAGGCTAAATAACATGTTATTAAATAATGAACGGGTTAACAATGAGATCAAGAGAACTAAGTAACAAATGTAAAGGGGGTGGGAGGAAGTACCCAGAAAGAAATGACGAAAGGATTCCCTCACTTCTGATTGATTTTTTCAAACGGCTCTGAGTTCTCCAGGAAAGTCCTGGCAAGTATCTGTATTAATGGTTATTAAGTTTCTTCTACAATGGAAATACTATAAAATAATACAACAAGAAATTACAAAGCTGTTGTTTATTGTTATGAAAAAGAGAGCTTTAAACCCTCTAGGGAAACTATTTCCTGCAGAAAACGATGGTTTTATAAAACTCTTAAGTAGGAATTCAATCAATAAAATGCATATCTCTACAAAAGTAATAGATTAAATGTGAAGTTGTTAACCAACTAATATCTGCAAATGAAAATAACTGCCAATCTGTATTTTCCATGTGGTACAAAATATTTTGGGGTCACAAGAACATACATATAATCAACATAATAAATTGTGATACTTTTATCACACTTTAGCGCCAAGTTTTAACCTATATTATAATATATATATTAAATATATATCTATATATGATATATCTATATATATTATAGATATCTATATCTATTATCTATCTATCTATCTATCTATCTATCTATCTATCTATCCTTCTATCTATCTATCTATCATCTATCACAACACATATGCATTCCAAAATAAAGAAAACTGCTGCGGTTGTTTGTTCCTTGTTGTCTTTTCATTTGATTCTTTGTTTCTTTTATAAAACCCTGAATTCAAGTACAAGAGCTACCTGGTACTATGTACAAAAAATTGGAAAAGAATGGTGGAACAAAGAGAAATCAAAGTAGTGGTTAATTATCAGTTAAATGACTGTGTGCTTGTGAATTATTATTATCAATTCTCTTAAAATTTAAAGAATAGTCTTACTAACCAAGCCACTTTCATTTCTCACAGGTATTCTAGAATAAATGTTTAGAGCACAGGTCTCCGGTTTTAGGCTCTAGGTCTGTGATGGCGAATCTATGACACACGTGTCAGCACTGACACGCGTAGCCATTTTCAATGACACGTGGCTGCAAGTGGCAGCATACCATAGAAGTATGGGGCTGCATGCTGAGAAGGACCTTTTATCCTTGGTTCCTGCATGGCCAGGTGCAGTAGTCAAGGATAAAACATTTGCTGTAGTGTAGACACTCTGTGCTGGAGGTCTGTAGGCCAAAACAACAGAACTCAGGCACAGAGCATCTAGTTCTGGGACTTCCAGTTAGGCTGTTTTTCTCAAAGTGACACACCATCTGAGTTATGCTCGGTTTTCTGGCAAATTTTGACACACCGAGCTCAAAAGATTGCCCGTCACTGCTCTAGGTTCTACTCTAGTTCAATTACATTATAAATCAAAGTCTCAGTTGTCTCATCTTTAAAATGAGATCAATTAGCCCTGACCAGGTACCTCAGTTGCTAGGAGTACTGTCCCATTACACCAAGGTTTAGGGTTCGATCCTCCCATCAGGGCATATGAAAGAATCAATAAGTGGATTCATGGATGGGGTGGAACAACAAGTTGATGTCTCTCGCTCTCTATTTCCTCTCTCTGTGTCCCTTTCTTCCTAAAACCAATTAATAAATATTAAAAATTTAAAAATTAAAATAAAGTGAGGTCTATGATAGTATATATATTGTAAAATGCTTAGCAAAATAATGCTTAACACATAACTAAGCAAGTAAATACATATATAGTATCACTTTTTCTAGACAATGTTAAAATGATAATTGACTGTAAAATTAACCCGAACTAATTATTTTTTTCTAGCACTGACCCTCCTTGCTCATGCAAGGTGTGAATTTTTTTACACAATGAACATTTAACATTTAATTTATTAAACTTAGTTTTGCTTTTTCATCTTCATTTAAACAATGGGATTAAGCTTGCTTATTTTTTTGTTTGTTTATTTTTACTTTTCTACCCCCATGGTCCTGCTTCTTCTATTATCCATATATATCTTGGGAAGCTGCCTCCTTCCTATTCTATCTCTGACATGTAGGCATTCTCAACCTCGATTCCATTGTTATTTGGCGTTGGATAACCCTTTGTGGATAGGGCTGTTCTGTGCATGGTAGGATGGCTAGCAGCATCTCTGGCCCTCTCACCCCTAGATGCTAGCACCATCTCCACCCTATTGTGACAATCAGCAATGTCTCCAGACACTGTTAAATACCTCCTGGGAAAGTTGCCCTCAATTGAGAATCACTACAGTAACATACTGTTTAGCTGTAGGCTTTAGAGTTAGAAATTCAGTTCTATCTTGTTTTTGGTAACAACAGGCATTAAAAAGTGATCTGAAAATAAAGGCTGAAAACTATAAAGAAAATCATTTCACCTCTTCAATCCTTAGCTTCTAGGTCTCTAATATGAGAATAATAATCCATTTTTAAAAAGTTGTTTAAATGGCCTTCAATGGAAATTAAATGAAGTATTATGTCACGTACTGGGTTTAGTCTGGGCATCTGAAGCAGAGAACAGATAGAATTAAACTTGTAAGTATTTAAATCTCAGACAATTTTGGTAGCAATATTTTTTTCTGATATATCTCCTTGGACAGGGAAAATAAAAGAAAAAATAAACAAATGGGACTACATCAAATTAAAAAGCTTTTGAAAAACAAAGGAAAGACAACCCACTGAATGGGAGAACATTTTTTCCCAATATAGCTGATAAGGCATTGATATCCAAAACTTATAAAGAACTTATAAAACTTAACACCATAAATACCAATAAAGGGGACAGAGAGAGTAGCTAGATTTTCTGAATGTACCATATTTTATAAATTTATTTTATGTAACTATAAAAAAACTAAATTCTAAAAAAGCATTTCCTAAAAAACAAAAGCAGAATCAAACAAAGACATGTAACTGTCACACTAAGAAAACAAACAATCCAATTAAAAATGGGCAAACAATCTGAATAAACACTTTTCTAAAGAGAATATACAGATGGCCAATAACCATATGAAAAGATGCTTAACATGCCTAATCATCAGGGAAATGCAAATTAAAATTACAATGAGATATCACCTCACACCTGTCAGAATGGCTATCATCAATAAATCAACAAACAACAAATGTTGGTGAGGATGTGGAGAAAAGGGAACCCTCCTGCACTGCTACTGCTGGTGGGAATGAAGACTGGTGCAGCCACTGTGGAAAATAGTATATAGTTTCCTCAAAAAGTTAAAAATGAAACTGCTTTATGACCCAGTGATTCCACTTCTGAGAATGTAGTCAATGAAAACTGAAACACTAATTCAAAAGAATATATGCACCCCTATGTTCATTGTAGCATTATTTACAATAGCCAAGGTTTGTAAGCAGCCCAAGTGCCCATTAGCAGATGAGTAGATAAAAAGGCTGAGGTACAAGATGGCAATGGAGTAGGCGGATGTAACAACTTCCAACTCCCAGACCAAAGAAAATTATAACTTAATTTTAAGAACCATCATCTGGATAAACCAACTTGGAACTAAACTAAGTGGACTCTTCAACCAAGGAACACAGAAGAAGCCACATTGAGACTGGTAGGAAAAGAGAAAACGTGGAAATGGCTGCCCAGCTCCCCGGAGCAAACAGTAGCCCCGAGAGACTTGCACGTGGGAAGAGAGGTTAGCAGAGAGGGAGGGACCTGGGTCCCAGGAACAAAGCCCCAGCCTGCAGCACCAGAGCCTAGAAGAGGCGTTTGAACAGTATTGAGCTGTGAAACAAGTGAGAATACTGTTTGTAAGAAAGAGACAGTTTTCTCAGACCCAGGATTCTTCTTCAAGGGACAGTACAGGAAACCTCTCTCACAACCACTCACCCTGGCCTCCTGGGAACGGGGACAGAGGAGAGGACCAGAGCAGTGAAAAGAGAGTGTGGAATGGAAGGCACAGGGAGAAACACTCTGAGGAACAGCCACCCTAACCCCTGGGCTGAGTCACTTCTCTAATCAAAAACAAATATTTCCCCTGGAACTAGAAATACCAGCAAAGGAAGGCAGGACACCAGCCAAACAAGCTCTCCCGTGGCACTTAGAGCAGAGGCATGAGCTCGGTCTAGCTCAGGAGGGGCGGAGAGGATGTGCGAAAGTGGTCCAGCAGCTGCGGGCCCACCTACAGTCACACCTGTGGGAGAAAAGCGTGAGGCCAGGAACAGGCAGAGATCTGCTGCTGAGCAGGGCCCGTGAGCGGGCAGCATCACCTGGCCTCCAAGGTTTGTGACCCTGCACGAATGGGCCCTGAACTTGGGGGCGGGGCTAAAGCCTGAGACAGGTGGAGGCTCGCAGCTGAGCGCATGCCAGCAGCCCTGCCCATCCTGAGAAACCACGGTTTGCGATCCTACGCGAGCTGGCCCTGACTCGGAGGCGGGACTAAAGCCCTGGACAGGAGGAGGCTCGCAGCTAAGTGCATGCCAGCAGCCCTGACCAACCCAAAAAAACCGTGGCAAGCAGGCTCTGACCACGGAGGCTGGGTGGAAGTCCAGGAACAGGCTGGGTCCACAGCTGAGCAAAGGTGCTCAACCCTACCCTTGGTGCTGAGGCTGTGGCTTGAGTGTGATGCGCAGCCCTTCCTGTGGGGGTGAGAAGATAGCCCAGACAGGCTGAGGCTTGTAGAGCCGGGTACCAGAAAACAGCCCCTCCAGTGGAGAAGAGTTGGAAATCACAGCAACAGCTGACAACACCCATACCCAACTGCCCTAGGCAGTGGCAGAGGGGGTGGCAGCCCTGCAGACAGACCACACCTAGGAAACACAGAGGCAACACCCATTGAACTCCAGTGGCCACACCCTTCTTATACACAGACAAAATGGGCAGACAGAGAAATGCAACCTAAATGAATCAAGAGATATCCCCAGAGAAGGACCTGAATGAACCAGATATAACCAAATTACCAGATGCGGAGTTTAAAATAATGATAGGATGTTCAAAGAGATTAGAGCAACAATGGATAGTCATTACGAACACCTAAATAAAGAGATAACAAGTATAAAAAAGGAAATTGAAATAATAAAAATGAATCAGACAGAAATGACAAATACAGTATCAGAACTGAAGACCACAATGGAAGAAATTAAAAGCAGGATGGATGATGCTGAGGATCGAATCAGCGAGTTAGAGGACAAAATAAACAAAGGCACAGAAGCAGAGTAGAAAAAAGAAAAGAGACTCAAAAAATGTGAGGAAACTCTAAGGGAGCTCTGTGACAACAAGAAGAGAAATAACATTCGCATCATAGAGGTTCCCGAAGATGAAGAGAAGGAACAAGAGATAGAAACTTTGTTCAATCAAATTATAGCTGAAAATTTCCCTAAATTAAGCCTGGAAAACGTTTCACACATTCAAGAAGCACAGAGAATTCCATTAAAGAGAAACTCAAAGAAATCTACACCAAGACACATTATAGTTAAAATACCAAAGCTAAGTGATAAAGAGGAAATTTTAAAAGTTGCTAGAGAAAAAAAGAGCAATCACCTACAAAGAAGCCCCCATAAGAATGACATCGGACTTCTCAACACAAACACTAGAGGCCAGAAGGGAATGGCAAGATATATTTAAAGTAATGCAGAACAAGAACCTACAACCCAGACTACTGTATCCAGCAATGCTAATGTTTAAAATTGAAGGAAAATAAAGAGCTTCCCAGACAAAAAAAGCTTCAAGGAATTCAATAAAACCAAACCAATTCTGCAAGAGATACTAAGGGGCCTGTTGTGAACAGTTCAAAGGGAGGAAAGAATATAGCAAAAGAAGAATACAGCTTTAAAGAATAAAATGGCAATAAACAGCTACATATCCATAATAACCTTAAATGTAAATGGATTAAATGATCCAATAAAAAGACATAGGGTAGCTGCATGGATAAAGAAACAAGACCCATACATATGCTGTCTACAAGAGACAAACCTTAAAACAAAAGATGCACATAGACTGAAGGTAAAAGGATGAAAAAAATATTTTATGTAAATAGAAATGAAAAAGAAGCCGGGGTAGCAATACTTAGATCTGAAAAAATGGACTTTTAAACAAAGACTATAGTAAGAGATAAAGAAGGACACTACATAATGATAAAGAGAACAATTTAACAGGAAGATATAACCATTATAAATATCTACACACCGAACATAGGAGCTCTGACATACATAAAGCAGACTTTGATGGATATAAAGGGCGAGATTAACAGCAATCTATGATAGTAGGGGATTTCAATACCCCAATAACATCACTGGATAGATCTTCAAGAAAGAAAATTAATAAAGAAACAGCAGACTTAAAGGATACACTAGATCAACTCGATTTAATAGATATCTTCAGAATTAATAGATATCTTCAGAATAGATATCTTAAGGGTATCTTTTTACCCTTAAGCTCTAGAATATACATTCTTTCAAGCACTCATGGCACATTCTCTAGGAGAGACCACATGTTAGGACACAAATGTAGTCTCAAAAAATTTAAGAAGATTAAAATCATATCAAGCATTTTCTCTAATCACAATGTCATGAAACTAGAAATTAACCACAAAAGATAAACTGAAAAATACTCAAACACTTGGAAACAAAATAGCATGTTATTAAATAATGAATGGATTAACAATGAGATCATAGAAGAAATAAAAAAGTTTCTAGAAACGAATGATACTGAGCATACATCAACTCAAAATTTATGGGACACAGCAAAAGCAGTACTGAGAGAGAAGTTCATAGCACTACAGGCATACCATGAAAAGCCAAAGAAAGCTCAAATAAGCAACCTGACCCTGCATTTAAAAGAACTAAAAAAACAACAGCAAATAAAGCCCAGCACTAGTGGAAGGAAAGAAATAATAAAGAGCAGAGCAGAAATAAATGACACAGAGGCTAAGAAAACAGTACAGAGGATCAATGAAACCAGGACATGGTTCTTTGAAAAGGTAAACAAGACTTTAACTAGACTCACCAAGAAAAAAAGAGAGAGGACTCAAATAAATAAAATTAGAAATGAGAGTGGAGAAATAACAAATAACACAACAGAAATACAAAGTATTGTAAGAAAATACTATGAAGAACTCTATGCCAAAAAATTAGACAATCTAGGTGAAATGGACAAATTTATTGAATCATATAATCTTCCAAAAATCAACCTGGAAGAATCAGAACACCTAAACAGACCAATTACAGCAAATGAGATCAAAATAGTTATCAAAAAACTCCCAAAAAAGAAAAGTCCTGGGTCTGATGGCTTCACAAGTGAATTCTACCAAAAATTCAAAGAAGAACTAACTCCTATCTTCCTCAAGCTATTTCAAAAAATTCTAGAGGAAGGAAGACTTCCAAACTCCTTTTATGAGGCAAGCATAATTCTGATTTCGAAACCAGGCAAAGACAACACAAAGAAAGTAAATTATAGGCCTATATCCCTGATGAATTTAGATGCTAAAATTTTCAACAAAATATTAGCCAACCAGATCCAGCAATATATGGAAAAAATCATATACCATGATCAAGTGGGATTTATTCTGGAGAGGCAAGGCTGGTTCAATATTTGCAAATCAATCAATGTGATTCATCACATAAACAAAAGGAAGGACAAAAATCACATGATAATTTCAATAGATGCAGAAAAAGCATTTGATAAAATCCAGCACCCATTCATGATCAAAACTCTCAGTAATGTGGGAATCCAGGGAACATTCCCTAACATGATAAAGGCCATCTACAACAAACCCACAGCAAACATCATACTAAATTGGCAAAAATTAAAAGCAAGCCCCTTAAGATCAGGATCCAGGCAGGGATGCCCCCTTTCACCACTCTTATTCAACATAGTTCTGGAAGTCCTAGCCACAGCAATCAGACAAGAAGAAGAAATAAAAGGCATCCAAATTGGTAAAGAAGTAAAACTGTCATTATTTGCAGATGATATGATATTGTATATAGAAAACCCTAAAGCAGTGGTTCTTAACCTTTTTTGAGGTACCGAACCAACCAGTTTCATATGCTCATTCACCGAATCCTTTTTTAGTGATAAATAAAATATGATTTTTTCTTTCAAATTCAAGACATAGGTATATGTTTTTTTATTGGTGCACAAAATGAGTCGTGCATGAACATCACCTTGCTCAAAGAACAAAACCAACAAAGTGCATGAACTCACAACAATTTACGGTATTACTTTATTCTATCCTGCGCAGCAGAGGCTTCTCTGAACCCCTGAGACCGACTCATCAAACCCCTTGGGTTTGATAGAAGCCAGGTTAAGAACCACTACCCTAAAGTCTCAGTGAAAAAATTACTGGACTTGATAAATGAATTCAGCAAGGTGGCAGGATATAAAATTAATACTCAGAAATCAGAGGCATTTTTATATACCAACAATGAACTGTCTGCCAGAGAAATTAAGGAAACAACCCCCTTCACTATTGCAAAAAAAAAAATATAAAGTACCTAGGAGTAAATTTAACCAAGGAGGTTTAGGACTTGTACTTGGAAAATTATAAAAGATTGATAAAAGAAATCAAGGAAGATACTAACAAGTGGAAGCATATACCATGCTCATGGCTAGGAAGAATAAACATCATTAAAATGTCTATATTACCCAAAGCAACTTATAAATTCAATGCAATTTTTATTAAAATATCAATGACACACTTCAAAGATATAGAACACATATTCCAAAAATTTATATGGAACCAAAAAGAACACAAATAGCCTCAGCAATCTTAAAAAGAAAAAATAAAGCAGGAGGTATCACTCTTCTGGATTTCAAGGTATACTACAAGGCCATTGTACTCAAGACAGCCTGGTACTGGCATAAGAACAAGCACAGAGATCAATCTAACAGAATAGAGAACCCAGAAATAAACCCACAGCTTTATGGACAACTGATAGTTGACAAAGGAGGAAAGAACATACAATGGAGTAAAGACAGCCTCTTTAAAAAATGGTGTTGGGAAAATTGGACATCTACTTGCAAAATAATGAAACTAGACCATCAACTTACATCATTCACAAAAACAAACTCAAAATGAATAAAGACTTAAATGTAAGCCATTAAACCATAAGCATCTTAGAAGAAAACATAGGCCACAAGCTCTCAGACATCTGTGGCAGCAATATATTTGCCAATTTATCTCCACGGGCAAATGAAATAAAAGGCAAGATAAACAAATGGGACCATAGCAAACTAAAAATATTTTGCACACACAGCTAAAGACAATAAGAATAGAATAAAAAGGCGAACCACAAAATGGGAGAACATATTCGACAATACGTCAGACATGGTGTTAATAACCAAAATTTATAAAGAACTTATAAAACTCTACACCAGGAAGACGAACAATCCAATCAAAAAATGGGCAAAAGAAATGAATAGAAATGTCTCCAAAGAGGACATACAGATGGCCAATAGGCATATGAAAAAATGCTCAACATCACTAATCATTAGAGAAATGCAGATTAAAACCACAATGAGATATCACCTCACACCAGTCAGAATGGTGCTCATCTGCAAAACAACACAGAATAAGTGCTGGCGAGGATGTGGAGAAAAGGGAACCCTCATGCACTGCTGGTGGGAATGCAGACTGGTGCAGCCACTGTGGAAAACAGTTTGGAGATTCCTCAAAAAATTAAAAATTGAACTGCCTTTCGACCCAGCCATTCCACTTTTAGGAATATACCCTAAGAATACCTTAGCACTGTTCGAAAAGAAGAAATGCGCCCCCATGTTAGTTCACAATAGCGAAGATCTGGAAACAGCCCAAGTGTCCGTCAGAGGACAAGTAGATTAAAAAGCTTTGGTACATATATACTATGGAATACTACTCAGCCATAAGAAATGATGACATCGGATCCTTTACAACAAAATGGATGGATCTTGATAACATTATACGGAGTGAAATAAGTAAAACAGAAAAAAACTGAGAACTGCATGATTTTATACATAGGTGGGATATAAAATCGAGACTATGAGACATGGACAAGAGTGTGGTGATTACAGGGTGAGGGGAGGGAGGAGAGGGAAGAAGAGGGGGAGGGGAGGGGCACAAAGAAAACCAGATAGAAGGTGACAGAGGACAATTTGACTTTGGGTAATGGGTATGCAACACAATTGAATGATAAGATAACCTAGAGGTGTTTTCTTTGAACATATGTACCTGATTTATTGGTGTCACCCCATTAAAATTAATAATAATAATAAAAAAGGCTGGGGTACATAATGGAATACTACTCAACCATAAAAAGAAGGAAATATCACCCTTTGTGATAGCACGGATGAATGTGGATAGCATTATGCTCAGTGAAATTAGTCAGTCAGAGAAAGACAAGTACCAAATAGTTTTACTCATATGTGGAATCTAATGAATAAAATGAACTAACAAGCAAAATAGAGACAGACTCATAGTAGAGAGCAGGCTGACAGCTGTGAGGTGGTGGGTGCTGTGTAAAGGGAGTTGAAGGATTGAGACAGAATGTAAAAGAAAAAGAGAGAAAGAGATAGTAAAACTCATGAACAGGAATAGCAGTATGGTGTTTGCTGGGAGAAGGGGAGGAGCGGGAGGTGGGTATGGGCGGATAGATGGTGATGAAAGGAGACCTGATTTGGTGTGATGTACACAGGATGTACTGTAGAATTGTGTCCCTGAAACCTATACAATTTTGTTAACCAGTGTCACCCCAATAAATTTAATAAAAAGAAACTTGTAAGGACGTAATTAGGTGAATTGATTATGTGAGCAATGAAGGGGCAGGATCTGGGAAAGTGAAGCCATGGGACCATTAAGTGAATCTGACTCCGGAAGGAAGGTTGGGGTAGAAGTGTCCTTAATAGCTGTACAGTTTCACAAAGTTTCAGCAGGCTGAGGGGTGTCCTGAAGAAAAGATCAGCCATTAGAGTCCTACTTGCCTTAGGACCCCTGCTGTGCTCAGTCCTTCACCAAACTGTCCACAGGATGTGTGGCTTCTGTGCATCCAGAGCAATGGGTTTCAGATCTCAGCCCCTCATGCCCTGGTCAGTGATGCGCCTTGCAATTGGAGGTCTGCAGGCGCATGATCATATATTTTGCACCATGCTTCAAATAGATTAAGGCCTTATTATTATTATTATTAATTTGTATTATTATCATTTTCATTATAATTGCCAGTCTTAGTCATACGCCAACTACATGTCCTTGGACTTCTGAAATCCCGTAGTGCATAGTTTGCATCATCTTCTTGGCATCCATGTTTGCAATGACATCTAGTAAGAATCCCAGCATTAATAAGTCCAAAACAACATACTCTCAATTCCCCCTTTCCTGGCCCATCTTCTTCCTTCCCAGTCATTGCCAGCTCAAGCTCAGAAGTGGGCGCCATCACCCACCCTGCTGCTCAAATCCAACTCCTAGGGTTATCTTTGACTCTTCTTACAGGTCACATTTGATCCATAAACAAATCTTGTCACTTGGCCCTTAAAATATGCTCTGAATCCAAATCATTCTCTCTTGTTCATGTTTTGCCCTTCATTCTATCTGCCAATCATCATTTCTCTTCCTCTCTTTTCCAGAATAAAATTTTGCATAGGGAAATACTAAATGATTAAATTGCATGGAACTAAGGCTTAACATTGTTGCCTAAGCCACACTTGGCAAACTTTTACTTAAGAGGCCAGATAGAAAATATCTTAAACTTTTTAGGTCAAGAGGTGACATCAAGGACATCATGTAGGTATTTATATAACCATTTAAAATGTAATCATGTAAAACTGCAAATAAAATCCTCAGCTCTCAGACTAAACAAAACAGTGGTCTTCACATGGTCATGGGCAGTAGTTTGCCAACCACTGGTCTAAACTCTCATCTCTCAACAACATTTTTTCTTCTTTACTTTTATAGTTCTCCATAGGAGAGCCAGATGATTCTTTTATACTGCAAATAAAATTATTTCACTCCATTTCCCTCAACCTTTTCATGGCTTCCTCTAACAACTGTTACAAAAGTCAAAATTCTTACCTTGCTCTACATGGTTCTATATAATGTGTCTTCCACCTCACCTCTTCTCCCTGATTTCATTCCCCATAGCATCACCTCTTGATTTTCATCCACTAGCCACAATGGTTCTTGGGGTACTTCAAATGCTAGTGACATGTACTGCCTCAGGGCCTTTGCACTGGTGATTTTCTCTGCTCTTCTCAGAGAGACACACTTCTCGGCTAAAATCTTCCCTCTTTTGAGTAGCCTCTCTTTAATGCTTTACCTGAAATGTCACTGCTCTATACCCTGCCTGGTATTGCTTTATAACACTTACTATTATCAAATAGCATGTTTATTTGTCAGTAACCTGTCTTCCACTAGATCGTTAGTGGAAGAAATAAAATTATAAAATTATTTGATAGTTCAGAGGGTATCTCCATGCCAAGAGTCTCTGACACTGACTAAAAAGGGTTTTAATATTTTTGAAGAAACAAATAAATGTTTTATGACTTTTGAATCATTAACTGCATTGTCTAGCACCTTAGGATTTGTGTCCTGTCTTTAATTTCTTTCTATTCTGTTGCTCTTATGCCTTATAGATAACTGGTAGTAAATGTTTATCCCCATTAAACCAATACCACTTATCTCCCGTTTATTTCCTTTCTTTCAGTAAAATAGATATGTTTTCTTTTTGTTCATTTTTGTCCTAGTAAAACAAGTCTTTATTGTTATCTTCTGGTAATAAAACAAATAAAGCTAGTGCATATTGGCAGTTAAAGAAAACGTATAAAGATAAAGTGTACAAAAGAAAGAAAATTCCTGAAAATCTCAATTCCAAAAGATAATCAGTAAAAGGGTTGATCTAGACCATTAGTATTGTTTATGCACAAATTGCCCTTTTTAATTTTATTAAAAATAAGATCATACTTTCTATAATGTCTTAATGCTTTATGACCTTTATTAAAACACTAGGTGTTTGATATCTCTCATTACCAAGAACTTATAATTTGAGATTTCTCTTTGAAAAATCAATAAGGAAATATAGAAGAACCATTAAATAGTTTATTTAGTTTCAATAATTGCAGCAATGACAAATGTAGGATTTTTAATTTTTTTCTTTTATTTATTTATTTATTTTAGAGAGGAGCCAGAGAGAGAGAGAGAGAGAGAAATGGGGGAGGAGCTGGAAGCATCAACTCCCATATGTGCCTTGACCAGACCAGTGCAGGGTTTTGAACTGGCGACCTCAGTGTTCCCAGGTCAACACTTTATCCACTGCGCCACCACAGGTCAGGCTAAATGTAGGATTTTTAGAGAGCAAGAAAAGACAAAATTGGGGAGTCTGAATGGGTAGATGACGAAGCCTAGACGAAATTGAGAGGAAATGTCATGTGTACGTTAATGGGCCACCTAAGAGATGAAGATGAACAGTCTGAATTCTGCAGAAGTAGGAATGAGATCAGGCAGTATAATAAAAGAACAAGTAACAACACTACAACAGAGCAGTCAAATGGATATGCTTTCTGGCAATAATTGTGAAAGGTCTGGAAATGAGAAAGTGTGAACAGCTAGTGGCTGCTACATAAAGAGAATATAAACGAAATTAAATAGCTCAAGTTATAGCATGATGACTTCTAACATTCAGGGAAAGGTTGTGAAAAACATTTAACCGAAGACAGATACTTTATGTGCAAAATTAAGGTTAGAAGATACACATTTCAAATGCAATGTTATTGCATTGTACAGTCATGTGCCACTTAATAATGGGGATATGTTTGAAAAATGTGTCACGAGGCATCTTACTCATTGTGTGAACATCATCTAGTGCACTTACACAAACTGAGATGAGATCACCTACTGCACACATAGGCTAGATGGTAGCCTATTGCTCCTAGATTATAAATCTGTATACATGTACCAAACTAAATACTGCAGGCAATTATAACACAATGGGAAGTACTTGTGTATCTAAAACAGAAGATGTAGCATAAAAATGTTATAAAAGATTTAAAAGTGGCACACCTATAAAGGTCCTTAGCATGAATGGAGCTCACAGGACTGGAAGTTGTTCAGGGTGAGTTAGTGAGTGAGTGGTGAGTGTGTGAAGGCCTAGGACATTTGCTGCCCACCACTGCACACTTGATACCACTGTCCCACATGTCCTCTCCCCTGCTTCCTTCCAAAGAGGTCAGAAAGAGGATGTCAAAGCTATCAATGCAGCTTCACGAGCAAGGATGTGGGCTGGGTTGATTGGACATGTCGAGGAGAACCTGGCTGTTTAAGGAGCAGTAGACCGCCAGAATAGTGATTTCCAGGAGGAGTAAAAGGTGGCCTGAGAACCAGTGGCAACAAGAAACAAGATGGAGAGATAAAGGAGAACAGGGAGTTGCCATCTCAATGTGGTTTTGACTACTGCATGTTGGAGCAATAGTCAAATTAAGGAACTTTGTGGGATTCATTAAAAGAAAGAGAGAGAGAATGTGTGTGTGTTTAACATAAAGAGGGTGTATAACTAAGGATTCAACATTTTAACTTTGAAAATTTATTTTGGTTCCATGGATACTATTGGGCACAAAGGGCTCTCTGGCATTGAGGCGATGGGAGAAGTAAAATCTACCTACTCCTTACATCATTACAACCTGACAACCGTTCCAAAGTACAGGGACAGGGTGGCTGCACTCAGTCACAGAAAACTTGTACAAAAGTTGTAATGGTATTAAGTGCTCATTAAGGTAGATCCTGGGGACCTATGTCCTTATATAGGAGGGTCTTAAGTCCTCAACAAAGACTTTATAGCAATGTGCTCTGGAGACCATCAGGCTAGATCTGGGAGGGCTGTAGTGTCCCCTGAGTATGTACTGGGGGAGGAGAGACAAGCTCCTCTGTGCCAAGACAGGTCAGTGGCTGACTGATGGAGATGTAATATGTGCACTCAAAATTGAGGTGCTGTGAGTGAGAAGGAATCCATTCCAAGTCCCACTGATATTGTTCCTATTAGAGACAAAAAAATTCTCCTGAGCTATACATCCTGCCATCATTGAGAGGAAACAGCTTCATTATAACCTTATGGGACCACCATGATAGATGCAGTCCATCATTGACCAAAATGTCATTATCTGTCCCATGACTGTATAAGCTAAATTATTATTGTTATTATCATCTTTTCCCAGGACCACTAATTTTTGGTTAGCTATGTCAAATATTTTCTCTTCCTAGAACTGGTCAATTAATAAAACAAAGTAATATAAAAAAACAATTTTTGCTATTTTTAAAAAGGAATTTGTTCATGTGGAATCATTTCTTGTTCTTCTGGAGTTATTAGTGTTTACACTGACCAATCTAGTCTTCCTACTGTGCAATTTCTTTACACTTTTCAATTGCTTTCTGCTCATATATTGAGTTTTCAACTTGATTTATTCTCTGTTTGTTGTGATCCTAGCATAATCTTTTGAGCCAAATGCTATTGCTGTGAAGACAGCACTTATGACATGCCCGTAACACCTGTTTGAGATGTGGCAGCTTCTCTTTATTTATTCCTCCATGGGTGCTACAGCTGTGCTGAAACATCCTGAATCCATTTAAATGAAGGCATGCTCAGCATATATGGAATCATACATCGCCCTTTCCAGCACAGACTTTTCAGAGGTGACTTTATGCTTTATTATATGGCACCTTATAAAAGCTATTAAGTTCCTCAATTTTATTCTGTTTACCTTGAAACTGAAATACGTTCTTAATAGGTATTCTACATGGGTTTGAGGGTAAAATAAATACAAAATATTTTAGCTTAACCTTCCTATGTCTAAAATATCCATATCCTGCATCCTTTACATTTCTTGAAGATGATCATGGCTTTTGTGGGCTAGCTCCTGAATTTTAGTAACCTGATTAATACAGAATTCGATTTTGAAGGGAACCCTCACCTGTGGCTATATAATAATAATTGTGAGTTATATTTATACTGTTCTCAATCTAGTTGAGACATTATTTTAAGCACTTTATACAGATTAACTTAATTCCGCAGAACAAAGATGAGTATTATTACCTCCATTTCATATGAAGACACTGGGGACCAGAGTGGGCATAAACTTGTCCAAAGCCACACAGGCAGCAAATAGCAAACCCAGAAAATGACCCAGGCAGTCTGGCTCTATAGTTCACTCTGTCAGTCACTATGCTTTTTTGTCTTTATTAGATCAACTAATTATATTGGTCATTGGCATCTCTGGAGATGCTACCAGATTATTAATGCAGAATTAAGAAAGGACTAACATGCAGCAAGAGGAAAACAGAGACCTGGCTCCCCTGGACAATGATCTCAAGGTATCTAGAATTAGTTTCTTTGTGGCAACAACTGTATGTAATATTGGTGCCTGACCCATGGCAGGAACTCAAAGAAGAATGAATTGATTCAGTTAACAAATATGTATGCATTAAATGCTTGCTAATGTTAAAGCACTGTGCTTAGATGCTATTGATACAATGGTAGATAAGATAAAGGATGCCATTACCCTTGAGAACTTGACACTGCAGTGAGAGAAAACCAATAATAAATAGAAAAAGAATTCAGAAGTCAATGTTTGCTTGTGATTAGCTCTATGAATGAAATAAACAGTAAGATAAATCTGAGATGGTTGCATGTGGTTTTTAAAAGACGATGCTCAGAAGTGGTTTCTGGAAAGAGATGACATTTAAGCAAAGACCGAAACAGTAAGGAACAAGTCTGGTAGAAGTTGGGCAAGAGGATGCTAGGCTTTAAAGAGGGACATGCCTGAGGAAAGGAACAAGGGGAAAATAAAAGTAGAAACTATGTAATTGAGAAATGAAGATGCATTCAGTGTTCATGGTGTGATCTATTTAGAAGGTCCACTTTTTAAAAATCAAGATATTTATTTTCTTACCTTAACAATATTTTTGAATAGCTGTTTCATTTAAAATTTTACTTTACCCTCCTTAACGAAAGATCCTATGCCTCGGTTTCTCTTTTTCTTTTAAAACATGTGGAAAATCACATCACTGTTTTACCTCCCTTCAGTAGGTTATGTGAGGACTGCAGAAGGCATTAGGCATAAAAATGCTTAGAAAAGGTAAACATGGCTGTGGAATACAGAGCAATAAAACCTATTATGAATAATAAGTCCTTTTTCTATTTATACTTCCAAAATGGTCTCTCACCACTTCCCCCCAATATCTAGGCAGATATGAGCCAGAAGAACAAGATCTCTTCAGGTTAATGTACCTCCTGAAAAACTCAGTGATCTTGATAATCAGTAATGATGAGAATAGATGCCCTCCCGACGTTGTTCGAAAGCAGTCTCTTAGAGACTGTTGATTTCATTTTGTATTGTCACTTAAAGTCTCATTAGTATGTCCCTTTATCCATCAACTTCCTTGATATGCCATGACAACAGAATAATTTACAGCAACCTTTTGTCTGACTCACAATGAATTCAAATTCACAGGAGGCATTTCATTTAGCTCTTGTCACAAACGCTTCTGAAAACCTGACCCCCAAATTTTGCATATTCCATTACTTACTAATGACACTTTATATCTGGAAATCCCTTTAACCTTTGTAAGGCTGTTCTAGCTTATTTGTTCAATTCAGTGAAGGCTCACTATGTGCGAAGCACAGAGTTTGGGGCAGGGGCAAAGCAATGAATAAAGTACGGTTCTGCCAACAGTTATCTAGCCAGCAAACGCTGAGGCAGAGTGCTGAGCAGCAGTATTGACAAGAATTCAGCGCAGTCCCCAGATCAGCAGCATGAGCTCCACTCGGAATTTTAAGGAAAGTCTTAGAAAGGCAAAGTTTTTGGACGCCACCAGGCTAACGGAATTCAAATCTTGGGGAACTGTGAGGAGTGGGGCAGCAATCTGTGTTTTAATAAGCCCCGCAGGTGCCTTGAGTGCTCTTAAAAGTTTGAGAAACACAAAAACACAAAGAATATTTTTTAAAGTGAAAACTGTAACAATGTGCTCAGGTATGGGATTTCTTCTAAAAGAAAAACTGCATTATGAGGTTATAAGGGCTAAAACTGAATAGCTTTAAAAAAAACTTTTTATTGACTTTATTGGGGTGACATTGGTCAGTCAAATCATACATGTTTTAGGAGTACAATTCTACAATACATCATCTGTATATTGTTGCATTGTAAGTTCACTACCCCAAGTCAAGTCTCTCTCCATCATTGTCTATGCCCCCTCTCCTCCTCCACCTCCCCAATCTTCTTTCCCTCCTGCAGTTTCCACACGGTTGTCTGTGTCTGTAAGGTTTTTTCTTTGCTTAAACCCTTTATTTTTTTCACCCAGCCCCCCACTCCCATCCCCTCTGACAGCTTTCAGTCTGTTCTCCATATCTTTGAGTCTGTTTTTATTTTGCCTGCTAGTTTATTTTGTTCATTAGATTTTATTTTGTTAGTTTATTTTGCTCATGTAAGTAAAATCATATGATACTTGTCTTTCTCTTTCAGTCAGAGATGATTTTGTTTCCCAAGGGACATTTGCAATGCCTGGAGACATTTTTGATTGTCACTATTAGGGAAGTGAATATGTCCAAGGAGTAGAGGCCAAATATGCTGATAAACATCCTATAATGCAGAACAATCCGCAAAACAAAGGCTTCTTTGTTCCAAAGTGTCAAGACTAAGATGCCCTGAAATAGAGGTATAAGCAAGAGGGGATGTGGGAGCAGAGAGGAAATGATTAGTTTTAAGAAAATTATTCAGGAAGCTAAGGAAAAACCAGGGGAAACCAGTTTGTGGACTGAATCGTCAAGGAAAAGAAATTTTCTGACCATGTTTGAGAAGGTCCTGGAAGGTAAATATAGGAAGAGCAGAAGAATGAGTGTTAAAATAAGAGTTCTTTTCTTATTATTAATTTTAATGGGGTGACATTAATAAAGCAGGGTACATATAATCAAAGAAAACATCAAGAAAACCACCTAAGAAGAGCAAGGTAAGTAACAGAGGGTATAATTCTAACTGTGTTATCCAATCACACCTCCCTACCATACTCCCTTCACATGTCTGTGGACCACTTCTCCTGGTTCCATTGGGAGAATATATTTTGTGAACTTTTTTGGATTTCCCCATGGCAGCTCTTTACTTGCTTAATTTTTTATAGAGTCTTCATTTATTTATTTGTCTGTTTGTTTTTGACAGAGACAGACTCATAGAGAGGGACAGATAGACACGAAGGGAGAGAGATGAGAAGCATTTGTTCTTTGTTGCGACACCCTAGATTTTTGCTGATTGCTTGTTCATTGATTGCGGTCTCATATGTGCCCCGACCAGGGGACTACAGCAGAGCAAGTGACCCCTTGCTCAAGCCAGTAGCCCTGGACTTCAAGCCAGCGACCTTTGGGCTCAAGCTGGTGACCCTGGAATTCAAGCCAGTGACCCTGGTGCTCAAGCTGGTGAGCCAGTGCTCAAGCTGGTGAGCCCGCACTCAAGCCGGCAACCTCGGGGTGTTGAACCTGGGTACTCTGCATCCCAGGCCAATGCTTTATCCACTGTGCCACCACCTGGTCAGGCTTTCCTTGCTTAATTAAAGATCCAGACTATGCATCTACTTTAGAAACATGAAGTATCTGTACCATCATTGCCTCACACATTTGTTAAGTCATTTTGCTCTACCTTGAAATACTAACATATCTCATCTCATTTGAGGGTTAAACAATACTAGACTTAATTTAAAATTGTGAGATATAGATTCAGAATGCTCCAGTTGAATCATGGCTCTATTTAATTTGAGATTATGAGTTGTTGTGATGATCTAATGAGATAACACTGTATGCATAAAGAACTCAGTTCAGCGACTGCACAGAGTAACAGCTTAGTACATACTAGATGCTATTAGTAAAATATTTGTCTTATTATATTTTATTGTATTCTATTTGTATATTTCTTTGCCAAGCCTGTGAGGCAAACAGCACATTTTCCTGCTCTCCATGCGAAGGGACTGAAGCTCTGGGAGAACTGACAGCTCAGCCTAGATAACAAAACAGGCTGCTGTGAGATTGGAACCAGGTCTCTGGTAGTGCAGAGCTTTGACTCTACTCTACATGGCCAGATGCAAACACATCTTAATTAAATTATAAATGTTGGGCAATCAAGCTAGAAAGAATATGGCACTCTCTTTTTGGCAATGTTAAAATATGGCAGGGAATGAGGCAGTCTGTGGGAAGAGTTGTTTGGATACAGCCATTTACTGACCACCACCTGAGATTCACCTTGTGTCAGGAGCTATACTGGGTATACAGGAATACTGAAGGAATTTGTAGTCTAGTTCAATGCAATACGTCAGATTTAAGCACAGGATACTTTGGGGAGGATGATCTCATCCTCCTGAAAGTGTTGGTTTGGTCTGAAAAGGTATACTCCCAAGGGAATTACAATTGAGCTTGGGAAAGAGACTGGTTTATGAGAAAGTGGTGTGTGTTGGGGAAAGGTCCTGTTAAGACCTTCCTCATCTTCAGTACGTTTTCTGTCTACTTCTCAGAGGTGTGAAAAAGGAGAATATGAGCCCACAACCGCACAGTTTGTGAGTGCCCATTTAAGTTCACACTTACTACTACTTCACAAATGAAAGGACAGACAGGCAACCTTACTGTATAAATTCATTTTTTTTACTTTATTGATTTATAGAGAGAGAAAGAGAAAGAGAGAGAAAGAAAGAGAGAGGAACATCAATCTGTTACTATATATGCCGTGACTGGGGATCAAACCCGCTACCTCCACGCTTTGGGTGGATGCTCCAACCAACCAAGCTATTTAGCCAAAGCTCTTTTATATGTTGAATATGTGGCTGAGTCAGTGCTAGCAGCTTTTAGTATTATGTCCTGATTAAGCATTCACTTGTGCAATGATTTATAAAGTGAAAGAGAATACATTTATGTTTTTGTAACTTCACAATGAATATGTTTTGTTGATGAATAACTAACACATACAACCTGATGTTTGTTATGATCATGTAAAAATTTTGCTTCACATATAATGCCCATAAGGGAAATATGGAGAAACTGAATTCTACTACAAGGCCTACAGAGAGTTGTGTGGCCTGAGCAAGTCACTTCCCCCTCTGGGTTGCGGTGTCTTCTATAAAAGGAAAAACCTAGAACTTGCTATTCTTTCATCAATATGTGATTTTGCATGACATGATGTGAAATAAGGTGGAACATTTCACGATTCATTGTAATCCCCATTGCTCCTTTCTTAAGTAACATTCTCATCCAAGCTTTAGAAAACACATTGGTATCTGAATATTGTAACCCCTTGGGGTTTCTCCATATTCACTTTTTTAAATCTTGACCATAAATATTTATTTTGAAACAGATGTTGTTCTCATTAAGAACAGGATTTTGGGGGTGGTGCAATGGAAAAGCAAATTGATGTTACAGCATGGTACATTGTACACACAGGTGCATGTGCACACACAGCTGTCAGCTAAACAAAGACCAAAGGCAATACAAGCATTTCTTCTGTGTGTAATTGTCACTTTGGTAGTGGTTTTAGTTAAAAGACAACATGAAATATCTTCTGCCTGAGTGGTGAGTCAGCTCCCATCTCCCTCTATTTATTTTTAAATGAAGTGCAAATGAAAATCAAGATGAAATGTTTTCAGCAAAACTATTGCTTTCTAAAAATCACCCAAACAATGGTTTAATAATTATCCTCCATTTCAACTTCTTAACATTATTTTTTCTCCATTCTGGACTTGTTTGGGAGACTGGATACTGAAGAAAAAAAAAGTCTTTGTAAAGGAGAAATAACAAATTCCTGTCTTCTCTATACTACTGAACATTGACAAATTTTAAAACTATTTTCCACATCTTCTTATATTTTTCACCTTCATATAGTCCCAGAAATACTGTCTTTGGAGAGAATGACAAGCAGAAAAGGGATAAATAGCACATTTCTTTGAGACCATTGATGCTCATGCCAGTAAGAGACTATATAGTGCCATATAAATCAGCTATTGGTTTGAGTCACGGGAAGAAGTTGGTCTTGTTTATATATCGTAGATATCAATAAAACAGTCAAAAGGAGGCAATCAAAGACACCACTGCAGCGATAATATACTTGTCATAGTCTAGTCTTCAAACCCCATGTTATCCGTTAGCTTTTCCATGCAAACAAATAGAAAAACATACCACAAATAAAACCTCTGATGTTACAAAATTTCTCACATGTCTTCCCTCCCAAGCCATCAATCCTTCCCCCAGCCCATACAGTATAAGCCCTGGAAAGATGTCTGGGATCTAACAAGGGAACCAGGAGAAAGGAGTTTTCTGTCTAAGGCAGACAGCTACAGAATCACCGCAAACGCTGTAAAGAACCATGTACCTCAGCGAAAGAGAAACCCCCATTTTGGTTTTCACAGATACTTGCACTGGATTGAAGAAAGACAAAGAAAAAAGGAAAAATACAGAGAGAAAGCATGTATATTTCTTTGAGACGCTGGCCAGACCACTCCGGGCTCATTTATCAGGGTAAAAATTTTGAATTGGAACTCAACCAATTGACTACGTTAATAAATACTGGAAAACTGTTTAGAGCTTCACTCCCCAAGTTTAGATTTCCTGGTGCCATGTTCCTGGTTTTGCTTTATTTATACACCACCTATTTATCACTTTTTAAAAATTGGGCTAATTCTTATTAATTGACTTTAATAATTACATTTAAAGACACTTCATGTCTTTATACACTTCATTATTATAAAGGCACAACCAGTATCATTTTGGCATAGATTCAAGCAACTCTAAAATTAAGGGCAGTGAGCAGAAAATGGTGCTCAGAGAGTCCACCTGCACAGAGAAGGCTCTGGGCCTCGGGTCCCAGTCATTAAGTCAGGTGAGCCATCCCTTCCACCAATGTGCTGCTGTTTTACACTTAAGCACTGCCCAAGGGAAGAAGGTGACTTGTAGCATTTTGATGTCTGTGGTATAAATACTCCTCCCACAGCCAATTTCAAGCTCCTGAGGTGACATGTCTGAACACAGATGACAGGAGATGCAAATACTCAGCTCCCATGATATCTGCAAATCAGTGTCAACACAACTGCTGTGAAGTAAACAGAATCATCAAAAGAGAAGTGAAACAGAAATGTTTCCCCTATTATGTTTCCAGGTAATTTAATCCTAATGTAGCTTTGCCCAAATGAAAGTATGTCTTCAGCTAATTTCCCAGGCTACTCCTCAAAAATAATTTTTTTAAAATGATTGAGTCACTTTCCTAGAAAGATTGTGATATGTATGAAAAAGGTACTATATATTTTTTTTATTTTAATCCTGACTTCATAGGTAGAGCTGGATTGATGCTTACTCCATGTTCTTTGACATATTAAATTTTCTTTATTTGTAGCCAGTACATAACGAATGAAGAAATGAATGTCATAGGAATAAGCATCCATTTCAACTTTGTGAAATATAAAGTAGGAAAACTGTACTAACGCTTCTAATAGGAACTCTTCTAGGGGAAGGCTGGGTGGGGTATTGTTCCCTGAATTTATCAGAATTTTCAACATGTTGTCAATGAGACAAAGTTTTGAGGAAAATAGTATGTACATATTTTATTCTTGTTCAGTCTCTCACTTCTATTGTGCATCCTATTTAGACTTCCTTGTACCCTTCCAGCTACTTTTCCTATTGTTCTCAGGCAGGAGTAAATGCTAGGAGAGTTTTGTTTATTTTGATGAATCCTCATGGCACTTTCAGGCAGAAGAGACACAGGCACTAAATGACATAGCTGAGAATAATGAAGCTCTTACATTAAATCAAAAGCCTCATGATTTCATCTCAATAATGCAGATTCAGCAACTAAGATCCTAAGAGCATTTATATAGAATTCAAATGTGTAAAAGCAGAGATAGAAAATGCCCTGAATCTCTTCAAAATGCCACATCAAATCAAATAAGATGAAAATTACCAGATTTTTATGAATCTGATGTTCCTTTAATGAATAAAGATTCAGTGACATCTAGAAATGAGACGTGAACATTCGGAATGTAGTAGGGTGAAACTTTGTCCTGTCACTTCCATTTTATGAATTTATGTAGAGATTAAATTACCGTAGCCTGCTTAGTTTCTGACCAGCTCCTCGGGAACAGAGGAGAATTTTAAGGGCGATTTAAGGGAGCATTTACATCAACAGAGAGAGGGCATAATTTGTCAGGGGTAGACTCTTATACTCTATTCCTCATAATCTTCAACTGAGCCGATACCTTAGCAAGTTGAAAGGCTTAGCTGTTTAAAGAGAGATTTTGGGTTTCAAAAACAATCGGGAAAGGGGTTATGATTAATGCAATTTAGCTCGTGCTCCCTCACCTGTATTTACCATGGATGTTTTCTTCTCTGCTGATAACCATAAAGACCTGGACAAAGACAAAAGTAAAGTGGTTACCAGGGGGAGGGGTCAGAGGGAGGGGAGCAAAGAGGAACAAACACACAGGGATGAAAAATGATCTGACTTTGGGCACACAATGCAATCAATAGTTCAAATGCTATAGAGATGTTTACCTAAAATCTATGTATTCTTATTGACCAATGTGACCCCATTAAATTTAATTTTCTAATAAATAAAAACCAACCCAGCCTGGAATCCATGTGTCCCATGCCCCTCATCTCTCTACAGTATTCTGTAGAGATTATCCCCACATCAGCATGATTTCCATGTGTTCAAGAATGACCTCTGAGGTCACAGTGATCTGGTCCCTACCTACCTCTCTAGTTTTACCTCTTGTCATTCCTCCCTTGAACTTGATTCTAAAACAGAACTGTATTTCTTTCTGTGTTTCTGGGTCATCACCCACATTACTCCCTTGTCTGTGAGGCTGTTGCCCTCCCCTTCCTCTCGACCCCAATTAATAATAAAAATAATAATACTTTACAGTTATTCTGTACTTACTACAATCCAGGTACTGCTCTAATTACCCCTACTGACCCTCAATCAACACTGACAGGCATGGACTATTATTCACCATTTTAAACAGAAAGGTTAAATAACTTGCCCATGGTCATTCAACTAATAAGCTGCAGATTCTGGGGTTCAAAACTACTGCTTCACCAGTGGGAAAGATTCTCTGTATTTGTCCCTGTTAAATTCAAGTCATCTCTTCGGACTCAGAGTCACCATCGCCAGCAAGACTTTTCCTTTTCACTATGCACATTGTTCATGTAAATCTTTTCATGAATTCATTTGCTATGCTGCACTATAATTAATATTTTACATACCTCTCTACACTTCTAGGTTATCAGTGATCATGGCCTACTTATTTATTATCACTTTTTAATTGAAATATAAAATAATGCATATTAATTACTCTCATGTGTACAATACAGTGATTTAAAATTTTATAGTTTACAATGAGATGACCACACTAAGGCTAGTAACCATTTACTTTTATATACTAATCTCTGTCATTCAATAAATGTATATTTTAATGTAAATGTAAATAAAAATTTAATATTTCAGCAAAGTATCAGAGGCTTATAAGAAATTTTAGAACATGTGAGTGTCTCTTCCACAATCATCTATACAAATATCCCCATACCACATACTCCAAGAGCTTAAAGGACATATTTGTTGACTGAATGAAAAGATCCATGTTGGAATTTTAATGAAAACTACAATATTTCTGTAAATATTCAGATTTTTTCTAAAATAAATAGAATATCAAATTAAATCAAAATAGATCAGGCTCTGGCCAGTTGGCTCAGTGGTGGAGCATCAGCTGGGCACATGTATGTCCCAGGTTCAATTCTCAGTCAGGGCACATAAGAAAAGCGACCATCTGCTTTTCTCCCTGTTCCCCTCTCCCTGCTCTCTCCTGCCCTCTCCCACAGCTAAAGCTTGATTGATTTTAGGATGGCTTCGTGGAGCATCTGCCTCAGGCACTAAAAATAAATTGGTTGAAAGTATGGCCCCAGATGGGCAGAGCATTGGCCCCAGATAGGAGTTGCTGGGTGGATCCTGATTGAGGCGCATGTGACAGTCTCTCTCTCCATCTCTCCTCCTCTCACTTGGAAAAGAAAAAAATCAAAATAAATCAGAGTCTCTAGGTTAGATATAGCTTGTATACAAATTAAATATTTGATGGATTTATTAACTGACCTATGCCAACCAGCAGAGTTCAAGAGTTCTGCTTCAAATACATAAACAGATAAGCCAACAGAAAATGGTGATTTGACAACTGCAAGTTAGAAAAAAATTTTTTTGAATTTTTTATATATCTTAATAAATAGATCACCAAATCAATGGTGAAAAAACTGATTACTTTCTGATTTAGTCTAAATATTTTGAAAGCTTATGTGTATATTCAACACATATATTAGTCTCTAAAAAGTAAATGGAACTGTTCTAACACACAAAATAATGTAACATTGAAGTACTGAAGAGAAACATATATGTCAGTATAAACTACATATATGAAGTGCCTCCTTCATCCTTTCACCTACCATTCTTTTCTCTTTCATTTTTCAGTGGGTAATACATGCACATGGTATACCATCAAAATTTACAAATGCACCTTTTGGGAAAGTAAGACCTTCTTTCCCACTTGTTTTCCTGTTTCCTTCCCTCTATGCAAGCACTATTTTCCATTTCGTGTGAATTCCTCTAGAATTCTAAACCTGTAGTCTACTCTAAACCTATACCAGCACACAAATGGTAACATAATCAAGCTATAGCACAATATCAAATTCAGGTTTTTATTGGTGAACATCTGTAATATTTCTAACTATTGTAACCTTGTCAGTGACTATTTTCATAAGTAGGCCTTTGTATATATTCAATTCTAGAAGTAAATTTGCTAAATCAAAATGTAGCTACATTTTAAATTTTGATAAATATTATCAGATTTATTGTCAAGCTGACCTCTGAAGTTTTGAAGTTTTACAATTTGATAGCAATAAAAGAATGTTTCTTTATTCTCTATTGATAAGTGAAAAATGGTGTCTCAGTGTAGTTTTATATAAATAAATAAATATATTTAAGCCAATTTAGCATCTTTTCAAATATTTGAAAGACATTTTCTTTTATTTTTCTGTAAATTTTATTCTGTGCCTATTTTTTCCTATTGTTTTCTGAAACATAATAAGCTCTTTTTGTAACAACAATGGTACTTATAGTTATACTATGGTATTTATTAGAAATGTTTTTCTTATTTGTTCTCTTATCTTTCAACATTTCTTATAGTCTCCTTGCAAAGCAAAATGTTTACGTAATTGAATTTATCAATGTTTCGATATGAATTTATGATTTGAACTATGCTAAAAGTCTACCTTATTGCAAAATAATAATAATAATGCTTCCATGTTTTAATCAATACATTCATGTTTCATTTATATTCTTTTTAGTTTTTATTCAGTTTTCTCCATGGCATTTATAAAATAATTTTTTTCTTCTTTAACATATGTCCCATTTTTGACATAAAAAGTTCCCGATGTGTTTGGGCCTACAATTGGACTTTACTCTGTTCCAATAATGTATTCAACATTTAATTACTTTAGTTTGATAATATCTGTAGTATGATTTAAATTCTCAGTTCTTGATTCTCATATCTTTTTATACTTTTCCTTTCATTTGATTTTCTATGATCACAAAATTAGTTTCCCAAGTGATTTTTAGACTCTGATTCTCTAATTAGAGAGAAAAAATATCTTGTTAGCATTTTTATTGGAATTGGATTAAATGCACAGACTAATGTAGAGTAAATTAAAATCTTCATTGTGTAGAGACCACCTACCCAGCATTAGTATCCCTTTCCCCTTAGCCAACTATCTTTTAGGTGTCTTAAATCTTTTTAAACTTTTCTTTCAATAAATACATCTTCAATATTTTTAGTTCTTGCACAGGTATTTTATCTATTTGTATTACAATTGGAGTATCCTCTCTCACTCTAAAATACAATTGTATGTAGCAAAGCTATTGTCTTTTGTATAGTACTTTTGTTTCCAGACATCATACCGAGTTCTTTCATTTGGTATAATAAGTTCCCAGATGATTTTCTTATGTTTTTCTGTTATGCCACATTTTTTTGCAAATAATGATAATATTATCCTCTTCTTTCCAAAATTTAATGCCACAATTATATTGTGATAGGAGACATCCTTGTCTTCTTCCCAGATTCAGTTGAAAGTTATTCTATTTTTCTATTAGGACACCGTCGTTGAGGAAATACACACTTTCATGTGTATACATTAATTAGTCTTCTAGTTGTTTTTTTTTTCTTTTTTGTATGTGTGTGTGTTTTAGATTTTATTTATTTATTTTTAGAGAGAGAGAGTCGAGAGAAAGAGAGAGAAGAGGGGGATGAGCAGAAAGCATCAACTCCCTTCTGTTCCTTGACCAGGCAAGCCCAGGGTTTTGAACCGGCAACCTCAGCCTTCCAGGTTTACGCTTTATCCACTGCACCACCGCAGGTCAGGCAGTCTTCTGTATTTTTATTTGAGTGTCCAAAACATTGACTTTCATTTTACCTATTTACAATGTAAATATTAAAGGTTATATATTTTCCGTTGAGCATTGTTTCAGTTGTATCTCATAACTTCCATTATGCAGTATTTATTTGTCATTATTTTTATATATCCTGAAATTTTTATTTTGATTTCTTTGCTGTTCTAAAATTTAAAGCAATAACATGTGCTTATGATCTCTCTCCATCCATTTCCATCTGTGCTATCTATTCTCTCTCCCCCCCTTTCTCCTTACCCCATTTACTCTTTCATTTATTTTTCCAGGTTTTCAGCCATGATTTCTAATTTTGATCTTAATTTTTAGTTTCACTACATTGGATTTAGATATAGTTGTTAGTACTATTTCTATATTTTGGAATTTATTTTTAATAAATATTTAATTGGCACAGGAAAATTAGGTACACTCTCTTTCAGAGTATAGATATTTATCTGAGTCCTACTTCACAAACTGCCAGTTAGTCTTCTATGACCAATGTGTTTTGTCTACATTTTGAATGATTGACTTACGTTTTTATTTATAAACTATATTAATTGAAATTTATTTATGAACTATATTAATTGGAACTTTGTTTCCAATGTGTATTAATTTCTTAGGGCTACCATAACAAAGTGTTACAAACTTGGTCATTTAGATTTTGGTTCAGGAGACCAGACGCCCCAAATCAAGGTGTCAACAAGGCCAGGCTTGCTCTGAGGACTGGGGAGGATGGCTGCCTCCCTCCTCCCACCTTCTGGCAGTTGTGGCAATCTTTGTTGTAGTGCAACCTAGCCCATGCCTCATCTTCACATACTCCTCTGTGTGTGCCTATGTCCAAGTTTCTCTCTTCTAAGAGCACCAGTCACTGGATCAGAGAAGGCCCGAATCTAGTGTGAGCTCGTTTTAATTTGTTTACATCTGCAAGATCCGTTTCCGAGTAAGGTCACATTCACAGGCACAAGAGGTTAGGATTTCAATATATCTTCTTGGGGGGAACACAATTCAACCTATAAAACTGTCTCGATAATATTAAATGCATTTTGCCCTGATTTATCCTTATCTATATTAAAAGCATAAACTTTAATATGCATGGGTTCAGAAGGTTGTTACAAACCTTTTATTTTTAACCTTTCTGCTTTAGATGACTACATACAGGGGTGGGCAAAAGTAGGTTTACAGTTATAAAACAGGTAAATAATACAAAAACTAATAAATAATAATATAAAAATACACTGTGTTTTGTATACTCAAAACTCTAAACTTACTTTTGCCCACCCTGTATTTGCAACACTACTTGGCCTTTGCCTTGTAATACAGTCTGAGAATGTTTTTCCAATAATTGTATCCCATTTATATTAAAAAATATAATTTATATTGATTCATCCATCATATGTTATTCCATGTCCTCTTTTATCTCTTTTTTCTGTGTTCTGTATAAGTTCTTTGCTTTTTTGCATGTGGGTTGGATAACTTACTTTATTTCAAAACTTTTTCTTCTGTGTTGGGTCATTTTAGTGTTTTATTTTATACCTGTAACATCCTTTAGTGTACTTAATCTTCTATTTTGTAGATACTAGGGATAATGATGAATTGCTAGATCTCCAAGTGCTTCTCTCCAACAAGCAGCTTGCCAGATGCTGCTACAATGATTAGTTCTTTTAATAATTACTCTATACCAGTGGTTCTTCACCTTTTTTGAGGTACCAAACCCACCAGTTTCATATGCGCATTCACCGAACCCTTCTTTAGTGATAAATAAAATATGATTTCTTTTTCCAAATTCAAGACATAGGTATATGTTTTTTTACTGGTGCACAAAATGAGCCGTGCATAAACATCACCTTGCTCAAAGAACAAAACCAACAAAGTGCATGCACTCACAACAAATTACGGTATTACTTTATTCTGGCCTCCACGGCAGAGGCTTCTCCAAACCCCTGAGACCGATTCATCGAACCCCTAGGGTTCGATAGAACCCAGGTTAAGAACCACTGCTCTATACCTTAAACCAGCAATTTGCAACCTTTTTCATCTCGTGGCACATATAAGCTAATTACTAAATTACTGTGTCACATGAGAAATACAATTTTTGGCCAACCTGACAAAAAACACAGGTATAATTATGATTAATTCACACCAGATGGCTATAGTTGAGTTAGCTGTTGTCATTTTTATATTTGACAATCTAAGGGAAAAGAAGTCAGTGACCCTGATTAAATTGGTTAGGTATTGCATGTTTTAAAAATTTTTGTGCACACCACAGTGCCTCTCGAGGGACACCAGTTGAAAATCACTGCCTCGAACTATAATCAAATCTCAATTGTTTTATTTTAATTTTTTTCAATTACTGTTTACATTTAATAATACTTTCTATTAGTTTCAGGTGTACAGCATAGTAGTTAGACAATCATACACTTACAAAGTGTTCCCCCTGATATTTCCAGTGCCCACCTGGTACCATACATGCCTATTACAATATTATTTGCTATATTTTCTATGCTGTTAATTATCAGGTATAAGTGATACTTTTAGACTTCTATTATAAAATATGAAATAATTAATATTCTACACAACTGTCTAATTACCTTCACAATATCTACTAGTTACATTGTTTCTTCATTGCCATTCTATTCACATTATATACTGAAACTGTGATTCCGACAATTGTTTCTTACTTTTTAAAAAATTAAATGGATTTAACACCCCTATTCTTTTGTTACAGTGTTTCTTTTCAACTAGTGTTCAACTGAGGTTTATTTTTAACAATTTCTTCAAGGTGGATTTATTGAAAATATATTCTTACAATGTTTCCATGATCTAAAGTAACTACTGTTGCCTTTCTATTTTAAGAATTTGTCTAGGTATGACATTTTGCTCTGATTTTATTTTCAGCAGCATTGTGCATTTCTCTCTGCTGTTTTCTAATGATTCATCTTGCGTGAATTCCTAGCCAGCCTGAATTTTAGAAAGTATTTTTGATATTTCAAAATACATTTTCAGTTTCCACCTTGATGGGAGGTTTTTTTTAAATTCAAGGATGCTAAATGTATATTGATACTCCTTTGTCTATTTTTAGTAACTGTTTTTTCTTCAATAACTTATTTAATTTGTAATAAGTTTCTGGTCTGTCTGTTTACTTTCTTCAGTCTGTCCTGTTTTCCATATTTTTCATTGTGCTTTAAACAGTCCCTGAGGTTTTTTGTTTGCTTGGCTCTGTTTTGCTTTTTCTAATAGGGTATTTGTTTATTTGCTGGTTTTATTTTTCTGTTCCAAACATTTCCTGAGCTCTGTTGAAACATAATTATAATTTCTTACCTGAAATCATACTTCTGCATCAAATTCTTTTTTTAAAAATGAGGATTTTTTCTTTAAAATATTTGTCTTCATGGTAAAGCCTTTGGTCACAATATTCTTCTGCCCCGCGACAGTATTTTTTTATATTTGCCTTTTGCAGTTTTAGTTTTATTGGTCCCTCCTTTTTTTTTTGTATACTCTTTTCTCTTAGATATACAGATATGCAGGTTACTTTTGGAATATCGTTCACTTTAAATTAGGTGAGTCCTTCCTGGGCCAGCTATTTTCTCGACTTCACTGGGGAGAGTCCAGAGCAACAGTATCTCTCTCTGATACTGAGTAGGATGTTCTTTATGACATGAGTGTGTGTGCGTGTGTGTGTGTGTGTGTATTTGACAGAGAGAAAAAGCGAGAGGGAATTACTTTAGTCTTTACTTATCCCTAATTTCAGAGATTTGCTAACAATGCTGAGTCTTCCTTCCAGACCTTACCTCAGAACAGACTCCACCCAGCAAAACAGACCTGTTACCCCATTCAATACCTATAGTTCTGTGGTATCAAGGTGCCAATCAGAAAGCTTTGTAGGTAGCTTTGTATCTCGATCTTCTGCAGCAAATGTAGTATTGCTGTTTGGCATCTGCAATAAGATTTGGGGGCTGGGTACCTTGCCAGCATTTGCTGAATTCTGCTGCATTCTCTTCCTGCACTACAGCATTCTTGCTTCCCGAGCTCCCCTTCCTACTCATTAGTGATTGCCGTCATAGGAGATTTTCAAGCACCTGCTAGTTTGTATTTTAGTATCTTTTGTTTTCTGAGTTGTTTCAGATAGATGGTGGTTGGCCCTGGTCGGTTGGCTCAGTAGTAGAGCGTCAGCCAGGCGTGTGTAAGTCCTGGGTTCGATACCCAGCCAGGGCACATAGGAGAAGTGCCCATCTGATTCTCCACCCTTCCCCATCTCCTTCCTCTCTGTCTCTCTCTTCTGCTCCTGCAGCCAAGGCTCCACTGGTGCCAAGTTAGCACGGGCCCTGAGGATGGCTCCATAGCCTCCGCCTCAGGCACTAGAATGGCTCCAGCTGCAACGGAGCAACACTCCAGATGGGCAGAGCATCACCTTCTAGTGGGCATGCTGGGTGGATTCCAGTCGGGTGCATGTGGGAGTCAGCCTCTCTGCCTCCTTGCTTCTCACTTCAGAAAAATACAAAAAATAAATAAATAAATAGATGATGGTCTCTTCGCTCTGCCATTTATATATTATCTTATTGCTGTTCTGTGTCCGATGCCCAAATGTTAATTCAGGGCCCACTCTAAGTCCAGCATTGCCTTAGCTGAAGGGAACAGAGCACGAGGACAAGACCAACCAACCAACAAACAAGACTGACATGTACCCCCGCCCCTGTGTTCTAAGAATGACTGACAAAAAGAACTAATGTAATTTCACAATGTCTTCTGCCCTCCACATGTTTCACTGAGCCTGCACGATCTACACTTTCAGTAATAAAAAATTTACAAACATGCCCATACCAAGACAAGTCACCCATAATACTGTAATAGCTTCCTAATTAATATCCCTGACTCCGGTTTTATTCTACCCCAAATCCATCTTTGAAAACGGCCAGAATTATATTATCAAAAAACTCACTTCGGTGCTTAAAAACAAATTTTAAATAATTTTGAAAATTGTGTTATCTCCTGGGAGAAAAAAATCATAAAATAAGAGATAAAATAATGCTTTTAGATACAAAAGAAATATTATTCCATCATCAAAATAGTTTTAATATGTATCTTCTAGCTATTTCATACCAGATATTAACATACTTTATTGATTTGTCACCTGAAAAAGCATCAGGATACAAAACAAATAAAGAAAAAGAAAACCAACAAACAAAAAACATAAAACCACTTATATTCCTTTTTGATGATTTCACAAGAGTTTGTTTGCCTGCTGACAGTTTTGTTTTCCTGCCAGTTACCAGGCTGGATGGAATTCAGATAGTTCTTGAGCTAGCTGGCAATTTCCTGCAGGACTCCTGACCGAGGTGGCATCCGGGATAAGGGAAATGCCCAGTGAGTCAGTGTAAATCATCTCCCCTTGTCTTTTTCCTTTCAAAGAACACTCAATGAGATTTTTATTTGTTTGCTTTTGTTTTTGAGCGCAAAACAGCAGTGGTAACTCTTAAACTTCAATCCCCTTTCTACTGAAATTCAAAAGAAAATAAAAGAGTGGAAGTGATTTCTAACAGAAAATGATGCCTTTGGAAGTGCGGCCTCAAGAATACAAGAGGGTAAAGAGTTTTCCCCATCAGCAGCCTGAACCTGAAAATTATATGTAAGTACAACTGAGGGTCCTTACAACTTTGATTAAATTCTCTCTTTTTCTTTCTACCTCTCTATCTCCTTCCCTCCTTCCCTCAGAGATTTAGCCTTCCACCCAGTTTCACCGCCCAACCCCCAATAATCAGCAGTCCCCTAGGACCTGAATAATGGTCACAAGGTCTGGACATCAGGCAGGCTAAAGATAATCTCTTGACCGAGTATGTTTCAGTTCCTCAGCCCTAAACTGGAACAAAACCCTGGCTCCTTTCCCATGAGCTCAGAAAGAGGGATACCAGGACTGACCCCACAGCTGTGCCCACAACCCAAAGAAATGATTCACTACCCTCAGAGCTCTCAGTAGGACCCTGTTGGGCAAATAAGTTTGTAAAATTTGTATTTTTTTTTGAGGTTGCTCACTTTTAGTGTTAAAAAATGGCACTGGGAAGCACCAGGTATGTGATCTGTGGAATTGCTTATTACCTTCCTGCTTTGGAAGGGCCATTGTTATGCTAATGTGTGCCGTGTGCCTAAGGAGAGGTTTTGGTGCCAGAAAAGTTTTAAAAAGGAGAAGGAGGAGGAGGTAGGGGAGGAGAAACCAAGATGGCAGAGAAAGAGAGAGAAGCCAGTTTTGCAGGGTAAGAAGCCGTGTTGGCCAATGGGGAACTAGAGGTGAGGGGCTTTGGGACTGGTAGGACCTTTGATTCTAGGAGAAACTGGAGAAGATTCTCCTGGTGTGGAACCGAATAGTGTATTAGTAGCTTTGTGAGCTCTGAATGAAGAGGGAATTTTTTTCCCTATGTGTTTGCTCATCAGTCAGTACAAGACTTGAGTAAAGGAATGTCCCACCATTTTTTGGCTCCACTGTTTCTTTATCATCTGTCCGAATCTAATGGGAACCTGCATGTGCATGGCCACGATGGCAGCAGCTAATGGCCTTACAGACCCTAAACCCCTAACCCATTGTATCTTGTGACTTTTGCCCCACATAATCTATGACTTACACACTATCTGGATGAAAATAGTGGTAAAAGAACAAAGACATCAACTTCAAAAAGACATTCAATCTCCAAATATCAGCAAGAAAAATAACAAGTAAGTAATAACTACAAACAACAAAAATGAGTGAAAGCTTTAAAAGATATCATGGTAATACACACAAAAGACTAATATTAAAGGTAACTCATAAATTAGTTTCCAATAATAACCACAAACATTTAAAGTGCAATAAAATTAAATTAGTTTTACACCCAAGTTTTTTGTCAAAACTTAAGTTGACAATCTCAGATGGTGTAAATTAAAAATTAAACAATTCCAAAATAAAAATAAGCTGTAAGTAGTGAAATACAAGTGTTATAGAAATATCATAGCCTTTAACATTTTAAATAAAAATTTATTTATGTCTGTTATACATTCACAAATGGAGCCATTTTAAAACCAAAATTATAAATTGATGAACAAACTTTAATCAAAAACAAAATATCAAAATCAATAGGGAAATGTTACTGATACAGACACACATCATACTGGTTCAGGATATTGCTTCAACACTGCTAATTCCTAACACTGTTTTAAAAATGGAACGCTATTTAAAGTTTGATAAAGATTATACTAAACAACATCATCCACTGAAAACAGTTAAGATGCCCAGATCTAGTTGGTGCACTGAGCTTGGCTGCAGAAGAAGGAAGGAAGGAAGGAAGGAAGGAAGGAAGGAAGGAAGGAAGGAAGGAAGGAAGGAAGGAAGGAAGGAAGGAAGGAAGGAAGGAAGGAAGGAGGGAGGGAAGAAGAAAGTCAGGCCATGCCAAAACAACTGAAGTAATAAATTATATACTAAATATTTATCAACACATCTAAATTATATTCACAGGACAGATTGTGTATTATAGAATTGTGTGTCTGAAACCTATAAAATGTTATTTACCAATGTCATCCAATAAATTTAATAATTTGTTTTCAATGAATAAATATTTAGTGAAGGTGTGTGTGCATGCGTGTGTGTTTCATTTTTGAGATTAAGGAAGGGCCTTTTATTCTTCATTTGCTAAAAGATTTTTAATATGAATTGATGTTGAATTATATTAGATGCCTCTTTTCACATCTATTATGATTATTAGATAGTTTTCCCCTTTAATGTTATTGAGATATATTACATTAATTGATTTTCAAATATTAAACTAAACTTGCTATCCTGGTATAAATCCACCTGTTATATTATCTTTTTTATACATTGCTTGTTTAAATTTGGTCTTAATTTATATATTTGCCTATATGTCCATGGTTGTGAAAGGCTTGTAATTTTCTTCTTTTTTGCTGTCTTTGATTTTGGTAACAGGGCCATGTTGGTCCCTTAAAATAACTTGAAGATGTATTTGTTTTTGTTTTTCTATTTTCTGGATGACTTCATATAACATCACAGTGACCTCTTTCTTATTTACTTGGGAGAATTTGCCTCTAGATTTCTCTGTTTCTGATGCTTTCATGTGAGAAGTTTTTAACCTACTGATTCAATTTCTTTATTGGTTCAATAATGTTTTTTGGTTTTCTGGTTTCTGCTTAAGGTAAGTCCTGTAAGATGTCTTTTTTTCCCCTGGCAATGCATCTATTTAATCTCAGTTTTAAAAACTGCCAGCATAACTCTGATCACATATCCTTTCATTGTGTGACTGTGCCTTTATTTTCATTGTTAACATTGCTTATACCTTATTATTTTTCTATATAAGCATTTAAGCAAATCTGTGTCCCTTCAAATATAATAACTCAGTTCTATACTGCGGGTATTTCTGTGTGCTATTTTAATTTTCTTTCGTTGCTAAAATTTTTCTAATATCCATTATGATTCATTTTTGACTCATGAATTATTGAATAGTTTCTTTTAAATTTTCAAGTATATAGAGTTTATCTAGTTATGGTTTAATTTTGATATTAAATTAGCTTTATTATAAACAGAAAAATATAATATGCACAGGATATAGAGAAAAATAAAAATACTAAAAATAACACTATGTCTAAAGACTTGCTAACTATATCTTGATTGAGGAAAATAATTCTTTCAGCTTATAAAATCTTCTTGTTTTCAATTTTGTATTGTGGTAAAACACACATAGACTTGAACATTTTTTATTTTTTCCATGACAGAGACAGAGAGAGACAGATAGGGGCAGACAGACAGGAAGGGAAAGAGATGAGAAGCATCAATTCTTCATTGCGGTACCTTAGTTGTTCATTGATTGCTTTCTCATATGTGCCTTGACCAGGGGGCTACTGCAGATGGAGTTACCCCTTGCTCAAGCCAGTGACCTTAGGCTCAAGCTCATGATCCTTGCTCAAACCAGATGATCCTGCGCTCAAACTGGCGACCTCAAGTTTTTGAACCTGGGTCTTCCAGTCCCAGTCCATCACTCTATACACTGTGCCTCCACCTGGTCAGGCAGACTTTAACATCTTAACCATGTTTTTTAAGTACACAGTCTAACAGTATTAAGTACATTCTAGAATTTCTTAATCTAGATAAAATTCAAATAAAACATCTTTCTTGGCAAAATATAACTTCTCCAAACTAGAGTATTATTAGATTAAAAATTAATTCCAATAATAAAATAATAGATTGAGCAAATTACTAGTAAAACCAAGACTTAAAAATTCCTGCCTACAAATTGTCAATGTGCAGGAAACTAAGGCTAGTTGTTTTTGCATTGTACACTATGTATTATTACCATCAAACTCAAGGTTGAAACAAGTGAGCAACAGCTAGCTATATTTATTTTGCCTTTAATACGCTAAGTATGATATTCATTTTAGAATATCTGGACTCTTTCCCTCCAATGATGGAAAGAGGAAAGGAAGGGATTATTCCAGGAGACCTTTGAATGGGCTTTCCTTAAAAAAAAAAAAAAACAGTTTCTATGTCACTTTTTCCTAGCCTCTCTTTTATAAAAACTAAATATATTGGCGTAACTGGTTGATAAGACTATATAAATTTTAGGTGTACAACACTGTAACACATCATTGGTATACTGTACCCAGAGACTAGTCTCCTTCCATCACCACATATTTTATTCCCTGTAGCCCTTCCTTCATCTACCCTTCATCTCTCTTCCCCACTCATATCCATCATGCTGTTGTCTGTGTCTATGAGTTTTTTTGTTTTGTTTTTTTTTTTGCTTTCTGTTTTATATTCCACATATGAGTGATTCTTACAGTTCTGGTTCTTTTTATCAGATTTATTTCACTTAGCACAATACTCTCAAGATTCATCCATGTTGTCACAAATGGCAACACTTTACCATATTTTATGGCTGAATGATATTCCTAGTAGTATATGTGCACCACATCCTAGTTTCTTTAAAAAACAAACAAACAACAAACAAACAAACAAACTCATTTGTAAAACTTGTCAAAAGTGGTTTCATTAGAATGGGGGAGGCCAAAGCTTACCTGGAAATCACTGAGAAACAATGAAGAGGTGAGTTGGGTGGAGATGGTGGGCACGGACATTTCCAAGGATCTTTATCATAACGCAAAACAGGGAAATGAGATAGTATTTACAAGAGGTTGTGGGGATTTTTTCTTTTTTTGAGACAGAGATGGGAAGGGGTAAGCAAAGCATTCATTTGTTGTTCCACTCAGTCATGCACATATGGCATTTTTTGTGTGTCTCTTTTTATTTTATTAATTTTAATGGGGTGACGTTGATAAATCAGGGTACATATGTTCAGAGAAAACATCTCCAGGTTATTTTGACATTTGATTATGTTGCATACCCATCACCCAAAGTCAAATTGTCTTTTGTCACCTTCTATCTGGTTTTATGGCCCTCCCCTTCTCCTCCCCCCTCCCTCGCTTTCCTTCTCCTACCCACGTAACCACCACATTCTTGTCTATGTCTCTGAATCTCTTTTTTATGTCCCACCTATGTATGGAATCATATAGTTCTTAGTTCTTTCTGATTTACTTATTTTACTCAGTATAGTGTTATCAAGGTCCATCTATATTGTTGTAAATGATCCAATGTCATCACTTCTTATGGCTGAGTAGTATTCCATAGTATATATGTACTTCATCTTCTTTATCCAGTTATCTATTGAAGGGCTTTTTGGTTGTTTCCATGTCTTGGCGACTATGAACAATGCTGCAATGAACATGGGGCTGCATGTGTATTTACATAGCAATGTTTTTGAGTTGTGGGGGTATATACCCAATAGAGGGATTGCTGGGTCATATGGTAGTTCTATTTTTAATTTTTTGAGGAACTGCCATACTTTCTTCCATAATGGTTGTACTACTTTATATTCCCACCAACAGTGGATGAGGATTCCTTTTTCTCCACAACCTCTCCACACTTGTTATTACCTGACTTGTTGATAATAGCTAATCTAACAGGTGTGAGGTGGTATCTCATTGTAGTTTTGATTTGCATTTTTCTAATAGCTAATGAAGATGAGCATCTTTTCATATATCTGTTGGCCATTTGTATTTCTTCCTGGGAGAAGTGTCTGTTTATGTCCTCTTTCCATTTTTTTATTGGATTGTTTGTTTGTTGTTGAGTTTTATGAGTTATTTGTATATTTTGGATATTAGGCCCTTATCTGAGCTGTTGTTTGAAAATATCATCTCCCATTTAGTTGGCTGTCTGTTTTGCCGTAAGTGTCTCTTGCTGTGCACAAGGTTTTTAATCTAATGTAGTCCCATTCGTTTATCTTTGCCTTCACTTCCCTTGCCTTTGGAGTCAAATTCATAAAGTGCTCTTTATGGCTAAGGTCCATGAGTTTAGTACCTATGTTTTCTTCTATGTAATTTATTGTTTCAGGTCTTATATTTAGGTCTTTGATCCATTTTTAATTGATTTTAGTACAAGGGGACAAACTGTAGTTGAGTTTTATTCTTTTGCATGTGGCTTTCCAGTTTTTCCAGCACCATTTGTTGAAGAGACTTTTCTCCATTTTATGTTGTTGGCCCCTTTATTGAAAATTATTTGACCATATATGTGTGGTTTTATTTCTGGGCTTTCTATTCTGTTTTATTGGTCTGAGTGTCTATTTTTCTGCCAGTACCATGCTGTTTTGATTGTTGTGGCTCTATAATATAATTCGAAGTTGGGTATTGTAATGCCCCAGGTTCATTCTTTTTCCTTAGGATTGTTTTGGCTATTCGGGGTTTTTTATAGTTCCATATAAATCTGATGATTTTTTTGTTCCATTTCTTTCAAAAATGACATTGGAATTTTGATGGGAATTGCACTAAATTTGTATATCGCTTTGGGAAATATAGTCATTTTGACTATATTTATTTTTCCTATCCAAGAACAAGGAATATTTTTTCATTTTATTGTATCTTTTTAGATTTCCCTTAACAATGCTTTGTAGTTTTCATTATATAGGTCCTTTACATTCTTTGTTATATTTATTCCTAGGTATTTCATTTTTTTTGTTGCAATCATGAAGGGAATTATTTTTTTGAGTTCGTTTTCTGATGTTTCATTGTTGGCATATAGGAAGGCAATGGACTTTTGTATATTAATTTTGTATCCTGCAACCTTACTGTATTGGTTTATTGTTTCTAGTAGTCTTTTTGTGGAGTCTTTGGGGTTTTCAATGTATAGGATTATATCATCTGCAAATAGTGAAACCTTTACTTCTTATTTTCCAATATGAATGTCTTTTATTTCTTTCGCTTTTCTGATTGCTCTGACTAGAACTTCCAGCACTACATTGAATAAAAGTGGAGAGAGTGGGCAACCTTGTCTTGTTTCTGATTTTAGGGGAAAAGTCCTCAGTCTTGTACCCATTTTGTTGAGTGTTTTTAAACATAAAATTGTGTTGTATCTTATCATATGCCTTTTCTGCATCTATTGATGGGATTATATGGTTTTTGTCCTTTGTTTTGTTGATATGGTGTATTATGTTAACTGTTTTATGTATGTTGAACCATCCTTGTGGTTCTGGGATGAATCCCACTTGATCATGATGCATTATTTTTTTAATGTGTTGTTGTAGTCGATTTGCTAGTATTTTGTTTAGTATTTTAGCATCTGTATTTATTTGTGATATTGGTCTGTAGTTTTCTTTTTTTGTATTATCCTTGCCAGGTTTTGTTATAAAGGTTATGTTGGTCTCATAAAATGTATTTGGAAGTATTGCTTCTTCTTCAATTTTTTGGAAGACTGAGTAGAATAGGAACCAAGTCTTCTTTGAATGTTTGGTAGAATTCACTAGTATAGCTGTCTGGTCCTGAACTTTTATTTTTGGGAAGGTTTTGATAGTTGTTTCTATTTCCTCACTCCTTATGGGTCTGTTTAGGCTTTCTGCTTCATCATGATTCAGTCTAGGAAGATTGTATTGTTCTAGGAATTTATCCATTTCTTCTATATTGTTAAATTTGGTTGCATATAGTTTTTCATAGTATTCCTCAATAATTCTTTGTATATCTATGATATCTGTGATGATTTCTACTTTTTCATTTTGGATTTTGTTTATATGAGTCCTTTCTATTTTTCCTTAGTGAATCTTGCCAAGGGTTTGTCAATTTTGTTGATCTTTTCAAAGAACCAGTTCTTTGTTTTATAAATTTTTTAATAGTTTTCCTGTTCTCTATTTTGTTTATTTCTGCTCTGATTTTTATTATTCCCTTTCTTCTGCTGGCTTTGGGTTGCCTTTGTTCTTCTTTTTCTAGTTCCTTAAGCTGTGAAGTTAAGTGATTTACTTGGGCTCTCTCTTGTTTGTTCATATAGGCCTGTAGTGATATGAACTTCCCTCTTATTACTGCTTTTGCGGCATCCCCGAGATTCTGATATGTCGTATTATTATTTTTGCTTGTCTGTATGTAACTTTTGATCTCTGCTTTTATTTCTTCTTTGACCCACTAATTTTTTAAAAGTTTGTTGTTTAATTTCCACATTTTTGTCGATTTACCTCATTTGTGCAGTTGAATCCTAGTTTCAAGGCTTTATGATCGGAGAATATGCTTGGTATGATATCAATCTTTCTGAACTCATTGATGTTTTTTTTGTGGCCCAACATATGGTCAATTCTTGAGAATGTTCCATGTACACTAGAGAAAAATGTATACTCTGGAACTTTGGGATGAAATGTCTTGTAGATGCCTATCATATTCAATTGTTCTAGTGTTTTGTTTAAGGTCAATATTTCTTTATTGATTTTCTGTTTGGATGAACGATCTAGAGCTGTCAGCAGTGTATTGAGGTCTCCAAGTATAATTGTATTTTTGTCAGGTTTTGTTTTTAAGTCATTCAGTAGCTCTCTTATATATTTTGGTGCTCCTTGGTTTGGTGAATATATATTAAGAAGTGTTATATCTTCTTGATTCAATGTCCCCTGTATTATTATGAAATGACCGTTTTTGTCTCTGATTACCTTTGCTGTCTTGTAGTCAGCATTGTTAGATTTGAGTATTGATACACTTGCTTTTTTTTTGGATATTGTTTGCTTGAAGTATTGTTTTCCAGCCTTTTACTTTGAATTTGTTTTTATCCTTGTAGCTTAGATGTGTGTCTTGTAGGCAGCATACAGTTGGAATTTCTTTTTTAATCCATTCTGCTACTCTATGTCTTTTTATTGGTGAGTTCAGTCCATTTACATTTAGTGTAATTATTGACACTTGAGGGTTTTCTATTGCCATTTTATATATTGCTTTCTGATAGTTTTGTATCTTGTTTGATTCTTCTCTTTTGTTTTTCTATCATTTCTTTTTGTTTGGTTGTATCCATACTTCTTTTCTCTATTGCTAATTTTTACAAGCCATGTGCTTCTGTGGTGGTTTTTGCAGGGGTGGTTACCATTAAGTAATAGAAAGGATACATATCATGTTCATTGTAGTACATTCTCTCATGAGTGCTTTTGCACTCCATCCTCCTTTGCTACTGTTAATCTTTGTCCTCTCCCCTTTTTTGTTTTTGTTGTCACAGATTAAATTTAATTTTATTGTGTTCTTGATGGAGCTTTTACTTGTGGTTTTGTTTTGTTTTGTTCTTTGTATCTTGTCAGAAAACCCCTTTTAATATTTCCCGAAGTGGGAGTGTTCTGGTGATAAATTCCCCCATTTTTTCTGTATCTGTGAATGTTTTATTTCTCCTTCATATTTGAAGGGTAGCTTTGATAAATACAGTATTCTTGACTGGATGTTCCTCTCTTTCAGAACTTTAAATATTGGGGTCCACTCTCTTCTAGCTTGTAGAGTTTCTGCTGAGAAATCTGATGATAATATCATGGGCCTTCCTTTATATGTTGTATTCTTCCTTTTTCTGGCTGCCTTGAGAATTTTTTCTTTGTCATTGGTTTGTGCCAATTTTATTATGATGAGCCTTGGAGTAGGTTTAGGTTTGTTAGGGTTAAGATAACTCGGTGTTCTGTTTGTTTCTTGAATTCGAGGCTTTAGTTCTTTCCACAGGCTTGGAAAATTCTCGTCCATTATTTGTTTGAATATGTTCTCGACTCCATTTTCTCTCTCTTCTTCTAATATACCCATTATTCTTATGTTACTCTTTCTGATGGAGTCAGACAATTCCTGCAGGGCTATCTCATTTTTTTAAATTTATGAGTCTCTCTCTTCTTCTCTCTGTAGTACCTCTAGTTGCCTTTCTTCTATGTCACTAATTCTCTCCTCTGTCTGGCCTGTTCTATTGGCTAAGCCTATTACCTCGTTTTTCAGTTTATAAATTGAGGTTTTTATCTCAGATTGATTCATTTTCATAGTTTCAATTTCCTTGGTGAAGTATTCTTTCTTTTCATTGAATTTTTTTGAGCTCCCTCAATTGCCTTTCTGTGCTTTCTTGTATATCCTTGAGTATTTTTAGGACTTCAATTTTAAATTCGCTGTCATCTACCTCCGAGGTTTCTAAGCTATTGAAATTTTTTTCTATAGTTTTCCTTATCTATCTGAGCTACATCACTCTCTATTATATATACGTGATATTCAATTTCTTTTTCTCTAATGGCATTTAAGAGTAGTATTGTAAATAATACTAATAGGAGTTAATTAATAAAAAAAATAAGAGTAAAAATATAAATTTTTTTTGAGAAAATACAGTAAAAAACTGAAAATTATATTGTGCTAAATGGAACAAAAAATACATAGAACGAAGGACCTGAGTTGGAGAGTAGTGACAAAGAGGCCAAAAAGGAGGTAAAAATCCACAAAATGCTTCAAGGAAAAAATTTGGATCAAGAAAAAAATAATTTTTTTGTAAATGATGGTCAAATGAGAGATATAGTGAATGAGAAATGAAGAAAATAGAAGTAAAAGAAAAGAAAAAGAAAAAAATACATTGAAAGGTGCAATTTCTATTATATTAAGTGGAACAAAAACTACATAGAATGGAGAGCTGGAGTTGGGAGGAATGCTAATGAGATGAACAGTGAAGTAAGCACACAAAATGCCATAAAGAAAAAGTTAGAATCCAAAATAAAATAATTTGTTTGTGGATGAGGATTGAATGAGAGGAAAAGAGGACAGTGAAAGAGAAAAGAAGAAACCAAAAGAGAGGGAGAAAAAAGGAGAAAAGAAAAATAAAGAAGAGAGTTAAGTTTTTTGGAATGTAACCCTCATAGAGAGAGAGAAAAAAAGAATGGAAAATGTAAAACCTAGGGGGAATGAAGTTCAAAATGGAAAAAAAAAAAAAGAATAAAACAGGAAGAGGATAATAGGACCAAGGAGGAAGAAAAAAGATACAAAAATAAAAAGGAAAAAAAATGGAAAAAGTTATAAAGACTGTGGGTTCTTTCTGGTTTTGAGGTGTTATCTTTTTCCTTTTTCTTCTTTCTCTCTCTTTTTGGCCATTGGCACTGTACCCCAGGTTCTGCCCCTGTGGCACTCTTAGGTAGAGATTTGCTGTTGATGTGTCACTATGGCAATGACATAAACTAGGCCTCAGTCCCGTTGGTAGGCAGGGCGTGTCAGCATTTGCAGACTTTGACAATGGGGGATTCCATTTTCGCGGAGCCTCTCCCCCAGTCTTTCCTTCCTGAACCATCAGTCTGGGGACCCATCTGTGAAGTTGCCGCTGCCACTGCCTGGAGAGCAAGAGGCTCTAAGAGCTGCCAAAACCGCCCTCAATACCCACTCAATGCAGGGTTCTGGGTAAGGCCTTGCCAGCCCTAGCTGCCAGCATAATCAGTCAGGGCTGGGAGCCAATTGTTCCTCAAGAGTCTTTCTATCAGCCTCCAGGTATGTATAGTATGCCTCGGACCTTCACGCAACTACTCTCCCCAGGCTTTTTGAGCTTTGTAACCTGTATTGGCTGGCAGGAAGATGTCCCAGTCACTGTCTGCATAACAAGAGGTCTTAAAAGCTGCCAAGTCCCTCTTTCAGTCCTTTCAGAGCACAACCCTGAGTATGAAAGCTCTACCAACCAGAGTCACCAGCTTAAGCAGGGAGGGGAGTGAGCTGACTTCTGGTCAGGCTCCTTTCTAAGGTTCCCCAGGTATGTCTAGTTAAATTTGCCTTAGCTGTCCATGGTTCTGCTCTTCATAGGCTTCTCCCTTGTTGGGAAGCCTACAGCCCAGCCTGCCCAACTTCTGCAGTATTCTCTGAGGTCTGTTCCATATGAATGTGTTTTTTACCTTGTATCAGCTGACAGAAAGTTGCTCCAGCCACTGCCTGCTGAGCAAGAGGTCCTAAGAACTATCAAGTCCCTCCTCTGGGTTCTCTTAATTCATAGACCTGGGAAAGAAGACCTTGTCAGCCAGACCTGCTGCCAGCATAAACTAGCTAGGCAGTGAGCAGACTGCGGGTTAGGTTCCTTTCAGCGATCCACGGGTCTGCTCTCCATAGGCTGTCTGCAAGCTGCCTGTGTGCCTGCGCGCCCTTCCCCCAGCACTTCTGTAGTTTTCTTGTTAGCCTGTATGGCTGGGGGAAGTGCCCTGCCCAGAGAGGTTCAGGCATAGGGAAGCCGGCTTTTGTGCACTCCTGACATGCTGTTGTTCGGGGAGCAGGGATTATACAGAGGCTCTGGCTGCAGCCCATGCAGAAGGCCACTGCTGATAGTCTCCAACCCAGCCCCTCCGTCTGGGAATGCAGGTGCTCATGCCTGAGGTTCTAGGAGAAACCACTTGTACACTGCCCATGCTCATTGATCCAGAGACCGAAGATAAATAAAGTCCACTCTGCAGGCAAGCCACTCGCCCACCTCTGCCCAGGTTTGCTGCTGGTGTTAGCTCCGTGTAGGTTAAGCCGTGGGCACACTCTCTCCTTAGCTTGAATGTCTCCTAGCCCTCCCTTCCTCTCAGTTCCAAGTGAAAAAAAGTTTCCTTGTCAGTGAGGGAGGTAGAATACTCTGTTCTCCATCCTATTTCCTTCAGAGAGGTTTTTTAGCCACCTTTTCATCCAATCATACTTTTGTTTGATGCTCCTGTGATTGCTTTTATGTCTCTAGCTTTTGCATTTGTTGAAATTTCAGGGAGAGGTATTGGGAGCCCTTCTCATGGTGCCATTTCTCTGACATCACTCCCGGATTTGTTTTTAAATATGAGAGCTTGTTTGTTTGTTTGTATATTGAGAGGAATAGAAAAGGAGTCAAGAATGAGAGGCATATCATTCCCTGAATAAGTACAATGGGATAGGAGCAGTGTATTAATACTGTCTTTACGTGGGCCAAGGAGAAACCCACCCATTATAACAGTAGGGAAGGCAGGTGCACCGGCAGATTTGGTAAAGGACAATGAGGTTGAAGTGGAGGAGATAACACAGAAGATGAGATAAGATGAACATTTCTTTATTAAAAGGAATTGCAAAAAGATGATGGAAAGGATATGAATTTGTCTTCCAGAAAGTTGGAAATCATCAGAAAAATGTGGTAAGACATCTAAGGACCCAGCTGAGATCCATGGTAAAAATTTAAATGGCATCAAACTGCCAAATTGTCCACTGCTCAGAGGTAGACACCGAGTAAGTAGAAATTTAGATGTAATGAGGGATGGGATCCTGCTGGGCAAACATGATAGAGAGAGGTGCAACTGAATTGCAGATGTATGCAAAAAATGCTTATTCTGCCTTTCCTCCTGCTATAATGGGTGGATTTCTCTTTGCCCCATGTAAAGACAATATTAACACACTGTTCCTATCTTCTTGTGCTCATTCAAGGAATAATGTGGCCTCTCATTCATGACTTTTTTTCCACTCTTATCAATATACAAACAGATGAAATCTATACTGAATAAGAAGAAAAGGAAGAGATGAGGACCAGCTGCAGATGCTTTAAAAAAAAAAATTGTAGAAATGGAACAGGTGCTGTGGATAGATTACATTCCCTCGACAAGAAAAAAAGGCAGGAGGAGCAGGCATTTTGGGAGGGAAACATGGTCTGGTTGCAGTGAAAAGCAAAAGGAAAAGAAGGCATTTCTAGATCCTGTGCTGTGAGAATATGGGGGAAAGAGTAGACATCACTGACTCCAGAGTCTACAGAGGAAGTGAAGAGACCCAGTGGACAGAGGACAGCAGGCTCCACTTGGAGTCAGTGTAGTTGACAAAACAGGCAGGTTTGCTCATGATGGACAGTGAGGCCCAACCAGCGCAGTGGAAAGGGTTGGAGCGAGGGTCTGAGAGAAATAAAAGATCGGGATCCGTAAAATATTAAGGACTTACAACTTACAAAGTTTTTCCAGGAAGTTGCATCAATAATTGGAAACACATTTAAAAATACTTAAATTAAACTTTATGCAACAAATGCAACAGGGAATAATCTTTTCAAGTTTACGATGAGAACTTGGAGTTGACAACCAATGCTGCTTTACCATTTAATTAGCAAGTGAACCTGACTTGAAGGAACCACTGAGCTAAAGCCAGTCCTTTACTGTTTGTTTCATTAAGGCCACAAAGGTACAGAGAAGGTCCTGGCTATAGGAGTTTCCTTAAATGAACGAATGATTGAACACCAATACCTCCTATCTCCTAGTCCACAGATGATTGTTTAAAAGTTCCCACCATCCAGCCTGACCTGTGGTGGCGCAGTGGATAAAGCGTCAACCTGGGAACACTGAGGTCGCCAGTTCAAAACCCTGCACTGGTCTGGTCAAGGCACATATGGGAGTTGATGCTTCCAGCTCCTCCCCCCTTTCTCTCTTTCTCTCTCACTCTGTGTCTCCTCTCTAAAATGAATAAAATAAAATAAAAATTAAAAAAAAAAAAAAAGTTCCCACCATCCAACACAAATGACTGTTGGACACAAGATTCTCCTTAGAGAAAGGGAGATTTATATCTGATAAGATATGTTTGTTGTGGGTTATCTCACAGAAAAGTAAAAGGAGTATTATTTTGAGTAAAGAACAAAGACAAAATAAAATACCTTTGGTGTTCTCTTTGGCTTTTGTTTTCTGCCTTAAAAAAAACAAAAAGCTAAACTAAGAAGTAAGCCAATTTTAAGGAAGAGTCACACTTGATTTTTGCAAAGTACCTGTTATAATTTTCATTGTTAAAAATATTAGAAAGTCTTTCTTTTAAAATTTAATAAAAATTAAAATTTACTCCTAAATCCATCAACTGTTGTACACCAACTGCTGACATGTTGGGATGACATTTGTATCTTTTTTTCTCTGCGTAAAAATAATCTTTCAATTGGCATCACAACTGTAGACAGTTTTAATTATTTTTCATATTTTACTTTGGTGTTTTGTGTTGTATTTTTAATCTCATTTTGTGCACCATTTCCCATGTCATTGAAAAAAATATTTTCAATGACAGTTTATCATTGAAAATATTTTCTATATTAGCTATCATTAGCACTATCATTCTATATTAGCTTTAGATGTAGAGCACAGGGTTAGACCATCATGTGATTTACAGAGTGTGTACCCCACTGTCTCAAGTACCCACTTGGCTGGCCCCCATAGAGTTATTACAATATTCCTGACTATATTTCAGAAACTGTAATTTACGTCCATGTGACTAATCTGTAAGTACCAATTTGTGCTTCTTAATCCCTTCACCTTTTCCTCCAATGTCATTTCTTATCATCAAACTCATCATTTTTATGGATTGTAAAGCTTAGTATGAAAAATCCATATTCTATCAGTTTCCTGTTATTGGATGGCCTTATTGTTTCTAATGTATTTTGTATTATTAAAAAACCCACAAACTTCTAAATACATTGTTGAGTATGTCTCTGGTTATTCCTTTGGGTTACATTCCTAGAAGTGGTATTTTGAGGTCATTGGAGAAGAACACTGTTGTGATCATGACTGTATCTCTCTCTTCTTGGGTTATCTATTTTAAAGTCGGCCATTTTTGCTAAAGCAGGTGACTGTTATGGCTCATTATGCTAACTAAAAAAGCAGCACCTTTATTGGCACTTATTTTCAATGGATATTAAAAATAGAACTACAAATATACCTATTACATCTATAAACAGTCTATTTCAGCAGCTCCTAAGCATTGAAGAACCATGGGCTCAGAAGTTCAGAGGCCAATGTGGAAACTTTTCCTATTGATAAAAATTAATTCAAATAAATATGAAATCTCTATTGCATTCAAGGAATATGATCCCAAATAACCTCAAAACGTTATTTCCTTTTGTGTCTGCATTTTTTCTTTCTCTTTCTTTCTTTCTTTCTTTCTTTCTCCCTTCCTTCCTTCCTTCCTTTCTTCCTTCCTTCCTTCCTTCCTTCCTTCCTTCCTTCCTTCCTTCCTTCCTTCCTCTCTCTCTCTCTCTCTTTCTATTAACAATAAAACTTTTGCTTTTAGGACACAAATAAGACATTCCACTTTGCTGTTCAAGTATCCATTTACCTGGTGTCAGATAAGCTGAGCCCAGTTTCAAAAGGAAATGAATAACAAATTTTAATTTCAGGCAAAGCAAAGCTTTATATTTATTATGGATTTTGTTTCAAAATATGACACAAAATTAAAATGAGATAGCTTCTAAAAGTTGGGAACCCTTAGGCACAGTAAATCTTTGTAACCAGAGAAAATGAAACATCCTATGAAAAGATAACATCTGATAAGATGTAATAAAAACATGAAGCATGATACATAAGGTCAGTAGGATCAATAGAAAATAGAAAGTGAATGCATGAATTGCACAGTCCTACTCAGTCACCTAATGTTATTTGGAAGTGACAGGGGATTAAATTTCAAGTAAAATTGAACATTAAATGAGTCTGAACATGCAATACATCATTCCTAAATCTATCTATGTATTTCCAAAATGTGTGTCACTTTTTTTCCTGGAAATAACTAAGAGTCAAGCCAAGGTTAAATGAAAAATAAAGTGAGAACACAGATGTCATGAAATTTAAATGATTGCATTGCATTATAAGAGGGGAAGGAGATGGGAAGATGTGGTGTTCAGCAGCAGTAAAACATAGTTAAAACCCTGGCTGGTGGCTCAGTGGATAGAGTGTCATCCCAGTATGTGGACATCCCGGGTTTGTTTCCCAGTCAGAGCACAGAGGAAAAGCAACCATCTGCTTCTCCCCTCTCCCTGCTCCCCCTTCTTTTCCTTTTCCCCTCTTGCAGCGAGTGGCTCGATTGTTTCCAGTGTGGCCTTGGGTGCTAAGTTGGTCTGAGAGCATCAGCCTCAGACACTAAAAATAGTTTGGTACTTGAGCATCGACCCTAGATGGGTTGCTGGGTGGATCATAGTCAGGGGGGTGCATGCGGGAGTCTGTCTCACTATCTGCCCTCCTCTCACCTAAAAAATAAGAAAAAACAAAACAAACAGGCTTAAAACATAGTAAAAAGAGCAGCAGATATTTATACCTATAAAACACAGTCCAACTGACTGACTGACTCTTAATACTTAACCTTGAAATTATTAAGACAAACAGACAGAAACTAAAATTGCCAAAATCTACTCATAATGAAGCGTAGAGCAGTGTGACATTTATCCATCACAGACCTCTTATTCACAGACATTTTTACAAGCAAGGAGATATTTTTAAGAAATTTTTGAACCATTATTTTAGTAGTACAAAATGCCTTAGAAAGTGGAATAGCTTTGTAGCTCATTACAGCTAGGTTTCCATTCTGTCCTCACTGCGGGCTAGTTTATGAGATGGAAACATTTTCAGAGTCCTTCAAGCCTTGGTTTTCTCATCTGTGAAACAGTCTTGTTGTGAATGTTAACCCTGTTAAAATAAGGAAAGTTATGACATCTCTTATTTGATAACTTTCCAAACACTGTTAATTTTCTTTTTTTTCTGCCACTCAATCTCTGGTGGCTCCATAAAGATAAATTGATCTTAATTGAACATGTTTGTCTTTAATCTGTGGTTAAAATCAGTGTCTGAGATTAGAAGAAAAAGGGAGGAGGATAAAGTGATTAGAGGTATGACTCATGGTATAGGACCTTTAGAGTTTACATGAGACTTTTCAGGATAATTTGTCATCCTCTGAGGAGTTGTAGCTTTTTCTATATCCAAAACCTGAGGCTCTAGATGACAATGACTTTGAAACCAGTGTTCTCCTCCTAATGCTACCATCGCACCTTACATGTTCTATATGAATAATGAGGTTTAAAATTGTTTAATTTTTCTTAAAACATTTTACTGCACCTGGCTTTCTGCTCATTCCTAGTCTTTTCTATGTACTATCTGCTTCATAGAATTTACTATAGATGAAATGCCAAAAGGAAGACACTGCTACTGACATTTAAAATTCAGTGGGACAATTCCTTGAAAACCAGGCTATTGTCCTCATGAGATTTGCTAACTTGTTTTCTCTCTTCTTTCAACTTCACAAGAGTGACCTAGTTTGACTCATTGCAAAATTTTCCCATTGTGTAAAGATCAAGGCCTCCGAGTTGCATGACTCCAGGGGGCACCATCTTCACTGAATTCAATGGTTTTCTCGAGGGGATGCCATTATATAGAATACAAACTGAATAGTGTGCAAGGAAATAGTTCTATCCCCCATTAAATTCATTTGGAGTAAGAAGAAGTAGCATATGATGAAAAGCAAGTCAAAGGAAACAATTTTTGCTGCCCCCTTAGGTGGTGTAAATGTCAGGGAAGGTCATAGGCGGGGAGTGCATGAAGTGTTTGAACAGATGTGGGGGTCCCCGCTGGGGAAGCACATTTGATAGTTTGGGATATCATGGGGGGCAAGGATTCACGCTCTGCCACCCACTGATGAATCTGGGAAGGGGTTGCCTCGTAGGCTACATGCCCATCCACATGGAGGGCAGGCACGTGAAAGCAGAGGGCTGCAGATGGTTAGTTCCTGGGATGCTCTTGGGTTTGATACAGCAAAGACACATCTGGAGCAGCCAAGCATTCAGCTGAGATGCTGGGCAGAGGAGGTCACCTTTGGGCTTCTGCTCTTAGGGCTGCAAGCTAAATGGGATTCACAGTCAGACAATCAGAGGTTGGATGGCACTAGTAAAAGCTCAAGTGATGGTGAGGTAGCCAGAAAGCCTCATGTGCTCTGTCTACCCCCAGAGAAAAGACACTGACCACAACCCTGAATGCTAGCAGTGCTGACAGCTCCAAGGTGGATAAAGGGTGGTGCCCAGGAGGCCGGGGTAAAGAAGAAGGGCAAGGAGAGGCATAGCACCCCATCCTTGTACCCAGACACCATTTTTTAGGAGACAATCAGTAATATTTGGGTTAGAGAAGTCTTTGAAAGAGGGTAGGAAACTATATTCATCTAAATAATTTGGAAATGTCTTAGATGACATATTGGGTAAGCTTTTAATTAACCTGCTGGGTTGTAGAAGAAAAATATAAATAGTTACAAATAATATAGGAAAGTTACATTTCCCCTCCTGCCACATCTAAGATGAGTGAGAATTAATGAGAAATGCAACTACCTATAAAGTGTATACAACTTACATTTGCATGTCTCCTACAATTTATAAAATATCTCCAAATAGATTTTGATTTTAGATTCATATTCAAGGTCAAAAGCATGTAGCAGATTTTGTCAAGAGGTCTGGGACTTCATAAAGCCAGAGAAGCAGAAAGGAAATATGAATGTACTAGGTCAGTCATAATAACCTTGAAATGGCAGAAAAATGACTGGGATTTTGCCCTATTACACATGAAGATGTCAGGAAGTTACAGCAACTGTGTCAGTTCAGTAGTGAAGTGGAAATGAAACAGCAGGGTCATATATATAAAATGACATTCTACCACTTTTGCTATATCCTACGGTTTAGAAACAAGTAAGTCACAGGTTCTAAGTACACTCAAGGGAAAAGGGACACACAGAAGTGACTCATTTGAGGTTCACCGTAAGGAGCATTTGCCACACTATCCGTTATCCCAGTGAATTCAAAGTCAAGCTCAAGTGACAAGCTTTTCCTTTGATCTCAGCTCCCAGAATATAAATATGATGGAACTAAGCATTTATTTATGGTGATATTTTTTATTTGTCATGCCCTGTAATATACATGCACACACACATATATATACAACCTCCCACACACATTTAGGGCTAAATGTTAACAGGTATTGCTTTGAGAGTCCCCTAAGCTAGAATCTTGGATATATCTGAAACCTTTACCTGTTCTTCAGTCATACTATCCAAACCATTAGCAAATTATACTACATTTTCTACACAGACATGTAGACCCCTCATTTCCTCCCATTCATGAGTCTTCACTGTAGTTCAGATCTCTGCTACATGTCTGAAAAAGCATCCTGGCCATGATTTCGGATTCCAGTCTTTGCTAACTCCACTGAACCCTACCCAGCTATTACCACATAGAGATCTCATATGGTCCTTACGGCAAAGGCTCAATGTTTCCTTTACCTAAAATACTTGAAAAGCACTTAGATATTTCCTATTTCAACTACAAAATGTATAAAGGCTAAGGATAATTTATATATTATTTTTTGCTTAGGTAACAAATAAAAAATTAAAATCAAATTTCCAAAAAGCCAAATAAAACAAACAAAATGCCAAGGACATATTAAATAGGGCAAATTATGTATGATAAAATAAGGAAAATCCATAAAACTTTATTTGGAAGTCATGAAAACAAGACTTACATGAAGTTGCTTTGTTTTCATTTTCATTTTTCTCAAAATCAATGTGTGTAAGACAACCCGCATTTTTGTAGATCACTGTGTGAAGCAAAAATACTACTATATTACTGGGCGGCACATACAGGCAGCTGTGAACCAAATGGGCAAACCATTCTATTCTGTGTGCTGGTTTAAGGCTACCTGATGAGTCTAATACAAGTCATCAGATAGCCAAGGCAGCTCCTCTTAAACATGGATGCTATGAAGTTCTGTAGTTATAACTAAAAATTAAATCCTAACGGGGAAAAATAACATCACAACAGGACCACTGATGGCCAAGATCTGAACAATGTGAGACAGTTAACAGACCTATTACTTCCTTCCATTTGCTCTCAGGCATTAGGCTTTCCTTATACTTTTTAAACATGTAGAGAATCTACATGCTGCTACCTTCAAAAGTTTGAAAATATGGAGTAATTTATTATTTTACTAATTAACTGCGTAAGATTAATTTTGATGCCTTGCTGAATTTTGGGAAGTTGAATATGAAAGTTTGAAATTCTAATGATTACCAAACATTCATTTTGCTGACAAGAGTTTATGTACAGCTAAAACAAAAAAAAAAAGAGAGAGATAAATTTATTAACAAATTAGTATGCCTAGCCCAAGGAACTATACAGAAATAGAATAGTTGATTCTCATTCTTTCATAGTTTAAACAATATTTTAGGGGTCATTATTAAATATTTCAATCTATTGGTTATTACATTAATGTTAGCATATGACTATAGCAGAATTTCTTTTTTATGGTCAAAGAAAAATTGTCTTCCAGGCATGCTACAAAACTGTAGCTAAGTCTTTCTGAACAATTTAAAATGTTCTTTAATGATCAGTAAATATATACATGCAGGTCAAAATTGTGGTATATCCTAGCAATTATTTGTTTGTGTGTTCATTCTATTTGGTTTAGTTCCCTATACCATGAACAGTATTGATACTGCACTACTGTGATTTAAAGGTCCATTCTTGGACTAGTGTCTTCTTCTAATTAAATAGAACAGTGTTTTTAAGAAAGTGGCCAAAATTCCCTTTAAAGGCTTCCTCTCACTGGACCATTTATACAGTGTGTGATTCAATTTATTTTCTGGGTTCTAATATCTGATCTTCAACAAGAATCAGCAATTATTATTTTCAATGGAACTGCAATAATAAGTAAATTATTAAAATGTCAACCAAGTCACCAAAGTAAGCCATGGTACCCTTGGGCATTATCACTGACCTACAGATGCCATTATGCTTTTTCTGGCCACATTGGTGTTAGGGGCACCTCCTCTGCCCATTCTCTTCATGTTTGGTGGCCACATTTTGTACCTTGTGATACAGCCTGCTCCCTGGCCTCAGCTACATAGCTGAAGTGAGCAGTTAACAAAAGATGAGCTACCTATAGATCAGCAGCACCTGAAAGAGGAGGTTGGCTTCTTGATCACCTCCTCAAGAATCTGACCTAAAAAACATAAAGGAATAACAACAATTCAGAGGAAGAAAAAAGAAATAAAGGAAGATGAGAGAATAGAAAACACTCTTGAAAAGAAAAGAAAGAAAACTTTAGAGAAACCCATGATGCATAAGTAGTATGTAAAGAAAACAGAGAAACTCCATGGAAAGAATCCAAGTGACTTTGTGGAGAAAAATGAAGAGCCAGCTCATAGAACCACCACTTTCTGAAGCATCCCATCTCTGGGAACACTCGCATTAACTTTTTTCCTCCTTTGAAATTTCTTGAACATCTCCATTTCTATCTACATAACATCAACAACAATAAAATTTATTTTGCTACTACCATCTGGATGTGATAGTCAAACTATTACATAATAGTGCAAGGGGCGTGGACTGGCCTGAACAGATGCTGAACATGAATATCCACTACTTGTACATCCAGTGGCCTGGCAGGAACATTTGCCCTGATAATGCCATGCAGAATGTGCATCTATAATTCAGTGCTGGTAACATTATGCAAATCAACCTGTGCTCACCTTTGCTTCTGCTGTCAGGGCAAAACAATCATAAAGTTCAAAAGTAGCAGCAGGATCTCAACCTGGGCCTTTTTGACTTTTTTTTATGCAAGAGGTGGGGAAATAGTGAGACAGACTCCCACATGTGCCCCTACCAGGATACATCCAGCACCCCTATCTGGGGCTGATGCTCAAATTAACCAAGCTATTTTTAGTACCTGAGGTTGATGCTCAGACCAACAGAGCTATCCTCAGTGCCTGAGCCAACGCTCAAACCAGTCAAGCCACAGGCTGCGGTAGGGGAAGAGGGAGAGAATGAAGAGAGGGAGGAGGAGAGAGGTAGATGTTTGCTTCTCCTGTGTGCCCTGACTAGGGATCCAACCTGGGATGTTCATACCCTGGGGCCAATGTGCTAGCCACTGAGCCAACTGGCCAGGGCATGACTTTAAAACAGTATTAATTCTAGTTGAAGATTAGGTCATAAAAGCTGGACTAGCTGGCACTTTCTGAGTGTTTACTATATGCCAAATATTTCATTTAATCTTTACAACAATTAATACTTCACCCATTACAGAAATAAAGAAACTGAAATGAGTTTGAACAACTGGCCCAAGGTCACATAACTAATATATTTTGGAGCTGAGTATTAATGAGAATTAAACGCTAGAGCTACCATGTTTAACTGTGACACTATCCTGCTTCCCACTATAATATTCATAATGTGGCCTCCCAAAAGTCTGACATGAAGCAGGTGGTTGTGATAATTATCTATCATTGCAGTCGCTACACAAGGTTATCAGTGAAGGCTTTATTTGTATCATTTCACTGCTGTTCTGAAATCAAGAGTAAATATTAATGGCCCAGTACATAGAGAACTTAGCTTGGTGTTGTTACTTGTAGGCTGGTGCCCACGGTTCGGGGGACATAATGCTAAGACATGATGTGACAAGATGACTCATCTGCCCCTGAGCAATCTCAGAAACTGAGTCATTAGCTACCCTAAATCACCTAGAACATCTGAATCATGAGTCCAGCGAGAGCAATAAGAAGTGCAGCACAGAGTGAAGAGGCTGTTTGGAGAAAGCCAACGAGCAACAGAACTGTCTTCTGTAGCCTGGCCACAACAAAAACTGCATTATTTTAAAAGCAAGTTGGTCCTGTAGTTCTATGAATTGTTGCAGAATCTCAAAGTGTCAAGACAACGATGGTCAGGAGATAAATATCTGTCATAAACTGGATAATTACTTCAGTACTTACCTAATAATAGGATTTAGTCAGCTTAAACAGATAATGATGCACCTATATGCAATATTAATTTTTAAAGCTTGTTAAGGAAAAGGCCAGAATTTTATTTTCCTTCCATTTTAACATCCCTAGTTCAGTGAACATACTTAGTTTGACAACGATCCAGTGAGCATTTCCTGCCTGTATGGCAATATGCTAAGGGCCTGGGAAAACAGTAGTCGTAGCCATGCCTGCCTAAAGAAACCCGCAGCCAACCCACTGTTAATACTCACAGCTGCTCTCATGAAAGCATCATTAACAGAGTTAATTTATTCATTCATTCACTCAACAGTTAATGAGTATGTCCTTTGTATTACAAGCAGTAATAGAGTTAAAAGCAAACTAGAGTTTAAAGAAAGAAAAAAAAAACCCTGACCAGTGGTGGAACAATGGAAAGAATGTCAACCTGGGATGCTGAGGTCCCAGGTTCGAAACCCCGAGGCTGTAAAGTTGAGAGAAGGTTCATTCAGATAGAGCACAGGCTCACCAGCTTGAGCATGGGGTCACCAACTTAAACCCAAAGGTTGCTGACTTGAGCCCAAGGTCCCAGGGTTGCTGGCTTGAGCAGGAGATCACTGGCTCAGCTGGAATCCCTCAGTCAAGGCACATATGAGAAGCAATCAATGAACAAGTAAAGTGCCACAACTACGAGTTGATGCTTCTCATCTCTCTCCCTTCCTGTCTGTCTGCCTCTCTCTCTCTCACTAGAAAGAAAGAAAAAACAAAAGAAAGAAAGAAAGATGAAAGAAAGAAAGAAAGAAAGAAAGAGAGAGAGAGAGAGAGAGAGAGAGGGAGAGAAGGAGGGAGGGAGAGAGGAAGGGAGGGAGGGAGGGAGGGAGAGAGGAAGGGAGGGAGGGAGGGAGAGAGGAAGGGAGGGAGGGAGGGAGAGAGGAAGGGAGGGAGGGAGGGAGGGAGGGAGGGAGGGAGGGGGAAGGAAGGAAGGAAGGAAGGAAGGAAGGAAAGAAGGGAGAGAGAGAGAAAGAGAAAAAAAGAAAAAGAGAAAAGGAAGAAAAAGAACTGATAAGTCAGTGAAAAATATAGAGGAGTCAATGAAATATCTGAGAAATCTAAAATGAAATAAATCTCTGCTTACCTAGACAGACAAAGGTGAGATCTTATTTAAATTAAATGAATCCCACTAGGGGCCTTCAGAAATAAGGCCCTTCATGGAGAGTATCATGGTCCATGGGAGCTGGCACAGCCAGTCTATATGCTCTCCTAGGAGCCCTGACTCTCCTATTGGGTGAGCATATTTAGACTGATTAGGTCTGATAAGGGTGGAACAATAAACTGACACATTGTTAATGACTAAAATATCAGTGCAGCCTGGGGTATGTTAGAGGTGGTAAGAAACTATTAGTCTGCCAGTAACTGTATTAACTTGATTTACAGTATCCATTTGGTCAGGTCATGTTTGCTCATAAAATTATATCCTAATTCCTCTTGCTGGCGTAGAAAAAGTCCCATTAATCTTGTCCATTCTTGTTAATTTGGCATATTTCTCCTTAGACTACTCTATTCAAATAGAACTCCTAATTATCTCATTGAATATCCAGCAGTGACAGACTAAACATTTGCATTTACTCTTTCCTTCTCCTGGAATTGAATTCTGGTCCTTGCTCTTTAATGATAGTTCTCTTCTATTCTTCCTTCAAAATTAAACCCCACTTTAATAAAGAAAAAAGGGCTTCCCAATGTCCCCAGGTTATACCAATCTCATATTGTCATATTGCTGTGTGTTTCTGATTTTCCATGTGTAAAGCTGTATGTAATTGCTGTTACAGATTGAATGTTTGTGTCTCCCCTCTAATTCCTATGTTGAAATCCCAACTTCCCCAATTAGGAGGTGGGATCTTTAGGAGGGTTAATTAAGTCATGAGAATGGAGCCCTCCTGAAAGGGATTCGTGTCCTAACAAGAAGAGATATGAAAGCCTGCTTCCTCTTTGCTCTCTGCCATGTGAGGCTAGATGGAGAGACCATCATCTGTGAACCAGGCAGCAAACCTGGGATCTGCTGACACTTTGAGTTTGAACTTACCAGCATTCAGAAAAGTTAGAAATACACATTTGTTGTTTCAGCCGCTCAGACTCTGATGTTTTGTTACAGAAGCCCAAATTGACGTAGATAGTAGCATACTTTTCCCGTGTTTGTCTTCTTGCCACAACTAACTGACTTACAAGTTACTAGCGAGCACAAGTGTCACACTACTTCTCTTAGTCTCTTTGTTCCTGGTACTGTGATTACATACACACACAAAAGGAACAAAATTGGTCATCAGTGCTAATGTAGAAACACTTCATGATCTGGAAGAGCATCATTAAATTACTCCACCAACTTCATTAGGTTGAAAATAAAAATGGTGATGAGTTTTCTGTTTCTTTTCTTCCCAAGACTAAAGTTCTGGCTCTCTTACTAATTAGTAAGCAATATGAAGCACTAAAAAACATTACAGGGAAAATATGAGTTAGCAAAGAAATATGCTATCGGAACAGCAATAATAATCATGCCTGAGGAAGAAGAGAAAGAAATTTCAAGGTAGACAGTTTTTGTAAAATTGAACCCATATCTATTTTTACTTTTGCCTGGAGGTAAATAACCTCTACTAATTCAACTTTTGAAAGAACTCATTAGATTATACAGGCAAAGAGCCAAATGAGGAGAAATGAGTGACTATCACATGAAGTTCTGCCACTTACTATTTACAGGAGCTAACCAGGACTCATAACAATTACAAAATGACAGAATGCTACTACATAATCTCTATGATTCTTTTCTATTCTGAAATTTAATGATGACATATTTCCAACTGTTAAATCTCATATATCTATCTTAATGTTGAAAATCATATTAGTTCATAACAACTTTTGCAAATTTTTTGTATTGTGGTACGAACACTTAACATGAGATCTACCCTCTTGACAAATGTTTAGGTGCACAATAGAGTATTGTTACCTATAGGCACAACGTTATCCAGCATATCTCTAGAAATTATTCATTTTGTAGAACTGAAACATTATAATTACTGAACAACACCTCCTCATTCCCTAACAACCACCATCTACTCTCTGTTTTTATGAGTTTATTTTAGATACCTAATATCAGTGGAATCATAATATATTTGTCCTTTTGTGATTGGCTTACTTTACCTAGCATAATGTCCTTGAAGTTCACCCATATTTTGCATATGGTAGAATTTCCTTCTTTTTAAAGGCTGAATAATATTCCAATTACACATATGCCAGATTTTTGTTATCCATTCATCTGCCAATGAACATTTAGGTTGTTTTCATATCATGGCTATTGTGAATAATATGGCAATGAACATGAGCATGCATATATCTCATCAAGGTCCTGATATCAATTCTTTTGGATGTCTACCTAGCAATAAAATGATTGGGTCACATGGTAGTTCTATTTTTAATGTTTTGAAAAATCCCAATACTATTTTCTATAGTGGTTGTACCATTTCACATCCTCAAGAATGGTGTACAATAATTCTAATTTCTTTACATACTTGCCAAACTTGTTATCTTTTGTTTTATAAAAATTTTTGATTATAAAAACCCTTAACTAGCATTTAAAATCTTAAGAGTAAAAGTTTTTATCGCTTCTTTTAGGCCAATTTTCTTTTTAATACATAACATTTAATAAATGAAGGTAACATATGTTTCAATAATGAAACCCCTAGGTATAGACCCAAGAAAGTTAAAAACATATGCCCACACAAGAATTTGTATATGAATGTTCATAGCAATAATATTCACAATTGCCCCAAAGTGGAAGCAACCCAAATGTCCATCAACTGGTAAATGAAAAAACAAAATGTGGTATATCTAGTTAATAAATACTATTGAGCTATAAAAAGGACTAAAGTACTGATCTATGCTAAAAATAATAAATAAATAAATAAATATAGGTTAATTGACTTGACTTTATCAAAATAGATTTTTCAGTAATTAGTTCTATGATTTCTTCCATATGGTAGAGACAAGAGCAGTATGTGGTAAGTCCATTCAGAATCTAGAACAAGTCTGGAAAAAAATGGACTCCTGCTCTAGTATCTTGATTGATCAATATTAATTTGGTTTCATAGTGATGTTGAATGTATATTGTCTTCTAACATGAAATGTACACTGTGTTCAACCCGTTTTAGTAAATGGAGGTGTAGCAGTTAGCTATGAGGCATAATAAAGCATCTTAATATATAGTGATTTAGTGGTCATTTTTTAAACATATAGAAAAGCATGATTGATTGAGCATATGACTCTGCAAGTTGGTATTTTGAAATAGGTGGTTCATCTAGTCTTAGATTTACTAATGGGTATGCAACCTACTTCCAGGTCAGCTGAGACTGATGGTCAGGCACAGCTTGCTTTCCTGCACATGTTTTCTCACCTTCAGTAAGCTACACTGGATCTGCTCACTGCCAGAATGCAGGGATCCAAGAGAGCAAGAGGAGGCATGCCAAGTCTTCTGATGGTTAGGTTTAGAACAGGCCCACTATCACTTCAGCTATATTCTGCTGGTCAAAGCAAGTCTCAAGACACAGAGCCAGACCAGATTCAAGAGATGGTGAAATGAACTCTAATTCTTGACAGAAGTGAAGAGTCACATTGCAGACAGCATGGACATAGGGAGGCAGAAACCATTGTGATCATTTTTATAATCAATACTTCCTGACACTCTTTTTTATTTTATTTTATGCCTAAGATCTTATTTCTTGACACTATGCTCTGAAAAACTAGTTTCTCTTTCAAAGTGGTCATGACTCAATCAAAACATAAAGTCTGTTCTCCAAATCTAGTTTCCATGGTTTGCTTCCTACAGCTTATGCCAAACCTTTCTGATGTCAGGTTTTACCTGATCATTTCTTATTGCTGCACTCTTCCCAAACTGTGCTCCACATACCTACCTGGACTCTAATAAGACTGAATGAGCCGGATCCAGTTATCTTCTCCAATACAGTAGTTTTATTTACTCTATGAGTTTCATTCATGTCTTTACCATTGGATCATGCCTTTATCCTGGTACTTGCAAAACAATAAATGATTGTAAAATAGTTTTGTCATGAAAAATGTAGGAAGAAACAGGCAAAGAAGTTACATGGAAAACAAAAGCAATGGCTAAATGTGACAGGAGAGTAAAGTACAGTAGAATCTGCATTATTAAGTTCCTGGGAGGAAAACAAATCATAAGTGTGCTAATATCTCTCCTGCCAATCACTATTTCTACAACAAAGTGTGAAGGGGAGAAGAACTTGATGGTTTGATTCCTTTAGTAATCCCCAAGTCAAGACAGATGAGATGATGCATAGTAGCCTGGAAGAAAGAATTCAATTAGCTTTTGTAAGTGCCAAGCCAATGATGATGCTTAATGGAGTATTTCTTTGGTCAAAACTCAAAAGAATAAATGTGATCAAAAATTGGATATTTCATTTGTAGATTGCATAGCAGCCGTCAACTCCAATATGGAAAGGTAGACTGCTGGGAACTGTGAAAAGCAGCTATTTTATATTTATAGATGGCTCTGGAGTCTGAAAAATTCAGATCTAATGATATTTTCATCATGGACTCACTTTATCAGAAACTGATGACCTGAAATATGCCTGCTTAATGGACTTACTGTGGTGAACCAGGAGTTGTTTTCAGCTGGACTAGAGAACCACTGATGTGAGCTTCAGGATACAAGTGGATTTTATGCCATTTATTATCCAAAGAAGAAAATAGATTTATGGCCAATTTAAAGAAGAAAGCTTTTCGCTTTGAACAGTGATGACTGGGTGACTTGGTTACAATTCAGAGTTAAATACAAAAAAATGAAACTACAAAGTGAAGACCCAGCCAGGAATCAAGATGGTCAAATTGAGGTAGCCAGGCCAGAGTCAGAAGAACAAAGGTTAAAGGGAAAAGAGGGGAAGGCAGAAACTGGGAGGAGAGGCCAGGAGGAAAGTATAATTTATTGACTCCTGGCACAATAGCAAACACTTCTCAGTCCACAATCTTTCATGGTCAGTAAGAGTCAGGGCAATCACTTGACCTGCTTTGAATTCTTGGACACTAATAGACATGGCAACTTGTGAACTTAGATCTACTTAAATACCAACTGTTAAAGACACAAACTTATTTATATTAAGAACACATGAAACTCTAAATACAAATAATATGATGGGTAAAAATGTTTGGAGCTTATTTATTTTAAACATGTTTGGTTATAATATGATGTAAGCTTTAGTTAACAGCTCTTTGTAATCATTCATAGTTTTGATATAAATCATCTTGTTTTTCATTTAATAAATACAAATTATTTTAGAAAGCTCCAAGATTTAAAAATAAATGAGACTTCTTCCATCTCATATTTTTACAAACATTTACTGCTAACCCTAGTACAGTATTATGCCCATTATCCTTTCATTTTATACAAATATGAGAAATTCTACTTTAGTATTTTGTCAATCTAGAATATCCAGTACTTAAAAAAATATGTTATTGAACACAGATACTCAAGCCTAACCCATTCCCAACTCAGTGACAATGAACTATAACTACTGAAAAGAAAAAGTTTCAGCCAGCCATGGGAGAATTCGATGAGGTTAAAAAAAATATATTAACACAATTAAAATTTTTGTTGTATTATGTATGTATACGTATATATGTACATAAGTGCTAGATGACTATAATCATTTTCCAGTGTCTTAATTTATTTTATTGTTAGATTAAACAGTATAATGTGAATAGCATTTAAGAAAAAATATTTTCTGGTCTTTTATCAAATAGTTGGTGACAGTATGTGATTAACATATGCATAAGGAGAGAGAAGAATGACTGGAGAGAAAAAGTTCTAAATGTGCTTTCATTTGAAATATTTATCACCATCATATGTTTTTTACTCTTTGTTCTTCATCTGAAATTGACTAACAAATCCATGGGTAAGGGAACATCTTGTTGGCTAAGTACTGAGTTCATGTAAACCCTTTGTTTACAAATCTATAATGTCCAGGTTAAAGTTTTTCAGACATTGTGAGGAAATTATAATATTCTTAGCCTTTATACATTTATATTCTTTTATAAAAATTGTATTAATTTATGTGTCTATACATAAGAACTAGAAGAGGATCTTTAAAACCAGAGATTATCCATGTGGTACAATGATAAAATTAGTGGGAAGTCTTCTCTCATTTGTCAACTCATTTTAAAAGTTGTTGGAAGATTCATTTTTATATCAAAATGAACTCTATAATATTACTGAAAAATCTAAAAATATTTTGCATATTACATATTCTATATAATACTTATAGTTGTAAAACTGTAAGTATTTATATGAAAAAATATTGAGCAGGTCAGTTTTCTGTTGCTAAAATAAGATGTGTAGGTTATATGTATGATGGGAAGGCATGTCGAATTAAGCGGCATATGGATGAGTATACGTATATTAAGCACAGTTAACAACAAATAAGATTTCTTACAACTTCCATATAACAAATACCCAAACTCTAAAATAAAAATTGACTCAGTGCCAAAAGACTTGCTCTGAACTCCTGTGTTAGAGCCAAAGGCTTAACTCTTACTTAGAATCTATTAGACTCAGTGAACTCTCTTATCCAGTGTCCAGTCCATGGAAGATTAAAAGCAGGGAATGGAAGGATTTGGAGAAGCAATATTAGGTGAGGAGAATGTTGAAAAATGCAAAAACAGCAATAGCTGAAAGTTCGACAGACGTATAAAGACAGAATTGGGTTGCATGTTAAATCATAACCATAGAAATAACTATGGCAAGCATATTTAATATGCACTACATGTTTCTCTTATAGTATATGCTTTTATACTATATACCAGGCACTAAGTAGTTTGCAGGGATTATTTTATTCTGGTCTTCTCGACGCTCCTGTGAGATATTTAGTATAATTATTTCCATTTTATATATGAAGATTTTAAAGGCTTAGGGAAGGCAACTAGAGTCCCCATGCTCAGAGAGTTAGCAAGTTACAGAGTTAGCATTTGAACCCAGATATACTGACATGAGAAACTTCCCTCAACATATTAATGATATAATTGTGATTAATATTTTCTGTGCAAGAAAGTATGCAGATGTCCTTTTATACCAATTATTTTGGATAAAAAAGTAATCTTTAAGGGTATAAGGCTCAATTATCTACAATAGAAAACCTACACATATGGGTACCCATTTTCTAAGCAATGCAGCATTGTGTTTCTCTCTACTTGCTCACTAATTTTTACTTCTAAGTTACAACTCAACTCATGTTGAGTAAAATTAAATGAGATTTTCAACAAAATGTACTTCCAATACCGAGTATTTTTTCTTTTCAGATATTTTAAACTCTTTAAAAAATTTCCAGGAACATGATTACAGTTTTCTCAAGGGTTTTTAATAAAGTCTAAGTAGATGTTCTGATATTAGCCTATAAAATGCTGAGTCAAAAACTAAGGGTAATTTAGTTTTGAGAACTTTTAAAAGTGTTATACAGTTAAGTCACCTCAGGGCCATATTCTATCTGCTAGTTCTATTTTATTATAGGACTTAAAAAAAAATACAATGGCATTTTCTCTCCTCAGCTGTGTATTCAGAAACTGATAATAATAAAAGCATGCTGTGTTTGTGCAGTTGAGGGTTTTTCAAGCACTAACTTTTTGAAGTGTACCCACCGGACAGCCAAAGTCCTTTGTGCATTGGCGTATTTCTTAAAGGTTAAGCCAAGAGAACTCCTGAGTGTCAGGAGCTGAATCATTTTGTTGAAGCTGATTAACTGTAAAATTTATTGTGTGGAATAGGTAACATTTCTAAGATACCATTTTCCCAGTTTTCTGCAATATGTGCTGATGTCTGTGCAACCAATTAACTTAGGTCTGGCCTGAATATCTTAAGGGTGGTAGTTAAAAGACAGCTCCTTACAGAGTCACATAACCTGAGCTCGCAACTCTCTACCAATTCCCCAGAACCACTAGAAAGATGTTAGTTAGCCTGTGTTTACTGGCAGAATCAGCACAGTCAAATATGCAAGATTTACATACATATACATATGTCTTATTACAATTGGGTCTCACATCCAATTGAAACAGATATCCACTACCAAAGAAACATAATGGAACCTGTCCTTTGAAGACATGATCTGATACCTCAGAAGAAAGAAAGATGGACAAAAATAAAAGAATTTAGGACCCTGGCAGTTAGCTCAGTGGAAGAGTGTCAAACTGGCATGTTTGATTCCTGGCCAGGGCACACAGGGGAAGCGCCCATCTGCTTCTCCATCCTTCCCCCTCTCCTTTCTCTCTATCTCTCTCTTCTCCTCCCACAGCCAAGGCTCCATTGAAGCAAAGTCGGCCCTGGGTGCTGAGAATGGCTCCATGGCCTGCACCTCAGGCAATAGAATGGCTCCAGTTGCAACAGAGCAATGCTCCAGATAGGCAGAGCATTGCCCCTAGTGGGCATGCCAGGTGGATCCTGGTTGGGTACATGCGGTAGTCTGTCTCTCTGCCTCCCTGCTTCTCACTTCAGAAAAATACAAAACAAAACAAACAAACAAAAAAAGAATTTAGTATTATCATTTGAATATTTTTAAGGTCATAAACTAAGCCCAGTTGGTTATCAGAAAGACACATATACAAGACCTTACAAAGTTTGGATTGGTTGCCATCATTGATACTCATGTTGAGATCAAGGTTAGAAGGCATTACATGCATACTGTAGACAGAAATGGGCATCAGAACCATGCACTCTGACTCTTTTGAGCCTCAGATACATCATTGGCAAATCCAAGGACCTGGATTACTTTGGTGGCGTATTTTTTTTCTTAGTATTAGAAGTTTTTTATAAAATGAAATATCATGTGGAGAGACATACACACAAAGATTACATAGGAACTGCTTTGATTGAACCGAGTGGAGTTATGGAACTCATCTACAACACAAGGAAGGCTTCCAAATAATATGTGGCACAGAGGAAAATCACCAGACTGTTTAATCTCAAAGGTTTATGATTCTGTCCTTTTAATTGCTGTCTGTTATATTGATTGGCTGTTTCAAAACCAAACTTGTGCACAAAAATCAGTGTAACAAAGTGTTATATGTGACTCCTACTAAGGTAGTCATTTCAATGGTCACATTAGAGGCCTCATAATTTTTTTTTTTTTTTTTTTTTTTTAGTGAGGGACAGAAGACAGACACACAGAAACAAGAGAGAGAGATAAGCAACATCAACTCGTAGTTGTGGCACCTTAGTTGTTCATTGATTGTTCCTCATATGTGCCTTGACTGGGGGGCTCCAGCTGAGCTAGTGACCCTTTGCTCAAGCCAATGACCTTGGGCTCAAGCCAGCAACCTTTGGGTTCAAGCTGGCAACCTCAGAGTTTTGAACCTGGGTCCTCAGCATCCCAGGTCAGTGCTCTGTCCACTGTGCCACCGCCTGGTCAGGCGAGGCCTCATAATTCTGGAATTCAATTATTTTTCTGGACCATAACGTCAGTTAATAAATTTGAAATTTTTTGTTTAATTTAAGAGACTACATGATGTTATTTTGTTGTTAATTGACATCACAGCGTACTATCAAATTTAGAAATAGTGTCTGAGTTTCCTCAAAGTTCTCAGGCTTGGATTCTTAGAAACTTTGTTTCAAACAAGATGTTTTCACTGACCCGTTATGACAAACAAGAAGCTCTAGGGAAGAGTGTATTTCTCTAGAGGGAAGGGCAGGTTTTAGAGTCAAATGGAAAGAAAAAGTTGAGCCTTGGTACTACTGTCTCTAATACAAAGTGTCCATAAAGGCATGGTGCACTTTTGACTGGTCAAAAGGTCAAAAGTGCACCATGACTTTATGGACACACTGTAGATTTCAGCCCTCATTTGATGCTCGTTAGAACCACCTGGGACTCTTTTAAATCAGACATGCACTCAAACCCTACCCCCAAATTAAATCTGAATCTCTAGAGGCGTCCCCCAGACATGGGTGGTTTTTGTTTTGTTTTTACATAACTTTTAACTTTCAAAGAGTTGTACATTTACAATAAGTTTCAAAGATAATTCAGAGAATCTCTATATGCCCCACAGCCAATTTCCACTAGTATCATCTACCATTAATAGGACATACTTGTTACAATTAGTACATCAAAATTGATTATTAACTGAAGTCATACCTACTTCAGATATTCGTAGTTTTAACCTAGTGTTCTCTTTCTGTTCCGCGGTCATCCAGGACACCACATTACATCTAGTCATGACATCTCCTCAGGCTCCTCATGGCTGTGAGTTTCTCAGACTTCCTTTGTTTTTGATGACTTTGACAGTTTTGAGGAGTACTTGTCAGGTATTCTGTAGAATGTCCCTCAATTGAGATTTATCTGATTTTTTCCTCCCATGACTGAACTAAGGTTATGGCTTTTTGGAAGAAAGACCACAGTTGTAAAGTCACATTCTCCTCATATCACATAAAGAGTACATGCAACAATACGACATTACTGTTGATGCTACTGACCTTGGCTGAGATAGTGTCTACCCGGTGTCCTCACTGTTCAGTTATGATTTCTGCCCTTGATAATGCACTCTGCGCAGCCCACACTTATGGAGAAGGTAGTTACGTTTCACCTCCTCAAAGGGGAATAGTTACATAAATTATTTGTAATTCTTCTACTCAGAAGGTTTCTCTATGCTTGCTTATTTATTTATTTATACAATCATTTATATCAGCATTGCCTCATGGATATTTATTTTTTACTTTGGGTGATACCCTAATATCATGTTATTTATTTTGCTGCTAAAATTGTTGTAAGGTTGACTATTGAGAGCTTTTTCTATGTGTACCTGTGTAACTGTGGACACTTTACAAATCCTATCCTTTTTTTTTTTTTTTTTTTTTGAGCTTCAGGCTCATTTTTGCAAATGCCCTGCCTTGGCCTTCGAATCTACCATTTCTCCACAAAGCCCAGGTTCTGTTTTATTAGAGAATAGTATTGGGATTCAATATCTGAGAATTTGGTGTGCTTGTTGCTTCTGAGGTGTTGCTTCCAGATACCCTCAGAAAACAGAGTTAGAAAAAAGTGTGTGTATTGATAGTAAATGAAAGATGAGTTCATAGTGATGTCTCTAGGTCTCCCCCATTGCCCCGTGGGTCACACCAAAGTTCTCCTCTTGCGTATCTATAACCTCCTCTTCCAGCAGTGAGAAATATGTCTCTAACCATTAATCATCTACGTAATTTTTCAATTTCAGTATATATTTATAATGGTTTCAGAACTGTCGACCTGTGTCTCTGCAGAAACTAACTTTACCAACTACAGTGCAGTGCTTATGAACAGTTGCCTTTAGTTTTTAGTCTCTGCTCAAGTCCAAAGTTACTTTGGGCAGCACCCTGGTCCGCCTCCTCCTTCAGTGAGGTGATATATGCATAATGCGGCCAGAATCTTTGTTCCAGTCTGCACTCCCTTTGGGAATCTCTGAACTTCTAATTGATTTTTTTTAAGTTTTCATACAGTAATATTCAGTGTTTGATCTGTAAAGTTATGTGGGTTTTGACAAGCGTATACTGTCAAGTAGCCACCAGCAAAATATCATACAAAATATTTTCACTATCCTAAAAAGCAGCCAGAGTGCTTTTTCTAAAGCTCATGAAGAGATTCTACTGTGCATCCAGAATTAAGAACCACTAGACTTTTTTGTTAAGGTCGGGTTCTGGTATATCCAAGAGCTTAGATTGTTATTTCTTAGCTCAGAGTCTAGAAGATTGGTGTGTGTTTAACTGAGAGGCCTTTTCCAGTTAGTTAACCTCTCTGTCTGTTCTGGTAACATACTCCCAAATTGAACATTAAACATCTGCCTCAGGCGTGTTGGAGGATTTGAATAGATTATTGAAGGGAAAACACAATTACAAAGTTGGAAAGGAGTAGGTATTTAGTAAATGTTAGCCATTATTATATTGCTTTCACTATCACTAGTTTTATTCCAGAGTTACTCCAATCCAGTTTGTCAATAATGTCTCCACAGCTATTAACATGGCAGAGAAGAGGGAGGCGGGAGAGACAGAGAGAGAGAGGAAGAGAGAGGGGGAGGAAGAAACAGAAAGAGAGAGAAAATCTTTCATCTTTGCTTTTTCATTGCTATGTATTCTAGATTAGGCATTAACTAGGTTGCTGCCCCACAGGATCACTTGGGGTGATATAAAACTTCTGATGCCCAGCTACCTCCAGGGTCATTAAATTAGACTCTGCTCACAGTGGTGGGGCAGAGAAACTGGCTCCAGTACTGTTGCATGAGCCCCAGATGATTTCAATGTGCAGTCAAGTTGGGGAACCACGAAGCAGAATGGGAGAGATCCTCCTCTACTCCAATTCCTTCACATTTCTCTTACTTACTATGAGAAGAGACTTCTAGACTTCAGAAAATGATCAGAAAGAGCAGCTTGGCTGAACATGCATATGAGTCAGGGTAAAGGAATAGTATAGCTATGACGAGTCAAGTAACTTCCTCTGACTATAAATGTGCTTCCAAATCCAATCGTCAGTACTGTGCGTCATTCGATTGACTAAACACAGTTCAGGTGAAGGCAATTGAAGCATCTGTACCCATCAGATCTTCTGGATCAAATGTTCAGCTCTCCACCTTGTCATTACTTCCTCTTCCAGACTATGGCTATTCACCCTCTTAATGATGTGTTCAATCTCAACAATTACTGTTAAAGCATTTTATTAGAGCCTAATCATTTTCCCCTGCCTGGGGATGGGGACAAATATATACATATACATACATATATATATATAATTATTCTTTGTTTCCCTTTTTCTTTCCCTTCCTCCTTCCCTCCCTTCCTTACTCCTTCCTATTCTTCCCTCTCTATCCTCTTTTCTAACCCTCCTTCCTTCCTTCATCTCAGCATTTCCAAAACCTTTTTCAAATAACTTACTTTAATGTGAAATGTTAAGAGATTTTGAAAACCATTGCTGCCTTAACAGCATCTAGAAAATACCATTTCCTCTCTTCAACATCTGCAGAACATGGTAGCTTATTTAAAACAAGGTGATGGTCTCAGTATAAATCTATTTCTATTAAATTGCTCATACACATTTGATTAGGTACATTTTGTAGGATGATGGGAGAGAAATGTACACTTTTAATAAAACTATGTTCCATGACTCAGAGTAGTAAATAATTATATAAACATAAAAAATATCTTACACAATTCTCCTCCCTCAAATGGTACAGTTCAGTGTCACTTATCAATGAAGCCAACCTTTTACACTCAAAATACCTTATTTCAGTTAGCGGTATTAGAAAAACTTTATAATTAGGAAAGCAGTTTTAAATGTTCTTATTCAAACTTTAGTAAACCTCTACCACTTTTCAGATGTTTGTATATATACTGCACACAAAAAATGGGGGATATCGCAAAATGAACTTCCAAGATATTTGACTTGTTGTTTGCTTTTTTTTTCTTTTTTACAGGGACAGAGAGAGAGAGTCAGAGAGAGGGAGATAGATAGGGACAGACAGACAGGAACGAAGAGAGATGAGAAGCATCAATTATCAGTTTTTTGTTGCAACACCTTAGTTGTTCATTGATTGCTTTCTCATATGTGCCTTGACTGTGGGCCATCAGCAGGCCAAGTAACCCCTTGCTTGAGCCAGTGACCTTGGGTTCAAGCCGGTGAGCTTTTTGCTCAAATCAGATGAGCCCGCGCTCAAACTGGCGACCTCAGAGTCTCGAACCTGGGTCCTCTGCATCCCAGTCCTATGCTCTATCCACTGCGCCACCGCCTGCTCAGGCTGTTTGCTTTTCTAATGTTCTTGTTTAATAAAAAAAAGTCAAATAGTTCTTTTTATTATCACATCATATTCATTTTGAAATATCCCCTAATTTTTGTGAGCAAATATCACCTCACTAACTCTTTATACTAACCCTCTAAAAAATTATCCTATCATAAAGAGAAGGTTGGGGGAAAGATTTAGAAGAAATAAAATATGAGCCTGAACCAGAGTTCTCAACCTTGACACCAATGATATTTTGGGCCAGATAATTTTTAATTATGGGGACCTGATCTGTGCATTGTAGGGTGGTTCACAGCACCCCAACTTCTAAATACTACATGCCAGTAGTACTTCCCTTCTCCAAGTTGTAAAAACCAAAATGTCTCCATTCATTGCCAAATGGCCTCTGTGGGACAAAAAAAAAAAAAAAAAAAAAGCCCCATTAATTGGAATCATTGGCTTGAACCTACACAGCAAATAAAATGAGAAAGTCAGTGTTGCCACTTTTCTGATGAGACACTTAAGCTGCTTCTTAACGATAATTCCTTCATGTTTCAAGACCCATCATGTGCTAAGCCCTTTCTAAAAAGCCATTGTCTTTATTACATGATGCATTCTTTTTTTGGTGAAACCAGCTAGCGCAATTGTGTTCTACATTGGCTTGTGCCATTGTAACAGACAGAAGCCACCAGTTTTTGTCTTGCAAATGTGTGGCATTTGTGTAAAAAGGAGTGTCCAAATGAGTCTCATCCCCAGTAAGGCAGATGGCAGGCCTGTGATTTTATCTCTGGAGATACAGCACATTGGTATCTGAGCTCCACAGTATGTTAATCTCCCAGCATAGATGCTATTTTCCAAATGGGCATTGTTTTTTTGTTTGATTGTTTTTTTAATCATTAATAAATCCTTTGTACACAATGGTGGTGATTAGGTTTTTCTTTATCTTTTTGGCATTTTGTTTTTCTCTTCTAAATGTTAGACAGATTACTGCTTCCTAGACTCTTGTTTCTCTCAATTACAGGGATTCTCTTAGTTTCCCAATCTCCTCATCATTGGCATCATTGGCATCATCAGCATCATCTTCATCTTTCTCTATAAAGTTCCCATTTCCTTTTATAAAGAATCCACATATTCCTTTATCTTCTCTCCCCTTCAGTAAGTAATCTCTGTTCTGCCTCTGAGAAAGCTGAATGCCTGAGTACCACCCTCCCTCAACAAGTGATAACCCATCTGACTGTCTACATCTATAGGTATATAGATCATGATGATAGATAGATAGATAGATAGATAGATAGATAGATAGATAGATAGATAGATAGATGGATGATAGATAACACTAGGGAACAATATTTTTATTTTCTGTCACATGAGGTTTTAGAACTGTTTCTATATATTTCTGCATAGCTAATTCCAAATCTGAAATCTGTTTTTTGGTGCATGCTCTAGTTTTTGTGAAATTTTAATTTCTTTTTGTTACAGTTAATGGCATGCATTGGTTTTTAAATTGGAGTTAAAGGGCAACGACTCTTGAACATAGCAACAAGGCAATTAATGTTTTACAAACATCACTTTTACATAATTGCAGTTGTTTCTAAATGTAAAAAAAATATTATCTGATAAAAACACCCTCTTATTTTGTTTTGAGATTGAATCATGGCTTCTTTGAGCAGGCATAAATGTAAGAATAGTCCTGACACTTTCTGTTATATATTTGGCTGTTATACACTGAAACGTCAAAGACACAATATTTCATCATTTGTGACACATGCATATATTGCCTATTTTCAAGTTCCCCTTGGCGATCAAGACAAGAATTGGGCTCCTCATATTGTGTGTCATAATTGTGAGGAAATGCTTCATGACTGGACTAAAGGAAAACCCAAAAAAAAAAAAAAAAAGCCTTTTGGTATTCCCATGGTTTTGTGGATGCAAATTTTGTTCCCCAGTGTAAATGATAGATATAATTCTTTCTTAAGATCATTTTTAAAAAGAATTCTGGGCTGGCATTTTCTTCCAGGTCATTTTCCTAGATAAAAGTATTAATTGAGTCAAAATATCCTGTTGAGTTTCTTTTGACACTGAATTTCAGAAGACCCAAAGTTAAGCCCAGAACTTCTGAGTGACTCTGATGCACTTGCCCAAGGTTGAGTTGTGCAGCATTCAGAGCGTAGGAAGTAGAGACAGGGCCTGCAGTCCTGTCTCAATAGCTTTCCAGGAGACAATGACTGTTAGCAGATCAGGAGCTGAACTGCCTAAGCACACAAGGTCTCTACTTAACACAACAGGAAGGTTTGCTTTTTCAAACTCTGCATACTACGTATTACAGGAGCTAGAGATTCTTTCCTTTTAACTGGTAGAAAATACCCTCAAAATTGAAAAAGGCATCAACAGTTAATTCCAAGCTAGACAGAAAAATTTAATCTTTTATCAAATTGTATTTGGGGAGTTTGGAAAGTCTGCTATATCGTGCTCCTCCCTATGCCATACCTTCCTAAACACCTCCCCTATTACCATTACTCATCTTCTTAAAGGTTGATTCCTTGCTTCTAATAAATGTTGAGATCTCAGAAGTTCATGGCTAGAGTGAAATAACTTTTTATGGGACCATGTTAACACAATCATTAGGTATATTTCAAGGTAGTGTTTCCTAAAACTTTGTCTTCAAAAGATGCTACCTTTTTAAAAAGATCAATCCTGAACTGCTAAAAGTATACTGTCGCCCTTCTCCTGTCCACTCCTGATTTCTAAGAACTGCCTCTCCAACCCATGGATCTGTGTGTAACACATCCTCTGAGGTTTTGCAATTCATAAGCAGATTTGAGTCACGGCTCTAGAAGAATCCATGACTGGAAACAAATCTCTTAACAGGGACTGGAGCTCCAGGACTATGGACCAGAGGAGAGGGTCTGGATAGTTACTGATCTCAATATTTGCCTAGCACTACGCCTAATAAACTATTAGGCATCCAAAAAAAAAAAAAGCCATCAAATAGTGAAACAATAGCATTAGCAGAATATAATCAATATTAATAGCTGCACTTATTATTTAGGTGAAGAAATAAGGTAAGAACTTAGCATACTTACTTTGTGTCATTCTTACAGTGATTTCCCTCCCCCAGAAAAATAGTATTATTGACTTGCATTTTACTGTGCTGATAAACAGGCTCAATGAGTTGTATTAACTGACCAAGGACACATTTGAACCAAGATTCCAATCTCTAAAATGTGTGCTCTGACTGCTATGCCTGTCTGTCTTTCCCTTCCTGTCTTCCCTCCACAAATACTTATTGAGCACCTACAGGTGCTGGGGATACAACAATAGGATGATGCCAAATAGTCCCTCTCTTGTGGAACTTAAATTCTTATGTGAAGGAAATATATATCATATAGTATGTTAGGTAATAAGCATTATGGAATAAACTTGGAGCAGGAAAGAGGAATGAGGAATATGTGAGCAGGTAATATCATTTTAAATGGACTGGTCTGCATACACATACTGAAACAGTACCACCTTAACAAAGAGTTGAAGAGAGAGAGGAAGTCACCAAGGTATCTGCTTACAAAGCGAGGTTACCTAGAGACATTCTAACACTTCAGGTCTCATTTTATTGGGCTAAATTCCCATAACAAGAAAGTATGTCCTAGAATTGCAGAATCATACAACTAAACCAGGCTGTAATCTAAAATTTATGTCACTTAACTTCTTAATCATGGCAAAAATCTATTACATACCACCCTCCTTATCTCCTACTGCTGCACTTTTGTCCATGGAACTTACACCATTTGCTGTACTATATATTTTACTTATTTTCTTCTGTGCCATTGTAATGTAAATATAATAAAAGCAGGAATTTATGTTCATTTTGTTCACATATATCTTCAATTACCCAGGAGATTGCCTGATATATATTAGACCCTCAATAAATATTATTGAGTCAAGGAGTTCCATACAAAAAAAGTGAAAGCTTCAGATACTAGCTAAACATGTCTGCTGAGGGTGAGTGCACAGTATGAAAAGGCCTTACACTGTACTGATGACTTATTAAAGCAAACAAAAACAGGTGAACAGAAAACCTTCCTTGTACTACCTCAAGAAGTAGGTGAGAAGGAATGTGCCTGACCTGGAAGGACATACAGCTGTAGCTCTATGTCAGCATGTATTCTTCAATTAATCAGTGAGTCACGTTTTTCACCATTGCAGACGTTTGTCATTGTTCCCATTTCGCAGAGCAGAAACCTCTGTCAGTCACTCAGGAGTCTAAAAACCAGCAAGGTTAAAAGTCAAAGAATGAGTTCTCTAAGAGTGACAAGTGGAGAATCTGTTCTTTTCCAGAACCTAGCTCAATGACTAAAACTCAACCTGAATGCTATAATGGTAACTGAATGAACAAAATCTGCATTTTCCCACTGTTAGGGATAAATCTTGACATCTCACTGGCTTAATGAAATAAATTAACATTTATTTCTGGTCACATAAAGTAAGTTGTGGAATAATAGTTTCCTTCCACCTTGCAGCTCAGATATCTCTTTCTCATCTGTAAAATAATGAAGTTGATTATATCTAGATATAGTTTGGATTTTTCCCAGCATCCATTTTCCCCATTTCTTTCTGTATTGGGAATCTCCATTTGTAGAGAGGTCATGTACTTTAGGGGGTATTGGCTATTCTGCCAAATAAAGGGATAGACTCTGATTGAATAAAGACCTGAAGTAAATCAGTGCATTCCATGTCCTTGTGATGTGGATCAGAAAAGACCTGACAAAGAAGCCCATAGCGTAAATAAAGAGTGCCATAATGGAAAGTGATGTAGTCCTTAACGAGATTTTTGAACCACTTAGATCAAGCCTTACCTGAAGCTGGACTTATATTCAGACTATTAATATATAGGGACCATTAATTCCCTTTTGAGTCATGTTTTCTGTTGCCTGCAGCGGAAAGTATCCTGATATAAATGATTGAACTAATATAACCTCCAAAGTCCTTTTCAAATCTAAATTTTCAAGCCCCTTTCTGTTTACCTTCTGATTGAGGAGTATTCAGAATTAAGAACAAAATAGATTCAGGAAGGTTGCCAAAGATAGAACAAGAGTGCTCCAGAGAGATATGGCTGATGTAAAGAAACCTAGGCAGAAAGACTCTCCAAAGAAACATTCATCTGAGGGTAACTGATTAATACTAGGTTCATGTCTGCAGTATTTTATAATTGTAATGGCCAGTAAATAAAAAGAAATTGTTCCTGTCAGCTTACTACCTTTCTTATTATGAATGGAAGAAATGAAAGTGCCCAATCTTCTAAAAATTATGTAAAGGTCTACTGGGGCTTTCATTCAACCTTCTCCAAGAAGGAAAACAATTTTGCGTTTTCAAAACAGCATGTAGCTTCATGTTAACATTACTTAACAGATTCAGTAATGCCCAGGACTTCTAATAAGCTTAAAGGTACACTTCAACTGTACTTCACAAAGAAGTTTACATTTTAGATATGAAGATACTAAAATGTATCCTTACTTGATCTAGTTGAATCATAACACAAAATTTCCTAAAACACTGTTAAAAGGCAAAACTATATCTTAACTGAAAGTATCTTTTTTACTCATTTTAGAAGCAGGTTTTTATTCTATTTATTTTTAGATTTATTTATTTATTTTTGAATAGAGGGAAGAGAGAGAAAGAAAGAGAGGGGGAGTGAGCAAGAGGGGAGAAGCTGGGACCATCTACTCATAATAGTTGCTTTCTCTATGTGCCTTGAACAGGCAAGCCCAAGGATTCAAACCAGTGACCTCAGCATTTTAGTTTGATACTTTATCCACTGAGACACCACAGGTCAGGTGAAGCAGGTTTTTATTTTATTTATGTTTATTGAGTCAATTTCTCTTCAGACTTCTTCATCAGCTCACTGCTATGCATTCAGTTTCCACTTTTTTTAATCAAACAAAGTTGAATTCTGGTTCCTAAATTATTTCTCTTTGTGCACAGAGAAATACCTCAAGCCTTGGAAGAGAAACACATTGGAATAGTGCCATGTGTGACCACCAAATGCAATCCTTAAAGATAATATATTCTGAAACCTATTTTCAAATGCTGATTGTATCACTTATGAGGTATGTGACCAAAGACAAGGTATCTCACCCCTCTGTAACACCTTGTGTTATGTATAAAATAGGGTGATAATAGCAGGACACAAAAGGCTGCTGTGATGATAAACGTGTGAACGTAGGTAAATGCAATGAGTGCTACCAGGTACAGCTCTTGCTGCTGCGACTCCAGATACCACATTCCTATTTGTGTCAGGTTGTTATAAATTCCCTCCAGTTAAATAAAATATAATTATTGTGAGAAAAATGTAATGTGGGCATTCATACAGTGGTATGTATAAATGGAAAACTTGTCAAGTGCTATCTTGTTCAGAAAGAAAATAATAAAATCACTTCAGAATCTGAAGAGCAAATATTAAAAATATGGAGTGGATGAAAAGATATGCACTTTGTGAATCAGGGTGTAAATCACATTCTGAGCCTAAGAAAAAAAGAAATTTAAATCCGGGCACCTTAGTAGAGAAACTTCAGATACCTCATGGATCTTAAAAAAAAAAAATCAGAAAACAATCAATTTGAATTTCAAAGTCAAGAAAACTAAAGTCATCTCAGACTATATTATTCCTCTACCCCAGACACTCTGTAAATTGGCAACACCCATTTAATGAGAACAGCAGCAGTAAAAGTGAAGAGATATAGCCACAAAACATTTGAAGTAAAATATCAGAATTTTGTGGCTCATTACTTGAAGAGAAGGAACACAGAAAGAAGAGACCAAGGATGCTGCAAACTTTTGAGCAACGACAGTTGTCTAGGACAAGGGGAGAAGCAGCACAAGGTTAGGAAGAATCTGAGTGTGTGCAGGAACTGATATGTTTGAGAAAAACTATGAAAACTCCACAACAAAGTGCTTCATGAGAAGTAGAAATTTGAGCCTGGAGCTAGGTGGAGAAGTCAAAGCTTTAGAAAAGATTTAGTTAGAGCAGCAAGAGGAGTGAAGTCATCAAGAACACCCAGAAGAAAAGGAGGGGAACAAGAAAAAACCCTTGAAGAAAGGTCACAACAGCCCACTAGATGCATAGAGGAAAGCAGCGACTCAAGAATGATAAGAAGCAAGCAAACTCAATGTAATACAAGTCTGAAAAATGAAGAGTTTAGAAAAGTGTATGGTTATATGTCGGATTATGAGAAAGCAGAAATTCAACTTTAATCATAAGAAATTTATAGAAGTTGCAGATTGTTTAGTTCTATAGCCGATTATTTAAACAGCTTTAAAATGGAACTGGTTTGAGCTCTGGAAAATTTCTGCTCTGCTGTAGTCAGCATGTGAGAGTATGCTTCAGATTCTCCAGATGTACTATGTATACATGACAATGCAGAAAAAAAGGCATGTTTCATTTATGTCTCTTTTTATTCACAGAAAATCTTCCCTAGACACAATAACCACTGCTGCTCACGTTCAATCCATTTTACCACTCCTTGGCCAGGACATTGTCAAATGCTTCTTACCAAACCAATCAGTGGCAAGAAGAGAATTCACATATGAATCACTTGAACTTGAAAAAGATCTATCATCTTTCCTGGTCACAAGGTCTAGCAGACATGAACTAAATTGGGATTCTGAGAAAAAGTAAGTTTTTGGAACAAGGGAAGGTTTTAGGTAGGATTCAAGAGTGTCTGTTAAATGGTCAGTAGGATTAAATAATACTCAGTAGTCAAATAAGTTAGAAAGTACAAAGAAACCATTGTACTTGTTCTTTAGACAGATGTCACCTGGATTTCTTTTATATGATATAAAATGAGGCTGGAAGAAGGAGAGAATTGAAAAGGATATGGGATAGCTGTTCCCTCTATCCTACTTCCATGATGACCGAGATTCTAGGTTCTAGAATATTTGATTTTATATCATGTCTTTTCAACTGGATCTTCATTGCACCCTGGCTGGCTGGAAGAGAACACATTAATGGTTCTAAGACTTTTTAATAGGAAGAGAAAGTATCTAAGGCATTGAATATTGATGTGGTGTATGTTGTTAATGCTATTTATATCATACTAATATGGAGTTAAGATGGTGACAAAAGTCAATTTATATAATCTTTTATAGAGACTATTATGTTAAATATGTTTCACCTGTTCACTGGTCTGAATGAATAAATATCTTTTACTACACGATAATACACATTGCTAAGAGCTCATAGGATTCTTCAAAAACTTTATGTATAATTATGCCATTAAGGTAAATATGATGATAGTGGTAACATTAAATTAGGAGAAACTAACAGTTTCTAAATAATTTTCAATTAACTTACATTGACTCTGTTTTCATTTTCATTAGTTTAATTTTATTGACAAAATTCCTACAACAAATTTATCTGGCTTAAATTGCAATGAACTTCATAATATTATTGATAAACCATTTTATTTGTATAATGTAACACCTTTAATGAAAGTACTGTTCAAACAAGACTTCAGATCCTCTTGTGTACAGACTGTGTACGGAAAGTAAATTATGCAAATTAAAGAATATTCTCTACCAAATTAGGCTGATAGCAAATTTGGAAGTTTGAGGAAGCAGTCTGGTTTACCTGTGACAATATGTGAATAAAATTGTTAGATAATTTTAAATGTCATTTGGGCGACTTCAGCCCATTTTCTTCTTCTTTTTCTAGGGTTCCTACAAGTAGGCAGTTGAAGAGTTGATACAATTGCATTAATATTTCATATTCTAATAAACTCAACCAACAAATATAAAGGAAAAGTGGGTTTCTGTTTATGTTCTCCAAATTCATTGTTCAAATTGCCAACTTCCTGTGATCTGCTTTAGCCAATGGATATGGGCTAAAAGAAAAGACAGTGTGTTGGTTTCAAGCCTTGGCTAAAGGAGTATTTTACAGAGGTCTTTTATTACTAAACTCACATAGAAATTACCCAGTTTGCTGTTTTGTGTTTGCGTATAACTGATTTGAATATCTTACAAATGCTAAGAAACAGCCTATCTCCCTTTAGACATATTTTTTTTCAGCCACAGGATTTCATGACAGCATCCAGGGACATAGGCCACAAATACATTCCACTGTGAAGGGATGAGGAGGGAGGCCGGGCCTTGCCTACACAGGGAAGAATCACTGAGAACAGATGCAGGAAGAAGACCCACCAATGGCTGCTTTAATTACTTGCATATTTCTTGCCATTGACACAGAGCCACATTTAGATGATGACTTAAATTATTTTATTTTACTTCTTCAGAATCTCCCTGTCTGTCTTAGATCAGGGACATTTGCTGAACTAATTTCAAGCATTATTAGTTTCAAAGGAGACCCTGTTGAGTGGTATCAGTGCTACAACAAGAGCAGGAGAGAAGAAAGTAGGATCTTTGGCTGAATAACCTTACTCTCCTCTTTGTAAAAGTTGTGTTCAGGAAGGAAGTAGTTAACCATATAAACTCACTGAATGGCATGAGTCTGTGTAACTCTCATACTTAAGTCTTTGAATGGCCTGCCTGTCAGGTCTCAGAATCATAATAATTTAGACATCTAAAAAAATGGCACCTTATATTGTACCCAAAGATGGGGAAGGGAGAAGATACCTAGAGCAAATTCCAAGAGGCATTTCAGTGCCAGATACTGTTATATAGAAAAAGAGATCAAAGAATACCCATTTTTATAACACTAAGAAAATATGTAATGTCAGTACTCATTGCACAAACATGGCAGCCATTGTTCTTGCTTCAGGAACATTGCACACCCCACCCCTATACAAACACCACTGCCACACACTAGGAAAAAAAATTTATCTTCTGAAAAATTAGTGGTTTCAGAAGTTTAAAAGAAAGTAGACAATGTGAAGAAAGCTGACTTAAAAGAGGCTTGTTCTGGACAGATCTGCGAATATGGAGCACTCTTCCATTCATTTGCCAGACATCAATCTTTCTGAAAACATTCTGCTTTATCTTGTTTCTCTGAAATTCCACCAAAGATAAATTAATCTTGGTTAATTAATAGTTTCTTATACAAACACTTCTGACAATTTTATCAGGGGTTTATTCACATATTCATGCCACTTACCATATATGTTTATTTAGACTTTTGATGCTTAGAGCTTCTAGACAGGATGATAGGTGACTCACTTGGCTTGCTTCTCTTTTCTCTATTGCATGAATAACTGTTTTTTGCCACTGTTTCTTCTTTAATACCCGTGAATACTATGAAGACGGAGATCTTATTATTTATCTATTGTGGGATAACAAATTACCCTCAAAAGGTCATAACAACATGTATTATTGTATAGTTTCTGTTGGTCAGGGATCTTGGTATGGTTTAGCTGGGTCTTCTGGCTCAGAAGCTATTACAAGGCTGCAATCAAAGGGTTGGCCATGGCTCTTGCCTCATCCAAAGGCTCCAGTGGGGAAGAATCTCCTTCTGTGCTTGCATACATGACTTCTGGCAGTATTCATTTCCTTGTGGACTTATGGACTAAGGGTTTCAGGTGTATCCTGGTTTCTGGTTTTCCAATATGTTACCAAACGGGGGCATTCATATTTCCAGGAAAGATCTTGTTGAGTTATTTCAGTGCTGAGTCAACAGCAGCAGGGAAGAAAAGCTCTTGAGTGGAATCTGCTCTCTGGGTGGAGAATGCTCTCAATTCTCTGCCTCATGGCCTCCCCACAGGGAAGCTCATATCATGGCATCTTGATATATCAGTGCAAGCAGGTGAGAAGAGCCAGAGAGAGAGCACCCAACATTTAAGCCACCTTATTTTTTTGTAAGCTAATATTTAAGGTGACATCCCATTATTTTGCCATATTCTATTTGATAAAAGCAAATCACTACCTCTGGTGCACACTCTAGGGTAGGGGGTTATAAAAGGCATGAATAGCAGAAGGCAGGATTATGAAGAGCCATTTCAAAGACCTTTTACTATAGGGGTAGATCAATTTTGGAAGATGAGGGGCTAGAGGAAGAAAAGGGGTTAAGGAGTCTTGGAGAATTGAGGCAAATAAACAGAACAGGGTTACCATATATCACGACCACATTTACAGGAATAACTGTTTACAATTGCCCTTTGAAAGAGATGCTCATACTATTTTTCATTTACAATGGAAAAACCTGGATTCACCCAAGATTTCCCAGTCCTTGAGTGATAATGGAATATTACCTGAGGCATCTGAACCCCAGATCCCTCATTTAATTACTGTACTTCCTGCACTAGAAGGAGGACAGCAGGAAGTGTGGAAATGGACTTATACAAATGCCAACAATAATTATTTCTTTCAAGAAGAAAAGGTCAGATATTATCATAAGTCTCATCCGACAAAAGGGGAAATTTATTTTCTCCTCCTTCATTATCTTTCCATCTTGGTTTCATGCTTCATGGCAAATCAAATCAGCATTTCTCTCTTCAGAGATCAGAGGCATACTATTTTAATTGAAAATTTTACTAACATAATTGTAGATTTACATGAAGTTGCAAGCAATAATTCAGAGGCCTAATGCTGAAATATATGCATTTTCCCTGGTATATTAATTTCCTATTGCTGCTGTTATAACTGACCACATACTTACTGGCTTGAAATAATACAAATTTATTATTTGATCATTTTGCAGGTCAGAAGTCCAAAATGGGTTTCCCTGGGCTAAAATTCCAGTGAGAGCAGGGCTGCGACCCTTGTGGAGGCTCTGGGGGAGAGGTTTCCTTGCGTTTTCTGGCTTCCGGAGGCTGCCTTCATTCCTTAGCTCGTGTCCCCCAGCCAGCCAGTGATTGCTCCACTCTAATCTCGCTTCCCCGGTCACACCCACTTCTCTGGCCCTCCTGTCTCCCTCTTTCCCTTTTAAGGACCCTGTGATGACACCATGCCTACCCAAATAATCCAGCAAACATCTCCCTGTCCCAAGATCCTTAATCACATATGCAAAGTCCCTTCTGTTATTTGAAGAACATATTCACAGCCTCCAGAGATTATGACAAGCATATCTTGGGGGGGGGGCATTTTTCTGCCTACTACACCTGATTTCCCCCAATGATAATATTTTGCAGGAAAAAAATATATATTTAAAAATAAACCTATACAGCACACTATCACAACCAGGCAACCAGGCTATTGACATTGATACTATTTACCAAGCTCATTCAGATTTCCCCAGTTTTACTTATACTCATGTGTGTATTTATGTGTTTAATTCTATACAGTTTAATCACTTATGTGTGTCTGTCCACCACCAAAGTTAAGACACTGAAGAGTTCCATCACCACAGGGATCCCTAGTGTTGCTCATTTATAACACCTCCCTTCTTCTTGCTTCTATCATGACATTTCTAATGTCATGATACTGGAACCACTCATTTTTTATGCATTTTTAAAAATTGTCATTTAAAAAGTCTTGTATAAATAGCATGAAATAGTATGTCATCTTCTAACCTTTGTGACTGATCTTTCTCACTCAGGATAATTCCCCGGAGATTCATCAAAGTTGCTATTTGCATCAATACCTCTTCCCTTCTTATTGCTAAGTAGTATTCTATGGAATTTATAAAACAAATTAAAATTTATTTATTTATTTATTTATTTATTTATTTATTTATTTATTTATTTTACAAAGAGAGGAAGGAAGGGGGAGAGAGAGAGAGAGAGAGAGAGCAAGCACATGACAGGAACATCGATCTGTTCCTGTATGTTCCCTGACCAGGATTGAACCAGGAACCTTTGTGCTTCAGGAAAATGCTCTAACGAACTGAGCTATCCAGCCAGAGCTGTAACAGGTTTTTTTTAACAACTCACCTGTTGAACGACCTATGGGTTGTTTTCACTTTGGAGCAACTGCAAATTAAACTATTATAAATATATGTGTACAGGCTTTGATGTGAACAGAAATTTTTATTTCTCTGGGATAACTGCCAACAGTATAATTATTGGATTGTATGTTTACATGTTCACTTTTATAAGAAACTACAAACTGTTTTTCAGAATAACAGTACCATGATACATTCCCACCAGCAGTCTATGAGTGACCCAGTTGCTTTGCATTCTTGTCAACATTTGTTGTTGCACTATTTTTTATTTAGCCATTTTGCTAGGTGTGCAGTGATATCTCAACTGTGGTTTTCATTTGCATTTTACTGATGGCTATTGATGTTGACTATCCTTTCATGTTCTTATTTGCCATTTGTATGTCTTCCTGATATTTTCTTTTTTATTTGGATTGCTTGGTTATTGTTTTGTTTTCTCATAATGTTGAGTTTTAAGGATTCGTTATATATTCTAGCTACTATTTCTTTGCCAGATGTGTTTTGCAAATATTTTCTTCTTGTTATTTGTCTTTTCATCATCTTCATAGAAAAAAAGCTTTTAATTTTAATGAGATCCAAAGTCTGAATTCTTCTTTTGTGATTTTGTTGCCAACTCTGTGAACTCTCTGCCTAGACCTAAATCCTGAATATTTTATACTATTTTTTTCTAAAAGAGTTTATGTTTTTTGTTTTATATTTAAGTACATGGTTTATTTATTTGTTGTTGTTAACTTTTGCATAATGCGTGATATTAACTCATGGTTTATGATTTTTGTCTGTCGATATCTAATTATGCTAACAATGTGATAAAAAGGTTATCACCCATTGATTTGTGTTTGCATTTATGTCAAAAAAGCACTGGGCATATTTGTATGGGACTATTTCTGGGTTCACCATTCTGTTCTATTGATCTCCTCATCAGTCCCTCTGCCAATGACACAATAGTTTTAATACAGTAGTTATATAATAGCCTTAAAGAGAGTGGTTCCTCTTATTTTCTTCTTCTTTCTCAAGATTGTCTTAGCTATTCTACATCTGTACCTTTCCATACACATTGCAGACCAAACTAGTTTATACCTATAAAAAAAGCTTGCCTGACCAGGCGGTGGTGCAGTGGATAGAGCATCGGACTGGGATGCAGAGGACCCAGGTTCGAGACCCCGAGCTCGCCAGCTTGAGCGCGGGTCCATCTGGCTTGAGCAAAAGCTCACCAGCTTGGACCCAAGGTCGCTGGCTCCAGCAAGGGGTCGCTCGGTCTGCTGAAGGGCCGCGGTCAAGGAATGTGTGAGAAAGCAATCAATGAACAACTATGGTGTCACAACGACAATGAAAAACTAATGATTGATGCTTCTCATTTCTCTCTGTTACTATCTGTCTGTCCCTATCTATCCCTCTCTCTGACTCTCTCTCTGTGTGTTCCTGTAAAAAAAAAAAAAAAAAAAAATGCTTGACTGAATTGCAGTAAACCTATAGATAAATTTGGACATAACTGACATTTTTATGTTGAGTCTTTCAATCCTAAAACAGAGAATGTCTCTTCACTTACTTAGCTCTTCTTTTGATTTAGTTGAACAAAATTTTGCAATAACTAGAATGGAGAACCTGTACATGTTTTAAGAAACAGCTAAGCATAACTTTATCTTTGGTTTGATTGTAAATGATGTTTTTATGTAGATTTTTTATGTTCATTGTTATGTATGTACATAAATGTTTGATTTTTAGTGTTGATCTTGTATCCTGAAATCTTATTGAACTCATTTATTAATTCTAGGACAGGGGTCTGGAACCTGTTTGGCTGAGAGAGCCGTGAATGCCACATATTTTAAAATGTAATTCCGTGAGAGCCATACAATATGTTTAACACTAAATACAAGTGAATGTGTGCATTTTATGTAAGAACAACACTTTTAAAGTACAATAAGTCTCTGAATTCTTTTAAATAACATTGTTATGTTGTTGCTAACCAATGATGAATAAAGTACTTCTTACCATTAATGTGACTTCTGGTGCTGCATGGTTTTGCTGATGGCTTTGTAGTCTGGTTGATATGTGGTGAGATTAAGCTTCATGCAGGTGTTGAGACATCGATTCATTAAATGTTATCGTAGGTTGGTCTTAACGTTCTTTAGATGTGAGAAAGACTTCTCACATGCATACATAGAGCCAAACATTGTCAGTACAGCAATACTCACATGCTGCAGTGTGTGGTATGTGACCGGAAGTGTGTTCCAAGTTTTGACAATCACCTGGTCCATGGGTTGAAGTGTTTTCATTTCTCCCCACTTGTGTTTGCTTGCCAACTCTGATTGCAGTCGTGCAAGTCTTTCTAAATCTTCATTCAGTGACTTAAAGTTATTCACCCACATATCTGAGGCCTTCGGGTCAGCAGCTTGTAGCTCAAAATTCTGATGGAGACACTGGGGATGTAACTCAGGTATGCGCTGTCCATTGCACACTCGTGTAGATGGGTGATGAACTTAAAAAAACGAGTGCGCTCACGAAATTCTCCAAAGTGCACTTTGAATGACTGCAGGAGATTAGATGTGAAGCCCGTTAGCTGCTGGAGATCAAGATGTTGAGCAGGGTCACTTGCTGTGCATGCATCTTTAAACTCTCCCAGTTTTTCAAAGTGTAGTAAACAACCTGTTTTAATGTCAGCAATGAAGAGTTCCAGCTTGTTTTCAAAGGCAAACATGGCTTGTTGAATAGATAAGACTGTATTTCCAACGCCTTGCATTTTCACATTGAGCTAGTTCAGATGTTCAGTCATGTCCAAGAGTTAGTAAAACTTCAGGAGCCACTCAGTGTTAGCTAACTCAGGATGCTCGATGTTTTTTATTTCAAGAAAAGTCCGAATTTTGCCCAGACAGGCCACAAAATGGCTGAGCACCTTCCCTCTTGACAACCAATGCACATTGCTGTGCAGAAGCAGACCAGAATAATTATTCCCAACTTCATCCAGCAGTATTTGAAACTGGCAATCATTTAAAGCATGGGCAACAATAAAGTTGACCACCCGAATGACCTATGACATCACCTCACCAAGCTGCTCACCACACATCTGAGCACAAAGTGACTCCTGATGTAGGATGCAGTGAAAACTTAGGATGGGTCTCTTCATGTTCACAAAGAAGCGCTACAAATCCTCTGTTTTTCTCCACCATGCACGGAGCACCATCAGTACACACCAAAATAAGTTTATCCATAGGTAGATTTTTTTATTTTGTGAACTCATTGAAAGACTTGACTAAATCCTCCCCACTTGTTGTCTCTTTCATAGGCAAAACAGGAAGACTTTCCTCAAGTAGTGTGTCCCCACAGCATACCTTGCAATCATGCTGAACTGGGATAAATGGCTTACGTCTGTTGACTCATCCAAAGTGAGAGAAAAGAATGGTGCTGCATTTATGTTTTTCACTTGTGTTGCCTCGATTTGATTTGGCATCATGATGGTATGATCATGAACAGTTCTTGCCAACAGAATCATGTCTTTTACTCATTTTATTATCTTGTCTTTATCCAAAAAGTCATCAAAACGTTCATTGGCAACATCAAGCATGAATGTTTTGGCATACTCCCCATCTGTGAATGGCTTTCTGTTTCTCATAATTGCTAAAGCACCAACAAAGCTAGCCAAATTCCATTCACCTTCTTGGGTCCAAACACAAAGTTGCTGTTGACTAGCTTGCACTCTGCACAGTAGCTCTTGACATGCTTTCTTCCTGCTGTCCCCCACTGGATATTTCAATGCAAATGTAGTATGGCATGTGTCGAAGTGGCAATTTATATTTGACCGTTTCATCAATGCAATTTTATCATTGCATATTAGACACACTGCAGAACCTGCTCTCTCCACAAAGGCAAATTCCTCTGTCCATTCCTGCTGAAAAGTATGATACTCCTCATCTCTTTTTTTCTTTTAGCCATCTTCTTCATCAAAAGGGTTTCTGGAATTAGCTAGTTGTCTACTTGATTAAAAGGAGGGAAGTTGACTTCCTGATCTCACAACTATCTGTGTACGTGACGCATTATCCAATAAAAATTTGGTGTTGTCCTGGAGGACAGCTGTGATTGGCTGCAGCCACCCGCAACCATGAACATGAGTGGTAGGAAATGAATGGATTGTAATAGATGAGAATGTTTTATATTTTTAACATTTTTTTTTTATTAAAGATTTTTTTGTGAGCCAGATGCAGCCATCAAAAGAGCCACATCTGGCTCATGAGCCATAGGTTTCCGACCCATTCTAGGAGTATTTTGTTGGTTATTTGGGATTTTCTACACAATCATGCCATTTGCAAAAGGGCATTTTTATACCTCCCTTTCTATCTATATGCTTTACTCTAGAACCTTTATTACCATATTATAAGAATAATGAGAGTGAACATCCTTGCCTTGTTTTCATTCTTATGAGAAATACATTCAGTCTTTTACCATTAAGTATAAACTAGCTGTATGTGTTTTTACAGTAGCTCATTATCAAATTGAGGTAATTCCTCTTTATTCTGACCTTGAACGTTAGTGTTGAATTTTATCAAATGCTTTTTCTGAGTTAAATAGTGTCATTTTTATTCTTTAGTTTGTTGATGTGGTGGATTATATTGTTAACTGATTTTATCTTCTATCATCTCTACTCCACTACTGAATCTACACATTGAGGTTTTAATTTCTGGTATTTTTCTTTCTCATAATTTTCAATTGGTTCTTGTAAATAACATCTATGTATTAGGTGAGATTTTATATTTTTTAAATTTGTTTTTAGACAACTAATAATTGATTGTTCAGGACTTTTATTAGAGCAGCTTTAAAATCTTCATCAGATAATTTCAACAACTGATTCATCTCAGTAATGATATCAATTGATTGTCTCTTTTCATTTAGGTTGTCATTTTCTTGGTTCCTCACATGACGGGTGATGTTTGTCTGTATTTTGGACATGTTGTCTGTTGTTTTAGGATAATCAAGAAACTACGTTAAGTCTTTCACACAATCAGGCCATCACTTTGTTTATTAACCATTGGTCCTATTCTACTTTGTAGTCTGGGTTCCCGTACTAGTTTCATTTCCACAGTCATTTTAGTGCTATTTTGCTCTGAGGCTGCAGGAACTTCCATTGTATCTTGCTGGTGCTGCCTGAGGAGGAACCTAAGAGGTTTACTCTGATGGGGTCAATGTGTATCTCCAGGTATAAAAAGGGATTTCCAGGTCCAGTCAGGAGAAAACACTTCCAGGCCAGATGCCCTTTTGTAGTTGGATCTCTCTATCACTGCTTCTCTACCTCCAGCTGTCCCAATCTCTCTTCTTTGGGTGAAAGAGGAGAGTATACTGGCCATGGGGAAAAAGAGACCATGTGGATTAGGACAGCTTCCATGGCTGGGTCCCTCCTGCTGGCTCTGTCTGCCCTCACTGGTGTTTCAAAGTACAGGTAGGAGGTCTTAGGACCTCAGGGGGCATCTCTATTGGGAGTTTGCTATAGCAGGGTACCCCTGCCCAGGAGGACCTGACCAATGAGTGTTTCTTGGACCAGGTGATGGGATGTGCTCTCCGTTCCTCTGATGTTTCTGGGAGAGGGTTTTTTAGGTTTGTGGTAACAAGGAGGCTTCTCAAACCAATATGCTTGTCGTGATCTCTCTTGCAAACGCTATCAATAGATTCAGTACTCTGTGCTAGTTTGATAGACTGAATAATGGGTCAAATCTCCAAAACAGCCTCGCATGAGAAAATAGACATTGCATGTGTGATTACATTGAGGACCTTGAGATGGAGAGAGCACACTACTTTCTCTGGGTGGGCCCAAAGCAATCACAGGGGCTTATAATGGGGAGACAGGAAAGTGAGTGCCTCAGAAGATGTGATGACAGAAGTAGAGGATTCTGTGATATGAGGAAGCAACCACAAGACAAGGGGAGCAGGTGACTTTTATAAACTGGAAAGGCAAGGAGCTTGATTCTCCCCTAGTCTCCAGAGGTATGCAGGCCTCCTGACATTTTGATTTTAGAAATTCTGACCTCCAGAACTATAAGAGAATAGATGTATCTTCTTTTAAGCCACTAAATTTGTGGTATTGTGTTACAGCAGTAATAAAAAACTAATAAAGTTTTCAAGGAAAATTTCTTAAATCATATTCGGATTCATTCCTTTCCATTCCCTTTCTATTAATCCTACTTTTCCTTTGCCTAACTGATAAGCTAGAAGGAAAAAAAAATCTGCTTTTCAGGAGATAGTTTTGGAAACCATATTTCTACTAAGAATATTACTTCAAAACTCCCCTGAAGATACAAGGGAGAGGTTTAGATCAAAGGGATTTGTCTGTGTGTGTGTACAAGTATATGAATGAGTAAAAAAATTCTCTAATTATTTTATTTATATATATAAAAAAATCTCAGCATCTCAGGCTGCTTTTGTAAGTGGCAATAACTGGAAAACTTAACTCAGAATTACTCTAATGCATATGGCTTTGGGGACTCTTAAGATTTTAATTTTGACATATATTTATTACTGACAACTTTCACTTGGTTGTAGTGATCAAAACAGAGACCAAATCTCTATTAATAAGAACAGGATGAGTAACCATTTTTGTAACTGTGTCAAAACAGTGGCTCAGGAAGCAGCCAGATTGGTAGAATTTATCCTAATGATTTGTGGGAAGAAGAAATTAAAATTTTAATATAAAATAATCATGAAAATGGATATATATCAAACCCCATTATGTCTGACCTTTAGGGCATCTGGAATGCTTGCTATGATGTTAGTTTGTCATGAAAACACAGGTGGAAACCACATTCCTATATGGAGTGAAAATAAGCTGATGTCACCCCTCTTTCAAATTTATAAACATTAAAAAAACTATATTTTAATGGTACAAGCAAGGAAAGGGTTATATATGTGTGTAGCCTTTATACCCTCTCCCATTCTAAGCACTCCCCCATTTTGGGCACATTAGGCAGGCTCACAGTCCTTTGTTTTCTTTTATTCCTGGACAGCTTCTTATAATTTCAGAGTTTAGGGGAAAGAGGAACAGGAAGGTGAGAAGCAATTATAATTTAATGAAATGCAATCTGTTTAGTTAAATACTATATTTAGTAGTATTTTCTTCAACATTGTTTATATTGGCTCTAGAAGTATTTAAGAGAGAGAGGAGAAAAGGAAGCAAGAAGTAAGGAAGGAAGGAAGAAAGAAAAAAAAAGGAAAGGGGAAAAATCATTTGTAGAGACTGTTATCGTCATATGATAAAAGTACATTTATGTCATGTAAAATAACTTTAGTTCTCATCCTAGTTACATTTTTAAAAGAATGACTGAAACTATTGAGGAAATAAACGTATTGATCTACTGTCAAGAATAAACTAATCAAGTCTGAGCTGTGGTGGCTCAGTTCATAAAGCCTTGATCTGAAATAGTGAGGTTCAAAGTCCCAGGTTTGCTCAGCCAGGGCACATACGAGAAGCAGTTACTACTGTTCCTCCCTACCTTCTCTCTCTCTTTCTCCTTTCTCTAAAATCAAGAAATAAAATCTTTAAAAAAAAATAATCGGAGTATTATGATTTTATACACATTCATACAATATCACCCATAAAGCATTCTGAAATATCTTCCCAATTAAGGAGACAGATTTTAAATACATATTTTGTATAACCTTATTTTGCATAAACCTAATAGTTCAAGGTTTTTCCTATATAGTATTGCCAAATTGGTTTGGATTATCATAAAACATTATCATCATCATATCCTCTTTCTGCCTTCCCTAAGTTGTTTCCTGAGATATTTAGAGCAAACAAAAATCAATTTCACCTGCCATTCAAGGCTTCCCATGTTTTCTTTTTTTCCTCCCCTCTTCCCTCTCCCTTCACCTCTATCTCCTACCTCTCTCCTGATAGTTATTAAGTCCTTGTTATGTGTTAGGGACCATTCTAAGTGCTGGTGCCAGTACAGGAAACAGAAGAGTTAGGGCTGTTGCTCTCAGGGAGTCTCTGTAATGAGGAGTAGATTTAATAGAACAAGAGATACTAGCCTTAAGCCAAAGAAGCTCAAATTCGAGAGTTAAGAGCATGATTTCTTGAGCTGAGTTTCACACTTGACTTTGAAACTAATAAACACCTGACCTTTCAAAAATTACTTCATCTCCCTGAGGCTAATCTTTCATGGACAGAGAAGAGATTAATAATAATAATAATAATAATAATAGTAATATGATAATGATGATGATGATAGAAAATAATAGTAACTGCTTTATAGTTTCACTGGGAAGACTAATTGAGATAATATTTTTAACTACACAACTGGATATTGTAAAATCTCAATAAATGCTATTCCCATTGATACTCATGTCGTTGTCAGGGGTTGGACTAAATAATACATCTGTGCTTAAGGATTTCAGCTATATTTAAGAACCATCAAGCATCTTCCTACGACTCATAAAGATAATGGTTTTTATGGACCAAAACAATATTCTCCTGGAATCTAATGGACCTGAAATAGGTAATGAGAATGCCAGAAAATGGGCAATAGAATAATTTTCTTCCCAGTGCCCTTCCAAATTAAGGGCGTGAGAGTGATTTTACTTTAAGTCAATATGTAACCTAATGTACAATCTACTGAAAGAAGAGAGAGAGCAGTGCCTGGGCTTGCAGCCCACTGCTCGTCCAAGGCCAGGTGGCATTCACACAGCACATGGTTCCCAGCTCCTGATTGGCTGCCTGTCTTCTCTGCTTCTTTTCAACCTGACAGGGGTCGATAAAGCATCACCAAGAACAAAGAGGATGTGCAGAATAATAATGGCCATGAAGAAATTGAGAATCCTGAATCATACTTTGGTCTGGTGAATAAAGGGCAGATCAGCCATTCTAGGATATGTATTTATTTTAAGCCCTCATTAATATTATTAACGAAACCATGCAAGAAGGAACATATGAAGCCAGGGTTATAACTTAGTTCACTGTGAGAGCATGACCCAAGGGACAAGAATGGGGGAAATAAAAGGTAGTTTGTGAAATGAGGCACTGCTAGATCTTATGTTGGTATTTTCACATAAAATTATTTTGTCCAGATCCTTTTACACTCATTACTGAAAATAAATGAATGATGCCTACAGAAAGAGCTTCAGAATCACCATGGTCATTACTTACAGAAAAATAATTTGTATTTCATTGTAGCAATATGATTCCAGTAACAGATATATATATTAGTCATAGAAAAATAATAAAGACTTAGTTTAAAGAGAAGTGCCATGTAACAGAAACAGAACCGTCCTGGGCCAGGAATTAGAAATCCTGAAGGAGTTCTAATATACAGTGTGGGGCAGAAGAAGACAGTAAAATAGTTTATTCTTTTAATATTTGTGTATCATTTTCCATACGAAAAACTATAAAGCTACTTTTGCCACACCTTGTATCTCTAATTAGAAGCACAACCCTGGGCTGCTTACAAAATAAACCTCTAATGCCCTGGGAAACTTTAAAACCTGCTGCATATTCCCCAAACTTGACTTGTAAGTGCTATAATTCACTTTATGAACAGAGTCACCACTTCTTCTATTCCCTTCTTCACCTTCTGTTCTCTTCTCTGAATAGATTTTGATAGAAACAGACTGAACGCTAAAACCTCTCTACTCCAAGTGTGCAAAATATGGGCTGGAAATGGGCAGCACTGGCACCTGTTAGGAACGCAGACTCTTGGCCCAACCCCACTGAACAAGAATCCTAAGCAATCACTTTGCACCTGAGCTCTGAGGAGCACTTAGCTAATGCCATTTAACTGCCTCCTTGGCTCTGAATCATCATTTGTTCCATACCTTACTTGTTGAGATAGAAGACTGAAAACAAAAAAATATAAGCTTTTAACCCTGAAAGGGGTATCTCTGGTCCTTTAGGCCAGGCACCTCATCTTCAAGTCAGAGGAATAATAATAATCTGCCCAAGGTCACAGTCTTTCTGAGCCAGGAGCATAATTCAATATGCTGGCTTGAGCCATGGGCAGTTTGCAACAATATCATGTTAGAAAAAATTTACTTTGCTACTGAGTTTTTCTGTTTTCTCTCTCCAGCCATAACAAAATTAATCAAAGTTTGCCTGGGTAACTTGTGGTCTTTGGACTTAGGCTCCTATGTGTGTGTACTTATTTATAGTAGGAAATAGCCATAAACAGACCATTGAAGACCCAGGCTATCTGTGTAGCTAGAAGGGTAGCTTGGCTCATTCACCACACTTTGCCTCTGGCTCCTCAATTATCAAGTAGGAGATGATTCATCTCTATTGGAGAGCTTTGACAGTCTCAGCTTAAAAGCCTCTGAGAAGTAAAGCTTTACAGTACTCTGCAAGTGGAAACTACACCATTCTCCGACCCACCATGGAACTGAAACTAAAATCAGCAGCTGACACTGTTCCATGGCATACATTACCCCACAGTTAATATCCACGGGCGGAGCCAGCCAAAGTCGCTTTGCGGATCAACTACTCTAAGAACTTGAATCTGTGGAAGTGATGGTAAATATCAAAGAGAGCAACAGATTTGGGGTTAAAAGTACTGGGTCTGAACCCCAGTTCCCACATTTATCAGTTGTGGCATTTAGGTTATTATTCCAACTCTCTGGGTTTCTGTTTCCTCATTTAAAATGGCCTTAATATTACTATGTCACCAGATTTTTAAAAACTTGTTCTTGCTGTTGACACTCTGTCTTTTTGGGGTGCCCTTGTCCTCACCTTCCCACCTTCCCACTTCCCCAGCACTCACACCTTTGTTTGTCGAGATCACCAGTTTCCCCTGTCGGTGTCCATGGGGCCCCTAGCAAGGTGGCTCTGCTCTCTCCTCCCCTAGGAGAGTATGTGACTGCACCAGTCCATGCAGAGCTCTCAGCCAGGACTGAGTTCAGCAGTCAACACGTGAACTAACGTACTTTCCCGCAGAGGCAGGCATCAGGCGCGTGCCCTGGGCCCCGACTTCGGAAGGGCCCCACAAAACCCCAACTTTACACTTTTTTCTAATGACACCAAGTTTGGTTTCATATGTGCAATTTTAAGATTAATAGTACATACTATTTTTTATTTATTTAAACATATGGTTAACATGTATTTTTACTTTCCCTGTCTCTTATTTTTTAAGGGGCCCGATATTTTCTTTTGTGCTTGGGGCCTCAACCGACCTTAATCTGTTTCTGACCGGCCTACAGCGTGAATCTTGAGACTGTCCAGGGAATACTGGTCAAGAAGTTCTCTTCCTCTTCACTGTGTTGAAACAAATGACATGTGAAACTGCTACAGCCATTTGTTTCCAGAGGATCTAGCCTGAGGACAGAGCTGACCCACTGAAGTGGCAAAGCCAAAATATGGCTGAGCTGGAGCCTAATGACATGCTTCTGGATCAAGCCACACCTAAATGCAACCATTATCTCTGTAGATTTCTGTCACTGAGCCGATTAGTCTGAGTCCGGTTTTCTGTATTAGGAAACCCAGTCACATTGACATAAATATTTTGGTGTCAACAAAGCCTGTTAGTAGCCAAGTTGTTAAACAGTTTCCTTATATTACATATGATTTGCCCCATTCAAAAGACTTAAAATGTGATGTGTGAACAGGGTTCTTTCAACACGGAGGTAAACTACATATCAGTGTTTTGTAAACTCAGAATTACTACAAAAATATATAAAAATATTATTTTTCACAAACTAGAGTCATAAAGAAACCATTTAACCAGTGACTTTTACCTTATTGAGGGTTATCTGTAAATTTTATCCTTAAATACAGGGCAGGCAAAAGTAGATTTACAGTTGTTTGTATAAAAAGTAATACAATTAATAAGTAATAACACAAGAATAAACTGTGTTTTGCATGCTCACATCTGTAAACCTACTTTTGCCCTCTTGCATCGAGTATACATATATAGCAAGTTTCACATAATTTCAGAGAGTTTATAAACAAACTACACAGGATATTTTGATCTCTCCAGAATTTATCTTCTAGGATTAGTTCTTAATTTGTGGTACATAGGCCCATAATTGTCATACTATCTCAAGCACCACAGAGCTCTAAGAATTCTTTCTTTTGTTTGTTTTTTTCTTTTCAATTTTGTTTTTATTTTATTCATTTTAGAGAGGAGACACAGAGTGAGAGAGAGAGAGAGAGAGAGAGAGAGAGAGAGAGAGAATGAGAGAGAAAGGGGGGAGAAGCTGGAAGCATCAACTCCCATATGTGCCTTGACCAGACCAGTGCAGGGTTTTGAACTGGTGACCTCAGTGTTCCCAGGTCGACGCTTTATCCACTGCGCCACCACAGGTCAGGCATTGTTTTTTTTCTTTTCAAATGAGAGGCAGGGAGGCAGGGAGACTACTGCATAAGCCCAGACCAGGACCCACCCAGCAACGCTGGTCTAGGGCTGATGCTCTGCCCATTTGGGGCTGCTGCTCCATTTTTCTGAACAACCAAATTATCTCAGCTCCTGAGGCAGAGGGCATGGAGCCATCCTTAGTGCCTGGGGCTATTAGAGCCTTGGCTGCAGAAGCGGAAGAGAGAGAGAGACAGAGAGAGAAAAGGAGAAATGGTGGAGAAGCAGATGGTTACTTCTCCTGTGTGCCCTGACTATGAATCAAACCCAGGACTCCAAACTGGCACTCTAAGGCTGAGCCAAATGGCCAGAGCCAAGAATTCTTTACTGAATATAGATTCTATTAGGAAACCACTGCCTAGCCTGTGGTGGTGCAGTGGATAACGCATCTATCTGGAACTCTGAAGTTGCCAGTTCAAAACCCTGGGCTTGCTCGGTCAAAGCACATACGGTAGTTGATGCTTCCTGCTCCTCCCCCTTCTCTTTCCCTTATCTCTCTCTCTCTCCTAACATAAATAAATAAAATATTTTTTAAAAAAAGGAAACACACATCTAAGCTATTATTAGAATTCAGACAAAGCTCCATCACAATTAATGCCATAATCAGAGAGGTTTTGCTATAGCTAGTTGCTCCATGCTTTCCTTCTGAACTTCATTTCACATCTCTTTCTAAATTATTTCATAACACCAAGGATAACAATAAAGGAAGTGACCCAGATCAGTCAATCTGTTTTTCTCTCACGGGAAAAATCTTTGGGCTTGGCCCCACATAATCAATTGGATTGACGTAAAGTTGAATATTTGAATATAAACATGTAATTATACAGGTCAAGGTGGGGAAATTTTTGATGGGAATCTGAAACACATATTGAAGTGGAAAAGATTAAGATAATTGAACTCAAAATTATACTTGTGGAACAATTTTATATCCATTAAGAAGCAGCTCCAGAGGTTTCTGTGGCCCTGTCTTCGAATCAAACCAGAGAGAGGAGAGGAAAGCAGGATGATGAGAGGAAAGGAGGCAGCAGGCAGGATTGTTCTGGTGGGGAAGTATTTCCATACATCTCAACACTGCATCCCAAACACTACAAACCGTGAGCGAGAAAAATCCTTGGCACAAAAAAGCAAGTGTATTTATAATTCCTATGGAAAGAGGGGGTGTTTGGGAGTCTGAAAAACCCTGATTTGAATTTCAATTCTGTTGTCAGAAGAAATGGGATTCTTCCACGGTATCATAGGAACTGCATTTCGGGGACACATGCATAGGAGAATTTGAGGTACAGTGGCGTGATTGACTGGAGCAAAACCAAAGGACTGCCCCCAGGTACACCATGCTGGATGTCTCATCCATGACTGGGTAGCACAGCACTGCCTTGCTCAGAAAGAAGCCCAGCCTCTGGGGCTGCAGGCCCATGCTTGTCCCCACTGAACCCAGGCAGAGGGCCAGGACCCAGAGCAGCCATGTCATTAGCTCTGCATTTGAGGCTCTAGAAGTCCAGCACTATCTCTGTCCCCATCTGGCCCATGATGGCTCTGAGCTTCTGTCCACTCAGCTTATAAAGAGAAAAAGCCCCCGAGACTACGGACTTTGTTAAGCTTTGATTATATTTTCCTTCAGCTTGGGAGAAAGTAGACTTTCTTTCAAACTATCTGATTGCTTTTCTAGATCTTCCTGGGGCTATGCTGGTGCCTCCCTCTATCAACTCCTTTTCCTGGGTCTTCTAGGGTTTTGTACCCTTATCCTACCTGATCTTTCCCCAAGTCTTTCTCCTGCACTTTATAGTGGCCATTTTTGTTTCTACTGGGCATGCCTCATAGTTTTGCTTGGTCATCTGACTTCTACTGAGCCTGCCTCAGCCGAGGAATTTTCCCTCACTGTTTACGTCCCCCCACCTATTCTGCAGAAACCACAGGGAGATGGTTCCTGCCTACTTCGGTGTCTGGAGTGACTGTGAAACTGCCCCTACCTACTTAATCAGGCTTACTGTCTGATTCTATTTGCTCCCTTCCTTTGTTAATAACTACCTATTGTAACACTGCCACATTATTGCCATGTGACAAGGAGAATTTCCCTAACTGATTTCTGCTGTCCCAGCTCTTACTCTTGCCCTCACTGAACAGTCTATTCTCAAAATCCTCCTTGCTGCCATGTGTCTCTAGCCATGCGCAGGTGTGCTAGCATGGCCTTCCCTGCCTGTAACAATCTTCCCCAGGCAAACATAGGACTTACTTCCTTACCTTTATCAAGTGTTCGCTTAAATCTCATGTTTTCACTGAGCTCTCCCAGATGACTGCATTTAATACCTCACCCTTATCCCACTCCACTTCCCTGTGCTGTCCTAAGTGTTCTTTCCTTTTTTACCCTTAGCATATATCATCTTTACACAATATGTGATATTAATATACATGCAAACCATATGTTTATTGTGCTTTTCTCTACCAGATTATAAACTCTGGAGAATTAAAAAAGTTTTTACTTTTTGCTTCTCTGATGTATTTCCTTCAACAAGAAGAAAGCCTGGTAGTATTTGATTAATATATAATCTCTATAAATTTTGAAATTGGAGAGAAAAAGATGTTTTCAAAAGTTTTTCTACACATTAAAGTAATACATTTATTTGCCTAATAATGTCTACCAAGCAGATGGTGAATAAATGTTTTCTTCTCTATTCTCCCCTAAGTGCCTTATTGAAGATTTGACAGGCTGATATTAATTACTTTTTAGTAACCAGATTTTTCATTCACTGCCATCTTTTGTATTTGGGCAACCAAAATCTCACAAGATCAGGTAAAAAGCAGTGTTAGATCTGTGGACAAAGTCAGCATATGAGTATTTCAAGAAACAAGTATGTTGGAATATTAATGTAAATGCAGAGTTGAAATGGGAAGATCTACTGAAAAAAAGAAAAAGTTAAAATGATAACTGCTTTAAAAAGGATATAAGTGATATTTGAGCAGTCCCCAATTTTTGCTACTCTGTGAGGAAGGAAGATCACAGACAACCCTCTGAGATTAAGGAAACAGTTGTTAGAACACAATCTGGGTCTAGGTTTTCATTTGAGGACATTCCATTTCTGGAAAGATAACCATTCTGTAACTTCTGATAAATACCACCTACATTTACTTTCAAGCGGAAAGGAAACTTATGCATAACAAAACCTTAAAACTGATTAAAGAGTATCTGAAGGCATATCTCAGAATCCTGGCTTATCCACTGAGCTGACTTAGTTGTGATAAATCATACATAAAGCAAGAGCAAAGGAGTTAGGAGGAAAGTTCAGCAAAAATAATTTGAACTTCCATTAAGAGTGTTACAGCTGTCTCTCTCCTCCATCACACCATTAAACACCTCATTATCGTTAGCTCTCTGTCGGTTTTAACAATTTTCTTTTCATCTAAACACCACTTCATTCTCTGACCCAACCAGTGCAATTTTGACATCATTAACCTGGTTGGTGTTAACCCTAGAATAAAAACAAGTTGAAACAACCCTCTGTGTGCATTGTGAGCTTGACTTTCTTTTAGGTCAGGTAGTTGAGTTCCCTTGCCATGGTCACAGGTTGTGGCTTCCAACTAGGTCAGCCAGCATGCCTTGGAAATCCAATGTCTGGGTAAATACATAGCAATGAATAAATGGATAGACTGTATAGTATTTTTTATTATAAGAAAACAATGAAAGCAAATGCTATTTTTTTTCTTTTTGGAATGGTAAGAGCTCTGACTTAGAAAAGAAAAGATCCAGGTTCTTGTCCCAACTCAGACATTAATTTATGATTGGACCTGAAAAAGTGACTCAGTCATTCTAGATTTTCATTTCTCTAGCAGTAAAATAAAATGTTAAATTGGAGGGTCTTAAGTACCATACAGTCAAAGATGAGAGTAGATGTCTGGTGCCCTGCCTTTATCCTCTCTTCAGGTCAGTATACTCATCCTGCAGATAACTTACAAGTAAGGCTCAAATCTGTGATATTACCTGGGCCCTTGGGCAAGGAGGGGAGATGCTCTTGGGGGGTTACGCAAGTTTTCTTTCTCAATTCCCATCTCTCCTGGCAGCCTATGATTACTGTACACCAAAGCCCAACCTTTTGTCTCAAGGTGGGACAACTACAGTGCAAATAATTCTCCAGTATGCCCTCTTACCTCCAGGGCATCAGACTAAAGCCAGACTTTATGTGAGACCACATAATTTTTTATATTTGTTTCTCTATTCCACTCCTCTCACTCCCTTTAAAGGGCTTCCTGAAAAGCACTATGTCGGTGATCATAATGCCCCTGAATTCCTGCCTCAGGCTCTGCCTCTAAGGAACTCAAATGAGAAAAGGCTCTAGACCAGTGGTTCTTAACCTGGGTTCTATCAAACCCTAAGGGTTTGATGAGTCGGTCTCAGGGGTTTGGAGAAGCCTCTGCCCAGGAGGTAAAGACACACTTGTGTAAAGTTGTGATGACACGCCCCGCTTGGCCATCACTTGCTGCAGAGGATTATGTTACATTGCTTGGCCAACCAGTGCTGCGGGAATTTAGTGTGCGCAGTAGTCAACGGCTGACATAGTTGTACGTCATGTGGTTTCTTTCTTAATATTTTAATCCATACTAAATATGTCGAGCAAAAAAAGAAAGTGGTCGGACGAATATGTACAACATGGATTCACATGTATGATGGAACGGGATGGGAGTCAGCGTCCTATCTGCATGATATGCAATGCCAAGTTGAGCAACTCTAGTCTCACACCGGCAAAACTAAATTTGAAAAAGAAATCATATTTAATTTATCACTAAAGAAGGGTTTGGTGAACGCGCATTGGAAACTGGTGGGTTTGGTATGTCAAAAAAGGTTAAGAACCACTGCTCTAGACCTTGCTAATGATTTGCCAGAATAAACAGTGTAGAGACCTCTCATCTATAAGATTAGAGAGCAATATGACATGTTGGACCATGCAGTTCTGGACAGGAACTAATATTTATGAAAGGTCAAGATCACCTTTCCCAAATAAAGAATATGTGAGCTGCCTGAAAAGCCAGTTCTATGGGAATGTGCATGCCAAGCAGAGACAGCAGTGTTTGCAATGGATGAGAGGCATGGCAAGAATATACCTGTTCCTGGAGCGGGAGTTGAGGTGGCAAATACACTCAGAAAGACTAGTCATGTGGTAGGAAAGGAGTCAGGGGCCAGATCATTATGAAAATGTCATTATATTATATGACCATATTATAAAAATAACAGTATAGCTAATATTTTTTTAAATACTTTACTCTGGCCAAGTCCTGTATTCAGTATTTCCAACCTCCCAACATATTTCATCCATTCTACCACCATAACAGGTACATATGTTAAGTAGTAGTATTGTTTTCATCTTACAAATAAGAAAACCCGAGTCACAGAAAAATAAAGATCCCACAGGTAAGAAATGGCAGGTCCCTGAAATGTGATGGTCTTCCATCACCATCTTTATTCTAGCTTAATGAATTTGGAAGACAATGAGAAAAAGTTGAAGGATATTAAGAAGCAAAGTAGTATGGTTTTATGTAAGCTTGAAAAATAAACATTCCTGTAGTATTGTTTTTTTATTAGAAAATTTAATGAGACTAAATGGAGAAGAAAATAAAAGTAAAGCTTGAGAAGCTATTGAGAATTTTAGTCTTTGAGATGATATAGCATGTCTTAGTCTGCTTGGGCTGCTACAACAAAACACCGTACTGGGTGGCTTAAACAACAAACATTCATTGCTCATGGTTCCAAAGGCTGTAAGTCTAAGATGAAGATGTCAGTTGAAAGGATTTCTGGCAAGGACCCTCTTTCTGTCTGAAGGATGCCTCCTTTTTATAAATTTATTTTTTAATATATTTTTTTAGTTATTGATTTTGAGAACATGAGAAAGGGAGATAGAGAGGGATGGAGAGAAACACTGATTTGTTGCTTCACTCATTCATGTTGTCATTGGTTGATTCTTGTATATGTTCCAACCAGGGACTGAACCTGCAACCTCGGCATGTCGGGACACTGCTCCAACCAACTGAGCTACCCAGCCAGGGCCAGATGGCCTCCTTTTTGTCCTATCTTCATATAGAGAAAAGGGAGAGAGAGCTAGCTCTCTGGTCTGTTCTTATGAGATACTAATTTTATCATAAAGAGCACCACTTTATGACCTAATCTAATCCTATTTACTTTCTACATTGGGGATTAGGGCTTCAACATATTAATTTGGGGTCAGGGAAAACACATTCAGTCTATAACATAACCTTAACCAAATGGCAGTAGGAATATATAAGGAAGGACAGATTGGAAGATAGTTGTGAATTATGATTTTTTTTTTTTGGTGAAAGTTTTAAATAACAGCTGTGTGAAGATACGGTTGTCAGACTTAGCAAATAAAGATACAAAATTCCCAGCTATGTTTGAATTTAGATAAGCAAATAATAATTTTTAGAGTATGTCCCATGCAATAGTTGGAAAGTATTTCTATTAAAAATACTTGTTTATCTGAAATTTAAATATACCTGAGAACACTGAATTTTATCTGGAAGTCCCAGTCCTGGGCCATGTCTAGTTTTAGGATTTGGGCAGCTACACCTGCTCAGTTACCTGAGTAACGGTAGAATAAGCCCTCTCTCTATCACCACACAGAAACTGTAATGGAAATTGCCTTCTCTGTATTCCCAGTATTCCAACATCTGTCAGACTTCCAGGGGAAAATGAAAACCTACATGTAAAATAAGGATGTTTTGATTTTTTGGTATAGTAGAATATGTGCTCTTGTTGTTCACCAAATGGTATTAATGAGAAATAGGTCACGGTATTGTTTCCCTTGAAGTCTGGTTAGCATTGAAAAGAAAGAATCATGACATTTTACAGCTGGAAGGGATCAAACCATAATATCGTGCAATGACCTTCTTTTCAAATGGAGAATTGGAAACCACAGGGGGTGAGGGGACTTATCAAAGGTCACACAGCGAGTGGTACTGATTCTGAGACACCCACAGTGCTAAGTCAAATGTAAGCATTTTATCACTTAATGCTTACCAGAATTTTGAGAGGTAGTGATATCACCATAGTTTTATATATGAGAATAGAGTGTGTGCAAAGTTAACTAATTTTGCTTGAGGAAGCAGGGCAGAAACAACAGAACTGAAATTTGAAAAGAAAACTGTCTGTATCCTGAGGTCATTTTAATGTTTATAAAGTCTCTCTCTCTCTCTCTCTTACTCATGCGCACGCACACACACACCTATAACACAAATACCATATATGTACACACACCATAGCACACATATCGTACATGTACACACATAATAGATATACATGTGCGCATACATAACACACACTATAGATGTACACATATGTACACACACAAACACATACACCATGCCAACCTGTCCATGAGTATAACATAGTTCTAGTACATAATGTAACTCTGAAAGGGTCAAAAGCATTGTGGATTTCTTAATACAAACCCAGTGCCAAGAAAAAAACAAAACAACTTGAGATGGAGTAGGAGTACCATTCTGACAAAGATGTATCAGGCTTCAACTCTAGAGGACAGTGCCCAGGTGAGCCTGGGACATCTTGAATGGGACACATATATTCTTCTAGGTTTTTCTAAGTTCTGACTTCTACCACTTTAGCTTAGTTGTCAATAGAGCACTTGAATTTTAATACTGCTTGTATTTTAAATAGACTTTACTTTTTGTTGCATTTTTTAGGTTCATAAAAAAACTGAGGAGAGGGTACAGAAATGTTCTATATTAACACCTCTCTGGCTCATCAGCCCCACCACTGTCCCCAACCCCCACCACCAGAATGGTATTTTTGTTATGATTGATGAACCTACATTGACACATCGTTACCAACCAGAGTTCATAGTTTATAGTAGGGTTCACTCTTGGTGTACATTCTGTGGGGTTTGATAAATATATAAAGACACATACCCAGCATTATACCTATTTCCTGTATTTGAACTCTATTTGCGAATTAGCAGTTGGACATATGACTAGAATTTGTCTTAGAAGATAAATCATCTTTACATGCTATCAGAAATCTTGGGTTGTGATAGAATTGATGAGATGTTTGAGGAGGAATTCATAAAAATTTGTAAAACCAACAGCTAACTATACCTTTGACCACCTTCACCTGATTTCTAAGTATTATTTTAAAATTTGCTCCAGGAAATGTATGTGATGTTCTAATATCAAGTAAACACACTTAAACATACAATTAATGATTTTTCCCATGGGAGTCCAGAGTGAGTCTAAATTGTTTCTATGCCTAATATTAATTTGTTTTAGTAAATACTATCTTGTTCACCACAGACCTGTGAATGTTAATGTAGCAAGAAATAGACTGAATTTCATATTTGCTACAAATGGAAGGATGACCTTTTCATTTTGCTTTCTTCTTAAAAGTAAAATGATTCAACTAAGGAGGTTAATTTGTAGCAAAATTATGTTTATTAAAACATCTCTTATGCTAAATCACAGGAAGAGCAAGCTCTCACACTCACACTGGTCAGCTCAGTTTGAATGTAAGGATGTAGAAAAAGAGACAACTTTCTTGGTACTGGCGTTAAAAATAATCAGTTAGAACTTTATCAAATATTTACAAGGAGTTTCAGTTTTACGAGTTCCTTTTGTGCCCCTGTAACATCCAAAACATTTTACTGACTTGATCAAGTACCTGGAATATTTGGAATAGTGAAGTACTTTAAATAAACCTGGAACATGCTTTAATGTGTGTGATTGAAGATTTTTTTAAATAAGTGGAAATAATATAATTATAGAATGGGGACACTAGAATTACTGGTGTTAACACAACCAGCCCGATCATTAACAGTCATAGACAGGCCATTGAAGAGTCCTATTGATTCTATCACCAAAGAAAAGCTCAGTTCTGCACATCTGTCTCCATTATCACTTTCAAGACTCCTCTTCAAATTTGACATTTCTTACTTAGCCTGCAATTGCCTCAGATCCCAGCTTCCATGGCCCCTCCTAGTCCATCTCCCGTTCCAAAAACTTATCCCTTGTATGATTCACTGAGAGTGAGAGCTTCCAAAAATATATTTTAGATCAAATAGCTACCTTCAAAGGCCTCCCATTACCCTTAGAATGAAGTAAAAATAAAAAATAAATTATTCACTGCCCTGCAATCCCCTGCATAATTTAGCCCTGCTTACTGATACATGTTTTTTATACAACAAATACCTCTTTATTCACTGACCTCCACCCACACTGGCCTTCTGTCTGGTCCTTTAAATCAAAATCTGTTTGGTCTCAAGGTATGTTTTCTTCTTCCTTTCCTTTATCATCTGATTAATTTTGACTTATCCTTCGTATCTTAACATCTTTTTCTCTAAATGTCTCCTTCCCAGAGTAACCCCTTCTCTTTTCCCGAAAAGGAAGTTTAGATAACCATGCTGTAAGCTCTCAGAACACCCTGAAGTTTTCCTTTGTAACCCTTACCACAATAGTATTCAAATGATTATTATCGTGAGGATTTGTGTAATGTGTTTCTTCCTCCACTGAGCTCCCTGAAACCAAAGTTGTACTTTTATTCACATGGTATTCAATCTTGGCTGAAAATGGAAATTACCTGAGAGATTGGAAAACCCCTGATGCCCAGGACATGCTCCAGATCAATTATATTACACACACACTCTGAGCAGTGATCTGGCTGCCAGTATTTTTACAAAGCACCTCAGTATTGTTAAAGCTCGCTGGGTGATTCAAGTGGAATTCAAGTTTAAGAACATCTGAACTTCACATAATATTTGGTATAAAATTGATGTTCAAGAAGCATTTAGTGTATTAAGGGAAAGGCTAGATTAGGAATATGAGACAAACACAAGATAAGGAGCTCACAGGAAAGCAAAAGAAGTGATCAAGTTTAATGCAATAAAATTTTTTGGAAGAACCATCTATGTATAAGGTTGGCCTTTTGTTTAAGTGAGAGATAAAAAATAATCATTATCCCTATCTTCTAAGAAGATGCAATCTAAGTGTAGTTATACTTGACAAGTAATTAAAGTATAACCACAAAAGAGAAGGATATAAAGAAAAACACGTTACTAGGAAAAAAATCATCTCCCACCAGAAAAAGCAATGTTTTGACTGGAGAACAGGAAAGGGTTAGAGAAGAAAGTACAAAGGTATCAAAACTGGGACCATCTGCATCAACAGACCTGAAGGATTGAGAACTGAGGAGACTGCTATCAGTGTTACTTAACCATTTGTTTCATGACAATGTTGTCCAAAAGGAAGAGAAGTTTGTAAGCAATATATATCTATGTTTGCTTCAGTATATTCTTACAAACCAATATAACTCAACAACAGTTTGCTCATCTGTGCAAGCATGAGCAAGCAGCTCACCCATTTGGGACATTAGATTGTTCATATGGGCAAACAGTTCATTTGTCAAACTCACTGCAGGCCTCTCTCATTTGCAGTGATCGCCAATAGTAAATTATTATGTGATGAACTTTGTCCTTATTAGTTTCCCTTTACAAAATGCACACACACGCATGCACACACACACACACCACACTTCATTTAACAGGATAATTCTGTGTCAGAGTATTTCATACAGGGAAATTAAAAATTAATTATTAAATAAAAATAAAACTGATGAGTCTTTTAGGTCTTATGTGTTCATTCAACAACATTTTATTTAGCATTTTTTCAGTACTAGGCTATTCGGTAAGAGTTGAGCATTTAAGTTTGTCAAATTCACCCATAAAAGCAAAGGTACATTTACTCCAGGGTAACAAATGCCATCATATCACATTCTGGCCCACTCCTATCTTAAGTATATTTTTATCTTTTTCTGTGTTTATTATTTTGCTTCTTCTTAAAGTGATAATCTTAAAAAGTACACTACTAAAACAATAAAAATGGATTCCTCTTCTAGGAGAAAAACAACACAAAACTTCATTAACTTTTGGTTCCTAATATAATTTCTCTTTGCCAAGGATGTTCTCTTCTTGGCTTCTAGGCTATTTATTAGGAAGGCTGTAGTGCATCTTAGTAGGAATTTAACAAAGCAGGTGAAACGGCATGTAAGACAGTGAAAGGTAGAAAAGATGGAGCTGTTAAAGAAGAAACAAACTTTAATGAACAAGAGTTTAGACTTTTTGGTCTGGATAGGGATGGCTGATCTAAGACAGATGAGGTACGGAACTAGATGTTAGGTCACGAGAGGAGAAAGGGTTCTCTTCTAATGAGAACAACTGAAGCAATATAATAAAAGAGAATGTTATTTTTCTCTTTTTTTAATGATTTTTTTTTTTTTTTTACAGGGACAAAGAGAGAGTCAGAGAGAGGGATAGATAGGGACAGACAGACAAGAAAGGAGAGAGGTGAGAAGCATCAATCATTAGTTTTTCGTTGCTGTTGCAACACCTTTGTTGTTCATTGATTGCTTTCTCACATGTGCCTTGACCGCGGGCCTTCAGCAGATGGAGCAACCCCTTGCTGGAGCCAGCAACCTTGGGGCCAAGCTGGCGAGCTTTTTGCTCAAGCCAGATGGGCCCTCTCTCAAGCTGGCGAGCTCGGGGTCTCAAACCTAGGTTTTCCACATCCCAGTCGGATGCTCTATCCACTGCGCCACTGCCTGGTCAGGCGAGAATGTTATTTCTTATGAAGGTTTTTTTCTTGGGAATATTAGGGAAGGGGTACATAAGCACTTATCAAGTATGTTCAAGTGAAAGTCAAGAATGAGGGAAAAAATTGTATGAGATGGGTTGTTTTTTTTTTTGGTTGGTTTTATATATACTATATTTTCTGTTTGTTTGTTTTTTAGTTGTAGCATTAATTTTAACTAAATAGCAGAGCTCTCCTTTATTCTTTTGAGCCTCATTGAGGGAAAGACTGAGTTTAGGGCTAGTATGACTTTAACACCTTATATTTTTCTTTATAACCAGAGAACTTAGTGGATAACCCTAATATAATTACATTGCTTTGTTATCTTCATATTTATTTTGTATTCTTACCTCTTATTTATGACTAATCATTCTATTTTCTTTTATGAAAGCAACATAAGTTTTACCCTTTAATAATTTTTTTTTTTAAGTGAGAGGAGGAAAGATAGAAAGACAAATCTTGCATGTGCCCTGACTGGGATCTACCTGGTAATCCCCTGTCTGAGTCCTATACTCAGACCAACTAAGCTCTCGTCAGCTCCCAGGACTGACAATCAAACCAATTGATCCACGGGCTGCAAGAGAAGAAGAGAGAAAGAAGGGGAAGAGGGAGGGGAGAGAAGCAGATGATCACTGCTCATGTGTGCTCTGACTGGGGATCAAACCTGAGACATCCATATGCTGCGCCATCACTCTATCAACTGAGCCAACTGGCCAAGGCAACCTTTAATAAGTCTATTTCTGTAAATGCAACATGATTTTAAAATAGTAAGTCAATAAGAGTGTAAGTGGTAGTGGTTTGGAAAAATGTAAAGTAGTATTCAAACAGTAAAGTTTGAGAAATACTGAACTAGATTATAAGTGAAATTAGCTTATTTCTAAAAGTATATAACTTAAAGTTTATTATGCTATAACTATGGGTGTGTGTGTGATAGAAATATTTCTATTGATCTCAACCCTTAAAAATTTACAACTTAAATGCATACTTAACACAATTCAATTAATTCAATTAGCAACAAAATGAATATAAAAATTATTCATAAGTTAGGTTTAAGAATAGAACCAAAATGTACAATATATTTACATTTTGAATGAGGAAAAGTAAAACTTCATATACCTTTACCCATTTTTAACCATTCATTAAAAATGATTACACTGGGGAACAAAATTTTTGTTGCATCCACATAAACACTTGTTCTTACCTAATTCCAGTGTGCTGATCTCAAATCTGACATTAGTTTTTCTCTATAAGGTACAACATTTTTGCAATTCAAGATTTTAGATTTTCATCTTATTGTAAAATTTTCAACATTTAGTTTAACATAATGAAGTAGAATATCTTCTTGGGCATCATCTTTGTTTAAATATAATAATTTATATAATGCAGTAAATACACTAATACACTAAAAGATATGATTGCATCAAAATATGTCTACAATTTCAAAAGAACATATTAAAACACTTATTTTAAACATAATATTTGTGCAAAACTTATTTAATTCTATTCAGGCAAAAATTTGCGTTGTAGCTTTTGCATTTGTGTACTTGTTGAGGACAATCTCATTTGATGCTCCAGCAGTAGTCTGCTCATCACTAACAGCTCCAAGATTTTCAGGAAACTTATCAAGGTGACTGTTTAGGAAGTGAATCTCAATGCTCATGTTCCATCCAATGTCGCGTAAAGGCAAAAGCATCTTTGAACCAGAAATTCATAGTTTTCTTTTTTGTTGCCAAGGAAATTTTTTGTAACTGCCACAAAAGACTGCCATGCTGCTTTCTCCTCCTTATTCATATTCCTGGCAAATTTTTCCTCACGTATGAGGGTTTGGATTTGAGGTCCATTGAATACACCTGCTTTTACCTTCTTGAGTGACATGGCAGGAAAAGCAGAAATAATAAATTGAAAGCATTCACTTTCTCTATTCAAAACCTGAACAAACTGCTTCATTAAGCCAAGTTTGATGTGAAGTGGGGGAAAAATGATTCTATCTCAATTAACTACAGGTTCATTCACAATATTTTGCATCCCTACTTCCAGAGCTTCACATTTTGGCCACTCCTTCTGTGTCCAGTGTTTCTCCCGAGCTCAGCTGTCCCACAAACACAGAAAGCAAGGATACTTTGTGAAACCTCTCTGTTGTCCCAGCAGGAAATTTACCATTTTAAGGTCCACACAAATAATCCAGTTATGCTCCTCATACTTCAGAAAGTCGAGGACAATTTTTATGTCATTATCATCTTCTTGCAGATGAGTTGAATAACCAATTGGAACCACTGCATAAACATTACCGTTGTGTAGGAGAACACATTTCAGACTGGTTTAGAGCTGTCAAGAAATAGCCGCCATTCTTTTGGACTGTAAGTGGTAACACCTAGCTGGCTGAGAAGACTACTGATATCATGACAGTAAACAAAGTGTTTGTCTTTGGGAGAAAAAGTTCACAAAGATTTGTTCACACTTCCTGAAATGGAATACTTTAGCTGACTGGTGAAGTACATTCTTTTCTTGAAGCCTGAAAGCTAATAACTCAGCTGTTTTCTTTGATAGGCCCAAATCTCTTACTAAGTCATTCAATTCATGTTGGCTAAACTGCTGAGGGGTTAAAGACTGCTTGGCATCAGAAGAAGATCCTTCAGATTCTACAACCATTTCCTTATGCATCTTATCAAAATAAACTTGATCACCATGTTCATTTTCTTCATCCTTAGAAGAAATAAAAACATTTAAAACTGGAACTGGGAGTGTCTCAGAGTGTGGGGATAGGTCGCATTGCTGAAGAAATATTAGGATATGCGATCATATGCCTTTTTTTTCTTGCCGATGCCCTTTGTATGGATCAGACAGAAATAACAGTCACTGCTGTGGTCCTTAGGTTCACGCCACACCATGGGAATACCAAAATGCATTCCTTTGCATTTTCCTTTTGTCCAGTCATGAAGCATTTCCTCACAATTATGACACTCAATATGAGGAGCCCAATTCTTGTCTTGATCGCCAAGGGGAACTTGAAAATAGGCAATATATGCACTTGTCACAAATGATGAAATATTGCACCTTTGATGTTGATGTGTATAACAGAAGGTTATACACCCTCAATATCAACAGAAGGTTGCACACTTCAACAGAAGGTGTCAGGACTATTCTTATATTTACACCTACTCGAAGAAGCCACGATTCAATCTTAAAACAAAATAAGAGGGTGTTATTATCAGATAATAATTTTTTACATTTAAAAACAACTACAGCCTGACCAGGCGGTGGCGCAATGGATAGAGCGTCGGACTGGGATGCGGAAGACTCAGGTTCGAGACCCCGAGGTTGCCAGCTTCAGCGTGGGCCCATCTGGCTTGAGCAAAAGCTCTCCAGCCAAGGTCGCTGGCTCCAGCAAGGCATGTCTTGGTCTGCTGAAGGCCCGCAGTCAAGGCACATGTGAGAGAGCAGTCAATGAACAACTAAGGTGTTGCGACGGCAACGAAAAACTAATGATTGATGCTTCTCACCTCTCTCCATTCCTGTCTGTCTGTCCCTATTTATCCCTCTCTCTGACTCTCTCTCTGTCTCTGTAAAAAAAAAACAAAACAAAAAAACAACTACAATTATGTAAAAATGATGTTTGTAAGACATTAATTGCCTTGTGGTTATGTTCAATTCAAGCGTCATTGCCCTGCCTGACCAGGTGGTGGCGCAGTGGATAGAACATTGGACTGGGATGCGGAAGACCCAGGTTTGAGACCCCGAGCTCGCCAGCTTCAGCGCGGGCCCATCTGGCTTGAGCAAAAGCTCGTCAGCTTGGACCCAAGGTTGCTAGCTCCAGCAAGGGGTTGCTTGGTCTGCTGAAGCCCCCGGTCAAGGCACATGTGAGAAAGCAATCAGTGAACAACTATGGTGTCACAATGGCAATGAAAAACTAATGTTTGATGCTTCTTACCACTCTGTGTTCCTGTCTGTTTGTCCCTATCTATCCCTCTGTCTGACTCTCTCTCTCTGTCCCTGTAAAATAAATAAATAAATAAAACATTTTAAAAATAAAACAGAAATTTAAAAAAAGAGTCATTGCCCTTTAACTCCAATTTAAAAACCAATGCATGCCATTAACTGTAACAAAAATAAATTAAAATTGCATAAAAACTTCAGCATGCACAAATAAATGGATTTTAGATTTGAAATTAGTGTTGCATACATATATAGAAACAGTTCTAAAACCTCATGCAACATGAAAAAACAAAGTTCGCCAGTGTATATGTGCTTATTACAGAAATATTGAGACTTAACACTTTGTACAAATATGTCATACATTAAAGAAATCACATTAGTTATTTTGACCAATTAGTACAATGATTACTTGAGGAAATTAAAAAAGCTTACTTAATAAGTAATATTGTATAGACTCTACAACAGGGTTCTCCAGAGAAACAGCCAATGTAGTGTGTGTGTGTTCTAAGAAAGTTATTTTAAGAAATTGTCTTATGTAATTGTTGTAAACTAGCAAGTCTGAAATCCACAGGATAGGCTAGCAGGATGTAAACTCAGCTGATAACTACAGTCTTGAATTAGAAGTTTGTGGGGCTGGTAAGCAGGTTTAAAAATTCAGCAAGGATTTCTGTTGCAAACTTAAAGAAGAACTGCCTTTTTTATGGGAGAATCTCAGTGTAGAGTCTTAAGGCCTTCAACTGATTGAGAGGCCCAATCACAATTTAAATGTTAATCTGCTCTACTTAAGGACAACTAATTGTAGATGTTAATCACATCTACAAAATACCTTGACAGCAACAGCTAGACTCTTGTTTGACTAAACAACTGGGCACCATAGCCAAGCTGACACGTAATATGTAATCATCATAGACTCTTAGGAGAGTATTATAATTTTTTTGAAGAATAAACTAGAGCTAGGGCAAACACTGGCCTCAGACAGCTCTTGTTCAATTTTAAAGTTTGTATAACCTAGAATCAATTGCTTAAAGATCTTAAGACCTGTTACTTCATCTGAAAATGCGAATGTACTATGTACAGTTGATGAACAGATTACATGAGAAACTTCTTAAAAGTGTGAGGCACCTTTCTCACCCAGCCCCCAACCCCTTACCCCTCTGACAGCTGTCAGCCTGTTCTCTGTATCTATGTTGTTGCGAATCGGGGGCACAGAGAGAGAGATCAGCAGATGAAATCAGCGTGAACTAGCAAAAAACTACTGCTTGTTCAGGCAAATGGCGCTGAGTTCGCACTGTGTCCTATTTTTATTCACCAGATTTCAAAAAGCTTGTTTACTTAAAAATTGGCATAGCATCAAGCATAACCTTTACTTAAAGATATAAGAAATACATCTGCATGATAGCTTAATAACAAGACAGTATCAAAAGGCACTAACTGTTATTGCTTCTATGGTTCCTACAATATTCCTCTCTTTTATCTCAAGGGATAGTCTTGAAGGGAACAGAAATCTTCTGAAAATGTTTTACTGAGAAGAAAGCCCAGCACCGCTTTCAGTCACATAGACCTGTTTTCGTGACCCACCTTCGAGTCACAAAACAATTCTCTTGGCAAACATTCTTTTCTTGTTGGCTGTGTTCCCATCCAAGGCCATGCATTGGATTGTTCCACTACATATCTATGAGTCTGTTTCTATTTTGTTTGTTAGTTTTCTTTGTTCATTAGAGATTAAGCAAATCAAAATAAAGCTCACTGGCACAGACAACAGTGTGGTGATTATGAAAGAAAAATGAGATGGGGATAGTAGAAGAGGGTAAAAGGGGTATAAATGGTGATGAAGGAGACTTGACGGGGTGGTGAACATGCAGTGCAATGTATAGATGCGTATTATGGAATAATACTCCTGAAACCTATATATTTTTATTAATCAATGTCACCCCTAATAAATTCAATTACTTTAAAAAAGTGTGAAGCACTGTGCCTAGCACTGAGTAAATGCACAATAAATTGGTAGAGATTATTCAGAAGCAATATGTAGCCATTTCTTTCAACTTGAAAAAACTATTTTGATATCTATAGAATAAGCATTCCTCTGAGTGGGGAGAAAAGTACTCTGGAATTATTTAGGATTTAATTCTTAAGTAAAAGTTTTAGTTGGCCCTGGCCCATTAGCTCAGTGGATATAGCATCAGCACAGCATATGGATATCCTGGGTTCAATTCCCGGTCAGGGCACAGAAGAGAAGCAACCATCTACTTCTCTCCACCTCCCTCCTTCTCTTCCTCTCTCCTTCTCTCCTTCTCCCTCTTCTCTCCCTCTTCCACTCCCAAAGCCAGTAATTTGATTGGTTCAAGCATCAGCCCTGGGCACTGAGGATAGTTTGGTTGGTCTGAATTTCATCTCGGGCACTAAAAAGAGCTCAGCTGATTTGAGCATCAGCCCCAGAAGGGGTTGCCAGGTGGATCCTGGTCAGGGTGCATGTGGAGGTTTGTCTCATTACCTCCCCTCCTCTCACTTAAAAAAATAAAAAGGTCATTAATAGAGTGCTAGCCTAGTTTCTAATTTAGTAAAACCTCATTTCAATCCACTAGGGGATTTACTTATTATAACATAAATATTTACTTATTATAACATAAATATTTCAATTCATCAGGGAAATGTAAGACTGTAATGTTACTTGGAGTGATTATATTGTACATTTGCTATTTACTTATGTTATTTTATACATGCTACCTATATCTAACCTAGTTCATAATCCATTTAGGTCTTGAGAGGTTTTATATTATACCTGGCATGTACATTATATAGATTTCATTAGTTCAGAAAATTTTGATTTCTTTACTCTTTTAAGTATTTACTTATGTAGTGTGAGCCTATTACATAATTTTAAATATTTTTTTCTATTTTCATAAATAGCTTTTATTATAAAAATTCTAAAATTAAAAATAATCATAAACATAAAATTAAAAATTAAAAACAAAATCATTTTACATTAAAAATTATTAATATTGTTTATAACATTTCATGTATTGCTTATGCAAACCCAAAATATATTTATATATTGAATGAAAATATATGTATGCATATATTGCATGTAAATGGATGATAAGTGGTGGATAGACAAAAATAAAGACAGAAAGAAATAGACAAACAGGTAAAAATGGGGTCATTCCACAATGATTTCATAGTAAATTTAGTTTTGTTTAAATTTGACAGATGAAGACAATATTAAAGAGAAGATGCAGTAATTGATGACTTGTTTTCTTCAAAATGAGAAATAAACTTTCTTAAAGTAACCCTCTAAAGTCAGCAAAAATATAATTTACAATACCAAGAGATGGGTCTCTTCACTTGTACTCATACTGTATGATTCATTATCGGAACATACCTGTTCATCCAGTGAACTGGGAAAGAAAGGTGAGCACTGAAGATAAAACACAGATTGCTTACCTGTGGCTCAAGTACATGCTTTGTTGCCTTGGCACGTAGTAGGTGCTGATTTCTTAGAATAAATCCATGAGCATCTGGAATGTGGAAAAAAGAGACTATTGTAAATTGTATATAGTTTTGTTGAATTTATTTTTTTTTTTACACTTAAGTTGACTTCTAGGACTGACTTAACCTTAGTGGTTCACTGTTGTAAGTATGTAGTTAGTTAATCAACATTATATGGTGGGTAGAAATAGCTTGCAATTTAGAATTTTTATCTTCTGCTATTTTATACACATGTGACTTTGAGTCAATCCAGTTAACTAGTTAAAGGAAAATTCCTTCAACTTCAAATTGAGGATCATTAGGAGGAATAAATTATATTATAGACCCTAGAACAAACTCTGGGCATATAAATAATTCTCAATAACTGTCATTTTAAAAGAGTGCTAGGGATGATCTGAATAAGTATATATCTTTATACTTTAATCTATGAAATACCTTAAGATGAAGTTCTATTATATCAGAAAGTGTAGGCTTCTCAATAGGCTTTTTGAATTATGAATTGGGTGAACATCATGGATAATTCCAACTGAAATAGATTCATTTCTCTTTCCATATTTGGCATTAAGAAATATTTGTTAAAACAGGTAGGCAAAACCTCAGGATTCTACAAGTTTTAGAGTTGTTTATACAAGGAATTTATTATTTGAACATTTATAGACAAATTCTCTCTGGATAAACTGGATGTTGCAAATATATTGGCAAATGTCAGCAATTTGCATGTTAGAAATATTTTCTTTTATTTAGATGATCAAATAGTTTGGTTATGAAATTATACTGTCTACATTCTGCAAAGGCTTGGTGTATTTAGTTTAAATATGAGTTACAATTTGAAAAATACATTAAAAATTTAAGCACAGTGTGTATTTTCTGACATTAGAAGCTGTGGATGTAAAAACGTTGTCAGGTATATGAATAAAAGTGAAAGATTTTACAAGATTCTTTTCCCTTGGAAAAAAAATTGTTCTATTTTCCCCCCTACTAATAACCCATTTCAAAACAGGCTTCTTGGCATCACATCTCTCTATGCTGCATCCCACTTCCTGAAAAGTTAGGAGTTCTATGCTGGTTTTGGTAATGGAGAGAACAAAACAGCGCAATGGGCCAGCTGAGAGAAGAGGGAACTGGCAGAGATGCACAGGTAGGGTGCACCACAGTTTAGCTCTTGACCTTCACGGTCTCCTGTTATCTTCACCGAAGTACTATGAGTTTCTCCAAAATACGAACAAGGAAACAGAACTTCAGGAAAACTAAAGACTTTTGCAGAGGCAAAAGGACAAATTGTTCCTGGGAATAAATTAGCACTTGTCTTTTAACTCTTAATCCAGTGCTCTTCTTACTATACTGCTCTGACTCTATAACAAAAAATGATACTTATTTATAACCATGGCTACCTGTGATGATAAATAATTAAAAAGAATAACCAACCAAATGTATTTGGGCACAATTGATAATTTATGAAATCAGAATTTGATTTCAGATCTGGCTGACTCTAAAGCTCGTTCTACATTACTTATTTTTTCTTTTACTGTATAAATAGATAGGCCTTAAGAAACTAGGGAATGCATTCCTGTGTTCATTATCAAATCTTTGGTAACTAGCACAATGCTTGTCATGGAGTGATTATTTGGGTAAAAGCATATAAAATAAATATAAACCATTGAGGACCTGGCATCTGTGGGTCCCAACTGGAAAAGGATTAAAGTATTTGAAGTAATCATGTAGAGATCTTTACCTTGGTTGCTTGTCTGTCTATCTATCTATCTATCTATCTATCTATCTATCTATCTATCTATCTATCTATCATCTATCTATCATCTATCTATCTATCTATCTATCTATCTATCTATCTATCTATCTATCTATCATCTATTATCTATCTATCTATCCATTTATTACTATCTCTATGACTGTCTCTCGTTCTTTCTGTCTTTTTCTCTTACTGCCTTCCAGCCTACAGGCCAAACTGGTTCAGCATCTGAAGGGGAGAAATGATACCTAGGCTCACCTGGAATCCTAAACCCAAATGAAACAATGAGTAACAGAGAGAGAGGGTGCCTCATTATCAAAATAGAAATCTCAATATTTGTGAAGCTGAATTTGAGAATGCACCATGGAGCATGGCCAAAATTATTCTTACTACTTTTTATTTACCCTTAATCCAGAATTTGGGGATTCCTCCTGGATGAGTGAACCTGAGGACTCCCAGAAGACTTGGGCCTGCCTCCATCAGTGAGAAAGGGTATGAGTTCAAATCGAGCCTACCTATAGGTACTTTGATACCAAGAAGAGTGAGGGCAGGAAGAGAGCAAGGACAGCAGTGAAAGTAACTTTACAGGGACCACCAAATGATTCTCACCAGTATTACTCATTCCTGTTCTAACAGTGGCGAGCAGGATAGGGGTAGAATGCATAAGGGGGTCAGATGCCTTTTCTCCAATGGGTAAGAGTCAAAATCCTATCCCTTCCATGAGAACAAGGTGGGGGAGGTACTAAGTTTACCATTGTCCACAGTGATACAAGATGATAAGTGTCAGAAATGAACAATGGGAAGAGAGAAAGCATATTGCTTATTTGAAGTACCTTTTGTAGCTAGGTAAGCTGCATGTCTCTCAGCTGTATCAATTAGCTATTTTTGTCTCTTTTGCCATGGGAGCTAACAAAAAGATAGAATCTCAGAACTCAGAGCAATCTCAGTCCTGGTTGGGAAATAATAACTAGATGTCCTCAAAACTTCCTATTCACGAAGGTTTTTTGTGATGCAGTGGGATTGAAAAGCCAAATACAGCAATCCCTCCGATGTATATTAAGTAGGATGAACAGATTTTCAAGTGCAGCCCAACCTGGGCCTGTGGGCAGGCGGGCAGGTACCACGAGAGAAAGACAGATAACACAACAGCAGCTGCAAAAGGCAACCTAGAGAATGTATCTGCAAAATAGCCTAAAACCAGGGAAACAGCGGTCTCAAGGGAGTCTAAGCCAGAGACCAGAGACGGAACTCAGGTGAGTCAGTGTTAGAATAGCAATCTATTTAGATTAGGATAGAATTGATAAAAAGGAAAAATTATGGAATACGTATTGCTTAAAAATTTTTCTTATGAGTTATCTACTTCATTGGTTTTTACTTTATATATTTATTTTATAACTAATAGAAACTCAATATATGAATGGTGAATAAAGTCTCCAATCTTAATTCATCTTTTCCTTACTTCTATGTTCAAGTACAAAGTCTAAGACTGTTGTTAACACTACATTCTATATGGGAATTCGAGGGAAGGGGGAGGGATATGAAGATTTTGACAGAAATACTGTTTGAAGAAAGGGACAGATTTGAGGAAGTCCAGGGAAAAAATCAAGTAGCCATGATGACTTTGGGAGAGGTAGAATTTGAGGAGAATTTTGGATGAGTTGAATGAGAATGAAGAGAAATTGTAGTCAATGTCCAGGTTTGGTTTGAACAAATGGCTAAACTACTAATTCCCCCAACATAGGGTCACCTAATCTGCAATGTTTGGCTAATCCCTTGTCACACAAAGGTGCTCAATTGCTGGAATTGTTCTGAATAGTTTTTTTATTAGTGCCAATAAAGAAAACATAATTAAAAGCATGTTTGTAGTAAGAGGCAATGGGTTCAGTTTTACACATGACCAATTTAAAGTTCTTTGGGGAACACTAAGCAAACATGTCCCATTGCTTGCTGGATATGTAAAAATGAGGCAGATGGGAGAGACAGTCTAGATATGCATATGTGGTTGTTAATGAGCATACACATGGTTACTGAAAGCAATACAGTGGTAGCCATAATGAAGACAGAGAAGAAATAGCCAGTGATGTATGGGAAAGACCAGGGCAATATGTTTCCATAGAATTCAAGGAGGGGGATGATAAAGGAGAGTACTCAACTGTGTATTTCACTGGAGATAAATTATATAGCAGGGGGAAAAATGTAGTCCCAGAAATCCTTCATTGGGAACTGGGTTATTTGCTTCTAAAAATTCAGTGCCTCAGTTAGCGAGTTTAAGCATCAGAAGCCTCTAGTGGTTATGATTTTGGAACACTCCAGATTTTATAGACTATATATTGTTTTTGTACATAGTACATGCTCAGCAAAAGAGAGTTGAAATAAATCAACTGTTCTTCAGTCACAAGGATACAAATACTTTTGTATGATGTCCTCTTAGAGCAAATAACTAACACTGACTTAAAGTGAAGTTCCTGACATTAAGACAATCAGGATAGTTTGCTTGAAATATTGACAGAGGTGCTATCATTCCTTGCCAGTTGCTGTGCATTTTTAAGTTGATAGGCTTAGCATCTTTGTTCTCCCTTCCCTGCAATTTATTGTTGTTCTGATGAGGGGGATCATGCGCCAAAATATATATTTGCCTTAAGAAGCCTTCAGAAGGTTGCCCATAGTCTGTCATTATCAGCACTAGTCTTAACATTTCAACTTCTACTCTACCTCTCAGACTCAGTTTCTTCTCTTTTGGCCCTTGTTATTGCCTCATTCAATGAGATCATAATTTTTTAGACCTTGATTCTTGAGAACTCTACTGAATCCACAACAACAGGCACTGGGTCTTGTAGAAACGCATGTTTAATCAGTACTTGCTGAACCTTCCTCAGAGTTCTCAGTAACTTTCCTATTTCCATTCACTAGATTCCTATTTCTCCTAAGGTACATTAAGTCCCTCCTCATAGCCACCTAACTTCTGTCAGTGACTCTCAGCTTACCTCGTCTCTCCTTCCCATCTATTACACTGGAGAAAAGAGGTTTCTCTAAATTCTTCACTTATGTTTGCATTATCATACCTTAAGTCTATTCATTTCAGCCAAAGCAAATATCTAAAAGGGAGGAATTCACCAAGGAAGAAGGAGGGCCACTAATGGATATTTTTGTGTGTGTGTCTTTGAAATTCCAAGTTGAGTTTTCTTTTCAGCTCTTGGTTATCTTATTTGATGAAGTGAAATATCAATATATTTAAAAATATAATTTTGCATTTTTGAATAATATAATTTTTGAAGCTATATTTACACACACACATACATAATGGCTATGTTTAGAGCTACCCAGATCTACCATATTGTGGAAGCATGTATTTTTATATTGGTAGCTACATTACCTCTCTGTTTCATTTATTTTACTGGAAAAAAGCAAAACCTTGCCTTCTAATTAAAGGAAAAGAAAATATGAAAAAGTATTTTAAAATAATAAAATTATCTATATCACAAAGTAAAAAAAAAAAGAAATATGAGAGGGATTCATGAGTTTCAGAGCTTTCACAAGGTTCATGAGGGCAGAGTAGAATGAATACTAGATACTCCGTAGAGTTCTGCCACATACCATCCCTATGTTTTGTGTGATTTACAAGGATGCTGACAGGATCAAACAGTATACCATAACTAAAAGTACTTTAGTGTTGTGACCTCCTAAAATTATAGTTAATTGAAATTACTTGAATGGTGGGAAAACGAGTATATAAATCAAGCTCCAAGGAATTTTATTTACTTGGTTTCCTGATCAGCTTCTATACTATAATGCCATGCAATATACAACCTCCAAATGCTCTTACTCAGTTTAGACTATGACTAAGTACTTTTATTCAAAGCCAAATCATGTTGCTCATCTAATTATAATAACACAAATATTTTTTAATTAGAAAACCTGTGGATTAGAATACTTCCTTGAGTATAACTCTGGCCACTGGTGCTGACATCTAAAATAATGGTAATATAGCATCTATCTTGCTTACCCTTTTCATCTTTGCTTAACAAAGAGAATACAGGGTGTCTTATAAATACACTAATTTTGATGGCATAAATTAATGGATAAATGAATGACCAAATGAACAGCATGCAGAAGTTAAGGCACCTGGAAGCAATTAAAGCATTGGGTGATTAATATATATCATTGGTTGTTAATAGTTGCTTAAAATGCCTGTCTCACTTCACTATCTGGAAACTCCTACTAATTTTTGAAGGACTAACAAAAGCCTAACTTCCATTTATAAAGCTTCTTTAATCCCAGGTAGAAAGGAAGTGCTTACTTGGAACTGTGTCTAGATTTCTGGAAGAGCACCTACCCCACTGCATAACAACTTGCTTTGGCAGTTGGTCCTGTAAGACCCCAGACTCTCTGGATAACAGGCTGTGAATTTCTGAACACACAGATCCTGGGATCATGCCTGACACACACAGATGGTCTTAATAAAAGAATCAGTTGAATAAATAGTGCTTTAAATTTTATTTGGATTCCTTACTGAATAAAGACATTAATAACTTGCTCTTTTGGAAGAAAAAGAAACAGAAAAAGTAAACCCACCAATCAAGTATTAAGTTCAGTAGAGTTGCCAAGGAAAATAGTTAAAAGGGCAGTTTTAGCAAAGCTGAAAGCAGACATGCCCATTTATTCTTCTTCTACAATTAAAACATTAGAGGTTGCCATTCCCAGTAAAATTACCACACACATTTTTATTACACAACTTGAAAAGCCAGTTTGTGGCTTCCTTCTGTAATTCTTAATTTATAGAAAGGTTATCCAAGAAAGCCCATTCAGTAGATCTACCCAACCATGTCTTCCTAAACCCACAGATTCCCAATTACCTTTTAGCAATACATGGGCACTAGATTTCAGAAAAGTAAGTTCCTTCCCTTTTCCTACAGATCAAAAATTCTATGAGAGCAAACCTCTCTTGTCTATTTAGTTCATAGCTCCTTCCTCAGCATTTCAAACTATTCCTTGGACAGAGCGGATAATAAATAAAACCTTGCTTAAGTGACTACATATTTAATAAAGTTATAAATTCTCTCATTTAAAACATTTTTGTTTTCCATTCTAAGTATTTGCTTTTGTTGTTTTTTATAAGATAGTACCTAAATGTAACCACAGAAAATTAATAGAAAAAAAAGATCGCTATTAATTTTTTGTACACATTCTCCATTGATTCTATTTTTTCCAATTTAAGTCTGAAAAGTCACAGAAGTAGCTCGTACTATCCTAACTAAATTTAAGAAAATGGAAATAATATCTTTAGCTGTATTGACTTTAAAAGTCAATCTGTGACTTGACTAAGTTTGTTTATAGCACTTTTTGTTGAATTGGAAGTTTTAAGCATACTTCTTAATGCTTTTATTGTGCAGCTTAACTTGTTTAACTGTAAACATATAAAAATGTAAATATGCAGCAAATTCATAAATGATCTGAGTTCTCCTAGTTTACTGAGACTTCCCACAGATACGTATTTCTCTAGCACTAATCTTGGAATTACATTCAAAGCAATGCTGATAAATATACAAGTCCTGAACTACGGAAGAGTTTATGGAGGCAAATTCCCTGTGAAAATTTTAAATTGTGTATTGCTATCATTGGCGATGTTAAATATAGAGCAATTTACCCTGTTGTTGCCTTACATTTTACATAGCTACTAAATTAATGCATTACAGAAATACTGCAATGGCAATTTTTAAATTTCTAAATATTTGGAATATTCCAAATATACCAAAAGTTATCTAGGGAAACATGTAATGTATATTTATCTACTTACCATATCATAGCTTCATTTTGCCAAACTTGCTTCAAAACATTTCTTTAAGGGCTAGATCTTTACAGATATAGCAGAATTTTCCTGTCAGTTGCTGCTCACTCACATTCCTCCCCACACCCTTCCCTGGATGCCTACTCTCCTGAATATTATCCATCTCATTACCATCCATATTGCTGTTCTTTTACAAAAATATTTTTCCCTGAACAAGATATTATAAGGTTTCTGTTATTTAAAACTTTATATAAAATGTATTTACAATATGCCTAACACAGAATAGACACCCAATAAATGTTATTCTTTTCCATGTACCAACATGCTTTCTTTTTACTTGACATTGCCTTTGAGATTTAGCATGTTAAGATATGTAGCTAATTAATTTACTTCAGCTCTGCTGTCAGGCTCTACTGTATGAATATGCCATGAACACCAGCAAGCACTTCCTAAAAGTGCTTTAAACACTTTCTTCTTTTCATTTTTAAAATTTTTTATTGACTGATTTTAGAGAGAGAGGGAAGGAGAGAAACATTGGTTTGTTTTTCCACTTATTCACGCATTGATTGGTTGACTTTGGTATGTTCGCTGATTGGGGATTGAACCCACAACATTGATGTATCAGGAAAACACTCTATCCAACTGAGCTAACCGGCCATGGCCTGAAAGCACCTTTTTATTTTTCTCCCCCAGAAACACCTGGCATCCAGTCACCAACTCAGGGATGCCCTTCCCACAACCAGTCCTTGTGATCTGCTTGCTGGTTTTATAAAATATTAGGTTGGTGTACAATAATATATTCTTATAATTTATATACGCCCTGCATTGTTGGTTCTATTTAACTGACATAATATAGTTTTCTTTTATTAATTTTAATGGGGTGACACCAATAAATCAGGGTACGTATATACAATGAAAACATCTCCAGGTTATCTTATCATTCAATTATGTTGCATACCCATCACCCAAAGTCAAATTGTCCTCTGCACCTTCTATCTAGTTTTCCCTGTGCCCCTCCCCTCCTCCCTATCCCACCCACTCTTCCCTCCCCCTACCCCGTAACCACCACTCTCTTGTCTATGTCTCATAGTCTCACTTTTATGTCCCACCTATGTATGAAATCATGCTGAGGACGAGTGGATTAAAAAGCTTTGGTACATATATACTATGGAATAATACTCAGCCATAAGAAATGATGACATCAGATCATTTACAACAAAATGGATGGACCTTGATGACATAATATAATTTTGAGGTTAAAAGTGGTTACGCTGCCTGACCAGGTGGTAACGCAGTGGATAGAGCATTGCACTGGGATGTGGAGGACTCAGGTTCAAGATCCTGAATTCGTCAGCTTCAGTGTGAGCTCATCCGGTTTGAGCAAGGCTCACCAGCTTGAGCCCAAGGTCGCTTGCTCGAGCAAGGGGTCACTAGGTCTGCTGTAGCTCCCCAGTCAAGGCACATATGAGAAATCAATCAATGAACAAAAGGAGCTGCAAAAAGAATTGATGTTTCTCATCTCTCTCCCTTCCTGTCTGTCTGTCCCTCTCTCTGTCTCTGTCATCAAAAGAAAAAAGTGGTTACATGTGCAGACTATGTAAACCAAATAAATAAAAGGACAAAAGAAAGACTTTCTAATAAACACATGTACTATATTTATCTTTTAATACAAATAATTCCATAATTAAGTGTATATTTATTTCCTTACTCATATACTAGGCAATTTTTCTTGAATAATAGCTAAAAGCAGAACTGTTGGGTTGTAAATGTGTACAATTTCTCTTAGTAGGTACTACACAATTGTTATGTAATTTGGGTTTAGCAAGCTACAAAGATGACAATGGGGTCTAAGAACTTCCTTTTCCAGACATCTGTACCAAGCCTGGTTTTGGAAGAACTTAAAATGTTGTTTCTATATTTCACATCCATTTCACCAAATTCCAGTGAAATTGTGCATCTTGTCAGTTATCCATTGGTCCAGTCTAAAATTGTTTGCTTGAATTCTTTGTCCATTTTCCTATTAGTTATTGGCTTCTTTTTGTGCTAATGTGTAAAAACTTTTTATAAACTTGAAATATAGATCCTATGTTACTTATCAATGTTGTAGATATTTATTACCAGTTTGTGAGTTGATTGTTCATAGTGTTTTAGTTGAACATTTTTAAAAAAATTATAAATTCTTTTATTTGAAGTTTATTATTTTATTTCTCATTAAAGAAACTCTCTCCTATTTTGAGTTTATAAAAAATTATTCATTTTATTTTTATAATTTTAATATTTGCTTTATACAATTAAGTATTTAACCTACATGCAATTGATTTTTGTGTTTTCGAAAGATGTGGGTTTTACTTTTTTCAATATGGATGATAGTCTCTCCAGATTATTGATTTACCAGTCTATGTTTTCATCACTGATTTGTAATACTTTATTATATGTCACATTTACATTCACATACAAGCAACAGTATTCTTTTTTGATTTACAAAGATCTACATCAAACAAATTGTTTTAGTTAGCTTAGGTTGCCACAACAAAATGTCATAGAACAGTGTGGTTTTCATTTTTTTAAAAATTCATTTTAGGGAGGGGAAACAGAGAAAGAGAGGGAGAGAAAGAAAAAGAGGAAGAAGCAGGAAGCATCAATGTGCCTTGACTGGGCAAGCCAGGGGTTCCAAACCAGTGACCTCAGCATTCCAACTCCACATTTTATCCGCTATGCCACCACAGGTCAGGCTAGACCAGTGTAGCTTTAAAACCGATATTTATTTCTCATCGTTGTGAAGGCTGGGAAGTCCAAGATCAAGGTGACCGCAGATTTACTGTCTGGTAAGAGGTTTTCCTGGTTTGCATATGGCCAACTTCTAGCTATGTGTTTACATGAACTCTCCTATCTCCTTTTCTTTCTATAAAGGCACTAATCCCATCATGAGGGGCCCACCTTCACAGTCTCATTTAAATCTAATTACATCCCAATGACCTCAGCTTTAAATACCATCACATTGAGGGACAGAGTTTTAACATGAGGATTTAGAGGGGGGCACAAGCATTCAGTCCATAAAAAGTTCCCAGTAAATGTTTTACTTTGACGTATCAAAAATTAATTTAAGCATTTGTTGCAGCAACTTATCACTGAAACATCTTTCAGCTTATCTCTTTCTGATAGGGGAAGTCAAAAGTTAGAAAGTTAGCGTCAATAAGAGTAGCTTTTACCTGACCAGGCGGTGACGCAGTGGATAGAGTGGTCAGACTGGGATGCGGAAGGACCCAGGTTCAAGACCCCGAGGTCACCAGCTTGAGTGTGGGCCCGTCTGGCTTGAGCAAAATCTCACCAGCTTGGACCCAAGGTCACTGGCTCTAGCAAGGTGTTGCTGGGTCTGCTGAAGGCCCACGGTCGAGGCACATGTGAGAAAGCAATCAATGAACAACTATGGTGTCTCAGGGCAACGAAAAACTACTCTTCATTCCTGTCTGTCTGTCCCGATCTATCCCTCTCTCTGTCCCTGTAAAAAAAAAAAAAAAAAAAAAAAGAGTAGCTTTTAGTTGTAATCAACAGGGGTTAGGAAATACATAGTTAATTTGCTTGCTAGTCTTTCTTAATAGCTCCCTGGATGTCCCCTTTAAAATGTGGTGAAGTTTATCTTTGCAGAAGCCTCTTTAGAAGGGGACACCTGGGCGGTGCCTAAAGATTTGGAGGGTTTAGATCACAATAGTTGCTTATAAGAGCCGAGCCGCAGAATTTCCCATGAAGAGTCGAGGCCTTATAAGTAGCTAGGAACTTAGTTCACAAATCTTATATCTTTACTTTGTCTCCCAAGGAGAGCAGGGAGTCTCTCTGACAGTGAATTTCCAGAGGCAGTTGGCCTCAGCGGCTCCAGGCCCCACTGTCCTGGAGACAGTGCCAAATGGACCTGTGCTGATTGGACCTGTATTAACATCAGAAGAGCTAGCCAGCAACCATTCCTGCAAATGAACACCCACCTCCTGCAAACTGCTACATGACTAACTGCATGTTCTTCAATAAGTTACTAACCATCCTCAAAAGTACATAAATTGGCCAACTAGCTGAGGCTGTAAGTCAGGATTTGAATGAATTTTTGGCTCTCTGCCTTCTCATATTATCAGCAATTTGAATAAAAGACACTTTTCTAGCACTCAGACCCTGGTTCTGTGACTTGTAGGACTCAGAGGCCATGGGCAACTTGAATCCCAGCTTGTCTCAGTAACATACCTCCTATGAATACAGAACTAACCTTACTTATTGAGTAGCTACATCACTTGTGCATTTAACATACAATATTCTATGTGTACAATTTGGAGGGACAGAGATAAGGTGAAAAACAAGAACTGAAGTAGCCTGGTTGAGTCTGTCTCCCCTTCCATGAACTGAGTATTATCAGGAGGACATAAACAGGGAGACACAAATTAACTTTGTCAGGCCTTGGAAACCCCTCTCAGTGTGAATCTTTCTGTGTATACTGAGTGTCATTCTAGATTAAATATATGCATTTTCCATATACATATTTCACTGTGTGGAGTTGTACCTAAATTTATTTACACTGCACTTTAAGTCCAACTTAATGGATTGCTAAAAGCATTTTAACTAGATATGGTTTTCACCCTAAATGCTGACTTTAAACCCTAACTGCTGAATCAGATGGAGCTCCACTGCAATCAGTGTGCCAATGGACAATCAAAATATTGTTCTCCTTTAGACAAGAGGTTCAGATGAAAAGCTATTATTTTCTTTAATTGAGAGGAGGGGAGGCAGAGACAGACTCTTGCATGCGCCCTGACTGACCAGGATCCACCAACAAGCCCCATACCTGGCAATCCTTTACCCATCTGGAGCTGCTGCTCCATTGCTCAGCAACCAAGCCACTTTAGTGCCTGAGGCAATGCCATGGAGCCAACTTCAGTGCCTGGGCCAACTTGTTCAAACTAAGCCATGGCTGCGGGAGGGGAAGAGAGAGAGACAGAGAGAAGGGGAGGGGTGAAGAAGCAGATGGTTGCTTCTCCTCTGTACCATGACTGGGAATCTAACCTGGTACTTCCACACACCAGGCCAATGGTCTACCACTGAGCCATCCAGCCAGGGAAAAAAATCAGCTTTTAGTCTCTAAGGTTCAACCAGCACACCTTGGTTCCCCACAGTAAATAGCCCACATCAAATATTACATAACAAAGTAGAATTTGTCTTGAACACAGCTCTCCTAAATATTAGCTCTGTATTTGTATCTGTAAAGCCAAAAGCCAATGAGCTAAATGGGACCCTATCAAATGCAGCTGTTTTCTGGGTTACACAATTGATTACTCCAGGACACTAGAGAGCTAAAATTTTATGTATTTTATGTTCTTAGAGGCTCAAATGGAGTGACACAAGAAAAAAAAAACTGTGTAAGTGGAGTTATCTACACTGCTCTCTTTTTAAATTAATGGCCATAATTCTTGTCTACTAACTGGATTTTCCCAGGGTTTGTTACTACTTCAGAGAGTATATCAGACTTTAGAGGGAGACTCGGGTCTTAACCTCAAGAAATGCAAATGTACATTTTTTGCTGAAGCTCATCAAATTAATAATAACAATAACATTTATTATATAACAGTACTTACTGAGTGCTTGTTCGTATTTAAATTCTAAGCACTTATATGTATAAATTACTTTAATTCTCATAATAAACCTATGCAGAAACTGAGGCACAGAAGATTTTATGCTTTATGGAGAAAAAAATTTCAATCCAGGAATTACTCCCTAGAACATGCCCTTAGACATTACTTATTGAGATAATCCTGTACAAGATAAAGGCATGGAATACAGAATTTTTATTTTCTTCTCTGGATTGAGAATTTTAATTCACTAAAAATATGATGTGGTAACTGGTTTGCTGGAACCCTGAAAGAGTTCATGCTTCCCTTAGAAGGAAACTCTTTGGAAGGGACTAATTTGCATTCTGGGGAAATGTGGCCCCCAATAATGAATATGGGGAGCAAACAAGTTCTTTCTGTTGTGGTGTTGATATAGGCATATTACATATTCTCTGCACCCTATAGATAGCAGCATCTGCATAATATAGTCAAGATAAATAAAGTTTTGTGTGTGTGGAAAATATAATTACATATCAATTTACACACAGACATAAACTTGATTACTGTGAGTGTCACTGCTTGAATTCTCAAAGATGAGTTATCTCTTAAAGGCATGTGTTTCAAGTCATGAGATTCATCATTTCAAACACAGCTATTTCTCTCTGGGATTTCAAAAATGCCACCAAGACTAACTATTAAACTGTTTCTTCTTCAGGAGGGATCAATAGATGGTCAATCATCAAAAACTCCCCATGAGCACAAGAAGAAGGTCCAACTAGTGTATGAAGTTGACAAGGCAGTTTCCATTGTTTTTCAAGAAGGTTATTCTAAAACATAAGTTTTTAGAGAGCTGCTGGTGAGAGAGTGGTCAATACAGTGCTAATAGCAATGTAAACAGGTAGAGAGCCCTGCGGTTGTATATCAGAAGCCTCTATTCCTGGGAATCAGTAGTGAGGATATGTTTCCTAATACAGAAAAAGCTCCATGCTCAAGGACACACTGCATATAGTTGGATAAATACAGAAGTCCTTTATTAATTTTATATAGCTATGTTAAGGAATACTTTGTAGTCACTAAATATCATACTTAAAAAGTGAAAAATAGCAAGATAGAAAATAGGAAATATTAAATTCTACTATTTTTGTAGTTTTTTGTAGTTTCAATTCTTTCTCATTCTCTGCCTTCTTTCATTTTAGCTTCCTTTCCTTTTCTTCCTCAGAATTCAAACAAAAAACTATACTGCAGAAGGTTTGTAGGCAATCTATCAAAACAGAGTGTTTTTGTGTAAATGAGCCTTTATTATTTTTTACCTTGAAGAGGTGAAACCGAGGGTTAAAGAGGTGCCACGGTTTTCCCCAGGTGGGCAATACTAGGCAGACTGGGTGACACGGCCCCACGCTGCTTGACACCCGCCTGCCCACTGATGAATCCTCCCATTCCTCAGGTGAAAAACTGATCTTTCTGTTTTCTTCAAAGGCTGGTGTAAAGGGATCCAGCCCAATGTGACTGTGTAATTTTCATGCCCTTACCATAAAAAAGTTTGCAGAGCATGTTAATAAAGGGATATAACTCAGAAGTCATGTTATTATAATTAAAATTATGTCTTTAATGTGTGTATACATAAATACAACTTCTAATTGAAATAAATGATTTTTAGTTAATGAGCAGACTTGAAAAAAACTTCTTTCCTTTAGTCATTCATTTACTCAGTTGCCATAGAGTTATACCACACCTTTGTTACCCAGGCACTTTATATCCCTTGATGCTAGGGATATAATTAATAACATGGGCTCTACTTGCAAGAAGATCTCTGTTAAGAGAAATATGACACACACATCCACAGACATGGACACTAACATTCCACACATATGCTGTGGTAATTATAATGATAGTGATATGCTCAAGTATTAGAGAAACACACACAAAGTAACATCCAACCTGTAAAGGATTCCTGGGGAAGGGAAAGGAGTGCCTTAATCAAATTATAAAGTATAAATAGAGTCATCTTTGTGAACAGAATAAGGAAAGCACATTCCAAAGAAAAGAGACACTATGAGTTCAAGTGAAAAGAGATGCAAGAGATATTGCCAGCTGGAGTAGATTCAGATGTGAGGCACTAGAAGGAATTGACAAGATAATCATATCAAATGTTTCTATTCATTTCCACCTTGTATTTTCAGTAGCCACTAATGCTCTCTAATGGTTATGCAAGAGATGGCTTTAGCACTACAAGCCATGATCCAATTTGTGTTGGGATTCTGAGGCCTTGAAAGATGGCAGTGGTAGCAGAGATTGAGCAAAGATGTCAAACTGAAAATATAGATTAATTTATATGACCAAAGATGTGGATCATCCCAATATAGAAATAAACACAAGGTTTTTCATATAATTTCAGAGAGTTCAAATATTCTACAGCTTATCTTCAGAGCCTATGAATACTCAATAAAAGACCCTGTGTATACAGTAAGTTAAACTGTGATGAGTACTTTTAGAAATCAGTTGCATTTAATTTTTACTTGAAATTATTAGGCCCTGGCTGGTTGGCTCAATGGTAGAGTGTCGATCAAGTGTGTGGATGTCCCAGGTTCAATTTCCCATTAAAGCACACAGGAGAAGTGACCATCTGCTTCTCCACTGCTTCCTCTTCCCTTCTTTCTCTCTATTCTCCTCCCACAGCCATCGCTTGATTGGAACAAGTTGGCCCAGGCCCTGAAGATGGCTCCATGGCCTTGCCTCAGGTGCTAAAATAGCACAGTTGCCAAGCAATGGAGCAATGGCCCCAGATGGGCAGAGCATTGTCCAGTAGGGGGCTTGCCAGGTGGGTCCTTGACAGGGTGCATGAGGGAATCTGTATCTCTGCTTCCCTGCTTTTCACTTAAGAAAAAGAAAAAAATATTAAAAAGCATTGCTTTTAAGCACCTGATAATTAAGACTGGCTTACTTCTCATACTAACTCAGTGAAATTTTATTTTACATATAGTTTCTTAGGAAATAAAAGTATATTCTCATATCTAGTAACAAAAAAGATATCATTCATTATGTCATCTTCACAAGGCATACAGAAGCTTGCCATATCTAAAATACATAACAAAATACCTAACTGATACATGAAAAAGCTAAATGAATTTGAAGTATGCCACGTACTCAGTGATGTATCTTTAACACCTAGTTAGTTCAGCACTTGCTATAGAACACTTATGTATCTGAGTTGATGAAGAAAGGATTTGAAATTATGAATAGTGGGTGCCAACTCTATAAAAATTTTTTCATGTCAGAAAAAATTTATTTATAAATATTATTACATCAAATTTAGAAAATACCTTCAAATCTGTACTGATTAAACCTTATATCAAAGAGATATACACACTCCCATATTGATTGCATTATTATTCATAATAGCCAAGATATGAAAACACCCTAAGGGCCTATCAACAAATGAGTGGGATAAAGAAGATGTGAAAATATATACATATATAAATAAATGTTAGTCATAGAAGAGAAAGGAATTGTGCCATTTGCAACAGCATGAATGGACCTTGAGGAAATTATGTTCAGTGAAATAAGTCAGGCAGAGAAAGACAAATTCTCTATGGTATGACTTAAATGTGGAATCTAAAAAAGAAGAAGATCTAAACTCATAGGTGATTGCCAGAAGCAGGTGTTGAGAGGGTGGGTCAAATGCGTGAAAGGGGTGATAAGGTATAAACTTCCACTTACAATATAAATAAGTCCTGGGACTATAATGTACAGCATGATGACTAGAGTTAATACTACTATATTGTATATTTGAAAGTTGCTAAAAGGTTAGATCTCAAAAGCTCTTACCATAAGAAAAAAAGAATTGCAACTATGTATGATGATGAATGTTAATTAAACTTTCTGTGGTAATAATTTGGAAATATATGTATGTATATATATATATATATATATATATATATATATATATATATATATATATATAATATCATTATACTGCACACCTCAAACTAATAAAATATTATATGACCAGGATTTCTCAAAATAACAAGGCCACTATCACTTAGTGTGTGGTTCTAGTTTACCATTTAGATGTGTGGTTCAGATTTTCAGTATAGAGGATGCCAGTACTAACTGACAAAACATCAAATGACAACACGTGGTTACTTCAATTTTTTATCACTTGGCCCTTGGCTACTTCCTCCTCAACTCCATCCACATTCCCAAACCATCACTTGGGGAAGGGGAGAATTAATATAATTCACAAAAGAGGCCAAAATTATGAGCATCATGAAGAAAAATGAGAAAAAAAATAAAATCAATAATTTAATTTTGTAAACTTAATCATATAAAAATAGAAATAACCTAAATATCTAGTCTTTCAAAAACATTAATTATTCAGCAAGTAAAATTATACTAAAAGGTGTTCTATTTCTTAATCTTGGTGAGGGTCCATGAGTGTGTTTACTTTGAACCACTCACTGAAGTGCACACACTTTTCTGTATTCATGTTAACTTCAATAAAAAACACTTAAAAATCTAAACACTGAGAAGTAAATAGGGTTGCAACTTCTTTGCAAGATGTGATCCCATCTGAAGAACAAAACTTTGGAAGAGTTTATATCTAGCTAAGATAAGAAGAACTCAAGTTCAAAGACTTATCCTTAAAGTACAATCACAGAAAGAAGTAGTCTGAATGAGTATACAACAAATAACTGCTATTCAGAGAACTTGTAGATATGATTTTACTGTGATTAATATAATCTTAGGTCCTTTGCAATAGAACACTGTCATGAGAAAATGTCTTATATCTTCATTGTCCAATAGAGTAGCCGTTAGCCATACATAGCTACTAAACATTTGAAGTGTGCACTTAACCAGAATGTGCCTATTATCTGAACACCTATAGACATAGCCCAAACTTGTACATTTCAGTACAGAATAGGTAGTAAAGAACTTTACTTTAGAAGTAAAGAACCTCAGTTTTTCAAGAAACACTGTAAAATGGTTCTAAAACAACCCTTTAATTTTGAGGGAGGGAAATGTCTAAAAAAATTTTAAAAAAAACAGTATAACTGACAGAATAAAAAAATAAAGCAGCTAAACAGAAATCAAAATTTTTTCCCTTTAGAATGCTAAAATTGCTAAAGTGGTTCAGGTAGCATATAATCTTTCTTTTTGAAGAATTTTGTCCACTCTGACAAGTAAATAAATGTTTAACTCTCTCTCCTTTTATTGCTGCAGAAACAAGGAGAAATGGAAAATAACTGGAGCACATTTAGGACATATTAGTTTCTTTCTACATGAAACACACAATGAGAACACTTTATAGATGAATTGTGCCTTCGATTGAATAGAGAACAGTGGACTAGCTTCAGTTTTGTGAAATTGGATAATTTGTCACAGTTTCTGCCCTCGAAAAATGACAACCCAAAGAAAAACTAGTAGAAAGGCTGGCTTTTGTTGTTGTTCAAACTAGTGATAAAGACAAAACTAATATTTTTGGTGTACGTAAGTATTTTTAAATGATATTTTTTAAAAGTTACGAAGTTAAAGGAAGGCTGTCATCATCAGTAAATACCTACAGAATTTTAGTTTTCAATACATCCCATTTCTCATACTTTCATGCAGCATCTCTCATGCTTGTTATATACCAAAATATCACTCTGATTGCTACACAGTTACCACACTTTCATCTGACCACCTGGTTCTTATTGTTAGTTATTATATCATTAATTATAATTACTTTTAAAATAAATATTACTTTTTGAGAAAATATACATATATTTGAATTCCATCATTTCTACCTTGCAATCTGTTAAAAGAGTATATTGAACTTGTAGATATGAAAATCATATCTACAAGTTCTCTGAATAGCAGTTATTTGTTGTATACTCATCCAGACTACTTCTTTCTGTGATTGTACTTTAAGGATAAGTCTTTGAACTTGAGTTCTTCTTATCTTAGCTAGATATGAACTCTTCCAAAGTTTTGTCCTTCAGATGGGATCACATCTTGCAAGGTAGAAATATTAATTGCTCCTATTAAAGAAATGTAAAGTAGATAATTTTCCCAAACCTGAGTAGAAAAAAAATATCAACTAATGTTCATTTATGAAATTCCAGACAAAAATTTTAGTTGTTAAAAACATATATATATATATTTTAAAAGTATAGTACTTTAAAAAAATTTTATTTTAGAGAGGGGAGTAAGAGAGAGAGAGAGAGAGAGTAATAACAGGAAGGATCAACTCCCATATGTGCCTTGACGAGGTAAGCCCAGGGTTTTGAACCAGTGACATCAGTGTCCATGTCAATGCTTTATCTACTGTACTACCACAGGTCAGGCAAAAAAAAAAATTTAATGTAGAAAAGGAGTTTGTTTCATAATGTTGCTAACCAGTTCTCTAAATTCAAATTTGAAAGTGATGCCAAAAATCATATTTATTTTTTCTTCTTTAAATAATAGCACAGTTCTATTGACACTCTTTTTCAAAGATTAAAAAGAATACTTTAAAAATGCATGATTTTGCTGCTTTCAAGATCAGTTTAGCTGGAGAGGAGATTATAGTGAATCCTGGTACAAGAGATTTTCTATTTCCCTCTATCCAAAAATTTAGCAAAATATTAGAATATAGGATCTGTAAGCCTGGTTTCTTGATTTAAGTTACCCTGAAAAAGAATTCATAACACATTGGATCAGCAATTTTCAACCCATGTCCCACACTGCAAGAATTTTTAATAAATGCAATACCTGACTATTTAGTCAGGACAATGACCTCTATTTCTTTAGATTGTCAAGTAAAAAAAGGAAATGGCAGCAGCCAACACAACAATGGCCATAAGTATAAATGAAGCAAAATTATGTCTATTTTCTTGTTGGATAGCAGAATTTTAGTAATCAGTTTATGTGTGTCATAATATGAAAAAAAATTGCAAATCACAGCACTTGATTATTCCAATATGTCTTAGAGTTGCCATTTGGGAAAGTACTGAGAAGAACATAATTTTATTGCCTGACCAGGCGGTGGTGCAGTAAACAGAGCATTGGACTGGGATGTGAAAGACCCAGGTTTGAGACCCAAGGTTGCCAGCTTGAGCGCGGGCCCATCTGGCTTGAGCAAAAGCTCACCAACTTGGATCCAAGGTCACTGGTTCCAGCAAGGGGTTGCTTGGTCTGCTGAAGGCCTGTGGTCAAGGCACATGTGAGAAAGCAATCAATGAACAACTATGGTGTCGCAAGGGCAACGAGAAACTAATGATTGATACTTCTCACCTCTCTCCATTCCTGTCTGTCTGTCCCTATCTATCCCTCTCTCTGACTCTCTCTCTGTCCCTGTAAAAAAAAAAAAGAATGAAATAAAAGAACATAATTTTATTAATTCAGCTAAAATTTAAAGATGAGGCATATGTACTTTTGATAATACTCATTGATTTTCTTGGTCTCTGTCTCATATGCTAATGCAAACTAATTAAACTTACACCGACATAGAAGGAAAAACTGATACTCAATGATGCCATCAGTACTCTTTGGACACAACTCTTTGCCTAATTTCTCACTGCGAAAATTAACCCTGGGCCACTTCACTGCTATAAAGATTAAGATTACTTCTGAATACATTTCTCAGGTATTGCCTGTATTTAGGAAACATAGTCAAAATTATTGATTTCTTTCTAGTTTTACAAACCATCTTTAATTATATCATGATTCTTATTATCAAACGAATCACTTATGCCCTAAATAATGCCAGTGAAAAACAATGCTTAAAACATTTTAATTTAGATCAGCAGTGACTGGTCATTTGCAGGGAGCCAGACAAGCTGCCATTTACCATTTCCTGACAAAGGCACTCGAACATAAGAGACATCTAACATCACAGTCCAACAGTAGTACTGAAGGTTTATTTTGCACTAGTTTTCCTCCATTTTATCAGTTCCAAAATGTAGGCTGTATAAGCTACTTTTCTTCCAACATGCTCTGGAATTTAAGAAAAACAAAATGTACTCTTTTCTCTTCTTGTCTTTACCATCCACAAACTGTCCTGAATTTGAGTGCCAGGAGCAAGAGAGCATAGAGTGAAACAATTTCTTACTTCTCCCTTTCCCCAAATCCTTCAAGTAGAAATACTTGGCTATGTTAACTTTAGTCAAATTATGCCACTCCCATTTATGGGACCGGTTAAAAGTAAATATAATAGAGATGATTAAAATAGAATCATTAACTAGACATCACCCGGTGCAATCTTCAATAACAAGATATTTTCCATAAAACACTCATGGGATTGAGACTGTCTGGATAATCCAAGCAATGATTTAGCTTTTCTTCAGGAAACAAGTAGGATTGACCAAACATGACTGTTTTCCCTTAAGGAAGAAGCACATGATTTGATGTGGATGACTCTCCAGAGATAGATCTTATGAATTGTCTCAAAGGGAAAGAACATGTAAGCTTTGCAGAACTCCTTTGAAAAGCCTCTTTGATTAGAAATGTTTGTTTCTTTTTAAAATAGTTTTTATACACTATAAAGAAAACTGTGCTTCCTGGGGTAGCAAATGTTATAAGAGAGTTGTGACTCTATTACCATGGGATTTTAAGAACTGTTAGGAATGGGGCTCCATCTCTTTCATTTTGACCTTGGAACAGCACCTTGAAACTGTAAGACATACAAAGACTCTTTTGCAAGGCAAAACCACCTCTGTGGTGTACCTGCAATCATCAGAAAGATGTAGTTTTGAAACTAAACTAGACAGTATTACAAGGGATCTCTCCTTCAAGCAAAAAGCTGATAGAAGTATAAAAATGCCCATTTATTGCTTGATGCTTTATTTGAAGAAAATAAAAAGTCAATCCAAAGGGTAATCTAATATAAGGAGGGGAGGAAGCCCCAAGTCTCCAAAAACAAAACACTTTCCCTTTTACAAATGGGGAATCATAAATGAGAGACCTTGTCAAGATAGCTTCATTATCCTCAAGTCCAGTCTATAGTCTCTCAATGATAAATATTTTGTTTTAGAATTGCTTTAAACATTATCAAAAATGTCCACCCATCCTGAAAACAGCAGGTTCAACTAAGACTTTTAAAGTAAGCACTCTGTAGATGGTAACCTAAAAAAGATGAATAGTTTTCCATTGAATGCAAGTTTTTCTACACATGATTGCTACGTAACTACAACCCGACACTGATTAATAGAAATAAAAGATCAAGTTCAGGAGAGACTTTAGTTACCTTTTACTGCATGCAAGTAAGAACACACCTGAAACAAAATATGAATTCTAGAAACAAATTACTATAAACAGAAATATCCTTTGCTACTCTTAGCCTCACAACCTTGTCTCTCACACCAAGTCTTTCCTATTCCAGGTAAGGACAATGTGCCCACTGAGCTACTCACATCCCTAACTAGAAAGCATCTAATTCCTCTCTTTTAATCATCATCCACTCCACTTCTAAGAATAAGTTTTGTATAAGATTTAAATCTGCATCATAATGTCAGAGGAAATCAGTTATCACAATTCATCTCACAAGTCTACTTATGCAAGTGGTTCTCATTGATGTTATAAGTACATTAGGTATGTTATCAAATCTGTGATTTTCAAAATTTCCATTTTGTAGTAAAGACTGTTTTCATCTATATTTTCTCTAAAATATTCACATTTCACATTCAAAAACTAAATTATAATATATTAAAATTCTACTAAAATATGCAAGGCTTGGCATAATATTTTTAAAAAGTATTACAAAATAAGTGGTAGATTAATTTAGTTTTTGTTAATTAATTGTACCTTATTAAATGTACATGATTGAATAATTTATGTTTTAATTACTTACTACACCAAATGATACCTTATAATCAATTAACATTTATGATTAGAAAAAGTGTTTGCCCTGATACTGGTCTGGAAATATTAGAACATTACCATTTTTGTTACAAATCACAATTTTTTAAATATTTAAACACTTTTTCCAATGATATGTTAGTTTTTCATTGTCAGTGAAGTCTGTTTTCTTTCTCAGTGACAAGACAAAAATGAGCCACTCTAATTTGTGAGTTGGAAGCTAGTCATTTTTATGAAACAGCTTTAGAATATAACTTTACATAGGTTTTTCCTAAAAAATAAGTTACAATCTCTCAGAACCTTAATCCTGAAGTATACACTTCTGAGAATAGAGGCAATAAGTAAGTTTGCTTGGAAACACTCATTGATATTTTTCATTATTGACAAACTAATTCTGTTGTGTATCAGTGTCTGAAATTTTACTTAAAGGCTTGTAGAAGCTCAAAGACTGATGATTCAAACAGCTAAGAAATGTTTCCTTCCATCTGGAAGATGTAATGTTCTTGGTGCTGAGGTATAATATTAATCATTTGACTTTTGAATCTATAATTGTATTGGCAAAATTGATTCTAGCTGTTTCACGTGAGAATCTAGAATTTTCCAGGAAAACTGGCATCATATGAAATAAAATGTTACAGTCACATTATCAAATATTGAATTTGAGAAGCAAAACTTGACTACAGTTCCTGTGAAAAAAGCACAGGGTTCAGTATGAGCCATTGGTGAGAGGTGTATTAAAAGATAATTTGCAGAAGAGAAAACCATGACTCTCATACAGATCTGAAAATAAACACTTGGTAAAGATTTTATTTTATTCATATAAGGGAACCAAACTGATGTTTTAACTGATTCAAAGGAAAAGTCAAAAGAGCAAAAAATGACATGGAGTAAAAGAATGTTGAGATGAATTGCAAATGAGGACAAAGCTGGTTTTTGTACAGGAGAAAGTTAATTAAAATCACTACTGGACAGAGAAGACTTTACAAATCAATCAGTTACCTACAACTTCCAATGAGTTGCAAAGTAGTTCAAAGATAATGAATAGAGCTTGGATCTAATAATTACCAAAGGTAACCTAAAGAGGATGCATAATTTTTCATTGAATATAATTTCTTTTCTACACATGAATGCTAAACAAACAGCTACAACCAGAGACTGATATAACAGAAATAAAAGCTCAGGTTCAAGAGAGACTATATTTGTACTCTACTGCATGTGAGTACAAACACACCTAAAACAAAATTCTAGAATTATTCTTTTTAAAGGTATTTAACCCCACTTTAATTGGGGAAATCCAAATTAGAACACCGTTAGATATCATTAAACCCTCAAGAGATTTGCAAAGAATTTAAAATCTCTTTGTAGGAAATATGTGGAGCATGGGAGTTCTACTCACCATGTGAGTCGGTACAATCACTTTGGGAAAGTTGTACATTGTTTTAAAAGTCAGATATATGCTCTTCATGACCTCAGCAAGATTGACATGTCTGTGGCCTGAGGCTGGCATTGTAATAATCAAGGCTGTGAAAAACAGAAATATACATCCTTACCCCCAAAATCTAAACCTTCTCTCTCCACCCCATATCTTTTCTATTTCAGGTAAGAACAACGTGTCCACCTAGCTATTCAAATCCTGAAACTAAAAAGCATCTAACTCTTCTCTTTTAATCACCATCCACCCCAACTCTAAGACAAGAAAATGCACCATCAAGTCCTGGCAGTTGACTAATTTGTCCTGAACTGAACTATTTTCAACTTCCACTACATCAACCTTAATTGGTCAATTCTGTCTGTTTTGGTTTACTGGATAATCCCTCACTAGTCTGCATTGTCCACTGTTGCTTCTCTAAAATTCATTTTCCAGAAAGCAAGCCAATTGACCCTTTTTAAAACTGTTTTATCAGAGCAAGCCTCCCTCATGTTCAAAACCAATAGCTATCATTAAGATTTACAATAAAATCTAAATCCTGCAATATAAGGACCCATAAATTTGTCCCTGCCCATGTCTCTTTTTCTCATTTGCTGCCTTATTAAACTTAGTCCATATTTATTGCAATTCCTTTTAACCTTTGAACATATCATTCTGGTTTCTAGCTTTTTCCTTTATTTGGTTTCCAGTTGTTCCAGATTTTTTAATGTCTAGATTCTTTTTTTGTCATTCAATGGAAATTTTCTCAGAGAGGACTTCTTGCCCCATTCATTATAATATAATGCTCCAGGGAACTCTTTTTTAATTTTAAATTTATTGTGTTAACATGGATTCAAGTGTACCACTCAATATAACACCCTCACCTTCCCACAATATGCCCCGCATTGCACCCCTTTTACTGCCCTCCCTCAACACCCTCCCTCTCTTCCCTCTGGGATTTGCTGTACTGCCATTTGTATATCTGTGTTATGTATATATAATTTCACTAATCCCTTCCCTTTCTCTGATCCTATCCTCTCATTTCCCTTCCCTCTTTCAGCTCTCTGCTCCCTGTAATCCCACCCCTGCCTCTATTCCAGTCCACAGTTCACCGTGTTCATTAGGTTCCACATATAAGTGACTTCCTATGATACTTCTCTTTCTCTGCCTGGCTTATTTCACTTAGCATAATAATCTCCAGTTTCATCACAAAAGGTAAAAGTTCCTTCTTTTACATGGCCACATAGTATCCCATTGTGTATATGTACCAGAACTTTTTTATCCACTTGTCCACTGATGAACACTTGGGCTGTTTCCACATCTTAGCTATTGTAAACAATGTTGCAATAAACACGGGGTGCATATCATCTTCTGAATTAGTGTTTTGGGATTCTAGGATACATTCCTAAAAGTGGAATAGCTGGGTCAAAAGGCAGTTCTATTTTTAATTTTTTTGAGGAAACACCATATTGTTTTCCATTGTGGATGCACAAGTCTGCATTTCCACCAGCAATGAAGGAGGGTTCCCTTTTATCTATGCCCTCACCAGCACTTGTGTATCGATTTATTAATGAGAGCCATTCTGACAGGTGTGAGATGGTATCTCATTGTGGTTTTAATTTGCATTTTTATGATGATTAGTGACATTGAACATTTTTTTCATATGTCTATTGGTCATCAGTACATCCTCTTTGGAGAAGTGTCTATCTAGTTCCTTTGCCCATTTTTTAATTGGATTGTTTACCTTACTGGTGTTGAGTTTTAGAAGTACTTTTTTTTTCTTTCTTTTTTTTATATACAAGTGAGAAGCAGGGAGGCAGAGAGACAGACTCCTTCATGTGCTCCAACCAGGATTTACCTGGTAAGCCCCTTTGGGGCATGCTCTGCCTATCTGGGGCCATTGCTCCATTACTCATCAGTTGAACCTGAGGTGAGGCCATGGAGTCATTCTCAGCATCCAGGGCCAACTTGTGCCAACTGAGCCATATCTGTGGGAGAAGAAGAGAGAGATAGAGAGAGAGAAAGGAGAGGGGGAAGAAAAAGCAGATGGTCGCTACTCCTGTGTGCCCTGCCGGGAATCAAACTCAGGATATTCACACTCCAGGTTGACACTCTATCACTGAGCCAATCGGTCAGGGCTTAGAAATTCTTTATAAATTTTGATTATTAACCCCTTATCAAATGTAGCAGTGAATATGTTCTCCCTTTGTGTGGGTTGTCTTTTTATTTTGTTAATGGTGTCTTTTGCTGTGCAAAAGCTTTTTACTTTGATATTGTCCCATTTATTCATTTTGTACTTTATTTCACTTGTCCATGGAGATATAGTGGCAAAATATTACTACAAGAGATATTAGAGAGTTTATTGCCTATGTTTTCTTCTAAGATTTTAATGGTTTTGTGACTTGAATTTGAATAAGTTTTTTTTATCCATTTTGAGTTTGTTTTTGTGAATGGTGTGAATTGGTAGTCTTGTTTCATTCTTTTGCATGTATTAATCCAATTTTCCCAAAACATTTATTAAAGAGTCTATCTTTACTTCATTTTATACTCACGACTCCTCTGTCAAATATTGACTGACCATAAAAATGTGGGTTTATTTCTGGGTTCCTTTTTCTGTTCCATTGATCTGTAAGCCTGTTCTTATGCCAATACCAAGCTGTTTAGATTACAATGGCCTTGTAGTATAACTTGATATCAGGAAGTGTGATACCTTCTACCATGTTCTTCATTTTTAAGATTGCTGTGGCTATTTGTGTTCTTTTTTGGTTTCAAATATTTTTTTTGGAATATTTGTTCTAGATTTGTGAAGTATGTCATTGGTATTTCAATAGTAATTGCATTGAATCTACAGATTGCTTTGGGTAATGGACATTTTAATGATGTTTTTTCTTCTTATCCATGAACACAGTATATACTTCCACTTGTTTGTATCTTCCTTAATTTCTTTTTATAGTGTCTTATAATTTTCTAAGTCTTTTACCTCCTTGGTTAAATTTACTTCTAAGTACTTTATTTTTTGTTGTTGTTGCAATAGTGAAAGTAATTGTTTCCTTAATTTTTCTTTCTGACAGTTTATTGTTGGTGTATAAAAATGCAACTTATTTCTGAATATTAATTTTATATCCTGCCATTTTCCTAAATTTATTTATCAGGTTTAGCAGTTTTTTGACTGAAACTTTAGGGTTTTCTATGAACAGTATCTTGTTATCAGTAAATAATGACAGTTTTATTTTTCTTTTCCAATTTAGATGCTTTTATTTCTTCTTTTTGTCTGATTGCTGTGGCTAAGACTTCTAGAACTATGTTGAATAAGAATGGTAAAAGGGGGCACCCTTCTCTTGTTCCTGATCTTAAGGGAATTGCTTTTACTTTTTGCCCATTGAGTATGATGTTGGCTGTGGGTTTATCATAGATTACCTTTATTATATTGAGGTGTGTTCCCTGTATTCCCACTTTGCTGAGTTTCGATCATAAATGAGTGCTGGATTTTTCTGCATCTATTGATATAATCATGTGATTTTTATCCTTCCTTTTGTTTATGTGATGAATCACATTTATTGATTCATGAATATTGTACCAGCCTTGCCTCCCTGGAATAAGTCCCACTTGATCATGATGTATTATCTTTTTAATGTATTGCTGGATGCAGTTTGCTAATATTTTGTTGAGAATTTTAGCATCTATGTTCATCAGGGATATGGGCCTATAGTTTTCTTTTTCTTTACCTGGTTTTGGAATGAGGATAATACTTGCCCCATAAAATGAACTTGGAAAGTCTTCCCTCCTTTTGAATTTTTTGGAATAGTTTAAGAAAGATAAGTGTTAGTTCTTCTTTGAATGTTTGGTAAAATGTAGAAATATGCTAAGAAAATATACAGAGTTATTATGACAATTAGAGAGAGCAAGGCTCCAAAGAGCAAAAGCCATGAATGGAAGAGAGTTGAGGGGACTCTCTGACCCTATTCTGGAAACAGTGCATGCTGGAAACAGCAAAACAGCCTGATGCAATTCAGTAACAAGAAATGTTTAGGCTCTCAGAACATAGATTAGAAGTCAGCATGTTCTTTGTCCTTTATTTCAATCCTTGAAAACTTCTGCTGATTTCTTGAGTTATTTGTACTGGCTAATAAATATCTGAGTAAGGCTAGGGACTGAACTTCAGTCCTTCAGTCTGCTGACCAGTGCTGTTGCCTTTCCTTGGCTCCTTGGAGCATTTTATCTGGTGTCTGAGTAGTTCATTGTCACCATGACAGTGTAATTTTCCTGTGAAGCAATCTGGTTCAGGACTTTTGTTTGCTGGGAGGTTTTTGATAATTGTTTTAATTTCACTTATTGTAATTGGTCTGTTTAAGTTTTCTAATTCTTCTAGATTGAGTTTTGGAAGATTATATGTTTCTAGGAATTTATCCATTTTGCCTAGTTTGTCCAAATTTTGACATATAAATCGTCATAGCATTTTCTTAGAATCCTTTTTGTTTCTGTGGTGCTTGTTACTTCTCCACTTTCATTTCTAATTTTATTTATTTGGGTTCTCCATCTTTATTTCTTGATGGGTCTGGTTAAAAGTTTGTCAATCTTATTTACCTTTTCAAAGAACAAGATTTTTGTTTCATTGATCTTTTTTTTAACCTCTATGTCACTTATTTCTCCTCTGATCTTTATTATTTCCTTCCTTCTACTTCCTCTGAACTTGATTTGCTGTTCTTTTTCTAGTTCTTTGAGATGCAGGAATAAGTTGTTCATTTGAGCTTTTTCTTGCTGCTTAAGGTATGCCTGTATTGCTATGAACTTTCCTCTCAGGACTGCTTTTGCTGTGTGCCATAGATTCGGGGTTGCTATATGTTCATTTTCATTTGTTTCAAGGAAATTTTTTATTTCTTCCTTGATCTCATTGTTAAACCAGTCATTATTTAATAACATGCCATTTAGCATCCAAGAGTTTGTTTTTTAGTTTTTCTATTATAGCCGATTTTTAGTTTCATGCCACTGTGATCAGAGAAGATACTTGACATGATTTCAATCTTCTTAAATTTACTGAGAGTTGTTTTGTGTCCTAACATGTGGTCTATCCTAGAGAATGTACCATGAGCACTGGAAAAGAATGTATAGTCTGCTGCTTTAGGGTGAAAGGTTCTGAAGATATCTATTAAATCCAGTTGATCTAGTGTGTTATTTAAGGCTGCCATTTCTTTGTTAATTTTCTCTCTGAAGGATCTATCCATTGATGGTAGTGGGGTATTAAAATCCCCTACTGTTATAGTATTGCTGTTGATCTTTTCTTTTATGTCCATCAAAGTCTACTTTATATATTAGGTGCATAAATATTTTCAATGGTTATATCCTCCTGTTGGATTGCTTCCATTATCATTATATAGTGACTTTCTTTGTCCCTTCCTATAGTATAGCCTTTGTTTTAAAGGCTATTTTGTCAGATATAAGTATTGCTACCCCAACTTTTTAAATTTACATTTGCATAAAATACTTTTTTCTATCCCTTCACTTTCAGCCTATGTGCATCTTTTGTTCTGAGGTGGGTCTTTTGTCAACAGCATATATATATTGGAGCATTTAATCTATTTGCATTTAAGGTTATGATTGATATGTACTTATTTATTGCCATTTTATTCTTTAAATCAACAATGTTTTTTCTGGATTTCTTTTTTTTTTTCTACTTTTCTCTTTTTACAGCAGGCCCCTTAACATTTCTTGCAGTACTAGTTTGGTTGTAATGAATTCATTGAGTCTTTTTTTGTCTGGGGAGCTTTTTATTTCTCCTTCAATTTTAAATGATAGCCTTGCTGGGTAAAGTAGTCTTGGTTTTAGGTTCTTATTTTGCATCACTTTAAATATTTCTTGCCAACCCCTTCTGGCCTGAAGTGCTTCTGCTGAAAAGTCAGATGTCATCCTTATGGGGGTTCCTCTGTAGGGAATTGCTTTTCTCTTGCAGTTTTTAGTATTCTTTCTTTGTCTCTTAACTTTGGCATTTTAATTATGATGTGTCTTGGTGTAGGCCTCCTCGGGTTCATTTTTAATGGGACTTTCTGTGCTTCTCGAATTTGTGTGATTTTTCTTTCATTAATTTAAGAAAAATTTTAGCTGTAATTTCTTCAAACAAGTTGTCTATCCCTTGTTCGTTCTCTTTTCCATTAGGAAACCCCTATGATGCAGGTGTTGTTTCTCCTCATGTTGTCACAGAGGTCTCTTAAGAGTTCCTCCCATTTTTTTTATCTTCTTTTCTTTTTCTGCTCTTTTGTGCTTACATTTATCTTGTCCTCTAAATTGCTGATTTGATCCTCTTCTTCATCCAGCCTGTTACTGATTGCTTCAGGTCCAGTCTTTATTTCCAGTATTGTATTTTTTCATTTCTGACTGGTTCTTTTTTTTATGATTTCAATGTCCATTCTGATGCTTGCTATCTGTTTAAGTTCTCATTGTGATCATCCATTGTTGCTACAGGGTTTTTAAGTATCCTAAAAGTCATTATTCTAAACTCTGCATCTGGTATTTTGGTTAATTCCATTTTTTTTTTTAGGTCTTTTTCTGGGTATTTCTCTTGTTGATTCATTTAGATCATATTTCTTTGTCTACCTATTTTGTCTGTGTATTAGGTAACTCTGCTTTGACTTTGATATTTGTTGTGGTTTCTTTATAAAGAAAATGGGCTCAGTGGTACTGACCTCCAGACTACCTGAGTTTCTTGCTCTAGGAATGCTTCTTGAGGATAGTGCTTTCCCTCCTGTTGTATGTGAGTATTGAATGCAGTTGGTCCTTTTGTGGGTGCATTTATCTCTTCAGGCTGGCTGGCTCTAAGAGTCAATCCTGATCATGTTTATTAGACATGATTCAGTGTCTGTCCTGTTGGGTGTTATTTATTGTCTGTAGTGTCTGGTGCCTGCTGTTCTCCTCCTTTGGATGTGCTGCTTGTGTAGCTAGCTGAGTCTAGCATTGGTGCTGTCTGCCTCCCACTATTGGTTATGTTGGTTCTGGGTCTTCTTGGATTGGCATCAGTCATTGTTTGTAATCTGTCATGAACTACCTGTCTGGAGCTACTGCTCTGTTCACATTTCTGTTTGCATTTTCTGTGCCTGGGTAGTGTTTGTGAGGGTAACCCTGTGTATAAGTATCAGCTTCCTCCTGCTTAGAGATAACAGCAACTTCATAAAAGCCCCAAGCTGTTTAAGATTTGCCTCCACTTTTTAGTGGCTCCTCCTCCTCTTGCAGCTATGTGGTCTTATGGCAGTCTTCTTTAGAAAGACTGTAGGCAGTATGGATTCAGACTGGCCTCATCCCACCAACCCCTGTACAGCTTGTTAGCTTGGTAGATTAGGGCAACTGGCCTTGGGAATACAATATTAGTGGGACCCCCTATGTCAGGTGTCTTTTGCTCTAGAGCTCTATATGGGGAAAGTGGTCCTTACTCCAGACTTTAATTCCTCAGACACTGCTGCATACTCCAATTCTATTCTTTTCACCAGCAATTCTATTCTTTTCCCCAGCAAGCTGAGCAGAGGTTCAGATTGGGTGGGGCTGACAGTCCCCTATGCAGATGTTCTTTCAGCTGGTGAATTCCTGGTCTCATGGAGGAAGGCTGAGAGAGTCCTCTTCTGGGGCTGACTGTGCCCACACCCCCCCCCCAACCAAGAAAATGGCTAAGCCTGTAAACTGGACCAAACAATAGGCCTGTGGGGACCCACATTTTGACTGGTCATGCTCCAAGGCTCTCACCCTGTGGAACCTAGCCCAACAGGGGAGGATATCCAGCACCCAGGCCAGCTGACTATGAAGCTCCACCCTGCCCAATATGTGTGAGCTGCTATGCTGGTGCTGATCACAGAAAGCGGAACTCGCCTTAGCTGGGTCCGATGTTTGATGAACCCTCCCTTAAGACATGCCACTAACAAGGATCGTTAGGTCCTAAACCAATGCTCTCTGCCTCTGGATGTGCTGACCCTGGGCTTCCTGGGAGGAAAACAGCCTCAGTAGTGGGGGACACTGCCAGTGACTGGTCCTCAGCAACCTCTACTCAGAGTCTGTAGAAGCCTCTGCTGAGTTCAGGTATACCTGAAAATACCGCACACCTAGGCTTGTTTTTACTCACACTTGGCCTGGGGAAAGCCAGAAAAAGGCCAAGGTTCCCTGAGTGCCACCCCCTGCAGCCTCTGTCTGCTGGCTGCTTGTTGGCTTGGCCGCTGAAAAAACCTCTGGTAGGGTCCAGAGCCTGTGGTAATTCAGGGATTAGGAAGGAAGGTGGGTGTGGCTCCACTCCTCAGCCCCAGGTGTCAGTCTGTCCAGTCTTTTTTCACAGACCTCAGTAGGCTGAGGCCCAGGAGACTGGTGAATATGGCTTCTGAGACCCAGAGATGTGGTCTTCCCACACTCCGAACAGTTTCTACTGAGTCTTCTGTGAGGAGGAAGCATCAATCATAGACTTGAGAGAATGAGGGAGAAAGCTCCAGCCTCAACATCAGAAAACTGAGTCACTGACATGTCCCCTGCTTCCTGGCTGACTTCTTAGAAAGGCCAGTCTCCATAGGGTGAGGCAGGAGAGACTCCTGATGGCGGGGCAGCTGCTTTCCCCCAGGCTGAGGCCACACAGAGGGGAATGCTCCACCCAAGAGAGATGGTGACTGCAGTATTGGAGAATAATTCATCACAGGGGTTCCAGTGGCTGTCCCCCACTGTGTCTCTCCCTGGGCTACCAACTTCACACTCTCCTCATGCAACTCTAGTCCTCTCAGGCTTCCCTCCACCAGAGCCCTGAGTAAGTGGCTGTGAACAAGATTTTCTGTGCTGGCCCTTTTAGATTGAGTCTGCATCTCCTAGAATTCCCATCTCTTTTCTGCAGACAGAAACCTGGCTCTTTTCACCTCCAAATGCTGTGTGGGTAGCTTTTATAGGCTCTATGGCTCTATGCTGCAGTGCTGGGTCTGGGGCTGAGGACTCTCCCCTCTCAGAGTGATCCTCCCTACAGTGAGAATACCTCTGGATCCTCAGCTGCTGGCTCCTGGGAGTGGGACAGCTCTCTCTGCATCTCCGGCCTTCCTACCAGTCTCAATGTGACCTCTTCTGTGATCCTTGGTTATAGACTCCTCTTCGTTTAGTCCAAAATTGGTTTTCTGGATAATTGTTTTTAAATTAAGTTGTAATTCAATTTGGTCCTGGGGGGTGGCAGTTGGAACGTCTGCCTATTCCGTTGCCATCTTGTAATCCCTTCACTCTTTTTTTTTAAATTGTTTTATAGAAAGTTGCCACTGAAAAATGTTTAATATTACTTAATCTCTTGACCATCGCCTAGCTCACCTGCCCTAACACGCAAATTACCTAAGCTCAGGGATTGTATCTTTTCTTGTCAATGGCTGCCCATAAACACACAGAACAGACTATAATACTGTTGGCCATCAGTCAATATTAGTTGAATAAATGAATTTGTACTTCTTTTCCTCAGTGTAATGCCAGTGGCCAAGGCCAGGCAGGTCCACATTGGATTCGAGCAGATGGTAGAAAAACAGTGGAGCCAAAAAGCATTGGGCCATTTCCGTTTAACAGATTCTCTCAATGGTGAATGAGCAAACTAGCAGGGAAACATCTCTGAGGCAGACAAACAGCTAAATGGCCCCTCACAGTGGTGGGCAGGCAATCTGCCACCCACCATCCACCATCCACCATCCGCCATGAGGGCAAGCACCACAGCCTTACATAGACTATCCACAGTAGTATAACACTTGCTCATACACTAATTAAGCAAAAGTGCTTGCAGCCAGTATACCAGCAAGCAAGCCTAACAGAGCTGTTTTCCCCACACTCAGAGAAGTAAATAACTATATTTTTCTTGTGGATAATGACTTGAAATTTCTAGAGTTCATGATATATTTAGACCTATTGTGGGAAAGTTTGATTTAGAGAAATGTAACTAAGAACTTCAGGTACTGCTAGCTTTCAGGCTGAGAAGGAAGAATAAGTAGAATTATTTTCTTAGGTCTAACAGCATCTAATTCAAGGAAGGCCAGCAGGAGTTCATTTTAAAGGGGTCATATTAAAGTCCATGATGTGGGAATATTCTAGGTCTAATACTGATAGTAAGAGGAGCCACCATATATCACATTGAGAGCTGGAATCGCTGATTACCATTTAGGCTGAATGTGAACATCTGATAGAGAAACAGCAACTTTATATTATGTAATGTGGAGATAGTATCTCATAGCCCTACTTATATTCTATTTATTTTCTTAGCTACAAGGAGATTATGAATAAGAATACACTTTGAAAAATGAAATCCTTAGCCAGCATATGATAACACTGTCATCAAACTCACCACTTAACCTCTAGATCTCCAATTCCCCTTTGAAAAAAATTTGTTTTGTAATACCTCTCTCTTTGCTTTGTGAGAAAGAGGCACATGAACAGAATTCATTTGACCACTGTGATAATAGTACAGGTTGTGTTATAACTGAGTGGGATGGGAGGATTCTGTCGATTTGCTTTAACCCTGCAGTAAGATTCACAAATGTGCAAAGCATGCCCAAAAGCGGGGATTTATGCTGCCTGTTAAAAGTAATAAGGTAGATTTACCTTACAAATGGGGAGTGCTCAATTATTGTCAGGTTATGTCTCCAGCCAAAATGTCATTGAATTCACTAGGGTCATTTATATGTATACTGAAAAGGTATTTTTGTTTTATCCATTCTGCTTGATTGATGGTTCTCCACCCACCCTCACCATTATCACAGACCATATGTTCGTATAGTCAGTCATCAACCTTCATAGCTCATATATTGAATTCTATCTTAGCATAAATCTTATTTTTCTTTCTTTTCAGCAATAATAATACCCAACATTGTATAAAAATAGTTACCATAGATTGAATGATTGCCAGGTGTCAAGAAATCTGCTAAAAATTCAACATACATTAATGATAATAGTTAACATTTGTGACAAGCGGTATTACAAGTGCTTAATAGGCATTAGCTCATTTACTTCTCAGAAAACCCTATGAGGCAGATATAATCTTCCTCAATTTACAAATGAGAAATTTGAGGCACAATAATATTCTAGATTAACGTAACATTCACAGAACCGGTTAGAGGTGAAGCTGGGATCAAAACTCTTAAAAGTGTTGCTGCAATACTGAAAAGTAAATATTGTCTTGAAAAGAAAGATATGAAGATTAAGGCTCAAAATGCTGAAGTGACTTGCCCTATTGGCATATAGTCAAAGTCTACTTCAGAGACCAAAGACTCTATTACAGTAACAGATTAAGCCAAAGATGGAGTCACTCACGACAAGTCCCAATCAGCAAAACAATAACTTAACTAAGTTTCTATGCTTGAATTTCCCCAAAAAAGGAAGGCATGAATTCATAAATCAGTGCTTGCCTACTCAGCACAAGTTACCTACCCCTAATTTTGCTCCACATAAGGCAAGAAACCTTGCTTTAACCAATTAGCAAATGCCAGGTATACCGTAAATTTCTTGTTCTTGCTCGCTTTTCACTATTAAAATCTCTTGCTTTGTATAGCTCTATGGATCTCTTTCCATTTGCTAGACTGTATACAGCCTGATTCATAAGCCACTGAATAAAAGCCAACTCGATCAATAAATTGTGGAAATTCTTCTTTTAACAACTCCAAGATGGTTCTTTCCAAATTCATGATTTAGGCTCTTCCACATATCTCAAGAGCTTTACAGTGCTTCTCTCTGCCTAACCATGTCACAGGACAAAACTAGGTTAGCACAAACAGTACAGTGCTTTAATTCCAACTCATCATTCATTTTAATTACTACACTCTCGGGAAAATATTCAGCATGTGGTGTGGGAATGACAGACACCAGTTCCATTAAAGTTATAGTAGAATTTGTGGAGGAAACCCCTCCCGACTCCTTGGAAAACAGTTCCCTTGCTCCTCTTCTAGGGACCCTCAGTATTGAGGACATCTGCTCCTCTATGCCTCTGCACTGCTGTTCTGAGACTTGTTTCTGGGGAAAGAAAAGTTTACAAAAGTCTCTGGAAATAAGGCTCATGGACCCCCAGGACACCTAAGGAACAGGAAACACAAATTAATCTAGTAGAGGGGTGGGAAAAAGTAATTTTACAGTTGTGACACAAATAAATAATAAAATAATAAATAACAATTCAAAAATAAACTGTTTCATGTACTGACAACTAGAAACACACTTTGACTTCACCTGTATGTCATTTGTTTTGTTTCAGAGCTCATTTAATAGTTCTCATAAATATGAGGACTGAAGATCCAAAACAAAATTCTTGAATTATGTCACCTTATGAAATATATATGATGGAAGAGCCACTTGTGGTTTTGTCATCAATAAAAATTAGCAAATATTGAGGTAGTTATATTTCATTGGTATTCTCAAAATATTTTATGATTCCTGCATAACCACATGCCCTTCTAAAAATGACTCTGCCTCTTTAAGAGATGAGTGCTAATATGTTCATGTTTTATACATGTAGCTGATATCTTGATGGTTCTTACTGGTTTGGACTGGACTACGAAATATGAAGCCTTAGACTGGAAAAGGCTATGCTCTGTGGAGGCGAGTTCAAAGACAGGCTTTACCAGTTGCATCTTTCTCTGGGATTTTAAAAGAGTATAAAAGAGATTAGTTAGAAAAGGTAATCAAAGAGTGTTTGAGTATAAAGGCAATAATTAACCTCAAGCCCTTCATTTTTTCTATGCCAGGATTTTTCAATTTTGGTACTATTGATATTTGGCTCAGACAATTATTATTTTTTTAATGTGGAATGTTTTCCTGTGTATTGTGTGATATGCTTCACAACATCCCTGGAGTCTACTGACCAGAAGGCAGCAGAATCTTCTTCCCAGTCCTGACAATCAAAAATGTTTTAAGACATTGTGCCCTACATACCAAAATCACTCCTGTTAAGAATCACTGTCCTGTGTAGATGGATATACTCAGAAATCAAGAGAAAATTTTCAATAGCTGTCATTCTAATAAAAACAGAATATACTTTGAAATTAAAAATCAAGATTTCATTCTTTTTTCTTAATAAACTAAAGTATTAAGAAACAAAGAACAAGACAGTGAGACTGTGAATGAGTGGCAGCCCAGGTTCCAATTTTCCCAATTATATTAGTCACACTTCGCAGATGAAGGAGTTGCCCTGAGGAGAGAAAAGGAAAATGCTTTCCTGTCCCAAACAGAGACAAGGTTCCTATTTTATAGATGATTGTAAAACACAACTTAGAGGAAATGTGTGCTATAGAAAGAGGACAAAAATAATCTGGAGAAAATAAAATAATGAAAATGGACAAGTTGAACAATGAAGATGTAGAAAACCAAGGTAAGAAGGCAAGTTCCACAGGTTGGAATAGGGCAGTGGTCGGCAAACCACAGCTTGTGAGCCACATGCAGCTCTTTGGCCCCTTGAGTGTGGCTCTTTCACAAAATACCACGTGCGGGTGCTACCTTGATAAGGAATGTACCTACCTATACAGTTTAAGTTTAAAAAGTTTGACTCTCAAAATAAATTTCAGACATTGTACTGTTGATATTTGGCTCTGTTGACTAATGAGTTTGCCGACCACTGGAATAGTGAATAGAGCAGTGGTGGGATCCAAATAATTTAACAACCGGGTCTCTGACCTTATGACTGTTTTAAGTATAAAAAAAGATATACCAGAAAGGTAGTTTATTATTTCACGCATTTAATAATTATATAAGAACAGTAAAAGAGGTACACAAAACTAGATTATGTTATAAGAAAGAGTTTTAAAATATTAAAGGGCCCTGGCCTATTGGCTCAGTGGTAGATTGTCAACCTGGCGTGTAAAATTTCTGGGCAGGGCACACAGCAGAAGTGACCATCTGCTTCTCCAGCCTTCCCCCTCTCCCTTCTCTCTCTCTCTCTCTCTCTCTCTATTCTTCTCCCAAAGCCATGGCTTGAATGGTTCAAGCAAGTTGGCCCTGGGTGCTAAAATGGCTCCATGACCTCGTCTCAGGTGCAGAGAGAAGGCTTGGTTACTGAGCAATGGAGCAGCAGCCCCAGATAGACAGAGCATCGCCCTATAGAGGACTTGCCAGGTGGATCGTGGTTGGGGCACATGCGGTGAAGTCTGTCTTTCTTCCTCCCTGCTTACCCACCTATTACTTAATAAGAAAACTAATAAGAAAATATTAAGTAATACTTGACAAAAATCAATAAAACTTATTTATTTCCAATGACAGCTTGTCACCCTCTGGTTGTTTGGTACATTTTCTTTTTAGGTTATATGTTTGTTTACTGAAGTAACAATTGTGAGGAATTAAAATGTAGTATTTCATCAAAGGTATAATAAGTTTATGAAATGAATAAATACATACTACAAGAATAGGTCCATCAAATTTTTTTCACCTATAGACAGAATGAACATTACTATGGGTGCTCAGAATATGCTGTTGTGCAGATGAATGTTAAAAAAGAGTAAAGAATGTAAGTTTGTGATTTTCACATTGGGCGGCTGCCTAGGTACCCCCCTTAGAGAAAACCTTGATTACAAGTGCCATTTTATAAACCAGTTTGTCAAACTCAACAAAAAATTAGGTTTTGGTTTTTCCAAACTGGTGTGAACTGGTTGAATCCCACTACTGGAATAGAAGAGATGGACACATAGAAATCAGGACTCAGAGAGCCTGGGAAATATTTGTCATATGCCTAACCATCCAGTTCCAATCAAAGACCCTGTATCTATTACAACAATAGCAAATTCATTTGTTTCCTGAAATAATTTGACTGATTTTTTTCCTCCTTGCAACCAAATAAGTCAGATTCAAACATAATACTGGTATTATATGTATTTTTTTAAAAAAACTAGTTAGTAAATATTAATCCAAGTCTAAATCCTTGTCATTTTTAAAAATTTAATTTTAGTAGCCAAAAAGCAGCGTCAATTTTCTTATGGACTTTTAAAGTATTTTTGAGAGATAAAAAGAGAAAAAAATACATGACATTTTCTATCTTTCCTGACATACACCAAGATATTAATCAGCTATAAAACCAGATGATAAATTCCTTTCCCCCACTGGAATTCCTCTTTCAGTTAGAAGCATTTATTAAAAATTAACTATCTTTTCCATTTCATGTTTGTGAAATCTGCCCTTTTTTGCCAGAGATTCAGTCTCCTTCCTACACCTTTAAAAGATTTTAGTATCTTCTTTATTTTTTAGTTCCTCAGAGTACCACTTCTAAATTGTAGCACTGTAATCGAGGTTTCTAACTGTGAAAAACAAGAGCACAGCAACAAACTGGCCTTAGGTTCTTCTTTTAGGAATAGCAAGCTGTCACCATAAAAAACCCTATTGACAAGACAAACTAAACTTTTTTCTTTACCTCTCCTCAAAATGCACTTAATGTACCATTCTCACCTCTATTTTTAAAATTACTTTTCAATTACAGTTGAAATTCAGTGTTATAATAATTTCAGGTATGAAGCATAATGGTTAGACATTTACACAACTTACTAAGTGATCACCCTGATAAGTCTACACCTGGCACCATACATAGTTATTATAATATTATTGACTATGCTCCTTATGCTGAAATTTATATCCTGTGTTGTGTCTATTCTATAACTGACAATTTGTACTGTACTTCTTAATTCTTTCCCTTTATTCACCCAGACCCCAACCGCTCTCTCATCTGGCAACAATAGGTTTGTTCTCTGTTATCTATGAGTTTGTTTCTGTTTTGTTTATTCACTTGTTTTATAGATTACACATATAAGTTTAATCTTATTGTAATTATCTTTCTTTCTGACTTATTTCACTTGAACAATATCCATTGAGACATCACCCCACACCTCTCAGAATGGTTGTCATCAATAAATCAGCAAACAAGTGTTGACAAGGATGGGGAGAAAAAGGAACGCCTATGTACTGTTAGTGGAATTGCAAATTGGTGTGGCCACTATGAAAAACAGTATAAAAGGCCTTCAAAAAATTAAAACCTGAACTACCTTATGACCCAGCAATCCTACTTCTGGGTATTTATTTGAAAAAAAATCCAAAACAGTAATTCAAAGAGATATATGCAGCCCTACGTTCATTGCAATAATTTACAATAGCCAATATATATATATATTTTCTTTTTTGCATTGCTTAATTCATCTTTTATGATTGCAAGCAGTAGGAAAGACTTTAAAAAGAAAATACCTTTAACATTTGCCATGACACCCCTTAAACAGTAAGTCATCTAAAAAGGTGAGCAGTGCCAGTGCTTCAAATCATCACTGAAAATTAGAAGCAAATGAAACTAGAATGTAAGTCTCAGAATTTTAAAAACTTGAGGAACATCAGAGATAATCCAGTCAGTTTCCCATTATAAATGGAACAAATAAATCCCAAAAAACTTTTCTCAAGGCCAAAAAAGTTCTGAGAGATGAACCTAGATCATTTTACTCTAACAGAGTTCACTGTTCTCTGCCTTTACCATTATGACACAGTCTCTATATCTTTCTGTACTGAGTCATACATATTACCATATAACTAAAAGTCATACATATTACCATATAACTGAAGTGATTTAATTTTTCTAGCAGGCAGGTTCACATTGAACCTAGGTATAATGAGGGAAAAAGGAGTAACTAATATTTATCAACTACTCTATGTCAGGCATTTGGCTAAGCAAACTATATGTAGCTATCCCATTTAATCAGTAAAATAATTGCAATCTAGAAGTAGATACTAATACTGCCTTTTTTAGAATTCAGCTGTAGAGAAGAGAATCTTTTCAAGGTACTTGAAGAATTAAAAAGTTTTAAAAATGAAGAGATAGACTTTAGGCTGAGGTTCTAGCCATGTCAGATTGTTATAATAATGACTTCTGCAATGGTGAGTAGGTAGCTCCTTGAATAAAAAAAAAAAAACTGGACTAAGCTGGTGACTTCAGAACCAACTGAGCTATGTCTGCAAGAATATGCACCAGAAAAATGGAGTTCAAATTTTACATCCAAGCCCCAGTAGTATATGTGATTTTGTAGAACTAAAATCACCTCCAGAACCACAGCTGAAAGGGAGCTAGAATATAATGCAGAAGCTGAAAAGGTAAAAAGTACGGAAAGACACACAAGAAAGCAGTCACAATGAGCATTGCAAAAGCCAATAAAACTAACCTACTATGCTATCCCATTTAAAATGAGAAATTGGGTGATAAACATTTAAGTGAGAAGATTGTCACCTAATTTGTGGACTGTCACATGACTATATGACTCAAGTGTCCTCCTGCTTTTTCTTTACACAAAAATGTCTCTCCTGAGTTCACTGGATGGTCCATATCAGGGGTGCCCACACTTCTTCAGCTTGCAAGCTACTTATAAGATGACCAAGTCAAAATGTCTACCTACAATAAAAATGCAAAACATAAATTTATTTCTTCTATATTATCATTATTTAAGTTACTATTATTACTATTTAATATTATGTATTCTTCTTTCACCTTTCACCTTCTCAGCTATCTTTTCAGAGGAAAGTCAATGTCATAGTTTTTATGAACAGTCCAAAAAAGCCGCTCCACATTTCCCTTCTTTGGAATAGCAATGGCACACAGACAGATGAGGTAAATGCACTTAGAATTGACATAGTGAAAAAATCCCCTCCCATTCTGTATGAAAGTGGTAGGTTTTAGGCTTCTTACTCGAACCACCTACGGCACTCATTTTTATACCCTTTGTTGTATTTAGTTTAAATAAACTGAAGGCTAACTATGCAGCAATGTAACTGAACAAGTTAGCGCAGTTTAAGGCGCATGCGTAGGGTGTCAAAAGTTCAGACGTCAGATTGGCTCCCCTGTATGCCAATCAAAAGACAAATGTCTTTTTAATGTCATGCGATCTCCCCACACTTCCTTCGCGATCAACCAGTAGATCGCGATCGACATATTGAGCACCCCTGGTCCATATATATCACAGAAATTTTTCTGACTTCTCTATCATCTATTTTCTAGGCTAAAGTTTTATCTTATTCTGTTTTCACTTTTTAAGTAAATTTAGCAAATGTTATTAATCCATGCTTTATTTCATGCATTAACAATTTACCAAAAAACTGTGGCCACATTGTAATTACAAAGTATGAGAAAACATATCAGGCTAAAAGTCTCAGAGTCTAAAAGATGCACACATATACATTTGTAAAAAGGGTTATGTTCAGCAAATAATTAAAGAATATAGGAGGCAGGTAGACATGAGTGGAGTAGAAATGATAAGCCAGGTACTGAAGTTCACCAGGGCATAAAGTCCAGGTGTCTAGCAATGGACAATTGTAAGGTGAGATCTTGCCCCCAGAGTGACCTTTTCTCCCCTAACATATTGCTGTTCATGCTGTTTAGAACCGTGACCTTTCATATCACCGGTCATGCGGTTTTGACCCTTCTCTGACCTTTCCTCCTCTGTTATATCATTAGTCATGTGGCCTAGATCCCCTCAGAGGGGGAATGAATAGAGGGCTGGCTACCCATACAAGCCCTTGCATCACCCCTCCCTTAAGCATTAAGCCCTGAAGATAACATCTAGGACTAAATTGTGCTTCAGCTCCAAGTCTAAAAAAACTGCAAGGTCAGGCAGGGCAATACTATGACTGATATCAGAACCAGCTGCAATAATTCATGGCCCCTTTCCCGGTACTAACCAATCAGTGGAGACCACAATCCTGAGGGAACACACCTGGAAAGCTGATGAATATTCTGTTGAGATCCTCCGGAGACCTCCCTTAAAATCCCCACCTTTTGAAAACAGATAAAACCCCTTGAGATGAAGAACCCAGTGTGCTTTCTCTCTCTCTCTCTCTCTCTCTCTCTCTCTCTCTCTCTCCTTTGCTTTACACATGTCTGCCCTCTGATTGCTTCTGTATAATATTCTTTTACAATAAACTGGTAATCTAGAAAATAAAATGTTTCTCTGAGATTTGTGAACCACTCTAGCAAATTAATGAAATCCAAAGAGGGGGTCTTGGATTTATATTATAAAGGTCTGATTAATATTAAGCTAGTTAGAAGCACAGGTGACAACCCAGACTTGAGACTGACATCTGAAAAAGTGGAGGAAGGGGCAGTCTTATAAGACTGAATTTGGTGAATAAAAAGAGGATAGTGACCAAAAGTAACCATACAGGGTGATTTGATCATAAGTTCCTGACTGAGCAGATCATGGTGGGTGGTCATGCCCAGGCCTATAACTTCTTTATTAAAAGGTGTGTATTTGCCTTAAGGAAGACCTGACCCTTGTTCCTATGCATCTAGGTAGCACACCTTTGAAATGCCAGAATAATCTTCTTTTTCATACCTGTAGGAGGTGTAAACACCCTTAAAGGGGCACATGATCTTGTTGCCTGTATTCCATCCCTAGTCACTGCAAATGCTGAGTGGTAACTACGTTTTACCCACCATTGTAAAAGAATTAAATGTCTCCATTTTATTTTTTATCCAATCATAGGGATTTCCCTGCCTTGCTTTTTCAGCCTTCTCAATCTATTGCCAATGGATTTCATGTGGTTTTCCTTACTGCCCTCCTTTTATTCCAAATATATGAAAAGAACTTAAAAACTACCATTCTATGGAACACTCCTGAGATCTTGCTTTCAGGCATGTCTCAGTTTGATTCAAGTAAACTCTTATAAAATTTTTCTATAGGTTTGAATGTCCTTACATTGACAACCTTTAACCTGAGGGATCTGACACAATCTTTAAGGTAGATAGTGTCACAGTTAAGTTAAATTGTAGGATAGCCAGCTAGTATCTAAGAATTATTTGGTGTTGTGGGAAACACCCTTTCCCAACACACACATACTCGTTGGAATTGGGTCCAGGTCATTTAATCACTATTAAAATACAACAACAGAATTAATTTGAAGGAAATATCAGTTTGAAAGTCAAGGTCAGATATGAGGAGTTTTCTAAAAAAATTGTAATCTGAAAAAATAGATGTTTACTTTATAAGTTAATATTATAATATTAAGTCTGACTTCTGGAAGTAACTCACAATTACAATCATTTTATCATTTTCTGTTTTTACTAAAATGAACCCAGTAAGAAGTTGGGTTTTGGAGAGCTGCTATTTACACTAAAATAAATAGTAATTAAACTTGTTATTAGTGTTTTTAAGAGCATGCTAATGTTACTCATTAAACATAGGATGAACTGTTTTTCAGCCCATGTTACATGGTGATTGCATTTTATTATGTGGATGTTGGGTGGGATGTTGTATTCATGACTGTCCGCCCAGAATACTCATGTAAATAAAATGTGTGAAGCCCTAGGTGAGCTGGATGTGCAAAGTCTGACATTTAATGAAATAAAAAACAGCCTGTTTTTCAAGGGTGACTTTGGGTTTGTGTAAATGATCCTAATCTCCAAAAAGATGATGAGGTGATTTTATTATCAATGATTACTTTTGGAAGAGATTATTAAACATGTCTGATATGCTGCTCCAATTAATGGAGAATAGTCTTACTTCCATTCTTGTAATACAGCTAAGGTTTATGCTTCATTAAGGAGTCAAATGATGTTTAATTTACTGTTCTACTGTCCATCACCGAGTTTAGACGTTTTGTTTAAAATGAACAATTCACTTCCCCAAATTACTTCCACTTCACTATTTAGTGTGTTTGTTTTGTACTGTTCCCAGTGGAATTTATATTGTTTATGTTTCCAGAATTTTTAAGGCTCATCCTTGAATGAAGATTAGTAAAAAGCCATTCATATTTCCTCCAATGAGTGGCTATAAGACAACAAGTGATCAATGTTGGAACTCAGATTATTAAATATTAAATTGTCCTTCTAAGTCATTAGGAGGCTCATATCCCAGTTTGACAGGAACAAACAGCCTATAAAAGTGCCAAATTCCTCCGATGAAGCCCTGTACATCTAGTTTTAGAGTGTATGTAAGAATTATAAATTTTTAATAAATATTTAATTTCATTTAATCAAGTTTTATTCAGTTATCAGCCTCAAAAGCCTATTGGGCTGATGCAAAATTCCCATCATTGTCATTTTTGGGCATATCACTTTCTGTGTTTCCCCTATAATTTAGGACTTTTACAGAGAAATGACTTCATATTGCAATCTGTTGCAGCGATAGCTGACATCCTTATTATACAAGCCTATAATCCAATAGCTATTTGATTTACGTCATGAATGCACATGGCAATGTATGCTATGATTGGGAGCCTCTAGAAAGCCACCTCCAAACTGCTTCCTGTTCCCTCCAAAGCCAGTCTTTTATTAAATGTGTACCAAAACCCAATCCTCAACACTCATGATTATCTGTACAGGATGCTCAGCCTTTAGTAACCAAAATCCAGGAGGGCAAAATGACTTACAGTAAACTCCTGTATCTAGACATGAAACACAAACCTGCCCTAAGACTCTTAGAGAGTGTGAAAGGTGCCTAGACACTTTTGTGAAGTGTGGAAGGGGAGAATTAACAGAAGGAGAAAAATACTTTACTCCTAAATTATTCTTCAAACACATTTGTTTGGGCTACAAGTATTGTGTTTCTTTTGTTGTTGTTGTCTAAATGACTTTTAATAGAAAGTCTCCCATTTATGTCTGTTTCCCTCTCCAGAGACATCTGCAAATACTAGTGTTTTCAAGGATAACACTAACTTATACAATAGTATCTTGTAAATTGAATGGAAATGTTTCATTTGGGTGGACAAAATACAAAGAGGGACACTCTCTGGGTTGAAAAACAATAAAACATGTCCCTTCCTTGGAGTTAGTAGTAATCATCATCACATTATCATCATCATTCTTAATGATATCTGAATACTTACTGTGTGCCAGGTATTGTTTTAAGTGCTATATCTTAATGATTTTTACTAAACTCTCAAGATAAATTCTCAGCAGTGACTAAATCAAACATCACTGATATGTTCCAAACACTATTCTAATCACATTTTAAATATCATTATCTCCCATAATCGCATAATAAGTCTATCGGATGGGAATAACAATATTATGTCCAGACAATTAAATAAGATGTTGAAAATTGTCAGTAGATCTACATTAAAGTTTTTGTTGTTGGTGTTGTTGTTTTTAATGTGCTATTGACTTTAAACTCTTAGAAACGAAGATAGGGTAGAGGAAACTTTTTAAAGGTACTTAAGATAACCATTTTAAAGTTATTTTATTCAGACTATATGTTCAAAGTAGATAGCTCTCCTATGCAAAAGATAAGCATGATATTGTAATTTATTAAAAAAATGTGAATTTGGTCTTCATTTCTGTTTTTGACAAAGAGCTTCTAAAATGCTTGGGATTTCCTAAGTGATAAGAGCCATAAAGGTATCTTCATATTTATTCATAACAATCTTCTTTCAATCACACCTGACTTTATGTCACTGAGGTGACTTTTTTGGAGAACAGCTAAGATTAGAGGCTGGTTGTCAGGGACTTCCAGACCCACCTGCTGACCCCCCACCCCCCACCCTTTGGGAGAAAAAAAGGCTGGAGGTTTAATCAATTGTCAATGATCAATTATTTAATTCATCCTGCCTATATAATAAAGCCTCCATTAAAACTCAAAGAATGGAGTTTGGAAAGATTAGGTTGGTTAACACGAAGAGAGTCAGAGAGAACTGTCTACCCGAAGAGAAGGGAAACTCTGTGCCCTCTCCCTGTCCCTTGCTCTGTTCAGCTCTTCCATCTAGTTGTTCCTTTTATAATAAACCACGGATCTAGTAAATAAACACTTCTCTGAATTCTGTAAGCTGCTCTAGGAAATCAATCAAATCCGAAAAGGTGTCACTGGAACCACTGATCTATGGCCTGTTGGTTAGAAGTACAGGTGACAATCTAGATTTGAATTTGGCATCTGAACTGGGGTTGGGGGCAGTCTTGTAGAACTGATCCTTTAATCTGTGAGATATAAAACTATCTCTCTTCAGGTAAAAGTATGAGTATCTAGTTGAATTATAGGATACCCAGCTGGTGTCAGAAAATTTTCTATTGTAGAGAAAGAACCACACATCAAATTTGGTATTAGAATCATTAATATACTATCATAGATCAGAAAACAATAACCATTCTTAGTATGTGAGATATTTAAACAGGGTTTTTGTTTTTCTTTTCTTTCTAATATCCATTAAAGTAAATACAAAACTGACTTATCATATCACTGATTTCACTACTTACAATTGTATAAAGTTATCTTTATAAAAACACTAAGAAAAATATGGAGTAATATAAGTAAATTATGTAATATTACAGGTTGCACACAGATTTGGCAAAAACAAACCAACAAAAAACTATGACACAATCCCTGAAATTCAGGATACTCTGCTCTCAGTATTGCTAGGCAGGACTTAGCTATGTGACAACATGATGGGAGAGGGAGGGCACCTGCTGGTAGTTAAACGAGGCCAGGTTCACCCCTGTGAATGGGGGAGTCCAGAGAGATTCCCACACATTCAGATGAGGCACGTTCAGGAAAAGCGGAGCTCACTCTCGCCAAAGCAGAATTAGTAAACCAAAAAAGCAAGTTGCAAATAACCGTGGAGGCCATCTGATTTCACCCTGACCCTAACAAAGTGATCAATAAGATGAAAATACTCGCAGGAGTCAAATTGTGAGGAGCCTTGAATATGAACTTTAGACTTGCTTGTATAGTTTACAGACTTATTGTAGATGGCACTTTAGTAAATTTCAGTTTTGTATGTAAAACAAATGCATGCTCTTAATGAAACCTTCACTCAGTAAATGTATAAATTGTTTTAAAACATATTTTTACATTTACCTCTAAGTGGTGACTACTTTAACAATTTGGGGGACAGCCTTCTAGACACTTTTTGTGCAAACACATGTATGTATGTGTACATATACTTACTTTTTCAACAAAATTGTGCATCTACTTTAAACCCTTTCTACACATTTATTTGTTATTTAACAATCAATCTTAGACATTTTCTATGTGAAGCCAGGTAGATACACTCATTAAATGGTTATGTAGTTTTCCACTTCTTAGGTATAGCATTAGTGATTCAACTAGTCTCCTGTTTGTTGATAGGGATTTGGATTCACTGAAGATTTTGGATACACAAAATTAAAAGTTTTAAAGAAAATAACAGAATATAACTTAAAATATCTTATATACCAAAAGTGGTCATTGTTCTCAGTTCTGGGATAAAATATCCTTTTGCACAGATGAGCTGTCTCCTTGGCACATTCATACAGACCTGTGTATCATAATTTAAATATTTTTAAAGCTTTGTGCCATAGACTGTTTACAACAGGAATGCTCAATATATGTTTCTTTTAACTCATAGATTTCCTCTGACAATGAGATTAAAATCTATGTAGACTAGTCTTATAAAATTGTACCAATGTGAATAAAAGAAGCAAATATTGCAACTAAACTCTTTCAGTTCATGCCTACATGAGTCATAACTAGTGTAAGTTTCTGAAACAAGCTAAGCAGCTCTATAACTTGAGTGGACCTTTCCATCTACCCACCAATGCCTGTTACTTCTGTGAGTCTTTGGAAATCTCTTTTTAGCCTTTCTCTTATTTCTTGATATCTTTTCTCCTGTTTTTGCCTCTCTTAACTACCCAGTATTCTCTTCTCCACAACAAAGATCCCAGAAGACACCAGTCTATTATCTGGCCAACCGAATTACCCTTGTTCTGATTAGCAGAGAGAGCTTTTCCTGACAGCTCACCTAATGAGTTCTCAACCAGTGTATGGATGGTGACCATCCTGCCATTAATTAGTGCTTTCTGCATGAAGTAGCCCAACATTTTTTGCCTGAGCAAACAGACCCTTTAGTGACAAGAGGACTTTGACATAGCATGTAAGTGACAAATATAGGAAAACAAATATTAAATTAAAATGATTTAAATCCAACATTGCATGTGTACCAAGTAGCAGCTCACAGACTTTTTCTATTCTTTACTTTTCACCCTGACCACCTGTCTGAGCAGTGATTAGTGAATGGCTTTCAGAAGTCCTCAGAGACATAGAAAGAAATGGCAAGTAAAACATAACTGACCAGATATGAGAGCCACTAGAGAAATACTGAAGCTTGTCACTTATTACCAAACTTCCCCAATTTTACAAATATTCCTGTTTGTTGGCCCAATGTTGACTAAAATGGAGAAAGTGAAACATTCAGCGGTGGGCAAAAGTAGGTTTACAGTTGTGAGTACACTTAACACAGAGTCCATTTTTTCTGAGTTAATAAAGCTATTTTAATAATCATTACCTTTTTCTATAAAACAACTTTAAGTCTACTTTTGCCAACTCCTATATATGTAATTTTGTGGTTACAAACAGAGGAAAAATAAATGTGCCCCTACTTCTGAAGTGGAAGAATGTGCCCTCCTTAACTATGAAATTTCATGTTTACTTTTACTGATTTTATGTTTGTTTGTTTTACTGCTTATACCTGCTGCTTGAGGGACTTTCACATAAAGTGTTTGGGGCAAAAAGAGATTGTTGTTGGAGATGGGAATAAATTTGTTAGGCTGATTCTGGATGAATAGCGACCTAAAACATTATCTTATATTTGGGAAATCATGGTTGTAAAGCCAGTGATTATTGTCATATGACTGGCATTTAAATGCAGGTTTCATTTTAGGGCTGTTTTGTTAAAAAAAGGAAGAAACACATTATTGTATTACTAGTTAATTTTGTGTCTTTTCTTTCAGTAAATAAATTTACTAGTTATCATAGAACCAAGTCTTTGGCATTGCTATCAGAAAATACCACATTCTATAAAAATTAATTTTTCATCATTTCTTATCTAACAAAAGTGTTATATTAACATTAGGTTCAAGGAATTATTTTTTAAAAAATCAGCTGATGTCCTTGCAATATTGAGATAAACAACATAGTCTCACCAACAAAGAGTATTACCTCTCTTGGTAAGTGCATCTCATTTTTCCGGTAGTGTGTGAACATTTATTCATAAATATTTGATAGTCTCAATGTATTTTGAATGCTCATTAAATATTTATATTATGCATTGTGTGATATATGTAATACAGGTCTATGTTAAAATCAATACAGCTTTCAATTGAAATAAACTACCTGCAGGTTTCATCCAGCTTTGGTTTTATAGATTGCCAATTTAAGAGAAAAACTCTCAGACTGTTTATGGATTCATGAATGGCATCAATTTCACTAGGAAGAACTATTTGAGTGCCTCCGCCTGTGGAGTTAATGGTTGGTTGGTCTACTCCTCAGCTCCTGCAGTGCTCACTCCCGCAGCCCGCCGGCTACTGTGTGAGCAGAGTGGGTCTTTATGGAACATGTAAGTAGACCTCGAGCTCGTGCTGTGGGCAGCCTTGTAACACAAAGGCCCTTCCTCAGACTGGAGAGAAGACACTGCTGTCAAGAAAGGTGTTCCAGGGGGAGGGAGTCTTGGAGTTTGATGGTGAAGTAAATCTCTTTGGATGATGAACATGTGGTTTTCTTGTTTTCCTGGTTTGCCTATTTTTATATAGTAACAGAACTTCTTATTTTCTTTCGGAAACCACTGTTCTTTGATCTCTCAGTCATGTGGTTTATGTGTGAATGACACGTACAATCTGCCCCACCTCCCAAGGATGATAGGCAGTCATGTGACTCAGGCCTGGCCAATCAGATCAACACTGCCATGTTGATTAACCCCAGGTGCTCAATTAAAGCAAAACCATTGAAAATCTAAAATTTTGCCCCGTTTTTATTTTTCTGGATTTATACCATGGTGCCATTTGGCATTAACTTCAGTGGCTGAAACCTTAAAAGTTCGTAAGTTAAGAATGCTTGGCCTGACCAGGCAGTGGTGCAATGGATAGAGCGTCGGACTGGGATGTGGAGGACCCAGGTTCCAGACCCCGAGGTCACCAGCTTGAGCGTGAGCTCATCTGGCTTGAGCAAAAGGCTCACCAGCTTGGACCCAAGGTTGCTGGCTTGAGCAAGGGGTTACTTGATATGCTGAAGGCCTGCAGTCAAGGCACATATGAGAAAGCAATCAGTGAACAACTAAGGTGTCGCAACTAAAAACTGATAATGCTTCTCTTCTCTCTCTGTTCCTATCTTTCCCTATTCATCCTTCTCTCTGACTCTCTCTGTCCCTGTAAAAAGAAGGAATGCTTGAATTACAGAGAGCCAAGTTTGGAGACAGTGATTATTCTAACTCCTTAATTATGTTAGCCACAAATAGAATCAGTGGAAACAGACTGATGAGATATTATAGGAATATTATCAACACAATTTGATAATTGATTGTGCATATAAAAATAAGGGGGAGGGTATACTCAAAAGTGATTTTAAGGTTTTTACTTTGGTGAAATATAGATGGTTTTAACTGTCACCCCAAAATTTGGTTACAAGAGGAAAAAGAAAAGAAACACCCTTATCTGAAAAGCTCTACTATCAAATTATCAAAGAAAGTGGGAAAGATCATTACATAATTCTTAGTCAAAGAACTAGGATTCCATAGGAATCTGATATGAGAGGGCAATTCTTCACTCAAGGGCCATCCTTCCAAGGAGACTTTTTTAGTTTCCTAAAATATCAAGATGGAGTAGGATTCTCTTCTAATGCCAATTTTAGAGCTATTAGTTTTCAAGGAGGTCAAATAACAGAGTTCTTACCAATAAAACTTGCATTCTTTGAAGAAAGTGCAAATTCAGACAAGCTAAAAAGAAACCACTTGATTGATCTAAGGGTATCAATAATTCACCCAACCTGTTCTGTAAATCAAAGCTGCAGCACACAACACTCCATGGCCCTTCATCAGCACTTATATATTACAAAGCAACTTTTATCCTGTGTTGTCGATAATCAAATCTACTGATAGGGGATTTGGTTGCTGTTTCTAAGAACAGAAACCTGTGTGTGGTTCTAAATTGTTAAATGCAATTTAAAAATGCAAAATGTTCATTTTTTTTCCTCAAAAGGGGAAGAAAGAAAACTTGTAGAGAGCCAAGTAGATGGTACAAAGGTTTTCAAACTAATGTTTAAAAAACACAAAAAGTAGATAGAGTAGATCAACCACTCATCTTGTAGTTAAAGGGGAAGTGATGAGGAGAGAGGGCATGGAGTGCTTCAGAGTTTATGGCTCATCAGCCATTTGTTGGAAACAAGCAATCAATAGTATATAGGATTCTGACAAAGGTGGGAAACATTTGAAGCCATTATTTTTCACACTCTTTCACAGATGAGTGGGGTCTGAGCAAAAAAGTATGGTTTGTATATTTTCAAATGACTTACTAATTTAATAAAGTAGAAAGAAGAAACCATTTATCCTTTTCATGAGTCTCCAAGCATGTATGTTCAGAGGTGGATTTGTAAGAAATAAAGCAACACATTTTGACTCATCACTTTAATTGCATGCTTCTAATAGCAGATTTGTTTGCATCATTTTTTTCAGATTGCTGTTCTTTTTAGTATTATTTCCCTACCTCACTAGCAAGATTCACTATGGAAAAATATTAATTATTATTCATGTACTTCCTACCTTGTTTTATGAAAACTCTTCAAGGGTGATTTTGAAGTAGAAATTGGTTTCAATGCAGCATGTTTTTTTGTTTACAATAGTTCTTTCTTACCTACCCCTACGTCATAAAGTCAGCAATGAATAAGAGCTGTATCCCCCAAACTCCCCACCCAAAACTGCTATTAAATTACCTAGTAGAGCTGGTCACATGGGCGTACCTTCATATCTTTTGGAGACAACTATCAAAATATCATCAGAACAAAAGAAATAGGTTTGTGTTCTAAGAGTAATCTTTCACTTGAAAGTAAAATAATTAACTTTAATTACAGAACACACCCAATAAAGGTGACTTTAGTATAAACACATTTAAGTATATGACTTTTCAAGGGAATTTGAGACCCACAGAATAATACTAGTTTCTGGGGGTCAAATTAAAAACCTATTATAAATTGCATTTCTCTGTCCCTGCTATTTTGAAGAAAAATAATTCCTTCAAAAACATGGGTTTCTAACATATGCCAGAAACCCCACTAGAAACTGAAAATCTAGCAGAAACACAAGAGAAAATTCTTTTTTCTGTCTTGAAACTTAACAGCAAACACAATGGAGCCTGAACAAACCCAGTCTTATTATTTGGCCATTCCCTTTTTATTTTTGGGAAGGCCAAGATCTACAAGAAAGCCCAAAAACCACTAAACAAATTCTCTATTGTATGGTCTTAATTAGACTTAACAGAGAAGGAAGCCTTAGGAAGGAGTTTGAAAAATAATCTACTTGGGTTCTTCCTCTCATGGTCAAAAGTTTTAGACGTAGTTCCCCTATTAATCCTAGTAAATACAAATAAAATTCTGGACAGTGTATATACAACAAAAATTTTAAAATTCTGAAGGGTGGAGAAAACAACGCATGCCAACTGGGGACCTAAAAAACTAAGGAAAGCTATGGTTATAGCTCTCTTGGTTATTCTCTTTTATGCTAGCTATGCTTGAATTGGAACCAAACAAGGGAGTAATACAGTGTAAAGCCAGTAGTCGCAGTCAGGATCACAGCCGCCAGGCCATTGCAGTTTCTCATTAAATTCAGACAGTCGGTAATAAAACAATGGAGCCAAGAACTGGTGAGCCATCAGCTTTAATTCTAGCTTGCACCCGGCGGGCAAGCAAAAACACACACTGGGCTCCAAAACCCACTCATTCAGTGCTCACAAAGCTACTGACTTATCCGAGTTTCCTAGAATCAAAGGTTTCTAGCTTACCAGACTTATTCACCTCTGTTCCCCATCTCCTCCTGCACAAACTCTGCACAAACTGGCTTCTTCCTCAGCACTCCGCCATCTTGGCTGCTTCTCCTAGCCTCCACGTGACCTTAATCTGCTCTCCTCTCTAATACTAACCTCAGAAAGCCAAGAGAGCAAGCTCCTGGTCTGCCCACTTTATAGTGTAGAATCCAAACCTTTAATCCAATCTACAAACAAGGAAGTCTCTGATACAAAGTCACTTATCTGAGACATACTGGGAGGATTCCTCATGAGAATGCACCACCCTACATCATCCAGTCAAGGGTATGGGTAAAAGCTTACTCTTAAAACTAAGCCTTAGGCTATAACGACCCAACCTGCGCACAACCTGTCCCCGAACACAAATTAATTTCAACAAACTTTCATGTGGGCAGCGCCATCTTTAACAAAGTGAGCATAATATATTTTAATCTGCCCAACATACAGAAATACCAACAGGCACAAAAAAGCCTATCAGAGCCTGTCCATCTAACCAAAGGACCAAAACAATGAAAGCCTAACAAGACAGAAAACTTTTAGACAAGAACTTCTTTACTTCAGATACTACAGTAAAAACTGTTACTCTGTTCACACCAACATGAGCAAAGGAAGAATGGAGAATATAGGCTTCTGTAAGAAGCGGTTAAGAGATACCCTAGTACCCCTGCAGGGGAGTATCAAAAATGGCCAAGTAGGTGGCTGGCTGGTTAAGATCACCCCCTTGTAATTTGCATGAAGGATTTATGGGGAGTCTGGACTTCTGCCTTCTCCCCCTATTGTGCTATTATCAGAGAAGGACTGCAGTGGAGTTAGAACCTGCACTATCACTCAGCATAACAAAGTGATCATTAGCACGACTTAGTATTTTTTTAAATCACTCATCATACCAAAAACATAAAAACCTAAAACTGAATGCAAAAAGACCATCTACAGATGTGAATATTAAGATGACAGAGATGGTAGAATTACCTGACAAAGATTTTAAAGCTGCCATGATATAATGCCAATGCCCGCAGCCACTATCAGAACTGCCTGGCCCATGCAAGTTTGCATTTGATTCGGGCAGTCTGTAATGAAACAACGGAGCCAAAAGCTGGTGGGCCATCATCTTAAATCCTAGCTTGCACCCGGCGGGCAAGTAAAAACACGCACTGGGCTCCAAAACCCACTCATTCAGTGCTCACAAAGCCACTGATTTATCCGAGTTTCCTAGAATCAAAGGTTTCTAGCTTACCGGTCTTATTCACTGTTCCCCATCTCCTTCTCTCTGCACAAACTTGCTTCTCTTTCAGCACTCCACCATCTTAGCTGCTTCTCCTGGCCTCCTCCACATGACCTTAATCTGCTCTCCTACAGCATGGGCTCCTCCTAGAATGTAATCACTCTTCTCTCTTAAAATCTTTTGACGCGAAAACCCTCCCCCAACACACGTTAATACAATCAAGCTCATCCCAAGCAGAAAGGGCAGGGAAACTAATATCACCTGGGAGACAGGCTCCCAGGTGGGCAGTGCCATCTTTAACAAAGTGAGCATAATATATCTTTATCTGCCCAACACATGACAAAACTGCTATAATGAGCACATACAGGCACACCTGAAACAGAGGAGAAAATGAAAAGAACCATAAATTCTCACCAAACAACAACAAAACAATATTAAGAAAAGCTGAATAGAAACATTACAACTGAGAAGTACAATAATTGGAGTAGAAGGCTCAGAGTGTGGGCTCAATACGTATCAGGATAGAAGAGACAGAGGAAAGACTCAACAAACTGAAAGCTGAACCACAACTTCATTTAAACAACAGAGGAAAAGTTGATCAAAAAAATAATAAAAATAATGAATTAGAAAAATTTAAAACTATGACATAAGTCTAATATTCATGATATCAGAGTCCCAGAAGATAAGATAAAGAGCATGGAAAAAAAAATACTGACTAAAAACTTCTCAAATTTGGCCGGAAATATCAAGCTATAAATTTGAAAAGCTGAGCAAGTCCAAATAGGGCAAACCTAATAAATATACACACAACACTTTATAATTAAACTTCTGAAAATTAAATACAAAGATAAAAAACAAACTCATTCAGAAAAAAGAAAAATAAACACTACCACACTTCTAGGCAAAAAACAATGTAAAGGACATTGGATTTCTCATCAGAAAACAAGGAGGCCCAGGAGGACGGAAGATGGCGATGGAGTAGGCGGACGTACCAACTTCCAACTCCCAGAACCAAAGTGGATTATAACTCAATTTTAAGAACCATCATCTGGATAAACCAACTTTGAACTAAACTAAGTGGACTCTTCAACCAAAGAACACTGCAGAAGCCACATTGAGACTGGTAGGAAAAGCGAAAACGCGAAGAGGGCTGCCCAGCTCCCCGGAGCAAACAGCAGCCCGGAGAAACCCGAGTGGCCAGAGGAGAGTTTGGCGGAGAGGGAGGGACCTGGGTCCCAGGAACCAAGCCCCAGACTGCAGTCCCAGAGCCTAGAAGAGGCGTTTGGACAGTATTGAGCTGTGAAGCAAGTGAGGATACTGTTTGTGAAAAAGAGATAGTTTTCTCAGACCCAAGAATCTTTTTAAAGGGACAGCTCAGAAAACCTCTCTCACAACCACGCACCCGGGGCTCCGGGGAATGGGGACAGAGGAGAGGAACAGAACAGTGGGAACAGGGAGTGAAATGAAGGCACGGAGACACTCTGAGGGACAGCCACCCAGACCCCTGGGCTAAGTCATTTCCCTAATCGAAAACGAATATTGCCCCTGGAACTAGCAATACTAGCAAAGGGAGACAGGACACTAGCCAAACAAGCTCTCTCGCAGCAATTAGAGCAGAGCTGCTTAGAGGGGGGGAGCTCCCAGGCCTACAGTGTGGAGACTTAGGGCACTTCCATCTCTCTGAGGGTTGCTGAAGAAATAGTCGCAGCAGGATGCTGAAACGCGGTCCTGTCGGTGTTGGCGGAGGCACAACTCGTGTGAGCTAGGTCTAGCCCAGCAGGGGCTGAGGGGATGTGCAAAAGTGGTCCGGCAGCTGCGGGACCGCCTGTGACCCCACCTGTGGAGAAAAAAATGGGCAGAGATCTGCTCTGCGACCGCGGGGACGGGGCTAGGACCAGGGATGGGCGAGGGGCTCATGGCTGAGCTCACGCTGCCAACTCTGCCCAGACAGAGAAACCACGGTTTGCCATCCTATGTGCGCGAGCGGGCTCCTAACGCGGGGACGGGGTAGACCCCGAGATGAGCGGAAGTTCGCGGCTGAGCTCACGCCAGCAAACACGCCGGGCCCAATAAACCGCGGTTTGCGACCCTGCGCAGGAGGGCCCTGGCCTCGAGGGCGGGGCTAAATTCTGGACGGGCAAAGGATCACAGCTGAAAGCACATCAAAAGCCCCGTCCAACCCGCGAAACTGTGGCAAGCAGGCTCTGACTCGGGGGCTGGGCGTAAGCCTTCCAGAAACAAGCTGGGTTTGCAGCTGAGCAAAGGTGCTCACCTCTGCCCTTGGTGCTGAGGATTGTGGCTTGAGTGACAGCCCCTCCCGCGGAGGAGAGGCAGAAATCAAGGCAACAGCTGCAATAGGCTGACGCTGGCAATGCCCATACACAACCACCCTAGGCAGTAGCAGAGGGGGTGGCAGGCCTGCAGACAGACCACACCTAGAGAACACAAAGGCAACACCTACTGGACTCCAGTGGCCACAACTTGCTTATACACAGATAAAATGGGCAGGCAGAGGAATGCAAACCATATGAATCAAGAGAAATCCCCAGAGAAGTCCCTGAAGGAACCAGATATAACCAAACTACCAGAAGCAGAATTTAGAATAATGATAGTTAGGATGTTCAAAGAAATTAAAGCAACAATGGATAATCACTATGAACACCTAAATAAAGAGATAACAAGTATAAAAAACAAAATTGAAAAAATAGAAAAGAATCAGACAGAAATGACAAATACAGTATCAGAACTGAAGACCACAATGGAAGGAATTAAAAGCAGGATGAATCACACTGAGGATCAAATAAGCGAGTTAGAGGACACAATAAACATAGGCACAGAAGCAGAGAAGAAAAAGGAAAAGAGACTCAAAAAATGTGAGGAAACTCTAAAGGAGCTCTGTGACAAAATGAAGAGAAAAACATTCGCATCATAGGGGTGCCTGAAGAAGAGGAAAGAGGACAGGAAACAAAAACTTTGTTCAATCAAATCATAGGAGAAAACTTCCCTAAATTAAGGCTAGAAAACATTCCACACGTTCAAGAAGCACACAGAACTCCATTAAACAGAAACCAAAAAAAATCTACACCAAGACATATCATAGTTAAATTACCAAAGCTAATGGATAAAGAAAAAATTTTAAAAGCTGCTAGAGAAAAAAAGGCTATCACCTACATAGGAGCCCCCATAAGGATGACATCGGACTTCTCAACAGAAACACTTGAGGCCAGAAGGGAATGGCAAGATATAATCAAAGTAATGCAGACCAAGAACCTAAAACCAAGACTACTCTATCTAGCAAGGCTAATGTTTAAAATTGAAGGAGAAATAAAGAGCTTTCCAGATAAAGAAAGCCTCAAGGAATTCATTAAAACCAAACCAATCCTGCAAGAGATACTAAGGGGCCTGTTGTGAACAGTTCAAAGAGAGGAAAGAATATAACAACAACAACAAAAATACAGCTTTAAAGAACAAAATGGCAATAAACAACTACATATCAATAATAACCTTAAATGTAAATGGATTAAATGATTCAATCAAAAGATATAGGGTAGCTGCATGGATAAAGAAAAAGGACCCATACATATGCTGTCTATAAGAGACACACCTTAAAACAAAAGATGCACATAGACTGAAGGTAAAGGGATGGAACAAAATATTTCATGCAAATGGAAATGAAAAATAAGCCGGGGTAGCAGTACTTATATCTGAGAAAATGAACTTTAAAACAAAGGCTGTAGTAAGAAATAAAGAAGGACACCACATAATGATAAAGGGAACAATTCAACAGGAAGATATAACTATTATAAATATCTACGCACCAAATATAGGAGCCCCGACATACATAAAGGAGACTTTGATAGATACAAAGGGTGAGATTAACAGCTATACTATCATAGTAGGGGATTTCAATACCCCACTAACAACACTGGATAGATCCACAAGAAAGAAAATTAATAAAGAAACAGCAGACTTAAAAGATACACTAGATCAACTTGATTTAATAGATATCTTCAGAACTTTTCACCCTAAAGCAATAGAATATACATTCTTCTCAAGCGCTCATGGTACGTTTTCTAGGATAGACCACATGTTAGGACACAAAAATGGTCTCAATAAATTTAAGAAGATTGAAATTATATCAAGCATTTTCTCTGATCACAATGCCATGAAACTAGAAATTAACCACAAAAGAAAAACTGAAAAATACTCAAACACTTGGAAACTAAATAGCATGTTATTAAATAATGAATGGATTAACAATGAGATAAAAGAAGAAATAAAATGTTTCTAGAAACAAATGATAATGAGCATACATCAACTCAAAATTTATGGGACACAGCAAAAGCAGTACTGAGAGGGAAGTTTATTGCACTACAGGCATATCATAAGAAGCTAGAAAAAGCTCAAATAAGCAACCTGACCCTGCATCTAAAAGAACTAGAAAAACAACAACAAAAATAACCCAGACAAGTAGAAGGAAGGAAATAAAAAAGATCAGAGCAGAAATAAATGACATAGAGGCTAAGAAAACAATACAGAGGATCAATGAAACCAGAAGCTGGTACTTTGAAAAGGTAAACAAGATTGATGAACCTTTAACTAGATTCACCAAGAAAAAAAGAGAGAGGTCTCAAATAAATAAAATTAGAAAGGACAGTGAAGAAATAACAACTGACACAACAGAAATACAAAGCATTGTAAGAAAATACTATGAAGAACTCTATGCCAAAAAATTAGACAATCTAGGTGAAATGGACAAATTTCTTGAATCATATAACCTTCCAAAAATCAATCTGGAAGAATCAGAACACCTAGACAGACCAATTACAACAAATGAGATCGAAACAGTTATCAAAAAACTCCCAACAAAGAAAAGTCCTAGTCCTGATGGCTTCACAAGTAAATTCTACCAAAAATTTAAAGAAGAACTAAGTCCTATCCTCCTCAAGCTACTTCAAAAAATTCAAGAGGAAGGAAGACTTCCAAACTCCTTTTATGAGGCGAGCATAATTCTGATCTCAAAACCGGGCAAAGACAACACAAAGAAAGAAAATTTTAGGCCTATATCCCTGATGAATTTAGATGCTAAAATTCTCAACAAAATATTAGCCAACCGGATCCAGCAATATGTGAAAAAAATCATACACCATGATCAAGTGGGATTTATTCTGGAGAGTCTAGGCTGGTTCAATATCTGCAAATCAATCAATGTGATTCATCACATAAACAAAAGGAAGGACAAAAATCACATGATAATTTCAATAGATGCAGAAAAGGCATTTGATAAAATCCAGCACCCATTCATGCTCAAAACTCTCAGTAAAGTGGGAATACAAGGAACATTCTTTAACATGATGAAGGCCATCTATGACAAACCCACAGCAAACATCATAATAAATGGACAAAAATTAAAAGCAATCCCCTTAAGATCAGGAACCAGGCAGGGGTGCCCACTTTCACCACTCTTATTCAACATAGTTCTGGAAGTCCTTGTTATAGCAATCAGACAAGAAGAAGAAATAAAAGGCATCCAAATTGAAAAAGAAGAAGTAAAACTGTCACTATTTGCAGATGATATGATATTGTATATTGAAAACCCTAAAGTCTCAGTCAAAAAACTACTGGACCTTATAAATGAATTCAGCAAGGTGGCAGGATATAAAATTAATACTCAGAAATCAGAGGCATTTCTATATACAAACAATGAACTCTCAGCAAAAGAAATTAAGGAAACAATTCCCTTCACTATTGCAGCCAAAAAAACAAAATACCTAGGAGTAAATTTAACCAAGGAGGTTAAGGACTTGTACTCGGAAAATTATAAAACATTGATAAAAGAAATCAAGGAAGATACAAACAAGTGGAAGCATATACTGTGCTCATGTCTAGGAAGAATAAACATCATTAAAATGTCTATATTACCCAAAGCAACTTATAAATTCAATGCAATACAAATTAAAATACCAATGACTTACTTCAAAGATATAGAAAACATATTTCAAAAATTTATATGGAACCAAAAAAGAACACGAATAGCCTCAGCAATCTTAAAAAGAAAAAATAAAGCAGGAGGTATCACTCTTCTGGATATCAAGGTTTACTATAAGGCCATTATACTCAAGACAGCCTGGTACTGGCATAAGAACAGGCACATTGATCAATGGAACAGAACAGAGAACCCAGAAATAAACCCACAGCTTTATGGACAACTGATATTTGACAAAGATGTAAAGAACATAAAATGGAATAAAGACAGCCTCTTTAACAAATGGTTTGGGAAAATTGGACATCTACCTGCAAAAAAATGAAACTAGACCATCAACTTACACCATTCACAAAAACAAATTTAAAATGGATAAAAGACTTAAACTTAAACTATAAGCATCTTAGAAGAAAACATAGGCAGCAAGCTTTCTGACATCTGTAGCAGCAATATATTTGCCGATTTATCTCCACCGTCAAATGAAATAAAAGGCAAGATAAATAAATGGGACTATATCAAACTAAAATTTTTTGCACAGCTAAAGACAATAAGAACAGAATAAAAAGACAAATCACACAATGGGAGAACATATTCGACAGCACATCTGATAAGGGGTTAATAACCAAAATTCATAAAGAACTTATAAAACTCAACACCAGGAAGACAAACAATCCAATCAAAAAATGGGCAAAAGAAATGAATAGAAATTTCTCCAAAGAAGACATACAGATGGCCAAAAGACATATGAAAAAATGCTGAACATCACTTATCATTAGAGAAATGCAAATTAAAACCACAATGAGGTATCACCTCACACCTGTAAGAATGGCGCTCATCAGCAAAACAACACAGAATAAGTGCTGGCGAGGATGCGGAGAAAAGGAAACCCTTCTGCACTGCTGGTGGGAATGCAGACTGGTGCAGCCAGTGTGGAAAACAGTTTGGAGATTCCTCAAAAAATTAAAAGTTGAACTGCCTTTTGACCCGGCTATCCCACTTTTAGGAATATACCCTAAGAATACCATAACACTGTTCTAAAAGAAGAAATGCGCCCCCATGTTCGTGGCAGCATTGTTCACAATAGCGAAGATCTGGAACCAGCCCAAGTGTCCGTCAGAAGATGAGTGGATTAAAAAGCTTTGGTACATATATACTATGGAATACTACTCAGCCATAAGGAAGGATGACATTGGCTCATTTACAACAAAATGGATGTACCTTGATAACATTATACGGAGTGAAATAAGTAAATCCGAGAAAAAAAAACAAAACTGAGAACAGCATGATTTCATACATAGGTGGGAAATAATAGTGAGACTATGAGACATGGACAAGAGTGTGGTGGTTACGGGGTGGGGGGAGGGAGGCGAGGGTGGGATAGGGAGGAGGAGAGAGACACAGGAAAAACCAGATAGAAGGTGACAGAGGACAATTTGACTTTGGGTGATGGGTATGCAACACAATTGAATGATAAGATAATCTGGAGATGTTTTCATTGTATATATGTACCCTGATTTATTGGTGTCACTCTATTTATTTTAATAAAAAAAAGAAAAAGAAAACAAGGAGACTCAAAGAATGTGGCGCAACATTTTTCAAATGCTTAAGGGAAAGAACTTTCAACCTGGTATCTTATACTCAGTGAAAAGATCCTTAATGACAGAAGAGGAAACTAAGACATCCTAAAATGAAAAAAAAAAAAATTAAGATAAATTGTTGCTAGCAAACCTACCTTAAAAAATACTGCTATAGGAAGTTCTCCAAATAAATAAACAAACTAACCAACTAAAAAGCTTGGAACATAAGGGCCTAACCAGGTGGTGGTGCAGTGGATAGAGCATCGGACTGGGATGCGGAGCACCCAGGTTCAAGACCCCATGCTCACCAGCTTGAACCCAGGGTCGCTGGCTCCAGGAAGGGGTCACTTGGTCTGCTGAAGGCCCGCGGTTAAGGCACGTGTGAGAAAGCGATCAATGAACAACTAAGGTGTCACAACGAAAAACTGATGATTGATGCTTCTCACATCTCTTTGTTCCTGTCTGTATGTCCCTGTCTATCCCTCTCTCTGTCTAAGTAAAAAATAAATAAATAAAACATTTAAAAAAAAAAGTTTGGAACATAAGGAAAAATGAAAGAACACTGTAAATAAAAATATAGGTAAATATAATAGGTTTTCCTTTACCTATTGAGTTTCTAAATTGTTTTATGGATGTAGCAAAATTAAAACTGTCTGTTGTAGCTCTAAGTGTATGTAAAGGAAATATTTAAGGTAATTATAAATAAAAAGGGGACAGGATCAGAAAAGGAAGTAAGGTTTCTGTACTTCATTCAATCTGGTAATATTATGGCCCCAGAAGTCTTTGATTATGTAGATAAAATTTAGTGCTGTGAAGTTAGGAAACAGTCCGCAATGTGGCCCTTTCTTCCAACACAGTGGTTCATAACATTTTTTGAGGTACCAAACTCACCAGTTTCATATGCACATTCACCGAACACTTCTTTAGTGATAAATAAAATATGATTTTTTTTCCAAATTCAAGACATAGGTATATGTTTTTTTACTGGTGCACAAAATGGACTGTGCATGAACATAACCTTGCTCAAAGAACAAAACCAACAAAGTGCATGAACTCACAACAAATTACAGTATTACTTTATTCTGGCCTCTGCCGCAGAGGCTTCTTCAAACCCCTGAGACCGACTCATCGAACCCCTAGGGTTCGATAGAACCCAGGTTAAGAACCACTGTTCCAACACCATCTAACTGATTCTAGAAATCTCCCAAATAACTCCACTCCTGGCACCAATTATAAGTACAGGTATCTCTAAGATTACCTTTAAGTTTGATAACTTACTAGAAAAACTCATAGAAATCACTGAAAGCTATTACACTCATGGTGACAATTTATTGCTGTAAAAGGGTACAGATTAAAATCCCCTAAAGGAAGAAATAAAAAGGGTAGAGTTTAGGAAGGCTCCAAACATAAAGCTCCCGGTTGTCCGCTTGTGGTAAAGTGATGGACAAAGTTAACTTCTCCCATCAGAGATGTGTGGCAATACACATAGAGAGTTACCATTAGGAAAGCTCACTTCAGTTTTGGCTTCTAAAGTTTTTATTAGGGTTCATCTACACATCCAGTAGACTGACCGCATAACTAACCTCAGACTTCAGCTACCCCAGAAATCCAGCTGATACCTTGTGACCCAAAATTTTCATCATAAATCACATTGTTAGACTATCTGGTATTGCCTAAAGTACCCATCTGAAATTGCTGCCTTATATTCTTATGAGGCATAAAATTCCAAGGGCCTGGAAATCACCTCCAAGCAGCTGAGGGCAAAAACCAGACATTTCCTTGGGTAAAATTAATTAATAACTACACAAACTACCTTGAGTAAAGTTAATTAATAATTACAGAAAACTACTGAGTTTGGTAGTCAGGTAAAAGAAATCAGAGAAATTAAATAAAAAAAAAACCAAGATGACATACAGAAAACACAAAGTAAATAAAATTTAGCACATATATATGGACAAATAAAAAGGAGCCAAAACACACAATGAAGAAAAGAAAGCCTCTTCAATAAATGCTGTTGGGAAACTTGGAAAGCCACATGCAAAAGAATAAAACATGACTACAATTTGTTCCCTGCACAAAAAGTAATTTAAAATGAGTCAAAGACCTAAATATAAGATCTGAAACAACAAATGACATAGAAGAAAACAAAGGTACTAAACTTAGGGACAATAGCCATAGAAAACATTTTATGAATTTGACCCCAAAGGTAAGGGAAGTAAAGGCAGCCATAAGTGAATGAGACTACATCAGACTAACAAGCTTCTGCACAGCAAAAGAGACTGACAACAAAACAGAAAGGCAGGCAACCAAATAGGAGATGATATTTATAAACAACAACTCTGATAAGGAGTCAATATCCAAAATATATTAGAAACTCACAAAGCTCAGCAACAAACAATCCAATTTAAAAATGGGGAGAGGATCTGAACAGACACTTCTCCCAAGAAGACATACAAATGGCCAACAGATATATGAAAATATGCTCATCTTCACTAGCTACTTGAGAAATGCAAATCAAAACTATAATGAGATACCACCTCACACCTGTTAGATTAGCTATTATCAACAAGACAGGTAATAACAAGTGTTGGAAAGACTGTGGAGAAAAAGGAACCCTCATTCACTGCTGGTGGGAATGCAAATTAGTACAAACATTATGGAAGAAAGTATGATGGTTCCTCAGAAAATTGAGACTAGCACTACCATATGACCCAGCAATCCCTTTCCTGGATATCTACCCCCCAAAATTGACAACATTGGTACACAAAGACACATGCACCCCATAGTCATCATGGCATTATTCACAGTGGCTGAGATATGGAAACTACCAAAATGTTCCTCCTTTAAGGATTGGTTAAAGAAGATGTGGTACATATATACAATGGAATACTACTCAGCCATGAGAAATGATGACCTATTGCCATTTACAACATGGATGGACCTTGAAAACATTATAGTAAGTAAAATAAGGAAATCAGAAAAAGCTAAGAACTATATGATTTCACACATAGGTGATATATAAAACTGAGACTCACAAAAGTGAAGTTGTTACCAGGGGAAGGAGGATTGGAGGAAAGTGATAAAAAGGAACAAATATACATTGATGGAAAATTACTTGACTTTGGGTGATGGGCACAAAATGCAGTCAACAGTTAAATGCTACAGAGATGTTTACCTGAAAGCTATATAATTGTATTGATCAATGTCACCCATTAAATTTCTAAATAAAAATAATAAAATTCAGCTTTAAAGTAGCAATAATTACAATTACATTAAATAAAATAAAAAGTCCTAAATATAGTAATTAAATAAAAGAGATTGTGAAACACAGCTAAAGGAATGATGAGAAGAAAATATATAATACTAAATCTATACATTAGAAAAAAAGTTTCAAATTAATATTGTTAGCAACCATCTCAAGAAGCAAGGACAAACCCAAAATAAAGAGAAATCTCAGAGCAGAAATACATAAAATTGTAAACACAGGAGCCATACAGGACGCAACAGAACAAAGCTGTTTTTGGCAAATATTAATAAAATTGGCAAGCTTATAGTAAGACTGAAAATAATTTAAAAATTTTGAATTACTAATATCAGAAATAAAACAGAGGATATCACTGAAGAACCTACACTCATCAAAAGGACACTGAAGAAATACTAAAAGCAATCTTACCCACATAAATTTGACAACTCAGATAAAAAGAATCATTTCCTCAAAAAGAAAAAAGAACAACAACAACAAAAAAAAAACCCCACACAAACTATTATATTTAGGGAATTAAATTTGTAATATAAAAATTCTTCCCCCGAAAGTTTTACCAAACACTTAAAGCATAATCAACACCAATTCTACACATTGTTTTCCAAAATATAAAAAAGAGAGACATTTCCCAATTCATTTTATGAAAATCAAATTACTTTGAAACAGACACAAAGATAGTACTAAAAAGGGGAACAATAACTTTAATGAAGTTTAATGTAAAACCCACAAATTTGCTCAAGTAATATTTGAGAAAGGTGCAAAAGCTATTAAATAAATAAATACAGACTTTTTATAAATGGTATAAGGTCAATTGGACATCTATAGGCAAAAAAATAAGAATGACTTAAATTTAAGCTTCACATCTTATACAAAAACTCAACCAAATTGATATAATGGTAAATAAAATAGGGCAGTAACAAAAAGACAAATACTGTATAATTTCATTTAGGTGAAGAACTTAAACTTGTTAAATTAATGGAAATCAAAAGCAGAATGGTGACAACTATAGGCTGGACAGAGGGAGAAGAGAGGAGCTGCTGTTTAATTGGTATAGAGTTTCAGATTTGCAAGAAAACATTATGTTAATTTGTTTGAAAACAAAAGTAAATATAGTTAACACTGTACACTTAAAATGGGTAAAAGGAGGCCCTGGCTGGTTGGCTCAATGGCAAAGCATTGGCCCAGCGTGTGAAAGTGCCAGGTTCGATTTCTGGTCAAAGCACATAGAAGTGTCCATCAGCTTATCCACCCTTCCCCCCATTCTTTCTCTCTATCACTCTCTTCCCCTCCCGCAGCCAACCTCCATTAGAGCAAGTTGGTCCGGGTGCTGAGGATGGCTCCATGGCCTCCACCTCAGGGGCTGGAATGGCTCTGGTTGCAATGGAGCAATGGCCCAGGTGAGCAGAACAATGCACCCTAGCAAGTATGCTGGATGGATCCCGGTCGGGCACATGTGGGAGTCTGTCTCTCTGCCTCCTTGCTTCTCACTTCAGAAAAATACAAATAAAAAAAGGGTAAAAGGATAAATTCAATGGTAGTTTTTCACAAAACATTAACATAAAATAAAGTAGATCACAGACTTAAATGTAATATGTAATACTATAAAATATTGAATAAAAAAAAGATGTAGGAGAAATTTTTAATGATTTAGAACTAAGCAAAGAGTTCTTAGATCTGGCATCAAAAGCATGGCCTAGAAAAAGAAATATTGATGAACTGACATCATCAAAATTAAAATCTTTTTCCCTGTGAAATCCCTTTAGGAGATGAAAAGACAAGTTGCAGATGTGGAAAACCTAAGAAAGACTAGCATTTAGAACATATAGAGAATTCACAAAACTCACTAGGAAAAGACAATTCCTATAGAAAATGAGCAAATGACAGGAAGAAGAATTTGACTGAAAATATGCAGACAAATAATCAACACAAGATATTCAATATCATTAGCCATCGGGAAATGCAAATTAACAATAAAATAAGATAGCACTACACACCTGTGGTTAAAGTAAAAATAATGATCACTCAAGATGCTTGTGAGGGTGTGGAGAAATTGGATCTTTCACACATTGCTGGCAGAAATGTGAGACAGAAGAGCCACTCTAAAAACTATTTTGTAATTTATAGAAAACTAAGTATGCAACTACCATATGACCTAGTAATTATATTACCCAGCATTTATCTCAAATAAATAAAGATGTGTTCATATAAATACTTGTGCATGAATGTTTATAGTAGCTTTTTTATAGTAATACAAATACTGGCAAAGCCCAAATGTCCTTCAGGGGGGAATGGTGAAAAAACTGTCTTACATCCATGCCATAGAATACTATTTTGCCATATAAAGTATGGTGCGTGAAAATGCCAATCCCAAAAGGTTACATACTGTATGATTTTTTTTAATTTATTTTATTTTATTCATTTTAGAGTGGAGACACAGAGTGAGAGAGAGAGAAAGAGAGAGAGAGAGAGAGAGAAAGAGAGAAAGGGGGGGGAGGAGCTGGAAGCATCAACTCCCATATGTGCCTTGACCAGAACAGTGCAGGGATTTGAACTGGCGACCTCAGTGTTCCCAGGTCGACGCTTTATCCACTGCGCCACCACAGGTCAGGCCTGTATGATTTTATTTACCAAAAAAAAAAAAAAAAAAAAATGGAAATGACAAAATTCTAGAAATGGGGAACAGATTAGCAATTTCCAGAGATAAAGTGTGGTGATGGGAGAAAAGTGGGCGTGGTTATAAAAAGACAATATCAGTAGTTCTGGTGATGATGAGAATGTTGTGTCTTCTGACTGAATTAATGTCAACATTCTATTTGTTTTAAATATTATAATTTTGAAGATGTTAAAATGGATAAAGGACACCCAGGCTCCATTTGTATCATTTTTCAAAACTGCAAGTTAATGTCCAATTATCTGAATAAAATGTTTAAGTAAAAAATCTAAGTATTTGCAGAAGTCTGATTAACAAACACGAAGGTAGGGCTGTAGTGAGAAATTGGCAGTTTGCAGCCGTCACGATAAAGATTAGAGCAGGCGTGATGCAAGATTTACTAGAAAATGTTAATGAGGATCGAGATCTTCATGGTCTCAGATTGTTGCCTCAAGACAGGAAAACAAAATTAGTAATTGTATATTAGAGAAAACAGAAAAGACCTTCACTACATGATCAAAATAATCATCAACAGTGAGTCTCAGGTGGATACTGTGGGCCTGAACTGCATGGGGCATCTTCCCATGGTATTCCGGCTGAGAATGTGAAAACTCAACTTAAACATGAGGAAACCAGACAAACAAACAAAAAAAAATGAGAAAGATGCTATTAAAAAAAATGGAAAAGTAGACAGTACTGTATTGTTCAAAATGCCAATATTATTAAAAACAAAGGCTGTGGAAATATTTCAGTCTAAAGGAGGCTGAAGAGACATGGCAATTGCATGGAATAGCGGCACATTGACTTATCTAGGCATAAAGGGCCACACAAACATATATAAATTATCTTAAAGGAGCTCATAATTATTATTTACATATATAGGTATACATTGAATTATTTTGCAGAAATACATGATATACATGCATATGTATATTAGAGAGCAGAACAGGGAGAGACAACAGATGATAAAGCAAACTGGCAACAGTTTGCACTGATGAATCTGAGTAAACTATATATAAATTTTCCTCTTACATTTTTATTACTTAAAATTTTATAAATGTGAAACTGTTTTGCAATACAGTGGTCCCTCGTCTATCACAGGGTTCATTTCCAAACCCCCCCACAATAGGCGAAAATCAGCAAAGTAGTGACTTTATATTTATTTTATTTATATATAATTTAAGGCTTTATAAACCCTCCCCACACTCTTATAAACCTTTCCCACACTCTTACAAACACTTCCTATGCTATTAAACACTTTCTACACTCTTAAACCTATGTAATTTTTACAACATATAAAATTCTATATAGGTACTCACCAATGAATATACTACAACTTGAATGATGATGTTTTAATTAATTTTTTTTAATATTTTTCATATGGTTTTCAATTTTTTAGGCTAGAAAATGCTTATTTTACAACAAAAAATAATTAAAATAATATATAAAAATACCTATATACCTCAAAATCTCACAATATAGCAAAAAATTACTATACAAAATTAAATATATACAATTTTAAAATTCACAATACAATGAGACAAGGAAAAGTGAACTGTGATATGGCAAGGAACGACTATAGTAACAAAATCTAAACCTGAAGAGAAAACTTGGCTCTATTTCCAGTCACTGTTTCCAGAGGAAACAACAAAGCATTTCTCTCTGTATGCGGCTTTCAGACTGCAGGTAATGTGAGCATGGACAGGCACTCACAAACTCAATGGAAATGGGGCACTGGGGCAGTTTCAGGAAGTGAAGGTCTATGGATTCCAACTATGTCACAGAACTTTGTCACTTTCTCTTTTTTTGTGACAGAGACAGAGATAGAGACAGACAGACAGGAAGGGAAAGAGATGAGACACATCAATTCTTTGTTGTTCATTGATTGTGTTCTCTCCTATGTGCCTTGACCAGGAGTGGAAGGGGGCTCCAGCACAGCGAGTGACTCCTTGATCAAGCCAGCAACTTTGGGCTCAAGCCAGCGACTATGGGGCATGTCTATGATCCCACACTCAAGCCAGTGATTCAGTGCTTAAGCTGGGGATCTCAGGTTTTGAAATTGTGTCCTCCAGGTCCCAGCCTGCCTCTCTATCCACTGGACCACTGCCTGGTCAGGCTGTCATTGTCTCTTTGTCAAACCTGTTTTCCTCTATGTTAACTTTATCATTTCAGATACTTGCAATCCTCATGGTAAAAAAGAAAGTTTCCACTGCCTCCTAGATTTAAGTAATCCTTACAACTGGTGATAATCAGTGAAAAGACCCAGCATGTTCCCTAATAATTCCAGAAAAATAAAAATTAAAACAAACATAAAAAACCAATTCTCTAGCTTTTCAATGGTTTTGCTTGAATTGAACAACCAGAATTAATCACTGGGGCAGTGTAGTGCAATGATCTGACTGGCTAAGCCTGAGTCACATGACTACCTATCACCCTTGAAGGGGGGGGGCAGGCTGTAGGAGCCAATCACACATAAACCACATGACTGAGAGGTCAAAGAACAGTGGTTTCCAAAAGAAAATAAGTTCTGTTATTATATAAAAATAGGCAAACCATGAAAACAAGAAAACCACATGTTCATCATATAGAGATTTACTTCACCATCAAACTCCAAGACTCCCTCCCCCTGGAACACCTTTCTTGACAGCAGTGTCTTCTCTCCAGTCTGAGGAAGGGCCTTTGTGTTACAAGGCTGCCCACAGCACGAGCTTGAGGTCTACTTACATGTTCCATAAAGACCCCCTCTGCTCACACAGTAGCCGGCGGGCTGCGGGAGTGAGCACTGCAGGAGCTGAGGAGTAGACCAACCAACCATTAACTCCACAGGCGGAGGCACTCAAATAGTTCTTCCTAGTGAAATTGATGCCATTCATGAATCCATAAACAGTCTGAGAGTTTTCCTCTTAAACTGGCAATCTATAACACCAAAGTTCCTGGATGAAACCTGCAGGTAGTTTATTTCAATTGAAAGTTGTATTGATTTTTAACATGAATCTGTATTACATATATCACACAATGCATAATATAAATATTTAATGAGCATTCAAAATATATTGAGACTATCAAATATTTATGAATAAATGTTCATACACTACCAGAAAAATAGAATGCATTTTTCAAAGGAGGTAATATTCTTATTTGAGAGGATCGCAATGTACAAAGATAAAAGCTGATTTTTTAAAACAAGTTTTTGAAACTAATGTTAACATAACACTTTGGACAAATTTTAAAAATGATAAAAAGTGAATGTTGTATAGAATATTTTTTGCTGGCAGCAAAGTCAGAGATTTGGTTTTTTGCTAACCGGTAATATAATTTTCTGCAGGAGAAATGATTAAAATAGTTTTTGGAAGGAAGAACTACAAACTTTAACCAGCAATGCAATAAGTGTTTCATATTCTTTCCACAAAATAGCACTAAAATGAAACCTGTAGTCAAATGATGAAGTTATAGTGGGAGTCACTGGTTTACAAACATACTTGCCTGAAATGATTTTAGGTCACTGTCTACCCAGAAGCAAGGAAGCAGAAGCAAAATTATTCCCATGTCCAATGAAAATGCTTTTTTCTCAAAGATTTTATACAAAAGTCTTCAAAGCAACAGGGTATATAAGTGGTAAAAACAAACACATAACCAATAAAACCCCATTTATTTTCCTGTCTCTTACCACAAAATTGTGTGTGTTGTGTGTGTGTGAGTGTGTGTATTTCTTTCTCCATTTTAGCCACCCCCCTGGCACAATAAACAGGAATACTTGTAGAACTGGGGAAGTTTGGTAACAACAAGCAAGCTTTGATATTTTCCTAGCCAGTTCCCACATGCCATATCTGGACACTTACATTTCATCTGCCATTTCTTTCTATGTCCCTGCAGTACTTCCGAAAGATGCTCACTAATCACTTCTCATAAGGTAATCAAGGTAAAAATGGAAGGATAGAAAAAGTCCGAGAGCTTTAATTTAGTACATATGGAATGGTGGAATAAAATAATTTCAATTTAATAGGTATTTATTTTCCTAGACATGTCACTTATATGCTATGTTTAAAGTCCCCTTGTTGTTAAAGGATCAATATGCTCAGGCAGAGGACACTGGGCTACTTCATGCAAAAAGGAGCATTGATTATTATTGACTGGTTATCATCCATACACTGGCTGGTGACTCATGAAATGAGGAAGAGCTCTCTCCAATAATCAGATAAACAAACTGGTTCCCTCTGGGATCTTGATTGGACAGCAGAGAAACTGACCAGTAAAGAGAGGCAAGAAGAGAAGATTTCAAGAGTCAAGAGAAAGGCTAAAAAGAGATTGATGGAATGAACAGGCATTGAAGAAATTGTGAACAGATGGAAAGGTGTATTAAGTTATGGAGATGCTTAGCTTATTTCAGAAATTCATTTATTTGTTTCAATTTTTAAAAAGATTTTATTTATTCGTTTTAGAGAAAAGAGAGAAGGGCAGAGGAGCAGGAAGCATCAACTCCCATATGTGTCTTGACAAGGAAAGCCCAGGGTTTTTAACCGACGACCTCAACATTCCAGGTCAATGCTTTATCCACTGCGTCACTACAGATCAGGCCAGAAACTTATTTTAGTTAGTTAGAACTTTATAACAGTAGTGAAAATAGCAGGTATGTGTAGGCATGAACTAAAGGATAGAGTTTAGTTTTAATATATTTCTCCTCTTATTTAAGACCTCTAAATCTTGGTTTTCTAAAGGACTAGTTCTTGGCTTACTTTCTTTACCATTCATAATATTTTCTTTGTGATTTAATTTTGTCTCAGGTTTTTAAGCTTATCTTTTCACAAAGACTTTTCAAATATACATCTCCATCCTAAATCTCTCTTCTGAGCTCCAGATTAAAATATTCCCCTGCCTATCTGATCTCTCCATTTGGAGGTGTCACTAACACTTCAAGTTGAATATGTCTAAAAAGAATCTCTGGCTCCCATTTCATCTCTCTCCCATTCCCAAAAAAAGAATGCCACCATCTTCTTAACAATAATGCCAGAAATCACGGAGAAAGTCCTCACTTCCTTTTCCTCACTCCCACATTTACTGCCACGTGATACCTGGATTTAGCCAAGTCCTCTCCATCTCTTCTTACACCATATTAGGTCAAACTAGTGACATCATCTGGGACACCATATCACTTCACTGGGCTATCTTCATTTTGGCCTCCATAATGCACCCATATGTCCTGCAGTATCCAGTAATATGATTTAAGAGACAACAATAGCCACTATCACCACCACTAACATGTATATATGACTTAATATACAGTAATGCCTCAGTTTTCGTTGACTTCGGTTATCATCGGTTTCAGTTTTTTGTTGATGTTTTCCATGAAAAATTTGTCTCGGATTTCATTGGTGTGCCCACGTGACTTTGCTGCTAATTTTGCAAAAACAAAGGGTGACCCATGCATTCTCCTGCTCAGTATGGTGTTGTTTCTCCTTGTGTGAGCATCACCTCTCACGTCTAGCCAAACAATTCTATTGCTTTCCAGTGTTTGCGTGTTTTACTGATTGTGAGTGCTAATACTACAATTACATTTTTAGTGATTACTATGTACAGTAATTGGTTTTACATTGATTCACATGGAAATAATTGCCTCAGTTTTCACCAGTTTCTGATTTCTCCAAATGTTTCCGGATGGATTATCGACGAAAACCGAGGTATCACTGTAACAAGACACTTTCCACATGTTATCTCATTTAAATTACACTAAGCCACAAATTACATGATCCCCGTTGCTTACAACTCTTCCATGTATTTTTATGGCATTGAGAATAAGCATAAAATAAAGGCCCCTTCAAAATCCTATGTGAAAAAACCACTGCCTGCTTTTCCAATCTGAACTCCTCAGACTCCTTCCTACTCTCAAATCAGGCAGGTCTCTCAATTTCCAGATTATGTCAAGTTCTTCCAGATGTAGTTTCTTAGTGCCCAATGTTTCCTCTGCTCAGAGCCTTATTCTTCACTTTTCCTGACTGGTTTCTTTCATTTTTAGTCTAGCTTCATTATTACTTCCATCTAGAGACATGCCCTAACCACTCCATTCAAAACAGCCCTCACTTACTCTCAAGTACATAATCCGGTTTACTTATTTGATGGTTCAGGACATAATCCATTATGTGAACATATGTTTGTGTCTCCCACACTAGAATATATGGATGGTGAATGTAGAATTTTGTCTGTCTTGTTCTCTCTTGTCCCTGAGTTCTTAGAGCACAGTACTTGTCACCTAGAAGGTGCTTACTAAATATTTATTTGTTGTGTCAATGAAGTAAGCATGCTTAAGAATTAGGACCCTGGCCAGGTGGTTCAGTGGATAAAGTGGTGACCCGGCACACCAGAGGTCATGGGTTTGGCCCCCAATCAGGGCAGCTATAAGAAGCAATCTATAAAAGCACAACTAAATGGAACACTAAGTGAATCAATGAGTTGATGCTTCTCTCTCTCCCTTCATCCTTCTCTCCACCCCCCAAATCAATGGAAAACCTAAAAACAAATTAGTGCAGACAAAGCAACATAATAAATCACCCCTAAATTTCAGTGTCTTAACACAAACATATATTTATGCCTGGCCCACATAACAGTCCAAAGGAGGTAAGCAGGGATTGATTGTAAAGACTTGAACATCTTCCACAGGTAGTTGCAAATTTTTGTTTAGGAAATGCCACCCAGCAGGCAAGATGAGGAGCGGGGGGTAGGAAAGAAAAGGTACACTGTCTCTTAAATTCTCTAGTCAGAAGTGACACATGTCACTTATGATCACATTCTGATATCCAGAACCAGTCACATAGCCCCACATTGATGCAGGAGTTATGGAAACATCACTTAGCCCCGTATTTAGGGAAAGACAGTTGCTTTGCTGAGCATCTGGTCAGTCTTCTCCTGCTCTGGAACACGACTATGTCACTGCTCAGGTTTGTACCCTCTATCTCTATCAGGATGTGGATCTTCTTGATGTTAGGGGCCCTGATTCTGTGCTCTACTTACCATTTAGGCCAAGAATGTATAATGCTTCTATTATAAAATTCATAATTTCCATTGAGTAATCAATCAGATGAGTATAACAACAGTTAATATATACCCAGCTTTCGGTCAAAGAAAAAACTTGGAATAATCAATATACCTGGATCTAAATTATTTCCCTTAGTAAATTCTACTGCTATGTAATATTGAGGAAGTAAATTTACATGAACCCAAACTTTTTTTTTCTATTAGAGTGTTCTTATATTAGCTCTACTTCTCAACAAATTAATGGATTTTCGTGACTTAAAACATGTTTTTAAGTATTGTAGACCCCTGGTCATCAAACTGCGGCTCGCGAGCCACATCCAGCTCTTTGGCCCCTTGAGTATGGCTTTTCCACAAAATACCATGTTCAGGAACTACCTCGATAAGGAATGTACCTACTTGTATAGTTTAAGTTTAAAAATTTGGCTCTTAAAAGAAATTTTAATTGTTGTATTGTTGATATTTGGTTCTGTTAACTAGTGAGTTTGCCACCCACTGTCTAGACTATGCAATCTCAAAGTATCCTTCCAAGCTTAACTTAGAACCAGTATACATAAACTCTTTATCTTTGAACAAAAAATGAAAGACTAGTTTTATATGGTGCCCATTTACACAGAAAAATAGTAAATGAAACTTGCATAAGGGTGTCTTAGAAATGAAATAACTCAAATAAAATTCAAACAAAAAATTCAACTTATGTTTTGAAACTGAAAGTGAATTATTTTTATGTGTTCATATATAAAAAGTTTTGCAGGCAAGTTTTGTTTCATTTGAAATTTGATGGAAATTCTCACTGTTCATTTTCGCACTAACAATGATAGTCTTCGTACTCTGCCTTTCACTCTGAGGATTCTGAATATTGAATTAAATGATCTTATATTAAAACAACACTGTTTGATTGCTTTTACTATTGTTAGCATTTCTGATTTTAAATGACAATAGTTTTTCTATTAGTTTAAAATTGCTTTGAATGATCATGATAACTTGATTTATTTATATCATTACTGACACCATTTACTCAACTCGCTCAAGGTAACAACAACAAAAAAATGTGATTCTCAAATTTCAGATCCTGAACTCATATCTTTCACTATGCTTGATAAGCATTGCTGAGAGGTTTTATACTACAAAATAGAATGTAGATTCACAAAGAAATTTTGTAATCTTATAATTGAGAGGATATTCACATGTCACTTCATTTGCTCCTTCCCAAGAACCTGAGCTATGTGGTGTATACAACTAGAACAAATCTTCCCCATATTTGTTTTACAAATTAAGACAATTATGCTCAGAGAGAATAGGAGTCTGCTCTATGTTTTAGCATGCAACTGTGAGTAAGCTATTATTGTGTAACAATATGCTTTAAAACTTCCTAACTTAAAAATATATATTTTGCTCAATTCTTAAGGTCAGGTGTTTAGTCTGGGCTCTTCTCACTTTGCTGGCAATATACCTATGTCTGCAGTGAAAAGTAAGCTAGGACACACTGCAAAAAATGCAATCATATATGTACTATTTTATGTTGTTGCATACATCAAGAGTCATTGTTTTATGATTGCTGATGAGTAGTAGTCCATTATATATGCTATATTAAAATAGGTTTATCCACTTGTCTGTTGATTGGCATTTGGGTTGTTTCTAATTGATGCTATTATAAATAAAGCTATAGTGAACACTTGTGTGCATGCCTTGGTATGAATGTATGCTTTCTTTTCTTGTGGATAAATTTTTAGGTGTGCAATGGCTAAATCATATAGTAGATGTAAGCTTGTAAGCTTAACTTTTAAAAAAATTGTTAACTGCCTGCCCGCAGTGTAAGAAGATTGCATGTGATCCACATCTTCCCCAACTTGGTTTGCTTGGTCTTTTAAAACTTTTGCACAAAATAGTACAGTGCATCCTCCTTTGGTTTTAATTAGTATTTTTCAAAATATATAAAGCATATTTTTATTTTCTTATGTGCCTTTCATATACTATCTTTGGCACAGTGTCTATTTATATATCTCACCCATTTTTTATTGACTTGTTAGTCTTATAATCAAATTTAAAGTACTTTATGAGATAATTGTTTTAGAAACATCTGACATTATTTATTTCTCCCAGTCTGTGGCTTGCCTTTTCATTTTTATAACAATGACTTTTGAAGTGCTAAAGCTTTTAATTCTGATTAAGTGCACATTGTTTTTCTATTGTCATTCTTGCTATTATAAGAAATCTTTTCCAAACTCAAGATCACTTAGATATGCTCCTCTGTTTTCTTTCAGAAATATTCTACTTTCAGTTCTTTAACTTATATCTACAATCTATTTGAGTTCATTATTGGACATGGTATGAGATTGTAAAACCAGCCACATCAATAATTTCATTTATTTAACTAGTCTAAAATTTTCAGATAAAAGCCATAGAGTATTAGACTATATTATATATAATTTACAAGAAAGTAACTTTAAATATAAAAAAATAAACAAATAGAAAAAAAAGACATCATGCAATTAAGGGACTGTGTAAACATGAAACTAAATAGAGATTAGGGGAAAAATATTACCAGAGATAAAGAGAGATATTTCATAATATAAACATGACATAACAATTCTAAATGTATGTACAACTACTAAAGGAGTTTTCAAATATATTAAGCAAAACCTGACAGAATTAAAAGCATCAATAGATAAATATATAAGTATAGTTAGATCTTTCAACACTCTCCTCTTAGTAACTGATATAAAAAGCAGACAGAAAAAAAAAAGTGTACTCAAGATGAAAAAGACAAACAAATTAATAAAATGGGCAAAGGACCTAAATAGATACTTTTCTAAACAGGACATACAGATGGCCAATTGACATGTGAAATATGATCAACATCACTAATCATTCGTAAAATGCATTTTAAAATCACAACATCACCCCAAACCTGTCAGAATGGCTAGCATCAATAACTCAACAAACAAGTGTTGGCGAGAATGTAGAGAAAAGGGAACCCTTGTGCACTGTTGGTAGGAATACAGATTGGAACAATGACTACAGAAAGCAGTATGAAGATAACTCAAAAAATTTAAAATGGACTGTTTCATTACCCAACAATTCCACTTCGGGAATTTATCCAAAGAAACCCAAAACACTAATTTGAAAGAATATAGGCACCATTTGCAGCATTATTTACAATAGCCATAATTTGGAAGCAGCCCAAGTACCCATAAGTAGATGAGTAGATAAAAAAGCTGTGGTACATTTATGTAGACAATGGAATACTACACAGCCATAAAAAGGAAATCTTACTTTTTGCAATATCATAAATGGACTTGGATAGCATTATGCTAAGTGAAATTAGCCAGTCAGAGAAAGACAAGTACTGTATGATTTTACTCATTTATGGAATCTAATGAACAAAATGAATTAACAACCAAAATAAAGACAGATTTATAGAGAGAGAGCAGTCTTACAGCTGTTGGGGTAGAGAAATGAATGAGGGGATGGAGAGAGGGACTGAGCAAAAAAGGACAAGAAAAGGAAGAAACTCATGGATGCTGATAGCAGTATGGTGATTGCAGGGGTGGTGGGGTTTGGGGGCAGAGGTGGAGGAGGTTATAGGGGGGATTAATGGTGATGCATGAAGACTTGACTTAGGAGGGTAAATACACAGTATGGTGTGCAAAGATGGGTTGTAGAATTGGGTACCTGAAACCTGTATAATTATGTTAACCAGTATCACACAAATAAATTAAATTAAAAAATCTTAAATAAAAATCTTAAACCGCATCATCATATAGATAAGTAGACAGAAAATAATATAGAATATTTGAAAAACACCAACAAAATTGAACTAATTTATGTATTTAAGACACTACATTCAAAAGTGGCAAAATTAATGCTATTTCTTCATGTGCACATGGGATTTCATATTCTGTGACATAATATAGATCTTAATTCCAAAAATACGTACTGAAATCTTAGAGTATGTTTCCTGCCACAATATATTAAGAATCAATAAAAATGAGATATCTATTTTGATATCATCAAAAGCATCAAATATGTGAAAACTTAAGAAATAGAACATCTTAAATAACCAATTGATCAAAACTATCAACATATCAAAAGATATTGTAAAGGAAATTAAAAAATATTTTGAACTTAATGTAAATAATAATACATGTTATTAACACTTGTGGGATGTAGCAAAAGTTGTGTTTACAAGGAAATTTATAACTTTGATATTATATAAGAAATATAAAAGGACTAAATTGATTATTTAAATTTCCAACTTAACAAAAAAGTTAATAATGATACAAATAAAATTTAGAAAAAACCAAAAGGATAAATGATAGAGAAAAATCAATGAAAATATGTTACATATTTTCAACTAATAAAACTGATATATTTCTAGCAAGATTGATCAAGAGAAAAAGACATTACAAATTACCAATATCAGAAATGAGATATTACCATAAATCCCACATTCAAATGATAATACAATAAACACTTTGCACAACTTTATGTCAATGAATTTTACATTACATGTGAAGTCAAAAAGTTTCTTGAAAAACACAATTTACCAAGTCCACCTCAAAAAGCCAAGAAAATCTCAATAGCCCCTGTGCTTATTAAAAATTTTAATCAACCAAAAACCTCACTGCAAAAACAATAGGCACAGGTGCTCTTATTGTTAATATTTTTAATGGCTTGTGAAAAAAGCATACTAATATTACAGAACAATTTTTAGAGAATAGAGAAGGAGAAAATAGTTTCTGATTTATGCTATGAGACCACCATAGCCCTCACATTAAAACTGGACAAAGATATTGCAACAAAAGAATATTACAGACCAAAACTCTCATTAATATTACATTGTTATTATACATTATGTTAATAATCATTAACATTGGCAAAAAAATATTTATCAAATATTAGCAAATAGAATCCAATAATACATAAAAATATTATATCATACTGAAGTAAAGTTTAACTCAGGAAAGTAAGATTTAACTTACATTAGGAACCAATAAGTGGAATTTATTATAATAAAAAATAAAAGAGAAGAGCCATATTATCGCTGAATAGAAGCAAAAAGAACATTAACAAAATTCAACATCCATCAATGGTTTAAAAAAATACTTTTAACAAACTATAAATAAAAGATACCATTCTCAAATGAATAAAGAATATATAAAATTGAACTGATAGCTAAAAACATTTTTTAATGGTAGAAATAAAGGTTTTATTCTTAAAAGAGGGATCAACACAAGGGTGTCAATATTTACTACTTCTGTTCAATTTTGTATTAGAGGTACAGACTGGTACAATAACGCAATAATAAATAGATAGATAGATAGATAGATAGATAGATAGATAGATAGATAGATAGATATATTAGAAAAAAGAAAAAATATTGTCTTTATTCATAGGAATTCATAGGTATGGAATTCCTGTGAAATCTACAAAATATCAGAACCAATAAGTGAGTTTAGCATGGTCATAGCTAGGTCCCCATATAAAAACACAATTGTGTTTCTATGTACAATTAATAATCAATAAAAATAAAATTAAAAGATATGCTATATACAGCAGCATCAAAAATTGAGAGAAAATAATTAATTTTAAAAATTCATTTATTAATATATAATTAGCCCTGACTCGTTGATTCAGAGCATTGGCTTGGTGTGTGTAAGCCCCAGGTTTGATTCCTATCTGGGCACACAGGAGAAACGACCATCTGTTTCTGCACCCCTCTCCCTTCTCTCTCTCTCTCTCTTTCTCTCTCTCTTCACCCCCTTTCCACAGCCATGGATGGAATGGTTCCAGCAAAAGTTGGCCCTAGGTGGTGAGGATGGTTCTATGGCCTCACCTCAGGTACTAAAATAGCTCAGTTGCTGAGCAACAGAGCATCTAGGTCAGGTGGGCCGAGTATCACCCTGGTAGGGGGCTTGCTGGGTGGATCCCGGTAAGGATGCATGTGGGAGTTCCCTCTCTGCCTCCCCACCTCTCACTTAATAAAAAATAAAGATATAATTGACATACAACATTAATTTTAGGTGTAAAACATAATGATGTATTTGTATAATAGTGAAATGATCTCCACAAATAAGCTTAGTTAACATCTATCACCATATATAGTTAAAAATAATTTTTCAGGTAATAAAAATTTATATTTACTCTCCTAGCAACTTTCAAATATGCACTTGAGTACTATGAACTGTGGTTGCTATGCCTTACATGGTATTTTCATGAAATTTTATAACTGGAAGTTTGTACCTTATGATGCCTTTCACCCGTTCTTTATTGTGTTTTCCTTTTGTTCTTTGAGAATATTTTATTTGATTTGTCTAGAAAGTTTGATTCCTGAGTTTCTTCAGAAATGGTTTCAGGAGTTCTATTTTGTTCCTTTCAATGGGCCATGTTTTCCTGTTTCTTTGTATGCTTTGGGATCTTTTGTTGATAGTTGAATATTTGGAAAAAGAAAAACAGCCATCTCCCCAAGGTTTTTCACTGTCAGGGAGGACCAGTAATTAGCAAGGCATGCTACAGGCCTTGGCATTTGCCCACCTTGAAGGCTTAAGGTCTTTTCAGTTATTTTCTAGGCATGCACATCCCTGTTCCTGGTATGTGCTGTGCTTTTTAAAATTCATCTCTGCATATGACTGCTTTTAAAGGTATCTGTTTCTCAAAATAGTATCATCTGTGATCCTTTTTGCAGCCTTAGAGATTGTATTTTAGTCTTCTACATGTAAATTCTTGCCCCAGTTATCAGCAGATCTGTGTTCCCCATGCACCTTGCAAGAGCTACTTCCGATGCTATTCCCCAGTCCAAGGACCCCAGCTATATATAGTAGTTCTTCCCCATCTGAGCTCCAAGTTAGACAAAGTAGCAACTAATCCATCAAGCAACTTGCAGACAAGTTAGAACATGGCACAGTACGCACGTTAGGTCTTCTCGGTCTCCTCCAGTTTGAGGGAGGAACTAAGAAGCCAGTCTGCTTCTTTCTCCTGACTAGGCCATGCAGAGAAGGGAAAGGAATAGTGGCTAGTAAAACAATCCATGAAACTTTCCACTGTGTTCTTTTTCCGAACAGGCCATTCACTTGGTTGATGTAAACTTCTGACTGTTTTCTAGAGCTCCTATAAAGTTGATTTGGCCTGTTTTAGGGTTTTTAAATTTTGTTTGTTTTGCTTATTTTTTTTTAATTTTTCCATTGAAAGACTGAAGCCCTGGAGCTTAATATTCTTTTATCTTCCTGACATCACTCAAAAAAAAGTCCAGAAATATTTATAGCCCTTCTTTCCATCTTTTACTTGAGAACACAGTGCTCTCCTCAGAAGTCAGATAGAGCTCTGGTAACTTCATTTCCCTTGGAGGGGAGGCCTTTGTTAAGGAGAAGTTCTGTCACTATCTCAAAATGATGAAAATTTCCCTGGGGAATTATCGGAATGGTTACATATTTCCCCTTATGCCTGAAGTAGAAAGTATTGTCCTCATTACTTCAAAATAAGAACTGGATCATGTGACTAAAGGTAAAACCCAGGTAAGTGTGAGCCCTTCCCCTTGTTTCTGGGTCCCTATATGTTTTTAAGTCTCTATCCCATCCATGCCCTGCCTCCATCAATTTGTCAGTAGCTGTTTAAATGTCTAGTGACTTCTGCTCTGTGTAAGCTGAGCATGGCACTGACATTTGCCTGTCTCTTCAGGTTTGGGGTTGACAGTTTGCCCTCTGACATCAATCCTCTATGGATCTAAAGAAAATTATTGATTTTAGCCTTGTTCAGTCTTTTTCTTGTTGTGAGGATGAAAATAAGAACTTCTAAGTTCTTTGAATGTCAGAGATGTAACTCAAAATCAGAAATGTTCTTTTTTATTTTTAAATATAGGCAGCGACTTTTTTGTAATAAGATTATATCTTCTTTCTTTAATTCATTTTGCATTTTGAATAAATTGCCTACTCAAATTATTAATACATAAATAGTAAGCATTGTGATTAAGATTATATTAAAGGATAGAAAGTATCTCAAATCATACTCTAAGGATTAGAAAAGTTCAATATCAAATTATGACAAAAATTAAACAAAAAGGAAATAATATAAAAAAGCAATATATGTAGAAGTATGGATAAAAACTATATATAACTATAGTAAGTAAATTGAACACTAAACTATAAAATAATATACTATGCAAGGAAAAAATTTGTTCCAAAAATGCAAGAATGAGTCCAATTAGGAAATCAAGAATACAATCAATTGTGTTAATAAACTAAAGGAAAAAAACATGGCAATGTTTTAGGGTCAAATAATTAAAAATTCAGCATTTATTAGTTTGTCTAAAAACAGACTAAAACTGTGTATAATTAAAAGTATTTATGCAAAACCAATAGAATATATCAATTTCTATGGAGAATTGAATTAAACTAAAAATGATGGAGCTCTGGCTGGGTGGCTTGGTGGGTAAAGCATCATCCCAGCATGTTGAGGTCAGGTATTTAATCCTGGGCAGGACATGCATGAGAAGCAATCAATGAGACAACTAAATGGAATAGCTAAGTGGAACTACAGGTCGATGCTTTCCCCGCCTCTCAAATCAACGGAAAAATTAAATAAAAATTATATAAAAATAATGGAAAAGGCATAGATTATATTTTATTTAACATGTCCAGCAAATGCAATCCCAAAGAGTCAGAAATAAAATAAATAATATAAGAACATATAAGTATTTTCAGAATAGGTCCATTATAGTCATGAGAATAATTTAAAAATGTATTAATGAGGTGACACTGGTTAGACACTTCTGTAAAGAGGACATACATATGAAAAGAAGCTCAACATCACTAATCATCAGGGAAATTCAAATTAAAACCACAAGGAGACATCACCTCACAGCTGTCAGAATGGCTATCATCAATAAATCAACAAACAACAAATGCTGGCACGAATGTGGGTAAAATTGCATTAATTTTGATAAGAATAAAGTAAGCTAGTTGGTTCAAAAACCATTTACAAAAGCAATACCTTTTCTATAGAGCAGTAATTAAAACAAGTGAAAACTGATGTACTAAGAAAAAAATATAATTCAAATAGTAAATAAAACCTCAAAATAATTAAAATTAACCACAAAATATTCAAACCAATATAAAGCTAAGAATAAGTGATTTTGATTGACATACCATAATCTTATACAGTAGTTTTAATATTGCAAAAATGTAATTTTTTCTCAAAATTATTTATAAATTTAATGATCTCTTATTTATTTATTTATTTTTACAGCGATAGAGAGAGAGTCAGAGAGAGGGATAGACAGGGACAGACAGATAGGAATGGAGAGAGGTAAGAAGCATCAATCATCAGTTTTTCATTGTTGTTGTGACACCTTAGTTGTTCATTGATTGCTTTCTCACATGTGCCTTGACTGCAGGCCTTCAGCAGACCCAGCCACCCCTTGCTGGAGCCAGCGACCTTGGGTCCAAGCTGGCGAGCTTTTGCTCAAGACAGATGGGCCCACACTCAAACTGGCAAGCTTGGGGTCTCAAACCTGGGTCTTCCGCATCCCAGTCCGACGCTCCATCCACTGCGCCACCGCCTGGTCAGGCAAATTTAATAATCTCTTGATCAAATGTTCACTGATATTATATCGGAAAAATTTGGCAAATCTAATTTAAAGTTGACCTCTAAAAATGCATTTGCGAGAATAGCAGAGACTCTTGAAAAGCAGTTATTCCCAATAAGGTAACAAAATAAAACATAAAACTACTATGATTAGGCATGAGTTTGTGCAGATCCGCAGACATGAGTAATTCTATCAGAAGAGTTTAGTCTTATTAAACTCAAGCTAACTTTTCAACCCGTGAGGAAAGAATAACTATTCAATATATAGTAAATGAACCATTGATCATTCATTTTGAGAAAAGTTTGTACACACACTGATTCTTTTTTCATGCCATAAAACTTATGAAATTCAGATAAAATAATGTTTTAAAAGAAAATAAAGTATAAAATCTTGAATTAAGATAAAGTTATAACATTTCATTAAAAATGTACCTGATTACTGGGAATATTATTATTTACCTTGTTGATCTATTGTGAAAGTTAGATGAACTAATGTAGATTTTTAAGAAGCTTAATATATAATTGGGCAAATGGTTTAAAAAAAGAAACAGACCAAAAAAAAAAAAAACACACACACACACACAAAAACTTCTTATTTCTCTTTCACGAGTCACTTCTGCATTCTTAGGACATCCCCAGGAGATAATTTCCCCAAAATAAAGTAATTTGCCACAGCAATAGAAAAACAAATTTAAAAAACCCTATGTTGGCATACTGACTTGGAGAATCCCTGTACCCCAAACAACTACTCTCTTTCATATTGCCAATTTCCACTTCTTATTTTTCACATCCAAAGTTAAAGCTTATTATATTTCATTTTGATATACATAGTTGCTGTGAAATGATTACCACAGTAAGATTAGTTAACGTAATTAATGCTTCTTACTTAAAATTTACTATCAGAAATTTCTGTAAAAAGAATTATTCTGTTATATTTCTGCAGAGTGTATGTTTATCTTTAGTGTTTCATTTGGACACAAAACTTCATGTTCACTCCCTAAGGTCCATTTTGATTTGTTATTTCTACGACCGGTTTTTCTTACTAAGTTTCTCCTTTTTTTCCCTAGGGGAAAATAAAACAAAACTTGAGTGTAGCCTTCTCAGAGTTCCCTGATATTTGGTAACTTCTGTTCATCATTACATATTAGAAAACTCCTGGGTTGGCTATATATTTTGTGTGTGGTACAATATATATATATATATATATTTAACATTACATTTATCCATCTTAACTATATTTAAGTGTACAGTTTAGTAGTGTTAAGTATGTTTACAGAATTTTGCAACAGATCCATAGAACTTTTTCATCTTGACTCCCTGTAACTGTAGCACCACTAAACACTAATTTACCCGAGGTCATGCCCCCCGGCCATCGGCAATCCTTTTTTTACATTTTGTTTCTATTAGTTTGACTAGATACTTCATATGAGTAGATTCATACACTATATTATTGATTCTTCTGTGACTTTTTTGCTTAGAATAATGTATTTGATGTTTACCCATTTTGTAGCATGGGGCAGAATTTCCTTCCTTTTTTAGGACTGCATAATATTTCTTCGTATGTATAGCACACATTACTGGTTCATCTGTCAATGGGCATTTATTTGTGTTGCTTCTACTTCTTGTTTGTAAAAAACATCGCCATAAACATTGTGCCAAAATATTTTCAAGATCCTTCTTTAGATTCTTTTGGATTTACAGCCAGAAGTAAAATTGCTAGAATTATGATAACAATGTTTAATTAGTTGAGGAACTTCCATACTATTTTTCATAGTGGCTGCACCATTTTACCATCCTACCAAGAGTGCGCAAGGATTCCAACTTCTCCATATCCTCACTAGCAATTCTTATTGCTTGTTCTTTTCATAATGACCATCCTAATTGTGATTTTTATTTCATTTGCCTAATTCTTAGTGATGTTGAGCATTTTTTGTGCTTTATTGGCCATTTGACATCTTCTCTGAACTGTTTACAGTGTCTTTTTAGACTGCTACATTTTCCATTGCCCAGAACAGTGTTGACATTGACGCTTTGCATCTGGCACTGAACACTGCTTTGAAGATTTCATAGGCCAGCCTGGCATTTCTCCTTATGGGTGATTTTCTTTTGTTGCCTAGACAGCTAAAGAACTGCCTCTTCAGTTTTTAAATGAAATAACTTTTCTAGGATACGTCTCACTCACAATTGCATTAATAAAATATTCCTGGAATTGTGTCTATCTTCAATATACAGATTTGGTTCTTTCTCAATTTCAGGAAGAATGTCTTCTGATGTGCAGCAATGGGGCAGACCAATAGTGGAGCCTCTGGATGGCCTTAGTTTGACCATCTGGCACCATCACCTACAAGTTCCATGTTCTCTTAAAGAAAATGCCATGTGCCTCATTTTCTTCGTGTGCAAAATGGATATCAGAATAGTATCAACCTTTAGAGTTCTTATGAGGATCAAATGAATTAATATATGTAAAGCATTTTCCAATCAGAGTCTGGAAGATAATAGTAAACATTTATTGAACGCTGACATTAATTAGTAGTTTGTATAATACTCTGCATTGGTTGAGTTGTTTCAGAGATGGTTCCAACAATCCCTTGCATCCTGCATGACCGTTTGCAATGCAACTTTGCACTCCCTCCATCAACAGGTGGAGTCTATTTCTCTCTTGAACATGGTCACCTCTCTGTGCCTAATCTTGAGCAATAGAATGTAGCAGGACTTAATTCTTGGCCTCAACCTTAAGCTTCTGTTTTCACTGTTGTTAAAATCTACTCATTAAATTACTGAATTATGGGAAATAACGTGAAGAGCAAGAAGCCTTAAAGAAGCCACCAAGGTCCAACACATGTAACTGAGGCCACCCTGTCTCCTTCACCCACACTGAGCTTTCCACTGATACCATGCAGAGCAGATTGGAGCCACAATTACCGAGTCATGCCTGAACTATTGTCCCACATAACTGCAAGCAAAAAAATGATTATTGTTTTCCATGGCTAGACTTTGGGTGTGGTCTGTTATGCTGGAAGAGATAACTGAAACTATTTCAGTTGTTACCTGCCTTAATCTTTATCTTTTATTCCTCAGCTTCAAGGTGATCAGTTTCTCCTTGCTGTTTCAGCTTTGTGTATTAATTCTTTGCACTCATCGCTTTTATTTTCTGATATCTGCAAAATACCTTTTTGTGTAATTTTGTGTTAACTGGCGCTGCATCATAGCATTTAAAAGCTAAAACTCTGGGGTCAAACCTCTTACATTTAAATTCTAGCTCCACTACTTACTCATTGTAAGATGTGGGGCCTTATGCTAAAGCTCTTCATAACTCAGTTTCCACATGTGTAAAATGGAGATAAAGCCTACAAATTATAAAGCTGTTGTGAGGAAAACATATGTTAACCTCCTAATCTGCTCCGAAGAGAAACATCCTAACCATTGTGTTAGCTATTATTATGTGAGCTCATCTTTGACTATTATTTCACTGAAAATATTTTCTTCTTAAGTTCTATCCCAGTAAAAAGCATTCACAGGAATATTTTTCATATTTTATGCTGCAATTTATTTCAGACTAAAATCTTTATAAGATTTTGGCATACTATGTTTTAACTACCCCACCCCAAATTCATGTCATGTCTACTTACTTTTCATGGTATTTATCTCTTCTTGCCCAAAATGTATAACTTTGTGCAGATTTTCTGTCTTCTGATAGTGGAGGTTAACCTATTTTACTACATTTTAAAGACAATCCACTCTTCTATAGTACATGAGGTGAACAGGGAACAGAGGAGAGTTAAGAGCTCAGATGGCATCTTGGGTATTCTTTATGGGAAGACTGGGTCTCTATTCTCTATTCTCATGAAGTACATACCCTCTGATAACATTTCCTTCAACTACATGTAGCTCTACCTTTAAGAGAAAAATCTCACTGCTTCTACCCCTAGTGACCATTATCACCACCAAAGTAGACAAACTTAAGAGCTTACGGACTCTACCAGAAACATTCAGATCTCCTTGGTAATACCTCTTTTTATACTTTTTCCCCCATCAGCAGTTTGTACTAACCCCAGAAGAGTCAGAAGAAGGAAAATATTTCCTTCTCTTGAGATTTAAAGTTATTAGAATTTTCAGAATTTTGTCAACTCATCAATGTAGATGCAAAATATTATATCATGGCTAACTATAGTGCAATGCTGTCCTAAATTCCTTTATTTCCTTGGTCACTGATATGGTCTAAATCGGGGGTCCTCAAACTTTTTACTCAGGGGGCCAGTTCACTGTCCCTAAGACCTTTGGAGGGCTGGATTATAAAATAAAACTATGAACAAATCCCTATGCACACTGCACATATCTTATTTTAAAGTAAAAAAACAAAATGGGAACAAATACAATATTTAAAATAAAGAGCAAGTAAATTTATTTTTTTTTTTATTTTTTTTTTTAATTTATTTATTCATTTTAGAGAGGAGACACAGAGTGAGAGAGAGAGATATAGAGAAAGAGAGAAAGGGGGGAGGAGCTGGAAGCATCAACTCCCATATGTGCCTTGACCAGACCAGTGCAGGGTCTTGAACTGGCGACCTCAGTGTTCCCAGGTCAACACTTTATCCACTGCGCCACCACAGGTCAGGCAAGAGCAAGTAAATTTAAATCAACAAACTGACCAGTATTTCAATGGGAACTATGGGTGCGGATGCATCCTGTGCTCCTCTCACTGACCACCAATGAAAGAGGTGCCCCTTCCGGAAGTGCAGCGAGGCCGGATAAATGGCCTCAGGGGGCACACATGGCCCGTGGGCCGTAGTTAGGGAACCCCTGGTCTAAATATATCTGTCTTCCTCCATCCAGCCAAAAAAGAAAATTCACACGTTAAAATCCTAATGCCCAATGTGATGGTATTTGGTGGTAGGGCCTTTGAAAAGTGCTTAGATCATGACAGTGTAGTCCTCATGAATAGGATTAAAATTCCTATAAAAGTAATCCCACAGGCCTGATCAGGCGGGGCGCAGTGGATAGAGCATCGGACTAGGATACGGAGGACCCAGGTTCGAGACCCCGAGCTCACCAGCTTGAGTGTGGGCCCATCTGGCTTGAGCAAAGGCTCGTCAGCTTGGACCCAAGGTCGCTGGCTCCAGCAAGGGATTGCTTGGTCTGCAGTCAAGGCACATGTGAGAAAGCAATCAACGAACAACTATGGTGTTGCAACGGCAATGAGAAACTAATGATTGATGCTTCTCACCTCTCTCTGTTCCTGTCTGTCTGTCCCTATCTATCCCTCTCGCTGTCCCTGTAAAAAAAAAAACAAACAAAAAAAAAAACCAAAAACAAGTAATCCCACAGAGCTTCCTTGTCCCTGCTGCACATGAGGCTACACTAAGAGGTGTGTAGCCAGAGGAGGGCCCTCACTTGACCAGGCTGCCATCTAATCTCTGACTTCCAGCCTCCAGGACTGTGAGAAATAAATGTCTGTTTTATAATGCCACCCAGTCTGTAGTATTGTGTTATAGCAGCGCAGAAAGACTAAAATCTTCACCTTTTATAAAAATCCATGACATATAGTCATGATTGCTGTTCTTCTTGGTACTTGTTTGTGTAGGTTTGTTTGTAATGGTGGGGGAAGGATTACCTGATCCCTCCCATTTCATTACATAGTATTGAAGAAAAAAGAGTAGAGACCCAAATTCTGTATTTCCTTTGTTCTTAGAAATTAAGACTCCCTTTAAAATATACTACTCACAAAAATTAGGGGATATTTTATAGGTTTATATTCATTTTGAAATATTCCCTAATTTTTGTGAGCAATATAGAACAATCTCGGGCAAAATCCTAGAATGACCTCAAACAAAATGAGATGTTATTTATAAGGAAAAAATCTTTCTTTTTTCATTTAGACAAGTTCACACTTCTGTAACTGTTTGCTTTAAAATAATCAAAAAAGAAATTTTAGAAAAGTTAATAATGCATTTTTGAGTAAATATATTACACTAATTATAAATTCATTCCTATATGTGTTTGACCTGAACCATTGCAACTGACCTACACTGCACCTTTCCCCCCCAAATTAGCTTGACATATTATTGAATATCATATTTGAGAATATAATACTAATCTCCCTTGGCATTGGGAGTGAAATATTTATTATCATCACATTCATCTTTTATCAGTTCGGAATCTGACATTTCTATCTCAGAAGATGCTTAGAGGTAAGTAAGCTCTCCACTAATTTTAAAATCCTCTTCTCATGATAATTCCAAAACATAAACTTCATTAACTAGAAAGAGAAGAAAATGAGATAATTACTATACTTAATATTTGTATATGATTTATTATTATGTGTGTTTGTAATGTAACTCATTTTAGATTTTAATTAATCCCACTTAATGTTTAAGTATCCTATATATCTGCCAACAGGAGTCCAATTTCTAGCTTCTGTTTATTAGCAAGATAATTGGGCTTATTACTTAAGCATGGAGTGTCCCTGGCATTCAGCCCAGATGGGACATTTTATATGTATTATATCTGGAAAAGGCAAGCATACATTTCCTCAAAAGCAGATGTTTAAACAATATTAAGAACTTTAAAATTGCCAAACAACCATAATGTACTGAGTTAAGATTACATAACAGGACCAAGAACATTAAACTCATAAACTAGGACACTTTCTCTTAAACGGTTAAGTTTATATATACTACTATCCCAAAGAATTTTAGTTTTATTTATATACATAGACATAAATATTTCTAAAACTGTTTTCCATAATAAGCTTAGATGGTTGAACAAGTTTTTTTGGCCTGTTTGTAATTTTTTCCTTAAAAATAATTTTCAAACTTGGTCAAAGCATTCTTGCTAAACACCTGCCAAATTTCTAATTTTTAATATAAAAATATTTTGAGATACAGTAAAACCTTGGTTTTCATTGACAGCTTATCTTTGATTTTTTTTCTGAGGCAAATTTTTCTCAGTTTTTGTTGGTTGCCTCCTTTTCATCTGCATGCCCACGTGACCTTGCTGCTAATTTTGCAAAAACAAAGGGCGGCCCATGTGTTTTCCTGCTCAGTGTGGCATTGTTTCTTGTTGTGTGAGCATCACCCTGTGCATCTAGCCAAACAATTCCATTGCTTTCCAGTGTTTTTGTGTTTTTTTTATTGATTGTGAGTGCTAATACAGTAATTGGATTTACATTGATTCATATGGAAATAATTGCCTCAATTTTCATCGGTTTTGGATTGCACCTATTGTTTTCAGACAGATTATCAACAAAAACCAAGGTATCACTATATATGAAATAATGGAGTACTAAAAAGAAAAAAGAAATCCAACTAAAATCTTTAAAAAAATTATGCCAAATTTTAACTATGAGAATTAATTATGACCTGACCAGGAGGTGGCGCAGTGAATAGAGCGTCGGACTGGGATGTGGAAGGGCCCAGGTTTCAGACTCCGAGGTCACCAGCTTGATCACGGGCTCATCTGGTTTGAGCAAAAGCTCACCAGCTTGAGTCCAAAGTCGCTGGCTCCAGCAAGGGGTTACTCAGTCTGCTGTAGTCCCCCAGTCAAGGCACATATGAGAAAGCAATCAATGAACAACTAAGGTGTCAAAACAAAAAACTGGTGATTGATGCTTCTCATCACTCTTTGTTCCTGTCTGTCTGTCTCTATCTATCCCTCTCTCTGACTCTCTTTGTCCCTGTAAAAAAAAAAAAAAATTAAATTAAAAAATGAATTAATTATGGAGGATTGACAGATTAGCTATATAGTCTCTTTATTGGTAACTTCATTTCAACAATTTGATGGCAAATTGGGTATTGAAATAAAGCTGAAATGAACTTATCCTAAAAAAAAAATGAAAGTACTTGAATATTCATTGTGTGGTCCACAAAAATCAGGGGCATCATATTTATCCCAAACAATCCAGGGAGAAACTACTCTAGAAAGGCTGGGTTGGGTCTAGATTTAATTGTCAAAGGAATGGGTTGTGTTTTACAGACATATAATTCCTACAAAATAGAAGACAAATTCTTTACTTTCCCAACCCCAACAAGCACCTCTTATTATGCCATAAACTTTTATTTAGAGGATGAGAAAATTTTAATTCAGTGTTCTATTGCCTGCATTCACCAAAATGTCATATTCCTGAAAGAGATTTACCAAATGATTGCCGAAGGGACAGATAAATGGTGGATGGGTTGATAAATATGGCAATGGTACATTAAACTGACATTATTTGAAATGTTAATCAACTTGCAATAGAACTCAGATCACCAAAATGAATGTCATTTTTACAATGAAAAATGAAATTCTTTTAATTCTTTAATACCATAAGCTATACTCTCAAAGCAGAGAAAGAATGAAGGCACATTTTAAGTCTTATGAGGTCCCAAAACATACTAGTATGCAATCACCAAAGTTCTCACTGCAATGTTTTAGTAATTTTTATTTTAAAATATATCTTATTATAAAAACCTACTATAATATTGATGGGCTGGAAATAGAGCTCAGGAAAGAAGCTATTTTTCTTTTATTTTAAAATCTACTTGTTCTTAAAATGTGATGTTTCTTTTGGACATTCTGTTGTGTTTATGTCTATCCAAGAAACAGACTTCAAGAGGAAAAGAAAATATATCTTTTCTCTCCTCTTATCTTTTTTCTTTCTTGGTTACCTCAGAAGCACAGGAGATAAATATAACATAGGAGGTTAGAAAGAAAAGTCTCCCTAGGACTTCAAAATCACTTCATCAGAATGAAATAGAATTATTCTTATCCAGTGTTTCTTCTGTTCTTTGGCTTCAGTTTTATTTCCCTGTGTCCTCATTTCTATATGCTTTTTTCAAAGTGCTGAAAATATCAGTAAGAATCTGCATGACACCTACAGTTTAAAAATAAAAATGGTAATGGTATATTTTTCTCAGAGCACTTTTGTAGACCATAAGCTTCCAGATGTCGGTCACATGGACATAGATTCCTACCACATACAATGTTGTTAAAACATCATTAGTAATTTTTGACAATATGTTTTTGTAAATTGCATAGACTTATCCAGAAAGTAAGGTTGGATATGAAAAAAACAGGAATTGGAAGGTTCAGACTATGTAAAGTATTAATGGGTATCAAGATTAATCTTTCCAATAAAGATGAGGCCGTTGAACATCAGAACTAAATATAAAATTGGCATGGATATGACTTGTATAAAATATTAATGGGTACCTGCTTGTGCATGTAAGCCTCTGTGTGCTTGTCTGGTTGTTAATACAAATAAATTTAAAAATACACAAAAGTGGACACAATAAAAATTCAAAACCCCAGTTTTCAGCATTATCAAGTAGCAATTATTTACATCAGAAAATTAATTGTCTGCTACTCTTAAGGTATCCAGTATATCGAGCACAAAGAAACACATCAAGTTCAGGCAAGTCCTTTGTATTGGAAGAGAACATTTGCCATGTGAAATGAAAAGTATAAAATCTACACTACAGAATTTAAATGTAGACATTTGTGATCTAGTTTTATTCCTCCAAATTACAGTTCTGAAAGCCTGTCAGCTGGGGAGTAATCTTTCCAGAAACCTAATAATGAAAAGTAGTGGTCAAGATGAGTATGGGATATATGGCTGTCCTAGCAGAGGAAGTCATTTTTTTTTCAATTCCTTTAAGCATTTCAATAACTACTCTGCAGCATTACTGTTATTCTTATAGCAAATAACATATAGTAACAGAATCCACCAGTAGCATTGTGCTGCAGAATAATTTATGCACACTATAACACCAGTTTGTAGTGGAAATAAAGTTGTCAAACAGTATATGGAGAGAATTCTTTACATTATATTGTAACTATGTTACTTGCATTAAAACTGTTATTTTCATGAATGTGATCAATTGCAAAAATAAACTTGGAAGACAACTATAGTGTCTTTTGCAAAACTTTTTCCTTTCTTGTTGTTTTGTTGCTATGTCATATTCTTATTTCTATCTTGATCTGGTATGTGACTTCCATGCTATACTCTGTAACAGATAAGACACTTAACTTTTCAAATGCTACAAAATGAAGCTAAGTTAGACTGTCTGTATTCTAAAGAGCTACTTTTAATATAAGAATGGCTCCAATGGAACTGAACAGGTAGACTCTTATGTAAGCCACAGAGGTTCAGGCCAGGAAATGTTGTTTTTGAACTTGTATTTTCTCACGTAGCAGCAAAGGCACAAAGTGATCACCTCTGGCCTTTTACTCAGTTGACATGAAGAATTTTTACTGAGGCGAAACAAGGTTATAATGGGGAAGGAATAGAGATTCTTATGCTAAAATGACAATGCCTTACTGATTAGAACACATGCCACAGATTAAGTGGAAAGAACACACAAAGACAAATAAATATTTTAGAATAAATAGCAGCTGACGTAAAAACTGAAGTAATTATTTCTTGGTTTCAGTGATAGGTGGGGACTGGAGCAAAATTACAAATTTTATTAAGAAATAATAACGATATTGATGATTATAAATTTTTCATTGAATTAGTTTTAGCCTTAGGTAATATCTGAGTACAATACGTGTGGTACAATAAAAAATTTAATTAGAATCATTTAAACTTTATGTTAACTCAAGAAACTACAAGAGGGGTATGAAAAAGTGGGTGCTGGTATTATTATTCAAACATTTTCATATTTAAATTTGAGTCTATAAAAGATCATAACTACCACAGATCATTATTATATCAACTCATACAACAAACAGATAATGCTATTCTTTACTCTTGCCCCATAATTCTTATACCCCCTCACTGTGGGGGAGAGTTGATCCCTTATTTCTAGATTAGTCATAACTTATCGTGGAACTCATTCTGTCTTTAGCCAGATATAACTGAAGGATTCTGAGGTCAACAGTTTAGGGGCTTAACATCAAGTCAAATTTCTCCTAATCCTGTGCCCACTATTGGTTACATATTTCTGTACATTTGTCCTCCTCCATACTGTAGTATTTTTTTTTAATGCACATAATATTTTGAGTAGGAGGTAACAATAATTTCAATGCCTTAGAAAGATATCCATAAAAGCAAGGGGTAGAATGAATAAAAAATGGAAAGTTTAGGGGCAGAGAGATGGGAAGAACTTAACACAGAAACATAAGGTCTAAATCAGGATCAGTGCAGTGAGGTACAGGGTGGGTGGGGAGGTGTCTCAGTCACAGAGACATTGAATAAGGATGAATAAAACAAAGCTATTCATTTGGACATTTGGAAATTCTGGGTCATTCAAAAAACAGCAGTTATTCTAAACCAAATTGGGAAAGATTTCAAAAGGAAAGAAATGGGAGGCAAGACAAAGAGCTGGTGTTTAGCAATTCAGTGACAAGTAAAGAACTATTCACATACACCTTGAATTATTATGTGTATATATATTTTGAGTCTAGGGCTTGTTTAAAGGGGGTTTGATTTGATCATGAATTGATTCATTATCACTAAAAATACTCTATTTAAATACTATGTTCTAGTGTTGTTTCTAGATTTTGGAAATTCAAAGATGGATAAAAAGCTGTTCCAATGTGTGTATCACAATCTTCTACAGAATGGCACAGTCAGACTAAAGCATCCACATAATTCTGACAAAAGAAGTTTCAGTTTAAGACAATATTGTGTTTGACTAAACTGCTCACACTGGTTTTCTTACTCTATGGCCCAGGTTCACTGCATAATTATGTGACCCTTGGTTTCACTTTTCTTGTGTTAGTCACAGTCAGTTATTTGGTGGCACCACCTGCAAGTAATGCTTTGAAAAGAATGGTTCTGATTGATCAAAAATGCTAATGTATGTCAAAGTGCCTTGCACACTGTAAAATATTATGAGGAAAAAACTGCCATTACTTTCTCTTCAAAAAGAATTTACTCTTCCACCCTGACCAGATAGCTCGGTTGGTTAGAGCATTGTCCCGAACCTCATAGGTTGCCAGTTCCATCCTCGGTCAGGACGCATGCAGGAACAGCTCGATGTTCCTGTCTCCCTCCCTCCCTCCCTTCCTATCTCTAAAATCAATAAAATAAAACATTTAAAAAAAGAATTTACTCTTTCACACACCAGACTACCATTCAAAACATGACTTTGTATCATTTGTAACTGGGTGTATGAGTTGTGGTACTGGAAAATAAAATGCTTTATTGCTTTCTGGCAGACATGTAACATGCACCTGCTAAATCACACAATACCTACTGTGATGGTTAATTTTGTGTGTCATCCTAACTGGGTGTTTCTGGGATCCTGTTTTTATTTTTTATTTTTATTTTTTACAGAGACAGAGAAAGAATCAGAGAGAGGGATAGATAGGGACAGACAGACAGGAATGAAGAGAGATGAGAAGCATCAATCATCAGTTTTTCATTGCGACACCTTAGTTCATTGATTGCTTTCTCATATGTGCTTTGACCGTGGGCCTTCAGCAGACCGAGTGACCCCTTGCTCAAGCCAGCAACCTTGGATCCAAGCTGGCGAGCTTTTCTCAAACCAGATGAGCCCGCGCTCAAGCTGGCGACCTCAGGGTCTCAAACCTGGGTCCTCCGCATCCCAGTCCGACGCTCTATTCACTGTGCCACCTCCTGGTCAGGCTGGGATCCTGTTTTTAGATGAGATTAATATTTAAATCAGTGAACTTAAGAGAAGGCAAATTGCCATCCACATTGGGAGTGGGCCTCATCCAATAGGTTGAAATCTTGAAAAGAACAAAAAGACCAGCTTTCCTCAAGATAGAGAACATTCTCCAAAAGATTGCCTGTGGACTTCATCTGCAACATGGTCTTTTCTGGTTGTACAGCAGACTGCCTTCAGATTCAGATGAGAACAATAGTTCTCCTGTGTCGCCAGCCTGCGAGTCTTCAGACTGGAAATAAAACATTAGCACTCTTGTGTCTCCAACCTATTGACCACCGTGCAGATTTGGGGGTGGCCAGTCTCCACTCCATAATCATATGATCCAATTTGGAATTATTGATCCCTCTACATATAGTATATTTAATGTAATATTGAGATTTATAATAAGAAATATATAGTGAACCTTCACTTAACATCATTAATAGGTTCTTGGAAACCAAGACTTTATGCAAAACATAGTATAATAAAAACAAGCTTGGTATAAACAAGAATTAAGTTCCTAGGCACATTTCTGGTCACAAAAACATCACCAATTTTTAAAATAAAAACCCAAAACACTTCTAATATTAAACATTGGGATAACTGTGAGCTATAGTACATACATTTAAGAAAAAGTAAAAAAAACAAGAAAGACAAATTTCAAACCCACTCATTCCAGTTCAGGATCGTGGGTGGGCAGAGCCTATCCTGGCAGCTCAGGGAACAAGGTGGGAACCACCCACCCTGGACAGGCCACCCTTCCATCACTGGACACACACACACACACACACACACACACACACACACACACACACACACGCACATACACACACACACTGGCACAATGTAGGTATACCAGTTCACCCTCTGTGCACGTCTTTGGGATGTGGGAAGAAAATGGTGGACACAGAGAAAACCCACACAGACATGGGGTGAATGTGCACACTCCACACACACCGTGGCCCTTGCTGGAATCAAATTATTTCCTCATCAACATTATAACAGCCTGATCAGGCAGTAGCACAGTGGATAGAGCGTCGGACTGGGACGCAGAGGACCCAGGTTCAAAACCCCGAGGTCATCAACTTGAGCGCTGACTCGCCAGCTTGAGCACAGGGTCACTGGCTTGAGCATGAGATCATAGACATGACCCCATGGTCACTGGCTTGAGCCCAAAGGTCGCTGGCTTGAAGCCCAAGGTCATTGGCTTGAGCCCAAGGTTGTTAGCTTGAGCAAGGGGTCATTTGCTCTGCTATAGCTCCCCAGTCAAGGCACATATGAGAAAGTAATCAATGAACAACTAAGTTGCTGCAACAAAAAAATTGATGCTTCTCATCTCTCTCCCTTCCTATCTGTCTTTTCTTTTCTCTTACTCTCTCTCTCTGTCTCTGTCAAAAAACAAACAAACAACCAAAAAAATAACAAAATGACAGTAAACAAAATGATATTATCTGAGGACCTATTAGATATTTAGTCTTTGTCCTAGTTTTTGTCACAGAGCCTCTTAGAATTTCCTAAGTGAAAGAGTAATAACACTGTCTCAATATTCATACCAAACCCCTTTAAACCATTCATGAGTTTATACTAATAAAGTGACTTTTGGAGAGCACCAAAGCATGAGGTTGGCTGTTAAGGAAGAAAACCATATGATTAGAGGGTTGAAACTTTCAGTTCCACCTGCTATGACCTCTGAGAATGGGAAAGAGACAGAAAGTTGAATCAATTGCCAATAGTCAATGATTTAATCAATTGTGCCTATGTAATATTTCCCCCATAAAAACTCTAAAGAATTCTGACAGCTTCTGAGTTGGTGAATTCATAGAAATTTGGGGAGAGTGGTGCCCTCAATCAGCGTGGAAACTCTGTTCCCCTCTCCACATCCCTTGCATTATGCATCTCTTTTATTTCCGTGTTTCTGGGTCATATGATTTTATAATACACCAGTGACACAATAAGTTAAATGTTTCTCTGAGTTCTGTGAGCCACTCTAACAAATTAACCAAACCGAAGGAAGGAACTATTGAAACCTCTGCTCTATAGCTGGTCAACCAGAGATCAAACAGCAACCTGGACTTGCAATCTGTGTTCTGAGTGGGTTTAGTAGGGAACAGCCTTTTAGGCTGAGCCCTGAGCCTATGGGATCTGACACCAACATGAGGTAGAATTAGAACTGAGTTAAGAGCCCAATGTATAGTGTGACCATACACACATAACAAAATATGCTATTGGTTCTGTTGCTCAGGAGAATACTCGCAAATACATCTACTCATACCAAAATATCTGGGGGATAGAAGTATACCAAAATATTCATAATTGTAAAAAAAGTTTCATTGTGGAAATTTAGTCAACATTACTTCAGAGTAAATAAAAAATAAAATACATGCAAATACCTGACCTGTGGTGACTCAGTGGACAGAACATTGTCCTGGAATGCTGAGGTCACCAGTTCAAAGCAGCCCCGGGCTTGCCCAGTCAAGGAACATATGAGAAACAATCAATGAACAACTAAAGTGAAGCAGCTAAGATCTTGCTCCTTCTCTCCCTCTCTCCCTCTCTCCCTCTCTCTATAAAATCAATAAATAGCCTGACTTATGGTGGCACAGTGGGTAAAATATCAATCTGGATTGCTGAGGTCGCCGGTTCAAAACCCAGGCTTACCTGGTTAAGGCACATATGGGAGTTGATGCTTTCTGCTCTGCCCTCCCCCCTCTTTCTCTCCTCAATTAAATAAAAATTTTAAAAAATTTTAAATAAATAAATAAAGTCTTAAAAATATGCAAACAGCAGTGGCATGAAGAGTCAATTTTTCAACCAATGTTTTCAAAACCCATTTTGAAAAAAAAACAAAACAAAACCATTTAGGGCACAACTAAGCCAGACCTGCACCATTTTGAGTTTTCCAAAGGCCATTTAAGTTCTATACCTGTAGAACTATAAATTTTAGTGGCATTTGAAAAAATGGCTTATGGAATTACCAAAACACAAAACAACAAATAAACTTCAATCAACAAATAGTAATGGAAGCATTAATATTTTATTCTTCTCTCAAAATCTATTTCTTCTTGGTCACTGGAGTTAGGTTTTCTTCCCTGGCTCTGGCAACCAAAACATAACATTTTAGTTTCTTGAAAAATTTCCCAAAATACCAAATGTAAATGGAAACCACATCAAATAATGGATACAAAATAGAAACTATCACTTATCTTTTAAAAGACTTTTATAAAAAGACTTTTAACTGAAAAGCATTATGTTATCAACCAACAAATAATTACCAATATGATTCATTAGTGTGGTTTTTTAATATTTACTTTACTTCATATATTTTATTATATATATAATATTTTGAATGTCAAATTAGAGCTTAGAAGAACTCTCACATATTTACTTAATTTCTTTGGTAAAAAACAATGTGAGCAGTTGTTATTTCTACTGTAAAGATAAGGAAAATAGGAATTTCTGTTCTCAGGCAGCATATACTTCTACTGACACTGATTTTAGATGTTTTTACCTCAAAACATCAAATATCACCCCCATATGGTCATTATTAGCGTCTTGGTCTCAACCCATACTAACTGAGCTCCTAACTTCCTAGAAGGTACCACCATAACATTGAAGAAAGACAAATCACTGTGAATGGCTTCCAGTAATGTACAATGAAAGGGAGGAAAGTAAAACCTTCTGGGAAAATAAAATCATTAACATTATAAACACTTAATAAAAACTAATGAGGATAATATTTTTAAAATATTTCCCAATGAGTTTTCTTCTTTAGTAATGTAATTTTATTCCTTAATGTTTTTATACCATTGTTATCTCATTGGGTCAGAAAGAGAGCCTGAAAGGAAAAAGCAGAAAGGGTTCAGAAACAAGCATTCTAGTTCTGTCTCTTAGTTTTTACAATTAGGAATGAGGATGTCAAAGTCCCCAGATGGAATTGAAGAGGCACCAGAATAGGAGGTCCTAAGGAATTAGCTTGGCCTCAGTGTGAGATCTGAAGCTATGAGGTAGATAATGGACTTCAGAAGCAAGTGCCAGCTTGAAGTTCCCAGAAGACCTAAGAGATAAAGAGAGATTACACTCATGGGCACACACACACACACGCACACACACACACACACACACACACACACACACACACACACCTATAAATACAGGTGTATATATATAAACGAGTATTATATATCAATAGTTCTCAGACCACTCAGGAAGGCCAAAGCAACAGCCTTTCGCTTTTACTCTTTCTTCCGTACCAAGCTCTGAAAGAGGGGATCCAACCTTATTGTTCAGGAACCCCAACTCCCTTCTCCAAATCAGGCTGGAAGAGAACCAGTCAGCTCGTACTTCTTCCTGGTTGTTTTTCTTTTCCATCTCAACTTCTTTTTTGTTTCCCCTCTACCTGCCACATCTGAATCAATTTTATAAACTGTTTGTTATGTGCCACCTGAAGTTCCAGTAAGTCAAAAACCGGCCTTCTTGTTAAATATATATATATATATATATATATATATATATATATATATATATATATATTAAATATATTAAATTTAATATATTTATATATATATATATTATTTTTAACATATATATTTATATATATTTAACATAAGTATATATATATATATATATAGAGAGAGAGAGAGAGAGAGAGAGAGAGAGAGAGACCAGAGCTAGTCTATGATGAAGTTCTCATTGGTCTACAGCAGCTGACAACAGTAAGAACTATATAGTAAAAATTTGATAGTGTACATTTTATGTTTTCCATGTTAATTGGATAATAAAATATATTTCATAAAGTCATGAGGATATTAGATGATTGTTTCATCAGAATGATCTCTAAAAGGACATTACAACACTTATGTGATCCTATATTTTTATGTATTTATGAGAGTGGTCTGTTTTTGGCAAATTGTGTTTGTCTATTAAATTACAAGCTCAGGGAATCAGGGATTTAATACAAGTGTTATACTTCTTAGGAAATAAGGTCGATCTAGAGAATCAGAGGTAATCTCAAGGGAAAATGTAGGAAGTAAGACAGACTGGATTTAACTATGTGGAAACAAGGTATAGGGCATTCTAGAAAAAAAGAATGCTGGTAGAAAATAAACAGGGGCTCATCCATGTGGTATCAAAATAGAAAGCAGTCTAGTATAGATTGAGTAAAGAACACAGTGAGATTTAGGGTAGACAAGAAGTAGGATCAAGTCGATTTAGGATATTTTTAAAGTCAACCATCAAGAATTAGACTTTTAGGTAGAGTTTGGCAGCTTCAGTGCACACAACTGAGAAGAAAATAGACCCCAAGAATATAAAGGCATCAATAACAAAACACTCTTTTGAGAAGTTTGGTAATTAAAAGGAAGGAGAATTGGAAAATTAAAAAGATATAGGAAGACTGAAAGAAGGCCTTGGGAAAGTGGGGAAACCATGGTCAAGAAAGAGCACCACTCAAAATCTGAAAAAGAATCTATTAATACAGGATGGAGCAAAAGGACATTTACAGTTGTGAGTATGTGAAACACTGAGTTTATTCTTGTATTAGTATTTATTATAGTGTTAAATTCTATATAAAAAACTGTATACCTACTTTTGCCACAGTCTGTATATTTATTTATTTATTGCTTATTTAAGTAACGGTGAATTACAGTGGTTAGGAACTGTCTCATTTAGCAGAGCAATCTGGTGACTTTATATGGCAGGTGGAGGAAGAGTTTGTTTTGAATCTAGTTGCTTATAGACGGGGAAGTGTGGAGGTATAAGTGTGTTGACTCATGTCAGTTAGGTTGGATATTGAACCAGTTCCATTTGTTTGGTTGGCGGTTTGTTCCTATGGCTGCAAAAAATCAGTCTTACCCTAACCGTATATTAGGACTTCTCTATTCTCACTATTTAATAGCCAAGAACTCCAGATGGTGAATTAGTTCCCTATTCTCTTTTCCTCACCATTGCTGTATCACAGTGAGCTGCTCTTACATTAGTCCCCAGCGTTTTTCTGCCGTAAGTATCATCTTCTCCGTGCCACCCTGAGACTTACCATGCCACAGGAAAGACTCCGTGATTTTCCTGTCCTGACCAACCACCTCGAATACTTTACAATTCCCTATAAACCAAAATTCTTGATTTTTGTGTGTTATACTTTTTATGATGAAGCCCAAGGCACTGTCCAGGTTTGTCTCCCTTTACTCCTTACCCAGAGGTGGACCTCAACTTCTAAATGGCTCTGAAAAACCCAACTTTACACTTTTTTTCTAATGACACCAAGTTTGGTTTCATGCATGCAATTTTAACATTAATAGTACATAATATTTTTTATTTGTTTAAAAATATGGTTAACATGTGTTTATTGTTTTGTCTTGTTTTATTGACAGGTACAGAGAGAGAGAGAGTCAGAGAGAGGGATAGATAGGGACAGACAGGAATGGAAAGAGATGAGAAGCATCAATCATCAGTTTTTTGTTGTGACACCTTAGTTGTTCATTGATTGCTCTCTCATATGTGCCTTGACCGCGGGCCTTCAGCAGACGAGTAACCACTTGCTTGACCCAGCGACCTTGGGTCCAAGCTGGTGAGTTTTTTGCTCAAGCCAGATGGGCCCACGCTCAAGCTGGTGACCTTGGGGTCTCAAACCTGGGTCCTTCGCATCCCAGTTAGACACTCTATCCACTGCGCCACCGCCTGGGCAGGCAATATGTGTTTTTATTTTCCCTCTCTCTTATATTTAAGGGGCCCAATATTTTCTTCTCCAGCCAGGGCCTCAACTGACCTTAATCTGCCTCTGTCCTTACCTCATATACCAAACTCTTACTGGGCTTTTTTTTTAAATCCCTGTGCCCTGAAACTAGACTTTCTAAATTCTAACTTCAAGCCTTTGTTTACCTTTTCTATACCATTTTTAATGACATCCATTTTAAGAACTGTACAACAATTAAAGCTACAGAATAGCATACAAATTTATGTTCATGAACACACACACACAAAAAAAATGTTTTTTCAAAGAGTTATCAGTTACCGTAGGACAGCACTGTCTCACCAGCTCGTGCTTTGACTTGTATTATTCAGAAAATTACCTCAAATCACCATCTAATTTCACCTTAGATATAGAATCTAACTCAAGAAAAATGAAGTGTCCTGAAATCAGAATTCAATAACATTTCATTCATTTTGGAATAACTCAATAAAGTTGTCTATCTTCTCCTGACCCCACTGACAATCAGTGACATTAGGGACATATCACCTCAATTCAATGAATGGATATGAAATGCATTTCTCTGAGTCTTACTGCCTTTCTCTATGCATGTTCCATTAGGATGCAACAAGAAATACATTTTCATTTTCCCAGTCATTAAAAAGAATGAGTGTAGTAGAAAGTAATATTTATTTTATTTTAGTGTATATGTATATATATTGATATGTTTCTTGTTTCTAAACAAATACATATTTTATTGTGAGGAAATATCTCAATTATCCCTTATCTGTTGAACACCAAATCTTAGGTCGATGAACCTTAGAAATGCTACTTTCACAGATGTTTGTGCCCACCAATGTACCAACATGAAATCTTAATTAACTTTCATTAAAAATATAAAAATTGGCCTGACCTGTGGTGTCACAGTGGATAAAGCGTCGACCTGGGAACACTGAGGTCGCAATTTCAAAACCCTGCACTGGTCTGGTCAAGGCACATATGGGAGTTGATGATTCCAGCTCCTCCCCCTTCCTCTATCTCTCTTTCTCTCTCCCTCTCTCTCTGTCTCTTCTCTAAAATGAATAAAATAAAAAAAGTAAAAATATAAAAATTGGTAGATATATATTTATATAAGTTAAGCAAAATGATAGACTCATTCTAGCTAAATTATAATTTAATTGTAGGGTAGCTGGTAAGACATTTATCATAAGTACATAGATAGGAGCTATCAAAAATCTTCCTTTTCTCACCCAGATCTCCCTCCCAAAACATCTAAATATTTAAAATATCTTCATTAAATGACAACTATATAGCTATTATTGCATAAGAGATTGTGCAAAATAAAATAATTTTGTGAAATTAAGTTATGCTTTGGTTGTAAAAAGAAGCAGTTGTATTAACTTAGAAAATTCAAGGTAATCAAGACCAAAAACACTCACAGTTTCAGAGTACAGGAAGTCACGGTCAGAAAAACCGAGAAATGAGATCTAAAAATCACATAAATCAGTTTCACAAAAGCAGATTTGAGTAGAATAACAAAATAAAGGGTTAATAATTGGGATCAGATATTGGCACCAGTTATCAGGGGGCTAAATACACCACTTTATAGAATATAGACTTTGTCTTAAATAACACAAGAAATCAGCTAAAGTTCTCAGAAAAAGGGGCTCAAATGACTTTAAATCACATGTCAGCCACTTATCTGGCTACTTCATAACTTAAGCTTTAAACCTATTTTCAAATAGCTGGTGAGAAGTTAGAACATCACAAAGCCATCAAGCTAATCCTTTGAGATGCTAAACAATAGGCTTTCTACCTTATTTCTTATGCTCTGGTTTTATTAGCATTTAAGAAACAGTGGACTAGAAAAATCACTTATCGTTTGAATATCCATCTTATTCTTTACATTTATATTATAATAACAAATAAGCCTGAAAGGTAACTGCTTAATTCATTCAACAAATATCTAAGGGCCTACTATGTGCCAGGTACCTTGCCAGATTGACCATAAAATACTAAGAAAAAAAGACAGAAACAAAAGTAATTAATTAAAACAAATTATTTCTTTCTGACTTACATCTTAGAGATGTCATTAAGCAATAATTGTCAGAATTAATCAACTAATCATATAAACACATGATTAATGAATGCTGTAAATAAGGAATACACTTAATCAAGGGATCTTTCTTGGGAATGTGTTGGTTAAGAAGATAAATTAAAAAAAAAGAAGAAGAAATAATTAAGTGAGAAAAGAGAAGAGACATTTTCACAGAAAGTGTTATTTTGTCAAAGACCCTCTCCTAGACCAAACTCTAGATAGATTCCTCTCAGTAACTAGGACCCATCCCATTTTAGGGCAAGTCTGGAAGAGTCCATCGTCAACAGGAGTCCTGCTAAATCAGTTTGGCCAGAATTCCCCACCTTGATACTTGATTAAATTCTTTATTTTCCACCATCCTTCAGCCATGTCTTATCATTCTGGCTTGCCTTCTGCAAGAATCCTGTTAGGTTGGTTCAGCCAGAATCTTCCCTTACCCTTAATGTTTCTTCCTAGTAAATTTTCATCCACTGAGCTCACCCTGCTCCTCGTTTAGAGATCCTTACTGTCCATATTTTATAGTTCCTAATTAAAATCTGTTTTTACTTCTTTAACTTCAGGAAAGCTGTTTTTTTCTTTAACCATAGCATAGTTCCTGAGAAAGGAGGGGGTCACTGTATCACAACAAAAAACTAAAACTGTCCCTATATTTTTGTAATTACATAAATATTTTGATATGATTGACAAGGGTTTGCACACTATTGCTTCAGGTTAAATTGGGCATTCCAACTGTTTCTATAAATAAAAATTTACTGGAACATGGACACACCCATTCATTTACATATTTCCTGTGGCTGTTCACCCACTGAAACAGAAGAACTAGATAGTTGTAACAGAGATTGCATAGGCTATAAAGCTCAAAATATTCATCATTTGGCACTTTACCAAACCCTGTTATAGACTTTTAATCAGGTATACAAATCACTGGTTTTATGAGATTACCAAATTTTGGAAAACCTTTGTTGTTTTGGTACAAATTTCATTAAGGAACTTGTGAATAATTTTAAGACTCCCTTCCTATAGTATTATAATTTATTTTCCAAGCTTACCAGAAGCCTGCATTCAAAAAAAAATGTAAAAGGAGTCCCTACACATAAATCAGATAGAAATCTAATTGTCCTATTTAAATGTGAAGAAAAGGAATCCAGCCCTCTCTGCCTAAATATTGAGCCAATTTTCCTTTCTAGGAAAAACAAATATTTAGAAAAAAACAAAAACAGTGCTCTAAACTGCAGATTCAGTAAGCATCCTACATTTCCAAAGCAGCCATAGTCATTTTTTCTTAAAAGTTTTAATACACTTCTTATTCAGAAAAGTTGAATTAATAAAATATAATGATCACCTCTATATTCTACAAATAAATTCAATGCATCATTTTTCCATATTTCTTTTGTCTAAACAGTGTGACTGCATATTTACAAAGGTTTGTTTTACAGAATTAAGTCTATATAAACTTCAGGCATTACAACACTTCATTCCTAAATTCTTTAGCACGCTTCTCTACATAACAAAAATTCTACTTTCACATCACAAAAATTAATTAGCAATAATTTTTCCCTAATATCTAATATATGGTTCACATTCAAACTTTACTCATTTGAACTACCACAACTCTCAAACTCATACATTGAATTTCTTCATGGTCTTTATTATTCCATGACAGGTTATCTGTTTCATTTTTCATTATACTGACTTTCTAGACAGACCAAGACAGTTATTTTGAAGAACATTCTGTATCTGGAGTTGTTTTATTGTGTGTACTCAGTCTTTCTTTTTCTTTCTTAGAAGCTTAATTGGTTTTACACATTGAATAAATAAAATCTCATAAGTCTACAGTAATACTCTTAGGAAAAAAAAGACCAGAGAGAGGTAGATAGCAAAAGCAAAAAACAAACAAAAACTAAAGTAAAATTTTTTTACTTCAAAATCTTTCATCAAAGGGAAATAAGAATTCAGTCGTGTGTGTGTGTGTGTGTGTGTGTGTGTGTGTGTGTGTGCCTGCTCGCTCACGCACGCATTGGGAGAAACTGTATTTTATCCCAAGTTATATATAAAAGTGCTTCTTTATAGGAAATCGCAGTCAGTAAATGTAGAAGAAAGTACAAAATTAGAAAACAGCAAGTAAATGTAGAAGAAAGTACAAAACTAGAAAACAGCATTCTATAATACTGAAGGAATCAATGATTAAGGAAAGTATAACCAACAGATGCTTAAAAATGAGATCAAGGATTGCAGAATCAAATGTTAGCCCAATACTAAAGAAATGTCCTGTCCCCTTCCTCTGTGCTTACTCATTACAAAGAGAAAATACAGCCGCGGACTAGAAAAATCTGTTGGCACTACTGCAATTTACATGATCAAAGTGCCAACTTGACTTTATATCCTTTTGATATGACACAGTGTTAGTACATAGGCTCACCTACGCAAGGTTCTGCCTAAGAGCTCTTACCCAAATCTACTTAAGTCTTTAGGCTTAACTACCAATTCTGCTAATTTGGTGCTGGATGAAATAATATCATAACAACTTGATAAAAAGAGCTTTTTAGTCATACACGAAATGATTAATTATTCCAATAATGGGTATGACTATTCTTTTCACAGATAACCCAAGAATTAACCCAGAATTTTTGCATACTGTAGAAAAAAAGGACTGCGAACTATATCTGAAGAATCTCACTTCCCTGCTCTAGCTATTTTTAACTAAAAAATCTGGGTGATCTTAGCTGCCACCGTTCCTACTCAGGGCCTCAGTTTTTTCCATTGATAAAATAAGTTTTGAGCAACCTATTTCTCACCTTTGACCCAGAGGTCTGTGAATTTTGAAGTCACAGGAAATAGTCTTGTATGTAGCATTCAGTGTAGTAGTTCCGAGCACAAACTCAGGGATCCAGACTACCCTGATGCCAAACCCCAGCTCTGCCTCTGCCATATGCTCCCTAAGCCTCGGCCTGTTCAACCGTAACATGGAGGTACTGCGATTACATTGCTCACTTCATAAGGTTGCTGTGAGGATTTATTCGGTTAATGCAAATAAAATGCAGGAAAATGACTACTGCTAGGAAGCATTCAAGATATGTTATATTAATATTGTTTATCAACTTTCTTATTTAAAGTCACCATCATTTTCTACTGCTATGGAATCCCAATCAGGATCATTCTGATGACAATTGCACAGCAGAGTTACAAAGAGTATTGCTGCTGTTGATGTGCTTGTCGTAATAGGCATCTGACACTCTAGGGAAAACAGTGCACCAGGTTGTAGGTTCATTTGATGTCTGAAAGCCAATTGTAACCCCCTTCTCCCTTTTATTCCTCTGTTATAGAGATTGGAAAGCTAACCTGTAGCAAGAGCTAGCTAAGTGACATACTCTTTGCTGTAAGAAGTTAGTCCATATCAATGAGCGAAGTACCTAGCAAAGCTTTTGAACAGGACAGATTCAGCTGGCATTGCTGCTTTGGTTGTCTAGTTCTCCTTTCAGTCTGAAAAACAGATGCAGTGCCTGGAGGTGAAGCAGTCACCAGGAGAATGTAAAGTCAAATGCTACAGTGTTTTGGATGTCAAAGGAGATAGATGTAAGAGCTGGGTCCCTGATGGAATGATTGAACTTACAGCAGTCGGCCTGCTAGATTTCTTGTTATACGAGGAAAGTATGTCCTTATGTGTTTAAAGCACAGTTAATCTGGTTTTCTATTGCTTGCTACTAAAAACAATCCCAACTGATATACTTATTCGATTTCCTTTAATGTTGTAAAATCACTAAAAAAGGAGGTAAGATTATTATCTGTTTGACACTTATTGTAAATATATCCTTTAAAAGCTTTGTTTTGAAAGGCATTATAAAGACTGAGTCTATCTACAAATTTTATTAAGGTTTAAAACTTTATTTTGCTGAATAGGTTAGAAGTTGATTATTTTGCATTCCAGTTTACAAACCCTTCAATGGAAACTGTACCAGCAGCAAATTGAAGCTTAAAACAAATGACTTAACTTCACAGCTCTTACAACCACCAATATCTTATTAAATGTTTAACCGACTATAAGAAAAGTCCTAAGTTAATCGAGGACTCACAAAAAGATAAATAAGAGCTTTATTGTGGCTTATGGATTGTGAAGACTTTATGAAATGTCTAGAAGATTCATCCCATCATGACAAAGGTAATCCATAACTGTCCAGGCAATTTAATAAGCCAAAGGAAACTTTGACAGTGTGATAGATACTAAAAATATTTATCATTCAGACCTGGAATGTGGAGTTCACTGTCTGGTACACTTTGGATAGCTGGTCTACCTCCTCTTGTTACATGAATACGTTAGCAGTCTTCATCTCCCTTACGCTGCTAAGTAAATATAATAAAACATGCCAACTGAAATTTATTCTTGAATAAAATTCTAAGTGATTCTCACTGCAGAAGATGCTAAAAGGAATGCAAAGCATATTCTATTTCTTGAAGCTTTTTTTGTTGGAAGCTCGTGGAATGTCAAGGATATAGCCCCATAGCAATTGTTATTTCTCTAGTTCTTCTCCTGAAGATTTCCTTCCTCAATATTCTATTGCAAAGAATAGATTTAAATATAAGCACAGAAATCATTCCTTGGTCAACTCACTTCAAGATCTATAAATAAAAGAATTATTACAGTAGATATTAGTAAGTTAGATATTAACCAAATGGGAGGGAGTGGATCAATCAGGAGCAGATATCTGATTAAGCCTGATGAAACTTTACAAGTACATCCCACTAATGGGGAGGGATAAAATGGTGGAGGGGTAAGTCCTTTCACTGAGTGCATATGCAGTAGAAACCAGAATAGCAATCATAAAGGGGAGAAGACAAACTGGCAAAATCTGGAAAAAAAGATAAGGATGCAAGCCCAGGAAAATTCAGAAAAAAGATTGGATAGTTGGAAAGAAAACCTGCTCTCTCCCAAGCCCAAGAAAATATAGGGAAGATTAACAAAGGTCTCAATCACTTTTGGGCAGCAGCAGGTTGGAGTGCAGCAGGGAGCAGAGACTGAGCTAGACTACCAGAGCCTCACATGCCAGGTTAATGACACGGCAGCTCTGGGCCCTGGCTTTCCTCCAGGCCAGGTCTGGAACCCCGATTTCTTTCTCAGCAAGATGGAGCTGACTACCTGGTTGTGAATGAGGCACTGAGGTGATGTATCTGAGGGCAGATCAGCAACATCAATCAGCTTCGGCTGCTGAACCCACTGGGAAGCACCTTGGCGACAGCCTTTTTGAAGACATCTGTGTCCTGTGCACCTTCTTTTTTGTCTTCTTTTCTTTTATATTTATTGATATATAGGGGGGGGGAGGCATAGGAAGGGAGAGAGACAGGGGTAGGGGGGAACATCAATTTGTTGTCCTACTTATTCATTCCTCATTGGTTGATTTTTGTATGTGCCCTGACCCGGGATGAACACATAACCTCGGCATGTCAAGACTACTCTCTAAACAACTGAGACACTGGGCCAGGGGCCCTGCACGCCCTTCTAATACGTCTTCTCACTACTTCTCAAATCCTCTTTTGTGAGTATTCCCTGAAATATACTTTTCCCGTGACACCACAAGAACCTATTTCTGCTTTTCCCGTGACACTGCGATAACCTATTTCTAGACTGGTCTTCCTCCAGTAACAGAATCACCACCTAAATACATCTGAAAATCTCTTTTGACATTAAAATTTCAGAAATATCCTTAGTCCACACTCCATAAGATTTGAAAGGAGTTATTTCCATTCTAGAGCATTCCAGAAGCCCCAGAAATGCAAATAAGAGATGTGTTTCCTAGAACATAAGAGTCACAGTTATGATAGATCTTTCATAAGAGAGCGTTCTGTTAACTCTTTCTAAAAACAAAGTAGAATTTGTATATTCAGGTATACGCTTTTATGTTTCAAGGTATTCAGAATAAATAAAAGGTTTAGAGGAGAAATTTTCAAACGGAAAGGCAAATGAACTTACTAATTCCACCTGAAAGTACTTCCAATGTTAAGAATAAACTATTTGTGCCCTGGCTGGTTGGCTTAGTGGATAGAACATCAACCCAACATGTAGACATCCCAGGTTTGATTCCCGATTAGGGCACACAGAAGAAGCAACCATCTGCTTCTTCTCCCCTCCCCCTTCTCTCTTTCTAGTCTCCTCCTACAGCCATGGCTTGCTTGATTATAGCATGTTGACTCTTGGGAGCTGAGGATGGCTTAATTAAGCTCCCCTTCAGGCGCTAAAAATAGCTCGGTTACAAGCATGGCCCCAGATAGGCAGAGCATCGGTCCCAGATGAGGGTTTTTAGGGAGATCCTCGTCGGGGTGCATGTAGGAGTCTGTCCCTCTATCTTTCTTTCTATCACTTATAAAATAAATAAATAAACTATGTTTAAAGATAGTTTTTATCCATGGAAATAACCTGCACACATTTATTCCTGACACCATCATGGCAAGGTGAATGTAAGGGGGTCTTACAGGTATTGACACTGCGTAATCTCTTTCCCACCATTATATTTTCTCTACATCCCAGTGACATTGTGATACAACATTTGGGGTGATCAAATAAACTTTCTTCACTATTATCCACCCTATTTATCCTGAGGGCTGTACTCCTATTGTAAACCTGGCACATTTGAGTTCTCCCAAGGACTGTTCAAAGCGCACACCCATACATACATGTAAGGCCTGGTCCTGAACTAACTGGAATCAATGATAAGAAAGGACCCATCTGGACTAAGTTCAGCAAGTCTGTCATGTCCTCTCTATGAGGTCCTTAGCTAGGCAGATGAAGTCCCTGTCTTCCAGAAGCTCACATTCTAGTGGAGGATACAAATGTCAAACAAGCAAACAAATAAATGACTTAATTTTAAATGGTTTAACTTCTATAAGAACAGTTAAAAACACCAAGTAGGGCAGGATGTTATCTTAAAAAGTAAGGCCTTGAGGGAGAAAAAGATTATTTTTCCTACTATCCTTTTAGGCTCTCTGGCCTCAGCAAAAGACAGATGAACAAGAGGAAAGCAAACAAATGTACTTAATATAAGTTTTGCATGACAAAGGAACCTTTGAAAGGAAGGAAAGACCTGAATAGATGCTTAAACCGGAGCATGTTTATAACAGGTTTGGTGAAGAGTTGAAAAGTCAGAAGAAACTGTGATAAGACAAAGGTTGTGAGCCAAAGGGAGTGAGAGGAGGGATGAGCAAGGCCCGTTTGCTCGAGTCCTCTTGGTATCGAGGAGGCAGGGTTTGCTGCCCCCAAATATACATCTTCAGGATGTTGATTATGTTAAGCTGGTTTTTTAAACAACCAGAAGACTCATTAAAAAACCTTTGGCCTGACCAGGCGGTGGCGCAGTGGATAGAGCGTCGGACTGGCATGCGGAAGACTCAGGTTCGAGACCCCGAGGTCACCAGCTTGAGCACGGGCCCATCTGGCTTGAGCAAAAGCTCATCAGCTTGGACCCAAGGTCACTGGCTCCAGCAAGGGGTGGCTCGGTTTGCTGAAGGCCCGCTGTCAAGGCACATGTGAGAAAGCAATCAATGAACAACTAAAGTGTTGTGACAGCAACGAAAAACTAATAATTGATGCTTCTCATCTCTCTCCGTTCCTGTCTGTCTGACTCTCTCTCTCTGTCCCTGTAAAAAAAAGAAAAAAAAAAAAACCCTTTGATCTTCCCCCTAACTATGTAAAAAAATTTTAGGATAGAGGACCTGCTCCAGGAAGGGAGTTGTTATCATAGATAACTATATTTAGTATCAGTTAGTGTGTAATAGGCAGGGAGGAACATGAACTCTTTCCCTCTCCTTGTAAATTGCCTTACTTCCCTTTGAGCTCCTACCCCTACTAGCCCCTCCTTAGTCCAGAATGACATAAATGCCTCATTTAGCTTTACTGTCTTTGGAATTTTCATGCTTATGTAAATTCATGTGCATGTAAAAACTTTATTTTTTTTTTCTGTTTATCTGCCTTACGCAATTTTAATTATTAGTCTAGCAGGAGAATTGAGAGAAATTAATTTTCTTCCCCAACAGCACCCCTCCATCGTTGGAGATAAGGATGCCCCTTTATTCTGGGTACCAGGAGGGCACCTGTTACATGAAGTCCCACTGACCTGCTAGAGGGGTGAAGGGGAAGGAAGGTCATAGAGTTCTTACACAGCCACTGTTTCTCAAATTACTTTAGTTTTAAATATTCAATATGCCAAAGTATCACAGTTTGGGGTAGTATGTTCTAAACTCCTTCAAAATTTATTTTTGAGTGTCACAATGAAACAGGGATCTAAACTGTGTATGTTGGTGAGTATTTTGGCAGATTCAATATCTGGTTCAAAGGCTCCTTGGTGAGAATGAAACTAATGGAATTTTAGGAATAGAATGAGACCATTGTAGCTAAATCAGAGCGCTAGTGGGAAAAGATATGGTAACAGATAGGCAAGCGCTGGCTTCTAGCAGACCTTATGGACTATGAAGATGTGGCAGATTCTTGGCATAACACAGAGAAGAGAAATAAAAATGTATCTGTAGCCCTGGCTGGTTGGCTCAATTTTAGAGTGTCAGCCTGGTATGTGGATGTCCCAAGTTTGATTCCTGGTCAGAGCACACAGGAGAGATGTCCATCGGCTACTCCACTCCTCCCCCTCCTCTTTCTTTCATTCTTTCTCTCTTCCCCTCCAATAGCCATGGCTCAATTAGTTCAAGCTCGTTGGCCCTGGGTGCTGAGGATGACTCCTATAACCTCTGCCTCATGCACTAAAATTAGCTCGGTTGTGAGCATGGCCTAGATGAGCAGAGCATCAGCCCAAGACAGGGTCGCCATGTGGTCCTACTTCGGTGCATGTAGGACTCTGTCTCACTGTCATCCCTCCTTCCCTCCTTTCACTTCAAAAGAAGAAGAGGGAAGGAAGGAAAGAAGGAAGGAGGAGGGAGGGAGGGAGGGAGAAAGGAATGAAGGAAGGAGAGAGAGAGAGAGAGAGAGAGAGAGAGAAGAAAGAAAGAAAGAAAGAAAGAAAGAAAAGAAAGAAAGAAAAGAAAGAAAGAAAGAAAGAAAGAAAGAAAGAAAGAAAGAAAGAAAGAAAGAAAGAAGAAAGAAATAATCTGTATATTTAAAAGATTTCTCTCTGTTGCATAGTGGTACCAGTATGGAGCTAACTTACAGGGTCACGGTGAAGAGCTCACATTTGTAGAGGTCTGGAGCCAATGTTTGGTGTATAGTAGAAATCTAATAAATATTAGCTCATTATCTCTTTTTGTTATGATGATGCAAGATCACAATGTATCCCAAATTTATACAGAAGACAGTTACTACATTTTAGAGTCTATTTAACTTTTAATCACTTTCCAGAGACAAGTGCAACAATAATTCCTTTCTTCTAGGTTTTCTCTGTGCAACCATAACTGCATAGCTGAGCTCTCAGGTGTTCACTTTTGCATGCTATTGCATTTTTTTACATTAATTAAAGCAGGTTAAGATTTAGGAGTTTCATCCTCTCACATACTCTTGTTTCAGAAGTAAGGTACTGTACAAAAATCAATATTATTGCCTCTGAACATTTAATTCTCCAACTTGTTACAAATTGAATGCATGTTTTCAACATTGTCATCCAACTCTCTGATGTATGTTGAGCAAGTTGAAATGTTTAAAGCAATTGAATTATACAATTGAGACTTCAGTGGTTATTTGGAGAAGTTATAGTTCACACAAGTAGAAAAGTTAAACATAAAACTCTTTTTGTTTCTGGCCCATCAAAAGTTCCACTATCATAAGCCCTCCTATTATCCCCTTTCTCAGTTTATCCTTAGATCCTTTCTGCTCAATCCATGGTAAGACAGTAGTGTAGGCCAAATTTACAGCTTATTAGAAATATGTACTCTCAGGCCCCATGCTAGATCTACAGATACCAAACCTGCATTTTAACATCTCTAGTTGATTCCTTTATACATTAAATCTTGATAAATGTGAAGTAATACACTTTCTATCCCTGTAGAAAGAAGCTAAGATGACAAAGATAATTATATGATAAGCACTACAGTCTTACCCTTCAAACAGTACACAGAACTTATTGATTGTATATAGAAGATGAGAAAAACTGCAATTTTAAGTTAATAATATTTTGCTGGTCATATATTTATTATCTACTAAAACACACACAATAAAATGAGCTAATCACTTAACTGAAAATGATTAACTAAAGAAATCTGCAGAATCTGCATTTTAAAAATAATTTTTACCTGCACATAGACTAGTTAAAGTACAAAAATAGCATCATAAGTAAATATTCATTTCATTATGAATTATATTTACAAAAGTACAGAACAACCCCTAATGTGGTCACAGGAGATTGGTTATGTTAAAAGCTTCTGTACAGGTGTTGTATGAAAGGAGAGAAGGTTAGCACTCCCCTTGACAAGGATGGAAGAGGCCCTCGGGCCTAACAACACGCATACGGTTAATGCATTGCCACCTACTTCGTGGCATCTAACCGCTGTTTTTAAAGAAATGAATAGAAATTTCTCCAAAGAGGACATACAGATGGCCAATAGGCATATGAAAAAATGCTCAACATCACTAATCATTAGAGAAATGCAAATTAAAATCACAATGAGATATCACCTCACACCAGTCAGAATGGCACTCATCAGCAAAACAACACAGAACAAGTGCTGGCGAGGATGTGGAGAAAAGGGATCCCTTCTACACTGCTGGTGGGATTGCAGACTGGTGCAGCCACTGTGGAAAACAGTTTGGAGATTCCTCAGAAAATTAAAAATCGAACAGCCTTTTGACCCAGCTATCCCACTTATGGGAATATACCCTAAGAACACCATAGCACTGTTCGAAAAGAAGAAATGCGCCCTCATGTTCGTGGCAGCATTGTTCACAATAGCGAAGATCTGGAACCAGCCCAAGTGTCCGTCAGAAGACGAGTGGATTAAAAAGCTATGGTACATATATACTATGGAATACTACTCAGCCATAAGAAATGATGACATCGGTTCATTTATAACAAAATGGATGTACCTTGATAACATTATACAGAGTGAAATAAGTAAATCAGAAAAAAAGGAAAACTGAGAACAGCATGATTTCATACATAGGTGGGACATAAAAGTGAGAATATGAGACATGGACAAGAGAGTGGTGGTTACGGGATGGGGAGAGGGAGGGAAGGGTGGGTTAGGGAGGAGGGGAGGGACACAGGGAAAACCACATAGAAGGTGACAGAGGACAATTTGACTTTTGGTGACGGGTATGCAACACAATTGAATGATAAGATAATCTGGAGATGTTTTCATTGTACATATGTACCCTGATTTATTGGTGTCACCCCATTAGAATTAATAATAATAAAATATATTTTAAAAAATAAATTAAAAAAAAAGCTTCTGTACAGGAAAGGAAACCACCAACAAACCAAAAAGACAAGCAACCAAATGGGAGATAATACCCACAAGCAACAGCTCTAACAAGGGGTTAATATCCAAAATATAAAAAGAACTCATACAAGTCAACACCAAAGAAATAAACAACTCAATTAAAAACAGGCAGAGGACCTGAAAAGACATCTCTTCCAAGAAGACATACAAATGGCCAACAGATGTATGAAAAGGTGTTCAACTTTACTAGCTATTAGGGAAATGCAAATCAAGACTACAATGAGATACTACCTCACTCCTGTTAGAACAGCTATTATCAACAAGACAGGTAATAACTAGTGTTGGAGAGGTTATAGAGAGCAAGAAACCCTCATTCACTGCTGGGAATGTAAACTGGTACAGCCACTATATAGGGAAAACAATCTGGAAGTTCCTCAAAAAATTAAGAATAGTTATTATATGACCCAGCAATCCCTCTTCTTGGGAATCTACCCCCAAACCTCAAAAACATTTATTTGCAAAGCTGAGTGTCTAGTTCAATCCTTTTATTTTCAAGTCTCATATTACTTTTATTTTGAGGAAAGCAAGCTATCTTTCCCATGTACCAACCTATAATATTTTGAAGAATAAATAGAAAATTCATGGGAAAATCCATTATGAACTGTGATCTGCTATACAAAATTAGGTCTGTATTATTGAACCTGGATGCTTAATGTTTTGATATTCTCAGAATAGATCTACATCAAATATTAACCAGCTCCATCATTGTTCCCCTCCAATACAATCTACATCTTAGTAATATATGAGTCTTCTTGAATCACAAATCTTAATAGGAATATGTCTTCAAGATCCCAGGGACAATTCAAATTTGTTAGATATTCCATGCTGATAGCACCTCTGTGTAATGGGGGGGGGGGGAATTCCAACATTCCTCTAATTTTTTTTTAAATATTCTGTATGTTCTAGTCCAAGAGGTTTGTTTTCTTTTCTTCTGAATAGTATCCTCAGTTTTCTGAATTCAGGTTGTTAGAGTTTAGTTTGTGGCTGGAATAGAAATAATCTGCTCATTTGCATATGCCCAATCCAATATGTGTGGACTCTGGGTATACAAATGGCAGAGAGGACAGGAAGTGATTACAGTGATGAGTCACAATGGTCTATTCCCTTACAGGTGTTAGGGAAAATGACAAGTGAAGCTGACTTGAGAACCCTTTAAATGCCTTGATTTCTAACCAACCCCAGTGATGCCTGGGAGACAATAACTACGAAAAGCTGGCATGTTTTGTTTGCTCCTTCTAGATTGCCAAGTGTCCTTCCTCTGATGGTGGAAAACTAACCCACCCTTTAAGAACCATTTTAAATTCAATTCTTTCAAAAATCCATTTCTGATGACCTCAGTACAAAACTATAAAACTATTTAGCCTTCTCTGACTCACAGCTGTATATGCTTTTACCAGTTTTATAGATGTCACACATTCATGTGTTATAAATAAATGCAGTTACATTTTCTTGCCTGCTATAGTATATGCTATTTGAGAACAATATTTTGTCCTGTTCACTTTTACATCTGCCAAAACACTTCATATCAAGTAGGTGTTACAAAAAATATTAATTTATTATATACTATCACACATCATAAAATAAATAAAAAGTCCTCCCCACAAAACTATGTGATAAAACAATTCAGTCTCTTTAAGTGAAAAAAAGTACAGAAGAAACACATCAACTCAACAACAAAATTCCCTTTTAGTGAATTTTGTTTACAAAGAAAAGCTGCCATTTGTATAAACTAAGATAAATTATTTCTTAAACTTGCAATAGATACAAATTAACAATAGCTAGCTATTTAAGGTTATTCTTAAATAGCTAGCTTTTCTTGGATATTCATTAGTACTTGTTTAAAAGTTCATTCTCCTTGTACACATGCAGTTATTCAAAAACCAAATGCTCAAACAATTTAAAACAAACAGGGAATAGAGATGTTTGTACCAAATTGGAATTCCAACAGAAGGGAAAATTTTCATTAATAACTAATGATTCAATCAAAAATTAACTTAAGCCAATTTAGTAAAACTGAAAGTCAAATTTAGACTTATTTGGTGTGTCTACAATAGTCAAAGGAGAATTGAAGCCAACAATAACTACTGAAATGTTGAGAAAAATTGTATATTAAATTCATAATCTCCAGCTTTATTTTGTAATTATTTCAGTGAGATATGTTAAAATGCACCAAAACTACAGATTTTAAAAAATATACAGACTGAGTCAATATTCACTTGATAAATTTATCAACTTGCTATTCAACTTACTCTCTCATTTAAAAAGATTTGATGCATCCTTTTTATATTCCTATTAATAATATAGCAAAAGAATATATAGCCATGATCTAATCTGACAATTTTCCTGTCTTCCAGAACCTTCTATTTTGTAAAGATAGGAAAAGAGTAGAAGAACACAGAGTGACAAACAAAATAAGTAATATAACTTCAGACATGAGTAAGAGTTATAAAGAAAACATAGGATTAATATTGAATAAATAAATGAATATATGCGAAAATGAGTCACTTAAAATTGTCCAATGGACATCTTTAATATAAGTTGTCTCCTTGACTCCTTGAGAAAGGGAAGAAAGAAAGAAAGAAAGAAAGAAAGAAAGAAAGAAAGAAAGAAAGAAAGAAAGAAATACTGAGCTTCAGTTAAAACACATTTTTTATTGATTAATTTTATTTTGTTATTCCTCTTTTTATTTTTTTTATTTTGGATTATGTTAAGGCTAGATATAGGAACAGCTTGGTAAACACCAAACTGGGTTACCAAAGTGAAGTTACATAATGTGGATTCTTGAGCTGTTTAAAAATATACAGTACTTTTGTGAATTGCTTGGGTAAGGTGCTAATCTGCCTAGAGGCAGGAAGACAGACAGAGTGACCTCAGAAGTTCATCTCCAGCCAAGGCTTCTTGTTTCTACACTCAGCATTTAGTCCAATTAGAAACTTAGATGAGTTAGAAGCATCAGGTAGCCAAGGCAGTAAGGGCACAGAACCAGGTAGAAGGAGTGAAATTCTCTGGCATTAGTGTATGTGAAAAGGAGTACCCTTCCTCTCTACACATCATGCAATATTAATTTGTATGGGGACCAATTCTCTTTTCTCCCCAATGTGCATTTTAGTTGGAAGAAGATTCTGTAGCATAGAGCAATAATCCTGTGAATTTAGTAGGAGAGAGTTGTTAACTTGCCAGGATTCCAACTGCAGCTTTCTTGATAAACCATCACTGACAATAAAGTCCATAGACCATGAAAATATGAAGGAATGGTCTATAGGCAAGGATACTAACCTTGTCTTCAGAAAAGGCCCGAGGGATCCTCATTTTTTAACTACTCATTGTGATCATCTATAAGCAGAAAAATGTAGACATTGCAATCATAGTCTATAAACTCAAGATGTTCAAGAAATTCCATTTATTTATTTACTTTTTAGATGAACGTCATTCTGACTCCAAGCTTCCCTACCATCAATTGGTAAGAAAAATATTAAGGTTATTGAGATTGGCTTGCCATTGGCTATTAGTCATTCATTTATAGTACCAGCGAGGTGCCCATGGTACCTGTCTGCATGGTATCTTGGGACATAATTTTGCTGCGTTGGTGCTTTGCTTGGGGAAAAACAATTATGAGAAAACAGAAAGCCCCTCTTCCTGGGCTGCAACCTTCTTAAAAACACCACAAAACCATCTCTTTCAGTTGTTGCTAAGGCCTAAAGGGACTCATTTTCCTTGGCTTATTTTCTTATTTCTCCCATCTGTAATGTCCTTTTACCCTCAGAAAAATCTCTTCATTTTTCTTTTTCCTGCTTTTGAAGGGACTCACTAGCATAATTGTTTTAAAATTCTTATGGCCCTAACTGGTGGCTCAGTGAATAGAATGCCGGCCCAGTGTATGGACATCCCAGATTTGATTCCTGGTCAGGACACACAGGAGAAGTGACCATCTGCTTCTCCCTCCCTTGCATCTTCTCCCTGTTTCTTCCTCTTCCCCTTCTTTAGCCAGTGTCTCAATTGGTTCCAGCATTGATCCCAAGCACAGAAGATAACTTTGTTGGTCTGAGCATGTCAGCCTCAGGCACTAAAAATGGCTCAGTTGATTTGAGCATTGGCCTCATGTGGGATTGTTGGGTGGATCCCCAGTTGGGCTGCATGCAGAAGTCTGTCTCACTATCTCCCCTCCTCTCACCTAAAAAAAAAAGTTCTTAACAAAGATGGAAAGGGAAATTTTAACTTTAAGTAGCTTCTGATTTCCACTCTGCAAATATTTATGACTAAACACCTGCTTTCGAGCTTGCAATGAGGGAATGTGTAAAGAGAGGAAGAACAAGTCTTAGTAAATTATTCTCACATAAAACATCACAAATGCAAGGAGAGGAGAAGGAGAAAGGACATTTGGGTTAGTCAAGTTTAAAAGCACTAGGAGAATGTAATAAGAACATCTTACTGAATAGTTCATATTTCCCTTCTTGACTATTTTCAACTATATTATCTACCCATATCTAAACTGCACACATCTCCAATTTTCTTTTCCATTCTTGCCTTAAAATGTACTAGAACAGGAAAAACTAAATGTAAGTTTTTATTGAAGTAAATCATCCAAAAATATCTTTTTGCAGAGGAGTGAAAATCTACTGTGTGCTGCATACAAGCTATAGAAGCTGCTAGGTCACGGGCCCTCTCTCCAACATTCTGTAACGAAACGTTGCAGCAGGCCACCATGATTGGCTGCTGACACAGAACAACCCATGCCTGGATTCCCCTCTGTAAGCAGCAGAAGTAGCAAGGGAAGGCTTGGCAGGGCCAAAATTCTGAGCTTGAGGAGCTCTACCTGTACCTGCATTAGGCAGGTAAGTGCAATGAGGAAGTGCAGCTCTCAATACTGAGGTCTGCCTTGTAGTGTCCCGGGCTCTCAGGATCTAAGGCATGGGCCATAGAATTCCCCTAATTTTATTTCTCAAAGGGATGAGAATAAGAAATTACAAGCAGACTACTACTTACTGCTGATTCTACCTGAGTCTGAGATCCAACCAGAGGTAGCCACCTAGAGCTTGAATCAAGGTCAAAAAGGAGTCTGAATAATGCCTTGCTCTGAGATGAGGTTAATGTAGCCCAGACTTTATAAAATCAAGAAAATCAACATGACAAGGTTTTTAAGGCCTGTGAACAATGAGTCTAACTGTTAAAAATGTTAGAATCTTATCTTTAAGTTACCCTAATACTTGTTTTTGGTCAGAAAAATATTCTGAAAAGTATAGCATGTTTCTCTAAAAATATTGAACCTATCTGGACCAGGGGTTGGCACACATTTTTGTAAAGGTCTAAATAGTAGATATTTTAGGATTTGCGGGCAACATATATTAGCAGTACTTCCTCTGTTGCATAATATCTGTTGTTTATTATATTTTGTTTTGGTTAAAACACTTTAAAAATGTGAAAACCATTCTTGCTTTGTAAATTTTTTTTTACAGGGACAGAGAGAGAGTCAGAGAGCGGGATAGATAGGGACAGACAGACAGGAACAGAGAAAGGTGAGAAGCATCAATCATCAGTTTTTCGTTGCGACACCTTAGTTGTTCATTGATTGCTTTCTCATATGTGCCTTGACCGTGTGCCTTCAGCCGACCTAGTAACCCCTTGCTGGAGCCAGCGACCTTGGGTCCAAGCTGGTGAGCTTTTCTCAAACCAGATGAGCCCGCGCTCAAGCTGGCGACCTCGGGGTCTTGAACCTGGGTTCTCTGCATCCCAGTCCGACGCTCTATCCACTGTGCAACCGCCTGGTCAGGCTTGATTTGTAAATTTTATAAAAACAGGCCCTGGACCAGATTTGACCCACCAGCCATAATTTGCTAGCCCCTAATCTAGAGCATTTCTAACCCAAACTGTATGTGGTCTTAAAAAACACATGGTTAGCAAGATGTAATGATAAGTGAGAGTGGAAGGACATTCTAAAATACTCTGGAAGATTATACTCTAGGAGCATGTGGAGCAAAACCACTAAGTGTAAGGTTCTTTTAAATGTACAGCGCATCTTGGTTTTCATAGTATCAGAGGCAGCACAGAAACAATTGCCTCCAACTGAGGAGATAGCACCAGACCTATTGCACAAAGGAAGGTTGGTTTTTGCAATGGGCATGTGGCATCAGGCTGGTTGTAGGTCTCTTATTTGTGGTGTGATCAAGTTAATTCCAATTAATATCTTTTTTTATTATTATTGAGAGGAGAGGAGGCAGAGACAGACTGCCACATGTGCCTCCACCTGAATCCACCTGGTAAGCCCCCTATGGGGCGATGCTCTACGCATCTGGGGTTTCTCTCTATTGTTCAACAACTGAGCTATTCTGAGCACCTGAGGTAGAGGCCATGGAACCACCCTCAGCACCTGGGGCCAACTTACTCCAATAGAGCCATGGCTATGGGAGAAGAAAAACGAGAGAGAGAAAGAGAGAGAAGTTAGAGGGGGAGGGGTAGAGAAGCAGATGGTAGCTTCTTTTATGAGCCTTGACCAGGAATCAAATCTGGGAGATCCACTCACCAGGCTGACACTCTACCAGACCCATACCATTTTTTTAAAAATGTCTCTAAGTTGTTTTGCCAGGCACGGATAAATCCAACTGTGGGTTAACCCTAGTTTCCTTTTACAAAGTAAGCATCTGACAGAGGCAATGTATATGTTTATTTATCTGGAATCAGTCCATATCCTTCCCTTGGTCACCCATATAACATCTATCCTCACTATCTTATTAAATACCCAGTGAAATGCCATTTGACTTTTACTTTTCTAGACAATTTTGTTGTTTACATGAGTTTGAAGATGACTCCTCTCCTCTCGGTGTCTTTTCTTTTTTGTCAAATGCAAGCTACATAATGTGTGGGACCCAGTGAAGACACGGGCCCTATATAAAACATTATTAAGAATTTCAAGGCAGCATCATTAGAGCATTCAACCATGCCTGGGGCCATTCTGATCTCAAGGTCCAGTGCTACAGGTCCTGAATGGAAGTACTGACACATGCCTGCTTTTGTAAGATTCAAATGGGAGGATGTATGTGAAAATACTTAGTAAATCACAACGTGGAACACCAATTTACCAGGATTTGTTAACTCTTTTAATAATTTATTTATATAAGCTCTGAATAGAATTTATTTATTTATTTATTTTACTGTTTCCCATTTTCTGGTTTGTAAATAAACTAAAAATCAGGAATCTGGCCCTTCATTTCTTCTATACTCCCCCCCTCTCAGGGCCCACATCTAGTTGGTGTTGGTCATGTAACAGGGTTCAGTAAATGGGCTAACCAATATGTAAATAATTAAATTTTTATTTTATTTTTATTTTATTCATTTTAGAGAGGAGACACAGAGTGAGAGAGAGAGAGAGAGAGAGAGAGAGAGAGAGAGAAAGGAGGGAGGAGCTGGAAGCATCAACTCCCATATGTGCCTTGACCAAATCAGTGCAGGGTTTTGAACTGGCAACCTCAGTGTTCCCAGGTCGACGCTTTATCCACTGTGCCACCACAAGTCAGGCCCAATATCTAAATAATTAGAGAAAAAATTCTGTGATGTCTTTAGATTCAGGTGATAAAGAAATGCACTCAACTTTTTATGTGTGCTTTGATTATAAAAATTTTATAAACTTCTATACAATTAAAATGCACATCTTTATTCATAACTGATTTATTTAATTTTTAAAAGCTTGTACTAGTATTAAAGAAAGTTATATTTTTTGCAGGCAAAAGGGATTCTTGTAGTGCAATTACTGTGTTATGAATAAAACTCAACGAGTAATTGAATTACTGGCTACCTCAAAGCAGATATTCAGTGTGAGTTCACAAGAACATGATTCATACCCAAACACTACAGGTCTGTTTGAGAGGTTAAGGTACTAAATGGATCATGAGGAATTTCAATGAATTTAAATTACGTATGTGTGCAAGTAAGAATGTAGTTAGTTTCAAAGATCTATGTTTGCGAGGAGAAAACTGCTTTTTACTTTTATGGTTATAGTCAGAACTGCTGACACATACAATAACCACTAAAGTCTAATGTGCTCTTAAATGAAAATGAGCTATAGACATTGTTGGAATTCCTTTTCAATAATTCTATTGGCTCTCCTGATTCTCTTATTGTATTGTCATTATTATTATTATTATTATTGTAGATTATAGGATGATTAAACTATAAACAGTATTTTTATTTTTAATTATTTTTTTCTTTTCCAAGTGAGACGAAGGGAGATAGAAAGAGACTCCCACATGCGTCCTGACTGGGACCCACCTGGCGACCTCATCTGGGACCAATGCTCTGCCCATCTGGTGCCATGCTCACAACTGAGCTATTTTAGCACCTAAGGTGGAAGCTCCACAGAGTCATCCTCAGCACCAGACGCCAACGTGCTTGAACCAATCCAGCTATGGCTGCAGGAGGGGGCAGAGGAAGGGATGGAGAAGCAGATGGGTGCTTCTCCTGTATGTCCTGACTGGGAATTGAACCCAGGACATCCACATACTGGGCCGATGCTCTACCACTGAGCTTACCGGCCAGGGCCTATAAATAGTACTTTAATATAGCTTAGAATACTTTCAGGTGATGTTAAAAGCAGGTATTGATAATAATATTCATATTTTTAATTAATGCTTTGAGGAAATAATGCAGCAGTAATCTTGTGTGCTTCAGAGAACCTCTGGATTTATATCCACTTACAATATTCAGATGTTAAATTAATAAATCTCCTTTGTGAGAGTGATTTTTTATGTGTGTATGCCTTCCATAGTTAAAAATTAATGTTTATACTTTTATTTCTGCTTCAGAGTGTGAAAAATTCCTTAATTCAAAAATAAATACAAAAACCAAAAAGGTAAAGTGACTAAGCAAAGAAAAAAAGTCTTGTAGATACAGACAACAAGTATGGTAATTAGGAGAGGAGAAGGGGGTGGGGGAGGTGGAAGGTGGTGAAGGGGTTAAATGGTGATGGAAGGAGACTTGACTTAAGGTGGTAAAAACAACACAATGTACAGATGATCTGTTGTAGAACTGTACACCTGAAACCTGTATAATTTTGTTAATCAATGCCCCCCCAATAGATTCAATAAATAAATAAGTGCAAAAACCAGACTTCACTCAAAAGTTTTTATCATCTTGTTCCCTAGAACTCAATGGATATAAAGGTAGTGAATGTGGTTTCTTCCCAATCCATCTATTGGGCATCATCAGGTCATGTAACTGCATGGTGCCTTCCCAGGACAGTGGAGAAGTAAAAGAGTTAGTGCCTCTTTTCAGTTTATAATCTCATTGGGGAGACAAAACAGGGAAATAAAAGTTAAGTAACTTTTTTAAAGAATGCAAACATTTAAATGGCACATAAGTGGGCAGTCATATCTGTAAGAATTCTGAAGTAGACACTTTATAATATATCTTAAAGCTAGGTTAAAAGGTGGCTATTTGCATTACATTATTGGATACAAATTCATTTCTTTTCAATACATTTTTTTTGTAATCCATTCTTAGACATTCATATATTACTGACTGGACATAGGGATGATTTATTTCTTCTAAATAATCATTATATGCCCATTATTCTAGCCTTCCATTGTAGATTGTCTCTCTATATCATTATTACTCATGTTAGGTATTAAGTTTATAGGAAGTGAGACTAATAGTTGTTGAGTTTTTCTGTAAAATCTAGTGTAGTTGAGGTCCTGATACATGATTGTAATGCTGGTGGCCAAGGCCAGGTTGGTTCATACTGGATTTGGGCAGACAGTAGAGGAACTACAGAGTTGAAATGTGTCAGGCCATACCCATTTAGTGGAGGCTTGCAAATGAACAATAAAAGGAAACGAGCTAATAAACAAAGGAAAATCTGCTATTCGCAGTAAGGGCAAAGGAGCCAGGAAACTTGCACCTCACAGTGGCGGGAGAGGTATCTGGGAGAATCGGCACCCAGGGGCAGCACCCATAGCCTTATATAGGTTATGCTCACGTGCCTCTGCCACGTGCTCATGAGCTAATCAAGCAAAGTGCTTGCAGCTGGTAATCCATGAGCAAGCCTAATGCAGCTGCTCCACAATGGTGTTTTATGTTTTCTTAATTTTTTTTAAAATAACCACTTTATGCTTGATTTTACCCATGGTATTAACTATATAGACCCGTTAAAGTAATTAAGCTAACTCTTGAAATGTCCTATAGTTCATAACTCAGCTTTTAAAATGGTGCCTATTGTGTGTTATATAACTACAAATTGCATAGACACAGAATAGAATCAGAGAAAAGCTGGAACTTTTCAGTGTATTACTTTCAAATGACAGAACTGAAACAATTTAGCTAGAGGCGGATTAAGGTTGGTTGAGTTACCTGGCGTGGAAGAAGATATTGGGCCCCTTAAGAAAAAGAGGGAGACAGGGAAAATAAAAATACATGTTAACCATATTTTTAAATGAATTAAAAAATATTATATACTATTAATGTTAAAATTGCACATATGAAACCAAATTTGGTGTCAGAAAAAGTGTAAAGTTGGGGTTCTGTGGGGGTGGGGGGCAGGGCGCGTGTCTGGTGCACCCATGCCCGCAGTTAAATCCGCTTCTAACTTACCAAAGAGTTTGATATTCTCCCTTCATGGTCAGATAGCGAGTGGATGGGGGTGACAGAGCTTCAGGAGCAGGGCAGCAGTCTTCTAGCTCGGTTGGTTTTGGCGAGTGAGCGCCTTAGAGACGCAACACCTGAAACAGGGCCCGGTGCTCTCGGTTTGGATCTGACCTAAGAAAATGCCAAGCAAAGAGCCCAGAGCTGGGGGCCCTTGGGGGATCGGAGGAAGGAATGGACTACAGGTGCCGAGCCTGTGAGTCAATGCAGAAGTCTGATTTGGCGGTGTGGGTGTGGCACAAGCGGCTCCAACGTGGGGCTAGGAACCGAACCGATTGCAACAGGTGAGTTGAATTGATACTAATCGCCTTCAGAGCACGGGGTGGGAGACGCGGGGGTCAGATAATCCTGCGGTACAAACTCGTCAAGCGGAGTCTATCACTTCAGGGAGCTCAGCATCCCTTCAAGGACACGGACATTTCACCAATTAACTGGGACATGCAGGTAAGTGCACATGGCAACAGAGAATGCCCTTTGGAAGCTCGGTAGCAGGGCTGATGAATTCTTCACGGAGAGGTTAGGGACATCATTACAGAGGAGGTGATATTTGACACAGGTTTGTAAGGAGGAGTGGGATTTCACCGAGCAGAGATTAATGGCACTCCAGGCAGAGTGAGTGCATCATGTGAGCAAAGGCGAGGAGACCTGAAACTTTGTGATATTTTTCTTGATGTTTCAGTTTCTTTTATTGGTAATAAGAGCTTTTTTGTGCCTGTGAGAAAAGGTTTTAAGGAAATGGTGAGGGGCTTGGGTCAGAGGTCTGTCTTCTCCCTCCCATTCCATGTCCAACTGGAAAGCTCCCATTCTGGGGACTGGGCGGGTACATTTTGAACTGTCAGTTCAACTGCCTTGATCTCTCTGAGAGGCTGGAGCATGTGTCAACAAACTAGGCTAACCAGGTACTGTCTCCCAGAAGTCCATTCTGGAGCATAAGGGACACAATAATGGAGCAAGGATGAAATTATTCCTCAAAATAGGGTATCCTAGGCTAGACCATTTGTTTGGGTCTCTTCCTACAAGGCCAGAGCTGTCAGGTCTCTACCCTTTTGGAAGCTTGATCCACCTTTTCCTAACAAATTGTTTGCTGATGTTAGCTAGAGTTGGTTGTTGCTGTTTGCAATTATGATATATTAAAAAATGAGATGACTTCTTCATGTAAATTACAAGGGAGGTTGAGGAATGAGGTAATAGCTAAGCCTTAGAAATTTAGAAGGAATGAGGTTATGACTAAGTCAAGGTGAAGGTGAAAGCTTGAAGTAACATCACAGTCAACAAAGGTGCTAGAAGCTGCTTACTGTAGTTTTATCTTTTAACTCTTTATTTGTCTGTTATGAAGTGGCTAGATCAGAATTATGAAATAATACCTGAAGTTCAGGTAAGCATCAGATATCTCTCTATCAAATAGCTTAATATCAATAAGCACCTACTTCAAACAAAGCACTTTGGGATTACAAAGAAGTGCTATGGCAGTGCTTGTGGCCAGAGGGAAAAGCTAAAGCATGATTTGGTATGTTCTGATAGAAAGATATATAAGAAGTTCACAGAAGACATAATCATAGGAATCTTTAATGTTTAATTATTTAATTCTTATATCTTTTCTCATAAAAGTTACTTTGACACTCAATCCCAACTTCTGTCAACAAATATGGCAGCAGAAACCCTCAACCTTTTAAAGAGTTTGTCATATTCAAAAAATATAGGTTGAGGATTTAGCAGGGGTCCCCAAACTTTTTACACAGGTGGCCAGTTCACTGTCCCTCAGACCATTGGAGGGCCGCCACATACAGTACTCCATACACTGACGACCAATGAAGAAAGAGGTGCCCCTTCCAGAAGTGCGGTGGGGACCAGATAAATGGCCTCAGGTGGCCACAATTTGGCCTGTGGGCCATAGTTTGGGGACCTCTGATTTAGAGCTTTGAAAGCTCTTGGTCTGAGCTAACCTAGATTGGTGTGTACTTTGAATTTGTGGTTCAACCAGATAATAAAATAGAATAAACTTGGGGACTGTCTAGAAAGAAGAGGTTCCATCTGGGGAAGATTATGGTATGTCATCTTCCCTTGAAAAAAGGGAAAAGTGGAGCTGGTTGATCAATCATCCAAGGAATCACAGTGCCCCATCATGATAGTTACTTCAGAATAATTCATACATAACACCTGAAGCATATTTCATAAATTAGATAATCTACAACTTGACCAAATAAATGATGGTTATGAGCTCTCTCCAGACCCAATTTAGCTTTAAAAAACTATACTCCAAAGACACGTTAGAACTCAAATTCTATAAAGCATCGCTTATTGGTAATACTTGATTATCTTGCAGCCTCTACGCTGATAAGCATATCAGAACAATGACAGGTTAAAAGGGGTTCACTTTTCATGCAAGCTGCTGCTCTTTGTGATATTTGTCTCTTGGCTGGTATGGTTGTAGCCCTAGTGAAAACTCATACGGAGTTTAAGGAAATGTTAATCATAACTTCTCCCCAAGGGTCTACAAATGATACATCCTTAAATATGTACTGTCAAGTTGCTTGTTGAGCATTCTGGTCACAGAGAGGGCTTTCCTAAGTCAGCATAGTGTTTCCCGCAGGTGCATAAAGCAGTGATAGAGTGTGAGTGTATACGCTCCCACCTAGAAAAGCAGAGCAACAGTAAAGGAAGCTGATCGTTGTCAGTCTTCCTCCTACAGGAGGTTTTACATCCCTTAAATTACTTTCCTAAAGTGAAACTAGAGAGTACACTTCTAACTCTTGCATTTCCAGTGGGCCATTTCATTCAATACTTTTTGAATGTCTAAATGACAAAATAGAGAATTATTGAAATTCTAACCCTATATGTTTTATATGGCCCGGAGAATAAATACCTCGCATGGCAGTGCAAGGAATATAAAAAATATACTTCTCTGTTTTGCATACTTTATTAACAGCCACTGATTAGCAGTGATGTGATAGTTATATGAACTTTCTAATAGTTTCTCTCTTTTTTTTTACATATGAATTAATGATTGCGATGTATTTAAGGGTCAATGTATATCCCATCTTTTTATCAAATGGTTTTCATGGATAAATTATAAAGAGAAGATATTTCTAAAAAGCATCATTTTGGCAAATGTTTTCTTTCGACTTTTTCCCCCTTGTATTAACAAGGGAAATTTATTCATGTTTGATTTATTTACACTGTTTATTAAAATGGTGTGCTATATAAAATCTAGTTAAGGCTTTCACTTTCATCATTTTCTTTTTAAGTGAGAGAAGGGGAAATAGAAAGACAGACCCCTTCATGTGCCTTGACCAGAATCCACCTGGCAACCCCTGTTTGGGGATGATGCTCAAATCAACCAAGCTGTTTTTAGCACCTGAGGCTAATGCACTGGGAACCAACCAAGCTATCCTCAGTGTCCAGGCCCGTGATCAAACCAATCAAGCCACTGGCTGTGGGAGGGGAAGAAGGAGAGAAGGGGGGAGAGAGAGATAAGCAGATGCTCACTTCTCTTGTGTGTCCTGACTGGGGATTGAACCCAGGACATCCATACACAAGGCCAATGCTCTATACTCTGAGCAAACTGGCCAGGGCCCATATTAATCATTTTTTACCCCCTCTTTTTTTAAAATAAAATATGATTTTATTGCCCATCTCTTTATTGAAACTTTCCTCTCCTTTGGCCTTTGCCCCACAAACCCCTACGATCTTCAGTCCTCATGGGACTCCTTCTGAATTTAGAGATCATCCCCTGAATTCTCCCTTAACACCCCAATGCAAAACTGATTATATAAGCACAATCTGTGATCCTCAACCTGAAGACTCTAAATCAGAATGAGTAAGGCCTGAGTAAGAACATAGGAATCTTAGTTTACAAGATTGGAGTCCCCTTTGTATTTTCCTTGCAGTCTTAGAGATTGTTACAGTTCTTTTTGTAAATGCTTTTCTTATATTTTTTTATTGAACTTATTAGGATGACACTAGTTAAAAAAATTATACAGGCTTCAGGTGCACAGTTCTACAACACATCATATGTACATTGTATTGTGTGTTCACCACCCCAGTCAAGTCTCCATCCATCACCAATTTCCTTATTTTTGATTCCAAAATTTATGTCTTCAAGCATGGTCCCTTCATCTTAGTTCCATTCTTTATCTCCTAGATCAGTGGTTCTTAACCTTTTTTGAGGTACCGAACCCACCAGTTTCATATGTGCATTCACCGAACCCTTCTTTAGTGATAAATAAAATATGTGTTTTTTTCCAAATTCAAGACATAGGTATATGTTTTTTACTGGTGCACAAAATGAGCCGTGCATGAACATCACCTTGCTCAAAGAACAAAACCAACAAAGTGCATGAACTCACAACAAATTACGGGATTACTTTAATCTGGCCTCTGCGGCAGAGGCTTCTCCGAACCCCTGAGACTGACTCATCGAACCCCTAGGGTTTGATAGAACCCAGGTTAAGAACCACTGTTCTAGAGTATGCTGCAACTATTCATGTGACTACATTATAAACCTACAAAAGGTTATATTTTGTGCATGGTGTGTACACATATACCATGCTACCCACTTTATACACATCACCTCATTTAATGATTGCAACAATCCCAGGAACTAGAGGTTATTAGTTGCACTTTCCTGTTTAGGAATTTCTAACTCAAGGAGGTCACCCTCCCTTATACAATATTGAAGGATCTAGTTGACTGGACAGTGTGGATTTTTCTCTTTGCATTAACTAAATTTTTTAGACAGAAATATAAAATTGATTCTGTATTTTCCTTTTCTAAAATTGATTTCTTTTTCTGAATTCCATTTCTTTCTGTGCATAGCCCCAAAATCTTTACAAAGATATACCAGAAACATTATGCTAAGTGTTATATAACCCTTCTACAATATCATGAGCTAAAAGCTATTATTACAGATGAGAGAATTAGAGAGGTTAGTATCATGTCCAATTCAATGAGGCAGGGGATAGCAGGACAGGGATTTGCTTGCACTATCAGCTAGCTTTCTCAACCATAACGCTATACTCAATAGAAAATAAGGACCCTCCTGGCAATCGGGCACAATAATGAATAGGAGTTTAGAGTGCCCTACTAACTCTGAAGGCATAATGTAAAAAAAGATCCCACTGTTTCTTAAAACTGAGTCAGTCCACATTTGGGAGAAAAAAATGCCACATCGTGGAATTAGAACCAGCATTCAGCTCACACAGTTTATTAGAGACTCTGTGTATGTGGTGGCTGGGAATCAGAAATGAACTCTGCAGATTGTTCCAGATGAATAGTTCTTATTGTAATTATATAAGTAGTGATGTAATTATTGCAGCATTTCCCAAATAGAATTGTCAGGAATGATATAAAATAAGTATTACTAGTGTAGTAAAACTAGAGATGCTGATTAGAATATTTTAATAAAATTCCTGATTCTGCCTGTATTTGAGTCTTGGTAGGGATTAGGAGGTGATCATATGTCAATTGATTTTGAATGAAAATTAACAGTACAAATGATTTGTTCATAATGATAGACTAAGGTTCATCTGCAAGTTTACCATGTAAATAAATCAGGCAATTTCAGAAACTTTATGATATATTAATTTGTAAAATAACTATAGGTTTTAAACCACTAATGAAATTACTAAACTCTTGGAATTTCACATGCCAAAACAAACATTTATTTTTTGCTTCAAAAGTCCCCAAGTATGCTTTCTTATAAACCTGAAACTATGCTAAAATTTGAAAAAATAATAATAATTCCCATATTTAGGTCAATTGGTGCTACCTTAGTATGTGAGAGGACCAAGAAGATACAAAAGAAACAAAATCAGGCCTGGCAGGGTAGCTCAGTTGTTTAGAGCATTGTCCCGGTATGCCAAGGTAGTGGGTTTGATCCCTGGTCAGGGCACATACAAGAATCAACAAGTGAATACATAAGTGAATGGAGTAGCAGGTCAGTGTTTCCCTCTCTCTCTGTCTCTCCCACCCTCTCTTACTAAAATTAATGAATAATAAAACAAAATCATTTCCTTTGTCATTCTTGTTGTTTTCCATCTAATCTTGAACTAATTTATTCATGAAGAAATGGATTCTTTTATCTCCAAAAACATAATCATTTAACTTAACCCTTATTAGTATTTTGACATCTGTTGATACTTTAAATTGACTGAGGGTTTTGTTGTTGTTGTTAATATCCAGATCACTTGGAATTTGGGCATCAAATCAAATGGTTAGCAGGGAGGAAGGAGCTTACTTCATTCTAAGAAGAATATAGGAGTAAAAAAAAATGAAATGTTACAAAGGCAAAGAAAATAAATAATCAGAATATGCACTACCATATTAGAACATCTATGAAGTGGGAGGGAATAACAGAAGTAAACAGTGTATGTTACTAAGTTGTGCCTTTTTCTCCTCTTTCTTTTTCTTATTTTAGAGAGAGAGGAAAGGAGAGAAAGAGAGAAAAACATTAATTTGTTGTTCCACTTATTCATTGGTTGACTCCTGTATGTGTCCTGACCAGGGATCAAACCTGTAAACCTACAACCTTGGTGTATTGGGAGGATGCACTAACTAATTAAGCTACCTGACCAGGGCCAGTTGTGTCTTTCTTAACCCTTTGAGTAGTGAGTTGTTTTTTTGTTTTTTTTTTTTTATGCTCACTGACCCCCGGGAGTGAGTCTTTTTTTTCAAAAAATGAAATTAGTTCCAGTTACAGTTTTATTAACTTAAAATCATGTTTGTTTGATTATCAACTTATGGAAACAAGAACAACATACATTTGCCTTTTTTAATGTTGCCTTACACATTTTTAAAATAAAAAGTTTTGTTATCTCATGCAATTCTCATGTATCTCCCATCTGTAAATAAAGAAGTATTGTTATTAGCAGAATCTCAAATATGTCCTTGCATATGATGACATTCTTAGGAAAATTTATAGGTATTTTTATTTATTCCTTATGTTTAAAATTTTTCAAACTGTGGTATTCCTCAAAACATGGATGCAGACAAAGTGGTTTGTTACATTCAATGCACACCACCTTTGTGTCCCTCCCTTTATGCTTTCCTCTTGTAGTATGTTGACATATGAAGCATTTTCATTGTGTCTTATCCTTTGAGGCTGTTGCCGGGACTGATATTGGGAAGTGACACTCTGAAAGATGAAGTTTGTCTCCTACTGACAATGGTCGGCCTCCTCTGGGTGATTTCCTCTCTTTCACAAACTCCTCCAAAAACTGAAGTCATGTAACTGTGGTCTTCTTCCAGTCTTCACCTGCTACATAATATATGAGTTCAAAACAGCAATGTCAATATTATGAAAAAAAAGTTTTATATACCATTTCATGGTTGGTTTTTCCTATATTTCCTGTGAAAGTTATTTGCAAATCAGCCTTATCAATTAAACCCATATTCTCATTATACCTAACCACATGTAGTGGCTTGGTAATGCTGTGTCCAGTAGTGTAATCACTCTTGCCAGTTTCAATCATCAAATCCTCATGAGTTGTAGTTAGCATGTTGACCCATCTTTGAGCTAACACGATTATAGTATGTCTTGAGACACATTCACTTTTTTTTATATTCTCCAGCTTAAAGTTTAAAGACATACATGTACAATTGTACTCTGGATGGTCAGGAGGCACAAGGATGTACATGACAAACAAACTACTCAAAGTGTTAAGGACAGGAGCTATTATTTATTTTTCTTTGCATCTCCAGAAGATAGCTGTACTTTGTCCATATTAGAGGCTTAATAAATATTAGTTGAAATATTATAAAACTTTAATTCATTTTAAGTATTTTTCTCAAAATTGATTTATAACATTTTAAGATTATTATGTAAAAACTAACTTTAATAACAAATATCTAAATGCATGTATACTGTGGTATCCATAGTGGGTTCAGTGTGAAGTGGATAACCCCAGGAGGGGGCTATTATTAACCCCCTTAAGAGATGAAAGCATTGAGTAACAGAGAAAGCTGGCAACCTAGCTAAGTCCCACATCTAGTATCTGTCAAAATAAGGGTTACCACTTTTCAAAACTGTCCTCTTATTTTCAAGGTTTGGTTTCCAAATGTATAAAGGTTTTTAAAAGTTTTATTTCCTCTTATCTTTGGCATCCTGGCCCATATTTCTTACTCTGAAGATTCCTCCAGTGATATAAAAAGAAAAATGGATCCAAGAACATTATCATTGCTGGTGTCTTATTATTGACATTTCTAATGCAAACATCGTCTTGCTTGTGTCTCAGTAGATCCCTCATCCCCCAGCATCACTCCCTTCTCTTGAATATTCCTGTCAATTCCCCCAACCTTACACTCATAAAACTCTTGAGCTCATCATCTCCATTCACTCAATAAATATCTACCAAAACTTGACTGAGCTCCGGCATTCTTAGATATAGTAGCAGGGCAGCACACTGCACTCCTCTATAGCCAGGGAAGATTTACTGCGCATTCCCAAGCCTGAGGGAAGAAAGAAGCCCTCTTTCTGACAGCACCACTACAACTTGAGTCATTTTGCCTGCTTCAAGATTAGACACAAAGGAATATGTGAACAGTTTCTTGTCAGAGGGATTCAGTTCACTGCCTTCTGAAATCAAGTGTTATGCAGTTTCTTAGTGTTCAAGAATTGAGCCTGCTGAGGTGTGTGAGGTAAACTCAATAGTTCCTAAAGGAAACATCTATCATCTTTTCCCTTACAAATGGAAGGATTTGACGACCATGGCCTCAATTCAGAAGAATATGTAGTTTGACCCTCAGAAATATTCTACCACAGAAGCCACCATGCTTCTCTTTGAAATAAATGCGGAACATGGACGGTCTCCTAACTTTTATTATAAAAAAATCTACCAGAAAGTAAGAAATATAAACTCCCTATAACCTAAATAATATGCCTTGTATGTTACTGTATTTGTAAAAATTACCTCCCATTCTCAGGATAATAGAGACCCATTCACAAATGATAATCACTTGACTTTTCCAAGGCAAAATATAGCTCCCTCGCTTTTTTTATTTGTCCTGTTACTTTCTCTCTAGCTGGCCTGATGTTTCTTAAGATACAATGATCTTCCTTAATTACCTTTAATGTAACAGGAAAAAGGCCAATTAGCATTCACTGTTCAAGATAGACAAGTGTCCTCTGGTTTCTATTCTTTGCAAATGTTTGATTTTCCAAATGTGTTTTGAGACTTTGCAGAGAATTAACTGATCAGCTAGATATAATTAGATCAAGTTGATCAAGTAATGAATTGGTCAGCTTTATCTTATTTCCAAAAAGGGCCACTTATTACCTGTACAAAATATAACTGAGCCTATTGCTAAATTTACCTATCTCACATTTTCTAAGTGTTTCTATTATTGTCATGGCTTGATTGTTCCAGTCTGAACAATAAAATATTCTCTTCCTGTTGAAAATGGCTTCAGCAAGATTTCAAAGCAGAAATCTATAGATAGTCCACCCACCCACTACTTAAGACAGTCCCTTTGGAAATAGGTTGCTTCCCATATCTTTAACATTATGCGTAGGTCCTGGCTGGTTGGCTCAGTGATGAGTGTTGGCCCAGCATGTGAATGTCCCAGGTTTGATTACAGGTCAGGGCACACAGGAGAAGTGGTCATCTGATTCTCCACTCTTCCCCTCCCGCTACGCTGTCTCTCTCTCTCTCCCCTTCCCATAGCTATGGCTGCATTGGTTCTAGTGCATTGGCCCCGGGTGCTGAGGATGGCTCCATGGAGCCTCTACCTCAGGCACTAAAATTAGCTAGGTTGCAAGCATGGCCTCAGATGGGCAGAGCATCAACCACAGACTGGGATCACTGGACAGATCTCAGTCAGGGTGTATGTGGTAGTCTGTCTCTCCTTCTCCCATCCTCTCACTTGGAAAAAGAAGAAAAAGGACATGAGTATAGAGGACATGGAAAGGTGTGCTGAGAGAATGTAATGGGACTGCCAAGGCTTTTGCCCTCGAGAACTACTGAATAACACAAGGAAGTAGCATAGACAGGAAACAATAAGTAACATGGCCGAAACCAAAGTGGTGTCAGGTGCTCTATAGAAACTATAGCAGATAGAACTGGCCCAGAAAGACAGTTTCAGAAGGATTAAGACTCTTAGGAGGGCTCCTTTTCTTTTTCTGAGGCTCGCCACCTTCCAGAATACAATAGATATTTGTTGAACTGAATTAAAATTTCTGCACTGGATTATGTCTAACTAGTTTTTGTATATTTTGCTTCAAGCAAATTCTTCTCTACCTCTCCTTGTCTTGTTTTTTGTTTAGTTTCTTTTTCTTTGTATAATCATTAAAGTGGGAGATTAGAAGAATGACAGAGCCCCAGTGTATGTAAATTTAATGTCATTTTTATGGTTTTCTTACTGATATGGTGAGGAACTTTAACAAGGAGAAGAATACATATTGGTAGGCAGAGAATAATGTTAATTACTCAGGTAAGGTAAAGGTAGTTTTTCACCATAACTTAACAGAGCACTATCATCAAGCCTGCTTTAACTAACATGACCTTTTGCAGTGCTGATCGAATGGAAAAGTGGTATAAATCTGGGAGACATACAAATAGGTTGCATGGAAGACTCAAAAACAGATTGAGCAAACTGGGTTGAATGAGTCAAATACATAAAATGACATTTAGTTGAGGGACAATAAGAGGGGAAATACATTAAACTTCTAGAAAAGAGTAGTAGTAATACTAGCAACCACTATCAGCTAAGTAAATACAAATGCATATTTTGCATCTCCAGCAGATTGCTATGCTTAGATGCTTAATAAATATTAGTTGAAGTATTTTAAAAATCCAATGTAGTAAGGTAGCTATAGGGTTTTCATTTATATATTTTATGCATGCAAGCTGACTGTATTTCCATAGAAAAAGACCTGAAGAAAAATACTTTCTTGATCAAAGCAAAGCTTATATGATGATTTATCAAATTAAGAACATACTTAGCCAAAGCATCTTCATAAAACATTGTAAGTGCTGAATCAAATCCTTACTAAGGGAAAAGGACATTCTTATTTATTTTGTTTGCTTTATTGAACTTGTTTGGTTCTAAAGCACCAAGTGTAATAAACCATGCCCTTCATAAAATAACCAATTTTTGATGTCGCCAAGTAAAATTTTAAAAAGGAGCACTCTCACTTAAAGAGGCTTAGTATTTCTAATCTTAGGCAAAACTGCATTTGTGTGTGTCAGTGTTTACCTGAAACTTAGTGTTCATGAAGGAATGTGAAATACAATCTGGTATCTAGAAAGCAAGTGCCGTCCCCTTGTGTGAGGAGGAAAGCATCATTAGTGAGTCTTGTTTGGGGAGATATTAATCATCTGCCTCTCAGTCACTGGCATAAAAATCTCAAGTTGTTTCTTAATGCAGTTTACTTTTTTTTTATTACAGCCAAAATGGCAGGGGAGTTATTCTGATCATAGCAAATGTTTTGTTTAAACATCTTTCCCTTTTATTTCGTAAGTGAAATAAAGCCCCGAGAGGAAAACATGGACTCTGGTCATAAATCATGTCTTTCTCTCTCAGGAGCCACTCTATGTGAATATGTAGCCAAATTTCACTCTAAATCTCCTGTGCTTACCAGTGGTGCTGGTGACATTTTCTCCTGGAGGAAATTAAATTTGCCTTCACCCAGCCCTTCAAATGACGAGCTTTGCCTCTCAGCAATTGGCTGTCCTGGCAGAGCTCCATCCTTGAGATACGGTGATGCATCACTGTGACAGACAGAACAGGTTTGTAGGGTAACTTTCTGTTGCTGGTTGGGGCTGCAGAGTGCTCTGTGGACAGAAGATGAACAGCATCCTTTTGAGCAGGGAGCTGTTTTCACAGCTGCTTTGTTGACTGAGATGTGCCCTAAATGAAAACTTCTTTTTCATTGTACTAGACTGTAGCCAAGGAGCTGGGCCAGTGAGGAGAGAGATATCCAGATGTTATTGGAAGCTCACTTCCTCCCCATTTAGGTGGGAATGCAAAGAGTGGCTGAGTAGATCTGCAGAAGATTCAACTGTTGTTACCAGCCCGAGTTCTAGAGATTTCTCCTTACTAATGAGGACAATTCTTTTGCCAGGAATGTCTGTTGTTAAGAGTTGCATCGGCGTGGCCTATTGCCCTATCTCCTTATCACTATGAGGAGCACGTGGGGAGGGCTGGCCTGTTGAAGTCCTTCTGAGTACATCCAGCTCCCCCACACTCGGCCTAAGCACATCTTGGTGGGAGATAATGAGACCCCAGGGGAACTTGTGTGGTGTTTTCCTGCTTCTAAGTTTTCCCTCAAAATAAATTATGTTTCATATTTATACCCCATGGCACTATGCTGTGTGTGTCTATGCCCACCCCTCTTTGCACAACAGCTTGACTTCTAGGCTTGTGAACATTTTAAATTCAGTCCACTGGTTTGCTTTGCCAGCCACCTGAAAGGAAGTGAGGGTCACAAAATCTCTCAGAATCCCGTGGGGTGCTGAGCAAGGGCCATCTCCTCAGGGCCTTCCCCTTGAACACTCATCCCTTCCTTTCTCTTTTGATCCATCTTGAGTCTTCCTTTTCCCAAGTGGACGAATAATGGCAGAAAAGCAGTCAAACTGGATTACAGGTTATCCAAAAAAAAAAAAAAAAGAAGAAGAAGAAAAAGAAATTACCCATTTCCTTACCAGCCTTGTCGTATTGAAAAGAAATACAACATACACCCAGAAATCTGGTACTATACTCCCTAATGCCCATTGCTAATTAGGTATTATCCACCTGTTTTATGACCATATAGAACAAAATAGTTTGTTTCTGCCCCTGGTACTGTGTGAGGTCTCCTTCCAGTACCCATAATCCTGTGCATACAGTAATCTTTCCTTCATCGGCATCCGCCTGCATCTGAAGCAGATTTCAAACTAATGAAGAAAACTGATGGTGTGCTGGGAAAGCAGGGAGTGACTCTGGATGGCATCAACAGCAGGAATGTTGACCAAAAATATGAATATTGTGGCTGGAGATTTAGGTCCTCTCTGCAGATATTTTGTTTTAATTTATTCTGCAAATATGCAGGAGTTTTTATTACTTAAAATAAAGTTTTTGCTTCTAGCCCTATGGTTGCAAAGATAGCTATTGCTCTGTAAATCAGCATAGGATTATCTGCTCTCTTCATCAGTCTGAGAGTCTAAGACAAAACATAGCACTAACTGAGGACAGGTAGTACCAACAATTCATCTTAGTAGTGTGTACTTTACGTCAGTTTTCCAAGGAAAATACACTAAAAAGATAGGATATGTAAATGAATCATCACATAGTTAAATATGTGAAAACAAATTTTACATGTTTATCTGATTTCATGTTTTAAACATTTATTTTCTATCACAAGTAGGTCTCATTTTGAGAAGTTTGGTGTTCACACAAATAACTGTTTGTTTCTAAATGGTTCTTCATAGTTTTCCAAACTGAAAACAAGTTCTAGGTTTACAAGAATGTAAATATAGAAAGCCTTATTTCTGTCTTTCACATCACATTTAGATTTTAGAATGTGGTCAATGTTAAAAATTGTAGCTGACAAAAAAAAATTGTAGCTGACCCATGTTAGTAAGTATAAAAGACTCACTTGATCCTTAATACCAAAAAATTTGATGGGACATTTACTAAAAGACGGCAGAAACTGAAGGAAGCTTAGCAGCTACATCTGATTGTGGCTAATGTTCACAAAAATGAAATCTAAATTCTTGGATAATTATTCTGATTATCCATATATTATCTGAATCAATTAAAATTTAAATAATTTCATGTTTGGATTAGATAAAACATTAATGCTTACATATACATGTTGGGTTGATACATAGTGTCAAAATAGCAGGCCAGTATGTAAAATGTGCATTTAAAGATCTTTCTATTAACCTTGGAACAGAAGGGTAAACAGATGCACAGGAAACAGATTTTCTTATTATTTTTCTTACACTGGACATTAGCCATTGTTTTTTGTTACCATTGATCTGTACCTCATAGACAAATTACATTTGAGAGTGTTAATACTTTCTATGCATTTAGAATGACTGGAGATATTGGCTCGGGATTGTCATCAATATCTAACTTATACACTTGCTTGTAAAATACAAACAATGACAAGAAGTAGCAATACCTAAATATTTACAACACTTTCCATTTTAATATAGTGTATAATTTAATAATACATTTTAATATAATATAAAATTATATGCATGATTCTATTTAGTCAGACCAGTCTTGCAAATGTAACTATTATCATTAACTAGTTTACAGAAAAATACAAAATAATAAAGAATAGAAATGAACACGTCACTCGAAAGTTCTGAGTAACTGAGCAACTTGAATAACTAACTCACTTCACTAGCAACTTTAAAACTGGTCCTGTAGGCCTTGGCTGTTTGGCTCAGTAACAGAGCTTCAGCCCAGCATGTGGATGTCCAGTTTTAATCCCTGGTCAGGGCACACATGAGAAATGACCATCTGCTTCTCCACCCCTCTTCCTGCCTCTCCCACTTCTCTCTTTCTCTCCCCCTCACACAGCCATGACTCTATTGGTTTGAGCAGATTGGCCCCAGGCACTGAGGATGGCTCCCCGGAGCCTCCATCTCAGGCTCTAAAAATAGCTCGGGTGTGAGTATGGCCCCAGATGGGCAAAGCATCAGCCCTAGATGAGGTCACCGGGTGGATCCCTGTCGGGGTGCATGTGGAAGTCTGTCTCTATATTACCCCTCCTCTCACTTGAAAAAGAAAAAAAACTGGCAATATAAATTAAAAATTATTTTTATCCATGTGCAGCTAAATATCAGAGAGCTGGGTATATATTTGCCAGTTCATTGCCCTGAGGATCTGCACCCAGTTCTCATTTCCCTCAAGGTATTAAATTCTTATATAATAATGCTTATACATTCTCTGGTATGGATTTCTTATGTACTTAAATACGTTTCCCATTATTTCATTCTATTTCAGCAGAAATAAAGATTTAACAACCTTTCAAATTCTGGATACCCAGTCCAAAGAAGTAAAGCTGAGAATAAAATCTTTATCAGGCAAAGCAGTGCTAAGCCAATATTCAGAGAATAAGCACTGTGTAGATAAGTACTCTGAATAATTTAGATCTCAAATCCCTGACTATATGCATAAATGTTTCATTCTTCTTGAAAGTTTATAAATAATTATTTTAATAGGAAAAAGTAATGGCTCAAGTAATACAGTTATTGTAACATATTTCTTTCCTTATTTAGTGATTTTCTGTCAATGTAAGTTGTCCCCAAAGATATTGTGATTTATCAGAATTTGATTTTTATTCACAGTTCTTGGCTCACAGGTCCCCAAACCCCTGTAATTTCCCTGGTGTTGAGAATGATAAAAGTGTCTTTTGTTAGGTCAATGAGGTAGATTTTTGGACCTCACGCAAGGATGGGGACGGGTTGCCAACCAGGTGATTAGAGGGTTACATCTCTCAGTCTCAACCCTCAAACTTGCAGGGCGAGGAGGGGGCTGAAGATTGAGGTTAGTTGCCAATGACCAATGACTTAGTCAATCATAGCTATGTAATGACTCTCCATAAAAACCCAGGAAGGCAGCTCCTTGGTCCTTTTCTTCAGAGAATGTGCATGCTGGGGAATAAGAACACTTTCAGGTGTTACCATGCAGAGCTCCAAGCTCTGCGAGGACGGACACTCACGCTCTGTACCTCTTCATCTGCCTGTGGATTCATATCCTTTAATACCATTTGTAATAAATTGATAATCTAATGAGTAAATTTTTTTTTCTGTGAGCCATTCTAGAAAATTAATTGAACCCAGGAAGAAGGTGTAGAAATCTCTGATTTGTAAGGGGTAGATCAGAAACCTGGACTTGAGTCTGGTGTCTGAAGTGGATGGTGGTGTTATGAGTGAGACTGAGCCCTTACCAACAGCGTCTGATTCTATCTCCAGGAAGGCAGTGCCAGGATTGAGCTGGCTTCACAGACACACAGCCAGCATCCTTGAATGGTTTGTTGGTGTGGGGAGTCCCCACACCCAGATGCTGGATTTAGGTCTGGGGAACACTTTTTACATCCTTAGTTACATGCAAAGAATATTTCTGTAGACTTTGTTATCTCTTTTAGGCAAGTAACAGCTGTCACTTGCCACTCAGCAAAGATGGTGAAATTAATGTTACACATGTACTAATTCATATACACAGACAAAAGATGAGTTATGAGCTCATGTTGATAGCATAAACATACAGACTCAAAACTCAGAAACTTATTTATCTATAGAGAAGGAAATGATATTTTGCTATTTTGTCAGATTGTGTGTATTACTAATAGATGACAGAACATTCAACCGTTGCTCTAAACCAGGATTTTAGATGAAATATTGGGACAGGGAATATTAAATCATAAATGAAGAAATGGAAAAACATATTTTTTACTAAGAACATGCAGAGCGCTAATCAAAGCATAAAAGTATTACTTTCTTCCAAAAAAAGCACTGCTATTTGATAGACATGGAAACATAGTCCTGATTTGTAAATTCCATAAATGGTCTCATGTTTGACATAGTAAAACTCAAGGCAGAAAAACACGCCAACTTATTACTGTATTCAGAAAAAAATAAATGTTGAGTACTCTGTACAGTTTCTATTCTGGAAGCATGAAACACAAAGATAAATCAGATACTCACCCTGTCTTAAAGAGGACCATGGTCACAGACAAAACAATAGAATTCAACGCAATGCAGTAGAAGCCAAATGGCTAAACCTTAGATAATAAGAACTTACAACATCACTAGATAACAGCACAGCAGCCAACACAAGATCATGTTTTAAAGCATAATAAAAGTTCCATTAAAATGTTTCGGGTACAGCCTGACCAGTGATGGCTCAGTAGATAGATTGTACACCTGGGACACTAAGGTCCTAGGATTGAAACCCCAAAGTCACCAGCTTGAGTGCAGGCTCACCAGATTGAGTGTGGGACCCCTGGCTTGAGCGTGGGATCATTAACATAATCCAATGGTTGCTGGTTTGAGCCCATGGTCACTGGATTAAGCAAGCGGTACCTGGCTCAGCTGGAGCCGTCGGGTCAATTTACATTTGAGAAGCAATCAGTGAACAACTAAAGTGCCATAATGACTTGAGTTGATGCTTCTCATCTCTCTTTATCTCTCTCTGTCGTGCACCACCCCCAAAATGTTTCCGCTATAATACCCCTAAAGTAATACAAAATTGCACAACTCAATGTGATTCCAGTTCTGTTAGATAGATAAATATTTAGATTTAAAAAGAGAGAGAGAGAAAGGAAGAGAAAATAAAAGAGAGAAGGAAGGAAAGGAGAAGAAAACAAGCTCTTGGAAGGAAATAGCAATGCTAACTGTGTTTATAACTGATGGATGAGATTCCCACCACTTTTATGTATTCTCTATACTTTATAATCTTTACAAATAATGCGCATTATTAAAAATTAATAAATTCTAAACAAATATTACTAGTAATCCTTTTACCAAATCAAGTCAGGAGTTTGTTTTTCATCTCCCGTCCTTTTTTATTCAAACACTTAATGTTAAGACATACAAAAAATTTAAAAATAGACATTTATACTTTTCACTTTTATTTAACATGAAACTTGAGCATTGTTTTTCTTTTCTTTTTTTTTTTTTTACCCTTTTCATACCATCTGCATTTTCATCTTAGCCCACCCAAACAATTTTACATCCTGTTATGCTCCCTTCCAAATATTTCAGTCTACTCATCTAGGTATGGGGAATGACTATTCTTCCCTTGTTTTCATGCAGCTCACACTTCTCACTTTTTGTAGACATTATTCCAGATCAAACGACAGAGATTTAACTCATTAAAATTTTAAAAATCACAAAAACAATTTACTAACTGTCTCCTACAGGCTGGGAAGCCTCGTAGCCTTGGGACTACAGCAAGAGCAAGAGAAGTAAGTCTCCACTGTGACTACGCTTTCCAATTTCTGTTGCATGAACAGACCATGATTTATTCAATTATTTTTTATTCATGTATATTTCCAATTTTTTTGTTGTTGTTTGGCCTCCACATACAGCACTGTAATAAACATCCTATAACATACACATTTATGTTCCTGTTGTCTCCGCATCTTATTTTATAGTGGCTTTATTTTATTTACTCATGCAGAAATACTAATTATTATTTTTAAGAAATACAATGTGCAGAATGCATGCATTAGAGCTAGGGAAAATATGCTATGGGAGCTCACGGGCAGTAACTAAAATAAATGTACGGTTTTTGAGGTAAGTAGGTTTCCATCTACAAATGGTACCATGCACGGGAACTTTTTGTCAGTCAAAAGAGAGAAATTATTGAACTAACACAGATAGCATCCACCTAGATAAAAACAAAAGATTGCAGGACTCCCTGTGAGCAGAATGATAAAGCAGTAGCAGGTGTAAAACTTAAATATTTAATTATATAAATGATTTAAATATATATGTTATTCGGAGTTAAAATATCTTTATATTGGGTAAGAGTGGAAAATATTATACTCTGTCAAATAAGTATCTTTGATCTAGTGCCTATTTTAAACTACATGAATTGAGAAATTTGTCAAACTTTTGGTGAAATATATAAAGTAATTATTCCTTAGTAAAAGAAATCATATGGTTCCTGACCAGACGGTGGCGCAGTGGATAGAGCGTCAGACTGGGATGCAGAGGACCCAGGTTTGAAACCCCAAGGCCACTGGCTTGAGCAAGGGGTCCCTCGGTCTGCTGTAGCCCCCTGGTCAAGGCACATATGAGAAAGCAATCAGTGAACAACAAAAGTGCCGCAGTGAAGAATTGATGCTTCTCAACTCTCTCTCTTCCTGTCTGTCCCTATTTGTCCCTTTCTCTATCTCTCTCTGTCTCTGTCACACACAAAAAAACCATATGGTGCATGGCATTGGGGACAATCATGCACATTTGTTCCTTGGGAAGTGTGACTATGTCTTATGTATAAATTACACTCTCTCTTTCATTGCCCATGACACATTTGCCATGGCACATGCCAAGAATTCAACTGATATGCACAGAGCTTGACTTAAACTTGAAACTTCCCAGTAAAGCTTTATAATTCCTGGGAATCTGTTGCCATCCCCGCCACTGAAATGGGGTGGGGGATTGAAGTGAAGATTATTCCCTGCATAATAGTTATATTTTTTTCTATTTGTGCATCAAACAATCACACACATACATATGCCTATAACCCCAGACTAGACATAGCCACTTCTTCAAATATAAGGGAGGACCAGGCTAGGGAGCTTTTCAATCCTCATGCTAAAGCAAGATTCTAACGCCTAATCTTCCAAATTATTTAACACTAGCAAAAAAGCAAACAACAACAATAAAACCTAAAACTGAAACATTGGTAAAATCTTTTTGAAATTTAGATAAAAACAAATAGAATGGGGTAGATAGATTGATAGGATATGGACAGGAGGGAAGTGTTAGCACTTTATCTATATAAATCCCTAAAAGTCAGAAACTATAAAGTACTAAACATACTCATTAAATCTTTATAGAGAAAACCCCGGTCGTCTGTGATGGGTATATCTGAAACCTTTGCACACTCATGATACCCCAAGGCACCTCACTTTATTTATGAAATGCGATAAATTAAGGCAGCAGGAAACTATAAATAGTGGGAGGTCAGCTAGAATCAATGACTAGCCACACATAAAATCCAAATGTCAGCAACAAGATTGTTAAGGCCTTCTGTGATGTGGGCATTCCAGGACACCATGTTCATGTGAAAGCATGAGTGTTAAATGCAGGACAGCCATGGGTCCGTTGCAAGTCACTCCTTCCCTCCCTCAAGTAATTGATAGATTGTTGAAAGCTAGGGCTGTTTACATCAGAATTACTTCAGCACTTAATGCAGATCTTGATGCAGAGGAGACTAAGAATCCTCAGTTGAACTGACTGAAGGTAGGATAAATTTAAACTTATAATTCAGTAAATGTTTGGATACTCTTGAAGTATCCAGGAAATAAGATGTATAGTTCTAGAGCAGTTTCTTAGTTGTTTCATCAAATAAACCTAACAGCCATAGACAGTAGAACATGAATGGCTGGTAAATATTTTTGTGATTGAATGTTTTCTTTTCTTTCATTGAGGTTAGAGGAGTGATACAGAGTTTTTAAAAATATGAAACTAGGTTAAAAAGTCTCCTTAAACTTAATATAAATTCACATAAAATTGATAATCTACTTAATAATATATCCATGTTTTTTTAATATAACAATTCCATTTTAAATTATATGCTAGTTATGTTATTCAACAGCCCATTACATATACAGATTTTTAATTATAATTGACCCTTCAAGGCTTCTAGAAGATGTAATATATTTCTACAGTGGGATGGATATTCATGCTCTGATATCAGTGATTATCTGGGGGTGGGAAGTTGGACTCTGTAAAATTTAATATTAGAATATTAGCATTTGAAATGTAGAGTAGTGAGGGGTAATTTCTCCTGCATCATCAACACTGGATGAGATTAGGTGGGCACTGTCTTGGTCGGGCCACTGTAGTTGACTGGCACACAGCTTTAGCATTTTAAAGGGCAATGAATTTGAAAGGACAATGTGGTTAAGCCACTGTTAAAGTTAGACATAATGTAATAGCTTAGCATCTAAAGTATTACATTAACTACTCTTTTTTTGTTACCTACTACTGTGGGTATTTAAGTTTAGAAATTCTGGTTTATAATATCCCACAAATTAACTTATTTTATACATAACTTTCAATAAGCTAAGAAACTTCTCACTCAGTTTTGTTAAGCTGAGAAAACTCTTAGGTACAAAGGAGGGTAGAACAAAATATAAGACACAGCCATTAAGCAGCATCTGTTATACTTTTGTAACAGTACAAATCAGAAATGCTGGCCAGTAGCTCAATAAAGAAATAAAAATTTAAAATAATGTTAGACTTGTTTCACAAGACTGTACAATATGAGTAACTCTCTCTGTACAAATCTATTTGAATTTAAGTTCAGGTAGCCAAATTCAGAGAACAAAATAAATAATCCAAAGTGGAAGAAAAGCTCATATTGGTCAAATGTCAGGGGTAGATGAGTCAATAATATGTTTAAAGAATGTTAAACAAGCCTGACCAGGCGGTGGCACAGTGGATAGAGCGTCGGACTGGGATGCGGAAGACCCTGGTTCGATACCCTGAGCTCGCCAGCTTGAGCACGGGCCCATCTGGCTTGAGCAAAAGCTCGCCACCTTGAACCCAAGGTCTCTGGCTCCAGCAAGGGGTTGCTCTGTCTACTGTAGGCCCGCGGTCAAGACCCATGTGAGAAAGCAATCAGTGAACAACTAAAGTGTTGCGATGGCAACAAAAAAACTAATGATTGATGCTTCTCACCTCTCTCCGTTCCTATCTGTCTGTCCCTATCTATTCCTCTCTCTGACTCTCTCTCTGCCCCTGTAAAAAAAAAAAGAAAGAAAAAGAAAAAGAATGTTAAACAAATATTTAAAAAATGGGCATTTTATGGAGTAGAGTATTCAGATATGAATGTTTGAACATATAATGGTTAAATACTTTGATAGCAAGGGGTAGAAAATTCAGTATAAACTGGCATAATAAAACGAGAGTAGGAAATAGAAATAAAGTTATATACAATATATATTGTATATAATATATAATAAAGTTTTATAATATATATATATTAGAGAGAGAGGGAGGATTTATTAGCTCACATAAATAAAAAATGTAAAGGCTTCCACTTTCAGCCATGGTTTCATGAAGAAATTAAATACATGTCATCTCACACATCAAGAAACTTTTGATCACCCTCCGTAACTGGCCCTTTCATTTACTCGTCAGTTCTTATGTCTCTCTTTTGGCCTACACTTTTATAGTGGCAAACTTGTCTTAGGAATTTCTCTATATGTAGATTCTAAAAAATGCCCAGCACTTAATTAAATAAACAAACAAATAAATAAAGTCATCAAAATCAAAATTTATTTCTATCTATCTCTATGATCTCTTTTTGTCTCTGTTGGTTTCATTCTCAGATATACTTTTTTTTTTTTTTTTTTCAGGAAGATAAGATGACAAGATGAATTAAAGAACTCCAGGTTTTCATTTTCACAAATCCACGTTTAAGGATAAAGACAGTAATCTCTCTTTTTAAAGGCTCATAATTGGCTTTGATATGCTCTGACTGGGTCCTTTACTCATCCCTGAAAGAAAACATTGAAACCTGGGGATCTGACCCTCCAATGGGCCGGCCTGAATCACATACCCACCCAGAAACTGGCGGCAGACTCAACCATAACAATAAAAGCTACATCAGCTGAACTCTGAAGAAAATTAGTTCCCCAAAGAGCATTCTTTTCTTTCTTTTTTTCTTCTATTACTGGGAGGCAAAAAGAATGCTGTATAGAAAAGCAAATAAATATTCACTACTGGTATTAAATTTTAGAAAGCATTGAATGTTAGTCAAGGAGGTGAGATTTTTATCCCACGTTTGCTAGTAATCAGGGAGAAGATAGGTACCATAATAAAAGGTGAATTAAGGAGAATGAATAAAATAGCAACTGGAAGATTGAATCACAGTCAAATTCATTGGATATTCTCTGTAGCACTTTCTGTCATACTCTACAAATTTTTAAAAAAAGATGCAATATTATGGGGAATAAATACTATACAAAAGAATTCCATTGACATATCACTCCTGACAGGACTAAGCCAAAGGTTATGAAGATAAGTGAGTGTAGAATAAAATATTAAATCAGTTTTTCTTATTTGACTTTGATTTAAAGCTATACCAGGCAAAATACTTTATCTTTTGTCCAGAAGTAATAAATCAAATAATTTTAATGGGATAAAGCAGGAACAAAAGAAGGAAAAATGGGAGATTCAGAAGAATCAATAGTTATTTTTCAAAATGTGACCCTAAACAATAATTGTGTAAATTCTGTGCCCATTGGCTGCTTCCATTACTATTGGCAGGTTAAAAACCGAATCAACATAACAAAGTAAATTTGTGTCATTAAAATTGGGCATTATGTACCAGAAATTAATGGGGAGATAGAATAATTATTGCATTCAAAAATAACACCAGTTCTCACAAAACTTCTAAACTGGAAAGGCTTAGAGGAAAATGGAAAAGGAACTTCTGCCAAGTTTATGTCTCACAGAGTTTGGTTATTTTCTTTGAGGCTCTTATCATTTAAGGAGCTCAGAAATATTTTCAATGCATGAGTTAATAAAAGACGATGAGAAGCTACCCTAAGGAAAAATAGGCACAACAATACTGCTGACTGTTGAATTCCAGCATACTGCCTAGATAACATTAAGAATTTCTTCTTATTCACACCTTGTTTTAAATTCTGAAAGTATCAAGGATCTTTCCATGTGCTACATCTGCCTTACATAATTTTTCCATTCTACCACAAGGTTTAGGAATGCCCTGATACCCCATGTTTAAACCTCAATCTTCTACCCTGACTGACTTATTAATGCAGAAAAGACATTCAAACCTCTGATATATGGAGGGAAATTAATTATAGAATCATAAATTGTATGTTAATATTTGATGAAAATAATTGGGTTTTTATCTGTTTCATGGTTGAGTGTGAAACTTCTAGGTGGTTAAAATAATAATATAACTGTCAAAGCCTAAAGAGCATCAGTTAAAGTGATAGTAAGAAAACTGAGAAGTCAAAGGAGTGCCCAGAAGCAAAGAGAAGAGAATGCTTTGAGGAGAAAAACATTGTGAATTCCATTGAATACCTTTGAGAGAATCAACAACACAAGAGTAGAGCAAGCCTTGTAACTAACAACATGACCAAAGTAGTTTCAGTGGAGTTTTGGGCAAGGCCAGAACTTAACAAGATTAGAGATGAATGAAAGTGAAGAATTAGAGATTTTTATAGAGAGAACTATTTCTAGAAGTTCAATTTTAAATGAAGCTTGAGAAACAGGGAAGATATAAAAGAGCGATGTAGGTTCAGGGGAAGGATTATTCTGTGTCTATTGATGTTTTGTCATTTATTATTGTCTTTGCTTTAGCTGGAGAAGGTCAAAGCCTTTTTGCAATGATGTGGTAGAGAGGGAAGATTTAGGAAAGAGAAGATACAAGTTGAATAGGAAAGCTTTCAAGGAGGCTGTAGCAAGTGAAAGAAGAAAAGTTGAGCATAAGAAGAGAAACCTTGGCTTTTTGGTGGTGGTAAAATACTGATTTTTCGATTTTTTCCCCCTCAAAGCATATAAGGAAAGCTGATAAGCTAAGGGTGAAGAATGAGGAGGAGAGAGAAGAAAGGAGTTAAAGATAATTAAAAACCACAAATGGTAAAATCACCGTAAGTAAAATAGACAACTCAGTTTCTGAGTCTCCATCTCTAGATGGAGACAGGACAGGAAGGGACAGAGATGAGAAGCATCAACTTGTAGTTGTGATACTTTAGTTGTTTGTTGATTGCTTTCTCATGTGTGCCTTGGCGGGGGCATGGGGGTTCCAGCCAAGCCTGTGGCCCCTTGCTCAAGCCAGTGACCTTAGACTAAAGCCAGCAACCAAGAGATTATGTCAGTTATCCCATGTTGAAGCTGGTGACCCTGGGCTCAAGCCAGTGAGTCCACACTCAAGCTAGTGAGCCCGCGCTCAAGCTGGCAACCTCAGGATTTCAAACCTGGGACCTCAGTGTCCCAGGTTGATGCCCTATCCACTGTGCCAACACTTGATCAAGCAGAACTCAGATTCTTGAAGAAAAAATAATAATCTCTTTTTGGTGTATATGATTGGCAGTGGCTACATGAAATCCAGGTGAACTAATCAGGAAGTTCTTAGAAATGAAGTATGACGATGTAAGAAACTGATCAAGACTAAGGATGCATATTTGTGGCTATCCAGGCAAAGATAATAGTTGAAGCCACAGGATTAGATGATACAAATAAGGATATAGAAGAAGAGTAGAAATCATGAGCCAGAACAGTGATTTTGAGAAACTTCTATACATATGGAATAAAAACAAGAAGCTCATTGAAAGGAGATAGAACAGCAGTATCTAGGAAGCTAAAAGAACTAGAACTGTGATGTGACAGAGAAACCACACAGTGAAGCCCAAAGGGAAAAAGCCCATCTAGGAAATTGCCCTGGATTTAACAAGTGGGGGATCATTTTGAGAAAGATCAATCAGGGTAAAGGGCTCAAACTCCCCAGATTAAGCAATAAATGGAAGGAAGTAACAGCTGTTAACTTCTTGTGAAAAGTTTGGTATTGAAGAGTAGAGAAGAGCTAGGGTAGTAGTTTGAAGAAGAAGCACAATGAAAGAATTCAATTACTAAGTTGGAGTGAAAGACTTTAGCCTAATTATAAAACGAAGTGAAGCAGCCAATGGAAAGAGAGACATTGAAAAACTACTAAGAACAGGGATACATGATAGAAATAGCCATCCCTACAAAAACAAGGGTTGGTCCATCTCATTTGCAACCTTGTCTTTAGCCCATTCCCCTGTATCTGATACCTCATTCTTGCCCCTAAATCCCCCAAGCCAGTATGAGACTCAGGACATATTTCTATGCTGCTCTGAGCCTGGATAATCTTCATATACCAGGTCTCATTTCAAATGGTTTTGCCTTTAGATCTTTTCTGATAACACTGACTGAAGCAGTTTTCCCAGGAGCCATACCCTACCACTACTTACTGTTTATTTTCTAAATAGTACTTATTAAAGTAGGAAAACATCCTGATTTTTTGTAGGTTATCTCTAAGTTCCATGTGGGTGAATCTATTCTACACAGCAATGAAATTTTCCTACTTGGCATTATAATAAATGTGAAGGTGGAACCAATTTCTCTCAGCTTTAAATGGTCCTTATTGCAGGTCTAATAATCAAATAGATATGAGATATTAACAAGAGAAAATAATCAAATTTAATTACATATGTATGTCAGAGAGTCAGAGACCCCACATACATGAGAGGTTCAGACACAGAAAGAGAAAATAAGATATATAAAAGGATATATATATATATATATATATGTGTGTGTGTGTGTGTGTGTGTGTGTGTGTGTATGATGTATATACAATGTATACATAACGTATATATGATGTATATATATGTATATATAATGTATATATAATTTTCTGAGCAAAGGATGAGGTAAAGCATCTTAGAGCTTCAGAGTAGAGGAAAATCTTTAGCAGGACAATAAAAAGAGCAGATACAGTGGTACCTTGAGATACCAGTTTAATTCGTTCTGTAACCGAGCTCATAAGTCAGTCAACTTGTATACCAAACAAATTTCTCCCATTTAAAATAACTGAAATAGATTTAATCCATTTCAGCCCTGTGAAACATCCCCAAACCATCCTAAATTATCTAAAAAGACATGTTTTTAATTAAGAAACACACATGTATACTTTACCAATGCATAACAAAATATATGAAATAAAAGAAAAAAGTGTTATTTAGTACTGTATTCTTACATTGGAGACAGACGAGTGCGGCTGACGGAGGTGAATGGCAGAGGAGGAGGGAGGAAGGAAGGGATGCAGGCACTGTAGACACGTAAACTAAAACTGCATTTTTTAAACACTAAATGTAAACTAAAACTGCATTTTCTTTACTTTAAACAAAACTAAAACTATACTTTCTTTACTTAAAATGAAACCACAAAAACTTAATTGTAAAAAAATGCACTTTCTTAACTTTAAACTTAACCTAACCTTAACATTGCGTATTTTTCATTTAATCATCACCTGTTTTTACCTTTTTGGCTGCACTTTCGGCACTTTCACTTGCAGGACTTTTGAATAAAAATCTATCCAAAGAGGTTTGCTTTTGTCTGCCTTTTAAAATGTGACGGAAATGTGACAAACAAGTGTCATTAAAAAGTGCTGAAGCACGACTAGTTGAAACTTTTTCTGGGTGTTTCTTTTCAATGAAACTTGAAAGCTTCTCCCACATTGCCAGCATGTCTTTAGTTTCACTTGTAGAAATCACTTCCTCCAACTGTACCTCCTCCTCACTACTACTCCCTTGCAGAAGCTCCGTATGTTGCATCATCTGTAGCTCCTTCAACTCCTCAGTTAAGGGTTCCTCCTCATGTTCCTTCACGAGCTTGTTTTTGTCACCCTCATCTACCTCCAGACCCATCGACTTTCCAAAGAACACAATCTTCTCCAACGCTTCTACCTCAGTCTCAGTCTCTGATTTGAATCCTTTGAAGTCCCTGATGCAACAACGTCAGGCCATAACTTTTTCCATGCCGAGTTCAAGGTTCTTCTTGTAACCTCTTGCCATGCCAAGTCAGTAATGCATAAACATATTATGATGTTATAGTAATCTTTCCAAAACTCTCGAAGGGTTAGATTTGTATTCTCAGTCACCTCAGAGCAGCGGTGGAACAAGTGCTTTGTGTAAAGATTTTTAAAGTTGGAAATGACCTGCTGAGCCATAGGTTGCAAGATTGAAGTCATGCTGGGTGGGAGGTAGAGGATTTTCACGAATTTGAACTCATCAAGAATGTCATCTTCAAGACCAGGTGGGTGGGCTGGAGCATTTTCAAGGATCAGTAATTCTTTCATAGGGAATTTATTTTCTTGAAGATATTTATTCACTGCAGGACCAAAGATGAGACTTACCCATTCAATAAAAAACTGCCGCATAACCCATGCCCTAGCATCGGCGCACCACATAATCTGCAGGTTTTTTTTTTTTAAGAATCTTGTGAGTCTTAAAGGCTTGAGAATTTTCGTAATGATACACTAGCAGTGCCTTTACTTTACAGTCACTGCTAGCATTTGCACACAGTACAAGGGTCAGATGGTCATTCATGAGTTTATGGCCTGGAAGCTTCTTCTCCTCTGTGGTGATAAAAGTCCTCCAGGGCAATTTTTTCCAAAACAACCGTTTTATCACAGTTGAACACTCATTGGGGGATGTAGCCTTCCTTTGCAATAAGCGCAGCAAAATATGCGATGTACTCCTCAGCTGCCTTAACGTCAGCACTTGCAGCTTCACCATGCCTCACCACCGAGTGGGTGCCAGATCTCTTCTGGAAATTTTCAAACCAGCCATGACTTGCCTTAAATGTATCTTCTGCTGCCTTTGAGATTGATGGTTCTTTCTTCTTCAAGTTGCCGTGAATAATATGTGCCTTTTCACATATTACAGTCTCCGTCACTGTATCTCCTGCCAGCTCTTTCTCTTTCACCCACACCGGCAGAAGCTTCTCCATTTCTTCATGGATATTTGTCCTTAATTGGGACAGAATTGTAGTTCCTTTTGTTGGATTTGCACCTTTGATGGCATCCCTTTGTTTAAGGATGGTACAAATTGTAGATGTATTGCGGTCGTACAGCCCTGCCAGTTTAATCATTCGTACACCACGCTGTTTTTCTATTATTTCTTGCTTTGCTTCTATTGACATCATTCTCTTCTTCTCACCACTGCCCTTTACATTCACTTTCTTCAGCCCATGATATCACACAAAAAAAGTTAGTAAAAAATGCAAAAATGCTGCAAGAACGAGTACAGTGCCCAAGATTCTACTTGATTCTGCGGGTAACACATGAGAAAGAATAAGATGCTGGTGTTGTGCTGCCGATACTGAACCCGTGTGCCAACACGCCAACTAGTGGCAGCTTCCTGAATCATGACTCATACCTCAAAATTTCGCTTGGAACAGACCGAGTTGCAGCTCATATCTTAAAAAAAAAAAAAAAAAAAAAAAAATCATATGTTGGTCTGCTCATATCTCAAGGTACCACTGTATTCAGTAATTAGAAGTCTTCGCCACTTTATATATTGGTCATAACAAGTTTTTTTTTTTATTTCTACTGATAATACTTATGAGATAGGCTCTTATTTTAAATTCTTCTAGGTAGTTGGAGAGGAGGAGGGTCAGAAGTTTCTTTTGAGCCTGCAGAGTCAGTTGCCTTTAGCTCAGAATAATCTGCATATCAGAGGCACATCTCAGAGTGACTTGTTCAGAACCCCTACATAAGCAATAAATTAATTCTACAAATACATTTGTAGAATAAATCAGCAGGAAAAGATAGAGAAATAAAACTTAGAAAGCAAAAGAAAGATTCTCCTTTAGAAATAAAGAAAACCCCTTTATTTCCCATGAGTTGGTTGGTAGTTATAAGAATTAGGAGACACTTTGCAATAGAGAGAAAGAATTTTGAAGTAATTCAATTTAATAAGGTCAGAGCCAAGGCTTTCTGCTGAAATAAATATTCCAATATGAGTGCTGAACTAATGTTCATGAAGCACGTATGATTTCCCATATACTATGTTTGGTAATTTTCAGGAAAATCTTCAAAAGTTCCCCAGAGGGGTGGGAAGAGGTGTGTGTGGGGGTGTTGTCCACGTTTCACAGATGAACAGCTAAGACTTGGGGAGAAGAGATGCAGCCATCGCATACAGTAGAAAAGACTCAGTCCAGATTCAAATATAGGCTTACTGTCAACTCCCCCACTCATCCATGGGATATACTGCCAGGGAGAATCAGGTTGGACGTTGAGACATAATTCAACCAAAAACCATTGGCAGCTGCACAAGGTGTGCATTTGAATCACAGCTGAGTTGAGATGAATGTGACATTGTGAGGGTCTCTGAAGGAGCAGGACCATCACGTTAGTAAATGGGCTACATCCCAGAGCTCCTGTCCCTGTGTAGTTCTGGCCACTAACAGGAAATCTGTGTACTATTTGGAAGATGGGAAAGAAGCATTGGCCACACTTTTTTTTCTGGAAGTCAAGAAGGTCACTGGGGCATGCTTAGTTCATATATGCTGTCCCTTACCTACAGCTCCCTTTGTTGGTGTGGGGCAGTGGCCATGCCCTTAGCCCACCAGCACCTATTGGACCATCTTCTGTAATCCTGGGTCACCAAGCTCAGCCACTGGGGCATCAGCTGAGTCTGCAGCTCCTACTTCCCTAACCTCTCCTCTCTCAGCATTCTGGGCTGGGGCGTGTTTAGCTCCATGACACAGGAAACCAGCCACTCTTGCAGGTTGAAGCTGCAGCATCGAAGCCAGCGGCTTTGACAGTGGTGAGAGTGGGACCTGGGTTTCAACTTTCCTCACAGGTTGGTGCCAGCTTGTCCTTTTCCTCTGTGCTTTTCTTCCACTATGCCTTCCTGACCTCTTGCCCTGTTGATTTCAGCCCTGGCACCAGACACAGAAGCAACAGGTATGCACGAACTGCTTAGCATCACAGTTGCTTGTGTCTGAGCCCTGTAGGAAAGCCCACAGTATATATTACTCTTAGCGTTTCTGTTTCTCAGACTGAACCTTCACTTACAAAAAGGGCCTGCTGGATATAAGAAAGCATGACTAAAGTGTATCCAACAATGATTAAAAATACAAAGAAGCAAGAAACAATAAGTAGATAAAAAATGGTAGGAAACATCTGTGAGGGGATTAGAAATACAAGATAGTTGAATATATCCTAAGAATACCAAATAACTGATTTAAAAGAAGATATGCACCCCCATGTTTATTGCAGCATTGTTTACAATAGCCAAGATCTGGAAACAGCCCAAGTGTCTGTCAGTGGACAAGTAGATTAAAAAGCTGTGGTACATATACACAATTGAATACTGTGGGTCCATGAGAAAGAATGAAATCTTACCTTTTGCGACAGCATGGATGAACTTGGAGATTATGCTAAGTGAAATAAGCCAGGCAGAGAAAGACAAATATCATATGATCTCACTTATATATGAAATCTAATGAACAAAGTTGACTGAAGAATGGAATAGAGGCAGAGGCAGGTCACCGGGACCAGAGGGACAGCTGTCAGAGGGAAGGGGGATGAAGGGATGGGATCAGAGAAGGTGAAGGGATTAGTGAAATTATATATACATAACACAGAGATACAGGTAACAGGACAGCAAATCCCAGATGGAAGGGGGGGGGGGAGAGTTAGTTGGAAGAGAATAAAGGGAGGTACAATAGGGGGCAAATAGTGGGGGGTGAGGTTGTTATATTGAGTGGCACACTTGAATCCATGTTAACACAATAAATTAAAATTAATAAAAATTTTCAAAAAGATAGATAGTTGAATGACAAATGAGTTAAGATATTCTTGTACATGCCCTCACTGCTCTCTGTGGTGTGAGCTCACTTCTTACCCATCATCTTCTCTGAGAAACCCATCCCAATTTTCTAGACTGTGTTAGGTATCACTGCCATGTGCCCCTTTAGGACCCTCTGTTCGTTGTTATTAAAACCCTAATACATTAAACTCAAGTTGAATATTTATGTACTTGTTTTTCCCTGTATCTTACATATCATTCCTCTCTAGAACCTAGCCTAGTACTTCTAAAGCAGTGGTTCTTAACCTTTTTTGATGTACCGAACCCACCAGTTTCATATGCGCATTCACCAAACCCTTCTTTAGTGATAAATAAAATATGATTTTTTTTTAAAATTCAAGACATAGGTATATGTTTTTTTACTGGTGCACAAAATGAGCCATGCATGAACATTACCTTGCTCAAAGAACAAAACCAACAAAGCGCATGAACTCACAACAAATTACAGTATTACTTTATTCTGGCCTCCGCGAACCCCTAGGGTTCGATAGAACCCAGGTTAAGAATCACTGTTCTAAAGAAAGGGTTACCGTATTTCCCCATGTATAAGACACACTTTAATTTTGAGGTCTGAAGTTTGAAAAAAATGTATTACATAAAGTTAGTGAACTCATTTTATTCATCATAAAGTTCACACAGCTCCTCATCACTGTCAAAACTTCCATTCATTAGCTTGTCCTCATCTGTGTCTGATGATAAATCACTGTCTTCAATGAGCACAAAAACAAGCACAAAAGAGCAGGAAATGCAAGTAAAATTAAAAAAAAACTACACCACTGTATAAGATGCAACCAGTTTTGAGACCCCAAATTTTTCGAAAAAGTATGCGTCTTATACATGGGGAATAACGGTATATGCCAGTTACTTAATACAAATTAAATATATAATAATAGTAAAGGGAAGGAGTTTAGTTATTTTCCAAGTCCTACATATCACCTGCAGAATATTACACACCAAGTATATACTCAGTACATTTTTGTAATAAATTAGATACATCCAGAAATTAAGATAACAATGTGGAGGTCATATTTTATGGCTATCGTTGCCTTATGTGTTATTACTTTCCATATGGTACTCTAATTATAGTATGCTTTTTAAGTCTACTTTGTTACTTTATAAATTTTCATCTTAAATGTTTCTTAATTCTCATTGAAAACCAAAGTCAATTATGTGTAGGTCACTCAATTAACTTGGCAATGAAAATGAAATGAATAAATAGCAAAAAAGTTATAAAAATAGAATTTAAGTATATATTTTGTACAAAGTAAATATAATAAGCTTCATATATATAAAATGAAATGCATGAAAAGCAAGACATCTGCAATTTCATTAATGACAAGTAAAATTAGGAAACAATTAACCTTAGTAAACACATTATACCTGTATACTGTGGAAGTTATGACACATAATCACAAGTTCAAAGGGTGAAAATATTCAAATTCTAGCTTAATAATATAAGTTAATGGCCATATTATACGTGATTTTTATAGAGGGTTGAGCATAAACAAATAGTCTAGGTGAGGTTTTAAATTATTTTTATATTTCTACATAAATTTATAAAATACATTGAAATACATTTATTGTCAAATATATGTTATTAAAAAGCCAAAATTGGAAATACACAGTATTTCTTTTCCCCAGTTTAAATCTAGATGCCACCTAACCAGGCAGTGGTACAGTGGATAGAATGTCGGACTGGGATGCATGCGGAGGACCCAGGTTCAGGACCCCGAGGTCGCCAGCTTGAGCGCGGGCCCATCTGGCTTGAGCAAAAGCTCACCAACCTGGACCCAAGGTCACTGGCTCAAGTAAGGGGTTGCTCAGTCTGCTGATGGCCCGCGGTCAAGGCACATATGAGAAAGCAATTAATGAATGACTAAGGTGTCGCAACAAAAAACTGATAATTGATGCTTCTCATCTCTTTCCATTCCTATCTGTCTGTCCCTATCTATCCATCTCTCTGTCCTTGTAAAAAAAAAATAAATAAATCTAGATACCACAATCAATAGATTCTTAATATTAGGAGTAATCAATCATAAAACAAAGGGTGGAACTTGTCATAGCAAGTTGAATTTAATCCACTGATACAGCTCAGAAGAACAAAAGTGGATGGGTTTAAATAGATGAAAAATATAAAAAACACAAGGGAGAAAGATGATCCTGCCAAGTGGATTTCCCAATAAAACGAGCATCTATGAACAAAAAACCGATGGAAATTTCTCAGGATGTTTCCCTGGAGAATTACTGCAGGCTGTTTCAAAAAACTATCCTGCACAACTGGGGAGACAACTCTCTCCTCTGCCTATATATTTGTCCCTAGTTGGTGATTTAAATATAATGCTCTACATGAAGAATGAATTATTTTCTGGAAGGATCCATTGTGTGGGTAATGGAGCTGTTGAGGGGAAAGTGACCCAAACACCTAAAAGAGATTCAGAAAAGAAATAAAAGGACCTTCAAATAGAAGCAAAACATACTACAGCACTTCACTTATATAGAAAATACCTCTTATTTGGGCAATTACAGTAGTTCTAAGAAAACCTTTCTACTCTATACTCAACCACCGCAAAGAAAATCTTGCCAATGGATCAGGCTTTCCACTTACACAAAGACAACAGCAACCTCTCCATTCAGTGAAATCTTTAGGTAAATTTATATATATATATATATAACTATTTAAAACAAACCTCTCCTACTTACCCATAAATATATACATAAATAATAAAACCTAAATAAATATTTCAAGCATGAAATTAAATGGTAATGATAAGCCTAACCAGGTGGTGGCACAGTGGGTGGAGTATCAGCCTGGGATGCTGAGGAGCCAGGTTTAAAACCCTGAGGTCACCAGCTTGAGCACAGGCTCACCAGCTTGAGCGCAGGGTCACTGGCTTGAGTGTGGGACCATAAACATGACCCCATGTTTGCTGACTTGAGCCCAAAGGTTAGTTGCTTAAAGCCCGAGGTCGCTGGCTTGAGCAAGAGGTCACTGGCTTGTCTGGTGTTATCAAGTCAAGGCACATATGAGAAAGCAATCAACAAACAAGGTGCCACAACTATGAGTTGATGCTTCTCATCTCTCTTCCTTGTTGTCTGTCCCTCTTTCTCTCTCTCTCTCTAGAGAAAGAAAAGAAAGAAAGAAAGAAAGAAAGAAAGAAAGAAATATGAAGGACAATTAACATAAGAAGAAACAAACACAATACAACAGCAGAAGAGAACTTAAGATTCTTATTAGTGTCTTCAGCAAGGTTAAGCTCATGTTGTCTTCCTGACCACAGAGCAGACTATCATATAACTGAAGAATTCAGAGAGTAGAAATACTTTTTGAAAGTAAAAAAAAAATTTAGGTGAGGGCTACTTCCAGCAATGATAGCATAGTGGTAGTATATGAATTCTCCTACTGAAAGCTATTTGGAAAGTGGTATAAAATACAAAAATGAGTCTCTGAAAGCACAGAGGAGCTGCTAAAGGAGCCAGAACACATGGAACCAGACCCTGGGGAGAAAAAAAGGTCATGGAGCTGAGCTCAGCTTTCTGTACATTGCTTTTCCCATTTGAGGTATTTATCTGTTTTTGGTATGTGGCTGGGAGACAGGAAAATAGACAGCTTCTAAAAGGCAAGAAACCATTAAAAATGTTGTCAAGTAGTATAGGGCAAGGAAACAAAATGGAGTTCAGAAATGTGAAGGTAAGCAGGCCTTCTAACAGAAGAATGCACAAAGGCATTAGCTCACTATTTGGCACATGATTTTATGCCAAGGCATTTGCTTATTCTAAGCTGCACAGGGGTAAAGATGGTAAGAAGTCATACACAATGTGGTGAAAAACCATAGTGGACTTTTTAGCAGTCAAATAATACTAGACACAAAAATTGAAATTCATGATCCATTAAGAAGGAGAATCCTAGTAAATAAATATATTATGCCAACATTTGAAAGACTTAGAGGATTCCACCCTCACTTTTGAAATAAGGCTTGTGAACATGGCCATTTGGCTTACAAACTTCCGTGTTCTTGACCAGACTCAGATAATCTATCCACCTGCTTGCTACCTGCCAGAAAATAGAATGAATTCTCTCCAGAGGAAAAAAGAATCATCCATGGCTTCTATGATTATTATTCTTTGTATCTGATGTTTAATCACAAATTATCAGGCATATTAACTAACTGAGTGAATGCATACAGATGCAAACATGCATGCTTATATACATGAATAGATAGATAAATAAATGAGTGAATAGATGGATGAATGGATGAATAGGTACATGCAGTAGGGGTAACAGAGTAAACACAAATAGAAATATAAGTGATATAGACTATAGTTACTAGAGTTTAATAAAAATAACTGTCATTACTTCAAAAAATAAATGATAACCTAAAGGAATTTACTGAGGATCAGACTTTATATAAAAAGATCCAAATGGAAACTGCAGAAATAAAAACTATAATAACTGAAATTGAGAACTCAATAAAGATTACTCGTAAATAGCAGGAGAAATAAGTGACCTGAAAAATAAGTCATCAGAAAATATCTAGACTTCACATGGAAAGCAGAAAATATGGAAGATATATATGAGTGTTAAAGACTTAGGAGGTGCCTGAATGGTAGTGGTACGTGGATAGAATGTCGACTTGAGACGCTGAGGTCCCAAGTTCGAAACCTTGAGATCATTGGCTTGAGCGTGGGCTCATCTGGCTTAAATTCTGGTTCACCAGCTTGAAGGTGGGGTTGCTGGCTTGAGTGTGGGATCATCGACATGATCCAATGATGACTGGCTTGAACTCAAGGTCGCTGGCTTGAGCAAGGGGTCATTGGCTTGGTTGGGGCCCCCTACTCCCAGTCAAAGCACATATGAGAGGCAATCAATGGACAACTAAAGAGCCATAACTATGAGTTGATGCTTCTCATCTCTCTCTGACTCTGTCTTTATCTCTCTTCCCCACCATGCTAAAAAATAAAATAAAATAAAATAAAAATGGTTTGTGAACTTAAGATACACGGTGAGCATGTTTAACATATATGTACTTTGAGTCTCAGAGGAAACAAAGGAGAAAATAAAGTCAAGTGTTACATTTAATAAGATGACAGCGTTGATTAAGATGACGGTGTTGATTTTCTACAACTGATAAAATACATAAACTTTGGCATTCAAAAAATGCCAATGTCCAAACAGAATAAATACAAAGTAAATAACAATTAGGCATGCAATATTAATAGATTAACACTGCTTAAAATTAAAAATCAAGAAGCATTCTTTAATAGAGAAAAGAAACAATACCTATGATGTTTTAAGAAGCAACATTAAAACTAAGAGCTGACCTTCAACATACAAAAAAGCCAGAGAACAATGAAATTGCACATTTAATTTAAAAAAATATTTGTCAACCAAAGAAACCCATATTCAGTAAAATAACAGCATTTCTAGGCGAATAATAAGAATGGCAACTTTTCTTTGTTAATCTTATTCTAAAGGGAAAAAGTAAATAAAGCATTTCAGGCAAAAGGAAATTATTCCACACAGAAAACCGGAGGAGAAAATAAATACCGATTGAAAAGATTATATTATGTGAGTAAATCTAAACTGAAAATTGACTGTACAAAATGCTAATAAAGCCTTGTGCATTTTAACATGAATATAAAATTAAAATATGTGACAATGACAGAAACAGCCTGACCAGGCTGTGGCACAATGGATAGAGCATTGGACAGGGACACAGAGGACCCAGGCTCAAGACTTTGAGGTTGTCAGCTTGAGCATGGGCTCATCTGGTTTGAACAAGGCTCACCAGCTAGGACCCAAGGTCGCTGGCTCGAGCAAGGGGTCACTTACTCTGCTGTAACCCCTTCCCCAGGTCAAGGCACATACGAGAAAGTAATCAATGAACTAAGGTGCCACAACAAAGAATTGATGCTTTTCATCTCTCTCCCTTCCTGTCTGTCTGTCCCTATCTGTCGCTCTCTCTGTCTCTCTCTCTGTATCTGTCACACACAAAAAAAATGATAGATACAGCAGACACATGATAAATGGAAGTTTTTTGAAAATAAGTACTAATTTATATTAAACTTTAATTTTTCAAGAATGAATACTTTAATATGTAGGAAGAAAATGGAAGAAGAAAAAAAGATATAAGTAACAAGAGAATAGAGAAAAATTTTAAATATGCTTTACATAAAAGAAGGCAAAAAATGAACTTAAAAAAGTTTAGAAAGATTTAAAATTGAATATCAAGAGTCTGTAAATAGACTAAATACTCTAAATAAAATATTAAATTGTCCCACAGAATAAAACAGTAAAAACAACCACAAAAACAAACTATGTGTTCCTTAGAAAAGATACACTTAAAATAGGAGACACAGAGGTTAAAAGTAAGAATGCAAAACACTATATCATGCAAAATAAAACACTAAGAACAACAGTAAGAAACAGTCTATCAACATTAACATAAGTCCAATTGACATTAAGGTCAAAACCATACTGGAGAAAAGAACATTTCATGTAATGGAGTATATATCACTTCTCCATTAATGTGTAACCAATTACCACAAACTTAACACAAATTTATTTATCTCACAGCTGTCAGGGCTCAAGAATTTAGGAATTACTTAGCTGGGTTTTCTGCTTTAGGGTTCCACCAAGCTGCTATCAAGCTGTTGTCTGAGCTTCATTCTTACCTCATCAACGAGATGAATGAGAAAAAAAAGATAAAACACCTTAGGTTTTGTTTGTCTAGAAATGTTGTTTCACTGAATATGGGTTTCAGGGTTGACAGCCATTCAATAAATGTATCTGTGTTAGGGTTTTTCAGAGAAACAGAATCAGTTAGACAGATAGAGAGATAGGTAGATGGGTAGACGGACAGACAGATAAAATGATTTATTATAGAAATTGGCTCACATAGTTTCGGATGGTGACAAGTCCTACGAATGCCATCTGCAAGCTAGAGAATGAGGAAAAACAGTGCTGTAACTCAGTTCAAGGCTGAAAGCCTGAGAAATGGAGGACCTTTGGTATTGTTACCAATCTGGTCTCAACGCCTGAGAACCAGCAGTACCTTTGTCTGGGCAGGAGATGGATGATGCTCTAGCTCAAGCAGAAAGGGAACAAATTCATCCTCCTTCCACCTTTGTGTTCTCTTAGGGCTCTCAACAGATTGGACGATGCCCCTTTCTAGTGGGCAAAGGCAATCTCCTTTGCTGGATCTGCTGCTTCCCATGCTAATCTCTTCCCTCATAGAAACCCAGAAATATTTCACCAGCTGTCTTGGCATCTTTTAGCCCAGTTAAGTTGACACATAAATTTAACCATCACAGTGCCATTTGATTTCTGGCTAGGGAAAAATCTGCCATTTATGTCATTGGCAAAATTCATTTCCTTATGGCCAGATGACTAAGGGCTCCAGTTTCTTACTGGCTGTTGGCAAGAAGCTGCTGGCCTAGACTTATCGGGAGATCACTGTTAATTATATAAATGACTAACCACTATGCTTTACACTTGAAACTAATATTACACAATATTGAATGACAACCGTAATTGAAAACTAAAAATATTCAGTATAGTAAAGACTATATGAATAACAAAATTAATAAACACTCTCAGAGTCTATCTAACACTAAATAACAAAATATGTATTTTATAAATGGATATGAGTTTTAAAAATTAGATTTATTTTGTCTTGTAAAATAATTCTCAACAAATATAAAAACATTAAAAATAAAGTATTGTTTCTGTATAAAGCTGAATTAAGTTATAAGTCAATAACATAAGAAGAGAAGAAAAAAGAAAATTTAACAAAGAGACAGAGGGAGAGAGAAGTAGAAAAAAATTTCAAGATGCTTTGGAAGAACACATTTCTGGATAACAAATGAATCACAGAAGAAAAAAATGGAAGTAAGAAAATATTTCGGGCTTAAATTGTACTGAAAACACACTATATCAAAGTTTGTGGGAGAGAGACAATTCTCTTTAGAGGTCTATTTATCACCCTAAATGTATATATGGAGAAGAGACTGAAAATCAACTACAGCCTTTTCTACTTCATGAAATTATAAAAGACCAGCAAATCAATCCCTATAAAGTATAAGGAAGACAATAATACATAGTAAGAGCTCAAATTCATAAAATAGACACAATCATTCAAAATAGATCTTTTTCTTGCAAATTCATAATAATGTCCATAAACTGCTTGAAAAAAAATGACCAAAAAATTTTAAAATATATACCTGCAAGAAAATTATAAAATATAATTGTGTTATAAATTAAGAGTATAGCATCCTAAGGTAGCAACTGAGAGATGCACCAAAGATGGCTTATGGACCTGATAATATTCTCTTTCCTGATCTCAGTGGTAGATTCATAGGTGTGTTGACTTGTTGAAAAATCACTGGGCTAGACAATATTTCTTTAATATTTTTCTGTATGTATGCTATGCTTTAATATGATCAAATAATAAAAATGATAAATCATTGGAACAAAGTAACATAGCTACAATTATTTATTTTCTAATGTCTTGGTCTTGATTGATTTGGCAGACATATGCATACTTTTAAACTTGAAATATTAAATTAAAAAATTTCTTAGAAAAATACCAAATTGCCCCCTACAAGAATGAAGAACCATTTTACAAAGTTGAAGTGGTATCAAAATCTATTTCCCATATGCTCCCTTCAGCCACACAGACACAAAAGCCTTCAGGTTATTTACAGCTAAATTTTTCCAAATCCCCTAAATTTGGTAACTCTCTCAAAGAATAGGAGAAGAAAGAAAAGTAAACTTTTTCCACATTTATTTACTAAGTCTAGAAATACTTTAAAAGCAAAATTGAACAAAGAAAATCAAGAAGAAAAACTATAAACAAACTCAATTATAAAGATTCATGTAAAATTATAAAATTTGTGCTAAAGAAAGTTCAAATTTTTCACAAAGTAAAAAAGGCCAATAGAATATAAGGTAAGATGAATTAATTAAAACATGTCCATTACTGGGAAGAATAAAGTCAAATTTCCAACAAAGGAAAATATATATCATCAGGGTTGAATGCCTGTAAGGATATGAAGAAATATTATTCTTAACCTAGAATTCATTTCTCAGGAACATGGGCAATCAAATAAGGACAAGATAAATACATTCTCAGAAATTTAATGATTCAGAAAATTTAATCTTTTTAAAATAACAGTTGAGCCTGAAGTTGGAGAAACCCTTGATAGAGTAAGGAAATAAAAAGACATGCATTAAAAGCATGTATTAATATTTCCAGGATGTCTGCTTAGTAGCAAATCTTGGAACCAACCAGTTCAGATTAAAAGAGGAAGTCAAGGAGGGAGATTCATTACATAATAAAAATAAAAAGATAAATGTCCGAGCAGGTGACAGATGTAATGAGGTAGTTATTTCTTCAACAACAAGATAAATCAAAGTAGATTAGAAACAATCACTGTTAAAACACAGCAATAAACAGAAAGCCCAGACAAAACAGAAAACTCCAGGAAATTTGTGACCCCAAGATGAAACAAACTGTAGCATCAGAGAGTATGATGAAACAAATATTTCACACAGGTTTTGTGATTTAGGATTGCTTTTCAAATTTTCCAGGTGCTATCAAACTTTCTGTTTTGCATAACAGTCATACAATAATACCCTCAATAATGTTAATTTGCTTCAGTTTTTAGAGTCATGTTAGAAAAAGCATCAGATGATTATAATTACAGCTCTAAGTAAAGCTGAGACATTCCTCAGCAGGTATCATTCCCATGACATCATCTTCAAGTGGCACCCTTTTTTCCCATTTTTTACACATTTCAGCTTCCAATATAGCTCATGGCCTGAAATATTAAATCAAATCTTAAAAGTAAAACATAGAGAGTTTTATTTGTTTTCCAGAATAGATTATAGAACAGATGCAATTTTATAATTTGAATATAAATTTGTGGTTCTGAATTTCTTTTACTCTTTTGAGAATGAATGAATACTGTAAACACTGTTCCCACAGAAAAAACTCAAACACATTTATTTATAATTCTGCTTATAATTTCATGAGGTTGTGAAATCTCTTTATCTCATCTATGGACTTCAGATTAAAAACACATGACCTGAAACTCTTCTGAGAGCAAATGTTTATCTTTATCTCTTTTAGTATCTTTTAAATACAAACATTTAGTTCAGGTTCTTGCTTTGTATTAAAATACTCCATTTCTCTCAGATTGCACAGTTGCTTTAAAATATGTGGTTAATGGGCAGAAACCTCAGTCTGGCTTAACCCATGGGAAAAGCATATTAGGAATACTTTGATGGTTATGAATGGCCTTGTAGAGCACAATAATAAATAAATAAATAAATAAAAAAGAAATTAGTACTGGTACATTCCCAATATTCCCAATATTTAGGGGATAATACCATGATGCCCTCCCAATGCTCTCCTACATTTCGGGCCTCTTGCCTTGTTTATCTCAGTAAAGTTTAACCCGTTCTTATGCTTCTATATGGTGGCATGTTGATTGCTATTGAATAATTTACATACAATTTTAGAAAAATCCAGTGGTATTCTAAGTAACCCTGAATTTTATTCTCTCTCTTAAAAGTTTTGGAAAATTAAAGTAAAGCTGCCTTGCTAATTTTTTTGTTGTTATTTTTATCATTTTTGTTTGGTTGGTTTTGCTAGAGTCAGGGAAAACATAAATGTATTGGCAGTAGTTGGAGGAAATGTAATTTGTAAACAGATTGCTGTACTTTTTTGCTTGGGATGCTGTGTACCTGCCTGATAGGAAGAAAAAAAGGGTTGAATCTTCCTTGATAGGTAGTAGCTGGGACATGACTTTCCTGTGTCGAGCTTGTCAAGATGTCCTTTGGACCTTATATAACCTTCTCTTTCATTTATAATAGAGATAGGCTATAAGAAAACCATAGGTATTACAATCTTATATCATGGCACTACATAAATTTACATTTGCATGTGTCCCATATACAAGTCTAGTAAAATGAATCTGATACTGATTGTTCACCCATCAAACATATGGTGTCTTTAGAAACAATTCTCTAAGAAATTCTTCAACTTGCCTCAGTCAGTGATGGTCAAATAAATAATAAAAGGTCTTACATTTTTATACTTTCCAAAGTGCTTTCATTTCCATGGTTCCATTGGCCTTAACAACAATCCTATAAATATATTGATATCTCCTATATACTTCAGATTTACATATTTCATGTTTATATGTAATAGATTAAAATATAATGCTCTACCTTCTTCTAACCTGTATAAAGATTAATTTTATTATATCATTTTAAACAAAATATTATAGTTATTTTATAAATGTTTTTTCCCCTAAAGCTTTATACTAGAAAATAATTAAAAGGACTTCATGGATTTTTGGGGAGAGGGGAATTTTTGGTAACAACAGTTTTTATAGAAAATTTAAAATAGGACCAGATCAAAAAGGGTAAGACTAGATAAGATGCCAGAGCATGGAGGAGACAAGATGGCCACAGAGTAGGCAGACATTCCAACTCCTACATCCCAGAACCAAAGTAGATTACAACTTAATTTTGAGAACAGTCATCTTGAAAGACCAACTTTGGACTAAACTAAGAGGATTCTATAGTGAAGGACCACCAAAGAACCCACACTGAGGCTGGTAGGAAAGGCAGAGACACGAAAAGGGCTGCCTTGCTCCCGGGAGCGAGACGCGGCCCAGAGGGACTCTCACAGTGGGGAGGAGTGCCCAGTGAGTTGCGGGTTGTGACTCCTCAGCCCCAGAACTAGAGTCCCAGCATAAAGCCCTGGAGCTGGGAAGAGGTAAACAGGCTGTATTTGGCTGAGAAAGGAGCCTAGATACTGTTTGAGAGAAGGAGACAGAAGTCTCAAACTCAGGCTCCATATTAAAGGGACTGCACGGAGAGCCTGGCTCATAGCCACCTGCTTGGGGCTCTGGTAGTGGGGAGCACTGGGAGGACTGGAGTTGCCAGGGTAGAGTGTGGTCTAAGAATCACAGGGGGAGACACTTTGAGGGATGAACACCCTAACCCCTGGGCCAAATCACACCCCAAATCTTAACTGAACATTTTTCCTCAGTGCAACAACACCAGCTCAGGGAAGAAATTACCCATCCACCAGAGGCTCTCCTGCTCCAGTCAGAACAAAGAGGTGCTTAGAGGCAGGTGGCACCTTACAGACACAGGTAGTGAGTACCGGGGTCTGAGCTACTCCATCCCCTAAGGCTGCTGAGTGCTCGCTGGAGTGGGCCATCCCCAGCAGGGGTGGTGGCGGCTATGGGGCACAGCTGCAGGAGCCAGGGTGGTCAGAGCAAGTACACAGGCCTGCCCATGAACACGGAAGCCACAGTAGCTGCTGTGGATGTCAGAGAGAGAGAGAGAGAGAGAGAGAGAGAGAGAGCAGGCACAGGCCCATGCCATGGGAAACTGCAGAGGCAGTCTGAGCGGGCGCACACAGGCCCACCTGGGGAGTCAAGAGCAGAGCCAAAGGGAACCCGGACAACAGAGGAGTCAGTCCGAGCAGTACATGGGTCCGCCCACAGAGGGAGATGCCATGACAGCCACTGCATATGTCCAATCTCGCACACAATTACGCCTGCAGCATTGGCCCACCCCTGGCGGCAGATGAGTCCCAGGCAACAACGGAAGTGATCTGAGCAGGAGCAAGCAAGCCACCATGGAGGTGGAAGCCATGGCAAACTGATGCAGCGGTCCGAGTTTGCACGTAATTAAGCCCAGGGACTGAGCCCACCATTAGTGGCAGCTGGGGCCGGGGTGACCTCAGAGGCAGTCTAAGCAGGCATGCGCAGGCCTACCATTGGTGGCAGAAGCTGCGGCAGCTGCGGAGGCTGGCTAGCACTGGCAGTGCCCGACCCTAACAGCCAAGAAAGCAACAGTGGTGGCAGTGAGGGGGCGGATAGACCACACATGGAAAGCAAAGAGGACACACCCACTGGACCCTTGAAGCCACATCCTTCTGAGGGCTGAAAATGAGAAAAAAAAACAAAATAAAATAAATAAAAAGTCTGAATAGAAAAACATCTGAGGCTAAGGGGCAAGCCACATCCAATACTGTACCTAATCACTGAATTACAGCACTGAGCTCCACAAGTAGCCAGCAATAAGGGAAAGAGAAAGCAAATCTCAGGGGAACTTGAACTCTGAAAGGAACTTCCCCTAGGCCAAGAGTAGAAAAAAGTTAGCCTAGGAGTGCAGCTGATATTTATAATGGCACCTGAGCCCAGCAGAGGCAGCCACAAGACCTGAATCACAGGTAACTCCAAAAAAGATTGATAAGAGCCTGTCAGAGGCAGTGACCCCATTGATCTGTGCCAGGCTCCAGCCAGGGAGGTCCAGAGCAGGCACATCCAGCAGCCAGATATGAGGAGCATTAGTTCAGGATCTAACAAGCCTTATTAGAGTGATAGCTTAAGGAAGGACTTTTCACAGCTGACCCAGCTAAGACATAGAAAATGCCAATACAAATAGCAAAAAGAATAGTGAGACCTGTTAAGTAGTCCATAGCAGATTACAAAAAAAACAGATGATGCCAACCCAAAAAGACCTAAAAACAACACAACTGAAAATTGGAGGCAGAAAATACCAAACCTAGACTCAGCTAGCTATACAACAACACAATCAAAGGAAGAGTATATATACAGACAAAATGGGAAGACAAAGAAATGCAATCCAAATGAATCAACAAGAGAAATCCCCAGAAAAAAAAAAACTGAGTGAGATGGAAATAACCAAATTATTGGATGCAAAGTTTAAAATAATGATTGTTAAGGTCCTCAAAGATTTTAGAGCAATAATGGATGAACATAATGAACACCCAAATAAAGAGGTAACAAGCATCAAGAAAGACATTGAAATCATAAAAAAAGAACCAGACAGAAATGACAAACACAATATCAGAAATGAAGGCTACAGTAGAAGAAATTAAAAGCAGTCTGGATGGAGAGGATTGAATTAGCAATTTAGAGGACAAGATAAGCAATAACATGGAAACAGAACAGAAAAAAAAAGGATCAAAATGTCTGAGGAAATTCTAAGAGAGCTCTGTGACAATATGGAGAGAAACAATATCTACATAATAGGGGTTCCTGAAGGAGAAGAGAAAGGACAAAGGATACAGAACCTGATGGAAGAAATCATAGCAGAAAATTTCCCTAAATTGATGAAGGAAAGAGTCACGCAGGATCAAGAAGCACAGAGGATGCCATTAAAAAAGAACCCAAATAGACCCATACCAAGACACATCATAATCAAAATACCAAAGCTAAGAGATAAAGAAAGAATACTAAAAGCTGCAAGAGAAAAACAGTCAATAACCTACAAAGGAACTCCCCATAAGGATGATATCTGACTTTTCAACAAAAACACTTGAGACCAGAAGGGAATAGCAAGAAATATTCAAAGTAATGCAGAACAAGAACCTACAACCAAGACTTCTTTATCCAGCAAGGCTATCATTTAAGATTGAAGGAGAAATAAAAAGCCTCCCAGACAAAAAAAGAAACTCAAGAAATTTATCAAGACCAAACCAATGCTGGAAGAAATGTTAAGGGGCCTGCTGTAGACAGAACAAATCGGGGGGAAATCTAGTAAAAGAGGAATGTACTTTTACAGAAAAAAAAAATGGCAATGAACAACTACATATCAATAATAACCTTAAATGTAAATGGATTAAATCCCCAATCAAAAGACAGAGAGTAGCTGAATGGATAAGAAAACAGGACCAGTACATATGCTGTCTACAAGAAACCCACTTCAAAACAAAAAAGGCATACAGACTGAAAGTAAAAGAACAGAAAAAATATTTTATGCAAATGGAAATGAAAAAAACACTGGGGTAGCAATACTTATATCTGACAAAATAGACTTTAAAACAAAGACTATAGTAAGATATCCAACAGGAAGATATAACCATTATAAATATTTATGCACCTAATATAGGAGCACCTAAATATATAAAGCACACTTTGATGGACATAGTGAGATCAACAGCAATACTACAATAGTAGGGAATTTCAATACCCCACTAACACCAATGGATAGATTCTCAAGAAAGAAAATTAACAGAGAAACAGCAGAGTTAAGGGACACACTACATCAACTGAATTTAATAAAATATCTCCAGAACCTTTCACACTAAAGCAGCAGAATGTACATTTTTTTCAAGTGCTCATGGTACATTCTCTAGGATAGACCACATGTTAGGGCATAAAAAGAGTCTCAACAAATTTAAGAAAACTAAAACCATATCAAGCATCTTCTCTGACCACAGTGGAATGAAACTAGAAATCAACTACAATAGAAAAACTGAAAAACACTCAAACACTTGGAAACTATTTATATTTAAACACGTTATAAAATAATGAATAGGTCAACAATGAGATCAAGGAAGAAATAAAAAATTTCCTTGAAACAAATGCAAATGGGCATACAACAACTCAAAATGTATGGGACACAGCAAAAGCAATCCTGAGAAAGGGAAGTTCATACCATTACAGGCATACCTTAAGAAGCTAGGAAAAGCTCAAACAACTTAACCCTGCAACTAAAAGAACTAGAAAAAGAACAGCAAGTAAAGCCCAGAGAAAGTTGAAGGAAGGAAATAATAAAGATCAGAGCAGAAATAAATGACATAGAGCCTGACCAGGCGGTGTCGCTGTGGATTGAGCATCCGGCTCGGATGTAGACAGGCCCAGGTTCGAGACCTTGAGGTTGACATCTGTATTGAGCAAAAGCTCACCAGCTTGAGTCCAAGGTCATTGCCTCGAGCAAGGGGATACTCGGTCTGCTGAACGCCCATGGTCAAGGCACATATGAAAAAGCAATCAATGAACAACTAAGGTGTCAAAATGAAAAACTAATGATTGATGCTTCTCATCTCTCTCCATTCCTGTCTGTCTGTCCTTACATATTCCTCTCTCTGAATTTCTCTCTGTCCCTGTAAAAAAAAAAAAAAGAAAGAAATGACATAGACACTAAAAAATAATACAGATGATCAATGAAACCAAGACCTGGTTCTTTGAAAAGGTAAACAAGATCAATGAACCCTTAGCCAGACTTACCAAAAAAAAAGAGAGAGGACTCAAATAAAATTAGAAATGAGAGTGGAGAATTAACACTGACACAGCAGAAATACAAAGGATTGTAAGAATATGCTATGAAGAACTGTATGCCAAAACATTAGACAACCTAGGTGAAATCAAGTGAGATTTATTCAGAGAAGGCAAGGTTGGTACAACATTTTCAAATTAATCAATGTGCTTCATCTCATAAACAAAAGGAAGGAGAAAAACAACTTGATAATATCAATAGATGCAGAAAAAGCATTTGATAAATCTAGCACCCATTTATGATCAAACTCTCAGCAAAGTGGGAATACAGGGAACATACCTCAACATGATAAAGGCCATCTATGACAGACCCCAGCCAACATTATACTCAGTGGATAAAAATTAAAAGCAATCCCCTTAAGATCAGGAACAAGGCAGAAGTGTTCCCTTTCACCACTCTTATTCAACATAGTTCTGGAAGTCCTAGCCAGAGCAATCAGACAAGAAGTAGAAATAAAAGGCATCCAAATTGGAAAAGAAGAAGTAAAACTATCGTTATTTGCTGATGATATAATACTGTACATAGAAAATCCTAAAGACTCAGTCAAAAAACTACTGGACCTGATAAATGAATTTAGCAAGGTGCCAGGATACAAAATTAATACTCAGAAATTAGAGGCACCAACAATAATCTGTCTGAAAAAGAAATTAAGAGAACAATAACCTTCACTATTGCAACAAAAAAATAAAGTACCTAGAAATAAGTTTAACCAATAAGGTTAAAGACTTGTACTCAAAAAGTTATAAAACATTGATAAAAAAATTAAGGAAGATACAAACAAGTGGAAACATATACCATTTTCATGCACCGAAAGAATAAACATAATTAAAATGTCCATATTACACAAAGCAATTTATAAATTCAATGCAATTTTTATTAAAATACCAATGACATACTTCAAAAATATAGAACAAATATTCCAAAAATTCATATGGAACCAAAAAAGAACACAAATAGCCTCAGCAATCTTGAAAAAGAAGAATAAAGTGGGTGGTATCACACTACCTTATGTCAAATTATACTACAAGGCCATTGTACTCAAAACGGCTTGTTACTGGCATAAGAACAGGCATATAGATGAATGGAACAGAATAAAGAACTCAAATAAACTCGCATTTTTATGAACAATTGATATTGACAAAGGTGGTAATAGCATACAATGGAGTAAAGACAGTCTCTTTAACAAATGGTGTTGGGAAAATTGGACATCTACCTGCAAAAAAATGAAACTAGACCACCAACTTAAACCATTCACAAAAATAAATTCAAAATGAATAAATGACTTAAATGTAAGCCCTGAAAGCATAAGCTCCTAGAAGAAAACATAGGCAGTAAGCTCTCTGACATCACTCACAGCAATGTATTTGCCGATTTATCTCCACGGGCAAGTGAAATAAAGAATATGATGAACAAATGCGACTACATCAAACTAAAAACTTTTGCACAGTTAAAGACAATATGAACAAAATAAAAAGGCAAACCACACAATGGGAGAACATATTCCACAATACTTCTGATAAGGGATTAATAAGTAAAATTTATAAAGAATTTGTAAAATTCAGCACCAGGAAATTAAATAATCCAACCAAAAAATGGGCAAAAGAAATGAATAGACACTTCTCCAAAGAGGACATACAGATAGATGGCCAATAGGCATATGAAAAAGTGTTCAATATCACTACATTAGAGAAATGCAAATTAAAACCACAATGAGATATCACAACTGTCAGAATGGCACTCATTAACAAAACAACACATAATAAGTGCTGTCTAGGATGTGGAGAGAAGGGAACCCTCCTGCACTGCTGGTGGGAATGCTGACTGGTGCAGCCACTGTGGAAAAAATATGGAGATTCTTCCAACAATTAAAAATGGAACTGCCGTTTGACCCAGCTACCCCACTTTTAGGAATATATCCCAAGAACACCACATCAATGATTCAAAAGGAGAAATGCACACCCATGTTTATGGCAGCATTGTTCACAATAGTGAAGATCTGGAAACAGCTCAAGTGTCTGTCAGTGGACGAGTGGATTAAAAAGCAGTGGTACATATACATAATGGAATACTATGGGACCATGAAAAAGAAGGAAATCTTACCTTTTGCGACAACATGGATGGACTTGGAACTATCATGCTAAGTGAAATAGGCCAGGCAGAGAAAGAAAAATACCATATGACCTCACTCATTTGAGGAATCCAGTGAACAATGAGAACTGAGGAACAGAATAGAGACAGAGTCGGGATCAAAGTGACCAGAGGGAAAGCGGACAGAGGTGAAGGGGATGAGAGGATGGAAAGAGAGCAGAAAAGCAAGACTAGGGAATGAGAGCAGAAAAGCAGGACCTGCGAAAAGGGTGTTGCGGGAGGAGGGCAAGGGGGATGTGGTGGGGAACATGGAGGGGAGGATGTAATCGGGGGAACTCTAGAATCTATGTACACCCAATAAATTAAAATTAAAAAAATGAAAGATCTCTATCGAAGAAGAGACTAGAGAACAATTTCTAATAATTTTATTTCAAAAAAATGGAAATTTAAGCCTTACTTCTTAGTAAACCAGCTACTCTTCATAATAAAATAATCCTGAAAGAATTAAAATAGGCATGTCAAGTATTTAGCATGCATGCAGATACTAGGGCTCCTTTGTTCTGTCAGCAGTCCCTAATCAATTCAGGCACCCTTTCTTATAGAGCTCAGACTTAGCTTTATGGTTTTTTGCAACATAGGCAACCACCATTAAAGAATAAAAGTTTTATAGTGAAATGAAGCCACTTGGTTGTTTCTTAACTAAATGCAAGTTTACAGGTTCACAATGTGTGGTTAACTGTTCCTATTTTGTATAATCCACCCCTATCCTGGTGAGAAGAAAAATTTTATCGTATAGAAGTTGACTTAAATATGGGTTTTGTAAATACAGGCATTACAATGGATAATAACCTGATTAATTAAATAAAACAAAAGAAATACATTTTTATTTTATTTTATTTATTGATTATAGAGAGAGAGAGAGGAAGGGAGAGAGAGGGATCAATTTGTTATTCCACTTATTTAGGCATTCATTGTTTTATTCATGTATGTGCACTGAGGATTGAACCCATAACCTTGGTGTATCAGGATGATGCTCCAAGCAACTGAATTATTCAGCCAAGAAAATATATTTTGAACGTGTGTTTTTTATTTGAAATCCAGTTGGACAATGGAACTCAAACGTGAGCAGAGGAGATATGCTATCTGCATGTCTTGCCACCCTATTTGCATGTCATTTTTGTAATCACTATGCAGCTAAACAATAAGCAACTAAACTTAGATCAATAAGATAAAGCTTTTCTTTGTTGGACCAAATTGGAGGGCTGTTACAAACACATATTATAAAGTTGTTCAATTTTTGCTGTAACAGAAATAAAGAGCCTGACCAGGTGGTAGTGCAGTGGATAGAGCGTCGGACTGGGATGTGGAAGACCCAGGTTCGAGACCCCGAGCTTGCCAGCTTGAGCGCAGGCCCATGTGGCTTGAGCAAAAGCTCACCAGCTTGGACCCAAGGTCCCTGGCTCCAGCAAGGAGTGTCTCGGTCTGCTAAAGGCCCACGGTCAAGGCACATGTGAGAAAGCAATCAATGAACAACTATGGTGTCGCAAGGGCAACGAGAAACTAATGATTGATGCTTCTCATCTCTCTTCGTTCCTGTCTGTCTGTCCCTATCTATCCCTCTGTCTGACTTTCTCTCTGTCCCTGTAAAAAAAATAAAAATAAAAAAAAGAAATAAAGATAGAACAGCTGAAGATGGACAGATAAATTTAGTTACCCTCTAACATTTTCATCTTAGAGACTTAACCTTTCAACTGCAAATTTAGTGCTGACACCTATTGTCACAAAATGAAAGATAATAAAGCAAAATAACAAAAATGAGATAGTGCCATTTGAAGCAGACCATACATATTTTATTTTCCTCCAATAGAATTAGTGACAATGTTAGGAGTGATCTGAAAAAAAGGCTATATTTTTATTGTATCTACGAGAAAAAGTGGGGAAAAAAGTTTACAAGAGATTGCATTTAAGCACATCTGAGTAACTTACATAAAGATAAATAATATGGCATGTTAATTTGTTTATTTAATAAAATGTATTCATGAATTAAATTTTCATAGATTATTTCTTCTGCACTCTGTTCTTACAACACTACCCATGTCCTGAAAAACTTTCTTAATTTATGAGTTAACATATCTTCTGTACAAGATATAAGCACTAAAAAGGGAAAAGATAATATAATATTCCTTTTTGACATTCTAGCAGTTTGAGCAGCGCTGACGTACAGTTAAATCTTTAAAAAATATTATTAGTTACATGAAAGTTAAAAGAACAGATTTAATGACAAAGTTAAGTAGATATACATTTCTGTGGTATTTGTTTTCTCCTCCATCAGTAAAAGCAGAGTGCTTACTCCAGAGGAAGAATCTAATACATATATTTTTAATATTGATTAAAACCATGCTCAAAAAGAAATAAGAAAGAATCTGTTATTCACTGGGAGCTACAATATGCAATGCAAATTACTACTCTGGGTTAACGGAAAGTGATTTTGTTCTTTCTCTTCCACTGAGTTGTAGAGTTGTATTCTCTTAGAATATTAATAGAATAGAAGATGCTGCCTCTCTCTGTCTTAGCAAGATGGATGATTGTAGGATTTACTTGTCGGGCTGTGAAATGACCCACAGCCTTAAAGCAGCCCAAGAGCTGGTTTTTGCAGCGGCCTCATTGCCTTCGATGTGGGAAGTGATGAATCGCTGCTTGATATGTCACTGGTTTTTTCCTAAAATGCTCGTCTATAATTTAAAATGCATACATGTATTTGCACATGCTCAGCAGAATCATATGAGCAAGAAAGGGGGTGCTAAACACAGAGAAAGAGAGTAAATATAGGAAAGAGGGCCAAGTAGATGGCCACAAAAGAACTGCAAGTGATTTGAAAGATTAGTCAAAGAAAAATCAACAGAAATAAAAACAAACACAATAAATCAGATTGTTCATATTAAAAATACAGCATCAACATTTCTAAATGTTCTCAATTCTAATCACAGCTAAATTATCAGGTTGGCTTTTCTATAGAGCACTCATTTTTAACTTAATTGTCCAACTCCATTGTTTATCAGACAAGATTGAATTTGTACAGACACATGAGCAATGTAATCACTTCCATTTTGTCATTAAGAGCCTATAGAAAATGAACAAAGGTGTGTTAATGAAGTTTTTGTTTTTTATTTTAAATTGTGATGTTGACATCAAATGTATAAATTAGAGACAGCGAAACTTACTTACAACGTGATATTTTCATTTTCTGTGGATCAGTGTTAGTTTATAAATGCCACGCATAAATGTACATCTGTAGACCAGAGTATGTAATGCATCAGAATATTTGTTGTAATAGTTTTAAAAGGTATTTTGGGACTAAAAAGGAACTATAAATAAAAACATAAAGAAATAAATAAAAGGAAAAGTGATAAAAATGATGACCTACAGGAAATGAAGAATTTTGTAAAAGACCCTCAGATTTTGTAAAAAAAACCTTAATTGGAATATAACTAGGAAGATTTAAGGAAAGTCCTTAATCTTGGCCAAGTAAACCTGGATATGAATGCTAACTCAAACACCTATACATTATGAGGCCATTTACAATTGCCTCTATAGTCAAACTCATGGGAGATAGTTTAGACTCAAGTAAAATAACATAAAAGTAAGAAACTTACAAACTTCAGGGCATATGACAAATGTAATATATAAGAATACGTTGAATCAGTCAAAAACATGGCTTCAAGGGCCATTCTGTTCACTCATTCTCTGCTTTCACCATATAAAGGTGATGAAACTAAATTCTTGAACCTCTCAGTGTCTTCATTTTCTCACCTGTCATCTTCACATAGATTGTAACCAGTACAAATAATTAATTAACACTGGGGAACAATTCTTTATTTTCTGATGCATGAGGTTTTAAAACTTTTTCTATATATGTCTGCATCGCTGATTCCAAATATAAAATCTGTTTTTTGGTGTATGCTCTAGTTTTTATGCAATTTTAATTTCTTTTTGTTACAGTTAATGGCATGCATTGGTTTTTAAATTGGAGTTAAAGGGCAACAACTCTTGGATTGAACATAACCACAAGGCAATTGTCTTACAAACATCATTTTTACATAATTGTAGTTGTTTTTAAATGTAAAAATATATTATCTGATTAAACACTCTCTTATTTAGTTTTAAGATAGAATCATGGCTTCTTCGAATAGGCATAAATGTAAGAATAGTCCTGACACCTTCTGTTATATGTGACTGTTACACACTTCACCGTCCAACATGCAATATTTTATCACTTGTGACATGTGCATATATTGCCTATTTTCAAGTTCCCCTTGGCTATCAAGACAAGAATTGAGCTCCTCATATTGTGTGTCCTAATTGTGAGGAAATGCTTCATAACTGGACAAAAGGAAAACACAAAAGAATGCCTTTTGGTATTCCCATGGTTTGGCGTGAAGCTAAGGACCACAGCAGTGACTGTTATTTCTGTCTGATCCATACAAAGGACAGTGGCAAGAAAAAAATGACATATGATCACATATCCTAATATTCCTTCAACAATATGACCTATGCCACACTCTGAGACACTCCCGGTTCCAGTTTTCAATGGTTTCATTTTTTGTAAGGATGAAAAAAGTGAACATGGTGATCAAGTGTATTTTGATAAGATGCATGAGGAAATGGTTGTAGAATCTGAAGGGTCTTCTTCTGATGCCAAGCAGTCATGAACCCCTCAGCAGTTTAGTCAACCTGAATTGAATGACTTAGTAAGAGATGTGGGCCTATTAAAGAAAGCAGCTGAGTTATTAACCTCCAGTCTTCAAGAAAAGAATGGACTTCACTGGTCAGCTAAAGTATCCCATTTCAGGAAGCATGAACAAATTTTTGTGGACTTTTTTTTACAAAAACAAACACTTTGTTTACTGTCATGATATCAGTAGTCTTCTCAGCCAGCTAAGTGTTACCACTTACAGTCCAACAGAATGGCAGCTATTTCTTCACAGCTTTATGTGTTCTTCTACACAATGGTAATGTTTATGCAGCGGTTCCAATTCGTTATTCAACTCATCTGCGAGAAGATTATAATGACATAAAAATAGTCCTTGACTTACTGAAGTATGAAGAGCATAACTGGATCATTTGTGTGGATCTTAAAATGGTCAATTTCCTGCTAGGACAACAGAGAGGTTTCACAAAGTATCCTTGCTTTCTGTATTTGTGGGACAACCAAGCTCAGGAGAAACACTGGACACAGAAGGAGTGGCTGAAACGTGAAGCTCTGGAAGTAGGGATGCACAATATTGTGAATGAACCTGTAGTTAATCGAAACAGGATCATTTATCCCCACTTCACATCAAACATGTCTTAATGAAGCAGTTTGTTCAGGCTTTGAATAGAGAAAGTGAATGCTTTCAACAAATGATTTCTGTTTTTCCTGCCTCGTCGTTCGAGAAGATAAAAGCTGGTGTATTCAATGGATCTCAAATTTGAACCCTCATACGTGACAAAGAATTTGCCAGGAAGATGAATAAGGAGGAGAAAGCAGCATGGCAGTCTTCTGTGGCAGTTACAAAGAACTTCCATGGCAACTTTAAAAAAAGAAAACTATGAACTTCTGGTTCAAAGGATGCTGTTGGCTTTCCACGACATTGGATGGAACATAAGCTTGTTAAGATTCACTTCCTGAACAGTCAACTTGATAAGTTTCCCAAAAATCTTAGAGCTGTTAGTGATGAGCAGACTACTGTTGGAGCATCAAACAAGATTGTCCTCAACAAGTACACAAACACAAGAGCTACAAATGCAAATTTTTGCCTGAATAGAATTTAAATAAGTTTCATGAAGTTTTATGATTAAATAAGTGTTTTAATATTTTCTATTTTGAAATTGTAGACAAATTCTGACGCAATCCTATCTTTTAGTGTATTAGTATATTTACAGAATTATATAAATTATCATATTTTCACAATGATGACTCTACTTCATTATGTTAAACTAAATGTTGAAAATTTTACAATAAGATGAAAACCTAAAATCTTGAATTGAAAAAAAAAATAACTGTAACTTACAGAGAAAAACTAATGTCAGATTTGAGATCAGTGTACTCGAATTAGGTAAGAACCAGTGTTTTTGTGGATGCAACAAAAATTTTGTTCCCCAGTGTTATTAAATAAAATGTGATGTAAAACACATAGACTAATATATATATAGTCAAACTAATATATATATTAGTTTGGTATATGTATTCAATAAATATTATTATTCATTTTGTTATAGGTTGCTAGCAAGAAAAATGAAAGCAATTATAATGTTTATGTGTCTGCAGAAATTCAATCATTTCTTTGATAAACAATAAAGTTTGACACTTGGCTTTCAAATGGGTGCTCTGTGGCAAAGCCAACCAGATAATTTAGCTAAGATTTGAATTGAGGATGTTCCGAAAGCACGGCACTGGAGGTTTAATATGGATAATTTGTTTTATTATTTCTTTTGTTTTTGTGATGCTTGTTTCATTGGCTTCTAGTTTAACCTTTTCATTCACTTATCTTTCTATTCTGGTTGAAGGAATATTTAAATGGGAAACATCCTGATTAAGCAGTGATTAGCTCAGGCATCAGCTATGGCAGAGATATCCTTTATAATATAGATATTGCAGGAAAATATCATGGTTGGCTCCTGGCCTTGAGCAAAAAACAAAGGAAAAGAAAAGACATTCATATGATGGAGAGATTCAGGGGCCAGCCTGCAGCTGTGCCTCTTATCCATATAACTTTCACTTGGGTAAATGTTTGTTCTCTCAGATCTTCCTTTATATTCTATATGTCTGGAAGGGAATGTGTTGCTATTACTGCTTTAGGGAACAGTGGCAGAACTTCTAAAAAAAAAAAAGGGAGGGAGGAAGGCAGGGAGGGAGGGAGAAGGTTTTGGGTTATGAGATCCACATTCTGGCTGTGGATCTTACTTTAGGCTTCCACTCTGATCCTTTAACCTGGGAGTTCCTTAAGTCAGAGTCAGCATTGACCTCCATGGTGATAGGCTCATACACATAAACACACACTAATGTGCACCTGTGCACAGGTACGTGTATTCATATACTCACACATGTGAACACACAGAATGTAAACTTTTTTTATTCTAAAAGTCTTATAACAAAGTCAGTTTTATCATGTTCTATTCTGACACCTTGACACTTACTAAACTGCAAACCGGTAGTATGTTGGCAATCTTTTTAATGTTATCATTTAAGGTTAAAACACCTTGATTTCCACTTCTTCACAACCAGTCTTCTATTGACCAGTGCTAAACATGAGAGATGCAGAATACTAAAGCAAAGGAAAAGAAAACACCTTCTCAAGGGAATGATTTGTAATAATAAGAGTCAGTGGGGATCTCAGTCAAGCCAAATGGTTTGGAGAATAATAAAGGAATTCAATGCATTTTTTTAAAAAAATCAAAGTGGCAAGTAATTTTTTAAAGTTTCCATTTTCTCTTGCAGTTTAATCAGTGAGCTGTGAATTACTGATGTATCAGTCCATCGGCAAGCTTTCTTGCATGACAAACAGGGAAAGTCAAATAGAAATATAACCAGCTTTCTTACTGAAACCTTCATGTCCTTATCCTGAAAAACAAGTATTTTTATATTTCATGAGTATTTAAAAATGAATTAAAATGAAAAATTCCTAAAATACAAGACATATTAGACCTTGAGATAACCCAGCTCGGTTCTCCTTTCTCTTTTCCTTCCTTCCTTCCTTCCTTCCTTCCTTCCTTCCTTCCTTCCTTCCTTCCTTCTTTCCTTCCTTCCTCTATTTTTTATCTTCTCTCATTGTTGTCTTCTCCCCTCTTTTCTAGCCTCCTTTGCTTCCTCTCTCTTCCTCCCTATCTCTGCTCCTTATATTTTCCCCTCATTCTTTACCTTCCTCCCTTTCTCCTTCCTTCCTCCTTTTTACTCTTCCCCCTTCTCTTTCTTCTATGTTCTTCTCTTCCTCTATTCTTTTTTCTTGCTAGCAAATATGAGAGAATAGCAAGAAAACAAAAATATAATGTCTGAGGTCAGATGGTCTTAGATTAGAATCAGCCCCAACACTGACAAGTTGTGTGGCCTTGGACAAGCCTCTTAAACCTTCTAAGCCTTTCTTTTCTTTCATTTACTAAATAAACCACTCTATTGGGTTTTTATAAAAACTAGATGAATCCATGTATATTTCCTATTTGTCACACTGCCTGGCACATGGAAACCCTCTGAACATTTTAGTTTATAACACGCTCTAGATTAAGAAACTTACTCAAAGATACTATAGGATAACATAATGTTAACTTTTGATAACTTTGTGATCAAAATAGATAGGATCAGAATGGCTGAAACAACACATTCTTTCCTGAAAAGACACAGATATCAAAGAAAAGAAACATTTTTGAAATAGTATACACCAGAAATTTTGTTTTATGTTTAGATAAAATTTGACAAGAACAAAGAATAAAATGGAACTTTATGTTAAATCAAAAAAATGAGTCTAAATTTGGATGGTATTCAAGAAATTTCTAGTATCCAAAGTAAAATCTCTCTTCATAAAATATTTGATTTCATCATCCAAGCCCTGATGTTCTGCATTGGAAAAGTAGTGAGGAAAATATGCAAACATGCAATAATCAAGAGAGCTCAAGGGACAAATTTTAAGGTGATGGGAAAGATGCTGCTTAAGCTATGTACAATTTAGTTGAAATGTTGAAATAGAAAATGGAAGTTTCCAGGGAGTTGGATAGGAATTTGAACGTTGATTGATTAATGCCTACAACTGCATGCATCACTTCAAGAGAATCTACATCCATGTTTGCATTCCCTGAGAAAGGTCAGTGTATCTTAATATTATTTTGTTCTTGGCTTTGAAGGATGTTCTCCTTCTAGATCATGTAAATTCTTCATTTCTCAAAGGATAGTGAAGATGTCTACCTTTCTATACCACACTCTAAGACTGTGGTTCTCAAAGTGTGTGACAGGGCACACTGGTGCACCCTAGAAGATTTCCAGGTGCGCCCTATGGTATTCCAGAGAAATATGTGCCTGTTGGGGACCATAAAAACCAAAAGAGTTTTGGAGTTTAGATTTTTGGGGGAGAGAGGTGTGGGGAATTCTTCAATGTATTGACAAGGAAACTGTAAGCTGACAGTTTCCCCAACCCTCCACCTCACTTGCCTGATTAGGTTGCAAAAGGCTGTTAAGCTGTGGTGCTGGACTGTATACACTACCCCCCATGTTCCCCAGAAAGACTGGAGGCAAGTTTCTTCTATCTTTTATTAGGTGTAAAGTTAAGATGATATGTATGGTGGGGGTTTTCTGCACTTGGTAAAGTTCTCGGGTTGCCTTGGAAACGTAATCAGAGACCATTGATTTGCTAGTGGCCTCACTTTGCCCTATAAATAAAGCAAAATGCAGTTTGGGGGTGCATTTTTTTCATGCCAGCAGCAATTACAGGAGCCTCCTGACCCCATATTTTCTTAATTCCACGTATTTTCTTAATTCCGCACCGTTCCCATTTGGAACCTGGAATTACTAGCTGCGCTGGTTCGTGGCATGTGCCCAGATATAAAAATAAATATAGTTACTATATTATACCATTTCATCATGGAAATACTGCTGTTTTTGTTAACACATTTTTATTATATTTATTATTAACACATCATTATATTATTTTTAGATAAATACACCCAAATAAAATAGATTGATTTCTCAAAAAGAAGCGTGATATTGAAGAATCCCATTCTGGAAGTGAGCAAAAGTTAAGTGTAAATAAAATAGAACTTGAAGGCTGATGAGCAGAATTTAATTTACAGCATTTTCCATCACTTAACACTAAACAATACAAATGGATTAGAAACCCATTCATGAAAGCTTCAAGTGATTTTGGTTTAACATTAACAGAAGAAGAAGAACTGGCAGCTATATCCAATGATCATGGATTGATGATTAAACATAAAGAATTGTCTCTTGAAGCCTTTTGGATTTGTATAAAAGAAGAATATGTGGCAATATCTAAAAAAGATTTGAACATTTTACTACAATTTTCAACATCCTATTTATGTGAATTAGGATTTTCTACCCTCAACACAATTAAGAGTAAAAAGAGAAATTCTTCAATGTATTGACAAGGAAATGAGAATTTGCCTTGCAAATATATGCCCAAATGTTGAAAAAATTGCTAGGACACATCAGGTTCATGTTTCTCATAAACACAAGAATAAAAAAACTTAACACATTTATGCCAGGACCTGCCAAGTTTACTAAATCTTACTAAGAGAGAGTGTGTGTGTGTGTGTGTGTGTGTGTGTGTGTGTGTGTGTATATATATATATATATATATATATATATATATAACTTTTTTTTTATTTTTTAATGCCTCTATTTTACAATTCTAAAAAGCATAACTCAAAAAATGTAACATAAAAATGCTTTTTGATGTCAGAGTAAATTTAATTTTGTTGTATTTATTTCATTTAATTACCATAATAGCACACTTGAACTTTATATTTTTTCTTTAATATTTGATTTAATTATTATAACATATTTCTCAGAAATTTGTGGATAATGCACCTGCAATTATTTGTAGGATTTTAAATGCGCCCCGACTTCAAAATGTTTGAGAACCACTGCTCTAAGATCATACATTCCCACTTCAGGGAATTAGTTGCTTTTTTATCTGTGTCCCAGAGAGTCCTATACCAATTTTTGTTGATCATCTCCATGAATGAGAAAAGGATAGCAGTTATTTTTCCTTCATTTCTTCATTCCTTAGTACTTGACTGTCTGCTGAATAAAAGAATCTCAGAATGAATGAACAGAGAAACAAATGAGAAATCAGAGGATGTAGAATACCCACTGTGTTTACAATCAAGTCCGAGATTCTGTCATCCACTGTGGATTCCAGAATACATAGTCCTATAGTTTATTTTCCTGTAGATGGCGGTAAGAAATATGACAAAACTCCCAATATATTTTATTAATATTTCCCTTAAAAGACGCTACTGTTCTAAACACCTATGTCTACAAATACATCTTTCCATAAAATAAAACTTGGCCCTTACTATAGATCTGATTTTGTAAATATTCATGGCTATTTTTAACAACAAGCAAAAACATAGTACTACTTATAAAGATTCACTGTGAGTCTTTAATGAAAATTCTATAATAACAATTTAAATTGTACAAATTCTCTTGTCATATTTGCATAACATGTTCTATAACACATGCTTAATAAGTACAAAGTATTTTTCAATCCAAATACAGAGCCATTGTTTTCTGCAAGAAATTCAGATGTAGAAAACTAAATACAATAAAACATCATTGTACTCACACCTAACATCAAAATCATAAAAATACATGATATTGATTGATAATAAACTGAATACTTTACTTTTATTTTTCTGTGTTTTCTCTAGATCTACATTCTGAGGGATTTAAGCTAAATTTTCTTTGTTTGCTAATCATCAACAAAAATGTTAGAGATACTAAAGATTTATGTTTTTATACTGTCTCTGAAAGCTTATAGTTCTCTAATAATTCTTTATATTTATAATTTTTTACATGTGAACTCTCTCTTGCATTCAGAACATAATCATTTCAGGTTTGCTTTTTGAGAACCATCAGATTCTGTGTATGGCTGAGTAGCTATTTCTATTTCAGTTCACAATTTAGCTATCTGTCTTCTCTTCAGCAAACATTACCATTGTTTCAGCCTATTAACTGTGGTCTAATGCTTCCTAACTCTAGTAATAAAGTTCATTCTGCCTGCATTTCTAGGAAGTAAAGGGAATAATTGGCAACTCTTCTTTCTGCCAGTTTTCTGATGAGTTGGAATCAAAGCTAATTGTGTCACTTCATGCTATCTTCTCCTTGCTGGTTCTTTTTTTCAGAGCTGTGATTAGCATTCTCTAAGCAGCAGAGTCCCCTGAGTTGCTAATTTCTCATCTCTAAAGTTTTTGTAAATCCAAAGTGTTTGGCCATTAAGTAATATATACTGGCTTCAAGAGCTTTTCTCCTTGGTTAAACTCATGTTCTGCATACAAACTGACGTTAAAGGCAGTTGCTTGATTCATCTTGTCAAATATAAATTCAGTATCCCAATGTCCTGTTGCCCTAGTTTTTCTACATAAAAAATTCTCCTTATATCTTCATTGAAAATTAAAGTAGGTTTTCATGACTGTGTCTCATTTTTGAATGTCAAGGTTATAAAACATGCTATTAAGTTCAAATCATTTTTTTTTTCTTATTAATGTGCCAGTGAAAGACTGGCTCACTGAACACGCTATTGTTGATATTTAAATAATATTGTGGGGAATATTAAGCTATATATATATTAAAGCATGATTAAAAATAAATAGAGGAAGGTGTGATGAGACTGTTAAAACAAATATATATATTGCTGATAATTTTATTTTTTAATTCTCAGGTGTTTTTCACATATAAATTGATTTCAGTGCACTTTTGGAAAAACTGGCTTCCATCTGATTTTCAGTGTTCAGTTCAAAACTACTAATAAAATAAATTAATGTCCAAGATATGCTATATAATAAGTTGGTAAAATGGTTCAAGAAATAATATCAGAAAACCTGGATATCAGCCAAAATCAATAATATCCTGGATTTATTTCTAACTAAAAGCTATGCATTTCTTTTCTTTTTTTTCCTCTCTTTTCCTTTATTTTATTTTATTTTTGCAAGATAGAGAGAGGGACAGAGTTGAGAATCATCAACTCATAGTTGTGGCACCTTAGTTGTTCATTGTATTTTCATATGTACCTTGACCAAGGGCTCTAGCCGAGCCAGTGACCCCTTACTCAAACCAGTGACCTTGGGCTCAAGCCAGCAACCTTGGGCTTCAAGCCAGTGACTTTTGGGCTCAAGTCAGTGACCACGGGATCATGTCTCTGATCCCATACTCAAGGCACATATGAGAAGTAATCAATGAACAACTAAAGTGACACAACTACAAGTTGTTACGTCTCATCTCTCTTTTTTCTGTCTGTTTGTCTGTCTCTGTGTGTGTGTCTCCCTCTTGCTAAAAAAAAAAAAAAAAAGGATGGTAAAAAAGCATTTGAACCAAGAATGCTCCCTCCCTCTACTCTGCTACCTTTCCAATTGTACTCTGGACTGTTACAGTTAAAAGCACAAGACTCTTTCTCTGCAAGATTCCAGCCAGAAAACTTTCTTCATAAGAGGAGCAGAACTTCAGTATTTCTTATCCTGCTCTTTGCAAAACAATCTGATAGTTCTTCAAATGATTAATAAAAACCTTAAGAACTGCTGACCTAAGCTTTTGTGAACCTTATAAAACTTGGCTTGAGCTCTCTGCAAAATTTCATAACCTCAAGTATTTTAGCTGAGCATTGTTAGAAATATAAAGCAATGACAATAGATAAGATTTCCAAAAGGGTAGTTTCAATCTTTTATTTCTACACTTTTTGTTAAATACTAACCATTTGATAAGAGTTGGGAGTCATAGGTTCCAGCACCAGGTCTGCCTTTTGATTTGAGGCAATGAATTTTCTTTTCTGAATCTCACATCTCTCTTAAACAATAAAAAGCTGAATTCAAAGACCTCTAATACCCCTTCTAGTTGTCAATTGCTAAAAATAATTATTATTTTTAATTTGACATAGATTTTGAAAATTATTATCTCTAGGATTTTCCTCAACCTACATGTAATACAAACAGACATAATATTAATTTCTTTGTTCTATGATTTATAATTTACTTTTTAATTTCTCTCCATTTATCCAAAATTTAATTTATATAATGAAGATAAAATTTCTAGCTTCATATCCACAAATTATTTTCAAATATTATTAAGTAAAAAGGTTATGGTGATCAAAACTAAAATCTAACTTTTATCAATGAAGAAGGAAATAATAATGACTCATTCAATGTTTTCTTGGCTGTCCATGTAAGATTAGGCCTTTCAAAATCCAATGAAGAAAGTTATCCTCGATGCATGTAAAATTAAACTGGGTAGTTAAAAGAAAGCAGAGCACGGCATGAATATAAGACTAATTCTGGAAATGTTATGATGAAAATTGTTTTCATTTACTTGCTGCTTATTAACATGTGTTCATAATTAGCAATGTGTTTATGAAAACATATCATATATTCACCACAATAACTAATTAAAGTAGACATAAATATGTTTCATTACCCACTATCTACAACTGAGGATACAGTTAGATGAGGATACAGTTAGATAAAAGAGGTAGCCTATGCTGGCATGAACAGTAGCAAAATTTGATCTAGCCCTAGGCTTCCTGAAACCAAGTTTTATGCTTCTCTACCAAATACACTACAACCACTTTTGCTACTAAAAATTAAATTCTAACACACAATATATGACTACCATTATAGCTAGTAGAGACTCTCCCATCAAGAAACTTATGTGCTGAATTAATAGACACAATAAGATAATTCAGGCTCACAGGATTGGGTTAAATCATATGTATCATTTAGCAAACTTACTTGGTTTATATTTATTCTCTTATTAACTACTAATCTTTTAAAGCTTTCAGTAGAGTCATTTTATTTTGATTATCATTGTAATAAAATATAAGTCTGGGTGAATTACACATATAAAGATGATCTTAGACATTTTCTAGAATCAACTATTTTTTTCCCAATAAGACAATACTAGTTATAAAAGAGCAGTGTAGTTAATTAAGTGGCACTGGGTATTCCTTCAAAATGAGTGTTGTCAAAACATTTGTGTTGGGCAGATAAAATATATTATGCTCACTTTGTTAAAGATGGTGCTGCCCATGTGGAAGCCCATTGCCCAGGTGATCATATTAGTTGGCCTTCTTGCTTAAGATGGGTGTAATTATATTAATGTGTGTTGGGGGTGGGCTGTGGGCAGGCAGGATCCCTGTAGCCTGGGGCTTGGCTTTAGGACTAAGCCTTTCCCACCCTTTTTGATGTAGGGTGGTACACACTCATGAGGAATCTTATTATGCCTCAGATAAGTGACTTTGTATCAGAGACTTCCTTGTTTGTATATTGGATTAAAGGTTTTAAATCTACACTATAAAGTGGGGCAGCTTACTCTCTCTCGGTTCCTGAGATTAGCATTAGGGAGGAGAGCAGAGAAAGGATATGTGGGGGAAGCCAGGAGAAGCAGCCAAGATGGTGGAGTGCTGAGGAAGAAGCCAGTTTGTGCAGAGAGGATGATATGGGAAACAGAGGTGAATAAGACTGGTGAGCTAGAAACCTTTTAATCTAGTAACCTCGGATAAGTCAGTAGCTTTGTGAACACTGAATGATTGGGTTTTGGAGCCCAGTGTGTGTTTTTACTTGCCCACCAGGTGCAAGCTAGGATTAAAGCTAATGGCCCACCAGTTATTGGTTCCATTGTTTCATTACCGTCTGTCCGAATCCAATGCGAACCTGCATGGGCCAGGTGGCTTTGATGGTGGCCAGGGCTACTGGCTTTACAATTTGGGAGACACTGAAATTTAGTGCAGAAGCTAGTCTGTATTAGCATTTTAGAAACTGCAATATGCCCTGCCTTTGTATATTATTTTATTTATAACTTTTATGCTTGCAAAGCCATAATCACAGTTCTTACCACCCTTCCCCATGCTAAAGAAGCAAGGATTTTATACATGGAATTCTTGCTGCCTCAATTTTGGCCAAAACACCAAAGGCCAAGTACATTCACATCCTAAAATGAGATGCTAGATCATCTAAGTGGAAGCTATAAATATTCTGGTTTTTGTCAGCCTAACTCAGCATCAGTCATAATGGAGAAAAATTGAAGTTTTCCTTGAAAAGTATTACTGGGCTGCTGAGCATTCTCCTACTCTCCCACAATGAGAAAATGAGGGTAGGTACTTCCAGAGAGACTAGAGACTGATTAAAACTGCACCAGTGACTACATCTCCCACTGAGATGCGGGGTTAGGACTAAGTGATAGGAAAAAAAGTAACCATGCTGGTTCAAGGTCTTTAAGCATGAGTCATCTCAGAACTAGAAAAGGGGGACAATAAGTCTAACTTGACTTTACCTTGAAGTCCTAATTAAATGCTCTGGGCTGGATCCTCTAGTGGCTAAGATGAGACTGTTCTTATGACCCAGAGGAAGCAAAAAAGTTTTGGGATCTGTCTGAGGTTTTATTCAGGGAAGCAAAAAGATCACATTGTGAGTGCAAGTCTGAAGAAGTTGAGGGGGAAATAACAGTTGTTTTATGCTTTGTAACTAAAATACAGTTTGTTTGGTAAAGTGGTTATGTTATGGAGGATAGGACCTTTTCATAGTCGGTATTTCACCATAAAAGGTACAGACTTCACTTCTCTCAATTCCTAACGTGCCAAGGAGCTTTAGGGCTCAGGGCCATTGCACATGCTCATGCTTAGACTGGCATACTCAGCCTTCCTTTCCCTTCCTCCAGTTCCATGTCTAATCAGCTCCTACTTGGCCTTCCCATCTCAACCTTACTGTCAGCCACATGGGGAGGACTTTATGGAGCCTCCTTTACTAATCTAGACTAAATTACCCTGTTATTCATTCATTCGTGTTGTGCTCTGAGTTTACACTTCATGATAGTTATGCAATGTTTGCCTCTTTGTCAAAAATTTCTTAAGCACATATTATATTCCCATATACAGGTATAGTACCTCAACAGAAACATTATAAATAATACACATGCTAGTAGCTAATTACTATTAGCACATGTTACCCCACATTCTGCAATAAAGACCTATAGAAGTAATCATGAAATGTGCACAAACCATAAAAAACTTCTTTTTGAGAATGGACTGGAGAAGCCTGACATTAGTGTGTATACAGACAATCACGAAAGCAAATGCACCTGCATATGCGCACATTCAAATACCACCATTGGAAGAGACAGGTGCTCACATTGGTTTTCTTCAATGTACCCTTCTTCACTTCTTGAGAAGGTTCCTGAGGTGATCTATATAAAACATGATCTAGGCATCTCTCTCTACTTATTAGGAACTTTTCATAGGTCCATATGGCCCTTGAGAAGTCCCTCAAAAGATGCTGAGTGTCCTTCAGGGACTGACCCTAGTACATTTTTTGTCATCAAGTTCTGCTGCTATATGTAATATATAAAAGTTATGAAGACTACTGAACAATGACACTATCCCAATTCTAACAATGTCAATAATCTCTAAACATTTTTATAGCTATTTCCCCTATTGTACTGCTTATTAAATTTTTTTATTCTCCCAGTATCTAACTTAACTTTTAGATATTAAGACTTATGAAAAAAGTGGAAAAGATACTTATTACAAATAGAAGTGGACTTCTTTTCTTTCTATGTAGTAATGGCTATGAAGAACTGTCCTAAACACTCAATTTCTTTAATCAATAGCCCTTATCTCCACAGTATTTCTTGCCCTGAAACTATGAATATGCCCAATATGACCTATGATGAAAGTTCTTTTGAAGAGGTGGGAAGTGGTTTCTTGAATCTGATTGGTAAAAAATTTTAGAGCTTTATCCTAAACTTCATAAACCTTTCAGGAAATCTGATTGAAGCTCAGATATAATAGTATAGCCTGACTCCAGTAAACTCAGTTCTCAAAGGAAAGAATATGATAAAACTCTAAAAAGAGATATGGCCTTTTCTAGGCCTATTTGGTTTTAGATCAAACATAAAACTCAAGCAGGGATTTAGTGTAAAACCCTTTCCTTAAACCTGTCCACTAGTTTAATTTTAAAATATACTAACTGGTTTATTACAGAGTCACCTAAAACAGCATATAACTTTAAAAGAACTGGTGGTAATTAACTAGATGACATCCTATTTAGTTTTCTAAATCATGCCGAGCAATACCAGCTTCAATTTACATATAATTATGTAAACTGATATCTAATTCTGCAGCAGGAAATCAGAAAAGTTTGGTTAAAATTTATGTTTTGTAATTTACTACCAATCTGAGTTGGAAAGAATTTAGATCCCTCCTCAGCATTAGTTTTATCATACATATGCAGTGAAAATATGCTTAGTCTGAAACAGGAGTTTTCATCCTTGGCACGATTGGCACTTCAGGCCAGATAAATCTTGGTTGTGGGGACTTGACCTGGGAATCACAAGTTGATTAACAGTATCCCTTGTCTCTACCTACAAGATGCCTGTAGCATTACCTACACTTATGGCAATAAAAATCATCTCCAGACATTGCCAAATGTCTCCTAGTGGGCAAAATAGTCCATGGTTGTGAACCATTGTTCTAAAAGTTGTAATAAGATTTGTTAATGTGTCCACTTACGAATAAGAGTTTGCCACATGTTAGGCCCTGAGAAAATACTAGTGAGCATATGTAGAGAAGGCATCCCCTATGATGGAATTTATAATCCAGAGAATCAAAGTTGATGACAAAAACATTCATGTCCAAAACATATGAAAAGATGCTCAATGTCACTAATCATCAGAGAAATACAAATTAAAATCACAATGATATATTACTTCACACTTATCAGAATAGCTATGATTAATAAATAAACACATAAGTGTTGGTGAGGATGAGGAGAAAAAACAAACACCCTTGTGACTATTTGTGAGATTGCAAGTTAGTGAAGCTAATATGAAAAAAAATAGTATGAAAAATTCCTCAAAAAATCAATAATAGAACTACCTTATGACCCAGCAATTTCACTTCTGGGTATTTATCTGAAGAATTCTAAAGTACAAATTTGAAAAGATATATCCAACCATATGTTCTTTGTAGCATTATTTATAATAGCAAAGATATGGAGGCAACCCAAGTGTTTATAAATAGACAAGTGGATAAAGAAGATGTGATATATACATACAGTGGAATAGTGGTTGTAAGAAAGAAGGAAACTTGCCATTGGTGACAACATGGATGGACCTAGAGGGTATTATGCTAAGTGAAATAAATCAGACAGAGAAAGACAAATACCATATGGCCTCATTTATACATGGAATCTAAGAACAAAATGAATTTTAAAAAAACAGATGTATAGATACAGAGAACAAAGTGAAGATTGCCAGATGGAAGGGGACCAGGGGGAATGGATGAAAAAGGCAAAGAGATTAAGAAGTACAAATTGTCAGTTATAAAATAGTCATGGGATGTAGAGTACAACATAGAAAATATAGTCAATAATATTGTAATAACTATATATGATGCCAGATGGGTACTAGATTTATTGAGGGGATCACTTTTTAAACTATATAATTGTCTAACCATTATGCTGTATACCTAAAACTAATATAAAATAATATTGATTGTTAACTGTAATTGAAAAATAAAATAAAATAAACAAAACAAAACAAACAAGCAAACAGAAGAAAAACAGACCCTGGCTGCTTAGATCAGTTAGTTAAAGCATTATCCTGAAATACCAAGGTTGTGGGTTTGATCCCTGGTGAAAGCACATACCGGAGGGTAACCGGTGAATGCACAACGAAGTGGAACAACAAATGGATGCTTTTCTCCCTGTCTCTAGCTCTCTAAATTCAATCAATTTAAAAAAGAAAAAAAAGAAAAACCACCACCAACACAACAAAATATATGTCCAACCCATACCTGGAATATAGTCTACACTCAATAAGAATCTTCTAAAACTTCTATGTCATCTGATAATAAAGAAATAGACATAGCATTTTATAGTGTTAGTGATTTACTGGAAAGAAAAAGAGTGAATTATATTTAACATAATTTGATACCTAATGTTATTAAATATTAATTTAGAATGCATACAACAGATAAAATACTTTTCTGGTCTTCAAGAAGTGTATCATCTCCTAGGGCACTACAGTAAGTGCTAAAGTATTTCTAATTCAAGGTAGAATGTGATAAGTGTCACATGAGATCTCCAATCTAAGTGCCAAGAGTTCAAAGCTAGAAAAACTGACATCTAATCTAGTTTGAGCAAAACAGGAAACGATTAGTACATATTCAGAGAGCCCTTATAGAATTCTATTTCACTGAACTGCAAAAATGATCATGCTTCCTTTTCCTTGTTGGATTTAAGGCCATAAACATGGCACAAATTGCAGGGACAGTGCCTTTATATCTTTTTCCATTTCTAATCTAAAATACTGAATTAAAGGCTACTTCAAAACACAACATATGTTAACTGTAAATAGTTTGTGTGATTTAAATGTGTGCTGTGTTCATGGTACTAGAGGATAATTTACACAATGAAGTAGCAGTAGACGATATTCATAGAGAGTATCTATATAGATATGTATTATATAGATAGAAATAACAAATCTATCTACCTACCTATCTATCATTTATCTATGGTTGATATAAGAAACCAATAAGGATTTTTATGAGTTCATTTGAGCCAAACTGATGACAATTGCTGGGAAACAAAATGTCAATGGACTGAGACATGCTTCAGCAAATGGCAGTTTTACCAATTATTTTATACATCAGAATAAAAGGAGGAAACCTAAGATAGACCACATGAAATCCATTGGTGATAAATTAGGGAGGAAGGAGCAATCAAAGGGGGTGGGAAATCTCTAGCATTGAATAAAAAGGACACATACTTCTTTCACATTCATGACTATTTAATATTAAGTTAATAATTAACATGACAGGCCTGACCTGTGGTGGCACAGTGGATAAAGCGTCGACCTGGGAACACTGAGGTCGCCAGTTCAAAACCCTGCACTGGTCTGGTCAAGGCACATATGGGAGTTGATGCTTCCAGCTTCTCCCCCCTTCTCTCTCTCTCTCTCTCTCTCTCTCTCTCTCTGTGTGTCTCCTCTCTAAAAATGAATAAAATAAAAAGAAATTAAAAAATAATTAGCATGACAACAATAACAATGAGGAGTTCTATGGTTATGTGTTCTTGTGGGAAATTGTGCTCTGAGTGGACTGGAAAAAGGAAATTATACAACGGGATGTTATCATAGATGCAAAAAGACAATACACAAATACATAACCTCAATTAAGGTAAAGATTGACCTTTGTCAGGGAAGATATTGGCCTAGGACAGCACTATCCACCATGACTCACTTTTAGTTAGAAAGTTTTCATTTCAGACCATCCTATGTGGTTACTTTCAGTATCAGTTTGTATGGCCCCTCATGCCAGCGTTCCCTGAGCTTGTCAAGTTCAGTACATGGCCCCTTTCTTGTCCACACTGTACATGTGTACTATACTATAGGAACTATATCCCTTCTACTCAGCATTCTTTTACGGAACCATTGCTCTCCCACGCGCAATCCATGTACTTTTTAAGTATAAAAAAATGATATACCAAAAGGTAGTTTATTATTTCTTGCATTTAATTCTTAAATAAGAACAATAAAAGAGGTACACAAAACTAGATTGTTATAAGAGTTTTAATATATTAATGAAAAAATATTAAATAACACCTGACAAAAAACAATAAAACTGTTATTTAAGATATTTTCATATTGCTTCTTGGTTGGCATCCTCACTTGCAATACTTTTCACCTATGGATGGAATGAACATTACTATGGGCACTTAGAATATGCTATTCTGCAGATGAATGTTAAAAAAGAGTAAGGAATGTAAAGTTGTGATTTCCACATTGGGCAGGTGCCCAGGGGCCCACCTTAGAGAGAACCCTGATTACAAGTGCCATTTTAACAACCAGTCCACTGAACTCAACAGAAAATTAGGTATCAGTTTTTCTGAACTGGTGCACACTGGCTGAATCCCACCACTGGTCTTACTCCTGGGTTCAAGCATAAGATATGTAAATTAGCCTGCTCCAACAGACTATTCCACCGTCCTGAATTTGGTAGTAATATTAGAAAATCATATTAACCCCAGGAAAGATCTAATTAGAGGTCATCCCATGAGATATTAGAATTTGGGAGGGACATTGTTCTCCTTTCCTTGGAGCTGGAATAAAATGTAACTGAAAAATATAATGGAGTTCATGCTGCCTGTCACCAATTCAGAGAAAGATTGAATCTTTATGGACACTTTATTTTGATGGCTGGTAATCTGGGGAGTTGGGGGTTACATTCCCAAATCATCTCAGCTCCCTTTCCCCAGCCATCCTTTTTATACTGGAAAGAAAAGGGCAGGTAAGGGTTTGGAGTTTCAAGGGAGAGTCAATCAGATCATAGCCAAAGTTAATAGAATTATGTAGTTTCATCCTTGGAGTACAAAGGCTTTCCTTGCAGTCACCTGTGGCAAAGGTGGGGTTGTTTGCAGATCTCCTGGGGCAAAAAGGGTATTACTTTCAGTTCCCTGGAGCACAGCAGTGGATCATTCTCAGATCTCGTTAAGTCCTGGAGGGCTGTTTAGGTATCCTAGTTCCTGGAACAAAGCTTTTACTTGCCTTAACCATTACAACAAACTGACCATAACCACAGCTCAAACTAAAATTCACCATTACTCAAGCTAAAATTCTAACTCTTGAGTTTCCCCTATATTTATGTCTAGGAAGTTTTCCTGGGAAAAGAGTTAACTGAATGGAAAGCAGAGGCAAGAGCTACAGATAATGCAGATCATAGACTTGGCATTGCCAAATGAGAGTTATTTCTGGACATGTATAGTTTCATTGTTAATCAAATAAATTTTTAAAATATGATTTTTATGTTTGCTCATTTATAGTTTGCATTGGGGGCTGGGCAGCACCAGGTATATGTGGTCTGTGAAATTGCAAATTACTTTCTTGCTGGGGAAGGGCTATTGTTTTGCTAATTGTAAGGAGCCACCATCACAGCCGCCTGGCCCATGCAGGTTCGCATTTGATTCTGAGAGACAGTAATGAAACAATGAAACAACGGAACCAAGAACTGGTGGGCCATTAGCTTTAATCCTAGCTTGCATCCAGCAGGCAAGAAATACACACAGTGGGAAAACACTTCCCTTTCCATTCAGGGCTCCCAAAGCCACTGACTTATCTTAGTTTCCTAGAATCAAAGATTTTTACCTCACCAGCCTTATTCACCTCTGTTCCCCATCTCCTTCTCACTGCACAAACTGGCTTCTCCTTCAGCACTCTGCCATCTTGGCTGCTTCTTCTCTCCCCCACGTGGTCTTTCTCTGCTCTCCTCTCAAATGTTAATCTCAGGAACAGAGAGAGAGAGAGAGAGAGAGAGAGAGAGAGAGTAAGCTCCCAGCCTGCCCCATTTTATAGTGTAGAAATCAAAACCTTTAATTCAATATACAAACAAGGAAGTCTCTGATACAAAGTCATCGATCTAAGACATAATGGGATTTCTCATGAGAGTGCACCACCCCACATCATGCAATCAGTCAAGGGTGTGGGGAAAAGCTTAGTTAGTCTTAAAACTAAGCCTTAGGCCATGGGTCAGGAACCTATGGCTCGCGAGCCAGCTGTGGCTTTTTTGATGGCTGCATCTGACTCGCAAACAAATTGTTAATAAAAAAAATAATAACATTAAAAATATAAAACATTCTCATGTATTACAATCCATTCATTTCCTACTGCTCATGTTCATGGTTGCAGGTGACTGGAGCCAATCACAGCTGTTCTCCAGGACAACACCAAATTTTTATTGGTTAATGCGTAACATACAGGGGTCATTGTATGGTTCTCATGGAATTATATTTTAAAATATGTGGCGTTTATGGCTCTCTCAGCCAAAAAGGTTCCTGACCCCTGCTTTAGGCTATAAGGATACTACCTGCTTACAGCCTGTCCCTCACACCCAATGCAAACTATAAGCAAGCAAACATATATATTATATTTACAAACTTATTTGAGTGACACTAATGTTTGCTGGAGGAGAGGTTTTTCATGCCAGAAAGAAGTGGAGAAGATGCTTCGTTGGCAGAGAAGGGAGAAAGTGTGCAGATGGGGAACCAGAGGTGAGGGGCTTTGTGAGCTCCACTGAGACTGATGGGGCCTTTGCTTCTAGGAGAAGATTCTCCTGGTTGTGTAACTAGAGAATGTGTCAGTGGCTTTGGGAGCCCTGAGTGAAAGGGAAGTGTTTTCCCTGTGTGATGCTCGTCAGCTAGTGTGAGACTTGAATAAAGGAATGGCCCACAATTTTTTGGCTTCACTGTTTCATTACCGTCTGTCCAAATCCAATGTGAACCTGCATGTTCATGGCCATGATGGCCGCGACTACTGGCCATACATCCATGAACCAATAAATTCTCACTTTGATTTGAGTTGGGTTTTTGTACTCTGTAATTGAAAGGATTCTAATTAACAAACATTCTAATTACACTATAAACATTTACTTAAATGGGTCACTTTTTACTATAATGCAATGTCATATATTTTGATGAGATTATAAATAAAAAAACAGTGGTTGATATCTATGACACTCAATAAATCTATGTTGACCCAAGGAACAAATGCCAACTGCAGATTAAAGGGTAAAATTTAAATAAATGAAGAAATAGGTGTGTCAAATATTATAAATCACAATTATCAGGAATCTTTGAAAATACAACCTCCAAATATTACATAAAATACACAAATTAGGGATGTGAACATGTGTTCCATCTAGTTTCCTCCTTTTTACTGCATGGTTCAGTTAATACAGTTACATGACGTTTTCTATGTTCTGCATGATAATTGAAACCAGAACTATGGAGCTCATGCTACCTGTCAGGAATTCAGCCAAATAAGTAGAGACAGGGACTAAATCTTTTATGAGTGCTTTATTCAGATGGCCAGCAATCTGAGGAGATGGGGGTTATGTTCTCAAGCTGTCTCAACCCAAAGCCAACCTTTTTACAAGGGGAAGAAAAGGGAAGTAAGGGTTTTGGAATTTCAAGGAAGAGTTAACCAAATTATAGTAAAAGTTAATTGGATTTTAGTCAGCAGGTGTTCTGTCCTTGGAGCACAAAGGCTTTGCTTGCATCCCCTGGGGGACAAAAGTGAATCACTGTAGTAGGCCTGTTCAAGTATCCCCCAGTTCCTGGAATAAAGCTTTTACTTGCATTAACCATTAATCCCATTGACCATAACCAAAGCTCAAACTAAAATTCACTATTATTCAAGCTAAAATTTTAACTCTTGAGTTCCCCCTATAATAGTGATAATGACACTTGAACTAAAACGGCCACATTAATTATTTCTTAGCTTTTCTCATTTTAGATTCTTCACAGGAAAAACAATCCAAGACCTTTAAGAAACTGATTTATTATTGTTGGTCAGATGAAGGATATTATCCTCACTTTGTTAGGGATGGCACTGCCCACATGCAAGTTTTAAGAGTAAGCTTTTCCCCACAACCTTGAATGATTGGATGATGTGGGTGGTGCACTCTCATGAGGAATCCTCCCATTATGCCTCATATAAGTAACTTTGTATCAGAGACTTTCTTGTTTGTAGATTGGATTAAAGGTTTGGATTTCTACACTATAAAGTGGGGCAGACCTGGAAGCTTGCTTTCTCGCGGTTCCAGAGGTTGGCATTAGAGAGGAGAGCAGAGTAAGGCCATGTGTAGGAGAGGAGAAGCAGCCAAGATGGCAGAGTGCTGAGGAAGAAGCCAGTTTGTGCAGAGTTTGTGTAGAGAGAAGGAGATGGGAAACAGAGATGAATAAGTCTGGTGAGCTAGAAACCTTTTGATTCTAGGAAACTCAGATAAGTAAGTAGCTTTGTGAGCACTGAATGAGTGGGTTTTGGAGCCCAGTGTTTGTTTTTGCTTGCCCACCGGTAGCAAGCTAGAATTAAAGCTGATGGTTCACCAGTTTTTGGCTCCATTGTTTCATTACCGTCTGTTCGAATCTAATGCGAACCTGCTTTGGCCAGGCGGCTATGATGGTGGCGCTGGCTACTAGCTTTACAATTATTCTTTCTTTCACGTCAATAGATTATCCTTGCTGAAAAAGATCTTTCAGTTGTTTCTTGCATTTGAATCCAAATTAAGTCAAATAGCTTCTCCTGATGATAGGCTGTTTACAACTTTGCTACAAGTCTACAAAACACCGTGTTCTGGATTTACTCTACATGTTGGCATTACATGGTAAAAGGCCAAAAAATAACCAGAAAATGATGTCCAGTCTCACCCTACTCTACATTAGTGAAATTAATTTCATTCTAATGACAACTAATGAATCATTTATGGAGTTCTTACAGTTTTTCAAGTTTTGTGCTAGGGCACATGACAAGATAGGAAGACAAAAAACAAGTTGTATAGCACATTGCTCCACTCCTCAAAGGTGTTAAAAATTACCAGAAGAACAGAATTTCCAAGATGATTTGCCATTAGAATTTCTTGATAAACTGCAGTTTGTTAATGCTTTGTCTCAAACCTAGTAACTGGTGAGCGTATTAAACAACAGAAATACTGTCTTTCTCAAGCTTAGGAAGGAATAATGGAAAACTTCTACACTTTGACCTTTGATATGTGGTAATATAGTCTCGCATATTGAAGACTATAGAATGGCACTTCTGTTTTTACTCCCTCTCTCCCTGCCTCCTTTTGAATAGCCACCCTCTCTTAATTGAAGCCCTTCCTTTATTTCTGTTTCCAGCTTTAATAAATATACTCTCAAAATCACCTGGACTCATGTCATAAAAACTTTCCTGCACAAAGTCAAGAACCCACACATTCCAGACTATCAGGGCACACACACCTCAGTTCCTTGGTTTGGCTTCAGCTGTTGTTTGTAATCCACTGTGGAATTTGGCTTTTCTAATAGAGCCCCTTTGAAGTCTTGATTTGTTTGTTTTCTTCTCAGTTTTCTTAACTGGGTGGTAGTCTTGTTTACTGATCTCAGCAGGGGGCTTATTTGAAACTGTATCCAGGAATGTGGTGGGTATAACCTGAGACTCTGAAGACCTGATCTGCCAGTTACTTTCTCTGGGGGCCGGGTGCTTTCTCAACTTCAGTAGGGGGAGGTGTATCTCAGATCTCCATGGAGACCTGAGTTACTGCTCCTCCTCTCTACTTCTTGTTTTCAGCTGTGTCTTTTTGTGCTGGTTGGAGCTGGAGAGATATCTTAAGAAGGTTGACCTGGGACGACTTTAGTCTTGAGTGATAGGACTGGATTAATGAAGATGAGAAGAGGGGACCAGTTCAAACGATGTGATGGTGGGAGACTGGGACATGAGGACTCAATGAATCCAGCGGAAATGGAGAGAGCTCTAAGGCTTCTAGTGTTGGCAAATGGATGGATGATTTTGCCCTTATGAGAGATGGGACAACATGAGGAATGCACCTTTGAAGTAGGAAAAGAGAAACAACAGATTGCCAGCACTCTACTAACTTGATGAACACAGGGGCCTCCAGATGCACATTCAGTTTCATTTGGCCTGAAAGTACCTATGCTAATATCCTTTGTTTCTTACCTGTTTTGCAATAGCATCTGCACACACTACCTTAGCTCTGAGACTTTATTTTATACAATACCCCTCACTTATCGCAAATTTGTAACCACTTAAAGTTACTTTAAAATAGACTTCAGAGTCCACCAACATCCCCCGACTTCTGGCTCCATCCCCATACCCCACCTTTCCTGCTCATTCTCCATCCTAGAAGTGAAGCCAAGAACGGATCACTTTGTCTCATACATAAAGTTAGTACACCCTCTGGTTCCCTATCTCAGCTTCCCCCACCCCCCAGAAGTTCATTAATCATTTCTTCTGCACAGATGCGGAACTATCCCAGAAAGTAGTGCTTGGTATGTAATGTCCTTTAACTGGTAACTCACGAGGGTGATACAGGGAGGAATGTCACCACTCAAAGTGATAATTTGCAGGCACTTTCACCTCAGAGGATTCTAAATTTTATTTCTCAAAAAAGCCTCATAAAGTTTTATGAGGCATTAAGTAGACTGATAGGTCAGAAGCATAAGTCTAGTTTTAAACTTTCAGACTATAGGTCAAACGTGCAAATTTTTATATTTTCAGAGCATCATATTTTTGTGTGTGTGTTCATATATAGTTTTACCACACCTATATACCAGTTTATTGGTGGGGTGGGCACCCAGGGGCTAAAGGTTGGTGATAAGTATTCCTAGTGAACACATACAACTGTATATATATGCAAATATATATGCATACACACACACACACACTCATACATACCCCTGAAATATCATAAAAGCTCAATGAATATTAGTGATGAAACTCTGAAACTCAGTGGTTCATAGCATCGGTTCTGATTGATAATACAATGGAATGATGACCATACTGAAAGTGGTATATTGCTAGGATTACAGTGCTAGACACTATTTCCCTTTCTCATGGCACATGCTCACCATTTCATCCAAGTGAGCACAAACACCAGAAGCTAAGCATCCAAATTACACAATTTTGACAGCCCTTCAGTCCTTTATTTTATATAGTGTGATACCTATCTCTCAGCAGCTGAACTGTCAGAATTCAAGGCAGAATGTCAGACTTCTACAAGACTGGCTGGCTTGCAGTATATTACCAGTTACCTTAAAAGACGAAGTTCTTCTAAAACTTGAAATAGTCATCCCAAGTAAAGAAAATTAACTTCCAAAAATATTTCATAGCCCACAGCCTACATGAGTACATATTTCATAAATCACATAGAAGTTACATACTCTTTTTTGCTTCCAACATCCTCAGTGAGAAATTTTGAGATTATTTGGTAACCAGCTAATATTTATGGCCACCTGATGAAGAATATAGAATTCTCTTTTGGCCTGACCAGGTGGTGGTGCAGTGAATAAAGTGTTGGACTGGGATGCAGAAGACCCAGGTTCGAAACCCCAAGGTCGCCGGCTTGAGTGTGGGTTCATCTGGCTTGAGCATAGGCTCACCAGCTTGAGAGTGGGTCACTGGCTTGAGCATGGGATCATAGATAGGACCCCAAGGTCACTGGCTTGAGTAAGGGTTCACTGTAGCACCCCCCCCCCCCAGTCAAGACACATATGAGAATGCTATCAATGAACAACTAAGGAGCTTCAACGAAGAATCGATGCTTCTCATCTCTCTCCCTTTCTATCTGTCTGAGTCATGGCCACCTGCATGAAGGTACCTTAGGTCAGAGAAGTCATTAATCCCTCCAGGATTTTAAATGAATAGGCTCATGCCTGAGGCCAAAAAGAAAATCATACACTATTTTAGCTACTTAACCACAGAAGAGTTAGCACAGCAGGAAAATCATTTCAGAATGAGAGTTTTCAATGTTACTAGTCTCATCAAAGTGAGAAACAATGTGTTGACATATTCATTATGAAGTAAAATAAGCCAGGTTTTATAAGCTGTACACACTATTGCATAACACAGGCCTTCATAACATGTTTGTGCTTATATTTTCAACATCAAATTAGCATTTAATTATCCTAGCTGAACAAATAAACATATTTTATGTATTTTTTAGATATATTTTTTAACTGATTTATGAGATATTTGATGTTGAGTCTTTGGTCAGAAACACAATTCCCAGTGTTAATATTGTTTCTTTGGGTAATGAAACTATTTTATGATGTGTAGCCCAAGAATTAATTATATAAAAATAAGAGAATTTTTACCCTGGAAAAATTGAAGTATTTAAGTAAATTTTATAATTCTTCTTAGACAAATACATACATTTTGATCACAGAAAGATAGCTGAAAATTACAATGAAAATCTGCTGAAGATGAAAAATATAAACAGAGCATATGAAGCCTTTAAAATGGCCAAGGAGTAAAAGTACCTGCTTGACGTGTATCATAAAATAGGTAAAAACAAAAGAAAAAGTTTTGAGATATGAACTTAGTTATAGGTTATAAACAAATTACCAGTATCCTGCACAACAAGAGAATAATATATTTCTATGCTAAAATGCATTCAGATGTTACAGAAATGACTCTCACTGGTATATGCAGTCTGTATGAAAATACAATACAGTATTACAAAAATATGTCAAACCTTTAACTGTGTTCATTGACACCAAAGCTGCAATTGCTCGCTCTGCCATGGGAGACTAGAGGGAGCAGCAAGTGAACAGATGGACAGAATCTCTATTCTGTGCTCTGCTGGCTGGTGTTCAGTGAAGGGAAGTACGCTAATAAAGTGCTCAGAGGACTTCTGCCTCCATCTGCTCTTAATAAAAATAAATGAGGCTCTGAAGCAAGCACAAGCCTTTGGAGTTCTGGCGTGGAACCCTTCAACAGTGCATGGGGAAGTGGACGGGTTGATCTACTATAAGATGACTACTTATAGGTGGTGACAGCCCCATGATCATGGTGGCCCTTGTCTCCCATTCCCAGGTCCCTGAGTAGCAATCCCCTTTATTTCTAGCTATTTATCATGAGAAATTATCATGCTTGGACAACCTTAATAGCCCCGTAGCCCTATTGTTCCGTGGCAAGTAATGGAATTAGATTAGTGCTGTTCAGTTTAGTGAGCAGGGGCTTTATGATTCTCTTATGTTTGGGAAAATAAATGTTTATGAAGCTCCTCTTACAGTGCACCAGTGTGCAGCAAATGTCATTAATCGTGTCATCCTGTGCCTCTGTTACGAGGTTTTGACTGCAGCTTCCCTGCACGTTCCACCCCTCCCCCACTCCCACCTCGCACCCCGTGGAAACCAGACACACAAAGAAAGACAGAAAACAGCAATTTCCCCATTATACCAGGTCAGAAATTTAGGGCATATGTTATATATTTACTTCTTCTGAGGAGAGTTTGGAATCGCCATTATATGCAGGGCATTGAGCCTCATTAAATTTTACCCAGCAAGAGGGGGAACGAAAAGGGAGTAAAAGCATGGCTTCAGAATAGAATAATGAAAGTCCCTGTGGCCGACTATTTTGGGAAATTTCTGTTTTAGAGTTTCTGCTTTTAAATATTCTATCTCCCAGGGATCATCCTTACAGGTTAATGAAGAAATGGAAAGATGCCTTAATGGGGATCTAAAGGTAGGAACTTCTGTTATTCGGTGGGGAGAATAATCCTTCAATTAGCATTTATCTCTTTTGACTACAGAGAAGTGCTGAGTCAGTACAAAAGCAGAATAAATGGGTAGAGTTATAGCGAGATATTTTTGAACTCCATATGTGAAAGAACTTTTCACTATTCAGATTTTCTCAAAGATACAGGAGCTAGTAAATTGTCTGTTAGGGCTAATCCCATACAGAGTCAATGTGCACTCGTAGGGAAGTTGTAAAGGACCCATATCTTTCGTAGCCTTCCTCACAGAAGATTGTTTGAATTTAGTATTAAAGTATATATCCCTCTCTTTGCAACCAGCACGCATGCTCGCGCGCGCGCACACACACACACACACACACACACGGTAGTAAACTGAGGAGCTCTTTAAAATTGGAATGTGATAAAGACAAAGACTGAGTCATCAGGGCAAGGTGAGTTTCAGTAATTTGGAAAGGTGTTGCCTCCAAGTTTGGGGTCAAATTATATTCAGAGAGCAGAAAATAAAAATCACCCTATGATTAAGAATCTAATAAAGCCCTTTTTGTCCACTTATGTAGTAAGAATGTATTGAGACTCACTATATGTGATAGATTCACTGGGATAGATACTGTGTCTACAGATGTCACAACAGTGGAACTCTATCATTTATCTATCATCTATCATCAATGTACTTATGTCTATCCAATTCTCTATTATCTATGGTCTAATTATATCTATCTCCACAGTATCTATTCATATACACATCTATGTGCATATGGCTAGAACTATAGAATCAGAGATGGTATATACACAGAGGGCTGCCTCAGTTGCTACTAGTAATCTTCTTGACACCTGAAAGAAGTCAAGCTAAAGTCAAAGCTAATTTCTGAAAAAGAAAAGAACTGAAAAAAAGCAAAGAGAAATGGAGCATGTTCCTGATGGTTCGGCACATCGAGTTCTCTCTTCCTCGGCACACGTGGAACAGTACATTGTATAAATGTCTAACCATTGTAAGTAGCGTTTTCAGTTCTAGCTGACAGAATCCTAACTGACATAATTGATAAGGTACGAAGCAATTTTGGTGGCTGGCTTTCATTTGTTAGCATAAAGAGGAAAAGAAACAACTGAGGACTGACAAGGAACACTAAATAGCATCCTCACATTTTGACATGTTTTGGGATGCCCTTTATTGTAAGCAGGAGGGAGGGAACTAAGAAAAAAATTACAGAGAAGCAAATGGAACATCACAACGAGTTTCAATATGAAGTGATGATTGGGAAGAATTTTAGCAAGAGAAAGAAAGCAACATTTTCCCTTAAGTTACTACAAAAGGTGTGTTTTTTTCCTTAATACATTCTCTCTTTTGTTGTTGTTTTTTGTAGGAAGACAAAAAGAAAAGATGAGAGAGAAAAATAAGTGAGGTCATGGAGGAAGAATGATAGAGGGAACCAGTGGCTATTTGTGGGTGTAGACAGGGACTCCAAAGTCCCTGTATCCTGGACAACTTTATACCCAGCTACTCCTTTGCAAGATGTCAGTTATGTACTCATAATACTCATAATGTCCAAATCCCAGGAATACACAAATGCCCTGTGGGGAGGCCGCGTTAGATCTTGAGGAAGGAGGGTTGTTGTTACACAGAAAACTGGGTTTTCACACAAACATAACCCCACTGGGAACCCTGACCCATAGGATCTATGTCTCCTTGTAGAGAGATAAGCAAACTCACTTGGTTTTAAACATAAACCAATCAGTGCTACATTTTATCCTGCATTTCTACCACAAAGAAAATAAGACTTGTTTAATTTTCAATGGCTTAAGGACTGCCCATGCTACTGGTTCATTCTTTTGGTATGAATGTGTGCTACTTTCACTGACTGAGATACATACATATACCTAATGGCAGATGTGAAATGGAGACAATAAGAAGTGGAAAGAGTAGAGACTGTATTTAGTGTTCATACCAGGACCATGAATTTGTGAACAACTCCTCAAAAGCACCCCAAGAAGAGTAAATGAGGTATCACAGATTTAATTTAATCTTGTTTTCATTTATTTTATAAAGTAATTCTATATAAAAATGTACCACAAGGATTCTTGGATATCTTATTTGTTGTAACTCTACTTTGACAGTATACTTATTAATATCCCAAGAAATTTATGTCAAATGGCTACTGGTCTAATCGAGTTTTATCAACATACAGATAAATAAATACAGGTGTAAAGGAATAATAGCACCTAAGAAATATCATCTTCCAATGGTGTGTCATGGTCTGTCAGTGCTTTACAGTGAGATAAAATGCACTAAATATCTTGCTCAAGGTCCTAATAAGAGTATACCTGGGTCATGACATAGGATTTGTGACTTTCATCCAGTTCTTCTGTCTCGCAGCTGTGGTGAGCAATGCCATTTGATAAACACTTCTGGCCTTGCTAAAAGCCAATGCTGACAGTGTATTTACCCTCCAAGGCCTGCAACTTCATGCCTGAGGCCTAACAAATATAGGTACATATTTTTTTCTTTGAGGTTTTAGGTGAGCTGAATTTACCAAAAAAGTACTATTAATAGGCTACCAGGTTGCCTATTTTAAGTCTCAAGAATGTATCCTGCCTGACCAGGCAGTGGTGCAGTGGATAGAGCATCGGACTGGGATGCAGAAGACCCAGGTTCGAGACCCCGAGGTCGCCAGCTTGAGCGCGGGCCGATCTGGCTTGAGGAAAAGCTCGCCAGCTTGGACCCAAGGTCGCTGGCTCCAGCAAGGGGTGGCTACAATCAATGAACAACTATGGGGTTGCAACGGCAACGGAAAACTGATGATTGATGTGTCTCATCTCTCTCCTTTCCTGTCTGTCTGTCCCTATCTCTTTCTCTCTCTGATTCTCTCTCTGTTCCTGTAAAAAAAAAAAGAATCCATCCTAATGCCTTCCACTGGCTACTGCCTTCTATCTTCTGGCTCATTTCTTTTGGAGACCCATACATTTCCTTCTGCAGAAAGGATTAACTACTTAAATATAATGCTGTTGTGTTTTGTTCTATTGACTGTCAGTATAATCTATTGTACCTTCTGACAAGTTTTCAAGAGAGCCTCAATTTGGGTATTACACGTCCAAATAGATCCAATCAATATCTGAATTGCTGAAGTGACAACTGAACACAGAAACTTTGTGAATAAACATGATAATTAATGACAATCAATGGGACAGTTTACTCAAGGAGTCTTAAGAGTATAGCTTTTACTAATAAGCATTTGTCAAACTTTATTGCTCAGCAAACTAGCTTGCATTAGGGTGTTATTAGCAACCCAGTTATAACAAAGCTATTGTCAAAAAAGCAAGAATAAAATATAGCTTTCTGGGAATGCTAGGAAATGATGCCTGCTTCAAAGGCATAGCTATAGAATAATGACAGGACCATTAATACATGTCCGTTCTTCAAACACGACACTCATCAACTCAGACCAAAAAAAATCTTTTTGCCTTGCTCTTTTCCATCACCAAAATACTCTAAATACTAGCCTTACAGGTTTCACAATATCTATTTTTTTTATAGCCTACAGAGTTTAGAATTATATAATAATGCTTTGAAATAAAAATGAATGTGATGAAATGAGTTGATTCTAATTGGATTTATTTTTTTATTTTATTGATTTTAATTTGTTGTGTTTACATAGTTACAAGTATTCCCCTGAATATGTCTCCCCCTAGCATTCTTCTTGATACCCCCTTGACCCCCTCCCCCACCGCCTTCTCCCCTTCCCTCCATGATTTACTATCCTGCCCTCTATCTCTCTGTGTTATGTTTATATACTTTCACTAATGTCTTTCCTTTCTTTGATCCCCTCCTCTCATCCCTTTTTCCTCTGACCGCTTTTCCACTGGACTCTTTGAACCCATCTCTCCCTCTCTTCCGTTCCTTAGTTCACATTGTTCATTGAACTCCTCATATGAGTGAGGTCATATGATATTTTTCTTTCTATGTCTGGCTTACTTCGCTTAGCATAATAGACTCCATGTCCATCCATGTTGTCACAAAGGGTAAGATTTCCTTCTTTTTCACAACCGCATAGTATTACATTGTGTATATGTACTACAGCTTTTCAATCCTCTCATCTATTGACGGACACTTGGGCTGCTTCCAGATCATGGTTATTATAAACAATGCTGCAGTAAACATGGGGCACATTTCTTCTTTTGAATCAGTGATTTGTTATTCTTAGGATATATTCCTAGAAGTGAGATAGCTGGGTCAAAAGGCAGTTTGACTTTTAATTTTTTGAGGAATCTCCATACTGTTTTCAACAGTGGCTGCACCAGTCTGCATTCCCACCAGCAGTGCAGGAGGGTTCCCTTTTCTCCACACCCTCGCCAGCACTTGTTATGCGTTGTTTTGTTAATGAGCGCCATTCTGACAGGTGTGAGGTGGTATCTCATTGTGGTTTTAATTTGCATTTCTCTAATGATTAGCAATGTTGAACATTTTTTCATAAGCCCATTGGCCATCTGTATGTCCTCTTTGGAAAAGTGTCTATTCAGTTCTTTTGCACAATTTTTCATTAGATTGTTTACTTTCTTGGTGTTGAGTTTTGCATGTTCTTTATGGATTTTGGTTATTAAGCCCTATTGGACATGTTGATGAATATGTTCTCCCATTGTGTGGGTTGTCTTTTTATTTTTTTCATGTTGTGTTTTGCTGTACAAAAGCTTTTTACTTTGATATTATCCCATTTGTTCATCCTGTCCTTTATTTCACTTGCCCGTAGAGTTAAATAAGCAAATATATTGCTGCAAGAGATGTTGAAGAGCTTACTTACTGCCTATGTTTTCCTCCAAGATGATCATGGTTTCACTTACATTCAAGTCTTTTATCCATTTTGAGTTTATTTTTGTGAATGGTGTAAGATGGTGGTCTAGTTTCATTTTTTTGCATGTATTTGTCCAATTTTCCCAACACCATTTGTTAAAGAGACTGTCTTTACTCCATTGTATGTTCTTTCCTCCTTTGTCAAATATCAGTTGTCCATAAAGGTGTGAGTTTATTTCTGGGTTCTCTGTTCTGTTCCATTGATCTATATGCCTGTTCTTATGGCAGTACCAAGCTGTTTTGAGTATAATAACCTAGTAGTATAACTTGATATCAGGAACTGTGATACCCCCGCTTTATTTTTATTTATCAAGATTGCTGAGGCTTTTCGTGTTTTTTGGTTCCATATACATTTTTGGAATATTTGTTTTATATCTTTGAAGTATGACATTGGTATTTTAATAGGAATTGAATTGAATTTATAGATTGCTTTGGGTAGTATAGACATTTTAATAATGTTTATTCTTCTTATCCAAGAACACAGTATATGCTTCTACTTGTTTGTATCTTCCTTGTTTTCTTTTATCATGTTTTCTAATTTTCCAAGTACAGGTCTTTAACCTCCTTGGTTAAATTTACTCCTAGGTACTTTTTGTTGTTGTTGCAATAGTGAAGAGGATTATTTCCTCAATTTCTCTTTCAGACAGTTCATTGTTGATGTATATAAATGCCACTGATTTCTGAGTATTGATTTTTTATCCTGCCACCTCTCTGAATTCATTTATCAGTTCCAGTAGTTTTTTGACTGAGACTTTAGAGTTTTTTATGTACAGTATTAAGGCATCAGCAAATAATGAAAGTTTACTTCTTTTCCAATTTGGATGCCTTTTATTTCTTCTTCTTGTCTGATTGCTGTAGCTAGGACTTCCAGAACTATGTTAAATAAGAGTGGTGAAAGGGGACATCCCTGCTTTGTCCCTATTCTTAAAGGGATTGCTTTTAATTTTTGCCCATTAAGTAAGATGTTGGCTGTGGGTTTGTCATAGTTGGCCTTTATCATGTTGAGGTATGTTCCCTGTATTCTCTCTTTGCTGAAATTTTTTTATCATAAATGGGTGCTGGATTTTATCAAATGCTTTTTCTGCATCTATTGATATTATCATGTGGTTTTTCTCCTTCCTTTTGTTTATATCATGAATCACATTTACTGATTTGCAAATATTGTACCAGCCTTGCCTCCCTAAAATATTCATGATGTATAATATTTTTCATGTATTGCTGGATTCTATTTGCTAATATTTTGTTGAGAATTTTAGCATCGAAGTTCATCTAGAGATATTGATCTGTAGTTTTCTTTCTTTGTTGTGTCTTTGCCTGGTTTTGGAAAGAGGATTGTGTTAGACTTATAAAAGTAGTTTGGAAGTTTTCCCTCCTCCTGAATTTTTTGAAATAACTTGAGAAGGATCCTTGTTAGTCCTTCTTTGAATATTTGGTAAATATTCGCCTGTGAAGCCACTGGGACCAGTACTTTTTTTTGTTGGGAGTATTTTGATAACTGTTTCAATCTAATTGTTGTAATCCATCTGTTTAGGTTTTCTGATACTGCCAGATTGATTTTTGAATGATTATATGTTTCAAGGAATTTATGCATTTCATCTAGGTTGTCTCATCTTGGGGCATACAGTTCTTCATAGTATTTTCTTATAATCCTTTGAATTTCTGCTGTGTCAGTTGTTACTTCTCCACTCTCATTTCTAATTTTATTTATTTGAGCCTCTCTCTTTTTTTCTTGGTGAATCTGGTTAAAGGTTCATCAGTTTTGTTTACCTTTTTAAAGAACCAGCTCTTGGTTTCATTGATCTTCTGTATTTTTTTTTCCTCTGTGTCTCTTATTTCTGCTATGATCTTTATTATTTCCTTCCTTCTACTTCCTCTGGACTTTACTTGCTGTTCTTTTTCTAATTCTTTTTGGTGTGGGGTTAAGTTGTTAATTTGAGTTTTTCTTGCTTCTTAAGGTATACCTATAGTGCTATGAACCTCCCTCTCAGGACTGCTTTAGCTGTGTCCCATAAATTTTGAGTTGTTGTATGTTCATTTTTATTTGATTCAAAGAAGTTTTTGATTTCTTCCTTGATTTTATTGGTAACCCATTTATTATTTAATAGCATGCTATTCAGTCTCCAAGTGTTTAAATGTTTTTCAGTTTTTCTATTGTAGTTGATTTCTAGTTTCATGCCATTGTGATCACAGAAAATGCTTGATATAATTCAGTCTTCTTAAGTTTATTAAGATTTGTTTTGTGTCCTAACATATGTTCTATTCTAGAGAATGTAACGTGAGCACTTGAAAAGAATGTATATTCTGCTGCTTTGGGGTGAAAGGTTCTGAAAATATTTATTAAATCCAGTTGATGTAGTGTGTCATTTAAGGCTGTTATTTTTTAATTAATTTTCTGTCTGGAGGTTCTACCCATTGATGTTAGTGGGGTATTAAAATTGCCTACTATTATAGTATTGCTGTTGATCTCACCCTTTATGTCCATCAAAATCTGCTTTATATATTTAGGTGTTCCTATATTAGGTGCATATATATTTATAATATTTATATCTTCCTGAAGTAAAGCTCCTTTTATCATTATGTAGCAACCTTCTTTATCTCTTACTGTATAGTCTTTGTTTTAAAATTTATTTTGTCAGGCCTGACCTGTGGTGGCGCAGTGGATAAAGCGTCAACCTGGGGACACTGAGGTCGCCAGTTCAAAACCCTGCACTGGTCTGGTCAAGGCACATATGGGAGTTGATGCTTCCAGCTCCTCCCCCTTTCTCTCTCTCTCTCTCTCTTTCTTTCTCACTGTGTCTCCTCTCTAAAATGAATTAAAAAAAAATTTAAAAAAAAATGAAAAAAGAAATTATTTTGTCAGATATTAGTATTGCTACACCAGCTTTTTTTTTTCTTTCTGTTTGTGTAAAAATTTTTTTCCATCCTTTTACTTTCAGTCTATGTGTATCTTTTGTTCTTAGTGGGTCTCTTGTAGACAGCATATGTATGGGTCCTGTTTTATTATCCATGCAGCTACCTTATGTCTTTTGATTGAAGCATTTAATCCATTTACATTTAAGATTATGTTTAATATGTAGTTGATTATTGCCATTTTATTCTTTAAATCTATAATCCTCTTTTTCTCTATTTCTTTTTTCCTTTGCTCTTTTTACAGCAAGCCTGTTAACATTTCCTACTGTACTGGTATGATTACAATAAATTTCTTTAGTTTTTGTTTTTCTTTGGTTTTTTTTTTTTTTAGTCTGAGAAGCTTTTTATTTCTCCTTCAATCTTAAATGATAATCTTGCTGAATAAAGAAGTCTTGCTTGTAGGCTCCTGTTTTGTATTACTTTGTATATTTCTTGCCATTCCCTTCTGGCCTCAAGTGTTTCTTTTGAAAAGTCGAATGTCATCCTTTTGGGGGCTCTTCTGTAGGTAATTAACTGCTTTTCTCTTGAAGCTTTTAGTACTCTTTCTTTGTCTCTTAACTTTGGTATTTTAATTATGATGTGTCTTTGTGTAGGTCTCCTTGGGTTCCTCTTTAATGGGATTCTCTGTGCTTCTTGAACTTGTGTGACTTTTTCCTTCATCAATTTAGGAAAGTTTAAGCCATATTTCTTCAAACAGCTTTTCTATTCCTTAGTCTTTTTCTTCTCCTTCAGAAACCCCTATGATGTAGATGTTATTTCTTTTCATATTGACACAGAATTCTCTTATACTTTATGTTGGGCAGATAAAATATATTATACTCACTTTGTTAAAGATGGTGTTGCCCACATGCAAGTTTTAAGAGTAAGCTTTTCCCCACACCCTTGGCTGATTGGATGATGTGGGGGGATGCACTCTCATGAAGAATCCTCCCAGTATGCCTCAGATAAGTGACTTTGTATCAGAGACTTCCTTGTTTTTAGATTGGATTAAGGGTTTGGATTTCTACACTATAAAGTGGGGCAGACTGGGAGCTTGCTCTCTCAGTTCCTGAGGTTAGTATTAAAAAGGATAGCAGATTTAGGCCACGTGGAGAAGAGAAGAAGCAGCCAAATGGCAGAGTGCTGAGTGAGAAGCCAATTTGAGTAGAGTTTGTGCTGGAGAAGAAGATGGGGAACAGAGGTGAATACGTCTAGTGAGCTAGAAACCTTTGATTCTAGGAAACTCGGATAAATCAGTAGCTTTGTGAGCACTGAATGAGTGGGTTTTGGAGCCCAGTGTGTGTTTTTACTTGCCCACTGGGTGCAAGCTGGGATTAAAGCTGATGGCTCACCAGTTTTTGGCTCCATTGTTTCATTAACGACTGTTCGAATCTAATGCGAATCTGCACTGACCAGGTGGCTGTGATGGTGGCCTTGGCTACTGGCCTTACAGTTTCCTCAGACTTTTTGAGCTTCTCTTTTTCTTTTTTTGCTGCTCTTTTTCTGTGTTTTTATTTATCTTGTCCTCTAAGTCACTGATTCAATTCTCTGCTTCATCCAGCCTGCTGTTGATTCCTTCTAGTGTAGAATTTATTTCTGATATTATAATTGTCATTTCTGATTGATTCTCTTTTATGATTTCAATGTACTTTTTGATGCTTGCAATTTTTTTTATCCATGTGCTCATTTAGTCCATTCACTGTAGCTCTAAGATCCTTAAGCATCTTAACAATCATTATTTTAAATTCTGCATCTGGTAATTTGGTTACTTTCATCTCATTCATTCTTTTTTGAAATTTCTCTTGTTGATTCATATGGATTACATTTCTTTGTCTTCCCATTTTTTCTGTATGCTGTTTGCAAGCTTGTTGGATTTGGGCAGCTGAGGTTGGTATATTCAATCTGGTCCCTCCTTCAGGGCTTTATCTCTCAGCTTCTCACGATTTCTTGGATTTTAATTCTCCTCAACAAGCTGAGCCACTTAAAAGTCTTAATTTCCCTGCTGTTTGTTTGCTGAGCCCAGCAGGGAACTTCTGTGTTTAGAATGGGTGTATCTTGCTTTTTGACCCCACTTGAAACTCTATCCAGATCTTTTTTTTCTTTATGGAAAGTTCACAGGAATGTGGTGGGTGTGACTTCTGAGAACCAGAAGGTGTGGTCTGCCCAGTTACTCTCTGAGCAGGACACATTCTCTGTATCAGTAGGGGGAAGTATACCTCAGGTGTTTCTGGAAACCTGTGTCACTTCCCCTCCCCTCTACTTCCTCCTTTACAAACAGCCTTTCATGCTGATTGGAGCTGGAGAGCTTCCTGGAGGTGGGTCAACTGGCCCCACACTAGGCTTGTGCTGGATGGAGGGAGAGCTCCTCTCCCTGCCTATGGCTGCCTCAGTATTAACAAATGACTCAGCACAGGTGTTCTTTTCTTCGACACTATCTGTGTCCCTGTGCCTACATCCCCCCACACTCTTCATGCAAGACCAGTCCTCTCAGCCATCCTTGCCCTTGGAGCCCCAGGTAAGTGGCTGTGAGTAAGATTTTCTGTGCTGGCTCTTTAAGGCTGCAACTTCTTCACAAGCCTTTTACTGCAGACAGAAATCTCACTCTTCTCCCCACTCAATGCTGTCAGACTGTCTCCTCCAGTCTCTAATTCTCTAGGCTAGGGCTCTGATCCTGGGGCTGAGGACCTACCTCTCAGAGTCTCTCTCCCTGCAATGAGAATCCCTCTGGACCCTCAGCTGCCCCTCGCTCCTGGGAGTGGAGGAACTCCTACCACATCCCTGCACTTCCTACCAGTCTCCATGCAGTTTCTTTCTGTGCTCCTTGGTTTTTCGAGTCCTATTCTTTTAATCCAAAATTGGTTTTTCATAATGATTTTTCTTAAATTAATTTGTAACCCAGTTTGGTCCTGGGAGGTGGCAGTTTGTATGTCTGCCAATTCTGCTGCCATCTTGAAATCTTCTAATTGGATTAATTAGAAATTAGCAACACACTGAAGTAAAATTGCCTATGAATTACTTAATTTCTTTTTATAATAAAAGATACTTATATATTATTTAAAGTCATCATTTTTTCTAATGGATGTTTACCATAACAATAAATCCAACATTTTGATCAATGTTCTTTTTTGAAAATGTCTTTTCAGATTTATAACTTTTCCACAGTACTTTTCCAGTATTCTTTATTTAAAACTTTAAGGAATAATTTGTGTTTTACATCTCTTATGTTAGCACATGATTCTAAATTTGTATATCTGATTTAGTAAAATGGATCTCAACTAATATTAGACAATGGAAAAAGAAGTCTGAGTCCAAAAGTGCTTTTCAAATTTCTTACAAAGTCAAAGCAGCAACTGACAATTACTATACTAATTATTCAATGGCAATAAAGCATTTCTTTTTATTCCTTTTTTTTGTCTCTTCAAATTTAAGTGGTCCTATATATACAATAACTATAGTTTCAAGATGAAAACTTAAAACACAAATTCTGGCCACCAGATAAAATATTGGCTAGGGGTCAGACCATTTACATGAAAAATATTTTTTCAGGTTTACAATAACATATTGAGGAGGTTGATAATATTATCATATCTACAAATAAAGCTCAGGAAATATAAGCAACTTATTAAAAAAATAAAGAGCAATAAGAGTTCATTTTTATAGGCCATGATAAGGTTCAAGAGAGAGTAACACTCTTCCTTACCCAAATTTTAAACCCTTTGAGAAGTAAGATTTATCAATCTAAGCATTAATGAAATGATGGCTAAAGAAGCTCTGGCAAATGCCCCTCTCCCCCCCAAAAAAGATAAGAATGTGAGTCATCTGCAGGCACCATGCTCATACGAAAAAGGAGAGGAAAGAAGAGGTTAGCACATGCATGTCTGATTTCTCCTTTCAGAGTCACCATTTAGTATACAGCTTTCCACAGCTCAAGGGTAGACTATGCGAGAAGGCAAACAAGGCCAGTAGTTTTACACTCATGAGACATGTCACAGAAAGAAGACAATAGGAATGAGGGAGAAGCATTCCAGGCACTGCAAAGTTTTACATTCATTCTTTTACATAATTCTCACCAAAGCTCCGTAAGGTCCTAGTCATATCTCTTTTATAAATTTAAAAACAAAAAATTAGAGAGGTTAAATCATTTGTTCCCAGTCATATTGCTGGTGAATAATGAAGCTGGCTTTTAATTTGGCATCCAAAGTAGTACCTAAAATGTGAGAATTTAAAGAATGACAGTAAACAGTATCCAAGGAGGCATTCATCCATTCATATAACTATCTTATGCATGTAAGCATTACTATAGATTCTGTGGAGATAGATAAGAAATTCTGCCATATTTGTATATTTGTCACATGGGTACCAGCAGTTGTTGTGGGGCTATCCAGCATCTCAGTGCTGCATTAAATGTGCTAGCCAAAAGAAAAACAACAGTAGACCCTTTGGTCAGTTCAAGGGAACCCTCCATCAGTGAGCTCACAGACATTAAAAAGGTCATATGGACTTCCAACCAAGAGGGTAGCATAGGTAATTTGTGCTACTCAATTTCTCCCACAGAACATGAGAATTACAAGAAACTACAAAACAACCATCACTCACAACTGCCTGAAATATAGCTGAATAGAAGTCCAACAACTAGAGACTTAAAGAAGACACATCAAAACTGACAGGAAGGGTAGAAATATAGAATGAGCTGGGCCCACACCTATGTGTGGTGGTTTAAAAACAGGAGGAGGGATATTTCAGCAGTCGAGTCTCCCCCTGAGGAATAAGTGGGGGGCACCATATCTGAGTTTCTACCAACCTGCCTCATACTGTTCGCCGTACCCAGGATATTCTCTGTGATCCTGCCCCACACAACTTGCAGGAACATCAAGTTACTTCTAGTGCTTTTTCCATACAAATGACCCTTCTTGCTTCATTATTTTTACTTTTCTGATATCTCCCAAGCAAGCAGCATATGACCTCTGCATACCTTTTACCTCTTCCTAAGTGGTCTCAGACCTGGCACTAGTGGCACCCAGCTTTGATTTACTGCTTGGCTTCACTGGGCACCTTCAAGCTCAGCATAAGTAGAAGCCATCTGCACATCACTCTGTAACTCACGTCAAGTGGCCCCCGGGCACAAGTGGTGGCTGATTTAACACCTGCTAGGAGACCCCAGAGCCAGTGCACCAGGTATACAGCTTCAGACCACACTAAATTACAGCCTTACCACCTCCACAAAGTGACACGTTCAATGAGCAAACTTATTGAGCACCAAAGCTTCACTGAAGCAAGTCCTGATCCATAGAGTTGACTCCTGCACAGCAGCTCCTCTGCTAGTTAAAGCTGGTATAAGCAGTTGATTGGTCTGCGCGTCAATCCCTTCTAGTGATGCCAACATCAATCAAGTCTCAAATACAACAGGAGGGTATACACAGCCCACACAGGGGCACACCTGTAGTGCCGAGTTCAGATGAGTAGAGAGGCTATGCCAGTGGGCCCTTGGGCAGATAAAATATATTATGCTCACTTTGTTAAAGATGGCGCTGCCCACATGGAAGTTTGTTGATATTAATGTGTGTTTGGGAACAGGCTATGGACAGGCTGGGTCATTGTAGCCTAAGGCTTGGTTTTAAGAGTAAGCTTTTCCCCACACCCTTGACTGATTGGATGATGTGGGGTGGTGCGCTCTCCTGAGGAATCCCATTATGCCTCAGATGGGTGGCTTTGTATCAGAGACTTTCTTGTTTGTATAATTGGATTAAATGTTTTGAATCTATGCTATAAACTGGGGCAGGCCGGGAGGTTGCGCTTTCGGCTCCTGAGGTTAGTATTAAAAAGGAGAGTGGATTAAGGCCACGTGGAGGAGAGGAGGCAGCCAAGATGGTGGAATACTGAGGAAGAAGCCAGTTTGTGCAGAGTTTGTGCAGAGAGGAGATGGGGAACAATGGTGAATAAGTCTGGTGAGCTAGAAACTTTTGATTCTAGGAAACTCAGATAAGTCAGTAGCTTTGTGAGCACTGAATGTGTGGGTTTTGGAGCTCAGTGTGTTTTTGCTTGCCCACTGGGTGCAAGCTAGAATTAAAGCTGATGGCTCACCATTTTGTGGCACTTGTGTTTCATTACCAACTGTTCGAATCTAATGCAAACCTGCCTTGGCCAGGCTGCTGTGATGGTGCCATCGACTACTAGCTTTACAGCCCTATAGAACACCTACTACCAAGACCACTCTTCCAAGTCTACGAGATGTAGAAGCTTTACCTAACACACAGAAACAAACAGCAAAAAATAGCCAGGATTTGAAGATAAGGAAATATGTCCCAAATAAAAGAACAAGAAAAATCTCTGGAAAAAGAACCAAATAAAATGGAGGCAAGCAAACTACCAGCTACAAAGGTCAAAACAGTGGGTAAAGGCATGCTCCAGAAACTTAGTGAGAACTTCAACAGAATGAAAAAGGACATGGAAAACATAATAAAGAACCAGTCATAAATGAAGGATACACTAACTGAAATGAAGGATAATTAACAGAGAATGAATCAACAGTAAAGCAGATGAAGCTGAGAATCAGATTAGTGATTTGATTTGTAAAGAAGCCAAAAACACCCAATCAAAACAGTGAAAAGGAAAATAAATCCACAAAATGAAGATAGTATAAAAAGCCTCAAGGACAACTTCAAATGTACCAACATTCACATCATGTGGGTGCCAGAAAGGAGAAGAGAGAGAGCAAGAAATTGAAAAGCTATTTGAAAAAATAATGACGAAAATTTCCTTAAGCTGTTGGAGGAAATAGACATACAAGTCCAGGAAGCGCAGAAAATCCTTAACAAGATAACCCCCCAAAAAGACACATCAAAACATATCATAATTAAAATACAAAAAGTTTAAGATAAAGAGAGAATCTTAAAAGCAGCAAGAGAAAAACCATTAGTTACCTACAAGGGAGCTCTCATAAAACTGGCAGGTGATTTCTCAGCATAAACTTTGCAGGTCAGAAAGGAGTAGCAAAAAATATTCAAAGTGCTGAAAAGCAAGGACCTACAACCAACATTACTCTACCCAACAAAGCTATCAGTTAGAGCCGAAAGATATATAGATAGCTTCTCAGATAAGAAAAAGCTTAAAGAGTTCATTACCACCAAAGCAGTATTACATGAAATGTTAAAAGGTCTTCTTTAAAAATAAAGATAAAAAATGTGGGCAATAAAATGGTAATAAATCTATCAACAATTGAATATTGGCAATAAAATGGTAATAAATCTATCAACAATTGACTTTTCAAAGACAGAATAAATGAACAAGACAGAAACAGACTCATAGATATAAAAAACAGTTTGATGGTTGCCAGGTGGGAGGGACATTGGGGCAGTGGATAAAAAAGGAGAAGGGATTAAAAAGTACAAATTGATAGTTACAGAACAGTCATGGGGATGTAATGTACAGCAGAGGGAATATAGTCAATGATATTCTAATAACTACATATGGTGTCAGATGGGTGTTGGGCAGATAAAATATATTATGCTCACTTTGTTAAAGATGGTGCTGCCCATGTGCAAGTTTTAAGACGAAGCTTTTTCCCAGACCCTTGACTGATTGGATGATGTGGGTGGTGCACTCTCATGAGGAATCCTCCCAGTATGTCTCAGATAAGTGACTTTGTATCAGAGACTTCCTTGTTTGTAGATTGGATTAAGGGTTTGGAATTCTACACTATAAAGTGGGGCAGACTGGGAGCTTGCTCTCAGTTCCTGAGGTTAGTATTAGAAAGGAGAGCAGATTAAGGCCATGTGGAGAAGAGAAGAAGCAGCCAGATGGCAGAGTGCTGAGCAAGAAGCCAATTTGAGCAGAGTTTGTGCTAGAGAAGGAGATGGGGAACAGAGGTGAATAAGTCTGGTGAGCTAGAAACCTTTTGATTCTAGGAAACTCAGATAAGTCAGTAGCTTTGTGAGCACTGAATGAGTGGGTTTTGGAGCCCAGTGTGTGTTTTTGCTTGCCTGCCTGGTGCAAGCTAGAATTAAAGCTGATGGCTCACCAGTTCTTGGCTCCGTTGTTTCATTACAGACTGTCCAAATCTAATGAGAACCTGCATTGTCCAGGCGGCTGTGATGGTGGCCACGGCTACTGGCTTTACATTTGGCGTAGTCTGTGGCAGGATTCTATAGTTCAGTATGGAGCTGCCACCACCTTTAGACGGTGGAGTAGAGGACTGGCTGCTGTTATGATTTCCCATGGCTGTCCTTCTGGAGACTGTAGGATGGCTGACCTTTACAGCCATGTGTGAGAAAACCGAGAGCTCTATGGAGGAGGCTGCCTGAGACCTGCAAACCCAGCAGTGGAAGGAGTTGGAGGAAATGTGGGAGAAAGAGATCCTGACCCTGGAGTTGTAGGAAGTGATGGAGGAGGAGGCTGACCAGGTTTGTGAGATTCACCTGGAAATGGACCAGACGCTGGAGAAGGAATCACAGGTTCGTGAGTTGCAGATTGCCCTGGACGTTGTGGAGATTTCTGAGAGCCTGCTGCAGCAGGATGCTGAGGCTGAGGTTGGGGCTGGAGCTGCAAGGACTGCTGAGCAGAAGGCAGCGGTGGCCCAGGGCTCAAGCCTAGCAGCAGGAGTTGGCATTTCCAGCTCCTATCCAGAAGATGAGGACAATTGGGCTGGAGTTGTGATTTGCAGACTCCAAAAGGTAAATGGCGGAAGCTGTGGCAGGAGGATGAATGGACATCCCAGGAGCCAGGCATGCATCGCCCAGTAGTCACTGGAATGGCAGGGGGTGCCTGCTAAGCTGCTGGTGGGTTCGCTGACATTTTGGACATAGGGGTGGATGCCATCATGCTCCACAGAGCAGAGATAGAAATGCTGACTGCCATTGCCACATGCTTCTCTTTAGGAAAGTGTGAGACCTGCCATGACAGCAGGAATGAGGGGGAGGCTAATACCCCATGTGCGTGGACTGATTTCCTGGACTATGACCGAAGTGAGCACTGGTTCCTTTGTTGAACGGACTTATGGATTTTGGACAATGTGAAATACCCTGATGGGAGTGGGAGGTGGCTTTAGTGGAGGCCCTCCCCCTGCCCCGGGAAGCTTTTCAGATGGCAAGAGAGAAGGCCAAGGACATTTTGCACTTTTGGCAAAGTGCTCAGAGACTGGTGAAATGTATCTTTGTAATTGGTGAAATTGTATGTCTTGTCATGTTTTTGTAATTTGTGTAATGTGCCTTATTTCGTTGTACAGGGATGCCGGTGGTGTAGATTGTGGGTAGTAAAGTGAGCATAGGGGTGGATTGTTGGGCAGATAAAATATATTATGCTCACTTTGTTAAAGATGACGCTGCCCACATGCAAGTTTTAAGAGTAAGCTTTTCCCCACACCCTTGACTGATTGGATGATGTAGGGTGGTGCACTCTCATGAGGAATCCTCCCAGTATGTCTCAGATAAGTGACTTTGTATCAGAGACTTCCTTGTTTGTAGATTGGATTAAGGCAGTGGTTCTTAACCTGGGTTCTATCGAACCCTAGGGGTTCGATGAGTCAGACTCAGGAGTTGGGAGAAGCCTCTGCCGCGGAGGCCAGAATAAAGTAATACCGTAATTTGTTGTGAGTTCACGCACTTTGTTGGTTTTGTTCTTTGAGCAAGGTGATGTTCATGCATGGCTCATTTTGTGCACCAGTAAGAAACCAAATACCTATGTCTTGAATTTGGAAAAAAAAATCATATTTCATTTATCTCTAAAGAAGGGTTCGGTGAATGTGCATATGAAACTGGTGGGTTCGGTACCTCAAAAAAGGTTAAGAACCACTGGATTAAGGGTTTGAATTTCTACACTATAATGTGGGAGAGACCGGGAGCTTGCTCTCAGTTCCTGAGGTTAGTATTAGAAATGAGAGCAGATTAAGGCCATGTGGAGAAGAGAAGACAGCCAAGATGGCAGAATGCTGAGGAAGAAGCTAGTCTGTGCAGAGTTTGTGTAGAGAGAAGGAGATGGGGAACAGAGGTGAATAAATCTGGTGAGCTAGAAACCTGTTGATTCTAGGAAACTCGGATAGGTCAGTAGCTTTGTGAGCACTGACTGAGTGGGTTTTGGAGTCCAGTGTGTGTTTTTGCTTGCCTGCCTGGTGCAAGCTAGAATTAAAGCTGATGGCTCACCAGTTCTTGGCTCCATTGTTTCATTACCGACTATTCAAATCCAATGTGAACCTGCACTGGCCAGGCAGCTGTGATGGTGGCCTTGCCTACTGGCTTTACAATGGGTATGAGAGTTATCAGGATAATCACTTAGGAAGTTACATAATGTCTAATCATGTGTTGTAAACCTGAGACTATTATAATATTATAAACCAACTATAATGAAAAAATTGAAAATGATTAAAAAATAAACTGAAAAATTTATAGGGAACTGAAGAAACATGGTTTCAAATATGCCACTAACTAAAAGATTTTTAAATAAATATTTTTGTTTCAATAAAATAACCAAACTTATAAATAATGGGAAAAGATGACTGGACTCTTTTTTTTTTTTTTTTTACAGGGACAGAGAGTCAGAGAGAGGGACAGATAGGGACAGACAGACAGGAACAGAGAGAAATGAGAAGCATCGATCATTAGTTTTTCATTGCCGTTGCGACACCTTAGTTGTTCATTGATAGCTTTCTCATATGTGCCTTGACTGCGGGCCTTCAGCAGACCCCACCACCACTTGCTGGAGCCAGTGACCTTGGGTCCAAGCTGGCGAGCTTTTGCTCAAGCCAGATGGGCCCGTGTTCAAGCTGGCAACCTCGGGGTCTCAAACCTGGGTCCTCCACATCCCAGTTTGATGCTCTATCCACTGCACCACTGCCTGGTCAGGTGACTGTGGACTCTTTTAATGTCATACTGGAGCACTGTCCATTAAGGAAAAAAGAATATGTCACCTCAAAATATGACACTTTGACACATTATTTTGAATTACAGTTATTTAACAAACAGTCAATGTAAGGACACTTTGACCCTTTTTGTCTTCATGATAACAGTAAGTAAATCTTTCATATGAAGTATACTTATCCTGGACCAGGAGATATACAGCATCCTTACCATTAGAAATAGGAAATTTAGAGCTAAGGAGTCTATATCAACAAACCTGTTACTTCTTCACTAATTTACTACCCTACACTCAAACTCCTTTGTCCTATCAATTCTCACGAGTTTATTGTTTTCTTGCTAAAAGGAATAAAAGCTGCCTGCTTCAGTCACTTCTTTGAGTCTCATATTTTTATGGGGCTCCTAGACATCTGAAATTGTTATTTTTTTCTCCTGTTAATCTGTCTTAGGTCAATTTAATTACTAGACCAGCCAAAGAACCTAGAATAAAAAAGGAAAAAGCTTTCTACAACTACATCTCACAGACCTGCATAAGGTTTAGCTCTTCTTTTGACTTTACTATCAATTGCAGCTCATACTCTGAAAAGTAAATTTAAATGTATAGAAGGTCAACATATTGAAATAATTTTTATCCAAAGAAAATAATTTGTGTTTAATAGAAAATACTACCTAAATATTACAGCTTTGTCCTCCAGCCTTGTAAGACATTAACCAGTTTTTAACCTAATTTTCAATCTTATTTCCATATTCTGTCTTTCATTGATTTTTATTCACTTTGGTCCCTTGATTCCTCCTTTGAACTAACTTTATCATCCTACTAGTTCTCTTATTAATGAGTTTTTTACAAAAAAAAAATTTATCAGCTACTTATCTATATGAGAGACATGCATTTTAACTTTGAAAAATATACATTGATATTATTTAACTCTCCGAATATCATTGTAAGGAATCATCTACCTGATCTTAGACACTCTAAAACTTGGATTAAGGACCTTTAGTTTAAAAGCCCTGAGTGTGAATGGTGACTGAATATGTTCCCTGCTGCAGACATAGGGAAGCAGGTTTCTTGGAAGCAAATACCAAAAAACTGTGTGAGTGACCTTTCTGCAAACAAGAAGTTTTTAAATTGTTCCTCCCTTTATGCTTATTAGCAAAAGAAAAAGAATGTAATGATTAAAACTAGCCCTTTTTCCATATCAACATAAAGTACCTTAGTCACGTTTCCTTAGCACCTGATCTCCTTCCCCTGCAATCCTGTTATCTTCAATAAAAGCTCTGGGAGAAGGAGACTTGAGAGGTTAGTCTTTCTGGACTGCCTCTCCCCTTTCTCTTTTTTGCATTTCTTTTTTCTGTATTTTTTTTTGTTTGTATTTTTCCAAAATGAGAAGCGGGGTGGGGAGCAGACAGACTCCCGCATGCGCCCGATGGGGATCCACCCGGCATGCCCACCAGGGAAAATGCTCGGCCCCTCTGAGGCATTGCTCCACTGCAATCAGGACCATTCTAGTGCCTGAGGCAGAGGTCATGGAGTCATCCTCAGCACCCAGGCCAACTTTGCTCCAATGGAGCCTTGGCTGCAGGAGGGGAAGAGAGAGTTAAAGTGAAAGGAGAGGGGGAAGGGTGGAGAAGCAGATGGGCACTTCTGTGTGCTCTGGCCAGGAATTGAACCTAGTACTTCCACATGCAGGGCCAATGCTCTACTGCTTAGCCAACTGGCCAGGGCCTCCCTTTTCTCTTGACAACAGTCTTGAGCAGTTTTCCCATGCAACACTGGTAGTTCCCACTGGGCTGGAGGACTGCATATCATTTTCCTCATTTGTAAGGTAGGAATAATAATAACTTGTCCAGACTGTCTGATATTATTAAATGAGAAAAACTCCATATCATCTTGTAGATCCCCCTTAGTTTTAATACAATATAGATTAGAATATTAGCAGGAATACTATAACTGTGGTTGTAGTTGCTACTATTGCTTTTGTTATTTTTTTCAGTGCAAATTATGAACCAATTTATAAAAAATGTGTATATTTATAGTTTGAATAAAATTCTATTTGCTAAGAATTGGTTGGGTAAACAAGAAGAAATTGAACTTAAATTCTATGATAATTAAGGCAGGGTATTTCAAGAGCCCTTTTGTAAAAATGCATTTAAAAAATTCTACTCTACATTTGGCAATTTTATAAAACACAATAAAATAAATTAGTAGGAAAATGAAATGAAAACAAAGATATACCAATACATGCTCCACTTAAAAAATTATTATATTGATTAGGAATAAAACCACTAAGAATTTGCTATATACTAGAAATAACTGCTTTCAATTTCTTTCAGCTTCTCTTGCTTCAGACCAGAAACGTGGGGACTAATACTAGTTCACAGGCTACTCTTCTGTAGAAATGATGTAAGATTCACCAGATGATAATAAAGTGGTGTTCCTTTAATAAAACATGATTAGATATATGACATTAACCTCAATTATTATATTTTCTCTAAACTTCAACACTTTCACGGACAGCCACTTTGGAAGCCTATGATAAGTGAAAATTAACTTATCAGTGGCAACATATAAATTTGTTAGTTTGAAACTACAAAGTCAGAGTAAAAATGGAAATGGTTTACATTTGTCAGAGCAAAGATAAAGGAATGGTGTTGCCCTGTGTGTGCTTGCAGGTCTAAATGACAGCACACCTCTTTCCCCAGGAGGACTGAGCCTTGAAGACCACAGATTTCTGACAGACTAAATTTTAAAGGCTTTCTGTTTTATTGTCTTTTCCTTTAATTTTGAATCTCAAAAGGAGACTAATCTGGAGCCAATTTCTGTTTGTCCTGCTTTCATTGTCATGCAAATGTAACGATGGCCTATTTACCTCTTTTTAATTAGGGGAAGAAGAGCAAATTTTTCATTCATTCTAATGCTCCCAGCTTGTCATTCACTTTTTTCCCTTTCTTTCTTAGAGAAAAATTTTCTTGTTTGGGGAAGGTTTTAATTAATTGCAATTGTATAATAGGTTTGTGAAAAGAGCAAAGAGTTTTGTTTCTTGGCCAAGAAGGTAATTTAGAATCCTAACATAAAGCTTTTTGGCCAAGGCAACTAGCCAGACTTTCAATGGGCCTCTATTGAGCTCTCCAAGAAAAGGTAAGATTGAAAATAGTATTCTGTGATTTAGGAGACTCTCAACTCTCTATTAACTTTTATTCTAGGTATGAAATGAAGGAGACCCTGAGCTTTTAGAAATGACATTTAAGTAAGTGCCTTAAGTCTATTTTTATTACATTAGAGAAAAACAATATACAGTATTTTATCTTTTGTTGGAAAGTACTCATTGATTAAAAAACAAAACAAAACAAAACAAACAGAAAAACAAGAACAACTTTCTTGTAATGAGTTATAATTGATCCTCAGCTCCCTCTATCTCTGCCAGTTAATATCTGAGCTCCACAATTAGCCTTAAGTAATCTAAATTTTTAAACTAAGTTTCAGTACTGCTTACATGGTCCTCTGTTATTAAGTCATTTTCTTACCTTAGATAACATTCACTTCTCTGAATCTGTTTATCACTAACTTGTGATTCAAACAATCTTGACAAATCTGCCTACACATAATGCCAGAAATCAAGGAGATGCAATTTATGTAGGAACAATGTAAAATTCTTATGATTGGGTACTGCAAACAAAGTCTGTTCAAAGTTAGGACAGAAAACACATCTTAAATTATCCTTATGAATGCTCATTTATTATAGATAATAAAATGATACAATAAGTCTTAGCTACTTTCAAATAATTCATCATCTATTTCAGAATCGATTTTAGCTCAGATACAAGGAAGAATTTTTTTCTTAACAATATTTAAACCGTTGAATTTCAGAGCTAGAAGACTCTCTAGGTCATTTTGTTGCTTCAATTTTCAGGGTATCTAAAAATATACTGACCAGAAAATTTCAGATTGACCAATTAAGATCACGTTTCTGGGAAGGCTGACATTGGAATTAAGTCAATTTGGGTGTTTAGGTTAGGTACCATGGGCTTTAGTCCCAGTGGCTTCATTTTGGGTCTGTAGATTTCTCTTTAACAATAGAAAAGCCTGTAATTAAGATTTTTAAATTTCAAATCAATATTTTGCTAAAGACTAGGTTGAAGTAAGAGCTTTGAGGCAGGTCTCTAGAGACCTCTGCCCTTGATAAGGTGACTATATTTTTTATTTTATTATTATTTTTTGCTTTGTTCATTCACAAACTTTTTAGAACGATCTAAATATACTTCACTTAGTTAAATTTCTTTAACTTTTTCCCAAAAGATAATATTACAGATGTAGTCAAATTAATTTTAAGAGTCAATGGGGAGTACTTCCATAATTTTCTTTATTTTCAATATCAATTCTTTCTCATCAAAGTTCTTTTTTCTCCCATGCAAGAGTCTTTGGAACAGAGAAAGGAGAACATAAATCAAGTTGAACAACTTTGCTTTCTTTCTGTCTTCTGTTGTAATTTTACCATCTGCCCCAAATAGTATGGCTATTTCTTCTAAGGTCCACTTGGTTTAAACCATAATTAAGACCTTGTTTTTGCTGTCACACACGCTTTACTTCTATATGTATACTTCAGAATTTGTAAGGTCATTTCTATCTTGCAACCAATTATAGCTCCAGTTCATCCTATGATGTAGGCAAGCTGTTTTACAAAAACACAGTCATGTTTTATAAAATAGGGAACCATAATGCACCATCATAGGCAACTTTTATTATATTTATTCATTACCTTATTCAAGTTCATTCCTCTTTCCATATATTGAGCTAGCCAGTTATAGGTCCAAGAGCCAAATCCAGCCTATAGTGTCTTTATTGGCCAGTGAACTAAGAATTTTTTTTACATTTTAAAAAGTTTTATATATATGTATAAAACAATATCCTCAATTTTGCATCTTGGCCTACAAAGTCTAAAATATTTCCTATCTGGCCACTTACACAAATATTTACAAATGCCCTGCTCTATAACATAAACTCTAAGAGAGAAGGATCTTCAAAGTAAACACTGATGACAGCTCAAGAAACATGGTTTAGTATTAACTTTTTTCAAAAGGACAAATAATAAAGAAAACAGAATAAAGGGGTAAGACACAAACTCTAAGACAAAACAGAGGAGGAAACCACACACACTCACACACACACACACACACACACACACACACACACACACACACACACACACATAGTGAATTTAAAAAAAAAAAAAAAAAAAGTGAAGAGGCCCTGGCTGATTGTCTCAGCAGTAGAGAATCAGCCTGGTTTGTGAAGGTCCTGGGTTTGATTCCTGCCAGGGCACACAGGAGAAGTGCCCATCTGCTTCTGCACCCTTCCCCCTCTCCTTTCTTTCTATCTCTCTCTTCCCCTCCTGCAGCCAGGGTTCCACTGGAGCAGGGTTGGCCTGGGCACTGAGGACGGCTCCAGCGCCTCTGCCCCAGTTACTAGAATGCCTCCAGCCACAATGAAGTGGCACCCCAGATGGGCAAAACATCACCCCCTCGTGGGTATGCCAGGTGGATCCTGGGCAGTGCATGTGAGAGTCTGTCTGATTGTCACCCGCTTCTAACTTTGGAAAAATACAAAAAAAAAAAAAAAAAAAAAAGGAAGAAGAAGAAATTTAAAGTATGTTAAAGAGAAAAACTTGGACTCTAACTGGTGTAATTCAAGCTAAAGCCTATTGTAAAGCCAGTAGCTGCCGCCACCATCACAGCCACCTGGCCCATGCAGGTTCGCATTTAATTCAGGCAGATGGTAATGAAACAACGAAGCCAAGAACTGGTGGGCCATTAGCTTTAATACTAGCTTGCACCCAGTGTGCAAGAAATACACACAATGGGAAAACACTTCCCTTTTTATTCAGGGCTCCCAAAACCACTGACTTTTCCGAGTTTCCTAGAATCAAAGGTTTGTACCTCACCAGCCTTATTCACCTCCGTCTCCCATCTCCTTTTCTCTGCACAAACTGGCTTCTCCTTCAGCACTCTGCTATCTTTGCTGCTTCTCCTCTCCTCCATGTTGTCTTTCTCTGCTCTCTTCCCACATGGGCTCCTCTGCCCCATTTTATAGTGTAGAAATTAAAACCTTTAATTCAATATACAAACAAGGAAGTGTCTTATACAAAGCCACTTATCTGAAGCATAATGTAGTTCCTCATAAAAGTGTACCACCTCCCACTATGCAACTGTCGAGGGTGTGGGGAAAGCTTAGTTTTAAAATTATGTCTTAGGTTATAATGACTTAGCCAGCTTACAGCCTGTCTCCCACACCCAAAGCAAACTATATGTGAGCAAACATATATATCATATTTACAAACTTATTTGACCAACATTCCACCCCTTTAGCTTGCTTCACAATCTAAAGCACAGGTATTTCTTCACAAGAAAATTGGGCACATTACACAAATTACAAATACATGACAAATCATTCAATTTCAACAATTACAAAGGTAATTTCACCAGTCTCTGAGCACTTTGTCAAAAGTGCAAAATGTCCTCAGCCTTCTTTCTATCCATGGGCAAAGCTTGCCGGGGCAAGGGAGTGCTTCCAGCAAAGCTGCCCCTCACCCCTATCAGGGTATTTCACATTGTCCAAATTCCATAAGTCCATCCAACCAAAGAGCCAGTGCTTTTCTGGTCATAGTCCACAAATCAGTCCAAGCACATGGGGCCTCAGCACTCACCACCCATCCCTGCCACCCTGGCAGGTCTTACACTGTCCCAAAGAGGAGCACATGGCAATGGCAGTCATCATTTCCATCTCTGCTCTGGAGAGCATGATGGCATCTACCCTTATGTCCCAAATTTGCAGATCTACCAGGGGCATAGCAGGTACTCCTTGCTGCTGGGCTCTCACCTTCTGGAGACTGAGGATCACAACTCCAGCCCGATTTTTCTTGTCCTCCAAAAAGGAGCTGAAAAAACAGCTCCTACTGCCAGCCTCAAGCCCCCGGCTGCTGCTGCCCTCTACTCCATGGGCCTTGTAGCCCCAGCCCCAGCCTCAGCTCCAACCTCCCACAGTTCCTGGCTCTCCACAACATCCAGGGCAATCGGCAACTCACGAACCTGTGTTCCTTCTCCAGTGGCTGCTCCACTTCCAGGCAAATCTAATGAACCTGGTCAACCTCCTCAGGAGTTTGCTCCAGCTCCAGGGTCAGCATCTCTATTTCCCACATTTGCTCCAGCTTCTTTCACTGCTCAGTTTGCAGGTCCCAGGCAGCATCTTCCATAAAGCTCTTGGTTTCCTCATGCATGGCTGTAAAAGTCAGCCAGCCTATGGCCCCCAAAAGAACAGCCATGAGGAACCATAACAGCAGCCAGTCATCTACTACACCACTCAAAGGTGGTGGTGGCTCCATACCAAACTGTATCAAATCATGCCACAGACTACACCAAATGTATGGCCAATAGGCATGGCCACCATCACAGCCACCTGGCCCGTGCAGGTTCGCATTTAATTCGGACAGATGGTAATGAAACAACGGAGCCAAGAACTGGTGGGCCATTAACATTAATCCTAGCTTGCACCTGGTAGGCAAGAAATACACACAGTGAGAAAACACTTCCCTCTCCATTCAGGGCTCCCAGAGCCAATGATGTATCTGAGTTTCCTAGAATCAAAGCTTTGTATCTCACTAGCCTTATTCACCTCTGTTTCCCAACTACTTCTCTCTGCACAAACATGCTTCTCCTTTAGCACTCCACCACCTTGGCTGTTTCTCCTCTCCTAAATGTGGTCTTTCTCTGCTCTCTTCCTGAATGGGCTCCTCTGCCCCATTTTATAGTGTAGAAATCAAAACCTTTAATCCAATATACAAACAAGGAAGTCTCTGATAAAAAGTCACTTATCTAAGTCATAATGGGATTCCTCATAAGAGTGCACCATCCCCTACTATGCAACAGTCAAGGGTGTGAGGAAAAGCTTAGTTTTAAAACTACACTTTAGGCCAGGAGTTGGGAACCTATGGCTTATGAGCCAGATGTGGCTCTTTTGATGGCTGCATCTGGCTCGCAGACAAATTGTTAATAAAAAAAATAATAATAATATAAAACATTCTCATGTATTACAATCCATTCATTTCTTACCACTCATGTTCATGGTTGTGGGTGGCTGGGGCCAATCACAGCTGTCCTCTGGGAGAAAACCAAATATTTATTGGATAATACATAATATACATGGGTTGTTGTGAAGTCAGAAAGTAAACTTCCCTCCTTTTAATCAAGTAGTCAGCTAGCTAATTGCAGAAACCCTTTAGATGCAGAAGATGGCTAAAAGAAAAAAAGATGAGGAGTATTATACATTTCAGCAGGAATGAACAGAGGAATTTGCCTTTGTAGAGAGAGCAGGTTCTGCAATGTGTCTCATATGCAATGATAAAATTGCAGTGATGAAACAGTCAAATATAAAGTGGCACTTCGACACACGCCATACTACATTTACATCGAAATATCCAGCAGGGGACAGCAGGAAGAAAGCATGTCAAGAGCTACTGTGCAGAGTGCAAGCTAGTCAGCAACAACTCCGTGTTTGGACCCAACAAGGTGACTGGAATTCAGCTAGGTTTGCTGGTGCTTTAGCAATTGCAAGAAACGGAAAGCCATTCACAGATGGGGAGTATGCCCAAACATTCATGCTTGATGTTGCCAGTGAACTTTGTGACGACTTTTCAAATAAAGATAAGATAATCAAACAAATAAAAAGACATGCCTCTGTTGGCGAAAACTGTTCACGATCATACCATCATGATGGCAAATCAAATTGAGACAACACAAGTGAAGGACATAAATGCAGCACCATTCTTTTCTCTCACTTTGGATGAGTCAACAGACATAAGCCATTTATCCCAGTTCAGCGTGATTACAAGGTATGCTCTTCATAATACACTATGTGAGGAAAGTCTTGCTGTTTTGCCTATGAAAGAGACAACAAGAGGGGAGGATTTATTTAAGTCTTTCACTGAGTTTGCTAAAGAAAAATATATACCAATGGATAAACGTATTTTGGTATGTACTGATGCTGCTCCGTGCATGTTGGGGAAAACAGAGGATTCCTAGCGCTTCTTCGTGAACATGAATAGAGACCCATCCTAAGTTTTCACTGCATCCTACATCAGGAGGCACTTTGTTCTCAGATGTGTGGTGAGCAGCTTGGTGAAGTGATGTTGCTGGACATTCAGGTGGTCAACTTTATTGTTTCCCGAGCTTTAAATGATCGCCAGTTTAAAACACTGGTGGATGAAGTTGGGAATAATTATCCTGGTCTGCTTCTGCACAGCAATGTGCGTTGGTTGTCAAGAGGGAAGGTGCTCAGCCGTTTCACAGCTTGTCTGAGTGAAATCCGGACTTTTCTTGAAATGAAAAATGTCGAACATCCTGAGTTAGCTAACACTGAGTGGCTCCTGAAGTTCTACTATCTCGCAGACATGACTGAACATCTGACCCAGCTCAATGTGAAAATGCAAGGCATTGGAAATACAGTTATATCCTTTCAACAAGCAGTGTTTGCATTTGAAAACAAGCTGAAACTCATCATCGCAGACATTGAAAGAGGTCATTTACTACACTTTGAAAAACTGGGAGAGTTTAAAGATGAATGCACAGCAAGTGACCCTGCTCAACATCTTGATCTCCAGCAGCTAGCGGGCTTCACATCTAATTTCCTGCAGTCATTCAAAACGCGCTTTGGAGAATTTTGTGAGTGCACTCGTCTTTTTAAGTTCATTACCCATCCACATGAGTGTGCAGTGGACAGCACTGACCTGAGTTATATCCCCAGTGTCTCTGTCAGAGATTTTGAGCAACAAGCTGCTTACCTGAAGGCCTCAGACATGTGGGTGAATGAGTTCAAGTCACTGAATGAAGATTTGGAAAGACTTGCATGACAGCAAGCAGAGTTGGCAAGCAAACACAAATGGGGAGAAATGAAAACACTTCAACCCATGGACCAGCTGATTGTTCAAACTTGGAACACACTTCCCATCACATACCGCACACTGCAGCGTGTAAGTATTGCTGTATTGACAATGTTTCGCTCTACATATGCATGAGAGCAGTCTTTCTCACATATAAAGAACATTAAGACCAACCTACGATCATGTTTAATGGATGGAAGTCTCAAAGCCTGCATGAAGCTTAACTTCACCATGAATCAACCAGACTACAAAGCCATCAGCAAAACCATGCAGCACCAGAAGTCACATTAATGATAAGAAGTACTTTATTCATCATTGGTTAGCAACAGCATAGCAATGTAATTTAAAACAATTCAGAGACTTATTGTAATTTAAAAGTATTGTCTTACATAAAATGCACACATTTACTTGTATTTAGTGTTAAACATACTGTATGGCTCTCACAGAATTACATTATATAATATGTGGCATTCATGGCTCTCAGCCAAAAAGGTTCCTGATCCCTGCCTTAGGTAATAATGACTTTGCCAGCTTACAGCCTGTCTCCCACACCCAAAGCAAACTATAAGCGAGCAACATATATATCATATTTACAAACTTATTTGACCAACACCTATGAATGATACTAAATCAAGATTCAAACCCTGATCTAATTTCTATTTTAACCTTTCTCAGATGCATAATCTTTATCAACCAGTCTGTAATTTTCTGGTGAACACCAGTGAAAAAACCTGGTTGGCTTTCTTGACATTTTATATGTGGTGAGATACCAAAGAATTACACAAATTTATATTAATAGTTTTGGAGGAAAAGTCAGGCTTCTTGCCCCGTTCTTTCTTTAGAGAATGAAGGGAGAAGAATGCAGAAGCTTTCTGGCTTGCAAGGATGACTGGGTCATTTATTGTAACTCTAGAATAAAGTTTATCTGAATAATTTTCTTTCCCTTTCAATAAGAGACGATATTTACATACCCTATGCTAATTTTAACTCTTCCTCACTTCCTAGAATCCTGAGAGTAACATATACCTCTAGGCAAATGAGGGGAAATAGACACTAAAAGATTTGTGAATGTCTTTAATATGTAAAACGACATCACTATTGTATTACCTTGAAAGTTTTAATGTTTTTTATAGATCCTCTAGAGACAAATGTTATAAGCTTGTTAATAATTGTGTCATGCTCCCCCTCCTTTTGTCCCAACCTGTATGTGGTCAAGTGTATATAATCAGCTTCAGAGCTATATTCGGCACTGCATGATTTGGGTCAGCTTTACCTCGTGTTAGTCATATGCAGCTGGCTTAATCAATAAATCTCCTCTTAAAAATTCTTCTTAATCCCTCCTTGGTGTCTCTACATAAACCCACATGTTGGGCAGATAAAATATATCATGCTCACTTTGTTAAAGATGGCGCTGCCCATGTGGAAGCCTGTCACCCAGGTGATTGCTTGGGATGGGTGTGATTATGTTAATATGTGTTGGGGGAGGGCTTTTGCGCCAAAAGGTTTTAAGAGAAAGAGAGATCACATTGTTCCAGGGGAAGAGTAATTATGTTCTAGGAGGAGCCCATGCTGGAAGAGAGCAGAGAAAGGCCACATGGAGGAGAAGAGAAGCTGCCAAGATGGTGGAGCGTTGAATGAGAAGCCAGTTTTTGCAGAGTTCGTGCAGAGAAGGAGATGGGGAACAGAGGTGAATGGGGCTGGTGAACTAGAAATTTTGATTCTAGGAAACTCGGATAAGTCAGCAGCTTTGTAAGCACTGAATGAGTGGGTTTTGGAGCCCAGTGTGTGTTTTTACTTGCCCGCTGGGTGCAAGCTAGGATTAAAGATGATGTCCCACCAGTTCTTGGCTCCATTGTTTCATTACCAACTGTCCAAATCAAATGCACACCTGGATGGGCCAGGTGGCTGTGATGGTGGCCATGGCTACTGGCTTTACACCGCAGAACACTACTTTATAACACATAGATAAAAGAAGCAATCTGTGTGATAAAAACCTTTGCCATTTTCTTCTGCTTGAAAAGATATCCTGGTCTAAAAATAATCTTTTTTTCTTTTGTTAATACCTCCCTTGCCTCACCCTTTCCCCATAAAATCCTTACATTTTGTCCAACACCTAGAGCCCTTCTAGTTGCTAGATTGGTTCCTGCCCCATTTATAAATTGCATAATAAATCCAATTAGATCTTCAAATTTAGTTGTTGTTGGGCAGATAAAATATATTATGTTCACTTTGTTAATGATGGTGCTGCCCATGTGAAAGCCTGTCATCCAGGTGATATTAGTTGCCCTTATGCTTGGGATGGGTGTAATGATATTAATGTGTATTGGGGGACAGGCTGTGGGCAGGCTGGTTAGTTATAGCCTAAGGCATAGTTTTAAGAGTAAGCTTTTCCCTAGACCCTTGACTGATTGGATGATGTCGAGTGGTGCGCTCTCATGAAGCATCCTCCCATTATGCCTCAGATAAGTGACTTTGTATCAGAGACTTCCTTGCTTGTAGATTGGATTAAAGGTTTGGATTTCTACACTATAAAGTGAGGCAGACCTGGAGCTTGCTCTCTCTCTGTTCCTGAGGTTAGCATTAGGGAGGAGAGCAGATTAAGGCCATGTGAAGAAGGCCAGGAGAAGCAGCCAAAATGGTGGAGTGTTGAGGGAGAAGCCAGTTTGTGCAGAGTTTGTGCTAGAGAAGCAGATGGGGAACAGAGGTGAATAAGGCTGGTGAGCTAGAAACCTTTGATTCTAGGAAACTCGGATAAGTCAGTAGCTTTGTGAGCACTGAATGAGTGGGTTTTGGAGCCCAGTTGTGTTTTACTTGCCCACCAGTGCAAGTTAGGATTAAAGCTGATGGCTCATCAGTTCTTGGCTCCATTGTTTCATTACCAACTGTCCAACTCAAATGCAAACCTCATGGGCCAGGTGGCTGTGATAATGACCTTGGCTTCTGGCCTTAAGTTGGAATTTTTTAACAATTGGAAAAGTAAGATTATGTTTTTTTTAAATTTTTTTGAGTATGTTTCTTTCATAATTTTTTAAAAATAAATTTAAGTCACAAATTTCTTAAGGAAGAAAAGAAATATTTTTGAGTTTAAACTTTATAAGATCCTCAGCCTGTGAGCACTCAATAAAATCTATTTGCATTTGCAAAGGACAGGTTAGGTTTGAGGGACTCTTTAGGCCAGAGGCAATTTGCTTAACTCCCACCCACTGTAGTTCCTTGATTGACAAGAGGGAACAAGACAGGAAACATGGTGAATACAGGTAGTGATGCAGGTCAAGGAGGAATGCACCAGCCATTCCTCACCAAATTCCAAAAAAGCCCAAGAAGATGATATTGTGGGCTTATGTTTAATTAGAGCAGATGGAAATCTTTTTAGTTTTAACAGAGTGAAGTGCTTGGCTTCTTTGACTTCATCTTGTTCAAACCTGCTTTGTTTTCATGACCTTCAGGTTAATAACTTCTGCTTAGTCTTGCATATAGACATGCTAATCATTAGAGGAATTTTGCTTGTGGCTTGAGTTTTACGAAAACAGCCTGTTACCAGAAAGTACCTCTCTAAGGCTATAAGGAGAGTATGTACAAAAGTAATGATTATTTATCAAGAATTTGCAGAAACCTCCTGACCCAAGTCACCTCAATTAGAGTCAACAGACTAAGAAGAAAGAAGTTTCACAAATCTTCCTCAGAGTCCTGATGGCACCCAGATGTCTACAATTGTCAGTCACCTCTTGCCTCTCCCTTTCTCCCCCTTTCTTTGACATAAAAGAAGTATAAATTTTATACTTTCTTTTGAACACTAGTCTGCCATCTTTATGGCTTGCTGGTTTTCCAAATAAAGTTGCTTTCCTTGCCCCGATACTTTGTCAGATAATTTTTGGCTGTTGTGCAGTGAGTACTACACACTTAGACATGGCTACACCCTCTTTCTCTGTGATCTCTCATAGATGAGCCTGGAAAGACTCTTTGTGTCCTGGTAGACTCAGGAGAATCCTGTGATTACTTCTTTTTCATTTTCCTTCTCCTGTTTGGCATCAGTGACCTCTTCTCTCCCCTCCTGGGACTAGAAATCTGAAAGCCTCGGAAGAAGACAAGGAGTAAACAGTGTGATCAGGAGTTGATGGAAGGGCAAAAGGTCATAATTGCTTATCTGGTAAGTGGGTATACTTTAGAAAAGCCAATCTGCAAATAATAACCCAATGAAAAAAATGATAAGGAATGATAAGCTAAAAATAAAAGGCCACAGAGAGAGGCAACAAGTATTTATTTGAGATCTAAAGAAATTGTAATTCTGGAAGAATGAATTTAGGCAGAAACCCAAAGAGTGTTTTAATTATGGGATGAAGACAAAGGTTTTTTATGAGAAAGAAAAGGGGAATAATTACATGAATAAAAGAAAGAAATTTCTCTTAGTGTTCATGAGCCAAGGAAGATATTTCTATAGGTGCCAATAAGCTAATTTATTCTTTAGCTTCACCTGGTGGCATTAATTCCAAAGGATGTCCTTTATTTCCAATCCTGGAGTCAGGAGGACTGTTTTCCTGACAGTTTAGCAAAATGTTGTTTGGAAGATGCTGCTGCTGTGGCCCAGTTCAAAGGTTATTTTTGCTAGTCCAAACATTCCAAAGGTTTGAGGATTGAAACATGCAAAGTCAATTCCTCTGGGACGACAACTCCAACTCCATTTTAAAGTGGCTCCATTTATACTATTTTCCACAGAAGTTCTTATTTCCTTGAGTAAAACCAGATCAAACCCAGACTATAGGGCTCAGGATAAGGTCAATAAAAAATTAAATAAAATACATTACCTAAAATCTGTTTCTAGTCTACCATGATTTGCTTTAATATATAACCTTTGTTCATTTATTCCTCAAGTTATGTAACAATTTTATTTTAGATTTTATTTATTCATTTTAGAGAGATAGAGAGAGCAGAAGAGAGAGAAGAGGGGAGGAGTAGAAAGCATCAACTCCTATATGTGCTTTGACCAGGCAAGCCCGGGGTTTCAAAAACAGGCAACCTCAGTGTTCCAGGTTGACACTTCATCCACTGCACCACCACAGGTCAGGCAACAATTCTTGAGCATGTGATCCTCTTCAAGTACTAACTAAGCTAGAAGCTGAGATACAATAGTGACGAGGAAAGTTACTCATTCATTTTCCAACCAATATTTGTAAGTGTGTCAGGCACTGTTCTGGGCACAGGGAATACTGTAATGAATGAAACAGACAAAAATACCTTCCCTCATGAGATGGGATCATAAGTAATTTTGAAATCAGACTACAGGTATTTATTTTCTAATTTAATTACCACCAGTTGGAAAGTATAACAATATTATTAAAGTTAAATTTACTAGCCTTTCCTAAGTATAATTCTAGATATCAATTCCGCATAAAAGATGGTGAGCAAAGAAAAACTAAAGAATAGCTTTTCATGGACTACTCATTGTTCTTCCATTTTCAATAAGCAATGCTCTTCACAGGCACATCCATGCCTTGTCCGTAAGAATGTCTATGAGCAGTGCACCTTGCACCCTTTAGGCAGAAACAATCTATTTCTCTGCATGTTCTTTATCTGTCAAGTTGGAGACAGAAAATAAGAAGTCTTGCAAAAATATGAAATCCGCAAGTTTTCTACATTTTATGTTGCTCTTCTGCTGGAGGCAAGACCTATGTCAGTGCTGTCCAGAGTCTAGTTAAGAAGTTGAAATAGATGGTGTTGAGGGTCCCTTTCTATATTGAAAGTATGATTCATGTTGTGATTCTAGGAGTTCTCATACACATGGTGGGGCAACAGTAGGAAAATAAATCTACTCTTGCTTCATCCCATATTATTATTTCCCCTCTACCTGATAAATATAATTTATTAGGATGATTTTAGCAAAAAGTAAGAGAAGACTCAGCTAAAAATGTCCTAACAGATAAGAAAATCTACTATTTTCAATAAGAGATCAGAGGTAGTTATCAGTGTTGGATAATTCAGTAGGTCAACAATAACACAGTATCTTTTCTACATTCAGCCCTGAATCCTCCCCACCCCCGCCAAGTGTGTTCTCAGTCTCATGGTCATGAGCTATCTGCAATGACTGTAGGTATCACACAAAAGCATTTAGAGGCTGGAAAAGACACACGAAATTCATCCCTTTCTGGTGTTTCTCTTTAAGAGTGAAGGATGCTTTCTTGGAGGTTTTATACCCGCATCTCCTGTATCATTTGGTCAGAAGAATATCATGTCTATTTTTAAGCCAGTTACTGGCAGGGGAATGGGAATTACCAGAATTGCCTTACAGCATGAATGAAAATTCAGCCCCTTGGCCTTGTGTTAGCAAAAAAAAAAAAAAAAAAAAAAAGATTGGGTGCTGGATAGGCAACACTGAACACTGTCTTCAATTGAATAGCATGTGTTTCTAGAAAAATATTATAGAGGTTAACTAGACAACGCCTTACAAGATGAATGGCTTTTAGAGTTGGTAGCACCAGCCTGGATGTCAGGATTTTTAAAAACTTCCAAGTTATTTGAATATGAGCAAAGTTCGAGAAGTATTGCTCTAAAGCAGTGCTCCTCAAACTTTAATGTGCACAACATCGCCCGAGTATCTGGTTCATTGGCTACTACAGATCGATTCTGATAAATAACATTTATTAGGATGATTTTAGCAAAAAGAGAAGACTCAGCTAAAAATGTCCTAACAAATAAGAAAATTTACTATTTCCAATAAGAGATCAGAGGTAGTTATCAGTGTAGTTATCAAATGAGGATGCCAATCCAGAAGCAATATGGAAATATCTTATCAGATATTATATAATATTTTTTTCATTAATACAGTTAGTGGCATTTTCAACCATGTCTTGATGATAGTAACACTGCAGATCTATGGACTACACTTTGAACTGCAAGGTCTTATTATCATGAGCTCCTGTAGACTGCAGTCCCATCACAGCAATTACTATAGTGTACATAATTTTGCAAACGTGTGGCTGACTTCTCAACTGGCCCTGAGTTTCTTACAAAGAACTAGAAAACTGCCCAGTATAGGTATTTTACCACTATTCATTGAATTTGTATTGTTCAATATTACAGAGAACCTGTTCCTGAGCAGTGGTGTATGACAAGTAGACCCCATTAGAAAATGGAACTTTGAGGCTCACAGATGAGAAATTTTGGAATAGCCATATGGCTGATTCCATTTGATTGCCTGGGAGCCTTTGGTGAGAAATGACTGGTTAAGTTTAGAAACTGTGATGTTTGCAATACCAACTGAAATTTTTACATACAGATCTTAGCTTAGAAGACAAGGTGTCAAAAGTGATCAGGTGAGAGGTATCAATTAAAGCCAAATCCCGGCACACACAGCTCTCTCTTCTCCCTTAGGCACTTTTTAAAAATATATTTAATTTTTATGTTTGAAGACATGGCCCTAGCCTGCATGTGACCCAGGAGGGACAATGAAAAGCTATTTTACATTAGGATGCCCATGATCATCCTCATGTAGCTCAAAAGAGCAAGGTTTGTCTTTTAAGTCTAAGGAGTCAGCTCCTTTTTGCATGAAAGCATAAAATTGTAGTCCACAGCACAGAGAAGCCAAGGAGAATACAGCCATTAGAGATACCTGTGTCAGTGAATCATTCTTCTACACGACAAATGATAATCATCCAAAAATGCTAGATCCTTGCTGCTTGCCTTTTTCTTGCTCATAGCAAATGCACTGCAGGACATGATGTTCTCATAATTCATTCTCACAGGAGTGTCAAGGAATGTGATGTTGTCCTAATATGTAATTATGCCACCTGCACAAAAGGCTGCTCTTGAACAGTGCTCAGACAACATAAACAACTCTTAAAGCAGGCTGTATGCAGAAATGCATGAACTCTTGAATGTGCAAGTATGTCCAGTTTCATGGTTGTCATTCCAAGCTGTATTTGTCATGGCCACTAGAGACAGCTTCTTTATGAAAAATAGCTTCATTTTCAAATCCCTGGGGTTAAAGAAGTCGGGATACTGAGAAAAAGTGAAATGACAATTAATTTGTAATGGTGAGATAAACCTGTCCCAGAGGTAACAGTGAGCTCATCAGCTTGGTTCTTTGCTTCCTCATATAGCCGGAGAGATTCTCTCCAGCCCAGCAGCAGCCTGTTGCTCATTCTGTTGTCTCTCCCTCCATCTTCACCCACCTACATTCTACATGGTATAATGATAAGTGGAGGTCAAAGGGGCAATGATACAGACTAGACAGAAGTACAGTGTCTGAGCTGGTCAGAGAGGCAGACATAACAGAGTGCATAATGTGTTGCTAGAACCCTGCTTTCTGGGTTCAACTCCATGTTTCAAGCCATATTAGCTATATTCCTTAAACCTTTTATGAGTCAATTTTCCCATATTTAAAATCTAGTCTATAATTCTATGCACAGCTGTATGAGCATGAAAGGCTTTAATACATGTAAATTTTTTTATATAGGGACAGAGAGAGAGAGTCAGAGAGAGGGATAGATAGGGACAGACAGACAGGAACAGAGAAAGGTGAGAAGCATCAATCATCAGTTTTTTGTTGCTGTTGCGACACCTTAGTTGTTCATTGATTGCTTTCTCACATGTGCCTTGACCGCGGGCCTTCAGCAGACTGAGCAACCCTTGCTGGAGCCAGCTACCTTGGGTCCAAGCTGGCGAGCTTTTGCTCAAGCCAGATGGGTCCGTGCTCAAGCAGGCGACCTCAGGGTCTCAAACCTGGGTCTTCAGCATCCCAGTCCGACGCTCTATCCACTGTGCCACCACCTGGTCAGGCTGTGCTCACTCTTAATTGAAAGAAAAAATGGGGGTAAGCATTTTGATATTTAGATTTGAAGTAATAGTTTAAAGAGACATAAGTAAAAAGAGGGATTTATTGGCTCACATTACATAAAGGTCTCTGATCAGGCTGTAAAATTTTTTTTAAAGAATACCTGATACATAGAAAGTGGTATATATACATTACTCTTTTTATATCCTAATGTTTACTTCATGGTGATGGGATTTGGCAGTTTTTTTCTCTTCTCTAGACACATTTTTAGCTCTATATAAATTGTTTTTTAGATTTTTTATTGACTTTTTTTCAGAGAGAAGGGGAGGAAAAGAGAGAGAAAGGGGGTATGGAGCAGGAAGCAGCAACTTGTAGTGGATGCTTCCCATATGTGCCTTGACCAGGTAAGCCCAGGGTTCAAACAGGCGACCTCAACACTCCAGGCCAACATTTTATCCACTGTGCCACCACAGGCCAGGTGCTCTTTCTAATTTTTTAAAAAAGATTTATTTTATAATATGAAAAAAACATATTAAAAATGTTTTTATCTGTTTCAGTTAGTTATAGCTGCCAATACACTTCCATAATCAAGTGACTTAAAACAAATACCATTCATTATCATAGCTCACGGATATGCCAATTGGCTGGTCTTAGCTAGGTCCACTCCCACATCTGGGGCTGGCTGAGGGTTCTCTTTCAGGCTCAGGTTGGTTGAGGGGCATCTCTGCTCTGTGCCTCTCTATCTCCTCTGGGAACAGTGAGCTGCTCCACAGCCCTCCTCACGGCAATGATGGAGCACAAGAGGGAAAACAGAAACATGCCAGGTGTGGGAGCCTGGCCTCAGCAGAGGCACAATGTTCACCTCACGCTACTGAGCCATGCAAGCCACACGGCTGACATCAGAGTCAAGGTTTGGAGATGTATACCCTGCCTTTGATGTGGGAAAAAGTGTAAAGATACACAGCGAGAGTTAAGGATTGTGTACACGGAGGAGAGAAAATTTGCCATGAATTATGGATTGTGTACATGGAGGAGAGAAAAAATGGGACCACCATTTTTCCGTCAAGCATGAGCTCCAGTTTACTACTGTCCTATCATGGTGACTAGAATCATGACGTCTGAAGACATACACACAGTGGTGGAATTCAGACAGTTTGCACCAGTTCTGCAGAACCGATACTTAATTTTTTGTTGAGTTTGGTGAACCAGCAGTTAAATGGCACTTGTAATCAGGGTTCTCTCTACGGTGGATGCCTGGGTAGCTGCCCAGTGTGGAAATCACAAATTTACATTTCTTACTCTTTTTTAATATTCATCTGAGCAACAGTGTATTCTAAGTACCTGTAGTCATGTTCATTTCATCCACAGGTGAAAAAAATTGCAAATGAAGATGCCAATCCAGAAGCAATATGGAAATATCTTAACAGTTTTATTGTTTTTTATCAAGTATTATATAATATTTTTTCATTAATATTTTAAAACTCTTATAACATAATCTAGTTTTGTATACCTCTTTTATTTCTCTTATTTAAGTATTAAATGTATGAAATAATAAACTACCTTTTGGTATATTGCTTTTTTATACTTAAAACAGTCATTAGGGCAGAGACCCGGTTGTTAAATTATTTGAATCCCACCACTGCATACACATGACTTTAAGTCCCTGCTTAGCAACTTACTAAGTGACTTTGGAAAGTCACTTCACCTCTCTGAATCTCAGTTTTATATTTGTAAGGTAGAGATAAAAATTAAATGAGGCAATCAATGTAAAGCCCTTAGTAAGTACTGGCCTAAGTACTACAAGTTCATTGTAAGCACTTAATAAATATTTGTTCATAGTCTTAGTGATGTTTAATATCACTATCTTCCATATAAGCTTTCATAAGAATTCTAAATGAAAGTATTCTCTTCCTCCAAAGTCCTTTACTCCTATAATCACCCCTATGGATCATTTGACATGTATTACATACAGCTCAGTGTCTTGGTTGTTGATGTACCTCTTTTACAGGACTGTAAACTTCCAGATTGGAAAGGCCCATGCCCTATGCATCTTTGCATCCCATAGCACTTTGAATGTCTTTTTGAGCACAGTTAGAATGCCAGAAATAGCTTACGTTTTTATAGTGCTTTATAGCTAACAAAGTGTTTTCTAATTTAATTCTCAATGATAGTAGTGGCAGAGTTCATTCCCATTTTATAAATGAGAAAACTGATGGTTAGAAACTTTGAGACTTGCTCAATATCACATAATATGTGACATAAACCTTATTAGATTTTATACTTTGAGCTTTATCCAATTAAATTTAACTACAGATACATATACAGCGTGTCTGTAAAGTCATGGTGCACTTTTGACTGTTCGAAAGTCAAAAGTGCATCATGACCTTACGGACACACTGTATATTGGGAATATGGGGTTAAGGTCAATTTGGCATTGATAGAGGGATAGATAGATAGATGATATATAGATAGATAGTCAATAGCCAATACTAAAAAGTACCACGGAATCCAAGATATGAATTACTTTCATTAATTTTCTCCAGCTATAAGTTAAAAAAATGTGGAAAGCAACAATGTTAAGTTTTATTTTGGTTTGTCCTGCTTTTTCTTTTTTTCAACTTCTGCAAAATTACATAATTAATGTGAATTTGTATAAAAGACAAAGTGGTGGTTATGTTTCTAAATACCATATTTTTCATTGAACTCAGGATAGAAAAGCAAGACATATTTTTTAAATGTTCTTTACAATGACATGTTTTAGAAAGTGCATAGTAGACTCACCGAAAGCAGGCAGAGGAGGAAGAGAAAGGAAAAGTTTACCCTCCACATCTGACCCGCCAGCACCTCATCTGAAGGCATCACTTCTTATTCTTTAATCTCATGACTGGAAAGGTTTCACCTTCCAGAAAGTGAACAACACTCTTTCTGGGGTCTATCTCTTTCTATCTCTCTCTAGAATTTACTTTTATGTTTGCCACAGATGGGTTCATTATTAAATCGTGGCCAAGCACATATGTGCCCAATTGCTTGTCCTATATTTCACAACCAAATAACTATATTCTGCAGTTATATTTCCCTCTACCATTTTCAACAAAGATGTGTTTGCTTTTTCCCCCAGCAAGGAAGCAGAAGGAACTTGCTACTTACCACATTATCCCAGTGGTATCTTGAAACTTTAATGTATGGCCTCAGGGATAATGAAATTTCTTAATATCCTACATTCATCTTCAAAAGCACTTTTCACTTATATAGTTTTTAATAATCAAAACTTGACAATGTTCTCATGATATTTGCTTTAGTTACAGAGCAAAAATATGTCTTTCTTTAAAATTTTATTGGGCATTCATTGTTTTATAGTATTGCTCATATTTTTTTCCAGACTTTTGAAATTTGTTATGCTTTAAGTACATCTAAAGCATTTTTCTTGACATGTTTGTCAAAAGACTCTATAAAGCTATATAACAGACAGAACTTTTATTGAAACAAAAATTGACATTTGTCAAAATACCACCACAAACTAAGAATTACTCTTGAAATTTATACATGAGGTTGAACATAAACTCATGGATTTCAGAAAATAATTAACAGTGGTAACAATAACAATAATAGTAACTGTCATTTACTAAGTAGCTACCATGTCTCAAACACTATGCTAATTACTTAAAAGTCATTGTCTCATGTAATCCTAATGAATATGGTAAGGTTAATAACATTACCCCTGGGTCAAGTGGGCTAGGCTATATTGCCTAGATATTGATCAAACACTAATATAGACATTTGTAAGCCCCATTCTGCATATGTGTAAACTAAGGCTCTGTGTCTAGGAAACTCAAGAACATACAACCAGGACATAGCAGAGCCAATATCTGAAAACACACATCTCTCAGACTCCACACCTTTACTTTGTGCTGCCTCCCAGCACAGACCCAGCCTCGAATGACTGCCAAGTTCTTGCAGCTCTCATTATTCCACTAAAGCTGAAGGAACTGGAGAGAGCTGGTGTTCCCAAGGATACTAATGACTTTAGATTTTCATAATCCTAAATTTTGAGATTATCTTTGGAGTTTGTTCTTAATTTATCACTTAATCATAACTTGGCTTTTAATAAAAAAGAGGTTTCTTGGCCTCAGTTTATTCATCTCTCAAATGAAGAATTTGGATGTTGTCATGATGGCAATATAGGTCGTTCCTGACCTTAGTCCCTCTCAAAAAAGGCCACATAATTACTATCCATAGAAAAGGCATCATTGTCAAATTTCCAGAATCTGGGAACAAGACTGAAGAACCTTACTGGACAAAAGAGACTGAGAAGGACATTGTGGAAGGTTAAGAGGAGGAGTAAATTTTGATCCCATTGCCAGTCCTCTAGGCTGGCACACTACAACACAACAGTGTCCTCCTAAAGCCTATAGTTTCTTCAGTGAGGGAAAGAAAATCCAAGGTGGATATCCAACTTCCCAAGAACTACAGGATGCTCATCAGGAGGCCCACACAGGTGTCACCTCACAGGGATCACTGGAGTAACCTGCAGAGCTCTACCACTGGAATTCAGACAGAGATAAAGAAGGAGAAAAGGGTTTACAACAGCATTACCCAGATCTTGGTAGACCTGTTCCTACTTGTAGTGGAGCCCAAGAAGAGATCCTAACTAGCAGATTTGCCCAACTGTAGAACTAAGCTGAGCTCCTATCTGGCCAGAGAGCTCTATTAGCAGTTCTGCCTAATTTGAGTTCTCAGCCAGCAGGGGCCATTCATTCTATGGCCCCATCAAGCAGTTAAGCAAATCTGTCATCCTACCTACTTGCTGACTACAGCCTCCAGTCCCACATTTTTAGGAAGTGTAGCTACAGATGCCAGACAAGTCACAAAGCACATCTTGCTTCCTGCCTAAGTAGGAAGCCAAACCACTAGCCCTGCCCAGTTATGTAGCTTATCCTCTGGCCTTGTAAAACCAGCAAGTCTGAATGATGGCTTATATAATCACGAAATCCAGTAGGATAGTTCCACACGTGTAAATCAATAACTGTGATATACCATATTAATATAATAAAAGGAAAAAAATTATACGATCATCATAACAAATGTGGAAAAGGCATTTGACAAAATTCAACATCATTTTACAATAAAAATTCTCAACAAATTGGGTATAGAAGTCACAATATTCAGCATATTAAAGGCCTATATGACAAATCCACAGTGAACATTATACTCAACAGTGAAAGTTTAAAATATTTTCTTCTAAGATCATGAACAAAACAATTATGAGGTGCCCTTTCTCACCACCCCTATTCAACATAACACTGGATATATTAGCCAGAGTTGTCAGGTAAGAAAAAATAAATAAAAGACATCCAAACTGGAAATAAAAGTAAAATTGTTTCAATGTTTGCAGATGACATGATCTTATATATAAAAAATACTAAAGACTTTACCAAAAATTGTAAAGACTCCACACACACACACACACACACACACACACACACACACACACAAATTGTTAGAACTAATCAATAAATTCAGTAAAGTTGCAGGATACAGAAGTCAATTGCATTTCTACAAAAAACAACAAACTGTCTGAAAAGAAGTAAAGAAAAACATAGCCACAAACAATAAAATACTTAGGAATAAATTTTACCAAAGAGGTGAAAAATCTATACACCAAAAACTGTAAGACATTAAGGAAAGAAATTGACAAAGACACAAATAAATGAAAAGATATCTATATTCATGGATGGAAGAATTAGTATTGTTAAGAGGCCTTTTACTACCCAAGCAATCTACAGATTCAAGAAAATCCCTGTCAAGACTTCAATGGTACTTATAAAAGAAATAGAAAAAAAACCCCTAAAGTTCACATGGAACCACAAAAGACCTTGAATAGCCAAAGTAACTTTGAAAAAGCAAAGGTGAAAACATCACATTTCTTGGTTTTAAACTGTATTACAAAACTTTTATAATCAAAACAGTATAGTTTTATTGACAATGACAGACACATAGATTAATGATCAGAGTCAAGAGCCCAATGAAAAGCCCATGCTTATATGGTTAACTAATATTGAGAGGAAGCCAAGAATACTCAGTGGGGAAATGATAGTCTTTTCAATAACTGTTGTTGGGTAAATTGAATTTTCTTATACAAAACAAGAAAATTGGACTCTAATCTTATACCATTCACAACTATTAACTCAAAGTAGACTAAAAAATGTGAGACTTAAAACCATAAAAAAGTAAAAAGAAAACATAGGGGAAAAGCTCCTTGCTTTATGATTTTTGCAATGATTTTTTTAATATAACACCAAAAGCACAAGTAACAAAAGGAAAAAGTACACCAATGAGACTATATAAACTAAAAAGCTTCTGCACAGCAATAGAAACAATCAAAAAAATTAAAAGGCAACATACAGAATAGGAGAAACTATTTACAATCTACATATCTGGTAAACAGTTAATATCATATATATATATATATATATATATATATATTCATTTATACATACATAAGCATCCTATATATAAGATATATACATATATATAAAACTCACAATAGCAAAAAAGTAATTCAGTCAAAAATGAGCAAAAGGATGTGAAAAAACATTTTTCTAAGGAAGATACGCAAATGGCAAACAGGCATATGAAAAGATGCTTAACATCACTGATCATTAGGGAAATCAAAACCATACTGGATATTATCTCAAACCTATTAGAATGGCTATTATCAAAAAAACAGGTGCTAATATGTTCTGGTTAGAAGGTGGAGAAAAGAAACCCCTGTACACTGTTGGTGGAAATGTAAATTGGTAGAGGCACTATTGGCAACAGTTTGGAGGTTCCTCAAAAGCAGCTATCGCAGTTCTGAGAGTATCCAAAGATGAAATTGTTATCTTAAAAAACTATTTGCACCTGTTCATTGCAGCAGTGCTTACAATAGTCAAGCCATAGAAACAACCTAAGTGTCTGTCAACCAATGAATGGAAGATGTGGTAATATAATACTATATATTTTTTATAATATTATGTATATAGTCCAAAACTATAATACCACATATATAATGTAACATTATTTGGCTACGAGAAAGAAAAAAATCTGCTGTTTGTGACAACATAGACGGACTTTGAGAGACTTACTCTAAGTGATATAAGTCAAACAGTAGAAGAAAAAAAATATTGTACAATATCACCTGTTTATAGAATATAAAAACATTAAAAACATCAAACTCACAGAAACAAAAGGTAGAATGGTGGTCGTCTGGGATGGGGTTGAGGGGTGGGGGACATGGGTGAAGGTGGTCAAAGAGCAGAGGAATAAGTTCTGAGGATATAAGCTACAGCATGGTAACTATAGCTAACAATACTGTATTCTATACCTGAAGGTTGCTGAGCATAGACCTTAAAAGTTCTTACCAGAAAAAAAAAAAAAAAGTTCTTACCAGATACACAGAAAAGCAACTATGTGAGGTGATGATTGTGCTATCATTGTTTTGGTAATCATTTTGCAATATATACATGTTTCAAATAATCACATTGCACACTTTAAACTTACATAATGCTATATGTCTATATCTCAATAAAACTGGAAAAAAATAAACTGGGAGGATTGATTTAGACAATGAGTCTCAAACATGAAGGTGATCTGACTGGGATTGGTACAACATGGAAAACCCATATTCCCATGGGCTAGGTTTAAGTATATTTCAGCTAAGTATATGTAGAGCTTTTGAATCTACACAATAATTTATAAAGCCAGTCATCATATTTTTTGTAAATAATAGCAAACTATATCTATCTGTTTCAGGCTGCTACAGTGGTCCCTTATCTATCTCAGGGGGTTAGGTTCCAGAATCCCCACAATAGGGCAAAATCCACGAAGTAGTGATCTAATATTTATTTTATTATTTATATGTATTTTAAAGCTTTATAAACCCTCCCCACACTCTTATAAACCTTTCTCACACTGTTATTAACCTTTCCCACACTCTTATAAACACTTCCTATGCTCTTAAACACTTTCTACATTCTTAAACCTACGTAATATAACAACATATAAAATTCTATATGGGTACTCACCAGTGAATACTAATATGTTTTAATTAATATTTTTATATTTTGTAGATTGTTTTCAATTTTCTAGGCTAGAAATTCTTATTTTACTGCAAAAATAATTAAAATAATAAACATATAAAAATACATATATACCACAAAATCCCACGATACAGCGAAATATCCGCAATACAAAATTAGATATACAGTATACGATTTTAAAATCTCTGATACAGTGAGACCACGAAAAGTGAACCACAATATGGTGAGAGATGCCTGTATTCGCCAATTGTGGCCATGCTTTTCTGCATTAAAATCTCCATTATATAAGACAACTAGCTATTCAGACAGGAGCTCACATAGATCACCTCACCAGAAGAGTAAATCTAGATCCTTCAGAAAAATCTTTATTTTCTAAAAGTTACGAGGAGTAAGTTGATAGGCAAATATCATACTTAGAAAATTTTTTAATGGTCTAAGTTTCGGCATCATTGAGTTTCATGAAACAGGGCTGATATTTACTTCTCTGTCTAGGTAGCTTGTGATTACTTTTGCTAACCATTTTATAAATTTTAGGTAACTAGATGGCTGGAGACAAAGAGTTGTGTAAAATCAGAGAAAAAGAAGTAGAAATATGAATTAAACTAATTTCAAAACTTGCATGCCACCTATGCCTTTTCCTCCCTATGGGCACAGCCAAAATTATTTTAGCTTATTTTATTAAATAAAAGCTATCTTTGTAACAACCTTTATAAACCACAGATGTTATTCAAGGAGGACTTCATGAATACTGTATATTGATAAGTGATTTATTTTGAGTACATTCACTCTTAAAAATTATAAAGTGTTAAAAAGTAAGTTTTTTTTTACTGCAATAAATACATTTTCAAAATTAATAACTTTTTTTGTCAAAGAATAAGTGCTTTTGTGGGATGAACAATAACAAAAGGACCAATGACCCAATTAAGCATTTCTCCCATCTGCCATCAAATGATTAATTAGATCAGGGGTTCCCAAACTACAGTGTCAGGCCGCATGCGGCCCCCTGAGGCCATTTATCCACCCACCCCTGCACTTCCGGAAGGGGCACCTCTTTCATTGGTGGTCAGTGAGAGGAGCACAGGTTGCATCTGCACCCGTAGTTCCCATTGAAATACTGGTCAGTTTGTTGATTTAAATTTACTTGTTCTTTATTTTAAATAATGTATTCCCGTTTTGTTTTTTTACTTTAAAATAAGATATGTGTAGTGTGCATAGAGCTTTGTTCATACTTTTTTATATAGTCCGGCCCTCCAACGGTCTGAGGAACAGTGAACTGGCCCCCTGTATAAAAAGTTGGGGGACCCCTGAATTAGATAGTTGTACTTTCCTTGAAATAAGTAGTTAATAAATTGCTCAAATTAAACTCTTGAATTTATGTTGTAAACTAAACTTCTTAGCATAGAAATGACTACTGTCCAACTGATGGATTCTTCACTTTAAAATAAATACTTTAAAATATTTTAAAGCAGAAAAAGGAAAGAGCAAAGATCAGAATCATTTAATGTTATCTAAATTTGATTGTTTTGAAAATCCTATTGTCATTTAATAAATGATACATCTTTCATATATCTTAAAGCACCACTGGATATGAATATAGTCTACATATATTTTAGCTCATAAAAATAAACAAGAAAAGATGATTTATATTAATAGAGAGTCGTTTCTTTAGTGTTTTTATTAGAAGTGAAGGAAAATAATCTTTCATTTTCTAGGCTTTATTTTATTATCCATATGGAGGAAACTATTTAAATGGAAAATATCTTTTACAAAGGCTCCTCATGGCAATATGTATTGGTTGTGATGATTTTTTTAGTATATGTGCACATGTAAAAATGTAATACATAAAATTGTGATTTTTGAATAAATAATTCTTTGTAGTTGTACTAAAAAGTAATTGCTACAATAAAATTTCATAGGAATTGTCAGTTTACGTATCAAAACATGAAAACTATCTTTTCATTTTATTTAACTGTACAGGAAAATATTTTTCTTCAGGGTAAGCAATGGCATTTTATAATTTTATTTCCATTTGTCAATTTCTGAATTTATAAATATATTAAAGAAAAACATCTTTTGCAGAGAACATAGCTCTGTTAAAATATCTATCATTATTATTACTACTGGCACTAATATTAATAATAATAAAAAGTGAAATGGATTGAGAATTAAAAATTTCCAGTTATAGCCTGACCTGTGGTGGCGCAGTGGATAAAGCGTCGACCTGGGAACACTGAGGTCGCCAGTTCAAAACCCTGCACTGGTCTGGTCAAGGCACATATGGGAGTTGATGCTTTCAGCTCCTCCCCCATTTCTCTCTCTCTCTCTCTCTCTCTCACTCTGTGTCTCCTCTCTAAAATGAATAAAATTTTAAAAAAAATTTCCAGTTATAAAATAGTCATGGGGATGTAAAGTTCAGCATAGGAATATAGTAAAAATATTTTAATAACTCTGTATAATGCCATGTGGTTATTGTAAGGTTATATAAATGTCTAATCACCTAAAACTGATGCAAGATTGTATGTCAACAGTTATTGAAAAGTAAATTTTAAAATATTTTTAAAAGTGGGACTGACCAATAATAATAATACTAGTAGAATTTAATTTTTATTGAGTGTTAAGCATTAGGAAATACTCAAAATGCTACACAATATGTACAAGAGTTCTATGAGGTAGTTTATTTTTTAATTATTAGAATTTATTCTTTAAAACAGTTTTAGATTTATGGAAATATTGAGCAGACAGAAGAGAGAGTTACCATACACATACCTCCCCACACACACTAATGGTGTTTCCCCTATTATTAACATCCTGCATTAGTGTGGTGTGTTTGTTATCTTTAATGGACGAACTTTGATACATTATTATTAACTAAAGTCCATAGTTTATACTAATGTTCACTTTGTATTGTGTAGTTTTATGGTTTCTGACAAATGCATAATACATATATAGAGAGAACTATATAAAATAGTTATACTGACTTAAAAATTCACCCATTTATCTTTCCTCTCCCAAACTCCTAATAACCAATGATTTTCTTGCTGTCTTTATAGTTTTGCCATTTTCAGATGTTCCATTGTTGTAATTATACTGTATGTAGTCTTCAAACTGCCTTCTTTTACTTAACTATGCATTTAAGATTCCTCCTTGTCTTTTTGTCATTTAGTATTTCATTCACTTTTTATCCAAGTATCCATTTTATGAATATAGCGCATTTTCTTTATACATTCACCTATTAAAAGACATATTGGTTATTTCCAGTTTCAGTAATCATGAATAGAACCACTATAAACATTCATATTCAAGTTTTTGTATAAATATAAAATTTCACCTTAATTGGGTTAATATGAGGCATGTGACTACCGGATTGTATGGAAATACTAAGTGTATCGTTTTTGAGAAACTAACAAACTACCTTTCTAAGCGTCTATAATATTTTGCATTTTAACCAAGAACATTTATGTTGGCAAACTCGTGACATTTGTAAAACAAAACAAAACTACATAAAAGTATTGTTCTGGTTGTTCTGCCAGCATTTGATGTCAGTTTTTGTTTTTGTCTTTGCTTTTTCATTTTTAACCATTCTAACAGGTGAGCAATGATAACCATTCTAACAGGTAGCTTATTGTTTTCATTTGAAATCTCCTAATAATATGTTTTGTGTATGTTTCATATTATTATTTGCCATCCATACATCCTTTTTAATAAGCTTGTTTTTGTTGTGTTGACTTTTTAGTGTTCTTTGTACGCTTTGGATATAAGTCCTTTATCAAACATATGTTCTGGGAACATTTACTTCAAGTCTGGGGCCGCTCTATTCTTACTCTCTTAAGTGTCTTTTGCTGAACAGAAGTGTTTAAGATTAATAAAGTTTAATTTATCAATTTACCAACCTAATTTTTTTCCTTTCATTTATAATGCTTTTGCAAACCTAAGACCATCTAGATTACCTCTTGTTGTTTCTCTGAAGTTTTACATTTCACATTTCAATCCCTGGTGCATTCTGAGCTAATTTTTGTGAAAGGTGTAAGGACCTTATCTAGGTTGACAATATGTATTTTTTGCCTATGGATACCCAATTATTGTTGCACAATTTATTGAGAAACATTCTTTCTCCACTAAACTTTCTTTGCTTCTTCATCAAATATGAATTGACTATATATGTGTGAGTCTATATCTTGACTCTGTTTTGTTCTATTGATTTATTTGTCTGTTCTCTGAGCAATACGAGACTGTTCTGATTACTGCGGCTCTGTAGTAAGACTTGAAGTTGAATTGTGTCAGTCTTCTGATTTATTTTATTTTAGTATTGTGTTGTCTATTCTGGGTCTTTTACCTTTCCACTACACGTAAGAATCCACTTTTTAATATCTACAAAATAACTTGCTGGGAGTTACATGGAATCTATAGATCAAACTGGGAAATAGTATGTTAACAATATTGAGTCTTCTTATCCTCTGAAATATCTCTCCATTTATTTAGACATTTCAGATATTTTTCATCAGAACTTTGTCTTTTTTCCTATAGTTCTTGTATATATTTCATTCAGTTTATACTGAAGCATTTTACCTTTTCAATGCTAATGCAACTGGTACTGTTATAAATTTTTTTAATTCCAATTATTCATTGCCGGAATATAGAAATATAATTTACTTTTACTTATTAACCTTATATGCTGATATCTTTTTAAGTTACTTATCAATTTCAGAAGGGTATTTTGGTTAGTTTTTTTTTTTTTGACAGTTATCTACAGAGACAATTGCATCATTTATGAACAAAAACAGTTTTATTTCTTCTTTCTCAATCTGTATACCATTAATTCCTTTTATCTTTTTGCACAAGCTAGTACAGTACAATATTGAATTGGAGTAGTTAAAGGGAACATTTTTGCCTCACTCCTGATCTTAGGGAAAATCATCCAGTTTTCACCACTAAGTATGACGTGGGGCTGTATTTTTCTAGATGTTCTTAAAGTTGAGAAAGTTCATTTCTATCCCTAATTTGCTGAAAGGTTTTACTTTCGTGTGTGTGTGTGTGTGTGTATGTGTGTGTGTGTGTAGTATGCATTATAAATATATGTATTTTAAGTATATATAAATACAAAAATATGTTACAGATGTTTCTGTAATAAATACATATGCTACAAATAGCAATGAAACTATAACATAAATATATATGTTATATCATGATGAGTGGATGTTAGATTTTTGTCAAATTCTTTTTATGCATTAATGGATATAATTTTTCTTCTTAAGCCTATTGATGTGATGGATTATACAGTGTGTCCATAAAGTCATGGTGCACTTTTGACCAGTCACATGGTCAAAAGTGCACCATGACTTTACGGACACATTGTATTAATTGATTTTCAAATATTGAACCATTTTTTCAGGCCAGGAATAAATATTTCTTGGTGGTGATGTATAATTATTTTATCATTGTTAGATTAAATTTGCTAACAATTTTTAAAGACTTTTATATCTCTGTTGATGAGAGGAATTGATGTATAGTATTCTTTTCTTGTACTGTGTATATAGTTTTTATAATAGGAAAATGCTGTCCTCATAAAAAGAGTTGAGAAGTGTTCCCTTTATTCCTGTCTCCAAATTGAGAGTTTAGGAAGTTAGTGTCATTTCTTCCTTATAATTTTGGTAGACTTCAGCAGTAAACTCTCTGTAGTAAGTGTTTTTGGGGAATAGATGGATACCTATTTATTAAATTTCTTTTATAAATATAGGCCTGTTCAGAATATCTAGTTCTCTTTGTATAAATTTTGATAGCTTTTATCTTCTAAGGAATTGTTCTATTTCATGTTAGTTATTAAACTTAGTGACATTGCATTGTTCATAATATTCTCTTATTACCTATTTTATGTCCATAGGATCAGTAATGATAACCTCTTTTTTCATTTTTAATATCAGTAATGTGTGCGTTCTTTCTCTTTTTCTTCTGATTATTTCTGGTATCATATATCTTTTTCTATCTCTTCCCTTTTAATCTACCTGTGTCTGTTTATTAAAATGGGTTTCTTCTAAGTAACATGTACATGAGACTTATTTTTTAGTTGTTTTTATCCACTAGTATTATCTCTCTTCTAACTGGTATGTTTAGCCCATGCACAAAGTGATTATTAATATGGCTGAGTAGTATTTACCATACTTGCAATGGTTTCCTATTCATTAAACTTACTTTTCTTGTTGTTGTTTAATAAACATTTTCCTTTTGTCTTGTCTTCTCTAGCTTTAATTAAATCTTTTATATGATTCTCTCTTCTGTTTGTGAATCATTTACACTTTCAGAAAAATGTTTAGTGGTTGACCTAGATTTTATAATATACGTTTAAAAAAATTCTAAGTCTACTTTTAAATAAGATTCTATCACCTCACAGGTATTACAGGTACCTTATAAAATAGCATTTCTGATTTTTCTCTTCATTTTATTTATACATATGCTATAATAACCAATATATTATTGCAATTTTACTTAGAACTATTTTCTATTAGATCAATTAAGAAAGCAAAAGATATCATTTACTTTCATTTATTCTCTAATGAACATCTTTTCTTTATGTAGGTGTAAATCTCTGACTTCTATAGCTTTTTTTCCTCTGAAATTTATTTTAACGTTTCTGGCAAAGCAGGTCTACTGGCAACAAAGTTCCTTAATTTTTTATTAGTCTGAGAAAGTCTTTATTTCTCATTTACTTATGACATATAAGTTCATTGGATACTTCTGTTTGTTTTTCTCTCAGAGCTTTAAATATTTCATTCCATTGAATTGTTTCTGTTGAAAAGTTCAATGTGATTCTTATCCTAATTTTTCTATAGGTAAGATTTACTTTTTATTGCCACTTATTTCAAAATGTTCTCCATCTGGTCCCTCAGAATTTGAATATGATACGCCTACAGGTAGATTATTTTTTGTATTTATTCTGCTTAGTGTATCTAAACTTTCTGGATTGGATTGTAGTTTAGTGCTTATCATTAATTTTGCATAATTCTCATCCATTATTACCTCTAATATTTCTTCTGTTTCTTCCTGTTTCTTCTGCAACTCTACTATGTGTATGCTACACTTTTTTAATTATCCCACAGTTGTTGGATATATTTTTATATATTTCATTTCTTTTTCTCTTTACATTTTATTTAGGAGAGTTAATATTGGTTGATAAATGTTCAAGTCTACTGATTCTTTCCTTGGCCATGCTCAGCCTACTATGAGTTTATCAGAAACATTTTTCATTTATTTTACAGGCTTTCTAATTTCTAATATTACTTGTTCTTACTTAGAGCTTTTATCGCTTTGTTTATATTACTCACCTGTTCTTGTATTCTGTTACTTTTTCTATTAGAGTCTTTAAGAAATTAACAATAATTATTTCAGAATCACTACCTCCTCATTCCAAATTCTGTTTCATGTTTGAATCTGCTTCTGGTCTTTGCTTTTTCTCTTCAGACCCTGTTATTTTTGGCTTTTTTCAGACATTTTAAGTTTTGTGGGGTTTTTTTGTTTTGTTTTGTTTTGTTTTACATTTTAAGTTTTTTTGAGAGCTCGGCGTGATGTTACCAAATAAGAGTAAGTGAGGTAACTAAGCATTCTGAGGTTTTATTCCAACTTGGCTAGCAGGAAATGAGCTGTTTTTAAAGCTTGCCATAGCAGTAGGTGCCAACGGCTTTAGTGTCCCATAGTTTAAATTTTTCCTCCTCTATTATTTTTGAGTGTCCTAAAAATTCCTTTTTAAATTCTGTCTATATTTTACAGTTCATTCTATTATAATTCATTGTTATTATGCTGATGTTTTGTTGATGTGTTGATGGTAAGGGTTTTTGGAGGGAAAGCAGTATAAATTTTATAATTAATTTCAGTGTTTTATTCATTTGTATATTTATTTACTTTTATTGGTGAGATATTTAATGCCATTATAATATCAAGGAAATGATGCTACTGGCAGAAATCAGGACTATATCAAATCTGCACTACAGCATAATGCAGCTTCCCAGCCTAGTGTGCATGGGAACACTGTGTGTGACCTAAACAGAGTATAGATGTCCTGTTATACAGAACCCCATAGTCCCTGGACAGCCGATATCCTAAGCCATTTATCCCACTGTTCCATATAAATATTTTCGTACATGAATGACCTGCCATTAAAAGAGTTGGAAAGTACTGCATTATAAAACCATCAGCCAGTGTTCATGAAAGAACAGACAAACGAAAGGCAAAAACACCTAGAAGGTGGTTGGCATATACTACCCCTCTTATGAGTTGGTTAATATTATCATTATACCACTGATCCAGAAAACGATCTCATCTAGAAATGTCAGCCCAGAGACAGATAATCTAATATTTCTAGAGAAGCTGAGACAATCATTTTTTCCCCATTATGTGTATTTGTTCTAAATTATTCCAGGTTAAACAGATATAAAATAATTTTCCCCAAAACGTTTATTTGTATGCTAAAGGAGATGGGGAGGCTGGGGTAAAGCATAGTACACTGATACACATACACATAATGTACTTACCATGTGCTCAACTTTCAGCCTGAGCCAATCACATTAAATACTTAGAGCATCTATTGTAATTCACTACGCTTTGTTTCATATTCAAAGGTTAGTATTCTATGTCAGTGGTCCTCCACTTTTTCCAGTGAGGGTCATTTCATTCTCTCAAACAGTTCTTTTAATTCTCTCTAGATCTTGCTTTACTCCTGCCTATTATAGAAAATCAAATTTTCATGGACCATTTATCTGCATAAAAATTTATGGTCATATTTTTTAAACATTGTAAAATTTTAGTGTACTTTTAAGTGCAGATTTAAATTTCTTTATTGGTATGCAAATTATATGACATGCACTTCAGACCACTGTACAAACCACCTAAGATTTACTAATACAAGACTCTTCTTTTGTTTTGTTTTTTTATACAAAAATATAAACAGTTCTTTTCTTTTTGTTTTTTTAATCCCTCCATTTCCCCTCCCACTGTCAGCCTGCTCTCTATCTATAATCTATCTCTGTTTTCCTTGTTAGTTCATTTGGTTCATTAGATTCCACATATAAGTGAAATTATACGGTAACACGGTATTTATTTTCAGGTGACCTTATACTGTATACAGAGAACCCTAAAGATTCCACTAAAAACTACTAGAACTGATAAATGAATTCAGAAAAGTATTGGGTTTTTAGTACATCTGAGTCCTTGACCTGCCTTTGTATTTCTCCCATTAAATAAAACAGGAAGCATAGAGAGAACTGGAGTTGTCTATTGTACATCCCCTTAAAAAAGCAGTTTTCTCGGGAGGAGAGCCTTTTGTTGTAGAGTCTACCCTGCAGTAGTAAATCAAATTGGTCACTTGTCCTCTCCCTCTGTTCAAAAGAAGAAGGTCCCCCCCTCTAATCTTTCACTGTGTGAAGCCAATATAGTTCTATGAATGTGTGTACCCATGCCCCAAAACTGGGCCTCCAGGAGTTTCTGTTTGTTTGTTTTACTTATTTTTAAATTTTTTTTGTTTATTACTTTCAGTGAGAGAAGAAGGGGAAGACAAAGAGACAAGAACATTGAGCAGCTCCTGTAGGTGCCGTGATCAGGGATCGAACCAGCAACTTCTGCATTTCAGGACAATGCTCTAATCAATAAAGCTATTTGGCCAGGGCCAGAAGTTCTAATCTCTCAACATAGTCTACACTCAGGCTCTAGTGATTGTCAATTTCCATTTCAATGTTTCTACCAACTTCTCACTTCAATTTTTGTTTCCTAAAATAAGCTTATATTGGCTGTGATCTTCTATACTTACTACTACATGTATTCTGATATTAGGGTGATGGTTTGCCCCGTGACCTCAATTCTCTGGTGGATCTAAGAAAAATCATAGAGTTTCAGTTTGTTTAGCTTTTTAAAGAGCAGAAGTGATAACTTCAGAGTGCTTTATATCTTGGAGCTGAAAATTTAAGTGTTGGTTGATTCTGTTTTATACCTGATTTTTATTCATTATAGTTTTGCTTTTCTGATTGAAAAGTAACCAATTCATACACTGATACAGCAAGATGTCCTATGGCCAACAACCCTAAAGGATGAAAACCTGGAATTAATTATTTGATCTGATTAAAGATTTAAAAGCATGAATGACCCCATTTATGGCAGAAAAGGAGATACTGGTAGATCATGGCATAAAGTGAAAAAAATAATAATTTAAATCTTCAACTAAACTCAATTGCTCTAAAAACAAAAGCACTTGTTGCTATAGAATATTTTCATGGGAATAAATATAGTATTATAATGGGGTTGACTGTATGTTTATAAGTGTTTCATAGGACCTAGAAAAAAATGATAAGCTTATATCTACAGATCAAGAGTCTCTAAGGAACCCACGTACAGCTTTGATTACTATGAGTAGCCTTTATTTACTGTAGTCTTTGGGACAAAATTTCTAAAAGCCAAACCAAAATCTAATCCTGCAGATAGTTAAATGATAGTGCACACCGAATTCACAACTTCACAGGGTCTCTTATGTTAAAATCAGTGTAATGAGCAGAAAAGAGTAGGGCCTTAAAAATTAGGGTGAGTGTATGAGGCCCATTCTGAGGAAGCTGCGGAGGTTGCACCCCTAAATTTGATCAGTTCATTTTGCCAGCCAAGGTAGCCTTCCCACTGCTGCCTGAGTAGGTTCGTCTCTCTTCGCCTGAAGGGTCTGTCCTGGGCTCCCTGAGGCAGTCACACTGCAGGGGACAGCTGATCCTTTCCATGTTATAACCTTCTACCCCAAACATACTACCTCTCGTTGAGTCTAGACCTATAATCATACTTTACCCCTAGAAAACCCCAATGAATCAGCAACAAGTTGTGACTTTTTTTTTGAAGTATTAAACTTTTTAAATTTATTTTATTTTTATTTTATTCATTTTAGAGAGGAGACACACACACAGAGAGAGAGAGAGAGAGAGAGAGAGAGAGAGAGAGAGAGAGAGAGAGAGAGAAGGGGGGAGGAGCTGGAAGCATCAACTCCCATATGTGCCTTAACTGGACCAGTGCAGGGTTTTGAACTGGCGACCTCAGTATTCCCAGGTCGACGCTTTATCCACTGCGCCACCACAGGTCAGGCAAAGTTGTGACTTTTAATAGGTGCCCTCCATTCCAAAGTATTTGCAAGATTTTTCCAGTTTATAGCAACATAAACCTTGAGAATATTTATAGAAATGCCATCTAATAATGTTTTGTTAGGGAGGAAGGGATAGAATGTGTGACTGAAATATACTGATTAGTATTAGTACACTAAGAAGTAATTTTGTATCCAATGCAATGTGCCATCTTGAGTGTCTGGGGATGACTCTTAACTGAAGTGTGGTTTTAGGTGACCTATACTGAATGAAAGGGAAATACTAGAACTTTTATAGTATTTATAGATTTATAGAGATTAAAATTATAAGGATTTTTGGTACAAAATTTGCTCAGCCAGCTTCTAATTCTGTCTCACATGAGGGTGCAGAGATGCTCTGCTCACCTAAGAGCTGATATTTATACATTGATGGAGCACCAGTGTCTCTGGTGGCTATTTCTTAGAAGCCAGAGGTGGTAGTAAGTGCTGCCATAATTTTAATGGGAATAGGGGGTGACCTTTAACTTCCTAAAACAAGGTAGCCATGGTTAACCATATTGGACAAGATAGCTCAAGCCTTAATCAGAGTTGTTTTTACCCAAAGAGATCTCCTGTGTTGGGCAAGTGACCAATGGTAGCCTAGTGATTGAAATAGATGGACCAATGCCCAGCCTTTGCTGAATCAGACAAATTCTCAGGTAACACAATGGCTTAGCAATGAAAATTAACCTCACATTAACGTGCCAGCCCATAGATTCATTAAAAGCTTTAATGGTTTTGCCTATATCCAGCAAGTCCTTCTCTGACAGGACTGTGTGTCCTCTTCCACAACCTGTGTGTACCAAAGCTTCCTCCTTCCCTTGCCACTTAGGAATGCATTGTCTTCCTGGATTTTAATTTTTTTAGGATTATTAGAGCACACAGGTCTTTATTAACCTTAAACAAAAGTATAATTTTGGCTTCATCCAGTAATATTATGTTTCAGGAAGGGTAAAGATCTCTGTCAACCTTCTCTACCCCAGCTGGAAGAAGAGCTTCTAGTGATCAATTGTTGGATTATTGGATTTTTAAATAAATGGACAGACAGATTTTAAAATTTATATAGAAATGCAAAGTATACCAAGAATAGCAAAGGAAATCATGAAGAATAAAGCGAACTAATGTAATCTGAGAAAATATTCAGGATTTCTGATTACTTTGCTATTTCCAAAGGTCTTCTCTGTCATAACATAAAACTCATTTCAACATCGGAGACCCAATAATTCATAGAATCATTCCCTCTGGGAATCCTCAAAAGGCCTAATGTCAGTGTGAAATCAAACCTTAAAGTTCCCCAAATTCTTTTTGTCCTACTCCCCTTACTTCAGTAAAGCTATTTTTTCTCTGAAGTTCTCAGTGTTTTTGGGCCATCAGAGCAGTGTAAGACCTGGATATGCACAGCACACCCTCATTTGGTTTGAGGTTTCGAGTTTCCCAAAAGGAATTCTCTAGCTTTGGTGATGAATATTTTGGATCAGAAGTGTACATAAACCCAGTAGAATTACATAAAATCATTCCCATTATTCGTCACTACAACTTTTGCTTATGACAGTTTCTAAGGCAAGAAAACTCATACTGTGTGCTAAATTTTTGCCATTCCTAGTAACCTGTAGTAATCTGAATGCTAACTCTATAGTTGTCAACTTCAATGACAACAAGATCCATTACTCTCTTATATATGAGCATGTAAAAATATAAAAGATACTGGGGAAAATATCCTAATTTAAAATTCTTTGGTATGACAGTAAAAGAGAAAGCTCGATGGCAGACATATGAAATAAATGTTGATGAATTTACTTTAACATCTGTACAAACATATTGATGCTATTATATTCTGATTATAATTGTGCTTTGCATTTGTCATAAGAGAAATGATGCAAGTAGCTTATAAACAATGATTTACTGTGTTTATGGAAAAATATAAAGAAAAAGACATTAACTTAAAAATTTTAAATCACAGATTTGCATGTGAATTATTCAAGAAAAAACGTGACTATACCTTTATCTTCTTGACAAAATTTTTAGAACTACAATAGCCATTTAAATAGCTCAATAAATAAAATAATCAGCAACCAATTTAAGATGTGTCAACGAGAAAACTTAGGATAAATAATTCACATTTTAAATGTGCCTCTATTTTGCATATTTATGTAGAAACATAAAAATCTAATTCTGAATGAAATGATGAACATACACTGCAGGCCAATGTTTCAAATGATTTACACATCTAATCAATTTAGGTAACCAGTAAACAAAAAATAACACCACTTACTGAGCATTATGTAAACTAAAGAACAAGCTGGTTTACTTTATAGGTGGGCATTGAAGAAACAAGCCAAATAAACACAGAGAAGACTTTGATTAGAGAAATATGATCATGGGAAAATCAAATACTTATTGGACTCAGTCACCCATCTATAAAATGGGTTCATGGGGATGAGCATAGATATATTTTTAATAGTGAGGACACTCAGTTACAAATGACAATAAATCAAACTTATGTTGTTTGAGTTGCAAAATGGAATCAATTACTCTATAAACAGAAAATTTTAAGGGTCCAGCTACTTTCAGTTGGTTCTAGAGCTTTGAATAATTTCATGAAGAATCTGCTTCATCTCTCTGCTTTGTTTCTAGTACTTGGAAATGTAGTCCTTCTGTCGTCCCAATCCCATTGAAAATATAGCCTTTGCTTCCAAATGGTCCAGAAAAGATGTGAGGCTATAAATTATACCCTAATTTTTGTGAGAAGAATATTTCAGGTTGCTGAAATATCAAAACTGCTTGGATGATCAGAGGTCTACATGAAATTGCAGCGATACAATCCTAACTGGCAAATCCTGTCAGCTCTTGATAATCTATAATAGATCATTCATTTCTCTACATGGGATGGACATAGCTGATAAGGAGATAGATTCGTACACAGGAGGCCAGGACGAATACCTTGTATTTTAAATTCACATGGGTTTTGAACTTGCTGTATTTCAGACGAATCATGGTCAGGATAGAACAATCATTCCTCTGTAAATTTTATTTTAAGAACTACTAAATCGGCCACTTCAAATTATTCCAGAACTGATTTCTTCCTTTTGAAGGAAGGTAAATAAAAGTTAATCATTAATAAGAAAACAATGCTTCATTCCTGGCCAGGTAGCTCAGTTGTTTAGAGCATCGTCCTGATAGGCCAAGGTTGCAGGTTCAATCTGTGATCATAGCACATACAAGAATCAACCAGTGAATGCATAAATAAGTGAAACAACAAATTAATACTTGTCTCTTCTCTTCCCTTTCCTCTTTATTTAAAAATTAATTAATAAATAAGTTAATTTAAAAAATGCTTCAAACAAATAACCTTTAAATACCAAGAAAAGAAGAATTAAAAAAAAAGTGAATTCTAAGAACTGTAACTGATTATGTAGGTGTCAACATTGACATGACTCACCCCATATTCTCAGTAGTGGTTCATTGACCCAGCCTCTCAGACAAAACTCTGTGTTCATTGAGAACATTCTCTTAAGAGGTAAATGACATCACATAAAAAAACCTAATATTTAATTAATGTTCCGACTTCCTCAAGTAATGAGGACTAGTGCTTAACAACACACCTTCCCCACATGTGTGCAGCTGTGAGGCACTGAGTGGGTTCCTAGTGGTTGAAGGCATAAATGAACCCAAATTATTACCAGGAACCCACCCAGGCTTGAAGTACGTAAGAGTCCTCTTTGTTTTATATTAGTATTCTTTGTTCTCTTTCAACATTTTAAATGCATCACTTTTCTAGATATTGTACGGGTAATTAATGTTTACTCTTTATATAAATCTAATATCCAGTTACACCCTACAAAGGAGAACCAGTTATCTTTAGAAAGCAGTGAGTACAAAATTTAAGGTGACAAAATGTCACTTACAGAAGTATTTCTCCAAATACAGAAATAATTGTTACACGATTTGCTTTGTCTAACCTTACTTAATCAGGCCACCTAGAAAACTGAAGGTTATCTCCTTATAAATTTCATCACCGAAGGAAAAACCTGCCTTCCTTTCCAGACATCTGAGTATTCAACACTTGCTGTGAATTTCTTACAAATGTGTTTCACAGAAATGTTTTCAGAGGCAGGTCAATTGGCCAAGTATAATAAATAGAACAAATATTTGCCAGCTGATCAAATATATTTTATTATAGTTCTTAAAAGAATTACATTAGCATATTACCTTTAAATGTATTTTTTTATAAGTCTCTGAGCATGTGCTCAAAGAGTCACTGCATCCTCACCTCCTCATCTCTCCAGCCTTGCTTTGAAGATATATGGAATACACCCTAAAATCTTACTTGCTCACAGTACTTATTGTTGTAGAAAATAAATCTCATATTAAACTATTAATTTATGAATAATAATGGGAGGATAATATGCAGTATTTTGTATCAAAATTTCTACTCCTTCCTAAGGACAGGCACAACGGAGGGCATCACCAAATTTTCTGGTGTAATTATTGAAAGAGAATTTTATCCACCAGAGTGCTTCTGATAATCCAATACAAGGAGAAAATACACACACGTACAAGAATAAAAGTTAAAAGAACAACAACTTAAATGAAGAAGCCATTAAGTCTCTAGCACTGATTTAAAAATCAAGGGGATAAATAGAAGAAAAGTGCTGATCTCTGCCCATTCTTAAAACAGTGCTGCAATTACAGCTGGATTAACTTGATCTCTAAGAAAACATACAATCTACATTCCAATTGCATTTCAATTGATTTTGGGTAAAAGAAAATAACTATCCTTTTAACGAAAGGATAAAATTATTTCACTAGCCAACAAGGAATCACCTAGCGCTATTGATTTAATCTCCGCACCCCTCATCCTTCCGCTTCAGTCAGTCGACCTGGTTTAATCAAACAGCAGTGCGTATTGTGGTACCTGAAATGGAGGTCTCAGCAGGGGCGATCCTTCTCTTCCCCTGTGAAAAATACAACTGTGGAAGAGAATGAAAAATAAAGGCGACAGTACTAGGCAGCCTCCACTCTGCCTAGTCAATTTTAGTAACCCATTACTGTGGTTAGTAGCAGAGGGGGCAATTACACCTTATTACTTATTTGTACAGTTTCCCTGTCTAATTTTTTGGGGGAAAAAAGTGGGAAGCAAAATATAAAACGGAGATTTAGTTTTTAAAGTAGTGACATGAGGCCATAACCCTAAACACATTCATGTTGCTAAATGGACGACATAAAACAAAACAAAAGTGTAATTCTGCATTGGAGACCAAGGATGATAGTGGCAAGTGAATACATAAGAAAAAACAGAGACGAATGTGCAGGCTGACCTCTACGCTGTAACTCGCTGCCTAGACTCGCTCATGTATGAGCCAGCTTAGTAAGGACTCAGCACTTGAAATTCAAAGGTTTACCTCTGTGGTTTTAATTTGAGGCTGATATTTAGAACCACTGATTGGTTTTATTCTGTTTGTAGCATGTTCACGTGCTGCTACTGTTCCCTTTTACCGGCTACAGACCTTGAGCTGTATCTGAGCTTCAGTTTCCATGGAGATGACTATGTGTCCTTTTCAATACTGCTATCCCCAGGACTCCACAAAGTGAATTTTATAAGTTCTATCCGTGTTTTTCTCACACCTTCTATGATCAAGGATCACTTTTTCTTATTTTCAACCCAACACAGACCAGCTCATAACACATGACTAATGCAAACTGGCCTATATACTCTTTTCAATGATTTTAGTCAATTCATCACATACTTGAGTGTTGCAACAATGAAACATTACTATGAACATTTCTAAAAAATTAGTCTAAATTTTTGTATTTACCCGATTATGGTTCATTAACATTGCTTACTAGCCATAGTCCACAAAGCACACTTTACTGACAGTGAATTACATGGTCTATATTTTAACTCAGATCTCTCTCTCTCTCTCTCCCTGCGTCTGTTTATCACACACACACACACACACACACACACACACACACACACACACACACACCACAAAAACACATATACACACACCGCAAAAAGCACAGTGTCAGGTATCCACCATTCTAATATCATAGAGAATAGTTTTATTATTACACTAAAAATGCCCTCACGGTCTATTTTTAATCGATGTTATATCACTTCATGACTATTATAAATACCTTACAACAGCATAATTCCATTTTTGCCCTCCTGCTCTTTTTGTGTTATATTTTACTTATTTATTACAACTCCACAATACAATGTTATCCTTTTTGCTTTAAGAAGTCGGTTATAAGAAAATTCAAATCCTAAGAAAGAACTGTTCTGTGTTTATTCATGGGTTCACCCTTTCTAGTGCTCTTCATCTCCGTGTGGAGATGCATACTCTCACAGGGTATTATTTTCCTTCTGCCTAAAGGACTCCTTTTCATTTTGTTAATAGTGCAGGAATTTTGATGAATTCTTTCCACCTTTGAATTTCTGAAAAAGTTTACTTTACTTTTAATTTTGAAATATATTTTGCTGAATGTAACATTTTTATTTTGTTTTCTTTGAGTAAATTAAAGATGTTTCTCTATTATCTTCTGGCTTACCTTGTGTATCATGAGAAACCTGCTGTGAATCTCCTGTGCTCCCTAATTCTGACTTTTCTAGAATGTCATATTGTTGGAATCATACAGTATTTAGCCTTTTCAGAATAATCCCCACTAGAGTAAGTCAATTGACTCTCCTCCAGGTGCTGGGTAGAGAAACTTACAAATCATATTTAGCTATCTCTTTCACTCACCATCCATATAAAATATATTACTTGTCCTGCCTAGGACACCTCCACGATATTTATTGATTCTCTTTGCTTATACTATTTTCTACCACAGTCCAAACCACTGGCACATCTCATCTGTATTGATACAACATTGTGCCAATAGCCTTGTAAGTCTCCTTAACTTATACTTGGCTCTGTCTCTAGTACATTCTCTCCTGAGAATCCAAAATAATTTTAAAAATAAAAATGAACAAAATAAAATAGATGTTATTCTTTTCTGCTCAAAATATTTATACCCTCATTTGTTCTTAAAATAAAATGTGGAATCCACAGCATCATGTAAAAGCTCCTGCACGCTGTAGCTCCTCTCATGCCCTCCAGCCTCACCTCTCACCAACTTTTCTTCCTTTTCAATGTGCCAACTCTTTCTTCCTCTTTCTTTTCTCTCAAGATGAGTCTTTATCTTGACATGGACCTTTCCTTGGGCTGATTGCTCTATTTGCAACATTTTATTTCCCATTCCAATAAAGATCATTCTATCATAGAGGACGCACATTAATTTCCCAAATTAAATTGAGTGCTCATGGCCTGATCTGTGGTGGTGCAGTGGATAAAGTGTCGACCTGGAAACACTGAGATCGCCAGTTCAAAACCCTGCACTGGTCTGGTCAAGGCACATATGGGAGTTGATGCTTCCAGCTCCTCCCCCCTTTCTCTCTCTCTTTCTCTCTCTCTCTCTCATTCTGTGTCTCCTCTCTAAAAATGAATAAAATAAAAATAAAAGAAATTTAAATTGAGTGCTCATGGCATCTTTTCTAGTGACACTATGAACCACATTCCTTCATGATACCACATTTTTCAAATTTTTAATTAACTGATTATGGGATTCTCGGCATCTGATTTATATTTAAATAATTTCAAAAGAAATTTCTCCTCCCAAAGCCTTTTGCTTAGCTCTGTATCCATATAGAATTTTCTTTCTCCAGGGATATTTTTCTACCTAGTCCTGTGTATCCTCGACATATATGCAAACATATATGTATGCATGTGTGTGTGTGTGTGTGTGTGTTATTAATATCAGTCCTTTCAGCTAGACTTATAAATCTACATGGTCACAGCCAAATTTATTTTTCTCAGCTCTGTATCCTTTATATACCTTTATAAAGTATGTTCTCCGTAAATAAGAGCCAGAATCCTTTTTGTTCATGAATCCTTTTTGAATAGATGTCTAAGGAGAGAGAAGAAAATAACTAATAATTAACTAAATTGGTATAGTGTGGAAAGAGATTTAATTGGCAGAAAAACATTAGCTAATACACAAAGAGTGCAAGTCAGTGGAGATTTGGAGAATGGGAAACATGAATTGGACTAAAACGAAGGGAAATGAGTGGAGTGTTTAGACAGAATCTGGGAGGCATGCAGAAGAAGCATACTGAATGACTAAACTTAGAAGACAAGTGAAATTATGTTAAAATTCAGTTTAAATGGCCCCAGTTAATCAGTTATCCATTCATAATGGTGCTTGTTGGATGGCATAAGAGACATAATAAAATTCCAAATTAAAGTGGAAAACATGAAGAAAATTAGGTCAGTGAGAGTTTTTCAAGATTAAAATAATAATAAAAGATAATTGTATTCTTCTGTTAAATAGTCAGCACACTAACATTTATAAATTCAAGATTAGCAATGATGTTGGAAGGCACAGATGACACCATACAATTACCTGTGAACCATGCCCATATGGTTGACATGAAGTAATGACATAGAATTAATTTGCTTATTATGGAAATTAACTGGAAGAAAATGATGAAAATTATGTAGAGAGCAAATTAAATATTTATTTCATGTGGAAACTCAAAGACAAAGAAAAAGACTGGAATGATTAATTTCTTTCCTTTCAACTTCTGATTGACAAGGAGATCTATTGAGGATTAATGGGCAAAATAATTAGTTTTAGTCACCCAATTGGTTGGGGCAATTTTATCTCTGTTACCTGTTTATCATCTTGGTAAGCTTCATTTCACATTCATTTATGAAGTTTTATCAGGACATTTTTTTCCCTAGCATTTTGAAATCCATCTACTTCATTGGCCATTCCAGGGTACTTTTCTGTTCTAACTGGGACAAATGTTTTCATCTCCTGACTTCTGCAACCTCTCTAATTTCCAGTGACCATTCTAAAGTGAAAATCTGGTTATTTCACTTTCTTTCTTAATCTCAATCAATCTTTCTATTGACTTTGAGGTAGACTTCAAACTCCCTCACCTGACTTGAATACTCTTTGGGAGACCTGGCCTCTTCATCTCTCTGTCTTTTATTTTCTGCTTCTTTTCATTTCTCACCTTCTGCTCCAGCCAACCTTCTCTGTAACCAAAAGGTTCACTGCACAGGCTGTTCCCTCCGCCAATCTCAGCTTGTTTTCTGTTTCCTTCCACAGAGCGTGTTTACTCATTCACTGGGATCGACTTAGATGGACACTTCCCTGAAAACCAAGGGTCTAGCCTGGTATTCCTACTCTCTGCTGCCCAGTAACTCCTTAATGTAGATTCAACAGTCTCATTTTTTTTTCATTGATTACTTTTTTTTTTTATTAATTTTAACGGGGTGACACCAATAAATCAGGATACATCTCCAGGTTATCTTATCATTCAATTATGTTGCATACCCATCACCCAAAGTCAAATTGTCCTCTGTCACCTTCTGTCTGGTTTTCCCTGTGCCCCTCCTCTCCTCCCTATCTCACCCTCCCCTCCCTCCCCCCACCCCGTAACCACCACTCTCTTGTCCATGTCTCATAGTCACACTTTTATGTCCCACCTATGTATGAAATCATGCTATTCTCAGTTTTTTTTCTGATTTACTTATTTCACTCCGTATAATGTTATCAAGGTCCATCCATTTTGGTGTAAATGATCTGATGTCATCATTTCTTATGGCTGAGTAGTATTCCATAGTATATATGTACCAAAGCTTTTTAATCCACTAGTCCTCTGACGGACACTTGGGCTGTTTCCAGATCTTCACTATTGTGAACAATGCTGCCATGAACATGGGGACGCATTTCTTCTTTTCGAACAGTGTTATGGTGTTCTTAGGGTATATTCCTAAAAGTGGGATAGCTGAGTCAAAAGGCAGTTCGATTTTTAATTTTCTGAGGAATCTTCATACTGTTTTCCACAGTGGCTGCACCAGTCTGCATTCCCACCAGCAGTGCAGGAGAGTTCCCTTTTCTCCACATCCTCGCCAGCACTTATTCTGTGTTGTTTTGCTGATGAGCGCCATTCTGACTGGTGTGAGGTGATATCTCATTGTGGTTTTAATTTGCATTTCTCTAATGATTAGTGATGTTGAGCATTTTTTCATATGCCTATTGGCCATCTGTATGTCCTCTTTGGAGAAATTTCTCTTCGTTCCTTTTGCCCATTTTTTGATTGGATTGTTTGTCTTCCTGGTGTTGAGTTTTATAAGTTCTTTATAAATTTTGGTTATTAACCCCTTATCAGACATGCTGTCGAATATGTTATCCCATTGTGTGGTTTGTCTTTTTATTAAATGGGACTATATCAAACTAAAAAGTTTTTGCACAGCTAAAGACAATAAGAACAGAATAAAAAGACAACAGTCTCTTTTGCATTCTCACTATGTCATTGAGAGCTCCGTGAGGATAGGTAGGAATCCTGCCTTCTTTCTCTTCATGGTTGGAAGATTTACCTTGATGCCTGACAGAAAACAGGATTCTTAGTATTAATTAAATAATAAGATAAGAATAACTGTAAGAGTTACTACAAATTTAGCACTTAGTTTGAGCCAGAATTTTGCCTGATACTTTATATTCTTTTTCTAATTTCATCTTCAAAATAGTTTTCTGATGTAATTTTTATCCTTTGTTCTTTAAGAGGGAAACCTTAAGTTCAGAGAATTTGAAACTTCCCCAACACTGTAAGTAATATTGCTAAAAGTGAACTCAACTCATGTCTGTTGGACACAGAATTGTACTCTTTTAGGCCATGTTATAATTCTTTTCAAAACGTGGCATACATACAATTTAAAGGAGTTCACTTTGAGCTTCATTGATGCAGCTGAGAATCAGGCAAGAGGTGAGGTTGAAGACCTAAAGAGATAAGTCACAATAGCAGCCCAGATGAGCCATTTTGTTTTTAAAGAGTTTATTTATTGATTTTAGAGATAGGAGAGAGAGAGAGAGAGTGAGATAGGGGGAGGAGAAGAAAGCAGCAACTCTTGTCTACTCATAGTAGTTGCATTTTGGTATGCGCCTTCACAGGGCAAACTCTAGGTTTCAAACCTGCAACTTCAGCATTCCAAGTCAATGCTTTATTCACTGTGCCACCACAGGTCAGGTCAGATGAGCACTTTTGACTGTAAGGTCCCAAGGGCATGCCATACAAAGTCCTACTTGCTATTTACATGGCTATCTATTCCTTTGCAGTGTTCAAATATTGTGTTATTAATACTGTTAATATTTTTCTAGATTATTTATGTTGAAACATTTCAGCCCCACATGTCAACAAATTTTCAAGAAATACAATAGGAAGATGTAGTGTTTATTGTTGTATGACTTGTGCTGAGAAATTAGGAAAAAAAATAGTAAATTGATAATGTGGCTTCTTTTTGGTTGATTTATCCAAACTATACTATGAATAAATAAACAAATTGGTAAGTTAATTTTTATTTTGGAAGATGAAATAGAAAATTTTCATCTCATCTTTCATATATATTATGCCCATTTATTTCACTTGTTTTTCCTCAGGCCCATTATTTTTTATTACCATATTTTTATAGTGATTACTTCTGTGGTTTGTACTATTCTCATAATTTTCTATATTAATTTTTATATCTTTTAATCATGTTTATAAAAATATTAAAGTGAGGCTTAGAGGTCTTATCTACTCTATAATTCTATATTTAATTTTTTAAATTTACCAATTAGAGGGAAAATTTTTATTATTCTGAAAACATTGACTTAATGAAGATGATTTGTAAAGTAAACTCTTTGAGAAAAAATACAAACTACATTCTAAAAATCTTTTTAATGTTTGGAGGAAATAGTCCTTAGAGCTAGAGAAGGTTGTGTTCCATTCATGAGTCATGAAAGAATGAGAGTTTTAGGGGTAGAAATAGCTTGTTAAAGTCTACATTGACAAGTAATTATTAATCACTTAAAACCCTCTCTTCAGGAAGTTGTAAAATCCAAATTGTGTTCATTTTCACCCTAGTCCTCCTAATTCTTCTGATCCTGCATCCTCTGTCCTACCCCCCATTCTTCTCTTTCATTTCCCTATGCTTCCATTTGACTTCTCCTCAGAAGAATCATCAGAAGTGATGTAGGAAAAAAAGACGACATTCAAATTCATTTCAGGACACATAATTTGAATCCTCTGGATGAATTTATAGTGCCAAAAGTAGATTATTTGGCAAGTCTTTGCCCCAGTATAACAATAACATAAACAATATCAACAATAATGTCAATCATCTGTGAAGTTCTTTCCATGAATCAGAACTGTGTTAAAGGTTTTATGTACATTATTACATTTCATTCTCTCTCACACATAAAATATAGGAGATAAGTGCTATCAACATTATCCTCATTTGTCAGATGGGGAAGCTAAATATTTTGCCCAAGGTCATAGAGCCAACAGGGTGAAAATGGGTTCAAACTATGTTAACAAACTCTATACTTAACCAAGGCCAACCTGGTTAGGGTCTCTTATCTAGTATTCTCAGGGAGACTGCTGTGATAAAATTTTCTTTTCTTTTTCAAATGTTTAAGATGGCTCTAAAAATATGCATGACCAAGAACCCTAAAGAAGCCCAGATTAGAAATCTTTGAATGTAAATATATAAAAGGAAACACTTCTGTTTAGGCAACATCTGGTATGCAAAACTTGCGTATTGATTTAAAGTCCTTTTCTACAGTGAAATAGTGTCTAACTTTTTTTATGTTAAGGATTTGACTAGGGCAAGAAAATAAAGCCCTAGGGTGCAGAATTTAAGAAGGCACTCACCCTCAGCATGGTGCAAGTACAGTGTCCACACTTGAAAATGAATTCCTCCTTAAACATTACTTACTCCCTGATCTCTCACCTCCCTCTCCTTGGTTCCACTTTGCATCTAACAATTCCAATTAAAGCCTGAGTCAGGCTACCTTGGCTCACAGGCCCAAATGGAACTTAATTTACTATCACTGACCATTGGAAAATAGTTAATTGTTTACTAAGACCTTGTTCTTTTTTCTTCACAATATGTCTTACATATTCAGAAAAGTCTCTGGATCTTCACCAAAACATCTAATACTCTAATATGTTTTCAGGAAAACAAAAATAATAGTTATCTTGGTATTGAAAGAGTGACTGATAGATCATATATATACATTAATTAGCCAAATTAGAGATTACTAACTTAGAACCAGCAATGTTCCATGCCCAGTGTTAATTACTGAAACATTCGCTAAAGTTCCTTATATAATAAAATTCAACGACACTAATAAAATTGGGATATGTTTGGAAGACAGAGTTTCTGTAGAGATACCTCAAAATAAAAAAGGTGGGTTTTTTTGTATTTTTCTGAAGTGAGAAGCAGGGAGTCAGAGAGAGAGACTCCCGCATGAGCCTGACTGGTATCTACCAGCATGCCCACCAGGGGGTGATGCTCTGCTCATCTGAGGCATTGCTCTGTTGCAAGGGGAGCCATTCTAGCCCCTGAGGTGGAGGTCGTGGAGACATCCTCAGCATCCAGGCCAACTTTGCTCTAATGGAGCCTTGGCTGTGGGAGGGGAAGAGAGAGATAGAGAGAAAGGAGAAAAGCAAGGCTGGAGAAGCAGATGGGCGCTTCTCCTGTGTGCCCTGGCTGGAATGGAACCCGGGATATCCACACACTGGGCCGACGCTCTACCACTGAGCCAACCGACCAGGGCCCAAGGTTTTTTTGTGGGTTTTTTTTTTTTGTTTTTTTTTTTTGTAATTTTCCAAATCAGAAGGTGGAGATGAGAGAGATCATGGGACTTAACACAACTCGAAAAGAATGTAGCCCAGTCAAGTTACAACATTTTCTTTCTTCATGTGTTTTCTGTTAGTTTTAAATCATTAACTTAATAATTTACACATTCTCTCTTCTCAGGATATCAACCTAGTAGAAAGTGTGCCTAGAAATTTCTATTCTTTTAGAACTTTTTGAAATCTTTAAGTGTCCTGGCTTTTAATCAATATCATAAAAGTGGTCTGGATAGATTCCTATTTTTTCCTGTAAACTGTGCCAGCACAACCAGCTTGGCCAGATAACTCACAAATAGACAAACGAAACACCTGACCACATGACAGCAAATATACCACAAAGCATTTCTTTGTCTTGTTATGCTTATCTCCCTTACGCTTATCATGTGTTAGCATGAGGGTTTTAATCCAGTTGGGAAAAAGTTACCAGAGACAGACAAATGTTAGCTTTGATGCAAGTGAAGTTAGGTGAGAAAACATGGCTTTCACCTAAGACCAAAATGAAATTCCTGTTAACCAATACACTCAATACCTGTTAACTTAATGTGCCCAGTTATTTAAGACTCTGAATCTCTGGCCATTGGTTGGCCCTTCCCACAATAACTCTGGGCTTGAACATGTAGTTTACTTTGGCCAATGGGACAGAATCAAACTCAATATAAGCAGCTAACAAGTGGTTATTATTTTAAGAAATAATAATAATAAGTGGTTGTTGTTTTAAGATGCTTAAACTTGGAAGTAGTTTGTTATGTAGTATAGCTGATAATCTATGCTTTCCTGTGAATTAAGTTTACCCCTAATCTCACTAAAAGAATCTACATATTATACTACATAGTAGACTTCACTTTTCTCTATCTGATTCTTAAAGGGCGGGAAGTATTCAGAGTTTAACACAAGGAAAGAAGAGAGAATTAGGAATAAAATTCCTAGAGCCCATAGATAAGCAATCTTAAATAGATAGCTATAGCTAAGTGAGGACATATGTAGGTATTAGCCATTAATACACTAACTTCACCCAATACAGAAATATTAACTTTAATTGATGCCAGACTCTTACCAAATTTTTATGCAGAAAATCAACTTACACTGGAAAATGTAGGGAGTGAACAGAAAGTTGTAGCTCCTTTGCCGGGAGTGTCTTTCTCAGGAGAAAAAAAGAGAAGAAGAAATGATATACTTATTTCATGAAATAGCACCAACATGGAAGAAGAAGAGAGTATGCTGTCTCTCCAACATCAACAACAAAATCAATTTATTGAGCACTTTCTGTGTGCAAATCATTACAGACTGCTAGGAGTCCAGCAGATGGTCTGGCATTTGCTCCTCACTTCACATACCAATTAGGCCTTACATGACACAAAGTGGGGATCATAAGTCTTATTTACACATGAGAAGGAATGAAGTCTCAGCAGGTTTTTAACAATTGATCCATGAACACCAAGGTAGTAAATGCAAGAGTCCAACTTGAATGACATGGTTCTTATGTGACAGTCCAACCTTCTGCCTTACACTGCACTTGATAAATATAATCCAAGGGCCTGTATACTCAAGGATTTTATAATGGGGCACACGTGTGTGTTTCTGTGCTAGGTGTTGAAGGAGAACAGATATAGGGATGCCTCTATTGGTTTGAAAAAGGAGGTGTGGGGAGAAAGTAAGACATGGACTGAGCTGTATAAGCCTGAGCCAGAGACTACATGCCTGTTCTTTTTCATTGTCCATCTCAAGTCCCCATGGTGGGAAGACAGCAAAGCTATCCAGGACTCACTGCCCTTTCACTACAGTTTCTGACCTCATCATTATCTTATGACAGGTACATTTGTACCCTAAAGCAACTCCCTCTTTCTTTGAACTGTTTTATTATCAACATTTCCTTTTCCACAATTGTCAGAATAAATAACCTGCCAGTTTACAAACCAAATTTATACATTGTATCTTGTTTTTCTCTTTTGTTCAAAGGAAAGCACTCAGACTGCTGATGAAGAGAGTTTGCCGAAAGGCCAGTGACCTGCATTTTTTGAGCAGAACAGCAAAGCAATCACAATTTGCCAAAGGCACAAAAAGCAAGGGGCACTGCTGTATATCATGAGAGAGGTGCTGCTTCGTATGCCTTATTTTAGGTTGTCCTGTCTCAACTGGACACTCAACACCGTCAACGAAGCAATGAAAATACAGCTAAGGAAATGAGCAATTTTCTTTGATAGGTGTCATTTGAGTTACATTTAACACTAGGACAAACTAAATTATTCTGACTAGGAATGCAACCTGGACAGTCATACAAATTGGGCAAAATCCAACGGTATATTCCTAGTTTAACAGCCTTCAAAGAGCTAAAATCACATACTCTAAAATCATTGCTATTTCCCAACATTATCATCTGGTAATGAGAGAAAGGAACTAGAAGAAAATTATGAACCTAAAACTTTTCTTTGGTATCTTTATAATTTCAGAATTCAAAATATTTTATATTCTTAAATGTTACATTTTATAATAATTAAATAGACTGAGAAATACCCTATGTAATACACAAGTTCTTATTGAATTCTTTAAGTAGAATTTCCTATAATTCCTTTAATTTGAATTGTATTTTTAAAACTTGGTAATTAGAATCCAAAAAACCACTACTTACTTATATCAAATCCTATATAGGACAGGGGGTATATTTTGCTCCTGACCAAAATATGGTTTCAAAATTAACATAAATATAAATAGCATATTTTAGACAAAAATGCAGAACAACTCTTTTTATATGGGACTTTCCTTGTATTTCAATAATAACATAATGTATTATTCCATAATATTTTTATTTATAATTTTTATGTAAATATTTTAAGTTGATTTAAACAAACCTTTGCAGCCTGGAACTGGGGTTGCATTGGCTTCAGAGAGTTTCCATTCACTTTGTTTACATCTGAAATAATGGAATCAACTGGATATTTTTGTCATACAAAAGGTATACGTGTTACCATAACATAAACATTAGACATATTTCCTTGATTTCTTTGCCAGTTCTCTATCAGAAATAGGCAAAAATCTGCACTTAGCCTGTTGGACACTATTAAAATATTAGTATTGATGATACTATTGCCCACATTAAAGCTGAGTCATTTGAAAAACATTTATTAAGGAAAATTTAGCCAGTTATTGATTGTCTAAGGTAACATGGGATTGAAAAATATGAATTGTCAGTCTAATTCACTATCTAATAAATTTGTCAAAAATTTCCACTTTCAAGCAGATGTCTGACAAGGCCTAAATATGTTTTATTCATTATAAAACAATTATATTTCCCTTATAATGGACCTACCTGCAAGCACTCTAATAATACCACATTTATATAAGAAAATACAGTTAGGAAAAACATCTGGAAAGTAGTTTTTTTTCCCCCTAATAAGCATTTGCAAATTTTTATCTGAAAAAACAAAAAGAACCAACATAAGTATTATTGGCCAATTTATAGTATGTCTGATGACTAACATGAAAACCTTACCATAAAAGAGTCTAATTAAGTTTAGTGAAATACAACTTTCACAGCACAATAATTCTCTGTCTTTAATAAATGCTATCTTCCCTACTTTGAAATCCTTTGAGCTGATTTGCCAACCCATATATGTACAATAACATAGGGTTTCCAGCAGCTCATGTGAAAAATCATTAAGGACATAAGAGGGAAAGAATATATATTGCAACTTTTGTGCTCGTTTTTTCATTTTTATCCCCAGAAGTATAAAATCAAACTGTATCTACAAAAGCAAATTGAACTGGAGACTTGGGAGAACAGTTAACCACATAATTCGTTTACCAGGGAAGAACATTCTTTTCTTCTTAACAAAATAATAAGAAGGCTGGGGGGCTCTCAAGTTGAATAACTTCATATGCTAATTTTCAGCTTCCATTTTCTCTTTACTCTGCTAAACTCTGTCTATAAAGATTTACAAAAGCTCTACACATATAGAATAAAATTAATCATGGATGCATATGGGTGCATATTTGATTGGGTGTGTGTGTATGCGCATTTATATATATATATATACATTTTAATTGTAATTTCAGTCTATGTCTGAAAAAAAGCCTCAAAAATGGTTTTTAATGAAAATGTAATGAGTCAAATTTTCACCTCATTGTGCATTTTCCTTGAACTTCATTCATCTTTTTCTAAGAGAAACTTACTAGTATTTCAACAGAGCTTCAGGGTTTTTTTTTTAATCTCATTCATTAACAATAAGAATCCATGCTTTCTTTGTGATTTTCAACAAGTCAATGAGCATTTTAATTATTTTTAAATAATCATGGTCAAAGAATGCTGGTTGCACTGACAGATGCAAAAGTAGGTAGTAAGTGTATATGTATAGCAGTTTTAAAATAACAAGTGCATGATTTTAGGATGCATGAAGATTCTGTTTCATAGTTAGCTTTTGGTCCTAAAGGGCATCCATGGGACTATTTAATGAATGCACACAACAGTTAGGGACATTCTTTACTCAAAAATCGGAAATGATGAATGTCATCTAAGATGACATGAGCTACTTCAATATGTCTATTACAGAACTGAGAGTGGGGTGTCATGCTGTTGCTTTTCTCTATCATTGGTTATAGTCAGATAACTAGTTAGTTAAAATTTGCTTTATATAATACTTGTAAAGGCTCTGAATATATTATTGTGCCATATGTAGAGAGCAAATAAGCACGGAGTCTGGATCTTTCTCACAGGAAAGAGGAGGAACCTAATTACTGAGAGAAAATCATTCATTTATATATACATAGACCTGCCCATTGCTTTTCAACAGCTACATATTGGCCAAGTAACGTGCAGTCACTGGACATACAATAGTAAAGGCAAACATGGTTTTTGCTCCTAATAGCTTTATTGTGAGTGGGACCCACATTAAACAATTGACAACAAGCCAGTTATCATTCATTTTCTAGGCTTATATCTAGAGCCAAATTCTCCAGTTGTACATCAGCTTCCATCTCCCCTTGCTTAACTAAGGACATCACTATAACTTGCTCCATTTGACGATGTCACTTTCTTTTATCATCATTTCTCTTTTTTGTAGGTTATTCCCATCTGCATACAATTGACTATTACTTTAGCTATTATAATTTATTTTCTTGATCTTACTTCTCCATTAGTTACTGCTTCATTCCTCTGCTGCCTTGCATGGCAGATCTCCTAAAAGAGTTATCTAAACCCAGGGTTTCTAACTCCTCTCTACCCATCAGACTTTCATTCTACCACAGCTTCTATTAACAATGGTACTAATGACCTCCCTGTTCCCAAATCTAATGGTCAATTATCAGTCCTCACCAGCCTCAACCTAGCAACACAGTGTGCACCAACTTGTTGGTTTTGTACATTTTTTTCACTTGGCTTAAGGACATCAAAGCCTGATTGTGTTATTAACTCATGGGCCATTTCTTCTCAGTCTCATTGGCTTTCCTCTAGTCCCCTAAACGTTACTGTTGAAGAGCCTGAGCTTTGCTCCTCGGATATCCTTTGTGTGCTTTCTATACTCACTCCTTTAAGAGTCTCCAGGCTTAAAATAGCAGTATGCAAATGACTCCCATGTCTGAATCTTCAGCCCTAATCTTATCTCTCTGACTTCAAGTTAGTGAATTCATCTCCTTGTTGAATTTCTACATATAATGTAGAATAAACATATCCAAAGATGCTATTTTAATATTCCCGCCTTAAAACCTGATCCACCAGGAGCCTTTCCCATCATAAAGGTAACACTATCCTTCCAGTTGTCCAGGCTGAAAATTTTCCTTATTCTCAACTCTCCTTTCCTTATCACCACTGTTAATTTATCTGGAAATCCTGTAGGTGCTCTTGTCAAAATATTTCAAAACTCCAAATAACTTCCTCTGCTATGCCCCTGGTTGAGTCATTATTATCTCTTATCTGTATCATACAAGACTCTAGTAATTTGTTTCCCTGCTTCTACTTGTGTTCCCCTCCCCCAGTTTATTCTCAATCATACATCTTCAAAATCTTCCCATTATACCCAGAGTAAAACCAAAGTCCTTACGATAACCAATAAGGCCTTAATAATCTGATGCTTCTTGACCTTTTTAATTTCATCTCCTACCATCCTCTTCTCACTCACTCTTTTCACATATACTGACCTTCTTAACGTCCCTGGAACATATTATATGCACTCTCAGCTTACAAACCTTGTACTGGGTGCTCAGTATGCCTGGAATGCTCTTCTCTCACCTATCTACCCAATTTATTTCCTTTCAATGGCGCTTATGTCCTAACCTGAGCCCGTCCAAAAATCGTAAGCAGAACATTTGTCCCTTACTTTGCTATACATCTTTATTCCCAACCCCCCAAACACGTATTTCTTTCTAAAACACATATTTTTATTTTTTGGATTACTGTTTGTTTCTACATACTACAGTGTAAGTTACATCATCAAAATTGCATTTTTAAATCATCACCTGGGCTCCTCTTCCTGCTCTTAATCAGGTGATACTAGAATTTTACAATGTTGAGGTTGGAAACAGACATCCCATTGTTTCTAAGTTTGTGTTTATTATGCAAACCTTGATTTTATTTCCAATGATCTTGCATACAAATTCAATCTAATAAACCTAGGTGATTCACTTATATTTTTATTTGACAGAATAATCTATTCCAACAATAACTTTGTTGTTATTTTTTTGTTGGTTTTGTTTGGCAATGGGCACTTCACAAATGATGAAAACATATTCTTACCTCACCTATCTGTGCACATTTTCCACTACCAAAATTAAGTTACCATGCAAGGTAACCTAAAGCCTAGAGTTAAATAGCATGGAAATGCTGATCTCAATAGGAAACCTAAGGGCTTAGAAATGAGGGCTGGAAAGAAAAAGGAGAGGCTGGAGTAACAAAAGGAAAGATTGAGGATACTATAGGTAAAATGTGCCACTGTGGTACCAAGTAAAAGATAGAAATATTTAAGTTTCAAGTCATTGACTTGTAAGCTTGAAATTGCCACTTCTTACCTTTGTCACTTCTGGCAAGTTATAGATTATTTCTGAGTTCTAATTTCCTGGGAATGAAATAGGAATAGTATTGCCCACTTCAAAGAGTTGTTGTCTTCCAAGCATGAAATGGGATTACAATGTGCAAAGCATCTAGCTATTACTGGCATGTGATAGGTGCTAATAAGTGGGAATTCTTCTTATTATTATCTATATCACCAATTTTTTTAGGAGCAGTTGGATCTAGTAATGTTGTGACTCAGTACTCTTCAATTATTTCTCTATTAGTCTTTGTTATTGCATGATAAGCAACTGAAGATCTCCTTGGCATACAACCATATGCATGTATTTCTTGTTCACAAATGCAAGCAGGATGGGGAGTTTTTACTACGTTCCTTGGGAGCTAGCGGGGATTTATAATCTGGCTGCCTACCATGACTTTGCTCCATAAATCTCTTGTCCTCCATCCAGGGCAGTCAGCCAGTTGATTATGTTCTTCTTATGGCAATGGAGAAAACAGAAAAGAGATTATGGCTAACTATGCAAACATATTTCAAACACCCGTTTGCAGCCTGATTACTAATATACCATTGGCAATAGTAAGCAACATGGCTTATCTAATAGCTCAGGACAGGGGAGTATAGCTCTGCCCTTTGTAAAAGGACTGAAAAGTTATATGGTGAAGCACATCAATGACAGTGGTGAGGTGGAAGAACTGGGGTTAACTCAACCTTCAACAATATCCTGTACTCAGAAGAAGACAGATGGAGATAAGAAGTCAATCCCTGCTCCTTTAGACTCACTTGAGAAACAAAATGAAATCCAATATTTGATGTTAGGATCAAATGATACATACATTAATTTTTTTTTTAAGTGAGAGGAGGGAAGATAGTGAGACAGACTGCTGCATGCTCTCACACCAGGATCCAACCGGCAACGCCCCCCCCATCCCTACCCCCCTCTGGGTCAATCCTCAGATCAACCGAGCTATCCTCAGTGTCTGAGGCCAATGTTTAAACCAATCAAGCCAATGACTGTGGGAGGAGAAGAGAGAGAGAAAGGTGGGAGGGTGGGGAGAAAAACAGATGGTTGCTTCTATTGTGTGCCCTGACTGAGAATCGAACTTGGGATGTCCATACACCAGGCTAACGCTCTATTCACTGAGCCAAACTACCATGGCCGCATTAATATTTTTAATTGAAATTACTAAAACAGTTTATCATATACAAGCAAGATTTAATGCAATGAGAAAAACCCATGGGAATACTGCTCTTATTAGGATTTTTTTCCTTGGGAGCATAAACCAGCAAGATATTTTATTTTATTACTTATAGAGCTATTTGTCCAACAAAGATTTATTGGATATCTATTATGTGCCAGGCAGTATGTTGGATTAACAGTCAATTATGTGTTAGCAGGAAGTTGCAACGATAAATGAAAAAGGAGATTTCATTAGAAATTAAGATATGCAGAGATAAAAATACTGCAAGTGGAAACTGAAAAATGACATAAGAAAGGTACTGAGGGAGGGAGCGATTATTTTCAGCTGTGAACATGCGCACATGTAGATTGAAGAACTCAGTTTAAAAAATCTATAACTGTTGAAAGAAAATCAATAAAACATAAAAGAAAAGACTCCAATGGAAATTGATTTGTTTTTATGTCAAGCTCTGATGTAGCAACATAATTTCTGGATATATGTTTCTAAGTAATCAGTTAAGATTAGGACTTCAAGCTTTGTAAATAAAAACCTAATCTGGGCTGTGAAAAATGAGTTTCTTTTATTAATGTGAAGCTGGAAAGGAAAAAGAATCAGAACAAGACTTAAATGGTTACCAATGAGAGGGTTTGCATAAATCACCTGATTCAGTACAGCTATTATCTCTAAGTCATTATTCCCAGCCGGCCAGTAATAATTTTATTTGGTTGGATAATCACACACAGGCCCATGTTTTAGATGAATATTTTTCATTTTGCCTAATGAGGAACTGGAGAGGAAATTCATTTATGTCCAATGAAAAGTGCTTAGAAAAACGCCAGAACTTTGTTTTTATAAGGTTAATCTTAGTAAAAGAAACAGAAAATTGTGTATTTGATTTAGTGCTATTTCAACACTAGAAATTAACCAAACCATGACAGATTAGGCTACATGCTAAGAATAATTTGCCACTTTCTACAAACTTGTTAAGTTTTTGTTATTCTGATGTACAGATTCATGTGTGGTAAATTTTTAGCTAGGAGGTAAAATACCAAAGCTGTGAGCACATTATTTTAGCTTTCTCCACAAAAAAAATTGTCTTAAAAAATTATAACCTTCCCAAGTTTAATTAATTTATTTTTTCAGTGAGAGGAGGGGAGGCAGAGAGACAGAGTCCCACAGGCACCCAAAAAGGATCCTCTCCACACCCACAAGCCCACTAGGGGGTGATGCTGTACCCATCTGGGGCTGTTGCTCCATTGCTCAGCAACTGAGCTGTTTTTCTTTTAGTGCCTGAGGTGGAGGCCACAGAGCCAACCTCAGTGCTCGAGGCCAACTACCTTGAGCCAATTGAGCCATGGCTGTGGGAAGGAGGGGAAGAGAGAAAGAGAGAGAAGGGGAAGTGGAAGGGTGGAGAAGCAGATGGTCACTTCTCCTATGTGTCCTGATTGGGAATCAAACCTGGGACATCCACACACTGGGCTCTACCACTGAGCTGACGCTCCACCACTGAGCCAACCAGCCAGGGCCCCCGAGTTTAATTTAAACAGTTGTGATGACAGCTAATAATACTTTTTATAAAGGGAAAAATAATTTTTAACTTTCAAATACAATAGCATGGTTAAATTATAAACCTTTTAAAAGGTATAAAAATTATTGTATTGGAGCTTTAATATAATGCTGAAACTCTTGAGAATATTCCCTTAAATTTAATCATTTCAATTTCCTTCATTTATAAAATTTATACATTCCTAAATAGATTTCTATTAATCAAACCTTATTTTCCCAGTGACCTACATAATCATTTTAGAGTTATTTTAGTTTCATTTGAAATTACCTATCGTTAGCATTTTGGTTGAAAGTATGTCTCCTCTGCATTCAGTTATTCACTGACAATGCTTGGTTAAGCTGTTTTATGGAAATATACAAGCTGACTGGAAATCATGAACACTATACATATGAATATTTTCTTGACAATTCAGAACTTATCTATATTCCCTGCTAGCCTAATTCTTTGGAATAAATCATCACCTTCTTTGGTGACTAATTCTTATATGTCACATTTATTAATATATTTCATTCTCCTTTGCAAATGTTATTTTTACCGTATATTGGCCACAATTCTCTGTTTCAATACTTGTATTAGTACTGGTTCTCAGTTGCAATCAAAAGAAGGTGGTTCTGCCTAAAATAATCTGAAAGACGATTTATTAAAAAGTCATCAGAGAGCTCACAGTAGTGTTAGGACGGGGAGAACTAGGTTAAATGGCCACAAAAATTACCACAGATTATTACTTCGGATCATAACTGGTAAGAAGAAATAGAATGAGAAAAAGAGAGAGAGAGAGAAAAGGAGGGAAATAGAAGATACATATTTTCATTACTTTCGTCATAACTAAAACTTTTTCCTCACCATACCTCATAAATTGAATAATTTCTCACAAATTGAAGAGAGTTCAAATCCTGGCTGCCCGAATGAACACCACTTGCTCCCTTCAGCTCTATAGTATAGTATAATTTCTTAGATCATGGAATGCTTATATGTAAGTTTATAACAACATAACTGACACATGGCTATAATAAAAGAACAAAGCAAATAGAAATAAACAGAAGAAATGGGGAAATGATACTCATTATATCCACCCCGGAGATTCATAATACACACAAGCATAAAAAAAAAGTATCCTTAAATTCTCACACTGAATAACATTTAAAATAAAATTAAGCCCCAAATTTTTTTAATTTATTTGACTTTGGAGATACACACACACACACACACACACACACACACACACACACACACACATTTTAAAAGACTACTCTTATGGTAGCAATGTTAGATGTATATCTAACATCTATTTTCACCTCCATCATCCTTCTTCCTAACCTTAATTTGGTCCATCTTTCTCATGACTTTGTTCAGGCACTGACCATTTCATTCCAGGCCTGGGCATATGTCCTACTTAACTAAGATAATTATGAACATGTGATGCATTTTCAACCAATGATATATCAGTGGATGTTGGCCAGGATTTCTTGGTAATTTTCTTAAATCTTACAAATAATTACAAATATGAATTGAACCCTTTATTCCTGTTGACTTTTTAAAAGACTTTATTTATTTTAAGAGAGAGAGAGAGAGAGAGAGAGAGAGAGAGAGAAGGGCGGGAGAAAAGCAGGAAGTATAAATTTCCATATGTGCCTGGACCAAGCAAGCCCAAGGTTTCAAACCAGTGACGTCAACATTCCAGGTCGACGCTTTATCCGCTGCGCCACCACAAGGTCCGGCCATTCTTGTAGACTTTGTCTTGTTTAGATGTAACGCCTTGAATTGTTATAGCCATCAACAGGTCAGTCTGAGAATAAAATCTGAGAACAAAAAGAAGGTAAAGAAATAGTGCCAACATTATATCATATGACACCCAGAGTCATATCTCATTATATAAAATGACACAGTTTATTTTTTCTTAAGCTTTTAAAAAACATTCCAAATGAAATATGCTGAACATCTTGAATTTTTATGTGGGATAGCCTTTGGAAACTATGAATATATAAATTTCTGAGTTCTAAGCCTTTTTCTGAGCACTACCTTCCTAGTATTTTTCCTTATTATCAAACAAAATATTCGATATCCATCAAAATTGATAGCTTGCCTTTTATTTGATTGTATATTATTTATTTATTGGAATAAATTAGTTTAGCTGATTAGTCAGACAAATAATATTTTTGAAATCTACTATGTTTGTTTCCCTTCTTGTACAAATGTGGATAAAACACCAAACATTGAATATCATTTCTTTACACAAGAAACACAGAATCTAGCATTAAACATGGCATGGAAGAGAAATTGTTTAAATTTTAAACCAATGTCTGATTATGTTGCTTGAACATTCCTTGGGGGTGGCCAGATTGATGTTACAAACTTGCTCATGAAGGGAAAGAATTCACACATATTATCTGGCATTTAATTTGCACATTACAAATGCTATCTCAGAGTGTGTTACCTTTCCTTACTTCTAATGTTATATAGTCAACAGCTCTTCATTTCTGGGAGTCCAATAATGTTTTGAGAACTAATGTGGGTGGCCAAAAAAAAGTATATTTTGAAAATAAGTATTTAAACCATTAAAAATCAAAGGTAATAATAGTTCGCATCAACATAGTAATCAAACACATATGGTTTCTATTGAAACAGGAGAGCGTTCCTCTGGCTCAGCCTTCCTACACACAGCCTACGAGAAAAACGCCCTTTCCTCTGCCGGCAGTTTCTCCTATGAGCACCATAACCCTCAGCTCAGGAAGGGTGAGGGAGCTCAGCACAACTGTGAAATCCAGCACAATAGTTAGAGCTGCGAGGGTGGGGAAATTAGCTATGGAAGAGAGAGCAGAAAAAGGGAACAAGGAGGCACCAGAGACCTTCCACCCCCACGCCCTAACATATCTTCTGCATTCATGAAGAGATAGAGAGCAAGGGAAGAAGGAAACTAAGGAAGAAGGAAAGGAGGGTGGGAAGGAGGAAGGGAGCTGGGGAGAGGTGAGGCAGAGAAAGTGGGGGAGGAGAGAGAGAAAAGGGGAGAGAGAAAGAGAGGTAAAAAGACAGAGAGAGGTGAAAAAAATAGCCATTTTCAACTAATAGGTTATTTTTGTATGGAGTGTTTCTAAAATTCTGAATTTCATTTATTTTCCTTTACCCCCCTAGTGTTTCTAAATTTTGGATGCCAATAATTCGATCTTAACCTATTCCGTGTCATTTTTTAAAAAATAGTATATCAGTTTTTCTGTGTATTCCTTCACTCCCATTGAGGCTCAAATGTTTTCAGAATGAAACTTCCAGTAACTCATACTTCCTTATTGTACACCCAAAGTTTTCACCACAAAACTTAATTCTAGTTCAGTAGTTACTGGAGAGACATATGTTGTTTTATAAATATATACACTTATTAATTATTATTTTAATTCAAACAATTTTAGTTTATTGAGTTTCAATTTGTGAGATGAGATATTGAAGCTTGAGTGACATTTAGTGAATTTGGAATTTTTGTTTTTTGTCCTTTCATTTCACTGTTTCATTTTGTCATTCATTTATCCCTTTAACATAGTTAATGACATAGCTATTTAAAGAGGATTGAGATTCTTTTAAGTTTGGAAGTTTCTATGAGAAGCTAGAGTGAATATATCTAATGACATTATGGATCTCCTCATCTTAAGCTAATTCTCAGAGCCCTTTTCGGATCCCTCAGGACTCCAGGCACTGTACACACAAGTAATCTGAGAAGTTAATGGGCTGGGATGCTGCCAACCTGAACAGGCACTCAAGTTAATTTATCTTGGGGATAGATCCTTTACAGAATCTTAACTAGATATAGGAGGCTGAGAGCTGTGCTAGTATCACTCAGCACTCCTCTCCATCTGCAGCCCTCTTCCACCTCTCTCCCAACAGCTCTAACAACAAAAACTACGTGACTCTGTGGTGGGCTGCTTTCTAAGATGGTTCCTAGTGATCCCCACGCCCGGTATTCGTGCCTCTGCTTGAGTGTGTGGGCTGGATGTAGTGATTCACTCTTAATGAATAGAATGCAGCAAAAGGGACAAGATGTTGCTAATCACTGTATTGTGTCATAGATCTCCAAGAGTGATCTACTTACCAGTTCCAAGTCCATAATACAATGCAATCACATTGCAATATACATGTATCAAATCAATGTGTTATACACCTTAAACTTTTCACAATGTTATATGTAAATTTTACCTCAATTTTAAAAAAAGCAACAAAATATTAGTTACTTCTGAGAATAGGTTACAGAAGACTGTGACTTCTGATTCGTTCACCCACTCTAGCTCTCTCATTTGCCCACTTCATGGAATTTTGCAGCCATGCTGTGAACTGTCCCATGGAGAGGCCCATATGATTAAGAAATTAGGACCGCAACCTGTTGAGAAGTGAATCTGTCAACAACCATGTGAGTGTACCAAGAAACAGATCCACCCTAATGGAGCTTAAAGAGGACCACATTCCCACTCCATGTTCTGACTGCAGCCTTGAGAGATAGCTTGAGCTAGAGGACCCTGCTAAGCTACACTGAATTCCTGACCCATAGACATTGTGAGATGATAAATGTTTACAACTGCCAAATTTGGGGGTAACTGCTATGCATGGATATAAAACTAATAATATAAATTAATATCTATAATGAATTCTCAAAAACAGAGCACAGAGGTTCCTGAGGTTAGGACACAGTTCCGTTTCTACGACAGTGATGTAACCAGAGTTTGGGTGTAAGTCGAAACACATCCTAGCCTAACACAAACAGAACACTTGCACTTTTAACAGTCCAAAATGGCCTAAGTGTACTTGAGGATGCCAACTCCCTCACTCATTCGCCACAAACTGTGTATTCTTCCGTGAGTTTAAGCTGAAACACTCAGGTCTCAATATTTTTAAGTTGTCATGGAAGTGAGCATCATAAACTTGAAACTTTCTTTGTATGTTGAGACTGTCATAACCTGAGGAACTCCTGTATATGTAATATGTATATATTTATATAGTTACATATATAAATATATAATATAACTGTGTGTGTGTACACTTAGCTGACTATTATTATTATTCATTACTTACAGATCTATCTTTCTTATTTAGACTGAAGAGATGAGGTATTTTAAGAGCCAGAATAAAGAGTACCTGGCACACAATAGGCACTTAAACTATTTAAGGAGATAAATTCTCTTTTCTTCAAAATAATTAGATATATTATATATCCTCAAAGAATTGACTGTATTTACAAGTAACTTCACTAAAATGTTATCAGCTTTAAAAGACAGTAAGGAGAAGAAGTTAAGAGGTTGGATCAAGTCAAACACATCTGAGTTTCTTTGCTTGCTCTATTGTCATTCTAGCCCTTAGCCATGGATTTGTCACTTACTCCTTCTTTGAATCTGGATCCTCACCTATGAAATGCTACTATTAACATAATTACCTCACTGGGTTTGGGGGAAGATTAAATAAAATAAAGGAAACAACATTGTTCCTGGCACAAAAGGAGTACTTACTGAGTGTTAACATTGATCATGGTAGCTTTTAAAGAAGTTTTACATGTATTATATCTTTCAGTCATTAGAATATTCATTCCATAGACATTGTTTGACCTGATTTCATTACATAAACAAAGTTGGAAGTTGGGGCAGTTAGGTGGTTCACCCACAATCACAAGGCTGGTCCTAGTCATGTCGCCTGAGGAATTACTTAGAATCAACTGCTTCAGTTAAATGAGATAATGATAAATTGGACTCACCTGGACCCCTATTTCACACTCAAATGTTACCTGGTATTATTGGGCCGTTAGCGACAGCCCTACTCTCAGTTTAATGGCTTTTCTGCAGAATAAGGCTCATTTCCATCCACTCATTTATTTTTCTCATTTTCCAGATGTCAACTCTACTAATGATAGGAACAAAACTAAGACATGGAAATAAGGTCAAGAACTGCTAATTCAAAGAAAAACTTTTTCCAGATGTGTCTGGGAACATTCTTCAATAAAATGTAGTCTGAAAATATCAAAGCTTTAATTCCTTATTAAATCAGAAAGAGTAGATATTTTAGCCAAATTTAATAGTCTCATTAAGCCATCTAATCTAACTATATTTGTTTGCATTACTAAGAAAAGTTGTAGTTATCTTGGATAAGTAAGATTTGGGGAAATTACAAATAAAGAGGACTTAAAAAAAGACTTGAATTAAAGACGAATAGGACTTTACGACATTCATTGGTGGATGTATTTACAGTTATATGGAAGGTTTTTTCAAAATAATTCTGAAATGTTACATTTAAAATAAAAAAAAGATACAAATATACCTGAATATAAAAACAATTGTCTCACTTTAGCCATCATAAATTCTTTATGAATGAAACAGAATACAAGTGAATTCTTAAAATAAATACTAGTTGCACATAAAATATTTTGAAGTAATTTTGGTAAAAATTTTATTAAAACACTGCTCCTATATAAAAATCATTGAATTGTTCACTTACTTACAATATCCAAACCCTCTGCTGCTCTCCCTGCACTTCTTCTACCAAAGAGAAGAACTGCCTACTTTCCATATTAATGCTGGATTAAAAGACATTGGTAGGATAAAGGTAGAATTGGGTTTCAGTGCTTAAGAACATCAAAGTACCTTTTCATTATACATAAATTTTATATGATATTAATAAAAAAATATCTAACACCTACTAAACACTAAAGATAATATGTCATTTATTATTCTAAACTCTTTAGAGGTATTATTTTATTTATTTATTTATTTTTATTTATTTTTATTTCTTTTATGGAGACAGTCAGAGAGAGGGATAGATAGGGACAGATAGACAGAAACGGAGAGAGGTGAGAAGCATCAATCATTAGTTTTTCGTTGCTGTTGCAACATCTTAGTTGTTCATTGATTGCTTTCTCACATGTGCCTTGACCGTGGGCCTTCAGGAGACCGAGCCACCCCTTGCTGGAGCCAGAAACCTTGGGTCCAAGCTGACGAGCTCTTGCTCAAGCCAGATAGGTCCGTGCTTAAGCTGGCGAGCTCGGGGTCTCGAACCTGGGTCTACCACATCCCAGTCCAATGCTCCATCCACTGTGCCACAGCCTGGTCACAGGAATGACCTGTGAGGCAGACATATTATTTCTCATTTTGCAGATGAACAAAATGAGGCACAGAGAGCTTAGCCATTTGCTCAGGTACAAGTGGCTAGTACCTACATGGTGGAACCCAGACAACAGGAGATGAGCCCAGAGTCTATGTTCTTTACCTGTCATGTTCTATGACATCTGGGTCAGATTATTTTCAAAACTGGGACTTTTAGTCCAAAAGTTAGAGGAGAGAATTGAAGAAGTCAACCTGGTGCAGGTGTCAGTAGATTTGTTCAGTGGTAGAAATATTCTTCTACCTCCCACAATCCATAGAAATTGGTTTTGACAATAAAACAGGGTTCCTTCCCCATTCCAACTCTCCCAGAGCTGGAAAGCCTAGGATCAGGTGTGACTGTCGCAGTTCTCAATATTTTAAGCCACCAGAGTAGCAGAAAAATGATGGTTATCAACAAAGCATGAGTTCATGGAAAGAAAGCGACATATAACAAATGAGCGATGTCTTCTTTTATAAGATATTTCCCCCTCCAGGTGTTTAAAAATCCGAATGTGAAGAAAATTGGGTTTTGTTGGTAGAGAATGATGGGAGGCATTTGTTTAAGCTGCCATCCCAAAGCTAACAAAGGGACATTATCTTCTCCGCGGAAAGCCAGAGCCCAGAAGCCACTCAGAGGGTGTGTGCACAGGAGACAGGCGTGGGTGCAGTGCAGTTTTCCAAGTAATCAGCATCCTCCAGCTGGACTCTTCCATCCAAAGTGCCCAGGCAACTTTGATAAAGTGCAGAATAAAAAGATATTTTATTGAAAAAGTATGATGAATTGTGTCAGACTGTGAATTAAGGCACTCTGTAACGAAGCCAAAGCTTGTGCAGCATAGACCGTAGGGTAGCTCAGAGAAGAACAAAGACCTGATTATGGTTTCTGTTTCTTTTCAACTGTCACACATTTCTTAATGTGAATGTTTTTCTCATATTATACCTGGAGGTTGATTTGAGTTTAGCATTAATAAACCTGACAGCCAGTTATATTAAGTTGTTGTTTTAATATGTTCTTTATATACAGACTTTTATTTTGGGAGGGGGGTGATGAGTATTCAAATGAGAAAGACACTTTTAGGCAACACTCCCTTTGTGTTAGAAAAAAGAAGAGATAATTTTCCAGTTATTAGAATAAACATTTTCAATGTCTGTTATTCTAAAGTATATTAAACACACAGAAGAAATCCATATTAAAAAAAAGTACAGGTTCACTAATTTAGTATTTTTTTAAGTCAGCAAATACTTATTGCGTCCTATGTCTATTTTTTAGGTTCTGGGGACAGTTAGAAATAATCTATTAATAGATGTTCTTTAAGCTTATATCTTAGTGAAGAGAAATAGGTAATAAATTCACCAATCAATCATAACATAAACTAATCAATACTTATGCAATTTTAGACAGTAAAATACTATTAAAAATCATTTCAGTGAAAGTAAAAAGCAATCCAACTTTACTTTTTATTTCTTCCCGAGAAAATAGTGTCTAAGTATAAATTACAAATTGTAAAAAGACACTTAAATTCCAAATAAAGTCCAAATAAATGGTGATATATTTGCATTGGGGCAACTTGGGGTAATAAACTTTGTCTAGCAGGTACACTAGGGTAATTTCCTCAGTGTTGGGGTCCTGGTTGGACACATTCTGAGATGATTCCATTGGCATGAAGGGTGCTAAAAACTCTGTTCAACCACCAAGCTGACAAATGTGAAGTGTTTGGCAGCAGAGAATGAGAATTGTGGCTGACACAAGCAAGGACATCTAAATCCAGAAATTTGAGCACAGGATGTTTGAAAAACAATAATACCCAAAAGACTGCGTCCTTACAAAATTATTTTCTGATGAAATTAACCCATTTTAATATGATCGGTTTTTGACTTCTTGAGTGTCTTTACTATCTCAGTGTCCTAATGTTTAAAAAGTTAAATAAAAACACATGTATTGGCATTTCCCATGTAGTACTTTATTATTTTTGTTCGCTCTGCCTGTATGTGTTCTCCACAAGCATTGAAGCTCCTCACAACGTATGGCTGCATAATACAGGGGTGGGCAAAAGTAGCTGGATAGCTGTGAGTACACAAAACAGTCAATAAAGCTGTTGCAATGATTGTAATCTTGCATGTCTTTCTTCATAAGAAAAATTGTAAATGTACTTTTTCCCATCCCTCTATGTATTAGTTGATTGGTTCCTATGACATTTCATATGGTTGATAGATAATACGATTTCAAGGTAAACAATCAAGTGAAAAGGTTCTGAGATGAGAGTTTAAACAATTTATATGTTTTGCATTAAATATAATTTGATCAATTTGGTGTTACGATATGTGGAAATCAAAAGAGGGTGGCTCTCTAACCAAGCCGTAAGACACGTGGGGGACTTAGGGAGATCATAAGGTGCCATAGCAAAAAGCAATGAAAAACCCAACCTAGTACTAACTCAGGCAGGTAGGAAATCAGAGAAGAACCAGAAGATGAGGGCAGAAGAAAGCAAAATGCACACACTCTGCATCTTAAGCACTGAACACTAGGCTGCCACTGGGGATCATCTGCATCAAAGACAACAGAGGGGAGTTCAGTAGATTCCTCTCACCCAAAAGAGGAGAGGCAGTATCCAGGCTGAGAGCCTGCCTTGCTATACCAAAGTACTTGGACTAGAATACCGGCTCTGCCACTTATCAGTACTGCAAGCTAATTCCTTATGCAAGTTTCTTAACCTCTACATGCCTCAATTCCTCCAGGTTAAAAAAAAATGTTCAAATGTTGATAACAAATATATATTTCATAGAGCTGTATACAAATTAAACAAGACTGTTTGTGCAAAGCCTTCGAGCTGTACTGGCACACAGAGATATAGTATGACATCAAGAGAGACTCGCTGAGGTCCAAGAAGGCTAAGGATGTTTGATAAGGGGGATTGAGATTAAATCTCAAATCTTGCATTATAGAGCCAGGATGGAACTTGATTCTCCTTGGAACAATTTCTAGCTCAAAGAAACAAAAGAGAGATCTAGTTCTATGATCATAACAGCAGGAATATGCTAGGTTAGATGAAATATTTTTTAAAGTCTAGTTATTAAAATATAAGTCCAAGGAAAAGGCAACTCCAGGAAAGTTGAATGAACATGACCTTACACTGAGCCATCAGAGTACCGGCAATGTTGATGATTGAAACAGGATTGGTCTCTAGGTGGGCCAGGATGCAGAGGTTAACTGGCTTCAGTTGAGGGAATTTGCAAGTGGAAGTGTCCAGAAATTGGACACAGCAACTGTGATCTTGAGAGGAAGGCTGCTAATTCTATATGACCACACATATGAAGTTTTCTGGGATCTTTATTCTTCCATTGGTCTATATGTCAATTTTTATGCTAGCACCATACTGCATTGATTACAATAGCTTTATAATATAGTTTGAAATCAGAAAGAGTTTCCTGACCTGTGGTGACACAGTGGATAAAGCATTGACCTAGAATGCTGAGGTTGCCAGTTCAAAAGCCCTGTCTTACTTGATCAAAGAACATATGGGAGTTGATGCTTCCTGCTCCTCCACCCTTTTCTCTTGCTTTCTCTCTCTCTACTCTCTAAAGTGAAAAAATAAAATAAAGAAATAAGAAATAGTGAAGTCAGCTTTGTTTTCTTTCTCAGAATTGCTTTGGGTATTCAGGGTATTTTGTGGTTTTATATAAATTTATAATTGTTCTTTTCTATTTCTATGAAATATACCATTGAAATTTTGATAGGGATTTCTTTGAATCAATAAATTACTTTGGGTAATATAAACATCTTAACAATATTAATTTAACTCTTCCAATCCATAAACAAGAGATATTTTCAATTATTGTATATACTTCAATATTTTTCATTAACCTCTTATAGTTCTTAGTGTATTATTATTTCTTTGATTCAATTTATTCTAAAGCATTTTATTGTTTTTGATGCTATTTTATAAGATTGTTTTCTTTATTTCTTTCTAAGATAGTTTATTTTTAGTTTATAGATATGCAACTGATTTCTGCATGTTAATTTTATATCCTGAGTTTGAAACTGAATTCATTGATTTATTTCAACAGCTTTATTGTAGAGTCTTTTGAAGTCAGTGGAGTTCTTTTATCATATAGTTGGAATATTTTCTATGTACAAAATCATGTCATCAACAGAGACAACTTATTCCTTTCTGATTTAGATAACTTTACTTCTTTTTTTCTTGCTCAATTGATATGGCCATGACTTCCAATACTATGTTGTTTACAGCTAGGGGAATCTGTCTGTAAGTGAGCCTGCTGATGCAGGCCAGAGACTTAAGATACAGCTCAATCTGGACCCACACACAGCTGTGGGGGCCTTCACTACCTTCATACACTTCTATGGCTGCAAGATCTTGCCATGGCATGCACATGGCAGATAAGAGTCAGATTGGCAGAGTGCAAGTGCACAGATGGGAGGAACTAGCTCTGAGAGCATGCACAGCAACGGGAAGCAGCCAGGGGAGTCTAGGTTGACATCTTGTACTTACAAGAGTTCTCTGGGCTGGCTACTTGTGCTGATCTTGGGATCTGGCAGGTGCAAGGAAGGAGAAGATGCAAGGGTAGACTGGCATCTTCAAATGCAAATAGCTGGTGTCTTCAAATGCAAATAACTGTGTGGCAAAAACCAGTAAAATCTGCACTGGGGCCTTGGTGGCTGTGCTGGCGCCATTGGTTTTCTCAGAGGCAAAAGCTGCTGGGGTTATCTGCAGAGCAGGTCACCAGGAAATGTGGAAGCTGCTGTTTCATCACTGACACTGCTCTTCATTTCTTGTTCCTAGTTGTCTCAACATTTGGTTAGTCTCTGGATGGAGTGAAACTGAAGTAGGTCCATCAGTTTACCTGAATTTTATAATCTAACTATGTTTTGAGAGCACCTGTAAAACAAACTATTTCTTAACTCTTATTATTTACTCTATCAGCTCTGCATTATGTGTTGTATCAGCGTCTATCCTGCCACTGCCCTTGACCACCAGAGAACCTAGCACACCGCTAAGCATAGGCAAGTCCTAATTAATAACCATTAAAGACATCCATTCTTTTATAAAGAAGAACCCGAAACACTTTTCCAGTTAGGGACAGGAAAAATTGTGAAATCTACATGCAGCTTGATTTGTGACTCATGGACTAGTGGGATATGCTACAGAGTGTAATTTTCTAGTGACAATTTCTAATCTCTGGTTCCCCCCATTCAGCACCTCTACTTTAAGTCTTTGTTGCTGTTTTAAAGTTTTAGAGCTAAAATTCAATGTAATGTTATATAACAAGAAAGCTAGTAGGACTTTTTAGTTGTTATTTTAAGTTTTGTGTCTCATTTAAAGGTCTAGAAAATGACCCACAATGACAGTCTAGGCTTTCTCACTTGATCCATCAGAGAATCAGCTTCTCTGCTTTTCTGGCCTGCAGCTCTTTTAGTACCCAGATGCCAGCATATCCATCTCTTTCTAATTTTCCAGGTCATTAGACAGCAGCCTTTAGAGAGTCACCAGGTATCTGCAAGGGACTTCAGCAGATCTAAACATAACCCATTGCTAATGAAAGATCATCATTCACCTCTTAACTTACGTTCTAAAGTCAAAACAAAACGAGGGGCTTAAACGCAAACACCCAGCAATTTCAGTCCAATAACTGGCTTTATGGCTGGATATTTTACTGAAGCCTGTAGTTTGGAATTTTTCACATGTTTATGTAGAATTATTCTTTAAGGATATAAATAAAAATAAGATAACTACCCAGAATTTAACTTTATTCCAGGCAAATTGATTTCAAAACAACCTATTAAATAGCTACTTTGTGTTTGTAACTGTTTTATCTCTTCTTATTTTGAGGTAAAACCCAATAAATGTCAGTTCTACATCATAATTGGCAGGTCAAGAATGAAATGTAAGTCCATGATATTTAACCAACACAAAAACTAGTAGACTTTGGACAATAATGTTTTGATTTTTAAAGTAAAAATTTAATCCTTCCATTGTTGGCAGAAACATGAGATAAAATATGATTTAAATAATTTTGAGAGAGAGAAGTGATCTGAAAAATTTTAATATTTTTTATTTTGTAATTACAGTTGACATACAATATTATATTAGTTTCTGCTGTATGACATGGCAATTTGATATTTATATAACCTACAAAGTGATCACTCTAATTAGCCAAGTACTCATCTGACACCATACATAGTTATTACAATATTATTGACTATACTACTTACTGTACTTTACAACCCCGTGACTGTTTTCATAACTGGCAATTTTCTTTTTTCCTTCCTTCCTTCCTTCCTTCCTTCCTTCCTTCCTTCCTTCCTTCCTTCCTTCCTTCCTTCCTTCCTTCCTCTTTCCTCTTTTCTTTCACTCCCGCATGCGCCGGACTGGGATCTACCCAGCATGTCCACCAGGGGAAGATGATCTGCCCATCTGGGGTGTTGCTCTCCTGTGGAAGGAGACCTTCTAGCGCCTGAAGTGGAGGCCATGGAGCCATCCTCAGCACCCAGGCAAACCCTGCTTCAGTGGAGCCTTGGCTGCGGGAGGGGAAGAGAGAGAGAGGAAGGAGAGGGGAAAAGGTGGAGAAGCAGATGGGCGCTTCTCGTGTGTGCCCTGACTAGGAATCAAACCCGGGGCTTCCACATGCCAGACTGACACTCTACTGCTGAGCCAACTGGCCAGAGCCATAACTGGTAATTTTCACATTTTAATCCTTTCCCCTTTTCCATGATTCCCCACCTCCCATGTGGCAACCATTAAAATGTTCTCTGAATCCTTGAGTTTCTTTCTGTTTGTCCATCTATTTCGTTTTTTAGATTCCACAAACAAGTGAAATCATGCGGTATTTGTCTTTCACCTAGCATATTACTCTCTAGTTCCATCTATGTTGTTGCAGATAGCAATATTTCATTGTTTGCTATGGCTGAATCATATTCTATTGTATATTTTTACCATGACGCCTTTATCCATTCATCTATCGATGGACACTTAGGTTGCTTCCATATATTGGCTATTTTAAAAAGAATGCTGCAATAAACATACAGATGCATATGTCTTTTCAAATTAATGTTTGGGGTTTCTTCAGATACATACCCAGAAGCAGAATTGCTGGATCCTTCTTTGCCTCTTGTTATAGGCTTTGTTTTAAAGTTTAATTTGAAAAACTATAAATAAATAAATAAATAAATAAATAAATAAATAAATAAATAATGTTTATTTTGTCTGATTATAAGTATTGCTATCCCAACTTTCTTTTTTTTTATAATTGTATTTAGACAATTGATTTTAATGATGTGACATTGATTCACTAGAGTACACAGATTTAGAGAAAACATCTCCAGATCATTTGGACATTTGATTATGTTGCATACCCATCACCCAAAGTCAGATTATCCTCCGTCACCTTCTATCTGGTTTTATTTGTACCCCTCCCCTGCTTCTTTCTTTCTTCTCCTCCCCCTGGTAACCCACTGCACTCTTGTCCATGAGTCTCAATGTTGTGTCCCACCTATGTATGAAATCACACAGTTCTTAGATTTTTCTGATTTACTTATTTCACTCAGTATAATGTTATCAAGGTTCATCCATGTTGTTGTAAATGATCCGATGTCATCATTTCTTATGACTGAGTAGTATTCCATAGTATATATGTACCACATCTTCTTTATCCAATCTTCTATTGAAGGGTTTATTGGTTGTTTCCACGTGTTGGCCACCATGAACAATGCTGCAATGAACATGGGGCTGTGTGTGTCTTTACATACCTATATTTTTGAGTTTGGGGGGTATATACCCAGTAGAGGGATTGCTGGGTCATATAGCAGTTCTATTCTTAATTATTTTAGTTTATTTTGAAAAAATGAAAATAAATAAACGAAGAAACTTTATTTTGTCTGATATAAGTATTGCTACCTCAACTTTCTTTTTTCCAGTTCCACTTGCGTGAAATATTTTTTTCCATCCCTTTTCTTTCCTCATTCTGTGTGGTCTTTCAATATGAACTGGGTCTCTTATAGCCAGCCTATGTGTAGGACTTATTTTCCTATCCATTCAGGCACCCTATGTCTTTTGATTGGAACATTTAAAGCATTTATATTTAAAGTAATTATTGATAGGTATGTAGTTATTGCCATTTTATCATTCAGATTTTTTATCTTTTCTTCTTCTTCTTTTTAAAGAAGTCCAAGTCCCTATAACATTTCTTGTAATACTGGTTTGGTGGTGATAAATTCCTTTAGTTTTTTGTTTGAGAAGCTCTTTCTCTATCATTTGATTCTAATTGTAGACTTGCTGGGTAAAGTATTGTTGGTTATAGGTCTCTACTTTTCATCTCTTTAAATATTTGGTGCCAGTCCCTCTGGCATGAAAAGTTTCTATTAGCTGACAGTCTGAAGGGATTTCTCTTGCAGGTAACTAACTGTTCTTTTCTTGCTGATTTAAGATTGTCTCTTTAACTTTTGGCAATTTAATGATGATGTGTCTTGTAATGGGCATGTTTGGGTTCATCTTGTTTGGGACTCTCTGTGCTTCCTGGACTTGTATGACTATTTCCTTCACCAGGTTAGGAAAGTTTCCCATCATTATTTCTTCAAATAAGTTATAAATTCCTTGCTTTCTCTTTTCTCTTTTTGGAATCCCTAAGACATGGATGTTGATATGCTTAATATTGTCCCAGAACCCCCTTAAATGTTCCTCATTTTGAGGAATTCTTTTTCCTTTTTTCTCTTCTGATTGGATGTTATCTGTTGCTTTGTCTTCCAAATCACTGATTCAGTCCTTGCTTCATCTAACCTTCCTTTGGTTCCCTCTGGTGTATTCTGTATTTCAGTCATTGCTTTCTTGATTTCTGTCTGACTGGATTGTTTTTATGTTTTCTATCTCCCTTTTCATATTTCCTATCTTTCTTAAAGTTCTCACTGACTTCACTGAACACATTTATAATGAGTGTTTCAAACTGTATCTGGTAGATTACTTACCTCCATTTTATATACTTCTTTTTCTGAAGTTTTATTCTGTTCTTTTATTTGCAACCTGTTTTTTGTCTCCTCATTTTGGCTTCCTTCTTGTGTTTGCATCTATGTATTAGGTAGAGCCTCCAGATTACCTGGTCTTGATAGAGTAGCCTTATGTAATAGATTTACTAAGGGATCCAGTGGTGCAATCTTCCCTGTCACCTGAGCAGGTGCTCCAGGTGTGTCCCTTGTGTGGGTTGTGTGTGCCCTTTTGTTGTAGTTGAGCCTTGACTGCTGTTGACATGCCAATAAAAGGGATTGACCCAGAGGTTGATTGGCTGTGACAACTAGCCAAGACTATATCAAAGGAACTATTGTATAGGAGTGACACCATGGAGCAGAAATTACTTTATTGGAGTTCTAGTGCCTGCTGAATCCATCCTTTGGGTTTGTTGCCTGTGGAGGTGTTTGGTTGGTGCTCTGGTGTGGTCTAGCTGGCCACTGTGTGTGTTAGGTCTGGGCCTTTTGGGAAGGGCTGTGATGCAGGCCGAGGTCAGCTACTGCCTTTGCTTTCCCTGGAGCCACCTGGTATGAGCTAAAGAGTGATCTGAAGATGGTTGCCACTTGCACTGAGCTTGGAGGTGCATGGGAGAGGCTAAGCTATGAACTGGGGTTGGATGTCACTAGGGCCAAGATTGGTAGTGCTTGGCAATAGGTACAAAGCACACTGAGGCCAGATGCTGCTTGTTTGGGATTTGTGAACTTTAGAGATTTTTCAGGAGTCTGAAGCATGAGCCAAGACAGGCCATTTTATGGAAAAAGTTCTAGAAATGGCTTGGGTTGATCTGCAAGTTAGGTGTCTTAGGGAATCATTAGCACAGGACAAACAGTATTAGCCAGAGATGAATATTCAGATATGGCACAACATGCACCTTTAGGTGAAAGGCTCAGCAAAAGAACACAGGCTTCTGCCAGCACTTCTGTCTGGGAGAAAGCTGCCTCTCCTGTCCTGGATGCCAGACAATTCTGATCTTCCCCAAATGTCCCTTAGGCATTTTGAGCTGCTATTCCAGCATGGGAGCTCAGAGTAAGTGAGTCTGTCAGCAAGTTAGTGCTTGTGTGGGCTCTTTAAGAGAACACCTGGAACTCCAGCAACCTTCCATCTCATTCAGCCATAGTCCATGCTGGTTTTCACAACCAGAAGTGATGGGGACTTTTCTTCTGGTACTGGAACCCTGGGCTAGGGAGCCTGGTGTGGGACTGGGACCCCTCGCACCTCAAGGGGGACCTCCACAGCTGAGATATTCTTCCTGATTTTTAACTACCACAGGTGAGTATTGTACCTGCCTGCTCTGTGTTTCCACCCCTCTTGCCAGTTTCAAGGTGTCTTCTTCTGGATATCCTTAGTTATAGGACTTTTGGTCAGCTAGACTTCAAGCAGTTCTCAAGGATGGTTGTTCTATAGTTTAGCAGTAATTTTGATTTGGTCATGAGAGGATGTCAGTACAGTGTTTCCCTACACTGCCATCTTGACCAAATGTCTCCTCCAGCTTTTAAGAGATGAATGATTTTATCAAAATAAACACATTTTTTTTGGCCTCAACAGTACAGTACTGGCCTATTATTACCTGCCATGAGACCATGAAAGAAGTGGCAGAGTTCTTGAGTCCAGTCTAGCAGCTTGAATCCTGATCCTTTGTTTTTGAGCACAGTGTAAGGGTAACAAGAGTTTAGAACCATACAGGATTAGAATACTAATTTATCCACTTATTCTGTTTGTGGTCAAATTATTTAGACCTCATCTTTAGTTTCTCATCTATAAAATGATAAGTTTCTCTATTTCCCTTTGGGGCTGTGATATTAAGCAACACTATTTATAAAGCACTCAGCATGGTATCTGTACTTAGTAGTTTGGAAATCTTATTTCTTTAAAATTTGTAATAAAACATATCTTTTGAAAGAACTTCAAATGATCCTGGCCACTGATAAATTCTCTCATATATGATTAATCTTTAAATTAAAAAAAAATATCTTCTCTTCTTCATTTTCTCTCCAACACTCAAAGTACAAAAGATGGAATATAATCTATCTATATCAGTGTTTTTCAACTGCTGTTTTATGGACTGGTGCTGGTCCACCAGAAATTCATGATTATATGATTATAGACTCTATAATCTTAATAAAATAGCAAGGTGGTTCACTCTTTCGCTGATCTTTTGTGGACCAGCATGAAATTCCTGGAAGACCAACACTGGTCCACAGACTAGAGATTGAAAAACACTGCTCTGGATAGACACAGTTTATTTTGTAATTAAAAACTAATATGTGTTTATGTTATTATCTCTTTGAACACATGACTTAAGATGACATAGGAATGCAGTATGTAGATGATGTTTTATTGAGTTGTACACATGAAACCTATATGGTTTTGAGAAACAATGTCACCCCAATAAATTCAATTAAAAAGTAAAAAAAATAAAGTTAAACTTAAAAAAAAAAGATGACATAGGTAGATAAAGGAACTAGAGTGCAGTTGTAATGCATACTTGCCTTAGGAATCAGACAGACCCAATAATTAAGCGCTAGCTTCACTTTTTACTTGCTGTATTAGTCTTGGATAAACCACCTTACAGAGCTTTATCTTTCTTTACTACAAAACAGAAATAAATCAAGGAGCTTGACTATCAACCAAAAGAGGAATAAAGATTAAACATAGCTAATTTGTAAGAGAATATTACTCAGCAGTTGAAAGAATTAACTAACTAAATAACTAAACTTACATACATACATATATATACATGCACATACACACATATTCTTATATATAGTATAAGAATATAGAGAGAGCATATAGCATATTTATGAATATTATATACATGTATTCTTATATATCTTTATTCTTGGTATATCTTAATACAATATTGTATAAAATTTCAAGATAAAATTTATAGCATATGGTTTGATGCAATTTATATATAACATTCATTAAAATACACTACTTATGGCTGCATAAATTTTTATAATTATTACCAAGTAGATATTTTAAAAGTACCAGAGCATATTTAAAACTTTTGAAATTTATGAAAATTTTTGACTTTGAGGAGAATGTTGGAAAGGGAACAAGGGGTTGTTTAAAAAAATTAGCTTTTGGGGAGGGAGGGAAGATGGCGATGGAGTAGGCAGACGTACCAACTTCCAACTCCCAGAACCAAAGTGGATTATAACTCAATTTTAAGAACCATCATCTGGATAAACCAACTTTGAACAAAACTAAGTGGACTCTTCAACCAAGGAACACTGCAGAAGCCACATTGAGACTGGTAGGAATAGCAAAAACGCGAAGAGGGCTGCCCAGCTCCCCGGAGCAAACGGCAGCCCGGAGAGACCTGTGGGGCGGGAGGAGAGTTTGGCGGAGAGGGAGGGACCTGGGTCCCATGAACCAAGCCCCAGACTGCAGTCCCAGAGCCTAGAAGAGGCGATTGGACAGTATTGAGCTGTGAAGCAAGTGAGGATACTATTTGGGAAAAAGAGAGAGTCTTCTCAGACCCAAAAATCTTTTTAAAGGGACAGCTCAGAAAGCCTCTCTCACAACCACGCACCCGGGGCTCCGGGGAACTGGGACAGAGGAGAGGAACAGAGCAGCGGGAACAAAGAGTGGACTGAAGGCATGAGGACACTCTGAGGGATAGCCACCCCGACCCATGGGCTAAGTCACTTCCCTAATCAAAAACGAATATTTCCCCTGGAACTAGCAATACCAGCAAAGGGAGACAGGACACTAGCCAAACAAGCTCTCCCGCGGCAATTAGAGCAGAGCTGCTTAGAGGGAGGGAGCTCCCAGGCCTACAGTGTGGTGACTTAGGGCACTTCTAGCCCCCTGAGGTTGCTGAAGCCTATGGTCGGGACAGGACGCCAAAACGCAGTCCTGTCGGTGTGGGCGAAACAGTGAGAGCTCGGGCTAGCCTAGCAGGGGCGGAGGGGACGCGCTAAAGCTGTCCGGCAGCTGCGGGCCGCCTGTGACCCCACTTGTGGAGAAAAATACGGGCAGAGATTAGCTCTGCGACCCTGCGCTAGCCGGCCCTGACCGCGGGGACGGGGCTAAAACCAGGGACGGGCGAGGGGCTCACAGCTGAGCTTACGCTGCCAACCCCGCCCAGACGGAAAAACCGCGGTGTGCCATCTGTGTGCACGAGCTCCTAATGCAGGGGCGAGGGAGACACTGAGACCAGCGGAAGTTCACGGCTGAGCTCACGCTGCTTGCCCTGCCCGGACAGAGAAACCAAGGATTACTACCCTACGTGCCCGAGCTGGCTCTGAGCGTGGGGGTGGGGTAGGATCCAGAACGACCAGAAGCAAGCAGCTGAGCTCACGCCAGCAAACACGCCCGGCCCAATAATCCCTGGTTTTCGGTTTCAGTCCCTAGGCAGGAGGGCCCTGGCCTCGAGGGCGGGGCTAAATTCTGGACGGGCAAAGGCTCACAGCTGAGAGCACGTCAAAAGCCCCGCCCAACCCACAAAACGGTGGCGAGCAGGCTCGGACTGAGGGGGCTGGGTGTAAGCCTTCCGGAAAAAGTCCGGGTCCGCAGCTGAGCAAAGGTGTTCACCTCTGCCCTGCGTGCTAACGCTAGTGGCTTGAGTGACAGCCCCTCCCACAAAGGAGAGGCAGAAACCACAGCAATAGCTACAGTGAGCCGGCGCTGGCAACGCCCACACCCAACCGCCCTAAGCAGCGACAGAGGGGGTGGCAAGCCTGCAGACAGACCACACCTGGAGAACACAAAGGCAACACATACTGGACTCCAGTGGCCACAACTTGCATACACTCAGATAAAATGGGCAGGCAGAGGAATGCAAACCAAATCAACCAAGAGAAATCCCCAGAGAAGGTCCTGAATGAACCAGATATAACCAAACTACCAGAAGCAGACTTTAGAATAATGATAGTTAGGATGTTCAAAGAAATTAGAGCAACAATGGATAGTCACTATGAGCACCTAAATAAAGAGATAACAAGTATAAAAAATGAAATTGAAATAATAAAAAAGAACCAGACAGAAATGACAAATACAGTATCAGAACTGAAGACCACATGGAAGGAATTAAAAGCAGGATGAATCAGGCTGAGGATCGAATCAGTGAGTTAGAGGACACAATAAACATAGTTACAGAAGCAGAGAAAAAAAAGGAAAAGAGATTCAAAAAATGTGAGGAAACTCTAAGGGAGCTCTGTGACAACCTGAAGAGAAACAACATTCGCATCATAGGGGTACCTGAAGAAGAGGAAAGAGGACAGGAAATGGAAACTTTGTTCAATCAAATCATAGCCGAAAACTTCCCTAAATTAAGGCTGGGAAACATTCTACATGTCCAAGAGGCACACAGAACCCCATTAAAGAGAAACCCAAAAAGATCTACACCAAGACACATCATAGTTAAAATACCAAAGCTAATAGATAAAGAAAAAATCTTAAAAGCTGCTAGAGAAAAAAAGACTCTCACCTACAAAGGAGCCCCCATTAGGATGACATCGGACTTCTCAACAGAAACACTTGAGGCCAGAAGGGAATGGCAAGATATAATCAAAGTAATGCAGAACAAGAACCTACAACCAAGACTACTCTATCCAGCAAGGCTAACGTTTAAAATTGAGGGAGAAATAAAGAGCTTTCCAGACAAAGAAAAGCTCAAGGAATTCATTAAAACCAAACCAATCCTGCAAGAGATTTTAAGGGGCCTAGTGTGAACAGATCAAAGGGAGAAAAGAATATAGCAAAAAAAAAAAAAAAAAATACAGCTTTAAAGAATAAAATGTCAATAAACAACTACATATCAATAATAACCTTAAATGTAAATGGACTAAATGATCCAATCAAAAGACATAGGGTAGCAGCGTGGATAAAGAGACAGGACCCATACATATGCTGTCTACAAGAGACACACCTTAAAACAAAAGATGCACATAAACTGAAGGTAAAAGGGTGGAAAAAAATATTTCATGCAAATGGAAATGAAAAAAAAGCTGGGGTAGCAGTACTTATATCTGACAAAATGGACTTTAAAACAAAGACTGTAGTAAGAGATAAAGAAGGACACTACATAATGATAAAGGGAACAATTCAACAGGAAGATATAACTATTATAAATATCTACGCACCAAATATAGGAGCCCCGACATTCAAAAGCAGACTTTGATGGACATTAAGGGCGAGATTAACAGTAATACTATCATAGTAGGGGATTTCAATACCCCACTAACAACACTGGATAGATCCACAAGAAAGAAAATCAATAAAGAAACAGCAGACTTAAAGGATACACTAGATCAACTTGATTTAATAGATATATTCAGAACTTTTCACCCTAAAGCAGTAGAATATACATTCTTCTCAAGCGCTCATGGTACGTTTTCTAGAACAGACCACATGTTAGGACACAAAAAAGGCCTCAACACATTTAAGAAGATTGAAATTATATCAAGCATTTTCTCTGATCACAATGCCATGAAACTAGAAATCAACCACAAAAGAAAAACTGAAAAATACTCAAACACTTGGAAACTAAATAGCATGTTATTAAATAATGAATGGATTAACATTGAGATCAAAGAAGAAATAAAAAAGTTTCTAGAAACAAATGATAATGAGCATACATCAACTCAAAATCTATGGGACACAGCAAAAGCAGTTCTGAGAGGAAAGTTTATTGCACTACAGGCATATCATAAGAAGCCAGAAAAACAACATATAAGCAACTTAACCCTGCAGCTAAAAGAACTTAAAAAACAACAACAAATAAAATGCAGGACAAGTAGAAGGAAGGAAATAATAAAGATCAGAGCAGAAATAAATGACATAGAGGCTAAGGAAACAATACAGAGGATCAATGAAACCAGAAGCTGGTTCTTCGAAAAGGTAAACAAGATTGATGAACCCTTAACTAGACTCATCAAGAAAAAAAGAGAGAGGTCTCAAATAGATAAAATTAGAAAGGACACTGGAGAAATTACAACTAATACAACAGAGATACAAAGCATTGTAAGAAAATACTATGAAGAACTCTATGCCAAAAAATTAGACAATCTAGATGAAATGGACAAATTTCTTGAATCATATAAACTTCCAAAAATCAATCTGGAAGAATTAGAGCACCTAAACAGACCAATTACAACAGAGGAGATTGAAACAGTTATCAAAAAACTCCCAAAAAAGAAAAGTCCTGGGCCAGATGGCTTCACAAGTGAATTCTATCAAAAATTCAAAGAAGAACTAACTCCTATCCTCCTCAAGCTATTCCAAATAATTCAAGAGGAAGGCAGACTTCCAAACTCCTTTTATGAGGCAAGCATAATTCTGATCCCAAAACCGGGCAAAGACAACACAAAGAAAGAAAATTATAGGCCTATATCCCTGATGAATTTAGACGCTAAAATTCTCAACAAAATATTAGCCAACCGGATTCAGCAATATATGAAAAAAATCATACACCATGACCAAGTGGGATTTATTCTGGAGAGGCAAGGCTGGTTCAATATTCGCAAATCAATCAATGTGATTCATCACATAAACAAAAGGAAGGACAAAAATCACATGATAATTTCAATAGATGCAGAAAAGGCATTTGATAAAATCCAGCACCCATTCATGCTTAAAACTCTCAATAAAGTGGGAATACAAGGAACATTCCTTAACATGATAAAGGCCATCTACGACAAACCCACAGCAAACATCATACTAAATGGACAAAAATTAAAAGCGATCCCCTTAAGATCAGGAACCAGGCAGGGTTGCCCACTTTCACCACTTTTATTCAACATAGTTATGGAAGTCCTAGCTACAGCAATCAGACAAAAAGAAGAAATAAAAGGCATCCAAATTGGAAAAAAAGAAGTAAAACTGTCACTATTTGCAGATGATATGATATTGTACATAGAAAACCCTAAAGTCTCAGTTAAAAACTACTGGACCTTATAAATGAATTCAGCAACGTGGCAGGATATAAAATTAATACCCAGAAATCAGAGGCATTTCTATATACAAACAATGAACTGTCAGCAAAAGAAATTAAGGAATCAATCCCCTTCACTATTGCAGCCAAAAAAATAAAATACCTAGGAGTAAATTTAACCAAGGAGGTTAAGGACTTGTATTCCGAAAATTATAAAACATTGATAAAAGAAATCAAGGAAGATACAAACAAGTGGAAGCATATACCGTGCTCATGGCTAGGAAGAATAAACATCATTAAAATGTCTATATTACCCAAAGCAATTTATAAATTCAATGCAATACCAATTAAAATACCAATGACATACTTCAAAGATATAGAAAACATATTCCAAATTTTATATGGAACCAAAAAAGAACACGAATAGCCTCAGCAATCTTAATAAGAAAAAATAAAGCAGGAGGCATCACTCTTCCGGATATCAAGGTTTACTACAAGGCCATTATACTCAAGACTGCCTGGTACTGGCATAAGAACAGGCACATAGATCAATGGAACAGAACAGAAAACCCAGAAATAAACCCACAGCTTTATGGACAACTGATATTTGACAAAGGAGGAAAGAACATACAATGGAGTAAAGACAGCCTCTTTAACAAATGGTGCTGGGAAAATTGGACATCTACCTGAAAAAAAATGAAACTAGACCATCAACTTACACCATGCACAAAAACAAATTCAAAATGGATAAAGGACTTAAACATAAGCCGTGAAACTATAAGCATCGTAGAAGAAAACATAGGCAGCAAGCTCTCTGACATTTGTAGGAGCAATTTATTTGCCGATTTATCTCCACGAGCAAATGAAATAAAAGGCAAGATAAACAAATGGGACTACATCAAACTAAAAAGCTTTTGCACAGCTAAAGACAATAAGAACAGAATAAAAAGACAAACTACACAATGGGAGAACATATTCGACAGCACGTCTGATAAGGGGTTAATAACCAAAATTTATAAAGAACTTATAAAACTCAACACCAGGAAGACAAACAATCCAATCAAAAAATGGGCAAAAGAAATGAATAGAAATTTTACCAAAGAAGACATACAGATGGCCAAAAGACATATGAAAAAATGCTCAACATCACTAATTATTAGAGAAATGCAAATTAAAACCACAATGAGATATCACCTCACACCAGTCAGAATGGCACTCATCAGCAAAACAACACAGAACAAGTGCTGGCGAGGATGTGGAGAAAAGGGAACCCTCCTGCACTGCTGGTGGGAATGCAGACTGGTGCAGCCACTGTGGAAAACAGTTTGGAGATTCCTCAGAAAATTAAAAGTCGAACTGCCTTTTGACCCGGCTATCCCACTTTTAGGAATATACCCTAAGAACACCATAACACTGTTCGAAAAGAAGAAATGCGCCCCCATGTTTGTGGCAGCATTGTTCACAATAGCGAAGAGCTGGAAATAGCCCAAGTGTCCGTCAGAAGACGAGTGGATTAAAAAGCTTTGGTATATATATACTATGGAACAATATTCAGCCATAAGAATTGATGACATCGGATCATTTATAACAAAATGGATGTACCTTGATAACATTATACGGAGTGAAATAAGTAAATCAGAAAAAAAGAAAAACTGAGAACAGCATGATTTCATACATAGGTGGGACATTAAAGTGAGACTACGAGACACGGACAAGAGTGTGGTGGTTATGGGATAGGGGAAGGGAGGGAGGGAGGGTGGGATAGAGAGAAGGGGAGGGACACAGGGAAAACCAGATAGAAGGTGACAGAGGACAATTTGACTTTGGGTGATGGGTATGCAGCACAATTGAATGATGGGATAATCTGGAGATGTTTTCATTGTACATATGTACCCTGATTTATTGGTGTCACCCCATTAAAGTTAATAAAAAATAAATTAAAAAAAAATTAGCTTTATGTGAAAATTTTTATTTAAGAAATTCCAAGCAGCTTATGCATAATTCTAGAGGATAACAATTCTGAATATGAGATTATTCATTTTTTCTTTAGTATTTTTTGTGTGATTTCAGTTGTAAATATTAATAAAGATATTATTTTAATGAGAATAAATTGGGATAATTAATATAAATTGTTGAGCAAGTAATACTTTTCAAGAAGTGCTATTATTCCAAACTGAAGGTTGTCATGGACTCCTCCAGGTAAAGGCAGACCAAAGTGAAAATCCTGCAACACTTATTAGGTATCAAAGACAAGGATTATCACCCCTTTTTATCATAAATATTTATTTCATTCATCTGTCAAGCATATACTAAACCTACCTATATAAAATATAAGATTTTTTTTCCTCTTCTCCCCTTGCTCCTTCTCCCTCTTCTCAAAACAGTAACATAAGCATATTGAGATAAAACTGAACCCAGAGCTAACAGACCACCTCTTTTAGCTGTATCAGAGTCTCACCTGACCGGTGCATCTCAGAAAGAAAAACCCAGTTTAAAAATACTTATGGCTGTTCAGTACATAATTATAAAAAGTAAACCTAAGCCTAAAGTCTATTTCTGAACCACCCATATGATTTGGCCATGTCTAGACATCACATATGTTGTGTTTTTTTTTCTTCAACTTGATACCACTTTAACTGGCATAAGTGGGGTTTCGAGGATATTACATTTCTTTTCCATAAGTAGAAAATCTTACCATAAACTACTAACATAAACATAATAAACAATTATTAAATTATAGTTAGTTTCTAACTTATAGCTTCTACATATGGCTCTGAGCATAGGCCTTTTACTTCATTCAAAAATATAAGATTATTAAAAGCTACCAAATTAACTTTTTGATATAAGGATAACTTAGTGAGAGATTCAAAGTAATTTAGCGTTATATCCACATATTATCTAAACCAGGGGTCCCCAAACTTTTTACACAGGGGCCAGTTCACTGTCCCTCAGACCATTGGAGGGCCAGACTATAAAAAAAAAACAAAAAAACTATGAACAAATCACTATACACACTGCACATATCTTATTTGAAAGTAAAATAACAAAACGGGAACAAATACAATATTTAAAATAAAGAACAAGTAAATTTAAATAAACAAACTGACCAGTATTTCAATGGGAACTATCGGTGAGGATGTATCCTGTGCTCCTCTCACTGACCACCAATGAAAGAGGTGCCCCTTCCAGAAGTGCGGCAGGGGCGGATAAATGGCCTCAGGGAACCGCATGCGGCCTGCGGGCCATAGTTTGGGGACCCCTGATCTAAACCAATACCCATGCTTCCCAAGGCAAATCCCACAATTGGGAATCACTGCTATAGTCCAGCACACCAGAATGTTTGCTGTTGTGTGTCACGTTTTTCTTCTCCTGTGCAGTCCTGGAACCGAGAATGGTCTTTATGGTCCTTTCACTTGAAGAGGAATAAAGGGCTAATAGCTCTACTATCTAGAAAATGCTTAAAAATTGGAAAAGTAACAAAATATACAAGTCATAAAGAAAGATATACAACTTATCTTTAAACATATGGAAAGATGTTCAAATTCACTTATAATGGAAAAATGAAGATTAAAACTCCACTGAGATATCAAATATCTATCAAATATAACAGACAACAAATTTCTCTATTACATAGGACATTTTGCAAATGTCTACAGTACACTAGTACTATAATTTTTAGTGGTCTGTTACATGACTTGCAAGAATCATCAACTATACCTGAACTAATTGTTTCTTCTTCCTGCAGCTCAGATGTGCTCAGATATTGGTGTGTGTGTGTGTGTGTGTGTGTGAGAATCATGGAAGGATTTGGTAAAATGACTGAAGCCGGGCTGCTTCCATACACCTGAGCCTCTAAATCCTTCCTGAGTATTCTGGTGAGTCTGGTATATCATATTTGAGAAACACTCCCACACCCCTTAGATGTTCCTATCAAAGAAACAACTTAAAACCAAAACACCTGAAATAAAAATGCCTGCTTTTGAGGTTATTGATAGAGCTTCTTCTTTGCATGTGTGCCATGTATTTTGTGTTTGTCTCACTCTCTCCAAAGGACTATGTGGGCCAATCTTAAGAGCTATTCTTTGTTGCAGTTTTTGAAAATATGTATACTAGGAAGATGGCTGCCTGAACTCTCAAACTGAATTTCATATATTATATATATATTACAATAATTCAGACCATCTCAAGCATCTAGTCTCTTGATATTTTGTGAAAACTAAGGATTACAACTAATTATTATGGACAGAAACAAAACTATTTTATATAGTTGTATATGTAAATGTGCATACACATACCAATACACTCATGTGTTTCCATGGACTAAAATATTACATTTTGAAGAACAGACATTCTATCTTATAAACCTTTATTACAAAATACCTAGCAAATTGTTTTGATTACCATAGGCCTTATAAATATACAGAAAGATGTATAGATGTATATATTTATGTGTGTATAAATGTATATGCACATGTGTCTATATATTTGAATAAATGACTTGTGAATTTAAGGCTCATATGTTTTATAAAAATTCAAATTCCTATGCTCCATTCCAGTTCTACTAAATGAGAATCTCAAGATTTCCCACTAGTGATAAGTTCCAGAGGAGGTGATATTTTTTCCTCTTATTTTCACTGTTTCCTCAATGTCTAAAACATGTTTGGCACAGAGTGAGCAACTTGATAAGTATTTGTGAATGGATGAAAGAATGAATGAAACTGCCAAGATTGTAAGAAGATGCTGATGTGCACAATTTGGAAACTCCAGCCCAATCTTATTGACACTTCAACCTAAATGGAAGACACTGTCATATAGACATAGGTATATACATAGATGTAGAAATAGAGGGAGAGGGAGAGGGAGGGAAGGAGAAAGAGAGAGCGAAAAAGAGAGAGACCAAGAAAGACAGGTTTCAAAACCAGGGAGGTGTGGTAAGAGGATATATGTGGGTGCTCACCCCATAAGAGAAGTCATGGAGGCGAGAAAATAATCCTACTCTGTTTTTCAGCCTGTGGTATTTGGTTCTGAAACTGTTTTTCCTGCTTCTTCCCTGGAGTAAAATTTAACATTTGTTTTTGTTGTTTTCCCAGCTTGTTGCTCTCCAATAAACCAGATACTAAACCTATCACTACAGAGAAGTGATTCTTAACTGACAGAGATTTTGTCCCTAAAAGAACATTTGGCAATGCCTGGACTAATTTTTTATTGTCAAGACGGGTGCATGTGTGTGTGGATGTGTGTGGGTGTGAGTATTGCTGGTATCTAGCACATAGAGGTCAAGAATGCCACAAGGCAATGAGCAACCCCCCATCCCAATGCAATGTCAGATTCAAAATATCAGTAGAGCTGCTGCTGAGCAATTCTATGCAATAATCACTATATGTTGAATATCCTTGTCCTAGTAAAACCTCCCACTTCCTCTTTCACATGACTAGTTTACAGTCAATCATTCAGCATCAGCTTAATGCCCCCCAAAGGGTTTTTTTTCTAACTACTCAATTTCAAGTATCTGCCTCCAATTATTAGTTGTTATAGATTGGTCTTATATTTAATTCTACATTTACTTATTATGTCATTTCTGCCACCCTCATTTCAATATAAGCTTCATGAGGAAAGATCCCACATATGTCCTCTTACCAGTATGTCTCCCACATCTAGCCCAGCACCTGGCATACAGTAATCAATAATCACTTAATGAAGGAATGACCTATGGAAACATTACACATATCCAAATAAAATGGAAATGTTACAGCAAATTATGCTACTCAGACAAAAAAAATATATTAAAAATAATATACAGACCACTCATTGGGAACAAGACTAATGTGATTCACTCTCAGAAAAAGCAAAACTAACCCCTCCTAAAATGATTCTACTGTAAAATTTAGATTAGTGTTCAACAGTGCAATGGCTCACGTTACAACTCAAAACAAATCAAGCCATTGGAAGTACTCCCATTTTAATTAAACGTCATCCTACACCTGGATCCACTGCATACCCTGTTTAGTTTGTTAATTATGTTGTGTGGAAAGCAGAGTGAGGCACTTGTACTGAGTAATTTATTGACTCAAACAATGTAAGTTCTGTGTTTTTGAAGACACTTCGAGTATGCTTGAGACAAAGGAGATAATCAGACTGCCCTAAACATTTTGCTTTCGGTTGCTCTTCACTTTCTCCTATATATGAACACAAAAGAAATCCTTTTTGTTTCATTTCTATTGATAGGTATGGTGTAATATAAATTATGTTGTTTGTTTCTCTAAAAGAAACAACTTTCATACCATTGAAAGAAGTTTGTCTTGTGCAACTGAAGCAAAACAAAACCAAATTTAAAAAAACCCACAAAAACATCAAGCTAGTACAGGAAACAAATGATATGCCAGTATAACTAATAGGTGTACATACTGATATACACTCTAAATTGTCAATGGAGGCTTAAGAATAGAGATCAAATAAAGCACTGACTTAAAATTTTTGATACTTATTATGTAATGCATTGAAAATGAATTAACTTCTGGCCTTTGCTAAGGGAAATAAAATTTTCTGTATGTAAACATGTGCACACTTTATTGGGGGAGAAAACTACATCAATTGCGTTCTGTTAGCCACTGTTTGATCTTCATGATTATATCAGAATTTATGGAAATAAAGTTTTACCTATTCCCAGGGGTGTAAATTCAGAGATTACTGGAGCATCTGTCCTGAAAGATGCAGGAGGAAGTAGCTTGTTCACTAACTTTCCCTCTTACTAAGCTTTGATTAAGGCTATTTCTCACTCTACTCTTCTTTTTCTCTATTTCTCTCTGACTAGAGAACTAATTTTGATTGGAACATATTGATTTAAATAATCTCTAGAGATTTTTAGACTGTGGGTTGAAAATATACACAATTCTATTAAATGCTTTACCAACTTTTTCAAGTGGTGGGCAAAATTGTAAGTCTTTTCATTATAAAGGGTATATGGCTGGTTCTTTGATCATTGGATTGCAAAATCTATCTTCAAATACATATATGCAACTGAAAAAATCAGAAACATTTTACAATCCACTGAATTGGGAATTTTTATATAATATACATTTTAATAAATAAATGCTTTTTCTCCCCTAAAAACTTTTGCTAATTTTATTTTTAAAGGGTCTTTTCTTAATTAAGTTTAATGGGATGACACCAATAAATCAGGGTACATATGTTCAAAGAAAACATCTCCAGGTTATATTATCATTCAATTATGTTGCATACCCATCACCCAAAGTCAAATAGTCCTCTGTCACCTATCTGGTTTTTCCTGTGCCCCTCCCCTCCTCCCTATCCCACCCTCTCCTTTCTCCCCCCACCCTGTAACCACCACACTCTTGTCCATGTCTCATAGTCTCACTTTTTATTGACTATTCCATTATAAAACATATAACTAAAGTGATCTTATAGTGACTATGTTATATTAAGAGGTACATATTTTTCTGTTAGTAATGTTAGTTATCTGGTTCATGTTTCAACCAGTTAATATAATTTTCTGCCAGTTAATGGTTAAATATTTTTCTGTCCTCAAACTTATTTACGGAGACTTATTTTTTCCCAATTTATTACTTGATTACATAATTTATTTTATAACTTCAGCTGACTTGAGGATGAAATGCATAATTCTTTACATTATTTTTCACAATATGGAACAAAGATCTTTTTTCTACAAACCAAAAAAAACCCACTTCAGCCAATAACCACAATTATGCAAGTGATTTCACCAAACATCACTGAATTTGGGTGAAATTATATTCTTTCATCTAACAGAGATTCCATTAGCCATGTTCTTGGAAAAGTTCAGTAATGTTCTAGAATACTTACCCTTTACACAGCTGTATTAAAAACAACAACAACAAGCCAACTAACCAACCAACCAACCAACAAAAAATATTCCAGAGAAGGAAATAAGTACTTGGAAGTAAAACAGTATTTATAATTCACAGTGAGTGAATAGAGTGCTCAGAGATTTTCAGGCAATGGGGTAATATAATATATTTGCTTAATATACCATAAAAGTGCAGTTAATGCACTGAATATCTTCCCATTGGCATTATTTCCCACATGGTTCCACTTTAAATTCAAACACGATTTTCTATATAATCTTCTTTAGCATACCTATGTTTTTATATCTTTGCCTATTACAGCAAAGTAGTTATATTCTAGTGGCTATTCACTAGAATTTATATTTTTATCCCTTCAAACACAAAATGGCAATTTTATTTCACAGTTTTGAAGGTCTGTGAGCCTAATTTACTGTTGTGCTATCAAGATGAGAATGTATTTCTTTTTTGTTTGTCTGCACATTCAGTGTTGGTATTCATATCTAAAATTATATATAGTATAACATTTTATAAATATTTTAGTCAATATATAATGCATATTTTTCATATCATCAAGTTATTTTCTATAACATTATAAAATCATATAGCAGTTTAGTTGATTAGAGCATTGTCCTGATGCACCAAGGTTGCAGGTTTGATTACTGGTCAAGGAATATACAAGAACCAACCAGTGAATGCATAGATAAGTGGAGCAAACAAATCAATGTCTCTATCTCTCTGTCTCTTTTTCACCCCCCACCACTCCTCTTTCTCTAAAATCTGTAAATCAAGTTAAAAATAAAACAAATATCAGAATGGCCAACATGTAAAATCCTATAATTCTCTTATTTGTTGAGAATTTCTAAACTTTTTTTATTTTAGGTAATATTGTGATCAGAATCCTTTAGAACTTGCCAGTTTCATTAGTGAAATGTGGTACCTTGTTACATATATCTTTGGAAAGGATTAAGTGCAGCCATTACTGATTGAGGAAGCCAGGCAGCATGTTTTGGAGCAGGGGTGCCCACACTTTTTCAGCTTGCGAGCTACTTATAAGATGACCAAGTCAAAATGATCTACCTACAATAAAAATGAAAAACATAAATTTATTTATTCTATATTATCATTATTTAAGTTACTATTATTACTATTTAATATTGTATATTCTTCTTTCACCTTTCTCCTGCTCAGCTCTCTTTTCGGAGGAAAGTCAATGTCATAGTTTTTATGAACAGTCCAAAAAAGCCACTCCACATTTCCCTTCTTTGGAATACTAATGGCACACAGACAGATGAGGCAAACGCACTTAGAATATGACATAGTGAAAAAAAATCCCCTCCCATTCTGTATGAAAGTGGTAGGTTTTAGGCTTCTTACTCGGACCAGCTACGGCACTCATTTTTATACCCTTTGTTGTATTTAGTTTAAATAAATTGAAGGCTAACTACGCAGCAATGTAACTGAACAAGTTAGCGCGGTTTAACGCGCATGCGTAGGGTGTCAAAAGTTCAGATATCAGATTGGCTACCCTGTGTGCCAATCAAAAGACAAATGTCTTTTTAATGTCATGCGATCTACCCACACTTCCTTCGCGATCGACCAGTAGATCCCGATCGAAGTATTGAACACCCCTGTTTTGGAGGATGCACTCTCTCCTTTGTTTCTCACATTAGCTGATATCAGGATTTTCCTTTGATACAGAAGACCAGGGCTTGTAGAAATTGCCCTGTGGCACAAAGTTAGCTTATGCAGTCAGCTACACTATCCAGACATGTATGCTCTAATTAAATAACGGGGTGTTGATTATTATCTCATGAATTTATTGGAGCTATTTGCATATTAAGCAATTTAATTAATTGTTTATACTGTTGTATATACATAATTTTTAAATTAAACTTTTTTTATTTAAGATAATTGTTGATTCACATGACCTGTGAGAAATAATTTAGAGAGATCTCATATATCTTTTACCCAGTTTTCTCTAGTGGTAACATCCAGCAAAACCATTGTAAAATATGGCAACCAGCACGTTAACATTGGTACAGTCAAGATAAACACTTCTATCATCATGAGAATCCCTCATTTAGCTTTTTTTTTTTTTACAGGAACAGAGAGAGAGTCAGAGAGGGGGATAGATAAGGACAGACAGACAGGAATGGAGAGAGGTGAGTAGCATCAATCATTAGTTTTTCGTTGCCGTTGCGACACCTTAGTTGTTCATTGATTGCTTTCTCACATGTGCCTTGACCGTGGGCCTTCAGCAGACCGAACAACCCCTTGCTGGAGCCAGCGACCTTGGGTCCAAGCTGGCAAGCTTTTGCTCAAGCCAGATGGGCGCTCTCAAGCTGGTGACCTCAGGGTCTCAAACCTGGGTCTTCTACATCCCGGTCCGATGCTCTATCCACTGTGCCACTGCCTGGTCAGGCCTCATGTAGCTTCTTAATAACTGAATACTTGGGGAGAAAATAGAAAAAAGTATATCTACTCCATCCTCCTGGGAACAGAAGTCTTTCAAGATTTTTTTAAAAAGAAAATAAAACCTTTAACATTGATCAAAGTGCCCCCCAAATAATTTCTTTTAAGGGGAAATGGACTTAAATAATATCTATACAAAGCATAAGGTTTGCCACATTTTAAGCTGATCTTGAGGACACCTACCAGGAGTCCTGGTCAGAAGTCCTTTTCTGCATCCATATAGTAGGATGCAGGTCAATGTGCTGTTTACTCACAGAAGCTGGTGTAAAATGGTAATGGAATATTCTACACTCATAGTATTAAATTTGGAAAAGAATAAGAACATTAATATGTATCATCTATCATCTAGGAGACCTGGGTTATCTTACTTTTTACCTGTAAGCCTCAGTTTCCTCCTGTGTAGAATTAGAGTAAGAATTCACAAATTTATGAATATTAAGTTATAACAACAGCAGCAATATATTGCTATCTACTGTGTATATGTAAATAACTTAGGTGGCCATTATTATTATACTCATTAGCAGATTAATAAATAAAAAAAAATTGAGGCATTCAGTGGCTTTATCTAACACTAACCAGATCCTATATGATGGAAATAAAGAATAAACACAAAATTGCTTTCCTTCAAAGCCTTACTCTTTTCACTGGAAAAATGAAAAAGCATTTTGCTAAATGTAACCATTTAAATAAAAGATAATGACTCACTTAGAAAAACCAATACACGAGGGGGTGATAAGAGCCCGTTTTTAGAGAAGGTCAACAGACATTTTTATATGTTATAGACCTTTATATGTTATATCACCAAGAATATAGGTTAGGAATAGATCTCATTCACCCATTCCATATCCATTGATGGTCTAATTATGCCAGCGACTCTTATAAACTCTGTGAATAAACATAACACTTGCAGGTTGAGAAACAGCAAATATGAAAGGTCTATTGTAGGGAAAAGACTTGTACATTCAGTTTGGGGGCCTCTACAAGAATGGGCCTGGGGCCTGGAACACCTGCTTAACAGGAGAAAGAGAGAAAATTCATAGCCTGTGCTGGGCTTGTGTGGGAATATCTTTCCCTGTTTCAGACTCAATATGTATCCTTTGTTCTGCTTAAGCTTATGTGTGACATGATACTTGAACATACCCACTGCTATAACTGTCTTCTGTGGAAAGGGACATGGTCCTTTGTTCTCTGACACAAAAGGGATGCCTGCAGACCGATGGCCCTGCACTGATTGCTGGGAGGGACCTGCTGGCTGTGGGGAACCATCACCTACTACTGAGCTAATCTTGCTCTGTTTCTTTGTGTGAATAAAGGGTTGTTTCATTCAGTGCTGGACTGTGTTGTAGTTTCCTTGGTTGTTCTAATACTAAAATGCAGAGGGCAGAAGTGCTCAGACTTACTTCTGATAACAGGTAACAGATGCCACTTGCCTGACACCTATTCAGGAAAGACAAAAGGAAATGCCAGTGTGGGTAGACTGCCATGTTCAATGGAGTAGTGGGTGAATTTGGAAAGTTGGGCAGAAGTAATATGTAAGCTGTGGCAGGACATGGTAAAAATTTTGAATTTCACTCAAATAATAATTTTTTGGTCAATTGTGTTTGAGTGTTTTAAGCGGGGAGATTACCTTACCTGATTGAATTTTAGAATGATAGCCACTTACTGCATGCAGAAAAGGGGGCAAAAGAGGTAGTGTGTAGGAGGCTGTATTTCATTCATACTAGTGGATGTTAGCCTTTTCTATTGAGCACAGAATATCAGAAGTAATTAGATCAATCTACTTACAAGACTGACTTATTCTGTATAACAATAAATCATAACTAACTTTTAATGAGCATCCACTTTGTGTTAAGCAATATTGCAAGCACTATATATATTATTTAATACAGGGGTTGGGAACCTATGGCTCGCGAGCCAGATGTAGCTCTTTTGATGGCTGCATCTGGCTCGCAGACAAATCTTTAATAAAAAATAATAACGTTAAAAATATAAAACATTCTCATGCATTACAATCCATTCATTTCCTACCGCTCATGTTCATGGTTGCTGATGGCTGGAGCCAATCACAGCTGTCCTCCGGGACAACACCAAATTTTTACTGGATAATGTGTAACGTACATGGGTCGTTGTATGGCTCTCACGGAATTACACTTTAAAATATGTGGCGTTCTTGGCTCTCTCAGCCAAAAATTTTCCCGAACCCTGATTTAATACAAATGCTCTCTGAGGTACTTGCTTCTCTTATCCCATGTAATAGATGAGAAATCCTAGGCACAAAGAAATTATGTAATTTGCTCAAGTCACAGAGCCAGTAAATGGTGAAGCCAGGATTTAAACTGAAAATACTAACTTCAGGGCCTATTCTCTTCATTAAGGCTGATGGTTGTCAATGATGGGCATTTGTCACAAAAGAAAAAATGTGATTCCAACATAAGAAGAAACTTTCTGCAAGGTGATCTTTAATTTTCTAACTCCTAGCCCCATATTTCTAAAAATAGGTTTCTTTCTTTTTTTCTTTTTTTAATGGGGTGTTCAAGTTGAAAAAAGACTGCTGATTTATTTTGCTTGGGTAAGGATTACTGATTTTCTAGGTTAACAAACTTTAAATCTATTCCTTTTGGGGCTGATATAAACAAATTTCATAAATTTAAAAAATATTTTATAAAATAATCTTAGAAAACGTAATTTATTTCTCATATTTCCATTCTGCTACTACAATATTTTACACTTTTACTTTTAATTAAAATAAAAGTTGTTGAGATAGACAACAGAGCTAATACTTGAGCAATGGCTTTTGCCTAAAATGCCTTCTTTTTGCCTAGACCAGTACATTATTTTATGCCCATTTTCTTCGGTTCTTAGTAAAGACTGTATCACATGTCCTTAACAGTTGATGAGGAAGGTGTGAACAGGGGGTCATCAAATTGCCACAGCTAGACTACCAATTTCATTATATTTTCCTTCTAGTATATATGCTCTTCTAGAGAAATTAAGCATTTTTCTGCAGTTAATTATTGTTCTTTGCTCTCCTATAACTTTGTCTTGTTCATTTAGATAATGCTTTTATACTTTATGTGTTCAGAGGTTATGATTTTACTAATATTTGTATTGTAAACCTCAAGGAGCCAAAGACAAGATCTGCTTTCTTTATTTTCTGGTTGTTCATAGTAACAGTATTTATTGAGTAGTAGATATTCGAAAGCAAATAATTAATGTTTAACTGTGAAAATAAGTGATAAGACAGAATTTAGGAACCTGAGTGACAGTGTGGGTGAGATAGTGTCAGAGAAATGACCTTGAATGTTAGGTTTAGGACAGGGAATTCTCTGTAACTAATTAGGGAGGAAGACTAGGGAAATAATGTAAAAGAAGGATAAAAAATAGACATCCACCTATATAACTGCAAGGAGATGTTTTTGGATATTATAAAGCCAAGAAGGGATGCAACTCAACAAAGCACCTTAACATATGAGAAGCTATTATTTAATTTGGCTAAAGCTATTATAAAGAATTCTTGTCTTACTAAACAAAATGCAGTAATTAAGTATTCACAAATTAACATGTGAATGTTGCCTAGAACTTTGAAAACTGAAAATCATACATATAAGATTTGCTACTAGACTTCAGGCATGTTAATCATGTAGGAAAAACAGACATATATATCAACGTATGGCTCTGTAAATTCAGAGACAGAAGAGATCTAAATCCATCAGAATTTACAATAGTTAGTTAGATTCAGTCTGATCATGCATTAAAAAAAACAGTAGCTAACCAATTAAGGTAGAAAAAGTCCACAGTTATTTTGTTTGTTACTACATTTATAAGAATTAATATACCAGAGGTCAGAAAATGAATGTTACAGCAAAATGTTACATTTAACAAATCTTTTCTAAATAGAACGTGATTAAATAAATATTTAGACACTAATTGCTTCCTATAATTTGAAGTAATAGTATTTAATTTTTCTTTTCAGAATATCACAATTTTAAAAGCAGAAAATAAATACTAATGTATATAATGTCATTGCTAATTAAAACTTTATAACCTTTTGACTATTTTTACCATATTACAGCTACTATGTTATATATATATGTATACAGCAGTGGTTCTTAATCTTTTTTGAGGTACTGAACCCACCAGTTTCATATGCGCATTCACTGAACCTTTTAGTGGTAAATAAAATATATTTTTTTTTCCAAATTCAAGACATAGGTATATGTTTGTTTACTGGTGCACAAAATGAGCCATGCATGAACATCACCTTGCTCAAAGAACAAAACCAACAAAACGCATGAACTCACAACAAATTACGGTATCACTTTATTCTGGCCTCCGCAGCAGAGGCTTCTCCGAACCCCTGAGACCGACTCATCGAACCCCTAAGGTTCGATAGAACCCAGGTTAAGAACCACTGGTGTATAGTTACAATTTATATATAAAATTTTTCATTATATACCATATAATGCACATATTATAAATACTTAAACTGAAATATTGCTTCTTACAAGCTATTTATTCTTTCCTGTGCATCACTTTAAATTATAAAATGACAGGATTGTAATATGTAAACTGTGTTGTATCATGTAGAATAAGGGGCTACATCTTTGTTTTCTCATTTAATTTTTCTTTTGATTTATTGAGGTGATATTGGTTAATAAATTGTGTAGGTTTAAGTGTACGATTCTATAATGCATCATCTGTACATTGCACTGCGTGTTCACCACCCAAGTCAAATCTCTTGCCGTCACCATTGATCCTCCCTTTGCCCTCTCCTACACCCGCCACCTGCCTTTTCTTCTTATACTCACCATACGGTTGTCTCTGCCCACAAGCTTTTTTTCTTTGCCTAATGCTTTCATCTTTTTTACTCAGCCTCTCACCCCCTACCCCTTTGACAGCCATTAGTCTGTTCTCTGTACCTATGAGTCTGTTCTATTTTGTTTCTGCTGTTAATTAGATTCCACATATAAGTGAAATCACATTGTACCTGTCTTTCTCTGCCTGGCTTATCTCACTTAGCATAATAATCTCTAGGTCCATCCATACAGTCACAAAAGGTAAGATTTCCTTCTTTTTTTTTTTTTTTCTATGCTGAGTAGTATCCCATTGTGTAAATATACCATAGTTTTTTTTTGGGGGGGGAATGCAGTATAAACCATACTTTCCTCAATAATAAAATACTATTTAGTTTGATGTCAGATAATGGTGTGAAGAAAAGTAAATTACCTGCCCTTATGTAGAGAACATCTATGTGGAAAGAAAAGGAATCACCAGCCTTTAAAATCTGTCTACTTTTGTGCTACTATATTCTCAGTGCCAAAATCTGCCTGATTTTGTGCTATGTTCCCAGGATTGGATATATAGTAGGTATTCAAAGTTATCTTTTCTGGTTAAATTAATTTTTTAAACTTAACTTTTTGTTAATTATATTATATATAGATAAAATAACATGTTCATTACAGCATAGTGTAAAGTAGCCTTTAAAAAAAATGAGCACACATGTAACCAGGATTCAGATTAAGACACAGAAGTTCCCTGGTCCCTCTCCTGCCCCCTTCCAGTTACTGTGCTCAGCCTCTGACGCAGGGGCAATGGTAGCACTGAACAGAAGTGGTTTGAGAAATAAGATGAAGTAATCAACTCTAGGTTCTCATAAATGACAAGATAACTGTCCCCAAACCTTTTGCCTTATTAGTTTGAAATGCTACATGTATCAGTTATTATCCTTTTATTATTACTTTAAATGTACATGGTTATATTATCAATGCTGCATTTATTAACTAATCAACTTTAAAAATATTTTAATATAGAAAAGAACATTTTAATATATGCTTTGGAAAATTTCCATTTAAGGTTCTTCTTTATCTGGAAATGTCTGCACGTCCTTTCACCGGCATTAATCTAGCTGAAACTTGTCAAAGAAAAACTGCATGAATTTTTTATCACTGTCTGATAATTGCAGAAATATAGATTAGATCAATTTAAAAAACATTGAATTTTTTCCAAAATGAAATCCTCCCACTCATAAACTTAGTCTCTTTTCATATTTATATCTTTCCTCATGCACCTCATAAAATGTTATAGTTTTTGTTATATTTATTTTTAGATATTTTAAACTTGGATTTTACTTTGGCTAAGATCTTTTACTATCATTTTATTGTAAAACTAGTTACTGTTGCTATCTAAGAAAATTTTAAATTATTTTATAAGCAGTTAGTTATTGGGGTTTTAATTAATTTTAATACTATAGTTTAAAAATCAATTAATGAATAAATGATGTTGTTAATAACTTTTATTAACTGAACACATAGTATTGATTGTTTTTTAACGGGGACATCTGAGAGAGAGAGTCAGAGAGAGGGATAGATAGGGACAGGCAGACAAGAACGAAAAGAGATGAGAAGCATCAATCATTAGTTTTTCGTTGCCGTTGGGACACCATAGTTGTTCATTGATTGCTTTCTCACATGTGCCTTGACCGAGGGCCTTCAGCAGACCAAGCCACCCCTTGCTGAAGTCAGCGACCTTGGGTCCAAGCTGGCAAGCTTTTGCTTAAGCCAGATGGGCCCGCGCTCAAGCTGGCGACCTCGGGGTCTCAAACCTGGGTCTTCCGCATCCCAGTCAGACGCTCTATCCACTGCGCCACGGCCTGGTCAGGCTGAACACATAGTATTGATTTTAAGAGAAAAAAGCCTGATGCTATCTGTGAATAGCATCACCAAAAAATAGTATATTCTAGAAACCATACTCTATTCTTTAACTCATTGTCTTCATCCATGCTGTTGTATCAACATTTCACTAAAATCAAAAAGATAAGATAATAAAACTTTCAGTAACATTCCTCTTTAGCTATCCAGTAACAATAATCTCTAGTGGTCTGAAAACACTCTTCATGTGATCAGATATGACTAAAAAATGGAACAAAGACATTTAAGAAAAAAGTCAATTTCAGGTGAAGGGTGAAAATCAATTGCCCTTGTTGTGAGAGTATAGAAATCAGACCTGGTTTCGAAAGTCGGTCCAAGTTGAGCGTCCTGGGATGCAGACTGTGAGATGGAGAGGGAGAGTAACATGAACAATTTTATTAAGGACTATTCCTGGGATCAACGCAGGCAACGCAGAAATGGCAGGCTTGGCAAAAAGAGAAGTTGGCTGCAAAATAGTTACAGCAAAGACCTCAGCTAACCCCATGGAGAGCTCTGAGGCCTGGATGGCCCCTCAGTATTATCCCCTTGGCACAAGGGGTGAGTCTTTGTACCGCAGTGTAGAGGAGTCTGTAGATGAAGGCTGCGCCCAGATAAAGGGCATGGCTTTGGGCAAGGCAGCTCTCTTCAGCTGAGGGAAATTTCTACTCAGGGCTGACAGGTGAGGACTTTTTGCCAACAGCAAGCTGTGAAGAGCAAGTTCATCAGTCTTGAAGGGAGATGTGGGCAGTACATCACAGCATCCCAGTGTAACCTCTGTGACATCATGGAAAGTCAGAGAGCTCCTGGAAGGATTAGTCAGACAGATGCCTAGAAGGTAGATTCTGTAAACCACAGACTCGAAAATCAATAGAGTTTCCTAGCAAATAAATTATTAAGTAGACATTTCTTAAGCACTTAGAATGAAAAGGGGTAACTGAGAACTATGTCATATTAATTAATCTCTATTTTTAATATAATAGCTTAATTGTGCCAAATAAGAAAGTTTGAGTTACAAACAGTACTAAATCCAAGACAAAATATTTTTCACTTGAAAAGTAAAATACAATAATGATGGAAAAGAAAATGCATGTATATTTGTGTAAATGAATGTGTGTGTGTATATGTGTGTGTGTGTGTGTGTGTGTGTGAGAGAGAGAGAGAGAGAGAGAGGAGAGAGAGAAAGCACCAGGCATTTGATAAGTCTTTTGCTTCATTCTAGGTTGATGTAAGGTTGATGGAGCAATGATTAGTTGAATGTCAGATTAGTTTTACACAAGATTGGCAGAGTTTCTATCCCATTCAACTATTTTGATAGTAGTTTGAATGAAAGTATAGTTTGCTTCAAATATTCTTTAAGCATGTATGCATCAAGGGCAATGTTAGGTGAGCTATATGCATTATATCATCTAATGACATAATTGGATATTCATAAAATTTATTATGATCCAACCCCAAGAGGAATGACTAAGATGTTGAATGGCCACACAAAATTCCAAGATATTTATCAGCTATCACCATACACTATGATATATAAGATAACGTATAATAACTATAAATTCCACAATATGGTTCTAAAAGGAAATTCACAAACAAAAGGTAAAATTGATAGAAATAAGAAAAAAATGTGAAGAAAAATACCAACATAAAGTTTTAGCTTAAAGTTTATTTAATACAATTCAACAGTGTATAAAATACCGAAAATTATGTTAAATGTAACTATTTTTTTCATGAATAAGACTGTCATTCTACATTGGGAAGAGTTCTCCAGAAAAGAAACCCAACCTCTAATTATGTCATACACTTTAGCCCAAACTCCACTTAGTCCTGCCTTGTGTGAATAGATCACCTTTTGGCTAAGCTAGTTTGCAGTGGTTTACTGTAGCTTACAGTGATTTCTTTCCACCTAAGATGTGAAAGAATGATAAGACTTTTCTCAACATCACTCTAAGAGGTAGAACCAAAATTAATTATGAACACCTCAAAAAAATTAGGATTTCATTCACTAGAGGATTTTACCTAAAATTTAAGCTGTATGATTCAGAGAATTCTGCCAAATAAGATAATACGTTCTCGGTAACCCAGGGTATTCAAGAAGATGTGAGAGAAATTCGGAGATACCTTAGGCATCAGATGGAGAAATACACCAGATAACCTTTGAGGTCCCATCCAGTTCTCAAAATCTATGATTACAATTAAAAATCTATGATCAAATAATTATCCTGCCATTAAAAAGTTGTTTTCTATATAGTCAGTTAAAAAGCTATTCTGTAACATACCTTAAAACTATCCTTCCAAAATAAAGTATGTGTAAAAACTTATTATTGTAAAAGTATAAACATAATCATAGTTGAAACAATTTCTGTTGCATTTAGAAGATGTATTATAGAATATAACTTTATTCTCAAAAATGTCCATAGGTTTAAATAAAATGAAACATATAAAAAGGTATAAAATAAACCCTGGCTGGCTGACTCAATGGTAGGGCATCTGCTCAGCTGTGGTAGTCCCAGGTTTGATTCCCGACCAGGGCATACAGGAGAAGCACCCATCTGCTTCTCTACTCTTCCCCCTTTCCTTTCTCTCTATCTTTCTCTTCCCCTCCTACAGCCAAGGCTCCATTGGAGCAAAGTTGGCCCAGGCGCTGAGGATGGCTCTAGTTGTAATGGAACAAAGCCTCAGGTGAACAGTACATCACCCTCTAGTAGGCATGCGAGGTAGAGCCTTGTCGGGTGCATGTGGGAGTCTCTCTCTCTGCCTCCCCGTTTCTCACTTCAGAAAAAAAAATTCAATAAATAAATAAATAAAAAGGTATAAAATACATTGGGGGAAATGAGAATCATCTGCTCCTAGTGTTCTTAAATAACTGCCAATTTGAATGAGAAAGCTTTTCAAGTCTAGTTTGTATCTTACAAAGCAGGATGTCCATAAAAACCATACAATAAAAGTGCTCTTTCATCAGAGAACTTTGAGGATATACAGTCCGGTTTTTCTAATTGTACAGCACTGGGGAATTGAAACTAATTCATATATTAATGGTGAATATTTGCATGCCCTAGAGTGCCAAAAGCATAAGAATGCATGTTCACATTAGATGTATCAGAAAACATTTTTTTTATTAGAACTTAATTTACTGAATAAATAGTGCATTTTCCTCAGGAGAATCTGATGGTGGTGAGGATATTTTATTTTATTGGAGATATTTTATACCATTTGTTGAAATATCTTTAAGATTTTATTTTTCTGGTATAATGTAAAAATACTGCTATCTTATGAAACTTAAAAAATTATACAGTACTTTAGAAACTTCATGAAATAAGTAGAAGAGAATAATAATCACCTGTGAACAGGCAACTCTTGTTGATAAGGGACATTTTAAGTCTTCTATAAATGCTTTGTTTTGGAGGTGAGATTTCTCAATATGAACTTTTTCTTCTTTTTTAAAATCAACATTATTTCAAAAGACACTCTGAAATTATTACATATTCCTACATTTTTAGTGGAAGTACATAATTTTATTCCTTCATATTTAGTGCTTAGTTTGGAGAGAATCACAGATCTCTTTGGCCATCTCAAAAAAAATGACCCACTCTCCCCAAAAATGCAATGATACATAAAGAGTGAATGCTACTTCTGAAATCCATGGATTCCCCCCCAAAATATTATGGCCCAGGTTAAGCAGCTCTGGTTCAAAAGAGACTATTTTTTGTTAATGTTTTGATTTATGGTTAGCACAACATGTGATCAATCTTATCATATATGCTACCAGTCTCTAGTAAAGTAGATTAAATATAAATTCAAGATATTTCTTTTATTTCCTTTGAAGATAGTACATGTTCAATACATCACATTCTTTACTTTTGTTTTATCATTATTTTAAACATTTCTATTTGCCTAAAATTTCTAAAGCATACTCAAAAATGTATGTGCATTACTGGTGGGAATACAGACTTGTGCAGCCACTGTGGAAAACAGTATAGTGTTTCCTCAAAAAATTAAATATGAAACTACCTTTTGACCCAGCAATCCCACTATTTGGAATATATCCTTAGAATACCTAATCACTGATTCAAAAGAAGATATACACCCCCATGTTTATTGCAGCATTGTTTATAATAGCCAAGATCTGGAAACAGCCTAAGTGTCTATCAGTGGACGAGTAGATCAAAAAGCTGTGGTACATATACACATGGAATACTATGCGGCTGTGAAAAAGAAGAAAATTTTACTTTCTGTAATGGCATCGGTGGACCTGGAGAATGTTATGCTAAGTGAAATAAGCCAGGCAGAGAAAGAAAAATATCATATGATCTCACTTATACGTGGAATCTAATAAACAAGGCGAACTGAGGAACGGAATAGAGGCAGATGCAGGGTCACAGGGACCAGAGAGACAAGTGTCAGAGGGAAGGGGGTTTAAGGGATGGGATCAGAAAAGAGAAAGTGAAGGTATTAGTGAAATTATATACACATAATTCATAGGTACAGATAACAGGACAGCAAATCCCAGAGGGAAGGGGGGAGGAGACTAAGAGGAGGGGGACAAAGGGTATAATGAGGGACACACGGGTGGGGGGGAGGGTGTTATTTGAGTGGAACATTTGAATCCATGTTAACACAATAATTTAAATTTAAAAATAATTTTAAAATGTATATGCATATGAATATGGGTGGGCACAGGCCCATAGCTTCCTCATCAGAACTCTGAGAGATTCCATGTTCCAAAATATAAACCATTTCTCTAAAAAAAGCAACTATCAGACATTTTATAAAATTCAAGCATTATGCCACATTATCTTTATTTACTTAAGGAATATTTCAGCATGAAACAGTATCATTGTAACCAAGAGAAGTACAATTGTTATGCCTAACAAACTTGAAGCTTTACTGTTGTTTAAACCTGAGCTAATGAAGATTAACATTAACTTTATGTTCTAAGAGTAAACAAGAATGATGTAGGGACAGACAATTTGGCATTGGGTGAAATGTAAATTATGTATTTATTATATTCTTTTCGTTTTATAACTAAATTTATGGCAGCATTATTCCTGGAGGCCAGGAAATGGAAACAATCGTGTGTCCTTCACTAGATGATTCAAGAAGAAGATGTGGTACATATATACAATGGAATACTACTCAGCCATAAGAAACGATGAAGAGCTGTCATATGCAACCACATTAATAGATCCTGAGAATATCATGCAACATGAAGTAAGTCAGGCAGAAAAAGTTAAACATATAATTTTTTTTCGTCCTTTTAATTCTGGTGCCTGCACTAACATGGGTTTTGAGGCTGTTTTGAATAGTGGCTAGGAGCTTGAGAAAGACTTGGGATCAAACCTCATTTCCCCTCTTGGTGGGCCTCATCTGGCCTTTGTCGCATCATCTGTAAAACGGGCACGGGTATGTCCCCTGCAGCATGGTTCTACAATTTAAAAAACGATAATGTGTGCATTATACTAAGTGCTACCTGGCACATTGAAAATATCCAATAAGTGAAACTAATTATTATTAAAGCTAGAAAACCAACACCACTCAATAAAGTTAGTTTAGAAACAAATAACAAGATTGAAGTAAAGAATGTGAATAGCTGCTGTGTATGTTAATGTTAAATCTGTGAATTCCAGTGATCATGCTTTATCTGTCCATAATCCCCAAGGTATAGTAAATATTTGCCACATACATGTGATCACTTCCTTTTCTTTTTTCTTCCTATATTTTACCCCAGAAGAAGGCACTGAGGAACCAAGCCTGTGTATATTTACCTGATTACCCTCTAGCATTTCTCTAGCTATTTCTTTAGATTGGTTTTAGACCCTGGAAAGAATGAGTTTGCCTTTTGACTCCTAGGACTTCTGTCTAGGGGTTCTGTGTTGAATTGTCAGTTCTCTCAGCCATTCATTGCCTAGCTATTCATTGCCTAGTGTGGGGTTGTTAAAAACAAAGATTTCATATTATAGATGTGGGCATGGCTCTCTGGAAATCTCTGTTCATATACCTATATACTCCTCAGTACAGATGCTCTAAATTTAGACAGGAAGAAAATTTGTGATTAATGCCAGATTGCATAGTTGACTAGTTTTTCGTAAATCCTGCAACTTCCTGACATGAATGAAGGAAACACTGCTCAGCATTACAGCCATGAAAACAGATCTCTAACAGGAGCAGACAGCAAGGAAATATGCCTTCCAATGACTGAACTGAACTTGTTAAAAATATTGATCCTTCCTTCTTTGGTGTGGCATAATTTTAAATCACGAATTTGCCTAAATTTGCCTTTTGACTCCTAGGCCTTCCATCTAGGGGTTCTGTGTTGAATTGTCAGTTCTCTCAGTCATTCATTGCCTAGCTATTAAGACACTAGATCGGCGTCTGGCAAATATTGGACACTCAAACACTGTTGGCAAGAATGCAGCACAGACCCGGCAGGGTGTTTGATGGCAGTATGGAGTGGTGGATGACAAAAGCTGGCCCTCATAAAATGTACAGTCTAGTGGGAGTAAATATTCATTATTATAATTATACTTCCCCAAAAAATGACTCTTGAAATAATGCTAAATATACTGCTCACAAAAATAAGGGGATATTACAAAACAAGTATGAAGCAATAAAATATTCCCTAATTTTTGTGAGCAGTATATAATGAAGGATGCTTACATAGTACCTATATCAAGGGTTCAAGGAAAGACATTTTTTGAGGAAGTAAAATTCTAGCTAGAGATTGACATGAAGAAACAAGTAATAGACCTGAGAGAACCAGGGTTCCAAATGTTTAGGAAGATATTTGTAAGGGTTCTAAAGCTTCAGGACCCAACTAATAGATTATTCATCAGCCAATGAGTCCAGCTGCCATGTAAAAATATGGACCCAAATGTTGCCAGGTTCTCATTTTAAAAGAGATACCCAAAACTAGATTCTTATGTGTAATCTTGTCATTACTGCACAAAAAAACACATATGAACACTGACATTTATAATCTCTATTTAAGCTGATGCTAAGAAGTTATGTTTAGTTGGGGGCAAGAGTGGGTCACATGATTAAAGGAGAATTTCAAGACTACTGAACAGCATTAGTGAATCTCCAGAGCAATAAAAGGCTTTATGTTCCTGAGGATATAATGTGGCACATAGGCAGAGATAAGAATGGTGATGTAGCTGAGTCTGGTTTATGCTGCATAGCAATTGTTTTAAGGCTTGTTTTTTTTTCCCTAAGGACTGTAGGACAGTAGGGAGTCACAATAGAGTTTTAGGTAGAGTGTGCGGGGTGGTAATTGCTAGATGCTAGTGTGTCAAATCAAGTAGATAGCTATCTTCCCAAGAAGTGGATCTCTTCTAGACCCTCTGCCATTCAGAGTCAGAATTTTAAGACGCTTCCATTATCCACTTAACACATCAATAATCATAATTGTGAGCTTCTAAATTATTCAGACAAAATCTAAGATGTCATAGCTGATAGTGATTTTGAAGATGACCCATCGAGTACCTGCCATGTTAAGAGGCAAAAAAATATCTAAATATATTAATCTGGCCCTGGCCCATTTGCTCAGTGGTAGGTCATCAGCCTGGCATGTGGAAGTCCTGAGTTCAATTCCCAGTCAGGGCACACAGGAGAAGCACCCATCTGCTTCTCCACTCTTCCCCCTCCACCTCCACTCTCTCTCCCTCTCTTTCTCTCTCTTTCTCTCTGTTCCCTTTCTGCAATCAAGGTTTGATTGGTTCAAGTACATTGGCCCCAGGCACTGAGGATGGCTTGATAGAGCCTCTGCCTCAGGTGCTAAAAATAGTTTGGTTGTGAGCATGGCCCCAGATAGGCAGAGCACTGGCCCCAGACGGGATCCCAGTGAGGGATCCAGGAGTCTATTTCCTGTCTTCCTGCTTGGGGGGGATATATACATATATATATGCATCAAAGGTATTCCTCTTTTAGGTGCAATAGATCTATAGAACCCAGCATCTACTAGCCCCCTGCTCTTTTCACGAATCCATACCACTCTCTAAATATTTTCATTATTCTTAAAAGAAGTCTATATTACAACATTATAGTATCATTTGTCAATCAGAATTTGCTTTCTCAAACATTCTAAAGAGTGTAACAATCACAAAATAAACGTGTTGCACAAATAATATATTGGCTGTATATTACACTATGCATTGACTATATCAATGTAGCTATGATTAATTATGTTCAAATATCTTCATGTAGACAATAATTTATTTACAATTATAGAAACACTAAAAGAATACTGTAAAAGTTTTACCATTCACTCTGTAGAACTATCATTGCTCATTATAAGACAGCTAATACAAAAATGTTCAATGAAAAGCACATTGGCATGGACAGAAAATAATCTTTATGACCATCTTTAACACTACCTGGAAAAGCTATCTGACTGCTTTGCATCCTAGTTTTATCATAATAGTAATCTTGGTTAACATTTTCTTAGCACTCATTATGAGCCAAATACAATTAACATTTTCATAGTAATGTATAAACTATTACATGTTTTAAAATCTTGAGTCTTTAATTATTTCAGCAATCATAGGATGTAGCATTATTATTTCACAGATAGGGAAATTGAGAACCAGACAAAAGTTAAACAACTAAGAAGTCTCAGAATTGGGATTTGAACTCAAACAGTAGAGCTCCAGAGCTTACAATTGTAACTGATACATAATTTCACTGTCTATTCCCTGATTCCCATATTACTTTTTAAAAATGCAAACAATGTAAATGATCTCTGTTTAGAGAAAATACAACTACCATTAGATTTAAGAAAATAAGGTAATCCCAGTGGTGATATTCAGTCAGTTCACACCGGTTCAGCAGAAACTGGTACTTAATTTTTTGGTGAGTTCAGTGAACCAGTTGTTAAAATGGCACTTGTAATCAAGGTCCTCTCTAAGGTAGAAGCCTGGGCAGCTGCCCAATGTGGAAATCACAAATTTACATTTCTTACTCTTTTTTTAACATATTCTAAGTACCTGTAGTAATGTTCATAGGAAAAAGAATGGGATCTTTCTCTTACAGTGAAAAGATGGTTAAGGATAAATCACACAGCCAATGATGCTTGGATAAAAGTGAAGAAAATTGCAAGTGAGGATGCCAATCAAGAAGCAATATGGAAATATCTTAAATAACAGTTTTGTTGTTTTGTCAGGTACAATTTAATATTTTTTCATTAATATTTTAAAACTCTTTCTTATAATCTAGTTTTGTATACCTCTTTTATTTAAGTATAAAATGCACGAATCAATAAATTACCTTTAAATATATCCTTTTTTTATACTTAACAGTCATTAGGCCAGAGAACCAGATGTTAAATTATTTGAATTCCATCACTGGGAAATCCATTCATTTCAGCTTCCATCTTAGTATCATAGGAATTAATTCTGAGAAGACAGAGGAGTTTTGGAAAGACCTTGAAAATTAACTGAGCAGAATTTTAGAGATAAAGTGATATAGGTGATTAAAAGACTGTGTCAATCTCATGGCAGGTGTAGGAGATGGTGGGAAAACATACAGCTAGTAATGGGCACAACTGTGGATGTGCCTAAGAAGGATGCCTGAGATTCAAGATCCAGAGTCCATGGTCCAGCTTGGGAGCCAGAGTTTCCCCACTACTCACACCTTGTGACTCATAATACCTTTACTTATTAAACAGGGACATATTGCCCATTGCACAGCATGGCGCTGGGCATTCCATGAGACAAATTATGTGAAAAATATTTTGGAAATTATAAAGTGAAACATACCTTCCTAATATGTTTAATTTTAGTATTAGTAATAAGTTATTTAAGGCTTACTGGAAAGTAGTGTCAATATCAAGCAAAAAAATAAGGAGAAAATGGTTTAAGCAACAGACATTAATTACTCATATAAAAAAAGAACATTATAAATATATATTTAAGCCTGGCCAGTGGTAGCACAGTGGATAGAGCATCAACCCAGGATACTGAGAGTCCTGGTTCAAAACCCCGAGAGTGCCGGATTTAGCACAGGGTTACCAGCTTGAGCATGAAATCAAAGACATAACCCCAAGGTTACTGGCTTGGTCGCCAAAGTCTCTGGTTTGAAACTCAAGGTCACTGGTTTGACCCCAAGGTCACTGGCTTGAGCAAGGAGTCACTAGCTTGGCCACCACCATGGTCAAGGCACGTATGAGAAGCAATCAATAAACAACTAAAGTGAAGCAACTACAGGTAGATGTTTCTCATCTCTCTCTCCTTACCTTCTTGTCTTTCTCTCTTTAAAAAGAACAACAACAAAATAAACTAACATAAAAACCGAAAGTAAAGGTGCAAATAATATATACCTATAAGCAAAGCAAAATGACAAGCCAGATTCACATTAAATTTATGAAAACGAGTTTTCTCTTAGTGATGACATTGGAGAGACAGTAGAGTTGTAGAATGATATCCTTTTACATAAATTTAAATATAATTTAAGTATAATTATGTACATATACAAATATGTACACACATATGCCATATACATGCATACATACATTTAAGTCATATATAGCTACAGAAATATAATTAAATATGTAATTTTAATTACTTTATTTTTCTATATTTTTCAGGTATTTTATTAAAAAATAAAATATGTGCAAGCATTATGTCAAGATCTATTTATAAAGAGAAGAGAGACACATACACTTGGATAAGAACAAACTACCAAACCTAAATAAATAAGTTACTATCAGGTCAAATAAAACATAGATATAATATGACCATGTATTTTATTTGCTTAGAGAACTGGAAACTGTGGGACATTGTAGAGAGCTCTCGATTCACTTGTAAAATAAATAGACAACGTTTATTGAACATGCCATATGTGTCTGGCATAGTCATATACACAGTCACCTAAAGTTCTCCATCTAACCCTGAAATTTTTATTATTTTTTTTATTTTTTAGTGAAAAGCAGGGAGACAGACAGACTCCTGCATGTGCTCCTACTGGGATCCACCGGGAAAGCCCCCTACTGGGTGATGCTCCACCCTTCTGGGTCCACTGCTCCATTGCTCGGCAACTGAGCCTTCTCAGCACCTGAGGTGAGGCCATGGAGCTATCCTCAGTGCCTGGGGCCAACTTGCTTGAACCACTCAAGCCATGGCTATAGGAGGAGAAAAGAGAGAGGGAGAGAAGAAGAAAGAGGAGGAAAAGGAGGAGGAGGAGAAGGAGGAAGAGTCAGAGGGGGAAAGGTAGAGAAGCAGATGGTCTCTTTTCCTGTGTGCCCTGACTGGGAATTGAACCCGGGACTTCCACACTCTAGGCTGATGCTCTAACTGCTGAGCTAACCATCTAGGGCTGTAACCCTGAAATTGAGACACTATTATTATTCCCATTTTACAGTTGAAGAATCTAAGGATAAGAGTAGTTAATGATGACATATTGCCATTTATGACAACATGGATGGACCTTGAGAACATTATACTGAGTGAAATAGGTAAATTTTTAAAAAAGCTAAGAACTATATCATTTCACACATAAGTGGAATACAAAACTGATAAAAGTGAAGTGGTTACCAGACAAAGGGGATTATGGGAAAGGAGAGTAATGAGGGAAAAATATATGGTGACAGAAAATGATTTGACTTTGGGTAGTAGGTACAGAACATACTCAACAGTTCAAATGCTATAGAAATGTTTACTTGAAAGCTATGTACTCTTACTGACCAATGTCACCCCATTAAATTTAATTTTCTAAGTAAAGTAATAATGATAATAAAGTAGTTAATTAACTCTTGAAGATGTCCCAAGCAATTAGCAGCAAAGTTAGGGTTCACGTGCAGGTCTCTGAGGATTTTAGTTCCCTACTTCCTTATTGATACAATGCCATTGACTGGTGGAAACAACAAATACATGAAAGCGCACCATGGAGAACAGGTAAAAAACAATCAGGCTTTTAAGGCAATACAGGAGCACTGGAAAATATGGGCTGACCACCATATGTCATTCAGAGTTTGTAGTGTTTAAGCAAGCTCATGGCAGGCCATTTTGAAGAAAAGGGACTTATAGTAAGGTCCTCGAAACAAAGCCTATCAACTACACAAGGACTCAGAAAACACCAGATACTGAGAAATATCCCTGCTGCTGAACTCAAACTATAAAGCCTTTGTGGAAATTTGCTATATGACAGTCACTAAAAGAATGACAAAATGTGGCCAATAGAGCAATGATTCAAACAAAAACAAAGCCCACTCTAATACTCCTTTTCTGTTACACTCTAAAGAAATATGCCAAGTATAAAGGAGGGAGACAGAAAAACTATGAAGATTATAGAGGAAAGTGAAGAAAGTAGTAGAGGGCTATAAGCAATAAGTAAGCTGGAGAATAAGACGCCAGAAATAGCTACAAAAGCAAGTATTTCAGCTATGAGACCATTTCTTAGAAGGTGGCAAGCTAAAATAGGGAATGCAGACTTAAAGAGAAAGGGGTACTAATCTTTTCCTGTAGTAAGTGGGCAAACAGTAAAGAAGGTGAAAGCCAGCAAAATAAGTCATGGTCATTAGTTATGCATCTGGTTCAAAGGCTGATAATGTAAAGAAACATTTTAAGATGACACCAAGAAATTTATCTTACACAATCTTAAAAATACAGGCTGTAGTAAAAGTAGGTTTACGGTTGTCCATATGAAAAATACTATAGTAAAGAACAATACAGGCATAAATAAACTCGGTATTTCACATACTCACAACTGTAAACCTACTTTTGCCCGCTGCCCTGGATATACCTCTCTCATAAAAGAGCTCACAGAAGAATAAATGTGTGAATGAGCAAAGTATTGTTTAAATTTTAATTATTATTACACTATAGGAGATAGAATGTGTCACAGCATGAATGACAATTGGTCTGAATAACAGATATGTCCTCTAGCATTTGAAAAGTGAAACTGCATCCTATTTTCTGCTTAAAAAAAATAAAAAACACCTCTGTGTTCTCCCTGGAAACGATTTCTGCCTTTCATAAAGCCAAATGCTTGTCACCTATTGGTCCTCTTAAATTATCTCTTTGGGCCAGTTGGCTCAGTTATTAAGCCTATCATGAATAGTGAGGTGGTTTCAAAGATAAGGGGAACAAAGAAGCAATTTCCCCTGGGCCTACAGTAGAAAGATAATCTACAAGTGAATCTGGCATTACTGAAGCACTAAAGTCTAATGTATCAGTTGAAACAAAGGATGAAACATGGGATGACTGGGTATCAATGGAGGGGAAAAAAGTAAATGAGATAAACTGACAATGGGACTAGGATAGATAGATCCCATAGAATGGAAAGACATGAATCAGAGAGATGAGACAGAAAGCAGGGGTGTGGGGACTATTGTTTGATAGAGGGGAAGACACAGCAATCATGAAACAGGGAAAGGGGGTATACTACCAGAATTAGTATCAGGAACCTTGTTATAATAGAGAAGGAAATGGAAAAAATTAAAGAATATAACAGAGGACTGTAGAAGTCAAAAATAAAACTCATTAACTTAAGCAAATTAATTAAGGCACATATTTTTATGCACTATCTGCATCCAGCCTGTATTTGTGATTGCATGAGTTTTGGATGACTAAAGTACACAGAAATGTTAATAAACTGAAGAAAAATGTCTTCAGACTACCAGGGAAAATGGGAACACATCTATTGAGTAGACTGAGATGGATGGTAGGATTTTCAAGATTGTGGCTTATGCAGTCAATTCAATTCCCCTCTATATGGAACCAGAAAGAATGACTGGTTTCCCTCTGGGTTTGAATTTCAAGTGTCTCATATCTGGTCATTGTTGCATGCTATGACATAATTTCTGGTGCTGTCGGGGGAAGCCACAATGGAATTAAGGGAAAGAAATACAGAGACTTGCAGAGGATAAATGAGCAAATTATGACCTGTAAATCATACCATATGACCCTTTCATGACCTGCTCTAGCCTAACTCCTCCCTGAAATAAAAGTTTCATGTCCCACTTGTTCCATGGCTTTTTGATGCTTCACAAAGGTTCTCTGCATATGGAGAACTCCCAGAAAAATCAGTGGTTTCTACCAGAGGTGGATTAAATGGTGGGTGCACTGGATGCACACCTTGGACCCCGACTTCTGAAGGGCCCCGCAAAACCGCAACTATACACTTTTTTCCTAATGACACCAAGTTTAAGAAGCACAATATTTTTTTTCTGTATCTGGGGCCTAAACTGACTTCAATCCACCTCTGGTTCCTACTGTTATTAAGACAAAATGTTACTAAAATAAAAATACAATGATGGGGCTGAGCCGGGAGAGAGGGGAGGATCGAAAGAGAGAGTGTATAGTGAGTTGAATGTATCCCCAAAAGAGATGTTCAAAGTCTTAATCCCCAGTATCTGAGAATGTGACCTTATTTGAAAATAGGGTGCTTGGAGATATAATTAAGAGGAAATCATACTGGATTCAAGTTGGCCCTAAATCAAATGGCTTGGATATAGAGACACACAGGAAAGAAGGTCATGTGACAAGGGAAGCATAGATTGCAGTAATGCAGCTACAAGCCAAGGAATGTGAAGGAATGCTACACGCCACCAGAAGCTAGGAAGAGACAAAGAAGGATACTTCCCTAGAGCCTTCCAGAGGTACTATGGCTCTACTGATACCTGATTTAGACTTCTGGTCTCCAGAACTGTCAGAGAATAATTTTTTGCTGTTTTAAGCTGCCTTGTCTATGGAACTTTGCAGCCTTAGAAAACTAATGAAGTGAGACAGGGAGGGTACATGGAAGGAACAGAGGATAGACTCATGCGTTCTCTTTCACTTGACCATTTAATCTATTTCTCCTGAAAAGGAATTTATAAATTGTCTCAGTGTCACCTTGACAACAATATCAGTAGTGCCTATGTCAATAGGTTGTTTCAAAGCATTTTTGGTCTTCTACATTGATCACCATAAAAATGTTTGAGTAGATACCTGCCATCCACTTATATTCGTCTATGTATGCAATAAATAAGTGTTTAATATGCTAACATTTAGTAGACATTATAGTAAAATAAACATAGTAATTAATAAGTGAAATAGATAAAAAAATTGTTATTGATACATAAAGTCATTTTTCTCACTGAACATAAGATATAAAATACTATTAATATTAATAATAGTGTTTTCAGTGAGAGAAATTGGATTGTATGTGCTTTACAATTTTTTCCAAATCTTGCTTTACAACTTTATCATAAAGCTTTGTGATGCCCTGGTTCAAATTTACAGATCTTCAATAGTTGGTCTTAAAATGATTGTTAAAACTATAAAAGTTACCTCAATGGAGATATATAGGCCTGTTGTTGAAAGAGACTTTGTTAAATGCTTTTACTAAATCATGGAACTTATCTTTCAAGCTCAACCACCAATTAATATAAGGTTTTGGTTAAAAATTGGCTAGAGAATTCTACTATCTCTTTTGCTGTCTATCAACTGCATTCTCAAACCAGTCTGAATGTACATTTTTAAAAATTTGATCAAAGTGATCAAATCCATTAAAATTTCTCATATAAAGGATACTGAGATGCTTAGAAAAGCTCAAAATCCCATTTTTGAGAATAAGCATCCAGATATGACAGGTATTATGGATGATATACTTAATATTTTAAAAAACAAACTCACACAATGATGAAAACCTTCCCACACATTTGTTTTTAAATGCTTTTTCTATTCCATGATTTTCTTTTTAAAGGTAGTAATTTTTCTCATTGTTAAGCCATTTTTACTTGGAAAATACAAATTAAATGTGACACCACCACAATAGAAACAAGCTTCCTTTATAGGAGAAATGAGTAAGGCTTTATAAGGTGTGCTTTTGCAGATATAGGAAATGGAACTAATCTCTCCCAATAAAAATATTAAAAGAATCCCATCCACATAATGACTCATCAATATCTTTGAGAGGGGAAATGCCAAACCCTTTTATTCTAACCAAAGCAGGCATATGTGTGCATATGGCATGTGTACACAAACTCATATATATGTACTCATCTGTAAATGTGTGTATATATGTATGTGTGTGTATATATACCACATACTATATACTATGTGCTATACACACGCAATATACATACCACATAAATACATATGTATATACATATGTGTGTATGCAAGTATAGGTATGTATACATATATGCAAATGTATAGTGATCCATTTATACATACCATACACTATGTACATATTATGTGTGTTTTCTATGCTATTGAGTTGGCTCTGAATCCTAACAACCCTGTGAATGTGATGTCCACAGTGTTCTGTCCTCAACAACCCTGCTCAGCTCCTGTAGACTCATGCCTATGGCTTCTTTTATGGGTCAATCTCATATTTGTTCTTTCTCATTTCCTGCTGCATTCTCTTTTCCCCACATTATTGTCTTTTCTGAAGAAAGCCTGCCTTTTCATGATGTGCCCAAAGTAGGAGCTTCAGTTTTGTCAATTTTGTCTCCAGTGATATTTCAGGCTTAATTTTCTCTAGAACCCCCCTATATTTGTCTTTTGGTGTTGCAGGGTATTTGCAGAACTGTCCTCCAACTCGTATTTCACATGAATCATTTTAACCCTGTTCACTATCCACTGTTTGCTTCCATATATAGTAATTGGGAATACAGGGTATATATGATCTTAGCCTTGGTTTCTTATGATACAATTTAGCCCTTGGTAATCTTTCTTAATTCTTCCATTGCTGACCTTTTAAGTCTTAGCTGCCTCTTGATTTCTTGGCTGCATACTATAATACTATACATCAGATAGCCACACACACTCTGAGAAAAGAAAGATTCTGGCTTAGAATCAATCCTCCCCTATTACTACCGAATCACAACAGTATCTGGCACTTTGCATATAATATTTCATGCTATCCTCATAATGGTTTTTGAGAACTGGATACTATTATTGTCCCCATTTATAGGGAGGAAAAATAAAATAATAAGGAATGTTAAGTAAGTTAAATAGTGGAGTAAGTAAGTAACTATGGGTCATACCAATTGTCAAAAGTTGGTGTTGAAACCAGAGCTTTCTGATTCTAATGCTGATGCTCCAATATCCATTCCATTCTCATTTCTTATTTTGATGGGATGTAGGTAAGGAGGTAAAGAACTCAAGTAAATATAAGGAGGTCCTTGCGAATGCTCAGTGTCTCAAATGGAGTAAAATCGAGATGTAGTCTAATTAGGAGTGGTTAGAGGCTGAGAATAAAAGCTTTTTGTAAAATTTTGCTTAGGGTTCATTCAGATTTGTGATCTCATTATATGAACAGTTGAAATGAACACTATTACATAAGAAAAAGGAGTATAAAAAGTACAGAACATTATCATGCTGTGTGAAACTCTGTCTTGAGACTTTTTTTAGTACTCAAAGCAGTTATAGACAATGCATGCCAAAGCTTTAAGAACTAGAGCAAAATAATAATGCAGGAAAGAAGGTCAAGTGCAGTCAAATTACTTTTTTCTCTTTTAGTATTTTCATGTCCTGATTCAGTAACTCCTGGCATGCTCTTTGGACATCCATTATGTATGTACAAGCAAAATGTTTCTGGCATCTAGTCACAAAACAGCCCTCTTCTGTCTGGTTGGTTCTTTATAACATTTGGTGTATTATAAATGTGAACAGTATATTTAGGAGACAAAAGAAAATTTTGTTTAAAAAAAGAGAAGAGACAGTTTTTCTCATGCAGGGCTCTTAGTCCTGGTTGCCAGAAAAGCAGATGAGAAAATGGAAAGTAGCTAGAGCGTTTTTGCTGGCGAGTTGGGCCCAATTCATAATGAGAAAGGAAGAAATACAACATAGGTTGTACGGCCAGCATAGTCCCCAGCACAATGTAGGTGCAATGGAGACCAATAGCATAGAGAGGTGCTGAGGAGTAGTAGGGAGAGCCAGGGGAAATAACAGGGGCATAAAGAGAAGGCAATAGCAAAATATGAAAACTCAGAGTCCTGGCAGAGAAACTGAGGATGAAGATCGGAAACACATGTTAAAAGGAGACCTGGGCAACACATATGAAAAATCTTGTAGTTCTGATGAATGGTCTTTGTTTAGTTTAAGCCAGGTTTCGGTGGGGTGCCAGAGCTTGTTTTTGACTCTGGCCTCTGACTAAAAGGGATTAAAAAAGTAGAAGACACCTAGACATTTGCTTTCTATTTTCTTTCTCCTCAATTTTCAAAGTAAAAAAAAAATTGAATGTAAACAGAAAATGGATTTAAAAACTGGGACATGAAATATTGTGCAATGCTCATTCCAGTAAAATAAAATTAATAGGATCTGAATTGTGTAGCTATTATGTTCCAAACACTAAATTACCTTTAAGAGAATTATTTATTCAAACACCTCTATTTTAGAGTATGTAGAGAAACAAAATTGATGATAAATTGATTTTTTTTATATATATATATACAGGGACAGAGAGAGAGTCAGAGAGAGGGATAGATAGGAACAGACAGGAATGAAGAGAGGTGAGAAGCATCAATCATTAGTTTTTCGTTGCTGTCGCAACACCTTAGTTGTTCATTGATTGCTTTCTCATATGTGCCTTGACTGCGGGCCTTCAGCAGACCGAGACACCCCTTGCTGGAGCCAGCGACCTTGGGTCCAAGCTGACGAGGTTTTGCTCAAGCCAGATGGGCCCGCGCTCAAGCTGGCAACTTCGGGGTCTCGAACCTGGGTCTTCCTCATCCCAGTCCAATGCTCATTCACTGTGCCTCCTCCTGGTCAGGCAAACTGATAATTTTTTAAAGTGGGTAGTGGCTAAGTAAACTTATACCTTTCTATTTAATTTTGTATATGTTTAAAATTTTCCAAATTAAAACATTAAATTACAAAATATTAGCAAAGTAAGCTTAAATTGTGTTATACTGATAAAAATTCAATTTGATAGACTTTAAATGTCTTAGTAAAAGTAAAAAATAAATGCTGAGTGATAAAGGTGGAATATAGACCTAAATCTCACTATTCTCAGAATGAACAATCTTAATACTACAGAAGCAGGAGAAACATCATATGCTCAACATATAAATTATGAGACTAGTTTCCACCTCAAATTTCTCATTGTTATATCATAGTGTGGTATCAGAGCAGGAACAGAACAAAGACATTTAACTTCTTTCTAGATACTTTGTGAACAGTATATTGATATCAGAACAGCATTTGTCCCATTACCTAAGTTTTGTCAGATATTGAGCAAGTGAATCTCGGTCAATAATAACATCAACACGAGTGTCTCTCATTCTTCCAAACTTGAATTGCTGTTTTACAATATGCCAAAGTACAGTGTTAAGAGCACAAAATATAGAGTTTGGTAGACCTGAGTCTATCATTACAGCTCTGTGAACCTGGTAAACTAACTACTATATATTACTGCCTCAGTATCCTCCTTTGTAAAATGGAGACAATACCAACATATAGCATAGACGGTCATGATGGACAGCATAATGAGAAAATGTCAGTAAAGTACTGAGCAAAGTATATGGTTCATGACAACAAATTCAAAAGTTACTGGTCATTTTTATTAATGTGAACTCTGTACTGTAGGATCATAGAAGTCTCCCCGATGGGCTGTTATTTGGTGAGATCTAAAGATTGAAAGGAATTTGATTACTAAAAAAAAGAAAGGGAAGGCCATTCAAAGAGAATGAAATATCAAGTGCAAAGATTTGAAAGCATGAACACCATGGGGTCTTGTGCTATGTAGTGGAACCATAAATGAGGGGAGGGAACCACAAGAAAAAAGTTTGAAAAACTGGGTTTCAGCCATCTTGCAAAGCCCATGAATAAGTTGTGTTGACTAGAGTACACTGGCTGTCAGTCTTCCTGAAAAATATTCATCTGGAGTAATCATTAAATATGCAGATAACCAGAATTTCTCACTAGAAATTGTAATTAAGAAGGTCTTGACTGGAGCTTGAAAATGTGTTTTTAACAATTGTTCTAGGTAATTTTTATCTTCAGAAAAATTTCAAAATTAATAGATTTAGAACATGTATGTGTATGTTGTACAAATATTACATATAATATCTCTATATGTGATATTCACATAGTCTACAAACAAAATTAGAATATTACTATATCTTAGAAATATAAACAGAGAATATTCATAATTAAATATATGAAACATTCATCTATTCTATATATTACTGTAGAATGACTATCTTATAGTCTATAAATAAAAATAAATGTTTATGGCCCTGGCCAGTTGGCTCAGCAGTAGAGTGTCAGCCTGGTGTGTGGAAGTCCTGGGTTTAATTTCCAGTCAGGGCACACAGGAGAAGTGATCATCTGTTTCTCCATCCCTGCCCCTGCCCCTCCCCCATTTCTCTCTCTCTCTCTTTCCCTCTCCCACAGCCCTGGCTCATTCAAGGAAGTTGGCTTCAGATGCTTAGGATGGTACCATGGCCTTGCCCCAGGTGCTAGAATGGGTTGGATGCTGAGCAACAAAGCAATGGCCCCAAATGGGCAGAGCATTGCCCAATGGGGAGCTTGCTGGGTAGATCCCAGTCAGGTCGTAGGTGGGAGTCTGTATCTCTCCCTCCCTGCTTCTCACTTAATAATAATAAAATGAATAAATAGTTATATATTTCATATGTATGTTAAATTTCATATATGTATATAAAATATATGTATGTATGTATAGTCTCTATGTAAATATAAAAATATCTTTTGTATTTCTGCTCTGTTAGTCAAGGTTCTTCAGAGAAAAAGAACCAGTAAGATAATATAGATAGGTAAATAGATAGATAGATAGATAGATAGATAGATAGATAGATAGATAGATGATAGATAGATAGATAGATAGATAGATAGATAGATAGATAGATATAGACATGAAAGAGAGAGAGAGAGAGAGATTTTTTTATATAAGTAATTGGCTCACATGATTATGAAAGCTAAGTGCCACAATCTGCCTTCTACAACCTGGAGACTCAGGAAAACCAGTGGTACAGTTTCTGTACAAGTTCAAAGGCCTGAGAACTAGGAGAGCTGATGGTGTAAGCTTTGGTCTGAGGGCAGAAGATCAAAGTCTCAGCTCAAGCAGTCAAGCAGGGAGACAGTAACTTCTCCCTTTCTCTGCTCTTTTGTTCTATTCAAGCTCCCAACAGACAGGATGAGGTCCACTCAAGTTGGGGAACGCAGTCTTTTTTACTCAGTTTACCAATTCAAATACTAATCTCCTCTGGAACCACTCTCACAGCCCCACTCAGAAATAGTAGTTAGCTGAAGATCTGGGTACTCCATTAACCATCACATCAACATGTAAATAGCATCAAATTGGGCTCATAAATTATTTCTTCTCCTTTTTCTAGTGGGGTAGTGGGAAGGATCCTTCCTTTGGATTGTATTCTTAGGCACCTAAAGAAGAGAGACTGAGAGACCTCACCAATAGAGAATAATACCTGATTATTTAGTGATGTGCTCAAAATGTTCTGGAAATCCTTGCTGAATGCTTGAGCATTCTTAACCACCACCCACTGATTCATCTAAGGTCATATTAGATGTGGAGCTTAGCACAAAAAAGGAAATCTTCCCTAATTTTCTGCCAAAACATTTTAGACAAGATGGCACCTTACCTTCTCAGTTGAATTGTGCATTTTCTTAAGAAAATGAACTCTTTTCTGCATCCCTTTTATGATCTACAGCATGCACTAATAATTAAATATTAATTGATTAGGAAAGAAATAAAGGAAGTATGTTGTTAGGTTTGTCACAGAGTCAAACATCTTCAGGGCTACAAGGAGTTTTATCAACCACTATGCAAAAAAATCATGAATTGTCTGCAGGCTTACAAATTAAATGGAAAAAATTGGTTTCACTTGTCGGAAGTATGTGCAACAACATCGGTTAAAGAAAATACTATATATAATAATTTAAAAACAAAACTCCCCAAGTAACAGAAATAGTCAAATGCCAAAACACTGGAAGGTATCAACATTAGTTTTCCTTGAAAAAAACTGCATGAAAACCTCAAAAATGTGTGCAAATATGTTTTAGTGCTCAGTTAAAGAAAATGTTATTTCTTGGAGAGAGTAATATTGTGGAATTTTATTATATGGGAAACTAGCTATAAAAACAGAATTTCCTAAACAAATCTTAGTACTAAAATATAGCCAAGCTGAAGACTAAAGGTATCCACTGCTCAGGCGTATCTTGTATGCGGATGGTCGGCGTTGCCAGGTAAGAACACCTATACAGGAGTGGGGGTCAAGAAAATTCCTTGAAAACAAAAAGAATTTCTATATCCCCCACAGAAAAGCATACAAATAATAAGAAAGCATTGGTGGGACAGGAGGGTGGGAGGCAGAATCTTGCTTAGTAGTCTTCCTCTTTTTTTTTTCTTTTTATTTTATTCATTTTAGAGAGGAGACACAGTTTGAGAGAGAGAGAGAGAGAGAGAGAGAGAGAGAGAGAGAGAGAGAGAAAGGGGGGAGGAGCTGGAAGCTCAACTCACATATGTGCCTTGACCAGACCAGTGCAGGGTTTTGAACTGGCAACCTCAAGTAGTCTTCCTTTTAGCAAATAATCATTTTTAAAAAATAAAGCACCCTCTTTTCCTGACAGTCTCCTACTTGCCTAACACTACCAAATACAGTAAATTAGCTTTCTAACTCCTGTTATTACTCTTTCTAGAGACGGAGCCATGGTTTTAAAGGGCAAGAAAAAGAAAAGGCACTGAAAAACGAAAGCATTTGTAATGTCAGTCTACATGCAAAGAGTTCTGTATGTTTTCAAATAGAGGGCACTCTCAAACACATAACTTTCTCCTGATAAACTTTTAACATAAGAGAAATAATGTATGTATCAGTGAAATATAAAAAGGGAGGGAGTTTCATTTCACTTTATAAAAGACAGTTTTCTCCTTCTTTCAGGAAAAAGGAAACATCATCATCATTTTGAAACCTCTGAATACAGAAAAATAAATGACTCACTGAAAAGCATACAAAAAGGAATTAACAGCTACATTTAGGTATTGTACAAATCACTTAAAATAAGTTAAAAAGACAAAAAATTAAGGATGAAATTGCATTCTAGAATTCTCTAACTTCAACTTAAAAGTAAAAAAATAAAATAAAAATCTATTTGAGTTTGAAAAAATGACAAAAACTAATATTACATATAAAGCTTAAAAATGGTAATTCTGCTTTTTTTTTCCTTTTTAAGTGAGAGAAGGGGAGATAGTGAGACAGACTTCCACATGTGCCTTATGTGGACCAATGCTCAAATAAACTGAGCTACTTTTAGCTTCTGAGGCTGACACGCTTGGACCAACGGAACTATTCTCAGTCCCCAGGATTATGCTTGAAACAATCAAGCCACTGGCTGTGGAAGGGGCAGAGGGAGACAAGGGGGAGAGAGGTGGGGAGAGAAGCAGACTGTCGCTTCTCTTGTTTGCCTGATCAGAGATCAAACCTGCGACATCCATGTGCCTGGCTGGTGCTCTATCCACTGAGTCAACTGGCCAGGGCCATAATTCTGCTTTTGATATGAACACAACAAAACTGAGCAAATCAACAGACGACCTTGGCAATTAAGTTCAACACCATTTAGAAATAAGCCAGTGAATGGAAAACAATATAAAATGTATTTATGAGATTATTTTAAAATGTAACGGTGAACTGGGGCTGTGAATTCTGAACATGTTTACATGGGTAAAATGTTATTAAATTGGTAAAATATATTTGACATGTATGAAAGAAAATATTTCAGAATTATACAAACTAGAGGATTAGTAACAGCTCTTTAGAACCATCTAAATATTTTTTCTGTAAAACATAAATACATGATCAGATAATGTACATTATGAGAAAATGTCAAAGCAGGAATCAGCTTTGACAATAGGAGAAATATTGGAGAACCATGTGGTAAAGGATACTACAAAAGCTAAAAATGTTTCTTTTGGTAATCAGCATATTTTAAAGTCATGCCAACAATTATATTCATCATATACTTATGCAAATCAGGTCAATATCATCATAACAAATTCAGGCCAGATACCTCTGAGCTTTTTACATAAGGTAAATAATAATAACACAGATCCCTATTTCTTGTGTTATCTTTTGGAAAACATGATTAAATTTTCCTCCTTCTTCCCTGGTGTGTTCTGACTGGGTGCTTAATGCCTAGTAGGTACCTGACAGGCAGCCAGACACTCTACAAAGGTATGTATGGCAAATAGGTGATAGTTCAGTTTATTAATAATTCCAAACACCATAGTTTATTGATACAGATCATATTATACCAGCATTTCAGGCAACAATTTATTATTACCTTGCAAGTATTTACTGTTTTAAATTTTCCAACTCATCTATGTAGTTAATGTCTGGTGGTATATAAAAATAATACAATATATACAACAAAATGCTAACAATTTAAACAACATTTTCAGGTGAAATGCTGTTACCAATTGGTTATAAATACACAGATAAACAAAAAGTTCAACATACTCATATGAATTTAAAGTAACTATAAAGTTTTGCTTTTTTCCAAATTTTGTTTCAAGCAAACATCATATTTATCTACAATTGGTTATTATTCAAGGGAAATATAGGCATTGTATATAATGTAGCTGACTATACACTAATCATAAGTTATAACTTATTATATACTAATCATATGCTACATTATACTTTATCCTAATTATAAACTATAGTATAATTTGTATTAAAGTTTGTGGAAGACCAAAATGAAGATTATTTTGTCTCTAATGTGATAGGAGTATTTATGTTGATATCATATTTGAGATTATAGAAAAGAAATCAAATGACAAGAAAAAGTAATAAAGGATTTACTTGAATACATATTCTAGCTTTACTCTGCTGAATTGAAAATGACTCTGAGTGAAAATAAACATTAGCTGATTTATATGTGAAGCAATTGCTAATGTTTTAGTAATAAAAATGTGTTTCTTTATTATTATTTTTTTTTAGTGAGAGAGAGACAGATACAGACAAGAAGTGAGAGAGATAAGAAACATCAACTCATAGTTGTAGCACCTTAGTTGTTCACTGATTGCTTTTTTATTTGTGTCTTGACAGGGACTCCAGCAGAGGAAGTGTCCTCTTACTCAAGCCAGTGACCTTGGGCTCAAGCCAGTGAACATGGGGTCATGTCTATGATCCCACACTCAAGCTAGTGAACCTGTGCTCAAGCTGCTGACCCCGTGCTCAAGCCAGTGACTTTGGGGTTTCAAACCTGGGTTTTCAGCATCCCAGGCTGATGCTCTATCCACTGTGCACCACCTGGTCATACAAATTTTTCTTTTTTATTTTGAATAAAATATTTTAAAAAGTAATATATTAAGAAGAAAGCTTTTAATTATTCATGCTTATATTGTTAACTTTAGGTGCATCATGACAATGACATTGATAGTTGAAGACTACAGGATGACAAAAAGAAAATATATTTTACTGATTGAACTTTCTTTCCAGTTCAAAAACAGTGGGTGTGCATGAGTATCTATGTATCCATGTAGCTATCTAATTATTGATCTGTCTTTCTGTCTGTTAGAAGATGAAAGAGGGAAGGTACCAATGTCCTACTGACAATTTTGCCTAAGTCTGGTCATATAAGAGATGGTATTTCCATTTAAATCAAATTATCCTTAACAGGTATAATTTCTAAATACCAGTGAACTTTTTAGGAATAAATTACCCTAATTATTTGAGCTTAAATGTTATAGTTTAATGTTTTCAGTTATTTGTATTCAAATTTCAAGATAAAATCTCCTAAATTATAATTTTTCTATGCAAATGTCCCTCTAGCTCAATTTAGATCAAGAAATATCCTACAATCAACAAATTAAATACCTTCTCAGAGTCATATAATATAATCTGGTTTCCTTATTCCAGCCTTTTATTGTGATGTCAATCTTGCCATAGACAAACTATTTGTTTATATTACTACTGTCATCATAAATATAAACTCATAATTTTCCTTTAGGTTAGTTCTTACATTATGTATTATTTTATTAAAATTAAACAATAATATTTAATAAATACCTCTTTTGGGGAATTATTTTTCAAAACCTGCAAGTAACAAAACATATTGCACCCTCATAAGTAGGCCCAGGTGGTTCCAGGCTGAACTTTAGCAATCACCTAAATAATAATGAATGCTCATCATTCTCAAACTATTTCAAAAAACTGTAGAGGTGGGAACTCTCCTAAACATTTTACAAGGCTAGCATCACCCTCATAATAAAGCCAGAAAAGAACACTACCAGGAAAGAAAACTATAGACCAATACCCTTGATAAATATAGATCCAAAAATTATCAATAAAATAGTAGGAAAATTCAGCAATACATCAAAAGCATCAATCATCATGATCAACTGGAATTTATACCAGGGATTCAAAGATAGTTCAAGATATTCAAATTAATCAATGTGATACATCAAATTAATAGAATGAAATAATTTGTGATAATCTTGATAGACACAGAAAATGCATTGGATAAAATTCATTGTCCATTCATGATAAAAAAAAGAAACTCTTAATAAATTAGATACAGAGGCTATATCTGTAGTCATAGTGAATAAAGCATTGACTGGAATGCTGAGGTCGCCAGTTAGAAATCCTGGGCTTACCTGGTCAAGGCATATGTGGGAGTTGATGCTTCCTGCTCCTCCTCCCCTTTTCTGTTTCTCTCTTCTCTCTAAAATAAATAAATTTAAAAATCTAGAAAAAATCAAATTAGATATAGAAAAAACATACCTCTACATGATAAGAACCATTTATGATAAGATCAAAGCTAATATCATACTCAATAGTGAAAAGTTGAAAGCTTTCTCTTTAAGACCAAGAATAAGACAGGGTGTGTGCTCTCTCCAAAGAAGATATACAAAAGGGCAACGAGCACAGAAAGATGCTCAACATCACTAATAATAGGGAAATGCAAATCCAAACCACAATAATACTTCATTCTTGTCAGAATGGCCATCATCAAAAAGGCAAGAGATAACAAATGTTGGTGAGGATATAGATAAAAGGAAACCCGTATACACTATTGGTGGGAGTATAAATTGTTATAGTCACTATAAAAAACAGTATGGGAATACCTCAAAAAATTTAAAAATATAATCACCATATGATCTAGCAGTCTTAATTCTGGCAATATATACAAACGAAACAAAAACACTAACCTGTAGAATAAAAGCCAGCATTACCCTAACATCAAAACCAGGTAAAGACATTGAAAAAATTTACAGGCCAGTATCTGGTGAATACAGATGCAAAAATTCTTAACAAAGTATTAGCAAACCAGATTCAACAATATATCCAAATAATTACACACTATGACCAAGTAGGATTCATGACAGGGATGCAAGGACAGCTCAAAATCTGTAAATCAACCAATGGGACACATCACATTAACATAATAAAGAAGAAAAAACATATGATCATCTCAATAGATGCAGAAAAAGCATTTGGCAAAATTCTACATCATTTTTTGATAAAAGCACTCAGTGGTTATATAAGGAACGTTTCTCAACATAATAAAGGCCATATATGACAAATCCACAGCTAATATGATATTCAATGGTGAAAAGTGGGAAACCTTGCCTCAAAAGTCAGACACAAGACAAGGATGCCTGTTATTACTACTTCTAGTCAACATGGTATTGAAGGTCCAAGTCACAACAATCAGACAAGACCAAGAAATAAAGGCATCCGAATTGGAAAATAAAAGTTAAACTCTTACTATTTGCAGATGACATGATAATCTATTGAGAAAACCCTAAAGACTCCACCAAAAAATACATTATAACTAATAAATGACTTAAAGATGTAGGATACAGAATCAATATTCAGAAATGTTACATTTCTATACACCAATATGAACAATCAGAAGAAATTAACAAAACAATCTTATTTACAATGGCATCAAAACTATTAAATATCTAGGAATAAATTTAACCAAAAGAGGGAAATACTATACTCTAAAAATTATGTGACATTGAAGAAAGAAATTGAGCAAGATATAAGTAAATGGAAGGATATAACTTGCTCATAAATTGCAAGGATAGATATGTTAAAATGTCTGAACTACCTAAAGTAATATGTGGATTAAATACAATCATTATTATAATGCCAATGGCATTGATCTCAGATTTAGATTTAATAATCCTAAAATTTATATTGAATCACAAAAGAACCCAAACACCCAAAGTACAAAGTGAGAAGTATCTGATATTAAGTTATACTACAAAGACAAAATGTTCAAAACCGTATGATACTGGCATAAAAAGAGTCAAGTAATAAATCCTCACTGTTATAGTTAATTAATCTATGACAAAGGAGGCAAGGATATATAATGAGTTAAGCACAGTCTTTACAATAAATGGTGTTGTAAAAATTGAACAGATACATGAAAAAAGAAATGAAATTGAGCCACTCTTTATTACACCATGTGAAAGAAAATAAACTCAAAATTGATTAACGACCTAAATGTAAGACTCAAAACCATAAAACTCCTGGAAGAAAACAGGCAGTAAACCCTGACATCACTCACAGCAATATTTTTTTTGGATATATTTCAAGCAAGAGAAACAAAACTAAAAATAAACAAATGGGATTATATCAAACTAAAAAATGTTTGCACAGTGAAGGAAACCATCAACAAAAAAATAATCCAATTAAAAAAAAAAGGGCAGAGGATCTGAATAGCCATTTCTCCCGAGAGGACATACAGATGGCCAATAGACATATAAAAAGGTGCTCAACATCACTAATCATCAGGGAAGTGCAAGTTAAAACCACAATGCGATATGACCTCAGATGAGGATATAAAGAAAAGAGAACCCTTAGATACTGTTGGTAGGATTGTAAATTACAGCCACTATGGAAAAAGGTATGAACATTCCTCAAAAAAATAAAAAATAGAGCCATACAATCCAGCAATTTCACTTCTGGGTATTTATCCAAAGAAAATTAAAACACCTAATTTGAGAAGATCTAAGCCCCCTGTGTTCATTGCAGCATTATTAGTAAGAGCCAAGATCTAGAAGCAACCTAGATATCAACAGATGAATTGATAGAGAAATGTTATATATATTACAATATTACTCAATAATAAAAAAGAATAAAATGCCATTTGTGACAACATAGAGGGTATTGTGCTAAGTGAAATAAGTCAGATACAATGACGAATACTATATGATCTCATATGTGGAATCTAAAAAGCAACAAAATAAATGAATAAATAAAACAAAACAGAAACAGACTCATAGATATAGAGAACAGCTGATGGCTGCCAAAGGGGAAGGGGTGAAAAATATGAAAATATTAAAAATATTTTAAGGAAAAATGGGCAAAGGATATCAATAAATAACAGATATCTGCAATTTCATGTTTTACAATAGCAAGAGATGGAAACATAAATGTCCACTGATGAATGAATAGATAAAACTGTGCTATATCTATATCAATCACAGCTTCTTATTAACTTACATTATATATAATATAAATTACCATCTATTACATATAATAGAATATCATTCTACATTAAAAAAGGAATAAAATCTTCCCATTTGTGTCAAATTGGATGGACCTTAAAAGTATTATGCTAAGGGAAATAAATCAGACGGGAAAGATGAATACCTTATGTTCTCACTTATGTGTAGAATATAAAACAGAAACAAAAATGAAGCCTAAAAACAGGGCCAGATCTGTGGTTACCTAGAGGCAGGGTTGGAGGGAAAGGAGAATAGGGAAAAGGTAATCAAAAGTTACAAACTTCCAGTTACAAGATAAATGAGTACTAGACATGTAACATGCAGCATAACGTCTAGAGTTAGTAGCACTGTATGATTCACATGTAAGCTGTTATAAGAGTAAATCTAGCCTGACCTGTGGTGGCGCAGTGGATAAAGCATCAAACTGGAACACTGAGGTCCCTGGTTCACTACCCTGGGCTTGCCCAGTCAAGGCACATGTGGGAGTTATGCTTCCTGCTCCTCCCCCACTTCTCTCTCTCTCTCTCTCTTCTCTAAAATGAATAAATAAATAAAGATAATTAAAATATTTTTTTAAAAAAAGAGTAAATCTAAAGCATTCTCATCACATTTAAGAACATTTTTGCTATCTCTTTTTATTGTATCTATATGAGATGACAGAGGTTAACTGATCATTTCACAATATATGGAAGTCAAGACACTAATGCTGTAGAGCAGAAATGCATACAGGGATGTATGTCAATTATATCTCAATAAAACTGAAAAAAAAGAAAAATAAAAAAGATACAAGTTTTAAAAATGAATATCTTTGAAGAAGCAATAATACTGAATTTAAAAAAATGATTACTGAGTCTTTTAGTAACACTTTCAAATGTGCACTGTGCTATTATTTCATTAAGGTCCTAACCTTTCTTTAGTTTTCTGAATATTATCATCCTAATACAATACCTCTTAAGGTCTCCCACATATCTTCAGTATTATTGTTCCATAAACTTTACCTTTAATGAAATCAGTGAGATAAATGCAGACAGTGACAATTTGTACCAAATTTTCTAGGACACATGCACTTCTCTGAATATAGAACTAAATTAGATTGAATTTTTATAACATTTAAAGTTCTTTTAAGTAAAGGTCTGAAAAAATGTGTGTACATGTGTATTTTAAACTCAACATTCTAATTTTGTGTTTAAAATGTATAATCACTGCAAGAACCTCTCATGTTAGCGAGGCTTCCAATTTCAATTAAAATTTTTATATTCCATAGCATATTTTTTTACCTTTTGTATACACTGCATTTTATTGTATTTTTTGTGTTATGGAAATAGTCATTTCCGTTGTAGACAATGTAGAAAATACAGATAAGCTCTCTATAAAAAAGAAAATAACAATTGTGTACTTGCTCCATAGACACATATTTTTGGCTCATATTAGTTTCCTTAATATCTTCAGCACTTAATGTTGACCTGCTTCTCATCTCCTCCGTGCCCACGTTTCATGTTGTCTCCATCCTACTGCTGTTATCTAACAACGTAATTTTTATCACTCAGCTCTATTTCTTTTATTCTCTCTCTTCTTACCTCTTTGAGTTGATCTTTAAAGATAATGTACGCATTTCTCTCTTCCACAAAGGCTGTGGTTCTTTCACTTTTATTGAGCTAGTTTTCCCCAAATAAGTAGAAGAACCTTGTCTCATTGCCAGCTCCAGCCAATTTTCCATGACGCTATTCTGCTGACATTCCACATAAGTAGAAATGATCCTCGCAGAACTCGAGGCACAAAGTCGCATTTCACTCTCAGTGTTCAACTTGCTTTCACTGTAGAGACTTGGCCTCACATGAGGGCAAATACTTCTCACTGCCACGCACGTTAAATGATTTTTCGCTCCCACCTAAGATTAAGCTCAGCATTATCTTTCACTGTAAGCTACAGTGCTGCTCTTGGGTCCCTGAATAGCAATTTTCAACAAAGGGCCCACGCTGGCTCCCTGCATGAACTTTCTGGTTTAAAGCATGATGTTATTGATTTGTTTGTACAACTCAAAGGTTTAAATGGTATACACTTTATAACTCGTGTTGGAAAGAAATAACACAAAATCAGATAGAAAATTTATGTACTGTCAAAACCATTAAAAAACCTCACTTATTTATTCCAGAAGCTCATATTAATATGTATGTGTTTATATTTGTGTGTGTGTGTTTACTTTGAAACATGTAAAATACCTGTTAAGCCTTTTTCTTTCATTAAAAAGTTTATAGTAGAAATGTCAAGTTAAGAACAGACAGTAGTCTCTGGAGAAATTTCTATTCATTTCGTTATGGCCAATAGGCATATGAAAAAATGCTCAACATCACTAATCATTAGAGAAATGAAAATTAAACCACAATGAGATATCACCTCACACCAGTCAGAATGGCGCTCATCAGCAAAACAACACAGAACAAGTGCTGGCGAGGATGTGGAGAAAAGGGAACACTCCTGCACTGCTGGTGGGAATGCAGACTGGTGCAGTCACTGTGGAAAACAGTATGGAGATTCCTCAAAAAATTAAAAATCAACCTACCTTTTGACCCAGCTATTACACTTTTAGGAATACACCCTAAGAACACCATAGCACTGTTCGAAAAGAAGAAATGTGTCCCCATGTTCGTGGCAACATTGTTCACAATAGTAAAGATCTGGAAACAACCCAAGTGTCCGTCAGAGGATGAGTGGATTAAAAAGCTTTGGTACATATATACTATGGAATACTACTCAGCCATAAGAAATGATGACATCGGATGATTTACAACAAAATGGATGGACCTTGATAATATTACATGGAGTGAAATAAGTAAAACAGAAAAAAACTGAGAACTGCATGATTTCATACATAGGTGGGACATAAAAGTGAGACTATGAGACATGGACAAGAGTGTGGTGGTTACGGGATGGGGGGAGGGAAGAGAAAGTGGGAGAGGGGGAGGGGAGGGGCACAAAAAAAAACAAATAGAAGGTGACAGAGGATATTTGACTTTGGGTGATGGGTAAGCAACATAATTGAATGATAAGATAACCTGGAGATGTTTTCTTTGAACATATGTACGCTGATTTATTAGTGTCACCCCATTAAAATTAATTTAAAAAAAAACAACAGACAGTAGTATATTTTATCTCAATTTTTAAAGTGTTGAAATAAGTGTACTGTTTAGGTCTTCAAAACATGGCATAAAGCATTTCCTTTCTTTTGTAACACTTCAAGTGTTTATTGGTCTCTTTAATGAAGCCAATTTGAGAAGCCATGGGTACAAAACAGAACAACAGAGTCAGTGCATGGAAGTCACTATGGTATTATCATTCATATTTTGACATCAGAAAGAACTAAATAAGCAAAATGATTAGGGGATCTTGTGTGATAGATTTCTGCTCTGCTTCGAGTACTAATTAGCTCAAAAACTTTGGTCAGATGTTAACATGTTGGTGCCCTTGTTTCTCCAATTATAAAATTAGGGAGACTGACCAAGTGATTTCTAAACTCCCTTGCACCCTTAGAATCCCATGAGTGAAAGGTTTCTATTTTCCAGGAAGCAAAACAAACAACAAACAATCAGTTATGACAAATTTTAATTTCAAATTCTGAAGAATGAGATTTTATGGGAAAAGATACCCTTGTATCCTGTACTGACTGTGTGCACCTGGTTAAAGTGATTAATTTCTTCAAATGTCACCATCTTCACAAGTGAACTGGAAACAACAGTTCCATGGGTCCACCAACCTCGTAATGTTCTTATGATAGATGTAAAGGTATTATTTATTTTAATCTTCAATGCCAATATGGCATTACAGATATGTATACACAGGGCTATATGTATCCAGTAGGCACATGGTAGTGCTTAGCTTGCTGGTCCGGTCATCGATGACTACATTGTACGAGAGTCACCTAACAGTTGAAATGAGTAGACAACACTAAACAGAAGCATACTTTGCCATACAGAGCTCTGGACAGAAGGTAAAATGAAAAGTTAGCGCCTGTGTGAATAAAATAATTTTGTTTTTCTTTTGCAGGCACAACTGGACTATTTCCTCATCTAAAATACGGAAGAAACTCTATTAGGAGTTGGTAAACTCTGGCCCACAGATCAAAGGTAGATGCTGCCTGTTTTTGTAACATTTTTATTGGAACACAGTGAAGCCCATTTGTTTATGTATTATTTATGGCTGCTTTCCAAGTATGACAGCAGAGTGCAGTAATTGTGACAGAGACAATTATCACCACTAAAATATTTATCTGACTTTTCATTTGAAAATGATGGTTACTCTTCTACCACTAGTATTTTAGGACAAAAGTTACCTCACATATGTGTAAATAGACCACTTAGAGGTGATTAACAACCATATCTCAAACAAAATATATTCTTTTTTTTTTTATTTTAAGTGAGAGGAGGGGAGATAGAGAAACAAACTCCCACATGTGCTCTGACCAGGATCCACCTGGCAAGCGCTATCTGGGACCAATGTTCAAATCAATTGAGCCATCCTCAGTGCCCAGGGCTGATGCTCAAACAAGTCAAGCCAATGGCTGCAGAGGAAGAAGGAGAGAAGGGGGAGAGGGAGGGGAAGAAAAGCAGATGGTTGCTACTTTTGTGTGCCCTGACTGGGAATCAAACCCAGGACATCTATAAACTGGGCCAACATATTATCCACTGAGCCAATGGCCAAGCCAAACAATATATTCTTTCAAGATAAAAGTTCACCAGCCTCCCATACAGCTAAGTATGCCATAAGGTGACCTTCTGTCCAATGACACATGTTGTTCTACATGAATGAAGTGGTATGTAATTTTTTAATCGAGTTCTTAAAAAGTTGTGACTTGCCTCACATCCTTTATCCTTTTCAAAGTATAATTTAATAGTATTTTTTTAATTTTATTTAGAAAATTATATTTAACAGGGTGACATTGATTAATAAGAGTACATAGGTTTCAGGTAAACATTTCTACAGCATTTGAACTGTTGATTATATTGTATACCCGTCATCCAAAGTCAAATCATTTTCTGTCACTGTATATTTGTCCCTCTTTACACCCTCCCTCACATGTATTCTTTCTTTCCTCCTCCTGTTTCCTGAAAAATTATTACAAAAGGATCAGCACTTAGATTTTCAGAGATAAAAGAATACAGGTTATTCTGCAACCTTGGACTCTTATCTCTGGAACATTATGAGAGAGAAATAAACTTTTATGTAATTTAAACCTCTCTACTGTGGGATGTCTTTGTTAAAGCAGTTTAGCAGCACACTAATACAGGGCCTTCTGTCCCATATTAATTTTCATAGTACCTCCTTTAAAAAGGGTCCTGGGGAGGAGCAAGATTGCAATGGAGTAGGCGGACGTACCAACTTCCGACTTCCAGAACCAAAGTGGATTATAACTTGATTTTAAGAACCATCATCTGGATAAACCAATGTTGAACTGGACTGAGAGAACTCTTCAACCAGGGAACACTGAAGAAGCCTCATTGAGACTGGTAGGAAAAGTGAAAACGCAAAAGGGCTGCCCAGCTCCCCTGAGCGAAAGGCAGCCCGGAGAGACTCGTGTGATGGGAAGAGAGGCCAGTGGAAGGGTAGGGAACTGGGTCCCAAGAATAAATCCACAACCTATAGCCCCAGAGCCAAGAAGAGGTGTATGGACAGTATTTAGCTGTGAAACAGGTTAAGGATACTGTTTGTGAGAAAGAGACAGTTGTCTCAGACCCAGGATTCTTCTTAAAGGGACGGCACAGAAAACCTCTCTCACAACCATTCACCTGGAACTCTGGGAGACATGGAAAGAGGAGAGGACTGGAGCAGCTGGAAGAGACTGCGGTATGGAAGGCACAGGGAGAAAAGCTTTGAGGGACAGCCACCCTAAACCCTAGGCTGAGTCAATCCACAAATATGAAACAATATTTCCCCTGGAACCAGCAAGGGGAAGAAGGACACCAGCCAAACAGGCTCCCCTGTGGCAATCAGAGCACAGTCACTTAGAAGGAGGGAGCTTCCAGGACTACAGTATGGAGTGTTAGGGTCTGAGCTGCAGTGCCCCCACCCACACTGCTGAGGGCTTGCTGGAGGGTGGATGGCCACGGGACATGGAAGTGCAGTTCCATCGGTGTGGTAGAGTCCGAGCCAGCTGGCATGAGCTTGGTCTAGCCCAGCGGGGGGTGAAGGGGAAGCGTGAAAGTGGTCCCGCGGCTACGGGCCTGCCTGCAACCCCACCTGTGGAGCGGGATCCCAGAACGGGCAGAGATCCACTGCTGAGCTGGGGTGAGTGAGTGCGCAGCCTCACCCGGCCTCCAAGGCTTGAAGCCCTGCATGGATCGGCTTTGCCTGTGGAGGAGGGGGGAAGCCTGGGCTTACAGTTGAGCATGCATGCACCAGCAGCTTGGCCGAGGAGCTGAGGTTGGAGAGCATGAGCCGTAGCAGCAGCCTGTCCCAGCAGAGGTTGGCGGGGGCAAGGCAGAAGCCTAACTTGTAGCTGATTGCTCACCAGAAGCCCCTCCTGGCCAGAGGAACAGGCTAACAGGGACCCGCAGCTGAGCAAAAGTGCTCACCCTTGATGCCCTTGGTGCCCAGGCTTGTGGCCTGAGTATGGTGCATGGTCCCACCTGTGGGAAAGGGGTAAAGGACGAGACCGGCTGAGGCTTATAGAGCTGGCACAAGAACATAACCCTTTCCGTGGAGGTGAGACGGAGACCACAGCAGCAGCAGCAGAGGCCAGCGCTGGCAAAACCCACACCCAACCCCCCTACGCAGCGGCAGAGAGGGTGGCAGGCCTGCAGACAGACCACACCTAGGGAACACAGAAGCAACACCCATTGGACTCCAGTAGCCTAACCCTTCTTACACACAGACAAAATTGGCAGGCAGAGAAATGCAACCCAAATGAATCAAGAGAAATCTCCAGAGAAGGACCTGAATGAATCAGATATAACCAAATTACCAGACGCAGAGTTTAAAATAATGATTGTTAGGATGTCAAAGAGCTTAGAGCAACAATGGATAGTCATTACAAATATCTAAATAAAGAAATAACAAGTATAAAAAAGGAAATTGAAATAATAAAAATGAATTAGACAGAAATGAAAAATACAGTATCAGAACTGAAGACCACAATGAAAGGAATTAAAAGCAGGATGGATGAAGCTGAGGATCGAATCAGCAAGTTAGAGGACAAAGTAAACAAAGGCACAGAGGCAGAGCAGAAAAATGAAAAGAGACTCAAAAGATCTGAGGAAACTCTAAGGGAGCTCTGTGACAACATGAAGAGAAGTAGCATTTGCATCATAGGGGTTCCTGAAGAAGAGGAAAGAGAACAAGAAATAGAAACCTTTTTCAATCAAATCATAGCTGAAAACTTCCCTAAATTAAGGCTGAAAAATGTTTCACATGTTCAAGAAGCACAGAGAACTCCATTAAAGAGAAACCCAAAGAAATCTACACCAAGATACATGATAGTTAAAATATCAAGCTAAGGGATAAAGAGAAAATTTAAAAAGCTGCTAAAGAAACAAAGGCTATCAACTACAAAGGAGCCCCCATAAGGATGACATCAAACTTCCAACAGGAACACTTGAGGCCAGAAGGGAATGGCAAAGATATATTCAAAGTAATGCAGAACAAGAACCTACAACCAAGACTACTCTATCCAGTAAGGTTAATGTTTAAAATTGAAGGTGAAACAGAGTGTTGCAGACAAAGAAAACCTCAGAGAATTCATTAAAACCAAGCCAATTCTGCAAGAGATGCTAAGGGGCCTGTTGTGAATAGTTCAAAGGGGTAAAAGAATATAGCAAAAGAAGAATACAGCTTTAAAAAATAAAATGGCAATAAACAACTACATATCAATAAGAACCTTAAATGCAAATGGATTAAATGATCCAATCAAAAGACATAGGGTAGCTGCATGGATAAAGAAATAGGACCCATACATATGCTGTATACAAGAGACACACCTTAAAACAAAAGATGCACATAGACTGAAGGTAAAAGGAAGGAAAAAAATATTTCATGCAAATGGAAATGAAAAATAAAAGCTGGGGTAGCAATACTTATAGCTGACAAAATGGACTTTAAAACAAAGGCTGTAGTAAGAGATAAAGAAGGACACTACATAATGATAAAGAGAACAATTTAACAGGAAGATATAACTACTATAAATATCTATGCACCAAACATAGGAGCCCCGACATACATAAAGCAGACTTTGATGGATATAAAGGGCGAGATTAACAGCAATACTATAATAGTAGGGGACGTCAATACCCTACTAACATTACTGAATAGATCCTCAAGAAAGAAAATTAACAAAGAAACAGCAGACTTAAAGGATACACTAGATCAACTTGATTTAATAGATATCTTCAGAACTTTTCAACCTAAATCAGTAGAATATACATTTTTTTCAAGCACTCATGGTACATTCTCTAGGATAGACCACATGTTAGGACACAAATGTGGTCTCAACAAACTTAAGAAGATTGAAATCATATCAAGCATTTTCTCTAATCACAATGGCATGAAACTAGGAATTAACCACAAAAGAAAAATTGAAAAATACTCAAACACTTGGAAACTAAATAGCATGTTATTAAATAATGAATGGATTAACAATGAGATCAAAGAAGAAATAAAAAGGTTTCTAGAAACAAATGATAATTAGCATATATCAACTCAAATTTTATGGGACACAGCAAAAGCAGTACTTAGAGGGAAGTTCATTGCACTACAGGCATATCATAAGAAGCTAGAAAAATCTCAAATAAGCAACTTGACCCTGAATCTAAAAGATCTAGAACATCAACAGCAAATAAAGTCCAGGACTAGTAGAAGGAAGGAAATAATAAAGATCAGAGCAGAAATAAATGACATAGAGGCTAAGGAAACAATACAGAGGATCAATGAAACCAGGAGCTGGTTCTTTGAAAAGGTAAACAAGATTGATGAACCTTTAATCAGACTCACCAAGAAAAAAAGAGTGAGGACTCAAATAAATAAAATTAGAAATGAAAGTGGAGAAGTAACAACTGACACAACAGAAATACAAAGTATTGTAAGAAAATAGTATGAAGAACTTATGCCAAAAAATTAGACAACGTAGGTGACATGGACAAATTTCTTAAACCATATACCCTTCCAAAAATCAATTTGAAAGAATCAGAACATCTAAACAGACCAATTACAACAAATGAGATCAAAACAGTTATCAAAATACTTCAAACAAAGAAAAGTCCTGGGCCTGATGGCTTCACAAGTGAATTCTACCAAAAATTCAAAGAAGAACTAACACCTATCCTCCTCAAGCTATTTCAAAAAATTCAAGAGAAAAGAAGACTTCCAAATCTTTTTATGAAGCGAGCATAATTCTAATCCTGAAACCGGGGAAAGACAACACAAAGAAAGAAAATTATAGGCAATATTCCTGATGAATTTAGATGTAAAAATTCTCAACAAAATATTAGCCAACCGGATCCAGCAATATATGAAAAAAATCATACACCATGATCAAGTGAGATTTATTCTGGAGAGGCAAGGCTGGTTCAGTATTTGCAAATCAATCACTGTGATTCATCACATAAACAAAAGGAAGGACAAAAATCACATGATAATATCAATAGATGCAGAAAAAGCATTTGATAAAATCCAGCACCCATTCATGATCAAAATTCTCAGTAAATTGGAAATACAGGGAACATTCCTTTACATGATAAAGGCCATCTATAACAAACCCATAGCAAACATCATACTAAATGGACAAAAATTAAAAGCAATCCCCTTAAGATCAGGAACCAGGCAGGGATGCCCCCTTTCACCACTCTTATTCAACATAGTTCTGGAAGTCTTAGCCACAAAAATCAGACAACAAGAAGAAATAAAGGGCATCCAAATTGGAAAAGAAGAAGTAAAACTGCCATTATTTGCAGATGATATGATATTGTATATAGAAAACCCTAAAGTCTCAGTCAAAAAACTACTGGACTTGATAAATGAATTCAGCAAGATGCCAGGATATAAAATTAATACTCAGAAATCAAAGGCATTTTTATATACCAACAATGAACTATCAGCAAAAGAAATTAAGAAAACAATCCCATTCACTATTGCAACCAAAAAAATAAAGTACCTAGGAGTAAATTTAACCAAGGAGATTAAGGACTTGTACTCGAAAAATTATAAAACATTGATAAAAGAAATCAAGGAAGATACAAACAAGTGGAAGTATATACCGTGCTCATGGTTAGGAAGAATAAACATCATTAAAATGTCTATATTACCCAAAGCAATTTATAAATTTAATGCAATACAAATTAAAATACCGATGACAAACTTCAAAGATATCGAACACATATTCCAAAAATTTATATGGAACCTAAAAAGAACACAAATAGCCTCAGAAATCTTTAAACGAAAATATAAAGCAGGAGATATCACTCTTCCGGATATCAAGGTATACTACAAGGCCATTGTACTCAAGACAGCCTGGTACTGTCTTAAGAACAGGCACATAGATCAATGGAACAGAACAGAGAACCCAGAAATAAACCCACACCTTTATGGACAACTGAGATTTGACAAAGGAGGAAAGAGCATACAATGGAGTAAAGACAGCCTCTTTAACAAATGGTGTTGGGAAAATTGGACATCTACCTGCAAAAAAATGAAACTAGACCATCAACTTACATCATTCACAAAAACAAACTCAAAATGGATAAAAGACTTAAATGTAAGCTCTGAAACCATAAGCATCTTAGAAGAAAACATAGGCAGTAAGCTCTCTGACATCTGTAGTAGCAATATATTTGCCGATTTATCTCCACCAGCAAATGAAATAAGAGGCAGGATAAACAAATGGGACTATATCAAACTAAAAAGCTTTTGCACAGCTAAAGACAATAAGAACAGAATAAAAAGACAAACCACACAATGGGAGAACATATTCGACAACACGTCTGATAAGGGGTTAATAACCAAAATTTATAAAGAACTGATAAAACTCTACAACGGGAAGACAAACAAACCAATCAAAAAATGGGCAAAAGAAATGAATAGAAATTTCTCCAAAGAAGACATACAGATGGCTAATAGGCATATGAAAAAATGCTCAACATCACTAATCATTAGAGAAATGCAAATTAAAACCACAATGAGATATCACCTCACACCAGTCAGAATGGCGCTCATCAGCAAAACAACACAGAATAAGTGCTGGCGAGGATGTGGAGAAAAGGGAACCCTCATGCACTGCTGGTGGGAATGCAGACTGGTGCAGCCACTGTAGAAAACAGTATGGAGATTCCTCAAAAAATTAAAAATCGAACTGCCTTTTGACCCAGCTATCCCACTTATAGGAATATACCCTAAGAACACCATAGCACTGTTCGAAAAGAAGAAATGTGCCCCCATGTTCGTGGCAGCATTGTTCACAATAGCGAAGATCTGGAAACAGCCCAAGTGTCCATCAGAGGACGAGTGGATTAAAAAGTTTGGTACATATATTCTATGGAATACTTCTCAGCCATAAGAAAGGATTACATCGGATCATTTACAATAAAATGGATGGACCTTGATAACATTATATGGTGAAATAAGTAAAACAGAAAAAAACTGAGAACCTCATGATATCGTACATAGGTGGGACATAAAAGCAATACTATGAGACATGGACAAGAGTGTGGTGGTTACGGGGTGGGGGAGGGAAGAAAGGGAGGGAGAGCACGGAAGGGAGGGGCACAAAGAAAACCAGATAGAAGGTGACAGAGGACAATTTGACTTTGGGTGAAGAGTATGCAACAGAATTCAATGACAAGATAACCTGGAATGTTTTCTTTGAACATATGTACCCTGATTTATTAATGTCACCCCGTTAAAATTAATAAATAAAATAAAATAAAAATGTGTCCTGTTTTGGATGACAAATGATATAGTCACCCTAGCTCTAAACATACAAGAGTTTATTATTATATTGTGAGTTCATTCTTCCATCTCAAGAAATGTCTTACCCCACTAAACATTATCATACAAGTACACTGTTATAAAAAAACCATGATCCCCTTTGAACAACCAGAAGGGCAGAGACTGATGTTTTTTTTATGTTTTGAAAGTGAAACAGGACAAACTCCACAAAACCTTTGAAGATAAAGGCACGTTACAAAAAAGCAGCTCAGCACAATCCTTATTCTTGAAAAACATGGCTTTCAGAATTCTCTTGTCATGGCAAAGTGGCAGTGGCTTTCAACTTAAGATCAACTGCCTATCAACAAACAAGAAAAACCAACATCTCTGTACGGACAGCAAAGTCATGGCCAAAAGTTAACCAGAAAATGAGTGAAGGAGAACGTCAGCCCTGGTCTGGGAGGAAGGGAGGAATTTTAAGTAGTAGATCCCTTTAAGAATTAAAACAAATAATTCTACACACTTTAAAGTTTCCCAAAGGACATGAGCAGAAGGCAGAAATCCTATGATGCGGAGTTGCACACCGGAACTGGGAATCTAATGTTGAATGATATTGAGGAACATAATCCTGCCCGTGTTTAGTGATATCTGGGCAATGCCAAAATTCCTCTTTCCTCTCCAGCAAGCACGACCTCACAGGCAGATGGCGACTGGCCTGTACATCAGGACTAATCTCATCATGCCTTGTATTCTTGTTTTAGTCAGTCACTAGGAATCCCACTTAATCTCCAGTTTCACTTCTAATTTCATTCTATGCATCTCCTTTTCTGTGTCTTTCTCTGCCAGTCTCCCATTCTCAAAACCTTTCCCCAGTGGGTGTTGAAACTGAAGGTCAGAAATGAGCAAAACTTCCTTTTCTTTCAACCTCTCTTTGAACAATAACTTTACCTTCCTGCTCTGGGACCTTGTCTCCTATGGGGATGCTGTTTCCCTACATCATGCTCAGTGGGGACTTTTTCCTGCTGTCCACATCCCTGTTTCTAGGTGGAGGTGTGTGAGGGTCCTCTTTGCTCCTCATTGTTCTTTCAGACATCTCCCTCCCTTTTCCCTAAAAACATGTACAGATTTAAAGCTTATCCATCAGGCTAAACCACTCATCCATTACCCATCCTTTTCTTTGTCATTCCACAATATTATTTCTTGGAGATTTTATCACCCACACTATCTGAAATTACCTATATTATTATATTGTGAATTAAGTATGCCTGTGTATGGTTCTTTTAATTCACTGGCCTCTCAATTCCTTGACTTCCTTTATTCCCGAGATCCTGTCCTCCTCAGACATAGTCCCTCACTCTCCCAGATGTTTGTTGGGCCTTTGTTATTATTAGCAACTGCATTCACTCAATAATATCAATTTAACCACCACATTCATTAACTAACATTTATTTTTTCTCCAGTTTTATTGAGATGTAATTGACATATAACAGTATGTAACTTAAAGGTTTACAATGTGTCGATCTGACACATTTATATGTTGCAAAGTGATTACCACCATAGCATTAGCTAACACCTTCATCACATCACATAATTAACATTTATTTTTGGTGGTGAGAACATTTCAGTTTTATTGAGATATCTAGCTGACAAGTAGGAAGAATTGCTAGCTAAGATCTCAGAGACCTGAGGTTAGTACTGGTTTTACCAGGCTGAATGACATTGAGCACGTCATTCAATTTCTGTGACAGATATCTTTTATTTGTAATGAAGGGATTCCTGTCTTTCAGCACCTAGAAATATTATGAGGATTAAGTGCAGAGTTTATCATCAAATACAGGAAGTTAATTATTTTTGCATACTATTGAACTGGGATATTATATATGATTATATATAAATATATGTGTGTGTAATATATACAAACATTCTATACAAGTTTAAAATATAGTATTGTTATTTTTACAATTACAAATACTTTTATAATTTATCATTATATATTAATAATTATATTGTATAATTATATATAATTTAAAAATATAAAATATAATTATAAATATATAATTATAAGCTTATAATTATATATTTATAATTATATACAATTTATATATATATATTACACACACAAACATTCTATACAAGTTTAAAATATAGTATTGCTATGTTTTTAATATCTATAATACACAAGACAATAAAGTACACACAAAATCATTACCAAAATTTACTAAATGCTATGATTCATCCATTTGAAACTAATTTTTCATCAAAATTTTAAAGTTATTCCAGGGTAATATTTTAGGTCATTTAGAAACTGCACAAGGACTCTGTGTGGATAATCATCTGTAATTTCCCTTCACAACTTCATGATTTAAGGAAGAAGGCAACATCAAACAAACAAAACAAAACTTGTGTAAATTGTTTTGTTGTTTGTTTGTGTAATTAAAATTTTGTGGCAAATCATTTAATCAGTTGTTCATACTGATTGGCCAATCAGAATGCATTTAACCAAGTGCAAAACATCTGTTCAATTTCATTGAGTCCATGATTTAAGGTGCCAATTTTGTTTTAAAGAACACCAATAACCACACTTGGGTCACTATAGCTTGCCCAAATTTTTAATGGCTTTTAATTATTCCCTTTTCTCTTTTGGTAATGAGAATGTTTAATAAACCTGGAACCAGCATAAATATTTAAGTCCAAATTATCTAGGTAGTACCCAGTAGTGGGATTCAGCTGGTTTGCACCAGTTTGGCAGAATTAATTCTTAATTTTTTGTTAGGTTGGCAAACTGGTTGTTAAAATGGCACTTGTAATCAGGATTCTCTCTAAGGTGAGCACCTGAGCAGCCACCCAATGTGGAAATCACAGATTTACATTTCTTACTTTTTTTTTAATATTCATCTGTGCAACAGCGTATTCTAAGTGCCTGTAGTAATGTTCATTCTATCCATGGGTAAAAAAAAATTGATGTAATTATGCTTGTAATATTTGTTCATTTCATAAAACGCATTATACCTTTGATAAAATACTACATTTTAATTCCCTTGTATGTGTTACTTCAGTAGGAAGTGAGGACGCCAGTCAAGAAGTGATATGGAGCCTGACTGGGTGGTGGCACAATTGATAGAGCATTGGACTGGGATGTGGAGGATGCAGGTTCGAGACCCCGAGGTCAACAGCTTGAGTGCAGGCTCATCTGGTTTGAGCAAGGCTCACTAGCTTGAGCCCAAGGTCACTGGCTCTAGCAAAGGCTCACTCAGTCTGCTGTAGCCTTCTGGTCAAGGCACATATGAGAAATAAATCAATGAACAACGAATGAGCCACAATAAAGAATTGATGTTTCTCATCTCTCTCCTTTCCTGTCTGTCCCTATATGTCCCTCTCTCTGACTCTCTCTGTCTCTGACACACACACACACACACACACAAAAAAAAAAAAAAAAAAAAAAAAAAAGAAGCGATATGGAAATATCTTAACAGTTTAATTGTTTTTGTCAAGTATTATATAATATTTTTTCATTATTATTTTAAAACTTTTTCTTACAATATAGCTTTGTGTACCTCTTTTATTTTTCTCATTTAAGTATTAAATGCAATAAATAATAAACTACATTTTGGCAAATTTTTTTTATACTTAAAGAGGTCATTAGGGCAGAGAACCGGTTGTTAAATTATTTAAATCCCACCACTGGCAGTACCCCAAATCCATCTATATCAAACTAAAACAAAGCCATCAGGACAAGCAAATATGATGCTGGAAACCACTGACTATCTTGAGGTTTCTTCAGTAGAAGGACTGGACCACGGCAAGAGAACAAACCAAGCAACAGGCTTTCACGATTGTTTTCATTCCAGGCCAACTCACTGAATACTCTGGAAGAATGAGCTTCTTTCTGAATGAGATTATGGTGAATCATGTAGATAGGCAACTATGTGAATTTTTAACCACATGGACATGATTAGCATCAATGGGAGAAGTACACAGATTTTTTTCAAATTTATATATAAAAATTTTCTCTCCTTGGTTACTGTATATTAAAATAAACTTTAAATAATCAGATATATTCCTAATCTCACACCTCTTCAGTTTACTCTCAACAAAAATAAAAATAGCTGCAATTTAACATATATTAAATGTTTACATGGTTTATCTTATCTATTAATCCCATTTTGTCTGATGGTGGAACAAAGGGAGGGTTACATAACTTGCCCAAGGCCAGAGAGCTTTTAATTGGTGGAAGTGGATTCAAACCCATGCCATCCAACTCTAGAGCAGGTATGGTGAACTACTTCATTATTGTGTTCGTGAATACAAAGATTTGAAAACACCAATGATAAAATAAAGAATGAGTACGACTGCTCAAACATAAACTTCTTATATTTAGGCCCATCTTTATATGCCATTACCAGTTATCAAATAAAATCGTAAAGTCCATTCTATTATATTTTGAACTATTTTTGGTTTTCTTATCTTCCCGTACACTGATAGACTTTTCACACATGCTCCCAATAGCAAGGTAGAGTCACGACTTACTTAACTACCTGTTTCTATTTCTAGATTTTGAGCCCTCCAAAGACAGGGATAGTTCTTTATTCTTTTTTTGTTTCCAGTGCTTGCACCATCTTGGAAGAATAGCCTTTGAAGCACTGAGTAAAACTTTTGAATAAATTTTGCAGCTAATACTCACGAGAATAAACAAGATGACCTTTTGAATATCTCCGAATTTTACTGTTCCTCAACAGAGGTCTTCATAGAGAACTTCTGCATCCTGATAGCTATTTAAAACACTGAAACAACTCACTGGAGTAATAACAGTTCAAGTTTTTAGAAACATTTATTATCTAGCTTCAATTTTGCTGAAAAATGATAATTTCTTTCTCTCTTTCTTTTTTTTTTTTTTTTTTTTTTAGGTGAAAGGAGGGGAGATAATGAGGCAGACTCCCACATACACTTGGACCAGGATCTATCCAGTAACCCCATCTGGGGTCAATGCTCAAGTACCAAGCTATTTTTAGCACCTGAGGTTGATGCATTCCAGCTGGGGCTATTCTCAGTGCCCAGGGCCAATGCCTGAACCAATCCAGTCACTGGCTGTAGGATGGGAAGGGGGAGAAAAGTGGGATAGGGGAGGGGAGAAGCAGATGGTCACTTTTCTTGTGTGCCCTGATTGGGAATCAAACCTGGGATGTCCATATGCCAGGCCAACACTCTATCTGCTGAGCCACTGGCCAAGGCCAAAAATGATCATTTCTTAGCAATATCCATAACAGTTTCTATATTTTGGTATAGCAATGAGCTAGAAAAATTAAATGTACATATACTGATTCCTAATGAGAGGGTTACTATCCCTAGACAAAGAGCAGGGATGTTGGGGTCAATGCTATGATATCTTTGAAAATACAAATTAGTAAAACATAGCAAGTAAGTCCTCTATATGCTTTATATATGGATAAAAAACAAACAAACAAGAAATAGCTACTGGAAAAATACTCTTCGAGTTTGAAAGCTAGAACTATCAGTCTTATAAAACTTGTATGAGGATCAGATGCTTTAATGCCATATAAAGCATTTCCAATAAAATCTAGCACACAGTTCACAATATAATTTATTTAATTTCATTGGGTTTATTTATTTAGAATTCCAATAATTCTGAGAATTATCTCTTTCTACATTTGTTTTGGAACTACAAAAAGTAAAGACAACTAGAATAATAATAACATTTTTGCCTCAAAATGTGTTTTCTAACCACAGTTTTATGTCTGCTTTCAATGAAAGAGAAGGCTAAGAGTTTTACCAACTATATTTAGTGTGTCTGTATATTAACTTATCCAATCCTCAAATCATCCTAATCAATGAGGCATAGAGAAATTACTTAACTTGTTCAGTCACACCACTTATCACTGGTTGAGTTCAGATTTAAACTTACTTTTCTCTGATTTAGAAAACTCTACTCTAGAGCAATGTTTTCCATTTGATGTGTTAGAAAGATTTAGAGATACTGGCATTATTTTAAAAGATTCTTTAATCTACAGGTGCAGTAAGTACTATCTGTAAACCAAAGTGTTACTGTATCTCATAATGATATAAAACATAATTTTAGCATGCTTCTTAGAATAAACACAAATGCAAATATTTTATATAAATTCACAATATCCTGCTATTATATAGATTCTCAACCAACAGATCATAAAAATACAAGTGTAATTTTGGCATTTAAGGTGGTCACATAGCTCTATTACAGATCTTTTTCTATGACATGGTGGAGAACACAACCAGAGGGGGAAAGTTTTACTATATACTCTTTAGAAGACTTACAATGGGCCTAGAGGAAAAATAAAGCCCCATGCAGTGGTATCTGCCACCCTAAATTATTATGGAACAGATGAATAAGTCAATGAATGAGTATGTACTGAGATACATAGATACAAAACAGAGGGGCTATTTGTTTCCAGCCCTTGAAGAAAACCAAAGAATACTAACGAGAATTTCATTAGCAAGGGAACTGCAATTATCCTTCTCCCCTGCACATAGAAATACCTGGAATGGCTTTTCCCATAAACGTTAATGCCAGGAAGGTGTGAATTGGTATTTTTTTAATAAAAAGGTCTGTGTGCTCAGGTAAATTTGGTAAATACTGTACTATAAAATTACTTTTTAGAGCTTCATCAGGCACAGGCTCTAAGAAATCTTATGGTAAGAAAACCTAGAAATTCCCCAAGCTATTTGATCACAGAAGTGCTTTGTCTCATAATAGCCATTAGCCTCAGACAGAACTAGTTATCTAAGGCACATAAATTGGGAAATAATTTTCTACATTATTCTTATCCATCAAGATGTCAGCCAGTTTCCTTTTGATATTTCACATGATTAAGTTGTTAAATGTTTGTTTAATTATTTGAAATACAAGGGGATAGTTTAGGCCTTTTGCAAAAGGAAAAACACAATTCCTGAAATGGGTCTTTAAACCCCAGAAGCAAGACCCCTGCCCTCTGCAATGACACCTCATGGGTACCCAGGCAGCAGCACCTCATCTCCCTAAGTGCCCTTTCTCTGTTTGTTCAGTTGTGTTCTGGTAAGTGGCCCTGGAGGGGGAAATGGCTCTGGGGATCATTAACAGGTTACACAGCTGGAGTCAACTACAAGGCTGCTGGGGAAAAAAAAGCAAAATAATACAACCACTCCTGGGAAACTATATGATGACTTAGAACAGTCATTAACGGGTAAGCTACAAGTTTCTCACCATGAGAGCCCCCCCGCCTTGCCATAGCTGCCAGTCTCTGAAAGCTTTAGAGATGATCCACTGAACAGTCCCAGGGAGCCTTTGAGGCACTGCCAGGATACACTAGGATGGTGAGAGCAAGGATGTGTGTCCCTGGAGGGTGATCAGTGTGATATGTTCCAAATCCCTTTGAAGAAGATATGCTATCCAAGCATATGGCTTGATCCTGGGAATCCCCTGGATCATAAAAAGCTGTAGGGAAATTACACAGTCTCTGATCTTATCCACGAATCATCACACCTTTGCTCACTGGACATGGCATTCCAGGGACTATACCAGGCTCTTTAGGAGGTGGGAAATAGAAACATAATGTTCTCCTTCGCTCCTCAATGAGCTTACAAACTAATTTGGTAAGATAACATGGACACATTTGAAAAAGATGAATCACCCACAGAGCAATTTATAATTAGCATAGTGGATGGAATAGGTTCACTTGCTAGAGGATGACAATCTAGGTGAGGTCACGACGTTCAGTGCATAATCCAATTGTAAGGTAACCCACAAGCATGTTGGTTAACATGTTTTTTGATCTCTGGGATTTGTAAATCTATTATAGACAAAAATGGCAAGAAACACAGGTAAACAAGTAAATATAAAAACCAATGATATGAATTTGGATGGTTCACAAGCACTGGGTAAAATGTAAAGCATAGGCTTATAGTAGTATAAAGAGTTTAAGGGTTGGCATTAAAGGGACAAATGAAGGAAATAGAAATTGGATTTCTAAACAAGGTAAATTTTGACAAAAATCAAAAGCATAATTTACTCTAAACTGCTGATTCATTTAAGCAGAGCAAAATGATATGAAATGAAGCCTTTCCACTGAACGAAATCTCAGACAAAGTGATGGACAAATACTTTTTTAAACGTTTACCACTTATACCAAAAAAAGAAATCAAAGGCAGCAAAGGCTTTCTAAACCTACTTCTGTCTCCCTTGAGAGACTCAGTGTTATTCAAATAAGAAGAACAGTTTCTATGTCTGTCTTTAAGGTTCATCTGAAAATTGGAATGTCTCTTCAACTCACAGACAGCAAAGTAGAAGAGAGGGATGGTTTGCAAGTCTATAAAACTAATGGAAAAACCTAAATGGAAGAAATTGACCAAGATAGAACTGCTAGGGGATCCAAAGGCATAAAGGGTATTAGTGGTCTATAATGATATTATTAAGCCTATAGTGAGTTTCATGGGGACCTGGAAGTGAGAGGGAATCACATTATGTCTTCCATACCCTCCTTTCCTCCAAGATGAGGTCATTTTTTTTATACAAACACATATCCATTTGCTTAATATACATTTGTTGACAGTTTATTAATCATGAAGTACCTTGCTAGCACTGGAGATTTGGAGATGAAGAAAACTTAACTCTTGCTTCTGACTCTGCTAATGGCAATGTATTATATGTTAGAATACTTATATTGCAGATAACAAATATAAACTCTGGACAAAATATTAAATACAACTCTTTGAAGTGACTAAAAAGGAACAAAGGGAGGCAGAAATTGAAGGGTTTTTCAATTCTTGAAAAAAGTGGAAACCACTTGGAGAGATTCACCTGAATAGGGTGTTCCTCCTAAAAAGGACCCCTGTACTCACAGTGAAAACAGCTTAATCTTAATCAAAAATATAGTCTTGATTTATTTGGGATATCAGTGCATAGTGTTTGTGCTGCCAATGTGGCTAAACATTAATAGAAAGCCTGAAAAGATGGAAATACAGTAGAGAGAAACCCAAAATTCAGATATAATCTCCACTCAAAATCTTGATTGACCCTCGAACTATTCATGTGCGAGAGAAATTTCAAAATGCTCAAACAGAAACAACAAATGGAAGGTGAATAAATACATATTACAGAGATTTTATTTGCTGTCCACCAACATGGGAAGAAAGTATAGTTTGAGTTCTGTCAAATTTTATTGTTTTAGTAAACATTACTTGAATTTTGTTACCGAACAAAAATTTAAACTTAATTCAATGTGATTATCAAGTAAATTAAATCCTGGAAAGGAAAAGAAAATGCTTCATAGAAAGATAATCCAGTTTTCACAACATCCTCAATACCTAGAATACATTTTAAAATTATTGGACATGTAAAGAGGCAAAAAGTGTGACACATCAAGGGGAAAAGGTCAATAAAGTGGACTCTAAGATGCTCCAGATTTTAGAATTAGCAGAAAAGAACTTCAAAATAGCTATAAGAAGTGTGCTCAGGGTTTTAAAAGAATCTTGGACAGATAGGGAATCATATTTTAGCAAAAAAATAAAAAATATAAAAAATCAAATGTTTAGAATAGAAAATTATTTTAAATTAAAATTATTTAGATAGAACTAGAAGCATTTTTGGAAATTAAAAAGATGGAATAATGACTGTCAACAAAGATAAAGTCACAGAGAGAAAAGAATGAAAAAACAAACAATAAATTAGTGACCTTTAAGACAATATTACATGGTCTAACATGTGTGTGTGTGTGTGTGTGTGTGTGTGTGTGTATGTGTGTGTGTGTGTGTGTGTGTATTGAATCCTCCCCAAACAGAGATAAATGAGAGTAATAGAGAAAAAGTTTTTGAAGACATAATGTCAAAAAAATATACTTTAGTGAAAAACATCAACTTGGAAACCTAAGAAACTTAGCAAACTCTATGGAGAATAAATACTAAAAGCTACACTTCAGTATATCACAATGAAACTTAAAAACCAAGGCAAAGAGAAAATCCTTGAAAGTTGCCAGAGAAAAAGACTTATTGCATACAGAGAAACAGCAATTTAAATGCTAGCTAATTTCATGAGAAATAGTTAAAACTGGAAGACAATAAAACAGAACAATTTTAATCTAAACCCATCAACCCAGTAATCTATGTGCAGAAGAAAATCAGTTAAAAATAAAAGTAAAATAAACATTTTTAGAAAAACTAAACTTGAGAGAACCCATCACCAGCCTACCAACAGTCCAAGAAATGCTAAAGATGATTCTTCAGGATAAAGGGACTAACACAAAATGAAATATCTATATATATGGGGAAAAAAAGAAAAAGAAAAGCATCAGAAATGATAAGTAGGTAGTAAATATAAAAGAATAATAAATATAAAAATAAAGAAGAGAAGCTGGAAAACATTTTGGCTAACCAATAATAAAAATTCAACATATCAATATTTAAGAATATAGATAAAGTTTGGTTGGTGGAAAAAATATAGTTTTATATGTATATATTTGAAAAAAGAAAGATTTAGTATCAATTATCTGTTTTCAGTTTAATGAGCTAGAAATGAGAGCAATTAAAAGAAAAGTAAGTTAGATAAATGAAAATAATAAAAATAAGAGTGAAAATTAAAGATACATAAAATAGGGCAACAAAGAAAAATAGCAAGTCAAAAGGTAGGCTTTTCAAAATAAATACATTTTTAGAAATACTGACAGAGAAAAGACAGAACATGCCTAATGTCTGAAATGAGAATGCTTATGTATAACTTGCTTATATATAACTTCACATATTGCATAAAGTACAAAAAAAATCTATATTTGATATTGGCATTGATGTCAGTTCTGATGGCTTGGTTGTGGCATTGAGAAAAAGAAATTTTAAACAACCCCCATTTAACAAAGCTTAGGTTGTTGCAGTAAGATTTATTCAGAATTAAAATAGAGGGTTGCTCACACGTATTTAATGTCTCATCTCTGTCTGACTAGTCAAGGAAAATGTTCAGTTCTGTCTTCATTAAGTCCAGTGTGAAAACCAAAGTACAGATATTCTGTGCTATGGTTTAACCCATATCAAAGCTCAGTCCAGTACAGGCACGGCTCACAGCCTGTACTGGGGAGATCAATGGGCTGCTGACCCACACAGAATGGCATCTGATTGGAGACCCACTGAATGAATGAGTGGGGCAAGCTTGTTTCCAAGCAGGAAGAGGGAGAGAACTTTGCTTTGGTAAGCCTGTGTTTGTATTTTGGGAGTGAAGGACTAACTTTCCTTTAAGGCCATCAATCAGTTTCTTTAAATTTTTGAGAGCTTGTGTTGGTTTCTCCCACTAAACAACCAGATTATTCTTCTAGGCTAGGCTGACAGGACTCTATGGCTGTCATTGTAGCTTCCACTGCACTTGCCTTAAAGTAGAAGAATTTCTTCCTTTCTTCTCCCAGAACTGGGACCAACAGCGCCTTGAGAAACTCCTCCCAAGCCTGCATCTAGAAGGCTTAGGGCACAATGGACTCTGAGAGCACAATGTACTAATTAGCTTATGAATGTTTTAGCCTTCTAGCAAATTAAGCTAAATAAAATGCTGAAGCTTTTTACTGAAGCAAGCTTTTCAATTTTTATAAAATAAATAATGTCCAGCTCCCTTTGCTGTCTTTCCCCATCACTATCTAGCTACCTGCCTACATTAACATTGTAAACTTTTTGGTGATTTTACAATTTAGATGAAATTGATAAAATTTCTTGAAAAATGCATCTATTAAAACTGACACAAAATGAAATAAAAAGCTTTGTAGTCCTATATTTATTTTAAAAAATGCACTAATTATCAACCTTACCACTAACAATGGCTCATGTTTGTAATTGAGGTGTTTTCTCTGTTTATTCAGGTTTGTAGAGTTACCATTTATTATTGTGTACCATTTCTACTTATTTGGGCTTTTCAAAAGTCCAAGTTCATATAATTCTTTTAGAAATAATTTTTTATATATTAAATGATAATACACTCCATTACTGAAAAGTCACAGTATCTCTTAATAATAGCTCCCCTCTACTTTGGGTTCTGAGTCAGGGTGCCCTGAGAAAATGTTCTTAAGACTATCAGAAGTGTTCTTTTCCCAGTGTCTGAAAAGTATACTTTGGAGTATCTTTGAGATCCTTTTCTTTCTTTCTTTCTTTTTGGTGACAGAGACAGAGAGAGTAACAGATAAGGACAGACAGACAGAAAGGGAGAGAGATGAGAAGCATCAACTCATAGTAGTGGCACCTTAGTTGTTTATTGATTGATTTCTCATATGTGCCTTGACCAGGGGCTACAGCAGACCCAGTGACACCTTGCTCAAGCCAGTGACTTTGGGCTCAAGCTGGTGAGCCTTGCTCAAACCAGATGAGCCCATGCTCAAGCTGGCAACCTCAGGATTTTGAACCTGGGTCCTCTGCGTCCTAGTCCGACACTCTATCCACTGCCCCACCACCTGGTCAGGTTACTGTTGAGATTCTTAAAAACTCTTTTGTCTATAGGAAAACTTTCTGTGCTTTCAACAATGAGACTTATAATTGTAAGAATGATGTGATTATTATCTTAAAAACCCATTTGTATTGGAAATAATCTCTACTTGAAATTTGTATTAAATTCATTTTGACTTTAGAGTCTTTGTTAGACTAAACTGAGGATGAGAAACAGTTTTATTTTAAAATTCATCAAATACTGGTTCTCTCCTCTAAATTATGAATGAAATTTAGTTCATCTCCCTCATGTCATGTTAGGTAGCTAAGAAAAGGTTGTTGACAACGCCCACTGATTCTGATTTACTACTCGTTCTTCCAATACATCACCTGAATTCTGCTTTTATAATTCCTATAGCAGTAACCATACTGCCTTTCTATTTTGAATAACAGTATACTTGGGATCCTTCAAGACTCTACCTGCTACTCAGTCATAAGCCAATACCACATATTTTAGAGCAGTGTTTTTCAACTAACAGTCCACAGACTGGCCTGCTGGCCTGCTAGAAATATTGTGCTGGTCCAGTAAAGAGTTAACCACCCTGATGCTATATAAAGATTATAGATTCAATGATCTTAGTTGAATTCACTTATGCTCAGGGTGATTACCACTTATCAGTCTGTATCATCAATAAAAATAACATTGAGGTTGTCTTCGATATCTTTGGTACTTGTAAGCTTATTCAAACAACATCTTGCATCATGCAAAGCATTTAAAAATCACAAGGAATAGACAAAAAGTATTCAGATAAACATAAAGTATTCAATGCATCATACATGTGGAGTTCGGAAATCAAGTGCCAGCTTTTACACTGTTGCACCATTATGCCCAGTAAGATAAAACTATTTATGTGTTTCCATTTCCAGCCAGCTAGGTCACTGGTCCCTGAGTTTAAAAAGGTTAAAAACCACTGTTTTAGGTTGTTACCACAGTACCCTACCAGTGGGTTATAATTTCTATTTCAGTTTTATGTTATTGTAAAACTAACTACCCACAGAAACATGATGGCTTAATTTTATTTACTCATTATTTTTGCGTCAGGAATTCAGACAGGGAACTGTGGGCATGGCTTATCTCTGATCCATGTAATATGGATATGCAGGAACAATAATTCCACCAATATCACTCCACTGATTGATGGCTCAACTAATGGAGCTAGACCTGGACTCAGATTTCTGGATTTATAAAGACAAATGATTCCTTTTTGTGCACATAGCAAATGCTACTTTTTAAAAACTTTTTCCTACTGATTTCCAGAATCCATCTCAACACAGCTCTATATTTGCTTCCTACTAATCTATGGGAGATGCTCTATTTTGGTTCCTACTAACCCATGGGAGGTGCTCAGAGGTGAAATAGTTATTAAATAAGTATTCTTGTGGGAAAGATATTAATAATATTGAGGCAGAAACTGATGTTTACTTTTGATACTACTATGTTTGTTTCAGAAGTGAGATTACATGGTCACTGTCTTATCAGGTTGGATTTTTAATAGATGAAACCAGAATACAAAATATTCCAGAGAAAAATGTTCAATATCTTGTACTGCCTCTCACAGAACACCTCAGGTTACAAAAAAGCAATGTATATACCTCTTCCTGTATATTTGCTTTGATCAAAAATGGTTTTTGTGATTTATTTAATACAATTGCATCTATCCAATTATCTAATACAATTTTATCCATTCTTCAAGAGTCAACTCACACACTATTTCTTTCATTAAAATTGTCTTGATCACTTTTGTTAAACTATCCTTCCTCTGAATCATAGAAATTTTAGACTATTAACTTTTATCATTTTGCGGGCACATTTATCTCAGTACATTTTAAGTTTCTTAAGTGTTAAGAAATGATGTTGAATATAAAAATAAATATGTGAATAAACAAAATTCAGTGGTTTTCTGTCACATGAACTAAGCCTTTAGCTACTGATTGATCTTGGTTGTTAGAAGAAAATAAACTCCTCAGGATTTTAGGGCCAAAATAATATAATTTCATGATAATCAAGCACCTATGCCATGTCAGGTTTTGTGCATAATATTTACATGAATCTTCTGAATGACTCCTTTTAAAATAGGTGAAAGGGATTATAAAATAAAAATCCAGTTATAAAAATAGTCACAAGGATGGAAGTACGGCATAGGAAATATAGTCAATAATATTGGTGTCAGATGTGTACTAGATTTGTTCAGAGTGATCACCTTGTAAGATATATAAATGTGTAATGACTATGTTGTACAGCTGAAATTAACAGAACATTGCATGTCAATTGTGGTTGGAAAATAAATTAATAAAAACAGAAAACTGAGGTAATGTTAATATTTACATTAAAAAATAACAATATTAAGAATTGAAGGTTAGCCTGACCTGTGGTGGCGCAGTGGATAAAGCGTCGACCTGGGAACACTGAGGTCGCCAGTTCAAAACCCTGCACTGGTCTGGTCAAGGCACATATGGGAGTTGATGCTTCCAGCTCCTCCCCCCTTTCTCTCTTTCTCTCTCTCTCTCTCTCTCACTCTGTCTCCTCTCTAAAAAGAAAATGAATAAAATAAAAAATAAATAAAAAGAAGTTTAAAAAAAAAAGAATTGAAGGTTAAACTATATACCCATAGTCCTTTAATGCCAAGCCAGTCAGGTGTAGAAGCAAAACAGAACAGGGAATTTTCCTATTACAAAATATAGTACTTGCTTCTATGCTTCACCAGTAGAATATTACTATTTTCTTTATCATTAGAGAAAGTGAAAAAGCAACCAAACAAATAACAATCATGTTTTCTGGGCTGTAGCAAAAGCCGGTAATAAAATGACATACACATATAGAGTAAAATATTAACAAGTAGCTGAAAATATATGGGTAAAATCCACCCAATAAAGACATGCATTTCCCTTCTGTGAAACTGAGATGAGACAGAAAGTCTCATTAAGAGAGTTGCTTAGTGGAGAGAGATTTGAAAGAATTGGATGTTTAGACAGAGGGGTAAATTGCAATTTCCTCTTCCTGGGGTGAATCACTATCTGTGTCAGATCATGTCATGTCACACAAACAGCTCAACTGTGTAAATAACTATACAATTCTCATTTTAAAATAATGATTTCTGCCAATAATAATGAAAATAATTAGGGAGTATAACAAGTTATATTACATAAACGGAACAGTTGTTACATTTTAATTAAGCCGAACAATTAGATTCTACTTAGGCAGTAGAAATTGTACCATGTATTCATCAGTCAAAAATCAACTGATAGGTGTTACTTATTCCTAATAATATAATCATGTCACTTTGTTTTAGGGTTAATTTGCTCTTCATTATATCTTTTATAGCACAGAATATTAACATTGCCTCTGCAGATATACTCATTAAAGTGATATCCAGAAACTCAAAAGTGGCTGCCCTTTTCCTTTGTATAAATATTACATTTGATTTTGGACACTGCTAACTTCCTGTCTCAGGAACTTCTCTTTTGGCCCATCTGTGGGGTCTTATTTCCTAGGACCACTCCTATTACCAATTTCTGTCTAAGTCAAGGTCCAATCATAGCATAGGAAGCACACCATTTTGGTAGAGATTATTTATGATGAAAAAATATAACTAAGAATGCAATTGTTTTCTAGGTAACTGAGAAGGCAAAATGGAAACAGCAAAACAGCATGAAGGTAACACCTGTAGGAAACAGCTATCGTCCTTAGAACTGGGAAATAAAGCAGACAGACCTCTGAGGTGATGTACCACTCAGTTTGTGCTGTTGCCTCTGAGCTCAGAGAATCTGCCCTGCGGGGCTTGGTCCCACCTCTCCAAGGATGGGACAAGAACTAAAGCTGATGCCTGTGAGAGATGCAAAGTGAGGCTGACTCTGCATATGTTAAAAACAAGTGTGAGCTGGGCTCAGGTGCTGCTCTAGGAATGGATGTCAGTGCTGGGGTGAAGATGCCACGGTAAAGGCCATCATGTGCTGACAAGAGCATGTTTCAGAGGTGGGGAGCAGATGTGAAGCCTGCTGGAAGCCAAAGAAAGCAGAAAAGAAGGACTATAGTAAGCCCCTTCTTTCCCTCTCATACCCACAACAGTCAGAGCCTAACAGGGAGCCAAGAGGAAAAGCAGAACATGGTTTGCAAACATCTAGCCCCGGCATCACAAAGCGAAGTGTATGTAGTAGTACAAACCCAGAGTGTCTGTAGTTTAACAACTTGGATGCCTTCCTTGACATTTTTATTTTTCACCTGATCAAGAAGGATTCATGGCGGTAACATTTATTTATTTCTATTTCCTAAGTATCTAGTCTGGTGCCAAATTCAAATCGAGTTACACTCGATTTTTTTCTTTTACTCAAAATAAAAAGGGAAAAAAAGTATGTGTGTGCATAAGAAGACAGAAACTGACAGACAGACAGAGAGGGAGCTCCTACTATGTGCCAAATACTTTCAATCAGTGATAAAAAGGGAGCAAAAGGAAATGCCTAGCTTCAGGGAGCTCACATGCCATGAATGAACAAAATTCATTCATATTGAATGAGTAAACAGTTCATCCTGCTGATTTCTTCCTTCCTCTAAAATGATTTCCTTCCAGGGCACCTCTCCTTAGTCTCTCCTCCTCTCAATAATGTCTCCCAGCTCCTTTGCCGGCTCCTATTTCTACCTCCACTCAGACACAAATATTTCCCGAGTTTCAGTTGTCATGTCTTATCTCTCACCCACTGAGATCTCATAAAACATTACAGGTTGGACTGTACCCCACATTGTCCCAACTCAAATCCTTCCTTGATAAACTACCAGATAACTCCATTTGAATATCTCTTGACAACTTCAAATTTAAGGTGAATAATAAAAGCTCATTTCCACTTTCCTTGCATCCTCTCATAGGGTAACATAGCAAGGGTAAACATTGGGGTTAAACCATTTCTGTTTATATATGTGTACTGTGTGTGAGTCTTTATGTAAACATATGTATCTGTTCATGTTTGATATACAAAGTGGGCAAAGTAGGCTTACAGTTCTGAGCAGGTGAAACACAGAGTTAATAAAGCTATTGTAATAATCATAACCTGCATGTCTTTTTCCATAGGAACTATAAACGTACTTTTGTCCACCTCTGTATATGCATAAATGTGTATAAGTTTATATGTGACATGTGAACATATATACATGTATGATGAGTCATGGTATAAAATAATTTTCTATGATTTGTGGTCAAAAATATTTCAAAACCAGTGGAACACCTGGGCAAAAAAGAGTGACTTATAGGAAAAATAAAAATCAGACCAGATCACTCAAAATCTATGCAATTTTATAACCAGATCAAACCGAAACAATTTATACCCTAGTTGTTAACTTAGAGAGTCTGGACAAGACAAGTTACTTCAGAGAATTTCATAAGGTATGCACAAACAGTAGTCTTAGAAAGGAGGCTTTCAGGTACGGAACAAAAGCAGAGAGAAGTATAACTTTGCACCTGCAGGGCAGCCGTTAAGATGAAAACTGGAGGAAGTGGAACGTGCCTTTTGCAGAGAGCCACGCAAAGTTAGGAGGCTGCACCTCTGTGCTGAGGGGGACTGAGTCCTGGCATCTATGTTTAAGCATTCCTGTATTCTTAAAGCCCTTCAACCGAAAAGCTTTTGGCCTTTAACAGAGCAGAACCATTTCCGAGCAGCAGTCAGGCTTGGAGCTTTTTTCACTCCTGGTGAAGTATTAAGCTCTGGGTCTCAGTTATTCTGGCCTTCTCGCATGGGAAAAAAATCACATATGAGCAAACACCATTTCCTTATTAGAACACCATTAAAACTATCCTCCTTCCCATATGTCCCAGTTTCTTCTGGCTTAAGCCTGCTGCCTTGGCATAAGTATTAATAGCATCCCTTTTATTTTCAAAAGTACCCAAATTTAAACAATAAATTTTACGGTAACTCTAATTACTTTGCTAGTTACCAATCTGTTGTTGCAGAACAGACTAAAAATCGTGTATAATAAGTTGCAATAAATGTAAGGACAGATGGTAAGAATGCATTGATAAAAATACCAGGAAGACACTCTTAATAAGACATTTTAGTTCTAGCCTCTTGAAGAAGTGACATTTAAACTAAAGTGTAAGCAGGAGAAGGCAGACAATGTGGCCAGCGGGCAAGGAGGCAGAGGAGACAGCTATGCAAAGGTCCGTGGTCATTAACAGTCTGGCAGGTTTGAGGAAATAAAGAAAATTCTATGTGTCGGGAGCTTAGAGTGGAGACAGGGAAGGTAGCTTGAACTTGGGCGGTCACAGCACAGAGAGTGGGAGCCACAAGTAGGTTTGGAAATCCAAGTGGCAAGACTTACCAATGGATTAAACAGCCGGGAGGGAGAGAGAGAAGTCAAGGATGACTTTCGAGTTTCTAGAACAAACTCAGAAGATAAGGATTCAATTTCTAACTCTATTTTTAAATTCTTAAATCTCTTTAGTGAGATCACTTCTCTATGCACCAGTTATTTTTTGAAATAAAAAAAGATGGGTGCCGGGCTGTGTAAGCACCCTGCCACCTTTGACATTGCATATTCTAAATTGCATTTCTGTTACTACATATGCATACTGGGGTATATCATTTCACACACACTTGTCTTTTCCGAAAATAAAATAAAACATTTTTCTCAATAAATAAATGTACCCATCTCTACATTCCCTCAGTGTACGTATCTCCTTTAGATTTCTCCTTGCGGTAATGCATTTCTCCTCCTTCCCCTTTAATTCCCAGTCTGCTCATTTCCCTTTATGACTCAGCAGAACTCTGCATAGTTGGGAATGAAGGCTGGCATAGATATTCCACCATCAATTGTTTTTCATCAGTCTTCTTACACAAACACACACACTCTCTCTCTTTCTCTCTCTCTCTCTCACACACACACACTCTCTCTCTCTCTCTCTCTCTCACACACACACATACATGCACACACACACACACACATTCTCTCTCTCTCACACACACACACACACACACTCTCTCTCTCTCTCTCTCTCACACACACACACACACACACAGACACACACACACACACACACACACAGCATTAGCAAGCAAAGGAAAACTGTCCTCAGATCACCTCCCACTGCATTTTAGCTGGTGAATCTCCTGGGAGGAACTGATTAAACCCTTTCAATTTACTTTGCAGAGACAAGCTCTGCTTCTTCTGGCACTCACAGACTCTGGGGAAGCTTCCAACATTTAAAGAAATGTGTTCATTTATTTAACAGAGCTTTATTTTCTCCAAAAGTTCATGCTTCTGTCACTCTCATGTATTCTTTCCAGGTACCTAGAGAATTTATAAAATTAAACTAAAAAGTGAGTATATGTGCATGTGTGTACAAACACATATAAAGAAATATATAAATATTTCTCAGTGTTACTTTCAAGGCTAGACATTAAAGCACATTTTGCACGTAATGAAGCTGTTGAGTTGACCAGAAACTATAGACATCTAAAATTTTCAGACTTCCAAATTTTTCCAAAAGAATTGGCCACAATCTGAGGTTAGAGTGACTGGGTTCTGAACAGACTTAAAGTGTGATCAGAAGAAAATGTGCATTGTAACAAGTATAAATTCCTAAGTCTTATGCCAGAATCACTGAATCAAAAGTGTGTGTGTGTGTGTGTGTGTGTGTGTGTGTGTGTGTGTGTCTAGCAAATATTCTTAAGGTTTTACATGCATAGGTCTTACTTGGAGAGCAATTCTAAAATGCAGATTCTAGGCCTGACCTGTGGTGGCACAATGGGATAAAACGTTGACCTGGAACGCTGAGGTCGCTGGTTCAAAACCTTGGGCTTGCCTGGTCAGGGCACATATGGGAGTTGATGCTTCCTGCTCCTTTCCCCTTTTCTCTCTCTCTCTCTCCCCCTATGTCTCTCTCTCTCTCCTCTCTAAAAATGGAATAAAGTCTTTAAATAAATAAATAAAATGCAGATTCTAATCGAGGAGGTCTGGAGTAGGCCATGAGATGATGTCTTTCTCTAGGTTCCCAAGTGATGGCCGTGCTGCTGGCCCACACACCACCCTTGAAGGAACAAGGTACAATAGTTTGCACATCCCTGTATAAACTAGTATTGATGCGCTGCCATGGGAAGACTTCTGCCAGTTTAATTCCAAAAGTAATTGGTTCATTGCTGAAAGCCTGAGAAATAATACACAGTGGAGAATGCTTCCTCTAATAGGGCCCACTAGATAGGGTTCAGAAAACATAATCATTTTCATGATTTGTAAATGCCTACTTAATTTACCTTCTTCATACATCAAGCATAGAGAGGCACAGCAAGGCATCATCTACCTATGTGCTATTTGATGCCCAATTTATTTCCTGATCAATCTTCATTGGGGATTGCCTTATTACCTTTCTATTACAGCATAGTGGAACAAGCTGTCAATATGTCTCTCTAGATACTGATTTAAAAAAAAGAACAGCTTCTCAATACTGATTACTCCTTGACAATGAAAATTCACTCTTTAAACAGACAGCCTACTATGTCAACATGGCTGAAATGGCAAGATGTGTCTATAATTTTCACATTTCTCCTTCTCTAACTCATAGGAAGCTCTGTTACTATGCCATTTAACATCTGATATTGCTAGCTCACACCCTTGCACTGTTTTTAAATGAAATCATTGCATCTAAATGGGTTTACCAAATCCTACATGTGTTGATTTTTTTGTATTACACTGCAGATGTCAAGAAATAAAAGTAGGGACTGATATTAATTGACTGCTAATGACATGTACAGCCTTTGCATCCTCATCTGGTGTAGCCTGCATTCAAGAGATTTAATTATGTCCACTTGCAAATATGAAGAGACTAAGCCAAGAGAATAAATGGAACCAGCAAAGAAACAAGTAATGAAATTAGAATTCAACCCAGACATAGCTACCTATTTTCCAAACCCATGTTATTTTTCTCAAAAACTTTGCCTTCTAAGATTCTAGAATTAAGTGAGTTGAGAAAATATAGACCACTTATAAGGAATTTACAGGAAATATTGTATGGGAGGGATTTGAGCAAAATAGTCTCAAAAGATTCTTTCAAACCCTAATATTGTGAATACATGAATAAACTATTTTATATATTATGGATTACCATTATTGTATTCCACTGAATCAGACATAATGTACATAAATGAACAAAAATAAAGCAGGTAAGTAAACTAATATAAAAGGAAGTAGAACAAAAAAAATTTCATCCTATAATGTCAGAAATAGTTAATAAGTTTAGGACAAAGGAGATCTCAATCTATTTGAAGACAAACAGGAAACCTGGGTTTAACTGATTACTAATTCAAAATCATTCAATAATAAATATTTCCCTTTAAAATACATGTTTTAGAATAATTTTAATTAAAGATCAGCCCCTCTCCCATCTCAAGAAGTGTTGCTAATTTTGAGAGTGGTTATAAAATGAGTTTAACTAGAATAAGCTCTCTAACTGCCCTTTAACCATAGAAATCTCAGAAATTATATTGGTGTATTTAGTACTTGAACAATAATGAAGTATATTTTAAAAGTATAAATCAGTTGATCATGTTTAAAAGAGTGTAAGAAAAATATTGCAAGCCAAGTGCTGACAGGAAAAGAAGGCAGGTAAGATAGCTCAGTAGACACTGGGGTAAATGGGAGTATACTTACTATACTAAATGTAATTAGCAGTCAATAAATATTAGTCCCCACTTTTATTTCTTGACATCTGCAGTGTAATGCAAAAAGTAAACACATGTAGAATTTGGTAAGCCCATTTAGAGAAAAAACAAACAGTACACCAAATAATCAGTGAATTAAAAGCAATTAGCCAAAGTCAGTTTGTGAAAATAGTAATGAACAGAATGACCAATTATTTACTGACTCAGCAGAAATTTGTTGCTAGTCACCAATTTCTAAGGATTAAAATCATTTTATGTTGCTTATGTTTCAAAACCAGTCTTTGAAATATTTTTGTATAATGTGGGGGAAGTAATTTTCTTTAGAATTTTGATTTTAAATGCCATCTACTGTCAAAAAAGTCACAGACTTTATAAATGGTAAGTTGAGTAGGTTTCTCTTTTCTAACTCAATTTATTAAAATTGATTTGAGAGCTATAGAGAGAGGAAGGAGAGAGATGAGAAGTAGCAACTGGTATTGCTTCATTTTAGTTGTTCATTGATTGTTTCTCATATGCCTTGACCAGAGGGCTCAACCTGAGCCAGTGATACATTGCTCAAGCCAGCAACCTTGAGCTCATGTCAGCAACCTTGGACTTTAAGCCAGTGACTTTTGGGCTCAGGCTAGTGATGTTGGGATCATGTTGATGACCCTGCACTCAAGCCAGTGACCCCTCAGTCAAGCTGACAAGCCCACTCTCAAGCCAGCTATGTCAGTGTTTCTAAATGAATACCTCAGAGTCCTGGGTTGACACTCCATTCACTATGCCACCATCAGTCAGTCAGAGAGAGTGAGACAAGAACATTCATCCATCCCTGTAGGTGCCCTGACCAGGAATGAAACAAGCAACCTCTGTTTTGGGACAATGTTCTAACCCAGCGGTAGTCAACCTTTTTATACCTACCGCCCACTTTTGTATCTCTGTTAGTAGTAAAATTTTCTAACCGCCCACTGGCTCCACAGTAATGGTGATTTATAAAGTAAAGAAGTAACTTTACTTTATAAAATTTATAAAGCAGAGTTACAGCAAGTTAAAGCATATAAAAATAATTACTTACCAAGTACTTTATGTCGGATTTTCGCTGTTTGGCAGAATAAATCTTTATAAAACAACTTACTATAGTTAAATGTATCTTTTTATTTATACTTTGGTTGCTCCGCTACCACCCACCATGAAAGCTGGAACGCCTACTAGTGGGTGGTAAGGACCAGGTTGACTACCACTGCTCTAACCAATCAAGTTATATAGCCAGGGCTTAACTCACTTTTAATACAATTCACTGCATTTTATACTTCTCATATTCAGGGGTGTTCCTTCTGAAAGGGGACAGAAGGAAAGATTTAAATGCAAGTGCACAGGGAATTGGGGCTGGAAGTTTGTTTGTCAAACAATGGGAATTGTAAGAATTGAATTGGGCAAGTTCAAGTTTCTAGTACTTAGTAAGAGGGCATTAAACGTCTTTTTAGGACTTCTTTTATTGATTTGCCAAAGGAAGAATACTGTGTAAAGTATTTTTATCTAATATTTAAAAAGCAAGGAGAAATTTCAGTACTAACTTTGCATTCAATTATCTGCTTTTCATACTTCTACTTTGTACAGGATTGCCAAGCCTAGTAATGCCAAGAAGAAGTGTGCACTACAAATATAATGAAAAAAGCAAATATTTGACTTTGGGTTATGGGTACACAGCATAACAAACAGTTCAAATGCTATAGAAATGTTTACCTGAAATCTGTATACTCTTATTGATCAATATCACCCCATTAAATTTAATTTTCTAAATAAAATTAAAACATATATATAAAATATATAATGAAGAAAGCAAAACTATACCATACACAACTTCCTAGAAACTTCTAAAAAATAGTTAAATATAAAAATTTGATTATTTAACAAATAACCTAATAGGTGGGTGGAATGTTTTGAAGGATATAAAGAAATTTTAATAAACAACACAAGAGTATTGAGAAAATGTAAAAGACAATAAATAAAATAGGAGGCTGAAATAAGAACAAAAATTAATTCTGGATGGGTTATACATTCAAATGTTTAATAACTTCATGTCAAACTCAGGACAAAATATAGGAAAATATGTTCAAGATATCACTAATAGGGAAATATTTCCTAAAACATCCAAACAAGACACAAATATAAAACAAACAGACAAATTTGACTACATAAGTTAAATACTTCTCATCAGAACAAAGGACAGCATTTACCAAGCCCTCAAACAAGCAGCAGTCTAGAAGATATTCGTAATCCATATCACAGACAGTTAATGACTCTCATAGTTAAGGAACTCATACAAATTAACTTTAAATGACTAATGATCCAATAGAAAAAATGAGCAAACAATGAATGAGCAATTGTTAGATGAAGATTTCTCCTCTTTGGGCATTACATTTATGACAAATATTCATCTCAGTAGTAATCAGGGAAGTGCAAAATTTAAAAAAGTAACATTTTTCCCATTATTGGGGAAAATGTAAGGAAACTGACACCAGCAAGGGTTAGATAAAATGAGGGAATAGTGATCATGTAAGTTATATACATTTTCACAAGTTCCCTAGAGAATATCTTGTCACTGTCTAGTTTCACTCTTTGTTATCTGTGCCTAGAAAATTCTTCTAAAAGTCCATATGGAAACAGGTACACAGATATTGTTTGCAACAATATTATCATGGCTGAAATTTAAAAAGTACTAACATTCACCTAAGAGATAAAGCTAACCAAATACTCAGGTTGTGTCATATTTATACAATGGAATATTTACTATGTACAACAACCATGAAGGAACTCAGTTTACATGTGTCTGCTTGAATGATTCATAAGCACAATGTTAAATTTTCAAAACGGAAATTATAATAATAATATGAACATCATACCGCCAATGTTAAACAACATTCAGAAATAATAAAGCAGTACTATCTGTTGCTCTCTGAGGTATGGAATTAAAGCTAAGACCTAGACAAGAAGGAGACTTTTCAACTTCAGCCATATTAGTGACTGGGAAAGGTATAAAAAATATTTTATTTCCACAAAACATCATAAAAATTTTATATTAAAATATCACTATTTTTAAAAGTAGTGTGGGTCCATGGGTGGTGTTCTGTATTTCTCCAGGTTTTTTTTTTTTCATATTTGAAATGTTTTATATGTAAACAAAAAAGAGGAGGGGAAGAAAATGAGAGGAAAAAAGGAAAGCATAATAATATGGAAGAAAGCAAGTAGTCAAGAGAAGAATTATGACAGGAAATAAGGAGTAGAAATAAGAAAAAAAGAAAAAGAAAGAAAAAAAATTTTAAAGTATCAAAAATGTTAGGTGGGAACACTGGTCCCATTTCTTCTCTTTGTAGGAATATGCTCTGAAGACATGCAGAGTTAGAATAACAATCAGAGACAGCAAGGCGTCCTAGGGCGAAAGCCTTGAGCAGCAAGAATCCAGGGGCTTCTCTGACCCTGTACTGGAAACAGCAAACAGTAGGATGAGATTCAGTAACAAGAAATGTCTAGGCTCTCAGAACAGATTAAAAGTCAACGTGTTCTTTGTCCTTTACTTCACCTACCTGAAAACTTCTGCTATCTGCTCCCTTGAGTTATTTGTACTGGCTAATATCTAAGTAAGGCTGGGGACAGGGCTTCAGTCCTTCAGTCTGCTGGTCGGGGCTGTTGCCTCCCCTCGGCCTCTTGGAGTATGTCATCTGGTTTCTGAGTAGTTCATTGTCACCGTGATATTTGTTATCTTTCTTTTTTTTCATTTGCCCTACCTCTTCTTGTCACAAGACTTAGAAATAAGAAAAGGAGTTAAAGTCAAGCTATTTTACAACATAGCTTATACACAAATATATTCATGTGCCATTCCCTGAAACAAAATCTTCTGATGAAGTGCCACACAGAATATTTGCTACAGGTAAGAACAGAAACCAAGCTGTGTTTAGAAATTTATAACTTGACAGAGCAAATTTATGTCTCTTCAACATAACAATAAAACTGTTGGTTTGTATTTTATGTGTCATTTTAATTTTATTGTTTTATTATTTTATGATTTTTATATCTTTTTAAAAAACATTTTACTTATTGATTTTATAGACCAGAGAAAGAGAGAGAGAAAGGGATGGGAAGTAGCAGGAAGCATCAACTCCTTACTGCCCGTATGTGTATTGACCAGGCAAGCTCGGGTTTAGAACTGGTGAGCTCAGCATTCCAGGCTGATGATTTCTCCATTGTGCCACCACACACAGGGCTGCTTTTTATGTCTTATAAAAAGTATCAGTCTGCAAGAGATTTTTTAAATAATAAAAATAGTTTTCAACAGTGATTGAGAAGCACTGCTCTTGGGGATGGGAAAAAAATAGAAGAAATTGTTCTTGTCGTGGGATGTGGGATGTGTGTGTGTGTGTGTGTGTGTGTGTGTGTGTGTGTGTGTGTGCTCACATGCAAGCATAAGCATCTTTGAGTTTAGGGAAGGGCTGTCAGAGCACTATCCTCATTCTTAGATCCAGGATAATTAAGGACAAAACCCAAGCAATCATATAAACAGGAAAAGAAGAAAACTAAAACTTATCCATGATCTCAACAGAAACTTCCTTGATATTTAACTTAAAAACTATCTTTACTATGGAGTAAAAGAGAAAAATAAATCTTCAAAGAGAAATAACCAAGGAACATGAAAAGCCACCCTGATGTCTGCTTCTAGGACAAAACCTAGCCCATTTGGAAGATGAGTACCTCCTGGGTGTGGGATTTCTCTCCCACACTGCATTCTGTCCTGTGACTGGCAAAAGAAAGCTGTTGCTTCAATCTTGAGAGGATGCCCTTCTGGTTCTGGCTTTAGCACCCACTTCTTCAGTGAGACTGACCAGACAGGACAAAATAGCAAGAGTGTTTAGCAGGTCAAGCATCAGCACCAGACAGAACGTGTTTCATTGCTGGCTCCAGATGCTTTAGGCATTATCTTGGAAGAGTTTCATAATCATCTCTGCTTCAGCTTCCTAACCAGAGAATCCTGAACACCTATATCATGAGATGGCCGTGAGGAAAGGTGAAGTTCAGTCATGAAAAGTGCTCTTCTTAGAGACTGAAATAGTCAGTGATTATTATTGTGCTATTAATATTATTATTAATAAGAATAGAAGCCATGTCCATATTCATTCCTCAGTGTCATTCTCAGAAAGACAGTAAATACACATTTCCATGAAACCACATAAAGTACAAATTCTTGGTAGTTGAAGGTTTTGCAGCATATGCAATAAAAGCAACAATTAAGCCAACACAGAAAAGCTGTCTTCTAGAATTATACCAATTGCCTAACAGAAGAATGAATAGACATCACTCTAAGTGGTTCCAAAAATCAGAACAATGGTCAATGGGTGAACTTTATAGGGTGGCAGTTTTAAGTCCAAAAATAATTGCATTCTTAAGTACTAGAATTCTAAAACAAAGAAATATATTGATATGCAAGGGAATGCACATGTAGATTTATGACATACATACATATATACATATAGAGAGAGCAAGAGAGAACATTAATATGCCAGGCTAAATGGTATCTGGAGTGCTTTTTATGTGGCATATTGTATCATGTGATTTACCCATTTATCAAAATTATGCACTAGGGATGTATCATAATCCTCTTATACATATCAGGATACTACATCTCAGAAAATTTTAATAACTTAAGATTTTGAGCTTGAATAGAGGTCAAGCCGGGCTTTGAACCTAAATCAATCCCAATTTATTTAATACTATGTAGTTTTCCTTGACAATGTGCCTTCTTTCAATATTTTTTTAGATGTTTTTATCATTATGAGTCTGATTTTGTTCTTTCCTCAGGGAATGTGGCAATGTGCAGAGACATTTTTGGCTATCATAACCTGCGGCTAAGGATTGCTACGGGTGTCTAGTACGTAGAGACTGGGGATGCTGCTAAACCGCCCACAGTGCACAGGGCAGCCCGCAGTGGCACAGAGGTTGACAACCCCTGCTAATTCACTCAAGTTCTTCGAATCTTTAAGACTGGCCTCTACCAGGCTTAGCTGTATGCCACTGTCCAATTTAAGAGTATGTCCACTGTGTTTACAGCTATACTATCTCTAGCTTTTTATTTCTTCCTAGTTTTCCATTTCATTTCTCTTCTCCAAGGCTTCTTCTTAACTTCCCTTCTTGCAATAACTTGTCAAAACAGGTGTTCAAACTGTTAGAATATTGACCAGATTTCTTGTCATTAAAATGCAATCGTTACCAATTTTGAGAGATTTATTTTATATCTTTATATTTTCTATTCAGAAAATTAACTTAAATTTCAGTTCCTTTGGGGGATTATTTGTGCCTCTTTGCATAGTTGCTCTGAGAAAAGTAATTTGCCTTGTAAATATGTTTTCTGCAAGTCACTGGAAGACTCCAGGCATCCTGCTTTTCTGCAGCACCACATCTTGGAAATCACCACTATGGTTCTATCATTTTGGGAGCAGGTGCAGAAGGCATTCCTGCATTTTCATTCCTTTAGGCTTCATTAGGGAAAGACATTTCCCCATTGATTTCCACTTCCACCACTGAGACTCAAGCTTCAAGCTGGATGGGGGCTGTTAGAGAAAAATAAGAATGATTTGGAAGGCATCACCAGAACTTCCAAATATGCAGAAATATTCTTTTAAGACAAATCTGTGGTGTGGCTCAATGACCAAGACACAGTAGGCACATTCTAATTTTGGCACCTGCATCATGATTGTATTATCATAATTAAAGCAAATATGGGGAAATGGCTTTATACTTTCAACTGATACGTTTATTAACCCCTAAAAATAAGATCTTCCTCTTTTTTTGAGGAAAACTGAACTATTTTTAAATCTCAAGCTTTTTCTAATCCAATAGAAATTTAAAAGTGGACATTTATATAGAAATAAACAGCATAGAATAAATCAAAGAAAGTTAAAAATAAAAGAACTACTTTTAAAGAAAAAATTAGTATTTTATATATGTGCAGTTTCTGAATATAATAAATGTTAAGTATTTGTTGAATTAATATACCCATCAATCAATGAATTGCAAAATTTACCAAATTATAACTAGTCATTATAATTCTTATTTATACCTTAACAAAGCTCCATTTTATTAAAATGTGAAAAGCTAAAATATGATGATATAATAATCATAAATAATTAATACCTTCCAAGTTTTTTTTGCATGTCAAGCACAGTACTAAATGCTTTATATGAAGAATCAGATTTAATTCATACAAAAATTATAAGGTAGACTACAATAATAATATACCCCTTTTACAGGTGATGAAATGCATATGTTCAAAAATGTTAAATCCATTGTGAGTTAGCTCGCAACTGGAATATGAACCCAAGTCTACCTGCATCTACTGTGTAATAGTCTAAATGGGTAAGTTGTAGTACCTTAATTCGAATATGTACTTACTGATTAAACTGGTATCGAAGTTTATCCTCCAGGAGTCACTATAGTTACGGACCAACCCAAATAAAAGCCTATCTTGTCCCTAGAGGTGTGTCAGCTGGTCCCTAGAATCACACACAGCATCAGGCAGGATTCTGTCTGAGGCATCCAATCTGTCCACCTGCTTAGCTATCTTCCTCCTGTCCTGCCCAGGGCTATTTTCCTGGGAATTTTAAACTTGTTTTTATGTTTATTTATAAGTGACCTGGATGATTCTCATGTCTCCTGAGGTTTGCTTGCTTGTAGGTTCTGTACTTTATCTTATACTCTCAGCTCTGTAGAGACTGAACTGAATCCCAACTAACAGGTCAAGGAATCACCTCTATCTTGGACCTCACACTCTTGAAGGTTTTCAAATTGGCAATGTTGACATTATTCCCAAAATTGGAGATATATTTACAGAACTGATACCCTTGCAGAAATGAAGGATAATATGATCACCATATTACTTTACACACGTATTTCATTACCTGACCCCACCACAATACTAGCAATGTTTTTTTTTAAGAATTATGGAATTATCCTGTGAATTGCATAGTCATCATCTTATAATTTATTAAAATTGTGTATTTGTTAAATGTAAACGTTTAAATTATATAAGCAATATTTTGACATTTAATATTGAGATGAGCTTCTTCTGATTTGTTAAAGGACTTGTGCACCGACCCTTGAGTTCTGTTTACACTAGCATGCCATGCCAGTGCACACCCCAAGGGGACAGTATAATATATTGATGTGAAGAAGGAAGAAAAAGAGGAAATCCAGTGCCAGTTTATTCTCTCTTATTAAATTAGAAGTTCTTTAGGTGCAGGCCCTCTAGTTTTTACATAACCACAGTATTTAACACAATGTTTCTTCCTTTCTTTTTTCATTTGGTGGCTCTAAAACAGTGGTTCTTAACCTTTTTAGAGGCACCGAACCCGCCAGTTTCATATGCGCATTCACCGAACACTTCTTTAGTGATAAATAAAATATGATTTTTTTTTCCAAATTCAAGACATAGGTATATGTTTTTTCACTGGTACACAAAATGAGCCGTGCATGAACATCACCTTGCTCAAAGAACAAAACCAACAAAATGCATGAACTCACAACAAATTATGGTATTACTTTATTCTGGCCTCCGCGGCAGAGACTTCTCCGAACCCCTGAGACCAACTCATTGAACCCCTAGGGTTCGATAGAACCCAGGTTAAGAACCACTGCTCTAAAAGATAACAGCAATATTATTATTTTTTTATTCTCATAAACTTTACAGAAAAAAATTCTATTTTATTTTCATTGCAATTATTTCAAACTTCCCGGGCCCAACCCCCACAGGAGCATAGAAGCAATATATTAGATTGCCAGGGCAAAGACAGCAACAAGGTGACAGAGAAAGCGGAGCTGCTCAAACTATCGCAATCAGTTCTAAGTTCTCGAAACCCCAGCACTCTGGGGATAATTAGTGGAGAGGTAAACATCTGTTTATACTTCTGTGGTTGTGAGAAAATCATTGTGTTAGCATCTGGCAGAATAACTGATGCACATGAGAATGATTTCTGGTTCCCAAGAGAAGGTTAGACCTCATATGTCTTCTGTTGAAGAAGCCAGGAAAGAGTCCCATTTCTTTAAGAAAGATTTTCATATCAATGTTTAATGTGAAAGAGAGTTGTGGAGCTTAAAGCATTGAGTATCTGGAAAACTCACTCATAAAAGCCCACTGTCTTGGGATAAAAAAATACTTGTTAATAAGACTATGACCTTCATAACATTCGATATGAAGTTGTTGATGTGGATTATCTTTTGGAGGGGTATAGCTGAGGTGGAGAGACTTCATAACTAATATTGTTTATTTCAAGTGTCATGAAGTCCATGTTTTTATCTGAAGGTTATCCAGTTTATCAAGGAGTTGTAAATGCCCCCCTTCACTGCAATGCAGTAAGGGGAATTCCAATGCAAGATGTCAGGCTTCTCAAATTAGAAAAGGTAGAAGCCATCCTGCTAAATTAATGAAGCAGGTGACTGCATTTTTCGGAGCTTTGTGCATTCAGTTAAATATTTGGTGACAAAAACCCGGAAGTCAAAGTAAACTTTGAACACAACCAAATAGTGAAAATTTTAAAAAAGTTTTTGCATTCTTAAAAATTATCCTGATAAAAAAAAAAAAGTCCTGCACTATATAAAAGAAAATGCCTGTGGAGTCCTCAGAAGTTGTCCAACTGAAGCAGAACAATATTGGTAGAGAAACATAGAATACATAAAAATCAGGTACTAGTCTATTGATTTTAATGTCCCCTTTTGTTCATTTATTACTGAAAAAGGAACAGTCATTTTTATAAAAACTTTATATCTTTTAAAGATTTGTTAAATAGCCTGACCAGGAGGTGGCGCAGTGGATAGAGCGTCGGACTGGGATGCGGAAGACGCAGGTTCGAGATCCCGAAGTCTCCAGCTGGAGCGCGGGACCATCTGGCTTGAGCAAAAAGCTCGTCCGCTTGGACCCAAGGTCGCTGGCTCCAGCAAGGGGTGGCTCGGTCTGCTGAAGACCTGCGGTCAAGGCACATGTGAGAGAGCAATCAATGAACAACTAAGGTGTCGTAATGGCAATGAAAAACTAATGATTGATGCTTCTCACCTCTCTCCATTCCTGTCTGTCTGTCCCTATCTATGCCTCTCTCTCTCTGTCCATGTTAAAAAAAAAAAAAAGATTTGTTAAATATATTTATGTTTATATTTCTATATAGTAAATTAGATTGGGTTCTCTTTCAATAGTGTGCTTTCTAAAACATGTTTCATAATATCCCAGAGTGAGGGTCAGCAAACCTTTTCTCTAAAATATCTGGCAGTACTGCTCAACAAAAGATTCTGGAGCAATTAGACATTCATAGGCATCCATAAGAAAAGACACTACACAAAACTCATTATGTACAAAAATTATCTCAAAACAAATCATAGATTTAGGGTAAAATGTCAAACATACAACTTATTGCAGAAATCATAAGGAAAAATTTGGGGATTATTGGTAGATGAAGAGTTCTTAGACTGCGCAGCAAAAGCATGATCCACAGAAGAAAGAGACCTCATCAAAATGATAAACTTTGGCTCTGTGAAACACCTTGTTAAGAGAATGAAAAGACAAGCTATAGAGTGGGAAAAAGTATTTTCAGACTACATATCTGACAATGTGATAATATCTAGAATAACAAACTGTCAAAACTCAATGGTAAAAAAAAACACAATAATCTAATTTTAATATGTGCAAAAGCCATAAATAATCATTTTACTAAAGAGAATATACTTATGTCACAAAAGTATATGCAAAGAAGTCAAACATATTTAACCACTGCAGAAATACAAATTAAACCATAATAAGATAACACTATCATCTACCAGAATGGCTAAAATAAAAACTAGTGACCACAAATGTTGTCAAGGATGCAAAAAAATGAAATCTTCCATACATTGCTTATAGTGATGCAAAATGCTATAGCAACTCTGAAAGACAGTTTGGCAATTTCTTTAAAAAAAAAATTAAACATGCAACTACATTATTACCTAGCAATTGCACACCTGGGCATCTATCCCAGATAAATAAAGACATGCCACACAAAGTTCTTTACACAAATGTTCAAAGCAACTTTATTTGTAATACCCAAAAGTTGGAAACAACCCAGACATACTTCAATGGGAAAATGGTTAAACAAACTGTAGTATATTTACTACAATGGTATATTATCCTACAATAAAAAGGAATAAAAATTTGATACATATAATAAAGTAGATAAATCCCCAGTGAATTTTATTAGGTAAAATAGGCCAATCTCAAAAGGTAACATCCTGTGTGTGTGTGTGTATGTGTGTGTGTGTGTGTGTGTGTGTGTGTGTGTGTGTAACATTCTTATAATGATAAAATTAAATTACAGAAATGGAAAAGAGAATAGCAGTTTTTAGAGGTGAAGAAGGGGATGGGGACTGAGAAAGAAGTAGATGTGGCTATAAAGGGACACCATGAGAAGTCCTTTGGGTGATGAAACTTTTCTTGTTGTGAGACTGTCAGTCATGTTGTGATATTGTACTGGTGTTGAAAGATGCTACACGTGGGGAAAGCAGGCTGTAGGCTACCTATCTCTGTAGTGTTACTTATAACTGCATGTGAATTGAAAGTTCTTTCAAATTAGAGTCTAATTTAAAGAAACAAGGACCACAAATGTTTTTGGCTTTGTTAGCCATAAGGTCTTGTTGGAACTATTTACCTTTGTCCGTGGGGTGTGAAGAAAACACAGGCACAAGTGAATGAATGAACATGGCTGCGTTTCAACAAAACTTGATTCACCAGAACAAACAGGAGACTGGACTTGGCCCAGCCCCTTCAGTTTGCAGACCCCTTTTGTTAATTAAACAACACCTAGGAAGATTGTTATATGCAAACTTTTAGAAGCATTGCATACTTGTTCCTAGCCTAGAGCTATATTGCAATGGATGAGATAGTTCAGAAACCAAAAAAATAAATTTTAAAAAATTTTAACTTAAATTTTTAAAACTCTAACAGAAATATTTAGATCACAGCAAATTCTTGATCCCTCTCCCTTTTACATGTATTCCCATTGCAGGTGCTGTATCACGGCTCTATTTTCAAACTGTTGGAAACTTCCTCTCTTGTCTTGAACTCCACCTTATCTCTTTCCCTCACTTTTAATAACCTTTTTTCCACTCTAAATAAATAAATTAAAAACTTGTTTTGTTAAGTCCCGCCTTTTCTCTATTACCTATCCAGTCCTGTTTTCCACCTATACTTTTCAATTTTCCATAAACTCCAAAGAACAAATCTGTCCAGAAAGGGCCATCTGTGAAGAACAGGTGTTGGGAAGAAAATGCCCTAACAAAGCAAGAAGTCTTGTTCACAACTGAGACACAGGAAAATGAGCAAAAATCCATACACTAATCACTTTTGTCATGTTCTTTATGAGCATGCCTGACTTAGGTGGGACTATTTAAAGGTGCTTTGAATAGAGGTAAGCAGTTCAGAGATGGCTGTTTTCACTGTGCTATGCTATAAAACATCATGCACTAGATGCACGAGGACAAATTCTTCTGAAACACTCAGATCAAGAAGATAACTGGTTATACATTCAGTTTGTTCAGAACAGGGTAAGGAGTTTCTGTGTTGTTTTATTTTGTATAAAGCTTTCCTTCTGTGAAACCAAAAAAAGAAAATCCAGACACAAAGCACATTTTATGCTTATTATGAATGATGGCCCCCTAAATTCCTTTCCGCATATTACAAGTTCAACTTTCACCCTAGACCCTTGCACACTGCACATTTTTATTCATTTTGAAACAAAATGCCTTAAACCAATGAAAGAGAAATGAAGCAATCAAATAACGCCTGTCAGAAAACGAAATATGCCACAGCATAATTCTTCTCATTATTGCATATTATGAGGGTTAATGGCAGAGATGAATATCTCTAGTCAGAGCCACTTATATAGGAATTAACATTTAAAAGTAATTGCAATAGATCATAATTGGTTGATTAGGTGTTCTCAACTCCTTAGGCCCTTTTCATACTTTAACTACATAATACATGCCAGGCTTTCAGAGGGCTGATTTATGTAAAAAGAAATGTAATTTGTCCATTATAAAATATTAAGTTGACATGTTATTATCTACTCCACATCCTCCCAGATCAGTTATTGTCTTCTGTGATAGAAGTCATCAACTACTATGAGAAGGTTATTGACATAAGATATAAATTATGAAGTTGGTCCCAAATCTAACTTGTCTGAACCATTTCACAAGTTGTTTTCTAAAAAAAAAAAAAAAAAAAAAAGCCATATTATTTAATTAATGTTAGTAACCACAATTCTCCATATAATATCAGTGGTTTATCAGTGGATCACTTCCTTTTTTTGGGTTTTTCTCTTTTTAAATTACATAATCTCCAATAGACATGGTATGATGGATGATGGAAAGGGGTCAACTGGGCGCCTAAACCCCATTAGAAAAATTTTAAAAAATATTTTTAAAAGAAAAAAATATATATTTTTTAATAAAAATAATATATTTTTAATAAAAATAATATATGTTTTTAAAAGAAAAATATATTTTTTAATAAAAAATAAAAATATATATATAATATAAATTTTTTTTTCAGTTTTCTATTGCTTTGCTTTTGTAGCTGCAAAGTTCCTCTGTTGCCTATGGACCCTATCCAGCCTCAGATAGGAGAGTTCACTACTGAAGTTACATTTCAGTGACATGAAGTCCCCACAGTTAATCATTGATTCTGCAAGGGAAGATGATCTAACTTCCTCAGTGACAGATTCACACCTATGTGCCCTGCAATAGCACTATACCAATAGTTGCAAAGACTTTGCTAGACAATTATTTATTGATTTGTTTGTGTGGACAACAACCTGAGTAGGATGGTACCTGTAAGTATTTCACTCCAGAATGAAGACTCCAGAATGGTAGAGGGGAGGGATGACACACAGGCTACAATCCGGGGACAACGAAGACCAGTAGATGATTCCAGGAGCAGGGATACATGTGGAAGTGGTAGGAGAGAAGTTGAAAGATAAAACAAACAAGCTAAAACAAATTACTGATAACTTTTTGTATTGGTCAGGGTTCTCTAGTAAAAAATAACCACCAGGAGATCTATACAGGGTGTCCTCGGGTTACGACACAGTTTTGTTCCTAAGAGAATGATGTAACCCGAATTTTGGTGTAAGTCAAAACAAACCCTAGCCTAAGTCACTTACCTATCCTAACACAGTTTTAAGTCATAATCTAGAACATAAAAACACAACTAAACCACAGAAAAATAAAAATGACACAAATATACTGTACTATGCACTATACTGCAGTAACTGAAAAAAATGACAAAAAATGTATATTAAAAAAGTCCTTACTTTTATTCCTGTGGTTGGCTTGCACACTGAAAGGGGAATTGCAAAGTGGGAGAGAGTAACCTATAGGAAGGAGGAAGCTGGAGAGGCAGGAGAACCTGCAGAAGGTGCTGGAGATACTGGGTCAGGTGAATCAGGATTGCCTAAGGAACATGCAGGAGACACTGGAGATGATTCTACCTGTACTACAGGTGTTTGATCTCAAGAATCAGCTGATGTAGAGGATGCACAATCTGTTGCAGGCCTCTCTCCTTAAAGAATTGTTCCAGGCTAATCTGGAAGGTTGATGACTTCTTCTAACCAATCTAGTTCACCCATGTAGTCCATAAGTATGATGCTAATGGTGCAAGCCAAAACACTGATGTCTCAATTTTTTTAAAGTTTTTATGGAAGTAAGCATCATAAACTCAAAACATTGTATATCAAGACTGTCATAATCTGAGGACCCCCTGTATACACATAAAGTTATTCCTCTTTTTCCAAAAGTTTGTGATCCAAGACCTTTCACTTTTGCTGAAGACATACAATAATACCTGTTTTCACTAACCAAAAGAAAGTCAAAGAGAATTTTTGCTTTTATGAAAAGAGTTGTTACCATACCAATATAGGTCTTTTGTAAAAACGAAGTGGCATTGTAATGCAGACTTTCAGAAATACACACACACACACACACACACACACAATCACATAAATTGAGTTAGCATAGAAATTGGTTCATGTAGTTATGGAACCAAGAAGTCCCACAACCTTCTATCTGCAAGCTGGAGAGTGAGGAAAACCAACAGTAAAATTCACTGTGAGGCCAGAGGCCTGAGAACAAGAGGGCTGGTGTAAGTCCCAGAGTCTGAGGAACTGAGATCCAGAAACTCCACTGTCCAAAGGCAGAAAAAGATGGACTTTCCAGTTCCGAAAGAGAGAGGGAATTCATTCTTCCTCTACTTTTTGTTTTCTCGAGGCCTCCCAAAGTAGATAAAGCCTGATTTGTAAGGTGGAGCAGGAAATACGCACTGCTTTTCTTTAATTCTTCAAATAAGCCTTTTAAATCCTAAACAAAGAAATGAATCACGTGAGCCTCTGGAAATGGAAAGACCAGCTTCACATAGCCTTTCCACAAGTGAAACTACTTTTATGGCTAGTTAGTCCTTCATTCTTATGTCAGCAATTCTTAAATTATAGTTTCAGGGTAACTGATAATATCAACATCCACTATAACTCAGTAGTTAAGAGCACAGTAATATTTACTGCACAACTATGAGGGACTTTTAGCCCATAAGCTTGTTTCATCATCTGTAAAGTAATGATAGAAATAATATTTATGCTAATTCATTGTCTTATGAGGCAAAATGAAATGGGCAGGCAGAGCATTTGCCACATTACCTGGCACAGAGTAGTTTTTGGTAAGCCTTTGCTATAAGAATAACTAAAGCAAATATTAAGCATTTGAGTTCAGGTAAATTTAATATTCAACTCCATAATACATCTCTACTTGTTTGATCCTAAAATATTCAAGCAAAACTGACAGTCTAGAAAGAAAGGTTGTAATTGCTCCATGGACTAATCAGTGTGTTCGATTCTGAAAGTTAAGACATAAAAATTCGAATATAAATAGAATTTTGACAAATATATCTTGTCTCCTGATAAAAGATATATTACAAAAGAACTCATTTAATGAACTGCGTCACATCAGTAAATGATCAGACTGTAAACCAGGTCTTTCCCCCAACGTAATCTATTTCAGCCAAGGACAAATTAGCACAGACAGCCTTGGTTTAGTCCTGGAAATAACTATGAAATAACAAATAGTATTGGCCCACAATGGAAACACAGAAACATGATAATTTTAACTCTGTCTTTCAAATGAATCATATTCATCCCACACCTTTTTCTTATACAGCCTCTTATTCCAATAGTAAATCATAGGAATGTAGATTGGGAATTATTTTTAAATAATACATACTTAATAGGTACCCCATTCCATGTAAGTTCTGACAGAGTAAGCCTCATGGTTTCCAAATGAGACACAGACTGGCTTATGGGAGATGGTAAGGACCCTTTTGAAGAACTATCATTGTTCCCTAATGCAAGGTAGAGACCACTGGTGTTCTAGCTCTCTCTGACTGAGCCTGGATAAAAATAGGCATCACCCAGGAAAAAAATGGAGAAGCAAAGCATTGCTGTAGACACATGTTATAATACCATATAGTTTCATTATAATTCTTTCACCCTTCTTTCTCTATCCTGGGGCTTCTCTATTCCACTACATCGTGGCACTGCCTGAAGTTCATGGAGCTTCCTTTCTTAGGATGAACCCTCCAAAATTACTAACATGACTGGAAAAGAAAATGTTTTCTATTATTTGAAGAATTTGAGCATCAAAAGATGTAGAGTAAAACAGACTGTGCCACTTACTAGATATGAGACTTTGAGAAGGTTTCTTAACTTCCTGTGTATTGTATCCCTCACATAGGTAATATTCTGCTGATAAAATGAGGCAACTATTCTAGAGTGTCCAGCACTACATATAGACTCTAATGATGTGCTTCACCATCAATAGATTTCTTTCTCTTTAATTTCCATGTCAGTTCACAACCTACTACCTTTGAAAATTTTGTCAGATTAGGTTCCGGAGAGGTAGATCAACACAATGTGAAGATCAATGTGGTTTAAACAAGTTTCTGTGTACAAAATATAGTGCCCATTTACCGGCATTTGTTTTATGTGTTTAATCACATGTAGTCATCTCAGGACACCGGGGGAAAGATAACAGCATTCTTCCTTTGATAAAGCTATAGAAGTTAAGGCTCAGAAGGCTAATAACTTGGCTATTATCTCTCAAAAATAAGCAAAAAAGTTAGAATGCTGATTTAGTGCTTTCTAACTCCTGCCCTAGGGTTGAATAAATTGTTATATTATTGACTTTGAACTGGACTCCAAACAGTATTCCTTTTAATAGAGTTCTTGAAATCACCTGCATTAGAATCAACTGCGCTACTTGTTCAAAATTCAGATTAAGGGCTCCCCTCTAGCTTACTGAAGCAAAATCGATGTCATTTTGAGACCTAAAATTTTGTACTTTTAATAAACTGTCAAGATAACTCTTCTGCTAAGTGTCAAAGCTTTTGTTATTATAGGTTGTTGCACATGACTGTTTCTAACCTTTGCTCCATGGAATCTAGTATAGGACTGGTCAGTCAACTGACCAATGCCATAGGGTTTACACATTTAAATAACAAGTGGATAGAAATGAAACTCTGAGTCCAAAAACTCCACAGGTGCAACAAGCAGAACAGCAATGTCCTTATTTCTACATTTCTGCCCATTAGAGGACTTGACTGAATGTAGGATCCTAGCTTACGTACAAAAATCCACAGTCCATTAAAAAGATTGGAACATGATTTTATTCTCCTATACATTATGTTGGGAAACAATTCTTCAAATATAAGAGAAAAAAATTCTTGTTACGAAAGGGATGGCACAGCTAGATTTTATTATTTAATTTTTCTCAAAGCTTTTCTCTAAGTAAAAGTATGCTGTCAGAAAGTCATTTATATTTAGTAAAGTTAAAGCTCTCCAATGTAGAACAAAGGTGGCAGGCAGACTCTAAAATCTTACTGTGAACCGGCCAAAGGCAGTTCATGGTTTAAGGTACTGGAAACATACTGAGGCATATATTTTAGTGCCTTTGTTACCAGGGACATCTCAAGGAAACTAATAGATCTATTTATCTTGAAGCCTGCCTGGACCATCCAGGAGGATGTGATATGCTGAATGATGGGGCTTATTTCAATGAGCTAACAAAAGCCGGGAAGGGATCATCAGGGAGCTGGAGATGGCTAAGCTTCCATTTCAGACTTTGAACCACATACAACAAATTCTGAAAAAGAAAGATCGAGAATCATGGACCGGTTACTTTGTAAAGGCACCCTCAGAACTCAGGGAATAAAATAGAAAAACCTTCTGCCACCCTGTAGAGGCCGCCAGACTCAGTGCGTTGAAGGGCATGTCTAAGCAGCAGCAGCTTCAGAGAACCCATTCAGTTCCTCGCATGACCCTGGCCTAAATAGCTAGGTCTCTCAGCTAGCGACTAGAGATAACTAAGCTCACTATCCTTCTGTCACCTGGGTTTGGAGGGGAATGGGGGTTACACGTAAAGGCAGGCAAACTATGCTACAAACAAAGAATGAAAATTCTTTTTAAGAAATAAAATGGACTGTAATGGGTATTGGAAGAATATCACCCTCTGTTTCTGGAGTAAATGACAGTTGGACTAGGGCACAGTGGTTGGCAAACTCATTAGTCAACAGAGCCAAATATCAACAGTACAACGATTGAGATTTCTTTTGAGAACCAAATTTTTTAAACTTAAACTATATAGGTAGGTACATTCCTTATCGAGGTAGCGCCTACACGTGGTATTTTGTGGAAAAGCCACACTCAAGAGGCCAAAAAGCCATATGTGGCTCATGAGGCACAGTTTGCCAACCAGGGGACTAGGACAATAAATGCAACTCATCCCACTTAGAAATAGTAACTTATTCAGATCCTTAAATAATCAGTACCTGGAATTCACCTGGCTGGGGGATTTTAGTAATTTTTTAAAATTTATGTTTTGAGAGGGGAGACAGTGAGACAGACTCCCGCATGTACCCTGACTAGGATTTACTCAGATCCATCTGGGGCCCATGCTTGGATCATCTGAGCTATTTTTAACACCTGAGGCTGATGTGCTCTGCCCAAGCCATCCTCAGTGCCCAGGGCTGATTGATGTTTAAACCAATCAAGCCACTGGCTGTGGGAAGAGGGAGAGAAGAGGAAGAGGGAAAGAGAAGAGAAAGAGAAAGGGGAGAGAAAGAGGGAGAAAAGGGGGAAAGAGAAGAAGATGGTCACTTCTCCTGTGTGCCCCAACTGGGAATCCAACTAGGGTTGTCCATACACCAGGGCAATGCTCTATCCACTGAGCCAACTGACCAAGGCAATTTTTAATAATTTTAGTAATTACCAGAACTGCAGGTAATTTTTTTTTAAAGGAACAGAGAGAGAGAGAGTCAGAGACAGGGATAGATAGGGACAGACAGACAAGAACGAAGAGAGATGAGAAGCATCAATCATCAATTTTTCGTTGAGATACCTTAGTTGTTCATTTATTGCTTTCTCATTTGTGCCTTGATCGGAGGCTAGAGCAGACCAAACCACCCTTTGCTGGAGCCAGTGACTTTGGTCCAAGCTGGTGAGGTTTTTGCTCAAGCCAGATGGGCCCGCGCTCAAGCTGGCAAGCTCCGGGTCTCGAACCTGGGTCTTCCACATCCCAGTCCGATGCTCTATCCACTGCGCCACCGCCTGGTCAGGCTAAGCAGGTCATTTTTATCTACCTACCTTTCTGTTTATCTATCTATTATCTATCTATCTTTATCATCTATCTATCTTTATTCAAACATCATCTATGAAAATTATCAAACATAAAAAACCATTGAAAGAATTTTACACTAAACTTATATCCCTACCATTTACATTCTACCACTAATATCTTATTACTTTACCATCTGTCCATTCTCTATCTATCAAACCATCTTATTTCTTATGCATTTCAAAATAAATTTCAGAGGTCATAAATAATACACATTTGTATAATTAAACATTTGACTATGATTTTCTTTTTTTGATACAAAATATACAGACAATAAAGTGCACAAATCTTAAGTATATATTTGTTGCATTTTAACAAATGCATCTATATCTGTAACATAATACCCTATCAAGATGTTGAACATGACCAACATCTAAGAAAGATTTCTCATATCTCTTCCCAGTCAAATTCTACCCATACTACTTCAGCAGCGATCATTGTCCTAGTCATTGCCCCACCATACACTAGTTTTCCTGTTCTCGAGCTTTACAGGGGTAAAATTTCTTCTAGAAAATAGTAATTTGGGGGTTTATTCATATTATTGTAGGTGACAGTATTTTATTCTTTTTTATATCTGAGTAGTATTTCATTGTATGTATCTACTACACTTTATCTATTTACCTGTTGTTTGATACCTGGTTTGTTCCAACTTTTTAAAATAAAGCGCTCAACAATATTTTACAAAAAGGGGAGCAAGGGTGCATAGAAAGGTCTATTCCCAACATGTAGGGTTATTTTAACACTGACTTTGTATAGAACTGTTAGAATACAGTGACAAAAAGCAGACTAATTATGCTGTTTTATTCTTGTGTTTAAATACTCTTCATGCAATGCACTCACTTCCTGTCTACACCTGGGTGAGCGAGATGCTCCCTCTGACTATTATATCTGCTGTCTTAAAATGCCACTTATTGAGACTACGGCCAGTTGGTTTACGTCTCTTAGTCCATTTTATGGTGTACTGTCTGACACATCACTGCTCAATAAGTATTTCTTAACGTGCTAAATGAATGATCTGCCATTGACAATGACAGAGAAAAGCAGTACAGTTCAAGTGACCTCTCTTGTTTCTAAAACCTCTTAGAGCCCACTGTACTTCTAGGCTAAAATATGAGTAAATACTTTTACTGTCATAGAAATATTTCTTTTGGAAGTTTCAATTTTAGTCTGTCAGGTAAATCACGTATTATGTCATGATCTTTGAAGTTAGTTTGAGGTAAGTGATATATTACCACGGTTTATAAAAATCACAATATATCCACATCAAATGAGTCCTTGCTAACCATTAGAGTGCCAGCTCTAAAAAGAACAGCTGACATTTATTTCATGTTGTCTTCAAAGCAGTTTGCACCTGTGTGAATAAATAGCTTACGTTTGAAAAATTTACTTTAGATTATCATTTTTGCCTATTTTCAGTAATGTTTTTACAAGTGAGAAAGTTGATCTAAAATGTCACCACATCTGTGAACAAACCAAAAATTGTGTCTTTGAATTTATATTGAATTTTAAATGTGTATAGATGAACAACTACCAATTTATTTGTAATTAGTATTCTGCTATATTTAAAATCTTAATTTATTACATTATTCTGGCCTCCCCCTTATGGTTTTTCAACAAATAAATGATTTCATGGGCATATTTTATTGAGGGAAATGACTAGCAAATGCCCATGAAACACAGAACTGCTATTTATTTGGAATGAACATAAAATTATTTCTGAAGATTTAAAGACAGAATTCAGCATTTAATATTTTGTAATATAAAAGGCCTGATTATAGACTCTGGAATTAAACAAAATGTCCCAGTCTTACCATTTCTAATATATGTGAACTTGGGAAATTTATTAAACTTCTCTATACATTAGTCTGCTTTAAAAATGGGGGCAACACACACTGACGCAAACTGATGGAATGTTTGTGAGGATGCAACATGTTTCTGCAAATGCCACTCTTGGTCCATGAGGACAGCTAAGTGCATATGCCAAAGACTCTGCCTCTTCCACGCTCAATGTCCAACCAACTTTCTTCAGTGTTCACGACCAAAGTGAGCATTATTATGAACCTTTTACAGATAAGGCTACTGAGGCTCTGAAAGCTGGATGCAGTATAATGGCCCACTGGGTCTCAAATATTGTCCCTAACTTCACACCTTTTTTTGCCATTATACTGTAGCTAAAAATTGTGCTTGGCATAAACGGGGTCAATCTCCTTTGACTATTGAACTACTGCAAATGCAACAGAATTTTCCTATATGTAATAAATATTTCATATAAAAATTTGATAGAAATTCACGTATCTCAAGTTTCCCTTGAAAATCAAAAAAGTAAAGTTATTCAGAATAGCTTATCATTTTCACTAAGCTAAGAAAACTGACTTCCCTGAAGAGAAATATGTGGAAATTGCCTGAATGTTTGAAATTTAACTATCTAGGCACCTGCATTTCACTAGCTTTGATTTTACAGGCAAGATAAATTTGAGTAAAACAGGACAAAAAATAGGGGGGAAAGGACTTACAGACAGAGACAACAAACAATGTGGTGATTGTGGGCTGAGGGAGGTTGAAGAGGTATGGGGGAATAAATGGTGGTAAACACAGACTTGACTTGGGGTGGTGAACACACAATATGGTGTACAGATGATGTGCTGTAGAATTCTGCATCTGAAAATTGTGTAATTTTGTTAAACAGTGTCACCCCAATAAATCCAACTTACAAATTTACTGATATAGATCCAAAGAAGGGAAAATCCCTGAATTTATTGAACTGGTTGTGTTATGACATTTGATTTTTGTGTCATCACTTTCCCCCTTGAAGTTCATATTTAAGAGACCTGGCCAGGTAGCTCAGTCAGTAGAGGGTTGTCCTCAATATGCCAAGGTTACGAGTTCGATCTCCAGGCAGGGCACATACAAGAATCAACCAATGATTGCATAAATAAGTGGAACAACAATTTGATGTTTCTTTCTCTTTCCCTACCTATCTCCCTAAAATCAGTACATTTAAAAAAATTGTACTTAGATGGAATAATACACAAGTGTAGTAGTAGCATGCGGTCATACATGCTTCACTGAGTCAAATTCAGTGGTTAAAGGTGGAAGGTAAAAATAAATATGAATCCCAGGAGGGAAAAAGAAGCAGTGAGGCAGAGAATGCCCAAATCATAAATCTTTGCCCTGCCTGACAAGCAGGAACAATGTAAGCTAATGAGGTGTAAAAGGTACAATTCCATTTCTGGATTACTATCCATCTTCAGAATCATGGGTCAGAGATGCCCACAATAAGCGGGCACAACCTGGCTAGACATCCGGCGCTCCAAACCTCTTCCCCGCCACCTTTCCTCATTCAGTGGGTGCACTCCTTAACTAAAACACAATCATATCTAGGGTAGTGGGAGCTTTGTGAGTCAGACATATGATTATTATCTTTGCAAGATTAGGAATTTACTAGGGAGAAGAGAAAAAAATAAAAAATTTCAAACGTCATCTGAATTTATGTTTATGATTTAGAAACCATGTGATTTTTTTAAAGCCTGTCCAGTCATGGACACATGTGTTCACATTACTTAAAAATCCTGGCATGATACCTAAGCCTTGGGGTCATGTTTTTTTTTTTTCCTTCCCCCATTGTTCTTTTTTTTATTATTATTTTTCATGTGCATGGGTATGTGTATTATATTTAGTTCTTCATTTTTTTAAATTGCATTTATTGGGATGATACTGGTTTGCAAAATCATACAGGATTCAAGTGTACAACTCAATAAAACATCATCTGCATCCTGCACTGTGTGCCTATAACCCCAAGCAAAGTCTCTTTCCATCCCCATTTTCCCCCTCCCTTGGCCGATCTTCTTTTATCCAGCCTTGAGTTAGAACTGTTCCACGAAACAAGAGTGAAATGTTGACGGGTGACTTCATGGGTGTGCATCCAGGTAGGCCACTCTCAGAAGGGCCTCAACCTTGATTTAATGATATGTTGTTGCCATCTTGAAAGTATTAATAGTTAGATCTTGCACTTGTGTTTTGTGATGAGGGTCCATGGGACAATGGGAACAGAGGAGACACACAGGCTATATATTCTGCTGCTATTCCTTGACACCCTGTGTGTGTATAGTGGTGCAGGTGTCTCATAAACACAAAATTCTGTTTTTCCACCATATGTGGGAGTTCAGCAAGACTTAAAGACAATACAAGGTAAGCATGCTCCTTTCATGACTGACTAAGAAGAGTACTGACAACTCTGAGAGACTACCCTTTCTATTCAAATTAGAACATGCTTTGAAGATAGAAAGAAGACATCATTCTGAAATACATGAACAGCTAAAAAAGCCTCAGAGACATTTTCTTTCTTTAGTTCCCTGTATCAGCCAACCACTTATGCAAAAATAGTGACACAGGAGAAAAGGAAATCATAGGGCAATCCATAGCTTATTTTCCTTTTACTCCTTACTTACTGTAACTAAAGACAGTGTTGGTAGAATGTGCATCTATGAAGAAGAGAAGGAAAAACAGTTGAGTTAGTTTTGTGCAGTGTTTTCATTGCTGTGCTAAGCATGAATTGCATACGCATTTGTAAGCTAGAAAATAAGAATTGTATAATTTTGATGTTTCTATTTATGAGTTCAACACTCCTATATTTTCATTAAAATTAGCACTGCCTAATGTAATTGTGAGTGATAAAAGTCATGTTAATATTATAAAATTTTAATTATTTTTAACATAGAATGACTCAAATATCAAATAGCTGTGACAAGATAAACCACAAAAGAATAGAGAAAAGCTTTATATTTTTAGCATTTTAATGGCAATTCTTGCCTGCTTTTTAAAACAAGACCTGCATTTTAATTTTATACAGGGCTCCATACATTATGTAGTTGACCCTGAACACAGGGAAATACTTTTAATTGTTAAGACAACAGCCTGGTTTATGGTGATGTAGTGAATAAAGTGTTGACCTAGAATTCTGAGGCCACTGGTTTGAAACCCCGAGCTTGCCAGGTCAAGGCACATATGAGAAGCAACTACTATAAGTTGGTATTTCCCACTCCTATCTCCCCTTCTCTCTCTCTCTCTTTTTCCTCCCCCTCTCTCTCCTCTCTCTAAAATCAATAAATAAAATCTAAATAAAGAAGATAACATATTATTCTCAGAAATAATTGGAAGTGACTTGTGACTGTAGAGTAGATGATTTGAGTATAAAAAAACTCACATAATCTCCTCCCTCCTTAAACACTGAACATGTCAGTTGGCATCATTCTGCCTCCATTTATTCCAAGCTTGGTATACGTTACAAATTCAACCTTGCCTTAGATATTAGCTCAGAATCAAGAACAATGAAGAATGGGACATTTGTCTTCAGGGGGCTGGGGTAAGTGAGTTTCAAACAATGTCAGAACTCTGATTTTGATACACATTTTGTTATTTTTCCCTTTTCTCAGGAAACACAGCATTCTTGGTAAGGTTGAATAGACCACCAATATTTCAGAAAGTTGGGGATGTAGATTTTAGCATATTTCCATCAATTTAAGTATCATATTCAGACATAAGTATAATACTCAATCATCCTCTTTTTTATAAAGTACAGTTTGGGTAATGCCCATTATAGGCCCTGTGGCATCCTTGCCTCCTAAGCTTAAAAAGATTCATAAAAGAATACAAATATAAATAGTAAATAGCAAAATGTGAATTTTCAATTGGAATGAATTAGAAATTGTCTAGCAAGCAAATCTCATGGGCCCATATCCTTTTAAAAAAGCATTAACAATGTGTGGCATCTATTCAAATATTTGCTAAGCAACTGGTCTCAGAAAGGTATGGTGGGCACTGCAAAAAGGCAATGATGGGAGCGGCTCAACACATAAGAAAGGGTATAGGAATAGTCACATCCTTTTGTATGTCAGCTTTACTCTTATCCAAATTGATAACTGAATTCCCCTGTTCATCCTCCATAAAATTATAATCACAATACAGCTAGAATAATTAGACATAAACAAACAATAACACTTTACTGAGCATTATAGGCCTGACCATATATTAAGACAGTAATTTTTTGAGGAAAGAAATCATTAGTACAGGTTTCGGGAACCATTTTGGCTGAGAAAGTCATGAACGCCATATATTTTATTAATGTAATTCTGTGAGAGCCATACAATATGTTTAACACTAAATACAAGTAAATGTGTGCATTTTATGTAAGACCAACACTTTTAAAGTACAATAAGTCTTCGAATTCTTTTTAATAGTGTTGTTATGCTGTTGCTAACCAATGATGAATAAAGTACTTCTTACCATTAATGCGACTTCTGGTGCTGCATGGTTTTGCTGATGGCTTTGTAGTCTGGTTGATACATGGTGAGGTTAAGCTTCATGCAGGTGTTGAGACTTCCATCCGTTAAATGCGATTGTAGGTTGGTCTTAACGTTCTTTAGATGTGAGAGAGACTGCTCACATGCATACATAGAGCCAAACATTGTCAGTACAGCAATACTCACATGCTGCAGTGTGTGGTATGTGACAGGAAAGCATGTTCCAAGTTTTGACAATCAGCTGGTCCACAGATTGAAGTTTTTTCATTTCTCCCCACTTGTGTTTACTCGCCAACTCTGCTTGCTGTCGTGCAAGTCTTTCCAAATCTTCATTCAGTGACTTGAACTTATTCACCCACATATCTGAGGCCTTCAGGTCAGCAGATTGTAGCTCAAAATCTCTGATGGAGACACCGGGGATGTAACTCAGGTCTGCGCTGTCCATTGCACACTCTTATAGATGGGTGATGAACTTAAAAAGTTGGGTGCACTCACAAAATTCTCCAAAGTGTGCTTTGAATGACTGCAGGAGATTAGATATGAAGCCTGCTAGCTGCTGGAGATCAAGATGTTGAGCAGCGTCACTTGCTGTGCATGTACCTTTAAACTCTCCCAGTTTTTCAAAGTGTAGTAAACGACCTGTTTCAATGTCAGTGATGAAGAGTTCCATCTTGTTTTCAAATGCAAACACTGCTTGTTGAAGAGATAAGACTGTATTTCCAATACCTTGCATTTTCACATTGAGCTGGTTCAGATGTTCAGTCATGTCCACGAGATAGTAGAACTTCAGGAGCCACTCAGTGTTAGCTAACTCAGGATGCTCGACATTTTTCATTTCAAGAAAAGTCCCGATTTCGCTCAGACAAGTCGCGAAATGGCTGAGCACCTTCCCTCTTGACAACCAACGCACATTGCTGTGCAGAAGCAGACCAGGATAATTATTCCCAACTTCATCCAGCAGTGTTTTAAACTGGTGATCATTTAAAGCTCGGGCAACAATAAAGTTGACCACCCGAATGACCAGCGACATTACCTCACCAAGCTGCTCACCACACATCTGAGCACAAAGCGCCTCCTAATGTAGGATGCAGTGAAAAGTTAGGATGGGTCACTTTTCATGTTCATGAAGATGCACTATGAATCCTCTGTTTTTTTCCACCATACACAGAGCAACATCAGGACACACCGAAATAAGTTTATCCATTGGTATATATTTTTCTTTAGCAAACTCAGTGAAAGACTTGAATAAATCCTCCCCTCTTGTTTTCTCTTTCATAGGTAAAACAGCAAGACTTTCCTCACATAGTGTGTCACTGACAGCATACCTTGCAATCATGCTGAACTGGGATAAATGGCTTACATCTGTTGACTCATCCAAAGCAAGAGAAAAGAATGGTGCTGCATTTATGTCCTTCACTTGTGTTGCCTCAATTTGATTTGCCATCATGATGGTACGATCGTGAACAGTTCTTGCCAACAGAGGCATGTCTTTTATTCATTTGATTATCTTTTCTTTATCTGAAAAGTCATCAAAAACTTCATTGGCAACATCAAGCATAAATGTTTTGGCATACCCCTCATCTGTGAATGGCTTTCTGTTTCTCACAATTGCTGAAGCACCAGCAAAACTAGCCAAACTTCAGTCACCTTGTTGGGTCCAAACACAGAGTTGCTGCTGACCTGCTTGCACTCTGCACATGCTTTCTTCCTGCTGTCCCCTGCTGGATATTTTGACGCAAATGTAGTATGGCGTGTGTTGAAGTGAAACTTTATATTTGACCGTTTCATAGATGCAATTTTATCATTGCATATTAGACACACTGCAGAACCTGTTCTCTCCACAAAGGCAAATTCCTCTGTCTATTCCTGCTGAAAAGTACAATACTCCTCATCATTTTTTCTTTTGGCCATCTTCTTCATCAAAAAGGTTTCTGCAATTAGTTAGCTAGCTGACTACTTAATTAAAAGGAGGGAAATTTACTTCCTGACTTCACAATGACCCGTGTACATTACGCATTATCCCATAAAAATTTAGTGTTGTTCCAGAGAACAGCTGTGATTGGCTCTAGCCACCCGCAACCATGAACATGAGTGGTAGGAAATGAATGACTTGTAATACATGAGAATGTTTTATATTTTTAACGTTATTATTTTTTTAATTAAAGATTTGTCTGTGAGCCAGATGTAGCCATGAAAAGAGCCACATCTGGCTTGCAAGCTGTAGGTTCCCAAGCCCTGCATTAGTAGTTAGAGTGTCAATACTTTGACTGGCTATCAATATATATCATTGTTGGCTGTTTCATAAACAGAAATGAATAGACAATATTCTTAAATATGCATGTCTGAGATACCTAAGCCCATTTTCTTTAACATTTACCTCAACCCTCTAAAATATTTTTGTTTGTTTGAAAGGACTGAGTCCTTTGACATCAGAAATGACACAGAATGACCTGAAGAAGAAAATAATAGGTTCAGAATAAAAAAAGAGAAAATAAGGTGTAAAAGAATTTGGGAAGCAGATAAAAAAGTTTGAGCCAGATGATTATAAACAGAAGAAGGTAAAGAAGTGAACAAAGAGAAGTAAGCAATTACTGTGAAAAGTACAACTGGAGAAGGATTTGTTTTTTGGAAAAAAGGGTATTTTTAGTAAGGCCTTCTGTGTGCTCTATGATGCAATTTCTCATTTGTTATCTCATTCAGAATGCTTTTGTGAATACATTCTTTTTCAAGACCTTATGAATTCCCATTCAAATTTAATTTTGGTCGTGAAACATTACATTAAGGTGGCCTTCCATATATATCTTGAACAAAAAACAGGGTAAAGAAGATAGAATTTTTTTTTATTAATTTAAATGGGTTGACATTGATAAATCAGGGTACATATGTTCAGAGAAAACATCTCCAAGTTATTTTGACATTTGATTATGTTGCATACCCATTACTCAAAGTTAAATTGTCTTCTGTCACCTTCTATATGGTTTTCTTTGTGCCCTTCCCTTCCCCCATTAACCACCACACTCTTTTCCTAGGCAATGTATTGGTAGGGAAAATTAAAATTTAAGAAATTGTCAATAGAGAAAAAAAAGCAAAAAAATTGAGTACAGATCATCCTAGGAGGGTAACAGCAGGGCTGGACTCTGTTTTAGAATTCTTTGAATCTATAGAAATTTAGAAAATACTCAAGTGGAGGAGAGGAGAAATGTTAAAAGCATCATTTTGCCTTGCTGAAGGCATTTCAGTATAGCTTGGAAGACATCAGACAATAAATCATTTAAGCAAAGTAATGGAAAAGATAAACACAGAGGCTCAGGGGTCAAGTTGAATCATAGTTCTTCCATTGGCTGGTAGTTATTTAATGTCAACTGAGAAATGAATACTCATCCATACTTATTTGTTTAGGGGATACAAAAAAATGCATATTAAAGGTTTAGAATAGGGTTTAACACTAGCTCAAAAATCTTTTTTATTTTTTTAGAAATTAAATTTAATGGGGTAACATTGATCAATATGAGTATATAGGTTTCAGGTAAACATTTTATTGCATATGATTGTGTTGTGTGCTCATCATTCAAAAGAGCCAAAGACACACAGTGAAGAAAAGAAAACCTCTTCAATAAATGGTGCTGAGAAAATTGAAAAGCCACATGCAAAAGAATAAACTTGACTACACTTTGTCCCCCTATACATAAATTAGTTTGTCAAATCTTGCTGCTCTTTCTTTTTTCAGAAAAAAAAAAACATTGAGGACAGGTATTTTTCAGAATTCAAGTGTCCAGACAACAGAAAATTATTATAGCACATAAATAACCAGTGGGAGTCTCAGGCAACAACCCATAATTCAATATTAATATTTTCTATAGCAGAGGTATGAATATATACAATATTGATAGGTATGAAGATTATAGTCTCTCAACAGATTAGATCAGTTCTTATTGTCAAACAAGTTATTAAAACAAAACAAAAAAATTGATCTTAAAATTCTTTCTTAATTTTAGAATTCCAATCAAGAATTTTGGAGCTGCCTGACCAGGCGGTGGCGCAGTGGATAGAGTGTCAGACTGGGATGCAGAGGATCCACGTTCAAGACCCCGAGGTCGCCAGCTTGAGCGCAGGCTCATCTGGCTTGAGCAAAAGCTCGCCAGCTTGGACCCAAGGTTGCTGGCTCGACAAGGGGTGGCTTGGTCTGCTGAAGGCCCGCGGTCAAGGAGGTGAGCAGGAAGAAGATTTTGACAGTGCCATCAGAGGATATGGATAGTATATTGATAATTCTTAGATAAACTGTTAAATACTATATGTCCATGTCGTTACATAAGGAACTCCATATGTAGTGCATTGAAGATGTTTTTGAATCCTTTAAAAATCTCTTCTTTACTTGCATGTGCACCATGCAGTGAGATGCCTTAATTTAGGGTAGAAGAAACCTAGCAGTTTCTGCTTTGATATTCTTAAACAGCTTGCGTTCCAAATGCTCCCTGTGGGACTAGCTCTTTTTAACCAAACTGTCATTCTGTGCTACATCCATCAGCCATGAAGGAATCTCATATAGATGCACCAACAATCAGCCATTTACTGCCAGCTATGGGACTGAGTCATGAACATTCTAGCCCAGTCAAGCCTTCCATTGACTGTAGGTTTAGGCAACATCTGACTGGAACCACGTTAAATCACCAAGTAAGCACTGTTGCTTTCCAGGACTTTCCAGATTCCTGATCCTCTAAAGTATGGGGAAAATAAAAATTATTTTAATCCACTAAGTTTTGGGGCAATTTGTATGTAGTCGGAAATAACCTAGAACACCACACATTGTAAACTTGAAAAGGGCAGGTACAAAGTTCTGGCAAAAGTACCATCTTTATACTTTCTACATTCAGTACAAACAGGAAAAAGAATATGGTGCAGTAATCAGGAGGATTTTTTGTGAAGAGATATTACATGATTATGAAAGACAAGAATCTTAATAATCACATTTTAAAAAGAAAAACTATACATAATTAAATAAATACATGTTGGAATCACTGAGGGAGTCTTTCTCAATCAGCACATATGAAGTTTTGTAATTCACTGAGATACATATTCCTCTTTCTTTGTGAGTTATTGTTTGGCTAGTTTGAGAAAAATAATGTAAATGCAACACAGAAAATCCTCCAAGGACTGTTTATTAATTACTATCCAACTTCCTAATTGTAGTCAGAGAAGACATTTGAATTGTTTTTCCTTTCAATGGGCTTTTGTGCTCTCCTTGTAAAATCAAAGAAGGAAGGGCATGCTTGATTACAAGTGTACTCTGTAAGAATCTGTAAAATACTAATCTCAGCAACATTTTGTTTTTTAGAGTCTATCCCAATTTAATTTTTGAGAATAAAATAGAGAGTGGGTAAGTAGTGCAAATTGCCTGTTTGTACATGGGTGCATTCAATTCCCCAAATTGTACAGTGCTGAGATACCATGGAGATAAGCATGTAATCTCTTCATTGACTTTGAACAAGCAGAACTTTTACCTCATTTGTGGCGATGTTTTAAGGCTTCACAGGAAAAGGCAAGAACAAAACCTTGAAGAGCAACTGCAGCAAATACTAATTAAGAAGGTAGTTGGCGGGCTTTTTTTTTTTTTTTTTTTTTTGACAGAGACAGAAAAGTCAGAGAGAGGAACAGACAGAAAAAGAGAAAGATGAGAAGCATCAATTCTTCATTGCAGCACCTTAGTTATTCATTGATTGCATTCTCATATGTGCATTGACTGGAGGGGTTATAACAGAGTGAGTGACACTTTGCTCAAGCCAGCAACCTTGGGCTGCAAGCCAGCAATCTTTGGGCTCAAGCCAGTGACCCCTCGCTCAAGCTAGTAAGCCTGCGCTCAAGCCAGGTGAGCCCACACTTAAACCAGCAACCTTGGTGTTTCAAACCTGAGTCCTCTGCATCCTAGTCTGATGCTCTATTCACTGCGCCACTGCTTGGTCAGGCAGGGCTTTTCTTATTTGTAAGTTTGTTCCCCAATTTCAAAATCAGAATATCTGTATGGTGAACTATTTATATACTCTACAGTTTGATTTCTTTGAGTTCCCTTTGCCTTTTGAACAAAATTTATTCTATCGAATTTGGCTATAAATATAAACACATGCTGAGAAAACCTAGTTCCCCTACCTAGCCAATTGCTTAGAATCCTAGAATGTGAGACTTGGAAATAACAAAGATTCTCCAGCTCAGTGGACTTTAGGCTCTGTTTTATAGAACCCTATGGTTTTTCATAGGTTCTAAAACTATTGTTTCAGCACTTATTTTTAAAATGTTTTACTTGTTTTTAAATTAAAATGAAAATATCACAAACATTAAAGATACATAATGACTATATTAATATTCTAGGGAACCCTTGAGAGATGAGGGCACTCTACAGACCCTCCTTCCACCTGCGGGTACCTCAGAAGGTATGTGGGGTGTGGACTGATGACTTTGAAAATTCACCAGTTTGAACTCTGTAAGGAGATGTGACAGCTACATATAATAAGGTGTCCTGGGTGGAATTCTGGATAAAATTCTAGATGGAATCCTGGATGAAAAGTTAGGAAAGAGGTGTGGGACGAGCTCTTCTTGGTGAGCAGCAGTAAGGATGGCTATATGGCAGGGATTGCCACCCTGGGGCTCTGCCTTGTAGTTATTTTTGCTGTTGTTTTGTTTATTGTACAGTAAGTACAGATTGAGGAAAGTAGTTTTTATGTTTGCAAATGGTCATTCCCTTTTCTTCTGCTAGAACTTTAGTGTTAGGGCTTTTTTTTTTAGAAAATTAAATTTAATGCAGTGACCCAAAGACTCAAAAACATTGGTACGTAAAGACACATGCACCCCCATGCTTATTGAAGCATTGTTCACAGTGGCCAAGACACGGAAACAACCAAACTGTCCCTCAGTACAGAATTGGATAAAGAAGATGTGGTACATATATACAATGGAATACTACTCAGCCATAAGAAATGATGACATAGTGACATTTATGACATGGATGGACCTTGAGAACATTATACTGAGTCAAATAAGTAAATCAGAAAAAACTAAGAACTGTATGACTTCACACATAGATGGGATACAAAACTGAGACTCATGGACATAGATAACAGTGAGGTGGTTCCCAGGGGGAGGGCAGTTTGGAGAGGGGGTGTGGGGAAATAAGTAAAGAGGGACAAATATACAGTGACAATAAATGATTTGACTTTGGGTGATGGCACACAACATAATCAACAGTTCAAATGCCATAGAAACATTTACCTGAAACCTACTGATTTATTGATCAATGTTACCCTGTTAAATTTAACTTCCTAAATAAAATTTAAAGACTAATAATGAAAAAAAATTTAATGGGGTGGCATTGATCAATAAAAGTGCATACGTTTTGGCTAAACATTTCTATAGCATTTGAAGTACTGATTGTGTTGTGTGCCAATCACGCAAAGTCAAATCATTTTCTGTCACTGTATATTTGTCCTTACTCCCCAACCCTCCACCCACCTCCCCCAGTAACTACTTCATTCGGTTTTTGTTTGTTTGTTTTGTTTTGTTCATTCCTGTTCTAAACTTAGTTTGGTTTTAAAGTTTGTGGTTGCTATGGTTAATTAAAGCATATTTCAGGTTTAAAGACATTTAGCGATGTCTTGTGTTTAGGTAGAAGCTTATTTTCCTGAGAGTTTTAATAAATGGTTCTTTGAACTTCAGGTTTAAGCTTTTTCTTCCCTCAGTGAGAGTCTGTCTTCTAACTCTCCTGACAGTATCCCATGGCTGGGTGTTACCAATGTTCTTGGACTAGTGGTAGGGAGCTAGGGTTAACCTTTAGTCTTAGGAAGGCACTGTGTTCTTGGTATCATGGTGTGGCTTGTTCAAGACTAAAGCCCTGCCTACTATTGTCACTCCTCCTGCATGTATCCCTGGCCTTTCCCCTGGGAATAGAAATTGCTTTTAATTTTTTTATCAATTCTTTTTCTCCAGTACCATAAGAGTGACAGTTTCTGTTATTCTTCTCCTTCCGAGTAAAGAGATGACATTGGGGTAGTCCTCAAAACTATAAGTTCTCATTGAATGGAAAAGCATACTGAGGACACTCTAGGGAAAGGGAATGGAATTAATAAAGCCTATGGAGAAGATTTAAAGAGTTATTCATAGCTGAAGTGCAGGGTCCCAGGACCGAGTGTAGTGGAAATAAGGCTGAAAAGGGCTTGGGATAATATTATGGAGAGCTTCAAACACCAGACTATGCAGTTGGCATTCTTAATGTCTGTCACTACCCACAAAACCATTTCAAGGGACCCTTTCACAGTGTAAAGATCTATCTCTAGAAACCAGCAGGCAAGTCCAAAGGTGTCTGAGCATTACAAGAAAGTAGAAGGAAAGGGGATGTTTTCCGTACACAGACTTTGAATGCTCTACTTACAACAAATTGTGAACTCTGCTTTGGAAGATCTCACCTGGCTAGATTCTGACTGCATACCAAGTAGAGTGTTCATCACCCTCCCCAGCAGACCGTCTGGGCTGAACCTTTGATGCTTCACATATGTCCAGTAGATACGTTAATAAGGCAATAATACTTTATGCAGTGGTTATTACTGATTCTTGTTCTGCTTTGAGTGATCATGCATAACTCTCTGAATAAAGTAGAACAGTATTGTTCCAGGACTCGTTCAAGCATATAATAGAGTTCTAGTGAATTACATAAGGCTCCTGCTTAAAGAACCATTTGGTTAGCTGCTTTATATAAAGAATTAGATAAATCTTTATGCATGTTTTGGAGACAGGTGTATGTATCCTGGCATGTACAGAGTGGGATTTAAGCTTTCCTTGAGGTGTCAGCGGGATGTGTCAGTTCCTATGTCCTACATCATTGCCTAAAATGTAATTCAGAGGGAAATAGAAGGAGTGCACACCTTTCTCTGCTGAAGAGCAAGAAATTCCTTCCTATATAATCAATGGGACCATGACTTAGTAAAAAGGAGATACCCATCTATTCCATCCACACTTGCATTAAAGCTTCAGCCATCTTCAAAATCCTCTCTTAAATAAAAAATTTCTGGAGTGGTAACATTTAACCAATAAAAATCTCTCCTTTATGAGGCCTAGTTTATTATAATGGTGTATATAAGCTTCTTTCTTCCTCAATTTACCTGAAGAATGATGATACCTTTCATTAATACTGATAGCTCAATAAATGTATCATGACAATAATGAAATAAAAAGGGGAATGAAGAGAAAAAGGTATAAAAGGTATAATTTTAATTAATATATACCTACTATATATGTTCTTAATTAACTTCAAATATTGTCATCAGAGCCTCTACATAACTTTGTATGTTAGGGAATATTGCTATTACCACTTTAATGAGCAGTGAAAATTAAAGAACTAAGTTTTTTCTTAAAATCGTACATTAAGGAGTGACAAAAGCTGAATGCACACCTCTATCAGTCTAATTCCACGGTTCACAGTTCCATCCATTGTGTTATTCTGTCTCCCTCTGGAAAAAGCAGCACTCCAAGATTCTCAGGTGATGATAGACCAAACTGAGATTACTGGGAAATATTAGTTACGAGAATTCTTTGCTCAGTGTGGACAAGAAGCAAAAGGCAATGGTTCTCAGAATGGGCTGAGTGCAAAATTCAATAGGGAGTAGAATTCAAAAAAACTTTATTGTCCACTTCTCCCCCTGGCCTGAAGATCAGCAATCATTTCTTTCTTCCTGTGTACTAGGCACACTTTCTTTCTTTTTTTACTTTCTCTTGAAAACAACTAAATGTTAAGAAGTGTTAGTATAAACACAAAGTGGAGAAGACAAGGACGCACCAAAACAGCACCTTTATCTTGACTTGTTTGCCCAGGGTTCTTCCCCAAGATGTAACTTTTGCTGAGATTTAACACTTGATTCCAGAGAAATAAAGCTTTTTGCAGGTCAAGTAACATGAGGAAGACAGTGAATTAAGGACACACTCTTCACATATATTAAAATCTTTTTAATTAGCCAGCAAAATATAGATCCTATAATTCCAGAGTGACTATCTCAAAAGATAAATTACCATTGAAATTATAGAGATAGTTATTAACAATTGTTATTGAAGGAGAGATAATAAACTGGGAAACTTTCTAAGCATAAAGAAAATAGCCATCTATCCATTTTACTGGCCAAGGTCATCTGTTTGGCTATCTGGCTGTTTGGTTATCCTGATAATGCCCAAATATTCTGTGCCAATGACTTCACCTTTCTGAATTAACAAAATTGAAATAGTTTTCAAGGGCAAAAAAAAAGTAGTATCTCAAAAATACCACTTTGTGATTATTATCATCATCATAAGTTAAATTTTCTGGTCTGTATGTTATTATCTATTTTTAAAAATGAGCATCTTAACTTCTTTCAGATTTTCTTTATAATTAAATATTTTATTATTATCAAGTCTCATTTGTTTGTAGGTTCAGAAATGCAAGTGACCCTTTAAAAAAAAGAAAGAAGAAGAGAAAGAGAGAAAGAAGAAGGAGAAAGAGATGGGCAGGAGGAGGAAGATAGAGAATGGAGAAATTATTCACTAATGTAATTAAACAAATGACATTGTCGAGTGTTTGGGTATCTGAATTCAGGTAAGGTGTAACCAGGTACTCAAACCAAGTTTTAAAGAGTTCTCAACTATCCCTTCTCTCTCTCCTCTGCCTTCTGCCTTTTTGTCAATTCTTCTTACCATTCCTCTAACTCCATACTCTTCTACCTATTCATCTTTCTTTAACTTGATATATTTCCATGTTAGAAAATGTGTTTCCCACAAGCTCTAAGATTATATGGTTCTTTTAGCTTGGAACTCAGAAAGAAGTAGACTTTATCAATTCTAAATAGAGAAAAAATAAATAAATACTGATTCCTCCTGCTTGAGAAGGAGCCTACATTGTGGTCAGTGAAGACGTTCTCAGAAGATCTGTCTCTAGTCCTGTGTTAAATCTGAGAGCAGCACCTAGAGAATCACCTGGGAAAAGCAGATGCCAGGGAAGAAAACACAACCTTAGTCATCTATTAATTGATAACTAAGGGAGGGAGTCCCTTCTAAGTCATTTCTCTCTTCTCAGGGTTGTTGGACCCATTCTCAGAATTGCATAAATGTTTATAGTTAGTCAATAATCCCAAAACCTGTTTGTTGCTAATTACTTAATAACCATGAATTATAATAAATGCTAAGAATATACACATTTGAAATTGCAGCCCTTGCTTTCATATTTTTCATACATGTATCAAATCATCATGTTGTACACCACAGACCAATGCAATGTTATCTGTCAATTATATTTCAATACAACAAAAAATTTATTTTTAAAGAGGAAAATTTGTTTAAAAGAAATAAAAGATAAACATTATGAATACTCTATATTCTATAGTATAAGGGTCATCAACCCATAAAAGTTTGGCAATAATAAAAAACACCATTATATTAAATGTACAAAGAAATTATAAAATGCTTCTATATCAATACATTAAGGTATATACTTTCTACATTTGAATATAGGAAATCAAAAATAATACTGTAAGCAATGGGAAAATATATTTATTTTAATACTAATGTGGGAATATAGTACAGCCAGCAAATTTTTCTTCTAGTGTAACTCAGAAAACTGCATAGTGAGAAGATATTTGACCTGTATGGTCAATTTTAGAAAACAAGAAGCAATTATGAATCCCCAGAAAGCTTTCTACAGATATACTTTGATTAAAAAATTTAAAAATCCATATATAGACATTATTTATATTTAATAAAAATTATATATATGAATATGTATATATGCATGATTCCAGCCTCATGTCTCGTAAAAACAAAGACTGTTATCTGAAAACTCTAATCGTGAGGCAATAAAAGACAAAGCAAGTGTGTCCTTTCAATTATGAAAAGAACAGCAAAGGAAAATGGATCTGCATTTCTAAATTTGTCTCAATGTTCTCATTCATGGAAACATTTATGGTTTTTAAGGTTTTTTTTAAATTAAAAGACTTTCTCCTCTCAAGTCAAACTGAGCAATAAAAATGGGTTATATTGGATTTTGTGAGTCAAGTATCTTTACCTTCTGTATTAATAGGCAAAAAGCTTTATTGATATAGAATTCCATATTTGAAACAATAAAAACTTTGTGAGAAAAAAAACTAACCTATTTATATGAATAGTTAGTATTTTAGTATTTATTTTAAATGAAAGAGAATTCTGAGAGCGTTGAAGGAGGAGTTACTGGGCACCTTCTACATATACATAGTCATGTGAATCTATAAGACCAGTAGGTTTTGGGAAACTGGGGAGGAAAAACAGTGTCTAATGAAAAATTTTGTGTTTATTTTTCTAATGTCAAGGATAAGTTCATATAAATAAATAACTTACTGAGACAACATAAAACATTGGCAACACTCTGTAAACCATTGGATATTTGCAAAGGAAACAGAACTGACAGCCAGCTGCTCACCATACTAGAAATGCATTTACTAAGCAGAATAACAAAGAAAATACTCCATCTCTGAAATAAATGCAGAGTGTTATGCCATCTGACAGTGTTCTCTATGTACATTATATTTCATGTATGAAAATTATATGGGGAACAATTGCACATCTGCTTGTGTTCTTATAAACAATGATGGAGAATGATTTCTTCATGATGTGATGTCTCATGAATTTACTCAGGTGAACCCAATTGTGACCCAAGTTTTCAAAGTTTCAAAGGCTTCAGTTGTGGTATAAAATACTTATGGGATTGACTAAGGGAAATAGACCATAGGATCCTTCAACTAAAACTAATTTGTCCTACAGTTGAGAAGCATAGAATATTGGAGCAAAGTTTATCATTGCATCACAGTTGCCTAGTGAGAAGGAACAACTTTATTCATCAGTAAAACTGATCTCAGGTCAACACTCTTTTTGATTGGACAATAGAACCAGAACTTGCTTGTAAATCAGGTGCAAGTAACCCTCCTAACAAGTATGCAGTTTTAGCCAATCAAATAACAATTTAGAGACAAAATAGAGCTCAGAATCATGACACCCTGTGGTTCCTTAGAGCATGGAGCCTTCTGAAATGTGCCTGTGTATTATCTGGTAGCATCCAGACAGAATGTTGAGCCTCTTGACCTTTTCTGTGGTTTCACCAAAGTAGCTCTGCTTTTAGGTATGTGTTATATCAGGTGTCTAAAAATTTTTCACTTGAAGACAGTTTCTATGGCTCTAAAATCTTTGAAACTAACTGACCATTATCTCATGAAGCATAGAGTGAAGGACTTACCAGAAGTCAGAAACCAATAACTAAAAGAGCTGAGATCAACCGATGTCTCCTGACTACAATACATATGCGTATGGATGTGTTGGTTTGTTTGTTTTGTATTCATCAGCCTAAGCCAAGGGTTTTCAAACTTGGCTTGAATTAGAATCACTTGGGGAGCATTTAAAAATTTCTATTCCTAAGACACAACCAAATGCCATCATTTGCAATCTCTGGGGATAGGACTCAGGCACCCATGATTTTTCAAATCATCCAAGATGATCCCAACATGTAATCAAGCTGAAGAACCAGTGACCATGACAAAAATGTCTAATGCTACATTTCTCAATATACAAGTCATGAGCTTGATTTGCTGCTCTGACATGTGTCAGCTTTCAAAACAAAGTGAAGCCTTGAGGGGGCTGTTTTCTCCTCTTCAGCCTGATGAAATTGAAGTAGATCACATTTTCCAACTGTACTCTTGGGAACCCCATGATTTCTGAAACCACATTCTGAAGTGTATGAAAAGTCCAAAAGAAGCAAGATTAGATAAGGTTCAGGGACCTTTAGCCATTTTTATCTTTTTCCATAAAATATTCTCACCTGAGTCATTTTTCTTTTAAGATAGATTACCACTGTTTTAAGGTTTTAAAATTTTAGGGCTAGAAAACATCTATGATTATTTTTTCTAAATTTTACTTCTAGGGTTGCAGAATTCTATAAAGAACTAGTCAACTTAGTCATTCAAAGGCTAGAATTATTTAGAAACGGATAGACACAGAAGCAGCATTAATCCTAATCAATTTGGTTTATCGAGTGTCTAAACTAAGCATTCTTCTTTCTTGATGCCTGACAGCTACTTGGGTGGATATCTATCGCTGTTTGCTGTATTTTAATACTGAAACTCTTTTGTCCCAGGAAACCCCTCTGTCCTGAGCAAACTAGAACAGTTGGTTACCCTATGACTAGCAGACAGATAGAGGTAGTGCTACTCTATTTTATAATTCACTCTGCAATCTTTGGGTGTGCTCAATTCACAGAACAGAAGGGCTTGGATAGATGATTCATCATAACCTGGAAATCAGCTATCTCATTTCATATGAAGATTTCCAGAGGGCCTGGTCTGCAGGTGCCAATGTTAGCCTATATCTAGAGAAAAAAGTTATAATAATTTATATGTTTAGATAACACATAACACACAAAGACACTTCTAGGAACTTTGTCTCATTTAATTGACCCTCATATTTTGCATTACAAAAGATTAAAATTGTATCTATTTTTATATATTTCTCATTAAGTCGGCACAATTTCCATCTCCTCCAATCAATATATTCTTAAAATTATATATTTTTTCCTTCCTGTTTTTCTCTAATGTGTCTAGCCTCTCTTCCTTAGCTTTATTATTTGTAATATGCTTCTACACTTGGACATTTCTGCTGTGGCAGAAAGTCTTTATGTCTAGTGTTGTGATGTTTCCTCCTTCCTTCTTCATGCAACAGTAATAACTGAGGACTTACTATGAACTGCATTAAGCAAATCGAAGTACATTATCTTATTTGATCTTCATAACTAAGCTAGGTAATTAATGACAAGCCAATAGTGGCTTTGAAAGAGTTGGCTGAAATTCATGGAGAAAATGGCAAAAACCAGGATTTGAATTTCAAACTCTCTCTTCCCTTAATCTTAGTAATCACACTAATTTGCTTGCTACCATGTGCTCCTACTTCATTATAGAATGTTTGCCAGTTGTCAACAGGAGATTAATCCCTGTTTAAAGCCACATTATGGCAAGGTTGGCCGGCATTGTAATTTTCATATAAGAGATAAGATGACAGGCACAAACTTTCCTAAGATCAGAAATGTGTTAACAGAGACAAGACTCAAGTCATTTCACTATTTAAGATGTTTCTAAAATCAGAGTTATTTACCTCTGGAAAGTCTGTGAATATGTTTTAAGAGTTTATGAGTTCTTTTAGACATATGGTCTTATATTTCATGTCATCAGTTCAATAACTAGAAACAGAAATATAAGCATGTTTGAAATCCTCTACCAGTGTGGTCTAAAATTTCTGTAAAGATAGAGATATTATATATGGGAATATTCCATATCTACATTGTTCCAATATAGTGACCACTAGCTATACATAGTTACTAGTTGTTTGAATATGTTTAACATACAGAGGAATAGAAATAGTTATTTTTAATTTCAATTAATTCCTATTTAATGTCAATAGCCACTTGTCTAATTGGACAACACAGTGTATCATATTGGACAATACAACATCTAGATTAGAGGACTGCAAACTATAGCCATAGGCCAATAATTTTAGGAGTAACACGGCCATCGCCAGTTCTTTAATACATAATTTGCAGCGACATTTGTGCCACCATGATAAAGTTGAGTAGTTGTGACAGAGCTATACAACCCTCAAAGCCTAAAATATTTTTTATGTGTCTCTTAATAAAAAAAAGTTTGCTGATCCCTGGTCTAGGTGGTTACTTGAAGCCTAGCTTCTCATTTATTTTATAGCGGTCTTTATGCCATCATAATTTGAAGAGAAAAAATGATGGGAAAATTGAATCAAAGCATAATAGTATAGATGTGATGAATACTGTCTACTAGTATAGAATGTCTATACTATTAGACAATATTCACATAGCAACAGATAAACTGAGTTGTTCTTAACTTTGTATCAACTAACTATAGATTATTAATAGAAAATATGGCATTAAATAAACAAAAAAATTTTGTTTTGGATTCACTCATTAATTAGATATTAATTTAATTTGGAGTTTAATAGCACTGTAACATTAACCATATATTCAAGTAAACAAGACTACTATATGAAGTTATTACATTAATGTGGCACTTTGAGGACTTATCAGTGGCAGAATTTGGGTTAAAAATTATCATGAATATTCTGAACCTAGCCAGCAAAACTTTAAAGTCATCAATGTTTTGTACAACACACTATGCAAACAATCATTAGTAATGTTCAAAAAAACCCCGCAGAAATAAACTAAATTTCTATATTTCTGCTATTAACCCCAATATAAGCAATTTTGTTTCAGCCAAACAAGATTATCTATCACACTTAATTAGTGGTGGTCATTTGAAATTCATGTGATTTATATCTTTGCTTACATTTATTTTGCATATATGCTTCACATTTGTAAGTAAAGGAAAAGACAAAGAAAGACAAGAGTGGAATATAGCAAAGGACATTGACAGGAACTTCAAGGTCAGGTCCTCTCAGAGTCTGAGGATTTCCCAATAGGGGTGCATCCCAAAGACCCTTCACCTGAACTCCTCTCCAGAACCACCCCAATAGTATTGCTGACTGTAGAATAAATATGGAATCACAAATTTTACAATAATATGTTTTCTATAAAATTCAAAATCTTCTGTTTATAAAATTTTCTGAGCTGTTCAGCTAAAATAAAACAGTATCAGAACAAAATGTCATTCTGGTTAATAAAGTTGCATAAATAGCTACAGTAACCCACAAAAGAAGCCAGCTTTAGTTTTCAGATCAAAGCAAACAGCACTGGACATTGAGCCTTTTCAACAAGTTCCATTTTGTTGGAAAGATTAAAAGTACCTTCAGATCTCTGTCAGAGTTGTAATTGACTGCTAGGATTATAAGAAAGGTAAGAAAGAACTTAGCCTACTGCCACTATCTATTACAAACCCTTTAAAAGGCAATAAATTTTCAACCATCTCTACTTTGCTTTATCGCTATAAATAAGAAATAAGCAATAATGTCAAGAGACAACTTCTAGAGTTATAGAACAGTTAATTGGAAAAATATTATCTATATTTATCTGCTTTCTAACTCTATCATGCCAATATAATTTAAGATGACATTTGATCACTGGTCATCAGAACATTATTCTACATTCACACTATACATTTTATAACAAGTGTGGTCACTTGATTACATACTACCTAAATTGAGTTAAGAAATAAGATCTAAACATAAAGTCATTTAGCTATAATATCCTATTAATGAATATCTAATGTTGTATATAGAGAGTAAATGAAGGAAGGGAATTATAAATCTATTTCTTGAGCTCATAGTTCATCAGTCTTAATTTTGGTCTTATTAAATAAATCTCTGCCCACTTCCCACAGAGAAAGTAAGACAATGTCTCAAGTTATTTGACTCAGATGTAATATGAAACACCATTTTTTCCTCCAGGACCAACAATTTAAGAGATATTAGACAGAGTCAGCATCTTGGAAGCAAATCTGTGACTATTTTTTTGCTGAAAAATCTCTTTCTTATACTAATGAGAAAGAATATCTCTTAAAGTTATGTACATACTAACCACTCCACATTGGAGATGTTTCCTTATACTCTGCTAATTAAAGGAAAAAGACTGAGTAATTTGACTGCATATATTAAGCCTGATTGATGTTAATTCTTTTTCTATTTAATAAATCTCCAGCTCATTGCTATTTAACACTTCATCATGTCAGGAGTAGGGAATGTTTACAGCTCTCAAAACATGCCCAAAGAAAAAATAAATCCACACACCAATAGAGATACATGCTTACTCCTATTGTAATTGAAAGATAATTCTAATGCATTAAGTGTACAAATAAAATATACTCAAAATTACTGATGGTTCAGTAAGAAGGAGAAATTCCATTAACCTTTGAAAGGGAGGCCACACTGCACATATATTCCAATTAAAAAAAATACTTCAATTACTGACTACCTCGTACTAAAGTGATAAATTTATTTGTGAGCTCTGTAATTTCAAAGTTTTTAGGTACAATTGGCATAGCAATGTCGGGGAGCTTCCCTGGGTTATACATATTAAGCTCCCTCACATTGAAATGGAGTAACAATTAATACTGATGCTAAATATTACATAACATTAGATCCAGACATTAATAATTTTAAATTGGAAAAAGAAAAGAAACCAAAAAGAGCCCATTTTTGCCAAATATTTATCCTATGCTTAACATGTGAAAGATATTCTCTGTTGGACACATAGTGGTGAGACTCAGACTCTTGTTCAGATGAAGTATCTAGGGAACCACAAAGAGTAGGGGAGATAAAAATAAGGATGTATAGGAAATTATACACTCCAATGCCTAGTGGTAAAAAAAAAAAAAAAAGTAAACACAACCTAACTAACCACTGTACAGATGAACTTAAAGATCACACCAAAGGCCTGTCTACTTTCTACCCAAAACACCACGTCTGACTTTCAACAAAAATTTCAAAGCATGCTAAAAGGAAAATAACACAGTTTGGAGAGACAAGGCAAGCATCTGCTAAAATGTAAACTGAATTATATTATATTTTAAAGAGTTTATCAAGTTTGATCAAATTGAATTGAGCAGTACCAAACTGAAAGTGGTGAGGGGCACTTTACCAATGGAAACTAGGTAATAGGTTTTTATAGAGAAGACACAAATATAAAGCAAGAAACTACTGGATTGGCTATCGCTTAATCAGCTGCCTAATTTGAGAAAGTCTAGGTGACTGTGATTGGTTGTTCATAAGTTTCATTTATTGGATTCAAGAGCATTTATCTTTGGCTTAAGTTTTGCTTAGTTTATGTAGATTACCAAAACATAAAATCTATCTCAGAATAATGGCCTCCTTGTTTCATCACTATAAAACATGATTAATGGTGATAAACTAGTATTTTCCTACTAAGTACTGCTAGAACTGCCTGACAAGGCGGTGGCGCAGTGGATAGAGCGTCGGATTGGGATGCGGAAGACCCAGGTTCGAGACCCCGAAGTCGCCAGCTTGAGCGTGGGCCCATCTGGCTTGAGCAAAAGCTCGCCAGCTTGGACCCAAGGTCGCTGGCTCCTGCAAGTGGTTGCTCAGTCTGCTGAAGGCCCACAGTCAAGACACATGTGAGAAAGCAATTAATGAACAACTAAGATGTTGCGACAGCAATGAAAAACTGATTGATGCTTCTCATCTCTCTTTGTTCCTGTCTGTCTGTCCCTATCTGTCCCTCTCTCTGACTCTCTCTCTGTCCCTGAAAGAAAAAAAAAAGAACTGCTAGAACTAAGTGATTAAACCAAGGATGCAGAATATAAGGTTAATACACAAAGACAATTCCTTTCCTATATACTAGGAATGAACAAACACAACACCATATACATTAGGACACAAAAATAAAATATTTAGGTATATATTTAACAAAATATGTACATGATCTATATATGGAAACTACAACACTGATGAAAAACAGTGAAAGAAGAACTAACTAAATGAAGAATTACCCTACGTTCATGATCAGGAAGATTCAATATTAGCAAGAGGTCATCTTCTTCCAACTTAACCTATAGATTCAGCACACCTCTAAACAAAATACCAGCAAGTTATTTTGTGAATATCAAATATCTACAAACTGATTCTAAAATTTATATGAAGAAGCAAAAGACATAGAATAGACAACCCAATAGTGGAAAGAAAGAACAAAGGGAGAGGAAACATTAGTGGGCTTTAAGACTCAGTATAGCGTTACAGTATTCTATTCAGTGGTGTTCCAATATTCAATTCAGTGTTTCACACAATAGAGTGGTGTTGGTGAAATAATAGACAAATAGATCAATGGAACACAAAGAGCTCCAGAAATAGACCAATACAAATAAAATCAACTAAACTCTGACAAAGACACAAAGGCAACTCAATGGAAAGGATAGTCTTTTCAACAAATGGTTCTGGAACAACAGCACATTCACATAAAAAATATTAATCTAGACACAGACCTTACACCTTTCACAAAAATTTACTCAAATAAATCATACACCTAAATATAAAATACAAAACTATAAAACTTCTAGAAGATAACATAGTAGAAAATCTAGGTGACCTTGAGTTTGGTGATGACTTTTTAGATAAAACACCAAAAGCATGATTCATGCAAACAATTTTTATACTTAGGGTTTTATTAAATTTTAAACTTACACCCTGAAAAACATTAGTAAGAGACTAAAAAGACAAACCACAGGCTAGAAGAAAATATGTGCAAAGCACATATCTGATAAAAAATTGTATCTAGCATCTTCAAAGGATTATTAAAACTCAAATGAGGAAAACAAATAACCCAGCTTAATTATTTGCAAAAGCTCTGAACAGATAACTCACCAAAGAAGATATATGGCAAATAGGCAGATGAAAAATATATAAATATATAAATAAGGTGGTTATCATCATGTTACTAGGAAATTTCAAACTAAAACAACTGATAACACACAAACCTATTAGAATGGCCAAAAAACAAAACACTCACAACACCAGATGCTGGTGATGATGTGGAGCAACAGAAAGTCTCATCCATTGCTGATGGGAATGGTACAGCTACATCCCCATGGTGGGAAGACAGTTTGGCAGTTTCTTAACAAAGTTAAACAGTCTTACCACATGATCCAGCTTTTTAGTATTATTTACTTGAATAAGTTTAAAATGTAGGTCTATGAAAAAACCTGTACAGGAATATTTCTCGAACTTTAGTCATAATTTTTCTAATGGGCACATCCAGACAATGGAATATTATTCAGCAATAAAAGAAAATGAACTATCAAGCCATAAAAAGTCATCCAGGAAACTTAAAAGTACATTGCCAAGTGAAATAAGCTAATATAAAAGAGCTACCTACCATAGAATTACAAGTGTATGATACTCTGTAAAAGACAAAACTATGGAAATAGTAGAGAGATTGGTGATTGACAGAGTATGCAGATGGAGAGAGGAATGAACAGGTGAGCACAGGAAATGTTCAGGGCAGTGAAACTATTCTGTATGATGCCATAATTGTGGATACATGAGATTATGCATTTGTCAAAATCCATAGAACTATATGAAAGTAACCCCTAATGTAAATAATAGACTTCAGTTAATAATGTATCAGGATTGGATCAATTGTAAAAAGTAAGTCACAATAATACAGAGTTTAATAGTAGGGTGAACTATATGCAGGAGGGGAAGAGACAAAAGGGTACATGGGAACTATCTTTACTTTTCCCTTAATTTTTCTGTACAACTAAAACTACTCCAAAAAAAATTAAAGTCTATTAATGAAAGGCTGCAAGGCTATAAAAATGTTAAATGTGAGAGATCATGCCAGATACTGTAGACTTCTCTAAGGTACTTTGTTTGACTCCTAAATGCAGTAGAGTAATAAAGATTCACAGAGGCAAAAAGAAAAGCATGATCAAATTTGTCTTTTAGGCACTAGCTGGGTAGCTTAGTCAGAGAGCATCATCCAAGTACCCTAAGGTTGCGGGTTCAATGCCCCAATCAGGGCATGTACAAGAATCAACCAATGAATGCAGAACAACAAATCAATGTTTCTCCTTTCTCTTTCTTTCCCTTCCTCTCTCTTTCTTTCTTAAATCAATCAATAAAAAATATTTAAAAATTTGTCTGCCAAAGAAGTAACACTGTTTTCTGTGTGCAAAAAGCTGGCAGTGGTGGAGAGTACAGTGCTCGGGAGTATTATAGTACTCTAGGTGTGAGGTGAGAGCTTACGGATGGAGGAGAAAGAAAAAAGAAGGTAAAACCAGGAGGACTAGTGATGTGTATTCTATTAGAAAGAATGGAATGAAAGCAAGCAGTATATGTATTTTGACTACCTGGGACATTTACTGAGATAGGAATGACCAGATAGATTTGTTTCCTTGGGTTGCTAATAGATGACCAGAAATGGGTGGCTTAGAACAAACTTATTTTTTTGTTGTCTGGAGGCCAGAATTCCAAAATTAAGGTATCAGTAGGGCCACGCTCCCTCCAAAATCTCTAGGGAAGAATCTTTCCTTGCCTCTGTTTCTGGTATTTCTAGGTAATCCTTAGCTTGTGATAGCATAACTCCAATTTTAGTCCCCATTTTCATACAGTCATTCCCTCTGTGTCTTCTCTTCTTTGGTCTTTTTATGAAGCTACTTATTTTAGGTCCCCTCTATCTAATCATAGATTATGTCATCTATTGATCCTTAAATTACCTACACGTGCAAAGATCCTTTTTCTAAATAAACTCCCAGCACAGGTTCTGGAGATTAGGACATAGGCATATTTTTTTGAGCCACCATAAATGGCTGCCACCTAAAACTACTTACTGTACTGAAAGAGGTACAAAGTTTTCTCAAAGATCTTGGGTATAATTTTGGATATATTAAATTTCATGTGCCTTTATGTAAACCAAGAGAAGATAAGTAATCAGCTGACTACTTGAGTTTAAAGTTCAAGGGACATAGAAAATTAACAATATAAAAGCATCTTCTACATATGATTAGGAAAACAGTGTATTTCTGTTTTCTATATAATTTGTGAACCTTATCTATCACTCTGTTGAGCCATTTTTTCAAACAGACCAAAATGTGTGTTAAGATAAGCCATTCTAATGGATAATAATGCATGTTCACAGCTTCATCAAATCAAGTACACAGGGAATTATTTAAATATTTTAGTAGGAATTTTACTTTCTTCTTTGGAATTAGGGTGTAATTCTATATCACAGCAGGTAGAGTTAGTTATGAGAATACTAATTTTCAGAAATAAAGACTGGCCATGTAACATTAGTCAGAGCTAAAATGATGAGAGAAAATTAGGCCTAGACATAGAGAGACAGTAGTACCACTTTGATCCATAATTTTCCTCAAAATTATCTGAAAATTTACACAGACAAAGTCAATCTAGAAAATCAAGTAAAATCTCTTTAGGCTCGGTGTGTAAGGCTGCCCAACATATATTACCTTCAGTTTCTCTTTCCAACATTATCTTATGAACTTTAAATTATTGTAAGATCTGACTTCTTGCCAGTGGTAAGGCCCAGGTTGCATACTTCAAAATTGACTTTATTGACATATTTGCTCCAAATGATATTATTTTCCTTGATTTTAGTTATTTGAATCTCAAGCATTGTTTTAGTCTATATTAAATGCCACTTTCTCCAGGAAGCCTTACCTGACACCATCTAATTAACTGCCTCCAACTCCACTAAAAGTTTTTTTGTCCCCACTTAGTATTTCTACAATGTTTATTGAAAAATGATTCTCATGACTGAATAGATCTTTGTTTATTCAATAATTTGTTCAACAGTTTTATATTTAATACTGCTTAAATAATATATATTAAATGAAGGGGATATCATGCAAATGTCTTTTATTATCCTTGTCTTTGAGATATGAGAACTGTTCTTAAAACATACATTTATTATGGACAAACATTTGACATTTGCCCCATCAAGAACTGGGGCCTATCTCCTCTTTAACTGCATCTGGGCGGTCAGTGTTACTGCTTTGACTAATGAAATATAGTGGAAGGGATGTGGCAACACCTCCTGGACCCAGGTCTTAAGACAATTGTGATATTCCTTTTTGGTCTTTGGAATATGCACTCTTGGGACCCAGTTGCTCTGTTGTGAGGAAGTCCAAGAAGACCAATGTGATAAGGAAGTATGGTCATCAGCTGTAAACTAACATAAACTTGCAAGCCACGTAAGTAGCTACACTGGAGGTGGGTTCTCCAGCTTGTGACACCACGTGGAGAGGAGAGGAGTTGTTCCCTCAAGTCCTGTTCAAATGAACGATTATGAGCAAAATAGTGGTTGCTTTTTCTTAAGTCACTAAGATTTGTGTGGAGGATGGGTTATAAGCAGAAGAAACACTTGCCACTTATAAGTCACAACAAGTAATAGCTGATGTAATAGACCCAGTCAGTGCCTCTGTTCACTTGTCAAGAAGATTTGGCAGATTCAAATAAACAAAGCATGGAAACTCCTTTATCCCCAAGTAACAATAGGAAAAAAATATGTCCTGGAAAAGCACATTACCAGGAGATGCAGCAGGTTTTGTAATAGGGGGTATTAATGCTATTGAGTTAAGTCACACAGTTTATTTGTTAGTGTAGTATAACCATACCTTTCTGCTGACTGATACAATGTTAACTTCATTCTTCACAGAGAATCTTGGCAATGTTGCAACTTAAAAATTGGTTTTCAAGGTTGATAACCTGAAGAGGAGTTGCTGGGTCATACGATGACTCTATTCTTAATTTTTTGAGGTACCTCTATACTCTTTTTCATAGTGTCTGTACCAGTTTACATTGCCAACAGCAGTGAATGAGGGTTCTTTTTTCTCCACAGCCTCCCCAACACTTGTTACTACTTGTCTAGTTAATCACAGCCATTCTAAGAGGGCTGAGCTGGTATTTCATTGATGCCCTGATTTGCATTTCTGTAATATCTAATAAAGTTGAGCCTCTTTTCATGTATCTGTTGGCCATTTATATGACTTCTTGGGAGAAGTTTGAAAACATTTATTTGTAAAGGTCTATTTACCCCTTTATTCATTGCAGCATTATTTACTGTGGCCACGGCATGAAAACAACTGAAGTATCCCTCAACAGATGGTTGGAAACAAGATGTACATTTATACAGCAGAATAGTACTCGCCCATAAGAAAAGATGAAATGCTGCTGTTTGTGACAACAAAGATGGATCTCTAGAATATCATGCTAAGCTTACTAAGTCAGAAAAAGTCAAGAACCACATGCTCTCACTCACATGTAGGACATAAAACTGAAAGCAACAAACAAATGAACAAAAACTCATAGATACAGACAATAGTATGGTGGCTACCAGAAGGCTAGGGGTTTATCGTGGGATAATAAAGAGTCAAGGGGGTCAAATATATGGTGATAAAAGGAGATTTGACTTTGGGTGGTAAACACACAATGCAATATACAGATGATGTATCATAGAATTGTATACTTGAAACCTTTATAATTTTATTAACTAATGTCACCCCCATAAATTTAATTAAAAGTGGGTTCTCAAACCAATTAAAATGAAAATAATTTTTGATAACAGGGAGAAATTTTACAGCCAATTTAAATATTAGGAGAGGGGAAATATTCTCTTGTTAAAATAAAAAATCCTCTGTGTTTTGTTTATTTGTTGTTATATTTCCTTACTTACATCAATCAATTTTTACAGAATGTAAAAAACTTTTCTGTCTATTAATTCAATATTTTATTTATTTATGGATTTGGTTCTGTCATCTATTTTTTCTCTCGGTTTTCAGTCATTTGTTTATTTTTCCTAGCATGACTCATATATTTTTATCGAATGCAGGACATCAGCAAATAACATTGTAAAACTCTGCATTATGCTATTTTCAAGATATTTGTAATGTTTTCTGGCAGTGTTACAGAATGCTTTTGGACTATCTTGGTCATATTAAAGCTTGGTGTTGGGCTTGTGAGCTCTGTTTTATGTCAATTTTACTCTTACTTTCAGGATATGTCTTCCTCTGTGGTTATGGTCTGTAACCTTAGTGTGTGACCATTCTAGAATCTGAACAGAATGCCTGGGTTGTTTTTTTACCAGTATTTTTGTGCCTTGGTGGGTTTGAATTCCAGCCTCTTTCCCCAGCATTGCACCACTGCTGTAGGCTCTGCTTAGCGCAGTAGTTTTCTGAGACCCATCTTTGTTGATGATGCAGTTGTTGGATTTCTCAGAGCCCTGCTCTGGAACATAAATAATTTAGAAACAAAACATTGACTTAATGGTAATCTCTATGCAGGTTTTGGTCCTCCTCTGTGATTTTTTTTCTTTCTCTTTTTTCCTCTCCGTGATTTCTTCTGTTCCCAGCAACTTTGACAGCCTTGAACTCCAAACTCAATATGACTGCTGCTTCTGCTTAGATTCTACTTTACTGTGCTACGATTTGCAAAATACCCACAGAAAAATCTGGGGTAAATGTGCTTTGCTTCCAGCTGCTTATTTTCTATTGTCTTTAAATAGTTATTTCATATATTTTGTCCAGAGTTTTTACTCATTGTTTATGAAATATTCTTTTATGGCTAAATTGGAAATATCCAGAGTAACTTTTAAAAATAATCCTTATCATTTAGAGATACAACTGAAATGTTTATAAGATGCTAGGAGATGATGTATGGAACTTTTATCAGAATAATTTTGAGGGCTAGTGTTTAGGAAATATTGACCATGAAAGATGGAGTTTCTTCCACCTGGTACAAAGTTTGAAGGATATATGTTGGAAATTATGAGGGTAATGACCAGATCACTTTCCTCACCTTTCCTCCTCCAGTGGTCGGCTGTTAGGCATGGCCTCTTTTTAACACTTCTCCTAAGATATAACATGAGGCTGTGCCTGTGCAATTGAACAGCAAATTCCATTATTGCTTTTATGGTTTGTTACAATGGGGTGTTAAGCATATAATGTATCATTTGGTATTGCCTCCCATCCTGCCTTTCTTTCTTTCTTTTTTTTAAATCTCACCATTATTTCCCTGGGTTAACCCCTTCCAAATAAAGCAATAGAAATAGCAAGAAAACTTGATCTATTTTTGCTAATATTTGTCTGAACAGAGGTATTATAAATAAATTTGTTTTCTTTGAATTTCTTAAAGATAATAATAATAGAGTGAAATGAATCTGTTATAATTTGTAATAAAATGTCAGATGGAGAACAAGTAAAAATATAAATATCTAATATGTAGTAAGAAATTACCATGCACCAATAAATTTCTGTGTTTTATATATATTTATAGAGAGAGAAACCTGAGTCCCAGGGAAGTTAAAAACCTTTCCAGCATCACAAAGCTACTAAATGTACAAAGGATAAGATTAGAATACAAATATCAAATAATAAGCTCTTAATTACTATGTGGTTTCTTATTTTAATTATGACTACAATACTTTCTTATAACTGAGGCTATATTTATTTTTTGTTATTTTATTTTACTGAATAAAATGAATACTTGTATATTATGGAACAATATAACAGTCTAAATAAATCGCAGGTGAATGACATTTCTAAAATAATAATTTGCTACTAAACTTTGTGCCGTTTCCGGGAATTAGGGGCTCAAAGCTAAATAGATTTGATTCATAAACAACTAATATTTGGATTAATATTTTGCTCTTCAAGTGTTCCATAGTGAATTATCTGCTACACTTGATTTCACATGGCCTACTTTGCTGGCTGGCTTCCCTCTATTCTTGAGCTTGAATCTCAAGATCTGTGCCTGGAATGCCTTCATAATTTGTACACTTGACTCTTCTCTTCCACCAGATAGGAACAATCATACCTCATCAAAGTAGTCAGATACATATCCTTAGACAGAACTAAACAATTGGCTTTAGTGACAGAAAGCTTAGTTGTTTACTCAGTGAGATTTAATATAAAGCTCATAGGCTCATGCACCTTGGGTCACTGGAAAAATGCTTTCTATTTTTTAAAGTACCTTTTATAAGAGAAAATATAAAATACAGTAGGAAATTTAAAAATATATAAATCTATACATCACCTTGAAATTTTACGAAAGCTGTAATAACTGAAGAAGAATTATTAAAGAAGAATTATTTATAAATGCAAAGACATTCCTCCTTAAACAACTATTCTGATTTTTGGATATAAGTTTGCATAAAACTGACTTTTAAGCATTAATGACTGATTGCTTTCATTACATGTATCTATAATAATATAAAACTTTTATTTTTCTTATTGATTTTTCTACATCCTCTTTTTAAAAAATGCAAGTTCTCTTATGGGTTGACACACACAGGAATTATATGAAGTCATTAGATTATTTGCACAAAGGATTTGTTATACTGATCACTTTCTTCAAAGGCCTCTTGCTCTCAAGGATCAAGGATCGAGTCATCACAGGAGCAAATGAGGTCAAAATGAAGTTCTTCCCTGCCCTCTTTTCCTCACACATAAGTGAAGATAAGAGAATCTTTGTCATATTTCATCTTCCCTAAAATCTCTACCATAGTCACCTTGGCTACCAAAGAAATCTAGATTTATGTAGCACCTTACCCTTGTAATCTTTTCTCTATCATTTGCACTGTACGTTTGATATTTGTGACAACTTTGAGGTGGAAAAGGATGTTTTCAAATTTTAACATGAAAAGAAACTGAGGCTCGGAAATAGTGTATCTTGTACTCCATGACACATATCTACTAGGTAAGTGACCCAAGGCATGAGGTCTTGATAAGTCTTCCAATTTCAAATTCAACCTCCTTTCCTAGGCTTGTGTCTGAGAAAAAGGTGTCTGAAAAAAAACAGTAAGTTAAATGTTGGGAACACATAGATTTGTAGTCAGGATCAACAACAGTCAAATAATGCCTACCACCTGTTTTCACGAATAAAGTTTTATTAAAACACAGCAATAGCCATTTGCTATAACTGCGTGTACTTTACTATGGAAGAGTTGAGTACCTCAGAACTTATGGCTCACAAAATCGTATTTACTATGACTCTTTACATAAAAAGTTTGCTTGCTTTTGTTCTATAAACAGTCTGGTTTATACACCTTGTGTAAGGTAAACTGGTAATTAAGAATCTAAGTAAAAAAAAAAAAAAGAATCTAAGTGCGATTGGAGCCTGTATGGAAACTTTATTATTTATGAAAATTATTATATCTGGGATGCAATTTCATAATTCACTTAAGCTGACCGCTCCACTCCACTTGCCATGTAATTAAAAAGTATGGCAAATTTCATTATTAATATCATAAAGCTTACCATTAGTAAGAATCCTTTTTATTGCAACTTTGCTTGAACACAGCCAGTGTTAAAAGTATTAGCTTAATACAATCTAAAACAGCTTTTTAATCATTGGGCAGCTCTAATCTTTAAAATGTTCCTTATATCGTCAAAACATTATTTTATTTAAAAATTAAACACCTGCAAGCCCTGGCCAGTTGGCTTAGCAGTAGAGCATCGGCCTGGTGTGTTAAAGTCCCAGGTTCAATTCCCAGCCAGGGCACACAGGAGAAGCACCCATCTGCTTTTTCACCCTTCCCCTTCTCCTTTCTCTCTGTCTCTCTCTTCCCTTCCTGCAGCCAAGGTTCCATGGGAACAAAAGTTAGCCCGGCACTAAGGATGGCTCCATGGCCTCTGCCACAGGTGCTAGAATGGCTCCGGTTGCAGCGGAGCAGCACCTCAGATGGGCTAAGTATTGCTCCCTGGTGGGCATGCTGGGTGGATCCTAGTTGGGCTCATGTGGAAGTCTGTCTATCTGCCACTCCCCCCCACTTTGGAAAAATACAAAATAAAAAAAAAACACTTGTAAATATTTCAATAGTTGAGAAAAATTTATATATTTTATATTCAACTAAAAGTTTTTAGTTATTGAGAATATTAAAGACACTGAAATAAACATGTTAACATGTTATAATGATTAAATATGATAATATGTATCAATGTTAAGTCTCCCATTTTAAAAATTTGGAATGAAACACATAATCACTCTGCTAGTCAGTGATCAAGTTAAAATTTAAACCCAGCTTTTGTAGAAATTTAAATTGGAGACTTTTATCATCTTTAAAGATTTTCTACACACTTCACTTTTTTCTGTCATATTTCATTATCTATCAGTTATCCACCATGGTGGGTCAAAATTGGTTTCCCTACTTTTTAAAAAGTATAACAAGTCAGATTCTTTTTATGTGTCTAGGTGAGTCTTTGTCCATCTGACCTGTTTAGAGCCTACAAAATTTCTAAGTTCTTTCTGGCACTGTAGCATATTTCTACACTAGCTCTCCCATTCCTCATCATTTTTTTATTATTAAAATATCTATTGGTCATCTTTTGAATTTTGTTTTCATTTAATTCAAGAGTAGAGTATTCTTCTTCTCAGGGTTTATGTGTTCTAACACTTGTACCATCATTTTATTTATTCTTGAGATACTGTCTCAGTGTCTAATTCTTTTTAAAGTCATGAAAGAGAAAGTAGGTCATATCTTTCAGTATGTCTCAAGTTTCTGAAATGCAGTTTTTAACTATACATATATTAGCTTCAATTCTCTCTGGTAATTAGATTCATTTCTCTTGAGTCAAAATAATAGTTCTACCTAAGTTCTACCCTGGTATTATTTTAAATAACTGGTCAGTGGTATAAGATGTACCTTGGATCATTAGTTCATCTATTTGATGTATTTTATTGAGTGTCCATATTGGGCACTGAAAATATAGTGAGGAGTGGGTTACTATTTCTGCTCTTGAAAACCTTAATGTTTATCTGATTGATGAAACTAAATCCAAACTGTAGTATGGCCTGAATCTAATCATTATTTTACCAATTAGGAAACCAGGGCACACAGAGGTTTAATAATCTATTATATGACCTTTAGTGTACACTCAATAATTGTGAAATGTGCCATATTATTGGTCAAAGCAATCAGAATCTTTGGTAACTTTTACCCGTACATTGGTACTTTGTTTACATGTTCCAGCAACCAAAATTAAGATCTGATTATTTCCTCTAACCTCTTTCCCTCCTATCATAAAGGTTTAATGAGCTGTTCTTCCTTAAGCATCAACTTTCAGGTTACTCTGGTTGTGGGGGGGTGGGAAGTGCTCTTTGTTCAATAAGACTTTGATGTTCCAACATCAACTATAGGTGTAAAGAATCATGAAAATAAACATCCTCTTCATTTTGTGCCATGATGAGGTAGATGTTTTTTGGCTAGCCCCTCGGCCTCTGAGAAACTCAGTTGTCTTGTCTGAAAACTTGCTGTGAGCTTTTAAAAATACAAATTTATGACCATCATCCACTGGGGCTCTGCTGTATCATTCAGCCCAGGATAGATTATGTTGCAATAATATAAAAATCTCAAAATCTCAATCAATTAAGATAAAAATAATTAAACTTTCTTTTCTCTGTAAATGCTTTGCAGAATTTCTGGGGTGAGTGGTGTTGGCAGTGAGTTAAAAAACTACTGATATTGACTATGGCCAGTAGCTCAGTGGATAGAGCATTGGCCCCAGCATATGAATATCCGGGTTCAATCCCCAGTCAGGGCACACATGAGACACAACCATCTGCTTCTCTTCCCCTCCCACAGCCAGTGCCTCAATAGGTTCAAACATGGCCTCAGGCACTGAGAATAGCTCCAATGGAGCATGATGGCCTCAAGTGCTAAAAATAGCTTGGTACTCGAGCACTGGTCTACGATAGAGCTACTGGGTGTATCCCAGTCAGGGCACATGCGGGAGTCTGCCTCAGTGTCTCACCTCCTCTCAATTAAAAATATTAAATAAATAAAATAATAATACTGATATTGGTGGATACGACTTCATTAGCAGCCAGAAATAACATAAAAACACAATTACCACATTCCATCCCTTTAGTCCCTTTGGTTAAATATAACCTGAAAGGTAGGTTGTACTGGTAATAGAAGGCATATGGGCATAAGAATAATGGACAAGAGATTTTTTTTTTAAGTGAGAGGAGGGGAGAGAAAGGGAGAGACTCCCAGATACACTCTGACTGGGATCTATCTGGCAATGCCCATCTGGGGCTGATGTTCAAATCAACTGAACCATCCTCAATGCCTAGGCCAATGCTCAAACCAATCAAGACACTAGCTCTGAGAGAGGAAGAGAGAGAGAAGGGGGAAAGAGAGGGAAGAGAAGCAGATGGTCACTTATCATATGTGCCCTGACCAGGGATGGATGTCCACATGCTGGGCCGACACTCTATCCACTGAGCCAACTTGCCAGGGCCAAGAGATTCTTTATAACCTCTTAATATCTTCTTTGAGTTAGGCCTGGGACATTATATTACCTGCCCTCTCATGAGTCAAGGATGCTTTTCAATATCAATAAAGTCTCCCAAGAGACCAGCCTCTATCTTTTCTAAATTAATCTAGAGTCTGAAAGACTATAACTATAGGTTGAGGACTAGAGCATGTAAAAGAATTGATTATATCCATATTGTTTTTAAGACAAGCAGCATTCAATGAGGCTGATGAAGATATGAGGAAAGAGTATCTCAGGTAAATAAAACCACACACACACACACACACACACACACACAACTTCGCATTAAAAATAAGCATGGCAGCATAGGAATACATGATTCTGGAAACCACATGTAATTCTATATGGCCAGATGGACCAAACAACACACACTTCATATACCATGTTACAGAACTTGTATTTTATCTAGTAAAGCAATATTGAGTTGATTTGCTTATGATTACTGCTTTAGTTGAGAGCAGCATATTGACAGGGTTACTCAGAATTCCTGATTCCCATGTGAGAGGATACATGTTTGTGTAGACAAATAATATATATGATATTTATCATATCCTAACCTCTCAAATGGGGATACCTCTATATGAAACACTAATATCTCAATTTCAGTGTTTAATCCATTGTAGCATGCATTTTTCAAGGAGTAGTCACCACTCATATTGACCCTTAATTTTCTGTCATTATCACATGTTAATCCCTTTAAAGCTGAAAAATAAATGTAGATTCCCTAATAATTTTTCTTTTTTTTTCTCATTGCAAATATTATGTCCTCTCTCCTTGTACTCCAGAGACATTTAGGCAGCTACTATCTCTTTTATTTATTTCCTTGCTGAGTCTTCATGAGTTCAATGATATCACCAAGAATGGCCAGCAATACAGATCACTATGTTATGATCTGTAAGTCACTGTAAAATACAACTTTTTAAACATCAGAAATATATGTGTGCTGTTTTCAAAGCCACTGGCATAGGGAAAGTATCCAGAATCTAACACTAGAGAAACAATAACATTAGAAAATGTAACACCAAGTTTTCACAATCAAATGAATTTACTATATTTATCTACACTGTCACAAATGGGAACTACATTAAACAATAAAGCCCTGTACAGAAATGGAAACCAGTGAAAAGGCAACCCATTAAGTGGGAGAAGATATTTGCCAATCATATATCTGCAAAGGAGTTAATGATGAAAATATTTTTTAAAACCTCATATGAATCAATAGCAAAAAACAATTTGACCCTGACCAGGAAGTGAAGCAGTGGATAGAGCATTGGACTGGGATGCGGAGGACCCAGGTTCAAAACCTCAAGGTCGTTGGCTTGAGTGCAGGCTCACCAGCTTGAGCACAGGGAGCTTGCTAGAATGTGGGATCATAGAACATGACCCCAAGGACCCTGGCTTGAGCACAAGGTCACTGGCTTGAGCAAGGGGTCACTCGATCTGTCGTAGCCCCCCAGTAAACACATATATGAGAAAGCAATCAATGAACAACTAAAGAAGCTGCGGTGAATAATTGATGCTTCTCATCGGTGAATAATTGATGCTTCTCATCTCTCTCCATTCCTGCCTGTCTGTCCCTATCTGTCCCTCTCTCTGACTCTCTCTGTCTCTGTCACCAAAACAAAACAAAACAATTTGATTAAAAAGTGGAAAGAACATCTAAATAGATATTTTTTTAAAGAGGGCTAAAGATAACCAACAGGTATATTAAAAGATGCTCAACATAAGTAATCATCATGGAAATACCAATCAAAACCACAATGAGATATCACCTCACACCTGTTAGAATAGCTATTATCAAAATGACAAGAGATAATAGGATCTGTAGCAAAGGGAACCCTTGTGTACTGTTGGTGGGAATGTAAACTGGTAAGCCATTATGGAAAATAGTATGGAGGTTCCTCAAAAATTAAAAAAAAAGGACTAACTAAAGATACAACATCTTCATTTCTGGTTATTTATTTGAAAAAAACAAACTCTAATTCAAAAAGAGATATTCACCTACGTGTTCACTGCAGCAGCATTTACAGCAGTCAATATACAGATGTAACCTGAGTGTCCATACGTAGATGAATGGATAAAAGAAAGGAATATGGAAACATGATGGAATACTATGCAGCCATAAACAAGAATAATAATTGACCATTTGCAACAACATGGCTAGACCTTGAGGCCATTATGCTAAGTAAAGTAAATCAGAGAAATGCAAATAATGTATAGTCTCACTTATATGTGGAATCCAAAATGAAAGAAGGAAAAAAAAAGCAAAGCTCACAGGTATAAAGAACAGATCCACGTATGCCAGAGCCAGGGAATGAGGCACGGGCAAAATGTGAAAAAGTGGTCAAAAGTACAAATTTCTAGTTATCTCATGGGATATAATGTACAACATTGTGACAATAGTTAATTATACTGTACTGTATATTTGAAAGTTGCGAAGAGTAGATCTTAAAAGTGTTTATCACAAGAAAAAAATAATTATTAACTACGTATTGTTTTCATATATACAAATATTGAATCATTATGTTGTACACCTAAAACTAATATAATGTTATATGTTCATTATGCCTCAATAAAAAAAAAAAGGCTCAAACTTTTGTGTCCAGAAAGACCTCTGAGGGAATTGGTTTAAAAATGTCACCCAAATTCTAACATTAGTCAAACAATACAATTAGAAAACGTAACATTAAGTTTTGACACCCAGATGAATTTAGCATTATAGAGTTATCAATACAACTGTCACTTTTTACTCCAGAATTTTTATGGCAACTTTTATTTGCTTTTTTTTTCTTTATTTTCTTTCCATCTGAATTTGTGATCAGAAAATACTATCTGGTACTATCAAAATTTTTTATTTATTCTTTATTATTGGATTTAGTTCAGTGCTTTGCTATTAGTTTCTTCAATTTATCCATGTATTTATTTATCTATGTCCTCACACGTTAAACAAACTTTTCTTAATTATCCACTACTTATGACAAATTTACAACAAATTTTCACATTGTTTTCACTTGGAATCATCCCAAGGTATTCAAACTCCCATATGGAATGAAATATTGCAAAGAAGGCTACAGGTTGAGGTGTTGGGACATAAAACTATACAGAGAAATTATGTCAAAACAGACAAAAGGTCAAGTCTAGTAACAGCATCAATAGCAGTATTATAACTATAATGCTAAGCAAAATCTAGAAATTCAGGCTTCAGGAATTAGAGACTTCATTTGAGGATGAATAATCAAGTGTCAGGGTTCTCAGTAGTAAGAGGATGAGATCTAAGTCAGAGGTCTGAGCAATACATGTATATAAGGTCTCAGGAAAAAGACCCGTCACTTACAATGAGCCTCAAACCACATATGCATCCTGTCTGGAGATGGATTTCTTTCACATGACAATCATTTGAACTGAGAAGTGACATTAAGCAGGATGAGAGGGTAGGCAACTGCTAAGCTGCGGACTTTAAAGGCTCTAGCTCCAGAAATCAATGATCAGTTGAGCTGTTTTTAGGAATAGCAATGAATTTATAAGAATCTAGACAGAAAAGCTTTCTAGAATTCTGGAAAATGTTAGGGTATTGAGGACAGGAATAAAATAACGGAAAAGAAGACATAATGATCAGTCTGTTTCCTTGTTATTTTTATAATATTTAGGGGCCCTTCATTAACCCTTTGAGTAGTGAGTATTTTTCATGCTCCCTGACCCCAGGAGTGAGTTTTCTTTTTCCAAAGACTGAAATTAGTTCCAGTTCCAGTTTTAATACCTTAGAATGATGTTTGTTTGATAACCAATTTAATGGAAACAAGAAGACCATACCTTTGCCTTTTTTTTAATGTTGCCTTACACATTTTTAAAAGAAATCAATCATGCCCTGGATGGTCAGGAGGCATGAGGATGTACATGAATGTTTGTACTACTCCAAAGGTTAATGTGGGAGACTAGAGAAGAAGCAGGTAGCCAGTAGTAGCAAATTCCATCATATAACAGACAGGTCTAGGGACCCTTTCACTGATGTGTCTTATTCCTGATTGCAGTGTTCAAACACCTTGTGCTCACCTTGGGTTTTTTTTTAATTTATTGTGTTTACATAGATTCTAATGTCACCCGTATTCCCCAGTACATTCCCCCTGTCTCACTCCCTGTAACGCCCTCCCCACTTCCCTCCAGGATTTGCTTTTCTGCTTTCATCCCATTCTGTCTCTCTGTCATCCCCTTTTCCTCTGTCTGCTTTTCTTCTGGATCCTTTGATCCCGCCTCTATCTCTATTCCGCTTCTCAGTTCATACTGTTCCCCAGATTCCTCATATGAGTAAGGTAATATGATATTTTTCTTTCTCTACCTGGCTTATTTCACTTAACATAAGAGTTTCCAGGTCCATCCATGTTGTTGCAAAAAATAATATTTTCTTCTTTTTCATGGTCCCATAGTATTTCACTGTGTATACGTACCACTGCTTTTTAATTCAATCATCCACTGACAAACACTTGGGCTGTTTCCAGATCTTGGCTATTGTAAACAATGCTGCCATAAACGTGGGGGTGCATTTCTCCTTTTCAGACTGTGCTATGGTGTTCTTGGGGTATATTCCTAAAAGTGGGATGGCTGGGTAAAAAGGCAGTTCGATTTTTAATTTTTTGAGGAATCTCCATACTGTTTTCCACAGTGGCTGCACCAGTCTGCATTCCCACCAGCAGTGCAGAAGGGTTCCCTTTTCTCCACATCCTCGCCAGCACTTATTCTGTGTTGTTTTGCTGATGAGTGCCTTTCTGACTGGTGTGAGGTGATATCTCATTGTGGTTTTAATTTGCATTTTTCTAATGATTAGTGATGTTGAACATTTTTTCATAAGCCTATTGGCCATCTGTATGTCCTCTTTGGAGAAGTGTCTATTCATTTCTTTTGCCCATTTTTGATTGGACTATTTAGCTTCCTGGTGTTGAATTTTACAAGTTTTTTATAAATTTTGGTTATTAACCCCTTATCAAATGTATTGTCAAAAACATTCTCCCATTGTGTGTTTTGCCTTTTATTTTGTTCATATTGTCTTTAGTTGTGCAAAATCTTTTTAGTTTGATATAGTCCCATTTGTTTATCCTGTCCTTTATTTCCCTTGCCCGTGGAGATAAATCGGCAAATATATTGCTGCGAGTGATGTCGGAGAGCTTACTGCCTATGTTTTCCTCTAGGATGCTTATGGTTTCATGACTTACATTAAGTTTTTTATCCACTATTTTTTTTTCTTTCTTCTTTTTTCTTATTAATTTTAATGGGGTGACATTGATCAATCAGGGTACATAGGTTCAGATAAAACATTTCCAGTTTATTTTGACATCTGATTATGTTGCATACCTATCACCCAAAGTCGTATAGTTTTCCATCACCTTCTATCTGATTTTCTTTGTGCCCCTCCTCCCCCCCTTCCCCCCTACCCTGGTAACCACCATACTCTTGTCCATGTCCCTGAATCTCATTTTTATGTCCCACTTATGTATGGAATCATATAGTTCTTAGTTTTTTCTGATTTACTTATTCCACTCAGTATAGTGTTATCAAGGTCCATCCATGTTGTTGTAAATGATCCGATGTCATCATTTCTTATGGCTGAATAGTATTCCATAGTATATATGTACCACATCTTCTTTAGCCTATCATCTATTAAAGGGCTTTTTGGTTGTTTCTATGTCCTGGCCACCAAAAAAAATAAAATACCTAGAAATAAACATAACAAAGAATGTAAAGGACCAATATAAAGAAAACTAGAAAGCATTATTAAGGGAAATCGAAGAAGATAAAATGAAATAAAAAAATATTTCTTGTCTTGCTCTTGAATAGAAAGAATAAATATAGTCAAAATGACTATATTACCAAGTGATATACAAATTTAATGCAATTCCCATCAAAATTTCAATAGCATTTTTTAAAGAAAGGGAACAAAAAATCATCAGATTTATATGAACTATAAAAAACCTCATATAGCTAGAGCAATCCTAAGGAAAAAGAATGAAGCTGGGGGCATTTAAATACCTGACTTCAAATTATATTATAGCGCCACAACAATCAAAACAGCATGGTATTGGCAGAAAAATAGACACTCAGACCAATGGAACAGAATAGAAAGCCCAGAAATAAAACCATCTATATATGATCAAATAATTTTTGATAAAGGGGCCAACAACACACAATGGAGAAAAGAAAGCCTCTTCAACAAATGGTGCTGGGAAAACTTGAAAGCCACATATAAAAGAATAAAACTCGACTACAGTTTGTCCCCTTGTACTAAAATTAATTCAAAATGGATCAAAGATCTAAATGTAAGACCTGAAACAATAAATTACATAGAAGAAAACATAGATACTAAACTCATGGATCTTGGACACAAAGAGCACTGTATAAATTTGACTCCAAAGGCAAGGGAAGTGAAAGCAAAGATAAATAAATGGGAGTACATCAGACTAAGAAGCTTTTGCACAGCAAGAGAAACTGACAACAAAACAAAAAGACAGCCAACTAAATGGGAGATGATATTTTCAAACAACAGCACAGATGAGGACCTTTTATCCATTTTGAGTTTATGATAGTGAATGGTGTGAGTTGGTGGTCTAGTTTCTTTCTTTTTTTTTCTTGCAGGTAGCTAACCAATTTTTTCTACACCATTTATTAAAGAAACTGTCTTTACTCCATTGTATGCTATCACCACCATTGTCAAATATCAATTGTCCATAAAGTTGCGGGGTTATTTCTGGGTTCTCTGTTCTGTTCCATTGATCTATATGCTTATTCCTTTTTTTTTTAAAGAATATGAACATTTTATTTTTTTTATTTTTTATTTTTTATTTATTTTTTATTTTTTGGTATCACATTGTGGTTTTAATTTGCATTTCTTTTATATATATATATATATATATATATATATATATATATATATATATATATATATATTATTAATTCTAATGGGGTGACACCAATAAATCAGGGTACATATGTACATTGAAAACATCTCCAGGTTATCTTATCATTCACTTGTGTTGCATACCCATCACCAAAAGTCAAATTGTCTTCTGTCACCTTCAATCTGGTTTTCCCTGTGTCCCTCCCGTCCTCCCTACCCCACTCTTCCTTCCCTCCCCCATCCCATAACCACCACTCTCTTGTCCATGTCTCATATTCTCACTTTTATGTCCCACCTATGTATGTAATCGTGCTGTTCTCAGTTTTTCTTTTTTTCTGATTTACTTATTTCACTCCGTATAATGTTATCAAGGTACATCCATTTTGTTATAAATGATCCGATGTCATCGTTTCTTATGGCTGAGTAGTATTCCATAGTATATATGTACCATAGCTTTTTAATCCACTCGTCTTCTGACGGACACTTGGGCTGGTTCCAGATCTTCGCTATTGTGAACAATGCTGCCACGAACATGGGGGCGCATTACTTCTTTTCGAACAGTGCTATGGTGTTCTTAGGGTATATTCCTAAAAGTGGGATAGCTGGGTCAAAAGGCAGTTTGATTTTTAATTTTCTGACAATCTCCAAACAGTTTTCCACAGTGGCTGCACCAGTCTGCATTGCCACCAGCAGTGCAGAAGGGTTCCCTTTTCTCCACATCCTTGCCAGCACTTATTCGGTGTTGTTTTGCTGATAAGTGCCATTCTGATTGGTGTGAGGTGATATCTCATTGTGGTTTTAATTTGCATTTCTCTAATGATTAGTGATGTTGAGCATTTTTTCATATGCCTATTGGTCATCTGTATGTCCTCTTTGGAGAAATTTCTATTCATTTCTTTTGCCCATTTTTTGATTGGGTTGTTTGTCTTCCTGGTGTTGAGTTTTATAAGTTCTTTATAAATTTTAGTTATTAACCCCTTATCAGATGTGCTGTCGAATATGTTCTCCCATTGTGTGGTTTGTCTTTTTATTCTGTTCCTATTGTCTTTAGCTGTGCAAAAACTTTTTAGTTTGATATAGTCCCATTTGTTTATGTTGTCTTTTATTGCATTTGCCCGTGGAGATAAATCGGCAAATATACTGCTGCTACAGATGTCGGAGAGCTTGCTGCCTATGTTTTCTTCTAAGATGCTTATGGTTTCACAGCTTACATTTAAGTCTTTTATCCATTTTGAGTTTGTTTTTGTGAATGGTGTAAGTTGATGATCTAGTTTCATTTTTTTGCAGGTAGATGTCCAATTTTCCCAACACCATTTGTTAAAGAGGCTGTCTTTACTCCATTGTATGTTCTTTCCTCCTTTGTCAAATATCAGTTGTCCATAAAGCTGTGGGTTTATTTCTGGGTCCTCTGTTCTGTTCCATTGATCTATGTGCCTGTTCTTATGCCAGTACCAGGCTGTCTTGAGTATAATGGCCTTATAGTAAACCTTGATATCTGGAAGAGTGATACCTCCTGCTTTATTTTTTCTTTTTAAGATTGCTGAGGCTATTCGTGTTCTTTTTTGGTTCCATATAAATTTTTGGAATATGTGTTCTATATCTTTGAAGTATGTCATTGGTATTTTAATTGGTATTGCATTGAATTTATAAATTGCTTTGGGTAATATAGACATTTTAATGATATTTATTCTTCCTAGCCATGAGCACAGTATATGCTTCCACTTGTTTGTATCTTCCTTGATTTCTTTTATCAATGTTCTATAATTTTCCGAGTACAAGTTTTTAACCTCCTTGGTTAAATTTACTCCTAGGTACTTTATTTTTTTGGTTGCAATAGTGAAGGGGATTGTTTCCTTAATTTTATTTGCTGACAGTTCATTGTTGGTATATAGAAATGCCTCTGATTTCTGCATATTAATTTTATATCCTGCCACCTTGCTGAATTCATTTATCAGGTTCAGTAGTTTTTTGACTGAGACTTTAGGGTTTTCAATATACAATATCATATCATCTGCAAATAGTGAAAGTTTTACTTCTTCTTTTCCAATTTGGATGCCTTTTATTTCTTCTTCTTGTCTGATTGCTGTAGCTAGGACTTCCGCAACTATGTTGAATAAGAGTGGTGAAAGGGGGCATCCCTGCCTGGTTCCTGATCTTAAGGGGATTGCTTTTAATCTTTGTCCATTTAGTATGATGTTTTCTGTCGGTTTATTGTAGATGGCCTTTATCATGTTAAGGAATGTTCTTTGTATTCCCACTTTACTGAGAGTTTTGAGCATGAATGGGTGCTGGATTTTATCAAATGCCTTTTCTGCATCTATTGAAATTATCATGTGATTTTTGTCCTTCCTTTTGTTTATGTGATGAATCACATTGATTGATATGCAAATATTGAACCAGCCTTGCCTCTCCAGAATAAATCCCACTTGATCGTGGTGTATGATTTTTTTCATATATTGCTAGATCCGGTTGGCTAATATTTTGTTGAGAATTTTAGCGTCTAAATTCATCAGGGATATAGGCCTATAATTTTCTTTCTTTGTGTTGTCTTTGCCCTGTTTTGGGATCAGAATTATGCTTGCCTCATAAAAGGAGTTTGGAAGTCTTCCTTCCTCTTGAATTTTTTGAAATAGCTTGAGAAGGATAGGACTTAGTTCTTCTTTGAATTTTTGATAGAATTCACTTGTGAAGCCATCAGGCCCAGGACTTTTCTTTTTTGGGAGTTTTTTGATAACTGTTTCAATCTCATTTGTTGTAATTGGTCTGTTTAGGTGTTCTGATTCTTCCAGATTGATTTTTGGAAGGTTATACGATTCAAGAAATTTGTCCATTTCACCAAGATTGTCTAATTTTTTGGCATATAGTTCTTCATAGTATTTTCTTACAATGCTTTGCATTTCTGTTGTGTCAGTTGTTATTTCTCCACTGTCCTTTCTAATTTTATTTATTTGAGTCCTCTCTCTTTTTTTCTTGGTGAGTCTAGTTAAAGGTTCATCAATCTTGTTTACCTTTTCAAAGAACCAGTTTCTGGTTACATTGATCCTCTGTATTGTTTCCTTCACCTCTATGTCATTTATTTCTGCTCTGATCTTTATTATTTCCTTCCTTCTACTTGTCTTGGGTTTTATTTGTTGTTGTTTTTCTAGTTCTTTTAGATGCAGGGTCAGGTTGCTTATTTGAGCTTTTTCTAGCTTCTTATGATATGCCTGTAGTGCAATAAACTTCCCTCTCAGAACTGCTTTTGCTGTGTCCCATAAATTTTGAGTTGATGTTTGCTCATTATCATTTGTTTCTAGAAACCTTTTTATTTCTTCTTTGATCTCATTGTTAATCCATTCATTATTTAATAACATGCTATTTAGTTTCCAAGTGTTTGAGTATTTTTCAGTTTTTCTTTTTGGGTTAATTTCTAGTTTCATGGTATTGTGATTAGAGAAAATGCTTGATATGATTTCGATCTTCTTAAATTTATTGAGACCATTTTTGTGTCCTAACATGTGGTCTATCCTAGAAAATGTACCATGAGCGCTTGAGAAGAATGTATATTCTACTGCTTTAGGGTGAAAAGTTCTGAAGATATCTATTAAATCAAGTTGATCTAGTGTCTCCTTTAAGTCTGCTGATTCTTTATTAATTTTCTTTCTTGAGGATCTATCCAGTGTTGTTAGAGGGGTATTGAAATCCCCTACTATGATAGTATTGCTGTTAATCTCGCCCTTTATATTCATCAAAGTCTGCTTTATGTATGTCAGGGCTCCTATATTTGGTGCATAGATATTTATAATAGTTATATCTTCCTGTTGAATTGTTCCCTTTATCATTATGTAGTGTCCTTCTTTATCTCTTACTACAGCCTTTGTTTTAAAGTCAATTTTATCAGATATAAGTATTGCTACCCCTGCTTTTTTTTCATTTCCATTTGCATGAAATATTTTTTTCCATCCTTTTACCTTCAGTCAATGAGCATCTTTTGTTTTAAGGTGTGTCTCTTGTAGACAGCATATGTATGGGTCCTGTTTCTTTATCCATGCAGCTACCCTATGTCTTTTGATTGGATCATTTAATCCATTTACATTTAAGGTTATTATTGATATGTAGTTGTTTATTGCCATTTTATTCTTTAAAGCTGTATTCTTCTTTTGCTCTATTCATTCCTCTCTTTAAACTGTTCAAATAGGCCCCTTAATATCTCTTGCAGAATTGGTTTGGTTTTTATGAATCCTTCAGGCTTTCTTTTTCTGGGAAGCTCTTTATTTCTCCTTCAATTTTAAACGTTAGCCTTGCTGGATAAAGTAGTCTTGGTTGTAGGTTCTTGTTCTGCATTACTTTGATTATATCTTGCCATTCCCTACTGGCCTCAAGTGTTTCTGTTGAGAAGTCCGATGTCATCCTTATGGGGGCTCCTTTGTAGGTGATAGCCTTTTTTTCTCTAGCAGCTTTTAAAATTTTTTCTTAATCCATTAGGTTTGGTATTTTAACTATGATGTGTCTTGGTGTAGATTTTTTTGGGTTTCTCTTTAATGGAGTTCTGTGTGCTTCTTGAACGTGTGGAGTGTTTCCCAACCTTAATTTAGGGAAGTTTTCTGCTATGATTTGATTGAACAAAGTTTCCATTTCCTGTCCTCTCCTCTTCTTCAGTCACCCCTATGATGCAAATGTTGTTTCTCTTCATGTTGTCACAAAGCTCCCTTAGAGTTTCCTCACATTTTTTAAGTCTCTTTTCCTTTTTCTTCTCTGCTTCTGTGCCTTTGTTTATTGTGTCCTCTAACTTGCTTATTCGATCCTCAGCGTGATTCATCCTGCTTCTAATTCTTTCCATTGTTGTCTTCAGTTCTGATACTGTATTTGTCGTTTCTGTCTGGTTCTTTTTTATTATTTCAGTTTTGTTTTTTATACTTGTTATCTCTTTATTTAGGTGTTCATAATGACTATCCATTGTTGCTCTAATTTCTTTGAGCATCCTAACTATCATTATTCTAAATTCTGCTTCTGGTAATTTGGTTATATCTGGTTCATTCAGGTTCTTCTCTGGGGATTTCTCCTGATTCATTTGGTTTCCATTCCTCTGCCTGCCCATTTTTTCTGTGTATAAGCAAGCTGTGGCCACTGGAGTCCAGTAGGTGTTGCCTTTGTGTTCTCTAGGTGTGGTCTGTCTGCAGGCCCCCACCCCCTCTGCCGGTGCCTAGGGTGGTTGGGTATGAGCGTTGCCAGCGCTGGCCCACTGTGGCTTTTGCCGTGATATCTGCCTCTGCTCTGTGGGAGGGGCTGTCACTGAAGCCAGAAGCCTTAGCACCAAGGGTAGAGGTGAGCACCTTTGCTCAGCTGCGGACCCAGCCTATTTCCGGACTTCCGCCCAGAACCCTCAGTCAGAGCCTGCTCACCACAGTTTCACGGGTTGGGCAGGGCTTTTGACGTGCTCTCAGCTATGAGCGTTTGCCCGTCTGGAGATTTCGCCCCGCCCTCGAGGCCAGGGCCCTTCTGCGCAGGGTCTCAAACCCAGGTTTATTGGGCCGGGCGTGTTTGCTGGCTTCCGCTCAGCTGCGTACTTCCGCTCGTCCCGGACTCTACCCCGCCCCCGCGTTTGGAGCCCGCTCGTGCACGTATGAATGCAATGCATGGTTTCTCTGGCGGGGCAGGGATAGTAGCATGAGCTCAGCTGTGAGCTTCCACTTGTCTGGGGGTCTAGCCCGTTCCCGTGCTCGGAGCCCGCTCGCACACGTATACAGGCCAACCACGGTTTCTCTGTTTGGGGGGGGGGGGCGGCTTGTAGCGTGAGCTCAGCCGCAAGCCCCTGCCCGTCCCTGGTCCTAGCCCAGTTCCCGCGGTCAGGGCCGGGTTGCACTGGGTCGTAGAGCAGATTTCTGCCCATTCCTGGCCTCCCACTTTGTCCCTGTAAGTGGGATTAAAGGCGGGCCCACAGCTTCCGGACCGCTTTCGCGCGACCCCTCCGACCCTCTGGGCTAGACCAAGCTCCCACCGGCTTGGCCTCCGCCCACGCTGACAGAATCGCGTTTCAGCATCCTGCCGCCCCAAACCCTTAAGCAGCCCTCAGCAGAGTAGGATGGGACCTAATACTTTACACTGTAGGCCTGGGAGCTCCCTCACTTATTTCACAGCTCAAAACTGTCCAAACGCCTCTTCTAGGCTCTGGGACTGCAGGCTGGGGCTTGGTTCTTGGGACCCAGGTCCCTCCCTCTCCGCCAAACTCTCCTCCCACCCCGCAGGTCTCTCCGGGCTGCCGTTTGCTCTGGGGAGCTGGGCAGCCCTCTTCGCGTTTTTGCTATTCCTACTAGTCTCAATGTGGCTTCTTCTGTGTTCCTTGGTTGAAGAGTCCACTTAGTTTAGTTCATAGTTGGTTTATCCAGATGATGGTTATTTAAATTGAGTTATAATCCACTTTGCTTCTGGGAGTTGGAAGTTGGTACGTCCGCCTACTCCGTCGCCATCTTGCTTCCCCCCCCCTATATGCTTATTCTTATGCCAGTAACAAGTTGTTTTGAGTACTATGGCCTTGTAGTATAACTTGATGTCTGAAAGTGTGATACCACCCATTTTATTCTTCTTTTTCAAGACTGCTGAGCCTATTTGTGTTCTCTTTTGGTTCCATATGAATTTTTGGAATATTTGTTATATATCTTTGAAGTATGTCATTGGTATTTTAATAGGAATTGCATTAAATTTATAAATTGCTTTGGGTAATATGGACATTTTAATGATATTTATTCTTCCTAGCCATGAACATGGTATATGCTTCCACTTGTTTGTATCTTCCTTGATTTTTTTTATCAGTGTTTTATAATTTTCCGAGTAAAAGTCTTTAACCTCCTTGGTTAAATTTACTCCAAGCTATTTTATTTTTTTGTTGCAATAGTGAAGGGTATTGTTTTCTTAATTTCTTTTTCAGAGAGATCATTGTTGTTGTTTAAAAATGCTTCTGATTTCTGAGTATTAATTTTATATCCTGCCACCTTGCTGAATTCATTTATCAGGTCCAGTTGTTTTTTTACTGCAAATTTTGGGTTTTCTATGTACAGTATCATATCATCAGCAAATAATGATAGTTTTACTTCTTCTTTTCCAATTTTGATACCTTTTATTTCTTCTTTTTGACTGATTGCTGTGGCTAGGACTTCCAGAACTATATTGAATAAGAGTGGTAAAAGGGGGCACCCCTGCCTTGTTCCTGATCTTAAGGGGGTTGCTTTTAACTTTTGCCCATTGAGTATGATGTTGGCTGTGGGCCTGTCATAAATGGCTTTTATTATGTTGAGGTATGTTCTGTGTATTTCCACTTTGCTGAAAGTTTTGTATTTTATCGAATGCCTTTTCTGCATCTATTGATATTATCATGTGGTTTTTGTCCTCCCTTTTGTTTATGTGAAGAATCACATTGATTGATTTGTTGATATTGTACCAGTCACCTCACCAAAATAAATCCCACTTGATCATGGTCTATGATTTTTTCATGTATTTCTGGATCCAGTTTGCTAATGTTTTGTTGAGAATTTTAGCATCTAAATTCATCATGGATATTGGCCTATAGTTTTCTTTCTTTGCGTTGTCTTTGCCTGGTTTTGGAATCAGAATTATGCTTGCCTCATAAATGGAGCTTGGAAGTTTTCCTTTCTCTTGAATTTTTTGAAATAACCTGAGAAGGATAGGAGTTAGTTCTTCTCTGAATGTTTGGTAGAATTCACCTGTGAAGCCACCTGGCCCAGGTATTTTGTTTGTTGATAACTGTTTCTATCTCATTTGTTATAATTGGTCTATTTAGATTTTCTGATTATTCCAGATTGATATTTGAAAGATTATATTTTTCAAAGAATTTGTCCATTTCACCTAGGTTGTCTAAATTTTTGCCATATAGTTCTTTATAGTATTTTCTTACAATACTTAGTATTTCTGCTGTGTTTGTTGTTACTTCTCTAGCCTCAGTTCTAGTTTTATTTGAGTCCTTTCTCTTTTTTTCTTGGTGAGTCTGGCTAAGGGTTCATCGGATCTCGTTTACCTTTTCAAAGAACCAGCTCTTGGTTTCATTGATACACTGTGTTGTTTTCTTAGCCTCTATGTCATTTATTTCTGCTCTGATCTTTATTATTTCCTTCCTTCTACTTCCTCTAGGCTCTACTTGCTGTTTTTTTTTTCTAATTCTTTTAGTTGCAGGATTAAGTTTTTTTTGTTTGTTTGTTTGTTTTTGTTTTTGTTTTTTTTTTGAGCTTTTTCTATCTTCTTAAGGTATGCCTGTAATGCTATGAACTTCCCTCTCAGGACTGCTTTTGCTGTGTCCCACAGATTTTGAGTTGTTGTATGCTCATTTTCATTTGTTTCAAGGAAATTTTTTATTTCTTCCTTGTTTTCATTGTCGATCCAGTTGTTGTTTAATAACATGCTGTTTAGTTTCAAAGTGTTTGAGTGTTTTTCAGTTTTCCTATTGTAGTTGATTTGTAGTTTCTTGCCCTTGTGGTCAGAGAAGATGCTAGATATGGTTTCAATCTTTTTAAATTTGTTGAGACTTGTTTTATGCCCTAATATGTGGTCTATCCTAGAGAATGTACTATGAACACTTGAAAAGAACGTATATTCTGCTGCTTTAGGGTGGAAGGTTCTGAAGATATCTATTAAATTCCTTAATTCTGTAGTTTCTTTGTTAACTTTCTTTCTTGAGGATTTATCCATTGATGTTAGTGGGGTATTGAAATCCCCTACTATTATAGTATTGCTGTTGATCTCTCTCTCTTTATGTTCATCAAAATCTGCTTCGTATATTTAGGTACTCCTATATTAGGTGCATATATATTTATAATGGTTATCTCTTCCTATTGGATATCTTACTATAGTCCTTGTTTTAAAGTCTATTTTATCAGATATAAGTATTGCTACCCCAGCTATTTTTTCATTTCTATTTGTATGAAATATATTTTTCCATCCTTTTACTTTCAGTCTATGTGTATCTTTTGTTTTGAGGTGCATCTCTTGTAGACAGCATATGTACGGGTCCTGTTTTCTTATCCATTCAGCTATCCTATGTCTTTTGATTGAAGCATTTAATCTATTTATATTTAAGGTTATTATTGATATGTTGTTTATTGCTTTTTTTAAAAAAAATACTACATTTCTCTTTTAATATATTCTTTTCCTCCTTTGTTCTGTTTACAACAGGCCCCTTAACATTTCTGGCAGCATTAGTTTCATTGTAATGAATTCCTTGAGTTTTTTTTGTCTGGGAAGCTTTTTATTTTTCTTTCAACTTTAAACAATAGCCTTGCTGGATAAAGAAGTCTTGGTTGTAGAATCTTGTTCTGCATTACTTTGAATATGTCTTGCTATTCCCTCTGGCCTCAAGTGTTTCTGTTGAGAAGTCAGATGTCATCCTAATGGGGGCTCCTTTTTAGGTAATAGCCTTTTTTTCTCTAGAAGCTTTTAATACCTTCTCTTTATCTTTTAGCTTTGGTATTTTAATTATAATGTGTCTTGGTGTAGATTTTTTTTTGGTTTCTGATTATTGGAATTCCCTGTGCTTCTTGAATTTGTGTGATTTTTTCCTGCATCAAATTAAGGAATTTTTCAGCTATGATTTTATTGCACAAGGTCTCTATCCCTTGTTCTTTCTCTTCTTCTTCAGGAACCCTTATGATGCGGATGTTATTTCTTTTTAGGTTGTTACAGAGCTCTCTTAGAGTTTCCTCAGATTTTTTCAGTCTCTCTCTTTTTTCCTTTTTTGCTGCTTTGCTTCCGTGCTTTCATTTATCTTGTCCTCTAAGTCACTGATTCAATCCTCTGCTTCATCCGGCCTGCTTTTAGTTCGTTCCAGTGTAGTCTTCATTTCTGATATTGTGTCTGTCATTTCTTTCTGGTTCTTCTTTATGATTTCTGTGCCCTTTTCGATGCTTTTAATTTCTTTATTAAAGTGTTCATTAATTCCATTCATTGTAGCTTTGAGATATTTAAGCATTCTATAAATCATTATTATATCATTTTTTATTTACTCTGCATCTGGTAATTTGATTCTTCTGATTCAGCTAAGACTTTATCAGAGGATAAAGTCCACCATTGGGAACTCATATGTTGAAGCATATGAGTTATGCTTCTCTGCTTACCCATTATTCTCTATGACTTGTAGGCTTCTTCAGCTGTGATCTCCTTACCTAGTAGAGTCTCTTTGAAGTCTTGATTTGTTTGTTTTATTCTCAGTTTTCTTAACTCAGTGGTAGTCTTGTTTACTGATATCAGCAGGGAGCTTATTTGAAGCTGTATCCAGAAATGGGTGAGTGTAACCTGAGACTCTGAAGGCCAGATCTTCCAGTCTCTCTCTGGGGGCAGGGTACTTTCTTCATTCCAGTAGGGAGAGATGTATCTCAATTCTCCATGGAGACATGAGTTACTGCCCCTCTTCCCCACTTTCTGATTTTCAGCTGTGTCTTGTTGCTCTGATTGGAGTTGGAGAGTTTTCTGGAGGTGGGTCACCCAGAACCACTTTAGGCTTGTGCTTTGTTGAGGGTTCAACCCCTCCCCAGCTATGGTACGGTCACCTCTGCACTGGATGAGTCAGCTTCTCAGGTCATCCCATGCGTTCCTCTGCCCATCACCATCTGTCTCACTCTTCCCACATTTTTTTTGGAAGATGAGCCAGCCCTCTCAGCACACCTTGTTCCCAGGTCCCCAGGCAAGTGGCTGTGAGCAATATTTTTTGCTCTGCTCCTTGTAATGAGAGCCCTTCTAGGCTCTCAGTCTCACCCCACCTTTACTTCTGGAAGCAGGGGAGCTCATACCCATGGCTTGGAGCTTCCTACCAGGCTTGGTGTAGCTTCTTTTTTGCTCCTTAGTTTTTGAGACTTGCTCTTTTAATCGAAAGTTGGTTTTTCACACTGATTTTTTCTAAATTAATTTGTAATCCAGTTTGGTGGTGTGAGCTGGGAGTCTGTGCATCTGCCTACTCTGCTGCCATCTTGGGTCCCCCCTTGGGTTTCTTATAACATACTTTGTGTGATTCAAAGATGAACACACTCAAGTGACAGTTTACTCTCTTCAGATTAAAGCATAGCAGCATACTACAAGTACATTTATGTTTAATCAGGGAGAGAATAAGATAAATGAATTTCTGCTTAGTACTGTTTTCCTATTAGTTACACCTTTACTCTTGATATTTTTTGTCTTCCACCATTGGGAACTTATTTCCTGTCAAAAAAAGCTTTCTAGAGTGGGCTATTAATAGACATCACAAACTCCTAACCTCAATTTTATCCCTATCTCTAGCTCTACATTGTGTGGTTTTAGGAGACTAAAATGGGGCTGTAAAACAGATAATAAACCATTATTAGTGTCTCCTGCTTCCCACAGCTCTGAGAAACTTCTCACTTTCTCTCATTGAAGATATACCCCATAGTCACATGTCAGCCAAATACTGATGTTACCACTGTACAAAAGCAAAAACAAAAAAACACAGACACCTTCCCACCTCTGTATTAACTGTTCCCTCACTCAGCAATGTTTTATTATATTTTTTTCCTTTTAGAATAACCTATTCAGATTTCAAAGTATGGCAAACATGATCCCTCTGGTATGCACAGGAAGATCACATACATGGTCCACTGTGTACTTGCATATATCTTTGAAAAGTACAGACATTGCCCTCATCACCTCTCATTGACTTAAGGGCAGTCATTGAACTTATGAACTTTTATGTTTCCATCATAACCATGATTTACATATAATATAGTAGATGCCACTGAAATAGTTCCTAAATAAATAATGAAATAATTGAGTAGTTTTGTGAAGTCACCCAGCCCATTTCTAAGTTAAACCTGAATCAAGGTTTTTTCAGAAAAATCTAACAACCCAGAGAAGGTACAATTGTTTGAGATAAGTATGGTCACAGCAATAGTGTTTCTTTTCAATCTGAGTTTATTTAAATAATATAACATGCTGTCTTTTCCCTTCTTTGTTAATATGAGACATTTAAACATATTATGAGAAAATTTAAAATATTACAGGTGCCCAAGTCTCCAGAAACTGACATGACTACAGAAACACCCTTTTCCTTCCTGAAGAAGGGGCAGGCTGAGAAAGGTTTCTGAGCTCAGGTTGCAGACATAAATTTCTTGGGTTTGATCCCAGCTCCACTATGCACTTAGCAAAGGAGACCGACCTTGAGTAAATTATACAGCCCCTCTGTGCATTAATCTCCTCATCTGCAAAGCGGCGTTCAGCTCATAAGATGAAATAGCACCTAGTGCATGGACTTGCTGTGAGGATGGACTAAGGCACAGAGATGGTGTAGCACAGAGCCAGGCACACAGTTCTAGATACTATTCATAGTCCAAGAGTAGGATAACATGACAGCAACATTTGCATTTTATGAATTATTTTTATAGCAGGCACTGATTTTGCAGACAAATTTTCAATAATAGGGAATGTACTTTAGGAAAGGTTCTGTCAGAACCAAGTCCTTTTAGCTGCCCTCCTTTCACCTTATTTCTACTGGGTGCTCTGCACGCCTGGCATGTCCTCCGTCTGGCAGTCAGGGAATCCATACCGCAACCACAACACGTTTACTGACTAACTTTCTGTATTAGTTCCCTGATGAAAGAAACAAACACAAAATTCAACTGAAACTGGTTTCTTAAGGAGATTATGGTAGGAATTGCACCTACAGTGTCTGTCAGTGCTGTGAACAGTACTAGCTAGCATCTCTAGAAAATATGGACACACAACACAAATGACGGTTCAAATGCCGTAGAAATATTTACCTGAAATCTATGTACTCTTGTTGATCAATGTCACCCCACTAAATTTAATTTTCTAACTAAAATTTTTTAAAAATTGAAAATGCAAAAATAATAAAATAAAATGAGCTCTGCACAATGCAAACACACACACACACACACACACACACACACACACACTAAAAACCAAACAAACAAAAAATCACGTAATAGTCTCCAAATTTTGTTCTCAGTGGTAGTGTGATCTGGGAAAAGAAACAGAGGTCTGGGTGTCAGGAGACCCACCCTTTTGCTTTCTGTCATCCAGGGTTTCGCAGTGATGAATGTGTGTGGAAAATCCATTGGTAGTCCCAGATGACTGTTGCCATCTAGAATAAGTTCAATATGTAACATCCAACTGAGTGAACGAAGGTTAGTCCTTTAATATTGAGATTTCCCCATCTGAAAAGGTAAGAAGAAATAATACCAAATTTGTAATGCAACAGCAGTGACATGAGAAAATAAAAGTTCGAGAAATATGGGTGTTGCTCAAGCATTTACATTTTCCCTTATTTCTCCATCAACCTGGCATACACATAGCACTTCATTTATGAGTTTATTTTATAAAAAATATTTTTTAAACCTCTTATTGAGTTAGAAGGATGTAGAAAACCCAGATGTCACAAAGGAAAATCAAGTCAACTCTCAGCCCCATCTAAACAGACAGACCAGGTTTGAAAAGGTAAAAGTGACTTAAAATAATACATGTCTAATTGATGACAGATCTTATTATGTTGTTAAAGTGTAGTTTTCATTTATAATCCAACAATCAAACCGTTTTCTTTCCATTCTTTTATTAAAATAACTTATTTTGATAAGAAAGACATAAACAAAATGCTTGAAGGAGCAGTAATAGCACTAACTAGTTACCGTTTTTACTGTGTTAATGATACTGTTAATGATAGTACGGTAGTGAGTTCATAGTGAACAGGTGCTGACTCGAGGCCAGACGACACTGCAGCCAGCCATGGTCATCTGGGATGTTTGTCCATCTGACATGGAATACCCCTTCTCCTTCCTTTCTTAATAAGGGTGGTCTAGGTTGTCCCTGCCACAGTGAGGATGGACATTTGATCTAAGCATGGTTAATTTGCATATTTCCATTTTCCTGTCAAGTTAGGCCCAATGATGTCCTAGAAGGAATGTGAATGAGAACTCTCTCTCTTCCTTCAATCTGACACGTAAAAGGCTACCAGTCTGACTTGCTGGCACTCCTTGCCTCACATCACAGGGAGAACCTGTCTGGAGAGGAATCAAAGGAAACTATAACCAAGTTAGAAAAATAGATTTCTGATTCTAGCCTGTGAACTGCTGGAACCAGCCATACCTGAAGCCACATAATCAGAGACCTTTATGTATGTGAGCCAATAAATCCCTCTTTTTACTTATGTCTCTTTAAACTATTACTTCAAACCTAAATATCAAAATGCTTACCCCCATTTTTTCTTTCAATTAAGAGTGAGCAAAGCCTGACCAGGCTGTGGCGCAGTGGATAGAGCATCGGACTGGGATGCGGAAGACCCAGGTTTGAGACCCCGAGGTTGCCAGCTTGAGCGTGAGCCCATCTGGCTTGAGCAAAGAGCTCGCCAGCTTGGACCCAAGGTCGCTAGCTCCAGCAAGGGTTGCTCTGTCTGCTGAAGACCCGCGGTCAAGGCACATGTGAGAAAGCAATCAATGAAAACTAAGGTATCGCATAGCAATGAAAAACTAATGATTGATGCTTCTCATCTCTCTCCATTCCTGTCTGTCCCTACCTATCCCTCTCTCTCTGTTCCTGTAAAAAAACAAAACAAAACAAACAAACAAACAAAAAAAACTAAGAGTGAGCACAAAAATCATAAAACTTTGTTCACTCTCTGGATTTTACTTTTCTACCAAATTCTCATCAAAATAACTTCCAGAGAGTCATAGTTGATTTGTACCTAAGCATGTAATTCAGACCTTCTGAATAATATAATGTGGGTATTTGGGCTGCTGGACCAGGTTTTCAGGATCATTCTTTCTGCCCATCACAGGTCCACCAGCAATAATTAGAAAACCTAATTCTGCAATAACTAATGCAATAAAATACAATTTGAATATTGCCCCACAGACAACATTTTATATTTAATTGTAAGGTGTTATTGAATTCTACAAAATGAGATCTGAAGTCATAGAATAATGGTGTTTCTACTCCAGTACTAACAGCTGCAAATTTTAGCAAGTCACTTTGCTTCTCTCTTCCTCTGCCCTATTGCTTATAAAATAGGAGGAAGAGTAATATCCTCTTCACATACCAGTTCTAAGAACCTTGGTGATGAGCAGCTACAACACACTGGAAAATGCTAGTATACAAGAGTCAAAAAGCATTACATATCTAGACCAAGCTGCTCATTATACAGAGGAGGTGAGGGTATTTAACTAGACTCATTGAAGTAGCCACGGACCTGGCCAGAGGTGCCCTAGGTTTTTCTCCTCTGTGGGTTTTTATTTGTTTGTTTGTTTGTTTAGTTTTTATCCACATATTCAACCTTCCTACAATCTTTACTTTTTATCCTTATTCTCTTAGAAACAATACTGTTCTATATGCTACCTAGGAGTTGTTCAAAATTCTATTTTCTAGCCTTATGCTCAGATATTCTGATTTGGAGTCTGGATAAATCCCAGAAATCTGAATTTTTAACAACCATTCTCACAGTTTCTGACTCTGGGAGACACACAGAGCTCACTTAGAGAAACACTGAGTCTAGGCTGTTTCTATGAAATCAGTCAAGAACATATAATCCCAGTACTCTTGGGTTACAATTATCTCATTTTATAAAGTGTTTAGGTTTATATTTAAAATGTTCTGGCCACATTTACTGCAGAGGCCCCTGGGAAGATGTTTGTGTAAAAATCTCACCATCTAGTACACATTATTAGTAGAAATTCCATATGTAAAAATTGCTTATACTTTAGGAAACATGAAAGGGGCATTATCATTCTCCTTATGTGTCTAATGCTGGAGTGAAGAGAAGGTGAAGTGAAAAGTGTGTATCATTTGCCTGACTAATGCTGCAACTTAAAACTATCAATTCCTGCAGTGTTTGTATCCACATGGAGCTGGCACATAGACAATAAATTAATGTGCTACAAAGCAACAAGATTCCTGAATAAATGACTACCTGAGTTGTTTAAGGAAATAGCCTCAAACATTACCATAAATATTCCTATTTTCCTTCATATATTTAGTGAATGCTGCTTCTGAGTCAAATTTCTAGAACGTAAGGCTACTTTTTTAGCCTATAAATTTAATGATGCTTTCTTTGTGTTAGGCAGAAATAAAGGGGACCTCTACCAAAATATCTTAAGAGGTCTGACCTGTGGTGGCACAGTGGATAAAGCATCGACCTGGAAACACTGAGGTCACCAGTTCAAAACCCTGCACTGGTCTGGTCAAGGCACATATGGGAGTTGATGCTTCCAGCTCCTCCCCCCTTTCTCTCTCTCTCTCTCTCTCTCTCTCTCTCTCTCTCTCTCTCTCTCTCTGTGTGTGTGTGTGTGTGTGTGTCTCCTCTCTAAAAGGAATAAAATAAAAAGAAATTAAAAAAAATAAAAATAAAAAAGACTATATCTTAAGAGTATTTTCCTCACATTTTATTCAAATATTTTGAATGACTGGCATGAGAAGATGAGTGGAGTGCTTGGTGTTGCCATGCACGTTTACCACCTAAAAGTATTGTGGTTTCACTCAAACCTATGAAGTGGAAATGAGCCGTGGGAGTAGTCTACCCTGGCATCTTAGCTTTAAAGGTGCAGACTCAGAGAGGTGGGTCCACAGACACAAAATAAATTAAAGGCAGAGTTAGAGGAAATCCAGAACTTCCTTCCTCCTCAGTCAGTTTTCCCAAAGAGGAGAGAGAAGAAAGTTGACACCCGTTGTTTAGAGGTCAAGTACTTGCATTTAATAGTCTTTTGCATTCATAAACAGCTTTCTTGAATTAGCTAACTAGGTTAACACTGATCTGTCTTGTGACCATACTGATATTACTTTATTTGGAAAAATTATCACTTAATGAGTTTCATTAGATATCAGTGAAAAAAATACTACTTTACATTTGTAAAAAGTTTTAAAGCATTTTTGTGTTTTGAATTTTTTTTGTAAAATAATCTGCTGAAAATAGATTGTGAGGAATCCCTTCAATTCAGATGACTAGAGTCCAGTGTCTGGGCTGGGCTCTGCAGACAGTGGCACTTGTAGACCTATGATCTGGGACAAAGTTCTTTATACTCTCAAACAACTGCTTCTGAAAATAACTGGATTTTTTAATTAGAAGCCAAGTTCACATGCCTAATTACCATCTAAGACATGTAAATCCTTTCTATAAAGGATCAAATGGCAATGCATCTTGAATCAGTTTTTTTCTCTATATTATCCAAGGATTTTTGAAAAATCACAAATGTGTTGATTCGACAGAAATATCCCTTACTATGTAAACAAGGTTTGTTTTCCTGGAAGAGTGTTGACAGTCAGAGGCCAGCTGGTCAGAAATAAGGACATGTAATCGGCTTGTTGTGTTCATCATTCTCATCTGTGACTAAAAGCTAGGGTGACCAGAACACATTCATATAAATCAGGTGCACTTCTCTGAATTTATCGTCCCTGGCCTGTTTGAGCTATAGTCAGTTGTAACCTGTGTCTTACCCAGGCACAGACTCTGAAATCCAGGGCTTACCTACATAATAGGGGATTTTCTTTGAAGATTTATCACAGCTGCTCTTTATCTCCTGCCAGAATTGCTGACCCCACTGTTCTAGGTATTCACAAAGTCCACAAGAAGAAGGGAAAACATCGCTTTATTTTCTTCTCTCCAGAATTACTGGTCATGACAAGGGTAAACTCAATTTTGTCTCTGCCTCACAACAGCAGTCAAAAGTTATGAACCCGTCTTCAAAATGAAAACTAGAGTACAGGTTTATATGCTGGTGTCTTATAATAAGGAAGACCCCTCCCACACATATGTATTGTTCTTTGAATTGAGCCTTAAGTATAGGGTGGTCAGAAGGATTAAGATGCAACTAAAGCAAAAGTAGAACTTCCAAAGAAAACCAATAGGAGTAGGGGAAGTGGAGAATAAGATAGCAAAAGAGGGCAGAAAAAATGGACACTGGTATGCACAAAACTGTTTCTAACTTCTCCAGAACCTGTCCTGCCAATGAGAACGACATTGCTTACCAGGTCACCAGGCAGGGTTTAATGAATATCTGTTAGCTGTTACATGAAGACAAAGACATATTGGTTTCATTATCTTTTTACTGTAGTGATTAGCCCACCCTGTCTGAAATCTAAGTATTTAGAAAACTAGTAACAAAGTCTCTCAGGAGGCATTATAGAGGCATTGATTAATATTTGCTGCCATATAGTCAATGCTGATTATTTGTCATGATTACCTTCTGAATCAGCACTCACATGCCCCAGTGAGCCTTCTGGGTATCAGCTGATGGGAAATAGGACTTGTGCAAAGACATGCTTCCTTGTGAGAAATAAGTTAGTTTATCTTCAGAAGGATAAGGATTCTGTTTTTACCTGCCAACATTTCCTGGTAGTTTTGTTAAGCACTGTTTAATAAGGTTTTATCTTGTACATTATTTCAAACTAGATAGTATTTTCTAATCAGAAGTTTAGATGAAATAAATAGATCTAGGTTGAAACCCAAGCACCACGATGTAGTAGATGACTGATCTTGTGGAAGTCGTTTAATTTCTCTGAGCCTCAATTTTGTAAAAATCAGTAAGACATATCATCATGGCCTCCAAGGGTCTCTGAGAGGATGAGCTGAGATAAAGTAGGTATAGCCCACATTGCATGCTGACACATTGGAGAGCTTCGATAAAATTTATCCACTATGTTATACTTTTTGATCATTACTGTAAGGTCAACATTCTGCTTCAATAGAGGTTTTAGTACGAATAGAAATTGAAGCATGCAGTATGGCCTGATAATTGAGAACCATTTAGAAAGTGGTTCTTGGCCTTGTCTGCACATTGGAATCAACCAGACAGCTTTTAAAAGCCCCAAAATATAGTCTGTGCACCAAGCCAAGATATGAGATTCTCTAGGGGAGAGACCTAGATAGCAATATATTTTGAAGCTCCCTAGAGAATAATTCCAAGTGCTAATCAAGGTTGAGAATGGCTATTTAAAATATTATAAATCTTGGAGACCAGGCCAGAGGCAGGTCTTTCAGGATATTATTTCTCCACAGCTCTGGCATAGCCCTTTGACTGAATTGGTTTCCTCTTAGGGTAGTTGGGGTCGATGGGAAGCTCCTTACTCCAGCCACAGAGCCCATCAATCTTTAATTATTCTGAGGCAAAATAATTTTTTCTCATTGATGTCTTAATAGAAGAAAACATCATTCTGTTAGGATAAGACCATTTGATGTATTATACCATTGCATCATTAACAAAATGGGACATCTTAACACAAAATTTGAATTTGGGTGTTTGGATGAAAACTGTAGTCTCTTTTGGACTCAGTATTCCAATTATTATGTGTTGTTTGTACAGTATAAGACTCTTAGTATATACTATATTGCAGTGTTTTTCCACCATCAGTCTGCAGAGGGTGTCGGTCCACGAGAGAGTTAACCACACTGATACTGTACGATGGGGTTAACTCTCCCATGGACCAGCACTCTTCCGTGAACTGATGGTTGAAAAACACTTTTATTTGTATATCCTCTTTTGCAATGGTAATGGGGTCTTTTTTCTTCTTTTTTATAACCACTCATTTGCAATCATAATTCAATTAACTGAATTAGATGCCTTAAAGGATACCAATAATTTGGATTATTGTTTCAAACATGTCTATTAAAAACATCTAACACATTTTATTTCATAAATACAAGTTACATAAGAAGTACTAAAATTTAAAATATGTGCTGAAACTTTACAGAATACAATCTGACATGTACTGACAAGGCACTTCTAAAACATAGATATTGTGCTTGAGTTTTGCATAACATTTTAAGGGATGTAATGCCCATGAACTGTGTAATTTGGTGTGAGTGGATATGCAAAAGATAAAAACAAGATTAAAAAAATAAAAAGTTTCTACAACTTTTTCAATCAATGTATACATTTAAAAATAAATAAATGCTCAAAAATGTGCTTTAAGATGGCAGAAGCCATTTTATTTTGAAGTTTCCCCAGCCTTGGTGGTCTCTAGTATTTTAAAAGTGGTCTCTAGTATTGCCATATGATTTTTGCAATGTTTAATTACTAAAATGTCCAATTTGATGAACTGTTATTTCAGACATATTTCTGCAGAACTTTAGAGATGTTCATTGTAAAAATTACTGCTAATAATCACTAGTTTATTCCAAACAGTATTTGCAAGGTAGTGAGCTAAGCTATAGTTCTCATTTACATTCTTTTTTTTTTTTTACAGGGACAGAGAGAGTCAGAGAGAGGGATAGATAGGGACAGACAGACAGGAACGGAGAGAGATGAGAAGCATCAATCATTAGTATTTTGTTGCCGTTGCAACACCATAGTTGTTCATTGATTGCTTTCTCACACGTGCCTTGACCATGGGCCTTCAGCACACTGAGCCACCCCTTGCTGGAGCCAGCGACCTTGGATCCAAGCTGGCGAGCTTTTGCTCAAGCCAGATGGGCCCACGCTCAAGCTGGCGACCTCAGGGTCTTGAACCTGGGTCTTCTGCATCCCAGTCCGACGCTCTATCCACTGTGCTACCGCCTGGTTAGGCTCTCATTTACATTCTTATACATTTGTTATAGCCCACTTTCAAGAGGTACTAGTTTTATTCCTGAGAGATCAGAGTAAATTTGTACAAGACTGACACTATGCAAGCTGGCCATCACCAGAAAGAACCTATTTATAGCCATAGAGAAAATCAGTTGGAAGCCAACAGATATGTAGACACTATTCACATTCTGCCCCATTCCTGGGTCGCCTTTAAATCAGAGCCAAGTACACCTTCATGGAGCCCCTGTATCTTGAACTCTCATTTGCTCTCCTTTGCAACAGCCCATTCTTCCTTGAGGTCAGTTTTATCCCTTCTTTTTTTGAGATAGTAAGTTGGTTCCCAGGATCACAGCACACTCAGGTTTACTTAAGGTTATTTCTGGTTTTACTTGAGACTTGGAGTCTCTCAAATAGATCACCTTTAATACACACCGCCTATTCACTTCTTTTTCCCCAAAGTCATCTCTTGAAGAGTAGGTTTTTAAAGTAACAGGAAAAAATAGAAGTTACCCTTTTATAAAGTGCACAAAGACCACTGCTATTAGGTATCGGATACACACCTCATCACATATTTTTGCCGTCCCTGCTAAAACAAGACTGAGAACAAGTGAAAATAACTTAGTTCTTTGCTCCAAAAAATATACTTCTGGAAGATAAGACTTGCAACTAAATAAAACATGTTTCTGTCAAAATTGACTGCTTGCTTATCAATATTTACTTCAAAAGCCTCAACAACTATTATTTTATAAACTCAGCCTCATTCTGAGCAGTTCCTTACATTGCAAGATCTGCCTCAAAGGTCTCTAGGGAAGATACTGAAAACCTACAACCCCTGAAATCCCTCTTCTGAGACCCAACTAACAGTCTGTTGATGTGTATTTTCTCTTATAAAGTAGGTATAATACACTGAGCTTTGCTTCTCGAACATGTTTTTCTGGTAGTCATTGGGGAACTCTACAGGACGAAAATAAGAAAAGTAGAGTAATGATATAATGGGCATAAGCAGACAGTTCATACAGAAGGAAACCCTCAGGACCTATTTAGTCATAGAATATGTTCAAAGGGAGAAGAGAATTTCTAAATTATGCAGAATGTAGATGAAAATTCCTGACAAAGAAGTCATTCAAACTGAGATTATTTTGAAGGACAGGATTTCTACAATCTGCAACAGAGGCCAAGAACACAATGTAAGAAAAGGCTTTAAGGCCAAAAGGTCAGGCTAACTTTAGGAAATGAAACTATATGGTATGGTTGGTGGGCCAGCCTTACATGTCAAGTAAAAGTCTCGCCTGACCAGGTGGTGGCAGAGTAGATAGAATGTCAGCCTGGGATGCTGAGAACCCAGGTTCAAAACCCTGAGGTTTGTGGCTTTGAGCACAGGCTCACCAGCTTGAGTGCAGGGTTGCCTGCTTGAGCGTGGAATCACAGACATGACCCCATGGTAGCTGGCTTGAGCCCAGAGTTCACTGGCTTGATACCCAAGGTCATTGGCTTGAGTCCAAAGGTCACTGGCTTGAAGCCCAAGGTCACTGACTTAAGCAAGGGTCACTGGCTCAGCTGCAGCCCTCAGTCAAGGCACATATGAGAAAGTAATTAATGAACAAATAAGGTGCCGCAACTATGAGTTGATGCTTCTCATCTCTCTCTCTTCCTGTCTGTCTGCCCCGTCTGTCCCTCCTTCTCTTTCTCTCTCTTTCTCTGAGAAGGGAATGCAAGGGAAGGGACGGGAGAGGAGAGGGGAAGAGAGGAGAGGAGAGAAGAGAAAAGAAAAGAAAAGAAAAGATAAAAGAAAAGAAGAAAAGAAAAGAAAAGAAAAGAAAAGAGGCTGAAGGACAAGGTGCTAAAGAGCAGACTGTGAAGGGTCCACAGTACTTGGCAGATGTGATGAAAAGGATGTGGCAGTCCTGTATTGCTACTTTCTTCTCATGTTTAACTCTACAGGAACCCTACTCAAGAAGGTATGACCTCCTTATGGGCAGGGATTTTGTTGTTAATTGTGCCCTCTACAGCTCTAAGTTAGTACCCCAGACACAGAGATTTAAAAGCATAAATTTAAATAAATACAACCAACACCTTTATTAGCATCTTATATTTAAGTAAAAAATTCATTACAGCTTTGTTAGTGAGGGAGGCAAGGCACGTATTATTTCTTGACAAATGAACAAACTGTGGTTCAAAGAATGGGAAACAAGATTACTGACCACTGACAAGGCAGCAGTGTGTGTGTGTGTGTGTGTGTGTGTGTGTGTGTGTGTGTGTGTGTAAACTGACATGTATTTGGTGCTTATATGTATATGTATGTATATTTATGCACATACACCCACATTTTCCTCTTTAGCATTCAGAGCAACTTTACAAGAAAGGTATGGTTACTATCTTTTAAAACACCAAGAATCTGATGCCTCCATTGGATATCTTCTCAGCATCAGCTGGTTGAGCTGACACTTGACTCTATTCACCTGACTCCTAGCCCAGTGTTTACTTCATTCTACTAAGCTTCTACCCCTCACCTGGCGTCTTCCACAGCTCTTTTCTGAGACTGCTTTCTCTACCTTTCCCACAAAGCAGAAGCAACCTTGACTGGTGAGTTGATCTTCTTTGACATACACTGAGCAGACACTATCATTTTTGCTAATGTGCTTATGACTTTAAACAGATTAATTCTTCCTTTTGGGTACTGAGTTAAGACACACTAATACTTGGGTTCAGATCCCAGTCCTCAAAGACAGGTAAGTATCATTTAGCTCACAAAACTGGAACTTGGGTGTGTCAATGCTTTTCCTAGTGAATTTTAGATAATGCTTTGTGACTTTCATTCAAACATCTAAAACTGGTTCCTCAAGAAGACAACCAACTATAAAATATACGTCAATTCATTTCTTATAAAGCTGGAAATAATTCACCCTCAGTTGCATTACAACATATCTGAAAAGTAGATCTCTATTAGAAGGCATATGGGAACCATTCTTGTTAGAATTTCTAACTGCAGAAACATTGAACATCCTACTTATAAAAGATATTTAAGAGCTTAATCAGTGAAAACCATGGATTTCACCACTTCCTGGTTTGTCTCGTTCTCATTAACTATAAGCTCTTATCTGAATCTTAAACTTTCCTCAGAATCATAGTGCTTAGTTTACAGTAGGGGTTCACATACTTTAGGTGAGCTTGAGATTATATAACATGACCAACTTTTTTACAATAAAAAGGAGAACAGGTGCAGTGGATAAAGCATCAACCTGGAATGCTGAGGTTTCCAGTTCAAAACCCTGGCCTTGCCTGGGCAAGGCACATATGGGAGTTGAAGCTTTCTGTTCCTCTCATCTCTCTCCCTCTCTCTCTCTCTCTCTCTCTCTCCTAAAATGAATAAAGTCTTTTAAAAAAAGAACAAAAATAAATTGAAAAAAATATCGTAAATAAAAGAAACATTTTATTCATTGCAATAGTAATACACTAAATGCATAATAAAAACATTTGTAATATTTTATATTGTAATTATGCTTACATGCTATTAGTTTCTAATAATAATTGTAAGAAAAAAGTACTCATTTAGATACAAATATGTCACATCACATGCAACTCTGCATCGATCGAATACGAACATTTACAAATTAGTCTTCCAATATCAAAAAAGAGGACATGTAGGAGGACACTTTTTGAGAGAGGACAGAACTTACAAAAGAAGGACTGTCCTCCCTAAAGGAGGATTATTGGTCACCGTAGTTCTCTTTTTCAGTGACTTCAGTACTTGACACATAGTAAGTGAGTCTCAATCAATTCATTTTAAAGGTTTTTAAAATTATATTTTGAATTGGTCTCTTAAATTACTATTTAAAAGGAATAACGCAATTCATCAGCTAAGGTCAAAAATTAATTTAATCACACAAAATAATTTATAGTCACAAGTAAAACTTCAGTGCAATTTTATGCAAAAGCTATAAATTGGAATGTAGAGGGAGAACAGAAGATCTGATTTTCATCCATTTTTAAAACCACTTAGCTTTAGATGCACACAATAGCAAAATAGTTTATTCAAGGCCACCTCTAGTCATTCAAAGCAAATTAGAAAGTAGAGAAAGTTGCTGGGTAACCATGATTCTTCTTAACCCTCACACCTAAAATACATAAATCATTGAGATAAAAGCTATAAGGCTGGAAACTGCTAGAAAATCAGTTTCTGTATGTACTTCACTGGGAAGGTGCAGCTTTTGACCTTGTCTCCACTGAACAATTGTTGACTAAGGAAAGGATTTCTTATACTCCGGAATTCCTGCTGGGAACAGAGTTAAGACCCACAATTACCATATTTTTTGCTCCATAATAGCACTGTTTTCCCCAAAAGTGGAGGGGATAATGCCTGTGCATCTTATGGAGCAAATGTTCATTTTTTTTTTTTTTAGCTGCTGCAGTTCCCGGACAACTAGAAGAGTATTTGAACATTAAAGTCTCTTCTCATGCGTTAATAACAGTGCTTATGGTTGTTGACATTGCTGTTGAATTTACATTGTTGAAATATTATTGTGGTATATTTTATTAAATATTTTAACACACCATTTACTTCAGAATATTTCTTTTCTTATTTTCCTCCTTAAAACCCTAGGTGCATCTTAGGGTTCAGCTCTGCAGTTGTCATTACATTCTGATGGGCAGTGAGAAAGAAAGACTACTTCTTTTCCTCCATTCAGGCTGATATAATCAAGTGCCTCAGCCTGGATGGCTTACACAACAGAAATGTACGTCTTACAGTGCTGGAGGCTACAAGTCCAGAATGGTAAGGTCAGGATGCCAACACAGGGGATTCTGGGAGCGCCTGCACTCCTCTATGACACAGACTGCCAACTTCTTGCACCTTCACATGACAGAAGGAGAGCGAGCTGGTGGTCTGCCTCTCCTTGTAAGGGCACTAATCCCATTTCTGAAAGGTCCTTCCCCATGACCTAAGCACTTCCCAAAGTCCCTACCTCCTTAGGGTTTCAACATAGAAATTTGGGGATGGGCAGGGGATGACAAATGTTCTGTCCAAAGTGACTCTCCCAGCCAATTTTTGCTTGCAGACCATCTCAGTATTCCCTTTTATTTCTATGAATATTGAAACTATTAGAAGAGCATTTCTACTTCTGAAACTACTTGCTTGGCTTAATATTTTTATGACAGAAATATTCACTGTCCCTCTATGTGTCAATCACAGTTTTAGGCACTGTCACCACAGTGACAAACAGGATAGATTTGATTTCTACCTTCATGGAGGCAAACAAGACCCTCTTCATATCTGGCCCTGGGGGAGGGTTAAAGAGTCCTAATGGAAAATGAACTGTTTCCAGGTTACTTTTTAATGTTTTGAGCTATTTTAGAAAAGTAAGAAAACTGTGCTCAGCGACTCTCGTGGCTGCTTTTAAAAGGACATCTTAAACTGATAATCAAGGTTGGCAGGCAGGCATTTTTACAGAAGACTTGCCAGTCCTGGAACATTCAGAACCAGAAAAAGGGGAAAAGACAGACCATCCCTTAGGCTTCTATATTGGTTGAATTAAAAGGAGCAGACTACCAAGAACTTATTTGTTTATTTTGGGTCATTATAAGAAAATGGTACATGCAACATACACACACACACTTTTATATAAAAGACACTAAATTGCAGGGAAACTTACCGCTCTCATGTGTGTAAGAGAAAAACTGAGTGGAAGTGTGAGAGACAGAGCATGATCTGTTTTGTCTAAGCCTGCCATCTTCACATCAGTTATGGTTAGAAGAAAATGTTCAATAATGCTATGAGTTGAGAAATACCAAGTCTATAATTTCTCATTTAAAAAGGAAACCATGGTAAGCTTCCTGTGAATATCTTCTAGGGAACATGGGGAGCTGAACTCAGAAGACAGGATATTCATGGCCCTATTTAGCCTCAGGATTTATTTCTGTTTCCATGGCAATTCTGTTACATAAAACTCCATTACTCCTCTTGGTAAGAGGCCTTTCATTTGTCATGCAAACCCATAACCTAAATGGTGCCTTCAAAAGCTGGGTCCAGTCCTAAATGCACAGCAAACTGGATAATATATTTATTTTAAATTGATAGTGTCACTACATTTAATAACAATGGAATTCTTATTTGGCATTTTATTTGCTACATCAATTCTAAAGTCCTATTTTATTAGCTCACATGGGCCTTCTGAGTACAACAGCACTGGAGCTACAGAAGTCAATAAAAGTAATAAATTAAATGTACCAGTCAGTCATTTTTTTCTGTGCTTGGCTCAACAAATCCCTCTGTAACCCTGATAGCACAGAAAAACCTATGTTAATGTCCTCTCCTTCTGTCATTATTAAAAATGACAATGAGCTGAAACTTTATTATGCTGGAGTGTGTCTTTAAAAGTCATTTGAACCTCCACTGCTAAAGGAATATTAGCATCAGGTTATTAATATTCCCTTGGGCATTTCTTCTAATGAATGACACTCACATTCCACTCTGAGCCTGTCAGAGTGCCATTTGCTCACCATTTTGAGTGATGTAAGTCAGAATCATGGATTTAGAGCTAAAGGGATCTAGGGGTTTATATTCTCCAATCTCTTACTTTTAAAATAAGGGAAGAATCCTGTGAGGTTAAATGGTTCATATAAGGTCAAACAATGAGAGGCAAAGCTTAGAGAAGCCAGGATTTTGCTGACATCAGGGCAATTCTAGACAATTCACAGGCTCATTGTTAACTCCTGAGAAGAAAAATGTGTGACACTCCTCCAGAGATGTTTTCCAGAATCATCAATAAGCTCTGAAATGGTAAACACATTGTTTTGATCAACAGAAATAAACTGTGCATTAGCAAGACTTTGAATACTACTCAAATATAATGTGTTTAATTGTAAATAGTAATAGTGTATATTAACTTCTAAAAGATAATGAGCTTCCAATGTAAAAGGTGACCCTTCTGACAATACCTTATAGGACTAAGTATTTAAAATGAATTGATAGTATAAAATATGCATGAATTTATTGGGTTATACCTGGGAGGCCTAAAGCTAGGAACAAGACCATCTGCCCATCTGACTAATCTGACACCCAGAATTAGCCAGTAAAAAGGTAAGCCAACTCCAGTCAAAGTGTGACTACCATTTTAACCATACCTATTAGCCTGAATTGAGTGAGTCTTCAGCTGATGATTAATTCCTTCCTTGATCTCTTCCTAAGTCAGCTGGTGACCAACTTAGTGTCCTCTTGAAGTCAGCGGGTACTTTTGTTCAAGGGATATGCCATCCAGGGGGTAGTCACAATGCCATGGCTTCATGGTCTGCCTTCCTACTCACCTGAGGCTAGTTTGAGTGCTCAGGATGGCGGATTACCCCATGCATTTGTCTGCTGTAATCAACACTATTTTAAAGGGCATTATCTGGTGGGGAAAAAAGTGCCTAAAGAAACACCCTATAGGATCTCCTGGTATTTTTTAAGCACTTACTTAATATATTATATTCATGACTCTCCAACAACAAATATTTATTGGGCATCTGTTATGTTCCAGATACGACTTTGGCTGCCATTGATAATATTGAGAGAGAGAGAGAATCTATCCTTTATAGGGCTCTCATTGCACTGGACCTAAAAAGTTTTCTATTAAAGCACACTGGCAGAATCTGTGGAGTGATAGAGTATTATTTCTTCTTACCAGAGAATTTTTATAGTAGAGATACAACTTTTCCATGCTGTGAGAGGAAAATAAAGGCAAAATGTTGTCTTTTCACCTGAATTTAATCAAGAAATAATACAGGCACTCCTCATTTATTGTACCTTGCTTTATTCTGCTTCACAGATGTTGCATTTTAAAAAAATTGAAGGAAACTCCTCCACCAACACAGAGTTTCACCTTATTGAAATATTTGCTTTACTGCAGTTGTCTAGAACTGAACCCACAATATTTCTGAGGAATACCTATATTCGGAAGGCAGGTCTTCATAGCTCTTCCACTGTTTGTATCAACCATAATTATCAGTGGCTGTGTCTCTGCAGTTGCCAACTTTGAGGATCAAGCTAATGGAATATGTATAATACAAATAGGATGTAAGAAATCCCAATAAATGTTTCAGTGTAGTCAAAGTCATGGAAACAAACTTTTTTCATTATCATTACACTTTCTTGGACTTATATGTGGACATGAGTAGAGCCTTTCAATTTGTAATTTTGATTTCCTGATGCTTTAAGCATGATGAGTTATTTCTAACTAGGAATACGTTTGGGGACCAACTGGTCACATCCTCTGCCAATCACCAACAGAATAGTACTGAAGACCACCAGATGGCCATGCAGTTTTTACTTGTGTATCTGAGAGTTAACTCTAACTTCAAGATTATTGTTTGAGTTACAATCATTATAGATTTATGTTCACATTAAACAATATTTTACCTTATAATTTCTGCAGATAAGGCCATACAGAAGAAATATGACCTCTAACCTTTTCTTCATTAACATCTTATTGCATTTTTAAAGATAGCTATAGTTATTGTGATTGCTCTGAGTCATCTCTTCTCTGGCTAAAAATTTCAAGGGCCTTGATTCTTTGTAGGAAAAAAAAATGTGCACGACAAAAATCTAACAGACACTACAAGTCTTGTTTTAAATTTTCTTCATCTTTTTTTAAATTAATATTGATTTATTGTGTTAACATGGATTCAGGTGTCCCGCTCAATATACAGTCATCCCTCGCCATATCACAGTTTACTTTTCGCAGTCTCACTGTATTGTGGATTTTTAAGTTGTATATATCTAATTTTGTATTGTGGATTTTTTGCTATATCGCAGGATTGTGCAGGATACTCCATCACCTAATGAAGCTCCTGATGAAGTGGCATCTTCAAAGAGCTGTAATGCCCCTCTTGGCTGTGCAGTACATTCATCTCATCGTCATCACCTTCATCAGCACTGCACAGCTAATTCATCATCATCTTCATCATTCAAGTTTTCAAGTTGTAGTATATTCACTGGAGAGTACCCATATAGATGTTGTTAAAATTACGTAGCTTTAAGAGTGGAGAAAGTATTTAAGAGCATAGGAAGTGTTTATAAGAGCATGGGAAAGGTTAATAACAATGTGGGAAAGGTTTATAAGACTGTGGGGAAGGTATATAAAACATTAAATATATATATATATAAATAATAAAATAAATATGTTTGCTCCTTTGTGGATTTTCACCTATCATGGGGGGTTCTGGAACCTAACCTCCATGATAGATGAGGGACCACTGTAACAACCTCACCCCCAACCACATGTCCCGCATACAACCCCCAATCTCCCCTACCCCTTACTTTATCCCCCCATCACTCTGGGATTTGCTCTCCTGTTATCTGTATCCATGTGTTATGTATATATAATTTCATTAATCCCTTCACTTTCTCTGATCCCATCCTCTCATCCCCCTTCCCTCTGACGGCTGTCTCTCTTCTCCCTGTGACCTTGCCTCAGCCTCTATTCCACTCTTCAGTTCACCTTGTTCATTAGATTACACATATAACTGAGATCATATGATATTTGTCTTTCTCTGCCTGGTTTATTTCACTTAGCATAATAATCTCCAGGTCCATCCATGCCATCACAAGAAGTAAGATTTCCTTCTTTTTAACATCTGTGTAGTATTCCATTGTGTATATGTATCACTGCTTTTTAATCCACTCATCCACTGATGGACACATGGGCTGTTTCCAGATCTTGGCTATTGTAAACAATGCTGAAATACACATAGGAGTACCTATCTTCTTTTGAGTCAGTGATTTGATATTCTTAGGATATATTCCTAAATGTGAGATAGCTGGGTCAAAAGGCAGTTTAATTTTTAATTTTTTGAGAAAACACCATACTGTTTTTCACATTGGCTGCACAAGTCTGTATTCACACCAGCAGTGCAGGAGGGTTCCCTTTTCTCCACACCCTCACCAGCATTTATAGCAGAGGTAGTCAACCTTTTTATACCTACCGCCCACTTTTGTATCTCTGTTAGTAGTAAAATTTTCTAACCGCTCACCAGTTCCACAGTAAAGGTGATTTATAAAGTAGGGAAATAACTTTACTTTATAAAATTTATAAAACAGAGTGACAGCAAGTTAAAGCATATAATAATTACTTACCAAGTACTTTATGTCAAATTTTCACTAAATTTGGCAGAATAAATCTTTATAAAACAACTTACTATAGTTAAATCTTTTTATTTATACTTTAGTTACTCCACTACCGCCCATCATAAAAGTTGGAATGCCCACTAGTGGGTGGTAGGGACCAGGTTGACTACCACTGATTTATTGTGTGTTGATTTGTTAATAAGCGCCATTCTGACAGGTGTGAGATAGTAGCTCATTGTGGTTTTATTTGCATTTCTCTGATAATTAGTGACATTGAACATTTTTTCATATGCCTATTGGGCAATCTATATATATCCTCTTTGGAGAAGTGTCATTTCAGTTCCTTTGCCCATTTTTTAACTGGATTTTTTTACCTTCCTGGTGTTGAGTTTAGAAGTTCTTTATAAATTTTAGGTATTAACCCCTTAACAGATGTGTTGGTGAATATATTCTCTCATTGTGTGGATTGTCTTTTTATTTTGTTAATGGTGTCTTTTGGTGTGCAAAAGCTTTATAGTTTAATATAGTCCCATTTGTTTATTTTGTAATTTATTTCACTTGCATGTGGAAATAAATTGGCAAAAATATTGCTACAAGAGATATCAGAGAGTTTACTGCCTATGTTTTCTTCCAAGATGGTTTAACAACTTACATTTAAGTCTTTTGTCCATTCTGAGTTTATTTATGTGAATGGTGTAAGTAGATGGTCTAGTTTTATTATTTTTGCATGTACCTTTTCAATTTTCCCAACACCATTTATTAAAAAGACTGTCTTTATTCCATTGTATGTTCTTACCTCCTTTGTCAAATATCAATATAAATTTTTGAAAAACATATATCTTTGAAGTATGCCATTGGTACTTTAATATGAATTGCATTGAATTTATAGATTGCTTTTGGTAGTATAGGCATTTTAATGATGTCTATTCTTTCTATCCATTAACATAGTATAAGATTGCCTTCTTTGTATCTTCTTTGATTTTTTTTCAATGTCTTATAACTTCTGAGTACAAGTCTTTAACCTCCTTGGTTAAATTTATTCTTAGGTACTTTACATTTTGTTGCAATAGTAAAGGGGATTGTTTCCTTAATTTCTCTTTCTAACAGTTTATTGTTGGTGTATAAAAATGGAACTAATTTCTGAATATTAATTTTATATACTGTCACCTTGCCAAATTAATTTATCAGGTCCAGTAGTTTTTTGACTGAGACTTTAGGGTTTTCTTTGCGATGACAGTGTCATCAGAAAATGATAGTATTACTTCTTTTTCAAATTAGATGCATTTTATTTCTTCTTTTTGTCTGATTGCCGTGGCTAAGACTTCCAGAACTATGTTGAATAAGAGTAGTGAAAGAGGGAACCATGGCCTTGTTCTTAATCTTAAGGGTATTGCTTTTAATTCTTTCCCATTGAGTATGATGTTGGCTGTGGGTTTGTCATAGATGGCCTTTATCATGTTATTAAGGAATGTTTCCTATATTCCCACTTTGCTGAGAGTTTTGATAATAAATGGGTGCTGGATTTTATCAAATGCTTTTTATGCATCTATTGGTATAGTCCTGTGATATTTATCCTTCCTTTTGTTTATATGATAAATCACATGTATTGAATTATGAATATTGTACCAGCCTTGCCTTCCCAGAATAAATCCCACTTGATCATGATGCATTATTTTTTTTGATGTATTGCTGGATCCAGTTTGCTAATATTTTGTTGAGAATTTTAACATCTAAGTTCATGAGGGATATTGGCTTATAGTTTTCAGTTTTCTTTCTTTGTAATATCTTTACCTGGTTTTGGAATGAGGACAATGCTTGCCTCATAAAAGGAACTTGGAAGTCTTCCCTCTTGAATTTTTTGAAATAGCTTGAGAAGTATAGGTGTTCTTCTTTGAATATTTTGTAAAATTCACCTGTGAGGCCATCTGATTCAGGACTTTTGTCTGCTGGGAGATTTTTGATAATTACTTCAATTTCATTTGTTTCAAACAGTCTATTTAGGCTTTCTGATTCTTCCTAATTGAGTTTTGGAAGATTGTATATTTCTAGGAATTTATCCATTTTTTTCTAGCTTGTCCAATTTTTTGTCATATAGATTTTCATAGTATTTTTTTACAATCCTTTGTATTTCTGCATATCAGTTGTTACTTCTTCACTTTTATTTCTAATTTATTTATTTGAGTCATCTCTTTTTTTTTTTTCTTGATGAGTCTGGTTAAAGGTTCATCAATTTTGTATACCTTTTTAAAGAACCAGTTCTTGATTTTATTGATCTTCTGTATTGATTTTTTAGCTTCTATGTCATTTATTTTCACTCTGATCTTTATTATTTCCTTCCTTTTACTTCCTCTGGGATTTATTTGTTGTTATTTTTCTAGCTCTTTTAGATACAGGGCTAAGTTGTGAGCTTTTTCTAGCTTGTTAAGGTATGCCTGTAATGCTATATAAACTTGCCTCTCAGAACTACTTTTGCTGTGTCCCATAAATTTTGAATTGTTGCATGTTCATTTTCATTTGTTTCAAGAAAATTTTTGATTTCTTCCTTGATCTCATCATTAACCCATTTGTTATGTAATCATATGCTATTTAGCCTCCAAGTGTATGAATGTTTTTCAGTTTTTGTATTTCAGTTTATTTCTAGTTTCATGCCATTGTGATCAGAGATGCTTGATATAATTTCAATCTTCTTAAATTTATTGAGATTTATTTTGTGTCCTAAGATGTGGTCGATCCTAGAGAATGTACTATGAGCACTTGGAAAGAATGTATATTCTGCTGCTTTGTGGTGAAATGTTTTGAAGATATCTATTAAATCCAGTTATCTAGTGTGTCAATTAAGACCCCTGTTTCTTTGTGAATTTTTTATCTGGAGGATATGTCCACTATTGTTAGTGGAGTATTAAAATCCCTATTATTATAGTATTGTTGTCAATCTCACCCTTTATGTCCATCAAAATCTGCTTTGTATATTTAGGTGCTCCTATATTAGGCATATAAATATTTACAATGGTTATATCCTCCTGTTGAATTGCTCTATTTATCATTATGTAGTTATCTTCTTTATCCTTTACAATAGCCTTTGCTTTAAAGTCTATTTTGTCAGATATAAGTATTACTACCCCAGCGATTTTTTAATTTCCATTTGCATGAAATACTTTTTTCGATTCCTTCACTTTCAGTCTATGTGTATCTTTTATTCTGAGGTGGATCTCTTGTAGACAGCATATATACATGTCCTATTTTCTTATCCATGCAGGTACCCTATGTCTTTGGATTGGAGAATTTAATCCATTTACATTTAAGGTTATTATTGATATGCACTTATTTATTGTCATTTTATTCTTTAAATCTACAATCCTTTTTCTTTCTCAATTTTTTTTTTCTTTGCTTTTTTTTACAGCAGGCCCCTTAACATTTCTTGCAGTACTGGTTTGGTTGTAATGAATTCCTTGAGTGTTTTTTTTTTTCTGGGGAGCTTTTTATTTCTCCTTTAATTTTAAACAATAGCCTCGCTGGATAAACAAGTCTTGGTTGTAAGTTCTTGTTTTGCATCACTTTCAATATTTCTTGCCAATCCCTCTGGCATCAAGTATTTCTACTGAGATGTCTGATGCCATCCTTATGGGTGCTCCTCTGTAGGTAATTCACTGCTCTTCTCTTGTGGCTTCTACCATTCTTTCTTTGTCTTTTAACTTTGGCACTTTAATTATGATGTGTCTTGGTGTTGGTCTCCTTGGGTTCCTCTTTAATGGGAGTTTCTGTGCTTCTGGAATTTGTGTGACTTTTTCCTTCATCAATTTAGGGAAATTTTCAGCTATGATTACTTCAAACAGGTTCTCTATCCTTTGCTTGTTTTCTTCTCCTTCTGGAAACCCTATGACATAGATGTTATTTCTCTTCATGTTGTCACAAATCTCTCTTAGAGTTTCCTCAAGTCTTTTTGAACCTCTTTTTGTTTTGCTGCTCTGTTTCTGTGCTTTAGTTTATCTTGTCATCTGAATCACTAATTCAATCCTCTGCTTTATCCAGCCTGCTGTTGATTCCTTCTAGTGCAACCTTTATTTCTGACTGGTTCTGTTTTATGATTTCAATGTCATTTTCAATGCTTGCTATCTCTTTATTTAGGTTCTCATTATGACCATCCATTGTTGCTCTAAGTTCCTTAGGCATCCTAAAAATCATCATCTGAAACTTTGTGTCTAGTAGTTTGGTTACTTCCATTTTATTTAATTCTTTTTCTAGGGTTTCTTTTGTTGATTTATTTGAATTGTATTTTTCTGTCTGCACATTTTGTTTGTGTATTAGGTAGCAATGTCTGACTGAAATTTGTCTTTATGAGGAAGATGGGCTCAGTGGTACTGACCTCCAGGCCACCTGATTTTCTTGCTCTATGAATGCTTCTTGAAGTAGTATTTCCCTTCCTGATGTATATGAGTATTGAATGCAGTTGGTTCTTTCATGGGTGCAGTTATCTCTTCAGGCTGGCTGGCTCTAAGGGTCAATCTTAATCATGTGTATTAGACACCATGCAGTGTCTTTCCTGTTGGGCGCATTTATTCTCCACAGTGTCTAGTGTCTGCTGGGCTCCTCCTTTGGGTATACTGCTTGTATGGATAGCTGAGCCTAGGGCTGGTGCTGTTTGCCACCAACTACTGGTTTGTTCTAGGTCTTCTTGGGTTGGTGTTAGCCATTGTTTGTAACCTGCCATAGGCTACTTGTCTGGAGCTACTGCTCTGTTTGTTGTTTGTGCCTGGGTAGTATGGGAGGAACCAACCTTGAATAAGAATAAGCTTCCTCCCGATGACAGCAACTTAGTAAAAGCCCCAAGATCTGTAAGATTTGCCTTTGCTTTTCAGCTGCTCCGCCTCCTTTTGCAGCTGCCTGGTCTTTCCACAGATCCTTCTGTTGAAAGGCTGTAGTGCAAGCTCAGACTGGCCTCACCCAAACAATGCCTTTACAGGTTGGTTGCTTGGTGGTTATGGCTGCTGAGGTTGGGAATACAATTTTAGTGGGACTCCTTACTTCAGAGGTCTCTTGGTAAGAATCTCAGTAAAGGGAAAGTGCCCCCTACACCAGAGCCTAGTCCCTCAGCCACTGCTGGATACTCAAATTTTCCCCATCAGGTGAGCTGCTGGTTCAGATCAAGTGGGGCCAACAGTCCCCTCTGTAGAAGTTTTTACAGCTGGTAAGATCCTGGTCTCAGGAAGGAAGACTGAGAGAGACCCCTCCTGAGGCTGAAACTGTGACCTCCCCATAAAGGGGATAAGCCCCTTGACCAGACCCAACAATAGGCTTGCAAGGACCCACACTTTAAACTTCCGTGCTTCAAGTCTTTCTCCTTTCCCCCCATGGAATCTAGCCCAGCAAGGCAGGATATTTAGCACCCAGGCCAGCTGACTATGAAGCTCCACCCTATCCAATGCACATGAGCCACTGTGCCAGTGCTGATCACAGAGAGCGGACCTTGCCTTATCTGGGCCAGGTATGAGAAGCTCTTCTTTAGGATACCTTACTAGCAAGGGTGATTAGGTCCTGAACTGATGCTCTCTGCAGCTGTCACTGGGTGTGGCGGCCCTGGGCCTAGCTGGAAGGAACCTTGTGCAAACCAGTGGGAGACAATGAATCAGGACTGGCCATCAGCAAACTTTTTGGAGCTACAAGCAATGCAGAGTTTGTGGCTGCATCTCTGGGCCCAGGTGCACATGGAAATATCAAGCTGCATACCTAGGTTGGCTTTTACCCACACTGGGCCTGGGGAAGGTCTGCTTAAAAGGCCAAGGTTCTCTGAGACCTTGCTTCCTGTAGCTTGTCTGGTGGCTGCTTATTGCGCTGGGCCTCTGAAAACATCTCTGGTAGAGTCTAGAGCCTGTGGCAATTTAGAGATTAGGAAGGGTTATGGGAGTGGCTCTGCACTCGTCCCCAGGTCAGTCTGTCTAGACTTTTTGCACATACCTCAGTAGGGTATAGTCCCAGGAGTCTGGTGGGTGTGGCCTCTGGGACCCAGAGGTGTGGTCTGCCCACAGTCCAGACAATTTCAACTGAGTCTCCCATGAGGTGGAAGCATCAGTCATAGACTTGAGAGAATGCGGGGAAAGCTCCAGTCTCAACACCAGAAAACTGGAGTCACTGACATGCCCCTGCTTCCTGGCTGACTTCTCAGGAAGGCCAGTCTCCATAGCGTGGGGCAGGAGAGACTCCCAATGGCAGGGCAGCTACTTTCCCCCTGGCTGAGGCCACACAGAGGGGACTGCTCCACCCAAGAAAGATGGTGACTGCAGTATTGGAGAATGACTCAGCATAGGGGTTCCAGTGGCTGTCCCCCACCGTGTCTCTCCCTGGGCCACCAACTTCACACTCTTCTCACACAACTCTAGTCCTCTCAGCCCTCTCCTACTAGAGCCCCAGTTAAGTGACTGTGAATGAGGTTTTCTGCACTGGTCTTTTAAGATGGAGCCTGAGTCTCCCAGAGCTCCCGTCCCTTTCTAACAGACAGAATCTTCAGCTTTTTTTACTTCCAAATGCTGTGTGGGCACCTCTTCTAGGCTCTGGGGCTCTAGGCTGGGGCATTCAGCTCAGGGCTGAGGTCCCTCTCCTCTCAGGGCAAACCTCCCTGCAGTGAGAATTCCTCTGGACCCTTTGCAATCTCTTGTTCCTGTATGCAGGGCAGCCCTTTCTGCATCTCTGCCCTTCCTACCAGTCTCAGTGTGGCTTTTTCTATGATCTTTGGTTATAGACACCTCTTTGTTTATTCCAAAGTTGTTTCTTCAACATGATTGTTCTTAAATTAATTTGCAATCCAATTTGGTCCTGGGAGGTGACAGTTGGAATGCCTGCCTACTTTGTCACCATCTTGGAACCTCTTCCTCTTAAATATTACTTTTGTGTTAAATATTAATTTGCCTAATTGGAAATGAAATGATATCACAAGAGAAGATTCCTATAATAACATTTGCTCATTAGTAGGTGACTTGAATAGACATTAATAAATGCAAGCTCTGCTCTAGATGAGTTCACAACCTTAATGGGAAAGTTTTCCTTCCATCCATCAATCTCTCCATCCATCCATTCACCCATCCATCCATCCATACATCCATCCATTACTTCATACAATATTTATTATATGCTGGCTATTGTGATTAGTCCTGAGAAGGTACTAAGGATTTAGTAGTAAACATGACAGATAAGGACCCTTCCTAATAGAACTTATATTTATATAATATAGTGATCAAATAACTAAATAGTCCTATAAAAGGATCAGCTCATCATTATGACAGAACAAAACAATTAAGAATAGAGCTAACATATTACTCAGTAATCCCTCTACTGGGTATCTACCAAAAAATCTCAAAAACATTGGTTCTCAAAGACACATGCACTGCCTTGTTCATCACAGCATTGTTCACAGTGGCCAAGACATAGAAACAACCAAAGTGTCCCTTGACAGAAGACTGGATAAAGAAGAGGTGGTATATATATACAATGGAATACTATTCAGCCATAAGAAATGGTGACATATTGCCATTTATGACAACATGGATGGAACTTGATAACATTATAATAAGTGAAATAAGTAAATCAGAAGAAGATAAAAACTATATATGATTTCACACATAGGTGGAATATATAACTGAGACTCATGGGCATAGATAAAAGTGAAGTGGTTACCGGGGGAGGAGGTTGGGGAGAGAAGAATAAAGAGAAACAAATACACAATGACAGAAAATGATTTGACTTTGGGTTATGGGCATACAACACAATTAACAGTTCAAATGCTATAGAAATGTTTTTCTGAAACCTATGTACTCTTATTGATCAATGTCACCCAATTATACTTAATTTCTAAATTAAAAAAGGAACAAGATAGGGAAGGCTCTTGAATGCAAGTTGTGTGAATAATGAAAAATCTTTAGTATAGATGGGATAACCTTCAACACCAACTAGTCTGGTAGCATTTATTGAGTATCTACTTTATGCAAAATTCCTGGTCAAGCAATGTTATAGGATCAACCAGGACATTACAGTATTTCCCTGAAAAGACTAAGAGAATAACGCTACCTCACTTATACAGACAACTTTTGAGTTTACAAAAATCTTCACATAATAATAATACATAAATAGACCCTCCTTAGTGAGCAGGAAATATTTCTACATGCCTCATTATATAAGTCACTAAAGCTACCATCTCATTTTATTCTTACAGCAACTGTGTAATGTAGCTACAGTATCATTAGTATTATCCAATAGATGAGGGAAATTGATCTCTAAAAGAAATTAAGTAACATTGTACAGACTCAGTAAGAGATGGATCCTAGGTACTAAGTTAGGCCTTTTAGGTTATGTGTGTGTGTGTGTGTGTGTGTGTGTGTGTGTGTGTGTGTGTGTGTGTATTTCATGTCTATGAACATCTACTTAAGTCAAATGAGGCTAATTCTTGTCTCAGGAAACATCTCAAAGTATTGAAACACATATTTAATTTAAAACTTCTCCCAAAAGAAACTTCTTGCCTAAGATAGTTTCTCTGAAAAATTCCACCAAATACTTTAAGAATTAACACCAATTCTATAAAATCTCTTCCAGAAAATAGAAAAGGGGTTTAGGTAGGTAGTACAAAATAAACAAACAAACAAAACAGACTCTAAGGCCAGGGGTCACCATCATTATGGCCATTTATATGCAGGTTCTCATTAGATTCGGGCAGAAGGTAAAGAAACAGTGGAGCCAAAAAATGGTGGACCATTCCTATATTCAAGTCTCGCACTGGCCAATGAGCAAACACACAGGGAGAACACTTTCATTTCACTCATTTAAAGCTCCCAAAGCCCTGAAACATTCTCCAGTTCCACAACCAGGAAAATCTTTTCTGGTTTCTCCTAGAATAAAAGGCCCCACCAGTCTTAGCGGAGCTCGCAAAACCCCTCACCTCTGGTTCCCCATCTGCACACTCTCTTTCCCTGCCAACATGGCTTCTTCTTCAGCACTCTGCCTGCTCTTGGCTCTCACTCTGCAAACATGGCTTTTTTTTCTTTCTCCTTCTCCTTCTCCTTCTTCTTCTCTTTCTCTGCTCTTTCCCTTTCAAAACTTTCTGGTGGGAAAACCTCTCCTCCAGCAAACATTAGCAAAACAATGGCCCTTCCCAAGCACAAGGTAATTTGTAAATTCACAGACCACATATAACTGGTGCTGCCCAGCCTCCAATGCAAACTATAAGCAAGCAAACATAAAAAGCATATTTTACAAACTTATTTGACCAACACAGACCAATAGCCCTCATGAATTTAGACACAAAACTGATTAATAAAATATCAGCTAATGTAATTTGCTATATGCAGTATGTAAAACTAATTATAGACTATGACCAAGTAAAGTTTATTCCAGAGATGCAAGGCGGGTTTAATCATTCTTAAAACACAATCAATGTCATTAATCGTATTAAGAATCACATGGCAGTATAAATTGTTACAGAAAAGCATTTGACAAAATACCCATTTATAATTAAACCTCTCAGGAAAACAGCAATAGGGAAAATATCCTCAACTTGATAAAGAACATACACAAAAGCTACAGCTAACATCATACTTAAGAGTGAAAGACTGAATGCTTTCCTGCCCAAGACTGGGAGCAAGACAAGGATGCTGCCTCACATTTCTTATTCAGCACAGTGCTAAAAGTTCTAACTAGCATAAGAAGTTAAAAGACAGAAATGAAAGGCAGACAGATAGAAATGAAGAAATAAGACCATGCCTATTAACAGATGATATGATTGTTGATATAGAAAACCCCAAATAATCCACAAATCAAAAACAACCACCTAGAACTAACAAGTAAATTCAGCAAGGTCACAGTATACAAGATAAACATGTAAAAATTAATTGCATTTCTATATACAGAAACAAACACATGGATACCCAAAATTAAACACATAATACTACTGACAATAATTACACAGAAATGGAACTCTTGGATGTTTATCCAAAACAAATGAAAACTTAGGTTCACACAAAATCTAAGTCTTACAAATGTATATAGCAGCTTCATTCATAATAGCCCCAAACAGAGAATGCAAAATAAGAATTTCCTGTATTTTTTCCTTATGAAAGCATGAAACCTGCCTAATTTTAATGTTAAATACCTCAGTTCTTCTAATTTGGAGTACAGAAAGTGTGGTCACTTCTGCCCACACTACACGCTCACATAATATCTCGTATATATTAGGGATTCAAAGCATCAGAGGGCATGAATGTGTGGACAAACTCCATAGAAGTTGGAGGAGGAGTAAGATCACTCTAGAGGGTGTTTCAATCAGTAACAGTAAATATATTTAAATGAGCAAGCATGCATAAAGAATTTAGCAGGGTACTTTGCACCTCGCGGAAGTAGTGGGTGAATGGTGATTATTACTTACAACAATTTCTCTGACTTTGATTATTCTGTTTCTCACCTCCTCTGAGCATGTGATGCTTCTTCCACACTCATTTTGTTAGAGCATTTTTGAAATATAAGAAACTCCTCATACTATAATTCAACCTTTCCCAATATTTTTTACATTAAATTATTTCAGTGACATGGACATCCACTGGTAGTGTTCCACACTAACTGAATGGTGACAGAATTTATGTTACTGAAGGAATCTTGGAATATTTGCAAGTAATTAATGCTTCTGCAGGTGGGGGGGGGAGAGAAAAAGAAAAAGCTAATATTTTAAACTCTTGAAAGTAGAAATCAGATTGAAATATGCCAATTGCACAATAAATAAAATACAAAAATGACTTAGTGATGAATGAAACTGCTGTAATATCTTTCTTGTAATTTAAAATGTCATTGTATTATCATGATAACCTTAGATGTACATGATATAAAATAAGGATCTAGTTTGAAAAGCGGATATCTTATATGCATTATATAATGCCAGGTGAATTTACTTCTATAATACTTTCTGTAAGGCCAGGGGCCGCCAACATTGTCACAACTATGCATATGCAGGTTTCCATCAGATTTGGGCAGATGGTAAAAAAACAGTGGAGCCAAAAAATGGTGGGCCATTCCTTCATTATAGCCTTGCCCCGGCTGGCGAGTATAAACGCACAAAGAAGGATCCAAAACCCACTCACAGATTCTCCGGTTCCACAATCAGGAGAATCTTTTCTGGGTTTTCCTAGAATCAAAGGCCCTCACCAGTTTCAGTCACCTCTGGTTCCCTATCTGCACACCTTCTCCATTCTCCTCTGAGCACACATTGCCTTCTCCTTTAGCACCCTGCCATCTTGGCTTCTCTCCTTCACTCTGCAAAAAATGGCTTCCTTCTTTCTCCTTCTAAAAAACTACATGGGCCCACAAAGACCCCTCCTCCAGCAAACATTAGCACAGCAATGGCCCTTCCCAAGTAAGAATGCAATCCACAATCAACTGCCCTGCTCTGAGGGCAAGCACACATGTGGTTGCCCAGCACCATTTTTTTTTAATATATATATTTTATTATTATTAATTCTAATGGGGTGACACCAATAAATCAGGGTACATATGTACAATGAAAACATCTCCAGGTTATCTTATCATTCACTTGTGTTGCATACCCATCACCAAAAGTCAAATTGTCCTCTGTCACCTTCGATCTGGTTTTCCCTGTGTCCCTCCCTCCCCCCATCCCATAACCACCACTCTCTTGTCCATGTCTCATACCCTCACTTTCATGTCCCACCTATGTATGTAATTGTGCTGTTCTCAGTTTTTCTTTTTTTCTGATTTACTTATTTCACTCCGTATAATGTTATCAAGGTACATCCATTTTGTTATAAATGATCCGATGTCATCGTTTCTTATGGCTGAGTAGTATTCCATAGTATATATGTACCATAGCTTTTTAATCCACTCATCTTCTGACGGACACTTGGGCTGGTTCCAGATCTTCGCTATTGTGAACAATGCTGCCACGAACATGGGGGGCGCATTTCTTCTTTTCGAACAGTGCTATGGTGTTCTTAGGGTATATTCCTAAAAGTGGGATAGCTGGGTCAAAAGGCAGTTCGATTTTTAATTTTCTGAGGAATCTCCAAACTGTTTTCCACAGTGGCTGCACCAGTCTGCATTCCCACCAGCAGTGCAGAAGGGATCCCTTTTCTCCACATCCTCGCCAGCACTTATTCTGTGTTGTTTTGCTGATAAGTGCAATTCTGACTGGTGTGAGGTGATATGTCATTGTGGTTTTAATTTGCATTTCTCTAATGATTAGTGATGTTGAGCGTTTTTTCATATGCTTATTGGCCATCTGTATGTCCTCTTTGGAGAAATTTCTATTCATTTCTTTTGCCCATTTTTTGATTGGGTTGTTTGTCTTCCTGGTGTTGCGTTTTATAAGTTCTTTATAAATTTTAGTTATTAACCCCTTATCAGATGTGCTGTCGAATATGTTCTCCCATTGTGTGGTTTGTCTTTTTATTCTGTTCCTATTGTCTTTAGCTGTGCAAAAACTTTTTAGTTTGATATAGTCCCATTTGTTTATCTTGCCTTTTATTTCAGTTGCCCGTGGAGATAAATCGGCAAATATACCGCTGCTACAGATGTCGGAGAGCTTGCTGCCTATGTTTTCTTCTAAGATGCTTATGGTTTCACGGCTTACATTTAAGTCTTTTATCCATTTTGAGTTTGTTTTTGTGAATGGTGTAAGTTGATGGTCTAGTTTCATTTTTTCGCAGGTAGATGTCCAATTTTCCCAACACCATTTGTTAAAGAGGCTGTCTTTACTCCATTGTATGTTCTTTCCTCCTTTGTCAAATATCAGTTGTCCATAAAGCTGTGGGTTTATTTCTGGGTTCTCTGTTCTGTTCCATTGATCTATGTGCCTGTTCTTATGCCAGTACCAGGCTGTCTTGAGTATAATGGCCTTATAGTAAACCTTGATATCAGGAAGAGTGATACCTCCTGCTTTATTTTTTCTTTTTAAGATTGCTGAGGCTATTCGTGTTCTTTTTTGGTTCCATATAAATTTTTGGAGTATGTGTTCTATATCTTTGAAGTATGTCATTGGTATTTTAATTGGTATTGCATTGAATTTATAAATTGCTTTGGGTAATATAGACATTTTAATGATGATTATTCTTCCTAGCCATGAGCACAGTATATGCTTCCACTTGTTTGTATCTTCCTTGATTTCTTTTATCAATGATCTATAATTTTCCGAGTACAAGTTCTTAATCTCCTTGGTTAAATTTACTCCTAGGTACTTTATTTTTTTGGCTGCAATAGTGAAGGGGATTGTTTCCTTAATTTCTTTGGCTGATATTTCATTGTTGGTGTATAGAAATGCCTCTGATTTCTGAGTATTAATTTTATATCCTGCCACCTTGCTGAAATCATTTATAAGGTCCAGTAGTTTTTTGACTGAGACTTTAGGGTTTTCAATATACAATGTCATATCATCTGCAAATAATGACAGTTTTACTTCTTCTTTTCCAATTTGGATGCCTTTTATTTCTTCTTCTTGTCTGATTGCTGTAGCTAGGACTTCCAGAACTATGTTGAATAAGAGTGGTGAAAGTGGGCAACCCTGCCTGGTTCCTGATCTTAAGGGGATTGCTTTTAATCTTTGTCCATTTAGTATGATGTTTGCTGTCGGTTTATCGTAGATGGCCTTTATCATGTTAAGGAATGATCCCTGTATTCCCACTTTACTGAGAGTTTTGAGCATGAATGGGTGCTGCATTTTATCAAATGCCTTTTCTGCATCTATTGAAATTATCATGTGATTTTTGTCCTTCCTTTTGTTTATGTGGTGAATTACATTGATTGATTTGCGAATATTGAACCAGCCTTGCCTCTCCAGAATAAATTCCACTTGACCGTGGTGTATGATTTTTTTCATATATTGCTGGATCCGGTTCGCTAATATTTTGTTGAGAATTTTAGCGTCTAAATTCATCAGGGATATAGGCCTCTAATTTTCTTTCTTTGTGTTGTCTTTGCCCGGTTTTGGGATCAGAATTATGCTCGCCTCATTAAAGGAGTTTGGAAGTCTTCCTTCCTCTTGAATTTTTTGAAATAGCTTGAGGAGAATAGGAGTTATTTCTTCTATGAATTTTTGATAGAATTCACTTGTGAAGCCATCAGGCCCAGGACTTTTCTTTTTTGGGAGTTTTTTGATAACTGTTTCGATCTCATTTGTTGTAATTGGTCTATTTAGGTGTTCTGATTCTTCCATATTGATTTTTGGAAGGTTATATGATTCAAGAAATTTGTCCATTTCACCCAGGTTGCCTAATTTTTTGGCATATAGTTCTTCATAGTATTTTCTTACAATGCTTTGTATTTCTGTTGTGTCAGTTGTTATTTCTCTACTGTCCTTTCTAATTTTATTTATTTGAGTCCTCTCTCTTTTTTTCTTGGTGAGTCTAGTTAAAGGTTCATCAATCTTGTTTACCTTTTCAAAGAACCAGTTTCTGGTTTCATTGATCCTCTGTATTGTATCCTTAGCCTCTATGTCATTTATTTCTGCTCTGACCTTTATTATTTCCTTCCTTCTACTTGTCTTGGGTTTTATTTGTTGTTATTTTTCTAGTTCTTTTAGATGCAGGGTCAGGTTGCTTATTTGAGCTTTTTCTAGCTTCTTTTGATATTCCTTTAGTGCAATGAACTTCCCTCTCAGTACTGCTTTTGCTGTGTCCCATAACTTTTGAGTTGATGTATGCTCATTATCATTTGTTTCTAGAAACTTTTTTATTTCTTCTTTGATCTCATTGTTAATCCATTCATTATTTAATAACATGCTATTTAGTTTCCAAGTGTTTGAGTATTTTTCAGTTTTTCTTTTGTGGTTAATTTCTAGTTTCATGGCATTGTGATCAGAGAAAATGCTTGATATGATTTCAATCTTCTTAAATTTATTGAGACCATTTTTGTGTCCTAACATGTGGTCTATCCTAGAAAACATACCATGAGCGCTTGAGAAGAATGTATATTCTACTGCTTTAGGGTGAAAAGTTCTGAAGATATCTATTAAATCAAGTTGATCTAGTGTATCCTTTAAGTCTGCTGTTTCTTTATTAATTTTCTTTTTGAGGATCTATCCAGAGTTGTTAGAGGGGTATTGAAATCCCCTACTATGATAGTATTGCTGTTAATCTCGCCCTTTATATCCATCAAAGTCTGCTTTATGTATGTCGGGGCTCCTATATTTGGTGCATAGATATTTACAATAGTTATATCTTCCTGTTGAATTGTTCCTTTTATTATTATGTAGTGTCCTCCTTTATCTCTTACTACAGCCTTTGTTTTAAAGTCCATTTTGTCTGATATAAGTATTGCTAACCCTGCTTTTTTTTCATTTCCATTTGCATGAAATATTTTTTTCCATCCTTTTACATCAGTCTATGAGCATCTTTTGTTTTAAGGTGTGTCTCTTGTAGACAGCATATGTATGGGTCCTGTTTCTTTATCCATGCAGCTACCCTATGTCTTTTGATTGGATCATTTAATCCATTAAGATTTAAGGTTATTATTGATATGTAGTTGTTTATTGCCATTTTATTCTTTAAAGCTGTATTCTTCTTTTGCTCTATTCATTCCTCCCTTTAAACTGTTCACAAGAGGCCCCTTAGTATCTCTTGCAGAATTGGTTTGGTTTTCATGAATTCCTTCAGGCTTTCTTTTTCTGGGAAGCTCTTTATTTCTCCTTCACTTTTAAACGTTACCCTTTCTGAATAGAGTAGTCTTGGTTGTAGGTTCTTGTTCTGCATTACTTTGATTATTTCTTGCCATTCCCTTCTGGCCTTAAGTGTTTCTGTTGAGAAGTCCGATGTCATCCTTATGGGGGCTCCTTTGTAGGTGATAGTCTTTTTTTCTCTAGCAGCTTTTAAAATTTTTTCTTAATCCATTAGCTTTGGTATTTTAACTATGATGTGTCTTGGTGTAGATCTTTTTGGGTTTCTCTTTAATGGAGTTCTGTGTGCTTCTTGAATGTGTGAGTGTTTCCCAGCCTTAATTTAGGAAAGTTTTCTGCTATGATTTGATTGAACAAAGTTTCCATTTCCTGTCCTCTCTCCTCTTCTTCAGGCACCCCTATGATGCGAATGTTGTTTCTCTTCATGTTGTCACAAAGCTCCCTTAGAGTTTCCTCACATTTTGTAAGTCTCTTTTCCTTTTTCTTTTCTGCTTCTGTGCCTTTGTTTATTGTGTCCTCTATCTCGCTTATTCGATCCTCAGCGTCATCCATCCTGCTTTTAATTCCTTCCATTGTGGTCTTCAGATCTGATACTGTATTTGTCATTTCTGTCTGATTCTTTTTAATTATTTCAATTTCGTTTTTTATGCTTGTTATTTTTTTATTTAGGTGTTCATAATGACTATCCATTGTTGCTCTAATTTCTTTGAACATCCTAACTATCATTATTCTAAATTCTGCTTCTGGTAATTTGGTTATATCTGGTTCATTCAGGTCCTTCTCTGCGGATTTCTCTTGATTCATTTGGTTTGCATTCCTCTGCCTGCCCATTTTTTCTGTGTATAAGCAATTTGTGGCCACTGGAGTCCAGTAGGTGTTGCCTTTGTGTTCTCTAGGTGTGGTCTATCTGCAGGCCCCCCGCCCCCTCCACTGGTGCCTAGGGTGGTTGGGTATGAGCGTTGCCAGCGACGGCCCACTGTGGCTTTTGCTGTGATTTCTGCCTCTCCTCCGTGGGAGGGGCTGTCACTGAAGCCACAAGATTAGCACCAAGGGTAGAGGTTAGCACCTTTCCTCAGCTGCGGACCCAGCCTATTTCCGGACTTCCGCCCAGAACCAGCAGTTGGAGCCTGCTCGCTACAGTTCCACGGGTTAGGCGGGGCTTTTGACGTGCTCTCAGCTGTAAGCTTTTGCCCGTCCGGAGCTTTAGCCCCGCCCTCGAGGCCAGGGCCCTTCTGCGCAGGGTCGGAAACCAAGGTTTATTGGGGCGGGAGTGTTTGCTGGCTTCCGCTCAGCTGCGTACTTCCGCTCATCCCGGACTCTACCCCGCCCCCGCGTTCGGAGCCCGCTCGTGCACGTATGAATGCTATCCGCGGTTTCTCCAGCCAGATGGGGATAGTAGTGTGGGCTCAGCTGCAAGCCTCCACTTTTCTCGGGGTCCACCCCGTTCCCGCGCTCGGAACCCGCTCGCGCACGTATACTGGCCTACCGCGGTTTCTCCGGCCGGGTGGGGGGGGGTGTGGGGGACTGGTAGCGTCAGCTCAGCCGCGAGCCCCTTCCCGCCCCTGGTCCTAGCCTGGTCCCCGCGGTCAGGGCCGGCTTGCACAGGGCCTGCCCGTTCCTGGCCTCCCGCTTTGTCCCTGTAAGTGGGATTAAAGGCGGGTCCGCAGCTTCCAGTCCGCTTTCACGCGCCCCTCCGACCCTCTGGGCTAGACCGATCTCCCACCGGCTTGGCCTCTGCCCACGCCGACAGAACCGCCTTTCAGCGTCCTGCCGCCCCAAAACCCCAAGCAGCCCTCAGCAGAATAGGAAGGGACCTAATACTCCACACTGTAGGCCTGGGAGCTCCCTCACTTGTTTCACAGCTCAAAACTGTCCAAACGCCTCTTCTAGGCTCTGGGACTGCAGGCTGGGGCTTGTTTCCTGGGACCCAGGTCCCTCCCTCTCCGCCAAACTTTCCTCTCGCCCCGCGGGTCTCTCCGGGCTGCCGTTTGCTTCTGGGAGCTGGGCAGCCCTCTTCGCGTTTTCGCTATTCCTACCAGTCTCACTGTGACTTCTGTGTTCCTTGGTTGAAGAGTCCACTTAGTTTTGTTCAAAGTTGGTTTATCCAGGTGATGGTTCTTAAAATTGAGTTGTAATCCACTTTGGTTCTGGGAGTTGGAAGTTGGTACGTCCGCCTACTCCGTCGCCATCTTGCTCCTCTGACCCAGCACCATTTTAATAAAACTGAGCAAAGTCAAATAACACAAATTTTACAAACATTTGCCCAACACTTTCAAAACACATTTGAGAGTAAGAGAGAGACAGTACGCAAAGTGATAGGGTTGGGTGGTGGCCGGTAGGAGAGGGTAAGGGAGGTGGAGGTAGGAGAGTACACTCTCAGATGTCACCTATATAAATGGTACTACAGCCAATATTTCATTTTCATTCTTGGCAATAATAATCAAGTGACTTCACATTAGAATTAAATTTTCTGATTTAACCCTACTTTAAAAATTGTTCCATTAGCCTACACACAATACTGCTTATATAAGTCAGTTTACTCCCAGTCAGATATATAATGAACACTAAGAATTTCCATGTATTTCAGATAAATTATTGCATATCAAAAAGAGACACTTTGTAATATTTAAATCCGCCTTGTCATCAACCTTGGTTATAATAACGAATTTTACCAACTGACAACTGAAGAATATTCATATTAGGAGAAGCACAAATACCTCTTGCCTCTTTCCAGTTTAAAATAACTGTTCTCTTTTATAAATTTTTTATAACATTAATCTCTGTCCTTCAAGTGGTGTTTACATTATTTTTACTTTGAATTATGATGATTAATGCTCAGAGATTATCTCTTTCCTGAACTTTGTGCTCCTTACTGTTCTTTAAAACATGGCTTTATATCTCTCTTAAAGCCAAACTTTAGCTATTACCAGGTCAAGAGAGATTGAACAAAGAAAAGCTATTTTCTTTGTTGTTGTTTTTTCTAAAGGTGTTGTAATCATTATCAAAGAAATAATGCTTCTAAGATGTCAGCCAAGTCTTTCACTTGAACCATGAGCAAAATTCTCCAGTCAATGGAAAAAGAACAATAAAATTTTCTGATATAGAAAGAGATCATACAACTCAATTATAACTCAAATAATCTGATTAAAATTTTCAGTGTACTGGCTCTGGCTGGTTGGCTCAGTGGTAGAGCATTGACCTAGTATGTGGATGTACCAGGTTCAATTTCTGGTCAGAGCACACAGGAGAAGCGACCATCTGCTTCTCCACCCTTCTTTCTCTCTCTCTCTTCTCCTCCCACAGCCATGACTCGATTGGTTAAAGCAAGTTGGCCCTAGATGCTAAGGATGGCTCCATGGCATCCTGCCTCAGGCACTAAAAATAGCTCAATTGCTGGTTATGGAGCTATAGCCCTAGATGGGCAGAGCATCACCCAGTAAGGTGGATCCCAGTCAGGGTGCATACAAGAGTCTGTCTCACTGCCCTTCCCTGCTCTCAATAATAATAATAATAAAAGCTTTTAATGAACAGAGAAAATGAATAGAAACTTTTTCAAAAGACATCCAAATGGCTAACCTGAAAAGATACTCAACATCACTAATCAGCAGAAAAATATAAGTCAAAACCACAATGTGAAATCACCTCAGACCATTCAGAATGTCTATCATCAGGAGAACAAGAGATAATAAGTATTGGAAAGGATGTGGAGAAAAGAAAACTCTTGTTCACTGTTGCTGGAAATGTAAATTATTACAACTACTATGGAATTGTATAGAGGTTCTTGAAAAAAAATTAAAAATACATGTACCATGTGATGCAGCAATCCAATCCCACTAACAGGTACATAAACAAAGGAAATGAGACCAGAATATTGAAGAGATATACACAGTAATGTTTATTATAGCTTTATTTATAGAAGCTAAGAAATGGAAACAACCTAAGAGTCTGTCAACATAAAAAAGATGTGGTGTATCTATACAATAGAATATTATTCAACCATGAGAAAAAGAGGAAATCCTGCCATTTGCTACAGTATGGATATACCTTGAGGGCATTATGCTTAGTGAGATAAATCAGGGAGAGAAAGACAAATACTGTATTATGTCACTTACATGTAGAATCTAAAAATGCCAAACAGATAAAAACAGAATAGAAAGGTTGTTACCAAGTGTTGGGTTGGGAGAATTGGGGAGATGCTGTTAAAGGTTACAAACTTGCAACTAGAAGATGAATAAATCTGGAAAGTCTAATGTACTGCACAGTGATTATAGTCAATGATGCTGTATTATATACATCAAAATTACTGGGACTAGATCTTAAATGTTCTCACCACTAAGAAAAAAGATAATTATACGACACGATAGAGGTGTTAGTTAAAGCTATGGTGGTAGTTATTCTGCTTGCAGCATATAAATGTATGAAATGAACACATTGTACACTTTAAACTTACACAATATTATATGTCAATTAAATCTCAGTAAAATATATATACATATTTATGTATACTAGGACTATACTGGGGAACAACTCCAATGACAGATTGTAAGTCTGCTTATTTTTTGTTAGAAAGTCAGATTTCTTTAAGAGATATTATATTTTGCTATTTAAAAACTACATCTTATTTTTAATAAAGTCTCATTCTGAAAATAATGAGATACATCTATCCCACATGCCTGTTTATACTAAGTTAATAAGTACATAAATTTGAATTGAAGATTTATTTTACCATCCTGTTGAGTGACAAAATGTTGTTCATATCTTTTTATATATAGACAATGTTTCCAGAATAAAATTGGTCTATGTTCCTGAGGCTGATGTAAATTCATAAACATATAATGTAGTAAGTCTAAGAGGAATAATTATGCTTTTCATACTTACACTCACTAATTTTTATATATTTCAGAACCAAGAATTTTAATTTATCAGTGGTCCAAATCTGTTTTAAATTAACTCAAGGCACTACTCAAATCAAACCTAATTAAATCCCTAAATAAAACTTAAATTGGGTGCAATTTCTTAAATAAGTAAATGCATTTGAGAGTTTTTCATAAGACATATAAGTAGATTAATATCTGTTAAAAAGTGATGTTATTATAGTTATTAAGAATGACAGTCTTAGAGATGCAAATATTTGCCTTCCCATTTGAACTTCTCCAATCTCTTTTATCACCAATCACAGATACATGAAAATTCATAGCAATTTTGTGTCATACTATATTGTAAATTGTGAAGCTACCTATGACTGAGATAAAAGAGTGATATGTTTTCTGGAATTCATAAAGTAAAATATATATTTGTTAAAGGAAGAACTAAGGCTAAATTGTCTTTGGACAACTTAAGATTTGAAAATTTTACATGGTAGAGACCCTAGGGAAATAAAAATGGACTGAAAGCCTCTGCTAAAGATGTTGAGATCACATTTTGTCATTATCAGAATGTGCCCAGTAATTGTTCTTAGGCAGCCATCTGTGTCTATGGGGTTGCTGCCTGCATACTTTGGGTCTGAGATACTGTTAGGAAATATGAGAAATTCCTAACATATTTCCCGTACATAGCTAGGACTGAGTAAGATGGAATTTAATTGGACTGAAAGACCCAAAACAGAACACCATCCTCTTGAGACAAGAGACACCTGACTTTCCCAGTAGACTCTCACTGACACAATCTTTCTTTTATAAACAGAACTCTTGAAAATAATGACCTAAAACTTGTCATATTCTATCTGATAAATGCTTCCCAAAATGTTCTCTTTGGAGCACTCTTTTCACGAAAAGTTTCCCCAAACAATTTTCTGATTAATAGAAACTCATCAGAAAACATTATGCTAGTTAAGAGTGTAATTTCAAGCATCAAAACCCATGAGTTTGATACCCAGCTTGTATTATACTTTTAACCATGTGTCCTTGGGCATGTCTTAACCTCTTTTTGCCTAAATTTCCCACTGTGAAATGTGGATAACAATTATATCTACCTCATAGGATTATTGCAAAGATTAAATAAGACAACTACAGGTCTTACAATGATTCTAGGAAAGAATTAAATACCCAACAAATGTTAACTACATATAGACCAATGGTTCTTAACCTGGGTTCTATCGAACCCTAGGGGTTCGATGAGTCAGTCTCAGGGGTTCGGAGAAGCCTCTGTGGCGAAGGCCAGAATAAAGTAATACTGTAATTTGTTGTGAGTTCATGCACTTTGTTGGTTTTATTCTTTGAGCAAGGTGATGTTCATGCATGGCTCATTTTGTGCACCAGCAAAAAAACATATACCTATGTCTTGAATTTGGGGGAAAAAATCATATTTTATTTATCACTAAAGAAGGGTTCTGTGAATGCGCATATGAAACTGGTGGGTTCGGTACGTCAAAAACGGTTAAGAACCACTGATATAGACATTAAAATAAAATTGAGAAATTCTTTCTAAAATAATCCCTTTGTGAAGACTACCATGACTGAGAGCATATTAAAGGCTCTGAAAAGTACTTCATTAAAGAAATATGTTTAACCCAGTTATTTTTCAAACCTAAACAGCACATCATTTAATGACTCATTAAACTAGGTTTTTTAAAATTAATTAATTAGGTTTTTTTTCGACCACAGTTAGCATTCAGTACCATTCTATACCAATTTTGGTTGTACAGCAAATTTCTTATCCTCCAGGCACTGACTTTGCAAATTTTCCATTTGTACAACCTCTGTGGCTGACATTACAAATCTGTCTCTAATCATTACTTCATTTCTCAAGAGCAAAATGTTATTATTCAGGTTTCCCTTGTCATGTCACTTTGATGTCTGGGTCAGATAAGCTTGGATAAGATCTTCCTTCAGGAATTTTTGTAGTGTTCTGTTTCCCATATAAAGTGCAGCCTCAGTAGAAAAAAATAAAAAACATGATAGCTACTAAATGCAGATTTAAACAGTCTAAATGCTTGTATTCCTTGAAAATGTTTCTAAAATTGTTAAGGCAAGTTAAACCAGTGGTGATGAAAAGCACTAGTCATTCTGAAATTTAACTCTTCTGTATCGGTATTCTGAATAAAAATTCACTTATTTAATGCAAAAGTCTAGCTTTTATAAAAGAGGAGAGTGAGACTCTAAGTGATTAAGGTCACACAAGAGCACAGATTCAGAATCCAAATCTGTGTGAGCTGCTCCGACTCTGCTGACAATATACAGGGTTCACAGGTGAGGTTTTAAGATGAAAAAGAAGGAGATCTGTGGTTAGAAAGCCATGATTTGAATCCTAGTTTTTATACTCACTAGCCTCATCACTTGAGCCAAGTCTCTTCTATCTCATAGACGGTGTTATGCTACCAAGACATACAGATTAGAATTTTTATATTGGATTGTTGTAACTTTGCCTGAACAAGCTCATGCAGAGTCGTGGTCCAAAGACTGTATTTTCCTTTTGGTACTTTTTTTGGGGAGTCCATCACAAAGATTTAATTACCTTCATTTTTGTTTGTTTGAAAGGTTTTTGTTACTTTGAATATGTCTCTTTCTTAACCTATGTACAAAATAGAATCATACTGGATCTATGATGACAGCAGAGTAGGTGGATGTTATTCACTTCTTCTCCAGGACCAAACAGGAGTTACAACCAAATTTAAGAACAATCATCCTGAATAACTAACTCAAGACTAAAGAAAGAGGAATCTTATAACCAAGAATTCACAAAAGAAGCCATATTAAGACTGTTAGGAAGGGTGGAAATGCAAAAAGGGCTGACCTCACTCCCACAAGCAGTGGTTAAGGTTTCAGAGGGGTATTTCAGCAGCAGTGAAATCTCCCTGGGAAGTGTGTGGTTTAAACCCCAAGCTGGACTCTCTTTCCCAGAGCACCAGAGCCAGGAAGAGGCACCCACATAGCATTCAGCTGTGAAAAGCAGTAGATTTCTGTCTGCCAAAAAGAGATGGGAGTCCATAGAGATTTAAGCACCATCTTAAAGGGCCAACACTCAAAATCTCATTCATAGCCATTTACCCTGGGCTGAGGTGGAGGGAGGACTGAGCCAATTAGAGTCACGTGAGGAAACTCGAAGGCTTGCAACTCTAAGGAGAGACAAAGGAGAATGGGACAGCCACCAGAAACCATGTGCTGAGTCATTCACCAATACTGCAGGTGCCAACTTTATGAAATAGGACACCCTCCTCCATAAGACATTACCCTGGGAGAAAGATAATTGCCCCACCTTCTGGGCTCCCTTTTGCCTCATCCTGTGGAGATTAGGCTCTGCTGAGGAGTCAGCTGCCTTGGCCAGGGAGTAGAGGTTTGTGAAGACTCAGAGAGTGACAGTAACTCAGTTGCCTGGCTTTGAGGTGCAGGGATATTCCCCCCCTTTCCCATGAATCTGACTGGTGCTTACCTCTCACAGGAGATTCAGTAGAACCACCCTCCTGGCTGCCAGTAGGCGCACTTCCCAGACTACATAGGTGCTACCGACCCCACTCCTAGTAGCTCTGCCCTGCTGAGGTTGGAGTAAAATCCAGGAAGACTGAAGTTTATGGCTCTGGGGTGGTAGCCACACCCACCACATTCCCTGAAGACTGACCAGCACTTCTCCCTCAAGGGAAATCCACAGCCCCATTCTCCCGACCTCACCATAGGCTCTTTCAGTGACTGAGCCTAACAGGAAGCCAGCAACTGGAAGCAGCCACAGGCAGATATCAGGGTGCCTTGGAACTTTTGTTGACCTACCACTGGGGCCAGTGCTGAAAAAACCTGGCCTTGGTGTGCAACTTGCTCTTCCCATGTGCACCTAAGCCCAGCAGAGGCTGCCCCACACTGTGGATTTCTGTTAGCTCCAAACAGGTGTCTGAAGGCCATTCAAAGGCATTGTCTTAAATTGACCTGTGCCAGGTTCCCTACCAAGGACCCAGAAGCAACACACCAGTAGCCATCTTCAGTAAACATCAGAGAAAATTCCAATTAGCTTCGCAAGAAGCATATACATAGGGTGATGGCATCAGGCACCAAACCCAGATGAGGCGAATTCCATATCCTGTGGTCAGCACCTGCACAGCAGCACATGAACTTTCATTGAGGTAGAACCTCAATGTCAGCAAGCTTGAGGATGAATCTCATACACAATGGGACAATAGCATTCCGGATCCATATGACTGACACAAGGGACATCCCTGAATCACCCAACATAGGTGACCTAGGAGACTATAGTACTGGACCCAAAGAAAAACCTACTACATAAGCTCACCTCATAAAGTATAGGAATCATACCAAAGCTATCTAATACATAGAAACAAATACAGAGAGGCTGAGAAAGTGGGGAGAAAAGAAATAGGCCCCAAGTGACAGAATAGTAAAGATTGCCAGAAAAAGAACTAACTAAAATGGAGATAAGCAGTTTAATAGAGTCCAAAGTAATAATTATATGGATGATCAAGGAACAAAGAGAGAACTTCAATAAAAAGATAGTAAACATAAAATAAATTTAAAAAAAAAAAAAAAAAAAGAGAAGAAGGAACCAGTCAGAAATGAAGAATACAATATCCAACATCAAGAATACACTGGAGCCTGACCAGGTGGTGGTGCAGTGGATAGAGCGTCAGACTGAGATGCGGAAGACCCAGGTTCGAGACCATGAGGTCGCCAGCTTGAGCGCAGGCCCATCTGGCTTGAGCAAAAGCTCGCCAGCTTAAACCCAAGGTCACTGGCTCCGGCAAGGGGTGGCTCAGTCTGCTGAAGACCCACGGTCAAGGCACATGTGAGAAAGCAATCAATGAGCAACTATGGTGTCACAACGGCAATGAAAAACTAATGATTGATGCTTCTCACCTTTCTCTGTTCCTGTCTGTCTGTCCCTATCTATCCCTCTCTCTGACTCTCTCTCTCTGTCCCTATATAAAAACAAAACAAAAAATCCACTGGAAGAAATAAAAGCTAGATTGGCTGAATATGAGAACTGAATCAGCCATTTAGAAGACAAGGTAAAACAAAAACAACAAAAGCAAAAACACCCAATCAGAGCAGCAAAAAAAAAAAAAAAAAAAAAAGATTTATAAAGAATAAGGAGCCTGACCAGTGGTGGCACAGTGAATAAAGCATTGGAATGGGATGCATAGGACACAGGCTTGAAAACCTGAGGTCGCCAGCTTGAGTGTGGGCTCACTACCTTGAGTGTGAAATCACTGGCTTGAGCATGGTATAATAGATATGAGCCCATGGTCACTGGCTTGAGCCCAAGGTTGCTGGCTTGAGCAGCAACTCGCTCTGCTGTAGCCTCCTCCCTCCCACCGCCCCCCATTAAGGCACATATGAGAAAGCAATCAATGAACAACTAAGAAGCCTAAGGAGCTGTAACTAAGAATTGATGCTTCTCATCTCTCTCCCTTCTGTCTGCCTGTCCCTTTCTGTCACTCTTTCTGTCTTGTCACACACATACATACACACACAAAAAAAGAAATGAGAAGAACTTAAGGGACCTTTGGGACAACATGAAGTGCAACAATATCTGTATCATAGGGTTTCCAGAAGGAGAAGAGAGAGAGCAAGGAATTGAAAACTTACTTGAAGAAATAATGATAAAAAATTGGCCTCACCTGGTAAAGAAAAAAGACACACAAGTCCAGGAAGCACAGAGAGTCCCTAAAAGATGTATCAAAAGAGGTCCACAACAAGACACATCATTAATAAAATTGCAAAAGTTAAAGACAAAGAGACAATCCTAAAAGCAGTAAGAAAAAAGTAGTTAGTTATTTACAAGAAAGCTCCTATAAAGCTAACAGCTAATTTCTCAACAGAAATATTTCAGGCCAGAGGGATTGGCATGAAATATTTGAAATGTTGAAAAGCAAGGACCTAACACCAAGACTACTTTACCCAGAAAGGATATCATTTAAAGTTGATGGAGAAATAAAAAGCTTTCCAGACAAAAAGAAGCTAAAGAATTTTGTTAACACCAAACCAGTTTCATAAGAAATGTTAAAGAAGGAGGAGGAGGAGGAGGAGGAGGAGGAGGAGGAGGAGGAGGAGAAAAGGAGGAACATAGTTAAAAGAATAAAATGTCAATAAGTATGTACCTATCAATAATCACTTTAAATGTAAATGGTTTAAATACTCTAATCAAAAGACACAGGGTAGCTGAATGGATAAGAAAGCAAGAACTGTATATATGCTGCCTACAGAAAACCCACCTCAGAGAAAAAAATACACATGGACTAAAAGTAAAGTGATGGAAAAAGAAATTTCATGCAACTAGAAATGAAAAAAACAATTTGGGATATCAATACTCATATGTGACAAAATAGACTTTAAAACAAAGGTAAGAGACAAAGAGTGACACCATATAATAAAGGAAGAAATTCAAGAAAAAGATATAATCCTTGTAAACATTTATGTACTCAATGTAGGAGCACCTAAATATGTAAAACAAATCTTTTTTCTTTTTTTCTGACAGAGACAGAAAAAGAGACACGGAGAGGGACAGATAGGGACAGACAGGCAGGAAATGTGAAAGATGAGAAGCATTCATTTTTCATTGCTGCTCCTTAGTCTCCTTAGTTGCTCATTGACTGCTTTCTTATATGTAACTTGACCAAGGGGCTACAGCAGCTTGACCCCTTGCTCAAGCCAGTGACCTTGAGCTCTAAGCCAGCAACCCCGTGATCAAGCTGGTGAGCCCATGTTCAAGTCAGATGAGCCCGCATTCAAGTCGGCAACCTTGGGGTTTTGAACCTAGGTTCACTGCATCCCAGTCAATGCTCTATCCACTGCACCACCACCTGGTCAGGCTGTAAAACAAATCTTGATGGACATGATGGGAGAGATCAACAGCAACACAGTCATAGTAGGGAATTTAACACTCCATTGACATTAATGAATAGATCTTACAGACAGAAAATCAACAAAGAAATGGAAGCCATAAGTGACACATTAGACCAGTTGGATTTAGTTAATATCTTCAGAGCATTTTACCCCCAAGCAACAGAATATACTTTATTTTCAAGTGCGCATGAACATTCTCTATAATAGACCACGTATTAAGACACAAAGTCTCAATAAATTTAAGAGGATTGAAATCATATCCTATGGGTGATGGGCACACAATACAATCAACAGTTCAAATGCTATAGAAATGTTTACCTGAAACTTATGTACTCTTATTGATCAATGTTACCCCATTAAATTTAATTTCTAAATGAATATTTTTTAAAAAAGAAATTATCTTGAGCATCCATAATGGCATAAAACTAGAAATCAATAATAAGGAAAAAACCCACAAAGATATGGAAGCTAAATAACATGTTACTAAACAATGGCTGAGTTAACAATGAGATCTAGGAACAAATAAAAAGATATCTTAAAACAAATGAAAATAAGAACACAATAATCTTAAATCTATGGAATACAGCAAAAGCAGTCCTAAGAAGAAAATTATTAGCATTACATGCCTACCTCAAGAAAAAAGATAAAATCACAAAAAAACAATCTAACTTTACACTTTTTAAAGGAACTTAAAAAATAACAAAAACAAATCTGAAAGTGAATAAAGAAAGTAAATAATACAGATTGCAACAGAAACTAACAAAATAGTCTAAAAAAATACAAAAGATCAATGAAACCAAGGGCTAGTTCTTTTTGAAAAGATAAACAAGATTGATAATCATTTAACCAGACTCATCAAGAAAAAAATGGAAAAGGACCCAAATAAATAAAATCACAGATGAAAGAGAACTAACTACAGGTACAAAAAAAATACAAGGCATTGTAAGAAAATATTACAACTACATGCCAACAAATTGGACAATCTGGATGAAACGAATAAATCTCTAGAAACATCCAAGCTTCCAAAACTGAATCAGGAAGAATCGGAGAATCTGAATAGACAGATTACAGCTAGTGAAATTGAATCAGTAATCAAAAATTTCCAATCAATCAGAAAAATCTCAGACCTGATGGCTTCACTGAGGAATTTTACCATTCAAAGAAGAATTAACAACTATTCTTCTCAAATTATTCCAAAAAATTTGAGAGGAGGGAAGAATCCCAAGTTATTTTACAAGGCCAGCATTATCCTAATTCCAAAACCAGATGAAGACACTCCAAAAAAAGAAAATTATAGGCCAATATCCCTTATGAATCTGGATGCTGAAATCCTCAACAAAATATTGGCAAACCAGATCCAGCAATACATTTAAAATGTCATATAGCATGATCAAGTGGGATTTATTCCAGCAATAAGTGCTAGGTTGGTATAATATCCACAAATCAATAAACATGATATACCACATAAAATGAAGAATAAAAATTACATAATCATATCAATAAATGCAGGAAAAGCATTTCATAAAATCTAGTATCCATTTATGATAAAACCTCTCAGCAATGTGAGAATAGAGAGAACAAACCTTAACATAATAAAAGTCAAACCCACAGCCAACATCATACTCAATACACAAAAGCTACAAGCATTTCTCCAAAGATGTGGAACAACACAGGGATGTCTGCTATCACCACTCTTATTCAATGTAGTACTGGAAGTCCTAGCCATATCAATCAGATAAGAAGAAATAAAAGACATCCAAATTGGATTGGAAGAAGTAAAACTGTCATTGTTTGCGGATGACATAATACTGTTTATAGAGAACCCTAATGATTGCATCAAGAAACTATTAGAATTGATAAATGGGTTCAGTAAAATAGTGAATACAAAATAACTATCCATAAATCAGTTGCATTTTTATACACTAATAGTGAACTGTCAGAAAGAGAAACAATACCATTCATTATTACTTCAGAAAGGATAAAATGCCTAAGAATTAATTGAACCAAGGATGTAAAAGGCCTGTGTCCAGAAAATTATAAGACACCGAAGAAAAAAGTTGAAGTGAACACAGTGTAAGCATATACTGTGTTCATGTATAAGAAAAATTTACATTATTAATATGTCCATATTACCCAAAGCAATCTATAGATTCAACGCAATTTCTATTAAGTTGCCAATGGTATCTTTCACAGAACTAGAATAAATATTTCAAAAATTTACATGGAATTACAAAACAACCAGAGTAGACACAGCAATCTTGAGAAAAAAGAACAAAATTGGATGAACCACACTACCTGATATCAAACTATACTACAAGGCCATAGTGATCAAAACAGCATGGTACTGGCATAAAAACTGATGTATAGATCAATGGAACAGAAGAGAGAGCGCAGAAATCAATGCAGGTGTGTATGGTCAATTTAACAAAGGAAGCAAGAACATTCAATGCAGTAAAGCTAATCTATTTAATAAATAGTGCTAGAAAAATTGGACAAATACATGCAAAACAATGAAGCTAGATTACCTTTTTACACCATATACCAGGATAAATTCAAAATGGATTAAAGACAATATTAAACTTGAAATCATAAAAATTGTAAAAGAAAACATAAGCAGTAAAATCTCAAACATTTCTCATAGCAATATTTTTTTCTGATATATCTCTTTAGGCAATGGAAATAAAATAAAATATAAACAAATGAGACTACATTAAACTGAAAAATTTTTGCACAGCAAAGGAAATTATCAACAAAATGAAAAGACAACACACTTAATGTGAGAACATATTCATTGATACATATAATAAGTGATTACTATCCAACATTTATAAAGATTTTATAAAGCTCAACACCCCCCCCAAATGGACAAATGACCTGAATAGACACTTTTCTAAAGAGGACATACAGATCACCAATAGACATAGGAAAAGATGCTCAATGTCACTTATGATCAGAGAAATGTAAATTAAAACCACAATGAGATAGGACCTCACACCTGTCAGAATGGTTATCATCAATAAATCAACAAGTACCAAGTGTTGGTGAGGGTGCTGAGAAAAAAGAACCCTCATATGCTGTTGGTGGGAATGCAGATTGTTATAGCCACTTTGGAAAGCAGTATGTAATTACCTTAAAAAATTAAATATGAACTGCCTTTTGACCCAGCAATCCCACTTCTAAGAATATAGACTAAGAATCTCAAAACACTAATTCAAAAGAATGTATGCACCCTTATGTTCATTGCATCATTATCAACAATAGCCATGATCTGGAAACATCTCAAGTGCCCATAAGTAAATGAGTGAATATAAAAGCTAGGGTACATTTACACAATGGAATACTACGTGGCCACAAAAAATCAAGATATGTTCCCTTTTGTAACGGCAAGAATGGACCTAAAGAACATTATGCTAAGTGAAATAAGCCAGTCAGAGAAACATATCTATGATATGGTTTCACTTATATGTGGAATCTAATGAACAAAATTACTTTAAAAACAAAATAAAGACAGACTCATAGAGAACAGACTGACAGCTGTTGGCAGGTGGGTGGAGACTAGGTTGGGAGCGAGGTAGAGGGATTGAGCAAAAAGTAAAAAAAGAAAAAGAGAGAGAGAAAGAGAAACTCAAAATGAAAATATAACTTACTGAATGGTAGAACATATTTGGCAATACCTCTGATAAAGGGTTAGTATCCAAAATTTATAAAGAACTTAAAAAACTCACCACCAAAAAAAAATCCAGTTAAAAAACAGGCAAAGAACTTAAGTAGACATTTCTCTGAAGAAAACATACAGATGGTCAATAGACATGAAAAGATGCTCAATGTCACTAATCATCAGAGAAATGCAAATTAAAACCACAATTAGATATCAACTCACACCTGTCAAAATGGGTGTCATCAATAAAGCAACAAACAACAAGTGTCGGCGAGGATGTAGAGAAAAAAGAACTCTCCTGCACTGTTGGTGGGAAAGGGTGTGTATTTAATTTCCCCATATTTGTGAATTTCCCAAACTTCCTCCTGTTGATTTCAAATTTCATTCCACTGTGGTCATACTTTGCTCCGCCACCTCCAGAGGCTTCCGGATGTTGGTTTTCATCATGATTGTGGGTTATGGTTTCCATGGCTCCTGCAGAACTGAGTAGGGGAAAAAAGACTAGGGAAAGTTAAAATGCCACAAACCTTTTATTATTGTGGCTATTCAGAAAAACTCTTTTTCTTGAATTAACACCCTCCTTGGATTGCTGAAAACCTTTAGTTAATTTCTAGAGTTCTGAAAAAATTGATTCTAACATTTTTTTAATCAGTGTTCTCATTACTTTTTAAAATGAATTTTCAGATGTTACTTTTCTGTTATTTTTGCTGCAATCACCTCAACCATTTTTTTTAAATGTCTCTGATTCAGGGACAAAAATAAAAACTGGCTTCTATATGAGAGCCATATTTTCTATTTCTTAGGAAGTTTCATTGTCTCTCTGTAAAGGTTAACATTGGATCTGCACAGTCCTGATTTCCAAGGTTCTTAAAAGAAAACAGGCTTGTTTAGGTTGGAAATATAGAAAAGAATCTTACCCAAGAACATTTATGCTTTTCTTTGTTTATCATGTATTTTGTAGTCAGTTTAAGGAAAGAGGAAAAGAAGCTCAAAACTATATTTTACATATTAAAATCAATCTTTAAAAATGCAGATGAAAAAGCATGCACTGTATTCTGGGGAATATTTTGACACTGTGCTGTTGAGTTTTTATGTCGGTTGTCATGCATGTGCCTATTTTCCTAAGATGCAGAGTTTAAGAATCACTGTTTAATTGCTAGAGCCAATTTAAGGTAATGTTGTAGATGACTAAACTGGTGCTCCACATATTTATTTGTTCAAAGGTATACAGTAAATAATTGATGGAACTAATATTTAAATTCAGGGCTAACTCAGTGCTCAGGAAAAATATTAATCAATTATAACTCCCCCCCTTTTTGTGATACAGTAGACTTCATTTATATGAAAACTGTGAAGAACCTATTTGCAAGGTAATAATCTTAGGACAATGAACAAGATGGTTAGACAAACAGATAGATGTTAAACAAGTAATTATGCAAATAATGTTAATAAGTACTATGAGACATAAATGAGAGGCTATAACAGGGGACCTAATTTAGACTGTGGAGTGGGTAAGCAATGAGTTGATTATGTGACATATATACCGATGTTTGAAGGACAGCACGAAGAGAGGATGTCAGGCTGGAGAAAGTTTCTGATATGCAAGAAGCAGAAAGCCAGAAGAAGTGAGACACCCTGAGTGAGAGGGAAACCAGATCAAATAGAATTTGAAGAAACAGGCAAAAAACAGAGATGATGCTGAGATATACAGGCTACAATAGCAATGTTTACACTCCTAAGACAATTAGAAAAAACTCTAAAGGACTTTAAGCAAGATGGTGACAAGTTATGCATTTAAAAAATATTACTTCGAATGGCGTCTTTCTGGAATTGTTTTTTGATTTCTTGTGGGTTTGTAACTATTTCAAGTGTAAGGGGGTTTTTTCTTTCTTTTTTTTTAAACGAGGCACAAAGAAACAAAATATTCATTTTACTGAACCATGAAAAATAAATTGAAGTTGGGGGGAGGGTAAAAATAGAACATGGGAAACAGTTACGAGGCTAACACAGTAGAACAGGCTAGGAATAACGGTGACTTGGTGAAGGTGTTAGGGGTAGAGGTGGGAAGAAGAGAGGAAATTTGAGATATATGCTGAAAGTAGAATCTTTGTGAAGAGAATGAGTAAGAAAGACCTATCAAAAGGGACTCCCATGTTTTCCACATGAGTATTTGAATAGCAATATTTCTGGATAGGAATCAACTAGAAGAGAAACAATATTACCAGAGGACAACAAGAAATTATATTTGTGATGTATAATGGTTAAAATGCTTCTAAAACATCCAAATGTTGATGTCAAATAGGCATGTGGCTATATAGGTTTCAAACTCAGAAGACATAATAAAGCCTTCAAAATGTAAGTAGCATTTAAAGTCATAAAGATATATGAACTCACAAAGGGTAAAAAGGTAGAAGGGAAAAGTGTTACAAAGATAAACAATAGCACATAAAGATCAGACTGATCTGGGAAGCCATCCTAACAAGCTGGAAAAGTTTGGCAAGTAAAGGATTTATAGTCCAGAATTCATTAACTAAGACCAAACACCAGCGATCTCTCAGGGTCTAGATATTAGAGATTGGAAATTTGCTACTTCCTGAGGCATCTTTGGACATGTGAAACTGTTAGAAAACTCTTCTTTTTGCTCAACTAAAATCTTTCATCCTGTGGCTTCTATCCAGCATCTTAGTTTTACTTCTGGGGCCACATGAAACTGAATTATCTTTATAATATGGCAGTGCTTCAACTTTGTGTACAAAACTCTTGTGTCACCCAAGACTTCTCTTCTCCACACAAAATGCCACTGTTACTTTGTATCATTTCTCATAGGACACAGTTATGAACCAAGTCAAGTATATCATGCTCCAATTTATAAAACAAATACCTGTTATAAGAGAGCTCAAAACCTACTAATAGGCTGAGTCATAGTCATTACATCATTCCAAGTTTATTATCAAGTAGCCTTTCTGAATTCCATTGAATTTGGTGGACTGGGTTGTTTTTGGTCTTCTTAGCATTCTTGATCCCTGGTCTCACTGCAATCACTTCAGATTTAGCATAAATGTAAATGTTCAAGTTGAGGTCATGATGTCTATAATTTTATTTTAGCATTCCCTTGGAACTTGGCTAAAAAGTGGTGTGGAATAGTCCCTCTATATTATATTCAATCAAAAAATTTTTTCTGAGTTATACACTGTCTTTTCAGATGCTGTGAATGGCATTGGAAAAATGCATTTCTTCTTCCATGTACATTGTTTCATATTTATTCTCAAAATAGGCATTATTGTCCCCATTCTATAGCTGAGGAAACCGGAACTCATGGATACAGAGTTCAAAATCCAATCTGCTTTTATAAAGGAGAAAGTGCTAATCACAGCTCTAGAAATTCACATTTTAAGGTGCCGTGTAGGCTAGTGGTTAAAAATACTGTTTAGAAATCTAAGTGTCCTCTTTTTGAATTAAAGATTTATCACTTGGAGACTGTGCAATCTTTGTCAAGTCACTTAACAGTGTCCAAGTGATAAATCTTTGTCAAGTCTCTGTGCTTCAGTTCCCTCGTATATTACACAGAAATATTAATATCTATGTCTTCATACTGTGAAGATATAACCAGATTATAATGCACTTCCAGACACTAAATTTGGTATATAGTAAGTAAACAATATGGTAAGTGAAGGAATAAAAATAACAATTAAAAGCTTTCCCCCTTCTATTGAGATTGTTATATGCAAATACTTAGCAAAAGAATTTATGTTCTAGGAAGAATAAACATCATTAAAATGTCTATATTACCCAAAGCAATTTATAAATTCAATGCAATACCAATTAAAATACCAATGACATACTTCAAAGATATAGAAAACATATTCCAAAAATTTATATGGAACCAAAAAAGAACACGAATAGCCTCAGCAATCTTAAAAAGAAAAAATAAAGCAGGAGGTATCACTCTTCCAGATATCAAGGTTTACTATAAGGCCATTATACTCAAGACAGCCTGGTACTGGCATAAGAACAGGCACATAGATCAATGGAACAGAACAGAAGACCCAGAAATAAACCCACAGCTTTATGGACAACTGATATTTGACAAAGGAGGAAAGAACATACAATGGAGTAAAGACAGCCTCTTTAACAAATGGTGTTGGGGAAAATTGGACATCTATCTGCAAAAAAATGAAACTAGACCATCAACTTACACCATTCACAAAAACAAACTCAAAATGGATAAAAGACTTAAATGTAAGCCGTGAAACCATAAGCATCTTAGAAGAAAACATAGGCAGCAAGCTCTCCAACATCTGTAGCAGCAGTATATTTGTCGATTTATCTCCACGGGCAAATGAAATAAAAGGCAAGATAAACAAATGGGACTATATCAAACTAAAAAGTTTTTGCACAGCTAAAGACAATAGGAACAGAATAAAAAGACAAACCACACAATGGGAGAACATATTCGACAGCACATCTGATAAGGGGTTAATAACTAAAATTTATAAAGAACTTATAAAACTCAACACCAGGAAGACAAACAACCCAATCAAAAAATGGGCAAAAGAAATGAATAGAAATTTCTCCAAAGAGGACATACAGATGGCCAATAGGCATATGAAAAAATGCTCAACATCACTAATCATTAGAGAAATGCAAATTAAAACCACAATGAGATATCACCTCACACCAGTCAGAATGGCACTCATCAGCAAAACAACACAGAATAAGTGCTGGCGAGGATGTGGAGAAAAGGGAACACTTCTGCACTGCTGGTGGGAATGCAGACTGGTGCAGCAACTGTGGAAAACTGTGTGGAGATTCCTCAAAAAATTAAAAATCGAACTGCCTTTTGACCCGGCTATCCCACTTTGAGGAATATACCCTAAGAACACCATAGCACTGTTCGAAAAGAAGTAATGCGCCCCCATGTTCCTGGCAGCATTGTTCACAATAGCGAAGATCTGGAACCAGCCCAAGTGTTCGTCAGAAGACGAGTGGATTAAAAAGCTATGGTACATATATACTATGGAATACTACTCGGCCATAAGAAACGATGACATCGGATCATTTATAACAAAATGGATGTACCTTGATAACATTATACGGAGTGAAATAAGTAAATCAGAAAAAAAGAAAAACTGAGAACAGCATGATTACACACATAGGTGAGACATAAAAGTGAGAATATGAGGCATGGACAAGAGAGTGTTGGTTATGGGATGGGGGGAGGGAGGGAAGAGTGGGATAGGGAGGAGGGGAGGGACACAGGGAAAACCAGAAGGTGACAGAGGACAATTTGACTTTTGGTGATGGGTATGCAACACAATTGAATGATAAGATAACTTGGAGATGTTTTCATTGTACATATGTACCCTGATTTATTGGTGTCACCCCATTAGAATTAATAATAATAAAATATAAGAAAAAAGAATTTATGTTTTAATTTTTTTTTTATTTCAGAAACAATTATCTCAGACAAAATTCTGTTTCTTTGCTAATCCCAAGTCAGATTCTCTACCTTCTCATGTTTCGTACATTAAAATAACTATAGGTCACACAATGTAGAAAGACTTCATATAAATTCATCCAAACTGTTAAGTTTTTCTTCAAATGCTACATAGCTCAATGAACATAAGTTGCACTGAGACATAAAACAGGTCAGTGGTCTTGAAATTATGGTAGGTTTATTCTATGATTCTTGCAATAAAATGCTGAGATGCCCAATGTAAAGTGAAAAATTTAGTCTAGTTATTTGTAGGTATTTCATTCTGCTCTTTGTTTTAACTCAATCAAGTGACCAACCTGTGGCTATTCAATGCTCTACACATCTATCCAAATTAAGTTAGTAGGAGGGGCAGACCTTTTAACTGAGCACTTGCAGTCTTTTAAATAAAACAAGCTGGATTTTCCAAATCTTAACCAATGTCTTTGACATTATTTAAATGTATCCTGTCAAAATCTGTTAAGTTGTGGACCTATAAATGTAAGGGGGCATTTTTGAAAGGCACAACCAGAGATTGCCATTGCAAACCATGTCCATCACTCCTTTGCATTTCTTCAGATTTCTATATATATTCATATCTAGAGAAGATTTTCTTTGGTATCTAGGGAAGGAGAAGGAAGTTTTAGTCAGGCTTAGGGCAGGTAGGAGAAGAGGGCTAATAAGTTTAACATCCACGAGGGCAGGGTCTTGCCTCTCTTGTTCACTTTAATCTCCAGTACATTGGACAGTGCCTACTTGCCATGAGGCAGGTGCTTAATCAAATTATACATTGGACTGTTAAGCCATAATAAGGCAGGGAGGGGAGTTAGAGAGTTGGGGAGTTGAAGAAAGTGCTTACAAGGAGCTCTGTCCACAAGCAGAGTTACTCCGAAACCCAGATAGTAAAATGTGCCAAAGAGGTCAATCTCTACACCTCTAAATAGTACCCATTAGTTTTCTGAAATCTATGAACCTGCTAGTTTGGGAACCCTCTGGAGAAGGTATTCTTAGTAGAGATATTGGCATTCTCATAGGGATCAGTGCAAGTGATGAGTTCTCTCTAAAAGGCTTGGCAACATTGAACATGGAGTGGGACATAAGTCAAAACACAGAACAGACCGGTGTTTGGGCACACACATAAGCATTCTTTGAAGCAATCACTTAAATAATTATAAGATATTCTTAGGGAAGTACTTTCACAATCAAACTTGGGGATTGGTAATTGGTGGCTTATGCCATAAAAACTGGTGAATATAAAAAAGTAATGACCAAGCTTATAATCACATATACTCATTTCTGGGATTTTAGCATCTCATAATATTCATTTTGGATTTCCATTGGCCTGGGAAAGTATACTTGTGCTTACTTTCAATTCTCACTTTGCAGCTCTGTGAATTTTTTAAAATTTCCAAAAGATACTGTTCAATTTAAGGTAAAATGTTTGAAAATCTCAAGTCTTTTTAGTACAGAATTTATGCCTCAGTTCTATCATTCAAAGAACATTGTTATAGAAAAGCAACATTTCCTCAATGTCAAGCACTTAAAAAAACTTGGTTAAAATATGAAATCATTTTTTAACTTTCAACTATAATGTGGCTGATTCTAAACATGTAGCAAATGCTTTTTCTTTTTGTAGAAAACTTTTCATGGCTGTGCACAGGAAACATTGCTTTCTGAAGCCCTTTACTGACAGAGTAATTGGAAGTGATAACTGAAACAGATTTGCTAGGCATTCAAGGAGACATTTGCCTCAGGAAATTACTGATAATGGACCAGGAATCTTCACTTCTCCATCCAAAGTGCTATATATTGCCAGTGGATAGAGATTCTTTGCTGTTCTTCCCGTCAAGAAGTGGATATTACTTCCCAACCATATATTCAATAGGGACTAGCCCTGTGACTTCCTTTGACTAACACAATGAAGCAGAAGTGATTTTATGTGAGTTCTAACCTAAGCCCCAAGATATCTTGAAGTTTCTGCTTTTGCTCTCTTAGAACATAGCTGACATGTAAATAAGCTTCTTTGAAGATAGCAGACCATCTAGAGCAGTGGTCCTTAACCTGGGTTCTATCGAACCCTAGGGGTTTGATGAGTCAGTCTCAGGGGTTCGAAGAAGCCTCTGCCGTGGAGGTAAAGACACACTTATGTAAAGTCGTGATGACACGCCCCGCTTGGCCATCACTTGCTGCAGAGGATCATGTTACATTGCTTGGCCAACCAGTGCTGCGGGGAATTTAGTGCGCGCAGTAGTCAACGGCTGACGTAGTTGTACGTCGTGTGGTTTCTTTCTTAATATTTTAATCCATACTAAATATGTCGAGCAAAAAAAGAAAGTGGTCGGACAAATATGTACAACATGGATTCACATGTATCACGGAACAGGATGGGAGTCAGTGTCCTATCTGCATGATATGCAATGCCAAGTTGAGCAACTCTAGTCTCGCACAGGCAAAACTAAAGGAACACTTCTTGAAGCTGCATGGAGATGGTGAATACAAGAACACAATGCCTGCTGAATTCAAGGTGAAACGAGCCAGATTTGATGAAAGGGCCACTCTGCCTGCTCTTGGATTTGTACCTGTTAACAAACAGATCCTCACAGCATCGTACAAAGTTGCTTACTTGATCGCAAAGCAGGGTAAGCCACACACCATCGGTGAAACACTCATAAAACCAGCTGCGTTAAAGATGGCGAATCTGATACTCGGAATAGTGGCCGAAGGTAAATTATCTCAAATTCCTCTTTCAAACGACACCATCAGCAACAGAATAGAGAACATGAGTAAAGACATCTTGGCTCAAATAGTTGCAGATCTAATTTCAAGTCCGTCAAAATTCAGTCTTCAACTTGACGAGATCACAGACATTTCTAATCTAAGCCAGCTTGCTGTTTTTGTGTGCTATGTGAAAGAAGACATGATAAAAGATTTTTTATTTTGTAAGCCTCTTACAACAACAACGAAGGCAGCCGATGTGGAGAAGCTTGTGGATGACTTCTTCAGAGACAACAATCTTTCATGGGATATGGTTTATGCAGTTTGTAGGGATGGAGCTCCAGTCATGCTGGGAAGAAAGTTTGGTTTTGGTGCACTAGTAAAAGCCGATGCACCACACATCATTGTTACTCATTGTATGCTGCACAAGCATGCATTGGCAACTAAAACCTTGCCTCCAAAAATGGCAGATATATTAAAAACTGTGGTGGAATGTGTGAACTATGTGCGAAATAGTGCTCTGAGGCATCGCATCTTCAGTGAGCTGTGTAAAGAAATGGGCTCTGAATTTGAGGTACTTCTGCACCATTCTAATGTTCGGTGGTTATCCCGGGGACAGCTGCCGAATCGTGTTTTTGCCATGCGTGTGGAATTAGCCATGTTTTTGCAAGAGCAGCAACATTGTCATGCAGATTGCTTCAAAAATCCTTAATTCATTGTGATTTTAATTAATGTACATGGCTGATATATTCGCAGCTCTCAATCATCTCAATCAGCAGATGCAGGGTGGTGGAGTCAACATCATGGAAGCGGAAGAAAACCTGAAGTCTTTTCAAAAAAAACTACCATTATGGAAACAACAAATAGAGAACAATAACTTCACAAACTTTCCCCTTCTGGACGACTGTGTAAGTAAGATCAACTGTGTAAGTGAGATCAAAGATGTGTCTGGAATCGGAGATAGTTCTGTACCCATGAAACTGAAGCAAACAATTGCCACACACTTAGATGAGCTTGCAAAGTCTCTCAACGGATATTTCCCTACAAGAGAGTCATATCCAGCATGGGTGAAATAGCCATTTACGTTTACTGTTGAGACAGCGGATGTCAATGATGAATACCTCGATGAAATCATTGAAATTCAGCAGAGCGAGTTTCAACTGCAGCTCTTCAGAACAACAACACTCTCGAATTTTGGTGTCGACAAATGGAAAAGTACCCAGTTATTGCTAAGAAAACCCTGGAATTTTTTATACCATTTGTTACAACATATCTTTGCAAGCAATCCTTTTCGAGGATGCTGGACATAAAAACGAAGAAAAGGAACAGACTTTGCAGTGAAGATGACATAAGAGTAGCACTTGCCAAGGTGAAAGCACGCATATCTGAACTGGTCTCCCAAAAATAACAGCAGAAGTCACACTGATTTACAGGTATGTAATTTGGGCAATACTTTATTCTGGCCCCCAAAAAAGTATTTTGTGGATTCAAAATGACAAAAGACAAATTAAATTTAAAATTTAAAAAATTAAGTTATTAAAAAAATGTTAAATTCTTTAAAAAAATCCAAATTTATTTTTAATTAGTAAAATAGTAAAAAAATATTTTGGGGGGCTGAAATTCTTTTATGGGGCTGAAATATTTGGGGGGGGGGCCAGAATAAAGTAATAGCGTAATTTGTTATGAGTTCATGCACTTTGTTGGTTTTGTTCTTTGAGCAAGGTGATGTTCATGCACGGCTCATTTTGTGCACCAGTAAAAAAACATATACCTATGTCTTGAATTTGAAAAAAAAATCATATTTTATTTATCACTAAAGAAGGGTTCGATGAATGCGCATATGAAACTGGTGGGTATGGTACCTCAAAAAAGGTTAAGAACCACTGATCAAGAGAGGGGCATAACTGTCCAAGTTGAGGGCCCAAACATGTGAGTGAATATGCATCTCTAAAACCATCCACTCTCAAATAAGCTATTCCAGATAAAAAAAACTGTTCAGATAACCCAAAGAATTGTGAGAAACAATGAATACTTTCTTAAACCACCAAATTTTGAGTTTGCTTATTATGCAGCAAAAGCTAACTCATACCAAAAACATAAAGAAACCAAGAAAAATAGGTAGATATAAAATGTCTGGTAGGCCCTGGCCCATGGCCCAGTGGATGGAACATCATTCAGGAGCACCAAGGTCACTGGTTTAAGCCTGGGGTCACCAGCTTGAGGCTGGGGTTGCTGACTTGAGCCCAGGGTCACTGGCTCGAACCTGGGGTCACTGATCCCGAGGTCACCAGTTCAATCCTAAGGTCACTGGCTTTATCCTGTGGTTACCAGTTTGACCCTGAAGTTGCCAGTTTGAGCCCCAGTCAGGGCACATATTAAAAACAATCAATGGTACAAATAAGTAAAACAATGAGTTGATGCTTCTCTCTCTCTCAATCTCTTTCTCTCTCTCCCTTTCTTTCTCTCTCAAAAAATGTTAGGTAGCTAAATTCTATTTGCTTTCCTTTCTTATAGTTCTTAGCCAAAAAAGGAGAAAGGGAGATTCTGGTAATAGACTTTCTATTCTATTTTTGGCACCTACTTGGCCCTTCTTTCTTTCCAGATGTTCTTACACCAGTATTTAGGTGCCCAGTGCCCCTGCTCACCCACACCAATTGACCTTCTTAAGAAGAACTTCAACTCTACCCCTCTAAACTTTATTTATTAATGTTTGTCTAATTTCTGATAGGGTCAGTACTTTTGGAAGGATCTATAAACTCATTTACTGCAAGATGTTAATGTTGATAAATCCTGCATCTTTATATTATCAGCTAGACTTCAGTTTATTAGGTTGAAAAAACCCATGTATTTATCATGAAATGAATTTTGATTCAATGATTGACTCTCCACCACTACCACTATTCTACCCCTCTACTGAATGGCTTTGGGAACAATGTTTAAATGCTACCAATCTTAATGTTCTTACTCCTTAAAATGGAGTTATTATTTGCATTTCAGCATGCTTGTGAAAATTAAATATGTTGAATTATCTCAAGAGCCTAGAACCTAATAGGTGTTTATGAAATATTATCTAATTGCTTTCCAAAATAACTGTGCCAAGTTGTATTCCTGTAATTGCCTATGTAGTTTCTATTTTCTTTAATTAGACTGTGTGATACTTTAGATACTGATCCTCTAACTCTGGTTCAGAATACAATGTTGAATGGCTGGTAAATTCTCATTAAAAGTTTGTTGACAAAAATTTAAAAAGGATAGAATATTCAGGAATATTTCAAAGATGCTTTAAGCCTGAATAAGCTTAAATCTGAAATAGAGTTCTAATATCAACCAAAATAGAGTTTAATCAAGTCGCTGTCTTTATATCATAACTGACATTGTCCTAACTAAAAGATAAAGATCACCCATACCTGTGTTTACACATCCACTTACTATTTATTCCATGTTTGTAGGGGCTGTAATAGTATTTAATTGATTAACATGATCAGAACCAATGAATCATACTACCTGAGTTTCTATCTCAGATTTGCTATAAATTAACTGTATGACATTGAGCATATTTTTTACATATTCAATTTCTGCTTCTCTGTAGGATTAGGTATATTAACTGAGAAAGATCAATTTAAAAAATTTAACACAGTGATGAGCACACAGTAGGTGATCAACAGAAACTATTTCTGGCCCTGGCTGGAAGCTTCATTGGGAGACCATCGTCTTGATATGCCAAAGTTACAAGTTTGCTCACTGGTCAGGGCACATATAAGAATCATCCAATGAGTGCATAAAATGGAACAACAAATATCTCTCTCTTTCTCTCAAATAATTTTTAAATGGTTTTACTCTTTCTTCCAGAATAGGAACATGATTTTAAGAAAGACCTGGCTAAGTTCTCAAATAAAATTTCTCCAAATATGCCTCAACTGCAAGTAGGGGAAGGTTGGTGAGAAAATTTGGCAAACTCAAAAGAAAGGCATCATTTTCCAGGTCAATAAAGTTAAAAGTAATGTCAAACTCATAAGCAGTGTTTGATCATAGTGAGAGAAGATAGACAGTAAAAGATTTTCCATGTGTGGGATTGGACAGAACTATCTGTAGGATTTATCCAGATGCTTAAAAAGAAATGATGCTGAAGGAATTCTTATCCCTGAATATTTTTAAATTATAGGCAACTATTTAAAATATGAAGTTAGTGGCACGGTACAGAGAAGGCAACTCCCAGTGTCAATTCAGGATTGTATTCAAACTTAACTAGGAGCATATCAGTCAGTTTCTAAAACCACACTCAACAAATATTGTTCATAAAGGCCTTGTGAGTTCTAATAATTCTTTAAATGGTTCAGTTCATAATAATGAATAAGAATTAAAGGAATAAATACCAATACTATTATCTACTAACCTAAAATATATACCATTTTAATGACCTGGAATCTTCAAATGAAGAAAGGATTATTGTAGAAAGAATAAATAGTTCATAGGAAAGAAATATATTAGCCATTGCTTGACTTCTGTAATGACAAATCAATTGACAGCAGCATTAGCAGAAGCACACTTTGATTTCTGATCATTTTAGAATATCTTGGTCCCCCTCTATCTGGTTAATTACTAATAGGGCACACTATTTATAATTCTGTCTTAGGAGAGTAGATTCATTTTAAGAAAAAGTTACATAAGAATAAATTTTTTAAATTATTGATTGATTGATTGATTTTAGTTTATTGTGTTTACATAGATTCTAGTGTCACCCCAAATGCATCCCACCCTCCCCTGTGTTCCCCTCATCATCTCCCTCGACCCCTCCCCACAGCACCCTCCCCCATTCCCTTCAGTATTATCCCATCCTATCATCCCCCTTCCCTCTGTCCTCTTTTCCTCTGGTTGCTTTGATCCCTCCTCTGTCTCGATTTCATACCTCAGTTCACATTGTTCATTAGATTCCTAAAATGAGTGAGGTCATATGATATTTTTCTAAGTGTTTCTTTCTCACTTAACATAATAGTTTCCAGGTCCATCCATGTTGTCACAAAAGGTAAGATTTCCTTCTTTTTCATGGCCCCATAGTATTCCATTGTGTACATGTACCACTGCTTTTTAATTCACTCGTCTACTTGGGTTGTTTCCAGATCTTGGCTATTGTGAACAATGCTGCCATAAACATGGGGGTGCATTTCCTCTTTTGAATCAGTGATATGGTGTTCTTGGAATATATTCCTAAAAGTGGGATAGCTGGGTCAAAAGGCAGTTTCATTTTTAATTTTTTGAGGAATCTCCATACTGTTTCCCACAGTGGCTGCACCAGTCTGCATTCCCACCAGCACATACTTGTCAGGACTTATTATGTGTTGTTTTATTAATGAGCACCATTCTGACAGGTATGAGGTGGTATCTCATTTTAGTTTTAATTTGCATTTCTCTAATGATTAGTGATGTTGAACATTTTTTTATCTATCTATTGGCCATCTGTATGTCCTCTTTGGAGAAGTGTCTATTCATTTCTTTTGAACATTTTTTGATTGGATTGTTTATCTTCCTAGTGTTGAGTTTTACAAGTTCTTTATAAATTTTGGTTATAAACCCCTTAATAGACGTATGGTCGAATATGTTCTCCCATGGTGTGGTTTGACTTTGCATTCTGTTCTTATTGTCCTTAGCTGTGCAAACGTTTTTTAGTTTGATATAGTCCCATTTGTTTATCCTGTCTTTTATTTCACTTGCCCATGGAGATAAATCAGCAAATATATTGCTGCGAGAGATGTCTATGAGCTTAATGACTATGTTTTCTTCTAAGATGGTATGCTTTCATGACTTACATTTAAGTCTTTTATCCATTTTGAGTTTATTTTAGTGAATGGTATAAGTTGGTGGTCTATTTTCATTATTTTGCACACAGCTGTCCAATTTTCCCAACACCATTTGTTAAAAACACTATTTGTACTCCATTGTCTGCTCTTACCTCCTTTGTCAAAAGCAATTGTCCATAAATATGTGGGTTTATTTCTGGGTCTCTGTTCTGTTCCATTGATCTATATACTTGTTCTTATGCCACTAAGAAGCTGTTTTGAGTACAATGACCTTGTAGTGTAACTTGATATCAGGAACTGTGATCCACCCACTTTATTCTTCTTTTTTAAGATTGCTAAGGCTATTCATGTTCTTTTCCAGTTGCATATAAATTTTTGGAATATGTGTTCTATATCTTTGAAGTATGTCATTGGTATTTTAATTAGTATTGCATTGAATTTATAAATTGCTTTGGGTAATATGGACATTTTAATGATGTTTACTCTCTAAACCATGAACACGGTATATGCTTCCACTTGTTAGTATAGTCCTTAATTTCTTTAATCAATGTTTTATAATTTTTTCAGTACAAGTCTTTAATCTCCTTGGTTAAATTTATTCCTAGGTACTTTATTTTCTTTGTTGCAATAGCGAAGGATATTGTTTTCTTAATTTTTCTTTCTGACAGTTTATTGTTGTTGTTTAAAAATGCCTCTGATTTATGAATATTAATTTTATAGCCTGCCACCTTGCTGAATTCATTTATCATGTCCAGGAGTTTTTTGACTGAAACTTTAGGGTTTTCTATATACAGTATCATAACATTAGCAAATAATGACAGTTTTACTTCTTCTTTTCCAATTTGGATACTTTTTATTTCTTATTCTTGTCTAATTGCTGTGGCTAGGACTTTCAGAACTATTTTGAATCAGAGTGGTGAAAGGAAGCACCCTGTCTTATTCCTGATCTTAAGAAGATTGCTTTTAATTTTTGCCCATTGAGTATGATGTTGGCTGTGCATTTGTCATAAATGGCCTTTATTATGTTGAGTTATGTTTCCTGTACTCCCACTTTGCTGAGAGTTTTGATCATAAATGGGTGCTGGATTTTATCAAATGCTTTTTCTGCATCTATTGAAATTATTATGTGGTTTTTCTCCTTTTTTTGTTTATGTAATGAATCACATTGATTGATTTGCAAATATTGTACCAGCCTTGCCTCCCCAGAATAAATCCCACTTGATCATGATGTATAATTTTTTTTTCATGTATTGCTGGATCCAGTTTGCTAATATTTTTTTTAGAATTTTAGCATCTAAATTCATCAGGGATATTGGCTTATAATCTTTTTCTTTGTGTTGTCTTTGCCTAGTTGCCTATTTTTAGAATCAGAATTAGGCTTGTCTCATAAAAGAACCTTGGAAGTCTTCCCTCCCATTAAATTTTTTGAAATAGCTTGAGAAAGATAGGAGTTAGTTCTTCTTTGAATATTTGGTAGAATCTTCTGTGAAGCCATCTGGCCCAGGGCTTTTGTTTGCTGGGAATATTTTGATAACTGTTTCAATCTCATTTGTTGTAATCAATCTGTTTAGGTTTTTTATTCTTTCAAATTGATTTTTGAAACATTATATGTCTCAAGGAATTTGTCCATTTCACCTAAGTTATCTAATTTTTTGGCATACAGTTCTTCATAGTATTTTCTTATAATCCTTTGTATTTCTGATGTGTCAGTTGTTACAGCTCCACTCTCATTTCTAATTTTATTTATTTGAGTCCTTTCTCTTTTTTCTTTTTTGGTGAGTTCTGGTTAAAGGGTCATCTTTTTTTTTTTTTTAACTTTCCAAAGAACCAGCTCTTGGTTTCATTGATCCTCTATATTGCTTTTTTTAGCCTCTATGTCATTTATTTCCACTCTGATCTTTACTATTTCCTTCCTTCTACTTCCTCTGGGCTTTACATGCTGTTCTTTTTCAGTTCCTTTAGATGCAGGGTTGTTTATTTGAGCTTTTTCTAGCTTCTTGAGGTATGCCTGTAATGTTATGAACTTCCCTCTCAGTACTGCTTTTGCTGTGTCCCATATATTTTGAGTTGATGTATGCTCATTATCATTGGTTTCTAGAAATATTTTTATTTCTTCTTTGATCTCATTGTGAATCCATTCGTTATTTAATAACATGCTATTTGGTTTCCAAGTGTTTGAATATTTTTCAGTATTTCTGTTGTGGTTTTCTAGTTTCATGCCACTGTGATCAGAGAAGATGCTTGATATGATTTCAATCTTTTTAAATTTTTTGAGACCCCTTTTGTGCTCTAACATGTGATCTATCCTAGAGAATGTACCATGAGCACTTGTAATGAATGTCTATTCTGCTGTTTTGGGTAAAAATTTCTGAATATCTATTAAATCCAGTTATCTACTGTGTCCTTTAAGTCTGTTTCTTTGTTATTTTTCTTTCTTGAGGATGCATCTAGGGATGTTAGTGGGTTATAAAATTCCCTACTATTATAGTATTTCTGTTGATCTTATGCTTTATGTCCATCAAAGTCTGCTTTATATATTTAGGTGCTCCTATATTATGTGCATAGATATTTATAATGATTATACCTTCCTATGGGATTGCTCCCTTTATTATTATGTAGTGACCTTCTTTATCACTTACTATAGCCTTTGTTTTAAAGTCTATTTTGACACAAATAAGTATTGCTACCCCAATTTTGTTTTCATTTTCATTTGCATGAAATATTTTCTTCCATCCCTTTACTTTCACTCTATGTGTATCTTTTGTTTTGAGGTGTGTCTCTTGTAGACAGCATATGTATGAGTCCTGTTTTCTTATCCATGTCGCTACCCTATGTCTTTTGATTGGATCATTTAATCTATTCACGTTTGTTATTATTGATATGTAGTTGTTTATTGCCATTTTATTTTTTAAATCTACATTCCTCTTTTACTATATTTTCCCCCCTTTGTTCTTCTTACAATAGGCCCTTTAACATTTTTTGCAGCATTGGTTTGGTTTTAATGAATTTGTTGAGTTTCTATTGTTTGGGAAACTTTTTATTTCTCCTTCAATTTTAAACAATAGCCTTGCTGAATAAAGAAGTCTTGGTTGTAGGCTCTTGTTCTGCATTACTTTGAAATTTCTTGCCATTCCCTTCTGGCCTCAAGTGTTTCTGTTGAGAAGTTGGATGTCATCCTTATGGGGGCTCCTTTGTAAGTGATTGACTTTTTCTCCGTTGCAGCTTTTAATATTTTCTCTTTATCTCTTAGCTTTGGTATTTTAATTATGATGTGTCTTGGTGTAGATTTCTTTGGGTTTCTCTTTAATGGAATTATCTGTGCTTTTTGAATTTGTGTGACTTTTTCCTGCATCAATTTAGGAAAGTTTTTAGCTATGATTTCTTCAAAAAAGGTCTCTATCCCTTGTTCTTTCTCTTCTTCTTCAGGAACCCCTATGATGCAGATGTTGTTTCTCTTTAGGTTGTCACTGAGCTCTCTGAGAGTTACCTCAGGCTTGTTGAGCCTCTTTTCTTTTTGCTGCTATGCTTTCGTGCTTTCGTTTATTTTGTCTTCTAAATCACTGATTCAATCCTCTGCTTCATCCATCATGCTTTTAATTGTATCTAGTATAGTCTTCATTTTCTGATATTGTATTTGTCATTTCTGACTGGTTCTTTTTTATTAATTCAATGTCCTTTTTGATGCTTGTTATCTCCTTATTTAGGTGCTCATTGTGTCCATCCATTGTTGTTCTAAGATCTTTGAGCATTCTTTTTTAAAAAATATTTTCTATTTATTCATTTTAGAGAGGAGAGAGAGAGAGAGAGAGAAAGGGGAAGAAGCAGGAAGTATCAACTCCCTTGACCAGGCTAACCCAGGGCTTTGAACCAGTGACCTCGGCATTTCCAGGTCTACACTTTATCCACTGCACCACCACAGGTCAGGCGATCTTTGAGCATTCTAATAATCATTATTTTAAACTCTGCATCTGGTAGGTTGGTTATTTTCATCTCACTCAGTTCTTTTTCTGGGGGTTTCTCTTGTTCATTCATCTGGATTGCATTTCTCTGTCTTCCCATTTTGTCTGTGTATACACTCCTCGTTTGGGTGTGTTGTTCGTGAAGCTAGCTAAGTCTAGGGTTGGTATTATCTGCCTCCAATTTTCAGTTGTGTTATTTCTAGGTCTTCTTGGGTAGGCATCAGTTACTGTTGTAATGTGCTGTGGCCTTCTTATCTGTTATTACTGGGGTTTTTTTGCTGTTTTTGTCAATGTTTTCTATGTCTTAGCTGGTTCAGGTGTGAGGAGCCTTTCCTTAAGCTTCCACTCTAACAAGGGTTGTTAGGTACTGAACTGGTGCTTTCTATATCTGGCCGCTGAATGTGCCTGCCCTGGTCCTCCCTGTCTGGGCATGGTGCAGATTAGTGGGGGTCACTGCCTATGAGTGGCTCTTATCAACCTTTTTGGAGCTACAGGTGATCCAGATCTTGTGGATGCCTCTCCCTGGGCGGTTGTAAATATCAGCTGTACTCCTATGTTTGCTTTTATCTACTCCTGGCAGGGGGAAGTTCCTTTAAAATTTTAAGTTCCCCTGAGATCCACTTTCTGTTGCCTCTTTTTGCTGGTTACTTTTTAGGCTCAGCACTGTAATTCAGTGATTAGGTATGGTATGGGATGTGGCCTGCTCCTTAGCTTCAGATGTCGTTTAATACAGAATTTTATTTATTTTATTTTATTTTGTTTTTTTCTTCTTTCTCAGCACTCAGTAGGATATAGTCATAGGGCCCAGTGGGTGTGGCCCCTGTGCTCCCATTGTATGGCCTGTCCAATGGGCTAATACCACTGTTGCTGCCTGGGGCATTTGGGCTCGGGTTTTACCCTTGCCAGCCGGACTTCACGGCTGCCACAGCCTCCACTGCCCTGAGCGGGTTCACTTCCACCCACATGCACCCATTTGGACCACTTCCAGGCAGTCCCAACCTGGCAAGTTTGCACGTGGGCTTTGGCCTCTAAAGTATCTGTCACAGCTTCTGCCTTCATGGGTGAGCCTGTGCACCCATGCGGGACCACTTCCCGGGCTGCCTCAGCCTCTGCTGCTGCCATGGGCGGGTCCCCATCACTGGGGGGGTTTGTGGGTTGGCTCAGATGTACTCAGCAGCCACTGTGGCTCCCACGTTCTGGGGGTGGCAGAACCCGTGCATGCTGGCTCAGACGACCCTTGTGGTTGCCCAGCTTCCACTGCTGTTGAGGGCACACTCATACCACAAGCAGGTTTGCACGCCAGCTGGGACCTCCACAGCAGCCGCCACGACTTCTGCCCTCACTGGTGGGCTCATAAACACCCACGCAAACCCCTTCCACTGCCGCTCGGGCCTCCTCCCCTGCCAAGGGCGGGCCCATGCCACAAGCAGGACTGTGTGTGAGCCCTGACCTCTGCAGCAGCAGCCACAGTTCCCACCTCCTCTGGCTGGCCTGCGCATGCTCACTCAGACTTCCCTGGCCTCTGCAGCGCGTCTTGGCTTCTGCAGCTGTGCCCTGCCACCTCCAGCCTGCCCACCCCTGGTGAGCACTCAGCAGCGTGTGGTGGGGTAGCTTAGACCTCTGCCCTCCCTATTTGTGTCCCTAACATGCTGCCTGCCTCTAAGCGCCTCTTTGTTCTAACTGGGGCAAGTGAGCCTCAGGTAGATGAGGTAATTTCTGCCTTTTGCTGGTGATGCTGTTCCCAAGAAAAATGTTCACTTTGGATTTGGGGAGTGACTCGGCCCAGGGGTTAAGGTGTCCATTCCTCAAAGTGTCTCCCCCTGTGCCTTCGAGACCACTCTCTCCCCTGACAACTCCAGTCCTCCCAGCGTTCCCTGCTCCTGGAGCTCCAGGAAAGTGGCTGTGAGCGAGGCTCTCTGTGCAGTCCCTTTAATATGGAGCCTGGGTCCAAGAGTTCTGCCTCCTTCTCTCGAACAGTAGCTAGGCTCTTTTCTCAGCCAAATATAGTCTGTAAGCCCCTTCCAGGCTCCAGGGATCTAGCCTGGGATTCCGATTTGGGGGCTGGGGACCCACATCTCACTGGGCAACCCTCCCCATCGCAAGAATCCATTCCAACCGCCACTCGCTCCCAGGAGTGGGGCAGCCCTTTCCATGTCTCTGCCTTTCCTACCAGACTCAGGGTGGGTTCTTCGGTGGTCCTTGGCTGTAGAATCCTCTTAGTTTAGTCCAAAGTTGGTCTTTCATGATGAGTGTTCTCAGAATTAAGTTGTAATCCACATTGGTTCTGGGAAGTGGGAGTTGGAGCATCCGCCTTCTCTGGCCATCTTGTCTCTCCACATAAGAATAAAATTAATTGGTGATATTCACAAACATAATTACAGTGGGATTCATTTAAATAGTGAAATGTTTGTACTATTAAAGTATGATTTGATTTAACAAAATTGATCTACACAGAACTATTTTAGAAATACACTACTACAAGTACTTAAAATGTATAAAAGAAATAAAAACACATCAGACAGGGCCTTGGATACCCTAGGATCTGTTAACGATCATTTAAGGGTGTTTGTCATATCTGTAGAAGCAGGAAATAGTGATGTGCATGCTGTTTATTTGATCATTTCTTAAAGGTCCTTGCAAGACTGCTGTATGGTAAATCTATACTTATTGTGACTGACTTTCGATCTCCAGGTCCAAGAAGAGCATATAAATAAACATAAAAAAGGAGAAAATCATCATCTGACTGAGTGTAAAGAATGATGCTTCAGTTTCCATCTTTGATGTGATTGGCAGTCAGGAGCAGAAAGAGGTTTCATTTCCATATTTTAGTGTAGCTAATTATATAGATCAATCACATGCCCCAGTTTGCTCAGAATTTATTGTCGTAGCATTTTTCAAAATTATTAATTTAATAACAAAGTAATATTACTTTAAGTTGCAATAAAATAAGCCTAGAAAGTTTTGCTTTATTTCCATTCTGTACACCCAGCTCTGCTAGGACTTGCCCAGGAAGTATGGGAATAGAGCAGTCAGCAGAGCTCTCACCTAAACACGTGACTAAATATGAAAGATCAACAGCATAACCCATTTTTTATTTTCTGAATCTTTCCTGCTGCATCATAATTAACACTTCCCTTTCAAGTGCAACCTGCAGGGCACTTGATAATGAGATATCAGACCAAGTGACTAACGCTTTCTGGTTTGGGTGGTGGTAGAGTACCATTTGGCACTGTGGCTCTGCCGACCAACTTAATCGGCAGTCAGGCTGTGCTCTATGCCTGGGAGATACACAAAACCAAAATCAGTTGGCAGGGACAGTGGAAAGCACAGGAAATTACAGGCAATAGCAAATCAGAAGTCCTGCTTCAAAGCATATGGAAAGTGGTCTGACGATTGTTATTGTCATGTGAACCTCAGAAAAAAAACTATTAATATCAGTGTAAAGTTTTAAGTATGTTGCCTATTGTTGTTTTCTCCAAATAAACCAAAATATAGTGCCTTTGTTGATGAAATGTTCATGACAACAAAGGGCATTTGACCACAGATACAAAGAACTCTATGCCAAAGACACATAGTGCTACTATAAATGATACTATTTTACTTAAATGAACTCATAGCTAATAATCTGAATACATAAGGGAAAGAGTCCAGAAATCTAACAACACTAAAATAATTGAAAAATCAATCCATATAAAAAGCCATGTACCTCCAGCTATACACAAGGCTATACTTACTCAGTTGTTTCCAGAGTTTAAATATTCCTAAGGATAAAACTGGAAGCTCCACATCCTCACAAAACCTTTTGTACCACTCTGTCTGAAGCCCAGCATCTGCATAACCATACTCTAAGCTGAAGGCACACTGTGCCCCATGCTATGTGCAATATTTTAAGAACAAAATTGAAGAAAAATATAGAGCGTTTCCAGAGATTGGAGACTAAACGTGTCTCACACAAGAAACTGAAAGTATACAACCTGGAGAAAAGATTAGAGGATCAGCATGGTTAAAAAAGAAATGGAGCCCCATGTAATATTCAGTGAGACACTACAGAGTGCAAAACAAAAGCTCTATTCTTTCTCTTTACATATTTATCTATCCAGTGAACATTTGTTGAGTATATGCCATGTGCCAGGCACTGTTTACAGCCTGGAATAAATAATAGTGTACAAGACAAATGGGCTCCAAACTTTCCTGGAACTTAAATTTTCATAAGAAAACAAAACGACCAATGAGCTAGATCATTAAATACACTTCATACCTTGTTAAGTGCCATGAAGGATGTAAACTGTTAATCTAAAACAAAAAGATGGGGTTTGGGGGAACCTGCTTTATATAAATGTTGTCAAGGGAGGTCTTGCTGAAGAGGCAACAATTAAGCTGACACCGGATTGGGAAGACAGAGCCTGACACGTGAGGGCAGGATGAGCGTGTAAAGCACAGAGGCAGGGGAGCCCGGCTAGTGCAACAGTGCTGAGATGGGGATGGGCTGGGTAATTTAGAAAAAAAAAAAATTCTATTTGTTTAGGTAAGGTTTGGGTTCTTGGATATTAGGAAAGATGGACAAAAGAAAGAATTTTTTTTCTTTTCCTTCTATAGTGCAGTTTATGGGCTCCCAAGGATATCCAACACAGACAGCCTATGCCTCTGGCTTGCACAGAAAACACAGTGAACTGACATGTAAGGCAAGAACTGCATGGAGTTCAAAATCTTTACCAATATGGTTTTCCTGTGTGCTCTTCCTTCTTCCTAAACTATCTCTAAAGAGGTGGGGTTAACTATGGCAACTATAGGGAGAAGTTGCTAAAGCAACTGATGCTGGAGTTTAAGAACATTGTCCCTTTTCCTTTAGCTGGTGGCCTTACCTCTGAGTGGGCAGCCTCCATTCCCCACTTCTACCAGCACAGTGCTCACATCTTCCCATGGTCCCATGGCTGCAGGGTGACTTCATTCCACCCCTGCACGAGCGTGCTTCTCAAACACGAGAAGGACTGCTATGCAGGTCAGTAAACACAACTGGTTCTGTTTCCTAATGTGAACCCAACTTGACTTAAAGGATAGACTTTTAATTAAAAAAACTTTAGCTTGACCTTTCTAAAAAAAAATTAACAGTCAATATTGAAAACAAATTATCTTTTATGTTAGTAAGTTTTCCATCCCTGGAGGCATTAAAGAAACAGCTTTTGGACTTGTATAATGTTGTGTAAGTGTTTTTCCTCCTGTGAGAAATATTGTTTTATATGTCTTCTATGGCCCTTTTCACCTCTAAGAAACTGAGACAAGAGTCTATTATTAAGTAATTTATTGCAAAAGCTATTGGTTGCTGGAGAGAGAAATACAGTTTTTCTGAGCTGCCTGGGCAGCCACTATACCATAAACCCAGTCTGCATTTACCAATGGTAAAGAGAATGATATTGTTTTGTTTAGAGCAGGGGTGGTCAACATTTTTATACCTACCGCCCACTTTTGTATCTCTGTTAGTAGTAACATTTTCTAACCGCCCACCGGTTCCACAGTAGTGGTGATTTATAAAGTAGGGAAGTAACTTTACTTTATAAAATTTATAAAGCAGCCTGGCCAGGCAGTGGCGCAGTGAATGGAGTGTCGGACTGGGATGCGGAAGACCCAGGTTCGAGACCCCGAGGTCGCCAGCTTGAGTGCGGGCTCATCTGGCTTGAGTAAAAGCTTGCCAGCTTGGACCCAAGGTCACTGGCTCCACCAAGGGATGGCTCGGTCTGCTGAAGGCCCGCGGTCAAGGCACATGTGAGAAAGCAATCAATGAACAACTAAGATGTTGAAACGGCAACAAAAGACTAATGATTGATGCTTCTTACCTCTCTTTGTTCCTGTCTGTCTGTCCCTGTCTATCCCTCTCTCTGACTCTCTCTCTGTCCTTGTAAAAAAAGAATTATAAAGCAGAGTTACAACAAGTTAAAGTATATAATAATAACTATTTACCAAGTACTTAATGTCGGATTTTTGCTGTTTGGCAGAATAAGTCTTTATAAAACAACTTACTATAGTTAAATTTATCTTTTTATTTATACTTTGGTTGCTCCGCTACTGCCCACCATGAAAGCTGGAACACCCACTAGAGGGTGGTAGGAACCAGGCTGACCACCACTGGGTTAGAGGTTTTTAAGATGCCTGCATCCTTGGATTCAAGTTCTGGTTACATCTTTTGGGTACCCCCACAATGTGAACATTATATTCAAGAGAATGAATCCCAGTGGTTCTCAATCTTTTGAATTCAATGCCTCATTTTGATAATAAATTTCTTGTAGTGCTCTTTCACTATCTTAATAATAGATTCATGGATAACACATCGTACCTATATACATAATCTCAAAATAAATAATGAATGTCATAACTGTACTCAAGGGAGAAAAATAACAACAATAATAAAATAATATGCATTTCAATATGTAAATCAATGGGCACAACTACACTAAAGACACATAGAGTGGTCAGATGTAGGTCCTACTTGTAGAAGAGCCACACACGTGACAGTAACACATGTAACAGAAACACACGCAGACTGATTCCAGAATACTGTGTTAGTGATCCAAAGTCCACAAGCAGCTTTGCCAGTGGAAGCATGATTTTCTATAACAATGAACAGCTCTTGGTAAAGTTCCCAAACAAAACAGAATGCAATCTTATTTTAGTTAACAGAGTAGTTCGTTCTTAAAAAGTCAGTGTATTTTGAAACCAGGCCAAGCTGCTTTATGCTTCTGTGCATCCTTAACTAAGGTTCCGAGTTTGGATGATTATAAGCAGAGTAGTTCAGGTAATATTAAAATAAGTCATCCAAAATAGAAAACAATGGTATTTTTCGGATGTTCCTGGCTGCTCCATCCATTCTACAACATCTGGCACCCCTGGCTTCCATCCATTAAATGCTTCCTTCCTTGGTTATTGTGACCATCAGAAAAAGAACACCCACAAAATTTTTGATATAACACCAAGAGGGAAGCACTAAGTTCTTTCAGACTACTGACATCAGACTAGATTAGGCACACACAGCGTGTTCCTTCCCTCCCCTGAGCTGCAAGGGGCTATTAGTGATCTCTTAAAAGGGGTGAATTCCTGACTCAGTGAAAGCCCACTGCTACCAACCTACGATGGGAGATGGTGCCTAGAGTGGTCCAAGCAGGCCCTTTCTTCTATGAACTGACTCAGATGTGAGATGGTGTCGAACCCAGAGAGCTGGAGATGGGTATCTCACATAAATAGCTCTTCTCTGAAATCAGTAAATAAAGGCCCAGCATCAGGGCCATTTTGCAGGTCACTTCTTTGCCTGGACCGGGTCAAGTGACTGAGTGGTTGATTTAGAGCTAAAAGCAGGCCATGGCTCAGCTTCCCCTGGGTTTTACTTGATAAGCTTTCTTCACATTACACATAACAACTTCCTGGGAAATTGTTTATTCCCAATGAGAAGTAAAGTTATATGGTTTACTAATTTCAAAATTACCAAATGACATTTTCTTCAGTGGAAGTTTGAATAGGAGATACATTAATGTTAGTGCCTGGAAGAATCATAGAGAAGAATGTAAGAAAAATATGGGAAAAGAGTCATTTTGTCAACATCTAATTCTCAAAAGAGCTCGAGTATGGATGGCCTATCTACTGCTTATTGCATCTCACAACACAGATATATTGTTTCAAACTGATAAATCCTGAAACCTTTGAAGAAACTAAATTTTGCCTGTTAGCAGACCAAATTCTCTGGATTTATGCAGAAGGAATAAAACATCAGTAAATGCATGCTAACATTCAGTCCTCTGTTCTCATTTTACAACATCCTTATACAGATATTCTCACTCCACCCATTGAGAAAGAGGAAATATGGTCAGAAGTTGCTTTGGACAAAATGTTTCTCCCGAAGCAGCATCAGTGTGTGTGTGCACATGTGTGTATGTATATGTATCTCTTTTCTCTTTATGTCTCTCTTCTCTCCTCTTTCCTCTCTCTTCTCTAGAAAAAAAGCATCCATTGATCTAGTACTTGATTAAGAAAAACCTTATAACTAAACTAGTAAAGTCTTTACTAAAAAATAGCTGCTCACACCATGATGATTATTTGTAGTTTACAAAGTACATTCACAAAAATAAAATTATTTAATCATCACTACACATCTGTGATGTAAGTACTATGGTCTCCAAATTATAGATCTGTAAAAAATCAAGGCTCAAAGACATTCATAAATTTCCTTAAACCATCACTGAGTAACAAGCAGACCAAAAGTACAGTCTCCTGACTCTAGGTTTAGTGCTTTTTCTAATATTACTGAGAGTTTTAATTTTGAATATAACTTATTTCTCCAGCTCAGTAAGTAAAATAATAAAGCTTTAAGAAAAAGATTGGGATTTGCTTAGGCACCAACTAGATTAGTTAGGAAGAAGACTGAAGACTTTAAACTCTGCAAAGGAAAAGTCAAAAGTAAGGTACCAAATGTCCTATGACTTTGCATAACGTTCAATGATAAATGTAGAATATAATTGTGAGAATATGTATGAAACAATTATAAATATGTACTTTTATTGATCAATGCACCTCATTGAATTTAAATTCCTAAAGTAAAATTTTATAAATGTTCAACATAATCCTCACATATCAATTTTTTAAATATAATTTTGTAATATTATGACTTGTATTGAAAAATACAACTTAATTCTTTTGGTTTTCTGCCCTACACAGAGGATATATGTTTAACATAACCTTTACATATCAATTATTTTTAAATATAATTTTGTAATATCATGACTTGTATTGAAAAATACAACTTAATTCTTTTGGTTTTCTGCTCTACACAGAGAAGATATGTTTTAAAAGTGTAGAATTTCCTTTAATCACACATTGAGTGTAAATTTGACTACAAAAATGGATCAGTGTACTATGTATAGTAGAGAAAGCTTGGCCTGTTAGCTCTGTACATTCTAGAATTTTAGGAACATGAAGTTATCCTTGATGAAAAGTTATTTTAAACCAGAATATCCAGACTCTAGGACATTCCTAAGTCAAGATTGGGAGATCCTCTCATGGATATTTGCCACGACCCTGGCATGAACTCAAACTTGGCATGGCATCTCAGAGTGGGTGAGTTTGGTGCCTTCACATGAACAGCCTACACACGTGCAAGAACCCTGCATGAAACAGTCCTCACTGTGTGCCAGCATTGTGCTGTTTTTGTCCATTTTTTCATTGTATCCACACATATTTCTTTGATATGGCATATTAGCTAATATTTATTCACAAATAACATTCATAATTTCAGAGTTTCATAAAACAAATTTATTTCTCTCAGAAAAAAAAATCCCAGTTTGTGAGCAGTATTTCTTCACTTTGGTAACTCAGAGCCCAAGTCTCCTTTTATCTGGAGAGTCTGAAGTCACCTGCAGCCAGGACCAGCCATCTGACCTGTGGGCTAAACTTGGCTGCCAACTGTTTTTTTAATAATCCAAGAACTAAGAATATGTTTTATATTTTTAAGTAGTAGAAACAAAAAGGAATATAATATTCTATGAAATAAAAATAAAATAAAATTTATATTTGAGTGTCCCTACATAAAGCCTATTAGAACTCAGCTGTGTTCATTTGCACATAATCTATGACTGCTTTTGTATTACAAGTGCAGGACTGAAGACTTGCTCCAAACATTGTGTGACTCAGAAAGCCAAAAAATAATTCACTACCTAGCTGTTGTGGACTGAATGTACAACCCCAAGTGTAATTTTCATATGTTAAAACTCTAACACCCAATGTGATGGTATTTGTAGGTGGGGTATAATTACATTTAAATGGGACCATGAGGGCAAGACCATCATGATGGAATTAGTGTCTTTATTAGTTAGGAGGGGAAAGGGGGAAAAACCAGAGTTCATTGGCTCTCCTCCCACCCCCACAGTGTGAATATGAGAAGGGCAACCATTTGCAAGCCAGGAAAGGGGTCCTCACCAACTACCTAATCATGCTGGCACCTGACCTCAGATTTCCAGCTTGGGAGGAGTAAAAGTCTATTTAAGCCACTTAGCCTATGGTATTTTGTTATGACAGCCCAAGCTGACAAAAACACTGGCCCTTGACAGAAAAATTTGCTAACCCTAACTCTAGAGCAGGGGTGCTCAATACGTCGATTGCGATCTACTGGTCGATCGCGAAGGAAGTGTGGGTAGATCACATGACATTAAAAAGATATTTGTCTTTTGATTGGCATACAGGGTAGCCAATCTGACGTCTGAACTTTTGACACCCTAAGCATGAGCGTTAAACTGCGCTAACTTGTTCAGTTACATTGCTGAGTAGTTAGCCTTCAATTTATTTAAACTAAATACAACAAAGGGTATAAAAATGAGTGCCATAGCTGTTCTGAGTAAGAAGCCTAAAACCTACCACTTTCATACAGAATGAGAGGGGATTTTTTTCACTATGTCATATTCTAAGTGCGTTTGCCTCATCTGTCTGTGTGCCATTGCTATTCCAAAGAAGGGAAATGTGGAGCGGCTTTTTCGGACTGTTCATAAAAACTATGACATTGACTTTCCTCCGAAAAGAGAGCTGAGAAGGAGAAAGATGCAAGAAGAATATACAGTATTAAATAGTAATAATAGTAACTTAAATAATGATAATATAGAAGGAAGAAATTTTTATGTTTTGCATTTTTATTGTAGGTAGATCATTTTGACTTGGTCATCTTATAAGTAGCTCGCAAGCTGAAAAAGTGTGGGCACCCCTGCTCTAGAGCTTTCTCATCGTCCGAGTTCTACCCACAGAAGGAGCCTGGGGAACACATTCTAACTCAAAGCTTAAAGAAGCTAGCAGCTTGCCCAAGAGCTTACAATTCCATGTTGTATACCCAGCATTCAAACCTCTCTGACCTCAAAGTCCGAAATTTTTACCTTTTTTCTTTACTATTAGGCTCTTGAGTCTCCCCATCAGTGTACTCATTCCTCGAATCGTAAAACATATGCATCTTTGGGAAACCAGCACTCTTAGGCAAATACACCTCATCACATTATTTTAATTTAACATGCATTGAGCTCTAGTCATGCCCTAATAATAATTTTGAGAAAATAATGAGAAGTGTTTTGTACAAAATATAAAAACCCACAGTGGTTCTGTGTGTAATGACTATGTATCAACCAGTTAATAAATCTTCAGAACAACACCACTGCTTCCAATAATGTTTGATATTTCAAAATGATTAATTTTTAACAGTCCTTTATATCTCTTGTGTAGAATGTCTCAGATCCCATGGGATAAACTAACCATTCTCCATGTAACTACAAAACAGAAATGAAATATTATAGGATTGTCTGATGACTCTGAGGAGTTGAATGGCTCCCATGAGACTACAAAGTTAATTAAAGTGAACACAGGATTGCTATACTTCATTATGGCATGATTGTGCTCACCTTTTTTTGTTATTGTTGTTCCCTCCATAAAGACTCTACAATAAAGGTCAAAATGAGAAAAATAGATAATTTTTTCCAACTGTTTTTGATGAAATAAGTTTTGCTCTATTTTAGGTATATACTTAACAGAACCTAAGTTTGCTAACCTAGAATTCTTTAGAGATCACCACATAATGTATACGGGAGTAAAGGAGTTAGAAGAAAACACAATACTTGTAATTAGTTGCTACAGGAAATCTACACCTTGTATTTAGACCTGTAGAATAAGCTTAGACATATCACTCAACATAATAAAGTTGAGAAAGTAGTAGAGACAGCATCCTAATTTTGATGCACAAGAGACTGAGCACATAAGTAGAAGTTTTTCTTTAAAATAGTGTATTTAAACTATACTTCAACTGTCTTTCCAGCATCTGTAATTGTCTCTATTACTCCCCCTTCTCACACACACACACACACACCATATCCATATCTCTAATAATTAAAATGTCTTCATTCAGGGGGTACAACTTATTCTAAGGTATGAGGTGATAGAGCACCACACATATACTCTGAGGTATACTTGATAAAGTTTTTCATTCTATTATCATAGAAAAGGAAGAATGGCTCTTTTGAGGTTAACAATGTCCCTTGGGATTGGAAGATTCCTGACGTTTATGAGTGAGAATAACTTACCCTGCATACTTAGAACTTTGTATGTTATCTCATTTATAACTTGAAGCAAATGATCACTATTTTATGGATGGGGGAGCTGAGGCTTGGAGAAGACAAATTACTTTGGCAAGAACACAAGTTTGATTTGTAGCAGACAGTACAAGACTTGAACATACATCTTCCAGTCACATAATGTTTCCTCTGGTGTGATGCTCTATCATTCTCCATTCTTTTTCACCCTGCTCTACTTATCAGTTCTTCCTAGTTGCTGTAATAGAGCAGAGTCTGGTTTTGTGGGTCAGTAGTGATTATTATACACCTTTCAAATAACACATCAGACAGCAAACACCCAACCATCAAGTTAGTTGAAGTATTTTCAGTCCCAGGTATCAGAAAAATGGGTTCTAAGTAGGTCAAATAATGAAAACACTTTGTATTTTTAATTATATTTTAATTGATTGATTGATTTTAGAGAGGGAGAGAAGGAAAAAGAAACATTTGTTGTTTCACTTATTTATGCATTTCTTGGTTGATTCTTGTATGTGTCCTGATTGGGGATCTGATCTAGACCCTTGTCATATTGGGATGATGCTGTAACCAGCTAAACTACCTGGCCAGAGCCATGAAGGTAATTTATTGATACACAAAATTATTGTAATAATTGACTTCCAATAAGCCTTGACTCCCTAGCTCAGTGCATGTGCACCAGGGAGCACTGGTGTGCCCTAGAAGATTTCCAGGTGTGCCCTATGGTATTCCAGAGAAATGTGTGCCTGTTGAGGACCAAAAACCAATGGGGTTTTTGGAGTTGAGATTTTGGGTGGACAGAGGTGTGGGGAATTGGCTGTAAGCTGACAGTCTGCCCAACCCCTCACCTCACCTGCCTGATTAGGTTGCAAAAGGCTGTTAAGCTGTGGTGTTGAATTGTTTACACTACCCCCCATGTTCCCCAGAAAAACTGGAGGCAAGTTTCTTCTATCCTTTGTTTGGTGTAAAGTTAAGATGATATGTATGGTGGGGGTTTTCTGCACTCAACACAATTAAGAGTAAAAGGAGGAATTCTTCAATGTACTGATGAGGAAATGAGAGTTTGCCTTTCAAATATATGCCCTAACATTGAAGAAATCATTAGGACACATTAGGCTCATGTTTCTCATAAACACAAGAACAAAAAAACTTAACATACTCGTACCGGGACCTGCTGAATTTACTGAATCTTACTAAGAATATATCTATATCTATAAAAAGATAACTGTTTTGTCATTTTTTATTTTTTAGCCCCTGTTTCTTATGAATTCTAAAAAGCATAACTCAAAAAATGTAACATAAAAATGTTTTAATGTCAGAATAAAATTAATTTTGTCATATTTATTTCATTTAATTACCATAAAAGCATGCTTGAACTTTATATTTTTTTCTTTAATATTTGACTTAATTATTATAACATATTTAATATGTTATAATATTAACATATATTTGTATATAGTGAGCCTACAATTAATTGTAGGATTTTAAATGGGCCCCAATTTCAAAAAGTTTGAGAACAACTGCCCTAGCTCAATGATGTTCCAAGATCCGGATTTTCTATTTCTTCTTTAGCTGCAATGTCTATTTCATTCCAAAGCTTGTCCCTTCAATATCCCAAGATGGAAAACACAAACATCTAGAAATACATGGCTCTTTTTCTCACAATGAATAGCAAATAAAGCAGTTTCATCCCAATGATAATTAAAAATCCCCAAAATGCATTTTGATTAGACAGTCTTATATCATATGCCCAAGCCTGAATCAATTATTTGTTTCCAGAGAATTGAATGTGCCAAATGTTTTAGCCCAATCATATACTCCAGCCTTAACGTGGTAGAATTCAATTTCCTGGAAACCACATGAACCCACAAATAAAAATCAAGGGCTTAAGAAGAAAAAAGGGGAACGGATACTGTAGAAATGTATCTGTCAGAACAGGATAGATTTTGTTGTGGTAACAAATTATCCTAAATCTTAATAGCCTGAAACAACAAATTTTCATTTCTTGCTAATCTTCCATCATTGGCAGCTGGGAGTTCTACTATATGCAATCATTGTGGTTACTCCCAAGCAGGTGTCCCCAAACTTTATACACAGGGAGCCAGTTCACTGTCCCTCAGACCGCTGGCGGGCCGGACTATAAAAAAATCTATGCACACTGCACATATCTTACTATAAAGTAAAAAAACAAAAAGGAAACAAATACAATATTTAAAATAAAGAACAAGTAAATTTAAATCAACAAACTGACCAGTATTTCAATGGGAACTATGGGTGCGGATGCATCCTGTGCTCCTCTCACTGACCACCAATGAAAGAGGTGCCCCTTCCGGAAGTGGGGCGGTGCCAGATAAATGGCCTCAGGAAGCTGCATGTGGGCCGGCGGGCCCGCTGGCCATAGTTTGGGGCCCCCTGCTCCAGAGCCTGGGTTGAGAGAACAGCCACTTCAGGAGCATTGCTAAATACACTAGAAGAAGGAGAGAATTGGAGAAAGCTTGTTCTCGCTCTCATAGAGTCTTCATAATACTTTTGATAGAAAATCAAAAGCAGGACATATGGTCATATGTAACTTTCAAGGAGGAGGAAAACTTTAATGCTACCATGTTCATGGAAGGAGAGAGCCACACTTTTTGTGAAGAGCCTTTATAAATATTTTAAAATATAACCAACAAACAGCCATAAATAACTACCCTGAGTTAGAAAGAGATGTTCTGAGTTCCAACACCACCAAGTGACTTAAGGAAGATAATGTGGTTTTTATGTTTTTTATTCTTATTTTTGTTTATTGTGTTTAAATAGATTCAAGTGTCCCACTGAATACACTCTCCACCCCCGTGTTTTTCTTAACCTTCCCCTTGCTCCTCCCCCAACGTAATCCCTCCTTTGCTCCAGAATTTGCTTTCCTGCTCTCTATAACGCTGTGTTATGTATATATAATTAAACCAATCTCTTTTCCTTCTCTGATCCCATCCTCTCATCTCCTTTCCCTCTGTTCCCTTTCCCACTGATTCCTTTCATGACCCTCTGCCTCTATTCCATTCCTCAGTTCACATTGTTCATTGGATACCTCAAATGAGTGAGGTCATATGATATTTTTCTTTCTCTGCCTGGCTTATTTCACTTAGCATAATAGTTTCCAGATACATCCATGTTATCACAAAAGGTAAGATTTCCTTCTTTTACATGGCCACATAGTATTTCATTGTGTATATGTACCACTGCTTTTTAATCCACTTGTCCACTGACAGACATTTGAACTGTTTCCAGTTCTTGGCTATTGTAAACAATGCTGCCATAAACATGGGGGTGCATTTCTTCTTTTGAATCAGTGATTTGGTATTCTTAAAATATATTCCTAAAAGTGGAATGGCTGGGTCAAAAGACAGTTCCATTTTTAATTTTTTGAGGAATCTCCATACTGTTTTCCACAGTGGCTGAACCAATCTGCATTCCCACCAGAAATGCAGGAGGGTTCCCTTTTCTCCACATCCTCACCAGAACTTATTATATGTTGTTTTTTTTTTTTAATGAGCACCATTCTGACTGGTGTGAGATGATACCTCATTGTGGTTTTAATTTGCATTTCTCTAATGATTAGCTATGTTGAAAATTTTTTCATTTGCCAATTGGCTGGCCATCTGTATGTCCTCTTTGGAGAAGTGTCTATTCATTTCTTCTTCCCATATTTTGATTGAATTATCTTCCTGGTGTTGAGTTTAACAAGTTCTTTATAAATTTTGGTTATTAACCCCTTATCAGACATACTGTCGAATATGTTCTCCCATGGTGTGGTCTGTCTTTTTTTTTTTCTTATTGTCTTTAGCTGTGCAGAATCTTTTTCGTTTGATACAGTCCCATTTGTTCATCCCGCCCTTTATTTTACTAGCTAGTGGAGTTATCAGCAAATATATTGCTGAGAGAGATGTTGAAGAGCTTACTGTCTGTTTTCTTCTAAGATGCTTAAGGTTTCATGACTTACATTGAACCCTTATCCATTTTGAGTTTATTTGAGTGAATGGTGTAAGTTGGTGGTCTAGTTTAAATTTTTTGCAGGTAGCTGTCCAATTTTCCCAACACCATTTGTTAAAGAGGCTGTCTTTACTCCATTGTATGCTCTTACCTCCTTTGTCAAACATCATTTGTCCATAAAGATGTGGGTTTATTTCTGGGTCTCTTTTCTGTTCCATTGATCTATGTGCCTGTTCTTATGCCAGTAACAAGCTGTTTTAAGTACAATGGCCTTGTAGTATACCTTGATATGAGGAACTGTGATACCACTCACTTTATTCTTCTTTTTCAAGATTTCTTAGGCTATTCGTGTTCTTTTTCGGCTCCATAAAAATTTTTGGAATATGTGTTCTATATCTTTGAAGTATGTCACTGGTATTTTAATTAGTATTGCATTGAATCTATAAATTGCTTTGGGTAATATAGACATTTTAATTATGTTTATTCTTCTTATTTATAAACACAGTATATGCTTCCACTTGTTTGTATCTTCCTTGATTTCTTTTATCAATGGTTTATAATTTTCCGAGTACAAGTCTTTAACCTCCTTGGTTAAATTTACTCCTAGATACTTTATTATTTTTGTTGCAATAGTGAAGGAAATTGTTTTCTTATTTTTTCTTTCTGACAGTTCATTGTTAGTGTATAAAAATACCTCTAATTTCTGAATATTAATTTTATATTCTGCCACCTTGCTGAATTCATTTATTAGGTCCAGTAGTTTTTTGACTGAGTCTTTAGGGTTTTCTATATACAGTATTGTATCATTAGCAAATAATGATAGTTTTACTTCTATTCCAATTTGGATGTCTTTTATTTCTTCTTTTTGTCTGATTGCTGTACCTAAGACTTCCAATACTTTGTCGAATAAGAGTGGTGAAAGGGGGCACCCCTGCCTTGTTTCTGATCTTAAGGGTATTGCTTTTAATTCTTTTCCATGTAGTATGATGTTGGTTCTGGGTTTGTCATAGACGACCTTTATCATTGTGATGTATGTTCCCTGTATTTCCACTTTGCTGAGAGTATGGATCATAAATCGGTGCTGGATTTTATCAAATGCTTTTTCTGCATCTATTGAAATTATCATGTGATTTTTATCCTTCCTTCTGTTTATGTGAAGAATCACATTGATTGATTTGCGAATGTTGAACCAGCCCTGCCTCCCCAGAATAAATCCCACTTGATCATGTTGTATGATTTTTTTCATATATTGCTGGATCCAGTTTGTTAATATTTTGTTGAGAATTTTAGCATCTAAATCCACAGGGATAGTGGCCTATAGTTTTCTTTCTTTGTATTATCTTTGCCTGGTTTTGAATAAGAATTATGCTTGCCTCATAGAAGGAGCTTAGAAGTCTTTCCTCCTCTTGAATTTTTTGAAATAGCTTGAAAAGGATAGAAGTTAGTTCTTTTTTGAATATTTGATAGAATTCGCCTGATAAGTCATATGGCCAAGGGCTTTTATTTGTTGGGAGTGTTTTATAACTGTTTTGATCTTATTTGTTGTAATCAGTCTGTTTAGGTTTTCTGTTTCTTCCAGATCGATTTTTGAAAGATTATGTTTTAAGAAATTTGTCCATTTCACCTAGGTTGTCTAATTTTTTGGCATACAGTTCTTCATAGTATTTTCTTATAACCCTTTGTATTTCTGTTGTGTCAGTTGTTACTTCTCTACTCTCATTTTTTATTTTATTTATTTGAGTCCTTTTCCTTATTTTCTTGGTGAGTCTGGTTAAAGGTTTATCAATCTTGTTTACCTTTTCAAAGAAGTAGCTCTTGGTTTCATTGATCTTCTGTATTGTCTTTTTAGCCTCTATGTCATTTATTTCCATTCCAATCTTTATTATTTCCTTCCTTCTACTTCCTCTGGGCTTTACTTGCTGTTCTTTTTCAGTTCCTTTAGATGCAAGGTTATGTTGTTTATTTATGCTTTTTCTAGCTTCTTAAGATATGCCTGCAATGCTATGAACTTTCTTCTCAGGACTGCTTTTGCTGTGTCCCTTATATTTTGAGTTGTTGTATGTTCATTTTCAATTGTTTCAAAGAAATTCTTGATTTCTTCCTTGATCACATCGTTAACCCATTTATTATTTAATAACATGCTATTTAGTTTTCAAGTGTTTGAATGTTTTTCAGGTTTTCTATTGCAGTTGATTTCTAGTTTTATGTCATTGTGATTAGAGAAGATGCTTGATATGATTTCAATCTTCTTAAATTTATTGAGACTCATTATGTGTTCTAGGATGTGGTTTATCCTAGATAATGTACCATGAGCACTTGAAAAGAATGTATATTCTACTGGTTTAGGGTGAATAGTTCAGAAAATATCTATTAAATCCAGTTGACCTAGTATGTCCTTTCAGTCTGCTGTTTCTTTGTTAATTTTCTTTCTTGAGGATCTATTCAGAGATGTTAGTGGGGTATTGAAATCCCCTGCTATTATAGTATTTCTGTTTATCTCACCCTTTATGTCCATCAAAATCTGCTTTATATATTTAGGTGCTCCTATATTGGGCACATAGATATTTATAATGGTTATCTCTTCCTGTTGGATTGCTTCCTTTACCATGATGTAGTGACCTTCTTTATCCCTTACTATATAGCCTTTGTTTTAAAGTCCATTTTGTCAGATATAAGTATTGCTACCCAAGCATTTTTTTTTCACTTTCATTTGCATGAAATATTTTCTTCCATCTCTTTACTTTCAGTCTATGTGTATCTTTTGTTTAAAGGTGGGTCTCTTGTAGACAGCATATGTATGGGTCCTATTTTCTTATCTATGCAGCTACCTTGTCTTTTGATTGGAGCATTTAATCCATTTACATTTAAGGTTATTATTAATATGTAGTTATTTATTGCCGTTTTATTCTTTAAATCTACATTCCTCTATTACTAGATTTTTCACCCTTGTTTTTGGTTTACAACAGGCCCCTTAATATTTCTTGCAGCATTGGTTTGGTTGTAATGAATTCTTTTTAGTTTTTCTTTTTTTTGGTCTGGGAAGTTTTTTATTTCTCTTTCAATTTTAATGATAGTTTTGCTAGATAAAGAAGTCTTGGTTGTAGGTTCTTGTTTTGTTTTACTTTGAATATTTCTTGCCATTCCCTTCTGGCCTCAAGCGTTTCTGTTGAGAAGTCTGATGTCATCATGGCTCCTTTGTAGGTGATTGACTGCTTTTCTCTTGCAGCTTTTAGTAGGAAGATAATGTTTTAAACCTGAGGAATTACAGGCCTCTCTGGATGGAGAAGAGATGAGCTGCTCTCAGGTGCTCACTTAATTCTTACCTCCTTCATTAGTATTTTTGTTGCATAATAATAGTGTCATAAAGTTTATAAGAGGAGGATTGACTAGAATGAAGAAAATACATAGAGCTAAGATTAGATCATAAAAAATGCTCTACAGTACTTTGTTTGTATGGCTAAGCAATACACCCAAGTACCTGACACTCTTTTAGAACTCATAAGCATTCTACTTACTGAAGAGCTAATAGGAAAGATAAGATCAAGTAAAAAGAAATGAGGGACAAATTTTAAATTTAACTTGAAACCACTGGTGATACTAAGATTTAAGAAGCTTATTTGGATATCAGAGTGCACTGTCATAGATTGTTTTTTCTGTTAAACAAACAAAATAACAACTTTTGTGAAATCATGGCCCAAAATTTTTAAGCTCTATAATTCTTATTTAAAAATTAATCTTAAGAAAACATTGAGAGAATTAAAAAAGTTAAATGAGAATTAGAATAACCGAATAGAAGAGTTCTTTGTTCAAGAGAGAAGTCTGGAGTGTAGCCTCTGATGAGATCAGTGAGAAAGGAAAATAATCAAAACACAATTCATTCTTTCATTGGAAAATAAGCTATAATGCCTACACAAGAAAACATTATTTTCAATGTTAGTGTTTCTGTTTGTAAATGGGAATGAGAATCTTAATGGCTTTAGGAAAATCCATCACTTGAGTAATATACAATTTTATGGAGTGAGAAATGAAATGGTCTGAGGGTCTTCCCATGTGTCCATGCTACATTCCATTAAAGAAAATCTTAGAGATTGATCATTCAGTCTAAGATTTTTCTGTAATGATATGCATCCAATTAACTGTAATAGCTTTTCCTGGTCTAGGAAAAATACTCTTTCAAACTTAAGTACTTAGAAGTGTTTATTTCTTACTTCACTCAGCAAATACATGTTATATCCTAATCAAGCAAAGTCTCTGATCTGGGGACAGAGTGGTGAACAGTACAGGCAGGAGTTCACCTTGTTAAACTCCTTATATAAGCAAGAGTCCTCGGAGTTAGGCCTGGGCTTATGTCCCCTAAGCCATGGCCCGGTGTAAAAGTGGGTTAAGGTTAGGTTCATGGCTGTGGAGTCAAAGCTCATGGATATCCCGAAGTCAGCCTTCAATATGAAAGGAATGTTGCAACTACAAGAAAACCTTGAAATTGAGTAAAAGAAAAACAAAATTCCAAAGGTCCTAGGTGGCACGATATGCAGACAGAAACAAGGAGGGAAGAGAATAATAACAGCTAATGATTACATTAGGCTCTTTAGGAGCCTTGCTCACTTCTACCGTCTAAACCTCACATGAAACCTCACTTTCATTACCCCTATTTTATAACTGAGAAAACAGAAATAGAGACACGGAAGCTAAGTGACTTACCTCAAATCAGTCCATCAGCCTAGGTCTAAAGCTTGTGATCTTAACCACATGATGCTATTAACAAAAGTAAAATGGAGCAAAAAGCTTCATTTCTCTTTTTAAGGGCTGGAAAATATTCCATTTGTGAAGCATTGGCAGCAACTTGTCTACCTAGGAAGTAAATCATTTACTTTTGGAAATAGTATGATTAGTCTAGAAGCATGAGAGATTAACAAAAGCCACATCCACATCAGACTAGTTCTAGCAATGTGAAGTTGGCCAGTTTTCCAATACTAGAGGCCAAGTATCATAATATCTTGGTAAAGCATGGAGTTGAAAAGGAATAAGGGATATAGAATATGTGAATAATTAAAGGATGACCTATAAATGACTACAGTTTAATCAATTCTTCTTTTTAAACTTCTATTTTCTTAAGTGATTACTGATGTTCTTTGTAAAAGAATTAGCAGTCTTTTGGCTCTGGTTGGTTGACTCAATAGTAGAGTGTCAGCCTGCCATGTGGATGTCCTGGGTTCGATTCCCAGTCAGGGCACACAGGAGAAGTGACCATCTGCTTCTCTACCCCCTCCCCTTCCCTCTTTCTCTCTCTCTTCTCAGGCAGCCATGGATCAATTCATCTAAGGGCATTGGCTCCAGGTGCTGAGGATGACTTCATGGAGCTTCCACCTTAGGTGCTAAAAGTAACTCAGTTGTGAGCATGGCCTCAATGAGGAGAGCAACGGCCCCAGACAGGGGTTGCCAGGTGGATCTGGTTGGGGCATATGCTGGACTCTGTCTCTCTATCTTACCTTCTCTCACTTGGATAACAAAAAGAATAAAGAAGTATTAGCAATCTTTTAATGAAGCAAAATAAATAACAATTATACAATTCCTGAAAGAATTCAGAATGTCTTAAGAAAGCCTATCAGGACATATACTGCACTGCTTGCCTCCCTGCATCTTGTATGGGACTGGGGAATGGCGTGTTCATGCAATGGCAATTCATTGGTAGGATTCACCAGATGAATCCAACGCTTCTAACTGAAAATATATCCCTATGCACCCTCAATTATTTTTACAAATTTTGCTCTATTTCTGGTGTTCAAACCATGGAACAAAGACAAAATAAAAACAAAAATACCCCCACAGCTATCAAGAGAAAATTATGGGTTTGGGACATAGTCAGTAGTGTGTATTTACTTAAATATTCCCATTAACTAAAGGCACAAGACTCCTACAGTCTCAGGGTGTTTTGCAGGATGCTCACTTAAATCTGAATTTTATAAAAACAATAAATATATACACACGTGTGTGTGTGTTTGTGTGTGTGTGTGTGTGTGTGTGTGTGTGTGTGTGTGTGTGTGTGTGTGTGTGAAGATAAGTATGTCCCAAGAATTGTGTTTGGTCAAAGAAACAGGGACAAAGCTGTGGTACCAAATGTGTGTCGGCCTGTGGTTCTAGTGCCCTGAGTAAGTTGCCTGGCCACACTGAACCTCAGTTTCTTCATTTGCAAAAGGTGAAGAGCTGGACCAGTTGAATTTTGAGGATCTCTTTTTCTGTACATTTCTAGATTCTAGTAGTCTCTAACAGTCCAGATTACATGAGAAAAGAAAGTATGACATCATTGTTTATAAATGTCCTGTGAGGCTGAGAAATGAATTACAAAGTAATTACCATTCTCTCCAAGAAAAGGAACAGCAACAAATTAGACAGATGACAGGGCAGGACGTGCTCTCTCCCGGAGAGTTTCAACCAGAGGAGGGCTGTGCCCTGGGGTGTGCTCCTCTCAGGAAGTCTCCTAACGTTCTCCTTGGAGTTTACCATTTGCCTCACCACAGGGTTCCAAAATTAAGAACCAGCCTCTTTCACGAAGAGGCATTTATAAAAAGCTAAAATACCAAGAGATGTAGAAAAAAATGCTTTTAAAGGTGTGTTTGCATTTATTTAGGGATGGAATGCTGAATGTGTTGTAGCACAAGAAATTTTGGGGACTTTTAATTTTATTTTGTTTTGTTTTTTCTTTTTTGTAGGCTAAGATACAGCCCTGCTGTTTATCTAACCGCAGTTCTAAATTGCACCCCTCACCCCCTTCCTCTAAGAGTTCTGTATGAAAGATTAACCCAGCGCCTTTATTGCTCCACTGTTGATAATTGCTCGGCATTCCTCCGTTCTGGCTCCAGGTAAGTCAGAAACACTATAAATTACATGGGATATACATGTAAACTGAATACCAACAATCCTTCTCTTCCTGGGCATTAAAACATAAATCTTCGATTCCTATATATTCTGAACACTATTTCTCTTTAGAGAGGGATAAAAATACAAAGCAATTTTCCAATGTAGCAAGAAAAGGGAGGGAAATCTATTCATAACAAAAGCACAAACGCAAAGATACAGGGTTAATTTGGGAAACACACTATGTAGCATAGGAGAGACCTTGTGAAGTTTTTGATTAGGGAAATACATCACACGCAAACACAGATGTTTACTGGGTTAAGTGGAATCTTCCTCCAGAAATTGTAGTTTAAATGAAAGAGAACTCAGTTGAATCCTGAAAGTGATTCTCTGCAACAAAAGCACTACAACTGCTATGCCTAATCATAACAGAATAAAAGGTGGACAGGGTTCACTTCCTTTGGTCACTGAGGACTGAAAAATTAAACCACAAACTCTACATTAGGCTTGTCCATTCAGAGGACTTTAATTCCATCTAATCTTGTAGGTTGTCCTGGGTATCTTGCATATTTTGTTCATATCTTGTTCCTATTTCCTGGGTCACATACACAGGACAGTGAGCAGAATAGACTCAGAACTAATATAAGTCTCAGTCAGGGTTTCTCATCGTTATCATTTGGGTAAAATACTCCTTGTTACTGGGGGGTGGGGGGTGGGGTTCTCCTATACACTATGGGATGCTAAGCAGCAAATCTTGGCTTCTAATCAGTAGATGAAACACAACCCTTCCCCCAGTTGTGACACCAAATAAGTTCCCAGGGACAAAGGCAAAATCAATTGAGCAAAGTCATGAAAAGAAGGACTTAGACTCTGGCAAAATAACACTTCCAAATAAATATACAAAAGGTGTCCATATTTCTTCTGTGTTGTGCCACCCTCATGGTAATAAGGGCAACTTTATATACTGTATTGTTTATTCAGGCACCATAAACATTTATGGCAAACAAAATGTGTTGACTATACATACAGTGGTACCTTGAGATACAAATTTAATTTGTTCTGTAACCGAGCTCATAAATCAGTCAACTCATATATCAAACTGCCAATACTGGACCCGTGCACCAACTAGCAGCAGCTTCCCAAATCACCACTCGTATCTTGGAATTTTGCTCGGATCTCAAACAAAACTACAGACCAAGTCGCAGCTCATATCCTAAAATATATATATATATATATATATATTGGTCTGTTCGTATCTCAAGGTACCACCATATTTGCATGTAGTATTTTTGTTTCTATCTTATTTGAATGTTGCTTTCTTAACTATTCACTCTCAATATGATCTCTACCTCTCTCTGAAACCCAGTTTTCTACATACAACAGATTGTTTTAATATGCTTGTATATTCCTGCAATATCTAGCCCTGCCTCTTCCTCCAAGCCTCCTCTCCTCTTTCTACACCACATGTGTTCTCAAATGCATTGTGCTGTCACCTTAGTCAGTTTGTCAGCCTGGAATACACATCTCCCCACAAGACTGAGCTCACTAAGAACAGAACTAGTGGGTTTCTCTTTTTATTTTAAAAACTAAGCACAGTCCCTGGAATAAAAATGTTCTTTTTTCTTTTTTCAAATAATGAAATAAATTTATAATAATAACCATGAAGAACTCTTTGGTGGCACCTCTGCTTTCTCCCAGGATACAAATCACCTGTACTTCTTCAATTAGTTCCTGTTTGTAGTCAAAGGTTAGATAATAGAGTTGATTTAAAGAACAATTGTTCTCCATTTTCCCCCTGAAAATCTAGAACTATAGTTTTTAGAAAATGGGTTTCTTTGTATTTAGTTCCATGATAAGTTTTAAGTTTTTAGCAGTGGTGGGATTCAAATAATTTAACAACTGATTCTCGGCCCTAATGACCATTTTAAGTATATAAAAAAAGATAGATAAACTGAAAAGTGGTTTATTGTTTCATGCATTTAATACTTCAATAAGAACAATTTAAAAACACACAAAACTAGATTGTTATAAGAAAGAGTTTTAAAATATTAATGAAAAAATATTAAATAATACCTGACAAAAAGCAATAAAATCTATTTAAAATATTTCCATATTGCCTAATAAAATCATTTTTGGACCTTAATGTATTAGCTCATGTACATGTTAAAGCATAGGTAATTAAACCCTTATAGATAAGATTGGCTTGACTGGATTCAAAGGTATAATGAGTTTTATGAAATGAATAAATAAATATTATAAGCGTAGTTCTGTCAAATTTTTCCACCTATGGGCAGAATGAACATTACTACTGGTTCTTAGGATATGCTGTAGCACAGATGAATGTTACAAAAGAGTAAGGAATGTAAATTTGTGATTTTCACATTGGGCGGCTGCCCAGGTGCCCACCTAAGAAAACCCTGATTACAAATGCCATTTTAACAACCAGTTTGCCAAATTCAAAAACTTAGGTATCAGTTCTATTGAACTGGTGCAAACTGGCTGAATCCCACCACCAGTTTTTAATTGAAGGGTGTGTTGTATAATGAGTCAGAAAGTTTTAAAATAGTGAAAGGAGAAACTGCGCCTAAAAACTCAGGTGCTTTAAAATTTCTCTGAGTCCTTTATATATTTTGGATATTGACCCCTTTTCAGAATGGCTGTTTGCAAATATCTTCTCTCATTCGGTTGGCTGCCTTTTTGTTTGTCGATAGTTTCTTTTACTGTGCAGAAGCTTTTTAGTTTGATATATTCCCATTTATTTATTTTTGCCTTTAGTCCCTTGCCTTTAGGGTCAAATTCATAAAATTCTCTCTAAGACCAAGGTCTACAAGTTTAGTACCTGTTTTCTTCTATGAAACTTATTGTTTCAGGTCTTATCTTCAATCCATTTTGAGTTAATATTTGTATAAGGGGACAAACAGTAGTTTAATTTCATTCTTTTGCATTTGGCTTTCCAATTTTCTGAGAACCATTTATTTAACAGGCATTCTTTTCTCCATCGTGTGTTTTTAACACCTTTGTCAAAAATTATTTACCCATATACATGTGTATTTAATTCTGGGTTCTTGATTTTTGTTTCATTTGTCTGTTTGTTTTTCTGTCAATTCAATGCTGTTTGGGTGATTGTCACTTCGTAGTATAATTTGATGTCAGGGAGTCTGATACCTCCAGATATTTTGTGGAGGTTTTTTATTTATTTTTTTATTCTCAGAATTGCTTTGGCTACTCAGATTTAATACAATCCTCATAGACATCTGTTAATTTTTGTTCAATTTCTTTGTTTTTAATGCCATTTTGATGGCATTGGGTTTTTTTATGGGATTTCATTAAATCTTCACTTTGCTTTGGGTAACATGGCCATTTTTAGCAATGGTGATACAACTGAACACTCACACAAAAAAACAAAATCCACAGACAATTCCATTAAAAATGGGCAGCAGAGGACTTGAATATGTCTTCTCCCAAGAAGACATACAAATGGCAACAGGTATATGAAAAGATGCTCAAGTTCACTAGCTATTAGGTAAATGCAAATTAAAACTACAATGAGATACCATCTCACACCTGTTGCAATTGCTATTATCAACAAGACTAGTAATAACAAGTATTGGAGTGGTTGTAAAGGAAAAAGAACCCTCATTCACTGCTGGTGGGAATGTAAACTGATACAGCCATTATGGAAAACAATATGGAGATTCCTTAAAAAAATAAGAATAGAGTTACCATATGACCCAGCAACCCTTCTGGGTATGTACCTGAAAAATTTGAAAATTCTTATTTGCGAAGACACATGCACCCCTATGCTCACTACAGCATTATTCGCAGTGGCCAAGACATGGAAACAACCAAAGTGCCCCTCAATAGACGACTGGATAAAGAAGATGTGGTACATTTATACAATGGAATACTATTCAGCCATAAGAAAAGATGAAATACAGTCACTTGGGACAACACAGATAGACCTTGACAATTGTCATGCTAAGTAAAATAAGTCAGGCAGGAAAATGTCAAGAACAATATAATTCTACTCATATAGATTATAAAACTGAGAGCAACAAATAAACAAAAAAACCCAAACAATAAAAACTCATAGATACAGACAACAGTATGGTCACTACCATAAGGAAGGGTAGAAGGGGGATATTTAAGGCTAAAGGGGATCAAATATATGATTTGAATTCCATAACCACTCAATACAACATAAAGATGATGTCTTACAGAATAGTATACTTGAAACCTATATAATCTTATTGACCAATGTTACACCAATAAATTTAACAAAAAATTAATAACACTTTTCTGGCATTAAGTTGTTTGCATGTGATTGGGCAAATTAAGTAGAGAGATGTAAAATAAACCAATAAGATGTTTACCTTAAAAAAAGTAAGTCTAATAAAAATAAAGTTTCTTTGGAAATACAGGAAATATTATAAAGAACTAAAGAAAACACTTCACTAATTAATTAGGATCAAATTTTACATTTTGTTTTGCTTTTTTTGCCGAAAAGGGCTCCTCTCTCAGCCACGTTCCTCTGTTTTAAACTGTAAAAATTATACAATGCCCTTGTGAGCCAGAGAAGCCAGTGTTCTCCTTTATTCAGAGAGAAAACGGGCCATAAATAAAGATTCTAGATTTAGGAGTAAACTGAAATTATTTTCCTCTTTTCATTGCCACATTAACAATATTTTGGTTTATGAAAGAATGGATAAAGTGAAATTCCTATCAATGCCTTATAGCTGCCAGAAGCCAAGAAAATAATTTAAATAAAGTCCAATGGCAAAGAAAGCATGAACTGTGAAACGCAGCAAAACCAAATTAAGTTAGGTTTCATCAGTCACCAAAATCAACCCTGCATTTCATCAACTCATGCAGAATGGGTCCAAAGAAATATGCTGGGGCCTGACCTGTGGTGGCGCAGTAGATAAAGCATCGACCTGGAATGCTGAGGTCGCTAGTTCAAAACCCTGGGCTTGCCCAGTCAAGGCACATATGGGAGTTGATGCTTCCTGCTTCTCCCCCTTCTCTCTCTCCTCTAAAATGAATAAATAAATAAAAATTAAAAAAAAAAAAGAAATATGCTGGGAGTCATACACTAAAATAAAGGACAGAAATAAAACACCAAGTTTGCATTTTATTTTCTAAACATGTGTCTTTACCTTTGGTAAACAAGGAGCATATGAAAACACACCTCTAGCTAAGACAATGTCTGGCCAAGAACTGCTATAAAAGATATATAGTAGTGAGGCAGGTATGCTCAAAGGCAGGAATTTGCAAAGATTATGCTGTAAGGGCTAAATAGTAAATAGTTTAGGCTTTGCAAAGAGTATGGTGTCTGTTGCAACTACTCAACTCTGCCTTTGTCATGGGAGAGGGGCTACAAATAACACTAAGGAATGAGTATGGCTATGTTCCAATAAAACTTTATTTACAAAAAAGAAAAAAACAGACAATGGGCTGGATCTGATGGGAGGTCCACAGGTTCCTTACTGTCCACTGCTTTTTTAAGTATCAGGCAACCAAGGACTGAGAGCACAAATGAAAAACAATGTGGAGATTGTTATTATTTTCAAATTTCTCAGTAGATACATGTTTGCATTTATTACTTCAGAGTCATTAATTTAAAATGGAACCTCCAGTGACTCTGAACAGGCAATTAGTTAAAACGAGGTAAACGTGTTATAGCTCCTGTCAGTTAGCTATCTGATCTGCATCAATTCACACATGTTAAGTCAGTGAAAGAGCACAAATTCAATTTTCCAGAATACACAACCCTACTGCTCTGCATGCCTCTAATGAGGAAAAGCTAATTATTTTATTATCTTAACACAAACCTCCCAAAATTAAATATTTCCAGGGTTATAAACTGTTTGCCTCCGAGTTTCATTGAAAGCTTAAAACCAACCATTCCAATCTGCAGATGACACTCTTGATCTCCTTGGGCTTCAAATAAAGCCCTGACATCTTCCAAAGCTTTTCTCTTCTCACATAAAAAATAAGACCTTATTGATATGTTGTTCAATACTAATATATCCTATTACTAGAAGAGTCTAGAAGTGGGGTGAGGGGGGAGCTGAAAAGCCTTCACAGTTCTCCCTTTAAATCCAGTTCTGATTTCATTGGTGTTAACAGATTTTTATTTGTACCTACTATAAATTTATATATTGCCTCTTTCATAAATAAATAACTACAGTATAGATGTGTACATATATATCCACATAGAAACACGCACATTTATTTGTTTATTTATTCTCCTTATAAAAAGAGATTGCTGTTGCAATTTGATTATTAACTATTTCTTATTTATTTACTCCTCCACACTATGTAATTCAACTGTTTTTGTTCTTCTTTCCAAATTCTGTTTTAGGATATACCAAAATTTGTCATAACAGCCCCATTTGGGTGGGAATTTTCTCTCAATTTATTTAATTCCATGGATTTAAATTTCAGGACATACAGATAGAGAAATGAACCAAATAAGCAAGTTTGGCCCCTACATTTTCCAATTTGTTCTTGAACCTTCAAGCCCAATGTTAATACACTTCTTTCTCTCTTGGTTCTATGGTCAACACAAGCCACACTAGTTTTAAGCCATCATGTACAACTAAGTCACGAGTGTGTTCCATAACCATTGGAGTTCATTCCTTTCCCGTGTTTCTACAGGAAGGTGAATTTAATTTTTTAAATTTTTAAATTTTTTTAATTTAGACAATTAAATTTAACAGAGTGACATTGGTCAACTAGAGTACATAGATTTTGGGCAAACATCTCCACATCATTTGGACAGTCAATTATGTTGTATACCCATCACCCAAAGTTAAATCATCTATCACCTTATAGTTTTTCCTCTTTATGTCACTCCCCCTTCCTGATCTCCCTAAGTCTCCCCACTTCTTCTCCCCCTAGTAACCACTGCATTTCTATTTATGTCCATGAGTCTCAATTTTGTGTTCCACCTATGTATGGAATCATACACTTCTTAGCTTTTTCTGTTTACTTATTTCACTCAGTATAATGTTATCAAGGTCCATCCAGGTTGTCGCAAATGAGACTGTCATCATTTCTTATGGCTGAGTAGTATTTCATTGATTATATAGGTACCATATCTTCTTTATCCAATACTCTATTGAAGGGGACTTAGGATGCTTCCATGTCTTGCCACTGTGAACAATGCTGCGATGAACATGAGAGTACATGTGGCTTTACATACCAATGTTTGCAAGTTTTGAGGGAATATACCCAGTAGAGGGATTGCTGGGTCATATGGTAGTTCTATTCTTAGATTTTTAAGGAACCACCATACTTTCTTCTATAGTGGTTGTACTAATTTACATTCCCACCAACAGTGGATGCGGGTTCCTTTTGCTCCACAGCCTCTCCAACACTTGTTATTACCTGTCTTGTTGATAATAGCTAATCTAACAGGTGTGAGGTGGTATCTCATTGTAGTTTTGATTTGCATTTCTCTAATAGCTGATGAAGATGAGCATCTTTTCATATATCTGTTGGCCATTTGTATTTCTTCTTGAGAGAAGTGTCTGTTCATGTCCTCTCCCCATTATTTTTATTAATTTTAATGGGGTGACATTAATAAATCAGGGTACATATGTTCAAAGAAAACATCTCCAGGTTATCTTATCATTCAATTATGTTGCATACTCATCATCCAAAGTTAAATTGTCCTCTGTCACCTTCTATCTGGTTTTCTTTGTGCCCCTCCCCTCCCCCCTCTCCCACCCTCTCCTCCCTTCCCCCACCTCGTAACCACCACACTCTTGTCCATGTCTCATAGTCTCACTGTTATGTCCCATCTATGTATGAAATCATGCTATTCTTAGTTTTTTCCTGTTTTACTTATTTCACTCCGTATAATGTTATCAAGGTCCATCCATTTTGTTGTAAATGATCTGATATCATCATTTCTTATGGCTGAGTAGTATTCCATAGTATATATGTACCAAAGCTTTTTAATCCACTTGTCTTCTGACAGACACTTGGGCTGTTTCCCTCTCCCCATTTTTTATTGGATTGTTTGCTTTCTGTTGCGGAGTTTTGTTAGTTCTTTATATTTTTTGGGTATTAACCCCTTATCTGAGCTGTTGTTTGCAAATATCATCTCCCATTTAGTTGGCTGCCTATTTTGTTGTCGGTTTCTTTTGCTGTTCAGAAACTTTTTGTTTGATATACCCGTAGTCCCATTCATTTATCTTTGCTTTTACTTCACTTGCCTTTGAGATCAAACTCATAAAATGTTCTCTCTGGCCAAGGTTCATGAATTTAGTACCTATGTTTACTTCTATGTTATTTATTGTTTTCCGTCTTATATTTAAATCCTTGATCCATTTTGAATTATGTTTGTGCAAGGGAACAAACTGTAGTTAAGTTTTATTCTTTTGCATGTGGCTTCCCAATTTTCCCAGCACCATTTATTGAAGAGGCTTTCTTTTCTCCATTGTGTGTTTTTGGCTCCTTTATCAAAGATGATTTACCCTTATATATGTAGTTTTACTTCTGGGCTTCTGATTCTGTTCCATTACTCTGTGTCTATTTTTCTGCTGTTTTGATTATTATGGCTCTGTTGTATAATTTAAAGTCAGGTATTGTAAACCCTCCAGCTTTAGTTTTGTTTTCTTTTTCCTCAGGATTATTTTGGTTATTCAGGGTTTTTTATGCTTTCCTAGAAACCTGATGATTTTTTGTTCCATTTCTTTAAAAAATTACATAAGAATTTTGATGAGAATTGCATTATATTTGTACAGTATACTGCTTTGGGTAATATGGCAATTTTAACTACATTTATTCTTCCTATCCAAGAACATGGGATATTTTTCCATTTCATTGTGTCGTTTTCAATTTCCTTTAATAATGCTTTGTATTTTTCAGTATATAGGTCCTTTACATTCTTTGTTACATTTATTCCTAGGTATTTTATTTTATTGTTTTTGCAACTATAAAAGGTATTATTTTTTTTAGTTTATTTTATGAAGTTTTATTGTTGGCATATATGAAAGAAATACATTTCTGTATATGAACTTTGTATCCTGTGACCTTACTGTATTGGTTTATTGTTTCTAATAGTCTTTCTGTGGAGTCTGGGGTTTCCTATGTACAGTATCATGTCATCAGAAAAAAGTAAAATCTTTACTTCTTCTTTACCAATATGAATGCCTTTTATTTCTTTCTCTTGTCTGATTGTTCTGGCTAAAATTTCCAGCACTATGTTGAATAGGAGTGGAGAGAGTGGGCAACCTTGTCTTGTTCCTGATTTTAGAGAAAAGTTTTCAGTTTTTACCATTTAGTATGTTAGCTGATGGTTTGTCATATATGGCCTTTATTATGTTGAGGTATTTTTCCTTCTATGCCCATTTTATTGTTTTAAACATAAGGAATATTGTAGTTTATTGAGTGCCCTGTCTGCATCTATTGATAAGATCATATGGCTTTTGTTCTTTCTTTTGTTGATTTGGTATATTACATTAATCATTTTATGTATGTTGAACCATCCTTGTGACTCTGGGATGAATCCCACCTGATCATGATGTATTATTTTTTTTAATATGTTGTAGTATTTGATTTGTTAGTATTTTGTTTAGGATTTTTGCATCTGTATTCATTAGTGATATTTGTCTATAGTTTCCTTTTTTTGTATTGTCCTTGCCACATTTTTATTTGAGGGTTATGTTTGCCGCATAAAATGTGTTTGGAAATATTGCTTGTTCAATTTTTTGGAAGCCTTTGAGAAGGATAGGAAACAAATCTTCGAATGTTTGGTAGAATTCACTAGTGTAGCTGTCTGGCCTTGGACTGTTGTTTTAGGGGTAGTTTTTGATGGTTGCTTCTATTTCCTTTCTGCTTATGAATCTATTTAGGCTTTCCATAATTCATGATTCAGTCTAGGAAGATTGTATACTTCTAGGAATTTATCCATTTCTTCAAGATTGTTGAATTTGGTGGCATGTAATTTTTCATAGTATTCTATGATAATTCTTTGTATATCTATATCTGTGGTAATTTCTCCTCTTTCATTTCGGGTTTTGTTTATATGAGTCCTTTTTCTTTTGTCCTTAGTCTTGGTTTGTCAATTTTGTTGATCTTTTCAAAGAAACAGCTTTTGTTGTATTGATTTTTTTATAGTTTTTCTGTTCTTTATTTCATTTATTTTTGCTCTAATTTTTATTATTTCCTTTCTTTTGCTGGTTTTGGTTTGTGTTTCTTCTTCTTTTCCTCATTTCTTAAGATGTGGCGGTAAGTTGTGTACTTGGGCTCTTCCTTCTTTTTTCATATAAGCCTGTAATGATATGAACTTCACTCTTATTACTGCTTTTGCTGCATCCCAGAGATTCTGATATGTCATGTTATTATTTTCATTTGTCTGTATATACCTTTTGATCTCTGCTTTTATTTCTTCTTTGACCCAGTCATTTTCTAAAAGTATGTTGTTTAATTTCCACACTTTTGTGGGTGTGTTTACTTCTTTTTTGCAGTTGCATTCTAGTTTCAAAGTCCCATGGTCAGAGAATATATGCTTGGTATGATTTCAATCTTTCTGAATTTGTTGATGTTAGTTTTGTGGCCCAGCATATGTTTTATTCTTGAGAATGTTCCATGTATACTAGAGAAAAATGTATACTCTGACATTTTGGTATGAAATGTCCTATAGGTGTCTATTATGTCCATTTGTTCTAGTGTTTCATTTAAGGCCAATATTTCTTTATTGATATTCTGTTTGACAATTCTTGTAGGGCTTTCGCATTTTTTTTAAATTCATGTGTCTCTCTGTAGTATCTCTAGTTGCCTGACTCAATGTCACTAATTCTTTCCTTTATCTAGCCTGTCTTATTAGCTAAGCTTGTTACCTCATTTTTCAGCTCATGTATTGAGTTTTTCACCTCTGTTTGTTTCTTTTTTTATAGTTTCTATTTCCTTGGTGAAGTACTCTATGTTCATTAAATTGTTTTCTGAGCTCACTAAATTCCCTTTCAGTGTTTTCTTGTATTTCATTGAGTATTTTTAGAACTTTAATTTTGATTTCTCTGTCATTTAGCTCCAAGGTTTTCATGTAATTGAGATATTTTTCTGGAGATTTTTCATCATCTATCTGAGCTATGTCTCTGTCTTGTGTATACATGATACTTGATTTATTTTTTCTTGATGGCATTTGGGAGTGGTATTGTTAATAACACTAACAAGAGATAACTAAAAAATAAAATTTAAATATATAGTAAAAAATTAAAATTCTATAAATAATGATAAGTAGGACAAAAACTATAGGTAACAAGGAGCAGGAACTGAGGAAAAACAAAAAAAGAGAAAAAAATGAAGCCAAAAACAAGCAAAATGCCACAAAACATTATGAATCCAAAATATAATAAATTGAAGAAAAATTACATTCAGATGAGAGGAGAAAAGGAAGGGAAAAAAGGAAGGAGAAGAAAAGGGAAGAGAGAGAAAAAGAAGTAAAAGAAGCATCAGAAATGAAAACCTCACAAAAGAAAACAAGAATAGAAAATATAACAACTATGGATAATGAAGTTCAAAAGGAAAAAAAGGGAAGAAGAAAAAAATGACAAAAAAAGCAAAAAATGTATTTTCTAGTTTTGAGAGATAACTTTTCCCTTTTTCTGGCAGATGGTTCTGTACTGCAAGTTTTGCCTTTGTGAGGTTCTTGGGCGGAGCTCTGCTGAGGCATCACTGGTGTAATGATGTAGGCAGGACCACAGCTGTGTTGGTAGGAGGGGCTTGTTGTTAGAGCTTTGCAACTTTCCGGCACTAGCAATGACAGTCTCAGGTCTCCAGGAGCCTCTCCCACATCCCAACAAAGCAGGGCATCAAATGCCTAGTACCTCTGCCTCTCACAGGAGACGGTGGGCCAGAGACTCAGCTGTAGGGGACCCACTACTGCCACTGTTCACACAGCAAGGGGATCAATGCACAGCTGGGTTCTTCCACTGATATTACTCAAAGTGTGGTCCTGGGCAGAGCAGGGGCTACACACTGTGAGCCATGAGCTTCAGGAGCAGTATGGGCAGGGTGCAGATCACAGATAAAGCACACCTCCACATCACACAGGCCAAACTCCATGGGCTACAGGGGCAGATCAAGCACGTCTCAGCATCCTGTGGGCCAATCTCCATGGGCTATTTGCATGCCGACCTCAGGTATGCACCACAGGCTATGTGCATACCCAGCACCTGTGATTGCAAACACCTAGAACTGGGCCATGTTCCTGCTCTTGGTTGCACACCTGCCTTAATTCAGCTCCTTCCCCTCTGCTCCTCAGTCTCTCCACTTCTCCCAACTCCAAAACAAAACCCATGCTAAAAGTGCCTCCCTCCCGCAGATCAGTGAGGGAAGAGAAAAACTCCATCCTCCAGCTTTTTTCCTCCATGAGCAGATTCTATCTTCAGCCGCCTTTATACCCAATCATTCCTTTATCTGGTGTGTGTATATTTCAGTTGCTCCTGTGGTTTTTTTCTATGCATTTAGTTGTTTAATTTGTTGAAATTTCAAGGGCAGAAATCAGGAGTATCTCTCGTGCTGCCATTTCTCTGATGTTACTCCAGTTTTTAATTTTTATTACCTGTTTCTGATAAGTTGTACTCATATTCAAATGCTTTAATCTCCCCCAGGGTTAAAAATACCCTTTACTCATTCTCTGTTCATTCTTTTCCTCATGCTGATTTTTTTTTAATTCCCTGTATTCTTTATAGTATCCAGTGCAAGAATGACCAATTACTCTCCATGCTCCATATTGCTATTGTAAGTTTGAATGTTTCAATTACCTAAAATCAGAGAGTTCCCTTGAAATTTTCATAGCAGAGGATAAAACAGTGATGCTATCTGCAACAGAGTGTCTGCAAGCCTGCTATAGCAACTGGGCTGCCAGTCAAGAGGGATGTGTTCCCACCCACTTGATTGCTTCCTCGTGGAGAAAATTGTGGCAAGTGTAAACCCAGCACTAAATTTCTTATCCTATTTTAAAGAGAACCTCACCACAAAGTCATAGAGCCTTGGAATCTCCCATATAAGCCTATGTTAAGGTTCTGCCTGCCTTGTCCAGAACCTCAGGTTTATTATGTGTCCTCATATAAAGTTCTTAATAATTGCTTGTGAAAATATGGAAGAAAAGAAGAAAAGATGAAATCACTTATAATTTATGCAAGGACAGTTACCTTAGCACAGCTAACTAGAAGTAAGTTTTCTTAGGAGTTGCTTTCAAGTTTAAAATGTATACATATTGAGTTTTATAAGTTCTTTATAAATTTTAGATATTAACCCCTTATCATATGTATCAGTGAATATATTCTCCCATTCACTGGGTTGCCTTTTCATTTTGTGGATGGTTTCCTTTGCTGTGCAAACACTTTTTAGTTTGATGTTGTCTCATTTGTTTATTTTTTCTTTTGTTTCCCTTACCTGAAGAGATATATCAGGAAAAAACAAATTGCTACAAGAAATTTCCAAGATTTTACTGCCTATATTTTCTTCAAAGATTTCTTTTGTTCTGAGTCTAATATTTAAGTCTTTAATCCATTTTAAGTTTATTCTTGTGTATGGTTTAAGAAAGTGGTCCAGTTTCATTTTTTATACATATCTGTCCAATTTTCCTAACACCATTTCTTGAATAGACTACCTTTATCCCATTGTATGTTCTTGCCTCCTCTGTCAAATATTAGTTGACCGTAAAGGTGTGGGTTGATTCCTGGGCTCTGTATTCTGTTCTACTGATCTCTATGACAACACCAAAAAAATAACAATCCAATTAAAAAATGCACAAAGGACTTGAATAGACACTCTTCTACAGAGGACATACAGATGGTCAATAGACATATGAAAAGATGCCCAACATCACTAATCATCAGAGAAATGCAAATGAAAACCTCGAGATATCACCTCACACCTTTCAAAATGCTTATCATCAATAAATCAATAAACAAGTGTTAGCAAGGGTGTGGATAAAAGGAAATCTTTTTGTACTGTTGGTGGGAATGCAGATTTGTGCAGCCACTGTGGAAAGCAGTATGTAATTACCTCAAAAAATTAAAAGTGGAACTGCCTTTTGACCCAGCACTTCAGAATTTATCTGAAGAAGCCCAAACCACTAATTTGAAAGAATATAGGTACCTTTATGTTCATTGAAGCATTATTTACAAAGTCAAGACTTGGAAACAGCCCAAGTGACCATCAGTAAGTGAGTGTATAAAAAAGCTGCAGAACATTTACACAATGGGATACTATGTAGCCATAAAAAAGAATGGAACTTTCCCTTTTATGATAGCATGGATGGAGCTGGAGAGCATTATGCTAAGTGGAATAAGCCAGTCAGGGAAAGATAAGGAGCATGTGATTTCACTGGTTTGTGGAATCTAATGAACAAAATGAACTAACAAGCAAAATAGAGACAGACTCATACACAAAGAGCAGGCTAACAGGTGCCAGGAGTGAGGCTGGGTGAGAGAAGGGAGTGATTGAGCAAAAAAGGACAAATAAAAAGAAAAGAAAATACACATGGACATGGATAACAGTGTGGTGATTGCGGGGGGGAGGTGTAGCAGGGTATGGGGGATAAACGGTAATGGACAAAGACTTGACTGGGGCAGTGAACACATAATATGATATACAAAGTTCTGTTGTAGAATTAGGCACCTGAAATTAGGTCTGTGATAGTCCATTTTTTACAATAATCTGATGAATGAGAGTTTTAAATTTATTGAAGGATATAAGTGAATATTATTTTTAAGATTTTTCTCAATATATCATGTTTTTATTTCCAAGTCTTTGAATTAAGTTTTCAAAGCACCCAAATGCCATATCTGAGTTTTTGTTTGTTTCTATGTCTGTTTCTTTTTTATTGTAAGAAAAGTTTAAGTATCCAGGAAAGGTTGGAAACCAAGGAAACATTTGAGAACAATTGTAATTTGTTTATTATGTAAGAAGACTTGAGGTCTGTATATCTTTTCTGAATGGGAGAAAGTAGATCTCTGACAGTACAGTCTCAATTCTCAAAATGATCTCTCAGTGTACTGGCCAGATAAGCATGATACAGAGAGAACTGTTGAAATCTGTGCAGCATAAAGTGTTAAAAACTAAGTGGAATAAATTTTTTAAACATAAAAAAGGAAGAGAAACTAAGAATTTCATTTTTAGGTTTGTCAAATTCAAAGTCCTCATCAGAATTCACAAGATGCTATAAGTTCCTAGTCAGCAAAACTCAAGTTCCCGAAGGCCCAGGGGGCCTCAGCTTTTAAAGCTGCTGCCTATTCCTGTTTTTTTTATACAAGCCAAATTTTACTACTTTTATTTTCAAAAGACATAAAATTACATTTTAATGAATACAATCAAAACAAAATAACATTGGAAAAAGATTTACATTAATCATTTGTCCTTAAAAGTGTGTATATAGAAAATTAATAGAAAAAATCATTATCATACTTATTAAATTTTTGTTGTCTCACATAACTAAATAATAGCAATTCTCTCATATTAAGCTACCCATATGCACACTTTGAATTAGCCGTTATATAAAGTTTTTTTGATGTGAACACATTCGTTTAACTTACTTTAATTATTCAGTCTAATTTGAACTAATACACATGATTTATTCAGGGTGATGTATATCTGAACTGTTTCTACGTTTTGTGTTCAGAACTGGAAGAAAGGAGAGAGTATTATTCTTTGAAGACATTTGCTGGACCATTATAAATCTACCCTACCACCTACGGTAGTAAAATTTAGCATTTGGTCAGACAACTCCTAAAGAGGATCCATGATGGGTAAGAAGACAACCTGGGAAGAAACCAAAAACTGCCAGATGTATAGGAGGGGTGGGTGCTGGGGCTGGAGGGCAGGGAAAATGTGGAGGTGATAGTCAAAGGGTATGAAGTTTCAGTTAGGCAAGGTAAATAAGTTCTGAATATTATTAGCACAGTGCCTACAGACCTAATAGCACTGTATTATATACTTTAAATTTTTTAAAAAATTTTTTTATTTATTCATTTTAGAGAGGAGACACACACACACACACAGAGAGAGAGAGAGAGAGAGAGAGAGAGAGAGAGAGAGAGAAAGGGGGGAGGAGCTGGACGCATCAACTCCCATATGTGCCTTGACCAGACCAGTGCAGGGTTTTGAACTGGCGACCTCAGTGTTCCCAGGTCGACGCTTTATCCACTGCGCCACCACAGGTCAGGCACACTGTATTATATACTTTAAATTGTCTAAAAAGGTAGATCTTCTGTTAAGTGTTTCTATGACACACACAGACAAATAATAAAGAGGACAGGAGGAAACTTTGGGAGGCCTGGATATGTGTACGGCGTTGATGGTGATGATGGCTTCACAGGTGTATACTTAGCCCCATACTCATACAGTTGTGTAGATTACAAAAATATGTGCAGCTTTTTACATTTCAATAATACCTCAAAAAGTGATTTTAAAATGTTTTGACTGGTCATGAAACAACGCTCAAACCTTAGTTTTATCCTAGGCTCTCAAGTACAAGATCAGTTTTGTCTCCAGAAACAGAGAGAGAAAATGTGGTAACATGAAATTTTGTCTGGGTAATCAGAGATCAGAAAATCTAGAGCCCAAAATAAAGTTTAAGAAATTATCTTGAATAATCAAAACAATCAAGCAAGCTTTTTATTCAAGTCAATCCCACATGTAAGGGTATAAGGTTGGTATTTAGGAATATGAGAAAATATAAGACTTATTGCACCAAACCTGGTAAAAGTGAAATGCAGTCAAGTAGTATTTTGCATAATGGTGGGAGAATCAATCTTTAAAGGGTAGTCCAAGTCTAGAATAGGTACTAGACAGGATGGACATGAAAAAGAGGTTAGAAATGTTGGGACAGTTTTAAATAATTATAAGGCATGGTTCTTGTTCATAAGGGGTTTGTACTAAACACAGCAGGAGAAAACAATGTCTGCACTGAAAACTAATAACTGAGGAAGAGAATAACTGATTGACAAACATGTACCTGTATTGGGCACTTGATACATATCATCACTTTTGAACCATCCTGTGAGTGGAAAAAATATTTCATCTTACTAATAAAATGCCACTCAGACGTGTTTATATTTTGCAAATATATCTCGTAAAATGTACTGTCAACGGAATATTACAGAACATTTAAAAGACAAAAAATTGAGCTTTGAAAAATCTTTGTATGTGTATATTATATATATCGATATATGTGTGCATATATGTGTCTGTCTGTATATACATATATAATATGTATCATATGAATTCTTAAAATGTGCTTCTATCTGTCTGCTTAACCACATAAGTTTTATGTGAGATCTGTAACATCTCTGCTGTTTTTGAGCTCCCACTATGGTGGCTAAGCATGATGCTTATGGTGCAAATTAGAGCTGGTACTTTTAAATTACAGCTCTGTCACTCACTAGTTGTATGTCCTTGAGCAAATTAAAGCTCCTTAGGTCTCAGCTTCCTAAACTATAAATGAGAGCTGTCCCATAAAGTTTGTGAGGATTAACTATTTAAGCTTAAGCACACTGGCTAGTGTATGTAAGAGCCTTCAATAAAAGTTAGGTATTAATTTTGTCTGTTTTCTCTACTGTCCAACACTTTGAACAATAACCAGCACAAAGTCCACAATCAATAAATAAAATTTGCACCTGACCAGGTAGTGGCTCAGTGGATAGAGCATCGGACTGGGACTCGAAGGACTCAGTTTCAAGAACCTGAGGTCACCAGCTTGAGCATGGGCCCATCTGGCTTGAGCAAGGTTCACCAGCTTGAGCTCAAGGTCTCTGGCTCGAGCAAGGGGTCACTCAGTGTGCTGTAGCCCCCCAGTCAAGGCACATATGAGAAAGCAATCAATGAACAACTAAGGAGCCACAACAAAGAATTCATGCTTCTCATCTTTCTCCCTTCCTGTCTGCCTGTCAATATCTGTCCCTCTCTCTGACTCTCTGTCTCTGTCACAAAAAATCAATCAATCAATCAATTTAAATAAATAAATATTTGCTCATTAATTGCATGAGTTTATTATTTTCTCTAGTAAAATAATGTTTCTACTAAAGCCAAGTGTTACCCTCCACATTTGCTCCCTGCCAGACAAGTGTGAAAGGCAAGGAAGGGTTAACCTCTGTCCAACTGACCTGCTTTGTATGAAGCACTTCTGGGCCTTCACTCTAGGCTCAGAAAATGAGAATTACACACACATGAAGAAAGAAAGAAAGAAAGACTCTTTGTTGGATGAAAACAGCAACCTTCTTCAGCAGTGTGTTCTCTTTCAAAGAACCCAGACTCCATTAACTTGAGGTCAGCTTCTCCCATTGTACTTCTTGTATGCCTCCCTTCCCCAGACATTTATTTCCCTGACATCACAGAGATGAGTAGAACAAACAAAAGACAAATAGAGCTGTAACTGCCCCCACTGAGCTAACAGAACCCCAGTGAGAGATGATACATCAACATTATTCTTTTGCTCACTTAAAGGAAACCCACAGATTTCGGTGAAAGGCGACAACAGGAAGAGAAGAGGCCTTGAGTGTGTGAACATGAAATGTACCCAGGCTCGGCGTCAACAATCCTCATTGTTCATACACAGATATTAACTGTCTGCATTTGTTCTACATATTTCAAAAGTTATAGGCCACTGTAAAAAATCCTATGAAAAAGTCCAGCTCTTCTACTGGAAGCATAGCTAACATTTATGGAGAAACTTCCATGGGCCAGTATTTTTGCACATTATATACATTGCCATATGTAATTTTCATAACAGCCCTCGGACTTGTTATAATTTCAGTTTTCAGATGAGGAGACTGAGGTTCAGATACATGAAATAAGCAGCCCAATGACCCAGCTAGCAAACTGCACTGTTGTTACACCAAGTTAGTCTGGTCCCAGAACGAATGTGTCTTAATATTGAATGTACAGCCATACAGGAATTTTGTGGTGTTAATTACTTCTTGAAATGAGCAAACCTCCAGATGATTTGCCCATCATTCTTGTTGCATTAAACTTTTATTCATGGTAATATTTGTGGTGAAGCGATGTTCATCTGTATTTAATCTTAGTCAACCCACATTTTATTCATCAACAGATGCTTTCCATAAGTGCCTCTTGGGTAACTGTTTAATCCTATGTGACTTTTGAAATAAATTTGTCACTAAATGGATAAATGAAGTTTTCCATAGATGTTGCACTCATTTAAAGCAGCAATGTACAGTTCACAAATCTGTTTTTACATGTGTTGATTCATATAATTCTTATAACAAATCCCTAGGGTAAATTGGTTTTCTACCACTTTCCGTTGAAGCTTAGGGATAGACATAGCTTCTTAATAGCACAGCCATTACCCAAATCCTGCGCTCTCCCAACTCTGAACCTAGTGCTCTTACCATTTAATCAGCTCCCTACACTGCTAATGACACTGCACTTGTAACCCGTCCAGTACAATCTCCTCCACCATGTTCTCCCGATCAGCATATTAGCATCAGCAAAGCTGCTGGGTTGCTGGTTCACTGTAACTAAATAGTCATCAAAAGTGTGCGCATTAACAGCCACATATAATAATTAAACCCAAATTAGTTTCCTCAGTTAATACATGCCACAGAATTAAATTAAACCTCAACAGAAAACAGAGGACTGTAACTATTAATTCTTCCATGAGAAACAATAATTATTTTTGCCAACATTTATTTCACTTGCATATATAATGTTACATCGCAAATTTTCACATACCAGTGACTATTCTCTCTGCTTTGCCAGATCCAGAATTAAGAAGTATTAGTACAGATAGTCCGTCAGCAGAAATTTCCATGGATCCAGTTCAGGAGCAAACTATTAACATTGGGGGCAACCAGGTTCATTAATGTTAGTGCTATGAATGATTGCAAATGTGTGTGCAGAGTTAACACATACCCCTTGATTGGCTAAAGACTGATAGCATGATATGTGGAATTCACCTACAAGTCGCATAGGAAATACTTCAGAAAATAATGTTTATCATTTTATAAATTTTATAATTATTATGGAGGCAAGCATGGTTTTCTCTGATTAGAAAATTATGTGTATAAAGTTCACAGTTTTTTTTTCTTAATAAATTCTTAGTGGAGATGTTTTATGTGACCAGAACTATGTTAAGTCTTGGGATAACAATGCTAAAATAGTCACAGTTCCTTTCCTCATAAATCTTGCTTTCAGTAGGAGACAGATACAGCTAAAACTAGAAATTAAATAGCTCCTGCTAGTGATGGGATACAAACAATGTAACAATCGGTTCTCGGCCCTAATGACCGTTTTAAGTAGAAAAAAAAAAATACCATAAGGTAGTTTATAATCTCATGCATTTAATACTTAAATAAGAACAATAAAAGATGTATATAAAACTAGATTATAAAAGTTTTAATATATATATATATTTACAGGGACAGAGAGAGAGAGACAGCAAGAGGAATAGATAGGAACAGACAGACAGGAACGGAGAGAGATGAGAAGCATCAATCATCAGTTTTTCTTTGCAGTTGTGACATCTTAGTTGTTCATTGATTGCTTTCTCACATGTGCCTTGACCGCGGGCCTTCAGCAGAACGAGCCACCCCTTGCTGGAGCCAGCGACCTTGAGTCGAAGATGGCGAGCTTTTGCTAAAGCCAGGTGGGCCCGTGCTCAAACTGGTGATGTAGGGGTCTCAAACCTGGGTCTTCCGCATCCCAGTCCAACACTCTATCCACTGCACCACCGCCTGGTCAGGCAAAAGTTTAAAATATTAAAGAAAAAATATTAAATAATACCAGACAAAAACAATAGAACTGTTACTTAAAATATTTCAATATTACTTCTTGGTGTCCTCACCTGCAATTTTTTCATCTTTGTATGGAATAAACATGACTACGGGCACTTAGAATACGCTCTTACACAGATGAACGTTAAAAAAGAGTAAGGAATGTAAATTTGTGATTTTCACATTGAGTAGCTGCCCAGGTGCCCACCTTAGAGAGAACCCTGATTATAAGTGCCATTTTAACAACTGGTTCACCGGAGCTCAATAAAAAAATTAGGTATAGGTTCTGCCAAACTGGTGTGAACTAGCTGAATCCCTCCACTGGCTCATGCCAAAAGTGTATAATGCCCACACAGGAAACAAAACATGTTTGAGAAACTAACGTGAATTTGTCACTCATTTGATTTTTGAAACTTTGGGCAACTTATTTAACCTCTCTGAACTTTAGTTTTCTCACCTGTAAAAACTGGTGTGAGGGTCAGATTAAAAAAACAATAATGATATTTGCTACACTGAGTGTATACTCTATATATTAAGCATTGCACTAAATACTTTAAATGTATTTTTCACTTTTTATAAGGTAAAATTAACATCAGTATTACCATTTTACAGCAGTTGAGAGGTTAACTGTGGTCACACAGCTAGTATGGAATAAAAAGAGGCTTTAAATTTGGTTAACAGAACGTCAGTGATACTCTTATTAAGTTACATTGCCAAGTAACTATGAAATTCAGAGATAGACGTTAGAACACTTTTCACCCTTTGGAATCAGAAACCAGGACATTCACTGAAAAAAAAATTAACCAATCTTTTTTTTTTCCGTCTACCAACTGACATTTTATGTTTAATTGGTAGTTATACTGGTAGTTCAGCCATGACAAAAAAATAAAATAAAAAAGCATAATGAAATTCAATAACAAAATGTTGTCTCTTGTGGGTGAAGTTCTGCAGTTTTCATTTAAGCATATGTTATTTTTGATGAGAAACATGTGAACTTCAGCACAGAGCTCTTTATTGGAAATTGATTAATATTTCCTTGCCTATGTGTTTAATGGAGACTTGAAAGCTCTTATACATAGAAGTATAACCTAAAGATTGTCACTCTCTCAATGTTCAATTATCAAGTTTTCTTAAGATTTTTCTTAAGATTAAAAATATATAATTTGGGTGACAAACAATAGCTACTAAGTAAATAATGAGATTGGCTGTCTATATGAAGTCCTGCCAAATAATGTTCTTCAAGAAATGTTTCTAATACCCTACTAAACAGACCAAGAAAAAAAACACACACTGAAAGTGAACACTAAAAACTAGTGGTTTTCAATGCGTGTGCAAAAAGAATTTTCAAAACATGCCATATGTGAATATTTGGTCAGGGGCACTCTTTTCCATTAGATTGTCAAATAAAAAATGACAAGAGCCAAAACAACAATAGCCATCTCATGTGAATGAATCAAACTTACACCTATTTTTCTTGTCAGATCAGCAAAAAATATATTTTTTTCTATTTAAAAATTAAATTTGCCTGACCAACCAGTGGCGCAGTAGATAGAGCATCGGACTGGGATGCGGAAGACCCAGGTTCAAGACCCCAAGGTAGCCAGCTTGAGCACAGGCTCATCTGGTTTGAGCAAAGCTCACCAGCTTGGACCCAAGGTCGCTGGCTCCAGCAAGGGGTGGCTCGGTCTGCTGAAGGCCCGCGGTCAAGGCACATAAGAGAAAGCAATCAATGAACAACTAAGGTGTCGCAACGAAAAACTGATGATTGATGCTTCTCATCTCTCTTCGTCCCTGTCTGCCTGTCCCTCTCTCTGACTCTCTCTCTGTCCCTGTAAATAAATAAATAAAATTTTAATAAAAGAAGGCATAGAAAAAATAAATAAAAATTAAATTTAATGGGGTGTCATTGATCAATAAAAGTAGAACATTTAAAATGTTAATTGTGGTTTGTGCTCATCACTTAAACGCAAATAATATTTCATCACCGTGTGTTTGTCCCTCTTTACTCCCCTCCCCCATACTCTCTCCTCCTGAGAACCATTTTACTTTTATCTGAGTAATGAGTCTCAGTTCTATATCCCACCTATGTTTGAAATCATATAGTTCTTAGCTTTTTCTGATTTACTTATTTCACTCAGTATAATATTCTCCGGGTCTATCCATATTGTCATAAATGGCAATATATCATCATTTCTTATGGCTGAGTAGTAGTATCCCATTGTATATATGTATCACATCTACTTTATCATATCCCCTCTTGAGGGACACTTTGTCTCTTTCCATATCTTGGCCACCATGAACAATGGTGGAAGAAACACAGGGGTGCATGTGTCTTTTAGTATACATGTTTTTGAGTTCTTTGGGTAGATACACAGTAGTAGGATTGTTCAGTCATATGGTAGTTCTATTCTTAGTTTTTAGAGGAACAACCTTTCTTTCATAATGGTTGTACTAATTTGCATTTCCACCAGCCGTGAATGAAGGTCTCTTTTTTTACAGTCTCTCCAACACTTGTTATTACCTGTCTTGTTGATAATAGCCAATCTAACAGGTGTGAGGTGGTATCTCATTGTAGTATTGATTTGCATTTCTCTAATAGCTAGTGAAGATACGCGTCTTTTTGTATACCTGTTGGCCTTTTGTATTTCTTCCTGGAAGAAGTGTTTGTTCGGGTCATCTTCCTCCACCCCCACCTTTTTTTTTTTTTCTGAAGTGAGAAGTGAGGAGGCAGAGAGACAGACTCCTGCGTGCACTTGACCAGGATCCTCCTGGCAAGCCCACCAAGGCGCGATGCTCTGCCCATCTGGGTCGTAGCTCAGTTGCAACTGGAGCCATCCTCAGTGCTAGGGCCAACCTTGCTTCAATGGAGCCTTGGCTGTGGGATGGGAAGAGAGAGATAGAGAGGAAGGAGAGGGGGAAGGATGGAGAAGCAGATGGGCACTTCTCCTGCATGCTCTGGCCAGGAATTGAACCAGGGACTTTCACACACCGGGCTGACGTTCTACCGCTGAGACAACCGGGTACGATCCCTCCTCCCATTTTTTAATTGCATAGTTTGCTTGTTTGTTGCTGAACTTTGTAAGTTCTTTATATATTTTGAATATTAACTCCCTATTAGAGTTGTTTGTAAAAATCATCTCCCATTTGGTTGGCTCCTTTTTTGTTTTGTTGTTGGTTTCCTTTGCTGTGCAGAAGCTTTTTTGTTTGATGTAGTCCCATTCATTTATTTTTGCTTCCCTTCCCTTGCCTTTGGGGTCAAATTCGTAAATTTTTCCCTATGACCAAGGTCCATGAGTTTAGTACCTACGTTTTCTTCTATGTAACTTACTGTTTCAGATCTTATATTTAGATCTTTGTCCATTTTAAATTAATTTTTCTGCAGGGAGACAAACTGTAGTCAAGTTTCATTCCTTTATATGTAGCTTTCTAATTTTTCCAACACCATTTATTGAAGAGGCTTTCTTTTTTCCATTGTGTAATTTTGGTTACTTTGTCAAAGATTATTTGTCCATTTATGTGTGGTTTTATTTCCGGGCTCTCGGTTCTGTTCCATTGACCTATATGTCTGTTTTTTCTGCCAATACCATGCTGTTTTGATTATCACCCCTCTGTAGTATAACTTAAAGTCAGGTAGTATGATACTTCCAGCACCATTCTTTTCTCTCAGAATTGCATTGGCTATTCAGAGTCTTTTATGATCCTATAGAAATCTGGTGATCTTTTTTTTCTATGTCTTTAAGAAATGACATTTGGGTTATAATAGGAATTGCAAAAAATTTGCATTTTGCTTTGGGTCATATAGCTATTTTAACTATCTTGATTCTTCTAATCCATGAATATGAAATGTTTTTCCATTTCATTGTGGGTTTTTTCAATTTCTTTTAATAACATTTTGTAGTTTTTAGTACAGAGGTCTTTCACATCCTTTGTTAAGTTTATTCTTAAATATTTTTGTTGTTATTGTCATTATAAAAAAAATTGTATTTTATTTTATTTCTTTTTTCTTTTTCTTTTTTCCAAGGACAGAGAGAGAGTCAGAGAGAGGAATAGACAGACAGGAACGGAGAGAGGTGAGAAGTATCAATCATTAGTTTCTCGTTGCCCTTGTGACACCTTAGTTGTTCATTAATTGCTTTCTCACATGTGCCTTGACCGCGGGCCTTCAGCAGACCGAGCAACCCCTTGCTGGAGCCAGCAACCTTGGGTCCAAGCTGGCGAGCTTTTGTTCAAGCCAGATGGACCCGCGCTCAAGCCGGATGGACCCGCACTCAAGCTGGTGACCTCGGGGTCTCGAACCTGGGTCTTCCGCATCCCAGTCTGACACTCTATCCACTGCGCCATCACCTCGTCAGGCAGAAATTGTTTTTAAATTCATTTTCTGAAGTTTCACTGTTGGCATATAGGAAAGCCGTAGACTTTTATATATTGATTTTGTATACTGCAACTTTACTGTATTAATTTATTGTTTCTAATAGTTTTGCAATGGAGTCTTTGGGGTTTTCTATATAAGGGATCATGTCATCTACAAAAAGTTATTATTTTACTTCTTTTTTTCCAATACAGATGCCTTTTATTTCTTTCTCTTGCCTGATTGCTCTGGCTAGGACTTCCAGAATTATGTTGAATAAGAGAGGAGAGAGTGGACAACCTTGTCTTGTTCCTAATTTTAGAGATAAAGTTTTCAGTTTTTTACCAATTAGTATGATATTGACTGATTGCTCTTCATATATGGCCTTTATTATGTTGCTGTACTTTCCCTCTATACCCATTTTATTGAATGTTTTATACATAAATGGGTGCTGTTTTTTATCAAATGTTTTTTCTGCATCTATTTATAGGATTATATAATTTTTGTCCTTGTTTTGATGATGTGGTGTATTACATTAAACTATTTGCATATGATGAACCATCCTTGTGATCCTGGAATAAATCCCACTTGATCATAATGCATTATTTTTGTAATGTATTATTGTATTGGATTTGCTACTGTTTGTTTAGGATTTTTGCATTAGTATTAATTAGAAATATTGAACTGTAGTTTTCTGCTTTTGTGTTGTCCTTGCCAGATTTTGGTATCAGGGTTATGCTGACCTCATAAAATGTGTTAGATAGTATGGCTTCTTCTTCTATTTTTTGGAAGACTTTGAGAAGGATAGGTACCAAATCTTCTTTGAATATTTAGTATTCACTAGTGTAGCCATCTGGTCTTGGACTTTTATTTTTGGGTAGGTTTTTGATAATTGTTTCTATTTATGCCCTGCTTTTACATTTGTTTGTTTTCCACTTCTTTATGACTCAAGCTTGGAAGATTATATACCTTTAGGAACTTATCCATTTCTTCTAGATTGATAATCAGGGTGGCATATAATCTTTTATAACATTCTAGTATAATCCTTTGTATATCTATGATGTCTGTGGTAATTTCTCCTCTTTCATTTTGGATTTAGTTTATATGAGTTCTTTCTCTTTTTTCTTTAGTGAGTTTAGACAGGGGTTTGTCAATTTTATTAATCTTTTCAAAGATCCAGCTTTGTTGTATTTCTATTTCTGTAGTTTTTTTGTATAAATACATAATTTTATGTGTTGCAGAATTTGGTAATTAGTTTATGTGTGCCATAACAGAAAAAAGATTAAAATTGCTGCTGCAAACACACCTTAGAGCCCTTTCATTAAGTATTTCACTGGTTGTGTTATATTGCTAGGATCAAGTTCCTATAAAATGTTTTCGTTTTGTGTTTTTATTTAAAAATTGTTTTATTTTTAAATTACAGTTTATATTCATATTATATTAATTTTATATGTACAACATAGTAATAAGTATAGTACCCACATGACATCATTCATATGGTTATTACAATAGTATTGACTATACTCCCTATGCTGTACTTTTCATTGCCATGACTTATTTTTACAACTGCCAATTTGTACTTCTTAATATTATCACCTTTTTTATCCATCCCCTATCACTTCTCATCAGGCAATCATCAATTTATTCTTTGCATCTATGGATTCTTTGTATCTATCTCTTTCCTTTTCATTCACTTATTTTGTTTTTTAGATTCCATATATAAGTGAAATCATATGGGATTTGATTTCTCGGTCTCACTTATTTCATTTAGGATAATATTCTCTAGGTCCATCTATGTTGTCCAAGTAGCAAGATTTCATTCCTTTATATTTCATTTTATTTTATTTTTTATCATATCTTTTTTTCTATTCATCTATCAATATATACTGTTGTTGAGAATACAAATTAGTGCAGCCACTATGAAAAAGAGTATGGATGGTCTTCAAAAAATTAAAAATAGAACTACCATATAACCCAGTAATTTCACCCCTGGGTATTTAAGTGAAAATATTCAAAACACCAATTCAAAAATATGTATGTGCCTGACCATTGGTGGCATAGTGAATAAAGCATCAACTTGGAACACTGAGGTTGCCAGATGGAAACCCTGGGCTTGCCCAGTCAAGGGCACATATACAGCAAGCAATGAACAACTAAAGTGAAGGAACTATGAGTTGATACTTCTCGCTCCACCCCACCCATCTGTAAAATCAATAAATAAAATCTTTTAAAAAAAGATGTATGCACCCCTATTTTCATTGAAGCGTTATTTGCAATAGCCAAGACATGAAAGTAATCTAAATGTCCATAAAATGTTTCTATTCAATGTTCCTATAGACTCTTACACACAAATAGAAAATGTAGGTACCACATGGTTGAGCTACTCTGACAGACTAATTGTAAATGAAATGTATTTCAGATCTTAGCTTTGTGAATGAGAAGGAACTGACCTTTTGGTCTCAGGCATCACTTTTCCTTCCTTAGCAGTATCTCTTTTCTCCCTTGAGTTGTTTATCTGGCTGCCTCTATATCACACAAGAACCAATCTTCCTTTTGAAGGCTCCTAATATTTGTGTGGGATCAGTGTGGTTTCAGAAAATTCCATTTTGGTTTTTTGTAGTCAGTTATGGCCTAGGCTTCTCGTCCCACTGGACAGCAGTGGGCATGTGATCTAACATGTTTCAATCAATGAGAATTTCTTTTCCCTTTTAAATTGTTTCTGTTTGTTAGATTTTTGGCTGATAAAACTGACACAAGGGCATTTTGTGTGTGTGTGTACACACACACACACGGTCCAAGGGGATTCAGACAGCCATCTAGGAACCCAGGAAAAGCTAGATTTTAAATATGATCAATACAAAGCAAGGCAAAAAGGAAAGAACAAAAATATAAAGGAAAGAAGGGAAAGAGAGAGGGAGGGAGGGAGGAAAGGAGAAAAAGAGGGAAGGAGAGAAGGAAAGAAGAAATTCTAGCCTAATGCAATGCTGGATTAAATCTAAATTGAAGCTAGAAAATCAGTGAATGTTTTGGGTTGTTTTATGTTTCCCCAAAATTTTCCTTTATTGTTAATCCAGTTTGAGTTGGCTTCGCTATTACATGAGCCATGAACATACTTATAGATATCAACTTATACAGAAGTATACTAGGCCCATAAGTCCATAAATCTTTCTGTACATGTGATGACCTTTCTTTTCTAATTCTCAGACTTTTAGAGCCCATCCAATTTTTCTTCTCCCATTCAGTGGGTAAATGAAAATATCTAAGAGATATAATAACTCAGCCTGTGTTCTAGTCCTGGATCAGTGAGATAATACTCAAAAGTATTGGTTTTGGAGTCAGATAGATCTAGTTACTAAAACAGCACTTTAGTTATCACCTTGAGATCAGCTCCTCGCCTTGCCTCTGCCCCAATTCCCTTTGTGTAACTATATTGGTTTATTTTGGCTTCCGTGACAAATTAGCACAAAACTAGCAGTTCAAACAACAGAAACTCATTACCTTATAGTTCTGTAGGCCAGAGTTTGCCATGCATCTCACTGCCTCACAGTGAAGAAAGGCATCTGCAGGGCTGTGGTCCTTTCTGTTCTCTCTGAGGAAGATCCATTTCTTCTTCCAGCTTTGGGTCCCTTCCTCTATCCTCAAAGGCAGTAAGAGCACTCTGACCCTCTTTTTTGCATTAGTCTGCTTTAAAGGACCTTGTGACTACATTGGGCCCTTCAAGATAATCCAGAAATTACATCTGTAGCCTTAATTCCCCTTCATGTGTAAAGTAACAGATTCATAGATATTGTACAGGGATTTAGATACAGATAGCTATGGAGGCCATTTTCTGTCAATCACAGTAACATACACTTCCCTTGTAGGCTTCTTGTAGAAATTAAACAGTATAAACAATACAAAGTGCTTTGCACATAATAAATGCACTATAATTTGCAGGTACGATCATTAAGTCATAAGGGAAGGAGAAGGAAGTGAGAATGAAATCAATTATTTGACCCTTCAAGTACAAACTAGGGATCAGAGCTTCCAGATCCAGAGAGAAGTTTGCAGAGTTAGCATTGCTTCTCTAGCCCACTCGTCAGACAACACCATTCCCAAGTGGTCACTGCCTTGCATTACTCTCTGTCTCCCCAGCACCCATATTTCTTGCTGTAGATCTTACTTGGGCATGTTCAAACTCTTGGCATGCTGACTCCAGATATTCTCTGGACCTTGACAAAGCAAGTCTGTATTAATCCCACACATTCTGATAAATCATTATACTAACTGGTTGAGAATATTGATTGTTAAAACCCCTGGTCATGTAAATTATTATTACCTAACAAAAATATCATGGCTCTAAACCCATTTAATAATATTTGTCATAATATTATACCACAATTAACACTAAAATATTTTCAAATCAATTTATTTATTTCAATTAAAATTATTTAAAAGAAAACTTTATATTACCACTTATTATAACAGCAAAAACTAATATAATTAACCATGAATAGAAAGTAACTAAAAAAGTAAAGATAAGAAAATGAAAACAATGCCATTCAAATCCCAGTAATTATTGTTGCTTACCAAGGCTCTGAATCAAAACAGAGATTAGAATGGTGTTGAAAGCCCTTGAACCCAAATATTTCTCAACATGGAATAGGTAAATAAATCGTGGAATATGAGATCAAACCCTATAAATCAAAAAGACTGTATAAGCTACAACTGCACCCTGCAACATGGATCAATTTCACAAACATAAAGTCAGCTTAGAAAAGTCCAACACAAAACAGTACTAGGTACTGTACTTACATAAAGCTCAAAACCAGGCAAAAGGAACCTATGGTAGTAGAAGTCAGGACAGTGACCATCCTAGGTGTGGGCACAAAGGGAACGTGTAGGAACTGGCAAGTTGCTGTTTCTTAATACAGGACAAGGCATGCTTAATATATATAATACATCAAGCTGTACTGTGTTATGATTATACATTTTTTGTATATATGTTAGATTTCAAAAAAATGTTTGCTTAAAAAATATCTTCTCTGCAAATATACACACTAGCAACAAACTGAATCTTTCTAAAGATGAGATGAAATCGAAAGAATTCATGACCACACTTTAAAAAACACTGCTTTAAGATAGAAAAATGATGTCAGTAGTATATACATTCCAGGCCACGGGAGGGTCCCTCTGTTTGATGATCATTTTCCAAGAGTGAGTTGGAGACCCTTTTTCTTTTCATCACAAGGCTTTGGATGGTAGCATCTGTCTCTCTGTATGCAACATGACTTTCCTTGAGGGCAGAAACTGAGTCTTTAACTACAGAGCCTTAGAACCTAACAGGGTACCTGACATGTGGAAGGTGCTCCATGATATCTGTAAAATGAGTAGATGAATGTATAGATTCCTTCAAGTACATGAACTCTACTGAACTCCATAAAAGAGAAAATAAGATCATGCATCTGAATAAGGGGAGGAATCGTATATAAACCCTGACAATACCATATTTACAAGTACGAGGAGTTCTGGCACTCATAATCAGCTTGAAACCCATTGGAGGACAGCTGCTATTACTTTGATTTAAAAGAACCTCAAGTGAAACTCTACACAACCTGGTACTTTTTACTATTTGAAGGGCCCAAGGTTATGCTAGCATTGTAATGTCAGTAATGAAAGCAAATTTCTGAGCTGGTTGGACCTATTAAAGATAAGTTATTTCAGGTAGATTCAGAATAATTAGGCAGAGTGAGTATGGAGAGGTAGAGCCATTCCTTTTTTATTCTTACTGTGGATGAGTAAGAGAAATAAAAATGTCTGAATTCTCCAGACAAGGCCCCAGATGCCTTTCACCCACTAGTTTACAATCTTTCATACAAAAGGCAGAACCAATACTTTGTGTACATAAACGAGTCATATTTAGCCTGATCTAAATGTTATAATAGCTCCAATAGCCTTACCTGGTGTCAAGGAGACATTCAGTAAATGAATGACTTTCTCAAACCCAACTCTTATCTGTTGGCCATTAAAAAAGAAGAGAGAGAAAGAAAAGGAGAGAGAGAAAGGACAATGAATACATTTTTAAAATAGAAAGTGTGTATGCAGGGAGCAAAGGGGCATGCAAGAAAGAGGAGACAGAAGAGAGAGACAGATAGAGACAGAGAGGAAGGGAGGACAGAGGGGAAAAGAAAAAGGTGGGGAAAAAAAGAGAAGAGAGAGAATAAAAAGAGGAAGTAATGTGGGCACCAGAAACTCAGTAGATTCTAACAAACCAATTTGGAGGTTTTGCCAAATGGAAATTAATAAAATAAAATGAATCAACAAAGTGTAATTTAAACCTATTCTAAAATAAAAGATGGTGTTATAAAATAAAAACTAATGATGCTAACAGAAATCAAAGAGGGAAAGACAAATGATGATGGAGATTAATTGTTTACTGTCCTGCACTATGGAAATTTTTGCTTCAATACTCAGATATCTGAAATGGACTCTGCTAAGAATAGCAGAAATCAAAGAAAGGAGTAAACTGGAGAAATGCACCAGACTGGAAAGTCATCACCAAGGAAGGTAGTTCATGCAACACCCTCTTCTTCAGATTTGGGAATACATGACATCAGAAACAGGCTATTCATGCCTGACCAGGCAGTGGCGCAGTGGATGAGAGTTGGACTGGGATGCGAAAGACCTAGGTTCGAGACCCCGAGCTCGCCAGCTTGAGCATGGGCCCATCTGGCTCAAGCAAAAGCTCGCCAGCTTGGACCCAAGGTCGCTGGCTCCAGCAAGGGGTGGCTCAGTCTGCTGAAGGCCCGCGGTCAAGGCACATGTGAGAAAGCAATCAATGAACAACTAAGGTGTTGCGACGGCAATGGAAAACTAATGATTGATGCTTCTCACCTCTCTCTGTTCCTGTCTGTCTGTCCCTATCTATCCCTCTTTCTGACTCTTTCTCAGTCCCTGTAAAAAAAAGAAAAAAAGAAAAAAGAAACAGGCTATTCATACCAAAAGTAAAACAAGAATGCCCCTATGTCTAAATTTTATTGGAAGGATAATATGAAACCTATATAGTCCAGGCTGTGAGAAACTGTCACCTAGTCTAACTCATAATTCTCTAAGTTCTGTTATTCATTCCTTATACACAGGCTTCTTGAAAGAAGCTCTTTTCACTCATGTACATGACTTGATATGATAGTTGGGCATGTAAGATAAATGCCACCAAAATGATTAAGTAAATGGGCTATATAATCTTTGGTAGATTGTATTAATAGTTGCATCATTTAGTATGTTCCTCCCTGAGGATATGTTACACGTATGTACTCTGTTGAACTCAAGATTTTGCATTTTGTTTACTCAAAAAAGGCTAAAATAAATTGGATCTTTTCCAAGCAGAAGCTCTAGAGCAGGGGTCCCCAAACTACAGATCACAGGCCACATGTGGCCCCCTGAGGCCATTTATCCGCCCCTGCCGCACTTCCAGAAGGGGCACCTCTTTCATTGGTGGTCAGTGAGAGGAGCACAGGATGCATCCACACCGATAGTTCCCATTGAAATACTGGTCAGTTTGTTGATTTAAATTTACTTGTTCTTTATTTTAAATATTGTATTTGTCCCGTTTTGTTTTTTTACTTTAAAATAAGATATGTGCAGTGTGCATAGGGATTTGTTCATAGTTTTTTTTATAGTCCGGCCCTCCAACGGTCTGAGGGACAGTGAACTGGCCCCCTGTGTAAAAAGTTTGGGGAACCCTGCTCTAGAGCCAAGATGTGAGGGCCATGCTTCTTTTCCTGCTGACACAATAATCAAAATGTTCCCAATAGAAGCTGTTCCATCAATCTAGGTTCTGGAGTGAACACATTGTGAAGCGGAACCATAGCAGACCCACAAAGAACATGCATGTCCTTGATTTTATAAGCCACTAACATTGTTTGGTATCACAGAATAACACCCTATTCTGAATAATACAGCACCCTAATTAGTGAAATGAAAAAGAAAATACATAAATACGTATTTGCATTAATTTGTCTGACTAATGGCTATTGAATATATTCTATGTGCAGTTTTGTGCTCAATTCTGGGGATAAAATTATGAACAAGACTTTATTTTCAAGGACAAAAAGACTAGAGTCCTAGAAACTCACAAGTGAGAAAGCAATATGACCTTGAGAATTCTGGAGGAAGACCACATAGAGAATTGCACCTTGAACAGGACATTATCAAATAGACATTTTTTGGAGAGGAGTAAGTAGATTCATTCAAACACAAGCACAACGAAATGGGAAACTATGTAAGAGAATAATGGGAGGAAAATGGAGGAACAATCAGGGTTGGGTCAAGAGAAAGAAAATCTTTATTAACAAATTGAGAAATATAGAAGCAATGGGCAATTAATAGATATTTAAGAATAATGAAGTAAGAATTTTTAAGTACTTGTGAAGAGATAAGCAGAGAAATAAATGGACGGGGCTTGAAGCCAAGTCCACTTTTTTGTGATTTAATATGATTTTATCAGTATTTGGGGGATCATTAATTTAAAGCCATGATATTATTTTGTCAAAATTATGTATTGAAGCCAATAATTTTAATCTCATATTTAATAACCATTAACAACTTATACTTTTTGAATGAGTGTCAGAGAACTCTTTCTACTATGAATACACATTGGTTACTAATAGCAAAAAAAAGAAAAAGATTGTATAGAAATTATAAAAAATATCAACTAAGGTATTTACAAGACCTAGAAAACTACAGATTGTTAAAAACTTGCTGTGAGCATAAATATAAATTTGGAATTAGAATGACAATAAGGATGTAACATTTTTTAAAAATGATGGGTAGAAGAGAAAATGCTAGGCGCTCATGAAATCCCATTTCATTTTCCTTTTTCTAAACAGAATGAAACACTTTGCTTCCCTTCCATTTATGTCAAAGTCATGTGATTAAGGTTTTGTTTACTGCCAGTATGCCAGAGTATCTTTTTTTAGTACTTGTTGGCTTTTGATTTCAAATCCACAGAGGAATTTATTCCCCTTACCAGCATAGACTTGCTACCTAATAGCATTAACTTTCACAAACTTTAGAAAAGGACTAGATTAGCAAAGGCCACAAGGACATCAGGAACAATTATCACTTTTAAAAGAACCAGTTAAAGAAAAACATTCAAGGCAAAGAAAAAGAAAGTATCTTTAAAGGAGCAACAATCAGATACCAATGAATATAGTAAGGTTATTTTAATTCTAAATACCTAAAACTATGGTCTAATTTAAAATTAATGTAACTTTATGTTCATGACATAGAAAAGAGGGAGCTTAAAGGTAAGTGGATATATTCCTAAATTATAGTGTAATCTCTTGATGAAAAAGAAATATGTTTGGGTCCTGACCTGTGGTGGCACAGTGGATAAAGCCTCGACTTGGATAAAGCTTGCCTGTCAAGGTCCATATGGGAGTTGATGCTTCCTGCTCCTCCCCACCTTCTCTCTCTCTCAGCTCTTTCCTCTCCAAAATGAATTAAAAATTTTTTAAAAATCTAATAAAAAAAGGATTCTGCTAATATATATATATAATGTTTGGGGATTCCTTGACCCCAGAATTATAATAAATATTGATTGAATTATAAGGGCACTCCATGGTTCACCTTATTATCTTCAGAACAGCCCTAGCTGATGGGCATATGCTCCTGGCATTTCCTATTTACCAGAAAGGAAATGAAATCTTAGAGAGAGAGAGAAAAATACTTTCTAAGGCCCACACATTGGGAAAAGGTAGAGAGGATTCCAACCTAGGTCATCTGACTCTAGACACTATACTCTATGGTCTATAGCACCACCCTGTATTTCTCCCACAGGGGTTAGCTAAGCTTGCAAATCCATTGTATTTAAAGAGATAAGCCATTATCCTTCAAATTAATTGTATCAATATAGGTTAAATAAATTCCCAGAACTATGGCTGTAACGCCTCAGGTACATTCTTTGAATATCTAGATCTTTCTAAGTCACTAATTTGGTACAAAAGTGTACCATGTAGTTATTCAGAGGCACTAAAATACGTTGGCAAAATATTTGGGTGCCCAGAAACCATGTAAACAAGCAGTAAAAACAACTAAACTGTTTAAATGAGTCTGTACAGGAAGAAAATATAAAACAACACATGACAAAAAGGGAACTTTGTAGGTCTTATAGACCTATGATCCCAGCATCTTTATTTAGGGCCAAAGAGAGATATGCAGGGACCATAACCCACTTGCATAGCATGAATGTTCAAGAAGCTACGACCACAATTTAATGAAACTTTGCAAATGCTAAGTGACTTAGGCAACTTTTTATCCTGAGCCTATTTTCACCAGTAAGGTTCAGAATGGTACTTCCAAATTCAAGGTGAAAAGAGTCCCAGTTCTCAATTCCTGGAAAAATGGGAGAAAGGCCCATCCATGTGATTGGAATTATCAGCCCCAATGAAAGTCTTGCAGACAACTAAAACCCAGCCAGCTGATGAAGATGTGGCCCTTTAATATAGTGCTGAATCCAGTCAAGGAGGTGAAACATTATTTCAAAGTGCTTCACCAACACCACCATTAAAATGACATGCATTGTGCACTTTTTACCCCCTTATGTACAAAAGTTCTATGTTAAACTTTATGCAAAACTTTTTTAAAAAGTATAGTCAGTGATTGCACCCCTATTCAAATTTTACTATAATGGGAAGCATAAAATGTGAGTATATATTGTGTCCAGCTTTTTATAAATTTGAAGTCATTTTTTCTGAATAAAAACATGTAAATACTCAAGGAATACTTTCACTGAACACACAGGATACAATAGATATTTATGTTATAATAAAGTTACTTCTAATTTTATTCATTTTCTAAGAAAAACAACAAACAAACAAAAAATCTTGTTTCTTTTCACAAATTCAACCTTGAAAAAGTCACATTTAAAAGGTCTCCACTCTTTATCAATTTTCTATTTTAAAATTAAAAGAAGAAAATGGTGCCTTAATTAGCGCCTGTGCAGGAGACAAGTAGATTCTTTTAAAAATTGCAGTGGGCACGCCATGAAGAGACATTACTGAATACTGAAGATGCATATTTTTTTCTCTAGTTAGAAGGTATTGCTATACTTGTCTGTAGGCTGGATAAAGGAGAATTTGTAGTAAATGGAAAACCAGTTATTTTTTAACAAATGGAAAGTGACTGCATGATGGAATGGTGGAAGAAGTGGTTATAAGAGGACAGCTCAGTTGGTGAGAGCATCGCACCAAGGTTGCCAATTTGATCTTGGGTCAGGGCACATTCAAGAGTCCACCAATGAATACATAAATAAGTGGAACAACAAATCAAAGTTGCTCTCCCTTTTTCCTTTCCTTTCTCTTTCTCTCTCTCTAAAAATCATTATCTAAAATTAAAGTTAAATTACTCTTCCACCTAATTCTGGCCAGAGGATACAGCTTAAGATTTGGTATAAAGCCTGAGAAGAGAACAACCTACTTAGCGAAGCCTCCTAGTGAGCGGCATGGTGGCGGGAGGGACAGGCTCAGGAGAACCAGAGCAGCTGTAGCTCTGGCTCTGGGATAGAGGGTAGAAAGGGAAAGACAGCTCCATCTAGAAGTGAAATACACCATGGTGCACTATGCTTACAGTAAAATTCCACATTTTTATCAGTTTGTCCCCAACCTGCAGGTTCCCCACCCAGTCCCCAACAGGCAAGCTAAACTAACAACACACCCAATCCACATACATAGTTTGTAAACTGGAAAACATAGAAATCTCCCAAAATAGAACAAAAAGACAAAAAGATGGCAAATACAATATGGGAAATGTTCAGAAACATAAAGTACAGATCTGGGAGGTCCAACATTTTGGAGAGAAGAGAGCAAATTAAAAGGAAAGAATAGTAAAAGAAATACCAAAAGAAAATTATCTTTGAAAAAAACAAAGGGGCCCTGGCCAGGTAGTACAGTTGGTTGGAGCATTGCCCAGATATACCAAGGTTGCAGGTTCAATCCCTGGGCAGGGCACATACAAGACTCAACCAACATATGCATAAATAAGTGGAACAACAAATCAATGTTTCTCTCTCTCTCTCCCTTCCTCTATCTGTCTCTCAAAACAATAAATTAAAATTTTAATTAATTTTAAAATAAATTAAAGTTAAATTAAAAAGAGGACAAGTGGACAAAATCCTCTGTGTTTACACCTGACACCAAAAAACACAGTAGCTCTTCACATCTTGATTCCCTAGTATGCCCATAAGTGATCATCAGTTGGGAAATGTGCTTCAACCAATGTTATGACAAATTTCTGAAGTCTGTGGGTGCTTTACTATCATTTAATAAACCAGAACAAATTTAGAATTCTTTCTGTAGTAACATTGTCCACAATCATACTCAAATAAGCTTTTATTGAGTGGGAGATAAAAAGGTACATCTCAACAGAGGTATATCCCTTTACATACAAAGATATTTAAAATAATATATGTTATACATTAAAGCTATGGCATCAGCAAGATCAAGCCAGGCATTCCAAAACTACTGAGGAAGACAACTGCCTGTATCCATTCACCTGGTGTCAAGAGAGAATTCTAGAGGGTAGTCAAAGAAAAGGAGTACTTGTAGGTGTGAATCCAAGCAAAAATCTGGAGATATTTTTTTCCCCCACTGGGATAAATGATTATTCTTCCTTATTTAAATTCACAAGTTTAGACACTGGCATTCAAAGAACGACTTAACCACCCTTCCTCATCACCCCCAGGCTCAATCATCTGCCTGAATGAAGCATGTTAATAGACCAACTCTGCTGCCACAAAATTCCTCAAGTGATTAGATTAGAAAGTTCAGAGATTCAGGAATTCACTTTATGCTGCATATAAATATAACATATGCGTTTCAATTCCATTTTCAAGTATCTGCTACCTGTACTTGCTATTTTTATGCATGCCATAGTACTCCCTGGGGAAATAGAATTTGGAGGTTCATAATTATTCATAAGACAATTCTTAAAAGCACTTTTATATTACAGCCTAGAAAAATTATAATACAAAAAAAAATCCAGTTATTTCCTTCCATCACTATCACTACCTAACTATTTAAACACTACTTCTAGGCAGATCTTTCTAAAGCCCAAGTTCAATGGTATCATTATCTACCTTGGAAACCAACAGCTCCTCAACATCTACAATTTATATAGTACTATAAAATATTAGAATGTAGAATGGTATAATGGTTAAGACTGAAGCTTCTGGAGTCAGACTGCTTACTTCCCCACCCCACCACCAGAGTGAGAAACAAGGAAGCAGACAGACAGACACCGGCATGCACCCAACGGGGATCCACCTGGCATACCTACTAGGGGGTAATGCTCTGCCCATCTGGGGCATTGCTCCTTTGCAATTGGAGCCATTCCAGCACCCAATGTGGAGGCCATGGAGCCATCCTCAGCACCTGGGCCAACTTTGCTCCAATGGAGCCTTGGCTGCGGGAGGGGAAGAGAGACACAGAGAGAAAGGAGAGGGGGAAGGGTGGATAAACAAATGGACACTTCTCCTATGTGCCCAGGCCCGGAATTGAACCCAGGACTTCTATACACCTGGCCGATGCTCTACCATTGAGCAAACCAGTCAGGGCAGACTGCTTGCTTTTAAATCTAGACCCTGTCTTGTTTTGCCTGTGTATACTTTAACAGGTTATTTTACTTGTCTGTTTACAGTTTATTTGCCTGTAGACTGGAGGTAATAATTATAACAATGTTACATAGAACATATAAGCAAGTTATATATATATATATATGGCATACATAAATATATAATAAGCAACATATATTGTTAATATATATTCTATAATAAATATATTAACAAATAATTATATCTAAATAATAAATATATAAATACATATATAGAGTATATTTCACTTAGAAATAATGTTTGCTATAATATATCTATATATGCATATCTATGTGTGTGTGTGTGTGTGTGTGTGTGTGTGTGTGTGTATATCTTAGACTATTATATTGCTTAGAACAGTGGTTCTTAACCTGGGTTCTATCAAACCCTAGGGGTTCGATGAGTTGGTCTCAGGAGTTCGGAGAAGCCTCTGCTGCAGAGGACAGAATAAAGTAATACCGTAATTTGTTGTGAGTTCATGCACTTTGTTGGTTTTGTTCTTTGAGCAAGGTGATATTCATGCATGGCTCATTTTGTGCACCAGTAAAAAAACATATACCTATGTCTTAAATTTGAAAAAAAAAATCATATTTTACTTATCACTAAAGAAGGTTTTGGTGAATGCGCATATGAAACTAGTAGATTCGGTACCTCAAAAAAGGTTAAGAACCACTGGCTTAGAACATTATAAGCACACAGGAATATTAGCTTCATTACTTTCATAACCTTTGCATTTGGCATTTAGTGTGACCTAACTATGCTTTTCTGGTTTGCTCTGCCATCCTTTTCTTACACATAGCTCAAATTCCAGCCAGACTGCATAATCACCATTCATCAGTTATCCAAACTGCCAACCAGCATACATTTGTTCCTGCTTCTTGGGCTATTAAAACCATTCTACCCACAACTCCCAGTTAAGAGATCTCTGAAATCTCATTCATCCTTAGGTAAACTTAAAACATTACTTATTCAGAAACATTTTTCTGGTCCTCAGTTCCCCACCTTAGAGCACCTACTGAAGAATGGCAAGTGTGTTAACTTTGATCATTGGCAGGGGCTTCACAGAGACTCTGCTGTAAGGAAGTCACGGATCAGAACTGACTGAAAGACAAGGAACATCAGGATCACTTAGTCACATCTGCCTTGGTGCTAGAATGGAAGTCAGCATCTGTTTGCCATCTCTGCCCATTTCCCTTGGTTTCTATAACCACCAAGATGTTTGAATTATTCAACTGTTTTTTATATTTAACTTTGACCTGTTTCATACCTCTCTGAGGCTCCATCATACTCAAATTTGTATTCCTGCAATGTCTAGCACAGTCGGGCACATCATATGTGCCCACATTTTGTTGAAGTTGTTTGAGTTGCCCAATCTCATATTCTCTATTTTTTTCTTTTTTTAAAGTTTTTGGTTTTCTTTTTTTTTTTTTTTTTTTTACAGGGACAGAGAGAGAATCAGAGAGAGGGATAGATAGGGACAGACAGACAGCAATGGAGAGAGATGAGAAGCATCAATCATTAGTTTCTCCTTGCCCTTGCAATACCATAGTTGTTCATTGATTGCTTTCTCACATGTGCCTTGACCGCGGGCCCTCAGCCGACCAAGCCACCCCTTGCTGAAGCCAGCGACCTTGGGTCCAAGCTGGCAAGCTTTTGCTCAAGCCAGATGGGCCCGCGCTTAAGCTGGCAAGCTTGGGGTTTCGAACCTGGGTCCTTCTGCATCCTAGTCTGACACTCTATCCACTGCGCCACCGCCTGGTCAGGCCTCTTTTTTTAACTTTATTTAGAAAATTAAATTTAATAAGGTTACATTGATCAATAAGAGTACATAGGTTTCAGGTAAATATTTCTATAGCATTTGAACTGTTGATTATATTGTGAACCCATCACCCAAAGTCACGTAATTTTCTGTCACCATGTATTTGTCCCTCTTTACTCCCTTCCACCCACCTTTTCCCCCACATTATTTTTCACCCTGGGACTGATTCAGGTCTGAGCCAGTAAGGTTTTACTCACAAGACCTTGGCTGGGTCTATTTTATCCCTATTGGCAATCCTGTTCCTTGGATCTGTGCTTTCAAAGACTAAAGGTCTAATTAATTCAGGAAGTCTACTACAACTTATGATTACTCCTCTTGCTTTTTTGTCCTATGTCTGCATCTTTGTCATCCTTCAACATTCTTTAGGTTCCCTTGTATAATTCTTATAGTTTCTTATTTTCTGTATTTTTGAGGCTATGTCATTGGGGTTTCACCAGCTGGGAAGAGACTATGCCTCCTAGAGCTAGTCAATTTTTTTAAATGTTTAATTTATTGATTTTAGAGACAGAGGAAGGGATAGAGACAGAGATAGGAACATGGATCTGTTTCTGTATGTGCCCTGGCTGGGGATCAAACTGGTAACCTCTGTGCTTCAAGACGGTGTTCTAAGCAACTGAGCTATTCAACCAGAATCCAGGGCTAGCCAATTTTTAGAGGTAGCAAATAACCATTCCATTGATCCAGATGTTTGCATTTGATCAGTACTATGCTGCTTTGTTTACTATAGCTTTGTAGTAGTTCGAAATTAAGGTGTGTGATCCCTACAGCTTTGTCTTTTTTTTTTTTTTTTGCTTTTGGTTCTTGTTGTTGTTTTTAATCAGGATTAATTGGCTATTTGGAGTCTTTTGTGGTCACAAATTTAATTTTTTGTCTTATTTCTGCAATTTTACTGTATTTGTTTATTGCTTCTAATAATTTTTAGTGAAGATTTTAGCATTTTCGCCTGACCAGGCGGTGGCGCAGTGAATAGAGTGTTGGACTGGGATGCAGAAGACCCAGGTTCAAGACCCCGAGCTCGCCAGCTTGAGCACGGGCCCATCTGGCTTGAGCAAAAAAGCTTGTCAGCTTGGACCCAAGGTCGCTGGCTCCAGCAAGGGGTTGCTCGGTCTGCTGAAGGCCCACGGTCAAGGCACATGTGAGAAAGCAATCAATGAACAACTATGGTATTGCAAGGGCAAGGAGAAACTAATGATTGCTGCTTTAGCATTTTCTACAGCCAATAAATAAAAACATCTACAGAGTATGAATAAATGGATAAGTAAGATCAGATAGATAAACACAGTGGAACATTATGCAGCCACTAAAGGGTGGAATCCTGCCACTTGTGACAACGTTAATTAATTTTGCAAGGTATATTGTGCTCAGTAAAACAAGTCAGATGAAAAAAGACAAATATTTTATGACTTTATGATATGGGGGATATAAAAGCAAAAACTAAAATAAAATAAATGAACAAACAAAAGAAAACTAAAACTTGTAGAGACAGACAACAGATTGGTGGTTACCAAGAGCAGAACAGGGTTAGAGAGAAAGTGAAATGAGGAAAGGGGCTCAATTGTATGGGGACAAAAGAAAATGAGAATTTTGCGAGTGATTATGATATTGGACTCACAGATATCAATTTGTAATAAAACAATGTTACCTCAGTACAATTTTTAATTGAATTTCCTGGGTGACACTGGTTAACATAATTATACAGGTTTCAGGTGCCTGATTCTACAACACATCTCTGTACACGGTATTGTGTGTTCATCTGCCCCAAGTCAAGTCTTTTTCCATCAATATTTATCCTCCCCATCCCCTTCCCTCACCACCTGGTAATCACCACACTGTTGTCCATGTCCATGAGATTTTTCTTTCCTTTTATTTATTTTTTATTTTTTGTATTTTTTGCTCAATCCATCCACCTTATCATCAGGTCCTCACCTTCAACAACTGTCAGCCTACTCTCGAGACACAAGATGGCAGCGGAGTAGGCAGACGCACGGACTCCCAGCTCACACCACCAAACTGGATTACAAATTAATTTAGGAACAACCAGCATGAAAAAAAACAACTCTGGACTACAAGAACTGCTCTCAAAATCCAAGGAGCAAAGAAGAAGCCACACCGAGCCTGGTGGGGAGCGCCGAGGAGCAGTGAGCCTCCCCTGCTTACAGGAACAAAGGGGTGGGGGTGAGGCTAACAGCCCAGAAAAGCTCTCAATCTAAGGAAAACAGTAGAAAATATCACTCACAGCCACTTGCCTGTGGACCTGGGAACGAGGTGTGTTGAAAGAGCTGGCTTGTTCTCCAAAAAGAAAGGGAAAGAGAGAGACAGCTGGTGACAAACAGTGGAATGCATGGGAGGACCTGAGCAGTGGGACTAATCCAGTGCAGAAGCAGCCATACCAGGGGAAGGTGCTGGAGGTTGCCATTGCAAGGGGAGGGGTTGATCCTTCCACATAACACAAGACTAAAGTGGTTCTGGGTCAACCTTCTTAAGATATCTCTTCAGCTCCAATCAGCACAAAAAGACACAGTTGAAAACAAGAAGTGGGGAGAAGGGGCAGTAACTCAGGTCTCCAAGGAGATCTGAGATACACCTCCCCCTACTGAAGTGGAGAAAGCACCCCACCCCCAGAGAGAGTAACTGGTAGATCAGGTCTTCAGAGTCTCTGGTTATACCCACAGCATTCCTGGATACAGTTTCAAATAAGCCCCCTGCTGAGATCAGTAAACAAGACTACCACCCAGTTAAGAAAACTGAGAAGAAAACAAACAAATTAAGACTTCAAATGGGCTCTATTAGAAAAGCCAAATTCCACAGTGGATTACAAACAACAGCTGAAGCCAAACCAAGAAGACCTAGAAATAACACAACTGATAATTGGAGGCAGACAACACCAAGCCTAGACTCAACCAGCTCTACAAACAACACACCCAAACACACAGACATAATGAGAAGACAGAGAAGTGCAATCCAAATGAAACCACAAGAGAATCCTCCAGGAAATGAACTGAGTGATATGGAAATAACCAAACTTCCAAATGCAGAGTTTAGAATAATGATTGTTAGGATGCTTAGTGATTTTAGAACAACAATGGATGGTCATTATGAACACCTCAATAAAGAGATAGCAAGTATAAAAAAGGACATTGAAATATTAAAAAAGAATCAGTCAGAGATGACAAATACAATATCAGAAATGAAGACCACAATGGAACAACTGTCAGCCTACTCTCTGTGTATCTCTAGTATGCTTTTTAGTTCAATTTAGTCATTAGATTCTGTATTTGAGTGAAATCATATGGTACTTACCTTTGTCTGACTGGCTTACTTCACTTAGTGTAATGTTCTCCAGGTCCGTCTATGTCGCCGCAAAAGGTAACATTTCTTTATTTTTTATGGCCATGCATATTCTATTGTGTAAATATACCACAGCTTTTATATCCACTCATCCACTGATGGGCACTTGAGCTGCTTCCAAATCTTGGCTATGGTAATTAATGCTGCAATGAGCACAGGGGTAAATATATTCTTTTGAATTAGTCTTTTAGATTTCTTCAGATAAATTCTCAGAAGTGGAATTACTGAGTCATGAGGCAGTTTCACTTTTACTTTTTTGAGGTAACTCCATATTGCTTTCAACAGTTACTGTACCAATCTTCATTCCTACCAAGAGTGCACAAGGGTTCCTTTTTCTCCACACCCTTGACAACACTTGTTTGTCATTTATTGATGTTTGTTGTTTATGGATGCTAGCCATTCTGACTGGTGTGAGGTGATATCTCACTATAGTTTTAATATACATTTCTCTGATGATTAGTGACATTGAACATCTTCTCTTATGTCTATAGGAATCTTCATGTCCTCTTTAGAGAAGGATCTATTCAGATTCTTTATCCTGAGTGACCCTGGTACTTCCCCAAGTACCCTGTATGGTGTGGCATGATTCTCCTCTTGGGAACAGTGAATAACAAACAATCTTTCCAATGGCAGTTGCCTCCTGATCTGTTAAACTCATCATACCTGAATAATAATGAAACCTACATTTTAAACCCACTTGCCATTCTGTATCCATTGATTCCCATTTCCTCACCAAGTTTTTCAATCTTACTTTTGAGAACTCTGAAGAGAATCATTATGTGACTTGAATCACCAATTTTTAAACTCTTTCCTCCATTTGTTTGGAGATTACTATATGCATCTTACTTTAAATCACCTTAAAGAAGTCTCTCAGTAGGAGCTCAGCTCTGGTTTATTACCAACAAGGATAATGCCATTAGAGGTAATCACATTTTGTAGATATCATCTTGAAAGAACAATTGCCTTAAGAGTCCCTATTGAAGTGCTTTTTCATTTACAACAAGATCTTATGATAGTTAAAAATAAATACAGAACAGAAACCTAATTCTCTGATTCTCTAATGCCATGAACTGTCACGCAGATCACACCAGCAGGTTTTGGCAAACCTCACAGCAAAATAAAAGTTCACAATTTTTTTTCTTATCATTTTTATATTTTTTCAAAAGGAAAAGAAAGAGTATGTGATGCTACTACTAATTAATGGACCTGTACATTTTAAATATTATAAATTTTATTTCTAATTATAGTAATCTACAGAGTTTTTAATGGTCAGTGAGAAACAATAACAAAAGATATACCGGTAATAAGCATTTTCATTCAACTATCTTTTATCACATTCTTCAACCACACAGTTAACTATGTTTAACCCTTCTGTTATTTACTGCCACAGATCTTCATATGTTCATATTGCTATTTCTGAATTTATTCACTGTAAACATTTTATGTTAACTTTATATTACAGTACATAAATGTTTACTTTCCTTAGGTCACTCTCTGCCATCTCTATAAATATCTACTTACCCATTTTTCTAAAATATTTATTTCATAATTACCAATTAAATAAATCATCAGAATTTGGCTATCTATCTATCTATCTATAATCTATCTATTTTTTTAAGTGAAAAGAGAGGAGATAGTGAGACAGACTCCCACATGCACTCCAACTGGGATCCACCTGGCAACCCCTGCCTTGGGCCAATGCTTGAATCAACCAAGCTATTTTTAGCACCTGAGGCTGATGCATTTGGACCAACCAAGCTATCCTCAGGGCCAAGGGCCAAAGTTTGAACCAATTGAGCCACTGGCTGCAAGAGGAAATGAGGGAGAGAAGGCGGAGAAAAAGGAGCAAAGAAGCAAATGATCACTTCTACTGTGTGCCCTGACTGGGAATTGAACCCAGGATCCATATGCTGGGCCAATGCTCTATCCACTGAGCCAACCAGCCAGGGCCAGTTATCTATACTAATACCTTTGTATTTTTCAATGTCGCTAAGCTAGTTCTTCCCACAACATACAGAAGCCTCTCCATATGGTTTTCCATGATATCAGATACATAATTTTCATTTTTCTTTTTGGGAAACTCCCCTTGTAACCTTGTCTTCCTATTCCAAATGATTTTGCTTTTGGTGTTCCTTTAGGCCAGCTACAAAGCTATTCTGGGACTTCCTCTCGCTATCAACTGGAACATCTCCCTTGAGAAAGCTATTTCTTAAATTTCATGTTTTCTTCTATCTTGGTGTGTTTCCCCATTTTGATAGCAAACATATCTACAACTTCCTGAGAAAGGTGCAAGAAATAAAAATGAGATTTTTCTTGTCTTCAAATGTTTTTATTAAATACATTCTCTTAATCAGAGTTTAATACTTTTATTTATTCTTCATCTTTCAGTGTTTGCTGAATGTAATTGATGCCAGATCTTTTGTACATAACCTGCTTCATTGTCCTTCTTTCCTCTCTGTTAAAGTAGGGCATTCTCTCTATCTTTGCTATTCTTAGATCTGAGAGATTTTCTTATATTAGTTCTTTTACACTTTGCCATTGTTTTCTCCATCTCTTTTTCTATAACATTATTAAGTGGATGTTAAGTGATCTCCCTGATTAACTCTCGCCTTTTCTCTGCTGCAATTCTATTGTATGGTCTTTGACACTATCTTCCAAGCCTTTCACTATCTTAAATTTTAGTTGCTAAAATTATAGTTACCAAGAGTATTTTTTTCAAAAGGTTATCTTATTTCATGGGTAGATGATCTTGTCTTATTTCTCCAAGAACATCAGTTTAAAATGCAATTTATTTTGCCTGACCTATGGTGGCGCAGTGGATAAAGCGTCGACCTGGGAACACTGAGGTCGCCAGTTCAAAACCCTGCACTGGTCTGGTCAAGGCACATATGGGAGTTGATGCTTCCAGCTCCTCCCCCTTCTCTATTTTTCTCTCTCTTTCTCTCTCTCTCTCTCACTCTGTGTCTCCTCTCTAAAATGAATAAAATAAAAAGAAATTTAAAATGTAATTTATTTTGTTACCTTCATTCTTCTTGATTTTTCTTTTTCTATTTTTTCTGTGCTTTAATCTCCTACCCTTTTATATTGAAGGCTTACCACAAATTATTGGTGGTCTTTTGCTGTCTACATAATTTTAATAAGAAAGCACTAAAGCTATTTAGACCTCTCTCACACATGGGCCAATCTAGAGACTAGAATATACCAATGTAGTGATCTGGCTATGTGAGTGCTTCAGTTGGAAGGCGTAGAGGTAGTTCTAGGGAGTACGGTTTGGTCATGCATTTAGGAAAAGAGGACTAGAGAACCTCAGAACTGTGGGTATGTGTCTAATGACTCTCCTTATCAGACTGGTGCCTCATTCATACATTTATTGCATCTGATCTCCCAGAGATTCTCTGAGAGACTCAATAAGTGAGCCTGGAATCTTGGAATTTAAATTTTCTTTATACTTACTTTCTTTATACAGATTGGTGCTTCTAGTTGCAGAGCATTTCTGAAGTCTGAAAAATGACCTTGTCACTTTTCATCAGGCTTACTTTTTTGCCCTCTTAAGCACTTACTCTTTTGCTTCCTCTCCTGTGTTTCATTCTCTTTGGGTCCATTCCTTTATCCCTGCTCCATCATCCAAAACATGTTGAAAGCTCTCACCTGCTTCTGTCCTTCTCCCTTTCTTGTCCAAATAGGTCTATAGTTATTTAAAGCCTTTAGTTTCTTTTCACTGTGTTGTCAGCAGTAACCACAGAACATTAAATGCATATTTAATCCGAAGACAGCCTTGTATATTTAATCACTAGATTGTTAAAGAAATGAACAATGGCTGTGTTAACACATAGGGAATCAATGAGGTAAATGGAAATTTATTCATTCCAACACATCGATCAGGGAGCCTCAAAAGCAAGATATGGACCACTACATAATATTATTTAGAAAATTTGTTAAAATAGAGACATGATTTCTAAAGTTTGGGATTCAGAACATCTGGGTGATGTCTCAGAATTTATATATTTAATAGATTCCTGCATTATTTTTATAGTAAGCCACTGATTTACACAGGTTCTCTTATTTAAAACAAGAGAAAACTTTCCACTAAATTTAGTCATGCAGTTTACAAAGTAAGAATGAGTCTCACTAAACCAATTTTTTTTCACTGAGCTGTAGATGAAAAAGAAGGAATCAATATTTATTAAGAACCTATGCCTTCTGCTAAGTAGCTTTTTTTAAATGCTGGAGTAGTGTAGATAGGTTTCCTATTATGTAAGTCACTAAGTAATTATCAGAGATATTAGATCATTTTCCTAAATAATATGACTAATTAGCGATAAAGTCTGACTTAAAATCCAGTCAGGATTGCCTGAGGCGGTTGCGCAGTGGATAGAGCATCGGACTGGGATGCGGAAGACCCAGGTTGAGACCCGGAGGTCACCAGCTTGAATGCGGGCCCATCTGGCTTGAGCAAAAGCTCGCCAGCTTGGACCCAAGGTTGCTGGTTCCAGCAAGGGGTGGCTCGGTCTGCTGAAGGCTTGTGGTCAAGGCACATGTGAGAAAGCAATCAATGAACAACTATGGTGTCACAACGGCAACGAAAAACTAATGATTGATGCTTCTCATCTCTCTTCATTCCTGTCTGTCTGTCCCTATCTATCACTCTCTCTGACTCTCTCTTTCTCTCTGTCCCTGTAGAAAAAAAAAAAAATCTAGTCAGGATCATTTCTTGACATACCTTTGCTCAATCAGTATGATGCTTCTTCATACTTTGAATAATCAATTATAATCAGCTGATTACATGCTGCATTTAGCCAGTGAATTAGCCACTGTTAAAGATCAGAAGATAAATTCCCTTAGTATATATTGGGAACTAAAATGAGAAACAAAAAAAGACCCAGGAAATAATCAGAGTCTCTGTATGGTCCTCACTGGGTAGCTCAGTTGGTTAGAGCATTGTCCTAATATGCCAAGATTGCAGTTTTGATCCCCAGTCAGGGCACAAACAAGAATCAACCAATGAATGTGTGAATAACTGGAACAACAAATCTCTCTCTCTCTCTCTCTCTCTCTCTCTAAAAATCAATTTAAAAAAAAAAGAATCTTTGTATGCTCTAACATCTTCTTTCTTGGATTCCAAGAATGTTAATATGTATACTTAGTGTAGAAAAAGAGAGAGGTTTCCATGATCAATAAACTGGGTAACTAAATTAAATAACTATAAAGATGTGTGTATTTATTACAAAGCATCTCAGAATCTTTAATGTAAATATGCACCATTAGTTTCCAAGTGGAAGATGGAGTGTTCCCTACACATATTTGGCTTGTTAACCCCTAAGGTAAAAATCTCATTGAAAAGAAGTTGAAAAATGCTAAGAGAGAATGACAAAATGTTAATCATTAATAGAGAAAGTATAGAGAAAGTCAACCTGTTCAAATGAGTAGGTACCCAATCTAGCCTTTGAAGAATCTGGAGGTCCTCTATGTTGTCTGATGTTACAGGGATGGCAATGAAGAGGCTAAGATAAGGCTGGCGCACTTCAGATGGAAGGCTTATTCTACCACAGTAAGAGCCAATGCTAGAACCGAATGGAAACATCTATAATTCCTGCTCAGGTTTGGGGACGGGTGCTGGATTTGGTATGAAAACTAAAATAAAATTACTACGGAACAATGAGGTTGACAGTCTCCCAGGCCATTCCTAACTGTGATATCCTAAAGTTTAAAGAAAAATCACTATGGATTAGAAGACAGGAAGATAATTCTCTTCCCTTATCAGACAGGCTATATACAATCACTTGGCATGTGATCCTCTATATTTTTCAAAATGCATGTCCTGAGTGTATTTATTCATATTACAGTTATACAATAAATAAATAATACGGTGAAGTGACATTATTTTTATTAGTTGCAATGACATTGTTACTATTTACAGTGACACTATCCTTTTAAAATAAAAGACACAATCATTAATTTTAGTGTGACTTCTTATTTGATCCTTACCAAAACCTCTGAAGATATATAGGGCAGTCATTGCCATCTTTGACATGTTATAACTGAGGAAAGTTATACATGTCAAAATGCTTTGGTATCCAAGAGACAGCATCCAATTTTAACTAACTAGAGGGAATTTATTAGCTGTATTAAGTCAGAAGGCTATTAGGTCAGCTTAAAGTGTGAGAGGTAATAATGTATTAGTTTTGAAACTTCTTCCAAGGAGGGTAGAGACTTTGTCTGTCTTGTTCCTGTCTGGTGTATAGTATTTTGAACAGAGTCTGACACTTTTAAGCACTAAATACTCATTGAAGAAGTGAATAGCATAAATATACTGCTCACAAAAATTAGGGGATATTTCAAAATGAATATGAAGCAATAAAAAAAGAAGCATTTGATTCTTTTTATTAAACAAGAACATCAGAAAAGCAAACTACAAGTAAAAGAAAGTTGCTTTATTATGCAAAACCAACTTTTATTTCATTGGTGAAAATGCACTATATAAAAGGCTGAAAGTAATGGAGTATCTGCACATTCTCTGATTCCCTAATTTGTGAGCAGTATATATTCTAAGTAAAACAGCAATAATCCAGGTACCTCTACTGACCATAAATAATACGTTCTTAAGTACAAAGTATTCAGAAAATAAACTACAATAACTTTTCTAGATAAAAATATAGTGGAAAGCAATATGAGTTTTATAGAAATACTAAATTGCAACTTACTATCAGAATATGTACAAAGAAAAAAATATGTACAAAGAACTTGGTAAAACTAACTAGGAAAATCATTAAAATTTTATTTCACTAGCAAGAAGATATTTTGGATTAAACTGTGCTCTTTCTTTGCATTAAGGAACAATTTAAAGTGAGAATTAATGAAAGAAATTATATTTTAGAGGGAAAGAAGAACAACCAAGGGGAAAATTAAGACAGACAAGATTAAATTACATTTAGGTCCCAATAGCTAGCTCAGTTTTAGAGGATGGAGTTGCTGAGCAAAATAATTCATACTCTAGTGATCTTTGAATGCAAGGGTGACAACTCTTCTTAGTGTTATAGTCATTAAAATATTTTCATGCAAAAAAATAAAATGCTATTTAGAAAGAAAGATGTGGCAGCATTGGTTACAGAGGGTTACTGTGAAGAAAGCAGCATCTATTGAAGTAGAGACTAGACCATTCAAAAAATAACTGAAGTTTGAGCTGGGGATACAGCAATGTGGAAGAGACAGAAAGGCAGTGCATGTGAGGTCAGACAAGGATCTCAATCTCAGTTCCATCATAACTCATACACTGGGAATCCTGAACAGGTCACTCGGTAGTTATATTATGCCCAGCAATTTTATATCTCACTTCTGATGGTTCCAGATTGCCAATCCTGACCAAGAGGAAGCACATGACCCAGGCTTGGCCAATCACAGGACAGTACCTACTTAGCATCAGCAGTCCTGTGACCCAAGAAGTCAGTCAGAACCCTTCCCTGGGTTTTATATATTACACTGGAAGAAATCCCCTCCATGTGTAAAGTCCCCTTCGAGGTCGAAAAGAATTGCAGAGGCAGGAGAAAGTTCAAAGTGAACTGAGTTCCCAGTTGCTGTCCTTACGGCACCCACGCAGACAGCTCTTCCCTGATCTTGGAGCTGTCTCAATATGATTCTTAGCTACATAAACCAATGCATTCCTTTATGAAAACTTAAGTTTAATTTTTCACTTGAAACCAAAAGAGTTTCAATAATATGTAAACTCACTGATGCCAGCTTTCTCAATTGTGACATGGCAGCAGTGACAATGAGCGCCCCACACATCCTCCAGGGTTGTGGCAAAGTTCAAAATTGAAATCACACTCTAAACTCTTAAGCACTGCACAAATTAAAGCTCTCTACTCTAAGTAAATGTTTTTAACCACAATTACGTCAATATATTGTAAATGCACATTTTTCTGTCTTTCACACATGTATGTATTTGAACTAAAACCATAAGAATGATAATGATAATTTATAATACTAGCTTTTATGTGCATAATGTTTTACAAAGCCACTCAGCTAAGAAATTATGTAGTTGGGATAAAAATTCAGCACATTTTACTAGAGGACTCTTTCTTAAAGAGACTATCCAAATCATACTCATATGAGAAATTTTAAAAAGGCAAGGGCCCAACCTTTTTCTGTTAATATGCACCCTGAACATAGCAGATGAAATGAAACTCTATGGTTTCCGTGGCTTAGAGATTAATTCACTTATATCCAGAATAAGTTTAAAAATTTAAGTGAGTTATGACAATGGTCTGCTATAAGTTTTGCAAATTGGTAAAGATCAGGTAGAATCATTACTCAGCTATTTTAAATTTTACTTTTTCTTTCCATTTAATTCCACCTTAAGCTTCTTAAACTAAGCACAAGATATCAAGCTATGGAAGATCGACTCTAAGATGCAAATTAATTAATATCTAACACTGTATAAAAGATTACATTTTGAAATATAGGGAAACCATCTTTTACACTTACATAACCTAACTGTAAAGACAGCTTTTTCCATTTGCTGTGCCTACAAAAAAGATAATGGGGAAAATAAGTTTTACTGTTAGTTATGAGGTTTGCTTTGAGATGTAAAATAAAGTCTTTGGTCAAATAGGTACCATTAAATAATAAAAGTACAGTCTAAATCCATTAAAAGTATATTTTTTAATTAAGCATTAAAGGTCGTCTCTCTTTTGTTAATTTCATGTGCTTGCACAGGCAAATAAATTATAAAATATTATTTGAATTGCTAATAGAGGCCAACTAATTGTGCTAAAAAGAACAGATCCAGCCCGATGGTAATTATCCATGTGAAAAATTAGTTTTCTTAGGAGGTGGCATTGTGCAATTTGGCTTCTAATTGGTATATGGCACCAATTAATGTATAACAATGCATCTAGCAAATGAAAGAAAATTTATTGAAAAAAGCTGAGTAGAATGTCACGCTTTAGTAGTACAGAATCATGTCAGTGTTTGTCTCCCACTCCTTTATTATTGTATATTATTTTATTTTTTGTCTTGCTGTTTAGGGCTCATTTGCATTTTCTTCGGGCCCAGTCTTAGTCACTAGCTTATGCTGAGCTTCCAACTTAGTTGAGTTAACAGTTGATAGGCACTTACCCACATTTTGCTGTGTGCCATGCTCTGTAGGCCCTAGGGCAGCCACAGAGGCAATCAGGATACATTCTAGCCATTATGTTTCAAGGTCTCAGCTCTTGTTGTGTCTCTTTTTCCATGAGCTTTTCTTGACATTCTAAAATTGGTCCAGCTGCAGTATTTCCATAGCAACTTGTACTTATTTCTGGTTTGCAATTACAATGATGATAATGATGATGACTAATATTCATATAGGGTTTATTATGTGCTGAGTATTTTTTAAACAACTTTACATACATTAACACATTTAATTCTTATAAACATCTTAGGTAACTACTATTATTATTACATCATTACTTTTTAGAAGAGAAAACTGCACCAGAAAACAGCTAAATAACTTTCCCAAGATCACACAGCTAAGCAAGAGAGTCCTGTTTCAAACACTATCTACAGTATCTGTGATCTTGGCCATTGCTCTATGCTGTCTTCCTCATAGCCAAACTCCACATAACAGACTCAGGGGATAAACTGAAAAAGAAAAAATAAAAGTGCCAAATTCATAAGAATATAAATTAACATGAATGCTCAAAACATGCTTTAAAATTAAGAATGAGAAAAATAGAAATAATGTGGAATCCCAATCAGTAGACTCAAAGTAAAAGAAAAAAACAAAGCAAAACAAAAAAAAACACAAATATTTACAATAGAGAAAGTGGTAGGCAAGAGAGGACAAAGGGGGGGTAAATGGTGACGGAAGGAGACGGGACTTGGGGTGGTGAGCCCACAATACAATATGCACATGATGTATTATGAAATTGTACCTATAATATGGAATTGTACCTAAAACCTATATAATTTTATTCATCAATGTCACTCCAATAAATTCAATAAAAAATAACAAATTCTTGTACAAGTGTTCATTTTTACTTAAAGTAAAATGTTTTCTATATGTAACTTTTATTAATGAGTGGATTAATAGAAATTATATATATACACACACCACTTACATATATCTTTTGTATTTATATGTTTGTGAATATATATACATATATGTGGTATGTGTGTATATATATAATTTCTATTAATCTACTCTTTAATAAAAATTTACTTAAATGACTAAGAATTCATCTTAATCAAATAAGCTAACAATGTTGCTACATTTCTCAAATGCATCTTCTTACTTGTGTCTATATCCCATGAGTATATAAGCTACTCATTTAATATGATGATTAGCAGAGTTTGTACATATATGCAATGCTCACAAAATACTCTTCAGATGGATGGATGGAAGAATGGGTAAGGTGGGAACAAAATAATAGAGCACAGGAAATCTAGTGAAGTGAGAGCCTAGAAGGTGGAGAGAGTTGAAGATGGTAAGAAAAGCTTAGGCCACATTGTGGGGTCTCTATTGTGTTGGAAAGTTTGAGGATTTCTTAAAGTAATTGGGAGCCACTCAATTTGAGGGGAGGAATAACACGATTATACACGGATACTAAAAAGAAACTTATGGTGACAGACCAGGTGAGGAAGACATAAGACACAGCAGTATTGAGTGTATGGCAGCCATATGATTGTGCCTGGCAGGTGTCCAAGAACAGAAAGTTGAACTGACCAAGGGCCCCAGCTTCCCCTAAAATCATCCTTCTTAGCATTTGCCTTCAGTCCATGCTTGCTATGGGCTGCTCACAGGGAATGACTGATCATGGCAGGAATGCCAACCTAGTCTTCTTTCCTGGAAACATGAACAAGTCTGATCGTTGACTGTGGCTCAGAGACTCCATGGTGGCCTCACAGAACTATCCTTAGATGCAGGGCAGACTTCAACACTTCCGGGCAATCTCTAATCTTTCTTGCTTTCACTAGAAATCGAATCTGCATCACTGTATGAAGATTCTCCCAGCCTCCCATGGTTCCTTTTTCATTTCCTTTTGTGGGCATGTTTCCCAGTAAATTTTTGCCAATTTTATCTTGTCTTGGCATCCTCTTGGAAGAAAGACCAGTATTGTGCTAGAGCCAATTCATACAAGCTCATGAGAGTCAAAAATTAAATTTTTAGGCATTTTTCAAGCTAGTTTTTAAACATTCTACTATCAAAATTAAATTATATAAATTTACAATTGAATAAACTATATTAAAATAAAAGTAAAAAATACTCAAAACTATAATTTTCTAATTTTTTACTGTATTTTGCTATTATTTATAATAGTTCTTAAAGTTACTTATTTCTAAAGATGCAGATCCTATACAATGATATTTTACCACATGCCTCTCAATGTCACATCGGTAATTTGAAATTGGCAACAGTAGGGGCATTCATGTCACAGCAATCAGCGAATGATATAGAAATCAACAAATCAGTATTTGTCTATATGTTTCTATCACCCTTTTATTTCAAAAAGCTGGTTGTTAAATATATGCTAGCACACCATTTATCTGCATTCATATTGACCCTATTTTGACTTGAGAATTTATAGAAAACATATTCAGAAATAACATAGTTGTAATATCCAGCTATGTTGTGAATTCTTTGAGGGTAAGAATATGTTTACATTTTCTTTACAAGTGTGGTTAGAGCAGGGGTCGGGAACCTTTTTGGCTGAGAGAGCCACGAACGCCACATATTTTAAAATGTAATTCGGTGAGAGCCATACAATATGTTTAACACTAAATACAAGTAGATGTGTGGATTTTATGTAAGACCAACACTTTTAAAATACAATAAGTCTCTGAATTCTTTTTAAAAACATTGTTATGCTGTTGTTAACCAATGATGAATAAAGTACTTCTTACCATTAATGCGACTTCTGGTGCTGCATAGTTTTACTGATGGCTTTGTAGTCTGGTTGATACGTGGTGAGGTTAAGCTTCATGCAGGCATTGAGATTTCCATCTGTTAAACATGATCCTAGGTTGGTCTTAACGTTCTTTAGATGTGAGAAAGACTGCTCACATGCATATGTAGAGCCAAACATTGTCAGTACAGCAATATTCACACGCTGCATTGTGTGGTATGTGATGGGAAGTGCGTTCCAAGTTTTGAAAATCAGCTGGTCCACAGGTTGAAGTTTTTTCATTTTTCCCCACTTGTGTTTGCTCGCCAACTCTGATTGCTGTCATGCAAGTCTTTCCAAATCTTCATTCAGTGACTTGAACTTATTCACCCACATGTCTGAGGCCTTCAGGTCAGCAGCTTATAGTTCAAAATCTCTGACGGAGACACCAGGGATGTAACTCAGGTTGGTGCTGTCCACCACACACTTGTTTGGATAGGTGATGAACTTAAAAAGATGAGTGTGTTCACAAAATTTTCCAAAGCGCGCTTTGAATGACTGCAGGTGATTAGATGTGAAGCCTGCTAGCTGCTGTAGATCAAGATGTTGAGCAGGGTCACTTGCTGTGCATGCATCTTTAAACTCTCGCAGTTTTTCAAAGTGTAGTAAACTACCTGTTTCAATGTCAGTGATGAAGAGTACCAGTTTGTTTTCAAATGCAAACACTGCTTGTTGAAGAAATAAGACTGTATTTCCAATGCCTTGAATTTTCACATTGAGCTGGTTCAGATGTTCAGTCATGTCCACGAGATAGTAGAACTTCAGGAGCCACTCAGTGTTAGCTAACTCAAGATGCTTGACATTTTTCATTTCAAGAAAAGTCCGGATTTCGCTCAGACAAGCTGTGAAACGACTGAGCACCTTTCTTCTTGACAACCAACGCACATTGCTGTGCAGAAGTAGACCAGGATAATTATTCCCAACTTCATCCAGCAGTGTTTTAAACTGGCGATCATTTAAAGCTCAGGCAACAATAAAGTTGACCACCCGAATGTCTAGCAACATCACCTCACCAAGCTGCGCACCACACATCTGAGCACGAAGCACCTCCTGATGTAGAATGCAGTGAAAACTTAGGATGGGTCTCTTTTCATGTTCATGAAGAAGTGTTACGAATCCTCTGTTTTTCCCCATTATGCACGGAGCACCATCAGTACACACCAAAATAAGTTTATTCATTGGTAAATTCTTTTCTTTAGCGAACTCAGTGAAAGACTGGAATAAATCCTCCCCTCTTGTCTCTTTCATAGGCAAGATAACAAGACTTTCCTCATGTAGGGTGTCACCGACAGCATACCTTGCAATCATGCTGAACTGCGATAAATGGCTTAGGTCTGTTGACACATCCAAAGTGAGAGAAAAGAATGGTGCTGCATTTATGTCCTTCATTTGTGTTGCCTTAATTTAATTTGCCATCATGAGGGTATGATCATGAACAGTTCTTACTAACAGAGGCATGCCTTTTATTTGTTTATTTTATTTTTATCCAAAAAGTCATCAAAAATTCATTGGCAACACCAAGCATGAATGTTTTGGCGTACTCCCCATCTGTGAATGGCTTTCCATTTCTCCCAATTGTTAAAGCACCAGGAATGCTAGCCAGAATCCACTCACCTTGTTGGGTCCAAACACAAAGTTGCTGCTGACTAGCTTACACTCATGACATGCTTTCTTCCTGCTGTCCCCCACTCGATATTCCGATGCAAATGTAGCATGGTGTGTGTCAAAGTGCCACTTTATATTTGACCATTTCATCGATGCAATTTTATCATTGCATATTAGACACACTGCAGAACCTGCTCTCTCCACAAAGGCAAATTCCTCTGTCCATTCCTGCTGAAAAGTACGATAATCCTCATATTTTTTTCTTTTAGCCATCTTCTTCATAAAAGAGTTTCTGCTGGTACTGGCATAAGAACAGGCACAGTGATCAATGGAACAGAACAGAGAACCCAGAAATAAACCCACACCTTTATGGATAACTGATATTTGACAAAGGAGGAAAGAACATACAATGGAGTAAAGACAGCCTCTTTAACAAATGGTGTTGGGAAAATTGGACATCTACCTGCAAAAAAATGAAACTAGACCATCAACTTACACCATTCACAAAAACAAACTCAAAATGGATAAAAGACTTAAATGTAAGTCGTGAAACCATAAGCATCTTAGAAGAAAACATAGGCAGCAAGCTCTCCGACATCTGTAGCAGCAATATATTTGCCGATTTATCTCCACGGGCAAATGAAATAAAAGGCACGATAAACAAATGGGACTATATCAAACTAAAAAGTTTTTGCACAGCTAAAGACAATAAGAACAGAATAAAAAGACAAACCACACAATGGGAGAACATATTCGACAACACGTCTGATAAGGGCTTAATAACTAAAATTTATAAAGAACTTATAAAACTCAACACCAGGAAGACAAACAACCCAATCAAAAAATGGGCAAAAGAAATGAATAGAAATTTCTCCAAAGAGGACATACAGATGGCCAATAGGCATATGAAAAAATGCTCAACATCACTAATCATTAGAGAAATGCAAATTAAAACCACAATGAGATATCACCTCACACCAGTCAGAATGGTGCTCATCAGCAAAAGAACACAGGACAAGTGCTGGCAAGGATGTGGAGAAAAGAGAACCCTCCTGCACTGTTGGTGGGAATGCAGACTGGTGCAGCCACTGTGGAAAACAGTATGGAGATTCCTCAAAAAATTAAAAATCAAACTGCCTTTTGACCCAGCTATCCCACTTATAGGAATATACCCTAAGAACACCATAGCACTGTTCGAAAAGAAGAAATGTGCCCCCATGTTCGTGGCAGCATTGTTCACAATAGCGAAGATCTGGAAACAGCCCAAGTGTCCATCAGAGGATGAATGGATTAAAAAGCTTTGGTACATATATACTATGGAATACTACTCAGCCATAAGAAATGATGACATCAGATCATTTACAACAAAATGGATGGACCTTGATAACATTATACGGAGTGAAATAAGTAAAACAGAAAAAAACTGAGAACAGCATGATTTCATACATAGGTGGGACATAAAAGTGAGACTATGAGACATGGACAAGAGAGTGGTGGTTATGGGGTGGGGGGAAGGAGTAAAAGGTGGGATAAGGGGGAGGGGAGAGGCACAATGAAAACCAGATAGAAGGTGACAGAGGACAATTTGACTTTGGGTGAAGGGTATGCAACATAATTGAATGATAAGATAACCTGGAGATGTTTTCTTTGAACATATGTACCCTGATTTATTAATGTCACCCCATTAAAATTAATTTAAAAAATAATAAAAAAAGAGTTTCTGCAATTAGCTAGCTGACTACTTGATTAAAAGGAGGGTATTTTACTTCCTGACCTCACAACGACCCATGTACATTACGCATTATCCAATAAAAATTTGGTGTTGTCCCAGAGAACAGCTGTGATTGGCTTCAGCCACCTGCAACCATAAACATGAGCTGTAGGAAATGAATGAATTGTAATACATGAGAATGATATATATATATATATTTACTAGGACAGAGAGAGAGTCAGAGAGAGGGATAGATAGGGACAGACGGGCAGAAACGGAAAGAGATGAGAAGCATCAATCATCAGTTTTTTGTTGTGACACCTTAGTTGTTCATTCATTGCTTTCTAATATGTGTCTTGACCACGGGCCCTCAGCAGACCAAGTAACCCCTTGCTCGAGCCAGCGAACTTGGGTCCAAGCTGGCGAGCTTTTGCTCAAGCCTGATGGGCCCACGCTCAAGCTGGCAACCTCGGGGTCTCGAACATGGGTCCTCGCATCCCAGTTCGATGCTCTATCCACTGCGTCACTGCCTGGTCAGGCAATGTTTTATATTTTTAACATTATTTTTTTTTATTAAAGATTTGTCTATGAGCCAAATGTAGTCATTAAAAGAGCCACATCTGGCCCGCAAGCCATAGGTTCCCGACCCCTGGTATAATGTTATCAACGTCCATCCATGTTGCTGTAAATTTTCTGATGTCATCATTTCTTATGGCTGAGTACCACAGCAAAAGACCACAGTGATGTATAGTTACAGTACCAAAACAGCTGTGCCTTTCTAATCTCCTTCATTTACTCTCTTGTCTAAACTGATGTTTGAAATACATCTTTCAATTGAAAAAAAAAATCGATATTTTTTTGGACACATAATTTATATCTATTCTATCTTCATACATCTTAACTTAGACATCTATGTCAAGTTAAGCATTAAAACAAAACTGTCATTTGGGCTGTATGTCCAATGCCTCAGAACAAAAGTAATATAAATGCTTATAAATAAAAACACTTACTCTAGGGTTCAAAAGAAATCTGCCAAATTTGGAGATGTGGGACAAATATTTATTATTCCATTTTAACAGGAAGCTGAGTCACTGTCACAGTTATTTCCAGACTTTGGTTTGTAACACCTCTATAATGTTTTTTAAAACATAATTTACTTCAGTTTATCTCCACTTTTAAAATATAGCACTTTTAAAGCAAATGTGATGGGTAAAATCAATCTTATTATGTGTGAATAAAATGAGTTTGAACAAGAACCTGAATCACTTGTAGCTGAATAACCTTCCTGAGTCTTAGAATTGAGGCTAATACGAACATTTTCTTGTCCCCTTGCTTCTGCCTGGGCCTCAAATTCTACCCTAGCTGATGGAAGAAGTAAGGTGTTCCTAGGGTAGTGGTAGTTCAAGTGCAGACCTCAGATCAGCAGCATCATTGGTTAAAAATGGAAATATTTAGCCCTCATCCCAGACCTACTAAATCAGAAGTCCTGGGGGATGGTGCTTCCCAGTGTATGAGTGTAACGCTTGTCTTACTAATGTACATGAAAGGGTGAGAACCACTCTTTCTGGTGTTTAGGTATCTAACAGAATCAGCAAAATGACCTAGGAACTTGGGTCCTTCCAAGAATGTGTCCCATCACAAAGGGAAAAAGATATAAAGCCATACGGGCATTTATGCATATAAATCAGATCTCCGGGAAAAGACTAAAGCATCCCATTTGTTTTCAAATATGCATGTGTTCCTTTTTTTTTTTTGACAGAGACAGAGGGATAGTCAGACAGAAGGACAGATAGGGACAGACAAACAGGAAGAGAGAAAGATGAGAAGCATCAATTCTTTGTTGCGGCACCTTAGTTGTTCATTAACTGTTTTCTCATACGTTCCTTGACTGGGGGTCTACAGCAGAGTGAGTGAGCCCTCGCTCAAGCCAGTGATCTTGGACTCAAGTCAAAGACCTTGGGCTTCAAGTCAACAACCTTTGGGCTCAAGCCAGCGACTATGGGGTCATGTTTATGATCTCATGCTCAAGCCAGCGACCCCATGCTCAAGCTGGATGAGCCCGCGCTTAAGCTGGCAACCTAGGGGTTTCAACCTCGGGGTTTCCTCTGTGTCCCAGTCCAATACTCTATCCACTGTGCCACCACCTGGTCAGGCTCCATCTGTTCTTAATTGGATAATACAGACATCTGAATGATGGTATAAACTTTTATCTATCAAATGTCATATAAATGAGAATACTACCTGTTAACCTCCTCTCTGTAATAGACACCCATTACCTTGTACCCAAGGGCATTCTCTGCATTAATTTGGAGTAAGGGCAGTATTTTCTAAAGAACTGTGTGACCAGCCATCGTTAAAATCCTAAAACCCCTAGGCACTGGGAAGTTGCTGAAGGCTCTGAGTAGCTCTTGTCCTTTTGCTTTCCACTGCTTGACTGCCTTTTCTGAGCACTTTTTTTAAAAATCGAATCTCTGATATTTCTCAACCTTCTTCCCCAATTGGATTTTCACTGTATGTTGGTGGTTCCCATACTCTGTTCATGATTAAGCATCCCATTTAATTATGTTCTATTACCACAAATAACTCCATAAGTTGCAGGTTTGTGTCTAGCAAGATCTATTAAGCTATACTAGTTTTGTGTTTTTAGATCCATTAAAGACATAATAAAGAGGTTTATCAAACTCCTGCTTTACACAACTTACCTACTATTACCCTAGTATTTTCTTTTATAATTACAATTTTTGTGGCCATTTCATGTATATGCTTATAATTTCTTGTGGAAACATTTACATATTGGAAAAAAATCTGTTGTCCAATATGATCTATACAATCTCAAAGGAAATAGATTTCTCTTCTTTGAATTCTGCTGATAGTGTCTTGCACAGGTATATTCTCTGGGTGCAAAGATTCAAAGAGTTCTACTGCTTTGAGAATAGAGTGCAAAATCCCTTATCGGGCTAACAAGGATTCTTCCTCTCCAGGCACCCACTTCACCCACCCCTATTTCTGTCCTTTCTCTAATTTCAACTACACGGGTTTTCTGTTTCCAATCCTAGGGTCCTTGAACATAATCTTTCCTCTACCCAAAATCTTCTCCCAGCCCCTGTAACTTGATTACTCCTATTTATTGTTCAGCTCTCAGTTCAAATATCTCTTTCTAGAGATAGTTCCCTAGAGTTTCTTTCTTTATCACCCACTCCTACCATGCCAGCTCCAGGGCTAGACAAAGTCTCCACAGTATTATCTCTTATTACGCTATGTTTTTCCTCCACTGCACACTATACTGATGTATTTCTGCAATTATTTGATGACTCACTCTCTCTTCAGACTGTAAACTTCACGGAGGTAGAAACCATATTTGAATTGCTCCCTATGGAAAAAAATTGCTCTCTGTGGTATCCTCTGTACTTACCATGGTACCCAAAAAATAATAGGGTTAATTAATATTAGTTGAATGAATATATGCACAAACATAGCAAATACATTGGTTTTTTATTAGGGCTGAGATAAGTGTTAATTCCTAAACATGTTCTTACTGCTAGAAATAGACAATCTTTGACCCTCGAGTTGATAGGACTTCAGAGTTTCATCTAAATCTCTAAAACACCACTGTTGCTGAATTTTGAGACTTCGTGTGGAGATTTTTCAATTACATGAGAAAATGCTCATGAAAAATATCTAAATAAAATGCATGAAATACACTTTTATATTCATTGTGAGTTCAACTGTATAAAAATATAAATGCATGAAAGAATAGTTTCTGCTACCTTTATCACCTTATCTTATCATTGTCATTGATGGGGACAGAGACTTTAGAACAAAAATGCATTCAAATTGTTATTAAAGAAAGTCAACATAGGGAGTAGAGGAAATCAAAAGAAAATTGTTATAAAAGAAATCATAAGTAAGAGCAACAATAATAATAGCAACATTCTTACAATGGGCCAAACACTATTCTATGTGCTTTACATCTAAATATTCACAATAAACTTATGAAATAACTCTTATTTTTATCTGATTTGTTCACCATATAGAAGCTCCACTATGAAAACTGTAGGTATCTACTGCTGTCTTCCTAGTTTAGAGGGGACATTTTAGGAAGAGTTTACATGGACACAAGAGATTCAGAAAGGTTAGGAAGGACCTGGAGCCTTGAGTATATTTTGGAGGGAAAAAAGAAAGATGGAGAGAGAGAAAAGGAAATCCCATTGGAAAAGAATCTCTGAGTACCTAATTAAAGACATTTAATATCAATTGAAAAACTTCCATTATGAAAGAGTAAAAAATATATTTTTGTGACACATTTTGGCTTGTAAGAGAGTTACCTGTCAGCTCCCAGGGAGGTCGGGATCTTTCTGATAATAGATTTTACCAGTATTACATCCCAGATGTGTTGGAACATAGTCACTAGGAGATACACACACACACACATACACAGATAATCAAGGACAAGAAGGAAACAGGCCAACATGTTCCTATTGCTTACCTGTGGTAATGAGTTTATGAATGACTATTATTTTCCTCTTTGTGTTATTATTGATAATTTTTGTAAGTTAAAACATAAACTACCAGAACATATATTGTGGTTAATTGTTCTATATACCACCACTGGGCTTAGCAATATAAATCATCTGCTGCTGTAGTTGTTTGTCATGCTTGTGTCTTCATTTCTTAGTTCCAAGGATGCCTGAGGATCTGAATACTCTATAGACACAGCCCAAACATAGAAGGTTGCAAAGGGGCTTGTGTTGACTCATTAAATTCATGCTCGGTTTAAAGCGCAGTTTTGCTTATGTTTGAACAGGGGCAAAGGGAGATAGAGAGAATTGAGATTTTCAAATTCATTTAAATAACGCTGCCCTTGAGGCAAAGACAAGTTTTTGAGCTGATTTTCTGCCTTCTTTCTTTACATACATTCAGGCATTCAACAAATTTACCAAATTCCAGCATTCTAAGGGCTATCTGGTAAAACAGAGCACAGACTTCAGTGGACTTTGAAAGTCAAGTGTCTGATCTGTATATTGGACACCTGTCATTCAGGCTTAAAATTATTTTTTCCTAATGCAATCCAATGGCCTTTTGGGAAAATACCGCCCCCTTCCTGCTCACTCTTACCCTCACTGCAGATGCCGTGAGAAGGACTGAGCCTCTTTCAGGGATGAGCATATGGCCTAAGCCTAGCTGATGAGAGATCACTCCCAACACATTCACAAAGGAAAAATGGCAGTTGTTTTTGGAGAGGCATGTTACCCAAACCAGCCAATTAAGAATGACCTCCAAATGTCTGAGGTAAGATAATGCTAACTGCTATTACAAATTGATCCAAAAATATAGAATGGTTCAAACAAACTAAAATTTATGTCTTGTAAAAATAAACTCCAAAATGGTATTCTTGATTGGTAGGCAGCTCTTCACAAAGTAGTAATTCAGGGACTCAAGCTGTGTACCCATATTCTGGCACTCAGAGTCTCACATGGGCCCCAAGGTGAAGAACATGGAGAATCACGTGTGGAGAAATTTTATGGGCCGGCCTGGAAGTAGCACATATCACCTCTGCTCACAGTTCGTGGACTAGAATGCTAGCTTCTGGCCGACTCAGGGAGGGGTTCATGAATACATCCAAGGTAGAGCAAAAGTAGGTTTACATTGTTCGTATGGAAAATAATATAGTAATTAATGAATAATGATATAAGAATAAACTCTGTGTTCCATGTATTCACAACTAGAAACTTACTTTTGCCCCACTCTGTATGGTCTTCCCAGTGGGCACAGGAAGGACAGAAGTTGGATTTGAGGTATATCTATCCAGTTACTAACATAGATATTTTTCTAGATTTATTGGGAAAAGGATGCCTCTTTTTGGAGGAGTTGCCAGTCTTGGAGACTGTACATCCAGAGCCACTGGTACCGCAGTTGCCACCTGTGCAGAGTTATCAGGCAGGCCTGGCACTGCTCACCCTTGGAAAGGCCTGCTTGCAAGCTGGCCCTTGGCCTTTGGAGTACACCTAGGAACTCAGATTTCAGAAGGCTCTCACTACCTTAATAGGTGAGGTTAACTTCTGCTGCCTCAAATATTTGTAAGAAACAATGTGGTTTACGCTCAACACCTGCTCTCCTGTGGGATTCTGGAATTTTTGTATATGCTAGGCAGAGAGTGCCTACCTGACCAGTCCCTCAAAAACCCGAGTCTGTAGTGAGCTTCCCTGGTAGATGACACTCGCGTGTGCTGAGGGGGGTTGGAGCATCCAGTGGGCCTCCCCTAGGAGGGGACTCCGTGTCTGCTTTCCTCAGGACTCTGCCCATGCAGCTCTTCCCTTCACTTATTTCCCTTTGCATCTCCTTCTTCTCTTCTTTTCCCAAATGAGAAGAGGGAGATAGACAGAGTCCTGCATGCACCCCACCCGTGATCAACCCAGCAGCCCCCCGTCTGGGGCCAACGCTATGCCCATCTGGGGCCATGCTTGCAATGGAGCTATTTTTAGCACCTGAGGTGGACACTCCACGAAGCCGTCCTCAGAGCCCAGGGCTGATACACTCGAACCAATTGAGCCATGACTGTAGGAAGGAAAGCGGGGATGAGGGGGTGAGAAGCAGATGGATACTTCTCATGTGTGCTCTGACTGGGAATTGAGTCCAGGATATCCATGCACCAGGTTGACGCTCTACCACTGAGCCAACCAGCCAGGGCCTGTATCTTTTCATCGGAGGAAATCATAGCCATGAGGACAACAATATGCTGATACCTGTCTATCCTCACAGCTAATCATGAAACCTGCAAGTTGTCTCAGGGGACCTTCAATACACTACCACATGGGTAAGTCTTTTAGAGGCCAAAGCTAATGTAGAGGAAAACTATCAAAAGACACAGAAAAGCAGACTCCTGATTGCATTTCTTGGTCACCCAGACCAAGCTGTGAATGAAGCCAAACTTAATCGCTAAACTTTTCAGTTATTGAGCCAAAAAATTCTTTTTTATGCTTCTGTTAGATTGAGTTGGGTTTTCTTTTGCCTTAAACCATAAATAAGATAGACTTCTACAGCATGGTATTTAAATATCTCTTAACATTTCAAAATGTGATTAGTTGCTTCACTTCATAGATACCATATTTTAAATTTTTTTTAAAAAAAATTAGAGCTCTCTGGAGCAGAAGCTTAGGAAAGCTTCAGAAAGCAAGTTTGGCCTGGGGAAGATGGAGAGAGGTCAGTAGTAGCAGTCATTAAAAATAAAGTCACCAGAAAGGAGGGAGAATAGAAACTAAGAAAACCCAAAATTAAATCATGGTGAAAACAAACAAACAAACAAAAAACAAGTATACAGGAGATACCCCAAAGGTATTTGGTAGCAATATAATGTTGTCTGTACTTTGTGCATGACCTCTCTGAGCAAGGAAGCTAAATTCAATGGAACGGAATGGAACGGAATAGAATGGAATAGAATAGAATAGAATAGAATAGAATAGAATAGAATAGAATAGAATAGAATAGAATAGAATAGAATAGAATTAGAATAGAACTCAATAAAGTGTAGGAATTTTGGCTTATTTTATTAATAGCCCAGGAGCCTAAAATAGTACCCAACACACAGTAAACACCAATTAAATATTTTAAAATGAATAAAAGAATGCAGAATTTTACAGAGAAAACATAAGTCACTAGCTACTTTGAAATCAGGAAAATATAGCTATCATTTGCATTCATCTTTTAATTTCTTCAGTCATACATGAGAAAGTCAGACAATGTCTAAATATAGATATGATATTAAATGTTAAAAACTACATTCTAGGAAATTATATTTATCTAGGGAAAGAAAGGGTAAGGAACAGAGTTCAACATAACATGGGAATCAAAATTTAAAAAAACATACTTATTAGACCTGCTTGGCTCACTAAAATCGAATCATAACAGATATTTTTGTCAGTAAAGGAAATCACTGAAATTATCTAATCCAGGGGTTCCCAAATCATTCTGAAAATCAGAACACTCCAGGAACATTAAAAATTTTAGATTCCTGGGCCCTTCTACAACAAACAAATCAGTATCTTGAGGTAAGGGTGTGGGAGCGAGGTATGAGGGCAAGTGATCTGTATCCTTAACTGCCTCACCTGACTCTGATAGTGAGCTTGTTTGGGGACCTCTGCATTTTACCTACTCTCTTCATTTCACAGATAAGAAAACCAGCACCCTGCAACAAAGCTTGCTTTTGTAAGAGAAAATGGCATTTTACTGTCAACAGTATCAGAACTCAAGTGTTCTCTCATGATACTACTATACTATCAAACTCTAGGTCAGTATCCCAAACACACAGATTCTGCTTTTTGTGGGATAGAAAACTTCCTAGGAGTTGTAAGATACAATTCTTTCATTCTCCTGAGTTCAAACAGAGGGGCAAGAAATACAAGATGTGAGAGGTGGAAGTTCTACTAAAACTCCTTCCTCAAGTCAAGATTCTAACTTTCTAATATTAGGGTTCAAATTGGGGCTACATCCTCTGAGTGGAAATCAGAGGTGGTAAGAGTGAAGCAGGAATCTCAGGCCACCAAAGTCAGGCCCCTAGACAGATAACCACACTTTGAACCAGGCAGAGGGCAATAATAGGTGAAGCTGAAACACGATGACATCATGATGTCCCTGTTCTGACTTTTGTATTCGTAATGTGAAAACCTACTTCTAAGTTTACAAACTGATGGATTCACTCCATTTCCTTGTTCCCTCAGCCATATGTGTTGATTCACAGCACAGAAAACTAGAATACACACAGAGTAAATGAACTCTGGTTGTTGAAACGTTATATTTCAGGACATGCAAGTCAGGGAGTCAAACACTCTGGAGCTGTCAAATCCACAGGCATTAAGAATCAAATTGGTCTCATCATATGCACACTCATGACTCTTTTCTACCTCCGTGATTATAAAAGCAACATAAAAGATTTGTTTTATTTCTTGATTCAGAAAGCCAATTAGAGACTTCACTGAATAGTGGTCTTTTGGGATTCTAAATAGAAAACTGTAGTCTCGGTACCTTACTTAAACAAATATAAAACAAATAGATTGGTGAGAGCTTCTCTATCTAAAGATCGGGTGTTCTGTTTTTCTTAAATATTATTAATTATGCAAAGTATAGAATAGTCTTTTGAAAATTAAAATGCATCTGAGTTTTCTGAGAAGTACTATTTATTCTGAAAGAATCTGACATCAAACCACTAAAGCAAGTGCTTACAAACAGCTCAACAGCAAAAACAAAAGGTGGCAGGATTGTGACTTTATAATTGTCTTATTCTTATAAAATTAGCACTTAACATGAAAAAAAAGTGAGGTTTGTCACAGCTCATTCTACTGTAGATATTGAATTCACCATGTCCTAACAATTATCTCATCAGAGGCTCTTCAGGTATTTCTTGTCACAGTTTAACTGCTGGAATGTTCAGCTCTATCTTTTGTTCCTTGATTTATAGCCCAATTTACTTGCCATAAAAACACGTGTGTTCATGCATTTATCCACTTCGCTAAGAGCCTAGGAATCATTTGAGCGAGCATATCCTGCCTCTTCTTTGTCATTCGTAACCCCCTTGAATAAACTTAAGGACACTTCACTCTTCAGTTTTGTATTTATGACCATATCGGATACACTGCCCTGATCAAGCCAAAGCCATTCCTACCCGATGCATTTTTCTCTTCCTTTCATATTCCAATATGATTTCTACTTCATCACTTGCCATTTGCAACATATAATCAGCATATCCTCCTGTGAGCCTTGTTCTAATATTCTCTAATTGTTTCACATCTCTTACTTTTCTTGTTTTAAATAAAATTTTAAACTTTTTGAAAAGAAGAATCATTTCTCTGGCTCCTTTTCCAGACTTAGCTAAGGGTCTGGTACATCTTCCATAGTAAATAAACATCAATTGATTGAGTTCAATGGTTGTATATTGACCTTATTATTCATTCATTGAACAATTATTTATGGGGCTCTACCAAAACCCAGACTATTCCAGATCACAAGTTCTCAAACTTTATGTGAATCACCTGAGGATTTCTTTTTTTACAGGGACAGAGAGAGAGTCAGAGAGAGAGAGGGATAGATAGGGACAGACAGACAGGAACGAAGAGAGATGAGAAACATTAATAATCAGTTTTTCGTTGCAACACCTTAGTTGTTCATTGATTGCTTTCTCATATGTGCCTTGACCATGGGCCTTCAGCAGACCGAGCAACCCCTTGCTGGAGCCAGCGATGTTGGGTCCAAGCTGGCGAGCTTTTTGCTCAAGCCAGATGGGCCCGTGCTCAAGCTGGCGACCTTGGGGTCTCGAACCTGGGTCCTCCGCATCCCAGTTCGACGCTCAATCCACTGCGCCACCGCCTGGTCAGGCTCACCTGAGGATTTTTAAAAATTTAAAATATTGATATAATAGGTCTGGCTTGGAGCCTGAGTTTCTACATTTCCAAGAAGGGCCAGGTGATACTAACGCTGCCGGTCAATGAACCAAACTTTGAATAGCAAGAACCTAGACCAAGGGTTGTAACACACTCTCTGTAAAGAGCTTCATGAGAAACATGTAAGGCCTGTTGGGCTGCCTGCCATAGCCAGTCAACTCTGCCTTTGTAGTCTAAAAGCAGCCATAGGTAATAAGTAAATTAATGGGCAAAGCTGTGTTCCAATAAAACTTTACTTATAAAGTAAAAATGGTTGTCCAGCCAAACTACTGGTAGGCTGTAGTTTGCCTACCCCTGGCCTAGACAATTAGACCACATAGACGTGAACCTTTCTCTTGTGAAGTTCAAGTAGGGAATCTCTACATTTAAACTCTAAAGTTTTACTAAACCAAAATATAGAGCATTTCTGGGTGTCAGACATCTTAATTTTGGCAGGTAATTAGTAACTTTCTGCTGGTTATTAAGTCACCTGATTTAAATTGGCTTGGCTTGGTCTCTCTCAGGTTCTGTTAGACTAGCAAAATAGGAAATTAATCATGTTCCAGTGTACCTAATTCATGATGCACAGTATCAGCTAATTTCAGGTAAGCATACATTACTTTTTCTTGTGTGTGTGTGTGTGTGTGTGTGTGTGTGTGTTTTGCGTTTTTGTTTTTAAAGGTGTCATTCATTTGACTCACCATACCTACTGAGCACTTTTATATGGTTGAGAAAATTTTGACTTTTCTATTGGACCAAGAAATGCCCAAGAAATTAGCCCAGAAAATATTTGCTTTGACATTCTTTATTCTTTACTTTGCCTTTTGCATTATTTCCAGTCTGTCCTTGCTTCTTTCATTTCTAGTTCTGAAAACCTGGTAAGTAAATGTCAATACCTATTCATTCTTCCCCATTTTTATGATTGATTTCCCTAAAACAGTCAATTAGGTAAATGACTAATTGATCAGGAGAAATAGTGCACACTACAAATAATGTTTTAATTGCTGGAAGATGGCCCTGGAAATTCAGCATTGACATCTTTTGCATTCATGTGTTTCTCTCTCTTTTACTTGTCAGATGATTACGGAGCACGTGTAATATTTCAAGTCCCATTAGCAAAGAAGAAAAGGAGGCACAACCCACCACCTGAAGTGTCCCAGAATTCTGGGTCTTCACTCTCTTTAATTTCCAAATAACCACAATTTGCTCCCACCTGCCATATGGCTGAGTGAAGCCCAGTACCCTCCCCAAGTGCTTTAGACCATCCCTATAAAACCATTCTCAGTGCTCCAGTTGTTTTTCATCTCATGACAAACTTTTACTTCCAGCTCTTTCTCTCATCATGCTGGCCATCTCATAATTGTCATGGCTTAATTCTATTTTTCACTTGGCTCACTTTGAACAAAGCTTTTCTTTTAAATCTTCATGCATCACTAACACTTCCACTAGGTTGCAGAGAAGGCCAAAATTTACTGAATGACAAAATGACAATGCAAGAAAGACCAAAAACCTATCAGGTATATGTTGCTGCCTATGTTTAGCCCATCAGCTATACCTTTTTTTTTAAGAATCCCTCTGTCTGTGCTCTTCCGCAGCATTTTCCAGACATTACCTCTGCTCTCACGAGCCCAAGGAGCACCCATTTTTCTATGGCTTACTTCTGCACGATTCAATGAACTTCTTCTCTCATCTTCTTCACATGCCTTATTTTTACTCTGCTTAGTAGGAACCCAGAGCCAACTAATATTATAGTAGTAATTTCCTCACCCAAGGAGGACACTTCAGGTGATACTATAGAACAGTTTAGCTTCTCACTTTTGCTACTGTGTTTCCAGAATAGACTGTGCACTCAGCTTTGGTATCATCAAATGCCCATTATAGTTCTCCTCCACTTACCCCCCAAATAGCTTTCTTTTTCTTCATATGAAGTCTTCCTAACTTTCAGGAGAAGTGAAACAACTTCAGGCAGCTTGCAAAAGAGTAATTTTATTTGCCGTATTTTTTGCTCCATAAGATGCACCTGCCCATAAGACACACCTAGGGTTTTAAGGAGAAAAATAAGAGAAACAATATTCTGAACCAAATAGTGTGTTAAAATATTTAATAAAATATCATATTTTTGTTTGTTTCCTACCATTCAGTCAATCAGAAAACTAACTGGAACTGTAATAAATAAATATGTGTTCAAAAAACACTGAGAGCATAGAAAAAGAGTAATTCTACCTGGGAGAGTGAAGAAAAAATAGGAAACTATGCATGTTGTCTTTGCTATCCTGGGTTCGTTGCAATTTAGATGGAGAGAGGAGACATCTTAGCATGTGTATTGGGGTGAGAATAGGTAGGGAGTTTGGGAATCGAGCCTTTTTAAAATAATTTTTAGTAAGTCATGTGACTAAAAGGGACCTTAGTAATTTCAGGGCTGAAAGCTTGACCTAAAATATATATGCAGGTTATGAAATCTCAGGGACACTTACCAAAACAGGGCCACACAACTAGAAGTGTCCATTCAGGTGTTTCAGGCTATCCTCTGTTCTAGCAGTTATACTGACTCCCAGAAGATTTCTCTAGTGTGCTTCAGTCTGCACAGGGAAGACTACAAGTCCTGGTTCATGAGCCCTGGGCATTGTCAGACTAACATTATATCTTAAGGTACTAAAACTATTAGGGGTTATGAAAACCACTGATACCAAAGCCCTCATTTTTACAGATATAGACTATGACACCCAAATGACTTTCCCCTGATTTGTCACAGATCCAAGGCTAAAATCCAGGTGTCTGTGGACATCTTTGTTTTCCCACCACTCAGCATTTTCACTGGTCTCTTCAACTTCAAAATTTCTGGCAACTCAACCGAGGTCTTCTGAGGACAAAACTGGGACATTCTATATAATGAGAATGAGCCACCTACGACTTACCATCACATCAGCACTTGGAATGGTTTATATATTCACAGAGGTAGCTTAAAATATAACTGATTTAACTAGAGGGGGCAGTAGGTCCATGAATTACTATAGAACACCTCATGTTTGGCAGTAATGACATTTTGGGCAGAATAACTCTTTGTTGTGTAGAACTTGCCCACACATTATAAGATGTTCAGCAGCCTCTCTGGCCTCTACCCACTAGATATCAGCAGCAACCAACCTTCCATCCTCCCTCCTGCCAGTCTCTAGACATTGCCAAATGTCTCCAAGGAGACAAACTTGGTCCTACTAGGTTGATGACTATTGTTATACATTATGTAAAAAGATATTTCCCCAAATATCACCAGTACAACCGGTTGATAAGGCAAAGCTGAATTTATTGCTTACCACAATCAGTGAGAAACCCATCTTGCAAATATTTGATTGTTTCTCAGAACAGGATTGTAATGTCAAAATTCTTTGGGAATTGGAAGTTTGGTTTATGGCTTTCCATATACAGAGACTGATTAGAATTAGATAAGCATCATAATACAACAGTTAAAAATAGTGAAAAAAGTTGACCTTAAACAAATAAGTCGGATATTTCTCCTGCAAAATGGGTTTATTCAGGAACAGCAGAGAATTGTGTACACACCACGTGGTCTAATAGCCACCATGCAAGTCTTGAGAAACAAAGCAGAGGAAACTCTTACTACAGAGAAGAAGAGAAGGTTGGGAGTGATATTATAACTAAACAGTTCTTACTATTAGGCTCTATTGGAATGAGAGCTTTCCCTACAAGTTTTCTCAGCTACAATTTAAATGAGGGTTCTCTCTATTAATTTACACAAAAAAACCCAAGTATTTTAGTATTGTGAGTATATTTAGGTGAAGGATTCAAAGAACCTTAGGGTACAAACTGTCTATTGAATAGTTGTTAGGTTTTTTTGAAAGTTCCTGTAATGAACAATAAAACCATTTGTATGGAAAGAAGAGTTGTGGAAAAACAAAGCTTGCCAATGAAGACAGCAACAGCAGAATAGTACAATGACGTCAGTGCAGATAGCTGGGTGTGGTTTTGTTGCTCAGTATCCAGGCTGAGTGTATGAGTGGTTTAGGTTCTAAACTGTCAGCCTTTAGTAAGTTTCTGATTTAATGCTCTTTCCTGGTCCTCATTTAGATTTTTAAAAGTTATGTCTAGCCTGACCTGTGGTGGCGCAGTGGATAAAGCGTCGACCTGGGAACACTGAGGTCGCCAGTTCAAAACCCTGCTCTCCTCTCTAAAATGAATAAAAGAAAAAAAAGTTATGTCTAAGTCCTAAAAAAAGTACAATGCCCTTCTGAGCCTGTGTGGCAGACATTCTTTACACATTCCTTAGACGGAATCAAACCAACATTTCATTTCCAACAACTGTTTGCAAAATTAACAAGAAAGCAGATATCCTGACTACCAGATGAAAAATTAGAGACATTCATTAGAATTAGCAACAAATAGGCTTATTTGCACTTACAGAAATATTTTCCATTTCTCATAAAAATTCTTGCCTTTACCCCCCTAGTCAGAACACTAGCTGGGTTACTGCCTGAATCAGTGATTCCCAAATATCTATTATTTGTGAACTCAAATAAATAAATGCTTGTCGCCTCTCACTTTGGCTTATTATGTTTAGGTTAACACTACCATATTCTTTACTTGCTTCTGAGACCAACACAATGATCAAAACTAAGCCAAAGAGCCCATCTACCTAACTTCCAGCTTTTTCTCAACTTGTAGGAAAGTAGCATTTGTCACTCAATACAAATCAAAGATGTGAAGCTTGAGCTGCCACAGCCATTTCACCCTCCTGTCCTTAACAGAGCCTGAGATGGACCCTAGCCTTAGATACAGAGGCCTAGGGCTTGGTCCAGAGGTCTCTGATGCCAATTCTATCCCCTGATTTTCAATTATATGAACCTGCAAATTTCTTGTTTCATAATTCTTACTTGCAATTTCTAGAATCCTAGCTTATATAAGTGCCTGGCAAATAGTATATAATAAGTGTGCTTACTTTTCTTATCTATAGGATTCCTTTGTGTTTCTTAGGTCCTCTACCTTCACGTGGAACAACCTCTGTGCATATACTCAGAAGAAAATACATTACTATTGTGGATCACAGTGGGAAAAGTTTATGTCACTGATGGTTTCTTAACTACAGACAGATTCTTACTGGCTGGGAAAAGGAGAAAAAGGGAAGTAAACTTAATTGTACTTTCTCGGCTAAAGATGTTTTGGAAGAGGAATTTGTCTTCTTGTCAGATGCAACATTACCAGAGAGATTTAATCAGATGACTCTACTTTTTAGAAATGTCAAAGGTGTAAGACTCATTCTTTTATAATCTCTTACAAAATCAGTGATTATTAATTGCATTATTAATTTGTACCTTTTCAGCTTCTGAGTCTTCTTATAGAAAAGAACCATGCATAGTTAGCTTCTCACACAATAAATAAATCAATCTCCCTGATTTTCAATTCCATAATAGAAATTCTCAGCATTCAAGAAGAAACTTGAGAACAAATTTCACTTTGCCAGTGGATTCATTTACTAACTCTCTAGCGCACCCTTTTTCCAATTCTCTCACTTATGTTCTAATCACATTCAGTAGTAGTTTCTCGGTAAGAAACACAGATATTAAAGAAATTCCAGAAATCAGATGTGTACATGAGGGGTGGGAGGAGGGTAGTAGAAAAAGATTGAACTGGAGGCATTTGTTTAATTGACTTTAGCAAAAGTTAAGTTGGTAACTGAATAGTGAGTTCAATTACTAACAAATGTTTTGATGTAATAATGCAAGGTAGTCAGAAGCTTTCCAGATATCAACTATACATGGTGGCTCACTCCTCATATTAGAAAGTATAAGGTCTCTTAGGTAACACTTTTCACCAAAAACAGTACCCTGTGTCTCAGAAGTTTCCACTTTTAGTGAAATATAAACTGGCAATTTCCAAGTTCATACATGACTGAGGAAACATTCATACACAAGGAGGGCAGAAGGTGATAGTCTTTGCCATAATTTTTTCTGAAAGAAAATAGGCACTCGTCCTGTATTTGACCCAGGTTTCAGGTTAGTGCCACCTGTGAAAAGAGATAGCAACACTCTACCAGCCACTATGACCCCAGTGACAGAATCCTGTATTTATAACTGAGGAATGATTGTGAATTCTCCACGTGATGCATTATCAAAATAAAGCCATCTTTTGCAGGGACATGTGTTTTGCTCTGTCTTAGAACAGAGTCCTCAGGTATTCCCTTCAGTGCTATCCACAAGTTTCTAAAAGAGTCTAGTCTCTAATTAACTTGGATTGCTCATTTAAAAATGGCTAAATCCCATAATAAAAGATGAAATAATGCCATTTGTAGCCACATGCTGGACCTTGAGAATATTATAGTAAGTGAAATAAGTCGATTAGAAAAACCTAAGTAAGAACTATATGATTTTACTCATATGTGGGACATAAAACTGAAAGCCATAGATCAGACAAAAGTGAGGCGGTTAACAGAGAGAGGGGTTGGAGAATAGTGGGGAGTAAAGGAGCCAAGTATATTTGTGATGGAAGCGGGTTTGATTTTGCTTGATAAGTACACAATGCAATATACAGATCCCATGCCATGGAGATGGACACCTGAAACCTGTATGATCAATGAACCAATGTCAGCCCATTAAATTTAATTTCTAAATATAATAACTAATCAAAAATACATGAATAAAAATGACTAGGTCAAAAGTAAATTATGAAAGGATAGGATGACATTTCCTGGAAATTCTATTAATCTTGAAGCTCAGATCATAGCTTTGAATTAGTCAATGATTTTTGGCTTTTAAAGTTTCACACCTCATTGTCCAGTAACTTTGTGTGTTTGTATTATTTATAATAAGATTTATAATAAGAAATATGTATTTGGTCTTCATTGCCATTTTGTCACAGAGCTCCAACACTTGGAATTTCCCAAGAGAAGAGAACAAAGGTGTCTTTTGTTATGTTAATGGTGACTTTTGGAAATCACCTAAGGATTGGGGCTGCTTGCTAGTGGACCCAACCTATTAATTAGAAGGTTGGAACTTTCAGTCTCCAACCCCTGACCTCTGGGGAGGTGATACATGCTGAAGATTGAGTTATGCCACCAATGGCCAATGAATTAATCAACCATGCCTATGTAATGAAGCTCCCATAAAATCCGAAAAGGACTAGGTTCGGAGAGCTTTTAGGTCGGTGAACATGTGAAGGTGCTCAGAGAGTGGCACATCTGCAGAGGAAGCAGTGCTCCCTCTCCTCTGTATCTGGCCCTCTTCCTTTTGGCTGTATTCTGAGTTATATGCTTTCCCAAGAAAAATCTAGTGACATAGTAATCACACTGTGTCTTTGAGTTCTGTGAGCTGCTCAAGGAAGGGGTCATAGGAACCTCTAAGTTATAGCATTTGGTTAGAGCTCAGGTTATAACCTGGATTTGGGATGGCATTAGAATTGGGAGGTGGGGGGAGTCTTGTAGGACTGAACCTTTTTACCTGAAGATGCTAATACAATCTCCAGGTAGTATCAGATTGAGTTAAATTATTAAATACCCTGCTGGTGTCTGGCAATTGGTGTGGTGTGTGTGTGGGGGGGGGGGGTAAGAACCCCCTCCCATGTTGGATTTGGTACCATAATCTTTTTAGTGTATGTCCAAACAATATGATATTTTATTCATTTATTTTCAGAATAAACATATAAGGCAAGTTAGTAAATACAGCTAATATGGGAGAAATTATATCTGGTTAAAAACTTTAGTCTTTGAATAGTCTTTGATGTGAAAGGGCTTCTAAAAACAGAAAAAAATATTGGCTACCATTTGAACATAGTCAAATATTGATAATAATTGATAATAATAATAAAATAAAAATGATAATTCATATTTGAATTAGTATTTACTTAATGCAAATAAAGCACCTAATATTTCAACTTCTTGAGCTAAAAGAAATTGAAGAAGTATAAGGAGGAGGTGAGGAGGGGTAAGAAGAAAAAAGAGAGGAGGAAGGAGAAGAAAAAGAAAGAAGAAAGAAAGAAAGAAGGAAGGGAGGAAGGAAGGAAGGAAGGAAGGAAGGAAGGAAGGAAGGAAGGAAGGAAGGAAGGAAGGAAGGAAGGAAGAAAGGAAGGAAAGGGTGAAATTAGTAGTTAAGTTTTTACTTAATAGAAAATCTACTCATAGTAATCAGGAGGCAATTTTATACATTATTTAGCACATCAGAAGATTTGAATATAGGCTCTTAAAAGAAAATCTAATATGTGCCCAGAAACAAGGTAAAGCTTAAACAACAGTGGGTCATAATTAGTATAATTTTTAGGGGGAAAGTAGAAGTATGCCATTCATTTTTTTATAATTGTCAGATGTTTCAAAGTCCCCTTAATTTAAAATACTGATGATTTCATCAAAGAAATAATCAAGTAAACTTAATAGTTATTTAATATATATATATATATATATAATTTAACAGCCATCTAAATAGAATTTGGGTTCCTGCATTTATAGCATGTTAATTAAACTCAAATATAATCTATGTGATTTAGTCTCCTAAATACCATAGACTATAAAAATGTATAATTTGAATATACTGCTACTTCTGAAGTCTTAAAAGTTTTATTACCATTTTATGCTATTCCTTGTGAACTAAAGTAACAGGCCAATTATTTATATGAAATAAAGTCCTTAAAGTGATTCACATTCAGAATGACTACTTTAAGATGGCACTAAACACAACATTCTAATGCTCTGACTTAATATTCTTTAGGAATGTTGCCTATAATCACCTCATTAGACTTTAACCTCATACAATTAATCTGGTTTTATTTCCAAGTCATTTTTCCTGTGTTGTTAAGTTGGTACTCTTTCTTCCTCTGTTTTTATTTTACACTATTACTTGTTTCTGAATTAGGATTGTCTAGAATTGAAGTTTTTTTGGAAAAATTACAGTGCGTTTTTCGCTTTGTTTTGCTTTGGTTTATTTCCCCAGCCCACTTGGTAGCAATGAGGGAAATGAATTGTCACGTTTGTGAACAGCAGAGCTTAGCCTATATGTGCACAGCTGCCAAAGCATGGCCTCTGCTGAAGCTGGGTCAGCAAGAGTGTCCAGGGCCATCATAAAATTTGTGACAAGTCCTTGTATGGTTTTACTTGAGTTCTAATATATTCTCTCATTTTGCAGTCTCCAATCACTATCCTTCATAGCAGTTAGCTCCCAATTGTCTTCCAATTATTGGGGATCAGACCTAGACTCAAATCAATCTGGGTTCCAATCTACTAAGAATTGAGTGTGCTTATTTTTCTCTTTAGATTCCACATATAAGTGAAATCCCTGAATGTAAACTATAGTTGAAAAATAAGGTGTGCTCTCCCTCCCAGGAGCACGGCTGCACCTTTCTCTTCCATCTCTTTCTCCCCCACTGGCATGCATCTCCTAAACTCTAAGGGTACCCATGAGACTTGCAACCAGGGGAGCAGTGGGCAGCAGCAGCTCCTCTGGAGCTATCCCCCTGAACCTGTCTCTATGGCCCCCTTTTCTCTGACTTAACAATGACCAAAGCAGTTCTACCTAGGCTCTCTGTTGCTTCTTCCATTCTAAGCCCTTCCTTGTTTCACTGCCCCCAGCTTTAATAAATGTACTCTCAAAATAAAATTTAAAAAAAAACAAAGAATGAAAGAAAGAAAACATTATCCTCAATTTCATTATGTATAAAATGGGAATGAAAATGACACTTTCCTCATAAAATTATTGTGAGGATTACATGTGACAAAGTATGTAAGGAATTCAGCACCATGCCTCACATATATTAAGTACTCAGGGAATATATATTTATTTCAACAAGTATGCATTATTAGGGATTTTTTTTCCAATTTTCCATTACGTATCTCATATCACAAATGATTCTGTATTCCTCTTACTACAAATGTCCATGGCATGTGCTTGGTTTGAAGTTTAACAAATACAAGTTATTTGGTATAGGCTGTCAATACTTTTGCCAATACTGTATAATACAAAAAACCCACAAAACACAAAAGCAAACATTCAGAACCAAAAGAAACTGGATGTTGCATTTTTTCCCTCTTTTGAATTAGTCACTGCTTCTCTTCCACTACAATGGTGAATTAATAGTTAACCATCATTTCTACTGAGATTTATGAACTAGGGGAAAGGTATCCAGATTGATGCCCCAGTCCTGTCCCCATCGTGACAACACTTTACAGATTTGGAAGGACACTGACAAACCAACAAACATGTACCACCAGCCCTGATGAGGGATAAAGGAGATAAAGGTCAAGGTTAGGGAGAGTACTGACAGTTGTCAAATGACTTTTTGAGAGAGTGCTTAGGACACAAACACATTTCTCTGAGCTGTTGACCAACCCCAGCCACACAGGTGAGCACAGATAGAAGCTAAATGTCCTTTATTTGCTGGCACATGTCTATGGCTAATTGGATCAAAGTGGACGCTGACCTGAACTAGACCAATAGAAAGTCAATTCTTTGGGGATTCTTAATTGGAGTGACAGACTTGAATGTCTTTCTAGGTCACCTAAATTAAAGAAATGTAAATTCCAGTACTGTGGAGCAGCCGTCAGCTGACTTGTGCATAGGAAAGTAAAGGAAGCCCTCCAGAAAGGGAAGAATGGAGAGGGTTAGAAAGAAGAGTTTGTGCAGGAACCTGAGAGTATGCCAGCCTTTGTGCCTTTATTTCTGAGGTGCCTAGTTCTGCTCCTGCCTCAAAGGAGACCAACTGTACTTATTGCCCAGGCTTCGTAGAGTAGTCCCAAGGCATCATAACAACTTTCCCCATTTTTGCCTAAACCAGTTTAACTAAGTTTCTTTTTGGTATGACCAAATTAAATAAACAAATTTATTACTCTTGCCACCTTTCTTTTCCCCGCTAATACATAAGGTTGACTGCCTCTTTAAGGGATTTCATTTTTATCAGTCCCAGTAAAAATATAGTATTCTTTATATCCCATATAAATAAAAGTGCAATGGTTGTTTCTTAAAAGTAGAAAAAAGACGTTTGAATATATTTGTATGTCTTTTTTATGGGGTGAGGGGTTAAGTTAGTCACAGTAGAAAAGGGTGTACAGAATAATACAAAATGAATTTAAATCATTTCTCTTATTTGGTAACTTTTGGGAAAATATACAACCAAAGAATAAGGATAAACTACAAATCCACAGGCTTCTTAAAACATTCCATCACATATAGGGCAGTTGACTCTCACAATGACCATGGGAAAGAGGCATATGGGCCCCATGAGGCATGAGATGGCAAGAGTGACTAGTTCACATCAAATAAGTCATTTTTCTTGAATGAGACTCAAAATATAAAACTTTAAAAAGCATAGTATCTCCGCCAATTTTTTAAATTAATTTTAATGGGGTGACATTAATAAATCAGGGTACATATGTTCAAAGAAAATATCCCCAGGTTATCTTATCATTTAATTATGTTGCATACCCGTCACCCAAAGTTAAATTGTCCTCTGTCACCTTCTATCTGGTTTTCCCTGTGTCCCTCCCCTCCTCCCTATCCCAACCTTCCCTCCCACCCCCCACCCCATAACCACCACTCTCTTGTCCATGTCTCATAGTCTCACTTTTATGTCCCACCTATGTATGAAATCATGCTGTTCTCAGTATTTTTCTGTTTTACTTATTTCACTCCATATAATGTTATTAAGGTCCATCCATTTTGTTGTAAATGATCCAATGTCATCATTTCTTATGGCTGAGTAGTATTCCATAGTATATATGTACTAAACTTTTTAATCCACTCGTCCTCTGAAGGACACTTGGGCTGGTTCCAGATCTTCGCTATTGTGAACAATGCTGCCACGAACATGGGGGCACATTGCTTCTTTTCGAACAGTGCTATGGTGTTCTTAGGGTGTATTCCTCAAAGTGGGATAGCTGGGTCAAAAGGCAGTTTGATTTTTAATTTTCTGAGGAATCTCCATACTGTTTTCCACAGTGGCTGCACCAGTCTGCATTCCCACCAGCAGTGTGAAGGGTTCCCTTTTCTCCACATCCTCGCCAGCACTTATTCTGTGTTGTTTTGCTGATGAGCGTCATTCTGACTGGTGTGAGGTGATATCTCATTGTGGTTTTAATTTGCATTTCTCTAATGATTAGTGATGTTGAGCATTTTTTCATATGCCTATTGGCCATCTGTATGTCATCTCTGGAGAAATTTCTATTCATTTCTTTTGCCCATTTTTTGATTGGATTGTTCGTCCTCCTGGTGTTGAGTTTTATAAGTTCTTTATAAATTTTGGTTATTAACCCCTTATCAGATGTGTTGTCGAATATGTTCTCCCATTGTGTGGTTTGTCTTTTTATTCTGTTCTTATTGTCTTTAGCTGTGCAAAAACTTTTTAGTTTGATATAGTCCCATTTGTTTATCTTGCCTTTTATTACATTTGCCCGTGGAGATAAATCGGCAAATATATTGCTGCTACAGATGTCGGAGAGCTTGCTGCCTATGTTTTCTTCTAAGATGCTTATGGTTTCATGGCTTTCATTTAAGTCTTTTATCCATTTTGAGTTTGATTTTGTGAATGGTGTAAGTTGATGGTCTAGTTTCATTTTTTTGCAGGTAGATGTCCAATTTTCCCAACACCATTTGTTAAAGAGGTGTCTTTACTTCATTGTATGTTCTTTCCTCCTTTGTCAAATATCAGTTGTCTATAAAGCTGTGGGTTTGTTTCTGGGTTCTCTGTTCTGTTCCATTGATCTATGTGCCTGTTCTTATGCCAGTACCAGGCTGTCTTGAGTACAATGGCCTTGTGGTAAACCTTGATATCTGGAAGAGTAATACCTCCTACTTTATTTTTTCTTTGTAAGATTGCTGAGGCTATTTGTGTTCATTTTGGTTCCATATAAAGTTTTGGAATATGTGTTCTATATCTTTGAAGTATGTCATTGGTATTTTAATTGGTATTGCATTGAATTTATAAATTGCTTTGGGTAATATAGACATTTTTATGATGTTTATTCTTCCTAACCATGAGCATGGTATACGCTTTCACTTGTTTGTATCTTCCTTCTTTTCTTTTATCAATGTTTTATAATTTTCCGAGTACAAGTCCTTAACCTCCTTGGTTAAATTTACTCCTAGGTACTTTATTTTTTTGGTTGCAATAGTGAAGGGGATTGCCACTTTTAGGAATATACCCTAAGAATACCATAACACTGTTCAAAAAGAAGAAATGCGCCCCCATGTTCGTGGCAGCATTGTTCACAATAGCGAAGATCTGGAAACAGCCAAAGTGTCCGTCAGAAGACGAGTGGATTAAAAAGTTTAGTACATATATACTATGGAATACTACTCAGCCATAAGATATGATGACATCGGATCATTTACAACAAAATGGATGAACCTTGATAACATTATATGGAGTGAAATAAGTAAATCAGAAAAAAAAAACTGAGAACAGCATGATTTCATACATAGGTGAGACATAAAAGTGAGACTATGAGTCATGTACAAGAGTGTGGTGGTTACGGGGTGGGGGAGGGAGGGGTGGGTGGGATATGGAGAAGAGGAAGGGCACAGGGAAAACCAGATAGAAGGTGACAGAGGACAATTTGACTTTGGTTGATGGGTATGCAACACAATTGAATGAAAAGATAATCTGGAGAGGTTTTCATTGTACATATGTACCCTGATTTATTGGTGTCACCCCATTAAAGTTAATAAAAAAATATGATTTAATTTAAAAAAATAGTGAAGGGGATTGTTTCCTTAATTTCTTTTGCTGACAGTTCATTGTTGGAATATAAAAATGCCTCTAATATCTGAGTATAAATTTTATATCCTGCCACCTTGCTGAATTCATTTATAAGGTCCAGTAGTATTTTGACTGAGACTTTAGGGTTTTCTATATACAATATCATATCATCTGCAAATAGTGATAGTTTTACTTCTTCTTTTCCAATTTGGATGCCTTTTATTTCTTCTTGTTGTCTGATTGCTGTAGCTAGGACTTCCAGAACTATGTTGAGTAAGAGTAGTGAAAGGGGGCACCCCTTTCTGACCTTAAGGGGTTCCTGACCTTAAGGGGATTGCTTTTAATTTTTGTCCATTTAGTATGATGTTTGCTGTCGGTTTGTCGTAGACAGCCTTTATCATGTTAAGGAATGTTCCCTGTATTCCCACTTTACTGAGAGTTTTGAGCATGAATGGGTGCTGGATTTTATCAAATGCTTTTTCTGCATCTATTGAAATTATCATGTGAATTTTTGTCCTTTCTTTTGATTATGTGATGAATCACATTGATTGATTTGCGAATATTGAGCCAGCCTTGCCTCTCCAGAATAAATCCCACTTGATCGTGGTGTATGATTTTTTTCATATATTGCTGGATCTGGTTAGCTAATATTTTGTTGAGAATTTTAGCATCTAAATTCATCATGGATATTGGCCTATAATTTTATTTCTTTGTGTTGTCTTTGCCCAGTTTTGGGATCAGAATTATGCTTGCCTCATAAAAAAAATTTGGAGTCTTCCTTCCCTTTGAATTTTTTGAAATAGCTTGAGGAGGATAGGAGTTAGTTCTTCTTTGAATTTTTGGTAGAATTCACTTGTGAAGCCATCAGGCCCAGGACTTTTCTTTGTTGAGAGTTTTTTGATAACTGTTTCGATCTTATTTGTTGTAATCGGTCTGTTTAGGTATTCTGATTCTTCCAGGTTGATTTTTGGAAGACTATATGATTCAAGAAATTTGTCCATTTCACCTAGGTTGTCTAATTTTTTGGCATAGAGTTCTTCATAGTATTTTCTTACAATACTTTGTATTTCTGTTGTATCAGTTGTTATTTCTTCACTCTCATTTCTAATTTTATTTATTTGAGTCCTCTCTCTTTTTTTTTTTTTGGTGAGTCTAGTTAAAGGTTCATCAATCTTACTTACCTTTTAAAAGAATCAGCTCCTGGTTTCATTGATCCTCTGTATTGTTTCCTTAGCTCTATTCATTTATTTCTGCTCTGATCTTTATTATTTCCTTCTTTCTACTAGTCCTGGGTTTCATTTGTTATTGTTTTTCTAGTTCTTTTCGATGCAGGGTCAGGTTGCTTATTTGAGCTTTTTCTAGCTTCTTTTGATATGCCTGTAGTGCAATGAACTTCCCTCTCAGTACTGCTTTTGCTGTGTCCCATAAATTTTGAGTTGATGTATGCTCATTATCATTCATTTCTAGAAACTTTTTTATGTCTTCTTTGATCTCTTTTTTAATCCATTCATTATTTAATAACACGCTATTTAGTTTCCAAGTGTTAAAATATTTTTCAGTTTTTCTTTTTGTGGTTAATTTCTAGTTTCATTACATTGTAATCAGAGAAAATGCTTGATATGATTTCAATCTTCTTATATTTGTTGAGACCTTTTTTGTGTCGTAAAATGTGGTCTATTCTAGAAAATGTCCCCTGAGCACTTGAGAAGAATGTATATTCTAGTGCTTTAGGGTGAAAAGTTCTGAAGATATCTATTAAATTGTGTTAATCTAGTGTATCCTTTAAGTCTTCTGGTTTTTTGTTAATTTTATTTCTTGAGGATCTATTCAGTGATGTTAGTGGGGTATTGAAATCCCCTACTATTATAGTTTTGCTGTTAATCTCGCCATTTATATCCATCAAAGTCTGCTTTAAATATTTCGGGGCTCCTATATTAGTTGCGTAGATATTTATAGTAGTTATATCTTCCTGTTGAAGTGACATACTATATCATTATGTAGTGTCCTTCTTTATCTCTTACCACAGCCTTTGTTTTAAAGTCCATTTATATAAGTATTGCTATTCCAGCTATTTTTTAATTTTCATTTGCATGAAATTTTTTTTTCATCCTTTTACCTTCAGTCTATGTGCATCTTTTGTTTTAAGGTGTGTCTCTTGTAGACAGCATATATATGGGTCCTGTTTCTTTATCCACGCAGCTATGTCTTTTGACTGAATCATTTAATCCATTTACATTTAAGGTTATTATTGATATATAGTTGTTTATTGCCATTTTATTCTTTAAAGCTGTATTCTTCTTTTGCTATATTCTATCCTCCCTTTGAACTGTTCACAACAGGCCCCTTGGCATCTCTTGCAGAATTGATTTGGTTTTAATGAATTCCTTGAGGTTTTTTTTTGTCTGGGAAGCTCTTTATTTCTCCTTCAATATTAAATGTTATCCTTGCTGGATAGAGTAGTCTTGGTTGTAGGTTCTTGATCTGCATTACTTTGAATATATCTTGCCATTCCCTTCTGGCCTCCAGTGTTTCTGTTGAGAAGTTGGATGTCATCCTTATGGGGGCTTCTTTGTAGGTGATAGCCTTTTTTTCTCTAGCAGCTTTTAAAATTTTTTCTTTATCCATTAGCTTTGGTATTTTAACTATGATGTTTCTTGGTGTAGATTTCTTTGGGTTTCTCTTTAATGGAGTTCTGTGTGCTTATTGAACATGTGGAATGTTTTCCAGCCTTAATTTAGGGAAGTTTTCTGCTATGATTTGATTGAACAAAGTTTCTATTTCCTGTTCTCTTTCCTCTTCTTCAGGAACCCTTATGATGCGAATGTTATTTCTCTTCATGTTGTCACAGAGCTCCCTTCAAGTTTCCTCACATTTTTTGAGTCTCTTTTCTTTTTTCTGCTCTGCTTCTGTGCCTTTATTTATTATGTCCTCTAACTCTCTGATTTGACCCTCAGCCTCATCCATCCTGCTTTTAATTCCTTCCATTGTGGTCTTCAGTTCTGATACTATATTTGTCATTTCTGATTCTTTTTATTATTTCAATTTCCTTTTTTATACTTGTTATCTCTTTATTTAGGTGTTCATAATGACTATCCATTGTTGCTCTAATTTCTTTGAACATCCTATCATTATTTTACATTCTGCTTCTGGTAATTTGGTAATATCTGGTTCATTCAGTTTCTTCTCTGGGGATTTCTCTTGATTCATTTGGGTTGCATTTCTCTGCCTGCCCATTTTGTCTGTGTATAAGAAGGTTGTGGCCACTGGAGTCCAATGGGTGTTGCCTTTGTGTTCTCTCGGTGTGGTCTGTCTGCAGGCCCGCCACCCCCTCTGCCACTGCCTAGGGCAGTTTGGTATGGGCATTGCCAGCGCCTGCCCACTCTGGCTGTTGCTGTGATTTCCGCCTCTCCTCCGTGGGAGGTGCTGTGTTCTGGTGCCCAGCTCTACAAGCCTCAGGCTACCTGGGACTTCACCTCGCCCCCACAGGTTGGGTTGCGCACTGCACTCAAGCCTCTAGCCTCAGCACCAAGGGTAAATGTGAGCACCTTGCTCAGCTGTGGACCCAGCCTGTTCCCGGGCTTCCGCCTAGCCCCCGCGATCAGAGCCTGCTCACCACAGTTTTTGGGGTTGGAGGGGGTTGCTGATGTACACTCAGCTATGAGCCTCTGCCCATCCAGAGCTTTAGCCCCGCCCCCCAAGGCCAGGGCCCGCCTGTGCAGGATCGTACACCATGGTTTATCTGGCTGGGCGGGGCTGCTAGCGTGTGCTCAGCTGCGAGCCTTCACTCATCCGGGGCTCTAGTCCCGCCCCCATGTTCAGAGCCAACTCACACATGCAGGACGGCAAACTGCGGTTTTTCAGGCCAGGGTGGGGGTGCTAGCATGCACTTAGCTGTGAACCTCTGCTCATCCAGGGCTCTAGCCTCGCCTCCGCATTCAGAATCAACTCACACTGGCAGGATGGAAACCGTGGTTTCTCGGGCTGGGCAGGGCTGCTGGCCTGTGCTCAGCCCCAAACCTATGCCTGCCCCTGGTCCTAGCCGCGCCCCCTAGGTCAGGGCCAGCTTGTGCAGGGTCCAGGGTCACAGAGCAGATCTCTGCCCATTCCTGGCCTCCCATTTTTCTCCCATAGGTGGGGCTACAGGTGGGCCAGCAGCTGCCAGACCGCTTTTGTGCATCCCCTCCGCCCCTGCTGGGCTAGACCGAGCTCACACCGGTTGGGCTTCCACCCCCACCGACAGAACCTTGTTTCAGCATCCCACCACCACCATCCCTCCAGCCAGCCCTCAGCAGTGTGGGTGGGTGCACTGTAGCACAGACCCTAACACTCCATGCTGTAGTCCTGGAAGCTCCCTCAGTCTAAGCAGCTCTGCTCTAAGTGCCGCGGGAGAGCTTGTTTGGCTGGTGTCCTGTTTCCCTTTACTGGTATTGCTAGTTCCAGGGGAAATATTCGTTTTTCATTAGGGAAGTGACTTAGTCCAGGGGTTAGGGTGGCTGTCCCTCAGAGTGTTTCTCCCTGTGCCTACTGGTCCACACTCTCTTCTCGCTGCTCTGGTCCTCTCCTCTGTCCCCGTTCCCCAGAGCCCCAGGTGAGTGGTTGTGAAAGAGGTTTTCAGCACTGTCCCTTTAAGAAGAATCTAGGGTCTGAGAAAACTGTCTCTTTCTCACAAACAGTATCCTCACTTGTTTCATAGCTCAATACTGTCCAAATGCCTCTCCTAGGCTCTGGTGCTGCAGGCTGGGGTTTTGCTCCTGGGACCCAGGTCCCTCCCTCTCCGCCAAACTCTCCTCCCGCCACGTGGGTCTCTCCGGGCTGCCATTTGCTCCGGGGAGCTGGGCAGCCCTCTTTGGGTTTTCGCTATTTATACCAGTCTCAATGTGGCTTCTTCTGTGTTCCTTGGTTGAAGAGTCCACTTAGTTTAGTTCAAAGTTGGTTTATCCAGATAATGGTTCTAAAAATTAAGTTATAATCCACTTTGTTTCTGGGAGTTGGAAGTTGGTACGTCCGCCTGCTCCATCACCATCTTGCAGTCTCTGTTGTTGTTTTATTCTCTGTTTCTCAAAATGTATTCTATATAATACCACTCCTATGGGATAGTCCATGGTCCAATAAATTTGAGAACTGCTAAATACTCAATCCTTTTCTTGGAGATTTACAATATACATCCATATTATATACAGTCTGTAAAGAAATACCTTCAACATCATTTAACCCAGTGTTTGACCAATATATTTTCCAAAAAATTATCGTAAAGCTTTATTAAACTTGTGTTGCTAAAAGGAGCTATTAATAAATTGAAGAGTTAATGGTTAGTTGATTAAAAATTAGAAATATCGGGCAATAATACATTGTCTATTTTTCCCATGTATAGCTGATATTTTTAAAATATAATGCCTGCTTATTGTTAAAAGATATGAAAATATATTAAAGTATAAAGAGATAAAATTCAGTGAAAATCTTATGGCCTCAGGACAACCAAATCAACATTTCATTGTTCATACTATCACATATTTCTATCCATATCTATATACAATTACAAGTGGTTTTGCATAAATCAGATATTACCACTGTCTGATTCATCGTGACTGTCTTCACCTTTCCTCCTTTACCTGTAACTTTATCTATGGCAATACACATCCATAGATAATCAATATTTTACAAATTTGAAATGCAGCTTTTCATGATTAGATAGATGGGGGGTAATATTTTGGTATTGATTGTGTTATGATGATGAGAGCTTAATATATACATTATTCTACATCTTTCTTTTTTATGTAGAAATTCCTCTAAGTTATATGATATAAAACAGGGGTCCCCATACTTTTTACACAGGGGGCCAGTTCACTGTCCCTCAGACCGTTGGAGAGCCAGACTATAAAAAAACTATGAACAAATCCCTATGCACACTGCACATATCTTATTTTAAAGTAAAAAAAAAAAGGGAACAAATACAATATTTAAAATAAAGAACAAGTAAATTTAAATCAACAAACTGACCAGTATTTCAATGGGAACTATGGGTGCGGATGCATCCTGTCCTCCTCTCACTGACCACCAATGAAAGAGGTGCCTCTTCCGGAAGTGCGGTAGGGGCCAGATAAATGGCCTCAGGGGGGCTGCATGTGGCCTGCGGGCAGTAGTTTGGGGACCCCTAGTATAAAACATAAAGAATATTTTTGGCTCAAATCATTGAATATTCTGGTGAAAAAAGAACAGCTTTAGGTATGGCTGGTTATAGAAGCTCAATCAACTTCTCTTTATCACTCCCTTCTTCTATAATGAATCTTTTCTCAGATGGACTTTTCCCTTAAGGGGGATAAAATAGCCTTTAGAGACCCAGAGTTTCTTCCCTGCTGACTCATTTTTATCAACCAGAGTGTGAATAGATTTATCCCAGTATTCCCTACACTTTCACTCACTCACATAGATTGAACTGACTTAGGTCACATGCTTGTCCCTCAACAGATCCTAATGAGGTTTTTGCCTTTGAACTAGGCTTTCAGCCTTCCCAAACCTGAGGGAATGAAATAAAGATAGTGAACTCCCAGCTAATGTCTGAAAGGGGTTGGTACCAGTAATAAGGTAAATAAACACTCGGCTCTCCAGAATAACCAAGATCTTTATAAGCATGCTATAAGATGTAAGTCCATATGAAAACATAACATTTCACTAAACACCAAGAAAATATAGCATAATCATATTTCTCATTCTTGGAGAGCTAGCTTTAATGCAGAATTATCAAAACTAAGTAAAACTACTTACCACATTCTATACTGGGTACCTCAGTTAGTCATTATGTGGATACAAGGAATAGAAGTCATTTCAGCTGGCTTAAGTTAGAGGTGACTGTAAAGTCTACAGAAGAACCTTAGAGAACCATGTAACAAGAAGTATAGTTGGGTCTCATATGAGAATTGGGAGTTTCTCAAGAAGATTATCTAGAATTTTATAATCTCATGTCTTAATATCTGCATCATTCTCTTCTCCACAGGTCAGTTTCTTCTCTATCCAAAGAATAGGAATGCTCACACTCTTGCTGATAAAAAATGACTTATCTCCTTTTATTTCTATATTTGTGTAAATTGCTACTGAAATGTCATTTATGTAGTTTCTGATACCTCACCTCAAATATGTGTTTTGTCAATGGTCTTCAAATATAAAAATGCTGACTCCAGCCCCATCCCCACATGATCTTCCATTTGGAACATACTTCTTCGTTTTTCCATTTTGCTTGACCCTCTGTGTTGATTTCTTTGTAGATAGAACCACCAGTCTTGAAGGAATAGCCTTGTGTAGGAAGTGAACCTTATCATTCAACCCTGACCTAGCTTCTCGTTGTGATTGTCCAAGAAGTCTAATTTAATTTTAATAGACTACTGTACTTTTAATAGCCTCCAGTATTTGAAGGTGTGCCAAACCTGTCAATGTTCAAAAGGGAAGATTTCTGTCAATAACTAAATTCAGGCTGATTGGAAGCCAGACCTTCAGGCAGCAGGTTTAAAGTATGCAGGTACATACAGTCCTGCGGGATGGTAAGCCCTGCTGGTTACCAGTGCCAGGCAATCTAGGTATGTCTCTTGGGTGATGATTGAAAAGATCCGGGCTGATCACTATACAAGCTCCTTTGAGGAAATGCTGGGGAGCTGGAGCAAGGTGGAGGGAGAGTGAAAAGACGGCATTGGTCAGGCTGGCGGCTGTTGGTTACAGCATTGTGTGGTAGCCCACAGTTGCAAATTTGATCCCTGATCCCTGGTAGGGGCATGTACAAGTATCAATAAATATATTTAAAAAAAATAAAAATAGAAATAAAAAATGTCACCCGCTGTCCTACATTCCCTGAGAACATGTTGCAGGCGCCTAAATGGGCTCCAAACCCAAAGCCTGCCCCTCACGCTGAAGCTGCAGAACAAGCATAGAAGCTTCTCTCCCGGAAAGACTGTGCAGTGGCTGCAGGTGGCAGTCTGTCAGAATCTCCTCTTGGGTTGTCACAGCCCCAGGACTCCGGGACGCAGCCCCTCCAGACAAGCCGGTGCTCTGGCGCCATAGAGGGAGAGGGAAGAGGGCGTCAGCCCTCCTAGGCCTCAGGAGACAGACATTCACAGTCCGCCTTAGCAAGGGGAGTCAATCGGCAGCCTTTCCCCCAGGCTGCAGCTATGGTAAGTTGCAGGCCGTTTCCCTGGAAGGACGAGCTCCGGGGTCTGTGGCATTGTGTCGTGTCGTGGGGGTGGTAACCACTGGTGAACTCTTTCTGGGTTGGTTACAATTCTGTGGGACCCAGAAGCCTAAGTCCCACTGGCCACCAGAGTCAGGCGATAGAGAGGCGCCCCCCTGGCGGCCGCAGCAAAAATGGAGCACGAGACGTGCGTACAAGTGGCCCAGCCACGTGTTCTGGAGCCGCAGTGTGGAAGAGGGTGGCTCCTTCAGTGTTCCCTGACCCCGCCAGAGCAGCCTGAATGCCTGTCCCATCAGATGCCGCCTCTCAGGACACACAGGAGACAGGCAGATGGAGCCTCTCCCACACGAAGGCCCGGCTCTCCTTCCTCCACCACTGCTGCTGGACCCCGAGCTCCCACTGGACCCTGCAGTGGTGAGTGGAACACGCAAGCCCTTCAGGTGCGGTTCTCCCATCGGTACACCCTTGTGGGCACCAGCCATGTTGGTGTTTAGAGCTAGGTGTTTGGGGGCTCATCTCACAGGTTAGAGTCTTAAAAATTAGAAGTGCCGATGTTAAGTTCAAACCCTTCACTCATCTGGAGAAACTCTGGATTTTGAGTTCCCTCCCAACTCTTAGTTACTGCGTGGTGGTGGATAGAAAACTAATAGTCATCAGATTTCACATAGAGGCATTGTGGTTAAGGTAGCTGGTATTGAAGGCAACTACCTCAGTTTGAGTCCTAGGTCCATTACCTCTAGTTAAGTGACTCAGGTTATCTCATCTGCAAATAGGGATAATGATGTCTACTGCATAGAGTTTCTATGAACAGTAAAGATGCAAAAGAGCTAAAACTCTCACTTTCATACTTGACACACAGTAAGCACTAAATAAATATTAGCTGTCATTAAAATTACAAACTAAACATAAACTTTGTGGCCAAAGTAGCAGTTTCACACTGAGACTCGACTGGTGCACTGAATGAACTATATAGTAGGAGATGTGCAAATAAATCATCCGGGAACTCAAGTCTTAATACTCACTACTGGGACGAGAAACTAAAGTTGACATTGAGGCTAAGTCCCCTGGACCCTGTATTTGTGAGCCCCCTGTTGACCTGCAGCTGCTCCCTTTTGCATGTGGGAGCCGGCTGCAGCCTCCGGTGGACTTGTTCTATTCACAACTCCTCTGCTAAACTGCTGAGGCTTTTACTTTATTAACTTTATATGCCTGCCCCACTGAAAAGTGGTGGATGGGTGAAGCCCAATATGGCAGAGCCTCATTAAGGCAGGAGCAGAGGCAAGAAAGCTAATTACGGCAGCTGGGAGCCCCAGCGCAGGCGCTGGATTGGGGGCTGCCGGCCACTCTTGCCTCAGGCCATCAGATAATAACTTCGGAATCAGTGCTTGGAAGGCCATTCAGGCTCAGCTTCTACTTCACAGCACGTGGACATGACAGGCAATATCTTTCAAACAGAAAACATGTCCTGAAAGTGGCAGGGGAGATATGGAGTACATAATAGGTGTGTTCTCCTGGGAGGTGGGTGGCAAGGTAAATGGTCTCTGTTTTCTCATTGAATGTTACCAAAACATTGAAATAGAGATGGTGAAAGAGCCTAAGCAAAACTCAAACACTGTTTCACAGCCAGGGTGGGTTTTTATCAGAATGAACTCCCCTAACTCGTGAGAGATTCTGTATTCTGAAGTTACCGCAGCTATGAGATGAGATTACAAAGAAAGTCAAGAAGAGTTTAATAAGTTCGTAGATGTTACTAATATTGGTGAAAGTTAGGAAGATCCGGGCTTCACTTTGACTGAATTGACGGTCCTGCCTCCCCCAGGATATTAATAATAACCTCTAATACTGACAGTGTGGTTTGGAAAAGACTTTCCAAGACTTGTGTTTCAATTTACTGTGTAACTTTTCTTTTGATAATCAACCTACATAGAAGAGGTCAACATGATCATGTAAATAAAACATTGAGAACAGTGCCTGGCATATAGTAAACATTCAAAACACTGGCCATTTCTCTCTCTCTTCCTCTTTTTGTCTCTCTCTGTCATGTAATGTGGCCTCTGACATAAATAATATATATTATATACATATATATGTAAATATGTAGTTTGACATATAATAAGTATGTATATAACATATAAATAAATATATTTTATATTTTTTTACATTAATAAATATAGTGTATGTGCCAGGCAATCTTCCCAGAGCTTTATATATAATTCATGTAATCCTTACAACAAACAAATCTGTAAGGTTGGGACAGTTATAAAGTCTGCTTTAAAAGTAGAAAACTGAGCTATAGAGGTGTTAAGTAGCTAGTAAATGCACAGTAGGATTTGAAGCCAAAAATGTATGCTTTTTGGCCACTAATAGTGGCCTATCTGTTCTTTGAAGACAGAAGAAGTACATTTACCTCTGTTTTATCTGGCCTTAGGTAGTTCCTGACCCATGGAAGGCATTTAGTTTATGCCTGTGGAACATTAGGAAGAGCAGTAATGGACCTTTCTAACACATGGTTTCTCCCTCAACATAGTCAAATGGTTATGACAGCTTCAGATTTTATACTTTCTCAATCCTTTAGTCCATGAAAAAGAGCTCAGAAGTTCTAGCCAATTTTGTTATAATGCATAGGTTTTGGGGGGTCGTATGCTATATAGGAACAAATCTAATAACCAACCACTTTGAGCCTGATCCCTTTTGGATCCTAGGATCAAATTCACAATATAATGCTCTACTGTTTATATCTGAAATATAAGTGTTAGAGCAATTTAAAATGTCCATTCAAGGATTTTAATTCTACTCTGGAACTTCAAGGGTTTTGCTAGTCATTCATAGGATGCAACAACTTGAAAGGCAAAGAAGTTCTTATATAACCTGAGCAAGTCATTTCACTTCAGTGGGTTATTTCCACATTTTATATGAATCAAGAATTTGACTTAGGTCACTGAACTTTCTCCAGCTAACCAAGGGTTATGATTATACACTCCCAGGTACAGCCTTCATATGGAAACCCAGAACTAGCATAGTAGAAGCTAAACATGTTTAGAGTTGCAAATTTGGAGAATTTTTTGCTTTCTTTGGATAGGAGATATGAATAAAATGAATAGAAATTCTTAGAGAGATGAATAAAAATGGAGAGAAGAAGTGTTCTTCTACATGCAGATTCCTGTCATTAATTTATTCAACATTTTCATAGTATCTTCCACTCATGGCCCATTAACATTCTACCTGCTATAAGCAGCATAGTTAGGCCAGTACAGGATAAAGTCGATGTCTGACTCATCTTTGAACTCCCAATGTTTAGAATGGGGCTTTGCACATAAGTGTACAGTATAGCCAATGTTTCAAAGAGAACAGTTTTATCCTTTAACTTGAAAGAGCCAATTATATTGTAGGAACATTCCCAGTTGTTCCCTAGAGGTTATCGAACCCTGCAAACGGCTATTTTTGCCTGGGTTCCTGGGATTCCTACAAGATACCAAAAGAGCTGTTATTTAAATCAACTAAAAATACTTTCAGCAAAAGTCACCAAAATTAGGTCAGCTTGGCATTAAAAAGTATCAGGAAGTGGTGACAAATTTAAGTGGTCGTACCATCTGCATGAATATCAAACCAATATTGTCAAAAGATCAAAATACAAAGTACCAGGTAGTCGCTTCTCTAATAAGTAATTCTTCTGTTTGTGGCCAGTTAATTGAAGCCAGGGACTAACTTCTCTGAAACAACTTTGTTTTCTCCCTCTTAAAATGAAATATTTGAGAAGCAGTATCACTTACAATTCTAATCAGGCCAAGAAAAGGCACAACTAGAATTTTTCCAAAATTAAATTATGAATGTTTTCAAACAGCAGAGTTGAAAGAATTTTGGTGGACATAAAAATACCTACTATATACCTTCTACCATTAATATTTTACTAAACTTGTTTTCTACATATCTATCCATCTATCTGTACTTCTGTCCAGGCATCAATCCTTTGCATATTTAAGTATTTCAGAGTCAGTTGCAAATATCAGTGGACTTTTCCCAAACATCTGCATGCATATCATTTACTAGAATTGTAGGAAGCTGTGTTGACCACCTCATGGAGTATGTGTAGTGAGACAGTAGTAATTCTCCAAAGAGTGGGTTGTTGTGCAAAGACCCATACCCATTAATAAAACCTGCGCCAAGATTTTCTGACTCCTTATCTTTGCTCACGCCAAACCTTGTCATTTAGATCGGGAGCATTTGACTAGTTGCGTAGATCACAAGGACTCTTTATAATACATAATAAGGCATAGAAGTTATTTAAACAGAAAGAAAAGCTGTCATGTTAGATATGTAATTGGGCAGGTTCATGAGCCACGAATATAATTTTAGCATTGGCACACCTAGAACAATGCTCTGTGTAAAGGAAATGCTTAGTTAATGAATATTTTAATGTTTTTGTGTGCATTCTTCTCTCATTCAGTATTGATCTAACATGACTAGCCTGAGTTAGTGTAAACACCTTTTATTTCTCAAAACCCTTGCCCACTGCTTCTTTTTTCTGCTGCTCAAAGATTATACAATATAAAATTAAAAAATAAAAGTCTGCTCCTTCACCACAATAGTTCTGTGCTTCCTATTCTCTGCTTCTCATGATGGTGTCTTAATTATTGCGTGTACATCTTACAGACTATAATGTGGTTAATCTGATAACTTTTCTGTTCTGCCCTATTATTTTTCGTAGTTTTGATTTTTAAGTAAAGGAAAGAGTGTAAGTATTAGGAGAGGAGTCTAACTAGTTCCTTCACAAATCAATATCCATGCAGTAGTAGTAAGATAACCAGTGATTTGGCTGGCTTGCTGACCACCTTTTAAGTGACAATCTGTGTATCTATGCCTTGTCTGCCACCATTACAATTTGCAGTCTTGCTTTTAGTTCTCATAGAGTAAAATCTTATAATCTGGCAGGAGATCCATTCAGAAAATGCCAGTTTAACTGATTTTCCCAACTACTGGTGAGTCTTAGTTTCTCCGTGTGCAGGGAACTACAGGTAAGCTCAGCAAGAGCAGGGCCTGAGGCTGTTTTCACCTATGACTGGCTCCTCCGCAGCAGCAAAGGGTGTGGTACTTCATAGACATCTTATACTACTATCTACTCTAGCTACAAAATCATTTTTAAATACATAAATATAATGGCATATTTTAGTAGTATTAATAATAATAATTAAATATAAATATTATATCGTAAATATAATAGGCCATAATAACAAAACATGTAATCAAAACCTATAAGAGTATATGGAATAGGTAGTGTTTCTTAGAGTTGCTGTAACAAATTGCACACTAATTTAGTGGCTAAAAAAAACATTGTTGTCAGCGGTGGTGCAGTGGATAGAGCGTCGGACTGGGATGCGGAAGACCCAGGTTTGAGATCCCGAGCTCGCCAGCTTGAGCACGAGCCCATCTGGCTTGAGCAAAAGCTCGTCAGCTTGGACACAAGGTCACTGGCTCCAGCAAGGGGTTGCTCGGTCTGCTGAAGGCCCGCGGTCAAGGCACATGTAAGAAAGCAATCAATTAACTAAGGTGTTGCAACGGCAACAAAAAACTAATGATTGACGCTTCTCACCTCTCTTCATTCCATGAGTTTTTTTTTTATTATTGTCCTTTTTAGCTAAATTCTTCCACCTTCCTTACCCAGCCTCTACCCATCCAACAGCTGTCGGACTGCTCTCTATGAATAGGTCTGTCTCTATTTTGCTAGTTATTTATTCTGTCATAATTCTGGAAACCTAAAGTTCAATATCTCGGTGTTGCCAGGACTGTACTCATTCTGGAGGCCACCGGGGGAGGATTCTCCTGCCTTCACCTGGTCTTTTCTGTGTCTGTGTCTCCTCTTCGCTGTTTTAAATCTCCCTCTGCTTTTCCCTTAAAAGAACATTTGTCTTTGGATTTAGAGCCTATGCAGACAGAAAGCCTCAAAATATCCATCATAATTTTTGGGCACAACATCCTTAACTCATCTACAAAGACCCTTTTTCCAAATAAAATCATATTCGCAGGTTGTAGGAATTAGAATTTGGATGTAACTGTTTTGGACCATCATTCAACTCACTGCTCACTCAATAATTTGTTAGGCACTCACAGTACTTATGTATAATAATGCAATTTGAGAGTATATTGCGCAGCAAAGGTTTTTTTTTACATTTTTATTGATTGATTTAGAGAAAAATATTAATTTGTTGTTCCACTTATTTCTTCATTGATTGATTTATTTTTTATTAGTTTTAATTTATTTTATTGGGGTATCACCGATTAACATAATTATACTAGTTTCAGGTTCCCAATTCTACAGCACATCTTATACACCATAGTGTGTGTTCATTCCCTCAAGTCCAGTCTTTGTCCTATCACCATTTATTCCCCCATACCCTCCTCCACTTCCCAAACCCCACTCCAACAAACACACTGTTGTCCGTGTTCATGAGTTTTCTTTTCTTTTTTATTGTCCTGTTTTGCTCAATCTCTCTACTTCCCTTATCCAACCTCTCCCCCACCTAGCATCTGTTAGCTTGCTCTCTATGAGTAGGTCTGTCTCTATTTTGTTGGTCAGTTCGTTTGGTTCATTAGATTCCACATATGAGTGAAATCGAATGGTACTTGTCTTTTTCTGACTGACTTATTTCACTTAGCATAATGCTCTCCATGTCCATCCATGCTGTTGCAAAAAGTAAGATTTGATTCTTTTTATGGCCCTGTAGTATTCCATTGTGTAAATGTACCACAGCTTTTTTTCCACTCATCTACTGATGGTCACTTGGGCTGCTTCCAAACCTTGACTATTGTAAATAATGCTACAGTGAACTTAGGAGTGTATATATTCTTTTAAATTAGTGTTTTGGGATTCTTAAGATAAACTCCCAGAAGTGGAATTGCTGAATCATAAAGCAGTTCCACTTTTAATTTTTTGTGGTAACTCCATGCTGCTTTCCACAGAGGCTGTATGAATCTGCAGTCCCACATTGGTTGATTCTTATATGTGCCCTGACCAAGTATCAAATCCACAACCTTGGGATGATGCTCTAACAGTGAACTACCTGGCCAGGTTGCAAATTTTTAAATTAACATAGTGCATTTCAGAAATTATTGAGAAATATAACTGTTGTATTTTTATCTTAAACAGCATTTTTCTTAGTACTATCTACTGTATCCAGACCTGAAATTATCCAAAAATGTTATCAGCTGTTGCCATAAAGAAAATTAATTATTTACCACCAACAAAATTAAATTAAAACTACTATAGATATTAAAGCCACAATTCTAGTTAAAGAAGTACTCTGTGGGGCATTTACTCTCTAGAGCTGGAATTCTCAGTAATTCTTCAAAAACTTTTGTATCCAAAGTTATTATTCACAAAGCTGAATATTAGTACTTATAAGATATGAGTTAAAGTAAAAACTGTGTGTCTAGTAACTTTTATTTATGCCTTTTCCTCCCTATAATTGAAAGTATCTAATGAAATATTTGGATTGAATGCTTCTTTAGCAATTTAATGGCAGTTGAACTTGACACATTTTTAAAAATTGTGTGTAAGCAACAGCTAGTTTTCAAGTTAATTTACTTCCAGGGTTTTCTTCTCTTCTGCCATTTCCTCAGCTTCCCCTAGGTTAATAGCTCTATAGAAACCTAACACAATTACAGGTATTTGTGTGACTAGTGAAAAAGAACAATGGCATGATATGAATTACATTTAATTCATCAATACCCAAAAAAATCCATCATGATTTTTGAGGTATGCTGTAGCATACCTGAGTTTTCATTTTATTTGGTGGCTATTGCTCCCAGCTTGGTGCCATAGGTTAGCTGACTGCCTTAGTTTTTCAGACCATTCTGAACTCGTCTTTTCTCTGGTCCTCCATTAATGTTTTAGTTGCCATCAAACTGAAAGTTGAATTTGGTAGTACTTTGATATGTGAAGACAGCTGTAAGGTATTTTAGGTGCAGTAATAAACAATATGAGACAAGACAGAGAAGCCAGAGATATCTAAGAAGGCTAGGCAGAGGAGACCACAGTTAGAGGAAGACATACTGGTTGTTCCACAGCAGAATGCAAAGAGAAGTGAATAGGATATAGGCAGGGAGGAGAAGACATGTGTAGCTGGGGAAGTAAAGGGTAAAGGTGAAAAAGGCTGATGACAACATCTAGTATAAATGCTCACCCTTCCACCATCAGGAACCAGGTCATTAAAATAAATGTCCATCCTTTCCTACTTTGTAGGGTGGTCTACAATGAAGGGGCCACCAGTTTGCACCCTACTGAGTCTATCCCACTCTTATATTGATTATAGGCATGCAATTATAAATGGAGATGAGAACTATGAAGAAAATGGACATAGTTCCACAAGCAATAACAAAGGTACCTGAGTTAGACTGAAGATAAGAAAAGCCTTCACTGAAAAAGTGACTCTAGACCTAATATGCAAAGAATGTAAAGAATTTACTAGTGAAAGGCAGGAATAGGGAGTCTGGGTAAAAGAGAATAGCCATATGGTAGATTCAGGATGTGCAACAGATTGGTGATAAATGGAAGTTAGTGTAGTCAAGGAACTGAAGATGAACCGTGCAGCTAGATATTAAAAAGTAAGGGGCATGTGGCAGGACATGAGGCATGCAGGTAGGCAGAAGCCAATACCTCCCTCTGTCTGTATGCAGTTGGACGTGCATCCCTTCAGGGAATGGTGCGATAGGACAAGTCAAAAGACAGCACTATTCATTTGATCCAACTTGTCAAGTACACATTTTTCCTTTCTTAGGGCCTTAATCTTTCTGGTGTTATGGTTCCTCATATTCTTGTCCAATTCCCTTCATTGACTGTAAGCTCCTGGCCTACCATTCTTATAATAAATATTGCCAGGCATTGCAAGTATTAGCTTACTCATGGATTACCAGAAGATCACCAGGTGCACTGGGCCCTGGTGTCTTTTTAAACTGCTGTTAAAATGTGTGAAATAATTTCCAGTCTTTGGAGTTTCTTCTTCATGATCACATTTTTTCATAGTCCATATTTTTATTTTTATGTTTTCTTTTGTATTTTATGACATTGTTTCATGTATTTAATGTCCAGACCTTATGTCCATTTATTCATTCATTCCTTCCTTCATATTTGCACATGCATTTATAGATACCATATATGGTATTCAAAATTCCTACATATCAGTTTTCTGATAGTCATGCTAATAGTATCTAACTTACAGATTTATTGTGAGTATTCAATGAGATCGACCTCATAAGGCATACTGTTTGTAAGCAGAAGTTCTGAATCCATTCTGTCAACTGGTATTATTTTATGAATGTCTTGATGACAGTGATGGTGGTGGTGGTGATAGAGGTGGTATGGAAATGTCTGTGCCAGTTATAGAATTGATGTCCTTTCTGCTTGCTTTAATTACTTCTGGAATTAACATGGTTAGTCCATCATTACTAAAGAGCATGACATTTCAGGTATTCCGAATCTCATGACTGTTTAAGTAAAAATATGAATAACAATAATTGTTACCATTTATTGAGTGCTGCTGAATTTTGGTTAGTGCTTTTTATTTTATTTTATTTATTATTTTGTTTTTTTTAATTGTTAAGACTTTACTTATTCATTTTAGACAGTAGAGAAAGAGAGAAAGAAGGGGGGGAAGAGCAGAAAGCATCAACTCCCATATGTGCCTTGAACAGGCAAGCCCAAGGGTTTGAACTGGCAACCTCAGTGTTCAGGCTGACACTTTATTCACTGTGCCACTACAGTCAGGCCAGTGCTTTCTTTTTTTTGGAGGGAGAGGACAAAGACAGAGACAGAGAGAGGTACTGACAGACAGGAAAGGAGAGATGAGAATCATTAATTCTTCGTTGTGGCACCTTAGTTGTTCATTGATTGCTTTCTCATATGTGCCTTGACTGGGGACTACAGCAGACTGAGTGACCCTTTGCTCAAGCCAGCGACCTCAGGCTCAAGCTGGTAAGCTTTGCTTAAACCAGATGAGCCTGCACTCAAGCTGGCAACCTTGGGGCTTCCAACCTGGGTCCAATGCTCCATCCACTGTTCCACCACCTGGGCAGATGCAAAGCAGGTATTTTTTAGCCCCATTTTTTAGTTGAGAAAAGTAAGGCCTAGATAGAAAACTGCCAAAGGCACATTGCTGATAAACTTTGAAATCGAAGTCATGAAATACTGGAAGAGTGATTTTTTGTGTGTGATTCCTTTAAACTACTTCAGGAAGCTCTTCCTATGTCAATTTCTGAGAGATATGCTGCTTCTCCAGTGTCAGTATACAGCATATTCTTTCACTTTTATATTGTATTATTATCTTCTGTTTACTCATCTATTTTTTCCAACATTCTGATTCTTTCTTAAAGACAAGGAGGACCCGATCTGTATACATACCACCTTTTACTGAGCACAAGGTCACACACATTGAATAATGAGTAAATGAAGAAAAAAAAAGACTAATATCTACACACCCATTTATATACTTATTTGAATGATATCTTGAACTGCTAATCTAGTTGTTTAGTTTGAATGACTTAGAAATTATTACAAGAATATTAAGAATAGAAGGCAGGTAACTATAGTCTTGGCCTGAACTTCAGGAGAACCTGGGTCTAGTCCTGAATCATTTCTCTAAATACTTGTAATCCCAGATAAATATTTTAGCATTTCAATTTTTTCATCTCTAAACTAAAACCACAGGACTAGATTACTTCACACAATAAAATATACCCTCATTGTTTTGACATTTTATGACTCTGATATTTAAATAGTTCTTTTCTCTCTATGCACACAGAACACCTTACCTCCCAGCCTACCACACGGATAGGTAAGAACCATGAGCCTGGTTCTCAGAAGTGACACATAAGGAAACTTCCTGTTCTCTCCTCCTCTGCCTCAGCAACCAAAAGCAGCGTGTGTAGATGGCAGGGCAGTAAGATAGAAGAAGCACACTCCTTGTGCCAGTGCTTGGAAGTGAGCTCACCCTAGAGAGGATCTTCAGTAGGAAAAATAAAATAAAAGATCAGGTTCGGGTTCAGAATTAGCTTTCCAAAGCCCAATAATCTTATTAAGTTGAGAAGCATGCGTGTGAGAAAACAAATAAAATAAAGATTTAAGACTATCTTGACCAAATGCTATATGTGGTCACTGGCACATACTGAAAGTAGATGTTTGAAAAGTTTATAAATTTTTTAGATAATTCTGTTGCCAAAGAAACCTAAGTTTAAAGTTAAAATAAAATAAAAAGCCTAAGACTTATCTTGAAACTTTAAATGGTCCTTGATCCACCAAATCTCGTGGGATGAGAAAGCTTTGTGGCCCCCAAGTAGAACATCTCTGTGGCCCCAATAGAGCATAATGTCAACTTTAAATATGACCAAGAGGGATAATGGAAAGAAAGAGCATCTAAGAGGCTGGATGCAGGGACCATGGAAAACAACAGCAACCTTGAAAGTCAAGTTTTGAGAAGATGGCATCACCAGATGAAAGCAGATGTGAACTTCTTTGATGATAGGTGGTCTGCAGCACAGCAGCAATGCCCAAAGCGGACACTGTGTGAACCTGAAACACACTTCCCGGTTAAGCCACTAAATTTTGAAGGTTGGTGTGTTATCGAGCATAGACTAGTTTAAACTGCATATTATCGATCTGTCTTCCATTTCTATGCCACATAGGAAGCTGTATTCTACCAACTACATATTTTGTCCCTGGTTTTGTACAACACAGAATTGACAACTGGTTCTAAATGACCAGTAAATTCCCAGACAAAACTCAAGGGAAGTTAGCTGCGTATGTTAACATAAAGCAAACAGGATACTGGCTATCTCTAAAAGTTAAGATCTAATGAAAGTTTCCAAAACACCTAATGAGTCTTCAGGGAACAGAAGTCTGGAAGAAATGGGGTAATTTTCCTAATTTTAAAACGCTACTTTTAATTGCTATAAACGTAAAAAAAAAAATTCCTCTAAGAAAACTGAAGGCAATAAAAAATATTTTTATGTAGCTTTAAATCCATCAGAGATTCAAAGTTGTAAACACATGGTTGTGTTTCAGTTTTATTTGAAAATAATTATAACTGTATATTTAATTCTTTTTTAGTGTGTGTGTATGTGTGTCACAAGGAATATTTAATGTCTATTCAGGATCTGATAAGTTACTGTAATAAGCTAAGTCCTCCAACTGCAAGTATTATATGAAGACATTGGGAAAGCCATGTGAGACCAATGCTTGAGCTATTAAAATGCAGCTTGTCTTTGGTGAGCATTCAGATTTGTCACTTAGCAGTGATTCAAGTTTAGGAGCTGCAGGGTTATAGTGGCAATGCTTTGAAGGTGAGAAGCTGAGAGCCCACTGGAGACCAAATCCACTAACATTCAAAGGGTCCCCGAGGGTCTATTGTAGAACTGTTTTATCTCTCCGTCAGGAAACACCAAAACACTCGCTTTCCAAAAAGTAAGACGCCTGTCCCATTTATCACGGGGACCAAATGCATTGTCTTTTTCCCTCAAGCAAGTAGTGACTTATCTTACTCATCTTTCTTCCAGATGACCCTTGAGAGGTTTTAGGGTATTGACAGATAGATGGTCAATCAATGTTTAGGAGGCAAAGCATGAGTCAGGGTGACAGATCAGCTGAATGAGTGGATCAGACCAGATCCATAAGCCGAATTTCAATTATCTTCCTTACTGTGTGTTTCAAGTATGAGAGAGTTATCTGGCCATTCTTCTCAGGCTTCTGTGCGTGTTTCAATACAATGCTATGCATGCAGAGAGTCTGCATAGAATCCTCCTCTTCAAGGGAGCAGGAGTAGTGACAGCATCATAATCACCATCTAGTAAGAGCTTACTAGGTGCCATGCATTGTTCCATGAGCTTTAAAATATATACTTATTTCACTATCACATTAACCTATAATGCATATTTATTCCCATTTTATAAATGAGGGAACAAACCAGTATACAAATAGCCATCAGGACGTCAGGCCTTTCTCCAAATATGTTCTCCAAAGCTCACCTATAGAAGGAAGTGCCACAATCAGCTATTAAAAAGCAGACCAGAGAGCTGCAGTGAATATCTTTCTCTGTTTACTAAAATCATCTCCACACAAAAATTGAGTCCTGTACCCATGTAGCCTGGATGAGAATCGTGCTTCCTTGTATTTTCCGAATTGAGAAATGGGGGTCGGAGGGTAGACAGATGGACTCCCTCATGTGCCTGGCCAGGATCCATCAGCATGCCTACCACCAGGGAGCGATGTTTGGCCCCTCTGGGGCTTTTGCTCTGCTGCAATCGAAGCCATTCTAGTGCCTGAGGTGGAGGCCATGGAGCCATCCTCAGCACCCGGGCCAACTTTGCTCCGATGGACCCTTGGCTGTGGGAGGGGAGAGGGGAAGAGAGAGAGAGAGAGAGAGAGAGAGAGAGAGAGAGAGGAAGGAAGGAGAGGGGGAAGAGTGGAGAAGCAGATGGGTGCTTCTTCTGTGTGCCTTGGCAGGGAATCGGACCCAGGACTTCCACACCCAGGGCCAAAGCTCTACCACTGAGCCAACTGGCCAGGGCGAGAATCATGCTTCTTAAAATTAACTGTTGTATAGTAGGCACAGAGGGCCTCAGTGGCTTGAAACAGAAGAAATTCAGCTCAAGATTAAGTACTATACCTTCAGAGTTTGAAATTAGCTTTAAAAAGAGCTTACAGACATACAATTTCAAAATAACCTATCCACAGAAGCCGTAAAAACTTCAACACTATGTTAAAAACTATTTTTTTTTATTTTAAAGCAATCATATTGTTTTAATTGACTGGTTTTTAAATATTATGACAATTGTAGATATGCTGTCTTTAAAAAGAAATAATACAAGTGCTAGCCTGCACCCTGAAATAGCTTGAATTCACAGGGCCATTCTAATATTTAGGAAGCCATTTGAATTTATTACAAGGGATTGCCTTCACAACTAGAAAAGTGAGACTCAGGTTTTAATGGCAGGCTGTATCCGTCAGGATGGACCAAGTTACACTGCCTTACCCAACTAAGCATATCCTTTCCTCACTTCCTTCCACTGAGGATTGGGAAGAGGGCTCAGCTGAACAAAGGCTCTCGGGAACCCAGGCTGTTGGAGGTTCTTCCCACACATGCATTTCAGAGGCGATGGAGGCAAAGAGCCTGGGGATGCATGTGGTTGTCCTTTGAGCTTCTGTTTAGAAGCAACACACATCACTTCCATACTCACGTCATTGACCAAAGCTAGACAGAGGCCAGGTCTAACGTCAGGGGTGTGACAGAAAGTACAAGTGCCGCCAGGTTCCACCTTTCATTTGCTGCTTCAGAGTCTCCTCCACCCATTCTACGCCCAGTTTTGTTTTGTTTTTTGTCCCAGGGAATTTATATAAACTATGTCAATGGCTCTCCTATCCTCTGGGATACTAGAGGGAGGAGGAAAAGTCAGGTCAGAGTGAATAGTCCCCTGGAAACCTCTCTGTGATGCGACCCCTAGTTTGCTGTGTTCTCCAAGCTAAGGCACTGCTGCTTGCAAGGGATTCCCTCCTTCCAGGTTCTGGTTCCTACTCCTTTGCTCACCCATTCATGGTTACATTAGTAAAAATACCTCCACATTTTTTACCCTAACTTTTAAGATGATTTTTAAAACTGTATCCTGCCCTTTGTATGTAGTCCTTTTGTGAATAATAACCCCTGGATTTATCCTAAATTGGGTACACCATCTGTTTTCTTTTGGAACACTAAAAAGGCAACAAATCAGTGAACAATAATTCAGTTTTCTGTGCTCTCCTGTGATGACACAGTGGTCAGAGGAGAAAAGAGAGATTATCAGTGAGACCTCACTAATCATCAGTGGTAACATATGAAACTATTCTATGGAAGTACAGAACATGTTTGCCAAATAATTAAAACCACGGTAATTTTTACCTGTGAAGTTCCCAAAAGAGCATAGTAGGAACTTGAAATTTCAGCATATCCTTTAAAGGATTACTGGGAATATAAAAAATGTTGTTATCTGTTCTTTTCCTCAATAATCCTTGCTGCTAATTAGCACAAACAAACTTCTAAATAGTGCAGCAGCAAACCAAGAAATGTGCTTCTAGATAGCCAGTATAACAAACATTGGTTGTATTGGGGATTTTATCTGGAAATCATTCAATCATAGTTTGTCATACTATCGTTATTGATTTGTTATTGGCCACACTGTTCATTAAAATGCCAGATAGCAAGGAATTAATTTTTAGTGCTCTTCCAGATACCAGATTTTTATCTCCTAGCAGTATAATTCAAGGTCAAGGGTGTTTATTGTGTTTAGATAGAAAAGTAATCAAAGTAGCTTGGGTTTAAAAACACACAGAGAGAAGGAAGTGTGAAGTTTTTATTTACCCTATGGACTGCAGCTTTAACCTCAATCTGTGATCAGAAGAGTGTCTGAATATTTGCTGATGTTTCAAAGTTTAGAGTGGGGATTCCTCCCCCCTCTTTACTTATTTCACTAGTTACAGAAAGAGTTATAGTAATTATTGCCTTTTATTCCCAAGCAATTTTGCTTTCTGAGTGACTGCACTTTGAATTCTGCGATCTATTTCCAAGGTAATCTTAAAGTCCACAGACTGCTTAATTCACCATTTTCTGAGGCAGAGGTATAAGTTTAGTAATCTTTTCAGTCAGTTTTTTACATAATTTTAAAGGTCTTTAGAAATAAGGTGTTCAATACTTTGTTTATGTTTGATTTCTATAACCCCGGTAGAGTCTTAGGTTTATCAAGTCAAAAAGGTGACACAATGGAAACCTAGTACTCTTTAAAATACTATACTATGAACTTCCCAAACCAGAAATTAAAAAAATTACATTTCTAGTTATATGAGATACTAAAAATTCACTGTAAGTTGATGAGAAAAATAGACACATTTCTAAAGGTGTGAGTACGCAATTTTCAGAAGTAATACATACAGTAAATGATGCTCAAGTTCACTAATAGGGAAAAATGTAAATTAAATGAAAAATAAAATTACATTTCTCTTGCCCATCAGTATGACAAAATTTATCTAAACAATAATCCAGTGCTGGGAGAATGTGGGAAAATAAGTATTTATATCTACCAATCTGGAATAAAGGTAGTGAAGTATTTTTATGAGGAAAAAAAGCATGCAAATAAATGTAGATAGCATGATTTTATTTTTATAAAAACAATACTGGCCCTGGCTGGTTGGCTCAGTGGTAGAGTGTCAGCCTGGAACGTGGATGTCCCAGGTTTGATTCCCAGTCAGGGCACATAAGGGAGGCAACCATCTGCTTCACCACCCCTACCCCTCTCACTTCTCTCTCTTCTCCTTTCCTCCTGAAGCCCTGGCTTAATTGGAGCGAGTTGGCCCTGGACGCTGAAGATGGCTCCATGGCCTCCACCTTAGGCACTAAAAAATGGCTCTGGTTGCAATGGGGCAAGGGCAGAGTATCGCCCCCTGGTCAGCTTGCCAGGTGGATCCCAGTCAGGGCACATGCAGGAGTCTGTCTCTGCCTCTCCTCCTCTCACTGATTAAAAAAATAGAGAGAGAGAGAACAATATCTAAAATGCTATATAGTGACAGCCAGTCTCCAAGATGGCTCCCAATGACTCCTGTCTCCTGGTGTTCATTCTATGGTACACTCTCTCACATGTTATCAGATTGGTCTTGTGACCCACAAGATACAGTAGAAGTTATGTATGATTTTCAGTGCTAGGTCATAAAAGACATTGCAGCTAATGCTTTGTTCTTTATTATTGGATTGATTTTTCTGAGGGAAGCCAGTGCCCATGATGTAAGGACCCTCAAGCAGCTCTATGAAGAGGTTCATGTGAGAAGGAGCTGAGGCCTTCCACCAAGAACAGGCCAGAAGCTGGGGCCATACTGCCAACAACACGAGGGTACTCTCTTACAAGTGGAATCTATTCTATTTAAACCCTCAGATATCAGCAGCCCCAGTCAGCATCTTAACTGCATCCTCAGGACAGACTCTGAGCCAAGACACCCAACTAAGCTGCTCCTAGAATTCCTGACTCTCTGAAACAGTGATACAATAAATATTTGTTGTTTTAGCAAGTAATAAGGTTCTAGGCAACTTGTTACACAGCAGTAGTTAACTAATAGTGTGGGAAAGATGGAGGTACATGTCGTACTGTTAAATTATTTACTTCAGTGTAAAGGTGGAAATGATTTGTGTCCATTTCCATTTTTGTATTTCGTGCCCTACAATTACCATACAGAAGCTGTTAAATGCTAGACACAACACCCTAGTTATCTATTCATTTAACCACAAATATTGAGTAATTACTGCAAGGCAAGCACTGTTCCATGTGAAAGTTTAAAAAGAAATAACATATATCAACAATACAAAAAACAAAAATTATATGATCCTATCAATAAATGCAGAAAAGGCATTCGATAAGATACAACATCCCATTATGTTTAAAACACTCAATAAAATGGATATAGAAGGAAAATACCTCGAGGGTGACGTCAGAGAAATGGCGCCGTGAGGAGGGTTCTGATACCTCTCCCTGAAATTTCAACAAATCCAACAACTAGAGACAGGAAAACAATCCCAGGAGCACCTGAAATACACATACATCACAAGTAAAAGCTCCATCAAGAACAGAATAAAATAAAATTTAACCTGTGACAACAAAAACAAAAATGGGGAGAGGACAAAGATTAACAGTAGCAAAGTAGGATGGAGTGCAGAAGCACTCATGAGATAATGTACTACAATGAACATGATATGTATCCTTTCTATTACTTAATGGTAACCACCCCTGAAAAAACCAGCACAGAAGCACATGGCTTAAAAAAAATAAGCAACAGAGAAAAGAAGTACGGATTACAACAAAACAAAAACAAATGATAAAAAAACAAAAGAGAAGATCAAACAAGATATAAAATTATCAGAAAGCAATATATAAAATGGCAATAGGAAACCCTCAAATGTCAATAATTACACTAAATGTAAATGGATTGAACTCACCAATAAAAGGACACAGAGTAGCAGAATGGATTAAAAAAGAAAATCCAACTGTATGCTGCCTACAAGAAACACATCTAAGCTACAAGGATAAAAACAAATTCAAAGTAAAAGGCTATGAAACAATACTCCAAGCAAATAATATCCAAAAAAGGAGGTATAGCAATACAGCAATACTCATATCTAACAATGCTGACTACAAGACAGCAAAGGTAATCAGAGACAAAAACGGTCATTTCATAATGATAAAGAGACATTGAATCAAGAAGACATAACACTTCATAATAAATATGCACCAAACCAAGGAGCAACAAGATATATAAGACAGTTACTGAATGACCTAAAAACAAAAGCCGACAAAAATACAATCATACTTGGAGACCTCAATACACTGATGACGGCTCTAAATCATTCATCCAAACAGAAAATCAATAAAGAAATACTGCCCGTAAATGAAACAATAGAACAATTGGATATGATAGACATCTACAGGACATTTTATCCCAAAGTGCCAGAGTATACATATTTCTCTAGTGTATATGGAACATTCTCAAGAAGTGATCATATGTTAGGCCACAAAAATAACATCAACAAATTCAGAAAGAGTGAAATTATTCCAACCATATTTTCTGACCATAAAGCCTTGAAACTAGAATTCAACTGCAAAAAAGAGGTAAACAAACCAACAAAAATGTGAAAACTAAACAACATACTTTAAAAAAATTAGTGGGTCAAAAAAGAAAAAGTGGAGATCAAAAGTTACATACAGACAAACAAAAATAACAATACTACATATTAGAATCTCTGGGATGCAGCAAAAGTAGTAATAAGAGGGAAGTTCAGATCACTACAGGCCTATATGAACAAGAGAGAGCCCAAGTAAACCACTTAACTTCACATCTTAAGGAACTAGAAAAAGAAGAACAAAGACAACCCAAAACCAGAAGAAAGGAAATAATAAAAATCAGAGCATAAATAAATGAAATAGAGAACAGAAAAAGTATAGAAAAATTAATAAAACAAAGAGCCGGTTCTTTGAAAAGATCAACAAAATTGACAAACCCTTGGCAAGGCTTACTAAGGAAAAAAGAGAAAGGACTCAAATAAACAAAATCCAAAATGAAAGAGGAGAAATTATCACAGATATCATAGATATACAAAGAATTATTGTAGAATACTATGAAAAACTATATACCACCAAATTTAACAATCTAGAAGAAATGGATAAATTCCTAGAACAATACAATCTTTCTAGACTGAATCCTGATGAATCAGAAAGCCTAAACAGACCCATAAGCAGGGAGAAAATAGAAACAACTATCAAAAACCTCCCCAAAAATAAAAGTTTAGGACCAGACGGCTATACTACTGAATTCTACCAAACATTTAAAGAAGATTTGGTTCCTATTCTACTCAAAGTCTTTCAAAAAACTGAAGAAGAAGCAATACTCCAAACACAATTTATGAGGCCTACATAACCCTCATACCAAAACCTGGCAAGGACAACACAAAAAAATAAAACTACAGACCAATATCACTATGAATACAGATGCTAAAATACTAAACAAAATACTAGCAAATCGAATACAATAACACATTAAAAAAATAATACATCATGATCAAGTGAGATTCATTCCAAAATCACAAGGATGGTTCAACATATGTAAAACGGTTAACATAATACACCATATCAACAAAACAAAGAACAAAAACCATATGATTCTATCAATAGATGCAGAAAAGGCATTCAATAAAAACAAAACAATTTTATGTTTAAAACACTCAATAAAATGTGTATAGAAGGAAAATATCTCAACATAATAAAAGCCATTTATGATAAACCATCAGCTAACATCATATTAAATGGCATAAAACCGAGGACTTTTTCCCTAAAATCAGGAAGAAGACAAGGTTGTTCACTCTCTCCACTCTTATTCAACATAGTGCTGGAAGTTCTAGCCAGAGCAATCAGACAAGAAAAAGAAATAAAAGGCACTCATATTGAAAAAGAAGTAAAGGTTTTACTATTTGCAGATGATATGATCCTATACATCAAAAACCCCAAGACTCCACAAAAAGACTACTAGAAACAATAAACCAATACAGTAAGGTTGCAGGATACAAAATTAATATACAAAAGTTCATTGCTTTCCTATATGCCAACAATGAAACATCAGAAAATGAATTCGCCTGACCAGGCGGTGGCGCAGTGGATAGAGCATCGGACTGGGATGCGGAAGATCCAGGTTCGAGACCCTGAGCTCACCAGCTTGAGCGTAGGCCCATCTGGCTTGAGCAAAAGCTCGCCAGCTTGGACACAAGGTCGCTGGCCCCAGCAAGGGGTGGCTCAGTCTGCTGAAGGCCCGCGGTCAAGGCACATGTAAGAAAGCAATCAATGAACAACTATGGTGTCGCAATGGCAATGTAAAACTAATGATTGATGCTTCTCATCTCTCTCCATTCCCATCTGTCTGTCCCTATCTATTCCTTTCTCTGACTCTCTCTCTCTCTCTATCCCTGAAAAAAAAAGAAAAGAAAAAGAAAACGAACAAAAAAAAATCCCCTTCATGGTTGCAACAAAAAAAATAAAATACCTAGGTATAAACATAACAAAGAATGTAAAGTACCTATATAATGAAAACTACAAAACATTGTTAAGGGAAATTGAAAAAGATACAGTGAAATGGAAAAATATTTCTTATTTCTGGATAGGAAGAATAAATATAGTCAAAATGACTATATTACCCAAAGCGATGTACAAATTTAATGCAATTCCCATCAAAATTCCAATGTCATTTTTTAAAGAAATGGAAAAAAAAATCATCAGATTTATATAGAACTATAAAAATCCCGAATAGCCAAAGCAATTCTAAGGAAAAAGAATGAAGCTAGGGCATTACACTACCTGACTTCAAATTATATTATAGAGCCCCGACAATCAAAACAGCATGGCACTGGCAGAAAAAATAGACACTCAAACCAATGGAACAGAATAGAAAGCCCAGAAATAAAACCACATATATATGGTCAAATAATTTTTAATAAAGGGGCCAACAGCACACAATGGTGAAAAGAAAGCCTCTTCAACAAATGGTGCTGGGAAAACCGGAAAGCCACATGCAAAAGAATGAAACTCAACTGCAGTTTGTCCCCTTGTACTAAAATTAATTCAAAATGGATCAAAGACCTAAATATAAGACCTGAAACAATAAATTACATAGAAGAAAACATAGGTACTAAACTCATGGAACTTGGCCATAAAGAGCACTTTATGAATTTGACCCCAAAGGCAAGGGAAGTGAAGGCAAAGATAAATGAATGGGACTACATCAGGCTAAGAAGCTTCTGCACAGCTAGAGAAACTAACAGCAAAACAAACAGCCAACTAAATGGGAGATGATATTTTCAAACAACAGCTCAGATAAGGGCCTAATATTCAAAATATACAAAGAACTTATAAAACTCAACAACAAACAATCCAATCAAAAAGTGGGAAGAGGACATGAACAGACACTTCCCCCAGGAAGAAATACAAACAGCCAACAGATATATGAAAAGATGCTCATCTTCACTACCTATTAGAGAAATGCAAGTCAAAACTACAATGAGATACCACCTCACACCTGTTAGATTAGCTATTATCAACAAGTCAGGTAATAACAAGTGTTGGAGAGGCTGTTGAGAAAAAGGAACCCTCATCCACTGTTAGTAGGAATGTAAAGTAGTACAACCATTATGGAAGAAAGTATGGTGGTTCTTCAAAAAATTAAAAATAGAGCTACCATATGACCCAGCAATCCCTCTACTGGGTATATACCCTCAAAACAAAAACATTGGTATGTAAAGACATATGCATCCCCATATTCATTGCAGCATTGTTCACAGTGGCCAAGACATGGAAACAGCCAAAAAGCCCTTCAATAGATGACTGGATAAAGAAGATGTGGTACATATATACTATGGAATACTACTCATTCACTCAGCCATAAGAAATGATGACATCAGATCATTTACAACAACATGGATAGACCTTGATAACATTATAGTGAGTGAACTAAGTAAATCAGAAAAAAACTAAGAACTCTATGATTCTATACATAGATGGGACATAAAAAAGAGACTCAGACATGGACAAGAGTGTTGTGGTTACAGGGGAGTGTGGGGGAGGGAAGGAAGGAGAAGCAGGGGCACAAAGAAAACTAGTTAGAAGGTGACGGAAGACAATTTGACTTTGGGTGATGGGTATGCAACATAATCAAATGTCAAAATAACGTGGGGATGTTTTCTCTGAACATATGTACCCTGATTTATCAATGTCACCCCATTAAAATTAATGAAAAAAGGAAAATACCTCAACATAATAAAGGCCATATATGACTAACTATTAGTTAATATCATACTAAATGGTGAAAAACTGAAAGCTTTTTCTCTAAAATCATGAACAAGACAAGGCTACCCACTCTCTTCATTCCTATTCAACATAGTGCTGGAAGTTTTAGCCAGAACAATCAGACAAGAGAATAAAATAAAAAGCATCTATATCAGGAAATAAGATGTAAAGGTTTCACTTTTTGCAGATAACATGATCCTGTATATAGAAAACCCCAAAGACTCCAGAGAAAGATTATTAGAAACAATAAACCAGTATAATAAGGTTGCAAGATACAAAATTAATATACAAAAGTCTATTGCTTTCATACACACCAACAATAAAACTTTGGAAAATGAATTAATAAAAAATAATTTCTTTTAGAGTTGCAACAACAACAACAAAAATACCTAGGAATAAATATAACAATGTAAAGGACCTATATACTGAAAACTATAAAGCATTATTAAAGGAAATTGAAAAAGACACAATGAAATGGAAAAATATCCCATTTTCTTGGATAGGAAGAATAAATATAGTTTAAATGGCCATATTACCCAAAGCAATATACAGTACAAGTATAATGCAATTCCTATCAAAATTCCAGTCATTTTTTAAAGAAATGGAACAAAACATCACCAGGTTTGTATGGAACTATAAAAAAATTTGAATAGACAAAGCAATTCTGAGAAAAAAAGAAAAGCTAGAGGCATTACAATACCTGACATGAAATTATATTACAGAGCCACGATAATCAAAACAGCATGGTATTGGCAGAAAAAATAGACATACAGATGAATGAAACAGAATTGAGAGCCCAGAAATAAAACCACACATATATGGCCATATCATCTTTGGCAAAGAAACCAAAAACACAATGGAGAAAAGAAAGCCTCTTTAATAAATGATGCCAGGAAAATTGGAAAGCCACATGCAAAAGAATGAAACTTGAGTACAGTTTGTCCCCTTGCACAAATATTAGTTCAAAATGGATCAAAGATCTAAATATAAGATCTGAAATAATAAATTATATAGAAGAAAACATAGGTATTAAACTCATGGACCTTGGCCATAGAGAACATTATAAATTTGATGCCAAAGGCAAGGGAAGTAAAGGCAAAAATAAATGAATAGGACTATATCAAACAACAAAGCTTCTGCACAGCAAAAGAAACCGACAACAACAAAAAAAGACAGCCAACTAAATGGGAGATGATATTTGCTAACAACAGCTCAAATAAGGAGTTAATATCCAAAATATATAAAGAACTCACAAAACTCAGCAACGAAAGGAAACAATCCAATTAAAAAATGGGGAGAGCCTGTCTGACCAGGCAGTGGTGCAGTAGATAGAGCATCGAACTGGGATGCAGAGGACCCATGTTTGAAACCCCGAGGTCACTGGCTTGAGTGTGGGTTCATCTAGTTTGAGCACAGCTCTCCAACTTAAACCCTTGAGCAAGGGGTCACTTGGTCTACTGTAGCCCCCTAATCGTGGCACTTACAAGAAAGCAATCAATGAACAACTAAGGAACCACAACAAAGAATCGATGCTTCTCATCTCTCTCCCTTCCTGTCTCTCTGTCCCTATCTGTCTCTCTATTTGTCTCTGTCACAAAAAAAATGAAAATAAAAATAAATAAATAAAATATAGGGAGAGTGTGACCAGGTAGTGGCACAGTGGATAGAGCATCAGACTGGGATACAGACGACCCAGGTTCAAAATCCCACAGTCCCTAGCTTGACCTCAGGCTCATCCGGCTTGAGCATGGGCTCATCCAGCTTGAGTGTGGGGTCACTGGCTTGAGCATAGAATCATAGACATGACCCCAGGGTCACTGGCTTGAGAAATGGGTCACTCACTCTGCTGTAGCCCCCTGGTCAAGGCACATACAAGAAAGCATTCAATGAACAACTAATGTGCGGCAACGAAAAATTGATTCTTTTCATCTTCCTGTATGTCTGTCCTTATCTGTCCCTCTCTTCCTCTCTCTCTCTGTCACACACACACACACACACACACACACACACACACACACACACGGTGAGGACATGAACAGACACTTCTCTCAAGAAGAAATATGAATGGCCAACAGATATATGAAAAAATGCTGATCCTCACTAGCTATTTGAGAAATGCAAATCAAAACTGCAATGAGACACCACCACACACCTGTTAGATTGGCTATTTTCAACAAGTCAGGTAATAACAAGTGTTGGAGAGGCTGTAGAAAAAAAGGAACCCTCATCCACTGTTAGTAGGAATGTAAAGTAGTACAACCATTATGGAAGAAAGTATGGTGGTTCCTCAAAATCCTCAGACTAGAACTACCATATGACCCAGCAATCCCTCTACTGGGTATATACCAAAAAACCTCGAAAACAATGATACATAAAGACACATTATTCACAGCATTATTCACAGTGGCCAAGACATGGAAACAACCAAAGTGCCATTTGATAGAGGATTGGATAAAGATGTACATACCATATATACAGTAGAATACTACTCAGCCATAAGAAACGATGACATAGTATCATTTACAACAGGGATGGACCTTGATCAAATTATACTGAGTGAAATAAGTAAATCAGAAAAAGCTAAATACATAGGTGGGATACAAAATTGTGACTCATGGAAATAGGTAAGAGTGCAGTGGTTACTAGGGGGAGGGTGTGTTGGGGGAGGGGGTGCTGGGAGTGGGTTGGGGGAAGGATATAAAAAAGCGATACAAATATAAGTTGACAGAGGATGATTTGACTTTGGGTGATGGATATGGAACATAATCGACTGTCCAAATGATGTGGAGATGTTTACCCAAAATATGTACTCTTGTTGATCAATGTTACCCTGTTAAATTTAATTTTCTAAATAAAAATTAAATAAATAAAAGTAAATAACACAAGGTATTCTCAAAAAGACCCCACACTTTCTTACAGGTGGTGAAAACTAATAATTACTTTCTCCAATTTAAACTAATAATAAAAATTATAAGTATAACTGAATGTCACTGGAACACAGGGGAAAAAGAAGACAATGACGTTGGTGAAAAATTGCTGAAGACTTTGCTGAGAAACTTACCGCTAAGGTACACGTTGAAGGACCAAGAGGAGTTTTCCAGAAAGGGAAGGGGGGTGGGAGGACAGGTAGGGAGAATACTGGAGAATCCTAGTATTTGAGATTTATTCAAATTGTGCTAGTCTCTGAACATATACCTCCTCCTGCATGTCTTCATGTTATTCAATTTCAAAATCCATTTCTGTGGACTCTGATCATCCAGAGCAGAATTGGAGAGCATGGTACTTTGCTCAGTATCAGCCCTAACACAATATATGGCCGATGTCCAAACAGTTAGCAGAGGTGCTCTCCCAGCTTACCACACTGCCGGGCCCAAGGCTAACGGCTTGCTGGCTGGGATGTTACTTCACAGTCAGTGCCAGTTTAATTGTACTTGAAAAGCTGAGTGGTTTGGATGAACTCTGCCTTTTGTTTTTCACAGTTCTCCCTATTTTTAAAGGAATCAGCTTTTGTAAGCATCCATAAAGTTACAAATGGTAATCACAAATAGGGCATTTATTGTTTTAAAAGCATATGTGTGCAAAGCAAACATCAGGCTCTTTTTTTTTTTTTTTAAGAAAACAAAATCGGCCCTGGCCAGTTGGCTCAGTGGATAGTCAGTCCAACATATGGACATCTGGGTTTGATTCCCAGTCAGGGCACACAAGAGAATTTACCATCTGCTTCTCCCCCGCCCACTCCCCCTGCTCTCTTCCTTCCCCTCCCACAGCTAGTGGCCCCACTGGTTCGGGCATCGGCCCCAGCACTGAGGATGGATAGGTTGGTCTGATCATGTTAGCCACAGGCACTAAAAATAGCTCAACTGATTTGAGCATCAGCCCCAGATGAAGGTTTCCAAGTGGATCCCAGTTGGGGTGCATGCGAAAGTCTGTCTCACTATCTCCACTCACTTAAAAAAGTAAAAATAAATGAATAAAAGAAAAAGAAAAAATAAAATCTTCCTTATACATTACTTAAATAAGTGAACTAATGTCATTCTTCTTATCCCCGCATCTTTCCCTACAATGTTTAAGACCTTGGAGATTTTTTTTTTTATGGCAGCAATTTCTACATTTATAGGAAATAAGAGTTATGTATCTTTTATTTGCCTTATGTCATTTGGATAGAAATAATGAACTTCTATAATAGGAAAATTGACAGTTCTCTCAGTGCAGTTTTTATGGTTCCATGTTTTTAAAATTTGGCCACTCTTGCTCAGGTCAGTGTGACAGAGAACAGTTGATTTTGAGGACCGGTTTGTAAAGTTGGTTCTAAAAACAGGGAATTCTAGAATGTTTGAACCAGAAGAGGCTTATATAAATTAGCCCGCTACATATTGTAAGTGAAAGAAAACCTTACTAGTTATATAAGTCAGTGCATTCTTTGTTTGGTTGAGCTGGATGTATTGGCTTAATGTGATGGAAAATCTAGAGATTGGAATCACTTCAGGGGAGAGTTCAGCAAGTCTGATGAGCCTTTCTGTTCCTGGTCTGTTTCCTCCATACATAAGTTAGACTGACTTCATTCTCAGAGACACTTGCCCTTTACCACCCAGATAGCTGCTCAAGTTCCAGATTTGCACTTTGTTGGGTTCAATTCTATCAGTATAGAGAAAGGATCTGTCTTTTGTCCCAGTATTGCCTGAACAAGACAATGTCATTTGCTCTGACTGGATTGTTATGTCCAATACAACATGGATCATATGGCCCAGAGAATCAACTGGAGGCACAAATTGGCCTTTAGAGCCAGGGGTTGGGAGAAGTACCATCAGGGCTATAGGGACAAAGATTTCCAAACCCATGATCCTGCATCCTATCAAAACAGCCACACCAGCTAGGATTTTGATGAAAAGTAACAAAAGTATCATTCTCGAAATCTGCGTTATAGTTTAACCCCAAGCTTTGTCCAAGAGACTTTGCTGTGGACTGAACTGTTGTGTCTTCCACTTACTACCCCCCCCCCAACAAATTCATATGTTGAAGCCTAATCCTCAGTGTGAAGGTCTTTAGAGGTGGAGTTTTGGGAAGTTACTAGGTTTGGATGAGGTCATGGAAATGAAGCCCCACATTGGGATTGGTATCCTTGTAAGGGGACAAAGGGCTGTTGTCCTCTCACTTTACAGCACTTTGATACTAGAGATGCTGTACCAAACAGAGATTCCTGGAGCTCTCCACAGAGAGAGGTTCTAATTCAATAAGCTTTTGTCCTAGGTGGAGGTCCAGGAATCTATATTTGAAAAGCTCAACAGGTGCTTCTATGAATAAAAACAAAAAAGGTTTCCAAAACTCACACTTCAAGAAAGTCATGTATTCCTCCTAAAATACTTGACTATGCATTTGGATTTTTCTTCAACACAGCATTTGTGTTGGAAGGTAGCATAAGGACACTGGCAATTATGAAGACAAAAATAGAAGGCAATGGTTTTTCCATTTTAATAAGGGCTACTCATCAAGGGCGCAGAAAATCATTGGCTTCCTTCCTGTTTTATTCAGATGAGTTTCCTGGGATGAGATCTAGAGAGGCTGCAGTTTTTGAAACCAATCGTTAATGCTCCTTAGGAGCCACAGGTTCTGTGGAGACAAGAGGCGATGCTTTGCCAGAAGACCACAGATGGGATCAGAAGGCAAAGCAAGTCAGTCAAAAGAAAGGATAGGGATCCAGGAGCTCAACTCACACAGGAAATACGTAAGGAACGAAGGAGTCAATAGCCACCTGGAATGACAGCTGGCTGAAAGAGCAGGTGTCAATGGTAAAGGAAAAGACTAGATTCTGGGATAATAGAGCTCAAAGAATAGGTCTTAGAAGTAGACATTTTGTGCAGGGACACATTCTCCATTCACAAGCAGTAGTTTAACCTAGGTCTTCGAGCCAGGTGTCTCATTCAATAACTATTGTGGTACCAGGTGCTAGAGCCTGAGCTACTGAAAGATCTGTGAGTTGGGTAGATATGGTCTCTAGTGCTTAGATCATCTAGCCGCAGAGATAAACATTAAATGAGATACAGTATATATAGAGTATTTTCCTAAAGTATGTTCTCCTGAACAGCAGCAACATGACCAAGAAACTTATTAGAAATACAAATTCTCAGGTGCCACCCCAGGTCTGCTGAGTCAGAAACTCTGAGGGTAGGGCCCAGCCATCAATTTTAGTGAACCCAGCAGGTGATTCTGGTCCTGAATCAATGTTCTGGTCCTCAGCTGCCTCAGTGCTAAAATGAGGTTGATAATACTCAACATGCCTTCAGATACAGGCCACATGCTATCAGGGATGATATTCTCAGTAACAGCCCCAAGCTGCCTTAGAGCTGAGGCTGCAGGGAGGATGGTTAATGTTGTTATACGTAAGTGTCCAAAGCTGCATGGAAGGGGGGACCATTTTCAATTCTCCTCTGATCTTAAAGGCCTCTGCCTACCTCAGAGGCTTAAAAGCAGCAGCCCATCAGCTCAGTAGGTGAAGATCATAGTCTTGGAACAGAACACTGATCCGTGCAGAGAGAAAGCAGGGGTGTGCTTTACAGTGCCAGTTTTCTGCTAAAAAGATAGATTCAGAACTGTCTAGGGTCATTCATGAGCACTCTGACACATAAATTCAACATCCCAGGGCACAATGTATAAAAGAAATAGTGGTGTTACACTTCTAACTAGATGAGTTTTATTCCCTTGCTACACAAGTTCATGGTAAGGCATTTGATAATGAGTCTGAATTCCTCAAATAGCAAACATGGTGTTATATAACCCAGAGGTATTGTCTCGAAGTTGGTAGAATATGCTGTATATAACTTTCCTTACAGATTGACTTGATCTCAAAAAACTCTTTATTTTTTACTTCTGAGTTCACCTGTTCACACTGACAGCTTCCCCATCCATCAAGTGCCAGTCTCTCTCTGATTCCCTGCCTACTATGGGCTTTCTGGGAGCTTATGATGCTCCTGGGCAGGGCAGTCGGGCAGAACCTGGAATTTAACACAATGAGAGAAAGGAACTATCAGTTCTTGAGAAACAGGTCCAGCTTCCCCATTTCCATGGGACAGTTCCAAAGTACATTCTGCAGGGAACCTCAGAGAGGCCCTGGCTGGACTGATTAACAGATGCCCATTGGCCATTTTTCCCACGTGGTCTCATTTTCCCTGCTTCCCCACCTGTGCTTCCTGGGATCCCCTTTCAGATGGACTACGTGCATCTAAGTTTCTGTGTCAGCCCAGCTTTCAGGAGAATGCAAGTTTACACAGCTTGAACTTGGTAGAGCTCTATTCCAGATCCAGGCAGTCTTGCTTGTGTGCTTCTCTGCCTGTCATGCACCCTCAGTACAGCACCTTAAGTTTGCAGAAGCACTGATCTTTGTCCCACATAATCTAGGAGTTGAAAAGTTTAGTCTCAAGTTATGTAGTCCCAGAACTTCATAAACTAGATCAGAAGTCATTGGAAGAAAACAATAACTGCTTCTTCACTGAAAGAAAAATCACATTTTTTATTTATAAAACTACTGAGATGCTTCAAACATAAGAATGCTTCTATGTCATAAAACCAGCCCACCATCGAGAACACTGTTTGATGCATGTCTCCCGGGAGAAGGCCAAGCACTGTAAATACATTTCATTTTTTCAAAGATGCCCAACATAACAAAGGAACATTCAATATGTCCGCCCTTTGAAACATTGTTGATTTTGTTATGCATCCCTGCATTTCAGAGACAGCCATTTAAAAATCCAACTTGAATTACACATATTTTAAAGGAGCTACACTTCGGTTCATCTAAATAGTTTTATTGTGCAAACCTGTAAAGAAAATAGCAGATTTCAGTAAGCAGAATAATCCCAGAGGAAAGTAGCAGGGAGAAATAATGCTCTCAGCCATTCTCGGAGACAAGTAGAGAGATTAAAATGCCTTTCGAGATCCCTTCCATCTCAATGTCCTTATGATAAAAAGGGTAGGTAAGAAGAAAGCCTCTGTGCCCATCCATTAGCGCTATTTGAATTCTTTTTTTTCCCAGAAACCTTTTGTTCTGAGACTTGCAAATGTTTTCAGTCCATAATAATAATGTTGGCTTAAAGTTTGAAATGGCATATGAAGCAAGGGGTAATGCAGATTTACACTTGTTAGTATTTACTAATTATTATCTATATTATCATCATTATTGAAATGCTTTTGCTTTTCACTTTACTGCATTATTTTTCTATATTACATTAAATCTAACTTAGGAATTCCACTAATCAGAATGATAAGAAAACAGGCCCTGGCCAGTTGGCTCAGTGGTAGAGCATCAGCCTGGCATGTGGATGTCCCGGGTTCGATTCCCGGCGAGGGCACAGAGAAGTGCCCATCTGCTTCTCCACCCTTCCCCCTCTCCTGTCTCTCTATTTCTCTCTTCACCTCCCACAGTCAGGCTCCACTGGAGCAGAGTTGGCCCGGGCGCTGAGGACGGCTCCATGGCCTCCACCTCAGGCGCTAGAATGGCTTGGGTTGCAATGGAGTAAGAGCCGAGATGGGCACAGCATCGCCTCCTAGTGGGCTTGCTGCGTGGATCCTCGTCGGGCACATGCAGGAGTCTGTCTCTCTGCCTCCCCACTTCTCATTTCAAAAAAATACAAAGAAAAAAAGAAAGAAAACAATAACTTAGGGTTTAAGGTGTCTGTTAAACTTCTTAAGAATAAGAATCCAAGGGCACATGCAATGTTTTGAAAATAAATGAAGGACCGGTTATCTTTATCCAGTCATGATAACCAGCAATATGTGAATTTTCCAGTGGGATCCATTGGAGACAGGCTGGCCCTCTGTTGGTCCAAGAGCTATTTCAATAAGACCTTCAAAGCCCGCATCACCTCTAAAGTAGTGCCGTGTGGGTATGGGCACTGGTGCTCACCACTCCAGGCCTGAAACAGCTATTTCCAGCATGCAATGTGCAGCGTGCAGTGTGCTCCAGGGTTCCTGCACAACTTCTACCTCTTCCCACTTTGCCTTTTCCTCCATCAAACCTCCTAAGAGAATTCCTCTCTCCTCCCAGTGAGCCACTAGGAATACCAATGCCAGGTTTCCTGTCCTGTGGGTGGGAATGAATTGGTGGGAGAAAATATAAAAAGTTATCTTTTGTTCCTCCTAACTCACAGTGTTCCACCTGCAGTATCTAATAATGGCCAAGAATAACGCCTCATCTTTATTGATTATTACTGTATGCTCGGCACTTTACAGATATTAACTCATTTAATTCATCAATTCATTAATGAAATAGTATTATACAAGCCAGTTTTCACATTACAAACTGAAACCCACAGAAATTGAAGGCTTGCCAATGTTGCATTGCAAGGAAGTCACTGAGCTGGGATTTGATCACAGACTCCCTGACTCTCGTTGTTTTATTCTTACTAATTCATACTTTAGTTGGACCAATAATAGCTAATAGTAAATTATCTTAATAATAATAACTAAGTGATGAGAATTATCTATGCCCAGACAATGAATTTAGCATTCTTCTAGGTCCTGAGATAAGAAAGGAGACAGCATTTCTGCCTTTGCCGTGTAACACCAAGGACAACACTTGTGGGGAATTTGAGGGGTAAACGCTGAAGTTTCTAATTAAACAGTTACAGTATCCAGCCCACATGCACTATCCTATTAGACATAGAGTATAGGAAAATACTGAAGTCAAGAGCACGTAAAAATTGGAAGATTTCATAAAGATGCTATGCCAAAAAAGGGATACTAAAAGAGCAGAGTAGATTCGTAATCACAGCAATTCAGTTATTTCCTTATTTTTGAATTTTTTTCTCTAGATATTAAAACTGTAAAATAGCAATGTCCATTCTTTTCTCAGCCTTAAACTCTGCAATATCTGTCCATTGTATTTGAAATAAAGTGCAAACCACTTACCATGTCCTACTAGATCTGCCATGGTCCAGCCCTTGCCTACCTCTGACATCGGGTCATCTTCAACATTGCAACTCTTAATGCATCTGCTGTTGACACTCTGTTCCTCAAACATACCAAGCTCAACTTTTCCTTAGGATCTGGGCATTTTATATTTCTTCCATTTAGAATTTTATCTCATTTTTATTTTTTAGGCCAGCTCCTTCTCATTGGTTATCTCAGCTCAAATGTTAGAGAAATCACTCTTTATTACCCATTCTACAGTAACACTGCTCTTCATTCATTCCTTTATTCATTCATTCCTTTATTCATTCATTCCTTTATTCATTTATTTGATGAATATTGAGCACTATGGCCCAGCACTGGTCTAGGCTCATAAGGCACAGAATGCTTGGCCAAGTACTTGTCCTCATGATACTTATATTCTCGTGAGAGTGTTGGACAATAAACAGGGAAGAAAGATAGCTACTGGGGAGTTTTACTTCTCTGACTTGCTCCCTTTGGCTTTGCTCACAGCTCCTGTCGAATGATCCTTATCACATAGCCATGCCTCATGTTCTCACAATTGTCTCTTCCGTGAGCCCTTCTTTAAACATGCCTGCTTCTCTACAGTCACTTTATTCCTATCTTTATATTACTGAATATATGAGTTCTAGGAACTTGAGTGTTATGAAACATCTCACTGGGAAGGTGATAATTAGTCAGAAACCTAATAAGGAAGTTTGGGAGCAAGCAGAGGGATATAGCTAGGAAAAACATTCTAAAAAGAAAAGAAAAAAAACCCCACCAAAATGCAAAGATGCTATATTAGCTCTATACTGTTGCATAACTAATTGAAATAAAAGCAGTGGCTTAAAAAAGCACAGATGTATTATTTTATAACTTCTATAGATCAGAAGCCTGTGCACAGTATGACTGGATTCTGTACTCAGGGTCTCATGCTGCTGAAAGCAAGGTGTAAGCTAGGTTACTGTGTCAACTGAGGCTTAGGGTCCTCTCCCAGCTCATTTGGATGGTTCGCAGAATTCAGATCCTCATGATGACTAGAATTGGGTCCTGTTTCTATGTTGGCTGTCCTAGGTGTTCTCGGCAGCAAGAGGCCTCTCATAGTCATAGCCATGTAGTCCTATCCATATTCCAGCTAGCAAAAAAGAACTCCTCAAGTCTCCCTTCTGCTTTGAATCTCTGACTTTGCCTGTCTCAACCTCTAGACCAGGGGTCCCCAAACGTTTTACACAGGGGGCCAGTTCACTGTCCCTCAGACCATTGGAGGTCCAGACTATAAAAAAAACTATGAACAAATCCCTATGCACACTGCACATATCTTATTTTAAAGTTAAAACCAAAACGGGAACAAATACAATATTTAAAATAAAGAACAAGTAAATTTAAATCAACAAACTGACCAGTATTTCAATGGGAACTATGGGTGTGGATGCATCCTGTGCTCCTCTCACTGACCACCAATGAGAGGTGCCCCTTCCGGAAGCACAGTGGGGGCCAGATAAATGGCCTCAGGGAGCCGCATGCGGCCTGCGGGCCGTAGTTTGGGGACCCTTGCTCTAGACCCTAATTCAAGTCTCATGTCATCAGGTCAGGCCCACCCAAATAATCCCCCTGTCTTAAAGTCAACTGATTGGAGATTTCAATTCTGTAAAATTCCTTTATTAAAGTACCTAGATTTCTGTTTGATTAGATAACTGGCAGAGGTTGTGTATAGATGAGGATATAGGAATCGAGGGGCCATCTTGGAATTTTGTCTACTACAGAATCAAAGGCAAGAACCAGCCTTTGTGTCGAAGAATAACAAGGGAACTATTGCTCTAAATCAATGTGGACAAGAGCATTGGGTGATCAGGTCACAAAGGTGGTGAAAAGAAGAGAGAGGAGCTGATGAATAGCCTTAAAGACAAGCCATGGAGGGGATGTTGGCTTTTACTCTGAAGTCAGAGGTCATTGAATTGAGAGGCATGATCTGACCCAGGTGTCAGAAGTATTCTCTGGCTGCATGAAAATAGGCTATAGGGAAGGCGAGGAGCGAGACCATGAAGAGGCTCCTGGGATAACACTGCTGGCTTGGACCAGAGAGGAGAAGATCAGGGTTGAGAAGGAGTCAGATTCTGGATGTATTTTGAAGAGGGTGAGGGGAACTTTTAGGTTTGCTAATGGATTAACTGTGGGCTGAAGGAAGTGGGGAGTCAAGATTTTATTTTCATGCTACTTTAACTCTCTTAAAATATCAAACTTATATATTTATCACTCTCTTAAAATACTTTATATATGTACTTCATTATTGTCTGTTGGCTTCTCCTACAAAGGAACTTCCATGACGGCAGGGACACTTGTCCACTGCAGAATCCCCAGTGCCTAGCAGAGTCTGACACAAGGTCGTATTCGATAGATACTGAATACATGAATGAATGAATAAATGAATGACTTTTGCATTTTAAGCACTCATTCTTTTCACAAGTTATTCCAATAGAGAAGAAATAGAAAGTAGATGTCTCCCTTAATATACCCCATGGGATCAAATCATAATCTAACAAAGTATTTTATTCCAATATATTGGCCTCATCAAGAAAAAATAGGTGATTTTGCCAAATACTTCCTGGACTTAAATTTTACATTTTCTCAAGTGTCTTCAAGGTGTTTTATATTTCAGTGTTCTCCTCTGGGGTATGTTTTATAGGGGGTTTTTTCAATTTATTTTTTTTCTTTGTTTTTCTTTTTCTTTTTTTTATCTCCAACAGTCATGGTTTTTAGTTTTCGATTTTGTTTGACTTTCTGGAAGAGAGTTCTGTTGTACTCAATAAACAATGCATTGCTAATTTTCAAAATAATGTTTTCTTGGTTCAGTTGTTGGGCAATATAAGCTTTGCAAACAATAGAATTTCATGACATTCTGCCCAGGGTGCACTTAGAAAATCACTGAGGCTGGAAGGGATGAGGAGTTAAAGATGCCAAGGACTGACTTAGGCAGTAGAGAAAAGAAAGCCTGATAAAATTGGGAATATTAGGCAGTGATTATAAAAAAATAAAATTCAGTCTAAATAAAAGCCTTTTAATTGTCAGTACATCTGAGTCATTAAAATCATGAAATGTTTATTATAAGAACATTCACTGTACATATATAAAATGAATTATGAATATGAGAAGAGATGGTGCAAAAACTGCTTTTGCTCATTTTTCATGAAATGTAATTTCTGAATTAAAATAATAAATACTGATAAAGAATATTATATGTCCAGTCCCAAAGTAAAATAATCTTAAAGTGCATGTTCTTGGACCACCTGTTATTTGTGGAAGAGAATAATAGTTTGAAGAGCTTTCTTTTCTTTTTTTTTTTAAGTGAGAGAAGGGATGATAGTGAGACAGACTACCACATGCGTCCTGACTGGCCTGGCAACCCCATCTAAGGCTGATGCTCAGACCAACCAGGCTATTTAAAGCACCTGGGACTGACCCTCAAACCTATCAAGTCTTTGACTGTGGGAAGGGAAGAGGGAGAGAAGGCTGTGGGAGAGAAACAGATGGTCACTTCTCCTGTGTGCCCTGACCAGGGATCAAATCCGGGATATCTATATGCTGGACCTGCTCTATTCACTGAGCTGTCCAGCCAGGGACTGGTTTGCAAAAGCTTTCTGAATGTTGGTTATTAATAAGAAAAATTCTCCCCTTCTTTAAGGTCTGGGTAACAATAAAGTTGACCTCTGTGCACAAACAGGTTAGAACATTTTATGTGCTTTGTTGCTAAACCATCTTCTGGCTTAACTGATTGAACAGAAAGCTGAGATGAGGCTGTCTTAAAGCTACTGAGTTCCTGTGAATGTGCTCAATGCTATGCATGCTAAGTCTTCCATCTGAAACCAAGAAATAGTCAAACTCAGTGTCATGCTCCCTGATCCAACAGTCCTGGGTCCTTTATTACCTCTTTCTGTGTGTAGAGGCTATGTTCTCCTCTGCTCTGTATTGTTGACTTAAGCGTCTGATATTACAGCATTAAGTTATGACCACTGAAAGGTAGAGAGGGAGTAGAGATGGAGCAAAGGAGAAGGAAGAGAAGAAGAGAGGAAGGAAGGGAAGGACAGACAGGAGGAGGGAAGGAGAGAGGAATTCCATGTCTCAGATTTGAGAGGAATATACCCAAACTTGTAAACAACTCAGAATAGACCCTGACCCAGGTAGCTTAGTTGGTTAGAATGTGGTCTGATACACCAAGGTTGTGGGTTCAATCCCCAGCCAGGCCACATACAAGAATCAACCAATGGCCTGACCAGGTGGTGGCACAGTGGATAGAGCGTCGGACTGGGATGCAGAAGACCCAGGTTCAAGACCCCGAGGTCGCCAGCTTGAGTGCGGGCCCATCTGGCTTGAGCAAAAGCTCACCAGCTTGGACCCAAGGTTGCTGGCTCCAGCAAGGGGTGGCTTGGTCTGCTGAAGGCTCATGGTCAAGGCATATGTGAGAAAGCAATCAATGAACAACTATGGTGTTGCAACGGCAAGGAAAAACTAATGATTGATGCTTCTCATCTCTCTCCATCCCTGTCTGTCAGTCCCTATCTATCCCTCTCTCTGACTCTCTCTCTCTGTCCCTGTAAAAAAAAAAAAAAAAAAGAATCAACCAATGAATACATAAATAAGTGGAAGAACAAATTAATATATTATCTATCTATTTATCTAGTCTTTCTATCTTTCTTTCCATTCTTCTCTAAAAATCAATCAATAATTTAAAGAAAGAAAAGAAACTCAGAATACTTTCTAGCTCTTAGGGTCAAATAAATTCTTAACTAAGTCCTAACTAGCATGGGGAGGACGCGCTGTGTGGAGGGATCACAACAACTCCTTTGTCTTTGAAGAGTTACATTTGGTTGCCAGAAGACAGCAGAACAGATTGTGTTGTTTGAGATTCAATGTCAAACATCCAAAGCCAACTTCATAAACTGTCAGAGGACATGTCACTTAGAGACCTACAGTTTTTCCAGGCCCTTTCTACAGAACACCTATAAGTACCTTACCATATAAATTTGTTAATATTGCAGAGGTCACACAGTGAGAACTGGTCATGTTAACAGCAGATTTTCTTTTTTCATTGAGATATGTCAGGTTTATTAGGGAGCTGCTTTTCAATGTGCACACAATATCCATTGGGACAAAACAAGTTACAAAACAAATAATAGTATGACTATTTTATATTTAAAAATTACACAAAATATACATTTTGCCTAGAAAACAATCTGAAAAAATTTAACAAAAGTGGTGGGATTACAGATAGTTTTAATTTTTTTATCTTTTATGTATCTATGTACTTGTTGTTGTCCTACAGTGAACCTGTATTACTTATGTAATTTTTCTTTTTGTGGTTTATATTTTTTATTTTTAATTTATTGTATTGATATGGTTTCAAGTGTCCCACTTAATATAACACCCTCTACATACTGCATTGCCCCCCACCCCATGCAAAGTCTCTTTCCACCCCTGTTTTACCCCCTTTGTCCCGATACCCTGCCTCTACTCCCCTTTCCCTCTTGCTATTGCTACCCTGTTTTCTGTATCTATGTATTAGGTGTATATATATATATATATATTGACTAATCCCTTTACCCTTCTTTGATCCCATTCTTTCTTCCCCCTTCCTCTGACAGCTTTCCATATATACATACTCTGTGTGTACTTTTAAAGTACTCAGTGTGGAAAAATACTGATAAGATTTGACTGATGGGGAAGCCTTCATAATTTTCTTGATGGCTGAAACAAACAGGGAGTTCCTTTCCTACTTCTCTTTTATTCCTTACAAGCCAACCATTTCTAAGCCCTTCCCATTCTATCTCCCAAAATATATTGCTTCTCTCCATCACCTTGTCACTATTTTAGTTTAGACCAAGGTTCTAAAGCTCTGGCCAATGATGCTCCCAAAACTTACTTATTTTCTAAATATATATTTACAAATGTATATTTACAGTGCATGTGGTTTCTTAGGAAGTATATTCTCCTGGTTTCTTTCTCCAGTAGTTGCCTCTAGATCCAACATCCTCCTATTTTTAAACCTCATTTTGCATCTTGCCCTAGGCCTTTTTCTCTAACCTTTTCATTTTGGGACACCTCTTCCATTCTTAGGGCTTCTGTTATCTTGTATATGTTGATAATCTTTGTATTCTTATCTTTCGCATGTTTCTTCGTGCTAAGTTCCAGACCTATATTTTGGATTTCTACTTTGCTGTATTGAATATACATTGAAATTGTGACTTTGATATGTTAGAGGAACCTCAAGTTCAGCATGACCCAAACCGCATCCATTATCTTATTTCCAGATGCAATGCCCTTACTTAGTGGTACCACAACCAACCTAGTATAGTCTAGAAACCTGAAACTTATTCTGACCCTTTGCTCATCATTATCCCTGACATCTAATCTGTCAATCAACACGTGCTGCATATTATACCTCCAAAATTTCAAAAATGTCCATTTTTATCCTTTCTTATTGCTGCAATCCTCATCCAAGCCACTGTCATCTCTGACCGAGATTCTCTGGGCCCTATCAACCTGTCCAGGTTTATTTCCCACAATCCTGCTCTCCCCATACATTGTTCTCACACTGAACTTCTTTTGTTTTATTCACACATCTGTTCTGTTTTCTCCCTCACCTCTGGATCTTTGCACTTGCTCTCTTCCAGGTCTGCTTTCCCCTGGCCAACTCAAGTCAGTCTACAGGTCTCGGTTCATAGCTCACTTTCTTTGAGAGCCCTTCCTGAAGGCATTGGTTTCTGCGCTGTTATTATTTGGTTTTCTGTCCTAATCCCTAGTCCACAGGACGAAGACTCTATCTTTCACTTTTTTACTGCCATTAATACCAGAGTCTGGCTGAATGCCTGGCATACAGCAGCAGCTTAATAAACATTTGTTGAGTTAATGAACTAATTTATATATTTACTTTTCTGTATCTCTAATGAAACTGTGATATTTGTAAAGGTAGCTTGTATAACTCTTAGGTTAAGGTCCCCAGTACCTTGCACATAATGGACACTCAATATATATATATATATATATATATATATATATATATATATATATATATATATATGTGTGTGTGTGTGTGTGTGTGTGTGTGTGTGTGTGTGTGTGTGTGTATATATATATATATATATGTTAAGTGGATAGATTCATGAATGGATGGTTCTAACAAATGGTTGGTTCTAATAAAAAAGGTTATTTTTGGAAAATGTTGCAAATTGTCCTTTTGAAGATTTTACAGTAATGCACATATAAGATTACTGAAGTTAAAAAAAGGTGTTAGAGGAAGAAGTGATATCAATAAACATTTTCTAAAGGTGATGTGAGGAGGAAAATGTCCTATTTTCAATAACTGAATTACATCTTCAGGCCTGTTATAAAGTATTATAAAATATATCTACTGTGGGGGATATATTTTGAGATGATTGCTTAACTCTTTCAAGATACTTTGGTTCCATACCAAACTGTCTACTGACACCTGGGGAGATATGGAACTTTGATGATATGTTCTTCCATTATCTCTAGCAACAAAGGGGCCAGTGTGACAGATGAGAAGGCAGGAGGGAAGGAAGGGAGGGAGGAAGAAGGAATAAAAGGAGAAAGGGAATGAGAGAGGAAGGGCGGGATGGAGAGTGTGACGGGAGAGAGGACAGGTGGGAGAAAGGGAGGAAGGAAGGAAGGAAGAAAAGAGAGGAGAAAAATTAATATGCAAACTTATTAACACAGCAATTTATTATTTTCTCCTAAATATAAATTTCAAATTCATGACACTGAACATAACATCTTTTCATTGTTTTAAAAAAATAAACCCAGTCCAGTTATGCATTGCTCTAAAGGTAGTATCTAGAATAACATTTGCCTTAACAGTCTGGGAGGGTTTGATAGAGACTGGTCTCTGCTCCAGTTCACGTCAGCTGGGGTGACTCAAAGACGGGGGCTAAATCATCTAAAGATTTGCCTATATGGCTGATGTTAATGATGGCTGTTCATTGAGCCCTCAGCAAGGCCTGTGACCAGAACACCTGCACATGGCCTCCCCATGCTGCTTGAGCATCTTCACAAAATGGTGCTGGATTCTAAAAGCAAGTGTCCCAAGAAAGAAATCCAGGACTTTTCAAAAGTTCACCTATGCCACTTTTCTTTTTCAAAAGACCTACATTAGTATCTGTTTTAGCTAACAGAAAGAAATTTGAAGAGAACTTAAGCCAAAGTAATATTTAGCATGTGTTTCGCAGCAGCCATGATGGAGGCAGCAAGCACCCTGCCCCAAGCAGTGAGAGTTGCCCCGCCAAGCTCCTTCCCAAGGAACTACATCAGCATCTCAGCATCTAGCACCATAGCTTTGAACTGTGTCTGTGAGCATCGCCCTTTATCTCCATTTATTTGTGCATCTGTTAGCAAGCTGTGTCCTATGGCATCAGGGAAACCTAAGAGCTCCTTAGGATGTTAAACTCAGAGTAAAATTAAATATAATTAAACATATTTGGTATGATTTGGTACATTATTTTTTAGTTCTAAATGCTAAAAATGTTTTCCTTATACACTAATGGTAATTCTTCACTTTATGTCATCTCAACTTATAAACTTTTGTTTTCAAATGCTCTACTTTCAGAGAGCAAGAAAAACCCGCATTGCTTCTTATGAACTAGCCTCAGGTCATGCAGGCCACTTCTGCTTCGTTCTAGTGATTGAGATGTCACAAACGCCCACCTTGCTTCAAGAGGAAAGGAAAGAGATTCCATCTCTCTTTGGGGAAGTGCCAATGGTCAGGAAAAGCACGTGGAAAATATTGCTGTGACCATTTTTGTAAAATACCATCTGCTCAAAACCATTATGTTATTTTGGGTCACTGTAAAATCAAAACTTCAAAGGAACCATGCTAGTATTCTGACTCCATGTAAAACTTTTGAGGTTCTCTAATGACCCCAAGACTGATGGTTTGGATCCTCTGATTAAGGATGTCAAATCTACCTGGGTTTGTTTTGTTTTTATTTTGTCAAACCAAATACAAAATATCTGCATTTTCTTGCAGACCATTTACTCTAATCAGAGATAACATGGGCACTAAGACCTAGGACCCATCTTGTAAGCAAAACCATTGGAATAAACCTGGCTTCTAACTCTGAGGATAGCTAGCTCCTAACCGGTATTTCATGGATAAGATTCAGAATGGAAATGCCTGATGGGAAACTGCAGAGCTAAACCAAGACCGCCCTAGATTGGGGAGTTATCAGAACTATGATCAGATTTCCCTCTGCTTTTACTGCTGCCTCCCCTGGTAACAGGATGGCATACTCTGTCTGCTCCTCTCCTGCCCTCTTCTCATACTTAAACCTGAGAGTCAAAGAACACAGGGTGAGAATCAATCTCCTCCCTGGTCCCCAAAGGAAATAAAACACAGCCAGCTGCCAGGAAAGAATAATAAAGTCTATCATTTAGTCTGCTACAATGTTGTTTGGCAGGTGACTTCTGCAGAAAACAGACAAATGAAACAGGCAAACAGACTTAGAAACTGTGGAGCAGGGTGGGGGTAGGGGAAGAGATAGACATCAGAAACTCAGTCCTCGATGTGATAGGGAAAGAGGGATTGGATTGTTCTTTTCACAAGCATTGAGTTATTTTATTGGTTCAAGACAGATAGTAGAAAGCTGAGACAGGCTCAAAGAAAAGTTATATTTATCTCTAACCCTCTAGAAGGAATCTGTCATCTAAGTGAAAGCCATGATCCTTATATTATAGGAAGGTCAGTGAAGAAAGTTCTCTCTGTGAGTTGAATCCAGTTCAAGTTTATTTACAACTTCACACAATTCATACTATATCCACATTACTTTACCACATTGCTGGTTTTGTAGACCATCAATTTTCCTTCATTTTCTACATCTCAAGGAAAATTGCAAAAGGCCACATAAGTGGTGATTTTGGAACTGCCAACCTTGTAATATTCCCCGGAGAGGCTGTGAGGTGTCGGGGAGATAAAACTGGTGTGACTCTTCTAGTTCTTACATGGCCATTGGTTCCTACTCCTTCTTGACTTCTTGGCCATAGACTTCAGAGCTTCTCAACAGACCATCCACTTTTCTCCCCACCCCCTCTTTTATTTTTAACAGTGCTCTGTGCTCCTTAGTGATCCACCCCCTCATCCACTCTTGTTTCATGTGGTTTGGGTGGGGACTGCGCCTGGGATCCCTGGTGGACAGTGATTAGTTTAGGGCTCAGCATGTAAGTAGATCAAATCCTTGGACTTTCTAAATCAAATATTTGAGCTGACGTTATGAAGATGTCAATCTGGAGGGGCCAAAGAACTAAGGAAACCAGAGTTGAGAGATGGAGAAAGATGCCGGGTGCTAACAACACTGTTTGAGGCCTTGGATCCAACCACGTATATGTGCATCTGCTCCCTGTACTTCTCCATTATGCGAGCTAATTAAGCCCTCTTTTCACATGTGTCTGCATTGTTTTACTCTAATGTTTCTGCAACTTGCAAAGCAGTTTATAGCCATGTCTACTCTAATGAGGTCAGATTAGTTAGCCTCCATGTACAACCCCAGTTTTAACTTCTAGGTCTGATCCTACTATGGATACATAGGGTGTGATAGAATCTCTACGGTTTAATGACTACAGAGCAATGAGGGGTTTTTTTTCCACCCTTATCTTAGGCCTCAGCTTTGGCAATCGGATAATTCAGAGTAAAACTTGAAACAAACTTTATTTCTAACAGCTTTTTCAAACATAGGCAATAGATAAATGATTATGTCCGCAAAAACCCAAAAGAAAATGGCAAAAGGGGATGAGTCAACTCTCCAGTTGTTTGGGTTATAAGAGCTAACTTGGGCATAACTCCTGGCATATTAAGAGAAACTCTAAGTTTAAAGCTCTGTTCTATTCCTGATTTTAGATTTGCAAGTTACATGATCTGAGGGAAGTCACTTAACATAAATTTAAAAAATGTGAGAATAAAAGATTATAAACTACTAATTATTAAATATCAATAGTAATAGAATTACTAATATTAGAATTAGAATCCAGTTCATACAGTCCTCCCTTTTGTTGCCATTTCTAAGAGGTAGAAAATAGTTCATATTTTCATCAGTCTTATGATAAAAATGTTACCAATATAATAAAATCTAACATTAAAATTTATGAAGCTTCACACCTAATTTTCTAGGTATTGTTTTGTTACAAATAAAGCTATAATCTTGTCTCTATTACTTATGACTATCTTTAAAATTCTGAAAATAAGATACTGCTTTGAAGGTTCATTAAGCTAATTTTTAGAGAATTTTGCAATGTTCCTGAGAACTAAATGAATTTATAAGGTCACATGACCTTGGATGTAGACATTTTTTTTTTTTTTAAGTAGAATCGTTCATCTGGGCTGCACAATGGCTGTGGTGCCATCTGCTGAGGAAACAATAGGTTGAAAGATCAACATGTGACACAGTAAAATCCCAGAAAGACAGCAAGACAATTATTAGAATAGCCCAGAGATGCCTGACTTCATGTTTGCTAAACTCACATCCAAAAAGCAAATCGTATTCTGTTTACTTAATTAGCACCTAATGAGAGGACCAGATAGGATTATTTTTTTTGTAACACTCTGTCTTCTTATATTTACTTGATTGGAAGGTAATTTCAAAGGAGCCAAAGATAATTCATTGCAGAGTGAGTATACTGTTGTGATTGAAGTAAAGCAAGAAAAAAATAACCATATGAGGCCAAAATCTGGAGGAGAAGGAATAGGTAGCTATATTTGTCCCCTCCGTGACTTTGGGAGTGTGCATGGTAACTTTTCCTGGTGTACTGTGGACATGACATAAATGGTAAGTGACATGAGTCACTTAACTCTCCAGATCTGAGACACATTAGCCTATACTAATGTCACCAAATGATGCTTCTAAGCCTCACATTTACCGGTAAGCTAGTGGACACAATGATTAATATCCTTTTGATTCTGATTTATTTTTATCACCAATTAAGCTTAGTCCTTCAAGAAAATGATTTTAAATAAATGATGCAACTGTATTTTAGTCGCTGGATTTGTACTCATGATGACTGTCAACTCTACCAATAAAGCATGCTCCTACGCTGCTTATATTTATAAGCGGTATAAAACTTATTCTTGGACCAAGACTTCGGATCTATTAATTTTCCTTTAAATTCCTGTAGGGAGGGACTGAGATTATAAGCAGTAAACAAAGAATGAACCTTAGCTCCTCCATTTCCATTACTCCATGTATCCAATTTGTCAAGTAAACCCTCCAAAATACATTTTATACCCCTTCTGTTCCCTGAACACTCATCTCAACTCCCTATGCCTGCCTCTAGTTTTTCTCAGGGTCTCTACTGTTGCCAAAATTCATTTTCTTCACACTTTCTTTAAAATTAAACTCTTTGATTTGAATGAACTATAAGGTCCTCGTATGATTTGAATCATGCTTTCCTTCCTTCTTCATTCCATTTTTACTACATAACCCGGTTGGAACTTTTTCTCTTGTCACTTCACTTGGTGGATTCTCTTCTCAACCTTCAGACATCCATAAATGCTTCCTCTTCAGAGAGGCCTCTCTGATCCCATGTCTGTAGCACGCCTGTGTCATGTTCTCCCCCATTTCTGTTTATCCCTGAATAGATCTTATATGATATTTTTGTTCATGTATTTGTTTCTGTGTTAATGATTGTTTTCTCTCACTAGACTATCCGCTCCATGTGAACAAGAACTTCTCTGGATTCAAGACATCATACTCAGCAAATACTTATTTAACTAACAGTTAAATAATCATTCTAATAGAAGGATTTGCTCAAAGTCAAGCTCTCAGTCCTTGAAGGAGAACCAAATTCTGAAATAGGTGACTGTCCCATGTGCCAGGATGTTAAAGCCAGCTTCTACCCTTTCCCTACCAATTCTTGTGCCATTTTAGTGCATTCCTCGATGTCCACTTACTAGCCACATGGCTGAGACAAGTCCTGCCCCCACCTCTTATTGCAATTTCTGGCACATAGGCTATCAAATACCTGTACATTCTATTGGTTTTGACAAATGTGTGAAATGTATGTGCCATTACAGTATCATATAGAATTGTTTCACTGTCCTGAAAATTCTCTGTTTTTTCTGTTTATCCTTTTCTCTCCCACTCCTGGCAATCTTTGTGTTGTCTCCATAGTTTTACCTTTCTCAGGATATTATAAAGTTAAAATAATGCAGTATATAGCTGTTTAAGATTGGCTTTCTTTCCCAATGATAGGCATTTAATATTTTTCCATGTCTTTTCATTGCTTGATACCTCATTTATTTTTAGTACTGAATAATATTCCATTGTCTGGATATACCACAGTTTACTTATTCAGTTACCTATTAAAGAACATCTTCATCACTTTCAAGTTTTAGAAATTATTAATACAGCTGCTATCAAGATCCTTGTGCAAGTTTTTATGTAGACATAAATTTTCAGCTCATTTATGTGAATAGCAAGGATCATGATTGCTGAGATGAGAGTAAGTTTATTTTTGTAAGAAACTATCAAATTGTTTTTCCAAAATGGATATATGATTTTGCAATACCATAGCAATAAATAAGAGCTCTTGCTGCTCCACATTCTCATTAGCATTTGGTATAGTCAGTTTTCTAGATTTGGGCCACTACAGATATGCAATGGTATCTCGTTGTTTTAGTTTATTATTTCCTATAAAGCTTCTTTTCCTGTGCTCGTTTATCATCTTTGTATTTTCTTTGGTGATGAGTGTTTAGGTCTTTTGCCCATTTTTTAATCAAGTTGCTTATTTTCTTAATGTTGAGTTTTAAGAATTGTTTTCATATTTTGTATAACAACAGGTTTTTATAAATATTTTCTCCCGGTCTGTGGCTTGTCTTCTCATTCTCTTGATGAAGTATTTTTTTTTTATTAAATCAGTAGGCTGCAAGTATATTACTTCCAATAGTGTGGGTGAGCTTCATTCAATCAGTTAGAGGCCTTAAGAGTAAAGGCTGAGTTTTCCTTAAAAAAAAAATTCTTATCAAGATTGCAGCATAGGGGAGAGGGCAAGATGGCGATGGAGTAGGCAGAAGTACCAACTTCCAACTCCCAGAACCAAAGTGGATTATAACTTGATTTTAAGAACCATCATCTGGATAAACCAACATTGAACTGGACTGAGAGGACTCTTCAACCGGGAAACACTGAAGAAGCCACATTGAGACCGGTAGGAAAAGCGAAAACATGGAAAGGGCTGCCCAGTTCCCCAGAGTGAAAGGCAGCCCGGAGAGACTCGTGTGGCTGGAAGAGAGACTAGCAGAAGGGTAGGGACCTGGGTCCCAGGAACAAAGGCCTAACCTACAGTCCCAGAGCCTAGAAGAGGCGTATGGACAGTATTTAGCTGTGAAACGGGTTAGGATACTGTTTGTGAGAAAGAGACAGTTGTCTCAGACCCAAGATTCTTCTTAAAGGGACGGTGCAGAAAAGCTCTCTCACAACCACTCACCTGGGACTCCGGGAGACAGAAAGAGAGGAGCGGACCAGAAGAGCGGGAAGAGAGTGCAGTCTGGAAGACACAGGGAGAAAAGCTTTGAGGGACAGCCACACTAAACCCTGGGCTGACTCACTCCACAAATATGAAATAATATTTCCCCTGGAACAAGCAAGGGGAAGCAGGGCACCAACCAAACAGGCTCCCCTGTGGCAATTAGAGCACAGTCGCTTAGAAGGAAGGAGCTTTCAGGACTACAGTATGGAGTGTTAGGGTCTGAGCTGCAGTGCCCCCACCCACACTGCTGAGGGCTTGCTGGAGGGTGGGCTGCAGCGGGACATGGAAGTGTGGTTCCGTTGACAGGGGCAGAGGCTAAGCTGGCTGGCATGAGCTCGGTCTTGCCCAGCGGGTGCGAAGGAGATGTGCAAAAGTGGTCCGTTGGCTATGGGCCCACCTGTGACCCCACCTGTGGTGGAAAAGCAGGAGCCCGGAATGGGCAGAGATCCACCACTAGGCAGGGGAGAGCAGGCATGCAGCCCAACCCAGCCTCTGCTGCTTTAAGCCCTATACAAATGGGCTTTGCCCGCGAAGGCGGGACAGAAGTCCGGGCTCGCAGTTGAGCGCACACCAGAAACCCAGCCAAGGAGCTGAGGTCAAGGGGGGGCGGGGCAGAAGCCTAGCTCACAGCTGAGCACACACCAAAAGCCCCTCCCGTCTGGAGGAACCGGCTGACAGGGACCCGCAGCTGAGAAAAAGTGGTCACCCTTGATGCCCTTGGTGCCCAGGCTTATGGCCTGAGTTTGGTGCGCAATCCCACCCATGAGAGAGGGGTGAAGGCAGAGACCGGCTGAGGCTTATAGAGGCTGACACGAGAACACAGCCCCTCCTGCAGAGGTGAGGTGGAAACTGCAGCAACTGCAGCGGCCTGCACCGGCAACACCCATACACAACCGCCCTAGGCAGCGGCAGAGGGGGTGGTGGGCCTGCCGACAGACCACACCTAGAGAACATACAGGCAACACCCACTGGACTCCAGTAGCCAAACCCTTTTTACACACAGACAAAATGGACAGGCAGAGAAATGCAACCCAAATGAATCAAGAGAAATCCCAAGAGAAGGACCTGAATGAATCAGATATAACCAACTACCTGATGCAGACTTTAAAATAATGATAGTTAGGATGTTCAAAGAGCTTAGAGCAACAATGGATAGTCATCACGAACACCTAAATAAAGAGATAGCAAATATAAAAAAAGAAATTAAAATAATGAAAAAGAATCAGACAGAAATGACAAATACAGTATCAGAACTGAAGACCACAAAGGAAGGAATTAAAAGCAGGATGGATGAAGCTGATGATCAAATCAGCGAGTTAGAGGAAAAAATAAACAAAGGCACAGAAGCAGAGCAGAAAAAAGAAAAGAGACTCAAAATATCTGAGGAAAATCTAAGGGAGCCTGTGACAACATGAAGAGAAATAACATCCGCATCATAGGGGTTCCTGAAAAGGAAAGGAAAGAACAAGGGATAGAAACTTTGTTCAATCAAATCATAGCTGAAAACTTCCCTAAATTAAGACTGGAAAACGTTTCACACATTCAAGAAGCACAAGAACTCCATTAAAGAGATACCGAAAGAAATCTACACCAAGACACATCATAGTTAAAATACCAAAGCTAAGTGATAAAGAGAAAATTTTAAAAGCTGCTAGAGAAAAAAAGGCTATCACCTACAAAGGAGCTCCCATAGGACAACATCAGACTTCTCAACAGAAACACTTGAGGCCAGAAGGGAATACAAGATATATTCAAAGTAATACAGAACAAGAACCTACAACAAAGACTACTTTATCCAGCAAGGCTAATGTTTAAAATTGAAGGAGAAATAAAGAATTTCCCAGACAAAAAAAAAAAAAAAAAATCAAGGAATTCATTAAAACCAAACCAATTCTGAAAGAGATGCTAAGGGGTCTGTTGTGAACAGTTCAAAGGGGGAAAAGAATATAGCAAAAGAGGAATGTAGATTTAAAGAATAAAATGACAATAAACAACTACATATCAATAAAAACTTTAAATGTAAATGGATTAAATGATCCAATCAAAATACATAGGGTAGTTGTGTGGATAAAGAAATAGGACCCATACATATGCTGTCTACAAGAGACATACCTTAAAACAAAAGATGCACAGAGACTGAAGGTAAAAGGATGGAAAAAAAGTTTTCATACAAATGGAAATGAAAAAACAGCCAGGAGAGCAATACTTATATCTGACAAGATGGACTTTAAAACAAAGGCTGTAGTAAAAGATAAAGAAGGACACTACATAATGATAAAGGGAACAATTCAACAGGAAAATATAACCATTATAAATATCTACGCACCAACATAGGAGCCCGACATACATAAAGCAGACTTTGATGGATATAAAGGACGAGATTAACAGCAATACTATAATAGTAGGGAATTTCAGTATCCCATTAACATCATTGGATAGATCCTCAAGAAAGAAAATTAACAAAGAAACTGAAGACTAAAAGGATACACTAGATCAACTCGATTTAATAGATATCTTCAGAACTTTTCACCCTAAAGCAGTAGAATATACATTTTTTTTCAAGTGCTCATGGTACATTCTCTAGGATAAACCACATGTTAGGACAGAAAAGCAGTCTCAACAAATTTAGGAAGATTGAAATCATATCAAGGATTTTCTCTGATCACAATGCCATGAAATTAGAAATTAACCACAAAATAAAAACTGAAAAATACTCAAACACTTGGAAACTAAATAACATGTTATTAAACAATGAATGGATTAACAATGAGATCAAAGAAGAAGTAAAAAAAGTTTCTAGAAATTAATGATAATGATCATACATCAACTCAAAATTTATGGTACACAGCAAAAGCACTACTGAGAGGGAAGTTTATAGCACTACAGGCATACCATGAGAAGCCAGAGAAAGCTCAAATAAGCAACCTGACCCTGCATTTAAAAGAACTAGAAAAACAACAGCAGATAAAGCCCAGGCTAGTAGAAGGAAGAAAATAATAAAAATCAGAGCAGAAATAAATGACATAGAGGCTAAGGAAACAATATAGAGGATCAAAGAAACCAGGAGCTGGTTCTTTGAAAAGGTAAACAAGATTGATGAACCTTTAACTGGATCCACCAAGTAAAAAAGAGAGAGGATTCAAATAAATAAAATTAGAAATGAGAGTGGAGAAATAACAATGAACACAACAGAAATACAAAGCATTGTAAGAAAATACTAAGAAGAACTCTATACCAAAAATTAGACAACCTATGTAAAATGGACAAATTTCTTGCATCATATAACCTTCCAAAAGTCAATCTGGAAGAATCAGAACACGTAAACAGACCAATTACAACAAATGAGACCGAAACAGTTATCAAAGAACTCCCAAAAAAGAAAAGTCCTGGGCCGGATGGCTTCACAAGTGAATTCTACCATAAATTCAAAGAAGAACTAACTTCTATCCTCCTTAAGCTTTTTCAAAAAATTCAAGAGGAAGGAAAACTTCCAAACTCCTTTTATGAGACAAGCATAATACTGCTCCCAAAACCAGGCAAAGACAATACAAAGAAAGAAAATTATAGGCCAATATACCTGATTAATTTAGACGCTAAAATTCTCAACAAAATATTAGCCAACTAGGTCCAGCAATATATGAAAAAAATCATACACCATGATCAAGTGGGATTTATTCTGGAGAGGCAAGGCTGGTTCAATATTCGCAAATCAATCAATGTGATTCATCACATAAACAAAAGAAAGGACAAAAATCACATGATAATTTCAATAGATGCAGAAAAAGCATTTGATAAAATCCAGCACCCATTGATGATCAAAACTCTCAGTAAAGTGGGAATACAGGGAACATACCTTAACATGATAAAGGTCATCTATGACAAACCCACAGCAAACATCATACTAAATGGACAAAAATTAAAAATAATCTCCTTAAGATCAGGAAACAGGCAGGGGTGTCCCCTTTCACCACTCTTATTCAACATAGTTCTGGAAGTCTTAGCCACAGCAATCAGACAAGAAGAAGAAATAAAATGTATCCAAATTGGAAAAGAAGAAGTAAAACTGTCATTGTTTGTAGATGATATGATATTGTATATAGAAAACCCTAAAATCTCAGTCAAAATACTACTGGACCTGATAAATGAATTCAGCAAGGTGCCAGGATATAAAATTAATACTCAGATATTAGAGGCATTTTTATATACCAACAATGAACTGTCAGCAAAAGAAATTAAGGAAACAATCCCCTTTACTATTGCAACAAAAAAAGTTAAGTACCTAGGAGTAAATTTAACCAAGGAGGCTAAGAACTTGTACTTGGAAAATCATACAACATTGATAAAAAAAATCAAGGAAGATACAAACAAGTGGAAGCATATACCGTGCTCATGGTTAGGAAGAATAAACATCATTAAAATGTCTATATTACCCAAAGCAATTTATAAATTCAATGCAATACCAATTAAAATACCAATGACATACTTCAAAGATATAGAACACGTATTCCAAAAATTTATATGGAACCAAAAAAGAACACGAATAGCCTCAGCAATCTTAAAAAGAAAAATAAAGTAGGAGGTATCACTCTTCCAGATATCAAGGTTTACTACAAGGCCATTGTACTCAAGACAGCCTGGTACTGGCATAAGAACAGGCACATAGATCAATGGAACAGAACAGAGAACCCAGAAATAAACCCACATCTTTATGGACAACTGATATTTGACAAAGGAGGAAAGAACATACAATGGAGTAAAGACAGCCTCTTTAACAAATGGTGTTGGGAAAATTGGACATCTACCTGCTAAAAATGAAACTAGACCATCACTTTATACCATTCACAAAAACAAACTCAAAATGGATAAAAGACTTAAATGTAAGCTGTGAAACCATAAGCATCTTAGAATAAAACATAGGCAGCAAGCTCTCCGACATCTGTAGCAGCAATATATTTGCCGATTTACTTCCACGAGCAAATGTAATAAAAGGCAGGATAAACAAATGGGACTATATCAAACTAAAAAGATTTTGTACTGCTAAAGACAATAAGAACAGAATAAAAAGACAAACCACACAATGGGAGAACATATTCGACAACACGTCTGATAAGGCGTTAATAACCAAAATTTATAAAGAACTTATAAAACTCAACACCCGGAAGACAAACAATCTAATCAAAAAATGGGCAAAGAAATGAATAGAAATTTCTCTATAGGGACATACAAATTGCCAATAGGCATATGAAAAAATGTTCAACATCACTAATCATTAGAGAAATGCAAATTAAAACCACAATGAGATATCACCTCGCACCAGTCAGAATGGCACTCATCAGCAAAACAACACAGAACAAGTGCTGGCGATGATGTGGAGAAAAGGGAACCCTCCTGCACTGCTGGTGGGAATGCAGACTGGTGCAGCCACTGTGGAAAACAGTATGCAGATTTCTCAAAAAATTAAAAATCGAACTGCCTTTTGACCCAGCTATCCCACTTTTAGGAATATACCCTAAGAACACCATAACACTGTTCGAAAAGAAGAAATGTGCCTCCATGCTCGTGGCAGCATTGTTCACTATAGCGAAGATCTGGAAACAGCCCAAGTGTCCATCAGAGGACGAGTTGATTTAAAAGGTTTGGTACATATGGAATACTACTCAGCCATAAGAAATGATGACATCGGATCATTTGTAACAACATGGATGGACCTTGATAACATTATACTGAGTGAAGTCAGAAAAATCTAAGGACTATATGAGTCCATACATAGGTGGGACATAAAAATGAGACTCAGAGACATGGACAAGAGTGTAGTGGCTACCCCGGGGGGAGAGGGAGGTGATGGAGGGTGTAGGGAGAGGGGAGGGGCACAAAGAAAACCAGATAGAAGGTGACAGAGGACAATTTGACTTTGGGTGATGGGTATGCAATATAATCAAATGTCAAAATAACCTGGAAATATTTTCTCTGAAGTTATGTGCCCTGATTTATCAATGTCATCCCATTAAAATTAATTTTAAAAAAGGAGAATGCAACCTAGAAGTTCTGCCAGCTTTTCAGCCTGCTGCCATGTGGAATTGAGGTTCAAGACTGCATCATCAACTCTTGTCTGAATTTCCAGGCTGCTGGTCTGCCCTTTGAATTTCAAACTTGCTAGCCCCCACAATTACATGAGCCAATCTCTCAGAATAGCATTCTCTGTCTCTCCCTCTCTTCAAGTATATACCCACACACAACCAATATGATATATGTGTGTATATGTATGCATGTGTATGTGTATGTATGCAATACACACAGACACACATCCTATTAGTTCTGTTTCTCTGGAGATGCCTGACTCTGAATGTGCATTAACTCATTGAACTGGACTAAAAACATCAGTATGCTTGGAATGAAATGAATTCTTCATTTGCAAGTGCTTTGCCAGTGGTAAAGTTCTACACAAACAAAGAATAGGGTTCTTTATGGGAATTTTAGGCAAAGGAAATCCTGTTGGGGCATCCCTAAGAAAACCCTAAGAAAAAAAAAGGTAAGTATATCCTAATACCTTCAGAATCCCTTTCCTATTCCTATGTCCCCAGTGTCTGATGCCTCCTGTTGACTTTCATTTGCTCTGGACACTCTGATGGTGAAATTAAAAGCATTCTAGCAGATTAATATCAGAACTTAGGTTTTTCTGCTTTTAGATCTCAGTGCAAATCCCAGCTTTTTAATTTATAGTTTTTGCTTAATCTCTCAATGTCTGATATTACTCATCTCTTAAATAAACATTATTTTAAGGATAACTGAGATGACCCTAGTCAAGTGCTCAACCCTGAATTAGCATTTAACTCATGCTATTTTCACTCTTAAATGTTTCACCAATAAGCAGTCACTATGCTCTGTTTGTGCTCCAAACAGTTTATTTGTGGAATTAAACTGATTTAGCCTACAGTAAATTATCATAATTCTTATCTTTTGTAGCTTGTCATCGTTTCTTACTTAAAATAAAGCAGAGATTTGTGTCCTGGGACTGCTTTAAGCAGTTTCATACATTCCCAGTCTCATTTAATCTTTACGATAACCTTCTAGAGTAAGTACTGTCTTAATTATATATACTGCTCACAATAATAAGGGAATATTTTATCACTTCATATTCCTTTTAAAATATCTCCTAATTTTTGTGAGCAGTATATTTTAAAACTGAGGCTTAGAGAACTCAGTAACTTGTTCAATGTCCTAAAACTAGAATTTGGTAATCATGACTTGAAGATTGTTACATATGAAGCTCCTTTTCTTGAAGGCATTAACTATTTGATTAATAAAGAAGTGACAGCCCGAATGTAGATAAGTGACAGATTATACCATGAAACCTCTAAGGAGTAAAGATTGTTGGGTATTTAGACAGGTAGGAAAACAGGTAGTCATCTTTTCCTGCAAACTCAATCTCTGCTAGCACTAACTTGGAGAACCACGTGCCTTAATTTTCTATGCCCCAACTAGAAAAAAATGATGCACTTCTGACACCTTGAGTAAGCTGACAGTTTTGTTCCATGGCACCTTCTTTACAGGTAGAGAGTTTTATTCTAACAGAAATTTTAACAATCAGGTTATAAACTGCTCAAAAAAAGAAGAGTAACATATACGCTGGCAAACATTTCATGTAGTTTGTGCACATTAAGGTACAGAAGGCAGTATTTAGTAATTTGGTCACACCTTGAACAGACTTAATCAAGGTCAGTGGCTCTCCACCTTGATGCTGTTAGAATTATCTGAAGAGCGTTTAAATATTGTCATTTGATAGAAATCTCTGGAAGCAGGCCCAAGCATCAGAGTCTTAAAAAAGCTTTCTAGGTGATTCTACTGTGGAACTAGAGATGAGAACCACTGATCCAGGATAATCTACAGCTCTCATTTATAATATTTAGGAAAAGTAAGCACATAGAGAATAGCTTCTCTCTATTGAATTTCATATTTAACTATAATAAAAGTTAAAGAAAACCATACATTGAAAAGAGTAGGTGTGAATAAGAAATTCACCAATCAATAAGAAGAAAGCTGTAGATAAAACATTTATATAATAACCTTGGTGAAGACAGTATCTCCTCACCAGCCCACAAATGAATATAATATCTGAGGAAAACCAGTTGGTTTCAATGAGATGGTGGAAAATGGCCAACCTAAGATGCTTTCTGTTTCTCTAGTAGTTAAAAGTCATATTATGTGTCAAAGAGAAGGATTTATTCATGACAACATAGTTCTGAGTATTGAAAATAGTTGTATAAACACACAGGTACTTTAAAATCAATATCTCACCTGATATCTAAGGGCTATATTTAGAAACCTGACAATGATACAATCAATGACATTCTCACTGATCCTAAGTTTAAATGACCCCAACGTCTTGCATATATATGTCTATGCACATGGTTGGATTGACTGTCAGATTATATTTAGTTGTGGTATATGGCCTAATTATATCTCCAGTATTTCAATACAGGATTTTTTGGAAACACAAAAACACAACCATATTGTTTTCATGAAGAGACAAAACCAAGTTATAGACTAATCTTACAGTCACAAGTCTGAGAATAGAGACCCACACCATGTATTTTCTTCAAGTGCTTCCTGGATACTGATCCTTAAAAAGAGAAAAGCAATGTGGTGGTGGATAGGTGATGAACATAGGTTTTAATTCTACTATAATCTTGATGAAGCCTCTCCAAGGCATTCAGTCTAGTCATAGAGACAAAAACACTCAAATGATTGGACAGATTTTATAGGACAGAAAATTGTGTCTAGCTTATTATTTAGGATGGGCAAATTTTTCTACATGGCTTTGACAAATTCCTTGGATTGTATAGCATAATACCTGGTTAGGAAACCAGCTAGAGTTTCTGCTGACCACATCTCCTCCTCCATGCTCTCTCTACCCTCCTCCCTATATATGCATGCTTTGATAGAGTCTCTGCCTTCTGTGAGAGATCAAGACAATCACCACATCCTATGACAGAAGAGAATTAGAAATTAGTACATAATGAAGTGAAGAATTAAAAAAAAAAAAGGAGCGTGTAGAGGGGGAATAAAATTCCCTGACATTTAAGTCAGAAAATGTGTAGTCATCTTTACTATGAATGGGCTCTCTAGAATCTGTTGATTAGAAACAGCAAACAAACCAATATGAAAATCAGTCAAAATACTTATTATATACACTTGAAACCTATATGATCCTGTTGACCGTTGTCAGCTCAATAAATTTAATTTTTTAAAAAAGGGAAAATTATTTCAAGAAGAAATACACTGTTTTCTGTATGTTACGATATTTACATTCAAAGTATACAAAATAAGTGATTGACTACAACTTCAAATACTTGTTTCTTAAAAAAAACGGACAATCAAAATGGTGATAAACCATCCAGTATTGACATGGGAAAGATTAGTAAATTGCCATATTTCCCCAGGTATAAGATGCTCCAATATATAAGATGCACCTTAATTTTGGGGGCCTGAAATTTGAAAAAGAAATGTATTACATAAAGTTATTGAACTCAAGTTTTATTCATGATAAAATTCATACAACTCCTCATCACTGTCAAAACTCCCATCCAATAGCTTGTCCTCATCTGTGTCTAATGACAAATCACTGTCTTCTTCAACAATGAACACAAAAACAAGCGGGAAAAGCAAGTAAAAAAATCTACAACCACCGTATGACACATCCAGTTTTTAGACCCCAAATATTTTTCATTAAATTTTTTTTCTTTTATTAACTTTACTGGGGTACATTAAATCAGGGTACATATGTTCAAAGAAAACGTCTCCAGGTTATCTTATCATTCAATTATGTTGCATACCCATCACCCAAAGTTTAATTGTCCTCTGTCACCTTCTATCTGGTTTTCTTTGTGCCCCTCCCCTCCCCCTTCTCCCACCCACTCCTCCCTCCCCCTACCCGTAACCACCACACTCTTGTCCATGTCTCATAGTCTCACTTTTATGTCCCACCTATGTATGAAATCATGCTGTTCTCAGTTTCTTTCTGTTTTACTTATTTCACTCCGTATAATGTTATCAAGGTTCATCCATTTTGTTGTAAATGATCTGATGTCATCATTTCTTATGGCTGAGTAGTATTGCATAGTATATATGTACCAAAGCTTTTTAATCCACTCATCTTCTGATGGACACTTGGGCTGGTTCCAGATCTTCGCTATTGTGAACAATGCTGCCACGAACATGGGGGCGCATTTCTTCTTTTCGAACAGTGTTATGGTGCTCTTAGGGTATATTCCTCAAAGTGGGATAGCTGGGTCAAAAGGCAGTTCGATTTTTTGAAACAAGGTACGTCTTATACATGGGGAAATATGGTAGTTGCTTAATTCATCCTCTCCCAAAATCCTAAAGTTATAAAAATTGATCACAATATATTAAGCAATTTATATTATTCTGAAAAATTATGCAATAACAAGTTTTTATTATTTAAATGATTTGAACAATACATGCAGAGACTTGTTATAAATAGATTTATGGATTGGATCTTAAGAAAATTGGAGTTTCTTAGCAATGCATCCCAATTTATGAATTTATAAGACCTAAATTTAAAATTTTTCTAACATAGAATACAGCAACATTAATGGAGATGTCATTTACATTTTTCAAACAAATATTCAAATGAGTGGGGTTAATAAAAAAGATTTCTAAATGCTTTGGAATATCAGGCTTTCTATCATTTATACGATGCTACCCTTTAAGAAAAAAGTCACCGTGTGAGACTTTACCTTGGTTTAGATTATGACTGTCCTCAAAAATAATTACTTAGGGGATAATTTAAGAATATGCCATCTGGTGTTCAAGCTGAGATGCTGCCCTAATTCACAAATCTATACTAGAATGTGTGGCTCCGTAGAAAATGTCAGTGTTTCAGGTGCCATACTCACTCCTAGTCTTTTCTAGGGTGTGACATCCAGTTCAATACAACGACTAATGGGGAGAGAAGTGAAACTTGGACCTGCCAGGAAGGGATGCAGCTACCTGCTTGTTCTCACAAAGTTAAGGGCAGGTTTTCTTCCACCTGGGTACACTGCACTTCAAAAGGAGAGGGGGAAATGTGGAGCAACCGCACTGATGGAAATGCCATTTTGGTTTCTCATCCAAATAAGTAAATTGTCTTTTCTGATGTCTTGACAGGGAGTTCTGTTAGAGGAAGGACCAGTAGTGCCAAACTCAAATTGTTTCCAATACATTCTTCTTCCTTGGCTTGATCAAGTTGCCATGGCGTGTGCCCTATTCTGCTCCATATTACCTCTATAAACAAAAAGTTACCTGCACAGATTTTTTTTTATTAACTTTAATGGTGTGACACCCATAAATCAGGGTACATATGTACAATGAAAACATCTCCAGATTATCTAATCATTCAATTGTGCTGCATACCCATCACCCAAAGTCAAATTGTCCTCTGTCACATTCTATCTGGTTTTCCCTGTACCCCTCCCCTTCTCCCTACCCCACCCTCCCTTCCCTCCCCCCATCCCGTAACCACCACACTCTTGTCCATGTCTCATACCCTCACTTTTATGTCCCACCTATGTATGAAATCATGCCGTTCTCAGTTTTGGTTTTTTTTTCTGATTAACTTATTTCACTCCGTATAATGTTATCAAGGTGCATCCATTTTGTTGTAAATGATCCGATGTCATCATTTCTTATGGCTGAGTAGTATTCCATAGTATATATGTACCAAAGCTTTTTAATCCACTCGTCTTCTGACGGATACTTGGGCTGTTTCCAGATCTTCGCAGACCTGCACAGATTTTTTAATGCTGTTTATAAAATTAGAAAAAAATGGAAAAGGAATAAAGAGACTGATTTGCTTTATTTCCATAATATTCAAAGGGTACTGTTTGTATCCCCAGTGATTAGCACTATTATAGTATTTTACATGCAATATTGATAGACATTATTTGTTTTAATAATTTATTTAATTATAGGCTAAGAAAATATATAACAATACTCTCTACATATCGCTGCAACTTTTTAAAAATGAAGTCCATATAACTAAAAAAAATTACCTTAATGTGAAATACTGCCTTTGGAATAGTAGAGACGGTTTGCAAAAATGGCAGTAGTTGTGGCTGTGTGCACCTGACCCAAGTTGGGGGCACTGGTGTAGAGGAAACAAGCAAGGAGAGAACGGGATTGTTCAGTACTTTTGTAGATGGTATTGGGCCACAAGTTGTCAGACTTTGAGCAGTCGAAGCACAGTTCGAAGCAGGGCTATTCAGAGCTGTAATCTCTTTTGGATGGCTCTCCTAGCACCCTTCTTTCCATGAAGATGGGATCGCCTTGACATTCTTATCACCGGCAAACCATGTCAAGTACTTTTTCTCTCTGTCAGATTACCCCACTACTTCTTTTTTAAGTACAAACAGATGAAATGGTATTATCTCAGTTCAATAGCTGAAGTTCTGTGGAAGACCAGCAGGTGACTGACTTGGGTTGACAGAGGTCCTATCAAGTTAGTGAAGTCCAGACTCCCTTCCCTCCTGAAGTGCTTGATGTGGGTGTTAGGTGAGAGATTCCATACACACCTTAGGGTGAGCTGCACTAAAATCATTCTCTTTAGCTAAAGGCTAAATCGTACGATTTCAGAACAGGATAGCTACCATGACTTTGAAGTTTTCCTCTGAATGTGCTAACTTCATTGAGCATTTAAACGTGTGCTATAGTTGCTTTCTTTGGATCTGTCATTTTAAAATTGAATTGGAGAATGTTGTATAAATTTGCCATGTCTCAAAGAAACAGGTGGATCGCGAGTCTGGGTTTTTGCTAAAGTGTCTCTCAAGAATGCGATTGGGCATGTAAAGCATATTCAGTTTCTTGCTACAGCTAAAGAGCACTTCTATATCAAGGACTCATGGTTTCCCCAAAGACTCTTTCCATAGAAAAGGAATAGCGGGAGAACTTGGACAGCATGGTACAATAAAGGCTGCCAATCAAGAAGACACTATGAACTTCTTATTCCATGGGTTAATGAGAATATCTGCAAGCTTCCTCTATGTTTATAGGTAATTAAAAAGACTGTAGAACAACTGATAGACATTTTTAAGGAAATATAGAATGCAATTGAATAAGAAAGATAATTAAAATTGCATTTACTTTTCTGGAGAAAGACAAACATAACTTTGTAAAAGTTAAAGGTAAAGATTTCTAAACATAAGGAGGAGCAAATTTATACAGACTACCCTTCAGTGGACGAAGCCTGGAGGGCACTGCTTCTTTAACCTGAGTGCTTTGGAAGTGCTGTGTTCATTTGTTGGCAGGGAACCCAGGGGCCTGGTTGTCCACTAATGTGGTAATCCTCATGTAGAGATGAGTTACATTGTGTAGAAGAAATGCCTCAGTTTAATCTAAGATATCTTTCTTTTGGTCAACTATCCTTTTTAACATACAATATTACCTAATAATAGCTACCTATTTAATAATACAAATTTTAATTATTTTACAGGTTTTAATTGTATCAAATAGAAATATAGAATAGGATTACGGTTTACGTCAGAGATTATTTTAAAATAAACTTTATAGTTCCAAGTTGCTCTGGAAGTGGGCCTACAAATTTTTGAAACAAAAGAGGATGCCTTAGCTGTATTGTGTTCACAAACACTAGCTCAAGCTTGGGCAATAAGAAATTGAGTAAAAGGGCATGTACTAGTTGAGGTATTCAGGGCAATCTGATCAACCCCTAAATATTTATTGCATATTTTCTGTGCACCCAACAATTAGCACAGATCTTTCTCAGAAATTGGAGGCTTTTAACTGAAGTGCCTATGCTGATTGGTTCATATGGTTAGCTGGAGAAAAAACTTAAAATTTTTCTAGGTTCAGTAAGAATAAATGTTTAGCTTTATTGGCAACATCTTCTATCAGGGATGTTGATAAGTATAATCCAGGTGCCATGCACTTGCTATCCTTGTTCTAATGAAGTCAACGATTCTTAATATTAACTACACATTAACCAAGGGAGCTTTCAAAAATACTGATGCCCAGTCTCTATCCTGAAAGATTCTGTTTTGATTGTTGAAGATACACCCACATGTGAGTATCTTTGTAAAGCTTTCCAGGTATCTCTGATATGCAGCAAGTGAAGAATCGCTAACGATCATACTTTATGGGGTTCAGAAAATCTCAAGTCTCCTGGGCTAGGTCTTTTATATGGTGCTTCCATCGGTCTGGCCTTATTAAGAGTCCTGGGAGACCACTGAAAAAGAACTGTTTCTTTGAACTTAGTAAATGGCATCTAACTTCTATCAAGGTATTTGTCATTCCAAGTCCCTAAGAAATTCATACACTGCATTGCCACATGTCATCCACTCTCTTTTAAATGACATCAAAGAAAAAGTCCTATTAGTGATTCATCTTTCTAGTATTTATTAACCTGACTTACACAAGTGAGTTGTAATTTTAAGTGAGTATTTCAAAATGCTAGTGACACTTGAGTGCCTTTAAAGCAATCTGTTTTTTTAATGCACTCATTTAGCATTAACTCATCTACTTTGTTCTCCCGGGAATGTCACATCTCCAAAATAGCTTCCAGATTGTGGTAGGAAAATTTGAAATTATTTTAATATAGACTTTCTCAGTTCATGTGAAAACTGAGTATTAAAATAGAAAAGAGGAAAGTCAGTTCCAACTAAAATGCTTTGATTAGTCAATGAAATTGTAAAACTGTTTCCAAATCTCTGATTTTCTCAGACAATAATGCTTACTATTATATGAACTCTCCCCCTTCCTGATACCTTGCTCCTATTGGAGTGCCTGGCAGAAGGTTTTGTGTAGAATAAGATGTTTCTCAGTCCTTAGAGACATCCTACAGTTGGCATGGACTTTATACAAATCGTCATGAATATATTCTACCCTCAGAGCTGCTCATGGCAACAACTTCTGGCCAAACATAGACTGAGCATCTTCTGTATGCCCAAACCCATCCTTGGTGCTGAGAATAGAGAGATCAATAAAACACAGTTGCTACCCATACATAATTTATAATCTAGCTCTTAAACTAGACCTGGAAAATGTCCACTAAAAACAACAACAGAACAGTTGGTTACCCTTCCAGCATTGATATACAGTCTATATTTTAAGTTATTTGGATTTGCATTTAAAGATGTAATCAAATCATTTACATTTTTCAATTCAAGAAAATATAACAAAGATGTGAGATAGAAATTAATTGACCAAAGATGGAAGCACTTGAGTAATGATGGTGGGCTCTTTCAGATGTAACCGTCTAACACTCAAAACATGTTATCTTACTACCTCTTGACTGATGAAACATGTATCTCCTCACTAGAGGAGACCACAGGGATGGGTATGTCACTTTGATGAGTTACTGTATCACAACAAAAATATTTTTATATTATCTCTTATTTTCTAGGCAAGGTAACTGAACCTAAAAGAAGTTGGGTGATTTACTAAATCCTTATGTTGGGAAGCCGAGGTTTCCGAGGACTTTGAATGGGTGGCTCTTCATACAACCTCCACAAGGATGTTCATAGGATGCTGACCCTGTTGTTACATTCAATCATATTTTTCTTTACCTCATGCACCAATTTCTATAAAATCTAGGTGAATAAAAAGCAGTATTTATATTGACATATTAGCAGGAAAATAGATTCATTTCCAAATTTCCATAGATTTATATGTTTATCTAAACTATTTATTTTGCTTAGACACTATGATGTGTGCTAACAGGGAGTTATTAACAGAAGCTGATTGAGAGCTTGAGAGATAATTTACTTCATGCTGAATTACTCCTAGGAAATGGCCATTTATTCTAACATTCTCAATGCCTACCATGTCAAAATATATTAAATGAATCTTTTTTTTTTTTTGCATTTTTTTCCATCTTACACCAAAACTTCTAATTTTTAGAACCAGAGGAGAAATGAGCTCTGACTTTACATTCCCCTGGAGACCCAAATATAATACAGGGGTCCTCGGGTTACAACAGTCTCGACATACATGTTTAGAGTTTATGATGTTTGCTCTCATGAAACCATTAAAAAATTGAGACATGAGTGTTTCGGCTTATACCATTAGCATTATACTTTGTCTTACACTCATTTTTTTTCTCTTACTACAGTACAGTGTACAGTACAGTATATTTATGTCCTTTTCCTTTCTCTGTGGCTTAGTTGTGTTTTAGATTATGATTTTACAACTGTGTTAGGATAGATAAGTGACTTAGGCTAGGGTGTGTTTTGACTTACACAAAAATTTGGGTTACGCCACTATCGTAGGAACAGAATTGTGTTGTAACCCAAGGACCCTCTGTGATAACATTGACTACATTTGAATACATATATATATTTGAATTTTATTTGTAGTGCTAAGTGTTTAACAAAACAAGAGTTTACTGCAGAATTTGCCATTGCATAAGTATAAAAGGGAGCTATTACATAAACAATATCGCTAATCACAATGGGTCTTAAAGGAAGTAGATAGCGCCAAAATGCTCTTCCATTTTTTTCTTTCTTTGTTTCTTTCTTTTTTGTTGTTTTTTCTTTCTTTGAAATAAATATCCCTCTTGCAACCTGACCAGGATCCACCTGTCTGGGCAACCCCTGTCTGGGCCAATGCTGGAATAAACCAAGCTATTTTTAGCACCTGAGGCTGATGCTTGGACCAAAAGCTGTCCTCAACTCCTGGGAAAGCCTCAACCAATTGAGCCACTGGCTACAGGAAAGGAGGAGTAAGAGAAGGGGAAAAGGGAGAGAAGCAGATAGTTGCTTCTCCTATGTGCCCTGAAAGGGAATTAAATCCAGGACGTCCGTACAGTGGGCTGATGTTCTACCACTGAACCAACTGGCCAGGGAAGGTCTTCAGTCTTTGAGTGTTATTTGTCAGCTTGTATCTTCAAAATCTGGAAACACATTATTTCCTTGTAAAGACCAATGTGAAATACCACTTACACCTCCACACTAGTTCTGGGAAGGAACATACCTTCCCAGTAAAGAGAGAAAATAGTGCTGATATTTAGGGGAACCAATAACCACATGAGCCAAAGACAAAGCAAAGGAAGCATGATGCCTCAGATTTTCATTCTCCACCAGCAAAAGGAAGCCCACAGTCTACACAGAGAGGAAACCAGTGAATTACTGACTCACTACATTTGTTTGTAACAAAAAGCTAATAAGTACTAGTGACAATTTTTGTCTTCAGTGCAGTCCTGGACTAGAGATATATTTTAAGTGATGATTTATTTAAAATTTTCAGTGAACTTTATAAATATTTTATCTATTCTGAAATGCTCTCTAGAAACCACAAACATATTTATGATATTTTGGAAATTCCAAATTCAGTAGACAAAAAAAATAGAAGTCCTTTGTCAACCATGTTATTACTGATATTAGAATGATCCATTCTGCAATCAAAACGAATTTTAAATATTGTGTAAGCTCATTTTTTTGTCTTGTTAGCAATGCTTTCTCATTTAGAATGCTATATGAGTTCTCTTATCAACTATAGTAACCTAATGTTGTATCTTTAGAAACCTCAGAGTCTGACAAATATCTGATCCTTTGAGGTTGGTTAATAAATAGATATTGAATGAATGAGGAATAATGAAAGGATAAACGAATTCTAAATCACTTTAATGAAATGAATAGAAATTAGGCAACTAATATTATCAATACTAATGACCAATGAAGGTATTCAAAACCTAAAAAAAGTAATAATATGATTTGTTTTTACTTTAAAGCAAAAAGGTTTTTTGTTTTTTGTTTTTTTTTTTACAGGGACAGAGCGAGAGATAGATAAAGACAGACAGACAGGAACAGAGAGAGGTGAGAAGCATCAGTCATTAGTTTTTTGTTGCCATTGCAACACCTTAGTTGTTCATTGATTGCTTTCTCACATGTGCCTTGACCACAGGCCTTCAGCAGACCGAGCAACCCCTTGCTGGAGCCAGTGACCTTGGGTCCAAGCTGATGAGCTTTTACCCAAGCCAGATGGGCCCATGCTCAAGCTAGTGAGCTCAGGGTCTCGAACCTGGGTCTTCCGCATCCCAGTCTGATGCTCTATCCACTGCGCCACCGCCTGGTCAGGCTAAATCAAAAAGTTTTCATTTAGATCTCTAATGGAAGAAAAAGTTTTCCAGGTGAAAGACTAATGGTTGTATTTTTTCTGTTTGAACTAAATTCAAGATTATACCACATGTAAGTTGGTATATTATATGCACATACATAAATTATTTTAGTGGTAGAGACTTGACACTGCAAATATTAAGACAGAATCCACACAAGTTATCCAGAAGTGTGAACCAATTATAAATTCTTAAAGCATTATATAAGGCTACTTGTCAAATTCTAATTCTTTGTCATGGCCTAGCAGGCCCTTCACAAACTCCCCAGCCCCACACTTCCTCTGGGCCTTCACTTTCTGTCCTTCTCCTTGGCCCATATGCTTTTCCTGCACAGGCCTTTCTGTTTCTCAAGCAGGTTAGAGCATAAACTTCACTATTCACTCCATCTGACAAGTAAGAATCGCTTCTTCTTATCATCTTAATTCCTAAAGTTTACTTAAAGAGATAGAATGTCTTTTATGAATTTTCTGCCTCTGATCCATCCATCCCTAATCACTTGCTCAAGGCTGGTTTCATGTTCTGCTCTTGTCTTCTTGAAATTCTTAATAACTTTTATTAAGAGGTCTCATATTTTTATTTCCCCTGGGTCCCCCTTCTCTGCCTGCTCTTTTTTATTCTTTAATTAATTTATTTATTTATTTTTGGTCTTTGGATCATAATCACCTAAAGTGCTATTGCTTGTTTATTTTTTACTCACTCTATAAAATATAAACTCTATTAGAACAAGGACCATGTTTATCTAAGGAGCAGGTACAGAAAAATTATTTTTTAAATGTTAAGGAATTTTAGTAATTAATCGAGAGAAGTTTGCTTTGGTTTGAATGTAATCTCACACTTGCCACCTTAAACTTAGAAGCAAGAATGCACAAAATACTTGCTATTGGTAAATGTTGAAGGATTCCCTGTGGCACATTTCCTGGATTAAATGTAAAGTGATGCCCGATTTCAGACTTGCAACCCACAAATTTAGTGAAGAATAGAAATGCATTTTAAGCTTTCATAAGCTTTCTCAAGACTTCAGGGGCAACCAAGTAATGCACCCGCTCCACAATGTTGGGACACATATGGCATCAAAAATACAGAAAAAGAATTATTCGTGGAAAATGAACCTGGAGCTTTCTACAGTCTTACAAACAGGAATATTATAGTATGAAGGTGGTTGGGATCAGTACCATTAAGTGAGGATAGTCAAAAGTAAGCTGTTATACTTTCAAAAACTGAAAGAGAGGAAACAATGGTTGAATCAGTAAAGAACCAATTCTTTAAATTAGTGTGGGAGGAAAGCTAATTCTCAAATGAAAATAGAACTCCACTCCATACTGTAGACCATAACTATGTATAAGTTTGGTTATTAAATATTCTTAGTCTACATAGTAATTATGTGATCTCATAATCTGCTTATTAAATATACTTATTAGGGCCAAAATTAATTACTATATACCTTACTCCTAAATTATGATGTTAAAGTAATGTTATATGTATTTTTTAAGAGACTACCTATGCTTCTCTTTTATTTCAGACTTATGAGTATGTCTTTAATTTTTGATCAGAACAAGTTTGTCAAGCAGGTTTGAGCATACACTTCACTATTCACAATATAGCCTGTGGCTAAATTATACCCTGACTAACTTAACTATGTCTGCTCCATGCAACTGGGTATGCAAGTATTACATTAATTAACTTTAGAGTTCTTTCTTCTTAGCTCACTTGCTTGACATAACCTGTAAGGAATAAAATGAAAGAATAATAACACCCAGTTACTATGTGTGTGCTTGTCTGCTCTCAGCAGTCAAATGAGGCATTCAATCAAGAAAGGAAAGAGTTTACAGAAAAGGTGGGAAACAGAGGTAGCCTTCTCTGCTCAGCAACGTGGTTGACCTTAAATTGAGCCTCAGATGCTTGAGTCTATGTGTCATAGGATCTTTGTGTACTGCCAAATGCTGGGAAAGACTCTACTGGCAGGGAGCTTCCAGTGATATTGATATTTTCCCACATTGTAGCTGAGTGCCAGCTATAGTATTGGCCCTTATAAATATTTGAGTAGGTAGATAAAGACATGGAAAAGATCCCAGAACCAACAAAATTTGGGTATCTATAATGATTGCTATTTGTGTATCCTATTGGTTCTGTTTCTCTGGTAGAACAATGGCTAGTACATTCAGGTAGTTTGAAAGTAAGCAGGTAGGAAAGATATGCTATGTGACCACTAATTAGAAAAAGATCTACTATATGGCTATAGTAATGTGGGACAAGGTAGACTTCAAGATAAGGCTTTTGTCAGAGATACAGTACATTTCAAGATTATAGCAGGGTGAATTCATCAGGATGATATAGCATTTAATATGCATGCACTTTATAACATAGCTTCACATACTAGAGACAAATATATAGAGAACTGGTAGAGAAATAAATTGTAACACAAGCTTCTAAAATATTAATAAAGATACAGAAATGTGCACAAAACTTCTAACTAAATTATCTTAATTTATATTTTAGGACACCGGCCAACAGCTTTAGAATGCCAATTCTTGCTGATTGTACCAACACAGTCAAGCAATACACTATAAAGTCATAAAGCAAGCCTAAATAAATTTTAACTAAAAACATACAAGCCTGACCTGTGGTAGTGCAGTGGATAAAGCGTCGACCTGGGAACACTGAGGTCGCCAGTTCAAAACCCTGCACTGGTCTGGTCAAGGCACATATGGGAGTTGATGCTTCCAGCTCCTCCCCCCTTTCTCTCTCTCTCTCCTTCTCTCTCTCACTCTGTGTCTCCTCTCTAAAATGAATAAAATAAAAAGAAATTAAAACATACAAAATATGCTCTCTATTACAATATAATCTAACCAAATCAATGACAAAATCATAAATATAAAATACTCAAATAATAAATTGGAATTAATGATATCAAAGTAGACTGAAATTCTTAGAGGAAAGAAAAAAGCATTACCTTTATTTATTAATACCTATCCAAATTTCCTGTGTTTCTCTAACAAGGCTTATTCTGATGGGTTCATTGACAGATTCAAAATTTAGCAAAAAATGTAAGAAGCTATGTATGACAAAAAAGAAAACAACCTATGTATGACATACAAAAATCATTAGGTCTCCAACTTGCTACATCAGATATTTCTGTATTCAGTTCCACCCACTACAACTGCAAAATAGCATGACTCATTGAGCTCCCTCCCAAGAGGAGTTAAAAACAATCACAAGAACAAAAATATAGGAAAAATAAAAAAACAACCCGGAGACCATGATATACAGAGAACAGTGAAAGGAACTAGAGCTAGATAGATCTAGATAGAGGTCAGGCACAGGGCTTGCTTTGCTTTATTTTTCCTTGTTGGTTTGGGCATGGGTCAAGTGTGAGACTGTGTGGTCAGGGAATAACAGTTTTCCGCTTGCTCCCCACTGCCTGATTGGAACGAAGATCAGAGCAGGCCTGGGAGGCCGGTTTGACTATACTGTTCAAGGAGATATTTGTGAAAGCCTTGCTGACAACCTATTCCACTTGCCTTTATAGTTTTGTCAGTATCCAATTCTGTTTTAGAAAACACTTTTATTGAGGGGAAGGCAAGATGGCAATGGAGTAGGCGGACATACCAACTTCCAAATCCTGGAACCAAAGTGGATTATAACTTAATTTTAAGAACCATCATCTGGATAAACCAACTTTGAACTAAACTAAGTGGAGTATTAAACCAAGGAACACTGAAGAAGCCACATTGAGACTGGTAGGAAAAGTGAAAACGTGTAAAGGGCTGCCCAGCTCCCTGGAGCAAAGGGCAGACTCGCATGATGGGAAGAGTTTAGTGGAGAGGGAGGGACCTAGGTCCCAGGAACAAAGCCCCAGCCTGGAGCCCCAGAGCCTAGAAGAGGCGTTTGGACAATATTGAGCTGTGAAACAAGTGAGGATTCTGTTTGTGAGAAAGAGACAGTTTTCTCAGCCCCAGGATTCTTCTTAAAGGGATAGCGCAGAAAACCTCTCTCACAACCACTCACCCAGGGTTCCAGGGAACAGGGACAGAGGAGAGGACCAGAGCAGCGGGAAGAGAGTGTGGACTGCAAGGCACAGGGAGAAACACTCTGGGGGACAGCCACCCTAACTCCTGGGCTAGAGTCACTTCCCTAATTGAAAATGAATATTTCCCCTGGAACTAGCAATACCAGTAAAGGGAAACAGGACACCAGCCAAACAAGCTCTCCTGTGGCACTTAGAGCAGAGCCACTTAGATGGAGGGAGCTTCCAGGACTACAGTATGGAGTGTTAGGGTCTGAGCTGCAGTGCCCCCACCCACACTGCTGAGGGCTTGCTGGAGGGACGGGGGCGGCGGGACAAGAAATGTGGTTCTGTCAGCGGGGGTGGAGGCCCAGCCAGCGTGAGCTCGGTTTAGCCCAGCAGGGGCAGAGGGGAAGTGCAAAAGCAGTCCAGCAGCTGCAGGTTCGCCTGCAGCCCCACCAGCAGGGGAATAGTGGGAGGCCAGAAACGGGCAGAGATCTGCTGCTGAGCAGGGACCCGCAGGCACACAACATCACCTGGCCTTTGAGGTTTGCAACCCTGCGCAAGCTGGCCCTGACCACGGGGGTGAGACTAAAGCCAGGGACAGGTGGAGGCTCGCAGCTGAGCGAACGCCGGCAGCCCCGCCCAGCCCAAGAACCCGCGGCGTACGATCCTGCGTGAGCCAGCTCTGACCATGGGGGCGGGGCTAAAGTTCGGGACAGGTGGAGGCTCGCAATTGAGTGCACAACAGCAGCTCAGCCCAGCCTGAGAAACAGTAGTTTGCAATCCTGTGCGAAACAGCTCTGACCGCGGGGGCTGGGCAGAAGCCCGGGAATAGGCGGGGTCCACAGCTGAGCAAAGGTGCTCACCCCTACCCTTGGTGAGAGGCTTGTGGCTTGACTGCGGTGCACAACCCCACCTGTGGGGGCAAGGTGAAGGTCCAGACACGCTGAGGCTTGTAGAACTGGGCACGAGAACACAGCCCCTCCCAGGAAGGAGAGGCGGAAACACAGCAACAGCCACAGTGGACCAGCGCTGGAGATGCCCATACCCAAACACCCTAGGCAGCGGCAGAGGGGCTGGTGGTACTGCAGACAGAACACACCTAGGGAACACAGGCAACACCCATTGGAATCCAGTGGCCACACACTCCTTATACACAGACAAAATGGGCAGGCAGAGAAATGGGCATGAAGAAAATTAACATCTGCATCATAGGGTTACCCAAAGATGAAAAAAAGAACAATGGATATAAACTTTGTTCAATCAAATCATAGCTAAAAATTTCCAAATTAAGGCTGGAAACCATTTGACACGTTCAAGAAGCACAAAGAACTCCATTAAAATAAAACCCAAATAAATCTACACCAAGACACATCATAGTTATAATACCAAAGCTAAGGGATAAAGAGAAAATTTTAAAAGCTGCTAGAGAAAAAAAGGCTATCACCTACAAAGGAGCCCCCATCAGGATGACATCTGACTTCTCAACAGAAACACTTGAGGTCAGAAGGTAATGGCAAGATATATTTAAAGTAATGCAGAAAAAGAACCTACAACCAAGACTACTCTATCCAGCAAGGCTAATGTTTAAAATTGAAGGAGAAATAAAGAGCTTCCCAGACAAAAAAACCCTCAAGGAATTCATTAAAACCAAAACAATTCTGCAAGACATGCTAAAAAGCCTGTTGTAAACAGTTCAAAGGAGGGAAAGAATATAGCAAAAGAAGAATACAGCTTTAAAGAATAAAATGTCAATAAACAACTACGTATCAATAATAACCTTAAATGTAAATGTATTAAATGATCCAATCAAAAGACATAGGGTAGCTGTGTGGATAAAGAAACAGGACTCATACATATGCTGTCTACAAGCAACACACCTTAAAACAAGAGAGACACATAGACTAAAGGTAAAAGGATGGAAAAAAATATTTCATGCAAATGGAAATAAAAACAAAAAAGCCGGGGTAGCAATATTTATATTTGACAAAATGGACATTAAAACAAAGGCTGTAGTAAGAGAAAGAAGGACACTAATAATGATAAAGGGAACAATTCAACAGGAAGATATAACCATTATAAATATCTACGCAAAACATAGAAGCCCCGACATACATAAAGCAGACTTTGATAGATATGAAGGGCAATATTAAAAGCAATACTATAATAGTAGGGGATTTCAATACCCCACTAAGATCACTGGATAGATACTCAAGAAAGAAAGTTAATAAAGAAACAGCAGATTTATAGGATACACTAGATCAACTCGATTTAATCGATATCTTCAGAACTTTTCACCCTAAAGCAGTAGAATATACATTCTTTTCAAGCGCTCATGGTACATTCTCTAGGATAGACCATATGTTAGGACACAAAAGTGGTCTCAACAAATTTCAGAAGATTGAAATCATATCAAGCATTTTCTCTGACCACAATGGCATGAAACTAGAAATTAACCACAAAAGAAAAACTAAAAAATACTCAAACACTTGGAAACTAAATAGCATGTTATTAAATAATGAATTAATTAACAATGAGATTAAGGAAGAAATGAAAAAGTTTCTAGAAACCAATGATAATGAGCATACATCAACTCAAAATTTATGGGACACAGCAAGAGCAGTACTGAGAGGGAAGTTCATTGCACTACAAGCATATCAAAAGAAGCTAGAAAAAGCTCAAATAAGCAACCTGACCCTGCATCGAAAAGAACTAGAAAAACAACAGCAAATAAAGCCCAGGACTAGTAGAAGGAAGGAAATAATAAAGATTAGAGCAGAAATAAATGACACAGAGGCTAAGGATACAATACAGAGGATCAATGAAACCAGGAGCTGGTTCTTTGAAAAGGTAAACAAGATTGATGAACCTTTAACTAGACTCACCAAGACAAAAAGAGAGGACTCAAATAAATAAAATTAGAAATGAGAGTGGAGAAATAACAACTGACACAACTGAAATATAAAGTATTGTAAGAAAACGCTATGAAGAACAAGAACTCTATACCAAAAAATTAGACAACCTAGCTGAAATAAAAAAATTTCTTAAATGATATAATCTTCCAAAAATCAATTGGAAAGAATTAAAACACCTAAACAGACCCATTACAACATAGGAGATGGAAACAGTTATCAAAAAAATTCCCCTCCCCCCCCCAAAAAAAACTCCCAACAAAGAAAAGTTCTGGAACTGATGGCTTTTAAAGTGAATTTTACCAAAAATACAAAAGAAATAACTCCTATCCTCCTCAAGCTATTTCAAAAAATTCAAGAGGAAGGAAAACTTCCTTTTATGAGGAAAGCATAATTCTGATTCCGAAACCAGGCAAAGAGAACACACACAAAAAATTATAGGCCAATATCCCTTATGAACTTAGATGCTAAAATTCTCAACAAAATATTACCCAACCGAATCCAGCAGTGTATAAAAAAAATCATACATATGATCAAGTGGGATTTATTCTGGAGAGGCAAGGCTGGTTCAATATTCGCAAATCAATCAATGTGATTCATCACATAAACAAAAGGAAGGACAAAAATCACATGATAATTTCAATAGATGCAGAAAAGGCATTTGAAAAAATCCAGCACCCATTCATGATCAAAACTCTCAGTAAAGTGGGAATACAGGGAACATTCCTTAACATGATAAAGGCCATCTATGACAAACGCACAGCAAACATCATGCTAAATGTGAAAAACTTAAAAGCAATCCCCTTAAGATCAGGAACCAGGCAGGGTTGCCCCCTTTCACCACTCTTATTCAACATAGTTCTGGAAGTCCTAGCTATAGCAATCAGACAAGAAGAAGAAATAAATGGCATCCAAATTGGAAAAGAAGAAGTAAAACTGTCATTATTTGCAGATGATATGATATTGTATATAGAAAACCCTAAAGTCTCATTCAAAAGACTACTGGACCTGAAAATGAATTCAGCAAAGTGGCAGGATATAAAATTTATACTCAGAAATCAGAGGCATTTTTATATACCAACAATGAACTGTCAGCAAAAGAAATTAAAGAAATAATCCCCTTCACTATTGCAACCAAAAAAATAAAGTACCTAGGAGTAATTTAACCAAGGAGGTTAAGGACTTGTACTCGAAAAATTATAAAACATTGATAAAAGAAATCAAGGAAGATACTAACAAGTAGAAGCATATACCGTGCTCATGGTAAGGAGAAATAAACTTTATTAAAATGTCTATATTACCAAAAGCAATTTATAAATTCAATGCAATACCAATTAAAATTCCAATGACATACTTCAAAGATATAGAACACATATTTCAAAAATTTATACGGAACCAAAAAAGAACACGAATAGCCTCAGCAATCTTTAAAAGAAAAAATAAAGCAGGAGGTAGCACTCTTCCGGGTATCAAGGTTTACTATAAGGGCATTGTACTCAAGACAGCCTGGTACTGGCATAAGAACAGGCATATAGATCAATGGAACAGAACAGAGAACCCAGAAATAAACCCACACCTTTATGGACAACTGATATTTGACAAAGGAGGAAAGAACATACAATGGAGTAAAGACAGCCTCTTTAACAAATGGTGTTGGGAAAATTGGACATCTACCTGCAAAAAAGTGAAACTAGACCATCAACTTAAACCACTCACAAAAACAAACTCAAAATGGATAAAAGACTTAAATGTAAACCGTGAAACCATAAGCATCTTAGAAGAAAACATAAGCAATATGCTCTCCGACATCTGTAGCAGCAATATATTTGCCGATTTATCTCCACGGGCAAATGAAATAAAAGGCAAGATAAACAAATGGGACTATATCAAACCAAAAAGGTTTTGCACAGCTAAAGACAATAAGAACAGAATAAAAAGACAAACCACACAATGGGAGAACATATTCGACAACACGTCTGATAAGGGGTTAATAACCAAAGTTAATAAAAAACTTATAAAACTCAACACCAGAAAGACAAACAATCAAATCAATAAATGGGCAAAAGAAATGAATAGAAATTTCTGCAAAGAGGACATACAGATGGCCCAAAGGCTTATGAAAAAATGCTCAACATCACTAATCATTAGAGAAATGCAAATTAAAACCACAATGAGATATCACCTCACACCAGTCAGAATGGCGCTCATCAGCAAAACAACACAGAACAAGTGCTGGCGAGGATGTGGAGAAAAGGGAACCCTCCTGCACTGCTGGTGGGAATGCATACTGGTGCAGCCACTGTGGAAAACAGTATGGAGATTCCTTAAAAAATTAAAACTCGAACTGCCTTTTAACCCAGCTATTCCACCTATAGGAATATATCTTAAGAACACTATAGCACTGTTCGAAAAGAAGAAATGCGTCCCCATGTTCGTGGCAGCATTGTTCACAATAGCAAAGATCTGGAAACAGTTCAAGTGTCCGTCAGAGGACGAGTGGATTAAACAGCTCTGGTACATATATATATACTATGGAATACTACTCAGCCATAAGAAATGATGACATCGGATCATTTACAACAAAATAGATGGACCTTTATAACATTATATGGAGTGAAATAAGTAAAACAGAAAAATACTGAGAACAGCATGATTTCATACATAGGTGGGACATAAAAGTGAGACTATGAGACATGGACAAGAGTGTGGTGGTTACGGGGTGGGGGAGGGAGAAAAGGGTGGGAGAGGGGAGAGGGGAGGGGCACAAAGAAAACCAGATAGAAGGTGACAGAGGACAATTTGACTTTGGGTGATGGGTATGCAACGTAATTGAATGACAAGATAACCTGGGGATGTTTTCTTTGAACATATGTAACCTGATTTATTAATGTCACCCCATTAAAATTAATTTTAAAAAATAAAAAAACACTTTTGTTGAAAGTAGCAAGGGTGGATTCTCTTAGGAACAACTAAATATACTGCTCAACAAATGGAAGCATCAGTAGCTTTTGCTCCAATTGTCACTATTATTAATTTGCAGAAAGACAGATTTTAGCTCTAAATAAGGAAAAAATTTCAAACACTTAAAATGAAACGAATTACCTATGAGAATTATGGATTAACCCCCTCCAGAAGTTTCAAAGCCACACAGGCATAAAGAGATTCCCTATAATGTATGATGGCTTTTGTTGTGACTGCCTGAAATTGTTCCAGTGCTGAGATTTAGTAGTTCTATTTTTAAAAGGTGATGCTACTGAAACTCACAGAAGCTGTAAGGGGTGTGAATCATTTTTATTCAAAGAGAGGAAAAGAGTGAAAATGCATCCTTTCTTCCCATGCTCTTCCAACCCATTTTCACACTTGCTGATGAGGGATCTCAGCCTGCAGTTAGGAGCTAGCACATCACTGGGTAGGATGCCTATTAGAGGAGCTGGAAAAATTACCATTTTAACACTGACACCTCATCCTGTCTCCATCAGGATTTTGGTTAGTGCTGCAATTTGAAATTTTAAAACTTAGATGAAATCTCATCACAAATACTGTATGTTTTTAATTACATACATTACATATACTGAGATACGATAAAATGGACTTAATTTTTCATAAACCTTAATAGGTGCAGTTATTTATGTAGTTAACATAACTGAGCACAATCATTACACTCCACTCAAAATTGTGAGAAACCACTAAAGGGAAAATAATCTCAGATTAATGAAATTCTAAATAACTGAATATCTTCTAGTAAGTAGAATTCCATCTAAAATCCCCATGTTGGACAAAGAAGCAGATTATTACAAAAATAGAAAATATATATGTTAGCTCCTGAAAATTACTATTAATCCTCAATATCTCTCAAAGTTGGCTTTGATAGGTACTTGGCATATATTATAAATGCCCAGAAAACCTATCCAGACATACATACAGATTCAAAACATTTAAATAAGGATACAGTTATGCTTACTATATCATATTTACTAAGTGTTGAAATAAAGAATTTATATTTTGACTTTGAGCAGAATATATCATTCCCTCATCATTTGTGATAATCAGTGTTTTGTGGAAAATGACATGGGTCCTAGTCTCAGCAGCTATTATCTAAGGAAACAAGTCCACCCAAGAGCATCTTTTTTTTGCTGGAAAGACATAAACTTGCTGTCTGGGTCCTGTTTTGAACTTTCTTCTTTTAAGCCTCTCAAGAATTTTCACTGTAATTCTCACCTATCTTATTCTCTTTAATTCTTACCCTAAAATATTTGGGTCATGCTCAATACAAATACTGAAAATTCTAATTACTCTACCAAAAAAACAGACTCCTATTTTCTTCTGCCTTGGAGACCTGGCTGTATTGTTAGTTACTGCATCCTAGAGTAACACTGATCATTTTCTCATTGTTGCATTACCACAATTGTCCTATATCTGTTAGTGGCACCATTGTTAAATAAGTAACACTAGCAAAGTGCTGAGAACTTGACTCGCTTGTAGCAAGCGCCAAAAAAAAGTAAGCTATTTAATAATATTATCTGGTCCTCGGATCCCGTTTTTTAAGTCTTTGAATCATTTTACGTTTCTGTGTTACTTATTTAATCGTCTTCTACTCCTAATCTTCCTGTACCTCGGAGTCATAGCTATAATTATATTTTGTAATGAAAAACATCTAAGGTATTTTTCCCCACCAAGAAAGAAGAAAGGGGGGGCCGGGAGCCACAAAGTATGGAAATAGCAAAGGCTTTATTAAGTACCGTGCATCCTGCCCAACGATGTCCTCCAGTCCTGGGGTTCAGAGGCCGTAGGAGTCGCAAGAATTAAACTGTGTGAGAGGTATTTAAAGGGGTCCTCTAGGGTAGGCGAGCAGTTATAACGTGGCGAAATCTCACTGGCTGACGGACAGTCAATCTTCTCCCAAGGTCCTCTGAGAACTTCAGCTTTGGCGCGCTTGGTTGTGTGGGTGGCCCTAGCCAAAGTTCCCAGGGTCTGAGTTCCCCAGGTGACCTTCCCCCTTAGCCACCCTACATTCCAGCCTTTTTTGTTAAATAGAAAAGGGGTGCCGTTTATTTGTCTGGCTGCTTCCTGCGGATTGGGGCATTGTGGGGAGGGGAGATCAGCAGGTGGTGACTTTGAGGGGTGTCAGGAGGAACATCATTTGGCTGTGAGTTGAAAAACTTCACAGATGTAGTCCTGTAAGAATTTAAAAAAGAGAAGCAAATATGAACTATATGCTGATAATTAGAAGAGTTAGGATAGGGGCAACCTAGGTGAGAATGGGTGGCTGCTATTAGGAGTTAAGCAGGTTGTAGGAGGAGAGATTCTTGCTTAATTTCTCTCACAGACAGTTGACCAGCCCTACTGAACAGCATTGCTTCCTGCTTAGGCTCACTCTGGCAGCAGGTTCCTGGTGGGAGGGACAGGCAGGGCCCAATGGCTATGACTGCCAACGATCCTGCATGGAAACAAGCTTGAGGCGAGAAACATGGTTAGAAATGAGGGTAGCATTGATTATGGGGGAGCCCTTGGTAGGAGTAAATGGGAAGATGCTGTCAGCTGGATAGTGGCTCTGAGACTGTGTAGAATGTCTCAACCCAGAAGGGGGTACAGGGCATAATGGCATAACTAAGAAGGAGTGCAAAAAAAAAAAAAAGGAGATTCCATTTAAACTGCATGTCAGGAGTGATGTGCAAAGCAGAAAAGAAGGGTCCCATCCATTCACATAACCGAGACCTGTGAGGGAACTAGAGGTCCAGAGAGTGATGGCAAAACAGAGAAGGCAGCTCCCGTGTCCACAAGAAATGAGGTGGACTTACCGAGTACTTGCAGCATACCCTGGGTTCTCCGAGTTCAGGCTGTGTCCTAGGAGTTTGAGCGATGTGCCCATGTGGCTGGCTTGTCCTCCATGTAGAGGCATTGAGGGTGAGCCTGCTGCCCAAAAGGGCAATCGCTCTGCCAGTGACCGGGTTGTTGCAGTTAAGGCAGGACTCAGTGGTCAGCTGCGGGCAGGGGCCCTGTTGGGTACAGTGGTCCTGCTTGCCACACTTAAAGCAAGCTGCTGGTGGGATTCCTCTTTGCAGTCCAGACTTGGGCCGGGCACTTCCTGTGCCTGAGTTTGGACGTTACCTTCTGCTGCATTCGGGCCTGGCCATTTCCTACTAGCTGCGACCATTGAAAACGTTAAATGCCATGTTCTCAGGTCCTCGATAGGAGTTTGGGCATTGAGAATAAAAGAAGGAGGAGGGCTCCTAGTGAGCCTGGCCCTCAGATCCAGCTGGAAATGCTGGATCCAGAGGCAAGACAGGGTCAGAACTTCTTGCAAGCAGATTGGGTTGGATGTCCTGCAAACTGGTGTAAGAGTCAATGGTAGGTGGAGAATGGCCTGATGGAGGAGGGGTTTAAGAATGCAGTAGAGAAGGGAGGGGCCCCTGGCCAGGAGGGAAAGAGAAAGAAAGACTGGTATTTGCAGGTGAATGAGAGACAGGATTTAGCAAAGGGAGGGGGAGGAGGCTCTCTGGAGAGAAGAGACCAGAGCAAAGGAGGTCTGCAGAGGGACCAAAGAGTGGGGCAAGAGAGGGGCACCCTCGGGGGTCAGGCAAGAGAGAGAGAAAGTTGAGAGTCCACGGAGAAGGAAAGATTACGAGCGGAGGGTATACTTTGGCCAAAAAATGGCCTACGCAGTGTAACAGGCGGCACAGAGATTAAGGAAAGGTGTGCAAATAATTAGAGGCCCTGAATGTAAAGGGATCTCCAAGCTCCCAGCCACCTTGGCGATAGTTAAATTGGTGAGGGTGTTAAAAACGAAAGTCCCTTCAGGAGGTTACCTGGTCCGATTATCCAGTGGGTTCTGTGACCTGGCCACGGTGGAGAAGAACAGTTTCCTCTTCTTTAGGAAGGGAGAGATTTCGGATAAGGCAACTCCGGGAGTGTTTTGGGATTCCTGTGCCCCCACAGCTGGCCTCAGTTCTCGGAGTGGTCAGAGATGAGAATTGGCATCCCAAAACTCAAGCTCTGGTCATGAATGGATAGGAAAAGTGGATGTGCTCGGAGGTCTCGAGGGTGCACACGTACTTGGACGGAAAAGGCTTCCCTGACGTATCTACGGTTTCGGACAGGGAGCCTCGGCAGAAAGAACTGAGGAAACTTTGGAGGCATGGGACTTACCACACCATGCACCGAAGTCAGTGGATGGTCAGAGATCCTGAGGTTCTGCTTCTTTCTTGGAGAGGACAGAGAAAGGAGCGGCCCCAGCGGACTTCTAACGCCTTACCGGGTCCTGGGTTTTGGCACCAAAATGTAAGATAGTTTCCCCACCAAGAAAGAAGAAAGGGGCAGCCGGGAGCCACAAAGTGTGGAAATAGCAAAGGCTTTATTAAGTACGATGCATCCTGCCCAACGATGTCCTCCAGTCCTGGGGTTCAGAGGCCGTAGGAGTCGCAAGAATTAAACTGCGTGAGAGGTATTTAAAGGGGTCCTCTAGGGTGGGCGAGCAGTTATAACGTGGCGAAATCTCACTGGCTGACGGACAGTCAATCTTCTCCCAAGGTCCTCTGAGAACTTCAGTTTTGGTACGCTTGGTTGTGTGGGTGGCCCTAGCCAAAGTTCCCAGGGTCTGAGTTCCCCACATGACCTTCCCCCTTAGCCACCCTACAAAACTAATATACTAATATATACTAATAATAGTAGCTAATTGGCTAGCATATATATATATATATATATATATATATATATATGTAAAAGATACTCTCTCAAGCGCTTTTTTTTATTGTTTGTTTTATTTATTGTAGTCAAGGTTGTGCTTTGTTGCATGTAACAAACCCAGCCAAAGTGGTTTGAACCAAACATTGGAGTGTTTTTATCACATGATGAAAAATTTGACAATACCAACCCAGGCCAATCTTACTAGTCAAGAAAATCAGCAAAGATCAGGTTCTTTTTGAACCACCATGTAAGGCCAGTGCTACCACCATGGCCATGCAGATGCAGGTTCCCATTAGTTTAGAGCACACAGTAAAGGAGCTATGGAGCCAGAAAATGGTGGGCCATTCCATTTATTAAAGTCTCATAATGGTGGACGATCAAACAGTTCAGGGAAAATTGTTTCCCTCTCTCTCTCCAGACTCACCGGGACTCACAGGCCCCCACCAGCCTCAGCATTCCCCAGCCAAACAGGCTGGGCTGAAATCTCAGGGCTTCCAATCCCCTCAGCTCTCTCTCTCCAGCAAAACAGACTGGGGGGGAAATCCCCTTCTCCTGCAAACAATGGCCCCTCCCAAGCAGGAAGGCAATTTGCAATCTGCTTTCCTGAGGGCAAGCATCCACAGCTTTCCACAGACCACACATAGGGTTCTGCCAGTACAAAATTCAAGTGAGCAAACCTAACTTACTTGTTCATACACTTGTTTGCCCAACACATCACCTTTAACATATGGCACTTCTAGTCACCTGGGAGGGAAGACGATTCCAAGTTTAGGCATAATATTGGCCTTAGGCTTGGAAGGATAAAGAAAAGAGAGGGTGTCAGTGAAATTAGTTTGTAAATATAATACATATGTTTGCTCGCTTATAGTTTGCATTGGGTGTGAATGACAGGCTGTAAACCGGCAAATTCGTTATAGCCCAAGGCTTAGTTTTAAAACTAAGCTTTTCCCCACACCCTTGACTTTTGCATGATGTGGGGTGGTGCACTCTCATGAGGAATCCCATTATGCCTCAGATAAGTGACTTTGTATCAGAGACTTTCTTATTTGTATATTGACTTAAAGGTTTTGATTTCTACACTATAAAATGAGACAGAGCAGGGGCTTTCTCTCTCAGTTTCTGAAATTAGCATTTTATATGCTAATTTTATATGCTGTGGAGAAGCAGCCAAGATGGTGGAGCCTGAAGGAGAAGCCAATTTGTGCAGAGAGAAGGGGATGGGGGACAGAGGTGAATAACGCTGGTGAGGTAGAAACCTTTCATTCTAGGAATATTCGGATGAGTCAGTGGCTTTGGGAACCTGAAAGGAAAGGGAAGTGTTTTCTCACTGTCTGTATTTCTTGCCCGCTGGGTACAAGCTAGGATTAAAGCTAATGGCCCACCAGTTCTTGGCTCCGTTATTTCATTACCGTTTGTCCAAATCAAATGCGAATATGCATGGGCCAGGTGGCTTTGATGGTGGCCGTGGCTACTGGCCAGACTGGGGGGCGGGGGGGTAAGGTGAAATGTGTGTGCCAACTGAGTCTGTTGTTGAGTCTCATGTAGCAGCAAACCAATAGCTTTTGCAAAAGCCACATTCAGTAATATCCACTTACAATTTTTTGGCCATAACTGAATCAAATGTCCACACTATACATGCAAAAAAGCAAAAAGATGAAGTATTCTAACAGAGAAAACTGTTGCCTTCCTCACCCTGTGTCAAGCCAGTAGTCAAGGCCGCCATCACAGCAACCCGACCCACGCAGGTTCGCATTGGATTCGGACAGATGGCAATGAAACACCGGAGCCAAAAACTGGTGAGCCATCAACTTTAATTCTAGCTTGCACGCGGCGGACAAGCAAAAACACACACTGGGCTCCAAAACCCACACATTCAGTGCTCACAAAGCTACTGACTTATCCGAGTTTCCTAGAATCAAAGGTTTCTAGCTCACCAGACTTATTCACCACTGTTTCCCATCTCCTCCAGCACAAACTCTTAACAAACTGGCTTCTTCCTCAGCACTCTGCCATCTCGGCTGCTTCTCCTGGCCTTCACGTGGCCTTAATCTGCTCTCCTCTCTAATACCAACCTCAGGAACTCAGGAACCAAGAGAGAGAGAGCAAGCTCCCGGGCTGCCCCAGTTTATAGCATAGAAAATCCAAACCTTTAATCCAATTATACATAAAGAAAGTCTCTGATACAAAGCCACCCATCTGAGGCATAATGGGATTCCTCAGGAGAGTGCACCAACCTACATCATCCAATCAGTCAAGGGTGTGGGGAAGAGCTTACTCTTAAACTAAGCCTTAGGCTATAATGACCCGGCCTGCCCACAGCCTGCCCAGAACACACATTAATATCAACGAACTTCCATGTGGGCAGCACCATCTTTAACAAAGTGAGCATAATATATTTTATCTGCCCAACACCCTGTCTCCCAAATGTGGTCCTGTTAAAAAGGCAAAACTGAAGAATTGATATTGGTTGGGCAGTGTAAGGCCAGGGGCCACTACCATCGTGGCTATTCATATGCAGGTTTTCACTGAATTCAGGCAGATGGTAAAGAAACAATGGAGTCAGAGGATGGTGGACCATTCTGAATATTGGTGTCTCAGCAAGACAGGAAAGCCACAAGAGAAGCTAAGGGAAAAGCAGAAAACCTGCTTTTCCCATGGAGAGCAAGGGATCAAGGAGGAGAGAAATAAGAAACCCTCCTGCACCTCTAGGTGGTGGGGGCAGAATCTCTCTTCCAGTAAACATCAGCAAGACAATGGCCCCTCCCAATCAGGAAGGCGACCTGCAACCTCACAGACCACTATATCTGGAGCAGCCCATCCCCCAATGCAAACTATAAGCGAGCAAACATATACATCATATTTACAAACTTATTTGACCAACAGACAGCAAATAGAATTTGCCACACTATTAACTCATTTAATCCTCACAGCAATACAATTAGGTCTGCACTCATATCTGTAGTCACAGAGGGACAAGTGAAGGGTTAGAAAATTAAGCATACTTTCCCACAGCAAACAATTTATCAGGTAGATATTAGTATATTCCCATTTTACACATGAGGAAATTGAGTATTATAAAATTTAAGTCACTTTTCCAGAAATCAGGATTCAAGCTTGCCATATCTGATTATAGAAATACACAATTATATCCCTAATACCCAGACAATAACTACAGTTTCCTTGTTTCCACTCTGTCTCTTATATCCTGTAAGTGGATAAATTCTAACATATACTTTTAATTGTGTCTTCGGTCTGACCATAAACCTACCATTACCCTTCCAACAGATGCTTTTTGGGATCTTCCTGTATCACAACTGTAAGCTTGCCCTAACTTCCAGGCATAGATGTAGTAGAAGGCTCCTGTGAATAATAGCAGCACCTTAAACACCTACCACTTATCTCCACTTTTCACCTTCAGAGCTTTCTCCAAAGTTGAAGGCATTTTCTCAGCCTGTGCACATGGTAAACTGAAGATGAACAACCTTTAAAAAATAGAAAAAGTGAATTAGGGGATCTATGCTCCAGCCTCTCTCCCTTTGGAGGGACAGTTAAAAGGCAATTTTTACATGGCTCCTGTGGTGACCATGGTGATGTCCCTTGAAGAAGTTCAAGTACAAAGAGCATCATTGACTCAAGACCCCAACTTCCATGCTCTGAAGTCCATCTCTATTCTTATACTGAGGTCAAGCTGCTTCCATCTAAATACAGGGCAGGTCTGTGCCTGGGAGACATGGGAAAACTTTGATGACTTTAACTCTAGGACTTCCCAAATGCATTGCTAAAATTTCTTTAGACAATATGACAGACAATCTAGGGTGCTTCAATCCACTCATTTTACCTTACAGACTGTAAGGCCAGTAGCCACGGCAACCATCACAGCCGCCTGGCTCTCACAGGCTTGCATTTAATCTGGACAGATCGTAAAGAAACAATTGAACCAAAAGCTGCTGGTCCATTTTCCTTCATTCTAGACTTGCATTTGGCAAGCTAGTAAAAACACACAGCGGGAAAACACTTCCCTTTTCATTCAGGGCTCCCAAAGCCACCGACTCATTCGAGTTTTCCTAGAATCAAAGGTTTCCACCTCACCAATCTTACTTACCTCTGTTTCCCATCTCCTTCTCCTGCACAAACTGGCTTTTCCTTCACCATTTCTCCATTTTGGTTGCCTCCTCCAAGTGGCCTCCCAACCCTGCTGTATACAGCATGGGCTCCTCCTCCCTACAACAACATGATCACTCTCCCCAAAATGGCCTCCTAGCTCCTCCTTTTAAAACCTTTGTGGTGTTAAAGCCCCTCCCCCAGCAATAAGCATAACCAAGCCCCTTCCCCAGCAAAAGGGCAATTAGCTATATCACGTGAGAGCAGCAGCTATCTTTAACAGAGTGAGCAAAAAATAACTTATCTGCCCACCATAGACATTTCCCATAATAAAATCATTGCATGTTTCATGTAAGCTTAATGTCTCTTTCTTGAAAGACTCATACTACCACAGCTGCTCATCTCATCCCTATTGGAATTGATCTAGTACTGCTCACAGCAATAACCAGCTCCATCATGCACCTGCTATTGGCACTTCTTCCTTTGCTGTCTCGCTTTCTCATTCCCTCACTCCTGTTTCCTAGAATCACTTTTCTAATAAACTCCTTGAAGTCCCCAGGGTCCTATTTTTGGGGACACCTAACCTAAAACAAACCTGTTCCTACAGAATAACATTACTAGATAAACCTCTTGGGTATACATTCAGAGTCTGACACAATTTGTACTGAAAATACTATTATCCTTTTTTTCTATTTGTCTCCCATCCTAGCATTCAGTCAGCTTCTCTTATTCACAATTTCCCTGTGTCCTCTCCTAGGTATTTATGCCTGTACCATTTTGAAATACAGTAATGCCTGTCTCTCATTATCTGGTACCATAGTACAGTATCATTCCTCAACAATATATGTTACCCCTCCATTTCCCCACCTTTTTAAACTATGGTGTGACCAACTAATTTGCCTAGCCAATAAAATGTAAAGGAAACAATAGGTATTACTTTTAAGTGGAAGCTTTAACAGCCAGACCTTGCTTCACTATGCTTTCTTTCCCTCTTTCACAAAGGCAAGTAATATTAATCAGATGTGGAATTTTCATCATTTGGGGACCTATTATGATAAAGGTGTGGAGCAGTCACACCTAAACCATAATGAACATAAACCGTAGGTAATAAAGATTTACAGTGATACCTTGACACACGAGCACTTTAAATCACGAGCAGTCACTCACAGGATTTTTTGCTTTAAGTCACGAGCGGATATTTGAATCCTGAGCTTCCAACACCCTCCACTAGATAGCCTGCCGAACATTTTGAAAGGGAGGAAAAAACAAACTTCTATGGAAAGGTTTTTGTTGAAACCGCCTCTAAGTGAAAGCAAGGAAAGTGTGGCGAAAAAGCCAAAAGTCAGTGAAGAAAATGGTGATTATTGGGCAAATGAGTTTGTAAAATTTGTATTTTCTGAGTTTGCTCACTTTTATTGTTAAAAATGGCACTGGGCAGCTGTCTGTGAAATTGCTAATTACCTTCCTGCTTGGGAAAAATATTGTTATACTAATGTTGCTGGAGGAGGGGTTTTAGCACCAAAAAAGTTTTGATAAGAGCAGAGAAGAAGGGAAGGCGAAGGAAGCCATACAATGATGATTAAGCAAAGTATAAAAATAGCAATTAAGTTTAGCAATAAAGTTACATATCATACGTAGTGTGTAAATTAAATTTTGCAATTAAATGTAGCATTAAGTGTGTAGAATAAATAAAAAAAGAAATGCCTGGCCTGTGGTGGCGCAGTGGATAAAGTGTTGACCTGGAACGCTGAGGTTGCTTGTTCAAAACCCTGGGCTTGCCTGGTCAAGGCACATATGGGAGATGATGCTTCCTGCTCCTCCCCCTTCTCTCTCTCTCCCTCATTTTCTCTCTCTCTCTCTCTCTCTCTCTCTCTCTCTTCTCTAAAATGAATAAATAATAAAAAGTAAATAAAATGAATAAATAAAGAAGTGTGTAGAGAGTAAGTTATGTTAAGCAATAGCGCACGAAATGAAAACCTTCTCCGCCGTCTCCTCCCCCTCTGCCAGCATCTTCGCCAGACCTTGAAAGTAAATATGCTTCATAAACCAGTTTATTCCTTTACATTCTCTCTTATTATGTGTGTGTGTGTGTGTGTGTGTATATATGTTATTTATAAAATGCATTTTCTTATTTAAAAGCATATAAAACAAAAAATTTGTGTGGTTTTTGGGGGTCGGAACAGATTCATTGCATTCCCATTAATTTAAATGGGTAAATTTGATTTGACACACAAGTAAATTGAGTCATGAGCTCGGCCTTGAAACAAACTCATGTATCAAGGTACTACTGTATTGTCATAAACCACTGAGATTGGGGATCATTTGTTACTGAAGCAAATTTAAGACTCCCGACAAGTACATAATGCTCTATTTGAGCTGGCTAGAACTTTACAGACTGACTGACCCACCTGTCTCCCACAAGACAGATGAAACATACTGCCTCAGTTATTCCTAAATCATTTCTATTTTCTAGTCCTTGAAGACTTTATCCCCATTTGTATCCCATCTTATTTTTTTCTGATATATACCCCTGGCATTGATAACGGTAAATTCTACTTCAAGTATACATTCTAAAAATTTAGGTGCCAAATGGCTTCTGTAAGTAATTTTTCTCCATCTCATTATATTCTGTAGAAAACAACTTCATCCCACTTGTATGTGGGCCATAGTCAGACTTGTCAAAATGGAAGCAAATACTTTGTTTTTGGAAGTTATATCAGCATCTTAAAATTTTTCTTCTTCATTACACAGTTTAAGAAGTACATCACAGGAAAGAGTAATATAGTCAATGAAATAATTAAGGATTTAGGCATAAGTCATAACTACAGTGATACACAAAGTCACAAAAAGTAGGCTAATATATAATCGTAAAATTTGTTTCTAAAATGCACATACATATCTCAATGTTAAATGACAACTAAGTCATTACATTAGAAAAGTAAACAGAACTAGATCAGGAAGCAAAATATAGTATTATTTTTGTTACTTCTAACTGATGTATGTAATTTAAGAAGCTAACATTAACCATTCATTTTCTGAGCATCATTTTAGATTTACATTTTGTTCTATTTTAAGAGTAAAGTGCTAAGAAAAGCAGAATGTATTTTTTTGTTATGTTTAACTGCCCCTTCCCCAAAAAATACCACAAGTACTTTAAAATATGAATGTACGATGATCTGTGTACCAAGTATGCAGGTGTTTTAACCTACCCTTTTCTTAAGAAAAGTAGCCCATATGAAACTGAACTCTATATACTGAGTCAAAGCCAATCAGTACTTGTTGTAATAAATATTCTTATGTACTTTTGACTCATTCAGTTTCTTCTTAGTCATAAGCTAGTTCTTCTCCCTGATGATGCCTGGTCTTTATCTATTAGTAGTTGTGTCATATTTTATATAAAGGTATTAAAATTCACAGCAGATATTTTGTTCAGAGATTATGAAAAAAAACAAACTGTTAGCAAAAAATATTGTAATAAAACAACTCCTGTGCTTATGGCAACTTTGAATTTATTATTTTAAAGTGTTGACTTATAGATACTCAGTCAACACTAATCAAGTTATTAGTATATGTAAAGTACCATAATATGACTCTCAGGAGAAAAACTACATTGAAAAATTGATAGTCTAATGGGCCAATGGGGTACACATGTCAAATCAATATGAGAAATACATAAGAACATATGGTAGCTTTATATACATTCATATGCATGCATATGTGGGACTATACATATGTGTGCATATTATGTTTGTATCTATGTAGAACCTCTATACATGTTGAAAATTTAATGTTTGAAGTAATAATCATTCAATCCATTATGCACTCAGTAAATTTTTATTTAAAAATAAGTCAATGAATTAGACCTTAAAAATTAAAAACCAACCCTGGTTGGTCAGCTCAGTGGATAGAGCATCAGCCGTGTATGTGGACATCTCAGGTTTAATCCTGGTTAGGGCACACATGAGAAGCGACCATCTGCTTCTCTTCCCCTTCCACTCACCCTTCTCACTCTCATCTCTCGCAGTCAATGGCTCAATTAATTCGATAATTGGCCCTGGGTACTGAGTATAGTTCTATTTGTCCAAGCATTGCCTTTAGGCACTGAAGATAGTTCAGCTGGTGATTCAAGCATCAGCTCCAGACAGGGGGTGCTGGGTGGATCCCAGTAAGGGCACATGTAGGAGTTTGTCTCTATATCCTCTCCTCTCACTTAAGAAAAATAAAAAAAACAATTTTATAATTATCTTAGCAGACTGTACTTCCAAGCTTTACAAAGTTTGACCACTTGTATTACTAGCCAGAAGTAGTTTGGATGACTGTAGCTTATTTCTACAAATTAATTCCAACCTCTGAAAATAATTTGCACCACTAAGCATGTGTGTGAGAATATATCGTAAGTGCAGTTCCAAATATTTCAAAAGGTTTCAGGCATCAGACAGAAGTGCTGGAATAAGTGTTGAAAACTCTAAAGTGTTCTACTAAAGGGGATATGCTTTCATTTGAATAAATTCTAGAATGTTTATCATTTGTTCCCTTCATAAATTCTGTTTATCAGTTGTGATTGTCTAATAATCTGGAATGTCCAGCAGTAAAATGGACTTCTTCACAATCTATTGTGAAGTACCGTGGATGAAATCTATGTTGGTAACAATTATTGAAAATATTATATCAGAATAAAAAAAAAGGTCAATGATTATTAAGAAAGTATTCTAATTAGAAACAAACACATGCCCTATGTTCTAGAAATCAGATTTTACAGTTTATTCAAAGAATTTAGAGTCTAAGCTCTAAATAAAAGTTCAGTGAAGATAAAGGGTCCCTACAGCTACTGATGGTAGAGTAGCTGATTGTGGACTGCTTCTGTTAAGAACTGGAAAATTTACCCTAAACAATTTTTTAATGTGTTAAAGATATTGGAGAGCCAGAAAAGCAGCCAGGACTTGAGAACTTAGTATAACAAAGAAAAGAAAAGTTTTGATAGCTCTATAGATCTATGACATTTTTTTTCCTTTTAGGTATTTACCAGTATTTAAGTGACAGAGCTGGGATCCTAAGAAACAGATTAAACAGCAGTGGTGGATGGTCTGAAAACTGAGCAGAGCTTTCTAGAGTTCCACATGACTAGGGAAACAAGAATTAGAATACAGGACCAACCATAAAGGTAGGAGTCTATCGAGAATCTAAACTTTTAATTAGGACTCTACAAAGGCTATTCCATAGGGGCTAGCATTAATAAGAATTAGGTTAGTTATTACAAAGACTGAAATTCCATTTCAAACAAAATTATTCCTAAACTGAATCAGGTATTCTGTCCCTAGTTTAATTGCCTACCAGGAAGCAGAATAAAATTTCCCTGGAAGAAAATAATGTCAGCCAGAGCTTCAGATAATCACGGATTTTCATATGCAATGTCAAGCATTCAACCAAAGTCATCAGCCTTGCCAAGAGACAAGAACAAATAATTAAAAAAAAAGAGGGGAAAACATAATAGAAACAGATCCTTAGAAGATCAAAATATTGCCTGACCAGGAGGTAGTGCAGTGGATAGAGCATTGGACTGGGCCACAGAGGACCCAGGTTCAAAACCCTGAGGTCACAGTTTGAGCGTGGGTCTCACCCAGCTTGCACGCAATTGTCACTGGCTTGATCAAGGGATCACTCGCTCTGCTGTAGCTCCCTGTCAAGGCACATATGAGAAGCAATCATTGAACAACTAAGGTGTTGCAATGAAGAACTGATGCTTCTTATCTCTCTCTCTTCCTGTCTGTCTGTACTTGTCTGTCCCTATTTGTCCCTCTTTCTGACTCTCCCTCTCTTTCTCTGTCAAAAAAAAAGGATCACAATATTGACTTTAAAATAATTACAATTAGTATGTTTAGTAAAATAGATAAAGAATTTCACCAAAAATGTAGAATTCATAAAGAAAAATTAATTGGAAATTATAGAACATAAAGACATAACAATATTAAGAATAAAACAAATATGTAAAAACTTTTTATCAATCAGAATAATTTATTAAAAATAAAATATTCATCCTGAATGAATAGAAAAAAACAATAGACAATAGAGAATAAGTATAAGAGACCTGTGGGAAATAATGAAAATGTCTAATATAAAGGCAATGGAAATCCCAAGTAGAGTAAACAAAGAGGATGGTCGAAACAACATTTTAAAATATCCCAAAACTTATGAAAGATATCAAGTTAAAGATTTAAAGTGGCTATAAAAATCTCACACAGAATTTTTAAAAAGTTAAATAAGTAAGCACAGCTATGCATATTATAACTCAAATTGCTAAAAATTATAATTTAGAGGTATACAAACTATTTCTGTAAAGGGCCAGACAGAAAATATGTGAGGTGTTGAGGACCATACTATACTATCCCTGTTGCAACTATTCAACTCTGCCATAAGCAGTCATAAATAATATGTAAACAAATGGGAATGGTTATGTTCGAGTAAGCAGGCAGTGGGCCAGATTTGGTCCATGGCCATAATTTGCTACAGACAAAGAGGAAATTTTAAAAGCAGCCAGAGAAAAGAAAACATCACTTTGAACAAAGCAGCAGGACTGATAGTTGAATTCTCAGAAGTGATGAAAACTAGAAGAAAATAAAATTGCTTTTTAACTTGCTGAGTAAAATAAATGCCAGACTTCCAACTCAATCTTAAAGAATGTGAACTATCTCTCAAAAATGAAGGCAACATACAGATCTTTCCAGGAAAGCAAAAACTAAGACTATTTGTCAACAGAAAATTCTCACTATAAGAAATACTAAAGAGAATACTTCAGAGAGAAGTAAAACCATCCCAGGCAGAAGCACGGAAACAAAGGAAGAAATGAAAATTGCTAAATAAGATAAATATGTGGCAGTGGCTAAATGGATTCTTATTGTAATAAACAATACTAAATATGTCTTACATAGATTAAACTATGTGTACACTTAAAATACAAGACAAAAATAACACAGGGAACAGGTGGAATTAAATAAAATTAGAGAGTACAAACATGTAAGAATTGTCTGGAAAGTGGTGAAACTCTTATTCTATTTTATATTCTCTTAACTGAAAGACACATTTTTAATCTTTGGTATATATACACTAAAATAATAGTAAGAAGACTTTATAAACAATAAAAAGAGAGAAAATAAAATATTTTTGAAAGCTTTGATTAGATAAGACAAAATATGTAGAAAAGAACATAAAACAGAAAAAAACAAATATAAAAAGAGTAGTATGATAGACTTAAAATTATTTAAATTACCATGCATTAAATGTAAATAGATCAAATGGGAACAAAACAATGGTCAGTATGGATAAAAAGCTAACAATCTGCTTAACATAAAGGTGACATACCACCTGACCAGGCAGTGGCACAGTGGATAGAACGTCGGAATGGGATGCAGAAAACCCAGGTTCGAGACCCCAAGGTCACCAGCTTGAGAACGGGCCCATCTGGCTTGAGCAAAAGCTCGCCAGTTTGGACCCAAGGTTGCTAGCTCCAGCAAGGGGTTGCTTGGTTTGCTGAAGGCCCGCGGTCAAGGCACATGTGAGAGAGCAATCAATGAACAACTATGGTGTTGCAATGGCAATGAGAAACTAATGATGGATGCTTCTCACCTCTCTCCATTCCTGTCTGTCTGTCCCTATCTATTCCTCTCTCTGACTCTCTCTCTTTCTCTGAAAAAAAAAAAAAAATAAAAAGATAAATAAATAAAGGCGACACACCTTAAATATAGAAAAAGAAAACATAAAACAATAAAAGAATAGGTAAAGTCTTGTCATACAAATACCAACCTAAAATAGTTGATATAAATATATTAAAATCAAACAAATAGACTTTGAGATAATGTAATACTTGATATAACAAAGAGCATTTCATGTTGACATAGAGAGCAAAACCAAACCTGAAAATTAAAATGTTACTTGTAGGCCTCTAAAAATATATTTTAAACATACATAAAGCAAAAATAAAGAATGATTAGAGAAATTTATAATAAAAAAACAGATGTTTATTCATATTTTAACAATTATAAGAATAAATAAAAAGTAAAGCTATATTACATATGAATAAATAACATGCAATTAGCACATATAGAAACTGCACTCTGTGAAAGAATGCACAGTTCCTCATAATACACATAGGATATTTATAAAAATTTATATTATCAAAGCTATACCAGAAAGCAAGTATCAACAAATTGGAAAATAATGGAACCACTCAGTACGTGTTTTCTGACTAAAATGGAATTAAGCCAGAACAAGTACACAAAAGACAACTAGAAAACTGAAAACTCCAAATGCTTAGAAAATAATGACTTTCAGAGTAACTCAAGGGTGAAAGAAGAAATCCTCAGTGGAAATTAGAATGTGAAAATTATTAAGTTTAAACTGAATAAAAATGATAATAAAGCATGTTAAGAATTGTAGGGTATTGGTAGTGTACTTGCAAAGATATTTAGATTTAAATACATGTATTAAAATAAAAGACAGCCTGAAATAGATCTACAAAATACTCACCTCAAGAAAATAACAAAGGTGCCTGTTGGGCAGATAAAATATATTATGCTCACTTTGTTAAAGATGGCACTGCCCACGTGGAAGCCCATTGTCCGGGTGATTGCTTGGGATGGGTGTGATTATGTTAAAATGGGGGGGGGGGATGAGGCTGTAAGCAGGCAGAGTCATTATAGCCCAAGGCTTAGTTTTGTGGGGGGTTTTTTGTTTGTTTTTTGTTGCTGTTGTTGTTGCAAATTGTGTTTATTACAGAAGGTTCCTGAACTTTCATCGATCCAGTAGCTTTTTTGCTGACAATGAAGAGTTCTAGTTTGTTTTAAAACAAACAGGTAAAAACTACAGCACTTAACTAAAATCCAAACACTTCTCATACCAGCTGATCCCCCCCTTCCACAGCTAAGAACGGCAAAATGCTATGTCACTATATACAAAAACAAGACAACCTGAAGCTAAATGGATGCCCACTGCAGTGTCCACAGGTCCAGCCTCACGGTGAACGCCCTGAGCTACAGCCCCTCCAAAAGGCATCTTCCTCACATTCTCAACGCCAAGCAAAGAGCATCAAGAGCTTGTCTTGGTTGTTTTGTTCTTTTTACAAACTATAGATATGTACAGTTGATAACTCAGAATTTCTAGACAATAACCATAGATACCAGACTAAGCTTTTCCCTCCCTTTTTTGATGTGGGGTGGTGCGCTCTTATGAGGAATCCCATTTATGCCTTAGATAAGTGGCTTTGTATCAGAGACTTCCTTATTTGTATACTGGCTTAAAGGCTTTAATTTCTACACTATAAAATAAGGGAGACCAGGGGCTCTCTATCTTGGTTCCTGAAATTAGTATCGCAGAGAAGAGGCAGCCAAGATGGCAGAGTGCTGAAGGAGAAGCCAGTTTGTGCAGAGAGAGGGAGATGGGGAACAGAGGTGAATAAGGCTGGTGAGGTAGAAACCTTTGATTCTAGGAATACTCAGATGAGTCAGTGGCTTTGGGAACCCTGAATGGAAAGGGAAGTGTTTTCCCACTGAGTGTATTTCTCGCCCACCGGTGTGAGCTAGGATTAAAGGTAATGGCCCGCCAGTTCTTGGCTTCATTGTTTCATTACCAACTGTTCGAATCAAATGCAAACCTGCATGGGCCAGGCAGCTGTGATAGTGGCCGTGGCTACTGGCCATACAAAAGCAATATAATTGAACACAAGATTTAAATGCAGAAAATAAAAACATTCAAAATTTTGTTTTTTAAAAATAATAATATAAATAACAGGCTAATCAAGAATAAAACGATGAATTACAAAATAACAAAAAGAATAGATATCACTAAGATCTTACAGACATTACAAAGAAATAAAGGGTTATTATGAACAAGTATATGCAGATAAAAATGAAACTATAGAAGAAAAAATTTAAAATATAGATAAGCATGCCTATCAAAACTAATACAGAAAAAAATAAAGAATATGAATAATTTTATATGAGATAAATTGAGCCCATAAGAAATTTTTCTGGTGTATAAGGCTCCACTAATAACTTTCCTCAAAATCTTAATAAAGAAAAGTACCATTCTGACACAAAAGTATTGCAAAGGAAAGTAGAGAAATTCCCATATTAACCTGTTTTATGCATCCAGTATATACTTGACTCAACAAACCAATATGGAAAAGGAAACTTATAGGCTAATACTCGTCAGAACTTACATTCAAACATATTTTAGAAATTAAATTAAAGTATATATAGAATAAATAATATATCATGATCAAGTAAGGTTTATTTCATGATTTCAAATTTGATGTAACTAAGACTATACTTTCAGGGATCATTTCTATATTTTGTCAAATTTGATATAACATTAAAAATATTAAACTATGATAAATGCAATTAGCAGTCTTTCCCTTTTACATTCCATAAAATGCCACTCACTTTAGAGACGCAAGAGTTTTGCTTTGCTCTCAACAACCAGACTACACCATTAAAATAGCACTTATCACCCACTTGTATAAAGAATCATGACATTTCTCATATAATGGACTCCAGGGAAAATCTAAATTTGGCATTACATTTGGGCATCTGTTGTATCTTTAACTTCACCTTTAAAACATTTACCAGTAATATAGTAATACATTCTTATTAATGGAAGTACAACTAGTACAAGTAAAGTAGAAGTTCTACTTGAAGCTCCAATATTCTCTAATTCCTAAGTTCCAGTTAGTTGACCCTCCAGAGGCCACCATTTTGATCAATGTGGAGCAGGGGTTCAGAATGTCAGCACAACTGACTGATGTTGCAGGTGGGATCACTCTTGGTTAAGGGGCTGTCCTAAAGAATCCCTGACTTCTATCCCCTACATGTCAGTAGCTTTCCCCTGCCCCCATCTCTGACAACCCAAACTGTTTCTAGATATTGCCAAATGTTCCGGGGGGGGGGGGGTAAAATCGGTCCTGATTTAGAACTGCTAACTAGATTATATCATTTGAGACTTTTTATCATAGTTTTATATACAGTATAGCACTTTATATGTAGATACAGAAATATGTAGGGATCTGTGTATATATTTACATAAATCCATATGTAGAGATATTATAGTATTTTCTTCAACCTTCATGTATATGATATATATTATATATATTTATTCTGCATTGTGATTCTTTTCATTAACAGTAGATATTACAAATATTTTAACATCAGTTCTTTATTCTTTTTATTTGCTGTTATTTCTTTAAAAGAATTTATTTTTTTAACCACAAACATAAAAATTGACTTAGCTACATTCAACCTGCTAGACAAAATGTTCCACATATTTGCTCCCAGTTGTGTCTAAAATGAATGCCTTTTTGCCTTTTTAGTCTGTGTGAGAGTCTCTTTTGCTTTTTATTTCTACTGGACAAAATAAAAATATGCAATACCAATATTTCAAAATGCCCTCAGTAATCTCTTACATGGTCTCTATATTATCTCCACCCCTCTCCTGGTCTTTCTGATGAAGAAGCCATATTATCTAGGTGTATAAATAAGCCTCGGGTTTCATTCATGCAGTACCTATCACAGTCTGTTCTCTTTCCTTGGGCATCTTCAGGCTAAGCATTATTGCAGCTATAAATCACCCACTCACAGACTCATTTCCCCGAAAGGGCCTAAGAGCCTCTTGTGTGTTCTCTAGTTGAGAAAAAAATTAATCTGAGCGAGAAGCTGTGTGGTGAAATAGAAAAGATTCTAGATCAGAAGTGAAAACAGGCAGGTTCTGCTTTGATACAGCCCAAGCAAGTTGCTTTGTACCCTGAGCCTCAGTTTCCTCATTGGAGTGAGAAGGATTTGAGTAAGATGGTCTTGAGGCTGAAGCTCTGAGGCTTCATGACTCCATTTAGATTGGAAGACCAGTTTTGTGTGTTACATTCAGCTGGTTGATAATTACCCTACTGAGCATCATGCTCTCTGTGTAGACAAAGTAGAGCTGGGAGTTAGAGCAGTTTCCTGGTCAATTCGTTAGATAGCCCAATAATGAAAAACAAAATGTATTTTAGGCTGGCTTATCAGAAGTATTAAAAAATATTTTGTTTTAACTCTCAATTGAACTGAGCCTTTACCAGTTCATAGTGCTTTTTAATAGTCAAAATGTCCATTATGTACATCCAATCACCAAGTATTTAAATATTTATAATTATATCTGTTAATTATTTCTTGGTAAAGTTAAAAATGTTCATTATATTTATATCATAGTATGAGTTATGATTTTCTACATTTAAACTAGCTGGCTATCTTAAAAATTGAATTAAATGAATCATTTTTTGAATGAATAGAAGCTTGGTTATTGGTCTGAATTCAATTAACCAGATATTTTGTAAATCACTTTGTGAGTGGGCCAGACCTAGCTTTCTCATGGCAGTTATAAAATAAGGGGTTTTTTGTTCTCAAAAAATATACACTGATATACTCAGTGTCCCTAGGGAATCTCTTATGTAAAAATGATCACAATTTTGATTCTGTAACTCCAAACTCTTAACATAAATGATTGAATCACAAGAAGTAGAAGCAGCCAATATAGGCTGCAAAGTAACATATGGGAGAGTCTGAATAAAGAGAATCTTCTTCATGAGGAACAATAATGGTCAATTACATCAATCAGATCCTTAAGCAAAATCAGTAGAAATAGTTCTAGTAACTTGACTAAGAACATTTTCCAAGAGAGAAATAGAAATGATAATTGATGAATCCAATATAAAATTTAAAAGAATTAAAAATAACTCAAAGATCAGAAGAAAAATCCCCACAAATCTTTTGTACTAGAGATTATTTATTTAATAATTAAATTAAATAAAACAAGAGCTCCAAGGTAAGATAATTTTAAAAAGATAAATAAAAAGGAATTTCAGAGCTGAAATAAATTTAAGATTAAGACTTCATGAGGTAATTGGGAGTAGTAGTTAGAGGAAATAGGAGAATGCTAGTTTTCTAATATTTTAATAAGGAAGGTAAGAGATAAAAATGTAATATTTAAGAAGAATAATAACCAATTTCAATAGTTTTTTCAATATTATCTTTTAACTTTGGACAGATCATTGAGAAAAACAATACATTGTATAGCAGATATTTATTTGAAATTCAATTTCTTGTTTCTTTAAGTTTCTTTTATTTTTGTTGAACTTGCATAAAATTAAACTAACCATTCTGATAATTAACATTTTTAAAATAATGGCATTTTACAGAGTTTTTCTGGTTTATAATGATATGTCTGTCTTCATAGTACACAAAGACAATTGGAATGGCATCCACCTGATGGTAATAATAGTTATTTCTGGAGAGTAGAATTGGTTTTAGCTGATTTTTAAATTTTTTGCTGTATGCTTTTCTACATTTCATTAATTCCTTAATGTGAGCATATATCAGTTTCAAAAAAGTAAATCCATTTAGAAAACGTGATCAGGTAGAGTGTGTTCCAAACCCTGAGATGAGGCATACAAACATCTCATTTCCTCTTTCTACAATTGTGATCAGAGACTATTATAAGGAGAATCAGACAATAATACAGATATCTTTAGTTCTCAGAAATGAACACTAAGAATTTTTGGATATTCTCACAGTATCATCAAAACTTTGGAATTTCAGTGACTATCTGGTTCAAATGTATGCCTACACTTTTATTTTTTAAATTTGGGGATTTGTGTATCCTTGTTAGAAGCTGGAGTACACTATAGATTTTGTCAAAAAAGAAAAAAAAGTAAAGAAGATACATAAACGATTTTATACACATGAGGGAGTCCTTGGGATCCTGAAATTGACCAATTGACCCACTGGCACCAGACAACAACCCTGTGAGCGCTACATGTCTCTGCAAATAGTGTCATTTTGACATCTTAGCTCCCAGACTGTACTTTGCCAGCCCTTCCCCATTGTTTAGGTCTGGCCCACTCACAAAGTGATTTACAAAATATCTGGTTAATTGAATTCGGACCAATAACCAAGCTTCTATTCATTCAAAAAAAAATGATTCATTAAATTCAGTTTTTAAGATATCCAAGTAGTTTAAATGTAGAAAAATTATCTCACTCTTGTGTACCTCTGTACGTATCTGAGGTTACATATTATAATCAAAAGCATGAGATTCACATGTCAAAAATGACACATGGACCCAATAACTAGAACAGAGATGTATTGTTGATGCTAAAAATAAATTATCTTCCACAAGAGCATAGATCAGACAAATCATTCTCTGAGGACATGCATAAGGCTTTATAAATGATACCTACACAGCTGCTGAGGTAATCAAGGACAGTCATTGAGCATTATTTGTCTTGAGAATCACAACATTTCAAGACAGAAAAAATTGAGAACAAATGAGTCTGACTCCATGTTTTTGCCACTGCAGAATTGCTGTCTGCCACCAAATCTATGCATTTTTCCACTCCAGATTCAAGTTCCCAAGGTGACAGCAATTCCGTCACTTGCCTAAGGAGATGAGTTGATCATCTAACACTGCCAGCAAGATGTCGCTGAGAATAAGCCTAAATGTTTTCATTATTTTCATCCCATTACTCTTAGTTATCCCCTACTGGGCCATTTTAAATACTGTAATTTCACTCTCTTCTGTTTTTATTTCTGTTAAATATTCACAGGATATCATTATCTCCACCTGTATTTGTCCCTAAGCATTTTTAATCTTTTCTCATAAGTAAGCCTTCCACCATGTTTTTTCTCTGAAGACATAAGTGAGTATAAGGGTACCTTCCACTTTTCTTTATCGTATAGAAAAATATGTTCATTTATAAAAGTTTCCCAGGAGATTAATCACCTAGATGCCGGGGAGCTGGAAGGTTTTGACAATACATTACTTGCTCGGCTGATGATGCTTGAATTTGGGAGCTATTCTCATAAAATTGGTCCCAATGGATCATTTGACACAGAGTATGGTGTTGACAATATTGCAGAGAATCCTTCATTGGCTGGCTTTTTCAAAGCACACCACAGCAGTGAGGTCATGAGCTTCAACTTGGATGCCAGCAAGAAATTCATGAGATGTATCTCTAATGAGAATTAGAATGGAGAGTTTATTGGGAAGTGATGAGTTCAGTTTCGATTACTCAACTGTTCTACAGGCTGCCATGGCCAACAGTTACCCATAAAACATATTGCTTGCACCCAAAATGCACCTGTGATTCCTCTTCTCATTTGGAAAGCTCTGAGACATGTGTGGATGATGATAGACTAATGTTTTCATGCTCTCTGAACTACAAGAGAACATTACTGTTCAATTTCCTAATTCAGATTAAGTCCTAGGGCTTAACTGCACATGTATCAAAATGGTACAAAACCCCTCTGTGACAATGAATTGAAAAGTATCTATCTATAAATTAACACTTCCTCCCTCCCCCTCTATATGTTATACAGTTGGGTCACAGAAGCAGAAGAGCTATTGGAACCATGATTTTCCTGGGTTAGATAGTACACAATGTAACAGAGGTCTCTAGAACAAAGCATCTTTTGAATCCCAAACACAACAGAAATAGTATTCTAAAAAGTATAAGTTTTCAAAAAATGGTGGAATTCTTCTCAGAAAATGATAAAGGCAATATTTATTGTCCTCACCTATTCCCCATCATTTTCTGTCACCTTCCATAAGCCATTCTAGAATACTGCATGCTAGATTTTCCTACATGGCTAGTTTTTTTTTTTTTTTTGCTTGTTTGCTGTTTGTTTGTTCTTTTCAACTTTATTCACTTCTTCTCTTCTTATCTCTCTGAATATGGCTGTTCCCCCAAGAACTGTTTTCTTGAAGTGGATGTTTCATTTCTCATTGGGAATTCATACTCAATTTTATGTCATCTGTTAGCATTATATGAGTGGCTTTCAAAGCTCTATTCTATCCCAGAGGTACAGCCTACATATCCAACTGCCTGCTGGAAATCACCTGAAATTCTCACAAGCAACTTAAATGTGGAATAGCTCAAACTAAATTAAACTTTCCACCCTAACTCTCCTAATTTTGCTTAATATCTTCATTTTTTTCCCATTTATCACATTCCAAAACCTAGTATCATCTATGAATCTTTTTATTTTATTTGTTTGTTTGAGTGAAAGAGAGGGCCAGACAGACAAGAAGGGAGAGAGATGAGAAGCATCAACTTGTAGTTGCAGCACTTAGTTTTTCATTGATTGCTTTCTCATATGTGCCTTGAGGGGGGTGGAGGTGGGGTGCAGCTGAGCCAGTGACCCCTTAACTCAAGCCAGCAACCTTGTCATGTCTATGATCCCACGCTCAAGCCGGATGAGCCCACATGCAAGCCGGCGACCTTGGCCTTTTGAAACTGGGTCCTCTGCATTCCAGGTCTATGCTCTACCCACTGCACCACTACCTGGTCAGGCTATAAATCATTCTTATTTCATTTCCTGCTTTCCCTTCTTACCTAATAATGCAGTTTTCTGCCATGTCCTACTTATTTTCAAAGGAAAATTCTTCAATGCATTTCCTAAGGTCTATTAAACTTGCTCTCTGCCCCACCTCCCATGTTCAATCTCTCCCTTCTCTAGTCAGTCTTTTTCATGAATGTCAATGTGTTATGTAGGAATAAGATTTTCAGTATTAAAGGTGTTTGACAAATATGACCTAAAAAAGATATGTAACTTCAGGAATTCTTTAAATATTATAATGTAGATTGTGGGATAGAATATACAATGTTTATGAAATTTATTGAGAAATGTATCTGTTTTTGAAAGAAAAGGTGCTTTTTGGAACACAAAGCATTTTATTAGATTTATCTACCTAAAATATTTACCTTCTAAAATAAATTTTAGTGAAATTTCTTGCTAAAATTCTCATCCTGAAATGTATTATTTTCCCAAGTGTAATATTAATAACTTTATCTGCTATTTCCTTTATACTTTGATATGGTCAAGTGATTAGCAAACATTCCCTTGTTTTCCCAGTGCTATACCCTTATTTATAATAGACAATTCAAACCAATACACTTCCTCCTTTCTCCTCATCCCACCCTGTAACCTTCGGTTAAAATTCATCCCCCCCCCTTCAAGGCCCATATTCAATGTCATTTTCTAAAAGGTAATTTTTCAAAGAAAGCTTCTTAAAAGGAAAACAACTACTAAATTCATTTGTTTTATATGAATATTATGTATGTGCATTTACATGTGGGGTATGTGTTAAAGCAATTCAATCTGCCTTACCTAATATAGGAATGTAGCATTTTCAAGGGAAGTACTGCTTTAACAAAAACTTATAGAAGTTATAGATGTGAAGAACTCACTGGATCCACAATGGGTCGTACAGAAATAGATTCCTCGGTCTAGAAAGTTGGAGACAGGTCTGGTAAAAACTGCCATCTACAATCACTGGGAAGGAAGATCAAGTGCATACTGAGCCTGCTGCTCTGGAAGCAGCAGACAGAATGTGTCAGAATAGCGGTGCTCACTGGTGGTTTCTTGCTGCTCATAGCAAGTAATTACAAGCAAGGGTTTGCAAACAGAAATTAAACAACATGACAGGACTTTAAGAAGCCGATTATTCATAGATTGCAAAGAATAGGAGACAATTTTTAAAAAGACCACTAAGATTTCCTGGTTTAAAAATATAGGAACTCAGCCTTGTGGCAAAGATAGATTAAGGTTGTTATATTTCTACCCCTGTCTTGTTTCAGATAGCCTCAAGGTAAGTGCTATTAATTTGAGAGAAAGAGGCATGGGGACAAGGAAGGCAAGAAATATGGAGGATGCATCTAGGCAAAAACTTAGGACATGGTTGCTGCTACCTAGAACTCCCTAGAAGCAAATAGATCAAAACTCTACTGAGGTTTTGAGAGAATTATATTGCCAATAAAACCACAAGCCCGACTGAAAGATACCTTTAACTGCTTAAGTCATAAAACACCCCATGGGCACAGAACTTGCACCAGCAGCAAGCAGGCTGCAAAGGCTCAGCACGGGCACCTCTGTGCGCTTCAGATGTGACCAGGAGAAAGAATCAGGTGAGGAAGAGCATGCTGGAGGGAGTTCCTCCCAGACAGCCAGCAGGAGAGTTCCCAGGATCCCATCATGGCACAGCACCAGACTGATGACTGTTCTGCATCCTCTTTTTATTTTATTTTTTAATTTAAATACTTTTCAATTACATTTTGCATTCAGTATTATTTTGTGTTAGAATAGGGTATACAGTGTAGTGGTTAGACAATTGTATAGTTTACAAAGTTTTCTCTTAGTATTTTCAGTACCGACCTGGCACCATACCTAGTCATCATAATACAGTGTGTCCGTAAAGTCGTGGAGCACTTCTGACCGGTGACTGGTCAAAAATGCACCATGACTTTATGGACACACTGTATTATTGACTATATTCCCTACGCTGCACTCTACATTCCTCGACTGTTCTGTAACTACCGATTTGTACTTCTTAATCCCTTCCCCTATTTCACCCAGTCCCCTGAACTCCATCCCCTACATCCTTCTCCTTTTAAATGGGAGTTTTTATCATGTGATCATCCTATCCCTGTTCCACTACTGTGCATTGTGCATGTCTAGAGGTTCTCAACCAGAGGTGAAATTATACCCAGGGGCCATTTGGCAACATCTGGAGACAGTTTTCAGAGTCATACTCAGGGGTGGGAGGCTGCCACTGGCATCAGTGATTAGAGGCAAAGAATGAGGCTAAACATCCCACATCACGTCGTGCTACATAAAGAACTATCCAAACCTATTTTCCTCCTTCAATTTTGCCATATGAGGTTAGATGAGTATATAAATAAGTCGAAAGTGAGCAGCAGTTTTGTGCATTATTTATAGGTGGCAATTTTAAGAGGGCAGGGGATTCCTGCTACACCGGATATTTAGACAAAACCCTATGTGATGACAGAGCCACAAAATGGAAAGACCCTGGGTATTTCATTCACTACCCACTGAGCAGAAGCACCATCTTAGAATGAGCACTTATAGTATATTCAAGTTCTACTTATTATAGTAGTCCTGCCTGCCTTCAGATGATACTTTAGTGTCCATACTTTAACATGTAAAGGTCTAAGACATGATTAGTTCCCCTTAGATACTTCTTCTATATTCATTTGCACATATCTTTTGTTCAGGTACACATTTCATTACTCAGAATTGTGAACAGGCTGTCTACATATACAGTAAATAAACAGCATGGCCCCTAACTTTAAGGAGCTTATAGGCTGTTGAGGAAATAAGTTGCTTAAATTCACAGTCAATGATACTGAACAAAGTTTCAGCAAACACGGTCCTTTGAAAGGCACTTTGGGTTTGTCCCTACATTTTCTATGCACAACAATAATTATAAACTTAAGTGCCAGCCATAACTTTCATATTAAACACAACCATTTTCTCCCTTGTCCACATCTGCGAGAGAAGGGGACAGTCTGTGAAATAATAAGGAAGGAAAGCATAGAGGAGAGAATCTTATGTGTCTGTAGGGAGAATCTGTCAAAAGGCAATCTGCTTTGGAAACTCTTCCTTCTTTCCTAAAATGATGGGGACAGGGTGCCACGCTCAGTAGTCACTAAGGAACCATTCATGAGCTAAAGTTTTAAAAAGGACATGCTGTTTCTAAATTCTAAGAATGTGAGGGTCCCAGGGTAACTAGGATGAAGTTAGGACAATACTTGAGGGACAACCACTCAGTTTGGCCAATAATCAGCAGAACAACAATAATAAAAAATAAATTAAAAAAAAAGCATGGTAGAATAATTGCTATCATTTTCCCATTTTTAACAACTCCCATTATCTAGCCTTTTAAAATGAGCTAAGCACTGTACTTAGTGCTTTGTATATAATACCCATTTAACCCCAACACTATTCTTATCTAATATTTACTCCATTTTACAAAATAAGAAAATTGGGGCTAAGAAAAGGAAAATGATATGTCCAAGGTCACACATTTGGTGGACTGGGAGTCAAGGAGATCACTGTGACTCCAGAAATATTTTGACCATGTGGTCAAGCCTTAGATATATGAAATTTGTCTTCAAGTAGAGGCCATCGGGCAGAAAGCACAGCATTGTGGAGGGAACGCACATGCTGACAGGAGTTGATCGGAGTCTGTCCCTGTTAACTATGACTGCATAACAAACTACTCTAAAACTTAGTGACTTAAAAATATTTTTATTTTCATTTTATTATTCAAAGAATCTTGAGGGCAAGAAATTCAGGAGCAACTCACTTGCACAGTTTAGAGGTGCACCATGTGGCATTAGCTGGAAGCCACCACCAAGGTCTTTTCATTCAAACATCTGGCACCTTGGTGCATCTCGGCCTCTGTATCTCTCACCACACTGCGTTTCCACACTCGATCTGGGCTTCTACAGCAAGGGAGCCTCAGGGTAGACAAGATTCTTATGAGACTGCTGGCTTCCAAGGAAAGACATGAGGCTGCCAGGACAGCTAAGATCCACACTCACTTCTACCACATCTATTATTAAGAGTGGTACAGAAGCTGCCTGGACTCAAGGAGGTGGTGAAATAGGCCCCACTGCCTGGTGGAGGAGTGGCCGGGCCACACTGCAAGAGGAACATGAGAAGTGGGAGGAAAGGGGTGTCATCTTTGGGAAAGACAGCCTGCTCCACAGTCAGACTCCCCAGGAGGCAGTGTGGTAGGGAACCCAGGAACTGGAACAAGTGGGACAGTATTAGACTCAGCATAAAGGTTTTCCTAACCAAAGACACCTCCCATTCAGCAGTGCCAACACAATGCCCAACGAAGCAACCACAAAGGGAAAAAGAACAGTAGTTTAAACCAGAGGTGGCTGTTAAAGGTAGGAAGACGTGGACTTCAGAAGGTGAGCTTGAGTGAAGTCCTTTAAATGCACAGACTGTTTATGTCCCTATCCACATGCCAAACCCTGTCTCAGGCACTCGGGATACAAAGATTATAACACAATTCCTGACTTTAAGAAGCTCAAAGTCCAAAGGGAGTGTTATGAGCCCTTTCAATCAATAGTTCCTATTGCCACCCCCCAAGGCTGAAATCGTGAAAATGGACAAAGCTGAAGCAAAAAAGAATCAGCACAAGGAGAGCTTTTGCCTCAAAACACATGGATTAGAAGAATGTGCCAATTCCTTGGTGAACTGGGACCACTTATTAAATGGGAATCCCACTTATATTAAACATAATTTACACACTTATATTTGTAAATCAAAGGCTGGGCAATACATGTTACTTATAGCACTACTCATTCTTCCCATCCCTCCTAATCATAGCACCATTTCCTCCTAAAGTTACCAGTGGCTTTAGTATTCTTTTAAATATACTCTGGGCAGCCACTGCAAATCTATCAAGTTACCATGCAGGAAGAGATCTCCTCGACATCATGTTGGTGTGAAGCATTTCTCAGCAAATGTTTTTGCTAACCTTCTGAGTTGACAACTGAACACACCAAAAAATGAGTCCCCATTCAATTAGAGCAGTGGTTCTTAACCTTTTTTGAGGTACCGAACCCACCAGTTTCATATGTGCATTTACTAAACCCTTCTTTAGTGATAAATAAAATATGATTTTTTTTTTCCAAATTCAAGACATAGGTATATGTTTTTTGACTGGTGCACAAAATCAGCCGTGCATGAACATCACCTTGCTCAAAGAACAAAACCAACAAAGTGCATGAACTCACAACAAATTACGGTATTACTTTATTCTGGCCTCCGTGGCAGAGGCTTCTCCAAACCCCTGAGACCGACTCATTGAACCCCTAGGGTTTGATAGAACCCAGGTTAAGAACCACTGAATTAGAGCATTTATCCCCATAGTAAATTACCTGGGGATTGTTTAAAAAATCCCATTGCCCAGCTGCACTACAAACCAATTAAATACATATTTCCAGGGAGCAACTATTTTTCTAAAGTTCTAGAGATGACAAGATGTAGCCGAGGTTGTGACCCATTCCATTGCCTAAACAAGAATGCATCCTTGAATTTCTGAAAACAAAGACTCTAATTATACAGCAGGCTCCCAAAGGGAGGCATTTGCTGATTAAGGCATTGTCAGATGACTGGATTTTATTCTCAGTTGGTTTAAACTTCCAACTGATCTCCAGATGTAGAATATTGCACACTTGCTTCTATGTTTATATTGCTGATAAAACCTCAAAATTAATCAGTACATAACAATCATGATTTTGTTGTGTTCTTGATCCTATCCATTTTTCATCTTACATTAAGCAGACTAAGGCGGCAGCAAGGAGTTTTAAAAATATAATAATATTGGACAAAGAAGTGTTAGGCTGGGTTTTTTTTCTCCTCTGTCTTACTTGACATATTGACATTATTGGAAAAAGTCACCGAAATAAAAACACCAGAGATAATAAAAATGCCCCCATTAGAAAGGAATTTATCACATCAAAATTAATGATTTTCAGCCAGTAACAATGCCACTCTTTGGATGTCAACTTAACTCAATTTCAATTTAACTCAGCCACTCTATCATCTGAATGAGAAGAACAGACAGAGATGAATTAAGGCGAGTCGGAGGCTGCTTATGCTATGTGCCCTGGGTAAGAATTAATACTGGAGAACTGTTTATCTCTTCCCAATCTCTCTCTTTTCTCTCTCTCCCTTCTGTAAGAATCATCTTGATGGAGGTGTCATTAAATTTATCTTATTCAATGGCTTTGATGTTCATTTTCTATCTACCTGGTCTCCTGATTCAGGGAACCAGGCTGGTAAATATAGAAAAGAGTGAGGAAAGAAGATGTTCATTATTTGATCAAGTAAATGCATTTCTAGCTCATCTCTGAACCCTAAATACTCAACGCAGTACTTTTCAAAATCTAGTTTTCAGATCACCTGAAGCAGTATGACCTAGAGGACTAGTTGTCACAGATTTCCCAAAGCTCTTGGTTTGAAAGTTCACCTCAGCCCTATTGATTCAAAACTCTACAGGAGGAACCTTGGCAACCTGCTTTTCAATGAGTATCCCATGGGGTTTTCTTGGGAAGTCTACATGGAAGATAGTGTTTTTCAGTCAAGTCTGGAAGAGTGGATAGGATTTATGGAAGTCAAGAGTGTTCCAGAGAATTCCATGAAGCAGAGGGAAATATGATGTAGCTATAAGACAATGTAATTTTATGCCTTCTTAAGTATCCAGTTTCTTTTACACTCTGAATATTTATTTTCCACTTTACTACCCTTACTTGTAAAAAAAAATCCTGTTTATTGTTTTAAAATAATTCTTGTTTCCAGGATCATTGTCATTGATTGCTAATGATCTCTGAATCTTTGTTTATAATTTCTCATATACTGTATTGAATGACTAAAACTTAGTTTAATGCTCACCATCAGTATTCTCATTTATCTAGATTCTGTAATAAGCTTAGGTAATAATAATATGAACAACTAAGTTGGCTCTAACTCAGGGGTTGGGAACCATTTTGGCTGAGAGAACCATGAATGCCACATATTTTAAAATGTAATTTCATGAGAGCCGTACAATGACCCGTGTACATTATGCATTATCCAATAAAAATTTGGTGTTCTGCCTGACCTGTGGTGGTGCAGTGGATAAAGCCGTTGACCTGGGAACACTGAGGTCGCCAGTTCAAAACCCTGCACTGGTTCAGTCAAGGCATATATGGGAGTTGATGCTTCCAGCTCCTCCCCCATTTCTCTCTCTCTCTCTCTCTCTCTCTCTCTCTCTCTCTCTCTCTCTCTCTCTCTCTCTGTGTCTCCTCTCTAAAATGAATAAAATTAAAAAAAAAAAAATTGGTGTTGTCCCGGAGGACAGCTGTGATTGGCTCCAGCCACCAGCAACCATGAACCTGAATGGATTGTAATACATGAGAATGTTTTATATTTTTAACATTATTTTTTTATTAAAGATTTGTCTGCAGGCAAGATGCAGCCATCAAAAGAGCCACATCTGGCTCACCAGCCATAGGTTCCCGACCCCTGCTCTAACTTATGCTATGCTAATGTGAAAACTTTAGCTGAATGACCCTTCTTGCTGGAATCAACTCTAATATGAAGTATTTTAGAAGATAATCTAGTGGTGCTTGCTCATCCAAGAATCAAATAAAAGGGTTTAAGAAGATGGCCTTCACATCATTCAGACCAGACTATCTATGAGACCCAACTGTGTGACCTTAGATAATACTCTTAATTTCTCTAAGTCCTCGTTTCCTCTTCTGTCAAATAGAGATAAGAATAATGACGTATTTTTTGTGATGATTAAGTAATATTATATGTAAAGTGCTTGAGAATGTATGAGACATGGTAAACATTCAACGAGTGGTAGTTATTATTTAGCCCATTGTCCATAGTTAATATATTAATTAAGATCAATTGGTGTGTTGGGATATTAGAGATCATGTGTTTGCAGGAGTTGGTAGAGTGGATAATAGGGTAGTTTCTGAAATCAGGCTGTTTGACTTTAAATCTCTCCAGACTTCAATATCAGCTAAGTAATCGCAAGCAGCTCACTTACATTCTCTCTTGAACTTCCTTGGCATCTGAAGGAGAAAAATAATAGCACTTTCTTCACAAAGTTCTCGTGAGAATTTAATTAGATCATCTATAGCATACATTCAGAATAATGCCTTAATAATTGATAGCGATAATTAACATAATGTAAACAAATGTTTCAATGAAATGTACTCTATATTTTGTGTTAAGTCCTGAAGAGGAAGGTGTCAAAACATAAATGTGAAACTTGTAAAGCATGGCTCATACAAATATAGGATGATTATATGACAGATTTAGTAATTCATTAATGAAGGAACCAGTAAAATTATAAAGCTGTGCCAAGATCACATAAAGAACTGAATATTTATTTATAAGCATTAAAAAACTTAGTGTTAGAATCAGCTTGCTAGGAAAACTGGTGAATGATCTATAACCTTTGAAGTTACCCTTTCTACCATACAGAACTCTACAAGAAAATATATAAGTTCATAGTATTTGGGTCGAATTAATTAGCAAAGAGCAAAATTAAACACCGGTACATTTTCCTAAAGGATGAAATGATTCTTGAAAGACATGAAAGCATGACTTTTAGTGGACACATTGTACACACTTTTGCCTTATTTCCCAGTTTTTAAAATGTCTTCTTAACAAATATAAAGTGTAGTTACCGTGGTAGTTAGGTTATTAACAGCTTGAGATAGGAATCTTATCTTTGTATTTTCAGTAGTCCTTGATTTATTTAATAACATCTATTAATTGTATATTATGAGTTTCTCAACAAGGGGCTGGGCATATGGAGATAATGTAGAAAGGATATATTCAATACATTCCTGTTGATACAGGGGCAGGATATGTACTTTAAATGCAAGTGGCCGAGGCCAGGCAGGTCCATATTGGATTGGGGCAGACGGCAGAAAAACTGCAGAGGCAGAAAGTGGTGGGCCATTCTCGTTTTAAAAAGTCTCGCAAAGGCAAGTACAAGCAAACAGGTGGGAAAAACTGCCTCTCATGGCAGCAAGCGAATGAGCAGCAAAAGAACCGCTCACGGTGCTGGGCAGGCAATCCACACTCTGCCATCCGCCGCCCTGAGGGCAAGCACCCGTAGCCTTACATAGCCTATGCTCACATACCTCTGTCACATGCTTATGCACTAATCAGGCAAGGTGCAAGCAAACAAGCCAACACAGCGTTTTCCTAAGAGTCTAGACTCTGAAGTTAGGCTGTCTGGATTAGAATATCTGGCTGTGTGACCTTAGCAAATTTCTACTCCCTCTGAATGTCAGTTGCCTCAGTTTTAAAAGGAATATAAAAATGGCAATGCCTCATAAAATATGTTAAGGTTATTAAATGAATTAATACTTAGGAAAGTGCCTGGAACACAGTAAATTTAAAATGCTTGAACACAATAATGTTAGCTAGCATCATTATTACTTCTATAAAGGATTTCAAACTGTTTAACTAGATTTCAAAGACAAAACTTGCCTAATCTTAAAATATTTTTAATTGAATTTATTGAGGGGACACTGGTTAGCAAAATTATACAGGTTTCAGGTGCACAATTCTACAACACATCTTAACAATCTTGAAATCCTTTTTTTTTTTTTAACAATCTTGAAATCTTAACGAGAGACTATCATAATGGCTGGCCAATGAAAGGTACTCAATAAATATTTAGTAAATGGGTAAATGAATGAATATTAAATTTTTGTAATGCCTACAAATAAAGCAACCTATTTCTCTTCTTCTTTATATGACAGTTTTTAATGTAGACAATAGTTAATAGTTAAAACATTACTACAACCTCTCTGTGTTTCTTCAAACTTAACTTCAATAGGTCAGCTTAACACAGCGTACCCATAGACCTAGCTCCTATGACTTGCTAAAAAGTATTGAAAATTCTGTTTCAAACAAATTACTGAGCTGAGACTTAATTATAAGAACTAGAGATACCAAATAAAATTGTTCAGTAAATGTTGTTTAGTTTTCAGCCCATTGTTTGTTTATAACCTTCTTATCCCTCTTTCAATTATCAGCAGAAAGCACATTCTCCCAAACAATCCATTTGGCTTTCAAACCACAGACGCCTGAATCTGCAGAGCTCATGTTGCTGTAAATGGGTGTGTGTGTTGTTATGAATGCATCCTAAAGAGTTGAAAACATTCTTTGCTTTCAGGCGCTTTTTTTTCTCTTAAATTTGTCAAACCCCCAAATTGTCTGCAGCAATACTGAGGCTGAATGGTCCAGAAAAGAGCTACTGCCTTTGAGTCAGATCCCACTGGAACTCCATTTGCAGGAAAAACACTTCACATCTTTGCCCTTTATGATTTTTCCCATAACATCTACACAAATGTGCTGTAATCCCGTTTTCTGATCTGAACACCTCAATACAAAAAACTATATTTCTAGGAATCCCTACCTACATAGTACTCTTTCTTATTGTAGAGATGATACCCTTTCTAACTTCCACTAAAAGATCTTAAAACACCTCCTTATTATGTGTAGTACTCTAATTTTGTGATTACTGATTTACATATTTGTTTCTTTCACCAGACCGTAAGATCCTAGAGTATCAAATCCTACTTATTTTTGTAAGCTCCATGCTTAAAGTGGTGCCCAGCATACATTAGGCATTTACTAAATGTTTACTATGCATACACAATTTCACTTTCAGATACTGTCTAGCTCACAGTATCTAGGACATCCAATAGCCAACTAGACTGTGCCTTTCATACTGGGGTGGGGTTTACCTACCCTCCACATTGGTCTGAAGCTATTTTGTCATACTTACAATGTACTTTTCCCCCTTGCAATTTATTTAAAACCTTTCTTGACTTTTAAAATGTACTGAAGCTTCACTCCACCTTCACAATCCCTCCTTCCTCTGATCACGGTGCTTACAGGGGTACCACCCTGAAGGCCCATCATCTGCTGCCTTGATTACCCCTAAAATGTTTCACATGGCCTGATTGTATGCCCCATCGTGATATCTTCTTTCCTTTGCAGACTCCATGATGCCCAGCGCCATGCACAGAAGAGCTCAACAAATCATTTTTCAAATTGAATTTGCTTACGTCTCATAAGCCAGTCTCTACCAACAATTGCAGTTGAAAGTGTTTATGTGAAATGGAAATCTTAGGCATGAAGATGCCTACAGTATTTGATCGTGGCAATAAAGTCTGTAATAGGTTCCTTTCACTTTCAAAATCTTAAGAAACTAGTAACCAAGCAGAAATGTTAATTTGGTCCTGGCCAGTTGGCTCAGAGGTAGAGTGTCAGCCCAGCATGTGGAAGTCCCAGGTTTGATTTCCAGCCAGGGCACACAGGAGAAGCGCCCAGCTGCTTCTCCACCCTTCCCCCTCTCCTTCCTCTCTCTCTCTCTCTCTTCCCTTCCTGCAGCCAAGGCTCCATTGGAGCAAAAGTTGGCTCGGGCGCTGAGGAGGGCTCCATGGCCACTGCCTCAGGTGCTAGAATGGCTTCAGCCACAACAGAACAATGGCCCAGATGGACAAAGCATTGCCCCCTAGTGGGCATGCCAGGTGGTCATGGTTGGGCACACGCGGGAGTCTGTCTGATTGTTTCCCTGCTTATTCCTTCAGGGAAAAAAAGTTAATTTATGGCTCCATTATAAAATAAAACTAAGAACATTACTTTTAAAAATATGCTTTTCCACCCCTTTCCTCCTACTCAGGGTTACCTCATTGCTAAGGTCTACTTAACACAAAAGGCTTGTCTGTGTTTTTCTCTTCTTTTTATTTTCAAATTTTTAATTTAAAAGAATACTCTTAGAATCTTTTTGAAAGATACAAAATGACATTGCAGTGTTTTTCCAATAAGGAGAAAATTGATTGATAGATCCCTTGTCTCTTCTGAGATCTTCCTTATCTCCTAATTCATTTATGTAATCATCACAGGCTTCTTTTCTTTCTGACCTTCCTCTCTCTCTCTTCCACTTTACCTCACTGAAATTGGAGGGGAATAGTTTTTTTCTAAAGTCTTACATTCCTTAGAGCCAGGCTAACCCCAGTGAGAGATTTTGACCCACAAAGGCTCAAAATAAGTAAATAGATTAAAATGAAAGGAAAAACATAAGTAAATAGGCTAAGCTGCTGGAACAGTTGTTCACTGATATCTTCCTGCAGGTTTTTTGGATGCCACAGCTGACATGAAAATCACTACACAGCCAAAACTGAAGAAGACATCATCCCATTAGTAGTATCTGAGAGCTCCAAGCCATAGCTATGAAAACAGCAGGTATCTTCCAGTGCTACAAAAGTCTGAGCCACAGTAGTACCATATATGTTCCCCCTATAATAGAAATAAAAAGGTAAAACCACCATCACTCTACTATCAAATAAAGTAAAAAAACAAACAAACAAAAGAAAAACCTCATAACATTTAAATATTAGCTCATAAATATATGGTCATGTCCAGATGGGAATAAACAATACTTCAACAGCAGACTACTGCTGGTTGCTCCTACTAGTTGTGATCATAGAAAAACTTGATTTCATTTACACATTGCCTCTCTTTGAGACAGCTCAAAGAATATGTGCATTTTCATATATGCCATTGAACTGTGCCGTGTCTGCACTGGAAAATTCCATGATTACCAGAACAAAGACTCCTTAAGTGTAAAACACCCATCTCTGATTTGATGTGAATATCTTCTCTTAGAGGCTAAGAGGAGGACAAATGAATGCCCAGGACTACAGATTGGCAGAGGAAGAAAAAAACTCAGAAGAAGAAGGGGAAGAAAAAGGAAGGAGGAGAAAAAGGAAAGAGGACAATGAACTTTATCAGAATGGGGTTGCCACATAGAAATACAAAGTAGGTAGGCAAGAGAGAAGACAGGGTTGGCATAGGTGTGAAAAGAAGGGAAAAGTCAGAATATAAGAAAAAGAACAAAAAAGAATATTTTATGGGAAATTAATAAAATCGATGTGACTTTAGAAGGGCAGTTATCTCCTACATCCTTATATCCATCATGACTTTGTTGCCTAGCAACTTTGACATTATCTCCTTAATGAGAAATAGCCATGAATGGCCACATAGTTCCATATTTTATATCTTGTTATGTACTGGTAGCTGCTTTCCTGTCTTTGAGGCCAGTTGCAGCTCTGTTGGGTCTTATTCCCAAGACTGTACTTAGAAGGGATGGAAGATATATATTTACTCTCCCTTATACAGAAAGTATTAGTAATTTTTAGCTTTGATTTCTTGGTCTACAGAGCTCCAGAATCTTGCAAGTTCTATTTTAAAGGTTTAAAATTATGCCAAGTTGAGGGACACAAGCTTCCATTGAGAAGTTCTCATAAAAACTCTTCTAAAGTTTGCATTAGGTAGGTTTCCTTCTTGAAGGAAACAAGAATAACTAGAATAAAACTATAAGAGTTTAACAAGTGTCCATCTCTGACTCAGGCTGTGAGAGGGATATTGCCACACCCAAGGTTTGATATGTGCCATGTGGCTGATACACTGAACTAAATTACTTCAAGCCAAATGCTCAAGATAAAAACAAAAAGTAAAAGGTAGGGCAAGGGAGGCAGTAAAAACAAAGAATGCATAATAAAGAGAATCAATGAAATAAGGAGAAAAATGCAGAGAAATGAAATTGAGTTGTCACGATTGGAAACAAGGATCAGCTTTATGAGTGCTTAAAAAGTTGTTTGCCCTAATGCACTGTTGTAACCATTTTTGAAATTCTTAGTGGTTCTTAAGATTTCTTTTTGAATGTATATGCTTATTTCCCCAAACTTCTCTTAGTACTGCTTTTACTACATGGCATATGTTTGGTATCTTGTGTTTTCATTTTCATTTGGTTCAAGATATTTTCTGATTTTCCTTTTGACTATTTTCTTTGACCTGTAGGTTGTTCAGGAGAGCTAATTTCCACATAGTTGTGAATTTTCCAGTTTTTCTTCTGTTATTGATTTCTGGTTTCATAGCAGTGTGGTAGGAAAAGATAGTATGATTTCAATCTTTTCAAATCTTTTAAGATTTGTCTCGTGGCCTATCTCTTCTGATCATTTTTTACTTTGTAAGTATAGCCTTTCTTCTCTCTTTTGTTTACTAGTTGCATGAGTTTTTACCATTCTTTCACTTTCAATCTACCCAGTATATGTGACCTTAAATCTAAAGTGAGTCTCATAGATGGCCACATTTGGGTCTTTATTTTATTTTATTTATTATATTTTTACAGAGACAGAGAGAGAGTCAGAGAGAGGGATAGATAGGGACAGACAGACAGGAAAGGAGAGAGATGAGAAGCATCAATTATCAGTTTTTCATTGTGACACCTTAGTTGTTCATTGATTGCTTTCTCATATGTGCCTTGACCTCAGGCCTTCAGCAGACTGACTAACCCCTCGCTCAAGCCAGCGACCTTGGGTCCAAGCTGGTGGGCTTTGCTCAAACCAGATGAGCCCACGCTTAAGCTGGCGACCTCAGGGTCTCAAACCTGGGTCCTTCCGCATCCCAGTCCGATGCTCTATCCACTGCGCCACCACCTAGTCAGGCTTGGGTCTTTATTTTTTATCCTTTCATCCACTCTATGTATTTTGATTGAGAATTTAATCCATTTACATTTAAGTAATTATTTAAAGTAAAGGTCTTACTATTTGATTTTGTTAATCATTTTCTTTCTGCCTTGTTCTTTCGGCACTCTTTTTCTCCATTTTTTCTTGTATTTTGTTGAATTCTTATAGTGATATTCTTGTATCATTTCTCTCTTTCTTGTGTCGTCTATAGGTATTTCTCTTTGGTGACCTTGAAGCTAACATAAAGGTTCTTATAGTTTTAACAATCTATCTTAAGGTAATAATAATTTAACTTTACTACTCCTTTGTCATACTTTGTTATTAATATCACAAGTTACATCATTTTATATTCTGTATCTATCATTAAACTTTTATAGATATATTTATTTTTTGTCTTTTAATTTTTATACTACAATTAAAAGTAATTTATACACAACCACTACAGCATTCCAGTTCTCTGTATTTGTCCATGTATTTACTTTTATCAGTGAGTTTTATGCTTTTGCATTCTTTCATGTTGCTGTTTAGTCTCTTTTAAGATTTTGTTTCAACATGAAGAAATCACTTTACTACACTTAAAGAGAAGAATGCTTTCAAATGAACAATCTATATTTACACCCCAGGGAACTAGAAAATAGAAAATAAAGAACAAAGTCTGTAGTTATCAGGGAAAAGAAATAAGAATAGAAATAAACAAAAGAGGCAATAATAACAATAGAAAAATCAATGAAACTAAAAGTTGATTTTTTGAAAAGATAAATAAGATTGACCAACTTTTAGCTAGACTAAGAAAAGAAGAGAGAAATACTGGCATAAAGGAAAGCATATAGACCAATGAACCAGAATAGAGATCCCAGAAATAAAGCCACACATAGATCGTCAACTTGACCTTCCACAAGGGTGCCAAGAATACACAATGTAGAAGCTATATAGCCTCTTCAATAAATGGGAAAACTGGGTAACCCATAAGCAAAAAATGAAGTTGTAATCCTATTATATCATAGACAAAAGTCAAGTCAAAATGAATTAAAAATTTAAGTGTAATATTTGCAACTGTAAAACACCTACAAGAGAACACAGATAGCTTCTTAACATTGGTCTTAGCAATGCTTTCTTGCATATGAGGCCAAAAGAAAATGCAACAAAAGCAAAAAATAGACTGAAGGGAACTACATCTAACTAAAGCGCTTCAGCATAACAAAGGAAAGAACAAAATAAAAAGGTAACCTACAGAATGGGAGAAAATATTTCAAACCACATATCTGATAAGAGGCTAATATCCAAAACATATTTAAAAACGCTGTAACTCAAGAACCAAAAAAACAAAACAAAACAAAAAAAACCCTAATAATTTATAAATGGGCAAAGAACTTGAAGAAACATTTCTCCACAGAAAATATAAAAATGGCCAACTGGTATATGAAAAGGTACTCAGTGTCACTAACCATTAGGGAAATGCAAATCCAAACCACAATGAGATACTATGTTACCTGTAAGATAGTTATTATATAAAAGAGAGAGAAGACAAATGTTGGAGAAAATGTGGCAAAATTGGAAAACTTGTACATGGTTGATAAGAATATAAAATGTTGCAGCTGCTGTGGAAATCAGTGTGGAGACTTCTCTAAAAAGTAAAAATAGAACTACCATATGATCTAGCAATTCTTCTATAGGTATATATTCATAATGATTGAAATCAGTACCTAAGAGAGATATCTGCATCCCCATGTTCACTGCAGCTTTATTCACAAGAGCCAAGATATGGAAACAATCCAAATGTCCATCAACAGAAGAACAGATAAAGAAAATGTGGAATATCCATACAACATAATATTACTCAGCTTTAGAAACAAAAGAAATCCTGCCATTTGTTACAATATAAATGAACCTGGAAGATAGTATAGTAAAATAAAATAAGCCAATCACAGAAGGACAAATACTGCAAGATTCCACTTATATAAGGAATCTGAAGCAGGCAAACTTACAGTAGCAGAGAATAGAATAGTGGTTGCCAGGAGGAGGGGCAAATGGGAAATTGTTCTATGAGCATAACATTTCAGTTATGCAAGATGAGTAACTTCTAGAGACCTGCTGTACAACATAGTGCTTCTAGTTAGTAATACTGTATTGAGTTCTTACTTTTTTGTTAAAAGGGTAGGTCTCATGTTGTGTTCTTACCATTCTCAATAACAAACAAACAAACAAAAAAAAACACAGAGACACAAGGAAACTTTTGAGGTGATGGATATATCTATCACTTTGATTGTGTTGATGATTTCACCAGTGTGTGTATATGTCCAAATTCATTGACTTACATACATTAAGTATGCACAGTTTTTCAAATAATAATTACATCTCAGTAAGGTTATTTTACTATTTTAAAATAATTTTTTAACAAAGGACCTCACAAATTATGTAGCTGATTCTGCTGGGATCATATTCCTTTTCCCACTCTCCCCAGCTTCATAACATGGATTCTTTACTTCACATTGCTCAACCTGATCTCCTCGTGAGGGAAGGAGTACTTGTGATAGCTCATTCTATTGTTGGGAAGATCCACTGAGATAATGTCTGCAAAGCACTTAACAATGTGCCTGACAGACATTAAGTAACCAGTAAAGGTTGGCTTTGTCATTATTATTTGTGGTTATGTTGGATGGTGAGGCACAGGAGAATACTGCAAACTATCTTAAGTGTCAGGCAGGCAGATTGATTGCATTTATACCTATAGCTGCAACATTCCCAAGTCAAGGATTTGGGCAGCAGTGTATAGAACCGTGATGGTGAACCTATGACACGTGTGTCAGCACTGACACTCGTAGCCATTTTTGATGACACGAGGCCGCATGCGGCTGCATACCAGAGAAGTATGGGGCCACATGCCAAGAAGGACGTTTCATCCTCGGCTCCTGCATGGCCAGGTGCAGTAGCCGAGGATTAAACATTTGCTATAGTGTAGACACTCTGTGCCGGAGGTCTGGAGGCCAAAACAACAGAACTCCAGCACAGAATGTCTAGTTCTGGGACTTCCGATTAGGCTGTTTTTCTCGAAGTGAGACACCACCCGAGTTATGCTCACTTTTTTGGTGAATTTTGACACACCAAGCTCAAAAGATTGCCCATTCCCGGTATAGAATATAGAATCTAGGCCATAAGGCAAGTCACTTTTGCTCTATGGAATCTTTCCTCACGGTCCTCTGGACTCTTGATGCATGAAATGTGTTAAGCCCTTCTCCTCAATTTTCCTGTAGCACTGGCATGCGTCTTCTGGGCCAGGTGAATCCCCAGCTATCAGTTCTGCTCTTACCACCTCTGTGCTGACTTTAAAAAGCATCATAGTCACATATTTATCCGTGAATCTAAAATTTCTTGTGCTCTTATTTGAGGTTTGGGTAAGAAACTTTCTCTCCAAAGGCTTTTGTTTTTCTCAGAAATATTTGGTTTATTTCTGCAAGGAACAAAGAAAGCAGAGGAACCCAAAAGAAAACTAATTTAGCAAAATTTTAATTCAGTTTGTTAATAAAGATAAGTTCAGATAACGAAACAGCTGCCTCATAATTTATGCATTATTTTATATTTGACACAAAAAACTTTTGTTGCTTTTTTCTCCCCAAATTGCCTTTCTTTATAATAATATTTGTTCATTTCTTTAAAAGATATATTAGCTATTTCCCTGAAGAAGAAAAAATAGAAATTGTGAACTAAAACCATGGTTAGCCAGTGTCCGAGTTCTTTGCTGATCTGAAGTCAGATGGAAAAGTAGTAAACCACTAAGCAGAAAAGGGCATATTTTCTAAAACTTATGTTTCTATTTCTCTCTTTTTTTTTTCATTAGAAGACAGATTTGTACCATGTTCTCTGAATAAGTCCAGAGACCTCTGTTGTAACCTTTCTTCTCACCTTGGGTTCACTCATTTCCAAAGTCAAAGTAAGCTGATGGGAGAGTCTGGCCCTCAAACCTCTGCTTTCTTTTTGCAAGTCCTCCAAGCTACACATTCCTCTCACCTCCACGTAGGCCAGAGCTCATGACACTGTCACCTAGCTGCAAGGGATGCTGGAAATACAAGGGCATCTTTGAGATACTTGTAACATAATGAGAAAATTCAACCGTTTGATTTGAGGAAAGATTGGCCTAGCCCTAGCAGGGAATATGAAAGAATGGTGGGAATATTGAAAAGAGACTGGTAGTAAGTTAGGCAAGAAATAGAAAAAATAAAATGATACAGGATATTACAGTGTGTCCATAAAGTCATGGTGCACTTTTGACTGGTCACAGGTCAAAAGTATAGTGTGACTTTATGGACACTGTATTATTTATACTTTGCCCTAGCACAGTGGTTCTTAACCTGGGTTCTATCGAACCCTAGGGGTTCAATGAGTCGGTCTTAGGGGTTCAGAGAAGCCTCTGCCGCGGAGGCCAGAATAAAGTAATACCGTAATTTGTTGTGAGTTCATGCACTTTGTTGGTTTTGTTCTTTGAGTAAGGTGATGTTCATGCACGGCTCATTTTGTGCACCAGTAAAAAAACATATACCTATGTCTTGAATTTGGAAAAAAAAATCATATTTTATTTATCACTAAAGAAGGGTTCGGTAAATGCACATATGAAACTGGTGGGTACAGTACCTCAAAAAAGGTTAAGAACCACTGCCCTAGCATTATATGACAACTTTCAAAAAGAAATACTACTGTAAGACAATGGAAGTAACTGAACAACTTCAAAGGTTCTGTTTTTCTTCATAGAATGGTTGCAAAAGGAAAATTACTTCTGATTATATAGCTCTGTCAGAATCTACTTTCTTATTAGAAGGTTGATGCTTATAGTACATTCAAAGTCTGGCAGCATAAAGATTTGTGGTAAAGGCACAAAAGAATAAAGATATTTAGAAAAAAATCTCTTAGGCCAACAGAGAATTTGGTCATGCATGGGTACCCCAACTACATACTGGACTTCATACTAGGAGTTAGGGATGGGAAGACATTAAAAGAAATAACATATTACAGGTCTAAGTAAAATGAATTACTGTTTTATGAGGAAAGCAAGGCTCTCCCCCATCCATCATATCTTTTTGCTCTGGGACAATTTACAGATAACTGATTTCTTTTGATTCTGTAAAATTACTTGGTAAGTTGTGTCAAACTATTTAAGGCCCAACTTATGAATGCCAAATATTAAAGTACACAGAAAATAGTTTAAATACTTCTGTGACTTTAATGACTATATGGATTGAAGAACACCATATAGTTTAGACACTATATAATTTTACTTAATATTTTAGTCTAATAATTTTCTGCTTAGCTGGATGCTCAGAAAAGATCCAGTCCCCCCCCCCCCAATAAGGATCAGTCTGAATCTGAGGGTTTCCAGGGCTCAAATTCAGAGGGGACCTACACCAGCTTACTCTTACTTACTCTTGCCGACTTACTCTTGCAGATCTTAGGACTGGCCCACCTCCATAATCATGTGACCCACTTCTTTGTAGTAAAATTCTTTCTGTATATACACATCCTATTGGTTCTGTTTTCCAGAAGAACCCTGACTAATACCCCTCCTCTCAATCATGTAATGTGTTATTTAAGCAAGAGGCACAGCTCCTAACACCCTAACGATGTCCTGTTGAAGGCAAGTACTTGGACATTCCTTTGGTAAAAGAACTTCTTTACTTTGTACTTTAGATAACCCTTTCTTTTTTCTTTTGACTAAACAAAAGCGAACAAAACTGGCAATGCTCCATAAGAAAAGGAGTATTGTATTGCCCTGTGCTCACCTGTTGAGCACAAAACCAGCCCTTTGTGGATTACTAAATGGACGTACATAGATAGCTACCAACAGAAGGTATCTCAGTCAGTAAGAGAAACTGTATATATATTTTTGGTTGTTTGCCTCATATATAGAAAGGCATCTTAGAAACATCCTCTGTGAGACTGTGTGTGTGTGTCCCGGAACAGGAATTGTAAGACTTGTGTCCTAGTGTAAATCCTCAAAAAGATGTACAACCAGATTCAAAAGGAGATCCCAAAAAAGGAAGAGAGGAAGGTGTAGTTTCTCTGCTCTGAAGCCGGAGCCTCCCACAGCGTCAGCCATTCTCTCCCAGCCTCACCTAGAGGACTTCGGCCATTGGCCAGCGCACAGCTGCAGCGTAGCCCTCCGCAGGTTCTGCGAAGGGACAGACCAGGTTCTCAAAAGGTCAGACTTTAAATGATGAGCATTACAAGTTAGAAGCCACAGGGGACCAGATCAAATTACCATACCCCTATTCTTGCCTTGCAGCTGGAAAGCTAGAGAGTTCTGAGAAAACTCTCTTTCCCTCAGTGGTCCTTGATCCTTGTTGGCCTCTGGTGCTGGCTGAAGTAACATCATGATGGGAGTCAGGAGGCCTGGGCTCCAGTCCCAATCTCCCTACCAACCTAAACAAAGAATACACCAGAACAGTGATTTTAAAGAAGTGTTACACACCCCTTTGTTTAAATGAAGCCTTATACAAAAATTCAGACTGTAGACATAAAACTGGCAGTCATGGGCGGATTGCCCACAGTTCTTATAACCATTATTCCCAACAATTATGTATAGTTTGTAAACCAATGACCTTGATTTAGAGATGTCTATTCTAGCTGAAGAGTCTTTTCATCTACTACGGATTCCTGTCTCTGTTCCAGGCATCTGACTCGGAGTCTTAGAAAACGATATTTTCTTCACACCCCTGGGAACTCTTAAGATGCCCAACTGGGTGGTATGGGTCAGCATTTGAAAATGCTGCAGTAGACTCTAATAGTCTTTCAAATTTTCGAAACAACCACCACCACCACCAAATAAATGACATATGATTCCCTTGCCACAGTACCAGACTACTTTTATTAGCCTCAAGTTACCATATTGAAAACAGATGGCTTATAAATTGCACCACCGTTCCACCTGGCTTACGCGTGCCTACATGATGACAGAAAAATAATGAATTATTTGCAAGGATTTTCCATCTCTAAGCTTCTTGGCAAAAGCTGCTTCTTTTCACCATCAAAAATTTCTCCTTGGTTCTTTAGAACAGAGGTCCCCAAACTACGGCCCGCGGGCCAAATTGCGGCCACCTGAAGCCATTTATCTGGCCCCCGCCGCACTTCTGGAAGGGGCACCTCTTTCATTGGTGGTCAGTGTATGGAGTACTGTATGTGGTGGCCCTCCAATGGTCTGAGGGACAGTGAACTGGCCCCCTGTGTAAAATGTTTGGGGACCCCTGCTTTAGAATGATATTATCCCTTCTGAGAAAATAAGAGGGACCACAGAAATGCACCCCACAAATAGAGTGTACCCAGTCCGTCGCTAATCCAGGGTTATCAAGGAGTTGAGAACTCATTCTGGGGAGACACTGACACCTAAAAGTTCCATCTCAACTTTCAAAACGTAAGTAATATTTGTAAAGTAAGTGGTATGATCCACAGTGTACAATAAGCATTCACGGAAGTTTAGCTACTATTGTTTTGACTGTTTATAGTCCTTATCAAGATAAATAGGTTGAGACATTTTCAGGTTATGTAGGTCCATCAGACTGTTCTACAAGAAGATCTGTACATGTGTGATAAACATATCATAATATTCCTCAAAATATTCTTCGTCTGGCTCTCATAAAAAAAAATGTAGGGGCATATTTTGACCCTCTGGCATCATTCTCTGCATTTCATATTCATCAAGATCACCTGGAGGGCTTGTGGAAACACATTGCTGGACACAGCTGCAGTTTCGAATTCAGTAAGTCCTGGGAAGGGCCTGAGAATGTGCATTTCTAGCCGGGTCCACCGTGATGCCAGTGCTGCTAGGCTAGGACCACACTTTAAGAATCACTGCACTAAAGCATGTTTCATACTCTATGATGCTTAGAGGAAGCCCTTTGTAAGCCAGGGCCAAAGTCTATAATGAGAGAGGGATTGCCCTTACTGTTTTCAATTCTGAGATGAAACTGGTTAATTGAAAGCATATTCAAATGCCTGAAATCTTTAGGACACGTGGTATAATGATCAGGTAATTTTCTGTTGCAAAACTGACAAATACAACTCATACAACCTGATGCAGAAAGAGGAATTTATTGGATTCAATAACTGGGGACATCCATGGCACATGTGGGACCAGGGCAGAACACCCTATGGTTCCAGCTTCCACTCTCTCCATCTCGTGCTTGTGCTGTCATCCTCCTCTTTGCAGGCTGACCTTAGTGTCTCCTACCACAAACAGATCTCTGTTCAAGGGGCAAAAGAAAGGCATCTCACAATTCATGACCCACAAAGAAGAGAGACACACTGTTTCCCATATCCTCAAGTGAAATCATATGGAAGACGTAGGTGTGGCCATATTGCAAACAACCACATTTTAAAGCAATCACTATGAACAGAGAGTAAACAGGTACCAGGATTGGTCAGCAGTTGGTCCTAGGCTTGATATAGTGGGTGGGAAAAGAGGAACTGTTTAAGAGTTGTGGCAAGAGCCAATGTGTAGGGATAGTCATTACCACAACGGAAGAAGTATATTTCTAACAAAGAAGACTCTGTGTTGAAATCGGAGACTAAAAGTCTGAAGTGGAGAGAGGAGAAGAGTATAAATGTTGAAAACAAGGAACCAAGATCAGCAGAGCAGGTAATTCCAGTTCCAATGAATTCAGAGGTCTGCCAACACCACCCTGTGACAAAAATTACTCACGGAAACCTTTCAGTTGTTTGATGATGCCATGTTCCTGTTACCACTGGACCTTCTCTTGCCTGTAATTCTGTATCCTGCTGCCATCATTCCTCAACTAGGTGATGTCTGGCCTCCATCACACAGAAGATGCAATATGTGACATCGAATAAGTAAATAAAGGAAAGACAGAATGAACCACACAACTCGAATTTGGATAAGTTCAAGGAACTTTATGAGCTCATTTTTTTTAACCACACTTATATATATTTTTTCAGATTGCCCTTAATGGTAGCTTTGAGAATTAAATATAAATATGATTCAAAAAGTTGTCAATAAAAACATATATAAAGTATTCTTAGTACTGATGTGTAAGATTTGTTGGTTCCCTGCATAGCAAGACCTCTATGAATATTGCAAATTAAAAACCCAGCAATGTTGCCTGATTCAGCTTTCAAGAACAGCTCAAATGTTATTATAATGTTCACTTATTTCTTCACTAAGCTAGGGTTTCTCAACCTGGCAGTGTATACAAATTGCATGGGGGGTTTTGTAACATACTTACACCTAGATACACCCAGAGGTTTTTCTTAAAATCAAGAGGGTTACCAATCTAGGTGTCTTTATGTTTTTTATCTCCCCCGGTAATTTTTACATGCAGCCAGAGTTGAGAAGTATAAACCTCCCCCATTGTAGTCTCATTAGTACTTAAATGCTTCTTTCTGTCTCTTGAAACTAGGCTTCTCAATTAATGTCAGGTAGGGTTGCTTAAACCTCAGATACAGTACATGAAATTGTCATTTTCCTGAAGTCAGCATCCTCCCCTTCAAGAGTATGACAGGCTACTTTTGTAACATCTCAAGCAGAAATTCTCTTTCAAATGTCTTTCAGGAATCAGAAAAGAACAAAGTAAAACAATTTAACTTTGTAGCTAAATTAATGACATACCTTAAAGATGAAATGTTTGTCTAGGGAAGTTTGCAGTTACTAAAATTTACCTGGGCTTCTAAATAGTAACAAATTAAAAGGCTGAGGCCAATTTAACTCAACCCTGAAACCTTGTAATCAGAGCTCTAATTACAGATATACTCTCAATTTAGCTAGTATTTCTTCCAAAAATTAACCATGTTGTGGTAGGGGAAGGAAAACCATTCACTGAGATGCATTCAATTAATCAAAATATTATCTTACTGTCTATTATATTCCAGGAAAAGTATAATTGCTTGAGTTAGTGGAAACCAGGGAAGGGAGGTAAATTTGAATATAAAGACAAATACTCAAGTTTTATGCTTCCATGGGGAAGTTACAAGGACTGACTTTGTAGAGTAGGGTTTCATAACTTCAGCATTATTGACAATTTTGGCCAGATACTTTGTTGTGGGGCAAGGTAGCAGGCTGTCCTGTGCCTTAAGATTCTAGCAGCATCTCTGATTTTTACCCACTAGATATTACCCCCCAAGTTGTGACTACTGAAAATTATAGGGAAAACAAAATTACTCTAGTCAAGGATCTCTGTTTTAGAGTGACCACAGAATTCACTATTGTGGTATGATGACCATGTTAAGTCTTGACCAGTTTAGAAAACAATTTTACAGAATGTTAATATTAATAACACAATAATAATAATAACAAATTTTAATTACACTATCATTATGTACCTGGCATTCCTCTGGGCTTGCGAATATATGATTTCATTTAATTCTCAAAACTCAGAGAGGTGAGGTAATTCACTAAGGGTATTGGTAATAACTGACAGTTGGGATTTAATGTGAGCTCTTTCTCCCTCTGAAATTGTGTATGGGCTCTATATTCTGCTGGCTTCTTCTTACCCCAAGAAAGATGGAACTTTTTGTTCTGCCAGTGCCCCAGAGTTCCTCCTACTACTGTGTCTTCGCATGTGCCATCACTCTTGCCAGAAATGTTCAACTCCCACACCTCCCATTCCCCCACCACTCTCAAAAAGAAAGCTGCAACATGCCTACAAAACCTTCAAACTTTTTCTCAAATGTCACTTCCACACGGAAGCCCTGACTGCTCTGAGTAACTCAGGCCAAATCCCACTAATACTGATCCATACTCTTGATCCATTCATTCATTCAGGGAACATCATTTTTGAACTCCTATGCATGAGGCATTTGTTCTTGGCATTGGGAAACACATGACATATGACAAACAAGGTCTCTGCTCCTAACAAATGAGAGTCCTTTCAATAGTATGAGATAAATAATAAGAAATTGATTATTTCTAAACAAATGCATTTTCTGTGACTCAACTGATATTGAATGAAATTAATAAGATAAAATAGACTAATGTGATAGAGCATTACTATGTATCTTGTGTGGAATCATAGAGGAGAGCCTCTGTGAGGAAGCAGCGGTTGATTGAGACCTGAACTGTGGGAACTGAGCAGTGGGAACCGGAGTGAGAGCATCCCAGGAAAAGAAATAACGTAACAAGTGCAAAGGCGCTGACAGAGGCCTAAAGGCATTTTGACAGAGGCAGAGAAACAAGGTGGGGCCCCTATAGACAGAGAATGGAAATTTGGGAGGTTTAAGGTGAAAGTTGAGCCATGTAACTTTTGTTTATTGGAAATGGAAAGAAATTACAGTTTTATTCCAGGAGTCACAGAAAGTCAGGGGAAAGTTTAAAGGAAGGGGATAATTTGATTTTAGGAGGTTTTTATGAATCTTTTGGCTGCTAAAAACACTGGATTAAGGGCAAGAATTAGAAAGTGAGACTAGTTAGGTAGTTTCTTTCAAGTTATTAATTGATTTAATAGATGATGGCCCCACTTAGAATGATAACAGTATATATAAAGGGAAGCACTGGGATTCAGAATACATGGAAGTTGAATCAATAAAAATTATTGATGGGATAAAAAGGTGGGAAAGGGTGAAATAAAAATATCAAAATGTCTTGATTTATGGCTTGAGCTCAGGTGGTGCCTTTTTCTAAGATGGAGAAAACCAGGGAAGAAAATGGGGGAGTAAGGGTCATGGGAATCAATAGTCCTATTTTATCTCTGTTTTATCTGCACCTTAGAGAGTCAAGTGGCGATCTGAAGTGGGCATTTGAGCCCTGAGATGGAGAACAGACAATACTAGAAAAAAAATTTGAGTGTAAGCCTAACATGACATGATAGTCATGAAACTCATGAGTTCACTTAGGAAGAGAATACTCAGAAGTTCAAAGAGTGAGCCCTGGAACACTCCAAATTTAAAAGTTCAGTAGAGAACCGACATATAAGACAGAAAATAAACAGTGAGTTCAGAAAACAAGCAAACAAACAAAAACCAGAAAGTGTGCTATATAAATGAAAATACCCTAAAGACTGAGAAACTTCTGCAACCCTTATTGCAGACCCCTTAAATGACAATCAGCTGTTTCTCAAATGAGGAAAATGTCCTTTGACAATATATCAAATATACTTCTCACAAAAATTAGGGGTTGTTGAGGGAAGGGTGCCTACCGAAGGGACTTAAAAAGTGACCAGGGGTAATGGGACCCTGGTTTATCAGAGATTGAAGGGTAGATGAATGCATGGATGGTAAGTGACCATTTTCCTTGGAGATTGGTCAGCCCTGAGTAATGGACCCTGTATGCAAGAAAAGGATTTCTGGACAGAGACTCCGTGCGCATCACAAAGAGATGACGCTGACACAGGCTGGTCCAGAAAGACCCAACAGAGGACATCCCATGGTAGTTGGTCCAGACCTTTTCATCTCTGCTTAAACTCTCTGCTCACCTAGCACCAAAATTTCAGTTTTTACTGCCATGTGAACTAACCTGTGAATTAAAACCATTTGAATCTTACCCGAGAATTATTTAATGTATATCATTATATATATGGGTATATAATATGTACACAGGAAGTCCCTGGGTTATAAATGAGATAGGTTCTGTAGGTTTGAAAATAAGTATTTATATACACAGACAAGTAAAAATAAATACTATGTTAAGACAAACATCTAAGTTGTACTTAATAGGTAAATATGCCTGTTCCAACTTACGTACCAATTCGACTTAAGAACAAACCTACAGGATCTATCTCGTTCATAATTTACAGACTGCCTGTGTAGTGATTATATGTACATATACACTACACAGTATTTTTATATGTACAAATTGTATATATTTGTGTACAATAAATGTATATATATATATATATTTGTATACAATAATATGTATAAAATATTGTCTGGAAAGTGTGTGTGTATACAACATATGCTATCTATATATAATATATATCAATAAGATATAACTTTTCCCCCTCACCTGATCAACATAACAATAGTCATAACAGTCATCAATTATGAAGCCTATACTATCTCAGACTTTGTTGGAAAATTCAAAAACCGTGAGTTCCTTCTAGCAAAGCAATATAGAAATGACTAAGTTTTATAGATAATTTAATAAATTTGCATAGCTCATATAATTCTCTCCAAAATTAATGTTCCTTTCCATAATAACTTTTTTTTTGGAATTAATCAACTCTCTCAGTACTCTATTTTATCTCAGCTGACTTAGCTTATCTCATTACTTCTAGAAATCTACATAAAAATAAATGATGAAGCTCCTCCGCCCCAACAAGAAATCTAAATTCAGGAAAGTGTCAAAGATAATTTATGAGTCATTTTCATTTTTGGTTGTCTTCTTCTTTTCACATTGACTGCTGTCAGTTTTCACAATCTGGATAAGCATTATACACAGAGATTGAGTTTTAAAAGCAAACTGCTTCCTACTTGCTACCCAATGCTCATATGAGTAATTAATTGTCCTACTCCCATTGGTGTAGTTTGCATTTGGGAAATTAAAACCATTCCCAACAATGAGTAACTATAAAATGTCACCTAGAAATGTCAGCTGATTTTAAAAGAAATAATTAGATGGTACCTTTGGAGACTAAATTAGGGATTTGGGGGATCTAAGTGTCTTGAAAATTACTTAACAACTGGTCTTCAATTTACTTGATTTTTGGTAAGTAAAACCTTACCAAAAAAGATGTATGTTGTTTTCTTTTTGAAAATAACATTCCCTGGTTTTTTATAAGTAAAATTAGATAAACATTTTTCTAAGCAGAAAAATAGGTTTACAGGTCAGTTTCTGGGCTTCCTTTTAACAATAATATGAAACGCTATACAGGTCATTTCATTGCATGAAAAATAAAAAACACAACTCAAACTGGATTAAGCCAAAAGGGAAACTAAATTACGGAAGGTTAGTTGGTTTGGGGCCTTGCTGAAAGTTGAAGTTTTCTACCCATTGTCTTTTTTCCATGTAACCTTCCTTCTCAAATACCCTTTTCCAGTACAGTGATATTTCTACTAAATCCATAATCTCAGTGGAAAGAACTCCCTTATTTTCTCAAAACTCTAACAAATTTCTGGTATTTTTTATGTTCCAATGGCTTTGGACCATTTCATGGTGACCAGGAGGTTGGAACGTTCTGATGGGCAAAGCTGTTACCACATAACATCCACCTAAAATACATACTGTTAATAATGGAGAATGATAGTCTACCAAAAGAAAATGAGAATTCTATTACAGGAATTAGAGGGAGTGGATTTGGTGTAGTTTTTCATTTTTTTAAAAGAGGTTTCTATTAGAGAACCAATTACAAACAAATCTCTCTTGGTTACATGACACTGTGGACAAATTCTCAGAAATCAAAGATATAGCAGTCACACAATGATAATATTGTATTTGCTTCATTAAAATGACTTCAATTCATAATACCTCTCTATATTGGCCAAACACTCTTTCTAATTATAATTTCAATTCTTATTTAAATACAACGCTATAGAGAAAGAACATAAATGCCTACTGCTTTTAGTTATAAACAAAAATTGCACATTTTCTTCTGATCTGACTTTCCTCAAGTTTTAACTACTTTTTAAGTTCAGAGTTTATTAGCAAAAAGGTACATTACATAGAAATCCAATTTTGAACAATAAGAATTTTAAAGATATCAATTTCATGTACAAAAACCAAAACTCAGAATCAATGAGAAAACCCATGATAGTTGTATGGTAAGGTTTTCTAAGGACAGGTGGAAATTTGCTAAAATGAATATGTATTTAAGCATCTTAAAAATAAAAAATACTAAAAAATGCTAAAATGTACTCTTGTTATTAACTTTAAAGCCAACTAAGTGAAGTGTTTGTTAAGAACTACTTACCGGGCAGGATTTCCTTTTTTTCCCAGTATTTTTGAGATACAATTGATACATAGCACTATAAAAGTTTAAGATGTGCAGCATAATGATTTGACTTACCACAATCCTTTCACACTATATATGTCAATCATTATGCTGTGCATCTTAAACTTTTACAGTTCTATATATCTTGTTTTTCTTTTACATATTTACCCATCATCTCGTAGAGATATTTGAAAAAAGATAAACGTTTTATCCCTTGTGATGAAACTCATAGGATCTACTCTCTAAACACTTTCAATTATAATAAAGGAATATTAACTATAGTGATTATCTTATACATTACATCCTCAGTACTTGTAACTGGAAGTTTGTATCTTTTGACCACCTTCATCCAATTCCCTTTTTCCCAAACTTTACATCTAGTAACCACAAATCTGATCTATGAGTTTGGCAAGGTCCATCCATATTATTGCAAATCACAGGATCTCCTTTATTATGGCTGAATAATATTCGTGTGTGTGTGTGTGTGTGTGTGTGTGTGTGTGTGTGTGTGTGTGTGTGTGATTTGTATCTACTTCTTTTCCCAGGGGGAAATTGCTGGATTATATGATAATTCTGTTGTTAATTTTTTGAGGAACCATCATAGTAATTTTCATGGTGTCTGTACCAGTTTACAATTCCATCAGCACTTCACAAGGGTCCTCTTTTCTCCAAGTCCTCATTGGCATTTGTTATTTCTTATTGTTTTATGTTTCGTTTTGTTTTGTTTTTAAGAAAGCCATTAGAGGTGATATCTCATTATGATTTAGATTTGCACTGTCATAAATGATAATGAGTTGAACACATTTTCATCTACCATTTGTTGGCCATTTGTATATCTTTAGAAAAGTGTCTCCCCAAGTCCTCTGTTCACTTTTAAATTAGATTATTTATTGTTTTGCTATTGAGTTAGATGAGTTCTTCATATATTTTGGATATTAACCCCTCATCAGATATTTGGTTTGCAGTTTTATTTTTTACTATCCCATAGGTTGTATTTTCATGTGTTAATCATTTCTTTGTTGTGCAGAAGCATTTTAATTTAATGTGATCCTATTTGGTTATCTTTTTTATTTTATTTAGAATATTAAACTTAATGGGGTGACATTGATAATAAAAGTACATAGATTTTGTTGATTGTGCCTTGAGGCCATATCCAAAAAAAAATCATTGCCCAAAACCAGGTCAAGGAATTTTTTTCTCCAGGTTTGCTTGTAGGATCTTTATGGTTTCAGGTCCTACATTGAGGTCTTTAATCCATTTTGACTTAATTTTTGTGTGTGGTGTAAGATACAGGTCTAGTTTTATACTTATACATGTAAGAATCCAATTTTCTCAGCACCATTTCTTAAACAGATTGTCTTTTCTCCACTTAGTATTCTTGGCTCCCTTGTCACATATTAATTAAACATATATACAATAATTTCTGAACCCTTGATTCTATTCTATTCATTGAGCTATGTGTCTGTTTTTATGCCAGTACCCATGAGGTTTTGATATACTTTTATAATATAGTTTAAAAGCAGGAACTGTGATGCCTCTAGCTTTGTACTTTCTCAGGATTTCTTTGGCTATCTGGGGTTTTTGTGATTCTGTATAAATTTTAAGACTGTTTTCTCCAACTTCTGTAAGAAGTTCTGTTTATTCTTATAGAGCTTTCATCAAATCTATAGATTGTTTTGGGTAATATGGACATTTAAAAATACTAATTCTTCTAATTCATGAGCATGAAATTATCTTTTCATTTATTTGTGTCTTTATCAATTTCATTCATCAATGTCTTGTAGATTATAGTGTAAAGATATTTCACCTCCTTGGCTAAATTTATTCTTAAGTATTTTATTGTTTTTGATGCAATTATAAATCAGGTTATTCGTTTCCTTTTAAGATAATTTGGTTTTAGTATATAGAAATGCTATTGATTTTTTGTATGTTAATTTTGCATCCTGTGACTTTACTTAATTTATTGATTATATCTAATGGTAGTAGAATATTTACTATTTTCTACTTATAAGATTGTCATCTGTAAATATAGACAATTTTACTTTCTCCAATTCTGATGCCTTTTATTTCTTTTGTACTGCCTAATCACTCTAGTTAGCACTTAAGTACTAATTAGAATCTTTTCACCTTTCACCCTTGAATAAGATATTAGCTGTGGGTTTTTATAGATGTCATATATCGCCATTATTATGTTGAGGTATGATTCTTCTATCTCTTTTGTTAAGAGTTTTTATCATGAATTTATGTTGAATTTTGTCAAATCCTTCTTTCTGCTTCAATGGAGATAATCATATGAAGTCTTAAGGGTATAAAGGATTTTATCATTCACAATTCAAAAATTCCAATCCACACAGTATCCACAGGGATACCAAAATTTACTAGATGAGTGCACCTAATCTCTCCAATCGGCTTGTTTGGATTTAGTGGGTGATATTTAGAGGGTTTCAATATCCCATCACTAAAGTTTTCAATTCTCTTCCAAAGTATTTGTAACATTTAGATTTCCTGACATGTCATTGTAGTCTTCTTCTTTTTAGACAAAAGCCATTTTTTTCTCTATGTTCAAATGTAACAATGTTAACATGTTCAGGGAGAAGAATTCGTGGGCTTGATAATTATTGAATGGCTTTATGTGCACACAGTACTTTATATTTTGGGGGTAGGGTGGAGGGGGCCCAAAGAGAGTAGACACTAGGAAAGAGGGTTCTAACTCTGCATTAATAATTGTTTCCAAGGTCTAACTTTCTCTAAACACACATAAATGCTACTTATGCTAAACTTTCCAAAATGAAAATTCTCTGGGAGGCATGGTTCCTCTTAGGTGAAATATAATTTTTTAATAAGTAAACTAATCAATAAAGTTAAGAGAAATTGTATTTAAAAGACAACACTTCTTAAAGGTTAACATGACCATTTCCATATTTTCCCATATCCCAAGAGGCTAAGTTGTTGTAATAGTAGTGTGTATGCCATTTGGCATTTGCTCTTTTTCGCTTAACTTGTTTTCCATAGTTCAACACAGTCCCTAATTCATGTTTTCAGAACTTCCTGGCTGTTACAGAAGATATTTTAATGAATATGTTTGTTTTTAAAATCATGCTTTAAGTACCTAGGAGGAGTAACAGGGTGTGTGGACATCCTGCGTTTTATTCCTGGTCAGAGCACACAGGAGAAATGACTCTGCTTTTCTACCGCCCCCTTGTCCACTCCAGCAGCCATGGTCCCACTGGTTTGAGCACATTGGCTCAGGATCTGAGGATGGCTCTGTGGAGCCTCTACCTCAGGTGCTAAACATAATTTGGTTGCAAGCATGGCCCTAGAAGGGCAGAGCATGGACCCCAGACTGAGAGGTTGTCAGGTGGGTCCTGGCTGGGTAGCATGCGGGAGTCGGTCTATCTCCCCTTCACTTGGAAAACAAAAGAAAAAAAAGTTCCTAGGAGTAGGATGTCTGCACCAAAGAGATCAAATCCCATTAGGATTGTGACTCTGTGACAATGTGTCATCTTCTAAAAACACCAGGTAACTCAGCCTCCTGGTCACAGTACAGGAGTGCAATGGTTTCAGCAGAGGATTGGAATGCAGGGAAAGCATGAAGCCTGTCAGAAGGACTGAACCTTCTGAGAATAGCTAGCGTGTATGGTTTCTCAACTTGATGCCAACACAGAGGTATAGTAAATCTCAGCTCACCATAGAAGATGGATCACAACCTCAAATGCCCTCACAGTTCTCACAGCAAATATGAATTAAGCAGGCCAGGTTTCAGGGAGCCTGTAAGAAAAGATAGTAACTATGCAAAATGGAATATGCCTTCCATATCTGCACCAAACACCCCTGTCTAATGAGCCATCTCCACTCAGTTTCAGGTGAAATGTTCAATTGCAAAATGGTGGCTACTAATTTAAATTTAATACATAAAACACACTAACATTTAGCAGATAAAAGAAAAGGAGGGAGGATGGACGTTTTGAAATCTCCACATACAGACTTTATAATGTACTATTTGCAATGATCTTTTCTTTATGGCAGAAAGGCAAGTCACCGTGTGAAGATGCCTTGTAAAACTCATTACTGGGATTGGTACTGATAGAAAAAAAAAAATACAAAATGAAAGTGCTAAGCAACCAGCAATATCTAAAAGAAATGTCACTCACAATGATGTACGGTATGCATTCATGAAAAGTAGAATTAGATGTTGGGCTTTAGCAGATGTAATTATATAACATGATAAAGTAAGGCACAAAAGGAGTTGAACCACTCCAAATTACAAAACTGTAACGCATTCAGCAGTCAGATAGTAAAGAGAAAAAGTTTTCCTTCTTTAAGTTATTGTTGGGCAGATAAAATATATTATGCTCACTTTGTTAAAGATGGAGCTGCCCACATGGAAGCCCATCACCCAGGTGATATTATTTGGCCTTATGCTTGGAATGTGTGTTCTGGAACAGGCTGTGGGCAGGCCGGGTCGTTATAGCCTAAGGCTTAGTTTAAGAGTAAGCTCTTCCCCACACCCTTGACTGATTGGATGATGTAGGGTGGTGCACTCTCCTGAGGAATCCCATTATACAGAGACTTCCTTGTTTGTATAATTGGATTAAAGGTTTTGAGGCTATGCTATAAAATGGGAGAGAGCAGTAGCTTGATCTCTCTCTCTCGGTTCCTGGGTTCCTGAGATTAGTATTAGAGAGGAGAGCAGAGTAAGACCACGTGGAGGAGAGGAGGCAGCCAAGATGGCAGAGTGCTGAGGAAGAAGCCAGTTTGTTAAGAGTTTGTGCAGGAGGAGATGGGAAACAGGTGAATAAGTCTGCTGAGCTGGAAAGCTTTGATGCTAGGAAACCCGGATAAGTCAGTAGCTTTGTAAGCACTGAATGTGTGGGTTTTGGAGCCCAGTGTGTGTTTTTGCTTGCCTGCCGGGTGCAAGCTAGAATTAAAGCTGATGGCTCACCAGTTTGTGGCTCCGGTGTTTCATTGCCATCTGTCCGAATCCAATGCAAACCTGCGTGGGTCGGGTGGCTGTGATCCTGACCCCGGCTACTGGCCTTACAGTTATATAACCTGTTTTCCCCCACAGAATGCCTAAGGTACACTATGCTTTCAGGAATACAAAATGACTGCTGTTTCTCTCCCCTCATTTTCCAAGTGATTTAATTTATTCAATCAGACCAGCTACATAGGATAGTGAGAAGTTCTAGTTAGTGTGTCTTTTTCCAGGTTTACCTAGGTGACACGAGAAAACAGAAGTGACAGGAGGGAGGGGCAGAAAAACCTCAGAGTCAGTGTAAGATACTGACAAGGATAAGAATTCCGCCCTCCAACAGCAAATCTCTGCTCCTCACCTCTCAGTGCCCCGTAGACTTTATTCTGGCATGTTCGTGGGGAGGTAGCAGTTATCTGATACGTATGACCTTTTAAAAGTGTCCATAGGCCATCTGCTATCAAATAATGTAAGTATAGTGAGAGGAAGATAAAAGATTGGGAGGAATACGGGACAGGAGAGTAATAAAGGCCATAAAAATCGGCATTTTGCTATCAACACAGAAACCCAGAGGCACTGTGTGTTGGGCAATTTTCCAAGCTAAGAATGTAAGCAAAAAGGACAACTAATAAGTTATATAAATTGCCTTTTGCTAGGATAATGAAAGTCTGGGGCTGACAGGAAGACAAAACCCAGCTACACACTGAAGTCACTGTCCACTGCTGTTTTCTGCTCCTCTTGGCAGAGTCCTCTCTGCCACCATTTTGGTAGCAGCTGTACGCACACTTCTGTTCAGTCAGGTCACAGGACTGCCATTGGGACTGAGGGTTTTACATGAGACACTGAGACAAATAGCCAGGTACTTCGCAGGAAGGTAGTCTTGAACGTAAAATTGCCTTTTAGATGTCTTGATCCTTAGGTGCATTCTTCCAATGAGTTATTATCATTAGATTCCTCCATCACTAATGTTTTCTAAGCTGGGCTGATTTGGTAGAATTCCTCCGTGAAGGAAGGCTTTCTGAATCTAGAAAAAAAGTTGCAATAGATAATTATCTTCAAGGTTCTTGTATTCAAATCAAACTCCTCCTTCTCCTCTTGTTTCCTTGATCCGAAAGTATGTCTTCCTATGACACAAAAGGCTATCTCACATGGTATCAACGCTCTATCTCTCTTCTTCAATCCCCAGAAAATAAAACACATAATAAAGATGAATAATCTGCCCTCGGGGCATTTATCATCTTGAAAAGAAAAGGCATTATCATCACTTACTGTGTGCCAGGCACCGACTGAAGTCTTGAGTGGCATCCATCATCTCAGTTAATTATTACAGTAATTGAATGTATTAAGGTCTATTTTGTATTTCTAATCTGAAGTTGGAGAAACTAAGGATGAGAGATATGAAGTCATTTTTCAAGCTCGTATAACTCTCAAATGACAGATTCAGAACAAGTTCTCAGGTCTGACTCCAAAATCCAGACTTTTAGCCACTACCTATTATAAAACATGTTGAAGAAGAAGGCAACAGTGGTGATAGCTAATGCTTATTGAGCTTTTATTTATTTTTTTTATGTTCCAGGCAAAGCACAGGACACTTGACAAAAATGATAGTCTTGTTCAATTAAAACCACCACCCTGTAAGGTTGTCACCCCCAATTATTAGGTAATGAAAACCAAAGTGTACAGAAATCATGCCTTATGAGAGGTCTTTCCATGTGGTCTCATTGAAGAGTGGGTCCCTGTCCACAGTAGAACCAGTGCTTCTGAGTTTTAACTGGCATTTTTGTCCTGGAATCCATTTGAGACCACTTAATATCAAGGGGTCCAACTCCCCAAGTAGATTGAGGTAATGTCTTGAGTTTTAGGAATCCTGCCTCCAGCTGAATGCCGTACAAATAATGTACTTACTAAATATTTATATCAATGTTTGATGCTTAGGAATCACGTGGTTAACAATTAGTTCTCATTAGTGTTAAGTATTACTCCCTCATAGCCAGAGGTATTGTTTTGCTTTAGTATAGTAGCTGTATACTCTAATATTTGATACATAGAAACAATGGTTATAATATTGTTTTTCCCCATCCTATTACTGTGAAACTTACTTGAGAGCCACTAAAGGATGAGGACATAATTTTAAAAAACAAATATGATTTAAAAGGAGGGTAAGCTATCATTATTGTTTATTTGGCAAACATTACTGAGAGCCTATTATATGTTAGGCACTTTGCTAAACCTGCTGAAGGAGACAAAGATATATAAAGACATATGGATCATACCATAAGTAAAAGATTAGTCGCAAGCTTCACTATGCAGTGGATAAGCATCTTACATCATCTATGATTTGTTAGCCACTTCATGCTCTTCATTTGCATAAATAATTAATGATCATGTTAGAAAATGTGTAAACAATGACTATTAAATACGTAAATACAGTCATTTAACCACCCTTTTACTTTTGCTAATAAAATAAATCTCTATTAATAAACTGCTTTACACAAATGTAGTTTACACATAAACTGCACATAGACATAAAAAATTGCCTGGGGTCTACAGTATGAAAATGATGTAGGTATCTAGAAATGAGGCACTGGAAAAATTAATCACATTCCTCAGTTCTAACTGCCTGTGTTCTTCCCAGTACCATTTATTAAAGAATTAAATGTACGTTTACTTTCAAGACTTTGTTATAAAAATGATAGCTTTACTATACCTTTAGAAATTATATCTGCAGTTATATTACTTAATACTTTGTCTTAATACATTTTCTCTATGAGATGTTCCCACTCATTCAGATACTGACTATAAAAGCAAATTGAAATGTGGAGTTTAAGTTATGATTAAAAGACCTTAAACCTTATTGCCAAAAATGGAGAAGTGGCAATTTTATATTCTCATTGCCTTCTCTAAATAATTATCCAGTCTTCTAACTTCATGCTGGCACTGTAGGTAATAAATATAAATCCCTTATATTTGTAAAGCCTTTGAATTTTTATTTGCAGTAGTAAGGCAGATGAGGTATGCTGGCCAATCCCACGGAAATTGGAGGATATATATTTTTGTACTTTATTGAGGTATAATGTACATACTTTATAGCATGCAAAGTACACTAATCCTCACTGTACAGCTAGATGAGTTTTTATACCTGTGATATAAAGGTCTGGAACATTTCCAGAGCCTCAGAAATTTCCTTCATGGTATTCACTAGTCAATAACTAACTCTCACCCCTCAAGTCAAGGTAATCAGTAATACAGCTTTTCTTACCATCAGTTGCTTTTGCTTACCCTTGGATGTCATATAAGTGGAATTATGCAATATATACTCTTTATGTGTATTTTTTTATTCACTTAACAAAATGTGAGATTTATCTATGTTGTGTGCAATGCATTGTTGTGAATAGTGAATTCTTTTTTTATTGTTGTAATGCACCACAATAAAGCTAGTATTACAATAAGTAATGGCATGAATATAACAATGTATTTATTCATTAATCTGTTTATAGCTATATTGGTTGTTCCAGTTTTGTGTAAGATGTGAATAAAGTATTTTATATAAAAAATTTTAAGGTATCAATAGCTTAAAATAAAGTAAGGACTATTCAAAAGAACAAAAGCTAATAAAGTCATAGACTAAAGTTGGTTTTAAACCTGGGGTAGTTGGTAAACTTGGTGAAACTGAGCTTTGGTTGTCACATGCTATCAGGTCAAACAGGACAGAAATGCCCCATCTAAGTAACCAGAGAAAAGAAGGATCTAATAGGAACATTTGACAGTAAGCTGAAACCCTCATTTTAGGGTAAAGAGCCAAGCACTGCAGGAGGCTGCAGAGAAGCTGCCCATCGTATGGTATAGTGCAATATGTAAGAAAAAATAAATTCATATTTCACATATAAGTGAGATCATATGAATTTGTCTTTCTCTGACTTATTTCATTTAGTATAATGCCCGCAGGGTCCATCTATATTGTTATAAATGGCCAAAAAAAATTTATGGCTGAATATTTCATTATATACACACACAAACACATATACATATACACAGACATATATCACATAGGAGATGTCTCTTCAACATATAGGCATACCTCCAAGATCCTGAGGGTTCTGTTCCAGATCACCACAATAAAGCTAGTATTACAATAAGTAAGTCACATTTATTTTTCTGGTGGAGGGTCTTTCTGTCAATATGTAAAAACTGTAACATCTGTGAAACACAATAAAGTGAAATACAATAAAATGAGGTCTGTCTATAGTGTTTTCATTTCCTTTGGATATATTTCCAGAAGCGGAACTGCTGGCTCATAGAGTGCTTCTATTTTTAATTTTCTAAGGAACCTCTATACTGTTTTCCATAGTAGCTGTAACAATTTACATTCCCACCAGCAGTGCACAAGAGTTTCCTTTCTCCCACATCCTCACCAACCATTATTTCTTTTTGATAACATATTTTTCTAACAGATGTGTGTAATGACTGATTGTGATTTTAATTTGCATTTATTTCCCTAATGATAGAGATGTTGAACACTTTTTTATAGACCTGTTGGCTGTTTGTCTTCCTTAGAAAAATGTCTATTCAGATATTCTGCCCATTTTTATATTTTTTATTTTCTTTTAATTGTTTTTTTTTTCTGAAGCGAGAAGCAGGGAAACAGAGAGACAGACTCCCACATGTGCCCAATGGAGATTGACCCGGCATGCCCACTAGGGGACAATGCTCTGCCCATCCTGGGTGTTGCTCAGTTGCAACTGGAGCCATTCTAATGCCTGAGGCAGAGGTCATGGAGCCATCCTCAGCACCCGGGCCAACTTTGCTTCAATGGAGCCTTAGCTGCAGGAGGGAGAGAGATAGAGAGAAAGGAGAGGGAAAAGGTGGAGAAGAGGATGGGCATTTTTCCTGTATATCCTGGCCAGGAATCGAACCCAGCACTTCCACACTCCAGGCCGATGCTCTACCACTGAGCCAACCATCCAAGGCTATTCTGCCCATTTTTTAATTTAAAAATGTTTCCATCGAATTTTATGTGCTTTTTATATATTTGGGATATTAACTGTTATTCAGATATGTGGTCTGAAAATATCTTCTCCCATTCGGCAGGTTGCCTTTATATTTTGTTGATGGTTTCTTTTGCTATGAAGATGTTTTCTTTATTTGATGTAGTCACACTTTTTAATTTATTGCTGCCTTTTCATTTGGTTTTAAATTAAAAAGACTGAGATTAGGAAGCTTACCACCTGTTTTCTTCTAGGAGTTTTATGGGTTCAGATATTACATTCAAATATTTGATTGATTTTGAGTTAATATATGTGTATGATATTAGGTAGTGATCCAACTCTATTTTGCATGTAGCTGTCTAGTTTTCTCACCACTGTTTAGTTGAAGAGACTGTAATTTCCTCATTCTGTATTCTTGGCTCCTTTGTCATAAAGTAATTGACCAATACGTATGAGTTTATTTCTTGGTTCTCTGTTCTTGGATCTTTGTGCTGTTTTCATGCCAAGCACATACTGTTTGGATTATTATAGCTTTGCAATATGATTTGAAATCAGGGAGCATGATTTGATTTTCTTTCTCAAAATTGCTTTGGCTATTTAGGATCTTTTATGGTTTCATTAAAATTTTAGGATTCTTTGTTCCATTTCTGTAAAAAGAACAAACAATGCCAATGGAATTTTGATAGAAATTACATGAAATTTGTAGATTGTTTTGGGTAGTATGAACATTTCTTTCTTGCTTTTACTATGTCTATTGGGATTAGTTTTTCTTTTATTCCATTAATGTGATTCATCACATTGATTTATATGCATTTGTTAAACCATCCTTGCATCCCAGAGATAAATCCCACTTGATTGTGGTAAATGATCATTTTATTGTGCTGCTAAGTTTAGTTTGCTACTATTTCATTGAGAACATCTATATTTATTACAGATATTGTAAATATTTCTGTTATGTCCTTTTCTAGCTTTGGTATCAGAGTAATGATGTCCTCATAAGACAAGTTTGGGAGTGTTCCCTCCTTCCTGACTTTTTTCAGGAAGGATTTTAGAATGACTGGCATTAAATTTTTTTTCAACGTTTAGTAAATTTCTCTTTCTCAGTGAAACCATCTGGTCCTGGGATTTTCTTTCTGGGATATATGATTACTGATTGAATCTCCTTACTACTAATTGCTCTGCTCAGATTTTCTATTTCTTTCTGACTCACTCTTGGTATGCTGTATGTTTCTAAGAATTTTTCTATTTTTTTAAATTGTTCATAGTAGTAACCTGTTATGATCTTTTGTATTTATGTGATATCAGTAGTCTTTTTTTCTCCTTTATAATTTTGTTGACTGGGATTTTCTCTCCTTTTGCCTTGGTTAATCTTACTAAAAGCCTTATCAATTTTGTTTATCTTTTTAAAGAACCAACTCTTACTTTGGTTAAGGTTTTCCCTTGTTTTTCTGTTCTCTATTTCATTTATTTCTGCTCCAATCTTTATTTTCTACTTCCTTCTGCTAACTTTGGGCCTAGTTGGTTTTTGTTCTAGTTCCTTAAGGCATGGATTTGGTTATGATAAAACAGTTTTGTATCATGATTGCAATGGAATTGGTATAGGAATCTACGTATGTGATTGACACAGGTCTACATGCATACGTTTACCACTGTCAACTTTTTGGATTTTATTGTGTGTTATAATCATTTCAAATATAACCACTGGGGGTAACTGAGTCAAATACAGATCGCTCTGTACTATTTTTGTAACTTCCTGTGAATCTATAATTATGTTAAAATAAAAAATTTTAAAAATGAACGACATAAATTCACCATCATAATGGGAGACTCTTGCCTGACCAGTGGTGGCGCAGTGGATAAAGCGTCGACCTGGGAACACTGAGGTCGCCAGTTCAAAACCCTGCACTGGTCTGGTCAAGGCACATATGGGAGTTGATGCTTCCAGCTCCTCCCCCTTCTCTCTCTCTCTCTCTCTCTCTCTCTCTCTCTCTCTCACTCTGTGTCTCCTCTCTAAAATGAATAAAATTAAAAAAAGAAATTAAAAAATATATATATATATATATCTATTAAAAAAAAAGGTCATAATGGGAGACTCTTTACATTTCTATTCATTACTGATAGAACAAGCAAGCCGAAAGGAAGAAAACTCATAAAACAAGACTCAGAAGATTTAAATAACTTAATTAAAACACTTGTTTTATGAATATATACATATAGCACACAGACATCAAAAGAATATGTATAGCATACGTATTCTTTCACATTAGTCGTTACTTTTCCTGTGTCTGATTTTATTTATTTGGGCTTCTTTTCTTTTGCTTTGATGAGACTGGCAAGAGGTTTATCAATTTTGTTTTGTTTCCTATCATTTTGTAGAACCAGGTCTTGGTTTCATTCATCTTTTTCTATTTTAGATTCTTTCATTTATTTCTACTCTGATGCTTATTATTTTCTTTCTTCTGCTCTTTTTTTTTAATTCTTTTTCTAGTTTCTTTAGGTGTAAATTTAGACCATGTACTTGAGATTTTTCTTGTCTCTTGAGGTAGGCCTGTATTGATATAGGTTTATCTTAGAACTGCTTCGTCTATGTCCAATAGATTTGAGACATTGTATTTTCATTTTGATTTTTCTCAAGGTATCTTTTGATTTCTTCCTTAATCTCGTTGCTAACCCATTATTGCTTAGTGCATGTTATTAGGCCTCCATGTATTTTTTTTTAATTGATTCCTAGTTTCATACTATTGTGGTTGTAGAAGATGCTTGGTAAATTTTATTCTTTATAAATTTATTGAGTTTTGTTTTGTGACCTAATTTCTGGTCTATCCTGTGAAATGTTCCATGTACACTTGAATATACATTCTGTATCTTTGACCTGAAATGTTCTAAAAATATCAATTAAGTCTATCTGGACTAATGTTATTTAAGGCCACTGTTTCCTTGTTCATTTTTTATTTGAATTATCTATCCATTAATGCCAATCAAGTATTAAAGTCCCCTACTATGACTGTATTACTGTCGATCACTCCCTTGAAGTCCATCAATATATGCTTTATATATTTTGGCATGAGTAGATGTTTTTGAGAGTTATATTCTCGTGTTGAATTGATCATTTTAGCATTATAAAATTTTCTTCTCTGTCTTTTATTACATCTCTGGTTTTAAAGTCTATTTTTTTTCTAATAAATATTGCTACTGCACTTTTTAAAATTTTCTATTTTCATAAAATACCTTTTCTATTTCTTTACTTTTAGTCTGTGTGTCTTTCTACCTGAAGTGAATTTCTTGTAGAAAACTTATGTACAGGTCTTGTTTCTCTTTTATTTAATTCATTCAGCTACCCTATGTCTTTCAATTGACTTATTTAATCTATTTACATTTAAAGTAAAGCTTAATAGGTTTGTAGTTATTGTTATTTTAGTGTTTTTGTTGTTCTCTCTTTTATTCTTTTACTTTTAGCTCTTGTATGTTGATTTTTTATAATGCTATGTTTGGATTTCTTTCCTTTTATTTCTCATACATCTCTTGTAGATTTTTTTATTTGGGGTTACTATGTGCTTTATATATATCAAGCTATGTTAATAGAAGTCCTTAATAAGTTGATGTTTGCCTAAGTTTGAACACATTCAATATCACTACAATTTTTACTCTCCCCCTCCACATTTGTTTTGGATATTGCTTTACTTCTTTGTCTGTGTATTTGTGTGTAACCCTTAATTTATTATTGTAATCACATACAATCTTCCTACTTTTGCCTTTTATAATTTGTACTATCTTTATTGTTGGTTGCTTCAGTACTTCTATTAAGTGTTTGCTTTTGTCAGTAAGCATTATATTTCTATATTTTCAAATTTATATTTTTATCTTTTCTACTTAAATAAGTCTCTTTAACATTTCTTGTGGACTCGTTAGGTGGTATAGAACTCCATTAGCTTTTTTTTTGTCTGGGAAATTCTTTATTCTCTCTTTCAATTCTAAATGACAGCCTTAATGGGTAGAGTAATTTTAGTCATATGTCCTCAATTTTCATCACTTTTAATACTTTGTACCAGTCCCTTCTGACCTGTAAATTTTCTGTTGAGAAATCAACTGACAGTCTTATGGTAGCTCTATTGTATAAAACTATTTGCTTTTCTCTTGCTACTTTTCAGATTCTCTCTTCCCCTTTAAATATTGGCATTTTAATTACGATATGTCTTGGTATGGGCCAATTTGGGTTTATCTTCTCGGGACTCTCTGTGTAGCCTAGACTTGAATGTGCATTTCCTCTGCCAGGAATGAAAGAATTTTTCAGTCATTATTTCTTCAAATAGTTTTTTAATCCTTGTTCTCTCTCTTCTCCTTCTGGTATCTCTATGATGTGAATGTTAATACACTTGATGTTGTCTCTGTTGTACCTTAAACTGTTTTCATTGTTTTTTTCATTATTTTTATTTATGTATTCATTTTAGAGAAGAGAGAGAGAGAGAGAAGGGGGGAGGAGCAGGAAGCGTCAACTCCCACACGTGCCTTGACCGGGCAAGCCCAGGGTTTTGAACTGGCAACCTCAGTGTTTCAGGTTGACACTTCGCTTGATCCATTGCACCACCACAGGTCAGGCTGTCTTCATTGTTTTTCATTCTTTTTCTCTTTTGCTGTTCTGATTGCATGTGTTCTGCTACCTTACCTTCCAGATCATTGGTTGATCTTTTACTTCATCTACTCCTCTGTTGATTTCCTCTGTTGCATTCTTCATTTCAATAATGTATTCTTCATTTCTTATAGGTTCTTTTTTGTTTCCTATGTCTATTTTTGTTTCCTATCTCTTTATTGAAGTTCTCACTGAGTTCTTCTATTCTTCTGCTAAGTTTACTGAGCATGCTTATAACCAGCATTTGAACTCAGCATTTTGTTTAGGTTTTTATTTTTTCTGAAGTTTTGTATGGTCCTTTCATTTGGGGCATGTTTATTTTCTCCTTATTTTGGCTGACTCCCTGTGTTTGTTTCTATGTATTAGGTATATCTGCTACATCTCCCAGTCTTGGCAGACTGGCCTTATGTAGTAGGTGTCCTATGCAGCCCAGTAGCATAGTCTCCCTGTTTAACTGGATCAGGTGTTCCAGCATATTTGTTGTGTGGATTATGTGTGCTTTCCTATTGTAACTGAACCTTGATTGTTATTAGCACATCAGTAGGCAGGACTGACCCTCAGAGAGACTGGCTGTGAAGCCTGGCTATGACTATAGCAGATGAGCTATCATGTGGGGGCTGACTCCACAGAACAGGGTTTGCTTTAGTGGGGATCTGCTGCCAGCAAATTCCACTCTTCATGTGTGTCATTTGTAGAACTAATTGGGTAGTGCTTTGGTATAGTCAGAAGCTGTCCACCAGATGTGTTAGTTATAGAGCTTCTTAGAAGGGGCTCAGATGTAGGCCAATTTCAACCACTGTTGTGACTGTCTTAGGGTCACCTGGTGGGATCTAGAAAGTGATCTATACAAGTGATAGGTTTGGGCACCTTTGGTGGACACTATGATATGAGCTGAAGCCAGCCACCACTTGCACTGGGCTTGTGACCACTTAGTTGAAGCTATGTTTCAAGCCAACATTGGCCACAGCTATAATAGGTTTGGGTCACCTCATGTGAGTTACAATGAAAGTTAAAACTGGTTAATGCTTGAGCTAGGCTTGCTTGGGGCTGCTTAGCAAGAGGTACAGGGCACACCAAGGCCAGCCACCAAAATTTTGGGATTTGTGAACCTATGAAACATTTTAGGAAAGTCTGCAGCATAAGCCAAGATAGGACACTTGTATGAAAAGCAACTGGAAGTGACTCGGGCTTGTAGTGTGAATTAGTGGGACAGGGTCTTAGGGAATCACCAAGGTGAATGGTGTTAGCCAAGTTAATGGAGAGCATATATTTGGTGCCCACCTATTCCTTACAGCTAGTTAGGGGTAGGGATAGGGGTCAACAAAAGAACAATGGCACCTGAAAGGGCTTTTATCCCAGGAGAAAGCTGTCCAAACCCTCATGCTTTAGCTCTTGTCTTAGTTTTCATGGCCAGATATTATGGGAACTCCTCTTCCTGACACTAATGCCCCAGCCTTGGAAGCCTTCACTCCTCATGAGAGGACCTCAGCAGCTGAGCTATCTCTTCTGATTCATAATCACCACATCATGGATGTGGAACCTGCCCATTTTACATCCCTACCCCTTCTACCAGTCTCTATATGGCTTCTTTATATTATTAGTTATAGAACATCTGTTCAATTCTTCACGTGGTTCTCCATGCTGGTTGTTCTCGAATTTAGTTGTTATTTTGATGTGGTCATGGGAGGAAGTGAGCACAGCATTTTGCCATTTTGACCAGAATTCTATTTATTCCCACCACCTATTTTTCATTTAGCAAACTTCATCCTTCCCATACTTTCAGGCCTCTCAGGAAGTCAGAGCTCTTAACCAGTGCTCTGTGTTTCATCCCAATCATTTTTATTTTTTTAATGACAGGAGGGGAGATAGTAAGATAGACTACCATATGCCTCCATCGGGATCCACTTGGCAACCACTATCTAGGGCCAATGCTCCAAGTGAGCTATTTTTAGCACCTGAGGCTGACACTCGAGCCAACAAGCTATCCTCAGTGTGTAGGGCCTGATGCTCAAACCAATTGAGCCACTGGCTGCAGGAGGGGAAGAGGAAGAGAAGAGAAAGAGAGAGGAGAGAGGAGCAGATGGTTGCTTCTCTTTTGTGTCCTGAGCAGAAATTGAACCCATGACTTCCATATGCTGGGTGATGCTCTATCCATTGAGCCAAGTGGCTAGGGTCCCAATCTTTTTCTCTTATATTCTAATTGCTGTTAACAAAGTTATGCAAGGCCAGCCAAAGGCAACACCAAAGTTGCTTTTGAATCAAACTTCTTTTCAAAGCCCTTAGCATAGTTTAAATAATAAAAGTAAGGCTTTAGAATTAAACACATAAGTTTGAGTCTTAGATCTACTACTTGCTGACTGTGCCAGTTATTTAAGCTCTCCGGGTCTTGATTCCTTCATCTATAAAATGGAGATATTAGTATCTACTTCATAGAGCTGTTATAAATGATAAATAGGCAGTATAATAATCAGAACTGTGATTAGCACATAAGTGTTCAATAAATGTTTACTACTACTATAATTATCAATGCATACAAATGAGAATATAGCTAACTCATTCAGACCACTAACTGTGAATCTCCTAGAATCATACTAGAGGAAAATACCATAGCCTACAGCTACACAGGAAAAGTAAAATTGAGTAATGACCATGATAGATTGGATCAACATAGAAAGCCTGGATATATAATTCAGAACTCTATATTTTTCCATCACTGTCTGAATTATCCAGGAAATTGCCCCTTCTTCCCATTTTGTACACTGATTTGATTCTTTGACAGTTATACTGAGAAATGTGTCATCAGAATCTAAATGCATTTTTATCAGATGTTGTAAAATCCTATTTTATTTTCCCAAGGCAGAGTCAAACAAGAGCTTTAAGACCTGTAGGAGTATTCACTACAGCATATTTATGTGGGCATTACAATGAGCAATGGTATCACTACGTTGTTAATGATGAATACCTTCATGTGAGACATTTAAATGTTTTACATTGTCATCTTCCTGCATATTGTGCAGTACATTTCTGCCTTGCTTGATTGAGGATTTAATTTGGCTATTAATTGACATTAAAACAACCATGCTATACAAGAGAACTATTTTATATTCAGAAAAAACAAAAACAGATTGTGAAGATTATATGATCTACTTTAGGCATACAAAAAAAAAACTTTAATTTTCTTAACCTTGATTTTTAATAACATTTATATTACCCCTGTTTATTCTTGTTGCTGTTAAATACTTCCAAAAATTAAACCAATGAAACCATACTTGAAAGGAATATAATAATAGGGAAAACAACTTGTACTGATTTTCTTAGGATTCTAGTTAGTTACAACACCAAGCACTATACCCCAACCTTGAGATTTTTATTCAGAATATCAGCATGGCAAATAGGTATCAGCATTTTTAACACATATTGCAGGTGGTATCCTGGTCCAGGAAATTTATAGACCACAGTTAAAGTATGTATAAACCATTTATGGACCTGAATCAGGAGGGTAATAACATCAATCTTCAGTAATGGTGATATATCACAAAACACCTGGCAGCTGAATATTAAAACAGCTTGAAGTTCAAGAATATTTGGATTTAGAGTCATAACAAAAGCCCTGGATAAATAGCTTGGTTGGTTGGAGCGTCATCCCAAAGTGCAGAGGTTGCTGGTTCAATCTTTGATCAGGGCACATATAGGAACAGCCCAATGTTCCTGTCTCTCTGTCTGCCTCTCTCTTAAAAAAAAATAACAAGTTGATATTTTTCTCAAATTTTATGAAAATCACAGTTTTCTCATTCAAAACTAAGTGATTCATTCCTCAGTACTCTCTACATCATTGCTGATAGTCTTTTTTTTTAAATTTTATTTAGAAAACTAAATTTACTAGGGTGATATTGATGAATAAAAATACATAGGTTTCAGGTAAACATTTCAATAACATTTAAACTGTTGATTATGTTGTGTACCTATCACCCAAAGTCAAATCATTTTCCCTCACCGAGTATTTGTCACTCTTTACTTCTTTCCCCCAACCCCCTCTTCCTGTACTCCCTCTTCCCCCTAGAAACCACTTCACTTTTATTTACATCCACGAGTCTCAGTTTTATATCCCCTCCACTTATGTGTGAAATCATATAGTTCTTAGCTTTTTCTGATTGACTTATTTCAGTGTAATGTTCTAAAGGTCCATCCATGTTGTCGTAAATGGCACTATGTCTTCATTTCTTATGGCTGAGTAGTACTCCATTGTATTTATGTACCACCTCTTCTTTATCTGATCCTCTATCAAAGAAGAGTTGGTTGTTTCCACATTTTGGCCACTGTGAATAATACTGTGTGTCTTTATGTACCAGTGTTTTTAAATTTAGGGGATAGATACCCAGGAGAAGAATTGCTAGGTTATATGGTAGTTCTATTCCTAATTTTTTTTCTAATTTTAGTGAAAGAAGGGGAGGCAGAGACAGACTCTCGCATATGCCCTGTCCAGTATCCACCTGGCAAACCCACTAGGGGACAATTCTCTGCCCATCTGGGGCCATTGCTCTGTTGCAACCAAAGCCCTTTATTTTATTTTACTTTTTTGACACCTGAGGCAAAGGCCATGGAGCCACACTCAGCACCCAGAGCCAATTTGCTCCAATAAAACCGTGGCTGCAGGAGGAAAATAGAAGAGAGAAATAGAGAGAGAAAAAGAGAAGTGAAAGGGGGAGGGGTAGAGAAGCAGATGGACGCTTCTCCTGTGTGCTTTTCTGTGTCTTACTTTTCTAGTCACCAGGCAATCAAAATAAAACAAAACTAAAAGCAAACAAACAAAAGAATGAACCAAACCTTTCTTACTGGTTTCTGAAGCACTATGTGCTTTATACAGCCTTATCTGCTGCTGGAGAAGAAGTGATCACCAAGATATTCTCTGAATACAATCAATGATTTTTCAAGGAACTTCTAGTAAATTTAAAGTGTTTCATTTTGAATTTTGCTTCTATAATTCCTGGCCATTTTCTTACTGTCTTAATTTTTCTAGTGAGTTTTTCCACATGGTTGTTTAATGAGTATCCATGATGACTCTGCAGCTTCAAAGTAGCCCTAGTAGAAAACCCAAAGTTGGGTGATATAAATGCATATCAAATAAGCCCAAATAAAGGTAATGAGCAGCTATATTCCCAGGCAGAATGTCTGGGCTTTAAGAAAAGCTTTGCTGACCTATTCTCTGGAACAAAAGCTCTATTAGGGCAGGGACTCTTTCTTGGTCAATTGTGTAATTTTGGCATCATGCACAAGGATCAGGGATTCTTGACCTGGAATCCACCTTAAGTACTGGTTTCTGAGATGCATTAATCCCCAAGAATTGTCTACTAAATTGCCTCTGCAGCAAATGTGTATATGCCTTTGCACATTTACATCTATAATTATTAGGGAAAGAGTTTTAGCTTATTCATATTCTCAAAAAGGAATCCTTTTTGTATGGCCAAGTAAGTACATAATAGACCAATCCTCTCACAGGCAGTAACTGTAAACTCTGGACACAACATACAAAAAAACTTTCTAAAGGCACTAAAAGTGAACAAAAACAGATTCTAGGAAAAAGTCAAAACTTGGAAGCAAAGAACCATACTCAATAAGTGTCCTCTCTTTCTCTCTCCAACTCCCCTATTCTCCCTCTCTCTCCCTCTCTCCCTCTCCCTCCCTCTCTTCCTCTACCCCTCCCTCCTTCTCTCCCTTCCTCTCTTTCTTCTTTTCTCTCCCTCTCTATCACTTCCAAAGTTTAAAATTAATCTCCCTCTCTTTCTCTCCCTTCCTCTTCTTCTCCCTCTCCCCTCCTCGGTACTTCAGAGTTAGAGCTATGGAGGATGCCTAAAACTCTGACTGAAAACCCATGATGTTTCTGGCCTAAAGAACCAGAGGACTGAGTTTGGGACATCTACAATCTCTGGAAGGTGGGGAGGGCAGCTGGAGAATGGTCATGGAAAGAAGATATACAAGGCAAGAAATCCCCAAATTTTCTGCCCAAATCCTTGCCTAACCCCTAAACCAGGCAAGTGAGGGGCAGACATCAAATGACCCAGATTAGGAAAAAAACTGAAATAAGATTTTGGCTGTTATCCAAGAGACAAAGTTAGCACTTTGTCACCAACTAAAACAAAAACTTATCACTCTGGAGAGATATATATAAAACAGAATGCAGACACTTTATCAGATAACAATCATAATCCCAGGATTTAACTCAAAATTACTCAACATACCAAGAAACAGCAATGTATGACCAATATGCAAAATAAGACAATCAACAGAAAACCTAATTATCTGTTGATACAGTTTAAAACAGCCCCCAATTATCTAAATATTGGAATTAGCAGATGACTTTAAAACAGCTATCAAAACTATGCTCAGTGAAACAGAGAAGAATATTCTCATAACAAGTGAAAAGTTATAAAATTTTAGCAGAAAAGCACAAGTGACTTAAAAAGAACCAAATTAAAAGAGAGAGAGAGAGAGAAATCATGGACATGGACAACTGTGGTATTGCCAAGGAGTTGAGGGGAGGTAAAGGTGGGTATGAAGGTTAAATGGTGGTAGAAGGAGATTTGACTTAGGGTATTGAACGCACAAAACAATGTGCGAATGATGTGTTATAGAATTGTGCACCTGAAGCCTGTATAATTTTGTTAACCAGCATCATTTCCAATAAATTCAATTAAAAGGGGAAAAATAATGGAACCAAATGAAAATTCTAGAACTGAGAAATATATTTTAAAGGAACATGTGACTCCTCAAAATTAAACTACATTGTCTACTGGCTCAGTGTTTACTTGATTTGAAAAACTTGAGTTCTTCTCTGAAGAAAGAACATGTCATAATAGAAAAAAACAATTCTGAAACAGCTTTGAAGGTGAAACTTTGGATCTGTAATAAAGCAACCACTGGGGGAGACACAAGATGGCAGCAGAGTAGGCAGACACACAGACTCCCAGCTCACACCACCAAACTGGATTCCAAATTAATTTAGGAACATCCAGCATGGAAAAACCAACTTTGGATTATAAGAACTGCTCTCAAAATCCAAGGAGCATAAAAGAAGCCAAACCGAGCCTAGTGGGGAGTGCTGAGGAGCGGTGAGCCTCTTCTGTTTGCAGGAACAAAGGGGTGGGAGTGAGGCTGAGAGCCCAGAAAGGCTCTCAATCCAAGGAAAACAGTAGAAAATATCACTCACAACCACTTGCCTGTGGACCTGGGAAAGAAGTGTGTTGAAAGAGCCGGCTTGGTTTTGAAAAAAAATGGGGGTGAGAGAGACAAACAGTGGAATGCAGGGGAGAGCCTGAGCAGCAGGACTAATCCAGTGAGGAAGCAGGACTAATCCAGTGAGAAAGCAGGACTAATCTAGTGAGGAAGCAGCCATACCTGGGGGAGGTGCTGGAGGTGGCCATTGGAAGGGGAGGGATTGATCCTTCCACAGAACACAAGACTAAAGTGGTTCCGAGTCAATCTTCTCAGGATATCACTCCAGCTCCAATCAACACAAAAAGGACACAGCTAAAAACAAGAATTGGGGAGAAGGGGCAGTAACTCAGGTCTCCATGGAGATCTGAGATACACCTCCCTCTACTGAAGTGGAGAAAGCATCTCACCCCCAGAGAGAGTAACTGGCAGGTCAGGTCTTCAGAATCTCAGGTTACACCCACCGCATTCCTGGATACAGTTTAAAATAAGCCCCCTGCTGAGATCAGTAAACAAGACTACCACCAAGTTAAGAAAATTGTGAAGAAAACAAACAAATAAAGACTTCAAAGTGGCTCTAATAGAAAAGCCAAATTCCACAGTGGATTACAAACAACAGCTGAAGTCAACCAGGGAATACCTAGAAATAATACAACTGAATATTGGAGGTAGACAACACCAAGCCTAGACTCAACCAGCTCTACAAACAACACACCAAAACACGCAGACATAATGAGAAGACAGAAAAGTGCAACCCAAATGAAACCACAAGAGAATCCTCCTGGAAATGAAATGAGCGATAGGGAAATAACCAAATTCCCAGATGCAGAGTTTAGAATAATGATTTTTAGGATACTTAGGGATCCTAGAACAACATGGATGGTCATTACAAACACCTAAATAGATAGCAAGTATAAAAAAGAACATTGAAATATTAAAAAAGAATCAGTCAGAGATGACAAATACAATATCAGAAATGAAGACCATAAGGGAAGGAATTAAAAGCAGGATGGATGAAGCTGAGGATTGAATCAGCGAGTTGGAAGACAAGATGAAAAAGGCATGAAAGCAGAGCAGAAAAAAGAAAAGAGACTCAAAATGTCTGATGAAACTCTAAGAGAGCTCTGTGACAACTTGAAGAGAAATAACATCCACATAATAAGGGTTACTGAAGAAGAAGAGAAAAAACAAGGGATAGAAACTCTATTTAATCAAATCATAGCTGAAAATTTCCCTAAATCGATGCAAGAAAGGGTCTTATAAGTTCAGGAAGCACAGAGATCTCTATTAAAAAGAAACCCAAAGAAACATACACTAAGACACATCATAATTAAAATACCAAAGCTAAGTGATAAAGAGAAAATATTATAAGCTGCTAGAGAAAAAAAAAGGCTATCACCTGCAAAGGAGCACCCATAAGGATGACATCAAATTTCTCAAAAGAAACACTTGAAGCTAGAAGGGAATGGCAAGAAATATTCAAAGTAATGCAGAACAAGAACCTACAACCAAGACTACTCTATCCAGCAAGGCTATCATTTAAAATTGAAGGAGAAATAAAAAGCTTCCCAGACAAAAAAAAAAAAAAAAAATCAAGGAATTCATTACAATGAAACCAATGCTGCAGAAAATGTTTATTGGCCTGTTGTAAACAGATCAAAGTGGGAAAAGAATATAGCAAAAGAGGAATCCACCTTTAAAATATAAAATGACAATAAACAACTATATATAATAATAACCTTAAATGTAAAGGGATTAAATGCACATAGACTGAAGGTAAAAGAATGGAAAAAAATATTTCATGCAATTGGAAATGAAAAAAAAGCTGGGGTAGTACTACTTATATCAGACAAAATAGGCTTTAAAACTAGGGCTATAGTAAGAGATAAAGAAGGTCACAACATAATGATAAAGGGAGCAATCCATCATGAAGATATAACCATCATAAATATCTATGCACCTAATATAGGAGCTCCTAAATATATAAAGCAGACTTTGATGGATTTAAAGGGCAAGATCAACAGCAATACTATAAGGAGATTTCAATACCCCACTTACATCACTAGATAGATCCTCAAGAAAGAAAATTAACAAAGAAACAGCAGACTTAAAGGACACACTAGATCAACTGGATTTAATAGGTATCTTCAGAAGCTTTCACCCTAAAGCAGCAAAATATACAATCTTTTCAAGTGCTCATGGTACATTCTCCAGGATAGATCACATGTTAGGACACAAAACAATCTCAACAAATTTAAGAAGATTGAAATCATATCAAGCATTTTCTCTGATCACAATGGCATGAAACTAGAAATCAATCACAACAGAAAAACTGAAAAATACTAAAACACATGGAAACTAAATAGCATGTTATTAAATAACGAATGGGTGAACAATAAAATCAAAGAAGAAATTTAAAAAAATTTTAAAAACGAATGATAATGAACATACGACAACTCAAAATTTATGGGACACAACTAAAGCAGTACTGAGAGGGAAGTTCATAGCACTACAGGCATTCCTTAAGAAGCTTGAAAAAGCTCAAATAAACAACCTAACCCTCCATCTAAAAGAACTTGAAAAAGAACAGCAAGTAAGGCCCAGAAGTAGTAGAAGAAAGAAAATTAAAAAACGATCAGAGCAGAAATAAATTTCATAGAGGCTAAAGAAATAATACAGAGGATCAAGGAAACCGAGAGCTGGTTCTTTGAAAGGGTAAACAAGATCGATGAACATTTAATGAGACTCACCAGAAAAAAAAAAAAAAAAGAGAGAGAGAGAGGACTCAAATAAATAAAATTAGAAATGAGAGTGGAGAAATAACAACTGACACAACAAAAATACAAAACGTTGTAAGAAAATAGTATGAAGAACTGTATGCCAAAAAATTAAACAACCTAGGTGAAATGGACAAATTCCTTGAAACATACAATCTTCCAAAAATCAACCTGGAAGAATCGGAAAACCTAAATGAACTGATTATAAAAAAAGAGATTGAAACAGTTACTAAAAAGCTCCCCAAAAACAAAACCCCTGGGCCCGATGGATTCATTGGTGAATTCTACCAAATATTCAAAGAAGAACTAACTCCTATTCTTCTCAAGCTATTTCAAAAAATTCAAGAGGAAGGAACACTACTAAGTTCCTTTTATGAGGCAAGCATAATTCTGATTCCAAAACCAGGCAAAGACAACACAAAGAAAGAAAATTATAGGCCAATATCCCTGATGAATTTAGATGCTAAAATCCTCAACAAATATTAACAAACCAGATCCAGAAATACATGAAAAAAATCATACATCATGATCAAGTGGGATTTATTCTGGGGAGGCAAGGATGGTACAACATTCATAAATCAATTGATGTGGTTCACCACATAAACAAAAGGAAAGAGAAAAACCACATGATAATTTCAATAGATGAAGAAAAAGCATTTGATAAATTCCAGCACCCATTCATGCTCAAAACTCTTAGCAAAGTGGGAATACAGGGAATATACCTCAACATGATAAAGGCCATCTATTACAAACCCACAGCCAACATCATACTCAATGGATAAAAATTAAAAGCAATTCCTCTAAAATCAGGAACAAGGCAGGGGTGTCCCCTTTCACCACTCTTATTCAACATAGTACTAGAAGTCCTAGCTACAGCAATCAGACAAGAAGAAGAAAGAAAAGGCATCCAAATTGGAAAAGAAGAAGTAAAACTATAATTATTTGCAGAAGATATAATACTGTATATAGAAAACCCTAAAGGCTCAGTCAAAAAACTACTGGACCTGATAAATAAATTCAGCAAGGTGGCAGGATATAAAATTAACACACAGAAATCACAGGCATTTCTATACACGAACAATGAAATGTCAGAAAGAGAAATTAAGGAAATAATCCCTTTCACTATTGCAAAAAAATAATAATAAAGTACCTAGGAGTAAATTTAACCAAGGAGTTTAAAGACTTGTACTCAGAAAATTATAAAACATTGATAAAAGAAATCAAGGAAGACACAAACAAATGGAAGCATATACTGTGCTGAGGGTTAAGAAGAATAAACATCATTAAAATATTACCCAACGCAATTTATAAATTCAATGAAATACCAATTAAAATACCAATGACATACTTCAAATATATAGAACAAATATTCCAAAAATTTTTATGGAATCAAAAAAGAACACGAATAGCCTCAGCAATCTTGAAAAAGAAGAATAAAATGGGAGGTATCACACTTCCTGATATCAAGTTATACTACAAGGCCATTGTACTCAAAACAGCTTGTTACTGGCATAAGAACAGGCATATAGATAAATGGAACAAAACAGAGAACCCAGAAATAAACCCACATCTTTATGGACAATTGATATTTGACAAAGGAGGTAAGAGCATACAGTGGAGTAAAGACAGTCTCTCTAACAAATGGTGTTGGGAAAACTGGACATCTACCTGCAGAAAATGAAACTAGACCACCAACTTACACCATGCACAAAAATAAACTCAAAATGGATAAAGGACTTAAATGTAAGCCGTGAAACCATAAGCATTCTAGAAGAAAAGATAGGCGGTAAACTCTCCGACATCTATCCCGGCAATATATTTGCCGATTTATCTCCACATGCAAATGAAATAAAAGACATGATAAACAAATGGGACTATATCAAACTAAAAAGCTTTTGCACAGCTAAAGACAATAAGAACAGAATAAAAAGACAAACCACACAATGGGAGAACATATTCAACAACACATCTGATAAAGGGCTAATAACCAAAATTTATAATGAACTTGTAAAACTCAACACCAGGAAGACAAACAATCTAATAAAAAAATGGGCACAAGAAATGAATAGACACTTCTCCAAAGAGGACCTACAGATGGCCAATAGGCATATGAAAAAATGCTCACATCACTAATAATTATAGAAATGCAAATTAAAACCACAATGAGATACCACCTCACTCCAGTCAGAATGGCGCTCATTAACAAAACAACACATTATAGGTGCTGGCGAGGATGCAGAGAAAGAGGAACCCTCCTGCACTGCTGGTGGGAATGCAGACTGGTGCAGCCACTGTGGAAAACAGTATGGAGATTCCTCAAAAATTTAGAAATGGAACTGCCCTTTGACCCAGCTATCCCACTTATAGGAATATATCCCAAGGACACCATATCACTGACTGAAAAAAAGAAATACACCCTCATGTTTATGACAGCATTATTCACAATAGCTAAGAGCTGGAAACAGCCCAAGTGTCCATCAGTGGACGAGTGGATTAAAAAGCTTTGGTACATATACACAATGGAATACTATGGCGCCATGAAAAAGTAGGAAATATTACCTTTTGCAACAATATGGAGGGGCCTGGAAACTATTATGTTGAGTGAAATAAGCCAGGCAGAAAAATAAAATATTATATGACCTCACTCATTTGAGGAATCCAAGGAACATTGACAGAGGAGGGATCAAAGGGACCAGAGGAAAAGAGGACAGAAGGAAAGGGGATGATAGGATGGGATAAACCTGAAGGGAAGGGGGGAGGGTGCTTTTGGGAGGGGTGTAAGGGAGATGTTGAGGGGAATATGGGGAAGGGGGGATGTAGTTGGGGTCACCCTAGAATCTATGTTAACACAATTAATTAAATAAATTAAAAAAATAAATAAATAAAATAATAAATAAATAAAAGAAAGCAACCACTGTTGCCTGAGTAAATTAACCTTGAACAAAGTACTTTACTACTATGTACCTATTTTCTTTAGCTAAAAATGAGGACATTAAAGGTACTTCTGTATAATACTCCACATACAATTTCTATAACCTGATCATTGTTCAATAAACTTTATAATGATGATTATAATAATTTTTAATTGTGTTCTGAAAGTGCCTTTTTAAAAACAGCAATATCAAGCTCGATGACATATCTTTCTGGGTTTTGCGAGGTAGGTGAAGGAAGAGAGGCTAAGACCAGTTAAAGTAATCGGAAGAGAGATTTCCAGAAGCAACGTGTCTATTTTTAAGACTTCATTTGGAATCCTCTGTAGAATTTGTCCACTGGTGATTAGCTTTTGACATCTGTGCCTTTCCTCTCAATTTAATGTTAATAATCTTTGTCAAATAATTCCACTTAAGTGTCTTGTTAATGCTAAAACTATGGTGAGATGATTAATTTCTAAGTGCTGACTTGAATAACAGTAATCTTTTGAAATCATTTGGTGTGACTGTCATATGTATTTAGAAACACTACACGCAACTGACAGTTTTTGATCTGCCACATCGCTACCATTGGTGTTTGAAGAAACCATGGGGTCTGTGTCATTTTTTTTAATTTTAATTTATTATGTTTACATAGATTCTAGCGTCCCACGAATGCATCCCCCCACATGTTCCACACAACACTCCCTGTTTCCCCCTCCCCACAATGCCCTCCTTTTTTCCCTCCAGGATTAGCTTTCCTGCTCTCTATAATGTTGTGTTATGTGTGTATGATTTCACCAATCTCCTCTTTTCTGATCCCTTCCTATCATCCCCTTTCCTTCTGTCTGCTTTCCCTCTGGACCCATGGGTCTGTGTCTTGAGAAACCTATCTCACATGTTTGATACTCATTGATAGCAGTTGTAATTGTAGTACAATAGAGAGTGGAAATAGAATTTTCAACTGCTTATCAGGCAGTTCTCTGCAGTCCTCCACCCCCACAGGAATTGAAAGGCTTATTCAGAACATAAATTCCAATCATCTCCTGCCATGTACCTCAGGCAATTGTTAGCATGTGGTACTAAATGTGGAATAAGATTGTCTTTTCTGCCTTCATCCTCCTAGCTCCAATAGAAAAGGGACTTTTGCAAGCTAATGGGTGAGGTCTTAGACACAGATCTGGGATCACTCATGGAACACATTTTGTCTGGTTACTGCTATGAGTCAGCGATCATAATAGGGAGCAGGGACATACAAACAGGTGAGACATATTTCTGTTACCAAGTTTGTCCTAATTAGTGGGAGACCTGAATTAAGTGTTTTGAATCTTATGAGTCAGATATCTGTTATAACATATACAAACATTTTAATTAATTCTCATAAAGCATCCAGGTAAGTCTTGTTGACAGACTGCAGTTGAATTGCAAATGTGTACCCCCTGGCCAAGAGGGATGTAGCTGCCCAAATTAAAGAACTTATTTTTATGATTCACATGTAGGTGCCCTATGGACTAAAATAGGCCTGGATATGACAGTATTTTCCTTTGCTTTACTTTATTTGCTATATACAACAACACATTAACTGTGGCTTTCAGTGTCTTCTTATATTTTAAGAGATTCTGAGGCTTGGAGAGGGTTATACCAATGAAATTACAAGATTATTTTTTAAATAATTTTTATGTTTTAATAACTGTTGGCATACAATGTTACATTAGCTTCAAGTGTACAACATAATGATTAAATATTTGTATAACTTATGAAGGCATCACGCCAATAAGACTAGTACCCACCAGACACCCTACATAGTTATTATAGTATTATTGACTATATTCCCTATGCTCTACTTGACATCCCTGTGACTATTTTTATAACTGGAAATATTTACTTCTTAATCCCTTCACCTTTTTTATGTAGCCACCAAGCCCCTCCCATCAGGCAATCATCAATTAGTTCTCTATATCTATGAGTTGTTTTTGTTGCTTTTGTTCATTTGTTTTTTAGATTCTCCATATAAGTAAAATCATAAGGCATTTGTCTTTCTGTCTGACTTATTTAACTCAGCATGATACCTACTAGGTCCATCCAAGGTGTTACAAATGGCAAGATTTCACTCTTTTTTGTGTCTGGCTGAGTAATATTACATTGTATGTATGTATGTATGTATGTATGTATGTATGTATGTATGTATGTATGTACTACCACTTATATAACCACTTTATGTTAATGGGCAACTAGGTTGCTTCCATATTTTGGCTATTGTAAATGATGCTACAATAAATATAGGGGTCTTATATATTTTAAAATTAATGTTTAGGATTTTTTTTTATAAATACCCAGAAGTGGAATTGTTGGTTATATGATAGTCCTATATTTATTTTTAAGAGAACATTCATATCGTTTTGCATAATGGCTGTAATGATATGCAATCCCAACAGTGCACGAGAGTTTCCTTTTGTCCACATTCTCACCAACAGTTATTTTTTGTTAATTTATTGATGATGGTCATTTTGATAGGTGTGAGATGATATCTCATTGTGGTTTTAATTTGCATTTCCCTGTTGATTGGTGATGTTGAGGATCTTTTCATATGTCTGTTGCCCATCTGTATGTCCTCTATGGAGAAATGTCCACTCACATCATCTGTTCATTTTCTTAATCAGATTGTTTGGGGGTTTTTATGTTATGAGTTTCTTATATATTTTGGATATTAACCACTTTGTAAATATCTTCTTCCATTCAGTAGGTTGTCTTTTTGTTCTGTTGGTTTTCTTTGCTCTGCAGAAGCTTTTTAATTTAATGTAATCTCATTTGTTTAATTTTTTCTTTTGTTTCCCTCGTCAAAGAGACATATCCAAAAAATATATTGCTAATAGTTTACTGTCACAGAGTTTACTGCCCAAAGTTTTATTCTAGGGGTTTTATAGTTTTGACTTACATTTAAGTCTTTAATCCATTTTGAGTTTATTTTTCTATATGGTATAAGAAAATGATCCAGTTTTATTCTTTTGCCTGTATCTGTTTAGTCTTCCCAACAACATTTATTAAATAGACTGTCTTTACCTCATTATATATTCTTGCCTCCTTTTCATAGATTAATTGACCATATAAGTGATTTTATTTCTGGGCTCTCTATTCTGTTCCTTTGACTTATATCCATTGGAACGCTAGCTAGTTCCATGCTGTTTTCATTGCTATAGGCATGTAATATAGTTTGATTATTAGCCTGCTGACACCTTCTACTTTGTTCTTTCCCAACATTGCTTTGGCTATTTGGGGTCTTTTATGGTCTCATGTAAATTTTAGGATTATTACTTCTAGTTCATAAAAAAAAATGTCTTCGGTATTTTGATAGCGATTTCATGAAATCTATAGATTGCATTGGGTAGTATGAGTTTGCTATATTCTTCCATTAATTTGTATCTTCCATTTCTTAAGAAGCTCTTTATAGATTTCCAAGTAGAGGGCTTTTACTTTTTGGTTAAATATATTTTTAGGTATTGTATTATTTTTGATGAAATTGTAAATGGGAATGTTTTCTTAATTTCTCTTTCTGATAGTTTTTCTTTGGTATATAAAAATGCAGCCAATTTCTGGATATTACTTTTGTATCTTGGTACTTTATTGAGTTATTTATCAGTTCCAATAGTTTTTGGTGAACTCTTTAGGATTCTTTATATACAGAGTGGGGCAAAAGTAGGTTTCCAGTTGTTCATATGGAAAATAATACAATAACAAATAATAATACAAGGATAAACTGTTTTGTGTACTCACAACTGGAAACCTACTTTTGCCCCATCCTCTACATATCATGTCATCTTCAAATGACAGTTTTACTTCTTCCTTTCCAATTTGAATTCCTTTTATTATTTTTTAAAATTGTGTGATTTCTGTATATAGGACTTCCAATACTATGTTGAGTAAGAGTGGTAAAAAGTGTAAGTGGACATCCTTGTCTTATACCTGATTATAAGATAAATACCATTGAGTATGATGTTAGGTGTTGGTTTGTCATATATGGCTTTTATTATATTGAGGTATGTTATTTCTATGCCCACTTCACTGTGAGTTATGATAAATGGATAATTGGCTTTGTCAAATGCTTTTTCCACATCTATTGATATGATCATGTGATTTTTAGCCTTCATTTTGTTTATGTGGTGTCTCACATATATTGATTTGCAGATATTGTACCAACCTTGAATCCCCAGAATATATCCCACTTGGTCATGGTGTATAATCTTTTCAGTGTAATGCTGAATTCAGTTTACTAGTATCTTCTTGAAGATTTTTGTATTTGTGCTCATCAGGGATATTGGACTATAAAATTAGCTCTTGGTTTTATTGATCTTTTGCATTATTTCTTTAAACTCTATTTTGTTTATTTCTGCTCTGATTTTTATTATCTTCTTCCTTCTACTCACTTTGAACTTTGTTGTTCTTTTTCTAGTTCCTTTAGGTATAGGGTTAGATTGTTTTTTTGAGATTTTTTTTGTTTGTTTCTTGAGGTAGGCCTATATTGCTCTAAATTTCTCTCTTGTGTATTCTTTGGTGTGTTCCTTAGATTGTGGGTCATTGAATATACATTTTTATTTTTCTCAAGGTACTTTATAATTTTTTCTTTGATCTTATCATTAACCTATTTATTGTTTAGTGGCATTTTATTTAGTCTCCATGTGTTTGTGTTTTTTCTGTTTTCTCCTTGTAATGGATTTCTAGTTTTACACCATTGTATTCAGAGATGATGCTTGCTATGATTTCAATTTTCTTAAATTTATTGAGACTGTGTATGTGAGTTCCCAGAACATCTGGCCTATTCCGGAAAATGTTGCAAGTGCACTTGAAAAGAATCTATATTCTGCTGCTTTGGGGTGAAATGTTCTAAAAATATCAATTAAATACATCTGCTCTCATGTGCCATTTAAGGCCTGTTTCGTAGTTGATTTTCTGTCTGGATGATCTAGCCACTGATGTCAATCGGGTGTTAAAATCTGATATTATTACCGTTACTCTCAATCTCTGCCTTTATGTTTATCACTATTTGTTTAATATATGTAGGTGCTCCTGAAAGAGTTGTATATTCTCTTAGGAATGATCTGTTTATTATTATGAAATGTCCTTCTATGTCTCTTGTTACAAACTTTATTTTAAATATTGCCTAGTAAAAGTATTACTACACCAGGGTTTTATTCCATTTCTATTTCCATAAAATATCTTCATTTATCCCTTTACATTCAGTATGAGTCTTTCAATCTGATGTGGGTCTCTCTTTTTTTAATGCTATATCTCTATTTATTTATTTATTTTTGACAATTAAATTTAACAGGTGATATTGGTCAATCAGAGTACATAGATTTAGAGAAAATATCTCCACATCCTTTGGACAGTTGATTATGATGTATACCCCTTACCAAAAGTCAAATCATCTTCTGTCACACTATATTTTGTTTCTCTTTAAGTCCCTAGTAACCACTGTACCACTGTCTATGTCCATGAGTCTCAATTTTGTGTCCCACCTATGTATGGAATCATACAGTTCTTAGCTTTTTCTGATTTACTTATTTCACTCAGTATAATGTTATCAAAGTCTATCCATGTTGTCATAAATGATACCATGTCATCATTTTTTAAGGCTGAGTAGTACTCCATAGTATATATATATACCACAGCTTCTTTATTCAATCCTCTGTTGAAGGGCATTTTGGCTGTTCCCATGTCTTTGCCACCATGAACAATGCTGCAATGAACATGGGGATGCCTGTCTTTATGTGCCCATGTTTTCAAATTTTGTGGGCATATACCCAGTTGAGGATTGCTGGGTCATATGGTAGTTCTATTCTTAATATTTTGAGGAACCACCATACTTTCTTCCATAATGGTTGCACTAATTTATGTTCCCATCAACAGTGAATAAGGTTTCCTTTTTCTGCACATCCTCTCCAGCACTTGTTATTACCTATTTGGTTGAAAATAGCTAATCTAACACATGTGAGGTGGTATCTCATTGTAGTTTTGATTTGCATTTCTCAAATAGTTAATGATGATGATCATTTTTTCATATATCTGTTGGCCATTTGTATTTTATCCTGGGAGAAGTGTCTGTTCATGTCCTCTCCCCATTTTTTTATTGGATTGTTTGTTTGTTTGTTGCTGAGATTTGTGAGTTCTTTATATATTTTGGATATTAGTCCCTTATCTGAGCTGTTGTTTGAAAATATCATTTCCCATTTAGTTGGTTGCCTATTTGTTTTGTTGTCAGTTTCTCTTGCTGTGCAGAAGCTTCTTACTCTGATGTAATCCCATTCATTTATCTTTGCCTTTACTTCCCTTGCCTTTGGAGTCAAATTCATAAAATGTTCTTTATGGCTAAGGTCCATGAATTTAGTACCTATGTTTTCTTTTATGTAATTTATTGTTTCAAATCTTGTATTTAATTCTTTGATCCATTTTGAATTAATTTTTGTGCAAGGAGATAAACTGTAGTCGAGTTTCATTCTTTTGCATGTGGCTTTTTAATTTTCCCAGCACCACTTATTGAAGAGGCTTTCTTTTCTCCATTGTGTGTTTTTGGCTCCTTTATCAAAGATAATTTGACCATATATATATGGTTTTATTTCTGGCCTCTCTATTCTGTTCCATTGGTCTGTGTGTCTATTTTCCTGCCAGTACCATGCTGTTTTGATTATCATGGCTCTGTAGTATAGTTTGAAGCCAGGTATTGTAATGCCCCCAGCTTTGCTATTTTCCTTGGGATTACTTTGTCTATTCAAGGTTTTTTATGGTTCCATAAAAACCTGATGATATTTTGTTCTATTTCTTTAAAAAATGACATTAGAATTTTGATGTCAATTAAATTAAACTTGTATATTGCTTTTGGTTATATGGCCATTTTAACTATATTTATTCTTACTATCCATGAACAAGGAATATTTTTCTATTTCATTGTGTCTTTTTCAATTTCCTTTAATAATGCTTTGTAGTTTTTAGTATATAGGTTCTTTACTTTCTTTGTTATGTTTATTCCTAGGTATTTTTTGTTGTTGTTGCTACTATAAAAGGGATTATTTTTTTGAGTTCTTTTTCTGAGGTTTCATTGTCGGCATATAAAAAAGCAATAGACTTCTGTATATTAATTTTGTATCCTGCAACATTACTGTATTGGTTTATTGTTTCTAATAGCTTTTCTGTGGAGTTTTTGGGGTTTTCTATGTACAGGATCCTGTCATCTTCAAAAAGTGAAACATTTACTTCTTCTTTCCCAATATGGGTGCCTTTTATTTCTTTCTTTTGACTGATTGCTCTGGCTAGAACTTCCAGCACTATGTTGAATAGGAGTAGAGAGAGTGGGCAACCTTGTCTTGTTCCTGATTTTAGAGGAAATGTTTTCATTTTTTTGCCAATTAGTATGATGTTAGCTGATGGTTTGTGCTAAATGGCCTTTATTATGTTGAGGTATTTTCCTTCTATACCCATTTTATTGAGTGTTTTAAATGTAAAAGGATGTTGTGTTTTATCGAATGCCTTTTGTGCATTTATTGATAGTATCATATGGGTTTTGTTGCTTGTTTTGTTGATATGGTATATTATGTTAATCATTTTATGTATGTTAAATCATCCTTGTGTTTCTGAATGAATCACACTTGATCGTGATAAATTATTTTTTGATGTCTTGTTTTATTTGATTTGCTAGTATTTTGTTTAGGATATTTGCATCTGTATTTATTAGATATACTGGTCTGTAGGTTTCATTTTTTGTGTTGTCTTTGCCAGGTTTTGGTATGAGGGTTATGTTGGCCTCATAAAATGTGTTTGGAAGTATTGCTTCTTCTTCAATTTTTTGGAAGACTTTGAGAAGGATATGAACCAATTCTTCTTTGAATATATGGTAGAATTCACTGGTATATTCATCTGGTCTTGGAGTTTTATTTTAATATTTAAATATCTTTTTTGAAGTTAGAAGTGGGGAGGCAGTCAGACAGACTCCTGCATGTGCCTGACTGGGATTCACCTAGCATGCCCACTAGGGGACAATACTCTGCCCATCTGGGCCATTGCTCCATTGTGGTCTGGGCCATTCTAGCGCCTGAGGTGGTTGCCATGGAGCCGGCCTCAGCCCAGGCCAACTTTGCTCCAATGGAGCCTTGGCTGTGGGAGGGGAAGTGAGAGATAGAGAGGAAGGAGAGGAGGAAGGATGGAGAAGCATGTGGGTGCTTCTCCTGTGTGCCCTGACAAAGAATCAAACCTTGGACTTCCACATGCTGGGCTGACGCTCTATCACTGAGCCAACTGGCCAGGGCTGACCTTGAACTTTTATTTTTGGGGAGCTTTTTGATAGTTTCTATTTCCTCTCTGCTTATCAGTCTTTTTAGGTTTTCTACTTCTTCGTGATTCAGTCTAGGAAGATTGTATTGTTCTAGGAGTTTATCCATTTCTTCTAGCTCAGTGGTTAGCAAACTCACTATTCAACAGAGCCAAACATATATCAACAGTACAATGATTAAAATTTCTTATGAGAGCCAAATTTTTTAAACTTAAACTATATAGGTAGGTACCTTGTTATTAATTTAATTAGGGTACTTCTGAGCTGGTCTTTGCACCCACATTCAAGGGGCCAAAGAGCCACATGTGGCTTGCAAGCCACAGTTTGCTGACCACTGTTCTAGATTGTTGAATTTGTTGGCATATAATTTTTCATAGTATTCTGCGATAATCCTTTGTATATCTATGATATCTGTGGTAGTTTCTCCTCTTTAATTTTAGATTTTGTTTATATGTGTCTTTTCTCTTTTTTCCTTAGTGAGTCTTGCCAGGGGGTTGCCAATTTTGTTGAATTTTCAAAGAATCTGCTCTTTTTTGTATTAATTTTTTTCTATAGTTTTTCTGTTCTCGATTTTATTTATTTCTGCTCTAATTTTTATTATTTCCTTTCTTCTGTTGGTTTTGGTTTGCCTTTGTTCTTCTTTTTCTAGTTCCTTAAGATGTGATGTTAGGTTGTTTACTTGATCTCTCTCTTGCTTTTTCATATAAACATGTAATGATATAAACTTTCCTCTTATTACTGCTTTTGCTGCATCCCAGAGATTCTGATATGTCGTGTTGTCATTTTCATTTATCTGTATATATCTTTTGGTCTCTTCTTTTATTTTTTCTTTGACCCATTCACTTTTTAGAAGTATGTTGTTTAACTTTGACACTTTTGTGGGTGTGTTTACTTCTTTTTTGCAATTGAATTCTAGTTTCAAAGCCTTATGGTCAGTGGATATGCTTGGTATAATTTCAACCTTTCTGAATTTGTTGGTGTTGGTTTTGTGGCCCAGTGTGTGCTCTAGTTTTGGGAATGTTCCATGTACACTGGAGAAAAATGTGTACTCTGACATTTTGGAATGAAAGGTCCTGTAGCTCTCTATTATGTCCATTTGTTCTAGTGTTTCATTTAAGACCTATATTTCTTTATTGATTTTCTGTTTGGATGAATGATCTAAAACCATCAATGGTGTATTGAGGTCTCCAAATATGATTATATATTTTTTGGTTTGCACTTTTAGATCACTTAGTAGTTGTCCTACCTATTTTGGTCCTCCTTGGTTTGGTGCATATATATTAAGGAGTGTTTATGTCTTCCTGATACAATGTCCCCTTTATCATTATGAAATGTCCATCCTTGTCTCTGGTTACCTTTGCTTTCTTGTAGTCAGCATTGTCAGATAGGAGTATAGCTAGTCCTGCTTTTCTTTGGATATTATCTGCTTGGAGAATCTTTTTCCAACCTTTCACTTTAAATCTATTTTTATCCTTGTAGCTTAGATGTGTCTCTTGAAGGCAGCATATGGTTGGGTTATGCTTCTTGATCCAATCTGCTACTCTGTGCCTCTTTATTGGTGAGTTCAATCCATTTATATTTAGTGTAATTATTGACACTTGAGGATTTCCTATTGCCTTTTTATATACTGCTTTCTGACTGCTTTGTGTCTTGTCTGGTTCTTTCTTTTTTTCTGTCATTTGTTTTTGTTTGGTGGTATTCTATACTTCTATTTTCTGTTTCTTCTTCTTTTTAAGCTATGTGTTTCAGTAGTGTCATTTTCAGGGGTGGCTACCATTAGGTTATTAGAAGAAAAATTATCATATTTATTAGAGTCCATTATCTCATGAGTGCTTTTGCACTCCATCCTCCTTTGTTACTGCTGATCTTTTTCCTCTCCCCTTTCTTGTTATTGTTGTCACAGATTATCCTTGTTTTAATTATGGTTTTGTTAAAAAATTTTACTTGTAATTTTGTCTTGTTTTGTTCTTTGTATCTTATTATATAACCTCCTTTAGTATTTCCTGTTGGGGGTTTTCTGGTGATAAATTTTCTCAGCTTCTGTATGTCTGTAAATGTTTTCAATTCCCCTTTATATTTGAAGGATAGCTTTGATGGATATAGTATTCTTTCTTGGTAGTTCCTCTCTTTCAGTACTTTAAATGTTAGGGTCCACTCTCTTCTGGCTTCTAGAGTTTCTACTGAGAAATATGATGATAACCTAATGGGTCTTCCATTATATATTATATCCTTCTTCCTTCTAGCTTCCTTGAGGATTTTTTTCTTTGTAATTGATTTGTGATAATTTCATTACAATGTGCCTTGGAGTAGGTCTGTTTGGGTTGAGGTAACTTGGTGTTCTGTTTGCTTCTTGGATTTGGGGCTATAACTCTTTCCACAGGCTTGGGAATTTCTCATCGATTATTTATTTCAATATGTTCTCCATTCCCCTTTACTTCTCTTTCTCTTCTAATATACCCATTATTCTTATATTGCTCTTCCTGATGGAGTCAGACAATTCTTGTAGGACTTTCTCATTGTTTTTTTAAATTTGTGAGCCTCTCTCTTCTTCTCTCTGTAGTATTTCTAATTGCCTGTCTTCAATATCACTGATTCTCTCCTCTATCTGGCTTGTTCTATTGCCTAAGCTTGTTACCTCATTTTTCAGTTCATATATTGAGTTTTTCATCTCTATTTGGTTCTTTTTTATAGTTTCAATTTTCTTGGTGAAGTACTCTCTTTGCTCATTAAGTTGTTTTTTTGAGCTCACTACATTGCCTTCCAGTGTTTTCTTGTATCTTATTGAGTATTTTTAGAGCTTCAATTTTGAATTTTCTGTCATTAAGATCCAAGGTTTCCATGTAATTGAGATTTTTTCATGGAGATATTTTATCATTTATCTGAGCTACGTCTCTGTCTTGTATATTTATATTTGGTCTTTTTTTCTTGATGGCATTTGCAGATGATATTGTTAATAACACCAATAGAGATAATTATTTCTTTTTTTCTGGCAGGGGGCACTGCACTACAAGATTTGCCTCTGTGAGATTCTTGGGTAATCTGTTTAGGCTTAGCTGTTGCCTTTGTAACGATGAAGGCAGGGTCTCATGTTGGTAGGAGGGGCTTATAGCTAGGGCTTTGCAACTTTATGATACCAGCACTGGATGACCAGAAGTTCTCCAGGGCTCTCCTCCACATCCCAACAGAGCAGGGGATCTAGTTTCTGGGTGTCCCACCTCTCACAGGAGAGAGCAGTCTGGAGACCTAGTGGAGGGGGTCCACCACCTCTGCTGTTTTCACAGCAAGGGGAGCAATGAGGAACTGGGAGGCTGGAATGACAGAGCCCAGTCCCTCCTCTAATACCACTCTAAGCTCTCCAAGCACAGCCCTGAGCTGGGCAAGGGGTGCACTCCACAAGCCAGTGTCCCCATGTTTCATGAGCAGCTGCAGCAAAGATTGCAGATTAGAGGCTTCCCATCCACACATGCTAAACTCCCTCCAGCAAGCCAGTGCCTGAGCTTCAGAGCTGGCTGCACACAGATCCCAGATCAAGCACATCTGGCACCACAAGGCTAAATTGTGCTGGTCAGGTGGGCAGATCAAGCAAGCACGTCCCAGTGTCCTGTAGGCCAATCTCCACAAGGTATTCACCTGCAGTTCTTGGGAGCTTGCCAATGGCTCTGTGTGTGCCCCATTCCTATAATAGCTCAGCTCTGCAATCATGGGAGCAGCAGACGCTGGGAAGTGACCCTGCTCCCCATTTTTGGTTGTTGGCCCTTGCTCTGCTCCTCCCCCCACAGACTCTTTCCCGGCTCCTCCGGGTCTGAGAGAAAGCCTGCGCAAACAGTGCCTCCCTCCCTCAGGTCCATGAGGAAGGAGAAAGACTCAGTCCTCTGCTATTATTTTTTCTTTTGTGCTTTGGACTGCCTTCTTGTGGGAGCTTACCTTTATCTATCCAGTGTGTGTATATCTCAGATTCATCTGAGTTGTTTTCTCTACATATAGTAGTAGAATTTGTTAAAATTTCAAGGGAAGAGATGAGGAGTATCTCTCATGCCACCATTTCTCTGACATCACTCTAATGTGGGTCTCTTTTAAGCAGCATATGTACAAGTCTTGTTTTTTCATCCCTTCAAACACCCTATGTCTTTTGGATTGGTGCATTTAATCCATTTACATTAAATTCTTGGTAGTTACATAGTTATTGCCATTCTATTATTTTCTGATTGTTTTTGTAGTTCCTCTGTGTTCCATTCTTATTCTCTTTCTCTCTTCTCTTGTATGTTGATAACTTGATATTGTGTTGTATTGGGATTTCTTTATCTTTATTTCTTGCATATATCTTGTAGATTTTTAGTTTGTGATTATCATGTGCCTTATATATACCAAGCTATGTTTATAGCAGTCTATTTCAGTTTATGGTCTTAAGTTCAAACACATTCTAAAATCACTACAACTTTTACTCACCCACTATACATATATGTTTTTGTCATTTTTTTCTTTTGTATGTATATTTGTGTGTATCCTTTAATTTATTGTAATTACACATGATCTTCCTACTTTTGACTTTTATCCTTTTTGTTAGTTTTATATTGGTTGATCCACTGCTTTTACAAGTGTTTGCCTTTGTCAGTGAGCACATTTTTCTTTTCTATATTTTGTTCTTCATATTTTTTACCTTCTTAAAGAAGTCCTTTTAATGTTTCTTATAATATTGTAATATAATGGTTTAGTGGTGATGAACTCCTTTAGCTTATTCTGGTCTGAGAAACTCTTTTATTATTATTATTATTATTATTATTATTATTATTATTATTATTATTCAGTGAGAGGAGGGGAGGCAGAGACAGACTCCCACATGTGCCCAGACCAGGATCTACCCAGTAAACCCACTAGGGAGCAATGCTCTGCCCATCAGGGGCCATATTCACAACTAAGCTCTTCTTAGTGCCTGAGATGGAAGCTATGGAGCCCTCCTCAGTACCTGGGGCCAATTCGCTCCAATCAAGTCATGGCTGCAAGAATAGGAAGTAGTCTAGATTATAAGATTCTTGAAGATAAAGCAAATCCACATAAAGAGAGCTTTTTATTAATGAACATACAGAATTTTTCTTTTTCATCAAAACCCTGCTTGTTAACACACAGAGTACCAGGAGTCCATGGCTAAAGGCAATACAACAGCTCAGTTATAGCTCTGTTACCAAGGCATTGACTATCCAGTGAATATGATAATGCTGATAACTATGCTAGAAAGTATAAGTTAGCTCAAGTCATAGAAGCAGTACAGACAAGTACTTCTCAGCATTCTGAGAACATCATCTATCCATTGTGTGCAAACAGCAGGCCTCAACCAAAATGTCTCGTCATTGGAATTAACATTCCAAAGAATTCACATGTCTTTTTACTTCAGCCTCCTTTAGTTAGTGGGTGCTGTGGATGTTGAATACAGCACAGTTAAGAGACAACTGGCTAATACAAGATTCCCTGGTTTATGTCCCCGAGTAAGAGGAGCCTGATTTTTACACTTGTTACACAAATATCCTGAATACTTAGAAGATGAAAATCCTCAAAGACTTTTAACATTACAGAATCATAGCAACCAATATGCTAATTTCAAATGATAGTGCTTTCCCTTTATTTATGTTGTATCTTTATTATTTGTTGAATGTAAAAATTATATATATATATGTGAGATTTTGATCATAAGTTTGTTTCTAAATATGGTTCCTCAACTTATACATAAAAACCTATATATTTTTTTAGTTCTCCAACCCCAAAATTTCATACAAAAGTTATATTTAGAAAATCAGTTCACACCATTAGTGGAGAAATGTTCATTCTTGCAAATTAAAAAGAAATTCTACTTAAGTTCTTTTAAGCAAATCATGGTTTGATCAAGAAGTAAAGGGACTCTAGAAGTCAAGGTCCTGTTTTAAGTGAAATGTTTTTTATTGGGATTTTTTTAATATGTAGAATATTTAAGATTTACTCTCTCAGCAACTTTCACATATGTATTACCTATAGCCGCCATGATAAATATTACATTCCCATGACTTATTTATTTTATAACTGGAACTTTGTACCTTTTCACCTCCTTCACTCATTCTCTCCCTTGAATCCAGCAAACACCAATCTGTTCTCTGTATTTGCAGGCCTGGTTTTGGTGGGTTTTCTTTTTAATATTCTATATATAAGTGAGAATATACAGTATTTGTCTTTTTCTCTGACTTATTTCACTTAGCATAATGCCCTCAAGTTCTATTCATGTTGTTGCAAAGGGAAAATTTCCTTTTTTTAAGGCTGAATAATATTTCATTGTATATATACATTTTTTATGTATTCACTTATTGATGGACACTAAGGTTGTTTTTATGTCTTGGTTATTGTAAATAGTGTTGCTGTGGACATGGGATGCAAATACCTTTTCAAGTTAGTTTCCTTTTCTTCAAATAAATACCCAGAAGTAGAATTGCTGGATCATATTGTAGTTATATTTTTGTGTTTGAGGAGCCCTCATACTGGTTTTTAAAATGGCTGCCTCAGTTGACATTCCCACCAAGATTGCATAGCCTCTACACCCTCATCAACACTTGTTATTTTTTATCTTTTTTTATAATACCCATTATAATAGAGGTGAGGTGATGTCTCATTGTAGTTTTGAGTAGTATTTCAGTGATTATTAATAATGTTGAGCATCTTCTATGTACATCTTCTTTGGGAAAAATTGTGTATTAAGATAGTCTTTCCTTTTTCAAATTATTATTCAGTGAGAGAAGAGGAGGTAGAGACAGTGCAAGCACCCCAACTGGGATCCACCCGGCAAGCCTACTAGGGGGTGATACTCTGCCCATCTAGGGCCCTTGCTCTGTTTCAACTGGAGCCATTTTTTAGCACCTGTGGTGGAGGCCATGGAGCCATCCTCAGTGCCCAGGGCCAACTTGCTCTAATCGAGCCTTGGCTGCAGGAGGGGAGGAGAAGAGAGAGAGAGAAGTGAAAGGAGGAGGGATGGAGAAGCAGATGGGCACTTCTCTTGTAAACCCGAGACATCTACATGTAGGGCTGACTCTCAACCACTGAGCCAACCGGACAGGGCTTCTGTCCATTTTTCAAATCAGATTGTGGGGCGGGGGCATTGCTATTGAGTTGTAGGATTTCTTTATGTATTTGACTATTAACACTTTCTCAGATACATGATTTGCAAATATTTCCTCCCATTCAATAGGTGGACTTTTCATTTTGCAGATGGCTTTCCCCATTTGTTGTGCAAAAGCTTTTAAGTTTTATGTAATCTCACTTGTTTGTGTGTTTTTTTGTTTGTTTGTTTTAATTTGTTGCCTTTGGTTTTGGTGTCAAATCCAAAAAAAAGATCATCACCAGGACCACTGTCAAGTAGCTTACCATCTATGTTTTCTTCTCAGAGTTTTATGGTTTCAGATCTTACATTTAGTCTTTAATCTACTTTGAGTTAGATTAAATAGTCTTTGAGGCAGATTGAATAGTCTTGGTTGCTTTGTTATAATTCAATTGACTATATATCTATGGGTTTATTTGTGGTTCTCTAATATGGTCCATTGATTGATATGTCTGTTATTAAGCCAATACTATACAGTTTTGATTACTATAGTTTTGTAGTATAGCTTGAAATCAGGCAGCATGATGCCTCCAGTTCTGTTCTTCTTTCTCAATATTTCTTTAGCTATTTGGGGTCTTTTGTGGTTCCATATAAATTTTAGGATTGTTTGTTCAATGAAATACAGTTTTAAGTCTCTAAAACAATGCTACCATCTACTATTGTATTATATTTCCTGTCTGTGCTCCAGAAAAATATTCTAGAAAAGTGATCAATTGTAATAAGAGAAAGGTTTGTCTTACAGGTTCACAGAAAATTGATTTTACTAGGGAACCTGCAAGTATGAAACTGCAGCAGGATTAAAAATCCAGTTCTAAGGGGGGGGGGGGGTAGGGGTAATAAAAGGAGAAAAGGGGCTCAAGCAGGAAGGACATGTGAGTGCCCTGAGAGGTGGGCAGGTAATGGACAGAGGGAAGACTTAAAAGAGAAGTGGAAAAATGTTTAAATTATCTTCTGGGATTTGAGTATTTCAAAGAATACTCAAATAGGTAAAATACAGAGTTCTTATTTAGTAATGAATTGAGGCAGATTGGCTCAATTGGTTGTCTCTCTAGCTGGGAGTATGATGGCAGAGTGTCCCTCACAAGGCATAATGTTAATATAAAAGAAAAATTAGATCAAGTTTATTTAGTATTGATGGCTGCACCTGTGGGCTTTGTTGCAACTTTATGTAATGCACCTGTGTCCCACTGGGACCTTGGGATGCAGCAGCAACATCAGATGGGCCTGAGAGAAAGCCTTCACCATGGAGAGTAGCAACTGTCCAGAATTTCCTCTCATCTATTTCTCAGGTGGAAGTAGCTGTTAGAGTCTAAAAGTGCAGAAGCAGAGATAGGCCACCTTCTAGGAAATTCAGGGTACGGATGCCTTGATTAGCTCTACTACAATGCACTCTAGTGGAAGAAACACTACTAACAATATCTAACCTTGACGTGGGTGACAGAAAGGTGCCAATAAAAAGTAGGCCAGTGTGTTAAATATTTAATATGTCTTGCATTACATTTGATGTTTCAGTCACAGTGATAGTTAAACGCTTTCCACTTTCCTTTTTTTTTTTTTTTGCTTTTCCTCTATTTTATTAACAACTCTCTTTTTCTGATTTTAAGATACCATATATTCACAATTAAAACTAGAGAAAATATTGGCAAACAATATAAAACACAATAAGTAATCCATGATGCTATCTATATCTTTGAGGTAAGGAATATTAAAGTTTATGCCTTTTTCACACTAGTTTCTATGCACATTATTTTCATCACAACTGTTACCTTAAATAGGCAATTTTATTTTATACCCTACATTTATAAGAGATCACTTAGATAATGTGGATTTTCTTATCTTTCAAAATAATATTTTAATGTCTACAATAGTCTCATGATACCATTTACCATAAATTATCTTAAAATTTCCCTATTTTTGGAATGCTTAGGTTGTTTCCAAATTACTGTGATTGTAAGTTACATTGAAATAATTTCCTCATACATAAATTTATGAACTTATCTCTGAATAATTTCATAAAATAAATTTCTAAACTATGACTACTATTTCAAAAAGCTTGGTCAGTTTTAAGCCTCTTACATTAGGAGACTAGGTCATTAAGATGAAAGAGTGACATTTTAGTGTGACTTTGAGACAGTTCAGCAGTGTCTAGGTACCCTGTTATTAGCAGTGAACATACCAATGTCAAACTACCATAAGTTTTAGCTATTATTTCTATGTGTGTTTAGAGCTTTACAAATTAATCCAAAGGATACTAAGAATAATTGTTGTTTGTTTGTTTGTCTCATATGGTATAATTCTGACAGCAATTCCAATGTGGGGGTCCCTCCCCACCAAGAAATTCTCCCGACACTGGCTAGGTATCTTACAATTCAACTCAATTCTGACACATCTACCTGAAGATAGTGTCAGATCCCACAGGTTAAGGACTCAGTCCCACAAGACTGCAACACCCCATACCTCTTTCAGAAGCCAATCACCAATCTCAAGTCCAAGTTGTCACCTGTACTTCTGACCAACCAGCTATAAATTGGTTTCTTGGGTTCAATTAATATTCTAGAGCAGCTCACAAAACTCAGAGAAACAGTTTACTTACTAGATGAATAGTTTGCTATAAAAGGATACAACTAAGGAACAGCCAGATGGAAGAGATCCATGGAGCAAGGAGTGGGGAATGGCTATGGAGCTTCCATGCTCTCTTCAAGCATGCCACTATCTCCAAATCTCTATGTGTGTGCACATACACATGCACCTGCGAACCCCATCCTTATGGGTTTTTATGAAGGCTTCATTACATTAGTGTGGTTGTAATCATTGGCCATTGTTAATTAAATTTAATTTCCAGCCCCTTCCCCTCCCAGGAGGTGGGGGTTGAAGGGTGACCTGAAAATTCCAACCATCTCATCACACTGTTAGTTCTCCTGACATCAGTCCCCATGTTTAGGCGCTTTCCAAAATCATCTCGTTAACATAACACAGGATGTTTTTCTAGCCCTTATCACTGAAAACCCCCAGGGCTTCAGGATCTCTGTGCCAGGAACTGGGACAAAGACCAAATATATATATTTCTTATTACAACATTACAGATAGCCAACCAAATTTCAATGCTCCTCTAAGTGTATAATTATGTCAGAGTGGTTTGCTCAGATAGCTCTAGTTGATGACATGTGCAGCTTCTCACAGGGCTCATATTGACTGAGGGTCTGCTCTGTGCCAAGATGTTTCACATATATTATTTCAGGGATTCCACCTGAGCTCTGTACTCCTGACAGCCAGGCCGAGATTTAGCACAGTGATAGACGCTTCACCTGGTGGGCCTAATGAAGGCTACAGGCCCCTGGGCTAGCAAGGAAGCCAAAAGCAGCATACTGAACGGCTCTGTACACGGCTTCATGTCTTACTCTGGCCACTGAGTGGCTTTCAGCCTCCTCCTCGTACCTCTCCCTTCCTGTCTTTGGATTTTTGTAGTGCTGTAACATGAGACTCAGGTACAAGTTACTCTTAAATCACCTGTGTCTCACCCAGGAGTAGTATGAGGATGCAGTAGTCAAAGCCTGGGGAGCCGCCCTTGAGCAATGGAGCACTTCCCCTTTCCTCTCGGGTCAGACAAGCTGAGGGAGCTGCACAAAGTCCTGGTGAGTCTGAGCCCAGGTCTCTTAGGAAGGAGGGGTAGGGAGCATTTCAAAAATTACACATGCATTTATTGACTTTCCTTCTTTTCCTGAGGATTATATTCTCAATTGGTCATATTTCCAAATAAATTACCTACATGCAAGCCTCTGTCTCAGGCTCTATTTTATCAGGAGCCAGGCTAAACCAAGCACCAAACATGTGAATGAGTCCCAAAACAGGGAACTGACACCTCATGGTCACTTTTTCATTAATACATTCTCTGTCTCATCTCACTCTTGCATTGGCTCTTTCTCTTCCATCTCTTATTTCCTCTCTTTCTATACACACTCACACACATTTGGAAAAAAAGAAAAGAAACAACTTTGATGGGGTTAGAGTAGTGAAATTTCAATTTTGGGCTCCCCCCTAGTATATTAGTAAAATTAAAGATTAGCATATGATGGTATATTATAAATCATGTCCCAAGTTTTGATTATGTTAATCAGCAATTCTTGAAGTATGTTTTGCAGACACTAGGGGTCCCCAAACCTTCTCAGGGGTCCATGAGGCCAAAATTATTTTTCTAATATTAAAATGAGAGTTACCTTTTCCACTGTTTGACATTTTCACTAATTGGAGCAAGAGCAATGGTGGGTAAAATGTTGGCAACTTAGCACAAATCAAAACATACTATGTTACTATAGTATACCAAACTGTGCTACTATTCATTGTATGTTCACGAAAATGCATTTGCAATTTAAAAAATGCCAGTTTCACTTATGACTGTCCTTGATGAAGGAGTACAAATTGTACAATACTGATCTGTTGCACACACCTTTTTAACATTTATATGACACCTCTGGAAGTCTATATCAAGCTTTCTGCATACTGAGGTGTGGTGGTTGACTTGAGAGAGAACTCTTGTACAGTTGTTTTGGTTGCCAGGTGAACAAGTCACTTTTCTCATGGAATGTCATTTTTGCTTGCAAGAACCATGATAGTTAAACTATGATTATTCAGCATTGGCCATTTGATATACATTTTCTAAAAACCTATCAAAGTAAGCTGTTACCTCAAAGAAGAAAATAACACCATTTGTTGCCACTTATAGAAGTTGAGCTTTAAAGTAAAAATTAGAATATTGAAAAACTCTACCACTGTCAGCTTGACAGCTTCCCAATACTTAAACATTTTCTGATGAGTTTAGTTACGATTTTTCTGAAATTGTATAATAAAGTGTGTCAATATTTAGAAGGCACTGGCAAAGACGTTCTTCTTAACCAACATTAGTTATGCATTTCTGAGCCACCTTCTCAACTAGGACTTGACTTTGGCCCTCATCTTTTCTGGGCCTGCATAGGTCAGTGGGAATCCTACTAAAGTCAGTTTAGCAAGATCCACCCCCAATCTTGATACCTGATCAAGTTCATCACCCCTCAACTTTGACGTATAATCTTTGACCTGCCTTCACCAAAAGCCCTGTTAAACAAGAATCCCCCTGCCCCTGGTGACTTCTTATACTAGTTTTTTACTCACTATTCCCCTTACTCTGCTCATTGGCTCCTCAGCTGCTTTCGCTGTCCTAGGAATTGAGCCTGATCTCTCTTCCCCATTGCAATAAAAATGACACCTATAACAATAGCCCCGAATAAAGCCTTCCTTACCATTTTAACAAGTGTCAAGATAATTTTTTTCTTTAACAATATATTAACAGATGAATCGATATTCCCTAAAAGACCAATGCCTGTGCCTGACCTATGATGGCACAGTAAAGCATCCACCTGGAACGCTGAAGTTCGAAACCCTGGGCTTGCCAGTCAAGGCGCATATGGGAGTTGATGCTTCCTGCTCTTCCCGCTTTTCTATCCTTTCTCTCTCCCTTCTCTCTCCTCTCTAAATGAATAAATAAAATCTTTAAAAGACCAATGCCTGATATTACAAAATTATGGATGGGTAAAAGTTCCAATCAAAATGCAAGTCTGAAAAGTTCACTGGTAAGAAGGATTTCAGAGTCCACATTATAACTAACCTTTAAGAAACTACCATTTGTTAAGTTTCGTTAGTGTCAGAGATGGTCATCCATAATGGTTTCTGAATGGTATATTAAAATACTCTTTTCCCTTGTCCCATGACCTGTGCACGAATCCAGATTTTATTCATTTACTTCAACCAAAACAAACCAGAATAACAAATTGAAGTCAAAATCAGATATAAATCCAACTGAGATTCAAAAATATTTAAAACAATCCTTCTCTTCTCACTGTTTTCTTTAGAACATATTTTTATTTTTCATTCAACTATGTTATTAATGTTTACATCCAATAAGTTTACATGAAATAATAAATAACTCAATTTCTTATTAGGTTTCACTTCTAATTTGGTGAATATACATAGCTGTAACTCACATGAACTAAAGTTCTTTAGAGTCCTCAACAATTTTTAGGAGTCTAAACGGGTCTTGTGAATAGAACCCTGGGAACAGCTTATTTAAATATAGCAGAGGTTCATCACTCTCTCATGATTAATGATGAGATGTTTGAAACTAGCAAATAGGCCCTAACTAGTTGGCTCAGTGGTAGAGCTTCGCCCAGCATGTGGATGTCCCAGGTTCAATTCCCAGTCAGGGCACACAGGACCATCTACTTCTCAACCCCACCCCTTCCCCCTTCTCTCTCTCTATCTTCCTCTTCCCCTCCTGCAGCCTTGGCTCAGTTGGAACAAGTTGGCCCCAAGCACTGAGGATAGCTCCATGGCCTCACCTCAGGCACTAGAATAGCTTAGTTGCTGAGCAATGGAGCAATGACCCAGATGGGCAGAACATCCTCCAGTAGAGGGCTTGCAGGGTGGATCCCGGTCTGGGCGCATGCGGGAGTCTGTCTCTCTGCCTCCCTGCTTCTCACTTAAGAAGAAAAGAAAAAGTATTAAATTGACAAATCAGGTAACTGATATTGTGTTGAAGTCGGTGACACTAAGAAAACATGTTTATGGATGTAAGGTTTCTGGAAGCAAAGAAAAATATAAACCTATCAAAAGGAGGAGGTGCAGGGACAGCACATGCCAAGAAAAATAGACCTGGCCTTTGGCAACCTAATCCCAAATTAAACTGGATCAACCTGACCTCATTATACTATCCCAGGAAATAAAATGGTTATTGTTTTTTAAATGGAAGATAATAAAGCTAATTTGAATTCGAGTTAATAATGACATGAGCTTATGATGCCCAGTAAATATACTAAGTACCAGAATTAGGTTTCAAGAAGCTGCTGTCTTTGTGTTAATAAAATGTACCATTAACATTTCTAGAAGTTTTTAACAAACTTCAAACCGTAACAAACTCAAATCACTTTCTCTCACTGAACATAAACACATTGTGTTTTTTCCAAAAACAATGTATTATATTAACTCTAACAGGTTTTAGCAATTTCATGTACATAGTAAGCTCTGATCCTGCATGTCTGCATCTATAAACAAAAAAATAATTTAATTATCTCTCTGGGTTTAGATTTCAGAAAGACCTGAGTACTCCAAAGTGTAAAAATATCATAATTCTGAAGTATTAAAAAAAAAAAAGACATAGCCGTAGATCTATGTAGGATGATTACAAGATTGCTTTTGTTCAAGATCTTTGTTTCCTGAAATATATCTTAGTGAAACTTTTTCATGAGACCGACTCTCAGCTTCTTTAGTTAGTTCTATAATTGAATTCTAATGTACAAAGTAGTTTAGGAATGAAGGCAGAGTTGGTACTGCTAAAAAGCACCACCTGTATTACTCCGTGATGGTCTGTGTTAGTATAACATTTTTTTAACTAATAATATTTCTGACAGTAATTAGGACATTTCAGCACTCAACATGTATGTATTGAAAGGTGTATGTTATTAGTTATCAAAACACTTTCAAGTATCTGTCTATATTCTTTTTTTCTTAATTTATTGTGTTTACATAGATTCAAGTGCCCCACTGAGTACATCTCCCTCACCCGCGTGTTCCCCTCAACATCCTCCTTACTCCCTTCACCCCCCCTCCATGCCTTCCCCTCTTCCCTCCAGGATTTGCTTTCCTGCTCTCTATAATGCTGTGTTCTATGTTATGTATATATAATTTCACCAACCTCTTTTCCCTCTCTGATCCCATCCTCTCATCCCCTTTCCCTCTGATTGCTTTCCCTCTGGTCCCTTTGATCCCACCTCTGCCTCTATTCTGTTTCTCAGTTCACATTGTTCATTAGATTCCTCAAATGAGTGAGGTCATATGATATTTTTCTGTATATTCTTGATACAGTGAGATTCTGAACAAATGGAGCGTGCAGTGGGTAGCTTACTAGGGAAACATGAAGCAGGTATGAGAAAGCCTATTATATTCAGGGCATGGGCCACTGTTTAGTGTAAGGCTGAAAAATTTCCAGCTTTGCTCACTCTGATCTGATTTAGTCTGTGTTTAAAACAGAACATTTAAAGTTGGCTAGGTTGATGTGGTGCTCCAATTTGTCATTAAACATTCCTATACTTTATTTACAATAGCAAAATCTGCTAACATCTGAAATGTCCAACATAAGAAAATTGTTAAGTAAGCAGTATAATTCTAGGTAGGTAGCCATTAAAAATGATGCTTGCAAAATATTTAATATTATTAGAATAAATGCATATAATTCAAGAAAAAAGTAGAAAGAAAAACTGCACAAATGAAAATCTATGATTTATAAAAACTTACAGAAAATATAAAAAGTCTATTGATACATAGCAAAGTATTAATATTGATACATCATTGAAGGTCCTTTGGCTATAAGCACCAGAAACCAATCTACTGAAAAAGCAAAATGAATGTGTGAAAAAATATTGGGTTGCTAATCAAATCTAAGAAAGAATAGAAATACAGCCATTTTCAAGGAATAGGGTAGGAGGAATTATGGACAAGTTTTTTAAGGACTATATTAAAATGATTTTCCCCAAACATCTGTTGTCAAGATTCATTTTCTTGTAGGGAGGATTGTGAGTGAATTTGTGTTGGTCAAACACACACTTTTTAAGAAGAGAAAAAGAGGTTGACAAACCTTCCAGGAAAACATGAAATGGGAAGAAGTAGTGCATTAAGAGAAGAGGCATGTAGTCTACTACAAAAGAAAAATAATTAGCATGCTGGTTAAAGCCATATGTCCTGCATATATATGTGCAATGACCCTAAATAACAGTAGCTATTTGTTCAACACTTATTATATGCTCCACATTACTCTGGTTTCTCTGCTTTACATGAATGCCTTCACTTAAATCTCTCAACATTTAAAGGTAGGTTTTATTACTAGCCCCAGTTCACATATAAAAACTGATGCCCAGGGAGATTAAATTTGCTAATATCACACAATGAGAATATGGTAGATCTGGAATTTGAACTGCAGCCTACTAGCTGCAAAGCCCATCAATTTGGTCACCATATACCTTATAGATGATGATGCATTTTTATCATCATTACTGTTTTAATTTATTTCAGTTCCACTAGACTAAAACAAATGATGAACTAAGTATTAGAGTCTAATGACTATTTCACTTAAGCAATACTTCTACAGTCCCTTACCTAAGAAAAGTGGGTTTATCTCTAAATATAGTTAACAACAGTCCAAGAAAGGTATTTTATAAATATCCACTCTAGAATATTTAAAATTTAGCTTTAAAACTGTGTATCAAGCACATTTCACATATTTTATTGGGATAAAATTAGAGTTTCCTATCATAGCACATTTCAATTAGTCACAAAGAATAACCACAGAATGCTAGTGATGTGGGTGTTCTATTCCTCCTGAAAAGTTGGTATCTTCAAAGCCAATATGTCAGAGCTCTGACTAGAATAAGAAATAATGCACCATTTTCATTCCAATAATCTTAGACAGAAACCATCCTGTGGGCATTTTACTTATTTGTTTGTTTGTTTATTTATTTATTTAGACAGAGATAGAGAGTCAGAGAGAGGGACAGATATAGACAGACAGACAGGAAGGGAGAGAGATGAGAAGCATCAATTCTTTGTTGCAGCACCTTAGTTGTTCATTGACTGCTTTCTCATATGTGCCTTGACCAGGGGGTTACGGCACAGTGAATGACCCCTTGCTCAAGCCAGCAATCTTGTGCTTCAAGCTAATGACCATTGGGCTCAAGCTAGCAACCATGGGGTCATGTCTATGATCTCATGCTCAAGCCAGCGACCTTGGGTTCAAGTTGGTAAGCTGTGCTCAAACCAGATGAGCCCGTGTTCAAGCTGGCAACCTTGAGGATTTGAACTTGGGTTTTCCGCGTTCCAGTCCAACTCTCTATTCACTGAGCCACTGCCTGGTCAGGTGATGTTTTATTTCTTATTTCCCAGATTGACTTCTAGGTTTTTAATACAACCTTTGTTTCATTTATCTCAAGCTACTGGGGATTTTAGAACTCCCCCTTGTTCAAACATGAAAACTCCAAATGTCTCTAACATATATTACTAAAATCAACAATATTAGCTTCCAAAAAATCATATTGTAACCTTTATTTTTATTGAGGTATAATTGACACATAACAAAATCATTTCATTATACATATAATTGGATATTTGTATTATTGCAAAATGTGAACCACAATATGTCTAGTCGACATTGCATCACCATACATAGTTACAATTTTTTTCCTGTGATTAGAACTTTTAAGATCCCTTCTCCTAACAACTTTCAGATATGTAAGAGAGTGTTATTAACTGTAGTCACCATGCTGTACATTATATCCTGTGAATTATTTATTTTCATAAAAGGAAATTTGGACTAATTTACCACCTTTACACATTTCACTCACTGCCAAATCTCCACTGTATGTTCTTGCCTCCTTTGTCAAATATTAATTGACCATAAAGGTCTAGGCTTATTTCTGGCTTCCCTATCTGTTCCATTGACCTATATGTTTGTTTTTATGCCAGTACCAGACTGTTTTGATTACTATGGTGTTGTAATATAGTTTTATATCAGGTAGTGTGATTTCTTCAACTTTGTTCTTCTTTCTCATGATTGCTGTTGCTATTGAGGGTCTTGTGGTTTCATATAAATTTTTGGAGTAGTTATTCTAGTTCTCTAAAGTATGCCATTGGTATCCTCACAAGAATTGCATTGAATCTATAGATTACTTTGGGTGGTATGAACATTTTAATAATGTTAATATTTTCTATCCATGAACACAGAATATGCTTTCATTTATTTGTATTTTATTCATTTCTTTCTTCAATGTCTTAAAATTTTCCAAGTACTGGTCTTTTATATCCTTGGTTAAATTTATTCCTGAATATTTTCTTTTTCTTCAGTATTTTATTTTATTCTATTTTCCTTTTTATTAAACTTATTGGGGTAACACTGGTTTACAAAATTATACAGACTTCACATGTACAATTCCACAACACTTCACCTGTACACTGTATTGTCTTTTCTCCACCCCAAGTCGTCTCCATTCATCACCACTTATTCTCATATACCCTCCTCCCCCCAATATTTTATTTTATTTTTGGATGCAATTGTAAGTGGGATTGTTTTCTTACTCTTCTTTTCTGATAATTCATCATGTGTAAAAAGTACTAGCTATTTCAGGATATTTTTATTTTTTGTATCCTGCTACCTTTTGTCTTGGTCTTTTTTTTTTTTACAGGACAAAGAGAGAATCAGAGAGAGGGATAGACAGGGACAGACAGACAGGAACGGAGAGAGATGAGAAACATCAATCATCAGTTTTTCATTGCAACACCTTAGTTGTTCATTGATTGCTTTCTCATATGTGCCTTGACCAAGGGTCTTCAGCAGATCAAGCAACCCCTTGGTGGAGCCAGCAACCTTGGGTCCAAGTTGGTGAGCTTTTTGCCCAAGCCAGATGAGCCCACGCTCAAGCTGGCAACCTTGGGGTCTCGAACATGGGTCCTCTGCATCCCAGTCTGACGCTCTATCCACTGCGCCACCAGTCAGGCTACCTTTTGTCTTTTGATTGGAGCATTTAATCAGTTTTACATTTAAAGTGATTATTGATAGGTACATACTTATTGTTATATTTCCCCCCTGCTCTTATTTTTTTCTTTTTCTTAAAGAAGACCCTTTAGCATTTCTTGTAATGGTTTGTTGGTAATGAACTCCTTTAACTTTTTCTTGTCTGGGAAGTTCTTTATTGTACCTTCAATTTCTTTTCTTTTTTTACATGTCATTACATGTGTTTTATAATAAAAATAATTTTCTACATTCTATAAATGTAGCAAAGGCAAAGGTTGCTCAACACTGACAGAATCAGTTTGTGGGAATACAAATTAAGACATAGTATTATAGAGCTAAATCCCTCTAATACACATATAGCTTGAATCCTTTCCTCTATGATCCACACAGTACTTGCAATTTCTTTCTTTCTTCTTTTTTTTAATGAGAGTAGGGGAGATACAGAGACAGACTCTCACATGTGACCTGAGCAGGATCCACCTGCCGATCTCTATCTGAGCCCGATATTCTGCTCACCTGGGGCCACCCAAAACCGAGCTATTTTTAGCACCTGAGGTAGAGACTCCATAGAGCCATCCTCAGTGCCTGGGACCGACATGCTTCAATCAATTGAGCCATGGCTGCGGGAGAAGAAGGGGGGAGGAAAGGGGGAGAAGTAGATGGTTGCCTCTGCTGTGTGCTCTGACTGGGAATTGAACCTGGGACTTCTGCACAGCAGGTTGACACTCTACTGCAGAGCAAACTGGCCAAGCCATAGTTACAATTTCATTTGCTTGAATATTTCATTTTAAAACACTACTAATGAAATAAAGTCTACCATAAGTTTAATTTATATCACCAGAACTGCATATAAACATATTTCTCAAAAAGAAATGAAGATTTTCAGTAGTGTTTCATTCCTTATTACAATATTCTAGAAAAGCACTTTGTCATATATTAAAGTTAAACTACAAATTCGTTGCTATTCTTTGTTTTTTCACATAATGTGGAGTCTAATTTTTCTCCCTTTGAATCTGGGCAGACTTTAGTAAATTGTTTTCTCTTTTTCTATGTATATGTTGAAAGAATGTGGGTAAGAATTGTTTTTGTTCTTGAGCATTTGGTAGAACTTGTTGAAAAAAGCCATAATTGGACTTGTTCTACTTTTGTCTGGTTTATGGAGAGATTTTTTTTACTAACAATTCAAACATTTTAATGGTTATGGGATGGTGAGGTTTTCTTCTTGATTCAGTTTCTACAAATTTGACCAATTTCTGCAAGCATTCAAATTTACTGGCGTAACAGTATTTATAATCCTTATGCTTATATTTTTGCATGTTAAATCTTCCTTATATTTCTACTGTTAATTGTTTAAGCTACCCCTTCTTCACTACCCTCTATGTCTTCCTTTCCTTCTCCATCTTATTTATCAACCTTGCCATAGTTTTCTTTTTTTTTATTAATTTTAATAAGATGACATTAATAAATCAGGGTACATATGTTCAAAGAAAACATCTCCAGGTTATCTTATCATTCAATTATGTTGCATACCCACCAGCCAAAGTCAAATTGTCCTCTGTCACATTTTAGTGGATTAAAAAGCTTTGGTACATATATACTATGGAATACTACTCAGCCATAAGAAATGAAGACATCGGATCATTTACAATAAAATAGATGAACCTTGATAACATTATATGGAGTGAAATAAATAAAACAGAAAAAATACTGAGAACTGGATGATTTCATACATAGGTGGGACAGAAAAACGGGACTATGAGACATGGACAAGAGTGTGGTGGTTATGGGGGGGGAGGAGAGGGAGGAAGAGGGACACAAAGAAAACCAGATAGAAGGTGCACCTTCAATTTCTTGCTGGGTGAAGAAGTGTTGGTTGTAATTCCTTGCTTTTTATCAGTTTGAATATTTCATACCAATTCTTTCTGGACTAAAATCGTTTTGTTGAGAAATCAGCTGACAGTCTTATGAGAGCTCCCTTGTAGGTAGCTCACTGTATTCCTCTTGCTGCTTTTAACATTCTCTTTGTTGTTGTTGTTTTTTTTCTTTACCATTTTAATTATGATGTCACTTGGGACCTCTTTGTGTTCATCCTGTTTGGTAATCTCTGCTTCCTGGACTTGTCTTTTTCACCAAGTTAGGAAAGTTTTTAGTCATTATTTCTTCAGATAGATTCTCGATTCCTTGCACTCTCTGGTCTCTTTCTGGTACCCTATATAGACTCTCCATAGTCTTTATACCTGATATAAGTAAATCTACCCCAGATTTCTTTTGAGTTCCAATGTATGGAATATCTTTCATTTCTTCACTTTTAGACTCTGTGCTCTTATATATGAACTGAGTCACTTGTAGACAGAATATAGGTAGGTGTTCTTCTGTTTTTTATAATGCACTCAACCACTCTGCTTTTTAATTTAAAAAATTAGCCCATTTACTTTTAAAGTAATAATTGATAGTGAATGCCATTTTAAAAAGTTTTTTGGGCTTTTAATGTAGTTCCTTTCTGTTTATTTCTTCTCTTATTCCTTTTCTTAGAGGTTAAATGACTTTCTTTAGTAGTGTGTGCTTATGTTCCTTTCTCTTTATTTTTTGTATATCTGCTATAAATTTTTACTCTGTGAGTTACCATGAGGCTTACATATAACAATTTATAAGTCTATTTTAAGTTTATAATATAAGTTTGAATGCATTCTAAAGCTCCTCATTTTTATTCCCCCACACACACATTTTCTGTTTTTGATATCACCTGTTAAATCTTTTTGTGTATTCTTTAACTAGATGGTTATTTTTTTTCTGTTTTTGTCTTTTGATCTTCATACAAGCTTTTATAAGTGGTTAATTCACTATCTTTACTACTAATTTACCTTTACCATTAAGATTTATACTTTTATTATTAATTAACGTCTCTTTCTTTAGGTTAAACAAGTCTCTTTAAAAAATTTTATAAGGCTGAGGGGGGAGCAAGATGGCGACGGAGTAGGCGGATGTACCAGCTTCCAACTCCCAGAACCAAAGTGGATTACAACTCAATTTTAAGAATCATCACCGAGATAAACCAACTTTGAACAAAACTAAGTGGACTCTCCAACCAAGGAACACAGAAGAAGCCACATTGAGACTGGTAGGAATAGCGAAAACGCGAAGAGGGCTGCCCAGCTCCCCGGAGCAAGCGGCAGCCCAGAGAGACCCGTGTGGCGGGAGGAGAGTTTGGCGGAGAGGGAGGGACCTGGGTCCCAGGAACCAAGCCCCAGCCTGCAGTCCCAGAGCCTAGAAGAGGCACTTGGACAGTATTGAGCTGTGAAACAAGTGAGGGAGCTCCCAGGCCTACAGTGTGGAGTATTAGGTCCCTTCCTACTCTGCTGAGGACTGCTTGGGGTTTTGGGGCGGCAGGACGCTGAAAGGCAGTTCTGTCGGCGTGGGCAGAGGCCAAGCCGGTGGGAGATCGGTCTAGCCCAGAGGGTCGGAGGGGAAGCGCCAGAGCGGTCCGGAAGCTGCGGGCCCGCCTTTAATCCCACTTACGGGGACAAAGCGGGAGGCCAGGAATGGGCAGGCCCTGCGCAAGCCGGCCCTGACCGCGGGGACCAGGCTAGGACCAGGGACGGGCAGGGGCTGTGGCTGAGCTGACGCTAACAGTCCCCCACCCCCCCACCCGGGCCGGAGAAACCGCGGTTGGCCAGTGTACGTGCGCGAGCGGACTCCGAGCGAGGGAACGGGGTGGACCCTGAGACAAGTGGAGGCTCGCAGCTGAGCCCATGCTATTGTCCCCATCCGGCCGGAGAAACCCCAGATAAAATTCATACGTGCACGAGCGGGCTCCGAACGCGGGGGCGGGGTAGAGTCCGGGACGAGCGGAAGTACGCAGCTCGGCGGAAGCCAGCAAACACGCCCGCCCCAATAAACCTTGGTTTCCGACCCTGCGCAAAGGGCCCTGGCCTCGAGGGCGGGGCTAAAGCTCCGGACGGGCAAAAGCTTATAGCTGAGAGCACGTCAAAAGCCCCGCCTAACCCGCGGAACTGTAGCGAGCAGGCTCCGACTACTGGTTCTGGGCGGAAGTCCGGAAATAGGCTGGGTCCGCAGCTGAGGAAAGGTGCTCACCTCTACCCTTGGTGCTAATCTTGTGGCTTCAGTCACAGCCCCTCCCACGGAGGAGAGGCAGAAATCATAGCAAAAGCCACAGTGGGCCGGCGCTGGCAACGCTCATACCCAACCACCCTAGGCACCGGCAGAGGGGGTGGGGGGCCTGCAGATAGACCACACCTAGAGATCACAAAGGCAACACCTACTGGACGCCAGTGGCCACAACTTGCTTATACACAGAAAAAATGGGCAGGCAGAGGAATGCAAACCAAATGAACCAAGAGAAATCCCCAGAGAAGGACCTGAATGAACCAGATATAACCAAATTACCAGAAGCAGAATTTAGAATAATGATAGTTAGGATGCTCAAAGAAATTAGAGCAACAATGGATAGTCATTATGAACAGCTAAACAAAGAGATAACAAGTATAAAAAATGAAATTGAAATAATAAAAAAGAATGAGACAGAAATGACAAATACAGTATCAGAACTGAAGACCACAATGGAAGGAATTAAAAGCAGAATGGATGACGCTGAGGATCGAATAAGCGAGTTAGAGGACACAATAAACAAAGGCACAGAAGCAGAGAAGAAAAAGGAAAAGAGACTTAAAAAATGTGAGGAAACTCTAAGGGAGCTTTGTGACAACATGAAGAGAAACAACATTCGCATCATAGGGGTGCCTGAAGAAGAGGAGAGAGGACAGGAAATGGAAACTTTGTTCAATCAAATCATAGCAGAAAACTTTCCTAAATTAAGGCTGGGAAACACTCCACACATTCAAGAAGCACACAGAACTCCATTAAGGAGAAACCCAAAAAAATCTACACCAAGACACATCATAGTTAAAATACCAAAGCTAATGGATAAAGAAAAAATTTTAAAAGCTGCTAGAGAAAAAAAGACTATCACGTACAAAGGAGCCCCCATAAGGATGACATCGGACTTCTCAACAGAAACACTTGAGGCCAGAAGGGAATGGCAAGAAATAATCAAAGTAATGCAGAACAAGAACCTACAACCAAGACTACTTTATCCAGCAAGGCTAACGTTTAAAATTGAAGGAGAAATAAAGAGCTTCCCAGAAAAAGAAAGCCTCAAGGAATTCATAAAAACCAAACCAATTCTGCAAGAGATACTAAGGGGCCTCTTGTGAACAGTTTAAAGGGAGGAATGAATAGAGCAAAAGAAGAATACAGTTTTAAAGGATAAAATGGCAATAAACAACTACATATCAATAATAACCTTAAATGTAAATGGATTAAATGATCCAATCAAAAGACATAGGGTAGCTGCATGGATAAAGAAACAGGACCCATACATATGCTGTCTACAAGAGACACACCTTAAAACAAAAGATGCTCATAGACTGAAGGTAAAAGGATGGAAAAAAATATTTCATGCAAATGGAAATGAAAAAAAAGCAGGGGTAGCAATACTTATATCAGACAAAACGGACTTTAAAACAAAGGCTGTAGTAAGAGATAAAGAAGGACACTACATAATGATAAAGGGAACAATTCAACAGGAAGATATAACTATTGTAAATATCTATGCACCAAATATAGGAGCCCCGACATACATAAAGCAGACTTTGATGGATATAAAGGGCGAGATTAACAGCAATACTATCATAGTAGGGGATTTCAATACCCCTCTAACAACACTGGATAGATCCTCAAGAAAGAAAATTAATAAAGAAACAGCAGACTTAAAGGATACACTAGATCAACTTGATTTAATAGATATCTTCAGAACTTTTCACCCTAAAGCAGTAGAATATACATTCTTCTCAAGCGCTCATGGTACGATTTCTAGGATAGACCACATGTTAGGACACAAAAATGGTCTCAATAAATTTAAGAAGATTGAAATCATATCAAGCATTTTCTCTGATCACAATGCCATGAAACTAGAAATTAACCACAAAAGAAAAAATGAAAAATACTCAAACACTTGGAAACTAAATAGCATGTTATTAAATAATGAATGGATTAACAATGAGATCAAAGAAGAAATAAAAAAGTTTCTAGAAACAAATGATAATGAGCATACATCAGCTCAAAATTTATGGGACACAGCAAAAGCAGTTCTGAGAGGGAAGTTTATTGCACTACAGGCATATCATAAGAAGCTAGAAAAAGCTCAAATAAGCAACCTGACCCTGCATCTAAAAGAACTAGAAAAACAACAACAAATAAAACCCCAGACAAGCAGAAGGAAGGAAATAATAAAGGTCAGAGCAGAAATAAATGACATAGACACTAAGGAAACAATACAGAGGATCAATGAAACAAGAAGCTGGTTCTTTGAAAAGGTAAACAAGATTGATGAACCTTTAACTAGACTCACCAAGAAAAAAAGAGAGAGGACTGAAATAAATAAAATTAGAAAGGACAGTGGAGAAATAACAACTGACACAACAGAAATACAAAGCATTGTAAGAAAATACTATGAAGAACTATATGCCAAAAAATTAGACAATCTTGGTGAAATGGACAAATTTCTTGAATCATATAACCTTCCAAAAATCAATCTGGCAGAATCAGAACACCTAAACAGACCAATTACAGCAAATGAGATCGAAACAGTTATCAAAAAACTCCCAAAAAAGAAAAGTCTTGGGCCTGATGGCTTCACAAGTGAATTCTATCAAAAATTCAAAGAAGAACTAACTCCTATTCTCCTCAAGCTATTTCAAAAAATTCAAGAGGAAGGAAGACTTCCAAACTCCTTTTATGAGGCAAGCATAATTCTGATCCCAAAACCGGGCAAAGACAACACAAAGAAAGAAAATTATAGGCCTATATCCCTGATGAATTTAGACGCTAAAATTCTCAACAAAATATTAGCCAACCGGATCCAGCAATATATGAAAAAAATCATACACCACGATCAAGTGGGATTTATTCTGGAGAGGCAAGGCTGGTTCAATATTCGCAAATCAATCAATGTGATTCACCACATAAACAAAAGGAAGGACAAAAATCACATGATAATTTCAATAGATGCAGAAAAGGCATTTGATAAAATCCAACACCCATTCATGCTCAAAACTCTCAGTAAAGTGGGAATACAGGGATCATTCCTTAACATGATAAAGGCCATCTACGATAAACCGACAGCAAACATCATACTAAATGGACAAAGTTTAAAAGCAATCCCCTTAAGATCAGGAACCAGGCAGGGGTGCCCACTTTCACCACTCTTATTCAACATAGTTCTGGAAGTACTAGCTACAGCAATCAGACAAGAAGAAGAAATAAAAGGCATACAAATTGGAAAAGAAGAAGTAAAACTGTCATTATTTGCAGATGATATGATATTGTATATTGAAAACCCTAAAGTCTCAGTCAAAAAACTACTGGACCTTATAAATGATTTCAGCAAGGTGGCAGGATATAAAATTAATACTCAGAAATCAGAGGCATTTCTATACACCAACAATGAAATATCAGCAAAAGAAATTAAGGAAACAATCCCCTTCACTATTGCAGCCAAAAAAATAAAGTACCTAGGAGTAAATTTAACCAAGGACGTTAAGGACTTGTACTCGGAAAATTATAGAACATTGATAAAAGAAATCAAGGAAGATACAAACAAGTGGAAGCACATACCGTGCTCATGGCTAGGAAGAATAAACATCATTAAAATGTCTATATTACCCAAAGCAATTTATAAATTCAATGCAATACCAATTAAAATACCAATGACATACTTCAAAGATATAGAACACATATTCCAAAAATTTATATGGAACCAAAAAAGAACACGAATAGCCTCAGCAATCTTAAAAAGAAAAAATAAAGCAGGAGGTATCACTCTTCCTGATATCAAGGTTTACTACAAGGCCATTGTACTCAAGACAGCCTGGTACTGGCATAAGAACAGGCACATAGATCAATGGAACAGAACAGAGGACCCAGAAATAAACCCACAGCTTTATGGACAACTGATATTTGACAAAGGAGGAAAGAACATACAATGGAGTAAAGACAGCCTCTTTAACAAATGGTGTTGGGAAAATTGGACATCTACCTGCAAAAAAATGAAACTAGACCATCAACTTATACCATTCACAAAAACAAACTCAAAATGGATAAAAGACTTAAATGTAAGCCGTGAAACCATAAGCATCTTAGAAGAAAACATAGGCAGCAAGCTCTCCGACATCTGTAGCAGCGGTATATTTGCCGATTTATCTTCATGGGCAACTGAAATAAAAGGCAAGATAAACAAATGGGACTATATCAAACTAAAAAGTTTTTGCACAGCTAAAGACAATAGGAACAGAATAAAAAGACAAACCACACAATGGGAGAACATATTCGACAGCACATCTGATAAGGGGTTAATAACTAAAATTTATAAAGAACTTATAAAACGCAACACCAGGAAGACAAACAACCCAATCAAAAAATGGGCAAAAGAAATGAATAGAAATTTCTCCAAAGAGGACATACAGATGGCCAATAGGCATATGAAAAAATGCTCAACATCACTAATCATTAGAGAAATGCAAATTAAAACCATAATGAGATATCACCTTACACCAGTCAGAATGGCACTTATCAGCAAAACAACACAGAATAAGTGCTGGCGAGGATGTGGAGAAAAGGGAACCCTTCTGCACTGCTGGTGGGAATGCAGACTGGTGCAGCCACTGTGGAAAACAGTTTGGAGATTCCTCAGAAAATTAAAAATCGAACTGCCTTTTGACCCAGCTATCCCACTTTTAGGAATATACCCTAAGAACACCATAGCACTGTTCGAAAAGAAGAAATGCGCCCCCATGTTCGTGGCAGCATTGTTCACAATAGCGAAGATCTGGAAACAGCCCAAGTGTCCCTCAGAAGACGAGTGGATTAAAAAGCTATGGTACATATATACTATGGAATACTACTCAGCCATAAGAAACGATGACATCGGATCATTTATAACAAAATGGATGTACCTTGATAACATTATACGGAGTAAATATGTAAATCAGAAAAAAAGAAAAACTGAGAACAGCATGATTTCATACATAGGTGGGACATGAAAGTGAGACTATGAGACATGGACAAGAGAGTGGTGGTTACGGGGTGGGAGGAGGGAGGGGAGGGTGGGATAGGGAGGAGGGGAGGGACGCAGGGAAAACCAGATTGAAGGTGACAGAGGACAATTTGACTTTTGGTGATGGGTATGCAACACAATTGAATGATAGGATAACCTGGAGATGTTTTCATTGTACATATGTACCCTGATTTATTGATGTCACCCCATTAGAATTAATAATAATAAAATATATATATATTTAAAAAAAAAAATTTATAAGGCTTATTTCATGATTAACTTTTTTAGCTTTTTTGTTTGTGGAAAACTATCTGTCCTCCAATTCTGAATCATAATTTTGCCTAATAAAGCCTTCTTGCTTTAAAAGTTTTTTGGTTTGTTTGGTTTTTATTTGCATATTTGTTTTGGGTTTTGTTTTTAGTACTTTGAATATATATCAGGCCCCTCCTTTCTAGCCTCTAGAGTTTCTGCTGAAAAATCTGCAGATAGTGTTATGGGGTTTTCCCTTATACATAATAAGTTGTTTTCCTTTTGTTGCTTTTATTATTCTCTTCCTGTCTTTAAATTTTGCATTTTAATTTTACTTTATCTTGGAGTGAGTCTGAGTTTCTCTTATTTGGAGCTCTTTGAGATTTTGGGTCTGGATGTCTGTTTTCTTCCCCATGTTAGAAAAGTTTTCAGGCAATATTTATTCAAATAAGTTTCCTGCACACACACACACACACACACACACACACACACACACACACACTGCCCTTTATTTTTCCCATCTCACTCGAGGATTTCTATAATGTATATATTATTTTGCTTGAGATCTCATTAGTCCCTTAAACTATCTTCACTTTTTAATTCTTTATTTTTTTTAGCATCTCTGATTGAATGAGTTCTACTGCCCTGTTTAAGTTTACTGATTCTTTCTTTTGTATTTTGTTTTGATATTGAACCCCTCTAGTGTAATTTTTAGTTGTTTCTGTATTCTTTAGCCCTGTGAATTTTGATTTTTTACTTTCTTATATTTTCTCTTTTGTCAATATAAGAATGCCAAGACCTGTAGAGAATTTTTATGAGTTTATTTTAGTCAAACTTGCCAGGAAGCAAGATCTCAAATGCTCCAAAGAATGATGGTTTTCCAGTTCTCTTTATACATTTGGAATAAAGAAGAGAATGTAAGGAAGGTTACATAAAGTAGGATATAACAAGGTCAGTAAATTTCTATGATTAGATTACAGGATAGTTAAGAAGATCATGTTCTCTTTTGAGGGTGGTTACACATCTTAGGGGGCTTTAAAAGGACATTATGTTAACCTAGATGCACAAGAACAATGCACAGAGTTTGCTTAAGGCAAAAATAAACCTTTTACTAGGGAAACCATAGACCTGATATATGATTACCCACCATGGCCTTCCCAGTTAGGAATTTGTGATCAGATCACCCTGTGAGGCAACTTTCCATCACTGAGCTTGTCAGATTTATTACAGAGCCCCTATTTTATTTACACATTGTTATGGTTCTCATTATGTTTATTCATTCTTCTCTCAAGAACAACAAATATTTTTATAACCATTACTTTCAGCTCTTTATCAGGTAAATCATCTCCATTTCACTAAGTTTGGCATTTAGTCTGAGGTTTTATCTTGTTCTTTTGTTTGAAACTGATTTTTTTTTCATTTTGCTTGACCCTATATGCTAGTTTCTATGTGTTGCATGAATCAACCATCTCTCCACCTTGATGGCGTGTACTTACACAGGAGATAAACCTTATCTTTCAACCCTGTCCTAGCTCTTGCTTGTATTTCAAACCTTTGTGATTTCCAAACAGACTATTTTATTTTTAATATCTCCCAGTGGTTGAGGGTGTGACAAGACCTGTCATTATCCAAAGGGGAGGCTCTCAGTCAGCACCTTCTCTGTTTAGCTGTGGAAGTCAGACCCTCAGGCAGCAGCTTTAAAGTATGTAAATATATACAGTCCTGTAGCATCACAAGCATAAGCCACACTGTTCACGATAGCCAGGCAATCTGAAGGTGTCTCATGGATAGAAGTCACTTAAATTAGGGCTCCAGACTAGTGTATATAACACCTGTCTAGGAAATCCTGGTGAGATGTACTGAAGCAGAGGGAGAGAGCAAAGATGGCATCCACTGGCCTATATTCATTCCCTGTAGCACCTTCATGAACCCCTAGATATTTTCCAAACTGTGGCTTTTCCCTCAGGTTGAAGCTTTGGGACAAGCAAGTAGACATCCTTGCCACTAAGTCTGGTGGTGTGTTTCAGTCCTGCTGTCTGTGTGGCAGCTTGTGAGTGGTAGCCCACCGAGAACTGTCTCTCAAATTGTGGCAGTACTTATGGAACTCAAACACAGGCCCTTTCGCCACCATAACCAGGCACTTAAAGGGTTTTCCTTGGACAGTAGCCACAGAAATGGAGCATCATATATAAAAACCACAGCAAAAAAACACATGTACAAGTTTCCCTCTGGGAGAGACTGGTGCTCTGGCTCATGGCAGAGGCAGATGACACACTCTAGCTTAAGCCAGGTAGAGGGGGAGTATATAGATGATGGTTGCTGGGAAAGAGAAAAGAAAGGTCTAGGCTTTGAAGAAAAATAAAAGGCACGTGAAAGTAATATCCACCCACTTAAGTCTCTGGAGAATGTTTAACAGGCCAGTAGATGTGTACTAGCTTATATGCTAGCCCTTTAAGTTAATGCTTTAAGATTAGCAAATGGGCCTGACCAGGTGTGGCTCAGTGGATAGAGCTTTGGCCTATATGCTGAGGACCCAGGTTCAAAAACCCAAGGTTGCCAGCTTGGCGGCAGGCTCATCAACTTGAGCATGGATCATAGACATGACCCCATGGTCACTGGCTTGAGCCCAAAGATCACTGTCTTAAAGCCCAAGGTCGCTGGCTTGAACAATGGTTCACTCGCTCTGCTGTAGCCCCCCGGTCAAGGCACATATGAGAAGCAATCAATGAACAACTAAAGTACCACAACAAAAATTTGATGCTTCTCTTTTCTCTCCCTTCCTGCCTGTGTGTCTCTCTCTCTTGCTAAAAAGTGGTTTAAAAATGGGCCTCTCTCACATAAAATTTGGGCCCAATTGGGTACCCATACACAGAGTCCTTGGACAAGTGAATCCCAGCACCTGAACCCTTTAAGAGTCGTTTCTATGATCCACTATATATCCTTGTGCATTCATATACATACATCCCAATTGGTTTCCAAAGCTAGATGTTTGGGGGCTCATCGCTCAGGTGCAAATCTTAAAAGTTGGGGTGTCCAATGTGAAGTTTAAACCCTTTGCTCCACAGTAGAAGTTCTGGGTTTTAGTTCCCTCCCATTTACAGGTCCCCTGTACCAGAGGTGGGATTTATGGCAAGATTGTGTCCCAGCCTCTTCTACCCACTTTGATGTGGTTTTTATCACTTGCCAAATGTGTAGTTGTCGCTTAGTCCATTGTTAGTTTCTTTTCCCCCAAAGGACATTGTCCTTTAAGTAGATTCAGTGTGTCCCTGGGAGGAGATAAATTCAGAATATTCTTGCTTCACCATCTGAAAACCATTTTTTAGCCTTTAAAATCAATTCCTGGACCCCAGTTTAGAGATCTGATTTTATATACATTTTACCAAGAAACACAGGTGATTCAGATGGTCTCAGTACTGCATTACAAATGCATACTACTTTCCTGGTAGTCTAAATGCATACTGAGGAGTATATGTTAGCAAACCTACAGTGGATTCTCTCCCCTTCTTGGGTGGAAAAGTTAAGCAGTAATTACCTAGTGAGGAAAGAAAGTAATGACACCTTACAAACATGCCAATAGCACAATGAAACCACTGTCAGCTATTTAATGGTATTTACTAGTTGAAGAATCCTTATCTCTGGAATGCCTTTAGCAAGATATACTCAATCTATTTAGAACTGCTCATGGTAAATCAACCAAAAACACCATGGATTTATGAAACATGGTTCCCTGGAAAACATATAAACAATGTAACTATGTAAATAAACAATAGAGATTAAAATTGTAAGTACAGAATAGCTCTTTTGTGTAAGTAATGTAGCCACATATATTATTAAAGACCTCATGTTGTTAGAGACAAGAGTGCATCCTGACTCAGCAAGCAAGTCTTGGCAAACTGTGTTTATGATCTCAGATTTCTCTTTTGTTCATGTGTTGCATAATTAATTGTATTATTTAAATTATTAGTAAATCTGTTTAAGAGTAATTTATCATTATTATTATTATTAAGTGAGAGGCGGGAGGCATGAGCCCCAACCAGGATCCACCTGGCAAGCTGGCTACCAGGCAATGCTCTGTGCATCTGGGGCCACTGCTCCAAGCTATTTTAGCACCTGAGGTGAGGTCATGGAGCCAACCTCAGTGCCTGGGGGTGGGGGGGCAACTTGCTTGAACCAATCAAGCCATGGTTGCTGGAGGGGAAGAGAGAGATCAAGAGAGAGAAAGGGGGAGGGGAAGGGTATAGAAGCAAATGGTCACTTCTCCTGTGTGCCCTGACTGGGAATTGAACCCAGGACTTCCATACACCAGGCCAGTGCTGTACCACTGAGCCAACCAGCCAGGGAAATTATTAGTAAATCTTGATGATAAGTATAACAACCTGTTGTTTCTTTCAAATAATAGGTACAGACATTTTTATATTCCAGGTCTTCTATCTCTAAGCCTCTTATTGTCTTGAAGTCTTAATCCAAACTCTGAGCTTTGCTATTATTTATATGTTAAAAATTATTTGCTATGTTAAAATGAAGCACATTTATATGGGGTGAGTCAGAGCTGTGCTTCACTGATCTTCATGCCCCAAGTGCTTTGCACACAAGGAACTGTTCAGGTGTGAGAGGAGGAGAGGGCTAGGGCACAAGGCAAGACTGCTCTTTCCTTATTCAGCACTCAGGCACCCTTGTGGGACTGATGTACAGGAGGTTTCCATTGATCCCTGATAAAGAGCCAGTTCTGCAGTCACATAGAACTAAGTGGTCAAATGACCATGGCTTTTTGGAAAATTCCTCCAAGATTACAGGTTGTTATTATCAGATGCCATGCCTGCTGTGTATTAAGACCACAAAAGCTCTCCTGTGGAGACAACACCATTATCAAGTGTTAAACCAAAGTAAAATTTATGAACTGCAACCTTGATCCTATGCATTTCTTGGGGGAAAATATGCTTTTGTGAACACATTCCCATTCTGACTTAAAAAGGATTCAATTGCTGTGGACCAATTCTCAGATTGCACAATCAGAGGAAATTCAATGAGATGGATTTGGTTATACTCAAGATGCCAATACATAGCATTGCAAATGCAAGCCACTGACTTAGGAAAACCCAGCCCTGGACTTTTGATATACCAATGCTGTCATTTCCCCAGAGACTTGCTTATACAGCTTGAATGACTTCGGGAGTTGTAAAGCCAAGGACCGCTGCCATCATGGCCATTCACATGCAAGTTCTTATTGAATTCAGACAGATGGTAAAGAAACAGTGGAGCCAAAAAATGGTGGGCCATTCCTTTATTCAAAACTCACACCAGCTGACGAGCAAATACACACAGGGCTCCCAAAGCCACTGACACATTATCCAGTTCCACAACCAGGAGAATCTTCTCCCATTTTTCCTAGAATCAAAGGCTCCTACCAGTCTCAGTGGAGCTCACAAAAGCCCCTCACCTCTGGTTCTCCATCTGCCAACATGGTTTCTTACCCCTCAGCACTCTGCTTTCTCTCTGCTCTCACTTTGCAAAAATGACTTCTCCCTCTCCTCCTCCTCCTTCTTTCCTTTTTAAAACTTTTCTGGCACCAAAACCTCTCCTCCAGCAATCATTAGCATACCAATGGCCCTTCCCAAGCAGGAAGGTAATTAGCAATTTCACAGATCACATACCTGGCACTACCCAACGCCATTTTTAACAATAAAAGTGAGCAAACTCAAAAAACACAAATTTTACAAACTCATTTGCCCAACAAAAGTTCTGCCTCCAGAAGGGGAAAGGAGGAATGATGTACTAATTAGAGCTGACAGGAATCCTGGGCACCCTCAAGTCTATAGTTGTTATCTCTAGACTGTAGTGCCATCCCACAAGTGTCCTCCAAACAAAGACTGTTTTGTTTACCACCATATTCCTAGCGCCTGGCATAAAACAAACAAACAAACAAACAAACAGACACTTCATTTTGATTTTGATTGAAAGATGGAATGAATAGAAAATCAGCCAGAGGCAGCTGTTCATAAAGTCATTTTCTCTACATACCTGGGTTAGAAGAAAATCTGCTGAATGAAGCACAGGGATAAAAAATAAATATTTAAAAAGTATGTAAATTGGGCAAATGTTTTTGCAAATGGTTGATTTTTGATTGGTGTGACTGTAGAAGAAATGAGTAGTGAACAATGGCAGGGGCTACCAGGATACAAGATGCATGAGCTTCAAACTAAGAAATCCAGGCACATAACTTTTACTGCTACACAATTGTGCATATAATTAATGAACTCCCAGAAGAAATACACACAGAATTAGGGCTGTTGCTGTCAGTGCAGTTTAGCCAAATTTGATATGTGGCATAAATAGGCATTTTATTTCACATTACAGGTCATTGGACTTTTAGCGGCAGACAGGGACTGTCTCTGTGAAGGCATCAAACATAAGGTGACCAACTTTTTTACAATGAAAAGGAGGAAAAAAATAAATTGAAAAAAACAATATCCTAAATAAAAGAAATATTTTATTCATTGCAACAATAATACACTATAATATGATAAATGCATAATAAAAACATTTATAATATTTTATATTCTAATTATGCTTACATGTCTATTAATTTTTAATAATAATTGTAAGAATAAGTACTCATTTAGATATAAATATGTCACATCACACGCAATGGATCAACTCTGCATCTATCAAACACGAACACAGACATTTACAGATTAGTCTTCCAATATCAAAAAGGAGGATGTTGGGCAGATAAAATATATTATGCTCACTTTGTTAAAGATGGCACTGCCCACATGGAAGCCTGTCACCCAAGTGATATTAGTTGCCCTTATGCTTGGGATGGGCATAATTATATTATTCTGTGTGGGGGACAGGCTGTAAGCAGGTAGAGTCGTTATAGCCCAAGGCTTATTTTTAAGACTAAACTTTTCCCCACACCCTGACTGATTGCATGATGTAGGGTGGTGCACTCTCATGAGGAGTCCCATTATGCCTCAGATAAATTACTTTGTACCAGAGACTTTCTTGTTTGTAGATTGGATTAAAGGTTTTGAATCTACACTATAAAGTGGGGCAGGCCAGGAGCTTGCTCCTTCTCTTGGTTCCTTAGAACCATTAGAGAGGAGAGCAGAGAAAGGCCACGTGGAGGAGGCCAGGAGAAGCAGCCAAGATGGTGGAGTGCTGAGGAAGAAGCCAGTTTGTGCAGAGTTTGTGCTGAAGAAGGAGATGGGAAACAGAGGTGATTAAGGCTGGTGAGCTAGAAACCTTTGATTCTAGGAAACTCGGATAAGCTTTGTGAGCACTGAATGAGTGTGTTTTGGAGCCCAGTGTGTGTTTTTACTTGCCCGCTGGGTGCAAGCTAGGATTAAAGATGATGACCCACCAGCTCCTGTCTCCGTTGTTTCATTACCAACTATCCCAATCAAATGTGAACCTACATGGGCCAGGCCACTGTGATGGTGGCCGTGGCTACTGGCTTTACAGAGGACATGTAGGAGGACACTTTTACATGTGGATGGAACTTACAAAAGAAGAACTGTCCTCCCTAAAGGAGGACAATTGGTCACCTTAATCAAACATGTCACATGTTGGGCAGATAAAATATATTATGCTCATGTAAAGCCAGTATTCGCAGCCACCATCAGAACCGCCTGGCCCATGCAGGTTCACATTAGATTCGGACAGTCGGTAATGAAACAACAGAGCCAAGAACTGGTGAGCCATCAGCTTTAATTCTAGCTTGCACCTGGCGGGCAAGCAAAAACACACACTGGGCTCCAAAACCCACTCATTCAGTGCTCACAAAGCTACTGACTTATCCGAGTTTCCTAGAATCAAAGGTTTCTAGCTCACCAGACTTATTCACCTCTGTTCCCCATCTCCTTCTCTCTACACAAACTCTGCACAAACTGGCTTCTTCCTCAGCATTCTGCCATCTTGGCTGCTTCTTCTGGCCTTCACATGGCCTTAATCTGTTCTTCTCTCTAATACCTCAGGAACCGAGAGAGAGCAAGCTCCTAGTCTGCCCACTTTATAGTGTAGAAATCCAAACCTTTAATCCAATCTACAAACAAGGAAGCCTCTGATACAAAGTCACTTATCTGAGGCATAATGGGAGGATTCCTCATGAGAGTGCACCACCCTACATCATCCAATCAGTCAAGGGTATGGGGAAAAGCTTACTCTTAAAACTAAGGCGTAGGCTATAAAAACCCGGCCTGCCCACAGCCTGTCCCCCAAAACACATTAATATCAACGGACTTGCATGTGAGCAGTGCCATCTTTAACAAAGTGAGCATAATATATTTTATCTGCCCAACAGCTCACTTTGTTAAAGATGGCGCTGCCCACGTGGAAGCACATTGCTCAGGTGATATTAGTTGCCCTTATGCTTGGGATGGGCATAATTATATTATTGTGTGTGTGGGAAAAGCTGTAAGCAGGCAGGGTCGTTATGGTCCAAAGCTTAGTTTTAAGAGTACGCTTTCTCCCACACCTTTGACTGATTGCATAATGTAGGGTGGTGCACTCTCATGAGGAATCCTCCCATTATGCCTCAGATAAGTGACTTTGTATCAGAGACTTCCTTGTTTGTAGATTGGATTAAAGGTTTGGATTTTTACACTATAAAGTGGGGCAGACCGGAAGCTTGCTCTCTCTCTCGGTTCCTGAGGTTAGCATTAGAGAGGAGAGCAGATCAATGCCATGTAGAGGCCAGGAGAAGCAGCCAAGATGGCAGAGTGCTGAGGAAGAAGCCAGTTTAAGCAGAGTTTGTGTTGGAAAAGGAGATGGGGAACAGAGGTGAATAAGTCTGGTGAGCTAGAAACCTTTGATTCTAGGAAACTCGGATAAGCTTTGTGAGCACTGAATGAGTGGGTTTTGGAACCCAGTGTGTGTTTTTACTTGCCCGCCAGGTGCAAGCTAGGTTTAAAAGCTAATGGCTCAGAGGAGGAGCAAGATGGCGACGGAGTAGGCGGACGTACGAACTTCCAACTCCCAGAACCAAAGTGGATTACAACTCAATTTTAAGAACCACCACCTGGATAAACCAACTTTGAACAAAACTAAGTGGACTCTTCAACCAAGGAACACTGCAGAAGCCACATTGAGACTGGTAGGAATAGCGAAAACGCGAAGAGGGCTGCCCAGCTCCCCGGAGCAAACGGCAGCCTGGAGAGACCCGCGGGGCAGGAGGAGAGTTTGGTGGAGAGGGAGGGACCTGGGTCCCAGGAACCAAGCCCCAGCCTCCAGTCCTAGAGCCTAGAAGAGCGTTTGGACAGTATTGAGCTGTGAAACAAGTGAGGGAGCTCCCAGGCCTACAGTGTGGAGTATTAGGTCCCTTCCTACTCTGCTGAGGGCTGCTTAAGGTTTTGGGGCGGCAGGACGCTGAAAGGCGGTTCTGTCGGCGTGGGCGGAGGCCAAGCCGGTGGGAGATCGGTCTAGCCCAGAGGGTAGGAGGGGATCGCGAGAGCGGTCCGGAAGCTGCGGGCCCGCCTTTAATCCCACTTACGGGGACAAAGCGGGAGGCCAGGAACGGGCAGGCCCTGCGCAAGCCGGCCCTGACCGCGGGGACCGGGCTAGGACCAGGGACAGGCAGGGGCTCGCGGCAGAGCTGACGCTACCAGTCTCGCACCCCCCCCCACCCCCGGGGCGGAGAAACCGCGGTTGGCCAGTATACGTGCGCGAGCGGGCTCCGAGCGCGGGAACGGGGTGGACCCCGAGACAAGTGGAGGCTCGCAGCTGAGCCCACGCTATTATCCCCATCCGGCCGGAGAAACTCCGGATAGCATTCATACGTGAACGAGCGGACTCCGAACGCGGGGGCGGGGTAGAGCCCGGGACGAGCGGAAGTACGCAGCTCAGCGGAAGCCAGCAAACACGCCCGCCCCAATAAACCTTGGTTTCCAACCCTGCGCAAAGGGCCCTGGCCTAGAGGGCGGGGCTAAAGCTCCGGACGGGCAAAAGCTTACAGCTGAGAGCACGTCAAAAGCCCCGCCTAACCCGCGGAACTGTAGCGAGCAGGCTCCGACTGCTGGTTCTGGGCGGAAGTCCGGAAATAGGCTGGGTCCGCAGCTGAGGAAAGGTGCTCGCCTCTACCCTTGGTGCTAATCTTGTGGCTTCAGTCACAACCCCTCCCACGGAGGAGAGGCAGAAATCATAGCAAAAGCCACAGTGGGCCGGCGCTGGCAACGCTCATACCCAACCACCCTAGGCACCGGCAGAGGGGGTGGGGGGCCTGCAGATAGACCACACCTAGAGAACACAAAGGCAACACCTACTGGACTCCAGTGGCCACAACTTGCTTATACACAGAAAAAATGGGCAGGCAGAGGAATGCAAACCAAATGAATCAAGAGAAATCCCCAGAGAAGGACCTGAATGAACCAGATATAACCAAATTACCAGAAGCAGAATTTAGAATAATGATAGTTAGGATGTTCAAAGAAATTAGAGCAACAATGGATAGTCATTATGAACATCTAAATAAAGAGATAACAAGTATAAAAAATGAAATTGAAATAATAAAAAAGAATCAGACAGAAATGACAAATACAGTATCAGAACTGAAGACCACAATGGAAGGAATTAAAAGCAGGATGGATGATGCTGAGGATCGAATAAGCGAGTTAGAGGACACAATAAACAAAGGCACAGAAGCAGAGAAGAAAAAGGAAAAGAGACTCAAAAAATGTGAGGAAACTCTAAGGGAGCTTTGTGACAACATGAAGAGAAACAACATTCGCATCATAGGGGTGCCTGAAGAAGAGGAGAGAGGACAGGAAATGGAAACTTTGTTCAATCAAATCATAGCAGAAAACTTTCCTAAATTAAAGCTGGGAAACACTCCACACATTCAAGAAGCACACAGAACTCCATTAAGGAGAAACCCAAAAAGATCTACACCAAGACACATCATAGTTAAATTACCAAAGCTAATGGATAAAGAAAAAATTTTAAAAGCTGCTAGAGAAAAAAAGACTATCACCTACAAAGGAGCCCCGATAAGGATGACATCGGACTTCTCAACAGAAACACTTGAGGCCAGAAGGGAATGGCAAGAAATAATCAAAGTAATGCAGAACAAGAACCTACAACCAAGACTACTTTATCCAGCAAGGATAACATTTAAAATTGAAGGAGAAATAAAGAGCTTCCCAGAAAAAGAAAGCCTGAAGGAATTCATAAAAACCAAACCAATTCTGCAAGAGATACTAAGGGGCCTCTTGTGAACAGTTTAAAGGGAGGAATGAATAGAGCAAAAGAAGAATACAGCTTTAAAGAATAAAATGGCAATAAACAACTACATATCAATAATAACCTTAAATGTAAATGGATTAAATGATCCAATCAAAAGACATAGGGTAGCTGCATGGATAAAGAAACAGGACCCATACATATGCTGTCTACAAGAGACACACCTTAAAACAAAAGATGCTCATAGACTGAAGGTAAAAGGATGGAAAAAAATATTTCATGCAAAAGGAATTAAAAAAAAGCAGGGGTAGCAATACTTATATCAGACAAAATGGACTTTAAAACAAAGGCTGTAGTCAGAGATAAAGGAGGACACTACATAATGATAAAGGGAACAATTCAACAGGAAGATATAACTATTGTAAATATCTATGCACCAAATATAGGAGCCCCGACATACATAAAGCAGACTTTGATGGATATAAAGGGTGAGATTAACAGCAATACTATCATAGTAGGAGATTTCAATACCCCTCTAACAACACTGGATAGATCCTCAAGAAAGAAAATTAATAAAGAAACAGCAGACTTAAAGGAGACACTAGATCAACTTGATTTAATAGATATCTTCAGAACTTTTCACCCTAAAGCAATAGAATATACATTCTTCTCAAGCGCTCATGGTACGTTTTCTAGGATAGACCACATGTTAGGACACAAAAATGGTCTCAATAAATTTAAGAAGATTGAAATCATATCAAGCATTTTCTCTGATCACAATGCCATGAAACTAGAAATTAACCACAAAAGAAAACCTGAAAAATACTCAAACACTTGGAAACTAAATAGCATGTTATTAAATAATGAATGGATTAACAATGAGATCAAAGAAGAAATAAAAAAGTTTCTAGAAACAAATGATAATGAGTATACATCAACTCAAAATTTATGGGACACAGCAAAAGCAGTTCTGAGAGGGAAGTTTATTGCACTACAGGCATATCATAAGAAGCTAGAAAAAGCTCAAATAAGCAACCTGACCCTGCATCTAAAAGAACTAGAAAAACAACAACAAATAAAACCCAAGACAAGTAGAAGGAAGGAAATAATAAAGGTCAGAGCAGAAATAAATGACATAGAGGCTAAAGAAACAATACAGAGGATCAATGAAACAAGAAGCTGGTTCTTTGAAAAGGTAAACAAGATTGATGAACCTTTAACTAGACTCATCAAGAAAAAAAGAGAGAGGACTCAAATAAATAAAATTAGAAAGGACAGTGGAGAAATAACAACTGACACAACAGAAATACAAAGCATTGTAAGAAAATACTATGAAGAACTATATGCCAAAAAATTAGACAATCTTGGTGAAATGGACAAATTTCTTGAATCATATAACCTTCCAAAAATCAATCTGGAAGAATCAGAACACCTAAACAGACCAATTACAGCAAATGAGATCGAAACAGTTATCAAAAAACTCCCAAAAAAGAAAAGTCCTGGGCCTGATGGCTTCACAAGTGAATTCTATCAAAAATTCAAAGAAGAACTAACTCCTATTCTCCTCAAGCTATTTCAAAAAATTCAAGAGGAAGGAAGACTTCCAAACTCCTTTTATGAGGCGAGCATAATTCTGATCCCAAAACCGGGCAAAGACAACACAAAGAAAGAAAATTATAGGCCTATATCCCTGATGAATTTAGATGCTAAAATTCTCAACAAAATATTAGCCAACCGGATCCAGCAATATATGAAAAAAATCATACACCACGATCAAGTGGGATTTATTATGGAGAGGCAAGGCTGGTTCAATATTCGCAAATCAATCAATGTGATTCATCACATAAACAAAAGGAAGGACAAAAATCACATGATAATTTCAATAGATGCAGAAAAGGCATTTGATAAAATCCAGCACCCATTCATGCTCAAAACTCTCAGTAAAGTGGGAATACAGGGATCATTCCTTAACATGATAAAGGCAATCTACGATAAACCGACAGCAAACATCATACTAAATGGACAAAGATTAAAAGCAATCCCCTTAAGGTCAGGAACCAGGCAGGGTTGCCCACTTTCACCACTCTTATTCAACATAGTTCTAGAAGTCCTAGCTACAGCAATCAGACAAGAAGAAGAAATAAAAGGCATACAAATTGGAAAAGAAGAAGTAAAACTGTCATTATTTGCAGATGATATGATATTGTATATTGAAAACCCTAAAGTCTCAGTCAAAAAACTACTGGACCTTATAAATGATTTCAGCAAGGTGGCAGAATATAAAATTAATACTCAGAAATCAGAGGCATTTCTATATACCAACAATGAAATATCAGCAAAAGAAATTAAGGAAACAATCCCCTTCACTATTGCAGCCAAAAAAATAAAGTACCTAGGAGTAAATTTAACCAAGGAGGTTAAGGACTTGTACTCGGAAAATTATAGAACATTGATAAAAGAAATCAAGGAAGATACAAACAAGTGGAAGCACATACCGTGCTCATGGCTAGGAAGAATAAACATCATTAAAATGTCTATATTACCCAAAGCAATTTATAAATTCAATGCAATACCAATTAAAATACCAATGACATACTTCAAAGATATAGAACACATATTCCAAAAATTTATATGGAACCAAAAAAGAACACGAATAGCCTCAGCAATCTTAAAAAGAAAAAATAAAGCAGGAGGTATCACTCTTCCTGATATCAAGGTTTACTACAAGGCCATTATACTCAAGACAGCCTGGTACTGGCATAAGAACAGGCACATAGATCAATGGAACAGAACAGAGGACCCAGAAATAAACCCACAGCTTTATGGACAACTGATATTTGACAAAGGAGGAAAGAACATACAATGGAGTAAAGACAGCCTCTTTAACAAATGGTGTTGGGAAAATTGGACATCTACCTGCAAAAAAATGAAACTAGACCATCAACTTACACCATTCACAAAAGCAAACTCAAAATGGATAAAAGACTTAAATGTAAGCCGTGAAACCATAAGCATCTTAGAAGAAAACATAGGCAGCAAGCTCTCCAACATCTGTAGCAGCGGTATATTTGCCGATTTATCTTCATGGGCAACTGAAATAAAAGGCAAGATAAACAAATGGGACTATATCAAACTAAAAAGTTTTTGCACAGCTAAAGACAATAGGAACAGAATAAAAAGACAAACCACACAATGGGAGAACATATTCGACAGCACATCTGATAAGGGGTTAATAACTAAAATTTATAAAGAACTTATAAAACTCAACACCAGGAAGACAAACAACCCAATCAAAAAATGGGCAAAAGAAATGAATAGAAATTTTTCCAAAGAGGACATACAGATGGCCAATAGGCATATGAAAAAATGCTCAACATCACTAATCATTAGAGAAATGCAAATTAAAACCACAATGAGATATCACCTCACACCAGTCAGAATGGCACTTATCAGCAAAACAACACAGAACAAGTTCTGGCGAGGATGTGGAGAAAAGGGAACCCTTCTGCACTGCTGGTGGGAATGCAGACTGGTGCAGCCACTGTGGAAAACAGTATGGAGATTCCTCAGAAAATTAAAAATCGAACTGCCTTTTGACCCAGCTATCCCACTTTTAGGAATATACCCTAAGAACACCATAGCACTGATCGAAAAGAAGAAATGCGCCCCCATGTTCGTGGCAGCATTGTTCACAATAGGGAAGATCTGGAAACAGCCCAAGTGTCCGTCAGAAGACGAGTGGATTAAAAAGCTTTGGTACATATATACTATGGAATACTACTCAGCCATAAGAAACGATGACATCGGATCATTTATAACAAAATGGATGTACCTTGATAACATTATACGGAGTGAAATAAGTAAATCAGAAAAAAAGAAAAACTGAGAACAGCACGATTACATATATAGGTGGGACATGAAAGTGAGGGTATGGACATGGACAAGAGAGTGGTGGTTATGGGATGGGGGGAGGGAGGGAATAGTGGGATAGGGAGGAGGGGAGGGACGCAGGGAAAACCAGATTGAAGGTGACAGAGGACAATTTGACTTTTGGTGATGGGTATGCAACACAATTGAATGATAAGATAACCTGGAGATGTTTTCATTGTACATATGTACCCTGATTTATTGATGTCACCCCATTAGAATTAATAAAAATAAAATATATATATAATAATAAAAAAAAAAAGCTAATGGCTCACCAGTTCTTGGCTTCGTTGTTTTATTACCAACTGTCCGAATCAAATGCAAACCTGCATGAGCCAGGCGGCCGTGATGGTGGCCTAGGCCACTGGCCTTATATCACACCCTTGGAAAAACACATTAGTAGCTTCCCAAGCAGGAAAAGCCAGAAAGCAGCATCAACTCAAAGTGGAAGAGTGTGATATTGTGATTTATAGTAAGGAACATTGACATAAGAATATCCAAACCTGTAGAAAAAAAATTATGAGTTTATCAGAATTTATTTGAACAAAACAGAAGACAGACCTAAAAGCAACATCTCCATACAGTGAGGAAATGCCTCAGAGAATGACAGTTTCTTTGATACATTTAGGAAGATTACAAAAAAGTGGGAGAAACAAGGCAAAGATTGGATTACGGGATAGTTAACAATATTCTATGCTCCCTTGATGGTTTTGTTTGAGAGATCTGACAAAGAAGCATTTCAAAGTGTGTTGTAGGTGCACAAAAGGAATGAGTGGGCCTGCTTAAGGCAAAGATAAACCTTTCACTATAAAAGTTCCATGCCTGGGGCCTGGTTCCGGGCACCACAGCCTGCCCAGGGAGGGATGTATGGTCAGATCACCCTGTGAGGTGACTTTTGGTCACTGGACGGGTCCCATTTATTCTAGAGCCCATTTTTCAACCACAGAAATATATATATATATGGTCTTCATCCCTATTTTTGACACAGAGCTCCTAAAACCCTCACAATTTTCTAAGTGAGAGCAACAAAGCCACCTTTTGTTATGTTAATGAGACAACTTTTTGGTCACACCTGTGGATGTGGGCTGGGTTTCAGAGGAGTGACTGTGTGATTAGAAAATTGGAACTTTCAGTCCTCCCCGATCCACCTCTGGGGAGAGGAGAGGGACTAGAGATCGAATCAGTTACCTTTGGCTAATGATTTAATCCAAGGTATCTATGTAATGAAGTCTCCTTAAAGAGTGCACAAACGAGAGGGACAAACAGGAAGGGAGAGAAATGAGAAGCATCAACTTGTAGTTGTGGTACTTCAGTTGTTCATTGATTGCCTTATCACATGTGCCTTGACTAGGGGGCTCCAGCTGAACCCTTGCTCAAGCCAGTGACCTTGCGCTCAAGCCAGTAACCATGGGGTCATATCTATGATCCCGTGCTCAAGCCGGCAACCTCACACTCAAGCCAGATGGCCCTGCTTTAAGCCAGATGAGCCTGCAGTCAAGCTGGTGGCCTCGGAGTTTTGAACCTGGATTCTCAGTGTCCCAAGTCCATGCTCTGTCCACTGTGCCACCACCTGGTCAGGCTGGGTACAAAATTTCAAAGAGCATTAGCTGAACTGAGGCCAGATACTTTGTTGGAGAAGACGTTGGATGAATTAATAAGCACATACCTCCGCCCTCTTGATAGCTTCACTCTATATAAAATAGCAGAGTTCATCAGGCTCCTTTCAGTTTTCCCACCCTTGAAATCTGGGATTATCAACAATCCTATAGGTGGTCCCTTACAGGATTCAAAGCCTGAGATCCAAAAACCTCACTGATAGTGAGAAATAGATTATTATGAGCAAAAAACAAACAAAAAACTTTGTTCTCCTGTCAAACTCTACTCTGACTGTGTTTGCATGGTGCTCATGATGGGAGCTTGCTAACACCAGTCTTTAACGTTGTCTCCCTTACACACCTGCATTAGCCAGCAGCTGCTACCTAAGTGACAAGAGTCCAGAGCTGTAGCTGACCCATTCTCCTATCATTAATGTCCCTTTCTGCTCCTGACAGCAGCCCACCTTGCCTCGCCACAAACTCTCAACTCCCTTGTCCCCAGACCCTGTCCTGTCGGCCTGCCCATCCAATCCCATTTACTGCCCTCGCTGTCCAGTCCCGTACCTTACATCCCTCTCCTTGCTCCTTGGGCCTCCACCAGCCAGTCTCTGCTTCCCAACCCCACAGCGCTGTTTCTTGCTCTGTCCTCAGATTTCAGCATGATCATCTTTGCCACATATTATTACTAACTGAAAAAAAATTGCATCTTATTTGGCTTTTTGACCATCTGAACAGTCTTTTTGATGGCTTTCCTCCTGGGAATGAGGGAAAGAATTATTCAATGAATTGAAATACTGTGAAAATTCTAGTGAGATTCCAACTGAATTTAATTCACTGAAAATTACAATTTCTGGAATAAATGACACCTGAATGCCAATTCTAAGCTGCTTTTCTGAGCACCACTGTAGTAGTTCAAGTTTAGTTAGTTATAATTCCTTATTAGGCTGCCATCATTTTTAAAGAGTAGCAAAGCTGTTAACATATAGTAGATGTCTGAAATGCACCGGACACCTCTATGACAAACCAAAACAAAAGAGGATGGAGATAACACTTTATTTCCATGAGACTGTTAACGTGGCAACAAAGGAGGTAATTAATATGAAAAGTTTAATTTAACATGAAGCCTGCACATAGAAAGCTTTTAATATTACCTATTCTATTATTATTTTTAATGATTTTAAGACCATTGAAATAGTAAGTTAAGACAATGTCCTCTGTGATGACCATGGGCTAGAAGTAAAGAAACAGATAAATACACAATGACCTAGAAATAAAAGACAATAAAAGATTTAAAAATCTTGACAAACTATTTTAAGTGTTAGTGAAGGTATGTGTTATTGCACTAGGGAGAAGGAGTTCTTTTTTTTTTTAAGTTTTCTTCTTTTTTTTTTATTTTATTCTTTTTTTTTTTTTTTTTTTTTTTTTTTTTTTTTTTTTAGAGAGGAGACACAGAGTGAGAGAGAGAGAGAGAAAGGAGGGAGGAGCTGGAAGCATCAACTCCCATATGTGCCTTGACCAGACCAGTGCAGGGTTTTGAACTGGCGACCTTAGTGTTCCCAGGTCGACGCTTTATCCACTGCGCCACCACAGGTCAGGCTAGGGAAAAGGAGTTTGGAGTGTGAGGAACTTCTCTGCAGTGTTGGTTGGAGTATTATTTAGTTTGCTAGGGCTGCTCTAAACAGTATCACTAACTGAATGGTTTGAACATCAGAAATGTAGTGTTTCACAGTTCTGGAGGCTGTAAATCCAAAATTAAGCTGTTGGTAGGGCTGGATCCCTCTGAGGCTGAGAGAAAAGGAGCTTTTCTAGGCCTCACTTCTGGGGCTTGTCAATGACCATATTTTTGTGTCTCTTTATATCGTCTTTCTGTGTGCCTGTGTCCAGTTTTCCCCTTTTAAGGATACCAGTTATACTGGTATAGGAGCCCACCCTATTCCAGTATGACCTCATCTTAATCTACTACAACTTCTGCAATGGCCCTATTTCTAAATAAGATCACATTTTGAAGTACTAGGTGTTAGGACTTCAACATATGAATTTGGGGGGACACAATTTGGCCCATAACAGTTGATGAGATATAACAGGATGCTTAAAAATAGATGTGACCTCAGATATTAATTCCAAGTACTAGATACTCAAAAATGTGAAGAAGAGTTAGTAATCATAACATTTTTAAACTAAGAAACACTGGACCCTGGCCAGTTAGCTCAGCGGTAGAGCATTGGCCCAGCAGATGGAAGTCACAGGTTCAATTCCCAGTCAGGGAACAGAAGAGAAGCGTCCATCTGCTTCTCCATTCTTCCCCCCTCCTTTCTCTCTGTCCCTCTCTTTCTCTCCTGCAGCCAAGGCTCCACTGGAACAAAGTTGGCCTGGGTGCTAGGATGGCTCCCTGGCCTCTGCCTCAGGTGCTAGAATGGCTCTGGTTGCAATGGAGCAATGCCCCAGAAGGGTAGAGCATCGCCCCCTAGTGGGCTTTCCAGGTGGATCCTGGTCAGGTGCATGCAGGAATCTATCTCTCAGCCTCGCCACTTCTCACTCCAGAAAAATTAAAAAAAAAAAAAACACAAAAACTGAAATACCATATGTAGTCATAATAGGTATGTGCCTATGTCAATCTCAGTATACACATTATGTAGTAAAATCTTACACAATTTTTAAAAGATGTTTGAATATTCAACACATTCGAAATCTTAGTAATATATTAACTTATAGAATCAGATACATTTTTGGATTATGTGAACTGATTGTAACAATTTTATGTGAAATGAGCCAATATATTAACTGTATTGTACCTGTGAAATGAACTTATGAGTAGAATTTCTTAACAAAAACTTGTTTTGTATTTTCACATGGCCTACAAAAAACGTGTTGTATTTAATATTTTTACAAAAAGATATTTTAAAGAATATTTTTAAAAGACACAGCATCATTGTACCATTCTTTAGTTTTAGTCTCATCTGAGTTTCAGCTCATAAACATCTTTATAGCTTAAGAAATTCTATTCAGCAAATATTTATTTTAATAAATGTTTGTTTTGCTAAATTTTTGACAAAAATAATGACAGATGTACTTTGTCTTTTCCCTGTTTTAGTACATTTGAGTCAAATTGCTATGTAATTATAATGTTAAAATCTTATCTGATAAAAGTAGAATTCAACTTTTTTTTCTTCATTTACCCTATTAACAATTTGTTGCCTATTGTTTCTCAGTGCCAGGCCAAGCATTAGACTCTTCAAAGTCAGGAAAAAAATAATAATAATATTGCCAATTCTTAACAGCATGAAAGGTGAGAGGAAATGTATATTTAATGAAAACTTAAACGTGAATTTCTTTTGATGAGGGCCTGTTGACATAGATTTTTGTTCACCGTAGCCTGGCGAGCTATTGTTCTTTCATTGATGAAAGCTGTCTACTATATGTTTAGGTTTCCATCTATGACAGGCTAGCCATGTGTTAAGGCCTAGCTAAAATTACTAGAATTTTTACTCTGTTTTAGTTTGACACGTTGAGTGGAATAGTTAAAATAGTTCATTGGTTTTCTGTGGATAGAGTTAATAATTTCATACAGACTGAAGGTAATGTTGATATTTGGAAAAATTATCTTCTTTTGCAACTGTTCAGTTGGGATGGATGGGTAGTGTTTAAGCCTTAATAGAAATTGTATAATCTCTCTCTGCTGTCTTCCTAGTTGAAGATAATATCATAAACAGATGAACTATAAGTCAACACAAGACTTGACTTTATGCAGAATACTTGAGATTGCTATATCTCAAAAGCCCAGGATTTGGATATCTCATATGTAAGAACATTTTCTGGTGATTCAGAAAATAGATCACACCATTCAGAAAAATAGATCCAGCTTGTCTATAAAATGAACCAAAAAAATTTTAGCAACCCATAAGCTGCTTTGTCAAATACCTCATTTGGTTATCCACAGAAAAAAAAACAACACATGTCTCCAGTAGGTGATTTTATCATAGCCCTTTGATTTTCAAACTACACATAGATCTCTCCTTTTTTTCAAAGAACTCGAGTAGAGTCAGAATCCATTACATAAGTACATGGTATTTCATTAAGGGAAAATCACTCCCATAAACCAGATCCCAGGGCTTTGCCTGCACAACCACCTAAGGTGCACATAAGAAATGCATTCTTGTTTGCTTATCTAGACAGTGGTTCTCAACTGGGGATGATTTGCCACAGAGGGGCCATTTGGCAATGTCTGCAGACATTTTAATTGTCATGCTTGGGGGGTGGGGGCTGCTACTAGATCTGGTGGGCAGAAACCAGAGATGCTGCTAAACATCCTACAATGTACAAGGGAGCTGTCCACCAAAATTATTCTGCTCCAAATAACGAAAATATAATAGCACTGCCCTGGCCAGATAGTTCAGCAGATAAAACATCAAACTGATGCACCAGAAGTCATGGGTTCAATCCCAGTTAGGACACATACTAGAAGCAATCAATACGTACACATCTAAACGGAACAACTAAGTGAAACAATGAATTGATGTTTTTTTTCTCTCTCTCGAATGAATGGAAAAAAAATTTAAATATATAATTAGTGCTGAAATTGAGAAAGGCCAATCTAGATATTTACAGCATACCACTGTTTATTTCCCCCCAAATACTTGAATATCACATTAACTAACTGAAGACTTGAATAGTTGACTGAGTCTTCACCATTTTACCAAAAGAAATAAACATCGTGAAAGCTACTCACAGGAGTTGAAAAGATAAATTCTAATTTAGCAATTCTCATCATGGTTTAATAACACAGTACAGTGACCCACTTTAGGTTACTTCCAATTTTGAATACACGTTAAAAGGTCAAGTTAAAAAATTATTGCTGATTTTTTACACATGAAATACAGAGGAGGCAAGGTTAATAACATCTCTCTCAGTCACTTGCAATATCCATTCTTGGTGGTGGTAGTATTAGTTTTTGATTTTTATTTTTCAATTGCAGTTTACATTCAATATTATTTTGCATTGGTTTCAAATGTCCATGACAGTGGTTAATTAGACAATCACATTCTTTTTAAAGTGTTTCCCCTAATATTTCCAGTACCCACCTGACACCACACATAATTACCACAGTATTATTAACTATATTCCCTGTGCTGTACTTTACATCCCCATGACTATTTTGTAGCAAACGATCTGTACTTCTCAGTCCCTTCACCTTTTTATCCAGTCCCCCAACTCTTCTTCCCTCTGACTACTAAATGTCTGCTCTCTATGTTTATGAGTTTATCAATTTTATTTTGGACTTTAGATTCCACATATAAGTGAAATCATATGGTATTTGTCTTTCTTTGATTGACTTATTTCACTGAGCATAATACCCTCTAGGTCCACCCATGCTATTGCAAATGGTAAGATTTATTTCTTTTTTATAGGCAAATAGTAATCCATTGTATATATATATCATCACTCTTTTATCCACTCATCTACTGATGGGCTCGTGGGTTGCTTCCATATCTTGGCTATTTTAACTAGTTCTGCAATGAATGTAGGGGTGCATATATTCTTTTGAATCAGTGTTTCAGGTTTCTTCAGATATATTCTCAGTAATGGAATTACTGGGTCATGAGACAGTTCTATTTTTAATTTTTTTAGGAAACTCTATATTGTTTTTCACAGTGACTGTACCAATCTGCATTCCCGCCAACAGTGCCCAGCGGTTCTCTTTTCTCCACATCCTCTCTAACACTTTTCATTTGTGGATTTATTGATGATAGCCATTCTGACAGTTGTGAGGTGATATCTCATTATGTTTTTAATTTGCATTTCTGACAAATAATGATGTGGAGTATCTTTTTATATGTATATCAACCATCTGCATGTCCTATTTAGAGAAATATTCATTCATGTCCTCTGCCCATTTTTAAAGTGGATTGCTTGTTTTTATTGTATTGAGTAGTATGAGATCTTTATAAATTTTGGAATTAACCAATTGTGAGATGTATCATTGGCAAATGTTTTTCCATTTAATGGGTTGTCTTTTCAATTTGTTGATGGCTTCCTTTGCTGTAAAAATATTCTTTAGTTTTATATAGTCCCATTTGTTTATGTTTTCTTTTGTTTCCCTTGACCAAGCAGATACATCAGAGAAAATACTAAGAGAAATGTCAGAGCTTTTACTACCTGTTTCCTTCTAAGAGTTTTTGTGGTTTCAAATCTTACATTTAAGTATTTGATTCATTTTAGGTTTATTTTTGTATATGATGTAAGAATTTGGTCTAGTTTTATTTTTTATTTATTCTTTTGCTCATATCTGCCAAATTTTCACAGCGCCATTTATGGGATAGACCTTTTTAACCCCATTGTATGTTCTTGCCTCCTCTGTCAAATATTAATTAATCATAAAGGCATGGGTTTATGTCTGGGCTCTCTATTCTGTTCCATTGATATATATGATGTGTTTTTATTAGTGCCATGCTGTTTTGATTACTGTGGTCTTCAAGTATAGTTTGATATCAGGTAGTGTGATTTCTTTAACTTCATTCTTCTTTCTAGATAGTGCTCTGGCTTTGGGGGAGGGGTTGTGCTTCCATATAAATTTGGGGGTTATTTGTTCTATGAAATACATCTTGATATTTTGATAGAAATTGTGTTAAATCTATAGATTGTTTTGGATGGTACGGACATTTTGATGGTGTTAAAATTCTTTCTAACCATTCACATGGTATATGCCTTCACTTTTGAATCTTCCACAGTTTCTTTCTTCAGTATTTTATAATTTTCCATGCACAGCTCTTTTATCTCTTCTATTTCTAGGCATTTCTTTTTTTATAATTATAAGTAAGATTGTATTCTTAGTTTCTCATTCTGATACTTCATTATTGGTTTGTTAAAATGCAACTTATTTCTAAATATTAATTTTGTATCCTGCTATATTTTCTGAATTCATTTATCAGGATTAGTAATTTTTTTTTCTTTTCTTGGCTGTGGAGTCTTAGTGGTTCTCTATATAAGTGTCATATCATCTTCCAAAAACACTAGGGAACAGTTTCTTTTTCATTTTCTGAAGCATGAGATTTTAGAACTGTTTTTATATATTTCTGCATCACTGATTCCAAATCTGAAAACTTTTTTTCAGTACATGCTCTAGTTTTTATGCAATTTTAATTTCTTTTTGTTATAGTTAATAGCTTGCATTGGCTTTTAAATTGCAGTTAAAGAGTGATGACTCTTGGATTGAACATAACCACAAGGCAATTAATGTTTTACAAACATCACTGTTACATAATTGTAGTTGTTTATAAATGTAAAAAAAATTATTATCTGATAAAAACACCCTATTATTTTGTTTTAAGATTGAATCATTTTTCCTTCAAGTAGTCATAAATGTAAGAATAGTCCTGATACCTTCTGTTATATATGTGGCTGTTACACACTTCAATGTCAAAGGCACAATATTTCATCATTTGTGACACGTGCATATATTGCCTATTTTCAAGTTCCCCTTGGCGATCAAGACAAGAATTAGGCTCCTCATATTGTGTGTCATAATTGTGAGGAAATGCTTTGACACTGGACAAAACAAAAATGCAAAGGAATGCCTTTTGGTATTCCCATGGTTTGGCATGAACCTAAAGACCACAGCAGTGACTATTATTTCTATCTGATTCATACAAAGGGCATCGGCAAGAAATAATGGCATATGATTGCATATCTTAATATTCCTTCAGCAATACGATCTATCCCACACTCTGAGACACTCCCAGTTCCAGTTTTCAATGGTTTTATTTTTTCTAAGGACGAAGAAAGTGAACATGGTGATCAAGTATATTTTGATAAGATGCATGAGGAAATAGTTGTAGAATCTGAAGGGTCTTCTGCTGATGCTAAGCAGTCATTAACCCCTCAGCAGTTTAGCCAACCCGAATTGAATGGCTTAGTAAGATATTTGGGCCTATCAAAGAAAGCAGTTCAGTTATTAGCCTTCAGGCTTCAAGAAAAGAATGGACTTCACCGGTCAACTAAAGTATCCCATTTCAGGAAACGTGAACAAATTTTTTTGGACTTTTTTTCCAAAGACAAATACTTTGTTTACTGTCATGATATCAGTAGTCTTCTCAGCCAGCTAGGTGTTACCACTTACAGTCCAATAGAATGATGACTATTTCTTGACAGCTCTAAACGGAGTCTGAAATGTGTTCTCCTACACAACGGTAATGTTTATGCAGCAGTTTCAATTGGTTATTCAACTCATCTGCAAGATTATAATGACATAAAAATTGTCCTCGACTTTCTGAAGTATGAAGAGCATAACTGGATCATTTGTGTGGATCTTAAAATGGTAAATATCCTGCTAGGACAACAGAGAGGTTTCACGAAGTGTCCTTGCTTTCTGTGTATGTGGGACAGCTGAGCTTGGGAGAAACACTGGACACAGAAGGAGTGGCCAAAACATGAAGCTCTGGATGTAGGGATGCAAAATATTGTGAATGAACCTGTAGTTAATTGACAGGATCATTTTTCCCCACTTCACATCAAACTTGGCTTAATGAAGTGGTTTGTTCAGGCTTTGAATAGAGAAAGTGAATGCTTTCAACATATTATTTCTGCTTTTCCTGCCTTGTCTTTTGAGAAGATAAAAGTAGGTATATTTGATAGACCTCAAATTCAAATCCTCATATGTGACAAAGAATTTTCCAGGAAGATGAATAAGGAGGAGAAAGCAGCATAGCAGTCTTTTGTGGCAGTTACAAAGAACTTCCTTGGCAACAAAAAAGCAGAAAACTATGAACTTCTGGTTCAAAGGATGCTGTTGGCTTTCCACGACATTGGATGTAACATGAACGTTAAGATTCACTTCCTGAACAGTCACTTTGATAAGTTTCCTGAAAATCTTGGAGCTGTTAGTGATGAGCAAACTACTGCTAGAGCATCAAACGAGATTGTCCTCAGCAAGTACACAAACACAAGAGCTACAAACACAAAATTTTGCCTGAATATAATTTAAATAAGTTTTGTGCAAATTTTATGATTAAAATAAGTGCTTTAATATGTTCTATTTTGAAATTGTAGACAAATTCTGATGCAATCATATCTTTTAGTGTATTAGTGTATTTACTGCATTATATAAATTATTATATTTTCACAAAGATGATGACCAAGAAGACATTCTACTTCATTATGTTAAACTAAATGTTGGAGTTTATACCAACGTGTATACATGGTATATTATGTTAATTGATTTGCAAATATTGTACCATCTGTGAGTCCCAGGTAGAAATTCCACTTGACCACGGTATATGACTTTTTTTATTATATTGCTGGGTTTGGTTTGCTCATATTTGTTGAGGATTTTTACATCTGTGTTCATCAGCAATATTAGCCTATAATTTTCTTTCTTTTAGGTGTCTTGCTTAATCAGGTGGTGGTGCAGTGGATACAGCATTGGACTAGGATGCAGAAGACTCAGGTTCAAAACCCCGAGGTCACCCGCTTGAGTGTGGGCTCATCTGGTTTGAGCAAAGCTCACCAGCTTGAGCCCAAGGTTGCTGGCTTGAACAAGGGGTCACTTGCTGTGATTTAGCAAGTGAAACCCCCCCACACCCCACAGTCAAGGCACATATAAGAAAGCAATCAATGAACAATTAAGGTGCCTCAATAAAGAATTGATGCTTCTTATCTCTTTCCCTTCCTGTCTGTCTGTCCCTATCTGTCCCTCTCTCTGTCTCTGTGAAACACACACACACACACACACACACACACACACACACAGTGTCTTTATGTGGTTTTGGAATTAGGATAAATGATAGCCTTGTAAAATAAACTTGTGAGTCTTCTTCGTCTTGAATTTTTTGGAAGAGTTTGAAATACTTGTTAGTAATTCTTTGAATGTTTGGTAAAATTCACCAGTGAAGCCATTCAGTCCAGGCTGTTTACTGGGAGTTTGTCGTTTCTTGTCAGGTTATTTTTTTACTTATTTGATTTTATTAGTTGTAATCAATTGGTTCAGATTTTCTGTTTATTTTTAATTCAGTTTTTGATGATTGCATATTTCTAGTAATTTGTCCATTTCTTCCAGATTGTCCAATTTGTTGGCATACAGGCTGAGGTAGAAGTTTTACAGTTGTGAGTAGATGAAACAGTTTATTCCTGTATTATTATTTATTAATCATTGTATTATGTTTCATATGATCAACTATAAACTTACTTTTACCCCACCTTGTATAGTTGTTAATATATTTTCTTACAATCCTTTGTATTTCTGTGTTGTTGGTTGTTACTTCCTCTTTTATTCTGATTTTATTTATTTGGGTCTTCTCTTATTTTTCTTGGTGAGTCTCAATAAATATTTATCAATCTTGTTATTCTCTCAATGGAACCAGCTCTTGGTTTCAATTATCTTTTGCATTGTGTTTTTAGTCTCTGTTTTATTTATTTCTGCTCTGATTTTTATTATTTCCTTTCTTATATTCCTTTTAAGCTTTGTTTGTTGTTCTTTTTTAGTTTACTTAAATGTAAAATTAGATTGTTTGAGATTTATCTTGTTTCTTGAGGTAGGTTTGTATTGTTATACATTTCCATCTTAGGATTTCTTCCACTGATTTTGGGTTGTGTTCTCACTTTCATTTGTTTCAAGGTATCTCTTGATTTCTTCCTTGATCCCATTGTTAACCCATTTATTATTTAGTAACATGTTGTTTAGCCTCCATGTCTTTGTGTGTTTTCCAGTTATTTCCTGTGGTTGATTTCTTGCTTCATATCATTATGGTCAAAGCAGATGCTTAATATGATTTGTCTTCTTAAATTTATTGAGACTTGTTTTGTGTCCTATCATGTGGTCTATCCTCGAAAATGTTTCATGTGCACTTGTAAAGAATGTATATTCTGCTATTTTTTTGGTGAAATGCTCTGACAATATCAATTAAATCAATCTGGTCTAGTGTGCAGTTTAAGCCTGATGTTTCCCTGTTGATTTTTTGTCTGGAATATCTATCCACTGATTTCAAGGGGTTGTTAAAATTGCATACTATGATTGTATAACTGCTAATCTCTCCCTTTATGTCCATCAAGAATTGCTTTATATATTTAGGTGTCCCTATGCTGGGTGCATAAATGTTTTCAAGGGTTATAGCCTCTTGTTGGATTAATCCTTTAGTATTATACAGCTTCCTTCTTTGTCTTTTGTTTTGGCCTTTATTAATTAATTTATTTACTTTTAATTTTTTATTTAAACAATTAATTTTAAGGGGGTGACGTTGATTAATTAGGGTACATAGATTCAGAGAAAACATCTCCAGGTCATTTCAACATTTGATTATGCTGTATACCCATCACCCAAAGACAAATTGTCTACTATCACCTTCTATTTGATTTTCTTTGTGCCCCTCCCCTCACTATCCTACCTATCCCTACCCCTGGTAACCACCACACTCTTGTCCATGTCCATGAGTCTCATTTTTGTGTCCTACCTATGTATGGAATCATACAGTTCTTAGTTTTTTCTGATTTACTTACTTCACTCAGTATAATGTTATCAAGGTCCATCCATGTTGTTGTAAATGATCCGATGTCATCATTTCTTATGGCTGAGTAGTATTCCATAGTATATTTGTACCCCATCTTCTTTGGCCTATCATCTATTGAAGGGCTTTTTGGTTGTTTCCATGTCTTGGCCACTCTGAACACTGCTGCAATGAACACGGGCTGCATGTGTCTTTACGTACCCATGTTTTTGAGTTTTGGGGGTATATACCCAGTAGAGGGATTGCTGGGTCATATGATAGTTCTATTCTTAATTTTTTGAGAAGCCACCATACTTTTTTCCATAATGGTTTTACTACTTTACATTCCCACCAACAGTGAATGAGGGTTCCTTTTTCTCCACAGCCTCTCCAACACTTGTTATTACCTGTCTTCTTGATAATAGCCAATCTAACAGGTGTGAGGTGGTATCTCATTGTAGTTTTGACTTGCATTTCTCTAATAGGTAATGAAGATGAGCATCTTTTCATATATCTGTTGGCCACTTGTATTTCTTCCTGGGAGAAGTGTCTGTTCATGTCTTCTTCCCATTTTTTTATTGGATTGTTTGCTTGTTTGTTGTTGAGTTTTATGAGTTCTTTGTATATTTTGGATAATAGGCCCTTATCTGTGCTGTTGTTTGAAAATACTATCTCTCATTTAATTGGGTGTCTGTATGTTTTGTTGTCAGTTTCTCTTGCTGTGCTTTTTAGTCTGATGTAGTCTCATTCATTTACCTTTGCCTTCACTTCCTTTGCCTTTGGAGTCAAATTTATACATACACTGCTCTTTATGGCCAAGGTCCATGAGTTTAGTACCTATGTTTTCTTCTATGTAATTTATTGTTTCAGGTCTTATATTTAGTTCTTTGATTCATTTTGAACTAATTTTAGTACAAGGGGACAAACTGTAGTTGAGTTTCATTCTTTTGCATGTGGCTTTCCAGTTTTCCCAGCACCATTTATTGAAGAGGCTTTCTTTTCTCCATTGTGTGTTGTCGGCCACTTTATCAAAGATAATTTGACCATAGACATGTGGTTTTATTTCTGGGCTCTCTATTCTTTTCCATTGGTCTGAGTGTCTATTTTTCTTCCAATACCATTCTGTTTTGATTATCGTGGCTCTATAATATATTTTGAAGTCAGGTATTGTAATGCCCCCAGCTTCGTTCTTTTTCCTTCGTATTACTTTGGCTATTCGGGGTATTTTATAGTTCCATATAAACCTGATGATTTTGTGTTCCATTTCTTTAAAAACTGACATTGGAATTTTTATGGGAATTGCCTTAAATTTGTATATCACTTTAGGTAATATGTTCATTTTGACTATATTTATTCTTCCTATCTAAGAACAAGGAATATTTTTTATTTCAGTGTATCATTTTCGATTTCCCTTAACAAAGCTTTGTAATTTTTATTATATAGGTCCTTTACATTCTTCGTTATGTTTATTCCTAGGTATTTTATTTTTGTTGTTGCAACCATGAAGGAGGGAATTATTTTTTTTAGTGTGTTGTTGTATTCGATTTTCTAGTATTTTGTTTCGTACTTTAGCATCTGTATTCATTAGAGGTATTGGTCTATAGTTTTCTTTATTTGTGTTGTCTTGCCAGGTTTTGGTATAAGGGTTATGTTGGCCTCATGAAATGTGTTTGGAAGTATTGCTTCTTCTTTAATTTATGAAAGACTTTAAGTAGAATAGGAACCAAGTCTTCTTTGAATATTTTATAGAATTCGCTAGTATAGCTGTCTGGCCCTGGACTTTTCTTTTTTGGAAGGTTTTTGATAGTTGTTTCTATTTTCTACCTGCTATGAATCTGTTTAGGCTATCTACTTTATGACTCAATCTAGGAAGATTGTATCATTCTAGGAATTTATCCATTTCTTCTAGATTGTTAAATTTGGTGGCATATAATTTTTCATATTATTCTACAGTAATTCTTTGTATATCTGTCCCTCTCTCTCTCTGTTCGTGTAAAAAAAAAAGCTTATTAATAAGTATATATTTATTGTCATTGTATTATTTGTGACTATGTTTCTCTTTCTGCTTAAAGAAGACCCTTTAAGGGAAGCAAGATGGCGACGGAGTAGGTGGATGTACCAACTTCCAACTCCCAGAACCAAAGTGGATTATAACTCAATTTAAAGAAACATCATCTGGATAAACCAACTATGAACTAAACTAAGTGGACTCTTCAACCAAGGAACACAGAAGAAGCCACATTGAGACTGGTAGGAATAGCGAAAACGTGAAATGAGCTGCCCAGCTCCACAGAGCAAAGGGCAGCCCCGAGAGACCTGCGGGGTGGGAGGAAAGTTAGGCAGAGAGGGAGGAACCTGGGTCCCAGGAACCAAGCTCCAGCCTGCAGACCCAGAGCCTAGAAGAGGCGTTTGGACAGTTTTGAGCTGTAAAACAAGTGAGGGAGCTCCCAGGCCTACAGTGTGGAGTATTAGGTCCCTTCCTACTCTGCTGAGGGCTGCTTAAGGGTTTGGGGTGACAGGACGCTGAAACACGGTTCTGTTGGCGTGGGCAGAAGCCAAGTCGGTGGGAGCCCAGTCTAGCCCAGAGGGTCGGAAGGGACGCACATGAAAGCGCTCCAGAAGCTGCGGGCCTGCCTTGAATCCCACTTACGGGGACAAAGCGGGAGGCCAGAAACAGGCAGAAAACTGCTCTGCGACCCTGCGCAAGCTGGCCCTGACCGCGGGGACCGGGCTAGGACCAGGGATGGGCAGGGGCTCACGGCTGAGCTCACGCTACCACACCCCTGCTGGAGAAACCGCGGTTGGCCACTATACGTGTGCGAGCGGGCTCCGAGCCCGGGAACGGGCTAGACCCCGAGACAAGTGGAAGCTCGCAGCTGAGCTCACGCTACTATCCCCGCCCGGCCGGAGAAACCACGGATTGCATTCATACATGCAGGAGCGTGCTCCGAACACGGGGGCGGGGTAGAGTCCAGGACGAGCGGAAGTACGCAGCTGCTGAAGCCAGCAAACATGCCCAGCCCAATAAACCTGGTTTGCGACCCTGCGCAGAAGGGACCTGGCCTTGAGGGCGGGGCTAAAGCTCCAGACGGACAAACGCTCACAGCTGAGATCACGTCAAAAGCCCTGCCCAACACGCGAAACTGTGGCGAGCTGGCTCTGACTGAGAGTTCTGGGCAGAAGTCCGGAAATAGGCTGGGTCCGCAGCTGAGCAAAGGTGCTCACCTCTACCCTTGGTGCTAAGACTTGTGGCTTCAGTGACAGCCCCTCACACAGAGGAAAGGCAGAAATCACAGCAAAAGCCACAGTGGGCCAGCGCTGGCAATGCTCATACCCAACAACCCTAGGCAGCGGCAGAGGGGGTGGGGGGCCTGCAGACAGACCACACCTAGAGAACACAAAGGAAACACCTACTGGACTTCAGTGGCCACAACCTGCTTATACACAGAAAAAAAGGGCAGGCAGAGGAATGCAAACCAAATGAATCAAGAGAAATTCCCAGAGAAGGACCTGAATGAACCAGATATAACCAAATTACCAGAAGCAGAATTTAGAATAATGATAGGATGTTCAAAGAAATTAGAGCAAAAATGGATAGTCATTATGAACACCTAAATAAAGAGATAACAAGTATAAAAAATGAAAATGAAATAATAAAAAAGAATCAGACAGAAATGACAAATACAGTATCAGAACAGAATACCACAATGGAAGGAATTAAAAGCAGGATGAATGACGCTGAGAATCGAATAAGTGAGTTAGAGGACACAATAAACAAAGGCACAGAAGCAGAGAAAAAAGAAAAAGAGACTTAAAAAATGTGAGGAAAGTCTAAGGGAGCTTTGTGACAACATGAAGAGAAACAACATTCGCATCATAGGGGTTCCTGAAGAAGAGGAGAGAGGACAGAAAATGGAAACTTTGTTCAATCAAATCATAGCAGAAAACTTTCCTAAATTAAGGCTGGGAAACACTCCACACGTTCAAGAAGCACACAGAACTTCATTAAAGAGAAACCCAAAAAGATCTACACCAAGACACATCATAGTTAAAATACCAAAGCTAATGGATAAAGAAAAAATCATAAAAGCTGCTAGGGAAAAAAAGGCTATCACCTAAAAAGGAGCTCCCATAAGGATGACATCGGACTTCTCAACAGGAACACTTGAGGCCAGAAAGGAATGGCAAGATATAATCAAAGTAATACAGAACAAGAACCTACAACCAAGACTATTTTATCCAGCAAGGCTAACATTTAAAATTGAAGGAGAAATAAAGAGCTTCCCAGAAAAAGAAAGCCTGAAGGAATTCATAAAAACCAAACCAATTCTGCAAGAGATACTAAGGGGCCTCTTGTGAACAGTTTAAAGGGAGGAATGAATAGAGCAAAAGAAGAATACAGCTTTAAAGAATAAAATGGCAATAAACAACTACATATCAATAATAACCTTAAATGTAAATGGATTAAATGATTCAATCAAAAGACATAGGGTAGCTGCATGGATAAAGAAACAGGACCCATACATATGCTGTCTACAAGAGACACACCTTAAAACAAAAGATGCTCACAGACTGAAAGTAAAAGGATGGAAAAAAATATTTCATGCAAAAGGAATTAAAAAAAAGCAGGGGTAGCAATACTTATATCAGACAAAATGGACTTTAAAACAAAGGCTGTAGTAAGAGATAAAGAAGGACACTACATAATGATAAAGGGAACAATTCAACAGGAAGATATAACTATTATAAATATCTATGCACCAAATAGGAGCCCCAACATACATAAAGCAGACTTTGATGGATATGAAGGGCGAGATTAATAGCAATAGTATCATAGTAGGGGATTTCAATACCCCTCTAACAACACTGGATAGATCCTCAATAAAGAAAATTAATAAAAAAACGGCAGACTTAAAGGATACACTAGATCAACTTGATTTAATAGATATCTTCAGAACTTTTCACCCTAAAGCAGTAGAATATACATTCTTCTCAAGTGCTCATGGTACGTTTTCTAGGATAGACCACATGGTAGGACACAAAAATGGTCTCAATAAATTTAAGAATATTGAAATCATATCAAGCATTTTCTCTGATCACAATGCCATGAAACTGGAAATTAACCACAAAAGAAAAACTGAAAAATACTCAAACACTTGGAAACTAAAGAGCATGTTATTAAATAATGAATGGATTAACATTGAGATCAAAGAAGAAATAAAAAAGTTTCTAGAAACAAATGATAATGAGCATACATCAACTCAAAATTTATGGGACACAGCAAAAGCAGTTCTGAGAGGGAAGTTTATTGCACTACAGGCATATCATAAGAAGCTAGAAAGAGCTCAAATAAGCAACCTGACCGTGCATCTAAAAGAACTAGAAAAACAACAACAAATAAAACCCAAGACAAGTAGAAGAAAGGAAATAATAAAGATCAGAGCAGAAATAAATGACATAGAGGTGAAGGAAACAATACAGAGGATCAATGAAACCAGAAGCTGGTTCTTTGAAAAGGTAAACAAGATTGATGAACCTTTAACTAGACTCACCAAGAAAAAAAGAGAGAGGACTCAAATAAATAAACTTAGAAAGGACAGTGGAGAAATAACAACTGACACAACAGAAATACAAAGCATTGTAAGAAAATACTATGAAGAACTATATGCCAAAAAATGAGATAATTTTGGTGAAATGGACAAATTTCTTGAATCATATAACCTTCCAAAAATTAATCTGGAAGAATCAGATCATCTAAACAGACCAATTACAAAAAATGAAATCGAAACAGTTATCAAAACACTCCCAAAAAAGAAAAGCCCTGGGCCTGATGGCTTCACTAGTGAATTCTATCAAAAATTCAAAGAAGAACTAACTCCTAACCTTCTCAAGCTATTTCAAAAAATTCAAGAGGAAGGAAGACTTCCAAACTCCTTTTATGAGGCGAGCATAATTCTGATCCACAAACCGGGCAAAGACAATACAAAGAAAGAAAATTATAGGCCTATATCTCTGATGAATTTAGACGCTAAAATTCTCAACAAAATATTAGCCAACCAAATCCAGCAATATATGAAAAAAATCATACACCACTATCCAGTGGGATTTATTCTGGAGAGGCAAGGCTGGTTCAATATTCGCAAATCAATCAATGTGATTCATCATATAAACAAAAGGAAGGACAAAAATCACATGATAATTTCAATAGATGAAGGAAAGGCATTTGATAAAATGCAGCACCCATTCATGCTCAAAACTCTCAGTAAAGTGGGAATACAGGGAACATTCCTTAACATGATAAAGGCCATCTACGATAAACCGACAGCAAACATCATACTAAATGGACAAAGATTAAAAGCAATCCCCTTAAGATCAGGAACCAGGAAGGGATGCCCCTTTTCAACACTCTTATTCAACATAGTTCTGGAAGTACTAGCTACAGCAATCAGACAAAAAGAAGAAATAAAAGGCATCCAAATTGGAAAAGAAGAAGTAAAACTGTCACTATTTGCAGATGATATGATATTGTACATAGAAAACCCTAAAGTCTCAGTTAAAAAACTACTGGACCTTATAAATGAATTCAGCAAGGTGGCAGGATATAAAATTAATACCCAGAAATCAGAGGCATTTCTATATACAAACAATGAACTGTCAGCAAAAGAAATTAAGGAATCAATCCCCTTCACTATTGCAGCCAAAAAAATAAAGTACCTAGGAGTAAATTTAACCAAGGAGGTTAAGGACTTGTACTCGGAAAATTATAGAACATTGATAAAAGAAATCAAGGAAGATACAAACAAGTGGAAGCATATACCGTGCTCATGGCTAGGAAGAATAAACATCATTAAAATGTCTATATTACCCAAAGCAATTTATAAATTTAATGCATTACCAATTAAAATACCAATGACATACTTCAAAGATATAGAACACATATTCCAAAATTTTATATGGAACCAAAAAAGAACACGAATAGCCTCGGCAATCCTAAAAAAAATAATAAAGCAGGAGGTATCACTCTTCCAGATATCAAGGTTTACTAGAAGGCCATTATACTCAAGACAGCCTATTACTGGCATCAGAACAGGCACATAGATCAATGGAACAGAACAGAGGACCCAGAAATAAACCCACATCTTTATGGACAACTGATATTTGACAAAGGAGGAAAGAACATACAATGGAGTAAAGACAGCCTCTTTAACAAATGGTGTTGGGAAAATTGGACATCTATCTGCAAAAAAATGAAACTAGACCATCAACTTACACCATTCACAAAAACAAACTCAAAATGGATAAAAGACTTAAATGTAAGCCGTGAAATCATAAGCATCTTAGAAGAAAACATAGGCAGGAAGCTCTCCGACATCTGTAGCAGCAGTATATTTGCCGATTTATCTCCACGGGCAACTGAAATAAAAGGCAAGATAAACAAATGGGACTATATCAAACTAAAAAGTTTTTGCACAGCTAAAGACAATAAGAACAGAATAAAAAGACAAACCACACAATGGGAGAACATATTCGACAGCACATCTGATAAGGGGTTAATAACTAAAATTTATAAAGAACTTATAAAACTCATCACCAGGAAGAGAAACAACCCAATCAAAAAATGGACCAAAGAAATGAATAGAAATTTCTCCAAAGAGGACATACAGATGGCCAATAGGCATACGAAAAAATGCTTAACATCACTAATCATTAGAGAAATGCAAATTAAAACTACAATGAGATATCACCTCACACCAGTCAGAATGGCACTTATCAGCAAAACAACACAGAATAAGTGCTGGCGAGGATGTGGAGAAAAGGGAACACTTCTGCACTGCTGGTGGGAATGCAGACTGGTGCAGCTACTGTGGAAAACAGTTTGGAGATTCCTCAGAAAATTAAAAATCAAACTGCCTTTTGACCCAGCTATCCCACCTTTAGGAATATACCCTAAGAACACCATAGCACTGTTCGAAAAGAAGAAATGCGCCCCCATGTCTGTGGCAGCATTGTTCACAATAGCGAAGATCTGGAACCAGCCCAAGTGTCCGTCAGAAGACGAGTGGATTAAAAAGCAATGCTACATATATACTATGGAATACTACTCAGCTATAAGAAACGATGACATCGGATCATTTATAACAAAATGGATGTACCTTGATAACATTATACGGAGTGAAATAAGTAAATCGGAAAAAAAGAAAAACTGAGAACAGCACGATTACATACATAGGTGGGACATGAAAGTGAGGGTATGAGACATGGACAGGAGTGTGGTGGTTACGGGATGGGGGGAGGGAGGGAAGAGTGGGATAGGGTAGAGGGGAGGGACACAGGGAAAACCAGATTGAAGGTGACAGAGGACAATTTGACTTTTGGTGATGGGTATGCAACACAATTGAATGATAAGATAACCTGGAGATGTTTTCATTGTACATATGTACCCTGATTTATTGGTGTCACCCCATTAGAATTAATAATAATAAAATATATATTAAAAAAAAAAACACAGAATAAGTGCTGGCGATGTTGTGGAGAAAAGGGAACCCTTCTGCACTGCTGGTGGGAATGCAGACTGGTGCAGCCACTGTGGAAAACAGTTTGGAGATTCCTCAGAAAATTAAAAATCGAACTGCCTTTTGACCCAGCTATCCCACTTTTAGGAATATAACCTAAGAACACCATAGCACTGTTCGAAAAGAAGAAATGCGCCCCCATGTTCGTGGCAGCATTGTTCACAATAGCGAAGATCTGGAACCAGCCCAAGTGTCTGTCAGAAGACGAGTGGATTAAAAAGCTTTGGTACATATATACTATGGAAAACTACTCAGCCATAAGAAACGATGACATCGGATCATTTATAACAAAATGGATGTACCTTGATAACATTATACGGAGTGAAATAAATAAATCAGAAAAAAAGAAAAACTGAGAACAGCATGATTTCATACATAGGTGGGACATAAAAGTGAGAATATGAGACATGGACAAGAGAGTGATGGTTATGGGATGGGGGGAGGGAGGGAAGAATGGGATAGGGAGGAGGGGAGGGACACAGGGAAAACCAGATTGAAGGTGACAGAGGACAATTTGACTTTTGGTGATGGGTATGCAACACAATTGAATGATAAGATAACCTGGAGATGTTTTCATTGTACATATGTACCCTGATTTATTGGTGTCACCCCATTAGAATTAATAATAATAAAATATATATATATATATATAAAAAAAAAGAAGACCCTTTAACATTTCTTATAATAATGGTTTGGTGGTAATGAACTCTTTTAGCTTTTTCTTGTCTGAGTCTTTTTTGATGATTTCTGTCTCTTTGTTGAAATTCTCACTGAGTTCCTTGAGCATCCTTACAAGAATTATTTTGAACTACGTGTCTGGTAACTTGCATGACTATTTCATTAGGTACCCTACACCTCCAGGAATTCTCTTGTTCTTTTATTTGGTTCATGTTTCTTTGTCTTTCCATTCTGGAGTGCATTTGGTAGACCTGCTATGCCTCCCAGTCTTGGTACGGTGAGTTATATATATATAGTAGGTGTATTGTGGGGCTCAGTGGCTCATTTTCCCTGATCACCTGATATGGATGCACCAAGAATGTTCCTTGTATCAGCCCTCCTGTTGTAGTTGAGTCTTGATTGTAGCATTCCCATCAGTGGATGGTGTTGCCTTTCTGGCTGACGAGGAGGATTAATCCTGTCTCCACAGTGTATGAGTTGCTGCGCAGGCACTGACTTTACAAAGCTGAATTTGCCCCAACAGAGTCTGGTGCCTGCCAAAATCTCCCTTTGGTTGTGCCACTTGTGAAATTAATTGTGTTGTGCTCTGATGTAATCTGAATCCCACCACTGGGTATGTTGGTTCTGAAGGAGTTAGCTGGAGTCTTGGGAATGACTCCAATGCAGGTCGATATCAGGTGCTGCCTGTGACCAGCCCTGGACTACCTCTTTGGAGCTACAAAGTAATCCACAATTTGTGGCTTCCTGTGCTGGGCCTGGATGTGCTTTCGGGGCAGGAGAGGGGGGGGGGGGTAGGCTGTACACCAAGGCTGATTTCCACCAGCACTGAGCTCAGGGGCAGGTAAGCTAAAGGTGCAAGGTTCCCCAAGATCTGCCTCAGCCTGCTAGTTAGCTGCTTGTTATGCTCATCCTCTTAAACAGCTTCTGGCGGTACGTGAGCTGCATAAGGGAAGTTCTCTGTCACCAGGTAGGCACAAGTAATGTTCACCAGATCGATAAAGATTCAAACTCAGCCCCATTGCTAGGTCTGAGACCACTGAACAAGTTTCAGTGTACGCCAAAGTCATCTGCCACCCCTGGGTGCCTGGGGATCTTTGTGATGGGTTAAGGTCTTGGGAATTTGACTAGGTGAGACTAGCAGAGTTTATTAGGCCCAAATACAGTGTGTCCGTAAAGTCATGGTGCACTTTTGACCCGTCACAGGAAAGCAACAAAAGATGATAGAAATGTGAAATCTGCACCAAATAAAAGGAAAACCCTTCCAGTTTCTGTAGGATGATGTGGTAGCATGCGCACATGCACAGATGATGACGTAACACCGTGTATACAGCGGAGCAGCTCACAGCCATGCCAGTCGAGATGTGGACAGTGCAGAGGAAAGTTCAGTGTGTCTGTTGCTTGCTAAATTCAAATCTGTGACCAAAGTGCAACGTGAATATTGGCACGTTTATAATGAAGCGCCACCACATAGGAATAACATTACTCAGTGGGATAAGCAGTTGAAGGAAAGTGATAGTTTGGTGCAGAAACCCTGTTCTGGTAGGCTATCCGTCAGTGACGAGTCTGTAGAGGCTATACGGGATAGCTACCTAAGGAGCCCTAAAAAGTCTGTCTGTGTGTGTGCTCCACAATTACACCTATGCAAGACTATAGTTCATAAGGTGTTAAAGAAACGTCTCTGTTTTACGGGGTACAAATTGCGGCTGTTGCACGCTATCAAACTGGCAGATAGACCCACATGATGAGCATTTGCTACAGATATGCTTCATGAGATCAACAATGATGCAAGATTTTTGCAGAAGACTGTGTTTAGCGATGAGGCGATCTTTCATATCTGTGGACATATTCATTGCCATAACGTCCAAATATGGGCTGCTGAACCTCCTCATGCCTACGTTGAGTATGAACGTAACACCCCTAAAGGGAATGTGTGGTGTGGCCTGATGCATGATAAGGTGATAGGCCCATTTTTTTTTCGCGGAGCAGTCTGTGACGGCAAACACCTATCTTGACATGTTGGAATTGTATGCAGTGCCACAATTTCCAGAAGGTGTCATCTTTCACCAGGACGGCACTCCTCCACACTACGCCACCATTGTTCATGAGTTTCTGGATAGAACATTCCCCCGGCGGTGGATAGGCAGGGGTTCTGTCAAGCCATGGTCACCACAATCCCCGGATCTGACGCCGTTAGACTTTTACTTTTGGGGTTGTGTGAAGCAATGTGTGTACATTGAATGTATCAACAACATTAATTACTTGAAACGGAGAATCACAGATGTTATTCACTCTATTATACCAGACGTCCTTACCCGTGTGTGGCAAGAACTTCACTATCATTTGGATGTGTGTAGGGCAACAGATAGAGCCCACATCAAACTGCACTGAATACGTATGAAACTGGGAGAGTTTTCCTTTTATTTGGTGCAGATTTTACATTTCTATCATCTTTTGTTGCTTTCCTGTGACCGGTCAAAAGTGCATCATGACTTTACGGACACACTGTAGATCAAGATTCGGCCATGTGAATGGAGGGTCCTGCACAGGAACAGTGACACCAGTCTGATGTGTGTGTGTGTGTGGGGGGGGGGGGGTGGAGGGATAAGTCTTTCTAAGAGCCACACAACTCAATTTTTTCCAGGGTCTGCCCAGATCTCCTTCTGTACCATGGGACCAGGCTGCCAAAGCCCACTGACAATATTGCATAATGCAAGCTTAGAAGGGTGGAGTTAGTAGTTTTTCCCTAGTGGGGCTAGTGACTCTCCCATGGGGCACTGCAGCTCTGGCACATGGTGAGAGAGGGAAAATAGAGGGAAAATGGCCCCCACCCCAGAGCCACACAATTGTTTTTAACTCTTCCTGAGTTTGCCTTCAAGATCCTTTCAAGAAATTCTGTACCACAGGCTCAGGCATCAGACTCCTCTGCAGGGCATGAGCTTAGCTGGGTGAAGCAACAGGGGCATGGCAGGGTAGGATATTTGCAATTCCCCTAGGCCGATGTAGTTTCAAGGGGAGTGCTCTTCCCGGGAAAGATGGCAACTGTGGGCAATGAGGGAAAGGAACTCAGCACAGGGACCCTGGTGGCTGTCCTTTCAGCTCTTTCCCCAAAGGCACACAACCCAATTTGTACTTGCACAACTATTGTCCACCCCGATTCAACCTTCCTCTGCCGGAGTCCAGGATGAGTGGCTGGGAACAAGATTTGTGTACTGGCCCTTTAAGAGGGCACCTGGGTTTCTAACAGATTGACATCTCTCCTTGGCAAACAGAATCCCAACTGATTTTTACAGCCAGATGTTATGTGGGCACTTCTTCCTGGCTCTGGTGCTCTGGGCTGGAGAGCCCTGTGTGAGGTTGAGACCTCATCTTCCTCAAGGGCGACTTTTGCAGCTTGAAATATCACTCTAGATTCTCAGCCAAAGCACGTGCGTGTGGGGCCAGCCCTTTTCATATCTCTGCCCTTCCTACCAGCCTTGAAGTGGCTTCTTCTGTGGAACCTTGGTTATAAGATGTCTGTTTAGCTAGTCTTCGGTTGGTTGGATTGTTCTATAATTTAGTTCATGGTGAGTGTATTTATATATGACTCTTATAATCAATCACACATAACCCCAGCCACTTGTCATGGGTATGTGAACATGAGTACATCAGCAGTCACACTGATCAAGAACATGTTGAGAACACTGATCAAGAACATGTTGAGAGCTGCCAGTTCATGACATTCAGAACATCTTAAAAACTTTTTATTCTTTTTCCTTTTACTCATACAACTGTGATGGATGAAACTATCCTTAGGAACTCCTTACTTTAACAATTTATGTTGCCAAAACAATTAGGGCCCTCAAAACCAGAGGTTTTAGAGGTGTTTCTGAATATTAATCTTTCTAGGAGGGTTTCTGCTTATGCTGTATTAGATAATGTGGTAAATGGATTAGAGAAGAATAAATCCAGAACACATTTGCATTCATGCTTTCTTTTTCCTAGAAATGTTTCCCTGGTTAATTGTTAGATAGCCCATGGTAAGCGAGTTATCAATTAATTGCTGAAAAATACAGTGCATGTATTACTTTGGTCTTTAATTGGCTACAACTTTTCTTTCTAATTAAATGATAATATTCTTATTAAAGTAAACAAAGCTACTAGAGTAGTAGTCAATTCTTTGGGAAAAAATGTTTAATACATATTTTACTTATAATTATGAGTCAAATTTTCTATAATGAATAGACCTCAGAGTTAAACTTTTTTTAATTATGGAAGTTGAATAGTCTGCCTCCAAGGAAGAAATGTACCTAAAACTCTTAACCTTCTAGAGAATGGCAAATTCCTTATTATATTAATGTGTATATTTTTATATAATGTATAATACTAATTCAGAAAATGTTAACTTTTAAAATAGTTGTCTTTAAGCTTTAATTTTAAAAAGTTATTCATTTAATAGAAACTTTAAAAATATAACTGTTTCTACTTTTGAAAGTAGAGAATCTCAAATAAAATTTAATGTTCTTTAATACTTTTATCCATCATATTAAATAGTCATTACTTTTGGAGTATCCTTTGCATGTTTCCCCAAGATACAATAATTTAGAAGAGATTAGATTTATTTTGTAGCCATATACCTAGTTTTAAAATTATTTTACTTTAAAAATTTCCATTAAACTTACAATATCCAACTTCTTTTTTACTAACATGGCCTCTTATTAGTGAAAAGTACTTTCCCACTATGAATTCTTTGGGTTAGAAAAACAAAATTCAAATGAATAAATTTTAAAAATCTGATTGGTTTCACTTAATAATTCATAAATCCAGCAGCATCCAGTCTAGCAGACAGAAGGCAGCTCCATGGGGCTGTGGAAATGAAAGACTTTTATAGGCAGAAGGAAACAGGAACAAGGAAGTTAGTCTAGAAAAAAAAAAGTGGATTGGTTATTGCAAGGTTACTTTCCTTAGGGGAGAGCAATTAAGTCTTGGTTTGGTGCCATGGGGCTTAGCATAAGCGACTCCATTTTGGGCAAGTTCTTTTGTTTTTGATTTCTGCCCCTTTGATCAGACTCTCAGACTTAACTGTGAGATGTAATCAAAATTTAAGGCCTCAGTGCCACTACCAGCTACCATTCTACAGAGGTCACCATTTTTTTTTTTTATTCTGAATCTCTGTGTGGTATATTCACAGGTTGTGATGCTGAGCTCACATTCTTTAAGTTGCTCATTTTCTTCATTCCTTTTCTGATGTTCTAGTTTTAGGGATATCATTTGCTTGTGGGTTAAGGGCTGTGAACATGCATTTAAAGGTTTTGAGAGAATATAGTGCACGAGGGAGACTACCATAAGCAAGATAATTCCCAATATCTGGAGTGCTCTTCAGAGCCAACTGGCTTAGTCAGTAATCTTATGCAATAGAGCTTCAACTACCCCAGAAGTGTCAACCCACGTGCAGCAAATAGTGTTAGTCACAGCACAAACACCTCCTTACTCAGCTAAAATATAATCAAGGGTTCTCCTATCATCAAGAACAACCTTGGCCAAGAGACTAAAGAGTTTTTGTTTGGAAAGTATTGCTTTAAAATCAGGTTGCTTTGTAGCTTCAGGAGTTAAGAAGCAGTTGCTGGTCACAGCCTCACATGCACTTCCTCCTGGCCAGGAGAGTAGGGGTCTGTCAGAGAAGGCTAATTTTGAGTCATGAATACCTCCTGATACTACTCATTTGAGTCTATGCTAGAGACTGGAAAGATGACAGCCGTGGAGAACAGCAAGCTTAAGGTCTGTAGACTGACCCTTGCCTTGTGTGCCCCCTCATGCCCCACTTTTTGGTATAAAGCCTAGATACAAGGTTCCCCAGGTTGTTAATCAGAGACAAGGAAATGGACACCCAGAGTGAGGTAGTCTAATATGAAAGAAAGGAAACTGAGACGCTGGAAATCAAGGAGAAGCTCTGTGACGTGCAAAACTATAGGATCACCAGTATTGCGACAAACCCACCAATCATTTAGAGGTTGGATAAGCCACTTTGCAGTGGCCTGAGATATGTGACAATAGCATTATATTTCACTATCAGGCATATATATTCCACATCACGGCAAAAGGTGGGCAAAAAACATTTAAAAGGCCTTCAGAGAATTAGGGAGGAAATGGGGAAGGAGGAATGAAAAGGAATATTCTTGATCCAGTGTCTTGGGAGGAAGCAGTCTACATTGATGCTGGCTAGTTCTCTTCCTAGTCAATTCTATTTTGAGGTCTCCAGCATTAACAGGACCAGATGTCAGGTGGAGCCTTCATCAGTTCTTAAATATGCACCCAAGGTTCAACAACTTGTAATTTGGCAGCCATGTCAGTGACCAAGAGTATTTGTTAGGGTCCTTTCCATTAAAATCACTTTTGCAAAAGCTTCAGCATAAAACAATAATTCTATGTAAAAGACAAAAGACAAAAATGCCCTGGTTAAACATCTGATGAGAATTTATATAACAGAATTGACAAGGAAACTTGATTAATTTTGTGATGCACAACATTTTAAGGTAACTTGAATTATGACTGATAACATTACACCAGGACAAAGAAGATTTCTAGGAATATTAAAAACTTTCTGGAACACATATTAATAACATACATGTATACAAATATAACCTATGGAGTAGTTTAACATTAGTTCTTATTTGATAACACTTCTCATGTAACAATATAGCAAACAAACATAATTATTTTAACATCTTACCAGGTGAGAGAAAAATCCTTTGAGATTTTTCCAGGGACTCTCTAGGAAATTTAAAAGTTAGTTTGAGGTCAGAGAAACAGCATTTAGAAATTAATTTGGGGAAAATGTCAAAAAGTTTAAATATTTGATTAAATAGAATCACATATCATTATAAAATAGTACTTAATTATCCACTTAACCAAAGTGACCATAGAAAATGTTAAAGGTAAATACAGAGGGGTTACATAATAGTGAACACAACTTAGCTCTTTACTGAAGAATACCCAGTCTTTTTATTATATAATCAAAAACCCGATGAAGACAACATGAAGCACACTAAATTATTTTGACAAGACAAAAATCTTTGCTGCCCATGCAGATGACTTAAAAATAAATAAACTTGAAGATGGCGATGGAGTAGGCAGACGTACCAACTTCCAACTCCCAAAACCAAAGTGGATTATAACTCAATTTTAAGAACCATCATCTGGATAAACCAACTTTGAGCAAAACTAAGTGGACTCTTCAACCAAGAAACACTGCAGAAGCCACATTGAGACTGGTAGGAATAGCGAAAACGCGAAGAGGGCTGCCCAGCTCCCCGGAGCAAACGGCAGCCCGGAGAGATCCGCGTGGCGGGAGGAGAGTTTGGCGGAGAGGGAGGGACCTGGGTCCCAGGAACCAAGCCCCAGACTGCAGTCCCAGACCTTAGAAGAGGCGATTGGACAGTATCGAGCTGTGAAGTAAATGAGGATACTATTTGGGAAAAAGAGAGAGTCTTCTCAGACCCAAAAATCTTTTTAAAGGGACAGCTCAGAAAGCCTCTCTCACAACCACGCACCCGGGGCTCCGGGGAACTGGGACAGAGGAGAGGAACAGAGCAGCGGGAACAAAGAGTGGACTGAAGGCACGAGGACACTCTGAGGGACAGCCACCCCGACCCATGGGCTAAGTCACTTCCCTAATCGAAAACGAATATTTCCCCTGGAACTAGCAATACCAGCAAAGGGAGACAGGACACTAGCCAAACAAGCTCTCCCGCGGCAATTAGAGCAGAGCTGCCTAGAGGGAGGGAGCTCCCAAGCCTACAGTGTGGAGACTTAGGGCACTTCTAGCCCCCTGAGGTTGCTGAGCCTATGGTCGGGACAGGACGCCGAAACGCAGTCCTGTCGGTGTAGGCGGAACAGTGAGGGCTCAGGCTAGCCTAGCAGGGGCGGAGGCGACGCGCTAAAGCTGTCCGGCAGCTGCGGGCCGCCTGTGACCCCACTTGTGGGGAAAAATACGGGCAGAGATCAGCCCTGCGACCCTGCGCTAGCCGGCCCTGACCGCGGGCACCGGGCTAAGACAGGGACGGGCGAGGGGCCCGAGGCTCACGCTGCCAGCCCCGCCCAGAAGGAGAAACCTCGGTGTGCCATCTGCGGGCGCGAGCTGGCTCCTAAGTCGGGGCCGAGGGAGACACTGAGACCAGGGGAAGTTCCCTGCCGAGCTCACGCTGCTCGCCCCGCCCGGCCGGAGAAACTGCGGAGTACCACTCTACGTGCGCGAGCTTTCTCCGAGCGTGGGGGCGGGGTAGGAGCCGGAACGACCGGAAGCTAGCCGCTGTGCGCACGCTGGCAAACACGCCCGGCCCAATAATCCCCGGTTTTCGGTTTCAGTCCCTGCGCAGGAGGGCCCTGGCCTCGAGGGCGGGGCTAAATTCTGGACGGGCAAAGGCTCACAGCTGAGAGCACGTCAAAAGCCCCGCCCAACCCACAAAACGGTGGCGAGCAGGCTCGGACTGAGGGGGCTGGGCGTAAGCCTTCCGGAAAAAGTCCGGGTCCGCGGCTGAGCAAAGGTGCTCACCTCTGCCCTGCCTGCTAACGCTAGGGGCTTGAGTGACAGCCCCTCAGCAAAGGAGATGCAGAAACCACAGCAATAGCTGCAGTGAGCCGGCGCTGGCAACGCCCACACCCAACCGCCCTAGGCAGCGACAGAGGGGGTGGCAGGCCTGCAGACAGACCACACCTAGAGAACACAAAGGCAACACATACTGGACTCCAGTGGCCACAACTTGCTTACACTCAGATAAAATGGGCAGGCAGAGGAATGCAAACCAAATCAACCATGAGAAATCCCCAGAGAAGGTCCTGAATGAACCAGATATAACCAAACTACCAGAAGCAGACTTTAGAATAATGATAGTTAGGATGTTCAAAGAAATTAGAGCAACAATGGATAGTCACTATGAGCACCTAAATAAAGAGATAACAAGTATAAAAAATGAAATTGAAATAATAAAAAAGAACCAGACAGAAAGGACAAATACAGTATCAGAACTGAAGACCACAATGGAAGGAATTAAAAGCAGGATAGATGACGCGGAGGATAGAATCAGTGAGTTAGAGGACACAATAAACATAGTTACAGAAGCAGAGAAAAAAAAGGAAAAGAGATTCAAAAAATGTGAGGAAACTCTAAGGGAGCTCTGTGACAACCTGAAGAGAAACAACATTCGCATCATAGGGGTACCTGAAGAAGAGGAAAGAGGACAGGAAATGGAAACTTTGTTCAATCAAATCATAGCCGAAAACTTCCCTAAATTAAGGCTGGGAAACATTCTACATGTCCAAGAGGCACACAGAACCCCATTAAAGAGAAACCCAAAAAGATCTACACCAAGACACATCATAGTTAAAATACCAAAGCTAATAGATAAAGAAAAAATCTTAAAAGCTGCTAGAGAAAAAAAGACTCTCACCTACAAAGGAGCCCCCATTAGGATGACATCGGACTTCTCAACAGAAACACTTGAGGCCAGAAGGGAATGGCAAGATATAATCAAAGTAATGCAGAACAAGAACCTACAACCAAGACTACTTTATCCAGCAAGGCTAACGTTTAAAATTGAGGGAGAAATAAAGAGCTTTCCAGACAAAGAAAACCTCAAGGAATTCATTAAAACCAAACCAATCCTGCAAGAGATTTTAAGGGGCCTAGTGTGAGCAGTTCAAAGGGAGAAAAGAATATAGCAAAAAAAAAATATATATACAGCTTTAAAGAATAAAATGGCAATAAACAACTACATATCAATAATAACCTTAAATGTAAATGGATTAAATGATCCAATCAAAAGACATAGGGTAGCAGCGTGGATAAAGAAACAGGACCCATACATATGCTGTCTACAAGAGACACACCTTAAAACAAAAGATGCTCATAGACTGAAGGTAAAAGGATGGAAAAAAATATTTCATGCAAATGGAAATGAAAAAAAAGCAGGGGTAGCAGTACTTATATCTGACAAAATGGACTTTAAAACAAAGACTGTAGTAAGAGATAAAGAAGGACACTACATAATGATAAAGGGAACAATTCAACAGGAAGATATAACTATTATAAATATCTACGCACCAAATATAGGAGCCCCGACATTCATAAAGCAGACTTTGATGGACATTAAGGGCGAGATTAACAGTAATACTATCATAGTAGGGGATTTCAATACCCCACTAACAACACTGGATAGATCCACAAGAAAGAAAATCAATAAAGAAACAGCAGACTTAAAGGATACACTAGATCAACTTGATTTAAAAGATATATTCAGAACTTTTCACCCTAAAGCAGTAGAATATACATTCTTCTCAAGCGCTCATGGTACGATTTCTAGGATAGACCACATGTTAGGACACAAAAAAGGCCTCAACACATTTAAGAAGATTGAAATTATATCAAGCATTTTCTCTGATCACAATGCCATGAAACTAGAAATCAACCACAAAAGAAAAACTGAAAAATACTCAAACACTTGGAAACTAAATAGCATGTTATTAAATAATGAATGGATTAACATTGAGATCAAAGAAGAAATAAAAAAGTTTCTAGAAACAAATGATAATGAGCATACGTCAACTCAAAATCTATGGGACACAGCAAAAGCAGTTCTGAGAGGAAAGTTTATTGCACTACAGGCATATCATAAGAAGCTAGAAAAAGAGCATATAAGCAACTTAACCCTGCAGCTAAAAGAACTAGAAAAACAACAACAAATAAAATGCAGGACAAGTAGAAGGAAGGAAATAATAAAGATCAGAGCAGAAATAAATGACATAGAGGCTAAGGAAACAATACAGAGGATCAATGAAACCAGAAGCTGGTTCTTCGAAAAGGTAAACAAGATTGATGAACCCTTAACTAGACTCATCAAGAAAAAAAGAGAGAGGTCTCAAATAGATAAAATTAGAAAGGACACTGGAGAAATTACAACTAATACAACAGAGATACAAAGCATTGTAAGAAAATACTATGAAGATCTCTATGCCAAAAAATTTGACAATCTAGATGAAATGGACAAATTTCTTGAATCATATAAACTTCCAAAAATCCATCTGAAAGAATCAGAGCACCTAAACAGACCAATTACAACAGTGGAGATTGAAACAGTTATCAAAACACTTCCAAAAAAGAAAAGTCCTGGGCCTGATGGCTTCACAAGTGAATTCTATCAAAAATTCAAAGAAGAACTAACTCCTATCCTCCTCAAGCTATTTCAAAAAATTCAAGAGGAAGGCAGACTTCCAAACTCCTTTTATGAGGCGAGCATAATTCTGATCCCCAAACTGGGCAAAGACAACACAAAGAAAGAAAATTATAGGCCTATATCCCTGATGAATTTAGACGCTAAAATTCTCAACAAAATATTAGCCAACCGGATTCAGCAATATATGAAAAAAATCATACACCATGACAAAGTGGGATTTATTCTGGAGAGGCAAGGCTGGTACAATATTCGCAAATCAATCAATGTGATTCATCACATAAACAAAAGGAAGGACAAAAATCACATGATAATTTCAATAGATGCAGAAAAAGCATTTGATAAAATCCAGCACCTATTCATGCTTAAAACTCTCAATAAAGTGGGAATACAAGGAACATTCCTTAACATGATAAAGGCCATCTACGACAAACCCACAGCAAACATCATACTTAATGGACAAAAATTAAAAGCAATCCCCTTAAGATCAGGAACCAGGCAGGGTTGCCCACTTTCACCACTTTTATTCAACATAGTTCTGGAAGTCCTAGCTACAGCAATCAGACAAAAAGAAGAAATAAAAGGCATCCAAATTGGAAAAGAAGAAGTAAAACTGTCACTATTTGCAGATGATATGATATTGTACATAGAAAACCCTAAAGTCTCAGTTAAAAAACTACTGGACCTTATAAATGAATTCAGCAAGGTGGCAGGATATAAAATTAATACCCAGAAATCAGAGGCATTTCTATATACAAACAATGAACTGTCAGCAAAAGAAATTAAGGAATCAATCCCCTTCACTATTGCAGCCAAAAAAATAAAATACCTAGGAGTAAATTTAACCAAGGAGGTTAAGGACTTGTACTCGGAAAATTATAAAACATTGATAAAAGAAATCAAGGAAGATACAAATAAGTGGAACCATATACCGTGCTCATGGCTAGGAAGAATAAACATCATTAAAATGTCTATATTACCCAAAGCAATTTATAAATTCAATGCTATAACTATTAAAATACCAATGACATACTTCAAAGATATAGAACACATATTCCAAAAATTTATATGGAACCAAAAAAGAACACGAATAGCCTCAGCAATCTTAAAAAGAAAAAATAAAGCAGGAGGCATCACTCTTCCGGATATCAAGGTTTACTACAAGGCCATTATACTCAAGACTGCCTGGTACTGGCATAAGAACAGGCACAGTGATCAATGGAACAGAACAGAAAACCCAGAATTAAACCCACAGCTTTATGGACAACTGATATTTGACAATGGAGGAAAGAACATACAATGGAGTAAAGACAGCCTCTTTAACAAATGGTGCTGGGAAAATTGGATATCTACCTGCAAAAAAATGAAACTAGACCATCAATTTACACCATGCACAAAAACAAATTCAAAATGGATAAAGGACTTAAACATAAGCCGTGAAACTATAAGCATCGTAGAAGAAAACATAGGCAGCAAGCTCTCTGACATCGGTAGCAGCAATTTATTTGCCGATTTATCTCCACGAGCAAATGAAATAAAAGGCAAGATAAACAAATGGGACTATATCAAACTAAAAAGCTTTTGCACAGCTAAAGACAATAAGAACAGAATAAAAAGACAAACTACACAATGGGAGAACATATTCGACAGCACGTCTGATAAGGGGTTCATAACCAAAATTTATAAAGAACTTATAAAACTCAACACCAGGAAGACAAACAATCCAATCAAAAAATGGGCAAAAGAAATGAATAGAAATTTTACCAAAGAAGACATACAGATGGCCAAAAGACATATGAAAAAATGCTCAACATCACTAATTATTAGAGAAATGCAAATTAAAACCACAATGAGATATCCCCTCACACCAGTCAGAATGGCGCTCATCAGCAAAACAACACAGAACAAGTGCTGGCGAGGATGTGGAGAAAAGGGAACCCTTCTGCACTGTTGGTGGGAATGCAGACTGGTGCAGCCACTGTGGAAAACAGTTTGGAGATTCCTCAAAAAATTAAAAGTCGAACTGCCTTTTGACCCAGCTATCCCACTTTTAGGAATATACCCTAAGAACACCATAACACTGTTCGAAAAGAAGAAATGCGCCCCCATGTTTGTGGCAGCATTGTTCACAATAGCGAAGAGCTGGAAACAGCCCAAGTGTCCGTCAGAAGACGAGTGGATTAAAAAGCTTTGGTATATATATACTATGGAACAATATTCAGCCATAAGAAATGATGACATCGGATCATTTATAACAAAATGGATGTACCTTGATAACATTATACGGAGTGAAATAAGTAAATCAGAAAAAAAGAAAAACTGAGAACAGCATGATTTCATACATAGGTGGGACATTAAAGTGAGACTACGAGACACGTACAAGAGTGTGGTGGTTACGGGATGGGGGGAGGGAGGGGAGGGTGGGATAGGGAGAAGGGGAGGGACACAGGGAAAACCAGATAGAAGGTGACAGAGGACAATTTGACTTTGGGTAATGGGTATGCAGCACAATTGAATGATGGGATAATCTGGAGATGTTTTCAGTGTACATATGTACCCTGATTTATTGGTGTCACCCCATTAAAGTTAATAAAAAAAAAATCAAAATTATTCAAGAAAATAAATAAATAAATAAATAAATAAACTTTTACAGACTTTTATCAAAATCAGGGCAATTCATCAAGAAAACTTGAGCATTTTAACAGAGAAAAAACCAGAATTTTTAATTTTTTAAAATATAGTTAATTTTTTAAGTATAATATTATACTAGTTATATTAATTTCAGGTTTACAGTATAATAATGAAACAGTTTTGTACCTTACAGTGTGATCATCTCACCAGTTACAGTAATCACTTGTCACTGTTCAAACCGATCACAATATTGTTGACTGTATTATTGACTTCGCCTTTTTCACCAACCCTCTAGCTCTGGTAACCATCTTTGGTCTCTGTTTTAATTAGTATGTTTTTGTTTTGTTATTTAGATTTTCTTTATAAGTAAAACCATATTGCATTTTCTCTTACTGGTATTTCACTTAGCATAATTACCCTCTAGGTTCACCCATGTTGTCACAAATGGCAAGATTTCATTCTTCCTTTATTGCTTCATAATATTTCATTGTATATATATATATATATATATATATATATATATATATATATATATATATATAATCTACTAGATCTTCTTCATCCATTCCTCTATCAATGGACACTATATCTTGGCTACTGTAAATAATACAGCAATGATCATAGGGGTGCATATATCTTTCTGGATTACAGTGTTTTTATTTTCTTTGAATAAATACTCAGAAGTGAAATTTCTAATTTGTATGGTATGTCTATTTTTAATTTTTTGAGAAATTTTCATACTGTTTTGCATAGTGGCCACACCAATTTGCAGTCCCACTAACAGTGCACAAGGGTTCTCTTATCTCAACATCCTCACCATGTTATTTGTTGGCATTTTGATAACAGCCATTTTGACTGGTATGAGGTATGGTATCTCACTGTGGTTTTGATTTACATTTCCCTGATGGTCAGTGAGGTTGAGTATATTTTCACATGTCCGTTGGCCATCTGCCTATCATTTTTGGAAAAATGTCTATTTATGTCCTCTGCCCATTTTTTGATTGGATTATTTTTTGGTTTTGAGTTTTATGAGTTTCTTATTTTGCATATCACCTCTTATTAGATATATCACTTGCAAATATATTCTCCCATTTGTTTTGTTGATAGTTCCCATCATTGTATAGAAGCTCTTTAGTTTGATCAACTCCCACTTATTTTTGCTTTTGTTTCCCTTGCTCAAGGGGACAGATCCAAAAAGATATTACTCAAACTGATGTCAAATAGTTTATTATGTTTATGTCTAGGAATTTTATGGTTTCAGACCATACATTTAAAATTTTAATGCATTTTGAGTTTATTATTTTATGGTGTAAGAGTGATTCAGTTTCATTATTTTGCATGTATCTGTCCAATTTTTCCAATACCACTTGTTGAAGAGACTGTTGTTACTTCATTGTATACATATTGTTGGGCAGATAAAATATATTATGCTCACTTTGTTAAAGATGGCACTGCCCATGTGGAAGCCCATTGTCCAGGTGATATTAGTTGCCCTTACGCTTGGGATGGACGTAATTATATTATTGTGTCTGGGGGACAGGCTGTAAGCAGGCAGGGTCGTTATAGCCAAAGGCTTAGTTTTAAGACTAAGCTTTTCCCCACACCCTTGACTGATTGGATGATGTAGGGTGGTGCACTCTCATGAGGAATTCCATTATGCCTCCAATAAGTGGCTTTGTATCAGAGACTTCTTGTTTGTAGATTGGATCAAAGATTTGGATTTCTACACTATAAAGTGGGGCAGACCTGGAGCTTGCTCTCTCTCTTGGTTCCTGAGATTAATATTAGAGAGGCAAGCAGAGAAAGGTCACATGGAGGAGGCCAGGAGAAGCAGCCAAGATGGTGGAGTACTGAGGGAGAAGCCAGTTTGTACAGTTTGTGTAGAGAGAAGGAGATGGGGAACAGAGGTGAATAAGTCTGGTGAGCTAGAAACCTTTGATTCTAGGAAACTTGGATAAGTCAGTGGCTTTGTGAGCACTGAATGAGTGGGTTTTGGAGCCCTGTTTGTGTTTTTACTTGCCTGCTGGGTGCAAGCTAACATTAAAGATGATGGCTCACCATTTTTGGCTTCATTTTTTCATTACCGACTGTACGAATCTAATGTGAACCTGCACGGGCCAGGCAGCTGTGATGGTGGCCATGGCTACTGGCTTTACACATATTTATATCTCCTTTGTCATACATTAGTTGAACATAAAATCAAGGGTTTACTTCTGATCTCTCTATTTTGTTCCACTGATATGTGTCTGCTTTTGTGCCAGTGCCATACTGATTTGATTATTATAGCTTTGTAGTATAGTTTCATATCAGGGTACATGATACCTCTAATTTTGTTCTCTTTCTCAATTGCTTTGGCCATTTGTGGTCTTCTACAGTTTCATATAAACTTTAGAATTACTTCTTCTAGTTCAGAGAAGAATGTCATTGGTAGTTTAATAAGAATTCCTTTGAATTTATAGATTGTTTGGGGTAGTATGGTCATTTTCACAATATTAATCCTTCCAATCTGTGAGAACAGAATATACTTCCATTTTTCCTGTGTCCTATTCAATTTCTTTCTTCAATGTCTTTTAATTTTCAGAATAAAGGTCTTCTACCAGCTTGTTTAAATTTATTCCTAGGTAGTTTATACTTTTTGATGCAATCATAAATGGACTTGTTTTCTTAAATTCTCCTTCTGATTACTATAATAAGTGTATAGTAATGTCATGGTTTTTTTACATTAATTGTGTATGCTGCTACTTTACTAAATTCTTTTACTAATTCTATTAATTTTTGGTGCATTCTTTAGAGTTTTCTATATATAGTATCTGCATATAGTGACAGTTTTACTTCTTCCTTTCAAAATTTGAATGCCTTTCACTTCTTTTCTATGACTAAAACTTCCAATGCTATACTGAATAATAGTGGTATTGCAGGAATCAAAGGAGGACAAAAACGCCCAGACAATTTGATGAAGGAAGTAGAATTTATTAAAGCCAGCGAAGCATGTGGGGCTTGTAACTCCAAAACATGGGCTCCCCAAAGTTGACTTTCTTACAGGTTATATACCTTTACACTATCTAAGCAATGAGCATGTGATTTCTTTGTTTAACTTTTCCCAGGACTCAAGGAAAGGGGAAGGAAAGTTTCAGTGGAGTAAACAAGGGGGATGGGGTTTCCAGATCACTGGTCATAGTTACATACAGATCTTGCTGTTCTTGTTTTGTATTGTAACTATGGGCTATCACTGGCTGACTCGGTTACCCCAGCAACTCCTTTCCCTTGTATGCTTTTTGTTTCTTCCTTGTAAGCCAAGAGAGGGCCTAACCCTCCTTCCACATTGATAAGGGTAGGCATCCTTATTCCTGATCTTAGAAGAAAAGCTTTCAGCACTTTTGCTATTGAGTATGATATATGACGAGCTGAGGTCTCGTCATATATACCTTTTATCAAGTTGAGGTAAGTTCTTTCATACCCACTTTGTTGAAAGTTTTTATCATAAATAGGTGTTGACTTTTTTCAAATCTATTGAGATAATCATGATTTTTATCCTGTTTTAACTTTTTCAATTACAGTTGACATTCAATATTATTTTATATGAGCTTCAGCTGTATAGCATACTAGTTAGACATTTATATAATTTACAAAGTAATCCTCTGATAAATCTAGTACCCACCTGGCACCATACATATTTATTACAATATTATTGACTATATTCCCTATGCTGTACTTCATATCCCTATGACTATTCTGGAACTACCAGAATAGTCTTTCTTAATTCACTTACCTTTTGTATTTATTAATTTGCATTTCTTAATTTGCATTTCTTAATTCACTTACCCTTTTCACCCAGTACCTCATTACCCCTCTCATCGAGCAACTATCAGTTTGTTCTCTGTACCTATGAATCTGTTCTGTTTTGTTACCCTTGGTTTTGATGTGATTAATCACATTAATTATTTTGCAGATTGCAGATGTCAGACCACCCTTGCAGCTCCCGTGTAAATCCCCCTTGATTACGGTGTATAATATTTTAACATACTGTTGAATTGGGTTTGCTAATATTTTTGTTGAGAATTTTGACGTCTCTGTTCATCAGAGATCTTGACCTGTATTTCTACTTTTTTGTAGTATCTTTGGTTTTGGTATCAGGGTAGTGCTAACCTCATAGAATGAGTTTGAAAGTGTTCCATTCTCTTCAGCTTTTTTTGGAATAGGTTGAGAGAGATTGGTATTAATTCTTCTTTAAAGATTTGATAGAATTCATTTGTGAAGCCATCTGGTCCTGGGCTTTTGTTCATTGGGAGTTTTTTATTACTGCTTCAGTTTTATTGCTAGTAATTGGTCTGTTGAGATTCTCTGATTCTTTCTGTTTTAGTCTTTGAAGATTGCATGTTTCTGGAAATTTATTTCTTCTAGGTTGTTGAATTTGATGGCATATAATTGTTCATAGTTCTTTAATGATTCTTTGTACCTCTGTGGTGTTGATTAAAATTAGAAATAAAAAAGATTACTTTTATTTGTATCTGTCTTTTGCTTGATGAGCTTTGATAAAGTTTTGTCAAATTTATTTATTTCTTTAAAGAACCAGCTCTAAGTTTCATTCATTTCTTATTGTTTTTCTACGTCTTTATTTCCACTCTGATCTTTATTAATTCCTTCTTTTTACTTACTCTGGGTTTTGTTGGTTTCTCCTTTTCTAGTTTAAGTATAAATTTATACAGTTTATATGGGATTTTCCTGTTCTGAGGTAGGCTTGTATAGCTATTTTTTTTATTATTTTTTTATTTTATTATTTTTATTAACTTTAATGGGGTGACACCAATAAATCAGGATACATATGTACAATGAAAACATCTCCAGATTATCTTATCATTCAATTGTGCTGCATACCCATTACCCAAAGTCAAATTGTCCTCTGTCACCTTCTATATGGTTTTCCCTGTACCCCTCCCCTTCTCCCTATTCCACCCTCCCTTCCCCCCATCCTGTAACCACCACACTCTTGTCCATGTCTCATAGTCTCACGTTTATGTACCACCTATGTATGAAATCATGCTGTTCTCAGTTTTTCTTTTTTTCTGATTAACTTATTTCACTCCATATAATGTTATCAAGGTACATCCATTTTATTGTAAATGATCCGATGTCATCATTTCTTATGGCTGAATAGTGTTCCATAGTATATATGTACCAAAGCTTTTTAAGCCACTTGTCTTCTGACGGACACTTGGGCTGTTTCCAGATCTTCGCTATTGTGAACAATGCTGACACGAACATAGGGGCGCATTTCTTCTTTTAGAACAGTGTTATGGTGTTCTTAGGGTATATTCCTAAAAGTGGGATAGCCGGGTCAAAAGGCAGTTCGATTTTTAATTTTTTGAGGAATCTCCAAACTGTTTTCCACAGTGGCTGCACCAGTCTGCATTCCCACCAGCAGTGCAGGAGGGTTCCCTTTTCTCCACATCCTCGCCAGCACTTGTTCTGTGTTGTTCTGCTGATGAGTGCCACTCTGACTGGTGTGAGGTGATATCTCATTGTGGTTTTGATTTGCATTTCTCTAATGATTAGTGATGTTGAGCATTTTTTCATGTCTTTTGGCCATCTGTATGTCTTCTTTGGAGAAATTTCTATTCATTTCTTTTGCCCATTTTTTGATTGGATTGTTTGTCTTCCTGGTGTTGAGTTTTATAAGTTCTTTATAAATTTTGGTTATTAACCCCTTATCAGACGTGCTGTCGAATATGTTCTCCCATTGTGTAGTTTGTCTTTTTATTCTGTTCTTATTGTCTTTAGCTGTGCAAAAACTATTTAGTTTGATATAGTCCCATTTTTTTATCTTGCCTTTTATTTCATTTGCCCGTGGAGATAAATCGGCAAATATATTGCTGCTACAGATGTAGAGCTTGCTGCCTATGTTTTCTTCTAAGATGCTTATAGTTTCACAGCTTATGTTTAAGTCTTTTATCCATTTTGAATTTGTTTTTGTGCATGGTGTAAGTTGATGGTCTAGTTTCATTTTTTCGCGGGTAGATGTCCAATTTTCCCAGCACCATTTGTTAAAGAGGCTGTCTTTACTCCATTGTATGTTCTTTCCTCTTTTGTCAAATATCAGTTGTCCATAAAGCTGTGGGTTTATTTCTGGGTCCTCTGTTCTGTTCCATTGATCACTGTGCCTGTTCTTATGCCAGTACCAGGCTGTCTTGAGTACAATGGCCTTGTAGTATACCTTGATATCCGGAAGAGTGATACCTCCTGCTTTATTTTTTCTTTTTAAGATTGCTGAGGCTATTCGTGTTCTTTTTTGGTTCCATATAAATTTTTGGAATATGTGTTCTATATCTTTGAAGTATGTCATTGGTATTTTAATAGTTATAGCATTGAATTTATAAATTGCTTTGGGTAATATAGACATTTTAATGATGTTTATTCTTCCTAGCCATGAGCACGGTATATGGTTCCACTTATTTGTATCTTCCTTGATTTCTTTTATCAATGTTTTATAATTTTCCGAGTACAAGTCCTTAACCTCCTTGGTTAAATTTACTCCTAGGTATTTTATTTTTTTGGCTGCAATAGTGAAGGGGATTGTTTCCTTAATTTCTTTTGCTGATAGTTCACTGTTTGTATATAGAAATACCTCTGATTTCTGAGTATTAATTTTATATCCTGCCACATTGCTGAATTCATTTATAAGGTCCAGTAGTTTTTTAACTGATACTTTAGGGTTTTCTATATACAATATCATATCATCTGCAAATAGTGACAGTTTTACTTCTTCTTTTCCAATTTGGATGCCTTTTATTTCTTCTTCTTGTCTGATTGCTGTAGCTAGGACTTCCAGAACTATGTTGAATAAAAGTGGTGAAAGTGGGCAACCCTGCCTGGTTCCTGATCTTAAGGGGATTGCTTTTAATTTTTGTCTATTTAGTATGATGTTTGCTGTGGGTTTGTCGTAGATGGCCTTTATCATGTTAAGGAATGTTCCTTGTATTCCCACTTTACTGAGAGTTTTGAGCATGAATGGGTGCTGGATTTTATCAAATGCCTTTTCTGCATTTATTGAAATTATCATGTGATTTTTGTCCTTCCTTTTGTTTATGTGATGAATCACATTGATTGATTTGCAAATATTGAACCAGCCTTGTCTCTCCAGAATAAATCCCACTTGATTATGGTGTATGATTTTTTTCATATATTGCTGGATCCGGTTGGCTAATATTTTGTTGAGAATTTTAGCATCTAAATTCATCAGGGATATAGGCCTATAATTTTCTTTCTTTGTGTTGTCTTTGCCCAGCTTTGGGATTAGAATTATGCTCATAAAAAAAGTTTGGAAGTCTTCCTTCCTCTTGAATTTTTTGAAATAGCTTGAGGAGGATAGGAGTTAGTTCTTCTTTGAATTTTTGATAGAATTCACTTGTGAAGCCATCAGGCCCAGGACTTTTCTTTTTTGGGAGTTTTTTGATAACTGTTTCGATCTCATCTGTTGTAATTGGTCTGTTTAGGTGCTCTGATTCTTCCATGTTGATTTTGGAAGTTTATATGATTCAAGAAATTTGTCCATTTCATCTAGATTGTCTAATTTTTTGGCATAGAGTTCTTCATAGTATTTTCTTACAATGCTTTGTATCTCTGTTGTATCAGTTGTAATTTCTCCACTGTCCTTTTTAATTTTATTTATTTGAGACCTCTCTCTTTTTTTCTTGGTGATTCTAGTTAAGCGTTTATCAATCTTGTTTACCCTTTCAAAGAACCAGCTTCTGGTTTCATTGATCCTCTGTATTGTTTCCTTAGCCTCTATGTCATTTATTTCTGCTCTGATATTTATTATTTTCTTCTTTCTACTTGTCCTGGGTTTTATTTGCTGTTGTTTTTCTACTTCTTTTAGCTGCAGGGTTAGGTTGCTTATTTGAGTTTTTTCTAGCTTCTTATGATATGCCTCTAGCGCAATGAACTTCCCTCTCAGTACTGCTTTTGCTGTATCCCATAGATTTTGAGTTGACGTATGCTCATTATCATTTGCTTCTAGAAACTTTTTTATTTCTTCTTTGATCTCAATGTTAATCTATTCATTATTTAATATTATGCTATTTAGTTTCCAAGTGTTTGAGTATTTTTTGGTTTTTCTTTTGTGGTTAATTTCTAGTTTCACGGCATTGTGATCAGAGAATATGCTTGATATGATTTCAATCTTCTTAAATTTATTGAGGCCATTTTTGTGTCCTAACATGTGGTCTAGCCTAGAAAACGAACCATGAGCGCTTGAGAAGAATGTATATTCTACTGCTTTAGGGTGTAAAGTTCTGAAAATATCTATTAAATCAAGTTGATCTAGTGTATCCTTTAAGTCTGCTGTTTCATTATTGATTTTCTTTCTTGTGGATCTATCCCGTGTTGTTAGTGGGGTATTGTCATCCCCTACTATGATAGTATTACTGTTAATCTCGCCCTTTATATCCATCAAAGTCTGTTTTATGAATGTCAGGGCTCCTATATTTGGTGCATAGATATTTATAATAGTTATATCTTCCTGTTGAATTGTTCCCTTTATCATTATGTAGTGTCCTTTTTTATCTCTAACTACAGTCTTTGTTTTAAAGTCCATTTTGTCAGATATAAGTACTGCTACCCCGGCTTTTTTTTCATTCCATTTGCATGAAATATTTTTTTCTATCCTTTTACCTTCAGTTTATGTGCATCTTTTGTTTTAATGTGTGTCTCTTGTAGACAGCATATGTATGGGTCCTGTTTCTTTATCCACGCAGCTACCCTGTGTCTTTTGATTGGTTCATTTAATCCATTTACATTTAAGGTTGTTATTGATATGTAGTTGTTAATTGCCATTTTGTTCTTTAAAGCTGTATTTTTTTTTTTTTTTTTTTGCTATATTCTTTCCTCCCTTTGAACTGTTCACACTAGGCCCCTTAGAATCTCTTGCAGGATTGGTTTGGTTTTAATGAATTTATTGAGGTTTTCTTTGTCTGGAAAGCTCTTTATTTCTCCTTCAATTTTAAACATTAGCCTTGCTGGATAAAGTAGTCTTTGTTGTAGGTTCTTGTTCTGCATTACTTTGATTATATCTTGCCATTCCCTTCTGGCCTCAAGTGTTTCTGTTGAGAAGTCTGATGTCATCCTAATGGGGGTTCCTTTGTAGGTGATAGTCTTTTTTTCTCTAGCAACTTTTAAGATTTTTTCTTTATCTATTAGCTTTGGTATTTTAACTATGATGTGTCTTGGTGTAGATCTTTTTGGGTTTCTCTTTAATGGAGTTCTGTGTGCTTCTTTAACATGTGAAATGTTTCCCAGCCTTAATTTAGGGAAGTTTTCTGCTATGAATTGATTGAACACAGTTTCCACTTCCTGTCCTCTTTCCTCTTCTTCAGGCACCCCTATGATGCGAATGTTGTTTCTATTTATGTTGTCACAGAGCTCCCTTAGAGTTTCCTCACATTTTTTGAATCTCTTTTCCTTTTTTTCCCTCTACTTCTGTAATTTTGTTTATTGTGTCCTTTAACTCACTGATTCGATCCTCTGCTTGATTCATCCTGCTTTTAATTCCTTCCATTGTGGTCTTCAGTTCTGATATTGTATTTGTCATTTCTGCCTGGTTTTTTTTTATTATTTCAATTTCGTTTTTTATATTTGTTATCTCTTTATTTAGGTGCTCATAGTGACTATCCATTGTTGCTCTAATTTCTTTGAATATCCTAACTATCATTATTCTAAATTCTGCTTCTGGTAGTTTGGTTATATCTGGTTCATTCAGGTCCTTCTCTGGGGATTTCTCTTGGTTCATTTGGTTTGCATTCCTCTGCCTGCCCATTTTATCTGAGTGTAAGCAAGTTGTGGCCGCTGGAGTCCCGTAGGTGTTGCCTTTGTGTTCTCTAGGTGTGTTCTGTCTGCAGGCCTGCCACCCCCTCTGCCGCTGCCTAGGGTGGTTGGGTGTGGGCGTTGCCAGCGCCGGCTCACTGTAGCTATTGCTGTGATTTCCACCTCTCCTCCGCAGGAGGGGCTGTCACTCAAGTCACTAGCCTCAGCACCCTGGCAGAGGTGAGCACCTTTACTCAGCTGTGGACCCGGCCCGTTTCCGGAATCTTACGCCCAGCCCCCTCAGTCAGAGCCTGCTCGCCACAGTTTCGCAGGTTGGGCGGGGCTTTTGACATGCTCTCAGCTGTGAGCTTTTGCCCGTCCTGCATTTAGCCCCGCCCTCGAGGCCAGGGCCCTCCACTGCAGGGTCTAAAACCAAAAACCGGGGATTATTGGGCCGGGCATATTTGCTGGCGTGAACTCAGCTGCTAGCTTCCGATCGTTCCGGATCCTACCCTGCCCCAACGTTCGGCTCCAGCTCGGGAACGTAGGGTGGTAATCCTTGGTTTCTCCGGCCGGGCGGGGCAAGCAGTGTGAGCTCAGCCACGAACTTCCGCTGGTTTAGGTGTCTCCCTCGCCCCCGCGTTAGGAGCCCCCCCCCTTGCACTCACAGAATGGCACACCGCGGTTTCTCCATCTGGGCGGGGTTGGCAGCGTGAGCTCAGCCGTGAGCCCCTCGCCCGTCCCTGGTCTTAGCCCCGTCCCCACGGTCAGGGCCGGCTTGCGCAGGGTCGCAGAGCAGATCTCTGCCCGTATTTTTCCCCACAAGTGGGGTCACAGGTGGCCCGCAGCTAAAGGACCGCTTTTGCGTGTCCCCTCCGCCCCTGCTGGGCTAGACCGAGCTCCAACCGGTTGTGCCTCCGCCCACACCTACAGGATCGGGTTTCAGCGTCCTGCCACAACCACACCCTTCAGCAACCCTCAGGGGAATAGAAGTGCCCTAAGTCTCCACACTGTAGGCTTGGGAGCTCCCTCCCTCTAAGCAGCTCTGCTCTAATTGCCGCGGGAGAGCTTGTTTGGCTAGTGTCCTGTCTCCCTTTGCTGGTATTGCTAGTTCCAGGGGAAATATTCGTTTTCAATTAGGGAAGTGACTTAGCCCAAGGGTCGGGGTGGCTGTCCCTCAGAGTGTCTCCGTGCCTTCAGTCCACTCTCTGTTCCTGCTGCTCTGGTCCTCTCCTCTGTCCCCGTTCCCCGGAGCCCCGGGTGCGTGGTTGTGAGAGAGGGTGTCTGTGCTGTCCCTTTAAAAAGATTTTTGGGTCTGAGAAAACTCTCTCTTTTTCACAAACAGTATCCTCACTTGCTTCACATCTCAATACTGTCCAAACTCCTCTTCTAGGCTCTGGGACTGCAGTCTGGGGCTTGGTTCCTGGGACCCAGGTCCCTCCCTCTCCGCCAAACTCTCCTCCCGCCACGCGGGTCTCTCCGGGCTGCCGTTTGCTCCGGGGAGCTGGGCAGCCCTCTTCACGTTTTCGCTATTCCTACCAGTCTCAATGTGGCTTCTGCAGTGTTCCTTGGTTGAAGAGTCCACTTAGTTTAGTTCAAAGTTGGTTTATCCAGATGATGGTTCTTAAAATTGAGTTATAATCCACTTTGGTTCTTGGAGTTGGAAGTTGGTACTTCCGCCTACTCCATCGCCATCTTCCCCGGTAGGCTTGTATAGCTTTAAACTTCCTCTTATAACCTTTTTTGTTGCGTCCCATTTTTTTTTAAGATCTTGTTTTCATTTTCATTTGTCTCAAGGTAAATTTTGATTTCCTGTTTGACTTCCTCTTTGATCCATTGGTTGTTTAGAATCATGTTGTTTAATCTCCATGTACTTTTTTTAGTGTTTTCTCTGTAGTTCTAGTTTCAAGCCATTATGTTCTGAAAATATGCTTGATATAATTTTATTCTTTTTTGATTTATTGAAGCTTGTTTTGTAGTTTAGTGTGTGATATATTCTGAAAAATATTCCATGTGCACTTGAGAAAAATGTGTAATATGCAGTTTTTAAATGAAAAGCTCTATAAATATCTATCAAGTCAAATTAGTTGAAGTTGCAATTATGGCCATTATCCCCTTAATTTTCTGTCTAGATGATCTAGCCTTTGAGGTACATAGAGTATTAAAGTTCCCAACTATTATTATACTACTGTTAGTTTCTGCCTTTATGTCCATTAACATTTGCTTTTTATACTTGGGTGCTCCTTCGTTGGATGTGTAGATATTTATAATTATTAATATCTTTTTAAATTGACTCCTTTAAATTATGTAATGTCCTTGTTTGTCTCTTTTTTGCATTTTTTATTTTGAACTCTATTTTGTTTGATATGAATATTGCTACTCCAGCTTTCTTTTTGTTCCTATTTGCATGGAATATCTTTTCTATCCCTTCACTTTCAGTTTACATGTATCTTTCGATCTAAAGTGAGTCTCTTGTAAGTGTTGCATTCGCCGGGTGCAGAAACAAACATCAGAGACTTTCAGGAGTTCAAAGAATATTTATGGCCAAAATGCAAACCTGCTCAGGGGTGAGCTCCTACAGCACTCAAAAAGGCTGTTAATGGAGTCACACCGAGTACTTACAGACTATGGCTTATATAGCTGAGCAAGCAAGCGTCGGATACAGAAGCAAACTTGGCAGTTAGCTATAGGTGGGCAGAAGATTACACACAGTCACATGGCTTGGTAGCAAGGTGGACAGTGGAAAAATTTTAAAACAGACAAACAGTTCATGCAATTACTGCTTGAACCTTCTGTAACGGTTTTGCTTATCTTAGCCAGACATAGCAGGCTGTGGGTGCAGTTAATTGTATCTAACTCCTGTTTCTTCTCAGGGTCATTTATGGCCTATGCCTTTTATCTTCCCTGCTTCTTCTCAAGGCCCTGTTTCTTCTCAGTGTCATTCTGCCTTAAACATGAATTCTTATTGCCCCTGCAATCCCAACAGTAAGAAGCATATAAATGGGTCATATTTTTTTTATCCATTCTACTACTCTCTATCTTTTGACAGGAATATTTAGTATATTTACATGTAGAGTCATTATTGATAGGTACATAATTATTGCTAGTTTGTTAATTGTTTTGATAGGTTTTGTTATTCTTCACTGTTCCTTTCTTCTCTTAATCTCTTTTGGCTGTGTTGGTTTTCTTTATTGTTTTGATTGAATTATTTTCTCCTCATTATTGGTGGGGTTTTTTAGTATGTTCTTGGTTTATGGTTACTATGAGGTTCATACAGATCCATCTGTAACAGTCTATTATAAGCTGATAAGCATTTAAATTCAATTGCATTCTAAAAGCAAATATTTTACTTTTCACTTTGTTTTTCATATTTTATATTTTTCGGGTTTGTGTATCCCCTGATTATGTATTGTAGTTATAGTTAATTCTGCTATTCTTGTCTTTGAACCTGCATATTAGCTTTATAAGTGGTTGGTTCACTGTGACTACTGTATGTGTGCCTCTTACCAGCAAAAATTTCTTTCATGTATTTTTCTATTTCTGATTATGGCTTTTTCTTTAACATTTTTTGTAAGGCTCATCTAGTGGTTGTAACTACTGTAAGTTTATGCTCATCTGAAAAACTTTTTACCTCTTCTTCAGTTCTGAATAATAATCTTTCCAGATAAAGTATTCTAGGTAATAGATTTTTTCTTTTAGTGTTTTTAAATGTTTTCTGCTACTCCCTTCTGGAATTTAAAGTTGCTTTGGAGAAATCAGCTGGTGGCTTTATGGGGGTTTCCCTTATAAGTGACTTATTTCCTGCTTGTCTCTCTCAAGATTGTCTCTTTTTCCTAAATTTTTGCCATTTTAATTACAATATTGTCTTGGTGTTGGTCTCTTTCCATCTATCTTGTCTAAAACTCCCATGTTTCCTGTGTCTAGATGTCTGGTTCCTCCCCTAGATTAGGAAGGCTTCAGACATTATTTCTTCAAATACTCTTTCTGCCCCTTTCTCACTTCTCCTTCTGAAGTCCCTATAATGCCAGTGTTAGGGCACTTGATGTTATCCTAGAGGTCTCTTATATTATCCTCACATTTTAAAAGTTTTTCTTTCATTTTGCTGTTCTGTTGGGTAATTTCCACTGTCTTCTGGGTCACTAATCATTCTTTAATTAACTAATATGCTATTGGACGCTTTTAATGAGTTCATTTTAGTTATTGTATACTTCCTCTGTGATCAGTTCTTTTTTACATTTTCTATCATTTTGTTGAAGTGGTCTCTGAGTTCCTGTATTATACTCAAGTTTGTTGAGAATCTTCATGATAGTTTCTGTGAATTATTTATCAGGCAACTTACTTATCTCCATGTGATTATGGTTTTTTCTTGTTCCTTCATTTGGAGCATATTTTTCTGTCACTTCATTTTGACTTTCTGTGTTTGTTCCTATGAGTTGGATACAATAGTTATCTTTCCCAGTGTGTGTGTTGAATACTTTTGGCAGGCTGAGTGTAGTTGGGACAGGCACATGCAGTGCTAATGATGTGTGTTCCTTGTACTGTTAATCCAGGTGGGACTGTCTGATGTAGATGGGGCTACTTTGTGTTCTCTTAGCAGGATTGGATGCTTTAACTGTCTGTGACCACAGCAGAGTCTGAGCAGGGCTGCTTTGCATGCTTGTGTCTCTATGCCCCACCACCTCCAGCCCCTCTCTTGGTGAGATAGCCCTGCATGCATGCACAGCCACACTTTGTTACATCTTCTCCCTTTCTGGGAAGTGTACCTCCTCTCATGCTCAGCCTTACCACTCTTACTTTGCATGGTCAACCCTCTGTGTGTGCCCTGTTGCTTTAATTGCCCTTGTCTGCAGTCAGCGCATGGTCTGGACAAGGCTACTCTGAGTGCCTGTTACTCCGTATCCTACAAGCTCCACCCTTGCTCTGGGGTAGGCAGTTGCACTTTGTTGGTTCTGCATGCTCTACAGTCAGAGCAACCTTATGTGCACTCACAGCAGCACTCCACTTGCTCTGTATGGGGCAGCCCTGTGTGTGAGTCCCATGATGTTTTGACCACTCCATACTTTCCTCAGGTTGGGCAGACCAACATATACATGTAGCATTGCCACTATCTTGGCACTTTGTCTGATCAATCTCTGGAATCAGAGACCCCTTTTACGCCTGCGATGGCAACCACCAGGGTTAGCTGGATCTAGCTCCAAGAGAGGTGGCTGGGAATGTGCCACAGTGTCCTGCAGGTTGACCACAAAACCTGAAGGAGCTCCCACCTGCTATCCACATGCAAAGGAAATGTAACCAATAGCACACACCGGTTCTTCCAGCCTGGGCGGTTCACTTGCTTCCTGAAGAGCTCTCCTTCTCAACCTTCTCAGTCTGGTCCCTCTTTTTGCTTGTTGCACAGAAGCAGTTCAATTGGTTCACAGTTGTCTCTCAGGAGAATTTGCTCTAAATGTAGGTGTACATTTGATGTGTTCTTTTGAGCAGGTGAGCTCATTGTCCACTTATGCCAACTCGGACCTGCCTCCCCCCAAATTTTAATTTTGTGTTAGTGCACTTTTGATCTTAAAATAGGAAATATACTTAAAGTGTGGACAAGGCTCACCTGGGGGTGAGGACGATGGAGACCCGACTCCGGGGACAAGGTTCAGTGATGCACATCTACTTTATTCAGGAAGTAAACTAGCTTATATGCATGGGTTCAGCCAATAGGATGTTATAGTAGGGCAAATGACCAAAAAAGGTCAGGAGGATGCCTGGCTGGTGCTGAGTCATTTCCGTATAGTGGGCGAGCTCCCTTCCTGGGTGTTCCCAGGAGGGATTTAACCTGCTGGAGTGTTCTCACAGCATAGCATAAGCCACAGCTGCCAGGTAAATGCTCTGCGCTCTACCAACATTTCCCTTTCTTTTAATTAAGGTCAGTTGAACTTGCTTGATGACTGCTTGTTGCTGTTGTAGTTTTTGAATGCTACACATTATGCAACGGAATCCTCATAGAACTAAAACCACTATAATACTTATTATTAGCTGTATTAAACAATGAGGCAAGCTTACTAGTTAGGAAATAGAACGAGGGTCTTAAACAGGGGATTTCTCCTAGGGGTGGGGATGTCATTTTCCTCCCATTGTGTTACAGAGACCTTCCAGGTGCCATTAAACACAGTTCCATTTTGATTGTAAAAAATGGACGTAGGTCCATGCACACCCCTTCCCACAAAGGTCCCAGCGTCCAAACACGGAACTGATGGCTTGCCATGGGTTGCATACTGCATATGGTTGCATTTCGTCTCTCAGCTTTTGATGCCATACTCCAAGGTTGATGGTCTGTGCAACCAGGCCAGAGGCAATGCGGCAGTCTCTCCAGGGAATTCCTTCTCTTGGGAGTGTTCTTAGATGTTTGTCATATAGGAACAGGCAAAGAGGTGACCCTGGGAAGGCAAGGTTAGTGGGGCGGACCCAGTTGTTGGTAGCTAGGGGAGGAGGGCTTGTAGGCCAAGTACTGAGCCTTGGTTGGTAGTACTGTTTTCAGCAAAGTACCCCGTAGTATGATTTTGAAAGAGGACCCACCCCTCCAAGGGGACGGTGTTAGTAAACTTAAGTAGCATCGGGTTACTGAGGTTACCCCATATAGTGCCGTTCCACTGTTGGGATTCCCGGCCACTATTGTCACAGGGGAGACTAAGGGAGCAGTTACTGGAATATACTGCTGGAAACTGTGGGCTATTAACTTCAACAGGCATAATTATGCCAGGGTGGGGAACAGCTGCCTAGCTGTGAGGATCTCCTCACACCTGGGAGTTCGCTGTGATAATGGCACACATGAGGAGGAACAGAGTGCCTGGACCTAGGGGTCCATCAGGGGCTAATCTTTGAGCCTGTTCAGCTAGTGCCTTCATATCTCCTCAGGTTATGTTATGAGCACATTGGTTACGAGGTCTCCTCCTGGAGCACTAAGGACCTACTCCAGGCGGCCATTCATCAAGGCTGAGGCTGGCCATCTCCTGAACTGGAGAGTTCGCAAGTGTTGGAGACGTCATTGGCGGGGTCATCTTGGGTCACTGGGAGTGGCCATACGTTCCTTCCTGGGATCCAAATTAGATGCGGGCTATTTTCTGGAGAAACACAAGCATAACCTCTCCCTTGTGTTAGAAGAGGGTGTGGTCCCTGCCACTGAGCTGTGGCTGGGTCCTTCCAGCGTACTAACGGCAACAGGGTCGGTTGGCTACGAAGACCTCCCCAATGTTTATAAGCGGGAGTTTCTCCTTCAGAATCAAAAGTTAAATAATTGAGAGTGAATACAGCACTGAGGAGCACTTCTCCAGGTGAGGCCCGGGGCATATCCCCCCTTTCTTTTTGAATTTGAAGCTTGATGTCTCTGTGTCGCCTTCTACAATGGCTTGTCCTTGAGGATTATAAAGAATGCCAAGGCGGTGTGTGATTTGCCATTGGGAACAAAAGGCTTTAAATTGGCTGCTGGTGTAACAGGGCCCATTGTCAGTTTTAATTTCCCAAGGTACACCAAGGCAAAGCATGGCCTGTCGAAGGGCACAAATTGCATGTTTAGTTCTCTCTCTGGCCAGGGCCACGGCCGAAATGGCTCCGGAGAAGGTGTCTACCACTACGTGTATTTAGCAAAGTTTGCCAAATTGGGAAACATGAGTGACATCTACCTGCCATACAGCATTAGGCTGTAGACCCCTAGGGTTGACACCTTGTGGTTGTAGGGGGCCTAGGGGTAGTGAAGGCCCACATTGTTTACATGCACGTACAGGTGTTTGCAGGCTGCGTGAGTGAGATCAGAAAAGAGATTTAAGAGAATGGGCAGATATATGAAATCAGGCATGCAGCTGCCTAGTTCGCCTGTGCATCGCCTGCTGTAAGAGGACCAGGTAAGCCTGAGTTAGAGCGAAGATGTTGAATGTACTAAGGGTGCTGACGCTCCTCTAATAGTTCTTTAAGCTGGCTGAGGGCCGTATCAAGTACCATCTGCTTGGGTCAGAAGGTGGAATGGGCAAGACCTTTAGCTGTTTGTACAGCATAGGTGCTATCCGAGAAGATATTGAGGGGAGCCTGTTGCCAGAGACGTAGGGCATAATAGATGGATAGGAGCTCGCCTACTTGTACTGACCCCGCATAACTGTATTTATGGAACTTCGTGCCTTCTGTTGGTGATTTGAATACTATCCCATTTGAATACTATCCCACAATGAGAGCGGCTAGCGTCAGTGCACGCGAGCATGCTATGTGGGATAGGGGTAGGTGCTGGGTAGGAATGAGGGGTTGTTTGTGATGGGACTCTGCAGAGCTTATAAAAGTTTATCACTGGGTAGGTGATTGTCTATTTGACCAGGAAAGTTAGCTACAAGTGATTGTACTTCTAGGTCATCAGGAAGGAGGAACTGTATATGGTCAAGAGGGATTGGTAGGATGAGTACATCCAGTTCTTGACCATACAGGGTGACACAAGTACATCGTAGCTTCCAGCCAAGAATGCAGATTGCGGTCTTGCTGGGGGTGATTTTAGACAGCTGACTGTATGCTAGGTGTACCCAATAAAGAGGTTTGTTCTGAAACAGGATTCCAGTAGGAGTGCCTTTTGTGGCCAGGACAATGGCTGAGATTGGCTGAGTACGACCTAGCCTGGCTGTTGACACAGAGCGAATAGCAGTGTTAATGTCCGTTATAACCCGCTTTGCTGCTGTCGTGAGACGGCGAATGCTAGTGAGCTGTGTGTCGCCCTCAAGGAGGGAGAACAAGGGGTCTAATTCAGCAGTAGAGAAAGATACGTATCCACGTATCCAGTTTATTTGACTGCATAGCTCTTGTAATGCATGTAAAGAGCATTGCTGAGGGACTGCGAGCATAGGGGAAACAGGTGTTATTTCCTACTCTGTGCGGTACCCTAAGAAAGTAAAAAGCGGCAGGGTTTGCACTTTCTTTGGTGCTACAGAAAGTCCAATGGCATTCAGATTAGCTAAGAGCACTGGTAACACTCCTCTAATACCATAGGATCGACATGAGCTATTAATATGTCATCCATGTAATGGTATATGAGGCATTGCTCCCGCAAGGGTGGCATTGCGGTACCTACATACCACTGGCAGATGGTGGGGCTATTTTTCATACCTTGCAGAAGGACTGTCCACTGATACCTTTGAGCGGGAAGGGCATGGTTAGTGAGGGGCACAGTAAAAGCAAAATAAGGCTTGTCTTTTGGATGGAGGGGGATTGAGAAAATACAATCTTTAATATCTATAATTTTGATATGGGCCGCCTGTGGTACCACAGAGGGCTGTGGCAAGCCTGGTTGTAAAGTGCCCATCTTTGCCATGTGCTTATTAATAGCCCTTAAATCATGAAGGAATCTCCATTTTCCGGATGCCTTTTTCTGAATTACAAAAACAGGCAAATCATGAGGACTAGTGGAAAGTTCAATATGTTTGGCTTCTAATTGTTGCTGAACTAGTTTGTGTAATTTTTTAATTTAGAAGCTGTTAATGGCCAATGCTCAACCCAAATTGGTTGGTCAGTATCCCATGTAAGTTTGATGGGTTCTGAAGGTTTTATTTGAGCAGTGGCCTTTAGAATTGGGGGGGGGGATTGGCTGGTAATAGAGACACGGACTAAAGACAGCGCATCCCATCCCCAAAGTGTATGTGGCAATTCAGTCATAAATAAAGAACTGAAAGCTCCAGTCGCACCGTCAGGATCTGTCCAATGGAGTGGCCATGAGGCTTGTTGGGTTGGTCACACTCCACTAACTCCCTGTACAAGAGGCCCAGGCCACGTGGCCCAGCCTTTTTATCCTCTTCCCTAATTACAGAAACATCAGCGCCTGAGTCTATGAGCCCAAGAATGAGGTGGCCTTCTATTCACAGGGTCAGAAAGGCCTTATTTTGAGTTAAGGGTTATTAGGTCCAATAGACTCCTGTGTGGAGTTGTTTTCCTATGGGCGGGGCTGAGAGCTGCCCCGCTTCCCATTTAAAGGCCCTAGAGCAGGGGTGCCCACACTTTTTCAGCTTGCAAGCTATTTATAAGATGACCAAGTCAAAATGATCTACCTACAATAAAAATGCAAAACATAAATTTATTTCTTCTATATTATCATTATTTAAGTTACTATTATTACTATTTAATATTGTGTATTCTTCTTTCATCTTTCTCCTTCTCAGCTCTCTTTTTGGAGGAAAGTCAATGTCATAGTTTTTATGAACAGTCCGAAAAAGCCGCTCCACATTTCCCTTCTTTGAAATAGCAATGGCACACAGACAGATGAGGCAAATGCACTTAGATTATGACATAGTGAAAAAAATCCCCTCCCATTCTGTATGAAAGTGGTAGATTTTAGGCTTCTTACTCGGACCAGCTACGGCAATCATTTTTGTACCCTTTGTTGTATTTAGTTTAAATAAATTGAAGGCTAACTACGCAGCAATGTAACTGAACAAGTTAGCACGGTTTAACGCACATGCGTAGGGTGTCAAAAGTTCAGACGTCAGATTGGCTACCCTGTATGCCAATCAAAAGACAAATGTCTTTTTAATGTCATGCGATCTACCCACACTTCCTTCACGATCGTAGGTCGTGATGGACGTATTGAGCACCCCTGCTCTAGAGGCTTTCCATCCATGGTGGTTGTTGAGCGACAATCTCTCTTCCAATGAAATCCCTTTCTACAACGGTGGCACACAGAAAGTGGTTTTTAATTGTTCTTTCTTTTCCTGTTAGGGCACTGGCATGTAAGATATCCTATGCCCTTGAATTCAAAGCAGGCCCCTTGTGTCTGTTGGCCCCCCTGGTGGGAAATGCTTAACTGGGCTACAAGAAGAGTAGCTAGGGCCGCTGCTGAGTTGCTGCCTGCATCTCGGCAGGCAAGGACCTAATCATCTAGGGGCGCAGCTCTAATTGGCCCTATTGCCTGTCTACACTCTCCACTGGCGCCTTCCCACACCAATTCTTTAGTTAGAGCATCAGCCACATCAGCGTGTGTAACTTTATGCTTTACAGTTCCTTGGACCCTTCCTAGAAAATGTGAAAAGGGTTCATTGGGACCCTGAAGCAATTTGAAAAGCTTTAAGGACCTTCCATGAGCATTAGTTTGGGTAAATGCTCTAGTAGCACATTGGCGTACTTGATGAAAATACTGAGGGGGTCTGGTAGCCTGTATGGGGGGGGGCAAATTGCCCCTCTCCTTTGAGGGCCTCAGGGGGGAGGTTAATGCCAGCCCTTTGATTTCTTTCACCTATTATTTCACATTGCTCGTTGTATAAGGCTTTCCATTGAATTAAGTCTCCCATGGTGAGGACTGCTCAGGATAATGTCTTCCAATCGTGGGGGCAATTTAAATCAATACTGATATTCTCAAGTAATTTCTGAACATAGGGAGAGTGAAGGCTGCCTTCCTGGATGGCCTTCTTGTGAGTAATGACTGTTTTTTGGTCATGTGGATACCAAGCTTGCGGTTGTGCAGCGGTAGGATTAATATTGACCTAAAGTGAGGGGACTCTAGTCCTAATGCTGCATGGGAAATATCTCTTTGCTGACACATAGGGGTATACAAGCTGGCCCATGGGCCTGCAGCAGGAACATGTGTTGGAGAAAATGGCGTCTGAGAGGCTGGGGTGGGGCATTGAGCCCCGGCAGGAAATGCAGAAGTAGCAACTTCCACTTCTTCAGGTGGCAGAGCTGATGGCACGGTTTCTAATGTATCTAGTTTCATTTCTGCACACTCGGCTGCAAGTCCATCAAACTCGGTGGCCCAACCCTTTTCTTCCTCTACAGGGGGAGGCGAATAAGGAGGTAGGGGCTCCTCTGAAAGAGGGGTAGCCTGTAGGACCCTAGGGACCGGCGGAGGGTCCTCAGCAGGAGCACCGGTCAAGCGGGCATGTATTGCCAATAAGGCAGGAGTGAGGCCGAGAGGGAAGGTTTGTCCTTCATGTACTTCAGCCGAACAAATGCTTCAGAGAGCTCGGGCCCAGGTATCGGGGCCCAGAGGGGTGCATTCTCAATCCAGGGATTGAGACCAGAGAGAATCTCCCAGTAAGTACAGAGATCATTTTGACAAAGTTCAACTCACCCACTCTGCAATAGGGCGTACAGGGCTTGAGAATAAGGGAGAAGGTTTCCCATTGCAAAGGGTCACTCACCTGTCCTGTAGATGCCGGTTAGGTCCCTGCTTGAGGTGCCAGTTGTGGACAAGGCCCAGCCGGGGGGTGAGGACTCGGAGACCTACGAGACCCAACTCTGGGGACAAGATTCAGTGACGCAAATCCACTTTATTCAGAAAGTAAACTAGCGTACATCAATGGGTTCAGCCAATAGGATGTTATAGTAGGGCAAATGGCCAAAAAAGGTCAGGAGGCTGCCTGGCTGGCGCTGAGTCATTTCCACATAGCAGGCGAGCTCCCTTCCTGGGTGTTCCTAGGAGGGATTTAACCTGATGGAATGTTCTCACAGCATAGCATCAGCCACAGCTGCCAGGTAAATGCTCTGTGCTCTACCAACATTAAAGAAATTCATTCCAATCTTATCCAGCTTGACCATACATAAAATTCCTTTCCTGATTTTTTTCCCCAGACCTTCTACAACTGTTTCATCAAACATTTTTCTATCCGTTTATATTTTATCCAGTGTTGTTTTTTTCCTTGACAGCCAGTCATTTTATTTTCCTTACTGACTTTACATACAAAGGTGCTTCCTTTCACCCCTATTATTTCTAAGTACTTTAATTACATGTATTGATTAGAATTCTGAACTCCTAGAATCCTTAATTCCTAGTGAAAACTAAGAAGTAAACAACTGTTACACTAGAATGCTGTGGATTGGCAAACTTATAAATATATTTCATAATCTCTAGAAGTACAGTCTTTCTCACATTAATCTTCCACTGTGGCACATAACATGATTAGAATAGACCCAAATATCTTTAGGTGCTCTGTAAAATGATGTCAAAAGTGAATAAATCTAGGTTCAATAGTTAATGTTTTAGAATTTTATCATATTTGTAAATGATCTAGATGTTCAATAAATACCTATCATTTAACTTATCTCAGAATACATTTAAGGTTTCAAGTTACCAAAAAGATTTTGAAAACTATTTCTAAGTAGACATACCATTAAGAGTAATTATTGTTGAAAAGTTTTTTATAAACTTTCATCCTATTTACATCTACTCAATTTAATTATTTCTAGTTACTTTTAGATTACTCATAAAAAGTTTTCTTTTTTACTGTCATTCTGCAACAGATAACATGAGCTTATGTGACTTTTGTTAAACCTAGGTCGAATAAAAGCTATATGTCAGCATTGTAGCTAACCTCTATAGCTCTAAAGACATGTTTATTTTAATTAAACCAAGAAACATAAACTAGGCTTATTACTGATGATTGCATGAACTTGAAAATATTTGGTTCAGTTTTTATATCTCTGAGAATATATTTGATTTATATTGTGCTCATTGAAGTCAATTAACTAGAGTTCTTTACTAATCAATTTTGACAATACAGTTTGGAAGAAGAATCACACATCTATAACATACACACGTAGACATACATACAGATAAAAAAGATCTTATAGCTTTTGTTTTAAAATTTTAGCTGTAAGAATGATATTTCATACATACTAGTTTTTTTTGGGGGGGAGGGTTTGTTTGTTTTTTTACAGGGACAGAGAGAGAGAGTCAGAGAGAGGGATAGACAGGGCAGACAGACAGGAACAGAGAGAGGTGAAAAGCATCAATCATTAGTTTTTCGTTGCCGTCGCAACACCTTATTTGTTCATTGATTGCTTTCTCACATGTGCCTTGACCGTGGGCCTTCAGCAGACGCAGCAACCCCTTGCTGGAGCCAGTGACCTTGGGTCCAAGCTGGCGAGCTTTTGCTCAAGCCAGATGGGCCCGTGCTCAAGCTGGTGAGCTCGGGGTGTCGAACCTGGGTCTTCCGCATCCCAGTCCGACGCTCTATCCACTGCGCCACCGCCTGGTCAGGCCACACATACTAGTTTTAAGGAAACGAACTGTTGGGTCCAGATTGTGTTTCTGGATGATGAAATAAGTTCAGGTTATCTGTTCAGATGGCTTAGGCATTTTACTAATATTTATGGCAAAGATTTGTAAGATTATTCATAGGACTGGTTTTCAAACAGACTTTTTTTCCCTTTGATAAAAATTATCTCGGTTCCTAAAGAACACCTGGTAGAGCACTGACATCTCAAAAGGCACACAAGAGGAGCGTAAGATACACACACACACACACACACACACACACACACACACACACACACACTGTATTTCTTGCTTTACTTTTATCGACATCATTATCTTCTTCTTCTCACCACTGTCCTTTATACTCACTTACTTCGGCCCCATGGTAGCACACACAAAAAAAGTTAGTAAAAAATGCAAAAACGATGCAAGAACAAGTACAGCACACGAGATTTGACTTAATTCTGTGGTAACACGTGAGAAAGAACAAGATGCTGGTGTTGTGCTGCCGATACTGAACTCGTGCACCAATGTGCCAACTAGCAGCAGCTTCCAGAATCATGACTTGAATCTCGAAATTTCGCTCAGATCTCAAACAAAAATATGGACCAAATCGCAGCTCGTATCTAAAAAAAAAAAAGAAAAAAAAATTGTATGTTGGTCTGCTCATATCTCAAGGTACCAATGTACCTTTCAAAAGTCTACCTGGTTTCAGGTAGGACAAACAGTAAATATTCCTAGCAGTATTGAATGACCTCATAGATGAAAAAGGCATCCCTATAGAGGTACAAAAGATACTACCTTCCCAAGAGAGCCACTCTCAAAGAAAGACAGGCTCAATTCCCTGAGGGCTAGCTAGCAGTTGGAGGACCCAGACACAGATGGAGTGCAACCCACATTTCTCTCAGCCATAGTTTTGGGGACTTCAACATAGCAATTGCCAAGCCAAGTACTCAGGACACAAAGCAAGACAAATAAGATGATAATAGCTGTCCCAGAGAGAAAAAGAATCCATAACCAATAGGTCTGGAGTTGGAAAGGGACAAGGTGAAACGCTACCTTCCTCTCCTCACTGGGCACTGCAAAGACAGAGAAGAATTGACACTGGAGGGAATTCTCACCCTCCGCTGGTGTCTGCCTATGTCCCCAGGATCACCCCGCAGGCTCCATAGTGTGTGCTTTAGGGCAGAGTGGAGCCCAAATGTGTACCAGAATTTGGTAAAGTTTCCCACTTAATATTTTAATTTTTTCCCTTGGCTCTTTAAGGGAAAAACTAGTAATTTATCAGAGTCCCATCAACCCTGGAAGAAACTGATATGGGTTGTCTGTAATTTGGCCAACTTTTATTAATGATCTAACAGCCTCGTTAGAGTAAAAAGATAATCCCAGATAGAGAATTAATAGACGGTTAGTATTTGGGTAAAGTAGGATAGAGGGGAGTGGTGGTAGTCAACATCTGTTTTTTCGTCTTTTGATTTAGGTAATTCTTTTGTCTTTAACTTCTCATTAGCATTTTTCAATGAACTGTTCAATGAAATTATTTTGTAATCTTTTGGAGGCCTCTGCATGCCAATTAAAATAAGTATCCCGGCCCTGGCCGGCTGGCTCAATGGATAAACATTGGCCCCAGGTGGATCACGGTCAGAGTACATTCAGGAGTCTTTCTATCTCACCTCCTCTCACCTAAAATTAAAAAAAAATAAAATAGGTATATTATTGTTTTCTTTTTTGGGGGAGCTTGCTTTCAAGTGCACTTATTAAATAAACAATCTTGTCTGATTGGAACATTCCCCATAATATCCATTGTAATTCCAGATTGTCTTATTAAGATTTTGCCTTTTTTAAAAATTATATTTATGGTTTCTAGGACCACTGTTCTCAGATACAAAACAAGCCATTGTAGCAGTCAGTTCTTTGAAACTTGAGGATTCTTTGTCTAAGCCTTGGTCACTTGAAGATGGATTAATACTTAGGAATGTGCCACTGGGTTTAAGACTGCGTGGTGTGTTACAGTGTACCTGGTTGTATGGAAATTTATTTGAGGCTGGGGGTTACCTACTGTCAAATCTAACCCACTCTGTGACCTAATTATCTTAGCACAGGAGTCTTAGAGGTGGGTAGAGAGTGCTCTAACACCTTTTGAGTGCTGAACCCATGTCCACCAGTTTTGTAGCTTTGGCTTTCAAGATTCCCATTAAGGATCTACTGTTTCTTTACTTTATTGTGCACATAGCAAAACCCAAAAGTAATAAGAAAATGTAACTGTGGACACCAGCAGTAACCAAAGAGATAGTATTATGGACTGGCCAAAGGAAGGCCTTAGGTGTACACCACCAGCAGTTCCCAAAGTTGAACTACTGATTGAAACAGCAGATCCCAGTAGATGGAGACTGTGAACTAACCAAGGGCTTGGGACTTGGGTTTCAGGTGGAACCATCTGACAGCCCCAGCTGACCCCCTGAACTAACCTGGGCTAAGAAATGGTGAGTTTCCCATCAGTCTGACTGGAAAGACAATTACACTGGAATAAAAACACAGAAGATTTTGGATCTTAGAAAAACTTACCCTCAGAAATAGAGAACTCAGAGTGTATGGGTACTAACACCTTTTGTTTTTCCTTATCTCCAAAGCCATCAGATCCCATCATTGTCTCCAAACTGGAAGAAAAAAAAAGAAACCAACTGAGTAAATTTTAAAGATTTTATCAGCTTTATTCAATGATTTATGAATTGGCTCTATATGTGGAATCTTAAAAACAAAAATGAACAAACAAAACAAAGACAGAGTCAGACACAGAACAAGCTGATGGTTGCTGAAAGGGATGGGTAGAAAGAGTGAAAGGGAATAAGAGATATAAACTTTATATTATAAAATAAGTCACAGGAATATAATATACAACACAGAATAGTCAATAATATCGTAATAACTTTGTACAGTGACAGATGGTTACTAGACTTACCATGGTGATCACATCCGAAACTATTATTACATGTCAACTATACTTTAATAAAAAATAACAAATAAATTAAGCAACTCTTCTTTCAAGACATCTTATATAAAACTCAAATAATATCTGACAGTTTTGCTAACGTATCTAAATGTATATATTCACCACAAGGTCTAGAGCACTCCAGCAGTACAGGCCAGATAATTTTGCATGATGCTGACAAGAAAAATAATAATTTTTGAAATTCTGAAAAAGTTTTGTTATGCTCACTTCCCCTTTACCCCAGGAAAGTACATAAAATTCAGGTATCCATAGCATCTAATGTAGCTGCTCAATTCCCTTTGGAGCAATTCAGCTTTAAGAAACCCTAAGAGTAAAAAAGAAAGGAACAGCCTCAGAAAAGACATGAATTTTTTAGGAAACTAGGAAAAAAATAAAACAGGTCCCAGAACTGGAGATATTTTGGGACATAGGACATGGTAGTCTATTTTGGAAATATTTGCTAAAAACTGTGTTAGGAAGATAAATATTCACTCTCAGATTTTCTAATGCATGATATAAAAGTGTATAAAGATGAAATATGATGGTAAGTATGGACAGAGAAATTGGAAGGCAATAGGAAGGAGTGACCAAAGCTTCTGAAAGTGGGGATACTTAAAACTGGGAGGTTAGTGGCATTATCATAAGGGAAAGGTTTTAGGTATTTAAAAAACACATTAAAATCCTAAAAAGAAATCTAGCAAAAAAAAAGAGGTATGAGTCCTATAAGAAAGAACATACAGTATAGACTTTTATTGAATGTGTAAGACAAAGTAATGGGCAGGAATACTAGAAGATTTTTAAGTATAAAGAAGTCAGTTCTCCCCAGTGGCATGTATAAATAATTTAAAGCAATTTTCATCATAATATTACTGTGTATTTTACCTAACCAATTACTCCAAATTTCACATGGGAAATAAGTGGATGAAAACAATTTATACAATTGTAGGAAAGGAAAATGAGGAACACTTTTGATAATAGGTGGTTGTCAAAACCATATTTTAAAGCTATGGTAATGAGAACTGTCTGTCTAGTTGTAGCCAAGAAATACTCAAAGACTAGTGGAAAAATCATTGGTTTCTTAAAATACTGAATATACTTCTGAATTTATCAAATGAAAAGGTGAAAAAAAAAGAAACTATATGAAGTTGAGACAGCTGGCTTTATATTTGGAGAAAAGAGTTTATATCCATGTTGTAGTATATAATAAACTAGATGTTTCAGCACTAAAAAATATAAACATGCATATATATATTCATGAAAATAGTAGAAGAACATAGACAAGATATATAGGAACTAAAATGACAGATTTAACTCCATAAAAATCATAAAAGTCTGTATGACCAGTGGCTGCCTTGCCTCCATCGTAGCCATTCACATGCAGGTTCTCATTGAATTCAGACAGACGGTAAAGAAACAGTGGAGCCAAAAAATGGTGGGTGTTGAGCAGATAAAATATATTATGCTCACTTTGTTAAAGATGGTGCTGCCCACGTGCAAGTTTTAAAAGTAAACTTTTCCCCACACCGTTGACTGATTGGATGATGTGGGGTGCTGCACTTTCATGAGGAATCCTCCCATTATGCTTCAGATAAGTAACTTTGTATCAGGGACTTTCTTGTTTGTATAATTGGATTAAAGGTTTTGATTCTACACTATAAAGTGAGGCAGACTGGGAGCTTGCTCTCTCTCTTGGTTCCTGAGGTTAGTATTAGAGAGTAGAGCAGATTAAGGCCACATGGAGTAGAGGAGAAGCAGCCAAGATGGCGGAGTGCTGAGGAAGAAGCCCGTTTGTGCAATTTGTGCTGGAGAAGGAGATGGGGAACAGAGTTGAATAAGTCTGGTGAGCTAGAAACCTTTGATTCTAGGAAACTTGGATAAGTCAGTAGCTTTGTGAACACTGAATGAGTGGGTTTTGGAGCCCAGTGTGTGTTTTTGCTTGCTCACCAGGTGCAAGCTAGTATTAAAGCTGATGGCTCACTAGTTCTTGGCTCCGTTGTTTCATTACTGACTGTCCAACTCTAATGCGAACATGCATGGGCCAGGTGGCTGTGATGGTGGCCTTGGCCGCTGGCCTTACATTTGTCATAGTCTGTGGCAGGATTCAATACAGATCGGCATGGAGCCACCACCACATTTGAACAGTGGAGTAGAGGACTAGCTGCTGTTATGGTTCCCCATAGCTATTTTTGGGGGGATTGTAGGCTGGCTGACTTTTACAGCCATGTGTGAGGAAACCGAGAGCTCTATGGAAGAGGCTACCTGGGACCTGCAAACCGAGCAGTGGAAGGAGCTGGAGGAAATGTGGGAGAAACAGATGCTGACCCTGGAGCTGGAGGAGGAGGCTGACCAGTTCACGAGATTTGCCTGGAAATGGAGCAGACGCTGGAGAAGGAATCACAGGTTTGTGCATTGCAGATTGCCCTGGATGTTGTGGAGAGCCAGCAGCAGCAGGAGGCTGGGGCTAAGGCTGAGTCTGAGGCCGGGCCAGAGCTGCAAGGCTCACAGAGTAGATGGCTGTGGCAGTCGAGGGCTCAAGCCCAGCAGCAGGAGCTGGTGTTTTCAGTTCCTCTTTGGAGGATGAGGAGAATTGGGCTGGAGTTGCAACCCACAGTCTCCAGAAGATGAGAGCCCAGCTGGAAGGAGTACCTGCTACACTCCTGGTAGGTCTGCAATTTGGGGACATAGGGGTTGATGCCGTCATGCTCCCCAGAGCAGAGATGGAAATGCTGACTGCCATTGCCACATGCTTCTCTTTAGGACAGTGTGAGGCTGGCCATGATGGCACAAATGAGGGGGAAAGCTAAAGCCCCATGTGCGTGGAATGATTTCCTGGACTACGACCCGAGTGAGCACTGGCTCCTTTATTGAATGGACTTATGGATTTTGGACAATGTGAAATACCCTAATGGGGGTGGGGAGCAGCTTTGATGGAGGCCATCACCCTGCCCAGGGAAGCCTTTCAAATGGCAAGAGAGAAGGCTGAGGACATTTTGCACTTTTGGCAAAGTGCTCAGAGACTAGTGAAATGTACCCTTGTAACTGTTGAAATTGTATGATTTGTCATGTATTTGTAATTTGTGTAATGTACTTAATTTCCTTGTACAGGGATGCCGGTGGTGTAGATTGTGGGTAGTAAAGTGAGCATAAGGGTGGATTGTTGGGCAGATAAAATATATTATGCTCACTTTGTTAAAGATGACGCTGTCACGTGCAAGTTTTAAGAGTAAGCTTTTCCCCACACCCTTGACTGATTGGATGATGTAGGGTGGTGCACTCTCATGAGGAATCCTCCCATTGTGCCTCAGATAAGTGACTTTGTATTAGAGACTTTCTTGTTTGTATAATTGAATTACAGGTTTTGATTCTACACTATAAAGTGAGTCAGACCGGGAGCTTGCTCTCTTGGTTCCTGAGGTTAGTATTAGAGACTTTCTTGTTTGTATAATTGAATTACAGGTTTTGACTCTACACTATAAAGTGAGTCAGACCGGGAGCTTGCTCTCTTGGTTCCTGAGGTTAGTATTAGAAAGGAGAGCAGAGAAAGGCCACATGAAGGAGGCCAGGAGAAGCAGCCAGGATGGCAGAGTACTGAGGAAGAAGCCAGTTTGAACAGAGTTTGTGCTGAAGAAGGAGATGGGGAACAGAGGTGAATAAGTCTGGTGAGCTAGAAACCTTTGATTCTAGGAAACTCGATGAGTCAGTAGCTTTGTGATCACTGAATGAGTGGGTTTTAGAGCCCAGTGTGTGTTTTTGCTTGCCTGCTGGGTGCAAGCTAGAATTAAAGCTGATGGCTCACCAGTTCTTGGCTCCGTTGTTTCATTACCAACTGTCCTAATCTAATGTGAACCTGCATGGGCCAGGCAGCTGTGATGATGGCCTTGGCCACTAGCCTTACAGTGGGCCATTCCTTTATTAAAGTCTCACACTGGCCAGCCAACGAGCAAACACATAAAACTCCCAAAGCCATTGATACATTCTCTGGTTTCACAACCAGGAGAATCTTCTCTGGTTTCTCCTAGACCAGTGGTTCTTAACCTGGGTTCTATCGAACCCTATGGGTTTGACGAGTCGGTTTCAGGGGTTTGGAAAAGCCTCTGCCGTGGAGACCAGAATAAAGTAATACTGTAATTTGTTGTGAGTTCATACACTTTGTTGGATTTGTTCTTTGAGCAAGGTGATGTTCATGCACGGCTCATTTTGTGCACTAGTAAAAAAACATATACCTATGTCTTGAATTTGAAAAAAAAAGTCATATTTTATTTATCACTAAAGAAGGGTTCGGTGAATGCGCATATGAAACTGGTGGGTTCCGTACCTCAAAAAAGGTTAAGAACCGCTGTCCTAGACTCAAAGGCCCACCAGTCTCAGGGGAGCTCGCAAAGCCCCTCAGCTCTGGTTCCCCATCTGCACACCTTCTTCTACCTTCTCTGGACAAACTGCTGCTTCTTCAGCAGTCTGCATTCTCTCTGCTCTCACTCTGCAAACATGGCTTCTTTCTCCTTCTCTTGCTCTTTTCAAAACTTTCTGGCACAAAAACCTCTCCTCCCGCAAACATTAGCAAAACAATGGCCTTTCCCAAACAGAAAGGTAATTTGCAATTTCACAGACCACAAATAACTGGTGCTGCCCAGTCCCCAATGCAAATTATAAGCAAGCAAACATAAAAATCACATTTTACAAACTTATTTGACCAACAAAGTCCCATAACTAAAAACACCTTAAACAATAGTCAAAATAATAAACTGAGAAACCAGATGCAAAACTCTTAATACATAATAAATAAAGCAGCTTTTCTTAAATTTTTTTGGTCTACTACTTTTAGTACATAATTATTGAAGACCCTTCCAAAAAACACTTTTGCATGTATAGATTAAATATTTACTATTTTGGAACTTAAATCTGAAGCATTTTTTAATATTTATTTTTAATTTATTTAAAAATGACAAATTTGTCAACTATTAAGAGAAATAAGATTCATATTAAAGTATTTTTTCTTAAACAACAACAAAAAGAAAAGCCCAGAAGCATGGCATTGTTTTATATTTTGCTAATCTTTGTCACTCATATCTGCTTCTGCATTCAGTCTGATGTAACATCCCATACCAAGTGGCCTCTGCAACCATGGTTGACAAAGATGAGGGAAGAAATCAGGAAACTTCAGAAATGCTGGATTCAGCATTGCTAAAGACAGAACAGAACCAATACCAGAAAACACCTACCTCTAGACCAGTGGTTCTTAACCTGGGTTCTATCGAACCCTAGGGGTTCGATGAGTCGGTCTCAGGGGTTCGGAGAAGCCTCTGCCGCGGAGGCCAGAATAAAGTAATACCGTAGTTTGTTGTGAGTTCATGCACTTTGTTGGTTTTGTTGTTTGAGCAAGGTGATGTTCATTCACGGCTCATTTTGTGCATCAGTAAAAAAACATATACCTATGTCTTGAATTTGGAAAAAAGAAATCATATTTTATTTATCACTAAAGAAGGGTTTGGTGAATGTACATATGAAACTGGTGGGTTCAGTACCTCAAATAAGGTTAAGAACCACTGCTCTAGACCTAAAACGGGAGGCAGAAAAGGAAGATAAACCCTTACCATTTTAAGCCCCTGTTACTCAAGTGTTGGTCACTTGGAGCTGAAAGCAATGGAGCTCTGCTTCAGTGTGTCTCTAGGCCTGTGGTTTAAGGTAGAACTACCCAGCTCAAACAAATTAGAAAGTTTACGTTTCTGCCAAGTTAAAGAGAATCTATCCTGCAAGTAAGTCTTGCTCTGCCAAATGGGAATCTATGCCTTGGAAGAGGACTCTGACATTGTTATGCAAGTCAAGCTTATATTTACTCTTGAACTACCCAGCTGATCGACCTCTAAGAGCAGTCCAAACAAACAACTGCAAAAAAGGAATACTCCAGCAAAAATGCTGGCTTATGAAAATTGTACCACTGTGCATGACAGAGGCCATAATCCCCTACTTTTCATGAAAAGCAATTATTCAGACTCCTTTCTAGATGAGTGACTCTATCAGTCATTTAGTTTGGATATCAGGAAAGCTTCAATCTTTAATTACAAACACCAGATTGACTATTTGCTAATTATTAAAACAAAATAATAGTATTAACATGATTGCTCATTCCATCCAAACTATAAGAAGCATGATTTTTATCTCTAGTTGAATTGTTAAAAACCTTACAACAAATCCAAAGGCCCACATCTGGTTCCAGACCATTAGTCTGCTTACGTCTAAGACAAAGCATACTAAATTTTCTTGTCATATAATGCTAAGGGAAATTATCCCTCTATCAGAGAACCCACAATGTTGAATTTTTCATAGACTTTTTATTTTGAAGTCTATTATAATTTGGGGTGCTTCTGGGACTTAGGTACTTCATTAACAACATTGATAGGTCCTTAGCACCTAAGCCAATGGTTCTCAAAGTGTTCGCCAGGGCACAATGGTGTGCCCTAGATTTCCAGGTGCGTCCTATGGTATTCCAGAGAAATATGTACCTGTTGGGGACCAAAAAACCAATAGGGATTTTGGAGTTTAGATTTTTGGGGAATAGAGATGTGGGGAATTGGCTGTAAACTGGCCATCTTCCCAATCCCCCACTTCATTTCCCTGATTAGGTTGCAAAAGGCTGTTGTTGTTAAACTGTGGTGCTGGACTGTTTACACTACCTCCCATGTTCCCAGAAAGATTGGAGGCAAGTTTCTTCTATCCTTTGTTTGGTGTAAAGTTAAGATGATATGTATGGTGGGGGGTTTCTGCACTCAACACAATTAAGAGTAAAAAGAGAATAATTCTTCAATGTATTGATGAGAAAATGAGTTTGCCTTTCAAATATATGCCCAAACATTAAAGAAATCACTAGGACACCTCAGGCTCATGTTTCTGATAAACCAGGGGTGCCCACACTTTTTCAGCTTGCAAGCTACTTATAAGATGACCAAGTCAAAATGATCTACCTACAATAAAAATGTAAAACATAAATTTATTTCTTCTATATTATCATTAAGTTACTATTATTACTATTTAATATTGTGTATTCTTCTTTCACCTTTCTCCTTCTCAGCTCTCTTTTCAGAGGAAAGTCAATGTCATAGTTTTTCTGAACAGTTCAAAAAAGCCGCTCCATATTTCCCTTCTTTGGAATAGCAATGGCACACAGACAGATGAGGCAAACGCACTTAGAATTGACATAGTGAAAAAAATCCCCTCCCATTCTGTATGAAAGTGGTAGGTTTTAGGCTTTTTACTCGGACCAGCTACGGCACTCATTTTTATACCCTTTGTTGTATTTAGTTTAAATAAATTGAAGGCTAACTACGCACCAATGTAACTGAACAAGTTAGCGCGGTTTAACGCACATGCTTAGGGTGTCAAAAGTTCAGACGTCAGATTGGTTACCCTGTATGCCAATCAAAAGACAAATGTCTTTTTAATGCCATGCAATCTACCCACACTTCCTTCGCGATCAACCAGTAGATCACGATCGACGTATTGAGCACCCCTGTCATAGACACAAGAATGAAAAAACTTAACACATTTGTACCAGGACCTGCCAAATTTACTAAATATTACTAAGAATGTATCTATATATATAAAAAGATAACTTTTTTGTCTTTTTTTATTTTTTAACCCTCTTTTTTACAAATTCTGAAAAGTATAACTCAAAAAATGTAACATAAAAATGTTTTTTTAGAAAGGGAAGATGGCGATGGAGTAGGCAGACGTACCAACTTCCAACTCCCAGAACCAAAGTGGATTATAACTCAATTTTAAGAACCATCATCTGGATAAACCAACTTTGAGCTAAACTAAGTGGACTCTTCAACCAAGGAACACTGCAGAAGCCACATTGAGACTGGTAGGAATAGCAAAAACACGAAGAGGGCTGCCCAGCTCCCCGGAGCAAACAGCAGCCCGGAGAGACCCGCGTGGCGGGAGGAGAGTTTGGCGGAGAGGGAGGGACCTGGGTCCCAGGAACCAAGCCCCAGACTGCAGTCCCAGCTACAGCAATCAGACAAAAAGAAGAAATAAAAGGCATCCAAATTGGAAAAGAAGAAGTAAAACTGTCACTATTTGCAGATGATATGATATTGTACATAGAAAACCCTAAAGTCTCAGTTAAAAAACTACTGGACCTTATAAATGAATTCAGCAAGGTGGCAGTATATAAAATTAATACCCAGAAATCAGAGGCATTTCTATATACAAACAATGAACTGTCAGCAAAAGAAATTAAGGAATCAATCCCTTTCACTATTGAAGCCAAAAAAATAAAATACCTAGGAGTAAATTTAACCAAGGAGGTTAAGGACTTGTACTCGGAAAATTATAAAACATTGATAAAAGAAATCAAGAAAGATACAAACAAGTGGAAGCATATACCGTGCTCATGGCTAGGAAGAATAAACATCATTAAAATGTCTATATTACCCAAAGCAATTTATAAATTCAATGCAATACCAATTAAAATACCAATGACATACTTCAAAGATATAGAAAACATATTCCAAAAATTTATATGGAACCAAAAAAGAACACGAATAGCCTCAGCAATCTTAAAAAGAAAAAATAAAGCAGGGGGCATCACTCTTCCGGATATCAAGGTTTACTACAAGGCCATTATACTCAAGACTGCCCGGTACTGGCATAAGAACAGGCACAGTGATCAATGGAACAGAACAGAAAACCCAGAAATAAACCCACAGCTTTATGGACAACTGATATTTGACAAAGGAGGAAAGAACATACAATGGAGTAAAGACAGCCTCTTTAACAAATGGTGCTGGGAAAATTGGACATCTACCTGCAAAAAAATGAAACTAGACCATCAACTTACACCATGCACAAAAACAAATTCAAAATGGATAAAGGACTTAAACATAAGCTGTGAAACTATAAGCATCTTAGAAGAAAACATAGGCAGCAAGCTCTCCGACATCTGTAGCAGCAATATATTTGCCGATTTATGTCCACGGGCAAATGAAATAAAAGGCAAGATAAACAAATGGGACTACATCAAACTAAAAAGCTTTTGCATAGCTAAAGACAATAAGAACAGAATAAAAAGACAAACTACACAATGGGAGAACATATTCGACAGCATGTCTGATAAGGGTTTAATAACCAAAATTTATAAAGAACTTATAAAACTCAACACCAGGAAGACAAACAATCCAATCAAAAAATGGGCAAAAGAAATGAATAGAAATTTCACCAAAGAAGACATACAGATGGCCAAAAGACATATGAAAAAATGCTCAACATTACTAATTATTATAGAAATGCAAATTAAAACCACAATGAGATATCACCTCACACCAGTCAGAATGGCGCTCATCAGCAAAACAACACAGAACAAGTGCTGGCGAGGATGTGGAGAAAAGGGAACCCTTCTGCACTGCTGGTGGGAATGCAGACTGGTGCAGTCACTGTGGAAAACAGTTTGGAGATTCCTCAAAAAATTAAAAGTCGAACTGCCTTTTGACCCGGCTATCCCACTTTTAGGAATATACCCTAAGAACACCATAACACTGTTTGAAAAGAAGAAATGCGCCCCCATGTTTGTGGCAGCATTGTTCACAATAGCGACGAGCTGGAAACAGCCCAAGTGTCCGTCAGAAGACGAGTGGATTAAAAAGCTCTGGTATATATATACTATGGAACAATATTCAGCCATAAGAAATGATGACATCGGATCATTTACAACAAAATGGATGTACCTTGATAACATTATACGGAGTGAAATAAGTAAATCAGAAAAAAAGAAAAACTGAGAACAGCATGATTTCATACATAGGTGGGACATTAAAGTGAGACTATGAGACATGGACAAGAGTGTGGTGGTCACGGGATGGGGGGAGGGAAGGGAGGGTGGAATAGGGAGAAGGGGAGGAGTACAGGGATAACCAGATAGAAGGTGACAGAGGACAATTTGACTTTGGGTAATGGGTATGCAGCACAATTGAATGATAAGATAATCTGGAGATGTTTTCATTGTACATATGTACCCTGATTTATTGGTGTCACCCCATTAAAGTTAATAAAAAATAAATTTAAAAAAAACCAAAAAAAATGTTTTTTTAATGTCAGAATAAATTTAATTTTGTCATATTGATTTTGTTTACCATAAAAGCATGCTTGGACTTTATTATTTCTTTTAATATTTGACTTAATGATTATAACATATTTCTCAGAAATTTGTATATAGTGTGCCTACAATTATTTGTAGGATTTTTAGTGCGCCCAACTTCAAAAAGTTTGAGACCCACTGCCTTAGGCTGTGGGAACAATGTGCACTTAAGTCAACATAATCCGTATCAGTGCCAAACCAACTTGTTTTTTTATTAATTTTTAAACTTTATTTAGAAAATTAACAGTAACGTTGATCAATAAAAGTACATAGGTTTCAGGTGAATATTGCTATATAGCATTAGAACTGTTGATTAAGTTGTATACCCATCACCCAAAGTCAAATCATTTTCTGTCACCTTATTTTTGTCCCTCTTCACACTCTTCCCCTCCATTCCCAACTCCCCATTCACTCAAGCCTCCTTCTCCCTCCCCCACATTCCCTTCTCCCTAGTAACTACTTCACATTTATCTATATGTGTCTATAATTCTCAGTTTTATATCTCACTGTCCGTCAAATAAGTTTGTAAATATGATATATATGTTTGCTCACTTATAGTTTGCATGGGGTGTGGGAGACAGGCTCTAAGCCAGCAAAGTCATTATAGCCTAAGGCTTAGTTTTAAGACTAAGCCTTTCCTACCGTTTTAATACTAAGATCTTTTCAAAGCTAAGCTTTTCCCCACACCCTTGACTGTTGTATGATGTGGGGTGGTGAGCTCTTATGAGGAATCCCATTTATGCCTCAAATAAGTGACTTTGTATCAGAGACTTCCTTATTTGTATATTGGCTTAAAGGCTTTGATTTCTACACTATAAAATGGGGCAAACCAGGCGCTCTCTCTCTCTCTCTCTCTCTCTCTCTCTCTGTTCCTGAAATTAGCATTGGAGAGGAGAAGCAGCCAAGATGGTGGAGTGCTGAAGGAGAAGCCAGTTTGTGCAGTTTGTGCAGAGAGAAGGAGATGGGAAACAGAAGTGAATAAGGCTGGTGAGGTAGAAACCTTTGATTCTAAGAATACTCGGACAAATCAGTGGCTTTGAGAGCCCTGAATGGAAAGGGATGTGTTTTCCCACTGTGTACAACCATTGGCCAAGGCCACTATCAGAGCCGCCTGGCCCATGCAGGTTCACATTAGATTCGGACAATCGGTAATGAAACAATGAAGCCAAGAACCGGTGAGCCATCAGCTTTAATTCTGGCTTGCACCTGGTGGACAAGCAAAAACACACACTGGGCTCCAAAACCCACTCATTCAGTGCTCACAAAGCTACTGACTTATCCGAGTTTCCTAGAATCAAAGGATTCTAGCTCACCAGACTTCTCACCTCTGTTCCCCATCTCCTTCTCCAGTACAAACTCTGCTCAAACTGGCTTCTCCCTCAGCACTCCGCCATCTTGGCTGCTTCTCCTGGCCTCCTCCACATGGCCTTTCTCTGCTCTCCTCTCTAATGCTAATCTCAGGAACCGAGAGCATGTAAGCTCCCAGTCTGTTCCACTTTATATTGTAGAAATCCAAACCCTTAATCCAATCTATAAACAAGAAAGTCTCTGATACAAAGTCACCCATCTGAGGCATAATGGGATTCCTCAGGAGAGTGCACCACCCCACATCATCCAATCAGTCAAGGGTATGGGGAAAAGCTTACTATTAAAACTAAGCCTTCATCTCTAACTGCCCGGCCTGCTTACAGCCTGTCCCCCACACCCATCCCAAGCATAAGGGCAAATAATATTACCTGGGTGACGGGCTTCCATGTGGGCAGTGCCATCTTTAACAAAGTGAGCATAATATATTTTATCTGCCCAACACACTGTGTGTACTTTCTTGCCCGCCAGATGCGAGATAGGATTAAAAAGGTAATGACCCACCAGTTCTTGGCTCCCTTGTTTCATTACCATCTGTTCGAATCAAACCTGAACCTGCATGGGGTCAGGTGTCTGTGATGGTGGCCATGGCTACTGGTTTTACATCCACCTATGTGTGAAATCATACATGTATGGCCAGTAGTCACAGCCACCATCACAGCTGCCTGGCCCGTGTAGGTTTTCATTCGATTCAGACAGATGGTAATGAAATGGCAATGAAATGGCAGAGTAGGAGAATGGTGGGACAGTAGCTTTAATCCTAGCTTGCACCCAGTGGGCAAGAAATACACACAGTGGGAAAACACTTCCCTTTCCATTCAGGGCTCCCAAAGCCACTGACTTATCCGAGTATTCCTAGAATCAAAAGTTTCTACCTCGCCTGACCTGTGGTGGCGCAGTGGATAAAGCGTCAACCTGGGAACACTGAGGTCGCCAGTTCAAAACCCTGCACTGGTCTGGTCAAGGCACATATGGGAGTTGATGCTTCCAGCTCCTCCCCTCTCCCTCCCTCTCTCTCTCTCTCTCTCTCTCTCTCACTCTGTGTCTTCTCTCTAAAATGAATGAAAAAAAAAAAAAAGGTTTCTACCTCACCAACCTTATTCACCTCTGTTCCCCATCTCCTTCTCTCTGCATGAACTCTGCACAAACTGGCTTCTCCCTCAGTGCTTTGCCATCTTGGCTGCTTCTCCTCTCCTCCACACAGCCTTTCTCTGCTCTCCTTTATAGTGTAGAAATCAAAACCTTTAATCCAATATACAAACAAAGAAATCTCTGATACAAAGTCACTTATCTGAGGCATAATGGGACTCCTCATTAGAATGTACCACCCCACATCATGTAACAGTCAAGAGTGTGGGGAAAAGCTTAGGGTGGGTCAAATAAGTTTGTAAATATGATATATATGCTTGCTTGCTTATAATTTGCATTGGGTGTGAAAGACAGGCTGTAAGCAGGCGGGGACGTTATAACCTAAGACTTAGTTTTAAAACTAAGTTTTTCCCTACACCCTTGACTGTTGCATGATAGGGGGTGGTGCACTGTCCTGAAGAATCCCATTATGCCTCAGATAAGTGACTTTGTATCAGAGGCTTTCTTGTTTGTAGATTGGCTTAATGGTTTGGACTTCTATACTATAAGAGGAGAGCAGAGGAAGGTCACGTGGAGGGGAAGAAAAGCAGCCAAGATGGTGGAATGCTGAAGGAGAAGCCAGTTTGTGCAGAGAGAAGGAGATGGGGAACAGAGGTGAATAAGGCTGTTGAGGTAGAAAACTTTTTGATTCTAGGAAACTCGGACAAGTCAGTGGCTTTGGGAGCCCTGAATGAAAAGGGAAGTGTTTTACCACTGTGTATATTTCTTACTTGTCCAGTGCAAGCTAGGATTAAAGCTAATGTCCCACCAGTTCTTGGCTCCATTGCTTTATTACCATCTGTCCGAATCAAACGTGAACCTGCATGGGCCAGACAGCTGTGATGGTGGCCATGGCTACTGGCCATACAGTTAGTTTTAAATCTAAGCCTTAGGCTATAATGACTTTGCCAGCTTACAGCCTGTCTCCCACACCCAAAGTGAGCAAACATATATGTCATATTTTAAAACTTGACCAACAATACAGTTCTTAGCTTTTTCTGATTTACTTATTTCACTCAGTATAATGTTCTCAAGGTCCATCCATGTTGTCATAAATGTCACTATATCATTGTTCAAATCAAGTTTATAGTTTCTGTAAAAATAAAGGAAGTATCTTGGTAAAGTCAAATAAATATTATGATAAACTATTTTCTAAGACAATACTTTAGAAGTTAATTGTTTCGGTTTTATTATATGTCCTTGGGTAAATGTGAACTCTTCAAATGTATTGTAAATTGGGTTTTTGTAGGGAATCATTCATTTAACCTTGAAGCCTCTAAGACTTGGATTGGGGAACTTTAGTTAAAAGCCTTGAGTGAATGTCTCTTGGATACAAACACCAAGAAAGTGTGAGTGAGTGACCTTCCTGCAGACACAAAGGAATGCATGTGAATGAGCTTTAGAAAATTAGCCTAGATGTTCTAGATTGCCCCTTCCATTGTGCTTGTTAATTGGCAAAAAAATAATGTTCTGACCAAATTAGCCCTTTCTCCATGTCAGCAAAATGGCCATTAATCATTCTTCCCTTTCACCTGATCTTCCTCCCTTGGCAGGCCTCACCCTCTCTCCCTCTTGACATAAGTTTGTGTCTTCAGTAGGTTTTTCCTATGCAACACCTGTAGCTCACAGTGGGCTGGAGTACTACAAGTTTTTAAGAGGTGAGAGAGAAATATTTCTCCATGGGTTACTGGATATTGAAAAGAGGATTTCCTACATCCTTATTTTCAGAAGTGACCTGGGATTAATAAATTTCTAGGTAAAAATCATTAACAACGCAGGTCAGTTTCACAGAAGTCATCTATTTGAACATAAATGTGTTCATATTTTCTGCTCTTGACACAGTCTTCCTTGCTTGATTTTTTTCAGTGAGTGCATTTATGTTATTGACCATAGGTCAATAGTTCACATTGTAAATAAATATATGTTGCTTAAAATTTTCCCACTGGCAGTCATTTTGATTTAGTTGCTGGATGTCAGAGTTAGTGCTATCAAGGAGCCTTTATTCATGCTCCTAACAGGCGGAGTTCTGAGTAACTGATTCACTTATGATCTGATTGCTCTCAACACTGAGTATGTGTTGACAGGAGCACAAACTACACTGAACTTTCTTGCTATGAAGTAACATTGACCATGTTTGATATGTTGTGTGTGTTGGGCAAATGAGCTTGTAAAGTCTATATTTTCTGAGTTGCTTACCTTTATTGTTAAAAATGGCTGCCCAGATATGTGATCTGTGATTACCTTCCTGCTTGGGAAGGGTCATTGTTTTGCTAATGTGTGCTGGAGAAGGGGTTTCACACCAAAGGGTTTTAAGAAGAAAGAGGAAGAATGATGGAGGAAACCACATTTTTGCAGAGAAGGAAGCTAAAATGGCAGGGTGCTGAAGGAGAAGCTAGTTTGTGTAGAGCAGGGGTGCTCAATACGTCAATCGTGATCTACTGGTTGATCACGAAGAAAGTGTGGGTAGATCGCATGACATTAAAAAGACATTTGTCTTTTGATTGGCATACAGGGGAGCCAATCTGACGTCTGAACTTTTGACACCCTAAGCATGACACCCTAAGCATGCGCATTTTGACACCCTTAACTATGCTAACTTGTTCAGTTACATTGCTGCATAGTTAGCCTTCAATTTATTTAAACTAAATACAACAAAGGGTATAAAAATGAGTGCCGTAGCTGGTCTGAGTAAGAAGCCTAAAACCTATCACTTTCATACAGAATGGGAGGGAATTTTTTTCACTATGTCATATTCTAAAAATGTTTGCCTCATCTGCCTGTGTGTCATTGCTATTCCAAAGAAGGGAAATGTGGAGCGGCTTTTTCGGACTGTTCATAAAAACTATGACATTGACTTTCCTCTGAAAAGAGAGCTGAGAAGGAGAAAGATGAAAGAAGAATACACAATATTAAATAGTAATAATAGTAACTTAAATAATGATAATATAGAAGAAATAAATTTATGTTTTGCATTTTTATTGTAGGTAGATCATTTTGACTTGGTCATCTTATAAGTAGTTCGCAAGCTGAAAATGTGTGGGCACCCCTGGTGTAGAGAGAAGGAGATGGGGAACCAGAGGAAACTGAGAGTCATGGGGGCCTTTGATTCTAGGAAAAACTGGAAAATATTCTCCTGGTGTGGAACCAGAGAATGTGTGAGTGGGTTTTGGAGCCCTCTGTGTGTTTGTGTTTACTCGCCAGCCAGTTGTTGGCTAGAATAAAGGTATGGCCCACCATCCTCTGACAACCACTCTTTCTTTACTGTCTATCCAAATCTAATGGGAACCTGCATGTATCTGACTGTGATGGCAGCAGCTACTGGCCATACAGTGTGATATTAAATAATTGCCTTGTTCTAGTTCTAAACAGTGGACTCGACAGGTGAAAAGTTCAAAACACAATATCATTCTCTAAGAAGAACAGGAAATATGTGCACATTCATTTCCTGCACAGTGCTAGTGAATTTCACACTCACATGAAATGATCTTTTTTTGTGTTTAAGCATAGGACCAGGTGGATGACCACTGTGATCTAGCCTGAGCTCTGTACACTGTGGATGACCTCACCCTAATTCACCTTATGCAGAAACACCTCTCAATATTCTTCTGTATGATAAGTATGAGAAAGCAGAAATATATACTGTAGCTACAGGAACCTGGATTCTACTCAGTGAAGACAAGTAGGCTTACAATTTTTCAGTGGTCTTCTGTGACAAAGAAAACCTGTTAGTCCCTAAGAATTCACATTATTGCATAAATTATCATATCTATGACAATGACAATAATGAGTTAAGTTTTTTGAACACTTACTTACTACTTACCAAGCACTAGCTAGCTCATTTAATCCTCGTAATACTCTATGAGACAGTTATGACTATTATCCCCTATTTTGCTGACAATTAAACCAAGCTGAGAAGTAATTCATCTAAAGTCACATGGCCTAAAAGGCCTGAGCCAGCTTTGAACCAGGCAGTCTGACTTCAGAATTCTTTACTGTAGCAACCTTGAGCATAGTCCCCCAATAACCTGCACCTCTGGTAGTTACACTCCTCTCAGAAACCAAAGCTGTCCTCTGCAGTGACAAAGATTTTGTCCTTAACTAGCCTTCAGCCAGGCTCCTCAGAGGCCCTTCTCTAGGAGGCCGCACTTGGCCTAGAAAGACTTGAACAAAATTCTGACAGTTTCTAGCATCTCAAGGCCTCACCCCTAGAATGGCCCTTACCCCCCTTAAAGTGTTAGCTGAGAAGACTCAAGGCTATCAAAAACAAATTTATTGCTTATTCCAGCCAACACCTGAAGACAGGATTCCTGTCTCCCAGCTTCAATGGGACAGTAGGAATCTAACCTCCATAAGCACCACTTAGCAAACCCAGATGGATGTCACATGGGCCAACCCCCTGTTTCATGTGACTTTTCACTTCTCTGACTCTACAGAGACCCTGTTCACCTACCTGCCCGCTCTTTATTCCCTCCCTTTCCCTTCCAAACTCCCAGTCACCACTGTACAAATTGAGTTTGAATTTAGTTCATGCTGGACTCTTTTCCCTGTTGTAATAGTTATGGCTGATTAAACTCTGTCCTTACTACTTCAGTGTCCAGCTTTGACAATAACTTGCTGGATTCAGCAGAAGAGATGCACAGTGTTTCCAAGGCAGGAGGATGAAAGGCCTTGCAGCTTTCATCATGGTCTCCTGAACATTCACCCTTGGACATCTGAGCCACTGAGTCCAACTGCCTTGAAGCCACTATGCCAAAGGACCACATGGAGAGATGATGGGGAGAAGGAAGGCACGAGACAACAGGAAGAGAGAAGTGCCTCTAACAACTCAAGGCATCCCATCTGAGCAGAAACAATTCCTTCTCTCTCAGCTCTGTCCACACTGTAGCTTTGCCACAGACTAATTGATTGTTGTTTGTATGAAGTCACTGAGTGTTGAAGGATTTGTCACAGAGCAATCATAATCAGAACAGCCACTGCAAACACAGGCTCCTCACTCTGCCACAGGGCTCTCTTTCCTCCTACAACTCAAACGTCTCCTTCAGCCTGTCTGTCCCACCCTAACCCACCTTCAGAGCAGAGTGCAGATGGACATTAAGCATCAAGCCCAAGTCCAGTAATAAAGGAGCTAAAGGTAACGAGAGAAAAAATCTGGTATTTCAAATTAAAAGTTAGTGCATATATGAAACTCTTTTATTTCCTACTTCTTAAAAAATGTACACTCCAAACAAGATGTTGGTTGATTCTATTCACTGCTGAGAATCTTCTTTAAAAATAATTTTTGGTTTTGAATAACCAAGATACCAGTTTCTATCACAAGTCCAAAAGTGTAAAACACTTTAAATATATTTAAATATAAACACAAAATCATTAAATGTCAAATTCAGCTTTTTCAGTAATCTATATGATGATGCGGTTCAATATATAAAAGACTCTCTTTGGACAAGATTTCCAACACTGTAAATGTGAACTTACCGGGGAGACGCAACAATCATATCAATGCCACAATCAGCCTGGACTGTTAGCTGCAAAATGAGACAAATTGAAATAAAATTCTAATCAGGGATTCCAAGAGTCATTATCCTGGAGGGAAAAGGAGCCTTCACTGTATAAACCAGGACTCCCAACTCCTGAACTCATTTCAGGAGACACCTTGGAGTCTTCAGCCCCTGAGTATTTACTAGTTTGCACTCTCTTCACTGAAACCTGGCCATGCCTTTGGCAATGGCTTTGGAGCTCTGCTTTGTGTTGGGCTTGACAGACAGCGGGGTTGTTCAGCCTCAAAACTTGACTCCTCATGAATCCTGCTGGCTTTTATTCTCCTGTTCTGCAGAATGTTTGATGAGATTCGCCCTCTAGAATTTACCTCCTGTTTGAAGCTGGGTCCCCCGACCCTGTTATCGATTCACACAACCTGCCTGAAGGTCAAATCTGGGATCCAGAATTACAACTAGAATGCAGAAAAGTGCTCTGTGAGGCTCAGAGGTCACAGAGCCCCTCAGCAATCTGCAGGCTTAAAGATTCGCCTGTGAGCTTGAAGGGTTTAAATTCTGACAACTAGACAAAACAGGTGACACTGTGCTCTCAACATGCAATTTATCTACTGGATAAAAAAGAACTAAATCAGCCTTTAGCCCTGAAATTTAAACTGAGACTAATAAAACATTCACATACATAACTGGCAGGGCTCAAATCCTGGATTTTTCAGATAATTTCAAGTGTTTGCTCTTATGGGCCCTACCTATTAATATAATTCAGGCAGTCACATTGTGCGTGCCAGCTCTTGTTTCAGAAAATGTAGCCACATACATATATATTAGTGTAACATGACATGTTAATTATAAAAATCATAGGTTTTTCACAAAGCATATAAGCACTAGGTAATAAATCTTTACTGAAAACAGTTACTATAGGAATTTTCTATGTACAGATTACACCATTTTGCTAAAACTTCATTACAGTTTTCATTGACTAAAGTGCTGGCAAGGCTGTCTGCACCTCTGTGAGAGCTAAGTATGCAGCCACACAGGCTGCCTTGTGACACTTAGTGACAGAAGGGGCTAATGAGGGCCACATCAGCACCTACGTCAACAATATGCTCATAAATGTCCCTGAAGGAGGGGCTCCAATTCTCCCGAAATGTCCAAATGTTCTGATAAAATGGCGTCACTTCACATTACGATTTCTTTCCTAAGGTAGAAATCCTTTCTTCCTCGGGCTCACAAAGCAAGCACAAGGAGAGTGCAAAGGTGGTACAGGGTTTCAGACTGGAGCCTGCTATCCAAAATCCCTGTGACAAATATATCTAGGTCGGCGGGGGGGGGGCATGTGTGCGCGCATGCGCATGCACGGGTAAACTCCCGTGGCTAATTTTCTCTCAGAGACGGGAATGGATTCCTAGACTGACCCTGACCTGGGAGTATTTCTCTAATGCTTGCCATTGCCTCCCCCATCCTCAGGCCCAGGGACTGATTACAAAATAGAGCAAGTTGAAGGTAAAACCATGATTTTGGCATCTCAGATGACTCAAGAACCAAATTCAGGCAAAAAGTTTGAAAATTTATACTCCTGGTTATAGAGCACCCAAGTATAAATATATTTATAATTCTGAGCTAGCATAGCCCTTCTGGTACAAAAAGAACATAAATCAATTCATAAAATGCTAAGTTTATTTCCATGTTTGTCCAAAGAGGAAAGAAGAAACAAGAAGTTTAAGATGGTCATTGCCCTCAACCTCATTAAATAAAAATACATAGGACTCCTTTATAGCAGACCATGCTAGTCAGTTGGCACATTGTTATTGACAGCTTCCGGGTAGGTGAAGACGGAAGCCCTAGCTGCACTCTAATTCCTAAAATACTCCTATCAATATTCTCCAAAAATCTAAAATGCTAATTGCAGCATCACCTTTGTTCACATACCAAGTTTACAAAGGAAGGCTGAAACTTCCCAAACTAGCTATAGGACCTTTGGCCTTTTTCAACACTATCATATTCACTAATGTAGTCAACATGCATTTACCAAATTTCTTCTAAGTGTGAGACACTGAAAACAACAACAACCAGCTCAACCTTTAAAAAGAGATTTTTCTAAAATGACTTTCAATCACCTGTCAAATTAGTAATACTAAAAAAGAAAGAAAGAAAAGCTGTGCAGCCAAGGTAAAAGTGTGTGTTTTTTCCCAAAAAAAACATTCCTGAACCTTCTTTTAAATTCAAATGCTTCTGGCCTTGACCATTTGGGTTACTGGGTAGAGTATCAGCTACATGTACAGATAGATGTCCCTGGTTCAATCCCCAGTCAGGGCACACATGAAAAGTGACGATCAGCTTCTCTTCTTCTCTCTCTCCCCCTTCTCTTCCTTTTCCCCTCTCACAGTCAGTGGCTTGTTTGGTTTGAGCGTCAGTAATGGCACTAAGGATAGCTTGGTTGATTAGAGTAATAGCCCCAGATGGGGGTGGCCAGGTGGATCCTGGTCAGGGTGCATGTGGGAATCTGCCTCTCTGTCTCCCCTTTCTCTCACTTGTAAAAAATTTAAATGTTTCTATTCCAATGAAATATGCAGTAATAAAGCAAAAATTTTATGAGCTACATCTGATCACATAAAGCCTTTGGACTTAAGCATCCTACAGAGTACTGAGTGATTAAGTTCATTTTCTAGTACAGTTAAATTTCTACCAACTCATTCACATTTCCAATAACAGGCTCCTAATAACAAAGGTGAATTAATATCCAGTTGTTTTCAACCTTTTCACACTTGGGGACTGGTGAAAATAGAATTATTTCAGGAACCACTAAGGCAGAAATTATCCTGAGCATGACAAATTCAACTAAGATCATTGGGCCTATAATATTCATACCACATCAGGGTGGTTAACTCTTTCAAAGACCAACACAAAGTTTCTGGTGGATCGGCATCAGTCTGTGGACCAGTGCCGGTCCAGCCTATTTACGAGAAGGTCAAGGCCTACAACTTAGGCTACCTGAGCATCACCCACATTGTTCCATGATTGTTATCTATGACAAATATGACAAGTCAATTCTAAGTTTTGGTTCTAAGACTGCCACTTTCATCTTGGCTATTCTTGCTTACACCCTTTCTCAAACTCTCTCCCTTTCCCTCTGTGGTATCACTCACTCTGGTGGAAGCTATATTATGAGCAGTTCTGGAAGAGGCATACATGGTGAAGAACTGAAGCCTCCTGCTCACAGACTGCATGAGCTTGGGAGTACCCAGTCCAATCCTTGTCCAATCTTCAGACTACAGCCCAGCCAACAGCTTGACAACAAGCTCGTAAGAGAACTCTGCGCCGGACCTGTGCGGTTAAGCCACTCCCAGTTTCCTGAGTCTTAGAAACTGAATGAGTTAATAGATGTATGCTATTTAGAACTGCTAGATTTTGGGAGAACTTTTATATAGGGATAAATAACTAATACACAATATTAATATTCTATCAAGTTCAAAGACAGCTAACTATGCTTACTAGATATATACCTAATGCCTATCACAGGGTTTCACATTTAGTATACACTCAACACATATACATCTACTAAAAGGAAAGTAGGAAGTTTGCATATCTTACATCGCATGGGATAGCATGGGTCATTCAGTAGCAAGGTCTACTAACATAACTTTAAATATAAACCACACTCTATTCACAAACATGAAAAGAAAGAAACATCAGTGCTCATATTTTTAGTTTATAGACCATGCAACTTGACAACCTGAAATAAATAATGTAGGTATTTTCAGATGGAATGGAGAATGGGAAAGAGGGACCATTGCCAACAACGCAGAGCCATTTTCTTTATAGAAACTGAAGCCCCTGCCAGTCATCGGAAGGTGGAAAAATATTAAAAGGACAATGTGAAAGTGAAGCAGAAACTTATTTGAGAGAAATATACTTTCTGTTTATCATTGTGACTGACAGATTTCTTATGAAAATAGCTAAAACCTTACAAATACATTTGTTACTCACTTAATGAAAAGATACTGTTTAAATAATTATCCTGACCCATGGATAATGAAGGAAAAGAAAAAAGCAGGGGAAAAGTGACCAAGTTAAATAAGACCTAGAAAGCGTGAAACTTGGCATTGAGCCAGTAGAAAAGAAGGCAAAGTTATGCACCAGAATATTGGTATCTATTTTCCTTGAAGAATGATGTTACCAGTTCCCAAACACTTAAATCAGCCCTTCATCCAAGCAAGCAGGTCTCTTCTGGCCTCCTCTGTTGTACCAACTAACTCTATGAATGTGTCTTGGATCAATGGAACAAGAAGCATACAGCACAGCCTGACCAGGCGGTGGCACAGTAGATAGTCAGACTGGGACAAGGAGGACACAGGTATGAAACCCCAAGGTTACCAGCTTGAGCATGGGCTCATCTGGTTTGAGCAAGGCTCACCAGCTTGAGCCCAAGGTTACTGTCTTGAGCAAGGGGTCACTCAGTCTGCTGTAGCCCCCCAGTCAAGGCAAATATGAGAAAGCAATCAATGAACAACTAAGGTGCTGCAACAAAGAATTGATGCTTCTCACCTCTCTCCTTCCCAATCTGTTTGTTCCTATCTGTCCCTCTCTTTCTCTGTCACCAAAAATAAAAAAGAAAAGAAAAGCATATAGCACATAAAGAAAAAAAAAAGTGGTATAAAACTTGAGATTGGGAATGTCCAAGCAGAATCCCTGAGAGATCCTGAGAGCAGGACTGGGACAGCAAGCTTGAAGATGCCAAATGGCAGAATGAGTGGCCCTTACGGGTAATGGAACATATTTGCACTCTCTTTGTTTACACACTGATTTAACACTCAGATCTTCATTGCATGTACGTACATACATACATACATATCTTGTTATTCTCTGCTCCAAGTTGCTATATTCCCATTGTATGCCAATAGTTTTTTAAATACCCAGTTGGGACAAGATTTGAAGCATAGAATGTTAGAGAAGTAAAGGATCTTATAAAATATTTTTTAAATTTATGTTTTTAGAGGAAAAAAAAGTACCAATCACCAATTCCCCTGTGTTATTTCTCTAGTCCCTTTCTAATTACTTCTCCATATTATTTGACTCTTAGAATGTCTTCCTTTAAAGGAAGGTAACTAGCACATGGCTAAGGGATTGAGATAGACCAATGAGGGATTGGAAATACTGAGGATGTTAGCAGGAATGCATCTGCTGTGGGTATAGAGATTATTCTGAAAGCAACATGCAAGGTGGGCTTAAAAGTAGAAAAAAAGAGGAAGATTAGAGCAAGTAGGATTGGAAGGAGGAGAGTAAGCAACAAAAATTGACTTGGGCAACTCTAAGAAAAGAAGTTGGGTAATTTACTAAAAGGATGTTTGGTGGGCCATATAATCCAAGAGAAAATGAAGGACCAAGCATAGAACAGGCTCTGATCCTAGGCAGTGCTGGAAATCCAGCTAAGTGGAAATTTATAGGCACATTCTTCAAGGCAAGGCCCGTGGGAGGAATAAGATACAATTCTTTTCCTTCTTATTTGAGTCACTCCTCCAGGATCAAACTCCCATGAGAACTTGGTTTGAATGTTGACTCTAGCCAGAGAAGGGAAAGCATCCTGACTTAACAGTACCTTCAAGACTTGAAGTGTTTTCCCCTTAACTTTACAAAGGAGGTTGGATAACTCCTTTTAAAAGTTAAAAAGGAGGACCTGGCCAGTTGGCTCAGCAGTAGAGCATAGATAGGCCTGGCGTATGGAAGTCCCAGATTAAATTCCTGGCCAGAGCACAAAGGAGAAGCACCCATCTGCTTCTCCACCCTTCCCCCTCTCCTTTCTCTCTATCTCCCTCTTCTCCTCCTGCAGCCAACGCTCCATTGGAGCAAAAAGTTGGTCCGGGCACTAAGGATGGCTCCATGGCCTTTGCCTAAATTGCTAGAATGGCTCTGGTTGTAACGGAGCAACACCCCAGATGGGCAAAGCATCGCCCCCTAGTGGGCTTGCTTGGTGGATCCCGGTCGAGTGCATGTGGGAGTCTGTCTCTCCGCCTCCCTGCTTCTCACTTCAGAAAAATACAAAAAAATTTAAAAAGTTATAAAGGATACTGAGAACACAAAATAGCTGCTCATATCAGAACCAATAAAGTAACCGTTGTCCTAAGTCAGTCCCGAGGGGATAGGAAATGACTGAGGATAGAGAGCAACCTAGGGTTACTGGACAACATGCTTCCTATGGTCTAACTCAAGATCAGTGTTGACGCACATTGTGATGGGAAGGATTGCTCTCAACACTGGTGGCAGGATCGTGCCTTTTGTGTTCCTAAACCCCACTTCCTATGCTTGGATAACATCCATATGAATTGTGGAGTCAAATGCATCCAGGTCTTCCTGTCAGGTGCCATCTGGTGGGCTGACTAGTGCTCTCATCTGTCATTTTGCCTTTCTTATTTTCTCCAGGTGAAGGTTGTGACACTGGTGACTATTCAGTCCTATTAGGAATGAGCCTGCCTGGTATATAAGAAAGCTGAGACACTGCAGAATTGTCGCTGAGTGTTTTTTTCCAAGAACAAGACAATGTGTAGCAGAGACCAAGGAAGTGCCAAAAGCATCTTTTGAATTCATTCATGGGAGAAAGCCCTGAATGATAAAAGAGACCAATGCTCTCCAGTACAATCAACAACATTTCCATAGTTTTAGAACTACAGTTCCCAAGAGCCCCCAGACACATTCACCAGCGTGGCCCAGCACCCAGTGGCTATACATCCCTGTGGAAAGGGATCTCAAGTGACCAGCAGAGAAAGCCAAAACTTTGTCTCAGCCCAACTATAATGAGAGAAGATTCCACAACAAAGTGTCCTTAGTATCTAAAAACATGTTTTTTTTAGGATAAATTTTAAAAAACGTGTGTGAAAACAGAATAAAAAGAAAAGAACAAAGTTTAGGTAAACATTTTTTGTTCTTCCAGAGAAAGAGAGACACCCTGTGGATTTCAGAGAGCTGTTAACGCCACTCAGTTTACTCTAATAGTCTATAAAAGAAAAAAAATCATTCTTAAGGAGCTGGTAGCAAAATAAAGCACAAAGAGATATTAAGATGAAGTTAAAGTGACCAGCACATATGAACAAGATTTCTTAGCTTCCTGGTGTTGAGCAGGAATTCCTCAGGAACGGTTTTCCCTGAGTATGTGGTGAAACAGTGGAGAATGGGAGGGAACCGTACAGGTTTCTGCCATTTAAAAGCAAAGGTTTGGAGAAAGAAATCCAGGAGCAACCCACATTCCTTCTGTTCAGGTTAAGGGGATTGTGCAGACCGACCTGAAAGCAGAGCTGAGGGAAAAGATCAAGAGGGGAAAGCAATTTTGATTCATGAACTCCCCTTGTAACCCTGCCTCGGGGCACTGGATGACAGGATCATTAGGGGACGCAAGAAAGTAAATATATTTCAGTCATGTCCCACCTAACAGATATTTTTATTTTATTTGAATCAGCAGCACAGAGAACAGAATCTGGTTTGAACCTGATCTCATCTGACACACACAAAGTTGCAGGAGGAGAAAACATTTTAGTCTGCAGCTCCCTCTAGTTGTGCCCACGATACAGCTGCAAGAAGAGGGAGGGCAGCCAGAGCCTGGAGGGGAGACGGGGAGACAAGGAAGAGGAACAGATTGTCTTTAACGCTGGGTACCACTGGAAGTGAGCCATGTGCTTCCAGTGGAACCTGTTTTGGCATCTCATCTGCAGCTACCAAAGTCACTGAATGCTCTGTGATTTAAACACTGCCCCAAAGACCTGCAGAATCAGGGGGTGTGCATCTATGCTGTGCTGCCAGCCCCTGCCACTGTTTTCCTAGAGAATTCAGTGTGTAATCCTATGCCAGGCGAGGCTGCTCAGCTTCTTCTCTTCTTGCTTCAGAGACTTGTGACCTAGACGTAGAAATCAGTTTCTAAATATAAAGCAAAGTCAAAAACATAACACGCAAATATGTGAATATGAACATTCTTGAACTCAGGGACAAGTGCAATATCACATAAACTGTAGAGTGGAAAGAGACAGCACCCTGATTCTTATCACTGATTTAACATAAAAGATAACGAAGACAGACAGCACACATGGCAGGGCTGAAGTCAGACAGCAAGAACTGCATCCAGGTCTCTTCCCTTAGTCTAATACAGTTCCATTACAAAGTGTTGATTCTAAATCAAAAATTACATGCAACCCCTAGATTATTTTTAAGCTTGTTTACTGTATGGAAAAAAATATGCCAAAAATTTTTTTGTTAAAGCTCTAACAGATGCACCATAATTTTTATATCTAATATGTCCAAGGAGCTCTCTGCTCTTTAAGTGGTAGTTCCAGAAAGTCAGTGGGGTTACTATGTCTCTCCACATTTTGGGAATTTTAAGCTGAACACTGTCATCAAAACCAGTATTGAGCCACGCAAGAAAACCACTCTCGTGACTTTAAATTCGGATGTAGCATCTGCCAGTACCATCAGGAAAAACATCCATCCCTGATGATTCAAATGAAAATATTTTACGAATGAGATAACTTAGAGAGGCGACGGGGTGAAGGAGGATTAGGTAACCTGAGACTAGAGAAGTTCCCTATGCTGAGATCACAAAGCCATGGGGTGACAGCACAAGGGAGGCAATGTTACTAACATCCAGCAAGAGATACAATCATAGAAACTCTGCCACCTCGGGGACACTACAGTCTCGGAAGGTCGTATCTGCTGACACAGATGTGCTCTTTCCTCCTGCTTCCAAAGGTCAGGTGGTGGAAGCCCAGGCGAGCCCATCCACAGGGCCCACATCAAGGCAAACATAGTGGCTTTAGTGGGACAGGCAGCATATAACCAGGATGTAAATAATTTCTGATTCCAAATGAGTTGGTTACCCACCTTTTCTATAATCCTAAATTATTTGTCTCTTCAAACTGGAATTACTGTCATTCCAGTTTGCAAGGAGGAAATGATCCTAAGTTTGTGTTCTTAATGCTTCATGTACATTAAGCTGTATCTTGCATGAACTGAACAAAAATATTTGTCAATTGGTGGTCACAATTTCAAATAAATTTCTCTAGTTCTAAATGCATTAATCATAAATACTGTATACTAACTAGCATATAGTAAGTTCTTAGTAAGTACTTTTGTACTTTTGGTTTTTACTGTGGGCCACTGCACGTGAAGTAAATTACAACATTTCAAACAAAATAAATCAGCACAGTCTGGCGGTTCCGGCCATTCCCAGCCCACACAGGCATCTTTTCCAGAAGGTCATTCGTGTTGGTCTGGTGTCTGGAGACGTATGCCTGCTGGGTGAAGCCCCTTGGACACTGGTCATCACAGACAAAGCATGCCCTTGCCATACCCCACTTGTAATGGAACAAGTAGCCATGGGACACCATGAACACTGAGGAGTCGGGACTTAGTTCTCCTCCTAGCCCAGTTTGACCTTAGGCAAGTCACTTAAATCCTTCAGGCCTCAGACTTACTTTTGAGAGTAAGCAAGCTGAAAACACTTCTTCATTCAATGGTTTAGTAGAATCATGTTGTTATATACAATATGATTGGGACAAGCAACTTACAAAGCAGAATAAGATGGCTTTGCTCTGGTTGAAGAAGGTCACAGATGGTAGAAAGCTCATCACCTTCCTGTTCTGATTCATTTGAAATTCCCAAGGAACACAGTAGGAAAACCGCAAAGCCGGATGCTGACTGAGATCATATCTAGTCTAATTTCCTCAAATTTTAATGTTTTCCAAAATCATATGGATGTCTAGGAGGGCTAATGCTTAATTTTGCTCTCATAAAGCATAAAATCTAGCAGCAAACTTTTATAGACTACGGTACAAATGGTATAATCAGTTCATTGTCCCATAGTGTCTGCTACATAATTGTGTTCATTCCCTTTGTGTATTTTAGTAATGAGAGCATAATTGTCAGTGCTTATAATACATATAATCTCATTACTGTCACTTCCATTAGTATGCTTTCACTTCAGCCTATGCACAGTGAGTTCCACTTTCCCTCTCATTGAAATACATAAATATTTCTTCTTTCCTGTGTCCAGATTTCAGCCTCATTCCTGACAGTTACCATGGCTAATCACCGAGACAATGCTGCCTGCCTTGTGTTAAATATGTTCAATCTACCACTATGACACAATGCCAAGAAGTCATCATTGCAGTGGCATTGAATTGCTATGACCACATCCTGGCCTTCCTACTCAGATGGCTGAAACTTATCTGGAGTAGAAACTAATTCAGACATGCAAATGAATATATTCCTGACAGTGACTGCATGCGGAGCTGCAAGATTAGACACCATTATATCGTGCCTCCATTTCATCATCTGTCAAAGGACAAATTTGGCCTCTGTGATTCTCCTGGATGACTTCCATTCCTAAATATTCTTATTACCTGTAAAAGATCCAAATCAGAAAACTTAGCATAAACTTTTTTTAACTTAATTAATTTCTCAAAGTACTGTATGCACAGTATTTAAAAGTATTAAAATAATTTTTAAGACATTCCTCCCCACATGCAATGACTCAATTCTCTTAATTAGTTCTGAAATTTAAAGATCTTTATATTCTATATAAATTGCTATTTTTAAATTTGTGCATTTCAGGCACCAATACTTAATTTCCTCTTTCATAGATGAGAATGCAGCTCTCTTCCATCACCCTTCTATTTCTCCTTCCCCAAACTCCCAGTACAGTGATATTACAATTGCATTAAACAGGGATTCTGCTGTGCACATTGGATTGTTGTCTGTTCTGTCTTTATGGTCTTAGAATCTTACTGTCTCAGGACCATTTATCCAATAACCTCTTTCCAGTCTATCTATTTTCTAGCTTCCAAAATATTATGAATTTAAATCTATTTTAAGTCAATTTTTAGAATATCTTGGGCGGGGGATGAGGGAGTAAAAAGGGCTAAATATATGATGATGGAAAATGATTTGGCTTTGGTTGATGGGTACACAACTCAATCAGCAGTTCAAATGCTATAGAGATGCTTATCTGAAACCTATATTTCTTATGAACCAAAGTCACCCCATCAAATTTAATTTCTGAATATATATATATATATATATATATATATATATATATATATATATATATATATAATTTTAGTCTATTTTTGGAGAGAGTGATAATATATATGTATGTATATATTTAATATGCCATCTTCACCTGGAAACTCCCTGAATTTCCCTTTTAATACATATTACTATAACACAGATTAGTTATTACATACTGTTGATCATACCTTTTATATACCTCTCAAATCCACTCTCTTGAAGATTCTAGTATAATTGTATGACTGTATGTCTACACCCTTCTGCAGTTTGGTCTCTGAAGTTTAAACTCTGACTGTGTCTATGTGACACTACATTCTTTGCATTATTTGTTTCACTACTAGACTTGTTTTAGCAGTTTGTTTTTTAGATTCCAAGGGAAGCTGAGGAGTTGGCCCCTGCCTTGTGACCCGCCCTTTGCTGACCATGTCTGATGACTCCATCTCTTGACTATATCCTGTGACTCTACCTGCTGACCATGAGTCAGTTGCAACTACCCGTTGTTTTCACCTCACAACACCATTTGCTGACCACTGAGCAAGCAGACTCCTGAAAATCCAGTTGCCCCACAAATCAGAAAATGAATGATGTAAGTCTTGTTTCCCTAACAACCCATCTTTTTGATGAGCAACTCCTCCCAACTCTCACCTATAAAACCCTTGCCTTATTCTTCCCACCTTAGAGTATGCCTTTGGTTCATGGATGAGGTTATCTTCTTGGATTTGAAAATTATACCAGAATAAAACTCTCTTTTATCCCTCAAAAGAGCCCTATGGAACTTTCATTTATACTGTCTTCCCCACACCCCTGTTATCCTCATAGTTCATTTTCCCCCCTAGAAAGTAATAAGAACCTCTTCCATGGTATGGGGCAAAGGGAATGTTTACTACCCTCTGGGTTTATAAATTTAGACTTTGTACTATCTAGTTTCACCCAAATATAAATGAAACAAGGCACCATTTTTTGTCTGGAGTAGGTAGAGTGTTTAAGCACCCTGGGGGCCATTCATATGCAGTAAATCCCATGAAAAGTGAACTAGATTTTGCATTTACTCCTGCTAGACAATCAATGAGCTCCGTGCTGACCACAGTCAAAGGCATCCTCCAAGCATGCCAAGAGGAACAATTCCTCACCTGGAGTCCTCAAAAAAAGCCCATTAACTTAAAAAAAATGAACCTTGGGAGTAAGAACACAATGAAATAAGGATTTGAGAAATCTTGAAAAGAAAGATAGGTGTGGTAACTGCCACATTTAAGTAAGTGGAAGCAGATAGATAAAAATTCTAAAAGGTTTTAAGAAAGTTGTATTAGCCAAACAAAATATATCTAATCTAAACCAAATTTATGGGTTTTTAAGAGTTAAAACAATCTTGGGCCCCACCATTTCATATAGGCTGAAAATAAAATGAGTAAAATTTTCAGTCTGCAAGAAGGGCATGCTTGTATTTTTTTAGTTTTATTAGCAAAAGCATCCACGATTGGACATGACAAAGAGGATACAATGCCACATCACTGGGAGACCCTAGACATTGAACTCAGTGCAATGACTGGGTGGGACTTTAGGTTGTCTCTGTGAGGAAGGGGTGACTGTGCTGAGTGGTTAAAGTGAACAAAGAGAATCAAAAGATCAAACTGTGCTGGAGGAATTGATTGTTCTCTGAATATCCTATTGTGCTCCCAATCTCCCGGCTGCCTTACAAGGAAGTGCAACCACTTGAGTAGTTCTGGGAGTAGATGTGAGCTGTCTCTATTCTGGGTTGAAGCATTTGAGAACTGATGTGTAATCCTTCAGCTCTTCTTTCCCCTTTTTTATCTCTTATATCCAGTATCCACCTTCTGCCAAAGCTTGCTAATTTGCCCTTTCCGTGTGTCACCCATTTACCTAGTATTGACTGAGGGTTGTGAGAGAGTATTGCTCTGAGTTTTGAGCAGCATAGTAAGCCCAAGTAGCTATTGTTCCTGACTCATTTGTGGAGGAATGCACATAGAATGAATTCCTGAGTCACTATATGGAGAAGGGCTGCCATACAGAACCATCCAGATATGCAACTGTTGAATAAGCAAGAAAGGAACTTTCATGTGTTAAGCCAAAGGGGTTTGAGAGTTGACTCTTATTGCAATATGGCTTGCTTGTTCTTATTAATAATGAGTTATATTTCAGCTAGATATAAATAGGACTCTATAATAGAGATTTCCAAAAAATTAAACATGGAGTGGTGAGTTTCTCATCACTGGAGATATTTAATCGGGAAAGATAAAAAGCAGTTTTTGAAATAGGCATCCCCTTATCATGTGGGAAGCTGAATTAAAGAGCTTCTGTTTTTCTATGATTATAAGATCTCCTGCAACCCAGTGCATCTACTAGAATAACCATTCAAAGTTCAGGTTCTCCTACTCTTTTATCATCTTAATTTGATCACATTAATTCTGAAAGAAGTAAGTAACTTTCAAAGATAGAAATAGACTTTCTAATAGTCTTTCATTTTCAGGATGAGGAAAGTTGAGTCAGCGTTCCTGATGCAAGTATTTAAAGACCAGTGAATCACTTGATGGTAAAGAGGAGAGAGAACAAAAATGGTGTGAAGGAGGGCACAGCTGGAGAAATGATTAAGGAAGTCAAAAAGATTGAAGTAGATGGATGACAGAAAAAGTGATGAGGGAATGATGTGAGCTTAGAAAGTTGAGTAGAGTGTTTATGCAATGACATTAAGAAAAAGAGAAAAGCTAGAATTGAATTAATGAATTGAAAAACATTATCATAGACTGTCCAATGGAATAGCAACTGAGCCAATAGTGAGCTTAAGAGATGTTTAGTTAAGTTACTTGAAAGTTGCTTGGAACACATGACAAATAGAAGAAAAGAGCTCAACTTGGATGCCATATTGTTATTTGCTTTTTTTTTTTTAAGTGAGAAGAGGGGAGATAGAGAAACAAACTCTTACATGTGCCCCAACCTGGATCCACCTGACAACCCCCATCTGGGGCTGATGCTTGAGTCAACCAATCTATCCTCAGCACCTGAGACTGACCCTCAGACCAACTGAGCTATCCTCAGCACCTGGGGCCAATGCTCAAACCCACTTTCTTACATAACTATTGTTTAAAGATTCATGTTAGAAAATTGACACTAACATAATACTATTAATTAAGACTTTATTAATATTTGACCAATTCCCCAATAATTTTCTTTCTAGCAAAAACAGAACAAAACAAAACACTTCTAATTCAAAATCTAACCCATGATCACATATTGCAACAAGTGTCACATTCTGGTTATTTAACTTTGGCAGGAATATAAAAGAACTGCTGTTTTTCTTTTTCAATGTATTTTATCAGGAGACACACTGTATTGGTTTGTGCAATTTCTTTTCTTTTTCTTCTTTTTCACCTCTCCTGTGTGCCCTGACTGAGAATCAAACCTGGGACATCCACACACCAGGCAAACACTCTACCATTGAGCCAACTAGTCAAGGTCTAGGTTTGTCCAATTATTGATGATATAAACTTTGATGATTTAGTTAAGGCGGTACAGTTGTAATTTTAAATTTATTTATTTGATTATTGTGCTAATACATGTGTCCCTCACTGGACTGTAAGCTCCATGAGTCAGTGACAATAGCTACTTGGGCTTATTACTCTATTCAGAACTCAGAACAACACTCTCTCACAACCTCTGTCACTACTAGGTAAATGGGTGATGAATGGAAAGGGCGAATTAGCAAGCTTTGGCAGAAGGTGGATACTGGATATAGGAGATAAAAATAAGTGGTGCTATTAGCCCAAATGATGCAAAGACTTATGTCCACACAAAAATCTGCACACAAATATTTACAAAAGCATTATTCATAATCACCAAAAACTGTAAGCAAGCAAGGATGTCCATTAGCCAGTGAATGGATAAACAATCTCAGATACATCGATACAATGTAATATTATTCAGCACCATAAAGGATTGAGCTAGTAAACCATGAAAGACAGAGATGAATTGTAAATGCACACTGCCAAGTGAAAGAAGCAGCCAAAAAGGTGTATGACTCTAATTATATGACTTTCTGGAAAAGGAAAAGATTAATGGTTGCCAAGGGCTTGGAGGGAAGATTGAAAAGGAAAAGCATATGCATATTTTAGGGAAGTGAAGACTTATTTTGAAACTCTGTGCATACGTGACATCATTTAAAACCTATAGAACTTTACAACACAGAATGATCATCAATATATGTATTTTTAAAAGTCACTTAAGAAAATGAAGGAATTCTAAGATAGAATGCAGATTGTGAACAAACAAGCTAACTGTATTACAAATGTATATAACAACTTTGATGAAGAAGGGAGAGTAGAAGGTGATGGCCTAAGAAACTTTGGAAATCAGTGAGCTTTGTAAGACTAAATACAAACAAATGAAAAAAACATAACTGCTCTACTCTAGTTGATAAAATTATATCACATATGGGAATAGGTGTGAAATTCTGTCACATCTGTGTACGTAAACTGGAATTGAACAGTTAAATAAATGCATGGCAAATGGCAGGAGCCAGGTTTCTCATATTGGAGTGGGGTGGAAGGATTGGGCAAAATAGAGGAAAAATAGAGAAAACTCATGGACACAAACTGTGTGGTGATTGCTCAGGGATGAGGGGATGAGGTAGATGGAAGAGGGTAAAGGGGATAAATGGTGATGAATGGAGACTTGACTTGGGGTGGCGAACACACAATGCAGTATACAGATGATATGTTGTGGAATTCTGCATCTGAAATTTGTATAATTTTGTTGACCAGATCCACCCCAATAAGTTCAATTTTTTAAAAAAATCAGAAAAACAAGTATAAGTAGTGGAGGAGACAGTAGTGATCCATCCAATAATAAATTATAGTTGGAGACATAACTATAAATTCATGTTTAGCTTAATATACGTATAGATGGTTACACATGGAAATGTATACATATAAGTTAGTACACACACATATATTCCCTTACTCTGTCATTGGAGAGGGCCTAGAAGTAATAACACCCTAATAGCAAGAAGCAGACCTAGCGCCCAAATCTTGATTCTTATACCATTCTCCAACAATAAATATGAACAGAATACGATTTTAGTTAATAACAATATATCAATTTGGTCCATTAATGAACAATTATACCTTACTAATGTAAAATGCTAATAATACGGAAACCTAAGTGAGGAGTTTATAAGAACTCTCTACTATCTTCACAAATTTTTTATAATTAAATCTATAACTGTTCTAAACACCAAAGTTTATGTTGAAAGCAAGACAACCAAACACAAAACAAGTGATACTTGTGTAAAAATTCATGTTTGGGGAAACCAATAATCTATAATCAAGAGCAAAGCATAGATATGACCAAGTTCTGTATATGTAGCTGAATAATCACTATATATGCAAATAATCTACCTGTGCTACTTAGTTACCTGGCCTTGTCCTGAAATGAGCCTATTCTTAAATTATTCAATTTTGAGAGTAAAAGTCTATAATTTCACTTTTCTGTCATATAACAATAAATTTTACTCTCTGTAGAGCATCAAAAACTTTATAAATATTGCAACTAGTCCTGGCTAACTTTATAAATATTGCTACTACTTTTACTAAAATCAGAATGCATATAACACCTGTACAGTCATCACCATAAGCCCTGTATGCAACCCGACAGAGGGCAGATTCCAGAGCAGTTTTCAGAGCTGATTCTACAACAAAACCCCTGCCCTTTATCTAATTAACTTAAGCTACTTTCTTACTATACAAGTCCCTGCAAAAAAAGATGGTCTCTAAGTTACCCCTCTTTATGACCATGTCACAAAAGACTCTCATAGTAAGATACCAAGTCACCAAATATGGAACACAGGTGTCTGATGGCACTGTGAATGTAGAAGCATCATCAGTCTCAACTGATTTTTTACACCCTCAAGGAGACAGATAATAGTGACTCAAGCCTTGGGAGCTGAAATGACTTCTTTGTAGTATCGTGGGAGCTGAAATGACTTTGTAGTATCTTGGGAGCTGAAATGACTTTGTAGTATCTTGGGAGCAATATTTTTAGAACTCTTGAAGCCTTCAAAGGGATTATGGGGGGAAGACTGGTTGCTCAGAAGCGGCAGATAATGGTGTGAAGACAGTGAGCATTTCAGCTTCTCTCCTCCTTGACTCCTGATAGAATTCTGCAATGACCAGGCCATGAGTGTCAAAGGAGTCACTTCATGGATGGTCAAATTAATTTTAAGAAATGAAAAAGCTTCTGGAATACCTCTTTAAAGAAGAAACAGCTATTAATGGAGGGAAAAATACTTGGAGGAAACAGCTTCAAAGTCAGCAGTCTAAATTTGCTTCAATAGCAACTTTATCTGGAATACCAGAAACTGAGAAAAACCTGCAATCTGTCCCTTTAAAGACATACTGCAAGATCTCTCATTGTGTTGATTTCAATTTAAACCTTAAGGAGGCATGTTAGGTAGTGCTAGGTAGTGCGTAGCTAGTGAACTCAGATTACACATTAGGATCACCTGAGGAGTTTATAAAAACTTCATTTTGTAAAAATGCATTGAATTGAATACTAAAAATTTATAATTTCTCAATAGTTGAATTTTATCTTAGGAAAAGAACTAAACAAATATTAAACTCATCAGAAGAAACTTCTTTTTGTATCTTCTAGACTTAAGTGAATATGTATATGTATTCTGTAATACTGGATTAGATTTTGAAATAATAATATTAACTTGTATTTTTAATATAAGTAGACTGATATGTTTGTGTGTGTGATTATAAATGGATACACAAACACATATATTTCCTAGTCCTTTCTACAGAAAGGGCCTAGAAGCAATGACAGACCAATAGCAGTAAAACCAAGAACTCAGATCTTCATTTCAAAATATTTTTGTACTTAATGGAACCTGGTATCTGTAAAGAAGCATCTGATTCCAGGGTTAGGGAAGGGAAGGCACATACCTTTTGTTTTACTACAAAGGTTAAGGCATGGGGTTATATCAAAAAGCTCCAGAAGCCAGCTTGAAGAAGCTCATGCTAGCTATATCAGAGGTATTTAATACTAAAAAAAAAAATTTAACTATTCTTTACAGAATAATGCCAGCTTATAAATAAATTAGTCAGAGTGATAGAGAATTATGACCTCTAACTTCCCATAGTATGAAATTGCAAGCCTTTTTGATTATGTTCACTCATAATGAGTCAATCAATGAGTCAAGAGTCTTTAAAACTACATTCTTGAATTGTCATCATTCAGATCGTAGATTATTTTTTTAAAAATAATAGAAATGTGCTTCATGGCAGAATAGGGAGACAACCAGCCCACATGTACAATGATTAATCTGCAAGAAGACACTTCATTGCTGTAGTACTGGGGGTGAAAGTAAATCAGCTGAAACCAGAGATTAGATGCTCTACCTCCAGGTTCACGCGAACAGACATTAGGTTTTATAATATCATTCATTCATTTATTCATTCACCCACCTTATCCACTCATTTATCTACTCTTATATATATATATGTATTTTTATTCATTCATCCATTTATTTATCTATTCACATGTTTATCTATTTATTCATTAGTACATTAATTCCTCCACTCGTTCATTCAGTCTTTCAGTCAAAAATATTTACTGAATCCTTACTATGTGCTAGGTATATTTCTAGAAGCTAGATTATAGAATTAAACTATGCTTATCTCTGCCTTCACAGAGCTTACCTCTAGGAAAAGGCAATAAATGCCAACAAAAATATATTAAAAAATAATTAGTGATTAGTGCTAAGGAGGAAAAAAAAATAAGGATGTAGACTAGCAAATCTTAGGTAGTAAGACTGTGGTAATAGTTTAGATACAGGGCCAGAGATACCTCACTGAATAGGTGATTTTTTAAGTGACTTTTAAAGACTAAGGGGAACAAAGGAAGCAAATAAAAATACTCACATGTGCATATGTGTACCAACACATACATATGCATACACATATATATTTGTGTATACATATATGTATGTGTGCAGATATATAGATTATATATATATTATGTACATATATGTTCATTCAACCCCTCCTTCATGGAAAATGTTGCTACTATATATATTTGTATGTCAGCTGCATTAAACAGTACTTAGCGGCATTGCGGACTTTATTCTGGGACATGTAGATAACCAGTAGGAGTTTTTGGACTAGCACTGACCACAGTTCAAGTAGCATTTACTAAAGGCACTGGAGGTCCAAGCTTTTGGGGTTTATAGAAATAATTGCAGGGTTTGGGACAGAAGAGTGACATGATCTAATTTATGTTTTAAATTTTTTACTTTTACTTCAAAGATATGGTTTCCTGAGATGCAAAGAAAAAGGGTCTGCATGCTATCACCTTCTCTTCCCAGAATCCCATATTAAGTGGAGATACTTCTGTATTCAGGGGGCACAGGACCCTAAACAAGGTATTATATTTTACACTCTTGCTTGCTGGTACGTAGACAAGTCTTCCTAAGAAACTGAAAAATAATTGAACCAGCTCAAATCCCTAGCATTCCAATGTCACCTGGATTGAGTTCTCTGCCTTTCCCAATGACACTATCCCTGCATCTCATTTCTGTCTGCTTTGTTAGCAAGAAACTGCATTCGGAACCAGCCTTGTACATCTCTGGCTTTGAAGGCTGGCCTGCCATCCAGAGGAGTGGAGTTAATTACTTACACAAAGTGACTGAATAACCAAGGGAACATACTTTTGAAGGCACTAATATATCAGCTTTATTGTAACAGGATTTTGTTGGTCCCTTGATGAGACACTATAATACACAAAAGGCAAATTGCGAGCTTAGAAATGTCAAAACAGCAGCCCACCAAAGGAGCTTTGACATCTTAATGAACTATTTTGGGAAGCTCATTGCTCCCACAGTACAATGGACTGCATTTTTATTCAATGTATAGTTCTTCCCGCCCCACATAGTGGAAATTTGACTGGTTTGCAAGTATGCTTCTGTACCTGAAAACAAAATGAAATCTTAGCATTTCTTCATTTGGCTTATCTCTATTTTTACTCTTACCTTCAGCCAACCAACAGGAATAATATTTTCTATGGAACTGTGTCATGACTACTCACCTGCCAGGAAAACACTGAATTCATCCAGTACCTCTGAAAGTATGGCCACTGAGAGACACAAGGCCATTTCCTGTTCCTGCTGCTCCTAGTCCCCAGCTCCTGGAAGTAGCTATTCATAAAAATCATTCCTTAGAGAAGCTAACATAATAAAGCTTCCCTGGGTTTTAGGAGGAAAGGAAATGATCAGCTCCTTGTGGATGGTCTATGATAGATAGGATAATACTCTACTCTTCCTCCCTGCCTTACCCCTGTGATTTCCAGGTCCTTATCTCTGGAATTTGGGCATTTTTTATGTTACATTAATGACAAAAGGGACTTTGTAGCTGGAGTTCAGGTTACAGCCTTTAGGAAGATGGTCCTGGATTACTCAGATGAATTCATTGTGATCACATGGGACCTTTAAAGTAGAAGACAAAGGCAGGAAAGTCAGCTAGAAGACAAAGGCAGGAAAGTCAGCAAGTCAGCAGGAGAGAGAAAGAGAGAGAGAGAGAGAGACCCAGTGACAAACAAAAGGCAGGAGAGACTGATGCATAAAAGGGACTTGTAGGAAGGGCATACAAACCAATGCATCCAGGTGGCCTCTAGAAGCTAGGATCAACCCCCCACAAATGGCAGTTAGCAAAGAAACAGAGATCTTAGTCCCATAACCATAGGAACTGGATGCTGCCAACAACCTGAATGAGCAGGAAAGATATTTTCCCTTTGAGACTACAGAAAGAAGTGCAGCCTGGGAACACTCTGGTTGTACCCTGTGAGACCTGTGGTGGACTTCTGACCTAGAGAATGTAAGATGAGAAATTTGTGTTTTCTTAAGCCCCTAGATTTGAAGAAATTTGTTATGACAGCAATAGAATCTAATCTGTGGTCTATAAGAGGCAAATTCTTTGATAATAGACACTCTGTGAAGTTTAGAAAAGTATGGCAAAGCAAAAGTGAGCAAATGTAATGGGGTTGCATCCTCTACCATTTCTTTTGTCAGTTTATAATTTCATTATAGATGTTAGAGTGAAGACAGAGAAGCTAGGGGAGAAGAGAGATGAGAGAGAAAAACATGGGAAAGAGATAGACACAAAGAAAAATTTCTACAAGTGGTCTTGGGACACCATCATTCACAAGTACTCACCCCAGAGGGAACCTGAGTCCAGTGCTCCCCAGGGAGACTCAGGTCCCATGTAACTCAGAGTATGAGCAGCTTGTTACCCTGTGTTTGATGTAGAAGTGTGATCCTCATGTTTAACAACACATATTTTTCAGGGGTAAAAATGGCCCTTTAATATAAGCCAACTCCATTAACAGACAGTAAGTTAAAGAAAATATGATTTATTCTAATACTGATGGGAAAACTGGCTGTTCTGGGCAACATATTATTTCCATTGCTCTTCACAGGATGCCTTGCTAAAAAACATTAAGGGTAATTGTCAAATAAATATTTACCTTAAAACCTAACCTCAGTTACAGTGATTCCACTGTAAAGATAAAGAATGAGGTAGAACTGTATCTCTTACAGAAACCTTCAACAATGAATTTTAGCTTGAACAACAATTCAGTTATTCCTGATAGTCAGTTAGAAATACAGCTGAGAGTTTCACCAGCTCCCTAGAATGAATCTTGACCTAAAATAAGTTTAACTAGAGGGATGAAAGATCTGTCTCTAAAAATTCCAAGACTCTGAAGAAACAAATTGAAGAAGATACAAATGAATGGAAGAATATACTTTGCTCATGGATTAGAAGGATTCACATTGCTAAAATGTTCTTACTAATTATACAGGTTCAATGCAATCCCTATTAAAATAACAATGGCATTTTTCTCAGAATAGAACAACTAATCCTAAAATAAATGGAACTGCAAAAGACCCTGAATAGTCACAGCAATCTTGAGAAAGAAGAACAAAGTTGGAAGTATTATACTCCCTGATATCAAACTATACTACAAAGTTACAATAATCAAAATAGTATGGTGCTGGCATAAAAGTAGATATATAGGTCAATGGACTGGAGTAGAGAGCACAGAAATAAATCCTCATTTATATAATCAACCTACAACAAAAGAGACAAGGATAGATAATGTAGTAAAGACAATATCTTCAATAATAGGTGTTGGGAAGAGTGGACAGACATATAAAAAAATGAAACTGGACCACTTTTTTATATCATATACAAAAACAAACTCAGAATGAATTAAAGACTTAAATATAAGACCTGAAACCATAAAACTCCTAAAAGAAAACATAGGCAGTAAACTTTTGACATCAGTCTTAGTAATATTTTTGGGGTATGTCTTCTCAGGCAAGATAAACAAAAGGAAAAATAAAGGATTGAGCAAAAAAGAAAAAAAAAACTCATGGATACAGACAACTGTGTGGTGATTGCTGGGGAAGAGGGGCTAAATGGGGATGGATGAAGACTTGACTTATAGTGGTGAGCACACAAAGCAGTGTACAGTCGATGAGTGGTGGAATTGTGTGCCAAAAACCTGTATAATTTCATTTAGTGTCACTCTAATAAATTCAATAAAAAGCCAAAAAAAAAATGGAAGTACATCAAACTAAAAAGTTTTACTCAGCAAAGAAAACCATCAACAAAATGAAAAGAGAGCCTACTAAATGGGAGAAGACATAATCAAATGATACATCTGATCACAGGTATATAAGGAATTCACACAACTTAACATCAAAAAGCAAACAATTCAATTAAAAAATGGACAGAGGGCCTGAATAGACATTTCTTCAAAGAGGACATACAGATAGCCCACAGGCCTATGAAAAGATGTTTAATATCACTAATTGCCAATGAAATGCAAATTAAAACCACAATGAGATACCACCTAACACAAGTCAGAATGACTGCCATCAATAAATCAATATATTATTGAACTATACTCTGCAGACATCCTTCCTAAGGGTCACAATAAAGATCTTCTCACCTAGAACTGTCTTTGTACTAGTCTAATTTTTATAACCTGATATTAACAGCCCAATAATTCACATTCATTTCTAAGCATGAAGCAACAATCAACAAATTATTATGGAGAATTTACCAATCATTTCTAAACAGAAGCACCAATCTAAGAGCTTAGGGTCACCTAACAAAGTATAAGAGGGAATTCCTTTCTTCAAAAAAGAGTCTACTGAGGAGCACAAGATGAGAATTCTCAACATGGAACACAGAAAGACAGAGAGACAGTCACATCCAAGCAAGAAAATGCAGGTCCTAAGCAAAATAAATGACAGTTCAGAGGAAGGTTGTCCAGAGAGAAGGTAGCATATGACCGTGATAGTAACAGTTAAAATAGGGCTAGCAAGGAATGTATATATAAGGAATTTTCGTGAAGGAGAACAGCATGAGAAATATAAGTGAGGAGGTTAAAAAAAAATAAAAAAGGCTACGAAGCATTTGGGAATAATAAATGAATGGATTTGGCTCTGTATGGGACTAAGCTGTGTTGTATGGTGGGGGGTGGGGTGGGCGGGATATGACATAAAAGTATTCAAATTTGTATCAGGAAGTCTTTTCTAACTTGGAAGTGTTGGCAGAAAGTATACAGAGTCTTTCTTTCCTTGTCGCCTTTGATACTGCTGGCCTCATCACATCTAATCCACAGGTGAACACTTCCCCCTATGAACATTTTTTTCTCCCTCAACCCTGATTATTAAGGGTTACCTGAAGCCAGATGGGAATTAGACCTACAAACTTTTTGTAGATCAAATAAATATTAAGTTTTTTACTTACATGCATACTTTTCCAAATGTGTGAAAATACTTCATATTTAATATAATTCAACAATATCTTCAACCAGGCTCAAAAATTGTTATAAAAGCTTTTATGTTCCTATGTTCTGTTTACAGACTTTCCAATAAGAACCTTATGTGAAAATTCTTCTTATAAGAACAATATTTTGAGGACATCACCAGGCAAACATATAGGCAAATCAGATACCATAGTTGTCTATAATTGTTGGAGATGGGTTATAGAATGAACAGAGACCTTGACCCTGAGTGCTATTAGAAGGTTCTAGCTAGATTCTTTATTTTGTTCATGCAGTAGTGAAGGAAACTATATACTCTCTCTAGTCAACTACACATGCCGATTACCAATAAAAGTTATTTCCAACATCTCTTTATTAACTAGCAAACTTTCTTGTATACATTTCAGTAATAATCTATTGATTTAATTACATGGCCCTTTATAATGGGAGTTCATTTAGGATATATCAGTATAGCTTAACATATATATCATAATACATTTTCATACTGATGTATTTTAATGTAATCTACCACATATACAATTCAACACATTCCTTTTAAAAGTAAGAGAAACCCACTCAGCTATTTTCATATTCCATCAGCCAGAATTTGAATACCTTCTCCTTACTTAACCAGTTACTAGAAGGCAGAACACTAGCCAGATTCCCTGAAGGACCTACCCAATGAGAGAAGAGTAAATAAAATGAAAGTTCTGGTAGAAAAGAGGTGAGGTATCAGTGATTGTAGGACTAATAACCCACAGTAACCACTATGTCCCAGAGTTCTCTTCTTTCACTGAAAAAGTATCTTGTCAAAGTTAACTCAATTCCAGATAATCTTGCTCTACTAAAACATAGCTAAGGAATAAGTCCATATGTACACAAACGTCAGTTATGGCATGAATTGCGGCAGGGAGATCGGTGTGCTTTTAGAGGTAGGGTGGGGAAGACAGGTTAGAGACAGACTATCAGAGGGCTTGGGGCCAGTCTTTACACTTGAAGGAATTATACCAAAGCAAAAGGACAGTGGGTTTAAGAGCGCAGGACTCCCAACTCTGCGTCTAATCAGTTGTGTAGCCCTGAAAAGTCGTGGAGCTCTCAGACCCTGTTTTATCATCTGCAAAGCAGATACTACGGGTCGCTCCCAGCATGAGTTGCACGTGACCCCTGAATGAATTAATGAACTTCTCATGCTAAGCACTGTGCCTGACACCCTAGTAAGCATTCAATTAAGGTACCACCAACTAGGTAAATGCCAGTAGTTCTGAGAAAAGCAGTTAAAGCTGGATGGGGAAAACCTCAGGGCAAAAATATCCTCATAAGAGCCTGTAATGGATGATGGGAAACCAGGACTGGCTATCATCTGAAGAAATGCTCACCAGGACCTGTGCTGAAGTCATCCTGGTAGGGGAGTGTGTGCGGTGTGCTCATGTGTGTGGGTGTATGTGTGTGGGGTGACGGGGGTGCGCAGTGGTAGGCTTTTCTACTCATTGGGAACAATATAGTGAGGTGAAAACTAAGCTGTCAGTCATTTTTAAATGGTATCTGATACAGTATTACAGCTTAATGTCTGAAAAAGGCTCCCTTCAAATACTTGACTTCTTATGCACAAAATATTTGCTTAGCATCTAAAACTGAAATTTCTCCGCACACGGACTTTTAAAAAAGTTCAACAAACCATGTATTGCTTTTTTTTTTTTAATCACCTTGAGATTTCTCCCTCTGATTCCTCATAGTCAGTGGTTTGCCAAGGCCAGATATTTTTTCTCATTCAAAAATCTAGTAGCCTGACCTGTAGTGGCGCAGTGGATAAAGCGTCGACCTGGGAACACTGAGGTCGCCAGTTCAAAACCCTGCACTGGTCTGGTCAAGGAACATATGGGAGTTGATGCTTCCAGCTCCTCCCCCCTTTCTCTCTTTCTCTCTTTCTCTCTCTCTCTCTCTCTCTGTGTCTCTTCTCTAAAAAAAAAAAAAAAAGAAGAATAAAAAAAAATCTAGTAAATGGGATCTATCACCAAAGCAACAAAGCAATTTTAATTATAGTTCTTCAAACAAAGCCTCTAATTCTGTTTATTGCAATAAGAAAAATACTCGAGACAATCAATAAATCATGTTTTTCTTTAAAAAAAATTCTAGACAATTCATTAATGTTTCCCAATACACTATTTGGAAGGCAATTTCTGATTCAGGTTAATCAGACAGTCTTCTAATGAAATTTCAGACAAGATTGAACTTCACATTCCATACTTAGAAAACATGTGGGGTCAATACATTTGAGTGCTAATACAGGACTAAGACCTGTGGGATAAAACAGCTGGCTCCACGCAGTTCAACAAGCCACACAAAACTGAAATGAAACACTTCATGCCTCTTTGTTGAATTCTGTTTGCCTTTGATTCTCTTCCCAGTGTAAGGAGGACCAATCATCTGACTTATCAATATGGGCAAAAACAGTAAGTGATAATAAAGTATGAAGATTATAAATACATCCCTGTGACTGCACACATAGGAATATAAACATATAAATAAAAACATGGGCTATTCTTTTCTGAAATATTAACTGGTGCAGTTTTTGGGATCTTGTAAATCTTACACCCAGGAGCCCCTCCCCCACTTATCTGTATAGGCTCGCTTCACCCCATGCTTCATGCTTCCAGGAAGAGAAAGACAAACAGAGCAACTAATTATCTCTTCTTAGCTTTGCCTTTTAAGAGCTTAGGTCCTGCAGGGAGAGAGAAAAGCGCTGGCAGAGACCATGGATTTGGGGACACATGTCAGGAGTCAGAGCAAGGCTCTTAGCCTCCCACAGACAAACAGTGATTCTCCAGGGGAAGGGGAGGGGAGACCATGTAGCAGGGAGGGAGAAGAAAGCTGAGAACCCAAGGGGGGAAATTCATGAGGGAATATTTGCATTTGTTCTAACAATATATTTTTTCCTGTTTATGAAAATCACACCTCTGTGCAAACAAACCACTTTGGAGAATGTGGTGTCAGAGGCAATTTTTTGTAGCCCTCAAACTAGATAGAGTATCCCTGAATTTGGAGTGCTGAGAGACAGAAACAAGAGGGAGGTGACCTACACAGAGAGGCCCCCCAAATAATTCTTATCTTGTCTCCCAAGAATGAGTCTCATTGTCTATGACTAGCCCAGTCTAAAGACAATAGAAATTCCATGGATTTGGGTGACTTCTGAGTGGGACAGTTGGACTGACAGGTGAATGAATCAATAAATCAGTTATTTTCAGAATTCCTTCCTGTTTCTCATACTTGAGAGACAGGGATTAAAAGTCTGGAATGCTGGTTTAGTCCTGAGTTTAAATTAGTAATCTTTTGCTAACTAATTATATGATCTTAGGAAAGTCATTTCATTACTTAGGCTGTGTTCTCCTCTGCAAATGTTGGCGATACCTTCGTTGTGAGGATTACATGAGAGGACGTAGCAAGTGCACTGTGCCAGGCACATGAGTGCTTAATAATAAATGGTACTGCCCACTGTGGTGACTAGTTATTCTCATCAAAATACTTTGGAATCAATCAAGTGTCAACTAGTCAGTTTAGTTAAGCTGGAGCAGGAGATATGGTTAAAAAAGTGGAGACTGAGTAGTTCAAATCACTGGTTCTTTAACTAAAAGTTCAATTTCCTGCAGCAGCCGCATTTGTTGGGAGAATATGACAAGAACTGAGGATGAATAAGTCCTGGTGTCTGCCCTCAGGTGTTCACACGGGAGTGGGAAGGTGAGACGCCCACAGAGTGCTGATATACCTTCATGGCTGTGTGCCAAAGGCAGTGCTACAAGAATAATAATAAGTGAACAAGGAGCAGAGAGGAAGAGGGAACGCTGTCACCTGGAGTGCCTGGGGAGACTCTGGGAAGACAGCAGATGTGAGTTCAGTCATGATTGTGCTGTGGATATTTTCACTCTGGAGAAGAGGGACAAGATGGAGCAGGACAAGCTTCTAGGATCCTCACTGAGAAACAGGGTGAAGGTAGGTGTCTCACCCACAGCCTCATGGCCCTTACAGTTCCCTGTAAGTGGACTGACTTTCAACTGCCAGCCCCCATGATTCTGTGCCTCAGGACTTTCTCTGGCATCAGTGCAGGCAGAAGGGCTAAAAGATTAATATTTATTCCCAGGCAGCTCTTGACATATAATAGTTGATCAATATTTATCCTACCTCCTTCACCCTCCAATCTCCCAAAAATGTCCCATGTAGGATTAAGTTCTAATTGCCCACAGTGATAAGTGTGTGGTTAAATAAAACACTCTACTGGCTTCCTCCCTGTCATCTCACCTCTCTGTCCCCTGTGATAGTCACTAAAGAAACCACTTCCACTGGAACCCTTGCATCAAGTCAAACCAAGACTGGGAAGATGATGTTCAGAGCACAGATTTCTTTAGCACTTTCTATGTGTCTGCAGTAGGCTACCCACTGTAGATTCAGAAAGGGACCAGAGGCACTCCCTGACTAAAGGGAGTTTACAGTCTGGTTGAAAATATGCAGGGCACTGAAAACGAGTTGTGTTGGGATCAACTGGATCATAAGCTCCTTAGGGACTGGGATCATGCCTGATTTATCATTATAGCCCCCTCAGTAATTAGTACAACTCCTAGCACATGGCAGGTGCTCAACTATTTATTGAATAAAAAAGCATGATAATAACAATACAATGCAGTTAAAATGTTATATAAGCCTTCAGGAGTGCTTTAAAATAATAATCTCATTTAATCCTTACTGAAACCCTATTAAATAGGAATCATTGTGCCCACTGAACAAATAACGAAAGCAAGGCTCATAGAAGTTCTCTTGTTATTTGTTAGGTCACCGAGCTGGGGTTGCACCCAGTGCTAGCAGATTCCACCATTATTTCCCTCAGTAGCTATACCATTCTGGCCTTTTCTTCCCTGTAGCCAGGAAAGCAGTTTGTATTTAGGGAGAAATACAAGAAAAGAAATCTGCTTTCGTGTCACCAGGAACTGAAACTATGATGCAACACAAATGTGACCACTAAGTGTCTTCAAACATTTCCTGGACTTTAACAGTCGGGATCAGAATATGTGCTTCGTTGCTTAATCCCAACTTCACTGGGAGAGGTTCTGCTACAAGGAAAGCAGGTACTCATTCCTTAACATAATGATAAAAAGTTAGAACACCAAGACACTGTGCAGAGTATGGTTCCATTACCTCAATGTATAGATGACAAAGAGTTACCAGGTCATGTCACATACCAAAGTTCACAACTGCTCTCTGTGCCAGTCCCCTCTAACACGCCAAAGCAGGACAGCTTCTCCAGGTGGGAAAGGCAGATGCCAGCCTTTGGTCTTCAGTGGCTGAGATTAGGCAAGGAGATGGGGCATCACACTCTCAGCACAGTTTCCCAAACTATCTGGAGGGAAGCACCAGTGTGGCTTTTTCTCTTAATTTCCAATCTTCTACGGATCCAAACTTCTGTAAACTACTGGATGCCACACAACATCAAACAATGCTCTCAACATATCTAAATACTCTCAGTTTCTACACTTACCTTGTCATGGGTCAGGAACAGCTTGTGCTTTGGCATTGGTTCTCTGACTGCCTCCACTCTGAGCAGCACGATACTGGGTCAGGGAAGGCAGGGGGTACACATAAGACAGCACACCGTGCTGACCCAGGCTCAGTTTTTCAAGAAGTGGTATGGTGTTCCCATCTTTTCCTTCAAATACAATCCCTCTGGCAGCAATGCTTTCCTGTTTCCTCTCTGAGCCTCCCCCCAAACTGAACCCTTAAACGGTTTCTTGCACACTCAGAACGCCTTCCTAAAAGTCCCTGACACCTGGATCTCCCCTATCATCCCTCAGTGAAATTGGTCATATTACTCGTCGAAGCTAGGCTCTATTCTCTGCCAAAATAGAACACAAGGCAATCCTGGAGATAAAGTGAATATTCTAAAAACTATAAAACAACAGCTTCTAAAGTAGAGTACTTATATCCTGTGGGGTGTGCAGAATGACCCACTCTGGAAGATGGTAAGCAAATATAGCTTCTGTTTATATTGATCTTTTCTCTCACCCTTTTAAAATGTCTATTTGTAAGGTATCATTTACAGTGTACTTATTGTATCAGCATAGTACACATAACAAACATATGTCAGCGTGACAGCTCTTTTTTATTCCAGACTGCAGTGCTCAATGAAAATAGAATTACTTTATTACCTTTAATGCAGCCAAGATTTGTTGCAATGCCTTGTTTGAAGAGTAGATTCTACAGTCTCTGTATACTCTAGTTCACTGGGTCTGCTGTGGGGCCCAAGAATATGGATTTTTAAGAATTATACCCTCCAAAGTGATTTTGATGCAGTTGCCCCAGGATCACCCTGGACCATAAAGAGGCAGGCCATTTTGTTAGGAGGAATTTATATAATTTTTGCCGTATTTTAATTAATTCATGAGTAAGAACAGAGTGCTGATATTCCTTTAAAAATGGCATTTTAAAGTAATTAAGTTCTACACTTGAAAACAAGGTCACTGTATCTAAAACTCAATGCTTGTTAAGATTCCAAAAGTAGAAATTAAGGGAGAAAAAGTCATTTATTCTGGAAAATGCAAACATCAAAGAGAACATTTTTTTTTATGTGTCCAAATGAATGTCCTGTTGGCCTGCAGAGAAACTGTTAAAATGTGATGCAACAAGGAATCTGAAGCAATTTTTGACTGGCATGGTGCTCAGCTGATAGCAAACCAGGCTGTTCTTGACAGTCCCAGGATTGGGAGAAGGGATGGGCTGTGTATTTGAAAGCCTCCACGTTGGCAATGAAAACCAGAGGAACTCTCACTAATGGGATTGGTATGCCATCCTGAGAACATGTGAGGTGCGAGTTCCAGCTGTGGTTAGTGAAAGGAAAGCCTAGCAAAGGGTAACAGCAGACAGGATGGTCAAGGAAGGATGTCCTACAACAAACAGCAGGAATTCAATTACTGGGCTGAGGTTTGGGGACACACGTGGACTCTTGGCTGGACCCAGTGGGGACGAAGCAGCTTCTCCATGCTGAGTTTATGAGATATAAGGGAGATTATCAAAGCAGGGACTCTAGAACAGCAAAGAAAGGCTGCAGATAGAAACTAGACTAGAGGTGAGGATGTTTGATTTGAAAAATCCAATCAGATGTTCTTTCTCTTGTCCTGCCCCATTGCTTCTATAAATGCAGTGCTGGAGGTCAATTTACATGTCTGAAGAGCCCTGTTTGTAGCAAAAACTGCAAGCCCATCTAGATCATGTTTTTTGCCTCTGAGAGACTAGGACCAGAGTGTTCCTGAAAATGAATAAAATAGCTTGATAAAGAACATATACGTTTTTCTTTAGGTTTAAAAGGAAGTCAAGGTCTGCTCCCCTTCAAATTATCAGAGGCAAAGTGAAAACAATTCTACTTCTTTATCACTTTCGTCCCCATAATTGGGCTCTTCTAATAGAGAATAAATTTTGGAAAGGTAAACATTGTGATCTATCCGGCAACTCTTTCCCTCTCTGGTTTGATATGTATTTTAGTCCTCCTAAAAATACTTTAAAAGTTTGAGGTTGTTAGTATTAGGAATAGACCTCCTTTATCTACATTAATGGGACAGAATTTGCACTTACTGCTCGTAGAGAACATGCAAACATTTTAAGTTAGCCAAAGAGAGGATATAATTTTATTTTCCATTAAGCTTGTTTGCGGAAAAATAGCAAATTCTTGGCCTCAAAACTGCTTTTCATTTCCACTGACAAAACTTATCCATGCCAAATTGTTTTACAATAATTGCAGTTTTTCAAATGGCTTTTCAACAACACTCAAAGATCCATTTTCCTATGAGCATTCTTATTACAATAGTTGAAAAACAAAATTAGTTTGGATGGATCTAACACAAACCCATGGTATAGAAATTGCATTAATTTTCTTTAATCCTAGAAGGCACCTATCGTCATGAAACTCTTATATGCACAATTTTGCAAGTCATTTAGATTGGGAACATTATGCTATAATAATTATGTCCTCCCTGTCTACTTCCATAGAATCAAAGTGCAACTTCTTCCACGCACACTACCCCTATGCAACACTTAGTGAAGTTGTTGACATATCACTCACATCCCCTTGACATTTGCTCTTTACAAACTTGTGGGCAGCTTCTAAATGAATGTGGCGGAAGTCTAAGCCTGAGGGCTTTCCTTGGCTGTAAAAGGCTGCTCTGCCCTCAGGGGGCAAAAACAGAAGATCCGGGGAGTTTATGACCCCAGAAAACACCTTCAACCCAGTAGCTGAAGCATCTGTCGCCCTTCACATGGGATGGCTCTGAGACGTGATCTACAATGTCCCAGAGGACCCAAAGCAACAAGCTGCTCATTAACCTACCTGGGCTGGCTTCCCTTCCATCCCTGCCTCACTTCCCCACTCCCCTACTGATGCTTCCTGGTTACCTCACAATTAAACTGCTTTCATGTCATTGTTTCAATCCTTAGATTCTGGAAAATCCACTTGAGGCAAAAACATTTTCTGAATAAGTTTTAATGTGTCATTTTTATTTCAAAACTATGCTTAACATTAATGCAGAAAATAATGATCTTTCCATTTTCACATGCGATGACCTCAAAGGCATGAAATGGTGAAACCTGTTTGGATGCCAACAATGCACAGCAGGTCCTGGACCTAAAAGGGTAAAGGGACCTGGCCCCTGCCTGCATCACTATAGTCTCAGCCCCATGATGACAAATCTCAGATTTCTTCTCTGCCGATTTCAGAAATGGGGATAGACCCTGCATTTTGCCTTCTAACTTCCACTTTTTAAGGTCTCAAATCCTTCCATGAAAAACTCCAAACCTGTGGGGACTGCATTTGGTACCACAAATTCATAAAAATCTAATGATATCTTTTCAGAAAAATATACATACGCATCTACAGGTAACGTGGCACGTACAATTTCAAAGATCTCCCAGTCTTCTAAAACCCTATGTGCGAATCATTTTAAAGTGTGTAGGCACAGATAGAAATCCATGCTCCAGACCAGGACTGTCCAATAGAAATATAATGTGACACATGTGTAACTTTATGTGATCTTTTCTAATAGTCACATTTTAAAGAAGCAAAAAGACAGATGAATTAAGCATGATACTAATTTTATTTAACCCAATATATCCAAACTATGATTTCAATATATAATTAATAAAAAAATTATTAGTAAGCTATTTTTAGTTTTTTTCATTCTAAGTCTTCAGATTCCAATGTGTATTTGACACTTATGCAAATCCGAATTCAGACAAGCCAGACTGCAAGTATTCAGTAACCACATATGCCTAGAGGCTACCATATTGGACAGTGTGGTTCTGAAGCAACAAGTAGTTGCAGTCTGTTTTCCTGACATTTCTCTTCTCCCTTCACAATGCCCTTCTGCCCTAACAGTACCATATCACCATGGAACACTCCCACTCCATCCCAAGTCAAACATGAACTTACTGTCTTTCACCTTCCTGCTGTGAAACACTCCTACCTAGCATTCCTGTTGACATGAATTAAAAAACCCATTAATGCTTTAGTGCTAACAACTGACAAGTTCTAGAGTAAGACTTGCAAGCAATCTCCTATTCAAATATCAACTCTGACTATTATCTTGTCACTTCCAGTGTTGAGGAAGGCTCTGAGGCTGTATTTTGGACTTAGTGGGAAGGCATGTTATGATTAACTAGTCATGTTGTCCATTAATATACAGTGGGGGAATAGCATATGAGCTATACATACTCTGATAAAAGGTACTCATAATTTATCAGATGTTTCTTAAATAACCCAAACAAACTAGTCTTCAGTGATGAAATTTCAGCCATGTGCACCAATTACTGATCTATGCCTGATTTTTATTATTGCTGTTTTAAAACTTTGTAGACAGAGTAACATGTTAAAATATATTGGCTTGGCCTGTTGTGGCACAGTGGATAAAGCGTCAACCTGGAATGCTGAGATCGCCAGTTAGAAACCCTGGGCTTGCCTGGTCAAGGCACATAAGGAAGTTGATGCTTCCTGCCCCACCTCCCTCCTTTCTCTCTCTCCTCTCTAAAATGAATAAATAAAATCTTAAAAATAAATATATCAATATGGATATAGATACAGATATATAAATAGATATAAATGTAGATATTGATATAGATGTAAATATATCTTCTCCAGAAAGAGAGTAAGCTGATTTATAATACAGATGAGAAAAGAATTTTGAGACGAAAAAAAAAGAAGCTAAAGAAAGTTATATGGCCAAGGTTTTTTGCTAACAGAGATCAGCAATGTCACTGAAAATACTTCTCTGACTACCTCCTTGGAAAAGTTATGACTTGGGTCTCATCCACACACCCATTTTTTAAGTTAATTCTCATGACAACTTTATAGATTGGAGAGGAGAAATTGCCCAAGGGCCAGCCAAAGACCCTGAAGAATGGAAAGTGATTGGCACTCCCAATTGTAAGAGTATTCTCTTGCAAGGTATGACCTCTGGGGACATTCTTCCCACTGGATTGCACCAACATGTCTATTATAGTCTCATTGATCTGGGAAGCAATCCTTTCTACCTTGGTTTGAAAGTGTTTAGAGTTAGAAACCCTTCAAATGGCCTTTTGTTCTCTAGAGCAGAATTAGGTAGTTAATTGGTTCTAATCATGGTAATTAAATCTGCACATTTTCTTTATGTGAAAGAAGGTATTTCCAGGCACCCTCCTCATCTGCTCCATACACTCTATCAATAAATAAGTCTTCTCTTTTACCCTATTTTTAGCCCTTTTCTAAGATTGTGCCAATGAGAAATATAGCTGGACAAAAACACTCTGAGGCTAAAGGACCAGAAATATTTGCTTCCTGCAGAGCTAACTATAGACCATTCAATAAAATAGAGAAGCAAGCAGAGCCCAGATGTCAGTTGGGTTCATCCAGTCCTCTACAATTGAAATAAAATTGGTTAGAGTTCCATCTAATGAATAATGGGACACCTGTCTTCTGTCCAGAATGCTCTGGGAATTTGGATAGGGATGTGTAGATTTCCCTTAATCAACTTTGGCTGAAAATTCCTGATACTAATGAATTAGTTCAGTTGATAGACTTCTTTATTGCAGTATTTTTGCTCCAGAACTCTCCATAATGGATGCCACCCCTTATTTGTTTTACTCCCCCAATTCCACTAGCACTGGGCTATGCATACAGCAGACAAAGGACAGTAAGCAGCAGAAAGGAAACATTACATCATTAAATCATTATATCAAATAACAGAACTGAATGAGAGACATTCCTGTTTGGGGGAATATGGGACAATACCCCAGCAAGAATTTTGTTTCGTACATATGTACCCTGATTTATTGGTGTCACCCCATTAAAGTTAATAATAAATAAATAAATAAATAAATAAATAAATAAATAAATAAATAAATAAGAAAAGAAAAAGAATTTTGTTTCATCCTCTGTGTTACTTGGTCCGACCTCTCCATCTTCTTGAATTCTTCTCTCTTGCTACACACCCCATCATGCAAGCTCCCACACATTTCTTATACAGGACACCTGAACTACTTCTTTGTATTAAGATCTCTTTGCAGACCAATTCATTTAATATCCCACCGAGAGAAAAAACTGATCATTCTATCTTTTATTTCTAACATTGAAGTTCCCTACAGGTGCCAAATGTTTAAATCACAGGAAATGTATTTATTTTTACCTTGTCTTTGATCATGTTTCCCAGAGGCATATCCTGGGATGAGAAATGTATTAAGGAAGAATTTCCAGGGGAGACTGGTAAGCACAATAGGGAACAGATAAGGGGAAGAGCCAAAGAGAGGTGAGATCTCATGCAGAATCTTCAGAGGCCTGGTCCCCCACAAAGCTCTGAAGCATCTGCTGTGCTGAAGAGTTGTCCTCACTAGAGAGTACCTGGGAGTCCTTGGCTGAGGGCCACCTGCCACTTCCTGGGCATTTGTCAGTGCAGAATGGCTCAAATAGCTTGAAGGGAGAACTCCAAAGATAGGCTGTGGGTGCTGGTTGTTAGAATCAAAATCATACAAGGAAAAATGCACAAAACATTAAATATGTAGCAATCCAACAGGATCTAGTTAGAGCACCAACATTGCCTATGGTACTCTGCTTCATAAGAAATGTTTAAGCAGTTAGAATATCTCGGCATCTCCTTCCTCCATGTGTTCAGTACACTATCATACACATACCCAGGCATGACAGTATCCAGACCTGGCTCTCTGTTTTGTATCCCCTCACCACTTCCTCCTTCAGAAAAATTTACCCATCCAGTGTCAGGTGACCTGATATTTGGACCTGTCCTGTACTGCATTAGCTTGTCTGATCTTCAAGTCTCTGGACCTAAATGTTAACATGTGATACTTCCTAAGTAGCATGCATAGTTCAATTAATGCCTATCCCAGAAATTATATTCTAAGGAAATGACTCACAAAAATGGTGTCAAATTAAAGACAATGTCATGCAAAATAGAAGAAACAGTTTTAAGTAGGTGGGTTTTTTTTCTTAAGTGAGAAGCGAGGAGGCAGAGAGACAGACTCTTGCATGCACCCCAACCGGGATCCACTGGCAAGTCCCCTATGGGTAATGCTCTGCCCATCTGGGGTTGTTGCTTTGTTGCTTGGCAACCAACCTATTTTTAGCACCTGAGGCAGAGGCCATGGAGCCATCTTCAGCACCTGGGGCCAACTAGCTCTAATCGAGCCATGGCTTCAGGAGAGGAAGAGAAAGGGAGGAGCTAGAAAGATAGAAGCAAGAGGGGGAGGGATGGAGAAGTAGATGGTCCTGACCGGGAATCAAACCCAGGATATGCACATGCAGGGCCAATACTCTACCACTGAGCAAACTGGCCAGGGCACCTAAATGGACTTTTTTAATTGTTTCTTTGAAACAAGCAAATTCTTCCCACCACAACTAATATCTTGGTAATGATAGAAAAATTAGTAGTAGCTACTTACGATGGCTAACTATATCCCAAGCATGATACTTAGATAACTGGATCTCATTTAATACAATAACACTATGACGTAAGCATCACAATCTTCATTTTATAGAGAATGAGGAAAACTGTGGCTTAAAAAGTTGAAAGAATTTACCAAACAGGAGCAGCTAAAAAGTAGCAGAGTTAGTATTCAAACCTTGACAAATGTGAAACCAAAGTCCTTGTTGGTCACAAAGCTATCTTGCACACAAAAGATAACTTACATGACTCTCAAAATCAAAGGACAAATCAGTAACCAGATATCAGGGGTAATGAAAGATGTAAAAGATGGGCACTGAAAGGTCTTCATGAAAACCCTAATGGACAACTCAAATCTGAGCTTTTTAATTAAATATAAATATGTGCCTATGTTGTCAGTTGTTATGCATTGCTTTGTCACTCACACACTCATTCATACACACACACACACACAACTCTACTCTTCACCTTCATCTTATAGAAACACTAGATAAAATTATGTAAGAAAGGTAGGTTCAAAACAAGCTTCCTAAGAACATTTCTTAAGGCTCTCGTCTTCTAAGATGACTAAGAGAAACTGAAGAAAATGAGAATACCATATCCAACTTCTCTATATTTTGTTAAAATTTGAATCAAAGAACTTATATCTCTATAAGTTACATAAAACTGTGTGAGCACTTGCATGTTATAGGTATCCACTGTGTAAATTTTCAGAACACAGGATTTCAGAAAAATAAGTCCATAAAATATTATAAAGCACAAAAGAATTGAGATGCAATGTTTGCTGCTGCTGGGCAATTGACAACTGCAAACAATTGACAGAAAGTGAAAAATAATTTCCAGAGCCTTCTGAGATGACACTCCGATGATAAATGTTTAATAAAAATCACATCAGTGTTAAAGAAATTGATTGTTACTGGCTGACCTTTTACCTCAAACTACACTATTTTTAATAATGTTTAAAACATTTCAAAGGCAGCATTATAATATATCTAATTTTATGGCCTTTAGTCCTCTCCATGAAAAAATTTCATGGTGATGAATGGCAAAAGGAGAAAATATAGAACACGGTTCTGAATATGTGAATGAGCCCTCTATCTGCAGGAAGGACAAGCCAGTTACAAGTGTTATGCGTTTGGAGGTTGTTACCTATCCTTGGAGAAGTCTTACGATGATCCGGAAACAAAGAGTAACTATGGAAGAGGCTTCCTGGTTTGCAAGATCTGGAAACAGTTGTTGAAACTCAACTTTTTCTGAGTTGAGCAAAACCTTCTGATTTCTTACGATTGATCAGGAAGGAAAACAACCTGATTTACAAAAACACTAGGGAAGAATATATGTGGTCATGTTCCTTAGTGTGAAAGAATGTGTGTGTCAGTGGATGGAAGAATAAGAAGGAAGGCGGGTAGGTCTAGATATTCTGATGTTTTTTTAAAAAAATGTAAGTTTTTGATTTTCCCAAACATTATATGTATCTGTGTTCCAAGTACTTGGATTGTATAACAACTTACTCTCCAGCACCATGTTATACAAAGCAACCATTTATTATGCTCATGAATCCCGCAGATCAGGGCACAACAGGAATGGCTGTCTCTGCCCCACATGTCTGGGGCCTCACAGGGAAGACTTCAAGGAGGCAGGGGTCAGCAAATTTCACTGTAAAAAGCCAGTTAGTATATGCAGCTTTGTGGGCTGAAATACTCTTTGTCATGACTACTCAATTCTGCTGTCTTAAAGGAGAAGCAGAAATTGAGAAAATATAAATGAATGCATGTGTGTGGTTTGTCCCAATAAAACTTTATGTAAAAAACAAAATAAACCAGGCAGCTATCTGGATTTGGCTCCCTGTGACCCCTAAAGGCTCTCATTAACTTGCATCTCAGGAGTTTGATCACGTGGCGGGGGTGGGGGTCATCTCAGTACTTCCGTTTTTGGACAGTCCATGTAGTTGTACTCCATTTGGGATAGTTTGGGCTTCTTCTCAGCATGGAGGCTGGGGTCTGGGATCCCAGGATCTGAATCCTGGTAGGGAGGAAGGGTAAGAGAACCACAGAGAGACCATATCTATCACCTTGTATAACCTAGTCTTGGATATCATATAACATGACTTCTGCCTCATTCTGTTTGTTGAGGCAGTCACAAAGTTCAACACAGGTTCAAAAAGAGGGGAAATAGACCATGCTTCTTGATGAGGAGAAGCAAATTTTAAATAGGACATGTGGAACTGAAAATACTCTTCTGACAATTTGGGGAAAATATAATTTTCCATGGTCTCATTCAACAGACCAACAAATTTTCATGAGACCTATACTAGCCATATATAAAAGGCAATATCTGCCTTAGATAATACAACACAGAATGAAAAAAACAGCTTACAAACAGACTTGAAAAGATAATATAATATATAATATTACTAAGGTATAAAAAAATAAAGCATGAGAAAACTACAATAACATAATGCCAACATAGTTTTATGTTGTAACATTTACACTGGTCTAGAATATGGGTCATCTGGCCTGCTGCCTGTTATTATATTTTTTAATAAAATATTATTGGCACACAAACATGCTCATTTATGTATAGTCTATGGCTGCTTTTGCACTATAACAGCCAAGGTGAATAGTTCCAACAGAGATCAGCTTGCAAAGCTGAAAATACTCACTGCGTGCAGTTCATTACAGAAAACAGCTTGCCAACCACTGATCTAAAAGGGACAGTTTTCCAGGAGAGAGAAAGAAAGGGGAAGAGGGAAAGTGTGTGCAAACGTGGAAACCGCAAAGCCCAGGCTGGGCTCAAAGGTCATCTGTGTTTGTTAACTATGTCAACCAAGAACTGTTCACGTTTTTACATCTTCACAACAATATTCAGACATTTATTTATGCTGGGGTAGTGAACATTCATCATCTGTAGACTAACATAGCTCTGTGTGGAGAAAGATTAAGAAATTCATAGGAATTCAGAAAGAACTGCTAATTTATCCACCAGAGATTTTTTTTAAATGCTTGCAAGTATCTACTAGACACTTGCCACCTTGGACGTACAACTTCTAAAAGGCTGAAGGGTTTTGCTAATCTCAGGGCAGAACCAAGTCATACTTCCCCCTACTCATTCCCTTTGTTACTTGGCATTTTTTTCCCTCCCTGCCCAAGAAAACAGCATGAATTCTGGAATCAGAATACACAGGTTTAAATCCTAGCTCTACTACATACTATAGTATATATAATCTTGGGCAATTTACTGCATTTCTCAATGCCTTGATTTTCACCTCTTTAAAGGAGGACAATAATAGCATATTCTTTGGGTATTGCACACTGCAGTACCAGGCTTTATACAAGATGAAATAAGTGTGGCTCTACCCTCTCTGCACTTACTGCACAAAGTCTAGTGGAGGAAGAAATTTTTTTCCTCTTCCCATCAGGAAGGTACCTGAGCAATCAGGTTACTAACTCAGGGGCTTTCTCTCTCATCCCTTCACCAAAACATGAATTCTTTCTCCACTAAGCTGTGCCAGTTTACAACTTGTGCTGCCCACTCAGGTTCTTAATAGTACTAATACCTCTGTTCTCTGCACTAGGAAGATTTCAACACAATCTCCAGCACCTGCCTTCTCTCCAATCATACTGCCTCCCTCCACCCCATGACAGCTTCACTCTACTGTGTGCGTCTTCCCTCAGTTCTTACACTAGCCCTTTGCCCTCTGCTCTGCTCCTTCCACTCCTCAGTATTCCCCCAGTGGTGGAGTTTAACCAGCTAGCACCGGTGCAGCAGACCGATACCTAATTTTTTGTTGAGTTTGGCAACTGGTTGTTAAAATGGTACTTGTAATCAGGGTTCTCTCTACAGTGGGCACCTGGGCAGCTACCCAATGTGGAAATCACAAATTTACATTCCTTACTCTTTTTTCACGTTCATCTGCACAACAGTGTATTCTAAGCACCTGTAGTAATGTTCATTCCATCCACAGGTGAAAATATTGCAAGTGAGGATGCCCATCAAGAAACTATGGAAATATCTTAACAGTTTTGTTGTTTTTGTCAGGTATTATTTAATATTTTTTCATTAATATTGTAATATTCTTTCTTATAATCTAGCTGTGTGTACTTTTTTATTGTTCTTATTTAAGTGTTAAATGCAAGAAATAATAAACTATCTTTCAGTATATATTTTTTATACTTAAAATGGTCATTAGGGCAGAGAACCGATTAGTAAATTATTTGAATCCCACCACTGTATTCACCTACTTGGAGCCATAAATTATGTGCACTTAAGACAGTAATGAAAAGGAGAATGAGTCAAGGGCCAATAAACAGAACAAAATTTTTATGACTTCCTCCCATTGCTTTTAGGATAAGGCCAAATGCTTAATATGACCTTCAAGGTTTTGTATCATTCGGGCCCACAATACATAAATGTATCAACCAACACAATGTTATATCAATTATGTCTAAATATAAATACATAAACATCTAGACTGTAAATAGGGTTACTTTCTTATCTGTGATTAATATTATCTCACCAAAGGAAGGCACCTATGAGTTCTAAAGATAAACTAGTTGTGTTCCTTTACTGAGGTAGAATAAGTCTCCAAAAATTGCTTTATTCCCATCTCTTTCCAATTTCCCAAACAAGTATTAGGTCATAAAATGCTTCAAAATCACTTGACTGTGGCTTATTTATGTTTTTAATTACCTTGTTAGCATTTTGTTAGCATGTTTTTTAAACAATATGAATGCTTGTTAATTTTTTAGATTAAAGATATAAATCTGAAATGTAACTGTAACAACACATGAACCAGATTAAAAACAGAATACAATTTAAAAATATTAGTAGCATACTAAAAATATCAGCTATCGCAAAAGTATGTCAAAAGATGACATGGACAGTAGAGCTCGTGAGTTCTGTGCAGTAACAATACACCCAGAAAAACAGTAGATGGGGCATCTTTAAATAAACTACTTTCAGGAAAAGGATGTGTTGTAAATTATAGTATCAAAACTGTAGTAAAAGGAATTGGATGTTCTAAAGGTTTATAAATTAAAGTACAAATGAGAACTTTAAGTATCATTCATTATCCTGGCTTCACAAAGGAGACTTGGGAAGTCAGTCACAATAACCATGCTACGTTGCAGAAAAACAGCAGAATCAGGCTCCAAGAAGAAATCATTGCTGATGGGGAAAGAAATACCCATCAAAGGCACTGAGAGAGTTGTTTTGTTTTTTAAGTCTAGATGGCAGAATTACAGATAACTTTATCTTCTTTTGGATGTTTTTTCGCATTCTCATTTTTCTAAATTTCAAAAATATAAAAGGAAAAACAACAAAGAAACAATTTAAGTACAAAAATATATATATACAATATTTCTAAGTCAATACTTTTCCAGACAGACAGAAAACACTTTTATTTCTTCATTTGCTTGCTTCACATAGTTTCTGAGAATCTACCACTTTGGGGACATTGTCCTCAGTCCTGTGAATACAAGATGCCACCAGTCCCCTGCTCTCTTCCACCCAGGGAAGGAGATCTGGACACCGGGAACAGTGACGGGAACCAGCCCAGTGATTTAGTCAGCAAGCCACTGCTCACACAAATCAAGTCAGCCACAATCTCCACTGAACAGTGTGTGTATTCAGTAAACATTTATTTACTGAATACCACCTCTGTGCCAAGCACTGTGCTAGGCACTCTGGACATATCAGTGACCATGACAGAGACTGTCCTTGCTTATAGGGGATCACCAACACACCCGACAGATTAAATGCAGAAACCTATAGCATTTTTCAAGGTGGCATTCATTTCTCAAAGCAACACCTTAGTGACTCTGTTGGATATTTCTTTCCTGATGACCCTGACTGAACTAAATTAGTTCAACCCTTGACTGAGCAGAATATCAGTTAGGATTCCATTGGTCTGAATGAAGCAAAAAGCCCCAATACTGTGGTTTACTCACTTGGGGGTTATTTTTCTCACATATATACACACACACACACAAAAAAAAAAAATCAAAGAAATTAGTTCCGAACAGCTGCGGTAGCCCCTTGATGCTATCAGAGATGTGGGCTCCTTCTACCTTTCTGTCTTTCCGTGAACTTGTAAGAGAGGTGGTATTCAGCAGTATTTCTGATCAACAAAAGTAAAAATAGGAGTCATACACTGGTTAGCATCAACCTGTAAGATACAGAGAAGAAATATCCGAAAGCATAACTTTAATAATACAGAGGCCAAAAACTGAAAAAGTAATTCTCTATCCAAGATTGCGGAAATGAAGAAACTAACCTGGGTGATTTAAGTGGCTCCTAAAGAGGACAGAGATGTATTAATGAGTCGTTCGTGCATGGGTAGGTGCCATGCATATAGATAACCAATCAGGAAAATTGAGGCCAAATATTACGAAGCAGCAATAATCAGTAGTTACCTGGCTCCCGCCTAGTTGGTAGCATTCTGCCAAGTACTGCCCATACCCTTTCATTCATCCAACCACAACTTTTACCATCCAGACCCCCGTGTGATATAGACAGCCCAGTCAAATGGGCTTTCATAAAGCCGTATTTACACGAGAGGGCAGCAGGGTTAAAGAAAATGAAGGAATTGGGCGAACTTTCATCACTCCTGTGCAGAAGGGGCCATGGTTGAGTGATGTTCTGGGACCCAGAGAGAGTGCGTCTGACTGTAAGAAAGTACCAGCCAGCTGGAAAGTACAAGCCAGTACTGGCTTGTGGTGGCACAGTGGATAGAGCAGCAGCCTGGAATGCTGAGGCTTCTGGTTCAAAACCCCAGGCTTGCCCATTTAAGGCACATAAAAGAACCAACTATTTTGAGTTGATGCTTCCTGCTCCTCCCCTTCCCTTTCTCTTTATCTCTCTCTCTTTCTCTCTCTTTCTCTTTCTCTCTCATCAATAAGTAAAAGTATCCTTAAAAAAGAAAGTACCAGGCCTGACCTGTGGTGGTGCAGTGGATAAAGCGTCGACCTGGGAACACTGAGGTCGCCAGTTCAAAACCCTGCACTGGTCTGGTCAAGGCACATATGGGAGTTGATGCTTCCAGCTCCTCCCCCCTTTCTCTCTCTCTATCTCTCTCTCTCTCTCTCTCTCTCTCTCTCTCTCACTCTGTGTCTCTTCTCTAAAATGAATTAAAAAAAAAAAAAGAAATTAAAAAGAAAGTCAAATGAGCCTGCACTTAAAAAAAAATTTTTTTTATTAAAAAAGAAAGTACCAGTCAGCAAGATGTGTTCTTTCTGGGAGGGCCCCACCCCCCACCCAACCTGCCCTGATCCCCCTGGGAGCACACAGGGAAATGCAATCTGCTTATCCTACTCTCCTTCGACACTTAGACCTCCTGCTGAACCTGTCTGGAAAGCCCAGTGACAGGAGGCTGGGTCAGCTTCCTCGGCCACACTGCAAAGTGGAAAAGGGAGAAAACGGACCTGGAGAGATGAACAAATGATCTCCAGCATGAACCCTACCAGGAGGCATTCGTTTATTCTGGGTTTACAGTGGTAGACACAGCGGCTCAAAGATGTCAGCGAACTCCCCTGAATAGCCAATCTCAAATCAGTCCTGACTCCAGAGCCCCATCAGTCAACCATCAAACTATACCATTGCTCAACACAGACTTTAATGGCCAAAATAACAATTGACTTTCAATCCCTAATCTCACGATGGTCTACTTTTGTATAGTGTATCCCAGGACTCAAGTCTACATAGGGAATTTACCCCAACATCCTATCACCTAAGCTACAGAGCAATGATTCTCAAAGCCTGGTCCCCAGGTACGCAGCATCAGCGTGGGAGACTCCTGTTGTATTAGGCGTGTGCATACTCACCCCCAGGTCCCCACCTACTGACTCACAGCTCTGGGGTGAGGCCTGCATTGTTAGCAGTCCCTCCAAGTGATCCTGATGCGTGCCCAAGTTGGAGAATCTACACTAGAGTTTGTTTCTTCCCAATAGAACACATGAATGAACACCACCTCTCCCAAACCTTTCAGAATTAGCAGCTGCATCCACGAGGACCCCTCAGGTTAACATACACAGTGTGCTGCCCTGTTGTAAGGTACCAAAAAGCTGCAAATTCATATTGATATTTGTATGGCCAGAAGCCACCATCATGGCCATTCACATGCAGGTTCACATTAGATTCGGACAGTCAGTAATGAAACAATGGAGCCAAGGACTGGCGAGCCATCAGCTTTATTTTATTTTATTTATCTATTTTTTTCAGAGACAGAGAGAGAGTCAGAGAGAGGGATAGATAGGAACAGACAGACAGGAACGGAGAGAGGTAAGAAGCATCAATCATTAGTTTTTCATTGTCATTGTGACACCTTAGTTGTTCATTGATTGCTTTCTCACATGTGCCTTGACTGCGGGCCTTCAGCAAACCGAACAACCCCTTGCTGGAGCCAGCGACCTTGGGTCCAAGTTGACAAGCTTTTTCACTCAAGCCAGATGGGCCCGCACTCAAGCTGGCAAACTTGGGGTCTCGAACCTGGGTCTTCCGCATCCCAGTCCGACGCTCTATCCACTGCGCCACCGCCTGGTCAGGCAGAGAGCCATCAACTTTAATCCTAACTTGCACCTGGCAGGCAAGTAAAAACACACACTGGGCTCAAAAATCTACTCATTCAGTGCTCACAAAGCTACTGACTTATCCGAGTTTCCTAGCATCAAAGATTTCTAGCTCACCAGACTTATTCACCTCTGTTTCCCATCTCCTTCTCTATGCACAAACTCTGCACAAACTGGCTTTTTCTTCAGCACTCTGTCATCTTGGCTGCTTCTCCTGGCCTCCACATGGCCTTAATCTGCTCTCTTCTCTAATACTAATCTCAGGAACCCAGAGAGAGCAAGCTCCTGGCCTGCCCCACTTTATAGTGTAGAATCAAGACCTTTAACCCAATTATACAAACAAGGAAGTCTCTGATACAAAGTCACCCATCTGAGGCCTAATGGGATTCCTCATGAGAGTGCACCACCCCACATCATCCAATCAATCAAGGGTGTAGGGAAAAGCTTACTCTTAAAACTAAGCCTTAGGCTATAACAACCTGGCCTGCCCTCAGCCTGTCCCCCAACACACATTAATATCAACAGACTTCCATGTGGGCAGCGCCATCTTTAACAAAGTGAGCATAATATATTTTCTCTGCCCAACAATATTCTAGGAAGAAAAGGTCAGGCTTTCCTGTCCTTCCCTTGGAAACTGGAGGAAAACGAATGTAGAAGTCTCCTTACAAGGACAACTAGGGTTATTTGGTCTTAAGGTCTCTGAAAGGATTAAGGTTATCTGAGAAACTTCTTCCCTTTCAATAGGAGACAGGATTTACATACCATCTTGCATTGATTGTAGTTCCTCCCTTTCCTGGAATCTTGGCTAGGGAGGGAAGAGGAACACTGAAAGGTCTGTAAATACCTTTGATTGTGTTACCTTGAAAGTCTTAATGTTTCTGTGTATCCCCTAGACAAATGTTATAATCTAGTTAATGATTGTGCCATAATGTCATGCTCTCCCCAGCCGGCGTGTGATCAAGGGTATATAAGCAGCCCCTGAACTATTTTTGGGACTGCACGATTTGGGCCTGATGCCCCATGTCAGCCATATGCGGCTGGCATATTAATAAATCTCCTCCTTTAATAAAACTCTTCAAAATTTATCTGGACTGGGTGTCTCTATGTGAACTCGATGAAATGAGGTACAGTGCCTTTCCAAATCTGGGGTGCGGTACTTTACAACACACCCATGTTGGGCAGATAAAACATATTATGCTCACTTTGTTAAAGATGGCGCTGCCCACATGGAAGTTCGTTGATATTAATGTGTGTTCTGGGACAGGCTGTGGGCAGGCCGGGTTGTTATAGCCTAAGGCTTAGTTTAAGAGTAAGCTCTTCCCCACACCCTTGACTGATTGGATGATGTAGGGCGGTGCACTTTTCTAGGAATCCCATTATACAGAGACTTCCTTGTTTGTATAATTAGATTAAGGGTTTTGATTCTATGGTATGGAGTGGGAGAGACCAGTAGCTTGATCTCCCTCTCTTGGTTCCTGAGTTCCTGAGGTTAGTATTAGAAAGGAGAGCAGAGTAAGGCCACGTGAAGGCCAGGAGAAGCAGCCGAGATGGCAGAGTGCTGAGGAAGAAGCCAGTTTGTTAAGAGTTTGAGCTGGAGGAGATGGGAAACAGAGGTGAATAAGTCTGGTGGGCTGGAAACCTTTGATTCTAGGTGTAAAGCCTGTAGTCAAGGCCGCCATCACAGCAGCCCGACCCACGCAGATTCGCATTAGATTTGAACAGTCAGTAATGAAACACAGGAACCAAAAACTGGTGAGCCATCAGCTTTAATTCTAGCTTGCACCCAACGGGCAAGCAAAAACACACACTGGGCTCCAAAACCCACACATTCAGTGCTCACAAAGCTACTGACTTATCCGAGTTTCCTAGAATCAAAGGTTTCTAGCTCACCAGACTTATTCACCTCTGATTCCCATCTCCTCCTGCACAAACTCTTAACAAACTGGCTTCTTCCTCAGCACTCTGCCATCTCGGCTGCTTCTCCTGGCCTTCACTTGGCCTTACTCTACTCTCCTCTCTAATACTAACCTCAGGAACCGAGAGAGAGAGAGCTAGCTACCGATCTGCCCACTTTATAGCATAGATAATCCAAACCTTTAATCCAATTATACACACAAGAAAGTCTCTGATACAAAGCCACCCATCTGAGGCTTAATGGGATTCCTCAGGAGAGTGCACCACCCTACATCATCCAATCAGTCAAGGGTGTGGGGAAGAGCTTACTCTTAAACTAAGCCTTAGGCTATAACGACCTGGCCTGCTTACATTACAACTTTTTCCCCCACAGCCATCACAAGCATAAGGGCAAATAATATCACCTGGGTGACGGGTTTCCATGTGGGCAGCACCATCTTTAACAAAGTGAGCATATTATATTTTAACTGCCAAACACTAGGAAACTCGGATAAGTCAGTAGCTTTGTGAGCACTGAGTGTATGGGTTCTGGAGCCCAGTGTGTGTTTTTGCTTGCCCGCTGGGTTCAAACTAGAATTAAAGCTGATGGCTCACCAGTTTTTGGCTCCTGTGTTTCATTGCCGACTGTTTGAGTCTAGTGTGAACCTGCACGAGTCAGGCTGCTGTGATAGTGGCCTCGACTAATGGCTTTACAACCCACCTGCAAATGGAGAAGATATGCAAATTTAAATCTAGGCAAGGAGGTGCCCAGACTACGGTGGTGCTGGCTGTTGCCCTATTTTCCAGGTAACCTGAAGTGGCCTAATTCATGAAAGAATTGGTCCCAGTTGCTGAAGAGGGAAGATGAGGAGCAAGCCATGAACAGCTCTAATCCTCTTCCTGTCAAGCTGTGTGTTTCGTCACAGTTTGGGATAAACTGTTTCCTGTTCCCTGAAGACAAACCGGTACATGGCACTTTGCACATAAATATGGATCACCCTGAGTGAAGCTTCTATTTTTAGATCCCTGGTAATCCCACTGACAGACTCCTGGGGGTTAAATAATCACTTCAAAACTGTGCTTTTCCTGCTGCTCTCCATGATGTGAAGTGATTCTTAGAGTTCAGAATTCACCAGAAACACCTCAGGAGCTTCTTAAAATGAGGCAGCCCCCAGGCCTCACCTCAAAGTCTGATTTTGTGCACTGGGGGCAGGGCGCAAGCTTCTGCATACTTACCAAGCTCCCTGGGAGATTCCCGAGTGCCTGTGCCTCACAACACCCTGCATGACACTGAGCAGTCAAAGGTGCAGGCCCAGGAGCCAGACAAACCTGGGTCCACATTCCAACTCCACCTCAACAACAGCCATTCCCTGAAGAAGGTACCTCTTTGTACCTCTGATTCTTACTTTACAATCCTGGGGTAACATAAAGTACCTATATCATAGACTTGGTAAAGCCTAAAGAAGACACTCCATGCCAAGCGCTTAGCACAGTGCCCAGCACATAGTAGTTACTCATTAAATACTAAATGTGAGCCGCATGTTATTGTTTCCATGCTGGTAATGATGATTATCAACGTTGTCTAAATTACATTGATCAGAAAAGAAAAAAGATGACATATCTGTACCTTCTTCTTCCAATAATACCCTTCTGATGTGCCGGAATCCTAACATAGGTTGTCTCTTTGTATTATATTTCTTAGAAAATAAAAACGAATTTTAAAAGGTGGTACTCGCCCCCATCGTTGAGTAGGGGACATGATGCAATCGTGTATTAGGGGGCTGCAGAGGGAAGCAAACCCTCAGCTCAGTCTCAGCTCCCCAACGGGGTGGGCGAGGGCAGGAGAGATGCTGGCAGCATGGCTGGATCTCACAGGGTGTTCACGGAGCTGTGGACGGCAATAATGGCAGTGAACAAGCTTTATCAAAGTGTGATGCACAAAGTAAACGCTGGCAGTGAGTCTCAAACTCTTCACATTTTAAAGAATCTCTGTGTTGGGCAGATAAAATATATTATGCTCACTTTGTTAAAGATGGCGTTGCCCACGTGCAAGTCCGTTGATATTAATGTGTGTTGGGGGACAGGCTGTGGGCAGGCCTGGTCGTTATAGCTGTAAAGCCAGAACGAAGAACCGAAACAGCCAAATGAGCAAAAGTCAGGCTTTATTGGGAGGACTCCGGGCGAGTTCACTGACCCTCGGATGTGAGTCTGTGAAGGAGCACCCGTGGAGGGTTTTTGGGTTTTTTATATCTGCAGAGGGGGGGATGGTAACGGTCGACCGGTTTGGTGGGGCATGCAGTTCATGGAACAGCCTTGGGGACAGATAGTTTCGAGAATTTGGATGTGTGCAGTTTGAGCAAGATTAACAACTATCAGAAAGCTCAGGGCCAGGGAGGGTTTCACTACCCAACCCAGAGGCAACTACCGGACATTCCTGGCTCTTTGGTATAGGGAGTGGGGTGACGTAGTCTTTCTGGCTGCTTCCTGCTGTATGGGGGCGTCGTTAGGGGAGGGGTAGGAAAGAGCCAGAGCAGTACGTATCCGCTATGATGGGCAGGGGTTGGTACTGTTGCAGCATCATCTGGTTGACCGCTATCCTGGTGATTTCCTGAAATTGGGTCTGCAGGAAGTGAAAAAGACAAGGGGTAATCAGTAAGATTAGTCCAATTATGAAAATGGGTCCTATGAGTGGAGCTAATAAAGAATACATGGAGGAGTTCCACCAAGATGAGGCTGCTGCTGAGAATTTTTGCTTCTGGAGATCAGAGCTGAGTTTGTGGAGGGCTTCTACCCTGGTCTCTACAAGGCTGGATTCGTTGATGTAGTAGCAACATTCTTCTTGCAGGAAGACACAGGTGCCCCTGTGCTTGGCCGTAAGCAGGTCCAGGGCTCGCTGGTTCTGTAACGAGACTTGGGCGAGAGAAGTTATTTGTCTCTGTAGGGAGGCTACAGTGGGGGTATCCATATCCCAGACCTTAGGGTTGACTCCAGGTAGAAGCTGGACTCTGGGGTCCGAGTCAGGCCCAAGGTCGGGATCTGGCACCAGTGCTAATAGGAAGGCTTGCCTGGGGGAGAATGAAATGCTTGCCTGGAGTTTGGACAGAATGTCTCTCCCCAGGAGGGGAACTGGGCAGGAGGGTATAACTAGAAAGGAGTGCGAGAATGGGTGACCCTCAAATAGGCAATTAAGGAGGGTCGTGCACCGTGGGGTCAAGGGTGATCCGTCAATTCCCATGACCGAGACCTGGGAAGGAAATGTAAGGCCCGAATGAGAGGGAAGGACAGAGTAGGTAGCCCCCCGTGTCTATTAAAAAGGAAACAGACTTACCCGCTACCTGGAGCGTAGCCCTGGGCTCGGTGAGGGTAACTGGAGTCGAAGAGCCAGGGCCCCCTCAGTCGTCCATTAAGCCCAGCAGTTCTGAGACTGGAAGTGCCTGGTTCTCAGCTCCCCGGCATTGAGGGGCCGTAGGCTGAGCCAGGGTCGGGCAGTCCGACTTCCAGTGGCCCATGAGCTTGCATTGTGGGCAAGGCTTGGTAGGGGGCCTCGGTTGCGGGCAGGCATTGGCCCAGTGGCCCCCTTTGCCGCATTTAAAGCAGGCGCCTGGTGGTGTGCGCTGCCCTCCCTTGGAGGCTGGTATTTTTCCCAATTCCCCTACCTGCTGAAGGGCCGCTACCAGGGCTTGGGATTGGAGGCTTACCTTTTGCTATAGCCATTCAAGACGGGCAGCTTCAGCTGTTTCCTCTCGGGCGTTAAAAACTTTAAAGGCCATTTTTACCAGGTCTTGGATGGGAGTCTCAGGGCCCTCCTCAGCCTTTTTAAGTTTCTTTCTAATATCTGGGGATGACTGAGAGGTAAAGTGAGAGGCTAAGACTGTGGTCCCATTGCAGGACCCCGGGTCTAGGCGGATATAACGAACAAGAAAGGGCCTCTTGAAGGCGGTTCAGGAAAAGGGCTGGGTTTTTTTCGGGGAGTTGGGTAATTTCCCTCAGTTTATCATAAGTTACAACCTTGTTAGAAACTGCATCCATACCTCTGATTAAGTATCGGAGCATAAGGTTTCGATGAGGGATGCTGGACCCTTGGCCGGGCTGATAACTCCAATTGGGGTCCTCCCCGGGGACCGCCTCTGTGCCAAGGGGGATTTGGTCATCCACTAGATGGTCCCTGTCTGCCTGCTGTCTGGCGGCAGTGAGGATACGTTCATGTTCCTCAGGGGTGAGAGTGGAGGTACAAATTACTTTAATGTCATGCCAGGTCAGGTCATATGTCTGAGTCAAGTACCGGAATTCCTTAATGTAGGTTGAGGGGTCAGCCGAGAAAGATCCTAGCCGTTTCTCAATCTGTGAAAGGTCTTGGAGGGAAAAGGGGACATGTACCCGAACTAGGCCCTCTGCCCCAGCTACCTCGCGGAGAGGGGCGAGGACAACGGATGACGATTGGGGGCTGTGCGACCTGGTATGAGCTGCGATGGGAGAGGGGAGAGGGTCGGTGGGAGGTGGGACAGATGGAACCAGAGGGCCGGAAGGAGCCGGAGGGGCAGAAGGAGCTGGAGCCTGGCCCGGGTCTGGGGGGTTCTCCCAGGGGAGAGCCGGAGGAGGAGATAGGTGGTCGGGAAGGTCATTGGGTTGAGAGTAAGAAGGGGGTTCCTGGGGTGAAGCCTTGGGAGGAGGGGAGGTCTGGGCTAGAAGAATTTGTAGAGTGGAGCAGTAGGAGCAGAGATCGGGTGGGAACGGAGATCCCAGAAAGCCTGAATATATGGGGTCTCAGAGTCTTTTCCAGTGTGCCGGCAAAAAATTGTCTAGGTCCCAAAGGACGTTAAAGTCAAAAGTACCCATAGGCGGCCAGTGAGACCGGTTATCTAGGGTGTATTGAGGCCAGGCGACCTGTGACAGGAAGATGAGTTTCTTCCTGCGAAGTGTCTGAGTGTATCCCAATTTGGAAAAATTTTTAAGAAGACATCCTAGAGGAGTTTTGGGTCTATTTTGGATTTGGAGTTCCCCATAATTTGGCCGGCTTTTTGGTCCTAGGCGTCGGAGGAGAGAGAGAGTATAAGGGAGGCGTCCCTTCCAGATACCCGTCTCCCGACAGGAGACCTAAATGAGAGGTCTCAGGACAGAGATAGGAGAGCAGCTGAAAGGCGTCCCTTCCGATTGAACCCCTATAAAGACTCCAGGAGTCGGCGGATGGAGGGTTCTCGGCTCGGCCGAGTCTAGGACAAGAAACCCCGGTGGAGACGCAGGACCAGAGAAAGCGGAAGAGAAACCAGGTTACTCACAATTGGCATAGAGGTCGTAGGGAACCCAGAGTCCAAAATGACGGGCGGCACGAGGCAAGGGGGAGAGAGGGGGGACTCCCGCCTCAGCCAGAAGGTCGAGGTGAGTCACAAAAAGCCCCTCTCCCGGGTTTCAGCACCAAATGAAAGATTGCTAGGTGCCGCCGATGAACGAACGAAGAGCCGAAACAGCCAAATGAGCAAGAGTAAGGCTTTATTGGGAGGACTCCGGGCGAGTTCACTGACCCTCGGATGTGAGTCTGTGAAGGCACACCCTGGGAGGGTTTTTGGGTTTTTTATATCTGCAGAGGGGGGAGGATGGTAACGGTCGACCAGTTTGGTGGGGCGTGCAGTTCATGGAACAGCCTTGGGGACAAACAGTTTCGAGAATTTGGGCGTGTGCGGTTTGAGCCAGATTAACAACTGCCGGACAGCTCAGGGCAAGGGAGGGTTTCACTACCCAACCCAGAGGCAACTACTGGACAAAGCCCACTATCAGAGCTGCCCGACCCGTGCAGGTTCACATTGAATTCGGACAGATGGCAATGAAACAACGGAGCTAAGAACTGGTGAGCCATCAGCTTTAATTCTAGCTTGCACCCGGCGGGCAAGCAAAAACACACACTGGGCTCCAAAACCCACTCATTCAGTGCTCACAAAGCTACTGACTTATCCGAGTTTCCTAGCATCAAAGCTTTCCAGCTCACCAGACTTATTCACCTCTGTTTCCCATCTCCTCCTGCACAAACTCTTCCTCAGCACTCTGCCATCTTGGCTGCTTCCTCTCCTCCATGTGGCCTTACTCTGCTCTCCTCTCTAATACTAACCTCAGGAACCAAGAGCGAGAGCAAGCTCCCAGACTGCCCCAGTTTATAGCATAGAAAATCCAAACCTTTAATCCAATTATACATAAAGAAAGTCTCTGATACAAAGCCACCCATCTGAGGCATAATGGGATTCCTCAAGAGAGTGCACCACCCTACATCATCCAATCAGTCAAGGGTGTGGGGAAGTGCTTACTCTTAAACTAAGCCTTAGGCTATGACGACCCGGCCTGCCCACAGCCTGTCAGAACAAACATTAATATCAACAAACTTCCATGTGGGCAGCGCCATCTTTAACAAAGTGAGCATAATATATTTTATCTGCCCAACAATAGCCTAAGGCTTAGTTTTAAGAGTAAGCTTTTCCCTACACCCTTGACTGATTGGATGATGTGGGGTGGTGCACTCTCATGAGGAATCCTCCCATTATGCCTCAGATAAGTGACTTTGTATCAGAGACTTCCTTGTTTGTAAAATTGGATTAAAGGTCTTGATTTTACACTATAAAGTGGAGCAGGCTGGAGCTTGCTCTCTCTCGGTTCCTGAGGTTAGCATTAGAGAGGAGAGCAGATTAAGGCCATGTGGAGGCCAGGAGAAGCAGCCAAGATGGCGGAATGCTGAGGGAGAAGCCAGTTTGTGCAGAGTTTGTGCAGAGAGAAGGAGATGGAAAACAGGTGAATAAGACTGGTGAGCTAGAAACCTTTGATGCTAGGAAACTTGGATAAGTCAGTAGCTTTGTGAGCACTGGATGAGTGGGTTTTTGAGCCCAGTGTGTGTTTTTGCTTGCCCGCCGGGTGCAAGCTAGAATTAAAGCTGATGGCCCACCAGTTTTTGGCTCCGTTGTTTCATTACCATCTGTCCTAATCTAATGTGAACCTGCATGGGCCAGGCGGCTGTGATGGTGGCCACGGGCACTGGCTTCACACTCTGGAAAGTGAAAAGATTTGATATTTTGGATGATGTGTCATATCACTCAATTACCTATTCATTCCCAAGAACTGTGTTTCAGAATATAAAAGGAATTTAATTTCATAAGTGATGGATTTGAGAAGAAAAATATGGATGGATGAGATTTTTCTTTTTAGATCGTTAATAGTTTTCACTTCTTTTCCTGCAATGTTATTAGACTGAAAAACTATTCTGTTTTTGTGATAAAGTGTCAAGGAACTGCAAAACTGTTAATACTGGTATTTCAAAAAGAAATGCCAGGCCCTCCTAGCCCTCCTTTTTGAGAAAAAATAACCCAAGAGAAAGAGATTTAAGGGGCAAAAGTTAGTTAGTAGTTAATCATAGTTTAACTATAGTTCTCTGGAAGGACTGAGGCCACTTGCTAGACAGGGCAAAGAAGGTAGAACTTATCTGAAAACTTCCTCTTCCCCTTCCTTAAGAGCCTTTAGGAGACAATGTTTATACATCTTAATTTAAAATCCTACACTGATCCTAACTCTTCCTCCCTCCTGGAGTCCAGAGAGTGAGGTATACCTCTAGACAAAGGTATCACGATCCCACTCCCATTGCTTGAAAAACCTGTATTTTGCAACATTTTATATACTTTCTCATAGTCATCCTTCCGAGATTCTTTATATGTATAAAACTTGTAAAGTAAGCAAGAGGGGACTAGCTTAAACCTAATAAGCTAGCTCCAACACTTTTAGCAAAAGTAATTTCATTTAGCTTCTCTCCTTATCCTAAACTAAACATTTCCTTTCCCACTACTGTGGCACAGGTTAAATTGTAAACCCTGGAAGATATATAAAATGACATTTATCGCTACTGTGTTGGTATGTAAAACAACATTTATAGCTACTGTATTAGTATGTAAAAGCATTTATCACTACTGTGTTATCTTGTGGTCTTGATATGTAAGAAAGTTTTTCCTTTTAATAGATCCTATAGATAAATGTTGTAAGTATATCAGTAAATAACTTTTGTACTCTGCGCTCCCAACCAGTAAGTGATCATGTCACTATAACCAGCCTCAGCTATATTCTGGACTGCACAATTTGGGTGAGCTGTACCCTGTGTATGTCGCCAGCTTTATTAATAAAGCTCCTCCTAATATTTCTATTTTTATTTTGGTGTCTCCATGTAACCCGCAGATTAAGCTACTTTCTCCCAGTAAACAGAAGTATACATCTACCACTACATTAATCACTCCCTTTGCACAGAAAGCTCAGAATTCTTTTTCACTTCCTTGTCCCTTCATCAGAAAACAGCCCCTGAAACAGTCTTGTATACCAGGATGGTTAACTCTTTCACGGACCGGCACGAAATTTCTGGTGGGACCTGCACCAGTCCATGGACCAGCAGTTGAAAAACACTGTTCTAAAATATTTTTCATAGCCTATCAGGATTACTAAATGGATGGTCACAATGTACATCCTGCACTTTAGTTACTAAGGCAAGTAATGCCACAAAAACCTGCTGCTAGCACAGGTGACTATTCGTCTTTGACCTCTCATTTCCTCATTTTTGAGAAGGAAAATCTTCCCTACCTGTGTCAGCTCGTTACTTGGAGAACCCTGTGTCTCCCATCCCATATAAAGGTCTGGGGCTATTTCTCAAGTAATTAGATCCAGCAACTTTCCTTAGAAGAAAACAATGAGCTAGCTACTCAAGCCCTTGGTCATCATGCCTGTAAAGCCAGTAGGCAAGGCCACCATCACAGCCGCCTGGCCCGTGCAGGTTCGCATTAGATTCAGACAGTCAGTAATGAAACAATGGAGCCAAGAACTGGTGAGCCATCAGCTTTAATTCTAGCTTGCACCTGGCGGGCAAGCAAAAACATACACTGGGCTTCAAAACCCACTCATCCAGTGCTCACAAAGCTACTGACTTATCCGAGTTTCCTAGAATCAAAGGTTTCTAGCTCACCAGACTTATTCATCTCTGTTTCCCATCTTCTTGTCTCTATACAAACTCTGCACAAACTGGCTTCTTCCTCAGCATTCCACCATCTTGGCTGCCTCCTCTCCTCCATGTGGCCTTAATCTGCTCTCCTTTCTAATACTAACTCAGGAACCCAGAGCCAAGAGCAAGCTACTGGTCTGTCCCACTTTATACTATAGAAATCCAAACCCTTAATCCAATCTACAGACAAGGAAGTCTCTGATACAAAGTCACCCATCTGAGGCACAATGGGATTCCTCAGGAGAGCGCACCACCCTACATCATTCAATCAGTCAAAGGTGTGGGGGAAAGCTTACTCTTAAAACTAAGCCTTAGGCTACAATGACCTGGCCTGCTTACATTACAGCCTTTCCCCCACACCCATCCCAAGCATAAGGGCAAATAATATCACCTGGGTGACAGGCTTTCATGTGGGCAGCGCCATCTTTAACAAAGTGAGCATAATATATTTTATCTGCCCAACAATGCCTTTTGATGTTCTCACTGTTAATACATGTAGATGTAGCCAAACAGATGGGTTTACAAGGCTTATTCTGGCACTGTCACCCTCTTTAACAGGAAGAGGAAGGAGTCTCTCCCCTGATGAGACCACATGGATGGAAGTGCTTACAAAATAGCACTGCTTGGTTTCTCTAGAACTCATCCTGTGAGAAGGATCCTTCACTCACTTATCACCTCTTATTCCACTGTCATTTGACGTTTTGTTTCTCTGTTCTTGATTCTCCCATCTAAATAATCAAAAATGTGAGTGCAAGAAGCATATAAAAAACCTTAGTATTAGCCATAGAGCTTTGGACAGTGCTATGTGTATAACACACCTGTAAATAAGTTGAAACATATGAAATATTTTATATTCAAACATTTTTGACCTTTAAAAGTAGCAATTTTATATGGTTCCAATGAACACACTGCCTTCTCTGCCTAGAAGCCTTGGGTCCACACTTCTTTGCCAATTAACTCCCACTCCTGCTTCAGAAGCCAGTTTAATTCATTGCTGGGACCAGATTTTCCTGACAAGGTCAATTCCCTCTATAATACCAACCACTGTTCTTTCACAGTTCCAACCTTAGTTATAATTTTGTATTTTTGTGTAATTATTTTAATAATGTCTCTTCCTCCCATGAGTCGGTAAGTTCCATGAAATCAGACTGTGCATTTTTGCTCATCACTGTTTCTCTACTACCATGCCTGGCATTTGCTAGGTATCACTAAATATTTGTTGAATGAATAAATGGGTTCCACTAACAAACTTGCATCTGGTGTGACCAGAATATACCTCTGATATGAGAGAGAGAAAAACTATTCGACTCTCCATCTTCTGCTCACAATTATGCAGCTTAACAAAGGTAAGAGTTCCATAAAAGTTTAGACAGATGCAATGACTCAGTAATGATCTTTAGGAGCTTTTTAATCTCACATTTGCTTGTTACCTTCCTGTAGTTTCCTTACTGATTTAGTTTTCATTGGTAGGTTCTGTCCTAATGTACGCACTGAGATTAATTTCCTTGGAGCGAGGACAGATTTAACAAGTTCTTTAACTCAAATGTATTTGAACGTAAGTAAATCTGGTTGCTGAACTTGGAATCTCTGATTTGACCTTGGGCCTAATAAATTGCCGTAATCCTTTTAGTCAAATCCCGCCATGTGCCTTGGTCTTGGAGTCTAGATTTCTATGTATTCTGGTCCTGTATCTCTGAGACCTTTCATTTTTCCATATCTGCACACAATGCATTCTTGAAAGCCCCTTCGCCAACATAATCCCAGTTCTGCCACCAGAATATCTCACCAGAACGCCCTATCCAAAGGTAAAAATAAGATAAAATAATGATTCATCCAACACATGTATTTAGTAGCATTCCAGGAAGGGAAAGAGAGAAACCCACATGGTAGAGTGACGGCTCTTAGCACTGTTAGCTGAATTCAGAGAAAATGAGCTCCACAGCTGGTCCAGTCCCTCTGTACCCTCAGGTAGTTCAGCAAACTTTCTGATAATAGTATATGATGTCATTAAGTTGTTGGGAAGGTTGCATGAGAAAATGTTTGTATGTCTAGCATAATGCCTGCAAAATAATAAACATAGTCTAAATGGTAACTATTATTAAACTTCATTAATAAAAAGAGACTATGACTATGTAAATTACATTTCTCCCCCAGTAGCAGAATAAAAAGTAAATTGCTTTCTCTCCAAAGCCTTTATTGCATTTTTCATGGCACACAGTGTCATATAAGCAACTGGATTAGGTCATTTAAGAAGCAAGCAGTCATTAAAAACACTAGTAGCTGAAATAGTTACTGCTCACTAAAGTCAAATTACTATTTTCATGTCAAATTGCCTTTCTGCATTTTTCCTCTTAGTGACATCCTAACTCCCAGAGTTAGCATGTAGACTGAGGCTATAGGCAAGCATCATCACCACTGGCAAGCATATCTCTCCATTCTGGGGTGTCCAAATCGCCTTTATTTCTATACCTGGGGGCCCATTTGTGGGCAGGTTGATGCTTCTTTCTGGGGAGTCATCAAAACCAATCTTGGACATAAAAACTGGTTCGTTTCATATGAGAATCACTGAAATATCTATTGGCACCATTTACCCTTAAACCATGAAACAATGCTCTTTAAAAATAAAAAAGGTAGTGAGGGGAGGGGACATAGACAGACATGCACCCTGACCAGGATCCACCGGGCAATCCCTGTCTTGGGTGAATGCTCAAATCAACTGAGCTATCCTTAGTGCCTGGGCCAATGTTCAAACCAATTGAGCCATTGGCTACCAGAGGGGAAGAGAAAGAGAAGGGGGAGAGGGAGGGGAAAAAAAGTAGATAGATGGTCACTTCTCATGTGTGCCCTGGCCAGGAATCAAACCTGGGATGTCCATACTTCAGGCTGATCCTCTAGTCACTGAGCCAACCAGCTAAGGCCGACAATGTTCTTTAAGTATCTATCTAGGCACTAATTGTACTGATCATACACCCTTTCTACAAACAAAGGGCTTACACCATCTTTATTTTATAACCAGTTTCTTTCATTTATTGATTTACTGTATATAGTATGCACAATACCACATTTTACATCATTTAAAACTCATTTATGAGAGACTTTCTAATTATAAAGTGGCTTAAGTTTTATTCCTCTGTAATATCTTTTAATGCTATGTCTTTTTTTTTTCTTTCTATGTGGCTGGGATTTTCCCCTTTTCTTTATTTGTTCAGTTTTTAAGAGACAGTTTATCACACAGGCTTAAACATCAAAATGCACAAAAACGTTATACAGTGAATAGTCTCCTTCCCACCCTGGGGTCATCACTGTTGTTCATGTCTTTATCATTCCAGAGATTTCTATTTACGTACTGGCCAATGCAGACAGACTTCTCTTTCTTCTCTTCTTTTACACAAACAGTAGCACACTATATCTGCTGTTCTACACTTCATTTTTTTTCATTTTAATATATTTAAATATATTTCCACATGAATGCATGTTGAGCTTCCTTATGCTTTTTTACATTTGGATATTCCTCCAAGGTAGAAATATAACATAACCTAGTCAATGTACTGTGATGGGCATTTAGGCTGTCTAATTTTTAGCTATACAATGAATGCAAATGGTTTAACACAGATCATTTCATGTGCATTTGAGTATGATCATAGAACAAGTTTCTTGCGGTAGACTTGCTGGGTCAAAGGGTATACATACACATAAGTTTTCATGTACACCACAGTCCTCCATAGGGCTGCACCAGTTTATACTCTAAACAACAACGTGTGTCAGTGTGTCTGTGCCCCTTCTCAGAAACTCCCCCACAAAATTGATGAACTTTTTGGACTTTTGCCAATTTAATAGGTGAAGAATTATATCTCACTGTAGATTCATTTATATTTGTTGTATTATGTGTAAGGTTTCACATCTTTTCAAACGCTTAAGAGCAATTTTTATTTCCTTGTCTCTGACTTGTATATTTGTAAATTTTTGCCTATTCTTTATACATTTTAAGCCTCCTTTATGTTACTAATATCAGCTCTTTTTCTGCAATATGAGTATATTCTTTTTTTACTTTGCTTACTGACTTTTGGAAGGGAGAGAATAAGCAGAAGTTTATTTTATTTTTATATTTTATGGTTCCTGGACTTTGAGTTCATGTTAAAAAAGCCATCTTATTTTGAAATTTAAAACATTCTCTTAGCCTGACCGGTGGTGGCACAGTGGATAAAGTGCCAACATTGAACACTGAGGCCGTTGGTTCAAAACTGTGGCCTTGCCTGGTCGAGGCATATATGGGAGTTGTTTCCTATTCCTCCCTGCTTGCCTCTTTCTATCTATCTCTTTATCTCTTTCTATCTCTCTCCTCTCTAAAATGAATAAAAGTAAATAAATAAATAAATAAATAAATAAATAAATAAATAAATAAATAATTTAAAACATTCTCTGCTGGTTGGCTCAGTAATAGAGCATCGGCCTAGCATGTCGGTGTCCTGGGTTTGATTCTCAGTCAGGGCACATGAGAGAAGTGACCATCTGCTTCTTCACCCTTCCCTCTACCTCATATCACTCTCTCTTTTTCCCTCCCACAGCCATGGCTCAATTGGTTCAAGAGCATTGGCCTCAGGTGCTGATGATGGCTCTGTGGAGCCTCTGCCTCAGATGCTAAAAATAGCTCTGTTGCGAGCATGGCCCCAAGTGGGCAGAGCATCATCCCCAGATGGGAATTGCTGGGTGGATCCCAGTCAGGATGCATGTGGGAGTCTATCTTCCCTCCTCTCACTGGGAAAAGAAGAAAAATTTTAAAAATTCTCTCATTTTTTTTCTAGTAATTTTATAGTTTTACTTTTTCCACTGAAGACTTTGATCTGTTGAAAATGATTTTCTATATTGCCATTCAATTTCATGTTTTTTTCATAAAGTACTAATACCTTTACTGTAAATTCCTCAGTATTTTATTGTGTTACAATTAAAAGTAGACTCTTTTTAAAAAATATATTCTCTACATGATTTGTTTAAATATGTGAGGATTATCTATAAGGTATTTACTTTTAATCTTAGTAACTTACTGAATTATTGTTTCTAGTAGTTGATTTTCTTGTATTTTCCAAATATATGGTCATAGCATCCAGAAATAAATTTAAATTCCACCTTATAAATCTTTATATCTTTAATTTTATTCTTAATCTAATTATGTTATATCATATTGTTACCTAGTGTTGCTATTGTAATGTGAAATACAACACGGCCCGAGGTCCTGATAGAACCTAGCACCTATTGCTCCTGATTTCAGCAGGAAAGCTGCCAGTGTTTTCCCCATAGGTATCAAGCTGCTTAAGGGACAGATTGTTCCTTAAACTGATATTTTATTAACTTAAGAAAAATTCATACAAGATTATTAAATTTATTCAGAGTATGTAAAGCCAGTAGCCATGGCCACCATCACAGCTGCCTGGCCCATGCAGGTTTGCATTTGATTCGGACAGATGGTAATGAAGCAACGGAGCCAAGAACTGGTGAGCCATCAGCTTTAGTTCCAGCTTCACCTGGCGGGCAAGTAAAAAGACACACTGGGCTCCAAAACCCACTCATTTAGTGCTCCAAAGCTACTGTCTTATCCGAGTTTCCTAGCATCAAAGGTTTCTAGCTCACCAGACTTATTCACATCTGTTCCCCATCTCCTTTTCCAGCACAAACTCTGCTCAAACTGGCTTCTCCCTCAGCACTCACCACCTTGGCTGCTTCTCCTGGTCTCCTCCACGTGGCCTTTCTCTGCTCTCCTCTCTAATGCTAACCTCGGGAACTGAGAGAGCATGCTCGTGGTCTGCCCTACTATATAGTGTAGAAATCCAAGCCCTTAATCCAATATACAAACAAGGAAGTCTCTGATACAAAGTCACTTATCTGAGGCATAATGGGAGGATTCCTCATGAGAGTGCACCACCCCACATCAAAAAGGGTGGGAAAGGCTTAGTCTTAAAAATAAGCCTTGGGCTATAACAACTCTGCCTGCTTACAGCCTGTTGCCCACACACATTAATATAATCACGCCCACCCCAAGCAAGAAGGGCAAGTAATATTATCACCTGGGCGACAGGCTTCCATATGGGCAGCGCCATCTTTAACAAAGTGAGCATAATATATTTTATCTACCCAACATAGTGGAAATTAAATTTTATCAAATGTATTTTCAGTATACATAAAGAAAATCATGATTTACCTCTTTAGATCATGATCAATCCAATTGAATATAAGGAAACCCTTAGTGGTGACTATTTGTAGGGCGAAGAGCCTCCACCGTGGGCATGCAGATGCAGGTTCCCATTGGATTCAGGCAGATGGTAAAGGAACAGGGGAGCCAGAGGACGGTCAGCCATTTTGTTTATAAAAGTCTCCTGCAGGCGGAAAAGCAAACAGGCAGGTGTTCCGCAGATAAAATATAATATGCTCACTTTGTTAAAGATGGCGCTGCCCACATGGAAGCCCGTCACCCAGGTGATATTATTTGCCCTTATGTTTGAGACGGCTGTGGGGGAAAAGCAGTAATGTAGGCAGGCCAGGTCATTATGGCCTAAGGCTTGGTTTTAAGAGTAAGCTCTTCTCCACACCCTTGACTGATTGGATGATGTAGGGTGGTGCACTCTCCTGAGGAATCACATTATGCAGAGACTTCCTTGTTTGCATAATTGGATTAAAGGTTTTGATTCTATGGTATAAAATGGGAGAGACCAGTAGCTTGATCTCTCGTTTGGTTCCTGAGGTAGAAGAAAGGAGAGCAGATTAAGGCCATATGGAGGTCAGGAGAAGCAGCCAAGATGGCAGAGCACTGAGGGAGAAGTCAGTTTGTTAAGAGTTTGTGCTGGAGGAGATGGGAAACAGAGGTAAATAAGTCTGGTGAGCTAGAAACCTTTGATTCTAGGTGTTGGGCAGATAAAATATAATATGCTCACTTTGTTAAAGATGGCGCTGCCCACATGGAAGCCCGTCACCCAGGTGATATTATTTGCCCTTGTGCTTGGGATGGGTGTGGGGGAAAGGCTGTAATGTAAGCAGGCCAGGTTGTTACGGACTAAGGCTTGGCTTTAAACTTTTCCCCACACCCTTGACTGATTGGATAATGTAGGGTGGTGCACTCTCCTGAGGAATCCCATTATACAGAGGTTTCCTTGTTTGTATAATTGGATTAAAGGTTTGGATTATCTATGCTATAAAATGGGAGAGACCAGTAGCTTGAGCTCTCTCGGTTCCTGCTATTGCCATTGCAGGGGCCTCCCTGATCCCTTGACCTCCATGGGAAAAGCTGGTTTTCTGCTTCTCCCTTGTCTTCTCTTGTGGCTTGCCTGTATTGGTGAGACACCAATAAACAGAATGGCCTACCATCCTCCGACTCTGCCATTTCTTCACCGTCAGCCTGAATCCAATGGGAACCTGCATGTGAATGGCCACGATGGCAGCTCCTGGCCTTACACTAGGAAACTCGGATAAGTCAGTAGCTTTGTGAACACTGAATGTGTGGGTTTTGGAGCCCAGTATGTGTTTTTGCTTGCCCGCCGGGTGCAAGCTAGAATTAAAGTCGATGGCTCACCAGTTCTTGGCTCCATTGTTTCACTACCGACTGTTCGAATCTAATGCGAACCTGCACGGGTCAGGCTGCTGTGATGGTGGCCCTGGCTACAGGCTTTACAGCAGGGAAGACTGCTCCCCTCTCACTCAGGGCTTCCAAAGCCCCGACTCATTCTCCAGACTCTCCTGGACTCGTAGGCCCCCACAAGCCTCAGCAAGGCTCTCTCTTTCTTTCTCTCTCTCTCTGTAAAGCCAGTAGTCGCGGTCAGGATCACGGCCGCCTGACCCGTGCAGGTTCGCATTGGATTCGAACAGTCGGTAATGAAACAGCAGAGCCAAGAACTGGTGAGCCATCAGCTTTAATTCTAGCTTGCACCCAGCGGGCAAGCAAAAACACACACTGGGCTCCAAAACCCACACATTCAGTGCTCACAAAGCTACTGACTTATCCGAGTTTACTAGAATCAAAGGTTTCTAGCTCACCAGACTTATTCACCTCTGTTCTCCATCTCCTCCAGCACAAACTCTTCACAAACTGGCTTCTCCCTCAGCACTCCACCATCTTGGCTGCTTCTCCTGGCTTCCATGTGGCCTTCATCTATTCTCCTCTCTAATACTAATCCCAGGAACCGAGAGAGAGATCAAGCTACTGGTCTCTCCCACTTTATACCGTAGAATCAAAACCTTTAATCCAATTATACAAACAAGGAAGTCTCTGTATAATGGGATTCCTCAGGAGAGTGCACCACCCTACATCTTCCAATCAGTCAAGGGTGTGGGGAAAAGCTTACTCTTAAAACCAAGCCTTAGGCTATAACAACCCCGGCCTGCTTACATTACAGCCTTTCCCCCACACCCATCCCAAGCATAAGGGCAAATAATATCATCTGGGTGACAGGCTTCCATGTGGGCAGTGCCATCTTTAACAAAGTGAGCATATTATATTTTATCTGCCCAACACTCTCTCTCTCTCTCTCTCTCTCTCTCTCTCTCTCTGCACTCTTCGCAAAACAGGCCGGGTAAAAGAACCCCTTCTCCAGCAAACAATAGCAAACAATGGCCCCTCCCAAACAGGAAGGCAGTCTGCAATTTGCAACCTGCCGCCCTGAGGGCAAGCAATTGCAGCCTTCCATAGATATACACACATTGGCACTACCCCAATACAAGTGAGCAAATATTAAAAAAAAAAAAAAAAAAAAAACATTTATTTACCCAACACTATTATTTACCCAACACTATTGATTTATGAATATTAATCATTTAGGTATAGGTGCTGGCATTGGGTTAGTGATATGTAATATTTTTTTTCCTTCTCAACAATCTGTGCCAAATTTTTAAAAACAGTTTTATGGTAAGAAAAATTGATATTTAAATTTCTTTTCTATGCTCTAAACCAGGTTAAATAGCATTATAATGTTCTATCCTTTAATAGCGTGGTAGATAAAACCCATCCATAAAACCATCCTAGCCCGTTTTAATGACTTTTTTCTGTTTCTTCTACAGAAATCATTCTGCTTTATTTTATTTATTTTTTTCTGTGGGACACTGTTGGGCAGATAAAATATATTATGCTCACTTTGTAAAAGATGTTGCTGCCCACGTGGAAGCCCATCACCCAGTGTTTGTTAAATAAGTTTGTAAATATGATATATATGTTTGCTTGCTTATAGTTTGTATTGTGTGTGGGAGACAGGCTGTAAGCAGGCCCGGTTGTTATAGCCTAAGGCTTAATTTTAAGACTAAGCCTTTCCCACCCTTTTTGATGTAGGATGGTGCACTCTCATGAAGAATCCCATTATGCCTCAGATAAGTAATTTTGTATCAGAGACTTTCTTTTTTTTACATTGGATCGAAGGTTTTGAGTCTATACTATAACGTGGGCAGACCGGGAGCTTCCTCTCTCTTGGTTCCTGAGATTAGCATTAGAGAGGAGAGCAAAGAAAGGCCATGTGGAGGAGAGGAGAAGCAGCCAAAATGGTGGAGTGCTGAAGAAGAAGCCAGTTTGTGCAGAGTTTGTGCAGGGAGAAGGAGATGGGGAACAGAGGTGAATAAGACAGGTGAGGTAGGAACTTTGATTTTAGGAAACTCGGGTAAGTCAGTGGCTTTGGGAGCCTGAATGGAAAGGGAAGTGTTTTCCCAGTGTGTGTATTGCTTGCCCGCCAGGTGCAAGCTAGGATTAAAGGTGATGACTCACCAGTTTTGGGCTCCGTTGTTTCATTATCATCTGTCCAAATCTAATGTGAACCTGCATGGGGCAGGCAGCTTTGATGATGGCCATGGCTACTGGCTTTACACTCTTCGTAAGTTATTTTTTCTATCAAAATGTCCATTTAATTGTGATTGATTGAGCCCCTCCCCCACCACCACCACACACACACAGAAAAAATAAACAACTTCTAGGAAAACGGATATCCTGTATGATTCTTTGTGGAGCCTCATTCCCATAGTTTCAGAACCACACTGGGTCCAGATGGCTTTCATGTCACCTCGTTGACCCATTTCTACACTGAATGTTCCAACCGGAACACCACTTTGTGCCTTTCAAAGTGTGCTCTTCACACTCAAGCACTGGTGACAGTTTCAGGGATCTGCCAGGACTGGGCTCTCTCTCCTCTGCTTTCTCTGGTTCTTCTCACGTGGTCTCTGAGTAAATTGCTTCTTGGTTTGCTTGCTTGTTTGTTCTTTTGTTTTAAACCTTACAAATATTTTGGATCTATTTCCAGATTAATCTTAAAAAGTAAAGTTTGTATCTTTGTTTTATATTTTTCTTGATATTTTGGGCTGGTGTCCAGAATGAGAGGGATGGATGCTGAGATAGGGAACCATTTTCATAGCAGGTGTCCACTTTTTCCATTCTTTCTAAGCATTTCTCTAATGTTTACATCACTTCAGATTACTATTAGACTTGAAAATAATCAGTTTATTTTTAAAAAACTTTAGCAAGGGAAAAGAATAAAATCATGAGAGAAATTTCATTTTGAAACAGGTCTAATGAAGTGCCTCTTTACCTTTCTCTAGCCTTGAATCTCTGTATTTACACAAAACGGGGGCCATACATTTAAGCTGAACATTAAGAGTGTAAGGGTAGGGCGGGGACCATTCTTACTTTGCAATTTTAAGGAAATCATAGGTTGGTTGACAGAATAGAATTTTCAAGTCTTATAACAATAACAGTATTCTTCCTCCAACACCACCCACACCCCACACCCTACCCCCACCCCCAAGAAAAGATAACTGCTTCCTCCCTGACACTGATCATTTCACTGGACACAACATGGCAATCACCCCTATTCAGCATTTCCTAGGCAGAGCTCCCAAATAACAGCCAACCTGAAATCCAGCCTCTGGTCATGGAATATGAACAGTGCTCACCGAGGTAGAATGGGGACTTCTCATAAAAACTCAGTAAATGAGGAGATGCTGATGCATTTTATAAGGTGGCAGTAAGATATAAAAGTTTCTCGACCCATAAAAGAGATTAGAAGCAACTTGGTGGGAACAAATGCATTAATCAGGTTTTCACAAAGGCCTATCAATCTCTGTCCAACCCATGTGTTTCCTGCATAGCATGAACTTGCTGATTAATGGACCAGACTTTCATTATTCCTCCCACTCCCTGTAGGGACAGAGGGTGGCCCAGTACTTCCCGAGAAATCAAGAGGTACAGAATGTGCTAGGTCTTGACAGCTATTTTGATAAGCTGTAAAAATGGGTTGCTAGATCTCCCACAGTTCACTAGGTTATCCTGTTTGAAAGGGACACAACCCATTACTCAATATTTGCTGTTGTATCAACTGGGATAAGAAACCGACAGGCAGAAATCAAATGTAGAAATTGACATGTTTTTTTCTTGCTGCTGCTGTTTTAACCCAATGAAGTAAAAATTCCGAGCCACAAAACATGGAAGTTGGAGGTAAACATACTACATCATGAATTTTTTTTCTATTAAAAATGCTTCAATAGAGAAATTCTTCTAAATATCCTACTCTACTAATTGGTTGATTTTTTTCTTTAGTAGTCAAAATTTTTTTCAGAACCTTTCTCTAATATACATGTGACATTCTAATAGCAGTGTCAGTTACTAGTTGTTGGAGGAAACTATGTGTTTATGTGTTGGGATCCATTATAATCAATTCTGAATTCTGTATATTTTCATCTTAACCAAAAACCTGCTCCTCTAGTCCCTATCTCTCTTAATGGAGATGACATCTCCCAATTTTTGAGGCTGGATGCTACATAGTCAATGTAAAGCCAGTAGCCATAGCCACCATCACAGCTGCCTGGCCCATGTAGGTTTGCATTGAATTCAGACAGACAGTAATGAAACAACATAGCCAAGAACTGGCTTTAATCCTAGCTTGCACCTGGCAGGCAAGAAATACACACAGTGGGAAAACACTTCCCTTTCCATTCAGGGCTCCCAAAGCCACTGACTTATCCGAGTTTCCTAGAATAAAAGTTTTCTACCTCATCAACCCTATTCACCTCTGTTCCCCATCTCCTTCTCCGTGCACAAACTCTGCACAAACTGGCTTCTCCCTCAGCACTCTGCCATCTTGGCTGCTTCTCCTGGCCTCTACGTAGCCTAACTCTGCTCTCTTACAGCATGAACTCCTCTCTAATGCTAATCTCAGGAACCGAGAGAGAGCAAGCTCCAGGTCTTTCCCATTTTATAGTGTAGAAATCAAAACCTTTAATCCAATATACAAACAAGGAAGTCTCTGATACAAAGTCACTTAAGGTGGGAAAGGCTTAGTCTTAAAACGAAGCCTTAGGCTATAACGATGCTGCCTGCTTACAGCCTGTCCCGAACACACAATGTAAACTAAAAGTGAGCAAACATATATATCATATTTAAAACTTATTTGATCAACATTCCACCCCTTTTGCTCACTTCACAATGTAAAGCACAGGCATTCCTGCACAAGGAAATTAGGCACATTACACAAATTACAACATGACAAATCATACAATTTCAACAATAACAAAGATACACTTCACTAGTCTCTGAGTACTTTGCCAAAAGCGCAAAATGTCCTCTGACTTCTTTCTAGCCATGGGAAAAGCTTCCTGGGACGGGAAGGGCCTCCAGCAAAGCCGTCCCCATCCCCCATCAGGGTATTTCACATTGTCCAAAATCCATAAATCCATTCAACAAAGGAACCAGTGCTCACTCCAGTAATAGTCCAGGAAATCAGTCCATGCACATGGGCCTCAGCCACTCCCCTCCTCCCTGCCATCCTGGCAGGTCTTACACTGTCCCAAAGAAGAGCATGTGGCAATGGCAGTCAGCATTTCCATCTCTGCTCCAGAGAGCATGATGGCCTCCACCCCTATGTCCCAAAATCACAGACCTATCAGGGGTGTAGTAGGTACTCCTTGCTGCTGGGCTATCACCTTCTGGAGACTGAGGATTGCAACTCCAGCCCGATTCTCCTCATCCTCCAAAGAGGAACTGGAAACACCAGCTCCTGCAGCCAGGTTTGTGCCCTGGGGTGCCACCACCTTCTGCTCCATGGGCCGTGCAGCCCCAGCCTTGGCCTCAGCCCTGGCCTCCTGCTGCTGCTGGCTCTTCACAATGTCCAGGGCAATCTGCAACTCACGAACCTGTGATACCTTCTCCCGTGGCTGCTCCATTTCCAAGCAAATCTCACAAACCTGGCCAGTCTTCTGCTCCGGTACTTGCTCCAGCTCCAGGGTCAGCATCTCTTTCTCCCACATTTGCTTCAGCTCTTCCACTGCTTGGTTTGCATGTCCCAGGAAGCCTCTTTTACAGAGCTCTCAGTTTCCTCTCCTCACGCATGGCTGTAAATGTCAGCCAGCCTACGACTCCCAAAAGGATAGCCATGGGAAAACATAACAGCAGCCAATTCTCTACTCCATCTCTCAAAGATGGAGGTGGCTCCATACCAATTTGTATAGAATCCTGCCATAGACTACACCAAATGTATGGCCAGTAGACACAGCCACCATCACAGCCACCTGGCTCGTGCAGGTTCACATTTGATTTGGACAGATGGTAATGAAACAACGAAGCCAAGAACAGTGGGCCATTAGCTTTCATCCTAGCTTGCACCCAGCAGGCAAGAAATACACACAGTGGGAAAACACTTCCCTTTCCATTCAGGGCTCCCAAAGCCACTGATTTATCTGAGTATTCCTAGAATAAAAGGTTTCTAACCTCACCAGCCTTATTCACCTCTGTTCCCCATCTCCTTCTCTCTGCACAAATTCTGCACAAACTGGCTTCTCCTTCAGCGCTCTGCCATCTTGGCTGCTTCTCCTCTCCTCCACATGGCCTTTCTCTGCTCTCTTCTCTAATGCTAATATCAGGAACAGAGAGAGAGAGAGAGAGAGAGCCCCGGTCTACCCCATTTTATAGTGTAGAAATTCAAACCTTTAAGCCAATTTACAAATAAGAAAGTCTCTGATACAAAGCCACTTATCTAAGGCATAAATGGGATTCTTCATGAGAGTGCACCACCCCATATCATGCAACAGTCAAGGGTGTGGGGAAAAGCTTAGTCTTAAAACTAAGCCTTAGGCTATAATGACTTTGCCAGTTTACAGCCTGTCTCTTACACCCAATGCAAAGTATAAGTGAGCAAACATATATATCATATTTACAAACTTATTTGACAAATAGTCATCTTTTATTTACCTACTTTTTCCAATTAGTTTTCAAATCCTGGTTATTCTTTCTTCACATCAACAGTCTATTTCTGGTCCCATAAAACATGCAATGTTTCATTAGTATTCACATTCCTAGACCCTTCCTAACAGGTTTTTAGGCTTCCAGTCTGGTCTAGGTATTGTTTGTTTCACTCTTCTGTCCAGATCTGTTCAGCAGCTCCTATTTTCTATTGGCCAAGGTCTCAATGCCAAGGCTTGACTTTCAAGTTCTCTGTGATTTGCACTCACTTCTATTTTTTTTTTTTTTTTTTTACAGGCACAGAGAGAGAGAATCAGAGAGAGGGATAGATAGGGACAGACAGACAGGAATGGAGAGAGATGAGAAGCATCAATCATTAGTTTTTCATTGCCATTGAGACACCATAGTTGTTCATTGATTGCTTTCTCATATGTGCCTTGACTGCAGGCCTTCAGCAGACCGAGCAACCCCTTGCTGGAGTCAGCAACCTTGAGTCCAAGCTGGTGAGCTTTTGCTCAAACCAGATGAGCCCGCACTCAAGCTGGCTACCTCAGGGTCTTGGACTTGGGTCCTCCGCATCCCAGTCCAATGCTCTATCCACTGCGCCGCCGTCTGGTCAGGCCAACACTCACTTCTATTTTCAGCTTATTTTACCACTTACTCTTACTCTGCTACTGAATTCAGTTTCAAGTACAATATCGCTCTTACTAGACTTCACCATTAGAGAGAATTTTTTAGAACTACAGCAAGAGTTGTTCTGCCATAGAGCTTGCAAATGCTTCTTACATATCTACCAGTTGATGATTATAAAAAAAAAGACCATGGGAAAAGAAGGGCACAACAATTTTCATTTAAATGTTTCTTATGTTGCAAGTTCTAAGACAGGACAAATATGTGTTAATATGTATATTTAGAAATCTGTGGACCTGGCTGGCTGGTTCAGTGACTAGAGCATTGACCTGGGATCAAGTCCCAGTCAGGGCACACAGGAGAAGCAACAGTCTGTTTCTCTCCCCCTCCCTTCCCCTTTTCTCTCTCTTCCCCTCCTGCAGCAAGTAGCTTGATGGTTCGAGTGTTGGCTCTGGGTACTGTTGGTCCGAGTGTTGGCCTCAGATGGTCTGTCTCTCTATCTCCCCTCCTCTAGAAAGAAAGAAGAAGAAAGGAACAGAGGGAAGGAGGCAGGGAGGGAGGAAGGGATCTGCATATATATATAAAATTTGAATATAACAATTTTAAATTAAAAAGATATCCATTTTTTCAAATACTTTTTTCCAAAAAGTATTTCCATTTGTAAGTGAGAAAACAAGGTCCAAAGAGGTTAAGTAACTTGCCAGTGTTAAGTCATACAACAAGATAGGTTTGGGGTTATAGCTAATACTAAATTTTATTTATACTTATGCCCCCTCCTGTTAGCCTATCAGTGAGAGGTTCTCTCTTCCTTTTCACTTGAGGCAACTGAGATTATATTTATGTTATCTACTAAACAACAAAATAGTCACAACAGATCTTAAACACAAGAAGAGTTAAATGACTTGCCAAGCAGTAGCCGATGAGACAAGTTCCTTGTTTTTCAGCTGAGGACTCTCTTTCTTTAGGTGATACTACCTTTTAAGATTTGTGAATCCAGTGAAAATCAATCACAACACCTATAATTTTCCTGTTCAGTTAGAGAGAAATAAATGATGTCAATCTGAAATCTATGAGCCCCCTGGCTATGTTTCAACCTTGAGCTGCATTTCAAAGAGAAACTACCATAGTCCATAGAATTCCATCAAAAGATCCATTTATCTTGATTGGTTATAACCCTGCTTACTATCAAGACAAAAATGTTGTTTGTTTTGGGCTGAAATTATCAAGACAACGGTTTACTTTTTGCCCACGTAGACACCATGTAACAATGCCCATGTAACAATGAATATTTGGTTAAACTCAAAGGAAAGAGGATTAATCTTCCATAAATGGATCATCATGGATAATGTATATTATGCAACAAAAGTTAATGCGTTAAAGGATGAGCCATTATCATTAAATGTAGCCTTAGGTTGCGGAGGGAAAAGTGGGGTTTCAAACAAATAAAAAGATTTAGTAAATGGAGTGTGATGCTGGGGCAATAGCCAATACAAAGCAATGAGCACCACAGTAAACATTTAAGATCTAAGTTACTCCAAGCAAGATCAAATACTTTCTGAAAATGTGAAGAAGCTCTTTAATTATTAAGAATTCAGCCTTAAATGAAAAAGAAGGACTTCAGTAAAATTGAAAAATTATACAATCACCCTATTCAATATCATTCTATTTTATATTTCTAGTAAGTAATTTTGGAGAGAGGAGGGGATATAGCATACAAATTAGGAGAAGTCAGGATCTCTTGGCTCCCTGTATTAGATACAATGAAAACAAGAATTTGTCCTTTGTCAATAACTGTAATGGGCTGTGACTTTAAATCCTCTGTGGGAAATAACTCTTTTATTGTTTATCTGCAGTGTGAAGACTCCCTCTGAAGACTTTATACATCCTGTCACTCAGACAGATGAAAGATGCACTTTGTAAGTTTGCTACCTGCAACTTCTTTGTAAGAAATAGTTTTCAGTGAAAGAAAACCATGCAAATATTTGCCCTGTTTTGGCCTTAAGAAGCACTGACTGTGTGTTGGGCAGATAAAATATATTATGCTCACTTTGTTAAAGATGGTGCTACCCACGTGGAAGCCCGTCACCCAGGTGATAATATTAGTTGCCCTTCTTGCTTGGGATGGGCATGATTATGTTAATATGTGTTGGGGGAGGACTTTCGTGCCAAAAGGTTTTAAAAGGAAGAGAGATCATGTTGTTTCACGGAAAAGAGTGATTACTTCCTAGGAGCAGCCCATGCTGTAAGAGAGCAGAAAAAGGCATGTGGAGGAGAGGAGAAGCAGCCAAGATGGCGGAGTGCTGAAGGAGAAGCCAGTTTGTGCAGAGAGGAGATGGGGAACAGAGGTGAATAAGGCTGATGAGGTAGAAACTTTGATTCTAGAAAACTCAGATAAGTCAGTGGCTTTGGGAGCCCTGAATGGAAAGGAAAGTGTTTTCCCACTGTGTGTATTTCTTGCCTGCCGGGTGCAAGCTAGGGTTAAAGCTAATGGCCCACCGTTCTTGGTTCTGTTGTTTTATTACCATTTGCCCAAATCAAATGTGAACCTGCATGGGCCAGGCGGCTGTGATGGTGGCCGCTGCTACTGGCTTTACACTGTGTAAGCAAATTATCGGCTAGCCATAGACTTCCCACAACACAAATGGAAACACAGGAAAAATCATCTGGAGGAGTGTCACTACTGAGTACAAAATTTGAGATTCTATGTATATTTTCCTGATGTGTCAAGTAATTTTAGAATCCAAATGGGGACATAGTGGCTTAGTGATTTAGTATGGCTTTGGAGAGGTACCCACTGGCTAACATTCTAGAAAATCAAGGATGCTAGTGCCACCTAGACAGAGAGCAGCGTGATGTAACTGGGACTTTGTTTTGAAGAGGGTGAATCTAATCACTTTTATTAGAAAAATTTCAGACACCTTACCGGGCAACAGAAAAAATGTTATATATCTATGTACAAGTTGTTAATTACCTCTTTAAATATGAATTAAATTGTTCTGAAGCATAATTAAGATAGACAGAAACCCAGAATCTTGGGTAAGCTATCTGATTCTTCTAGTTAAGACATTTCCCTGGCAAGTGGAGGGGATGTTCTGTAATAGTGAGAAGTCATCTCACCACAGGAGCTGCCAAACTCTAAGTCCATTGGCAGGCAACTCTGAAACAATGACAAGGCCTTGGGGAAAATAGAGAAACCAGAAATTTCTGCTTAGATTTTATTATGAAAACACCTTTTCAAGGAGAAATGCCTACATTTAATTCACAAAATAACTAGAATAGAATATTTGGTTAAACTCCTTAAAATTGATAACATGGTAACCAAGAACTCAGTATACTCAACCAAAACACATGAATTCTAATTCTTCACTCATTCATTCAGCCAATACTTATTGAGTGCCTTCCACATTCAGCACTGGATAACAATGAATAAGATAAAAATCCTCATTCTCATGGAGCTTATATTCCTAGATAAGCCAGAGTTACTATACTTGGACTTGAATCAATTAATGTTTTTTATTTTCAGAATTTTATTTGCTAACAATTGACATCTTATTGTTGAAGATGACAGTATCCCCAATTCTGAGAATTCATATTCAGAAATAGCAAGTGATCACTAATTCTTCTACTGCATTCTGAGTTCATTTATATTTTACAAACTTAGCTAACAAAATCATTTCCTTCTCAAACCCAGAAGTCTCCTATCTATAAAAGCATGAACCAGAAAGTAGTCAGTACAAAGAGAACAGATGTAACAATATAATTTCTCAAATATTCCCAGAGATTTTTATCTTTTGGATCAATAGATGATACTCTTCTTCCTACCTCATCACAATAAAACATCTCAGCATTAGCTTGTTAACACTTCCCAAAGGAAGAGAGGAAAAAACAGAGATAGAGAAATGGAACAATAAGTAGAAATACAGAAACATGAAAAGAGAGAGACAGAGAGATAAAGAGACCCAGAAAGACAGAGGCAGAACAAACCAAGCTCATTCTATTTATAGCTGAGGGGGCACTGGGTCTAGGTGCAGACCAATAGAATTCACAAGGGGCATACCAAGACTCTTCAACTGTAGGCCGTGGCCAGTTGGCTCAGTGGTAGAGTGTCAGCCCAGCATGTGGAAGTCCTGGGTTTGTACAGGTCAAGGCACACAGGAGAAGCAATCATCTGCTTCTCCACCTGTTCCCTCTCCCCCTTCACTTCTATATCCCCCCCCCACTCGCCTCCTGAAGCCATTGCTTGATTGATTTGAGCACCTTGGCCCTGGGCACTGAGGATGGCTCTGTGAAGCCTCTGCCTCAGATGCTAAAAATAGCTCATTTGTGAGCATGACCCCAGATAGGGGTTGCCAGGTGGATCCTGGTTGGGGCGCATGCAGGAGTCTCTTTCTCTCCCCTCCTCTCACTTGGAAAAGAAGAAATAAAAAAGACTCTTCAACTGCTAATCACAGAGTAATGTTCCCAAATGTGCTTTAGCAAAAATGGGAACTAATCTATTCAGGTTGTAAAAAGTCAGGAATGTGGTTGGCTTCAGATACAACTTTTTTCAAATCCTAAATGATGTAACCCAGATTTTGTTTCTCTCATCCATTCAGTTCAGCCTTCGAGGCTACTGGCTTCATTCTCAGAGGGGTTCCATGGCTGTGGTTTTAAGGCTATGATGTGGTGTCAAGCCACCACCGCAGCTCCAGACCTCACATCTGCTTTTGTTGAAGTCCAGCTAAACAGCAAGAATCTCTCAGTCAGTATTCCCAGGAAACAAATCCCACTATATGTTTTTTTAATCCTTGTTGGGTCAGGTTTCCCTATGGTCAGGGAACATGAGATGCTGACTGGTTTAGGTCTAATCTGATGCCTCCACCCCTGCCTGGGCCCCTCGCCAGTCTCCTGGGTTAGCATGTGGGCAGGAGTGATTGTCCACTGGAAAATCAGAGAAAAGTGACTAAAAGAAGAAATGGATGCTGAGAGGCAAAAAACCCCCATAAAACAAAAAAACAAAACTGATGTCCACCAGAGACAGTGTTTATCTGCATTTAAAAGAAACTAAGTTAGGATTCCTTTAAACTTAGACTTACTGAAAAATACGACAACACCTAGATACTGTGGTACCTTGAGATATGAGCAGACCAACAAAAAAAATTTTGTAAGATACGAGCTGCGACTTGGTCCTTATTTTTGTTCGAGATCCAAGCGAAATTCCGAGATAGGAGTCATGATTCAGGAAGCTGCCGCTAGTTGGGTTCAATATCAGCAGCACAACACCAGCATCTCATTCTTTCTCACGTGTTACCCGCAGAATCAAGTCAAATCTCATGCGCTGTACTTGTTCTTGCATCATTTTTGCATTTTTTACTAATATTTTTTGTGTGATTGTTTTTGTGTGCTATCATGGGGCCTAAGAAAGTGAGTGTAAAGGACAGTGGTGAGAAGAAGAAGAGAATGATGTCGATAGACATAAAACAAGAAATAACAGAAAAACATTAGCATGGTGTACGAGTGATTGAACTGGCAGGGCTGTACGACCGCAATACATCTACAATTTGTACCGTCCTTAAACAAAAGGATGCCATCAAAGGCACAAATCCAGTGAAAGGAACTACAATTCTGTCCTAATTAAGGACAAATATTTGTGAAGAAACGGAGAAGCTTCTGCCGGTGTGGGTAAAAGAGAAAGAGCTGGCAGGAGATACAGTGATGGAGACTGTAATATGCGAAAAGGCACGTATTATTTACTGCGATTTGAAGAAGAAAGAACCATCAACCTCAAAAGAGGCAGCAGAAGATACGTTTAAGGGAAGTCATGGCTGGTTTGAAAATTTCAAGAAGAGATCTGGCACCCACTCGGTGGTGAGGCATGGTGAAGCTGCGAGTGCTGACATTAAGGCGGCTGAGGAGTACATCACACGTTTTGCTGCGCTTATCGCAAAGGAAGGCTACATCCCCCAACAAATATTCAAGTGTGATGAAACAGGATTGTTTTGGAAAAAAATGCCCCAGAGAACTTTCATCACTGCAGAGGAGAAGAAGCTGCCAAGCCATAAACCCATGAAAGACTGTCTGACCCTTGCGTTGTGTGCAAATACTAGCGATGACTGTAAAGTAAAGCCACTGCTAGTGTATCATTCTGAAAATCCTCGAGCCTTTAAAACTCACAGGATTTTTTTTTTTTTTACAGGGACAGAGAGAGAGTCAGAGAGAGGGATAGATAGGGACAAACAGACAGGAACGGAGAGAGGTGAGAAGCATCCATCATTAGTTTTTTGTTGCCGTTGCGACACCTTAGTTGTTCATTGATTGCTTTCTCACGTGTGCCTTGACCATGGGCCTTCAGCAGACCAAGCCACCCCTTGCTGGAGCCAGCGACCTTGGGTCCAAGCTGGCGAGCTTTTGCTCAAGCCAGATGGGCCCGCGCTCAAGCTGGGGACCTCGGGGTCTCGAACCTGGGTCTTCCTCATCCCAGTTCGATGCTCTATCCACTGTGCCACCGCCTGGTCAGGCAAGATTCACAAGATTCTTAAAAAAAAACTGCAGCTTATGTGGTGCACCAATGCTAGGGCATGGGTTATGCGGCAGTTTTTTATTGAATGGGTAAATCTCGTCTTTGGTCCTGCAGTGAAGAAATATCTTCAAGAAAATAAACTCCTGATGAAAGCGTTACTAATCCTTGAAAATGCTCCACCCCATCCACCTGGTCTTGAAGATGACATTCTCGATGAGTTCAAATTTGTGAAAGTCCTCTACCTCCCACCCAACATGACTTTAATCTTGCAACCTATGGATCAGCAGGTCATTTTCAACTTTAGAAAGCTCTACACAAAGCACTTGTTCCACCGCTGCTTTGAGGTGACCGAGAATACAATTCTAACCCTTCCAGAGTTTTGGAAAGATCACTACAACATCGTGATATGTTTACACATTATTGACTTGGCATGGCAAGAGGTTACAAGAAGAACCTTGAACTTGGCATGGAAAAAGTTATGGCCTGACGTTGTTGTAGACAGGGACTTCAAAAGATTCGAACCAGAGACTGAGACCAAGGTAGAAGCGTTGGAGAAGATTGTGTCCCCTAGAGAGTCGATGGGTCTGGAGGTAGATGAGAGTGATGTAAACTAGCTCGTCAAGGAACATGAGGAGAAACTCTCAACTGAGGAGTTGAAGGAGCTACAGATGATGCAACATACAGAGCTTCTGCAAGAGATTAGTAGTGAGGAGGAGGTAGAGTCGGAAGAAGTGATTTCTACAAGTGATTAAAGACATGCTGGCAATGTGGGAGAAGCTTTCAAGTTTCATTGAAAAGAAACACTGAGAAAAAGTTTCAACTGGTCGTGCTTCAGCACTTTTTAATGACACTTGTTTGTCACATTTCTGTAACATTTTAAAAGGCAGGCAAAAGCAAACCTCTTTGGATAGATTTGTATTCAAAAGTCCTGCGAGTGAAAGTGCCGAAAGTGCAGCCAAAAAGGCAGAAACAGGTGATGATTAAATGAAAAATATGTAATGTTAAGCTTAGGTTAAGTTTAAAGTTAAGAAAGTGCATTTTTTTTACAATTAAGTTTTTGTGGTTTCATTTTAAGTAAAGAAAGTGCAGTTTTAGTTTTGTTTAAAGTAAAGAAAATGCGGTTTTAATTTACATTTTGTCGGGAGCCGATCAACACCTGCTGGTTGACACAGTCACAGCAGAGAAGAGGCACAATGATACTTCCTCCTTTAACTTTTTTAATTAATTTGGTTTTATATTCCCCCTTCTCTGGGGTGTGTGTGCTATCACTTATGGCACCGGGATAATAGCGCTGTGCTTTCCCTGCAGATTTGTAGTAATTTCTCTGGAAATGTAATTTAGGGTGTGAGTTCCACAGAAAAGCCTATAAACCCCCTTGCCTGGGCCCATAGACATAGGAGGCTGGCTATGATATCCCCTGAAAAGAGCTAAGTCTGTAGGAAAATTCCCCACTATAAATCATATTAGAGAAAAATAGATTGTGACTCATGAATAGGTAGAAAACAGTAACTATACATAAAAGCACCTTTCAGCTTTCACTTAATCCATCACTTTACCTCCCTAGCCTTTTCATATACTAGAATAGAAAAACTTTCCTTTCTTCTTGCATACCTGACCTGCACGTGGTGGAACACTCTGAGAAAAATAAAGTTAGAACTTAACTAGTATATGAATATAGTAGACAAATAAAATTTGACTAGACAATAGGCCACTAGGTAAGATAGAGTTATTAATCAATACTGACCTTTTAGAAGCTTTCTCAAAAGCCATTGTTGCTGTTTTCAAGTTATTGTGTAACTACTTAGAGTGACTTACCACCTGATTTATAGCTTATAGAAATGTACCAACTGTTGCCTAGAAATATGTAACCTTAGTGAAACAAAAACAATTATTAATCAATGTATTTTGTATACCATGTGATTGTAACTTAGTGTGTGTGTATAAAAATAAAACTGTACTGGCCATTGGCAGAGATGCCTGGTAGATGAGCTAAAAAGAATTTGGCTCTCTCACTCGTTTTGTGCCTACACTATCAGCTTCCAGTGGGACCCCAGGCGCTGGACCCCAGCAACATTTAGTGTTAAGAAAGTGCAGTTTTAGTTTACGTGTCTACAGTGCCTGCATCCCTTCCTCCCTCCCTCCTCCTCCACCATTCACCTCCATTAGCCTCACTCATCTGTCTCCAAGGTAAGAATACAGTACTAAATAAAACATTTTCTTTTATTTCATATATTTTGTTATGCATTGGTAAAGTATACATGTGTGTTTCTTAATTAAAAACATGTCTTTTTTCATAATTTAGGATGGTTTGGGGATGTTTCACAGGGCTGGAACGGATTAAATCTATTTCAGTTATTTTAAATGGGAGAAACTTGTTTGATATACTGGTTGACTAACTTACGAGCTCGGTTACAGAACAAAATAAACTCATATCTCAAGGTACCACTGTACAATGAAGACAGGATGGTTGGGTAGAAAAGAGAACAAGTTAAGACCCTGGTATTAGGAATCAGATCTGTTGCTTGCATAAAGTATGCTTTGTGTGAATTATAAAAAGGTGAGTGCTCTGGGTGGACAAAGACAAACAGCAAATGTTGGTCAAATTAGTATGTAAATGTGATATATATGTTTGCTTGCTTACAGTTTGCATTGAATGTGGGGGACAGGCTATAAGCAGGCAGGGTCGTTATAGCCTAAGGCTTAGTTTTAAGACTAAGTCTTTCCCACCCTTTTTAATACTAAAGTCTTCTCAAAACTAAGCTTTTCCCCACACCCTTGACTGTTGCATGATGTAGGTGGTGCACTCTTATGAGGAATCCCATTTATGCCTCAGATAAGTAACTTTGTATCAGAGACTTCCTTATTTGTATATTGGATTAAAGGTTTTGATTTCTACACTATAAAATGGGGCAGAGAAGCCCATGCTGGAGGAGAGCAGAGAAAGGCCACGTGGAGGAGAGGAGGAGCAGCCAAAATGGCAAAGCGCTGAAGGAGAAGCCAGTTTGTGCAGAGTTTGTGCAGAGAGAAGGAGATGGGGAACAGAGGTGAATAAGGCTGGTGAGGTAGAAACCTTTGATTCTAGGAATACTCAGATAAGTCAGTGGTTTCAGGAGCCCTGAATGGAAAGGAAAGTGTTTTCCCATTGTGTGTATTTCTTGCCCACCAGGTGCAAGCTAGGATTAAAGCTAATGGCCCACCAGTTCTTGGCTCCGTTGTTTCATTACTGTCTGCCTGAATCAAATGTGAACCTGCACAGACCAGGCAGCTGTAATGGTGGCCGTGGCTGCTGGCTTTACAGCAACTATTCTGCATAGTTGAATTACAAACATACCCTCCTTTCTGTGGGCAGGTACAGCTGGCCGGAATTGACCATGGCTGGTGAAAGGAGTGCTGGTCAAATTTTCAGCATCCTTTTGGCAAGACACCAGTGCAGTGCATAGACTGGCAATCAGAATGGGGGGCCCTGCCAACAGTCCTTTTCTAGTGTAAGATAAATTGTCTTTGAATGGGAAGAAAACTTGACTTTTCATACCTTGAGAAAAGGAAGTTGTTGAAGAATTAAAAGCATTGTACTGAGACCTGATAATTGGGGATCTTGAAGCCTGCTCGGCCATTTTATAAAGGTCTGTACCATATTTTGACAAATCCAAAACCCCAGTGATCCCAAGATTGTCTTATATGTCACCAAGAAGGACAAAGTTGCCAATTAGACTGTGGCATAGTACCAATTATAAGATGTAACCTAACATCAGAGATGTTAAAGTAGAAGAAAATATGCACCTTAGCACTGATTAAATATGGTCTTAAAAGAATGCAAAGAAAAACAAATCTCAATGAAAATAAAATATCTTCTAAATTAGTCAGGCAGTGGTTGTACCTAGTAGAAGATATAATTTTGGCCTTCTAGAAACATTAAATGATTAATCAGGCCTATCTAATCAGGGGCCAATGAAATGCCTAAGATTGAATGCAAACTTCTGTTTATTGGTTAAATGTGCATTCTTCTAAAGACAAGTTTCTAGGTATTCATCAGATCAATTCTCACCAGAACAATTTTTCTGCGGTCCTGAAATGTTAATGAATCACTGCTTGTGATAGGGTATCGATATAATATACAATTAATATAGTATATATATGTAAATATAAAAATATATATATATATGATTGCTAGTGCACCACATATAACCTATTTCCTAGATTGTCTTTAGCACCCTCCACCCAGGAATACAAAACTACTAAAGCGGGACGCTCCCAAGCCCTGAGGAGATGACTGACCCCAAGAAGCAATAAAGACTGTGATTAGATGGGAATGCCTGGAGAAGAAACTACAATCCCAGGAACCAGCCATCCTGCTTTATGACTAACTGCATGCCTCCTGTAAAGCCAGTAGTCGCGGCCACAATCACAGCCGCCTGGCCCGTGCAGGTTCACATTAGATTCGTACACTCGGTAATGAAACAACGGAGCCAAGAACTGGTGAGCCATCAGCTTTAATTCTAGCTTGCACCTGGCGGGCAAGCAAAAAACACACACTGGGCTCCAAAACCCACTCATTCAGTGCTCACTAAGCTACTGACTTATCCGAGTTTCCTAGAATCAAAGGTTTCTAGCTCTCCAGACTTATTCACCTCTGTTCCCCATCTCCTCCAGCACAAACTCTTAACAAACTGGCTTCGCCCTCAGCATTCTGCCATCTTGGCTGCTTCTCCTGGCCTCCATGTGGCCTTAATCTGCTCTCCTCTCTAATACTTCAGGAACCAAGAGAGAGCAAGCTACTGCTCTGTCCCACTTTATAGTATAAAATCAAAACCTCCAATTCAATTACACAAACAAGGAAGTCTCCAATACAAAGCCACCCATCCCAAGCACAATGGGATTCCTCAGGAGAGTGCACCACCCCACATCATCCAATCAGTCAAGGGTGTGAGGAGAAGCTTACTCTTAAAACTAAGCCTTAGGCTATAACGACCCAGCCTGCCCACAGCCTGTTCCTGAACACACATTAATATCAACGAACTTACATGTGGGCAGCACCATCTTTAACAAAGTGAGCATATTATATTTTATCTGCCCAACACCTCCCATTGTACAACCTCACCTGAAAAGGTATATAATCAGCCCTCACAACTGAGACTCTAAGTCAGGCTTTGGGCTAGGATATGCCCCCTGTCTTCTCAAGTTGCTGAACAATCTTGATTAAAGAGGCCTGTTACCCTCTCAGATCCAGTCTCTGCTTATTGGCTGTTGCGGCAATGGGTGACCTGTTATAGTTAAGTAACACTTGTAAACAGAGAAAATACTTTTTCTGAATATATGACAATTTAAATTCTAGGAAAACCAGATGTTTGAAACTAAAGGCCAGCATTGTTTAAGGAAAGAAATGAAAAATCCCCTGTAATAAGAATGACAACAGAAAATAGTATCTACAATAATAATGGCGATATTTATCCCATGCTTATTACATGCCTGATACTGTTCTGTATGCTTCTACATGTATTACCTAATTTTATATGTTCGGGTTAAGGGTAAGAATTATATCCCCAAATAGAAGCCACAGGAAGGCTCACTAGGTTGTAGTTGTCAATGTAAGAAACTTCCAAACCTGTAATTCTTTATGAGTTTATTTGAGCCAAACTGTCAACAATTGCCAGGAAGCAAAGTCTCAATAGATTGAGAAAGTGCTCCAGAAAATGGCAGCTTCACCACTTATTTTATACATTAGAATCAAAGGGGAAGACATAAGGGAGTTATATGAAATTGACTCTTGATAGATTAGGGAGGTGGGAGAAAGCAAAATGGGGAAATATCCGGGATAGAATAAAAAGTAAAAATGTATATACTGAAACTTCTTTTATATAAGCAGAAGTAAAATAGTTAATAGTTAATTAACATGGTAACAGTGAGGTGGTTTGTTGGTTCCTGCTCTGCTGAGATGCCTGCCCTTAGGGCGGGCAGGAAAAGATTATTACCCCATGTTATCAGGTACCTTGTTGTAGATGCAAAAGACAACAGACAGATTCCATTAAAGTAAGCATTGACCTTTGTTAGAGAAAAATACCTCCCCGGGACATGACTACCCACCATGAACTGCTTTTAGTTAGGAAGTTTTAATTTCACACCATCCTGTGTGATTACTTTAGGTCTCTGAGCCTGCAAGGCCACCAGGCAGGCTTTCCCTGAACTTGTCAGGTTCAGCAAGTGACTTTTTTTTGTCCACGTAGACAACAATGACTTCCCTTCAGATCTTGCTGCAAGCTCACTTTCTGCCTCAGGGTCACTGTACATGATGTTCCCTTTGGCTGGAATGTCTCCCCTAACTCCGCTGGCATGCTTCTCCTTTTTTAAATCTCAGTCCTTCTCAGACCACCATACCCATACCATCTAAAGTAGGTCTCCACTTTTTACTTTCTCATGGAAACCTACTCTTATCCTTTATGGTATTTACCCCAATCCAAAATTATATATTTAGTTGTGCCCCTATCTAAAACACAAGCACTAGCACTTAACTTACACTTACTGTATGCAAACAATATTCCAAATGCTTTGAGTCTGATATCTCATTTTAGTCTCACAACAACCTGTGATATTCTGATTTATAATAAATAGACCCTGGCCAGTTGGCTCAATGGATAGAGTGTTGTCCTGGCATATGGACATCCTGGGTTCAGTCCTTGGTCAGAGCACACATAAGCAGCAACTATCTGCTTCTTTCTCTTTCTCCCCCTTCTCTCCCTCTTCTCCTGTAGCCAGTGGCTTAATTGGTTTGAGTGTCAGCCCCAGGCACTAAGGATAGCTCTGTTGGTCCAAGCATCAGCCCCAGACAGTGGTTGCCATATGGATCCCGGTTGGGGTGCATGCAGGAGTCTGTCTCATTATGTCCAATCCTCTCACTCAAAAATAAATTATATATATATATTTGGCCTTCATCCTCATTTCTGGCACAAAACTCTCCAAACTCTTGGAATTTCCTTAGTGATAGGAAATTTCAAACACAACTGAGTTTGTGTTAATGAAGTGACTTTGAGAAAGCAGCTAAGGATAGGGACTGGTTGCCAGGTAAACCAACCATGTGATTAGAAGGTTGAAACTTTTAGTCCCACCCCAACCTTGGGGAGGGTCGAGTAACTGGAGATTGAGTTTAATCTTCAATGGCCAATTACTTAAGCATAAATGCCCATTTATTAAAGCCTCCATAAAACCCACCAGGACAATGCTTGGAGAGCTTCTAGACAGTGAACACACAGAGATGAGGGGCAAGTGGCAGCCCCACACCCCTACCCCCTACCTAGGCCCCATGCATCTATCTGCACATTTCTGATTTATATCTTTTTAAAACAAACCAATGACCTAGTAAATAAAATTTTTATCTGAGCTGTGTAAGCCAAATTAACCCTTTGAGTAGTGAGTGTTTTCATGCTCGCAGACCCCCAGCAGTATTTTTTCAAAAAATGAAATTAGTACCAGTTACAGTTTTTTTTTAATTTCTTTTTATTTTATTTATTTTAGAGAGGAGACAGAGAGAGAGAGAGAGAGAGAGAGAAAGAGAGAGAGAGAGAAAGCGGGGAGGAGCTGGAAGCATCAACTCCCATATGTGCCTTGACCAGACCAGTGCAGGGTTTTGAACTGGCAACCTCAGTGTTCCCAGGTTGACGCTTTATCCACTGCGCCACCACAGGTCAGGCCCCAGTTACAGTTTTATTAACTTAAAATTATGTTTGTTTGATAACCAATTTATGGAAACAAGAAGAACATACATTTGCCTTTTTTTTAGTGTTGCCTTACACATTTTTGAAATAAGAAGTTTTGTTATCTGGATGGTCAGGAGGCATGAGGACGTACATGAACATTCATACTACTTAAAGGGTTAAAGAAACCCAAGGTGGGGGGTCACTGGAACCTCCAATCTAGATCTGATCAGAAAAACAAGTAACAACCTGGACTTGTGATTGGCATCTGAATGAGGGGAGGAAACAGTCTAGTGGGACTGAATCCTTAACCTGTGGGATCTGATGGTGTCTCCAGGTAGATACTGTCAGAATTGAGTTGAACTGTAAGACATCCAGATGGTGTCAGGGAATTGTTTTGTGTGAGGAAAATAACCACACATTGGAATTAGAGTCAGAACCATTACAACCCTATAAGTTATTTTTCACACATTATATATAAGAAAACAGAGACATGAGGAGGTTTTGAAATCTGATGAGGGCTACTCAGTTAGCTAGTAGAGGTATTCGGATTTGAATAAAGGCAAACTAACTCCAAAAATATTAACAACTTGTTTAATGGTTACCCCACCAGGGGTAACCAGGTTACATGAGAACAGAGGATAGGTCTTGTTTCTTTATTTCTGTAGTTTAGGCCTCTAACACAATACTGGGTACATGCATATAAAAAGTCTGATGAAAAAATTTGTCGAATAAATGAGCATATACATGAATTAATAATGAAGGAAAATGTAGCAGGCACAAAAAAGTTCTGATATTTTAAAGGAAAAGTGTGAAATTGATGAATGAATCCATTATTTTTTTCCTATTAAATTAAAAGTGTTCATTATTCACTTTCACTTTTTATGGTGGAACACTTTGATTTAACACAGCCAGCATAGAATTTTCTTAGCCAGCATAGAAACCGTGGACTAGATAAAATCAGAGATCCCAGAGTCTGTGAATCTGGTACACCTTCCTATAAAGCTCAGCCCTGTCCAGCCCATGGGGTGCTCCATATAAATCCTTGCTAGACCTGCTGCATGGGGAGAAGGTTGCAATCTGATCTTCAAATATTTATCCCCCAGAACAATCAGGGTCACAAATGACCCCAATTACTCCCTATCAGAACTGTCCAGGGGCACCCTGAGGTGCCTCTATACCAATGATGGCACTGGGGCAAAAAGCAATAAACCTATCAGTTCTTTAGACAGCTGACGACAAGTTCCAAACAGCACTAATACTTGGATTAAATAGCCTCTTTCCCCATACCCCATGCTCTGTAGCATTGACACTCTAAGTCGAACTTGTACACTGAGACTGACATATACCATCTTTTCATCTGTATCCACCCAAGGGTTCTTTAGAGACCATCAGCAGAAGCTATTCTTAGACCAATGGCATAGGCTGGGGACAGCCAAATTTTTCTTCAAAACATGAGATGAACATTTTAGGCTTTTCTGCCACATGGTCTCTGTCACTAATCAACTCTGCCGTCATGGCATAAAAGAGGAAACAGACAATATGGACACAAATGGGTGTGGTTGTGCCCCAATAAAACTTTATGCATAAAAAGGGCCTGATTGGTCAGTTTGCTGATCCCTAGGCACAGACCTTATTTTATCACCAATTGCCATAATTCACAAACAACAAGTATTGGCCAGGATGTGGAGAAAAGGGAAACCTCGTGCACTGTTCATGGGAATGAAGATCGATGGGGTCACCATGGAAAACTGTGTGGAGAGTCCTAAAAATATTAAAAATGGAACTACTTTATGACCCAGTGATACCAATTTGAGGTAGTGAAATCCAAAACACTAATTCAAAAGAATATATGCTCCCCTATGTTCATTGCAGCATTATTTACAATAGTCAAGCTATGGAAGCAACCTCCAAGTGCCCATCAATAGACAAGTGGATTAAAAAGTTCTGGTATGTAGCCCTGGCCAGTTGGCTCAGTGGTAGAGTGTCAGCCCAGAGTGTGGAAGTCCTGGGTTTGATTCCTGAAACACCCATCTGCTTCTCCACCTTTCCCCCTCTCCTTTCTCTCTATCTCTCTTCCCCTCCTGCAGTGAAGGCTCCTTGGAGCAAAGTTGGCCCAGGTGCTGAGGATGGCTCCATGGCCTCTGCCTCAGGCCCTAGAATGGCTCTGGTTGCAACAGAGCGATGGCCCAGAAGGGCTGAGCATCACCCCCTAGTGGGATTGCCAGGTGAATCCCAGTCAGGGGCATGTGAGAGTTTGTCTCTCTGCCTCTCTACTTCTCACTTTAGAAAAAATAAATGTTCAGGTATGTATATACAATGGATATTACTCTATAATAAAAAATGAAATCTTACCATTTGCAACAGCATGGAGGGAGCTAAAAGCTAGTATGCTAAGTAAAATAAGTCAGTCAGAAAAAGAAAATTACCATATGATTTCACTTACATGTGAAATATAAAGAAACAAAACAAACTAACAAAACTGAAACAGACTCATAAATGCAAAGAATGAACTGATGGTTGCCAGAGGAAAAAGGGGTTGGGGAACTGGGTGAAAAAGGTGAAGGAATTAAGAAGTACAAATTGTCAGTTACATAGTCATGGGGATGTAAAATACAGCATAGGGAATATAGTCAATGATTGTAATAACTAGGTATAGTGCCAGGTGAGCACTGGAAATGTCAGATAAACACTTTGTAAAGTACATGATTACACTGGGGAACAAAACTTTTGTTACATCCACAAAAACACTTGTTCTTACCTAATTCCAGTGTGTTGATCTCAAATCTGACATTAGTTTCTCTCTATAAGCTACAGTTTTTTTGCAATTCAAGATTTTAGGTTTTCATCTTATTGTAAAATTTTCAACATTTAGTTTAACATAATGAAGTAGAATGTCTTCTTGGGCATCATCATTGTGAAAATATAATAATTTATATAATGCAGTAAATACACTAAAAGATAGGATTGCATCAGAATTTGTCTACAATTTCAAAATAGAACATATTAAAACACTTATTTTAATCATAAAATTTGCGCAAAAATTTATTTAAATTCTATTCAGGCAAAAATTTGCGTTTGTAGCTCTTGTGTTTGTGTCCTTGTTGAGGACAATCTCATTTGATGCTCCAGCAGTAGTCTGCTCATCACTAACAGCTCCAAGATTTTTGGGAAACTTATCAAGGTGACTGTTCAGGAAGTAAATCTTAACGCTCATGTTGCATCCAATGTCACAGAAAGGCAACAGCATCCTTTAAACCAGAAGTTCATAGTTTTCTGCTTTTTTGTTGCCAAGGAAGTTCTTTGTAACTGCCACAAAAGACTGCCATGCTGCTTTCTCCTCTTTATTCATCTTCCTGGCAAAGTCTTCATCACGTATGAGGATTTGAATTTGAGGTCCATCGAATACACCTGCTTTTATCTTCTCAAAAGACAAACAGGAAAATCAGAAATAATATGTTGAAAGCATTTACTTTCTCTCTTCAAAGCCTGAACAAACTGCTTCATTAAGCCAAGTTGGATGTAAAGTGGAGGGAAAATGATCCTGTCTCAATTAACTACAGGTTCATTCAAAATATTTTGGATCCCTACATCCAGAGCTTCATGTTTCAGCCACTCCTTCTGTGTCCAGTGTTTCTTCCAAGCTCAGCTGTCCCACAAACACAGAAAGCAAGGATACTTCATGAAATCTCTCTGTTGTCCTAGCAGAAAATTTACTATTTTAAGATCCACACAAATGATCTAGTTATGCTCCTCATACTTCAGAAATTTTAAGTCATTATAATCTTCTCACAGATGAGTTGAATAACCAATTGGAACCACTGCATAAACATTACTGTTGTGTAGGAGAACACATTTCAGACTCTGTTTAGAGCTGTCAAGAAATAGCCGCCATTCTGTTGGACTGTAAGTGGTAACACTTACCTGGCTGAGAAGAATGCTGATATCATGACAGTAAAGAAAGTGTTTGTCTTCGGGAAAAAAGTCCACAAAAATTTGTTCACGCTTCCTGAAATGGGATACTTTAGCTGACCAGTGAAGTCCATTCTTTTCTTGAAACCTGAAGGTTAATAACTCAGCTGCTCTCTTTGATAGGCCCAAATCTCTTCCTAAGTCATTCAATTCTGGTTGGCTAAACTTCTGAGGGGTTAATGACTGCTTGGCATCAGAAGAAGACCCTTCAGATTCTACAAGTATTTCCTCATGCATCTTATCAAAATATATTTGATCACCATGTTCACTTTCTTCTTCCTTAGAAGAAATAAAACCATTGAAAACTGGAACCGGGAGTGTCTCAGAGTGTGGGATAGGTCATATTGCTGAAGTAATATTAGAATATGCAATCAGATGCCATTTTTTCTTGCTGATGCCCTTTGTATGGATCAGACAGAAATAACAGTCACTGCTGTGGTCCTGAGGTTCACGCCAAACCATGGGAATACCAAAAGGCATTCCTTTGCATTTTCCTTTTGTCCAGTCACAAAGCATTTCCTCACAATTAAGACACACAATATGAGGAGCCCAATTCTTATCTTGATCGCCAAAGGGAACTTGAAAATAGGCAATATATGCACATGTCACTAAGATGAAATATTGTGCCTTTGACGTTGAAGTGTGTAACAGCCACATATATAACAGAAGGTGTCAGGACTATTCTTACATTTATGCCTACTCGGAGAAGCCATAATACATCTTAAAACAAAATAAGAGAGTGTTTTTATCAGATAATAACTTTTTACATTTAAAAACAACTACAATTATGTAAAAGTGATGTTTGTAAAACATTAATTGTCTTGTGTTTATGTACAATCCAAGAGTTGTTGCCCTTTAACTCCAATTTAAAAACCAATGCATGCCATTAACCGTAAGAAAAGAAAATTAAAATTTCATAAAAACTAGAGCATGCACCAAAAAACAGATTTCAGATTTGAAATCAGCAATGCAAAAATATAAAGAAAATGTTCTAAAATCTCATGCAACAGAAAATGAAAAAAAAAAAATTGTTCCTCAGTGTTATCTAACTACTATACTGTACGCCTGAAACTATAAACTGCAATTGAAAAATAAAATGAAAATAAATAAACAATTGTCCTGGTTAAATTTCCACGTCATCCTGCTTAAATTTTCAACCTGTTCCATTCTATCTTCTTTGGAAAGGCTCAGAAAAAAGCATTGGTTAAGTGGACTGAGAAGATGCAGATAACAAAATAGCATCTGCATAAAAAACCATTTCTATGATTTGCTCTCTGCCTGTCAGATAAAATAATGTGTTGTTTGCTGAAAACACTAACACAGAATTCTCTCCATTACTTTAAATAAAACATTGAATGTTTATTGTTGAATTTCTTTTCTTGTTAAATCCATTAATGCACAAAGAAATGAAGGGAGTTAGTATCAATTTTGTTAAATAAAACCCTAAATGTACAAAAGATAAATTAATATTCCAAGTCTGACAATTTACTATTCTATAGAAATTTCATTCTATGGATAATTAATGAAACTGAGAGGTCATTTAATTATGCATAATTTTTATAAGATTTTATTGTTTTAAGAGCTTTAAAAGGCTGAGGGAAATAATCAAAGAATATAATTTTGCTTATCTACAGAAACAGTAAACTTGTGGTCTCTTTTCAGTTACTGTGAGATGGTGTTAGCAGCTTAGAGAGGTTTTAAATTGACATAGCAATGACCTATTTTCAAATATGTCTTTGGCATTTTAAAAGGATTAGCATCCTGTCTTTTTAAAAATATTCTTGCCCAAAGCTTTTGAAATAGATCTAATACAAGACACCTTTTAAAGTCCCTACAGAATCTACCACATATCTTACAGTAAATATCAACACCATAAGCATCAGGGTCCCTGAAATTTAGGGGCACACCCTCTCCGAGAATCTTGGATACATGGAGCAAGAGTAAATGAAGCCAATAAACATCCAATGAACAGCATTCTAGCAGGCACTGTGCCCAGAGTTTTGCTTGTGTTTATGTAGAGCCAGAGTATTTGGAAGTTAATGTCTCCTTTGCTTAGCCCTGAACCAATGACATTGCATCAGGCCAGTAAGAATAAAATGACAATATCAAGGTCATCTGGGAAATGTCATATTTCTCAGAATGTTTTGCAACAATATTTTATGTCCAATAAAGTTGACTGGATGGCTAAATGGCTTGATAAATAGTGGATCTTGACTTTCTAAAGTATAAACAGGTTTTCTTCAATTTACATCTAATTTATAGGTTCATTACTTGGGTCTTTGAACATCTCTGCCAATTAAAAATAATGTAATGAATGATGGTTGGATTCTCAGAGTATCCCAAAAATACCACAAATATTGTCTAGAAACAAATGTAGCTGAAGGTTTGTCGTGGTAGTGTTAGAAAAATGTAATTGGATGTTACAAAAAAATCTGTCCTGTTTCCAACCTTGTGTTAGGCTTTTCCACTTCTATTTTTCTGTCCCTAAAATAAGCACAACTAACTTTAGTAAAGATATGGGACTTACAATGGTTATATTTAATGCTGGCTTTGTATGTGCCAGGCATAGTGTGAACTCCTTCATGCTGCCCCATGAGATGAAAATCATTTACCCCATTTCCCAGAGTAAAAATCAGAAACCCAGAGAGATGTGATTTGAACAAGTTCACACAGCTAGATAGTGCAGAGATAGAATCTATACAAGCTCTGTCTAACCCTTGACCATGGTGTTAAGCTTCTCAATCTTTCTTTCTTCTTTCTTTCTTTCTTTCTTTCTTTCTTTCTTTCTTTCTTTCTTTCTTTCTCTCTCTCTTTCTTTCTTCCTTTTGTTGTTATTGTGGTGGTGGTTGTGGTGGTAGAAGCATTCTTAACAAAAATTTTAAGAGCACAATACAGTATTGTTAACTATCAGCTCAATGTTGTACAGCAGGTCTCTAGGAGTGTTCCTCTTGCTTAACTGGAATTGTATGTCCATTGAATGAACATAAGTCCTAATTTTCCCCTTCCTCCAATCTCTAGCAACCACCATTCTACACTCAAATTCCCCTCTCTACTATCTAATGATAGCGTTCAACTTGATTCTGGAGCATTCTTTCCAATTCATCTAACCCTAGCCGCAGTACTCCTGGGAAACTTTGTTTCTTGCAACTTCTTCCTTAAAGAAGGTTTCTTTCACAGTCCCATCTTGTTCCATGATCCTTTCCTCCTACTTTTCAAGGTTAAAATGAAGCCAAAGTGTCAGAATTAGGATCCCAGGTCTGCCAGTGACCAGCTGAGTGGCTTTATGCATTTACTTAAACTCTGTGCTTCAGTTTCCTTAACTGTAATATTGGGATCCTCTTAGGTAGAGCACTCTGGAAGTAAACTCTGAAATAATAATCTAGGTGAAAATTTAGATTTATTAGGAAGCATTCTTAGGAATTCTATTAGAGTGGGGAAGTGAAGAATGGATAAGAGGGAATAGGTGGTATCGAGCAGAAACCTTGGGTCAGATCCATAGGGGAGCTCCGGAGATGGTACTGGTCTTACCTGGAAATCATCTTAATCAGAGTCAAGGGAGCTAGAGTATCCATACACCTCTCAGTCACTGGTTCAGGGCTGAGCAAAGGAGACATCAACTTCCAAATAATCTGGCTCTACATAAACACAGGCTCCAAAGCAGGCTCTGCCAACTCAGGGCAGATCTATGTCAGAGAAGAAAGTGCTGGTTATTGGTGATGACAATGTACCAGGGGCTGGTCTACATGAAACAGCTAAAGGGGGCTGGGTGAATCTGGGCACAGCCTTGATTTCATCTGCCATAGGGGTAATAATAATGGTGTTATTATGTGAGTTTTTATTTGTAAAGTGCTTGGAAGAGTGCCTGGCCCTTAGTAGACATTATTAAGTATATGCTACATCAAACAAAAATCTACTATGGTGATAATGCTGGGAGTCCTCAAAATAGCAAGAAGATTTAAAGGAAACTCTGGATTCAAAGTCTAGTCTTTTCTTGTTTTCAGGCTGAGTTTTCAAAGTTCTCAGTGGACCAGGAAGAACTCAGCACCTCTGGGAATGGAAAGATAAGAACCCTGGGTACAGTACCATGAAGCCCTAGAGAACCAATTGCTGCCTTACTGGCTCTGCTTGAACATAATTTATTCAGTTAAATTAAGAAAATTAATCCCAGCCCTGGCTGGTTGGCTCAGCAGTAGAGCGTTGGCCCAGTGTGTGGAAGTCAGGGGTTTGATTCCCAGTAGGGGCACACAGGAGAAGCTCCCATCTGCTTCTCCACCCTTCCCCCTCTACTTTCTCTCTCTTCCCCTCCCGCAGCTAAGGCTCCATTGGAGCAAAGTTGGCCCAGGAGCTAAGGATGGCTCCATGGCCTCCGCCTCAGGTGCTAGAATAGCTCTGATTGCAATAGAGTGATGCCCCAGATGGGCAGCACATCATCCCCTGGTGGGCATGCCAGGTGGATCCTGGTGGGGCACATGAGGGAGTCTGTCAGACTGCCTCCCCCATTCTAACTTCGGAAAAATACAAAAAAAAAAAAAAGGAAAATTAATCCAAGAGTTCTAAGCTGTCAACACAATATTAAGATATCTACTCCAAGGCTGAGGAAAAACCCTGAGTGGCCACAGAGGAACTGAAACTAGAGTCTTCCCACACTGTCCCACCTCAGCAGAGTCCAAGACTGCAGCAGCTGCAAAGGAAAACCAACCTCCACCTGTTCCTCTGGCACATCCTTTCCCTGCCCTCCTGCCCTCCTGCCCCCCTGCCCTGTTCACATCCTTTGTCCTGAAGCCCAGTTCTAATGCTCACTCTCCCAGAAACTCATTCCTACTCCCTCCACACCTAGTTATAAGACACCAGCTTTCCCTCCTTGGAGTGGAAAAGAAGAATTATGAAATGTGTCCCATTTCCCTGCAGTTATGCTGGAACTTGTCTCTACCTACCTGCAAGTATCACAACTCATAGACAGTTTCTTTTTAAAGACAAGGGCTATATGTCTTATTCATCCTTCTATGCCAGCAATTTTCAACCAGTGTGCCACAAGAATTTTTAAAACATGCAATACCAAATAGGGGCACGAACCTCTTCCCTTAGATTGTCAAATTAAAAAATGACAACAGCTAACACAACAAAAGCCATCTAGTGGAAATGAATCAAATTATACCTATTTTTTTTCTGTCAAATCAACATAAAATATGTCTTGGTGTGCCACAGAATTTTAGTAATTAGTTTATGTATGCCATGAGATGAAAAAGATTGAAAATCTCTGTTTTGGCCCTGGCCAGATGGCTCAGTGGTAGAGTGTTGGCCCTGCGTGTGGATGTCCTGTGTTTGATTTCTGGTCAGGGCACACAGGAGAAGCGCCCATCTGCTTCTCCACCTCTCCCCCTCTCACTTTTCTCTCTTTCTCTCTCTCTCCTGTAGCCATGGCTCCATTGGAGCAAGTTGGCCCCAAGCACTGAGGATGGCTTCAAGGCCTCCACCTCAGGCACTTAGAAGAGCTTTGTTGCTAAGCCATGGAGCAATGTTCCAGATGGGTAAAGCATTGCCCCAAAGTGGACTTGCCAGGTGGATCCTGGTAGGGGTGCATGCAGGAGTCTGTCTCTCTGCCTCGCCTCCTCTCACTGAATAAAAGAAAAAAGAAAAAAAAAATTGATGTCCTATGCCATCAGATGTCTAGCATTATAGGGGAACCAAATGATTTTCTCTCTTAGAAAAGCTTCTAGTTGAAGAAATTTGCTGACAGTAAGGCCTTATGTTGAAAGGCACATAGTTTACATCTCAATCTATAGCTATTGCCCTGGACTCAATCTTATTCAAAACCCAAGAATGGCTGACCCTGAAGGGTGGACTACTAGCTCTGTGGGGTAATTTGAACAAGGAAACCTCTCTCCCTCCTTCCTGGCTACTAACCAAATTGCCAAAACTTCCCAGAGAAGTAGGTTAAGGCATTAAAAGAGATCACAGCTGTAATGCCCTGTTTTCTAACTTCCTAATGTGAAGCCACACCCAACTGGTGGTCCCTAAAATGATTTTAGGAAGCCTACAGGTAACTGTTCTTTTTATTTGAGTGTATATAAAAAGTTATGTGTGTGTATGTGTAAGTTACATTTATCTAAATTTAAATCATAACTTTCCAATTCATAATTTTAGAAATATCAAGACAAATTTAATAAGAAAAGGTTAATTAAAATGTATTGAATAACTTCTAAAGGGGGCCTAGAGATGACTAAATATTGAGAAGCACTGATTTATGAAAATTACAACAGCATTACAAACAGAAGACCTAGATTCCAATTCTATGGCAAAAGTAAAAAGCCACATTACTGAACAAGTCACACACCTAAATTGTCTGAGTATCAGCTTTCTCTTCAATGAAATAAAACTTTGCTAATCTGTGCTCCTAGATCCCCGTGAAATGCAAATCTGTCTGTGGGAGACACATGCCCGTTTTAATGCAAAGGAGTTTATCAGATTTGTTCTAGTTGAGTCCTGGGAATTCCAACAAAACCCAGATTATTTTGAAGATGGAAAGCTGAAAACATGAAGTATGTAGGGCCCGGCTGGAAGGTGGAGGAGGACAGCGAGACTAAAAAAAGACCAAAGGTATAAGTAAAGGTGGGAGGTCTATGTAAAAGATGGGAGTGAGGTCATTTTCATTCAATTTACAATTTGACTAAAAGACACCAGAACTGTAAGTCACTCTATTTTTCTTGGTAGCAAATGTGATCCTCTAAGCAAGCTAGGTGTTGGGCAAATAAGTTTGTAAAATGTGATTTTTATGTTTGCTCACTTTTATTGTTAAAAATGGCCACTGCCCAGATATTTGATCTATGAAACTGCTAATGTTTGGGAAGGGCCATTGTTATGCTAATGTTGCTGGAGGAAGGGTCTTTGTAGTACAGTGGTTCTTAACCTTTTTTGAGGTACTGAACCCACCAGTTTCATATGCGCATTCACCGAACCCTTCTTTAATGATAAATAAAATATGATTCTTTTTCCAAATTCAAGACATAGGTATATGTTCTTTTACTGGTGCACAAAATGAGCCGTGCATGAACATCAATCACCTTGCTCAAAGAACAAAACCAACAAAGTGCATGAACTCACAACAAATTACGGTATTACTTTATTCTGGCTTCCGCGGCAGAGGCTTCTCCGAACCCCTGAGACCGACTCATCGAACCCATAGGGTTCAATAGAACCCAGGTTAAGAACCACTGTTGTAGTACCAGGTAGTTTTTCAGAGGAAGGAAAAAGAAACCAATATGACAGGTTACTAAAGGAGAAGCCAGTTTGTGCAGAGAGGAGAAAGGAGAAGGTGTGCAGATGGGGAACCAGAGGTGACTGAGCTGGGGAGGGGCTTTGATTCTAGGAAAACCCGATGTGTCAGTAGCTTTGTGAGCTCTGAATGAATGGGTTTTGGAGCCCTGTGTGTTTTTACTCACCTGCCGGTGTGAGGCTAGAATAAAGGAATGGCCCGCCAGTTTTTGGCTCCACAGTTTCTTTACTGTCTGCCGGAATTCGGTGAGAACCTGCATGTGAATGGCTACGATGGCAGCAGCCCCTGGCCTTAAACTAGGCAAATTTGAATGATCTTTAAAATTTCAGATAAACATCTAAAGCCTTTGCAGAGGGAAGAAAAACTGAAGTTTTCCTAGAAATATAAATTTTTACTTTTAAAAAATATATATATATATATATATATATATATATATATATATATATATATATTATTGAATTTATTAGTGTTACATTGGTTAAATAGGTTTCAAGTGTACAATTCTGTAATACATCATCTGTATATTATATGTTCACCACCAACGGTCCAGTCTCCTTCCATTACCATTGAGCCCCCCTTCATCCTCTCTACCTGCTCCCACCCCCATGCCCGTTGGTAATCACCATACTGATGTCTGTGTCTAGGAGGGTTGCGTTTTATTTTTGCTTAATCTCTTCACCTATTTTACCCAGTTCTCCAAGCCCCATCCTGACAGCTGTCAGTCTGTTCTCTGTATCTATGACTCTGTTTCTATTCTGTTTATTTTGTTCATTAGATTATACATACAAATGAAATCATATGGTATTTGTCTATCTCTGACTGGCTTATTTTACTTAGCATACCTTCTGGGTTCATCTATGCTGTCATGAAAAGTAAGATTTCCTTCTTTTTTACGTCTGAGTAATATTCTATTGTGTAAATGTATCACAGCTTTTTTATACACTCATCTACTGATAGACACTTGGGCTGTTTCCAACTCTTGGCTTTGTAAATAATGCTGCAATGAACAGAGGAGTGCAAAAGTAAGACTCTAAAAATCCTAGAAGAAAACATAGGCAGTAAAATCTCAGACATTTCTTATAGAAATATTTTATCTTATATGTCTCCTCAGGTAAGAAAAACAAAAAAGCCTGACCAGGCGGTGGCACAGTAGATAGAACGTCAGACTGGAATGTGGAGAACCCTGCTTTGAAACTCCGAGGTCGCCGGCTTGAGCATGGGCTCATCTGAGAGAAGGCCTGAAATTTCAGCTCTCAAGGCTTTGTATTAAAACAACCTTTCTGCTCACTTTTGATGTGCAGCTTTCTCAAGGAAATGTTGTCTACTAAAATCACAGCAGAAAGGATCTGTATGATCTCCCCAAAGACATAGGGCAGGTGTTAATCTTTAGCAAATATCATGCTGAAGCTGAAGGATTCTTATTATTTCTTGGATTTACAGTGTTTCCCTAAGTTCTGAGGACCAGGGAAATAAAATTTGGGTAAGCAAAACAAAAGTGAGAGTACTTCTCCAGGGGTCCGCCACCTCTCTCAACACTAGCAGCTCTATTTCAGAGAGGTGGGATTAGTCATGTATCAAACTACTTTAATCGTGGTAATTAAGCACAGGGTGAATTCATCACTACTGCCAGTGGAAGACAGCCATGCACTGTCTTAAGCATCTGTGCTAAACACCTCCCTGCCACTGCTGGGATAAAGATTTGGTCTTTGTCCTTAGCCTGCTTACTAGTACAATAGATGAGGCAAACTATGCTTGGGTCCATTAAATGCACATGGGAGGGACATACAATTAAACACACGGACACAGACTACTTAAAGTCAGGTGTTGTTAATCCAGATGGATTTGAGACTACTTTCCTGTGCGTCCCTATAGAGACAAATCAAATGTTGTCATAATAAGGGTGAATGAGTTACAGGGAGAAAAGCAAAAAGGACTCCTAGAACTAGAAAAAATGAGCAGGAGGTGATTATAGAGATGCCAAGCAGAAAGCAATGAATACGAGCCTGTCCCCGAAAGTAGTCAGTTGGTTCTCTTCTAACATATTGATACTTTTATGTTCCAGATTCTATTCCATTTGTCCTATTCCATATATTTTTGCTGAATCTTTTTGTTTAAAAAATACTTATCAACACCATGAAAAAAGTTACACATCATAATAACTAGAATCACAGGATAAGCCTGTTAACTATTTAGCCTCAAGAACTCATGCTGGTAGCTTCTCCCCATCCTTAAAGCTGTGTGTGTGTGTGTGTGTGTGTGTGTGTGTGTGTGTACACACACACACACACACACACACCAAGCTTCCTAATTTCCTCCTGGTTCAGAATGCATTAGGTACTATTTCAAAAACGCCGTTATTTGCTGCTTTTATCAATTAAATATACTCTGCAAATCTCTATAATACGGCAATCTCACTTGTGTGCATATAGCCAAAGGAATTAAAATTAGTATCTTAAAGAGATATCTGCACCTTCATGTTTGTTGTGGTATTTTTCACAACAAGACAAGATATAGAAACAACCTAAATGTGCTTCAATCAAGAAAGAATCCTGAAAACATGATACATACATACACACACACACACACACACACACACACACACACACAATGGTATATTATTCCACCATGAAAATAAAAGGAAATCCTGCCATTTGTGACAACACAGATGAACCTTGAGGGCATTACAGTAAGTGACAGAAGCCAGACAGAGAAACACAAACACTTCATGGTATCACTTGTATGTGGAATCTTAAAGAAAAGACATTTCAGAGAAACAGAGAATAGAATGGTGGTTGCCAGAGGTGGGGAAGTCAGGTGATGTAGGTCAAAGAGTACAAATTTCCAGCTATAAGAAGGATAAGTTCTGAAGACTTAATGTACAGCAATGGTGGCTATAGTTAGTAACACGGCATTGTTATTTATATACATGAAAGTTGCTGAGAGAAGATCTTAAGCATTCTCACCACAAAAACATACAAAAAAAAGGTGATGCACGTGTTAATTATCTTGTCCTCAGCAATCATTTCAAAGTGTATATCAAGTGATCACAGTGTATACTTAAAATATATATAATTATATTTGTCAATTATTTCTCAAGAAAGTTTAAAAACTGAACCCAGCTCTAGGTTCCTGAGATTAGCATTAGAGAGAAGAGCAGAGAAAGGCCACATGGAGGAGGCCAGGAGAAGCAACCAAGATGGCGGAGTGCTGAGGGAGAAGCCAGTTTGAGCAGAGTTTGTGCTGGAGAATGAGATGGGAACAGAGAAAGATGGGTGTAAGCAGCCTGACTTTTCCTCTTTAAAATGACAGTGCTGGGGGAAGCAAGATGGCGACAGAGTAGGCGGACGTACCAACTTCCAACTCCCAGAACCAAAGTGGATTATAACTCAATTTTAAGAACCATCATCTGGATAAACCAACTATGAACTAAACTAAGTGGACTCTTCAACCAAGGAACACAGAAGAAGCCACATTGAGACGGTAGGAATAGCAAAAACGCGAAGAGGGCTGCCCAGCTCACCAGAGCAAACAGCAGCCCGGAGAGACCCGCGTGGCGGGAGGAGAGTATGGCGGAGAGGGAGGGACCTGGGTCCCAGGAACCAAGCCCCAGCCTGCAGTCCCAGAGCCTAGAAGAGGTATTTGGACAGTTTTGAGCTGTGAAACAAGTGAGGGAGCTCCCAGGCCTACAGTGTGGAGTATTAGGTCCCTTCCTACTCTGCTGAGGGCTGCTTAAGGGTTTGGGGTGACAGGACGCTGAAAGGCGGTTCTGTCGGCGTGGGCAGAGGCCAAGCCGGTGGGAGCTCGGTCTATCCCAGAGGGTCAGAGGGGACGCGAAAGCGGTCCGGAAGCTGCAGGCCAGACTTTAATCCCACTTACGGGGACAAAGCGGGAGGCCAGGAAGGGACAGAAATCTGCTCTACAACCCTGCGCAGGCCGGCCCTGACTGCGGGGACCGGACTAGGACCAGGGACGGGCAGGGGCTCGCAGCTGAGCTCACGCGACCAGCCCCCCCCACCCCACCCCCCGGGCCGGAGAAACTGCGGTTGGCCAGTATACGTGCGCGAGCGGGCTCTGAGCGCCGGGAACGGGCTAGACTCAGAGACAAGTGGAAGCTCGCAGCTGAGTTCATACAACTATCCCGGCCCGGCCGGAGAAACCACGGATTGCATTCCTACGTGCAGGAGTGGGCTCCGAACGCGGGGGGGCGGGGTAGAGTCTGGGACGAGCGGAAGTCCGCAGCGCCCGGCCCAATGAACCTGGGTTTGCGACCCTGCACAGAAAGGCCCTGGCCTCGAGGGCGGGGCTAAATCTACAGACAGGCAAACTCTCACAGCTGAGAGCACGTCAAAAGCCCTGCCCAACATGCAAAACTGTGGCAAGCAGGCTGACTGCAGGTACTGGGCGGAAGTCCGGATATAGGCTGGGTCCACAGCTGAGCAAAGGTGCTCACCTCTACCCTTGGTGCTAAGGCTTGTGGCTTGAGTGACAGCCCCTCCCACGGAGGAGAGGCAGAAATCACAGCAAAAGCCACAGTGGGCCGGCGCTGGCAACGCTCATACCCAACCACCCTAGGCAGCGGCAGAGGGTGTGGGGGGCCAGCAGACAGACCAAACCTAGAGAACACAAAGGCAACACCTACTGGATGCCAGTGGCCACAACTTGCTTATACACAGAAAAAATGGGCAGGCAGAGGAATGCAAACCAAATCAACCAAGAGAAATCCCCAGAGAAGGACCTGAATGAACCAGATATAACCAAATTACCAGAAGCAGAATTTAGAATAATGATAGTTAGGATGTTCAAAGAAATTAGAACAACAATGGATAGTCATTATGAACACCTAAAAAAAGACATAACAAGTATAAAAAACGAAATTGAAATAATAAAAAAGAATCAGACAGAAATGACAAATACAGTATCAGAACTGAACACCACAATGGAAGGAATTAAAAGCAGGATGAATCACGCTGAGGATCGAATCAGCGAGTTAGAGGACACAATAAACAAAGGCACAGAAGCAGAGAAGAAAAAGGAAAAGAGACTCAAAAAATGTGAGAAAACTGTAAGGGAGCTCTGTGACAACATGAAGAGAAACAACATTCACATCATAGGGGTGCCTGAAGAAGAGGAGAGAGGACAGGATATGGAAACTTTGTTCAATCAAATCATAGCAGAAAACTTCCCTAAATTAAGGCTGGGAAACACTCCACACGTTCAAGAAGCACACAGAACTCCATTAAAGAGAAACCCAAAAAGATCTACACCAAGACACATCATAGTTAAAATACCAAAGCTAATGGATAAAGAAAAAAATTTAAAAGCTGCTAGGGAAAAAAAGGCTATCACCTAAAAAGGAGCCCCCATAAGGATGACATCAGACTTCTCAACATAAACACTTGAGGCCAGAAGGGAATGGCAAGATATAATCAAAGTAATGCAGAACAAGAACCTACAACCAAGACTACATTATCCAGCAAGGCTAACGTTTAAAATTGAAGGAGAAATAAAGAGCTTCCCAAAAAAAGAAAGCCTGAAGGAATTCATAAAAACCAAACCAATTCTGCAAGAGATACTAAGGGGCCTCTTGTGAACAGTTTAAAGGGAGGAATGAATAGAGCAAAAGAAGAATACAGCTTTAAAGAATAAAATGGCAATAAACAACTACATATCAATAATAACCTTAAATGTAAATGGATTAAATGATCGAATCAAAAGACATAGGGTAGCTGCATGGATAAAGAAACAGGACCCATACATATGCTTTCTACAAGAGACACGCCTTAAAACGAAAGATGCTTATAGACTGAAGGTAAAAGGATGGAAAAAAATATTTCATGCAAATGGAAATGAAAAAAAAGCAGGGGTAGCAATACTTATATCAGACAAAATGAACTTTAAAACAAAGGCTGTAGTAAGAGATAAAGAAGGACACTACATAATGATAAAGGGAACAATGCAAAAGGAAGATATAACTATTATAAATATCTACGCACCAAATATAGGAGCCCCGACATACATAAAGCAGACGTTGATGGATATAAAGGGCGAGATTAACAGCAATACTATCATAGTAGGGGATTTCAATACCCCTCTAACAACACTGGATAGATCCTCAAGAAAGAAAATTAATAAAGAAACAGCAGACTTAAAGGAGACACTAGATCAACTTGATTTAATAGATATCTTCAGAACTTTTCACCCTAAAGCAGTAGAATATACATTCTTCTCAAGCGCTCATGGTATGTTTTCTAGGATAGACCACATGTTAGGACACAAAAATGGTCTCAATAAACTTAAGAAGATTGAAATCATATCAAGCATTTTCTCTGATCACAATGCCATGAAACTAGAAATTAACCACAAAAGAAAAACTGAAAAATACTCAAACACTTGGAAACTAAATAGCATGTTATTAAATAATGAATGGATTAACAATGAGATCAGAAAAGAAATAAAAAAGTTTCTAGAAACAAATGATAATGAGCATACATCAACTCAAAATTTATGGGACACAGCAAAAGCAGTTCTGAGAGGGAAGTTTATTGCACTACAGGCATATCATAGAAAGCTAGAAAAAGCTCAAATAAGCAACCTGACCCTGCATCTAAAAGAACTAGAAAAACAACAACAAATAAAACTCAAGACAAGTAGAAGGAAGGAAATAATAAAGATCAGAGCAGAAATAAATGACATAGAGGCTAAGGAAACAATACAGAGGATCAATGAAACCAGAAGCTGGTTCTTTAAAAAGGTAAACAAGATTGATGAACCCTTAACTAGACTCACCAAGAAAAAAAGAGAGAGGACTCAAATAAATAAAATTAGAAAGGACAGTGGAGAAATAACAACTGACACAACAGAGATACAAAGCATTGTAAGAAAATACTATGAAGAACTATATGCCAAAAAATTAGACAATCTTGGTGAAATGGACAAATTTCTTGAATCATATAACCTTCCAAAAATCAATCTGGAAGAATCAGAACACCTAAACAGACCAATTACAACAAATGAGATTGAAACAGTTATCAAAAATCTCCCAAAAAAGAAAAGTCCTGGGCCTGATGGCTTCACAAGTGAATTCTATCAAAAAATCAAAGAAGAACTAACTCCTATCCTCCTCAAGCTATTTCAAAAAATTCAAGAGGAAGGAAGACTTCCAAACTCCTTTTATGAGGCAAGCATAATTCTGATCCCAAAACCGGGCAAAGACAATACAAAGAAAGAAAATTATAGGCCTATATCCCTGATGAATTTAGATGCTAAAATTCTCAACAAAATATTAGCCAACCTTATTCAGCAATATATGAAAAAAATCATACACCACGATCAAGTGGGATTTATTCTGGAGAGGCAAGGCTGGTTCAATATTCGCAAATCAATCAATGTGATTCATCACATAAACAAAAGGAAGGACAAAAATCACATGATAATTTCAATAGATGCAGAAAAGGCATTTGATTAAATCCAGCACCCATTCATGCTCAAAACTCTCAGTAAAGTGTGAATACAGGGATCATTCCTTAACATGATAATGGCCATCTACGATAAACCGACAGCAAACATCATACTAAATGGACAAAGATTAAAAGCAATCCCCGTAAGATCAGGAACGAGGCAGGGATGCCCTCTTTCACCACTCTTATTCAACATAGTTCTGGAAGTCCTAGCTACAGCAATCAGACAAGAAGAAGAAATAAAAGGCCTCCAAATTGGAAAAGAAGAAGTAAAACTGTCATTATTTGCAGATGATATGATATTGTATATTGAAAACCCTAAAGTCTCAGTCAAAAAACTACTGGACCTTATAAAGAATTCAGCAAGGTGGCAGGATATAAAATTAATACTCAGAAATCAAAGGCATTTCTATATACCAAAAATGAAATATCAGCAAAAGAAATTAAGGAAACAATCCCCTTCACTATTGCAGCCAAAAAAATAAAGTACCTAGGAGTAAATTTAACCAAGGAGGTTAGGACTTGTACTTGGAAAATTACAGAACATTGATAAAAGAAATCAAGGAGATACAAACAAGTAGAAGCATATACCGTGCTCATGGCTAGGAAGAATAAACATCATTAAAATGTCTATATTACCCAAAGCAATTTATAAATTTAATGCAATACCAATTAAAATACCAATGACATACTTCAACGATATAGAACACATATTTCAAAAATTTATATGGAACCAAAAAAGAACACGAATAGCCTCAGCAATCTTAAAAAGAAAAAATAAAGCAGGAGGTATCACTCTTCCAGATATCAAGGTTTACTAGAAGGCCATAATACTCAAGACAGCCTGGTACTGGCATAAGAACAGGCACACAGATCAATGGAACAGAACAGAGGACCCAGAAATAAACCCACAGCCTTATGGACAACTGATATTTGACAAAGGAGGAAAGAACATACAATGGAGTAAAGACAGCCTCTTTAACAAATGGTGTTGGGAAAATTGGACATCTACCTGCAAAAAAATGAAACTAGACCATCAACTTACACCATTCACAAAAACAAACTCAAAATGGATAAAAGACTTAAATGTAAGTCGTGAAACCATAAGCATCTTAGAAGAAAACATAGGCAGCAAGCTCTCTGACATCTGTAGCAGCAATATATTTGCCGATTTATCTCCACGGGCAACTGAAATAAAAGGCAAGATAAACAAATGGGACTATATCAAACTAAAAAGTTTTTGCACAGCTAAGGACAATAGGAACAGAATAAAAAGACAAACCACACAATGAGAGAACATATTCGACAGCACATCTGATAAGGGCTTAATAACTAAAATTTATAAAGAACTTATAAAACTCAACACCAGGAAGACAAACAACCCAATCAAAAAATGGGCAAAAGAAATGAATAGAAATTTCTCCAAAGAGGACATACAGATGGCCAATAGGCATATGAAAAAATGCTCAACATCACTAATCATTAGAGAAATGCAAATTAAAACCACAGTGAGATATCACCTCACACCAGTCAGAATGGCACTCATCAGCAAAACAACACAGAATAAGTGCTGGCGAGGATGTGGAGAAAAGGGAACCCTTCTGCACTGCTGGTGGGAATGCAGACTGGTGCAGCCACTGTGGAAAAACAGTTTGGAGATTCCTCAGAAAATTAAAAATCGAACTGCCTTTTGACCCAGCTATCCTACTTTTAGGAATATACCCTAAGAACACCATAGCACTGTTCGAAAAGAAGAAATGCGCCCCCATGTTCGTGCCAGCATAGTTCACAATAGCGAAGATCTGGAACCAGGCCAAGTGTCCGTCAGAAGACGAGTGGATTAAAAAGCTATGGTACATATATACTATGGAATTCTACTCAGCCAGAAGAAACGATGACATCGGATCATTTATAACAAAATGGATGTACCTTGATAACATTATACGGAGTGAAATAAGTAAATCAGAAAAAAAGAAAAACTGAGAACAGCATGATTACATACATAGGTGGGACATAAAAGTGAGAATATGAGACATGGACAAGAGAGTGGTGGTTAATGGGTGGGGGGAGGGAGGGGAGGTTGGGATAGGAAGGAGGGGAGGGACACAGGGAAAACAAGATTGAAGGTGACAGAGGACAATTTGACTTTTGGTGATGGGTATGCAACACAATTGAATGATAAGATAACCTGGAGATGTTTTCATTGTACATATGTACCCTGATTTATTGGTGTCACCCCATTAGAATTAATAATAATAAAATATATATATATAAACTGAACCCAGTTCTTTCAACATTGCCATTCCCTTAGAAATAGTGTAACTAGTTAAAATACAAGTTGCCCAGTTAAATTTGAACTTCAGATTAACAACTAATTTTTTAATGTATGTATGTTCCAAATATTGCATTAAACTGAAGGTCTATTTTTTATTTGTTTGTTTTTGATATTGTTTTTATTTCATTTTATTTTGTTCTTTGCTAAATCTTGAAACTCCTTGGAAGACAAACTTTACCCATCTCTATAAAGTGCACTGAGTGCTGAATGACTGAGGTGGGGTTGGAAGAGAAGTTCAAAGAATTGGAGACCTGGTGCAAACAATGCAGGGTGGGGCAAAAGGAGGTTTACAGATGTTCATAGGAAAATAATACAAGCATTAATAAATAATAATACAAGAAAAACTCTGTGTGTCACACACTCACAACTCTAAGCCCACGTTTGCCCCACCCTGTATAAGTGTTTCTGAATATGAGCTGAGGACAAAAAACTTATGAGCCGGTAGATATGAGTATTTGCTATCTTCACAACCCTCTTTCCCTCTCCAACAAGAATTCTGAGTTTTTCATTTCACTTTCTTCAATTTAATGATGAGGAGTCAGAGATGTGAAAGGAGAGACAGACCTGGGAGAATTAGGAATGAGGCTATAATTCAGATCAGAAAGTACTGAGACTTTGCTTGGAAGAGAAGAGGAAGAATGGAAGAGGCAGAAAAGAGGGGCAGCGACAGGAAAGAACAGAGTGGCAAGGATTTGGTTTAGAACTGATTCTTTTGCAATATTGAGTGGATGAGGCAGAAGAGACCATTTTGGTGGGGCATCTGTGTCCCAACTGAATGACAATGAAAGTGGCAGCCATAGGGAGAGAATTTTAAGATGTTTGCATGAATATAGAAATGTATTTTTTCCCATCAGTTGGTTTGTGATAGCAGTCCAGACTGTAGGGTTCTTAAACTAATTTTATCCGAGTATGTTTCTTGGAAAGTGACCCACATAGACACAGGACCTTTAGGATTCTACTTACACACTAGGGTTATACACAGCTGCACGGTGGACTGGCAGAAGCTGGATGTGGGATTAAAAACAGGTCCCTTTTCTTCCCTGCCCTACAAATCATATATGTCCTTGCACGTCTCCTAAGCCAATGTGCCATAGGTTCAAGATCCCATTAAAAGAAGAGACACATACTTCTCCAGAAAAGAAAATAATCATTTAAAAAACTCATTTAGGAAAGTGCTTGTGACAAAGAAGGAATGTTACTTGAAGACACCACTCCTTCTGAGTTCCTCTGTCATCTCTCCTCCGCCCCTACATCATCAAGGAGGCCAGATTTAGGACAAACTCCACTCATTTAGTCCCAGTTGGGCTTCAAGATCACTAGCAACCTAATTAAGCTGGTTGATAGCAGGCATAGACAGATGTTTTAAAAATGCACCCCTAATAATTGGCTCTTCTTATTTCTTCCTACCTCTCAACTACCCACCATTATTTTATTCCATTTATGATTTACATGTGCAGCCTAGCATCAGCATTAAGTTCTTACTTGCCAATATGAATAAAATTTGCATAAAATGGCAAGGGCATTTCTGAGAAAACCCCCTCTTTAGGCTAGACCTCTATAGCATACAGCTAAATGCTAAGTGAAATAAGTTAGACAGAGAAAGACAAACACCATATGATTTCACTGGTATGTGGACTCTAAACAACAAAATAAATGAACAAATAAAACAGAAACAGACACGTAAATGCAGAGAACAGACTGACAGTTGCCAGGAGGGAGGGGCTTGAGGGCAGGATGAAAAAGGTGAAGGGTTTAAGAAGTACAAACTGGTAGCTACAAAACAGTCACAGGGATGCCAAATACAACGTAGGGAATATGGTCAATAATAATGTAATAGTTAAGTAGGGTGCCAGGTGGGTAATGGAAATACTGGGAGAGGGGGACACTTTGTAAAGTATATGCTTGTCTGACCACTATGTTGTACACCTAAAACTAATGCAAAATAATATGGAATGTCAACTGAAATTGAAAAAATATGGAGCTAAAGGAAAGGAAAAAGGAATGGAACTGCTATGAGAATATACGGGGACCTGTGCATGCCTTAGTATGATGACACTTCTCCAGTTTATGGCTTCCGTGCACCAGAGAATGGACAATAAATCAATAGCAGAACAAAGAGATCAGCTGAAAGCAGAACTAAAGCAATGCACCACACCTCCTCATTCTGATAACCAAGCCCTCCAAATGGCCAAGTTTAGTATAATTTAACAGAAGAAAAGTTTTTTGAAATGACAGTCAATTTTTCTTTAAAATATCATAATAGATCACATACAGATTCAAAAAACTAAATGAATTAATATTTTCGTAGGTGCTGTCAATATTCATTGGTACATTAATCTATTTTTTAACACACCGCATCTTGAAACTTGACAAGCAAAAATCAGCTTGAGAGCTAGAAGGAACCGGGAAAGAGCAAAAACACTTCTATAGTTAACTAGTACAATGTTTTTTATATAATTTGATCTATGTAAAATTAACTTTGACACAAGCTAGACTGCAAATATTTTAAGGCAGAAATAGTTCATTTTAAAATATCTGTGATTTTCCTTAATGTAACATCATTTCAAGTTCATACTGACCTCCTGCAGATAAAGTCCAATTCCTCTGCACTGTGTGCTCGGAAGGATAGGGAATGATGGGAATAGAGAAATGAAAAAATAGGAAATGAGGCCAGGAGAGAAAAAAATACAGTCTACAAATGAGACAGAAAGAGCCAAGAAGGGAGCAGGAGGTTAGGTACTGGGTATAAAGAGTGATCATTATAGTCCTGACAAAAACAGAAACAGGAGGCAAGGTGTGCAGATGTAACATTGAAAGTGAATTATAAATAGCAGAACGAGTATTATTAAATCCTGATTCTCCTCAAGCAAGAGCACAGTACTCCATACCTGGAAGACTAGAGAAGCATTAAAGTTTAAGAGAAACTTTCACTCCAGGGTGAACTGTAGGGTCTTTCCAGGTTCAATTCCTAATTATTGGCCTTCTCTGAGAACCGATGCCTTTACTGAGCTCTCTCTGTGCGACTTGACATAGTTAGGGAATAGAACTATGTGGACATGAGGTATGTGGACATGAGCTTCCAGGCATGCTGTTGGTATCAACGCTGTTTCATGATCAAGGAGAGATAAACATTAGAAGCCATTCCAGACAGATGGTCCATAAGGTGAACCAGTAAAGTCACCATCTATCTGACCGTGGGTACCCAAGCTGTCCCTGTACTTCGATTGAAAAGTAGTTTCCCTTTGTGCCCCTCGGAGAAATCACTCCTGCCACACCAGAAGCTCCCTAAATATCAAGGAACACCATGTTTTCTCCCTGGCTCTCAGCCTGCTCTGGCCTCCCTTCACGGTGCCCAGGAACTCTTCAGGCTCCCTTCTCCCTCAAAATGTACATGTTTGGTACCTTACTCCCACGACAAAGTGAACACAGAAAGAGACTTTTAATGGGTTGTGATGCTGTTACTTGTCCAGGGTTTTATTTGCAGTCTAAAACCCATTAGTTGTTCTGGTAGCATCAGTCCTGAGGGTGTGGTGGGGAGGTGGCTGTGGAGCATCCGCTGGCATTCCAAATCACCCAGGAATGGTGGTCAATCCAATTTGTAAGGGAAGGCTTGTGTCTAGGGTTTCTCAGTGGCTTCCGGAGGAACACAAGCTCCTTAGAAAGCAGCAGCAACTCCACATGAAAGGAACATCACTATATAACTGATCAGTTTCATGCTATCATCCTTCCAGGAAACCCCGCTGGCTTAAAGTGGCAGTGCTTTGGGCTACTTCTAGGTCAGATAGGGAAGCGCATGCCCTTCAGGCAGAGATTGGGGTGTGCAGTTTTCTCCCCTAAGAATCCCTCCCACATGTATTTGGTAACCTGGATCTAAGTAGTTTTTATTTCTGTTCTTTTTTCTCCTTCACCCCTTGCTTCTTCCATTCAGCCATCCAAGCTACCTACGATGGTGTAGGTAGCCCCCTAGCTCCTCAGGGCAGAGCTCAAGGAGTTCAACAAGCTGTCTGCTCTCATGAAACTCATGTTCTAATGGAGGGGGGCGGGGGTAATTATAGAGTTTAAGAATATAAATAAGGCAGTATGATAAAAAAAAGAAAATGGAAGGGGAATGACCACTCTCGAGAGGGTGCTCATGGAAGGCTTCTCTAAGAAAGTAAAATGTTAGCTGAGACACGAAGGAAGAAAGCAGGCCATCAAATAGAGAACTGAAAAGAGGATGTTTGAGAAAAAAATCATATCCTTGGAGCAAGACCGAGAGTGGTGCATGGTAAGGTGGGAGAGTTTGGCAGGAAATAGAGCTCATGGAACCCTAAAGACCTGACAAGGAATATAGATATTATTTGAAGAGTCCTGGGAAGCCAATGGAAGATTTGAAGTGGGGAATGACAAAATGGGATTGGTACTTTTAAACAGTTGCCCTTACTTACTCTGTGGAGGAGAAGGTGGGGAAGGCTGTAAGGGGAAGAAGCAGGTGGGACAGCTGGGAAGTTATTACAGCAACTCACATGTGAAAGGCTGGAGGTCTGGGTTTGAGCACTGCGATGGAGATGGACAGAAGAGAAGGACTTAGGCTACATTCTGGAAGTATAAAAGAGAGGATTTGCAGATCAACTGTATGTAGGTAACGAAGGAAATAAAGAACCAAGGTTCTGTAGCTTAAACAACTGGAAAATAAGGAGAAAGAAGTGCTTGCTTGAGGGAGAGAATGAAATCAGTTTGGGACATGTTGATTTAGAGATGCCTAAGAGATGTCCCTGCAGAACTAAGAAAATTATAGTTCAGTGGATGAGTATGAGGATTCAGGGGTGATTCGGACTAGAGAGACTCCTTTATGCAGTGAGCAAGGTCTATAGGAACCTCACTTATATCTTTAAACAAAAATAAATCACTGTGGTCACATCTGTTAAACACCTACTATGTGCCAGATACTGTAAAGAACAGAAATGCTGAGAAGTCAAGAATATACAGCTGACCATTAAACAACATGGGTTTGAACAGTGCAGGTCCACTCGTGAGTAAATTTTTTCTAATAAATAACAATACTGTTTTCAATCTGCAGTTAAAAGTCCACAGATGCATTGATCTATTTCATTTTATACAGGGAACTTGAGCATCATGAATGTTGGGGCTTCAGGAAGCAATCCCATATAGATACCAAGGGGCAACTAAGTTGAAGGGTCAACTGTAGTAGCTGTTCTCAGAGAGCATGCAAGTATGAAAAAATACATAGACTATATTGAGGGTGTGCCGTGAACCAGCACGACTAGTAATTCCAGGTCCTGAGTGGGAACGGTGCAGAATTAAGAAAATAGGCTTAAAGAGAAATAGGATGGGATTGGGAGGCCTCTGCAAGCTGATGGCAAGAACAGAACGTGCCCTCCACCCCTAACCTGCTTTATTTATAGGGCAGAGAAAGTCATTAGCAAATCAATGATATCTCTGATCACATTTCCAAAGCAACCCAAAATTCTACCAATTGCAGAAAACCCCCACCATACATAACATCTTAACTTCACAAAACAAAGGATAAAAAGAAACTGCCTCCCATCTTTCCAAGGCACATGGGGTATAGGACAAGTATAAACAATCCAGCACCACAGCTAACATGGAGGTGTGGAAAAATCAGCCTTTAGCAACTTCACTAAGCAAGTGAGATGAGGGGCTGGGCAGACTGTCAGCTTACTGCCAGTTCCCCACACCCCTATCCCCAAAAAATCTACACTGCAAAGACCCTGTTGGCTTGCATTCACCAACAAGAGTTTAATGAATGACACAGAAAAAAACTAAGGGAGAGATGGCTGGGAGGCCACAGGTCACAGCACAAGGAATAGCATGCATGAAGTTCAGTAGACCCAAGTTTCATTCTTAGCCTTTTACTGGCTTGGAAGCCTGAGCAATTCTTTTAAGCTCCCTAAGCCTTGATCTCCTCATTCTAACATGATCACACTATTGTTTAACTCAAGAAGATGCTATAATGTACAATGGAATGTATTTTTCCAGTTTAAGACTAACATCCACCATGGACAAGTACAACCAAGCAGATTTCCCAGAAAAGGTTGGGTTTGGGTTGGGTCTTGAAGAACAGGTAAAATTGGAACAACAGACAGGGTAGGTGAAGACAGGAAGTTCCAGTTCAGGAGAAGCTCATGGAGATGAGCAAGTGTTGCCCTCCTCCCCACTGATATCAAAGAGTCTACTGCACCATCTGTCAACACAGAATTTCCCCCCATAGCCTCACCTTATTTATGAAACTCAATATATTAATTTTTGTAAATGGGTCTCAGGTAAAGTGAAACAAGTAACTGTATTCTGTTTGAAATGTAAGAGAAGTGGCAATTTATCTTAATTTTTATCCAGTGTATCAGAGGTCATTGTGGAAGGAATCTGTAATCCACCAAGGCTCAATATATATCTTTTTAATATATAGTTATATACTCAGAGAGAGAGAATATATATAGCTTCAAATGGAATATAAAGACAGAATATATAGTTCTATATATGTTCAATATACATAAGGCTCAATATAACAATATAAGTTCTCAATATAACCCTAGTGTAAATTGCAAAGACAATAAAATATCTTTGCACTTCTTGGGGATTAGTATGAACTTGGCCACTTCATTCCAGTAAAACTTGAAATTTACAAGATTCAAGTGAGTCTTGTTCAGAATCATCCCTGCAACATACAGTTTTAATTTGCCAACCTCTCTTTACAGGCACTTGCACAGTGATTTACAACATCAGGGTATGTGATCCTACCAAGAAAGAAGACCCCATTTGAACATTCTACCTTGGGTGGCACAGGGGTTATATCTTTGAGGCTACAGAAAAAGAAATGTCATCAAAACACTGTCCCTGGCTCTGCAGAGAATATTTAGAATCTATGTTTAGAAAATATGCAGAAGATTTAACTAAGGTTACACTGTGGAATGAAAATGCTATCAGCCTTAAGAACATTAAAAGTACTATTACAGCTAACAAAAACTGGGAGGGAGAAGGTGGGCAAGAGAGTTGGAAGAAAGGGAGGGTGGAGGGAACTATTCTGCTCACAAAAATTAGGGGATATTTTAAAATGAATATGAAATGATAAAATATCCCCTAATTTTTGTGAGCAGTATATTTCATTCCACTAGGGTTTCTTAGTACTATTTAATTTTTTAAGTTTGTGTGTATTATTTTGATGATTTTAAAAATTAAACTTCAATAGAAAACAAATCTTTGATGAAGTAACACCTTTGTAAAGTCAAAGACCTGTTCCCTAACTATCTACTCCTACCTCTGTTCTCTAAGCAGAAAGCATTTGTATATTTAACATGTCTGTAGTGTGCTCATAACTCAGGCACAGTGAGATAATTTTCCTGAGCCAGACCCTTTCCACAGGCCTCTACAGTGCCTCTTAAAATGTCACTCACAGACTACCTTCCACAGAACCACCTGGGGCCCTCATTTACTTAAAAGAATAATGATAAAAAATAATAATCACAACAACAGCATCACTTTCTTTGACACCATCTAAGACTAACACATTCAGATTCCAACGGTGGAGTCCAGAATCCATGCCTTTTATGGCCATCCGCCCTCAAGTGACGTCTATAAAGATTACAGAGTTAGAATCATTGATGGTGTTCCATCTCCACCAAAGCTTCCTCTCCTTGGAACCACAACCCTCTTTTTCTAAGGAAATGTGATTACAAGTGAAGCCCCGAACCCTATCCTGAAGCTGCCAAATGATTTACTTCTGTTTAGATCAATTTGGTTTGTTTTTTTTTAAAAAAGCATACAACTTTTCTAAAATGTGACTACCACAGTGCTTTGAATTTATCTTTAAACAGAGTTATATTCAATATATTTTTCTGCCAGTGTAGAAAAGATACTAATGAATCAGCGAGAATTCAGACCCAAACACACAGGAGCAGTATTCCAGAGGTCCCATGCCCAGGCTGCATGCCCTCAGTGATTTGACTTTGGAAAGGACCTAGAGGGAGCAGCTAGAGTGGCCAGGTAAGTGGTGTTCACAAAGGGCTGCTTGGGAGACTGGATGATCACCGACTAATGCGGAAGGATATTAATATTTAAACAACAGCAAGGTTGAACTTCACTGTAGCTGAATAGCAACCTTACTTACAAGGTGTCTGAAGTAGTGACCCTGAGAGCTGATTTTACCATGAGCTATGAAGCATGTGTTTATTGCCTTGTTACATACTATGTACTTCATCGAGTGAGCAGGGCTCTGTGTGTGTAAGGTGGGGGTGATGGAAGGGTGTGTAGTGTGCTTGGAGGAGAGAGATAGGCACATTGCACAGTACTTGGAGTTATTTTCCAAAGGGTAACTCCAACCATATCATATCTATATTTAAAACTCAGTGATGCTTTTTCACCTCCCATAAAATACTAAAACTTCAGAAAAAAAAAAAGTGAAGCAGTTACTAAGGGGGTGGGGGGGAGGAGAGTGAAGAGGAACAAATATATGGTGACAAAAAATGATTTGACTTTGGGTGATGGGCACACAATGCAATGCAAAGTTTAAACGCTGTAGAGATGTTTACCTGAAACCTGTGTATTCTTACTGACCAATGCCACCCCATTACATTTAATTTCTAAGTAAATAAATAAAAACTTCCTAAAAAGGTAAGAAACCTCCTTTACAATCTATTTAATGCATATCTTTCAAACTAGAGCAGTGACCAAAATTTAGCACCAGCACTACCCTTTCTACTTCCACACTCATGGCAGACATCACCAATCAATTATTTAAGGTCCTCTTTAAGTTGAGTGTCTATTAACCTTAGATTCCACCTATCATGATGTCCCAAAAAACTTCTGCCATTTAAAGTAGTTGGCATAAGAGGTAATACTTTCTTTCCATAGTTCTAAGTCCACATGGTTCCTCAAATGTGCACTGACCATTCCAATTATATAGATTGTCTGCCCTTGCCAGTCAGATAAATGTTTACTCATCCTTCAATAATCAGTTCACAGATCATCCCATCTATGAAATCCTCACTGTGATTCTTTGATCCCAGACCGTTCATGCTTGAAGCCCCCATAACATTTTGTAACTATCATAGGAGAACATTTGCATGATGTGCTGAGATTTTTCATTGGCATTCTAACTCCTGACTAAAATGTGAACTCCGTAGGGGTGCAAACTTCTAGCTAGCAATCTGGAAGAAAGCAGTATATTTTTATAAGCTCTCCTGTTACTAGTACCCAACAAACAAGGCCAGGACCAAAGGCTTCCTGCAGATGGCCAGCCCCCTCCCTGGTGACATGCTGGAGACCACATAACAGTAAAGGCTTTGTCTTTATTCCTACTTGATCCTCCTGCTCTCAGATCAAAGCCAGTGTTGCAGTGCTCACTAGTTGAGAATCCGGCTTACATAAAACAAAAATACAACTTTCTTCATCCCTGGAGCCTCTGCCTCTTCATCCCCATAAGACCTGGTCGAAAAAAGTCTTACCTCCATTTAGCATTTACTTCTCCACGCCTTGTAGAATTTCACCATCATTTCCAGGGAGGCTGCCTAGTGTGGTCCTTCACAGCATAAACTCTGGAGTCAGCATGAATAGGTGGCTACCCATGAATGTCTTGCTAGCTCTGACATCTCTCAACTGAAAAATTTCATGTTAAAATCCACCTTTCAACAGAAGCCCTTCAAGACAATGATAAAAAGCCCATAGAGAAAAAAATTAAAAATCTTTTAGAAAAAAAAATTGTTAAGAAAGTAACTTATATGTCAGGCAGAAAATGCAAGGTAAGGTCATTTGGAAGCTTGCAATTTATATAACATCAAAATCGATTTTCTACTTTACCTCAAGTTAGAGAAGTTATCACAGCATCGGGTAAAATTTGGGGGAAGCTTTTTTCTCCAAGTACTATAATTTAGTGACAGAATCCCTAACTAATGGCAGAAGAACAGCAAGGAGCAGAACAAAGAATTAGAGTAATAAAAGTATTGCAGACCAAAACCATGGGTAACATTTCAAGAGTTGCTGCTGCTGAAAGGGCAGTGCCGGGAGCAGGGGCTGAGAAAAAGCTGGTACAATACACCTGCCTGACGCATAGACACTCCACGGATGGCCTGAAGCACCATCATCTCTGAGGAATCAGTCTGGAGAAGTCCAATGTCAGCATCACATCAAGAAGGCAGAAACACAAGATTCCTCCTGGCTGCAGCTCCGGGGGAACCTTCAGGCAGTATTTTGAACCAAACATTTCTCGGCTTTAACCTTTAACCTGAGCCATGACTGTGACAGCAGGGATTCACGATTTGAGGACCAAGCTCTAGAAGGTGATTCTGATCTTCTACTCCAGCTGTCATAACCAGGAGTTTAGCAGTAGTCTTATTTGAAGGTATAAAGCCAGAAAAATGATTCAGGAGTATATTTAAAGGTCCAAATATCTACCTACCTCTTCATCTTCGTCATACAAGCCAACCAGGTCCCCAACCCTGCAGCCATAGGAGACTCATACAGTGCAGTCTATGGCCTCCACAGTTGGCCTGGCCCCTGTGAGTGGAGATTCTCCACCTCCTCTACCCAGTGAATTCCCACTGTTGCTGAGGGCCATCTCAGGCAGCCATCCTCTGGGATGTGGTCCACCTTTGCATCAAGTGAGGACTACCTCCTCTGGACTCACCCAGCACCTGGGCCTTCCTTCTGGCAAACCACTGTGTGAGCTTTAGTTCTCTCAACTTCAAACCAGTGTTCTCAAAGTCAGCATTGCTCTTCATCACCTGGAGGGTTTGTCATGATACATACTGCTGGGCCTCACTCCTGTCTAAATGAGAGAGTCTCAGGGGGAACCTTAAAGGTTGCTCTCTGACAAGTCCCAGGGGTGCCGATGCAGCTGGTCCAGGACCGCATTTGGGAATCCTGGCTTTAGGCAGCCAGCCTTCTGCCTGCAAGCACCTGATTCTGTATGCATTCATGTCACCAGCAAGTGTCCACAAGTTCTGGCAACTTCTCCTGGTGCTTGCTGAATGAAGTTTCGATCAACAGAACTGAGAAAGCCTAATATATAGCACTTCTAACACTAAAGAAACTGAAGTAACACAAATATAGCCCTCAAAATGACAGCCATCCAGTGGAATGAGTCCATGGGCGAAAAAGACCTGGAAGCTCTTTCTGGTTGGCAAGTTTTCAACTCACTGTTTATGGTTATCACTTGTAAATATGAACAAATACCCTAAACAACAGCAAATCAAGCAAGAACCAAAATTATTATAGAAAAATACAGAAGTATCTGGAATTCTTACATAAGCACGTCCTTTTGCTTAGGAAAGGAGTCAAAGTTGTGGCAGCTAACCAGAACAAATCAGAAAAAAATGTCATGTAATAGATGATGAGTTTCAACCTTGAATTCATGTGGTCAGCCCTTTGGTTTTACTCCTTGTTTTCCAGCTGGCTCCCTGGAAGAGTGTGAGGATCTGGCGATTTCCCCAGGGGTGTCTTCAAGTAATCTTCAGGCTGCCCCAGGATGACTCTGCAATTTTGTTATTTTTTTATATATATAACAGGACCACTTTTAGAACCACTGATAGATGTTTTTTTAAAAAATAGCTGTAAATCATATCATATTATTCTTCTGCTCAGAAGCATCCAGTAGCCTCTTGTCTTACTAACATCATTAGAATAGCCTAGAGGAAGGCTTTAGTGGCCAGACAACAGGAGTGAGGGGCTACCACCTACTCGTCTCTTCCCCCATAACTTCCCTTGAGAGCCTATCAGGAAGAGCCTTAATTCCCATGAAAACCAGATTCCAAGTTATTAGCAATGAGAATATTGGTTCTTCATCTCTCTAGAAAGAAGAAAGACTCGGTGGTAAGCAGAACAATGCCCCCACCCTAAGATGTCTAAAGGTCCTAATCCTTGGAACCTCTAAGTATGTTACTTTATATGGCAAGGAAACTTTGCAAATACAGGGTGGGCAAAAGTATCTTTTGTTCATATGAAAAATAATACAATATGAAAAATAATACAATAATTAATATGAAAAAATACAATAATTAATAAATAATAATACAAGAATAAATTCTGAGCTTCACGTACTCACAACTGTAAACCTACTTTTGCCTCACCCTGTATAATTAAATTAAGGATTTTGAGACACAGAGATTGTAGGGTGGTGGGCAAGGGGGAAGGTCACGTGACGAACCAGACGGGAACTTTGGCTAGAGCCTCCCACACCCAGGCGCACCAAAAGAAATTTCCCAGGAGTCTCTGGAAAAAGAGCAACCGTCTGTCTGCCAGTGAGATTCCGCCACATCATATTAGCTCGACCACCCTAGATGGGACAATTTAAATATCTCCCACACGGATCACCCCATGCGACTTCCCTGGCCTCTGTCCCCGGGGCCAGGGAATATCGTCCGGGAAGCGCACTATACTAAATAAAGCCTTTACTATTCCACACTTCGTGGCTACGCCCTTCCTTCTTCCTCGGCAGGGAAAAATACCTCACAGATTATTTTAGATTTCTGGGTGGGTGCAATGTACACACAGGGTCTTTATAAAATAGAGGTGGAAGGATGAGAAGTAAATGAGAAGATGCTGCCCTGCTGTCTTTGAAGATGGGGAAGGGGCCCTAAGTCAAGGAATGCAGGCGGTCTGTAGGAACTGGAGAAGGCAAGAAAAGGACTCTCCCCTAGGACTTCCTGAAGGGACACAGCCCCACTGACACTCATTTTATCCTAGGAAAACTCATTTCAGACTGCTAACCTCCAGAACTGGGAAATTATAAAATAGTGTTGTTTTAAACCCTTAAATTTGTGGTAATTTGTTACAAGAGCAATAAGAAACTAATATAAACCTGGTCTTCAGAAACATAATTACCTGATGTTCTCTCCCTCATGGGGAGAGAAAATACTTCAGTAACAAAGATAGACACTCTGCTCCACAGACTGAATAATACGATTTATGGACAGAGAAATACAGACATGCATTCCAAAAGAAATGTGGTTCTTTTATAAAATAACAGGCTGAACATCATGTTCTTCTAATAACACTGTGTTGTGTGTTTATGTGTGTGTGTGTATTTGCCTTTGTATGCATATGTTAACATTTCAAGATCACCAGCTTTTTACCTGGATTATACCTGATCCTTTAGGCATCATAGCACTGTGGGTCAAATTTACTCACTCCATCTTACAGAGGAATAAACTCAGGGTCTGGGAGATTGATTGTGTCCAAGGCCATGGTTCACAGACTGATCTCCCTTCCCCAAGTCCATCATTCTTCTCTTGAGACATTTAGAGATTCCTCCCTACAAGCCTCTTCCTACCTCTTTCTACCACATACACATACACATACATACCTGCTATTCTCCAACCACAATGAAATTCTTCTCAACCCACCTGGCTTCCTACTAGTTGGTCTTTACAACTGCTGCCTCCTTCACAAGGAATTCTCCTACCCCCTCTTTTTTGCCTGGTATTCTTCTACTTACCCTTCTGGTTTTAGTATAAGCATGAATTGTTTCAGGAAACCTTTCCCAAGCTCAAGTCCTGAAAAGATTAGGTGCTCTGTTATTTAGCTTTATAGAATTCAGTCGTTCCCTAATCACTGTACAAAGCACATCTAATAAACTACTGAGTAATAACCAGTGTCTTCTCCCCTTTTCTGTCCCCAAACTATAACTTCTGTGAGGTCAAGGACCACTTTCATCTTGTCTGCTATTGTCTGCTCAGTGAATCCTACAGAGCCATAACAGAAACTAAATATTAAGTATAAAATTAGGTAGGAGCAAAAGTCTCTGCTTTTAGTTTTTAGAGAAGTAAACATATTAGGTTATATAACAAATAGGTCTTCGAGTTTTCAATTGTTAAAAGAAAAATGTTCCCAGCCCTGGCCACTTGGTTCAGTGGTCGGCCCAGCATGCGGAAGTCCCAGGTTTGATTCCTGGTCGGGGCACACAGGTGAAGCACCCACCTGCTTCTCCACCCTTCCCCCTCTACTTTCTCTCTTCCCCCCTCTCAGCCAAGGCTCCATTTGAGCAAAAAGTTGGCCCGAGCTCTGAGGATGGCTTCATGGCCTCTGTCTTAGGCGCTAGAATGGCTCCAGTTACAATGGAGCAACGGCCCAGATGGGCAGAGCATCATCCCATAATGGGCATGCCAGGTGGATCCTGGTCAGGCACATGTGGGAGTCTATCTCTCTGCCTCCCCACTACTCACTTCAGAAAAATAGAAAAAAAGAAAGAGAAAAAGAAAAATGTTTGCAGACAATGAAAATGTGTTTCATTGTTTGGGCTACTTTTTTTTTTTTTCATGATAATCCCAAAAAGTGACTTCCAGGCTTGTGCCCTGGCTCAGCATTCACTGTGAGCTTGGAGTCATGTCTGCTGATGATGGGGACCTGCATAAAGTTTTCTTATTTCCTGAAGCAAATAGTGATAAAGGCGCCCTTTTTCACTTTTATTCTCTTTCACCAAAGTTAAGACCTTAAGGAAACAGTTTTTTCTACCCATTTAGTTGTTACTCTGTGATCTAGCGGGGAAAGGAGCAAGATTCATATAAAACATTCTATAAAAACAGAAGAAGGAAAACTCATGTTCCAGGACACAAAAAAACCTGCTATTATATAAGCTACAGGATATCTGCCGATCAGTGCTGGGTGGCCTTAAAGAGGTGGAGGTAGCTTTCGAAGGCTGGCCTTTCAAAATGATCTGCTGAAATGATTGACGTGCAAAGCAAGAACAGCATAAGAGCAGAGACGGTAGTAATGACAGTAACAACAATCATTTAAGAGATCACTTCCTATGCACTTGGACATTATATGCATTGTATCAATTACCCCTCACCATAGCACTAAGAGGCAGATTCTATTGTTATGTCCCCTTTACAGATGGAAAAACTGAGCCCAGGTAAGACAGACACGCTAACTTAAACCCAGATATTTTTTACTCCGAATCCTGTGCTCTCCACTCTGTGATAGACCTTCCTGTTGGATACAGGTTCATGATCTGCTTGCTAACTGAAGTTGCTTCTTAGTGCACAGTTCCTGAGTGTAAGCGTGGGCTTCTTAGAGGGGGATGACCCAACAGAAGATTGTACTTTATATTGTTTTTACTCGTATACCTATTCATATGCATGGTTTTAGTCTGTGATTTTAAAATATAGAATTAAGATGTTCAAGAAGAAATAGAAAGGAGTAATGAATCAGAATTGAAAGGGTTCAAACACATTATAGAAAAAAATGAAGATCTGTCCTGGACAGCTGTGCAGAAGCATCATGCTAACCTAGAGTAACTGGCTTTACTTACTATGTAACGGCCACTGTGGCAAGTGCCAGACCTAGACTCAGATGATCTGGGTTTAAATTTTGTTTCTGCCCTACATCTTGTACAAACCTGGGAGGACAAGAAAACATCTATCTCAGTGTGCTAATTCAAGTTTAAAATATTATGTTGGCCCTGGCCGATTGGCTCAGTGGATAGAGCATCAGCACAGTGTATGGACGTCTAGGTTCGATTCCTGGTCAGGGCACACAGAAGAAGCAACCATCTGCTTCTCTCCCTTTCTATCCTCTTTCCCCCCCTCTCTCTCCCCCTACTCCCCCTCTCTCTTCTTCTTCTCTCCATTGTCCCCTCCCACAGTGGCTCAGTTGGTTCAAGCACTGGCTTCAGGCACTATGAATAGCTTGGTTGGTAACAGCACATAAGCCTCAAGCACTAAAAATAGCTTGGTTGATTTGGGCATCAGCCCTAGACAGAGGTTGCCAGGTGGATCCCAGTTGGGGCACATGTGGAAGTCTGTCTCACTATCTCCCTTTCTCTCACTTAAAAAAATATATGTGCATAACAGCTCAAGACTCAATAAAAATAAATTGAATCTGATTTCACATTGACTCTAAGAAATGACATATTCCACAGGGAAATAATTATAGCACCTTTTTTTTTTCTTAAAGAATATCACTGTTGTCATCTGAGTATTTTGTGGAAGTTGTTGGCAGGTACTTAACAGGTCATAAAAAAGTAATGTTTTTGGTTTAGAGCAATAGGAACAAGATAGCTCCCCAAGGCCTATTATCAAATAACGTTTGATATTTTCAAGACATAACATCAGTGCTCTATAACCTTATATCTCGTAATCTAGATTTAAATTTTAATTAGTAATTGACATTTGCAAAAGCCCTCTCCTGTACCATTGTTTGTATAAGTGTGTTGTAAGACTGAGCATGTCCTCAGGTAACCCCTCTGCTCATATCCTAAACTTTCCTCACCAACTTAGCCCCTGGTATCTCATTTTATTACATAGCTAGCCACATAACAAAATGTATTTCCCCGTGTATAAGACACAGTCTTTTTCAAAAAATTTGAGGTCTAAACACTGGGTGAGTCTTATGCAGTGGTTGTGGATTCTTTTACTTGCATTTCCCACTTCTTCGTGCTTGGTTTTGCGCTCATTGTTGAGGAAAGTGATTTGTCATCAGACACAGATGAGGACAAGCTAATGAATGGGAGTTTTGACAGTGATGAGGAGTTGTATGAATTACTCTATGTAATACATTTTTCTTCAAAAGTGGGCCCCAAAATTAAGGTACATCTTATACATGGGGAAATACGGTGTTTCCTTGCTAGTCACTTAAATCCCTCATTCGATAGAAAAACCTTTTCAATGAACAATGCTTGTGCATCTAATATACATGCAAGATTCCACCCCAGGCACTGGGCAGTAGAGGGGAAGAGGACAATTCACAAGTAGCTTGCTGGAGTTAGGAAACTTGATGGAGTATAACCCACCCAACAGATTCAGCAGCAATCTTGTGTAAAGTTGCTCATGGGCTATGGCACCTTTGTGTAAAGACTAGTCCCTGGGGCCAGCAGGAGACACATTTATACAGATTAGTCAGAGAACATATATCTACAAGACAAGCTGAAAATGACTATTCCTTGCCCACCCCACCCCCATGTATGTACCAAAACAGTTAAGTAATAAGTGTCAGACAGCCCATAGAGAGAACAGATGTCAGTCCTCAATGAAGTATGTGTATGTATTCTGCATGTGGTTTATGTATTTCAGGGGAACCAGACTAGCCACAGGTAAAATAACAAGAGGCTAATAAATAACTTGAAAAGATTATAAATAATGCCCCTGTGGCCCATATTGAGACTTTCCAAATGGTGGGGCACATTTTAGGGAATCTAGCAAGCCTGGTAGACTGACCACAAGTTACCTGAGTAATTGGTGTTTATTTGTTTTTTACAGACAAACCTTATTTTATTGCACTTTGCTTTATTATACTTCATAGATGTTGTGTTTTTAACAGCATGAAAGCAAGACCCCTCCACCCACAAAAAGATTACAGCTCTCTGTAATCAATAGCTACAACATCTCCAAGGTGTGCCTGTGTTCTGTGCTAACATTTTGTTATGTCTCTAAGGCTAAGCTAAGAGAACTTCCAAGATCAACCATATGGACAGAGAGCGCAATGTAACCAGTTAACGGGTATGCCACCAAAGAAATGTGTTTTTCTCTGTGGAATATATGAGAATTCATAGAAATTATTAAGGTTCCATCAGTAACATTTTCTGAGACATCTTTAGTAATATCTATGCTACTTCCAGATGCCTTTTCCTATAATAAGCAATATGTGGGTCCTCAGCAATTTTTCTTTCCAGAGGATATATGACAGTCTGATTTCCTAGGTTGGCACCAACATGATGCAATTGTATTCTTGTCCATAAAGCCAGTTCATTAAGTCAAATGAATCTTGTCTTTTGTTTTTTTTAAAACAGAGACAGAGAAAGGGACAGATAAGGACAGACAAACAGGAAAAGAAAGAGATGAGAAGCACTAATTCTTCACTGTGACAGCTTAGTTGTTCATTGATTGCTTTCTCATATGTGCCTTGACCCGGGGGACTACAGAAGACCGAGTGACCCTTGCTCAAGCCAGTGACCTTGGGCTCAAACTGGTGAGCTGTGCTCAAACCAGATGAGCCTGCGCTCAAACTGGCAACCTCGGGGTTTCAAACATGAGTTCTCTGTGTCCCAGTCCAACGCTCTATCCACTGCACCACCGCCTGGTCAGATGAATGTTGTAAGTCTTTGTTAGACTTTTTAGGAAAACAAACTCATGAACCAAAAAATAGCTTTTCTGTCCACCTTATGCCCTCAAATATGGTCATTTTAAAGATGTTAAGACATTACACAGTATAAAGTAGTCAGTGAGGTTGATGATACTCACACAAATAGCTCTAAGATTTTGTAACTATGCAGCCCACTGATACAGTTAAACAACAGCCATTTGGATTCTGATGCAAGAATTTGTTATCTTCTCTCTCTTCAGGGGTGAAAACTCAAGTGCATAAGGAAAACAATAACAACTTTCAGCAAATACTACCTGAAATTGTAGATCTCACAGAGGAAGACAGAATATAGAGTATCAACAACAAGAAACAAAGAGGAAGGCCTTGTAATGACAGCTGAGAATTGAATTCCCTGAGAAATTATCCAGTGAAGTTTTGTGGTTCAGTGTTATCATCACCAACCACCGTTCCCTGTGGACTCCAGGGATTTGCCAAGATAGAAGTTGAGCACTCTGTCTGCTCCCCAAATAAATGCCTGCTTTCATCTCTGACAGATATACAATAGTCTTATTTGGAAAATGTTTCTCGAAAAAGCAAGCACTCTCCACAGAAAGAATCCCTTGGGCAGCAAGAATGTGTCCATTATAAATGTTTATCTGTTTAAATAAATAGTTTATAAGGTTTATGTAAGGGCTGAAAATGATGGGACAGGGCCAGTCTCACCCCAAAAACCACACGTATCTGTACCATACATATCTATAAGAGTGTTTATTAGAAAGACACAGAGGAGTGCCACAGAGACACAGGTGTGTAAAGCCAAGGCATCTCAATAAGTAATTTGAAAGATGTGGGATTGTTTAGGACAGCAACAATCAAAAAAACTTAACAAGGTGGGCCATCTAATAAGCATTGAAGATCTTCTTCACTCTACAGTAGCTCCTTTAAAAAAACAGACTGCCAAGTGACACAGTTGGAACAGATCTCTGTGTAGGTATTTTTATTCACAGCAATCAGAGGATGATTTATTGATAAGGAACATCATGGACAGATAAACAAGGAAAATGTCATAGAGTATGTCAATAAGTGTGCTGCCTGGTCCTGACATTCCAATTTTACCAACTCACCTGGTGACCTAGCAGTGGTGTGATCTATAAATGCATGAATGTTGGTGGATCATCACTGAAATGGGGCACTGTCACTAAGTACAGCTTTAATCAGTCCCCCACCTTCACCAGAACCCAAGCATACATTAAACCTCAGGGCCCCTTTGCCATCCCTGTAAGCTGCCACAATGTTAATGAGCTCATTTGGAGACAGCTTGGTACAAATCCATATGAATACCCAGAAAAATTCAATAAATATTTACATGGCAAATGAAGTAAGTTAGAAAACAAAACATTGCTCGGAGAGAATGACGGAGCAAAACTCATTCAGAACCTTGAAAACCATGTGAAAGATTTTGTCCTTCATTGTACATCAGTGAGAAAATATTAAAGGGTTTAAAGCAGGGCAGTAACCTTCACCAATTTCAAAGATGATTCTAGCATTAGCAGAGTGGAGGGCATCATGCATGTGGTATTCTCCTTTCTTTTTGAAGTTCATTTCAGAAAATAATTAATGTATTTTTTATGAGTCTTCCAACCTTGACTGGAGGACCTATGAGGACAATAACTTATCTTAGTACCTTTTCTTGACCTCCACAGTGACTGACTAATGGAATACAACTGGACTAATTAATCGATGAATTGTTTATTCCTCTATAAGGGGGAGAGGGAGCCCAATTGTTTTCTCATAATTGAAGAAGACCCACTATAAAATATATGCAGAATCCCAAAGCCTCATATCTATAAAACAATTTTCTATGTGGAGACAGCAAGTCAGTATTGAACCCACATCTGGATTTTTCACTCTCTCTGGGAACCTGTACCTTGAAGACAATCCTCTCTGTGGTCTTTCCTCTTCTTCTGCTGACATGAACCCTTACTTCCAGCACCTCATCAGCCCCATGACTATACTGATAAAGATTCTTCTCTCCATGACCAAACTCCAGGCACGCTCTCATTAGCCCAACTAGACCCTACCCTTAGGCATGTGCCTTACGAGCCCAATTTTAAGAAGAATCCTAAAATAGTTTAGTCAGAATTCCCCACCTTACGCATGTGATCACCCTGGATATCTGATCTGGTTCCTCGTTCCCCGGCACCCCACTGGTGATGTCTAATCACCCTGACCTGCCTTCAGCAAGAATTCTGTTAGGTCAATTGAGCCAGAATCCACTCTTCCACTGGTGTTTCTTCTTAGTACTTTTTCATATATTGACCCTAACCATGCTTCCTGGCTAAAAATTCTCACATTTCCTTGTGGTATTTGGAGTTGGACCCAATTCCCTCTCCCTACCTACAGCAAAACCCTACTGAAGTGGTTCCAATAACCTATTCTGAAAGTCCCCCTAAATAAAGTCTGCCTTCCCATTCTTTAACAAGTGTCCTGAATAACTGTACTATTTAACAACACACAAGGGGAGTTGTAGTATTTCCAAAGAACCAAGTCAAACCTTTCTCTTTTAAGACTAAAAAATTTTTTTAAAAGTTTACAGTTTCTAATAAAAAAATGTAGGTCGGGAGGGAGGGCATTTGGATACATTTTAATATCAGGACATGTGTAGAATAAATTCTAAAGTACTGAAATCTTCAATCAAAATATTCTGCATCAGGATACCCTCATCCAATATCCTATATCATCTTCAGCACAATCCTCCCTATTCAATGAGAGTCTTATGTAGTCAGCAGCCAGTAAATATTTAACACTGAGAAATCTGCCACTGCAAATCCTTGCAGCTAGTCCTGTTAATCTAAATGCATGTTTTATTTTCATGGGCAGGGAGGAGAACTGACACTTTTCAGAAATATTTCTAACAAGATTTAAAGAGCAAACAGAAGTGTTTCTGGTTCAGTACAGTAACTGAAATTTTCAGTTAATGAAAACATACTATTTAATGTAAAAACTTGTATCTATGTTTTTCTCCATCAGGTAACAAAACTTATTTTCCTATCAGATACAAGTTATTTATAAATAATTTTTTAGAGACATTGTAGTCATAAAAACAAGGCAGAAAGTGAAAGATAAGTGAGATTATAAGGAAATAAAAATGGAGAGAAAAAACATACTTGGACCGACGAGATGCCATCACAAATTCAAACACCTATCAAATCAATGGGGTGTTAAAGACAGAGCAGTCCAAGGCCCTTGTGCTTAAAAAGAATCATGAGGCTCAATGTCCAACTCAGTATAACACTTGAATTTGGAATTTCCCTTAGCAGAAACCTTTGTAAGATACAAAAAAATCCTTGTTTTCTTTTCCCGATGATATAAAAAATAGTTTCAATGAAAATGTCTAATACAGTTTCAGTAACAGACACCTTGGACATCTTTGGTCTGCTAATATGTTAACTGAAGGCCTCACAATATCAGTCCTAATTACCTTTTATTTTGAAAAGTAGCTTTCCAAAAAATAATTGCACGTAAAATGATAACCAATCCATTCACAAAGTTTATTAGGGTGAAAATTTCCTGCCATTCTTTGACTATGTCTTGTTTAATAAAAGTGTTATAAAAGACCTAGAGATTACTGGAAAAATGGTCCATAAGAAGCATACAAGAGGCTTTTGGTATTTTTTAACAGTTTCATTGATATATAATTCACATATGATACCGTTTACATAAAGTATAAAACTTAATGGCTTTTAGTTTATTCAAGTTTAGAACATTTTATTTTCTGAATCCTCTTTTCTCTTTCCCTGACCTTGGCAATCACTATTATTTCTATTTCTACAGATTTGCCTATTCTATCAATAGAATCATATAATATGTGGTGCTTTGTGATCGGTTTCTTTCACTTAGCATAATGTCAACAGGGTTCCTTCATATTATCGCGGGTTCCAGAACCTATTCCTTTTTGTTGCTAAATAACAGACCGTTGCATAGATGTAACACATTTCATTTGTCTATTCATCAACCATCAACTGATAGACATTTGAAATGGTTCCTCTCTGGAGCTATTAAGAATAATGAGTCTACAAATAACCATATATAAGCTACATGTGAACATGTTTTCAATTCTCTTGTAGCTATACTTTGGAGTGGTATTGCAGAGTCATATGAGAAGTCTATGTTGATAATTTTAAGGAACTACAAGACTGTTTTCCAAAATGGATGCACCATTTTACATTCCCAGCAGTGGTGTATGAGGGCCTCAAGTGAGAGGTTTTAAATTCAGAAATCCATGTCCAATATTTGAGAACTTATTAAAATAAAGGTTTTGATAGATAACAAGTTAGGATAGCAATTTTCAACCGGTGTGCCACAGGAATTTTAAAAACTTGCAATACTTAAGTCAAGGGCACTGACTTCTTTCCCCTTAGATAGTCAATTAAAACAACAACAATAGCCTGACCAGGCGGAGGCACAGTGGATAGAACATCAGACTGGGATGCAGAAGACCCAGGTTCGAGACCCCGAGCTTGCCAGTTTGAGCACGGGCCCATCTGGCTTGAGCAAAAAGCTCGTCAGCTTGGACCCAGGGTCGCTGGCTCCAGCAAGGGGTTGCTTGGTCTGCTGAAGGCCCGTAATGATTGATGCTTCTCACCTCTCTCCATTCCTGTCTGTCTGTCTCTATCTATCCCTCTCTCTGACTCTCTCTCTGTCCCTGGAAAAACAACAACAACAACAACAATCAACACAACAATAGCCATCCAGTGTGAATGGATCAAAATTATACATTTTTTCCCCCAATAGCGAAAAAATAAAACATTTTTTGGTGTGCTGCAGAATTTTAGTAATTAGTTTATGTGTGTCATGAGATTTAAATAAAAAAAAAAATTGAAAATCACTAAGGAAATAACCTGCTTGGTTAGAAATGTTTTTGAAACTTTGGACATCATATTTCTCCACCAAATTGTTTTTTCCTTTCCCCCTTTAAAAAAAGATATATTAAATTGTGTAGAAAGCACTCAGCTAAAAGAAAAGCTAAAGTAAAGCTATCAACCAGGTTTCTGTTTTGAGACAAATGTTTCCTCTGCTAACTGAGGCTCAGAACTACACAAACCTAAGTCTATGGGCTTTAGCACTATACTTCCGGACTATGCTGAGGCTAGCAATTATAACTTTGAGACTTCACATTTAGCACCTATATGACACCTGTTACATCACTTATTGCTATTTGATTCCATTTAAATACACAAACACCCTGCAAGGTTTATTTTCGCCTCTGTTCCCTCTACTGTCCTCTATCCCAAGGTGTGTGTATTGTGATGCATTTGTTTGGTTACAGTATTTTCTTTTTTCTTGAGCAAATTACTTCTATTAGTTTCATGAGCTAGATCTAAATCCTTTCTTATCTAAAATTATCTTTCTTTCCCTTGACAGGCAAATGACTTTTTTAACTGCATAGACAAGTTGTATCCTTTAGTAGTTACAGGCATTCTAATGTCCATTGTAACAAGTGAGAAGCCAGATGCCAGTCTAAATATTTTTTCTATATAAAAACAACATATTCTTTATGTCTGGAAAATTCTAAGAGTTCTTTTTTTGTGTGTGTGACAGAGACAGAGAGAGAGACAGAGAGAGGGACTGATAGGAACAAACAGATAGGAAGGGAAAGAGATGAGCAGCATCAATTTTTGTTGAGACTCTTTTGTTGTTCATTGATTGCTTTCTCATATGTGCCTTGATGGGACAGCTACAGTAGAGTGAGTGACCCCTTGCTCAAGCCAGCAACCTTGGGCTTCAAATCAGCGGTATTAGGCTCAAGCCAGTGACCTTTGGGCTTGAGCCAGCAACCATGGGATCATGTCTATGATCCCAAGCTCAAGCCAGCAACCCTGTGCTCAAGCTGGTAAGTCTCCACTCAAGCTGGCAACCTTGGAGTTTCGAACCTGGGTCCTCTGTGTCCCAGTCCAAAGCTCTCTCCACTGCACCACTGCCTGGTCAGGCCTCTGCCCATTTATTTTCTTTTGTGACAGAGACAGAAACAGTGAGAGAGACAGACAAGGACAGAAAGGAAGGAAGGGAGAGAGATGAAAAGCATCCATTCTTCATTGCAGCTCCTTCTTTGCTCATTAATTGCTTTCTCCTATGTGCCTTGACCAGGGAGCTACAGCAGAGCAGAGTGACCCCTTGCTGAAGCCAGTGACCTTGGGTTCAAGCTAGCAACCTTTGGGCTCAAGCCAGCAACCATGGGGTCACATCTATGATCCCATGCTCAAGCCAGCGACCCCACGCTCAAGCTGGTGAGCCCGCACTCAAGCCGGCGACCTCGGGGTTTTGAACCTGAGTCCTCTGCATCCCAGTCTGATGCTCTTTCCACCGTGCCACCACCTAGTCAGGTTCTAAGACTTCTTACTTATGCTCAAAGCTGAAGAATTTTACTAGGTATATTCGCTTCTCTTATTAATTCTGCCTGGAAATCTGAGCCTATCCCATCTCTGATTCAAGTCTGTGTTTAGCACAAGGAAATGTTCTTCTGTTACATATTTAATATGTCTCCCCTATGGCTTCCTTATCCCTCTGAAGGGGATATTACTCACTTGTTAGATCTCCTGGATCTGACTTCCAAGTAGCTTATCTAAGTCTCTCACAATTTCCATGTGTTTGAAACTTCAGTCTATGTTTTCAATATTTCTTTCACTTAATCATCAAGAGCATGAATTTAAGTCTCTATAGTAACCGTCCTCTGTTTCAATTAATATTTTAGTTTTAAAGCCATGAAAGTGAACAGTATGTGTGTGAGTTGGTCCACCACAGTGGAACCTACATAAGTGTCCCCTATTACTTGCTTGTTCAAAATATCTGTCTCCTAAAACAATTATCTTTTGCAAGAGGTCACGTTTCTGTGTTGTTTTCCTCTTCTCCCTCTCTCTGGCAGCAGTGTCCAAGTGCGTATGTCTTATTTTCTGAGAACTAGCTCCGCCCACCAGCAAGCACTGTACGAGACGTCACTGCTCGTCCCTGTCAAACACGGCAGGAGCAAAACCCTCCATGTTCTGGTTTTCTCAAATATCAAACAGCACTCCTGCCTGCTCCGGCAACGAAGGCTTCCTAGCCCACTTCTGTAATGATAGTGCAACCCTGTCACAAATAAGAATGCCAGGAGGCCCTCCCAAGAGCCATTCTGAGGACATGGTCCTTATGTTGAGGGCTCTATCAGCTGATCCCTAAGTCCTAAATCCTTATAACAACTCTATCTCCTTTCAAAGCTGGAGCCTGAAGCCCATTTCTCTGCACTTAGTCCCCGCCTTCCTGTTAACCTAGCAGGTTCCTCACTCAAGATAAATAAAAAATATTATTAACGATAACAGCAACAGCTAGCATTTCCGGGACATTTAATTTGTAATATTTAGTAGTAAGCAACTCGAGGTGCTTTCTTTCCACCTCCTGCCTATTTATCCTTCATTAGTCAGAGCAAATGCACACAATTGATATTTCAAAGCAGTCACAATGTCTCTACAAATAAATTAAGGCAGAGTTGGAGAAATTAGAAAGTGACATGGAAACATTTTAATGCTTCATTATTAAAGGTTTCAATAAACTGCACACAGTGGAAAATTACAAAGAGAACATGTAGTCCTCAACTTACAATAGGGTTACGTCCTGCTAAACCCATCATAAGTTGAAAACATCGCAAGTCAAAAATGCCTTTAAGACACCTGACCTAGCAAACACCATAGCCCAGCCTACCATAAAAGTGCTCAAAACACTTACGTTATAGCCTACAGTTGGGTAATTATCTATGTTTCATCTCAAGAGTAACTGCCTTCCTCTTCTTTTACCAGAAATAGGAGACAGATGGGTGTTTTGTAGGCAGGATGAGATGTGAAAACACAAAACACAAAAACACGGGCAACACAGGACACTGCAGAGGGCTGGTGGTTTCCCCTCATGCCCGAGTGCTGACCGGGAGCTGGGCTCATAGCCCCCGCCCAGCAGCCGAGGCGAGGATCTTGTCGCCTCTCGCTAGACAAACTGGGAGAAGATCAAAATTCAAAGTATGTTTTTTACTGAATGTGTATCACTTTTGCATATTGCAAAGTCAAATAATCCTAAGTCAAACCATTGTAAGTTGGGGACCGTCATGTTATATAGCAACGTAAGTCTTAAAAAGAACCAAAGTGTCATCAGAGAAACCTGGGAATGAATCTCTGTTATGGACTTGACTTTCCTGCATCTCAAATTCCTCACTTGTGAAATGGAAACCAGAATACATTTTACACTATGTTTTGCAAGAAATGAGAAAACATCTTCAGGACCTGGCATGCAGTAGGTGCTCAATAAATATCAGCAACCCTTCTGCTTTCTTTCAAGGTATTTTTTAGAATAAAGATTCCCCTTAGTAAGAGTTCTAACTCCAAGTGCCCTGCCAGAGTATCATCAACTCCTTGGAGTTAAGAAATTTTGGCTGTCTCCTTCACTGCTCCTGGTCACAGGCTAGTCCCTAGCACTCATTAAATATTTGTGAAGGGTGAACAGTAATGATATCAACTAATGCTGGAAGAATGTCTTGGTTTAAAAAGCACTTTAACATCCAGTGCTTCATTTGGACAGTGCAACCATCTCGTTATTTTCACCTCCGTTTGTTCAATGGGAGAGCCAAAACTCAGTGATATGCTCAAGAAAGGCAGAAAGGGACTGGTGTTCAGTTTTCAGATTCTAAATTAGTGATTTTGCTACTATCAGCTCCTCTGCTACCAGCTGAGCACTAACTACTCCAGCTGAGCACACTACTCTGCCGCCTTACACCAGGGTGTGCATGAGTTCCACCACAATTTCTCTTTTTTAAAAACCTATTCCAATAGGTCTCATACGGTTTGAGCCCCTATGATGCAGAATGTCTATTAATCATCAGCTTACCAGCCCAGTATTCTCATTCCCTTTAGCAGTACAGAAGTGGTCCAAGGCAGCAGAGAACACAAACACTTCTGTAACCAGGAATGCAAGCTTCCAGCTCCCAGGAGAGACTAGTGCCTGCCTGGTGAGTTCACTGGTAAGTTGCTCCAGAACAGATTTATTCATAGACCTAGAGGAGACTTTAAGGTTTCTTTGTGAAATGAGGAAAGGGACTGTTTCATTTTATAGAGAAGGAAACTGAGTTCCAGAGAAGGTGAGTCACTTGCCCAAGGTCACATAGCAAGTTTGTGAGGAAATTGGGACTAGTTGAGTACAGGTTTCTAGCCGCACAGACTATAATTGTCATCATCATCACTAGAGCCTGATGTAGATGAAGACAGTGAGATGATGTTGCTCCTACTGACAGCTCTGCTGTCCTACAGCAAGTGCTTCCTGTGGGTCATGCCCTGGGAGCTACATGTGTCACACATTTTATCACATAAAATCTTCTATTAGCTTCATTCATTCAATTAGCTCCAATTAAAGCAAGTTGAGAAAAAATTTGTCAAAAGTCACAAAGCCTGTAAGTACAGAAATCAGCATACCTTTCTGTCCTTGTGTTAAACAAGTCTGAGAACAAGCAAAAATAAACTGAGCTAAGTGCTTTCTTCAAGGAGATATGTTTTTTATAACTATCAGCTTTCTCGGTTAGACTTTTTTTAATTTGAGTGACAGAAGGGGAGATAGACTCTTTCAGGCACCCCAGCTGAGGTCTACCTGGCAACCTCCATCTGGGAAAAATGCTCTGCTCATTTGGGGCCAATGTTCACAATTGAGCTATTTTTAGCACCTGAGGCAAAGCCTCCACACAGCCATCCTCAGTGCCCAGGGCCAATGCACTCGAATCAATCGAGCCATGGCCGCACGAGGCTGCCCCAGTAGAGCCCAAGCTCTACATTAATCAAGCATCCCCTATTCGACTTCCCCATGCAGTGGGACACTCCTGCTTAATGACAGGGCTGGCAACCTCTTTGAGACTACTCTTAAGGTAACTGTGAGGACTCTACTTATCGGTACCAAGACCAAGCTCCAACAGAGGAAAGACATGACCGACACATAAGTTAGTTGCAAAATTCACACAGGCAGTTTATTACTCACAAATCCTATGGAGTGCCTGGGTCAGCTTAATGTGGCCCCGTTGGCGTGCTCCTCTCAGCTGTCCTTGGTCAGAGAAGCGTGGAGACAGTCCACGTTCAATGTTAGAGTCTGGACAACTGACTGCAGCTAGGGCCTACTCGGCTTAAGTACTCTTTCTGGCATACAACTTCTAACAGGTGTTAATCTACAGGATTATCATATCAAGTGACTTTTAGGGAGTTCCTTGTAGGGAGCTCTTTATATCTACATATCATTTCACACACACACTGACTGGGACCTACACAGAGGGCATGGCCTATCACATCTCTACACACTAGGTTAGCTCTTGCCCAGAGGGCATAGCCTTATTCACTTGCCTTAATGGCTTTTTTTTTTTCTGAAGTGAAAAGCAGGGAGGCAGAGAAACAGACTCCTGCATGCTCCCAACCAGGATCCACCTGGCATGCTCACTACAGATGGCGATGCTTTGCCCATATGGTGTGCTGCTCCATTGTAACCAGAGCCATTCTAGCGCCTGAGGAGGAGATTCATGGAGCCATCCTCAGCACCCAGGCCAACTTTGCTCTAGTGGAGCCTCGACTGTGGGAAGGGAAGAGAGAGGTAGAGGAAAAGTAGAGGGGGAAGGGTAGAGAAGCAGATGGAAACTTCTCCTGTGTGCCCTGGCCAGAAATCAAACCCAGGACTTCCAGATGCCAGGCCAATGTACTAACGCTGAGCTAGCCAGCCAGGACTGCTTTAATGGCTTTTAATATTATACCCTAACTTATTTCTATATATTTTCTATATTTTTCTATATTTCTATATATTTGATTACTATAATATTATATTATATTACTGTAACAGAGGCAAGGGGGGGGGAGGGTAGGAGTAGCAGATGGTTGCTTCTCCTGTATGCCCTGACCAGAAATCAAATTCGGGACTTTTACACGCTGGGCTGGCACTCTACCACTGAGCCAACTGGCCAGGGCCTGATTATACTTTCTTCAAGACCTTGGTCCACTATTATGTTATGGACTCTGCCCTTTCCCAACAAGTCTTCCCCCTTACAAGATCAACTTTATAAATAACCTAGCTCTAGTGTCAAATTACTTGAAGTATCTTTCTCTGACCTCTACCTTCCAAGACACTAATAAGCCTCCTGTAAAGTAACATTCTATTTACTTCATTCAGTAGGTCTGATAAACCTGGTTTTGCCTGATCGACAGTTTATTCTGTGGGCACTGGGGACATTAACACAAGCATGTGGCAGAAGCAGAGCTCAAACCAGATACACTGAAATACCAAGTCCATGACGTTCATCCCTACATACTATTCCCCTCTTCACCAAACTGCTACTTCTTCATAACTCAACACAAATGTCACCTATTTTAGAAATCTTCCCTAATTACTGAGTCATATTCAAAGGCTCCTGCCTCTTATTCATGACATATCCTCTTTTCACCATTCTCATGTGCTAACCCCACTGCCAACAGACTGCATATATTACAAGAACAGGAGTCATGCCTTCATTCATTTGTTCATTTCCACAACAAGTATCTTTAAAGTACTTGTCATGTGCCAGGTTCTGTTAGCACAGGTGATTAGCTAGATTTTAAGAGAGAAAAAGGTAGTTGGAAGGAGGAGTCAAAATACTAAAATTTAATAAAACTAGAAGTCTGGCTTAAGTAAGAAGATGCAACATCCCATTTAGCTCAATGGGCTAGAAGGCTAAAGTGTTCATAGACCCAACTGAACTTTCAGTAATCCATTGTGTCCTCAGAGTCCATTGTGCCTCAACCCTCCAGACTCAGGTTTGGGAAGAACCTCCCCAAGGCATCACAGGTCAGGTGCTCAGGTGTGTGTGGGAGGGAGGGTTGGAATCTGTGCCTGCACTTTGAGGTACGCAAAGTGGAAGCCAGAATGGCTACCACAGAGAATTTTCAGTATAGCCTAGAAGAAGAACCTGATTGGTTAGTGGGAGGAACCAATGCAAGCCCACAAAATTTTAAAGAACCCTATTGGTTGACTTAAAGAAAAGCTAGTTCTTCCCAGCCCAAAATATTAAACACAAGCTTAAGAGAGATCCAACCCTTTTTGCCCTTCTCTCTTCCTTCTTGCTGAGAGAAATGCACTAGCCATGTTTGCAGGCATGCTGCATGAGCTGGCAGCCAGATGGTCTCCCAAATACAGGCTTTGACCAGCACCTGGACAGGACTAAGCTTTGATAGGGGCTAAACCATGGTGCAGAATATCTGGACTTTAATCTTTATACTGGGCTTATTGAATATAAGACTGAACTTTTTCCTTGGCAAGACAAAGGAAGCTAAGACATTGGGAACCTGTAAATAACCTTCTATATCAACTCTGAATAAATCATGCTGCAAATCTTAAGCTTCTCCAAATGTGGGTTTTGTAAAATTCTTTTTATGTGACACTGTGCATAAACCACATCAGACTCAGCATCAGAATTGGTTCAGTGCTTCATATTTTTTTATCATGTCAGTACATAGAAGGCATTTAATGTATATTTATTTTAAAATGAATAAATAGTTAAGTGAATGGATAGAAAGATGAATAGAACTACAAAATAATCTACTTTGTAGGACAAGCTAAAAACATCTATTCCTCATTGGGCTGGGTTGCTTTTTACACTCAACAATTCTTGCAGACCCTCGTTGAAAATGAAATGAAAGGAGGAAGACACATTATTTTTTTCTCCTAACATAAGAGTGGCTGGCAGCTACTGAATCTGCTCAGGAGCCTAATACCAGAAAAATAAGACTTTGTCCCATTTCTTCCTAAAAAAAAAGTGTTATAGGCCAACAATTTGAGAGGAAGGAATTGTGCCAGGAGTCTGAACGCATTACTGAACAGTACTCTACAGTGGCCGCAGAACTTAAATGCTCTGTTCTTGTCCTAATTCACAGTAACTTATGAAGCCAGTTAGCAGCCTTTCAACCTCAACCCAAGTCTCCTGCCTCTCACCCGCCCTGTTCCTCTCTAAACAAGCACAGGAAAATGAGGGTACAGAATCTCAGGAGAGTTCTGAAGTCATCTGTCTCTCTGCTTTCTCCGAATGATGATCAAGGTGACTGTGACAGAGAACGATCCAGTGCTAGACACAGAATGGAGGCATAGAACACTCTTAAGTCACTAAAGAGAACATTGCATAAATTCTTACAGTCCTGTAATTTGTCCTTTTCTGCTTCCCTCTTTCAGGGTCATGAATGAAAAGGCTATGCAGAAAATGTCTCAAGTTGGAAAATTTCAGCCCTGGCCAGGTAACTCAATTGGTTAGAGCATCATCCCAATATGCCAAGATTATGGTTCCAACCCCAGTCAGGGTTTTATGCATTAAAAAAATTCAGAGGACTGTGGTCACAGGGCAGCCAGCTAAATCAAAATCTAAGGAGGTGACTGTAATCAGGGGCAGGGCAGCACCACTTGTTTCCTAGGGAAAGCCCTCTCTGGATATTAGTTAGAAGTGTTTCTCTAAAACATTTAACACACCGATGCCGGCGAACAGTGGAATCTAGAGTCGCAGGACAGCTTCCTGGGCAGCAGGAGTTGGTGGAGTTCACACCCATTTGTAGGAAAAAGGATTGCTAAGAACCTGAAAAAGTGTCCCTTGAGAAGCAGGCCTGGGGATAGAAACAGAAGCTCCACAAGAAAAGCAGGAAGCCTCAAAGCCCTTCCCTGCCCAGAACATTCTCCTTGAGGCAGCCAAAGCCTTTTATCCCTAGGAAGCGCAAAGAATGCTGTTCCCGGCCCTGTCAGGACTTCTAGGGGCCTTCGGCACTTTTGCCTTCATGGGCCGGTTCCTCCTGTTATGTGTGTGTGCTTATATATATGCATACATATATATATTTCAAAATGAATATGAAGCTATGATATATCCCCTAATTTTTGTGATATATATAATTATGTTTGAAACTAATATATCTGTTAATTTAAAAATGAATATAATCCAGGCCCTGACTGGTTGGCTCAGCAGTAGAGCATCGGCCTGGCGTGTGGAAATCCTGGGTTCAATTCCCAGTCAGGGCACACAGGAGAAGTGCCCATCTGCTTCTCCGCCCTTCTCCTTCTCCTTTCTCTCTATCTCTCTCTTCCCCTCCCTCAGCCAAGGCTCCATTGGAGCAAAGTTGGCCTGGGCACTGAGGATGGTTCCATGGCCTCTGCCTCAGGCACTAGAATGGCTTCGGCCACAGCAGAGCAACACCCCAGATCGGCAGAGCATCGCCCCCTGGTGGGCATGCCAGGTGGATCCGGGTCGAGCACATGCAGGAGTCTGTCTGACTGCTTCCCCACTTCTAACTTCAGAAAAATACAAAAAAAAATTAAAAAACCCAAAAATCAAACAAGAAAAAAATGAATATAATCCAGACTGGGTATATTATTCTATATCCATTATTATTATATTAACTTTCTCATGATTTAAATAAGTTGAAGTTACAGCATTTATAGGGAGCCCTAAAAGAATGGTGTGTTGTAGACAGACACTGTGCATAATGGGACTAACAGTCATTGTATCAGGGGAAACGGTACAGAAAAATCCCCCAACTCCCCAGAAAGGGGCAGACTGAAGCTTGGGGCACAGCAAGGCTCAAAGAGGTCACAGTGGAGACCCTGCGGCATGGTGCCAAGTGAGAGTGAGCCTTCATGAGAACCACAGAACTCCCCCTGAGAACACGAGCAGCCTACAACCCAGCTAGCCACAGTGGCACACGGGCAAGGGCAGGGAGAAACGCTCCGAGGGAAAAGGCACAGCTGCCTGGGCGTGGGGATGGGAGTCAGCTGGGCAGGTGCTTACTACAAGAGCAGCACAAGGGGTGTCATGATTGTGGTGGTGGAGACAGACCCTCTGCATGTATCAAAATTAAAAAAAAAACATACACCAAAAAGAGTGAATTTTACTATATGTAAGTAAATTAATAAGTAAATTTCAAATAGGAATGGCTAGAAATGCATTTGTCCTGCGTTCTCAGCGCCCTGACTCCAGCCGCCATGCAGCCCTTCCCACGCACGCAGCCACATACACGTACTCGCCAGTCGGGAAGGTGAAATGCTAAAGGAAAAATAAGACAAAGATCCTGCAATGAAAATGCTAAATACATATTAATTATTTAAACACTGTTTGTGGCTGAGACAAAGTGAGTTTTGAAGAGAATACAAAACTTTTAAATACTTTGAATCCATTCTTGTTATGTTGATGGACTGAATCTCCCTTTACATTCATTTACTGCTTGGAAAAAAAGTCCTTACCATAAATAATTAGCCTCATCATGAGAAAAAGTGGGAAAGCTGGGTTAAAAAAACAACTACACACATTTCCTCTAATAGTAATTGATATTTATCTCCTCTCTCTATTAAAAGTTGCTCCTAACACTTATTACCATCACTAAGAGAAATAATACTTAATTCATCACAATTTCAGATGTTATCTTTTCAATTCATAAAGTAGTAAGTTTGCAATAAATCACTCAGCAAAGATATCCATTCCAGTCCATCTCCTTGTGTTTTAGCTTAAAGGAATAGGGCATTGAGGCCAAGATTATAAATCAAATCCCTATTCATTTGATTGGACCCACGTGTTATTTATTAACAGATGTCAGATTTCAGTAAATATTCTCTTCTCTGTCAGTCTGTTTAGGACCCTCTGTTTATAACTAATTCAAGTTTCCCCAGTCTTCCCCAGCATGAATGTGTAAAAGGAGTTAATTTTCCAAAAATAATCTATACTTTATTGGCTCTTGCCCTCACTTACTTATACAGGATCTCTGATCAACTTTAATGATCAGAGCCTAGGGATCTAGAGCCCTCACAGATTATCTCACAAATTTATGAAGTCCAGATTGTCAACTACTGTCACTATGAGGTATACTCTGTTTCTTTCTTCTTTCCCTGATCCAGACCTGTCCTCTGCCCATAAAGACCCTAGAGCAGTGGTTTTTAACCTTTTTTGAGGTACAAAACCCACCAGTTTCATATGCGCATTCACCAAACCCTTCTTTAGTGATAAATAAAATATGATTTTGTTTCCCAAATTCAAGACATAGGTATATGTTTTCTTACTGGTGCACAAAATGAGCCTTGCATGAACATCACCTTGCTCAAAGAACAAAACCAACAAAGTGCATGAACTCACAACAAATGACGGTATTACTTTATTCTGGCCTCCGTGGCAGAGGCTTCTCTGAACCCCTGAGACCGACTCATCGAACCCCTAGGGTTCAATAGAACCCAGGTTAAGAACCACTGCCCTAGAGAGAATCTTATCACCAGCACAGCTGGTGGGACCCATCATGAGTTACCAACCTCATGCCAATAACAATGTATGCAGCCAAGGCTCCTTAAGCCATCAATTCTCCTGGTACTATATGGTGTTTTCCAACCCAGGGCTCCTAACTCACTCTGATTCATACCATGTCACCTGCTATGTGTCCTCCAATTCTAAGTCCCTCATGACAACAACAGCTCTTTCTCATTCCCCCTAAAATCTCTCTGCTGGGCTGAGCTTGGACAGACAGGTGCTATATTCTCCCTACAAAGCCCTGTCTTCAACCCAGTCCCTCACCAATTCTAGCTTTCCTAGCTTTAAAAAAATTTTTAATCATTTGTTCTATTTGTTCACACAAGTCCCTCTCTTTTTTCCTTTCTTTTATTGTGGTAAAATATCCATAACATAAAATTTACCATCGTCATCATTTTCAAATGTATAGTTCAATAATATTAAATTCATTCATAATGCTGTACAACCATTATCTTCATAGCTCTTTGCATCTTGCAGAACTGAAACTCTGTACCTATTAACACTATCTCCCTATTTCCCCGACCCCAGCCTCTGGCAATCGCCATTCCCTTTTCTGTCTCTATGAGTTTGAAGATTCTAAGTACTATCTCACATAAGTGGAATCATATAGTATTTTTCTTTTTGTTACTGGCTTATTGTCCTCAAGGATCATTTACATTTCCCCCCAACATTTTCAACCAAAAATGAATGCAAACATATGTGTATAAATATATATATATACATATAAAGCCTTTAGATTTCCAAGCCAACTTTCATATACTTTTCCCAGTGCCCCCTACATCCCACCACTCGCTATCTTATTCCCAGTTTTATTTGGAATGTTAATGAGCAAAAACTTCTTACATGAATCAACAATGGGATAATATATTTGTAAGATACCAACAGGTCAACTTGCTGCTTTTTGATCTAGCTATAAAATTTCTGAGACTCTGTGTCCTGCTATTTTTTACACCACAATCATTTGATAGAAGCCTCACCACAAACCTATAAAATAAGGCAGAATAAGTACTATTTCAAACACACCTGAGGCAACAGACATGAAGGTTAAATAACCTTCCTGAGGTCACAGAGCAAATCTGTGTCTAAATCTCAACTAGGCGTCTTCCGTCCACAGAATACCTCCTTCCATCTGCTATAACTCATGAAATCCATCTTGATGGAAGACAGAGTGATGATCAAAGGGCATTACACTATCCCCCAGCTGCTCCCGGCCTGATACTCTCATTTCCTTCTCCTTGCCATGTTTAATGGGATATTAAGATTTCCCATGCTAAGTAAAAGGAATGAAATGACTTTCATTGAATAACTTAATTCTCAGAATTTCGAGCTCAAGCAGGAATCTGAAGGCAATCTTTATGTAGCTTCGTGAGCAAAAGACGTGTAAGAAATTTGTCATTATTTCCTTTTAAATACAAAACACTTATTATCAAGTACCAAGACTCATAAAGATTATTTACAGTATTCAATAAAAAGTAATTTCTCAAAAGTCTTTATTGTTTCATAAGTTGTATGTTGCCTTCCAGTTCTAGTATAATTTACTTTTTTTTAATTTCTTTTTATTTTATTCATTTTAGAGAGGAGACACAGAGTGAGAGAGAGAAAGAGAGAAAGAGAGAAAGGGGGGAGGAGCTGGAAGCATCAACTCCCATATGTGCCTTGACCAGACCAGTGCAGGGTTTTGAACTGGCGACCTCAGCGTTTCCAGGTCGACGCTTTATCCACTGCACCACCACAGGTCAGTATAATTTACTTTTAAGAAGTTATTTTATTTCAATCTATACTGGCAATTCTGGCATAAATTAAAAACTCTCGTTGCAAATAGAACAAATTGTGAAGACTCTGTAAATACTTTCTTACATCACTTGGCAATTACCCTGTGTCACAGAAGTATTATAAATAAAATAATAAATGCAATCATAGTAATAGCCATTTTATATATAGATTTCTTTTGGTATCTGGAAAACTTACTTCCCTTTTCTAGATTTCAGTTTTCTCTTCTGTTCATGAAGAGACTGGACTTGGCCTCCTCACTTGTTTTATCATTCAAAGCTGGTAACTCAGGTCTTAAAATGTTAATATGATAATATAGTATTACTACAGAGCCCATTAGGTAGCAGAAGAGGCAACTTAGCAGTACTCGTGGGGAAAAGTGGGTAAAATTCTAGCAACATAGGTGCTAAAAGGGTAGTTTGGAAGATGGCCTCATCATTTTATGGATGAGGAAACCAAGACTCATATGGTTATATTCCACTTTGCCTCTTCCTCTGGGACAGCAGCAAGATGAACCCCACAGTTCGCTTACCTGTAAAATGGGATAGATAGTGTCTACCTAGCTGTGTGTTTATAAGAAGATGAAATATTGTAAAAGCATTTAACACTAGGTCTAGCTCATAGTAAATGCTTTAGCATTAGCATTACTTACAGAGTTATTGGAAGAGCTGAAAAGAGAAAGTGTATCTACCATCTGAAATATCAAAATTATAATCATGCTTAAATCATTAATAACCTGGGGTGGATCGCACATTTAGTCACTTTCTTTTAGAAATGTGTTTTATCTGAGGTGTATGCTCTCACTTAAGTTATTCATTTTCTTTCCTTCCTCATCTTCTTGAGAAGCACTGCTTCTTTAGAGAACTATTTTTTGCAATTTTAAGTTTCAAATTTCTTTGCCAACACCTATGGATAGCCAGTTTGAATTGGCTGTTACTTGTTCAATTGTTGGAATTTGACAAGCACCAAAGAAGATGTGATAAGGTGACCCTAAATTGAAACTCATAAATTCATCCCTAACACCTCCTGCTCTGCAGCAGGCATTGCACCAAGGGCTCTCTCTGTATTATAATACTAGATCCTTGCAACACACCTTGAAGTATGTACTTTTATTACTCTTATTCTACAGATAAGGAAACTGAAGCACAGACTCCACATAGAAATTTAATACAGTCCATTGCATGTCACAATGTTCTCAACAAAATAATTATGATATTTAATAAAGACCCTCATTCTTCACCTTCTGGTGTGTTATTAATCCTATTGCTGCTTTATGGCATAATAGCAACAGATCACCCCATAAATCTAATTTCCTAGCCCAATGACCTTAATCAATGCTGTGATTTCCCCCAAATTCTTCTACAGAGATCTAATCAGATCTTCATATAGTCATTGGGTCAAACTAAGAACTTCTCCTCTTAGCTCCCCAGGCTGGAGCCACCATGCATTGGTCTCTCCTTTTCTTCCCTTCCCAAACTGATTTAAAGCCCTTGAGATTAGGGATAAGATATGATAATACTTTATGTTTTTCCTGAGTCTCTAATACCCACATGCTTCCTGATTGTAATAATACAATGAATGGCCAAAATATAAAATATCAGGAATCTAACTCACATAGAACTTGGCTTGTCAAATATGTTGTCCAAGGAAACTTGGAGCAAGTTGATGTAAATCATAAGTATAGCAAGATTTTCTTTAGCTCTGGTCGGTTGGCTTAATGGTAGAGCATCAGCCCAGCGTGTGGAAGTCCTAGGTTCGATTTCCAGTCAGGGCACACAGGAAAAGCGCCCACCTGCTTCTTCACCCTTCCCCCTTCTCTCCTTTCTATCTTTCTCTTCCCCTCCTGCAGCCAAGGCTCCATTGCAGCAAAGTTGGCCTGGATGCTGAGGATGGCTCCATGTCCTCCACCTCAGGTGCTAGAATGGCTCTGGTTACAATGGAGCAATGCCCCAGATGGGCAGAGCATCACCCCTTAGTGGGTTTGCTGGGTAAATCTTGGTCGGGTGCATGCAGGAGTCTGTATCTCTCACTCCCCACTTCTCACTTCAGAAAAAATAAAAGACTTCCTTCGAAACTAAAATATAAATACAGTGTACAGTTCAACCAAATATTGAATGAGCTTTTATTATGTGTCATAAACTAGGCTGCATGCTGGTAACTCAAAAGTGGGCACAGACCCAAGTTTTTGGATTCATATACACAAATTTTAAAAATAAATAAGGAAAATGTTATATGTGAGTTAAAAGATTGGACTTTATGATCCCTTTACCCTTTGATTCTTTTCCATCTTTGACCCTGGTGACAAAGGTATATAATAGGACATGAAAATTATGCTATGAAGGGGAATAACCATTGAGTATACATGTATCAAACTCAGCCCCTTACACTTATTCAAGGGAGAATGCTATGAAAAGAATAGTGCAGCCTTCAACACATGGTAAATGACAAGATAAAGAGATAGGCCCTAAAGAAAGAGCAATGGAAATCGAAGAATAGGGTCTTTCAAGTACCCAAGGAAATCAGGCCTGACAGTGAATATAAGGAAACTCAGGAAAGGGGAAAGAAACAGGCACAGGCTAGACTTCAGGCAGGTCAGCATTCAGCTGCAAGTAAGAGTAGGTCCACAGTGGTGACAGAGTGAACCTGACAATCTATCTTTCCATGGTGAAACCTTATGGCAAATACATATCACAGTGATGCTGAAGGTAGATACAAAATACAGAAACAATGCCAAAGATGAACTTAGTAATATAGCCCTAAAAACCAGATGATGAGGGTTTACTCATGTATTTCACATGAATTTACATCATTCCTAAATTTATAGCTATCACAACATCTGGAGCTTAACTAGCAAAAGTCAGCCTCAATCCTCACCACCAGTGTTATGAACTGAATCGTGTCAGCCATAATCCTTATGTTGAATGTGGGAACATGCTGAGAAAACATGCATGAGTTAGGATAACAATTAGAGACAGCAAGGTGTGCTAGGGTGAAAGCTCTGAGCAGATGAGAGTCCAGGGACCTCTCTGACCTGTACTGGAGAAAGTGTGTACTAGAAACAACAGAAAAACTGCAGAATAAGATTTAGTAACAAAACATGTTAAGGATCTCAGAATAGAGATTAGGAGTCAGTGTGTTTCTTGCCCTTTATTTCACCCCCAGAAAACTTCTTTCTGCTTCCTTGAGTTATTTGTACTTGCTAATAAATATCGAAGTAAGCTGAGGATGTGGCTTCACTCCTTTGATCTGCTGACCAGAACTGTTTCTTCCCCTTGGCCCCTTGGTGCATTTCATCTGGTCTCCAAGTAGTTTTGTCATCATGACCAGTGGTACCTCAGTGAGGAACTGCAACAATCTCCCAAAGCCTGGCGAAGGAAAAGGACATCTGCTTATCCCTTTTGGCAAGGAACACGAGCAGCAGGGGAAAGGCTCTTGAATGCTTGCAGTGAGGTCACTTTTAGGAATCTGGCCAGGGGATTTCCCTTAATCTCTCCTACCTCAAAAGGGATTTCCTTTCTGCTGAAGAGCAGAGTCACAAGTTGTAGCTACAGAGACTCCTCCGAGCTGGATGGTGTTGGGTAATGAACTGGAATTTAACTGCCCTCTTGCTCACAATCCACCACCCAATTTAGTGTCTGGCTACAAGAATATCAAGATGCCACCCAGCAATTGGCTATACAAAATTTAGAATCCGGTATACCCATCAGCATTGACATGTTAACTGGTGCTGGCACATATGACACCTCTCAAGCTCAGGTTCAGATCAACAGGACTGCATTTCCTCAAGTTTATCAAGCAGCCTATAAGGCATGGACACAAATACCTAATACCCATGCCCCTGCTGGTTCCTTTCCTACCATTCGTCAAGGAGCCACTGAGCCTTATGTAGATTTTGTCAACCGCTTACAGAATACCATCTCCAGGTAGGTTGATAATACTCAGGCAGTTCTTACCCTACACTCTTAGCCTTTGAGAATGCTAATGCTGACTGCCAGAAAGTGTTGCTCCCCTTAAGGGGCAGAATCCTAATATATCACAAATGATTGCAGCTTGCCAGAATATTGGCACTGAGAGTCATCAAGCACAAGTTCTAGCCACTGTGCTCAGGCCACAAACCCATTACAACTGTAGAAAATAAGGACATTTTCAGAAAGATTACAGGCAGAGCCTAATAGCAACTGTGTAGCTTGGCTTTTATGTGTGCCCTGAGGGGCTAATTAAAACTCAATCTGAAAATTCTTTATAAAATTTCAGCAAAGCAGATTGTAAAAAGTCAATATGATCAATTACTATTCCTGTTGTGTTTATGCAAATTACCAGGCCAAGTTAAAACTAGACTTAATACTTTAACTAGGATAATCTTAATTTAGCTCTCTAAAAAATAACTAAGGGTAATTTTAGAGAGAAAAATTATGTTTCACTATATTCCATTAATACACAGTTATGAATATTAGAAACTAGACTAGCTCCTGAATTTTTTTTAATTTTCTTGAATGTTTTAAACAAAAGGTTTCTGTTATCTCTATTTTATCTTTTGAAAATATGTTTGTTTGCCAAGAAAGGAACCTGTTTCTAACGGTCATGAAATATATTCATAAAAGTGTCAATGTAAAATTGCTTTCAGTGAAGGTTTTTAGAAGTTCAGAATGCTTATTAATAAGAAAGAAATTATATAGTTTTAATGATAAAAGGTATAAGTTATAGAGGTACTTTTGAAAGGAAAAGAAAGTAAATTGTTCTGAAAGCTAGTTATTTCTGAATAGATAAGAAAGTTTATGAAAATTGCAGAAGGTTTGTACAGGTTATAGAAGGTTTATACAGAGGGGTAAATAAAAAGAGAAGGAACCAAGAAAGTAGACAAAGGTAAGAAAAGGAGAAAAAGGAAGAAGTTTAGAAAAAAGATTGTCCTGAAAGGAAAATAAAAAGGAACATTAGAACATTAAGAGCCTCAGAAGCTTGAGACATTCACCCAAACTTACAGATATTACAAGACCCAATAGCCTTCTTAAGCCCCAACCACACAAACAAAAAAGGGGGAGTCAGAAGGAGGGACCCACCCCGCAAGAACAATTGTATAAGGCTATTTTTACTCTTAATTCTTTGAATATTTCCTCATCTAGACTTACTGCAGCCAAGAGGCATTTTATACCAGCCAAGCAATGGCCTAACCCTGTCATCTTGTACTGGGAATTACATTGCTGGCCCTAAGTGGCAGGGTCTGGCTAATTGCTTACTTGGGGGCAAGGGTATGTTGCAATTTTGTCATCAACAGGTCCTCTTTGGATAGCAGCGAGAACTGTGAAGCTTTATCATGAGTTGACATAAACCCCTAGAAAGCAACCTGGTTCCAGAGATCCAGAAGCTGATAGCAAATCCACCTCTGAAAGTGAACCTCAAAAAAAAGAAAGGACACCTAACTTGCTCCCAAGCACTCTGGGAGCACCAGACATCACCTGGGGTACTTTGAAGCATCTAACCAGGCATGCTGAAGAAGTTTTATAAAATACGGGCACACCTGTGACCCCTAAACACCTGTTTCTCTCTATGCTTGCCCTTCCCTTTTCATTGCAACCACCTAACCATCTTACCCATTGTTAATCTTTTCTAAAACTAAAAAGGGGGATATGTGGAAATATGCTATGAAAACATGCAGAGTTAGGATAACAATTAGAAACAGTAAGGAGCCCTAGGGTGAAAGCCCTGCATGGACAAGAGTCCAGGGGCCTCTCTGACCCCATACTGGTGACAGTGTGTGCTGGAATCAGCAAAACAGCAGGATAAAATTTAGTAACAGAAAATATTTAGGCTCTCAAAACAGAGATTAGGAGTCAGCATATTCTTTGCCCTTTGTTTCACCCCTGAAAACTTCTTCTTTCTGCTTCCTTGAGTTATTTGTACTGGCTAATAAATATCTGAGTAAGCTGAAGATGTAGCTTCAGTCCTTCAAGCTCCTGACCAGGACTGTTGACTCTCCTCTACCCCGTGGTGCATTTCATCTGGTCTCTGAGTAGTTTTTGTTACTGCAACAGTTTAAGTCCTAACCCCCATTTCATCAGAACATATTTGGAGACAGGGTTTTTCAAAAAGTAATTAAGGTTAAATGAGGTCATTGAGATGGTCTCTAATATGATTATGAATGGTATCCATATACGAAGAAGAGCTTAAGACACAGACATGCCTAAAGGAAAGACTGTCTGAAGACACAAGGAGAAAGAAGCCAGCAATCAACGACCGAGTATAGAGACCCTCAAAAGAAACCAACCCTAATGGCACCTTGATCTTGGACTCTGGCCTCCAGAATTGAAAGGAAATAAATTTCTGTTGTTTAAACCATCCAATCAGTGGTACTTTGCTATGGTAACTCTAGAAAACTAAACAGTGCCTACATTTATCACCTACTGCCATCATCACTCTAAATACTTCAGGCCCACCTTTTGTGGAAAAGTTACCTTGTCAGGCTCTCTTACACAGCCAGAGGAGATAAAAGCTGCAAGTCTTAGCTGCCTCAGGACATGAAATTTCATTTTTCTTCTTTTACTTTTATAAAACTGTATGAATGGCTAAGCTAATTCACCTCATAACATGTGCCTTCTCAGGCATGTCATGGGAGATCTGCTGGTTTTTCTCAAAACATAAACACTTAAGATGGTTTTTATTAAGTTTTCCTCCCAAGAGTCAAATCCACAGGATTAAACATAAAAAGAGAGGAAGCATTAAGAAAAATCATTTGCCTTACGTTATGGAACATATCTAATCAGCTGTAGTAATAAAGTGCTTATTTTTTATTGTAAAAGGAAATAATTGATCAAGTCAGTGTGTCTGCCTATGTACTCAGCCTTACTGTCTAGCAGAGGAGAGGCCAAAATGTCACAAGTGGCTATGTGTAACAAGTGATTGTATGAAGCAAAAGTCACCGGCATATTAGAATCCCATAGCGATACCTTTATGGTCAGCTCCCATAACATACTCTCCAGCCTCTTGAAAGAGAGGGACAGTAACTTAAGACTCCTTATTTAAAAACACATCTTTCGTGGTGTCTAGTTTGATGACAAACCTGTAGGAAAAAAATCAGTGAACATGGCCCATCCTATGAGCAATATCAACCATAATACTACGGCAGATCTTTCTAATGAATGGGGGATGGATAATATCTTACTCAGGATAATTAAAGGACTTAAGGAAGAGCAAATATTCTTGTTAAGGCACTAGAAAATCCATGCATATAAAAATAAAATACTCCTTCCATAAAATATTTAAAACCGGACATTCAGATAACTTGTATCAGATTATCTAACCCTTTTATTCCACAAAACCTTTTTTTATTTTTTGGTAAATACACAGATTTAGTCTTTATTGCATATCACCAACATCATTATAAACCCAATAAAACAAGGAATGTCACAAAGATACCCAAAACTAAAAATGTTGGGAACCTTATAATCTTTTTGGAACAAATTCAATGTACATGGCCCTCAACCTGGTACTGTCATACTGGCAATCCTTCACCTCAAGCCACAAAATCCATGTGGAGGACTTGTTCAGACAGTTTGAAGGAGAGGAAGTTTATCTGTCTGACCTTAACCCATCTGACATTGGTTAAAGGGACAGGTAACTTTCTGTACTTCCAGGCAGCTTAATCCAGCCCCTCAGGATCACTATAGGAGATCTGAATCCCATGTTCCAGTGTTTCATTCATATCCAAAAATAGAGGATAACAAGCTCAGGTAGAATGACAACCAAAGAGAGAAGAAAGAAAGAAATGCTGAGGAATCTAAGTGGATATGCAAAGCTTGTATCTCAACAGGAAGACTTATAAGAGAAGCACCTAAACAAATATTATGCATATAACATATACTTTTTATTTATATATAAAATTTTGTGGTATTTGCACAGATCAAGAGAACAAGATACCATATCCAGAAATAGACTCGATTACATATGGGAGTTTAATATGTAATAAAGGTAGCATTTCAAATAAAAAAGATTTTCAAATATGATGCTAGAAAAACATAATAGCAATCTGAAAAAAAAGTTTGGATCCTCTTTTCATAACTTACAGCAAGATAAAAACATAAAAGTAATTAAACAAAAAGGAAATCATAAATGTACCATAAAATACCACAGAATTTCTTTGCTAACACCAGAATGGAAAGTGCTTTCCTAAGAATGACAAGCCCAGAGACATAAAAGAAAAAATTTGAGTTTAACTACACAAAAATTATAAATGTCTCCATAGGAAAAATAGTTTTTCCAACTCATATAACAGAAGACTAATTTATACCAATAACTTTTACAAGTCACAAGGTAAAACCAACAATAGAATTGAAATATAGTAAATAGTATGAACAGCTGGTTCAAAGAAAAATACAGCTGTTACACACATGAAATGGTTCTTAAAACATTCTTGTAGAGAAATAAAACTATAGTAAAATAGCAAAACTGTCAGGTGGAATGCTAATATAGATGATTTGGTAAACATCATGTTGGCAAGTCTATGGAAAAGTGTATTTTTATGTGGTTCTTGGGAATGTAATATGGTAAACTCTAAGTGGCTTGAAATTTAATGACATCTTCATCTAACAAAGTTTAAAAGTATACACCCATTTACCAAGGAATCTTATGTTTAGCAATGTACTATATACATCGATAATAGATGACAGATAGATAGATGATAGATAGATAGATAGATAGATAGATAGATAGATACAGATATACAGCTATATAAAATCATATGTACAAGATAGACCTTGCAGCAATGTCTATAACAGCAAAATCATGGAAATAGCCTAAATGTTCATCAATAGATGGCCAGTTAAATAAATTATATTACATACATACAATTAAATAATTGCCACTTGTTTAAAGGAGGAATCCATAGCTACTGAAATGAAAAATTATCTGAGATACATAATTACCTCTGATGGACTAGGACAGAACAATGTTTATAGTATATACAGTTATATATTTTTTAAAGTACCTAATCTTAAATATGCACAGAACACATTCTGTTCTAAATACAAATATACAATATAGTGTTAAACTTGTTATATCCAAAGGAGAGAAATAAGTTCAGAATCTGGTCTACAAATACCCTTATAAGTGTGATGCTGTGTATAGTGTTACCTATTCAGAAAAACAAACAAGATTTGGAGTCTCTTTGTCCTCTAATTTATACAAGCTTCTTGTGAACTCTTTCTGCTTTCTTTCCTCCTCTGATTTGAGAGACAAAACTAGGGAGAGAAAGAGAAGCATCAACTCATTGTTGTGCTTAGTTGTTCCATTTAGTTGTGCACACATTGGTTTCTTCTCATATGTGCCCTGACTGGAACTCACAATCTTGGTGTGCTGGGACAATGTTCTATCCACTGAGTCATCTGGCCAGGGCCAACTCTTTTCTACATTTTTTTTACCAGAACATCCCTAGCTATATCTGAATCCCAAAAGATAATCAAATCATGTGTATTGATGGGGAGAAGGAAGAAATCAGAAGAAAAATAACAACACCAAAATTTTGACTGTAGTTACTTCTATGTAGTGGGATTATGAATAATTCTGGGGGTTTTCCCTGAAGTTTTCTAACTTTCTATACTAAATATATATAACATCATTTTATAAACAGTAAAAAAAATGTTAAAATATTTTATATGCTACAGTGAAAACACTAAGAAAGAGATATACCACGCTAATACTAATCAGAAGAAAGCTGGAGTATCTATATTAATTTCAGACAAAACAGAATTCATACCAAGGAAACTGATCAGGAATAAAGAAGGGAATTTGATAAAGTGGTCAATACTACAAGAAGACATAATAATCTTTAACATGTATGCTCCTAACAATAGAACATTAAAACATACAAGGCAAGAATTGCTAGAGAACTACAAGGTGAGATAAGTAATTCCACTACTATAGTTGGTGATGTCAAATACCTTTCTTTAAGAACTTGATGATTCAAAAAGACAGAAAATCAGTTATGATAGAAAAGACCTGAACAACACTATCATTTAACTTGATCTAACATTTACAGTAAGTATACTGCATCCAACAACACAGATTAGACATTCTTCTCAGACTCACATTGGATATTCACAAAGATAGACTGGACTATAATACACACCTTAACAAATTTAAAATAAACAAAGTATAGACTTAATCAATAATTAAACTACAAATGCATAACACAAAGGTAGATGAAAAATCCCCAAATATACATGCTTATCAATAGTATATGGGTCAAGTAAGTCACAAGAGAAATTTTTAAATATTTTGAATTTAATGAAAATGGAAATACAACTTACTAAATTTGTAGGATGCAGTGAAAGTGGTGCTCACAGGCAAATTTATGCCATTAAATTCATACATTATAAAATAATAAAAAATAAAAATCAACAATCTTATTTTCCAAACAAGAAACTAGAAAAAAAAAACAACTTAAGCAAGCAAAAGAAATAGTAATAATTAAAACAGAAATCAATAAAATGGAATACATAAAAATAATACAATTAATGACCAAAGCAGCTGGTTCTTTGAAAGGATCAATAAAATTAACAAACCTCTGCTCAATCTAAGATGGGGAGAGGAAAGGAGGAAAGAGGAGGGGAGGAAAAAGAAAGGAAGGGGAGGGGAGAGGAGGGAAACAGAGGGGAGGAGAGGGGAGGGGAAAGGAGAGGGACAAATTACAAATAACAAAAGTAAGAAGGGAGTTATCACTATGGATTCACAGACACTAAAATGATAATATAAAAATACTATAAACAACTCAGTGGCTACAAATTTGGTACTTTAGATGAAATAGACCAATTACTGGAAAGATATGAGCTACCAAAATTCACAAGGAGAAATAGAAAACCTAGTAAAGCCTAAATTTATTAAACAAATTAAACCGATAATTAATACCATTACTAAAGAGAAAGCACCAGACCCAGCTTTATCACTAATGAATTCCACCAAATGTTTAAGAAAGAAATGCTGACAATTCTTTACAATCTTTTCCAGAAAACAGAAGAAGAAGGAAGACTTCCTAAATCATTCTATAAGAAGAACACTACTCTAATATAAAAAAAGATAAAAACATTACAAGAAAAATAAGCTACATATTTATATCTCTTAGAAACATTGACATAAAAATCAATGAAAATATCAGCAAATTGATTGCAACAATGACTAAAAAAATTATACACCATGGCCAAGTCATGAGATTTATTCCAGGTATGAAAGGTTAGGTCAACATTAAAAAATCAAACTAAGGAAGAAAAGTCATGTGATCACATCAGTTGATACAGAAAAAGCATTTGACAAAATTCAGCACCATTTCATTATGAAAGCATGAACAGGAAAACTTCCTCAACTTGATATAGTATATCCACAAAAAACAGACAGCTCAGATTATACTTAATAGTGAGAAACTAAACTATTTCTTCTTAAGATCAGGAACAAGGCAAGGATGAACAATTTATTAAGGTGTGTATCATAGTCCAATCTATCTTTGTGAATATCCCCTGAACAACTGCTATTCAAAATAATATTGGAAGCCCTAGATAGTGCAATAAGATAAGAAAAGGAAATAAAAGATATAAAACACAAGAAAAGGAAGAAATACAAGTATCTTTTTCACAGATGACATTATTACCCATGCAGAAAGCCCCAAAGAATCAATTTTTTAAAATTCCTGAATTTCTTTAAAAGCTGAACAAAGTCTTCCCATATGACCCAGAAATCATGCTCCTACATATTTACCTAACTGATTTGAAAAAAACTTATTATCATACAAATACCTGCATATCAATGTTTATAGCAGTTTTATTCATAATCACCCAAAATGGAAGCAACTAAAATGTCCTTCAATAGGTAAATAAGCAAACTTTAGTACATCCATACAATGGAATATGATTCAGTAATCAAACACTTATTAGTGAGCAAGCCAAGAAAAGACATAGCTGAGTCTTGCTAAATCCACATTGCTAAATGAAAGGAGCCAATATAAAATGGTTGTATATTATATGATTCCAATTATGTGACATTCTAGAGAAGGCAAAACTATAGAGACTATAAAAATAAACAAATATCAGTGGTTGCCAGGGGTACAGGAGGGGGGAGGAGGGTTAATATGGTGAGACACAAGGAATTTTTTAGGGTGGTGAAACTATTCTGTATGATTGTATAATTCTATAATTGAGGATATGAGGTACTATGAATTTTTTGAAACCCATGGAGCTTTATAGCACAAAGAGTGAATCTTAGAGAGAGAGAGAGAAATCATTTTGGAGGTCACAGGAAAATTTCACTACTGAACGCAGAATATGACAAAACAATCTGCATGTGTATTGCATTTGTATGAAACAATCCCACTGAAGAGGAGCCAGAGAAAAGTTAATGACCTTAGTAACTTTGGAAATGGCTGAAGGCTATGAAACAAGACAAAAGAAAACTACATAATCACTATACACTAGTTGATAAAGCTCTTTCTAGGGGTGGGGGTAAATATTCTGATACTGCTAGCCACATATAATGAATTTAAACAACTAAACAAATCAAGGCCCATTGGTGGGAGCCATTTTTCTCACTATTGCGATGTAAATTTACAGATTAGTAGGAAATGAGGCTAGAATGATCCATATTGTGATGGATTGTAGCTGGAGACATCAGTATGAACTCATATTTAGCCTAATATAGATGCAAATATAAAAATATTTATAGATATGTGTATATACATGAGTTATTATTCCCATATTTATTTTCTTGCTCTGTCAGCTGAGAGGAACTAGAAGCAATGACACCCCTGTAGCAATGAACGAGCAACTAGTGTTCAGTTCTTTGTTCCTAATATTACTCTCTAGTAAAAGAAACCAGACATCTTTGGAGAAAAAGCTGATTCTATAACAGGAATGGGAAATATATAAGATAGAAGTACTAGGTCTGGGGGAACACAATAATGGGGGTAAGTCAAAGGGAAACATGAGCCGACCAAAGAGCTCCCAATGGCCAAAGCTAGAACAGTTTGAAGAACAAAATAGGAGAGTATTAGAATATAACCCAAAGTATAAAATAAATATCCCTAAGTTCTCACTGATATAAATAAGTGATGAAATAGATGGAGTAAAAGAAAAAAATCTTCCATGAAGAAGAATTTCAAATGCTTTGTGTAGAAACTCCACCCTCAAGCAGGGAGTGTGTATAATGACTTCCTTCCAAAGAGTACAGTGTGGAAAGAGAAAAAGAGTGGCTTTATAGTGGAGAAATGAGACAACCACTACCCCACCAGGTGATCGAGGTCACAACAACAGTGATCAGTTGATTGTATGCTCCCTTGATATGATGAAAATGGCTGTTTACCTCTATAGGAGTAAGGAACCTTCCCACAAGTGCTTTACACTGCAGAAATAGTACAATAAGAACACAAACTCAATAAAAATAAGACTTCAAAGCAGATATCATAGAACAAAGAATGAAAAAAAATGCAGACTCAAAGAAACAAATTGAGGACAAGCATTATCAGTACCAGGCCAATAAATAAATTACAAGCAAAAGAAATCGAAAAAGATACAACTGAAAAGTATAATTTTAATTAATAGGAAAGGCATAGTGACAAACACAACAAATGAGAATATTAAAAAAAAAATGACCAGAATATCAGAGCAGTTATGGGAAAGCTAATCCATAAGGAGGACCAACAAAAAAATATAACTTCAAAATTGTTTTTCTGAAGTAAAATAATCAATAAATACAACCCCAAAAGTATGCAATGAATAAATTTTTACTGAAAACAGGGATAGGGTGGAATCCTGTCTACTTAGAACAAAAGACCATAGTCCATTCCATGAAAACCGGACAAAGAATTTTCAACTCTGAATTCCCTCTTGCTATAATATGTATTTCAAGCACAGAGAAAGAATTCCTAACTTATTCAAGAAGAAAAAGTAAATAATGTACTTGGGCCTAAAGGCTGGCTTCACCATGTCCCACAAGCAACATGGAAACAGCGGGAATTGTGCTTTTATAAAAAAACATTAACATTCGACACCTGGAAAATGTAAAATTAATGCACAATAAAAAATAGAGAGCTGGGGAGAGGAGATCAAAGGGCGCCCTCATTTCTTTTTATTGCATAATAGATAAAAGGAAATTATGTCATTAATTTCAACCACTTAGTGTTTTTAATAAGTTCTTAGTTCTAGAAAAATCTTTCAGGAATACATGAATCATCAGCTTACCAAGTTCTCTGCATATCTATGTGTGTGTCCATGGTACAAATTGAGGAATATCTCTCTCCTGTCCTATTGCTTTGAGTAAAAGCATTTGCTTCCAGTAAATAGGCATATGAAACTGGACATATTTTCAAAGAAAATAAACTGATATTATACAAATATAAATTCATTTGTTAGTTGCTCTATTACTTAAGAATAGGAGTGAGCTAACTTGAAAGGGTCAAGCAGTAAATACATGTTTTAGTCTTTACAGTCATGACTACTCAACTCTGCTACTGGAATGGTAAGCGAATGAACGGGCAAGAGCAGGCAGCAGATAGGACTCAGTCCAGGTGGCAGTTTGTACATCCTTGTTCCAGAATCACCACTCTGTGCATATCATGAGAGAAAAAAATTAAATTTAAAAAATTTTCTAAATGCACTATAACTTTTGTCACATTTTGTGATGTTTATTGTTATAATATGGACACATTGTTGAAAACTCAGAAAAAGAGACTATTTTGAAAGAAGAATTAGAAATATATATAAAGTTCTACTATCCAAAAATAGAAAACGCTTGGTATTAACATATTTTCCTTTTTTTATATGAATAGTTTTTCAGAGAATATTAACAACTTTATATTCCGATTTTTACACTTAGCATTGTATCATAAATAATTCTTATACAATTAAAACTGTTGTAAACATGATTTTTAACACGTGTAAAATTTCACTAGGCTGTTGTTGTTTCAAGATTTACATATTCACTCCTTATAGTTGGGTATTTGAATATTCATTCCACTTTATTCCTATAATGTAATGCTTCAATGATATTCTTTGTATTTAAACCCTTTTTTGTGTCTCATTTTTTAGAACAGACTCACACAAGTGAAATTGCAGAATATGGACATTTTTGAGGCTCTCAATATATTTTTCTAAATCCCTTTAAATCCCCATCTATACTATATGAGAGGTGGCCATAAAAGAATTAAAGTTGCATATGCTTGTTTTACAAATAGATAACCTTATTCCCTTAAAAAGTAGAAATACAGATTACAAATTAGTCTTTACAGTACTGTATCCAATACAAGCTATGTATCATTTGGTTAAAAGACCGTTAAGTTTAACGGCTGTTCTCTGGCAAGACACAGACATTTATCTGCTTCAGATTTGGGGCTACAAAGGTAAGCACCACAGCAAACTCAGAGCAGCATAATTAATCATCATGGACATTTCCGTGTCAGTGAAAATCAATCTAAGGCTAGCACTTTTCCTTCCTGAGTGATATAAAGCCAGCATAAACATGCAGAGAAATCTGATGCTTGTTGTGGCTGAAATGTATCATTTCCTTCTCCTACAAATAAGTAGTAGAATGTTGCACATGAACACCTTCCAGCCTCTGATTTATTTTCTCTACCAAGTATTAGAGAGAGGAAACCAGAGCAGAAACTTTATCCCAGCATCCTGGCATAAAAATGCCAAACGATAACATCATCTAAATATCAATATAAATTGTCCAGAATACATCCAGCTTAAAATGATCATGGCCAACCCAATTGCTTAGGAACATTGTCTATCTCAAACCAGATGTGCAGACCACATTTTCCAGTTTTTAAGCAATTTAAAAGACTGGAACCAACACAGAAACTGGATCTCATAATCCCAGGCTAGAATCCCATCTTTGATAGTTATTGCTGTGTGACTTGGGGCAATATACCTATTCAAACGTGTTTTCTTTACTGCAAAACAGAGAAAACAATACCTATCTTTTAGGTTGTAATTAAGAATGAGTGAGACAATTCACACCAGAGGGACTAGCATGGGTCCTAGAAAATAAGTCTCAATTGGTGTTGGTTGAATCAGAAGCTCTTCCCCATGCATCTATTTTCTTTTTACATCTATCTCAATAATTTACCATCTCTTTTAATGATGACAAAGGTAAACTTTACCTTTCTATTTCACTGAGCCTTGTTCTAAATTGTAGGAGTCCTAATTGTGATGCTTCTGTGACTCTCTTTAATTCCACTGAATACAGAACTAGATAAATAACTTCAGAGCCTCATAAGCAAATTCATGCTCCAGGACAGCCATGATCAAAGTGAATTTTTATATAAACTGCCAATCCTCACATTTTTCAACCTTGTGTTTATGTGAAATTCAGACATTTCACTATATACATTTTATATGCACTATTACTGTTGCTTTCACTTTTATTAAAGAAGAGAAATGATTAAAATCTCCATAAAGTACATATTAAGAACTTCTTAGAGTGAGCAGAGATAACTGTATAAGATACTTATTGAATTCATCAGAGTTGGGTATGATGTACATATATTATGAAATTCTTAAAAATGCATGCTCTTGACTCAATTGCAGTGCTTTAGTGGGAACAAGTTCCATTTGAACCCTTTTAAAATAGATGCTACAATATCTTCCTGACAGTTGAGGAGCAAGATGATAGGCAACCTGTTAAAGTCTGTTATGCAAATTCACTGCTGGTTTTGTGAACCAAAAACAGGGCTGGTGGCTGTAGAATATTGGAGCAGGTGATAGTTCCCACTTCTTTACCAACCCTGTTTGTTAATGTAAAAGAAGAGTCCCTGTGTGAGTTCACCATGATTCCCAAATCCAACTGTGGGGATTTTTTCAGAACGAGTTCTTCCAGAAGTACAACCTGGGTCAATGATTTGAGTGGTAATATGTCCTCAGAAGAAACCAGTAAGAGAGTGGCAAAGGTGGATAGAGAAGGAACAGCAACCATGAGGTATGGCTTCAGGCAAAAGTGCGGACTCAGCTCAATTCTGTTGGAGGATCTGGGGTGTTCATTTATGCATATTACCTTAAAACCTGTCTCTCCAGTGTCAGTGGAGCTGCGCTTTTGTGTTAATACATCAGAAAGTCATTCGGCCTGGGGGAGGAGGGAGGTAAATGATCAAGCATCTCAGACTCTCCCTAAGGGCAAGGGGACTCCACTACCCAAGAAGCATCTTCTGAAGAAGGTCACAGGCACTTGCTTTTAGCAGCAAACTGCGCAGAGGCTGGGACAGAGATGTGAGAGAATGCAGGTGGACACCAACAGAGTCCCCTCCAGTGAGCGGGCATAGTTTGTATTCAAATTAGTGTGGAACAATGTATAAAGGTGACTGTAGTTCATTCATCTAATTCTTAAATGTGAAAATAATTTTAGAAAAGTGTTTAGACTACAAAAATGTGGTTTTCCCAATGGTAAAGAAATAGTTTTTCATTATGTGAAGTCATTTCTCCTCATGTTCTACTGCCACAATCACCAAGTCATTCAACATGTTTATTATCTCTTATGATCAGGGACCCTGTAATAATGAGTCTAGTTGATAAAATGCAATGGGATGAACTTGCTTTTCATTGATCAAACACTATTTCATGTTCGCATATTGTATTCAAGTTGGTCCAGATTCCCTACAAATACAGGGAAAGATCCTTCAAGAGAATGTGCAAAGCCATCCTCTCCTTAGTACTCAACTCAAAATGCATTTCCTAGAAATAATTAATCAATGGCTTTAGGTTGTATCGCAATCTTTAGACAAGTTGTTTCATTCATGAGCAAATAATTCACCAGCAGGAATTTTAGAATGGAAGAATGAATCATTCTGCAAACTCTCATAAATATTTATGTGAATGAGGACTCTTTCTCAGCCCTCACCAACACCTTTACAAATTCTAAATATTTATATATCTCCTCTTTGCCAGCTGCAGCATTCCTCTGCCAATGGCCACTTGGGGTTCACCTTATCATTTATTTAGTGGTTGTTGATTGAATTGGCGAAGCAACGCATCTAGTTACTCCAAAATCCATTTTCACTTAACAAGTGAAATAGTATTCCCATCTTTTAATGTCTGTACTTTACAACTGAGCACTAGCATATATTGTTTTTATATATAGTTTTGTTATTTCCGGAAGAACACAGACACTCTTGGTGAGTGGACCAAAACTGATTGAGTATATCTATTCTTTTACCAAAACATTTTCAGGATCTTCTTGAGTTTCTATTTTAAATAGTGCTTTTATAATTTTCCATAATTATAATCCCTCTTCATATATTTTCATTAGCATACTTTTTGCCTGTCTTCCCAACCTCTATTTGACCTTGTGCAGTATTTCTAATATTTTTTACAAACCCAGAACTATTTTCCACTATAAGAATAAGCTCATGTTTTCTCTGGAGTTGGGATAAGGAATGCTGCTTTGGATGATTGACAAATATCCCCATTCCTTTAAAATAAAACTTTAACTTCTCAAGGTCTTATAAAAAGGGAACATGGAGTGAGTTGAGATAGACCTTGCTTGCTTTAGAGACTTAAGCCAATAACTTTAGCAATGAGTATAACGAGAATAGCAGAAAATCATAGGGATCGGGCGAAGCCATGACACTGAGCCGCCCTTTGTGGACATGTTTACAACACATTCCTATTATATATGTATGCTTCAGCGAAACGCAGCCTTTTAATGAAATGAAGCAAAACGTTTCATAAAAAGTTAGGGAGCTGATATCTAAAGTATGCAATTTTCTAAATTACTATAATTGAAGTTATTGTTACATTGTGAGAGGGATGACTTCAAGAGCTCTCTAATTGGCCCCCAAGCATGCCAAGATTTCACCAGATAATGAAATGCTCCCATTAACCCATGCTCCTTTCAAGTCCCCAGAGGAAACTGCTAGTTTCCAGAATAGTGAAGATGCCAAACCTTTCACTGCTCCGTATTTCTGATGGGTGAGTGGATGCAGGAGAGAGAAATGTTTACATGCAATTGCTCATTCTACACCACAGGTTTTCCTGGTGGGTGGGTAGGGGGGTGAGTGAGCAGGTGGAGGGGGCTACTAATAATTCATGACTCATAAAGACATTCAGGAAATTTTCCAGTGGCAACAGACACATTGACAGCTGTATAATTATGTTGTTTACAAAGACATATACTAAGTAACTGCATTTCTCTACTAATATAATTTCTATATCTGTGGTTGCAGAGAAAGCCCAGTGTGGAAAAGAGAAGCATGATGCATGTGAGACCCTGCTCTGGGTTCATGACCTTGTTGAACAGTGATTGCGCTTGCCTCTGTGATCGTGACTGGACATGAGAAATCTAGGTATCACTAGCCCCCAACCCATACCCCATATGCCAGGTCCAAGACCCCATTATTAATGAAGGGGGGCTATCAAGAGTAAATAAGTAAGTGGGAAAGACGTGATTGAGAGGAAGCCCACCAACTGTCGTCCTGTAATTAATAATATTAGGATATTCCTAATGACCCCATATTTAGAGGAAGACAAGAAAAATTGTGGGGTGAGAGAAAAAGAGCAAAGAAAGCAAGAGAGGTTCATGCCAGCCTCATAAAATGAGTAGAACTGTTTCCTCTGTCCGTATATTTTTCTGGGTTTTTTTTTTTCTTTTTGTATTTTTTCTGAAGTGAGAAGCGAGGAGGCAGAGGGACAGACTCCCGCATGCACTCAACCGGGATCCACCCAGCAAGCCCACTAGGGGGTGGTGCTCTGCCCATCTGGGGTGTTGCTCCATTGCAACCAAAGCCATTCTAGAGCCTGAGGCGAAGGCCATAGAGCCATCCTCAGCACCCTGGCCAACTCTGCTCCAATGGAGTCTTGGCTGCGGGAGGGAAGAGAGAGATAGAAAGGAGAGGAGGAAGAGTGGAGAAGCAGATGGGCGCTTCTCCTGTGTACCCTGGCTGGGAATTGAATCCAGAACTTCTACATGCCAGACTAATGCTCTACCACTGAGCCAACCAGCCAGGGCTTGTCTGTATGTTTTAAAGCAGCTTATATATAGAATTGATTTTATTTCTTTCTTAAATGTTTGATAGAATTAACCAGTAAAGCAAGCTGAACATGGAGTTTTCTTTGTGGGAAGCATTTTTTAAATAAAGTAATTTTAGATTTATAGAAAAGCTACCAAGATAGTACAGGTCCCTAATTATCCTTCACTTAAATTTTTCCATGTATGGGGTTTATCAACATTGGCACAACTGGTATTTCAGGCCAGATAATTCTTTGTTGTGGTAGCTGCTCCAAGCATTGTAGGATGCTAACTAGCATGTTTAGCTTTCTACCCAATAGATGCTAGTAGCACTGCTCCCAGTTGTGACAGCCAAAGATTTTTCCAGACATTGCCTAATGTCACCTGGGGGGCAGAATTATCCCTGGTGGAGAACCACTGCCCTAATGTTAACATCTGACATAACTATGGTAATTTGTAAAAACTAAAAATTAACACTGGTATAACAATATTAACTAAACCATTGACTACTTAGATTTCACCAATTTTCTATCAACATCCTTTTTCTGTTTGAAGATCCAAGATATCACTATGCATTTTAAGAAAAGCATTAAAATTACAAATCAAATTTCTTTAATATAGAGTTATTCAGCCTATTTCTTCTGGGGTAGTTTTTGATTTAAAAAATTATATCAAGATACATATTATATATATATATATATATATATATATATATATATATATATATATATATCAAAGACTTTGTCCATTTCATCAAAGTTGATAGATTTTTTTACATATACTCGGTTTGTGTGGTATTATTTTTTTACTGTCTGTAGAATGTGTGCTGACGCCTTATTGTTCATCCCTGATACTGATAACTTGTACTTTCTCTCTTGTTTTAATCACTCTAACTAGTAAATTGGTTTGTTTTCTGTCTATTTATTGATATTTTCAAAGAATAAGTGTTTAGTTTCATTTATTTTCTCTATTTTCTACTTTAGTAAATTTTTTTCCCTTCATCTCTTTACTATTTTCCTCCTTCAATTTTCGGCTAATTTGGTCTTCTTTTTCTAACTACTTAAGATAGAAATTATTAATATCTTTTCAATATTAATTAAAATTATAAATATAGCTGTACATACTGCTAGGGATGCATCTTACAAATTTAGGTATTTTGTTTTCATTTTTATTATTCAAAATAATTTTTATTTTATGATTTTTCATTAACGCATAGGTAGCTTAGAAATATGTTTAATTTTCAAATGTTTGCAGATACTCCAGATATTTTTTGTGAGCAATTTTTAATTTAGTTTTCTTTGATAAGAGGAAATACTCTGCACAGTTTTAATTTTTAAATGCCTTGAGTTGTTTTAGGACCAGGATATGATTATCTTGGTGATTATTCCATGTGTACTTTAAAAAAAAAGTGTACTCTGCTATTGTTGGTTGTAATGGTACATTAATATCTCTTTGGTCAAATTTATTTATAATGTTGACCAAATTTTTTATATCTCTATTGATTTTTGCTCTATATGTCCTATAACAGAGGAAAATTGACATTTCCATCCATACTTATGAATTCTTTTACTTTTTTCTTTTCTGTTCTACTTCATTTATTTTGAAGTTGTTATTAGCCTGACCTGTGGTGGTGCAGTGGATAAAGTGTTGACCTAGAACACTGAGGTTGCCAGTTTGAAACCCTGGGCTTGCCTAGTCAAGGCATCGAAGCACATATGGGAGTTGATGCTTCCTGCTCCTCCCTCTTCTCTCTATCTATCTATCTATCTCCTCTCTGTCTAAAAATGAATAAATAGCCTGACCAGATGGTAGTGCAGTGGATGGAGCATTGGACTGGGACTTGAAGGACCCAGGTTCAAAACTCCAAGGTCTCCAGCTTGACCGTGGGCTCATCCAGCTTGAGTGAGGAGTCACTGGCTTGAGCGTGGGATCATAGACATGACCCTATGGTTGCTGGCTTGAGCCCAAAGGTCACTGGCTTGAATCCCAAGGTCACTGGCCTGAGCAAGGGGTCACTCGCTCTGCTGTGGCCCCTGGGTCAAGGCACATATGAGAAAGCAGTCAATGAACAACTAAGGAGCCACAACAAAGAATCAATGCTTCTCATCTCTCTCCTTTCCTGTCTGCCCCTATCTGTCCCTCTCTCAGACTCTCTGTCGATAAATAAATAAATAAATAAAATCTAAAAAACAAAAATGTTGTTATTAGGGACATATGCTATTCAGAGTCTCAGTCTTCTTAAAGAATTAACTGTTTGGCATTATTAAATGTCCTCTTTATCTTTGGCAATATTCCTTGAAGTCTATTTGCAAAATATTGTTTCCTTGTAAACTAATACAAAATAATATTGACTGAATGTAATTAAAGAATAAAAATTTTAAAATATATATTGTATTCTTGCCTTTTGGGTTACATAATTTTTCAGAGAACTCTGCAGGCACTCACTTTTTCCCTCTATACATATCTCTTCTTTTGACTGCTTTGAGAGAAGATTATTTATGATAAACATCAGCGTGGATTTTGTGTGTGTGCTAATCTTGCTTAGGTTTTCTTGAACTTGAATATGTGGTTTTATGGGGTTTAACACTATATTGTTAAAACAACTAAAACACTTTTTTGTTAAAAATTAATAATTTTTAAAATATGGCTCTCATTTCTTTGAATATTTTTTCTGTTTTTCTCTTTTGTGACTCAATGTTAGATTGTTAGCTTGATATTATTGTTTCATGGGTCACAGAGGGCCTGTACTATTTTCAGTCTGTTTCTCTCTGTGCTTCACTTTGAGAGTTCTTGTTTCTGTGTTCTCAAGGTCACTCATCTTTTCTTCTGCAGTGTCTAATTTTCTATTAATCCAGCAAAAGTTTTATTTCAGATATTGATTTTTTTAATTCTCAAAGTTCCATTTCTTTATTTCCTCTTTCTTCAATATGTTATATTTTCCTTTAACTTTTTTTGTTAGTCCTATAGATTATAGTTATGAAATCTGTTTAGAAGTCCTTGTCTATTGTTTCTATCATCTCTCATTCCAAGACCTGTTTATATTTAAGTGATTTTTCTCCTATATATTATTCATATTTTCTTTTTAGAATGTTTTTATTTTTAATGGATCCCAGGTATTATAGATTTTATTATATTGAATGCTGGATTTTTATTGAATTTCCTGAAAGAGAGCTGGATTTTACTGTCAGGCAGTTCAACAGTTACTATAGCTCTAGTTAATCTTTTCAAGATATGTTTGTTAGCTTTTAAGGAAGCATCTATTGAAGTTTTTACTCTAAGGATAATTTAGAAACACTATTAAAGTGTTACCAACCTGGAATCTCTACTAAAGTCTATATTCATTCGATGGTATCTCTCCACTTTCTCTGGTGGTAATACAGAAGGCTCCTATTCTGTATGAACTTTGGTTGACAGCTCCCCAGTAATCATTGCTTCATTGTCAGTTGTTTGTTTGTTTTTTCCCAGTCCCATGGAATTTTACCCTACATGTACAGTATACATACAGATATTTAGTCAAAGATTTGAGAGGACTCATGCAGATCTCCAAAATGTTTTTTCTCTCTCTCTCTTTCTTTCCCACATTCCCTTTTTCTCTTCTCCTCCCTCTCCCTCTCCTCCTCCTCCTCCTCTTTTCTCTCTCTCTCTCTCTCTTATCCTCTCTTTTTTCTCTATCTCTCTTTCTCTCATTTTTTTTCTCTCTCTCTCTGCAACTACCTTCTGTCCAGGGCTCTTCACCTAAAACCCTAGCTGCCTCAGCATCTCTGATCTCAGATTTCTGTCTTTTTAGCTCACTGAGATCACCACACTTTGTTTAGGTCTGTTTTCCCTGTAACACAGTGGAAAACATACTTCTAGGAAGAAAGTTGGGATACACATAGTATTCATTTGGTTTGCTTTCTCTCATGAATCACAGTCCTATTTTGCCTGTTGCTCAGTGTTCAAAAACACTTGTTTTTGGTATTTTATCCAGTTTTCTACATGTTTACAGCAAGAGGTCAAGTTCCGTAACAGATACCCATTTATGGACACAAATCTCCACATAGGCTTCTGATGGGGCTGTCTGCCTCTACTAATTTTACTGATGACCTTGAAGTGTGCTTGATGCATAACAGGTACTTTCTTGTGATAAAAAAGTTGACTTCCATCTGGTGGGTAAAGCTGTTCTTTCCAATCACTGAAGGTCCAAAGGTCATAAGGCCATTAATTGATTTATATGACCCTAGGTCTTCCTACCGCTTAGTTCAGTACATTTTCTTATTCAAAAATCAAACTGGCTAAAAAATATGAAAGGATTGAGAAGTACAGATTGGTAGTTATAAAATTTTTATGGGGACGTAAAGTACAGCCTAGGGAATATAGTCAATAATATTGTATTAATGATGTGCAGTGTCAGGTAGGTACTACAAATATCGGGAAGAACACTATAAAGTGTGTAATTTTCTAACTACTATGCTGTATACCTAAAACTAATACAAAATAATATTGAATGTAAACTGTAACTGAAAAATAAAAAAAAAAATTAAAGAAAACACTACAGTATCTCATTTACAAGGATTTCTGCATGAGTCCGCTGCAACTCAGTTTCTTCCTTTTAATTTCCCATTTCCCAAGGTATCACTTGGTCTCACCCTCTGCTTTAAGAAACTAAATATCAATGTGCCAATTTAATAAGATTGATCAACTGAGACCCAGTGGGCTGTCTGATTTTCTCAAGCCCTCACAAATGTAAAACAAGGGGAAGAAAGGAACAAGATTTGCATTTGTATCTCTGAATATCTTGAATAGCATTTCTTCCATTACAACCTACTGGAGAACATTGGTTATTTAACTAATTGCACTTTTTTTTTCAATAAAGCAACCTTTGAAATAATAAATCCTTAATTTATTTTTATTAAATAATAAGTCAATGTAAATTAACATCTCTAATCTCCTGTCCCAGCTCACTCTCTCAAATCCTGACCCCCAGAATATGAAAAAAGGTTTAAATATGCTGACATTCTGTCAACCATGTTCTTAAGGAACAGATTCAAGGGTCTGCTTTGTTTGAAATGACTGTCATGAGTCAACTTATAAAAGTAAATGGTTGTATAGTTTTAAACATATCAAAATCTGTAACACACTGTTTCCCAATTGCTGTTTTGTGTGTGCACAAGGGTTTAGAATCAATGTAGTGACCAGTAGTTCTCTGGTACTGCCTGTGTACCACAAAACAGTAAAATGCAATGACCATTCCTAGCTTGTGGCTCAAGCTTTTCAAAGTCTTTCTTTCTCATCTAAATATGTCAAGGTCATACAGCCTTCTGGGCCTCAGTGTTCTCAACTCTAAAATGGTAGCTAGTGATAAATGGCCTAAGTACCTTTAAGGTTCCTTCCATTTCTAACATTTTAGAATTCTATTTTCAAGTTTGTTTAGCTGGTACTGTATCAACTAGGAACACATGTTAACTGGCATGTTTGTGCTCATCCAGTACAATGATAAACCAGCTTCAAAATGGTCTCCAATAATACAAATAAAAATAAGAGACAATGTTTCCTGTATAATTAAAATATTTAGTGACTCCTAATTATTTAAAAATTAGTGAAAGCCTTCTAGGATGTTAGTGATAGATAGGACACAAAGGTAATTTTTCCCAGTGGTTGTTAAAATATAGTATGCATAAGAATCCCCCAGATGGCTTGTTAAAATGCAGATTCCCAGGCCCCACCCCAAAGCATTCTGATTAAGTACATCTGGGATGGGCCCTGAGGGTCTAAATTTCTAACAGGTCTTAGGTGATGCTGATGCTGCTGGTCCTAGGATCACACTTGAAGAACCATTGATGGGGCTCGATCCACTGCTTTTTTCTCCTCCCGTGTTCCATAGATTAATGAAAAGGATTGTAGAGAAGTAATATTATCTGTCCACCAACATGCAGTGAGCCTGTCCCAGAGCCAGTTCTCTACTGGTCCTCAGACCTTTGTAGTTTTTCTGCATAATTTCCCATGTTGTCCTAGTTTTTCTGGAACAGTTGGAATCATGTCCCAAATGATGATGTTAACACGTTTCTCTGGATCACAATGTGACATGGACACAGTAGAGTGCACAAGCCATGAGTGAGGGCTCATACAGAAGATATTAAAAACTTAGAAAAATTACATGTTACCTGCCTTTTCATCTCATCAGTATAACTTGGTATCACTACCTGTTAACTTCAACCTAATATTTTTGGTTTTTGTAACTCCCCTGACTTTTTTAAACTGCTAATACAGGCAGACTGCCTTCTACTGCATTCTACTTCATTGCGCTCCACGGATGTTGCATTTTTTACAAATTGAAGGCAAGACCCTCTCCCAGCAAAAAGATTATTACTTCCTTTATTGTAGTGCTCTGAAACCAAACCTACAATAATTCTGAGGTTTACCTGCATTCATTCAATTGCTAGAAATATAAGTTAAAATAATAAAAGCCACTTTACATAATAATGTAATATTTAAAATTAAATAAAAAGGAAAGGAAATTTTTCATACCTGACAATACTATCAAGTATACATACTATCTATACTGTAAGCAATGCAGATTAAAAGACTTTAGTAGTACATGATATACATGCCTTAAAATGGAAACCCCAAGAATTCCAATTCTAAAACCCATACAAATGCATTTATATGTTGTATGAATATGAAAAGGTCTATATTCTTTTAACTATGTTGTTTTTGGTGCCTACTGCAAAACAAAGAAGTTCAATGCAGCTGTTGTTTATTCTATCCTATTTTATGATTTCATCCGCCAGTCGAGCATCTTAGACACAACAGCCATTGGAGGAAGAGGGGCGAGGAAAAGAAGAGAATGAAGAGGGAGGATGAGAAAGCTGTCTGTCGGACCATCGGACCCTGAGTAAACTGACAGATGCAGTGAGGTTGGGCAAGCCTTAAGAAATAAAAAGCTCTGAGGCTAGTCCAATTGACAAGCTATTACTTGGTCTTTTCATGGGCACTTGTACACTGGCAAAGAAATCAATCACAAATCATGGGAATGGTGGAACTTCGTAACTACATGTCAGAGGCACTAGACCAGATTAATAGGGTTCTAGGAAGTAGACTAATTAAATCAATATCAACACCTTTTAAACAACACTGAATTTTAGTCCAGTTGTTTTTCTTTTTATAGTGCTTTTTATTTTTTGAGATGAAAATGGCCAGTGTGTTGCTTGAAACCCAAGACAACATTGCTTAAAAGGACAGTGACCATTAGCCGAAAGTACGTAATTTTTATCTTCCTTCTCCTATTGCACCATTTTATTTTTATGGCTGAACTACTTACAATATTTAGAACAGTGAATTTCACTCCAGCTTCCCATTAAAATCACCTGGGAAATTTTAGAAAACAATAGATGCCCAAGTCCTAACTCAAACGAATGAAATGAAAAGCTCTCTGGCTGGGCATTCCTTGGTTGTTTCTGACATGGAGCCTGGTGTGAGAAAGCTTTTCCTAGGACCATCTTTATCAGAGTTAACAGTGCCCAGTTCTATTTCTCCCCTCTATGTAACATCAACATATGCTTTCTATAGAAAACTCAATAATAATTTCCATTTAAAAGGAATAATTGTAGAGGGATTAAGAACATAGGATCTGGTGCAAAACCTGCATGGATTCAAATCCCCTTGCCTATCATTTACTCATTACTGATTGACCTCTGTCAAGTCACTTGATCTCCCTGTACTTCATTTTCCTGCTGTAAAGGAGGCTAATGCTTCCACTTAGGATATAGGGTGGTTGTGAGATTAAATCACCTTCAACAGTGGCTGTTACATAGTAAGTGCCATCATTATTTCCCAACTGATCCAGGAAACAAGATAGTATATGGCTAAAAATATAGACTTTAAAGCAGTGGTTCTTAACCTGGGTTCTATCGAACCCTAGCGGTTCGATGAGTCGGTCTCAGGGGTTCAAAGAAGCCCCTGCTGCGGAGGCCAGAATAAAGTAATACTGTAATTTGTTGTGAGTTCATGCACTTTTTGGTTTTGTTCTTTGAGCAAGATGATGTTCATGCACAGCTCATTTTGTGCACCAGTAAAAAAACATATACCTATGTCTTGAATTTGGAAAAAAAAAAACCATATTTTATTTATCACTAAAGAAGGGTTCGGTGAATGCACATATGAAACTGGTGGGTTCGGTACCTCAAAAAAGGTTAAGAACCACTGCTTTAAAGTAAAATAGGGCCCTGGCCAGTTGGCTCAGTGGTAGAGCATTAGCCCGGCGTGTGAAAGTCCCAGGTTTGATTCTGGTCAGGGCACACAGGAAAAGCATCCATCTACTTCTCCACCCTTCCCCTTCTCCTGTCTCTCTATCTCTCTCTTCCCATCCTGCACCCAAGTCTCAATTGGAGCAAAGTTGGCCCGGGCACTGAGGATGGCTCCATGGACTCCGCCTTATACACTAGAATGGCTTCAGTTGCAATGGAACAATGCCCCAGATGCTCAGAGCATTGCCCCCTAGTGGGCATGCTGGGTGGATCCCAGTTGGGCGCATGTGGGAGTCTGTCTCTCTGCTTCCCCACTTCTCACTTCAAAAAAATACAAAACAAATAAATAAATAAATGTAAAATAGGCTCCTTTTCAGATCCTGATTCTGCCAGTGGTCCAAATGTGTGATCCTGCAAACATTATTTAATCTCCCTGGTTATTCATAAAATAGGGGGAGTAATAAAAATTATCTTGAATGGTTGTCAGGAAGGTTAAATGAAACAATTTATGTCACGGGCTTTGCATACAGCCTGGCTCAACAATAAGTTCTTATCATAATTATATATCTCAGCTGACTTAAGAGGAAGGCATGGAGTCATTATACACTTCAGTAAGATCTTGAGTTTCCTGTTCCTTCTCAGGTGAAAGGGAACATTGTGTTGATAGAGGTCGCCAATCTTTTCTGCAGGAGAGTGAATAAAGGAGGAAAGCACAAACTGGCTGAGCTTCACACAGCAGACCTCAGTTATCCCTGGGAGAAAATGGATTATCATCATTAACGTCTGCTGTCTCCTGCCCAGATGCAAAAGCCAGTGGCATCTTAATTATACACAGCTTCACAAATTAATCTCCATAATTCTAATACTTCAGAAATTAACCTCTTGTCCTGAGAAGGTCAAGTTAAATGTCAGTCCCAGATGGAACCTGAAGAGGCATTCAGATTCAACATCAACAACACAGTTGGCTCCACAGCTGTGCAGTCTTTCTCTGAATTGCTATCAATTTGTCCAAAAGTGTAAGCTCTAATGACGTTTAAAATATTAAGATCTGAGGTAGAATTCTTTCTTTCCTTGATTTGAGACAGAGTACACCTGGAGACGCAGTAAGAGCTGAATTTGGATTTGGCCAAAGGTGTCATTTGGGGAAAGGACAGGATGAGGCACGAAAGGGTACGTGTTTATTGGCTTTGCAGGCATGTAGAGCAAAGGAAGATGAGTGTGATGCCTGCTGACTATATGGTACAGCTTTCTTCCTGGCTTTGGAGTTTAAAGATAAACACCTTTACTAATTTTGTAATTGAGGACACGTATGTATTTAGCCTCTGGTTAGCAGCAAGAAAACATGGATGCATAAAACATAATACAGCCCAAAAGGGGGTGAATGTTCCTGTGTTTACAAGTCAGTGAGCACATGTCACTTATGCCACCCAAAGTAGCTAGTCACAGGGTGTGTTAGACATGGAAACAATAAGAAGAGGATCGCTATTGTAAAAGCAAGTGTTATTTGAAATGAACTTTTTAAGATACATAAATTTGATGTACAATTATTAAGCTGTCAAGAATAAAATGTAGTATTAATAAGCAAAGAGCGCTAGATGAATCCCACCAGAAAAAATTACTACTAGAGTTAAAGTTAAAAGATCTCAAAAAAAAAAAAAAAAGAAAAAAGAAAAACAACTGTTGCCCTGACTGGATAGCTCGGTTGGTTAGAGCTTTGTCTTGAAGTGCAGAGGTTGCTGGTTCAATCCCTAGTCAGGGCACATACAAGAACAAATCTATGTTTCTGTCTCTCTCTCTCTCTCTCTCTTCCCCTCTCTCCAAAGTTAATAATTTTTTAAAAAACTGTCATGTGAAAGAAAGCAATAGTCAACCCAAAGCTGGATCCAGGGCATTACCACATGAGCATCTTATCAAAAAGCCGAGCTCTTAGAAACAAATCCTACAAGGATCACTTTTCTCACCCTCCAAATTTCAGTATTTAAAATTTTGCTCTATTAACTGCCCAAACAAATATTTTAAAAAAGTATTTTTCTCTAGATATTCAACCAAAAAACTATAGCAGAGTAAGTTTAGATATTTTTTCTGTGCCCTGGCCAGTTTGCCCAATAAATAGAGTGTCAACCTGGCATGTGGAAGTCCTGGGTTCAATTCCAGGTCAGGACACACAGGAGAAGTGCCCATCTGCTTCTCCCTGCCTGCAGCCATGGCTCAGTTGATTTGAATGCATTGGCCCTGGGTACTGAGGATGGTTCCATGGAGCCTCTGTCTCAGGAGCTAAAAATAGTTCTGTTGTGAGCATTGGTCCCAGATGGGCAGAGCATCAGCTCCAGACAAGGGTTGCCAGGTGGATCCCAGTTGGGGCTTAGGTGGAAGTCTGTCTCTCTATCTTCCCTCATCTCACTTAAATTTAAAAAATAAATAAAATATTTTTTTCTAGGCAAGTCATTTATCTGTCTGTGGGTCTTGATTTCTCCATTTTTAAAATAGAGCCCCTTTATTTTTGTAGTTTACTCCCTTCCCCCCACAAAGAGTAATTACCAAATATAGGAAGGGTGTATTTGTATTATATAATCACCTGCCAGATATGGGGTATTTCAATTAATCTGGGTTATTCGGGTTGATCTTCATATGGGGTATTCCAAGTAATCTATACAAAAAATTTCTTAGGTAGGTTTTAACACCCACTTTCTCAGCAATGGAAACTAAGGCCCAGTGAAGCTGGAACATTGTTCATACACAAGGCAGAGTTGAACCTTGTTTGCTATAGCACCTTCTTCTTCATAGAAGGAAACAGCACAGGAATCACGCCATTACCTAGCCTCCCACTGCAAAATCTCAGGTAGACGCAATTTGAAGGAGTCCTCTCTCTGACCAGAAATGGCATGACTATCACTGCAAACAGAGTACACTTAGATTTGATAGAAAGAGAGACCTATAGAATGGATTAGCAATGCCTGCAAATCACAGAGAAGTGTTATGGGTTGAATTGTGTCTCTCTCAAAAAGATATGTTGAATTCCTAACCCCAGTACCTCAGAAAATGACCTTATTTGGTGCTAGGGTCTCTACAGAGATAACCAAGTCAAAATGAGATCATTAGGGTGGGCCTTTATCCAAAATGACGGGTGTCCTTTCAAAAGAGGAAAAATGTGGACACAAAGACAGGTATGTGCACAGGGAGCATGCCCTGAGAAGACTGGAGTTATGTTACCACAAGCCAAGAATCTACTAGAAGCTAAGAGACAGGCTCGGAACAAATCCTTCCCTAATACCTTCACAGGGATCTTGGTCTAGTGGATAACTTAATGTCAGACTTCTAGCTTCCAGAATTGACAGACAGTAAATTTATATATATTTTAATACACCCAATTTGTGGAACTTTGTTATGGCAGCTCTAGGAAATAAGCACAGGGGTAAGCATACTGTGTCACGGGAGCCACCTACTACTCACCCTCTGTCAGAATGCCAGTGACCACACCCACCTCGGAATCCTTGGCCCAGACCCAGGAAAAGAAGATGCTCCCGTAAAACTATTTGTTGAATTGAATAAAACAGGGAAAGCATGATGGGAAGTTTTCCCTTTGCCAGTGCCATGGTGCAAAAGCAGGTCACACTTTGCTCTTACAGGAACTCTTTGGAAGAAAAGAAGAGATCTGGTGCTTACACAACGAAAGAGAGAAGACTGGGTGGAATGATCCAGCTACCTAGAAAATGAACAGAGAACCTGAGTGACAAAACTCTCACAGTGTCTGCATTTGGTGCCACCTCTCGAGGGTATGTGGAGGAAAATTAAAGTGAAGGAGATTATTATTAACCTTGATATGACAGTTTTCCTCGAGATTCAGGCTAATGTGCTTAGAGTGCTGCAGGCACAAACAGAGCTTGCTCTGTGGCTGAATACCACCAGATAAAGGGACCCCACGCATTTCAACTCTCACTGTGTTAGCTCATTCCTCAGCACCCAGCTATTTGCGGGAAGAATTTTTAGATAAATATCATATCCCAGCATGCTCAACCCCCCAAAAAAGTAAAATTAGCATAGTGGTGAAGCTTAACTATCATGGAGGCAGGCTCTTCGGTTGAAGAGCTAAGGAATGTAGCAAATATATGCTGATCTTATGGCTTCCCAATACCACTGACATGTCTCCTGGCCAGCTTTCAGCTCTGCCCCCAGGAGCTGCTCACGCATGCCTCCTTCAAAGGAAATTCCCTTTGGTGGCTTCAATGAGAAATGGAGAATTGAAGTACCTGATTGAAGAGGGTTCTACCCAAAAGTTTGATCTCATAAATGCAAATTTCTTTAAATCTAAAATAAGAATTATTGCCTGACCAGGCAGTGGCACAGTAGATAGAGCATTCGCCTGGGAGCTGAGAATTCAGGTTCAAAACCTCGAGGTCACCAGCTTGAGCACGGGCTCATGTGGCTTGAAAGCAGGCTCACCAGCTTGAGCGCAGGATCATAGACATGACCCCATGGTCACTGGCTTGAGCCCAAGGTCACTGACTTGAGCGAGGGGTCAATGACTCAGCTGAAGCCCCCTTCCCAGTCAAGGCACATACGAGAAGCAATCAATGAACAACTAAGGTGCTGCAACTACAAGTTGATGCTTCTCATCTCACTTCCTGTTTGTCTGTCCCTCCATCTCTCTCTACCTCTCTCTCAAATAAAAAAAAGAATTATTATTATTATTAATTATTAATATTTGCTGCCTACATATGCTAATCAATGAACTGTACTGAGTACTTTTCTTACATATCTTATTAAATCACCATGAAGGCCTATCTAATACTTACTATACTTCTAGGGAGAAAAATTATGACTGTATCTTATAGATAAAGAAGGTGGGGCTCAAACAGGTCAAGTAACTTGCCTAAGTTCATTTGAGTATTAAGTAACAGAGCCAATACTTGAACCTACATTGTCTGACGCCCAAGTATTCTGCGAGCGCTCCGTCTAGTGTATATACTAGGCCTCCTATTTTCTAACCCCCACCCTGCAACCTTCTTTACCATGACAAACTTCTTTGGGATATAAAGCTGAAACAGGAAGCCATCATTTCTAGTTCTGGGAGTTATTTCTTCATTCTTTCATTTATTCAGGAAATCTGTGTAGGGAGAGTACTACAAACTGCTAGTATTATGATTAAAAAGACAAAAGAAAAAAATGAGAATGATCTTTGCTATGTAAATTTACAGCCACTATACATTCTGAATTTTTGAAATGACAGCCCTAGTTTTAGATATTAGGTCACTTCTTTTCTACTTGGAGTGCAGAAAATGTAGCTATCCTCAAAGACAGAAGGAATCCAGGCATATATTAAGCAAACTTGGGCACTCGGGCTTCCAGTCTCTGGACAACATTTAAAAAGTTGAGCAAAAGAATAAACAACCTTTAGGAATGACGAAAAGCCCCTTTTAAATTACACTATACAGCCTGACCTGTGGTGGCGCAGTGGATAAAGCATCGACCTGGGAACACTGAGGTCGCCAGTTCAAAACCCTGCACTGGTCTGGTCAAGGCACATATGGGAGTTGATGCTTCTAGCTCCTCCCCCCTTTCTCTCTCTCTCTCTCTCACTCTGTATCTCCTCTCTAAAATGAATAAATAAAAATAAAATAAAAATAAATTACACTATACATAATGATGACAATTATGGTAATCCCATATGAAACAAAGCAAAACAAAACCAAGGACAAATAAGTTTCACACCAAGGTAAAACCTCAAAATCTAACGTGATAATTGCTACAGGATAAGGAACCACTGTTTATTGAGCATTTTCTAAGTGTCCATTTATGACATAAACTCTTTTTTTTTTTCATATGGAAAAACTGATGCTCAAAGAAGTGATTTAAATTGCCCAACCAGGCTAGGAAGTTACAGAGCCAATATTTAGACATAGCTTTGGTTCTAAAAAACTGTCATCTTTCCATTGAATTTATTTTAATCCTAATCCAATCTCTATGTCCAGGCAGCACATAGGTTACAAATCAAAGGTCTCTGTAACAAAGAACCAAGCCTGCATTCGCACGTACCGGTCTCAGGAGGAAAAGAGGCAGAAAACAGACTTCAGTCTTGAAGAAGGGGAAGTTCCTTTTTATTAGTTTGAACTAACATCCCTGAAATACTTCACAATTTGTGAGATTATTGTCTAATTTGGCATAATAATCTTGTGCAAGTCCTGAGTTAGTCCATTAGCATGGGATGTCAGTAGCCCCCAATTTCAATTCCTGAGAAAGAATAGGAAAATTCAGAGATGCCAAGATTTGAGGGAGGCCTCAAAACTGATTAGCTCAAAGAAATGTAGAATTTGCCAATAATTCTACCTTTTCATTCTGACTTTCAAAACTCCCTTTGATGTACTGAGACAGTTACATTTGAAAATCATCAGATGGGTGTAGGTGCAAAGAGAGTGAATTCCATTCAACACCACAGACAGAGCATGGTCATTTGGGTAACTACTGCCTTCCATTTCATCCCACTTAAAATAGCAAAAAGAGTCAAATTACAGCAAGAAAAATACAAACGTTCCTGGCTTTGGTTTCATTTTATTTCTGTCCATTAGCCTTAAAAAAAAAAAAAAAAGAAAGAATTTAGAATGTAAAAGTCCCAGACTGTTAGAGAAGGAAGATACTACCTACTTTTCCTTCCTGGACACATTGTAATACGCATATTTTATGGTGGTTACATTTAAGCAATTAATTCATAACATGACAGAGGTAGCATGCAAACAGACTTACAGCTTATTTTTAATAAGTGCTAATACGTTTATGTCCTTCTTGCCAGACTCCCCTTCTACAAACATTTGGCTTCCCAGATTATATCCATGAAAATTAATGATCTGTCACTAGGCTTGCCTATGTCTTAATGAAGTAGTTACTCAGAGTGATTGAAGTCAGGTGTAAGAAACCTGCTTCTCCTGTGGATGATAAAGTGCTTTCCTCATTCCCTGCACAAATTTAATTAGGTGAACCCCCCCACAAAAAAATTAATTACTGCCGCACAATGATTTTGCATTTTCAACAAGTGAAAGGGGTTTGTTGATGTTGGAAGGCTTTTCTGCACAGAAAAGGCAATAAACAGAAGACATATCAAAAACTCAAATGCGTTTGTAAATTCCTTGTCTTGTAAAAAGAAAAGAGTTGATTTATAAAAAGGAGTGTCTCTACTGAGCAATTCATCATTCACAGGGCTAAGTGCTATGGGAAATAAGAGTAACTGAACACGGACGAGGACAGCCTACACCTAGCGGAGTGATCTCCAAGGAGGTGGCAATTCAGTTGAAATCGGCATGCCACCAAAAGCCAGCCAGGAGGAGGTCTGGAGGAAGAATGGTACAAGAGAAGGAACACTAGCACAAAGACCCAGGGGCAGGAACAAATTTGTCATGTCAGGCAGAGGTCCCTAACTATGACATTACTACTATTTGGGGCTGTATAATTCTTTGCTGTGGGCTGTTGTTCTGTGCATTGCAGGCTATTTGGCAGCATCCCTGGCCTCTACCCACTAGATGCCAGTAGCACCTCATTCCATGCTGTTGCCACAGCCCACATGTCTCCAGGCATTGCCAAATGTCCCCTGGGTGGTAGGGACAGCTCCCATGGTTGAGAATCACAGTGCTAGCTGGGAAGACCTAGGATATGTGGCTAGAGCAAGGGGGAAAATTAACTCTACAGCAGACAAATAAAATTAAGTCAGAGCTAAGCTATCCATGCAGCACTACGTCAGCCTCACAACCTCAGATATCCTTGCTCCCTGGCGTTCAGCAGGGCCTCACGTCAAATTCACACAGGCAATAATCGTAGGCCGACAAAACCGGGGACTCCCTCCATGTCGGGGAACCAGGAGACACCCCAGATGCTTGGTGCCCTGCTGCCTGCACCCATCCTCAGCATATTCATGGCTCTTTGTACCCCCTCTGTCACCTCAAGCCATGTCACTGGGCTCCCCACAACCTGCCTGCAGGCACTTTGCCTTCCTGTTGGTGTCAACAATCGATGCCTTGGTTACTCTGCAGAAGAAAAAAACCTTACCATCTCGGAAATCAAGAGAGATGACAGCACCAAGACTTTAGTAACAATGGGTTCATGAGGGTGGAGATTATACAAGGTACCTTCTGGAGAAAGGAGCCGGAATCTGGAAATGTAGTACAGTACCTGTTTTTATGCATATTTTCTCATCTATTTTGTTTCTTTAGTTATGAGACAGGACTACATTTATTAAATACCTGTTTAGTCACCAGGTAATAACAGTATGCCCCGAAATAAGCTGCTAAAAATTATAAACAAATGGGTCAAAGGGGAGCAGAGCAGCACACGGTGGGAAAGTAGCAGTGGACTGTCCCCAGAAAGTTGGCTTTGCTCCAGGATAAGTTACTAATATATAATTACAGAACATGTTGCTCAGGAGCAAGAAATATCATCTTTTCTCTGAGCCCCAGAAGTAGAGCATGCTGCAAAGCTTGTGTTCTCATTCCAGTCCTTTCCACGAGAGGACAGGAATTTAATAAATACACCTTCCATTTAAAGGAAGTTTATAAATGTTACTGTTTGCACATATTTACTTTCTTCTATATCATATGGCTGGAGGGTCAAAACTTTGTGGGGGAATTTATGAAGAAGGGCAAGTACAATTGCAATTATTGTACTGGATAGGAGACAGCTGGTGGTCTCTATGTTTAACCTAACACTTTCTTAGTATTGCTGTGTGCCATGAAGTTATAAGAACTGTACTCATGCTGATGCATTGGTCTCATAATAATACCACGAAGCAGCTGTTAATATTTACCCCACTTTATAAAAGAGAAACAGGCACAGAGAAATTAAGTAACTTCAACAAAATTGCACGGTCACTAAGTAAAGGAGGCAGGATTAAAACCCATGCAGGGTCTGTGAGGCAAGCACTCCCCATGCTGCGACTCACTGACAATTCAGAAGGAAGAAACACGAGGGCTGTATATTTGCTTTTGTTTGTTCAGATAGAATCCTCAACTGCCAAATTATGATCAGAAATAGAGGAGTGGGGGAGAACAGATGATCTCACAGGAGACTTGACATTCACTGGTTCACTCTCTGGCAACTCCATGATCCATGTCATGGAATGTGACAATAGATTACCTTTGAGGTCCAGAACCTCTCTGAGTGCTCTGTGTCCCTGCCCACTTCATTTTCGAGGGTGTCAGACCTGTCATTATCTTTTCATTTTCCACAGTTCTTTGAAACACAACAAAGGGATGTGAGACACACAGGCAAGCACCTGGGTAGTTGCATTGCAGCTGGAGGAGGCATCAAACAACAAGATGCATGGTCCCATCACGACACAAACTTATTTGCTAATAAAATCAAGCATTATGGGCTTCTTGTGGGCTATGCTGATGTCACTGTAGACAGTAAAAGAAAGAACATTATTTGGTTAGAATTTCAATCAAAATAGTATACATTACTGAAAGATGGCAGAGCTAGACATGCATTTCTTTTGTCAGGCATCATCATAAAAGGATAATCATGACTTCCAAACCACCAATCCATTTTAATACTCATAGACTGTAACAGTATGAAAATCTTTGTTTTATTCCTCAGTACCTAGCTGGACCAACAATACACAATTGCTAGAAATATATAAATAAATGATTCTTTAATAATTCATTCATGCTTGGACCAGAAAAGAAATGGCTGGAGTTCATAAGGGGATAAAGCTACAAAGGAGAATAACTGGCAAGCAGACAGTTGAAGAATGTTATGATCCACCCATAAACTGAGATGAATCAGTCTGGACTCCAAAGCCCATGGCAGGCCCAAGACAAACTTCATTACCCAATCAACAAATACTAATCGAATTGCTACTGCATTCTAAGAACTTTGCTACATGTTGCAGTATCTCACTTAATCCTCCCAATGATCAGGTGAAATCAATATCACTAGCCTTTTTAATTTTAAACAGATTAGGACCCAAGTCTCAGAGAAACTAAGTATCACGCCCAAGCCACCTGCCTCATAAAAGGCACATTTGAAATGCACCTGCAGATCTGACTGTGTTCCAAGTCAGAGCTCAATACAAGGTGGCTTTGGGATACTAATTATGATGATGTGTTTCCAGCTCAGTATTCCAGCCCAGCACATAGCTCTCAATAAAGACTGTGAACTCAATGAGCCAAAGGAGTCAGTTAGATCACAAATAAATTCATATTAGGCACACGATAGAATGGAGGTTGATCTGTGGAACAAAGGGAGCCAACATATGGCTCCTTCTGCCTGGAACTCTCTTCCTTCCCTTCTTCATCTGGGTAACTCATGCTCATCTTAAAATCTCAGAGAGATCCCACTTTCTCAAGGTCCTGCCCTCCCTGACTAGATCAGATTCCCAGGTTACACTCTCTTGTAGCCCAGGAACCTCTCCTACGTAGAATTTACCACAGTCAAGATTAATGTTTGATTGTGTGACTGTATGATTGGCACTTCTGTCCCAAGAGACTGTATGCTCCCTCCTAGTGGCAGGGACCACACTGGGTTTGTGACACTACTGTGTCCCATTGCCTAGACAGTTAAGCAAGCACCCAGTATTTATTGAGTAGGAGAACAAAAGGCTCAATTGCCATAACAGCAGCCCACCAAGCAGAACACTGATTCCCAGGAGCCACTTCCAATCGTCTGATGCTCCTTTTCCAACACACTTGGCTGTACAGGCTGTAACAGAGAGGTTTCCTGTGTCATGCACGCAGAGCAAATGTTAGTGCTGCATGCCAGCTTCATCTCACGTCTCCTTTCACTTTGAGCCTAATTTCTTAGATGAGCAAATATTACCCTGCCATAAAAGGCAAGCAGGGCTGTCCAAAGGTTGCTGGAACGCATCCTAACAAATGTAATAACAGCATTTCACCTCTTAATTACCTGCCACTGACAGGGTGGCATTTCTGAGAGCATGTGGGACAATGCGAAGGGAGCCTGCCGAGAAAATCGACTGCATGTGCTCTCACCAGAACAATCTAGGCAGGTGCACTTAAACTTCAGCCTCTTCCCAGCTGGAAGTAAAATGGAGCTGATCAAGGTATTGGAAGGAAAAGTACTTCTGGAGTCAAGCGGCTCACAACAGCCCTGAATGGAAGAAATTGTATTACTGTCGAATCCATCAACCAGCTTGCTACTATTAAACAGAACTGGTGAAGCTCCCAGCAACCACTTTCCATTTCAATTTTAAACAAGAGCCTCTGTTTTTTCCAAGAACATGATATCAAACCTCTGAGTGCAATTTATTCTGTTTCTTCATTCTGGGTGTTCTTCCAGATTCTTGGGCTCCCTCTTTAGCCAAGAGGCAAGAAACATGAAAAAAGAGGCAGAAACAGGTTGTGAGGAAAGCTTTCTGCTATGGTATCATTTGTCACACTACTTTCTCTTTTCATGAGTATCCTTCACACATTGTGCCTTTCCCCGGCCTGAGTTAGGCACAGTGCCTCAGATCCTAAAGCCCAGGGCTCACCTGCATCTTTCACCTACTTTTAACAACAGCCACCTGGGATACCACGGGACCACTCGCTTACCCACCTCTCTGCCTGCATTTCCAGGTCCTGTGTGGTCTTTGCCTGCAGAGGGCCAGGTCTGGCTTTCTGTCTCAGATTCAAATCCTGCTGTGTCACTTACTCAGGCATCTGCAAAGTTTTTCTGTAAAGAGCCAGACGGTAAATATTTGCAGCTTTGCAGCCTGATGTTAGGGCTCTGTCACATCCTGGACCCCGCAACTGTAGTGCAGAAGCAGTCAAATACCACATGTAAATGAGTAAGTGTGCTGTGTTCCAATAAAACTTTATTTATCGATATTTTAATTTCAATTATCACACATCACAAAACATTCTTCTTTTGGGTTTTTTTCCCTAGCCATTTGAAAATGTTAAGAAAATTCTTTGTTCTGAGACACACAAAACCATGCGAGGGACTACAATTTGATGACTCTTGCCTTTATCAAGTGTGTGACTTTGGGCATATAATTACTCCTCTCTGGGACTCTATAAATGACCAATGGAAGCAACTGGGTAGTGATCACTATAACTGATTGAACAGCTTTCCTGAAATTAACTGCATAATTTCAACCCTCCCAACACCTTTCCCAGAAGCACCTAACAATCATGTTTTTTTCTTAAGTTGTTTAAAGGAGGAAAACATTTTTAACTGCAATGGATTAAATGTATTTTTTAATAATTCAAGATTGAGATGGTAAACTTAAATTTAGAAACTAAACCATTCACATTTCAAATGTTGTTTTTAAATGCCAAAGTCAAAATTATTCCAAAACATCTTCGGTGCACAAATAAAACATTTTATCTTCCCTAAACATAAACTTTCATCATCTGTAAAGTTAACAGCATCTCTCTCAGAGTTTTTGCAAAGATTAGTCAATTCATTACAAGCACTTACCAGGCGTGGCCAACAGATTTTGCCCCGGGGGCCAGATTAGAAAGAAAATTTTTTTCACGGGCCAGACGAAATATTAAAATTAAATAATGTTAAGTACAAAAATAATTCTTTTAAGTAAACAAAACTTTATTATGTAATGTGTTTATGAATAAATGTAAGTGAGTGAAAAAAAATTTTAATATACAATATTATTTTAATAAAAATATTTTTTAATAAAAATACAATTACATACCGTATAAATATCCAAACTGTATCACAATCAATCAAAACAATATTTAATTAATAGAATGAGCTTGAAGGTGTTATATCGCAAATAAAATAATTATTTCATTTTACAAACAGCCTGGACATATTTTCAGTTATCAACTGCAGCTATTGTTTATGCTACAATGCCACTTGATTCAGCACAACTGACCACAAAAATAACAAATTTTTTTGACCTTGGGTGTGCACTGGCAAACTCCGCCTAAAAGAATGTGGGTTTCATATCGCTGCTAAACGTCAAACAGTTCATATTGACTATAGACGAGTACAAAAGTTGTAAATCTTTATAACAGAATTTTTTAAAAAAATAAAGAAGTATCGCAAATCCATCCGAACATTTATTGGAAGTTAACCCTACATTAGTCACACACTGAATTCTTTTCCGTGTTATCACTATCTTCTTAAATATCTCGATTTCCAATAATCAAAGATGCTTCTGCTTCTGAGTAGCTGAGATTTTAAAGCAGCGGAGAATATTAAAAATTTAATCACGGGCCACATAAACTCATTATGCGGGCCAGATTCAGCCTGCAGGCCATATGTTGGCCATGCCTGACTTAGACCATTACCTGGCATATAACTTGTACTCCATGTTGCTATTGTTGCTGTTATGCTATATTCTCTAATAAATAATTTAAAATATATATATATTTGAGTCCATGGCTTTCCACCCCCTCAAGTACAGTGTCTCAACTGCTGACTGGCTGATTCCCTCTGAAGCACCCGGTGTTCTTTCATCACCCCTGTGCTGATGCCTTGCCTCAGGATCTTGCCATAACCCTCCAGTATGGCCACAGAAGGCTTTTTCTTGGTCTCCTGCCTTCATTTTGCCCTTCTAATTCATCCTTCCCACACTGGCTATTAGAACAATCATTCTAAACCCCAGATGCTACCATGTCATTCTTCCATGATAATTTCCCTTTACCACTTTCCCCAAATGAGTTCTGTGGATCATTAATTCTAAGACGTGTAAAAATCCATTTGCTTTCTTTTCAAAAGTACCACATGTTTAAACACAAGTAGACAAAACGAGGTTAAAAAATTAAAGAAACGATAGTTTTTATTGCCTTACTTTTAGAACTTTTGATATGTTAAGGTGCACTATAAATCTTCAAGAAGTTGACTCAGGGAGGTAATTTTCCCATTTGAAGTGATTGTAGTACCCTGTTCTCAATGTCTTTCTGCCAGGACTACTGTACTAAGGGACATATTTGGGAAATCACTGGTTTATACAAGTCCCTTATCCTGGTGTATACCATATTTTTCGCTCCATAAGATGCACGTGACCATAAGATACACCTAGGGTTTTAAGGAGGAAAATAAGAAAAAGAATTTCTGAACCAAATGGTGTGTTAAGGCCTGACCTGTGGTAGCGCAGTGGATAAAGCATCGACCTGGGAACACTGAGGTCGCCAGTTCAAAACCCTGCACTGGTCTGGTCAAGGCACATATGGGAGTTGATGCTTCCAGCTCCTCCCCCCTTTCTCTCTCTCTCTCTCTCTCTCTGTGTCTCCTCTCTAAAATGAATAATAATAAAAAAAATGGTGTGTTAAAATATTTAAGAAAATACCTAGGTCTGGCCAAACCTCGCATCGCCATGCAGTGTGCCAGGTCCCTGGGAGATGTCCTTTCTGCTCTCTACCACTGCTCCTGCTATTATCTCATGCGAGGTTGCTTGACTGCAGGTTGCGCATGCTCTCAGCCGGTAGGACTTTCTTTCCCTTGAGCTGGTACCGGTGCCCCTTCCTGCCTCCTGGCTGTTTGGGAGCATGGAGCCAGGAAAGGGGGTGGTGCAGAGGGACTGTTCTTCACTGCTCAGCAAGCATGGGGCTGGAGCTCAGGATGCTGGGAACTGTTGGGGTGAACTGCCATTGTAGCGACAGGGTCTCTCAGGAGAGCCTACAGGCAGCAATGTAAGGACACTGGAGAGACATATGGGAGAGTCCAAGAAAAGATGGCAGTTGAGTTGGCAGATGCATAGACTCCCAGCTCACACCACCAAACTGGATTACAAATTAACTTAGGAACAATCATTGTGAGAAACCAACTTTGGCCTAAAAGAACAGGTCTCAAAAACCAAGGAGCAAAGAAGAATCCACACCGATCCTGATAGGAAGTATGGGGGCATGGTGGGAGCTCCCTGGCTTCCAGGAGCAAGGGGAGGTTAAGGCTGAGAACCCACAAGGGCTCTCATTACAAGAAAACAACCCTGAGAGATGAGGGCCCTCAGTTTTAGAACCAGAGACCCAGCCTAGAAATTCAGAGACTGGAGGAGACAGATGGAAAGCATTGAGAGGGGAGAAGAGCAAAGTTCTGTGTTTGGGAAGCAGTGGGGGTGCCTTAAAAGGACACAGAGAAAATATTGCTCACAGCCACTTTCCTGGGGCTCTGGAAGCGAGGAGGGCTGAGAGGACTGGCTTGTCTTCCAAAAAGAAAGTGGGGAGAGCAAGACAGACAGCAACAGGCAGAGGAATGTGTGGGATGACCTGAGAAGCTGATTCATCCAGTGAGGAGGCGGCAATAGCTGGGGGAGGGGTTGATCCCTCCACACAGCACATGCCTAAAGTGGTTCTGGGTGACCCATCTCCAGAAAACTCTCCGGCTCCAATCAACATGAAACACACATGGCTGAAAGCAAGAAGTGGGGTGAAGGGGCAATAATTCAGGTCTCCAGGGAGATCTGAGATCACCTCCCCCTACTGAAGCTGAGAAAGCGCCCACCCCCGGAGAGCAGCTGGCAGAACCTGCCTTCAGATTCTCAGAGGTCACACCCACTGCATTCCTGAATACTGTTTCAAATAAGCCCCCTGCTAATATCAGTAAACAAGCCTACCACTGTGTTAAGTAAACTGAAAATAAATCAAGACTTCAAAGCCCCTCTACTAGGTAAGGAGATCACAACTGGAACAAGCCTGCAAGCCACACACAGAAACAATGGGAAGACAGAGAAACATAAGTAATATGCTTCAACAAGACAAATCCTTATAAAAAGACCTTTATGAAGTGGAGGTAATCAAATTACCAGATGCAGAATATAAAATAATGATTGTTAGGATGCTTAAGGATCTCAAAGCTACAATGTATGGACTCAATAAAGAAACTGTTAGCATCTAAAAAGACATGGAAATCATAAAGAATAACCAGATAGAAATGACAAACACAATATCAGAAATGAAGACTACACTAGAAAAAATTAAAAGCAGGCTGGATGAAGCAGAGGGTCAAATCAGTGGCTTTGAGGACAAGATATGCAAAAGAATGGCAGCAGAAGAGCAAAAAGAAAAGAGGATCAAAAAATCTGAAGAAACTCTAAGAGAGCTCTGTGACAACATGAAGAGAAAACAAATCCAAAAAATAGGGGTTCCTGAAGAAGAAGAGAAAGAACAAAGAATAGAAAACTGGTTCAAATAAAATTATAGCTGAAAATTTCCCTAAAATGATGCAGTAAAGAATCACACAGGTTCAAGAAGCAGAGAGAGCCTCATTAAAAAAAAGAACCCAAAGAGACCCACACCAAGACACAACATCCCAAAGCTAAGAGATAAAGAAAGAATACTAAAAGATCTAAGAGAAAAAACAGTCAATCATCTACAAAGGAACCGCCATAAGGATGACATCTGACTTTTCAACAGAAACACTTGAGGCCAGAAGGGAATGACAAGAAATATGCAAAGTAATGCAGCTAAAGACAATATGAACAAAATAAAAAGGCACACCACACAATGGGAGAACATATTCGACAATACGTTCGATAAGGGGTTATAACCAAAATTTGTAAAGAACTTGTAAAACTCAACACCAGGAAGATAAACAATCCAATCAAAAAATGGGCAAAAGAAATGAATAGACACCCTTCTCCAAAGAGAACATACATATGGCCAGTAGGCAGATGAAGAAATGTTCAACGTCACTAATCAATAGAGAAATGCAAATTAAAACCACAATGAGATATCACCTCACACCAGTCAGAATGGCGCTCATCAGCAAAACAACATAGAATAAGTGCTGGCGAGGATGTGGAGAAAAGGGAACCCTCCTGCACGTCTGGTGGGAATGCAGACTGGTGCAGCCACTGTGGAAAACAGTATGGAGATTCCACTTTAAATTAAAAATCGAATCTCCTTTTGACCCAGCCATCCTACTTTTAGGAATATAACCCAAGAACACCACATCAATGATTCAAAAGGAGAAATGCACTTCTATATTTATGGCAGCATTGTTCACAACAGCCAAGATCTGGAAACAGCCCAAGTGTCCATCAGTGGACGAGTGGATTAAATAGCAGTGGTACAGCCTGACCAGGCCATGGCACAGTGGATAGAGCATCGGACTTGGATGTGGAGGACCCAGGTTTGAGACCCTGAGGTCACCAGCTTGAGCGCTGGCTCATCTGGTTTGAGGAAAGCTCACTAGCTTGGACCCAAAGTTGCTGGCTTGAGCAAAGGGTTACTCGGTCTGCTGTAGTCCCATGGTCAAGGCACATATGAGAAAGCAATCAATGAACAACTAAGGTGTCGCAATGAAAAACTGATGATTGATGCTTCTCACCTCTCTCCTTTCCTGTCTGTCTGTCCCTATCTATCCCTCTCTCTAACTCTCTCTCTGTCTCTGTGGAAAAAAAAAAAAAGCAGTGGTACTTATACACAATGGAATACTATCGTGCCATGAAAAAGAAGGAAATACTACTTTTTGCGACAACATGGACGAACATGGAAACTGTTATGTTAAGTGAAATGAGCCAGGCAGAGAAAGAAAAATATCATATGACGAACAATATGAACTGAGGAACAGAATAGACAGAGGCTGGATCAAAGGGACCAGGGGGAAAGCGGACAGAGGAAAAGGGGATGATAGGATGGAATGAGAGCAGAAAAGCAAATCCTGGAGGGAAGTTGGGAGGGCGTTATGGGGAGGGGGATCAGGGGGTTGTATTGGGGAACACCGGGAGGGGAGGATGTATTCAGGGGGACACTAGAATCTATGTAAACACAATAAATTTCAATGAATAAATAAATAAAGTACCGTATTTTTTGCTCCATAAGACGCACAGGCATTTTCCCTCCACTTTTGAAGGGAAAAAGTGCATCTTATGGAGCGAAAAATACGGTATGTTCCTTCATGGTCCAGCTCCCAACCAGACTAACTGGCTACAACCATCCCTGTGGCTGTCGCTCTTTTGGTATCTTGCTGCATCTTCTGCCTAGAAAGCTTGTCCCTTCCCTGATTCTTCCTTGATAGCCTTGAAGAAGTACTCCCTACTCACCTTCGGCACAGTTAAGGGGTTTGCCCTTAAGTTCGCCCAGAGACTTGTTCATTCTTTGATTAAAGCATTTATTACATTGTTACACAAACACACACACACTTTTTCCTCAAAACAATGACTGTAAGAGCAGAGAAACTGTATTATGTCTGTTTATTTCTTTTGAATAAACAATGTGGCTTAGAAACCTGATTTCATGTCTCACACATCCTATGATGAGAACAGCATAGACAGCATTACCTCCATTTTTTCACTGAGGACAGTGAGACTCAGCAGGTTAAATAAGTTATTCTCAAGCCAGAAACTGATTGTTAGAAACCAGCTGTGACAGCTTTCAGCTCCCAGCCCAGGGTCCTCTCCATTGCACCACAGCTGCTCCTAACAAAGAACACCCAACAATGCTTCAGGGCTAACTCCCCTCTGCTGAGTCCTGACAGGGACATGGACTAAGAAGCAGCATCAGGAGGAAGCCCTGGGATGGGTGAGCTCAGAGATCAAGGGTTGCCCAGATGGCCCAGCTGAAGTCAGGGGTCAGAAGCCTACTGCTAAAGCCAAATCTCAAGTGTTTATAGAAACCCACAAGGGAAGCTGCCAACTACAGCTTAAGGCTCTCACTCTCTCCTCGGCCAGCCTCCTCTGCAGCCTCTGCCTTTTCCATAGGCTCCCAGCACTGAGCCTCCCTCCTAACTTTCCTTCCCAGAGCTGTCACCTCTGACTCTGTCCCCATGATGGAGTCTTTTCAGCTCCAGCCCCCTTTGCTACCTCCTCCAAAACCACACAGGTTAACCACATGGAGACAGTAAACAGTAGGTAACAAAAGTGACAACATGGACAAGTGACTATGAGGTGGTCTCAGCTGGAATTGGGGAAACGTTCTTACTTCTCACTTAGCATCAGTATCTGGAAACCTGGATGCTTTAAGGTTAAGTATCCTGTTACCTCTTCATTTTGGAATGGGCTATTTCTCTCTCTCTCTCTCTCTCTCTCTCTCTCTCTCTCTCTCTCTCTCTCTCTCTCCTTATTTATGGACAGGGCCACCTTATAATAATCTTCATTCCTACTGCACCTTCCAAAAGGTTCTTCTCACCATTCCCTTAGTTGACGTCTAGGATCCATATTGGTCAGGATATTTACACCTATTGATACTGAAAGAGGAGGAAGGAAGGCCTCAAGTTCTTTTAAAAACCCTGCAATGTTATGGACGAAAGGCATAGGTCTAGGAAGAAAGAGAGGGTACATTGAGATAAATTTCTAAAGAGAATTTAAGGAAAGTGTTACTTACAGAGGTAGGGAAGAATTGAAGAAATCTAAAAAAAAAAAATATGGTGTGTTACCTTAGAAAAATCAGGAAGCCATAGTGCCATCACCAAGTCTCTAGGCTGCAGGGACATGGACAGGAAATAGTGTCACTGAACCAAAGAAGGATGCCCGGGCAGGACTCTTAGTAGAGTGAAATGAGCCATGGCTGACGAGCAGCTCAGACACAAGAAAGAAATCCCAATTTCTCTCCTCCCCCGTTCAGAATCCTGCTGGTGCCCCATTGCCCAAACCCAACTGGAAGTTCAGGCAATTTAGTTCACAAGTCACAAGTTCCCATGATTCACAACAAGGAAATACGAGCATCTCCCTGGCTTTCTCCTGCAGGGCATTTTATGCAATGCTTGCTAAGGTGCCTTGATTTATCCTTTCTTACTTAATAGAACATTCTCCAGTGCTTTCCCCTGATGCCCAACGTATGACAAAAGCAGTGACACTATTAAAAAGGATATCTACTGTTTATCTCTCCCTGGTGTACTCTCCCTTTTTCTGGTCATAGTATCTCAACTTCCTGTGGGTAAAGACCTCCCTCTCAGCCTTGTGGTCCAGCTAAGCCCCTGCTCCCAGCACCAGATTGGGACACTGGCCTACCCAATCAGCGTACGCCATCACAGTGATAAGCCTATGACTTGAATTAGCCCAAAGAAATACAATTTAAAGACTTTTGCTAGAGGTTTTGGGAAAGAGAAAATATTTTTCAATTTTATTGTTAACCTGGTAAAATGTAAATCTGGAGTTTCCAGAAGCCATTTTTCCACCTCATGGAGAAGTCTTGCCTGATATAAAGCCAGCTCAGAGGAATGCAGGACTGCATCGTGGGGGGCGGGGAGAAAGAAGGGCAGGAGGAAAGGGACACAGGGGTGGAGGGGGGAGTTGGGGGAAGCCAGAAAGGGAGAGGGAGGGGGAGGGGGAGGGGGAGGGGGAGGGGGAGGGGGAGGGGGAGGGGGAGGAGGAGGGGGAGAGGGAGAGGGAGAGGGAGAGGGAGAGGGAGAGGGAGAGGGAGAGGGAGAGGGAGAGGGAGAGGGAGAGGGAGAGACTTCAAGGCCTAAAGAAATTGCTTAAGCCCTAGTCCATCTGTGTCTCAACAGGATTCCCAGACTTTTCTGTATATAATCCACTGAATTGTTCTTTTGGACTTAAGGCAGTTTGAGTGAGAGCTTGGTTGCCTGAAAGTCAACCTCCAGGTTAGCACAGGTGGTAACTAAGGGTTTCCCAATGGGATAAGACAGTACACTAAAGCTCTGGAATAAGCACTCTCGAGAACTAGGCAAGAGTGAGGTCGGCTGAAGACATCATATGCTAGTGATGACATGGCTCTTGGTCTGAGAGAAGACAAGGTTTCCTGTGTTATGGCCAGCCCAGGATGTCTCTGTGTTCTCTAACTTGCCCCAGGACCTCAAAGCACTGTGACTAACGCACACCATGGCAGATTCCAGAGCTTCAGTGAATCCGGGCACTGTCTCTCCCATGTCCTTCTAGCTTCTCTTAGTCACCCCTAAAGATGGAGCACAAACTGTTTCCTTTCTCATCCAAATTACCCTATAGGCCATGCAGCCTCCTTTCCTGACAATAAAACAAGACTATAAAATTGGTTTATATAAGTGTCAAAACTAAAGGTCCCTTGCATTGGGAACACTATTTTTAGCTCAGCAAGCCTCTAATCATCTCAGTATAGGCAATACTTCCCCCAGATGAGTGGCCACCTTTGATCGTGGGGTGGCATCCTCTCTGCTCTGATGGGGAGTCAGATTCCAAACTCAGGCAATACTCAGACGTGTTCATATCCAGCAGGTACAAAGCAATCACCAAGCACCGTCAGCTAATGAGGCACGATCTTCCAAATGTATTTAGACAAATGTTTCCCTAAAATACTAGCTCCATGGGGTACTAATAGGGGAACATTCTTCATGGTCAAATAAGTATTTACAATTTTCAGGTAAACAGAGGACTTGTTGAGGTCTCTAATAAGTCATGCGTAAGGCTAACTTCAAAGGGAGAGACATCATATATGATATTTTCCAAACTCGTTTAACTGTGGGTTTTTGTTTGCTTGTTTGTTTGGGATGCCTAAAGCAAGTCTTGCAGTATTTCACAAAGATCCTATGAGAAAGGTAAGGAATCATTCTGCAACTATCCAGTGAGGAAGCCTGGGATGATGAAAATGGAGAGCCAAGGTCACCAGTGGATTGCACAACTTCTCTATTTCAGTATTGCCAAGTCTCACTCAAGTCTTTTCTCCCCTCTCAGCTGAATGCCCAAGAAGACAACCATCAGTGTTGACTATGAAAGTGACAGCTGATGTCTGGCCAGGGAACAGCTATCACAGCCCAAGTCCCTGGTGACCACCGCAGTCCGTGCTGCCCTATCTTCCACTTAGGGGGAATCACAAAACCTGGTCCTTCATTCTCGGCACTGCCTGCAACACCCACGATCAAGCTCCAGTGCAACAGCAAAACAGATGGAAGCCTCTCTCCTTCCAGGTTGATATTTATTGCTATTATGGTACAATTTGGTCTCATTCCACATCATTATATTTGATAACTGTCATAAACCCAAAATCACTGGTGTTTGATCTTAGTACATAAGTCATTCCCTGACCTGAACCACGCCAGGCTCAATCAACGAACCCTTATTGACTTCCCTTTCTGCATGCATGTAAGTAACTGCCTGGTCGTTCTTGTCTAAAATTCCAGGCAAAGGAATCAGGCAGGTGCTCAGCTGGTCTGCAGCCCAGGAGAAAGGGCTCTGGCTCTGGCTCCCTTTCTAAGACAGGAACACAATGGAATGACGTTTTCTTTATCCTGTACTCAAATCTAGTGTGCTGAAATTCAGAAGAAATTTTAAATACTTATAAGGTGCCTTCCCGTAATCTTAGAAGGAACTCATTTGCATCCTTAGATTCTTTAAGAAAAAAAAAACCCAACAACAACAGTGAATAGCCTGGTTGTTTCAAGTCCCGTGTAACAAAGCAGTCTGGGATCCAATCCCCACCCACCCACCCAATGGCCCTGTTAGCAAAATCCCAGAGAAAAGTTTCTTTCCTTAGTGCAGAACATACCCTTCCCCCTCTTGTCTCCACTGAGAAGTAGTAGTGGGGGGAGGAGTGCTGTAATAACGATTTCATACGGTCAGAATTAATGTCTGTGTCTTACAGAAAGATAATGTATGTGAAGTTATCAGAATCTTATTAAATTTCCAATAAGTGTTTTCTTCTTGTAAATATTGTTCTTCTTACAGGAAGTCACTTAGGATTTGTGGGAACATAAGGCCAGTCCTTTAAGACCCCATTTGCTCTGTAAACAACCTCATTTTGCCTCACAAGACCTGGAACGTGTTGTTATAAGGCTTTGCTGGCCCTCTTGACAAAATGTAAAACTGTATTTAGAAAAAAATTCGGTGTAAGAGTGTAATCATATGAAATGCACCTATGCATATTAAGACATTTATTTAAATTTTAAAATAAAATTAAACATTTTTCCCACAGAGGAAAAAAAATTAATAAAAACTAGAACATTGTAGATATCAGCTAAAAATAAGGACTTTGAAGTGAGAGGGATTTGAGCTCCAATCCTGGTCCCATCACTTTCTAAATGTGTGAACTGAGGTGAGTTATACATGTCCTGGGCATCAGTTTCCTCATCCCTCAAATGGGAATAATATTTCAATCCACTCAAAGAACTGTGGGTGCAAATAAAGGCAGCAAATGTTTAGCACAGTACCCAAAACAGTATAGTTCATAATAAATCAGGGATAGAGATTTTTTTCCCCAACAAAGATTGAGCACAGACTCCTAAGCCAGACTTTGAGTCCAAATTCTGGTCCTGGCACTTGCTCTATCATCTTTCGGCCTATTACTTGACTCTCTGTGCCTTGGTTTCCTCCACTGGTCTCCTCCACCGTAAAAATGAGGCTATACCTACCACATAATGTTATGGATGAATAAATGAACTAATTCTTGTAGAGGACTTATAACAGTGCCTGGAATTTAGTAAATGCTATGTGTTACCTATCACTCTCTAAATTCACGTCTCCAACCCACCCAGCCTTGCCTGCCACCTCTGACAGGGAGTCCCAAGGCAGACGTCCTGAATACCCCTGCTGTCTTGATGATTTTAGGGTACATTAGGCATGTAACATGATTAGAGATGCTTACTCTAAAAAAATGACTTTGAGCCACTCAGAATGGAAAGATGGTGGGTGTGAGAGTCTGGAAATCCTTGTTTCCATCCACACAGCTGTTACAAGCTGAATGGCAGACGCTGCCTCTGGAAAAGGACAATTACATGCAGAGGATAGTCTGCAGCTGCCCAAGATCTTTCCCTAGACTCGTGCCTCCACTGTCCAGCTTCTAGAAATGTTGGTTGCCATCCGCTCCCAGTGGCAACCCTTTGTGCAAATGGCCCCCAGCCACAGGGAATGGCCCCATCCAGGATTTATAATCTCTCCCAGGGCCCTGCCCCTCCGAGTGGTGGGCTTTCATTAGGGTACAGAATCTCCACCTTTTGCCTCATTTTGTGACAACTCTGAATGAACATCCCAGCCCCGGGGCTCCCCTTACAATAGGTGGAGGGGTCTCAGGTGCAAATCCACTGTGAAATAGTTCATTCTTCTGCCCAATCCTGCCTTCTCACTTCCTGACAGGTGCACCTCCAGAGAGCACTCCCTGGGAAACTTTCTGCAGGTAGCTCCACACCCCAGTCTGTTTTCAGAGACCAGTGGAAGACACTAGGCTACGTGCTACTCTCACAACCAGAGAAAAGACCAGACCAATATATTTGTTGAGCACTAACAGGTACAGGGCATGCTGTCAGCTCTGAGGATATATCAAACAGGATAAATATGGAAATTGCTCTCAAAGAACTAGAGCCCAGTATGGAACCCGAGGTGCCAACAGCTCAGTTCATAAGCAATGCACGTCAGAGATGCTGCATGGTGGACATGTGCGTCATGGGAGCACACAGTGGACGCAGAGACCAGCTCTGCCAAGGAGGGTCCCAGGCGGAAGGCACCGCAAAACTGAAAGAAAGCACAGACACAAGATGCAGAAAAGATGGGACCAGGGTTCTCCCAGCCTCAAGGACTGAGAGCCCCAATATGCAAGTCCTCATCCTATTTATTTGTCTTCCGTATCTACTTATCATAAAGCTTCAGTACATGAGGTAATCAGCCTCTAGTACATCAGGGCAAGCTTGCTCGTAAGCACGTACTCGGGAAAGATAGGAAACGGCAGACAGAGTAAAGGAGCTTCTTGTGCAGATACTCAGGGCAGGGACCCGCATTCCTAAGTCTGCACGAATGATATCTGTTCAAGGCAACATTCCATTCTTGGGTCATTTTCCCACAAGTGGAGGCGTGAAGTAGTGGGGGACTGGGAGGGACAGCAGGGTGGCAAGTCAAGGGACCCTACTTGGGGAAGTGACTTTTTAACTGACCACTGAAAAGATGAGTATTTCCATGGATCAAAATTTTCTTCCAAAAAAATAGAACGTTATTGGTTTCTGACCAATAAAACCATGAGCCTCTCTCCAGACCTCCGAGCCAAAGGAAGTAGTGATGCCATGCCGAAAGGTAGGGCTGCAGAATTCTGGGGTTGCTTATTAGAAAGTCCATTTGACAGATATTAAGCATATTCCCTACTACTTTAACCTTAGCTGTAATCAAGTAATATTTGGATTCCATCCGCCTTATTTCTTTGTCTTATATCTTAACTTGAGTGCCTTTAAACATCTACAGTTATAACATCAAATCCTGTTTAGATTTTTTTCCCCCAAAATAAGAATTCTTATGCCTGACCAGGTGGTGGCGCAGTAGATAAAGCGTCTGACTGGGATGCGGAAGACCCAGGTTCGAGACCCAGAGGTCGCCAGCTTGAGCGTGGGGCCCATCTGGCTTGAGCAAAAGCTCGCCAGCTTGCATCCAAGGTCGCTGGCTCCAGCAAGGGGTTGCTCGGTCTGCTGAAGGCCCGCGGTCAAGGCACATGTGAGAAAGCAATCAATGAACAACTAAGGTGTCGCAATGAAAAACTGATGATTGATGCTTCTCACCTCTCTCCTTTCCTGTCTGTCTGTCCCTATCTATCCCTCTACTCTCTCTCTCTCTGTCCCTGTAAAAATAAAGTAAAATAAAAAATAAAATAAAAGCTTTAAAAAATAAGAATTCTTATTAAAATAAGTGTCATGGCTATGACACTAGACATCAATGTAGGTTGTCACGCCATTTCTGATGAGGTTATAACATGACAATACAAGACCTGACAAATCTCTAGAGGTTCAGCTGCCATAAAATGGAGGTGGAACCCCTGTTAGTATTTAACTGTTCGGCTCCATGCCCCTTTGAAGAACTAATAACTCACAGGGTATTTAGAGTAAAAGGCAAGGGGTAGGAGACAGTTGAGGAAACTACATTAAAACTACAGTAGTTCCTCCTTATCTGTGGTGTTGCTTTCCAGCTTCAGGTTGACCTGAAGTCAACCACAGTCTGAAAATAATAAATGGAAAGTGCCAGAAATAAACAATTCATAAGTTTTAATGAGCACGTCCTTCTGAGTAGGATGATGGAATCTCACATCATCCTGCTCCATCCCACCCAGGACATGAATCAGCCCTTTGTCCAGTCTCCACACTGGAGATGCTCCCAGCCTCTTAGTCACTGAGAGAGAAAAAGAGAGAAAGAGAGAGACAGAAAGACAAACCACATTCATATAATTTTTATTACAGTATATTGTTATAACTGTTCTATTTTATTATTGCTTATTATTGTTAATATCTTACTGTGAATAATTATAAATTAAACTTTATCATAGGTATGCATGTATAAAAAAAGTATGCGTAGAATCTAGTACTACCCACAGTTTCAGGCCTTTAAGGACTGGGGGTCTTAAAGCATATGCCCCAGAGACAAGGGGTAGTATGGTACCCTTCAGCTAAGCTGGGTATTTTAAATTCCAAAGGACCGAGAAGACAAGCAGGCTCACTGGTTACATGGCATGTTTCTCCGGGATGGCTTCCCCTTCCACACATACAGGTCTCTAGACCTTGGTTATATGTCCCACCAGACTCAGAATCAGAAATGTTTCTCCATGTTGCTGTTCTGATCAGAGACAAATAAAGCAGATCTACAAACATAAGGCTAACTTCCATATGTCCTCTGGGAGGATTGTGTCGTTAACAAAAAAGAGGTTTTTGGTAGGTAAAAAGTACTTTTCAAGGTCTCAAGTTTGCAAAAACAATCTATGTAATCTGGAAGAAAGGGGACGTCTTTAAATCTGGGCGTCTCCGGAAGTCAGGAATTCAGCGGCCTGAGAATGTGTTCGGGGAACATGAACATGAGACAGTATTTGGTAAGATTTTCATTTTTGAAGAATACTTTGTGTTTTCTCAGATGTCTTTGTGCCTCAATCCCAGTATATCACAGCCTGGCTTCTTAGGAAACACGTGATCCCCACTGGCATTCAATTCCACCTCCCAAATAGCTCTCAAGTTCACCTACTTTTCTCTTTCCTATAGAGGCCAAGCTGTCCACACACCTCTTCTGGCCCCTCTGGTCCCTCCCAGCTAAGTCACCACATACCAATCAGCGGCTACATATTTACTGAAAGGCTGTGTACTTTAAAGAGAGGGGAAAAAAAGCCACCCTGGTAGCAAGGAGCTGCCCTGACACTATCAACTACATATTGGAGCTGCTAGGAGCTGGCCTCACTCTAAAATCAGGCCTGGTTAGTTTCCCTTTGACTATAGTAATTTGACAGAACAACATCAGATAACATCTGATGGATCATGATGAATCAAGACAAACATGAGACCTCTCCATAAACCCATCAAAACATGAGCACTGTCCAAACCACAAAAATGGCCAAATGTCCCCCCTCTGCCCATCCTGGATGGCAATGACTGCTGCTTCTCTATCAATTGCAGCTCTGGCTTCACTCTACTCCTCCCTAAGATTGTATTATTAAGAAACCCAATCATAGAATTACCTCATACAAAGACAGCCTTCAAATCTAACAGCCCTGATCACGCCAGCCCTCTAACACCGTCATAGAAACGTCCCAAGTTCTCCACAGCTATTTCCCTTATTGCAATGTCCACTGACCCCACCATACTAAAACATAGGTGTGTTCTGCAGGCCTTTGGCTAAAGAGCATTGACCACCACTTAGCTCTAAAAGCACAGGGCTCCTCAGCCAGAACCACTTGGGTTCAAGTCCCAGCTCTGTTACTCACTCCCTCGGCCAAGTCAAACGAAGTTTCTGAATTTAGTCTCAGAATGTTCATTTGTAAAACAGGGATAATGTAATCATGTGTACCTCCCTCACATTTTTTGTGGGTTTTTGTGGGTTAAAAGGTAAAACATGTACATTCCATAGTCACAGCATTTAAAACACACACACACACACACACACACACACACACACACACACACATCTACTGAAGCCACTCCTATTTAAGTTGATCACCAGAGTCATTGATGTCTCTCAACAGGCCTGTGTGGTTTGGCCGCCACCTACTCTTCAGCCTCGTGGTACCTCAGTTTTTCCCTCTACAATATGGGAACAAGAATATTAATACCAATACTATCACAAAGAAAAGGTAAATTTCAAAAATACATTGGCTGTGTCTTTGGAATACCTCTCACTACCAGCACTTAATGGGCACTTGACAAATTTATTTTACTTTACAATTCTGGGCAAATTATTAACTCTTTCAGGGCCTCCGTATTCTTAACTAAAACACAGTGGGATTAGTTAAGACCCGTGTATATCAACCCCCAAAGCACCTATGTGGGAGGTCCCACATAGGTGCTTTGGGGATTCTACAAAATTTTATTTTAATTTCCTGGATGCTATGACTAACAGAGGACATCTGTTGTCATTGTTGACCCCTGGAATTCATGCAGAAAATAGGGCCATAGCACAATAACTCACACCAAATAAAAAATCAGTAATTATTTGTTGAACATAAAATCTTAAATTTTATATTTTTTGAGTTTGAAATATATTTCATCAAAAGGACCTCATGTATTAATGTTGCACAAAGCAAACATTATAAACTTGAATTTATAAATGTATGCTATTAAAACCATTAATATATCATATTTTATATATTAGGATTCCAAATATCTTTTGTAGGAAAAATAAAAATCTCTGAAGCTATAAACTTGTATACAGGGGGTCCTCGGGTTACAACATAGTTCTGTTCCTACGACAGTGACATAACCCGAATTTTGGTTTAAGTCAAAACACACCCTAGCCTAAGTCACTTACCTATCCCAACACAGTTATAAAATCATAATCTGGAACATAAAAACACAAATAAGCCACAGAAAAAGAAAAGAACATAAATATACTGTACTATACTATAGTAACAGAAAAAAGAATGAGTGTAAAATACATTTCTTACCTTTATTTTTGTGAGGAATACCAGAAGGCCCGTTGCAGGGTGGGAGTGAGGGACCTATAGGGAGGAGGAGGCTGGAGAGGCAGGAGAACCTGCAGAGGGCGCTGGAGATACTGGGTCATCGGGGCGGATTCCTTTACATGCTCTAGGATACATGTTACTGCATGTTCTTCCACTGCACACAACTGAACTAGTTCAACCATGTAGTCTGTAAGTAAGACACTAACGGCATAAGCCGAAACACTCATGTCTCAATTTTTTTAAGTTTTTATGGGAATGAGCATCATAAACTTGAAACATCATATGTCGAGACTGTTGTAACCCAAGGACCCCCTGTAATTATATAAAATCATCTCTAATCACCTTCTGGTTTGGGGTCCAGAGGTGTTTTATATACCTCAGAAGAGTGAAAACACTTATGATTAAATGAAAATCACTCAATATCCTATATTTTTTTCAAAAAGAACGCTGTTTACTACCTGAGCAGACAATTGCTGCTTTTTTAAACACATGAATTGTTTGCCTAAAGAGGTAGAAATTTTTTTCTCTTTGGAAAAAATGGAACCATCCTGAATTACCCGTAAATGCCAAGACATTCAAACAGCAGAAGCAACAAGTGCCCTGTAGCTGTGCTAGCCCCCTGGGCTGTGCACAGTGACTGACACCTGCACTACTGAGGACATTACTTTTAGATGCACTAGTAACAAACCCTTAAGGGGACTGCATTCTATTCTGCCTAAATAATGCTATCAAGTTATACTGAGTCATTCTAGTCTAGCAGTTAGAACTCCAGGGGGAGAAAATTCAATGCGGTACGGTTGAAATTCGGCATCTGTATGATGACATCCCTCTAGCTGATCTCTGCAGCACCCTAAACATGCACTGTTGGAGAGATGGTTGTGATAACAAATTAGATCGGGGAAAACTTTGATAGTCACCGCCAAAACATGACTTAATAAGCAACTATCACAGAATTTCAAAGTCTTAATGGTAATCTAAGCCAATCCTGTCACATAATAAGGAAACAGGTCCAGAGGAAGGACATAGTTTCAACTGGCAATTTAGTAAAAATACTAGATTGCAATCTTAGTCTCCCAACCCCTTCTATTATACCATATATATTCAATTTACCTGTTTTAACTGACATCTAATTGAATCACAGTACACGGTCTGGTAGAGAGCATATTCCATTGCTAGGAACCTGGTGAACATATTACCCTCCCGCTAAAAATAACTAAATGCTGGTAAATACTTCTAAATATTCTTGAACGCCAAAACCAACATGAGGCTTGGTAGAACACTTAAGTCGACTTTTGCATTTAGGACAACTATTATATCTTCTGAAATTGACCATTGGTTTCCATGTTCCTTTCAGGTTCAAGACACAAAAGACCAAGTCCAAGGACATGGAAGGTCTCATGCTGGATCTGTCCCATAATGGTAAGAATCTAAAGAACTATACTTTCAGAAAGTGGGTGCATTCGAAAAATTGTGCTCTCTACCAGGGGAGTAAAGGAAGGCTGCCTTGCTGGAAACGTGACACAGAGAAAGAACAACCAAATCCCCACAAACACCAGCTAGCCTCATGTGAGCTCACTGCCTGAACTCACACTGCCTGGGTGGTCCACAAAACCTCAAGCCAAGAATTGAGCTTAAATCGGTCCCATTCTGCTAGCACACCCAAGCACTTGGCAGAAGCAAATAAAATTTGTTCTTGGGATAATTCACTCTCATCACAGGCTTTGAAGACTCTCCACAGGCAGTATTTCAAAAACTGTATTTTTAAAATAGAGATTTATTTAAATATACATAAAAAATAAGCAGGTACAGACTCACAAAGATTTCAGATCCTGAAGTATTTATACCGTGGAAATAAAATATGCATTCATATCCATTTAAAGAAAGAAATCGCAAAAATAAATTATTTTTTAATCATCAGCAGGTTTTAAAAATAACTAAACTAGTAATAAAAATATAATATTTGGTGTTAAAAACTCCAGGAATGATCTGGTTTCAGATAGGGAGGCGTGAGCACACACCGCCTTCTCTCTCGCACTGAATAGAGCTGTAGAACCAGGCCAGAAGCACGGGGCAGCTACATGCAGACTCTGAAAAGAGACTGGAGCCCGAGAACCTGGGAAGAAGGCCAGAATGTGAAGTACCACCAACCCAGTGCGGAATTCACTTTTCCCCACTGGCATTCTGTGCCTGGAATCTGAATTGGGCGTCAGTGCTGACAGAAAGCACTGCAGGGGCGGCGAGGGGTCTCCCGACACTCAGAGAAAATGCGAGCGCTCGCCCGTGCTCTGTTCTTTTTTCTGGTCTCTGCACCGCAGCACCCGGCTCCACAGGCCGGGAGGCAGCTGCTACGGCAGCACCAGAGCTCACCCAGGAGCCTAAAGCCTAAAGGAAAGAGAGAGAGAAAGATGGGGGCGGGGGACGAAACGGAGAGCACTGAGCCAGCCATTCGGGTCTCCTGGTGAAATCAGGTAACAGAACTCACCACTGACCTCTGGCGGCAGGATCACCAGGAGGGGCCGGGCCAAACCTACAGCTGCTCAAGTCCCAGTCTCGTATGGAGGAAGCCTCCAAACCGAGGGGGGAAGGCAGAAGCCAAGTCTTCATGATGTGCACAAATAGTCTTCTCTGTGTTTCCCCCCAAAACAACAAGGGAAAAGACACAGCCCAGTAAGCCTGTGGCTCCCTGGGCCAGTACTTCACCTCGGGGAAAGGGAGCCTTCTAAGGAGGAGCCCATCAGAATCTCTCTCACGGGGTGCCCTCTGGACCAGCTCCTCAGGTAATAGAATGAGAGTCAACATTTATGGGGATGTCTACCCAGTGTTATACTTTGCTCTTGAACTGTGGCTCTCAAATGGCCATGCATCAGAATTACCAGAAAAACTGGTTAAAACACAGATTTCTGGCCCTTAAGTTCAGGGTTTCTGATGAAGAGAGTTCTAACATGGTAATGCTGATGCTGCTGGGCCTGGGACCACACTGTGGAAACCACCTGTGTCTGCCTGGCTATCAACCTGGGCCCCGTGCTGGGGTCATCCCGGGAACTTGAAAGTACAGACAACTGACTCACACCCCAGATGTTCTGATGCAGCTGGCATGGGGGCAGCCTAGGCACTGGGATTTTCACAGCACACTCCGGTGATGTTTGTGTGAGACCCACTGGTGCTGACCTCACTCTCATGCCACCCGAGTTCCTGCCCAGTGAACGATAGAAAGTGCCTCCAGAAAGCAGGCAAGGCTCAGGTTTCACCTGGACTCTGATATCACAGTACCTGAGGGCACTGCCTCTGGGCTCCGGCCCGTGTTGCCTTCTCCCACTCTAACAGGAGCGCTCAGCTTTCCTCGCTCCCCATGCTGTCCTTCCTGAGGATTCATCTGAAGAAAGGCTAAAAGCAATATTTGAAAACCACTAATATAAGAGAAAGGGCTCTAGCTGGAAAATCAGCAGGCCGTTTGTCTGGCTATGTAATCATTTAACCGCTCTGATCTTCAGCTTCCCATATGATCGTCTCTAAAAACAACAGCCGACATGTGTATAGTCGTTTGCAGTTACAGTTGGCAATGATATACAATAGTTGGCAATTTGCTTCCCATGATCATCACAACAAGTCTGGGAGATAATTGATATCAGAGTCCCTATTCTGAAAATGGGAGACTCACCTATAATTCAGTTTGGACGACACACCTACTTTATCCAGCGAAGGCGATACTCAATCCAGATCCCCTGAGTACAGATTGTGATGCCCTTTTCACCACGATGCTGCCTCACGTATCTTCTCTATTGGGACTGGTGTGCATCACTGCCTCATTTTCCTCTTTTCCACACAAGGAGAGCAATTTTCTATAGGTTCAGCCCCTCCATAAGATCTGGGGCTAATCTTATTCAGGGACAGTCAAGAACGGGAGATTTAAAGGTAGTGGTTCGCAAAGCAGGTTGGACATGCAAGCTCTCGGGCCCCACTCTGGACTTAGTGAATCATAAACTCTGGGGGTAGGCCCATAGATTTAAGTTTTAACTAGTGCCCAGGTGAGGATGCATGGTAAAGGTTGATGGCTACCATTAAGAAACTCTAATGTGATGTGCAGGGGCTTTGTGGCTGAGTAAACATGGTGGCACGGTCGTGGTGCTGAAACAGGCTTACTCAGGCTCTCAAGAACCAGTTGTTAAATTTTCAGATTTTTGCAAGTTGGGTAGGAGTTTCTACACTATGGAAAACTGGCAAACAGTATTAATCAGAGCTCCTCTCTTCTTCTGCTTCCCCACCAGACAGCTGGTTTACCAGTACATAATTACCATAACAATAATCACCAATCTCAGTTCTTATAAGTGGGCTGCAACCTTATTCCTAAGGTCAAGGTTCTACCTTGAGGAGAACCACCCTGCCTTGATAATGAAGGCCCCACAGAAAATGCACAACCAAGTTTGCTTAAAAATGTAAATGTCTTGCCATGGCTTTTACAACAGAGCACCAAATCTCTCCATGGCCTGACCCTAATCACCCTCCCTACCCATCCTGTCTATACTAGGCTCAAGCCATACTGCAAATCACCCCCCATTTCCCTACTTTTCCATGCCATCTCTGCTGCTGGTCTGTGGCACATTCTAGTCCCTCAGCCTGGAAAACCCTCCCATCCCACTCAGCCTCTTCATCTGAACTCAATTCCAGTCTCCTATAGCAGTCACCTCAGACCTCTTCCCTCCCAACCCTTTCCCTGCCCACTCCCTACCCCCAACCAAGGCTGGGTTATGACCCCTACTTCCTCTGTCTTCCCAGGACACCTTATAATACCCTCATCAAAGTGCTCACCTCCTGTCTACAGTAATTGCCTGGTTACATTCTCTCTGCGACTAGAGTATAAGCCCCTTGAAAGTTTCACTATACTGTAGTATCACCAGCACCTAGTACAGTGGCTGGTGCATAGTAGGTAGACAATAAATGTTTATCTGAGGTCATGAATGTCTTCCCTGGTTCTAATCTTTTATCCACCAAAACCTCCAGATAGCAACACTTCCTAGACTCCCCAAAGTCATGCTCCACCCCCTCCATTCACCATCTTGAATTTTCTAGATCTGAGTCACCACCCTGGACAATCACGAGTTCATTACCACAGTACCCACCCATGTTCAGCCTGCCTAGTAATTTTTCTTTCCAAACTTACAGCTGGATACATTACATATCACTCCTGTAACATAAAGCCATTGTCCCCCACTTCCGTCTACCTGTGGTCCTACAGAAATTTATCCATGCTGGTCTCCCAAATCAGGATGTATTTAAAATCTTAAACTTCATGATACCTACATACCAGCTCACCAGTGCTGATTCCCAACAGAACTATGTACTTTTGTTCATCAGAGACACACACTTGAATGAACATAGTAGCTCTATTCTTAATAGCCCAAACCTGGAAACAATTCAAATGATCCACCACAGCAGAATGCATAATAAGCTGTGGTGTACTCATGCAATGGAACACCGTGCAGAGCAATGACACCGAAGTTCAACTATCTGCAACCAAATGAATGGATCACGTAACATGATGGGAGGAAGCCAGACATAAAAGACTGCAAACAATTCGGTTTCATTTTTGCATAATTTCAAAAATACGTGAAACTAATCAACAGAGTTAGAACTCAGGACAGCAGGAGGTTAATGACTGAAGGAGGCGTGTGGGGGCTCCTAGGATGCTGATAATATACTGTTTCTGTAAAGTCATTATTATTTGATTGATAATTCACTGCAAATCTGTAGATCTTACATGTACATTATTCTTCAATAAAATGTTTTCCTTGAAAAAGTGAAAATGTCTAAGGCATTGTGCTGGGAGCAGTGTGGGAAGACAAAAAGTATCCGGCTTTTACCATTAGGGAAGACTTAAGATGTGCACATCTGAAAACAAAACTAACAGCAAGACCGCAAATTACAAGTGACCAAAGCTCGCTCTGGTGAGCTGAAGCCAGTTTATATGTCCTGATTGTGCACATGTCTTCCCAACTCCACACACAGTGACATCGAATCAGTAGCTTGAAATCAGCCATCATGGGAATATTTACATCACAGAAATGTTACAAGTCAGGGGTTTTCCCCCAGCGTACTTATTGATAAACACTTACCAGCACCCTACTAGTTATAGAAACCTGAAGTATTACTGGGATTGGCATGAGCACCAACATCTCAGCACGTCTTAGCCCCATCACAGCCCAGGGACAAAGAATGCAAGCCTTTTTAAAAAAGTTCTAGAACCAATCTTTTCACAAGGTAAGAAATACAAAAGTTCCCCCAAACTCTCAGCTCTGGGATGCGTCACCCTACTGCCCTCTAGTGGTAAGTAGACTCTTGCATGCTCTTCCAAAACTGGGTTCAACAAATTCCAGGCATCACAAATACATAATCCTTGGTTTAGTATATAATGTGTATCACTGAAACACCATTGATTCTATAAATTCTTTAAATTAAAGAGGGATAGAGTTAATAATCCATATTAATTACAAAGCATCAAAATTTCTCTTGCCAGAATATACAAGGATTGGAAAACAAAATATCATTCATAAAATAAAGAAGTCCATATATCATGATGTCAGTGCAAGCCTGACTCAGCAACCCAGCTATCCCATCATGCTATTTAAAAGAAATCTTGTGGAATTTTAGATATCCCACAACCTGGTAAATAATGCACCTTGAATCATACATTGAATAATACATCAGATACAGAGGATCTGAAATTGAGAACAAAAATGGGACCGGGGAGAATTTCCAGTGACCTGAAGCATATGCTCAAAGTTATGCAATATTGCTAACATTAACACTGCCTAAGTACATAGTGTATTTTAAAAAGTGGGAGAAAAGGAAAAACAGGGTGGAGAGAATAGCTTTAATTTCTTAGAATTAAAACAGAAACTATCTCTGTTTGAGAATTATGCATGAAAGAATGCAAAGGAAAGCATTGTTGAAAAGTATTTAATCCCTTGGACATAAGGATATTAAAGCAGGTGAGAACATTAATTTGTTGATCTTCACAGAGCCTGGGAGAGTTAGGGAAAACTCTCTACAGCCAGCACATGGAGGAAGAGCAGAGGAAAGTTAAAGTGGCCTCCAGGATCTTTCCCAATTCTTCAAATTTTCCTGGATACTCAAGCCCAGAGCCCAGTTCAAACCACAGTCTGGTGTTGTTTCACTACTGTTGGTGCAGTGAATTTTAGAAGATATTGCATCTTTTTTTTTAACTGACAAGAAACCAAACCAGGAAGAGTAAAAAGAACAAGGTTGCTATGGTTTCTGTCACCAACTATTGGGAGGGAAACCTTCCCAGCCAGCCTTTGTAGGTGGCTGAGTGGGTGTGATCTATTACAGTAGATATTCTTCCAATCTGCCCAGGAGCCCTCATTTGACTTTTTCCATTTATAGACCTGGCCAGGGGACACAAAAGGAACACATGACCCAGGTCTGGCCAATCACAGCACACCATTACTCTGGATAAAACAAATAAGCAAAGAGTAGGATTATCACTAAAACAGAGCCAACATGCTATTTAAAAGATCCCTTCCTTGAACTGGTGGGGACACAGCCAAGGAGGTATATTTTATCTAAAGCCCACATAAAGAGGAGAGAGGTAAGAAACAGAAGGCAAGGGGGAGATGGAGCCCAATGACAGCGCTTGAGCTCCAGATCCAGCCATGCCAAGAGCTAACATGACTCCCAGATTTTTCAGTTGTATGAGCCCCAAGTTCACTTTTAAATGTACGCTTGAATTTTTTTCTGTCAGTTGCAACTGAACAAATCTAACACATTAGGGATGGGATTCATATTACAGGTGTCAAAAGACCTATTTTATCTGGATACTGGCTTCTCAGCAATGAGTCGGGAAAAGAAATGGATTACCAAATGGTAAAATCTGATAAAACATGAAGCATCCCAAGTAAACATACAAAGCAAAGGCCAGAACCTACTTAGAATGCAATGTCTATAACTCCTGAAAGGGAGGGAAGTGGATTTGTTTTAAGGTTTACCAATTCCATCTTTAGAGATTAGACTACTGAGTCCTCTGTATGTTAAACATCATCCAAATGACTGACTCTTCTTCATATGGGGAAACGTGACTACTAACCAGCACTTACAAAGACGATGTATTTATAGTAACTCAATTGTTCCTTGAAACTGCTCAACATGGAAGTCTTCATTGTTATCCCAATTTAACAGATTAGAAAATAGAGGCACAGCGGATTTGAGTAATTTGCCCAGAGTCCCACAACTAGTACCTGATAGAGCCAGGATATGCATCCAGATGTTCCAGTACTGGAGTCCAAGCCTTTAATCACTAGGCTGCACTGCCTCTCAGAAAGCACAGGGAATGGATTAAAAGTCAGATGCGTAGGGTTCAACTTTCTGCCCCCTCATTTTTCCCTGAAAAGATGCCTGTGCAGTCCAAAGGGGGGGCTGTGCTGCCGTTTCTTCTCTCTGGTCTATGCAGACTTGGGCACCTCTTCAACCCACATTGGCCTCGTTGTTTTTACACATTTATCTTGTTCCTACTAGGACTGAGTGTTGCGGCAAGAACCCTAAATTTAAGACACCTGTTTAGACAACAACTTTCTTGCTTTAACCAATACCACTCTTCAGAGAACTCCACAGTCAGGTAAGGTCACTGCTTGACCACCAGTCCTGTCTTGCCAGCCTGCCAACTGGGCCATCAACTCAAAGATCACAGAGCTAAGCCCAGATATGGTCTTCTCCCCAAAGTCTCCATTTCAGTCAAATGAAACAATAAAATTTCCTAATCTGCTTCTCAACTTTAGACTCTTTCATTCATTCATTCATTCATTCCTCTGTCCCTCCCTTGCCTTCCCTTCCACATCCAATCACCCATCCCTGCTTCTTATATACATCCCAGGCAATTCCATTACAGTGGCCTCCACACCAAACACCAACCCAAGCCCCCATCTCATCCTGAACTGTTTGAAGAGCACAATACAGTTTCATTCATTTATCCACATATTCACCTAATCTTCCTATTTCTATTATATGCCAGGCTCTATGCAAGGTGATCACCAAAGGAGGTAGTCCTCCTGACCTCAGGTAACTTCTTTAAATACCAGTTGGAAATTGTGTCGTGTATCAAACCACCCAGAGCTCCCCATTACCTATAGAAATGAGAGCCTAATCTCTTATCCTTTATTCAAGGCATTCTGAAACTTAACCCCAACCAAACTTACCAGCCACATTTTCCACTATTCCCTCCATGTGCTTTTTCTTTTTCTCTTTGTATTTTTCTGAAGATGGGAGGCAGGCAGACTCCCACATGCTACCGACCAGGATCCACCCGGCATGCCCACCAGGGGGCAATGCTCTGCCAATTAGGGTTGTTGCTATGTTGTGGACTGAGCCATTCTAGCGCCTGAGGCAGAGGCCACAGAGCCATCCTCAGTGCCCAGGCCAACTTTGCTCCGATGGAGCCTTGGCTGCAGGAGGGGAAGAGAGAGATAGAGAGGAAGAAGAGGGGGAAGGGTGGAGAAGCAGATGGGCGCTTCTCCTGTGTGCCCTGGCAGGAATCGAACCCAGGACTTCCACACACCAGCCGGCCAGGGCCCCATGTGCTTTTTGCTTTATACAACTCATAGTCACCAAACTCACCAGTGGCTAGCACTGACCCAGTTCTTGGAATGTCCTAACTGCCACCACCAGCTGACCAGCACATGAAGAATAGGAACTGTGTTTTATATAACATTATGGTGTCAAAAACCATGTTCTGCGCAATGACATATCCATCAATTTCCTCCACAGGAGTTTTGGTTCAGATCAGAGAGCTCCATCATTATTCAGACAAATGCTGCCCTCAAAAATTTTATATTTGCAAAGTCCTGTAGAGAAGGCAGGCTCTTTACAATCCACACAAAACATTACACCCACCCTCCCAGAATCCTGCAGCGTAGTTTGCATTTGTAGAGTAGGAGGGAGGGAGAATGAAAAATGAACAGCAAAGTCTGGCAACTTCCAAGACACCCCCAAAGACAGCGGGAAGCTGCTGAGTCTGCCTTTTATCTGATATTAAAATATGTGGACTCATTCACTCAGCCAAATGAAATTTAGCACAGATATGCTGTAGGCAGAGCTCAGGACTGGTGTCCACATTACATCTCGGAGTTGGACAGCCGGCAGAGGAACACTGTCTATAAAAACTGGTTCTCTGGCTCTGGGTTTGTCAGTTACCAAGGAAACAACAGGGAAAATACTGTGCTTAGATCCTCGATGTCTAGGTCATGTGGCCCATAGTCTTCCCAAAATGACTTTCAACACAGCCTTCCAGAAAATACATGAATGCCAATTTCCCCTCCCCAATATATAGCCTTCATAGATACAGAATGTTTTTCTTAAACTTGACAAGCTTCTGGAATTTGAATAAAATAGGTCTACAGTCAGTGCTATGGTGTCCTTGGGATATATTCCTATAAGTGGGATAGCTGGGTCAAAGGGTAGTTCCATTTCTAATTTTTTGAGGAATCTCCATACTGTTTTCCACAGTGGCTGCACCAGTCTGCTTTCCCACCAGCAGTGCAGGAGGGTTCCCTTTTCTCCACATCCTCTCCAGCACCTATAATGTGTTGTTTTGTTAATGAGTGCTAATCTGACTAGTGTGAGGTGGTATCTCATGAAACTATTATGTTGAGTGAAATAAGCCAGGCAGAAAAAGAAAAATATTATATGACCTCACTCATTTGAGGAATCCAAGGAACAATGTAAACTGAGGAAAGGAATTAAGACAGAGAAGGGATCAAAGGGCCAGAGGAAAAGAGGACAGAGGGAAAGGGGATGATAGGATGGGATAATCCTGAAGGGAAGGTGGGAGGGCGCTGCAGGGAGGCAGGTAAGGGAGATGTTGAGGGGAATATGGGGGAGGGGGAATGCAGTCGGGGTCACCCTAGAATCTATGTAAACACAATTAATTAAATTAAAAAAATAAGAAAAAGAAAAAAAATAAAATAGGTCTACATAAGGCCTTGGCACCCATCATTAGCCTCTGTACACAAAGGTAGTAATTAAGTCATACAAATGGAAATATACTACTATGTAATTACATTCTGTAATTACATGGCCAGTAAAGAGGCCTGCAAATTTGTAAGGCATTCTTCAAATACAAATTCAGATCAGAATTAACAAAAGACTAAACCTTGCTTGCCAACCAAGATTTATAAGAAATAGTATTATCAAAATGGCAGGCCAGATTTCAAACAGTCACCAGATTTGAAAGATAAAAGAGCGGTGGGGGGATCTCATGTTTTCAAACATTCGAGTCCTTTATATGACTGGCCCAGAGAGATGGAACTGAGCTTGGGTTTACTTGAATGTTAAACTGAGGTGATATTTTGTTACAGTAATCATTGATGAGTTGCCTCCCCCACAAGCTGCATAGATTTTTCTAGGGAATATGAGAATGCTCAATAATTGTAATAAAGCCCATAGATTTTAAAATAGTGCAAAGTATGTGTCTACCATAGAAATCTTTGCTATTTATGGATTCACACTCTAGTGTGACACTATGGTTTTCTGTAACAGAATAGGAAATAAGTAAGAAAGTGTTGCAGATATTAACGAATGCTGTTAATTCTCTTAGATTTCTCAATCTCTATTTTTGAGTAAATGAAACAATGCTTTCAATTTTATTCTGAGCTTGAACACTCTACATTCCTAGGTCTCCTAATGGTATCATGAGTGACTGCTAAAATGAGTGGAAGACCAGACTTTCAGGTGAATAATGTTGCCAGGGAAACTGCCTACATACCATCCCAATATGCCTGTCTCTGCTAGAACAGACAATTCTACATGTATGCCTTTTCCCCCCATAACTCCACAGAGATGGGAAATAGACCTCAAAAATTTTATTGTTGCAAAGTCCTACAGAAAAGATGAGATCTTTACAATCTATACAGAACATTATTACATCTACCTGTCAGGCATTTTTTCCAGAACCCTTTGAAGTAGCTTACACCAGTGGGGTACAGCAAGGGCTGCTGTAACTTCTAATAGACCCAACCAGACCGGGATCTGAACACTGCAAAACCTGCATCCCACCAGGGTTTTAACTCATCTCTGCAAACAAATAGAATTAAATCTAGTCCTTCTAAAGGGATTTTTAAAATGACAGGAAGTTCTCTTGTCCTTTCTCCCCACTAACTATCAGCAGAATTTTCATACAAAACAAACTTTCCCTTTGCATTAATTCCCCCAACAGGTTTCATATAGATTGGAAAGACGGGTAGACATTTCTGACTTTTCAAACTTCCTGTCTCACTTCCATCATTCGGGCTGAGTTCTTCACTCATCTTATCTGGACGATAAAAATCAGTTTCAGTTATTTTCCATTACACAGGTCTGTTCTTCCTTCTTATTTTAGTAAAATAGAAAAAGAATTCGTAACTCTGGTACTTTCTAGCTGCAGATTTACAATGTTTGCTCTCACCCTCCTCATCTATAAGATGAGGAATTCTACTGTAGCCTCACAAATTTGTTAGGGGGTTCATATAAGACTGTGAATATGTATAAGTGATCACTATAATGGGAACATTTTTTTAATTGTGTCTATTTATTCTTTTATTTTTTAAATGTGGAAATAAGTATATTGAAGTGAGTATTAAAAGAAAAATTAGAGCCCCAGGGTCAAATGAATGAGGAAAGGAATAAATATTTTAATAAATAATTTTAACATCATTCTATTTAATGCTCTGTACTCTCATTTCACAGATAAATTGAGGCTCTGAGGGCAAAATACAGTGTGTCCGTAAAGTCATGGTGCACTTTTGACCGGTCATAGGAAAGCAACAAAAGGCTATAGAAATGTGAAATCTGCACCAAATAAAAGGAAAACCCTCCCAGTTTCTGTAGGATGATGTGGCAGCATGCACAGATGATGACATAACACCATGTATACAGCGGAGCAGCCCACGGCCATGCCAGTCGAGATGTGGACGGTACAGAGGAAAGTTCAGTGTGTTCTGTGGCTTGCTAAATTTGAATTTGTGACCAAAGTGCAACGTGAATATTGGCGTGTTTATAACAAAGCGCCACCACATAGGAATAACATTACTCGGTGGAATAAGCAGTTGAAGGAAACCAGCAGTTTGATGGAGAAACCCCGTTCTGGTAGACCATCAATCAGTGACGAGTCTGTAGAGGCTGTACGGGATAGCTACCTAAGGAGCCCTAAAAATCTGTGTGTGCGTGTGCTCGACAATTACACCTAAGCAAGACTACAGTTCATAAGGTGTTAAAGAAACATCTCTGTTTTATGGGGTACAAATTGCAGCTGTTACATGCTATCAAACCGGAGGATAGACCCACATGATGCGCGTTTGCTACAGATATACTTCATGAGATCAACAATGATGCAAGATTTTTGCAGAAGATTGTGTTTAGCGATGAGGCGACCTTCCATATCTGTGGACATGTTCATCACTATAACGTCCAAATATGGGCTGCTGAACATCCTCATGCCTACGTTGAGTATGAACGTAATACCCCTAAAGTGAACATGTGGTGTGGCCTGATGCATGATAAGGTGATAGGCCCATTTTTTTTTTTTGCGGAGCAGTCTGTGACGGCAAACACCTATCTTGACATGTTGGAATTGTATGCAGTGCCACAATTTCCAGAAGATGTCATCTTTCAACAGGACGACGCTCCTCCACACTATGCCACCACTGTTCGTGAGTTTCTGAATAGAACATTCCCCCTGCGGTGGATAGGAAGGGGTTCTGTCAAGCCATGGCCACCACGATCCCCAGATCTGAGGCCTTTAGACTTTTACTTTTGGTGTTATGTGAAACAATCTGTACATTGAGCGTATCAATGATATTAATCACTTAAAACAGAGAATCACAGACGTTATTCACTGTTACACCAGACGTCCTTACCCGAGTGTGGCAAGAACTTCACTATCATTTGGATGTGTGTAGGGCAATAAATGGAGCCCACATCGAACTACACTGAATAGGTATGAAACTGGGAGAGTTTTCCTTTTATTTTGTGCAGATTTCACATCTCTATTGTCTTTTGTTGCTTTCCTGTGACCGGTCAAAAGTGTACCATGACTTTACGGACACACTGTAGCTATCCCTAAGTAATATTACTAATGAGTAGAAGATTCAGGATTTGAATCCAGGTCTATCTCATCCCAAGACCATATATTCTTTCCCAAGAGAAGGAAGGAACAGCTAGATTTAAAAAAGATGACAAGCCTGACCTGTGGTGGCGCAGTGGATAAAGTGTCGACCTGGGAACACTGAGGTCGCCAGTTCAAAACCCTGCACTGGTCTGGTCAAGGCACATATGGGAGTTGATGCTTCCAGCTCCTCCCCCCTTTCTCTCTCTCTCTCTCTCACTCTCTCTATCTCTCTCACTCTGTATCTCCTCTCTAAAATGAATAAAATAAAAAAAATTATAAAAAAAAATAAAATAAATAAAATAAAAAAGATGACAAAATTATACAGTAGCATCAGCCAGACTAGAAGGTCAGTAGGAGTGTTTTAGTGGTAAGTGACAGAAAGCCAATCCCACCTGGTTGAATACAAAGAGAAATTATGGGTTTCTTTGGCCAACAATTAAGGGTGGGATTTGCTTCAGGCTGCCTAGCAGGATATGGAAGATCAAATGAGGTCCCTCAGTCCATTTTTCTACCACTTGCTCATCTTCCTCTGACTTGGCTCCATTTTTATACAGGATTTCTTCTCACAGCTGCAGTCTTTACATCTCACAACATTACATACAATACGGAAGAACACATGTCTGTTGTCCTGATGTCCTAGTAAAGTCCTTATTAAGTCTCTACAGCTCTGACCAGATCAGATTCCTCTCACTAAACCTGTTATTATGGCCCAGAGGTAATGATGCCCCAATTAACTCAGGCCTAAGTCTGATAGATGCCTAAGTTTAGAAACTTTTTCAAAATCATTTAGTAGGTTACAATTAAGCAGCCCTTGTATATATATTGAGAGTCACAAAACTACAAGATGTTTTTTTAAAGCAGTGGTTCTTAACCTTTTTTGAGGTACCGAACCCACCAGTTTCATATGCACATTCACTGAGCCCTTCTTTAGTGATAAATAAAATATGATTTATTTTCCAAATTCAAGACATAGGTATATGCTTTTTTACTGGTGCACAAAATGAGCCGTGCATGAACATCACCTTGCTCAAAGAACAAAACCAACAAAGTGCATGAACTCACAACAAACTACGGTATTACTTTATTCTGGCCTCCGTGGCAGAGGCTTCTCCAAACCCCTGAAAGGACTCATTGAACCCCTAGGGTTCGATAGAATCCAGGTTAAGAACCACTGATTTAAAGGAACTGAAAAAGTTACTTACATATTTAGATTAGTCTTTGTCAAATCGTGAAAGACCCCTGAAACTCATCAGTATCTGCATAACACTAGTATCCTGGCCAGTAGGAGAAGGGAGGGTGGGTGCGTGCTTGCCTGTGTGTCTGCATGCCTGCATATATGTGCACAAGTGCGCATGTGCGTGTGAGCCCAATTACATAGCCCACTAGAGATAAAACTCTCTTGATGCGTATCCACACAGCACTGCTTCAAGGGGAATATTTTCAATGATCTAATATGCCACAAACACCTCTGAAAATGTTTTGAAAGCTAAGAGCTCTTCTGAGGGAAAAATACCATGTACACAGAACAGTTTTATATCATTTCAAGTTGTCTGTGGACCCTAATTACCAAATCCAGAGATTCTGGACCCCATGTTAAAAACCTCTGTTCTAGCCTAGGAACAAGTGCACCCTAAGGGATGAGAGTCATGAATGAAAGCAGAATCAGTCCCTGCCTCTGCTTAAAGGTAGAGGAGGAGAGGGGGTGTCTCAGCCAGAGACAGTTTGCATCTCAGTGTCACATGTGGCCATGTTTGAGATGTGTGTGATTGGCAGGATTTGGGTGATGCTACTGTCACCTAGTGGCAGAGCCCAGGGATGCAACTAAAATCCTACAAGACACGGGAGAGGACAAGAATTGTCTGGCACAAAATGTCAGCAGAGCCAAGGCTGAGAAAGCCAGTCATATCGGAATGAAGTAGGCAGAAAAATAAATGATTAGCAATGTGTTTTGAAAAAGCCATGCTAGAACTTTACCTGGAGTGGGATAAGACCACTGCAAACGATAACTATTCCACGCCTAAGTAGGGTCTTAGAAATGTCTCTTGCTACTCTTTTCATTGAAGGAGGCTCTGCAGCTTGGCACATGCCACTGACTTCCTTACATGGAACTCTAGCTGTGTATTCATTCTGCCCAACTCCTACTTAATCTAGTGTTAGCCAAGTTTCCAAGTGAGTGATGGCCACTAAAGATAAAATATTTTCTATTTGCCGCAATTCACAAGAAAGGTCAGTCATTTTCAGATATGATAAAACAAAAGTACGTTTAGCAATCCTACCTCTTCCTGTCTCCGGGGGACCTTATGTAAGTCACTGTACTTCTTGTGTGCTTCTCCTTCCATAGCCTGGGCTATAATCCCTGCCACAGTGGGAGAGGCAGCCAGAAGAGGTTAGAAATTCAGGGGTCCCCAAACTTTTTACACAGGGGGCCAGTTCACTGTCCCTCAGACCGTTGGAGGGCTGCCACATACGGTACTCCATACACTGACCACCAGTGAAAGAGGTGCCCCTTCCGGAAGTGCAGCAGGGGCCGGATAAATGGCCTCAGGTGGCCGCAATTTGGCCCACAGGTCGTAGTTTGAGGACCTCTGGGTTAGATGCTAGAGCCAAAATAGTGGTCCAACACCACATCTGCCACGCGCTACCAAAGTGCCCTCTATCACTTTGTTCGGCCTCTTTGTGCCTCAGTCTCTCCATGTGTGAAGCGGGAATAATGGTACCTACCTTATGGAGTTCTGAGAATTAAGAAATGCTGCACATAAAGTGCTTAGCTGATGCTTGAACTGCAGGCTGTCATTATTATGATCATCATCATCATTACCTCCTGTATGTGGGGGGAATTACTTGAGATTTAGAAGACCTTGTATAGAATAGAATAAGATTTTTTATTAGCTATTTGCCATCCAAATGGTAAGGTATCCACTTTTAAATACATATGTTTTTAATCTAAACTTGAATCGAGCATATGTTTGCTAATTATCTTCTTTTCTGTTTGTAGAAAGCTAGCTCATATGTCAATATTATTTTAGAAGTACTGCTCCTCCTGTTCACTATAAATTGGAGGAAGAGGGAAATTAAAAGTTGCCATTAAAATGCCAGAGTGGCAAAAAACACAATGGTATTTGTTCAGAAAGGCTTGAAGAAATAAAAGTGATTCCCAGGCTTGTCTTAACTGATTCAGTATTGTATTCTTCAAACTGTTTTAATCACTCCTTACAGCCTACAGCAGAAAATTCAAATGCTCTGGTCACGCATTCCGCCATCTGGCCCAGCCGACCCGCAGCAAGCCGACGTAGCCCACTGGCCTCCGTTAGAGAGTTTCCTGCCAAACTCGAAACATTTCGTTTTCCCTCTCTCTGCTACCACTGTTGACCCACATGTCCATTGTACCTTATCGCCAACTTCTTAAATTTGATCAACCTTCCTGTCAAAAGCACCCTATGCCAGGAAGACTTCTCAGAGCACTCCACCTCCTCCTTTCCAACCCAAACAGCATTGTGCTTCCTTTGAATTTCCATCATCTTTGATTTATACCTTACAGGTGCTTCTAAACTGGTGAACCTAACGACACGGCACAGGGCATTGGAGGTAGACGCTCCCATTTGAGCTGGGGAAATAGAATAAGATTTTTTTATTAGCTATTTGCCATCCAAATGGTTCTCAGCTCGAGACTGAGAGGGGTGACGTCAAACTCCTCCCACACTCACTGCCACGTGGAAACGTGGTTAGGCCCGAGGCCAGAGCTGCCATGTCATCCCACTGCCTCACAACATTGATTGCTTGAGTATGTCTAGTCATTTCCCATGAAGCATCCATAAAAAAAATCACTCCTGTGATTCCCCCACTGTGGCAATATACAGAACTTGGAAACGTTGGAGATCAATTCTGACTTTGTAATCTCTGGCTGTGAGTCTGCGCAAGTCTCTCTGGTTTTAATCTGTGACCAAATTACATTGCTCATCTCAAAAACCAAGCATCCAGACCCCGTCCTCTCGAAATCAGGAATAGTCCAAGTCAACTTTGCTGGCAGCTTTAGAGTCATGTAATCAGAGAAACGGCAGGCTTAGAAAATCATCGAGTTCTTTCAATTATTTGCATTAATTGTCATTATAGGCAGACCTTCAATCTTCATGACTCAAGAAAAGTAAAATATTAGCACCTGGAATGCATCTCCTCACCATTTCTGGTTTTTTGCTGGCCCTTGTTAAATAAGCCTGCATCATTACTCAGCCTGTCTTTCATTCCCCCTATTACTTAGCTTAAATATGAGTTGCTCTAAAAGACCGTTGGTAATTCACATAAAATATAGTCTTGTTACTTTTCTTTTCTTTAAAAGAAGCATGATAATTGCAAACTGCAACAAACGAAGCTGAAAATAACTCCCCAGGCAGTTGTGCATTAGGAATTAGATTAAAATGAGCCCAATTTATTTTTAAATGACCCGCTAATTTGTAGAAAAGATTTAAGATGCTTAAATCTTCATCAATGGAAAACTGGGAAGCTCATGAAAACCAATCATTGATCACCAGGATGAGAGAAAGGACTCTTACCCCCGAAGTCAGAGAGGCGGTACCGATGAATAGTTTAAAGATTTATATTAAAACAGCAATAGGAGAGAAGAAAACCCTAATTTAACATGAGTTAAATCTATTTTTAAGTATCTAAAATAAAAGAAGTTCAATGTCAGCTCATAATTGTAAGTGCCAAAATCTGTGCTAGGAACTAATTTTCCAAGTAAGGCTAATTAGAATTTAAAGTCAATGCCCTAAAAGTTTGGGGGACTTGAGGCTCCTTGTCTGCTTGCACTTGCCACATGTAGGATTTGGTTCTCAGCTTGGGACTGAGAGGGGTGACGTCAAACTTCTCCCACACTCACTGCCACGTGGAAACGTGGTTAGGCCAGAGGCCAGAGCTGCCATGTCATCCCACTGCCTCACCATATTGATTGCTTGAGTATGTTTGTCATTTTCCATGAGGCTTCCATAAAAAAAAATATTTCTGGGAGAAGATGGCGACGGAGTAGGCAGACGTACCAACTTCCAACTCCCAGAACCAAAGTGGATTATAACTCAATTTTAAGAACCATCATCTGGATAAACCAACTTTGAGCTAAACTAAGTGGACTCTTCAACCAAGGAACACTGCAGAAGCCACATTGAGACTGGTAGGAATAGCGAAAACGCGAAGAGGGCTGCCCAGCTCCCCGGAGCAAACGGCAGCCCGGAGAGACCCGCGGGGCGGGAGGAGAGTTTGGCGGAGAGGGAGGGACCTGGGTCCCAGGAACCAAGCCCCAGCCTGCAGTCCTAGAGCCTAGAAGAGGCGTATGGACAGTATTGAGCTGTGAAGCAAGTGAGGAACTATTTGTGAAAAAGAGAGAGTTTTCTCAGACCCAAAAATCTTTTTAAAGGGACAGCTCAGAAAGCCTCTCTCACAACTACGCACCCAGGGCTCCGGGGAACTGTGACAGAGGAGAGGAACAGAGCAGCGGGAACAGAGAGTGGACTGAAGGCATGGAGACACTCTGAGGGACAGCCACCCCCACCCCTGGGCTAAGTCACTTCCCTAATCGAAAACGAATATTTTCCCTGGAACTAGCAATACCAGCAAAGGGAGACAGGACACTAACCAAACAAGCTCTCCCGCGGCAATTAGAGCAGAGCTGCTTAGAGGGAGGGAGCTCCCAGGCCTACAGTGTGGAGACTTAGGGCACTTCTAGCCCCCTGAGGTTGCTGAAGCCTATGGTCGGGACAGGACGCTGAAACGCGATCCTGTCGGTGTGGGCAGAACAGTGTGAGCTCAGGCTAGCCTAGCAGGGGCGGAGGTGACGCGCAAAAGCTGTCCGGCAGCTGCGGGCCGCCTGTGACCCCACTTGTGGGGAAAAATACGGGTAGAGATCAGCTCTGCGACCCTGCGCTAGCCAGCCCTGACCGCGGGCACCAGGGCTAAGACCAGGGACGGGCGGGGGGCCCGCGGCTGAGCTCACACTGCCAACCCCGCCCAGAAGGAGAAACCGCGGTGTGCCATCTGTGGGCGCGAGCGGGCTCCTAAGGTGGGGGCGAGGGAGACACTGAGACCAGCGGAAGTGCCCTGCTGAGATCACGCTGCTCGCCCCGCCCGGCCGGAGAAACCGCGGAGAACCACCCTACATGCCCGAGCTTGCTCCGAGCGTGGGGGCGGGGTAGGATCCGGAACGACCGGAAGCTAGCAGCTGAGCTCACACCAGCAAACACGCCCGGCCCAATAATCCCCGGTTTTCGGTTTCAGTCCCTGCGCAGGAGGGCCCTGGCCTCGAGGGCGGGGCTAAATTTTGGACGGGCAAAGGCTCACAGCTGAGAGCACGTCAAAAGCCCCGCCTAACCCACGAAATGGTGGCGAGCAGGCTCTTACTGCGGGGGCTGGGCGTAAGCCTTCCGGAAATAGGCTGGGTCGGCAGCTGAGCAAAGGTGCTCACCTCTGCCCTGGGTGCTAAAGCTAGTGACTTGAGTGACAGCCCCTCCCGCAAAGGAGAGGCAGAAATCACAGCAATAGCTGCAGTGAGCTGGCGCTGGCAACGCCCACACCCAACTGCCCTAGGCAGCGGCAGAGGGGGTGGCAAGCCTGCAGACAGACCACACCTAAAGAACACAAAGGCAACACCTACTGGACTCCAGTGGCCACAACTTGCTTACACTCAGATAAAATGGGCAGGCAGAGGAATGCAAACCAAATGAACCAAGAGAAATCCCCAGAGAAGGACCTGAATGAACCAGATATAACCAAACTACCAGAAGCAGATTTTAGAATAATGATAGTTAGGATGTTCAAAGAAATTAGAACAACAAAGGATAGTCACTATGAGCACCTAAATAAAGAGATAACAAGTATAAAAAATGAAATTGAAATAATAAAAAAGAACCAGACAGAAATGACAAATACAATATCAGAACTGAAGACCACAATGGAAGGAATTAAAAGCAGGATGAATCACGCTGAGGATCGAATCAGTGAGTTAGAGGACACAATAAACAAAGTTACAGAAGCAGAGAAAATAAAGGAAAAGAGATTCAAAAAATGTGAGGAAACTCTAAGGGAGCTCTGTGACAACATGAAGAGAAACAATATTGCATCATAGGGGTGCCTGAAGAAGAGGAAAGAAGACAGGAAATGGAAACTGTGTTCAATAAAATCATAGCAGAAAACTTCCCTAAATTAAGGCTGGGAAACATTCCACATGTTCATGAGGCACACAGAACTCCATTAGAGAGAAACCCAAAAAGATCTACACCAAGACACATCATAGTTAAAATACCAAAGCTAATAGATAAAGAAAAAATCATAAAAGCTGCTAGGGAAAAAAAGGCTATCACCTACAAAGGAGGCCCCATAAGGATGACATCGGACTTCTCAACAGAAACACTTGAGGCCAGAAGGGAATGGCAAGATATAATCAAAGTAATGCAGAACAAGAACCTACAACCAAGACTACTCTATCCAGCAAGGCTAACGTTTAAAATTGAAGGAGAAATAAAGAGCTTTCCAGATAAAGAAAACCTCAAGGAATTCATTAAAACCAAACCAATCCTGCAAGAGATTCTAAGGGGCCTAGTGTGAACAGTTCAAAGGGAGGAAAGAATATAGCAAAAAAAAAAAAAAAAATACAGCTTTAAAGAATAAAATGGCAATAAACAACTACATATCAATAATAACCTTAAATGTAAATGGATTAAATGATCCAATCAAAAGAATAGGGTAGCAGCGTGGATAAAGAAACAGGACCCATACATATGCTGTCTACAAGAGACACACCTTAAAACAAAAGATGCACATAAACTGAAGGTAAAAGGATGGAAAAAAATATTTCATGCAAATGGAAATGAAAAAAAAGCCGGGGTAGCAGTATTTATATCTGACAAAATGGACTTTAAAACAAAGGCTGTAGTAAGAGATAAAGGAGGACACTACATAATGATAAAGGGAACAATTCAACAGGAAGATATAACTATTATAAATATCTACGCACCAAATATAGGAGCCCCGACATACATAAAGCAGATTTTGATGGATATAAAGGGTGAGATTAACAGTAATACTATCATAGTAGAGGATTTCAATACCCCACTAACAACACTGGATAGATCCACAAGAAAGAAAATCAATAAAGAAACAGCAGACTTAAAGGATACACTAGATCAACTTGATTTAATAAATATATTCAGAACTTTTCACCCTAAAGCAGTAGAATATACATTCTTCTCAAGCGCTCATGGTACGTTTTCTAGGATAGACCACATGTTAGGACACAAAAAAGGCCTCAACAAATTTAAGAAGATTGAAATTATATCAAGCATTTTCTCTGATCACAATGCCATGAAACTAGAAATTAACCACAAAAGAAAAACTGAGAAATACTCAAACACTTGGAAACTAAATAGCATGATATTAAATAATGAATGGATTAACATTGAGATCAAAGAAGAAATAAAAAAGTTTCTAGAAACAAATGATAATCAGCATACATCAACTCAAAATCTATGGGACACAGCAAAAGCAGTTCTGAGAGGGAAGTTTATTGCACTACAGGCATATCATAAGAAGCTAGAAAAAGATCATATAAGCAACTTAACCCTGCAGCTAAAAGAACTAGAAAAACAACAACAAATAAAACCCAAGACAAGTAGAAGGAAGGAAATAATAAAGATCAGAGCAGAAATAAATGACATAGAGGCTAAGGAAACAATACAGAGGATCAATGAAACCAGAAGCTGGTTCTTTGAAAAGATAAACAAGATTGATGAACCCTTAACTAGACTCACCAAGAAAAAAAGAGAGAGGTCTCAAATAGATAAAATTAGAAAGGACAGTGGAGAAATTACAACTAATACAACAGAGATACAAAGCATTGTAAAAAAATTAGACAATCTAGATGAAATGGACAAATTTCTTGAATCATATAAACTTCCAAAAATCAATCTGGAAGAATCAGAGCACCTAAACAGACCAATTACAACAGATGAGATCGAAACAGTTATCAAAAAACTCCCAAAAAAGAAAAGTCCTAGGCCTGATGGCTTCACAAGTGAATTCTATCAAAAATTCAAAGAAGAACTACCTCCTATCCTCCTCAAGCTATTTCAAAAAATTCAAGAGGAAGGAAGACTTCCAAACTCCTTTTATGAGGCAAGCATAATTCTGATCCCAAAACCAGGCAAAGACAACACAAAGAAAGAAAATTATAGGCCTATATACCTGATGAATTTAGACGCTAAAATTCTCAACAAAATATTAGCCAACCGGATCCAGCAATATATGAAAAAAATCATACACCATGATCAAGTGGGATTTATTCTGGAGAGGCAAGGCTGGTTCAATATTCGCAAATCAATCAATGTGATTCATCACATAAACAAAAGGAAGAACAAAAATCACATGATAATTTCAATAGATGCAGAAAAGGCATTTGATAAAATCTAGCACCCATTCATGCTTAAAACTCTCAGTAAAGTGGGAATACAAGGAACATTCCTTAACATGATAAAGGCCATCTACGACAAACCCACAGCAAACATCATACTAAATGGACAAAAATTAAAAGCAATCCCCTTAAGATCAGGAACCAGGCAGGATTGCCCACTTTCACCACTTTTATTCAACATAGTTCTGGAAGTCCTAGCTACAGCAATCAGACAAGAAGAGGAAATAAAAGGCATCCAAATTGGAAAAGAAGAAGTAAAACTGTCACTATTTGCAGATGATATGATATTGTACATAGAAAACCCTAAAGTCTCAGTTAAAAAACTACTGGACCTTATAAATGAATTCAGCAAGGTGTCAGGATATAAAATTAATACTCAGAAATCAGAGGCATTTCTATATACAAACAATGAACTGTCAGCAAAAGAAATTAAGGAATCAATCTCCTTCACTATTGCAGCCAAAAAAATAAAATACCTAGGAGTAAATTTAACCAAGGAGGTTAAGGACTTGTACTTGGAAAATTATAAAACATTGATAAAAGAAATCAAGGAAGATACAAACAAGTGGAAGCATATACCGTGCTCATGGCTAGGAAGAATAAACATCATTAAAATATCTATATTACCCAAAGCAATTTATAAATTCAATGCTATACCAATTAAAATACAAATGACATACTTCAAAGATATAGAAAACATATTCCAAAAATTTATATGGAACCAAAAAAGAACACGAATAGCCTCAGCAATCTTAAAAAGAAAAAATAAAGCAGGAGGCATCACTCTTCCGGATATCAAGGTTTACTACAAGGCCATTATACTCAAGACTGCCTGGTACTGGCATAAGAACAGGCACAGTGATCAATGGAACAGAACAGAAAACCCAGAAATAAACCCACAGCTTTATGGACAACTGATATTTGACAAAGGAGGAAAGAACATACAATGGAGTAAAGACAGCCTCTTTAACAAATGGTGCTGGGAAAATTGGACATCTACCTGCAAAAAACTGAAACTAGACCATCAACTTACACCATGCACAAAAACAAATTCAAAATGGATAAAAGACTTAAACATAAGCTGTGAAACTATAAGCATCTTAGAAGAAAACATAGGCAGCATGCTCTCCGACATCTGTAGCAGCAACTTATTTGCCGATTTATTTCCACGGGCAAATGAAATAAAATGCAAGATAAACAAATGGGACTATATCAAAATAAAAAGTTTTTGCACAGCTAAAGACAATAAGAACAGAATAAAAAGACAAACCACACAATGGGAGAACATATTCGACAGCACATCTGATAAGGGGTTAATAACCAAAATTTATAAAGAACTTATAAAACTCAACACCAGGAAGACAAACAATCCAATTAAAAAATGGGCAAAAGAAATGAATTGAAATTTCTCCAAAGAAGACATACAGATGGCCAAAAGACATATGAAAAAATGCTCAACATCACTAATCATTAGAGAAATGCAAATTAAAACCACAATGAGATATCACCTCACACCAGTCAGAATGGTGCTCATCAGCAAAACAACACAGAATAAGTGCTGGTGAGGATGTGGAGAAAAGGGAACCCTTCTGCACTGCTGGTGGGAATGCAGACTGGTGCAGCCACTGTGGAAAACAGTTTGGAGATTCCTCAGAAAATTAAAAGTCGAACTGCCTTTTGACCCAGCTATCCCACTTTTAGGAATATACTCTAAGAACACCATAGCACTGTTCGAAAAGAAGAAATGCGCCCCCATGTTCGTGGCAGCATTGTTCACAATAGCGAAGATCTGGAAACAGCCCAAGTATCCGTCAGAAGACGAGTGGATTAAAAAGCTTTGGTATATATGTACTATGGAACAATATTCAGCCATAAGAAATGATGACATCGGATCATTTACAACAAAATGGATGTACCTTGATAACATTATACGGAGTGAAATAAGTGAATCAGAAAAAAAAAATCTGAGAACAGCATGATTTCATACATAGGTGGGACATTAAAGTGAGACTATGAGACATGGACAAGAGTGTGGTGGTTACAGGATGGGGGGAGGGAAGGGAGGGTGGAATAGGGAGAAGGGGAGGGGTACAGGGAAAACCAGATAAAAGGTGACAGAGGACAATTTGACTTTGGGTAAGGGGTATGCAGCACAATTGAATGATAAGATAATCTGAAGATGTTTTCATTGTATATATGTACCCTGATTTATTGGTGTCACTCCATTAAAGTTAATAAAAAAATATATTTCTGTTATTCTTCTGTCTCCCAACATTTAATCTATAAGCTATGGTGGTCATGTTGCTTTGCATTTAAAGTACTGACAGAATATGATGTACTCTGACATGGAAAGATATTAAAAATTATTAATTATCCTAATTAGTCCACCTCCTCCTCAGCTGGAGACCATTACAATTCTTCTATTCTTCAAAATATATAATGTATAAAATATACTTTATTATAAATGTAAAAATCTTTCAAATGAGCCATCTACTAGCACTATTCTTTAATTCAAAATATATTAAATCTCCTCTTGATAGATGACTACTAATTTTGCCCTCTTTTGTTTAATATCAACCACTCCTCCATGGATTAAATCACTATATAAACAGATAGATGGATGTGTATATACATATGTAGACATATACATATTTCACACATCCAAAATCAAAAGAAATAGTTTGAATGGTCATTGATATATCACTCAAGTCTTTGAATCATCCACATTAGGGAGAAAGATGATAATATATATAATTATTTTTAAAAAGAAAAGAAAAAGAAAACTTCCCTCATGGTTTAACTTATCCTGAAACTAAAACTGTATATATATAGTACCACACACATTTATTTACTGGAGCCAAAAATATGCCAGGCTCAAGCGAGGCATAGAAAAGTTTGAAAGATGAGCACAGTACTGGGCCAGATGTCTGCTCTTCGCTTCTGTCCACTCCTCCAGAAACACTTGCTCTCCTCAGCCCTGCTCCCTGTCTTGAGAGAGGCTGACAAATTTGTTTCGCAATGATAAACTCCAGTGCTGTCTGGCCTGTGAGGTTGCTTTAGGTTGGCTGTGTGCTCAGCAGGCTGCTGGACCTCCTGAGGCGGCTGCTAACACAACTCTCTTCCTTCTGGTTCTGGAAACCTCTCCAGTCCCACCTTTCTCTGTGGCAGAGATTGTGACAGCTTCCCTCTGTAGCCCCAATTTCCCTCAGTATCCCCCAGTGGTTTCCTTACACTCTTCTGAAACCTTTGTAATTAGGTTTCTCTATAAACAAACTCTGTAAATAAACTATCCTAATCCTAATGCCATCTGTTCCTCCCACTACCTGAGTGCTACAGGTGACATTCCTCCCTTCCCAACCTTCACAATCTGGTCAAAGAAGTTTCCATATAATTCTAACAGCGGGGATTAAACTGAATGCAAAGAAAGACATGCGTGGTCACAAGGAAGAATGAGTTACTCTAAGATCTTAAAGGTTGTGTGAAGCCCATGGCATTTGAGATGGACCTTGGAAGACCAACAGGAAGACTGGTGGAAACAGGGCAGTCACACAAAGTGAAGGAAAGATCAGACCCCTCCTGGAAAGGCAGCAAAGTGCAGGTGGTTTTCAGAGGCACCTGATATCCAATGTGTCCAAGTGAAGAAGAGAAGATAATTTTTAAAAGCCTAGAAAATGAGGCTTGCATCATGGTTTAGACTCTGAGAACTTTGAACTTCTGGCTAGTCTTTATAAATGCTTCTCTATGGAAAGTGGAAACCTACTGAGGACCTTTATGCAAAAAAATAGAGAGATTAGCAAAGTGTTATAATTATTGTGTGTGTTTAATCCCAGTAGACTGTAATTTTCACCAGGCCAGGGGCCATGTCTTTGTTCCGCTGTGCGCACCTAGTACAGACTCAGGCACATATCACTGACTTGACAGCGAATGAATGGATGAATGCTTGAATAATTAAAGAGACTTTATTAAAGAAGTCTTTTATAGAAACTAGGAAAATAAAATGGAGACTGGAATTTGAACTAAAGTGTGATCAATGAGAATGGGAAGGAGGATGAGAAAGACAATCCCAGATCTGGTCAGAACTGCCTCTACTTCTCATCCACTTCAAGTGTGGCCAGCTCCTCATCACAACTTAGGCAGTTCTCACACACTCTGATCCACCAATATGTGGAGTTCCTGGACAAATTCTTTGCTGTGTGCGCGTTGGACATTTGTAATTTTGAGAAGGCCTACTTCATCTTGAATGAGCTTTTTATGGGGGGGTGATGCCCAGGACACCCCCAAGAAGACTGTGCTCCAGGAAGAAAGTTCTTTGTGTTCAACACTTAGGGACATATAAAGATAAAACACAGAGCGTACCCTAAAGAATAAGTTACAGAAATAAATCTAAATCTCATAGAAAAGAAAATATATGACTCTAGCTGGTTGGCTCAGGGGATAGAATGTAGGTCCAGTGTGTGGACGTCCCGGGTTTGATTCCCAGTCAGAGAACATAGGAGAAGCAACTGTCTGCTTCTCTTCTTCTCACTCTTCCCCTTTTCTCTCTCTTCCCCACTCATAGCCAGTGGCTCGGTTTGTTTGAGCATTGGCCCCAGGTGCTAAGGATATCTCAGTTGATTCAAGCATCAGCCCCAAACAGGGATTGCTGGGTGGATCCCAGTCAGGGCACATGCAGGAATCTGTCTCTCTACCTCCCCTCCTCTCACTTAAAAAAGAAAGGCCTGACCTGTGGTGACGCAGTGGATCAAGCAGCGACCTGGAATGCTGATGTCACCAGTTCAAAACCCTAGGCTTGCCTGGTCAAGGCACATATGGGAGTTGATGCTTCCTGCTCCTCCCCCCTTCTCTCTCTCTCTCTCTCTCTCTCTCTCTGTCTCTTCTAAAATGAATAAATAAATAAAAATAGTTAAATAAAGGTCAGGTATATGACTTAAAAAAAGAGAATGAATTAAGGATAATTTTTCCATTTGTTTAAAAATTTGATTAGTAACAGTAAAAATGATAGTAATCCCTTTGTACCAGGTACTATACTCTATGTTTTACACAAATTAGTTAATATAATCTGCAGAGAAATTCTGTAAGATTAGTATCTACAGTTGAGAACTTAAGGTTTTGACAACTCAAGCAACTTGCCAGAATGATGTGATTTCAAAGCCACACAGCCATGATTAGACTCGGAGTCTAGATGATTTCATAGCTAGTCACTACTTTTCAAAACTGTGCTTTAATACTGCATGTGTGTGCACTAAACCATGTGAGTGGGAAAGTTTATAGTTAAATAAAAATAAAATCATAGATCCATTTTCCATTGATGGTCAATTGGAAACTGGGGAAGAATGGAACAAACCAGCTATGCCAGCATTTCATGGGGAAGGGTCAAAGTCTTGGGTATCCAAAAAGGCCTAGTTAACATTTATTAAGTCCAACACACTCAATGTTTACGTTCTATAACTCCCACTTCTTCATAAATCCCTTTAAAAAAATCTTTCACAACCTAATCTCTACCAACACAATTAAGCTGATAGTAGAACACTAAGTGTAATTTATATTTGCTGAGATAGAAATGCATTTTTTCTATCATGATTTCCCCCAGGCAAAATGAAGCAAGTACAACACATTTTAAAGTCATTCCAAAGATCACATTACTCAGAGATATGATATAATTAGTCTTATGATAGTATGCATTTAATTAAATTAGGGAGGAGCAATTAATTAAATGACAAAAAAGATAAAAAACATCAAAAATTAACATACTGTTGACACTAATATGTTAAAAGGATAATGTGATTATGGATACAAATATTTAAACTGATAGAATTTTCACAAAGAATAAAAATATGCCGCTGCAGGCATTCTGGCTATGGAAGAATCAGAAAATCTTTTCTTGTTGCCGAAATGGGAAAACTATGTTTTCCCCAGAGTTTCCGTGAAGCATTTTGCAAGACAAATTAAGAAGAGAATAACTATAATCTGAGCCAAGGAAGATATTCTTGGTTCACATTATCCCGATAAAATATCTATCTTTTGCCTTTTTAAGATCACATGCTCTTGAATAACAGATTCAATATTCTTAGCTACAATTTATTCTTAGCTACAGTTTCAGCACACTAAAATCTCAGTTTCTCACACTAGATGAGTTAATGTCTACAGAGAACCATTTTACCAATCATCACCAAAGCAGCTTATGCTACCAACTGCTGAGAAGTGCTAATGAGTTAAATTTTTAGAGGTCTAATAGCACAGAGACCAAACATCAATCAAAAAGTGATATGAAATTCAAGCAGAAGTGGAATGAACATGGGAGATAAAAAAACTTTAGCATCTTCTTTTGCTTACAAATCAAAGATCTGACATTACCCTTTCCGAGGGAAGCACCTTGACAAACACAACACTTACCTAAAAAGGTTTGTTTGGATTTTTCTACTTGTTCCAACTAATTGCTCTAAAATATCTCTAACATTTTCTTGCTTGTTATTGTGTGACCCATTGAGAGGTACTCAGCAACATACACACACACACCATAAAACAAATATAAGAGACTTCAGAAGGATAAAAAGGAAATTAACAGGTCTCAAATAATAATACTATTAGTAAAATAACAATAGTGTTAGTAGTATTGGAGTAATGCTCTGTAGAGACTTTCCTTAAGTATCTTTCTTTCCACTGAAGTTTAGAGTTGGGTGGTGGGAATTAGATATGAACTACAGAAAATAGTATCAATGTAAGAGATATATAATCATTCCTATCCCCAAAAAAGTGATCCAGGTTAAAAAGTAAAAGATAAGAAAAATATACCAGAATAATTCAAAGAGAAAGCAAAATTTCTGGATGTAATATCAAAAAGGTGGAATATAATTCAAAAGTATAAACACAACAAATATAATATAAAATGACAATCCATAATAAAATTAAAACAATCATAAATATCTATGAGTTAAAATATACATCAACAACATTTCTAAGGTTAATATTGTATGATACAAAACACAATAGATAAAATACGTACTAGTTCTAGAATTTAATTAACCTCTATCAGTCAATGAATGACATATAATGTGGTCAGAAATATAAGAGACTTATATCACTGTGCTTGTGGTGGCACAGTGAATATAGTGTCGACCTAGAATGCTGAGGTCACTGGTTCAAAACCTCAGGCTTGCCCCAGTCAAGGCACATATGAAAAGCAACTATGAGTTGATGCTTCCTGCTCCTCCTTATTGCATTTCTCTCTCAAAAATTAATAAATAAAACCTTAAAAAAAAGAAATAGTATGGAACATGTTAAACAAATAAGTAATAAAGTAGATATTTGATAAATATTTACTGCTAAATTCTAAAAATAGTAATTTCCTTGTTTTCAAATATTAGATAATACAAAAATTGACCAGATAAGTCACAGAAGACATCTCATTAAATTCTGAAAGATATAATAAAACAAGCAATAGTTTTTTGTCATTGTATAGTAAAATTAAAACTTAAAAAAGTCAAAAAATAATAAGTTTCATTCCCTTAAAAATTAAATGAATTGCTTTTAAACAACTATTTGTCAATGAGAAAATGCAAACTAAGGTTGCTTGGTTTCTTTAAAAAAATACAGCTAAAAGAATATGCAAAGGAAAATTCAAATCCTAAATATATTTATGGCCCTGGATGGTTGGCTCAGTGGTAAAGCATTGGCCCAGTGTGTGGATGTCCTGGGTTCGATTCCCAGGAAGCAAGTAAGCACATGAAAAGATGTTCCATATCATTTATCATCAAAAAAATGCAAATTAAAATGAGATATCACTACACATGTACTAGAATGGCCAAAATCCAGAACACTGACAGCACCAAATGCTGATGAGGTTGTGGAGCAATAGGAACTCTCATTCATTGTTTGTAGAAATGCAAAATGATACATTTTCGTCACTTTGGAAGACAGTTTGGTGGTTTTTACAAAATTAAATATACTCTTACCATAAATCCAACCATTACACTCCTTGGTATTTACTAAAAGGAGTTAAAAAACTTATGTCCACACAATATCTGCACATGGATGTTTATAACAGCTTTATTCATAGTTACTAAAACATGGAGGTAGCCAACATGTCCTTCAGTAAATAAATAGATACACTATGGTACATCCAGACAATAGAATATTATTTAGCACTAAAAAGAAATATACTCTCAGGCCTTGAAAAGACATGGAGGGAGCTTAAATACTACTTAGTGAGAGAAGCCAATCTGAAAATGCTACCTACTGCATGATTCCAATAATATGACATTCTAGAAAAGGCAAAACTATAAAGATAATTTTTAAAATCATTGGTTATCAGAGGTGAGGGGAAAGGAATAGATGAATATGCAGAGCACAGGGGATATTTAAGACAGTGAAGATACTCTATATGATATGATAATGATGGATATATGTCATGACACATTTGTCCAAACCCATAGAATGTACAACACCAAGAATGAACTATCATGCAAACTATGAACTTTGGGTGATAGTGATGCGTCAGTGTAGGTTCATCAATTATAATAAATATACCATTTTGCAAGGGGATGTTGATAATGGGGGAGGTTGCAAGCATGTAAGGGCAGGTGTTACATGGGAGATCTCTGTATTTCAGCTTAATTTTTTTTTTGAACCTAAAACAACTCAAAAAAAAATTTTTTTAATCCTACATAAACTATTAAGAAAAACAGGCCAGCAATACAATAAAAGAATACTTGAGAAAAATTAACAATTCATGAAAGAAAATCCAGTAATACAGAGAAAGATTTATATACTCCTAAAATGCTAAAATATATTTCAGCCCCAAAGCTGTATCATGCTTAATAGAAAACACTAATGACATTCTACTATAACTCCAGAACAAAACAAGGATGCCCACCATCACTGATGTAACATTGTACTAGCCCATGAAATCAAACAAGAAAAAAATTAGAATAATGGAAACTAACACAGTTTTCAAGCAATATGATTGCATCCCTGGGAAGTCTAAACTACTAAAAGCAATAAGAAATTTCATTAAGTTAAAAGTGTGTGAAATATTAGAAATCAATATTCTTCATATATAAACACAATATTTGTTAGAAGATACAATGGAAAACAGCACACCATTTACAATAGCAACACAAAAGATAAAATGCCTAGAAATAAACTCAGTGAGAAATATATCAAACTGATTTAAGAAAACTTCTAAATTCTTTAAAAAGTGAATGAGGCTATGGGACACAGGCACTCTCATACACTGCGGGTGGGAACATAAATTGATATTATGCTTAGGAGGGCAGTCAACACCACCAACCCAAACTGCAAATCCATATGCTCTTTGAGCTACCAGTTCCAATCCTGGAAATTTATCCTACAGATACATTTGTACCAGTTCAAAATCATCTAAGATAAAGTTTATTCATTGCATCTTTGTTGCAAAGGTTAAAGACTAAGAACAATCTGTCCAACAACAGAATGGTTAATTCAGGGTAATTCATACAAAGCTGAACTATTCAGCTGTCCAAGTATGACAAAGCTTTCTAGATATTTATGTTAGGTCTCCAAAATATGTTAAGTTAAAAGTGAGGTGCAGAAATGTTTGCAAAGTACTCTAACTTTTGTGTAAAAAGAAAAAGAAATTAAAATATAAACATTTTACAAAGAAAAATGCATTAAATCTCCTTTATGAATACCTCAGAAACAAATGTCAGTGTTGAGCATATTAGTGAGTCAAGAAGATGGATACAAGGTTGGAGAATAGTCTATGCAGATTACATTTTAATTACACCAACTTAATACCTAGTTAAATTAAATGTTGGTAGTGGCATTACAAATTATACAATCATGATAATGGTCAAGATAAACTAGGTATGCTGCAGTACCTACCCCGTGTTTCAGTGGCTCCTGTTAACAAGTTTATTCCTACCCCCACACACACACATCCCATGACCATTATGAGTCAGTTATCTGAGGTCTCTCTTCTAGATGGTTCTTCATCCAGCAAACAGTTTGACAGAGCAACATTGCTAGTCCCCATGCAGAAAGAAAAGTATCTTTGGAGAATCTTGTTTTGGCCATCAAATGCTTTGTCCCAGAAATGGTACATCTCACGTCCGCTTATAACCCATTGGCTAGAACTTGTCATACAGCCCCATATAAAGCAAAAGAGGGCTGGAAGGAGAGCAGGAACACCCATTGGTGAGCGGAGTAATGGCTACCAAGACCATTTTGGAGAACACCTTTACAATGTGTTTAAAAAATAAATGCCATTTCAGAAGTCCATAGATTTTGACCAGGAGGTTATATTTCTAGGAACCTAATCTAAGGAAACATCCCTAAGTGCTAACATATAAATGTGTAAAAATTTTCACCCATGGACATAACACTAACCAAGATTGAGAGAACCATTTCTTATCCTTTCTGAGGCAGCTATATGTCCCCAATTACCAACCCTCCAAAAAAAAGGAAGGGAAGGTAAGGGAGAGAAAGGAAAGAAAGGAAGGAAGGAAGGAAGGAAGGAAGGAAGGAAGGAAGGAAGGAAGGAAGGAAGGAAGGAAGGAAAGAAAGAAAGAAAGAAAGAAAGAAAGAAAGAAAGAAAGAAAGAAAGAAAGAAAGAAAGAAAGAAAGAAAGAAAGAAAATCATAAATGAGCTGTAAACAGGAAAGTAAGCAAGCTCACATGCAAACCCAGAGGTTCGCTTTTAATGACTGAAGCATTGATCAGCTCTCTTATGCATTCCAATAGTGAAATTCAAGGTGAAAATCCTCTGAAATGAAGTCATGGAAGATGTTTATATGAAAGGTTCCATCTCCAGCCCTGGGCTAGGTGCTTTGCCATCATTTTAACACAGGCTCATTTCAAGTCCAGTGACAACAAATGTCTTCATCTAGCCAGGTCTTCATTAGCAGTGCAAAGTACATAATTACAGCAGATGAAAATATATTAGAGACAAAAAGGGGGGGAGCCTAACTTCACTATAACTACTAAAGTATATATACTTCTTCTAACAAAAAGGTCATTTAGCTCATTTGAGGCAAAGTCACACTTACTATGGTTTTTAAAACCAGTATAATGGTTTTAAGCGCTGAGACACTGGAGTCTGACAGGTCTGAGTTTGAATCCTAGTTTTGCTCTTTACTAGTTTTGTGAGCTTGGACAAGAAACCTAGTGTCTCCAAATTTCTGTCTCCGTGTCTATAAAATAAATACGAGTAGGATTTGTACAAATCTCATAATGTTTTAAGGATTAAATGAGAAATTATACACCTAGCATTTATTGTTGGGGCACATGATTATTGCTGAATAAGTTTTGTTGATAAACCTTATATTTGTGCATCTTTATTCTTCGCTAAGTATTTCCAGGTACACAATCTCCTTTTCAATATTTAATCCTGAGACTATTTATATAAGACAGAATCATAAATTTATATGCCTTACATAAAAAAGAAAACATGACAAATACCAGGACAGCAGCAAAGGGTACCACAGACAGACCGAGAGGTGGAGTTGCTATATGCAGTTGCAGGAGAGTTGGCAAATATTCATGGAGGAGGTAATATGCAAACAGGTCACGAAGGATGCCTAGGGTTTTCATGGTGAAGACTGTCAGTGACCAGAAAGATGTTTTCCAGTGAAAGGATGATTATTACAAAGGCCCTACAAAAGTGCATTCACAGAACAATGAGCAACACAGCCTGGAGATATGTTCAGTTCAGAAGTAGTGGGGAATTGGGATGCAAGATGGGTGGGTGGGTAGGGTTTGATGAAAGCCTTGAATGCCAGGACAGAAAGCCATGTTTGATTTGGTAGACCTGGGGGGGGGGGGGCGTCTTTAACAGACTGAAGCCAAGTTTGCATGTTAATTCCAGCAGCATTCCAGAACAGGAAGAAAAATGGAAAGGTGAGGAGGAAAAATAATGTGTGGTTTGAATGTACAAGAAAGAAAGTATTTTGGGGAAAGGGAAGGGACCATAAACCTGGACTATAAAAACAGGATTCAACCTGGAGAACAGACTGATACATGATGCTGACATCGACCATGATGATAAGAGCTACCATTTAGCAAGCACTTGAGATGTATCAGGCTCTTTCCTGGGTGTCGTACATCCACTTCTCAGTTATTTTCAGACAATTCTAAAGGATTAATTTATTTTTCATTTCGCCATGAAAATTATATGATGACACTGAGGCTCAAAGAAGTTAAATGATTAATCCGAAATCCCACAGCAGGGCAAGGGTGGAGTCAGAACTGAAATCCAGCTCAGACTATACTGGGTTTCCACTGCCCCTCACTAACACACACTGGAATGAAAAGTGAATTGGGTATATGAATGTCCCCTGGATCAATTCCAATGGCATAGAAATCCACGCCCCTTGCTTATTTGGACCTAACCTTTGACTTTATGTCAACCAGACTATAAACTCCTTGAATGAGGGCAATGCTCAAGGGGCATTTGTTTCAACTTTGCATCTCTACACAGTACACTGACACTGTTGACTCATTTACATGTATTAATTTATTAATTGCACAAATAGTTACTGACTGCTTCCAGTGTGTCAGGCCCTGTGCTAGACACTAATGTTAAGATAAAATAATAAAACTCAAAAACTGTAAAAATGATGTGTCTATATTGTAGATTTGTGGGCATTTATTATATACTATCTTTTGTGTACACATAAAAATTTTCATAATAGAAAGTATTAAATAAAAGAAAGGGTTCCAGATTGGTGCAGCCACTGTGGAAAGTGGTATAGAGTTACTTCAAAACATTAAAAATGGAACTGCCTAATGAGTCATTGATTCCATTTCTGGAACTATGTATATCTTAAAAATACCAAAACACTAATTTGAAGAATATATGCACTCCTATGTTCATTGCAGTGTTATTTACAATAGCCAATATAAGGAAATAGCCCAAGTACCCATCAGTAGACCTATGGATTAAAGAGCTATGGTTCATTTACACAATGAAATACTATGCAACCATAAAAAAGAAGAAAAACTTACCCTTTGTGACAGCATAGATGGACCTGGAAAGCATTATGCTTAGTGAAATAAGCCAGTCAGAGAAATACAAGTATCATATGATTTCGCTCATGTTCATAAGATGTGGAATCTAATGCACAAAATGAACTAACAAATAAAATAGAGACAAACTCATACATAGAGAGCAGGCTGACACCTGTTAGGTGGGAGCTGGGTAAGGAGGTTGGAGCTACTGAGTTAAAAAGAACCAAAAGAAAAAAAGAAAAAGAAAAATCTCATGGACACAGACAACAGTGTGGTGGCTGCTGGGGGGGAAAGGAGGTGAAAGTGGGTATGGGGGAATAAATGATGATGGACAAAGAATTGACTCGGTGAACACACAATATAGTGTACAGAGATGTGTTGTGGAAGTAGGCATCTGAAAACTGTATAATTATGTTAAGTAGTGTCACCCCAATAAATTCAATTTTAAAAAAGAAAGGATTCCACTGAAAGTATTCTTGCCAAGATTATCAGTGAGTTCCTTGTTGCTAAACATAATGAATACTTCTCTGTCATTCGCCTTGGCAGCTCTCTCCTTGAACAAAATCTGTGACAGAGGAGGACTAGTCAGAGGTAGGAAGAAGCAGCAGAGAATGGGCAAAGGCACCCACACCCTCTCCTGCTTTCCTTCTGCCTCTCTAGCTGCTGTTTCCCAGTCACCGTCCCACATCTTTTCCTTTCTCCCTCCTTTAAATGCCAGCATATGCATGCCTTTATCATGCCCTTGTTCTTTTTCTCAATTAACTCATTCTTTCTCAATATTCTCATCACCTCTCCAAATTATCCATATGCTGAAATCTTCCCAATCAACATTACCAGATCAGATCTCTCCCTGAACATCAGAAAGGATTCCAAATGCCTATGGGGTGTATATATTCTTGAATATTCCATTGGTACCTCAAGACAAAATATCAGAATTACTCTCTCCATATTCTTCATTGTCCAGCTCCCTACTCAGCACTGCCCTTCTTGCTGTGTCACTTGACTCAGAAAGGGACAATACCATGTAACCAATGGCATCCAACAATCTGGGGGAACTGACCTCCTAGAATCTGTTTAATTTATCCAGGTCATTTCCTATATTCAATAAACAACACAGAGATGAATGAATGGAGTTCAGGACATTGCCTCAAATTCAACCAAGAGATAAAAAACAAAATATAGAATTGAATGATATTTCATTATATCCCAAACTGACTACAAAAGTTTTCCTTTAAGTGAATTCAAATGTAGGTTATGACTATGAGAAGGTTCCTACTGGCACAGTGCATAAAGAATTGCTAGTCCTTCACAGTTACATTTTATCTGAACAATTATTCAAAGGCAATATAGTTTTAATTTTGTGCTAGAAGTATAAAAAATTAGTTCATTTGAGGTGCCGCTGTATCAACACTGATGCTCTCATTAGTGAGGTGAGCTCACACTCCTCTCAAATACAATCCAGGTAGGTCATATTTTAACCTTGAAGGGAAGACCAGATTATTGAGATCAGAGATACTGTGGAGAGAACTGTGTGGAAACATCGACCGTTCGTGATGACAGACTTTAAATAAACTGAAATTCTAATGTGTGTATGAAATAGATTTATCCAATAAGTCTTTGAAGACGAAGCATTTCTCATATAGTCATCTATCAGCTCAATTTAAGAAAAGATTTTATTCCCAGTCAGAGCTTCTGCCATAACTTCAAATGGAAACCTCTCACTAAGATATTGGTACAGTAAGTCCTCAATATCATTGATAGGTTTTGAAACTGCAATAAAATAACATATAATGAAACCAGTTGTACTTACAGGTCATGGATATAAATAAGAGTTAAGTTCTTATAGCATCCCATCAATGTCATAACAAAGCAATGTTGAATGAAACATTATTTGAGGACCTGCTATACAGGTATTCTCAAGGCAGATGGAAGCTTACATTGGGTGGCCTCAAAAAAATCCTCCTAATTATGAACCATAAGAATTTTTACCACAAAGAGATAGAAATAAATATTAAAACATTAGTGATATCATAACTCAAAATTGTCTCAATAAACTACACTGTCTATGCCTACTATCAGTTTCAAGTCTCAAGGAGGCAAAAGCTGCCTTAAGAATAGAATTTGGTTAAAGGACAAGAGGTTAGGCAACAGCAAGAAGTCAACTAACTTTGTCTTCGGTGCTCCTGACCCGGTGAGTCTCACCCCTGCACCCAGATAACACTGCAAGCCCCTCCTCCTTCAGCCGCACAGTGGTCAGGGCTGGCTGCTCATCAAAACTGACCAGGCTACTAGTCTTCCTCCCACTCCTTCAAGCTCTGTTTTATCCTATGTAAAAAGTCGTCGGGGTATGCTAAAAAGATATGCTGGTCTAATGCTATAGATCTAGACACTCTCTTGGCTGGGGGAGGGGTACTAAAGTGAGTGTCTCGTCTAATGCCTGTATCTACACAACGAAGAGAGTCCCATTTTCTACTTAAACACAAGCTTAACCTTATTTAAAATGATTTAAAATGATTGCCAGTCTGGAATTTTTAGGCTCTGATAATTATTTTGAGGGCATGAGGAAAAAGGAGGGAACCCACCCTGTTTAAGATCAATCTCAGACGAAATGAAAAATGTTAATCTTCAACATCCCTGGGTCTGATCTGATAGACTGAAAAAAAATGTAGTCAAGCTATCATCCACTCCTGATTTCTCACAAAGTAATTGGTCCACCCGCATTATCCATGGTAATCAAAGGTCTTCAACAATGGCTAAATATTAATATTAAAAGAAGCAATGGAAATCATACAGACCAACACTAGCTCTGACTAATATTCCTGGGTCATCACTCTTACAGGGCCATGAGAAAGTCACATCCTCCACCTTTTCTTCCAAAGCGATGATCCCTAAGAATATCAGGTTATCACCTGGCATCACTCTCTACAGCATGTTCTGAGTCCTCTGCCTTGTTTTTATTTCTTCTCAAATACCTGAACACATATTCATTTCTCCCTGGTCTCCATTTATTTTTGCCTAGTTAATTTTTACTCATCTGTTAAAAAGTCTTTTCAAATGTCAAGCACACGGCCCCATTTCCTGCCCAGGTTTGATTTACATTATGTATTCTCTCAGAGCTTCATGCCCTGCTCCCAAAGCAGTTCCCAGAGTTCTGATGACTTTTATGAGTCTTGAACATCTGTCCCCACCAGCTGGTGTGCTTCATGAGGGCAAGGACCCTCTCTGGTATGCTCAGCAACTCATCGCCAGCATCTCTCTGAGTGCCTCGCATGGAGCTCGGGCTCTTAAATATTTACGAACTAAATGAATAAGTGAATAACCTGACAAAAATGGAGATTTTCAAAATAGTCACAACATCATCCACCTGAAAAGTCTGAGTTATCAAAGAACACCCATAAAGAAATTCTGTTAGAAGGCAGCTGGGGAAAAAAGAAACATAAAATGGCCTACACTTTCTGCAAATGAAAGGAAAACCTTGACAATCCATCTGCCTTAGAACTTAGAAGACAAATCCATTCTTCTGCTTTATCTTCCTGGAGGCTGGAGGCATTTGCATAAAAATGAATTCAAAACAAAAAAGAAACTCTGTCACCAGCCATTAAATAAGAAGCTGAACCCTAATAAAGAAGTTTCAGAAATTATAAACCAAAGAGAGGATCATTTCTTTGCTTTTGTTTTTGTTTCTTTTAACAAAAGAATTAGGCCCAGGACAATTGCAGAAAAATCCATGCAAATTGTAACCACTACAGAAAAAGTACTGAATGTTTGTCTCACAGGGTTAGGTAGCCTGCAAAGTGCTCAGTGATCAAGAGACTTTGATAATTTGATCAGGGGGTTTCGATCAGACCAAGGCTTCTCAACCTTAGCCTGCTTCAGAACCACCTACCTGGGGGTCCCTATACAGATTTGGGGCCTACCCACAGAGTTTCTGATTCAAGAGGTCTGGGTGACAATTTTTATTTCTAACAAGTTCCTAGGTAATGTTGATGCTGCATGCTGGTTTGGGGATCAGACTTCAAGAAGCATTAACTAAAACTTTGGAATATAAAGCAGGAACTCTCTGACACAGGGAGAGATAGAGGGCTGAATTTAGCCTTCCCATCTGTTCGGCAGATAAAATATAATATGCTCACTTTGTTAAAGATGGCGCTGCCCACATGGAAGCCCATCATCCAGGTGATATTATTTGCCCTTATGCTTGAGATGGCTGTGGGGGAAAAGCTGTAATGTAGGCAGGCCAGGTCATTATAGCCTAAGGCTTAGTTTAAGAGTAAGCTCTTCCCTACACCCTTGACTGATTGGATGATGTAGGGTGGTGCACTCTCCTGAGGAATCTCATTATGCCTCAGATGGGTGGCTTTGTATCAGAGACTTACTTTATGTATAATTGGATTAAGGGTCTGGAATTGTGATCCGCAGCTTCCAGAAGGTGAGAGCCCAGCAGCAAGGAGTAGCTTGATCTCTCTCTCTCTTGGTTCCTGAGTTCCTGAGGTTAGTATTAGAGAGTAGAGCAGAGTAAGGCCACATGAAGGCCAGGAGAAGCAGCCGAGATGGCAGAGTGCTGAGGAAGAAGCCAGTTTGTTAAGAGTTTGTGCAGGAGGAGATGGGGAATAGAGGTGAATAAGTCTGGTGAGCTAGAAACCTTTGATTCTAGGAAACTCAGATAAGTCAGTAGCTTTGTGAGCACTGAATGTGTGGGTTTTGGAGCCCAGTGTGTGTTTTTGCTTGCCCACCGGGTGCAAGCTAGAATTAAAGCTGATGGCTCACCAGTTCGTGGCTCCTGTGTTTCGTTACGATCTGTTCGAATCTAATGCGAACCTGCATGTGTCAGGCTGCTATGATGGCGGCCTCGACTACTGGCTTTACACCATCTTTTCTCATTCTACCATATACCCCCCAAATCCAATATATTCTACCTCTTGGCTGCTTGGTTCACACACTGAAGTAAAGAAATCAGGTAACAAAAGAAGAAGGAAATCTTACCTTTTGTGACAGCATGGATGGACCTGGACAGTATCATGCTAAGTGCAATAAGCCAGGAGAAAGACAAGTACCATATGATTTCACTTACGTGTGGAATCTAATGAACAAAACAAACTAACAAAGTGGAAACAGACTCATAGATACAGAGAACGTACCAGCAGCTGTCAGAGGGGAGGGGCTTGCGGGACTGGGCAAAAGGATTAAGAAAGAAAAAAAAAAAACTACCTCATAGACACAGACAATAGTATAGTGATTACCAGAGAGTAAGGATGAGACGGTGCTCGATTACCAGGAGTACAGACTTTATTAGAAGAGAGAGAGACCTGCCAGGCCCTTCTCCAGGAGAAGAGCATTGAAGCAGTTTTTGAGGTAAAATTATATAGGGTTTAAGCAAGTGGGCGTTGAGCAAGTGGGCTTTGAGGCAGAAGTTCTGGTGTGCTCCCTTCTGCGGTTTTGTGCTTTCGGCTTCCTGGAACTCCCCTCTTTGGGGCCGATGACCAGCTTCTTGGAACTCTTCTGCTTTGGTGCGATAGTCCAGTAAGTAAGGGTGGGGTCAGGTGGACAAGCGGAACAGCAAAAGGGCAGTTAGAAGTTCTGGTCGATTCATATATCTATCACAGAGAAAAAAGGGGGAAGACAACAGAAGAGGGTAAAGGGAAGAGATAATTGGTGATGGAAGGAGGCTTGATGTTGGGCAAACAAGTTTGCAATAAGTGTTTTTTAGGTTTGTTTGTTTGTATTGGCGCAGCGCCATGTGTGTATATCTGTGGAAGGCTGCGGGTGCTTGCCCTCAGGGCGGCAGGTTGCAAATTGCAGACTGCCTTTCTGCTTGGGAGGGGCCATTGTTTGCTATTGTTTTCTGGAAAAGGCTTCTTTTCACCTAGCCTGTTTTGCTGGAGTAGAGATTGTGATTAGAGGCTCAGAGGAACCTAACCCTGCATTGTCCCTGAGAGACTTATGTTCAGTTTTTGCTAATTCAGTGTTTGCCATGACCTTATAAACCATAGCTACAGTGAATAATGAGGATCCACTGTACTTATAACAACTCTAGAGGTACATATTTTATATCTATTTTTATTTTACAAATATATTGCTCACAAAAATTAGGGGATATTTCAAAATGAATATGAAGATATAAAAAAAGAAGCATTTGTGTTTTTTTATTAAACAAGAACATCAGAAAAGCAAATGACAAATCAAAGGAAGTTGTTTGATTATGCAAATGAGATACAAAACCAACTATTATTTATTGGTGAAAATGCAATATACAAAAGGTTGAAAGTACTGGAGTATCTGCATATTCCCTGATTCCCTAATTTTTGTGAGCAGTGTAAGAAGACTGTAGCTTAAAGAGGTTAGAACCCATGGCAAGGAAGTAGTAAAGTCTGGATTCTAGCCCAACTCCAAGGCCATGTTCAAACGGACTGTCCCACCACACACCAGCACCGAGGCATTATGGATTCTGAGCTCAAAACCAGGCTCAGCCCTAACTTGACATTGAGCAGTTTTTGCCCTACACCTGAGTTTCCTTGTCTACCAAATGAATCTATTCATAATGCACAAATGAGTTCATATATGTAATGTACTTAGAACAGAACCTAAGTTCATTTCGAAATTAATTGTCTATAAGATCAAGGTCAGACTTTACAGTGGGACCTGAAAACAATCAACCAAACAGGTAAGGAAACAGCATCCCAACTAACACATCAGGCCCTGAGGTCCAGGAGAGTTATGTTCCCTGGGTATTGTGTCCCTGCCTGGATGGAGACCACAGTGACGAAGGTATAGTTCTTTGCACATGACAGTGCACTATCTCTCAGGAAGTTGCTTGGCAGGAAGCACTCCATACATGGATTAACAAACTCATTCTCCCCATAATAACCAAGCTGGAAATAGTTCTGTTTCTCAATTCTTTCAAAATAATGACTTTGTAATGTCACTAAGAAAATATCCGTTTCCTAGTCCATTCCTATGTACAGAATAAAGTTTATTGTCATTGCCCAGAAATCCAACCATGTTATAAGGTATTGATTGCCATGTTATTTGGTTCTAAATAATACTGAGAGGTATGCACTTAAAAGTAGGGGTTTGGCCTGATGAGTCAGTGACACAGTGCATTGGACTGGGATGCACAGGACCCAGGTTAGAAACTCCAAGGTTGCTAGCTTGAGTATGGGCTTATCCGGCTTGAGAGTGGGCTCATCAGCTTGAGCGTGGGGATGGAGAGGGATGAAGAAGGATGGAGAGGGATGGAGAAGGATTGAAAAGAATGGAGAAGGATGGAAAAGAATGGAGAAAAATGGAGAGGAATGAAGAGGGATGGAGAGATGGAGATGGATGAAAAGGGATGGAGAGGGATGGAGAGATGGAGAGAAATGGAGAAGGATGGAGAGGTATGGAGAGATGGAGAGGAATGGGGAGGGATGGAAGGATGAATAGGGATGGAGAGAGATGGAGAGTGATGGAGAAGGATGGAGAGGGATGAAGAGATGGAGAGGGATGAAGAGGGATGAAGAAGAATGGAGAGGGATGGAGAAGGATGGAAAAGAATGGAGAAAAATGGAGAGGAATGGAGAGGGATGGAGAGATGGAGATGGATGAAAAGGGATGGAGAGATGGAGAGGGATGGAGAAGGATGGAGAGGTATGGAGAGATGGAGAGGAATGGGGAGGGATGGAGGGATGAATAGTGATGGAGAGAGATGGAGAATGATGGAGAAGGATGGAGAGGGATGAAGAGATGGAGAGGGATGAAGAGGGATGGAGAGATGGAGAGGGATGGAAAATGATGGAGAGAGATGGAGAGGATGGAGAGAGATGGAGAGGGATGGAGAGAGATGGAGAGGAATGGAGAGAGATGGAGAGGAATGGAGAAGGATGGAGGAATGAAGAGATTAGAGGGATGAAGAGCGATGGAGAGATGGAGAGGGATGGAAAATGATGGAGAGGGATGGAGAGAGATGGAGAGGGATGGAGAAGGATGGAGAGTGATGGAGAGGAATGGAGAGAGATGGAGAAGAACAGAGAGAGATAGAAAGGAATAGAGAGGCATGGAGAGGGATGGGGAGGAATAGAGAGAGATAGAGAGGAATGGAGAGGGATGGAGAAAGATGGAGAAGAATAGATAGAGAGTAATGGAGAAGGATGGAGAAGGATGGAGAAGGATGGAGATGGATGGAGAAATGGAGAGGAATGGAGAGATGGAGAGGGATGAAGAGGGATGGAGAGGGATGAAGAGGGATGGAGAAGGATGGAGAGGGATGGAGAGAAATGGAGAAGAATGAAGAGGGATAGAGAGGGATGGAGAAGGATGGAGAGGGATGGAGAAGGATGGAGAAGGATGGAGAGGGATAGAGAAGGATGGAGAGGGATGGAGCAGGATGGAGAGGGATGGAGAGGGATGGAGAGTGATGGAGAGGGATGGAGATAGATGAAAAAGGATGGAGAGATATGCAGAGGAATGGAGAGGGATGGAAAAGGATGGAGAGGGATGGAGAAGATGTAGAGAGATGGAGAGGGATGGAGGGAGATGGAGAGGGATGGAGAGATGGAGAGTGATGAAGAGAGATGGAGAGGGATGAAGAGAGATGGAGAGGAATGAAGAGGGATGGAGAGGGATGGAGAGGGATGGAGGGATGGAGGGATGGAGAGGGATATAGAGGGATGGAGAAAAGGATCCTGCTGGCCCATCCCTCCTCTTTCAAGGATTTCAGCTTTAGCATCAGACTTGCTCTAGATACTTGTCAACACTATTGCTGTTGACATCTGGTGCAGAACTATGAGGGAGAGGAAGGGCTCTCTTGTCCATCATGAAATGTACAGTGATGTCCCTGGCCATGACTCACTAGAGACCAGTAGCATCACCTACCAGTTGAAACAACCAAAAATTCCCCCCAATACTGCCCACAGTGCCCTGGAATGGGGGTAATATAGCTCCCCTGGTTGAGAATCACTGCTCCAGGGAAACTAGGAAGATTTTTATCTGATAAGCCCCAATGAGACCACCCTGGTGTCCAAGTCTACATCCATGCCATAGCACCTGTTCAATATTTTTACTCTCAGCCCTAAGATGATAAACAAGCCCCTCCCATAATGGGCAAGTGATGCATAAGGCAGGAGGCGTGTATGTATATTATCCAAGTGACTCAACAGATGTGACATTCATTGTGCGGGTAGAGGAAGTCTGGTAAACATGGCCTCTTCTCTCATCTCACTTAGAGGGATGTCTCCATGCCCCTCACAGACTGGCACATTGGCACCTTTCTGGCCTTCTCTTAAAGTTGCTGTGTCTAGCATATAAAAAGTTTGATGCATGACAGTTGTCATTTTTATCACTAATGTAAAATTTTACCCCAAACATATATATTATTTTTTAACCTTGTGCTTTCAGTTCTCGTGTTTGTTTAAGCTAAATCTACCCACATAAACAGAAGCCAGGAAAATACTATTTTCATTCTCTTTCAACATAAGAGCTCTGATGGACGGCCTCATAGTCTCATTTGGCTTCTAGGTAAGTTCTTGCACTTCCTTTTTGTTCTGTGCCATTGCAAAGCCATGCTGTATCTCACTGCAGACACGCATGAGTGCCTATTCTCCTCATACTGTCACAGACTGGACCCAAGAATGTTGGATTAGGACATAAAGCTACCACCCACTGCCTCTAACAGTGCTTTGGAGCATCATTTCAGAGGTATCTCAGTGCTTCAGGAAAACTAAAAGCATAAATGCCTTCCTCATAACTAACAGAAAACAAGTGCCATATGGCTTCACAGTTGCAGTGTGGTTACATATCACATCATTAGCCCTTGCATTAAACACCCTGATTAACAAGAGAGTAAAGCTGCCTCCACTTTGGAATTTCCACCAAGAGCATTAGCCACACACACAGCAGTTGGGGCAACACCAGAAGTTAAACAAGCCAAAACCTACCCCCCAAATATAGTTCGATCTGCTGCCATGCAAAACCCATAAGCAATATTACTTTCAGCCTCAGCACAACTTCTAAAGAAAATGCAACAAATACAATGTACGTATTTCCATCTAGTCAAATGCTCATGTACCTCTGTGGTAATGAGCTCAGAAGGGAGGTAACAGCTGTGGATATTCCTTGAGTGGGTTTCTTTCGTTACATTTATGAGTCTTAAATAAAATTTTGTTTGCTGGAGAAAAATAAATTCGGGCACCTCAGTGTAAATGGGCATCTATTCCAGCCTGTGACACCTGCCTCGTCCTACAGCAGACATCAAAGTCTCTTCAAGGATGAGAGGCCACCAGTATCAAAGGCAGACAGCTAGCCCTAGATGTGGACAAGGCCTGGATGCACACAAATTGATGTTGAACTAGTCTTTACCTGTCAGATAATAACATAAGTTATAATAATAGTTATACTTTTATACTTGTTATTTGGGCCCTTCTCAAACCCTGTTTTTATAGCCCAACCGTTGATAATTCCTGAAGGCATATAACTTGCATCATCCAGAATGAAAGAAAGAAAAGAAAAGAAAAGAAAAGAAAAGAAAAGAAAAGAAAAGGAAAGGAAAGAAAAGAAAAGGAAAGAAAAGAAAAGGAAAGAAAAGAAAAGGAAAGAAGAAAGAAAGAGGGAGGGAGGGAGGGAGGGAAGGAGGGTTGAAGGGGGGAAGGAACGACATTCAAGAGGTTAAGTACGTAAAAAGAATAAAATAAAAAGATAATTGGCCAGTAGAAAGAAAAGATCCATTTAATAATAGCTAGCCTTCATAGAGAGTTTTTCTATGAGCCAGGCATATTCTAAGAGCAGCTCATAAATCAATGTACTTAATCATCACCACAACCCAAATGATTAAAGGATCCTGTTAATGTACCCATTTCACAGGTAAGGAAACAGGTTTAGACAGGTTGAGGAACTTAGCCAACCAAGTGGCCTAACTGGAGTTTGAACCCAGGAAGTGTGTTCCAAAGTCCACGCTATGGAAATGTTTACTTGGAGCCTATATACTCTTGTTGATCAATGTCACCCTGATAAATTTAATTTTCTAAGTAAAATAAAAAATTTTTAAAAGAATTTTTTAAAAGTCCATGTGCTTAACCATTGCTGTAAAATGCTTTACTATTTAAGTCTAATCTCAAACACTCAAGGCTTATTCATAGCAGATCTTGTCAATAGCAAGCTTTCTAGCTATTTAACCTATTATACAAATAAAAATTCTATTAAAATATAAGAAATTATTAAGTATTATATCACAGCACAATTAGTGTAAAAACTATAAGATTTCTGAGCATCAAAGCACACACTACAGGGAATAAACTGTGACATGAGGAAATTTTCATTACCTACTTCAAAAGGAACAGAGCTGAACACACACACAAAAATGTATGACTTGATATATGTAAATACAGACACAATAGACAAAAATTGTTATGACATTTTATAGAAATTGTGTTTTATATATGTGGCTGTATATGCACACAAACACATGCATATTTTACATAACAAATATATACCTATGATCCAAACCGTTTTTAAGATTGGGAAAATATAAGGACAAATACAGGATGGGGCAAAGTAGGTCTACAGTTGTTCATATGGAAAAAATACGATTAGTAAATAATTACAATAAACTGTTTAACGTACACAGAACTGTAAACCTACGTTTGACCCACCCTGTATTAATAGCTATTTTACAATAGTATCTTTCTATTTTCCAAACTTGCTGTATTAAAAAAGATGTTGCTTTATAATTAGAAACTAAAACAAAATCTTAATTTTTCATATATATTATATGCAGGTAATGTGAAGTTTTCTAATCTGTGAAATTATCTATTTTTAAATCAGAAAATAAGGGTAATGTTGAAGCCAGACAAACCCCATTTCCACACAGTTGGGAAGAGCAAGCCTCATGCTCATTACTGTGCTGCTTATGTTCTCGGGTTTCCAGAGTCACCAAAAACAATGCAATCTTTCCAAGGAGATAAAAAGTGAACTAGAAATATAGTGAAGTGCTCACTGCCCTGAGATTCTACTATATTTGAATTGTCCCGGCTCTTGAAAGAATTTGTTCTGCTCCCCAGAACCATCCCTGGATCATTATCAAAAAGCAGTTTGCACCTTCATCCCTTTGCAGAAGTAGGTTTGGAATCCCAAAGCATTCTTGCCTGTGCATTTTTCTATGGCTTAAAATAACCTCTGAATTTGGTGGAAACCATCATGTGAACATTTAGCATCCTATCTTCCCCTGCTGCAATTATCTAGTTTTGCTTTCCTCTAGTATTAAATAAGTCATATGACATCCTTCCTCAGCTGCCATTAAGGGTCCCCTTTACCTGCCAAATCAGGTCTCCACCTGCCTCAAAAGCTTCCACGGTCTGACTCCAGCTGACTTTCCAATCTTATCTCTTGCTGCTCCCACAACAATCCCCCACGTGGATTTCTCGCCACTTTCAAGCTGTACTCCATCATCTCTTGACTCCCTGGTCTTGTTTGTTGGTGGTCTCTTCCCCTGCGACTTCTTCCTCACGTCTCAGCCCATACAAATCCCATCCAGCTTCCAGCGCCCAGGTCCCCTGCTGCCTCCTTGGTGCAGCATTTCAGCTCTCCTCAAAGAGAAGGGTTTCCTTTCTTTGGACCCCCAGCACTTTGGGCTGGTTCTCTCCTTAAAACACTCATTTCTCTACTTTATACTAAAAATGGTAATGAGATACCAGGACATCCAACTTTTTTCTACCAACAGTGCCTACCATACATGAGGTCATTTTTGAACTGAACACAGCCAGAAAGGAAACAGAACACGTTAGCATTGATATAGGACATTAATATACAAAGTGTATCCACGTAATTATCCCAAGTAATCCTCACAATCCCACATGCTGATTATCCCCACTTCGTAGATGGAGAGACCAAGGCTGACCCGCCAGGGTGACCTCAGAACTTGCCAGTGGTGGTTTATCTACCAAACAGATCTGCTAACATTTTACTCCAAACTATTTCATTGCTGTGCTCCTTGGCTGCCCACCTTCCTTAATTAACCTGCTTCTTGGACAGGCTGGCCCTGCATCAGCAAAGACAACAGCTTCCCCTCATGAATGAGTCCCCGGGAAGAAGGTTATAAAGAGCTCCCTGTGACTGCTGGAGTCAGGTTGGCAGAGAAGCCACTCATCCTTAAAGCTCACACATATTAAAGAGTTTGTGAGTTCACATGGCCTGTCTCATCACTCACACACCACATCCCCTCTCACTTTCCAGTCTTCTGTCACCTTCAGAAGGAACCCAGATGGAGTCTGTTCCAGAGACTCTCTGCTGGAAGCAGGGCCAAGTCAGAGCTCTGAGCAGGCAGGTCAGCTCTGAGGACACAGCATTGGCCCTGATCCTCACGGTGTGCCCCTGTTGTTCTGACATAGAAATCTTCCAAATTACAGTTTTTCCTTTGGGTTGCAGACTTACAGAAGTCATTCTTTCAATAAACATTTATTTAAGCCCTACTATAGGACAGGGCTCTGAAGGTTAAGGAAGAAGGCAGACCCATACTCTGACTCATGGAGTGCTGTTATCTTTGCAGAAAGCCCTTTCTTATACATGACCATTGTCAGCTCAGGCTGCTATAAAACAATACCACTGACTGTATAGTTAATCAACAGATATGTATTTCTTATGCTCTGGAGGCTAGAAGTCCAAGACCAAGGTGCTGGCTGATTTGGTTGCTCGTAAGGGCTCTCTTCCTAGTTTGCAGATAGATATCTTCTCGCTCTATCTTTACACAGCAGAGAGAGATCATCTCTCTCATATCTCTTCCTATAAAGACACCAATCCCACCACAGATCCCCATCCTCACAACCTCATCTCAGCCTAATTACTTCCCAAAGACTCATCTCCAAATACCATTGCATTGGGCTTTAGGCTTCCACATAAGAATTCTGGGCGGACACAGAGAATCAGTTTGTAATAACAAGCACCCAAAGAAGGTGCTCAAAACCCCAGTAAACTACCACTTAGTAGCAGGAGTCCTCTATTAATTCATTTCTTCATTCAACAAGTATTTATTGAAGGTTTATTTTGTGCCAGATTGTGCCATTTCACTGAACTGCACTTTTAAGAAATGGCCAACCAGCCCTGGCCTGTTAGCTCAGTAGGTAGAGCATCATATCAAAAACCAAGGTTGCAGGTTTGGTCCCCGGTTAGGGCAGAAATGGGATACATGGGAAGCAAAAACTGAATGAACAACTAAGTGAAACATCAAATGATTGCTTTCCTCTCTCTTCCTCCCTTATTTTCTCTGTCTCTTTAAAATCAATCAGTAAATTAAAAAAAAATGGCCAACCCATTTTATGTCATGTTTTAAAATTTGAACTGTCTTTCCTAAAACGGTCTAATTTTACTCTTTTCCCCATGTTATATTGCTGTTTAAAACCAAAAGTGTAATGTCAATATATCACAGTCATGATAGAACCAAATGAACGGGAAACGCGCTCATGCACTCACTCAGTCAACAACAGCATCATTAACCCCAGCTTTGTGGGACTCGCTGAAAATGTAAGAGGAGTAAAACCTCCTCCACGTGGGCCGCTCTCAGATGAAGGAGACCAATGAGAACTCAGAGGAAGGAAGGCCGACCCGTGCCCGTATGTGCGCACGCTTCCGCTAGGCTGACTCCTGAGCTCCCGCATGGTGATTCCAACCCAGCAGGTCTGACTCAGAACTCCAGAATCTGCACAGATCACATGCTACTGGGCTGGTTCTCACTCAGGTGGCAAAGAACAGACAAGGAAGTCAGGGCCTCACCAGGCAAAGCATGAGGAACCTCTGCATGAGAAACCAACATGTTTAAAGGTGTGTATCTCCTTCTTGACCTTGGCACCAAGTCTAGATGCACAGAATGTTTCACATGATGCACTATCATTATGACAGATGCAAAAAAGAACAGATTTTAAAGCTGAAGATGCTTTTTTGTTTGAGATTTTATTTATTCATTTTAGAGAGGAGAGAGAGAGGGGAGGGCAGAGGAGCAGGAAGCATCAACTTCCTTATGTGCCTTGACCGGGCAAGCCCAGGGTTTCAAACCAGTGACCACAGCATTCCAGGTCGACACTTTATCTACTGCACCACTACCACAGGTCCGGCTAAAGCTGAAGACTTTTGTCAGGAGCAGAGATATTTACTTCAAAAAGTTCATCTTACCTGTCACTATGCCTTAACTTTACTGCCAAAAGAACTCTTGAGGTGAAAGGCCAGTTTAATTTCACCTCTTCGGGAGAAAAGAGGGAGTAATAGAAGGCTGGTTAATATACAGCTTGGCAGAGTGCTAATGGTCTCACGCCACACGCCATTTCACATAGGCTACTCGACAGCCCTTAGATATCAGGACCCGGTTACTCTCAGACCAAGCTCAATTGAAAGAAGTGCCCAGGCGACAAGTCTATACAAGGTCAGTAACTCACACTGGACCTCAGAAGTCTCTTGCTAGAATTAGCTATTGATACAGGGCATGAGAGTTGTTTACTGGCGATCCAATTACTTGCCTAAGGCACCAAAGCCTCTTTTCATTGGCATTGTAATCCCCAACAGAGATTAATTTATGCCAATGCGTATTAATGCACTTTCACATCAGCTGAAAGTGAATTAGGTAACTTATCGAGTACAAATCTTGCCTGATGTGAATTTGTCACTACAAATCACAGTTCTAGCCAATCTTTTTAAATTTTCTGCACTGGGTATCCATAGAGCGGGAAAATAAATATATTCTGAAATTTCCCCAGAGAACAAGTTTGCTATTATTATTTCTCTGTTATGCTTTCTCCCTTCCAACTGATTGTTAGATCATGGGTAATTTAATCTTCTTTTAAATAGACATGCTCCTATAATAATTTTATTATTAGAAATAATTAGGTACATTAGAACCTCTTTTAAACAGCACTAGATAACATTTCCAAATATTCTATTCAAATATACTTCTACAAGAACATTTACATGGAGGATCCACAAATAATACTAAGAAAATAGGGATTTGGGGATTTTGAGAAAAAACATAGCAAACAACTTTTCTTTAACTGGGATTAACCACACTGTATTAGGTACAAGTCCTTAGGGGAAGAATGGAAACAAAACAGGCAATTAGGATGCTCTCAAGTTCAAAAAAATCCCAGGCCCTGGTTGGTTTCCGCAGTGGATACAGCATAGGCCTGGCGTATGAACGTCCTGGGTTTTATTCCTGGTCAGGGCACACAGTGGAAGCAACCATCTGCTTCTCTCCTCCTCCTCTCTCCCCCTTCTCTCTCTCTTCCCCTCCAACAGCCGGAGGCTCGACTGGTTCAAGTGTCGACCTCGAGAGCTGAGGATAGCTCAGCTGATTCGAGCATTGGCCCAAGACAGGGGTTGCCAGAATTCTGGTCAGGATGCTCGTGGGAGTCTGTCTCACTATCTCCCCTCCTCTCACTTAAAAATTAATTAATTTTTAAAAAGCCCAGCCTACTTCTCTACACAGACGTATCAATTTGGTTTGTCATGTACAACACACACACAATCTTGTTAACAGACACTGAACAGGTGTTTGTATAAAGGAAACTTACACATTCAAAAGGTGTAGACCGGTTTAAAAAGAATAGTCATAAAATCAGAAGTGTTATTAAAACAGGAGACTCCAGCTGGCCAGCCAAAGAGCAGATCCAGCTGCTGACTTACTTTGTTTTCAGTATGCACACCTCTTCCCAGCGCACAGAAATCCATCCATTTCTGCTATTTCTCTGGGCCCTGAATGCATTTGACAGGCCTTGGAAACTAAGACCTGCTTTAGAAACTAACTGGGCAAGATCATGTCCCAGTGGCCATTCATCATAGTTTTTGCACCTAAGATACCAGAAAGGGAGAAAAGGAAACAAACTTATAAGCCCAAAAGGTGGACCAAGAGGCTCCTGGTGGATTTTGAAATACTGGCCGAGATGATAACTTAACTGCCTCCTTGATCACCCTCTAGTTCTCTGCCTTTCTCCTCAAACTCTGAGCAGCTGATTAGTGGATTCTTCCTTACAGTTAGCTATGGCCTCCAACACCCTGAGCTTACATTCTGTAATAACTGCCCCCCTACATTCTGCGCTCTAAACGGCCTACCCTTATCCTCCCTGATGGAGTGAGAAATGCCATGTCCTGAGAGACTGAGTTTGGGTTGGGGTTCCCTCTCCTGATGTGGCCTTCTGTGTTCGTGTTATGATCACAAAATCCTTGTGGTGAAATAAACCCTAATTCACAAGGATTTTGTTCATTCATTTTACAAATATTTAAGGTGCACGTACAAAACCCAGACATCAATTTGGGAGTGAAGATATAGCAGGAAACAAGTAAAAAGGCTCCAGTGTGCCAGGATGCCCTTAGAGAAACACTTCGGGATAATTTCAGAAAGTGGGTCTGTGCCATGAGGATAATAAAAGGGAATGAGAGAGAGAACAGGGCCACTATAGATAGGGCAGCGTCTCTGAGATGGGGAAAGTTAAGCTGAAATATGAGTGAAAATGGAAGGAGAAATCATCCATTCCAATGCATGGAGGAAGCATATATGCAAAGGTCCTGCAGCAGAAACCAGCTTGTACTTTTAAGAACAAGAAGTTGGGCCTAGAGCTGATGAGCATGTGGGAGTGGAAGGGGGGTGACAGCTGAGAAAAAGGCAGGGGCAGATCTTGTAGGGTCAGGAGGCCAGAGAGGCCTGGATTCTGTTCCAAGGCAACAGGACGCCATCGGAAAAGACTAAGTTTGGGGTAGAGGGTGGTGCAGTAGAGGCATGATTGGATTTATTTGTCACAGGATCCCTCTGGCTGCTGCCTGGACAATAGATTATAGGAGCAAAGTAGCGGCAGGGCAGGCCAGTCTGGAGACTACTGCAATTGTGTGAATGAGAAGTGATGGTGGAAAGAACTTTGGGGGCAGCAGTAGAATTGGGGAGAAGCCATCCAATTTTGGATAGACTTGGTGGTAGAATCAGGAAGAAAGGCTAACGAAGGGGCTAACATCATTCAGATCCCAGCACCTCTATCTGGGAACCCTTTTAGTGCTCACACTCCCTGGGCTGACAGTGCATCACTTCCCACTGCTGAACAAGAGCTGGTGGTCAGCATGGCCACCATCCATATTTAACATATTTAATAACACCATAGCCAGTATTTGTTAAAAGAGCAGTGTTAGCATCTGCGTTCTGCATGTAACTATGTGACCTCAAAACAGAACCTGCTCCTCTCTGAGGCTCAGCGATCTCTAGTGGGCAGTTAACTGACAGACTTCCTCGAAAGCACAGGCACCAGGAGTTGTGGTCCATCACAGTCATCTCTCCTTCGGTCCTCTGAAGTCACAACTATCAATAACCAGAACGATCACCGGCAATTATTAGGCATTTGCTATGTACTAGGCACTATACTAAAGACTTTTTATATCTTATCTCAATTAATTCTTGTCTCAACACAATGGAGGATTGTCCCCATTTCATGGACAAAACAAATGAGACAGAGGTTAAATAAGTTGTCCAAGGACAGAAGCTAGTAAAAAGATAAACTGAAATATAAACTCAGACTACATAAACCTAGGATCTAGGCCATCTTGATTTACAGCAGTGGTTCTTAACCTTTCATGATGTACTGAACCCATCAGTTTCATATGCGCATTCACCGAACCCTTCTTTAGTGATAAATATGATTTTTTTTTCCAAATTCAAGACATAGGTATATGTTTTTTTACTGGTGCACAAAATGAGCCGTGCATGAACATCATCTTGCTCAAAGAACAAAACCAACAAAGTGCATGAACTCACAACAAATTATGGTATTACTTTATTCTGTCCTCCGCGGCAGAGGCTTCTCCGAACCCCTGAGACCAACTCATCGAATCCCTAGGGTTCTATAGAACCCAGGTTAAGAACCACTGATTTACAGCCTTCCTGTAATCAGCAAACCTGCTACTTCCTCTTCTGCCCGCTTCAGATCAGATCCTGTCTCTGAGCCACCAAGCCATGCATCCCAGAACTACTTCCTCCCTTCTATAAGGCAAGTGTCTCCACGTTGTTTAGCCATACTTCAAATAAAGGGTTCCTAAGCTCCTCATCCCTCCCCTCCACAGGATGCTCTCTGGTGTGACACCTCCTCTTAAAATATGAACAATCCTCCACTTGTGGCCCAACTATCACAAAGTTCCCTGAGATTATTCCTTTCCATTGAACAGACATTAATTTATTAATATATAGCTTAAGATTGTACCAGTATTTTCTTTGTGTTCTGTATAAAATACCATGTGGGGCCTGACCTGTGGTGGCGCAGTGGATAAAGCGTCGACCTGGGAACACTGAGGTCGCCAGTTCAAAACCCTGCACTGGTCTGGTCAAGGCACATATGGGAGTTGATGCTTCTAGCTCCTCCCCCCTTTCTCTCTCTCTCTCTCTCTCTCTCTCTCTCTCACACACACACACACACACACACGCTGTGTCTCCTCTCTAAAATGAATAAATAAAAATTTTAAAAAAAATACCATGTGGGGAATTTCTGGTGAGCCAGTATAGGGTTGTCAACCAGAAAATGGGTACTGGGACTAGGAAGTTTGTGTTCAAGTCCCAGCTATGCCATTAAGCAGCAACGTGACTTTAGGTAAATCGTGTAATCTATTGGTATCTCCTCTCTCCATCTGTACAAGGGAAGTAATAATACCTATTTTGTGGGATTGTGGTAAGGATCAAGTAATAGCATTTAGGTATATAACAATTGTAAATCTTAGCAAATTATTATTTTTATGGCAAAAAAAAAAGACAATCTGATGGAGTGGAATTGACACAGGGAAAAAAGACCCCATGACAGACTATTGCACAAGAAACATCACCTGTCTCCTGTAACTGAATCCCAAACCCAGACCTACTCATCACAAACAACATATTGGTCAAACATGCAGGCTCTGACACTGGACAGCTTCACTAGATACCAGCTGTGGACCCTTGAACAACGTTCTTGATCCCAATAAGCTCCATTTCCTTCAGGATAAATGGAACTGGTAGAATACCCTGTTGGCAGGAGTGTGAGAAGGACACAAAACCATGCATACCCAGTAGCCACCGCATTGCCTGGCACATGGAGTAGTGGTGATAACTACCGTCCTCCGTGCGGTTGGCACATATTCTTTAAGCACCTATTCCATGTTGTGCAAGATTCCAGAAGCTTAGACTCAGCAGTGAATACATTCCCTGCTTATATTCTGATACAAGAAGACTGACAAGCAAACAAATAAATGGGCAGGTGGTGGTAAGTGCTTTGAGGAAAAATAAAGCCAGATAAAGGGATGGAAAGTGCCACTTTATACAGGGTCATCAGGGAAGCTCTCTCTGATGTCCAGAAAGTGTCACCAAGCACAAGTTTTGTCCCCATCCCATTTTGAATTCAGGAGTGGAGAAATGGTTTTATCTCTACACCTGAGTTTGAGCTAACTCTTTATTTATTTATTTATTTACTTATTAGATTTTATTTATTCATTTTTATTAGAGAGAGAGAGAGAGGAAAGACATAGAGAGAATGGGAGGAGGAGCAGGAAGCATCAACTTCCATATGTGCCTTGACCAGGCAAGTCCAGGGTTTTGAACTGGTGACCTCAGTGTTCCAGGTCAATGCTTTATTCACTGCGCCAGCACAGGTTAGGTGTAACTCTTATTATTTATAGATAAGTTCGTGTTAATATGGCTTGTTAACAGTTAAAAACTAATTTCCATTTGGCAGCACTCAAATGAATAAAACGTCACCAGGAAGAACAAGTGGAACATGACTCACTGGAGGCTACACACAGAGCATGGGAAATGCAAGGCTATGACGTCACCAGGAAGAACAAGTGGAACATGACTCACTGGAGGCTACACACAGAGCATGGGGAATGCAAGGCTATGACCCTGGGCCACCACTGCAGCAAGAAGCCAAGACAGCACGTGTTCCCAGGTACTTAGGAAGAGAGAGATAGTCTACATAAGGAATACACACCCTTGATCTACTAGTCCATTTGAAAAGTAACTGTGCTTTTTTTTTCAAACCAGCCAAAAATAAATGAAGAACATGGACTGTACTGAAACATTTCAAGTTAGAAATCCTTTCCTATTGAGATCTTGCATGCTTCTGGCATTAGAAGGCTGGGAAAGTAGAGCTAATCTCATGTTTTCTCTGCCATTTTACACTGAGGCTCCTAAGAGTTTTCTGATATACCTGTAACATTGACATTCAATCAATCCAGCAGGCATTTATTGAACTCCCACTGCATACCAGGATACCAAAGTAGAATATGACCAATATCAAAAACGAGCTCACAATCAAGTAGGGAAGACAGTTGGATAAACAAATCATTGCAACCACACAGGGTGAGTGAAGTAATGTGAGTATAATTAAGGTATGGGCAGGAACGAAGTGGGGGAGGCATCAAGGAATGCCTCCCAGAACTGGCAAATGAACTGGGCTTTGAAAAACGGTAAGTGGGAAAAGTGGGCGAAAAAAATCACGCCAGACAGAGGTAGCAGCATGAATGGGAACATCCAGTTCTGAAGCAGCACGGCACCTTCAGACAAGCTGCAGACAGAACTGTGGATTTCAGAGGCATAAAGTAGACATCAAGAGAAGAGGCTGAAAAGCAAGGTAGGGCTCAGACCTTGAAGAATCTGGTTGTGCCTCTTATTTTCATACATTTTAAAAGGGTACTAATTGGCTGTCCATTTAAAAATATTTACTTTAAAAAATTCTGTTAATTTTGTTCCTCACAGTCATTCACACATTCATTTCTTACTTTAACAACTTGTTATTCATGGCCTGAGATCTTCCCTTATCCTACTCCCTCTAGCATTATACCTTAGTGTAGGAACCTGAAGTTATGACAGATGAAGGGCAACAGATGAATAACACTGTCAATTAATCTAGCCATCCATATGCCAAGAGTAGAAACCCTAAGACGAAGCAGTTCAGTCTAACACCATCATTATTATGCCTTAAAACTCAAGCCAAAAGAAATGAGATAAAAATTTCTCTCTCAAGACCAAAGAGTAGAGATCATGTGACAGCTTTTATCACGGGGAATGCCATGCATTGTTCAGTTTCCAGAACCCTCTCAGGAAGACAGTTTTAAGCAGGAATTTCTTACTTTTATATCTATATCTATAGATCTATATATAGATCTACATATAGATCTATATATAGATAGATATGTTACATTTAATTCAGATCAAATAGTAATGTTTCACTGAAATATAAAGGGAGTCATATTAAAGTATAATTTATTCTAGTCGATTTTTAACAAAAAATAAAATGATGGTAATAAATAAATACATAAATAAGTACATAAAGGACATACAAGTTGCTTTAAAAGCTTTTATTCTTCTATGGGAAAAAAGGAATTGTGGTGAATCTTTAATAATCCCTCATTTGCCATAGCCTGCTCAGGGTCATTGCCACTATCCTCCATCCTATTCAGATGACAGTTACTGCTAGCTAGCCCACTGGCATTCTTTCCCCCATAATCCTCAGCCAGGTGCCCAGGCCGCCATTTTGGAGCTCACAAACAAAGTGTGCCATACTTGGTCAGCAGATTTATACCTTCTTCTCACAAAGTCAGATTCTCCCCATTCAAATCCATCCTCAGTCCTTTCACCAGAGTTGTTTTCCTAAGAGTTGAAACTAACCATATCATGTAGCTACATTAAAAGCTTCCACTGGCACCTCATCACTGGAAGGATAAATACAGATTTCTGAGTGCAGTCTAAAAGGCCTTTCACAATCGGGATTCATGTCTCCTTTCTTTCTGACCTCACCCCATCTCTCTTCTCTTTTGAACACTGTAATTCAACTGCCTAAATCATTCCCCTGACACTAAAGCCTTTACCTGGTAAAGGACTACTCATTCCACAAAGTGGAAGTCATGTGTCACCTCTAGGGAAGCCCTTCCTATAGTGGACATCTGCCAGCTTCCACTCCTGCTACTTTAGGACACATCCTTTCCCCACTCTCAGCACATAGGGTTCAAGAGAAGCCACAGGAAAGGTCATCTGACCTAAACCTAGCCAATGAAAATGATATCACCCTGGACACAGGGACTGGTTTAAAGACAGACATGTGATACCACTAGGCCAGAATACCTTCTCCCCAGGACTCCTCCACACTCCTAGGAAAGGAGCGTGAATAAAAAAAATCTGATAAAAAGTCATCCTGCAGCTATAGTGACCATTTTTACCATCATATAGAAATAGCGTGCAGAAAAATAAAGCCTTTACCAAGGAAGAAATAGTTAAGGCAAGAAGAATAAGAGGCATATTTCTCTTTTTTTAAGATTTATTTATTGATTTTACTCATTGATTTTAGAGAGAGGAGAGAGAGAGACAAAGGGGAGAGAGGAGGAGCAAAAAGCAGTTGCTTCTTGTATGTGCCTTGACGGGGCAAACCCAGGGTTTTGAACTAGCAACCTCAGCATTCCAGGTCAACCCTTTAAGAGGCGTATTTCTAATGGCACTATTTGATCCCTAGAGTTAATGGTGAGTTTTCTTTTATTTTCTTTTTTTCTTTTTTTTACAGGGACAGAGTCAGAGAGAGGGACAGATATGGACAGACAGACAGGAAGGGAGAGAGATAAGAAGCATCAATTCTTCATTATGGCACCTTATTTGCTCATTGATTGCTTTCTCAAATGTGCCTTGACTAGTGTGCTCCAGCAAAGCAAGTGACCCCTTGCTCAAGCCAGCGACCTTGGGCTCAAGCCAGCAACTTTGGGCTTCAAGCCAGTAACCCATGATCAAGCTGGTGAGCCCATGCTCAAGCTGGATGAGCCCGTGCTCAAGCCAGCGACCTCGGGGTTTCAAACATGGGTCCTCTGCATCCCAGTCCGATGCTCTGAGCCACTGCCTGGTCAGGCAAATGTTGAGTTTTCATTTGCAAGAGAAAAGGATCTAACTGATATATGTATTCCCTTAGTGTGTCTAGGAAGAATCACTATTTCATACCCTTGGTGATCCCATCTAGCAATTATCACATCTTCTCATAATTTATTTGTTTACACAGCTATATCCACTACTATGAGCAGTGGTCTTCATCTCTGGGACACCAGTGCTGGACACAGTTAGTTGGGATACCTGCTGAATGAAGGGGCCAAAAATAAACCCCCCTCATTTCTGGTTTTCTCATCCCTTTAGTGGAAAATTTCTCAGAAAACTGTGACATTCAAGTGCCAGTGGGTCCCACATTTTCCTACCCTCTTCAATTTGCTCTCATAATTTCCAATGAAACCAAAGGTAGTGATAGTGCCATCCTAGCATTTAAGTCTTTCAAATTGTGAACTGTGCATTTCGGTGGAGATAGGTACCACATCAGAACCTCGAAGGGGTTAGTGTGTTAATAAACGTATTATTAAAATGTTATTTTATATGTAGGAACTGCAGGAAATATTTTGTTTTTAAATATAAATTGTAAAAAATAAAATTCAATCCAATCTTTTTGACTGCTACCGCCAAGGCTCATGTTGCCACACTTTAGCCTCATGCACCAGCCCCTCCTCCTCAGACCCTGATGTTGCAGAATCACAAATAATTGCTCCTACTCCCCAGTCCACTTGGCTCTGTAGCTAGGAAAACATGCCCCTCCAGTGACCTAAACAGCAGCACTAACCATGTCTGTCACCTTAGAATAGTCACGTTGGTTTAGAAAAAGTAAATGTACATCATGATATAGGTATGTGGCAATCAAAGTGAATTATATTTGCAATCAAAATATGATCCAGGCCCTGGCTGACTGGCTCAGGGGATAGAGCGCCAGCCCAGTGTATGGACATTCTGGGTTCGATTCCCAGTCAGGACATACATAAGAAGCAATCATCTCCTTCTCTCTTCCCCTCCCCTTTCTCTTACTCTTCCCCTCTCACAGCCAGTGGCTCAATTGGTCTGCATCAGCCCAGCCACTGAGGATAGCTTAGTTGGTCTGAGCGTTGGCCCTAGGTGCTAAACACAGCTCAGTACTCATGCATCGGCTCCAGAGGGCATTTCCAAGTGGATGCTGGTCAGGAAACAGGCAGGAGTCTGTCTATCTCCCCTCCTTTCACCTTCACTGTGGCCAATTTCAAGCTACTGGTGTGATGTCATATCACTATGCTCAGTGCACCTCGCTATATAGTATTTCACCACTGTAGACAACACAGATGTGAATAGAGCAAGGTTAATGGCAAAAATCAGGAAAACAATGAAGGAATGAGTTTTTAGTATTTATTTTCTTTGTCTTTGGATATAATTTATTTAGTTATAATTTCATGAAGTTTACTTTTTTTTTAGTAATGACTGTATTTAACTACCTACTCACAAAATTCTTTAAGATTTAATGTTTGGCACTCACAAGTCATTATGAGCCAACTCTCACACACCGCTGGTGCCAGGTCTTGTTTGGATAACAGATAGTCTCTGCCCACGAAAAGTTCTCAGTCCCATAAGAGAGAGAGGTGTACAAAGAAATGGCAACAAAGTAGAAGGTGCTAAGAGGACAACTACAAAACACCAAGAGCATAAGCATAAACAAGCCTGAGAGAAGAGTCTGGAGAAATTCAGAAAATGTTGTGCAAAAGATGCAACATTTTATCTGAATCTCAAACATGCTTAGAGGTGGATAGAGAAAAGAATGCAAGCACCAAGACAGAGCCATTAGCATCCCAGTCCAAGGCATAGCACAGGCAAGAGGGGCAATTTACGATAGAGTTGAGTATTCTCTGAAGGAGAAATAAGAAATAAATGTTCAAGTTCAAACTCCCCTCCATGAGAATGGTCTTAAGGGACTCCAATCACATGATTCTTTTTTTATTTGTTTATTTTAGTGAGAGGAGGTGAGGCAGAGAGACAGACTCCCACATGTGCCCCCAGTGGCACCCACCCTACAAGCCCACTAGGGGGCGATGCTCTGCCCATCTGGGGCTGTTGCTGTATTGCAACCAGAGCCAACTTGCTCAAGCCAATTAAGCCATGGGTGAGGGAGGAGTATAAAGAGAAGGTAAGCGGTGGAGAAGCAGATGGTCACTTCTCCTATGTGCCCTGACCAGGAATCAAATACAGGACTTCCATACACCAGGCCAATGCTCTACCACTGAGCCAACCAGCCAGGGCCCCAATCACATGATTCATAAAAAGCAGATTATTACAAATATTTTAATATTTATGTGCCAGTTAACATTCCAGGGGAGATAGGAGCTTCGTGAAATAAATAAGAGATTGAAAAACTGAATAAGATGCCATACCCACCCTTGATCTTCTCACAAGAGTCACAGAGCAATAGTAAGAGAAAGGCCATCCTCACATTCGCTCTTGTATGAAGAGCATAGACACCTTGAGGGAGGCTGCAGTGAACTGTGTGATGCTCCTCTCAGATCTCCCTTCAGTGGTGAAGGAATTACTCCCCAGAAGCTAGAATAAAACTGGAAGATGGCCTTCAATGGTCAGTCCTCTTTGAAAATGGCCTCTACTGAAGAAAGTAACCTGTGCATGGTTGCAGCCCCTCCCCAGGGAAGCTCATGTCTCATAGATAGTCAATGAGAGGCTATAAAATGTTCTGGCCCCTTGAAGTCCTTCAGGAGAACTCTGAAGAAAGCTTGCCATGGGATTTGATGGGAATTTGTTGAGAATGAATCCTCCTTTGTGCCTAGTCCTGATTTCTTCTCCTCCCTTCCACGGGTGTTGAGCCCAATAAAATCCTGCATGCTTATCTCTGTCTCAGTCTCTCTTTCCCATGGAATTCAGTCTGTAACAAGAGCTAACCAAAAAGGGCTCAATTTCTTCATTCACTCACTAAATATTGTTAAACTGTGACCATGTGTCAGACTCTGTGTGGGGCACGTGAGTTTCAAAAGTGAAAAGAATTAATTAAAACATATTGTACAGCCCTTGTTTCATGAAGTGTAGTTGAGAAGATAAATATAAGTCAAACACTCATACCATGAAGGCACACAATGTACAATTACAGAAACACTTATTCTGGGAGAGAAGAGTACAGCTTTGAGTGAGCATGTGATAAAGGCCAAAGTGCGCTGGGCGCTGAGGACCAAGACCTGGAAAGGGTTCTGACATGTTCCCTACTTGCACAATTTTGTAGATGCTGACAGAAGACAGGACTCCAAGGTCATCTGAAAAAAGGACAGATTATTATAGCAACAGCTATAGCTACAGTATCAGTATTTTTGTACCATTTCCCTAAACCCCAATTCCAACAGGTGATGTGAAGAGGGTCAGAGGACACGTGCTCATGACGTGAGCTGTATTTTATGAGGTGAGTGCTGAGCTTAGGGAATCCAAATCTTTTATAAAAGGCAATACGAATGCAGGCACTTTGCTGAAGCAGGGGGACGATCTCTACATTCCAAAGCTGTTCACTGTTCAAATGTTCTTGAAAAGTTAGTCTGGACAGTTAAGTGCAAGACACCCACATTTAGAAACATGCAGAAATACAAGAGAACCATGGAGAACTGTGTCCCAACAAGCAGATATGTAAACCTGTCTCTCTGTTAGATACCTTTACTCTAAGCTCTCTATTCCCTCAATGAAGGCTTACTAGAGGCAGGTTTATGCTGGATGTTTACCTTCTCTAAAATGTGATCTTAGTGGTCTGGTGGCAATGTGCACTTCCTTTTGGTAGAGCATTGTCTTGTAGGCTTCTTGCAGTTAGGACAGAGGATATAGGGATCTCCTATTTTCTCGTTTAAAGGAGTTGTGTAACTTAGAATTTTTGTGTACAGAGGCTACCTGTTAGGTGATGCATGGGCCTGTACTGGTATACTCAGATATCTAGGAACTGAAAGCATTCAGTTGCTATGGAAATTTTTATAGTCTAAGTCTGGTGCTCTAGCTATTGATGCCAAAAAATAGACTTATTAGTAACCAGAAAATAGACTGGTTAGTAACCGAGAAAATACTTATTAGTAACCCAGAATATAGACTTATTAGTAACTAGTTGATGTAAATCCTTGTGGGATATGACCTGGGAGGAGACTAAAAAATGTTCCATCACATGGACACAATGCTTCACTAACATCATTTTTGTAAAATACTCATCCTTTAAACTAGGCTTTCAACATGCAGAGAACATTCTCATTATGTGAGTGGACATGGTAAGATCAAAAATGCTTTACAAATCTCTGAGTTGGGTGGATGTTTATGAGGCCCCATAGCTATGAATGCAATTAGGAGAGTATGAAATTTGTATTTAGAGCAAACATTTTGGAATTATTCTAGCATGTTTCCACTCTCTATGATAAAACACATTCCTGGGTAATTTTTATAAGATAAATGTATCATTTTCCCTCAGATATACCCTATGTAATAGTGTACTATTGTACTATGAGATACAACATAAAATGCTTTAGAGCAGTGGTTCTCAAAGTGTGTCTCCCCTCCAACACCACCAGGAGCAACCATGTAACCTGGGAACTTGTCAGATGCGAGCTCTCAGGTCCCACCTAGACCTACTGAATCAGAAACTCTAGGGTGGAGCCCAAGGGTCTGCGGTCAACAAGCCTTCCAGGGGATCCTAAGTACGTTAAAGTAAGGAACCACTGCTATGGAATAGTCTGAGGTTGTTTTAAAGATAAACAGAACTGTTAAATCCAAGGTAAACAAATGCGTCCTGTCAACATTCAGCTGTGTCATTTTAACTTTAATCTGAACCTTTCCTCCAACTGCCATAAAAGAAAATTGTTAATTTTTATTTTATTTTGCAGTTTAACAGCCTAAGCAATAAACCCAGCCGTCTGAGTTATCTCTCTTATCAAAATAAAGCAGGTTCTGTTCGGGTGTGATATACAGTGGCAACCATAAGATTCAAAGAAAATCAATATGCAAATCAATACATTTAACTCCAAGTCTCATCTGTCAAGACTTTCATATAAACTGGCTTAATTAGGAACGCAGTGAAATGCAAGAATAGGCCTAACTCAATATCCCATGCTCAAGCTTTATCGATAATGCACAATTTTCCAGAAGAAGACACAGGGATCAATAGCAAAGCTGTCTTGTGTTAGAAACCTGGAGGCTCAGCTTTATTCAGAGACAATTTGGTAATTCATCCTACCATATGTCCACAAGTGGGAGCTTACAAATGAATAAAAATTTTACTTCTGTTTATACAGGACCCTTATCATTAAAAGCTAGACTAATTTTTAAAAGCTGATACTTCTTAAGATTACATGATCCAGAGGAAGCCAATGCTGTGGTCTCAACAGTGGCTTCCCATTAGAATGAGCTCATTAAAAGGCCCCAGAATCAAGCCACACACCCGAGACCAGTAGTTTTTAAATTTTAGCATGCATCAGAAGCAAGCAGAAAGCTTGTTAAAACACACAAAACCACACCTTGATAACCACTGCCCCAGACAGACTAAATCAGAATCTTTGGGGCTGGGAACGCAATAACAGCATTTTCTAAACTGTGAAAGACAATTCCAACAGCCAAGGTCAAAATCACCAGTACACGGGCCAACTCAACCTGCACACACGTCGACGGGGAATCCTCCAACATAAAATGGGAAAGGAAAGAAAGAAGGAAGGAAGGAAAAGAAGGAAGGAGGAAGGGAACAAGGGAGGAAGGGAGGGAGGAATGGAGGGAGGAAGGGAGGGAGGGAGGGAGGGGAAAGAAGAAGAAATACCTAGAAAATTTATTTGTGAGCATGAGATGAGGGAGAGTTACCCAAAATGTCCAAAGTTCATTAACGCAAATAAGAATTCACATTTCAAACTGTTCCCAGTCGCTGGAGAACTGGAGAACTGGAGAAGGACGCCAATGTTGGTAGCACGCACAAAATATCATAATCCTGTGCAATATACCAATCACTAGAGAAGATCAGTCATCTCAGCAGGTCTCACCTGCATATGGAATGAGGCCACTGTTGTCACATAACAGAGGTCACCAGAAGGGACTGAACCAGGAGAGCTGGGTAGAGTAGAAATTGTGTCTGAGTTTAACATGTATCTGTCTTAGGAAAGGGAAGGGAAAACTATTATAGCCAGAAATCAAGACATTAAGTGAAGATTCTAAGAAGAGAGAGAGGAGACAAAAATCAGATCTGCTGGGAAGTTGGGAGCAGAACTATTAGATGGATTAGATGAATGTGCTTAGTTGCAAAGCTGAGTAAGAAAGTGACCTTAATATGTAGTTCATCTGGCCCAAGAGTATGGGAGCAGTTCATTGAGATACAGTGGTAAATCAACATAATATAATAACAACAGCAATATCTAAAACTTCCTGAGCCTTTTATATGGGCCAGGCACAGTTCTAAGAGCTTTGCATATATTAACTCAATTCACACAATCCATAGGATGGAGACAGTCCAAGGCGCAGAGAGATGAAGTAACTTGCCCAAGGTCACACAGAGCTGTTCTGGTAGAGCCATGAGTTGCACTGGCAGCCTGGCTCCCTCATGCATGTTCCTAAACATGCCAGAACTCTTTGTATACCTCTTTGCCTTGCACAAGGACACCAGCAGAAACTGTTTACACACCCCTAACATCTGTAAGAGTATCTGCCATTACTGACTATCAAGTTCAAGAGAAAGATGTTTAATTCTATCTGTCATGTTAAATACATACTCTGAATATTTGAAGCACTTAGTATTTTCAGGAATCTAACTTTTCCTCTAAAACCACACAATGACAAACTCTAAAAATGACAAGATACTATTGCTCCTTTACCATTCCTTAGCTCTATTGAAAAGAAATGATAAAAACAGAGGGGGGAAAAGCATGGAAAAATCTCAAGTAATCATGACTTTCCATATTGAATCTTTTGTGGCATACAAATTATTACAATCACTGAAATAAAAGAATAAAAACACAACATTTTGGTGTTTAATTTGGGGACCTGTAATAAAAGATTGCAAATCCTAAGTGGATTATGTAGAAGAAAACAATGAACGAATAATAAATGAATGTACTTCACTACAAAATACAGTGGGCAGTGGTTAGCAGGGAGAGGGAAATGTGGGGGGTGAAGTGGGGAGAAAGGAGTAAAGAGGACAAATATAAGGTGACGGAAAATGATTTGACCTATATGGAACATAGTCAACAGTTCAAATGCTATAGAAATATTTAACTGAAACCTATGTACTCTTATTGATCAATGTCACTCCATTAAATTTAATTTTCTGAATAAAAAAATAAAAAATAAATAAAATAAAACAAAGTGGCCTAAATGAATCTTGCCCAAGAATCTAAAAGGGTCTCAGAAATTGTTGGTGGCAGATTTCATCACAGCCACCGCCTGACTCTGCCAATGCCTACTGTAATATCAGCTTATTTCAATCGCGTGATGATTTACATTACACATTTATGCATTTGTTTACTGTTAGTCTCTCTGCTAGACAGAAGTTCAATGAGAGCAAGAACTTTGTTTTATTTCTATGATACGCCGCCTTTTTTAGAACAGGGCCTATAACATAGTCAGTGATTAATAAATATTTCTTAAATGGATGGATCCAATTGCCCTCCTCCCTAAAGAAGCAATAGCGATGCTGATGTGCACTGCTGCATCAGAAGAGCTAATATAGTGCCCACTCACACCGCACAGGGGTGAGTACATCGTCCTGAAGCTCAGTACTGTATGTGTATGTGTGTGCCTTAAAGATAATCCAACTAGGTACTCAGTAACCATGTTTTTAGGCCTAAGAGCTAAAATAGTGCCCACTCCCACTGCACAGGGGTGAGTACATCGTCCTGAAGCACAGTACTGTGTGTATGTGTGTACCTTAAAAATAATTCTTCCAACTATGCACTCTGTAACCATGTTTCTATGCTTCTATCTAACAGGAAATATAAGACACTATTAAATGTTCATTTACAAAGAGGTACACTGAATTATTCATACGAGTAAAATATTTAAGACAACCTAAATATCCAAAAGGAACATAGTAGTAAAATAAATTATGATATTTGCACACAATGGAACTTTTAATGATGGGGCAAGGCTCACAATACAATGTAAAACAACAGGAACAGAAAATAAAACCTTACATATCCTGCCAATCCAAACACGTAAGCTCGTAGATGGGCATACAGAAAAGAGACTTCAAGGAAACTCATAATAATGCATTCCTGATAGTTTTCTCTGGCTGTGAGAATGTGATGAATTGTATTCATCTTTATGCATAGTGACATTTTTCAAGCTATCTACCATTTACCAAAAAAAAAAAAAAAAGATTTTTAAAAAGGAGACATAATTTTATCGTAGTTCAGTGCAACAAAAAAATGATCACAACTAAGGCAAAAGTGAATGCATAAAATTGTTTTTCCACTTTTTTTTTTTTTACAGGTACAGAGAGAGAGTCAGATAGAGGGATAGATAGGGACAGACAGACAGGAACAGAGAGAGGTGAGAAGCATCAATCATTAGTTTTTCATTGCCGTTGCGACACCATAGTTGTTCATTGATTGCTTTCTCACATGTGCCTTGACTGCGGGCCTTCAGCAGACCGAGCCACCCCTTGCTGGAGCCAGCAACCTTGGGTCCAAGCTGGTGAGCTTTGCTCAAGCCAGATGGGCCCGCGCTCAAGCTGGCCAGCTCGGGTCTCGAACCTGGGTCCTCCGCATCCCAGTCCGACACTCTATCCACTGCGCCATCGCCTGGTCAGGCTAAATGCATAAAATTTTTTCTTTCCTTCTCATGAACAAATATATTTTTCTGAAATGTGAGCTTATAGAAATAAGCACTTCACCTAATGGCATAAACACTTCCATTGATATGTTAACCAGTAGTTTTCAAACTTGTACTTGTCTACAGCAGGTTTTTCTTTCAAATAAAGCCTTAACTGGCATAGCAACACGTACAAGGGAAACCTAACTCTTCTGTTTAAGTTGGGGTAACTGACACCTAGTTTGTCAAAGCCACCAACTTTCTTCTGTCCCTAAAAGTCTATTCCTGGGGTCTGAGCTCTTAGAAGAAAACTCAGAAGACACCACACTGGAAATTCAGCAAATAAAAATCTTTTCCACACCATTTCTCAAAGCTCACACTATGGTCCTCTTCAGCCCATGGGTGATGGATAACCATGCTCTGGCTCTTTCTGAGTAATAGGATTTGTTCTCATGCATAATAGTTGCACAGTATTGTGCTAGATTTGCCATCATAAGCTTCTTCAGATTTGTCCACTCTAACATTCACATTTCATGGCACCAAAAGAACACAAAGATTCTAAATCTTAGACAGTGGTGGGATTCAAGTAATTAACCACTGGCTTTCTGTCCTAATGACCATTTTAAGTATAAAAAAAGGATATATCAAAAAATAGTTTACTATTTCATGCTTTTAATACTTAAATAACAATAAAAGAGGCACACAAAACTAGATTACATTATAAGAAAGTTTTAAAATATTAATAAAAAATATTAAATAATACCTGACAAAAAAACAATAAAACTGTTATTTAAAATATTTCCATATTGCTTCTTGATTGGCATCCTCACTTGCAATTTTCTTCACTTTTATCCGAGCATCATGGGCTGTGTGGATGGAAGGAACATTACTACGGGCACTTAGAATACACTCTTGCACAGATGAACGTTAAAAAGAATAAGGAATGTAACTTGTGATTTCCACATTGGGCGGCTGCCCAGGCATCCACATTAGAGAGAACCCTGATTACAAGTGCCATTTTAACAACAGGTTCACTGAACTCAACAAAAAAATTAGGCATTGGTTCTGCCAAACTGGTGCGAACCAGATGAATCCCACCACTGGTCTTAGACCAGAAATGATTCTTTAGCATTTGTTTAATATTTTTATTTAATACCTTGACTGTTGTGACCACAGCACACTTGAAGGAATTCAGTCCAGACTATTTGGATTTTTCATTACACATATAGCTGATTTAAAGCTAATTGGTATAAGACCCAACTCCTTGTCCCCCTCACCTCAGGGCAGTGGTATCTAAACTGTGTTCCCTAGATTTCATTGCTCCCAGGAGATGCCGAGGATCAAAGGCAGGGTAATGGGGGACAGTGGAGCAGGTATATATGCTTCCTCTCTTCCGTTTCAGTGAGAGCAATCCCATTCTTATATGGCTTATCTGTTAGCGGTTCAGACTGATAAAACTTGAATTTGAAAATGACTACTTTAAGAGATGCCTATCTCTATGCATTACTGCCCACCAGGACTTGCCCTTGCAGGGAAGCACAGGTAATTTTACCTCCCATAAACTATGCCTGCTAACATTCAGGTGTATAACAGTCAAGTTTATCTCCTTTGTATACTTTCAAAAATATATAAATAGACATTGAGTGTATAATACTAAGTGAAATAAGTCAGACAAAGACAAGTACTATATGAATCCACTTATATATGGAATCTAAAACATCAAACTTGCCATGGCTGGATAGTTCAGTTGGTTAGAGCATCATCCCAATACACCAATGTTGTGGGTTCAATCCCCAGTCAGGGCACATATAAGAATCAATCAATGAATACATAAATGAGTGGAACAACAAATCTCTCTCTCTCTCTCTCTCTCTCTCTCTCTCTCTCCCCTTCCTCTCTATTATCAATAAATAAAAAAATTTAAATAACTTTTTTTAAAAATTAAAACTTATATGAGTGCTTGCCAGTGGCTGAGGACTGAGGGAAATGAAGAGATGCTGACCAAAGGGTACAAACTTTAGTTATAAGATAAATAAGTTCTGGGATCTAAGATACAGCATGATGACTATAGCTAACAATACTGTACTTAATACTTAAAAGTTGCATGAGGCTAGAGCTTTAATGTTCTCATCATAACAACAAAATAGTAATTGGGTGAGGTGAGGTGAGGTGAGGTGAGGTGAGGTGAGGTGAGGTGAGGTGAGGTGAGGTGAGGTGAGGTGAGGGGAGGTGAGGTGAGGTGAGGTGAGGTGAGGTGAGGTGAGGTGAGGTGAGGTGAGGGGAGTGAGGTGAGGTGAGGTGAGGTGAGGTGAGGTGAGGTGAGGTGAAAGATGTATTAACTAACCTTATTGTGGTGAACATTCTGCAATATACATGCATATCAAATCATCACACCTTAAACTTACACAATGTTATATGTACATTTCATGAAGCTGTGAAAAACAGACGTTTATATGTAATTTTTGTAAAACTATATAAACTTGCAGTTTTGATTTTCAGTTGATCATATATCTTGGGCATACTTTCATGCCATTAAATATAAATCTAGATCATTCTTAATCTACAGAATTTCATTGTATAGTTCTATCATAAATCTGTCTATTCTTAAAATAATTTTCTGAACCACTGAGCAGGCAGGCATAGCATTTTGCTGGGTTAGCAAGAGAAGGCCCTTTCCCACACCTGAAATCATGGTTCAGAATTAGTGTGGAGTACCAGTTTTGACTCCGCATTCAGCTACTTCTGACAGCTGAGAATGACCAGCTTAATCAAAGTCTTCTGCAGTCATCATGAACAGTTATTTCTGATCCACAAACAGAGTCACAGCAATTTCATATCCTGGTTAAATGGTGAAATCTTTCCCTTTTTCCTTGGACATAGGTTGTTTTGACTATTCCTGCCAAATCCCATGTTTAATAACGCTGAATTAGTTAAGCGGAAATAAGCTGAATACACTTCAATAGTGTGATCACTCAGCACTGGGCTCCTCGAGAATCCTCCAGTCTCTCCCCTCTCTATCAAGTCTTTAAATGTTGGTGCATCTACCTGAAGGAGTATCTTGATTCAACACAAGTGTCAGAAGAACAGTCCCTGAAGAGAATTGCTTCAGCACTGGCATGTTTTCTGAGTCATGGTTTATGAAATTCCATTCAAAATGACAATGAGCCAAACCTTCTCAAATAACCATCAGAAATCCCTTGATCTGGATTTATGTAAGTACAATGTTTGTGGGACAATTTCTCTGGACATAAACTCAAGCAGCTTTGAAGGGACTGGCTTAACAAAAGATGACTTTGAGGTATTTTAAGTGAAAAAGCATCACACATAAGGGCTAGAGAGGTGATGCCTCTCTCCCACTCCAAGCCACCACTAGTCACTGCAAATTCCTTCATCCATTCACCAAATAAGTGAAAGCATATAACATGCTCATGAACAGAAAAAATTAACATCATTAAAATGTCCACACTACTCAAATCTATCTATAGATTCAATGCAATTCCTATCAAGGTATTAATGGTGTATTTCACAGAACTAGAACAAATATTCCAAGACTTTCTATGGAACCATTAAAGACCCTCAATAGCTTCAGCAATCTTGAGAAAGAAGAATAAAGTTGGACATCAAACTATACTAAAAGGCCATAGGGATAAAAACAGCATGGTACTGGCATGAAAACAGACATATAGATCAATAAAATAAAGAGCCCTGAAATAAACCCATGCCTTTGTGGTTGATTAATAGTTGACAAAAGAGGCAGAAACATACAGTGCAATAAAGACAGTTTATTTATAAGTGATGCTGGGAAACTGAACAGATACATACAAAAAAAAATGAACCTAGACCAACCTTCTTTTCTTCTTTCACCATATATAAGAATAAACTCAAAATGAGTTAAAGACTCAAATCTAAGTCTCAAAACCATAGAAATTCTGGGGGGGGGGGGGGAAACATAGGCTGTAAAATCTAGAACATTTCTCCAAGCAATATTTTTTCTGATATATCTATTGCCTCAGGCAAGGGAAACAAAAGAAAAAATAAACAAATGGGGCTACATCAAACTGAAAAGGTTTTGCATAGCAAAAAAACTATCAAAAACAAAAAACAAAAAGATAACCCACTCAATGGGAGAACCTATTCATCATTGATATATCTGATCAGAGGATAATATCCTAAATTTATATTAAACTTACACAACTCAACACTGAGAAAACAAATTAAAAAATAGATAAAGGACCTGAATAGAGACTTTGCCAAAGAGGACATACATATGGCCAAAAACATAAGAAAAGATGCTCAATGTTATTCATCAGAGAAATGCAAATTAAAACCACAATGAGGGGGCAGCAAGATGGCGATGGAGTAGGCGGATGTTCCAACTTCCACCTGCCAGAAACAAAGGGGATTACAACTTAATTTTACGAACAATCATCTGGAAAAACCAATTTTGGGCTAAACCAAGAGGAATCTATAACCAAAGATCACCAAAGAAGCCACATTGAGACTGGTAGGAAAAGTGGAAATGCAGAGAGGGCTGCCCAGCTCCAAGAAGGGAGCAGCAGCCCAGAGGGACTCGTGTGGTGCTAGGGTTTTACCGGAAAGGGGAGGGTCCTGGGCCCAAGGACTGAAGCTCCAGCCTGCAGCCCTGGAGCCTAGAAGAGGCATATGGACAGTATTTAGCTACAAAACAAGTCAGGATACTGTTTGCAAGAAATAGATTTCTCACACCCAGGATTCGAATTAAAGGAACCCGTGCAGAAAACCTCTTTCACAACCACTCACCCAGGGATCCAGGGGACAGGGAGAGCTGAGAGGACTGGAATAGCAGGAAGAGAGTGTAATCTAGGAGGCACAGGAAGAAACACTTTGAGGGACAGCCACCCTAACCCCTGGGCTGAGTCACTGCCCAAATCTATCTAAAGTGAATATTTTTCCTGGAACCAGCAATACCAGCAAAGGGAAGCAGGTCACCAGCCAAACGGAAGCTCTCCTGCTACACTCAGAGCAGAGTCACTTAGAAGCAGGGAGCCATCAGGGATACAGTATTGGATGCTGAGATCCGAGCTACAATGCCACCCCCACATTGCTTAGTGCTCACCAGAGGGCAGACAGCAGTGAGACACGGGAGCACAGTTCCATCCACTGGGGCAGAAGCTGGAAGCTGGCCACATCCCAAGCACATGAACACAGTCCCGCCCATAGGGGTGCAGTGGAAGCCGAGGAATCTACCCAGGCTTGCAGCCAGGGAGCACCAAAGCAGCCCGTGGGGGCAGAGCTGAGGCCGTGGCAGCCAAGGCTTGTAGCCTAGACTCGTGAATGCAGTCCCACCCACAGGGGCAGGGCAGAGGCCTGGAGCCAGCCCAAACCTGCAGACCAGGCATGCCCACACAGTCTGACCTGCGGAGGCAAGACGAAAGCCACAGTGACCGCAGAGGCGGGCTGGCGCTGGCAACGCCTGTGCCTGAATGCCCGAGGCAGCAGCAGTGGTGGGGGCAGGCCTGCAGACAGACTGCACTTCAGGAACACAAAGGCCACACCAATTGGACTCTTGTGGCCACACTGTTCTGAGGGCTGAAAAGAAAGAAAAATATTAAATTAAATTAAAGATTGGATAGAATTACATCTAAAATTAAGTGGCAAGCCACATCCAATACCTTACCTAACCTCTGATTTATAGTACTGAGCCCAACAAGTAGCCACCAATAAGAGGTGGCAGGAATCAGATCTCAGGGGAACCTGAAGGTTTAAATGAACATCCTCTAGGCCAAAAGTAGATAAAAGCCAGCCTAAGTAGATATTAATGATAGTACTTGGGCTCAGCAGAAGCAGCCACAGGATCTGGATCGCCTGTTGCTCTAAAAATTTAGATAAGGGCCAGTCATAGGCAGCAACCCTCACTGATCTGGGTCAGGCTATAGCCAAGAAGGTCCACGGAGGGCACATCCAGAGGCCAGATACAGATAGCATCACTTCAGGACCTAACAACCCATGTTAGAGTGACATCTTAAGAAAGGGCTCCTCACACCTGAACCAGTTAAGATATAGAACACGGAAAAGTTGCTCTACTAGTTAAGGAGCCCACAACCCAAACAAGCATGAAAATTACAAACAGAAACAATGGAAAAACAGAGGAACATAAGCCATATGAATCAACAACAACAACAAAAATTCCCAGAAGAAAATCTGGATGAAATGGAAGTAATCAAATGACCAAATGCAGAGTTTAAAATAATGATTGTTAGGATGCTTAAGGGTCTCAAACTACAATAGATACACTAAATGAGCACCTAAAAAAAATTGTAAGCATCACAAAGGACACTGAAATCATAAAAGAAAAATCAGACAGAAATAAAAAACACAATATCAGAAATGAAGACTACACTAGAAGAATTAAAAGCAGGCTGGATGAAGCAGAGGATTGAATCAGCGACTTAGAGGACAAGATAAGTGAAAGCAAAACAGCAAAAAGTAAAGAGGATCAAAAAGTCTGAGAAAACTAAGAGAACTCTGTGACAACATGAAGAGAAACAATATCCACATAACAGGGGTTACTGAAAAAGTGAGAAAAAACAATGAATAGAGAACCTGTTTGAAAAAATTATAGCTGAAAATTTCCCTAAATTGACTCAGGAAAGAGTCATACAAGTTCAAGAAGCAGAAAAAAAAAAAAAAACAATTAAAAAAGAATAGAAAGAGACATAACCAAAACACAGCATAATCAAATTACCAAACCTAAAAGATAAAGAAAGAATGCTGAAAGCTGCAAGACAAAAGCAGTCAATCACCTACAAAGGAGCCCTCATAAGGATGACATCCACCTTTTCAACTGAAACATTTTAGGCCAGAATGGAATGGTAAAAAATATACAACGTAACGCAGAACAAGAGTATACAACCAAGACTTCTTTATCCAGCAAGGCTATCATTTAAAATTGAGGGAGAAATATAAAGCTTCCCAGACAAAAAAAAAAAAAAAAAGCCTCAAGGAATTCATTAAAACCAAATCAATGCTACAAGAAATGTTAAGGGGCCTGTAGAAAACAGAACAAAGGGGGGAAAAACTCTAGTAAATGAGGAATATAGATTTAAAGAATAAAATGGAAATAAACAACTACATATCAATCATAACCTTAAATGTAAATGGATTAAATGCTCCAGTTAAAAGACAGAAGGTAACTGCATAGATAAGAAAATAGGACCCATACATATGCTGTCTACAATAGACCCACCTCAAAACAAAACATGCACATAAACTGAAAGTAAAAGGATGGAAAAAATATATTTTATGCAAATGGAAATGAATAAAAAGCTGGGGTAGCAATACTTATATCTGACAAAATGGACTTTAAAACAAATGCTGTAGTAAGAGATAAAGAAGGACACTGCATAATAATAAAGGGAGCAATCCAACAGGAAGATATAACCATTATAAATATCTACGCACCTAATATAAGAGTGCCTAAATATATAAAACAGACTTTGATGGACATAAAGGGCAAAATCAACAGCAATACTATAATAATAGTTGGGGATTTCAATACCCCACTAATATCACTGGATAAATCCTAAAAAAGAAAATTAACAATAAAACAGCAGAATTAAGGGACACACTAGATCAACTGGATTTAATAGATATCTTCAGAACCTTTCACTCTAAAGCAGCAGAATATACATTCTTTCAAGTGCTCATGGTACATTCTCTAGGATAGACCACATGTTAGGGCATAAAATGAGCCTCAACAAATTTAAGAAGATTAGAATCATATCAAGCATCTTCTCTGTCACAATGGCATGAAACTAGAAATCAACTACAATAGAAAAACTGAAAAACATTCAAACACTTGGAAACTAAATAGCATGTTATTAAAAAACAAATGGGTCAACAATGATATCAAGGAAGAAATAAAAAATTTCCTTAAACAAGTGAAAATGAGCATACAACAATTCAAAATTTATGGGACACAGCAAAAGCAGTCCTGATAGGGAAGTTCATAGCATTACAGGTATACCTTAAGAAGCTAGAAAAAGCTCAAATAAACAACTTAACCCAGCTACTAAAACAACTAGAAAAAGAACAGCAAGTAAAGCCCAGAGGAAATAGAAGAAAGGAAATAATAAAGATCAGAGCTGATATAAAAGAAATAGAAGCTAAAAAATCAATACAGAGGATCAAATGAAACCAAGAGCTGGTTTTTGAAAAGGTAAACTAGATTAATAAACCTTTAACAAGACTCACCAAAAATAAGAGAGAGAGAGAAAAAGAGAGAGGGGGCACAAATAAATAAAATTAGAAACGAGAGTAGAGAATTAACAACTGACATAGCAGAAATACAAAGGATTGTAAGAAAATACTATGAAGAAATGTATGCCAAAAAATTAAACAACCTTGATAAAATGGACAAATTCCTTGAAACATATAATCTCTCAAAAATCAATATGGAAGAATCAGAAAAACCTAAATAGATTGATTACAACAAATAAGATAGAAACAGTTATCTAAAACTCCAAAAAAACAAAAGCCCTGGGACAGATGGCTTCACAAGTGAATTCTACCAAACATTCAAAGAAGAACTAACTCCTATCCTTCTCAAGCTATTTCAAAAAATTCAAGAGGAGGGAAGACTTCCAAGCTCCTTTTTTGAGGTGAGCATAATTCTGATTCCAAAACCAGGTAAAAACAACACGAAGAAAGAAAACTATTGGCCAATATCCTTGATGAATTTAGATGCTAAAATTCTCAACAAAATACTAGCAATCCAGATCCAGTAATACATGAAAAAAATCATACATCATGATCAAGTGGCATTTATTTGGGGGTGGGGGGACAAGGCTGGTACAATATTTGCAAATCAATCAATGTGATTCATCACATAAATAAAAGCAAGGAGGAAAAACACATAATAATATCAATAGATGCAGAAAAAACATTTCATAAAATTCAGCACCCATTTAAGATCAAAACTCTTAGCAAAGTGAGAATACAGGGAACATACCTCAACATGATAAAGGCCATTTATGACAGACCCACAGCCGACATCATACTCAATGGACAAAAGTTAAAAGCAATCCCCTTAAGATCAGGAAAAAGGCAGGGATGTCCCCTTTCACCACTCTTATTCAACATAGTTCTGGAAGTCCTAGCCACAGCAATAAGACAACAAGAAGAAATAAAAGGCATCCAAATTGGAAAAGAAGAAGTAAAATTATCATTATTTGCTGATGAAAACCCTAAAATCACAGTAAAAAAACTACTGGACCTGATAAATGAATTCAAAAAGATGGCAGAATATGAAATTAATACTCAGAAATCAGAGGCCTTTTTATACACCAACAATGATCTGTCTGGAAGAGAAATTAAGAAAACAAACCCCTTCACTATTGCAACAAAAATAATAAAAATGAAGTACCTAGGAGTAAATTTAACCAAGGTTAAAGACTTGTACTCGGGAAATTATAAAAAATTGATAAAGCAAATCAAGGAAGATACAAACAAGTGGAAGCATATACATGTTCATGGTTGGGAAGAATAAACATTAAAATGTCTATATTACCCAAAGCAATTTATAAATTCAATGCAATTCCTATTAAAATACCAATGACATACTTCAAAGATATAGAACAAATATTCCAAAAATTCATATGGAATCAAAAGAGAATAGAAACAGCCTCAGCAATCTTGAAAAAGAAGAATAAACTGGGCAGTATCACATTCCCTGATATCAAATTATACTACAAGGCTAAAAACAGCTTGGTACTAGCATAAGAACAGGCATATTGATCAATGGAACAGAACATAGAACTCAGAAATAAACCTGTAACTTTATGGATAATTGATATTTGACAAAGAAAGTAAGAGCATACAATGAATAAAGACAGTCTCTTTAACAAATGGTGTTAGGAAAATTGGACAGCTACCTGCAAAAAAAAATGAAACTAGACCACCAACTTACACCATTCACAAAAATAAACTCAAAATGGATAAAAGACTTAAATGTAAGTCATGAAACCATAAGCATCCCAAAAGAAAACATAGGCAATAAGCTCTCAGAAATCACTCGCAGCAATACATTTGCTGATTTATCTCCACGGGCAAGTGAAATAAAGAAAAGGATAAACAAATGAGACTATATCAAACTAAAAAGCTTTTGCATAACATAAGACAATTTGAAAAAAATAAAAAGACAAACCACACAATGGGGGAACATATTTGACAATACGTCTGATAAGGGGTAAATAACCAAAATTTATAAAGAACTTGTAAAACTCAACACCAGGAAGACAAACAATCCAATCAAAAGATGGGCAAAAGAAATGAATAGACACTTCTCCAAAGAGGACATACAGATGGTCAATAGGCAGATGAAAAAATGTTCAACATTACTAATCATTAGAGGAATGCAAATTAAAACCACAATGAGATATCACTGCACACCAGTCAGAATGGCGCTCATTAACAAAACAGCACATAATAAGTGCTGGTGAGGATGTGGAGAAAAGGGAACCCTCCTGCACTGCTGGTGGGAATGCAGACTGGTGCAGCCATGGTGGATAACAGTATGGAGATTCCTCAAAAAATTAAAAATGGATCTGCCTTTTGACCCAGCCATCGCACTTTTATGAATATATCCCAAGAACACCATATCAATGATTCAAAAGAAGAAATGCACCCTCATGTTTACGGCAGCATTGTTCACAATAGCCAAGATCTGGAAACAGCCCAAGTGTCCATCAGTGGACAAGTGGATTAAAAAACAATGGTACATATATATAATATCATATGACCTCACTCATTTGAGGAATCCCATGAACAATATGAAATGAGGAACGGAATAGAGACAGAGGGGGGACCAAATGGTTCAAAGGGAAAGCAAACAGAAGGAAAGGGAATTATAGCAAGGGATCAGAAAAGGAAAAGAGATTGGTGAAATTTTACACACATAACACAAGGTTATAGAGAGAAAAAAAGAAAATCCTGGAGGGAAAGGGGGAAGGCGTTGTGTGGAGGGTGAAAAGGGTGATGTTGTGTGGAACACGGTGGGGGTGATGCATTCAGGGGACACTAGAATCTATGTAAACACAATAAATTAAAATTAAAAAGAAATAACCACAAGGAGATATCATCTGACACCTGTCAAAATAGCTATCATCAACAAATCAACAAACGAGTATTGGTGAGGATGTGAAGAAAGGGAACCCTCGTGCACTGTTGGTAGAAATGCAGACTGGTGCAGCCATTGTGGAAACAATAAGAAGTTTCCTCAGAAAATTAAAAATGGAACTGCATTATGACCCAGCAATTCAACTTCTGGGAATATATATGAACAATCCCAAAATACTGATTCAAAAGATTATATACACTTCCATGTTCACTGCAGCATTATTTGCAATAGCCAAGATTTGGAAGCAGTCCTGGTGTTCATCAGTAGATGAGTGGATTAAAAAAAGCTGTGGTACATTTACACAACAGAATACAACTCGGACCTAAAAAAGAAGGAATCTTACCTTTCTGTGACAGCATGGATGGACCTGGAGATTATTATGCGAAGTGAAATAAGCCAGTCAGAGAAAGACAAGTATCATATGATTCACTTATTCACATATGGAATCTAATGAACAAAATAAACTAACAAACAAAATAGAAACAGACCCTTATAAAGGAAGAACAAACTGATGGCTGTCAGAGTAGAGGGGGGTTGGGGTTGGGTAAAAGAAAGAGGTGAAGCATTAAAAAAAAAAATCTACAGAAAACAGCATGGTGATTGCCAGAGGGAAAGGGAGGTGAGAGAGACAAAAGAGGAGAAAAGGGCATAAATAAGCTGAAAGAAGGTTTATATCTGGAGTGTGAGGGGAATTTTATTTGCAATTGGGCAAACTGTGTGGCAAATAAATGTATTTTAAAGTATCCCACTCTTTAAATTTGTTTAGCAAAACTTTAAGTGAAAAAATATGTCTCATCAGGTGATGCAATAAAATATAACTAACTTAAAAGAGATGAATTTTAAAATCGACTCAACAAGACTGTTAACTTTTAATCATAAAACGAAAAATGTTTAAGCAAGTCCACTTTCTAAGTTACCAAATCAACATTAGCACTGAATCAAAGCAGTAACACCGATTGTTTTTACTTATTTTTCTAAACATAGTTCAGTTGGCATTTTATATCATTTTGTACATTTGAAGCCAGTTTTATAGAGATTGAAGAAAAGTATACTGTGAACTTCTTTTAATGTCCCAGATCAATCATTACTTAATTGCATGACCTGAGACAAATCACAGCCTCTTACAGCCTCTGGTTATTTATTCCATCTGAAATAATCCTGTGACTGAAGATAATCACATTTACTCTGTATGTTGGGAGACCAAATGGAATATAGTATATGGAAGTTCTTTGTAAATTGTAAAGTGTTATAAGTCTATAAATAATGTTACTACTCTGAAAGTGTCAATGACTATCAGGCAATGAGAGAACCCTGCCTGGCTCTCTCCCCAAACTCTTAAAATGCATATAAGGCATTATATACTAAAAATAATATTGCCATTCTTTCTGTAAGTTTTTATTTCCCATGAAGTAAAGGTCTTAACCATCTCTTTCACATCACTGTAGGATTAAATATTAAGTAGTAGGAACCCACATATATATTCTTGACAGTCTTCAATTGGCAGTATTCTAATTTTCTCAATCATTTAGCCTTCTGGAAACTAGAAGACTTTCTATATTCAGCTCTCAACAGAGTTCCCTTTAGGCTCTTTAACCAAAATGTCAAACCAAGAGTTTCTATTTTCAGAGACAAATTTTGTGAAATTAGGCCAAGAAATACCTCTTTAAAATTAAACGTTGTTGTTTTTTGAGGTTTTTTTTTCTTTTCTTTTTTTTTTTCTGACCTGATGTATGGTTTAATATTGTGGAAGATATAAATTCAAACAAGTCATTTCTTTTTCAAAGCAGTCACCTTGTGTGGCTATCCACTTATTCAAACAAATTCTTCTGCTTGGTGCAATTTTGGAGTTTTTCTCTATGAAATCAGAGCCATTTTTAAATCTGTGCATTAAGCTCTCTACTCTTCCTTCAAGCCAAAACATCCCTCATATTCAACAACTTGGTTAGAAGCGGTGACTTGTGACTGTTTCCAATAATCTAATTTACCTGCAATGGTTTATGCTTTTCCACCCTTGCCAGTGTTCAAAAAATATGCTGCAGGCTCCAGATTTATTACCCTAAGAGAAACTGCAAAAAATATATTGTTCAACATCAACATCTTTCGATAAAGTCATTACCTGCTGACAACATTGAAGAGAATCTCACTACTGGATATATGAGCTCTAAATGTGTTTATTAAATATTGATCAGAACAACTATTCTAAAATCAGGTCTGCAAATAACTTACAGGAAAATGCTTACAATAAAACATGAAAAAGCAAAATAAAAACTATATATATATATATCTGTTCTTTCACACAACCATTATTTATTGAATCCCTATATGCTAGACACTGTCCTACATGCTGAAGATTCAACAGTGAACAATTTTATAGTAATTTGTCAATTTTGCTTAAAAACAAAGAGATTGATAAAGAACTAACATTTGGAAAAATATTCCAGGTTCTTTGTTGAGCACTTCAGTAATTCATCAGTTGATCTGTTACAAGACTACACAGAAAGTGCAATTATACCAATTTTATAGACAAGAAATTGAGGCACAGATCAATTAAATAACCAGACCAATGTAATAGAGGTAGAGGGGTAGAGACTTACCTGAAATCTAGGTCTTTTTCCTTTTACCTGACTCTATATTTCCCTCTGTTGTATCAACATGATACACTGTTCCTCTCAATCAAATAGACTCTCCTGCTTCCACTCCTCACAAATTCAAATAATTCAGCAGCCTTTTATACCTGAGCAAAATGGGACACATCTGAGCACAGCAAGATTGAAACCTGTCTTTTAAAATGTACATTAGTGTTGAATCCTCTAGACCTTTCTTCAATAAATAAAACTGACAAATCTCAGTAAACTCTGGTACCTACTTAAAGTTAACTTGCTATGCTTTTCTTTTGCACAGCACTTTCCCTGTACAAAGACCCTAAAGCCCCAGTGATCTAAGACACACTTGGTGTCCCTCACTCGTATTATAAGTTACTAGTAAGGATCAGACTTTTTCCACCTTCAACTAAATTAGTAAGTCCTGAAAGACATCACGCTGAAATTTCAAGATGGCAGCAGAGTAGGCAGATGCACAGACTGCCACCTCTCATGACCAAACTGGACTACAAATTAATTTAAGAACAATCATTGTGAAAAACCAACTTTGGACTAAAAAAAAAGGACTCAAAAACCAAGGAGCACAGAAGAATCCACACCAATCCTGGTAGGGAGTGTGTGGGAATGGTGGGAGCTCCCTCACTCCCAAGAGCAAGGGGAAGCTGAGGCTAAGGGTCCAGAAGGGCTTTCATTGCAAGGAGATAGACCCTGAGAGGTGGGGGTCCTCAGTCTCAGGACCAGAGCCCTAGCCTAGAAACCCAGGGACTGGAGGAGACAACTGGACATCATTGAGTGGGAAAAAGAGTGAGAGTTCTGTCTGTGGGAAGCAGCTGGCAAAAGAAAGTGCAGCTTTAAAGGGAAAACACAAAAAATATCACTCACAGCCACTTGCCTGGGGCTCTGGGGGTGTGGTGGGCTGAGAGGACTGGTCTTTCATGAGGAAAGTGGGAGAGCAAGACACGGGGACACAAACAGTGAAGGGAAAAAGACAACCTGAGCTGACCTGAGCTGAGCTGACTCATTTTCCAGTGCCAAGGCGACCATAGCTGGGGTAGGGGTTGCTCTCTTTGCCCAGCACAAGGCTAGAGTGGAACCAGTAGACCCACCTACAAAAGCTCTCCAGCTCCAATCATCGTGAAAGGCCTTTCAGAGAAGAGGAAGGGGAGGGGCAGTAACTCAAGTTTCCAGGGAGACCTGAGCTACACCTACCCCTTCATACTGAAAACGCACCCTGCCCACAGAGACTAACTGGGCAGAACACACCCTCAGATTATCTGAGGTCACACACACTGCATTTCTGGATACAGTTTCAACTAGGGCCAAAAAAAAATACACCTACTTTCTCTCTCCTAAACATAGAACCCCCTGCTGAGCTCAGCAAACATAGAAGTTTCCTGCTGGCTTCAGCAAACAAATGCAGGGAATTAAAGACTTTGAAGTAGCTCTACTAGTTAAGGAGAATTAAAATCCAAACACCAGTAGAGGCTGAGGAATAAAAACCTGAAGGAGAAGCCGATTTCCATAAACCAAAGTCAGACCCACAAATCTAGCAAACATACAACCACACATAGAAACAAAGAGAAGACAGGAAAGTAAACCATATGAATCAACAAGAAAAATCTCGAGAAAAAGAACTGAATAAGATGGAAGTAATCAAATTACCAAACGCAGAGTTTAAAATAAGGATCGTTAGAATGCTTAAGGAACTCAAAGCTACAATGGATAAACTTACTGCATACCTAAATAAATTGTAAACATCACAAAGGACACTGAAATCATAAAAAAAGAATCAGAAAGAAATGACAAACACAATATTAGAAATGAAGACTACACTATAAGGAATTGAAAGCAGCTAGATGAAGCAGAGGATCAAATCAGTGACTTACTGGATAAGATTTGTGAAAGCACGGAATCTGAACAGCAAAAAGAAAAGAGGATCCAAAAGTCTGAGTAAACTTTAAGAGAGCTCTGTGACAACATGAAGAGAAATAACATCTGCATATTAGGGGTTTCTGAAGGAGAAAAGAAAGAATAAGAAAAAGAACTTAATTGAAGAAGTTATAGCTGAAAACTTCCCTAAATGGATGCAGGAAAAAGTCACACAAGTTCAAGAAGCACAGAGAACCCCATTAAAGAAGAACCCAAAGAGACATACACCAAGACACATCATAATCAAAATACCAAAGCTAAGAGATAAAAAAAGAATACTGAAAGCTGCAAGAGAAAAGCAGTCAGTCACCTACAAAGAAGCCCCCATAAGGATGACATCTGACTTTTCAACAGAAACACTTTAGAAAGATGACGATGGAGTAAGTGAACATACCAACTTCCAACTTTCAGAACCAAAGTGGATTATAACTTGATTTTAAGAACCATCATCTGGATAAACCAAAGCTGAACTGGACTGAGAGGACTCTTCAACAGGGAAACACTGAAGAAGCAACATTGAGAATGGTAGGAAAGCAAAAACATGGAAAGGGCTATCCAGCTCCCCAGAACAAAAGGCAGCCCGGAGAGACTTGTGTGGCGGGAAGAGAGGCCAGCAGAAAGGTAGGGACCTGGGTCCCAAGAACAAAGCCCCAGCCTGCAGCCCCACAGCCTAGAAGAGGCATATGGACAGTATTTGCTGGAAAACAGGTTAGGATACTGTTTGTGAGAAAGAGACATTTGTCTCAGACCCAGGATTCTTCTTAAAGGGATGGCACAGAAAACCTCTCTCACAACCACTCACCTGAGACTCCAGGAGACAGGGAGAGAGGAGAGGACTGGAGCAGCAGGAAGAGAGTGCGGTCTGGAAGGCACAGGGAGAAAAGCTTTGAGGGACAGCCTACCAAAACCCTGGGCTGAGTCACTCCACAAATCTGAAACAATATTTCCCCTGGAACCAGCAAGGGGAAGCAGGACACCAGCCAAACAGGCCCTCCTGCGGCAATTAGAGCACAGTTGCGTAGAAGGAAGGAACTTTCAGGACTACAGTATGGAGTGTTAGGGTTTGAACTGTAGCGCCCCCACCCACACTGCTGAGGGCTTGCTGGAGGACAGACGGCGGTGGGAAGCAGAAGCGTGGTTCCGCTGGTGGGGCAAAGGTCGAGCCAGCGGGCATGAGCTCAGTCTAGCCCAGCCAGGACAAAAGGGACACGCAAAAGTGGTCCAGTGGCTGCAGGCCCGCCTGTGACCCCACCTATGGGAGAAAACTGGAAGCCCAAAACGGGCAGAGATTTGCCGCTGGGCAGGGGCAAGCAGGTGTGCAGCCGCACCCGGCCTCCAAGGCTTGAAGCCCTGCCTGAACTGGGTTTGCCCATGGATATGGGGCATAAGCCTGGCATGTGGCTCAGTGCATAGCAACAGCCCCGCCCAGCTGAGGAACCAAGGTTGGCGGAAGTGTGGGGGAATCCCAGCGCTCAGCTGAGGGCATAGCAGCAGCCCCAACCAGCCAAGGAGTGGAGTTAGGTGGGGGCGGGGCAGAAGCCTGGGATAGCAGTGAGCGCATACCAGAAGCCCCTCCCGGCCAGAGGAACAGGCTGACAGAGAACTGCAACTGATCAAAAGTGCTCACCCTTGCACTTAGTGCCCAGGCTTGTGGCCTGAGTGTGGTGCACAGTCCCACCTATGGGCAAGGGTGAAGGCCTAGACCGGCTGAGGCTTATAGAGCCTGGCACGAGAACACAGCCCCTGCGGAGGCCAGCAGAGATCACAGCAGCCACCACGGCCGGTGCTGGCAAAACCCACACCCAATCACCCTAGGCAGTGGTAGAGGGGCTGGTGGGCCTGCAGACAGACCACACCTAGAGAACACAGAGGCAACACCCATTGGAATCCAGTAGCCAAACCCTTCTGACACACAGACAAAATGGGCAGGCAAAGGAATGCAACCCAAATGAATCAAGAGAAATCTCCAGAAGAACCTGAATGAATCAGATATAAACAAACTACCTGATGCAGAGTTTAAAATAATGATAGTTAGGATGTTCAAAGGGCTTAGAGCAAAAATGGATCACGAACACCTAAATAAAGAGATAGCAAGTATAAAAAAAATTGAAATAATAAAAAAGGATCAGACAGAAATAACAAATACAGTATCAGAACTGAAGACCACAATGGAAGGAATTAAAAGCAGGATGGATGAAGCTGAGGATCAAATCAGCAAGTTAAAGGACAAAATAAACAAAGGCAAAGAAGCAGAGCAGAAATAAAAGAGAGACTCAAAAAATCTGAGGAAATTCTAAGGGAGCTCTGTGACAACATGAAGAGAAACAACATCCGCATCACAGGGATTCCTGAAGAAGAAGAGAAAGAACAAGGGATAGAAACTTTGTTCAATAAACTCATAGCTGAAAACTTGCCTAAATTAAGACTGGAAAACATTTCACAAGTGCAAGAAGCACATAGAACTCCATTAAAGAGAAACCCAAAGAAATCTACACCAAGATACATCATAGTTAAAATACCAAAGCTAAGTGATAAAGAGAAAATTTTAAAAGCTGCTAGAGAAACAAAGGCTATCACCTACAAAGAAGTACCCATAAGGATGACACCTGACTTCTCAACAGAAACACTTGAGGCCAGAAGGGAATGGCAAGATATATTCAAAGTAATGAAGAACAAGAACCTACAACCAAACTACTCTATCCAGTACAGCTAACGTTTAAAATTGAAGGAGAGGCCTGACCTGTGGTGGCACAGTGGATAAAGCGTCGACCTGGGAACACTGAGGTCGCCAGCTCAAAACCCTGCACTGATCTGGTCAAGGCACATATGGGAGTTGAGCTTCCAGCTCCTCCCCCTTTTCTCTCTTTCTCTCTCTCTCTCACTCTGTGTCTCCTCTCTAAAATGAATAAAATAAAAATAAAAATAAAAATTTTAAATTGAAGGAGAAATAAAGAGCTTCCCGGACAAAAAAATTCTCCAGGAATTCATTAAAACCAAACCAATTCTGCAAGAGATGCTAAGGGGCCTGTGGTGAATAGTTTAAAGAAGAAAAAGAATATAGCAAAAGAAGAATAGACCTTTAAAGAATAAAATGGCAATAAACAACTACATATCAATAATAACATTAAATGTAAATGGATTAAATGATCTAATCAAAAAACATAGGGTAAAGAAGAAATGCGCCCCCATGTTCGTGGCAGCATTGTTCACAATAGTGAAGATCTGGAAACAGCCCAAGTGTCCGTCAGAAGACGAGTGGATTAAAAAGCTATGGTACATATATACTATGGAATACTACTCAGCCATAAGAAACGATGACATCGGATCATTTATAACAAAATGGATGGACCTTGATAACATTATACGGAGTGAAATAAGTAAATCAGAAAAAAAGAAAAACTGAGAACAGCACGATTACATACATAGGTGGGACATGAAAGTGAGGGTATGAGACATGGACAAGAGAGTGTTGGTTATGGGATGGGGGGAGGGAGGGAAAAGTGGGATAGGGAGGAGGGGAGGGACACAGAGAAAACCAGATTGAAGGTGACAGAGGACAATTTGACTTTTGGTGATGGGTATGCAACACAATTGAATGATAAGATAACCTGGAGATGTTTTCATTGTACATATGTACCCTGATTTATTGGTGTCACCTCATTAGAATTAATAATAATAAAATATATATTAAAATTAAAAAAAAAAAAAAAAAAACATAGGGTAGCTGCATGGATAAAGAAACAGGACCCATACATAGGCTGTCTACAAGAGACACATCTTAAAACAAAAGATGCACATAGACTGAAGGTAAAAGGATGGAAAAAAATATTTCATGCAAATGGAAATGAAAAAAGAACCGGGGTAGCAATACTTATATCTGACAAAATGGACTTTAAAACAAAGGCTATAGTAAGAGATAAAAAAGAACACAACATAATGATAAAGGGAATAAATCAACAGAAAGATATAACCATTATAAATATCTACACACCAAACATAGAAGCCCCGATATTCATAAAGCAGACTTTGATGGATATAAAGGGTAAGATTAACAGCAATACTATAATAGTAGGGGATTTCAATAACCCACTAACATCACTGGATAGATCCTAAAGAAAGAAAATTAATTAAAAAACAGCAGATTAAAGGATACACTAGATCAACTCAATTTAATAGATATCTTCAGAACTTTTCACCCTAAAGCAGTAGAATATACATTCTTTTCAAGTACTCATGGAGCATTCTCTAGGATAGACCACATGTTAAAACACAAAAGTGTTCTCAACAAATTTAAGAAGATTGAAGTCATATCAAGCATTTTCTCTGATCACAATGTCATGAAACTAGAAATTAACCACAAAAAATAAACTGAAAAATACTCAAACACTTGGAAACTAAATAGGATGCTATTAAATAATGAATGGATTAACAATGAGATCAAAGAAGAAATAAAAAAGTTTCTAGAAACCAATGATAATGAGCATACATCAACTCAAAATTTATGGGACACAGCAAAAGCAGTTCTGACAGGGAAGTTCATAGCACTACAGGCATACTATGAGAAGCTAGAAAAAGCTCAAGTAAGCAACCTGACCCTGCATCTAAAAGAACTAGAGAAACAACAGCTAATAAAGCCCAGGACTAGAAGGAGGAAATAATAAAGATCAGAGCAGAAATAAATGACATAGAGGCTAAGGAAACAATACAGAATATCAATGAAACCAGAAGCTGGTTCTTTGAAAAGGTAAACAAGATCGATGAACCTTTAACTAGATTCACCAAGAAAAAAAAAAGAGAGGACTCAAATAAATAAAATTAGAAAGGTGAGTGGAAAAATAACAACAGACACAACAGAAATACAAAGTATTGTAAAAAAAATACTATGAAGAACTCTATGCCAAAATATTAGACAACCTAGATGAAATGGACAAATTTCTTGAACCATATACTCTTCCAAAAATCAATCTGGAAGAATCAGAACACCTAGACCAGTGGTTCTTAACCTTTTTTGAGGTACTGAACCCACCAGTTTCATATGAGCAGTCACCAAATCCTTCTTTAGTGATAAATAAAATATGATTTTTTTTCCAAATTCAAGACATAGGTATATGTTTTTTTACTGGTGCACAAAATGAGGTGTGCAGGAACATCACCTTGCTCAAAGAACAAAACCAACAAAGTGCATGAACTCACAACAAATTACGGTATTACTTTATTTTGGCCTCTGCCATAGAGGCTTCTCCGAACCCCTGAGACTAACTCATTGAACCCCTAGGGTTCTATAGAACCCAGGTTAAGAACCACTGACCTAGACAGACCAATTACAACAAATGGATAGAAACAGTTATCAAAACATATCCCGCCTGAACAGGTGGTAGCGCAGTGGATAAAGCATCAGACTGGAGTGCAGAAGACCCAGGTTCGAGACCCTGAGCTTGCCAACTTGAGTGCGGGCCCATCTGGCTTGAGCAAAAGCTCGCCAGCCTGGACCCAAGGTCGCTGGCTCGAGCAAGGGGTTGCTCGGTCTGCTGAAGGACCGCAGTCAAGGCACATGTAAGAAAGCAATCAATGAACAACTATGGTGTCGCAATGACAACAATAAACTAATGATTGATGCTTCTCACCTCTCTCCATTCCCGTCCGTCTGTTCCTATCTATCCCTCTCTCTGACTCTCTCTCTATCCCTGTAAAAAAAAACAAACAAAAAAAAACTCCCAAAAAAGAAAATTCCAGGGCCTGATGGCTTCACAAGTGAATTCTACCTAAAATTCAAAGAAGAACTAACTCCTATCCTCTTCAAGCTATTTCAAAAAATTCAAGAGGAAGGAAGACTTCCAAAATCCTTTTATGAGACGAGCATGATTCTGCTACCGAAACCAGGCAAAGACAACTCAAAGAAAGAAAATTATAGGCCATTATTTCTGATGAACTAAGGTGCTAAAATTCTCAGCAAAATATTAGCCAACCGGATCCAGCAATATATAAAAAAAATCATACACCACGATCAAATGGGATTTATTATGGAGAGGCAAGGCTGGTTCAATATTTTCAAATCAATCAATGTGATTCATCACATAAAGAAAAGGAAGGAAAAAAATCACATGATAATTTCAATAGATGCAGAAAAAGCATTTGATAAAATCTAGCACCCATTCATGATCAAAACTGTCAGTAAAATGAAAACACATGGAACATACCTTAACATGATAAAGGTCATCTATGACAAACCCACAGCAAACATTATACAAAATGGGCAAAAATTAAAAGCAATCCCCTGGGTGACGGAGTAGGCGGACGTACCAACTTCCAACTCCCAGAACCAAAGTGGATTACAACTCAATTTTAAGAACCGTCACCTGGATAAACCAACTTTGAACAAAACTAAGTGGACTCTTCAACCAAGGAACACAGAAGAAGCCACATTGAGACTGGTAGGAATAGCGAAAACGCGAAGAGGGCTGCCCAGCTCCCCAGAGCAAATGGCAGCCCAGAGAGACCCGCGGGGCGGGAGGAGAGTTTGGCGGAGAGGGAGGGACCTGGGTCCCAGGAACCAAGCCCCAGCCTCCAGTCCTAGAGCCTAAAAGAGGCGTTTGGACAGTATTGAGCTGTGAAACAAGTGAGGGAGCTCCCAGACCTACAGTGTGAAGTATTAGGTCCCTTCCTACTCTGCTGAGGGCTGCTTAAGGTTTTGGGGCGGCAGGACGCTGAAAGGCGGTTCTGTCGGCGTGGGCAGAGGCCAAGCCGGTGGGAGATCGGTCTAGCCCAGAGGGTCAGAGGGGACCGCGAAAGTAGCCCAGAAGCTGCGGGCCCACCTTTAATCCCACTTACGGGGACAAAGCGGGAGGAGAGGAACGGGCAGAATTCAAGAGGAAGGAAGAATTCCAAACTCCTTTTATGAGGCGAGCATAATTCTGATCCCAAAACCGGGCAAAGACAACACAAAGAAAGAAAATTATAGGCCTATATCCCTGATGAATTTAGACGCTAAAATTCTCAACAAAATATTAGCCAACCGGATCCAGCAATATATGAAAAAAATCATACACCACGATCAAGTGGGATTTATTCTGGAGAGGCAAGGCTGGTTCAATATTCGCAAATCAATCAATGTGATTCACCACATAAACAAAAGGAAGAACAAAAATCACATGATAATTTCAATAGATGCAGAAAAGGCATTTGATAAAATCCAGCACCCATTCATGCTCAAAACTCTCAGTAATGTGGGAATACAGGGATCATTCCTTAACATGATAAAGGCCATCTACGATAAACCGACAGCAAACATTATACTAAATGGACAAAGATTAAAAGCAATCCCCTTAAGATCAGGAACCAGGCAGGGTTGCCCACTTTCACCACTCTTATTCAACATAGTTCTGGAAGTCCTAGCTACAGCAATCAGACAAGAAGAAGAAATAAAAGGCATACAAATTGGAAAAGAAGAAGTAAAACTGTCACTATTTGCAGACGATATGATATTGTATATTGAAAACCCTAAAGTCTCAGTCAAAAAACTACTGGACCTTATAAATGATTTCAGCAAGGTGGCAGGATATAAAATTAATACTCAGAAATCAGAGGCATTTCTATACACCAACAATGAAATATCAGCAAAAGAAATTAAGGAAACAATCCCCTTCACTATTGCAGCCAAAAAAATAAAGTACCTAGGAGTAAATTTAACCAAGGAGGTTAAGGACTTGTACTCAGAAAATTATAGAACATTGATAAAAGAAATCAAGGAAGATACAAACAAGTGGAAGCACATACCGTGCTCATGGCTAGGAAGAAAAAACATCATTAAAATGTCTATATTACCCAAAGCAATTTATAAATTCAATGCAATACCAATTAAAATACCAATGACATACTTCAAAGATATAGAACACATATTCCAAAAATTTATATGGAACCAAAAAAGAACACGAATAGCCTCAGCAATCTTAAAAAGAAAAAATAAAGCAGGAGGTATCACTCTTCCTGATATCAAGGTTTACTACAAGGCCATTATACTCAAGACAGCCTGGTACTGGCATAAGAACAGGCACATAGATCAATGGAACAGAACAGAGAACCCAGAAATAAACCCACAGCTTTATGGACAACTGATATTTGACAAAGGAGGAAAGAACATACAATGGAGTAAAGACAGCCTCTTTAACAAATGGTGTTGGGAAAATTGGACATCTACCTGCAAAAAAATGAAACTAGACCATCAACTTACACCATTCACAAAAACAAACTCAAAATGGATAAAAGACTTAAATGTAAGCCGTGAAACCATAAGCATCTTAGAAGAAAACATAGGCAGCAAGCTCTCCGACATTTGTAGCAGCGGTATATTTGCCGATTTATCTTCATGGGCAACTGAAATAAAAGGCAAGATAAACAAATGGGACTATATCAAACTAAAAAGTTTTTGCACAGCTAAAGACAATAGGAACAGAATAAAAAGACAAACCACACAATGGGAGAACATATTCGACAGCACATCTGATAAGGGGTTAATAACTAAAATTTATAAAGAACTTATAAAACTCAACACCAGGAAGACAAACAACCCAATCAAAAAATGGGCAAAAGAAATGAATAGAAATTTCTCCAAAGAGGACATACAGATGGCCAATAGGCATATGAAAAAATGCTCAACATCACTAATCATTAGAGAAATGCAAATTAAAACCACAGTGAGATATCACCTCACACCAATCAGAATGGCACTTATCAGCAAAACAACACAGAATAAGTGCTGGCGAGGATGTGGAGAAAAGGGAACCCTTCTGCACTGCTGGTGGGAATGCAGACTGGTGCAGCCACTGTGGAAAACAGTTTGGAGATTCCTCAGAAAATTAAAAATCAAACTGCCTTTTGACCCAGCTATCCCACTTATAGGAATATACCCTAAGAACACCATAGCACTGTTCGAAAAGAAGAAATGCGCCCCCATGTTCGTGGCAGCATTGTTCACAATAGCGAAGATCTGGAACCAGCCCAAGTGTCCGTCAGAAGACGAGTGGATTAAAAAGCTATGGTACATATATACTATGGAATACTACTCAGCCATAAGAAACGATGACATCGGATCATTTATAACAAAATGGATGGACCTTGATAACATTATACGGAGTGAAATAAGTAAATCAGAAAAAAAGAAAAACTGAGAACAGCATGATTTCATACATAGGTGGGACATAAAAGTGAGAATATGAGACATGGACAAGAGAGTGGTGGTTATGGGATGGGGGGAGGGAGGGAAGAGTGGGATAGGGAGGAGGGGATGGACGCAGGGAAAACCAGATTGAAGGTGACAGAGGACAATTTGACTTTTGGTGATGGGTATGCAACACAATTGAATGATAAGATAACCTGGAGATGTTTTCATTGTACATATGTACCCTGATTTATTGATGTCACCCCATTAGAATTAATAATAATAAAATATATATAAAAAAAAGCAATCCCCTTAAGATCAGGAACTAGGCAGGGGTGCCCTCTTTCACCACTTTTATTCAGGATACTTCTGAAAGTTTTAGCCATAGCAATCAGACAAGAAGAAGAAATAAAAGGCATCCAAAATGGAAAAGAAGAAGTAAAATGTCATTATTTACAAATGATATGATATTGTATATAGAAAACCCCAAAGTCTCAGTCAAAAAATTACTGGACCTGATAAATGAATTCAGCAAGGTGGCAGGATATAAAATTAATACTCAGAAATCAGAGGCATTTCTATATACCAACAATGAACTGTCAGCAAAAGAAATTAAGGAAACAATCCCCTTCACTATTGCAACCAAAAAAATAAAGTACCTAGGAGTAAATTTAAACAAGGAGGTTAAGGACTTGTACTCGGAAAATTATAAAACATTGATAAAAGAAATCAAGGAAGATACAGACAAGTGGAAGCATATACCGTGCTCATGTTAGGAAGAATAAACATCATTGAAATGTCTATATTACCCAAAGCAATTTATAAATTCAATGCAATACCAATTAAAATACCAATAACATACTTCAAAGATATAGAACACATATTCCAAAAATTTATATGGAGCCAAAAAAGAACACGAATAGTTTCATCAATCTTAAAAAGAAAAATAAAGCAGGAGGTAGCACTCTTCCGGATATCAAGGTATACTACAAGGCCATGATACTCAAGACAGTCTGGTACTGGCATAAGAACAGGCACATAGATCAATGGAACAGAACAGAGAACTGAGATATAAACCCACACCTTTATGGAAAACTGTTATTTGACAAAGGAGAAAAGAGCATACAACGGAGTAAAGACAGCCTCTTTAACAAATGGTGCTGGGAAAATTGGACATCTACCTGCAAAAAAAATAAAACTAGACCACCAACTTAAACCACTCACAAAAACAAACTCAAAATGGATAAAAGACTTAAATGTAAACCGTGAAACCATAAGCATCTTAGAGAAAACATAGGCAGTAAGCTCTCCGACATCTGTCGCAGCAATATATTTGCTGATTTATCTCTAGGGGCAAATGAAATAAAAGGCAAAATAAACAAATGGGACTATATCAAACTAAAAAGCTTTTGCACAGCTAAAGACAATAGGAACAGAATAAAAAGACAAACCAAACAATGGAAGAACAAATTTGACAACACGTCTGATAAGGGGTTAATAACCAAAATTTATAAAGAACTTATAAAACTCAACACCAAGAAGACAAACAATCCAATCAATAAATGGGCAAAAGAAATGAATAGAAATTTCTGCAAAGAGGACATATAGATGGCCAATAGGCATATGAAAAAATGCTCAACATCACTAATCATTAGAGAAATGCAAATTAAAACCACAATGAGATATCACCTTATACCAGTCAGAATGGCGCTCATCAGCAAAACAACACAGAATAAGTGCTGGCGAGGATGTGGAGAAAAGGGAATCCTTCTGCACTGCTGGTGGGAATGAAGACTTGTGCAGCCACTGTGGAAAACAGTATGGAGATTCCTCAAAATATTAAAAATTAAAAATCGAACCACCTTTTGACCCAGCTATTCCACTTTTAGGAATATACCCTAAGAACACCATAGCACTGTTCGAAAGGAAGAAATGCGCCCCCATGTTCGTTTCAGCATTGTTCACAATAGCTAAGATCTGGAAACCACCAAAGTGTCTGTCAGATGATGAGTGGATTAAAAAGTTTTGGTACATATATACTATGGAATACTACTCAGCCATAAGAAAGGATGACATTGGATCATTTACAACAAAATGGATAGACCTTGATAACATTATACGGAGTGAAATAAGTAAAATAGAAAAAAACTGAGAACAGCATGATTTCATACATATGTGGGACATAAAAACAAGATTATGAGACACAGACAAGAGTGTGGTGCTTACGGGGTGGTGGGAGGGAGGGGAGGGTGGAAGAAGGGGGAGGGGAGGGGCACAAAGAAAACCAGATAGAAGGTGACAGAGGACAATTTGACTTTGGGTGATGGGTAAGCAACATAATTGAATGATAAGATAACCTGGAGACATTTTGTTTGAACATATGTACCCTGATTTATTAATGTCACCCCATTAAAATTAAAAAAATATAGAAACACTTTAGGCCAGAAGGAAATGGCAAGAAATATTCAAAGTAATACAGTACAAGAGCCTACAACCAAGACTCCTTTATCCAGTAAGGCTATCATTTAAAATTGAGGGAGAAATATAAAGCTTCCCAGACAAAAAAAAAAAAAAAAAACCTCAAGGAATTCATTACACCAAATCAATGCTACAAGAAATGTTAAGGGGCCTATTATAAACAGAACAAAGGGGGGGAAATCTAGTAAAAGAGGAATGTAGATTTAAAGAATAAAATGGAAATAAACAACTACATATCAATAATAACCTTAAATGTAAATGAATTAAATGCTCCAATCAAAAGACAGAGGGTAGCTGCATGGATAAGAAAACCGGACCCATACATATGCTGTCTACAATAGACCCACCTCAAAACAAAAGATACACATAAACTGAAAGTAAAAGGATGGAAAAAAAATTTATGCAAATGGAATGAAAAGAAAGCTGGGATAGCAATACTTATATATGACAAAGTAGACTTTAAAACAAAAGCAATAAAAGGGATAAAGAAGGTCACTACAGAATGATAAAGGGAGCAATCCAACAGGAATATATAACCATTATAAATATCTAGGCACCTAATATAGGAGCACCTAAATATATAAAGCAGATTTTGATGGGCATAAAGGGCAAGATCAATACCAGTATTACAATAGTTGGGGATTTCAATATGCTATTATAGCATTGGATAAATCCTCAATAAAGAAAATTAACAAAGAAACAGAAGACTTAAAGGACACACTTGATCAACTGGATTTAATAGGTATCTTCAGAACCTTTCACCCTAAAGCAGCATAATATACATTCTTCTCAAGTGCTCCTTGAGAAGTGCTCTAAGATAGACCACATGTTAGGGCACAAAAAGAGTCTCAATAAATTTAAGAAGATTGAAATCATATCAAGCATCTTCTCTGATCACAATGGCATGAAACTAGAAATCAACTACAATAGAAAAACTAAAAAACACTCAAACACTTGGAAACTAAATAGCATGTTATTAAGTAACAAATGGGTTAACAATGATATCAAGGAAGAAATAGAAAATTTTCTTGAGCCTGACTAGGCTGTGGCACAGTGAAAAAAAATGTTCTTGAAACAAATGAAAATGAGCATACAACAACTCAAAATTTATGGGACACAGCAAAAGCAATCCTGAAAGAGAAGTTTATATAGCATTACAGGCTATATAAGAAGCTTAAGAAGCTAGAAAAAGCTCAAATAAACAACCTTGCATCTAAAAGAACTAGAATAAAAAAAACAGCAAGTAAAGCCCAAAAGAAGTAGAAGATCTATGAACCTTTAACCAGACTCACAAAAAAAAAGAGAGAGAAAGAGAGAGAGGGGACTCTAATAAATAAAATTAGAAATGAGAGTGGAGAAATAACAACTGACACAGCAAAAATACAAAGGATTATAAGAAAATACTATGAAGTAGTGCATGTCAAAAATTTACACAACCTATGTGAAGTGGACAAATTCCGTGAAACATATAATCTTTCAAAAATTATTCTGGAAGAATCAGAAAATCTAAATAGACTGATCACAACAAGTGAGATCAAAACAATTATCAAAAAACTGCCAACGAACAAAGGTCCTGGGCCAGATGGCTTCACAGGTGAATTCTACCAAGTATTTAAAGAAGAACTAACTTCTATCCTTCTCAAGCTATTTCAAAAACTTCAAGAGGAGGAAAGATTTCCAAGCTCCTTTTATGAGGCGAGCATAATCCTAATTCCAAAACCACGTAAAGACAATACAAAGAAAGAAAACCATAGACCAATATCACTGATGAATTTAGATGCTAAAATTCTCAACAAAATATTAGCAAACTGGATCCAGCAATACATAAAATAAATTATACATCATAATCAAGTGGCATTTATTCGGGAGGGGGGGGCAATGCTGGTATAATATTTGCAAATCAATCAATGTGATTCATCACATAAACAAAAGAAAGGAGAAAAACACATGATAATATCAATAGATGCAGAAAAAGCATTTGATAATATTTCAGCACGCATTTATGATCAAAATTCTAAGCAAAGTGGGGAAAAAGGGGACACACCTCAACATGATAAAGGCCATCTATGACTGACCCACACCCAACATCATACTCAATGGGCAAAAATTAAAAGCAATCCCCTAAGATCAGGAACAAGGCAGGGTGCCCCCTTTCACCACTCTATTCAACATAGCTCTGGAAGTCCCAGTCACAGCAATCAGACAAGAAGAAAAAATAAAAGGCATCCAAAATAAAAAAGAAGAAGTAAAACTATCATTATTTGCTGATGATATGATACTGTACATAGAAAACCCTAAAATCACAGTAAAAGAACTACTGGACCTGATAAATAAATTCAGCAAGATGGCAGGATATAAAATTAATATTCAGGAATCAGAGGCATTTTTATACACCAAAAATGAACTGTCTGAAAGAGAAATTCAGAAAACAATTCCCTTGACTATTGCAACAAAAAAAATAAAGTACCTAGGAGTAAATTTAACCAAGAAGGTTAAAGACTTGTACTTGGAAAATTATAAAACATTGATAAAGAAAATCAAGGATTATACAAACAAGTGGAAGCATATACCATGTTCATGGATAGGAAGAATAAACATCATTAAAATGTCTAGCAATTTATTAATTCAATGCAAGTCCTATTAAAATACCAATGGCATACTTCAAAGATATAGAACAAATATTTCAAAAATGTATATGGAACCAAAAATGAGCACAAATAGCCTTAGCAATCTTGAAAAGAAAAAATCACACAGATGGTAGTACAGTTGCTGATACCAAGTTATACTACAAGGCCATTGTACTTTAAATAGCTTGGTACTGGCATAAGAACAGGCATATAGATCAATGGAACAGAACAGAGAACCCGGAAATAAACCCACACCTTTATGGACAATTGATATTTGACAAAAAAGGTAAGAGCATACAATGGAGTAAAGACAGTCTCTTTAACAAATGGTGTTGGGAAAATTGGACAGCTACCTGCAAAAAATGAAGCTAGACTACCAACGAACACCATTCACTAAAATAAACTCAAAATGTATAAAAGATTTAAATGTAAGTCATGAAACCATAAGCATCCCCCAAAATAACATAGGCAACAAGCTCTCAGAAATCACTTGCAGCAATATATTTGCTGATTTATCCCCGTGGGCAAGTGAAATAAAGGAAAGACTAAACAAATGGATCTAAATCAAACTAAAAAGGTTTTGCATAACATAAGACAATTTGAACAAAATAAAAAGACAAACCTCACAATGGGAGAACATATTCGACAATATATCTGATAAGGGTTAATAACCAAAATTTATAAAGAACTTGTAAAACTCAACACCAGGAAGATAAACAATTCAAAAGATGGGCTAAAGAAATGAATACACACTTGTCCAAAGAGGACATACAAGATAGCCAATAGTCAGATGAAAAAATGTTCAACATTATTAATCATTAGAACAGTGGTTCTTAACCTGGGTTCTATCGAACCCTAGGGGTTCAATGAGTCGGTCTCAGGGGTTCGGAAAAGCGTCTGCCGTGGAGGCCAGAATAAAATAATAACATAATTTGTTGTGAGTTCATGCACTTTGTTGGTTTTGTTCTTTGAGCAAGGTGATGTTCATGCATGGCTCATTTTGTGCACCAGTAAAAAAAACATATACCTATGTCTTGAATTTGGAAAAACAAATCATATTTTGCCTGACCAGGTGGTGGTGCAGTGGATAGAGCATCGGACTTCTGGGATGCAGAAGACCCAGGTTCAAGACCCCGAGCTCGCCAGCTTGATTGCGGAGCCCATCTGGCTTGAGCAAAAGCTTGCCAGCTTGAACCCAAGATCGCTGGCTCCAGTAAGGGGGGTTGCTCAGTCTGCTGAAGGCCTGAAGTCAAGGCCCATGTGAGAAAGCAATCAATGAACAACTAAGGTGTCGCAACGGCAACGAAAAACTAATGATTGATGCTTCTCATCTCTCTCCGTTCCTGTCTGTCTGTCCCTATCTATCCCTCTCTCTGACTCTCTCTCTGTCCCTGTTAACAAAAAAAAAAATCATATTTTATTTATCACTAAAGAAGGGTTCAGTGAATGCGCATATGAAACTGGTGGGTTCAGTACCTCAAAAAAGGTTAAGAACCACTGCATTAGAGGAATGTAAATTAAAACCACAATTAGATATCACCTCACACCAGTTAGAATGCCTCTCATTAACAAAACACAACACAACAAGTGCTGGCGAGGATGTGGAGAAAGGGGAACCCTCCTGCACTGCTGGTGGGAATGCAGACTGGTGCAGCCATGGTGGAAAAGAGATTCCTCGAAAAATTAAAACTGTAACTGCCTTGTAACCCAGCCATAGCACTTTTAGGAATATATCCTAAGAACATCAAATCAGTGATTCAAAAAAGAAATGGACCCCCATGTTTATGGCAGCATTGTTTACAATAGCCAAGATCTGAAAACAGCCCAAGTGTCCGTCAGTTGACAAGTAGATTAAAAAGCGGTGGTACATATACACAATGGAATACTATGGGACCATGAAAAAGAAGGAAATCTTACCTTTTGCGACAACATGGATGGACCTGGAAACTATTATGTTAAGTGAAATAAGCCAGGCAGAGAAAGAAAAATATCATATGACCTCACTCATTTGAGGAATCCAATGAACAATGTGAACTGAGAAACAGAATAGAGACAGAGGTGGGATCTAGGGGCCAGAGGAAAGTGGACAGAGGGAAAGGGGATGAGAGGATGGGATCAGAGAAGGGTAAGAGAGTGGTGAAATTATATACACATAACACAGCATTATAGAGAGCAGATAAGCAAATCCTGGAGGGAAAGGGCTAGGGCATTGTGGGGAGGGGGGCAAAGGCGATGTTGAGGGGAATACAGGGATGTATTCGGTGAGACACTTGAATCTATGTAAACACAATAAATTAAAATCAATTAAAAAAAGTCTTTCTGAAAACAGGCGGCTAAACTGTAGTTTAAACTTGCAGATCTGACAACTTTTTGTGTTAGTTAAGGGAATACACTGCTCACAAAAATTAGGGGATCAGGGAACATGCAGATACTCTAGTACTTTCAGTCTTTAGTAAAGTGCATTTTCACCAATGAAATAAAAGTTGGTTTTGCATCTCATTTGTGTAATCAAACAACTGTCTTTGACTTGTTATTGGCTTTTCTGATGTTTAATAATTTAAAAAAAGTCAATGCTTTTTATCACTTCATATTCATTTTGAAATATCCCCTAATTTTTGTGAGCAGTATATTAGCTTATCATAACAGATAAACCCTAAAACCTCAATGATGAAACATAATAGAAATTTACTGCCTTCTAATGGATAGCCCAATGTCAGTGTGTCTGACTGCCTTCAGCATGGTTCTGTATGCCATAAGACCATCTTACTTTTATTTGCGGCCTCACCCTCCTCTAGTCCTTCAACACTTCTCTGTTGAGATGATAAATGAAGAAAGACCATGGAGAGGGTCAGCTGGCTCTTTAATCTCTTCAGGAAGTGACACACCACTGCCACTCATACTCCATTGACCACAACTAGTTTTATAGTCATGCCTAAGCAAAGGGTGCTGGAAAATGTAGTTCTAGCTAGGAAACCACTTACTAGCTGAAGGGGAACATGAATCTTGGCAGATCAGATGACATGTTGACCACACATCCTAACAAAATGATATGCAAGATTACAGTGCAAAATCTATAACCAACCCAACATGTGAGAGAGGAGTGAAGATCAGAAATGAGAATAAAGACTGGAAAAATTAGGATCTGTTAAGTCATGTGAGATAAATCAGAGCAATGGTCAAAATATCACATCATGGCACTTAGAAAGGTAACCTCAAAAGAAGGTAAGAAAGATTCTGAAGTGAAATTGTCTAACAAGATTGAAGAAATAAGATCATAAATGTTTCAATCAATAATATGACAGGCCTGGCCGGTTGACTCAGTATAGACCATTGGTCTGGCATGTGGAAGTCTTGGGTTTGATTCTCAGCCAGGGCACACAGGAGAAGCACTTACCTGCTTCTCCACCCTTCCCCCTCTCCTTTCTCTTTGTCTCTCTCTTCCCCTCCTGCAGTCAAGGCTTCATTGGAGCAAAAAGTTGGCCTGGGCACTGAGGATGGCTCCATGGCTTCTGCCTCAGGCACTAGAATGGCTCCAGTTGCAACAGAGCAATGGCCCAGATTGGCAGAGCATTGCCCACTGGTGGGCATGCCAGGTGGATCCTGATCAGGCACATGTGGGAGTCTCTCTCTGCCTCCCTGTTTCTTCAGAAAAAAAAAAAAGACAAAAAAACAAATTCCAATTAAAATGATGGCCTACGTAGAGAACGTTTTATGAATTTGACCCCAAAGGCAAGGAAAGTTAAAGACAAAAATGATTGAGTGGAACTGTAGTAAACTAATCAGTTCCTACACAGCAAAAGAAATCGACAATAAAAAAAAAAAGGCAGCCAACCAAATGAGAGATGATATTCACAAACAACAGCTCTGATAAGGGGTTAATATCCAAAATATATAAATAACCCACAAAGTTCAGCAACAAACAAGCAAATAATCCAGTCAAAAAATTGAGAGAGGGCCCTAGCCAGTTGGCTCAGCAGCTAGAGCATCACCCAGTGTCCAGATGTCCTGGGTTCAATCCCCAGTCAAGGCACACATGAGAAGCGACCATCTGCTTCTCTTCCCCTCCCTTTCCCTCTTCTCTCTCTTCCCTTCTTGTATCCAATGGCTCAGTTGGTCTGAGCATCAGCTTCAGGCATCGAGGATAGATAGCTCAGTTAATTTGAACATCAGTCTCAGACAGGGTTTACCGGGTCAATCCCAGTCGGGGCACATGTGGGAGTTTATCTCACCATCTCCTCTCCTCTTACTTAATAAAAAGAAAATAGGAAGAGGACCTAAACAGACTCTCCTCCCAAGAAGACATACAAATGGCCAACGGATGTATGAAAAGATGTTCATCTTCATTAGCTATTAATGTAAACCAAAACTGCAATGAAATATCACCTCCCACCTGTTAGATTGGCTATTATCAAGAAGACAGGAAATAACAAGTGTTGGAGAGGCTGTGGAGAAAAAGGAACCCTCATTCACTACCGGTAGGAATGTAAGCTGGTAGAGTCATTATGGAAGAAAGTATGGTGATTCTCAAAAAATTAAGAATAGAATTACCATATGACCCAGCAATCCCATTACTGGGTATGAACTCAAAATACTCAAAACACATTGGTACACAAAGACACATGCACCCCCATCCATGTTCACTGCAGCATTATTCGTGGTGGCCAAGACATGGGAACAGCCAAAGTGTCCCTTGATGGAGGATTGGATAAAGATGTGGTACATATACACAATGGAATACTACTCAGCCATAAGAAACGATGACATATTGCCATTTACGACAACATGGATGGGCCTTGAACATTATATTAATTGAAATAAGTAAATCAGAAGGAGCAGAGGACTATAGATTTCACACATAAATGGGATATAAAACTGAGATTCATGGACATAGATAAAAGTGAAGTGGTTAGCAGGGGGAAAAGGGGAAGGAAGTAAAGAGGGTCAAATATACGGTGACAGAAAATGTCTGACTTTGAGTGATGGGCACATAACACAATCAACAGTTCAAATGCCAGAGAAATGTTTATCTGAAACCTATATACTCTTATCGATCAATGTCACCCCATTAAATTAAATTTCTAAATTAAAAAGTTATTACCAGTAAAGCAAAAAATAAAATGATCAATAAAATTATGTCCTGGGCCCTGTCTGGTTAGCTCAGTTGGTTAGAGAATCATCTCTAAACAACAAGCCTGCAGGTTTGATTCCCCGTTAGTGCACATATGGAAAGCAATCAGTGAATGCACAACTAAGTGGAACAGTGAATGAGTGCTTCTCTCTACCCCCTTCAGTGTCCCTCTAAAAGCAATCAAATTAATTAATTAATTAAAATGATGACCTGTTTCCAGAAACTTTATGTCACTTTACACTTTGAGATGTGGCGCATTTAATTTCTGTTTTGTAAGAATACTAATTCTGATTGTGTTGTGAAAACAAAACTACTGAAGAAAGTCTTTTTTAAAAGCCCTCAAAGAAAAATTAATATTCATACACAGCTGTCCATTTGAAACCTTGAAGTTAATTAATTAGCATGGCCAGCAAAGTTCCCGCAAGTATTCTTATTTTGAGATTATTATCATACAAGTCTCTCCCTCTTGAATAAATCTGCTAGGCACGAGTGTGAGATGAAAATAGTGAAGTAACTTGGCAAATCAAGTTCTTGTGTGTAAAGAGTCTGTCATTCTGGGGACACCAACCATCTGGACTTGGATTTTATCCAGTTAAAAAAGGAGAATTTAAGCTACCTTTAAGCCCTCATACTACTCACAGCAGGAACAGGAAAGGTTTTATGGCTCACAAATCTCAGACTTCTAGGGATAAAGAACAACTTTGCCATCACCTGGTTCAACCTAGTCTTCAGATGAGAAAATGGAGGCTTTCAAAGTGTATATGACTTTGCCAAATCACAGAAATAGTTAGTGGTGAAACCGGGTCTAGAATTTAGGTTTGTTGACCATGGACTGGCATTAATTGTTCACACCTCAGCTTACCTTTAGAGCTGTTGAGCCTAGAGCTCCAGGCAAGGAAAGGTCAACTATTTCTACAATTTTGGAGTTCCAACTTGAATATGGGTCATTAGTATAACAATGAGGCACCTTGATCTCAGTAATTGACAGGCCAATGAGAATAGTGACAGAATACCAGGCAATGGGCCAGTGGGTGGAAGAGGAGACTATGGGGCAGCTTCTGCCAAAGAGAGGAGGGCACTGGGGAACACACAGGCCCTGACTTAGTTTTGCATTAAATGGACTTATTCTGTTCAAAAACCTGGTATTCTTCCAGGACCTCACGGTTTTTAATTTGTGGTTTACTGTTCTCATCCATTCATTCCACAGAGCTTCTCAGAGTGCTTATTAAGAGTCAATGGTCAGGTGGATAAAAGCAAATGATGAACAGCATGCAGACTTTGCTTCTGAAAGTCTCACGGCAGATTGGAGGAAAGGGGTACAGAAAAATATCATACCCTGTAATTTTCCTAGCAGCTCTCAATAAAGTATAAGACATAACCAAGGTGTTCAAAAGAAAAGCAATATTCAGCATCCAGGACCACATGGGCAACTCAATAATCTAAAACATATTTAAGTTTCCAAGATAGAAAACTGTACGGTGTGAGATAAAGCCATCTACTCACAGGATGGTCTGCAGCCCAGCAGCACAAGCATCACCGTGGAGCTTGTTAGAAGTGCAGAATCTCCAACACCACTCCAGCTCTAGTGAACTGCAACCCACATTATAACACAATCCTCAGGTGACGTGTTTGTATTTTCAAGATTAAGGTGGTGAATGCTGTACTGGAGGGGTATACTGGAGGACCGTACCGGAACGTCATGGTTGCAACTGATTGTGTCTAAATGGATTAAGGAAGACGTAACAGCCCAGGTGGTCTGTGAACCAGCACTTTTTTAAATTGGGTTTACTGAGCAACAATTTTATACAGTATAATTCATCCTTTTTAAATGTACAGGTTGATGATTTTAACAAATAGTCATGTAACCACGAGCACAATCAAAATCTGAAACAGTTATCACCCCAAACTGCTATCTATATCCTACTCTTATCCCAGTCCCAGGCAATCACTTATCTGCTTTCTGTCCCTATGGTCTTGCCTTTTTCTGAACACTATATAAATGGGACTATTTAGGATACAGACCTTGGTGACTAGCTTCTATTACTTGGCATAGTGTTTGAAACTCATACATTTTGTTGCATGTATCAGTAATTTGTTTCTTCCTATTGCTGAGTAGAATTCAATTGCATGGATGTACTCAGTTTCTTTAGCCATTCAACAAATAATGAACATTTGGAATGTACTGGTCTGAAGCTATTATGAATAAAACTGCTATGAACATTTAAGTACACGTCTTTGTGCAGACCTGGGTTTTCCTTTATCTTAGGTAAATACCCAAGGATGGAATTGTTGGGTCATTGGTAAGTATATGTTTAACTTTATAAGTAATTGGCAAAGCCTTTTCCAAAGTGACTATATGAGATTTTCAGTTGATGACCTAAAACTTTTTAATGACAAGGAGTTCACAAAGATGAACAAAGATGGGCCTGACTGTGGTGGTTCAGTGGGTAGAGCGTCGACCTGGAATGCTGAGGTTGCTGGTTTGAAGGCCTTGTGCGTGCATGTTCACAGCACATATGGGAGTTGATGCTTCCTGCTCCTCCTCCCTTCTCTCTCCCTCTCTCTCTTCTAAAATGAATAAAATCTTTAAAAATAAAAGATGAACAAAGACAATTAAATGTGAAAGAACATGAAGGATTCAAGGAACAAGAAATATTTCAGTAGGGATAAAAGTTTAGGGGCAGTAAAGGAGTAGTAATGCAAGAGGAAAAGGGGTACAGAGAGGTAGAAGAGGGTAAAGGGGGGGATAAATGGTAATGAAAGGAGACAGAATGGTGAACACACATTACAATATACAGGTGATATATTATAGAACTGTACACCTGAAACCTATATAATTTTATTAATCAATGTCAGCCCAATAAATTCAATTTAAAAAAGGAGTAGCTGGACATAATGCTAGAAAATCACACTGTGGACATCTCTGAATTGATATCAACTCATTTTTATGAGCCTGTGTGGAAGTTTAGAGTGCTTGGCTTTGTGGAATACAAATATCATCAGGTTATATTCATCTTGAAATTTTTATTCCATCACCCGAGTGAAATGGGAAAACACCAATTCTCCAAGAGTATGGAAAGGGGTCTACCCAGTGGTGGGATTTAAATAATTTAACAACCAGTTCTCTGTCCTAATGACTGTTTAAGTACAAAAAAAGATATACTGAAAAGTAGTTTATTATTTCATGTATTTAATACTTAAATAAGAACAATTAAGGAAGTTCACAAAACTAGATTATGTTATAAGAGTTTTAAAATATTAATGAAAAATACTAAATAATACCTGACAAAAAAACAATACAAGTTGTCACCCCCTGGTTGTTTGGCACTTTTTCTCTTTACATTATACGTTTGTTTACTGAAGTAACAAACACAAGGAAATTAAAATGTAGTACTTCATTAAAGGCATAATGAGTTTTATAAAATGAATAAATAAATATTATAGTTCCGTCAAATTTTTTTCACCTATGGACAGAATGAATATTACTACAAAGGCTTAAAATACGCTGTTGCACAGATGAATGTTAAAAAAGAGTAAGGAATGTAAATTTGTGATTTCCACATCAGGAGGCTTCCCAGGCGCTCATCATAGAGAGAACCCTTATTACAAGAGCCATTTTAACAACAGGTTTGCTGAACTCAACAAAATATTAGGTATCGGTTCTGCCAAACTGCGGCGAACCAGCTGAATTCCATCACTGGGTCTACCCACATGCCTAATTGAATCTTGTTGCTCAGCTAGAATTACAGGATGTGGGAATGAAAAGTGTTGTATTTATAAAGGAAACTTAAAGGGTTCCACTCCAAAAAGTACAGACAGGTGGATACAGGAAGCCATCATGACTCAACTTCTGATTACAAAAAAAATAGTCCCTGGCCGGGTAGCTCAGTGGATAAAGTGTCATCTGGCACACTGAGGTGCTCGGTTTGATCTCTGTCAGGACACATGAAAAGTAACCAATGAGTGCATGACTAAAAATGAAACAACTAAGTAGAACAGTGAGTTGATGCTTTTCTCTCTCTCTCTCAAACCAAAAGGAAAGCAAATTTTTAAAAAGAACAGAAAGCTTGCCTGATAGAGCATCAGCCTGGGACACTGAGGATCCAGGTTCAAAAGTCTTAGGTCACTGGCTTAAGCCTGGGCTCATCCGGCTTAAGTTGGAGCTCATCAGCTTGAGCACGGGGTCTCGGCTTGAGTATGGGATCATAGAGATGACCCCATGGTCACTGGCTTGAGCCCAAAGCTTCCTGGTTTGAGCAAAGGGTCACTGGCTCAGCTGGAGCACCCCCCCACACCCCTAGTTGAAGTACATATAAGAAAGCAATCAATGAACAAACAACTAAGGTGCCACAACTATGAGCTGGTGCTTCTCATCTCTCTCCCTTCCTGTCTGTCCCTGTCTGTCTGTCTGTCTCTCTTTCTCTCTCGTGCATGCACACACACGCATGTGCTAAAATATAAATAAATAACAGTAGAAAGTTCAAAATTGCTCCCTTTTCTTAAAAAATTGCCTTCCCTCTGTGAATATGGTTTAAAAATCAAAGAAAATTCAAAATCCTTTTTCTTCTTATAAAAGCCCTTCTCAGGGCTCTTTGGCCACTGTAATGTAATATATATATATATATATATATATCAGCTAAAGCTCTAGAAAATCAAAATGTTTTATGGAGGCAAGTGAAGTATTAGTCCCCAGGCAGTTTGGCAGGCCGGGTTCATGCTGATATATGTCAGTTTCTAGCCCCATTCCTTTCTCTCACTGAGCTTTCATTAGAATGTGTTGACTCAGCCAGGACAGAGCTGCTTCTCAGGAAGTTTGGTAGGACATGATCTTTTCTTCCTTCTTCTCCTTTATAAACATGAACAGCACATGCGGAGTCACTGCCAGTTTCCTCCAGTTTCCACTCTGCTCTTTATCTTGCAGGCAGGAATGCCAGGGAGTCTGTGAGCCCTGATGTTGTTATACAGCCTCTCTTCCAGCTGTTCTCTGTGGATGGGACTGAATAAGATAATGATTTGGGGGTGCTTTTTATTTGAGATCATTTGTCTTCCTAGGTGAGAAATGGCAGCCCCATTCTTACTCATTCTAACCCTTCCTATCTACTACATCCTTGAGAGGAATCCTCAGGCCCTAAGAATCAGCAGCTTCCTTCAGTAATCATGAAATAGCAGCACAGTCGTGTTTTGGTTGTGCCCTGTAATTTTCACACATACCCTTTAGTGAAAGTACAGATTTTGACCATGTTACTCAAGAGAAAGGCAAGATTTAACATTCAGAACTATATGGGAAATCCATTTACCTCCCAGGATTTATGGTTCCCACATAGAAAACTGCATGGTGTGGTATAAAGGCATCTAACCAAAGAGGGGTCTGAACCCCAGCATCACTGCAGAGCTTATCAGAACTGTAGAGTCTAGATTTAGTAAATCCTGAGCTACATTTTAACAAGATTCCCACATGGTATGTGTGTGCATTCAAGCTGGATACAGAACTCCAAGCCTGGAGTTTAAAATTCATTCAGGCATTTATAGATCTCATAATCATAGACCACAACTTCACCTCTGTGGGATTCATTCTCCTTACCTGTCAAGGGAAGGTGATTATCTCAGAATTGTTGTAAAAATTAATGAGACATCAAAAATGAAAGTGGAGCTTCCATGATGAAGGGCATGAAGTGATTAAACAGGATGATGCTACTGGGCCTCTGCAGCTTTCGAGGATGTTTAATGGTGTTACACAGGAAGTGTCATAACTTTTTGCAACGTGGGATCCATTTTCAGTTCAACCCCCAAGCAAGAAGTGACACTTCCCCAAAAGAGAGTCTAAAATGAAAAGACAGATAAATGAGAAATGGAAGAACAAAGCAAGGAGAATAAAGGAAGGGAGGATATAAAAGAAAAGATGGGGAGAAGAAGTAATGAGAAAGATGCTGAGGGATGAAGGAACCAATAAATTCTAGCTCTCTGGTTCCCAGGATTGTCCTCATTCACTCTTTCCAGCAGTGTCTTTTAAAACACTGTGAGTGAACTGCTTTTCTGAGAGCTTGTGGATCTAGTGACTCTTACCACTCTCTTGACAGCATTTTTCTCTTGCAAGTGATTGTCCTACCCACACAGATTTACAGCAGGGATATTGACTTTATCAGTTTCACTCAAGGATATCTTCTGTATTTTCTATTCACACACACACACACACACACACACACACACACACACACACACAACACTCTAGAAAATTTCTGGGAGAATAACTGTCAATGTCTGATCACTAACACTAGCTGTAGGATGCCTGGCAGAAAATTCTAGAAATACATTGGGAGAAACACCAAGGTCACTGGTAGGAAATTTCAGAAATATATTAAGAAAAAACCAACTATTGTCTCTATTGGAGACTTGCTGTTTGAACACTGGGAAGTGATGAGACCTCACTGAAGCTTAACCTTCTAGTCTGTGTAATGAGCAGACTCGGCTATATGTTCTCTTCAGCTCTTTTCTGGCTTCAGGATTTTGAGATTGTGACTGATATGCACACATGGCAATTTCCTTAGACTGTGTAGAGACTAGCATGGTATATCCAAATAGAAAGAACCTCTGCAATTGTACGGAAACATCCCCCGGCTGGAAATAAATGAGTGGTCTGGAGAAGAGCTTGGAAAGAGGTACAGAAGGATGGAGTTGACCAGTGTTCTTGAGGGCACCATGTTATCTAAACAGATGGGCATGAATATTACCAGATAGAAGCCATTCCTACTCTACCCCACACGATCAGTGAGTGTTGGCTCCTCAGCTGTGCAGGCAGCTGTCTGCCATGAGGTTATTCACTCAGCTAAATGGGAAATCTTCTAGAACTGATGAGCCATACTCAAGCAGCAGCCAGAGCTCTGAAGCTTCATATCAATCATGTCATCCCTCACACACTCTTTTTCCTTGATTTCACTGAGTCATTTCCCCTCCAATTTATGTACCAACCACAATATCTCCTGATAATACTATGGTACTTCCCTCTCTGTAAAATATGCACTTTCCAGTTGACACAGCAGTGTCTGAAATGAGAAATTATAGTTAAAAACTATCAATGCCAACCTCAGCAAACAACCTTATTCTTTGAGTAAAAGAGAAATACCAGCTAACTGAAAACCTAAGTATGTAGAACCTAACACCAGAAGGCCCCTGTCCATATCATTTTACAAATGAGGACTGATGGGTCAACATCAAGCCACCTCATGCTGAAAGGACTGATGTTTGAATCCAGGATGCAAAAATCACTACTTTAGCTCTGTTTCCAGAGCTCTCTACTCCAAATACAAACAGAATTCTCTTCGAAGTTCAACTCTGCCACTTACAGAAAGTCTGACTTTGGTGGTTACCTAACCTATTTGAGTCTTGGATCTCCTGATCTGAAAAGGGGGCATCCTTACCACTGTATTAAAGATGTGAGAGATTGACAGATCCAAGATGGTGACAGTAGGCAGATGTTCCAACTGCCACTTCCCAGGACCAAACTGGAGTTGTAACTAAATTTAAGAACAATCATCCTGAAAAACCAATTTTGGATTAAAGGGAGATGACTCTATAACCAAGGATCACAGAAGAAGCCATACCGAGACTGGTAGGAAGGGCGGAGATGCGAAAAGGGCTGCACTGCTCCCAGGAGCAAGTGGCAGTTGAAGGATGAGAGGGACTCTCACTGTGGGGATGTTTACCCTGAGAGGTGCAGGTCCTGAGTTCCAAGCCCAATGCCCCAGCCTAGAGCCCCAAAGCCTAGAAGAGGTGCCCACACAGTATTTGGCAGTGAAAAGAGACAAGGTTTCTATCTGTGAGAAAGAGACACAAGCTCCCAGAAATGCAGGCTTTGTCTTAAAGGGACCACACAGAAACTCTAGTTCACACCCACTTACTCGGTGCTCTGGCAGAAAGAGGGCTGAAATGACTAGAGTTAAGTGAGGAGAATGTTAAATTGGCCACCCGGGGAGAGACACAGTGAGGAACAGCCACTTTAATCACTGTGCTGAATCATTCTTCAATACCACAGTTACAATATTTAGCTTCTGCTAAAAAAATATACAAGACTATTCCCAGTAGTGGGGTGGGGAGATATTTGATAAATGTTAGAGTTGTATGGAATTATGAGATGTTTTCAAATAGACAAATATATACCTCACATATAAGTTATGCTTGTATATAAATAAGTTAAATAGTACTCCCAATAAGATACAAATAACATTTACTATTTTCCACCAGATAGGCATATGAAAAAATGTTTAACGTCACTACTCATCAGAGAAAAGCAAATTAAAACTATGAGATACCACCTCACACCTGTCAGAATGGCACTCATCAGCAAAACAACACATTATAGGTGCTGGCGAGGATGTGGAGAAAAGGGAACCCTCCTGCACTGCTGGTGGGAATGAAGACCGGTGCAGACACTGTGGGAGAACTGTATGGTGTTTCCTCAAAAAATTAAAAATGGAACTGCCCTTTGACCCAGCTATCCCACTTTTAGGAATATATCCTAAGAACACCAAATCACTAATTCAAAAGAAGAAATGTACCCCCCCCCATGTTTATTGCAGCATTGTTTACAATAGCCGAGATTTGGAAACAGCCCAAGTGTCTGTCAGTGGATAAGTGGATTAAAAATCTGTGGTACATATACACAATGGAATATTACATGCCTGTGAAAAAGAAAGAAAGCTTACCTTTTGTGACAGCATAGATGGACCTGGAGATTATTATGCTAAGTGAAATAAACCAGGCAGAGAAAGAAAAATATTATATGATCTCACATGTATGTGGAATCTAAAGACCAAAGTGAACTGAGGAACAAAATAGAGGCAGAGGCTGGGTCACAGGGACCAGAGGGACAGCAGTCAGAGGAAGGGGAATGAGGGGATAGGATCAGAGAAGATAAAGGGATTAGTAAAACTATATATACAAAACACAGAGCTAGCCTGACCAGGTGGTGGCGCAGTGGATAGAGCGTCGGACTGGGATGTGGAAGGACCCAGGTTCAAGACCCCGAGGTCACCAGCTTGAGCGCGGGCCCATCTGGCTTGAGCAAAAAGCTCGCCAGCTTGGACCCAAGGTCGCTGGCTCCAGCAAGGGGTAGCTCGGTCTGCTGAAGGCCCGTGGTCAAGGCACATGTGAGAAAGCAATCAATGAACAACTATGGTGTCACAACAGCAATGAAAAACTAATGATTGATGCTTCTCACCTCTTTCCATTCCTGTCTGTCTGTCCCTATCTATCCCTCTCTCTGACTCTCTCTTTATACTTGTAAAAAACAAAAAAAACAAAAAACCACAGAGCTATAGATAACAGGACAGCAAATCTTAGAGGGAAGAAGGAGGGAATTAGAAGGAGGGGGGCAATGAGGGTACAAAAACAGACACAGGGGTGGGGGTGAGGGAGTTATATTCAGTGGGACACTTGAATCCATGTAAACACAATAAATTTGAAACTAATAAAAATTGAAAAGAAAACCTATCCAATTAAAAAATGGGCAAAAGACCTGAATAGACATTTCTTTCAAGAGGTTATATACTGGCCAATAGACATATGAAAACATGCTCAACATCACTAATCATCAGAAAAAAACTCAAAACCACAGTGAGATATTACCTCACACCCTCAAAATGCCTATTATCAATAAATCAACAAGCAAGTGTTGGCAAGGATGTGGATAAAAGGGAATCCATGTGCACTGTAGATGGCAATGCTGATTGGCGCAGCCACTATGGAAAGCAGTGTGGATTTACCTCAAAAAATTAAAAATAAAACTGCCTTATTTATTACCCAGCAATTCCAGTTCTGGGAATATAGCCATGGAAACCTGAAGCACTAATTCGAAAGAGTACATGCACCCCTATGTTCATTGCAGCGGTCCTTACAATAGCCAAGATTTGGAAGCAGCCTCATAATATCTCACAGATATTTTATTTCATTCTTTTGAGTACTATTTTCAATGTTACTGTGTTTTTACTTTTAAATTTCACTTGTTTATTACTGGTATATAGGAAAGTGGCTGGATTTTTAATATTAATCTTTTATCCTGCAACCTTCCTATAATTGTTAATAAGTTCTCAGAGATTTTTTTATTGATTTGGTTTTGAATTTTCTGCATAGATGATTATGACATCAGTGAACAAAGGCAGTTCTATCTTTTTAGCAAGTACTTTCAAAATAATATTGAAAAGAAGTGGTGATAGGGCATATCCTTGTCTTGTACCGGATCTTAGAAGGCTCTGATGTTCTCACCATTAGGTATGAGATAGCTTCCCTCTATTTCCAGTTTACTAAGCATGAATGGGTATTGGATGTTTTCAAATTCTCTTTCATGTGATTTTTTTCTTTGTCAGCCAACTGATGTGATATCTTATCCACTTTTCTAATGTTGAAGTGGGAATGACCTCACGGGGTCAGGCTGTATAATTCTTTCTAGAACCCGTCATTCTAAATGCAATCTTAATGTCCACCAGACCTGATGCTTTATGGGTCGCAGGAAATTTTTGTTGTTGTTCTTGTTTGCTTATATATTCGATTTTCAATGTGTAAAAGGAGCAGTTTAGTCTGCATAATTCTCAAGATTTTTTTTAATGGCAAAGCTCAATCGTGCAGTCCCTTTATTTTTGTACTGTCTTTAATAGTTGAACATAACGTAATTTATTTCTAAAATATATGAAAGAATTTATTTTTACGTTTCTCTTTTTCATTTTCATTTTGATTTATTGTGTTGACATGGTTTCAGGTGTCCCACTCAACATAAGACCCTTTGCACACTGCTTTGTGCACCCACGCCCCAGTCAGAGTCTCTTTCCACCCTCATTCCCATGCTATGTCCCCTCCTCTTACCTCCACCCTCTTTCCCTCTGGCTGTTGCTACCCCACTGTCTATATATACGTTATGCATATATGATTTTTCCTAATCCCTTCACCTTGTTTGACCCCATCCCCTCTGCCCCCTTCCAGCTGTCTACCTGTTCCCTGTGACCTTGCCTATTTTTCTATTTGCTCCGCAGTTTATTGTGCTCCTTAGATTCCATATATAAGTGAGATCATATGATATTTGTCTTTCCCTGGCTTATTCCACTTAGCATAATAATCTCCAGGCCTATCCATGCTGTTGCAAAAGGTAAGATTTCCTTTTTTCACTCGCATAATATTCCATTGTGTAAATGAATCACGCCTTTTTTTTAATTTAGGTCTTAATTTAGGCGCACGATTCATGACCGAGTTGAGTGAGCATGTGGCTCTCCTTTCCCCTCCCCTTCCCCCATCTCCCCTGCCCCCCTTCCCCCTTCCACCATCCCCTTTCCCCTCCTTCTCCCCCCACCCCTTACTTCTCCCCTTTCCCTTCTCCTTTCCAAAGTAATCACAGCCTCAGCTTTCACATTCTGCATTTTTCAGGTGGGGAAAACAAGGCACAGAGAGGTTGGGAACCACAAAGTACCTTCTGCTTCTTTCCCTGCAGTGGTCCGCAAACCTCCACTGGCGAGCCACATGCTCACACAACCCGTGCCTCCCCGCGCTGCTTATACTGCTGTGTGTCTCTGTCGAGCATCTCCCAATCACCTGACCCATTGATGCCCCCCCGCCTACCTGCAGGCCCACACGTGGTATTTTCTGGTAGATCCACACTCAAGGGGTAAAAAGGCACACAGTTTGCCGACCACTGGAAAGAATCAGAAGGTCTTTTGTGGTTCCCAACCTCTCTGGGCTTTGTTTTTCCCACCTGAAAAATAAAGAATGTGTTTAAAGAAGAGGCTGCGATTACCTTGGAGAGGGGAAAAGGGAGGGTAAATGGGAAGGAAGGAAGGGGGAAGGGGAAGGGAGGGAAGAGGGAAAAGAAAAGGGGAGGGTGAAGAAGGAAGGGGAGAAGGGGAAGAGGGAAAAAGAGAAGGGAAAGAGAAGGAGGGGGGGAGGGGAAGGGGAGCCACATACTCAACTCCAATACATTGTATTATTCAATTATAATATTTCCATTTGGTTGTTCTTACTGTTTGTATGTCACTTTAAACTCTTATTTATCTAATTTAAAGAGTTTATATTCACTTCATAGACACCAGTTACAATAGCTACATTAAAGCCTTTTTTCTGAAAAATCCATCATCTGTGTTATCAGATTAAAAATTCCACCTGTTGATTATATTATGCACTTGAGAGTTGACCACATTTCTGGGTCTTTGTTGATTAATTTAGAATTGTGTATGATACATTTTCAAAATTACAATGAAAACTTTATAGCATGTGACAAATTAATTTTATCATTTGGTTGACTGAATTTCATTGTCAAGTTAATTTTTTGGACCTATTTTCAAGTAAGGGTCATGGATACCATATTAAAGAGAATTCTATTTGCTCTTAAAATGTCATGGGTATCCCTGTATGGCTTTTTATACTGATAAGCGGCTACTTACTACTCACTACCATGCTAAATGGGGTCTACAGAGTGTTGTAAATCAAAATTCTTGAAAAGAAGAACTTTAACTTCACAAAGAACCCTATACTGTACTAAATACAATATTAATTAAGCCCAAATGTTGTGTGAGTTTTCAAATCTAAAAGAACAGACTGAATGAAAGCACAGAGATGAGAGCATGATGCAGGGGTAGTACTTGAATTGCAAAAGTGCGGAAGACATATAGCAAACAACAGGATGACAAAGTCTGGGCAAAACTGAGCAGCACCCATAGGCCCTGAGGTGCAACTGTGTTCATAGGGAATGGAATAATGAAATTGGGCCAATAAATTCCCATCCCCTTCCACCTCTACCCTAAGATGTCCGCTAGCAATGTGGACATGGCTTCTGGCATGGAGTGCTGTAGTTGTCCTTTGTCACGGCATTTTCATTCATTTTCAGTTGCCTGTATTACAGAGTTCAGTGACGTCTTCAGAAATGGCTCTTAAAACAAATATATTCCCTGAAAATAACTGAACATGCACTTAACAATGTCTGCCTATTGTTTTTACACTTGAAAACAATGTGTCTGCAAATGATATTGCAGTATCACAGCTTTCTGTCAACATCGGCAGATACTACCCATCATTTTCAAGCAATAAATATTGCTTTGTGCATGTGCAAAGCAAGCTTCATGTTTAGTAGTTCTAAGGGACTTGCTTCTCTATAGGCACCTGTAGAATTTTGTTTTGGTTGTTTTATACTTTAAGGCAAAAAATAATTAACTGGTTTTGAATTCTATAACTTGCTCTCTATCATTTTCCATTTTTTTGCAAAAATATATATTCTTTTCATCTGTTGTATCAGATTTTTAATCCTAGGGATATTTTACTGCATTTTATCTCAGTAACCGGTGTCTTTGTTAAAATCTTTATCATTATGTTGCATCATTTGGCCTTACTTTTATATCTACATCTTCTCGTTAATCATGTATTTATTTCCTCTATTTATACTCTCTGTAAGATAATCTATCTATGTTATTCAGTTTTAAACCTTATTCCTTTTTTATTGTGATTTATTTATTTGTAGTTTTAACCATTTTTAATCTGTTTTCTTCTCTGCTCTAATTTTTCCAGTTTTGTTCTGTGCATTGAGTTGCCATCTTTGTCTTGGCTCCTGTTTTATTGACTAGTTGCCTAAACCTAAAGCATGAAGAATTCTCATGAAATTGTTCTTCTGTTCCTAGGGTCATGTTTCATCACAGACTGCAGTATTTATTTCTGTAATTCATTCTGCCTTACTTTTTTCAACCGTTTACATAATTCCTGTGTTCTTTTCTCTTATTGCTCATGATAAATTTGGGTATTCTCTTGTTAGCCTACTGTAGGTAAACTGACTCTGGCATCCTCTGTTTCTGTCTCAGTGTGATAGCTGAAATATTCCTTCCTCCCCAGTCTCCCTTAAAAACATATCAAAGTCTTATTACCCAGAACCTGTGAATACCAAAGGAACCTTAAGTACCAAAGGAACCTTGGCAGATGAGATTAAGGATTTTGAAACGGGAATTTTATCCCAGATTATTTGTGTGGGGCCAGGGTAAACATAAGAGTCTACATGAGCCCTGGCTGGTTGGTTAAGTGGATAGAGCATTGGCCCGGCATATGGATATCCCAGGTTCAATCCCTCGTCAGGGCACATAGAAAAAGCAACCATCTTCTTCTCTCCCCTTTTCTGTCTTCCTTCTCTCCTTCTTACTCTCCTGCAGTCACTGGCTCAATTGATTTGAGATCAGCATCAGGTGCTGAGGATACCTTGGTTGGTTCTTCATCAGTCCCTGACGGGTTGCTGGGTGGATCCTGGTCTAGTTGTATATGGGAGTCGATCTCATTATCTCCCCTCCTCTAATTTTAAAAAAGCAACAACAAAGTCTATATAACAGGAAGATAGCGGACTAATAGAGTGGCGTTGTAATAGTGGGAATAGATGTTGCAGTAATGTGTTTTGAAGATGAAGGAAGAGAACAAAAGCCAAGGAATGCAGGCAGCCTCTTGAACCTTACAAGGGCAAAAGAACAGATTTTTTTCCTGCAGTTTAAGATAGACCAATCCTGCTGACACATTGGTTTGGGGCTTTAAAACCTGCAGTGAACTTGTAACATACAGAACTATAGTACACTTTTAGTTTAAACCACAAAGTTTGTGGTGATTTGTTATAGCAGCTATAGGACATAAATACAGTAAGGGATCTTTACAACATTCTAGACCTAGTCTGGGCCATTCTGAGGGAGGGATTATTCTATTTTTTAACATTTAAAAATTATTCACTATTAAGTTAATTCTTCTTAGTCACTTCCCTGGTTAAAGAACCACTTGTGGTTTTTTTATTAAACTGGTTTTTATTTTTTACCTCTGATCACCAGTTCCTTCTTGATATGCCTCCCTATACAAATATATTTTCATGGGCTTGACTTCTATCTTTGGAAGTTAATTCTGTAACATGTACACACTACATTTTGCTTATCCATTCCCCTTGAGTGGAAACTGAACTAAACAGAAATTCTAACTCCCTGCTGGTGTAACAATGCTGTACTAATTATCCTTATACAGATACCTTTAAGGAATAAGATTATAAGGTTATAGGTTATATACCTATATACTTAATTTACTATATGTCAGTAGTTGTTCAACACAAAAAATAGCTCAGGTACATAGGTCAATAATTCATCTTAGGTAAAAAACATTTCTTTTTAACTCATATCCTTACAATCATTTGTATAGTTTGATCTAATATTTACCCATTTGCTATATGTGACCTCTTGTCTAATTTTTTGTTTTAATCTTTTCCTGACAGCTAGCAAGCTAAAATTCCTCAAAAATGTACCTACTACCTATTGGCTAGAAGCAGTTGAGCCCAGGGTAAGAGGGTAACAACCAGAGGCAGGGCATGCTGTGGGTAAAGAAGACTGAAGAGGCTTAGTCAGGGCCTGGTTGTCATTAACCGCTAAGGTTTGGAGGTAAACACATATAGCCCTGAGGAAGGAGGCGTATTCAGTGGTGCAAGGGGATGTATGATAGAGCTAACTCTACCAAGTCCAAACCCTGTACAGAGCCCTGATATTTCCAGAAGATGGAGGCTGGGGCTGAGAACAGTAACCGGGAAATTTAGACCTTCCAGAATGATAAGAACAGGATTCACAACAAGGGCTAGGGGTGTTTTTTTCCCCAAGTACTAGGAGTAGCAACAGACACAATAGCTTCTGCAAGAAAATATACAAGACTATTCCCAATAGTGGGGGTGGAGAGATATTTGATAAATCTTAGAGTCATATGGAATTATGAGATGTTTTTAAGAAGACAAATATATTCCTTACATATACATTATACTTGTACATAAGTTAAATACTACTCCCAATAAGATACAAATAACATTTACTATTTTCCACCAGATAGGCATGGTTCTAAGCCTAGTGTTCTCAGGTAATACCCTCACCACTGAGATTTAGTAGTGTAGTTATACTAAATGCATAAAATAATTTCCCTGGTTGAACCCAAGTCATCTATCCTCTAGTTTTACTATCAAATAATAGATTTTAGAAATTCAGTTCTTGGCTTGGCCTATGGTGGTGCAGTGGATAGAGCTTCAACCTGGAACATTGAGGTCATGTGATTAAAAACCCTAGGCTTGCTAGGCGAAGGCACATACAACAAGCAAGCAATGAACAACTAAAGTGAAGCAACTATAATCCTCAATCTCCCCCACCCCGCCATAAAAGTAAGAAATAACATCTTTCCAAAAAAAATAAAAGTAAATAATAAAAATAAATAAAAGTAAACATTCAAGTTCATGGTAGAGTTGTCTATTGGATAAAAGGAGTCACTCTAGTCCTGTGAATATTAGCTGGGTCCCTGAAGTGCGTGATGTAATACCCGTGTCGTAGAATACTGCTGATGCCTTAGCACTCTTATAGCGAGGTCATGGAATCCTGCTGTTGTCTTAGCGATAACAGTCCTGGTCATGTGCTAAGCACTAGTCAGAACAGTGACGTGGTGAGAAGATAAGTCTCTCTAGTGACTTGTTATTGATTTGAATTTATTTATATTAAGTGTACTTGTAGTATTTTAACTCATTGTCATCATCAACTGACACTCTGAGAGTAGAGTTAGGGTTAGAAGTATACCTTCTCTCACTCTTTAAGAGTTGAACCATGAAGCGTAAACATAAAAGGAAACATCTGAACAGCAGCTGTTCCATCAAACCTGCAGAAGTGTCAAGAGGTATGTGTTAAGTGCAATCCCTGAGCATGGGGTAACCAGGTCCTGTTTTCTAGAGAGAGAGAGAAAATTCCTAGTAGTCATGACAGAGCGACAGAGGGGGGGGGGGTGAGCATGGGAGAAAGGAGGTGACTGGGAGAGAAAGAGAAATGGAGAAAGGGACAGAAATGAAGAGAGGGGGGAAAAGGGAGAGAGGAAGGGAGAGAGAGAAGTTGCTGGTATATATACATATGTTTTTTTGAAGGCCCAGATAATCTGAGAACAGAGAAAACTCAGATGGCTAGGTCTTAGTCACTGTGACTTAGGACTTGTGTTACCTATACTGTGTCACACTGGATCACTCTGCTTTAGACAGTGGTTGATTAGTATGTTATTTCTTAGAAAGGCTATTTTTGTTTATTTGATTTCTACCTAAGGGTATTGGTTAAGTAAAGGATGTTGTTACTAGTTTTCCAATAGGATTTTCTCTTGTTAAAAAGAAAGTCTGGTTTGCCTGACAAGGAGGTGGCACAGTGGATAGAGCATCAGATTGGGACACAAAGGACTCAGGGTCAAAACCTCGAGCTCAATGGCTTGAGTGCAGGCTCATCTGGTTTGCATAGCTCACCAGCTTGAACCCAAGGTCACTGGCTTGAGCAAGGGCTCACTCACTCTGCTATAGTCCTGCTCCCAAAGTCAAGGAACATATGAGAAAGCAGTCAATGAACAACTAAGGTGCCACAACAAAGAATTGATACTTCTTATCTGTCTTCCTTCCTGTCTGTCTCTCCCTATCTCTCTCTCTCTCTCTCTCTCTCTCTCTCTCTGTCTCTGTCTCTCTGTCTCTCTCTCTCTCCCTCTCTCTCTCTCTCTCTTTCTGTGTCACAAAAAAAAAGAGAAAAGAAAGTCTGGCTCATGGAGGTAATGAGAAAATTGGTGTATAGGAAGAAACTATGAAAGCTAAACACTAAATCTGGTTGTATGAGGATAAGAGTATAATGACAAAGAATATTTTACTCGGGATTAAAAAGGAATTGTTTTGTTGTTTATAATGAGGATGTAAATATGGGGTTCCTTTGTGAAATGCAAGGAAAATCTGGGATACACACACCCACATGCATGTACAAACACAAATCACCCCTTAAATTACAAGCTGAAAAAGGTTGTTACTCTGGAGATTAAAAGTAAACAAGTAACTGCTATGAGGAAGTTGCTCAGTGCTGGGAGTGGGGACAGAATGGAGCCAAACCCAAGGTTCCAGGTGGTGGCTCACATTACTAAAGAGACCTCTATTTCCAATGGGCTTGGGATTTCTGCATCCTCTAGAGGACCTCAGGAAACGGCTATCTTCATTTCACCTGGAAAAATTGAGTATATTTATAGAAATTATTGAGTATAAACTATAAGACTTGTAAAAATACATTCACACATATTGACATATACACACATTTAGAACATTAAATAAGGGAAAGACAGATACTAATATTTAACATAACTGTCCAATAATTATGTACCAGTCCAATTACTTACATCTCAAAAACACACTATATCACTAGATCATTAAAATAGATTAGGGTGTAGTAACAAATATGCAAGTGAACTCATCTATTAATTACATAACAAATCAGCATATATGTAGAGACCACTAGGGCAAGCCCCTCCATATACACACACATACATTATATATATACATTATATATATACATGTTATATATATGTATACACAAACACACGCATATACATCTGTACATTAGTATATTACTACATATTTAAAAGAAAACATATATCACTATGCATGAAGATGGAGGCCAACTATATTCACTAAACATGTCACATAGTAATCTCTTATTGTTTAATAGACAGATAAAATACAAAAATAAGAAACATTACCTGACAAATGGTGGCACAGTGGATAAGGTATCAACCTGGGATGCTGGGCCTCAAGTTGAAACCCGAGGCTTTTCAGTCAAGGCACGTATGAGAAGCAACTATTAGAGTTTAATGCTTCCCATTCCTCATCCCCTTTCTCCTCTACTCTCTCAAGATCAATAAAATCTATATTAATAAAAGAAAAGCAACACACCTTTAATTATTATTGTTTTGTTTTGTATTGTTTTGTTTTGTTTTAGTGAGAGGAGGGGAGGCAGAGAGAAAGACTCCCGCATGCGTCCAACGGGGATCCATCTGGCAAGCTCAATAGGGGCCAATGCTATGCCCATCTGGAGTGTTGCTTTGTTGCTCAGCAACCAAGCTCTTCTTAGCACCTGAGGCAGAGGCCATGGAGCAATCCTCAATGCCCAGGGCCAACTCGCTTGAGCAAATCAAGTCATGACTGCAAGAGAGGAAAAGAAAGAGAGAGAGAGAGGAGAAAGAGGGGTGAGAGAAGAAGACAAAGGGGAGGAGGAACAGGCAGAGGAGGGGTGGAGAAGCATAGCCTCTTCTCCTGTGTGCCTTGACCAGGAATCAAACCCAGAATATCCACACACCAGACTGACACTATATTACAAAGCCTACGGGCCAGGGCCTCTATTATCTCTGTTTAATTTCTCAACATCTTTATAAGATGACTTACAGCCTATACATGGCTCTAACTCAAGGTTAGGAAGCCTGGTAGGCTGCTTCTTCATCTTTACATTACTTAATCTGCATCTCTTTTTAAGACACACTATCTGGTGATGGTAAAGAGAAACTATAGAACAGGTTGTAAAGGGAGGTTGAGATTTGAAGACACCAAAGATGAGCTAAGTGAGTCTCCCTGTCAGTCAGTACAAGTCAGCTTAGTACAAAAACAACAACAACAAAGAAACAAACAAACAAAAAACCTCAAATGCTTCTGCATGTTCTTTAGTGTGATCACCAGTGAAAGCAATAAATTCCAAGGAAAAAAACACGTAATAAAACTAGAATTTGCCTGACCTGTGGTGGCACAGTGGATAAAGCATCAACCTGGAATGCTGACGTCTCCAGTATGAAATCCCGAGCTTGCTGGGTCAAGGCACATACAAGAAGCAACACTATAAGTTGATGCTTCCTTCTCTTCCTCCCGTTTCTCTCTCTCTCTCTCTCTCTCTCTCTCTCTCTTTCTCTCTCTTCTCTCTAAAATCAATAAATAAAATATTTAAAAAAAAAAAGGAGAACCCGCAAGGATCAGTGTTCAACAGTGTTATATTTGAGGAAATAATGGGAGAAGGACTAAGGGCTGAGAGTTATTTGAGAAAAACAACAAAGATTATATTACTATAAGTCAAACAAGGGTATATTATATTACCGAGAAGGTATGAAAACAATAATAAATTGAAACAGTCCTAAAGTGGTGGAATACAGAAGAAAAGAACTTGAGAAATGTCCAGTTGAAGACCCCACCACATCCATATGCTTTCATAGCCCAGGTGTTCACATTCATAGTCACCCCTCATCAGAACCATCAGCACTCACTATCCTCATCATTCATTTCCTTATAATCCTCTACACACATCTAAATTTTCCATACCGTTTTATTCTGGCCATACAAAACAAAAAGTTTCTCTCATTCCTAAAATCCTAGATTAGTTATTCCTGTTTTTAAATTTTATGGAAATAGAAGGGCACAATATATACTTTGTGTGTGGTTCCTTTCACTCATCATTGTCATTGTGTAATTTATCCAAGGTGCATGTAGAATTAGTGTGTCATACTTTATATATGCATAACAATACATAAATATAATGGCTATATTGATTACACTTTTCTGATTTGGGGGTGGTTTGAAGTCTGGTACTACTAGGAAAGGAGATGTTAACATTCTATTACATTAATTTGCAATGTGGACTTTTATTTTTTTTTACAGGGACAAAGAGAGGGATAGATAGGAACAGACAGACAGGAACAGAGAGAGATGAGAAGCATCAATCATTAGTTTTTCGTTGCCATTGCGACACCATAGTTGTTCATTAATTGCTTTCTCACACGTGACTTGACCGCGGGCCTTGAGCAGACCAAGCCACCCCTTGCTGGAGCCAGTGACCTTGGGTCCAAGCTGGCGAGCTTTTGCTCAAGCCAGATGGGCCCGCGCTCAAGCAGGTGAGCTCAGGGTCTCAAACCTGGGTCTTCTGCATCCCAATCCAATGCTCTACCCACTGCGCTACCGCCTGGTCAGGCATTGTGGACATATTTATGTTTGATGAATGCTTGAGAGTTATATTGCTAGACCATAGTTTCTGTTCTGTATATATTACTGGTCAGAACTCAGACCTCCATATTTTTATTCTAATCACATGTTCCTGCACACTTAAATCAACATACTCATCACTGCGCTCTCATTACTTTGGCTTCTCACACAGTGTCATTTTGATTAAAGTCCTTGTATTCTTTCTCTTACTCTCCTTGATTATCACATCCTTACCTTCCTTAATTATTCCCTAACGTTTACAGTAAACTAATTTCACTGATCTCGAAAACCATATGCTCAGTAATAGCATTTCATATCTAAAATATAGAATATATAAAACACAAAAATATTCATATTAATAGGAAATTCATTTTACACACATAAATATATCCTAACAAAGACACACATACATACCATCCTCAGTCACACAAAATTCATCAATATTCAAAATCACACACACCAAACCAATCTCGCATTAAAAACTGACCCAGTAAAACCAACATGTTATGCACTTAAACACGAAGCACATTACATTCACCATTCCATTTGACTACAAATGTAAATTATATATACACCTGAAATATTCGTGCGACATAGAAATATTCATGAGACATAGAAATATTCATGAAACATATATCAATAATGACCAGTGTCATGGTTAACACTGAAACAGAAACAATGACATCATTATAATGCAGTTAACTTTTGCAAAAAAAAATTTATCTTTACATCTCTGTATATATATCTACAACATAGATATCAATATAAATAGATATATGTGCAGAATTTTACATAAAAATTCCACCAAATATCATTAAATTGTACCATTTTTCATGAGGAAATTGAGTTGATATCCAATGCTTAGTTCCTGCATACTATTAATACCTTTCAGGCATGGTTCTAAGTTTTTATAATCTCTATAGATCTACAAAAATTTTACATACAAGATACCTAACCCCAAAGACATTCCTCTTTCCCAATATTTTAATAACTGTTTACTTATATTTTGGTGTAAATGAAATTTTAAATGGGAAAGTCACCTTAATTACTATGAGACCAAGTGTCAAAGGTAGTAATGATGTCTGAAAATTATGTCCATTTGACATGTATTTTTTGAATTGACACAGACCATAGCAAATACCTCTCATCTCAATTCTCTTTTTCCTTTTTATTCAATTCCCCAGAATGTGAATTAGTAGTGAAGGTCCTACCACCTGGACGGACAGCAGATGAAAACTCATCCTCAACAGAATGTTTCTCTTCTGTCTCCTCTGTGTCCAAGCGTGCCCGTCCTGCTGAGGATGGTAAAGGATACACAGGTGGGATCTGAGCTTGGACAAGAGACATAGCTGAGCTGCTTGGCCCAGTATCTACTGATTTCACTGTCCCCTCAAAAACGTGAAAGGGCTCCAGGGCAGACAGATTAGTTCTAAACTTTGGCAGAGGAAAGAAATGACTGTGCCTTCAATGACAGGGCAAGGAGCCTCAGCACAAACTGTCACATAGCAACACTGGGGTCAGTGGGGGTGACATAGTGGACTGAGCTGATATGTGAGTGGGAGTGTCATCACAACCTGCCCCCTCAGATGAGCACTAACACATATCCTCACACACATTCACACGTCTCTACCCCTTCACACAAGGTATAGCACTGCTTCTCTTTTTTCACATCTTCTCACAAATACACGCCTTCATTCTCTATCTGCCCCTCCCCTTTCTTTATTAGCATCACACAGTTACTCCCGCACCTTCATTCCTTCACGCAGTCATTTAAGACTCACACAATTACAATTAATTCCATAAATAATTAACATCCCCTCACACAGATAACCTCTTTTAAAACTCTCATCCTTGGCCAACCTCTAATAAATGCACATGTCCTACTGGGCATAATCTTTCCTCTTTTGCCTATCTAATGCTCAGACCTTCATACAAATGCTCATTCTAGGAGCTATAATCACATCTTAACACTCTTAAGTCTTATCTCACTCTGAGGAGAACAGGGCCCACTCCTGCACTGTTCACATGTGCTGCCACACCTCTAACAAACATGCACACTCATTCGCCATCCCCTTTTACCAACATCAACAATGCTCACAAGATATGTCTCAGACATACACACAGCCCCACTAAAACATACTTTTAATGCTACATCCTCATTCCACAGAGTTATATCATATAAATCACTCAAAATATGCATAACATAGAGAGAATTCTGAAATATCACACAGAGATGAACATTTTCCAACATGCTCACACAGGGCATGGCCATCTTTACCATTATAGACTCCACATACATAGACTAATTCTCTTCAGTTTAAAATATTCGCTCCTAGGAATCCCAGAATTACATCAAAATTATTCATGCATTAAAAAACCTGAAATGCCTATATCCTACTCACTTAGAAAAGGCCAAAGTCCAGAGGAGAACATAGAAGATTTCAATGGTGATATCTAGAAGTGGCTCATGTCATTTCCTTTCATTTCCATTGGAGACACCCAATCACATGGTCAAAACTACCTGCAAGGGAAGTTGATATATGTAATATGGTTTTAAGTCCCAGTAGAAAGGAGACACCAGTCTATTCCATTTACTAAAAAGCTTATTAGTGCAAACCCAGTTACCCATGATAGTCATTGACACAATCAATATCACTGTGCATTTAAAAGTATGGTAGTAAATATATTACACTAGGACCTGGCCAGGCCATGGAGCTATAGATAGAGCATTGGACTGGGATTCAGAGGACCCAAGATCGAAACCCTGAGGTCACCAGTTTGAGCACAGGCTCAACAGCCTGAGCATAGGGTTGCTGGCTTGAGCGTGGGATCATACAAATGACCCCATGGTCGCTGGCTTAAAGCCCGGGGATGATGGCTTGAGTCCAAGGTAGCAGGCTTGAGCAAGGAGTCACTAACTGCTATAGCACCCTGTCAAGCCACATATGAGAAAGCAATCAATAAACAACTAAGGTGCTGCAATGAAGAACTAATGCTTCTCATCTCTCTCGCCTCTTGTCTCTCTAGCCCTCTCTCCGTCTCACCCTCTCTGTCTCTGTCAAAATATATATGTATATATTACACTATCCATGAAGATAGAAGACATTTGAGTTCACTCAATAATCACATAGCAGACTCCTATTGTTTGTTACTTGGACAAATGAACACACAAATAACTATAATGGACCAACCCTATTATTTTTATTTAACTTCTCAGCAGAGCTGAATTTACAAGAAGATGCATTGCAGCAAAAACAAAACACAATGGCACCAACTCAAACTAAGAATGATTCAGAGATTTCTTACTCCTCTGATGACTTCATCTACCTTTCTACTGAAGATGAACTAACAGGTGCTGATTAGAGGAACTAATGAATAGGATGCAAAGGGAGGTTGGGACCTAAAATGACCCTAGAGACAGCTGAGTAATTCTGCCCATTAGTTGATACAAGGTTGCCCAGTTCAAAAGAACTTCAAAATGCTTCTGCAGCCCTGGCCAGTTGGTTCAGTGGTAGCGCATTGTCTCGGCGTGTAAAAGTCCCAGGTTTGATTCCAAGCCAGGGCACACAGAAGAAGCACATATCTACTTCTCCACCCTACCCTCTCCTATCTCTCTCTTCCCCTCCTGCAGCCAAGGCTCCATTGCAGCAAAGTTGGCGCAGGCGCTGAGGACAGACCCATGGCCTCTGCCTCAGGTGCTAGAATGGTTCCAACTGAATTTTGATGACAGCAAGTGTCACGTGTGAATATGATGCCTGACATATAATGTCCAAAAATTATATTTTTCAATAGACACAGATAACAGAAAAAGTCACATCTCAATGTTCAATATTTATTCCATTTTCCAGAACTCTGGGACCCTCAAGGATTTGCTGCTTGGTGTCGGTCAAAGGTGAAGACCAAAGCATCTGGTCGGAAAGCAGAAAAGAAACCTTCATCCTTAAGAGGTTTAATGGGGGACCCCTCTACATCCAAGAGTCCTCATCCTGTTGAGGATGGTAAGGAATATACACAGGTGGAATCTGACCTAGGACAAGAGATGCAGCCGAGCCTATTATCGAGTCTTTACGTACTTCACTTTACCCTCAAAAACAGGAAAGAGCTACAGAGAGGACAGAAGAGTACTAACAATTCTGCACAGGGACCCATAGGGACTGTGCCTTCAATGACAGGGCAAGGAGCCCCAGCACAAACTGTCACATAGCAACACTGGGGCCACTGGGGGTGACGTAGTGGACTGAGCTGATATGTGAGTGGGAGTGTCATCACAACCTGCCCCCTCAGATGAGCACTAACCCATATCCTCACACACACTCACACGTCTCTACCCCTTCACACAAGGTATGGCACTGCTTCTCTTTTACTCATCTTCTCACAAATACATAAGCCCCCACTCCCCATTGGTCCTTCTCCGTTCTTACTAGCATCACATAGTTACACCCTCACCTTTATTCCTTCACACATCATTTCAGACTCACATATGTACAACTAATTCCACAAAAAATTCACACTCCCTCACATAGGCAACCTGTAGAAATCCCTCATTCTGGGCCGAACTCTAGAAGACGCACATGCCCCACTGTGCATGACCTTTCTCTATTGTCTTTCTTATGCGTTGTTCCTCCACCACAAAGCCTCTGACCTGCATAAAGATGCTCATTCTAAGAGCTACACTCATGTCCTAACACTGCCTCTTACAATCTCACTCTGAGAACAGGGCACTCCTGCACTGTTCACATGTGCTGTCACAGCACTGACAAACGTGCACGTCCATTCGCCATCCCCTTTTACCAATATCAACATTGTTCACTGGAAATGGCCCACAACGTACACATAGCTCCACTAGAACGTACATCCAATACCACATCCTCATTCCACAGAGTTACATCATGTAAATCACTCAAAATATGCATAACATATAAGGAATTCTGAAATATCATACAGAGATGAACTCTCACTCAACATGCTCACACAGCGTATGGCCATCTTTACCACTGCAGACTTCACACACATAATCTACTTGTCTTCTGATTGAAATTCTTATTCCTAGGAATCCCAGCATTATATAAAAATGTTTCATGTATTAGAACCCCCAAAATGCCTGTGTCCTAGTCAGCTAGGATAGGCAATAGCCCGGAGGGGCAAAAAAGGAGGTCTGTATGGTGATGCCTAGATGTGGCTCATATTATTCCAGTCATTTCTTTAGTAGAATGCCATCACATGGTCTAAACTAATGGCAACAAAGCCTGTTAATTATAATACGGTTCTATGTCCCAGCACAAAGGAGACAGCATTCTGCTTCGTTTACTAAGAAGCTTCTTTGTGCAAACCCAGTCAGCCATGGTGTTTACAGATAAAATCAATATCACTGTGCATTTAAAGGTTCTATACTAACCATGTTACACTAGCCATGAAAATAGAGGCCGTGTGAGATCACTCAACGATTACATAGCAGACTCCAATTATTTGTTACTTGGACAAATAAGTACACAAATAACTATCATAGACTATATCTTTTTATTTTTAATTTCTCAGCAGAAATAAATTTACAAGAAGATGCACTGCAGCAAAAACAAAACACAGTGGCCCCAACTCAAACCAAGAATGACTCAGAGATTTCTTACTCCTCTGATGACTTCATCTACCTTTCTACTGAAGATGAGCTCACAGGTGCTGATTAGAGGAACTAATGAATAGGATGCAAAGGGAGGTTGTGCCCTAAAAGAACCGAGAGGCGAGCTGAGCGATTCTGCCCATTAGTCATACAAGGCTGCTCAGTTCATAAAGAACCTCAAATGCTTCTGCAGCACTGGCCCGTTGGCTCAGTGGTAGAGCATTGGCCTGGCATGTAAAAGTCCCGGATTCTATTCCAAGCCAGGGCACACAGGAAAAGCGCCCAGCTGCTTTTTTACCCTCTTCTTCTCCTTTCTCTCTATCTCTCTCTTCCCCTCCTGCAGCCAAGGCTCCATTGCAGCAAAGTTGGCCCTGGTGCTGCGGACATCACCATGGCCTCCACCTTAGGTGCTAGAATGGCTCCAGCTGCAACTGAGCAAAGTCACAGATGGGCTGAGCATCGCCCCCTGTTGGGCATGCTGGGTGGATTTCAGTTGGGCACATGTAGGAGTCTGTCTGATTGCCTCCCTGCTTCTAACTTTGGGAAAATACAAAAAAAAAAAAGAAACAAAAAAAAACCTGCCTCTGTATCTTCTTTCCTGTGAGCGCCAGTGGAAGCAATAATGTCCAAGGGGGAAATACCTGCAAGGCCATCGAAAGCCAAGGAGATCATAGGAGAACAGTGTTATATTAGTGGAAATAATGAGAGAAGAACTAAAGCATGAGAGTTTATGAGAGAAACATGGAAGAATATTTGACTATGAGTCAAACAGGGACCCGTTATATTACCAAGAAAGTGTGAACGCACTAATAACTTTGAAAAGACCGAAAGTGGTAGGATCCTGAAACACAGAAATTGAGGTAGAATAAAGAAATAAACAGTTGAAAACCCAATTTTTGTTCTAGCATACTATCTTTCAGGCATGGTTTTTAGCTTTTGATAATCTCTATATAACTCAAAAAATATCCCGTAAAAGATACCTAATCCAATGAGGTCCACTGAGCACAATATTTTAATCAGTTTATTCATATTTGGGAATAATAAAATTTTATATGGAAAAGCTAACAAAATTTTGATAATAGCAAGTGTCGTGTGTGGGAATGATGCCTGACATATAATGTCCAAAAATTATATTTTTCAATAGACACAGATAACAGAAAAAGTCGCATCTCAATGTTCAATATTTATTCCATTTTCCAGAACTCTGGGACCCTCAAGGATTTGCTGCTTGGTGTCGGTCAAAGGTGAAGACCAAAGCGTCTGGTCGGAAAGCAGAGAAGAAACCTTCATCCTTAAGAGGTTTAATGGGGGACCCCTCTACATCCAAGAGTCCTCATCCTGTTGAGGATGGTAAGGAATATACACAGGTGGGATCTGACCTAGGACAAGAGATGCAGCCGAGCCTATTATCGAGTCTTTACGTACTTCACTTTACCCTCAAAACAGGAAAGAGCTACAGAGCAGACAGATGAGTACTAACAATTCTGCACAGGGACCCATAGGGACTGTGCCTTCAATGACAGGGCAAGGAGCCCCAGCACAAACTGTCACATAGCAACACTGGGGCCACTGGGGGTGACGTAGTGGACTGAGCTGATATGTGAGTGGGAGTGTCATCACAACCTGCCCCCTCAGATGAGCACTAACCCATATCCTCACACACACTCACACGTCTCTACCCCTTCACACAAGGTATAGCACTGCTTCTCTTTTACTCATCTTCTCACAAATACATAAGCCCCCACTCCCCATTGGTCCTTCTCCGTTCTTACTAGCATCACATAGTTACACCCTCACCTTTATTCCTTCACACATCATTTCAGACTCACATATGTACAACTAATTCCACAAAAAATTCACACTCCCTCACATAGGCAACCTGTAGAAATCCCTCATTCTGGGCCGAACTCTAGAAGACACACATGCCCCACTGTGCATGACCTTTCTCTATTGTCTTTCTTATGCGTTGTTCCTCCACCACAAAGCCTCTGACCTGCATAAAGATGCTCATTCTAAGAGCTACACTCATGTCCTAACACTGCCTCTTACAATCTCACTCTGAGAACAGGGCACTCCTGCACTGTTCACATGTGCTGTCACAGCACTGACAAACGTGCATGTCCATTCGCCATCCCCTTTTACCAATATCAACATCGCTCAATGGAAATATCCCAGAACATACACATAGCTCCACTAGAACGTACATCCAATACTACATCCTCATTCATTACATCATGTAAATCACTCAAAATATGCATAACATATAAGGAATTCTGAAATATCATACAGAGATGAACTCTCACTCAACATGCTCACACAGCGTATGGCCATCTTTACCACTGCAGACTTCACACACATAATCTACTTGTCTTCTGATTGAAATTCTTATTCCTAGGAATCCCAGCATTATATAAAAATGTTTCATGTATTAGAACCCCCAAAATGCCTGTGTCCTAGTCAGCTAGGATAGGCAATAGCCCGGAGGGGCAATAAAGGAGGTCTGTATGGCGATGCCTAGATGTGGCTCATATTATTCCAGTCATTTCTTTAGTAGAATGCCATCACATGGTCTAAACTAATGGCAACAAAGCCTGTTAATTATAATACGGTTCTATGTCCCAGCACAAAGGAGACAGCATTCTGCTTCGTTTACTAAGAAGCTTCTTTGTGCAAACCCAGTCAGCCATGGTATTCACAGACAAAATCAATATCACTGTGCATTTAAAGGTTCTATACTAACCATGTTACACTAGCCATGAAAATGGAGGCCGTGTGAGATCACTCAACGATTACATAGCAGACTCCAATTATTAGTTACTTGGTCAAATAAATACACAAATAACTATCATGGACTATGTCTTTTTATTTTTATTTAATTTCTCAACAGAAATAAATTTACAAGAAGATGCACTGCAGCAAAAACAAAACACAGTGGCCCCAACTCAAACCAAGAATGACTTGGAGATTTCTTACTCCTCTGATGACTTCATCTACCTTTCTACTGAAGATGAGCTCACAGGTGCTGATTAGAGGAACTAATGAACAGGATGCAAAGGGAGGTTGGGACCTAAAAAGAACCCAGAGGCAAGCTGAGCGATTCTGCCCATTAGTTTATACAAGGCTACTGCCCAATTCAAAAACAACCTCTCTTCTGCATATTCTTTAATGTGAGCACCAGTGAAAGCAAGAAATTAAAAAAAAAAAAAAAAAACACTTTAAAGGACTGGGGGAAGCCAAAAAATGAGAGAACAGTGTTTTAGTTCAGGAAATACTGCGAAGAGAAACTAAGGAAATGAAAGTTTTCTCAGAATAACAGTAAAGAATATGTTAGTATAAGTCAGATGAGGGAATTTTACATTTCATAGAGAATGTAAAAGCACTAATATCTTAAAATAGGACCAAAGTTGTAGGATCCCCTAGAAGTGAACTTGAGGTAGAGGACACAGATGCCCACTGGAAGACCCTTCCACATCCACATGTTTTCACAGCCCACGTGTTCACGTTCATACTCACCCTCATCAGACCATCAGCACTCATATCCCCATGGTTTGTTTCCTTACACTTTACCACATGCATTGAAATTCTTTGCACTCTAATTTTCTCTTTACCATACAAAGAGTAATAATTTCTCAAACTTTTAAGATCATAGATAATTTTATGGTAATGAAAGAGCAAAATATATACTTTTGTTATATAATTTATCCCTGTTTCATGTGACATGACTATAATTTCTTTACTGATTATACTCTTCTAAGCTTTGTGTTGTTCTCAGTATGGGACTACTTGACAAGATGTTCCCAACATTCTATTACAATGTTTTTCACTATGGACACATTTCTATTTGATGAATGCATTAAGAGTTAGATTGCTTGTCGTCAGTGTCCAGATTCTGTTCCTTTAGAACTCGGAACCTCCATACTTTTATTTTCTAATGCAATCACACATTACTGCATACATAACCTTACACACTCTTCTCTGTACTCTCATTTAATCTGCCTTCTCACTCAGTGCCTTTTGCAATCCCCAGGTATTTTTTCTCTTATACTCCTAGATTTTCACATCCTCTCATTCTTTAATTTTATCTCATATTTTACAAATATACAAATTCCTCCGGTCTTAAAAGAATATGCTCAGTAAGACATTCTATATCTAAAGCACACAATATATAAAGCACACTATTCACAGTTACAGGAAAGGCAATCCATACACATAAATATCTGTGGAACTAACACACAAACACAAAAGTCACATTTTATCGTGTCACACAAAATTCATCCTATTTGCATATTTGCAAACACCAATATTCATCCACTAAACCATGACCCAGCATTAATCAACACCTCATGAATTTAAACACAAAGCACATTACATTCATCATACCCTTTGCTACAAACGTGAATAATACATACATCAGACACGTTCATGAGAGATGATGATAATCTTAAACATTTTAATAATGACCAGTGAGCACATTTAACATTAAAACAGGAAAAATGATATAATACTAATTTCAACAAAAATTAAATTGTATCTATACATTGTTCTCTATATTGTCTTAACATAGATTTTAATATAAATATATATATAGATGTGTATCTGTGTGTGTGCAGAATTCTTTATAAAATATATACCACATATTCCCAAGTTGTATAATTTTTCATGAGAAAATTGAGTTGACATCCAACTTCTACTTTCTCAAAATTACCAGGCATGATTATAAGTTTTTGATGCTCTGTATAAATCTTCAGAATTATCACATAAAAAATTTCTAATCCCAATGACAACCATCAAGCTCAATATTTTAATAAGTGCTTAGTTATATTTCTAAGTAAATAATCTTTTTTTTTAGTGAGGGAAAGGGAGGCAGAGAGACAGACTCCAGCATGTGCCCCACCTGAATCAACCTGGCAGCCCACTACTGGGCGGTGCTCTGTCCATCTGGATCCATTGCTCTTTTGCTAAACAACCGAGCTTTTTTTCTTTTTTAGTGTCTTAGGTAGAAGCCACAAAGGCCACAAAGTCATCTTCAGAGTCAGAGGCCAACTCAAAGGCAACTCGCTGAAACCATTCAAACCATGGCTGCTGGAGGGGAAGAGAGAGAGGAAGAGAAAAGAGAGAGGGAGAGGTGTGGAGAAGCAGCTGGGCACTTCTCTTCTGTGCCCTGACAGGAAATCGAACCACATGCCCGGCCAACGCTCTAACACTGACCAAACTGACTAAGGATGTAAAAAAAATGTTATATTAGAGGGTCACCTTAATTTCTATGCAAGCAAGTGTGATATGTGCTACAGATGCCTGACATATCATGTCCACTTAGCATATATCTTTTGAATTGACACAAACTTCAGAAAATATCACATCTTTATATTTTTTGTATAATTCAATTTCTCAGACCTTGCATCAGCTGGGGAGGTCCCACCATCTGGACAGATAGAAGGAGAAAATCACTCATCCTCAGGAGATTTAATGGGGAACGGCTCTACATCCCAGTATCCTCGTTTTGTGGAGGAGGGTAAGGAATATAAACAGGTGAGATCTGAGAGTAGATATGAGATGGCTGTGAACTTCTCAACCCAGTATCTACTGATTTCACAGTCCTCTTTAAAACAGGAAAGAGCTATAAGAACTAATACTGAGGCTTCTGCACAGGGACACATATGGAGTGTGCTTTCAATGACAGTGCAAGCTGCCTCACCACAAATTTTCAACACAGGATCACTGGGACAGCTGTGGGTGATGAAGTAAACAGTGCATATGTAAGAGGGACTTGCCATCATGAACTGTCCTGTCAGATGAGCACTAACTCATATCCTCACACACACACACGCCTCTTAACCTTCACACAAGTTATACCTCCATTTTTCCTTTATTCACTGTTCTTTTCAAATTCACAAGCCTTCCTTTCCCATCTACTCTTCCCCTTCTCTAGTAGAATTACATATATACGCCCTTAATTTCATTCTTTCACACAATCATTTCAGACTCACATATTTACAACTAATTCCATAAATAATTCACATCCCCTCACACAGATAACTTGTTTGCAATCTCTCAACCTCAGTGAAACTCTAGAAAACAAATTCCATTAATGATATTGAACTCTCCTCCGCTGCATAATCTATGTCACTGCAGCTACAAAGCCTCGGGCCTTCATAAAGATGCTCATTCTGAGAGCTACACTCACTTTCTCTAATATTCTCATCTTAAAATCTCACTGAGAACAGGGCCCACTCCTGCACTGTGCACATGTGCTGTCACACCACTAACATACTTGCACACTCATTTACCATCCCCTTCTACCAACACCAACAAAACTAACCAGATATGTTCGAGAAGGTACACACAACACCACCAGGACATAAATTTAATGTTATATTCTCATTCCAACAATATGATACCATGTCAACAGCTCAAATTACGCATATCATACACAGAATTCTGAAATATCGCATACACGTGAAATTTCACCTACATGCTCACATGTCCATGGCCGTCTTTACAATACACACTACACACATATTCAGCTTGTCTTCTGTTCACAAATTTCATTCCTAGAAAGCCATCAATTATGTCAAAATGTGTCCTGTCTTGGAATCCCCAAAATACCTTTATCCCAGGCAGCTAGGGAAGGCAAGAAGAACCCAGAGGGGCACGCAAGGTGTTTATATGGCGATGCCTAGAACTGGCTCCTCTCATTTCCAATCATTTCCATTGTAGAAACACATTCACATGGCCAGAACTATCTGCAGGGAAAACTGAAACTGTACTTTAGTTCTGTGTTAGATAGAAAGGAGACAGCATTCTGTTCCATTTACTAACAAGCTTATTTGTGCAAACTCAGTCACCTATGATATTCACTGACACGATCAAGATAACCATGCAACACTATTCATGAAGATGGAACCTGTGTGTGCTCACTTAACAATCCATAGCACACTCTTATTTTTGTTCCTTGGACAGAAAGAACACAGAGATTAAAATCATGGACCTTATCCTTATTATTTCTATTTAATTTCTAAGCAGACCTGAATTTACAAGAAGATACTTTGCCGCGAAGACACAATGCAGTGGTCAGAAATCAAACCCAGAATGATTGGGAGGTTTCTCCTTCTTCAGACGAATTCATCTACATTTCTTCAGAAGATGAGCTCTCAGGTGCTATTTTAGAGAATTACTGAATAGGAAGCAAAGGGAGGTTAGGATCTAGACGGAGCCCAGAGATGAGCATTTGATTCTGTTTCTTCAAGATAAAAGGTTGCCCAGTACATAAAAAAAAAAAAAAGAATTCAAAAGGCTTCTGCATGTTTTTTTAATGGGGGCTCCAGTGGGAACAATATTTTTCCAAGAAAAAGAGAACACTTTATAGGACTATAGAAGGCCAAAAATGAACAGACAATAATGATATATTTCAGAAAATACTAGTAAAAGGAACTAAGGGGATGAGAGTTTTCTCAGAATAATTTATAAGCCAGACAAGGACATGTTACATTACATGGAGGGTGTGCAAGTACTAAAAACTGAAAACAGGACCAAAGTGGTAGGATCCTCCAGAAGTGAACTTGAAATACACAGATGCCCACTGGAAGACCCTTCCACATCCACATGTTTCACAGCCCACGTGTTCACGTTCATACTCAGCCTCATCAGACCCATCGGCACTCATATCCCCATCGTTTGTGTCCTTACACTCTACCACGTGCATCGAAATTCTCTGCACTCTAATTTTCTCCTTATCATACAGAGACTAATAATTTCTCAAATTTTTAAGACTGTAGATCAGTTATATCTGCTTTAACTTTTATGGCAATGGAAGGGCACAATATACACTTTTGTTCTGGTTTATTTCACTCATCACCATATTTCTGCAATTTATTCCTGTTGCATTGGCATGACTATTGTTTCTTTACTGATTATACTCTTCTAAGCTTTGTGTTGCTTTGATTCTGGGACCACTTGACAAGATGTTCTTAACATACTATTACATTGATTTGCAATATGGACACATTTTTATTTGATGAATGATTAAGAGATTGCGAGGCTTCAGTGTCCAGATTATTTCCTATCCCCTTCAGAACCTCCATACTTTTATTTCATAATGAAATCATGTGCTACAGTACACATTACTTTGCACATACTTGTCCTCACTCTCATTTACTCTGCCTCCTCACACAGTCCCTCTTTCAATGCTCAGGTGTATTTTCTCTTATCATCCTTGATTTTCACATTGTCACGTTCATTGATATTCCCTCATATTTTACAAATCTACTAATTTCACCTGTCTCAAAAGAATATGCTCAGTAAGACATTCTATATCTAAACCACACAATATATAAAGCACACAACCCATAGTTACAGGAAATGCAATCCACACACATAAAAATGTGCGCAGCTAACACACAAACACCAAGCACACATTCTGTCCTCAGTCACACAATACTCATCTCATTTTAAAATATGCAAACACCAATAAATCACACATTAAACCTTGACCCAGTATTAACCAAGACTTTATGAACTTAAAAACAACACATTAAATTCACCATGAGCTTTTGCTAAAAATTTGGATAATGTATATACTAGACACACTGCTGACAGATGATGATAATCTTAAACATTTCAATAATGACCACTGAGCATGTTTAACATTAAAACAAGAAAAGTGACATAACAGTTTATTTCAGCAAAAATAAACCTTCATTTATACATTGTTTTCTGTATCTATACTAACAAATACTCTAGTATAAGTATACATTTATTTATATATGTGTTTGTGTGTACAGAATTCTTTATAAAATTTCCAGCACATATCACCAGTTTATATAATTTTTCATAAGGGAATAGAGTTGACATCCACCTTTTAGTTTCTGAATACTGTCTTTCAGGCAAAATTATAAGTTTTCAATGCTCTTTATAAATTTCCAGAATTATCACATACAAAATTTCCAATCAAACTGGCATCTATTAAGCCCAATATTTTAATAAGTGCTTAGTTATATTACTGAGTAAATAAAATTTATTTTTTAATAAGAGAAGGGGAGGCAGGAGAGACAGACTCCTACAAGTGCTCTGAGCAAGATCCACCCTTTTTTTTGTGACCGATACAGAGCAAGAAAGACAGATAGAGGGACAGATAAGGACAGACAGGCAGGGAGGGAGATGAGAAACATCAATTCTTCGTTGAGGTACCTTAGTTATCATTGATTGCTTCCTCATATGTGCCTCAACCGGGGGGGGGGCGGTACAGAAGACCCACTGACCCCTTGCTCAATCCATTGCCCTTGGGTTCAAGCTGGTGAGCTGTGCTCAAACCAGATGAGCCCATATTCAAGATGGCGATCTCAGGATTTCATACCTGGGTGCACAGTGCCCCAGTCTGATGCTCTGTCCCCTGTGCCACTGCCTGTTCAAAGTATAAATGAAATTTTAAAAAAGAAAGCCACCTTTTTATCAATGCAAGCAAGTGTCATGTGTGGTAATGATGCCTCTCCTATAATGTCCACTTAACATATATTTTTTGAATTGACACAAATTCAGAAAATATCTCATCTCAATCCTTTATTTCTTTTTTAATATAATTCAATTCCAGCATGACCTCTGGTGGTGCAGTAAATCAAGCTTCGATCTGGAATGCTGAGGTCGCTAGTTCAAAACCCTGGGATTGTCCGGTCAAGGCACATATGGGAGTTGATAGTTGATGCTTCCTGTTCCTCCCGCCCTCCTCTCTCTCTCTCTCTCTCTCTCTCTCTCTCTCTCTCTCTCTCTCTCTCTCTTGCTCCTCTAAAATGAATAAATAATTAAAAAATAATATAATTCATTTCCCCAGACCTTGAATCACCTGTGGAGGCCCCACATTCAGAACCAACAGCAGAAGATTATTTATCCTCTGGAGATTTAACGGGGAACTCCTCCACATCCCAGCATCTCCGTCCCATGGAGGAGGGTAAGGAATATACACAGGTGGGGTCTCATCTTGGACAAGAGACTGCTCTGAGCTTCTCAGCGCAGTATCTGCGAATTTCACTGTCCCCTCAAAAACAGGAAAGAACTACAGGTCAGAGCAACTAGTACTGAGGCTTCTGCACAGGGACACATACAGAGTGAACATTCACTGACAGGGTACAGAGGCTCACCACACATTTACAACACAGGGTCATTGGGACAGCTGTGGGTGACAGAGTAGACAGTGCAGATATGTGAGCTAGAGTGTCATCACAACCTGTCCCCTCAGATGAGCACCAACTCACACACATACACACACACACACGCACAAACCCCTTTACACAAGTTACCTCCCATTTCTAATTTATTAACATTTTCTCTAAAATACACAACCCTTTTTTTCTCATCTATTCTTCCCTTTCTCTAGTACCATTATGGAGATACACACTTAATTCCTTCACACAATCATTTCAGACTCATACATATACAAATAACTTCATAAATATTTCACATTCCTCACACAGATAACCTACTTGAAATCTCTCATTCTCAACCAAACTCTAGAAAACAGATTCCCTTAATGAAATTGAACTTTCCTCTGTTGACTTTCTATTGCATATTTCACTTTAGTTACAAACCCTCAGATCTTCAGAGAGATGCTCATTCTGAGACCTATACTCATGTCCTTTAACACTATAATACTCACAGTCTCACTCTGATAACAGGTCACATGCCTGCACTGTTCAAGTGTGCTGTCACACCACTAACAAACATGCACATGCTCATTCGCCATCCCCTTCACCAACATCAACAAAATTCACCAGATATGATCCAGAAGGTACACACAACACCACCAGGACATAAACTCAATGCTACATTCTAGTTCCCCCAATATTATACCATGTAAACAACTCAAATTATGCATACCATAAAAGGAATTCTTAAATATTGCATACACATGAACTTTCACCCACATGCTCACATGCCCATGACCATCTTTACAACTACAGACTGCACACATATTCTGCTTGTCTTCTGTTCACAAATTTCATCCCTATAAAACCTTCAGTTACACCAAAATGTGTCCTGTCTTGGAATCCCCAAAATACCTTTATCCCAGGTAGCTAGGAAAGGCAAGGAGAGCCCAGAGGGGCATGCAAGGTGTTTGTATGGCGATGCCTAGAACTGGCTCCTCTCATTTCCAATCATTTCATTGTAGAAACGTATTCACATGGCCAGAACTAATTGCAAGTAAAAGTGAAATTATAATTTAATTCTATGTCTAGGTAGAAAGGAGACAGCATTCTGTTCCATTTACTAACAAGCTTATATGTGCAAACTCAGTCACCCATGGCATTCACTGACACAATGAAGATCACTGTGCATTTACAGGTTCCATACTAACCATGCTACACTATTCATGAAGATGGTATGTGTGTGCTTACTTAAAAATCCATTGCACACTCTTATTTTTGTTCCTTGGACAGAAGGAACACACAGATTCAAATCAAGGACCTCATCCTTATTATTTTAATTTCTCAGCAGACCTGAATTTACGAGATGTTTTGCCGCAAAAACACAACAACACAGTGGCCCGAAATCAAACTCAGAATGATTGGGAGATTTCCTTGACTTCAGATGAATTTATCTACATTTCTTCAGAAGATGAGCTCTCAGGTGCTATAACAGGGAATTACTGAATAGGAAGCAAAGGAAAGTTGGGATCCAGACAGAGCCCAGAGATGAACAAAGTGATTCTGTTCTTTGTGGATAAAAGGCTGCCCAGTACGTGCACACGCGTGCACGCACACACTCACACTCACACACACACACACACACACACACACACACAGAACCAAACAAACAAAAAACCTCAAAAGTCTTCTTTATGTTTATTAATAGGAGCCTCAGAGGAAGCAATATTTTTCCAAGAACACTTTATCTGAATGTAGAAGGCCAACCTGAATAGAGGACACTTGCATTATATTTGAGGAAATACGAGTAAAAGAGACTGAGGGGATGAGAGTTTTCTCAGAATAATATGGAAGAATATGTTAATATAAGCCAGACAAGGGCATGTTACTCTACGTGGAGGGTACAAAAGCACTAAAAACATAAAACAGGACAAAAGTGTTAGTAGAAGTGAAATTAAAAAACAGAGATGGCGCCTACCCTGTGGTGGTGCAGTGGATAAAGTGTCGACCTGGGAACACTGAGGTCGCCAGTTCAAAACCCTGCACTGGTCCAGTCAAGGCACATATGGGAGCTGATGCTTCCAGCTCCTCCCCCTTTCTCTCTTTCTCTCTCTCTCTCTCACTCTGTGTCTCCTCTCTAAAATAAATAAATAAAAAGAAAAAAATTAAAAAAAAAAAAAAAAACAGAGATGGCCAGTGGAAGACCCTTCCACATCCACATGTTTCACAACCCACGTGTTCACGTTCATACTCACCCCCATCAGACCCATCGGCACTCATATCCCCATCGTTTGTGTCCTTACACTCTACCACGTGCATCGAAATTCTCTGCACTCTAATTTTGTTCTTACCATACAAAGACTAATGATTTCTCAAACTTTTAAGACCATAGATTAGTTATACCTGCTTTAAATTTTATGGCAATGGAAAGGCACAATATACACTTTTGTTATGGTTTACTTCACTCATCATCATATTTCTGTTATATATCCCTGTTACATTGCCATGGCTGTCATTTGTTTACTGATTATACTCTTCTAAGCCTTCTGTTGTTTTCATTCTGGGACCACTTGACAAGATGTTTTTAACATTCTTTTACATTAATTTTAACATGGACACATTTCTACTTGATGAATGCTTAAGAGTTAGATTGCTAGACTTCAGTGTCCAGATTCTGTCCTATCTCATTTAGAATTCAGACCTCCATACCTTTATTTCCTAATGCAGTCATGTGTTACTGCCCACATAACCTTGCACGTATTTCTCCACACTCTCATTTACTCTGCCTCCTCACACAGTGCCTCTCTCAATGGCCAGGTGTATTTTCTCCTGTAATTTTGATTTTCACATTGTCACATCCCTTAATCCTTCCTCATATTTTACAAATTCACTAATTGCACCTGTCTCAAAAGAATATGCTCATAAGACATTCTATATCTTAACCACACCATATGTAGTGCACTCAATTCATAGTTACAGAAAAAGCAATCCACACACATAAAATGTGCAGAGCTAACACACAAACACCAAGCAAACATTCTGTCCTCAGTCACATAAAACTCATCCCATTTTAAGATTTGCAAACTCAATAAATCACACATTAAACCTTCACCTAGTGTTAACCAACACTTTATGAACTTGAACACAAAACACATTACATTCATCATGAGCTTTTATTACAAATGTGAATAATATACACACCAGACATATTCATGTGAGATGGTGATCATTCTAAACATTTCAATAATAATCAGTGAGCATGTTTAACGTTGAAACAAAAAATGTGACATAAAAGTTTATTTCAGCACAAAGACAAAAATATATGTCTATACATTGTTCTCTATATCTATATTAACATAGACTTTAATATATTTATTTCTATATGTGTGTGTGTGTTTGTAATTCATTATAAAATTTCCACCACATATCACCAAATCATATAATTTTTCATGAGGGAATAGAGTTGACATCCAACTTTTAGTTTCTGAAAACTATCTTTCAGGCAAGATTATAAGTTTTTGATGCTCTGTACAACTCTCCAGAATTATCACATACAAAATTTCTAATCCACTGACATCAATCAACCCCGATATTTTAATAAGTACTTAGTTATATTTTGAGTAAATGAAACTTTTTTTTAATGAGAGAGGAAAAGCAGGGAGACAGACTCTTGCCAGAGCTCTGGGCGAGATCCACCAAGGAGCCCACAAGGCTGCGATGCTCGCCCATATGCTGGCTGTTGCTCCATTAGGAAGCCTTTTGTTTTTAGTGTTTGAGTTGGAGGCCACATAGCCATCCTCAGTGCCCGAGGCCAACTTGCTCAAACCAATCCAACCAGGCCTGTGGGAAAAGGAGAGAGGGAGACAAGGGGGAGGGAGTGTAGTGGCAAAGCTGATGGTGGTCTCTCCTGCACTCCCTGACTGAACATCCATCCCAGGACATCCACACACCCGCCAACACTCTGCCATTTACTGAAATCGCCTGGACGGTAAATAAAGTTTTATTTTAATTTTTATTTATTTACTCTCTTTTTGTGATAGAGACAGAAAGAGGAACAGATAGGACAGACAGGAAGGAAGGAAGAGAGATGAAAAGCATCAATTCTTCATTGTGGCACCTTAGTTACTTACTCATTGACTGCATTCTCATATGTGCCTTGACCAGGGGGCTACAGCAGACCAACTGAGCCCTTGCTCAAGCCAGCGACATTGGGTTCAGGTTGATGAGCTATTCTCAAACCAGATGAACCCCGTGCTCATGTCGGCGACATTGGGGTTTCAAACCTGGGTCCACAGTACCCCAGTCTGATGCTCTATCCCCTGCACCACTGCCTGGTCAAAGTATAAATGAAATTTTAAAAAAGAAAGTCACCTTAATTTCAATGCAAGCAAGTGTCATGTGTGGTAATGATGTCTTACCTATAATGTCCACTTAACATATATTTTTTGAATTGACACAAACTCAAAAAATATCTCATCTCAATTTTTTATTTCTTTTTTAATATAATTAAATTACCCAGACCTTGAATCAGCTGTGGAGGGTCTACCATCTGCACCAACAGCAGAAGAAGATCATCCATCCTCAGGAGATTTAACAGGAAACTCCTCTATATCCCAGCATCCTCATCCCATGGAGGATGGTAAGGAATATACACAGGTAGAATCTGAGCTTGGACAAGAGACGGTTCTGAGCTTCTCAGCCCAGTATCTGCTGATTTCACTGTCCCCTCAAATACAGGAAAGAACTACAAGGCAGAAGGACTAGTACTGAGGCTTCTGCACAGAAACACATAGGTAGTGTACATTCACTGACAGGTTACAGAGGCTCACCACACATTTACAACACAGGGTCACTGGGACAGCTGTGGGTGACATAGTAGACAGTGCAGATATGTGAACTAGAGTGTCATCACAACCTGTCCCCAGATGAGCCCTAACTCACCCCCCCCCACACACACACCCCTTCACACAAGTTATTGCCCATTTATTCACATTTTTCCTCACATACACAACCCTTTTTACCCCATCTATCCTTCCCCTTCTCTAGTACCATTATGGAGATATGCACTTAATTTCCTTCCTTCACACAATCATTTCAGACTCATTCATATACAAATAATTCCACAAATACTTCATATGCCCTCACACAGATAACCTGTTTGAAATCTCTCACTCTCAGCAACACTCTAAAAAACAGATTCCCTTAATGAAATTGACTTTCCTCTGTTGCCTTTCTAAGCCATATGTGCCTTTAGCTACAAAGCCTCAGATCTTCATACAGATGCTCATTCTGAGACATACACTCATGTCCTCTAACACTCTAATACTTACAGTCTCACTCTGATAACAGGTCACATGCCTGAACTGCTCACATGTGCTGTCATACCACTAACAAACATGCACATGCTCATTCACTGTCCCCTTCTACCAACTTCAACAGAATTCACCAGATATATTCCAGAAAGTACACACAATACCACCAGGACATAAATTCAATGCTACATTCTCATTCCTATAATATTATACTATGTAAACTACTCAAATTATGCATACCATAAAGGGAATTCTGAAATATCACATACACATGAACTTTCACCCACATGCTCACACGTGCATGGCCATCTTTATAACTACAGACTTCACATATATACTGCTTGCCTTTTGTACACAAATTTCATTCTTAGAAAACCATCAGTTAGGCACTGGGCAGTTGGCTCAGCGTTACAGCTTCAATCAGCATGTGGAAATCCCAGGTTCGATACCTGACCAGGGCACACAGGAGAAGCCATCTGCTTCTCCACCCTTCCCCCTCTCCTTTCTCTCTATCTCTCTTTTCCCCTCCTGCAGCCAAGGCTCCATGGAGCAAAGTTGGCCCTGGCGCTGAGGATGGCTCCATGGCCTCCACCTCGGGCGCTAGAATGGTTCTGGTTGCAAAGAAGCAATGCCCCAGATGGGCAAAGCATTGCCCCATGGTGGCATGCTGGGTAGATCCTGATGGGGCCTAATTGGGAGTCTGTCTCTCTGCCTCCCTGCTTCTCACTTCAGAAAAAGATTTTTTTTTAAAAAGTCAATTAAATCAGAATGTTTTCATTTTTGGAACCTCCAAAATACCTTTATCCCAGGCAGCTAGGAAAGAACCCAGAGGTGCAAGCAAGGTGTTTTATGGCAATGCCTAGAACTGGCTCCTGTCATTTCCAATCATTTCCATTGTAGAAATGCATTCACATGGTCAAAACTATCTGCAAGGGAAACTGAAATTGTACTTTAATTTAGTTCTATGTCTAGGTAGAAAGGAGACAGCATTCTGTTCCATTTACTAACAAGCTTATTTGTACAAACTCAGTCACCCATGATATTAACTGACACAATCAAGTTCACTATGCATTTACTGCTTCCATATCAACCATGCTATACTATTCAAAAGATGGAGGCTGTGTGTGCTTACTTGACAATCTACAGAAGACTCTCATTTTTGTTGCTTGGACAGAAAAAAACACAAAAATTAAAAATATTTTTGTTTAATTTCTCAGCTGACCTGAATTTACAAGTAGATGCTTTACAGCGAAGACAGAAAACAGTCACCCGAAACCAAACCCAGAATGATTGGGAGATTTCTCCGACTTCAGATGAATTCATCTACATTTCTTCAGAGGATGAGCTCTCAGGTGCTATAGGGTGAAATACTGAGTAGGATGCAAAGGGAGGTTGGGATCTGGAGAGAGCCCAGAGATTGGCAGAGTGATTCTGTTTCTCGTTTATAAATCATGGCCCGTAAATTTAAAAACCTCAAAAGGCTTCTATATGTTCATTAAAAGGAGCTCCAGTGAAAGTAATTTTTTTCCAAGAACTAAAAAGAACACTTTATAGGACTGTAGAAGGCCAAGGTGAACAGAGGACACTAGTGTTATATTTGAGGAAATACTAGTAAAAGGGACTAAGGGGATGAGAGAGATTCTCAGAATAACATGGAAGAATATGTTAGTATAAGCCAGACAAGGGCATGTTACACTACAAAAGCACTAAACACTTAACACAGGACCAAGGTGGCAGTACACTCTAAAAGTGGACTTGAAGTACAGAGGTGCCCACTTGAAGACCCTTACAAATCCATACGTTTTCACAGCCCAAGTGTTCACATTCATACTCACCCCTCATCAGACCCATCGGCACTCATATCTTCATTGTTTCCTTACACTCTACCACATGCATCAAAATTCTCTACATTCTAATTTTGTCCTTACCATACAGAGACAAATAATTTCTCAAACTTCTAAAACCATAGATGAGTTATACCTGCTTTAAATTTTATGGCAATGAAAGGGCATAACATATGCTTTTGTGCTGGTTCCTTTCACTCATCATCATATTTCTGTAATTGATCCCTGTTGCATTGGCATGACTATCATTTCTTTACTGATTATACTCTTCTAAGCTTTGTGTTGCTTTTATTCTGGGACCACCTGACAAGATGTTCTTAACATTCTATCACATTGATTTTCAATATGGACACATTTCTACTTGAATGCTTAAGAGCAGATTGCTAGACTTCAGTGTCCAGATTCTGTCCTATCTCATTTAGAATTCAGACTTCCATACCTTTATTTCCTAATGCAGTCACGTGTTACTGCCCACATAACCTTGCACATACTTCTCACACTCTCATTTACTCTGCCTCCTCACACAGTGCCTCTTCCAATGCTCAGGTGTACTTTCTCTTGTAACCCTTGATTTTCACACTCACATTCCTTAATTTTCTTTCATATTTTACAAATATACTACTAATTCCACTGGTCTCAAAAGAATATGCTCAGTAAGACATGCCATATCTAAACAACATAATATATAAAACACATAATTCATAATCACAGGGAATGCAATTCACATGCATAAAAATGTGGGGAACTAACACATGAACACCAAGCGCATATTCTGTCCTCAGGCACACAGAAGTCATCCCTTTTTCAGATTTGCAAACACCAATAAATCACACATTAAACCTTTTCCCAGTGTTAACCAACACTTTAGAAACATAAACACAAAATACATTACATTCACCAGATGCTTTTGCTACAAATGAGAATAATACACCAGACACATTCATGAGAGATGATGATAATCTTAAACATTTCATAATGACTAGTGAGCATGTTTAACATTGAAACAAGGTACATAATAGTAATAGTTCATTTTGTCAAAAAATAAAATTGTATCTATACATTGTTCTCTATATATTTATAATAACACAAATTCATATATATATTTATGTATAGATATGTGTGGGAGAGAGTTCTTTATTAAATTTTCACCACATATCCTAAAACTTGTCTAATTTTTAATGAGAGTTGAGTTCACATACAACACTTAGTTTCTGAATACTGTCTTTAAGGCATCATTATAAGTTTTTGATGTTCTGTATAAATATCCAGAAATATCACATACAAAATTTATAATTCCATTGACATCCATCAAACCAAATATTTAGTGTTTAGTTATATTTCTGAATAAATGTAATCATAAATGAGAAAGGTATCTTTATTTCTATTTGAGCTAGAGTTATGTGTATTAATGTGTGATATATAATATCCAATTAATAATATTTTTGAATTGACACAAACTACAGAAAATACCTAATCTTAATATTTTTTATGATTCAATTCCATAGACATTGAATCAGCTGTGGAGGGCCCGCCATCAGGACAGGCAGCTGGAGAAGATCATCCACCCTCAGGAGATTTAACGGGGAACTCCTCTACATCCCAGCTTCCCCGTCCCATGGAAGAGGGTAAGGAATATACACAGGTGGGGTCTCAGCTTGGACACAAGACAGCTCTTAGCTTCTCTGCCCAGTATCTGCCAATTTCACTGTCCCCTCAACAAAACAAAAGGAATACAGGCCAGAGGGACTAGCAGTGAGGCTTCTGCAGAGGGACACATAGGGAGGGCGCCTTCAATGACAGGGCAACATGCCTCAGCATAAATATTCAACACAGCACACTGGGACAGCTGTGCGTAATGTAGTGGACTGTGCTGACATGTGAGCAGGAGTGTAATCACCGCTGATCTCTCAGATGAGCACATACTCATGTCCTCATACTCACACACATTTCTACCCCTTCACACAAGGTATGCCTCCATGTCCCCCTTACTCACTTTTCCCCTCAAATACACAAGCCTTCCTCCCCCGTTTATCCTTCCCCTTCTCTAGTAACATTAAATCGGTATGCTCTTACCTTCATTTCTTCACACAATCATTTCAGACTCATACATTTGCAACTAATTACATAAACTTTGCCTCCCCTCACACTGATAACATGTTTTCAATCCTCATTCTCAGCAAAAATCTAAAAAACGCATATGCCTCTAATGAAAATGAACTTTCATCTGTTGTCTTTCTAAGGCATGTGTTAATTCAGCCACAAAGCAAAAACCTTCATGCAGATGCTCATTCTGAGAGCTACACTCACCTTCGAACACTCTAAGTCCTGCAATCTCACCGAGAACAGGGCCCACTCCTGCTCTGCTCACATGTGCTGTCACCCCACTAACAAACGTGCACATCCATTCACCATCCCTTATAACCAACATCAACAACGCTCACCAGGTTTGTCTCCAAAGGTATATGCACCACCATCAAGACATAAATTCAATGCTACATTCTCATTCTCATAAAATTATACCATGTAAACAACTCAAATTATGCATAACATATAGGGAATTATAAAATATTGCATACACATGAACTTTCACCCACAGACTCACACAGAACAAGGTCATCTTTACAACTAGAAACCACACACATAGTCTACTTCTCTACTGTTTGCTGATTTCTTTCCTAGAACACCATCAAATACCACAAAATGTTTTCTGTCTTGGAATCGCCAAGTTGTCCTTATCCCAATCAGCTAGGAAAGACAAGAGCCCGGAGGGGCACACAGGGTGTTTGTATGGCGATGCCTAGAACTAGCTCCTCTCATTTTCAAACATTTCCATTGCAGAAACAAATTCACATGGCCAGAACTATCTGCAAGGGCAGCTGAAAATATAATTAAGTTCTATGTCTAGGTAGAAAGGAGACAGCATTCTGTTCCATTTATTAACGAGCTTATTAGTGCAAACTCGGTCACCCATGGTATTCACTGACACAATCAAGATCATGTTGCATTTACAGGTTCCATACTAACCATGCTACACTATTCAAGAAGATGGAGGCCAAGTGTGTTCACTCAATAATCACATAGCAGCTCACTTTTTACTTGAACAGACAAATACACAAATTACATTCATGGTCCACATCTCTATTATCTTTAATTTCTCAGCAGACCTGAATTTACAGGAAGATACATTGCAGGAAACACACAACGCAGTGACCCAAACTCAAACCCAGAATGATTGGGAGGTTTCCCCGACTTCAGAAGGATTCATCTACATTTCTTCAGAAGACGAACTCTCAGGTACTATAAGGAGGAACTACTGAATGGGAAGCAAAGGGAGGTTGGGATCCAGACAGAGCCCAGAGATGACCTTAGTGAATCTGTTTCTTGTCGATGCAAGGCTGCCGAGTACAAAATAACTTCAAAAGTGTTCTGCATGTTCTTTAATGTGATAACCATTGGAAGCAATAAATTCCATGGAAAAAGAGAACACTTTAAATGACTGGAGGAAGCCAAGGTGATCAGAGAACAGTGTTATATTTGAGGAAATACTAGGAAAAGGAACTAAAGAGATGAGAGTTTTCCCAGAATAACAGGGAAGAATATGTTAGTATAAACCAGACAAGGGAGTGTTACATTACATGGAGAGTGTAAAAGCACCAATGACTTAAAACAGGACCAAAGTCATAGGATCCTCTAGAAGTGACCTTGATCTACAGAGATGCCCACTTGAAGATCCTTCCACATCCATGTTTTCACAGCCCAAGTGTTCACATTCATACTCACCCCTCATCAGACCCACTGGCACTCATATCCTTATCACTTGTTTCCTAACACTGACACTCTACCACATACATCGGAATTCTCTGCACTCTACTGTTGCCATGAACATACAAAGACTTAAAATTTCTCAAACTTTCAATACCATAGATTAGTTATGCCTACTTTAAATTTTAAGGCAATAAAAGGGCACAACATATACTTTTGCTCTGGTTCCTTTCATTCATCATTATATTTCTGTTATTTATCCATCCTGCAAGTGGCATGACAATACAGTGGTCCCTCGTTTGTCATGGGGGTTAGGTTCCAGAACCCCAGCAATAGGCAAAAATCCACCAAGTAGCAACCTTATATTTATTTTCTTACTTACATATACTTTAAGGCTATATAAACCCACCCCACACTCTTACAAACCTTTCCACACTGTTATTAACCTTTCCCACACCCTTATAAACACTTCCTGTGCTCTTAAACACTTTCTACACTCTTAAACCTACATCCTTTTAACAATATGGAAAATTCCATATGGGTACTCACCAGTGAATAGTAGGATGTTTTAATTAATATTTTTATATTGTTTAATATTGTTTTCAATTTTTCAGGCTAGAAAATGCTTATTTTACCTCAAAAAATAACTAAATTAACATATAAAATGCCTATCTATCGCAAAATGCAACACTAGAGCAAAACAGCTGCGATACAAAATTAGATATGTACAATTCAAAAATCTGTGATACAGCTGACTGCAAAATGTGAACTGCGATAGGGCAAGGGATGACTGTAATTTCTTTACTGGCTGAACTTTCTCAGCATTTGGGTTGCTTTCAGTCTGGGACCACTTGCCAAGATGTTCTTAACATTCTATTACAATGATTTGCAATATGGACACATTACTATTTGATGAATGCTTAAGAGTTAGATTGTCTAACTCACATCGCCTCAGTGTCCAGATTCTGACATATCCCCTTCAAAACTCGGACCTGCATACATTAATTTCCTAATGCAATCACGTGTTACTGCACCCATAAGCTTACATACATAGTTCTCCTCACTCACCTTTACTCTTCCTTCTCACACAGTGCCTCTTTAAATGCCCAGGTATTCTTTCTCTTATAATCTTCAATTTTCACATCCTCACATTCTTTAATCTTCCTCTTATTTTATAAACACACTAATTCCACTGTTTTCAAAAGAATATGCTCAGAAGGACATTCCATATCTAAACCACATAATATATAAAACACATAATCTATAGTTACAGGTAATGCAATGCACACACATGAAAATGTGCGGAGCTAACGCACAACACCAAGCGCACATTTTATTCTCAGGCATACAGAATTCATCTGGTTTTCAGATTTGCAAACACCAGCAAATCACCCATTATACCTTGACCCAGTGTTAACCAATACTTTATGAATATAAACTCAAAACACATTACATTCACCATATGCTTTTGCTACAAATGTGAAAAATACATACACCAGACACATGCATGAGAGATGATGATAATCTGAAACATTTCAAAATGACAGGTGAGCGAGTTTAACAAGGAAAGTTACATAATAGTAATATTTCATTTTAGCAAAAATAAAATTGTATCTATACATTGCTCTCTATATATTTATAGTAACATAGATTTATATATATATATATTTATGTGTATATATATTTATGTATAAATGTGTGTGTGAATTCTTTATAAAATTTTCACCACATATCCACAGATTGTATACTTTTTAATGAAGAAATTGAGTTCCAAATTTTAGTTTCTGAATACTGTCTTTCGAGCATAATTATAAGTGTTTGATGTCATGTATAGATCTCCAGAAATACCCTATACAAAATTTATAATTCCATTGACATCCATCAAACCCAATATTTTAGGAAGTGTTTAGTTATATTTCTGAGTAAAGGAAGTTTTAAATAAGAAAGTTGCCTTAATTTCTACGTAAGCAATTGTCATGGTGGTAAAGATGCCTAACATATAAGGTCCAATCAACACATATCTTTGAATTGACACTAAATCTATAAAATGCCTCATCCCAATATATTTTTTATAATTCAATTCCCCAGACCTTGAATCAGCTGTGGAGGCCCCACAATCTGAACCGACAGCAGAAGAAAATCATTCATCCTCAGGAGATTTAATGGGGAACTCCTCCACATCCCAGCATCCCCATCCCATGGAGGAGGGTAAGGAAAATAACACGTGGGGTCTGAGCTTGGACACAAGATGGCTCTGAGCTTCTCAGCCCAGTATCTGCCGATTTCACTGTCCCCTCAACAACAGGAAAGGACTACAGGGCTGAGGAACTAGCAGTGAGGCTTCTGCACAGAAACACATAGGGAGTTACCTTCAAAGACAAGGCAAGGTGTCTCAGCACAAACTATCAGCATAGCAACACTGGGAAAACTGTGTGTGACATAGGGGACTGAGCTGATATGGGAGTGGGAGTGTCATCACAACCTGCCCCCTCAGATGAGCACTAACGTGAATCCTCACACACACTCACACGTCTCTGCCCCTTCACACAAGGTATGGCACTGCTTCTCTTTTTACACATCTTCTCACAAATACACAAGCCTCCATTTCTCATTGATTCATCCCCTTTTTCTATCAGCGTCACGTGTTACACCCTTACCTTAATTTATTCACACAATCATAAGTATGACACTTTTACAAATAATTCCATAAATAATTCACACGCCCACACAAATATCCTGTTTTAAATCTCTCATTCTCCGCCAAACTTTACAAAACACACATGCCCTTAAAAAAATAGAACTTTCAGCTGTTGTCTTTCTAATGTGTACATCCCTTCAGCCACAAATTCTCAGACCTTCAGAGAGATGGTCATTCTCAGGCACTCACTTCCTCTAACACTCGGAGTCTTGCCATCTCACTGAGAACAGGGCCCACTCCTGCACTGTGCATATGTGCTGTCATACCACTAACATACTTGCACACTCATTCGCCATCTCTTTTACCAACATCAACAGTTCTCCCCAGATACATCCCAGGACGTATACACAACTCACTAGAACATACATTCAATACTACATCCTCATTCCCACAAAATTGTACTATGTAAACAACTCAAATTATACATAAATACAGGGAATTCTGAAATATCATATACAGATGCACCTTCACTCCGCATGCTCACACAAGACATGACTGTCTTTGCCACTACAGACTTCACACACATAATCTACTTGACTTCTGTTTTAAAATTTCTTTCCTAGAAAAATAATCAATTACATTAAAAAAGAAAAAAACCCTGTCTTGGAATCTCTAGGATGCCCATGTACCACTCATCTGGGAAAGGTTATTGACTGAAACAACACATAGAAATTTTATATGGTGACACCTAGAAGTGACTTCTGTCATTTCCATCCACTTTTCATTTTAGAAACACAATCACCTGGCCAGAACTACCTGCAACAGAAGCTGATAAACATAATCTAGTTTTACAACCCCGTTGAAAGGAATAAACATTCTGTTCCATTTACTAAGAAGCTTCTTTGTGCAAACCCAGTCATCCATGTATATCATTGACACAACACTGGGCATTTAAAAGTTTCATATTAAATATATTATACTATCCATGAAGATGAAGGCCATGTGTGTTCATGCGACAATTACACAGCACATTATGATTGGTAGTTCCAAGAAGAGATAAATACACAAATAACAACTATGGAACACATCCCTATTATTTTTATTTAATTTCTCAGCAGACCTGAATTTCTGAGATGAAATGCAGCAGACACAATACAGTCGCCTGAAATCAAACCCAGAAAGATTGGGAGGTTGCCCCTACTTCAGATGAATTCATCTGCATTTCTTGGGAAGACGAGCTCACGGGTGCTATAGGGGGAGTATTTAATAGGAAGCAAAGGGAGGTTGATCTAGACAGAGCCAGAGATGAGCAGAGTGCTTCTGGCCATTATTAGTCAATACTGCCCAGTACAAAAAGTATATCAGGAGGTTTCTGCATGTTTTTTAATGTGATCACTAATGGAAGCAGTAAATTCCAGGGGGAAAAAGAACACTTTAAAGGACTGTAGGAGGCCAACGTGATCAGAGAACAGTGTTATACTTCTGGAAATAAATAATGGGGGATGGAGTAAGGGGGGGGGGGAGAGTTTTCTCAGAATAACATGGAAGAATATGGTAGTATAAGCCAGACAAGGGCGTATTACATTATGTGGAGGGTGTAAAAGCACTAACAACTTTAAACAAGCCCGAAGTGGGAGGATCTTCCAGAAGTGAACTTAAGGTAGAGGACACAGATGCCCACTGGAAGACCCTTCCACATCCACATGTTTTCACAGCCCACGTGTTCACATTCACACTCAGCCCTCATCAGACCATCAGCACTCATATCCCCATGGTTTCCTTCCTTACACTCTACCACGAGCATCTTTATTTCTTCACTCTGTGTTTATCCCTACCATACAAATACTTATAATTTCTCAGACCCCTAAGACTCTAGAATATTTATTCATCACTTTAAGTGTTATGGAAATAGAAGAACACAATACAGTGTGTCCGTAAAGTCAGAGGGCACTTTTGACCTGTGACGGGTCAAAACTGCATATATACTTTGTGTCAGGTTCCTTACACTCATCATTATATTTGCGTATTTATGTTGCATGTGCCGTTAGTTTATTAATTCTTGATCTACGTGTACAGTGCATTAGTATAATTTCTTTCTTGATTATACTTTTCTAAGCATTTGGGTTGTTTTCAGCCTGGGACTACTTGACAAGATGTTCTTAATGTTCTGTTACAATGATTTGCAATATGGACACCTTTCTATTTGACGAATGCTTAAGAGTTAGTTGCTACGCCTCAGTGTCCAGATTCTATCCTATCCCATTCAGAACTCAGACCTCCATACTTTTATTTCCTAATGAATCACATGTTACTGCACACATAACCTTACACACTCTTCTAGGCACTCTCCTTTACTTGGCCTCCTCACACAGTGCCTTTTTCAATGCCCAGGTATATTTTCTCATGTAATCCTTGATTTTTACATCCTCACATTCTTTAATTTTCTCTAGCATTTTACAAATATATTAATTCCAATGGTATCAAACTAATATGCTCAGTAAGACATGCCATATCTAAACCACTTAATATATAAAACACACAATCCATAGTTAAAGGAAATGCAATCTACACACATAAATATGTGCTGAAGTAACACAGAGACACAAAACAAACATACCACACTCAGTCACACAAAATTCATCAATATTCAGATTTACAAACACCAAAGCAATCACACATAAAGTACTGACCCAGTAAAACCAACATATTAGGGACTTAAACACCAAGCACATTGCATTCAACATACCATTTTGCTACAAATATGAATAATTTATAAACCAGACACATTCATGAGAGATGATGATAACATCTTAATTCTTAAACATTTCAAGAATGAGCACTGAGGCTGGTTAACATTGAAATGGGGACAATGACATCATAATAATGAGGTTAGCTTCTGCAACTATGAAAATGTATATTTACCATTTTCTATACATATTCCCACATCAGCATAGATTTCTATATAGATAAATAGCTATACGTGCAGAAATCTTCATAAAATTGGCACCACATGTCCCCATGTCGTATAATTTTTTATGAGGACATTGAGCTGATATCCAACATTTAGTTCCTGCATACTCTCTTTCAGGCATAGTTCAAGGTTTTATCAATCTGTATAGATCTCCAGAAATATCACATACAAACTTCTTAATCCGACTGACATCCATGAAACAAGGAATTTTAATAGCTGTTTACATTTTCAGTAAATGAAATTTTAAATGCGAGAGTCACTTAAAATCTGTGAGAGCAAGTGTCACATGTGGTAATATTGCCTGACATATAATGCCACTCCACATGTACTTTTTGAAATGACACAGACCCCAGAAAATGTCTCATCTCAATGTTCTATTTTCATTCGATCCCTCAGAGATTGAATCATCTGTGAAGACCCCAACATCTGGTCAGACAGCAGGAGAATTAACGGGGTACCACTCTGCATCTTATTACTCCCATCCTGACTGGGATAGTGAGGAAAATTCATTAGTGGCATCTGAGCCTGGACAAGAGACGCCGCTGAGCTGCTCAGCCAGGTCTCCAGTTGTTTCATTCTGCAGTAGTCAAGCAGAGGTCCCTCTGTCTGAATCAGCTGTGGAAGTTCCAGCATCTGGACAGACAGAAGGGGAAAACTCTTCACCTTCAGAAGATTTCAGATGGGACACCTCAGCATCCAAGCGTCCCCGACCTGATGAGGATGGTAAGGAACATACACACATGGGATATCACCTCGGACAGGGGATACTGGTGAGCTGCTCAGCCCAGAGTCTACTGATTTCACTGTCCCCTCAAACACAGAAAAGGACTACAGGGCAGACGGACTGGTGCTAAAGCTTCTGCAGAGGGACACACAAGGACAAGGTGCCTCAGCACACATTTCCAACCTAGCAACCCTGGGACAACTGTGGGTGACGTAGTGGACTAAGCTGATGGGAGCAGGAGTGTCATCACAACCTGCCCCTTCCGATGAGCACTAACTCGTGTATACACACACACACACACACACACACACACACACACACACATCTCTACCCATTCACACAAGGTATGGACCCATTTCTTCTCCTTTTCACTTCTTCTCTCAAATACACATCCTTTATCCCCACCCACCCTTCTCGTTCCTTTACTGGATTCACACAGTTACACAGTCACCTTCATTCTTTCACACACTCATTTGAGACTCACCCACTTACAAACTAATTCCATAAATCACTCACATCCCTCATTCTCAGCCAAATTCTATCAAATCACGTGTCCTGATGGAAATGAACTTCCATGTGTCGTCTTTCAAATCCCTATCCCACTACAGCCACAAAGCCTCAGCTCTACACACTGATGCTCATTCTCAGGCTACACTCACGTCCTCTAACACTCTCTCTTACCATCTCACAGTGTGAACAGGTCCCATTCCCTCACTGAGAATTCTGAATTATCACGTGGACATGAACTTCCACTCCACGCTCACACAGGACATGGCCATTCTAACTCCTACAGACTTCACACACATATTCTAGTTTTCTCATGTTTGACATTTTCTTTCCTAGGTATCCTTCAGATGCCTGTATCCCAGGACTTGGAGCAACCAGAGGTTCCCCAGCGCAATTCACCTGCCTCCTCCCCATTCCATCCAGTAACTAAGAATAAGCCCTTTACGCCTTCAGTACATGGCCCAGAAGAAAGGGTCATGACAATTTACTACATGCCTGTCCGATTGCAGAGGGTTTTTACTATGTTAGGGGATACACAGGAAGGACTGGTGCCTCCTTCTAAAAAGATGAAAATGGAGGAAATGACCTATATTGAAAAGGTCCATAATAACATGCCCCTCTCTCACATGTCTCAGAAGAGACACCTAACTGACCACGAGCCCAGCTTAGACTCCACAGCCCAAGGGAAAAGGAAGAAGTCTGACAGTCTAGCAGAGCCTCCAGCTGTGGAGGAGTATCCCAGGGCCAAGACACCTGAGTGGCTGGTGACCCCGGAAAGTGGCTACAAGTGCTTGGCCTGCTGCCGGGTCTTCCCCAGCTTAGAGGCCCTGCAGGAGCATGTGGAGTACGGGGTCACTGAGGGCTTCAGCTGCCGTGTTTTCCATCGTACCCTGGCCCGTCTCAACCACAAAAAGAATATAAAAGAGAACAACACCATCAAGAAGGCAACATTTAGATGCCAGAAGGAAAAGCATTCTGGCATGGAGACAACTCAGCATAAGTAAACAGCCCCTAAAATAGAGCATGTGAAGCAGGTTAGACTCTACTGAAGAGGCTTCACTATTTTTAGCAGCCATAGAAACCTCCTTTTTATGTATATTTACCCCCGCCACCTCTACAACCATAGCACAGATATGAGAGACAACCCCTTCTAGTACTATCCATCACTTTCCTGAGGGAGAAGACACATCACAACCCCGAAAACAGAGAAAGTGAGTCCCCTTAGACTTTACTGAAGGGGCTTCACTATTTTTAGCAACCATAGAACCCGCCCTTTTATGCATTTCTACCACCATCATCTCTACTACTACACTGTCATCTTGAGCAGACGACCCCTTTTTTAAATACACCTTGCCGGTTCTCTGATGGAGAAGGCAGACCACACATCCCAGATATTGCCTTATTCTCCGTCCAAGGTTCACCCCCGCCCACATTACCTCCATGGGTACATGCTTCAGCCAGGGTGCAGAGTCTACAGATTTTTTAATGGTATAGATTTTAATTCCCCTTCCTATACTCCCTTCCACATTTCTCTGAAATGTGGTCTTTGTTAACAACTTTGCATATTTTACTATATCCTTTTCTTTAAAAAAAAAAATCCCTTTTTCCCTCATGTCCCTTTATATATTTGCCCACACAGTTATTTGGCTGGAGAACAGGCATTCTTATTATTGAGAGAGGAGCAGGGATGATAACAGAAGCCACTAAAATCCACCTCTTACTTTCTATGAATTTATGAACACATGAAAGCCAATCATAAGGTCGATCATGAAAGCCAACTTGTGAAGCAATGGCTTTCGTTGGCTAATCTTTCCACTTGCCACATATTTGGCCAGAATCTAGAGCCTCTTTTCAATGGAAGGTGTAAAACATACCAGTCAGATAAAACTGACTGCAACTCTAATGCACCTCTTCAGTTCTATGAACTTGTGGACACACCGGTGCATAGCCACTTCTATACGTACATATCCATAGGGAAGGATCACACACAAAATGAATTGATTCATCATCATCTGAAATATATATATATACAGCTATCCACAATACCATAATGAAGTTTTAAGCTTAATAACTTTAGAAGGGTAAAAGGTAACAAACTTTGAAAAACATCATTTGTGTGTTAGATTACTTTCCTGTTTTTATACTTGTTTAACTTTGCACATTTCAAAAATAAATTTTAATTTTTGTCACTCTGCCATCTTCAAGGGCTCAGAAACAAAAAGTAAAAATTAAAAAAAGTATTATTTACACTCCACTAAACTATACAGGAGAAGGAAAATAAAAATAGTTCCACTTTTAAATGATTATTATCCATGCTGTTGCAAAAGTTAAGATTTCTCTCTTTTTAACAGCCGCATAATATTCCATTGTGTAAATGAACCACACCTTCTTTTTTAATTTAGGTCTTCTTTCATTGCTTTTATCAGCATTTGTACTTCTTATTATAAAGGTCCTAACTATGCCTTATTCGTGGAGCTTCTTGAATCTGCAAATTTATCTTTCATCAAATTTAGAAAATCTTTAGCTTTGGGTTTTTTTAGCTAGCTACTTTCTGCACTTACCGCTATTCTTTCTGGGATACTAGTAATGCGTGCGTTAGGATTATTGATATTGTTGCACAGTTCACAGAGGCTCTTTTAAATCCTTTTTAAAACTTATTTTCTCTATCTCCCTCAGATTAAATTTCTATATATCTACCTTTTTTGATTCACTGAATCTTTTGTTGTTGTTGTTATATCCATCTGTTCTTTGGCTCAATACATGATTTTGAAAATTTAACACGTTATTAGCCTGGCTGTTTGGCTCAGTGGATGGCGCTTTAACCCAGAGTATGAACATCCTGGGTTCAATTCCCCTGGACAAACATGAGAAGTGACCATCTGCTTTTCCCAAACTCCCTCTCCTTATCCCTCTCTCTCTCCCCCTCTCACAGCCTGTGGCTCCAGTGGTTTAGGTGTGGGCCCCTGGGTGATGAGGATAGCTCAGTTGGTCTGAGTGTTGGCCTCAGGCACAAAAAATAGCCAGTTGATTTGAGCATTGGCCCCAGATGGGGGGTGCCAGGTCTATCTTGGTCTGGGCCCATGTGGGAATGTGTCTTGTTATCCTCCCTCCTCTCACTTAAAATTTAAATTAAAAAAGTTTAAGACTTTTTTAAATAAAAAATCAGAAATATTTCTTTTTTATTTCTTATAAAGAAAAGATTTTTTTGCAAGGCTAATTAATAACATACGTGCACTTCAGGGAGCTAAACTACTTAAAACTGGATTCTTTAGAAACACTGCTTTATTTACGAAACAATAGGCTATTTGCAAGTTTTTCTTATCTATTTACCAAAGCAATTTCTCCAAGGAATTCCATGAACTGAAAAGTAATTAAATTACTATTAATTTTAAGGTCTATAATTCAGGCCACTAATTCAGTTAGTTCTTTTCTCCTGCTTAATGTGAATGTATTAACTTTTGCTGTACTTTTTGTTTTTATTTTTTTTTTTTTTCAAGCAAGATTATTCTGTTATAGAACTACAAAAACACTTTTCATTCTATAGATTGCAATGTCACAAGTTCTGAAAATAGAGAACCTGTTGTTCGGTGACTGGGGAAGAGGCAGACAAGAGCCTTGCCAGGCCAGCCCAACGTGGCTGCAAGGCTGGGTCAGAATGGGTTCAGGGGCTAGTGAGTCTGGGCAGCCTTCTAGTGTCTGCCACCTTGACTCTCTGTAGCCCTAGCCTCTCACTCACACTACTCTCCTTTGTCACAAAAACCTCTGTGATGGATATGGTATTATGCAAGACTGGTCACTATCCACTATTGCCAACTCATCTGTGGCATCTACAAAATGCCACATTGATGACTACTGCAGTTTAGTTACTGGATGGTGATGACTGACACAAAGAAACCTGTGCATGCATGTGTGTGTGCATGTGACTGGCATAACCTCTCATCTTGCCACATTCTAACAATACCCCCCTTCAGGTCTTGCTAGTCTGAGGATGAGTCAGTGATGCCGCTCATACAAGCAACGGTTATAATAGTTGCTTCTGACCGTGCATGTCTTTCTTCATACGGTATTGATGATTTTGACTTGTTCCAAGAAAACATCTGACAATATTCACGTCAGTGTATTTTTCCACCTAAAATGCTTCCAAACACAATATTTCCCTCCAAACGTACACAACCAGATAAAAAACTTCATATACTTTTCAAGGCATTTGTATCAATGGAGACAAGAAGATGCCGAGAAAAACCTGCCGAGCTAAAGGGTGCTAGCATGACAATGTCATTTGGTTCCATAACCAGGAAACACTCAAAATAGTCAGAGTTAGAGAACACTTTGCAGGCTCCTTGTTTTCTTGAGTGTGGCTCTTCAACAAAACACCAAGTGCAGCCTCAGGATACACGGGGGGGGGGGGGGGGGGGGGCATGATTGATGTACAAGTTGAGTGAGCATGTGGCTCCCCTTTCCCTCCCTTCCCCCTCTCCTTTCCCCCTCCATACTCCCCTTCCCTCCCCCTCCCCTCCACCCTCCCCCTTCCCTTCCCCGTCCCCCCTCCCCTTCCCCCTCCCCTTTCCAAAGCAATCACAGCCTCAGCTTTCACATTCTGCAATTTTCAGGTGGGGAAGGCACAGAAAAGTTGGGAACCACAAAGTACCTTCTGCTTCTTTCCCTGCAGTGGTCCGCAAACCTCCACTGGCGAGCCACATGCTCACACAACCCGTGCCTCCCCGCACTGCTTATACTGCTGCGCATCTCTGCGGAGCATCTCCCAATTGCGGAGCATCTCCCAATCGCCTGACCCACCGACACCACTGCGTGTCCGCATGTGGTATTTTCTGGTAGATCCACACTCGGGGTCAAAAGGCTCAAGTGGCTTGGGAGCCACAGTTTTGCCAACCACTGGAAAGAAGCAGGTCTTTTGTGGTTCCCAACCTCTCTGGGCTTTGTTTTTCCCACCAGAAAAATAAAGAATGTGAAAGACAAGGCTATGATTACCTTGGAAAGGAGAGGGAAAAAGGGAGAGGGAAGAAGAAGGGGGAAGGGGAAAAGGGGAAGGAGAAAAGGAAAAGGGGGAAAGGAAAGGGAAAGGGGGAAAGGGAAAGGGGGGAAAGGAAATGAGGAAAGGGGAAGAGGAAGGGAGAAGGAGAAGGGAAGGAGAGGAAGAGGGGAAGGGAGCCACATAGTCACTCAATTCCAAGACATTATATTATCCAATTATAACATTTCCATTTGGTTGTTCTTAATGTTTGTATGTCACTTTAAACTCTTATTTATCTAATTTAAAGGGTTTATATTCACTTCATAGACACCAGTTACAATAGCAGCATTAAAGCCTTTTTCTGAAAATTCCATCATCTGTGTTATCAGATTAAAAATTCCACCTATTGATTATATTATGCACTTGAGAGTTGACCAAATTTCTGGGTCTTTGTTGATTAATTTAGAATTGTGTATGATACATTTTCAAAATTACAATGAAAGCTTTATAGCATGTGACAAATTCTTTTTATCATTTGGTTGGCTGAATTTCATTGTCAAGTTAATTTTTTGGACCTATTTTCAAGTAAGGGTCATGGATACCATATTAAAGAGAATTCTATTTGCTCTTAAAATGTCATGGGTATCCCTGTATGGCTTTTTATACTCATAAGTGGCTACTTACCACTCACTACCATGCTAAATGGGGTCTACAGAGTGTTGTAAATCAAAATTCTTGAAAAGGAGAACTTTAACTTCACAAAAGAACCCTATACTGTACTAAAATACAATATTAATTAAGCCCAAATGTTGTGTTGAGTTTTCAAATCTAAAAGAACAGACTGAATGAAAGCACAGAGATGAGAGCATGATGCAGGGGTAGTACTCGAATCTCAAAAGTGCGGAAGACATACAGCAAACAACAGGATGACAGAGTCTGGAGCAGAACTGAGCAGCACCCATAGGCCCTGAGGTGCAACTGTGTTCATAGGGAATGGAATAATGAAATTGGGCCAATAAATTCCCATCCCTTTCCACCTCTACCCTAAGATGTCCGCTAGCAATGTGGACATGGCTTCTGGCATGGAGTGCTGTAGTTGTCCTTTGTCATGGCTTTTTCATCCATTTTTCAGTTGCCTGTATTACAGAGTTCAGAGACGTCTTCAGAAATGGCTCTTAAAACATAAATATATTCCCTGAAAACAACTGAACATGCACTTAACAAAGTCTGCCTATTGTTTTTACACTTGAAAACAATGTGTCTGCAAATGATATTGCAGTATCACAGCTTTCTGTTAACATCGGCAGATACTACCCATCATTTTCAAGCAATAAATATTGCTTTGTGCATGTGCAAAACCAGCTTCATGTTTAGTAGTTCTAAGGGACTTGCTTCTCTATAGGCACCTGTAGAATTTTGTTTTGGTTGTTTAATACTATAAGGCAAAAAATAATTAACTTTTGAATTCTATAAATTGCTCTCTATCATTTCCTTTTTTTTTTGTCAAAAATATATATTCTTGCCTGACCTGTGGTGGCGCAGTGGATAAAGCGTCAACCTGGGAACACTGAGGTCGCCAGTTCAAAACCCTGCACTGGTCTGGTCAAGGCACATATGAGAGTTGATGCTTCCAGCTCCTCCCTCCTTTCTCTCTTTCTCTCTTTCTCTCTCTCACTCTGTGTCTCCTCTCTAAAATGAATAAAATAAAAATAAAATAAAAATATATATTCTTTTCATCTGTTGTATCAGTCTTTAATCCTAAGGATATTTTACTGCATTTTATCTGAGGAACTGGTCTCTTTGTTAAAATCTTTATCATTATGTTGCATCATTTGGCCTTATATTTTTATCTTCATCTTCTATTTAATCATGTATTTATCTATTTTGTTTATACTCTCTGTAAGATATTCTATATGGTATTCAGTTTTAAACTTTATTTTTTTTTATTGTAATTTATTTATTTGTTATTTTGACCGTTTTTAGACTGTTTTCTTCTCAGCTCAAAATTTTTCAGTTTTTTTTTTCTGTGCATTGAGTTGCCATCTTTTTCTTGGCTCCTGTTTTAAAATGTTTTATTTCTATATTTATTTATTTTTTACAGGGACAGAGAGAGTGTCAGTCAGAGAGAGGGATAGATAGGGACAGACAGACAGGAACAGAGAGAAATGAGAAGCATCAATCATTAGTTTTTCGTTGCTGTTGCGACACCATAGTTGTTCATTGATTACTTTCTCACATTTGCCTTGACTGCGGGCCTTCAGCAGACCGAGCAACCCATTCCTGGAGCCAGTGAACTTGGGTCCAAGCTGGTGAGCTTTTGCTCAAGCAAGATGGGCCCGCACAAAACTGGCAACCTCGGGGTCTCGAACCTCAGTCTTCCACTTCCCAGTCTGGCGCTCCATCCACTGCGCCACTGACTGGTCAGGCTTGGCTCCTGTTTTATTGACTAGTTGCCTAAACCTAAAGTGTGAAGAATTCTCATGCAATTGTTCTTCTGTTCCTTGGGTCATGCTTCATCACAGACTGCAGTATTTATTTCTGTAATTCATTCTGCCTTATTTTTTCAATCATTTATATAATTGCTGTGTTCTTTTCTCTTATTGCTCATGTTTAACTTGGGTTTACTCTTGTCAGCCTCCTGTACTAGATACTGCAGGTAAACTTACTCTGGCATCCTCTGTTTCTGTCTCAGTGTGATAGCTGAAATATTCCTTCCTCTCCAGTCTTCCAAAAATTCATATCAAAGTTTCATTACCCAGAACATGTGAATATATTACCTTAAGTACCAAAGGAACCTTGGCAGATGAGATTAAGGATTTTGAAATGGGAATTTTATCCTAGATTATTTGTGTGGGGCGAGTGTAAACATAAGAGTCTACATGAGCCCTGGCTGGTTGGTTAAGTGGATAGAGCATTGGCCCGTCATATGGATGTCCCGTGTTCAATCCCTGGTCAGGGCACATAGAAAAAGCAACCATCTTCTTCTCTCCCCTTTTCTGTCTTCCTTCTCTCCTTCTTACCCTCCCGCAGTCAGAGGCTCAATTGATTTGAGATCAGCTTCAGGCGCTGAGGATACCTCGGTTGGTTCTTCATCAGCTCCCCGGATGGGTTGCTGGGTGGATCCTGGTCGGGGTGTATGTGAGAGTTGGTCTCATTTTCTCCCCTCCTCTAATTTAAAGAGAAAAGGAAAAAGAGTCTATATAACAGTAAGATAGGGGACTAATAGAGTGGTGATGTAACAGTGAAAGCAGATGTTGCAATAATGTGTTTTGAAGATAAAGGAAGGGAACAAAAGCCAAGGAATGCAGGCAGCCTCCTGAACCTTACAAGGGCGAGGGAATAGATTTTCTCCTGCAGTTTCAGATGGAACCTATCATGTTGACACCTCGGTTTGGGATTTAAAACCTGCAGTGAACTTGTAACATACAGAACTATAGTACACTTTTAGTTTAAGCCACAAAATTTGTGGTGGTTTGTTATAGCAGCAATCGGACACAAATACAGTAAGGGATCTTTAGAACATTCTAGACCTAGTCTGGACCATTGTGGGGTAGGGATTATTCTATTTTATAACATTTAAAAGTTATTCCCTATTAAGTTAATTCTTCTTAGTCACATCCCTGGTTAAAGAACCACTTGTGGTTTTTTTATTAAACAGTTTATTTTTACCCCTGATCAACAGTTCCTCCTTGATATGCCTCCCTATACATTTTCATGGGCTTAACTTCTATCTTTGGAAGTTAATTCTGTAACATGTACACACTACATTTTGCTCATCCATTCTCCTTGAGTGGAAACTGAACTAAACGAAAATTCTAACTCCCTGTTGGTATAACAATGCTGTATAAATTATCCTTATACATATACTTCTAAGGAATAAGATGATAAGGTCATAGATTATATGCTTAATTAATTTACAACATGTAAGTAGTTGTTCAACAACAACAATTGGTCAGTTACATAGGTCAATATTTCATCTTAGGTAATAAAACCTTTTCTTTTAATCATATCCTTACATTCATTTGTATAGTTTGATCGAATTTTTACCCATTTGCTATATACAAACTCCTGTATAATTTTTGTTTTAATCTTTTCCTGATAGCTAGCAAGCTAAAATTCCACAAAAAATGTGCCTACTACTTAGTGGCTAGAAGCAGTTGAGCCCAGGGTAAGAGGGTAACAACCAGAGGCAGGGCATGCTGGGGGTAAACCCTGTACTGAGCCCCGATATTTCCAGAAGATGGAGGCTGGGCTGAGAACAGAAACCTGGAAATTGAGACCTTCCAGAATGACAAGAACAGGATTCACAACAAGGGCTAGGGGTGTTTTTTTTCCCAAGTGTTAAGAGTAGCAACAGAAACAATAGCATCTGCTAAAAAATATACAAGACTATTCCCAATAGTGGTGGTGGGGAGATATTTGATAAATCTTAGAGTCGTATGGAATTATGAGATGTTTTCAAATAGACAAATATATTCCTCACATATATATGTTATGCTTGTACATAAGTTAAATATTACTCGCAATAAGATACAAAGAACATTTACTATTTTCCACCAGATAGGCATGGTTCTAAGATTAGTGTTCTCAGGTAATACTTACCCTCACCACTGAGATTTAGTAGTGTGGGTAGCCTAAACTCGTAAAATAATTTCCCACGTTGAATCCAAGTCATCTATCCTCAAGTTTTACTATCAAGGAATATATTTTTAGAAATTCAAGTTCACGACCTGGCCTATAGTGGTGCAGTGAGTGGGTAGAGCCTAAAACTGGAAGATTGAGGTTATGTGGTTAAAAACCCAAGGCTTGCAAGATGAAGGCACATACAACAAGCAAGCAATGAACAACTAAAGTGAAGCAACTATAATTCTCAATCTCCCCTACCCCGCCATAAAAGAAATAACATCTTTCCAAAAAAATAAAAGTAAATAATAAAACTAAATAAAAGTAAACATTCAAGTTCATGGTAGAGTTGTCTATTGGATAAAGGAATCACTCTAATCAGTGGGTGTGACAGTGGTTGTATAGTCCTGTGAATATTAGGTGGGTCCCTGAAGTGCGTGATGTAATACCCAGGTCGGAGAATACTGCTGATGCTTTAGCACTCTTATAGCGAGGTCATGGAATTCTGCTGTTGCCTTAGCGATAACAGTCCTGGTCAGGTGTTAAGCACTGGTCAGAACAGTGACTTGGAGAGGAGATAAGTCTCTCTAGTGACTTGTTATTGATTTGAATTTATTTATATTAAGTGCACTTGTAGTATTTTAACTCATTGTCATCATCAACTGACACTCTGAGAGTAGAGTTAGGGTTAGAAGTACACCGGCTCTCACTCTTTAAGAGTTGAACCATGAAGCGGAAACATAAAAGGAAACATCTGAACAGCAGCTGTTCCATCAAACCTGCAGAAGTGTCAAAAGGTAGGTGTTAAGTACAATCTCTGAGCGTGAGGTAACCAGGTGCTGTTTTCTAAATAGAGAGAGAGAATTCCTAGTAGTCATGACAGAGCGACAGAGGGGGGGAGCATGGGAGAAAGGGGGTGACTGGGAAAGAAAGAGAAATGGAGAAAGGGACAGAAACGAAGAGAAGGGGGAAAGGGAGAGAGGAAGGGAGAGAGAGAAGTTGCTGGTATATATACATATGTTTTTTGAGGGCCCAGATAATCTGAGAACAGAGAAAACTCAGATGCCTGGGGCTTAGTCACTGTGACTTAGGACTTGTGTTACCTATACTGTGTCACACTGGATCACTCTGCTTTCGACAGTGGTTGATTAGTATGATATTTCTTAGAAAAGCTATTTTTGTTTATTTGATTTCTACCTAAGGGTATTGGTTAAGTAAAGGATGTTGTTACTAGTTTTACAATAGGATTTTCTCCTGTTAAAAGGAGGTCTGGCTCGCCTGACAAGGAGGTGGCACAGTGGATAGAGCATCAGACTTGGACGCAGAGGACTCAGGTTCAAAACCCTGAGGTCAATGGCTTGAGCGCAGGCTCATCTGGTTTGAGCACAGCTCTCTAGTTTGAACACAAGGTCACTGGCTTGAGCAAGGGCTCACTCACTCTCCTGTAACCCCTCCCAAAGTCATGGAACATATGATAAAGCAGTCAATGAACAACTAAGGTGCCACAACAAAGAATTGATACTTCTTATCTGTCTCCCTTCTTGTCTGTCTATCTCTCTCTCTTTCTCTCTGCCACAAAAAAAAAAAAAAAAAAAAGAAAAAAAAGAAAGTCTGGCTCATAGAGGTAATTAAAAATTGATGTATGGGATGAAACTATGAACACTAAATCTGGTTGTATGAGGATGAGAGTATAATGACAAAGAATTTTTTTACTCAGATTAAAAATGAATTGTTTTGTAGTTGATCATAAGGATGTAAATCTGAGGTTCCTTTGTGAAATGCAAGGAAAAACTGGGATACACACACCCACACACATGTACAATAACAAGTCACCCCTTAAGTTACAAACTGGAACAGTTTGTTTTCTCTGGAGATTAAAATAAAAAGTAACTGCTATGAGGAAGTTGCTCAGTGGTGGGAGTGGGGACAGAATGGAGCCAGCCCCAAGGTTCCAGGTAGTGGCTCACATTACTAAAGAGACCGCTATTTCCATCGAGTTTGGGATTTCTCCATCCTCTAGGACCTCAGGAAACGGCTATCTTCATTTCACCTGTAAAAATTGTGTATATTTATAGAAATTATTGAGTGTAAACTATGAGACTTGTAAAAATACATTCACACCTATTGACATATACACACATTTAGAACATTAGATAAGTAAAAGACAGATATTAATATTTAATATAACTGTCCAATAATTATGTCCAGGTCCAATTACTTGCATCTCAAAAACACACTATATCACTAGTTCATTAAAGTACATTAGGCTGTAGTGACAAGTACACAAGTGAATCCATCTATTAATTACATAACAAATCAGCATATATGTAGAGATCACTAGGGCAAGACCCCTCCATATGGGCCTGGGTTGATGGAAACTTTGTTATTATTAACATGTACCTTTGAAATAGACCCTGGGTATCAGTATCCCACTAACATGCACCTTTTTTATTAGACCTTGGGTATCAGTATCTCAGTCATCTAGGAAAGAGAGAAGCTGCGGGACACATAAAGGCTTGTATGGACATGTGTGAAAGTGGAACATGGCATTTCCATTCATTTTTCAACATGGAAATGTAATCTCATGGTCATATCTTCAAGGAAAGGTGATAATAAATATAGTTGTATGTCCAGGGAGAAAGGAGACAACAGTCTCTGTTCTATTTACAAAGAACTTACTTTGTGCAACCCCTGTCATTATGAGTGTGTGTGTGTGTGTGTGTGTGTGCATGTGCATATATATATATATATATATATATATATATATATATACACACACACACATTTAAATGTTCCATAGAGAAAACATTTCACTATCCATGAAGATGGATGCCAACTATATTCACTAAATATGTCACATAGTAATCTCTAATTTTTTAATGGACAGATAAAATACAAAAATAAGAAATATTGCGTGACATGTGGTAGCAATGCATAAGGCATCAATCTGGGATGTGGGTCTGAGTCTGCCCATCAGTCAATACAAGGTGGCTTAGTACAAAAAACAACAACAAAAAAAAACAAACAGAAAAACCTCAAAATGCGTCTGCATGTTATTTAATGTGATCACCAGTGAAAGCAATAAATTCCAAGGGAAAAATACGTTAAAAATCTGGAGTTTGCCTGACCTGTGGAGGCACAGTGAAGAAAGCTTCAACCTGGAATGCTGAGGTCTGCAGTATGAAATCCCGGGCTTGCCGGGTCAAGGCACATACAAGAAGCAACTACTATAAATTGATGCTTCCTTCTCGTCCTCCCATTTCTCTCACTCTCTCCCTCTCGGTCTGTCTCTTTCTCTTTCTCTCTCCTCTCTCTAAAATCAACATATAAAATCTTTTTTAAAAAAAGGAGGACCCTCAAGGATCTGTGTATGGGAGAAGGACTATTATGCTCCGCAGTTTCATTGTGCTCATTAGGTTCCATATATAAGTGAGATCATATGATATTCGTCTTTTCCTGGCTTATTCCACTAAGCATAATAATCTCCAGGCTTTTGCATGCTGTTGCAAAGGTTAAGATTTCCCTCTTTTTCACAGCTGCATAATATTCCATTGTGTAAATGAACCACACCTTCTTTTTTAATTTAGGTCTTATTTGATTGCTTCTATTAGCATCTGTACTTCTTATTATACGGGTTCTAACTATGCCTTATTCATGGAGCTTCTTGAATCTGCACATTTATCTTTCATCAAATTTAGAAAATCTTTGACTATTGTTTTATTTTGTTTGTTTGTTTTTACAGGGACAGAGAGAGTCAGAGAGAGGGATAGACAGACAGGAATGGAGAGAGGTGAGAAGCATCAATCATTGGTTTTTCGTTGCCGTCGCAACACCTCAGTTGTTCATTGATTGCTTTCTCACATGTGCCTTGACCACGGGCCTTCAGCTGATGGAGCAACCTCCTCCTGGAGCCAGCAACCTTGAGTCCAAGCTAGTGAACTTTTAGCTCAAGCCAGTTGGGCCTGCGCTCAAACTGGCGATCTCGGGGTCTCGAACCTGGGTCTTCCGCATCCCAGTCCAACGCTCTATCCACTGCGCCACCACCTGGTCAGGCTGGCTATTGCTTTTTTTAGCCAGCTACTTTCTGCACTTACCTCTACTCTTTCTGGGACACTAGTAATGTGTGTGTTAGGACTATTGATATTGTTGCATAGTTCACAGAGGCTCTTTTAAAAGTGCTTTAATCCTTTCTAAAACTTATTTTCTCTATCTCCCTCAGATTAAATTTCTATATATCTACCTTTTCTGATTCACAGAATCTTTTTTTGTTGTTGTTATATCTATCTGTTCTTTGGCTCAATACATGATTTTGAAAGTTTAACACGTTATTAGCCCAGGCTGTTTGTCTCAGTGGATGGCGCTTTAACCCAGATTATGAACATCCTGGGTTCAATTCCCCTGGACACACAGAAAGTGACCATCTGCTTTTCCCAAACTCCCTCTCCTTATCCCTCTTTCTCTCCACCTCTCACAGCCTGTGGCTCCAGTGGTTCAGGTGTGGGCCCCTGGGTGATGAGGATAGCTCGGCTGGTCCAAGTGTTGGCCTCAGGCACTAAAATTAGCTCGATTGATTTGAGCATCAGCCCCAGGTGGAGGCTGCCAGGTATATCCTGGTCTGGGCCCATGTGGGAATGTGTCTCGCTATACCTCATCCTCCCACTTAAAATTAAAAAAAAATTTAAGACGTTATATTATCCAATTAGAACATTTCCATTTGGTTGTTCTTACTCTTTGTATGTCAGTGTAAACTTTTATTTATCTAATTTAAAGAGTTTATATTAAATTCATAGACCCCAGTTACAATAGCTGCATTAAAGCCTTTTTCTGAAAATTCCATCATCTGTGTTATCAGATTAAAAATTCAATCTATTGATTAGTTTTGTGCCCTTAAGAGTTGATCATATTTTTGGATCTTTGTTGATTAATTTAGAATTGTGTATGATACATTTACAAAATTACAATGAAAGATTTATTGCATATGGCAAATTCATTTTATCATTTGGTTGACTGAATTTCAAGTGCAATTTTTGGATGCAATTTCAAGTAAGGGTCATGGATACCATATTAAAGAGAATTATATTTGCTCTTAAATGTCATGGGTATCCCTGTATGGCTTTTTATACTCATAAACGGTTACTTACCACTCACTACCATGCTAAATGGGGTCTACAGAGTGTTGTGAATCAAAATTCTTGAAAAGGAAACTTTTAACTTCACAAAAGAACCCTATACTGTATTAAATACAATATTAATTAAGCCCAAATGTTGTGTGAGTTTTCAAATCTAAAAGAACAGACTGAATGAAAGCACAGAGTTGATAGCATGATGCAGGGGTAGTACTCGAATTGCAAAAGTGCGGAAGACATATAGCAAACAACAGGATGACAAAGTCTGGGCAGAACTGAGCAGCACCCATAGGCTCTGAGGTGCAACTGTGTTCAATGGGAAAGGAATAATGAAATTGGGCCAATAAATTCCCATCCCTTTCCACCTCTACCCTAAGATGTCCGCTAGCAATGTGGACATGGCTTCCGGCATGGAGTGCTGTAGTTGTCCTTTGTCATGGCGTTTTCATCCATTTTTCAGTTGCCTGTATTACAGAGTTCAGTGACATCTTCAGAAATGGCTCTTAAAACATAAATATATTCCCTGAAAATAACTGAACATGCACTTAAGAATGTCTGCCTATTGTTTTTACACTTGAAAACAATGTGTCTGCAAATGATATTGCAGTATCACAACTTTCTGTCAACATCGGCAGATACTACCCATCATTTTCAAGCAATAAATATTGCTTTGTGCATGTGCAAAACCAGCTTCGTGTTTAGTAGTTCTAAGGGACTTGCTTCTCTATAGGAACCTGCAGATTTTTGTTTTGGTTGTTTTATACTTTAAGGCAAAAAATAATTAACTGGTTTTGAATTCTATAAATTGCTCTCTATCATTTTCTTTTCTTTGGCAAAAATATATATTCTTTTCATCTGTTGTTTCAGTTCTTTAATCCTAGGGATATGTTACCTCATTTTATCTGAGGAACTGGCATCTTTGTTAAAATCTTTATCATTATGTTGCATCATTTGCCCTTATATTTTTATCTATATCTTTTATTTAATCATGTATTTATCTCTTCTGTTTATACTCTGTAAGATATTCTATATATGTTATTCAGTTTTACACTTTATTTTCTTTTTACTGTAATTTCTTTATTTGTCACTTTGACCGTTTTTAGACTGTTTTCTTCTCAGCTCTAAATTTTCCAGGTTTTTTTCTGTGCATTGAGTTGCCATCTTTGTAATGGCTCCTGTTTTATTTACTAGTTGCCTAAACCTAAAGCGTGAAGAATTCTCATGCAATTGTTCTTCTATTCCTTGGGTCATGCTTCATCACAGACTGCAGTATTTATTTCTGTAATTCATTCTGCCTTGCTTTTTTCAATCATTTACAGAATTGCTGTGTTCTTTTCTCCTATTGCTCATGTTTAATTTGGGTTTTTTCTTATCAGCCTCCTGTACTCTATACTGCAGGTAAAGTTACTCTGGCATCCTCTGTTTCTGTCTCAGTGTGATAGCTGAAATATTCCTTCCTCCCCAGTCTCCCGTAAAATCATATCAAAGTTTTATTACCCAGAATATGTGAATATATTACCTTAAGTACCAAAGGAACCTTGGCAGATGAGATTAAGGATTTTGAAATGGGAATTTTATCCCAGATTATTTGTGTGGGGCGAGTGTAAACATAAGAGTCTACATGAGCCCTGGCTGGTTGGTTAAGTGGATAGAGCATTGGCCCGTCATATGGATGTCCCGTGTTCAATCCCTGGTCAGGGCACATAGAAAAAGCAACCATCTTCTTCTCTCCCCTTTTCTGTCTTCCTTCTCTCCTTCTTACCCTTCCGCAGTCAGTGGCTCAATTGATTTGAGATCAGCTTCAGGCGCTGAGGATACCTCTGTTGGTTCTTCATCAGTTCCCCGGATGGGTTGCTGGGTGGATCCTGGTCTGGATGTATGTGATAGTCGGTCTCATTATTTCCCCTCCTCTAAATTCAAAAGAAAAAGGAAAAAGAATCTATATAACAGGAAGATAGGGGACTAATAGTGTGGCGATGTAACAGTGGGAGCAGATGTTGCAGTACTGTGTTTTGAAGATGAAGGAAGAGAACAAAAGCCAAGGAATGCAGGCAGCCTCTTGAACCTTACAAGGGCGAGGGAATAGATTTTCTCCTGCAGTTTCAGATGGAACCTATCCTGCTGACACCTTGGATTGGGGCTTTAAAACCTGCAGTGAACTTGTAACATACAGAACTATAGTACACTTTTAGTTTAAGCCACAAAATTTGTGGTGGTTTGTTATAGCAGCTATAGGACATAAATTCAGTAAGGAATCTTTAGAACATTCTAGATCTAGTCTGGGCCATTGTGGGGGAGGGATTATTCTATTTTATAACATTTAAAAGTTATTCCCTATTAAGTTAATTCTCCTTAGTCACTTCCCTGGTTAAAGAACCACTTGTGATTTTTTATTAAACAATTTACTTTTTATCTCTGATCACCAGTTTCTTCTTGATATGCCTCACTATACAAATATATTTTCATGGGCTTGACTTCTATCTTTGGAAGATAATTCTGTAACTTGTACAGACTACATTTTGCTCATCCATTCTCCTTGAGTGGAAACTGAACTTAACTAAAATTCTAACTCCCTGCTGGTGTAACAATGCTGTATGAATTATCCTTATACAGATACCTTTAAGGAATAAGATGATAAGGTCATAGATTATATGCTTAATTAATTTACAACATGTAAGTAGTTGTTCAACACCAACAATCAGTCAGTTACATAGGTCAATATTTCATCTTAGGTAAAAAACATTTTTTTACTCATATCCTTACAATCATTTGTATAGTTTCATCTAATTTTTACCTATTTGCTATATGCAAACTCTTGTCTAATATTTGTTTTAATCTTTTCCTGATAGCTAGCAAGGTAAAATTCCTTCAAAAAATGTGCCTACTACTTAGTGGCTAGAAGCAGTTGAGCCCAGGGTAAGAGGGTAACAACCAGAGGCAGGGCATGCTGGGGGTAAAGAAGACTGAAGAGGCTTAGTCAGGGCCTGGTTGTCATTAACCGCTAAGTTTGGAGGTAAACACATATAGCTCCTGTGGAAGGAGGCGTATTCAGTGGGTACAAGGGGATGGACGATAGAGCTAACTGTATGGAGTCCAAACCCTGTACAGAGCCCCGATATTTTCAGAAGATGGAGGCTGGGGAAAAGAACAGAAACCTGGATATTGAGACCTTCCGGAATGACAAGAACAGGATTCACAACAAGGGCTAGGGGTGTTTTTTTTCCCAAGTGTTAAGAGTAGCAACAGACACAATAGCATCTGCTGAAAAAATATACAAGACTATTCCCAATAGCGGTTTTGGGGAGATATTTGATAAATCTTAGAGTTGTACGGAATTATGAGATTTATTCAAATAGATATATATATACCTCACATATATGTTATGCTTGTACATAAGTTAAATACTACTCCCGATAAGATACAAATAACATTTACTATTTTCCACCAGATAGGCATGGTTCTAAGCCTAGTGTTCTCAGGTAATACTTAGCATCACTACTTGATTTAGTAGTGTATTTATCCTAAACTCGTAAAATAATTTCCCTAGTTGAATCCAAGTCATCTATTCTCTAGTTTTACTATAAAGGTGGCGTTGTTTTTATCTTTTCTTTTAGATTTTTAAATTTCAGGTTCACAACCTGGCCTATGGTGGTGCAGTAGATAGAGCCTCAACCTGGAACATTGAGGTCATGTGGTTAAAAACCTTAGGCTTGCTAGATGAAGGCACATACAACAGGCAAGCAATGAACAACTAAAGTGAAGCAACTATAATTCTCAATCCCCCTACCACGCCATAAAAGCAAGAAATAACATCTTTCCAAAAAAATAAAAGTAAATAATAAATATAAATAAAAGTAAACATTCAAGTTCATGGTAGAGTTGTCTATTGGATAAAGGAATCACTCTAATCAGTGAGTGCGACAGTGGTTGTATAGTCCTGTGAATATTAGCTGGGTCCCTGAAGTGCGTGATGTAATACCCAGGTCGGAGAATACTGCTGATGCTTTAGCACTCTTATAGCGAGGTCATGGAATTCTGCTGTTGTCTTAGCGATAACAGTCCTGGTCAGGTACTAAGCACTGGTCAGAACAGTGACTTGGAGAGGAGATAAGTCTCTCTAGTGACTTGTTATTGATTTGAATTTATTTATATTAAGTGCACTTGTAGTATTTTAACTCATTGTCATCATCAACTGACACTCTGAGAGTAGAGTTAGGGTTAGAAGTACACCGGCTCTCACTCTTTAAGAGTTGAACCATGAAGCGGAAACATAAAAGGAAACATCTGAACAGCAGCTGTTCCATCAAACCTGCAGAAGTGTCAAAAGGTAGGTGTTAAGTACAATCTCTGAGCGTGAGGTAACCAGGTGCTGTTTTCTAAATAGAGAGAGAGAATTCCTAGTAGTCATGACAGAGCGACAGAGGGGGGGAGCATGGGAGAAAGGGGGTGACTGGGAAAGAAAGAGAAATGGAGAAAGGGACAGAAACGAAGAGAAGGGGGAAAGGGAGAGAGGAAGGGAGAGAGAGAAGTTGCTGGTATATATACATATGTTTTTTGAGGGCCCAGATAATCTGAGAACAGAGAAAACTCAGATGCCTGGGGCTTAGTCACTGTGACTTAGGACTTGTGTTACCTATACTGTGTCACACTGGATCACTCTGCTTTCGACAGTGGTTGATTAGTATGATATTTCTTAGAAAAGCTATTTTTGTTTATTTGATTTCTACCTAAGGGTATTGGTTAAGTAAAGGATGTTGTTACTAGTTTTACAATAGGATTTTCTCCTGTTAAAAGGAGGTCTGGCTCGCCTGACAAGGAGGTGGCACAGTGGATAGAGCATCAGACTAGGACGCAGAGGACTCAGGTTCAAAACCCTGAGGTCAATGGCTTGAGCGCAGGCTCATCTGGTTTGAGCACAGCTCTCTAGTTTGAACACAAGGTCACTGGCTTGAGCAAGGGCTCACTCACTCTCCTGTAACCCCTCCCAAAGTCATGGAACATATGATAAAGCAGTCAATGAACAACTAAGGTGCCACAACAAAGAATTGATACTTCTTATCTGTCTCCCTTCTTGTCTGTCTATCTCTCTCTCTTTCTCTCTGCCACAAAAAAAAAAAAAAAAAGAAAAAAAAGAAAGTCTGGCTCATAGAGGTAATTAAAAATTGATGTATGGGATGAAACTATGAACACTAAATCTGGTTGTATGAGGATGAAGAGTATAATGACAAAGAATTTTTTTACTCAGATTAAAAATGAATTGTTTTGTAGTTGATCATAAGGATGTAAATCTGAGGTTCCTTTGTGAAATGCAAGGAAAAACTGGGATACACACACCCACACACATGTACAATAACAAGTCACCCCTTAAGTTACAAACTGGAACAGTTTGTTTTCTCTGGAGATTAAAATAAAAAGTAACTGCTATGAGGAAGTTGCTCAGTGGTGGGACTGGGGACAGAATGGAGCCAGCCCCAAGGTTCCAGGTGGTAGCTCACATTACTAAAGAGACCGCTATTTCCATCGAGTTTGGGATTTCTCCATCCTCTAGGACCTCAGGAAACGGCTATCTTCATTTCACCTGTAAAAATTGTGTATATTTATAGAAATTATTGAGTGTAAACTATGAGACTTGTAAAAATACATTCACACCTATTGACATATACACACATTTAGAACATTAGATAAGTAAAAGACAGATATTAATATTTAATATAACTGTCCAATAATTATGTCCAGGTCCAATTACTTGCATCTCAAAAACACACTATATCACTAGTTCATTAAAGTACATTAGGCTGTAGTGACAAGTACACAAGTGAATCCATCTATTAAATACATAACAAATCAGCATATATGTAGAGATCACTAGGGCAAGACCCCTCCATATGGGCCTGGGTTGATGGAAACTTTGTTATCATTAACATGTACCTTTGAAATAGACCCTGGGTATCAGTATCCCACTAACATGCACCTTTCTTATTAGACCTTGGGTATCAGTATCTCAGTCATCTAGGAAAGAGAGAAGCTGCGGGACACATAAAGGCTTGTATGGACATGTGTGAAAGTGGAACATGGCATTTCCATTCATTTTTCAACATGGAAATGTAATCTCATGGTCATTATCTTCAAGGAAAGGTGATAATAAATATAGTTGTATGTCCAGGGAGAAAGGAGACAACAGTCTCTGTTCTATTTACAAAGAACTTACTTTGTGCAACCCCTGTCATTATGTGTGTGTGTGTGTGTGTGTGTGTGTGTGTGTGTGTGTGTGCATGTGCATATATATATATATATATATATATATATATACACACATTTAAATGTTCCATAGAGAAAACATTTCACTATCCATGAAGATGGAGGCCAACTATATTCACTAAATATGTCACATAGTAATCCCTAATTTTTTAATGGACAGATAAAATACAAAAATAAGAAACATTGCGTGACATGTGGTAGCAATGCATAAGGCATCAATCTGGGATGTGGGTCTGAGTCTGCCCATCAGTCAATACAAGGTGGCTTAGTACAAAAAACAACAACAAAAAAAAAAAACCAAAAAAGCCTCAAAATGCTTCTGCATGTTATTTAATGTGATCACCAGTGAAAGCAATAAATTCCAAGGGAAAAACACGTAAAAAATCTGGAGTTTGCCTGACCTGTGGAGGCACAGTGAAGAAAGCTTCAACCTGGAACGCTGAGGTCTGCAGTATGAAATCCCGGGCTTGCCGGGTCAAGGCACATACAAGAAGCAACTACTATAAATTGATGCTTCCTTCTCGTCCTCCCATTTCTCTCACTCTCTCCCTCTCTGTCAGTCACTTTCTCTTTCTCTCTCCTCTCTCTAAAATCAATATATAAAATCTTTTAAAAAAAAAGGAGGACCCTCAAGGATCAGTGTATGGGAGAAGGACTAAGGACTATTATGCTCCGCAGTTTATTGTGCTCATTAGGTTCCATATATAAGTGAGATCATATGATATTTGTCTTTTCCTGGCTTATTCCACTAAGCATAATAATCTCCAGGTTTTGCATGCTGTTGCAAAGGTTAAGATTTCCCTCTTTTTCACAGCTGCATAATATTCCATTGTGTAAATGAACCACACCTTCTTTTTTAATTTAGGTCTTATTTGATTGCTTCTATTAGCATCTGTACTTCTTATTATACGGGTTCTAACTATGCCTTATTCATGGAGCTTCTTGAATCTGCACATTTATCTTTCATCAAATTTAGAAAATCTTTGGCTATTGTTTTATTTTGTTTGTTTGTTTGTTTGTTTTTACAGAAACAGAGAGAGTCAGAGAGAGGGATAGACAGACAGGAATGGAGAGAGGTGAGAAGCATCAATCATTGGTTTTTCGTTGCCGTCGCAACACCTTAGTTGTTCATTGACTGCTTTCTCACATGTGCCTTAACCATGGGCCTTCAGCAGATGGAGCAAGCTCTTCCTGGAGCCAGCAACCTTGAGTCCAAGCTATTGAACTTTTAGCTCAAGCCAGTTGGGCCTGCGCTCAAACTGGCGATCTCGGGGTCTCGAACCTGGGTCTTCCGCATCCCAGTCCAACGCTCTATCCACTGCGCCACCACCTGGTCAGGCTGGCTATTGCTTTTTTTAGCCAGCTACTTTCTGCACTTACCTCTACTCTTTCTGGGACACTAGTAATGTGTGTGTTAGGACTATTGATATTGTTGCATAGTTCACAGAGGCTCTTTTAAAAGTGCTTTAATCCTTTCTAAAACTTATTTTCTCTATCTCCCTCAGATTAAATTTCTATATATCTACCTTTTCTGATTCACAGAATCTTTTTTTGTTGTTGTTATATCTATCTGTTCTTTGGCTCAATACATGATTTTGAAAGTTTAACACGTTATTAGCCCAGGCTGTTTGTCTCAGTGGATGGCGCTTTAACCCAGAGTATGAACATCCTGGGTTCAATTCCCCTGGACACACGAGAAGTGACTATCTGCTTTTCCCAAACTCCCTCTCCTTATTTCTCTTTCTCTCCACCTCTCACAGCCTGTGGCTCCAGTGGTTCCGGTGTGGGCCCCTGGGTGATGAGGATAGCTCGGCTGGTCCAAGTGTTGGCCTCAGGCACTAAAATTAGCTCGATTGATTTGAGCATCAGCCCCAGGTGGAGGCTGCCAGATATATCCTGGTCTGGGCCCATGTGGGAATGTGTCTCACTATACCCCATCCTCTCACTTAAAATTAAAAAAATTTTAAGACGTTATATTATCCAATTAGAACATTACCATTTGGTTGTTCTTACTCTTTGTATGTCAGTGTAAACTCTTATTTATCTAATTTAAAGAGTTTATATTAAATTCATAGACCCCAGTTACAATAGCTGCATTAAAGCCTTTTTCTGAAAATTCCATCATCTGTGTTATCAGATTAAAAATTCAATCTATTGATTAGTTTTGTGCCCTTAAGAGTTGATCATATTTTTGGATCTTTGTTGATTAATTTAGAATTGTGTAGGATACATTTTCAAAATTACAATTAAAGATTTATTGCATATGGCAAATTCATTTTATCATTTGGTTGACTGAATTTCATTGTCAAATTAATTTTTTGGATGCAATTTCAAGTAAGGGTCATGGATACCATATTAAAGAGAATTCTATTTGCTCTTAAATGTCATGGGTATCCCTGTATGGCTTTTTATACTCATAAGCGGCTACTTACCACTCACTACCATGCTAAATGGGGTCTACAGAGTGTTGTGAATCAAAATTCTTGAAAAGGAAACTTTTAACTTCACAAAAGAACCCTATACTGTATTAAATACAATATTAATTAAGCCCAAATGTTGTGTGAGTTTTCAAATCTAAAAGAACAGACTGAATGAAAGCACAGAGTTGATAGCATGATGCAGGGGTAGTACTCGAATTGCAAAAGTGCGGAAGACATATAGCAAACAACAGGATGACAAAGTCTGGGCAGAACTGAGCAGCACCCATAGGCTCTGAGGTGCAACTGTGTTCAATGGGAAAGGAATAATGAAATTGGGCCAATAAATTCCCATCCCTTTCCACCTCTACCCTAAGATGTCCGCTAGCAATGTGGACATGGCTTCTGGCATGGAGTGCTGTAGTTGTCCTTTGTCATGGCGTTTTCATCCATTTTTCAGTTGCCTGTATTACAGAGTTCAGTGACATCTTCAGAAATGGCTCTTAAAACATAAATATATTCCCTGAAAATAACTGAACATGCACTTAAGAATGTCTGCCTATTGTTTTTACACTTGAAAACAATGTGTCTGCAAATGATATTGCAGTATCACAACTTTCTGTCAACATCGGCAGATACTACCCATCATTTTCAAGCAATAAATATTGCTTTGTGCATGTGCAAAACCAGCTTCGTGTTTAGTAGTTCTAAGGGACTTGCTTCTCTATAGGAACCTGCAGATTTTTGTTTTGGTTGTTTTATACTTTAAGGCAAAAAATAATTAACTGGTTTTGAATTCTATAAATTGCTCTCTATCATTTTCTTTTCTTTGGCAAAAATATATATTCTTTTCATCTGTTGTTTCAGTTCTTTAATCCTAGGGATATGTTACCTCATTTTATCTGAGGAACTGGCATCTTTGTTAAAATCTTTATCATTATGTTGCATCATTTGCCCTTATATTTTTATCTATATCTTTTATTTAATCATGTATTTATCTCTTCTGTTTATACTCTGTAAGATATTCTATATATGTTATTCAGTTTTACACTTTATTTTCTTTTTACTGTAATTTCTTTATTTGTCACTTTGACCGTTTTTAGACTGTTTTCTTCTCAGCTCTAAATTTTCCAGGTTTTTTTCTGTGCATTGAGTTGCCATCTTTGTAATGGCTCCTGTTTTATTTACTAGTTGCCTAAACCTAAAGCGTGAAGAATTCTCATGCAATTGTTCTTCTATTCCTTGGGTCATGCTTCATCACAGACTGCAGTATTTATTTCTGTAATTCATTCTGCCTTGCTTTTTTCAATCATTTACAGAATTGCTGTGTTCTTTTCTCCTATTGCTCATGTTTAATTTGGGTTTTTTCTTATCAGCCTCCTGTACTCTATACTGCAGGTAAAGTTACTCTGGCATCCTCTGTTTCTGTCTCAGTGTGATAGCTGAAATATTCCTTCCTCCCCAGTCTCCCGTAAAATCATATCAAAGTTTTATTACCCAGAATATGTGAATATATTACCTTAAGTACCAAAGGAACCTTGGCAGATGAGATTAAGGATTTTGAAATGGGAATTTTATCCCAGATTATTTGTGTGGGGCGAGTGTAAACATAAGAGTCTACATGAGCCCTGGCTGGTTGGTTAAGTGGATAGAGCATTGGCCCGTCATATGGATGTCCCGTGTTCAATCCCTGGTCAGGGCACATAGAAAAAGCAACCATCTTCTTCTCTCCCCTTTTCTGTCTTCCTTCTCTCCTTCTTACCCTTCCGCAGTCAGTGGCTCAATTGATTTGAGATCAGCTTCAGGCGCTGAGGATACCTCTGTTGGTTCTTCATCAGTTCCCCGGATGGGTTGCTGGGTGGATCCTGGTCTGGATGTATGTGATAGTCGGTCTCATTATTTCCCCTCCTCTAAATTCAAAAGAAAAAGGAAAAAGAATCTATATAACAGGAAGATAGGGGACTAATAGTGTGGCGATGTAACAGTGGGAGCAGATGTTGCAGTACTGTGTTTTGAAGATGAAGGAAGAGAACAAAAGCCAAGGAATGCAGGCAGCCTCTTGAACCTTACAAGGGCGAGGGAATAGATTTTCTCCTGCAGTTTCAGATGGAACCTATCCTGCTGACACCTTGGATTGGGGCTTTAAAACCTGCAGTGAACTTGTAACATACAGAACTATAGTACACATTTAGTTTAAGCCACAAAGTTTGTGGTGGTTTGTTATAGCAGCTTTATAGGACATAAATACAGTAAGGGATCTTTACAACATTCTAGACCTAGTCTGGGCCATTGTGGGGGAGGAATTATTCTATTTTATAACATTTAAAAGTTATTCCCTATTAAGTTAATTCTTCTTAGTCACAACCCTGGTTAAAGAGCCACTTGTGATTTTTTATTAAACAATTTACTTTTTATCTCTGATCACCAGTTCCTTCTTGATATGCCTCCCTATACAAATATATTTTCATGGGCTTGACTTCTATCTTTGGAAGTTAATTCTGTAACATGTACACACTACATTTTGCTCATCCATTTCCTTTAGTGGAAACTGAACTGAACTAAAATTCTAACTCCCTGCTGGTATAACAATGCTGTATGAATTATCCTTATACAGATACCTTTAAGGAATAAGAAGATAAGGTCATAGATCATATGCTTAATTTACAACATGTCAGTAGTTGTTCAACACCAACAATTGGTCAGTTACATAGGTCAATATTTCATCTTAGGTAAAAAACATTTTTTTACTCATATCCTTACAATCATTTGTATAGTTTCATCTAATTTTTACCTATTTGCTATATGCAAACTCTTGTCTAATATTTGTTTTAATCTTTTCCTGATAGCTAGCAAGGTAAAATTCCTCAAAAAATGTGCCTACTACTTAGTGGCTAGAAGCAGTTGAGCCCAGGGTAAGAGGGTAACAAACAGAGGCAGGGCATGCTGGGGGTAAAGAAGACTGAAGAGGCTTATTCAAGGCCTGGTTGTCATTAACCGCTAAGGTTTGGAGGTAAACACATATAGCCCTGAGGAATGAGGCGTATTCAGTGGTGCAAGGGGATGTACGATAGAGCTAACTGTACGGAGTCCAAACCCTGTACAGAGCCCCGATATTTCCAGAAGATGGAGGCTGGGGCTGAGAACAGAAACCTGGAAATTGAGACCTTCTGGAATGACAAGAACAGGATTCACAACAAGGGCTAGGGGTGTTTTTTTTCCCAAGTGTTAAGAGTAGCAACAGACACAATAGCATCTGCTGAAAAAATATACAAGACTATTCCCAATAGCGGTTTTGGGGAGATATTTGATAAATCTTAGAGTTGTACGGAATTATGAGATTTATTCAAATAGACATATATATACCTCACATATATGTTATGCTTGTACATAAGTTAAATACTACTCCTAATAAGATACAAATAACATTTACTTTTTCCACCAGATAGGCATGGTCTAAGACTAGTGTTCTCAGGTAATACTTAGCCTCACCACTGCTATTTAGTTGTGTAGTTAGCCTAAACTCATAAAATAATTTCCCTGGTAGAATCCAAGTCATCTATCCTCAAGTTTTACTATCAAGAAATATATTTTTAGAAATTCAAGTTCACGGCCTGGCCTATGGTGGTGCAGTAGATAGAGCCTTAACCTGGAACATTGAGGTCATGTGGTTAAAAACCTTAGGCTTGCTAGATGAAGGCACATACAACAGGCAAGCAATGAACAACTAAAGTGAAGCAACTATAATTCTCAATCCCCCTACCACACCATAAAAGCAAGAAATAACATCTTTCCAAAAAAATAAAAGTAAATAATAAATATAAATAAAAGTAAACATTCAAGTTCATGGTAGAGTTGTCTATTGGATAAAGGAATCACTCTAATCAGTGAGTGTGACAGTGGTTGTATAGTCCTGTGAATATTAGCTGGGTCCCTGAAGTGCGTGATGTAATACCCAGGTCGGAGAATACTGCTGATGCTTTAGCACTCTTATAGCGAGGTCATGGAATTCTGCTGTTGCCTTAGCGATAACAGTCCTGGTCAGGTACTAAGCACTGGTCAGAACAGTGACTTGGAGAGGAGATAAGTCTCTCTAGTGACTTGTTATTGATTTGAATTTATTTATATTAATTGCACTTGTAGTATTTTAACTCATTGTCATCATCAACTGACACTCTGAGAGTAGAGTTAGGGTTAGAAGTATACCGGCTCTCACTCTTTAAGAGTTGAACCATGAAGAGGAAACATAAAAGGAAACATCTGAACAGCAGCTGTTCTATCAATCCTGCAGAAGTGTCAAGAGGTAGGTGTTAAGTACAATCACTGAGCGTGGGGTAACCAGGTGCTGTTTTCTAAAGAGAGTGAGAGAATTCCTAGTATTCATTACAGAGTGACATAGGGGGGGAGCATGGGAGAAAGGGGGTGACTGGGAGAGAAAGAGAAACGGAGAAAGGGACAGAAACGAAGAGAAGGGGGAAACGGAGAGAGGAAGGGAGAGAGAGAAGTTGCTGGTATATATACATATGTTTTTTGAGGGCCCAGATAATCTGAGAACAGAGAAAACTCAGATGGCTGGGTCTTTGTCACTGTTGTTTAGGACTTGTATTACCTATACCGTGTCACTCTGGATCACTCTGTTATAGACAGTGGTTGATTAGTATATTTCTTAGAAAAGCTATTTTTGTTTATTTGACTTCTACGGAAGGGTATTGATTAAGTAAAGGATGTTGTTACTTGTTTTACAATAGGATTTTCTCCTGTTAAAAAGTAAATCTGGTTTGCCTGACAAGGAGGTGGCACAGTGGATAGAGCAGCAGACTGGGACACAGAGGACTCAGGGTCAAAACCTCAAGCTCAATGGCTTGAGTGCAGGCTCATCTGGTTTGAGCATAGCTCACCAGTTTGAACCCAAGGTCACTGGCTTGAGCAAGGGCTCACTCACTCTGATGTAGTCCTGCCCCTAAAGTCAAGGAACATATGAGAAAGCAATGAACAACTAAGGTGCCACAACAAAGAATTGATACTTCTTATCTCTCTTTCTTCCTGTCTGTCTCTCCCTCCCTCTCTCTCTCTCTCTCTCTCTCTCTCTCTTTCTCTCTCTCTCTCTGTCACAAAAAAATAAAAAAAAAAGAGAAAAGAAAATCTGGCACATGGAGGTAATGAGAAAATTGGTGAAGGGGAAGAAACTATGAACACTAAATCTGGTTGTATGAGAATGAGAGTATAATGACAAAGAATTTTTTTACTCAGAATTAAAAATGAATTGTTTTGTTGTTGATCATGAGGATGTAAATATGGGGTTCCTTTGTGAAATGCAAGAAAAAACAGGGATACACACACCCACACACATGTACAAACACAAGTCACCCCTTAAGTTACAAACTGGAACAGTTTGTTTTCTCTGGAGATTAAAAGTAAACAAGTAACTGCTATGAGGAAGTTGCTCAGTGGTGGGAGTGGGGACAGAATGGAGCCAGCCCCAAGGTTCCAGTTAGTGGCTCACATTACTAAAGAGACCGCTATTTCCATCGAGTTTGGGATTTCTCCATCCTCTAGGACCTCAGTAAAAGGCTATCTTCATTTCACCTTTAAAAATTGTGTATATTTACAGAAATTATTGAGTATAAGCTATGAGACATGTAAAAATACATTCACACCTATTGACATAAACACACATTTAGAACATTAAATAAGGGAAAGACAGATATTAATATTTAACATAACTGTCCAATAATTATGTACCAGTCCAATTACTTGCATCTCAAAAACACACTATATCACTAGTTCATTAAAGTACATTAGGCTGCAGTGACAAGTACACAAGTGAATCCATCTATTAATTACATAACAAATCAGCATATATGTAGAGATCACTAGGGCAAGACCCCTCCATATGGGTCTGGGTTGATGGAAACTTTGTTATCATTAACATGTACCTTTGAAATAGACTCTGGGTATCAGTATCCCATTAACATGCAACTTCCAAATAGACCTTGGGTATCAGTATCTCAGTCATCTAGAAAAGAGGGGAGCTGAGGGACACATAAAGGCTTGTATGGACATGTGTGAAAGTGGAACATGGCATTTCTATTTATTTTTCAACATGGAAGTGTAATCACATGGTCATTATCTTTAAGGAAAGGTAATAATAAATATAGTTGTATGTCCAGGGAGAAAGGAGACAGCATTGTCTGTTCTATTTACAAAGAACTTACTTTGTGCAAACCTTGTCATCTATTATATATATATAAAAATAAATATATATATATATACACACACATTATATATATACACACATTATATATATATATATATACACATTATATACACACACACATACATATATATCTGTATATATGTGAGTGTTTATATATGTGTGTATGCATATATATATGTGTATATATATATGAGTACACATTTAAAAGAAAACATATATCACTGTCCTTGAAGATGGAGACCAACTATATTCACTAAACATGTCACATAGTATTCCCTTTTTGTTTAATGGACAGATAAAATACAAAAATAAGAATCATTGCCTGACATATAGTGGCACAGTGGATTAGGCATCAACCTTGGATGCTTGGGTCTCCAGTTGAAACCCAAGGCTTTTCAGTCAAGGCACATATGAGAAGCAACTACTACAGTTTGATGCTTCCCATTACTCATCCCCTTTCTACTCTACTCTCTCAAAATCAATATAATCTATATTAATAAAAGGGGAAAAAAGGTAGACACCTCTAATTACTGTTTTGTTTTGTTTTATTTTGTTTTAGTGAGAGGAGGGGAGGTAGAGAGAAAGACTCCCATATGTGCCCAACCGGGATCCACTTGGCAAGCTCACTAGGGGGTGATGTTCTGCCCATCTGGAGCATTGCTTTGTTGTTCAGCAACTGAGCTCTTCTTAGCACCTGAGGCAGAGGCCATGGAGCAATCCTCAGTGCCCAGGGCCAACTCACTGGAGCAAATCAAGCCATGACTTCAGGAATGGAAGAGAGAGAGAGAGAGAGAGAGAGAGAGAGAGAGAGAGAAAGAGGAGAAGGGTGAGGGAAAAAGAGGAGGAAGAAGAGGAAGAGGAGGAGAAGGAGGAAGAAGATGAGAAAGAGGAAGAGGAGGGGTGAAGAAGCATAGTCACTACTCCTGTGTCCCTTGACCAGAAATCAAACCCAGAATATCCACACACCAGATTGACACTCTATTACTAAGCCTACGGGCCAGGGCCTCTATTATCTCTATTTAATTTCTCAACATCTTTATAAGATGATTTACAGTCTGTACATAGAGCTGTGGCTCTAACTCAGGGTTAGGAAGCCTGGTAGACTGCTTCTTCATCATCAGATGACTTAATCTGCATCTCTTTTAAAGACACACTATCTGGTGATGGTAAAGAGAAACTATAGAACAGGTTGTAAAGGTAAGTTGGGATTTGAAGAGGCCAAAGATGAGGTGAGTGAGTCTGCCCATCAGTCAATACAAGGCGGCTTACTACAAAAAAAGCAAAAACAAACAAAAAAACTCATCAAAATGCTTCTGCATGTTATTATGTGTGATCACCAGTGAAAGCAATAAATTCCAAGGAAAAAAACACGTAATAAAACTGGAGGTTGCTTGACCTGTGGCGGCACAGTGGATAAAGCATCAACCTGGAATGCTGACGTCTCCAGTATGAAATCCCGGTCTTGCTGGGTCAAGGCACATACAAGAAGCAACACTATAAGTTGATGCTTCCTTCTCTTCCTCTCATTTCTCTCTCTCTCTCTTCTTTCTAAAATCAATAAATAAAATCTTTAAAAATATATGCAGGACCCTCAAGGATCAGTGTTCAACAGTGTTATATTTGAGGAAATAGTGGGAGAAGGACTAAGGGATGAGAGTTATTTGAGAGAAACAACAAAGATTATATTACTATGAGTCAAACAAGGGTATGTTATATTACTGAGAAGGTATGAAAACAATAATAAATTGAAACAGGCCTAAAGTGGTGGGACCTGGAAGAAAAGAACTTGAGAAGTGTCCAGTTGAAGACCCCACCACATCCATATGCTTTCATAGCCCAGGTGTTCACATTCATAGTCACCCCTCATCAGAACCATCAGCACTCACTATCCTCATCATTCATTTCCTTATAATCCTCTACACACATCTAAATTTTCCACGCCATGTTTTATTCTGGCCATACAAAACAAAAAATTTCTCTCATTCCTAATATCCTAGATTAGTTATTCCTGTTTTTAAATTTTATGGAAATAGAAGGGCACAATATATAGTGTGTGGTTACTTTCACTCATCATTATCATTGTGTAATTCATCCAAGTTGCATGTAGAATTAGTGTGTCATACTTTATATATGCATAATGATACATAAGTATAATGGCTATATTGATTACACTTTTCTGATTTGTGACTGGTTTGAAGTCTGGGACTACTAGGAAAGGAGATGTTAACATTCTATTACATTAATTTGCAATGTGGACATATTTTTGTTTGAAGAATGCTTGAGAGTAATATTGCTAGATCGTAGTTTTTGTATATATTACTGGTCAGACCTCCATATTTTTATTCTAATCACATGTTCCTGCACACTTAAATCGACATACTCATCACTGCGCTCTCATTACTTTGGCTTCTCACACAGTGTCATTTTGATTAAAGTCCTTGTATTCTTTCTCTTACTCTCCTCGATTATCTCATCCTTACGTTCCTTAATTATTCCTTAACATTTACAGTAAACTAATTCCACTGATCTCAAAAAGCATATGCTCAGTAATAGCATTCCATATCTAAAACATAGAATATATAAAACACAAAAATATTCATATTTATAGAAAATTCATTTTACACACATAAATATATCCTAACAAATAGATACACATACATACCATCCTCAGTCACACAAAATTCATCAATATTCAAAATCACACACACCAAACCAATCTCGCATTAAAAACTGACCCAGTAAAACCAACATGTTATGCACTTAAACACGAAGCACATTACATTCAACATTCCATTTGGCTACAAATGTAAATTATATATACACCTGAAATATTCGTGCGACATAGAAATATTCATGAGACATAGAAATATTCATGAAACATATATCAATAATGACTAGTGTGCATGGTTAACACTGAAACAGAAACAATGACATCATTATAATGCAGTTAACTTTTGCAAAAAAATGTATCTTTACATCTCTGTATATATATCTGCAACATAGATATCAATATAGATAAATATATGTGAAGAATTCTACATAAAAATTCCACCAAATATCATCAAATTGTACCATTTTTCATGAAGAAATTGAGTTGATATCCAATGCTTAGTTTCTGCATACTATTAATACCTTTCAGGCATGTTTCTTAGTTTTTATAATCTCTATAGATCTACAAAAATTTTACATACAAGATACCTAACCCCAAAGACATCCCTCTTTCCCAATATTTTAATAACTGTTTACTTATATTTTGGTGTAAATGGAATTTTAAATGGGAAAGTCACCTTAATTACTATGAGACCAAGTGTCAAAGGTAGTAATGATGTCTGAAAATAATGTCCACTCGACATGTATTTTTTGAATTGATGCAGACCATAGCAAATACCTCTCATCTCAATTTTCTTCTTCCTTTTTTATTCAATTCCCCAGAATGTGAATTAGTCGTGAAGGTCCTACCACCTGGAAGAACAGCAGACGAAAACTCATCCTCAACAGAATGTTTCTCTTCTGACTCCTCTGTGTCCAAGCGTGCCCGTCCTGCTGAGGATGGTAAAGGATACACAGGTGGGATCTGAGCTTGGACAAGAGACAAAGCTGAGCTGCTTGGCCCAGTATCTACTGATTTCACTGTCCCCTCAAAAACGTGAAAGGGCTCCAGGGCAGACAGATTAGTTCTAAACTTTGGCAGAGGAAAGAAATGACTGTGCCTTCAATGACAGGGCAAGGAGCCTCAGCACAAACTGTCACATAGCAACACTGGGGTCAGTGGGGGTGACATAGTGGACTGAGCTGATATGTGAGTGGGAGTGTCATCACAACCTGCCCCCTCAGATGAGCACTAACTCGTATCCTCACACACACTCACACGTCTCTACCCCTTCACACAAGGTATGGCACTGCTTCTCTTTTACTCATCTTCTCACAAATACATAAGCCCCCACTCCCCATTGGTCCTTCTCCGTTCTTACTAGCATCACATAGTTACACCCTCACCTTTATTCCTTCACACATCATTTCAGACTCACATATGTACAACTAATTCCACAAAAAATTCACACTCCCTCACATAGACAACCTGTAGAAATCCCTCATTCTCTGCCGAACTCTAGAAGACGCACATGCCCCACTGTGCATGACCTTTCTCTATTGTCTTTCTTATGCGTTGTTCCTCCACCACAAAGCCTCTGACCTGCATAAAGATGCTCATTCTAAGAGCTACACTCATGTCCTAACACTGCCTCTTACAATCTCACTCTGAGAACAGGGCACTCCTGCACTGTTCACATGTGCTGTCACAGCACTGACAAACGTGCACGTCCATTCGCCATCCCCTTTTACCAATATCAACATCGCTCAATGGAAATATCCCAGAACGTACACATAGCTCCACTAGAATATACATCCAATACTACATCCTCATTCATTACATCATGTAAATCACTCAAAATATGCATAACATATAAGGAATTCTGAAATATCACACAGAGATGAACTGTCACTCGACATGCTCACACTGCAGACTTCACACACATAATCTACTTGTCTTCTGATAGAAATTCTTATTCCTAGGAATCCCAGCATTATATCAAAATGTTTCATGTATTAGAACCTCCAAAATGCCTGTGTCCCAGTCAGCTAGGAAGGCAATAGCCCGGAGGGGCACAAACAAGGTCTGTATGGCGATGCCTAGATGTGGCTTGTATTATTCCAGTCATGTCCTTTGCACTCTAGGGGAAATTACTGAATAGGAAGCAAAGGGAAGTTGGGATGTAGACCAAGCCCAGAGATGAGCAGAGTGATTCTGTTTCTTGTAAATAAAAGGCTGCCCAGTACATAAAAAAATTCAAAAATCTTCTGCATATTTTTTTATAGGGGCCCCAGTGGGAACAATATTTTTCCAAGAAAAGAACAACACTTTACAGGACTATAGAAGGCCAAAATAAATAGAGGACACTACTTTTATATTTGAGGAAATACTAGCAAAAGGGACTAAGTGGATAAAATTTTCTCAGAATAACTTGAAAGAATATGTTAATATAAGTCAGACAAGGACATGTTACATTACATGGAGGGTTTCCAAGTACTAAAAACTGAAAACAGGACCAAAGTGGTAGGATCCTCCAGAAGTGAACTTGAAATACAGAGGTTCCCACTTGAAGACCCTTCCACATCCACATGTTTCACAGCCCACAAGTTCATGTTCATACTCACCCCCATCAGACCCATCGGCACTCATATCCCCATCGTTTGTTTCCTTACACTCTACCACGTGCATCGAAATTCTCTGCACTCTAATTTTGTCTTTACCATACAAAGACTAATGATTTCTTAAACTTTTAAGACCGTAGATTAGTTATACCTGCTTTAAATTTTATGGCAATGTAAGAGTACAATATATACTTTTGTTATATAATTTATCCCTGTTGCATGTGGCATGACTATAATATCTTTAGATTATACTCTTCTAAGCTTTGGGTTGCTTTCAGTCTGGGACCACTTGACAAGATATTCTTAACATTCTATTATATTGATTTGCACTATAGACACATTTCTATTTGATGAATGCATAAGAGTTAGATTACTTTGCCTTAGTGTCCAGATTCTGTCCTATTCCTTCAGAACTCTAACCTCCATTTTTATTTTCTAACGAAATCACATGTTACAGCCACATAACTTTGCCCATATTTCTCACTCTCATTTACTCTGCCTCCTCACACAGTGCCTTTTCAATGCCCAGGTATTTTTTCTCTTATATTCCTGAATTTTCACATCCTCTCATTCTTTAATTTTATCTCATATTTTACAAATAATCTGATTCCACCAGTCTGAAAAGAATATGCTCAGTAAGAGACATTCTATATCTAAATCACCTAATATATAAAGCACACAACCTACAGTTACAGAAAATGCAATGCACACACATAAATATGTGCAGAACTAACACACAAACACCCAGCACATATCTATCCTAAGTCACACAAAATTCACCCCATTTGCAGATTTGCAAACACCAATATTCATCCACTAAACCATGACCCAACATTAATCAACACCTCATGAATTTAAACACAAAGCACATTACATTCATCATACCCTTTTGCTATAAACGTGAATAATACATACACCAGACACATTCATGAGAGTTGATGATAATCTTAAACATTTCAATAATGACTAATGAGCACATTTAACACTGAAACAAGAAACATGATATAAAACTAATTGATAATTTCAACAAAAATTAAATTGTATCTATATATTGTTCTCTATATCTGTATTAACACAGATTCTAATATAAATATATATATATAGATGTGTGTGGGTGCGTGCAGAATTCTTTATAAAATATACACCACTTATCCCCAAATTGTATAATTTTTCCTCAGAGAATTGAGTTGACATCCAATGTCTACTTTCTGAATGCGTCTTTCAGGCATGATTATAAGTTTTAGATGCTCTGTATAAATCTTCAGAATTATCACATACAAAATTTCTAATCCCAATGACATCCATCAAGCTCAATATTTTAATAAATGCTTAGTTATATTTCTGAGTAAATAATTTTTTTTTTTTAGTGAGAGAAGGGGAGGCAGAGAGACAGACTCCAGTATGCGCCCTACCTGAATCAACCTGGCAGCCCAGTACGGGCCATGTTCTACCTGTCTGGAGTCATTGCTCTATTGCTAAGAAACTGAGCTTTTTTTTTTTTTGGTGCCTAAGGTGTTAGCCACAAAGAAATCCCCAGTGCTGAGGCCAACTCAAGGCCAACTTGCTCAAACCAATCAAACCATGACTGCTGGAGGGGAAGAGAGAGAAAAGGGACAGTGGAAGGGGTGAAGAAGCAGACGCTTACCTCTCCTCTGTGCCCTGACAGGAAATCGAACTTGGGACATCCACACGCTCAGCCAATGCTTTATCACAGAACAAACTGACCAGGGCTGTAAAAGAATTTTTAAATTAAAAACTCACCTTAATTTCTATGCAAGCAAGTGTGATATGTGCTACAGATGCCTGACATTTAATGTCCACTTAGCATATATTTTTTGAATTGATACAAACTTCAGAAAATATCACATCTTAATTTTTTAAAATAATTCCATTTTTCAGACCTTGCATCAGCTTGGGAGTTACCACCATCTGGACAAACAGCAGGAGAAAATCATTCATCCTCAAGAAATTTAATGGGGAACCAGTATCTCCATTCCATGGAGGAGGGTAAGGAATATAAACAGGTGGGATCTGAACTTGCACAAGAGAAGGCTCTGAGTTTCTCAGCCCAGTATCTACCAATTTCACTGTCCCCACAAAAACAGAAAAGATCTAAAATGCAGAGGCACTAGCACTTGAGGCATTTGCACAGGGACACATAGGGAGTGTACCTTCAATGACAGGGCACAGAGCTTCATGACACATTTCCAACACAGGATCACTGGGACAGCTGTGGGTAATGAAATAAACAGTGCATATGTAAGAGGGACTGCATCATGAACTGTCCCGTCAGATGAGCACTAACTCATATCCACACACACACACACATCTCTACCCCTTAACATAAGTTAGGGCCCATTTCTCCTTTATTCACTTTCTCCCTCAACTACACATGCCTTCTTTAACCACCTATCTTACTCCTTCTCTAGTAGCATTACATATATACACTCTTAGTTTCATTGCTTAACACAATTATTTAGACTCACACATTTGCAACTAATTTCATAACTAATTCACATCCCCTCACAGATAACCTGTTGCCTTTCTAATCCATATGTTCCTTTAGCTACAAAACCTCAGATCTTCATACAGACGCTCATTGTGAGATCCACACTCATGTCCTCTAACACTCTAATACTCAGTCTCACTCTGGTAACAGGTCACATGCCTGCACTGTTCACATGTGCTGTCACACCACTAACAAACATGCACACACTCATTCACTGTCCCCATCACCAACATCAACAAAATTCACCAGTTATGATACAGAAAGTACACACAACACCACCAGGACATACATTCAATGCTATGTTCTCATTCCCACAATATTAAACCATGCAAACATCTCAAATTATGCATATCATAAAGGGAATTCTGAAATATCGCATACACATGAACTTTCACCCATATACTCACACATGCATGGCCATCTTTACAATACAGACTGCACACATATTCTGCTTGTCTTCTGTTCACAGATTTGGTTCCTAGAAAACCATCAATAACATCAAAATGTTTCCTGTCTTGCAATCCCCAAGATACCTTTATCACAGGCAGCTAGGAAAGGCAAGAAGAGCCCAAAAGGGCACATAGGACGTTTGTATGGCGATGCCTACAACTGGCTCATGTCATTTCCAATCATTTCTATTGTAGAAACACATTCACATGGCCAGAACTATTTGCAAAGGAAACTGAAATTGTACTTTAGTTTCTTCTCTAGGTAGAAAGGAGACAACATTCTGTTCCATTTACTAACAAGATTATTTGTGCAAACTCAGTCACCCATGGTAATCACTGACACAATCAATATCACTGCATTTACAGGTTCCATACTAAGCATGCTACACTATTCATGAAGATGGAGGCTGTGTGTGCTCACTCAACAACCCATAGCACACTCTTATTTTTGTTTCTTGGACTGAAAAAACACACAAATTAAAATAATGGACCATATCCTTATTTTTATTTAATTTCTCAGCAGACCTGAATTTACAAGATGATGCTTTGAGGCGAAGACACGATGCAGTCGCTCAAGCTCAAACCCAGAATAATTGGGAGTTTTCCTCTACTTCAGATGAATTCATGTACACTTCTTCAGAAGACGAGCTCTCAGGTGCTATAACGGGGAATTACTGAATAGGAAGCAAAGGGAGGTTGGGATCTAGACAGAGCCCAGAGATAGCAGAGTGATTCTGTTCCTTGTGGATAAAAGGCTGCTCAGTACACACACACAAAAAATACCTCAAAAGACTTTTGCATGTTCGTTAATAGGAGCTCCAGCAGAAGCAATATTTTTCCAATAAAAACAAGAACTCTTTATAAAACTGTAGAAGGCCAAGGTGAACAGAGGACACTAGTTATATTTGAAAAAATACTAGTAAAAGGAACTAAGGGGAATGAGAGAGTTTTCTCAGAATAACATGGAAGAACATGTTAATATAAGCCAGACAAGGGCATGTTACACTACATGCAGGGTATGAAAACACTAAAAACTTAAAACGGAACCAAAGTGGTAGTAGAAATGAAATTAAAATATAGATACCCACTGTAAGACCCTTTCACATCCACATGTTTCACAGCCCACATGCTCACGTTCATACTCACCCCCATCAGACCCATCGGCACTCATATCCCCATCGTTTGTGTCCTTACACTCTACCATGTGCATCGAAATTCTCTGCACTCTAATTTTCTCCTTATCATACAAAGACTAATGATTTCTCAAACTTTTATGACTGTAGATTAGTTATACCTGCTTTAAATTTTACATTAATGGAAGGGCACAATATATGCTTTTCTTTTGGTTTCTTTCACTCACCATCATATTTCTGTAATTTATTCCTGTTGTATTGGCATGACTATCTTTACAGATTATACTCTTCCTAGCTTTGGGTTGCTTTACAGATTATACTCTTCCTAGCTTTGGGTTGCTTTTAGTCTGGGACTACTCGACAAGATGTTTTTTACATTTTATTATATTTATTTTCAATATGGACACATACCTATTTGATGAATGCTTAAGAGTTAGATTGTGTCCCAGTAGAGCGCAAGCTCTACGTCAATCAGGTGTCCCTGATTTGACTTCCCTGTGCAGTGGGACACTCCTGCTTAACAGCAGGGCTGGCAGCCTCTTCGAGACTACTCATGAGGTGGCTAGAGGATGCTACTGATAAGTGCCGACACTGCCACTGGAGGAAAAACACAACCGACACACAAATTAGTTGCAAGAATCACACAGGCAATTTATTACTCACAAATCCTTTTGGTGTGCCTGCGTACAGCTTAAGGGGCTCTGTCGGTGTGCTCCTCTCGGCTGTCTTTAGTCAGAGCTCAGAGCAGCGTGGAGACAGTCCACATTCACATTGGATTCTGGGCGACTACCGTGCAGCAAGGGGGACCCTCAGCTTTAGTACCTCTTCTGGCCAACACCTTCTAACAGGTGTCAATCTACAGGATTATCACCTCAAACCACCTTTTTGGGAGTTTCTCACAGGGAATCTCTTTTATGTTAATCTACTGAAATATTTACATCAAACCACTTTTTGAAGATGTTCTTATTTACGTTAACTTACAAAGTTATGACATCAAGCCACTTCTTATCTATGTATAACTTCACATGCACACTAACTGGGCCTGCTCTAAAGTCAGAGTCTGTTTATCACATCTGCACCCACTATATTAATTCCTATCCAGACAGCATAACTTTATTTAATTTCCTTAATTAATTTTAATATTATATCTTAATTACTTTTATATATCTTTCATATTTGTTTTTTATATTTCTATATATTTAATTACTATAACATTATATAGTTAGTCTTCAGTATCCAGATTCTGCCGTATCTCCATCAGAACTCGGCCCTCCATACTTTTATTTCCTAATGCAATCATGTGTTACAGCCCACATACCTTTGCTCTACTTCTCCACACCCTCATGTACTCTGCCTCCTCAAACAGTGCCTCTTCCAATGCCCAGGTATATTTCCTCTTGTAACCTTGATTTTCACATTGTCATGTTCCTCAATATTCCCTCATATTTTACAAATTCACTAATTGCCCCTGTCTCAAAAGAATATGCTGAGCAAGACATTCCATATCTAAACTACACAATATATAAAGCACACAACCCATAGTTACAGGAAATGCAATCTAAACAGATAAAAATGGGTGGAATTAACACACAAATACCAAGTGCACATTCTGTACTCAGTCACACAAAACTCATCTCATTTTCAAATTAGCAAACACCGATCAATCACACATTAAACCTTGACCCAGTGTTAACCAACACTTTATGAACTTAAATATAAAACACATTATATTCACCATAAGCTTTTGCTATAAATGTAAATAATATATATACCAGACACATTCATGAGAAATTATGATGCTCTTAAAAATTTCAATAATGACCACTGAGCATGTTTAACATTGAAACTAAACAAGTGACATAACAGTTCATTTCAGCAAAAAATAAAACTTCATTTTACATTGTTTTCTATATCTATACTAGCATAGACTCTAAAGTAAATATATATTTATTTATATATGGTGTGCATGTGCTGAATTCTTTATAAAATTTCTACCACATATCACTAATTTATATAATTTTTCATGAGGGAATAGAGTTGACATCCAACTTTTAGTTTCTGAATATCCAACTTTTAGTTTCTGAATACTGCCTTTCATAAATTTTTGATGCTCTGTATAAATCTCCAGAATTATCACATACAAAATTTTCAGTCCCACTGACATCCATCAAACTGACTATTTTGATAAGTGATTAGTTATAATACTGAGTAAATAATTTTTTTTTTTTTTTACTGAGATAAGGGGAGATACGGAGACAAACTACTGCAAGCGCTCTGAGCAGGGTCCACCACGCGTCTCAAGGCGGCAGCAACGCGCTGCCCATCTGCTGGCCACGGCTCCATCCTTGCTAAGCTACAGAGGCTTTGTTTTGTTTTGTTTCTAGTGCCTAAAGTGGAGGCAACAGAGATATCCTCAGTGCCCTAGGCCAACATGCTCAAACCAAACAAGCCAGGAAAGAGAGAGAGGAAGAGATAAGAAAAAAAGGGAGGGTGGAGAAAGAAGAATGTTGCCTAACCTGTATGTCATGATTTGAAATCTATCTCAGGCCATCCACATGCCCAGCTGACACTGTACCACTTACTAAAACGGCCAGGACTATGTAATTCTAATTAAAATAAAATTTTAAATAAAAAGTCACCGAAATGTTTATGCAAGCAACTGTAATGTGCTGTAATGATATCTCACATACAAAGTTCAATTAACATATATTTTTTAATTAACACAAAGACAGAAAATACCTCATCTCAATTTTTTCTTTCTTTTTTTATATAATTCCTCATACCTAGAATCAGCTATGAAGGTCCCACCATTAGTGAGGGCAGGAGAAAAAGATCATTCTTCCTCAAGAGATTTAAAGAAGAACTCCTCTATATCCCTGCATTCCAGTACCATGGAGGAGGGTAAGGAATACAAACAGATGGGATCTGAACTCGGACAACAAACAACAACGAGCTTCTCAGCCCAGTATCTACCGATTTCACTCTCCCCTCAAAAACAGAAAAAACTACAGGGAGGAGCAACTAGTACTGAGGCTTCTGCACAAGAACACATAGGGAGTGTACTTTAAATGACAGGGCACAAAGCCTCACCACACATTTATAACACAGGGTCACTTGAACAGCTGTGCATGACATAGTAGACATGCAGATAGGAGAGCTAGAGGATCATCACAACCAGGCCCCTCAGATAAGGGCTAACTCAGCCTCACAAGCAAACACACACATCTAAACCCCTTTACACAAGTTATGGCACATTTCTCGTTTATTCACATTTTCCCTCAAGTACACAACCCTTTTTACCCCATCTATCCTTCCCCTTCTCTAGTACCATTACAGAGATATGACCTTAATTTCATTCCTTCACACAATCATTTCAGACTCATACATATACAAATAATTTCATAAATATTTCACATTCCTCACACAGATAACCTACTTGATATCTCTCATTTTCAACCAAACTCAAGAAAACAGATTCCCTTAATGAAATTGAACTTTCCTCTGTTGACTTTCTATTGCATATTTCACTTCAGTTACAAACCCCTCAGATCTTCATACAGATGCTGAATCTGAGACATACACTCATGTCCCCTAAAACTCTAATATTAAGTCTCACTCTGATAACAGGTCACATGCCAGCATTGTTCACATGTGCTGTCACACCACTAACAAACATGCACACGCTCATTCACCATCCCCTTCACCAACATCAACAAAATTCACCAGATATGATCCAGAAAGTACATACAACACCACCAGGACATAAACTAAATGCTACATTCTCATTCCCATGATATGCTACCGTGTAAACAACCCAGATTACGCATACCATAAAGGGGATTCTGAAATATTGCTTACACTTGAATTTTTACCCATATGCTCACACGAGCGTGGTCATTTTTACAACTACAGACTTCACACATATTTTGCTTCTCTTCAGTTCACAAACTTTATTCCTAAAAAACCATCAATTAAATTAAGTGGTTTCTATCATGGAGTCCCCAAAATTTATCCCAGGCAACGAGGAAAGACAAGAACCCGGAGGGGGTGTTTGTATGGCGATGCCTAGAACTGGCTCCTGTCATTTCCAATCATTTCCATTGGAGAAATGCATTAACTTGGCCAGATCTATCTGCAGGAGAAACTGAAATTATACTTTAGTTCTATGTCCAGGTAAAAAAAGACAGCATTCTGTTCCATTTACTAACAAGCTTATTAGTGCAAACTCAGTCACCCATGATATTCACTGACACAATCAATATCACTGCATTTACAGGTTCCATACTAAGCATGCTACACTATTCATGAAGATGGAGGCTGTGTGTGCTCACTCAACAACCCATAGCACACTCTTATTTTTGTTTCTTGGACAGAAAAAACACACATATTAAAATCATGGACCATATCCTTATTTTTATTTAATTTCTCAGCAGGAATGAATTTACCAGAAGATGCTTTGCAGCGAAGACACAATGCTGTTGTCCAAAATCAAACCCAGAATATTTGGGAGTTTTCCTCTACTTCAGATGAATTCATGTACACTTCTTCAGAAGATGAGCTCTCAGGTACTATAACAGGGAATTACTGAATAGGAAGCAAAGGGAGATTGGGATCTAGACAGAGCCCAGAGATGAGGAGAGTAATTTTGTTCCTAGTGGATGAAAGGCTGCCAAGTACACACACACACAAAAATAAACTTCAAAAGGCTTTTGAGTGTTTATTAATAGGAGATCCAGTGGAAGCAATATTTTTCCAAGAAAAACAAGAACGCTTTATAGGACTGTAGAAGGCCAAGGTGAACAAAGGACACTAGTGTTATATTTGAGAAAATATTAGTAAAAGGAACTAAGGGGATGAAAGAGTTTTCTCAGAATAACATAAAAGAACGTGTTAATATAAGCCAGACACGGGCATGTTACACTACCTGGAGGGTATGAAAGTACTAATAACTTAGAACCAAAGTGGTAGTAGAAGTGAAATTAAAATACAGATACCCACTGGAAGACCCTTCCACATCCACATGTTTCATAGCCCACGTGCTCACGTTCATACTCAGCCTCATCAGACCCATCGGCACTCACATCCTCATCGTTTGTGTCCTTACACTCTACCACGTGCATCGAAATTCTCTGCACTCTAATTTTCTCCTTATCATACAAAGACTAATGACTTCTTAAACTTTATGACCATAGATTAGTTATAGCTGCTTTGAAATGTATGGCAAAGGAAGAAAGCAATATGTGTTCTTGTTCTGGTTCCTTTCACTCATCATCATATTTCTTTAATTGATCCACGCTGCATTGGCATGACCTTAATGTCTTTACTTACTTTACTCTTCTAACATTTGTGCTGTTTTCATTTGTGAGAATTTGAGAAGATGTTTTTAACATTTTACTGCATTAGTTATTAATAAGGACACATTTCTATTTGTTGAATGCTTAAGAGTAAGATATCTAGGCCACCAGTGTCCAGATTTTGTCCTATCCCCTTTAGAACTTGAACCTCCATACCATTATTTCCAAATGCAACCATGTGCTACTGCACACATAAATTTACACATACTTGTCTGCACCCTCATTAACTCTGCCTCCTCACACAGTGCCTCTTTCAAAGCCCAGGTATATTTTCTCATATAATACTTGATTTTCACATTATCACATCCCTTTATTTTCCCTCATAGTTTACAAATTCACTAATTGCCCTGTCACAAAAAGTTATGCTCAGTAACACATTCTATATATTAGCCACACGATATATAAAGCTCACAATCCATACTTACAGAAAAAGGAATCCACACACTAAAAATATGTGGAGCTAACACACAAATGCCAAGCACACATTCTGTCCTCATCACACAAAACTCATTCCATTTTCAGATATGCACACTAAATTACACGTTAAACCTTGACGCTGTTTTAACCAACACTTTAGGAACATAAACACAAAACACATTACATTCACCATGAGCTTTTGCCACAAATGTGAATAATATACACACGGACACATTCATTAGAGATGGTGATGATCCTAAACATTTCAATAATAACCAGCGGGCATGTTTAACAATTAAACATAGAAATTGACATTACAATTCATTTCAGCAAAGATAAAATTTTATTTAATGCATTGTTTTCTATATATACATTAATATAAACTCTAATATAAATATATATTTATGTGTATGTGTATATATGAAGAATATTTTATAAAATTTCTAACACATATAACCAAATTGTATAATTTTTCATGAAGGAATATAGTTGACATCCAACTTTTAGTTTTTGAAGACTGTTTTTCAAGGCAGATTATAAGTTTTTTGTGCTCTGTATAAATCTCCAGTATTGACACATACAAAATTTCTGTTTCCACAAACATCCATCAAGCCCAATATTTTAATAAGTGCTTAGTTATATTACTGGGTAATTAAATTTTCTTTTCCAGTGAGAGAAGAGAAGGCAGGGAGACAGACCCCAGCATGTCCCCTGAGCAGGATCCACCTGGGTGCCCACTAGGCAGTGAAGCTCAGCCCGTCTGCTGTCAGTTGTTCCTCTGCTATGCAACAGAGAGACAATAATATGTTTATATATATGTGTGTGTTTATATATACATACATATTTATGAAATATAAATGTGTGTGTGTGTGTGTGTGTATGGGGGTTTTTAGTGCCTGAGGTTGAGGCAACAGAGCCATCCTCGGTGCTTGAGGCCAACTTGAACAATACAAGATATGGCTGTGGGAGAAAAATAAGAGAAAGAGAGATAGAGAGAGAGACAAGGGTGAGGGAGATGGGTGAATAAGCAGAAGGTCGCCTTTCCTGTGTGTTCTGACCAGAAATCCATAGCAGGACATCCAAATGCTCCGCCCATACTCTACCACTTACTAAAATGGTCATAACTGTAAATGAAATTTTAAATAAGAGAGTCACTTTAATTCCTATGCAAGCAAGTGTCAGGTAATGATGCCTGACATACAGTGACCACTCAACACATATTTTTTAATTCACACAACTTCTAGAAAATGCCTTATCTCAATTTCTTATATTTTTCTTCTTTTTTTATATATAATTCAATTCCTCAGACCCTGAATCAGCTATGGAGGTCGCATCATCTGGGCGGGCAGCTGGAGAAGATCATTCATTCTCAGGAGATTTTACGGGGAACTCCTCTACACCCCAGCATCCCCGTCCCATGGAGAAGGGTAAGGAATATACACAGGTGGGATCTGAGCTTGGTCACGAGATGGTTCTAAGCTGTTCAACCCAGTCACTACCGATTTCACTGCCCCCTCAACAACAGGAAAAGCTACAGGGCAGAGAGACTAGTACTGAGGCTTCTGCACAAGGACACATAGAGTGAACATTCACTGACAGGATACAGAAGCTCACCACATTTACAACACAGGGTCACTGGGACAGCTGTGGGTGACAGAGTAGACAGTGCAGATATGTGAGCTATATAGTATAACCATTCCTCTCAGATGAGCACCAACTCAACCTCTCTCACACACACACTTCCACCTACACTTGCACAAACATCTAAACCCTACACACAAGGTATGGCTTATTTCTCATTTATTCACATTTTCCCTCAAATACACAACTCTTTTTTCTTCATCTATCCTTCCCCTTCTTGAGTACCATTACAGAGATATCACCTTAATTTCATTCCTTCACACAATCATTTCAGACTCATACATATACAAATAACTTCATAAATATTTCACATTCCTCACACAAATAACCTACTTGAAATCTCTCATTCTCAACCAAACTCTAGAAAACAGATTCCCTTAATGAAATTGAACTTTCCTCTGTTGACTTTCTATTACATATTTCACTTCAGTTACAAACCCTCAGATCTTCAGAGAGATGCTCATTCTGAGACCTACTGTCATGTCCTTTAACACTATAATACTTACTGTCTCACTCTGATAACAGGTCACATGCCTGCAGTGTTCACATGTGCTTTCAGACCACTAACACACATGCACAAGATCATTCACTATCCCCTTTTACCTACATCAAAAGATTCACTAGATATGTTCCAGAAGGTATACACAACACCACCGGGACATAAATTCAAGGCTACATTCTAGTTCCCACAATATGATAGCGTGTAAACAACCCAGATTACGCATACCATAAAGAGAATTCTGAAATATCGCATACACATGAACTTTCACCCATTTGCTCACAGGAGCGTATTCATTTTTACAACTACAGACTGCACACATATTCTGCTTCTCTTCTGTTCACAAATTTTATTCCTAAAAAACCATCAGTTATATTAAGTGGTGTCTATCTTGGAATCCCCAAAATTTATCCCAGGCAGCTAGGAAAGGCAAGAGCCCCGAGCCAGATCTATCTGCAGGAGAAACTGAAATTATACTTTAGTTCTATGTCCAGGTAAAAAAAGACAGCATTCTGTTCCATTTACTAACAAGCTTATTAGTGCAAACTCAGTCACCCATGATATTCACTGACACAATCAATATCACTGCATTTACAGGTTCCATACTAAGCATGCTACACTATTCATGAAGATGGAGGCTGTGTGTGCTCACTCAACAACCCATAGCACACTCTTATTTTTGTTTCTTGGACAGAAAAAACACACATATTAAAATCATGGACCATATCCTTATTTTTATTTAATTTCTCAACAGGGATGAATTTACCAGAAGATGCTTTGCAGCGAAGAAACAACGCTCTTGTCCAAAATCAAACCCAGAATATTTGGGAGTTTTCCTCTACTTCAGATGAATTCATGTACACTTCTTCAGAAGATGAGCTCTCAGGTGCTATAACGGAGAATTACTGAATAGGAAGCAAAGGGAGATTGGGATCTAGATAGCACTCAGAGATGAGCAGTGTGATTCTGTTCCTTGTGGATGAAAGGCTGCCCAGTACACACACACAAAAAAATAAACTTCAAAAGGCTTTTGAGTGTTCGTTAATAGGAGCTCCAGTGGAAGCTATATTTTTCCAAGAAAAACAAGAACCCTTTGTAGGACTGTAGAAGGCCAAGGTGAACAGAGAACACTAGTGTTATAATTGAGGAAATACTAGTAAAAGGAACTAAGATGATGAGAGAGATTTCTCAGAATAAAATGGAAGAACATGTTAATATAAGCCAGACACGGGCATGTTACACTACATGCAGGGTATGAAAGCACTAATAACTTAAAACAGAACCAAGGGGTAGTAGAATTGAAATTAAAATACAGATACCCACTGGAAGACCCTTCCACATCCACATGTTTCACAGCCCACGTGCTCACGTTCATACTCAGCCCTCATCAGACCCATCGGCACTCACATCCTCATCGTTTGTGTCCTTACACTCTACCACGTGCATCGAAATTCTCTGCACTCTAATTTTCTCCTTATCATACAAAGACTAATGATTTCTCAAACTTTTAGATTAGTTATACCTGCTTTAAATTGTATGGCAAAGGAAGAGAGCAATATATGCTCTTGTTCTGGTTCCTTTCACTCATCATCATATTTCTTTAATAGATCCACACTGCATTGGCATGACCTTCATGTCTTTACTTACTACACTATTTTAACATTTGTGTTGTTTTCATTTGTGAGTACCTGACAAGATGTTTTTAACATTTTACTGCATTAGTTTTTAATAAGGACACATTTCTATTTGTTGAATGCTTAAGAGTAAGATATCTAGGCCACCAGTGCCCAGATTCTGTCCCATCCCTTCAGAACTCGAACCTCCATACCATTATTTCCAAATGCAACCATGTGCTACTGCACACATAAATTTACACATACTTGTCTGCACCCTCATTAACTCTGCCTCCTCACACAGTGCCTCTTTCAAAGCCCAGGTATATTTTCTCATATAATACTTGATTTTCACATTATCACATCCCTTTATTTTCCCTCATATTTTACAAATTCACTAATTGCCCTGTCACAAAAAGTTATGCTCAGTAACACATTCTATATCTTAGCCACACAACATATAAAGCTCACAATCCATACTTACAGAAAAAGGAATCCACACAATTAAAAATATGCGGAGCTAACACACAAATGCCAAGCACACATTCTGTCCTCATCACACAAAACTCATTCCATTTTCAGATATGTAAACTCAATCACACATTAAACCCTGACCCAGTGTTAACCAACACTTTATGAACATAAACACAAAACACATTCCATTCACTATGAGCTTTTGCTACAAATGTGAATAATATACACACGGACCCATTCATTAGAGATGGTAATAATCATAAACATTTCAATAATAACGAGCGGGCATGTTTAATATTGAAACATAGAAACTGACATTTTAATTCATTTCAGCAAAGATTAAATTTTATTTATACATTGTTTTCTATATCTATATTAACATAAACTCTAATATAAATACATATATTTATTTATGTGTATGTGTGTATATGCAGACTTTTTATAAAATTCCTAACATATATAACCAAAATGTATAATTTTTCATGAGGGAATAAAGTTGACATCCAACCTTTAGTTTTTGAAGACTGTTTTTAGGGCAAATTATAAGTTTTTATGCTCTGTATAAATCTCCAGTATTGTCACATACAAAATTTCTGTTTCCACAACATCCACAAGCCCAATATTTTAATAAATGCTTAGTTATATTCCTGGGTAAATAATATTTTTTTCAGTGAGAGAAGGGAAGGCAGGGACACAGACCCCAGCATACAACCTGAGCAGGATCACCTGGTTGCCCGCTAGGCAGTGATGCTCAGCCCATCAGCTCTCGGTTGTACTTCTGCTATGCAACAGAGGGACAACAATATATTTATAGATATATATAGATATAGATATACATATACATATATATTTTGTAAATATATATGTGTGTATATATACACACATATATATACATATGGGATTATTGAGTGCCTGCTGTTGAGGCAACAAAGCCATCCTCGGTGCTTGAGGCCAACTTGAACAATACAAGATATGGCTTTGGGAGAAAAATAATAGAAAGAGAGATAGAGAGAGAGACAAGGGTGAGGGAGATGGGTGAATAAGCAGAAGGTCGCCTTTCCTGTGTGCTCTGACCAGAAATCAACAGCAGGACAAACAAATGCCCCGCCCATACACTACCACTTACTAAAATGGTCATAACTGTAAATGAAATATTAAGTAAGAGAGTCACTTCAATTTCTATGCAAGCTTCATTTGAGGTAAATATGCCTGACATACAATGACTATTCAACACATATTTTTTGAATTCACACAACTTCCAGAAAATGCCTTATCTCAATTATTTCTTTTTGTTTTTTTCTTTATTCATATAATTCAATTCCCCAGACCTTGAATCAGCTATGGAGGTCACATCATCTGGGCCAGCAGCTGGAGAAGATAATTCATTCTCAGGAGATTTTACGGGGAACTTCTCTACACCCCAGCATCCCCGTCCCATGGAGAAGGGTAAGGAATATACACAGGTGGCATCTGAGCTTGGTCACGAGATGGTTCTAAGCTGTTCAATCCAGTCACTACCGATTTCACTGCCTCCTCAACAACAGGAAAAGCTACAGGGCAGAGAGACTAGTACTGAGGCTTCTGCACAGGGACACATACAGACTGAACATTCACTGACAGGGTTCAGAAGCTCCCCACATTTACAACACAGGGTCACTGGGACACTTGTGGGTGACAGAGTAGACAGTGCAGATATGTGAGCTAGAGTGTCATCACAATCTGTCCCCTCAGATGAGCACCAACTCAGCCTCTCTCACACACACACTTCCACCCATACATGCACACACACATCTAAACCCTACACACAAGGTATGGCTTATTTCTCAGTTATTCACATTTTCCCTCAAATACACAACCCTTTTTACCCTATCTATCCTTCCCCTTCTCTAGTACCATTATGGAGATATGACCTTAATTTCATTCCTTCCCACAATCATTTCAGACTCATACATATACAAATAATTTCATAAATATTTCACATTCCTCACACAGATAACCTACTTGAAATCTCTCATTCTCAACCAAACTCTAGAAAACAGATTCCCTTAATGAAATTGTACTTTCCTCTGTTGACTTTCTATTGCATATTTCACTTTAGTTACAAACCCTCAGATCTTCAGACAGATGCTCATTCTGAGACCTACACTCATGTCCTTTAACTCTCTAATATTTATAGTCTCACTCTGATAACAGGTCACATGCCTGCACTGTTCACATTTGCTGTCCCACCACTAACTAATATGCACATGCTCATTTGCCATCTCCTTTTATCTACATCAAAACACTCACCAATTATGATCCAGAAAGTACAACACCACCAGGACATAAATTAATGCTACGTTCTCATTCCCACAATATGATACAGTGTAAACAACCCAGATTACGCATACCATAAAGGGAATTATGAAATATCACATACACATGAACTTTCACCCACGTGCTCAGAGGAACGTATTCATTTTTAAAACTAAAAACTGCACACATATTCTGCTTCTCTTCTGTTCACAAATTTTATGCCTAGAAAACCATTAATTTCATTAAATTGCTTCTACCTTGGAATTCCCAAAATTTATCCCAGGCAGCTAGGAAAGGCAAAAACCCGGAGGGGCATACAAGGTGTTTGTATGGCGATGCCTAGAACTGGCTCCTGTCATTTCCAATCATTTCCATTGTAGAAACAACTTCACATGGCCAGAACTATCTGCAGGGAAAACTGAAATTATACTTCAGTTCTATGTCCAGGTAGAAAAAAGACAGCATTCTGTTCCATTTACTAACAAGCTTATTAGTGCAAACTCAGTCACCCATGATATTCACTGACACAATCAATATCACTGCATTTACAGTTTCCATACTAAGCATGCTACACTATTCATGAAGATTAAGGGTGTGTGTGCTCACTCAACAATCTATCGCACATTCTTATTATTGTTCCTTGGATAGAAGAAACACACATATTAAAATCATGGTCCTTATTCCTATTATTTTTATTTCATTTCTCAGCAGGAATGAATTTACAAGAAGATGCTTTGCAGCGAAGACACAACGCTCTTGTCCAAAATCAAACCCAGAATATTTGGGAGTTTTCCTCTACTTCAGATGAAGTCATGTACACTTCTTCAGAAGATGAGCTTTCAGGTGCTATAACAGGGAATTACTGAATAGGAAGCAAAGAGAGATTGGGATCTAGACAGAGCCCAGAGATGAGCAGAGTAATTTTGTTTCTTGTGGATGAAAGGCTGCCAAGTACACACACACACAAGAAAAACTTCAAAATGCTTCTAGAGTGTTTGTTAATAGGAGCTCCAGTGGAAGTAATATTTTTCCAAGAAAAACAAGAACTCTTTATAGGACTGTAGAATGCCAAGGTGAACAAGGACACTAGTGTTATATTTGAGGAAGTATTAGTAAAAGGAACTAAGGGGATGAGAGAGATTTCTCAGAATAACATAACAGAACATGTTAATATAAGCCAGACAAGGGCATGTTACACTATGTGCAGGGTATAAAAATACGAATAACTTAAAACAGGACAAAAGGGTAATAGAAGTGAAATTAAAATACAGATACCCACTGTAAGACCCTTCCATATCCACATGTTTCACAGCCCACGTGTTCCCGTTCATACTCAGCCTCATCAGACCCATCGGCACTCACATCCTCATCGTTTGTGTCCTTACACTTTACCACGTGCATCGAAATTCTCTGCACTGTAATTTTCTCCTTATCATACAAAGACTAATGACTTCTTAAACTTTATGACCATAGATTAGTTATACCTGCTTTAAATTGTATGACAAAGGAAGAAAGCAATATATGCTCTTGTTCTGGTTCCTTTCACTCATCATCATATTTCTTTAATTGATCCACGTTGCATTGGCATGACCTTCATGTCTTTACTTACTTTACTCTTTAAACATTTGTGTTGTTTTCATTTGTAAGTACTTGGGAAGATGTTTTTAACATTTTACTGCATTAGTTATTAATAAGGACACATTTCTATTTGTTGAATGCTTAAGAGTTAAGATTTATAGGCTTCAGTGTCCAGATTCTGTCCTATCCTCTTCAGAACTCGAACATCCATACCTTTATTTCCTAATGCAACCATGTGCTACTGCACACATAAATTTGCACATACTTGTCTGCACTCTCATTAACTCTGCCTCCTCACACAGTGCCTCTTCCAAAGCCCAGGTATATTTTCTCATTTAATCTTTGATTTTCACATTATCACATCCCTTTATTTTCCCTCATATTTTACAAATTCACTAATTGCCCTGTCACAAAAAAAATATGTTCAGTAACACATTCTATATCTTAGCCACACAACATATAAAGCTCACAATCCATAGTTACAGAAAAAGCATTCCACACTGTTAAAAATGTGTGGAGCTAACACACAAATGCCAAGCACACATTCTGTCCTCATCACACAAAACTCATTCCATTTTCAGATATGTAAACTCAATCACACATTAAACCTTGGCCCAGTGTTAACCAACACTTTATGAACATAAACACAAAACACATTACATTCACTATGAGCTTTTGCTACAAATGTGAATAATATACACACCGGACACATTCATTAGAGATGGTGATAATCATAAACATTTCAATAATAACCAGTGAGCATCTTTAACAATGAAACATAGAAACTGACATTTTAATTCATTTCAGCAAAGATAAAATTTTATTTATACATTGTTTTTTATATCTATATTAATATAAACTCTAATATAAATATATATTTATTTATGTTATGTGTATATGCAGAATCTTTATAAAATTTCTAACACATATAACCAAATTGTATATTTTTTCATGATGAAATAGAGTTGACATCCAACTTTTGTTTTTGAAGATTTTTTTTCAGGGCAGATTATAAGTTTTTTATGCTCTATATAAATCTCCAGGATTATCACATACAAAATTTCTGTTCCCACGAACATCCATCAAGCCCAATATTTTAATAAGTGCTTAGTTAATTATTGGATAAATGAATATTTTTTTCAGTGAGAGAAGGGAAGGCAGGGACACAGACACCAGCATACAACCTGAGCAGGATCCACCTGGCTTCCCACTAGGCAGTGATGCTCAGCCCATCAGCTCTCGGTTGTTCCTCTGCTATGCAACAGAGGGACAACAATATGTTTGTATATATGTATATGTTTATATATATATACATATTTATAAAATATATATGTTTATGTGTGTGTATGTGCATTTTTCGGGTGTTAGTGCTTGAGGTTGAGGCAACCGCCATCCTTAGTGCTTGAGGCCAACTTGAACAATACGAGATATGGCTGTGGGAGAAGAATAAGAGAAAGAGAGATAGACAGAGAGAGACAAGGGTAAGGAGAATGAGTGAATAAGCAGAAGGTCGCCTTTACTGTGTGCTCTGACCAGAAATTCATAGCAGGACATTCAAATGCCCTGCCCATACTCTAGCACTTACTAAAATGGTCATAACTATAAATGAAATTTTAAATAAGAGAGTCACTTTAATTTCTATCCACCAAGTGTCATGTGAGGTAAAGATGCCTGACATACAGTGACCACTCAACACATATTATTTGAATTCACACAACTTCTAGAAAATGCCTCATGTCAATTTTTATTTTTCTTTTTTTTTTTTATTCGTATAATTCAATTACCCAGACCTTGAATCAGCTATGGAGGTCACATCATCTGGGCCAGCAGCTGGAGAAGATCATTCATCCTCAGGAGATTTTACGGGGAACTTCTCTACACCCCAGCATCCCCGTCCCATGGAGAAGGGTAAGGAATATACACAGGTGGGATCTGAGCTTGGTCACGAGATGGTTCTAAGCTGTTCAATCCAGTCACTACCAATTTCACATGCCCCCTCAACAACAGGAAAAAGCTACAGGGCAGAGAGACTAGTACTGAGGCTCACCACACATTTACAACACAGGGTCATTGGGACAGCTGTGAGTGACAGAGTAGACAGTGCAGATATGTGAGCTAGAGTGTCATCACAACCTGTCCCCTCAGATGAGCACCAACTCAGCCTCTCTCACACACACACTTCCACCCATACATGCACACACACACATCTAAACCCTACACACAAGGTATGGCTTATTTCTCAGTTATTCACATTTTCCCTCAAATACACAACTCTTTTTACCCTATCTATCCTTCCCCTTCTCTAGTACCATTATGGAGATATGACCTTAATTTCATTTCTTCCCACAATCATTTCAGACTCATACATATACAAATAACTTCATAAATATTTCACATTCCTCACACAGATAACCTACTTGAAATCTCTCATTCTCAACCAAACTTTTAAAAACAGATTCCCTTAATGAAATTGTACTTTCCTCTGTTGACTTTCTATTGCATATTTCACCTCAGTTACAAACCCTCAGATCTTCATACAGAGGCTCATTCTGAGACCTACACTCATATCCTCTAACACTCTAATACTTAGTCTCACTCTGATAACAGGTCACATGCCTGCACTGTTCACATGTTCTGTCACACCACTAACAAACATGCACACGCTCATTCACTATTCCCTTTTACCTACATCAAAAGAATTCAGAAGATATGTTCCAGAAGGTACACACAATACCACCGGGACATAAATTCAAGGCTACATTCTAGTTCCCACAATATGAGAGCATCTAAACAACCCAGATTACGCATACCATAAAGAGAATTCTGAAGTATCGCATACACATGAACTTTCACCCATATGCTCACAGGAGCGTGGTCATTTTTACAACTACAGACTGCACACATATTCTGCTTCTCTTCTGTTCACAAATTTCATTCCTAGAAAACCATCAATTACATCAAAATGGTTCCAATCTTTGAATCCTCAAAATTTATCTAAGGCTGCTTAGGAAAGACAAGAGCCCGGAGAGGCACACATGGTGTTTCTATGGCAATGCCGAGAACTGGCTCACGTCATTTCCAATCATGTCCATTGTAGAAACGCATTCATATAGCCAAAACTATCTACGGGGGAAACTGAAATTATACTTTAGTTCTATGTCTATGTAGAAAGGGAGGAAATTCTGTTCCATTTACGAACAAGCTTATTTGTGCAAACTCTGTCACCCATGATATTCACTGACACAATCAATATCACTGTGCATTTACAGGTTCCATACTAACCATGCTACAGAATTCATGAAGATGGAGACTGACTTCACAGCAGACTCTTATTTTTGTTCCATGGACAGAAGAAACACATATATTAAAATTATGGTCCTTATTCTTATTCTTATTTTTTAATTTCTCAGCACACGTGAATATACAAGAAGATGCTTTGCAGCGAAGACACAACGCTGTTGCCCAAAATCAAATCCAGAATTATTCGGAGGTTTCCTCTACTTCAGATGAATTCCTGTACATTTCTTCCGAAGACGAGCTCTCAGGTGCTATAACGGGGAAATAATGAAAAGAAAGCAAAGGGAGGTTGGGATCTAGACAGAGCCCAGAGATAAACGGAGTGATTCTGTTCCTTGTGGATGAAAGGCTGCCCAGTACACACAATAAAAATACTTTAAACTGCTTTGGCATGTTTGTTAATAGGAGCTCCAGTAGAAGCAATATTTTTCCAAGAAAAACAAGAATTCTTCATAGGACTGTAGAAGGCCAAGGTGAACAGATGACACTAGTTGTTATATTTGAAGAAATACTAGTAAAAGGAACTAGGGGGATGAGAGAGATTTCTCAGAATAACATGGAAGAACATGTTAATATAAGCCAGACAAGGGCATGTTACACTACATGCAGGGTATGAAAGCACGAATAACTTAAAACAGAACCAAGGGGTAGTAGAAGTGAAATTAAAATACAGATGCCCACTGGAAGACCCTTCCACATCCACATGTTTCACAGCCCACATGCTCACGTTCATACTCAGCCTCATTAGACCCATCGGCACTCATATCCCCATCGTTTTCCTTACACTTTACCACGTGCATCGAAATTCTCTGCACTCCACTTTTCTCCTTATCATACAAAGACTAATAATTTCTCAAACTTTTATGACTGTAGATTAGTTATACCTGCTTTAAATTGTATGGCAAAGGAAGAGAGCAATATATGCTTTTGTTCTGGTTCCTTTCATTCATTATCATATTTCTTTAATTGATCCATGCTGCATTGGCATGACTTTAATTTCTTTACTTACTTTACTTTCTTTACTCTTATATTTCTTTACTCTTCTAAGATTTCTTTTATTTTCATTTGTGAGTACTTGACAAGATGTTCCCAACATTTTATTGCATTAGTTTGCAATATGGACACATTTCTTTTTGTTGAATGCTTAAGAGTTAGAGTGCTAGGCTTCAGTGTCCAGATTCTGTCCTATCCCCTTCAGAACTCGAACCTCCATACCTTTATTTCCTAATGCAACCATGTGCTACTGCACACATAAATTTACACATACTTGTCTGCATCCTCATTAACTCTGCCTCCTCACACAGTGCCTCTTTCAAAGCCCAGGTATATTTTCTCATATAATACTTGATTTTCACATTATCACATCCCTTTATTTTCCCTCATAGTTTACAAATTCACTAATTGCCCTGTCACAAAAAGTTATGCTCAGTAACACATTCTATATATTAGCCACACAACATATAAAGCTCACAATCCATACTTACAGAATAAGGAATCCACACACTTAAAAATGTGCGGAGCTAACACACAAATGCCAAGCACACATTCTGTCCTCATCACATAAAACTCATTCCATTTTCAGATTAGCAAACAACAATAAATCAAACATTAAACCTTTACCCAGTGTTAGCTAATACTTTATGAACTTAAAACACAAAACACATTACATTCACTATGAGCTTTTGCTACAAATGTGAATAATATACACACTGGACACATTCATTAGAAATGGTGATAATCATAAACATTTCAATAATAACCAGAGGGCATGTTTAACATTAAATCATAGAAACTGACATTACAGTTCATTTCAGCAAAGATAAAATTTTATTTATACATTGTATTCTATATCTATATTAACATAAACTCTAATATAAATATATATTTATTTATGTGGATATGTGTTTATGCAGAATTTTTTATAAAATTTCTAACATATCACCAAATTCTTTAATTTTTCATGAAGAAATAGAGTTGACATCCAACTTTTAGTTTTTGAAGACTGTCTTACAGGGAAGATTATAAGTTTTTGATGGTCTGTACAAATCTCCAGATTATCAAATATAAAATTTCTGTTCCACTAACATCCATCAAGCCCAATATTTTAATAAGTGCTTCGTTATATTACAGGGTAAATGAATTTTTTTTTCAGTGAGAGAACAGGAGGCAGGGAGACAGACTCCTGCATGCACCCTGAGTGGGATCCACCTGGCTGCCCACTAGGCAGTGATGTTCAGCCCGTCTGCTGTCTGTTTTTCCTCTGCTATGCAACAGAGAGACACCAATATGTTTGTATATATGTATATGTTTATATATACAGACATATTTATAAAATATATATATTTATATATATGTATATTTAAATATATTTCATATATATATATATATATAGTGCCTGAGGTGGAGGCTACACATCCATCCTTGGTGCTTTTGGTGCTTGAGGCCAACTTCCTTGAACCAAACAAGCTATGGCTGTGGGAGAAGAAAAGAGACAGAGAGAAAGAAAGATAGAGAGACAAGGGTGCAGGGGATGAGTGAAGAAGCAGAAGGTTGCCTTTCCTGTGTGCTCTGACCAGAAATCAACAGCGGGACATCCGCATGCCTGTCTAACACTCTACCACTTACTAAAATGGTCATAACTGCAAATGAAATTTTAAATAAGAGAGTCACTTTAATTCCTATGCAAGCAAGTGTCAGGTAATGATGCCTGACATACAGTGACCACTCAACACATATTTTTTAATTCACACAACTTCTAGAAAATGCCTTATCTCAATTTCTTATATTTTTCTTCTTTTTTTATATATAATTCAATTCCTCAGACCCTGAATCAGCTATGGAGGTCGCATCATCTGGGCCGGCAGCTGGAGAAGATCTTTCATTCTCAGGAGATTTTACGGGGAACTCCTCTACACCCCAGCATCCCCGTCCCATGAAGGAGGGTAAGGAATATACACAGGTGGGATCTGAGCTTGGTCATGAGATGGTTCTAAGCGGTTCAACCCAGTAACTACCGATTTCACTACCCCCTCAACAACAGGAAAAGCTACAGGGCAGAGCAACTAGTACTGAGGCTTCTGCACAAGGACACATACAGACTGAACATTCACTGACAGGGTACAGAAGCTCACCACACATTTACAACACAGGATCACTAGGACAGCTGTGGGTGACATAGTAGTAGACAGTGCAGATATGTGAGCTAGAGTGTCATCACAACCTGTCCCCTCAGATGAGCACTAACTCAGCCAGACACACACACACACACACACACACACACACACACACACACACACATCTAAACTCCTTCACACAAGGTATGCTCCTTTCCCCTTTATTCACTTTTTTCCTCATAAACACAAGCCTTCCTTTTTATCTAATCTTCCCCTTCTCCAGTGCTATTACATAGATACGCCCTTAATTTCATTCCTTCACACAATCATTTCAGACTCGAACATTTACAACCAACTCCATAAATAATTTCATCCCCTCACACAGATAACCTGTTTCAAATCTCTCATTCTCAGTCAAACTCTAGAAACAGATTCCCTTAATGAAATTGAACTCTCCTCTGTTGCCTTTTTAAACCATATGTCCCTTTAGATACAAAGCCTAGATCTTCATACAGATGCTCATTCTGAGACATACACTCATGCCCTCTAACACTCTAATACTTATAGTCTCACTCTGATAACAGGTCACATTCCTGCACAGTTCACATGTGCTGTCACACCAATAACAAACATGCACACACTCATTCGCCATCTCCTTCTACCTACATCAAAAAAAAAAACCCTCAACAGATATGTTCCAGAAGGTACACACAACACCATCAGGACATAAACTCAGTGCTACATTTTCATTCCCACAATATGATACCATGTGAACAACCCAAATTAGGCATAACATACAGGGAATTCTGAAATATTGCATAGACATGAACTGTAACCTACATGCTCATATGTCCATGGCCATCATTACAACTACAAATTTTACACATATTCTACTTGTCTTCTGTCCACAAATTTCAGTACTAGAAAACCATCAATAACATCAAAGTGTGTCATGTCTTGGAATCCCCAAAATACCTTTATCCCAGGCAGCTAGGAAAGGCAAGAGCCCAGAGGGCACACAGGGTGTTTGTATGGCAATGCCTAGAACTGGCTCCTGTCATTTCCAATCATTTCCATTGTAGAAACACATTCACATGGCCAGAACTATCTGCAAGGGAAACTGAAATTGTACTTTAGTTCTATGTCTAGGTAGAAAGGAACCAGCATTCTGTTCCATTTACTAACAAGCTTATTTGTGCAAACTCAGTCACCCATGGTATTCACTGACACAATCAATATCACTGCATTTACAGATTCCATACTAAGCATGCTACACTATTCATGAAGATGGAGGCAGTGTGTTCTCACTCAACAATCCATAGCACACTCTTATTTTTGTTTCTTGGACAGAAAAAACACACAAATTAAAATCATGGACCTTATCCTTATTTGTTTTTATTTAATTTCTCAGCAGACCTGAATTTACAAGTAGATGCTTTGCCGCAAAGACACAACGCAGTCGCCCAAACTCAAACCCAGAGTGATTGGGAGTTTTCCTCTACTTCAGATGAATTCATGTACACTTCTTCGGAAGACGAGCTCTCAGGTGCTATAACGGGGAATTACTGAATAGGAAGCAAAGGAGGTAGAGATCTAGAGAGAGCCTAGAGATGAGCGGAGTGCTTCTGTTTTTCGTTTATAAAGGCTGCCCAGTACATTAAAAAACATCAAAAGGCTTCTGCCTGTATTTTAACGGGAGCACCAGTGGAAGCAATATTTTTTATGATAAAAAAAGAGAACGCTTTTTAGAACTGTAGAAGGTCAAGTAATCAGAGGACAACAATGTTATATTTGAGGAAAAACTAGGTAAAGGGACTAAAAGGATGAGTTTTCTCAGAATAATATAGAAGAAAATGTTAATATAAGCCAGAAAAGACAATGTTAAATTACATAAAGGGTGTGAAAGCACTAATAACTTAAAACAGGACTAAAGTGGTACAATGCTCTAGAAGTGAACTTGAAATACAGAGATGCCCACCTGAAGACGTTTCCAAATCCACATGTTTTCACAGCCGAAGTCTTCACATTCCTACTCACCCCTCATCAGACCCATCGGCACTCATATCCCCATCGTTTGTTTCCTTACACTCTACCACGTGCATCGAAATTCTCTGCACTCTAATTTTGTCCTTACCTTAAAGAGACTAATACTATCTCAAAAATTTAATACCATATGTTAGTTATACTTGCTTTAAATTTTATGGCAATGGAAGGGCACAATATATACTTTTCTTCTGGTTCCTTTCACTCAGCATCATATTTCTGTAACTTATCCATGCTGCATTGGCATAATTATCATTTCTTTACTGATTATACTTTTCTAAGCTTTGTGTTGTTTTCAGTATGGGACTATTTGACAAGATGTTCTTAACATTCTACTACATTGATTTGCTATATGGACACACTGCTATTTGATGAATGCTTAAGAGTTAGATTTTCTAACTCATATTGCCTCAGCTTCCAGATTCTGTCCTATCCCATTTAGAATTTGAACCTCCATAGTTTTATTTCTTAATGCAAACAGATGTTACTGCCCACATAACCTTAAACATACTTCTCCACACTCTCACTTACTCTGCCTTTTCACACATTGCCTTTTTTCAATGCCCAGATATTCTTTCTCTTATAAGCCTTGATTTTCCCATCCTCACATTCCTTAATTTTCTTTCATATTGTACAAATAAAACTCCACCAGTTTCAAAAGAGTATGATGCTCAGTAAGACATTCCATATCTAAACCACATAATATATAAAACAAATAATCTATAGTTACAGGAAATGCAATTCACACACATAAATATGTGCGGAACTAACACACAAAAACCAAAAGCACATTCTATCCTCAGGCACACAGAACTCGTCCCTTATTCAGATTTGCAAACACCAATAAATCACACATTAAACCTTGACCCAGTGTTAACCAACACTTTATGAACATAAACTAAAAACACATTACGTTCACCATATGCTTTTGCTACAAATGTGAATGATATACGCACCGGACACATTCATGAGAGATGATGATAATCTTAAACGTTTCATAATGTCCTTTGAGCATCTTTAACACTGAAACAAGGAAAATGACATAATAGCATTAATTCATTTTGGCAAAAATAAATTGTATCTATACATTGTTCTCTATATATTTATAGTAATAGATTTTATATATATTTATGTATATATGTGTGTGTGTGTGTGTGTGTGTGTGTGTATGTATGAATTCTTTATAAAATTTTCACCACATATCCCTACACTTTATACTTTTTAATGAGGGAATTGAGTTCACATCCAACCTTTAGTTTCTGAATACAATCTATCAGGCATCATTATAAGTTTTTGATGTTCTGTATAAATGTCTAGAAGTATCACATACAAAATTTATAATTCCATTGATATCCATCAAACCCAATATATCAGTGTTTAGTTATATTTCTGAATAAATGGAATTGTAAATAAGGTATCTTCATTTTTATTTGAGCTAGTGTTATGTGTGCGAATATCTGATACTGTCCAATCAACATACATTATTTGAATTGACACACACTATAGAAAATACCTCATCTCAATATTTTATTATTCAATTCCTCAGACTTTGAATCAGCTGTGGAGGGCCCACAATCTAGACCGAGAACAGGAGAAAATCATTCATCCTCAGGAGATTTAACGGGGAACTCCTCCACATGCCAGCTTCCCCGTCCCATGGAAGAGGGTAAGGAATATACACAGGTGGGGTCTCAGCTTGGACAAGAGACTGCTCTGAGCTTCTCAGCCCAGTATCTGCTGATTTCACTGTCCCCTCAACAACACAAAAGGAATACAGTCCAGAGAAACTAGTACTGAGGCTTCTGCACAGGGACACATTGGGAGGGTGCCTTCAATGACAGGGCAACATGCCTCATCATAAATATTCAACACAGCACACTGGGACAGCTGTGCGTAATGTAGTGGACTGTGCTGACATGTGAGCAGGAGTGTAATCACCGCTGACCTCTCAGATGAGCACATACTCATGTCCTCATACTCACACACATTTCTACCCCTTCACACAAGGTATGCCTCCATGTCCCCCTTACTCACTTTTCCCCTCAAATACACAAGCATTCCTCCCCCGTTTATCCTTCCCCTTCTCTAGTAACATTAAATCGGTATGCTCTTACCTTCATTTTTTCACACAATCATTTCAGACTCATACATTTGCAACTAATTACATAAACAATTCGCCTCCCCTCACACTGATAACATGTTTTCAATCCTCATTCTCAGCAAAAATCTAAAAAGCGCACGTGCCTCTAATGAAAATGAACTTTCATCTGTTGTCTTTCTAAGGCATGTGTTAATTCAGCCACAAAGCAAAAACCTTCATGCAGATGCTCATTCTGAGAGCTACACTCACCTTCGAACACTCTAAGTCCTGCAATCTCACCGAGAACAGGGCCCACTCCTGCTCTGCTCACATGTGCTGTCACCCCACTAACAAACGTGCATATCCCTTCACCATCCCTTATAATCAACATCAACAACGCTCACCAGGTATGTCCCCAAAGGTATATGCACCACCATTAAGACATAAATTCAATGCTACATTCTCATTCTCATAAAATTATACCATGTAAATAACTCAAATTTGCATAACATATAGGGAATTCTGAAATATTGCATACACATGAACTTTCACCCACAGACTCACACAGAACAAGGTCATCTTTACAACTACAAACCACACACATAGTCTACTTCTCTACTGTTTGCTGATTTCTTTCCTAGAACACCATCAAATACCTCAAAATCTTTTCTGTCTTGGAATCGCCAAGATGTCATTATCCCAATCAGCTAGGAAAGACAAGAGCCCGGAGGGGCACACAGGGTGTTTGTATGGCGATGCCTAGAACTGGCTCCTCTCATTTCCAATCATTTCCATTGTAGAAACAAATTCACATGGCCAGAACTATCTGCAAGGGCAGCTGAAAATATAATTTAGTTCTATGTCTAGGTAGAAAGGAGACAGCATTTTGTTCCATTTACTAACAAGCTTATTAGTGCAAACTCGGTCACCCATGGTATTCACTGACACAATCAAGTTCATTGTGCATTTATAGGTTCCATACTAACCATGCTACACTATTCAAGAAGATGGAGGCCAAGTGTGTTCACTCAATAATCGCATAGCAGCTCTGTTATTTGTTATGTGAACAGATAAATTACACAAATTACATTCATGGTCCACATCTCTATTATCTTTATTTCTCAGCAGACCTGAATTTACAGGAAGATACATTGCAGCAAACACACAACGCAGTGACCCAAACTCAAACCCAGAATGATTGGGAGGTTTCCCCAACTTCAGAAGGATTCATCTACATTTCTTCAGAAGACGAACTCTCAGGTGCTATAAGGGGAAACTATTGAATGGGAAGCAAAGGGAGGTTGGGATCCAGACAGAGCCCAGAGATGACCTTAGTGAATCTGTTTCTTGTCGATGCAAGGCTGCCGAGTACAAAATAACTTCAAAAGTGTTCTGCATGTTCTTTAATGTGATAACCATTGGAAGCAATAAATTCCATGGAAAAAGAGAACACTTTAAATGACTGGAGGAAGCCAAGGTGATCAGAGAACAGTGTTATATTTGAGGAAATACTAGGAAAAGGAACTAAAGAGATGAGAGATTTCCCAGAATAACAGGGAAGAATATGTTAGTATAAACCAGACAAGGGAGTGTTACATTACATGGAGAGTGTAAAAGCACCAATGACTTAAAACAGGACCAAAGTCATAGGATCCTCTAGAAGTGACCTTGACCTACAGAGATGCCCACTTGAAGATCCTTCCACATCCATATGTTTTCACAGCCCAAGTGTTCACATTCATACTCACCCCTCATCAGACCCACTGGCACTCATATCCTTATCACTTGTTTCCTAACACTGACACTCTACCACATACATCGGAATTCTCTGCACTCCACTGTTGTCATGAACATACAAAGACTTAAAATTTCTCAAACTTTCAATACCATAGATTAGTTATGCCTGCTTTAAATTTTAAGGCAATGAAAGGGCACAACATATACTTTTGCTGTGGTTCCTTTCATTCATCATTATATTTCTGTTATTTATCCATCCTGCAAGTGGCATGACAATACAGTGGTCCCTCGTTTGTCATGGGGGTTAGGTTCCAGAACCACAGCAATAGGCAAAAATCCACCAAGTAGCGACCTTATATTTATTTTCTTACTTACATATACTTTAAGGCTATATAAACCCTCCCCACACTCTTACAAACCTTTCCACACTGTTATTAACCTTTCCCTCACCCTTATAAACACTTCTTGTGCTCTTAAACACTTTCTACACTCTTAAACCTACATCATTTTAACAACATAGAAAATTCTATATGGGTACTCAGTGAATACTAGTATGTTTTAATTAATATTTTTATATTGTTTAATATTGTTTTCAATTGTTCAGGCTAGAAAATGCTTATTTTACAGCAAAAATAATTAAAATAATAAATATATAAAAATATCCATATACGGTGAAATCTCACAATATAGCAAAAAATCCATGGTACCAAATTAGATATGTACAATTTAAAAATCTGCGATACAGTGAAACTGCAAAATGTGAACTACGATAGGGCGAGGGATGACTGTAATTTCTTTACTGGCTGAACTTTTTCAGCATTTGGGTTGCTTTCAGTCAGTGACCACTTGACAAGATGTTCTTAACATTCTATTACAATGATTTGCAATATGGACACATTACTATTTGATAAATGCTTAAAAGTTAGATTGTTTAACTCATATTGCCTCAGTGTCCAGATTTTGGCCTTTCCCCTCTAGAACTCGGACCTGCATACATTTATTTCCTAATGCAATCACGTGTTACTGCACACATAAGCTTACATACATAGTTTTCCTCACTTTCCTTTACTCTGCCTCCTTACACAGTGCCTCTTTAAATGCCCAGGTATTCTTTCTCTTATAATCCTCAATATTCATGTCCTTACAGTCTTTAATTTTCATCGGATTTTACAAACACACTAATTCCACCATTTTCAAAGGGATATGCTCAGTAAGACATTCCATATCTAAACCACATTATATATAAAACACATAATCTATAGTTACACATAATCATAACGCAATGCACACACATGAAAATGTGCGGAGCGAACACACAACACCAAGTGCACATTTTATTCTCAGGCATACAGAATTCATTCCATTTTCAGATTTACAAACACCAATAAATCACCCATTATACCTTGACCCAGTATTAACCAACACTTCATGAATATAAACTCAAAACACATTACATTCACCATATGTTTTTGCTACAAATGTGAATAATACATACACCAGACACATGCATGAGAGATGATGATAATCTTAAATATTTCATGACAGGTGAGCGAGTTTAACAATGAAACAAGGAAAGTGACATAATAATAATAGTTCATTTTGGCAAAAAATAAAATTGCATCTATACATTGTTCTCTATATATTTATAGTAACATATTTGTGTGTGTGTTTGTGTGTGTGTGTGTGTGAATTCCTTATAAAATTTTCACCATATGACCGCAGATTGTATACTTTTTAATGCGGGAATTGAGGTCACATCCAATGTTTAGTTTCTGAATAAGGTCTTTGGGGCATCATTATAAGTGTTGGATGTCATGTATAGATATCCAGAAATACCCTAAACAAAATTTATAATTACATTGACATCCATCAAACCCAATATTTTAGTAAGTGTTTAGTTATATTTCTGAGTAAAGGAAGTTTTAAATAAGAAAGTCACCTTAATTTTTACGAGAGCAATTGTCATGGGTGGTAAAGATGCCTAACATATAAGGTCCATTCAACACATATTTTTGAATTGACACTAAATCTATAAAATGCCTCATCCCAATATTTTTTTTATAATTCAATTCCCCAGACCTTGAATCAGCTGTGGAGGCCCCACAATCTGGACCAACATCAGGAGAAAATTATTCATCCTCAGGAAATTTTACAGGGAATTCCTCCACATCCCAGCATCCCCATCCCATGGAGGAGGGTAAGGAAAATAACACGTGGGGTCTGAGCTTGGACATGAGATGGCTCTGAGCTTCTCAGCCCAGTATCTGCCGATTTCACTGTCCCCTCAACAACAGGAAAGGACTACAGGGCTGAGGAACTAGCAGTGAGGCTTCTGCACAGAAACACATAGGGAGTTACCTTCAAAGACAAGGCAAGGTGTCTCAGCACAAACTATCAGCATAGCAACACTGGGAAAACTGTGTGTGACATAGGGGACTGAGCTGATATGGGAGTGGGAGTGTCATCACAACCTGCCCCTCAGATGAGCACTAACGCGAATCCTCACACACACTCACACGTCTCTGCCCCTTCACACAAGGTATGGCACTGCTTCTCATTTTTATACATCTTCTCACAAATACACAAGCCTCCATTTCCCATTGATTCATCCCCTTTTTCTATCAGCGTCACGTGTTACACCCTTACCTTAATTTATTCACACAATCATAAGTATGACACTTTTACAAATAATTCCATAAATAATTCACACGCCCACACAAATATCCTGTTTTAAATCTCTCATTCTCCACCAAACTTTACAAAACACACATGCCCTTAAAAAAATAGAACTTTCAGCTGTTGTCTTTCTAATGTGTACATCCCTTCAGCCACAAATTCTCAGACCTTCAGAGAGATGGTCATTCTCAGGCACTCACTTCCTCTAACACTCGGAGTCTTGCCATCTCACTGAGAACAGGGCCCACTCCTGCACTGTGCATATGTGCTGTCACACCACTAACATACTTGCACACTCATTCGCCATCTCTTTTACCAACATCAACAGTTCTCCCCAGATACATCCCAGGACGTATACACAACTCACTAGAACATACATTCAATACTACATCCTCATTCCCACAAAATTGTACCATGTAAACAACTCAAATTATGCATAAAAACAGGGAATTCTGAAATATCGTATACAGATGCACCTTCACTCCGCATGCTCACACAAGACATGACTGTCTTTGCCACTAAAGACTTCACACACATAATCTACTTGTCTTCTGTTTCAAAATTTCTTTCCTAGAAAAACAATCAATTACATTTAAAAAATATCCTGTCTTGGATTCTCCAGGATGCCCATGTACCACTCAGCTGGGAAAGGCAATTGGCCGAAACGACACGTAGAAGTTTTATATGGTGACACCTAGAAGTGGCTCCTGTCATTTCAATCCAGTTTTCATTTTAGAAACACAATCACCTGGCCAGAACTACCTGCAACAGAAGCTGATAAATATAATCTGGTTTTACATCACCAGAGAGGAAAAAAAAAAAACATTCTGTTCCATTTACTAGGAAGCTTCTCTGTGCAAACCCAGTCATCCATGTATATCATTGACACAACACTGGGCATTTAAAAGTTTCATAGGATATTACATTATCCATGAAGATGGAGGTCATATGTTTTCATGCAACAATCACACAGCACATTGCGGTTGGTGGTTCCAGGAAGAGATAAATATACAAATAACTATGGACCACATCACTATTATTTTTATATAATTTCTCAGCAGACCTGAATTTAGTGGAAGCAACAAATTCCAGGGGAAAAAAGAACACTTTAAAGGACTATTGAAGGCCAACGTGACCAGAGAACAGTATTTTATTTCTGGAAATAAATAATGGGGGATGGAGTAAGGGGGGAGAGTTTTCTCAGAATAACATGGAAGAATATGGTAGTATAAGCCAGACAAGGGCATATTACATTATGCGGAGGATGTTAAAGCACTAACAACTTTAAACAAGCCCGAAGTGGGAGGATCTTCCAGAAGTGAACTTGAGGTAGAGGACACAGATGCCCACTGGAAGACCCTTCCACATCCACATGTTTCACAGCCCACGTGTTCACATTCACACTCAGCCCTCATCAGACCATCAGCACTCATATCCCCATGGTTTCCTTCCTTACACTCTACCACGAGCATCTTTATTTTCTTCACTCTGTGTTTATCCCTACCATACAAATACTTATAATTTCTCAGACCCCTAAGACTCTAGAATATTTATTCATCACTTTAAGTGTTATCGAAATAGAAGAACACAATACAGTGTGTCCGTAAAGTCAGAGGGCACTTTTGACCTGTGACGGGTCAAAACTGCATATATACTTTGTGTCAGGTTCCTTACACTCATCATTATATTTGCGTATTTATGTTGCATGTGCCGTTAGTTTATTAATTCTTGATCTACGTGTACAGTGCATTAGTATAATTTCTTTCTTGATTATACTTTTCTAAGCAATTGGGTTGTTTTCAGCCTGGGACTACTTGACAAGATGTTCTTAATGTTCTGTTACAATGATTTGCAATATGGACACCTTTCTATTTGACGAATGCTTAAGAGTTAGATTGCTACGCCTCAGTGTCCAGATTCTATCCTATCCCATTCAGAACTCAGACCTCCATACTTTTATTTCCTAATGAATCACATGTTACTGCACACATAACCTTACACACTCTTCTAGGCACTCTCCTTTACTCGGCCTCCTCACACAGTGCCTTTTTCAATGCCCAGGTATATTTTCTCATGTAATCCTTGATTTTTACATCCTCACATTCTTTAATTTTCTCTAGCATTTTACAAATATATTAATTCCAATGGTATCAAACTAATATGCTCAGTAAGACATGCCATATCTAAACCACTTAATATATAAAACACACAATCCATAGTTAAAGGAAATGCAATCTACACACATAAATATGTGCTGAAGTAACACAGAGACACAAAACAAACATACCACACTCAGTCACACAAAATTCATCAATATTCAGATTTACAAACACCAAAGCAATCACACATAAAGTACTGACCCAGTAAAACCAACATATTAGGGACTTAAACACCAAGCACATTGCATTCAACATACCATTTTGCTACAAATATGAATAATTTATAAACCAGACACATTCATGAGATATGATGATAACATCTTAATTCTTATACATTTCAAGAATGAGCACTGAGGCTGGTTAACATTGAAATGGGGACAATGACATCATAATAATGAGGTTAGTTTCTGCAACTATAAAAATGTATCTTTACCATGTTCTATAGATATTTCCACATCAGCATGGATTTCTATATAAATAGCTATACGTACAGATATCTTCATAAAATTGGTACTACATGTCCCTATGTCGTATAATTTTTTATGAGGACATTGAGCTGATTGATATCCAACATTTAGTTCCTGCATACTCTCTTTCAGGCATGATTCTAGGTTTTATTAATCTGTATAGATCTCCAGAAATATCACATACAAACTTTTTAATTCGACTAACATCCATGAAACAAGGAATTTTAATAGCTGTTTACATTTTCAGTAAATGAAATTTTAAATGCGAGAGTCACTTAAAATCTGTGAGAGCAAGTGTCACGTGTGGTAATAATGCCTGACATATAATGCCACTCAACATGTGTTTTTTGAAATGACACAGACCCCAGTAAATGTCTCATCTCAATGTTCTTTTTCATTCCATCCCTCAGAGCTTGAATCAGCTGTGAAGACCCCAACATCTGGTCAGACAGCAGGAAAATTAATGGGGCACCACTCCACATCTTATTACTCCCATCCTGATTTGGATAGTGAAGAAAATTCATTAGTGGCATCTGAGCCTGGACAAGAGACGCCGCTGAGCTGCTCAGCCCAGTCTCCAGTTGTTTCATTCTGCAGTAGTCAAGCAGAGGTCCCTCTGTCTGAATCAGCTGTGGAAGTTCCAGCATCTAGACAGACAGAAGGGGAAAACTCTTCACCTTCAGAAGATTTCAGATGGGACGCCACAGCATCCAAGCGTCCCCGACCTGATGAGGATGGTAAGGAACATACACAGATGGGATATTAGCTTGGACAGGGGATACTGGTGAGCTGCTCAGCCCAGAGTCTACTGATTTCACTGTCCCCTCAAACACAGAAAAGGACTACAGGGCAGACGGACTGGTGCTAAAGCTTCTGCAGAGGGACACATGAGGACAAGGTGCCTCAGCACACATTTCCAACCTAGCAACCCTGGGACAACTGTGGGTGACGTAGTGGACTAAGCTGATGGGAGCAGGAGTGTCATCACAACCTGCCCCTTCCGATGAGCACTAACTCGTATACACACACACACACAAACACACACACACACATCTCTACCCATTCACACAAGGTATGGACCCATTTCTTCTCCTTTTCACTTCTTCTCTCAAATACACATCCTTTATCCCCACCCACCCTTCTCGTTCCTTTACTGGATTCACACAGTTACACAGTCACCTTCATTCTTTCACACACTCATTTGAGACTCACCCACTTACAAACTAATTCCATAAATCACTCACATCCCTCATTCTCAGCCAAATTCTATCAAATCACGTGTCCTGATGGAAATGAACTTCCATGTGTCGTCTTTCAAATCCCTATCCCACTACAGCCACAAAGCCTCAGCTCTACACACTGATGCTCATTCTCAGGCTACACTCACGTCCTCTAACACTCTCTCTTACCATCTCACAGTGTGAACAGGTCCCATTCCCTCACTGAGAATTCTGAATTATCACGTGGACATGAACTTCCACTCCACGCTCACACAGGATATGGCCATTCTAACTCCTACAGACTTCACACACATATTCTAGTTTTCTCATGTTTGACATTTTCTTTCCTAGGTATCCTTCAGATGCCTGTATCCCAGGACTTGGAGCAACCAGAGGTTCCCCAGCGCAATTCACCTGCCTCCTCCCCATTCCATCCAGTAACTAAGAATAAGCCCTTTACGCCTTCAGTACATGGCCCAGAAGAAAGGGTCATGACAATTTACTACATGCCTGTCCGATTACAGAGGGTTTTTACTATGTTAGGGGATACACAGGAAGGACTGGTGCCTCCTTCTAAAAAGATGAAAATGGAGGAAATGACCTATATTGAAAAGGTCCATAATAACATGCCCCTCTCTCACATGTCTCAGAAGAGACACCTAACTGACCACGAGCCCAGCTTAGACTCCACAGCCCAAGGGAAAAGGAAGAAGTCTGACAGTCTAGCAGAGCCTCCAGCTGTGGAGGAGTATCCCAGGGCCAAGACACCTGAGTGGCTGGTGACCCCGGAAAGTGGCTACAAGTGCTTGGCCTGCTGCCGGGTCTTCCCCAGCTTAGAGGCCCTGCAGGAGCATGTGGAGTACGGGGTCACTGAGGGCTTCAGCTGCCGTGTTTTCCATCGTACCCTGGCCCGTCTCAACCACAAAAAGAATATAAAAGAGAACAACACCATCAAGAAGGCAACATTTAGATGCCAGAAGGAAAAGCATTCTGGCATGGAGACAACTCAGCATAAGTAAACAGCCCCTAAAATAGAGCATGTGAAGCAGGTTAGACTCTACTGAAGAGGCTTCACTATTTTTAGCAGCCATAGAAACCTCCTTTTTATGTATATTTACCCCCGCCACCTCTACAACCATAGCACAGATATGAGAGACAACCCCTTCTAGTACTATCCATCACTTTCCTGAGGGAGAAGGCACATCACAGCCCCGAAAACAGAGAAAGTGAGTCCCCTTAGACTTTACTGAAGGGGCTTCACTATTTTTAGCAACCATAGAACCCGCCCTTTTATGCATTTCTACCACCATCATCTCTACTACTACACTGTCAACTTGAGCAGACGACCCCTTTTTTAAATACACCTTGCCGGTTCTCTGATGGAGAAGGCAGACCACACATCCCAGATATTGCCTTATTCTCCGTCCAAGGTTCACCCCCGCCCACATTACCTCCATGGGTACATGCTTCAGCCAGGGTGCAGAGTCTACAGATTTTTTAATGGTATAGATTTTAATTCCCTTTCCTATACTCCCTTCCACATTTCTCTGAAATGTGGTCTTTGTTAACAACTTTGCATATTTTACTATATCCTTTTCTTTAAAAAAAAATCCCTTTTTCCCTCATGTCCCTTTATATATTTGCCCACACAGTTATTTGGCTGGAGAACAGGCATTCTTATTATTGAGAGAGGAGCAGGGATGATAACAGAAGCCACTAAAATCCACCTCTTACTTTCTATGAATTTATTGAACACATGAAAGCCAATCATAAGGTCGATCATGAAAGCCAACTAGTGAAGTAATGGCTTTTGTTGGCTAGTCTTTCTACTTGCCACATATTTGGCCAGAATCTAGAGCCTCTTTTCAGCAACCATAATGCACCTCTTCAGTTCTATGAACTTGTGGACACACCGGTGCATAGCCACTTCTATACGTACATATCCATAGGGAGGGATCACACACAAAATGAATTGATTCATCATTATCTAAAATATATATATATATATATACAGCTATCCACAATACCATAATGAAGTTTTAAGCTTAATAACTTTTGAAGGGTAAAAGATAACAAATTTTGAAAACCATTTGTGTGTTAGATTACTTTCCTGTTTTTTATACAGTTCAGCGAACTATGCAGGAGAAGGGAAGCCCCCCCTTCCTGTACAGTTTTGCAAAGTGTAAATAATACTTTTTAAATTTTCACTTTTTGTTTCTGAGCCCCTGAAGATTGCAGAGTGACACTAATTAAAATTTATTTTTAAAATGTGCAAAGTTAAACTGACAGTTGCTGTCAGTTTTATAGACTGGTATGTTTTACACCTTCCATTGAAAAGAGGCTCTAGATTCTGGCCAAATATGTGGCAAGTAGAAAAACTAGCCAGTTAAAGCCATTATTACTTCACAAATTGGCTTTCAAGATCGACCCTGGGGGTAAACATCTATCCATGTTGGACCAATATGCACTAATAGCTTTGAAAATTAAAACAGAAGATAAAAAGTTTGTAGAAATAGTGCTGAGTTATCCTTTGTCTGCACCTCATATTAAGGTTTATACATTGCTGAACTTCCTTCAAGTCTACTTTTTTGAAAGACATGGCTGTTTTAACTGCTACTGCAATTCACTAACCCTCTGCAATAATATTTCAATAAATGTTTTATTTTTTCCTCAATTCGTCTGTGTCGTTTACTGCCATTGGTAACACAATGTGCCTTCATTAATGCAAATTAGCTCCAACATGATGATTCTAATAGTTCAAATGATCTAATCTAGAAAGGAGTAACATATACCTCTGACTTCATATTGAAACTAACGGGATAATCTTGCACTTAGTTTGTATGCTATGTTCTTGATTAATTAGGAAGGTACATTAAAAATGTTTGGGTGTATAAACAAAATGACTTCAATAAACCAAATCGACTTTCATAAAGTAGACCTGGGTTTAAATTCCTTCCTAGTTACTACTCAGTAGCTCTATGTACTCTGAGTCATCACTCACATCCTGAAAATGAAGATCATAATACCTAAAATAAGAGTGATTGTGGGTGAAGAAGACACAGATAAAAGCACCTAATTGAGGGTCTGGCATAGTTCACAGGAAACGGGGGTTTTCTTTCATTTTTGAGATTTTTTTTTACCTTTTATCATTATCAGTTTGATTACCATGTATCTAAGTAGAATTTATTTTCAGTTTATATAGTTTGCAATCCATTGAGCTTTAAAATTTTTTAATTTTTGATACCCTGGTCAGTGGCTCAGTGGTAGAGTGTCAGCCCAGCATGTGGATGTCCCGGGTTTGATTCCCAGTCAGGGCACGCAAGAGAAGCAACCATCTGCTTCTCCTTCTTTTCCTCTCCCTCTTTTTTCTCTCTTCCCCTCCCGCAGCCAGTGGCCCAGTTGGCTCAGGTGTGGCCCGGGACACTGAGGATAGCTCGGTTGGTCCGAGTGCATCAACCTCACATGCTAAAAATAGACCAGTACTTAAGCATCGGCCCCAGATGGGCATGCCAGGTGGATTCCGATCAGAGCACATGCCGGAGTCTGCCTATCTCCCCTCTCACATAAAAAAATAATAATAATTTTTGAAATAATCATAAATTCACAAGATGTGGAAGAAACAGTCCAGAGAGGTCTCATGTACCCATCCCCCAGCTTCTCCCAACATAAGCACAGTATTCTCAAAATCAAGACATCACCTGGAACCCTGCATTAACCTGACTGCAGCCCCCGCTCAGATTTACTACATCCCATGCATGCAGCTATGTATGTTTTTATGGATACTTAGGGCATTTTATCACCTGAATATATGTGTATAATCATCACTGCAATCAAGACACAGAGGGTTCTGTCACCACAGCCGTTTTCTCATGTTCCCCTTTATTGTCACATCCGTCCTCCCTCTCTAATGCCTGGCACGTCTGCTTTGCTGAACAGTCTACAAAAACAACAAACAGAAAAATATATTTACTCGTATCAGAAATGAATGCTAATTTCTAATTTCCTTAATGTACATAAAGGTCCATGGAAATAATACCTTAAAAAAAACAACCTAAGGAAGAAAAAAAAACCTTGAACAGCTTCACTTTAAAAATACAAATAATCTTTAAGTAAAAGTACATAATGCTACTCTTTAAAGTTACAATTATGTTTTTATCTATTAGATTGTGTTGAAAATTATGGAGGAAAATGAAAACATTCTCTATTATTGATGGAAATGTTAAAAAATTTAAATGTACATATTCCCTCTTAGCTTTACTTTTATAAGTATATTTTATATTTAAATACATATAGATATACATATATATATACATAAAACATGTTCATTGTGCAATTTTATAAAAATATTTTAAGCAAATCATCACAAATAAGCTATTTATCATCACATTACCGGGTAAATATATTTTTTTACACTGGAATACTAAAAAGCTATTTTAAAAATGAAACAGAGGCCCTGGTCAGTTTGATCAGTGGTTAGAGCATCAGCCTGGTGTATGAACGTCCCAGGTTCAATCCTGGCCAGGGCACAAATAAGAAGCAACCATCTGCTTCTCTTCCCCTCTCTCCCCCTTTTCTCTTTCATCCTCTCTCATAACCAGTGGCTTGATTAATTAGCAGTGGTAGTCAACCTGGTCCCTACCACCCACTAGTAGGCATTCCAGCTTTTATGGTAGGCAGAAGCAGAGCAACCAAAGTATAAATAAAAAGATAGATTTAACTATAGTGAGTTGTTTTATAAAGATTTATTCTGCCATACTTAGCGAAAATCCAACATAAAGTGCTTGGTAAGTAATTATTATTATATGCTTTCACTTGCTGTAACTCTGCTTTATTAATTTTATAAAGTTACTTCCCTACTTTATAAATCACCATTGCTGTGGAACCAATGGGCAGTTAGAAAATTTTACTACTAACAGAGATACAAAAGTGGGCAGTAGGTATAAAAAGGTTGACTCCCCCTGAGTTAAAGTGTGGACTCCAGGTGCTAAGGATAGCTCAGTTGATTCCAATATCGGACATAGATGGGGGCTGCCTGGTGGATCCTGGTCCAGGCGCATGTGGGAGTCTGTCTATCTCCTCTCCTCTCACTTATAATTAAACAAACAAATAAATAAGAAACAGAGAAAAAGCTCCAAATAGTTTAAGTGAAAATTATCTTATATATACTATATTCCTATTTATATAAAAATTTCATACAAACCTCAGATCTACATATCCATTTTTATTATTCTTTAAAGGCTCTGCTCATTGGATTTCAAGGTTTAAAAGGCCCACAATAAATGTGAAAGTATGAATATCTGATTTTCTGTTTATGTGATTTTAATTAGCAACTGACTCTAGCCTAAATATTTATTAGTTTTTGTCCTTTTGCTGGATTGCTAACATTAAATATCTCTGACTGTTTTATTGATGTAATGATAATATAGGCTGACTGAATTGTTTTCAAGGACATTTATTCCAAGTTGTGAAGGTTAATGTCCAGTTGCCATTCAGATAGAATTTCTCTCTAAAATTAAAATAAGCATATGCCCCCACGTCATTGAAAATAAGTTTTGTTTTAGTAAAATTAGATTTAGATGTGAGGAGCAGGATTTCAATATTTTTTCAAAGATAATAACACAAAATGAATACTGAAAGACATACTTGCTCAAATCAAAAAATATTTAACAAATGGGACTATGAATTAGATCACTTTATTGTTGCAAGTATTTGACAAATAAAAAAACATTTTTAAATAGACTCTTAACAAATAAACAGAAGATGAACCCTAAGTGTTTTTCAATCAAGCATGTTTTACTCTTTCATTTGAGGTTTTAAGTTAATAAAGTGGAACTTCAATTACATTAAATCATATACTAGTCAATAATCTGATTTGTTATTATTCGTAAAGGCAAATAAATGCAGTATCATAGACACTGATTAAAGCTATTTATGAAATGACTTCATGCATGGCATTTGTGTTAATTCAAAAAAAGAGAAAGTAGCTTCAAAGCATATTTCTCATTTAATCTTGCATTTTAAAAGCTATATTTAATAGCAGTTTGAAGAAATAGCACATGTGGTTAATCGTAGATGTCTTACTTGGAGGGCTAGAAATGCGTAACAGCCCTGCATGAGTTCCTAGGGAAATTTTTGTTCAGACACATGAAGCTAAGATACATCAGCTTGTTCTCTTCATCAATGGAGGTAAATGTGGTATATCTCTACTAAAGAAACTTCCCTGGAGCCTCCTGCTAGACCCCTTTACATATCTGACTTAACCTTTAATATCTATATACACTGTATAGGTATGAATTTAATGCCAAAGTAGTTTTGATGAGTAAAAATTATGCACATTTTAATTTTTCATCACTAGATAAATTTAATGAATGAAAATAAATATGTAAATAAAAACTGCAATTTTCAGAATTATTTCATTTATGAGCACAATCGAGACCATGCATTTCTGAAATGATAACTTTAAAGGCAATGAAGTAGATGTTCATTTACAGATTTTAGAACAGTGCTCACAAAAGTAGGATCCCAGAGTTCTTATAAATTAATGAACATAAAAAGGTTTTGTTTACTATATAGTATATTACTATTACCCAGTGGTTGTAATACTTAATTTACTGTCCATATTTTATCAATCGTATATTCTACGTTTTTTCTAGAAAACAAATAAAGCTACAAACTAATAAAGTATCCATAAATGAAGAATAAAAAATATCTAGCCTGGTCAGGTGGTGGCGCAGTGGATAGGAACTGCAACCAAGAATTGATGTTTCCCATCTCTGTCCCTGTCTCGGCCAAACCAAAAAAATATACACACACACACACACACACATTAAGAGAGACAGAGAGGGAGTAAGAGAGAGGGATAGATAGGAACAGACAGGAACGGAGAGATGAGAAACATCAATCATCAGTTTTTTGTTGTGACACCTTAGTTGTTCACTGATTGCTTTTTTCATATGTGCCTTGACCTTGGGGCTACAGCAGACCAAGTAACCCCTTGCTCAAGGCAGCAACCTTGGGTCCAAGCTGGTGAGCTTTGCTCGAACCAGATGAGTCCACGTTCAAGCTGTCAAGCTCAGGGTCTCAAACCTGGGTCTTTTGCATCCCAGTCCGATGTTATATCCACTGTGCCACTGCCTGGTCAGACGCATTATATATTTTTAAAATAATATTCTCATTCCATGCTTCACTGAAACAGATCTTAGTGAAGTCAACACTGATCTCAATTTTATTAAATCTCCAAGTATTCATTTTACTCAAATAGTCAGCATCATCAACAATATGGACCAATTATTTTTGTGTGTTTGTGTGTGACAGACAGAGAGAGAGAGAAGGACAGATAGGGACAAACAGGCAGGAAGAGAGAGAGATGAGAAGCATCAATTCTTCATTGTGACTCCTTAATTGCTCATTGATTGCTTTCTTATTTGTGCCTTAACCGGGGCTGCAGCAGAGTGAGTGACCCTTTGCTCAAGCCAGCAACCTTGGGCTCTTGCCAGTGACCTTGGACTTCAAGCCAGCTACCTTGGGCTCAAGCCAGTAACCATGGGGTCATGTCTATGATCCCATGCTCAAGCCAGCGACCCCATGCACAAGCCTGTGAGTCTTTATTCAAGCCAGATGATCCCTTTCTCAAGCCAGTGACCTCAGAGTTTCAAACCTGGGTCCTCCATGTCCCAGTCTGACACTCTATCCACTGTGCCACCACTGGTCAGGCAGGGCCAATTCTTAAAACACTTTCTTTCGTTCGCTTTTACTCTGCAATCCTTCTCTGATTTTTACTTCTATTTCTCTTTTCCATCACTACTTCAATATCTACTTTGTAAGCATTTGGTCTGGTTAATAAATGTTAATATTCTTTACATTTTTTTCCTAAAAACTTTTATTTTCTCATCCATTATGTCTCCTTCCACCATCTTATTCATGCACATGACTTATATTATTCCATATACAGATAATTCACAAGTGTATAAGTTCACACTTCTCCTTTGCTGGCCACACTCTCCTATCTAATTAGCATCTTAACATCTGCCCTGTGATGTCTCAGATGTGACTCAAAGTCAGCATGTCCAAAGTGAACTTAGTATCTTCATTCAAAAAACTGGCTTGCTGCCAATGTTCCTTCTCTTAGTGAAAGACATTGCCAATCAATCCAGGCATACAATAAGAAACTTGGGGTCAAGCTTGACACTTATCTTACTTCATGCCCTACATCCAGTCTATTACCAAGTTCTGTCCATTTTACTTGAGATATATATACATATACACACACACACACACACACACCTTAAATCTAAAGCACTGGCAGAGATAACTTCAGAATATGAATTAAACAAAATTCTGGTTTAACTCTCTAAAGAACTAAGTCATTCTAAAAGATCCAAGATAACTAAAATTACATTGCCAAGCTACTAGATGGGCTGTTTAACACTGAGGTTTTTCCTAAAATTTAAATTCTCAAATAGATTACAATTTTGGCACCATAGTGTCTTCATTTGTAAATATATTTTTTAAAAAAACAAAAACTGTTCTTTTACCCATTTCAGTATAAGCTAGATTATGACTGACCAAACAACTCTAAAGTATTAGCAGTTCAAAATGATGAAGTTTATTTCCAATTTTTGTTACATGTACATCTTAGGTGGTCAGGGTTCTATTATGTATTATTCCTATCATAGAGCCAAGAAGATGAAGAGTAAGACATTAGAAGGAAAAGTGTGGATCAACATCAAAAGAAAACTCTGGATCAGCCATCAAATATTCAGGAAGTAACACACGTATCTCCTGCTCGTAAATCATTGGCCTGAACTACTCGCATGTTCATTCTTCTCATAAAAGGGACAAAAACAATGTCCCTAAGAAACAAAAAGAAGCAAGTATTTACTGAACAGTAGTAATAACTTCTTCATTAACCAAAAGAATTGTTTTCATAAGCAAAAGCTAAAACTTTAAATGTGAACTGTATATACACATTCTGGGCTAATCTTACTGATAAACACTTTTTGTGCCAGGAATATTATAAGGAAGCCAGTAATTTTTCACAGCTTCAATTAAATTATATTTTCAATGATATTTCTGTTTTCTTAGCTCTTCAAATAGTAAACTTTTGATTAATTATGAACTCGTCAACCTTTCAGACATATACTTATGGTTTCTGAGGTCTGAATTACCATGGCCCGCTCTTTGGGTAAGAATTTATTGAAAGCAGAGTTTGTCCAGAAAGAAACACGTCTTCCTTGGGCTTTGATCATTAATTTGCTCCTTCAGAAAGGAGAACACTTCTTCAGGGCTAAGGTCCAATGAAAAGTCTTTAATCCATACCAGTCCCTGTTAGAAGAGTCTCACCGTGTGTTAGAAGGACAGATAAGAGCTTTGAAATACTCATGGAGTTCTCTAGTTCCAATTATTCTGCTTTTTCTCCATTCTTTTTTACTTTATTGGAAAACCATTTCCCCTTTTAGTGAGGGTCTTGAAGTGGAAGAATTATATTTTCTCAGTAAAAGATTTTCATACAAATTTAACAAGTCTAAAGGAAGAAATGATGCAGTAGGCCTCGTTCAGTTGGCTCAGCAGTAGAGCATTGGCCCGGCATGTGGAAGTCTTGGATTTGATTCCTGGCCAAGGTACACAGGAGAAGCACCCATCTGCTTCTCTACCTTTCCCCCTCTCCATCCTCTCTATCTCTCTCTTCCCTTCCCACAGACAAGGCTATATTTGAGCAAAGTTGGCCTGGGCACTGAGGATGGCTTCATGGCCTCCACCACAGGCGCTAGAATGGCTCCAATTGCATGAAGCATCGCCCCCTGGTGGGCATGCCAGGTGGATCCTGGTCGGATGAATGCAGGAGTCTGTCTGACTACCCCTCACCCACCCCCATCTTATCACTTTGGAAAAATATTTTTTAAAAAAAGAAAAAAGAAATGATGCATAGAATGTCAAAGTAGTTTAGCTTTAGTCAAATTTCCAACCTCCTCAGGATCACATGGAGTAACAATGTCAAGTTTATATTGGTTCTGGGAAACTCTTACTGAGAGACTAGGATTAGTCATCTATAACTTGGTTTCCAAACTGTGTCAGAAAAATTTCCTTTCCATTCAACATCAGAAACCCTTCTTCCCATCCATGTGAAAGTTTCCTGACAATATTTTTAATGCTGTCCTTATGTGGAACAGTGAGTAACTGCAATTCTATACTGCTCACAAAAAATAGGGGATGTTTCAAAAATGAATATGAAGCAATAAAAAATCCCCTAATTTTTGTGAGCAGGGTACAGTATGCCCCATTGGCCAAGGACACAGACTTTAATTCTGCACCAAGAAACAAGAAGCACCCGTACCTTTTGCCCATAGCTGTAGCTAAATCATATGATATGACCTGGCAAGTGCAGATGACATCATCATAGGATTTCTGCATTGCAAGTTCCAAAAGAAACAGCTGTGAGAGCCTTCATGTCAATCTGAAGAAAGTGCCTTTTTCATAGTGTTCTTTTTAATGAAAGGAACAATGTAATTGCAATTCCAAGAACACAATATTATTTATTCAACTTTGTCAACTATATATTATCATGTGTAGCTTTATAAAAAGCACTCACCCATTTCCCAAGGCCTGGTAACTATCCCTGACATCATCATCAGGTTTTCTAAACTGAATCTGGATATATTTCTTTTTGGCTTCCATATTTTAAGGATGTGTTATGCACATAGCTACTATGTGTTGACTGACAAGCCTAACAGACAAGGTAACATTTTCTCCACAGAGTATCCAAAATAAAAGTATTGGAATGTAATATGACAGCCAGAACTAACAGGTTAACAACCTATAAATAAGGTTATAGTCAATTACCAATAATTATTCTTTAATTAATACACAGAGACTTTAAGTATAGTGTTTGGGATCTTGCTCTCCTCCTGTTTATTACAAGTTTAAAATAGCTTAGAAATCAGTTGAGAAAGGTGTTTGGTTCTAAAATAGTGATAGGCAGAGAAAAATATCAAAACAGGCTTCTCCTTTGCATGGTAGTAACTAACCGATCTAGTATTTGCTACTGAACACTGTAATTATTATTTTGTTTACGTAGGTCATCCTGATGGTTCTTATTTAAAAGATTACACTACTTACTCTGGTAAGATAATAAAAGGCAGAGAGGGGAAATCACACAGGTTAGGTCAAAAATAAGTTATAATTGCAAGTATGTGAAACACATAGTTTATTCTTACATTATTATTTATTAATTATGGTATTATTTTCCAATACTGCAAACAGCATAAACCTACTTTGCCCTACCATGTATATTTGAAATCTCATGTCTCTAGTTGTGTTTATAAAGTGTTACAAGTCTGAAAATCCTGAGTGCTCACAAAGATTCTGGAGCAGCCTTGTTACAATTCACTGCTATTCTCTGTTCAATCAGAGGATAAAGGCAGAGTCATTCGTTTCTCTAGGCAAAGATCTTCTTAGCCCCACTATTTCTGGTTCCATTTGCAGTGGTTTGGTGCACTGCCCTGGTTTCTGACTTCTTAAGGATTGACCATCTCAAACGGTAACTCATCTTGTAGGGGCCTGCCTCTCAGCTAATAAGTGGAATTTATTACAGAGAGGCAAGCCTGGTACAATAGTTGCAAATCAACAAATGTGATTCATCATATAAGTAAATGAAGAAAAAAATCACATGATCATATCAATAGATGTAGAAAAAGCATTTGATAAAATCTAGCAGCCATTTATGTTCAAACTCTCTGCAAAGTGGGAATACAGGGACCATACCTCAACATAATAAAGGTCATATGTGACAAACCAACAGCCAACATTATACTCAATGGACAAAAATTAAAAGCCATCTCCTTAAGATTAGGAACGGGACAGTGGTGTCCCATTTCACCACTCTTATTCAACATGGTACTGGAAGTCCTAGCCACAGCAAGAATAAAAGGTGGGGGCAGCAAGATGGCAATGGAGTAGGCGGACATTTCAACTTCCATCTCCCAGAATCAAAGTGGTTTACAACTTAACTTTAAGAACAATCATCTGGAAACACCAACTTTGGACTAAATCAAGAGGAATCTATAACCAAAGATCACCAAAGAAGCCACACTGAGACTGGTAGGAAAATCAGAAACGCGGAGAGGGCTGCCCAGCTCCCAGGAGCAACTGGCAGCCCAGAGGGACTCGTGTGGCAGGAGGGGAGTTTCCCAGAGAGGGGAGGGTCCAGCACCCCAGGAACAAAGCCCCAGACTATAGCCCTGAAACCTAGAAGAGGCATATGGACAGTATTTAGCTGCGAAACAAGTCAGGATACTGTTTGCAAGAAAGAGACAGATTTCTCAGACCCAGGAGTCTTAAAGGGACCACACAGAAAACCTCTTTCACAGCAACTCACCCAGGACTCTAGGGGATGAGGAGAGATAAAAGGACCGGAGTAGCAGGAAAAGAGAGTAATCTAGGAGGCACAGGGAGAAACACTTTGAGGGATAGCCACCCTAACCCCTGGGCTGAGTCACTCCCCAAATCTAAAGTGAATATTTTTCCTGGAACCAGCAATACCAGCAAATGGAAGCAAGTCACCAGCCAAGCAGATCTCCTGCTGCAGTCAGAGCAAAGAATCGCTTAGAAGCAGGGAGCCATCAGGGATACAGTATTGAGTGCTGAGGTCTGAGCTACATCACCACCCCACACTGCTGAGTGCTTGCCAGAGAGCAGGCAGCAGTGGGACACAAGAGCTCGATCCCACCAGCAGAGGTGGAAGCCAAAGGGCCGGTGGTGGCTGTGGCCCGGGCGCAGGAGCGCAGTCCCACCCATGGGGTTGAAAGTTGGGGGCTGGCGGCACTTCCTACAGGGTACGAGCGAAGTCCTGCCCCTTGGGGCAAAGGCTGGGGGCCGGCTGCTGATGGGGCACACAAAAGCGGTATGATCTGCAGCTGCAGGCAGGGCGCACAAGAGTGGTCCCACCTGCAGTCCCCACCGCAGGAGCAAGGTGGAAGCAGGGGAACTGAATGAGTGTTGCAGCTGGGTGTGCAAGCTCAGTCCTGCCCTCGGGGCGAGGCTTGCCGCCACAATGCACAAGCACAGTCCTGCACGTGGAGGCAGGGCAGAGGCCCTGTGACAGCCAGGGCTTGTGGTCCAGACGTGTAAATGCAGTGCTGCCCGTGGGGGCCAGGCTGAAATGGGGGGACTGGCCAGGGCTTGCAGCACAAACATGTGAATGCAGTCCCACCTGCAGGGGCAGGGTGGAGGCCTAAGGCAAGCCAGGGCTTGCAGCCCAGGTGCCTGAGCACAGTCCAGCCCACAGGGGTAGTGCAGAGACCGGGGTAGACCAAGGCTTGCAGCCCAAGCACGCAAACACAGTTTCACCCATGGAGGCAAGGCAGAAGCTGCAGCGACCATAGCAGCAGGCCAGCACAGGCAAAATCTGTGTCTGAACACATGAGGTAGCAGCAGAGAAGGTGGTGGGCCTGCAGAGACACCACACCTAGGGAACACAGAGGCCACAACCATTGGACTCCTACAGCCACACCCTTCTTATACACAGACAAAATGGGAAGGCAGAGAAATGCAACCCAAATGAATCAGTAAGAGAAATACCCATAAAAAGATCTGAATGAGATGGAAATGAACAAATTACCGGATGCAGAGTTTAAAATAATGATTGTTAGGATGCTCAAAGATCTATAATAGATGGACACAACGTGCATCTATTCTTCCTTTATTTATTTTTTATTTTATTTTATATATTTTTTAAACTTTTTATTTTTTTTTTAATTTAATTCATTTTTTTTGAGAGGAGACACAGAGTGAGAGAGAGTGAGAGAGAGAGAGAAAGGGGGGAGGAGCTAGAAGCATCAACTCCCATATGTGCCTTGACCAGACCAGTGCAGGGTTTTGAACTGGCGACCTCAGTGTTCCCAGGTCGACACTTTATCCACTGCGCCACCACAGGTCAGGCGAGCATCTAAATAAAGAGGTAGCAAGTATCAAAAAGGACATTAAAATAAAAAAAGAAAGAACCAGTCAGAAATGACAAATACAATATCAGAAATGAAGACCACACTAGAAGGAATTAACAGCAGGATGGATGAAACTGAGGATCAAATTAATGATTTAGAGGACAAGATAAAACCACGGAAACAGAGCAGCAAAAAGAAAAGAGGCTCAAAAAGTCTGAGAAAACTCTAAGAGAGATCTGTGACAACATGAAGAGAAACAATATCAGTGTCATAGGGGTTCCTGAAGAAGAGAAAGATCAAGGGATAGAAAATCTGATTGAAGAAATCATTGAAAACTTCCCTAATAGATGAAGGAAAAAGTCACACAAGTTCAAGAAGCACAGAGAGTGCCACTAAGGATGAACCCAAAGAGGTCAACACCAAGACACATCATAATTAAAATATAAAAATTAAGAGATAAAGAAAGAATACTAAAAGCTATACGAGAAAAGCAATCAATTACCTACAGAAGAACCCCCATAAGGATGACATCTGACTTCTCAACAGAAACATTAGAGGCCAGAGGTAATGGCAAGAAATATTCAAAGCAATGCAAAAACAAAAGCCTACAGCCAAGATTTCTCTATTTAGCAAGGCTTTCATTTAAAATTGAAGAAGAAATAAAATGCTTCCCAGACCAAAAAAAAAAAAAAAGCTCAAGGAATTCATTACAACCAAACCAATGCTACAAGAAATGTTAACGGGCCTGCTGTAACAAAACAAAGGGGTGAAAAATCTAGTAAAAAAGAATGTAGATTTAAAGAGTAAAATGGCAATAAACAACTACATATCAATAATAATCTTAAATGAAAATGAATTAAATGCTCTAATCAAAAGACAGAGGGTAGCTGCATGGATAAGAAAACAGGACCCGTACATATGCTGTCTACAAGAGACCCACCTCAGAACAAAAAATACACATAGACTGAAGGTTAAGGGATAGAAAGAAGTATTTCATGCAAATGGGAATGAAAAAAAAAAAAGCTGGAGTTAGCAATACTTATATCTGATAAAATAGCCTTTAAAACAAAGGCTATATAGTAAGGGATAAAGAAGGTCACTACATAATGATAAAGGGAGTAATCCAACAGGAAGATATAACCATTATAAATATCTAGGCGCCTAATATAGGAGCACCTAAATATATAAAGCAGACTTTGATGGACATAAAGCGTGAGATTAACAGCAATACTATAATAGTAGGAAATTTTAATACCCCACAAAAATTACTAGATAGATCCTCAAGAAAGAAAATTAACAAAGAAAAAGCAGACTTAAAAAACAAACTAGATCAACTGGATTTAATAGATAACTTCAGAACCTTTCACCCTAAAGCAGCAGAATATACATTCTTTTCAAGTGCTCACAGTACATTCTCTAGGATAGACCACATGTTAGGACACAAAATGAGTCTCAATAAATTTAAGGAGATTGAAATCATATCAAGCATATTCTCAAATCACAATAGCATAAAACTAGAAATCAACTACTATAGAAAAACTGAAAAACACTCAAACACTTGGAAACTAAATAGCAGGTTAACAATGAGATCAAGGAAGAAATCAAAAATTTCCTTGAAACAAATGAAAACAAACATACAACAACTCAAAATTTATGGGACAGAGCAAAAGCAGTCCTGACAGGGAAGTTCACAGCACTACAGGCACTACCCTAAGAGGCTAGAAAAAGCTCAAATAAACAATTTAACCCTGCAACTAAAAGAACAGCAAGTAAAACCCAGAGGAAGTAGGAAAAAGGAAATATCAAAAGATTAGAGTGAAAATAAATAACATAGAGGCTAAATAAACAATACCAAGAGGATCAATGAAACCAAGAGCTGGTTCTTTGAAAAGGTAAACAAAATAGATAAACCTTTAACCAGATTCACCAAGAAAAGAAAAAAGGGGACTCAAATAAGTATAATTAGAAATGAGAGAGGAGAACTAACAACTGACAGCAGAAATACAAAGGATTGTAAAAAATACTATGAAGAACTGTATGCCATAAAATTAGACAACCTAGGTGAAATGGACAAATTCCTTGAACTATATAATCTTTCAAAAATCAATCAGGAAGAATCAGAAAACCTAAATAGACCAATTACAACAGAGATCAAAACAGTTATCAAAAAACTTCCAACAAAAAAAGTCCTGGGCCCAATGGCTTCATAGACAAATTTTACCAAATATTCAATGAACTAACACCTATCCTTCTCAAGCTATTTCAAAAAATTCAATAGAGGGAAGACTTTCAAACTCATTTCATGAGGCGAGCATAATATTGATTCCAAAACCATGCAAAGACACTACAAAGAAAGAAAACTATAGATCAATATCGCTGATGAACTTAGATGCTAAAATTCTCAACAAAATATTAGTAAACAGAATCCAGCAATATATGAAAAAAATCATACATCATGATCAGGTGGGATTTATTCTGGGGAGACAAGTCTGGTATAATATTTGCAAATCAATCAATGTGATTCAACACAAAACAGAAGAAAGGATAAAAATATCAATAGATGCAGAAAAAGCATTTAATAAAATCCAGCACCCATTTATGATCAAAACTCTCAGCAAAGTGGGGATAAAGATATCATACCTCAACATAATAAAGGCCATCTATGACAAACCCAAAGCCAACATCATAATCAATGGGAAAAATTAAAAGCAATCCCCTTAAGATCAGGAACAAGGCTGTGGTGCCCCCTTTCACCACTCTTATTCAACATAGTTCTAGAAGTCCTAGCCACAGTAATCAGACCAGAAGAAGAAATAAAAGGCATCCAAATTGGAAAAGAAGAAGTAAAACTATCATTATTTGCTGATGATATGATACTGTACACAGAAAACCCTAAAGTCTCAGTCAAAAAACTACTGGACCTGATAAATAAATCCAGCTAGGTGGCAGGATATAAAATCAATATTCAGAAATCAGTGGCATTTTAATGCACCAACAATGAACTATCTAAAAGAGAAATTAAGAAATAAATCCACTTCACTATTGCAACAAAAGAAAAAAAATAAAGTACCTAGGAGTAAATTTAACCAAAGAGGTTGTACTCAAAAAGATTATAAAACATTGATAAAAGAAAAAAAATTGATAAAAGAAATCAAGGAAGATACAAACAATTGGAAGCATATACTGTGTTCATGGATAGGACGAATAAGCATCATTAAAATGTCTATATTACCGCCTGACCTGTGGTGGCGCAGTGGATAAAGCATCGACCTGGGAACACTGAGGTCGCCAGTTCAAAACCCTGCACTGGTCTGGTCAAGGCACATATGGGAGTTGATGCTTCCAGCTCCTCCCCCCTTTCTCTCTCTCTCTCTCTCTCTCTCTCTCTCACACACACACACACACACACACACACACACACTCTGTGTCTCCTCTCTAAAATGAATAAATAAAAAGAAATTTTAAAAAAATGTCTATATTACCCAAAGCAATCTATAAATTCAATATAGTTCCTATTAAAATACCAATGACATACTTCCAAGATATAAAACAAATATTCCAAAAATTTATATGGAACCAAAAAGGAACATGAATGGCCTTAGCAATCCTGAAAAAGAAGAATAAAGTGGGAGGTATTACACTTCCTGATATCAAGTTATACTACATGGCCATCATACTCAAAACAGCTTGGTACTGGCATAAGAACAGGCATACAGATCAATGGAACAGAACAGAGAACCCAAAAATAAACCCATACCTATATGGACAATTGATATTTGACAAAGGAGGTAAGAGCATACAATGGAGTAAAGACAGTCTCTTTAACAAATGGTGTTGGGAAAATTAACAGGTACTTGCAAAAAAATGAAACTGGCTCACCAACTTACATCAATCACAAAAATAAACTCAAAATGGGTAAAAGACTTAAACATAAGTCACGAAACCATAAATAACCTGGAAGAAAACATAGGCAGTAAACTCTTCGATACCTCTCATAACAATATTTTTGCTGATTTATCTCCTCGGACAAGTAAAATAAAGGATAAAATAAACAAATGGGACTATATCAAACTAAAAAGCTTTTGCACAGCAAAAGACACCATTAATAAAATGAAAGGACAACCCACACAATGGGGGAATATATTCTCCAATACACCTGATAAGGGATTAATAACCAAAATTTATAAAGAACTTTATAAAACTCAACACCAGGAATGTAAGCAATTAAAAAAGGGGCAAAGAACCTAAATAGACACTTCTCCACAGAGGACACACAGCCAGCCAATAGGCAGATGAAAAAATGCTCACCGTCAGTAATCATTAGAGAAATGCAAATTAAAACCACAATGAGATATCACCTTATACCTACCAGAATGGCACTCATCAATAAATCAACAAACAAGTGCTGGTGAGGATGTGGAGAAAAGGCAACCCACATGCACTGCTGGTGGGAATGCAGACTGGTGCAACCACTGTGGAAAACAGTATGGAGATTCCTCAAAAAATTAAAAATGGAACTGCTATGACCCAACTAGCCCACTTCTAGGAATATATCCTAAGTATCCCAAACACTAATTCAAAAGGACAAATGCACCCCCGTGTTTATTGCAGTATTGTTTACAATAGCCAAGATCTGGAAACAGCCCAAATGTCTGTCAGTGGACAAGTGAATTAAAAAAGTTGTGGTACATATACACAATGGAATACTATGCATCTGTGAAAAAGAAGGAAATCTTACTTTTTGCAACAGCATGGATGGACCTGGAGATTAATATGCTAAATGAAATAATTCAGGCAAAGAAAGACAAATATCATATGATCTCACTTACATGTAGAATCTAATGCACACAATAAACTGAGGAACAAAATAAAAATAGAGGCAGGGTCACAGGGAACCGATAACTGTCAGAGGGAGGGGGGTGGAGGGAATGGGGTCAAAGAAGGTAAAGGGGCTATATGTACATAACACATATATACAAACAACAGGGTAGCAATAGCCAGAGGGAAAAGGGAATAGAGGTAGAGGAGGGAGGACAGAGGAAGGATAATGCAAGTGGAAAGAGACTTTGCATGGTGGGGGGCATGATGCAGTGTGTGGAGGGTGTTATACTGAGTGGGACACTTGAAATCTTGTCAATACAATAAATTTAAAATAACAATTTTAATTAAAAAGAAAAGCTGTGAGAGTTAGTAAAGGGAACCACTTTAGGTAATTCCTAATACAGTGATGGGCAACCTTTTTATAAAAACCGCCCACTTTGCAGTGCTGGTCAACCTGATCCCTACCGCCCACTAGTGGGCGATCCAGCTTTCATGGTGGGCCAGTCCTGGCCAGTATTATTCCCTAGCGTAAGTTGACTCACTTGTAATCACTTTGCAGGTAGTACTGCTGCATGTTGTTTAATTCCTGGTGCTATACAGTCTCGACACCCCTCGTTTACATGAATTCATTATATTTCACTGAGTGGATTACATCTGAATTGAAAGCACCATTACCCTATTGTTGGGTTGTTTCCTGGTTGGCTCTTAGAAATTCCACTGCAACAAACTTCTTTCTGCATTTGGTTTTATCCACATTTTGAGAAGTTCCTCGAGGTCAATTCCCCAAAGTGATCATTTTGGTTTTATAATATAAACAACTCTCTGAAACTATAGAATTTTTTTTGACAGAGACAGAGAGAGGGACAAATAGGGACAGACAGACAGGAAGAGAGAAAGATGAGAAGCATCAAGTCTTCATTGTGGCACCTTAGTTGTTCATTGATTCATTGATTGCCTTCTCATATGTGCCTTGACGGGGGGGGGGGGGGGGTGCAGCAGAGTGAGTGACCTCTTGTTCAAGCCAGCGACCATGGGATCATGTCTATGATCCCACACTCAAGCCAGCAACCCTGTGCTCAAGCTGGTGAGCCCATGCTGAAGTCAGGACATCAGAGTTTCCAACCTGGGTCCTCTGCATCCCAGTCTGATGCTCTATCCACTGTGCCACTGCCTGGTTAGGCCTGAAATTATATTTCATTGTAAGAAATATTTGAGTCACCACTAAGTTGTATACACACAGGTGGGTATATCAGTTTCAGAATTCTTTCACTATATACATATGTATGTGTGTGTGTGTGTGTGTGTGTGTGTGTGTGTGTGTGTGTGTATATATATATATATATATATATACGCACACTCAAAAAGAAATAAAATGTAAACTTCCTGGAGACAATGACAGAATATATTTGGATCAAAACTATTTTTAGAGGCATATTAGAGCACAAGGGAAGAACAGGACCTATGTGGAATTTGATAACTTTGTGTTAAAGGCAAGAATAATGCAGACAAATGCAATATGGCTCATAAAAGGGACAAAGTGTCTGAGAACTGGATTTGCAGACAAAGGTCTCAGGGCAATACATATGTATAGTTTGGTTCAGGTATAAGTAAAGAAGGGAACTCAAGCAGCCTCTAAGCTGAGAGAAGTAAACATCAGAACAGCAAGGAGACACTCACCATGTGTTACACTGTATCTATTTGCTTAACAAAATCTTAAAAAAATAAGGTCCTATAACACAGTTCCCTCTATTCCTCCATCTCACTCCCTTAATATTAGGTTTAATTATTTGGCATAAGAAAAAGAGAAGAGGAACAACAGTCATCTTCTCAGTCATGAATGAATGAATCACATTTTACTCTTTCCACTCTGAGTCCTTCCTCCCATGCCAAACTGCTGAAAACCATATGACAGAGTTATCATTCAGCTACAGAGTTTTACAATCTAATAAATACCAAATTACTGCTTTCCCCTCCTCTTTTCAACTCTCCTTACTTCCTCTGATGTGGACTTTGGGACAGGGTGGTGGCCTCATTTCCAGCAGAAGGTGGAAACATGAATGTGCTTATCTTGTGGAATATGTCTTTTCTACATCATATAAAAACCATATCAAATATACACATTATTATTCTTCCATTTGGACTTCATATGCCATTGGTATATACTGTTTCACTATGCTAGTCAATGACAACTTTTAAAAAGCAAGATTCAAGAATGTCATTCAGCTTGATCAGTGGTGGCACAGTGCATAGAGCGTCGACCTGGGACGCGCAGGGTCACCGGCTTAAGCATGTGATCATCAGCATGAGTCCATGGTTGCTGGCTTGAGCCTCCAGGTCACTGACTTGAGCTCAAGGTCACTGGCTTAAGCAAAGAGTCACTGGCTCAGCGGGAGCTCCCCTTCTCCTCCCACCCCATCAAGGAACGTATGAGAAGCAATCAATGAACTACTGAAGTGCTGCAAATACTAGTTGATGTTTCTCATCTCTCTCCCTTCCTGCCTGCCTGTCTGTGTGTCTGTCTGTCTCTCTCTTTCACTAAAAAAGAAAGTCATTCAGACGTTAATAACTCAGAGAAAGATTATTAAACAGCACAGGCCCCACAGAAAGCATATCAAATACCAACATTTGCAAGCAAAAAAATAGTTCAATAGAGCAACTGCAAAAAATAAACAATGCACAGACTCAAATGTATCTGAAAGAGGCCCTACTCAAATCTGTTTTCCTATTTACAAAGTGGTTAAAGAAAATGGGAAATGAATTATGACTCAGTATCCTAAGGCCATACATAATATTAAACATTTTTATAGCCTCACAACCATTTCTCTAAACAAAATCTTACTTAGAAACTCAATATACAAAGTAAGTCAGAGTGGAAGTTGTAGTGTGAATTTTTTTTAATTTACAAAATTAAATTTTCTATAGCATTTGATATGCTTACTATGTTGTATACCATCACCCAAAGTCAAATAATTTTCTGTCACCATATATTTGTCCCTCTCTACTCCCTTCCCCCCTACTCTGCCCTATCCCTGGAATGTGAATTTTGAAGTTCCACCCAAATGGCGCTGAGTTAACTCCACAGAACCCCAAAAGGAGTAAGGAATACAATTTGAAAACACCATCTAACAGAAGCTAGAGAAGGAATGAGTTGGGGGTAGAGAGTAGCAACAAAAGAAGAAATAAAATACAGAAAGAACACAAAATAAAATTTAAATGGAAGAAAAAAACAGTAAAGATGAGACAGATAACTTAGAGTTTTTAAAAAAGAAAAGACAAGTCAATGATTTTTTTAATGTCAATTCTCTTAACTCCTTGCATGTAGCAATTACTTGTAAATTGCTCCGATTGTGAGGATATAAAATGCTTTTTGATATCTATAAAAGGTGGTCTCAGATGATGTCACAGGTTAGATGGAGCTGGACCACTTATAGTGAAAGCACTATAGCTATATCTCACACAGGTCTCAGCTCTTAACCTTAAAAAAAAAAATCTTAAGTAAATGAAATGCCTCTTCCAAACTCAAAGTTCAAGGTAAGACCTTGTACACAATGAGTCTAGCGTACCCTAAGATACATTCAGGAACAAATGTTGAAATTACTAGTTCTATAAGATGCATACAGAACAACCAGTGACAACACAGCACGCAGGGCCCTCCCTCGGAGGGGAGTTTGAAGTTCCCCACCTATCAGCTCAGTCCCATTACCTATATACTTCTGAGCCAGCCACATCCAATTTCCCTGACCATTTCAGAGCTGTAAGTCTTCGTGGGCAATTCTTTTGCCTAAAGCATATACCCCACACCTCTCTCTTACCTCTTTCATATTAAATCACACATCAAATATACCTGCTCCATCCTCCGAGTTGACAACACACTTTGCCCCGTTTGTTATCTATTGTACAGCTTATTACAATATTAATCATTTTAATTTTTCCTCTGTTATTAGATAGGAAATTCCATATATATAAAACTGTACTTTAATCTTGGTACCAGCATAGTGTCTGGTACACAGTGGCTATTAAAATTCTTCACGTGTAATAAAAACCAACATGTACTGAGTGTTTCTTATGTTCCAGGCACCGAGCTTTAAATACTGTATATCCATTATCTTATTTAATTCTTACAACATCTATTTTCTCATTTTGTCTTCACCACAACCCAAGATATTTCTTCTTATTATTGCCATTTCACAGATGTAAAGTTGAGTCACAGAACTGTTCAACACCTTAACCAGTTACATGAATTCAACAGCAGGAGATGACAAGACACAAACACAAGCCATCAAATTCCCGAGTCTGAGCAATTAAATCCTCGAAGCTCAATGAATAATGGGTGAGAAAGCAAACAAATGTAAACCAGAGCAAGATTGGGTGATTTAAAATATCCTTCCAACCCAAACTTTCTAGGTTCAGCATAATGTCGAAATTCCCCTTTTGAATCTTAACAGTGCTTCTGCCCTTTCTCTTCCTGTCTAGCTGTCTGTTTTTAGTTGTTTTTTGTTTTGTTTTGTTTTGCTTTGTCTTTTGAGAGAGAAAGAGAGGCAAGGAGACAGAACATCAAGCTGCTCCTCTATATGCCCTGACCGGGAAATCGAACTGGCAACCTCTGCGCTTGGCGATGACACTCCAACCAACTGACCTATCCGGCCAGGGCTTAATGTTTATTAATTGAGAGAGAGAGAGAAATAAAGAGAGAGGGGAATGGAAAGGGAAGCATTAACTTCTTGTTCCACTCAGTCCTGCATTCATTGGTTACTTCCCGTGTGTGCCCGGACCAGGGATCAAACCCGCAACCTTGTCCTTTTGAGACAACACTCTTAACCAACTGAACTAACCAGCCAGCTAGCTACCTTTTTTATCACTGTGTCTTACACAAATTTGATGCCTTAAGAAATTCTAAAATAGAATGCCTCTTCCCAGCTCAAGAGCTTGAATGTGGAACTCTATAAATTATCTGCATCTATTTAGCTGATGGATGGATAAATGCATGGATGGATGGGTGGATGGATGGATAAATGCATGGATGGATGGGTGGGTGGATGGATGGATGGATGGATGAATGGATGGATGGATGCATGCATGCATGAATTGATGGATGCATAGATAAATGCATGGATGGATGCATGGATAGATGCATGGATGGATGCATGGATAACCCTAAACTCTACCTCTAATAGGCTCCATCTCTGTCACTCCTCAGTCTAAAAGGCCAAAAGTTAATGAAAGCAGCAAATGACAAAGAAACAAAAAAGTAATGGCTGCTTTTCATTTCCAGATCTAAATAGCAATAACCTCCCTAAACATTCTTTTCATTTTGGCTCTGATCTCAATGGCCATTTTGAATTCAAACCACAAAACTTTATATTCATGCATGAGTCAGTGAGTTCATGACCTGATGTGAATCACTCTGCCTTAAGTGGGATGTTAGTTCTAATCTTTTTCTTTTGGAAAGAGTTTTGAAATTGTGATCAAAGGCAAGATTTACTTGCAAGGATACCTATTCCAGTAACTCTCTGAAACCTGCCCCAAATTTGCAGTCAGCAGAAACATAAGCCTCCTCTTTTCTGATTCCAAAAGAAAAGAAAACATAGAGATTATGAAGTATCAAAAGCAAACAGTCAATGGACATCATATGCCCTTTGGGCATGGCACACTTGCATGGCGCCTGCATCAATTTTGAAGTACTAATGTTCTTATCAATAACTTTCAAGGCTCTGTTCTTTCTTGGCTCTGAAAAGGAAAGCAGCAGTACAAAAATAATTATTAATCTTCTATTATTTGCTGGGCTCTGAGGATATTGCAGTTAATGAAGCAAGTATAGTCTTTATTGTTATGGAGTTTACAGTCACCTGAAAAAATCAGCTATGAAAGGTCAGCAGTGTGATGGGTGATATAATGAAGACATTCAGGATGATATGATGGTGACATCAGATTGTATAACCAGAGAGCCTACATAAAGGTCAGGGAAGTCCTCCATTGTGAAATGTTCCTTAACTCAAGACCAAAAGATAAGTAGCTACTCACTGGACAGAATATAGAACGGTATTCCAGGGAAAGGTCATAGCAGGGGCCAAAGTGCTGAAGCTGGAATAAACATGGAGTATTTAGGACTCTAAGTTCAATGAGGCCATAGCACAGAGAGCCTAAGAGAGACACAGGAAATTGGAAATCAGGGAGGCTTACTTATCACCTTCTATAAGGTATAAATCCCTGTACTATATCTTGTTGTGGAGTTGGAGGAATATGAAACAATATTTCAATTTTATCTTCTTGACCAAGCTACAATGGATCATCTGCTGATTCAGAGTATTGTGGGCCTACCCATGAACCATGTTCATTTTCCAAAAGGCTTTGATATCCCTAGGATGAAAGGGGTTAGTTCTCTAGGAATCAGATCTCTCTGAGCAGTCACTATTTTTAGAAGTAGTATGATTTCATTAAAGGACAACCCTTGAGGCATGTCACCTAGACATATGTTATTATTATTAATACTATATTGTCTCTTTTTACTGTCATGGTTAGGTTCTGGGTGATAAGAACAATGTCTTACAGAGTGCTTTTCATAGCTGTGAAAAGCATTTTCACATAATTCTTTCATTTGAACCAGTCAGCGTGAGGAGGCATTATTGCAGGTGGCGAAACAAATTAACAAGTTCATGTTAGTAAGTGGGAAAAACAAATTAGAACCATGACCTCTATCAGTTCCATAGTCTTTCTTTTTATAAAGGTATTTCTCAAAAACGTGATCCACAGAACACCTGGATAAAATACAGATGCCAGAGTCTTGCCCCAGAGCTACTGCCTCAAAATCTCTCAAGCTGTCTAAGTAATTCTTCGAGTACCATTAAAGTGTCAGGACCCCACTATTCACCAAAATCCATCAGAAGAATCTATTTTAAACAATTGTCACAATACATTAAAATAAATACTATCATCCAAAATCTATGCTAGAATATTCACAATAGCATTATACATAATAACCAAACTCTGAAACTACCCAAATGCCCATCAAGAGTTAGCCAACAGTGCTCTAATCACACCATGGAATAAATACCATATGGCAGTGAAACAACAGATCCACACGAACGTGCAAAATTGATAAATCTCACAAAGGTAACACTGCATAAAATAAATTGCAGATGTCTCTCTTATTCGTGGTTTCACTTTCCACAGTTTCAGCTACCAAGGGCCAACTACAGTCCAAAAAATTAGATGAAAATTCCAGAAATAAACAATTCAAAGTTTACAATTGTGTGCCGTTTCCCAATAATGAAAGCTCACACCATCCGCTCCCTCCTGCCCTGACGTGAGCCGTCCCTCTGTCCCTCTGTTTAGCAGAGCCGTGCTGTCTCCACTCCTCACCCGTTATTCACTTAGAAATAGTCTCAGTAATCAGACCGGCTGTCATGGGGTTCCAGTGCCCTTATTTTACTTAATAATGGCCCCAAAGCACAACAATATTGATGCTGGCAACTCGGACATGCCAAATAGAAGCTGCTTCCTTTAAGTAAAAAGGTGAAAGTCAGTCCTCTATTTAATATGGAAAAATAAATCATGTGCTGAAGTTGCTAAGATCTATGTTAAGAATGAGTCTCCTGCCTGACTAGGCGGTGGCGCAGTGGATAGAGCGTCAGACTGGGATGCGGAAGACCCAGGTTCCAGACCCCAAGGTCGCCAGCTTGAGCGCAGGCCCATCTGGCTTGAGGAAAAAAGCTCGCCAGCTTGGACCCAAGGTCGCTGACTTCAGCAAGGGGTTGCTGGGTCTGCTGAAGGTCTGCGGTCAAGGCACATGTGAAAAAGCAATCAATGTACAACTAAAGTGTCGTAACGGCAATGAAACACTAATGATTGATGCTTTTCACCTCTCTTCATTCCTGTCTGTCTGTCCCTATCTCTCTCTCTCTCTCTCTCTGACTCTCTCTCTGTTCCTTTAAAAAAAAAAAAAAAAATAGAATGAGTCTCCTACCCTTGAAACTGTGAAGGGAAAAAAAAGCCTGTGCTAGTTTTGCTGTCACACCTCAGACTATAAGTTAAAACCACAGTACATAACAAATGCTTAAAGATGGAAAAGGCATTCAATTTGTGGGTGGAAGACAACAAATGAAAATGTGCACATACATGTTGTGTGTGTGCATGTGTGCGTGTGAGTGAGTGTGTGTGTGTGTGTGTGTGTGTACGGTTCAGTACTACCAAGGTCTCAGGCATCTTGGGACATATCCACTGCAGATAAGGGGAAACAACTATACACACAAAATAGTACGTACGGTGTGATTGCAGGTTTATCTAGCTAAAACAGTCTAAACTAATCCACACTATTGGAAGTCAGACTGGCAATTACCTTGGCAACCATGGAGCATTTGGAGGAGAAGCTAATACGAAGGGTCCCAGGGGTAGGGAGGTCTGAGCATTCTGGGAATGCTCCGTTTCTTGATCTGGGGTGCTGTCTGCATGGCTGTATTCATGTTGTAGAGATCCACATAGCAGCGTATTATGCTATGTGAACTTTACTGTCTGTATTATTTTACTTCAAGGAAAACAAGCTTAAACTATAATACTCTTCCCAAGTTTTAAAACAAAAACTTGAAATCAGTTTAAAACAAAATAGGAGCTTGCCCCCTCAAAAGCTGACCCCATGGCCCATCAGCATCACTGCTCTGTAAGTGCAGGACATCCATCACCCTCCAGTCCTGACATGGCGGCCTCTGTCCTTCCCTCAACAAGTCCCATTTGGTCCAAGCAATAGACTCATTATAACTTAGCACACATTATTGTTGGTTTTTCTGGTTTTAAAAAGCAATGCCTGCTCACTGAAAAAAATCAAAAATACAGCTAAGCATAAAAGCAGAAATTCTATACTAACAGCTCTTGAACCCCAAAATAACCACTACATGTTAGTTTATTATCGTTTGAACTCTTTTGTCCAATAGATAAAGAGAGAGGGAGAGAGAGATGCATTCTTTTACACAATTGGGATGTACTTATTGATCATTTATATCCTGATGTTTTCACTCAATATTATACTGTGAAAAATCTGAATCATTGCCACGCCAGGTAGTGGCTCAGGGGATAGAACAGAGGTCAGGAACCTTTCTGGCTGAGAGAGCCATGAATGCCACATATTTTAAAATATAATTCCATGAGAGCCATACAATATGTTTAACACTAAATACAAGTAAATGTGTGCATTTTATGTAAGACCAACACTTTTAAAGTACAATAAGTCTCTGAATTCTTTTTAATAACATTGTTATGCTGTTGCTAACCAATGATGAATAAGGTACTTCTTACCATTAATGCGACTTCTGGTGCTGCATGGTTTTGTTGATGGCCTTGTAGTTTGGTTGATATGTGGTGAGGTTAAGCTTCATGCAGGCGTTGAGACTTCCATCCCTTAAACATGATCGCAGGTTGGTCTTAACGTTCTTTAGATGTGAGAAAGACTGCTCACATGCATACGTAGAGCCAAACATTGTCAGCACAGCAATACTCATACGCTGCAGTGTGTGGTATGTGACGGGAAGCACATTCCAAGTTTTGACAATCAGCTGGTCTGCAGGTTGAAGTGTTTTCATTTCTCCCCACTTGTGTTTGCTTGCCAACTCTGCTTGCTGTTGTGCAAGTCTTTCCAAACTTTCATTCAGTGACTTAAACTTATTCAGCCACATGTCTGAGGCCTTCAGATCATCAGCTTGTCGCTCAAAATCTCTGACGGAGACACCCGGATTATAACTCAGGTCGGCGCTGTCCACTGCACACTCGTGTGGATGGGTGATGAACTTAAAAAGACGAGTGTGCTCACGAAATTCTCCAGAGCGTGCTTTGAAAGACTGCAGGAGATTAGATGTGAAGCCCACTGGCTGCAGGAGATCAAGATGTTGAGCAGGGCCACCTGCTGTGCATGCATCCTTAAACACTCCCAGTTTTTCAAAGTGTAGTAAACAATCTGTTTCAATGTCGGAGATGAAGAGTTCCAGCTTGTTTTCAAATGCAAACACTGCTTGTTGAAGGGATAAGACTGTATTTCCAATGCGTTGCATTTTCACATTGAGCTGGTTCAGATGTTCAGTCAAGTCCACGAGATTGTAGAACTTCAAGAGCCACTCAGTGTAGTTAACTCCGGATGCTCAACGTTTTTCATTTCAAGAAAAGTCTGGATTTCACTCAGACAAGCCACGAAGCATCTGAGCACCTTCCCTCTTGACAACCAATGCACATTGCTGTGCAGAAGCAGACCAGGATAATTATTCCCAACTTCATCCAGCAGTGTTTTAAACTGGCAATCATTTAAAGATCAGGCAACAATAAAGTTGACCACCCGAATGACCAGCGACATCACCTCACCAAGCTGCTCGCCACACATCTGAGCACAAAGCGCCTCCTGATGTAGGATGCAGTGAAAACTTAGAATGGGTCTCTTTTCATGTTCACGAAAAAGCGCTACAAATCCTCTGTTTTCTCCCACCATGCACGGAGCACCGTCAGTATACATGGAAATAAGTTTATCCGTTGCTAGATTATTTTCTTTAGCGAACCCAGTGAAATACTTGAATAAATCCTCCCCTCTTGTTGCCTCTTTCATAGGCAAAACAGCAAGACTTTCCTCATGTAGTGTGTCACCAACAGCATACCTTGCAGTCACACTGAACTGGGATAAATGGCTATGTCTGTTGACTCATCCAAAATGAGAGAAAAGAATGGTGCTGCATTTATGTCCTTCACTTGTGTTGTCTCAATTTGATTTGCCGTCATGATGGTACAATCATGAACAGTTCTTGCTGACAGAGGCATGTCTTTTATTTGTTTGATTATCTTCTCTTTATCCAAAAAGTCGTCAAAAGATCATTAGCAATATCAAGCAGGAATGTTTTGGCATACTCCCCATCTGTGAATGGCTTTCTGTTTCTCATAATTGCTAAAGCACCAGCAAAGCTAGCCGAATTCCAGTCACCTTGTTGGGTCCAAACACAGAGTTGCTACTGACTAGCTTGCACTCTGCACAGTAGCTTTTGACATGCTTTCTTCCTGCTGTCCTCCGCTGGATATTTTGATGCTAATGTAGTATGGCATGTGTCGAAGTGAGGCTTTATATTTGACCGTTTCATCGATGCAATTTTATCATTGCATATTAGACACACTGCAGAACCTGCTCTCTTCACAAAGGCAAATTCCTCTGTTCATTCCTGCTGAAAAGTACAATATTCCTTATCTATTTTCTTTTAGCCATCTTCTTTGTCAAAAAGGTTTCTGCAATTAGCCATCTGACTACTTGATTCAAAGGAGGGAATTTTACTTCCTGACCTCACAACAACCCATGTATGTTATGCATTATCCAATAAAAATTTGGTGTTGTCCCAAAGGACAGAGGTGATTGGCTCCAGCTACCTGCAACCATAAACATGAGTGGTAGAAAATGAATGAACATGAGAATGTTTTATATTTTTAACGTTACTTTCTTTTTATTAAAGATTTGTCTGCGAACCTGATGTAGCCATCAAAAAGAGCCACATCTGGCTCATGATCCATAAGTTCCCGACCCCTGGGATAGAGCCTTGGCCAACCTGGGATGCAGAGGACCAAGGTTCAAAACCCCAAGGTTGCCAGCTTGAGCTTGAGGTCACTGGCTTGAGCGTGGGATCATAGACAGCAATGGTCACTGGCTTGAAGCCCAAGGTTGCTGGCTTGGACAAAGGGTCACTGGATTAGATGAAGTCCCCTGGTCAAGGCACATATGAGAAAGCAATCAATGAACAACTAAGGTGCGGCAATAAAGAACTCATGCTTCTCATCTCTCTCCCTTCCTGACTGTCTGTCCCTATCTGTCTCTCTCTCTCTGTCTCTCTCACTAAAAAAAAGCTGAATCATCACAAATATTTAAAACCATGATTTGGAGGGTTTATGATTTATCAACTGAGAGTCTATGGAACTCCTATCACATGTAAATTCATGCACTCTGCATTGTTACAAAGTTAAAGACATTTGAAATCTGGATTATAACCTCAATAGCTTTTAAGAAGACTGTGTGTGATCTTGGGTAAACTCTCCCTTAATATCTCAGAACCTATTTCCTAACCTATAAAATGGGTGACAATACCATCTAATCAGGCTAGTTGAGAGAGTTGAGACAAGACATATAAAATGCTTAGCATTTAGTAAGTAAATAGTAAATATTAATTCCCTAAGAGAAAAAAAATATGGAAAAATGTCTAATATCAGGAGATAGACATGGAATCAGACACTCCCCAGAGAAGTAGAGGTTCTGAGAAGAATTTACTATAGGCTGGAACCTTGCCTACATAGTTGTGGTCTACGGACCAGCACCATCAGTATTCCCTGGGATCTTATTTGAAATACAGAACCTCAAGCCTGGCCCCAGACCTGAGTCAGAATATACATTTTAACTATATTTCTAGGTGATACGTGCAAGTTTGAGGAGCACTGAACTGGACAGGGCCTTGGTTTTTAACCAAAATCAGATACCCTGGGAGAAGAGAACAAAGTGCATTCCCTGGTAGGGGAGAGATGGGGAAAGGCGTTTCATGAGCCGAAATACTGAAATTTTCTTAGCTGCTACTACACTTAAAGAAAAGGGTTGTTTGGGGGCAAAGTGAGAGAGGAAGCTGGACTTGCAAACCAGGGTCACATTAGCCATGGTCTTTAATTCTAGGCCAAAAGGTTTGCCCTTATTCCTCCTTTGGTTTAATATCTTTATATACAGTTCCCTCACAAGCTCCAATATAGCTACAATCCTATAAAAATAGGATTCTTAAAATGTGAGCAGTCGACCACCTAGAAAAAGAACCCTGGGAAGCTGACAGTAAATATAGATTCTTGGCCCTCTTCCCCAAATGTATCTAAGGATGGGAACCTGGCATTAAAAGTTTGAGGACCACTATTATTATCTAATATCTATCAGAAGTATATATTTTATGTCATAGCCACATTAAAATAAAATTTCTTTAGAACTCCATTCCTTCATTTTAAAACAGGCACTAGGAATTCAATCCATGTGAATTCTTTAAAAAGACAGACCATAACAATTCTCTCTATATCACAACTACCAAGAGCAGTAACTGGGTGACCAACAAGCACTTGTTGAATGAATGAATGAATGACTAAGCAAGTGACTCCAGAGATAATTATGAAGTAAACAATGATCATGCAAATTATAGCTGTATTTTTGCTCTAAAAGTAGTGAGTAATGAAATTAACTATATTCATTTTCAGAAAGACTAAAACTCACAATTATCTGCAACTAACTTCTCTTGAAAACACTGACTTTAATTTGATCAATATTCAACCAGTAAAGACTTTTATTATTATTATTATTATTATTACTATTATTTTTTTTTATTAAGTGAGAGATGGGGAAGCAGAGAGAGACTCCCACATGCACCCTGAGCGGGACCCACCAGGCAAGGACCTTACCAGATGATGCTCTGCCCCTCCAGGCCACTGCCCCATTGCTCAACAACCAAGCTATTTTAGTGCCTGAGGCAAAGCCATGAAGTCATTCTCAACACCCAGGGCCAGCGTTTCTAGAACCATTTGAGCCATGGCTGTGCGTGGGGAAAAGAGAGAAAGAGAGACAGAGGGGGTGGATGGAGAAGCAGATAGTCGCTTCTCCTGTGTGCCTTGACCAGGAATCAAACCCAGGACTTCCAAATGCCAGGCCAACGCTCTACCACTGAGCCATATGGCCAGGGCCCAATAAAAACTTCTTAAAATTAAATCTTTCCACTATGAATGAGAAAATATTGTTTTGGTTATAGTAAACTGTAGTTTCTGTTGGAACTTGGGGGATCCTGGGAATTTCTCTGTAAAGCATTGATGCCTCTGAATAAGATTTTAACACTAGATTTAAAGTTGGAGCTAGGTACAGGACTATCAAAACTTATTAACATGCCACAATATCTATTGTTCAGTGAAAAAAATCAAGAATTAATAATGTTATCTGGAATTTTTTCAAATAATCATCTCCAAAAATAACAAGTATGGAGCAGGTGAAAAGTCTGAGAATTTGCAATGTGATAGAAAAACGGACAAAATGAATACAGAAGTATTTCTCCACACTAGCTCTGATGAATGCATGGAACAAGAGTGAATTCAAGTTACAGTACTTAAACAGCTCACTCCAAGTGTCGATAACAGTCAACAAGCAGTGTCAGCAGCTCACTTCAGCAGCCGCAACGCCGCAGCCCCGGTGGGGAAAGCTCCTGCAGTCTACAGTAGCAGGATGCTTACCTTTGCAAAAACTGAAAATCCACCTCAAACTGCTTAGCTGAAAAGCAAAACTGAAAAATAAGTCACATTTCTGAAAGCATTACTTTTTCCCCTACCGTGACTACTGCTCTTCTCTTTTTGGTTTAACTCTTGGCTCCTTGTAGTGCCAAGGTGACTGCCAGGGCTCCAGACCCACAAAGCTTCCAAGGTTCAAATCCAGTATTTTTAGAAAGCTTTTTCTCCCAGTAACTCCTGACTTCTCTTTAGTTAAACCAATTTTCCCATCTTGCACTAATTGCTGGCTCTAGAGAAGGGTGAGATCACACTGATTGGATAAACCTGGGTCATGTGCCCCCATCTAGACCAATCCCTGTAGCTGTGGGGTTTAGCACTCTGTTAGATTAGGCCAGTGGTTCTTAACCTGGGTTCTATCAAATCCTAGGGGTTCAATGAGTCGGTCTCAGGGGTTCAGAGAAGCCTCTGCCGAGGAGGCCAGAATAAAGTAATACCGTAATTTGTTGTGAGTTCATGCACTTTGTTGGTTTTGTTCTTTGAGCAAGGTGATATTCATGCATGGCTCATTTTGTGCACCAGTAAAGAAACATATACCTATGTTCTGAATTTGGAAAAAAAATCATATTTTATTTATCACTAAAGAAGGGTTCGGTGAATGCGCATATGAAACTGGTGGGTTCGGTATCTCAAAAAAGGTTAAGAACCACTGGATTAGGCTCTGATATTCTGCCTCTGGCATCAGGAGTGGTGCCGCACCTAAAAAAAAACAAGGACAAAAGCAGGAATAATGGTGTCTCCCAAAGGAAACTTTGGCTCAGGACAAGTCCAAACTCATCAGTGGGGCTTACAAGATGTTTGAGGACTTGGTCTCTATTTATGTCATCATTCTAGTCATTGTCACTGTACAGTGTACAATATTAAACTCTTTTCTTTAAAAGCATTTTGTTTTCTCCTACCTCTAGTCCTGTGCACATGCTATTCCTCTGTCTGGCACACAACTGCCATCCACTCCTACATCTCCTCCAAACCCCTGTATGTGCCTTTGCTAGAATAACCCTTGCCCATCATTTGCCCTCAGAAAAGCCTGCATCTAAGCCCGCCTTTGCTATGTTAATCTCCACTATGGCCAACACTTCTCACTTTATAGATAGTATTTTTTTAAACAAAGTTTCAGAGAAAAGTATTAGGTATTCAGAAAATATTTGTAGATAGATGGAGGATGGAAGTTAAAAAATATTACTATTATAAAACACATCCAAATACTTTAGCCCCACTAACATAGATATATATGTATAACATTTATATATGAAGAATACATTTCACATATTACACATTAGCAAAGATCTATATTGCCTGGCAGGGTTTGAGGCACTGGGGATACATGAAAGAAAGCCATGTACACACAGTAAACATTATAAATAAGTAAGGCATCTAACAAGTTAGATGGAATAAGTTCTTTTGGGGGGCAAAGGGGGTTGAGGAATGCAGGGTTGGAGGAATGTGATTTTTAACAGGGTGGGCAGAGTAGGTGACATTGAGAAGGTGCCATCGAAGAGAAGACATGGCACTGAGCCATGTCACTATCCAGGGAAGGAGTGTCCAGGCAGAGGAACAGCAGAGCACCAGCCCTGATATCACATCAGGCCTGGCTAATGCACTCTCACTGAACTGATCCAATTCCCAACTATCTCATTCCAAAGAGCAAAAACTACTCATACATAATAGCCAGGAAATATTTTTGCCTATTTTTAATTATTTAATATGGAAATACCACAGATATGCTAGAGCTTTTTACCATAGTAGACTAACTTTATAACTCCAGAGGGTTTTCATCAGCCAAAAACTTGAAAAAAATATGAAGAAACAAAATACAAAATATTTTCAGTCAGTATATATTGACTTTAAAATGCTCATTTGCATTCACTTTATTAATCTGAGATTTAATGGGCAGGCCTTAATTATTTGAAGAGGAAAATGCCTATTAAAATGTGGGAAAACCATGTACTGGATATGATGAGTTTCTTTTTATTACCACTTTAATAATTGCAAAATTCAATGAGTACCAACAATTATATTACTATTAATGCCTATTTCATTCATTAGAAGTTGAGAAACATCTAAGCAGCTAGCCGCAAATATGTTTTTTTCCCTTGGTAATGATAAGCTTTCTTATTAGCATTCTTCCTGTTTGGCTTGCTTTAATAGAATAAAACTGAAAAGAGTTAATAAATTTAATTATGTGAGCAATGTTTCAAAGACTGATAGATGCTTTACTAATGAAAAAACATTCAGGCTCACACTTCAAAACTTGCTGAGGGTCAAATAAGTTTGCAAATATGATGTATATGTTTGCTCGCTTATAGTTTACATTGGGTGTAGGGGACAGGCTGTAAGCAGGCAGGATCCTTATAGCCTAAGGCTTAGTTTTAAGACTAAGCCTTTCCCACCTTTTTAATACTAAGATATTCTCAACACTAAGCTTTCCCCACACCCTTGACTGTTGCATGATGTGGGGTGGTGCACTCTTATTAGGAATCCTATCTATGCCTCAGATAACTGACTTTGTATCAGAGACTTCCTTATTTGTATACTGGCTTAAAGGCTTTAATTTCTACACTATAAAATAAGGGATACCAGGGGCTCGCTCTCTCTCGGTTCATGCCATTGGCATTGCAGAGGAGAGGCAGCCAAAATAGTGGAGTGCTGGAGGAGAAAACAGTTAATGCAGAGTTTGTGCAGGTGAAGGAGATGGGGAATAGAGGTGAATAAGGCTGCTGAGGTAGAAATCTTTGATTCTAGGAATACTTGAATAAGTCAGTGGCTTTGGGAGCCCTAAATGGAAAGGGAAGTGTTTTCCCACTGTGTGTATTTCTCACCCGCTGGAAGTGAGCTAGGATTAAAGCTAAAGGCCCACCAGTTCTTGGCTTCATAGTTTCATTACCGTCTTTCCGAATCAAATGCGAACCTGCATGGGCCAGGCGGCTGTGATGGTGGCCACGGCTACTGGCCATACACTTGCTTAAGAGTTAATTACAGAATAAGCTTCTTTCTTTATTCTAGGTTCCAATAATTCTGAGTAGAAACATCTCTTGCAAAGATTGAAATATGTCTCCTGACCAGGCTGTGGCACAGTGGATAGATCATTGAACTGAGACACAGAGGACCCAGGTTCAAAATCCCAAGGTCACCAGCATGAGCACAGGCTTATCAGTTTGAGCATGGGGTCGCTGGCTTGAGTGTGGGATCATAGACATGATCCCATGGTCGCTGGCCCAAAAGGTTGCTTGCTTAAACCCAAAAGGTCACTGGCTTGAAGCCCAAGGTCGCTGGCTTGAGCAAGGGATCACTTGCTCTGTTGTAGCCTCCCAGACAAGGCACATATGAGAAAGCCACAACAAAGAATGATGCCTCTCATTTCTCTCCCTTCCTGTCTGTCTCTGTTTCTCTCTCTCTCTCTCTCTCTGTAAAAATAAAATAAAAGATTGAAATATGTAAAAGAGCAACAACAACAACCATCATAGCAGCTCACATTTATTGATGTTTACTATGTACCAGGCACTATATATTGCTTTATCTAAGCTCCACAACATTCCTGATAACATATGTACTGTTGTCATTTGCCCTAGATATATGCATAAGTCCCAGAAATTTCTCTCTAGGTGTGGGAGCCATGTGACCCCACTCTATTGATCATTATGGATTGGACTTATGCAGAACTAATCAAAGCAGGACTAATCAGATTATCCCTACTGGGAAAGATAAGCTAATCAGTACCTGCAGTTGGCTGGAACCTCCTGGAATCTAGAAACAGAGAAGCAGAAAAAAGCTCTCTGTTATGACAACAGAATGAAGTAGAAATGGGAGAAAGCACAGAGAGAAGGGTGATGCTACTTTGCTTATTGATGCCTTTCCAGTACCTGTTTCTAATGTCTCCTGGGGTCTGACTACCGCCTGTGGGCTCAAGAGCTGTGTATTTTATAATTCCCTGTAATGGCTTAAGTTATTGGGAGAATTTCTACTGCTTCCACATAAGCACATTCATTAGTGTTGACTTTAATCCATCTGAGAATTTAATGAGAATTCTTTAATCAGGAATCTTAATGTGTCCCACCAATCACAATGTTGACAGCAGAGAAGTAATGACCATATTTGTCAGATACAACAACTAAAAAATGAGCATATCACCAGGAGTATGTCTTCAGACTTTCAACTCAAAATCATGACTCAGCATTAACTGGACACTTTAAAAAGGCACCGGCACAGCACTGTTAAGTAATCATAAGTCTTTAAAATATGACACTCAAGACACTGTGCCCCTTTAAACATCTTTTCCAAACCTAACTCCAAAAAGAGATTTTAATTAACTTCCATAAATTTATACTAAGTATGTATTTATTTTATAAATTTATACTATTTTTTAGTATTTGCCATGCACAACCACTCTGTTAGTTTTATACTCAATGCACGCTGTAGTTTTCCCCTGTAGCACCTATCACAACTGTAAGAAAAGAATTCATTTATTTCTCAACTGTCTTTCAATCTAGACTGTTAATTCCATGTTGGAAATCTAAGTATGTCTACAGAAACAACTGGCACAGAGTAGACCCTCGGAAAATTCTTAACCAATTACGTAATCCTTTATTTCTCCTAATCCCCATTTACAGAAGCTCAGAAAAGTTAACACACTTGCCGGTGCTTGCATACCTAGTACATAGAAAAGCAATGTTGAAATGCAGTTCTTCCTAAATCTAAAGTGCATGCCCCATCCACCACGCCTTTCCTATTCCTCCAGAGTTGTCCTTGTGCCTTCTTTAATCACATAAAATCCCACATTTGCAATGGCTGTAATATTTCAGTAGCCTTTTAAGGCTTAGCACTATTGAACTTAACACTTTTGGCAATAAAAGTAGCATTTTAAAATATTCACACTTTCTCACCTCCAAAGTAAAATTCCATTATGTTATTGCCTAAAAATATAGAGCAAGAAATAGATATGGTACTAACAACCTTTATTATACAACTTATCTTGAAAAATATTTTTGAATTTTCTTTTAATGCAGAGATAGTTAAGAAGATATTAAAACTAGCTTCCAAAATGCCTCAAAGCAAGACTTACAGGTAGAAATGAGTGGGGATATTTTTCTTCAAATCCCTCTCTTTTAGACCCTCAGCCATCCCTCTCAACTTCTTTTATTTTAGGTTGGGTTCAGAGCCTAATGTGATAAAGAAACTTAGAAAAATCATAAGGACTAGGATGGAGTTGATAGAAATAAAAGAAATGGAGAGCAGAAATTTAAAAATAAGAAAAGCATTCTAAAATATCTTACCTGATATGCCAGTGTTCAAAAACCAGCAACCTACAGAATAGGCAGAAATCATTTGGCCTAGTATATCTGCTTTAAAAATCAAATATATACCTAATACTACACATAGATGATCTGACATAAATTTTGGATTTCTTACTTCCTTTGAAAAAGTCTGAGTCATCTTCCAATGGGATTCATGTTCTCTAATTTCTTCTATTCTCTACTACCCACACCATCTTTTTCCCAGACGTCATTCATTTACAAACTAGCTGGACTATGTATATCCTGATTTTGGCACCCACTAGTCAGAATTAACAATTTGCTTCCCATATTCTCTTAACTCCTGCCACACTGGCTTCCTTTCAGTTCAATGAACTTACTGAGCTTCTTCTATCTGTATCAGTCAATGTTTTGTGTGAAAACTGAAGCCAATCTAAATATTTTAAGCAGGAAAGTATTTAATACAGAAAATTAGAAACATAAACTTTTATAGGGCTAGGAAGCAAAGATCAGGAAAATTGCTGATAGCATTTAAGAAATCAAAAAGTGGAAGGATCACACAAAACCACCACTCCTGATATTAGCTACCTTCATACAAAATGGGAGATTATCAGGAAAACACTTGGAATCTGCTTGTACATCTCTCATCTGTAGGCCATCTACACTTGTGCCCTGGACAGGACTGAGAAAAAGCATAGAAGTTTAAGTATGCCAAAACAGGCATCAAGAAGAAGTGTGGCATTACCATAAAAGGTCTAAAAAAGTCTCATAATACCTAGCAGAGCTGATGGAGGTATTTCTCTCACAAAGTTAGTAGAGACTAGAGGTGACTGCTCCTTGAAATGTGAATACAGCAATGCAAAAAATAAAAATAAAAACATGAGAAATCAAGAAAAGATGACAACAGCAAATGAGCTCAATTTTTCAATAAGTAACTCCAAAGACATGGAGATCTGCAATTTACCCAATAAAGAATTCAGCCTGACTCTGTCACAAAAATAAATAAATAAATAAATAAATAAAACCACAAGAATTCAAAATAGCTGTTTTAAGGAAGCTCTACTAATTACAAGAAAACACCAAAACACAATATAATAAAATTAGGGAAGCAATATGTGAACAAACTTAGTTTTAAAAGATATGAATATCATTTAAAAAACAAATCCTGGTGTTGAAGAATACAACAATGTAATACAGAGCATCAATATTGAAATAGATAAATCAGAAGAACCTGTGAAGTAAAGAAAGAACATTTCAAATTATCCCATTACAAAAGAACAAAAATATAGAAATGAAAAAGTGAGAAAAGCTTATGGAATTTGGGAATACCATCAAGAAAAGCAATCTTAAAATTACTGAAATAACAAAAATAGAAAATAGAGAAAAGGAGCAGAAAGTATATTTAAAGAAATCAATAATTTCCCAAATCTGGGAAGAGAATTAGACACACAAGTTTATGAAGCTCATAGGTCCCCAAATAAATTCAACTTAAAATAATCTTCTCCAAAATACAGTATAATAAAACTGTAAAAAAATCAAAGACAAAGAGAATCTTAAAAGCTGTAAAAAAAAAATGTTTTCTACTTACAAGGAAACTTACGGTGGAAATAATATAGGTCAAGAGAGTGGGATAATATAGTCAGAGGGCTGAAAGAAAAAGCCTGCGAACCAGGAATATTTTACTAGGCAAAATCATCCTTTAGAAATAAAGGTGATAATAAACATGTTCCTTGAAATAAAGCTAAGAAAGTTCATCACCACTACCACTGCCTTACAATAAATTTTGAAAGGAGTTATTTAATCTGAAATGAAAGTAACTATTAGTAACATGAAAATATATAACACACTGATAAATGTAAGTATATAATCAAACTCAGAATACTCTAATACTATATAACACGGTATTGTGTTCAAAACTACCTCTAGTAAAATAGGAAAATTCAAAAGTATTAAAAATAACTATAGCTATATTAATTTGTTAATGAATATTCAATATAAAAAGAGGTAAACTGTGATATCAAAACATAAAATGGGGTCTGACCAGGCGGTGGCCCAGTGAATAGAGCATTGGACTGGGATACAGAGGACCCAGGTTTGAGACCCCTAGGTGGCCAGCTTGAGCGCAGGCCCATCTGGCTTGAGCAAAAGCTCTCCAGCTTGGACCCAAGGTCGCTGGCTCAAGCAAGGGGTTACTCGGTCTGCTATTGCCCCCCAGTCAAGGCACATATGAGAAAGCAATCAATGAACAACTAAGGTGTCACAACGAAAAACTGATAATTGATGCTTCTCATCTCTCTCCGTTCCTGTCTGTCTGTCCCTATCTATCCCTCTCTCTGTCTCTTTAAAAAAAAAAAAAAAAAAAACATAAAATGTGAAAGAGTCTGTATGCCAGGCGTTTCAACATAAAATGCACTGTTATAACTAAAAAATATTTTATGTATGCCTTATGATAACCACAAAGAAAAATTCTACAGTAGATACATGAAAGACAAAGAGAAGGGAATCAAAGCATACCACTTTGTGATATTATCAATAAACAAGGAAGACAGCAAGAGAGGAGAAAAGAAACAAGAAAACTACAAAGCAGGCAGAAAACTGTAAGAAGGCATTAGTAAGTTCTTACCTATCATTATTGTTCTATATGTAAATGGATTAAATTCTACAACCAGCCTGACCAGGCGGTGGCGCAGTGGATAGATCGTCGGACTGGGATGCGGAAGACCCAGGTTTGAGACCCCGAGGTCGCCAGCTTGAGCGCGGGCCCATCTGGCTTGAGCAAAAAAAAAAAAAAAAGCTCACCAGCTTGGACCCAAGGTCGCTGGCTCCAGCAAGGGGTGGCTCGGTCGGCTGAAGGCCCGCGGTCAGGGCACATGTGAGAAGCAATCAATGAACAACTATGGTGTTGCAACGGCAATAAAAAACTAATGATTGATGCTTCTCATCTCTCTCCATTCCTGTTTGTCTGTCCCTATCTATCCCTCCTCTCTCTGACTCTCTATCCCTGATCCTTGTAAAAAAAAAAATTAAAAAAATAAAATTCTACAGGCAAACTGAGAGGCTAAATGGATTTTTAAAAATGATTCAATTATATGCTGCCTACAAGACACAAATTTCAGCTTTAAGTATACACATGGGATCAAAGTGAAGGAATGGGAAAAATTATTGCATGCAAGTGAAAAGCAAAAAAGAGCATGGGTAGCTATATATCAAACAAAATAAACTTTAACTCAAAAGCTCTAGTAAAAGAGGAGAAGGCAAGATGGCGATGGAGTAGGTAGACGTACCAACTTCCAACTCCCAAAATCAAAGTGGATTACAACTTGATTTTAAGAACCATCATCTGGAGGAGGGGCAAGATGGCAATGGAGTAAACAGACGTACCAACTTCCAACTCCCAGAACCAAAGTGTATTATAATTTGATTTTAAGAACCATTATCTGGATAAACCAATGCTGAACTGGACTGAGAAGGACTCTTCAATCAGGGAACATGGAAGAAGCCACAATGACACTGGTAGGAAAAGCAAAAACGAGGAAAGGGCTGCCAAGCTCCCCCGAGTGAAAGGCAGCGTGGAGAGACTCGTGTGCCGAGAAGAGAGACTAGCGCAGTGGTTCTTAACCTTTTTTGAAGTACCAAACCCACCAGTTTCATATGTGCATTCATCGAACCCTTCTTTAGTGATAAATAAAATATGATTTTTTTTTCCAAATTCAAGGCATAGGCATATGTTTTTTTACTGGTGCACAAAATGAACCGTGCATGAACATCACCTTGCTCAAAGAACAAAACCAACAAAGTGCATGAACTCACAACAAATTACGGTATTACTTTATTCTGACCTCCACCACAGAGGCTTCTCCGAACCCCTAAGACCAACTCATCGAACCCCTAGGGTTCGATAGAACCCAGGTTAAGAACCACTGGACTAGCAGAAGGGTAGGGACCTGGGTCCCAGAAACAAAGCCCCAGCCTGCAGCCCCAGAGCCTAGAAAAGACGTATGGACAGTATTTAGCTGTGAAACAGGTTAGGATACTGTTTGTGAGAAAGAGACAGTTGTCTCAGACCCAGGATTCTTCTTAAAGGGATGGCGCAGAAAACCTCTCTCAACTCACCTGGGACTTCGGGAGACAGGCAGAGAGGAAAGGACCAGAGCAGCGGTAAGAGAGTGCGGTCTGGAAGGCACAGGGAGAAAAGCTTTGAGGGACAGCCACCCTAACCCCTAGGCTGAGTCACTCTACAAATCTGAAACAATATTTCCCCTGGAACCAGCAAGAGGAAGCAGGACACCAGCCAAACAGGTTCCCCTGAAGCAATCAGACCACAGTTGCTTAGAAGGAAGGAGCTTTCAGGACTACAGTATGGAGTGTTAGGGTCTGAGCTGCAGCACCCCCACCCACACTGCTGAGGGCTTGCTGGAGGGCGGGCTGAGGCAGGACATGGATGCGCGGTTCCGCTGGTGGGGGCAAAGGCAGAGCCAGCTGACGTGAGTTGGGTCTAACCCAGCTGGGGCAAAGGGGACATGCAAAAGTGGTCTAGCGGCTGCGGGCCCACCTGCCACACCACCTGTGGGGGAAAAGCGGGAGTTCGGAACAGGCAGAGATCTGCCATTGGGCAGAAGAAAGCAGGCACGCAGCCACAACCGGCCTCCGAGGCTTGAAGCCCTGCACGAACCAGCTTTGCCCGTGGAGGTGGGGCGGAAACCTGGCTTGCGGCTGAGCGCTTAGCAGCAATCCCTCCTAGCCGAAGAGCCGAGGTTGGCGGGAGTGGGGCAGACGCCTGGCTCGCAACTGAGGGCGCACCAGAAGCCCCTCAAGGCCGGAGAAACCAGATGACAGAGACCTGCAGCTGAGCAAAAGTGTTCACCTTAGCCCTTGGTGCCCAGCTTGTGGCCTGAGTGTGGTGCACAATCCCACCTGTTGGAGAGGGGCAAAGGCCAAGACCGGCTGAGGCTTATAGAACCTGGCATAAGAACACAGCCCCTCCTGAGGAGGTGAGGCAGGAACCGTAGCAACAGCCGCAGCGGCCAGTGCCCGCAACAACCATACCCAACAGCCCTAGGCAGAAGCTGAGGGGGTAGCAGGCCTGCAGACAGACAACACCTAGGGAACATAGAGGCAACACCCATTGAACTCCAATAACAAACCCTTCTCACACACAGACAAAATGGTCAGGCAGAGAAATGCAACCCAAATGAATCAAGAGAAATCCCCAGAGAATGACCTGAATGAATCAAATATGACCAAACTACCTGATGCAGAGTTTAAAATAAGGATAGTTAGGATGTTCAAAGAGCTTAGAGCAACAATGGATAGTCATTACGAACACATAAATAAAGAGATAGCAAGTATAAAAAAGGAAATTGAAATAATAAAAAAAATCAGACAGAAATGGCAAATACAGTATCCGAACTGAAGACCACAATGGAAGGAATTAAAAGCAGGATGGATGAAGCTGAGGATCGAATCAGCGAGTTAGAGGACACAATAAACAAAGGCACAGAAGCAGAGCAGAAAAAAGAAAAGAAACTAAAAAATTTGAGGAAACTATAAGGGAGCTCTGTGATAACCTGAAGAGAAATAATATCCGCATCACAGGGGTTCCTGAAGAAGAAGACAAAGAACAAGGGATAGAAACTTTGATCAATTAACTCATAGCTAAAAACTTCCCTAAATTAAGACTGGAAAATGTTTCATATGTTCAAGAAGCAAAGAGAACTCCATTAAAGTGAAACACAAAAAAATGTATACCAAGACACATCATAGTTAAAATACCAAACCTAGTGAAAAAGAGAAAATTTTAAAAGCTGATAGAGAAAAAAAGACTATCACCTACAAAGGAGCCCCCATAAGGATGACATCTGACTTCTCAAAGTTCAAAGAGGAAAAGAATATAGCAAAAGAAGAATACAGCTTTAAGAATAAAATGGAAATAAACAACTACATATCAATTATAACCTTAAATGTAAATGGATTAAATGATCCAATCAAAAGACATAGGGTAGGCTGAGAGCACGTTAGAAGCCCCATCCAACCCGTAAAACTGTGGTGAGCAGGCTATAACCGTGGGTGTTGGTTGGAAGCCTGGAAACAAACTGGGTCCGCAGCTGAGCAAAGGTGCTCACCTCTACCCTTGGCGCTGAGGCTTGTGGCTTGAGTGACAGTCCCTCCCCCGGAGGAGAGGCAGAAATCACAGCAACAGCCGCAGTGGACCAGTGCTGGCAATGCCCATAACCAACCACACTAGGCACCAGCAGAGGGGATGGCGGGCCTGCAGACAGACCAAAACTAGAGAACACAAAGGCAACACCTACTGGACTCCAGAAGCCACAACTTGCTTATACACAGACAAAATGGGCAGGCAGAGGATTGCACCAAATGAATCAAGAGAAATCCCTAGAGAAGAACCTGAATGAACCAGATATAACCAAATAACCAGAAGCAGAATTTAGAATAATGATAGTTAGGATGTTCAAAGAAATTAGAGCAACAATGGATAGTCATTATGAACACCTAAATAAAGAGATAACAAGTATAAAAAATGAAATTGAAATAATAAAAAAGAATAAGACAGAAATGACAAATACAGTATCAGAACTGAAGACCACAATGGAAGGAATTAAAAGCAGGATGAATGACACTGAGGATTGAATCAGCAAGTTAGAGGACACAAAAAACAAAGGCACAGAAACAGAGAAGAAAAAGGAAAAGAATCTCAAAACATGTGAGGAAACTCTAAAGGAGCTCTGTGACAAAATGACGAGAAATAACATTCGCATCATAGAGGTTCCTAAAGAAGAGGAGAGAGGACAGAAAATAGAAACTTTGTTCAATCAAATCATAGCAGAAAACTTCCCTAAATTAAGGCTGGAAAACATTCCACACATTCAAGAAGCACACAGAACTCCATTGAAGAGAAACCAAAAAAAATCTACACCAAGACACATCATAGTTAAAATACCATAGCTAAGGGATAAAGAGAAAATTTTAAAAGCTGCTAGAGAAAAAAAGGCTATCACCTACAAAGGAGCCCCCATAAGGATGACATCAAACTTCTCAACAGAAACACTTAAGGCCAGAAGGGAATGGCAAGATATATTCAAAGTAATGCAGAACAAGAACATACAAAGAAGACTACTCTATCCAGCAAGGCTAACATTTAAAATTGAAGGAGAAATAAAGAGCTTCCTAGACAAAGAAAGCCTCAAAGAATTATTAAAACAAAAAAAATTCTGCAAGAGATATTAAGGGGCCTGTTGTGAACAGTTCAGAGGGAGGAAAGAATATAGCCAAAAAAAAAAAAAAAAAAAATACAGCTTTAAAGAATAAAATGGCAGTAAACAACTACATATCAATAATAACCTTAAATGTAAATGGATTAAATGATTCAATCAAAAGACATATGGTAGCTGCATGGATAAAGAAACAGGACCCATACATATGCTATGTACAGGAGACACACCTTAAAACAAAAGATGTACATAGACTGAAGGTAAAAGGATGGAAAAAAATATTTCATGCAAATAGTAATGAAAAACCTGAGGTAGCAATACTTATATCTGACAAAATGGACTTCAAAACAAAGGCTGTAGTAAGAGAAAAAGAAGGACACTACATAATGATGAAGGAAACAATTCAACGGGAAGATATAACTATTATAAATATCTACGCACCAAATATAGGAACCCTGACATACATAAAGCAGATTTTGATGGATATAAAGGGCGAGATTAACAGCAATACTATCATAGTAGGAGATTTCAATACCCCACTAACAACACTGAATAGATCCTCAAGAAAGAAAATTAATAAAGAAACAGCAGACTTAAAGGATACACTAGATCAACTTGATTTAATAGATATCTTCAGAACTTTTCACCCTAAAGCAGTAGAATATACATTCTTCTCAAGTGCTCATAGTACGTTTTCTAGGACAGACCACATGTTAGGACACAAAAATGGTCTCAACAAATTTAAGAGGATTGAAATCATATCAAGCATTTTATCTGATCACAATGCCATGAAACTAGAAATTAACCACAAAAGAAAAACTGAAAAATACTCAAACACTTGAAAACTAAATAGCATGATATTAAATAATGAATGGATTAACAATGAGATAAAAAAAAAATAGAAAAGTTTCTAGAAACAAATGATAATAAGCATACATCAACTCAAAATTTATGGGACACAGCAAAAGCAGTAATGAGAGGGAAGTTCATTGCACTACAGGCATATCATAAGAAGCTAGAAAAAGATCAAATAAGCAATCTGACCTTGCATCTAAAAGAACTAGAAAAACAACAGTAAATAAAACCCAGGACCCGTAGAAGGAAGGAAATAATAAAGATCAGAGCAGAAATAAATGACATAGAGGCTAAGAAAACAATACAGAGGATCAATGAAACCAGGAGCTGGTTTTTTGAAAAGGTAAATAAGATTGATGAACCTTTAACTAGATTCACCAAGAAAAAAAGAGAGAGGACCCAAATAAATAAAATTAGAAAGGACAGTGGAGAAAGAACAACTGACACAACAGAAATACAAAGCATTGTAAGAAAATACTATGAATAAATAACTATGCCAAAAAAATTAACAACCTAGGTAAAATAGACAAATCTTTTTTTTTTAATTCTTTTTATTTATTCATTTTAGAGAGGAAACACAGAGTGAGAAAGAAAGAGAAAAGGGGGAGGAGCTAGAAGCATCAACACCCATATGTGCCTTGACCAGACCAGTGCAGGGTTTTGAACTGGCGACCTCAGTGTTCCCATGTCGACGATTTAGCCACTGCGCCACAACAGGTCAGGAGACAAATCTCTTGAATCATATAATCTTCCAAAAATCAATCTGAAAGAATCAGAACACCTAAACAGACCAATTACAACAAATTAGATTGAAACAATTATCAAAAAACTCCCAACAAAGAAAAGTACTGGGCCTGATGGGTTCACAAGTGAATTCTACCAAAAATTCAAAGAAGAACTAACTCCTATCCTGCTCAAGCTATTTCAAAAAATTCAAGAGGAACAAAGCCTTCCAAGCTACTTTTATGAGGCGAGCATAATTCTGCTCCCTAAACCAGGCAAAGACAACACAAAGAAAGAAAAGTATAGGCCAATATCCCTGATGAATTTAGATGCTAAAATTCTCAACAAAATATTAGCCAACCGGATCCAGCAATATATGAAAAAAATCATACACCATGATCAAGTGGAATTTATTATGGAGATGCAAGCATGGTTCAATATTTGCAAATCAATCAATGTGATTCATCACATAAACAAAAGGAAGGACAAAAATCACATGATAATTTTAAGAGATGCAGATAAAGCATTTGACAAAATCCAGCACCCATTCATGATCAAAACTCTCAGTAAAGTGGGAATACAGGGAACATACCTTAACATGATAAAGGTCATCTATGACAAACCCACAGCAAACATCATACTAAATGGGCAAAAATTAAAAGCTATCCCCTTAAGATCAAGAACCAGGCAAAAGTGCCCCTTTCACCACTCTTATTCAACATAGTTCTGGAAGTCCTAGCTACAGCAATCAGACAAGAAGAAGAAATAAAAGGCATCCAAATTGGAAAAGAAGAAGTAAAACTGTCATTATTTTCAGATGATATGATATTGTATATAGAAAACCCTAAAGCCTCAATCAAAAAACTACTGGACCTGATATATGAATTCAGCAAAGTGGCAGGATATAAAATTAATACTCAGAAATCAGAGGCATTTTTATATACCAACAAGGAAATGTCAGCAAAAGAAATTAAAAAAAAAATCCCCTTCACTATTGCATAAAAAAAAATAAAATACCTAGGAGTAAATTTAATCAAGGAGGTTAAGGACTTATACTCAGAAAATTATAAAACATTGATAAAAAAAATCAAGAAAGATACAAACAAGTGGAAGCATATGCCATGCTCATGGTTAAGAAGAATAAACATCATTAAAATGTCTATATTACCCAAAGCAATTTATAAATACAATGCAATACCAATTAAACAACCAATGACATACATCAAAGATATAGAACACGTATTCCAAAAATTATATGGAGCCAAAAATGAACACGAATACCTCAGCAATCTTAAAAAGAAAAAATAAAGCAGGAGGTAGCACTCTTCTGTATATCAAGGTTTACTACAAGGCCATTGTACTCAAGACAGTCTGGCACTGGCTTAAGAACCAGCACATAGATCAATGGAACAGAACAGAGAACCCAGAAATAATCCCACACCTTTATGGACAATTGATATTTGACAAAGGAGAAAATTCACAAAAACAAACTCAAATTGGATAAAAGACTTAAATGTAAGCCGTGAAACCATAAGCATCTTAGAAGAAAACATAGGCAGCAAGCTCTCAGACATCTGTGACAGCAATATATTTGCCTATTTATATCCACGGGCAAATGAAATAAAAGACAGGATAAACAAATGGGATTATATCAAACTAAAAAGATTTTGCACAGCTAAAGACAATAAAAACAAATAAAAAGGCAAAGGCAGACTACACAATGGGAGAACATATTCGACAACACATCTGATAAGGGGTTAATAACCAAAATTTATAAAGAACTTATAAAACTCAACAACAGGAAGACAAACAATCCAATCAAAAAATGGGCAAAAGAAATGAATAGAAATTTCGCCAAAGAGGACATACAGATGGCCAATAGGCATATGAAAAAATGCTCAACATCACTAATCATTAGAGAAATGCAAATTAAAACCACAATGAGATATCACCTCACAACAATCAGAATGGCGCTCATCAGCAAAACAACACAGAATAAGTACTGGCGAGGATGTGGAGAAAAGGAAACCCTCCTCCACTGCTGGTGGGAATATAGACTGGTGCAGCCACTGTGGAAAACAGTATGGAGATTCCTCAAAAAAATTAAATATCCAACTGCCTTTTGACCCAGCTATCCAACTTTTAGGAATATACCCTAAGAACACCATAGCAGTGTTTGAAAAGAAGAAATGTGTCCCCATGTTCGTGGCAGCATTGTTCACAACAGCGAAGATCTGGAAACAGCCCAAGTGTTCGTCAGAGGGCGAGTGGATTAAAAAGCTTTGATACATATATACTATGGAATACTACTCAGCCATAAGAAATGATGACATCAGATCATTTGTAACAACATGGATGGACCTTGATAACATTATACTGAGTGAATTAAGTAAATAAGAAAAAACTAAAGACTATATGAGTCTATACATAGATGGATCATAAAAATGAGACTCAGAGACATGGACAAGAGTGTACTGGCTACCCGGGAAAGAGGGAGGTGAGGGAGAAGGTAGGGAAAGGGGAAGGGCACAAATAAAACCAGATAGAAGGTGACGGAGGACAATTTGACTTTGGGTGATGGGTACGCAATATAATCCAATGGCAAAATAACCTGGAAATATTTTCTCTGAACACATGTGCCCTGATTTATCAATGTCACCCCATTAAAAGTAATATAAATAAATAAATAAAAATTTAAAAGAAGCTCTAGTAAGAGACAAAAAAGGTTATTATATAATGATAAAGGGATCAATTCATCAAAGGGTATAACAATTATAAATATATACGCATCCAACAAAGAATAAGAACTTAAATATATTAAATAACTACTAATGGATCTTAAGCAATAAATAAAAAACAATACAATACAGTGTGACCAGGCGGTGGCACAGGGGATAGAGCGTCAGACTGGGATGCAGAGGACCCAAGTCTCCAGCTTGTGCGCAGGCCCATTTGGCTTGAGCAAAAGCACGACAGCTTGAACCCAAGGTCGCTGGCTCCAGCAAGGGGTACTTGGTCTGCTGAAGGCCCGCGGTCAAGGCACATATGAGAAAGCAATCAATGAACAACTAAGGTACCAGAACAAAAAACTGATGATTGAAGTTTCTCATCTCTCTTCGTTCCCGTCTGTCTGTTCCTATGTATTCCTCTCTCTGATTCTCTCTCTGTCACTGTAAAAAAAAAAAAAAAAAAAAAAATACAATACAATACCGAAGAAACAGGTCTTCAATACCCCATTTACAACAATGGATAGTTCATCCACACAGTCAATTGATACAAATACATTGGGCTTGAATTATATTTCAGACCTAATCGATGCATATAAACAATTCCAAACAATAGCAGCAGAATATATATTCTTCTCAAGTGCAAATAGAAAATTCTCCAGAATAGATCATATGTTAGGTCACAAAACAAGTCTTAGAAAATTTAAGAAATTTGAAATCATCATAAGCACTTTTCTAACTATTTGTATAATAGTATAAAACTAAAAAATACAGATAGAAAACTGAAAATTTCATAAATATATAGAAATTAAACAATACACTTAATAACCAATGGATCAAAGAATAATTTTTTTATATTTTATTATTATTAATTTTAATGGGGTGACACCAATAAATCAGGGTACAAATGTACAATGAAAACATCTCCAGGTTATCTTATCATTCAGGTGTGTTGCATACTCGTCACCAAAAGTCAAATTGTCCTCTGTCACCTTCTATCTGGTTTTCCCTGTGCCACTCCCCTTCACCCTATCCCACCCCTCCCTCCCTCCCCCCACCCCGTAACAACCACTCTTTTGTCCATGTCTCATAGTCTCATTTTTATGTCCCACCTATGTATGAAATCATGCTGTTCTCAGTTTTTCTTTTTTTCTGATTTACTTATTTCACTCCGTATAATGTTATCAAGGTACATCCATTTTGTTGTAAATGATCTGATGTCATCATTTCTTATGGCTGAGTAGTATTCCATAGTATATATGTACCAAAGCTGTTTAATCCACTCGTCCTCTGACGGACACTTGGGCTGGTTCCAGATCTTCGCTATTGTGAACAATGCTGCAACGAACATGGGGGAGCATTTCTTCTTTTCGAACAGTGCTATGGTGTTCTTAGGGTATATTCCTAAAAGTGGGATAGTTGGGTCAAAAGGCAGTTGGATTTTTAATTTTTTGAGGAATCTCCAAACTGTTTTCCACAGTGGCTGCACCAGTCTGCATTCCCACCAGCAGTGCAGAAGGGTTCCCTTTTCTCCACATCCTCGCCAGCGCTTATTCTGTGTTGTTTTGCTGATGAGCACCATTCTGACTGTTGTGAGGTGATATCTCATTGTGGTTTTAATTTGCATTTCTCTAATGATTAGTGAAGTTGAGCATTTTTTCATATGCCTATTGGCCATCTGTATGTCCTCTTTGGAGAAATTTCTATTCATTTCTTTTGCCCATTTTTTGATTGGATTGTTTGTCTTCCTATTGTTGAGTTTTATAAGTTCTTTATAAATTTTAGTTATTAACCCCTTATCAGATGTGCTGTCGAATATGTTCTCCCATTGTGTGGTTTGTCTTTTTATTCTGTTCTTATTGTCTTTAGCTGTGCAAAAACTTTTTAGTTTGATATAGTCCCATTTGTTTATCTTGCCTTTTATTTCATTTGCCCGTGGATATAAATCGGCAAATATATTGCTGTCACAAATGTCTGAGAGCTTGCTGCCTATGTTTTCTTCTAAGATGCTTATGGTTTCACGGCTTATGTTTAAGTCTTTTATCCATTTTGAGTTTGTTTTTGTGAGTGGTGTAAGTTGATGGTCTAGTTTCTTTTTTTTGCAGGTAGATGTCCAATTTTCCCAACACCATTTGTTAAAGAGGCTGTCTTTACTCCATTGTATGTTCTTTCCCCTTTTGTCAAATATCAGTTGTCAATAAAGCTGTGGGTTTATTTCTGGGTCCTCTGTTCTGTTCCATTGATCTATGTGCCTGTTCTTATGCCAGTACCAGGCTGTCTTGAGTATAATGGCCTCGTAGTAAACCTTGATATCTGGAAGAGTGATACCTCCTGCTTTATTTTTTCTTTTTAAGATTGCTGAGGCTATTCGTGTTCTTTTTTGGTTCCATATAAATTTTTGGAATATGTGTTTTATATCTTTGATGTATGTCATTGGTATTTTAATAGGTATTGCATTGAATTTATAAATTGCTTAGGGTAATATAGACATCTTAATGATGTTTATTCTTCCTAGCCATGAACATGGTATATGCTTCCACTTGTTTGTATCTTCCTTGATTTCTTTTATCAATGTTTTCTAATTTTCTGAGTACAAGTCCTTAACCTCCTTGGTTAAATTTACTCCTAGGTACTTTATTTTTTTGGCTGCAATAGTGAAGCGGATTGTTTCCTTAATTTCTTTTGCTGACAGTTCATTGTTGGTATATAGAAATGCCTCTGATTTCTGAGTATTAATTTTATATCCTGCCACCCTGCTGAATTCATTTATAAGGTCCAGTAGTTTTTTGACTGAGACTTTAGGGTTTTCTATATACAATATCATATCATCTGCAAATAATGACAGTTTTACTTCTTTTTAAATTTGGATGCCTTTTATTTCTTCTTCTTCTCTGATTGCTGTAGCTAGGACTTCCAGAACTATGTTGAATAAGAGTGGTGAAAGGGGCACCCCTGCCTGGTTCCTGATCTTAAGGGGATTGCTTTTAATTTTGGTCCATTTAGTATAATGTTTGCTGTGGGTTTGTCGTAGATGGCCTTTATTATGTTAAGGAATGTTCCTTGTATTCCCACTTTACTGAGAGTTTTGAGCACGAATGGGTGCTGCATTTTATCAAATGCCTTTTCTGCATCTATTGAAATGATCATGTGATTTTTGTCCTTCCTTTTGTTTATGTGATGAATCACATTGATTGATTTGTGAATATTGAACCAGCCTTGCCTCTCCAGAATAAAACCCACTTGATAATGGTGTTTGATTTTTTTTCATATATTTTTGGATCCGGTTGGCTAATATATTGTTGAGAATTTTAGCGTCTAAATTCATCAGAGATATAGGCTTATAATTTTCTTTCTTTGTGTTGTCTTTGCCCAGTTTTGGGATCAGAATTATGCTTGCCTCATAAAAGGAGTTTGGAAGTCTTCCTTCCTCTTGAATTTTTTGAAATAGCTTGAGCAGGATAGGAGTTAGTTCTTCTTTGAAGTTTTGATATAATTCACTTGTGAAGCCATCAGGCCCAAGACTTTTCTTTTTTGGGAGTTTTTTGATAACTGTTTTGATCTCATTTGTTGTAATTGATCTGTTTAGGTGTTCTGATTCTTCCAGATTGATTTTTGGAAGTTTATATGATTCAAGAAATTTGTCCATTTCACCAAGATTGTCTAATTTTTTGGCATAGAGTTCTTCATAGTATTTTTTTAAAATGCTTTGTATTTCTGTTGTGTCAGTTGTTATTTCTCCACTGTGCTTTCTAATTTTATTTTTTTGAGACCTCTCTCTTTTTTTCTTGGTGAGTCTAGTTAAAGGTTCATCAATCTTGTTTACCTTTTCAAAGAACCAGCTTCTGGTTTCATTGATCCTCTGTATTGTTTCCTTAGCCTGTATGATATTTTTTTCTGCTCTGATCTTTATTATTTCCTTCCTTCTACTTTTTCTGGATTTTATTTGCTGTTGTTTTCTAGTTCTTTTAGATGCAGGGTCAGGTTGCTTATTTGAGCTTTTTCTAGCTTCTTATGATATGCTTGTAGTGCAATGAACTTCCCTCTCAGAACTGCTTTTGCTGTGACCCATAAATTTTGAGTTGATGTATGCTCATTATCATTTGTTTCTAGAAACTTTTTTATTTCTTCTTTGATCTCATTGTTAATCCATTCATTATTTAATATCATGCTATTTAGTTTTCAAGTGTTTGAGTATTTTTCAGTTTTTCTTTTGTGGTTAATTTCTAGTTTCATGGCATGTGGTCAGAGAAAATGCTTGATATGATTTTAATCTTCTTAAATTTATTGAGACCATTTTTGTGTCCTAACATATGGTCTATCTTAGAAAACGTACCATGAGCGCTTGAGAAGAATGTATATTCTACTGCTTTAGGGTGAAAAGTTCTGAAGATATCTATTAAATCAAGTTGATCTAGTGTCTCCTTTAAGTCTGCTGTTTCTTTATTAATTTTCTTTCTTGAGGATATATCCAGTGTTGTTAGAGGGGTATTGAAATCCCCTACTATGATAGTATTGCTGTTAATCTTGCCCTTTATATCCAACAAAGTCTGCTTTATGTATGTCGGGGCTCCTATATTTGGTTCATAGATATTTATAATAGTTATATCTTCCCGTTGAATTGTTCCCTTTATCATTATTTAGTGTCCTTCTTTATCTCTTACTACAGCCTTTGTTTTGAAGTCCATTTTGTCAGATATAAGTACTGCTACCCCGGCTTTTTTTTTTCATTTCCATTTGCATTAAATATCTTTTTCCATCCTTTTACCTTTAGTCTATGTGCATCTTTTGTTTTAAGATGTGTCTCTTGTAGACAGCATATGTATGGGTCCTGTTTCTTTATCCATACAGCTACCCTATGTCTTTTGATTGGATCATTTAATCCATTTACAATTAAGGTTATTATTGATATGTAGTTGTTTATTGCCATTTTGTTCTTTAAAGCTGTATTTTTTGTTTTTTTTTTTGGCTATATTCTTTCCTCCCTCTGAACTGTTCACAACAGGCCCCTTAATATCTCTTGCAGAATTGGTTTTGTTTTAATAATTCCTTGAGGCTTTCTTTGTCTAGGAAGCTCTTTATTTCTCCTTCAATTTTAAATGTTAGCCTTGCTGGATAGAGTAATCTTGGTTGTAGGTTCTTGTCCTGCATTACTTTGATTATATCTTGCCATTCTCTTCTGGCCTCAAGTGTTTCTGTTGAGAAGTCCTATGTCTTCCTCATGGGGGCTCCTTTGTAGGTGATAGCCTTTTTTTCTCTAGCAGCTTTTAAAATTTTCTCTTTATCCCTTAGCTATGGTATTTTAACTATGATGTGTCTTGGTGTAGATTTTTTTGGGTTTCTCTTCAATGGAGTTCTGTGTGCTTCTTGAACGTGTGGAATGTTTCCCAGCCTTAATTTAGGGAAGTTTTCTGCTATGATTTGATTGAACAAAGTTTCCATTTCCTGTCCTCTCTCCTCTTCTTCAGGAACCTCTATGATGCGAATGCTGTTTCTCTTCCGGTTGTCATAGAGCTCCCTTAGAGTTTCCTCACATTTTTTGAGTCTCTTTTCCTTTTTCTTCTCTGCTTCTGTGCCTTTGTTTTTGTGTCCTCTAACTCGCTTATTCGATCCTCAGCGTGATTCATCCTGCTTTTAATTCCTTCCATTGTGGTCTTCAGTTCTGATACTGTATTTTTCATTTCTGTCTGATTCTTTTTTATTATTTCAATTTCGTTTTTTATACTTGTTATGTCTTTATTTAGGTGTTCATAATGACTATCCATTGTTGCTCTAATTTCTTTGAACATCCTAACTATCGTTATTCTAAATTCTGCTTTTGGTAATTTGGTTATATCTGGTTCATTCAGGTCCTTCTCTAGGGATTTCTCTTGATTCATTTGGTTTGCATTCCTCTGCCTGCCCATTTTGTCTGTGTATAAGCAAGTTGTGGCTTCTGGAGTCCAGTAGGTGTTGCCTTTGTGTTTTCTAGGTGTGGTCTGTCTGGAGGCCTTCCTCCCCTTCTGCCGCTGCCTAGGGCTGTTGGGTGTGGGCGTTGCCAGCGCCAGCCCACTGTTGCTTTTGCTGTGATTTCTGCCACTCCTCTGCGGGAGGGACTGTCACTCAAGCCACAAGCCTCAGCACCATGGGTAGAGGTGAACACCTTTGCTCAGCTGCGGACCCAGCCTGTTTCTGGACTTCCGCCCAGCACCCGTAGTCAGAGCCTGCTTGCCATAGTTTCACGGATTGGGAGGGCTTTTGACATGCTCTCAGCTGTGAGTTTTTACCGTCCGGAGCTTTAGCCCCGCCCTAGAGGCCAGTGGCCTTCTGCGCAGGGTTGCAAACCAAGGTTTATTGGGCCGGGCGTGTTTGCTCGCTTCCGTTCAACTGCGAGCGTCCGCTCATCCTGGACTCTACCCTGCCCCTGTGTTTGGAGCCTGCTCGTGCATGTAGGATGGCAAACCATGGTTTCTCTGGCCGGGCGGGGCTAGTAGCGTGGGCTCAGCTACGAGCTTCCGATCATCTCACCGTCTACCCCGCCCCCATGTTCGGAGCCAGCTCGCGCACGCAGGATGGCAAACCGTGGTTTCTCTGGCCGGGGCTGGTAGCATGAGCTCAGCCACAAGCCCCTGCCCGTTCCTGGTCCTAGCCCCATCCCCACGGTCAGGGCCGGCTTATGCAGAGTCGCAGAGCAGATCTCTGCCCGTTCCTGGCCTTCCACTTAGTCCCTGTAGGTGGGATACAGGCAGGCCCGCAGGTGCCGGACCACTTTCGCGCGTCCCCTCCGCCCCTGCTGGGCTAGACTAAGCTCACACCAGCTTGGCCTCCGCCCACGCCAACAGGACCCCGTTTCAGCGTCCTGCCGCCACCATACCCTTCAGCAACCCTCAGCAGAGTAGGAAGGGACCTAAGTCTCCACACTGTAGGCCTGGGAGCTCCCTCACTTGTTTCACAGCTCAAAACTGTCCAAACACCTCTTCTAGTCTCTGGGACTGTAGGCTGGGGCTTGGTTCCTGGGACCCAGGTCCCTCCCTCTCCACCAAACTCTCCTCCTGCCACACGGGTCTCTCTAGGCTGCCGTTTGCTCCGGGGAGCTGGGCAGCCCTCTTTGCATTTTCGCTATTCCTACCAGTCTCAATGTGGCTTCTTCTGTGTTCCTTGGTTGAAGAGTCCACTTAGTTTAGTTCAAAGCTGGTTTATCCAGATGATGGTTCTTAAAATTGAGTTATAATCCACTTTGGTTCTGGGAGTTGGAAGTTGGTATGTCCGCCTACTCCATCGCCTTCTTGCTCTCAAAGAATAATTTATAAGAAAAATAAAGAATATCTTCAAGCAAATGAAAAAGGAAAGGCAACAATCTAAAACTTACAGGATGCAGCAAAAACATTTCTTAGAGGGATGTTTATAGTTATAAATGCCTAGATCAAGAAAACATAAAACGAAATACTACTCAGTCATAAGAAAAGGTGAATTATTGCCCTTTGTGACAACATGGATGAATCCTGAGAGTATTATCCTGAGCAAAATAAGTCAGATGGAAAAGGACAAGAGTCATATGATTTTGTTCATAGTAGGAAGAACAGAAAGCAATAAACAAATACAAATAAACTCATAAATACAGACAACAGCATGGTGGTTAGGTTACCAGAAGGGAAGGGAGTTTGGGGAAGGTTTAAGAGGGTAAAGGGGATCCAATATATGGTGACAGGAGACTAGCCTTTGGATGGTGTGCACATAATACTACATATTATGTGCACACCACCTAATCAGGGGTCGGGAACCTATAGCTCACGAGCCACATGTGGCTCTTTTGATGGCTACATCTGCTCGCAGACAAATCTTTAATAAAAAGAATAATAATAACATTAAAAATATAAAACATTCTCATGTATTACAATCCATTCATTTTCTATCACTCATGTTCATGGTTGCAGGTGGCTGGAGCCAATCACATCTGTCCTTTCGGACAACACCAAATTTTTATTGGATAATGTGTAACGTACACTGGTCGTAGTGAGGTCAGGAAGTAAACTTCCCTCCTTTTAATCAAGTAGTCAGCTAGCTAATTGCAGAAACACTTCTGACGAAGAAGGTGGCTAAAAGAAAAAAAGATGAAGAATATCATACTTTTCAGCAGGAATGGACAGAGGAATTCGCCTCTGTGGAGAGAGCAGGTTCTGCAGTGTGTCTAATATGCAATGATAAAATTGCATCGATGAAACGGTCAAATATAAAGCCTCACTTCGACACATGCCATACTACATTAGCATCAAAATATCCAGCGGAGGACAGCAGGAAGAAAGCATGTCAAAAGCTACTGTGCAGAGTACAAGCTAGTCAGTAGCAACTCTGTGTTTGGACCCAACAAGGTGACTGGAATTCGGCTAGCTTTGCTGGTGCTTTAGCAATTGTGAGAAATGGAAAGCCATTCACAGATGGGGAGTATGCTAAAACATTCATGCTTAATGTTGCCAATGATCTTTTTGACAACTTTTTGGATAAAGACAAGATAATCAAACAAATAAAAGACATGCCTCTGTCGGCAAGAACTGTTCACGATTGAACCAATATGATGGCAAGTCAAATTGAGGCAACACAAGTGAAGGACATAAATGTGGCACCATTCTTTTCTCCCACTTTGGATGAGTCAACAGATGTAAGCCATTTACCCCAGTTCAGCGTGATTGCAAGGTATGCTGTTGGTGATACACTACATGAGGAAAGTCTTGCTGTTTTGCCTATGAAAGAGACAACAAGAGGGGAGGATTTATTCAAGTCTTTCACTGAGTTTACTAAAGAAAATAATCTACCAATGGATAAACTTATTTCGGTGTGTACTGATGGTATTCCGTGCATGGTGGGGAAAATGGAGGATTCGTAGTGCTTCTTCGTGAACATAAAAAGAGACCCATCCTAAGTTTTCACTACATCCTACATCAGGAGGCACTTTGTGCTCACATGTGTGGTGAGCAGCTTGGTGAGGTGATGTCGCTGGTCATTTGGGTGGTCAACTTTATTGTTGCCTGATCTTTAAATGATTGCCAGTTTAAAACACTGCTGGATGAAGTTGGGAATAATTATCCTGGTCTGCTTCTGCACAGCAATGTGCATTGGTTGTCAAGAGGGAAGGTGCTCAGCCATTTCACGGCTTGTCTGAGCAAAATCCAGGCTTTTCCTGAAATGAGAAATGTCGAGCATCCTGAGTTAGCTAACACTGAGTGGCTCCTGAAGTTCTACAATCTCATGGACTTGACTGAACATCTGAACCAGCTCAATGTGAAAATGTAAGGCATTGGAAATACAGTCTTATCCCTTCAACAAGCAGAGTTTGCATTTGAAAACAAGCTGGAACTCTTCATCTCCGACATTGAAACAGGTTGTTTACTATACTTTGAAAAACTGGGAGAGTTTAAAGATGCATGCACAGCAAGTGACCCTGCTCAATATTTTGATCTCCAGCAGCTAGCGGGCTTCACATTTAATCTCCTACAGTCATTCAAAGAGCACTTTGGAGAATTCTGTGAGTGCACTCATCTTTTTAAGTTCACCACCCATCCGCACGAGTGTGCAGTGGACCACGCTGACCTGAGTTACATCCTTGCTGTCTCCATCAGAAATTTTTAGCTATAAGCTGCTGACCTGAAGTCCTCAGACATGTGGGTGAATAAATTCAAGTCACTGAATGAAGGTTTCAAAAGACTTGCACAACAGCAAGCAGAGTTGGCGAGCAAACACAAGTGGGGAGAAATGAAAATACTTCAACCCGTGGACCAGCTGATTGTCAAAACTTGGAACGTGATTCCCGTCATATAGCACACACTACAACATGTGAGTATTGCTGTATTGACAATATTTGGCTCTACATATGCATGTGAGCAGTCTTTCTCACATATAAAGAACATTAAGACCAACCTACAATCACATTTAACGGATGAAAGTCTCAACGCCTGCATGAAGCTTAACCTCACCACGTTTCAACCAGACTACAAAGCCATCAGCAAAACCATGCAGCACCAGTAGTCCCATTAATGTAAGAAGTACTTTATTCATCATTGGTTAGCAACAGCATAACAACGTTATTAAAAAGAATTCAGAGAGTTATTGTACTTTAAAAGTGTTGGTCTTACATATAATGCACACATTTACTTGTATTTAGTATTAAACATATTGTATGGCTCTCACAGAATTACATTTTAAAATATGTGGCATTCATGGCTCTCTCAGCCAAAATGTTCTTGGCCCCCGTTATAGATGGTATATTATAGTACACTTGAACCATATAATCTTATTAATGAATGTCACCTCAATCAATTTGTTCTTTTTTAATATTTAAAAAAGAAAACAGAAAAAGTTCAAATAAACATCCTGACTTTTCTCCTCAAGGAACTCTGAAAAGAATAATAAACAAAGCCCAAAATCAGCAGAAAGAAAGAAACAACAGTGATCAGAGCAGAAATAAATAAAAGGGACCAGAAAAATGATAGAAAATAACAATGAAACCAAACTAGTATTTTAAAAACATAAACAAAATTGACAAACTTTAGCACGTCTAAGAAAAAAAAGAGCAAAGACCAAAATCGGAAGTGAGAAATGAGACATTACAACTGATATAATAAAAATACAAAGGATCATAAGAGACCACTAAGTACAATGATCTGCCAAGAAACTGGATAATCTAGAAGACAGATAAATTCCCAGAAATACACAATTATCAAAAACTGAATCATGAAAAAAATAGAAAATCTATAGAGACCAATAATGAGTAAGGATATTGAATCGGTAATCTGAAACCTCCCAACAAATAAAAGCCTAGGTCTGCACAGTTTCACTGGTGAATTACACCAAACATTCAAAGAATAATTAATGCCATATCCCAATATCTTACAAAAAAATAAAGAGGAAGGAATGCCTCCAAGCCCATTTTACAGCGCCAGCATTACCCTGATACCAAAGCCAAATAAAACCATTACAAGAAAATAAAACTGTAGGCCAATATATCTGATGTATATAGATGCAAAAAAATTCAGCAAAATATCAGCAAACCTTCTTCAATAGTACGTTTAAAAGATCATACATCATGATCAAATGGAATTTATCCCTGTTTCCTTCTGCCTTTGTTTTAGTGAGCATTTTGCTTTATGTATTTTGTGCATATGTATTTATAATTATAATATTTCAAAGAATTAGATGGATTGACCCTTCTGCCATTATAAAATGTCCTTTGTTTTTACTAACTTTGTCTTTTGTCTGATATGCATGTAGTTATTTCAGCTGTCTTTAGTTGCTGTTTGTGTTATATGTTTTTTGTTTTCTGGTTTTTGGGGTTTTTTTAAATTAAGTGAGAGGCAGGGAGGCAGAGATGGACTCCCACATGTGCTCCAACCAGTATTCACTCGGCAAGCCCTTACCAGGCAATGCTTTGCCCATCTGGGGCTGCTGCTCAATTGCTCGGCAACTGAGCTATTTTATAGTGCCTGAGGCTGACGCCATGGAGCCAACTTTGCTGGAAATCATTCAAGCAATGGCTGCAGGAGGGGAAGAGAGAGACAGATGGAAGGAGGGGGAGAGAAGCAGATGATCACTTCTCCTGTGTGCCCTGACCAGGAATCAAACCTAGGATTTCCACATGCCAGGCAATGCTCTACCCCTGAGCCAACTGGCCAGGGCTAATTATATGTTTTTAATCCTTTTATTTTAAATTTATTTGTGTCTTGGAATCGGTAGTGTGTCACTTTGTACCTATTTGTGTATATTTATATTAGTGAATTCTACTGAACATTTAAGGAAGAAGTAATGCTAATCCCTCAAAAACTCTTCCAAAAAAGCCAGAAGGGAACTCTTCACAACTCATTCTGTGAGGCCAGTATTCCCCAGATATAAAAAACCAGGCCAAAAAAATCACAATAAAGAGTGGGTACACATGGTTTTGTTTGGGAAGCAATGAAAGTGTTCTGAAATTACGAAGTGGTGATGGTTGCACAGGTCTGAAAGTAATAATAAAGACTACTAAATTTTACACTTGGAAGGGATGAATTTTGAGATGTATGAATCATATTACAACAAAGGTGTTATGCATTTTTTATTCTTGTTCATTCTTACTAATCCTTCAGGTTTCAGTGAACTGTCCTTTCCCTTTCTCTACAAGGCATGGTAAATACCAAGTTATTTGATGCTGTGACACAGTGAAGTAATCCCTTCATAATACCTATCACAATTGCAACAAACAACTATTTGTATAATATTTAACATCCACCTTCCACAAGACATCGTGACAGCCACAAGTGCAGAGACCAAGTCTATTTTTTTCTACCTCCGCCATTTCCAGCCCTAGTTAAAAATGAAAAATAACAATAAAAAAGGAGAGAAGAGGGAAGGCAAATAGAAAATGAGGGAGGGAGTGGATTTCTCCCTCTGTTTCCTCTCAAGCTCAACACACTGACAACTGTTTCCTTTTGTGCATCGGATCATGAACTATTACCTCAGAAACAGAACCTGTATATCTCAGAAAAAAAATATAGAATAAAATATATAAAATAGAGTAGGTAGAGCCAGAGAGGAAAAAGAGTGAAAGCTCTTAAAATTACTTCATTAGAGATCCAAATGAAACTTCTGTATAGATAGATAGATGATATAGATATCTACATATAGATATATACACACACATATATATATTACATGCACACACACATATTAGTATGTTATTTCTTTTTTTTCTACTTTTTTTGTGTGACAGAGATAGAGAAAGGGACAGATAGGGACAATCAGAATGGGAGAGAGATGAGAAGCATCAATTCTCAGTTGCGGCACCTTAGTTGTTCATTGATTGCTTTCTCATATGTGCCTTGACAAGGGGGATAGAGGGGGGTGGGGTCTACTGCAGACTGAGTGACCCCTTGCTCAAGCCAGCGACCTTGGGCTCAAGCTGTTGAGCCTTGCTTGCTCAAGCCAGATGAGCCCATGCTCAAGCTGGCGATCTCTCGGGGCCTCAAACCTGGGTCCTACGCATCCCAGTCCAACACTCTATCCACTGCGCCACCGCCTGGTCAGGCTCAGTACATTATTTCTAGCAGAGGTATTCTAACAAAATGATGAATTAATTATTTTAACTAACAATTTAAAGCAGAGGTCCCCAAACAACGGCCCGTGGGCCGCATGCAGCCCCCTGAGGCCATTTATCCGCCACCCCCCTGCAATTCTGGAAGGAGCACCTCTTTCATTGGCCATCAGTGTATGGAGTACTGTATGTGGCGACCCTCCAGCGGTCTGAGAGACAGTGAACTGGCCCCTGTGTATAAAGTTTGGGGACCCCTGATTTAAAGTCTCATCATTGTTGCAAACCATCTAGATTTGTTATAGTCTACATGCAAAGAGTTATATAAAGCACTTTAATATTTAAATATAACTATTTAATATCAATTTTTTTCAGAAACATTCACAGGACTTCAAAATAGAATATCTATCAAGTAAGAAGTTTCACTACGAAATAAGCATGAAAAATTGCAATAGTGACAAAGGACTGCAAAGAGCTGGGAACTCTGGAAAGGCTGCTGAATGCCTTCTGTACTGAAACCACAAGTGTCGCAGTGACTAACTAACACATTGCAGTTATTTGGAAAAATAATTTTTTTCAAGGAATCAAGCAGTCTCCTCTCAACCTTGTTTCCACTCTCTATGCATGTACTGCTTTCTTCCCCAAATCATTCTCATCACTCACATTGAGAACTTTCCATTCAGCAAACTCACAATCTATGCCCATCACCTCAAACATCTTCTTTTCTTCTTCACCTATGACATTTGAATCTTCCTCTTTCAAAAGAACAATGCAAGTTTCAGCAGAGCAAAACAATTCTGCTCTGTCTAGCCCAGAAGGTCTTTTAAGCTCTGTACTTCCTTAGAATATATTCATCTGCCATGTATCAAAATTACCTGAAGAGCATTTTATTAAACATAGGGACCTGTTTTAAAACTACTGACTCAGTAGGTAATTTGAAGACCTGTACCTTTTAAAACCTTCCACTGCTCTACAAATCTGCCTTTAAAAACCATTCTTCTACACCACATCTGCTTGAGCTAGATTTTAAACATTTTGTTCTGTAAAGGCAAAAATTACAATCCTGTTATATCTCCCCCAGTCTCAGCACCTGCTAGAACGGCTATCATCAAAAACAGAAAACAAGTGTTGAGGAGGATGTGGAGAGCTGTGAACACTTATGCACTGTTGGTGGGAATGTAAGTTGGCTCAGCCACTATGGAAATCAGTATGGCGGTACCTCAAAAAGTTAAAAATAGATCTAACATATGATCTAGCAATTCCACTTCTGGGTATTTACCCAAAGGAAATGAAAACAGGATACTGAAGAGATATATATGCCCTCCCATTTTCAAAGCAGCATTATTAACAAACAACTAAGACATAGAGACAACCTAAGCGCATGTCAACAGATGAATGGATAAAGAACATATATATGGTCCGCATACAAAATGGCATATTATTTGGTTGAAAAAGGACATCCTGCCATTTGCAACATCATGGATGTACCCTGAGAACATTATTCTAGGCCTTGTCCAGTTGCTTCAGTGGCAGAGCGTCAGCCCAGCATGTGGATGTCCCAGGTTCAATTCCCGGTCAGAGCACACAGGAGAAATGCCCATCTGCTTCTTCACCCCCCTCCCCCAATTTCTCTCTCTCTTTCCCTCCTGTAGCCATGGCTTGACTGGAACAAGTTGGCCCCACGCATTAAGGATGGCTCCATGGCCTCCGCCTCAGGCTCTAGGAAGAGCTCAGTTGCTGAGCAATGGAGTAATGCCCCAGATGGGCAGAGCGTCTCCCCTTAGCAGACTTGCCAAGTGGATCCAGGTTGAGGCGCATGTGGTGGTCTGTCTCTCTGCCTCCCCTCCTCTCACTGAATAAAAGAGAGAGAGAGAGAGAGAGAGAACATTACTCTAGGTTATATAAGTCAGACATAAAAAGTAAAATTTTGTATGATTTCACTTTTTTTTGTGACAGAGAGAGGAACAGATAGGGACAGGCAACAGAAAGGGAGAGAGATGAGAAGCATCAATTCTTCGTTGTGGCACCTTAGTTGTTCATTGATTGCTTTCTCATATGTGCCTTGACCGGGGGCCTTCAGCAGACCGAGCAACCCCTTGCTCAAGCCAGCAACCTTGGGCTCAAGCTGGTGAGCCTTGCTCAAACCAGATGAGCCCACGCTCAAGCTGGAGACCTCGCGGTTTCGAACCTGGGTCCTCTGCATCCCAGTCTGACACTCTATCCACTGTTCCACTGCCTGGTCAGGCTGTATGATTTACTTTTACGTGAGATTTAAAAATGCCAAATATGCAAATGGAAAGCAAAATGGTGGTTACCAGGAGGTAGGGGAATAGGACAGATGTTGCTTAGAGTACAAACTCACATGAGTAGTAAAAAAGCCCTAGAGATCATCTGCACAGTTTGGTGAATACAGACAACAATGTTGTATTACAATCAAACTTGCTAAGAGACTAGATCTTAATTATTTCAGCCACTAAAAAGAAATTATAGTTATGTGACTCCAAAGAGGTGTTAATTATTGCTATGATGGTAATCATATTAAAATATGTAAATATATCAAATTAACATGTTGTATACCTTAAATTTACACAATGTTATATGTCAAATATATTTTTTATTTTTTAAAAAAAGAAAGTCTTTTCCTATAGCAACAGTAAAGGGGTATTCACCTATATTTTCTTCTAGTACTTACTTGCATGGTTTCATTCTTTACATGTAGGTTTCTCATCTATTTATGGTTTAGTTTTGTATATTGTGCAAGATATGATTGACATTGTTTTCCAAATAGCTACTTTGTTGCTCCAGTGCCATTTATTGGAAGATTTAACTTTATTCTACTGATTTAAGATGCCACCTTTGTCACATGCTATGTGTATTTGGGCCTGATTCTGGAGTTTCCCTTCTATTACATTAGTCTACTTATCCACTCAAGCGCTAGAACACGCTGTCTTGATTATCAAGGAGTCAGAGTATGTCTTCCTATCAGTATTGGTTACTCAGATGGCAGCCTTTTAACTCCATCTCCCTGTGGGCTCCGTAATTATTTATACTGCAGTGCTGGTCAATACTGAGATGAATTACTACAGGTCAGGTGCCTGTAGAATTCACCCAGTCTTGCCTGATCTGTGGTGGCACAGTAGATAAAGCATTGACCTGGACTCCTGAGGTCACTGATTCGAAACCCTGAACTTGCCTGGTCAAGGCACATATGGGAGTTGATGCTTCCTGCTCCTCCCTTCTCTCTCTCCTCTCTAAAATGAATAAAATACTTTAAAAAAAAGAAAAGAATTCACCCAGTATTCCAGATCCAGGCTTTGACAAAATTATATACATGCTATCATGGAAGATAAACACATATAATTAACTTGGTTCACAGGAATGTCAAGAAAGACAAGTAGAAAATAAAGTTGGCTTTAAAATATTCTAAGGACAATAAAGCAGAATCTTCCCTGTATGTATGGAGCAAGGAGACAGAGCTGTGCTTCCTGCTGGGAGCCCTGATGGAAATGATAGCAAATACTGTGAGAACAGCGTATCAGTTCCTATCGTGCTCACATCTTCTTTACCACAGAGAACAGGGCACCACTCATCTTTAGTGTTTGTGCAAATTGGAGAAAAGCCTTCCTTTCTCAAGACACTTCACATCCCCTGCTAGAAAACCATCATAATCAATATATACATCATTATATGTGAGATAGGTATAATTAATATATATTATATATTTCTTAAATGTATAGGTAATAAATATATACATTAATACACAATTATATAATTATAATATATACTCACATATAATGATTTTAAATATCTATTAAGTATAATACATATTAGCATATATAATGTATTCTTGACATAAATATACTAATCTATGGGGTCTACCTTGTGAATGACACTTCCTAGAGTTGAGCAGAGAACATCTTACCCAACCACACACATTGGTTATAAAAGAAAATTATCATCTATATTTGATAAAAATGATTACAGTCAAGGGGGACTGGAAGGCTACGTAAGAGAGCTAAGGAGGTCATACGTGGCAGGAAGGCAGGTGGTCAAGGCTCACAGACAAGAAACGTACTCTCAGGCCTCTGCAGGAGCTCATAGTTGTGATAACAGTGTGCAGATGCACTACAGTGGTCCCTGAACACCCGTGGGTGGCAGGAGCTTCCAGGAAAAAAGAATGGAGACAGGAATTTTGAAGAGATTCAAATTGTAAAGAACAGTGATTTTCAATCTTTTTCATCTCATGGCACATATAAACTAATTATTAAATGTCTGCAGCACACCAAAAAATATATTCTATTTTGTGACAATCTGACAAAAAAAATTTATAATTTTGATTCATTCACACCAGATGGCTATAGTCTTATTGGCTGTTGTCATTTTTTTTACTTGACAATCTAAGGGAAAAGAAGTCACTGCCCTTTCTAGATCATGGCTCCCTTAAAATCAAATCAAGCTAAACTACCCTTACTGCTAAATGTCTGCAGCACACCAAAAAATATATTCTATTTTGTAACAATCTGACAAAAAAAATTTATAATTTTGATTCATTCACACCAGATGGCTATAGTCTTATTGGCTGTTGTCATTTTTTTTACTTGACAATCTAAGGGAAAAGAAGTCACTGCCCTTTCTAGATCATGGCTCCCTTAAAATCAAATCAAGCTAAACTACCCTTACTGCCTTTTTTCCTTTACTTTTTTCATTGATTTGAAAGAAAGAGGAAGGGGAGAGAGAGAGGGATAGAGGAAAGGAGAGAGGGTGGAGGATGAGGAGAGGGATGGGGAGATAGGTGGGGGGAGAGAGGGAGAGAGGGAAAAAGAGGGAGGGAGAGGGAGGGAGGGAGGGAGGGAGAGAGAGGGAGGGAGGCAGAAAGGGAGGGAGTGAGAGTGGAAGGGAGAAAGGGAGGGAGAAAGAAAGAGAAAGGAAAGTAGGTAGGGAGAAAGAGGGAGAGAGGAGGGAGAGGCGGGGAGAGGTAGGGAAGGAGAGAGAGAGAGGGAGAGATGAAGGGAAGGGGAGATAGGGAGGGAGGGGGAGAGTAAGGGCAGGAGGGAAAGAGAAAGAGGGAGGGAAAGAGGTAGGGAGAAAGGGAGGAAGAGGAAAGGGGAGAGGGGGAGAGGTAGGGAGGGAGACAGAGAGAGGGAAGGAGAGAGGGAGTAGGAGAGAGGGTGAGAGAGAGAGAGGGAGGGAGAGAGAGAGAAACAGAGAGAGGGAGAAAGGGAGAGAGGGAGGGACAAAAAGAGGGAGGGAGAGAGAGAAGGAGGAAAGAGGAAGAGAGAGAGGGAGGAAGAGAGAAAGGGAAGGAGAGAGGGAGAGAGGGGGAAGAGGGAGGGGAGAGAGGGGAAGAAAGGGGGAAGGATGGGGAGAAGGGAAGGGAGATGGGAGGGGAAGGGAGAAAGGGGTAGAGCAGGGGAGAGAGGGGGAGAGGGGGAGAGGAGACAGTGGAGAGAAGGGAGAGGGAGGAGAGGTAGAGAGGGAGGGAATGAGAGAAGAAAGGAGTGAGGGAGGGGGAAGAGAGGAGGGAAGAAGCATACACTTTTTTGTTTCACTTAGTTGTTTCATTCAGTTTTGTACTCATTGGTTGATTCTCATATGTGCCCTAACCAGGGATCAAACCTGCAACCTCTGTGCACTAGGACAATGCTCTATCCCCTGAGTCACCTGTCCAGAGCCCCCAACGCCTTCTCAATAAGTGGCCACCTACCACACCCCTTCTTTTTATGCATGCAACAGACATTTTCTGAGAGACAGAAAATTTTCTTGGACAAATTGGGATTTCAGTCACACTACATTTTTTATAATTCATCATAATGAATTCTTCCCCAAGACAAAGGAATGTGGTCTAGTTAAGGGTAGAGCTTCAATAAAGTTATTTTTTTTATTATTGATTTTAATTTATTGTGTTTACATAGATTCAAGTGTCCCACCGAATACATTCCCCCACCCCCGTTTTCCCCTCAACATACCCCTTGCCACCCATCCTTAACACCCTCCCCCCTTCCCTCCAGGATTTGCTTTCCTGCATTCTATAACACTGTGTTATGTATGTATAATTTAACCAACCTCTTTCCCTTCTCTGATCCCATCCAATCATCCCCTTTCCCTCTGGTCCCTTTGATCCCGCCTCTGCCTCTATTCCGCTCCTCAGTTCACATTGTTCATTAGATTCCTCAAATGAGTGAGGTTATATGATATTTTTCTTTCTCTGCTTGACTTATTTCATTTAGCATAATAGTTTCCAGGTCCATCCATGTTGTTGCAAAAGGAAAGATTTCCCTCTTTTTCATGGCCACGTAGTATTCCATTGTGTATATGTACCACAGCCAGTGAAGTTTTTCTTTAGGGAGGTCTCTTTATGTATGATGTAGAAAGCATCTGTGCTGCAAAACATGTTGCAGAGTGGAAAAGAATTTTTAAAGATTAAAACAGTGTATGTAACATCACCAACTATATGTGGAGGGACAATATCTGTGACATACACATAGTCATTTCTGGAAGGATATAAAAGAATGTACTACCTTCCTTTGGGAGTAATAAAAATGGACTGAGTGGGACAGAGATAAGAAAAAATCTTTGTGCTATATGACTACATAACTTTTAAAAATCATGTGAATGGGAAGGGGCAAGATGGCGATGGAGTAAGCAGACGTACCAACTTCCAACACCCAGAACCAAAGTGGATTATAACTTGATTTTAAGAACCATCACCAGGAAAAACCAATGCTGAACGGGACTGAGAAAACTCTTCAACCAGGGAACACTGAAGAAGCCACATTGAGACTGGTAGAAAAAGCAAAAATGCAGAAAGGGCTGCCCAGCTCCCCAGAGCTAAAGGTAGCACACAGAGACTCGGGTGCTGGGAAGAGAGGTCAGTGGAAGGGAAGGGACCTGGGTCCCAGAAACAAAGCCCCAGCCTGCATCCCCAGAGCCTAGAAGAGGCATATGGATAGTATTTAGCTGGGAAACAGGTTAGGATACTGTTTGTGAGAAAGAGACAGTTGTCTCAGACCCAGGATTCTCCTTAAAGGGATGGCGCAGAAAACCTCTCTCACAACCACTCACCCAGGACTCTGGGAGACAGGGAGAGAGGAGAGGACCAGAGCAGTGGGAAGAGAGTGCGGTCTGGAAGGCTCAGGGAGAAAAACTTTGAGGGACAGCCACCCTAACCCTGGGCTGAGTCACTCCACAAATCTGAAACAATATTTCCCCTGAAAACAGCAAGGGGAAGCAGGACACCAGCCAAACAGGCTCCCCTGTGGCAATCAGAGCACAGCCACTTAGAAGGAAGGAGCTTTCAGGACTACAGTATGAAGTGTTAGGGTCTGAGTTGCAGCGCCCCCACCCACACTGCTGAGGACTTGCGGGATAGCGGGAGGCAGGGGGACGTGGACGTGCGATTTCGCAGGCAGGGGCAGAGGCCGAGCTGGCGGGCGTGAGCTCGGTCTAGCCCAGCCAGGGCTAAGGGGACGTGCAAAATTGGTCCGGCAGCTGCAGGCCACCTGCGACCCCAACTCTGGGGGGAAAGGGGTAGCCCGGAAAGGGCAGAGACCTACTGCAGGGCATAAGGGAATACGCGTGCAGCCGCACCTGGCATCCGAGGCTTGAAGCCCTGCCTGAAACGACTTTGCCCATGGAGGTGGGGCGGAAGCCCAGTGCAGGGCTGAGTGCATAGCAGCCGCCCCGCCAAGCCAAGGAGCCAAGGTTGGCAGCAGCAGGGCAGAGCCCGGGCTAGCAGCTGAGTGCGCATAAGCACCCCCTTCTGGCAGGAGGAACAGGCTGACAGAACCCACAGCTAAACAAAAGTACTCACCCTTGCACTTGGTACCCAGGCTTGTGGCCCAAGTGTGGTGCTCGGTCCCACCAGTGGGAAAGAGGCAAAGGCCGAGACAGGCTGAGGCTTATAGAGTCTGGTACGAGAACACAGTCCCCCCTGCGGAGCCGAGGCGGAGAACGCAGCAACAGTCGCAGTGGGCCGGCACCGGGAACACCCAACACAAGCGCCCTAAACAGAGGCAAAAGGGGTGGTGGACCTGCGGACAGACCACACCTAGGGAACACAGAGGAAACACCCATTAGACTCCAGTAGCCAAAACGCTTCTTACACACAGACAAAATGGGCAGGCAGAAAAATGCAACCCAAAATGAATCAAGAGAAATGCCCAGAGAAGGACCTGAATGAATCAGATATAACCAAACTACCTGCTGCAGAGTTTAAAATAATGATACTTAGGATGTTCAAAGAGCTTAGAGCAACTATGGATAGTCATTACGAACACCTAAATAAAGAGATAGCAAGTATAAAAAAGGAAATTGAAATAATAAAAAAGAATCAGACAGAAATGACAAATACAGTATCAGAACTGAAGACCACAATGGAAGAAATTAAAAGCAGGATGGATGAAGCTGAGGATCAAATCAGCGAGTTAGAGGACAAAATAAACAAAGGCACAGAAGCAGAGCAGAAAAAAGCAAAGAGACTCAAAAAATCTGAGGAAACTCTAAGGGAGCTCTGTGACAACATGAAGAGAAATAACATCCGCATCATAGGGGTTCCTAAAGAAGAAGAAAAAGAACAAGGGATAGAAACTTTGTTCAATCAAAGCATAGCTGAAAACTTCGCTAAATTAAGACTGGAAAACATTTCACACATTCAAAAGCACAGAGAACTCCATTAAAGAGAAACCCAAAGAAATCTACACCAAGACACATCATAGTTAAAATATCAAAGCTAATGAATAAAGAAAAAGTTTTAAAAGCTGCTAGAGAAAAGAAGGCTATCACCTACAAAGGAGCCCCCATAAGGATGACATCCGATTTCTCAACGGAAACACTTGAGGACAGAAGGGAATAGCAAGATATATTCAAAGTAATGCAGAACAAGAACCTACAACCAAGGCTACTCTATCCAGCAAGACTTACATTTAAAATTGAAGGAGAAATAAAGAGCTTACCAGACAAAAAAAAAAAAAAACCTCAAGGAATTCATTAAAACCAAACCAATTCTGCAAGAGATGCTAAGGGGCCTGTCATGAACAGTTCAAAGAAAGAAAAGAATATAGCAAAAGAAGAATACAGCTTTAAAGAATAAGATGGCAATAAACAACTACATATAAATAATAATCGTAAATGTAAACGGATTAAATGATCCAATCAAAAGATATAGGGTAGCTGTGTGGATAAAGAAACAAGACCCATACATATGCTGTCTACAAGAGACACACCTAAAACAGAAGATGCACATAGACTGAAAGTAAAAGAATGGAAAAAATATTTCATGCAAATGGAAATGAAAAAAAAAGCTGAGGTAGCAATACTTATATCTGACAAAATGGACTTTAAAACAAAGACGGTAGTAAGAGATAAAGAAGGACACTACATAATGATAAAGGGAACAATTCAACAGGAAGATATATCCATCATAACTATCTACACATGGAACATAGGAGCCCTGACATACATAATGCAGACTTTGATGGATATAAAGGGTGAGATTAACAGCAATACTATCATAGTAGGGGATTTCAATACCCCACTAACATCACTGGATAGATCCTCAAGAAAGAAAATTAATAAAGAAACAGCAGACTTAAAGGATACACTAGATCAACTCGATTTAATAGATATCTTCAGAACTTTTCACCCTAAAACAGTAGAATATACATTCTTTTCAAGCGCTTATGCTACATTCTCTAGGATAGACCACATGTTAGGACACAAAAGTGGTCGCAACAAATTTAAGAAGATTGAAATCATACCAAGCATTTTCTCTGATCACAGTGGCATGAAACTAGAAATTAACCACAAAAGAAAAACTGAAAAATACTCAAACACTTGGAAACTAAATAGCATGTTATTAATTGAGGAATGGATTAACAATGAGATCAAGAAGAAATAAAAATGTTTCTAGAAACGAATGATAATGAGCATACATCAACTCAAAATTTATGGGACACAGCAAAAGCAGTACTGAGAGGGAAATTCATTGCACTACAGGCATACCATTAGAAGCTAGCAAAAGCTCAAATAAACAACCTGACCCTGCATCTAAAAGAACTAGAAATACAACAGCAAATAAAGCCCAGGACTAGTAGATGGAAGGAAATAATAAAGATCAGAGTGGAAATAAATGACATAGAGGCTAAGGAAACAATACAAAGGATCAATGAAACCAGGAGTTGGTTCTTTGAAAAGGTAAACAAGATCGATGAACCTTTAACTAGATTCACCAAAAAAGAAAGAGAGAGTACTCAAATAAATAAAATTAGAAATGAGAGTGGAGAAATAACAACTTACACAAAGAAATACAAAGTATTGTAAGAAAATACTATGAAGAACTCTATGCCCAAAAATTAGACAACCTAGGTGAAATGGACAAATTTCTTGAATCATATAATCTTCCAAAAATCAATCTGGAAGAATCAGGACACCTAAACCAGTGGTTCTTAACCTTTTTTGAGATACCGAACCCACCAGTTTCATATGCGCATTCACTGAACACTTCTTTAGTGATAAATAAAATATGATTTTTTTTTCCAAATTCAAGACATAGGTATACATTGTTTTACTGGTGCACAAAATGAGCCATGCATGAACCTAACCTTGCTCAAAGAACAAAACCAACAAAGTGCATGAACTCACAACAAATTACAGTATTACTTTATTCTGGCCTCCACGGCAGATGCTTCTCCGAACCCCTGAGATCAACTCATCGAACCCCTAGGATTCGACAGAACCCAGGTTAAGAACCAGTGACCTAAACAGACCAATTATAATAAATGAGATTGCAACAGTTATCAAAAAACTCCCAACAAAGATAAGTCCTGGGCCTCATGGCTTCAAAAGTGAATTCTACCAAAAATTCAGAGAAGCACTAACTTCTATCCTCCTCAAGCTATTTCAAAAAATTCAAGAGGAAGGAAGACTTCCAATCTTCTTTTCTGAGGCGAGCATAATCCTGATCCTGAAACCAGGCAAAGACAAGACAAAGAAAGAAAATTATTGGCTAATATCCCTGATGAATTTAGATGCTAAATTTTCAACAAAATATTACCCAACTAGATCCAGCAATATATGAAAAAATCATATACCATGATCAAGTGGGATTTACTCTGGAGAGGCAAGGCTGGTTCAATATTTGCAAATCAATCAATGTGATTCATGACATAAACAAAAGGAAGGACAAAAATCACATGATAATTTCAATAGATGCAGAAAAAGCATTTGATAAAATCCAGTACCCATTCATGATCAAAACTCTCAGTAAAGTGGGAATACAGGGAACATTCTTTAACATGATAAAGGTCATCTATGACAAACCCATAGCAAACATCATACTAAATGGGCAAAAAATTAAACGCAATCCCCTTAAGATCAGGAAACAGGTATGGGTGCCCCCTTTCACCACTCTTATTCAACATAGTTCTGGAAGTCTTAGCCACAGCAATCAGACAAGAAGAAGAAATAAAAGCATCCAAATTGGAAAAGAAGAAGTAAAAATCTCCTTATTTGCAGATGATATGATATTTTATATAGAAACCCCTAAAGTCTCAGTCAAAAAACTACTGGACCTGATAAATGAATTCAGCAACGTGGCAGGATATAAAATTAATACTCAGAAATCAGAGGCATTTTTATATACCAACAATGAACTGTCAGCAAAAGAAATTAAGGAATAAATCCCCTTCACTATTGCAACAAAAAAAAATAAAGTACCTAGGAGTAAATTTAACCAAGGAGGTTAAGGACTTGTACTCGGAAAATTATAAAACATTGATAAAAGAAATCAAGGAAGATACAAACAAGTGGAAGCATATACCGTGCTCATGGCTAGGAAGAATAAACATCATTAAAATGTTTATATTACCCAAAGCAATTTATAAATTCAATGCTATATCAATTAAAATACCAATGACGTACTTCAAAGATATAGAACACATATTCCAAAAATTTATATGGAACCAAAAAAGAACATGAATAGCCTCAGCAATCTTAAAAAGAAAAAGTAAAGCAGGAGGAAGCACTCTTCCGGATATCAAGGTATACTACAAGGCCACCGTACTCAAGACAGCCTGATACTGGCATAAGAACAGGAACACAGATCAATGGAACAGAACAGAGAACCCAGAAATAAACCCACACCTTTATGGACAACTGATATTTGACAAAGGAGGAATGAACATACAATGGAGTAAACACAGCCTCTTTAATAAATGGTGTTGGGAAAATTGGACATCTACCTGCAAAAAAATCAAACTAGACCATCAACTTATACCACTCACAAAAAAAACTCAAAATGGATAAAAGACTTAAATGTAAGCCGTGAAACCATAAGCATCTTAGGAGAAAACATAGGCAGTAAGCTCTACAACATTGTCGCAGCAATATATTTGCCGATTGATTTCCATGGGCAAATGAAATAAAAGGCAGGATAAACAAATGGGACTATATCAAACTAAAAAGTTTTTGCACAGCTAAAGACAATAAGAACAGAATAAAAAGACAAACCATACAATGGGAGAACATATTCAACAATACGTCTGATAAGGGGTTAATAACCAAAATTTATAAAGAACTTATAAAATTCAACACCAGGAAGACAAACAATCCAATCAAAGAATGGGCAAAAGAAATGAATAGAAATTTCTCCAAAGAGGACATACAGATGGCCAATAGGCATATGAAAAAATGCTCAACATCACTAATCATTAGAGAATTGCAAATTAAAACCACAATGAGATATCACCTCACAACAGAATGGCGCTCATCAGCAAAACAACACAGAATAAGTGCTGGCAAGGATGTGGAGATAAGGAAACCCTTCTGCACTGCTGGTGGGAATGCAGACTGGTACAGACACTGTGGAAACAGTATGGAGATTCCTCAAAAAATTAAAATTCCAACTGCCTTTTGACCCAGCTATCACACTTTTAGGAATATACCCTAAGAACACCATAGCACTGTTCGAAAAGAAGAAATGCGCCCCCATGTTCGTGGCAGCATTGTTCACAATAGCGAAGATCTGGAAACAGCCCAAGTGTCAGTCAGAAGACGAGTGGATTAAAAAGCTTTGGTACATATATACCATGGAATACTACTCAGCCATAAGAAATGATGACATCGGATCATTTACAACAAAATTGATGGACCTTGATAACATTATAAGTTATTTTACGGAGTGAAATAAGTAAAACAGAAAGAAACTGAGAACCACATGATTTTATACATAGGTGGCACATAAAAACGAGACTGAGACATGGACAAGAGTGTCGTGTTTACGGGGTGGAGTGAGGGAAGCGAGGGGGAGAAGGGGGAGGGGAGGGGAAGGGCACATAGAAAACCAGATAGAAGGTGACAGAGGACAATTTGACTTTGGGTGATGGGTATGCAACATAATTGAATGACAAGATAACCTGGAGATGTTTTCTTCGAACATATGTACTCTGATTTATTAATGTCACCCCATTAAAATTAATTGAAAAAAAAACTTAAAGACACCATGAACAGAATAAAAAGACAACGCACACAATGGGAGAACATAAAAATAAATCATGTGAATGTATTACTTACTCAAAATAAACAGAATCGTACATAAATATGATTAGGCAGACTCATGGCTCACTTAGAAAACATATGGAAAGTATTGCTGAGGGCCTGATGCGCATCTACCAATAGGGGCGACCCTAACGATAGCCTTCCCTAGCAACGGAGCCTCATCAAACACTAAAGAATCACACTGAAAGTGAGCTTGAACCACGTAAAGCCCTGGTCAATGAGCATAAAGTATCAGTTATGCAAAATGAATAAGTTCTAGAGATCTCCTATACAACACTGTACTATAATTAATCAGACTGCATTGTACACTTTAAAATGCGTTGAGAGTGGATCTCATGTTGTGTTCTTACCACAAGAAAATAAAAAATTTTAAATAACCAATTAAAAATCTTTATTTTTCAATTACAGTCAGCATTCAATATTATATTAGTTTGAGGTGTATGGCATAGTAGTTAGACAGCTATATCACTTACAAAGTGACCTCCCAGTAAGTCTGCTACCCACCTGCACCATACAGTTATTACAATATTATTAACTATATTCCCTATGCTGTACTTTGCATCCCCATGACTAAAAAAATAATCTATTTAAGTTATTAAATAAATAGCTAGGCTGAATCAGTTCTGCACTTCTTTATATGAACCAGGAGGGGAAAAGGTTAGCAGGTGAATCCCAGGGAGGGCGTTTGGTTTGAGTGTAAAATGAGAAAGTAATAGGACCTTGTGGATAAAAAGAAGTAATCAGGCCCAAAATATACCAAAAACTAATCCAAGCCTAAGAGAAATTACATGAACAATTTAATAATATTAAGAGTCACAAAACTCATGAAACATTAAGCCTACTCATGTAAGTCAAAAGCTGGCAATATTGTTACAAAACTGGCTTTCAGAGTCATTTCCAGTGAATGTTTTTCCAGGCTGAAAAATTTTAAAATATCTGATGACTATAAAAATTCAACTCACCAAACTTCATTATTGGGGGTAAAAAATTACATTATTAATCATAGAGCAGTCTAATATTAATTACATGAAGGTTTCATAACTCAACTTTCACCTGCTTTCTCCACTTTCCACCTGTTACATACTTTGCCACAGAAAGTCTACCTTTGTTCTTTTGATTTCCAGTTAATCATATTAGAATAAAGCTGTTAATGAAAGATACTTCTAGCCCTGGCTTGTTGGGTCAGCAGTAGAGCATCGGCCTGGCGTGTGGATGTCCCAGGTTCAATTTTCAATCAGAGCATACAGGAGAAGCAACCATCTGCTTCTCAATCTCTCTCCCTCACCCTTCTCTATCTGTCTCTCTCTTCCCTCCCACAGCCATGATGGTTGGAGCAAGTTGGCCCTGGGCACTGAAGATGGCTCTATGGCCTCACCTCAGATGCTAAAATAGCTCAGTTGTTGAGCAACAGAGCAGCAGCCCCAGTTGGGCAGAGCATCACCTGGTAGGGGGCTTGCTGGGTGGATCCCAGTCAGAGCACATTGCGAGTCTGTCTTTCTGCCTCCCCACTTCTCACTTAAGAAAAAAAAGAAAGATACTTCTAGAACTTGATATTATTTACAGTCCTAGTGAGCTAGAATTTTAGCGTATGACTATGTTAAGGTATAACCCAGGGAATTAAGTGTTGAAGCAACAGTATGTGAGTGTCTCCATATACTCTGGTATTAAAATCTAGGAATTTCAAAGTTCATTCACAGTGTGCAGCGTGGCGCAATGAGGAACCTGCCTACAACCATGTATGATAGCAAAGATCAAAACTGTGTGGACAAGGTCCCTGATTCAGAAACCTTTCCTCCTGTCCCTTTTGTTTTGTGAGTTATCATGATGATGGAGGGGACAGCCACTGGAGAGAGAACTTGGAAATTCCTCTTAGAAAATCCTGTGATGCTTTTCTTTCTGAATCAGGTGTAGACCAGAGCATTCAGTCCTTGATTCCTATGGAAACTGGGTTGTCATGCAGACCCTTGAGAGCCTGCCTCAGAGGGTCTGCCATATTTTAAGTTATCCCAGAGTCTAGGGGAGTGGTCTGACTATGAAGACTTAGCTTATCTGATGCCAGAACTGTCTTCCTTCTGATCTCAATGGCACCATGAGCTGGAGGGTTAATACTTGCTATTCAAGAGAATTTTACTTTAAATTCACAGAATTTTACTATGATACCTCAGAATCATTTCTCGATCTATCTTTAGTCTTCTGGGTCTTGATATGCCAGGAATTATGAAAGCATTTATACTTTGCCCCAAAATACCCCAGCCACACTATACCTAGCTCAGGATCATCACGGAGCTCAGGACACATGTTTTCCCTAAGGCTTTCTGCACACCATTAGAAGCATTTTTTGTCAGCTCAATGCACACATGCACACCAAAAAAAAAAAAAAACCAAAACATTTACATCAGGGAGAAAGAAAGGTAAAGGAAATCACTTACTTCTATTATACTTCAAAGTATTGTAATTACATTTACCTGAATGTATTGAACAAAGAAAGTCAAAGATAATATAAGCCCCAAACCCATTGTACAGGGTGGGGCAAAAGTAGGTTTACAGTTGTGAAGATGTGAAACAGAATTTATTCTTATATTATTACTTACTGGTCACTGTATCATTTCCCAAACCAATAACTATAAACCTACTTTTGCAATACCCTGTATACAAATCAGTCACATGATCCCTGATTTGGCATAAAAGCCTATTTAACAGTTCAATTTTTTTTTAACATACAAGCATCTTTTAAATATAGCAATGTTCTACCTGCTATGGGGGTACTCAACACTTAAATCATCAGATCTCTTCACTCTAGTGGGTCCCCACTGGTGTGGGGGGGGCTGGTGTTCACATGCCTAAATTTATCTGAATCAAAGCATAATTTACGTGACATGCTCTCAAACTTGAAGCTCCCATGAACTCAATCCAAAAACATTTTATATGATCCTAATGAAAGTCCATTCATATGAAAGTTGAGGTTTCCATTTTAGACAAAACAAACATTACCAAAACCCAAACTGGAGATGGCAGAAGTGAACCTGAGCTTGACCTTGGAAGTAAAGGACCTGCTTCTTCCCCAGGGTTTACCATCTCAGAAAATGGCACCCATTCCTTCGTTGTCCAGTCTCCAAAAACAAAAGTCATCCATGTTTCCTTTTTTATCTTCAATTCTCACATCCAATCCTTCTGCCCTTCTGTTTACTCTGCCCTCCACAAGCCAGGCTCCTTGACAAGCCCCTGCATTCAGCTCTCTGTCCAAAATATATCCCGATCTGTCCTCTCCCCTTATCTCATCACTTACCACCACAGTGTGAGCTACCAGTATCTTTTACAGAATTACTGCAATAGCTTTCTTACTGGTCTCAGGCTTCCAAGTTTTATTCCCCATAGTCTCCACAAAGCTGTCAGAGCAACCTTTTAAAATTGTGTTGGATACCTGTCTTTATAAACAAAATTTAGGGACATAATCATTTGTTTAAGTATTATCTATGGCATTTTCACAGCAGTGGCAGGTTGAATAGTTGCAGTACAGCCTACAAAGCCTAACTCACTAATTTCCCAGCTCTTATCAAAGTTTCCTAACTCCCCTCTCAAAGCACATCAGATCAGATCACACCCCCTTTCAAAACAAGCTCAATGGTTCCTCTTTACACTTGGAAGAAAATTCAAATCTCTTACTTTATCCTATAAGACCCAAAATGCTCATAACATGAGTATATGAAAGGAAGGGGAGTAAGGGGCACTGGTTCATCTGCTTAGGTCTCTTTTCTATGCCAAGGATACCACATTCAAACAGAGAGAAACATACAGCTAAAAACTCATTTTTAAGGTATTAGGGGAATTGCTTAGACGAGGTAGACATACCACAGGCATCAGAATTCTTTGGACTAGGATTTAATTCCCAGCTTCAACTTGCTGGATTTCCTTTTCCACATGCCAGTCTGGAGGAATATGATTTCTCTCAGACAGTGCGAGATGAGAGTAAGTGGGATTGTTTATGTAAACACACCGGCACACTGATCAAAAACTGTGATCATGTCCTTCCCACACCAAACTGAACACCCTTAACTCTTTAACCTGTCCACCCACAGGTCCTGGTTAGAGGCACATGTGCTGCAGAAACAAATAGAAATATATAAATAAATAGCATTAAAAAATTTTTATTGTCACAGATGTAAATTTCTACATTTTTTTTTCTTTTCTTTTCTTTTCTTTTTTTTTTTTTTGCTTAACTAAACGAACTATTTTCTTCGCCTGGAATTTACATTGTTTGAGAAAATCAAATTTAAGCTCTTCTTTGCCAACCAACCAAGATGCAGTTACATGATAGCATTTTCACTTTGGAATTGTTTGTTTTGATAAAAGCTTGGCAGGTGCCATAATGTAGCTAACAGAGGCTTCACTATTATTTTGAATCCAAGCAAATGCTTTATGGATATCTCTGTTACTTTAAGATACATGAAAACAGAATTATTTCTGCAACATCTCAGCTATGAATACATATTGGTTTAGCTCATCCTGAGCCATTAGTCAGGAAATAGAGTCTGGAAGGAAACACTTCAAGTTTGTGAACTTGCTTCTGGTTCAGGTTATTTTAAGACAGGATTCCAGAAAGACCAATCAGCTGTCTTTGGCTTACACTGTAGAGTCACACTGTGTCAGCACTGCATAGGAAGCAGACCTTGAAACAGGATTTGAGTGCAAGTAATTTATCTGGGGCATAATTCTAGAAAATGCTAGTGGCAAAAATAGAGAATGAGGCAGGGAAACAATGAAGGGCAAGTTACTACTACAGGTATGTAGAGCTTAATATCATGGAGAAACTCAGAGAACCAGAGTACAACCAAATTACTTCCTGAGGGGTGAAAGAGGCAAGGTATTTATACACTGACCACAGTAAATCACTGGGTGATGGCTATTCTCAGAGGACATTAATTCTCTGACACTGTGGGCAAAGTGCACACAACAGAAAGGCCCAAAGGGCTATAGGAGGGACATGAACAGCATCTGCCACACAAGCAGTCGGAGTCACCAGACCTGACTGGGTACATGCAACCCTGCTCCAATTTAATGTTGAGGCCAAGGTTCAGAAAGGAGATGAGGACAATGTTAGGACTAGGAATATTGATTCACTCATCAACTATTAATTGATGGCCTATTATAAGACAGAGGACAATCATGAACACAACTTTTACAGTCCTTGTTCTCTGTCCCACCCATGCCCTTCTGTACACCCTCTGCAAGCCAGGCTCCTTCTCGGGCCCATGCATCCTCACAGGTGTTGGCTGATGCCCTTCTCCCCTGAAAGTTCCCTTTCCTTCTAAGCCCCAGTCAACACTCAGCAACCTGTGTTCCTGTAAAATGTTATATGCATACATCTCTACTACAGTATGTCAAGGTGTACTTTAATCAGTTCTTTCATGTCTACCTGCCTCAGCCAGGCTCTAGGCTCCATGGGGGCATAGAGACTATAAGCACCCAGCACAAAGTAGATGCTCAATAAATGACTAATTGAGTTGAACAAAAGGAAAGTCCAAGAAGGACATATCAAATCAGAATAATGGCATTTTCACCTGACCTGTGGTGGGGCAGTAGGTAAAGCATCGACCTGGAATGCTGAGGTCGCTGGTTCAAATCCCCAAGCTTGCCAGGTCAAGGTACATATGAGAAGCAACTACATGCTGATGCTTCCTGTTCCTCCCCTGCTTCTCTCTCTCTCTCTCTCTCTCTCTCTCTCTCTCTCTCAAATAAATAAATAAAATCTTTTCTTAAATTATGGCATTTTAAATAACAGAATATATTTTAAAACATGCAAATATGGTCATAAATTATTTTAAATATACACATATATAGAAAAAGTCTGGACATATAATATTCAACCACATTTTAACAGTGAACTTTGTCTTTGGTTTATCTCTAGTTTCTAATTTTACTGCCATAAAGGAATATTACCTATATGATTTAAAAGTTAAACATGCCTTTGAGATCAACAGAAGGCTCAATGATAAAAATCAGGGGAGACTTACTGCATCCTGACCCCAGTTTCCCAGACTTCTCATCCCTCTCGTAAGCAGCCCCAGCTTTACAAACTGAGTTACTGATTATTTGCAGAACATGAAACAAGGCGTATAAGGCAAAATAATTCAAACTCCAATCTAGAATATCCATCTCTGCCTAGAATATCCATTTAGAAAGATTAGTTAGTGATCATCTTCAAACTCCTAATTGTTCAAATGGAAATATCAAACATTAAAGAAACAAAACATTTTAATCCAGGAGTCATTATTTCAATGAGCATGTCAATTCGGATAGATTGGGAGTAGCTGCTAAAAATGCTATTTGAGGACTCAGGTGCCACAGTAAGGTTCAATAATAGAGAAATTTGTGGTTGATTAGTAATGTCTGCCAGGGCAACAGTATGGAAGAGAGAGCCTATGCACCATTCTGTCCTTAAGTCCTTAGCAGTGGCAGGACAACCCAGCATTTATGATAGAAGCCACAGATGAAAGGGAAGTGATATGACACCAAAGAACATTTCTAATTTTATAATATAAGAAAGCTGACTTTGAAAAATGAAATGATTTTCTCAAAGTAACTAAAATGGTAAGTGATCAAAGATCAAGTCTAACCCCAAAATGAATACTCTTGACCACTATGCTATAGGCTCCTCCTTGGTGACTGCCCTTTTCCATTAGCCCAAAATGCCACCCCTCACTCGGCTCTGGAAGCTCTTCGCCTATAATAGCCATGGGGCTCTGCTTTTGATTTCAATGGCTAGTGCTCTTTGCCTTAGACACAAAGACACATGTCTCAGTCAGTCTCCTCTTTCAGGTTCTAAGTTTGCCAGTGCCTGAACCTTTACCACTGAATCTCTTTTATATGTCATTTGGCTCCAACCCTTCCTTTCAACCTGTGTGATTTATTCAAATGTGGAAAAATGACTCACAAGTTACACGAAGACAAACCCAGCTGTGTGCCAGAGATAATTGTTTCAGGGTAATTAAAATGAGCTATGGGCTGCCAAATTAAACACCGAAACATGACTCTGTACTTTCTCTCTTATCTGCCTAGTCCGTTCTCTGCCAAAGGAAACTGTTCGCTAGGATAGGGGCTCCCAGCCCTAATACATTAATCATCGCTGTTCAACAACCATATTAAATAACGGATCATCTCTGCGTAAGAGACTTTCCACAGTTCAAGAGAAAAATTCCGGTCTAAAATCAGAAGGTTCCAAGGTGACCACTTATGCCACTTGCCGTTGGTGAGCTCCCCTAAAAGCTGTCGCACACATCTAGAACCAACTGGAATGTCACAGGACAACGGGAGCAGTGAAAAAGGAGGAAGGAAGCAGCCCAGATAGAGGGAGGGGCTGAGCCTCAGAACAGATGCCCCTCCTCCCTGTCCCTTGCATTCACCCTCTGCCTCCTGTATAAGCTATCTCTATTTAGCGCAGGTCGTCTCCAGCAGGGACTCAGATGAAGATTCCTGTGTACATGCTTTACTAAGTACTCCCCAATGAAACCCACAGGGGTGAGGGAGGTAGGACAGGGCAGGAGACAGAGCCAGGTACACATGAGCTTTCAGGAAAAATCTCAGCCTGGTCTCACTAGGAGCTGAGAAACACCGGTTGTATCACAGTGTTGGAACCACGCAGAGGCAAGGCAACTGGGCTAGTACACATCTTAGTCAGTCATTGCTGAGGGCCATCGCTGTGTGGGAGTGAGGGTGTGGAGTAGGTGTATCTCCTGGCTTGGGATTTCCATCAGCCAAGGATAATCTCAGGAAAGCAGCACAGGTATGAGCCATTAACAGCCAGCATCTACAGCAGTTGGGAGAGGGATAACAGAGATCTAGGTGTGGTGCTAATAGCACCTGATAAACTCTCATATTGTTTTATTGAGTTTTGACCAAGAATATTCAACCTGCAAGTAATCTCAAATTGAAGGTCCTGAACCTAAGGTCTGCAGCCCTCCAAAATATCCGTGTTTCACTTCAGGGATTGTATGATCCCATGGAAATGGTCCGCAAAATGTGCATATATGAAATCAACAGGAAGAAAAGAACACATCTCATCTTATTCTGCAGAGTGTATGACCTACTTGGGTTTAGAATTTTGCCTCTGACTTTCCCCAGAGCAAAGGGAAGCTCTAATTCAGCCCCTTCCGTGAAGCCTGCCCAGAGTACTCTTAGTAAAAATGAATTGCTCCCTCTGTCTCTGGTGCATACCTCAGAGGCATACCTGGGGGCATGGAGGGAGAGAGAATGCTACCTTACATCTTCCAAAAGTAGGAACTTTGTTAATAACGTGATGGCAATGATTAAAACCCATCATTGTTCTAAGTGTGTGCTATCTCATTCAGTTTTCAAAACTATCCTTTGAAGTAGGAACTATTATCCCTTTTCTCAAATAATAAAACTGGAACACTGAGAAATTAAATAACTTTCCCAAATTCCAACAGTTTGGAAGTAGTAGTAGAGTCAGGATTTGAAACAGGGCAGTCTGACTTCAGAACTGCAGAATTTTGGAGGGAGCCATGTGAAATATGTGGCTGAAGTGTCAGGATTCAGACCATGAAGCAAGAGAATGTACACAAGGGCCTGTGACTTTTTAATGATCTTGTTTCTTTATACCAATGACATCAGCCATGCCCCTTCCCGGACATAGTTAGCTTTCAAGAAACATGGGCTATATAAGTGAATAAATTAAATGGTTACACAAGATAGAGTATAAAAGTGCCTGGCCTGGTTCCTAGAGTTAGTATACATACAAGAAACGATCATTTCATTTCTATTTTTGAAATGTTTTTATTCCTCTTTCCCCCACATACTCGACTATGACTCAGAAAAGTGCTATGTACAAACGTTATTGAATTGAACTGAATAGGCATCATAAAGGGGAAGATTAAAAATAGGAAATGAAAGAGTAGAAAAGTAGTAAGATGGAAAAGAAGAAATATGCGGGGTTGGGGAGACAAAGGAGAGGGGAATGAAGAAGCCAAATTTCTACTGCTGGAGGTCTCCTTCCAATGATCGTCTGCTTATCACTGAACGAAGCACTTGCTCCAGTGCGCTCAGTCTTGTTCTCATTGCTGTGCCGAAGAGCATTTATTGTCCGCCTGCCTCACCATATTATCGAGACTTAAAGAAGATTATTTAAAAATTAGGGGGGTTGCTAGTCATAACTGATAGAATAATAAATAAAAATTGGGTATTACTAATGGCCTCAAAGAAAACAATTATTATTACTCAGGACTCTTTAGGTGACAAATGACCTCATTTGACTCATAGTCGACAGAGTTTCAACAAAAAAAAATTAAATGTATTGGTTTATATAAGCAGAGGTATTTCAGGAATGGCAGGATCCAGAGTCTTATGTTGATAGAGTACTTTTTCTTTCTGTCTCTCTCCTGTCTCAGGTTTTTTATTTCGTTTTTTTATTGCTTCCTGTACTTCAGTGCTGTAATTGTCTTTCTGTATGTGGGCAGGAAGACTATTACTCTAAAGGTAGAGAAGCTCTCTTTCTCACCTAGCACCCATATATCACATCTCAGGGAAGACACTAATTAACCCTTCTTCATGACTGTATTCAAAACCCTCCAAAACCTTCTCTTCAAGAGCCTATCAAAGTCCTCATCACTGACACCGAGCTCCTGTATGATTCGGCCCCTCGCTAGCTCCCAGTCCTCCTCCCTATCAGCCTGCCCTGGCCATTCTAGTCACACTGCCCTCCTTGCTACAACCTCACAGCCTTAGCGCCTGCAGTTCTCCTAATGAAAAGAAACCTTTCTCTAAGATGTTAACATGGCTTATCCCCTCACTTCGTTCAGACCATGCTTTTACATGCTTTCTACATTTTTAAGAAAAACCATTATCTAACATTTTATTGTATTTCTGTTTACTGGTTTACTTCATGTCTTTTCTTTTTGTTTTTTTACAGGGACAGAGAGAAAGTCAGAGAGAGGGATAGATAGGGACAGACAGACAGGAACGGAGAGAGATGAGAAGCATCAGTCATCAGTTTTTTGTTGCCGTTGCGACACCTTAGTTGTTCATTGATTGCTTTCTCACATGTGCCTTGACCGCGGGCCTTCAGTAGACCGAGCCACCCCTTGCTGGAGCCAGCGACCTTGGGTCCAAGCTGGCAAGCTTTTGCTCAAGCCAGATGGGCCCACACTCAAGCTGGCGAGCTTGGGGTCTCGAACCTGGGTCTTCCGCATCCCAGTCCAACGCTCTATCCACTGCACCACCGCCTGGTCAGGCTACTTCATGTCTTTTTGAACTAGAATTCTGTAAGCACAGAACCCCTATTTTGCTGTCTATCCAAAAGAAATATCAGCACCTAATACATAGTAGTCACTCAAAAAACACTGTTGAATGGGTGAACAAAAATGTCAACGTACAAACTGATCCCTGTGACTGGTGTGACTGGGAAATGAAGTATTGTGACCAAAATGAATGGCACGTCCTTCCCAGGGTGATTGGGATTGACTCACACAACATAGTGTACAGAGATGTGTTGCAGAATTGTGCGCCTGAAACCTGTATAATTCTGTTACCCAGTGGCATCCCAATAACTTCAATAAAAAGGGGAAACTGATTGATTGTACAACCAGAACAACAGTGGATTGGCAGTGCGCCTCTGACAGAAAAGCAGGGAACAATTTATCAGAAGGAAGGAACATTGGGTAGAAACCAGAGCCATCCACCTCATCCCATTTCCCCCAATCCCACACACAGTCCTGCAAATAAATGTGAAGGGGGAGGTCAGAGACAGATGGAACAGACTTTAAAGCTGTTGTGTAACTACTATTCAAGGCCCACAGCCAAAAGCCACTGTGAAAGTCACACCCGTTTCATAGCCAAACTCACATAACCAAGAAATACACAAATACAGAATTTATCACAATGCCTAATAAAAACTACAACCGGTCGCAGCATTCTGAAGTAAGGCTCATCAAGTGAGTGACAGGGCATTGGAAAAGTGAATGGCATTTTGTGCAAAAGCAGGAGAGAGAGGCGCTAAATCAAACCACAGTACTATGAATAGGCAAAGTGGAGGTGGAAAGGATAATTTCTCAAAAAGTAACCTTCTGACTGAGAGAATGGATTGATCGTACTAACCGTTCTGTATAGGAAAGTTCCCAACAATGAATTTCCTTGTCATAATCATCTAATATTGCTTACCTGCTCTTACTCTCATTTGTCATGTTCCACATCCACAGCATAGTACAAACAGTATTAGGGACTTCTTTGGTCATATTTCATGGCACTTCTTGAAGGGGGTGGATTTTGTATTCAAGTGCAAACCGAAGTTTTCCAAATCTATCTAGACTCATAAAAACTATAAATGGCCTGCCTTAGGTGCATGGATGCCCAGTGGCACTATAAAATATAAGGCTGGCTGGAAGTACTGCCGGAAGCCACCCTTGTTTTAGAAAATTTACTTATGCTTATAACCACGTTTAAACTAAGCTGCTCCACATAGAATCAGATGGCTTCTACTGAAGCACCTGTGCTGTTCCTTCATGCTCCAAGTCAACTCAGCTCCAGTCCCCTTCCTTCTTTGATCCTTATAAATTGTAAATACCTTTTATTGAGTGCCTATTATCTCCTGCTAAACTTCACACAATGTTTCAGACTATAACAACAGTCCCTCGAGATGGCATTATCATCACCATTTTAGAGACAAACCATGACTCAGCACCACTGAACTGTTTTCCCCATACTCCACAGAATCAATCATTAATTCTGATTTGTCTGATTCAAAAACCCACAACATCTTCAAATCTCTCTCTTGGCCTACCTGGCCAGTTAGCAAGTTCTGCCATTACTTCCTTCAAATATTTCTTGGGTTGACCATTCCAACTATCCCATTCTCATTCCAACCTTCATTACCTCATGTCCAAATCACTGCAACCACATCCTGATTCATCCCCATAATCCCAGTCTCTTCTGACTATAAAAATCTCCTATAGTGTTATCTTTATCTCCAGAATGCTAATTCTTTCCCAAAGTCTTATCAGAACAAGTGTAGACATTTCTGCTGGAGTCTGCTAGCTTGACAGCAACTTCTGTTCCTCCTATACCTGTAGGCAGGCAAAGCTCTGTGATCAGCTCTGCCAACTTCAGAGTGCACAGCTTGATGTCTCTACCATATTAGTATACTATCACACACCCTTATGACAGAGAAACTCAAAAAACAGAGACACAGATATGCAGAGCTAGAAATAGAAGATCCTGACTAGTGGTTCATTGGACAGAGCATCAGCCCAGCATTTGGATATCCCAGGCTTGATCCCTGATCAGGGCACACACATGAGAAGTAACCATCTACTTCTCTTCCCCTTCCTCTCCCCCTCCTCTTCCTCTTTCTCTCCCACAGACAGTGGTTCAATTGGTTCAAGCTTTGCCCTAAGGAACTGAAGATATCTTGGTTGGTCCCAGGACATCAGCCTCAGGTGCTAAAAGAAGCTTGGTTGATTTGAGCATCAGCCCCAGATGGGGGTTGCTCGGTGGATCCCAGCTGGGGTACATACAGGAGTCTGTCTCACTATCTCCCTTCCTCTCCTTTATGGAAAAAAAAAAAAAAACAAGAAAAGGAAGAGAGAGAGAGAAAGAGAGAGACACAGCTAAGGAGATAAAAAGAAAGAATGAGATAGAGACAGAGAGAGGGATAGAGAATGAGAAAGACAGAGACAGATACAGAGACACACACCGACAGAGATACAGAGACATAGATGCAAAAAGTGACTGACAGAGAGATACAAAGAAAGACACAGAGAGAGAAACAGAGGGAGACAGAGACATCACAGACACAGAGAATAGTAGATATAACCATAGACCCAGAACCACTCACTCACCTTACACCTGAGTGCTGTGTGTGTCCAGGCACTACTAATATTTTCAAAGCCATCTTTTATTGAGCTCTCATGTTCTCAGTGTAATCTTTACAATCATCTTAGGAAACACAATGTTTTTATCCTCACTTTATAAATTAAATACTATTGGCTCTTATAGATTCACTTGCCTAGCTCATAAAAGACAGAATATTTCAACCCAAGTGTTTCTGGTTCTCTATTTTAAGATTGTGTACACCAGCATTTCTCAACTGGTGATTTTCCTCCCCCAAGAACACTTGGCAATGTCTGCAGATAATTTGGATTCACACAGGAGATGAGGAAAGAATGCTACTGCCACCCAGTGAGCAGAGGCCAAGGATGCTGCTAAACATTCTGCAATGTACAGAACTGCCCACCCCATCAAAGAACTGCCCAGCCTGAAATGCCAGTAATGCAGAAGAAACTTGGTCTAAACATACAATCTGAGCCTAACACTCAGTGTTCCTCCAACTGCTATAGCCCACTCAAGTCCTTCTCTTCTAGACAGCTAAATCACCTGCAGTATGTATTTATTCATTAATCAAAAATGCATTTACTGAGAGCCTCCTAATTAGCAGACACTGGGAAAAATGATTAAGACATGGTTCCTTAGACTCTATTATATAAACAGACAAGAGACATGTGAACATATAGCTTCAAGTCAATGTACCAAGAGCCATGCTAAAGACGTATGTAAAAGACTGTGGGAGCACAAACAAGGAGCGCTGAAGTCAGGCAATACAGTACCATAATCCCTAATTCTTAATTCTGAAATCGGAAAGGTTTTAAGAACTGAAACAGCCTAACCAGGCGGTGGCGCAGTGGATAGAGCATCGGACTGGGATGCGGAAGACCCTGGTTCGAGACCCGAGCTCATCAGCTTGAGCGCGGGCCCATCTGGCTTGAGCAAAAAGCTCACCAGCTTGGACCCAAGGTCGCTGGCTCCAGCAAGGGGTGGTTCGGTCTGCTGAAGGCCCACGGTCAAGGCACATATGAGAAAGCAATCAATGAACAACTAAGGTGTCGCAACAAAAAACTGATGATTGATGCTTCTCATCTCTCTCCATTCCTGTCTATCTATCCCTCTTTCTGACTCTCTATCCCTGTAAAAAAAAAAAAAAAAAAAAAAAAAAAAATTAGCACCAGAATCACTTCACTTATGGTAAAACCCAACTTGACCTGAAGTGAGGTGTCAGGTGTGTATTGGTGGCCTTACCCTGTCATAAGTGCCTCTGCACCTCTGCTGTTCTTTACCACTTTCTCACTTTTGCTTTAATTACACTATGAAAATATCAGAAAGAACTAAATATACACCAATAGGTAACAGTAAGAAGAACAAGCAACATCAAGACCAAGAGTACCAAAAGTAGGGTCATTGCAAAAGTTTAATGAAGGTTCATCTACTGAAGAATATGGTGAAGAATCTATATGACAAAGAAAAGGACAAGTTGTGGGAGTTTTACAGTCATAATAATGACCAAGCACAAAGGATAAATGGGAAAGCATTGCTAAGCTTTAAAGAAATGAAAATCTTCATAGTTTGTTAAATAGATTTTTATTCACCAAAGAGTGTACATATGCCGTTAACTGGTTTTTTGGCTTTCAAGCCCACTAGGAGGTACTTTAAAGAACTAAACATTAACATTAAGTGTGAACATTCAGAATATCAGCTGCAGAAAACATGTCCCCTAGTACATAAAATATCTGAATCAAAGGTGAAAAGGGGTCTGCTGATTGTAAGAGTTACTGAAAACCTTAGCCCTAGCCCTGAGTAAATTAACAAGAGGTCTTAAGAAAGCCAACAACATGGTAACACGCTAGTGCCCCAGACAGAAGTAAGAAAAACACATGGCAATAACAGATAAAAGCCAACATCCAAAATGCTACACATGGCTGTAACCTAAAAACATTGTGCTAAGTGAAAGAGATCAGTCACAGAATGCCCCATATTATAGGAACCCATTGACATAAAATGTCCCGCATAGGCAAATCCGTAGAGACAGAAAGCAGGACAGTGGCAGTGGCTGCCAGAGGCCAAGGGAAGAAAGAATGAAGACTGACTGCTAATGGGTACATGGTTTCATTTGGGGATAATGAAAATGTTCTGATATTAGATATGGTGATAGTCACCCATCTCTGAGAATGCCCTAAAAACTACCAATCAATTTAAACTGTCTTTGGATGGTATATGGATTGTATCTCGATAATGCTTTTAAAAGAAAAATATATAGGTTATCAGAGAAATTTTTCCTGACGGACTCAACAATACTTTGTACCAGAGGTATAAATTGAACTAGAAGAAAATTATAAATCTGCATGTCATTCTCCAAAACTTCTTGTGAAAAAATAAAATGTTGGCATTTATTTCCCTGCCATGTGATACCTCTATAAAGCCCCATTAGCAAGGAATTTTCTGATCAATGAAGAATAGGCACAGACATCTTTTTTAAAATTCTATGCTTTCTATATTGAATAAGGAACCGAGGGATTCAATATTTCCCTAAAGAGTTCAGTATTAAGGATGCCATTTATAGTTCTTAATGTTGGAATGATGTTAATTAACAGTTACAAACGCTTAGCACAGGTTTTGAAAATGAGGGTTTAAAAATGAGTTTGCATGTGAATATTTGAAGGACTCCATGTGCACAATGAAAAGAAGATAGCAAACCACCTTGCTTACCCAGAAAATTATGAAGTGAAAAGGAACTCATTGAAAAAGGCTTAGTTTTAAACATGATGCACAAATTATGCTTTCCTTGGGTACTGGGGAAATGGTAGTGTTAAATATGGTAAATCTAAGGACATTAGGACATTAGTAACAATGAAGAGGAAGCTAGTGTGACCACAAGAGAAAATAATCTACTGAAAATGAATACAGTAAACCAAGTACTTTGATTTTAACAATTGGCCTTAAACAATGTATATTCATCAGTGAGCAAGAAGAGATTAAGGTAGTTCTCTCAATTAGCAAACTACCAGCTGGACAAATGCTAGTGATAAAACCAATGATATTGGGAAAAGGCTGTCCTTTTTTTTTTTTTTTTTTTTTTTTAGTGAAGTGAGAGGCAGGGAGGCAGAGAGACTCCTACATGTGCCCGGACCAGGATCCACCTGGGAAGCCCCTTACCGGGTGATGCTCTGCCCATCTGAGGCTGCTGCTCTGCTGCTCGGCAACCAAGTCATCTCAGCATCTGAAGGAGGCCATGGAGCCATCCTCAGAGCCCAGGACCAACTTGCTGCAAGAGGATGAGAGAGAGAGAGAGAGAGAGAAGGAGGAGGGGAAGGGGTAGAGAAGCAGATGGTCACTTCTCCTGTGTGCCCTGACCAGGAATCACACCTGAGGCCTCCACACACAGGACAGACACTCTACCGCTGAGCAAACCAGCCAGGGCCAGGAAAAGGCTGTCTTTTTTTTTTTTTTTTTTTTTTTTACAGGGACGGAGAGAGAGTCAGAGAGAGGGATAGATAAGGAAAGACAGAAACTGAGAGAGGTGAAAAGCATCAATCATTAGTTTTTCGTTGCCGTTGCAAGACCTTAGTTGTTCATTGATTGCTTTCTCACACGTGCCTTGACCATGGGCCTTCAGCAGATCGAGCCACCCCTTGCTGGAACCAGCGACCTTGGGTCCAAACTGGTGAGCTTTTGCTCAAGCCAGATGGGCCCGCGCTCAAGCTGGTGAGCTTGGGGTCTCGAACCTGGGTCTTCTGCATCCCAGTCCAATGCTCTATCCACTGAGCTACCACCTAGTCAGGAAGGAAAAGGCTGTCTTAAAGCCATTAATTATGGTGATGGGTCATCACTGGAGAATTCTGTTTGTGGCTCATCATCAAATGTTCAATAAGTCAAGCCTAATGTATCTTCCTCAAACAACCAGATTAAAGAAGCATTTACCCAATGTATAAGCATGGGTTTTTGGCTTAGTCCAAACCTATACACATTTGAAGTTTAACTGAAAAGTTTTCTTTAAAATATAGTCCATACTTATCAATGGTCTATCCCTTCCCTTCTCTAACTTAGCCTCGTTTCAAGAGCAAGGCAGAACTGTAGAAAGAGGAAATATTTAACATACATTTAAGTTCATTTCTAAATTAGCGAAGGTTGGTTATTGTTATCAAAATACATTTAATATTCACCGTATCCTGATAATCAATGGTGAAAATTAACTTTATATCCTCTTAGATCTCCTTTAATTGACTATATTCCAACTGCTACTCTTCCATGATTTAACATGAAACGTGAGGAAGTTACTTGACTTTGACATATCTAAAACTCCCCCTGTGTAATGGCCATAATAATACCTAATGTATCTTGTGCCAAAGTTATAAGAATTAAATGATACAGTGACTATAAAAGCTTGTTAATAAAGATAAAACTGTATGTGTAATAAAACCTGAGCTCTACTTATCCCAAGATATATTCCTCAGAACACTAGTCTCACAGGATAATTTCAGGGAAAATGGTTTCTGAAAATATGCTTGGAAAATGCTATTTATTCTACATTTCCCTTGTGGATTCCAAATGCATATAAAAGTATTAAAAGCTTTGGGGGATTCTAAAGTTTAAAAAAAAAATTGTGATTAGGATTTAGCAGTAGGCTCAGACAGAACTGCAGTTTGATCCTTAGTATCCCTCATTTATTGTCTCTGAATTTTGAGCAGGTTATACAACCTCTCTACTCTAAGACTCCATCTTCTCATCTACAAAATGAAAGACAAATAATTCCTCCCTCATAAAATCTTACAAAATTCAATGAAGTGATGTGCATAAAATACTTAGCGGAGTGCCTGGCAAGTACACAATAGATGGCAGCAATTATCAATTTTGCCCTATTAATTCTGTTAATATTAAATTTTGCCTAACTCAGCACTTTTTCATATTCTGACCATGGAGCCTCTTTCCTCCTTGTCATATATGAACCTCGCTCCTCCCAGCACACCTTTGGGAAAGCCCAGTGTCAGGTGACCAAGTAACACATTTGTGTCATCTCCGTTTCTCCTTTCTTCATGTTATAAAGCCGCACCATCATTAGTCTTAAACCAGCGAACAGAGTGCTCCACAGAGGAATGGTTCCTTTGCCTCTGGAGAAGAGAGGATTCTTCCTGGAAGTGGCAAACGTTTCCAACAACTCGGGACAAATATGAGTCAGTGAAGGTGAGTGTTTGAGCACAAGCCTGCAAGGTGTCACAGGCAGCAATGAGCCCAGAAAGAAATGTCAAACGAAGGTGTCCTGGGCATGTGAGACTTGAGGCAGGACTTGAAAACTTTAGAAAGAGAAAAACTTAAATTTTAGAACTAAATTCCAAGAATTTCAACACACATTTTTGCCCTCCAACTCAAGGAAACTTGAAATGTAAGCTACTTAACTTGAAGCTGGCTGATTTCCTCTTCCCCTAAATCAGCAGGAGTGATGTTCCATCTCATCTCTGATTGCATGAGTTCCCAAGAGAAATACCCCTGAGGACATATTACCCCAAAATATTTATTTCTGAAAGAGACTTCTCTCCTAAATTTGTCTGCTTTTCCATCCTCACAAACTGGGGTGAAGTGGGGTGGGGTGGGGAGTACCTCACAATTTATGAGATGAGAACATACAGTTTAACCCTTTTTTCAAAATTCTAGGACAAAAAAAAGCCAAAATATTTCAGCATACACATCAATCCATGATCAATTATGAATGGCTGCTCAAAACATTGTGTTGAAAAGGCCAGTGATGCCCCATCTGAGCTCAACAAGGAAGGGTGCTGTGAGCAACTCAGTGACATCTGCAGAGAAGGCCGGAGTGGCAGCAAAGAGGGTCTCATCGCCGTCTTCCCCTGCAGAATTAGATGCCCATTTTCCTTCCCTCAATCTCTACCCCAGGCCCCCAGAGCACAGGGCCCTGGTAATAAGGCACCAAGTCTCCAGTGAGGAGAAGAGGAGAGAGGAGCTCTTCCTCCTCTCCCATGACACCTATATGAGTCCTTCTCCTTGGTGTTCAGTCTTCCTTTCCCTACAGAGGCTACAGAAGGGGGTGGAAAGGCAGGGTACCAAGAATAGCTCATTCCCCTGACCTTTTCCAGTGACTGCACAGATAAGATGCATACCCCCAACTTGAAAATAAGGGCAGACTTCTTGAGAACAGGGACAAGGTCTGCTTCATCTTTGAGACCCGACCACATCCAGAAGACACTTAGTGGAGCAATGATCAGCACTTAAGTTCTCCAAAAGGCCCTGCCAAGTAGCATTGAACTTTTTGGATATCTGGTACTCATTACCATATTCTTTTTTTTTTTTTTTTAGAGAGAGAGAGAGAGAAAGAGAGAGGGAGAAAGATGAGAAGCATCAACTCGTAGTTGTGGCACTTTAGTTGTTCATTGATTGCTTCTCATACATGCCTTGACCATGGGACTCAGGCCAAGCCAGTGACCTGAGGAGCATGTTGATGATCCCACGCTCAAGTTGGTGAGCCCACACTCAAGCTGGCAACCTCAGGGTTTTGAACCTGAAACCTCAACATCCCAGGTCTATACACTATCAACTGAGCCACTACTGGTCAGGAACCATATTGATCCTGATAGCAGCTCCTCTGGGAGACCTTTCCATGACTGTCCCAGGGAAAATGCATCAAGCTTTCCACGGGGCAACCTTTATATCCCCTTGTTTTTCTTTGCAAATTTGGGTGGGGCTGATATGTGTACATCTCTTGTCCTCCAGAAGGGTCCTCTCCAAAGGGACTGTTTATTTCTCTCTCATTCCTCCTGAGCTTAACCTTGAGACTGGCGCATAATAGATGTGTATAAAGAAAATGAATGAATAAAACAAAAAAAAAAACTCAACTAATAATATTGAAAACCAGGAATGAGGAAACTCCTAGTGGAAAAGTCTTCTGTATTCAATTCTTAAGTTAAAAAAAGAAACAAACCTTTAGTTCTTTAAATTTATGAGAACCTACCACTTTACTCTGATTGAGAGGTAGGAAAGGGGATGAAAGAAATCTGGGAAAATAAGAAGGTAAACTGAAAAATGATAAGTTAGGAATATAGCTTCAGTAAGAGTAGTTTTTAGTTGTAACCAACAGAGGTTAGGAAATAGTTAATTTGCTTGCTGTTCTTTCATAATGGCTCCCTCTTCCCCTTTGAAATGCAGCGAAAAGTATTTCTTTGCAGGAAGGCCTGGGAAAACCTCTTTAAAAACTTCCACGGGAAAGACCTGAAGATTAGAAAAGTTTAAAACACAATAGCTATTTGTAAAAACCTAGCCACAGAGTTTACTGTGAAAAGTTAAGGCCCTATAAATAACTAGAAACTTAGTTCACCAATTTTACATCTTGATTTTGTCTCCCAAGGAAAATAGGGAGTCTCTTTTGCAGGTAATTCCCAGAGGCAAATGGTCTCTGATGGTACATACAGGTCCTGGCTGTTCCTCAGAGACACCTGACTCCAGCTGTCTTCAAGATATTACCAAGGACACCAAATGGGCCCATGCTAATTGAACCTGTGTTAACATCAGAAGAACTAGCCAGAAAGACATTCCTACCAACTGAACCCCCACCTCCTGTACATTGTTACGTGACTAACAGCATGGACTTTACCCCTTGCACTGTTACTAACAGCCCCCAAACCCTATAAAAGAAGTCAGCACCATGAACGTGTAAAGCAGGATTTGATGCATTTCCCAGCTTGCTGGCAATCTGTATAAAAGACACCTTATACCACTCGGACCCGGGTTCTGTGACTCAGCTGCAAGGGGTAACTCAAACCCCAGCATATGCCGGTAAAAAAGGATACAGCGCTAGAGAAAAGGAGCAGGGTAATTCTTGTCCCTCATCATACTGCTAATGCTAAGGCAGATGCAGTTCTCATGATGCTGAGAATTAGGAAAGATCAAATAACAAAGGTCTAACGTGAGAACTGATACAGATATCCAGAGAATGTACAGTGTGCCTTAGAAATTGTTAAATTATCCAGTGAAGATAGATGCTATGTTTTAGTCTAAAATCATAAATCCTTATGGCCCTGGCTGGTTTGCTCAGTGGTAGAGAATTGGCTTTCTCTGCCTGCCACCTCCCACAGCCATGGCTCAAATGGTTTAAGCAATTTGGCCCAGGGCACTGAAGATAGCTCGATGGCCTCTGCCTCAGGCACTAAGAAGAGCTTGGTAGCTGAACAACAACATAACATGCCCCGGATGGGCAGAGCACCCACCCCCTAGTGGATGCATGTGGTCGGGGTGCATGTGGGAGTCTCTCTGCTTCCCCTCCTCTCACTGAATAATAAATAAATAAATAAATAAATAAATAAATAAATAAATAAATTTCTTAGAAATTTTGGCTTTATGATTTGTTTTGAAACTTAGGAAATATATAAGGCTTTGGTAAAAATTATATATGCCATTCATAAAAGAGCATGTAGACACCTTGGGACAGGGTGGGAAAACAACTAAATGGAATAGGAACTTACTTTAAAATGAAATTCATTTACAGAAAATTGTTTCTAATATAGGAAATAGCTATGTGTGCCTAAAGATGAAAATTTGGATATCCTGTAAATAACAATCTCATGCTTATTGTTTCTGGATTTTTATGAAATCTCTTTTTAAGAAGTTAGCTTTCTGCTCAGTATAGTGAATTCAAAAACATAGCACTAATTTTTTTTTTTTTTTACAGGGACAGAGAGAGAGTTAGAGAGAGGGATAGATAGGGACAGACAGGAACAGAGAAAGACGAGAAGCATCAATCATCAGTTTTTCGTCACAACACCTTAGTTGTTCAGCACTAAATTTTTAAGTTATGTACTTGCATATTCAAAGTGTCAATCTGATTCTTTTTCTCAGCCTGAACAACCACCTTTCAGATAAAATTTAATTTTTCCATGCCAAGTATGAATTTAAAAATCAAAGTAATTTAAGCCATTCCACACCAAAAAAAAAAGGAAGAAAGAAATACTCCAGGGACCCTTATCACATTTTCTGTAAATGCATTCTGAAATATGAAACCCAAGCCGCTGTAACCTTGAATGTGAATGAATGCCTCTCTAAACTTCTACAGATTTCTGCAGAACAGGAATGACCTTGACCACATCCATCTCCAACGTCCTTTTACAAAGGGAATAGACTCAAGAAAATTTGGCCCAAAGAAAGTGTTACAGCCCACAGTTAAAACCAGAGTAGACTCAAAACTTCCCTCTTAGGTATTAAATTAAGTGAAGTAAGTTAAACAGAGAAAGACAAATAGCATATGATTTCACTTATATGTAGAATCTAAAAAACAAAATAAACAAACAAAGAAAGCAGAAAAGGACTCATAGATACAATGAATAGAGGTTGCCAGATGGGAGAGTGATGGAGAGGATGAGTGGAAAAGGTAAGAAGTCACAAAACAGTCACAGGGATGTAAAGGACAGCATAGGAGATATAGTCGATAGTATTGTAGTAACTCTGTACAATGCCAAGTGAATGCTAGAATTATCGAGGGAACACTTTGTAAAGTACATAATTGTCTAAACGCTATGCTGCATACTTAAAACAAATATTCAAAATTTTAAAAACAAATTGTACCATGTTTTAACACTCAAGAATGAAGCAAAAAAATAAAATGTTCCATCAGTGATATTTTAAAAAATTAATCCTTCCCTCTTAATCCAAGCCTTCTGCCACAGTGTATTGGCCATACTTTACCTACCAGAACAACAAAAAAAATTTTAAGCATCACAGAGTAAGAGTTCCATGAGTTACTTACTATTTTTGTTAATAACCAATGATAACACAATATAAACTTCACAACAGCACAAATCTGCATCTGTTTTGTTCACTGTGGTGTCCATAGCACCAGCATGGTGCCAGGCACAGAGCAGGTGCTCCTTAAATTAGTTACTTTATGTACTGAGTACTCACAGTGTATCAAATTCTGGGGTAACACTTCACTTTTATTAGCTCATTTAATCCTGAAAATACACTGTTATGGGCTGTGTCTCCCTCCCAAAATTCACATGTTAAAGCCCTAAATACCAGTGTAACTATATGTAGAGAAAATTAAGATTAAATGAGGTCAAAGCGCTGGCTGGATAGCTCGGTTGGTTAGAGCTTTATCCCGAAGCACAGAGGTTGCCAGTTTGATCCTTGGTCAGGGCACATACAGGAAGAGATCAATGTTCCTGTCTCTCTCTCCCTCTCTCCCTAAAAATCAATTAAACATTTTTTTTAAAGAAAAAGATTAAATGAGGTCCTAGGGTGGGGTCCCCATCTAATAGTACTAGTTTCCTTATAAGATGCAGAAGAGAAATCCCTAGGATGGGCACACACAGAGAAAAAAGCCATGTGCCAGCATAGAAAGCAGGCAGCCACTTGCAACCAAAGGCAAGAAAGAGGCCTCAGGAGAAAGCATGTCTGCCAGCACCTGGATCTTGGATTTCAAGCCTCCAAAACTGTGAAAAAATACATTTCTGTTTCTTAAGCTACACAGTCTGTGGTATTCTGTTGTGGCTGCCCTATAACTGACTAATATATTAGAGAATCTCAGAGATGAATTTCACTAATGTTACCACTGCAGCCTCTGGATTTTTAGAAGTTAGTGGTTGGACAGTAGGTGTCTAAAGGAAAGAGAGGTAGATTAAATTTTTAGTAGACTTCCATGTGTAGTAAACGAAACTCTTGCACGTCTCACTGAGGAAGTACAAAGCAAAAATGAAATTGTTCTGGGTAACAATAAGTAACTCTTGGTTTCCCAATTTTCTTATTCTCCCCAAATTTAAGGCAACACATAATCATGGCCTAGTTTCCTTTCCACGATGTCAGTGTTGGGTTTGGTAACAGCAACCATGGCATGGCATCTGGGTCTGTGATGGGAGTAACTTTTACAGTTCAGAAAAGTTCCTGCACACCTAGCACTATTCAGAGCAGCTGACCGTCTTCTGGTGTCTGCCCTTAAGTCACCAACCAAAGAGGAGCATTAATTAATCTTCACCTGAATCCACCAGCTACCAAAACCAACTTGTTTAGGTTCAGGTGAGGCTTTTTGTTCCATGAAGTCCCCCTATACATAACAATGGAAATCCTTAAAATTGCTTATGGTAAACAACTATATGCATTCATTTAGTCAATTTAACAAAAAAACAAACAAAAAAAAAAACCCTAGCATTTGCAAGATTTCTGAACAATGACTTCCTAATAAAAACTCTACCTTTAGGTGTTGAACAGGATAGAAAATCCTCATACCACCTTCATCTTGGATCCAGGACCTCCTTTCGGCATGAGATGGAAGCCTGAATATCTCCCACATTTTGGAGGAAGTTGAAGGACATGAAAAAGTCATGAACAAACCCAGAGGCAAAACAACGGCCCATTTCACATGAGCATAATTCACTCTTGTCCACAAGTTGATGCTTGATAATTATGAAATGATAGTCCACAACTCAACCAAAATCACACCACAAAATGGCCTTTAAACGTGACTATCATCTGAACCTCAGAAAAAGACAGAGAAAGGTTATTTCTCAGGACATGTTTTGGAACTTCCCAGGGTAAGAAGCCAGCATACTCAGTGTCCACCCCAGCAACTGGCCTTGTTATAACCCTGCTACAAAGCAACACAGAGAACCACATGCCCTAATGGTGTGCTCTGAAGAGCCTGGGAGAGGGCTGCATTCAAGGGAAGCAATAAAAAGAGAAGCCAGTCTTGCACAGTACACTCATGATCTCTAATATTCAGCAATTGCCTGTGGTAATTAGGAGAAAGTGCAATTGAGGGGACCCACCCCAAAATTATTATAGGTTTAATATGCTTGCATATGCAAACCACAGTGGGCAGCACACCACCACCTGCAAAACAACTCATAAACAGATCATTCTGATAAGGCCCTCTCAGCCACATGCTCAGAAAGGTCCCAACTCCCTCAGACCTATTACCAGTTGGTAAAATATTTGGCCAAATTCCTCTGTTTATAGGAAACGCAACATCACTATCCTAATTGCTGAAGAATGATATGCCAGCCCTCCCTAATAGCAGTGAGATGCTCCATTTTTATTTGAAATAAGAAAGAAAATGTCTTTACAGTTTAACATTATCCCAGATCCTATCACACAACAATATAATTGGCACCGTTGCTTTAGCAATGTTGTGCTGAGGGAGAAAGACATCCACCTTTTCCATATACCTTACAGCTCATTTAAAAGTGGAGAACTAGGTCCTGGCCGGGTGCCTCAGTGAACAGACTATCGTTCCAGCAGGCCAAGGTCAGGTTTGATCCCCAGTCAGGACATATAGGAGAAACAACCAATGTGTGCACAACTAAATGGAACAACTAAGTGGAACAAGTTGATGCTTCTCTCTCTTTCTTGCCCCATTTCCTCCCTCTCTTTCTCTTTCTCTCTCTCTCTTCTCCTCTCGCTCCCTATCTCAAATCAGTGGGAAAATATTTTATAATGTGAAGAACTAGGCTGAAGAGTCACTTAAGGAAAAACCTGAGAAGAGACAGGACTTACAACCATGATGATGATTATGCTGCTTTTCCACATGGCAAACTTGCCAAATGGCATCTTTAGTACTACAGTTATAAACAGACTGTAACCTGTGCCTCGCAGAAGACTGAGGTAGGTACCATGTAGACACTGTCCTGAATTAATACCAGCTTATTTTCTCTCAACATAATTTAAGCTAACCTAACGTACTGGGAAGAATTTAAGATATTAGACTTACAAGTTTCATTAATATATTGATAAAGAAATCACTGTAAATATTATACTAGTCCTATCTGATTGTCCACTTTGAGCTAGCTATCCAGGTAGAAACTAGTGTTTTTTATTACTGGTAGGTGGTAGAGTGAATTAAGAACATGAGCTCATGAGTTAGAATGTGTGGTTTCAAATCTGTCCACTAGAACTTTCTGCAATAATAGAACTGTTCTGTGTCTCTGTTGTCCAGTCCGGTAAACACTAGCCACATGTGGCCATTGGGCATTTGATATGTGATATAGACATCTAAGGATCTGATCTTTTTTCTTTTTAATTTTCATTAATCTTAATTTATTGTGTTAATATGAATTCAAGTGTCCTACTCAATATAACACCCTCACTCCTCACTCCCGTGTCCCCCATTATATTTCCTTTGTCCCCCTCCTCCTAAATCCCTCCCCCCTTGCCTCTGGGATTTGCTGTCCTGTTATCTGATTCTCTGTGTTATATAATTTCACTAATCTCTCTACTTTCTCTCATCTCATCCCTTATCCCCCTTCCCTCTGACAGCTGTCCCTCTGCTCCCTGTGACCCCACCTCTGCCTCTATCCCATTCCTTAGTTCACTTTGTTCATAAGATCCCACATATAAGTCAGATCATGTGATATTTGTCTTTCTCTGCCTGGTTTATTTCACTTAGCATAATAATCCCCAGGTCCATTTATGCCGTCACAAAAGGTAAGATTTCCTTCTTTTTCATGGCCACATAATATTCCATTGTGTATATATACCACTTTTTAATCCACTCGTCCACTGACGGACATCTGGGCTGTTTCCAGATCTTGGCTATTGTAAATAATGCTGCCATAAACATGGGGGTGCATTTCTTCTTTTAAACAAGCAATTTGATGTTCTTAGGATATATTCCTAAAAGTGAGATAATTGAGTCAAAAGGCAGCTCCATTTTTAATTTTTTGAGGAAACACCATACTGTTTTTCACAGTGGCTGCACCAGTCTGCATTCCCACCAGCAGTGCAGGAGGGTGCCCATTTCTTCACACCCTCACCAGCACCTATTGTACATTGATTTATTAATGAGCGCCATTCTGACAGGTTTGAGGTGATATCTCATTGTGGTTTTAATTTGCATTTCTCTGATGATTAGTGACTTCAAACATTATTTCATATGCCTATTGGCCATCTGTATGTCCTCTTTGGAGAAGTGTCTATCCAGATAATTTGCCCATTTTTAAATTGGATTGTTTACCTTCCTGTTGTTGAGTTTTAGAAGTTCTTTCTAAATTTTGTTTATTAACCCCTTATCACACGTATTGGTGAAAATGTTCTCCCAATGTATGAGTTGTCATTTTATTTTGTTAATGTTATCTTTTGCTGTGCAAAAGCTTTTTAGTTTGATATAGTCTCATTTGTTTATTTTGTCCTTTATTTCACTTGCCCATGGAGATAAATCAGCAAAAATATTACTATGAGAGATACCAGAGTGTTTACTGCCTATGTTTTCTTCCAAGATATTTATGGTTTTGCGACCTACATTTAAGTCTTTTACCCATTTTGAGTTTATTTTTGTGAATGGTGTAAGTTGGTAATCTAGTTTCATTTTTTTGCAGGTAGATGTCCAATTTTCCCAACACCATTTGTTAAAGAGGCTGTCTTTATTCCTCCTCTGCCAAATATCAACTGACCATAAAGGTGTGGGTTTATCTCTGGGTTCTCTGTTCTGTTGCATTGATCTGTATGCCTACTCTTATGCCAGTACCAAGCTGTTTTGAGTACAATGGCCTTGTAGTATAACTTGATATAAGGAAGCGTGATACCCCCTACTTTATTCTTCTTTTTCAGGATTGCTAAGGCTATTCATGTTCTTTTTTGGTTCCATATAAATTTTTGGAATATTTGTTCTATATCTTTGAAGTATGTCATTGGTATTTTAATAGGAATTGCATTGAATTTTTAGATTGCTTTGGGTAATTGTCCCAGTAAAGCCCAAAGCTCTACATCAATTAGGCATCCCTGATTTGACTTCCCCGTGCAATGGGACACTCTTGCTGCTTATCAGCAGGGCTGGCAGCCTCTTCAAGACTACTCTTCAGGTGGCTGTGAGGATTTTACTTATCAGTGCCAACACTAACTGCCATCAGAGGAAAAACACAAGACCAATACACAAGTTAGTTGCAAGAATCACAGGCAACGTATTATTTACAAATCCTTTTGGTGTACCTGGGAACAGCTTAAGGGGGCCCCATCAGCATGCTCCTCTCAGCTATCTCTTTGGTCAGAGCTCAGAGAAGCATGGACAGTTCATGTTCACGTTGGAGTCTGGGCGACTACCACAGCAGGGGACCCATCAGCTTTAGTACCTTTTCTGGCCTAAGCCTTCTAACAGGTGTCAATCTACAGGATTATCACCTCAAACCAACTTTTTGGGAGTTCCTCTCGCAGGGAGCCCTTTTTATTTTAATCTACTGAAATGTCATATCAAGCCACTTTGAAGATGTTCCTAAGGAAGCATCTTGTTTATGTTAATTTACAGAGTTCTGACATCAAGCCACTTTTTATCTATGTATAACTTCACACACACACTAACTGGGCCTGCTCAAAAGTCAGAGTCTGTTTATAATATTTGTACACACTATATTAATTCCTAGCCAGGTGGCATAACTTTAATTTCCTTAATATTATATCTTAATTACTTTTCTATATCTTCCATATTTTATATTTCTATATATTTAATTACTATAACATTATATTACTACAACAGTAATATAAACATTGTAATGATGTTTATTATTCCTATCCATGAACACGGTATATACTTCTACTTGTTTGTATCTTCCTTGATTTCTTTTTTCAATGTCTTATAATTTTCTGAGTACATGTCTTTTATCTCCTTGGTTAAATTTACTCCTAGGTACTTTATTTTTTTGTCGTTGTTACAATAGTGAAGGAGATTGTTTCCTTAATTTCTCTTTCAAACAGTTTAATGTTGGTATATAAAAATGCCACTAATTTCTGAATATTAATTTTATATCCTGCCACCTTGCCAAATTCCTTTATCAGGTCCCATAGTTTTTTGACTGAGACTTTAGGGTTTTCTATGTGCAGTAGCATATCAGCAAATAATGATAGTTTCACTTCTTTTCCAATTTGGATGCCTTTTATTTCTTCTTATCTAATTGCTGTAGCTAGGACTTCCAGAACTATGTTGAATAAGAGTGGTGAGAGAGGGCACCCCTGCCTGGTTCCTGATCTTAAGGGGATTGCTTTTAATTTTGGGACACTGAGTATGATGTTGGCTGTGGGTCTGTCATAGATGGCTTTTATTATGTTGCGGTATGTTCCCTGTATTCCCACTTTGCTGAGAGTTTTGACCATAAATGGGTGCTAGATTTAATCAAATGCTTTTTCTGCATCAATTGATTTAATCATGTGATTTTTATTCTTTCTTTTGTTTATGTGATGTATCACATTGATTGATTTGCAAATATTGTACCAGCCTTGCCTCCCCAGAATAAATCCCACTTGATCACGATGCATGCATAATCTTTTTGATGTATTGCTGGATCAACTTCACTAATATTTTGTTGAGAATTTTAGCGTCTATGTTCATCAGAGATATTGGCCTATAGTTTTCTTTGTAGTGTCTTTGCCTGGGTTTAGAATGAAGATTATGCTTGCCTCATAAAAGGAAGTTGGAAGTCTTCCCTTCTCTTGAATTTTTGAAATACCTTGAGAAGGATAGGTGTTAGTTCTTCTTTAAATGATTGGTAATATTTGCCTGTGAAGTCTGGCCTAAGACTTTTGTTTGCTAAGAATTTTTAGATAACTGTTTCAATTTCATTTGTTGTAATTGGTCTGTTTAGGTTTTGTGATTCTTCCCAATTGAGTTTTGGAAGATTGTATGTTTCTAGGAATTTATCCATTTCACCTAGGTTTTCCAATTTTTTGGCATATAGATCTAGATAGTATTTTCTTACAATCCTTTGTATTTCTGTGGTGTCAGTTTTTACTTCTCCACTCTCATTTCTAATATTATTTGAGTCCTCTCTCTTTTTTTCTTGGTGAGTCTGGTTAAAGGTTCATCAATCTTGTCTACATTTTTTAAAAACCAACTCATGGTTTTATTGATCTTTTGTATTTTTTTTTTTAGCTTCTATCTCATTTATTTCCACTCTGATCTTTATTATTTCCTTCCTTCTACTTCTCCTGGGCTTTATTTGTTGTTCTTTTTCTAGTTCTTTTAGATGCTGGGTTAAGTTGTTTATTTGAGCTTTCTCTTCCTTCTGAAGGTATGGCTGTAATGGTATAAACTTCCCTCTCAGGACTGCTTTTGCTGTGTCCCATAAATTTTGAGTTGTCACATGTTCATTTTCATTTGTTTCAAGGAAATTTTTTATTTCTTCCTTTTCTTATTGTTAACCCATTTGTTATTTAATAACATGCTATTTAGCCTTCAAGTGTTTGAATGTTTTTTAGTTTTTCTATTGTAGTTGATTTCTAGTTTCATGCCATTGTGATCAGAGAAGATGCTTGATATGATTTCAATCTCCTTAAATTTATTGAGACTTGTTTTGTTTCCTAACATGTGGTCTATCCTAGAGAATGTACCATGAGCACTTAAAAAGAACATATATTCTGCTGCATTGGGTGAAAAGTTCTGAAGATATCAATTAAATCCAGTTGATCTAGTGTGTCATTTAAGGCCACTGTTTCTTTGTTAATTTTCTGTCAGGAGGATCTATCCATTGATGTTAGTGGGATATTAAAATCCCCTACCATTATAGTATTGCTGTTGATCTCACCCTTTATGTCCATCAAAGTCTGCTTTATATATTCAGGTGCTCCTATATTAGGCACATAAATATTTTCAATGGATATATCCTCCTCCTGTTGGATTGCTCCCTTTAGCATTATGTAGTAACCTTCTTTATCCCTTACTATAGCCTTTGTTTTAAAGGCTATTTTGTCAGATATAAGTATTGCTACCCCAGCTTTTTTTTTTCATTTGCATGAAATACTTCTTTCCATCTTTCACTTTCAGTCTATGTGTATCTTTTGTTCTGAGGTGGGTCTCTTGTAGACAGCATATGTACGGGTCCTATTTTTTTTTTATCCATGCAGCTATCCTATGTCTTTTGATTGGAGCATTTAATCCATTTACATTTAAGGTTAATATTGATATGCACTTATTTATTGCCATTTTATTCTTTACATCAACAATCCTCTTTTTCTCAATGTCTTTTTTTCTTTTGCTCTTTTTATAGCAGACCCCTCAACATTTCTTGCAGTAATGGTTTGGTTTTAATGAATTCCTTGAGTTTTGTTTTTGTTTGTTTGTTTGTTTTATCTAGGAGGATTTTTATTTCTCCTTCGATTTTAAATGATAGGCTTGCTGGATAAAGTAGTCTTGGCTGTAGGTTCTTGTTTTACATCACTTTGAATATTTCTTGCCAAGCCCTCTGGCCTCAAGAGTTTCTGTTGAGAAGTCGGATGTCATCCTTATAGGGGCTTTTCTGTAATTAACTGACTTTCTCTTGCAGCAGTATTCTTTCTTTGTCTCTTAACTTTGGCATTTTAATTATGATGTGTCTTAGTGTAGGACTCCTTGGGTTCCTCTTTAATGGGATTCTCTGCCATTCTTGAACTTGTGTGACATTTTCCTTCAATTTAGGGAAATTTTCAGCTATGATTTCTTCAGACAGGTTCTCTATACCCTGCTCATTCTCTTCTCCTTCAGGAACCCTTATGGTGTGGATGTTGTTTCTCTTCATGTTGTCACAGAGGTCTCTTAGAGTTTCCTCAGTCTTTTTGTGCTTTTCATGCTTACGTTTATCTTGTCTTCTAAGTCACTGATTCAATCCTCTGCTTTATCCAGCCTGCTATTGATTCCTTCTAGTGCATTCTTCATCTCTGATATTATATTTGTCATTTCTGACTGCTTCTTCACTATTTCAATGTCCTTCCTGATGCTTGCTATCTCTTTATTAAAGTGTTCATTATGACCATCCATTGTTGCTCTAAGATCCTTGAACATCCTCAAAATCATTATTTTAAACTCTGCATCTGATAGTTTGGTTACTTCCATTTCATTTAGTTCTTTTTCTGGGGATTTCTCTTATTAATTCATTTGGGTCACATTTCTTTGTCCATTTTGTCTGTGTATTAGGTAGCATTGTGTGACTTTGAAATTTTTATGGTGTCTTTATGAAGAAGATGGGCTCGGTGGTACTGATTTCCAGGCCATCAGTTTTCCTTGTTCTAGGAATGCTTCTTAAGGGTACTATTTTCCCTCCTATTGTCTGTATTGAATGCAGTTGGTCCTTCTGTGGATACAGTATTCCTTCTGGCTGGCTCTAAGGGTCAACCTTGATCATGTGTATTGCACACTGTGCAATGTCAGCCCTATTGGGCATTTATTCTCCACAGTGTCTGGTGCCTGCTAGACTTCTCCTTTGGGCGTGCTGCTTGTGTAGCTTGCTGAGTCTAGGGTTGGTGCTGTCTGCCACCCACTACCAGCTGTGTTGGTTCCAGATCTTCCTGGGTTGGTCTGCATCTACTGCTCTTTTCTCTGTTTGTGTCTGCATTTTCTGTGCCTGGGTAATATGGGAGGAGCAAACCTGTGTATAAAGATCAACTTCCTTCTGCTTAGAGATGATAGTAGCTCCGTAAAAGCCCAAGCTCCATAAGATCTGCCTCTACTTTTCAGCTGCTTCACTTCCTCTTGCAGCTGCCTGGTCCTCTTACAGAGTCTTCTACAGAAAGACTATAGTGTGGGCTCAGACTGGTCTCACCCAACCATCTCCTCTACAGGTTACAAACTTGTTAGATTAGGGTAGCTGAGGTTGGGAATACATTAATGGACCACTTACTTCAGGGATCTCTTAGTTAGGAGCTCAGTACAAAGAATGTGGCCCCTACTCCGGAGCCTAATCCCTCTGCCACTGCCAGATACTCAAATTTTATTTCTCCCCAACAAGGTGAGCAGTAGATTCAGATAGAATGGGGCTGACAGTCCCCTCTGCAAAAGTTCTTACAACTGGTGTGACAATGGTCTCAGGGAGAAAGACTGACAGAGTCCTCTCCTGGGGCTGACTGTGCCCCCCACCCAGAAAGTGGCTAAGCCCCTCAAACAGACCCAACAATAGGCTCACAGAACTCACACTTTAAATGTCCATGCTCCAAGCCTCTTTCCCTTCTCCCTATGGAATATAGCCCAGCAGGGCAGGATATCGAGCCCCCAGGCAAGCTGACTGTGAAGCTCCACCCTATTCAGTGCACATGAGCTGCTCTGCCAGTGCTGATCACAGAGAATGAAACTCACCTCAGATGGGCCAGGCATGAGGAGTCCTTCCTTAGGATACCACTCTAAGCAAGAGTTTTTTAGGTCCTGAACCAGTACTCTCCACAGCTGGCCACTGGACGTGCCATCCCTGGGTCTCTCTGGCAGAAACCAGCACAGACCAGGGGGAGATACTGCCTGTGACTGGCCCTCAGCAACCATCTTGGAGCTTCAAGCAATCCAGTGTTTGTAGCTGCCTCTACTGGACCCAGGTGCTTATGGAAATACCAAGCTGCACACCTAGGGTAGCTTTTACCCACAATGGGCCTGGAGGAAGGTCCACTTAAAAGGCCAAGGTTCCCTGAGTCCTGCCTCCTGCAGTCTCTGTCTACTGGCTACTTATTGGGCTCACCACTGAAAATATCTCTGGTAGAATCTAGAGCCTATAGCAATTCAGGGATTAGGGAGGGTGGTGGGTATGAATCCACCCCTTGGCCTCAGGTGTCAGTCTATTCAGACTTTTTCCACAGACCTCAGTAGGGTGTGGCCCAGGAGTGGTGGTTGTGTCCTCTGAGACCCAGAGGTGTGATCTGCCTGCACTCCAGACAGTTTCTACTGAGTCTTCTGTGAAGTGGAATTACCAGTCTTAGACTCAGGAGCATATGGGGAAAGCTCTGGCCTTAACACCAGAAAACTTAGTCATTGATGTGCTATCTGCTTACTGGCTTCTCAGAATGACCCAGTCTCCATGACTGGAGTAGGAGAGACTCACAAGGGTGGAGTAGTTGCTTTTCCCAAGGCTGATGCCTTTAAGAGGGGACTGCTTCACCCAAGAAAGATGGTGACTGCCGTATTAGAGAATGACTCAGCACAGGGGTTCCAGTGGCCATCCCCACAGTATCCTCCCTGGTCCTCCAACTTTATACTCTCCTCATACAACTCTAATCCTCTCAGTTCCCCCTCCACCAGAGCCCCAGGTAAGTAGCTGTGAACAAGATTTTCTGCTTGGGCCCTTTAAAATGGAACCTGCGTCTCCAAGAGCTCCACCTTTTACTTGAAGGCAGAAACCCGGCTCTTTTCACCTCCAAATGCTATGTGGGCACCTCTTCTAGGGTCTGAGGCTCCGAGCCTGGGAATGAGAACTCACACCTCTCAGGGCAACACTCCCTTCAGTGAGAATCCCTCCAGACCCTCAGCTGCAGCTCTTTCCTTGGGAGCGGGGCAGTCCTTTCCGCATCTCCGCTCTTTCTACAGTCTCAATGTGGCTTCTTTTGTTATCTTTGGTTATAGGCTCCTCTTCGTTTAGTTCAAAGTTGGTTTTTCAAGATGCAATTCAATTAAGTTGTAATCCAATTTGGTTCTGGGAGGTGGCAGTTGGAACATCCACCTACTCCGTCGCCATCTTGAAATCTCTGATCTTTCTTTTTAATTAAGTGTACATAGCCTTATGTGGCTAGTGGCGACCATACTGAATAGCATGGTCCTATACCCTTTATTCACTGGCTGTGTGTCCTTAGACATGTAACTATTTTTATGCATGTAACTATTTTCCTCACCCCTAAAATGGGGATAAAAATAAAACCTCATAGAGTTGTTGAGGGGCTGAAATAAGGTAAACCATCTAAGGAACTTAGCATAGTTCCAGAGATATAGGTTATTCTTCTGCAATATCTTTTCACCCATGCCTTCTCGTTGTTCCTACTAGAGTTACCTTTGTCAGGCTCGTATTGTGCCCGCAGTATCAGGAGACCCTCTTAACTCATTTCACTCCCTTTAGTGAGTTCAATCTTCAACCATTCCAGCAAAATATAACCAATAAATGTCTCTAAAATACAATTCTTATTATATTACTCTTCTAACATCAAATCTCATATAGGCCCTAGCTAGGTAGTTCAGTTGGTTATAGCACCATCCTGACATGCCAAGATTGTGGGTTTTATGCCCAGTCAGGGCATATACAAGAGTCAACCAATGATGGCATGAGTAGGTGAATCAACAAATTGATGTTTCTCTCTCTCTCTCTCTCTCTCTCTCTCTCTCTCTCTTTCTTTCTCCCTTCCCCTCTCACCAAAAATCATTCTGTAATTTTTTTTTTTAGTCTTTTATAAACCTCTATGACCTTCAACAGAATATTCAGGCTGGCTTTTAAAACCTTCTATAATATGACCCCCCAGATGATGCTTCATGCTCTCTCCCACTGTTCCCAGATACAAGCTATTATGTCAACCAGATGGAGCAATTTGTCCTCCTCAGAACAACCATGTCACTCTATTCTACACTTGACTGACAACATACTCAACTAAAATGCTTACTTTCTTGACCCTTACTTAATCATATTCATCTTTTGAGGCCTGTCCCAAGATACCTCATTCAAGAAGCCATCCCCTCTGAGCTTCTTAAGAAAAGAATGAGACATCTGTGCATTTCTTTATTACCTTCCAAAAACAAAAGCTCTCTGAAGACCAGGAGTTTTTTGTTGTTTTTTTTTAACAGATAGGGACAAACAGGAAGGGAGAAAGATGAGAAACATGAGAAACATCAATTCTTCGTTGCAGTTCTTCAATTGCCCACCGATTGATCTCTCATATGCGCCTCGACCGGGGGCTCGACCGGGGGACCACAGCAGACCAAGAGACCCCTTCCTGGAGTCAGCGACCTTGGGCTCAAGCTGGTGAGCCTTGCCCAAACCCAATGATCCCGCTTGAGGTCTCAAACCCGGGTCCTCCGCGTTCCAGTCCAATGCTCTATCCACTGTGCCACCACCTTGTCAGGCAACCAGGAGTTATTTTTTATATCTCCATTAGTGAGTAACACGAAACATCTGTAAGTTAGGGGCTCATTACATATGTAATAAAATAATACAATAGGCCCTAGCCAGTTTTTCAGTGGTAGGGCATCAGCCCAGCATGTGGATGTCCTGTGTTCAATTCCCAGTCAGGGCACACAGGAGAAGCACCTATCAGCTTATCCACCCCTCCCCTCTTGCTTCTCTCTCTTTCCCTCCTACAGCCATGGCTCCATTGGAGCAAGATGGCCCCAGGGGCTGAGGATAGCTCATGCAGTAGTCTGTCTCTGCCTCCCCTCCTCTCACTAAATAAAAAAAGTGAAAGAAAGAAATACTATAAAACATGAACACAGATACTATTCAACTTGAACACCAGGATCTTTGGAAATCTCTGCCAGTTAAACTACTAAAGGTATTAGAAATTCCTATCTCCATGGAAAGAAAATCTGGACAAAAATGCATTGATTACTAAGCCAATGTACTCCTTAGAAACAAAACCCTCCATAATTCCCTGCTGTCCTTCGGAATCCTGCTAGAGAAACTTCCCAAACATTATTCAAACTTGACCTTCCATCTCTTTTAGCTTGTGATTTGTTTAAAAGCTAACGTACATCCACATCTGCCCCTGGACTCCACCACCCCTTACCCACTTGACTTTTCTATCCTAAACTTCGCCAGTCTTGCCTCCCCATCACACTTGTAGTCTCACACACACACACTTTAGAGAACTTTTTCAGCCATCTTACCTCCCACCCTTCAAAGCCTCTATAAAACCCCATCACCAACTATTTTCTCCCTGTCCAACGAGATGACACTTTCACACTTCCCTTAGCCAAAAGATAGTCGAAAAAAAGGAAGATGACAGTCATCAGAGAAAAAAATCTCTTGAAATTTCACTTGGGTCTGAACTTTGTAGTAGTTTCTGACACAAAAAAGAGGTCTTTGATCTCAGAGAAAATGGTCTATAAAATAACATACCAGATAGCTTTTTGTAATTTGAACTCCCTGTTCAGACATTCCCTAAGGCTGTGGTCCTCAACTTTGGAGAGCATTAGAATCACTGGGAGTACTTGATGAGATGCTTGTTCCTGGGGAATCAAAGTCATTTGTCTGGGGCCACCCAGAATCTTGCATTCTATGAGCATCTAGCTTGTTTCACAAGGTCAAGACCACACTGACAAACAGTACAAATGCCTCTTCTTTCTGTCTAGGCCAGTCTTCTGTTTCCTCTCTAAACACAAAAGACCAGGGGAAGCTAACTGCAGCAAAAAGACTTACATCTCCTGGGAACAACAGACTCTTCCCAATAAGGGACTTCTGTGGAGAAGCTGGGGCAAAACAAGGTAATCAGACACACAAGGCCAAGACTAAATGGCTCAGGTTACAAGAGGTCAAAACAAATGGCAAATCCCAGTCCCCAGAGAAGAGCTGGGGAATCACATTTAATTGCAAAATGCCAATTCTTAGAGTAGCAACTCACCACATATTAACACAAAGTGTCTAAACTGAGTCAGATCGAGTAATATCCTTCAAAATTTATCTAAATCAGGTCATTTCCTGAGATTACATGGTTTTTGTTTTTGTTTTCTTTTAGATTTTATTTATTCATTTTAGAAAGGGGAGAGAGAGAGAGAGAGAGAGAGAGAGAGAGAGAGAAAGAGAATGCAGGGGAGGGGGGAGCAACTTCCATATGTGCCTTGGCCAGGCAAGCCCAGGGTTTTGAACCAGCAAATTCAGCATTCCATGTCAACGCTTTACACGCTGCACCACCACAGGCCATGCCATTTCCTGAGATTAAAGAGAAGAAAGAAGAAAGGGTAATTTTCCAGCCTAAGCTGGGTCCTACCATAGGAAGCAGGAGGACAGAACATTTGCAAAAAATGAGAATCATTAGTGTGTAAGAGAGGATCACAATTATAATAGCTGGAGTTGCGACCCATGCTTGGAAAGACCCTAAAACCGTCTGTTTTTACCTGTTGTCCCAGAATAATTATTAATATCACCCCTTTTCCTCCACAAGAGTCCTACTTTAGCATTAAACTACATAGTCACTGGAATAATAGCTAAGAGGCACCTGCTAGGCATTGAGCTAAGCCCTAAATACCATGGGGGACCAGCATTCATACTGTTATTATACCCATCATTGAGATGAAGAATGTTGGAGGCTGTTGAAAGTTAAATTACTTGCCTAACACCACACAGTCAATAAATGACAAAACTTGAACTCGTGTCAGCAGAGGCAGGTCTCTTAACTTGGAGTGGGTCACCTACAGCCCACAGATCAAACCCAGACAACCACCTACTTTGGTAAATTGAGTTTTTCTGGAAAACAGCCACCCATTCACTTGCACATTGTCTATGGCTACGGTCACACTACAAAGGCAGTACAATCGCAACAGAGACCTTCCTGATCACAAAGCTGAAAATATTCACTTTCTGACCCTTTTTATAGAGCATGTGCTGATCCATATTTTTCCTGACACCCAGGGAAATCACCCAAAGCACAATTTACACACCTGGGCCTTCCAACAGGCATGGCTCCAGGTCAAGTAAGACGAGACACAATATCCAAGCTTGTTGTGGTGCAGTGAACAGAGCGTCAACCTGGAACACTGAGGTTACCAGTTCCAAACCCTGGGCTTGCCTGCTCAAGGCACATACAGTGTGTCTGTAAAGTCATGGTGCACTTTTGACTGGTCAAAAGTCAAAAGTGTACCATGACTTTACAGACACACTGCACAAGCAACAAGCAACAAGCAAGCAATGAACAACTAAAGTGACGCAACTATGAGTCAACACTTCTCACTCCTCCCCCTATCTCTGCTCTCTCTGTAAAATTAATAAAATAAAGACACAATAGTAGAATAAGTTTCCAAATTTTAACAATCCAGGTTATTCAGGGGGGATTGTTTTGGGTTTTTTACATTAAGGCTTATAACACATTGAAGTATTAATACACACAGCATTCTTATGTAATAAAAAAATAAGAAGAAAGTAAGAGTATTCCCAAAAGCCCACAGTAATGGGGTACCTCGAGGAACATTGAAACCAATGAGAAGAGCCCCCAATGGCCAAAGTTCAAACAATCTGAGCAACAAAATGAAATAATATTGTATTCTAACCCAGAGTATAAAATAAGAATATGTGAGTCCATAGTGATATAAATGATTGATTGAATACATAAGTGGGGGAAAAGAGAGAATGCCTTCTCAGAATTCCAAATAATGTATGTAGTTACTCCATCTTAAAGGAGAAGTGCATAACTCCCTATTCCTTAAGGCAGTGGTTCGCAAAACTTTTTGAAGTCAGGGTACATTTAAAATCCTACAAATAATTGTAGGCGCACTATATACAAATTTCTGAGAAATATGTTATTAAAATTAAGTCAAATATTAAAGAAAAAAAATTAAGTCCAAGCGTGCTTTTATGGTAATTAAACAAAATAAATACAACAAAATTAAATTTATTCTGACACTAAAAAACATTTTTATGTTACATTTTTTGAGCTATGCTTTTTAGAATTCGTAAGAAAGAGGTGTTAAAAATTAAAAAATGACAAAAATGTTATCTTTTTATATATATAGATATATTCTCAGTAAGATTTAGTAAATTTGGCAGGTCCTGGCGCAAATGTGTTAAGTTTTTTCATTCTTGTGTTTATGAGAAACGTGAGCCTGATGTATCCTAGTGATTTCTTCAATGTTTGGGCATATATTTGAAAGGCAAATTTCCTCATCAAAACATTGAAGAATTCCTCTCTTCTTACTCTTAATTGTGTTGAGTGCAGAAAACCCCACCATACATATCATCTAAACTTTACACCAAACAAAGGATAGAAGAAACTTGCCTCCAGTCTTTCTGGGGAACATGGAGGGTAGTGTAAACAATCCAGCACCACAGCTTAACAGCCTTTTGCAACCTAATCAGGCAAGTGAGGTGGGGGATTGGGCAGATGGTCAGCTTACAGCCAATTCCTCATACATCTGTCCCCCAAAAATCTAAATTCCAAAAACCCTGTTGGTTTTTTGGTCCCCAACAGGCACATATTTCTCTGGAATACCATAGGGCGCAACAGTGTGCCCTGGCACAAACTTTGAGAACCACTGCCTTAGTGTAGGCCATATAGTGACTTCCTCATGCAGAGTAAACATGAAAGGGGTTGGAGGAGGGTAACTTGTCTGTGGAGTAACATGAAAAACACCACCTCAACTAGGTGATCAAGATTAATATTGGTTTGACCTGTGGTGGTACAGTGGGTAGAATGTCGAACTGAGATGCATAGGACCCAGGTTCAAGACCCCAAGATCACTGGATTGAGCGCAGGCTCCTCCATCTTGAGCACAGCCTCACTAGCTTGAGCATGGGGTTGCTGGCTTGAGCATGGGATCACAGATATGACCCCATGGTTGCTGGCTTGAGCCCAAAGGTCGCTGGCTTGAAGCTCAAGGTCACTGGCTTGAGCAAGGGGTCACTCACTCTGTTGGAGCTCCCCAGTCACGGCACATATGAGAAAACAATCAATGAACAACTAAGGAACCACAACAAAAAATTGATGCTTCTCATCTCTCTCCCTCCCTGTCTGTCTGTTCCTAACTGTCCCTCTCTCTGTCTTTTTCTATCTCTGTCACGTAAAAAAATAGAAAAGCATTGACCTAGGTTGTCAGTTTGAAACCCTGTCAAGGCACATATAAAAAGCAACTACTACGAGTTGATGATTCCTGCTCCTCCCCCATCTTTCTCTCTCTCTCTCCTCTATTCAAAAAAAAAAAAAAAAGATTAATATCACCAGTAACAAATCACAGAGGTAATTGATACCCTTGATGTGATATGTTGAGAATGATGATTTACCTCTGTGGTCTTCCTTTCCAAGACCTACAACCCCAATCTAATTATGAGAAAAACATCAGATAAATTCCATTAGATGGGCATCCTACAAAATACCTGTCCCATACCCCTCAAAGTCATCAAAAACAAGGAAAGTCTAAAGAACCATTCCAGCCTAAACGATCTAAGGAGGATCACAGTATCCTGGATGGAATCCTGTGACAGGAAAAATAAATAAATAAATTAGTTAAAACTAAAATAAAATCTGGATAAATTAAAGACATCAATTAATACTATTAGCAGTATTTGTTCATTAAATGTGACAGATGTGCCATACTGATATAAAATATTAAAATAAGGAAAACTGGTGTGGAGTATATGGGAACTCTCAGAATTTACTAAATTGTTTTTAATCTAAAACTCAGTTTACTTCTTAAAAAATAATTAAGAGGGCCTGACCTGTGGTGGCGCAGTGGGTAAAGCGTCGACCTGGGAACACTGAGGTCGCCAGTTCAAAACCCTGCACTGGTCTGGTCAAGGCACATATGGGAGTTGATGCTTCCAGCTCCTCCCCCCTTTCTCTCTCTCTCTCTCTCTCTCTCTCTCTCTATCTATCTCTCTCACTCTGTCTCCTCTCTAAAAATGAATAAATTAAAAAAAAGAAAAAAATAATAATTAAGAGGACAAAAAAGTACCTACTTTTCCACATTTAAACTCACAGGAGGATTTAATTTGGAAGAGATTTTCTTTCCCCGTGAGGTTTACACACTGTAATTCTAATTTTGTCTGGAAGGTGCAAAACACAGATTTTAAAATTATTGCCACATAAATAATGTAGTTTGTGATTAGTGCCAAAACAAAATAAATTAAAAATAGTAGAAATTACCAAGTTACTCTGAGCAAAATTCTGTATAAGAAACACTTGAGATAAAGGAAACATTACTTAATGAAATCCTAGTAGGTATTAACTAGATGTCAACAGTACAGACAACTCTGTCTACTTTGCTTGGCTTTTGGGTGAATACAGATAGTGATGGTGTCACCCATGGTTCTTTGAAAATTGATCCTCTTCTCAGAGAGGAAAATTCTGCAGGAAACAATACATCCAGCTTCAACCTACATACTGTCCTGTCATCTCATGCTCTATGTATTCTCTATGGATTGCTGACAAGGGGCTTATGACATGCTATACTAAGAACATAAGTGACCCAGCTCCTAACTATCTCTCCCAGCCATACTGAATTTCTCTCTATTGCATGAATAAGCCAAATTCTCATAGGATGCTCTTCTCATCTTTTATCGCTTAACAACTGTAACAAAATATCTGTCCTTATAATTATTCATTGAATGCATGCCCACCTCCCATATTAAATGGAAAACCTTGTGAGAACCATGTCTATTTTGTTCACTGCTATATTCCTAGGATTCTATACAGCCAAGTCCTGGAAAATAGTAGTTGCTTAAAAAATATTTGTTCAATAAATGGGAAAAAAAAACTTATCACAGGTTAGCAGAGTTTAGCTTAAGTCTACAGATAACCCCAGATAATTTCAAATCCTTGCACATTCCCCAGCAGTTCATTTAATGTATCTACTATGAGGAACATCAAAATCTTGCCTTTGGCTCATTAGCCTTATTTGTGCTAAGTCAGTGTCATAGGTTCAAACAACTCAGTAATGAAAGATAGAAGTGATTAGCATTATCTTCATGTTCATAGTGTCAGAAAAAATATACAAAGTAAAGAGTTGTACATGACCTTCCAACTGCATTATTGATTTCTACTAACAACTATGCCTGTCCGGAAGCTAATTTCTTCTGGGCTTGGGCTAATTTTTTTAGACTATGCTATTGCAAGTCTATGTTAATTTGCATAGCTGTTTAAACCACACTCTAATGTTTTAAATATCTACCTTCCAAGTAACTTTCTAGCCAAGAAATATTTGTAATTTATAGAAAACTTAGATTCAGTATATCATCATGCAAAGAGTATACAACCAAGGCTTGGAAAACCTAATTCCAGTCTTTTTTTTTTTTTAAGCCAGTGTCTATAGGCTCGCTCTTACAGCGTGATGGAATTAATGCTGGAGTGGGGAAATTAGTTTTTCTGTTGTTATTGTTTCACTTTATTGATTTTGGGGTTGGGGGGACAGGAACATCGATCTGTTGTTATATGTGCCCTGCCCGAGGATCAAACCAGCAACCTCTTTGCTTCTCGACAGTGCTCTGACCAATTGAGCTATCTGGCCAGGGCCCTAATTACAGTCTTGACTGAATCCTTTAACCATTCATCTGCTAACTTTTACTGAATACTTTAAACAGAAACTATTCTAGGCACACAGTGCAGGCATAGTCAAATCATTTAAGCAATCTAAACCTCATCTCCAAATTTAGATATAGAAATTAGGTCAAACATAGAGTAAGCATCTGCAACCACCATTCTGCCTACTCAAAATTCCATAAAATAACATAAAAATCACTGGAAAATAAAATACATGTATAGCATTGTTTGTTGTTTTGGGTACTATGTGCTGGGTAAAAATCTCTGCATTTAAGCTTTCTGTGGGCCAGAAATTCCAGGTCTCCCTAAATATAGAAAGCATATTGTAAGGTATTTTTCCCCACCGAGAAAGAAGGAATGGGGGGGCCAGAGCCACAAAGTGTGGAATAATAAAAGGCTTTATTAAGTACCGCGCATTCCGCCCTATGATGTCCCCTAGCCCCAGGGGCAGAGGCTAGGGGAGTCGTGCAAATTAGACTGCGTGAGAGGTATTTAAAGGGGTCCTCTAGGGTGGGCGAGCAATTATAACATGGTGAAATCTCACTGGCTGATGGACAGTCGCTCTCTTCTCAAGGACCTCTGGGAAGTTTCTTTTTGGCGCGCTTGGTTGTGTGGGTGGTTCTAGTCAAAGATCCCGGGCCTGAGTTCCTCACATGACCATACCCATTGTCCATGGACCTTACACATATAAGATCAAATCTAAAGAGATTCAAACCCAGAGAAAACACACCGATGATAATGTAATGTGTAAAAAGATTGACAAGAATGTACATGTGGTTCGGAGGATGTCAAAATTCAGAGATAATACCAGAAGGGTTCACAGAAGATGGGTAAGTGAGAAAGGAATAAGAGTGGTAAACAGATGCTCTCATATTTTACTCTGCATACTTAGCTATTTCTTAATTACAAGGAGAATATATTTAAGAGTTATTTTTGCATGTGAATAACACTGAAATGAACATATTAATAGAACTGAAGGATGACTTATCCCAGCTCTTTCTCTCTCTCCTTCTAAAGGTAGAATCACAAGAAAATCAGAAGCAAATTTCCCCAGCACTACTCAACCCATCACCTATAAAAGAGGCAGCAGATGCAGTGACAGTGTTTGGGAGGGTTATAAAATACCACATTTCATAATCAAGAATAAAAAGAGGCTCTCAGTTCCCCAGAGTCAACATACACCCCTGTTGTTGCTTCTTTAAAGATCCCCTTTACAGTCTGGGCAGAATAATATGCAGACTTGCTTCTCTTGCTTTGAGTTTAATTAACATCAGTAGAGGTCACAGGAATTTTCCAAGGAGAAAGCCAGTACAGAGCAAAACTTGAAAACATTTTGGGGGCCTCTACCATTGTCAGAGCACTGCTTTCCAGAGGCTGGCTGCACTCAGCTCAGGCGAGCCTCATTTCAATTAACCTCTTTCTCTGATTATAGGTCATCCCACTCTGTGAATCTCAGATAGCATAGCAAGGACACACCAGAAAGAGAGAGCTGGAATACACTTAGAAAAACAAAAACTACAGAGAAAGCATATGGGAGAGTCATTACCCCAAAGTATGAATTTATCCATTACATATCAAAAGGTCACTTTCCCTAATCTAAGTTCACCAAGAGTATTATAGAACTCCATCTACTACTGAACCATTTCAAATACACATTCTAAACTAGGCTGGTATAAGGCTGAGAATAAACTGCCTGCTGAATTTCTCTAGTTTTCTGATAAAGAGTATGAAAATCAAGAAGTAAGGCTGGGACAATTGGTACCTTGCCATTTTACCTTCGTATAGTGGCTATAGCTATATTTCAACAAGATGGCGCATCTCCTGGGAAATCAAAACTAAAAGGCAGAATTCTGAATATAAAACGTGTCTCAATGCTATGGAGATAGAGCTGGAGGCAAGCAGGGAATGAGGTGGAGTAATTAGCGCCTGAGAGACGGGACAGTGGAAGATGAAAATGCGGGGAAGGCAAAAAAAAGGGGCCCAAAAAAGGCCAAAAGAAATTAGAATGAACAAGTTTATTGAAACTTTACCAGCTTGCTGGGGGCTGGGAGGGGACAGAAGAGGGACACAAAGCCCCACACAAAACCCCCCTTGATGACGATGCTCGCTGGAGTCAGAATAGGAACTCATCCCTCCTGAGACACACTCCCTTTTCCAGTAAGACTTGGGAACTGATCTCACCCTGCATTGCACTGACCATACAGATGTGTTGTTCTATAGAAGTATCTCCTGTGTGCCCACCTTCTCCAAATAAGTCCCAATTCTGATCCCAGGGATCACCTTTCCCTACACAGTACCTACCAAGAGTTTGGTTTATCGTACATATTTCTTCTTCTCGGTAGGCCTATCCCCCCAACCACCACCACCAGTAAATAAAAACAAGGGAAAAAGTACTAAGGAACAGTCTTCTGAGATCACTCTGAACCCAGCTAACCTTCAACACACCAGAAGAACGCACTTCCATCTTTTCTCCCTCTGATTCCTTAACAGCAACAATGCCAATAAGTAGTACAGGAAGACAGACACTTCTGTGATTTATTACCTGCACTGACTCAAGTGGACATGGCAGGTGGAGGTAGAAGTTAGCAGTATCCAGGGGATTAAAACAACAGTCTCAACACAACCCTTTTGCTTACAACTGAATTTCCTATAAGAGCTAATTCTTGGTTTTACATTACTTACTCCAAACTTTTCCCACAAGTAGAGCTAATCAAACCACACTTGGGCCCCTCTTGTAATTTCAACTTCCTCACTTAGGTGTCATTTTTCTTATCATAATGTCATTAGCATATGGTGAGGTTCCAGCTGGCAGGGCAGCCAACAGTGTACCACAGTATCCAGGGCAGCCCAGACAAAAACCTGAAACTCTGCTTGGTCACATCCCTACTATCGCTTCATCCCTCCCCCACCCACTCTTGTGGTTGGTCCCAGAGTTTCCCTCTGTCTTCTCTGCTTGCCTTGTACTCTGTGTGTATGATCAATACAATGGGTCTTGAATTTACTAATTCTATTTCTGCTTGTTTTTATTTCTACCATCTCACTTTGATTTCTTCCCTCCAAAACAAAATTTCTCCCTTCTAAGTAGTATGTTCTATTATATCATAAGAATAATAAGTATTAAAATCAGTATGTTATTAGAATAACTAGAATGTATTGAGCACTTTCCTCATGTCTGGCACATTGCTAACTGGTTCATATGCCTTCCTTATATATACTACTTAATCATCCTAACAGTCATGAGAAGAGTCCCATTATTGTCTCCATTTGACAGAATAGAAAACTGAAGCTTAGAAAGATCACTTTTCCCAACTCCTGCCTAACTCTAAGACCAGAGCGTTTAACCAATACTGCACTGCTTGTAACAGCCATAGGCCCAGCATTTTGTTTATCCTTTACTATTTCCACAAAGGCATTTCATCAAATGTATATGTTATGGATTGCATGTTTGTGTTCCCCCAAAATTCAAATGTTGAAACCCTAACCCACAGTGAGATGGTATTTGGAGATGGGGCATGTGGGAGGTAAATAATAAGAGTGGGGCCTTCATGATGGGATTAGTGCCCTTCTGAGAAGAGACAGTGGGCAGCTTACTTTCTCACTCTCTGCCCTCAACCATGTGAGGGCACAGGAAAAAAGATGGCCATCTGCGGACTAAGCAGAGGTTCCTCACCAGGAATCTAATCACTCTGCACTTTGACCATGGACTCCCAAACCTCCAGAACTATGAAAAGAAATGTTTCTTGTTTAAGCCATCCAGTCTGTGTTATCTTTTGTTATAGCAGCATGAAGTGACAAAACCAGTATACATAGATGTACTTTAAGTTTAATACCCTTGAAAGACTTTATATAAATGTACAGAAATCTGAAAATTATTTTTTAAACATAGATCCTGATCTATACCTTTTAAAATGTACTCACCATAGGCTAAGATGTGCAGAAAAATGGAATATAGAAGAAATTCAAGAGTTAGTGGTTCATTTTGACAGTTATTATCAATCCAGGGTACCTCATATTTTATAATTTCTTTGAGATTCATAGTAATTTATTTTACCAACAGATTGGCTTTATTTATGGTCTTGTACCACTTACTAGTTTTCATGGAATAGGTATGCAAGGCTTTCAACACACAAATACCATAATCCTCCCCATTTTAAGACCCAATATTCCACCATTGGAGGTTAATTCCTTTGGGCTAAGTTGTTTCCTTTTGCTAGATCCTCTTTCCAAATATAAATTTATTCACTGGGGAAAATAACTAAGCCACTTATAGCTTAATGTGAAAAACTATTCCACATGTTTTCTGACCAAAGGCACTAGAATAAAAAGAACAAGCAGAGCCTGACCTGTGGTGGCGCAGTGGATAAAGCGTCGACCTGGGAACACTGAGGTTGCCAGTTCAAAACCCTGCACTGGCCTGGTCAAGGCACATATAGGAGTTGATGCTTCTAGCTCCTCCCCCCTTTCCCTCCCTCTCTCTCTCTCTCTGTGTCTCCTCTCTAAAATGAATAAATAAAAAAAAAGAAATTAAAAAAAACTGTTTAAAAGAAAAAAACAAGCAGAGGTAATTCCTTGGGGGGACAGAGAGAGCCCTGATTTGGAGGCGGCGGCCCAAAGAGGACAGCAGACCAGTCAAGACAAACCTTTCCCTCATCATGTTGGCCTTGTCAGTTCTGCTGCCCAGCGTGAAAGAGTTCAGTAGTGCTGGGTAGAAGGGGGTTTCATTTAATGAAAGAAAATTGGTCATAATCCTAGCCATTGGGGCCTGTTTGTAATAAGCCCAAAAAATAAAGTAGAAGAATGTACAGGAAAATGCTGTTTGGTTAATTCCAACTGGCCAAGTGAGGAGACACAACTTTAATGAACTTGATTTAAAGGCAAAAGCATCCAGGTATCACTTTTGTTGAATCGAAAGGATGAGCTGCTTTTATCTTAATTGAAATTATGCATTCATTTTCATTCATAAAAGTTCAATAACAATTTGAATTACCAAAGTCTTTAATCATAGAACCGTTTGACTTTCAGGATTGTCAAGTAGATAATTGCATTAAAAGTACCACCACTTTTTTTTTCTTCTTTTTCCAAAGGAGAGGATGGGAGATAAAGACAGACTCCTACATGCTCCCCCACTGGAATACACCCAGCAACCCCCATCTGGGGCCGATGCTCTGCCTTTCTTGGGCCATGCTCTCAATCAAGCAATTTTTAGTGCCTGAGGCAGAGACTCCATGGAGAAGAGAAAGAAAGAATGAAGGGGGAATTAGGAGAAGAAGAAGATGGTCTCTCTTCCCATGTGCCCTGACAAGGAATCAAACCTGAGATATCTACATGCCAAGCCGATGCTCTACCACTGAGCCAACCAGCCAGGGCAAAAGTACCACCACTTTTATCCATCAGGAGTTGCTCCATCAGGAGTTGCTCATTTAACCTGAATCTTTTACCAAATACATCAAGTGTTTTATATGTTTATAAGGAGGGAGAAAATCTTGAGAAGTCTTTTATTCTCCTTAGTTCTTTAAAATCAGTTTACTTGTTAAAGGTATCTCCAGAACCATATTTCACAAAATAAATTCTCAGTGTGATGTTGTAAAATAATAAATACTCAGAAAATCAAATGTGCTTTTCTGTTCTAGAACCAACATCCATCAACACCAAAGTTATCAACTATTGTTTGAACTCAAGTCATTGAAATTAAAAATTAAAGTTAAACATCAAATTATGTCAGAACAGTTCAATCTTTAGCAACTCAAAATTTAAATTCCATCCTGAGTAGAAATAATACCTCTGGACAAGTCATTACACCTTAAAAGCATACTCCTGCTTTTTAAAATAAGTCTTGATTATCTACCATGCTCACTTCTTATAGCTTTGGGAGAGAAAACTAATTAAAATGGTAAATGAAAAAATACTCGATATTTTCCTGACACTCCATCTATACCTGACCTTTCAGACAATAACCTCCCCCCCTTTTTTTTTACAGAGACAGAGAGAGAGTCAGAGAGATAGGTAGGGACAGACAGACAGGAACAAAGAGAGATGAGAAGCATAAATCATTCGTTTTTTGGGGCTTTTTTGCTGTAGCGACAGCTTAGTTATTCATTGATTGCTTTCTCACATGTGCCTTGACTGTGGGCCTTCAGCAGGCTGAGCCACCCCTTGCTGGAGCCAGCGACCTTGGGTCCAAGCTGGTGAGTTTTTGCTCAAACCAGATGAGCCCGCGCTCAAGCTAGCGACCTTGGGGTCTCGAACCTGGGTCCTTTCGCTTCCCAGTCCGACGCTCTATCCACTGCGCCACCACCTGGTCAGGCTGAGAGGAAGGAAGAGAGAAAGATAGGAACATAGATCTGTTACTGTATGTGCCCTGACTGGGGATCGAATTGGCGACCTCTGCACTTTGGTATGATGTTCCAACCAACTAAGCTATCGAGCCAGGGCTTCACCCATTTTTAATAACAAGTCATTCTATATTTCCCAGTTACATGAGGAGAAGCTCAAGCCTAACATTAAACCAATATGTCCTGCTTCCAATTTAGCAAATTTAGCAAATTCAAGCCAGCAGCAAGCTGAGTATTTTTGCAAGGAGACTAAAAAGAGAAAAATTGAGAATTTGGGCCTGTCTTTAATTTGCTTACTCTTAGTAGACAGCTACATGCCCTCTGCCTGACTCCTTCCTTTTCAACTCTCAGGTCACAACTAAGAAGTCATTCCCCCCAAGCACCTTCTTTGATACAGGTGTCAACACTAAGGTGACCAGATTTTAAAATTGGTAAAGCGGGACACCATTGACTGGGGGGTTAGGGGGGGGGGTTCTTGATTAAAAATTTGGTCTATATGGAGCAAAAAAATTTTCATAGAATGCAAAAATAGTATTGTAATATATTTTTTAAATTTCAACATAAGTACAATCTACAAATATAATACAGTAAAAAATTATGTATAGTATTTTATTCTTTGGCATATTTCTCATTTGAGTAAATTTTTTTAGTAGATTGCTGTCATTGTTTAAAAGGTCATGAAATTTTTCACAAGAATTTGTTAAATTATATTTTACACATAAAATAGCTTTCAAAGTCTCAACACTTAATTGTGATTTTTCTGATGTCCACACTTTATTTACTGTAGAATAAATGTGTTCAGTCGCAGCATTAGTTCCTGGTAAAGACAGCACGTATTCCACAATTTTTAGTGCATTATTGTATGGAACATGGTTTATTTCAAAATGATGAAATATTTCTAAGCATTTGTTCTCTATTGTGATTTTTGCTGCTGCCCAAGATTTAACCTTTTCCTTATCAATCTATTTTTTTTTAATAATGACACCTCATTAAAAAGATCATTTTTGGAAATATTACCATATGGGAAATTTTGAGTGAGTCAGAGGGATCGGGTTACATGGTCCCGAAACCGATGCCGGAGCTGAACGAGCGGGCGGGAGCAGGCAGGGCAGCGCTGCAGCGGGCCTATGGGTAGTTAGGGGACTTGGCAGCCACCGCCCCAGCAGGTACGTCCCGCCTGAAGTTCTTTGTTTTGAGGCCTGCACAGGGCAGCCAGCTCTTGCAGCAGTGCAGGCACTTCCAGGTCGAGGCGGCATTTCCCGGCCGAAAACAAAAACCATATATATATTCCCTTCCTGTTCTCCCGCCGTTCCCTAGCTTTTCATGCATTCTTTACAAAAATCAGGACTTTTTTAAAACGACGCGGGACAAATTGTTTAAAAGCGGGATGTCTGGTCACCTTAGTCAACTCCCCCACACACAGCAACCTGAGCTCCCTGCAGTACCCTTTTCATAGGGTTTACCTATCTGCACTGTATTTGCCTGTCTTATTCAGATATGCTTATAGAATGGAATGGAACAGAATGGAAGAAGTAGAATGGAATGGCACAGGAATGCCAAGCTGTGGAATAGAATGGGGTTGACTACAGCCCCCCAGATATCCCTCTTAGCAATTGTAACCCCAAGAACTGAACACTAATTTATGAAGACTACCTTGGTCAAAGTAGTTGCATCAGAATCAGCCAATAACAGGTAAGACATCGATTACCTTAGACTTGATGTAATGATGTAATCAACTGTGCAACACAAAAAACAAACATGTTCAAAAAACAACATTGCTCCTTCCAGACATGGTTGACTGTGGGAACATGATAGGCATAACAAGCAATACAGTAATTTCTTTGGTTTACTCAGGTAATTGGGCATTCATTTCTTTTACGTCAAAAGCATGTCTCATAGACCCTTTTACTATCTACATACTTCCCAAGAATATACCACATAGTGCCCTCATGCATTTTTTACCTTTCCCAAAGTACATCAGCTTGTCACACAACCTAGATGGAGAATCACTCATGCATTAAACAATTATTTACTAGTTTGCACAATGTTAGAGGTCAATAAGAGACAATTTAACTATTCAGAGCACAAACTCTTGAGTTGGAGAAAACTGGGTTATATTCTGGTTCCAGCACTAACTAGTTCAGTGTCCTTAAAACAATTTTGGGGGCTCTCTGCACCTGTTTCCTCATCCACAAAATAGGACTAAACACACCTCATAGACAGTGCCACAATGTATTGCTGGGCATATTGTGCAGTTCCGCTCATAGAAGGAGGGGGAAGAATGTCAAGGGTCTGACTCAAATCAGCACTCTCGGGGGCAGCTGACAACGTGATTCAGACATGGATCCTGTCCTCCAGAAGCTTCTGGTCGAGAATGAAAAATGATAACATGTGTAGATAGAAAGTAAAGACATAGGACAATCGTCAGTGCAGATCAGCGATGACTGAACCTGGGAAGAAGGCAACTACTGTATGGCAATTTCTGATTCGCCATATGAAACATTTCTGAGACACATCATAATAAAAGAAGGTAACTGCCAATTTAGCACTGCCAAAATCAAAGGTCAAAAATCTTAGATCACAGTTAATCATTGTGAATCTCCACACTCAGCACAAAGTTCTTCATGATGCAGATGAATGATACAATGTCACATTCTGATGTTCACAAAACAGCTACATGTGCAGCAAGTGATCTGACTACAGTTTGGGTAAAATGTAATTCATTCTTATTAAGGACTGTTGGACAAACCAATGTGTTTCAAGTGTGAAACAAGTGTTTTTAGGTTTGCTACCTTGTATTGGGGCAGCACCACATGTGTGTGGTCTGTGAAAGGCTGTGGGTGCTTCCCCTCAGGGTGGCAGATTGCAAATTGCGGACTGCCTTCCTCCATGGGGAGGGGCCATTGTTCGCTATTGTTTGCCAGAGAAGGGGTTTTTCTGCCCGGCCTGTTTTGCTGGGGAGTGCTGTTTTGCTTGTGGGGGCCTGTGAGTCCGGAGAGAGAGAGGGAAGTGGTCTTCCCTGCCTGTTTGTTCGTCCGCCATTATGACTTTAATAAATGGAGTGGCCCACCATTTTCTGGTTCCACAGTTTCTTTACCGGCTGCCCAAATCCAATGTGAACCTGCATGGCCACGGCGGCAGCACTGGCTTTACAGGGACCTCTCCTATGCCTGATTTTGTGTGTAAAACGCTCTGCCCATCAGAATTAGTACTCTCATAAGGAAAGTTTTCCCCAGTCAAGGACTGAGAGGAGCAAGATGAATCAGGAGGCACAGTTTAGAAAGCTAGCTCCCTAATCCAGTTCTGCAGCAACATTCTCGACTCTCCAGGAAGGAAGAGCTCTAACCAGTGACAGCAGGGCTCACTGTAAAGGTTAGGTAAATAGAGGCAATTCACTCCCATTCTATAGCTAGAAAACAGTTTGACCGCTGGCTGATCACTGAACCCTGCAGGAAAAATCTGTTTATCAATCACTTGAAGACAGGCTAATTAAGACAGTTACTGAGGCATGCTGGGTCAGGAACTGAAAACTAGGGAGTTAACTGAAAACCCACCTCCTGATAAACACCTCATTCTGCACCTTTCAGTATAAAAGAAAGTGTCTTTTGTCGGCTCAGAGCTGATGCAGCTTAGACTGCCTCAGCCCACTCACACCCGGGCATTTTTAATAAACTTATTTTTAATATATTTTGGCCTCACGTTCTTCATGTAGGTCTGTGGTTTCCACCTTTCGGTGAACTCAAAGACCAAGCAGGGCTTAACTCTAGCCCATGCAATTAGACTCCTTAGGGGGTACACTGCTCACAACAATTAGGGGATATTTTATTGCTTCATATTCATTTTGAAATAACCCAGTCCTGCTCACAACAATTAGGGGATACTTGTTGTGAGCAGTATATATATGGTTTTGAGATTTATTTCAGAACGAGATAAAGGGATATTGCTCTATTTTCATGCTCTTCAGCATGTAACTTCTTATGCAATACTAAACTATAAGTAACATTTATAATTGCATGACAAAAATATTCCATACAGCAACTTCTCTTAATTATATGCTTACAATTTGCCATTTCATTACCTGATAATTACCAGATCATTAGAACAAGTAATATATTCTTGTAGAATAAATGTATGGCAGTAATTTCAGAGAAAAGAATAGGAAATCTATCTTAACGTCACCATTAGGCAATGTAGAATTAGGTACTGAAGAAAATATAAGTGTACTTTTAAAAGTAAATAGCTGGCCCTGGCTGGTTTGCTCAGTGGTAGAGCATCAGATGCGCATGTGAATGTCCTGGGTTTGATTCCCAGTCAGGGCACATAGGAGAAGTGACCATCTGCTTCTCTACCCATCCCCCCAACCACAGCCATGGCTATATTGGCTGGAGTGAGCTGTCCCTGGGTGCTGAGGATGGCTCCATGGCTCCCTCTGGTGCTAAAAATAGCTCAGTTGTTGAGCAACACCCCAAATGGGCAAAACATCATCCTATACAGGGCTTGCCTAGTGGATCCTGTCAGGGTTCAGTGGGAGTCTGTCTGTCTCTCTGCTTCCCCTGCTCTCACTTAATTTTAGAAAAAGTAAATAGCAATACAATAAATAGCATTTACTGCTAATTCTGGATCATGAAGTCAAAAGGGAAATGAGTAGGAGGATCTGGACCAAACCTCTCATTTTACAGGTAAGGACTTGAAGTCAGCAAAGTTGAATGAGAATACCAGGCTAACAGAGCTATTGTAAGTACAGTCAGCTCTACAATGGTTTCTCATCCCTCACTGCAAAGCTCTTCCTTTTTATTGGAGAATCCTTTAAGTGCAACATGGATTTGGTTTTTAAAATCTTGACCAATTAAAATATTGAGGAAATTCAGATAGCTAGTTTATTAGATATTCTAATTAAGCTGGGTTTAAACCTGAAACTAATCTTTCTGACTCATAATTTTACAGTGGCTGGAGAGTCCAGATTTAGTATGGCCAGCATCTCTCACGCTGGGTCCAGGCAGCACCTCAGCCTAGAACACACTGCTACCACTCACCTGGCTCATTCCTCCTCATCCCTCAGATGGCAATTCAAACACCCTTTCCTCAGCAAGGCTTTTCCTACACTCTCAACAAGGTGAGCTTCTCCCAACTCTCTGCCTCCCATGGTGAAATCAGAACATATTTTTAATTATTCATTTAGTATTAGTTCTTCCCACTAGACAGAGGTCCTCAAACTTGACCATGCTTGAGAATCCCCTGGAAAGCATGTTAAAATACAGATTGCTGATTCTAATATGTCTTGAAGCCTGAGAACTTGCATTTCCAACAAGTTCCCATATGATGCTGATGGTCCAGAGACCACACTTATAAAAACCACTAAGCGCCTGATCAGGTGGTGGCGCAGTGGATAGAGCAACGGACTGGGATGCGGAAGACACAGGTTCGAGACCCTGAGCTTGCCAGCTTGAGCGCAGGCCCATCTGGCTTGAGCAAAAGCTCGCCAGCTTGGACCCAAGGTCACTGGCTCCAGCAAGGGGTGGCTCAGTCTGCTGAAGGCCCGCGGTCAAGGCACGTATGAGAAAGCAATCAATGAACAACTAAGGTGTTGCGACGGCAACGAAAAACTAATGACTGATGCTTCTCACCTCTCTCCGTTCCTGTCTGTCTGTTCCTATCTATCCCTCTCTCTGACTCTCTCTCTGTCCCTGGAAAAAAAAAAAAAAACCACTAAGCTAGGGCCTGCCCAGGTGGCTCAGTGGATAAAGTATGAACCCGAAGCAGCAGACATTATGCATTTGACCCCTGGTCAGGGCACATATGAGAAGCAATCAATGAGTACACAACTGAATGAAACAAGTTAAACTTCTCTCTCTCTCTCTCTCTCTCTCTCTCTCTCTATTCCTTCCTCTACCCTCTCAAATCAATGGATTTTTTTTTAAAAAATCACTGAGCTACACTGTAAGACCTATGAATTCAGGGCCAAATCTTCTTTTGTCTTCATTGTTCTATCACTCATGCCTGGTAAAATACCTGGCACATAGTAGGTTCACAGTTGATATTAAGCAATTTTCTTATCTGGGGCAAAAAGTTATGCCTCCAAAAGTCTAGAGTAGAGTATAGCATTAGAGGGATCATTGTGAAGGGTACACAGAAACTCTGCAGTATCTTAGTAATTTTTCTATAAGTCTAAAATTATTTCAAAATTAAAAGTTATGCATATATGCACACATATGCATAAATACACAGTAATGTCTGTCAAAGAGTAACAACAATACTGTGTGAATCAGGCATGAGCTTAATGTATAAGCTGGCTGTTTCTTCCAACAGAAATTGATAGCTTTTCCTGGGCTCCTCCTCTTGCTGGAGAAAGCAGCCTGCAGACAAGTGCAGGATAACTGAGCTTTAGGGTTGGCTGGCTTCTGGTAAAGAAGTGGCATCAGTTCTGTACCTGTAATTGTAGGAGACTGCTCCGTCTCCAGCTCCCCTGGACCACATGAAGAACGGATGTGCACATGGATGATGCTTTCCACAAGTCAATGGAAACATCCCAATCTCCTGCAAATTACCAGTTTCATATGCGCATTCACCAAACCCTTCTTTAGTGATAAATAAAATATGATTTTCTTTTCCAAATTCAAGACATAGGTATATGTTTTTTTACTGGTGCACAAAATGAGCCGTGCATGAACATCACCTTGCTCAAAGAACAAAACCAACAAAGTGCATGAACTCACAACAAATTACGGTATTACTTTATTCTGGCCTCCACAGCAGAGGCTTCTCCGAACCCGAGACCAACTCATCGAACCCCTAGGGTTCTCTAGAACCCAGGTTAAGAACCACTGATTTAGAGGCTCTAGGAAGACCTCTGGGTCCCAAAATATCCCCAACCTAACCTGCTTCGGGGCTAGAATTTTCATCAGGAGCAAAACACCCTCTGCTTCCAACCTCTATGAAAATGCCATTCTGGTAGCACGTTTAAATGTTATTCACCATTTTGAACCCAGATGGAATTAATTTTCTGGTATGACAGCCAGTCTGAGGATCCATAAGGAAGCTATTTGGAAAAGGAGACTGCAAGAAGAAGACCTGGGGATGGAACCTCAGAGCAGGAGCCACTTATGGGAACTGGGTTCAGAGGAGAAACACCTGCAAAAGGCCCTAGAGCAGGGGTCCCCAAACTACGACCTGTGGGCCGCCTGCTGGCTGCATGCGGCCCCAAGGCCATTTATACGGCCCCTGCCGCACTTCCAGAAGGGGCACCTCTTTCATTGGTGGTCAGTGAGAGGAGCACAGGATGCATCCGCACCCATAGTTCCCATTAAAATACTGGTCAGTTTGTTGATTTAAATTTACTTGTTCTTTATTTTAAATATTGTATTTGTTCCCGTTTTGTTTTTTTACTTTAAAATATGTGCAGTGTGCATAGGAATTTCTTCATAGTTTTTTTTATTGTCCGGCCCTCCAACGGTCTGAGGGACAGTGAACTGACCCCCTGTGTAAAACATTTGGGGACCTCTGCCCTAGAGGGAGGAAATAGCCACATGATGGACAGCTGGGTGTTGGCCAGCCCTGGGGCCGACCATGTATTTTCAGTATATCTCCTATTCAGAAAAGACATGATCTTTGCTGTCTTAGTCCATTTAAACTGCTGTAACGAAATACCCAGAAATTGAGTGGCTTATAAACAGCAGAAATTGATTTCTCGCAGCTCTGTAGACTGAAAGCCTGGATAAGCGCGCTAGTGTGGTCCCATTCTCTATCTGATAAGGACCTGCTTCCCAGGTTAGAGATGACTTCTCTGTGTCCTCCCACTGCAGGAGGGACAAGAGAGTACTGTAAGGTCTCTCTTGTAAACTCATTGATACCATAGATGAGGGCTACACCCTCACAACCTAATCACCTCCCAAAGGTCCCAGCTCCAAACACTCACCTTAGGGGTTTAAGTTTCAGCATATGAATTTCAGGGGAACATAGGCATTCAGATCATAGCATTTGCCTTTAACTCAGACAAAAGCTAAAGTCCAGAGATATTAATGAATATGAGTGCTACATGCCAGAGGCTGTGCTAGGTACTTAATTAACATGTCCAAGCATTTAACACTGTGCAGGTGCTATGTTATTGCCTTAGACCATCTTTACCACCCTGGGAGGTGGCTGTTATTGTCCCCTTTTTATAGCTGAGATACTGAGGCTTAATGCAGTGATTCATCGAAGCTGCCACATTAGTTAACAGACAAAACTGGAGCCTAAACCTGGAACTATCACTATACATCATGTTCTTTTCTTTGCTCCTCTACCTAGACTAAAAATGGGTCAGTACTGATGATGTGAAGAGTGTGATATGCCCAAACTAACTTGGAGACCTACTTGTCCCCTTCTGGCTACAGTAGGTCCTTTAGAAAGTCATGAGCCATTACCGAGCCTCAGGTCCCTGGCCTAGAAACTGGAGTGTCTGCTCCAGAGGCAGCACTCATTCGATGTGAGCAGTTACTAACAATGTGGTGGTGGTGATTTTCATGTCTAACATTACTTCCTCTCAATCCTGCTATGTGCAACAACAGGGGCGGAACTTGAGAGTACCATGACAAGTTAAATGTGACAAAGAAAGACAAATACTCTATATCATTAATATGCAGAGTCTGAAAAAAGCCAAACTCATAAAAACAGAGAAGAGTGGTGGTTGCCGGGGGTTAGGAGAAGAAAATGGGGAGATGTTGGTTAGAATACAAACTTTGTTATAAGATGGAGAAGTTCTGGAGATAGAATATTCAGCATGGTGATTCTAGTTAACAATACTGTATGTAGTACATACTTGAAAATTACAAAAAGTAGATCTTAAATGTTTTCCCTTCAAAAAAATTAATGGTAATTATGTGACATGCTAGAGTTGTTAGCTAACCTATGGTGGTAGCAACTTTGTAATATATAATTGTATCAAGTCAACACATTGTACATCTTAAACTTTCACAATGTTATATGTCAATTATAGCAATAAAGTTGGGAAAAAATACTTCCTTTCAGCTTCACTAATTCATTAATTCAATCAAAAATTTTTTTCTGTTCTAGAAATAGAAAGTGATAAACAAGGAAGAAAAAGCCTGTGACCTCAGGGGAATTGTTCGGGGAAACAGTTAATAAACAGGTACAAATAAGTAAAACAAGGTCATTACCAGTGATGATGCATGAAAATGAATGTAGAAAATGAAGTGATGGTAAAAATGAAACTACAGAGATCAGACAGGATGCATCCCACAGCCAGATGAGCTGTAGTGATGACACTGAGCAGGGAAACTGGACGGGAGGGGGAAACAGAAAAACTCGCAAAGCATTCAGGAGATTAAGACCAATTGTCTTGGATTGATATAGTAAATGCGATAAAGGGAAAAAATTCAATTTGGGCCTAGAACCCAGCATGAAGGTTTAAGAAACTAGGTAAGGAAGCCACAGATAAAAGGAAATTAGGGAAGGAAAAAATTAGAACTTTGTTTTGCACATAGAAGTTTGAGGTTTCTAAAAAATAGTTGAGATATCATGTAGAATGTTCGATACAAACTTCTAGAGCTGAGAGGAGAGAACTAGGTCATATACACACATGTGCATCATAAGAATTCATATATTTTTCAAGCCAGAGGACTAAATGAGAACTTCTAGAGAAAATGTGTAGAGAGAGAAGTAAAAAGGGCTGAGGACCAACCCTGAGGAGGGAAAGCCAACACAGGACAATAAGGAGGAATGGCCCAAACAATGTGGCACAGCAGAGGCCAAGACAGCAATGACTCAGAAAAGAGGGAGATCAAGATACTGAGAAGTCACCAAGATGAATACAGAAAAGGACCCATGTGGCCCTTTTGCCACGTGGAGGTTGTTGAAGATAAGCCCAGTCTCATTGGCTTGATGAACATGGCAGCCCAATTGGATGTGGTAGAAGGGGAATGGCAGATAAGGAACAAGAAACAGCAGGTGTGGATGACTCAAAATGTTTGTAGTAAAGGAGAAAGTGAAATAGGGTGGCAGCTGGAAAAGGACATGGCATCAAAGGAGGGTTGTTGCTTCTTAAAATGAACTAGAGCTCATTCATATACTAGAGTAACAAACCAGAAAATAGAAAATGGCGCAGGAGAGAGAAGTGCTCGAACAAAGACCTTGTAAAGCCCCTAAAGCATTTAGAGAGAGGTTGACCTTCGATATCAGTGGGGACACTCATTCCAGGGGAGCGCAGTAAGACTACAACAATATAGGTGGATGCTGATGCAGGTAAGTTTGAGGTCTAGGTAATGAAGAGGCCTCAAATGGATATTTTAAAATAGTCTTAGTTTTGGTGTTCTGAGAAATGATAACTATATAAACTATAATCACAAAACAAAACCAAAATTATTTTTCCTATCTGTAAAAGATCTTAAAGCTTGACTAATCCAAAGCCCTCCTTTCATAGAAGGGACACGAAGGAGTTGACTTGCTCAGGACACAACATCATCAAAATACTAGCAAACCAAATTCAGCAATACATTAAAAGAATTATACACCACGATTAAGTAGAATTTATACTAAGGAAGCAAGAGTGGTGCAATATCTGCAAAACAATTAATCTAAGTCAACACATCAACAAAAATAAGGATAAAAATCACATGGTCACCTCAATAGATGTAGAAAATATTTGACAAAATTCAACATGCATTTATGATTTAAAAAATAAAAAACAGCTCAACAAACCGTGTAAACTGTATATAGCCAAACTTGCCTCAACATGATAAAGGCTATATAAGAAAGCCCACAGCTCACACCATAATTAATGGTGAAAAGCTGAAAGCTTTTTCTCTAAGATCAAAACAAGGGTGTCCACTCTCACCACTATTATTAAATGTAACATTAGGGTCTTAGCCACAGCAGTCAGACAAGAAAAAGAAATCAAAGGCATCCAAATTTGAAAAGAAGTAAAACTCTCACTATTTGCGCTAGCATGATTCTATATATAAAAAACCCTAAAGAAACCATCAAAAAGCTAATAAATTAATTCAGTCAAGTGGCAAACTACATAATATACAGAATGCCCTCACATTTATATAAAATAATAACAAATAAGCAGAAGGAGAAATTAAGAAAAAATATAATTTTACAACTGCATCATAAAGAATTTAACCTAGGAATAAATTTAACCAAGGAAGAGAAAGACCTAGACTCTGAAAATAGAAGACATTGAAGAAATTGAAAATAACACAAATAAATGAAAGTTTATACCATACTTATTAAAATGACCATACTTCCACCTGACCTGTGGGGGCACAGTGGATAAAGTATCAATCTAGAATGCTGAGGTCACTAGTTCAAGGCCCCAGACTTGCCCAGGCAGGGCACATGCAGAAGCAACTGCAGGTTCCTTCCCATTCCTTCACCCCAACCTTTCCCTCTCTCTTTCTCCTCTGTCTAAAATCAATAAATAAAACATTTTTTTTTAAATGACCATACTTGCCTGACCAGGCGGTGGCAGAGTGGATAGAGCGTCAGACTGGGATATGGAGGACCCAGGTTTGAGATCCCGAGGTCGCCAGCTTGAGCGCAGGCCCATCTGGCTTGAGCAAAAGCTCACCAGCTTGGACCCAAGGTCGCTGGCTCGAGCAAGGGGTTACTCAGTCTGCTGAAGGCCCGCGGTCAAGGCACATGTGAGAAAGCAATCGGTGAACAGCTAAGGTGTCGCAACAAAAAATTGATGATTGATGCTTCTCATCTCTCTCTCTGTTCCTTTCTGAATGTCCCCATCTATCCCTCTCTCTGACTCTCTCTCTCTCTCTCTCTCTCTCTCTATAAATAAATAAATAAATAAGTAAATAACCATGCTTGCCAAAACAATCTATAAATTCAATGCAATGTCTATCAAAATACCAATAGCATTCTTCTCAAGAATATACAATGGAGAAATAACAGTCTCTTCAACAAGTCGTGTTGGGAAAACTGGATATATTCAAAAAAAAAGAAAGAAACTGGACCATTCTTGCCTGACCTGTGGTGGTGCAGAGGATGAAGTGTCAACCTGGAACGCTGAGGTCGCTGGTTCTAAACCCTGGGCTTGCCTGGTCAAGGCACATACGAGAAGGAACTACTATGAGTTGATGCTTCCCATACCTCGCTTCCTTTACCTCTCCCTCTCCCTTTTTTTATAAAGACACCAGTCAGACTGGATTAAGTGCCCACCTTACTTCAATATGACCCCATCATAATTTATAATCTTAATTACATCTGTAAAGACCCTATTTCCAAATAAGATAATGCTCACAGGTATAGGGAGTTAGGACTTCAACATATCTTTTGGGTAAGAGGAGGGCACAATTCAACACACAAGAGCCTCCCAGATGGTTTCCAAAGCCATCTCAGACCCCATGGCCCTCTTTTCCACCCAGCTTAGAAACTTCCTCCACTTCCTCCTGCTCTGTTCAAGACAAGCTTTCTGCAGTCCGCTATTTAATAAAATGTCAAGAGTTCATAGAAGTTTTGGCACAGATGGGCATTTCTCCGTGAGATCAAGTTCAGCTTTCTGGCACAAATCTCACAAGCACAGAGGAATGTGCCCCATTTTCCTTGCAAGCTGCTTAACTGATCATTTATGGCAGGACACAAAAATCATCACTGTTTTGAAACAGACACTATGCTGGTATTCCAGGTAAGGATACCTCCAGGCCAAGTCATTATTTTTCAGGAACTTTAATTATCAGGATGGGCACACTCTTGTTTATTAAATCTTTTGTATTCCACAGACGGTGTCTGAGTAAGATGAATACCACCTCCTGTCCTAGCTATGCCCAGGTTAACCGATTCCTCTCACTTTACCCCCACCTGAGCAGCCGATGAAATTGAGAGCAGGATCTGAGGCAATATAATATGTCCTGGCATCTGGGGCCAAGACCGCAGCCTCAGAATTGGAGGAACCAGGTTCCACTCCTGCCTCTGCCACTTTCAGCTGCGATCTTATGGCACGTTGCCCCCACTCTTCCTGAAAAGCTGGTTCTTCCTCCACTCCACAGAGATGACAATAACATGACAACCACCTCCTGGGGTCTGTCTGTAGATGAAGTGGCATAAGGACTAATGTGAATATTTAATCTAATCCCCAATTCAAAGGCATTTAAAGGGAGAAATGAGATGTGTCTTCAGAGGAAGGTTCGTGTTGCATTTCCAAGACCTATAGACAAGCCATCCCCACCCCACTTAAACTCTGCAGTTCAGAAACAAAACCAAACTCCTCATCTCAAAGTGGCAGGGGGAAGCAGACATTATTGTTAACCCCTTCAAGAATTTATTAGAGTTTGTAGTAAAGTGTTTATGTGAGGGAAGCAGTGTGTGTAATGGTTGCAAGCCCAGACGCCAGCACTAGCTTGTTTGAATTCAAATCCCAAACCCATCTCTTGTTTACTTAACCTCCTGGTGACTCAGCTTTCTCGTGTGTAAAATGGGAATAATACCAATACCAGCTCCATCTTGTAACTAGAGTTATCATGTGCATTAAATGAGTTAAAGTATATAAAGTAATTAATTTGATCATTGCTCGACTCATAGTAACTGCTCTATAAGAGTCCATTAGAGAAAAAAATGAGCAAATAATACATGATAAGCACTCAAATACCAGCTATTAATATCTGTATATTACTATCTCAATGATCAGCAAATTATAGGCCACGGGACAAATCTGGCCCTCTACCTGTTTGTATAAATAAAGTTTTATTGGAAAATGTTCATGTCCCTTCATTTTTTAAAAGGTTTTTTATTTTATTATTTTATTTATTTATTCATTTTAGAGAGGAGACACAGAGTGAGAGAGAGAGATAGAGAAAGAGAGAAAGGGGGGAGGAGCTGGAAGCATCAACTCCCATATGTGCCTTGACCAGACCAGTGTAGGGTTTTGAACTGGCGACCTCAGTATTCCCAGGTCGACACTTTATCCACTGTGCCACCACAGGTCAGGCCATTATTGTATCATCTAAGGCTGCTTTCTGCTATGATGGCAGAGTTGAATGGGTGCAACAAATACCTTATGGCAGTGGTTCTTAACCTTTTTTGAGGTACCGAACCCACCAGTTTCATATGCGCATTCACCTAACCCTTCTTTAGTGATAAATAAAATATGATTTTTTTTCCAAATTCAAGACATAGGTATATGTTTTTTTACTGGTGCACAAAATGAGCCATGCGTGAACATCACCTTGCTCAAAGAACAAAACCATCAAAGTGCATGAACTCACAACAAATTACAGTATTACTTTATTCTGGCCTCCGCGGCAGAGGCTTCTCCAAACCCCTGAGACCGACTCACCGAACCCCTAGGGTTCGATAGAACCCAGGTTAAGAACCACTGCCTTATGGTCCACAAAGCCTAAAATATTTACCATCCGGCGCTTTAAGAAAATGTTTGCAGACTGCTGGTCTATCTCCTTGACCAGACTCTGAACTCTTTCAGGGCAAGAATTTGGCTTTGTTCTTATTCTCAGTTTTAGTCCCACCATTTAGCACTGTCCCTAGCAGTACTTGTTCTATAAATATTTGCTGAGACAATAATGAATAGCTAAAACTCTACATCAGGATATAAACAATAGCTACCATTATCACACTCTCACCACAGGTTGTACACCTTACCTAGAGCTTTGTTCTGTGAAGGCATTTAATCTTCATATCACGTCTCAGACCCAGGAACTATTACCATCCCGATTTTGGACAGGAGGAAACTGAAGTGTTTTGAGTGACACAACTGGCCTGTAATAATGCCAAAGCTCAACCCCTGGTTTTCTTACTCAGAATCCTCTGTTCATATGTCACTCCTTATCTAGGAGTTTAACAATCTGAAAAACAACAGTTCATAAATTTCCTATGGCTGTATCATTCAAACTATATTTTGCATTCTTTTTATTCCTGTGTTCTTTGACAAAAGATTCTAGAATCAATAATCCTATAAAAGTCTGTCCTGTTTAACTCAGAGGTCTAGATTTTTTTTTTAACTGGGCCTATACTCCATCAAACTTACCAGTTGCAAAGTAAAAAGAAAAATACAATCTGATCAGCATTTGTCTTTTCCAGCTATAAGATGCAAATTAACAAATCACCAATTTGACTTCTTCTGCAGTAGGCCAGGTACCAATTATTTGACTAGCTTTACAAGCTGGACTGTTGTCTTGTAGACTATCCACAATAGTGCCTGAGCTAGGGTAGCCAAAGAGTGTGAACAGCTAACATTTTAGAAGTCATAGTAGGCACTTACTGTGATAAGTAATGGAAAGACTTTTTACTGTTTACACATGTTTAACACAAATCTTGTCTGCATGTAGTTTGACCCCTGCTTCTCTCCGGACTTGCTCACCCTACCTGCCCCTCGCATGTAGTCTGACCCCTGCTTCTCTCCGGACTTGCTCACCCTACCTGCCCCTCAGCCCTCACCCCTTGCTGAGGGGTGGACACTGCCTGGTACTGCCTTCCCCTCATTTCCTACCTCTGCCAGTTGGCTCGGCATCCCCCAGAATAAAACAGACCAAATTCTGGAGTTATTCTTACAAGAAAGTCACTAAAGCAAACCACCTAATTAGCCATAAACTGTGACTTGGCTAACTTGTTATTGCAGCATAACCTAGCACTAGACTGACTAAATCCATTATTGCTTCCCCTTCCACTCTGCTAAGAATTAGAGAATCTCTCTGACCTCAACTATTGCCATAAGGCAAACTGGAATATGCTGTGTCACATTGGGCAATTGTCCTCTGATATATCAGCATAGTGAGTGGAAACAGCTACATTATGTCTGGTAGCAAGTACCCTTAGTTAGAGAAAACCTCACACCTTAAATTAGGCTAAGTTGCCCCAGAAGCAGGCCTGAGGCAAGGCTACAAATAAATTAGCTGATTTAGGAAACAATGGCAATGGAGTGGAGAAATGAAATGGGGATGGGAAGAAGTCAATTAAAGGTGCATTCTGAAACAAGTTACTGCAGTAGGCAAGTAGAGGTCAAGTTCACTGGAGAGCTCTGAGAGACAGGGAACAACAAGCCTCGAACAAATCCCAACCAAGATCCAGGAGAGCTGGAGCACTTACCCACCAACTCTTCCTCCGCCATTATATGCCTCTGACCACTGTCCCAGCACTTCTGGCTTCACACACAGGACACTCAACAACAAAAAACCCTCGGGCATAGAGCCACATTTGTGCACAGGTAGTCACAGGTATTCTGTGTGTATACATTAGTGCTAAGAGTATATGTGAGGCACAGGCCTCATCAGTTTTACCTTCTATAACCCAATTATCTCACTGCCACATGCAAACCTATGCTGACAATTTCATAAAGTCCCTTTCACCAGCGGCAATTTTTTATTCAAGCAGGACATGTTGCATTCCTCTATTTAAAATGACCTCAACAACCTGAATTTCATATCAAGTACAGAAAGTTGCTGGAAAAGTAAAAAAATCCCTATGGAGCATCTATACATCAATTTAGTACTGCTCACCTCACTTCTCAGCCTGAAGAGTGCTTGGTGGGTTGAAAACCAAGTATCCTAGCTATTCATGAAACGCCCCCTAACTAAATCCTGCAAGTCCAGGTTCCTTGGCACAACGTAGCCCTCCGCAGAGCTGAGCACCCAAGAAGATGCTATGCCTTGGAAACAGCATGGACATAATCAACAGCACTTCATTTTCTGTTTTGAGAGTTCTCTCTCCATGCTCTCCATTTCTGTAATGAACTGCTGGATCCTGGACATCTTCCCCGCAGACAAGTGATGAAGTCTGTCACCCTCGTTACTGTAGTGGTGTCTCCTTCCCATTAAAATTACCTAATTGCTCTTCACTCACAGGCCACTGCAATTACTTGCCGAGTCTTTGTGGGTTGAAAGGCAAAGTGGAGACAGCTTTGCTTTCTTTCCTACTTGTCAATTTATGAAGGTTCTGGAGACAGATAGGGGTTGAGGCATAGGTCTTTTTTCAGCTTAGCAATGATATGTTGGATTGGGAGCTAGAGGCGTCAGGGTTACATGAAAATATCAACACCAACTTTAGTTTTAATGAGACAACTCTTCGAACTCCAGTAACTCCTCAAGCTCAGCAAACCAGCTCTAGATGGCACAGAGTGTCATTTCTTTTTTGTTTTTTTCTTTCAACGTGGATATTCAAGGCAACATTGAAATGGCATGTGGCAGGGGTCCCCAAACTACTGCCCGCGGGCCGCATGCAGCCCTCTGAGGCCATTTATCCACCCCGGCCGCACTTCCGGAAGGGGCATCTCTTTCATTGGTGGTCAGTGAGAGGAGCACAGGATGCATCCGCACCCATAGTTCCCATTGAAATACTGGTCAGTTTGTTGATCTAAATTTACTTGTTCTTTATTTTATATATTGTATTTGTTCCCGTTTTGTTTTTTTTTTACTTTAAAATAAGATATGTGCAGTGTGCACAGGAATTTGTTCATAGTTTTTTAATAGTCCAGCCCTCCAACGGTCTGAGGGACAGTGAACTGGCCCCCTGTGTAAAAAGTTTGGGGACCCCTGCTTGTGGACTTTTTATGCTGGATAATTTTTAAAAAAAACACTATTTGCAAGTGTAGGGGCATGTCTGATTAAGTGCCAGTGCTGAGAATTACCATCAGTTCATGGGTACTGGGCCAGCCCATATTGGAGAGCCATATGGATGACATTACTAAAACAGGCACTAATACACAGTTTAATTTTGGATAAAATTAACTCGGTTTTTAAAAAATGGGGGGGGGATTGTTTAATGAGCTAACTCTCTGGAAATAGGTCAGCTCCTTTCATTGTGTTGCACACAGAAGGAAAGATTCAGTGGGGAACAAGGAAGACATGGTAAATAAACCCCTACAAGGCAGAGAAGGCAGCCAAGAGTCCCAGCCACATGAGCCACGCTTCCATGACAGCTCTGGATTATTAAGAAAACAATTGCCAAGACATAAACTAATATTCAGAAGCTGTTGCCAGATAATATGTTGTCTTTCCAATGGTTAGAGTAGCCCATGAAAAGCTCCCTTGACAGAGCCTCTCTCCTCCAGTGCTGATTTACAAAGCATCATTTCCAGGCAGAAGCAGTTAAGTTTAATTTATAGTTAGTTGGGTCTACCCAAGAAAGTGCAGTCAGCAGATAGCCGGCACCAGAGGAGAAGCTGAACTCAGCTATTCATGTAAATCTTGCTCCGATTTATGCACTACCAGAAATCACAAAGACAACCAGCCTCCCAGCTACTTATTTGTACTTTGCCCCTCTATCAAAACAACATTAACCATCCAAATCCGAAATGATCAAATATCTTCTGTCCTTGCTGAAAAAGGGACTTGAGACATCATCCAGCCCAATTCTTTGGGTTTCTAAGTGGGGAAAGTGATCAAATCGCCATCTGAGATCACCCAGCTAGTTTGCAGCTGAGTAGTACTAGAGCTCAGGGCTCGTGCCACCACTTCCTATGTCAAGTAACTCTGAATTCTGTGAGACTGACTAAACACACTGGCCTGGGTGATCTGTAACTTATATTGAGCCAGATCTCAAGCCACATCTTTTGGGTAAATGAGATACCTTTGGACACTTTGTGAATACCTAGATCAGCAGGTGCTATTAGGTTAAGGTAACCAGACGCCCCACTTTTGGTGGGACAGTCCTGATTTTTAACAATTTGTCCCATGTCCCGCCCCATTTTAAAAATGTTCTGATTTTTTGAAAATGCACAAAAAGCTAGGGAATGGCAGGAGAATGGGAAGGGAATATACGGTTTTAGCGGGGAGACCCCGCCTCAAAACCTGGAAGCACCTGCACTCCCGCAAGAGCTGGCTGCACCCTAAGGGGCCCCGAAACAAAGAACTTTGGGCAGGATGTACCTGCTGGGGCAGCGGCTGTCAAGTCCCCTAACTACCCATAGGCCCGCGTCCTGGACGCCAGCGTGCAGCTCTGGGCTCAGTGAGGTGCAAGCCGCTGGGTCTCCAGCAGGCGGCAGGGCTGGACGCAGGGAGCACTCATGCAGCTCCGGCATCGGTTTCAGGACTATGTAACCTGATCCGTCTGACTCACTCAAAATTTCCCATATAATAATATTTCCCATATAGTAATATTTCCAAAAATGATCTTTTTAATGAGGTATCATTATTAAAAAAAATAGATTGATAAAGAAAAGGTTAGCCTGACCAGGCAGTGGCGCATTGGGTAGAGCGTCGGACTGGGATGCGGAAGACACAGGTTCGGGACCCCGAGGTTGCCAACTTGAGCGTGGGCCCATCTGGCTTGAGCAAAAGCTTGCCAGCTTGGACCCAAGGTCGCTGGCTCCAGCAAGGGGTTGCTCGGTCTGCTGAAGGCCCGCGGTCAGGGCACATGTGAGAAAGCAATCAATGAGCAACTAAGGTGTTGCAACGGCAATGAAAAACTAATGATTGATGCTTCTCACCTCTCTCCGTTCCTGTCTGTCTGTCCCTATCTATCCCTCTCTCTGACTCTCTCTGTTCCTGTAAAAAATAAAAAAAATAAAAATAAAAAAATTAAAGAAAAAGAAGAAAAGGTTAAATCTTGGGCAGCAGCAAAAATCACAATAGAGAACAAATGCTTAGAAATATTTCATCATTTTGAAACAAATCATGTTCCATACAATAATGCACTAAAAATTGTGGAATACGTGCTGTCTTTACCAGGAACTAATGCTGCGACTCAACGCGTTTTTTCTACGGTAAATAAAGTGTGGACATCAGAAAAATCACAATTAAGTGTTGAGACTTTGAAAGCTATTTTATGTGTAAAATATAATTTAACAAATTCTTGTGAAAAATTTCATGACCTTTTAAACAACAGCAATCTACTAAAAAAGTTTACTCAAATGAGAAATATGCCAAAGAATAAACCAATACTATACATAATTCTTTTACTGTATTATATTTTTAAATTGTACTTAGGTTGAAATTTAAAAATATATATTAGAATACTATTTTTGCATTCTATGAAAATTTTTTTTGCTCTATATAGACCAAATTTTTAATCAAGAACTCCCCGCCCCCTGTCAATGGTGTCCCGTTTTACCAATTTTAAAATCTGGTCACCTTATATTAGTTACACTGAAAAAGTAACTTCCTAAGCAAAGTCCCTGTGCAATAAACATTCATTGATCTTTTTCTCATCACAGTAATAACACACAAAGCTCCCTGGGAGACACTGGAAGCCCTCCAGAAGAAGATAAAGTCATTTTGTATTTCACCTGTTTAAAGACAAAGATGGGGCCCAAATGAGCTCCAAACAACTCTCCCAATTCTAAGGTTCTATAAATTGAATTTATATATTTTGAGGTTGAATCCTAGTAGCATTCCTGTAATATAACCTTATAAAAATTTTTACCTTCTATCTGTCTGGCTCTTCACTAATTACAAAGCATGCTCATTTATAGAAAATCATTATCTTCTAATAACACTTCAAGGTTAAAAGTCAGGAATAATATGTTTTGAACAATCCTGGGAAGGAGAAAAGCAAAAAACGGTTAAGAATTTCAAGTCAGAGAGACCTGGATTCCAACCTCACCTCGGCTCCTTACTACCAGTGACCTGATTAACTTCCTGAGCCTCGGTTTCTTCATTAAAGTGTGCATCGCTATAGCAAGATGGGATAAGAATTGTTCAATAATGAAGCACTCTGGGTCCCCTGTGTCCAAATGCAGAGTGCTTTCTACCCACCACCCTACCACTAGATTGTCTTCCCCCTCTGCCCCTGTATTAACCATGGCTTTATTTTTTTAATTTAGACAATTTTAATGGGATGACATTGATCAATTAGAGTACATAGATTCAGAGAAAACATCTCAAGATCATTTTGACATTTGATAATGTTGTATACTCAGCATCCAAAGTCAAATTGTCCTCTGTCACCTTTCATTTGGTTTTCTTTATGCTCCCCCCCTCCCTCCTCATCCTTCCTTTCCTCTCATCCCCTCCCCCTGGTAACCACTGCACTTTTATCCATGTCTGTGAGTCTCAATTTTGTGTCCCACCTATGTATTAACCATGGCTTTTATTTTCTGAATTCTGATGCTTTGACACCTAGGGTGTTGCTGACTCTGGAAAGCTGCCCCTCCCAAGGCTAGCCAACTCCTAGAGATAATAAACAACTCACTAAAGGGTATATGTTGGGCAGATAAAATATATTATGCTCACTTTGTTAAAGATGGCGCTGCCCACATGCAAGTTTTAAGAGTAAGCTTTTCCCCACACCCTTGACTGATTGGATGATGTGGGGTGGTGCACTCTCATGAGGAATCCTCCCAGTATGTCTCAGATAAGTGACTTTGTATCAGAGACTTCCTTGTTTGTAGATTGGATTAAAGGTTTGAATTACTACACTATAAAGTGGGGCAGACCCGGAGCTTGCTCTTGGTTCCTGAGATTAGCATTAGAGAGGAGAGCAGATTAAGGCCACGTGGAGGAGAGGATAAGACACCAAGATGGTGGAGTGCTGAGGGAGAAGCCAGTTTGAGCAGAGTTTGTGCCGGAGAAGAAGATGGGGAACAGAGGTGAATAAGTCTGGTGAGCTAGAAACCTTTGATGCTAGGAAACTTGGATAAGTCAGTAGCTTTGTGATCACTGAATGAGTGGGTTTTGGAGCCCAGTGTATGTTTTTACTTGCCCACCAGGTGCAAGCTAGAATTAAAGCTGATGGCTCACCAGTTTTTAGCTCCGTTGTTTCATTACTGTCTGTTCGAATCTAATGCGAACCTGCATTGGCCAGGTGGCTGTGATGGTGGGCTTGCCCACTGGCTTTACAGTATACAATAAAGGTTGGTAAAACCAACCAACCCAGACCCCATTCCAACCATCTCTTTCATAAGACTCTCACACTCCAGGCCACCAGCTACCTGTTCTAATCAGCCCCAGGCCAGGTTCCAGAAAACTAGGGACAGTACCTATTCCCCAGAGCCCACTGAAATTATTTAAACAAGCCAATCCTAAGCCTTCTTACCCTGCCTCCCAGGAACCACAATAAAGGTTCTTACCACAGTTCCTTTCCTTTCTGCTGCCCTGACTGACTCTGTGCCCCCTCTCCACCCTGAGGCATGACATGCCCCTCTTCTTGAGAATTTTAACAAACATTTTTCAATGGCAATCATCTCTGGGTCTGTCAGCCTCACCATACCTCAAATTTTCTAATAATACACTATATTTCAGGGCACCCTCACCATCTTTCACCCAGCCCAGCACCAGCAAAGGACAGGTCCCATAACATATGTTCAGTAAGTGACAGTCAGTTAATTTTATGTGTCAACTTGGCTGGGACACAGTGCCCAGATATTTAGTCAAACATTATTCTGGATGTGTCTGTGAAAGTATTTTTGGAAGAGAGATTAACATTTAAATCAATAAACTTTGAGTTAAAGCAGATTGCCCTTCATAATGTGGGTGGGTCTCATTCAATCAGATGAAAACCTCAGGAGAACAAAGACTGTCCTGCCCAGAGGAAGAAGAAATTCTTCTGGAAGACTGTAAAGTCAGTAGCCAAGGCCACCATCACAGCATTCTGGCTCATGCAGGTTCGAATTTGATTTGGACAGTCAGTAATGAAACAATGAAGCCAAGAACTGGTGAGCCATCAGCTTTAATTCTAGCTTGCACCTGGCGGCCAAGCAAAAACACACACTGGGCTCCAAAACCCACTCATTCAGTGCTCACAAAACTACTGACTTATCTGAGTTTCCGAGAATCAAAGGTTTCTAGTTCACCAGACTTATTCACCTCTGTTCCCCATCTCCTCCTGCACAAACTCTGCACAAACTGGCTTCTTCCTCAGCATTCCACCATCTTGGCTACTTCTCCTCTCCTCCACGTGGCCTTAATCTGCTCTCCTCTCTAATACCAACCTCAGAAACCAAGAAAGCAAGCTCCCAGTCTGCCCCCTTTATAGCGTAGATTCAAAACCTTTAATCCAATCTACAAACAAGGAAGTCTCTGATACAAAGTCACTTATCTGAGACATACTGGGAGGATTCCTCAGGAGAGTGCACCACCCCACATCATCCAATCAGTCAAGGGTGTGGGGAAAAGCTTACTCTTAAAACTTGCATGTGGGCAGCGCCATCTTTAACAAAGTGAGCATAATATATTTTATCTGCCTAACAAAGACCCAACTGAAACCCTTCCTTGGGTTTCCAGCCTGCTACTGCCCTGCAGATTTTAGACTTGTCAGCCTCCACAGTCAGATGAGCCAGTCCTTCAAAGTAAATAAACACACACACACCGCGTTTGTATTCTGTTTTTCTGGAAAAGCTTGATTAATACAGTGATGGTGATATTAAGTTTAGAAAATCACATCTGCTGTAAAGTATGCTCATAACATCATTCTTCATAATCGACAAAAACAACCCAAATGGTCATTCTTGGTGGTTTGGATAAATTATAATATACTCATTGAAATACTGTACAGTGAAAAAAATAAATGAACTACAACTACACTCTATATGGACAAGTCTTACAAGCATTTCACTGAGGGAGGCAAACCTAATCAGTGGTACCAGAAGTCAGGACAGGATCACCCTCGGAGGAGGAACTGGGGTGGTGGGGACCCAAGGGCACTTCTGGAATGTTCTGTGTCTTGACCTGGGAGTTGGTGATACATGTGAATCAATTAGTGACAAATTTATTGAGCTGCATACTGATGATCTGCGCTCTCTCCTGTATATATGTGAACTTCATAAAGTTTACAAAGATTTTTAAATTAAAATTTTATAATGATTTTTAAAGTAATTTATTATTCTAATTGCAGCCCATCTCCAAGATTATAGTGGGTGTAAAGCCAGTAGCCAAGGCCACCATCACAGCCGCCTGACCCGTGCAGGTTCGCATTAGATTCGAACAGATGGTAATGAAACAACGAAGCCAAAAACTGGTGAGCCATCAGCTTTAATTCTAGCTTGCACCTGGCAGGCAAGCAAAAACACACACTGGGCTCCAAAACCCACTCATTCAGTGCTCACAAAGCTACTGACTTATCCGAGTTTCCTATAATCAAAGGTTTCTAGCTCACCAGACTTATTCACCTCTGTTTCCCATCTCCTTCTCTCTACACAAACTCTGCACAAACTGGCTTCTTTCTCAGCATTCCACCATCTTGGCTGCCTCCTCTTCTCCACGTGGCCTTAATCTGCTCTCCTTTCTAATACTTCAGGAACCACGAGCGCAAGCTCCCGGCCTGCCCCACTTTATACTGTAGAAATCCAACCCTTAATCCAATCTACAAACAAGAAAGTCTATGATACAAAGTCACCCATCTGAGGCATAATGGGATTCCTCAGGAGAGCGCACCACCCCACATCATCCAATCAGTCAAGGGTGAGGGGGAAAGCTTACTCTTAAAACTAAGCCTTAGGCTATAACAACTCGGCCTGCCCACAGCCTGTTCCCCATTACACATTAATATCAACAAACTTCCATGTGGGCAGCGCCATCTTTAACAAAGTGAGCATAATATATTTTAGCTGCCCAACAGTGGGTATTCATTTATTGGAACTCAGTAATGTAGCAGAGAAATGTGAAGTTTGAAATTACCTTATATCACTGAATGTGTTATATGTTTTCTAAACTGCATTTTGAAAAACACGTGCTATAGCATCAGTCTCACATCTCCGAAACACTAAGGAAGTTCAGGCTTTTGAGCCCCAAAATTGCCCCAGCAGGTACATCAAGTGCTCTTTTATTTCCACAGGGCACAGAGTCCCACAGTGAACCTGGCAAAATAACCCTCTCAGCATCTAGATTTTTTCAGAAAATGGAATTTCACACTGTAATTATCTCAAGTGTCTCTGGGTGAGCTGAATAAATTAGACATGCAATCTGTACTGCACGTCTCAAGAACTGCAAGTCATTCCCCAGACTTATAAAAAAGGAAAAATGTCAAAGAAAAGTTAGAAAACTGTTACATCACCCAGCCAATGACAGCAAACTCTTAGATACTTACTTTTGGGGCTTGAGGGTAGGGAAGTAGTTTTGTATGTTATCTTCTTAGTAACTGTGATGAGAAGTGGATTGACTGGGTGGGGAAATGCTGTTTTGTTGGAAATACAGCGCTCGCATGTCCCTTGGGAAAGGGCAGCAGTAATGAAGGCCATATATGACAAACCCACAGCTGGCATCACAACCAATGGGCAAAAACTAAGTGTTTCCTTTAAGATCGGGGACAAGACGAGGATGTCCTCTTTTACCACTCTTATTCAACATATTACTGGAAGTCCTGGTCACAGCAATCAGACAAGAAGAAGAAATAAAAGACATCCATATTGGAAAGGAAGAAGTAAAACTGTCATTATTTACAGATGATATGGTACTCTGTATAGAGAACCCTAAAGATTTCACCAAAAAACTATTAGAACTATTAAATAAATGAATTCAGTAAAGTAGCAGGATACAAAATAAATATCCAAAAATTAGTTGCATTATTTTTATTCAATAATGAACAATCAGAAAGGGAAACTAAGAAAACAATCACATTTACAACTGCATCAAAAAAATAAAATATCTTGCAATAAATTAAACCAAGGATCTAAAAGACTTGTACTAGGAAAACTATAAAACACTAAAGAAAGAAAGTGAAGAAGATACAAATAAGTGGAAGCACATTCTCTGTTCATGGATAGGAAGAATTAACATCAACCTTGGCCTCACCAGGCGGTGGCGCAGTATATAGAGCATCGGACTGGGATGTGGAGGACCTAGGTTCGAAACCCCAAGATCCCCAGCTTGAGCATGGGCTCATCTGGTTTGAGCAAGACTCACCAGCTTGAGCCCAAGGTTGCTGGCTTGAACAAGGGGTCACTCACTCTGCTTTAACCCTCTGGTCAAGGCACATATGAAAAAACAATCAATTAACAACTAAGATGCCACAGCAAAGAATTGATGTTCTCATCTCCCTGTTTGTCCCTATCTGTCCCTCTCTGTGTCTCTCTTTGTTTCTGTCACAAAAAATAAAATAAAAAGATTTGTAGTAGCCTGACCCATGGTGGCACAGTGGATAAAGTGTCGACCTAGAACACTGAGGTCTCTGGCTCAAACCCTGGGTTTCCCTGGTGAATACACATGTGAGAGTTATGCTTCCTGCTTTTTCCCTTATTGCTCTCTCTCTCTCTCTCTCTTTCTCTCTCTCTCTTCTCTCTAAAATGAATAAACAAAGTCTTTTAAAATATCATCCTTGGTCCATATTACACCAAAACAATGTATAGATTCAACACAATTTCTATCAAGATACCAACAGTGTATTTCACAGAACTAAAACAAATATTCCAAAAGTTTATTTGGAACTGCAAGAGACTCCAAAGAGCCAGAACAATCTTGAGAAAGAAGTACAAAGTTAGAAGAATCACACTACTTGATATCCAACTATACTACAAGGTCATAGTAATCAAAACAGCATGGTACTGGCATAAAAACAGGCATACAGAACAGGGGAACAAAATAGACAGCCCAGAAATTAACCCATACCTTATGGTCAATTAATATTCAACAAAGGAGCCAAGGATATGCAATGGGATAAAGATACTTTATATCATAAATGGTGTTGGGAAAATTGGACCGATACATGCCAAAAAATGAAACAAGACCACCTTTTTACACAAGAATAAACCCAAAATGGATTAAAGACTTAAATGTAAGACTCAAAACCATAAATATCTTAGAAGAAAACATGGGCAGTAAAATCTCAGACATTTCTTTGAGCAATATTTTTTCTGATATATCTCCTTCAGCAAGAGAAAAAATATGGGACTACATCAAACTAAAAAATTTTTGCAAAGCAAAAGAAGCCATTCAAAAAATGAAAAGACAACCCATTCAATGGGAGAATATATTTGCCAATGATACATCTGATAAGTGGTTAATATCCAAAGTTTATAAAGAATTCAACATCAAGAAAACAAATAATCCAATTTAAAAATAGGCAAAGAATCTGAATAGAAATTTCTCCAAAGAGGACATACAGATGACCTACAGACATATGAAAAGATGCTCAGCATCACTAATCATCAGAGAAATGCAAATTAAAACCACAATGAGATATCATGTCATGCCTATCAGAATGGCTATCATCAATAAATCAACAAACAAGTGTTACCACAGATGGGGAAAAAAGGAAACGCTCGTGTACTATTGGTTGGAATGCCAATTGGTGCGGTCATTGTGGAAAACAGTGTGGAGTTCCTTCAAAATCTTAAAAATGGAACTGCTTTATGACCACTTCTAGAAATATATCCAAAGAAACCTGAGCACTGATTTGAAATATATGCACCCCTATGTTCACTGTAGCTTATTTACAATAGCCAAGATCTGGAAGCAGCCCAGATGCCCATCATTAGACGAGTGGATAAAAAGGCTCGGGTACATTTACACAGCGAAATGCTATTCAGCTGTTAAAAAATAAAAAAGAAGGAAATATTTCCTTTTGTGACAGAATAGATGGACCTGAAGAGCATTATGCTAAGTAAAATAAGCCAATCAGACACAGACAACAGCAGTATGGTGACTACCAGAAGGAAAGAGGGCTGACGGAGGTAGAAGAGGCTAAAAGTGGAATAAATGGTAATGGGAAGAGACTTAATTTTGGGTGATGAACACACAATACAATACTCAGATGATATATTATAAAATTGTACACCTGAAACATATATAACTTTATTAACCAATGTCACCCCAAGAAATTCAATTAAAAAAATTTTTTTAAGAATTTCTCCTCACTAAAAACAGAGGTCTTGCTCTCACACACATCCCTACACCTCAACCAACCAAAATAACTGGAATTCAATGGTTCCTCATCTTTTAGTCAACCAGCAGTCCCACACACAACACATTCCTGTAGCCTGCCATGGCGTGCTAAACTACTGGGAACCTCCCATCTTACCACCAACCCTTCTTTCTGATTCTTTCCTGGACCAGTTTCCACAAGAAATCCCAAGTGCCTGACCTAGGAGGTCTCTGAACAAAGGAACCAGACCTGAATTCTACCTGCCTATCCTGACCAGACTAAGAAGAGCTAAAGCTCAAAACAACTAACGAAGCTCCCTTCTGATATCTTCTTGACTACATGTCAACCCAGGATCAGGAAGCAGATCAAAGAGGACAAGATCATTAGGAACCAAATCTGGACAAATGAGGATACTTAGAGCACATTTAAAAAGAAACACAGCACCCTTTTTCTGAGTATTACATCATTTCTCACATGGCGCCTTTGGAAACGCCCTCTAATGATAGAGCAGGCATCAGACAGACCACATGAAACCGAATAAAACATCAATGCTGGGCAAATACAGTTCATCATGCATTTTTTAAAACTCCAGTGAGCAGAGAACAGAGAATTGGCTACAGTCAGCCAGACACACATATAGTCTTTTTTTTTTTTTTTTAACTGGATGAAGGCTTCATGTTTCAACTCACCTCAGAGCTTTTATGTTCAAACACCAGGCAGGAACACAACTAAACCTGCAATGTGTGCTCTGACTCCAGTTCTTTTTGGTGTCCCTGCTCAACACCTACCAGTTCTGATCTTGGATGTATCAGAGTCACTGCTGCCCCTTGCCTCAGTTTCCACATCTACACTACTGTGGCAATGTGCATGTTGGGTCTTGGGAGTCATGGAACAAATTCAAGAAGAATTCTATCAAGCACTCTACGCTCCTCAGCTCAAACATAATCAAAGGACTCATGGGCCTGGGCAAGTCATATAAGGCTCTCATTCTTCTTGCCTATAAAATGGGAACAACTACTCCTGCCTCTCATGGTGACACTGAGGAGAAAACCAAGACAATTGAGTGAACCACCTCACCCAAAATAGTCTTTGGATCTTAGCAGGTGTTTCAAATATATACGTTTCCTTTGTATGAAAATCAAAATAGAGAGACCCAGCATTTCCCATTCCATTGTTGAATTTCAACACAAACGCACACACTTAATGCTAAAAGGCAGCACTCCACAGGTTGGGAAACTGGACATTCAGTATAGAGTCAGCACATGAGATTCCATCTCCCATACCAACCACATGGCTACTAAAACCAGACCACAGATACCAGGAGTGCCATTAGTCAAAGAGAAGTCATGGGAGACACTGATAGAGAGGTTGGAGCAGGACAAAGAAGCAACAGAGAACAGCAACCAAAACAACTGAATAGAAAGTGTTGAATAAACAAGTGTTTTTAGGTTTGCTCACTTGTATTGGGGTAGCGCCATGTGTGTATAGTCTATGGAAGGCTGCAGGTGTATAGTCTTAGGGCGGCAGATGGCAGATTGTGGATTGCCTTCCTGCTTGGGAGGGGTGATTGTTTGCTGAGAAGGGTTTTTTCACCCAGCCTATTTTGCTGGAGAGCCCACAGGGGGGTGAGGGTGGGGGGTTGAGGGGCTTGGAAGCCCTGCTGAGGTTGATGGGGGCCTATGAGTCCAGAGAATGAGTCTGGGTTGTGGAACCAGAGATCGAGTTGGGACTTGGGAGCCCTGAGAGATAGAAGGAAGCAGTTTCCCTGCCTGCTTGCTCGTCCGCTGTTTTGAGACTCTAATAAACAGAATGGCCCACCATTTTCTGGCTCCACAGTTCCTTTACCATCTGGCCAAATCCAATGTGAACCTACATGGCCACGGAGGCAGCCACTGGCCTTAGTGACATTATGACCTGGTCAGGTGTGGTGCAGTGGATAGAGTGTTGGACTGGGATGCAGAGGACCCAGGTTTGAAACACCAAGGTCGCATGGGCTCACTAGCTTGAGCGTGGGGTCGCTGGCTTGAGCATGGGATCATAGACATGACCCCATGGTCACTGGCTTGAGCCCAAAGTCACTGGCTTGAGCAAGGGGTCACTCACTCTGCTGTAGCCACCCCCCCATCAAGGCACACATGAGAAAGCAATCAATGAACAATTAAGGTATCACAACAAAGGACTGATGCTTCTCATCTCTCTCCCTTTCTGTCTGTCTGTTCCTATCTGTCCCTCTCTCTAACCCTTTGTCTCTGTCAAAAAAAAAGTGATATTATGTAAAAGAAAATAAAAAACATGCAAGAGAAAAGTGGAGAAAGAGAGGAGGGACATTGGGAAATAACTCTCATTGCTGCTGCTTCCATGAGTCAGCATTTTCTACCAACATGGCAGGTGCCTGAGCTCCTCACTGCAGTCTGGTGGCACACTAGCCCACCTTTACAGCACCAGTCAGACGATGAATGCAATGACATACAACAGTTTATATCACAATAGGCCTTGGAAAGCTTATAAGCAAGGATAGAAACCAATGCTGCTTATTCCAAACAGAATGGTCAGGGTGGCCCGGCCAGGCGGTGGCACAGTGGACAGAGTGTCGGACTGGGATGAGGAGGACCCAGGTTCGAGACCCGAGCTTGCCAGCTTGAGCACGGGCCCATCTGGCTTGAGCAAAAGCTCGCCAGCTTGGACCCAAGGTCGCTGGCTCCAGCAAGGGGTTGCTCAGTCTGCTGAAGGCCCGCGGTCAAGGCACATGTGAGAAAGCAATCAATGGACAACTAAGGTGTCGCAACGGCAATGAAAAACTAATGATTGATGCTTCTCACCTCTCTCCATTCCTGTCTGTCTGTCCCTATCTATCCCTCTCTCTGACTCTCTCTCTGTCCCTGTTAAAAAAAGGAAAAAACAGAATGGTCAGGGTGTTGGGCAAATGAGTTTATAAAATCTGTATTTTCTGAGTTGGCTCACTTTTATTGTTAAAAATGGCTGCCCAGATATGTGATCTGTGAAACTGCTAATTATCTTCTTGGTTGGGAAGGGCCATTGTTATGCTAATGTTGCTGGAGGAGGGGTTTTCACACCAAAAAGTTTTAAGGAGGAGGAGGAAGATGGGGAAGAAGAAGCCAAGATGGCAGAGAAGGAGTAGGAAACCAAGGTGGCAGGGTGCTGAAAAATAAGCCAGTTTGTGCAGAGAGGAGAAGGTAGAAGGTGTGCAGATGGGGAACAGAGCTGAGGGCTCTTGTGAGCTCCACTGAGACTGGCGGGGACCTTTGATTCTAGGAAAAACCTGAAAAGATTCTCCTGGTTGTGGAACCAGAGAACGTGTGAGTGGGTTTTGGAGCCCTCTGTGTGTTTACTCACCGGCCGCTTGTGAGGCTAGAACAGAGCACCTGGGTTCTATCGAACCCTAGGGATTCGATGAGTCGGTCACAGGGGTTCAGAGAAGCCTCTGCCACGGAGGCCAGAATAAATACCGTAATTTGTTGTGAGTTCATGCACTTTGTTGGTTTTGTTCTTTGAGCAAGGTGATGTTCATGCACGGCTCATTTTGTGCACCGGTAAAAAAAAACATACCTATGTCTTGAATTTAGAAAAAAAAATCATATTTTATTTATCACTAAAGAAGGGTTTGGTGAATGCGCATATGAAACTGGTGGGTTCGGTAACTCAAAAAAGGTTAAGAACCACTGGGCTAGAATAAAGGAATGGCCCATCATCCTCCGGCTCCACAGTTTCTTTTCCCGTCTGTCCAACTAATGGTCACCTGCACCTGCCTGGCAGCGATGGCAGCAATGGCCACGACTAATGGTCATACACAGGAGATGGTCAGTAATATTCTGTATTAATAGTAAACACTTACTGAGAAAAAGGTAAAGGGACCAGGGCATGTTCCTGTCTTGATTTTGGTCCCCCAGAAGCAGAGCCTGAGCTCTGGTTTGGTGGTAGGTAGTTTATTGGGAAGATAAACCAGGAAAACTGGGTAAGGAGGTGAGAAGAGGGAGACAGGAAAGAAACGCTAATATGAGGCTGCACTATGGACATTGCTGGAGGCCAGGGGAGTTGTATTTCCCCCAGGTTCAGGAAATACAGAGCACCTTCTAGAAATGCCCCTGAAGGACAATAACAAGCATTTGCCCACTGGCTCTCCTCTCAGTAGCTGGGACCCCATGGGGAGTTACTCTCCTAAGTTCCCAGGCCCGTGTAGTTTTGTGCTGGAAAGGCAGAAAGCCAAATCTTGGGTAAGACACTGCCAGTGGCAAGCAAATCTGAGCATTTGTGAAACTGTGACAGCTGCAGCAAAAACCAGAGGTGGGCCCAGTGTGCAAGCATAGACCAGCAGAGGCATTTGCTATGGCTCCAAAGGCAAACTGTAAGTTACAGGGCTTAAACCTTGACACCTTGTTTCCATTCTTGTATGACGCATTCCTGGTCACCGTGGGTCCCACCAGTGTCAACCCCTGCTATGATGCTGCTGATAATACTTTAGTTGTGACCTCCCACCCCAACCCCCAAGGCATTTACCCAGTAAATGAGTCTTCTTAGATTCGGCCCTGTGGCCCCTCACACCAGAATTCCAAATGGGTGAGCAGAAAGCAACCCAAATCCAGGTCATTCCAACTCCATTTTCCTCCCCCTCCCAATAACTTCTTCCCAGCGTGCAAACTCACCTCGCCGAAGGATGGACTCACAGACTTGGCACTTCAGGTGGGTTCTGATTTACAAGTCCTGGCTCAGGGTACCGTGACCTCTCTGCCACTGCAGGCAAGACAGGCTTCTGTTGTGACTAAGCAGTCAGAGCAACAGCGGACAAACCCGAGCCTGAGCCCCACCTTTTCGCAGTCCGAGCTGCAGATAGATTTTAGACTGCTGAAAAGAGACCACCTTCAGCTGCTGCTAACAGCTAATCTTTTAAGCCAGTTGTCTTCAGATTGTGGTGTGTATCCGAATCACCTGGAGCTCTAAGAAAGCTCACAGAGACCTCTGCTTGTGGAAGTAGGAAAGGGCCGAAGGGCCGTGGCCAGTCCCTCAGGAGTATCGGATACCACGAGAGTTGAAGAACCTGGGCCAGAGTTCCTAAACTTTCCTGTGCATGACTAACCTGGGGCCTTTTTCCACTGAGACTGACTCAGCAGGCCTGCTGTAGGGGCTGAGAGTCTGTACGCCACATGGCCTCCCAGGTGATGACAATACAACCGGTCCACAGGCTGGCTTTGAGGAGCCAGCATCTACAGTGCAGAACTTAGTGGCCTCAAGATGCTGCATCAAGCCTGCAGGAGCCAATTTTCTGGGTACCCTTCTTCACTGGTCTTTGGATTTCCCATGGTGCTTGTGGCTGCCAGTGACTTTCTGGGTGCAGGTATGGGAAAAAGTTCTTGTTATGTTACTGCTTTTGGAAATTTAGTAACATTTTATTTAGCCCAGGATATTCAAAATATTATCATTTTGACAGGTAATCAATACAAAAGTAATTAATGAGAGTTTTTTATTTAAGTGAGAGGAGGGTAGATAGACTCTCCCATGCGCCCAAACAGGGATCCACCAGACAACCCCCATCTGGGGCTGATGCTCAAATCAGCTCAGCTATCCTCAGCACCTGAGGCCGAAGCTTGGACCAATTGAGCCACTGTCTGTGGGAGAGGGGAAGACGGAGAGTACGAGGAGAGGGAGGAGGAGCAGAGCAGATGGTTACTTCTCTTGTGTGCCCTGACCAGGAATTGAACCCAGGATGTTCATATGCTAGGTGGACGTTCTATCTACTGGGCCAGCTGGCCAGGGCCTATGAGATTTTTTACATCTTTTTTTTACTTCTGGTACTAAGTCTTCAAAATCCAGTATGCACTTTACCTCTATGGCATATCACATTCCAAATAGCTATGTGGTTGGCGGCCACTGTATTAAATGAAAATTGCCCTCTTACACGTGGGCTTACATCACAGTCTGGAAATTCTTTTCTATAACCCACGAGCTTCTTTTAAAGTACTGCATGCTCCTACTTTTGAAGCCAAACCTGGCAGTAGAAACAGCAACCTCATCCAAAAAGAGAAAAAGTCCCAAGCACCACTGAGGATCTTTTTTATTTTATTTATTTATTTATTTATTTATTTATTTATTTATTTATTTATTTTTGCCTCTAGGTCTCCAGTGGCCACCTGGAAAGTCAGGGGTGACCAACTGTCTCAATTTACCTGGTCCTGTCCCAGTTTTATTACTAAAAGGCCCACAGCCTAAGAAATGCCTCATCAGCCCCAGGCAAGCCAAAGGAATTGGTCACCCTTAAAGGTCTTTTCATGCACAGATCTCTCCCTAACTCCAATGGGGACCTTTCCTATGGATGGGAATGCTCCCAGGTTCAGCCGGGAAAGAAAATGTGTTCATGTCCCCTGTCAGGAGCCAAACATCTGCATGTAGAACTTGCAGCCCCATAAGGCTCCAGGGCCCCTCCAGACCTTTGGACCCTCGATATTAGTACAGCCTCTCTCCACGCTCATCTGCCCTGGTTCTGATTTGATTCTGAACTTCAATTTATCTCACTGGGTATCGTGAGAATTGTAAGAATGTGAAAGCACTTTGAAATCTGTGCAGTTAGGTAAACATGTCTGCTGTTAATATTTATTGAACAAGTATTACATGACAAGCTCAGAGCTAAGAGCTTAAATTCATCATAAGATTTAATCCTATGAGGCAGGTACTATTACTGTCCCCATTTTACAGATGAGGAAACTAAAGTTCAGAGAGGTTAAGTAATTTGCCAATGGTCACATAGCTTATTAAGTCTCAGAGGTGTGAGTTGAACCTAGAGCTCTGACTCCAAAGTCCACAAAAACAGCAAAACAGAAGAAAAAGATCAGAGAGTGGGACGATACATAAATAGCAAGGAGAAGCTCCACACGGCAAGGAAAATGCGCTAAACATGATGCCCTTGGTGGCAGAGGGAAAGCTATACATTACTATCATTGCTGTCCTCTAACAGGTTTGAACAAAGAAGTTACAGAAACCTGTGAGTTTTATCCAGCCACCTACCTCCCCCCCTGTTGGGCTGATAAAATATATTATGCTCACTTTGTTAAAGATGGCGCTGCCCACGGGGAAGCCTGTCACCCTGGTAATGATACTGGTTGCCCTTCTTGCTCTGGAGATGGGTGTAATTATGTTAATGTGTGTTGGGAGAGGGCTTTCACGCCAAAAGGTTTTAAAAGGAAAAGAGATCACATTGTTCCAGGAGAAGAGTGATTACTTTCTAGGAGAGCAGAGAGGAGAGCAGATAAAGGCCACGTGGAGGCCAAGAGAAGCAGCCAAGATGGTGGAGTGCTGAGATAGAAGCCAGTTTGTGCAGGGAGAAGAAGATAGGGAACAGAGGTGAATAAGTCTGGTGAGCTAGAAACTGATTCTAGGAAACTCTGATAAGTCAGTGGCTTTGTGAGCACTGAATGAGTGGGTTTTGGAGCCCAGTGTGTGTTTTTATTTGCCTGCCGGGTGCAAGCTAGGATTAAAGATAATGGCTCACCAGTTCTTGGCTCCATTGTTTCATTACCATCTGTCTGAATCTAATGAGAACCTGCATGGGCCAGGTGGCTGTGATGGTGGCCGTGGTTACTGGTCATACACCCCCATCACCACCAACTCTTAATAGGAGCACTTGCTGGTTCCTCTGCCTGGAACACTCTGACCTCTGACCTTCAGGTAGATGGAGACCTCAGCTCAAATGCAACGTCCTCCTCAAGGGCTCCTTACGAACATCTAAACTTCCACCTCTCATCTTAGATGTCACTCTTCCCTAATACCCTGTTTCATTCTGGTGGTAATACTCATCAGAGATCTGCTATTACCTAATTACGTAGATATCAGGCTTGTGTTAATTTCTCCCTTCCCTCATAAACTAGGGAGCAGAGACCTTGTCAGCCTTAGTTATCACCATGTCCTGGGGCCTAGAACAGTGTCCAGCACATGGCGGGCCCTCAAAATTTTGTTAATTGTTGAACAAACACAACACCTGAAAAGTTGTGTAATACATTGCTAATGAAGGGGGAAAAACTTTATGTGATTTTTTTTTAAGTGGCCTGTGATCAATACATAAAATCAGACTTGGTGAAAGAGTGAATATTCTTAGTACTGATGCATCCCCATTTGTAAAGTGACCAAAGCACAAGAACTGTATTAAAATCTTCCTTGCTGGGCTGACTTCTCACTCTGCGTACAGACTAGAGTCTATAGATTTCCATTACCAAAAGACTCAGTAACTCAAATTCCTTGGCTCTGTAGAAGTCAAAACATAAGTCAGCCAAAGTCCACACCAAAGTTAGAAACACCTTCACTGATGTGTTGTGTTCTGAAGCATCTCCATAGAAACTGGAAGCATTTCCAGCAGAGGCTAAGTTCCACCAATTATCTTAAGGTCTGATTAGCATTTTAAATGTCACCTGTATAAATTAAAACTGTTTACAGCTCACAATGTCATTATTTTGTGATTCATGACTTTGCCACAGCTAAGCCAAAACTGCCTTTTTGGAGAATCCCATGCTAGATGTTACCTGCTGGTTTCAACCTAGCAAAATCTCCATCCTGGTTCAAATAGCTAGCTTCTCTTTTTATTCTTCATTTTGGTAATCTCAGCTTCCTTTCTCAGAACATTTCAAACATTGTGAGGAGTCAAACTTGGCAGGGAGACTACAAGAAAACAGTTCTTTTGAGTATGTACGTTACTCAACACAATCTCCTGCTGGCTTAAAGAAAACAAGTGAAGATTTCTGAGAGTAATTCTGTATCCAGCAAGCACCTCGCATCAGCATTCATCTGTTGGTGTACACAACACATTGCTTTCTCGGGGGCTGGAGGATGGTGTGATGATATCTGGAGCTCAACTCTACGCCTGGTCATTTTTTTTTTTTTTAACCAAAACCAATATTTAAACATAGCTCCTTTTATGCTTACTTTCTCTATGCCACTAACATTCTACTGACTTACTTTGCTCCATAGTACAGAGGTATTTCATGCTTCTCTGATCAAAGGCACCTGGGCTGTGAAGTCTCCTAAACAGGGACTCCAAGCTCTGCTCCACTACTTAAAGCTCTAGGACCGTAAGTCCCTTAGTTTCTCATACCCAGCCCTGCACAGGGAATGAAGTCCAGCTGAACGCTCAGACTGACATAGAGACAACTGGAGGATCCACAAGAAACACTACCTGGTACCACCGTGATCTTCCTAACCTTCCACTTCCCTGCTTTTAACTTTCTGAAGCACAGTCAGAGAGCTTGCTCTGTAAAGGGCCATATAGCAAATAGTTTTGGTTTTGCTGGCCATATGTTCTCTGTCTCAGCTACTCAGCTCTGCCCTAGTAGCATGAACACAGCCATAGACAACAGGAAAACACATGGGCATGTCTGTGTTCTGGTAGAATTGCTCACCATTACCCCCCAGCCCCATCTCATACCACCTGCCCCTCCTCCACCATTATTTAGCAATACAGGCCCCCAGTTTCAGTTTCTGGAACATTCCATGCTTGTTCCCTTGGGGCCTTTGCATTAGGCTGTGTCCTTTTGTGGGTAGTTCTGTTCCTACATCAGCACTTGCCTCTTGCCATCAATCTCTCAGTTTATTACCATGAACTTCGAAGTTTTACAACCACCAGTCGGACAGCCCCTGTAACAGATACCCCTGCTTTATTTTCTCACGGAACTCAGCACCCTCTGACACGTGATACAAAACACTCAGTTCCACAACAATGGCTATAGCTATAGACACTTGATATTTTCTCAGTCTTATATGTAAAGTATAGCAAACTTTATCTTATCTATTCCTTTGGTGTTTTTTTTTTTTTTAATATATATATTTTATTATTATTAATTCTAATGGGGTGACATCAATAAATCAGGGTACATATGTACAATGAAAACATCTCCAGGTTATCTTATCATTCAATCGTGTTGCATACCCATCACCAAAAGTCAAATTGTCCTCTGTCACCTTCAATCTGGTTTTCCCTGTGTCCCTCCCCTCCTCCCTATCCCATTCTTCCCTCCCTCCCCCCATCCCATAACCACCACTCTCTTGTCCATGTCTCATACCCTCACTTTCATGTCCCACCTATGTATGTAATCGTGCTGTTTTCAGTTTTTCTTTTTTTCTGATTTACTTATTTCACTCCGTATAATGTTATCAAGGTACATCCATTTTGTTATAAATGCTCCGATGTCATCGTTTCTTATGGCTGAGTAGTATTCCATAGTATATATGTACCATAGCTTTTTAATCCACTCGTCTTCTGACGGACACTTGGGCTGGTTCCAGATCTTCGCTATTGTGAACAATGCTGCCACGAACATGGGGGCGCATTTCTTCTTTTCGAACAGTGCTATGGTGTTCTTAGGGTATATTCCTAAAAGTGGGATAGCTGGGTCAAAAGGCAGTTCGATTTTTAATTTTCTGAGGAATCTCCAAACTGTTTTCCACAGTGGCTGCACCAGTCTGCATTCCCACCAGCAGTGCAGAAGGGTTCCCTTTTCTCCACATCCTCGCCAGCACTTATTCTGTGTTGTTTTGCTGATAAGTGCCATTCTGACTGGTGTGAGGTGATATCTCATTGTGGTTTTAATTTGCATTTCTCTAATGATTAGTGATGTTGAGCATTTTTTCATATGCCTATTTGCCATCTGTATGTCCTCTTTGGAGAAATTTCTATTCATTTCTTTTGCCCATTTTTTGATTGGGTTGTTTGTCTTCCTGGTGTTGCGTTTTATAAGTTCTTTATAAATTTTAGTTATTAAACCCTTATCAGATGTGCTGCCGAATATGTTCTCCCATTGTGTGGTTTGTCTTTTTATTCTGTTCCTATTGTCTTTAGCTGTGCAAAAACTTTTTAGTTTGATATAGTCCCATTTGTTTATCTTGCCTTTTATTTCAGTTGCCCATGAAGATAAATCGGCAAATATACCGCTGCTACAGATGTCGGAGAGCTTGCTGCCTATGTTTTCTTCTAAGATGCTTATGGTTTCACGGCTTACATTTAAGTCTTTTATCCATTTTGAGTTTGTTTTTGTGAATGGTGTAAGTTGATGGTCTAGTTTCATTTTTTTGCAGGTAGATGTCCAGTTTTCCCAACACCATTTGTTAAAGAGGCTGTCTTTACTCCATTGTATGTTCTTTCCTCCTTTGTCAAATATCAGTTGTCCATAAAGCTGTGGGTTTATTTCTGGGTTCTCTGTTCTGTTCCATTGGTCTATGTGCCTGTTCTTATGCCAGTGCCAGGCTGTCTTGAGTATAATGGCCTTGTAGTAAACCTTTATATCAGGAAGAGTGATACCTCCTGCTTTATTTTTTCTTTTTAAGGTTGCTGAGGCTATTCGTGTTCTTTTTTGGTTCCATATAAATTTTTGGAATATGTGTTCTATATCTTTGAAGTATGTCATTGGTATTTTAATTGGTATTGCATTGAATTTATAAATTGCTTTGGGTAATATAGACATTTTAATGATGTTTATTCTTCCTAGCCATGAGCACGGTATGTGCTTCCACTTGTTTGTATCTTCCTTGATTTCTTTTATCAATGTTCTATAATTTTCCGAGTACAAATCCTTAACCTCCTTGGTTAAATTTACTCCTAGGTACTTTATTTTTTTTGCTGCAATAGTGAAGGGGATTGTTTCCTTAATTTCTTTTGCTGATATTTCATAGTTGGTGTATAGAAATGCCTCTGATTTCTGAGTATTAATTTTATATCCTGCCACCTTGCTGAAATCATTTATAAGGTCCAGTAGTTTTTTGACTGAGACTTTAGGGTTTTCAATATACAATATCATATCATCTGCAAATAATGACAGTTTTACTTCTTCTTTTCCAATTTGTATGCCTTTTATTTCTTCTTCTTGTCTGATTGCTGTAGCTAGGACTTCCAGAACTATGTTGAATAAGAGTGGTGAAAGTGGGCAACCCTGCCTGGTTCCTGATCTTAAGGGGATTGCTTTTAATCTTTGTCCATTTAGTATGATGTTTGCTGTCGGTTTATCGTAGATGGCCTTTATCATGTTAAAGAATGATCCCTGTATTCCCACTTTACTGAGAGTTTTGAGCATGAATGGGTGCTGGATTTTATCAAATGCCTTTTCTGCATCTATTGAAATTATCATGTGATTTTTGTCCTTCCTTTTGTTTATGTGATGAATCACATTGATTGATTTGCGAATATTGAACCAGCCTTGCCTCTCCAGAATAAATCCCACTTGATCGTGGTGTATGATTTTTTTCATATATTGCTGGATCCGGTTGGCTAATATTTTGTTGAGAATTTTAGCGTCTAAATTCATCAGGGATATAGGCCTATAATTTTCTTTCTTTGTGTTGTCTTTCCCCGGTTTTGGGATCAGAATTATGCTCACCTCATAAAAGGAGTTTGGAAGTCTTCCTTCCTCTTGAATTTTTTGAAATAGCTTGAGGAGAATAGGAATTAGTTCTTCTTTGAATTTTTGATAGAATTCACTTGTGAAGCCATCAGGCCCAGGACTTTTCTTTTTTGGGAGTTTTTTGATAACTGTTTCGATCTCATTTGTTGTAATTGGTCTGTTTAGGTGTTCTGATTCTTCCAGATTAATTTTTGGAAGGTTATATGATTCAAGGAATTTGTCCATTTCACGAAGATTGTCTAATTTTTTGGCATATAGTTCTTCATAGTATTTTCTTACAATGCTTTGTATTTCTGTTGTGTCAGTTGTTATTTCCCCACTGTCCTTTCTAATTTTATTTATTTGAGTCCTCTCTCTTTTTTTCTTGGTGAGTCTAGTTAAAGGTTCATCGATCTTGTTTACCTTTTCAGAGAACCAGCTTCTGGTTTCATTGATCCTCTGTATTGTTTCCTTAGCCTCTATGTCATTTATTTCTGCTCTGACCTTTATTATTTCCTTCCTTCTACTTGTCTTGGGTTTTATTTGTTGTTGTTTTTCTAGTTCTTTTAGATGCAGGGTCAGGTTGCTTATTTGAGCTTTTTCTAGCTTCTTATGATATGCCTGTAGTGCAATAAACTTCCCTCTCAGAACTGCTTTTGCTGTGTCCCATAAATTTTGAGTTGATGTATGCTCATTATCATTTGTTTCTAGAAACTTTTTTATTTCTTCTTTGATCTCATTGTTAATCCATTCATTATTTAATAACATGCTATTTAGTTTCCAAGTGTTTGAGTATTTTTCATTTTTTCTTTTGTGGTTAATTTCTAGTTTCATGGCATTGTGATCAGAGAAAATGCTTGATATGATTTCAATCTTCTTAAATTTATTGAGACCATTTTTGTGTCCTAACATGTGGTCTATCCTAGAAAACGTACCATGAGCGCTTGAGAAGAATGTATATTCTACTGCTTTAGGGTGAAAAGTTCTGAAGATATCTACTAAATCAAGTTGATCTAGTGTATCCTTTAAGTCTGCTGTTTCTTTATTAATTTTCTTTCTTGAGGATCTATCCAGTGTTGTTAGAGGGGTATTGAAATCCCCTACTATGATAGTATTGCTGTTTATCTCGCCCTTTATATCCATCAAAGTCTGCTTTATGTATGTCGGGGCTCCTATATTTGGTGCATAGATATTTACAATAGTTATATCTTCCTGTTGAATTGTTCCCTTTATCATTATGTAGTGTCCTCCTTTATCTCTTACTACAGCCTTTGTTTTAAAGTCCATTTTGTCTGATATAAGTATTGCTACCCCTGCTTTTTTTTCATTTCCATTTGCATGAAATATTTTTTTCCATCCTTTTACCTTCAGTCTATGAGCATCTTTTGTTTTAAGGTGTGTCTCTTGTAGACAGCATATGTATGGGTCCTGTTTCTTTATCCATGCAGCTACCCTATGTCTTTTGATTGGATCATTTAATCCATTTACATTTAAGGTTATTATTGATATGTAGTTGTTTATTGCCATTTTATTCTTTAAAGCTGTATTCTTCTTTTGCTCTATTCATTCCTCCCTTTAAACTGTTCACAAGAGGCCCCTTAGTATCTCTTGCAGAATTGGTTTGGTTTTTATGAATTCCTTCAGGCTTTCTTTTTCTGGGAAGCTCTTTATTTCTCCTTCAATTTTAAACGTTAGCCTTGCTGGATAAAGTAGTCTTGGTTGTAGGTTCTTGTTCTGCATTACTTTGATTATTTCTTGCCATTCCCTTCTGGCCTCAAGTGTTTCTGTTGAGAAGTCCGATGTCATCCTTATGGGGGCTCCTTTGTAGGTGATAGTCTTTTTTTCTCTAGCAGCTTTTAAAATTTTTTCTTTATCCATTAGCTTTGGTATTTTAACTATGATGTGTCTTGGTGTAGATTTTTTTGGGTTTCTCCTTAATGGAGTTCTGTGTGCTTCTTGAATGTGTGGAGTGTTTCCCAGCCTTAATTTAGGAAAGTTTTCTGCTATGATTTGATTGAACAAAGTTTCCATTTCCTGTCCTCTCTCCTCTTCTTCAGGCACCCCTATGATGCGAATGTTGTTTCTCTTCATGTTGTCACAAAGCTCCCTTAGAGTTTCCTCACATTTTTTAAGTCTCTTTTCCTTTTTCTTCTCTGCTTCTGTGCCTTTGTTTATTGTGTCCTCTAACTCGCTTATTCGATCCTCAGCGTCATCCATCCTGCTTTTAATTCCTTCCATTGTGGTCTTCAGTTCTGATACTGTATTTGTCATTTTTGTCTGATTCTTTTTTATTATTTCAATTTCATTTTTTATACTTGTTATCTCTTTATTTAGGTGTTCATAATGACTATCCATTGTTGCTCTAATTTCTTTGAACATCCTAACTATCATTATTCTAAATTCTGCTTCTGGTAATTTGGTTATATCTGGTTCATTCAGGTCCTTCTCTGGGGATTTCTCTTGATTCATTTGGTTTGCATTCCTCTGCCTGCCCATTTTTTCTGTGTATAAGCGAGTTGTGGCCACTGGCGTCCAGTAGGTGTTGCCTTTGTGTTCTCTAGGTGTGGTCTATCTGCAGGCCCCCCACCTCCTCTGCCGGTGCCTAGGGTGGTTGGGTATGAGCGTTGCCAGCGCCGGCCCACTGTGGCTTTTGCTATGATTTCTGCCTCTCCTCCGTGGGAGGGGCTGTGACTAAAGCCACAAGATTAGCACCAAGGGTAGAGGTGAGCACCTTTGCTCAGCTGTGGACCCAGCCTATTTCCGGACTTCCGCCCAGAACCAGCAGTCAGAGCCTGCTCGCTACAGTTCCGCGGGTTAGGCGGGGCTTTTGACGTGCTCTCAGCTGTAAGCTTTTGCCCGTCCGGAGCTTTAGCCCCGCCCTCGAGGCCAGGGCCCTCCTGCGCAGGGTCGGAAACCAAGGTTTATTGGGGCGGGCGTGTTTGCTGGCTTCCGCCGAGCTGCGTACTTCCGCTCGTCCCGGACTCTACCCCGCCCCCGCGTTCGGAGCCCGCTCGTGCACGTATGAATGGTGTCCGGGGTTTCTCCGGCCGGGCGCGGACAGTGGCGTGGGCTCAGCTGCGAGCCTCCACTTGTCTCGGGGTCCACCCCGTTCCCGCGCTCGGAGCCCGCTCGCGCACGTATACTGGCCAACCGCGGTTTCTCCGGCCCGGGGGCGTTGGGATGGGGGAGTGGGGGACTGGTAACGTCAGCTCAGCCACAGCCCCTGCCCGTCCCTGGTCCCAGCCCGGTCCCCGCGGTCAGGGCCAGCTTGCGCAGGGCCTGCCCGTTCCTGGCCTCCCGCTTTGTCCCCGTAAGTGGGATTAAAGGCGGGCCCACAGCTTCCGGACCGCTTTCGCGGTCCCCTCTGACCCTCTGGGCTAGACCGATCTCCCACCGGCTTGGCCTCTGCCCACGCCGACAGAACTGCCTTTCAGCGTCCTGCCGCCCCAAAACCTTAAGCAGCCCTCAGCAGAGTAGGAAGGGACCCAATACTCCACACTGTAGGCCTGGGAGCTCCCTCACTTGCTTCACAGCTCAAAACTGCCCAAATGCCTTTCTAGGCTCTGAGACTGCAGGCTGGGGCTTGGTTCCTGGGACCCAGGTCCCTCCCTCTCCGCCAAACTCTCCTCCCGCCACACGGGTCTCTCCGGGCTGCCGTTTGCTCCGGGGAGCTGGGCAGCCCTCTTCGCGTTTTCGCTATTCCTACCAGTCTCAATGTGGCTTCTTCTGTGTTCCTTGGTTGAAGAGTCCACTTAGTTTTGTTGAAAGTTGGTTTATACAGGTGATGGTTCTTAAAATTGAGTTGTAATCCACTTTGGTTCTGGGAGTTGGAAGTTGGTACGTCCGCCTACTCCGTCGCCATCTTGCTCAACATCTCCTTTGGTTTTTAATTATTATTTTAAATTGTGGTAAAATTCATATAACAAACTTTATTATCTTGACCACTTTTAAGTATACACCTCTCTGGGGCGAAACAGATGCACATTGTTGTACAACCATCACCACCATCCATCTCCAGAACTTGTCATCTTGTAAAACTAAAACTTTGTACCCATTAAATAACTCTCCATTCCTCCTTCCCACTCCCTAGGTCCTGGCAACATATTATCAAATGTTTTTAATTTTTAAAAAGTTTTTCCATTGATTTGAGAGTGAGAGAGGAAGGGGGGAGGAAGAGAGAAAGAGAAGCATCAAATAATTGTTCTACTTAGTTGTTCCACTTAGCTGTTCACTCATTGGTTGTTTTTCACATGCACCCTGACCAGGGATCAAACCTGTGACTTCAGAGTGCCAGGATGATGTTCTATCCACCAAGCCACCCAACCAGGGCCTTATCAACTTTGAACATTAAAACTTACCAGGCAATGTGGATAGAACATCAACCTGGGATGACTGAGGTCCAAGGTTCAAAACCCCAAGATCACCAGCTTGAGTGTAAGATCCTCAAAATAACCCCATGGTCTCTGGCTTGAGCCCAAGGTCACTGGCTTGAGCAAGGGGTCACTGGTTCGACTAGAAGCCCCATTCAAGCATGTGTGAGGAACACTCAATGAACGACTAAAGTGACGCAACTGTGAGTTAATGTATCTCTCTCACTCTCACACACTCTTTCTTGCTTAGAAATTAACAATAAATAACTAAATAAATAAATAAATAAGCTTGTCGGGCAAAATCAGGTTAAGAAAATATCAATGTATTCAGTACAAAATTTCCACCCATGAACCCTGTCAGTGTACGGATTCTAGAACCATTTTGGGACCTGATACTTTCTTCTCTACTTTTCAGTTGATTTCTCCCTTTTCCTCTACAGTGTAGGTTTCGTGAGACCACTGTTTCCTCACTGGACAGCAGACACAGCACAGGCTAATACAGAACAGGGGCTCAGCAAATGTTGTTTGAATAAGTGAACAAAAACCTGAACGACTGCCTTTGTGGGTGTGTTGACCTTGAGCTGGGCTCAGCAAAGGCTTTGGGTACATACCGACAGAAGAGAGGCCATTTCATTTCAGGGTAACAGAGAAAACATAAGCTCCTAGGGCCTGGGTAGTTTCTAAACTGCACTGACAGGGCCAGGTACCGGCAGGTAAGAGGAGAGAAAGGAGCGAGGGAAAGGAGGGGAAGGCAGGTAGGCATGCAAGTAGAGGGCAGAGGGAGAATGTCCTGCAATTTCTGCAGAGACTATGCATTTGAGAGACCTGGAAAGAAAGGGCCAGGAAATTAGAGAGTTAGGTTATTAAAGGTCTAGGACGTGGGGTCCTGTGAGCCTCTGCTTCTGACCAGTAAATGCCTAATGACAGATGGTGTGTAAGGCAAATGTCAGTTGCAGCCTTGTGAATAACAAGGGGGCTGTGGAGGGTGAGCATCTAAGAGTCACATCCCTTGCAAAAACTTTATTTTCAAAACTTCAGCAAGAACTGGAGGCAAACACTGACATTTGCATGGCAGAAGCCTCATCACAACGAACCTTTTCAGAGAGTAGAGGGAGACAAAGGGTACATGTGCCAGGATACATAGAGTGATTGATCTTTTCTATCCAAGAAGAAAGAGAATAAGGACTCTCCCATATAGCAAGCATACCCTCAAACCCTTCAGATCTCGGCTCTGACCTCCAGGCCCTCTGTTCCTGTGACTGTGGGCTTTGACTACATGGATGAGATGCTGATCAACAGAGTGTAGGCTGGAGGGCTGCATAGTTCTCAGCCAGGAGCAATCGTTCACAAAGATGTGACTCACCCTCCAGCTCTGATCGTGACTGCAGACATCAGGCCTCTGGGAGCTGATTCATTCACAGGCCATGAGGAGATAGTTTAAAAGTGGTTGAAATCTTACAGCAAATTTATACAAACATAAGTAGGTAAGGCGTGGGATTTGCTGATGTAAATTGGATTTACTCATTGATTTAAATAGTATCCTCTCATAATTGGTCCTATGTGTAATATCTGCCTGGCAGGATTGTCTCTGCCAGGGTTAATAAGCTTTCATTGAAAATCGTATTATGTGGGTTGAAGAACTACACCTCTGAGCTCCCCTCACAGTCCAGTGTGGGGAACTTTGCTCAATTTAGCCAGGATTTAGAAGTTAAAAGGGTGGTTCTGAGAGAGAACTTAGACACCAATTACCAGGCATACACTGAAGGTATGGCGGGTTTGGTTCCAGACACTACAATTGATAGGGTTGCAGGTGGGGCCATGACCCGGGACGAGGCTCCGGTTGCCTGGACAATCCCCCAGCTCTCACCTAAGCTTACTACCAGGGAAGCAGCGGACAGTGGCAGCTGGTTGCGGGCTTACTCCCTGATTCTACTTGGCCCTGGGAGTGGGGTAGATTGGCCGGTTCCATGACCCTGTTTTGAACCTCTGCTGAACCAAATCTGGGGAGGTAGGCCTCGGGTTTCTTGTCTATTCAGACTACATTTTTGGAAGTGCAGGCGCCTAGACAAGAAACCTCCTACTCCTACTCACTGGGGCTGAATTCTCACGGGTGATGACCCCGACAGTTCTTCCCCTTCCTTTCTACAGTTGGAAGAGGAAGAAGGGGGATGCTCCTCCTTCCTCCCCAATTCCCATCTACCTACCACATGGCCCCAATATAAACTACTTTTGATTACAGTACTAAGATCTCAATAATTTTTGCCACCAGACAGGGAAGGCCTCAGAAATTCCCTATGTACAGGCTTTCTTCTTCCTCTGGTCTCGACTCTTCCTCTGTTCCTCTTGTTCGACGTACCAAATACTTTTAGCAAGAAGCCCTTCTCCACTTGACCAGGCGGTGGCGCAGTGGATAGAGCATCAGACTGGGATGCGGAGGACCCAGGTTCAAGACCCCGAGCTCGCCAGCTTGAGCGCGGGCCCATCTGGTTTGAGCAAAAGCTCGCCAGCTTGGACCCAAGGTCGCTGGCTCCAGCAAGGGGTTGCTTGGTCTGCTGAAGGCCCGTGGTCAAGGCACGTATGAGAAAGCAATCAATGAACAACTATGATGTCCCAACGGCAACGAAAAACTGATGATTGATGCTTCTCATCTCTCTCTGTTCCTGTCTGTCTGTCCCTATCTATCCCTCTCTCTGACTCTCTCTCTGTCCCTGTAAAAAAAAAATAAATAAATAAGAATAAAAAAAAAAAAAGATCTCTGTTGTGGGTGTAGATGGTCTTATTTCTTCCCTGTTGGCCACAGATCCACTGCATTATCTAATACATGGTGTTTCCTTTACACACTCTTTTCTCCTTCTACGTCAATGCCCTACGCCTATTTTAGGCTGGAACTTACTTTCCAAATTCAGAGCCTCTCTCTCCTTTCACCTCCCATCGTTGGAGTCAGTCCTGTTACTGCTTCTCAGCCAGCCAGATTTGCCCAATTCTGTTACAACTTTACCTCTATGTAAACCCAGTAGCCGCAGCCACAATCACAGCCGCCTGGCCCATAGAGGTTCGCATTAGATTTGGACAGTCGGTAATGAAACAACAGAGCCAAAAATGGGTGGGCCATAATCTTTAATCCTAGCTTGCACCTGGCAGGCAAGTAAAAACACACACTGGGCTCCAAAACCCACTCATTCAGTGCTCACAAAGCTACTGATTCATCCGAGTTTCCTAGAATCAAAGGTTTCTAGCTCACCAGACTTATTCACCTGTGCTCCCCATCTCCTTCTCCAGTACACAAACTCTGCACAAACTGGCTTCTCTCTCAGCACTCCACCATCTTGGCTGTTCCTCCTCTCCTCCACATGGCCTTACTCTGCTCTCCTACAGCATGAGCTCCTCCTAGAACATAATCACTCTTCTCCTGGAACAACGTGAACTCTCTTTCTTTTAAAACCTTTTGGCGCAAAAGCCCTCCCCCAACACATATTAACATAACCATACCCATCCCAAGCAATCACCTGGGCAATGGGCATCCATATGGGCAGCGCCATCTTTAACAAAGTGAGCATAAATTATTTTATCTACCCAACAATCTACCACCCAGCATAGTGAATCCCAAGGTTCTCCTCACCACCCTTATGGCTGCCAAGGAAAAGGTCTCCTGGTTTCATTTCTCCAAATTAATTCTGTCTCCACATACACCAATAGATGGCCCTTCCAGTCAATCACCGCCCAGATACGCCTGCTCCCCCTTAGGGCACACAAAGGTCAGACTGATTAAAATTCCAGAAGAAGAAGAACAGCCTGAGCCATGAGTAACTATGATTACCCCCTGACAACAGACAGGATGAAGATTCCAGCTTGCTCTATGCTTTCTTATCTCCTTACCCTTAAAGGCATATTCTGCTCCCATACCCTCCCCTTAGAATCCTCACATCTAGAAAGCTCTCTTAATCTTATTTAAAATATCATAATCAAGACTAACTCCTCCTATGCAGCCGACTGCTGGATATGTCTGTCCATATCATCTTCAGCTTACTCAGCAATCCCTATTCCTCTTAACAATACTCATCTCCTTCATACAACTCTTATGCACAAGATTCAGAAAGGGGCCACCTTCTTTGAGAGAGCACTCTCACAGGAGATGACCCCACCTCAGCTGCAAACCAAGCAAACAAGCTATATGAAACCTATTATTCCCAGCTTGAAAAATTAAAACCCCAAACCCCTCCTGCTCAAGGACCAGTCACTTTAAATACCCCTCTCCTTTCACCTGCTCCCCTATGCTTTAAGTCTCAGGGTGACGTCCCAGTTGGTTACCTCCCCTCTAACCTCTGCAACACCACAATAACTATTCAATTTTCCAAAGACCATCAGAACCATCGAGTTAACTATCAAGTCTCTCTAGAAGCAAACGGATTCTAACCCCGTTCAATTCACAGGACCCCTACTCTTATAGCTCCACAACATAAATGTTCCTATCACACCACATGACTTTATCCCTGGCTCACTACCCCTTCCACATGGTTGCAATGCTCAAAGAAGGCCTCTGACCATGTGTAGGGTCAGTAGCCATGGCCACCATCAAAGCCGCCTGGCCCGTGCAGGTTCACATTTTATTCGGACAGTCGGTAATGAAACAATGGAGCCAATCTCCTTCTCTCTGCACAAACTGGCTTCTCCTTCAGCATTCTGCAATATTGGCTGCTTTTCCTCTCCTCCATGTGGCCTTTCTCTGCTCTCCTCTCTAATGCTAATCTCTGGAACCAAGAGAGAGCAAGCTCCTAGCCTGCCCCATTTTATAGTGTAGAAATCAAAACCATTAATCCAACATACAAATAAGGAAGTCTCTGATACAAAGTCATTTATCTGAGGCATAATGGTATTCCTCAAAAGGGTGGGAAAGGCTTAGTCTTAAAACTAAGCCTTAGGCTATAACAACCCTGCCTGCTTACAGCCTGTCCCCCACAGCCAATGCAAACTATAAGCGAGCAAACCTATATATCATATTTTCAAACTTATTTGACCACCACTCACCCAATCAGGGGCTTTCTATATGTGTGGAACCAACACATATATGTGCCTCCCAACTAATTGGACGAACCTGTACCCTAGTCTATCTCACCTCAAATATCAACATAATCTGAGTCTTGAGATCAGTGGCTCCGCACAAATTGGATGTCTTGGTTACTACCATTTACTGGTCCACTCACTCTCCTGTTTGTCTTTTTAGCTTTCGTGCTCTGTTTCCTATGCCTATTCTCTAGATTCTTACAGAACCACATGTAGGCCTTCAACAACCAAAACACTGGAGAAATCTACCTAGCTCTACTCACCAACTGTGAAGCCGACACTCACCAGGCAGAAAAATCCGAGCCCCTATGACTACGCCCCTAAACAGCAGGAAGAAGTTACAGAACAGAAACCCCCACCCCTATAACCCACCTCTGCCTTCTGCCTTCTCAGCGTGTGGTCTCTGTCTCCTGCACCTTTTCTCTAATTTCCTCCAGGACCACCTAAAGGCCTTCACTAGCTGGACTGTCCATGAACACCTCTTACTCCAAGCCACCTGGGATTATGTTCTAGGACCATGATGGCAAAACTATGACACGTGTGTCAGCACTGACACGTGTAGCCATTTTCAATGACATGCAGCCACATGCGGCCGCATACCAGAGAAGTATGGGGCTGCATCCTGAGAAGAACGTTTCATCCTCGGCTCCTGCACGGCCAGGTGCAGTAGCCGAGGATAAAACATTTGCTGTAGTGTAGACACTCTGTGCCAGAGGTCTGTAGGCCAAAACAACAGAACTCTGGCACAGAGCGTCTAGTTCTGGGACTTCCAGTTAGGCCGTTTTTCTTGAAGTGACACACCACCCAAGTTATGCTGGGTTTTTTAGAAAAATTTGACATACCAAGCTCAAAAGATGGGCCATCACTGTTCTAGGAGGAGAGCAGAGAGGAGAGCAGATAAAGGTCACATGGAGGAGAGGAGAAGCAGCCAAGATGGCAGAATGCTGAAGGAGAAGCCAATTTGTGTAGAGATTGTGCAGAGAAGGAGATGGGGAACAGAGGTGAATAAGACTGGTGAGCTAGAAACCTTTGATTCTAGTAAACTCAAATAAGTCAGTAGCTTTGTGAGCACTGAATGAGTGGGTTTTAGGGCCCACTGTGTATATTTCTTGCCTGCCGGATGCAAGCTAGAATTAAAGATAATGGCCCATCAGTTCTTGGCTCCATTGTTTCATTACCATCTGTCCAAATCTAATGTGGACCTGCATGGGCCAGGCGGCCGTGATGAGGGCCGCGGGCACTGGCTTTACATTTGGTGTAGTCAATAGGATTCGATAGTTTGATATGGATCCACCGCCACCCTTGAGGGGTGGGGTAAAGGACTGGTTGCTGTTCTGGCTCCTCATGGCTATCCTTTTAGGGGCTGTGAGCTGTGTGTTCTTTACTCAAGAGGAAACCGAGAGCGCTATGGAAGAGGCTGCCTGGGACCTGCAAACCGAGCAGTGGAAGGAGCTGGAGCAAATGTGGGAGAAAGAGATGTCGATTCTGGAGCTGGAACAAGCACCAAAGAAGGAGGCTAACCAAGTTCGTGAGATTCGCTTGGAATGGACCAGCAGCTGGAGAAGGAATCACAGGTTCATGAGTTGCAGATTGCCCTGGACATTGTGGAGAGCCAGCAGCAATGGGAGGCCGGGGCTAAGGCCGGAGCTGAGGCCCGGCCCGGGGCTGCAAGGTCGGCAGCAGGAGCTGATGTTTCCAGTTCCTCTTTGGAGGATGAGGAGAATCAGGCTGGAGTTGCAATCCGCAGTCTCCAGAAGGTGAGAGCCCAGCAGCAAGGAGTACCTGCTACGCCCCTGGTAGGTCTGCGATTTGGGGACATAAGGGTGGATGCCATCATGCACTCTGGAGCAGAGATAGAAATGCTGACTGCCATTGCCACAAGCTCCTCTTTGGGACAGTGTAATACCTGCAAGGATGGCGGGATGAGGGGGAAGGCTGAGGCCCCATGTGCATGGACTGATTTCCTGGACTACAACCGATTGGGCACTGGCTCCTTTGTTGGATGGACTTACGGATTTTGGAAAATGTGAAATACTCTGATTGGGGTGGGGGACGGCTTTGCTAGAGACCCTTCCCCTGGTGCAGGAAGCTTTTCTCATCACTAGAAAGAAGGCCAAGGACATTTTGCACTTTTGGCAAAGTGCTCAGAGACTAATGAAATGTACCTTTGTAATTGTTGAAATTGTATGATTTGTCATGTTGTTGTAATTTGTGTAATGTGCCTAATTTCCTTGCACAGGGTTACCAGTGGTGTAGATTGTGGGTAGTAAATTGAGCATAGGGGTGGATTGTTGGGCAGATAAAATATATTATGCTCACTTTGTTAAAGATGGTGCTGCCCACGTGGAAGCCCATTGCCCAGGTGATGATATTAGTTGCCCTTCTTGCTTGGGATGGGCGTGATTATATTAATGTATGTTGGGGGAGGGCTTTCACGCCAAAAGATTTTAAAAGGAAGAGAGATCACGTTGTTCCAGGAGAAGAGTTATTACTTTCTAGGAGGAGAGCAGAGGGGAGAGCCGATAAAGGCCACGTGGAGGCCAGGAGAAGCAGCCAAGATGGTGGAGTGCTGAGGGAGAAGCCAGTTTGTGTAGAGTTTGTGCAGGGAGAAGAAGATGGAGAACAGAGGTGAATAAGTCTGGTGAGCTGGAAATCTTTGATTCTAGGAAACTCAAACAAGTCAGTAGCTTTGTGAGCACTGAATGAGGGGGTTTTGGAACACAGTCTGTGTTTTTACTTGCCCACCGGTGCAAGCTAGCATTAAAGGTAATGGCCCACTAGTTCTTGGCTCTGTTGTTTCAATACCGTCTGTCCAAATCTAATGCAAACCTGCATGGGCCAGGTGGCTGTGATGGTGGCCGTGGCTACTGGCTTTACACCACCACATTCCAAGGCCAGGCATCCCTTCCCCAGACTCGCCGCCCCTTACCAACAGGAACTAGCTATAGAAAAATTATCATCGCCTCTCAACCATATAATAAAAGGCTGGAATGAATGAATGAATGATAGGGTTGCAGGTGGGCGCCATGACCCCCTCCTCCCTTAAGTGGACGATGGGACATTGACAAACTAGATATTCCAGATCACCTTCCCCTAGGCATCTGGGTGACTAACCCGGGTGTGGAAGTTCCCCTAGCTTATTTACAGTTAATCTTACATAAATCACTGAAAGAGACATTTTTCCTTAATGACCACCAGCCCCCACCCTCAAATCCCCTATTTAACCCTACCTGTTAGAGAACCAGGGCTGCTCTCCCTTACGAGACAGCCCGGCAGGTTTCTTTTCATTAAAGCCTGTTACACTGGTCTTTCGAACTCCGATTGATCCTATCAGCAATGAAGTATTGAAGTATTGTAAGAAAGCTAGTTATAAAGCCAGTGGCCAAGGCCATTATCACAGCCGCCTGGCCAGGGCAGGTTCACATTAGATTCGGACAGTCAGTAATGAAACAATGGAGCCAGAATCTGGTAGGCCATCATCTTTAATTCTCGCTTGCACTGAGGGCGCAAGTAAAAACACACACTGGGCTCCAAAACCCACTCATTCAGTGCTCACAAAGCTACTGACTTATCCGAGTTTCCTGGAATTAAAGGTTTCTAGCTCACCAGACTTATTCACCTCTGTTTCCCATCTCCTTCTCCAGCACGAACACTGCTCAAACTGGCTTCTCCCTCAGCATTCCACCATCTTGGCTGCTTCTCCTCTCCTCCACGTGGCCTTAATCTTCTCTCCTCTCTTATGCTAACCTCAGGAACCGAGAGAGAGCAAGCTCCCGGTCTGCCCCACTTTATACTGTAGAAATCCAAACCTTTAATCCAATCTACAAACAAGGAAGTCTCTGATACAAAGTCACTTATTTGAGGCATAATGGGAGGATTCCTCATCAGAGTGCACCACCCCACATCATCCAATCAGTCAAGGGTGTGGGGAAAAACTTAGTCTTAAAACTAAGCCTTCAGCTATAATGACCCTGCCTGCTTACAGCCTGTCCCCCACACACAATAATATAATTACTCCCATCCCAAGCATAAGGGCAACTAATATCACCCGAGCGATGGGCTTCCATGTGTGCAGGGCCATCTTTAACAAAGTGAGCATAATATATTTTATCTTCCCAACACTAGTCATATTTCTTTTGCTGGTGAAGGGACTTCAATTTAAAAATAAAATGCAACATCTGTGAGGCACAATAAAGCAAGGTATGCCTGTAGTCAGACCTAATCATTTTTCAAATTAAGGGACTGATAGGCTGAGGTTAATGTTAAGGAAACAGACAGCTAGATTATCTGACTCCCAGGCAGAGGTCTTTGAACCCCAACTGTCATAGAACTGTCTACTGGGGAAGAAGGGGTTGGACAAAACAAAGGCCTTTGCTTTTACTGAGCTTCAAGAACTTTCCAAGAGACTGGCCTGACCTGTAAGTGTGTGTGATGCTGGTGGCCAAGGCCAGGCAGGTCCACACTGGACTCGGGCAGACAGTAGAGAAACTGCGGAGCCGGAAACATTGGGCCATTCCATTTAATAGAGCCTCACGATGGCAGAGAAGCACACAGGCAGAGAAAACCTCTTCTCTGGCACACAAACAGCAAGAATGGCCCCTTGTTGTAAGGCACCATACCTTACTTCCATGGGTTTACGTAGAGACACCAAGTTCAAATGAATTTTTGAGGAGTTTTATTGATTAAGCTGGCTGCATATGACGTGCACGGGATATAGCTGACCCAAATCATGCAGTGTCAAATATAACTCTGAGGCTGGTTATAAATCCTTGCCTACATACAGGTGGGGGGGGGGGGGAGCATGACAACATGACACAATCATTAACAAGCTTATAACATTTGTCTAGAGCAGGGGTCCCCAAACTACACCCCGCGGGCCACATGCGGCCCCCTGAGGCCATTTATCCAGCCCCTGACGCACTTCCAGAAGGGGCATGTAAAGCCAGTAGTCGCGGCCATTATCACAGCCGCCCGGCCAATGCAGGTTCGCATTTGATTCGAACAGTAGGAATGTAAAGCCAGTAGTCGCGGCCACTATCACAGCCGCCTGACCCATGAAGGTTCGCATTGGATTCGGACAGATGGCAATGAAACACCGGAGCCAAAAACTGGTGAGCCATCAGCTTTAATTCTAGCTGGCACCCGGCGGGCAAGCAAAAATATAATTTTTTTTTTTGGAGCCCACACACTGGGCTCCAAAACCCACACATTCAGTGCTCACAAAGCTACTGACTTATCCAAGTTTCCTAGAATCAAAGGTTTCTAGCTCACCAGACTTATTCACCTCTGTTTCCCATCTCCTCCTGCACAAACTCTTAACAAATTCGCTTCTTCCTCATCACTCTGCCATCTTGGTTACTTCTCCTCCACATGGCCTTAATCTGCTCTCCTCTCCAATACTAACCTCAGGAACTCAGGAACTCAGGAACCAAGAGAGAGAGCTCAAACTACTGCTCTCTCCCATTTTATAGCATAGACTCAAAACCTTTAATCCAATTATACAAACAAGGAAGTCTCTGTATAATGGGATTCCTCAGGAGAGTGCACCACCCTACATCATCCAATCAGTCAAGGGTGTGGAGAAGAACTTACTCTTAAACTAAGCCTTAGGCTATAACGACCCAGGCTGCCCACAGCCTGTTCCAGAACACACATTAATATCAACGAACTTCCATGTGGGCAGCACCATGTTTAACAAAGTGAGCATAATATATTTTATCTGCCCAACAGTAGGTAATGAAACAACGGAGCCAAGAACTGGTGAACCATCAGCTTTAATTCTAGCTTGCACCCGGCAGACAAGCAAAAACACACACTGGGCTCCAAAACCCACACATTCAGTGCTCACAAAGCTACTGACTTATCCGAGTTTCCTAGAATCAAAGGTTTCTAGTTCACCAGACTTATTCACCTCTGTTTCCCATCTCCTCCTGCACAAACTCATAACAAACTGGCTTCTTCCTCAGCACTCTGCCATCTTGGCTACTTCTCCTCCACATGGCCTTACTCTGCTCTCCTCTCTAATACCAACCTCAGGAACTCAGGAACCAAGAGAGAGATCAAGCTACTGGTCTCTCCCACTTTATAGCATAGACACAAAACCTTTAATCCAATTATACAAACAAGGAAGTCTCTGTATAATGGATTCTTCAGGAGGGTGCACCACCCTACATCATCCAATCAGTCAAGGGTGTGGGGAAAAACTTACTCTTAAAACCAAGCCTTAGGCCATAATGACCCGGCCTGCCCACAGCCTGTTCCAGAACACACATTAATATCAACGAACTTTCATGTGGGCAGCGCCATCTTTAACAAAGCGAGCATAATATATTTTATCTGCCCAACAGGGCACCTCTTTCACTGGTGGTCAGTGAGAGGAGGACAAAATGCAACCACATCCTGTGCTCCTCGAGTATATATGTGGCTGCACTGCAAAGCGCTGCATCACTCTCGTACAGTACTACTTTCAGTGATGTGGGACACACACGTCACAGCTCTGGAAGTGTGCCATATGACACGTGTGCATATGTGCAGTGTGCATAGGGATTTGTTCATAGTTTTTTTTATAGTCTGGCTGTAAAGCCAGTAGCCAGGGCCACCATCCCAGCAGCCTGGCCCGTGCAGGTTCACGTTAGATTTGGACAGTCGGTAATAAAACAACAGAGTCAAGAACTGGTGAGCCATCAGCTTTAATCCTAGCTTGCACCCAGCGGGCAAGCAAAAACACACACTGGGCTCCAAAACCCACGCATTCTGTGCTCACAAAACTACTGACTCATCCAAGTTTCCTAGAATCAAAGGTTTCTAGCTCACCAGACTTATTCACCTCTGTTCCCCATCTTCTTCTCCCTGCACAAACTCTACACAAACTGACTTCTCCCTCAGCACTCTGCCATCTTGGCTGCTTCTCCTGGCCTCCACGTGGCCTTAATCTGCTCTTTTCCCTAATACTAACCTCAGGAACCGAGAGCAAGCTGCCGGTTTGCCCCACTTTATAGCGTAGATTCGAAACCTTTAATCCAATCTACAAACAAGGAAGTCTCTGATACAATGTCACTTATCTGAGACATACTGGGAGGATCCCTCAGGAGAGCGCACCACCCTACATCATCCAATCAGTCAAGGGTGTGGGGAAAAGCTTACTCTTAATACTTGCACAAGGGCAGCACTATTTTTAACAAAGTGAGCATAATATATTTTATCTGCCAAACACCAGCCCTCCAACGTTCTGAGGGACAGCGAACTGACCCCCTGTGTAAAATGTTTAGGGACCCCTGGTCTAGAAGATCTATAAAAACCGTTAAAACTTTCAAGGTAACACATAGTGAAGTCATTTTACATATCAAAGACATTCATAAATTTTTTAGTGTTTATCTCCTCTCCTTTGCCTAGAGGTAGGTATATGTTACTCTCAGGATTCCAGGAAGGGAGGGAGAGTTAAAATCAGTTTAGGGTGGTATGTAAAATTTGCCTCCTACTGAAAGGTAAAGTAAATCTTCAGATAACCTTAATCCTTTCAGAGAATTATAGTTAAACTAAATGACCCAGTTGTCCTTGTAAGTCAGAAAAATTCCCATATCCTTTTCCCTCTATTCTCTAAGAAAGCGGTTCTTAACCTGGGTTCTTTCGAACCCTAGGGGTTCAATGAGGTGGTCTCAGGGGTTCAGAGAAGTCTCTGCCACGGAGGCCAGGATAAACTAATTCCGTAATTTGTTGTGAGTTCATGCACTTTGTTGGTTTTGTTCTTTGAGCAAGGTGATGTCCATGCACGGCTCAATTGTGCACCAGTAAGAAAACATGTACCTATGTCTTGAATCTGGAAAAAATATCATTTTTATTTATCACTAAAGAAGGGTTCAGTGAATGCGCATATGAAACTGGTGGGTTTGGTACCTCAAAAAAGGTTAAGAGTGAGAGGAAGATAGAGATGGAGTAGGCGGAAGTACCAACTTCCAACTCCCAGAACCAAAGTGGATTATAACTCAATTTTAAGAACCATCATCTGGATAAACCAACTTTGAACTAAACTAAGTGGACTCTTCAACCAAGGAACACAGAAGAAGCCACATTGAGACTGGTAGGAATAGCGAAAACAGCAGCCCGGAGAGACCCACGTGGCGGGAGGAGAGTTTGGCGGAGAGGGAGGGACCTGGGTCCCAGAAACCAAGCCCCAGACTGCAGTCCCAGAGCCTAGAAGAGGCGTTTGGACAGTATCGAGCTGTGAAGCAAGTGAGGATACTGTTGTGAAAAAGAGATAATTTTCTCAGACCCAAAAATCTTTTTAAAGGGACAGCGCAGAAAACCTCTCTCACAACCACGCACCCGGGGCTCCGGGGAATGGGGACAGAGGAGAGGAACAGAGCAGCGGGAACAAAGAGTGGACTGAAGGCACGAGAACACTCTGAGGGACAGCCACCCCGACCCCTGGGCTAAGTCACTTCCCTAATCAAAAACTAGTATTTCCCCTGGAACTAGCAATACCAGCAAAGGGAGACAGGACACCAGCCAAACAAGCTCTCCCGCGGCAATTAGAGCAGAGCTGCTTAGAGGGAGGGAGCTCCCAGGCCTACAGTGTGGAGACTTAGGGCACTTCTAGCCCCCTGAGGTTGCTGAAGGCTATGGTTGCGGCAGGATGCTGAAACGCGGTCCTGTTGGCGTGGGCGGAGGCACAACCGGTGTGAGCTCGGTCTAGCCCAGAGGGACGGAGGGGACACGCAAAAGTGGTCCTTTAGCTGCGGGCCCGCCTGCAATCCCCTCCTACAGGGAAAAAAACGGACAGAGATCAGCTCTGCAACCCTACGCAAGCCGGCCCTGACCACGGGGACGGGGCTAAGACCAGGGACGGGCGAGGGGCACACGGCTGAGCTCACGCTGCCAACCCCGTCCGGCCAAAGAAACCGCAGTGTGCCATTCTGTGTGCACGAGCGGGGGGCTCCTAACGCGGGGGCGAGGACGACACAGAGTCCAGTGGAAGTTCACGGCTGAACTCACGCTGCTAGCCCCACCTGGTCGGAGAAACCGGGGATTACTATCCTACGTGCCCAAGCTGGCTCCGAATGTGAGGGTGGGGTAGGATCCGGAATGATCGGAAGCTAGCAGCTGAGCTCACGCCAACAAACACGCCCGCCCAATAAACCGCGGTTTTCGGTTTTAGACCCTGCACAGGAGGGCCCTGGCCTCGAGGGCGGGGCTAAATTCTGGACGGGCAAACGCTCACAGCTGAGAGCACGTCAAAAGCCCAGCCAAACCCGTGAACCTGTGACAAGCAGGCTCTGACTGCGGGGGCTGGGCATAAGCCTTCCAGAAATGGGCTGGGTCCGCAGGTGAGCAATGGTGCTCACCTCTACCCTTGGTGCTGAGGCTTGTGGCTTGAGTGACAGCCCCTCCCGCAGAGGAGAGGTGGAAATCACAGCAATAGCCGCAGTAGGCTGATGCTGGAAACGCCCACACCCAACCGCCCTAGGCAGCGGCAGAGGGGGTGGCAGGCCTGCAGACAGACCACACCTAGAGAACACAAAGGCAATACCTACTGGACTCCAGTGGCCACAACTTGCTTATACACAGATAAAATGGGCAGGCAGAGGAATGCAAACCAAATGAATCAAGAGAAATCCCCAGAGAAGGACCTGAATGAACCACATATAACCAAACTACCAGAAGCAGAATTTAGAATAATGATAGTTAGGATGTTCAAAGAAATTAGAGCAACAATGGATAGTCATTATGAGCACCTAAATAAAGAGATAACAAGTATAAAAAATGAAATTGAAATAATAAAAAAGAACCAGACAGAAATGACAAATACAGTATCAGAACTGAAGACCACAATGGAAGGAATTAAAAGCAGGATGAATCACTCTGAGGATCGAATCAGCGAGTTAGAGGACACAATAAACAAAGGCACAGAAGCAGAGAAGAAAAAGAAAAAGAGACTCAAAAAATGTGAGGAAACTCTAAGGGAGCTCTGTGACAAAATGAAGAGAAACAACATTCGCATCATAGGGGTGCCTGAAGAAGAGGAAAGAAAACAGAAAATGGAAACTTTGTTCAATCAAATCATAGCAGAAAACTTCCCTAAATTAAGGCTGGAAAACATTCGACACATTCAAGAAGCACACAGAACTCCATTAAAGAGGAACCCAAAAAGATCTACACCAAGAAACATCATAGTTAAAATATCAAAGCTAATAGATAAAGAAAAATTCTTAAAAGCTGCTAGAGAAAAAAAGGCTATCACCTACAAAGGAGCCCCCATAAGGATGACATCGGACTTCTCAACAGAAACACTTGAGGCCAGAAGGGAATGGCAAGAAGTAATCAAAGTAATGCAGAACAAGAACCTACAACAAGACTAGTCTATCCAGCAAGGCTAACGTTTAAAATTGAAGGAGAAATAAAGAGCTTTCCAGACAAAGAAAACCTCAAGGAATTCATTAAAACCAAACCAATTCTGCAAGAGATTCTAAGGGGCCTGGTGTGAACAGTTCAAAGGGAGGAAAGAATATAGTGCAAAAAAAAAAATACAGCTTTAAAGAACAAAATGGCAATAAACAACTACATATCAATAATAACCTTAAATGTAAATGGTTAAATGATCCAATCAAAAGACATAGGGTACCTGTGTGGATAAAGAAACAGGACCCGTACATATGCTGTCTACAAGAGACACACCTTAAAACAAAAGATGCACATAAACTGAAGGTAAAAGGATGGAAAAAAATATTTCATGCAAATGGAAATGAAAAAACAGCTGGGGTAGCAGTACTTATATCTGACAAAATGGACTTTAAAACAAAGGCTAGTAAGAGACAAAGAAGGACACTACATAAGTAGCAGTACTTATATCTGACAAAATGGACTTTAAAACAAAGGTAGTAAGAGACAAAGAAGGACACTACATAATGATAAAGGGAACAATTCAACAGGAAGATATAACTATTATAAATATCTACCCACCAAATATAGGAGCCCCGACATACATAAAGCAGACTTTGATGGATATAAAGGGCGAGATTAACAGCAATACTATAATAGTAGGGGATTTCAATACCCCAATAACAACACTGGATAGATCCACAAGAAAGAAAATTAATAAAGAAACAGCAGACTTAAAGGATACACTATATCAACTTGATTTAATAGATATCTTCAGAACTTTTCATCCTAAAGCAGTAGAATATACATTCTTCTCAAGCGCTCATGGTACGTTTTCAAGGATAGACCACATATTAGGACACAAAAATGGTCTCAATAAATTTAAGAAGATTGAAATCATATCAAGCATTTTCTCTGATCACAATGCCATGAAACTAGAAATTAACCACAAAAGAAAAACTGAAAAATACTCAAACACTTGGAAACTAAATAGCATGATATTAAATAATGAATGGATTAACAATGAGATCAAAGAAGAAATAAAAAAGTTTCTAGAAACAAATGATAATGAGAATACGACAACTAAAATTTATGGGACACAGCAAAAGCAGTACTGAGAGGGAAGTTCATTGCACTACAGGCATATCATAAGAAGCTAGAAAAAGCTCAAATAAGCAACCTAACCCTGCAGCTAAAAGAACTAGAAAAACAACAACAAATAAAACCCAGGACAAGTAGAAGGAAGGAAATAATAAAGATCAGAGCAGAAATAAATGACATAGAAGTGAAGAAAACAATACAGAGGATCAATGAAACCAGAAGCTGGTTCTTTGAAAAGGTAAACAAGATTGATGAACCTTTAACTAGACTCACCAAGAAAAAAAGAGAGAGGTCTAAAATAAATAAAATTAAAAAGGACAGTGGAGAAATAACAACTGATACAACAGAGTTACAAAGCTTTGTAAGAAAATACTATGAAGAACTCTATGCCAAAAAATTAGACAATCTAGATGAAATGAACAAATTTCTTGAATCATATAAACTTCCAAAAATCAATCTGGAAGAATCAGAACACCTAAACAGACCAATTACAACAGATGAGATCGAAACAGTTATCAAAAAACTCCCAAAAAAGAAAAGTCCTGGGCGAGATGACTTCACAAGTGAATTCTATCAAAAATTCAAAGAAGAACTAACTCCTATCCTCCTCAAGCTATTTCAAAAAATTCAAGAGGAAGGAAGACTTCCAAACTCCTTTTATGAGGCGAGCATAATTCTGATTCCAAAACCGGGCAAAGACAACACAAAGAAAGAAAATTATAGGCCTATATCCCTGATGAATTTAGACGCTAAAATTCTCAACAAAATATTAGCCAACTGGATCCAGCAATATATGAAAAAAATCATACACCATGATCAAGTGGGATTTATTCTGGAAAGGCAAGGCTCGTTCAATATTCACTAATCAATCAATGTGATTCATCACATAAACAAAAGGAAGGACAAAAATCACATGATAATTTCAATAAATGCAGAAAAGGCATTTGATAAAATCCAGCACCCATTCATGATCAAAACTCTCAGTAAAGTGGGAATACAAGGAACATTCCTTAACATGATAAAGGCCATCTATGACAAACCCACAGCAAACATCATACTAAATGTACAAAAATGAAAAGCAATCCCCTTAAGATCAGGAACCAGGCAGGGTTGCCCACTTTCACCACTTTTATTCAACATAGTTCTTGAAGTCCTAGCTATAGCAATCAGACAAAAAGAAGAAATAAAAGGCATCCAAATTGGAAGAGAAGAAGTAAAACTGTCACTATTTGCAGATGATATGATATTGTATATAGAAAACCCTAAAGTCTCAGTCAAAAAACTACTGGGCCTTATAAATGAATTCAGCAACGTGGCAGGATACAAAATTAATACTCAGAAACCAGAGGCATTTCTATATACAAACAATGAAATGTCGGCAAAAGAAATTAAGGAAACAATCCCCTTCACTATTGCAGCCAAAAAAATAAAATACCTAGGAGTAAATTTAACCAAGGAGGTTAAGGACTTGTACTCGGAAAATTATAAAACATTGATAAAAGAAATCAAGGAAGATACAAATAAGTGGAAGCATATACCGTGCTCAAGGCTAGGAAGAATAAACATCATTAAAATGTCTCTATTACCCACAGCAATTTATAAATTCAATGCAATACCAATTAAAATACCAATGACATACTTCAAAGATATAGAAAACATATTCCAAAAATTTATATGGAACCAAAAAAGAACACGAATAGCCTCAGCAATCTTAAAAAGAAAAAATAAAGCAGGAGGTATCACTCTTCCTGATATCAAGGTTTACTACAAGGCCATTATACTCAAAACAGCCTGGTACTGGCATAGGAACAGGCACATTGATCAATGGAACAGAACAGAGAACCCAGAAATAAACCCACACCTTTATGGACAACTGATATTTGACAAAGGAGGAAAGAACATACAATAGAGTAAAGAAAAGCGTCGACCTGGGAACGCTGAGGTCGCCAGTTCAAAACCCTGCACTGGTCTGGTCAAGGCACATATGGGAGTTGATGCTTCCAGCTCCTCCCCCCTTTCTCTCTTTCTCTCTCTCTCTCTCTCTGTCTCTTCTCTAAAAATGAATAAAATAAAATAAAAAAAATAGAGTAAAGACAGCCTCTTTAACAAATGGTGCTGGGAAAATTGGACATCTACCTGCAAAAAAATGAAACTAGACCATCAACTTACACCATGCACAAAAACAAATTTAAAATGGATAAAAGACTTAAACATAAGTCGTGAAACTATAAGCATCTTAGAAGAAAACATAGGCAGCAAGCTTTCCGACATCTGTAGCAGCAATATATTTGCCGATTTATCTCCACGGGCAAATGAAATAAAAGGCAAGATAAACAAATGGGACTATATCAAACTAAAACGTTTTTGCACAGCTAAAGACAATAAGAACAGAATAAAAAGACAAACCACACAATTGGAGAACATATTCGACAGCACGTCTGATAAGGGGTTAATAATCAAAATTTATAAAGAACTTATAAAACTCAACACCAGGAAGACAAACAATACAATCAAAAAATGGGCAAAAGAAATGAATAGAAATTTCTCCAAAGAGGACATACAGATGGCAAATAGGCATATGAAAAAATGCTCAACATCACTAATCATTAGAGAAATGCAAATTAAAACCACAATGAGGTATCACCTCACACCAGTCAGAATGGCACTCATCAGCAAAACAACACAGAACAAGTGCTGGCGAGGATGTGGAGAAAAGGGAACCCTTCTGCACTGCTGGTGGGAATGCAGACTGGTGCAGCCACTGTGGAAAACAGTTTGGAGATTCCTCAAAAAATTAAAAATCGAACTGCCTTTTGACCCAGCTATCCCACTTTTAGGAATATACCCTAAGAACACCATAACACTGTTCGAAAAGAAGAAATGCGCCCCCACGTTCGTGGCAGCATTGTTCACAATAGCGAAGATCTGGAAACAGCCCAAGTGTCCGTCAGAAGACGAGTGGATTAAAAAGCTTTGGTATAGATATACTATGGAATACTACTCAGCCATAAGAAATGATGACATCGGATCATTTACAACAAAATGGATGTACCTTGATAACATTATACGGAGTGAAATAAGTGAATCAGAAAAAAAAAACTGAGAACAGCATGATTTCATACATAGGTGGGTCATAAAAGTGAGACTATGAGACATGGACAAGAGTGTGGTGGTCACGGGATGGGGAGAGGGAAGGGAGGGTGGAATAGGGAGAAGGGGAGGGGTACAGGGAAAACCAGATAGAAGGTGACAGAGGACAATTTGACTTTGGGTAATGGGTATGCAGCACAATTGAATGATAAGATAATCTGGAGATGTTTTCATTGTACATATGTACCCTGATTTATTGGTGTCACCCCATTAAAGTTAATAATAAAAAAAAAAGGTTAAGAACCACTGCTCTAAGAGAAAGGACAGGGCAAGAAACCTGACTTTCTCTCCTAAAATACTAATACTAATGTTTGCAATTCTTTGGTACCTTACCACACCCTCACAGTGGCAGGCAGGCAGCATGCCATCCACAATCCCCCCTCTCTCTTGAGCACAAGCACCATATAGCCTTATATAGGCCATACACACGTGGTGCTGCTTGCACCTATGCACCAATCAGGCAAAGGTCTTAGAGCTGGTACCAGCGAGCAAGTCTATCACAGCTGCCGCACAGTGTGTTAACACAAGAATGAGTGATGCCAGTGATTAAGTGGAAAATTCCGATAACAGGGCACTGGGAAAGAGCAAGATAGTAAGGGTGGACCTCTTGGAGAACAGAATGCTAGGTCTGGCCTTGAAGGAAAGGGAGGTTCGAGAGGAAGGAGTGGAGCATGATTGTTAGAAAGATGGCAGAGAGAGCAGCAGGTGTCAATTCTGGAGAAGGAAGGCAGATTGGCAAACTGAGAACCTGGAGTCCTGAGCCTTTTGCTGTGCTTAACAGCCAGCTCTTGGATGAGAGGAAAGCCATGATGTTTAGCTTCCGCAAATTGTCATGATGACTGAGTTGAACAATAGACTCACAAATTCTCTGAAAATGTAACTATTGGCTCTTGCAAGTGGCTCCAGCACACCACTGCCTGGAACCCTCTTTGTTTCCAAAGACTCTTCTCTCCTACTGTTTTTATAACAGCTGCCCTTTACTGAGCACTATGGGTCAGGGTCTGTGCTAACGTTTGACAGGTGTAATTATCACCTTAATTCCTTACAAGAACCACGTATGGCAGTTTTCTTTTTCTTTTCCAAGTGAGAGGAGGGGAGATAAAGAGACTGACACCTGCATGCAACCTCAGCAGGATCCACCTGGCAACCCCCATCTGGAACCATGTTCGCAACCGAGCTATTTTTTAGTGCCTGAGGCAGAGGCTCCATGGAGCCATCCTCAGTGCCTGGGGCCGATGCACTCAAAGCTATCGAGCCATGACTGCAGGAGAAGAAGAGAGAGAGAGAAGTGAGAGATGGAGGGGTAGAGAAGCAAATGGTCACTTATCTTATGTCTCTTGACCAGGAATTGAACCCAAGGCATCCACATGCCAGGCCAATCAATGCTCTACCACTGTGCCAACCACCCAGGGCAATATTTAATAATTAATATTGCCATTTTGCTAGTGGAAAAAATGACTTTTAAAAATATTAGGAAACCAAATCCTTGTCATTCTAAAACTCATACTCCTAACTTTTACACTATACTCTTCCTCCTCTGCTCTCTGCTAATAGTACCATTCTCATTATTATATTGCTCTCATGTTGTTTCTTTTAATCCTTAGAAAGCTTATGACCCTATGCTGGAAAAACCAGAGAAATGACTTGTCAGTGGATCCATTGTTCACCTTCAACTATGAAATACAGTTTGGAGGTTACCTACAAGTACATTCTATTGCTTACATTTCAAATCCTTATATTTTAATAAAAAGTGTAATAAATCTATTCCTTCTTGAGAAAATGCCAACATGTGATTAGATGAAATGAAAAAGAAACTTTAACTTCTGATCTTCCCTAAATTTCAGATTTCACAAACCTTTCAGAGAGAAGTTAGTAGAAATTACTGAATTTTTCCTCTCAACAATCTAAGTTATTCTAAGACTATCTCTTTGGCTGGGTTCCCTGGAAACAGAGCCAGAGATGGAGATTCTTATATGAGTGGCATTTTGTTTTGTTTTGGTTTTTTGTTTGTTTGTTTTGTTTTGTTTTGACAGAAAAGCCGGTAAAGAAGTAAGGGAGACAGAATAGGCAGAGCAAAGATGTGGTTTCAGCTGCAGGCTAGCCCCAGCCTAATCCCACAGGAAGCTCTGCTGTAGAAATGGCACCACCGTGCTGTCCTGCCTTAGGGCAGCAGGACCGGATTTCAAATAGCATCAATGGCTGTGGACCATGACCTCCTAGCCATTTTCCATTCAGATTGCTCCTGTTGACCAAGAGAAGCTCTTCACAGAAAGACACAGTTATAAGCCATTAGCAGCCAACACTCATAACAGGCAAGGGACAGGTGCATCAGTGGGGTAGATGGAATCCCGGCAAGGTACCGACTATGTCCACTTCAGACAGGTAACCAAACTAAACTTTTTAATCAAAAGAATGTTGCTTTTGCCTAATCATCTGATCACATTAATTTGTCAGCATGTTTAGTTGCATGGGAAATCTTATAACCCCCACTCCTGGGTAAAGACTTCACATCCGTCACAAACTCAAATGTTTTGAGTAATTGCTATAAAGGCTCATGGAGCTATAGAATTTCTTAGCTGAAATTCGCATTTGTCTTCTAGGACAAGAACTGTTTTAGTCATTGTGGATCCCTGGAGATTAAGACAATATTTGGTGTGGGGATGACAAAAACTAAAGTTGTAAAACCCCACACACCTGGCTCCATACCTACCAACAGCACTTTGCCTTGTCTTCATCCTATTCCATCTTAGAAATACACTGGCAAAGGCCTTGGAGCCTTAATTAGACTCCCTGGGGGGAAGAGGTAAAAATGAGCGATTAAAAATAAGAACTGCCAATGGGAACTGTTAAGCAAACCAATGTGTTTCAAGTGTGAAACAAGTGAGTTAGGTTTGCTTGTCCTGTATTTTGCATTGGCTTGGGCAGCACCATATGTGCGTGGTCTGTGATAGGCTGTGGTGCTTGCCCTCAGTGCAGCCGATTACAAATTGTGGACTGTCTGCCTGCTTGGGAGGGGTCATTGTTTGCTGAAGAAGGGGTTTTTTCCTCCAGCCTGTTTTCCTGAGGAGTCCAGAGAGAGAGAGAGAGTGCAGAAGAGAAGCTGGGTTGTGAGTCCAGAGTGCTGAAGAGCTGGGGAGCCCTAAGATTTGGTCCCAGCCTGTTTGGCTGGGATGTGCTGAGGTTGGTGAGTGTACAGGGAAAGGGAGTCTTCCCGCCTGCTTGCTCGTCCTCAGTCACAAGACTTGAATAAATGGAATAGCCCTCCACTTTCTGGCTCCAGTGTTCCTGTCTATCTGTCCGAATCCAATGGGAACCTGCATCTGCGTGGCCACGGCAATGGCTGCTGGCCTTACAGAGACTTTAAAAAGTCAAATGAAGACAATAACCAAGGTATCATTCTCTAAATATGTGGGAAAGTTTTCTAAGAGTGGAAGGAAGGCTTTGCTGGAGCAGCCCAGAAAGGTTTACAGGTGTTTTGGCAAAGCATCCCCTGGTTGATGCCAGAAAGACCTGCCCCCAACCAGCTGCTTCTCCATTTGTTCAGAGCCCTGGATAGCAACTTTACTCAAATTGCCTGTAGTTAGTCATTATGTCTCAGCAGCAAGACTTGGGAATGCCAAGAAGCCAGCTCACCCAGAGGCCTTTTGTGTTTTAAATGTTTGGACCAGAAAAGAAATTTCCTGAGGAAAGTTACCACTTAGATTTATGTGGGCCTAAGGACTCTGGTTTGGGGACAATTCCAGGCAATCCAACTTTGAAGTCCACGAGGTTCACAAAAGAAACTCAGAGTAGCAGTGTGCAACAGCAGTGAGATTTTTACAATCCTTTGCACTCATCCCTGAGCATGGTACAGTCAACAAAGTAAATTGGCCAAATCAGTTAAGGGGGTTTCAATTCAATTCTGTGAACATTAATTGAACTCTGTTTCAGTGAGGGTGCTTTAAGATGCAAATAACAGCTGAAAGACCCAACTAAAATTGGCTTTAAATAATGGGAATGAATTACCTCATATAACAAGACATTGGAGAGAGGCAGGTCCAGCCCCAGAAATATTGTAGTAAGGTACCAAAAAGCTACAAAATTAATATTGATATTCTAGGAAGAACGGTAAGGTTTTCCTGTCCCGTCCTTCCTTTGGGAAGGGGAGGGAGAAGAATGTAGAAGCTTCTGACTTGCAAGAACAATGGGTCATTTAGTTTTAAAACTAAAATAAAGGTTAACTGAGAAACTTCTCTTTGAATGGGAGACAGAATTTACATACCACCCTGCATTGATTGTAGCTCCTCCCCCTGCCTGGAGTCCAGAGAGTAACATACCTCTAGGTAAAGGAGGGAAGATGAACCCTGAAAGATTGTAAATATCTTTGATTGTGTTACCTTGAAAGTCTTACATGTTTTTGTGTATCCCCTAAACAAATGTTGTAAGCTTGTGCCATGATGTCATGCTCTCCTCAGCCTGTGTGTGATAAAAGGTATATAACCAGCCCCTGAGATGTATTTGGTGCACACGATTTGGGTCTGCAAATGCCCCGTTTCAGCCATATGTGGCCAGCATATTTAATAAATCTCCTCCTTTAATTAAATCCTTAAAAATTCACCTGGACTTGGTGTCTCTACGTGAATCCGCAGAAGTGAGGTACAGTACTATTCAGCATCTGGGGTATGGTACTTTACAACAATATCAGTTGGCTTTTTTGAGAAATTCCATGGAAATATAGTCATGATTTCAAGATGACTACCAGAACTTCAAACATAAATCCACACGCAACAATATCCAAAGGTAGGAAGGTGGGAATTCTCCATGAGCAACTCCTTTTCTCAAAAATTTCTAGGAAAATCTTTTCTACAATTCTCAAAAAACTTGCTCTTATATCTCTGGGAGAATTAGATTACATGGCTATTCCTAAACCAATAGGCCAGGGAAGAGTAATAGGAGGGCCACAAATGCTTTAGACCAATCATGATTCATTTTCTAGGTCCGGGCCCACCTTTCTAGAGCACCTCGGCTCCTAAACAAATTGAGGGCTTTGCTGGTAAGAAAGAAAGAGCAAAGTCATCCGTGGCTACTAAGCAGGCAACAAACAGTGCCTGCCGCGGAGCATCCGCCTGTCTGCTCTGCTCAGGACTTACAAAGAGGGGAAATCACAGCTCCTCTTCTCAAGGAGCCCACAGTCAGACAAGCATAAGCTCAACAATTGCTATTATTATTGCCCTGCTTACTACAAAAAAAAATAGCATTGAAGTGATAAAGAACCAGATTGTTTTTTTAGAAATTTCTACACCAGAATCCTCCATCTCACATGCCCTTCTCACAGCATGGCTTTAAAATTCCTGCTATCAAGAAGTGGAGCCTACATTTGAATCAGGGTGAACTTGTGACTCTAGCTGAAGTGACAACATAGGACTCCTAAGGCTAAGCCTTAAAAATCAACACAACTGCCACCTGGTTCTCTTTGGATGTTCTCTCTTGGAACCCAGCCACCATGCTGTGAGGAAGTCCAAACTTCCCTGTGGGGAAGCCCAGCACCAACTTGCTAGCTGTTAGATTGAACCATCAAGATCTTCCTGCTCCAGCAGACCCACTGTAGCTGGTGCCATGTGGAGAAGAGATGGACCCTGCTGGCCCCTAGCCAAATCATAAATTTATGAACAATATAAATGATCATTGTTTTCATAAGCTACTAAATTTCAAGGTGATTTGTTAGGCAGCTACAGATAATTGAATCCCAGTTAACTTCAGAACCAGAAAGAAAGAGGTTTTCGAGATAGTATAAATCACCTGCCATCTGAGCACAGAGGAAGGAAATATAAATGTTCACTGGAGAGAAGTGTAAGGCCAGTTAAAGAGGAATCAGACATAGAGGAAAAGCCTTCAGAAAATGAGTAGATTACAGAAGATGGACTATAGAGGAGTAAGCTAGGTGAATGTACACTGTGATTTTGGAAACAATCTCTCTCTCTCTCTCCTTCTTCCTTCTCTAAAATCAATTAAAGAAAAAGAAAATGTGATATATATACAACCAAATACTATCATGCAGTAAGAAAGAAGGAAATCCTGCTGTTTGTGACAATGTGGGTGAACTTGCAGAACACTTTACTAAGTGAAATAAGCCAGACACAGAAAGACAACTACTGCATGATCTCACTCATATGTGGAATCTAAAAAACTCACAGAAGCAGAGAAGACAATGGTAGTTTCCAAGGTTTGGGGGGTTAGGGAAAATGGTAAAGCTTGGTCAAAAGCTATATAGTTTTAGTTATAAGATAAATAGACTCTGGGAATCTAACGTATAACATGTTGACTACAACTAATAATTGTATTATTACAGCCCTCCCAGAAGGCAGATGATTGTGTACGTAAGTTCCCACATGGGGGACAATCAGACTTTGTTGAACTTCTTTATACATATTATAAAGGTTAGTGTTGTATTTACTTTGAATCACACATAGTAATTAAAGTGGAGATCAGCATAATCTTTCAGAGCTTAAGACCTTTAAAGGGTTCTAACATAGTAGAGAAAGAGCTATTTCAGTAAGAGATTGTCCAAATTACTTTACTGTCATAAATACTGCCTGAAATAACTGGTTACTTAATCAACATTTAAAAAGTTAATAAACACAGATACCTATTCTAGTGGTACATTAAAATGGAAGCCTGCTACATTCTTCATCAGGCAGGTAAATAAAACAAAACAAATATGAGATTATAATAAAGAGCTCTTTTTAGGGTCTGCTTGGGTCCTTAAGGCTCTAGACATATCATGGGTGAGTGCTTGTACCTTGGGAAATCTTAGTACACGTTAACAATTTGAAAAGGTGTGAAAGCAGAATAGATGAAGGGACTAAATAGAGACAAAAATTGCTTTACATTTTATAGCATTAGACTCAAGGACAGTAACACTCATTTTATCTTAATTTCCTATGGGACAATCCAGTTCAACCTATTATCATTAAGGTTTAACTGGAAATTCAATACTTTATGCAAATGTCCCCATTTATGTACTTTCCTGTCAAGCCCGAGCTGAAATGTAGCTGTAGTTAAGAGGAGTAGATGATGCCCTAGTTCTCTTCCAGAGACACTTCAAAAGCAATGAGAGGCACTTTCCAACCCAAGCACGGCAGAATAAATCTTGCAGATAGCTATAGTCTTGTTACCACCATGACTTACTTCCTCTCAGTGAAAAGGTGTTGCAGGAGACAGCCTTGCAATTCCTTCTTTCTAAAGAAATCAAGTGCAGTTGCTGGTTGCTTCTGAGAGCAGCATGACCTTTTGTGTCATTTGTCAAGAGCAAATATGTTAAGCAAACCAGCAAGTCTCACTTCAGGATAGATGGCTTACCATGTGCCTCACACTGTTATTACTTTATTTCATATCAAAACACCACTCATCAGAAAATGGCAAACCAAAACCACAATGAGTTATCACCTCACACCTGTCAGAATGGCCATTATCAAACAGAAATGGAAAAACCTTCCAGGCAGAGGGAAATCATATGCAAATGGCCTGTGGTGGGACATAGCCATTTGTATATGAAGGGCAGTGGAGCAGGAATGCAGAGACAAGGAGAAGCAATGCAACACATAGATTCTATTTTTTTTTTTTCAGAGACAGAGATAGAGTCAGAGAGAGGGATAGATAGGGACAGACAGCCAGGAATGGAGAGAGGTGAGAAGCATCAATCATTAGTTTTTCGTTGCCATTGCAGCACCTTAGTTGTTCATTGATTGCTTTCTCACATGTGCCTTGACCGCGGGCCTTCAGCAGACCGAGCAACCCCTTGCTGGAGCCAGCGACCTTGGGTCCAAGCTGGCAAGCTTTTGCTCAAGCCAGATGGGCCTGCGCTCAAGCTGGTGACCTCTGGGTCTCGAACCTGGGTCTTCCGCATCCCAGTCCGACACTCTATCCACTGTGCCACAGTCTGGTCAGGCAACATGTGGATTCTAGAGAGCCATGTGAAGGAGTTTTATCTACCTAACCATTTATGAGTTGTATTCAGTCTTGGTTTCCAGTGCCTGGTTACTTACACTTAATTAACGCATTTCATCGTGTTACAAAATTCTTCTTCATATTGGGTTGCAATCCCTTCAGCTTCCAACTCGAGGCTCCATCCCCTTGAGCCCTACAGGGATAACCTATGGCTCATTCTGTTACCTCTCCGGATCATATCCCCTCGAACTTTCCTTCTCCTAAGTGTAACCCAGCCTCAGACCACAAGGATTTAAGATCCTTTTCCATCACTGTTGCCTCTTTGGGACACACCTTAAGTTTGTCTTCATCCTTCCTCAAATGAGACACACAAGAACCAAAATACTTGAGGTTGGGCCAAGGTAGAGAACTTACACCTCCCTTTTTCAGTATGCTTAGTGTCTGTTGATGTGACTTCAAAATGGAAGTTCTTTTTTGAAAGCCACCTCACACTGCTAATTCATAATAAGCTTGCAGTCAACTAAAACTTTACATTTATTTCTTGTAGGCTGCTATTAAGTCAGGTGTTTCTCATCCAATATGTATATGGGCATTTATTTTTAATGTATACCTTGTTTATTTCTAGAAATGACTATCAGCCTAGAAAGAGAACACAAGTATATATCTACACAGTTAAAGATCTAAGGGAGAATAGAAACATCACATTTTCACAGTGGCTTTTCTGAGTTAAAGTACAGATATCTATATATACTAGATTTAACCTTATTGCCTGACCAGGTGGTTGCACAGTGGATAGAGCATCGACCTGGGGTGCTGAGGACCCAGGTTCGAGACCCCAAGGTAGCCAGCTTGAGCGCGGGTCCATCTGGTTTGAGCAAAGCTCACCAGCTTGGACCCAAGGTCACTAACTTGAGCAAGGGGTTACTCAGTCTGCTAAAGGTTCACGGTCAAGGCACATATGAGAAAGCAATCAATGAACTAAGGTGTCACAATGAAAAACTGATAATTGATGTTTCTCATTTCTCTCCATTCCTGTCTGTCTGTCCTATCTATCCCTCCCTCTGACTCTCTCTCTGTCAAAAAAAAAAAAAAAAGATGCGTGTAATGCCAGTGACCAAGGCCACCATCACAGCCCCCTGGTCATGCAGATTCACATTCGATTCGGACAGTCAGTAATGAAACAACGAAGCCAGGAACTGGTGGGGCATTACCTTTAATTCTAGCTTGCACCCGGTGGGCAAGTAAAAACACACACTGGGCTCCAAAACCCACTCATTCAGTGCTCACAAAGCTACTGACTTATCCGAGTTTCCTAGCATCAAATTTTTCTAGCTCACCAGACTTATTCAACTCTGTTCCCCATCTCCTTCTCCAGTGCTTCCTCCTGCTCCAGGGTTGGCATCTCTTTCTCCCACGTTTCCTCCAACTCCTTCCACTGCTTGGTTTGCAGGTCCTGGGCAGCCTCTTCCATAGAGCTCTCGGTTTCCTCACGCATGGCTGTAAAAGTCAGCCAGCCTACAGTCCCCAAAAGAACAGCTATGGGGAACCATAACAGCAGCCAGTCCTCTATTCCACCGCTCAAAGGTGGTGGTGGATCCATACGGATCTGTATCGAATCCTGCCAACTACACCAAATGTAAAGCCAGTGGGCAAGGCCACTATCAGAGCTGCCTGGCCCATGCAGATTCACATTAGATTCAGAGAGTCGGTAATGAAACAACGAAGCCAAGAACTGGTGAGCCATCAGCTTTAATTCTAGCTTGCACTGGTGGACAAATAAAAACACATACTGGGCTCCAAAACCCACTCATTCAGTGCTCACAAAGCTACTGACTTATCCAAGTTTCCTAGAATCAAAGGTTTCTAACTCGCCAGACTTATTCACCTCTGTTTCCCATCTCCTTCTCTCTGCACAAACTGGCTTCTTCCTCAGCACTCCGCCATCTTGGCTGCTTCTCCTCTCCTTCACATGGCCTTCTCTCTAATACTAACCTCAGGAACCAAAAGCAAGCGAGCTCCCGGCCTGCCCCACTTTATAGCATAGATTCAAAACCTTTAATCCAATCTACACACAAGGAACTCTCTGATACAAAGTCACTTATCTGAGGCATAATGGGAGGATTCCTCATGAGAGTGCACCACCCCACATCATCCAATCAGTCAAGGGTGTGGGGAAAAGCTTACTCTTAAAACTAAGCCTTAGGCTATAACTACCTGGCCTGCCCACAGCCTGTCACCCAAGACACATCAATATCAACGAACTTCCATGTGGGCAACGCCATCTTTAACAAAGTGAGCATAATATATCTTATCTGCCCAACAATCCACCCCTATGCTCACTTTACTACCCACAATCTACCACCGGCATCCCTGTACAAGGAAATTAGGTACATTACACAAATTACAACAACATGACAAATCATACAATTTTAACAATTACAAAGGTACATTTCACCAGTCTCTGAGCACTTTGCCAAAAGTGCAAAATGTCCTTGGCCTTCTTTCTTGCCATTTGAAAGGTTTCCTAGGGCAGGGGGACAGCCTCCATCAAGGCCACAGCCTTTCCCCCAAGACACATCAATATCAACAAACTTCCACGTGGGCAGCGCCATCTTTAACAAAGTGAGCATAATATATCTTATCTGCCCAACAGGTATGCATCTCAAATAGTGAACTCTTGGTCCCTATGAGTTTTCGGTCGGAAGGGAGAATGTTTTATTTTAGCCAGACACTAGGGTGTATTATTTTAAAATCCCTTTGCCACCCCTGATCCAAATGTAATCTTGAGACGCTGGAAGAGCCTCCTAACTTGTCCCACTGTTCCTACTCTTGCCTGCTAGATAATCTATTTTCAACAAACAGCCAGAATAAGGCTTTTTAAAATGCAAATCAGATTGTGTCACTCCCTTGCCTAAACCTGCTGATAGTTTCCCATAGCACTTGGAATGAAATCCAAGCAGCTCACTATTACCTGCATGGCCCTATGTCACTTGCTACTTGCTGGCCTCTCTCTGGCGATCTGCTACCTCCGACTGAGCCTGGACCATTCTGCTTTAGTCACACTGCTTCTTCCTATTCCCACTTACTTTTTGCTCACTAGTTCCCTGTGCCCCACCCCCCACAACAGAACTTGGCACAACTTTCTTCTCTTGTCATTCAAAGACAATCTAAATTACTTCCATACCCCTTGGTCATTCATTTTCTATCTTTTCAACCTTTTTTTTTTCTTAGTACTACTAGTTAACAAAAATTAGCAGGTTTTGTTTATGTGAGAGCATGACCACAACTAACTTATTCTCCTACCATATCCCCAGCATTTAGAAAATTCAGGACACATAGATATTTATTGAATACATAATTAAATCTCCATTTCTCAGTTATGGGACTGACACCACTAGTGTTAAGTGACATGTGTAAGGTCTCCCAGCTCGAGATATGATGTTATACCTTTTTGGTCGCTCTGCCACACTGGTCCAAACACACGCACCCTCCATCCTAGACCTTCTAATTGCTGTTTAGCAAAAAATTTATATAGACTGGACAAGAGATTATCCCCTCCTTGGACTCTTCTGTAGCATATTTATTCAATAATGTAGTTGCTTGTTAGTATTTCATATCTCAATGAACTTTGGCCTCATGAAAACAAAGTAAACAATTAATTTCACATTGAGTTTCTTTACAAATATACTCATTGTTAAAATGTGACTTTTCCTAGTTATAGATACTTATATACAATGAATAATGAATACATGTTTGTATCTATATAGAAATGTTGAAATCAGGGGTGCCCACACTTTTTCAGCTTGCGAGCTACTTATAAGATGACCAAGTCAAAATGACCTACCTACAATAAAAATGCAAAACATAAATTTATTTCTTCTATATTATCATTATATAAGTTACTATTATTACTATTTAATATTGTGTATTCTCTTTTTACCTTTCTCCTTCTCAGCTCTCTTTTCAGAGGAAAGTCAATGTCATAGTTTTTATGAACAGTCCGAAAAAGCCGCTCCACATTTCCCTTCTTTGGAATAGCAATGGCACACAGACAGATGAGGCAAACGCACTTAGAACATGACATAGTGAAAAAAATCCCCTCCCATTCTGTATGAACATGGTAGGTTTTAGGCTTCTTACTCAGACCAGCTATGGCACTCATTTTTATAGCCTTTGTTGTATTTAGTTTAAATAAATTGAAGGCTAACTACGCAGCAATGTAACTGAACAAGTTAGTGCGGTTTAACGCGCATGCTTAGGGTGTCAAAAGTTCAGAAGTCAGATTGGCTACCCTGTATGCCAATCAAAAGACAAATGTCTTTTTAATGTCATGCGATCTACCCACACTTCCTTTGCGATCTACCCACCAGTAGATCATGATCGACATATTGAGCACCCCTGGTTTAAATAATACCTCCTTCTTCTACTCTCTTTCACTGGTGCTTGGCAACTGGTCCTTGAACTTTTACCTGTCTGAAAGATTTACCATGGTGGATTCTGTCTTGTTCAAAGATATTTCCCTTGAGACCCTGGAGGTTGCTATTATAATTTGACATTAAAAATAAATAACAAATAGTGGGGGTGAGGGAGTTATATTGTGTGGGACACTTGAATCCATGTTAACACAATAAATTAAAATTAATACAAAATTTTTTAAAAAATAATAAATAAATAATAAAGAATCACTCAGCCAGCTCAGGTATCCTATCCACCTCCATTGATCTCCAAGCTCACACCAAGAATCTGAAAGGTCTGAAAAACCTTCCAGACTATTCCTCAAGCAGAGAGGAAGCTAACAGGAGTACACCATCCACATGCCGGCAGCCAGATGAACAGAGAGCAGTGCTGTCCAATTTCATCGGCCAAAGGTGGAGAAAAAAGGCTGGATGTGGAGGAGCAAGTATTGCTTGTGAAACTGAACTCTGAAGACATTTCCCAGAGCAAGTAGGAGAAAATGTCTAAGGGAATCATATTTCCCAGACTAAAAATTAGGACACACAGCCTATGAAAGATATTTTCCTTTTTCGTGGTCCTTGTTTTTTTGTTTGTTGATGTGTGTGTGTGTGTGTGTGTGTGTGTGGTATATAAATTTAATACATACTAATTGTGTGTGTGACTTGAGGTAATCTAGAATTAACCTCAAAATGTTGAATTTTCCAGGATCCTGGATGGACTGGTTTCAGTTATCAAACTGGAAAGAACATTTTAAAAACAGGGTTAGCTTTTTAAAAAATGCGATGTATACATTATTGTGTGTACCTTTAATTCAGTTCCTAAAAGATACAAATTTAAAGTTTCCATTTTGTGCAAAACAAAAAAAAAAACTTTCAATATTTAACTTGCCTACAAACTCCATTGGAAAATATTTAGGCCAAAATTCAGGATTCTCTCTATCCTATACATCTAATTTTATCCTCTTTTATAGATTTAGTCAGTATAGGCTAAACTTTTGCTGCAATAACAAGCCCCAAATCACAAGCCTCTTAAATTGGCAAAGGTCTATTTCTTGCTTAAGTTACATATCCATCAGAGATCTCCAGGGGGCGCTGCTCCAAAAAGTCATTCAGAGACTCAGGCTAATAAAGGATCTTGTAATGATACATCCAGAACACAAATCTTCCCTCCAGGTCACCCATGCAGGGGCAGAGAGGCTGGAGAATTATGTATAGGGTTTTGGCAGTGCGCAAGTCTGGAAGTGATGCATTCCCTTCTCTAACATTTCTTTGGCCCAAATTATTTGTGTAGCCTCACCCACCTGGGGAATGTTAAGACGTAGTATTTGACTGAGCATTATTGGCTCTGCCATGCAAACCCTCCAGCCCTCAAGGAGAATTGACCACTTGCTTAAGAGCCCCTTAGAATCAGACAGAACTGGGTTCAGTTCCCGGTTCCTCTACTTAATTACATGCATGACTTGTGGCAGTTTATTTAATCTCTCTTAGACACAGTTTTTTTAAGTATAAAATGGAAATAATAATAATCATAATATATATGTCATCAGGTTTTTGTTAGAAATAAGTGAGCAGATTCACGCACTCAGGACAGTGTATAATACATAGTAAATCCTCAATATACCTGTATTGTATTTATGATGTAGAAGAGAAGGAGGAGACATAATTCCACAATGCTTAAAGTGCCTTTAGGAATTTATTGCCCCCAGGTTTTTGTCATCATATCCCTTTGCCCGTCTAGTGTCTGGCCTAGATGGTCAGAAATGTTAAATAAATGTGACTGAGCTGCTGTCTCAACACTTCGTTATTGCTCTCCCCTGTAAGCCATAACTGTCATTGTTGCTGTCTCTTCAACCAGCACACACTATTCACCCTGTAAACCCACCAGCACACACTATTCACCCTGTAAACCCACCAGCACACACTATTCATCCTGTAAACCCACCAGCACACACTATTCACCCTGTAAACCCACCAGCACACACTATTCACCCTGTAAACCCACCAGCACACACTATTCATCCTGTAAACCCACCTCCGCCTCAAGCTTTGTGGGGTCATACCAGTCCTACAGGCACCCTCAGAATTTCCGTACCCGTTCTCAATAGTCACACTGATTATTTGGCTACTTCATATTCAGCACCTTGATCTTCCAACAAGCCTGTCCATCTCTTATGGTAAGGACTCCATATTTTGAACTCCAAGCAACAATTCATACAATGATATTTCAAAGTATTTATAAGCCAGTTACTATACAACAGATTTTCCCAGACTTTAGCACGCCTCCGGGTCACCTGGAGGGCTTGTTAGAATACAGGTCACTAAGCTCCACCTCCAGAGTCTCTGATTCAGATCCTTCCATAGAGCCTAAAAATTTGCATTTCTAACAAGTTACCAGGTGGTGTCCAGGCCCTGGGCCCACACTTTGAGAGCCCTGTTACACAAGATGTCTTACATTTATCGTTATAGTTCATCTTTATGATCCTTTAAAGTAGCCAATGCTTCCTCCTCGTGTGTCGTCAGTGACACTGAGGTTCACACAGCTGAAATAACTTGCTCAAGTTTACCCTGCTGGTAAGGAGCAGGTGCAAGATGGGATTCAGGCTCGGCTAAACCTTTGATCTTCACCACTAGGATGACTGTATGTATTGGTTATATCATGATATATAACAGTTCATTACTTCATGATATAAAAAATCCCCTTTGTATTAAAATTTTGATCAAATTCTAAAACCCTGAGTCTAGAGACATTAGTATATTTGTCGCTCTTAAACAAGTTTGTTCCAGCATAAGATGAGGATGAATCTTTTCTAAGAATTGAAGCCCTAAATCAGAAGCATAACAGCCACGGATACAAGAACGATGGACAGAGTCACAGCCACCACCCAGGAGAGGCTGACATACACAAACGGCTCTCCTCTGTGAGGCCCTGGCTGAGTCTTTCCTCTGGGGTCTCCGCCTTTTCTCAGTGTATGCCTGGATGGGCCAGGTGACATTTTGACTATTTCCTAAGTCACTTGATGAAAAATAAAAAAAAAATAAACTGAAGGAGTAGAGCACTTCCTTGGAGTAGTACTGGGTAACCTTAGGCGCCCAGAAAGTCCTCAAAAACTAGGCTTTCAAAGTCTTTTCCTGTGCCCACATTGCCCTCTAGGGGCCATCACTTTCCAGACAGAAGGACAGCACCTTTTTCTTTTTAACTGAATATATTACTAGGGTAATGCTTGTTAACATAACTAGACAGGTTTCAGTTGCCCAACTCTACAGCACATCTCTGCACCATAGTGCTTCTCTGCCAGGATCAGTGCTTCTCAGGTCCGAAGGTGGGGTGACTCAAAACTTCTGGTAGCATGGCCTGAGAGATACAGAGAGACCTGTACATTGAGACAATGACCTAAGTGATGCCACAACCCCTTCCACTCTCTTTCCACAGAAAAAAAGCCTAGAATCTCAGAGTGAGTCTATCCCTGTCTAGTCTGATTGGCAGCCCACACCTGGAATTGCTTGCTCAAGTGCACATCACACAAAAGCAAATATAAGTGCATAGGCCACATGAAAATATTGTGGTGGTAAAAAAAAAAAAAGACTCAAAACCATGGAACATAATTAAATGAATGATGTTTACACAGGTAAAGACTCAGGACACTCAAAGCCTCTCCAACTAAGTCAAAAGCTGGCAGCATTTCCAGAACAGTGACCTACAGAGGTAAAGAGGTCTTCCTGAGGAAGGGTTCTGAGGGCAACTACATTGAGGATGTGGGTATAGCAAAGTCCCACAGATTTCTTTAATGTAAGGGTTTCTCAGGACCTTTCATAGGATAGGTCTTGCGATGCTCCAGGGGGAAGGGGTCATTGTCTCCAAGGTTTCCAAACCTATTTAGTGAGAAGCTTTCTTCCCTCAAGAATAATTTTTATCTTTCACAGGATAGCATGTTCCTAGAATATGCGCTGCAATTCACGAACATTTCCAGGATACTAGTGTTCCTAGGTCCAAATTTGGACAAACTTGAGAGGAATTGTGCTGCAGGACTTTGTTCTCACAGTCCAAGGGGCAATAAAAATAAAGTAAATTCCTATAGTACTTTACAGTTTACAAAGCACTCTCTCATATGTTCCCTCATTAAATCGCCACAGCAACCCTGTTCTTTAGAATTATCATTTCTGAGCCTCCAATTAAACACATCACACTGGAGTTTGCAAGGTATTTTTCTGAACCAAAGAAAAGATAAAGCTGCCAAATTCTCCATCCTTGCAGATATCTGAGCACCATTTGAAATCTACTTGATAGCCTTCACTGCTAGCTTGTATTAAGTTCTTAACTTCCTGCACTCAACTCATCTCATTTAATTCTCACAAAAATCCGATGAGGTGGAAACCCTCATTATACTCATTTTCCAGGTGAGGAGATCGAAGTTTAGACCGAAGGAAAGTGACACACCCTCAGTCATAGAGTCAGATATACTTTAATCCTGAACCACAGGATTAACTAAGTGACCCATCACAGGGAAGCTCTAAGTACTAGAAGGGGTTGGTGGCAGACAAAGTTATGATGCTCTCTGAGCCTATGTCTTATAACAGTTTTCACTGCCTGTGCCTCAGCCCCTCCCTACCATTTCCCCTCCCACAGCTTGACAAGCAGGCTCAGTTCCAGCAAAATGCCAGCCAGACACAAGCGGTGCCGAGGTCTCTAATCATCTACCCCAAGATGGCTGGCAAAGAGTGGGGGCTCTCATATAATAACCCTTTGTGTGTGTGTGATTTATCACAAACAAGTGAAAGTTACTTTAGGGACTGAATACAGAAGGAAGCACCTGCTTCTTCTTGGAAAATAGTGACAGCAGCAAAACCCTTAATATTCGCAGGGTTTGTTAGAAGAAACATTCTGTCAACCCATTCTAATTATAATCTGAGGTGTTAATTAGTTTTATAGTTATGCTGTTACCTGTGCTTCTCACTTCTTCATCTACTTTGTAAAAATTAAAGTAAGGAAACAAAAAAAAACCTTCCAAACATTTTAACGGCAAAAGTTCAGGGGCTGTGCAGCAGGAAGTGATGATAGCTGAGAGCCAATTTAGAATTTGTTTTCAAAACAGAATAAATTCTCATGACTTGTTAAAGGTAAACTTGAATCAGTAACCATCCAAAATAATCTAGATGAGTAGGTCTTTATCCATCACCTTTTTTTATAGGAATAAAAAATGTGTTATTATAAACAATAGTTAAAGCCACAAACTCAAAAACACCACATCTCACTATGAGTCTGTATTTAATCCTTTGTCACTTTGCTATGGATGCCATGACAAAAGATCGCAGACTATGTGGCATAAACAAAGGAAATTTATTTCCTCTTGGTTCTAGAGAGTAGAAACCCAAGGTCAGGATGTCAACAAGGTGGGTTTCTTCTGAGGTTTCTCTCTCCTTGGCTTGTGGATGGCCACTTTATCATCTTTGTCTTCACCTGGCCATCCTTCTGTATGTGTCTTAATCTCCTCTTCTTACAAGGACACCAGTCATATTGGCTTAGGGCTCACTTGTATGACTTCATTTTACCTTAATAATCTCTTTAAAGGCCCTAACTCCAAATGCAGTCACATTCTAAGGTGCTGGGTGTTAGGACTTCAACACACAGATTTGGGGCAAGGGGCACAATCCAACTCATAATATGGACTTGGGGGAGGGGCACAATTCAGCTCATAACAATTCCCAGTATTTACTCAGCATCAACGATGCATGTGGGACTGGAGACAGAATACACAACAGACAAAGCAAATATCCTGCCCTCTTGGAGGCTAAAGTTTAGTGGAAAACCCAAAAATAACAGCTAATACAATACTAGTCAGCTGGTTATCATAGTCAAAACATACTTGCAGTTGTAGGCAAAGCCATGGTTGAAGTCATGCTCATAGACTTTTATTAATACTATCCTTTTTGGAAAGCTAATGCTTGATAGTAAGAGAGTTGCTCAACTTTTCTTTTACCATCAATGCTCAAAGAAAGGATGGAGATTAGCTGGTTGCCCAACCAAGCTGACAACTCTGAAAGCTCACACAAGGTTGTTTCCTCTTTTGTTTCTTCTCTTAAGCAGAACTACATGACACCTGACCCAGGATTCCTGCTCTAACACTATTTTTGTGTGGGTGGGTTAGTGAGATCCTAGAGCAGTGGTTCTTAACCTTTATTGAGGTACCGAACCCACCAGTTTCATATGCGCATTCACCTAACCCTTCTTTAGTGATAAATAAAATATGATTTTTTTTTTCCAAATTCAAGACATAGGTATATGTTTTTTTACTGGTGCACAAAATGAGCCGTGCATGAACATCACCTTGCTCAAAGAACAAAACCAACAAAGAGCATGAACTCACAACAAATTACGGTATTACTTTATTCTGGCCTCCGCGGCAGAGGCTTCTCCGAACCCCTGAGACCGACTCATCGAACCCCTAGGGTTCTCTAGAACCCAGGTTAAGAACCACTGTCCTAGAGGCCAAGAAGACTCTCAAACAGCAATACATTGGCAGTCAGTGCTCCTGTGTTTGAATCTCATCTCTGTTACAAATTTCTTAACATTTTGCAAGTCGGTTCACCTCAGGCCTTGATATTCTTATCTGTAAGTGAGAGGGTTAGAGCATAGCAATCTTTTCAAACTGTGTTCTGAGGCAAGTGTGCAGGTTGTCTACACGCAGAACCTGCACGACTGCACACAGCAGCCCTGCCCTGCAGGACCCCTGCAGGACCTGGGAAATCACTCAGGACCAGTGGAGGAGGGAAAATCAGCTGGCTGCCTCGGCTGCAGTCAGAAGTTCTGCTTCATCTGTCTCATATGTTGCATTTCTGCATAAAATTTTGTGAGGTTTCTATAGCTAAAAAGCTTTGAAAACCACTAATTACTCAAAGGTTGATTCCATTGTTAATAACCCAGTTTGATGGCTCTATGCCCTGAAACCAGAAGTCCAGGCAGGTGGGGCCATTCCCAACAGCCACTCGGGTTTAGGGTCAGAGACTGGGCTTCCCACGCACTGGGCCTCACTCTCTTGGGGGGTGGCCAACCTGGCCGTATTTAGAAAGCAAGAAAGGATGTCAGCTTGCCCAGGGATTTGAAGGGTGGGGGAGAGAAATATCACACTCCTGTCTAAGAAAATTACATTCCAATTTTTTGCTTCGACTGTTCAGGCAGTTCTAGAATCTCCCCTCATTAAAACTTCTAAATTTATTCCTCTTTCTCACCACTTAGAGTTTCACGACACTCCGTGCTGTCACAGCCTGTCAGAATTGAGGAATCTGATACTGCTGTTTATTTTTAGCTCTCTTTGCTTACATTTTCATTTCAGACTCAGCTGGGGTTTTCTCTCCCTTGTGGTCTTAAATTAGCAAAAAGTTTGCGTATTGGGGCACAAGGTGTGAAGCCTGCCATTCCCTTCAAGGGAAACCTCGTGACTGATATGAGGCAGCCTCTCTAAGTGACTCAATAAACAGTAGGCACCTACTGCATACTCTGTGCCAGTCCCTGTTCGAAAACTCTAGGGATTTCAAGAATGAATCTGATATTAAGCCTGCCTCAAAAGACTTAAAATCAAAGATGGGGGGGAGGAGTAATGGACCTCACTCCAACCAAACTGGAAACCTCCTTAATACAGCCTACAACAACAATTTTCAACCCTTTTCATCTCATGGCACACATAAACTAATTAATAAAATTATGCAGCACACCAAAAAATGTATGTTTTGCTGATCTGACTCATTCACATTGGATGGCTATTGTGTCAGCTGTTGTCATTTGTTTATTTGACAATCTAAGGAAAAGAGGTCAGTGCCCCTGACTAAATAGTCAGGTACTGCATGTTTTAAAAGTTCCTGTGGACAACAGTTGAAAATTGCTGGCCTACAGAGACGTGGCTAGTGAGAGACAGTCTTCCAGGGGGGTAATCAGTGGCATTAAACAGAAAACCATGGCCTGCTACCCCAGGGGCACGTGCTCCCTGTCCACCACACCCGGAGCACCCGAGGGTCTCATCCCACCAGGAAGCTGCTGCAGAAATAATCTCAAGGTATTCTTTGCAGACACCCAAAATAAGAATACCCCTCCTCTGCAAGGTTCCCTAAGACAAGGGGGAGCAGCCACACCAGTTTCTGACAGAATTATGGCTTAGGTGACTCTGTAGAAGAAAGCTTAACATAGTAAGCCTCGAATGCTATTCTTAGAATGACCAACGGCAAAGACCCTGAACAACCTCAGCAATCTTGAGAAGAAAAACAAAGTTGGAGGAATCTCAGTACCTGATATCAAACTATACTGCAAGGCCACAGAAATCAAAACAGCATGGTACAGGCATATAGATCAATGGAACAGAATAGAGAGCCCCAGAAATTAACCCACACCTTTATGGTCAATTAATATTTCTTTTTTTTTTTTTTTTGTATTTTTCCGAAGTGAGAAGGGGAGAGGGGAGAGGCAGACAGACAGACTCCCACATGCGCCGGACTGGGATCCACCCGGCATGCCCACCAGGGGGCGATGCTTTGCCCCTCCAGGGTGTTGTTCCGCTACAATCGAAGCCATTCTAGCACCTAAGGCAGAGGCCGTGGAGCCATCCACAGAGCCCGGTCCAACTTGGCTCCAACCGAGTCTTGGCTGTGGGACGGGAAGAGAGAGATAGAGAAAAAGGAGAGGGGGAAGGGTGGAGAAGCAGATGGGTGGTTCTCCTGTGTGCCATGGCCGGAATCGAATCTGGGACTTCTACACTCCAGGCCAACGCTCTACTGCTAAGCCAACCGGTCAGGGAAGGCATGGCCAACATATGGCCCGCGGGCCAAATCTGGCCTGCGTAACGAGTTTATGCGGCCCACGATTAAATTTTTAATATTCTCCACTACTTTAAAATCTCAGCTACTCAGAAGTGGAAGCATCTTTGATTATTGGAAATTGAGATATAAGAAGATAGTGATACGCATAAAAGAATTTCGCGTATGACTAATCTAGGGTTAACTTCCAATAATTGGTCAAATGGATTCACGATACTTCTTTATTTTTTAAAAAAATTCCATTATAAAGATTTACAACTTTCGTACTCATCTGTACTCGATATGAACTGTTTGATATTTAGCGGTGATGTGAAACCCACATTCTTATAGGCGGAGTTTGCCAGTGCGCACCCAAGGTCAAACAATTCGTTATTTTTGTGGTCTAGTGTGCTGAATCAAGTGGCATTGTAGCATAGACTGCAATGATAACTGAAAACATGTCCAGGCTGTTTGTAAAATGAAATAATTGTTTTATTTGCAATATAACTCCTTCAAGCTCATTCTATTAATTAAATATTGTTTCAATTGATTGCAATACAGTCTGGACATTTATACAGTATGTATTTTTATTAAAATAATATCGTATATTAAAATTTTTTCACTCACATTTATTCATAAACAAATTACATAATAAAATTTTGTTTACTTAAACAAATCATTTTTGTATTTAACATTTTTTAATTTTAATATTTCATCCGACCCATGAAAAAAGTTTTCTTTCTAATCTGGCCCGGGGGCAAAAACTGTTGGCCATGCCTGGGCCAGGGCCTTAATATTTCTTTTTAACCCCCCTTTTTTTTAAACAAGAGAGACAGAGAGAGGAATAGATAGGGACAGACAGACAAGAAGGGAGAGAGATGAGAAGTATCAATTCTTTGTTGTGGCACCTTAGCTGTTCACTGATTACTTTCTCCTATGTGCCTTGACCAGGGGGCTCTAGCCAAGCCAGTGACCCCTTGCTCAAGCCAGCAACCTTGGACTCAAGCCAGTGACATTGGTGTTTCAAATCTGGGTCCTCTGTGTCCCAGGTCAATTCTCTATCCACTGCACCACCTCCTGGTCAGGCTGGTCAGTTAATATTTAACAAAGGAGGCAAGAACACACAATTGAATAAAGACAGTCTATTCAATATGTGATGTTGGAAAAATTGGACAGGTATCTGCAAAAAATGAAACTAGACCACCTCCTTACAACATACATAAGAATAAACTCAAAATGGATTAAGGACTTACTTAAATATAAGTCACAAAACCATAAAAAACCTAGAGGAAAACATAGGCAGTAAAATCTCAGCCATTTCTTGTAGCAATATTTTTTCTGATATATTTCTTCAGGCAAGGAAAACAAAAGAAAATTAAACAAATGAGACTACATCAAACTAAAAAGTTTTTGCACAGCAAAGAGAACCATTAACAAAATGAAAGGACAACCCACTCAATGGGGGCACATATTTGCCAGTAATACATCTGATAAGGGGTTAACATGCAAAATTTATAAATAACGTATACAACTTATCATCAAAAGAACAAACAATTCAATAAAAACTGGACAAAGGACCTGAAGACACTTCTCCAAAGAGGACAGACAGATGGCCAATAGACATGAAAAGATGCTCAATGTCACTAAGCACCAGAGAAACGCAAATTAAAACCACAATGAGATATCACCTCACACCTGTCAAAATGACTGTCATCAATAAATCATTAAACAACAAGTGTTGGTGAGGATGTGGAGAAAAGGGAACCCTTGTGCCCTGTTGGTGGGGATGCTGACTGGTGCAGCCACTATAGAAAGCAGTATGGACTTTTTTTAGAAAATTAAAAATGGAACTGCCTTATGACCCAGCAACTCCACTCTGGGAATATATCCAAAGAAACCTGAAAGAATATATGCACCCCTATGTTCATTGCAGCATTATTTACAGTAGCCAAGATTTAGAAGCAGCCCAAGTGCCCATCGGTAGATGAGTGGATAAAAAAGCTGTGGTACATTTACACCATGGAGTAAGCCTCAACCATAAGAAAAAAAGGAAAACTTACCTTTTGCTACAGTATGGATGGACTTGGAAAGCATTATGCTAAGTAAAATTAGCCAGTCAGAGAAAGTCAAGTACTATATGACCTCACTTACATGGGGAATCTAATGAATAAAGTAAACAAAAAGAAAAAGGCAAAATAGAAACAAACTCATAGATACAGAGAACAGACTGACAGCTGTCAGAGAGGATGTGGGTTGGGGGGCTGAATGGAAAAGGGGAAACAGACAGGGACAACAGTATGGCGATTACCATGGAAAAAAGAGGGTGGGGGAGGTAGGAGGGCAAAGCGGGGATCACTGGTGGCAGAAAGAGACTTTATTTTAGGTGGTGAATGCATAATACAGTATGCAGTTGGTGGTTATACAGTTGTACATTTGAAACTTGTATTAACCAATGTCACCAAAAAAATTTTCATTTTTTAAAAGGGGGGAAAATATGAATGAAAAATAAAAAGAAAGATCTGCTGCTGAGTTTGGCCCTTGGCTGGCATCTGGGAACGGGTTTCAGGAGGGTTCCCAGCATTCCCTAACTGGTGAGAGCAGCTCTCTGTGCCTAAGCAGGCTGTACAGACCATGTGGTTTCTGCTCAACACTGTTCTCCTTCTGAGAGCCTGGGATTTTTTGCTAATGAGCTTCCCTGGTACATAATGTCCACACAGGGTCACAATCCAGAGCTGGAGGACTTAGGCACGTCCTGTAAGACTCCACGGGAAGAGGACTCTTGGGAGCCTGTGCCTGCTTCCTCCAGACTCTGCACCACGTTCCTTCTCCTTTCACTGATTTTGCTTTGTATCCTTTCCCTGTGCTAAATCTTAGTTGTAAATACAACTTTATGCTGAGTCCTGAGAGTCCTTCTAGCAAACCAGCAAATCTTGGAGACTCACAATACAGTGATCCTATCCAAAATCTCAAAATTCACTGCCTCTTTTGAACCCGTTTTGAAATACTGCCTGGAAGTATGCCCCCGCACACACACGCACATGCATACACACACATTCTCTTCTGTGGCATAGTCAGGATCTGTCTGGTTCCCTGCATAACACACCTCCCCATGGCTGAAGCCACCTGTCCATCACCAGAGCCTCAGCTACTTCCAAGGTTCAAAACCAATTCTTGGCCCTGGACAGTTGGCTAACTGGTAGAGTATCGGCCCAGCTTATGGATGTCCCTGGTTCGATTCCCAGTCAGGGCACACAGGAGAAATGCCCACCCACTTGTCCACCCTTCCTCCTCTCAACCCCCTCCCTCTCCCTCAGGCATGGCTCAATTGGAGTGAGTTGGCCCCAGGCACTGAGAATGGCTCCATGGCCTCTGCCTCAGACCCTAAGAAGAGCTCTGTTGCTGAACAATGGAGCAACACCCCAGATGGGCAGAGCATCACTCCCTAGTGGGCTTGCTGGGTGGAGCCCGGTCAGAGCTCATGCAGGAGTCTGTCTTTCTGCCTCCCCACCTCTCACTGAATAAAAAAAAAGAAAAGAAAACCAATTCTTTCCCTGACCAATTTTTAAATCACTGATTCAACCAGTCACGAGATTCAATATGAAACTCTTCCTGCTAATCAGGCTCTGACTTTATATGCCAATCTTATTCCAGAGACCAAGGCTCTACCTTGTCACTCAGATTTTTATCACTGAACCTCTGTCTTGTTAATTTTTTAACCCTATAGAGTCCTACATTGGTCATTCCACTGGCCAGCAACACCAGTTCACTCTAGCTGTGCTTGAGATCTCAACATCACATGAGCTTTCCAATAGCCATGGAGGAAAAAAAATCAGCAAAACCATAGAAATACAGCAAAACAAACTAAGAAGTAAGAAGCACACAGAGCTACATCCTTACTGGCCTCAAATTATTGACTTGGTTAGGTTATTATTACTCATACATTTTTTTTTTACAGGGACAGAGAGAGAGTCAGAGAGAGCGATAGACAGACAGGAACGGAGAGAGGTGAGAAGCATCAATCATTAGTTTTCCGTTGTTGTTGCGACACCTTAGTTGTTCATTAATTGCTTTCTCACATGTGCCTTGACCGCTCGCCTTCAGCAGACCTAGCAACCCCTTGCTGGAGCCAGCGACCTTGGGTCCAAGCTGGCGAGCTTTTGCTCAAGTCAGATGGGCTCGCACTCAAGCTGGCAAGCTTGGGGTCTCGAACCTGGGTCTTCCGCATCCCAGTCCAACGCTCTATCCACTGCGCCACCACCTGATCAGGCATTACTCATACATTTTAACATGAATACTTCTGATGTTGTTGCTGGCTTTTGTGGAACAGGAAATATATCTGGAATGAAAGCACCAGGACCCTTTTCTACAACACTACAGTTTCTAAAATGACTACTTAGAGGTCTGTACCCCCCTTTTTGTGTGTGACTTCAGAATTGTCAATCATCCATGAATATAAAAACTAGCTTATTTATCTAGGCTCTAACCAAAAACCATGAGAATTCTATTTCCTTTATGCATCATGATAATTGTGGTAGAGAAGAAAGCGGCAGGAGGGACTAGCAAAGATAGAAAGATTGGTACGGGGTTGTGATACTGTCAAAATTGTGACAGGCACTAAGCATACATGTGGCCTGAAGGATCTTGAGAATGACAGCAGTGGATTCTACACAGCAAAAGAACAGAGATCATTTATTTTTTCTTATGAATTATTACAACCTGGACTTCCACTCCCTTACTTTCCTTGTTCGGTGTTATTGATTAAACTTGGTTTTCTTTTTCTCTTTGTAAGTAATTCTATCATTTAGATATTTTGTTATGAGATAGTGGTAAACTACCACAGACGGACATCTAAACTCAATTCTTAATTGGGATATGGGTTCACAATAAAATCTCTTTGTTAAAGCCACCTGCTTTAACAATGAAATTGAATATATGTATGTATGTACTCAAATATATACATATATATTCAAATATTACACTCAAATATATATTTCTTAAATATACCAAACCTTGATGAGACATACATTAAGTCACTCTTTCTAGAGCAACTCTAAAATTAATTAACTCTAAAGTATAAGTTCATAACTTTTCTTTATGCACTTACTCTCTGACTAAAATATTTCCTTTTAACTCCCCACCCCCACCCCAATCCACAGCCCAGAGTCATAACCCCAGACCCTACCCACCACTTGGGGATTAAAGGTAGTTCTTAGTTTAAAGAATTCCAAAGTGCCTTCTCTTCACTGTTGGCTCAGGCCGCCAAGCCCCATTTACAGGTAAACACTTAGCTTTCTAAGCAGTTTGAATTAATCAAAGGAAAATCCTTCCTTTGTAGTTCTGACACACATCGGATCAACTGCCAGAAAGATTCTTCTCTCTCCCTCCTGCTCTTCCCTAGCATGTACCATCTAGTTTTTCACCTTGGAGCAGAAAGATGAACAAAATACCTCTCCCTTCAGACCATGCCTTCTTTCTCCATTTTATTGCTTGTAGGGGCGCTCACGCTAATCTCAACCCCAGTCTCTTCCCCAACTCCCTTCTTCAAGGAGTAATTAAATCTGAACACACCTTTGGTTTTACTTAAAATCACCTTTAAATATAAAGTGTTTTCGCCTGACCTGTGGTGGTGCAGTGGATAAAGCATCGACCTGGGAACACTGAGGTCGCCAGTTCAAAACCCTGCACTGGTCTGGTCAAGGCACATATGGGAGTTGATGCTTCCAGCTCCTCCCCCCTTTCTCTCTTTCTCTCTCTCTCTGTCTCCTCTCTAAAAAATTAAAAAAAATTTTTTAAATGCTTTTAAAATATATATATATAAAGTGTTTTCAATGTGATAAAGAATTCCTTTTTTAAAAAAATTGAATATTTTAACACAAATTTTTTTTAATTAATAAAGTTGTGATTGAACTAGGAGCTAGACTTGAATATAGATGGACCTTACTAACTCTTTGACCTTAGCAGTAAAATTAAATTCACCTCTCTCAGCCTTCATTTCATTATCTATAAAATAGAAAGAATAATACTGACCCTGAGGTGTTATGAGAACTAAATTAAGATGATATGAAATACGTGTTTCATGCATGACTGAACACATGGTCCGCACAGAAAAACTAGTAGCAGCAGTTATCGTAGTCTACACTGTGTCTAATGTATCCGAGTTTGGGGTAAAAGGAAATGGCTTTGAATAAGGCATCTAAAGGTTCCAGTCCTGCCCAACCCAAGTACCAACAACAGGTCTTCAAATAAAACTAAAAGGATCATCCACCTCCATTTCCTAAGGACAGCCCAACTGGATACCAGTTGACTGGGAGTAATTTTTTTTTCTTTATTATTAATTTTAATGGGGTGACATTGATCAATCAGGATACATAGGTTCAGAGAAAACATCTCCAGGTTATTGTGACATTTGATTATGTTGCATACCCACCACCCAAAGTCAAATTATCCTCCATCACCTTCTATCTGGTTTTCTTTGTGCCCCTCCCCTCCGCCCACCCCTTCCCTCTTCTCCCTCCTCCATCCCCCACCCCCGGTAACCACCACACTCTTGTTCATGTTGTCTAGGAGTAATTATTAATAGTACTTGCTAAATATGGTTAATTTGTTAATTATGTAATTAGTTATGGCTTTGTGCTTCAATTTCCTCTAAAACTTGGAAAATACCTGTTCAATATATCTCACTGACTTATGAGGAAGAGCTTAAAGTGTTATTTTTATCTTATCATAAGGACTATAAAAGAAAATTCATATTTTATGATAACTAAAGAGGATTTGCACAGCTATATAAAAGAATATAGAACCCCTATTTTCCAGTTAATTTCTTACAAATCTTTCCTCCTCGCCACATCTTTGCACATTCTGTAATGAACACAGCTGAAAGCCCAGATAGGCAAAACTCTGCAGTTCTTCTCTTGAAACCAACTATGAAAAATGACAGAGTTTTCCCACCCACTTAGCTCATAGCACACTCACCACCACCTCCTCTCCGTGCCCTAGGTAGACACTGCTAATCAATCACAGATTTGACTGCGCAGCCTAAAGCTGAATGCAGACTTCTCTGGACACTTTCGACAACCACTATCAACAAACTAGAATTGTTACAAAAGAACACCTTCACTTTATAGTCAAGGACACTGGGACAGTAGAAAGAAATGAACCGGTTAGGGGTGAATCTAAGAACTGAACCCAGGCTGGTTCTTTCCATTACATCAAACTGACAGGTGACTGACCTTAAAATAGAGGTTCTTGCAGATCAAAAAACAAAGCAGAAAAAATTACATTGTGAGACAAATAGTCTACTAAGAATGTGGTAAGCATATCCCCCAACAATATGATCATAAAACAAATGAGTCTCCTTTCCCTACTTATTCATCAGCTGTAAAGCCAAGGCAGTTCCCGTGGCCTATGAGGTCACACAGTCCTCTCGGAGGCCATCCCTCCACACTCCCTGCGGCAGCCACACTGGCCCCTCAGGAGCTGCCTCATGCACATGCCGCACGCTCAGGCCTTTGCACGGGCTGTGCCCTCTGCCCAAAATGCTCTTCCTGGATGTCTGCACGGCTCACTCCCTTACCTCCTTCGAGTCATTGCTCAGTGGCTACCTGTCACTGAGGTCCCTTCTAACCACCTCACGTAAAATGACAAACCACTGCCCGCTCCACTGTCCCCCCAATCCCCTTAGTCTTCCCTGTTTCCTCATAGCCCTGATTGCCTTCTAACATTCTGTGTCACTGAGTTGTTTACTGTGTTCATTATCTACAGTGTGCTTCCTCCGAGTGGACTGTAAGCTCCAGAGAGGTGCACGTGGGCATGGGCTTCCACTATTCTATTCTCAGCACCCAGACCTGTGCTGCACATGAGGCTAGCACGCAGTGCGTGCTGGATTTCATAGTTACAAGGAAGCAAGATGCATCCATAGAGATGTGGAAGATGTATGTTTGTGATGGCTTCGTTACACAAACCATCAAGTAATCTCCTAATGTATTTGTCTGAGGAATGTCAGGAATTCCACTGTACTAGCTGTGAGTCAGCCCCCACCATCACCAGAAAAGAAATCTGAACGTACATTCACCTAAGAAACTAAGCCTCGGGGGATTGGAGAGAGGTGAAAGACACTTTATTCCTGTCTTGGTACTCTCACAAAGGCAAGGGTGAGAATGCCCAACCAGCTGAGGCCATAAATAATGCCCTATAATTTGTAATTTAAGACAGAGAAGAAACTCACTGCCAGGCTGTTTTGTTTGAGGGCATTTGTTTCTAGAATGTGGTTGTGTCTATATTAGTAGGTTTTTTTTAAGATGCATCACAGACACTTTAGAAAATAAGATGTCACCCTTAACTGTCTGATTTCTCTAAATGCCAAAGAGACTAAATTGCCTATATCTACACATCCTATCACTTGACTTTAATCTTGTTTTGTATATATCTCTGCTTACTTTTTACATGTCAATCTTCACTTCCTAACTAAATTGTAAGAAGCTGAAGGATTAGAACTGCATCTGTCCTGTGCCCTTGCAGTCAGTCCAAGACATATTTTAGATGCCACCAAGTCATCAGCACCGATCTTGGCTTCCTCCTTGTTCATCGGCCAAAAAGTCAGATGTCTCTGAAGAACCTTCTTTCTCAGAAAGCGTGGATACAGGGGCCACACTAATAAGGACACAAAAAGTAAAGGATAAGATCCCATCCTTGGGAAGGTCATGAGGAAGCTTAAAATATAGATGCGGAAGCAAATGAACAATCCGTATGACAAAAGAGAAATCTTCTAGAGGAGCCCAGAATAGAGAGCCTGCGGTTCAGAGAGGATTTCAGGGAGTGAGAGAAAGAGATGGTGGATGACAGAAGTAAAACCAAATTAGGGCCTGACCAGGCGGTGGCACAGTGGATAGAGCGTCGGACTGGCATGCGGAAGACCCAGGTTCGAGATCCCGAGTTCGCCAGCTTGAGCGCGGGCCCATCTGGCTTGAGCAAAAGCTCGCCAGCTTGGACCCAAGGTCGCTGGCTCCAGCAAGGGGTTGCTCGGTCTGCTGAAGGCCCGCGGTCAAGTCACATGTGAGAAAGCAATCAATGAACAACTATGGTGTTGCAACGGCAATGAAAAACGAATGATTGATGCTTCTCACCTCTCTTCGTTCCTGTCTGTCTGTCCCTATCTATCCCTCTCTCTGTCTCTCTCTGTCCCTGTAAAAAAAAAAAAAAAAAAAAAAAAAACAAATTAGGTAGCAGCCTACTGTTTCTGGATTATTTCTTGATACTCACTTCTAATCCAACATCTCTGTCTGGTCATGTTCAACTGGATCATGGAGAAAAATGAAGAGATCTAATTTCACCACAAAATTAATGACCCTGCATTGGCTGACTGTTCTCCTCAGAAAAATGAGAATTTTCTCAGCTACCAAAGCACTTCTGGCATCTCTCAGCAGCTATAACAGAGAAGAACTGATGGAGTCAAGAGAAAAAGAAAATAAGAAAATACCCAAACCTTCCTTTTCCCCCTAGGTCTATTACCCCAATCATCTATTCTGGTTAAATTAACAAATAATTATTAAGCAGTACTATGTGCCAGCAGAAGACCACAGTAAACAAGACCAGTAAGATCCTTGGTTTCATAGAGCTTTCATTCACCACGCCCCAAAATAACCAAGTATTTTCCAGGAGCCTGTTTATATAGTCTGTAAAGAGACGTGTGTTATTAAGAGTTTGGAATGTGTAGCTTGGAAAATCCCATCCCGCTCAGAGGATATATTTGAATCTCACCTCACAGCTCCGCCACAGGTTCCCAAATGCCGTAAACAGTAACAGGAAGTTTCATTGCTCCCATGATAGAAGGATGTTCTACCTCACACCTACTACAAAGCTATCTTGTAAAAGTCAAAAATCAGTCCCTATCTGAAATACGTGAAGGGATTGAGCAAAAAAGACCATAGAGGAAACAGCACGTGATTGCCAGAGGGAAGGGGAGAGCAGGAGGACAGCGGGGATAAATGGTAAGGGAAGGAGGACACACAGGAAAATATACAGATGGCATATCATAGAACTGTACACTTGAAACTCATAGAATTTTAGTAACAAATATCACCCCAATAAATTTGAATTAATTTTTTTAAATCAGTCCCTACCGTCACTTTCTCAATTTAAACATGTCTCAAATAAAATAAGAACTGTTTTAGATGTGCACAGAACAGAACACCTGACTGACTCTATATGGCCCAAGAAAGAAACAGCCAGAAGGAATTCAGAAATCGTCCAGCCCATTCCTTCCTTTTGCAGCTGAGCTCACAGAGAGGCAGTGGAAAGTAGCTCGCTTGAGCTAAGGAACCTGACAAGAAATAGATCAGATTGGACCCCAGGTGTCCTGATTCCTAAGACTGAATATTTCCACTACTCCCTTGTCCTCCCTAAGGCTCCAATCCAACTGAAATACTTTTTTAAAAAATTGTAGGACAACTTGGAGCTCTGTATGATATTCCTATTGAAGTCCTAGACAGAATAATTACTTCTGGCTTTGGTTGGTGCTTTGCCATCCTCTCTGCCGCAAAGATAATTGCATTTTACCAGGCAAGCCTCCCACAGTACCCCAAAAAAGTGAAGGTCAGCCACCTGTCGCAAGCCAGCGTGCCTGCAAAAGTCCCTTAGCAAAGTGCAGGACGCATGCAATGTCTTTGAAGAACCCCAAAGTCAGAATTAAAGTGGCAGACTGAGTCAACCACCAACACCAAGTAAAAGTTCATACATTGGCACTGGCTAGGTTGCTCAGTGGATAGAGAATCATCCCAGCGTGCTAAATTTGCAGGTTCCATCCCCAGTCAGGGCACATGAGAAGCAGCCAATTAATGCACAACCAGATAAGACAACTAAGTGGAACGAGTTGATGCTTTCTCTCTCTCTTCCTTAGCCACCCACTCTCTCTCTCCTTCCTCTCCCTCTCTCAAATCAATGGAAATTTATTTTAAAAAAGAAAAAGTCCACACATTTTATCACCTCTAATTTCTTCTCGGGTGCTTTTTCTTCAGTGACACTGGTTTCTGAATACAAATTTTAATTTTGAGGTAGTGCCGTAATTTATTGTGCCTGTTCCTTATTGTGGTATAAAGCCAGTGTAATCTCTTTCAAGCAGGTGAGCTCATGTTGCCATAATCTGTGGTGCCCTCTGTGTCATGTTTATGGGCTCTCCCTTAATCAATTTATAATTAGAAGGTGAGGAGAATTGTGGGGTTTGCAAACAGAATTCGAAATGGAGGATAAGGCAGCCACCAACAGATCTGTCTGAAACTTTCAGCAGTGGTTCCTTTCATTCATCAGAAAAATAAAAGCACTCAAATTATCCATGTCCATGGCAGAGAGGAAAAGCTTCCATTCAGAGATCCTGGTCTGGGGTGGCTGGCTGCTGGCTGCTGGCTGCTGCCTTGTGTGTAATGGAGGATACATAGTGGTAGTTACCGAGGGCTGGCAGGTGTGGAGAGCCCTCCTAATAAAATTGCAGTTCCTGAGGAAAAAGTCCTCAGGAACTGAGGATAGAAGTAGGTAAGTGGCGTGAACCTTATTTTATTTATTTATTTATTTTTATTCAGTGAGTGGCGGGGAGGCAGAGAGACAGATTCCTGCATGAGCCCCTACCAGGATCCACCCAGCAAGCCCACTTGAGGGTGATGCTCTGCCCATCTAGGGTGTTGCTCTGCTGCTCAGCAACCGAGCTCTTCTTAGAGCCTGAGGTGGAGGTCATGGAGTCATCCTCAGCATCTGGGGCCAACTCGCTATAATCAAGCCATGGCTGCAGGAGGGTGAGTGAGAGATAGAGATAGAGAGAGGGAGAGAGAGAGAGAAGCAAGAGCGGGAGGGATAGAGAAGCAGATGGGTGCTTCTCCTATGTGCCCTGACTGGGAATCAAATCCAAAACATCCTCACCCCGGGCTGATGCTCTACCACTGAGCCAACTGGCCAGGGCCAGGTGAGTGCTGTGAATTTTAAAGTTTTGTCCCAGATCTGCTCCCAATCACATGAAGTTCTAGATAAGCCAAAGGTTCCCTGACATGCACCACATACACATGATTACTTATTGGAACTCTTGTATGTTTATAACTGTGCTAGGCAATGTAATGTTGGAGGAGAAGAAGACAGACAAGACCCCTGCCCTCACTAAGCTAACATTCCAGTGAAGAAGACATCCCAAGAACAAAGAGATAGATAGATGATAGATAGATGATAGATAGATAGATAGATAGATAGATAGATAGATAGATAGATAGATAAAATGAGAATTCCAGGCTGTAATAAGGGCTACAAGGGAAAGAATCAATATGATACAATGTAGAATAACTGAGCAGTGGGTGAAGGGAAACGATCAACAATCAGGGATGACTGCTTGGGGGAGGTGACATTTGAGCTGAGATCTGAAGGATAAGGGCAAGCCATGTGAGATGAGCCGTAAGCACCATTCCTGTATGTGTTAAGAGTGCCCCACTGTGCGTATTAAGTGCCCAGGACTCTATTCAGTTTCAACTTCTCCACACGCTCCACAAACTTTCCACCAGACATCCTGTGTCACATTTTCTCTAATCTCACACTACGACACACTATTAGAGGGATGGCTAAATGGCAATTTTATAACAGCACAGCTCCTAAACACTTCAGGCCTAGTAATACTTTTAATCCTCACAATAACTCCATGAGGTAGGTATGAGCCCATGTCCCACTTCAAAAACAGGAACTGAGGCACCCAGAGTCCAAGTGATTTGCCCATGGTCAGACATCTAGTAAATGGGGAAGCTGGCATTCAATGGGTCTGCTGCTGGAGTCTGAGCTCTTAATCCTGCACCATGTTTCCTCTCAAGGGGAGGTCTCAGCACAATACAAAAGTCACAAAACTAGGATTTAGACAGACACTGCCTAGATGTAATCTCAGACAAGTCAGACCACCTCATACTTAGCCTTCTCCATGTGAAATAACCATAACAGAAACTAGTCCCAAGTACTTCAAACATGATCATCAACACACAAGCTCCTAGAGAAGCAGAAATCCCTTTCCAATTGTAAGATGGTACCATTGCTGTGATTTTCAAACTGAAGACCAACTCAAGCCCTAGAAAGCCAGAAGGAGGTTTCTCAGAGGAGCACTGCAATCCCCCATAAGAAATGCTGTTTTGTTTGACATCTCTATTCTCCAACCCTCAGGAAGTGCGGAGAAACAGATGGAATACCAACTGACTGAGGTTTCTCAATTAGCGTTTCAAAGTTTTAGAGACAAGGAGACTCCCAGACCTACCCATCTTTAAGCCTTTTCACCCTATGGGACCAGGAGTTCCACATCTGCTCATATCTGGCCCCACCCAGGCCTCTATATCCAAATGGCCTCTTGCAAATAGCTGAACTATGGCAGTTTCAAGCAAAATATTCAAGAGATGTTATTTTTTAGCATCTTTCCATCCTCCTGTCTGTACTCATGCATTTTCTCCTTTGCTTCCTGTCTGCATCCACTCCCATAACTTCCTGCACAATGCCTGCCTCAGTAGCAAAGACTCCAAGCATTTGTGTTCTTCAATCAAATCTCTTCTTTCCTGTGTTCCATGATTCAAGCAGAGTCTACCGAAGTAACTGACAAGTTTGACTAATGAGCAGATACCATCATCTTAGACCCACACAGCCCTTTAAAGTCTGCAAAGTTCTGTACACATATGATCTAATTAAACAGCATGGCGGACCCCTGTATCAATATTGTCAACCTGTTTCACAGCTGCAGAAATTAAATCTGCAGTAGACAGCATTGCAAATTTCAAGCCATTTCACTCATTTCAAAATCACTCAGCTGGGGCCCTGGCCAGTTTGATCAGTGGTAGAACATCGGCCCAGTGTGTGGATGTCCCAGGTTTAATTCCCAGTCAGGGCACACAAGAGAAGTGCCCATCTGCTTCTCCACCCCTCCCCATCTTGCTTCTCTCTCTCTCCCTCCCTCTGTCTCTATCTCTCACTCGCCCTCCTGCAGCCATGGCTCAATTGGAGTGAGTTGGCCTGGGCACTGAGGATGGGTCCATGGCCTCCGCCTCAGGCACTAAGAAGAGCAGGGTTGCTGAGCAAAGGAACAACGCCCCAGATGGGCAGAGCATCGCCCCCTAGTGTGCTTTCCTGGTGGATCCCGGTAGGGGAACATGCAGGAGGCTGTCTCTCTGCCTCCCGCCTCTCACTGAATAAAAAAAAAAAAAATCACTCAGCTAGTTTGCAACAAAACTAGAGCTTAAACCAGGTCTTGGGATTCCATGTACAGAGTTCTTTCTACTTTATCACATTGGCCACCATCCAAATATTACTAATAAATGATATTCCTGCATAGAAGAGTTTGTTTTCTTTGTTTCTTTGGTTTTTGTTTTGTTTTGTTTTGTGACAGAGAGAGAGAGACAGAGAAAAGGACAGATAGGGACAGACAGACAGGAAGGAGAGAGATGAGAAGCATCAATTCTTTGTTGCAGCACCTTAGTTGTGCATTGATTGCTTTCTCATATGTGCCTTGACCAGGAGGCTACAGCAGAGTGAGTGACCCCTTGCTCAAGCCAGCAACCTCAGGTTCAAGCCAGCGACCTTGGGCTTCAAGCCAGCAACCTACGGGCTCAAGCCAGCGACCATGGGGTCATGTCTATGATCCCACGCTCAAGCCAGTGACCCCATGCTCAAGCCAGCGACCTTGGGGTTTCGAACCTGGATCTTCTGCATCCCAGTCCAATGCTCTTTCTACTGCACCACCACCTGGTCAAACTGGAAGAGGTTTTTTTTTAAAATAGTTTATTTATTGATTTGAGAGAGAGAGAAAATGGCAGGAGGTGGTGGTAGAGAGGAACAGGAAGCATCAACTCATAGTTGCCTCTCGTATGTGCCCTGGTCAGGCAAGCTGGGGTTTCAAACTGATGACCTCAGCATTCCAGGTCAATGCTTTATCCACTGCAAGAGCTTTTAAGATGTATCCACAAATATCTACTTGACTCTGCCTGACTAGGCGGTGGCGCAGTGGATAGAGCGTCGGACTGGGATGTGGAGGACCCAGGTTTGAGACCGCAAGGTCACCAGCTTGAGCGTGGGCCCATCTGGCTTGAGCAAAAGCTTGCCAGCTTGGACCCAAGGTCACTGGCTTGAGCAAAGGGTTACTTGGTCTGCTGAAGGCCCGTGGTCAAGGCACATGTGAGAAAGCAATCAATGAACAACTAAGGTGTCGCAATGGAAAACTAACGATTGATGCTTCTCATCTCTCTCTGTTCCTGTCTGTCTGTCCCTATCTATCCCTCTCTCTGACTCTCTCTCAGTCCCTGTAAAAAAAAAAAAAAAAAAAGATGTATCCACAAATATCTAAAAGCAAAATGTCAAATGCATAATTTTTTAATCAGATAATGTGGGAAGGGGTCTACATCTTTAATACTCATCAGACTTTTAAAGACACCCAAGACCCAAAATAGTTAAGCATATTAACATAAATGATGAGGTATTTGCTCCTATTCTTCTAGCCCAGGAAGGAAAAGAGTTTCATTAACATTCCAGAGAGGTCGATTTCCTCTATTCATCCTTAGCTAATTTCTATTGTTCAATTTCATATTTAGGTTAAAATTAAAAATTAGAAGTAAAATTGCTTTTACTCCTATTTTAAAAAGTACTTTTCATGTTTTAATCATCATTATTAGGAGGGGAGAATGATCAAATAGCACAGATCTAAGAGGGGTGCTGGAGTCTCGCATACAATTCTCAGTAAATTTTCCATCTGACTCTCAACATCCTCTAAAGCAGTGGTTCTTAACTTGGGTTCTATCGAGCCCTAGGGGTTCGATGAGTCGGTCTCAGGGGTTTGGAGAAGCCTCTGCCGCGGTGACCAGAATAAAGTAATACCGTAATTTGTTGTGAGTTCATGCACTTTGTTGGTTTTGTTCTTTGAGCAAGGTGATGTTCATGCACGGCTCATTTTGTGCACCAGTAAAAAAACATATACCTATGTCTTGACTTTGGGAAAAAAAATCATATTTTATTTATCACTAAAGAAAAGTTCGGTGAATGCGCATATGAAACTGGTGGGTTAGGTACCTCAGAAAAGGTTAAGAACCACTGCTCTAAAGGCCTTAATTCAATGGTTTTCAAACAAGGCTCTAAGGAATATAAGGATTGTATCCCTTTTAGGGGTGTAGTGGAATGGGGAAGGGATAGAAGGTGTATTTATGTGGGTTCTCCAAGAAACATAACCAATTGGAGAGAAAGAGAGAGACAGAACGAAAGACTTATTTTAAGGAACTGACTCACACAATTACAGGGCTGGTGAGCCCAAAATCTGCAGGGTGGGCTAGCAGGCTGGAGACCCAGAGAAGAGCCAGTGCAGCAGTTCAGGTCCAAAAGATGCCTACTGCAGATTTTCTTCTTGCTTAGGGGAGTACTTTAGTTCTAATGAGGCCTTCAACTGATCGAATGAGGTCCACCCACATCAGGAGGGGTGGGGGAGCATCCGCTTTACTCAAAGTCCACCAAGTTAAGAGTTAATCTCATTCAAAACTCCCTTACAGAAATATCCAGAATAATCTTTGACTAAATATCTGGGCACTGCAGGGCAGCCAAGATGACACATAAATTAATCGTTGTAGACAGATTCTGTTCATTACCACCTCATCTCCACCTGACAAAGAGCAGCTCAGTATTTGTTGGTTTTTATCAAACTTAAGATTTTGTTTGAAAGATGGATTCTACTACACAATAGTAATAATAGTAATTTTGTAAAGGTTTAATCTACTATCCTAACCCAAAGTGACAATGAAGGTAGAAATCTGGCTCTGCACACATGGGGGATATTTGAGATCCCAAAGTCTTTAGGTAGAAAGTAACCTGTTTAACTAGTTGACCCACACATGCTCTTAACTCTCTCCTATTGGCTCTCCAGGGTACATATGGGAAATCTTTTCTAAACAAAAACCTAATAATATCAACTCCCCATGGTTTTTTCATTGATTGAAGGATAGCATTTTAAAATCCTTTCTTCAGCCAACAAAGTATGGATGGTTTAGCCTCCCTGTTTCCAAAACTTCATCTTGTATTCTTTATCCCTCTACTCTTCTCATTCCGGCCACCTTGGGTTTCTCTCCATTCCTTGTCTGCCCATAGCTCCCTCTCACAACAGGGCCTTTGAACATGTCATTTCCTCTGCTATGAATACCTTTCCCTTTTTCCCATCAACTACTTAGCTCTGACTGAAATCTCAGCTTAAGCATTGCCTGCTCAGGAAAGCCCTTCTTGGCCTCCATGGCTAGATCAAATTCCCCTATTAGAAGCTTTCATTGCACTGTGTATCTCTTATTTATAGTACTTCGAATACTAGCAAATTCACTTATTGGTGTGATACATTTACAATGTCATACACACTCTTCACTCTATCCCCAGTGACCACCATAGTGTTTATGTTCAGGAATTATCTGCTGAATAAATAAATAAAACGCATTGCTCTATGATCCCTATCGCAGTACATAATGCTGCAGCAGAAGAAATGCATCCTAAGAATTTCCCTCTCCAGTTGATCATTCTAAATCCAGATTGCCTAAAAGGAAAGATATTCCCTTGATCTCATTCTTATCTGCTTCTGTTTAATCTGCCATTTACATGGCTCAGTAAGCAATGCCCCGTTATAAACAACCTCCCAATGTTGTCCCATTGTCCCAGAGTTATTTTCCTTTACTGTCAGTGGAGCAGATCCCACATTGTCACAGAAGCAAGATAATTCTTCTGTTCATACTTTCAAAAATTATCTTATTAATAAAATACATAGTGTTAAATTATGCCAAATATCTTATTTCAATGCATCTACAATATTGGTTCTCAGATTTAAAATATCTTCTCTTGAGCAATGTTTTTCTCTTTCCAAAATAAGGCTTTATCTCTAACCTTGAGGCCATGTACTGACTCAAATGAAGACTTTCCTTGTGAAAGTGAAAGTTATCTAGAAAAAGGACTCACGGTGTTCCTTCCTCACCCTCCCAACATCACCTTGTCAAATGACACACAAACCACTGAGCTTGGCATTTAAGGTTCTAGGATTGGGCACCTATCTGCTTTGACATCCTACCTTCCTGCTGTACCTCTTCATGTACCCAGTGGGCATGCAGTACAGAGAAAATGGTCCCTCAACATTCCCTGTGTTTTTCGATAGTTATTAAGTACTAAATTGATTTTTATAAATAATATTTGTAAAATGTATGAAGTTTTTTTTAAAAGATGTTAACTAGTAAACTTCATCAAGGTTTCTCCAGCACTGTAATTATTCATTAGAATGTGACCTGAGCAGACTCAGGTCACATGTGCACTCTGATTTCCTAAGCCACTTTATCTCTGCCCAGGAGATAGGTCAAGACCTCCTGCCTTTGTAAAGCTGGTTACTACAATGATCGCTATGTTCCCAAGTACTCACCAAGCAATGGGCTCTAGCTGTTGCCCATTTTAATTTCAGGGAGAAAATATTCTGGACAGTACTAGATTGTTATGGACACTTGGTACCTACTGTTTTGTACTATATATATTTGCACATTTTAATACCTCTGAAGTCAGGTGCATCTTCTGATGTTTTTTGACTAGGCAGCCATCGTGATAGATTCCCTATTGCTGGAGCATCAAAACTTTCAGAAGGGGAAGGAGATTTGAAAGAAACACCAGAAATAATAGTTGGAGCTCTTTTAACCTCACACTTCCAACCCAATATGCATCAAGGTAAAAACCCAATGCACACTCAGAAATATCATTTTTTTAACCCTAAAAATACATTTCAATGAATTTTAGTTTCTTGCACAGTATTTGCCAAAAACAGCTTGACCGGGTGGTGGCACAGTGGATAGAAAATTTACCTAGGACACTGAGGTCCCAGGTTCAAAACCTTGAGGTCACCAGCTTAAGCTCAGGGTCACCAGCTTGAACATGGGATCATAGATATGATCCCATGGTCACTGGCTTGAGCCCACGGTTGGTGGCTTGAGCAAGGGGTCACTGGCTCAGCCTCCCTGGTCAAGGCATGTATGAGAAAGAAATCAATGAACAACTAAAGTGACGCAACTATAAATTGGTATTTCCCATCTCTCTCCCATCCTGTCTGTCCCAGTCTGTCTGTCTCTAAAAGAAAATAACAAATAAACAAATAAATAAATAAATACATAGAGAAAATGTTAGTAAGGAATAAGTGATATGTAGTGTATATTTTGTCTCTTGAAAATGCTTGGTACGCACATGGGTTCACAACCAACTGTGAGAACAAAGCCTCTACATCCTCAGTGCATGGTGGGAACCATTTGTCCAAGACTATGTGATTTAAAATCTAATACTTATTTCTATGCATCAATTAATTTAAATATCCTAAGCTAGAACGATAGGGTTGGAAGTGGAAGAAGAGTATCATACTGAATAGAGACAATATTTACAAAATTACAGTCAAATTTCCCATGTGAAATAGAAGTCAAATACCTATCCCACAGTCTTAAAGTGTGTAAAAAATATTGTGATAAGATATTTCAAAAATGAAACACCCTTCTTAAGTCCTCGTTCCTGGATCACCCAGTTCAGCACTTACTCTGGGCTTTGGTATATAATGTACTCTAGACAATGAGACAATAGCAAAGAAGTGTGAGCTCTCGATTGGCACAGACCAAGCGCTTCCGTTGACCAAGCCAGCCGCAAAACAAGCATGCGTGGCTTTCTCTGACCTGCTCTCACCCAGCTGATTTGTTGGCTCACTGGCACTATATGAAATGAGCCCAGGTGAAACCAAAAGGAAAAAAAAACTGCCCAGATGAATCTAATTCCAAATTGCCAAGTGATTGCTAGTTTAAGCCACTAAATTTTTAGGTGGCAGCAAAAGCTAACTTATATAATAATACAATATAGTCAAGTGGGTTTGGTTCAACATCAGAAAACCAACCAATGTGATTCACTATATTATATTAGTTAAATAAAGGAAACAAATCATATAATCATTTTATTAGATGAAGGGGATAAAAAGCATCTGGTAAATTTCAAAACCTACTGGATGGGTAAATTTTATGAAACTAGACCCATATAAAAACTATCTTTCCTTGATCAAGTCTATATACCAAAATAAAAGGCTTGTGTATATATTAATGACAATGATCATTCCTATAATATTTTTAAAAAACATTAACAGCTCTGACTAGGGGTTAATATCCAAAATACTATATATAAAGAACTCATACAATTTAACACCAAACAAACAATCCAATTAAAAGATGGACTTGAATGGACACACCTCTCCCAAGAAGACATACAAACAACCAATAGATATATAAAATGATGTTCAACTTAACTAGCTATTAGAGAAATGAAATCAAAACCACAATGAGATACCATGTCACATTAATTAGAATGACTATTATTAACAAGATAAGTAATAACAAGTACAGTGTATTGGAAACGTTGTGGAGAAAAAGGAACCCTCATTCACTGCTGCTGGAAATGTAAACTGGTACAGCCATTATGGAAGACATTATGGCAGTCTCTCAAAAAATTAATAGAGATATCATATCACACAGCAATCCCTCTTCTGGGTATCTACCCAAAAACTTCTAAAACATTTATTTGCAAAGATATATGTACCTCTGTGTTCACTGCAGTATTATTCACGATGGCTGAGATATGGAGACAATCAAAGTGCCCTTCAATAGAGGACAGGGAAAAGAAGATGTGCTACATATATACTATGAACTACTACTCAGCCATAAGAAATGATGAATACTGCGATTTGTGTCAACATGGATGAGAATATTATGCTAAGCAAAGAAGTAAGTCAGAAAAGCTAAGAACCATATGATTTTACCCATATGTGGGCTATAAAACTGAAACTCATAGACACAGACAACTGTATGATGGTTACCAGAGGGAAGGGGGTGGAGTGGCAGTAAAGGGTACAGGGGGCAAATATAAGGTGACAGAAGATTATCTGAGTTTGTGTGGTGGGCACATATACAGATCATGTATCATAGAAATGTACACTTGAAACCTATATCAGTGTTTTTCAACTGCCAGTCCAAGCTGGTCCACCAGAAATTTCATGCCAGTCCATGAAAGAGTTAAAAATCACTTACCTATATGACCCTATTAACCAATGTTACCCCAATAAATTTAATAAAAATATAAAGAATAAAATAAATAAATAAAATGAATGATGTAAAAAAAGAACTTATTGGAATTGTGTGGGATCGTTCACAAAATCCAAAGAATTAAGCTTTAGAAAGGCAGGCACCATAGACACTGCAGGGAAAGTAGGCAACAGAAACCAGTGGGGAGTCTCATTGGAACCCTGCCACCCAAGCAAGTGAGCACCTCCCATTTCTGACTCTCACATCACTATAGTCTAAATTCAAATTCCCCGAAGAAAGAGCACGATTAGTCTGGTGTGGTTCAATGTTCCATCCGATGCTAGGATACAGGTGCTGGAATAAGGGAGAAGGAATGCATTCCTGGAATAAACGCTGCCTGACTGTTGGGGTGTTGGGACCTTAATATCTGCAGAACTCAATTAGATAATGCCTAATTTAGAATTTTTTTATATGTATACAAGAGAACCCTCTGTAGTTGTGTGTGTGCATGTGTGTGTGTTTGGGCACGCACACACATGCACCATCTTTTGTTTCTAGAAACAGTGTTACCATCGTTCTGCTTTTTTAGTGGCTGTGTGCTCTTGTAATCTTTTAACTTCTCTTTGATTATTCTGCTTTTATACTATTTATTTATCTCTTCCTCATTCCTAATCTGTGTATCTTCTCACTTTTTTCCCTTTGACTTTATTAGCTTTAAATTATTTCTTCTTTTCTAGAAAAAATGCGCCCCCATGTTTGTGGCAGCATTGTTCACAATAGCGAAGATCTGGAAACAGCCCAAGTGTCCGTCAGAGGACGAGTGGATTAAAAAGCTTTGGTACATATATACTATAGAATACTACTCAGCCATAAGAAATGATGACATCGGATCATTTATAACAAAATGGATGGACTTTGATAACATTATACGGAGTCAAATAAGTAAATCAGAAAAAAAAAACTGAGAACAGCATGATTTCATACATAGGTGGGACATAAGAGTGAGACTATGAGACATGGACAAGAGTGTGGTGGTTATGGGGTAGGGGGAGGGAGGGAAGGGTGGGATAGGGAGGAGGGGAGGGGCACAGGGAAAACCAGACAGAAGGTGACAGAGGACAATTTGACTTTGGGTGATGGGTATGCAACACAATTGAATGATAAGATAATCTCGAGATGTTTTCATTGTACATATGTACCCTGATTTATTGGTGTCACCCCATTAAAGTTAATAAAAAAAAAAGAAAAGAATTATGGGATGATTAGAAAAGTATGAAGAAAAGTCCATTTTTGAAATTGTTAATGGAATAATATAAAAAGATGATTTCAAAAGCATGAAACAGACCAGAAAGAGATGACAGAGGGTTTATAGGGCAGAGAAGAGATCTGGAGTAAGACTCTCAAAGAGGGCACAAAAGCTGGGATAATGACTCAAACAAGACATTCTGGTAAAATGGGAGTATACAACATTCGTACATTCTAATTCTGGTTTTCTGTAAATTCTCTAACATTGAGATACAGAAATGCAGCATATCCTACCCTTACAAGAACACAGAAATGTGATTTATGATTATCTGACCTCTTGTGGTAAATATTCACAATTTTAAGAGACTTAATTATATATGCCAAATTTTATCAAATGTAGGGTTCTAATAATGGATAATTTCTGTCTCATTACAATAAAATATAAATAATAAAGATAAATATTTTCAACTTGTGCCATGCACTGGATATACCTCCTTGCTTTACCTTAAAGTTATTGATATTGTTTCTTTTCCCTTAAATTATAAATCAGAATGTAAAAACACTGTAAATAAAATATAGATGTTTTGGGGGAACAAGATGGCGATGGAGTAGATGGACGTACCAACTTCCGACTCCCAGAACCAAAGTGGATTATAAATCAATTTTAAGAACCATCATCTGGATAAACCAACTTTGAACTAAACTAAGTGGACTCTTCAACCAAAGAAAACAGAAGAAGCCATATTGAGACTGGTAGGAATAGCGAAAATGCGAAGAGGGCTGCCCAGCTCCCCGGAGCAAACGGCAGCCCGGAGAGACCCACGTGGCGGGAGGAGAGTTTGGCGGAGAAGGAGGGACCAGGGTCCCAGGAACCAAGCCCCAGCCTACAGTCCCAGAGCCTAAAAGAGGCGTTTAGAAAGTTTTGAGCTGTGAAACAAGTGAGGGAGCTCCCAGGCCTACAGTGTGGAGACTTAGGGCACTTCCATCTCTCTGAGGGTTGCGGAAGGGTATGGTGGCGGTAGGATGCTGAAACGCAGTTCTGTTGGAGTGGGCGGAAGCCAAGCCAGTGTGAGCTCGGTCTAGCCCAGCAGGGGCGGAGGGGACGCACGAAAGCGGTCCGGAGGCTGCGGGCCCGCCTGTAATCCCACCTGCGGGGACAAAGTGGGAGGCCAGGAACGGGCAAAGATCCGCTCTGCAACACTGAGCAAGCCGGCCCAGACCGTGGGGACGGGGCTAGGACCAGGGACAGGCGTGGGCTCACGGCTAATCTCACGCTACCAGCCTCACCCGGCTGGAGAGACCGCAGTTTGCCATTCTACGTGCGCGAGCGGGCTCCGAGCGCTGGGACGGGATAGACCCCGAGACAAGCGGGAGCTCGCAGCTGAGCCCACGCTACTATCCCCGCCCGGCCGGAGAAACCTCGGTTTGCCATTCTACATGCACGAGTGGGCTCCGAACACGGGGACTAGCGGAAACTCGCTGCTGAGCGGAAGCCAGCAAACACGCCCGGCCCAATAAACTGCGGTTTGCGACCCTGCCCAGAAGGGCCCTGGCCTCGAGGGCGGGGCTAAAGCTCCAGATGGGCAAAGGCTCATAGCTGACAGCAAGTCAAAAGCCCCGCCCAACCAGCGAAACTGTGGCGAGCAGGCTCTGACTGCAGGTTCTGGGCGGAACTCCGGAAACAGGCTGGGTCCACAGCTGAGCAAAGGTGCTCACCTCCACCCTTGATGCTGAGGCTTGTGGCTTGAGTGACAGCCCCTCCTGCGGAGGAGAGGCAGAAATCATATCAAAAGCCACAATGGGCCGGAGCTGGCAACGCCCATACCCAACCATCCTAGGCAGCGACAGAGGGGGTGGCGGGCCTGAAGACAGACCACACATAGAGAACACAAAGGCAACACCTACTGAACACCAGTGGCCACAACTTGCTTATACACAGACAAAATGGGCAGGCAGAGGAATGCAAACCAAATTAATCAAGAGAAATCTCCAGAGAAGGACTTGAATGAACCAGATATAACCAAACTACCAGAAGCAGAATTTAGAATAATGATAGTTAGGATGTTCCAAGAAATTAGAGCAACAATGGATAGTCACTATGAACACCTAAATAAAGAGATAGCAAGTATAAAAAACGAAATTGAAATAATAAAAAAGAATCAGACAGAAATGACAAATACAGTATCAGAACTGAAGACCACAATGGAAGGAATTAAAAGCAGGATGAATCACGCTGAGGATGGAATAAGCGAGTTAGAGGACACAATAAACAAAGTTACAGAAGCAGGAAAAAAAAAGGAAAAGAGACTCAAAAAATGTGAGAAAACTCTAAGGGAGCTCTGTAACAACATGAAGAGAAACAACATTCGCATCATAGGGGTGCCTGAAGAAGAGGAAAGAAAACAGAAAATGGAAACTTTGTTCAATCAAATCATAGCAGAAAACTTCCCTAAATTAAGGCTGGAAACATTCCACACATTCAAGAAGCACACAGAACTCCATTAAAAAGAAACCAGGTCTGGAGAAGATGGCGACGGAGTAGGCGCACGTACGAACTTCCAACTCCCAGAACCAAAGTGGATTACAACTCAATTTTAAGAACCATCACCTGGATAAACCAACTTTGAACAAAACTAAGTGGACTCTTCAACCAAGGAACACAGAAGAAGCCACATTGAGACTGGTAGGAATAGCGAAAACGCGAAGAGGGCTGCCCAGCTCCCCGGAGCAAACGGCAGCCCGGAGAGACCCGTGTGGCGGGAGGAGATTTTGGCGGAGAGGGAGGGACCTGGGTCCCAGGAACCAAGCCCCAGCCTGCAGTCCCAGAGCCAAGAAGAGGCGTTTGGACAGTTTTGAGCTGTGAAACAAGTGAGGGAGCTCCCAGGCCTACAGTGTGGAGTATTAGGTCCCTTCCTACTCTGCTGAGGGCTGCTTAAGGTTTTGGGGCGGCAGGACGCTGAAAGGCGGTTCTGTCGGCGTGGGCAGAGGCCAAGCCGGTGGGAGATCCGTCTAGCCCAGAGGGTTGGAGGGTAAGCGCGAGAGCGGTCCGGAAGCTGCGGGCCCGCCTTTAATCCCACTTACGGGGACAAAGCGGGAGGCCAGGAACGGGCAGGCCCTGCGCAAGCCGGCCCTGACCGCGGGGACCGGGCTAGGACCAGGGACGGGCAGGGGCTCGTGGCTGAGCTGACGCTACCAGTCCGCCCCCCCCCCGCCGCCCGCCGGAGAAACCGCGGTTGGCCAGTATACGTGCGCGAGCGGGCTCCGAGCGCGGGAACGGGGTGGACCCCGAGACAGGCGGAGGCTCGCAGCTGAGCCCACGGCTGCTATCCCCATCCGGCCGGAGAAACCCCGGATAGCGTTACGTGCACGAGCGGGCTCCGAACGCGGGGGCGGGGTAGAGTCCGGGACGAGCGGAAGTACGCAGCTAAGCGGAAGCCAGCAAACACGCCCGCCCCAATAAATCTTGGTTTCCGACCCTGCGCAAAGGGCCCTGGCCTCGAGGGCGGGGCTAAAGCTCCTGACGGGCAAAAGCTTACAGCTGAGAGCACGTCAAAAGCCCCGCCTAACCCGCGGAACTGTAGCGAGCAGGCTCCGACTGCTGGTTCTGGGCGGAAGTCCGGAAATAGGCTGGGTCCGCAGCTGAGGAAAGGTGCTCGCCTCTACCCTTGGTGCTAATCTTGTGGCTTCAGTGACAGCCCCTCCCACGGAGGAGAGGCAGAAATCACAGCAAAAGCCACAGTAGGCCGGCGCTGGCAACGCACATACCCAACCACCCTAGGCGCCGGCAGAGGGGGTGGGGGGCCTGCAGATAGACCACACCTAGAGAACACAAAGGCAACACCTACTGGACTCCAGTGGCCACAACTTGCTTATACACAGAAAAAATGGGCAGGCAGAGGAATGCAAACCAAATGAATCAAGAGAAATCCCCAGAGAAGGACCTGAATGAACCAGATATAACCAAATTACCAGAGGCAGAATTTAGAATAATGATAGTTAGGATGTTCAAAGAAATTAGAGCAACAATGGATAGTCATTATGAACATCTAAATAAAGAGATAACAAGTATAAAAAATGAAATTGAAATAATAAAAAAGAATCAGACAGAAATGACAAATACAGTATCAGAACTGAAGACCACAATGGAAGGAATTAAAAGCAGGATGGATGACGCTGAGGATCGAATAAGCGAGTTAGAGGACACAATAAACAAAGGCACAGAAGCAGAGAAGAAAAAGAAAAAGAGACTTAAAAAATGTGAGGAAACTCTAAGGGAGCTTTGTGACAACATGAAGAGAAACAACATTCGCATCATAGGGGTGCCTGAAGAAGAGGAGAGAGGACAGGAAATGGAAACTTTGTTCAATCAAATTATAGCAGAAAACTTTCCTAAATTAAGGCTGGGAAACACTCCACACATTCAAGAAGCACACAGAACTCCATTAAGGAGAAACCCAAAAAAATCTACACCAAGACACATCATAGTTAAAATACCAAAGCTAATGGATAAAGAAAAAATTTTAAAAGCTGCTAGAGAAAAAAAGACTATCACCTACAAAGGAGCCCCCATAAGGATGACATCGGACTTCTCAACAGAAACACTTGAGGCCAGAAGGGAATGGCAAGAAATAATCAAAGTAATGCAGAACAAGAACCTACAACCAAGACTACTTTATCCAGCAAGGCTAACGTTTAAAATTGAAGGAGAAATAAAGAGCTTCCCAGAAAAAGAAAGCCTCAAGGAATTCATAAAAACCAAACCAATTCTGCAAGAGATACTAAGGGGCCTCTTGTGAACAGTTTAAAGGGAGGAAAGAATAGAGAAAAAGAAGAATACAGCTTTAAAGAATAAAATGGCAATAAACAACTACATATCAATAATAACCTTAAATGTAAATGGATTAAATGATCCAATCAAAAGACATAGGGTAGCTGCATGGATAAAGAAACAGGACCCATACTTATGCTGTCTACAAGAGACACACCTTAAAATAAAAGATGTTCATAGACTGAAGGTAAAAGGATGGAAAAAAATATTTCATGCAAATGGAAATGAAAAAAAAGCAGGGGTAGCAATACTTATATCAGACAAAATGGACTTTAAAACAAAGGCTGTAGTAAGAGATAAAAGAGGACACTACATAATGATAAAGGGAACAATTCAACAGGAAGATATAACTATTGTAAATATCTATGCACCAAATATAGGAGCCCCGACATACATAAAGCAGACTTTGATGGATATAAAGGGCGAGATTAACAGCAATACTATCATAGTAGGGGATTTCAATACCCCGCTAACAACACTGGATAGATCCTCAAGAAAGAAAATTAATAAAGAAACAGCAGACTTAAAGGAGACACTAGATCAACTTGATTTAATAGATATCTTCAGAACTTTTCACCCTAAAGCAGTAGAATATACATTCTTCTCAAGCGCTCATGGTACGTTTTCTAGGATAGACCACATGTTAGGACACAAAAATGGTCTCAATAAATTTAAGAAGATTGAAATCATATCAAGCATTTTCTCTGATCACAATGCCATGAAACTAGAAATTAACCACAAAAGAAAAACTGAAAAATACTCAAACACTTGGAAACTAAATAGCTTGTTATTAAATAATGAATGGATTAACAATGAGATCAAAGAAGAAATAAAAAAGTTTCTAGAAACAAATGATAATGAGCATACATCAACTCAAAATTTATGGGACACAGCAAAAGCAGTTCTGAGAGGGAAGTTTATTGCACTACAGGCATATCATAAGAAGCTAGAAAAAGCTCAAATAAGCAACTTGACCCTGCATCTAAAAGAACTAGAAAAACAACAACAAATAAAACCCAAGACAAGTAGAAGAAAGGAAATAATAAAGGTCAGAGCAGAAATAAATGACATAGAGGCTAAGGAAACAATACAGAGGATCAATGAAACAAGAAGCTGGTTCTTTGAAAAGGTAAACAAGATTGATGAACCTTTAACTAGACTCACCAAGAAAAAAAGAGAGAGGACTCAAATAAATAAAATTAGAAAGGACAGTGGAGAAATAACAACTGACACAACAGAAATACAAAGCATTGTAAGAAAATACTATGAAGAACTATATGCCAAAAAATTAGACAATCTTGGTGAAATGGACAAATTTCTTGAATCATATAACCTTCCAAAAATCAATCTGGAAGAATCAGAACACCTAAACAGACCAATTACAGCAAATGAGATCGAAACAGTTATCAAAAAACTCCCAAAAAAGAAAAGTCCTGGGCCTGATGGATTCACAAGTGAATTCTATCAAAAATTCAAAGAAGAACTAACTCCTATTCTCCTGAAGCTATTTCAAAAAATTCAAGAGGAAGGAAGAATTCCAAACTCCTTTTATGAGGCGAGCATAATTCTGATCCCAAAACCGGGCAAAGACAACACAAAGAAAGAAAATTATAGGCCTATATCCCTGATGAATTTAGACGCTAAAATTCTCAACAAAATATTAGCCAACCGGATCCAGCAATATATGAAAAAAATCATACACCACGATCAAGTGGGATTTATTCTGGAGAGGCAAGGCTGGTTCAATATTCGCAAATCAATCAATGTGATTCACCACATAAACAAAAGGAAGGACAAAAATCACATGATAATTTCAATAGATGCAGAAAAGGCATTTGATAAAATCCAGCACCCATTCATGCTCAAAACTCTCAGTAAAGTGGGAATACAGGGATCATTCCTTAACATGATAAAGGCCATCTATGATAAACCGACAGCAAACATCATACTAAATGGACAAAGATTAAAAGCAATCCCCTTAAGATCAGGAACCAGGCAGGGTTGCCCACTTTCACCACTCTTATTCAACATAGTTCTGGAAGTCCTAGCTACAGCAATCAGACAAGAAGAAGAAATAAAAGGCATACAAATTGGAAAAGAAGAAGTAAAACTGTCATTATTTGCAGATGATATGATATTGTATATTGAAAACCCTAAAGTCTCAGTCAAAAAACTACTGGACCTGATAAATGAATTCAGCAAGGTGGCAGGATATAAAATTAATACTCAGAAATCAGAGGCATTTCTATACACCAACAATGAAATATCAGCAAAAGAAATTAAGGAAACAATCCCCTTCACTATTGCAGCCAAAAAAATAAAGTACCTAGGAGTAAATTTAACCAAGGAGGTTAAGGACTTGTACTCAGAAAATTATAGAACATTGATAAAAGAAATCAAGGAAGATACAAACAAGTGGAAGCACATACCGTGCTCATGGCTAGGAAGAATAAACATCATTAAAATGTCTATATTACCCAAAGCAATTTATAAATTCAATGCAATACCAATTAAAATACCAATGACATACTTCAAAGATATAGAACACATATTCCAAAAATTTATATGGAACCAAAAAAGAACACGAATAGCCTCAGCAATCTTAAAAAGAAAAAATAAAGCAGGAGGTATCACTCTTCCTGATATCAAGGTTTACTACAAGGCCATTATACTCAAGACAGCCTGGTACTGGCATAAGAACAGGCACATAGATCAATGGAACAGAACAGAGAACCCAGAAATAAACCCACAGCTTTATGGACAACTGATATTTGACAAAGGAGGAAAGAACATACAATGGAGTAAAGACAGCCTCTTTAACAAATGGTGTTGGGAAAATTGGACATCTACCTGCAAAAAAATGAAACTAGACCATCAACTTACACCATTCACAAAAACAAACTCAAAATGGATAAAAGACTTAAATGTAAGCCGTGAAACCATAAACATCTTAGAAGAAAACATAGGCAGCAAGCTCTCCGACATCTGTAGCAGCGGTATATTTGCCGATTTATCTTCATGGGCAACTGAAATAAAAGGCAAGATAAACAAATGGGACTATATCAAACTAAAAAGTTTTTGCACAGCTAAAGACAATAGGAACAGAATAAAAAGACAAACCACACAATGGGAGAACATATTTGACAGCACATCTGATAAGGGGTTAATAACTAAAATTTATAAAGAACTTATAAAAAGCAACACCAGGAAGACAAACAACCCAATCAAAAAATGGGCAAAAGAAATGAATAGAAATTTCTCCAAAGAGGACATACAGATGGCCAATAGGCATATGAAAAAATGCTCAACATCACTAATCATTAGAGAAATGCAAATTAAAACCACAATGAGATATCACCTCACACCAGTCAGAATGGCACTTATCAGCAAAACAACACAGAATAAGTGCTGGCGAGGATGTGGAGAAAAGGGAACCCTTCTGCACTGCTGGTGGGAATGCAGACTGGTGCAGCCACTGTGGAAAACAGTTTGGAGATTCCTCAGAAAATTAAAAATCGAACTGCCTTTTGACCCAGCTATCCCACTTTTAGGAATATACCCTAAGAACACCATAGCACTGTTCGAAAAGAAGAAATGCGCCCCCATGTTCGTGGCAGCATTGTTCACAATAGCGAAGATCTGGAAACAGCCCAAGTGTCCGTCAGAAGACGAGTGGATTAAAAAGCTATGGTACATATATACTATGGAATACTACTCAGCCATAAGAAACGATGACATCGGATCATTTATAACAAAATGGATGTACCTTGATAACATTATACGGAGTGAAATAAGTAAATCAGAAAAAAAGAAAAACTGAGAACAGCACGATTACATACATAGGTGGGACATGAAAGTGAGGGTATGAGACATGGACAAGAGAGTGGTGGTTATGGGATGGGGGGAGGGAGGGAAGAATGGGATAGGGAGGAGGGGAGGGACGCAGGGAAAACCAGATTGAAGGTGACAGAGGACAATTTGACTTTTGGTGATGGGTATGCAACACAATTGAATGATAAGATAACCTGGAGATGTTTTCATTGTACATATGTACCCTGATTTATTGATGTCACCCCATTATAATTAATAATAATAAAATATATATTAAAAAAAAAAAAAAAAAAAGAAACCATAAAAAATCTACACCAAGACACATCATAGTTAAAATACTAAAGCTAATGGATAAAGAAAAAATCTTAAAAGCTGCTAGAGAAAAAAAGGCTATCACCTACAAAGGAGCCCCCATAAGGATGACATCGGACTTCTCAACAGAAACAATTGAGGCCAGAAGGGAATAGCAAGATATAATCAAAGTAATGCAGAAAAAGAACCTACAGCCAAGACTACTCTATCCAGCAAGATTAACATTTAAAATTGAAGGAGAAATAAAGAGCTTTCCAGACAAAAAAAACCTCAAGGAATTCATTAAAACCCAACCAATTCTGCAAGAGATACTAAGGGGCCTGTTGTGAACAGTTCAAAGGGAGAAAAGAATATAGCAAAAGAAGAATACAGCTTTAAAGAATAAAATGGCAATAAACAACTACATATCAATAATAACCTTAAATGTAAATGGATTAAATGATCCAATCAAAAGACATAGGGTAGCTGCGTGGATAAAGAAACAGGACACATACATATGCTGTCTACAAGAGACACACCTTAAAACAAAAGATGCACATAGACTGAAGCTAAAAAGAAGAAAAAAAATATTTCATGCAAATGGAAATGAAAAAACAGCCAGGGTAGCAGTACTTATATCTGACAAAATGAACTTTAAAACAAAGGCTGTAGTAAGAGATAAAGAAGGACACTACATAATGATAAAGGGAACAATTCAACAGGAAGATATAACTATTATAAATATCTATGCACCAAATATAGGAGCCCCGACATACATAAAGCAGACTTTGATGGAAATAAAGGGCGAGATTAACAGCAATACTATCATAGTAGGGGATTTCAATACCCCAATAACAACACTGGATAGATCCTCAAGAAAGAAAATCAATAAAGAAACAGCAGACTTAAAGGATACACTAGATCAACTTGATTTAATTGATATATTCAGAACTTTTCACCCTAAAGCAGTAGAATATACATTCTTCTCAAGCGCTCATGTTACGTTTTCTAGGATAGACCACATATTAGGACACAAAAATGGTCTCAATAAATTTAAGAAGCTTGAAATCATATCAAGCATTTTCTCTGATCACAATGCCATGAAACTAGAAATTAACCACAAAAGAAAAACTGAAAAATACTCAAACACTTGGAAACTAAATAGCATGATATTAAATAATGAATGGATTAACAATGAGATCAAAGAAGAAATAAAAAAGTTTCTAGAAACAAATAATAATAAGCATACATCAACTCAAAATTTATGGGACACAGCAAAAGCAGTTCTGAGAGGGAAGTTCATTGCACTACAGGCATATCATAAGAAGCTAGAAAAAGCTCAAATAAGCAACCTGACCCTGCAGCTAAAAGAACTAGAAAAGCAACAACAAATAAAACCCAGGACAAGTAGAAGAAAGGAAATAATAAATATCAGAGCAGAAATAAATGACATAGAGGCTAAGAAAACAATACAGACGATCAATGAAACCAGAAGCTGGTTCTTTGAAAAGGTAAACAGGATTGATGAACCTTTAACTAGACTCACCAAGAAAAAAAGAGAGAGGTCTCAAATAAATAAGATTAAAAAGGACAGTGGAGAAATAACAACTGATACAACAGAGTTACAAAGCTTTGTAAGAAAATACTATGAAGAACTCTATGCCAAAAAATTAGACAATCTTGGTGAAATGGACAAATTTCTTGAATCATATAACCTTCCAAAAATCAATCTGGAAGAATCAGAACACCTAAACAGACCAATTACAACAGATGAGATCGATACAGTTATCAAAAAACTCCCAAAAAAGAAAAGTCCTGGGCCTGATGGCTTCACAAGTAAAATCTATCAAAAATTCAAAGAACTAACTCCTATCCTCCTCAAGCTATTTCAAAAAATTCAAGAGGAAGGAAGACTTCCAAACTCCTTTTATGAGGCGAGCATGATTCTGATCCCAAAACCGGGCAAAGACAACACAAAGAAAGAAAATTATAGGCCTATATCCCTAATGAATTTAGACGCTAAAATTCTCAACAAAATATTAGCCAACTGGATCCAGCAATATATGAAAAAAATCATACACCATGATCAAGTGGGATTTATTCTGGAGAGGGAAGGCTGGTTCAAATTTCGCAAATCAATCAATGTGATTCATCACATAAACAAAAGGAAGGACAAAAATCACATGATAATTTCAATAGATGCAGAAAAGGCATTTGATAAAAACCAGCACCCATTCATGCTCAAAACTCTCAGTAAAGTAGGAATACAGGGATCATTCCTTAACATGATAAAGGCCATCTACGACAAACCGACACGCAAACATCATACTAAATAGACAAAAATTAAAAGCAATCCCCTTAAGATCAGGAACCAGGCAGGGATGCCCCCTTTCACCACTCTTATTCAACATAGTTCTGGAAGTCCTAGCTACAGCAATCAGACAAGAAGAAGAAATAAAAGGCATCCAAATTGGAAGAGAAGAAGTAAAACTGTCACTATTTGCAGATGATATGATATTGTATATTGAAAACCCTAAAGTCTCAGACAAAAAACTACTGGACCTTATAAATGAATTCAGAAAGGTGGCAGGATATAAAATTAATACTCAGAAATCAGAGGCATTTCTATATACCAACAATGAACTGTCAGCCAAAGAAATTAAGGAAACAATCCCCTTCACTATTGCAGCCAAAAAAATAAAGTACCTAGGAGTAAATTTATGCAAGGAGTTTAAGGATTTGTACTCAGAAAATTATAAAACATTGATAAAAGAAATCAAGGAAGATACAAACAAATGGAAGCATATACCATGCTCATGGCTAGGAAGAATAAACATCATTAAAATGTCTATATTACCCAAAGCAATTTATAAATTCAATGCAATACCAATTAAAATACCAATGACATACTTCAAAGATATAGAAAACATATTCCAAAAATTTATATGGAACCAAAAAAGAACACGAATAGCCTCAGCAATCTTAAAAAAAAAAAATAAAGCAGGAGGTATCACTCTTCCAGATATCAAGGTTTACTATAAGGCCATTATACTCAAGACAGCCTGGTACTGGCATAAGAACAGGCACAGAGATCAATGGAACAGAACAGAGGACCCAGAAATAAACCCACAGCTTTATGGACAACTGATATTTGGCAAATGGGGAAAGAACATACAATGGAGTAAAGACAGCCTCTTTAACAAATGGTGTTGGGAAAATTGGACATCTACCTGCAAAAAAATGAAACTAGACCATCAACTTACACCATTCACAAAAACAAACTCAAAATGGATAAAAGACTTAAATGTAAGCCATGAAACCATAAGCATCTTAGAAGAAAACATAGGCAGTAAGCTCTCCGACATCTGTAGCAGCAATATATTTGCCAATTTATCTCCACGGGCAAATGAAATAAAAGGCAAGATAAACAAATGGGACTATATCAAACTAAAAAGTTTTTGCACAGCTAAAGACAATAAGAACAGAATAAAAAGACAAACCACACAATGGGAGAACATATTCGACAGCACATCTGATAAGGGGTTAATAACTAAAATGTATAAAGAACTTATAAAACACAACACCAGGAAAACAAACAATCCAATCAAAAAATGGGCAAAAGAAATGAATAGAAATTTCTCCAAAGAGGACATACAGATGGCCAATAGGCATATGATAAAATGCTCAACATCACTAATCATTAGAGAAATGCAAATTAAAACCACAATGAGATATCACCTCACAACAGTCAGAATGGCACTCATCAGCAAAACAACACAGAATAAGTGCTGGCGAGGATGTGGAGAATAGGGAACCCTTCTACACTGCTGATAGGATTGCAGACTGGTGCAGCCACTGTGGAAAACAGTTTGGAGATTCCTCAAAAAATTAAAAGTCGAACTGCCTTTTGACCCAGCTATCCCACTTATAGGAATATACCCTAAGAACACCATAACACTGTTCGAAAAGAAGAAATGCGCCCCCATGTTCGTGGCAGCATTGTTCACAATACCGATGATCTGGAAACAGCCCAAGTGTCCATCAGAAGACGAGTGGGTTAAAAAGCTATGGTACATATATACTATGGAATACTACTCGGCCATAAGAAATGATGACATCGGATCATTTATAACAAAATGGATGTACCTTGATAACATTATACGGAGTGAAATAAGTAAATCAGAAAAAAAGAAAAACTGAGAACAGCATGATTTCATACATAGGTGGGACATAAAAGTGAGACTATGAGACATGGACAAAGAATGGTGGTTACAGGGTGGGAGGAGGGAGGAGAGGTTGGGATAGGGAGGAGGGGAGGGATACAGGAAAAACCAGATAGAAGGTGACAGAGGACAATTTGACTTTTGGTGACGGGTATGCAACACAATTGAATGATAAGATAACCTGGAGATGTTTTCATTGTACATATGTACCCCGATTTATTGGTGTCACCCCATTAAAATTAATAATAATAAAATAAATAAATATAGATAGATAGATAGATAGATAGATAGATAGATAGATAGATAGATAGATGTTTTGTGGGAAAAAATTATTTCTTCTTTTCTTTATTTATTTTAAATGAGAGAGAGAGAGACAGGGACAGACAGGAAGGAAAAGAGATGAGAAGCATCAACTCATAGTTGCAGCACCTTAGTTGTTCAGTGATTGCTTTCTCGTAAGTGCCTTGACCAGAGTGCTCCAGCTGAGCGAGTGACACCTTGCTCAAGCCAGCAACCAGGGGCTTCAAGCCAGTGACAATGGGGTAATGTCTATGATCCCAGGCTCAAGCCAACGACCTCAGGGTTTCGAAACTGGGTCCTCAGTGTTCCAGACCGTCACTCTATCCATTGCACCAGTGTCTGGTCAGACTCTTCATTGGTTTTTAAAAAACCAATTAGATGTACCAATTCTACCTTTTTTCTTTCCTCTAATTAACCTCTAATTAACCTTTATTGAGAATCTCTATGTGGCCAAATATGATGTCAGTATTTATAAATCTTTCTTAGGGTATATATTAATTAATAATATATAATTAAAATATATAAAATTCATATTTATTTCTTTGTTAGGTTTTCAGTTAGGCTTATTATTTTAACTTCTTTCAGTAAATATTTAATTCTTTTCTTCTCATTTAGCTAACACCGATATTTAACATTATGAATTTTCCACTCAATACAAGTTTGGCTATATCCCATTACTTCGCATATGTGGCTTTTTCATTAGCTGTATTTTCTAAATAATCAGCAAATGTAGTTGTTTTTTTTTTTGGACCCAGGAATAATCCAGTAAAGATATTAATAATATCTAATCAGTAAAATTTCTGCTTATCTATTTGTGTCTCTATTTGGTTTTTTTTTCTAAGTTTATTTTTAGAAAATACTGCTTGACCTACCTTTACTTTAGAGACTTTATTGAGAATCTCTATGTGGCCAAATATGATGTCAGTATTTATAAATCTTTCTTAGGGTATTAAGTTACTTCAGAGAGAATCACAGATGATACAACTTCATAGTTCTTAGGAACCACTCTATACATTGTAGAGAAATTCTTAAACTGCCTACTCTTGATATTTAATCATCATTTTTAAATTTCTCTCTTACAAAACCTGTGTGAATGCTGAAGTAAACTGATAAGTTAGATTCTAAGTAGAAAGATTCTACAAGGCATGAGACTTGTGTGAGATCTGGATCCAAACTCCCAGCTCTACCACAAACCAGCTGTGTGACCTTGGGCAAGCCTCTTACACTCTCTGAACTCCAGCATGATCATCACCCTGCAGAAGAGCTCAAGCTCTTGTTTCTGCAAGCTCGGGTCTCTCTAACTAAGCCTGGAGTTTTCAAAGGACTGTGAAATGCAACACCATCTCCAATCTCATTACAGCAAGTCCCCAAGTTACAAATGTCCAACTTACATACAACTTGTACTTATCCATGGAGCACCATAAGGGCTGTTGGTAATCAACTGCAGTTAGATATCAGTGAAAATGACATCATAGAGTTACTTGACTCCCATGGCAAAGAACTAACCAATGAAGACCTTAGGGAACTAGAGCAGGAGATGATAGCATTTAGGGAAGAAAACAGGGACCTAGAAACTCCAGAACCAAAAAAGTTTTCTATAAAAGTGTTAGCTGATGCTTTTTGTCTCATTGAAGCAGGAATGGCAAAGGTAGAGGAGCAAGGTCCTGATACAGAGACGTTCACCAAAGTTTACTGCACAGTTTCCAAAGGCCTGAGATGCTACAGGGCCGTTTATGATGAGAAGAAAAGCTCTGTACAAACCGTCCTAGATGCCTCCTTCAGGAAACTGACTCCCGCAGCAGAGTCAACCCTGACTCTAACACCAGTCCCATCCTCTCCAACAAGTCCATCTCCGCATCATCCAAGATTGTTCAAGGTTGTACAGGTATTTGAAAATGCTTAATAGTTATATGCATAGAAAGATAAAAATAAATACTATGTTAAGGCAAACATCTGTCTAAACTGCATTTAATGTATGAATGTACCTGTTCCAACTTACATACAAATTCAACTTACAAACAAACCTACAGGCCTATCATGTTCATAACTCAGGAACTGCCTGTACATAAAATGAAGTGATACAGCTAAATGATCCATAAGCTCCCAAACAGCTTTAAAATTCCACAATTAAAATAAATCAGATACCATGGTCCTTACTTCTAACTTTCTGGACTAAAAGAACACACTATATAAAAGAAAGGTGGAGGAATTAGGTTCAAGTCCTGGCTTTAGCATTAACAGGCTCTATCATTACAGATATAATATCAATTAATATCAATTAGATGTCCAACTACTCTGACCCTTCCTTATCTCATCTTTAAAATAGATGTCACCAATCTCGCAAAGCTTAAATAAGATAATAAATAGAAATTGCTTTATAAACTGCCCTAAAGCCTGTTATTAAATACTCATGCAACATTAATGTCTCTAATGTCTTGTTGTTTTATCAGGTGCTAAATTTAATGGAATTGTTAAATTTACTGCCTTTCATTTAAAAAGCAGCCACGGTCATGTCTAAACAGTGAGGGTAAGAGGATAGGTATTTCACTTGGGTAATCACAGCTAAATCACTTTGATGAGTTAATAAGAATAAGAATTAAGATTTTCTCAAGGCTGGGAAAGGACTTAATAACTTTACTATATCTTATTCTTCCCCATAATTTCAATTTTTTTTTTTTTTACAGGTACAGAGAGAGAGTCAGATAGAGGGATAGATAGGGACAGACAGACAGGAACGGAGAGAGGTGAGAAGCATCAATCATTCGTTTTTCATTGCCGTTGTGACACCATAGTTGTTCATTGATTGCTTTCCCACATGTGCCTTGACCGTGGGCCTTCAGCAGACCGAGCAACCCCTTGCTGGAGCCAGCGACCTTGGGTCCAAGCTGGTGAGCTTTTTGCTCAAGCCAGATGGGCCCATGCTCAAGCTCGCAAGCTCGGGTTCTCAAACCTGGGTCTTCCGCATCCCAGTCCAACGATCTATCCACTGCGCCACCGCCTGGTCAGGCCCCATAATTTCAAATTTAAAACTGAGAGAGAATTACATTACAGTACATACTAAGAAGAAAATGAAACCATAGATTCACACCAGACTAGCACATTAGCATGAGACAAAGGCAGGCCTAGTGACTAGCCTGTCAAATGAACTTTCATATAAGGTGCTATTTGTTTCTTTTTTAAACAAGAAGGTAATAAACCAACTCTCTGTTGCATTCTCCTAACCCTGTATGAGGAGTCATTTTATAAACCTCAGCCCCCTGATGTCAGTGGTTACAAGTCTATAGCCTGATTTGCCTGGATGCAGGCTAGAGAAATTAGATTTGAAAGATTTCTACCCCCAGCAAAGAATGAGGGAGAAAAGAATTGAAAGCCACATCACAAAGAAATATGTGCTTATGGCCAATAAGCAAAAAATGTGTTCAACATCATTTAGTCATTAGAACAACAAAAAATTAAAAACACTGTGAGATATTACTACACACCCACCTGGACTGCTAAAATTTAAATCTGACAATACCAAATGTTGTGCAAGCCCTTTGGAAAATTGTTAAGCAATTTCTTACAATGTTAAATACATACCTACCCTATGACCTAGCAATTTCACTCCTAGGTATATATCCACAAAAAGATTTATACAAGAATATTCATAGCAACTTTATTTATAAAAGTTGGAGGTGGGAGTGAAGGGCGATCTAAATAAATAAGTACTAATAAAACAATAGGGGTGAATCTCAAAAACATGATGAACCCAGGAAGTCAGAATAAACAAAGTGCATTCTGTAAGATTTCAAATACTTCACAGTGTTGGAAATGTTCTATCTTGATAGAAGCCATGGTTATCTGGGCACAACATTTTTCAAAACCCACCAAATTGTACATTTAAGTTTATAAATTTTACTGGATGTAAATTAAACCCCAATAAAGAAATACATATTAATGTTTTTAAATTTTTTATTTATTGATTTTATAGGGGGCAGGGAATGAGAAGTAGTTGCCTCACACTATTCATTGGCTGCTTCTTTTATGTGCCTTGACCAGGCAAGCCCAGAGTTTTGAACCAGCGACCTCAGAATTCCAGGTCGATGCTTTATCCACTGTGTCACCACAGGCTAGGCCATATGTATCAATTTTTCAAAGGATACAGAAGAAGAAATAAACACCATTCAAAACTTGTAATTTCTACTCCTGTGCTACTTTTATAGCAAACATTTTTACACTTAAATCTTTATTGACTATTTCTGTAAATATCATTTTAGCTTTACATTATCCCCACCCTTCATTAATGCCAATTTGATTGTTTTTTCTTTTAGTGCTTAAAAATTCTCTAGCTAAGCATCTTTTTCCATAAAATACATTATACAAGCACTACACTGAGTGAAAGTGGATATTCCTAGCCCCAAATAGATGGTGTAAAACTAAAGGCCTTGTTATTGACTGTGGGAACTATGTGAACAAATTAATTGTGGCTAATAGTGCAGGGGAAAAGGTAGCAACAGTTAGTGCTTAATAAGGTGATCCATGGGGTTCATTAGCATGGAGTGGAATTTTTCAGAAGAGGTTTTCAGAACCTAATTAATTAAACCCCCATCAAATAGAAGCATTCGATTAATATGAAAGCATTCTGAGTTTAAACATCAACATTAATTAACCCCAAAATTAATACACTCCCCAGCCATGTTAGAAACATTAGTCACATTAATCAAAAAAGATCACAATAGGCTTGACCTGTGGTAGTACAGTGGATAAAGCATTGACCTGGAATGCGGAGGTCGCAGGTTCAAAACCCTGGGCTTGCCTGGTCAAGGCACATATGGGAGTTGATGCTTCCTTCTCCTCCCCCCTTCTCACTCTCTCTTTCTCTCTCTCTCGCTCTCTCTCTCTTCTCTAAAATGAATTAATAAAAAAATCATAATATTAATAAAAATAAATTGAGTAGAAAATGTAAATGACATGATGTGACCCTCTGACCTATCCCATTTTAAATTCATTTTTATAAATGGACATTAGAAAAAAATGCTGGGTGACAGTACATTGCAAAGGAAATTTTTTCTTAATTAGGCAATACAGAGGTTCCTTGACTTCATTTCTTGGGGTTACATACCAATAAACCAAATGTAAGTTGAAAACATTATAACTCAAAATGCATTTAATACACCTAGATTACCTTAAACACACTCAGGACACTAATACTAGCCTACCATTGGGCAAAATCATCTCACTGCTACTGCCCAGCATCATGAGAGTATTGCTAGACAGGGAAAAGATCAAAATTCAAAGTATGGTTTCCACTGAATGTCAATCACTCTTATTAGGCAGATAAGATATATTATGCTCACTTTGTTAAAGATGGTGCTGCCCATGTGCAAGTTTTAGGAGTGAGCTTTTCCCCACACCCTTGACTGATTGGATGATGTGGGTGGTGCACTCCCATGGAGGAATCCTCCCAGTATGTCTCAGATAAGTGACTTTCTATCAGAGACTTCCTTGTTTGTAGATTGGATTAAAGGTTTGGATTTCTACACTATAAAGTGGGGCAGACTGGGAGCTTGCTCTCTCTCTCGGTTCCTGAGATTAGCATTAGAGAGGAGAGCAGATTAAGGCCATGTGGAGGAGAGGAGTCAGCCAAGATGGCGGAATGCTGAGGAAGAAGCCAGTTTGTGCAGAGTTTGTGTAGAGAGAAGGAGATGGGAAACAGAGGTTAATAAGTCTGGTGAGCTAGAAACCTTTGATTCTAGGAAACTCGATGAGTCAGTAGCTTTGTGAGCACTGAATGAGTGGGTTTTGGAGCCCAGTGTGTGTTTTTGCTTGCCCGCCAGGTGCAAGCTAGAATTAAAGCTGATGGCTCACCAGTTCTTGGCTCTGTTGTTTCATTACCAACTGTCCTAATCTAATGTGAACCTGCATGGGCCAAGCGGCTGTTATGGTGGCTGCGACTACTGGCTTTACAACCCTCATACCCTCTGTTCTGACGTGTATCCTGCACACTATCTTCTGAAAATACCCACCACTGTCAAATAGATCCTAGAGAGTTAGAAAATAAGAGTAGGAACTGAGACTGAAATATGTGACCATCTTCTAGTTGTTCCTGAGTAGTCCTTTTTCTTCAAAAGAAACAGAATTCTTAGCACATGGTCACCCAAAATTGAGATTACACCTCCCAGCCTTTCTTGCAGTAGGGTACAGGTGTCAGATTGCAGGTTGTAGAACCAGATTTTAGCCAAGGGGATATAAAGCAAGATGTCCAGTGGCAACTTTCAAGAATTTCCTCAAAACACAGTTGGTAGCAACTTGGCCATTCTCTTTGTCTCTGCTTCACACTGCTACCTAGGAAGCAAACACAGCCTGAGGGGATACGGCTGAGGCCCGGGCCCAAAAAGAGTGTATACAATGCACTGGAAACAAGCTGCATCCCTAACAACCACTATGATAGCCTGCCTCGGATAACTCCAGACTTGTATATGAAAGAGCATTACATTCCTATCTTGTTTAGGACATTATATTTTTGTGTTTTGTTGTTGTTATTATTATTGTTGTTGCTGTTAGGAACTAAATTTAATCCTAATCAATACAAAGAGTATTGTATTTATAGTTTTGTGGTTTTCTCTTTTTTGTTGCTTAAAATCAAAATGGCCATTAAAGCTTCCAGTCCTGAGAAAGAAGAGCAGATACATGTGAGAAGGAACTCTTGCCTTCACCTGAGGCGAGGATTAAGTGCTGGCAGTGATTAGCAGATGCAGTCCCAGGCCAGTGAGACTAAGGCACAAAGGTGAAATAGGGAAGGATAAACACAATGCAAGGTGACTCACTGCTACGCCGCTTACTACTTCACAATGATCCATAAAGAGATGGAGCAGGTCGCTTGTCACTCAGCAATTCAGGACATCTTCAGACAAGCTCTGTGAACAAGCCAAACTTTCAGTTCTCCATGGGAGTAAAGAAGGAAAGAAAATTTACTTACGTTGCCCTTACCTGGATAACCAGCATTCTCTCGTTAGACCAGTGGTTCTTAACCTGGGTTCTATCGAACCCTAGGGGTTCGATGAGTCAATCTCAGGGGTTCGGAGAAGCCTCTGCCGCGGAGGCCAGAATAAAGTAATACCGTAATTTGTTGTGAGTTCATGCACTTTGTTGATTTTGTTCTTTCAGCAAGGTGATGTTCATGCACAGCTCATTTTGTGCACCACTAAAAAAACATATACCTATGTCTTGAATTTGGAAAAAAAAAATCATATTTTATTTATCACTAAAGAAGGGTTCGGTGAATGCGCATATGAAACTGGTGGGTTCGGTACCTCAAAAAAGGTTAAGAACCACTGCCTTAGTTCATTCTTGTACTTCTCTGGATTGTCTTCTGCCTCCTTCCACATTTCCCAGGAAGGCAGCGCTCACACACTGTGGTGTCAGGTTTCCTCCAACCTCAAAAGAGAGGAGCTAGAATACCAAGGGTCTGTGGCCACCAGGTCCAGCCTTGTGGTGATAAAAAACACATAACTCCCAGTAAATGACTCTCTGTTCCCAGCAAGATGCCTCAAAAGTTGGCCTCGACCAGCATTTTCATACGTTTTCATCTCAGGGCACACCAAAACTATTAAAATTCTGCAGTGCACTAAAAAATATATTTTTTGCTGATCTGACAAAATATATGTATAATTTGATTGATTTACAAAAAATAATAATTACCTACCTTTTTTGCTCCAAGTGACTTTTTTAATATCAGGTACCTATATTAGTATATAAGGATTTCTGATACCAAGAATTAACCAACATAATAAGCTATCTTAATATGTGATGTGACCAAAAAGATGTAACTCTATTATAAGACTTATATGTATATGGTTCAAGACAGGTCATCTACACCAAATGGCTATTGTGTTGGTTGTATTTTTTTATTTAGCAAACTAAGGGAAAAGAGGACAGTGCCCCTGACTAAATAGGTACTGAATGTTTTAAAAAGTCTTGCAGCCCATCAGTTGAAAATCACTGGCCTAGACCCATAAAACCCACCGGTTTCCATGTTCATCTCTGCCTGCCAGCTCAGACCTAGATATGCGCGAAGTTCAACTTTGAAACATCTCAAAGCTGATGTAAAGCCAGTAGTCGAGGCCACCATCACAGCTGTCTGACCCATGCAGGTTCGCATTAGATTCGGATAGTCGGTAATGAAACAATGGAGCCAAGAACTGGTGAGCCATCAGCTTTAGTTCTAGCTTGCACCCGGCAGGCAAGCAAAAACACACACTGGGCTCCAAAACCCACTCACTCAGTGCTCACAAAGCTACTGACTTATCCAAGTTTCCTAGAATCAAAGGTTTCTAGCTCACCAGACTTATTCATCTCTGTTCCCCATCTCCTTCTCCAGCACAAACTCTGCACAAACTGGCTTCTCCCTCAGCACTCTGCCATCTTGGCTGCTTCTCCTGGACTCCACGTGGCCTTCATCTGCTCTCCTCTCTAATACCAACCTCAGCAACCAAAGAGAGAGCAGCTCCTGGCCTGCCCCACTTTATAGTGTAGAATCAAAACCTTTAATCCAATTATACAAAAAAGGAAGTCTCTGATACAAAGTCACCCATCTGAGGCATAATGGGATTCCTCAGGAGTGCACCACCCTACATCATCCAATCAGTCAAGGGTGTGGGGAAAAGCTTACTCTTAAAACTAAGCCTTAGGCTATAATGACCTGGCCTGCCCACAGCCTGTTCCCCATTACACATCAACAAACTTCCATGTGGGCAGCGCCATCTTTAACAAAGTGAGCATAATATATTTTATCTACCCAACAGCTGACATTTGCACTACCCAACATGATGGGCTCTTAAGTATATATATAGTCTTACATATGAACATGATCCCTAGCGGCTTTGGTTTCTTGCTGTCTAATTTTATTGGCCAATACCCAGTTTTTCCCTAAAAAATCATAGTTAATACTCTCCCTCTATGTCTGAGATTGGAATAAAAGAAGGTAAAAGATAAGCAAGTAACTGGTAACTTTAAATCAATCTAAATCCCAGCATGGAACAAAAGAGACATATTGAACCATTATTGTTAGTTATATTTACTTCCGAGCAGAGCTAGCCATCTCTGATTCTTTGTGTGCCTGCCTCTTTGAGTGTTGTAATTTTGCAGCGAATTTAAATTGCAGGCTGGTTGGTGGCCAGAGTGGTACGAGAAAGAAACAGCTGGACTAGTCAGTCATCCATAGACAGCTCTGTTGTGTGAGAAAAGAGTGTTTACTTTCATATAAAGAAGCTGGATATATATTTTTTAAAAGAAGCTCATAGAATATGAAAATGAGTGACATAAATTGCGTAACATTTCTTTTAGAAATGTTTTCTTATTCTAGGTTAAGTAAAATTAAATCCTCTGGGTAGTAAGAGCTAGACTGAGTGCAAATGACAGAATTGCTTTTTTCTCTTCTTTACTAAGAATCCAAAGACATGCAGAAGTCCTCGTATAGTCATGTACTAGATTAATGTGGGCAAATTCCTTAACCACTTTTAAAGTCAGTTTTCTAATCTGCTAAAGGAGGATAACATTAGTGACACAGAATTAATTTAAACAGATAAAAATATAATAGTTATGCAAAAATAAATCAAACGTGTTAAAGATTTCATTCAAGCTGTTAATTTTTTTTTTTTTTTTTTTTTACGGGAACAGAGAGAGGGATAGATAGGGAAAGACAGACAAGAACGGGGAAAGATGAGAAGCATCATCAGTTTTTCATTGCGACACCTTAGTTCAGGGGTCCCCAAACTTTTTACACAGGGGGCCAGTTCACTGTCCCTCAGACCGTTGGAGGGTCGGACTACAAAAAAGAACTATGAACAAATCCCTATACACACTGCACATATCTTATTTTAAAGTAAAAAAACAAAACGGGAACAAATACAATATTTAAAATAAAGAACAAGTAAATTTAAATCAACAAACTGACCAGTATTTCAATGGGAACTGCAGATGCATCCTGTGCTCCTCTCACTGGCCACCAATGAAAGAGGTGCCCCTGCTGGAAGTGCAGTGGAGGCCAGATAAATGGCCTCAGGGGGCCGCATGTAGCCTGAAGGCCGTAGTTTGGGGACCCCTGCCTTAGTTGTTCATTGATTGCTTTCTCATATGTGCCTTGACCGCGGGCCTTCAGCAGACGTAGCAACCTCTTGCTGGAGCCAGCGACCTTGGGTCCACTGGCGAGCTTTTTGCTCAAGCCAGATGGGCCTGCGCTCAAGCTGGTGACCTCGAGGTCTCGAACCTGGGTCCTCTGAATCCCAGTCCGACACTCTATCCACTGTACTACCACCTGGTCAGGCTCAAGCCGTTAATTATTGAGACAGCTAATAAGACATTTTGACTGGTTCAAAAGAGAATATGAGGACCAGAAATATATTTAGTCAGTCAAAGTAATGCCAAAAAAAATTGCTCATAGATGTGAAACTGGTTAATATCCTACAAGGTAAGAAATGGTAATGCCTGGGATTTCTTTTTCTACCACATAGAAGTTAATTGCATCTCTCTTGGGAAAAATTCATTTGCATCCTTGTGGAGTGGAATTATTTACATTCTTCTCAGACAAGAATTATTTGCAGTGCTATTCCTTTTTCAAGTTAACTTCCACCCCATCCTTATAGAGTTGTAAAATAGCATGGTTGAAGAGCTGGCAAGACAAACGACTGCCCATAGGTCAAATTTAGAACACAGCCTGTTTTTATAGAGCCCATAATGCATGGCTTTTACATTTTTTTTTCTTTGTGACAGAGACAGAGAGAAGGACAGACAAATAGGAAGGGAAAGAGATGAGAAGCATCAATTCTTCATTGCAGTGCCTTAGTTATTCATTGATTGCATTCTCATATGTGCCTTGACAGAGAGAAAGGGGGCTACAGCGGAGTAAATGATCCCTTGCTCAAGCCAGCAACCTTGAGCTTTAAGCCCATGACCTTTGGGCTCAAGCCAGCGACCATGGGGTCATGTCTATGATCCCATGCTCAAGCCAATGACCCAGCACTCCAGCCGGTGAACCCGTCCGTGCTCAAGCCAGATGAGCCAGTGCTCAAACTGGATGAGCTCGCACTTAAGCCAGCAACCTCGGGGTTTCAAATCTGGGTCCTCTGCATTCCAGTCTGATGTTCTCTCCACTACACCGCCATGTGCCTAGTCAGGTTACTTTTTTTTCTTTTTTCCTTTTTTTTTTAAGAAGAGGAGGGGAGATAGGGAAACAGACTCTGCATGTGCCCTGACTGGGATCCACTCAGCAGCCTCTATCTAGGGTCAATGCTTGAAACATCCAAGCTATTTTTAGCACTTCAGGCTGACACACTCAGACCAACCCAGCCATCCTCAGCTCCCCAGCTGCCACTTAAACCAATCAAGCCCCTGGCTGCAGGAGGGGAAGAGAGAGAGAAGGAATAGAGGGGTGCGGAGAGAAACAGATGGTTGTTTCTCTTGTGTGCCCCAGACATCCATACACCAGGCTGAAACTCTATACACTGAGCCAACTAGCCAAGGCCAGAATGTCTTATTAAAGCCAGAACTTCAGATGACAAATATTTATTGTCTGTCAGTACTGTGCTGGGCCCTGGGGATACAAGATAAATAAGATACCATCCCTTGTCTCTGGAACCCCTAATACATTGGGAAAGCCTGACAGATAAGCCATAATCACAACACAAGAGAATGTGAGCTATAATAGAAGTGTAACCATTACTTATCACTTTAGTAATGCTGCATAACAACCACAGAACCTCAGTGGCATGCTGCAGTTATTATTTGTTCATAAATCCAGATGGTTATCTAAGTGTTTTGCTTTTTTGACAGGATTTGATTGATACCTGAGAGCCAACTGGAAGCCAGGTGCTCCTGGCTGGAATGACTGGCTCACCTCCATGGGTCTATCACCCTCCAGCAGACTGCTCCTGGCATTTTCATGGTGATAGCAGATGTGTAATTGTATGGCTAGTAGCCACCGCCACCATTACAGCTACCTGGCCCATGCAGGTTCAAATTTGATTAGGACAGACAGTAATGAAACAACAGAGCCAAGAACTGGTGGGCCATTAGCTTTAATCCTAGCTTACACCCGGTTGGCAAGAAATACACACAGTGGGAAAACACTTCCCTTTCCATTCAGGGCTCCCAAAGCCACTGACTTATCCGAGTTTCCTAGAATCAATGGTATCACCTCTCCAGCCTTATTCACCTCTGTTTCCCACCTCCTTCTCTCTGCACAAACTCTGCACAAATTAGCTTCTCCTTCAGCACTCTGCCATCTTGGCTGCTTCTCCTCTCCTCCACGTGGCCTTTCTCTGCTCTCCTCCAGCATGGGCTCCTCTGCCCAATTTTATAGTGTAGAAATCAAAACTTTAATCCAATATACAAACAAGGAAGTCTCTGATACAAAGTCACTTATCTGAGGCATAATGGGATTCTTCGTGAGAGTGCACCACCCCACATCATGCAACAGTCAAGGGTGTGGGGGAAAGCTTAGTCTTAAAATTGAGCCTTAGGTTATAATGACCCTGCCTGCCTCACTATAAGTGAGCAAATATATATATCATATTTACAAACTTATTTGACCAACAGTAATATTTCTTTTTAACTGCATGTTGGGCAAATGAGTTTGTAAAATTTGTGTTTTTTCAGTTTGCTCACTTTTATTGTTAAAAATGGCACTGGGCAACCACATGTGTGCTTGCCCTCAGAGCAGGGCAGTTGATTGTGAATTGCATTCCTGCTTGGGAAGGGCCATTGCTATGCTAATGTGTGCTGGAGGAGGGGTCTTTGTGGGCCCAGGTAGTTTTTTAGAAGGAGGAAGGAGAAGAAGAAAAAGAAGCCAAGATGGAAGGGAGGGAGAGAGTAAGAAGCCCTGTTGGCAGCTGGGGGACCAGAAGTGGCTGAGACTAATGGGGGCCTTTGATTCTAGAAAAAACCATATGAATCAGTGGTTTGGGGAGCCCTGAATGGAAAGAAAGGGAAGTGTTTTTTCTCTGTGTGTGTTTTACTTGTCAGCTGGTTGTGAGGCTAGAATAAAGAAATGGCCCACCATATTTTGGCTCCAATGTTTCTTTACCATTGGCCCGAATCTAATGGGAACCTGCTCCAGCCTGGCTATGACTACGGTGGCCGTGGCCCCTAGCCTTACACTACAGAATACTTAAATTTATAATTTTTGATAAGGTAAAACCATTTCCCCAGGGAAATAATACAGTTTTTCACAAAGACTAAAGGAACAACATCTGTCCTAGGATTCAGGTTTATTTTATGAACTGCCATTCCCTGCCTGTTCACTTGGCAACACTTCTTGGTGATGACCTTGGCTTTGAACCCCAAACCATGCTACAGATAGGGCATGAGACAATTTCAAATAATTAACTCACTGCTGTGCTGGACTGCATAAAACTTACACAACTATAACTGACCTTCAAAGGAATCTGTTAGGCAAATGAGTTTGTAAAATTTGTTTTTTTTTGAGTTTGCTCACTGTAAAGCCAGTAGCCACGGCCACCATCACAGCCGCCTGGTCCACGCAGGTTCACATTTGATTCGGACAGACGGTAATGAAACAATGGAGCCAAGAACTGGTGGGCCATTAGCTTTAATCCTAGCGGGTAAGAAATATACACAGTGGGAAAACACTTCCCTTTCCATTCCAGGCTCCCAAAGCCAATGACTTCTCCGAGTTTTCTAGAATCAAAGGTATCCAACTCACCAGCCTTATGCACCCATCTCCTTCTCTGTTCCCCATCTCCTCTCTACATAAACTCTGCACAAACTGGTTTCTCCTTAAGCACTCCACCATCTTGGCTGCTTCTCCTCTCCTCCACGTGGCCTTTCTCTGCTCTCCTCTCTAATGCTAATCTCTGGAACCAAGAGAGAGCAAACTTCTGGTCTGCTCCATTTCATAGAGTAGAAATCAAAACCTTTAATCCAATATACAAACAAGGAAGTCTCTGATACAAAGTCACTTAGGGTGGAAAAACTTAGTCTTAAAACTAAGTCTTAGGCTATACCAACCCTGCCTGCTTACAGCCTGTCCCCCACAGCCAATGCAAACTATAAGCGAGCAAACATATATATCATATTTACAAACTTATTTGACCAACACTCACTTTTTATTGTTAAAAATGGTGTTGGGCAGCCACGTGTATGCTTGCCCTCAGAGCAGGGCAGTTGACTGCAAATTGCAGATTACCTTCCTGCTTGGGAAAGGTAATTGTTATGCTAATGTTTGCTGGAGGAGGGGATTCACGCCATAAAATTTTAAAAAGAAAAAGAGAAGAAGGAAGAAGGAAGCCATGATGGCAGGAAAGAAGAAACCAGTTTGCGCAGAGAGGAGAAGAAAGAAGGTGTGCAGATGGGTGTTGGTCAAATAAGTTTGTAAATATGATATATGTTTGCTCGCTTATAGTTTGCATTGGGTGTGGGGGATAGGCTATAAGCTGGCAGAGTCGTTATAACCTAAAGCTTACTTTTAAGACTAAGCTTTTCCCCCACACTTTTGACTGATTGCATGATGTGGGGTGGTGCACTCTCATGAGGAATCCCATTATACCTCAGATAAGTGACTTTGTATCAGAGACTTCCTTGTTTGTATACTGGATTAAAGGTTTTGATATCTACACTATAAGAGGAGAGCAGAGAAAGGCCACATGGAGGAGAGGAGAAGCAGCCAAGATGGCAGAGTGCTGAAGGAGAAGCCAGTTTGTGCAGAGAGAAGGAGATGGGGAACAGAGGTGAATAAGGCTGGTTAGGTACAAACCTTTGATTCTAGGAAACTTGGATAAGTCAGTGGCTTTGGGAGCCCTGAATGGAAAGGGAAGTTTTTCCTACTGTGTGGATTTCTTGCCCAACAGATGCAAGCTAGGATTAAAGCTAATGGCCCACCAGTTCTTGATTCCGTTGTTTCATTACCATCTGTCTGAATCAAATGCAAACCTGCACGGGCCAGGCGGCTGTGATGGTGGCCATGGCTGCTGGCTTTACAATGGGGAACCAGAGGTGACTGAGACTGCTGGGGGCCTTTGATTCTAGGAAAAGCTGGAAAATATTCTCCAGCTGTAGAACTGGAGAATGTGTCAGGGTTTTGGAGCCCTGTGTGTATTTACTTGCCAGCCAGTGAGAGGCTAGAATAAAGAAATGACCCAGCATTTTTTTGGTGTAAAGCCAATAGTCACGGCCACAATCACAGCCGCCAGGCCAGTGCAGGCTCGCATTAGATTCGAACAGACGGTAATTGTAAAGCCAGTAGCCACGGCCATCATCACAGCCACCTGACCCTTGCAGGTTCCCATTAGATTCGGACAGTCGGTAATGAAACAACGGAGCCAAGAACTGGTGAGCCATCAGCTTTAATTCTAGCTTGCACCCAGCAGGCAAGCAAAAACACACACTGGGCTCCAAAACCCACTCATTCAGTGCTCACAAAGCTACTGACTTATTCAAGTTTCCTAGAATCAAAGGCTTCTAGCTCACCAGACTTATTCACCTCTATTTCCCATCTCCTTCTCCAGCACAAACTCTGCACAAACTGGCTTCTCCCTCAGCACTCTGCCATCTTGGCTGCTTCTCCTGGCCTCCATGTGGCCTTAATCTGCTCTCCTCTCTAATACCTCAGGAACCAAGAGCAAGCAAGCTACTGGTCTATTTCACTTTATAGTGTAGAAATCCAAACCCTTAATCCAATCTACAAACAAGAAAGTCTCTGATACAAAGTCACCCATCTGAGGCATAATGGGATTCCTCAGGAGAGCGTACCACCCTGCATCATCCAATCAGTCAAGGGTGTGGAGAAAAGCTTACTCTTAAAACTAAGCCTTAGGTTATAACAACCCAGCCTGCTTACATTACAGCCTTTCCCCCACACCCATCCCAAGCATAAGGGCAAATAATATCACCTGGGTGACGGGTTTCCATATGGGCAGTGCCATCTTTAACAAAGTGAGTATATTATATTTTATCTGCCCAACAATCCACCCTTATGCTCACTTTACTACCCACAATCTACACCACTGGCATCCCTGTACAAGGAAATTAGGCACATTACACAAATTACAACTGCATGACAAATCATACAATTTCAACAATTACAAAGGTACACACATTTTACCAGTCTCTGAGCACTTTGCCAAAAGCGCAAAATGTCCTCGGCCTTCTTTCTTGTCGTTAGAAAGGCTTCCCGGGGCAGGGGAGGGCCTCAATCGAAACCGCCCCCAACCTCTATCAGGGTATTTCACATTGTCCAAAATCCGTAAGTCCATTCAACAAAGGAGCCAGTGCTCACTGGGTCATAGTCCAGGAAATCAGTCCACGCACATGAGGTGTTAGCCTCCCCCCTCATTCCTGCCATCCTGGCAGGTCTCACACTGTCCTAAAGAGAAGCAGGTGGCAGTCAGCATTTGCATCTCTGCTCTGGGGAGCATGATGGCATCCACCCCTATGTCCCAAAATCGCAGACCTATCAGCAGCGTAGCTACTCCTTGCTGCTGGGCTCTCACCTTCTGAAGGCTGCATATTTCAACTCCAGCCAGATTCTCCTTATCCTCTAAAGAGGAACTGAAAACATCAGCTCCTGCTGCTGGGCTTGAGCTCCGGGCCACCGCTGGCTTCTGTTCAGCAGGCCTTGCAGCTCCAGCCCCAGCCTCAGCCTCCGCCTCCTGCCACTGCTGGCTCTCCACAACATACAGGCAATCAGCAATTCATGAACCTGTGATTCCTCCTCCGGCAGCTGCTCCATTTCCAGGCAAATCTCACGAACCTGGTCAGCCTCCTCCTGTGCTTGCTTCAGCTCCAGGGTCAGCATCTCTTTCTCCTACTTTCCTCCAGCTGCTTCCGCTGCTCAGTTTGCAGGTCCCGGGCAGCCTCTTCCATAGAGCTCTCAGTTTCCTCACGCATGGCTGTAAAAGTCAGCCAGCCAATAATCCCAAAAAAAACAGCCACAGGGAACCATAACAGCAGCCAGTCCTCTACTCCACTGCTCAAAGGTGGTGGTGGCTCCATACCAATCTGTATTGAATCCTGCCGAATACGCCAAATGTAAAGCCAGTAGCCACAGCCATCATCACAGCTTCCTGACTCGTGCAGGTTCCCATTAGATTTGGACAGTCGGTAATGAAACAGTGGAGCCAAGAATTGGTGAGCCATCAGCTTTAATTCTAGCTTGCACCGAGTGGGTAAGCAAAAACACACACTGGGCTCCAAAACCCACTCATTCAGTGCTCACAAAGCTACTGACTCATCAAGTTTCCTAGAATCAAAGGTTTCTAGCTCACCAGACTTATTCACCTCTATTTCCCATCTCCTTCTCCAGCACAAACTCTGCACAAACTGGCTTCTCCCTCAGCACTCTGCCATCTTGGCTGCTTCTCCTGGCCTCCACGTGACCTTAATTTGCTCTCCTCTCTAATACCTCAGGAACCAAGAGAGCAATCTCCTGGTCTGCCCCACTTTATAGCATAGATTCAAAACCTCAGGAGAGTGCACCACCCCACATCATCCAATCAGTCAAGGGTGTGGGGAAAAGCTTACTCTTAAAACCAAGCCTTAGGCTATAATGACCTGGCCTGCTTACATTACAGCCTTTCCCCTACACCCATCTCAAGCAGAGGGGCAAATAATATCCTGGGTGACAGGCTTCCATGTGGGCAGTGCCATCTTTAACAAAGTGAGCATATTATATTTTATCTTCCCAACATTTGGCTACACTGTTTCTTTACCATCTGCCCGAATTCAATGAGAACCTGCATGTGAATGTCCACGATGGCGGCGGCTACTGGCCATACAGAACCCCAATCATAATGTAAAGAATCTTGGAATTTTGGTGTGAAATGACTCAGAACCAACAGTAACACTGAATGACAATGTCAAGCCTTTCTTGTTATCATCACTGCTAACATTATTGGCCAATGAAAGTTATATGACAAATTCAGAAACAAGGGGCAAGCACATAAAACTCCTTCTAAATGGCAGGAGTTGCAAAGTTCCATGGCAAAGGTTATGGATAAAGGGAGGGAAGGAGGGCAGGAGGGAAGGAAAGAGGGAGGGAAGGAAGAATAGGGCCATTTGTATAATCTACCATAAGAAATATGAAAAAGAAATGCTACAGGTAGAAGCTTAAAATCCAAACAGGAAAATTATTTTAGAAGCTTTTCCATTCCAAAGTCCTAAGATTATGTTTTCTAAATACTATATAAACCAGAAAAAACACTGCCATTCCAAGCAATAAAAAAATAACAAATAAAACATACCGAGCCCTTGCAATGTATCGGTACCTGTGTCACATGCTTCATACACACTAATTCAGCCTTCCTCCTAACAAGTCCAAGACATGTATGATTACTCCAGTTATAGATGAAGAAACTAAAGGTCATATCCAGAGAAAACTTGCTCAAGGCTACATAGCCAGGATTCAGGCACTCTAGAGCCTCTTCTCTGTTGCGGAGACAAAGACTACTCGGAGACCACAAGATGTGCACCGAGGGACTTAGGGGAGACCACCTCACAATCACCTATGCAAGTTTCATGAGACAGTCCTGACTCCCAGTCCTTATAGTATTTATTGATATACACAAAATAGAAGCAGAGACAAGAATGGGAAAGTCAGAAAGCAGAGAAGAGAATGAGGGAATCAGAAAGGGGAACTTCTTTAGAACAAATTAAAAGGCAAGCAAAGTAGCTCAAATGTCCCCAGTATTGATTAATCAGAATAACTAATTCTATCGCTATTGTGCTGTGGTTCAGTACTTTTGTCAGTAAAGCCACTGTGGCCTTTGCCTCAGGGCACTGGCTGGACTCTGTCCTTGTTCTAAATTCCTATTCAGGGCCTCTACACTTCTCTCCTGAGGGATACCATAAAAATTAAAGTTATGCCCATCTACTTGTCCTACCTGTCCGGTAGTTGCCTCTGGGTTGGGTAGTGAAACCCTCCCTGGCCCTGAGCTTTCTGATAGTTGTTAATCTTGCTCAAACCGCACACACCCAAATTCTCGAAACTGTCTGTCCCCAAGGCTATTCCATGAACTGCATGCCCCACCAAACCAGTCGACCATTACCATCCTCCCTACTCTGCAGATATAAAAAACCCAGAAACCCTCCAAGGATGCGCCTTCACAGACTCACATCCCAGGGTCGGTGAACTCGCCCGGAGTCCTCCCAGTAAAGCCTGACTTTTGCTCATTTGGCTGTTTCGGCTCTTCATTCGTTCATCGGCGGCACCCGGCAATCTTTCATTTGGTGCTGAAACCCGGGAGAAGGGCTTTGTGACCCGCCCCGACCCCCAGAGGCCAGAGCGGGAGTCCCCCCTCTCTTTCCCCCTTGCCTCGTGCAGCCCGTCGTTTTGGACTCTGGGTTCCCTACGACCTTGATCGCCAATTGTGAGTAACCTGGTTTCTCTTCCGCTTTCTCTGGTCCTGCGTCTCCACCGGGGTTTCTCGTCCTAGACTCAGCCGAGCCGAGAACCCTCCATCCGCCGACTCCTGGAGTCTTTATAGGGGTTCAATCGGAAGGGACGCCTTTCGGCTGCTCTCCTATCTCTGTCCTGAGACCTCTCATTTAGGTCTCCTGTTGGGAGACGGGTATCTGGAAGGGACGCCTCCCTTATACTCTCTCTCTCCTCCGACGCCTAGGACCAAAAAGCCGGCCAAATTATGGGGAACTCCAAATCCAAAATAGACCCAAAACTCCTCTAGGATGTCTTCTTAAAAATTTTTCCAAATTGGGATACACTCAGACACTTCGCAGGAAGAAACTCGTCTTCCTGTCACAGGTCGCCTGGCCTCAATACACCCTAGATAACCGGTCTTACTGGCCGCCTACGGGTACTTTTGACTTTAACGTCCTCCGGGACCTAGACAATTTTTTGCCGGCACACTGGAAAAGACTCTGAGACCCCATATATTCAGGCTTTCTGGGATCTCCGTTCCTGCCCCATCTCTGCTCCTACTGTTCCACTCTCCAAATTCTTCTAGCCCAGACCTCCCCTCCTCCCAAGTCTTCCTCCCAGGAACCCCCTCCTTACTCTCAACCCGATGACCTTCCCGACCACCTTCTCCTCCTCCGGCTCTCCCCCGGGAGAACCCCCCAGACCCGGGCCAGGCTCCGGCTCCTTCCGCCCTTCCGGCTCCTTCCGCCCCTCTGGTTCCATCTGCCCCACCTCCCACCGACCCTCTCACCTCTCCCATCGCAGCTCATACCAGGTCGCACAGCCCCCAATCGTCATCCGTTGTCCTCGCCCCTCTCCGCGAAGTAGCTGGGGCAGAGGGCCTAGTTCGGGTACATGTCCCCTTTTCCCTCCAAGACCTTTCACAGATTGAGAAACGGCTAGGATCTTTCTCGGCCGACCCCTCAACCTACATTAAGGAATTCCCGTACTTGACTCAGACATATGACCTGACCTGGCATGACATTAAAGTAATTTGTACCTGCACTCTCACCCCTGAGGAACATGAACGTATCCTCACTGCCGCCAGACAGCAGGCAGACAGGGACCATCTAGTGGATGACCAAATCCCCCTTGGCACAAAGGCGGTCCCCGGGGAAGACCCCAATTGGAGTTATCAACCTGGCCAAGGGTCCAACATCCCTCGTCGAAACCTTATGCTCCGATACTTAATCAGAGGTATGGATGCAGTTTCTAACAAGGTTGTAAATTAGGATAAGCTGAGAGAAATTACCCAACTCCCCAAAGAAAACCCAGCCCTTTTCCTAAACCGCCTTCAAGAGGCCCTTGTTCGTTATACCCGCCTAAACCCGCGGTCCCGCAATGGGGCCACAGTCTTAGCCTCTCACTTTATCTCTCAGTCAGCCCCAGATATTAGAAAGAAACTTTAAAAGGCTGAGGAGGGCCCTGAGACTCCCATCCAAGACCTGGTAAAAATGGCTTTTAAAGTGTTTAACGCCCAAGAGGAAACGGCTGAAGCCGCCCGCCAGGAACGGACCCAAGCCTTGGTAGCAGCCCTCCGGCCGGTAGGGGAACTGATGAAAAAGCCAGCCTCCAAGGGAGGACAGCTCACGCCACCAGGCGCCTGCTTCAAATGCGGCAAAGAGGGCCACTGGGCCAAGGCCTGCCCGCAACCAAGGCCCCCCACCAAGCCTTGCCCACAGTGCAAACTAATAGGCCACTGGAAGTCGGACTGCCCAACCCTGGCTCAGCCTCTGGCACCTCAATGCCGGGGAGCTGAGAACCAGGCATTTCCAGTCTCAGAACTGCTGGGCTTAATGGACAACTGAGGGGGCCCTGGCTCTTCAACTCCGGTTACCCTCACCAAGCCCAGGGCTACGCTCCAGGTAGCGGGTAAGTCTGTTTCCTTTTTAAAATAGACACAGGGGCTACCTACTCTGTCCTTCCCTCTCATTCGGGCCTTACAGTTCCTTCCCAGGTCTTGGTCATGGAAATCGATGGCTCACCCTCAAACCCCCCCCCCCCCCCGGCAGACGACCCTCCTTAACTACCCTTTCTCTCACTCCTTCCTAGTCATACCCTCCTGCCCAGTCCCCCTCCTGGGGAGAGACATTCTGTCCAAACTCCGGGCAAGCATTTCATTCTCCCCCAGGCAAGCCTTCCTATTAGCACTGGTGCCAGATCCCGACCTTGGGCCTGACTCGGACCCCAGAGTCCAGCTTCTACCTGGAGTCGACCCTAAGGTCTGGGATACGGATACCCCCACTGTAGCCTCCCTACAGAGACAAATAACTTCTCTCGCCCAAGTCTCGTTACAGAACCGGGGAGCCCTGGACCTGCTTACGACCAAGCACAGGGGCACCTGTGTCGTCCTGCAGGAAGAATGTGGCTACTACATCAACGAATCCGGCCTTGTAGAGACCAGGGTAGAAGCCCTCCACAAACTCAGCTCTGATCTCCAGAAGCAAAAATTCTCAGCAGCAGCCTCATCTTGGTGGAACTCCTCCATGTATTCTTTATTAGCTCCACTCATAGGACCCATTTTCATAATTGGACTAATCTTACTGATTACCCCTTGTCTTTTTCGCTTCCTGCAGACCCAATTTCAGGAAATCACCAGGATAGCGGTCAACCAGATGATGCTGCAACATTACCAACCCCTGCCCACCATAGCGGATACGGACTGCTCTGGCTCTTTCCTACCCCTCCCCTAACGACGCCCCCATACAGCAGGAAGCAGCCAGAAAGACCACGTCACCCCACTCCCTATACCAAAGAGCCAGGAATGTCCGGTAGTTGCCTCTGGGTTGGGTAGTGAAACCCTCCCTGGCCCTGAGCTTTCTGATAGTTGTTAATCTTGCTCAAACCGCACACACCCAAATTCTCGAAACTATCTGTCCCCAAGGCTGTTCCATGAACTGCATGCCCCACCAAACCAGTCGACCATTACCATCCTCCCCCCTCTGCAGATATAAAAAACCCAAAAACCCTCCACGGATGCGCCTTCACAGACTCACATCCCAGGGTCGGTGAACTCGCCTGGAGTCCTCCCAGTAAAGCCTGACTTTTGCTCATTTGGCTGTTTCGGCTCTTCATTCGTTCATCGGCGGCACCCGGCAATCTTTCACTACCATTCCTTACTAAAAAGGGCTGTGTCATGTTTTTCACATCGGTGCACATCTCAATCATTTTTGGTCAAATGTAGAGTGCCAGGAATTAAAATTTCAGTAAGTGAACCACCAAGAATGAATTACAACACAGGTCAGCCACAAAATCACCTTCGTGTATTTTTAGGGCCATTGTATACTAACAGACAAGGAGGCAAGGCCTATTTGTCATCCTTTTCCTGAAATACTAAATTTCAAAATTGCTGATGTCATTTGTGTTGTGTCAGTTGCAATACACATTCAAGTAATCCTGAAAAGTCTAATAATTACACTGGGGAACAATTTTTTTTTTCATTTTCTGTTGCATGAAGTTTGAGAACTGTTTCTTTATATTTCTGCATTGCTGATTCCAAATTTGAAATTGGTAAACGCTCTACTTTTTATGCAATTTTAATTTCTTTTTGTTATAGTTAATGGCATGCATTGGTTTTTAAATTGGAGTTAAAGGGCAACGACTCTTGGATTGAACATAACGACAAGGCAATTAATATTTTACAAACATCACTTTTACATAATTGTAGTTGCTTTTAAATGTAAAATATTATTATCTGATAAAAAAAACACCCTCTTATTCTGTTTTAAGATTTAATCATGGCTTCTTCGAGTAGGCATTAATGTAAGATTAGTCCTGACACCTTCTGTTATATATGTGGCTGTTACACACTTACTTCAACATCAAAGGTGCAATATTTCATCATTTGTGACATGTGCATATATTGCCTATTTTCAAGTTCCCCTTGGCGATCAAGACAAGAATTGGGCTCCTCATATTGTGTGTCATAATTGTTAGGAAATGCTTTGTGACTGGACAAAAGGAAAATGGAAAGGAATGCCTTTTGGTATTCCCATGGTTTAGTGTGAACCTAAGGACCACAGCAGTGACTGTTATTTCTGTCTGATCCTTACAAAGGACATTGGCAAGAAAAAACGGCATATGATCACATATCCTAATATTTCCTCAGCAATATGACCTATCCCACACTCTGAGACACTCCCAGTTCCAGTTTTCAATGGTTTTATTTTATCTAAGGACAAAGAAAGTAAACATGGTGATCAAGTGTATTTTGATAAGATGCATGAGGAAATGGTTGTAGAATCTGAAGGGTCTTCTTCTGATGCCAAGCAGTCATTAACCCCTCAGCAGTTTAGCCAACCCAAATTGAATGACTTAGTAAGAGATTTGGGCCTATCAAAGAAAGCAGCTGAGTTATTAGCCTCCAGGCTTCAAGAAAAGATTGTACTTCATTGGTCAGCTAAAGTATCCCATTTCAGGAAGTGTGAACAAATTTTTGTGGACTTTTTTTCCAAAGAATAATACTTTGTTTAATGTCATGATATCAGTAGTCTTCTCAGCCAGTTAGGTATTAGCACTTAGAGTCCAACAGAATGGTAGCTATTTCTTGACAGCTCTAAATGGAGTCTGAAATGTGTTCTTCTACACAACGGTAATGTTTATGCAGCGGTTCCAATTGGTTATTTAACTCATCTGTGAGAAAAATATAATGACATAAAAATTGTCCTCGACTTACTGAAGTATGAGGAGCATAACTGAATCATTTGTGTGGATCTTAAAATGGTAAATTTCTTGCTAGGACAATAGAGAAGTTTCACAAAGTATCCTTGCTTTCTGTGTTTGTGGGACAGCTGAGCTCGGGAGAAACACTGGACACAGAAGGAGTGACTGAAACGTGAAGTTCTGGAAGTAGGGATGCAAACCATTGTGAATGAACCTATAATTAATCAAGACAGGATCATTTTTCCCCCACTTCACATCAAACTTGGCTTAAGGAAGCAGTTTGTTCAGGCTTTGAATAGAGAGAGTGAATGCTTTCAGCATATTATTTCTGCTTTTCCTGCCTTGTCTTTCGAGAAGATAAAAGCAGGTGTATTCGATGGACCTCAAATTCGAACCCTCATCCGTGGTGAAGAATTTGCCAGGAAAATGAATAAAAAGGAGAAAGCAGCATGGCAGTCTTTTGTGGCAGTTACAAAGAACTTCCTTGGCAACAATAAAACAGAAAACTATGAACTTCTGGTTCAAAGGATGCTGTTGGTTTCCCGTGACATTGGATATAACATGAGCGTTAAGAATCACTTCCTAAACAGTCACCTTGATAAGTTTCCCAAAAATCTTGGAGCTGTTAGTGATGAACAGACTACTGCTGGAGCATCAAACAAGATTGTCCTCAACAAGGACACAAACGCAAGAGCTACAAATGCAAATTTTTGCCTGAATAGAATTTAAATAAGTTTTGCACAAATTTTATGATTAAAATAAGTGTTTTAATATGTTCTATTTCAAAATTGTAGACAAATTCTGATGCAATCATATTTTTTAGTATATTAGTGTATTTACTGCATTATAAAAATTATTATATTTTCACAAAGATGATGTCCAAGAAGACATTCTACTTCATTATGTTAAACTAAATGTTGAAAATTTTACAATAAGATGAAAACATAAAATCTTGAATTGTGCCTGACCAGTGGTGGCACAGTGGATAAAGCGTCGACCTGGGAACACTGAGGTCGCCGGTTCAAGACCCAGGACTTGTCTGGTCAAGGCGCATATGGGAGTTGATACTTCCTGCTCCTCCCCCCTTTCTCTCTCACTCTCTCTCTCCTCTCTAAAATAAATAAATAGTAAATAAATAAATTTTTTTAAAAATCTTGAATTGCAAAAAAACTGTAGCTTACAGAGAAAAACTAATTCAGATTTGAGATAAGCACACTCGAATTATGTAAGAACAAGTGTTTTTGTAGATGCAACAAAAATTTTGTTCCCCAATGTTATGTGCCAACCAAAGATGAGGGCTGTGTTTTTTCATTCAATATATCATGCATTTTTTAATAAGGTGACTGTAAAGCCAGTAGTCGCGGCCAGGATCACAGCTGCATGACCCGTGCAGGTTCGCATTGGATTCGAACAGTCAGTAATGAAACAATGGAGCCAAGAACCGGTGAGCCATCAACTTTAATTCTAGCTTGCACCCGGCAAACAAGCAAAAACACACACTGGGCTCCAAAACCCACACATTCAGTGCTCACAAAGCTACTGACTTATCCGAGTTTCCTAGAATCAAAGGCTTCTAGCTCACCAGACTTATTCACCTCTGTTCCCCATCTCCTCCTGCACAAACTCTTCCTCAGCACGCTGCCATCTTGGCTGCTTCCTCTCCTCCATGTGGCCTTAATCTGCTCTCCTTTCTCATACTAAGCCCCGGAACCAAGAGCCAAGAGAGAGGTCAAGTTACTGGTCTCCCCACTTTATACTGTAGAATCAAAACCTTTAATCCAATTATACAAACAAGGAAGTCTCTGTATAATGGGATTCCTCAGGAGAGTGCACCACCCTACATCATCCAATCAGTCAAGGGTGTGGGGAAGAGCTTACTCTTAAACTAAGCCTTAGGCTATAATGACCCGGCCTGCCCACAGCCTGTTACAGAACACACATTAATATCAACGAACTTCCATGTGGGCAGCACCATCTTTAACAAAGTGAGCATAATATATTTTATCTGCCCAACAATCCACCCTTATGCTCACTTTACTACCCACAATCTACACCACTGGCATCCCTGTACAAGGAAATTAGGCACATTACACAAATTACAACATGACAAATCATACAATTTCAACAATTACAAAGGTACACACATTTCACCAGTCTCTAAGCATTTTGCCAAAAGTGCAAAATGTCCTTGGCCTTCTCTCTTGCCATTTGAAAGGCTTCCCGGGGCAGGGGGACAGCCTCCATCAAAGCCACCCCTCACCCCCATCAGGGATTTTCACATTGTCCAAAAACCATAAGTCCATTCAACAAATGAGCCAGTGCTCACTCGGGTCGTAGTCCAGGAAATCAGTCCACACATATGGAGTGTTAGCCTCCCCCCTCATCTCTGCCATCCTGGCAGCTCGTACACTCTCCCAAAAAGGAGCACATGGCCATGGCAGTCAGAATTTCCATCTCTGCTCTGGGGAGCATGATGGCATCCAACCCTATGTCCCAAAATTGCAGACCTACCAGCGTTGTAGTAGAAGCTCCTTGCTGGTGGGCTCTCACCTTCTGGAGACTGCAGATTGCAACTCCAACTTGATTCTCCTCATCCTCCAAAGAAAAACTGAAAACACCAGCTCCTGCTGCTGGGCTTGATCTCCGGGCCACCGCTGCCTTCTGCTCAGCAGACCTTGCAGCTCCAACCCTGGTATAAAGCCAGTAGTCGCGGCCACTATCACAGCAGCCCGACCCATGCAGGTTCGCATTAGATTCGAACGGTCGGCAATGAAACACAGGAGCCAAAAACTGGTGAGCCATCAGCTAAAAACTGGTGAGCCATCAGCTTTAATTCTAGCTTGCACCCAGCAGGCAAGCAAAAACACACACTGGACTCCAAAACCCACACATTCAGTGCTCACAAAGCTACTGACTTATCCGAGTTTCCTAGCATCAAAGCTTTCCAGCTCACCAGACTTATTCGCCTCTGTTCCCATCTCCTCCTGCACAAACTCTTAACAAACTGGCTTCTCCTTCAGCACTCTGCCATCTTGGCTGCTTCTCCTGGCCTTCACGTGGCCTTACTCTGCTCTCCTCTCTTCTACTAACCTCAGGAACCCAGGAACCGAGAGAGAGATCAAGCTACTGGTCTCTCCCACTTTATAGCATAGATAATCCAAACCTTTGATCCAATTATACACACAAGAAAGTCTCTGTATAATGGGATTCTTCAGGAGAGTGCACCACCCCACATCATCCAATCAGTCAAGGGTGTGGGGAAAAGCTTACTCTTAAAACCAAGCCTTAGGCTATAACAACCTGGCCTGCTTACATTACAGCCTTTCCCCCACACCCATCCCAAGCATAAGGGCAAATAATATCATCTGGGTGATGGGCTTCCATGTGGGCAGCTCCATCTTTAACAAAGTGAGCATATTATATTTTATCTGCCCAACACCTGGCCTCAGCCCCGGTCCTGGCCTCAGCTCCGGCCTCGGCCTCAGGCCTGGCCTCATGCCGCTGCTGGCTCTCTGCAACATCCAGGGCAATCTCCAACTCACCAACCTGTGATTCCTTCTCCAGCGTCTGCTCCATTTCCAAGTGAATCTCGCAAAGCTGGTCAGCCTCCTCTGGTGCTTCCTCCAGCTCCATGTCGGCATCTCTTTCTCCCACGTTTCCTCCAGCTCCTTCCGCTGCTCAGTTTGCAGGTCCTGGGCAGCCTCTTTCATAGAGCTCTCGGTTTCCTCACACATGGCTATAAAAGTCGGCGAGCCTACAGTCCCCAAAAAAACAGCTATGGGAAACCAAAACAGCAGCCAGTCCTCTACACCACCGCTCCAAGGTGGTGGTGGTTCCATGCTGATCTGTATCGAATCCTGCCACAGACTACTCCAAATGTAAAGCCAGTAGTCGATGCCGCTATCACAGCAGGCTGACCCACACAGGTTCACATTAGATTCGAACAGTCGGTAATGAAACACAGGAGCCAAAAACTGGTGAGCCATCCGCTTTAATTCTAGCTTGCACCTGGCAGGCAAGCAAAAACACACACTGGGCTCCAAAACCCACACATTCAGTGCTCACAAAGCTACTGACTTATCCGAGTTTCCTAGAATCAAAGGTTTCTAGTTCACCAGACTTACTCACCTCTGTTTCCCATCTCCTCCTGCACAAACTCTTAACAAACTGGCTTCTCACTCAGCACTCTGCCATCTTGGCTACTTCTCCTCCACATGGCCTTAATCTGCTCTCCTCTCTAATACCAACCTCAGGAGCCAAGAACCAATTGAGAGAGAGCAAGCTACTGGTCTCTCCCACTTTATAGCATAGACTCAAAACCTTTAATCCAATTATACAAACAAGGAAGTCTCTGTATAATGGGATTCCTCAGGAGAGTGCACCACCCTACATCATCCAATCAGTCAAGGGTGTGGAGAAGAGCTTACTCTTAAACTAAGCCTTAGGCTATAATGACCCGGCCTGCCCACAGCCTGTTCCTGGAAGAAAACACATTAATATCAACAAACTTCCATGTGGGCAGCGCCATCTTTTAACAAAGTGAGCATATCATATTTTATCTGCCCAACAGTTGGTCACCTTAATTTTTAATGAAACTATTTCACTTCTCATGTTTGAAAAACTATAGCCTAAGTTTTTGTCCCTATCACATTATTTTATTTGGAGTAGTCCCTTGCCTGCCTTTGCTGACACCTTCAAGATACAGGGAAGAAAGAAGTCAAGTACATAGACATGAACATTCAGGGTCGTTTGGTATTGACTTGCCATCAGAGAAACTTCCTGACCCTAAAGGATTGGACTTGGACTTGGTACAACCCATTTGGTTTCCCTCCTGAAATACACAGTTTTCCATCTTTCCAGGAGTCAGCTCCCATCAATGTCTGGCATGGAATAAAAAACTCAAAAAATCAAACAAAACCTTGCCTCAACAATCCTGTCAAATTCTCCACTGGAACTTCTAAAATGGCCCACTTTTCAAAGTGACATAACAATCAATGAGCCATTTAGTGATTTAGCTGGAACTATAAAGCCCAGGCTATTTATCCATAAACCTTTCCATAAAGTAAAAAAAAAACAAAAACAAAAAACCTCAGCAAGGAGACACAAGAAGGAGAACTTTTCCTTAGGATCTACATCAAAGATAGCAAAGGGTTTCACCTCACGTGACAACTTCAGTTAGGTGGTAATTCTGCCACAAGCACAGTGTTAAGAACAATTTTGAGGTCATGTCCAGAGATAACGGGAAATGTGTGCAATCCATTAGTAATGTCTGCTTAGTTATACCGTTAGAAGCAGCAGCTTCGGTACCACCCTGGCTTTGTTCTTCCTAATGTCATAGTTGTGTAATAGTTTATCGATCTAGAGTTATCCAGTATGTTTTATTATATATGATCAATAAAAAAGTATCTTTTGATGCCCAACATAACTAATGGCATTAAAGAAATTACAGTAGATCTTAGTGTCTCTCCATAATGGACCACTACTCAGAAAAGTGATCTAGAGCTCTTTCCCTAAACAAATATGTAAGAAATTCATAACATGCTTTTATATATTTATTGTTCATATCCAAGCTCCATAGAATTGGCTTCACCTTGTTGGATTTCTCTTTAAAAATAAATCATTGGGGCCTGACCTGTGGTGGCACAGTGGATAAAGCGTCAACCTGGGAACACTGAGGTCGCCAGTTCAAAACCCTGCACTGGTCTGGTCAAGGCACATATGGGAGTTGATGCTTCCAGCTCCTCCCCCCCCCTCTCTCTCTCACTCTGTCTCCTCTCTAAAATGAATAAAATAAAAATTAAAAAAAAAAACTTTAAAAAAAATAAATAAATCATTGGGGAATTGTCATACTTCTGTGAATTCTCTGAGCATACGTATTAAAATTTTGATTGCTCTCCTGTTAAATAAATCATTGTGGGGTTTTTTTCCTATTTTCTCCCAAAAGAAATTGAATGCTATAAAATGACTACATAACCACAGCTTTCTGCAGCCCAGAATCAAATCAGTGGCATTCTACTAGGCACATGGTCAGTCAGTACCGAGAGTCTTGTTCAATAAAAGCATTGCACCCCGTAGCATGACTCCAAGGACCATATCAGATCATTAGGTAGAAATTTACTGCCTTTATTGTCAGGTACCTTCTTAAAGTTCAAAAATAATAGTTGTTCCAACAAGTTAGCAATTATTGTACATCTTCCCTTATCACCTTGTAGAGCCGTGGAAAAAGAAACAATCTTACTGAGTGATGTCTGCAGAGACCTGGGACCCAGTGGTGTTTTGTGCCTTAAGCAAAGGTTGGAGCACAATTGCAATTCAAAAATCAAATTATTGAAAAGAAAGGGAAAAAGAAGCCATCGGTTTTTGTTTTTTTTTTCTCCTTTTCTCCTTTTCCTTATCCTTTAGTGCCATCTCGAGGATTTTGTAAGAACAGCTCAAAATAAAGCCAAGATCTTCAACAAAACATGGAGGTCTGGAATTCTAAGCAAGAACTCACCCAACTTCACCTGATGCAAAGCAGAGAGCCACTGGGGCACAAGGGCCCTGCTGGTACCTAGCAAGGTCGTCCTGGGTGGGCTTCTTTGGAGTATCTTCATAGTCGCCACAATAAATGTGCAGGAAAGAAATTTTAAGCCTAAAGAAAGGTTTAAGGAGTTTTTTGAGCCAGGGATTTTGGGGGCTAGTCCTGGAAGAAAAAATCTCAAGGGATTAAGGAAATGCTCTAGGGAATAGCAGTTTTGCAGTTTATTTTATATATTAGCATCCAAAGACAAGATGTAAAACAAGTTACATGAAACACATTGGTGGCAGATTAAGAAGGTGGGAGAAAGCAAAGCGGGGAAATCTCTAGGACTGGTTAAAAATTAAAATTAAGAAATAAATGTTTCTTTCATATTGGTGGGTGCAAGATAGTTACCATCTAACATACATAGTTACAGGGGGTTGTGGGTAAAAAATAATAATGAAGAATATTAGAATTGTCTCACCCTGTTCTTTATAGGTCTGGAGAAGAAATTATTCTGACATTTTAAGTATATTATTCTAGATGAACAAAAATAGTGGATAGGGTTGTTCAAGGTACTGATAAATCTAACATATAAGCCTTAGGATGTGACTTTCCACCATAACATGGAAATGAGAACAGGCATTTCCAGAGTTTTTATTTTTAAGACAAATTGTAATTCCAGGTTTTTTACTGCAACCTCCTTTAAATGAAGGCTAACGTTTTTTTAAGTGAGAGGAGGGGAGATAGTAAGACAGATTCTTCATATGCCCTGACCGGGGTAGATGCTAAAATCAACTGAGCTGTTTTTAGTGCCTGAAGCTGATGCTAGGACCAACAGAGCTATCCTCAGTGCCCGGAGCCAACGCTTGAACCAATCAAGCCACTGGCTGCAGGAGAGGAAGAAAGAGAGATACAGTGGTACCTTGAGATTTGAGCAGACCAACATACTTTTTAAGATACGAGCTGCGACTTGGTCCGTATTTTTGTTCGAGATCCGAGCGAAATTCCGAGATACGAGTAGTGATTCGGGAAGCTGCCACTAGTTGGCACATTGGTGCACGGGTCCAGTATCGGCAGCACAACACCATCATCTCATTCTTTCTCACGTGTTACCACAGAATCAAGTTGAATCTCATGCACTGTACTCGTTCTTGCATCATTTTTGAACTTTTTACTAACTTTCTTTGGGTGCTATCATGGGGCCGAAGAAAGTGAGTGTAAAGGACAGTGATGAGAAGAAGAAGAGAATGATGCCGATAGAAGTAAAGCAAGAAATAATAGTAACACATGAGCGTGGTGTACGAGTGATTGAACTGGCAAGGCTGTACGACCGCAATACATCTACAATTTGTACCATCCTTAAACAAAAGGATGCCATCAAAAGCACAAATCCAGCTAAAGTAATTACAATTCTGTCCCAATTAAGGACAAATATCCATGAAGAAATGGAGAAGCTTCTGCCGGTGTGGGTGAAAGAGAAAGAGCTGGCAGGAGATACAGTGACGGAGACTGTAATATGCAAAAAGGTACGTATTATTTATGGTGACTTGAAGAAGAAAGAACCATAAACCTCAAAAGAGGCAGCAGACGATACATTTAAGGCAAGTCACGGCTGGTTTGAAAATTTTAAGAAGAGATCTGGCACCCACTCGGTGGTGAGGCATGGTGAAGCTGCGAGTGCTGACGTCAAGGCAGCTGAGGAGTACATCGCATGTTTTGCTGCGCTTATCACAAAGGAAGGCTACATCCCCTAACAAGTGCTCAACTGTGACAAAATAGGATTGTTTTAGGGAAAAAATGCCCCAGAGGACTTTCATCACTGCAGAGGAGAAGAAGCTGCCAGGCCATAAACCCTTGAAGGACAGTCTGACCCTTGCATTGTGTGCAAATGCTAGCAGGGACTGTAAAGTAAAGCCACTGCTAGTGTATCATTCCAAAAATTCTCGAGACTTTAAGACTCACAAATTCTTAAAGAAAAACTGCAGGTAGCCTGACCAGGCAGTGGCACAGTAGATAGAGCGTCGGACCCAGATTGGAGACCCCGAGGTCACCAGCTTAAGCGTGGGCTCATCTGGTTTGAGCAAAGCTCACCAGCTTGGACCCAAGGTCGCTGGTTCGAGCAAGGGGTTACTTGGTCTGCTGAAGGCCCGTGGTCAAGGCACATATGAGAAAGCAATCAATGAACAACTAAGGTGTCACAACGAAAAACTAATGATTGATGCTTCCCATCTCTCTCCATTCCTGTCTGTCTGTCCCTATCTGTCCCTCTCTTTGTTTCCGTAAAAAAAAGAAGAAGAAGAAGAAAGAAAAAGAAAAACTGCAGGTTATGTGGCACGCCAATGCTAGGGCAAGGATTACGCAGCAGTTTTTTATTGAATGGGTAAATCTCGTCTTTGGTCCTGCAGTGAAGAAATATCTTCAAGAAAATGAACTCCCGATGAAAGCGTTACTAATCCTTGATAATGCTGCAGCCCACCCACCTGGTCTTGAAGATGACATTCTCAATGAGTTCAAATTTATGAAAGTCCTCTACCTCCCACCCAACATGACTTCAATCTTGCAACCTATGGATCAGCAGGTCATTTCCAAGTTTAAAAAGCTTTACACAAAGCATTTGTTCTGCCACTGCTTTGAGGTGACTGAGAATACAATTCTAACCCTTGGAGAGTTTTGGAAAGATCACTACAACATCATGATATGTTTATACATTATTGACTTGGCATGGCAAGAGGTTACAAGAAGAACCTTGAACTCGGCATGGAAAAGGTTATGGCCTGATGTTGTTGCAGACAGGGACTTCAAAGCATTCGAACCAGAGACTGAGACTGAGATAGAAGCGTTGGAGAGATTGTGTCCTTTGGAAAGTCGATGGGTCTGGAGGTAGATGAGGGTGACGTAAACAAGTTCATCGAGGACCATGAGGAGGAACTCTCAACTGAGGAGTTAAAGGAGCTACAGATGATACAACATACAGAGCTTCTGCAAGAGATTAGTAGTGAGGCCTGACCAGGCGGTGGTGCAGTGGATAAAGCGTTGGACTGAAATGCGGAAGACCCAGGTTCAAGACCCTGAGGTCGCCAGCTTGAGCAAGGGCCCATCTGGCTTGAGCAGAAAGCTCGCCAGCTTAGACCCAAGGTCGCTGGCTCCAGCAAGGGGTGGCTCAGTCTGCTGAAGGCCCGCGGTCAAGACATGTGTGAGAAAGCAATCAATGAACAACTATGGTGTCGCAACAGCAACGAAAAACTAATGATTGATGCTTCTCACCTCTCTCCATTCCTGTCTGTCTGTCCCTATCTATCCCTCTCTCTGACTTTCTCTCTGTCCCTGTAAAAATAAATTAATTAATTAATTTAAAAAAAAAGAGAGATTAGTAGTGAGGAGGAGGTAGAGTCAGAGGAAGTGATTTCTACAAGTGAAATTAAAGACATGCTGGCAATGTGGGAGAAGCTTTCAAGTTTCATTGAAAAGAAACACCCAGAAAAAGTTTCAACTGGTCGTGCTTTAGTACTTTTTAGTGAGACTTGTTTGTCACATTTCTATAACATTTTAAAAGGCAGGCAAAAGCAAACCTCTTTGGATAGATTTTTATTCAAAAGTCCTGCAAGTGAAAGTGCCGAAAGTGCAGCCAAAAAGGCAAAAACAGGTGATGATTAAATGAAAAATACGTAATGTTGAGCTTAGGTTAAGTTTAAAGTTAAGAAAGTGCATTTTTTTTACAATTAAGTGTTTGTAGTTTCATTTTAAGTAAAGAAAGTGCAGCCAAAAAGGCAAAAACAGGTGATGATTAAATGAAAAATACGTAATGTTGAGCTTAGGTTAAGTTTAAAGTTAAGAAAGTGCATTTTTTTTACAATTAAGTGTTTGTAGTTTCATTTTAAGTAAAGAAAGTGCCCTTTTAGTTTTGTTTAAAGTAAAGAAAATGCAGTTTTAGTTTACATTTAGTGTTAAGAAAGTGCAGTTTTAGTTTACGTGTCTACAGTGCCTGCATCCCTTCCTCCCTCCCTCCTCCTCTGCCATTCACCTCTGTTAACCGCACTCGTCTGTCTCCAATGTAAGAATACAGTACTAAATAACACTTTTTTCTTTTATTTCATATATTTTGTTATGCATTGGTAAAGAATACATGTGTGTTTCTTAATTAAAAACATGTCTTTCTTCATAATTTAGGATGGTTTGGGGATGTTTCACAGGGCTGGAACAGATTAAATCTATTTCAGTTATTTTAAATGGGAGAAATTTGTTTGATATATGAGTTGACTGACTTAAGAGCTCGGTTACAGAACGAATTAAACTCATATCTCGAGGTACCACTGTAGCTGCTTCTCTTGTGTGCCCTGGCTGGCAATCGAACCTGGGATGTCCATACCCTGGGCCAACACTCTGTCTGCTGAGCCAACTGGCCAGGATCAAGGGCTAACAATTAAAAATGACTGTACAGCCTGACCAGGTGGTGGCACTGTGGATAGAGAATCAGACTGGGATGTGGAGGACCCAGGTTCAAGGCTCCAAGATTGCCAGCTTGAGCACAGGCTCATCCGGTTTGAGCATGGGCTCACCATATTAAGCAAAGGGTCACTTGCTTGAGCATGGGATCATAGACATGACCCTATGGTCACTGGCTTGAGCCCAAGGTCACTGGCTTGAGCAAGGAGTCACTCAGTCTGCTGTAGCTCCCGCCTCCCCGGTCAAGGCACATAGGAGAAAGCAATCAAAGCGGCTAAGGAGCCACAACAAAGAACTCATGTTTCTCATTTCTCTCTCTTCCTGTCTGTCCCTATCTGTCCCTCACTCTGACTCTCTCTGTCTCTGTCAAAAAATAATAATAATAATAATAAAATAAAAATGACTGTACAAACCATAAAGTGGAGCAGTGTACCTAATCCAGCCCTCGTGCCTCCAGGGCCTCTGGCTAGGATAGGAAATAAATCAAAAGGGAAAGATCTCCTCATGAACTAACTATACCAATCAAAGAATGCCACAGAACCAACCCATGAAAGTGGGGCATATTTTTGACAAAGAGAAGGAGAATTTTCCAGTTTAGAAGAGTCACTCATCAAATGGGAAAATACAATCAAACATCTTCAAGGCCTTTCCAAACCTGAGCTAAGGTGAGGCATAAAGAGGCAGGCTTGGAGATGGGGGAGACCACATGGAAGGAATGTGGGTGGCCTCCAGGAGCTGAGAGTCCCTGTCAGACCTCAGCTGACAGCCAGCAAGGAAACAGGGGCCTCAGTCTATGACAGCAAAAAACTGAGTTTTATCAACAACTTGAATGGATTTGGGAGTAGACCTTTTTCCCAGAGCCCCCAAACAAGAGTCCAGTCCTACAGATAACTGATGTGGGCCTAAGCCCGTGATGGCGAACCTATGACACGAGAAGTATGGGACCGCATGCCGAGAAGGACGTTTCATCCTCGGCTTGGGCATGGCCAGGTGCAGTAGCCAAGGTTAAAACATTTGCTGTAGTGTAGACACTCTGTGCTGGAGGTTGTAGGCCAAAACAACAGAACTCCGGCACAGAGCGTCTAGTTCTGGGACTTCCGGTTAGGCTGTTTTTCTCGAAGTGACACACCACCCAAGTTATGCTCGGTTTTTTGGCGAATTTTGACACACCAAGCTCAAAAGATTACCCATCACTGGCCTAAGCAGAAAACATGGCTAAGCCTGCCCATACTTCTGACCTAAAATTATGAAATAATAATAAAAGGAATAATTTATTGTTTAGCAACAGAAAACTAATAAAAACAGCAAGGAGGCCAAATGGCAGGAGTGAAGTAAGCAACGGAAGTTTTCAAGAAGATAAAATCTGAGGGCTGGCTGAAAGCCAGGAAATGGAAGGCTTTCTGTGTTGTAGTCATGCCATTGAATTTCCAGTGAATGAGGTGGGACATCCCTGGAAGATCCGAGCAGATGAAATATGACCTTGACATGCTCCTGAGAGCTCAGCACTGCTTGATGAACTGACATCCAGAGAAAGCAACTTCACTGATAGGATTCCCAATGACCTCCAGTGGTACTAGCAAACACTTACTTTTTTTAGTTGATGAGGTTTTTTTTCATTCTTTAGTTGTTGGTTATTTTTAATTTATTGAGGTGACACTGGTTCATAAAACTATATAGGTTTCAGTAAAATTCCTTAATACATCATCTGCATATGGTATGTTCACCACCACAAGTCAAGTCTCTTTCCATCATGATTTATCCCCCTTTATTTTCTTCTACCTCCTTCCACCCCCTTTCTCTCTGGTAATCACCATACTGTTATCTGGGTCTGTTTTTTTTTTTTCTTTCTGCTTAATCCCTTCACCTTTATAACCTCCAGCCCCCTAACCCCTCTCCCCTCTGACAGCTGTCAGTCTATTCTCTGTATCTATGAATCTCTTTCTATTTTGTTATTTTGTTCATTAGATTCTACATATGAATGAAATCATATGGTATTTGTCCTCTGACTGCCTTATTTCACTTAGCATGATACTCTCCAAGTCCATCCATGCTGTCACAAAAGGGAAGATTTTCTTCTTTTTTACAACTGAGTAGTATTTCATTGTGTAAATGTACTACTGCTTTTTTACCCACTCATCTACTGATGGGCATTTGGGCTGCTTCCAGATCTTGGCTATTATAAATAACGTTGCAATGAATATAGGGGTGTGTATATTCTTTCAAATTAATGTTTCAGGTTTCTTCAGATATATTCCCAGAAATGGCATTGCTGGGTCATTAGACAGTTCCATTTGTAATTTTTTTGAGGAATCTCCATACTGTTTCCACAGCGGCTGCACCAATCTGCATTCCCACCAACAGTGCACAAGGGTTCCCTTTTCTCCACATCCTCGCCAGCACTTGTTGTTTAATGATTTATTGATGATAGTCATTCTGACAGGTGTGAGGTGATATCTCGTTGTGGTTTTAATTTGCGTTTCTCTGATGTTAGTGGCATTGAGCATCTTTTCATGTCTATTGGCCATCTGTCTGTCCTCTTTGGAGAAGTGTCTTCAGGTCCTTTGCCCAGTTTTTATTGGATTGTTTGTTCTTTTGGTGTTAAGTTGTACACGTTATTTATAAATTTTGGATATTAACCCCTTATCAGATGTATTACTGGCAAATATATTCTCCCATTCAGTGGGTTTTCTTTTCATTTTGTTGATGGTTTACTTTGCTGAGCGAAAGCTTTTTAGTTTGATGTAGTTCCATTTGTTTAATTTTTTTGTTGTTGTTTTCCTTGCCTAAGGAGACATATCAGAAAAAGAATATTGCTCTGAGAAATGTCCGAGATTTTACTGCTGATGTTTTCTTCCAGGATTTTATGGTTTCAAGTCTTATGTTTAAGTCTTTAATCCATTTTGAGATTATTCTTATGTATGGTGTAAGGAGGTGGTCTAATTTCATTTTACTTATGTTTCTGTCCAATTTTCCCAACACCATTAATTGAATAGCCTATCTTTACCCCACTGTATATTATTGCCTCCTTTGTCAATAAATAATTGATCATAAAGGCATGGGCTTATTTCTGGGCTCTCTATTCTGTCCCATTCATCTCTAAGTCTACTTTTATGCCAGTACTATGCTATTTTGATTACTATGGCCTTTTAGTATAGTTTGATACCAGGTACCATGACTCCTCCAACTTTATTTTTCTTTTTCAAGGTTGCTGTGGCTATTTTGTACTTCCATACAAATTTTTGAAATATTTGTTCTAGTTCTGTTGAAACACGGCATTGGTATTTTGATAGGAATTGCACTGAATCTACAAATTTCTTTCAGTAGTATAGACATTTTAATGATGTTAATTCTTCCTATCCATAAACAGAGTATATGCCTTCACCTATTTGTATCTTCTTCAATTTCTTCCCTCAGTGTCTTATAATTTTCTGAGTACAGGTATTTTTACATCCTTAATTAAATTTATTCCTAGGTGTTTGGGGTTTTTGGGGGGTGGGGGTTGGATACAATTGTAAATGAAATTGTTTTCTTAGTTTCTCTTTCTGATAGTTCATTTTATTGGTATATAAAAATACAATTGTGCCTGACCAGGCGGTGGCACAGAGGATAGAGTGTCAGACTGGGATGCAGAGGACCCAGGTTCAAAGTCCCGAGTTCACCGGGTTAAGCGCAGAGTTGCTGGCTTAAGCGTGGGATCATAGACAGGACACCATGGTCACTGGCTTGAGCCCAAAGGTTGCTGGCTTGAAGACCAAGGTTTCTGGTTTGAGTCCAAGGTCGCTGGCTTGGCTGGAGCTGGCCAGTCAAGGCACAAATTAGAAAGCAATCAATGAGCAACTAAGGCACTGCAGCAAAGAATTGATGCTTCTCATCTCTCTTCTCTCATGTCTGTATGTCGTGTGTGTGTGTGTGTGTGTGTGTGTGTGTGTGTGTGTGTGTGTGTGTGTGTGTTTCTGTCTCTCTCACTAAAAATAAAAAAGCAACTGATTTCTGGATCTTTATTTTGTATCCTGCTACTTTAGTGAATTCATTTACCTTGGCGAATACTTGATTTTAAAATATTCAAAAGAAGCCAGCAAAACACATGGAAAACAGCTGAAGAGTTTGAGAGGCAAATCATAGTAAATACTGCACTCAAGATACAGCAGCAGCTGAAAAGAGCAAACCCATCCAGAGAGATCACAGGAGACGGCCTGAAATGCAGCCGTGCTCCCCTCTTTCTACCGCTCCAACTTGCAACAGAAAAGGGGCTTTCAGTAGACAGGCTTCCACAACAAACATACCTGCGGTGGGCAGACTGAGGATCAGGAATATCTACAGCTTGCCCCATGCCAACCTGGCAAATGACTATTGTGTGATCAAATGTGATCATGAGCCATGGCCAAGAATTGATTGCTAATAGTCAGAGGCTCTTGGCAAAAAAAAAGTTTTCATTGGCAGTTAAGTGCTTTGCCAGAAAACTGCCTCCCAGAGGGAGCTAGAAGTTTGGGAAAATGATTAAGAAAGCCATAGTAGGAAAAGTTAAACTGTAGACCCACGAGATAGTAACAGCAATAGAGAAAGAGGAAGAGCCTCACACACACATACACACCAAGTCAGAAATACCTCAGATATATTTAAACACTACTTCAGAATTCAGCACCTCTTTGTAATAAGAATCTTTCCGTGAAGTCGTCAGCATTCTGTTGCCTTGGCAAAAACCCCATCTCTTGACATTTGAGAGGTCTCTGTCCCATTTTCAGAGAACAGTCCTGGTGAAGATGCCTTTAAAAATGTGTTTTGTATCTGCAGTGCCCTTACCACTAACCCCCACACACACATACACACCCCGGCAGAACCTGTTCATATCCTTGGCCTGTCTTGTCCATAATGGGCATTCCCCCACCTCCACTTTTATCGGCGAACCATGGGCAGGACACACTGTGGGGCCCTGGTTGTGGGAGAGTGCCCCAGCAGGAAACCGCCAAGATCCATGTCACGTGGTGCTTAGAGAGGACCTCTGCTTGTCTTTGACCAAGAAGCTTGGGCTCCTGAAGCAGGTTGAGCTTCTTAAATTTGGGATTGGTGGCTTCTAATGTCTTGATTGGTTTCTGATCAGTTTTATCTGACTGTCAGTTTTGGAGGACTCTTATCTTCCATTTCCGCCCTTGCCCATACTGTATTGGCTTTCTCTTGGCTTCCAGCTCTCTCTCCTCAGGATCCATGGTCAGACCCTAATGCTATCGAAATGAACTGTAATGAGCAACTCTGTGAACTAGGAATACTAGTGATGTGATCACAAAGGGTGATGGTGATGATTTGGAAGATAACACATCTAAAGACTGTGTGGGTGGTTGGCACATAGTAAGTGCTGAATAATGTTAGCATTTTTAGTAGGAAAGCTGGTGGATAGGTGGAAAGGAGTAAGGATAAAACTCAGAGACAGTGTGCTGGATGTAGAAACAGAATGTCAGAATCCTGTTTACATGCAAAAGACACTGTGCCTTGGACCCCATTTCATGAGCATTGATTCAGCCCTGTGGTCACAGAAACACAGAATGTGGCAATTGGGAGTTTGATTAAAGCCATTTAAGGTTGATCATACTGTGTTTGAAATTCCAGTGATGGAAAACTCACTTTAGCCCTGCTCTGACCTTCTCTGTCATCGTGGAGACAATTGCTATGTCCTCATAGAGTAACTATATAGACTGTGTTTGTGCAAGGCACTAGATACACTGCAGAAAGCAAAGTGAAGTCCCTGCCCTCGTGCATCTTAATAGTCTGGCAGGGAAGACAGTGAAAACTATGTATGTAGTGCAAATAAATCATTGCAGTCGGAAAGGTGGTAGGAATAACAGAAAGAATCTCTTTCGGATAGGGTGATCACAGAATTCTTCCATGAAAGGACTGAAGGTCTCAATCTGCTGCATACCAGCTGCTTTACAGGTCATCTCCTTTGACCCCACAGCTCTGTGAGGAAGGAGCCATTTCTCCAGGAGTTAAATGAGGCTCAGAGAGTAAACAGCCTAAGTCAAGTGATGATGCTGATACTGAGTCTCGGCAGCATTCATGTTTCAGAAACCCACGATCAGAGCAAGGCAATGGATTGAAACCAGTAAGAACGAAAAAAGACAAGGCTTCCAGGCCAGCAGCCCTCATGATTGATTTCAAATTACTCTCTTAAAGTGAATTTTTATAATAGCTACTGCGTTCTGAGTGATGGTCTTGAGCCAGGCATCCCTCATGTCCTCCTCCCAACACCCTACAAGGTAAGAAGCACCTCCCTCCCCACTTTGTAGATGAAGAAAGGGATGTACCACCCCTCTCTGCACCCACTTCTCCCCATTGCCAGGTCACACACAGACAAAAGCCAAGGCTTCAATCTGGAATACTGAGTACCAGGGCAAGTGATGAAGGGAACTGAGTCTTTCAGCCATGTCATAAGAGCACTGGTTAAAACAAAGTTAACCTGTGTCTACAAATTTTTGTTTATTTTCCTTGTTTGTTCATTTGTTGTTTTCAGCTTTATATTCCACACATGAATGAAAGTTTATGACTCTTAACTTTTTCTGTCTGACTTATTTTACTTAACATGATATTCTCAAAAATCTATCCATGTTGTCATAAATGGCAGTATTTCACCTTTTCTCTATGGTTGAGTAGTATTCCATTGCATATATGTAACACATCTTCTTTATCAAATCATCTATTAAAGGACACATCACTGTTTCCATGTCTTGGCCACCATGAATAATGCTGCAATGAACACAGGAGTGCATATACCTTTGCTAATAAATCTGGGTGGTGGGTACACAATGCAATATACATATTGCAATATACAATATGATGTAGCATAGACTCATAAACTTGAAACCTATATAATCTTTTTTTCTTTGCTAAGACTTCATCTTTTTTTTTTTTTAGATTTTACTTATTCATTTTAGAAAGAGAAGAGAGAGAGAGAAGGGGGGAGGAGCAGGAAGCATCAACTCCTGTATGTGCCTTGACCAGGCAAGCCTACGATTTTGAACTGGCAACCTCAGTGTTCCAGGTTGATGCCTTATCCACTGCACCACCACAGGTCAGGCCAAAAACTATATAATCTTATTAATCAATGTTACCCCCAAAATTTTAATTTTAAAAAAATTAATTAAAATAGGCCCTGGCTGGTTGGCTCAGTGGTAGAGCATCATCCCAGTGTATGGAAGTCCTAGGTTCGATACCCAGTCAGGGCACACAGAAGAGACCATCTACTTCTCCACCCCTCCCCCTCTCCCTTCTCTTTCTATCTCTCTCTTCTCCTCCTGCAGTCATGGCTCAGCTGGAGCAAGTTGGCCCTGGGCGCTGAGGATGGCTCCATGGCCTCACCTCAGCTGCTAAAATAGCTCAGTTGCTGAGCAATGGAGCAACACCCCAGATGGGCATAGTATCGCCAGGTAGGGGGCTTACCAGGTGGATCCTGGTCAGGGTGCATGCAGGAGTCTGTCTCTCTGCCTTCCCCCTTCTCACTTAATAAAAAAATAATAATAATTAAAATAAAGTTAACCTGGAAAGAATACAACAGAGAGCTAGAGATAAGACACCATCAAGGATTTGGAAGGTTATTTCTTGCTGAAGCTGGACTAGCTTCATTGACTTTAGAAAGCAGAACTCAGGTCAAGGGATGTGGTGGAGGCTCAGTGCCCTACCCAGATCACCTTTATCGGACATCCTCTCAAACCGAAGTTGCTGGAGGTATTGGCTGCCAAAGTTGTCAGAGAGGCACCCTTTCCTGAGAATCTGCGCTCGGGATACACCACACGGCAACTGGAGCTTGCTCTGTCCTAGCCACTCTATTAGACTTGAAATTTGACATGTACAGTATAAGGACTGTGTGAAAAGCCAGTCCCTCTTCTTGTACAGCTCAGTTTAATAATAATTAAACAGCAAAAAGACTGATTTGAAGACAAAATGAATTCCATGGTGTCCTGATTGTCCCCAGCAAGCAAACCAAAAGAAGGCACGCCAAAGGTGGCCCCCAGGAAACACGGTTTTGGACTTTCTCCCTGCTGAAATTTGACTTATTCCCTAGCACTTCTCCCCACTTGCATGATTTGCAGGTCAACGATTTCTATTCTCTTTGCACAACTACTATGTGCCTCCTTGCTTTAATCAAGGGAAGATGGAAGCAAAAAGCAAGAATGTCCAGCTGTAGCAAAAAGTACTTGTAGAAAGTGTTACGCCGAGATCAAATATTTACGCTGCAACAAGCTATCTGCCTGGTTGTAATATCAAAGGATAATAAATCATTTGAAAAAGAGGAAAAAAGGAATCAATGTGAATAGTAAATTTGCCTTTCATTGGGTGCTGACAAGATCTTAATTTTTTCAGTTGTTCATCTAACAATGATGGTTTCTTTTTTTCTCATTTAAAAATACATTTCATTTCCCTTCCTGAAGCCACTCAGATGTGCAATGTTAGTAGATGAGGTTTTGTAAAGGGTTCTGACTTGAGACCCTGTGAAAGGAAATGTGTAGTTTTCTGTAGCCCATGTCTTTTTTTCAATGATTCCTGCTGTTGTGACATGATTAAGAAATTGACTGAACTCCAAGAGACTGGAGCATTTCAAAGAAAGCTGTGTTCAAATTACAGATTTCAGTTAATAAGATTTATGAAAAATTAACAGAAGTCAACTGGCCAATATTTCTCATCCCTAGCTGCCCCTGCCCCAACCCACCAAGCCCAAATGGGCAGCATCTAATAAGGTAAATGTAGATAACAAAAGAAAGATAATAATGAACAATTTGACATCTCTTCACCATTAATGTTTTCTAAAAAAATCTACTTTTTTAGTATTTTATATAGTATCACTCTTCTTGTTGCCTCTTTTAAAACTTTATTATGTACTTCAATTACAAAATTTTCCTTGGAAAAGATAAATTCCCCTAAAATTTATCATCTGACTGTTAGTTTCCAGGGAAAATGACTTCATTCTCAGAAAGCTTAGTGCTTATATAATTTGGGCCCCTTGAAATTTTATGTGTAACAGCTTTGTTGAGATATAATTCACATGTCATACAATCCACCCAATTAAAGTATACAATTCATTTGTTTTTATTATATTCAAAGAGTTAGCTTTCTTTTTTTTTTTTTTTTTTTTTACTGATTGATTGATTTTAGAGAGGCAGAGAGAGGAAAGGGGAGAAAGAGAGAGAAACATTCATTTGTTGAGCATCACTGATTACTTCCAGTGTGTTCCCTGACTGGGGTTCAAACCCTTAACCTTGGTATTTTGGGATAATACTCTAACCAACTGAGCTAATAGGCCAGGGCTGATTTTCTTGTAAGTAACCATAATTCCGTTGTTTTGAAATGGTCTCTTTGGAGGGAATGCCATAGAGAAAAATCTTAAAGAACTTTTCACCTCAGGAACTTTGAACTTGAAGAATCAATGGCTACTATTTTTTCACACCATAGTTTCTTCCATTATAAATTTTTTATTTTTTACTTTTGGAAGAATTCATTCCACCAAGTAAAGTTCTCTGTGCTTAATGTCAGTACAGAAGTAGTTTCACTGGACAAAAGCTCACAGTTGCTCCAGAGAGCAGAGCCTGATTCTGCTGTTAGGGAAAAACTGTAGCCTCCTTGTTGTTACTTACAGACATCATGGGGCACAACTCCTTGCAGATTGATCTGTACAACTTTACATTTGCTCAAGGTGAGTGATTGATTAACAGTAACACCAACATAGTAAATTCACAGAGGAAAAATCTTTATAAAGTACCAATGAGGCCCTGGCCGGTTGGCTCAGTAGTAGAGCGTCGGCCCTGTGTGCGGATGTCCCCGGTTTGATTCCCAGCCAGGGAACAGAGGAGAAGCGACCATCTGCTTCTCCACCCTTACCCTTCCTCCTTTTTTTTCTCTCTCTCTCTCTCTTCCCCGCCCCTTCCACTTGCTCAGCCATGGCTCGATTGGTTCAAGCAAGTTGGCCCTGGGCATTGAGGATGGCTCCGTCGACTCTGCCTCAGGTGCTAAAACAAAATGGTTCCATTGCTGAGCAATGGAGCAGTGGCCCCAGATGGGCAGAGCATTGCCCCCTAGTAGGCTTGCCAGGTGGATCCTGGTCGGGGTGCATGCAGAGGTCTGTCTCTCTGCCGCCCCTCCTCTCACTAAAAACTAAAACAAAAAGAAGTACCAACGAACCAAGGTTCACTTGTCACACTTCATGCTGCCTGTGGGTGTCTGTAATTTGCACACACATGCATACATGTGCACATTGTCATCCATAGCATGACTCACAGGTCTGATTCTCCCTTTTATAAGAGCAAATGATTAAATATGAATGTTTACTATCCATTCAGTTCCTAAACATCATTCCCTCTTACACCAGGCTTCCTGAACCTCTTAGAGGGGTGGGGCCAAGGAACTTATATTTTAAACAAACTTTCCAGATGACTCTGATGGCCCAATATTGAAGAACAAAGGCTATTCTATCACATACTGAAGACTTCATGTTCAATACAAGTAGCGGCTTCATAGCTGATATTCAGGGAGACTGACACACCAGAATTAAACCCCTGATTGCTGTGGTCTGAATGTTTGTATGCTCCCAAAATTTCTATGTTGAAATCCTACCCCCCAAGGTGATGGTCTTAGAGGTGGGGTCTTTGGGTGTTGATCAGGACATGAGGGTGGAGCGTCACGGGGGGATTATCACTGTTATAAAAGAGGCCCCACAGAGCTCCCTAACCTCTTCCACCATGTGAGAAGGCACCAGCTATGAAGCAGGAGGAAAGCTCTCAGCAGGACCCAACGATGCTGATCTTGGACTCTTAGCCTCCAGAACTATGAGAAGTAAATGTCTGCTGTTCACATGACATTTTGTTTTAGCAGTCCAAACAGACTGAGATACTAACTGTTCTGAAGTCTGAAAGCACCCAAATCCGTGGGTGCTACTATATGCTTGCACTCTGCCACCTGCAGGGACTACAGCTAAACAAGACTCAGCTCTTGACTCTGTCTGTCCAGTGGGGATCTGGACATGTAAACCAAAAAAATTACAATAAAGGGTTGAAAGTACAAAGGCAAAATCTGTACATTGCCAGGCCTATTTGGGAAAAACTTGTTTTAAACCACCTTCAGGTTTCTTATATGTCCTCTTTCTTACTTCTGACCAACCTTCCCATCCTCCACCCAAATATGTACCCCACATACATAATATGCACACACACCACTACCACCACACCATGTATACATACACATCACACAGCTACCATACACTCCCCATTCACACATAACACAGATAGGATTGCCAGATTTAGCAAATGGAATACATGATTCCAGTTAAATTAGAATTTCACGTATACATATTTGGAACATAGTTATACTTAAAAAAATCACTATTTAGTTGAAATTCTAATTTATCTGAGGGTTCTATACTTTACTTGGCAACTCTCCACACATCTCCCTCTCTCTCTGTTTCTCTCTCTTCTTCTCTGTCTGTCTCTCTCACACTCCCCTCTACCCTACTTTTATGTAGGTCCACCATATTGCTAAAAGTAAAGAGACTTCTGAGTCACTATCTTTTTTACCTTTCTGTATTGCTGTTTGAATTTTATAATATATATATTACATTTGAAGTTAAAATTTTTTAATTGTTCAGAAGTATTTTAAATGCAAATTTAGCCCTGTTAAGCCACCCGCATTCCTGGCACTGTGCCCCTACTCACCGAGTTCACAAACTGCCACAGAGAGCATCACATTTCTGGAGGAAAGTGGTGGGTTAGACAAGGCAGAGCATGGTCCAGGAGCAGGGCAGCTCGAAACGGACCCTGGGAAAGAACTCGGAGGGCCCTCGGCATGGGCACTGCTAAATGCTTCTTTTGTGCATGATAAAAGCAATTAAACAATAATAGTTACTAGGACTGCTACATTTGGTTGTGCAGTGTGTGCCCTGTAAAGGGGGCTCACCAAAGGCAGGAGGGGCTGTCCCTCTCTTGCCCCCCATATCCAGAGGGCATCTTTATCTAATTTATATAACTGTCTCATTTAGGAAAAATTGTTACATGCTAACCAGCATGCCAACTGGCTTAAGATTCACAATTCCTTGTGGAAATCTCCCTACCATAGAAGGAACACCACACTAGCAGATAACGTGAGCACTTGTCTAGTCCATACATTGAAAGCCGTTCCCCTTCTTTAGCCTGGCCTTCCTCACACTCTCAGGAGAGAGAAGTGGAGTACTGTATTTGCCAAAAATGGCTGCAAAATGCTCTTCTGTTATGTGATTCTCCAACCTGGAAACCAGATGCAAATGGCTCTGGAGGCTGGGGATAAAAAGTAAGACAGCTTCCTTCCACCTCAAGTCTAACTACCCTGAGGCCACCATGCTGTGAGGGAGCTGAGCTGCACTGAGAAGCCAGATGACTCTCAGTCATCCTTGTCCAGCACCAAATACGTGGAGAGATGAACCTTCCGGAGATTCCAGCCCCCTGCCATTGTATCACCACCAAACTCTGAGTCTTCCCAACTGAGACCCTGACACCCTAGAACACTGAAATGTCATCCCCAATATGCCCTATCTGATCTCCTGACCCTCCATGGGCATAACTCACTCTGTATTGCAGTCACTTGTTACACAGCCATACTACTTGGAACAAGAGAACAAGGCCACCTGACCTATGAAACTGGTGAGAGCCAACAATTTCTATCAAAGCCTGGAGAATGGAACAGTGTCAGCAACGCCAACAACATTGTCTTGAAATCAACCAGATTTGGGCTGCTTCCCTCTCTGACCTAAACAGTATTTCAAGCCCATTTGATCACACCAACAAAGAAATTGCAGACACAAAGTGTCAGCCACCAGCAACAATTTTACTCTCACTGTGTTGTGTCAGAAGCCATGCTAAGCCACATGCAGATTTTCCCACACATACCCCTCTCCTCTGGGAAGGTTTGGTTCCTTTAACAGTCATAACATACCTGGGTCCCAGAACAATTGGGCTACTATTCCCCAAGGAGAAGGGTAGACTGCTGCATTTCAGTGCTTTTCTCCAGAAAGGAATTGTGAGGCTGTGGTGCTATCCTAAACCCAATTCTCTTGGGCCACTTTTGAAATACAAAATAAAAGCTTCCCCCTCATAAGAATAACAGCACACCTAAGCATAAATGTAACGAGCAAGGGTGATTTTGAAATGAAGGTGTGTTCAGCAGAGGGTTTGTGAATATTAAGAATTTTCTCACTTTGAGCAAATAGATAGTGAGCCCATTTCTGAGAAAAGACACAGAAAATTTAAAAGACGCACTAAAGAAATGTTAGAAAATATCTACACTTCATTAATGCATCACCAAGTGGTTTACAAGAAAACCAACTTGAGTCAGAACCAGATCTGAGACACAACATTCCTTCCTCCCAATTTGGCTGAGGAATAGCCCCAGGTCTCATTAGTCGGACAAAAAAACGGCCTAATGGAAGTGCTGAGAAACATTTCCCTGATCATGCTCAGGGTTCCTGTTATTCTCTATGATGCTACTCCCACCATTTAGCCACTGCCAGGTTGGCTAGGATAACCATTTCTCCTCAATAGCCCCCAAATAGCAAGAATGTTCCCCTTTTCCCCAGAAGTAGACAGCTCTGAACAATTTTCTCTTGCTGTTCTGAGAATTGACGTTTACCCTACTCTGCTTCAGATAAAATGCCTGACCCTAATCCAAGGATAGCAACTAGGTTTCTGACCTGTTCTCTGCCCTGGCTTGGACTGCTGGGCAGAGGGTTCTAAGGCTATGTCTGGAGTCAGGGGGAAAGAGTTCTGTGACTGATTAATGATGTCTGCAAGGGAGAGGGCAAAGACCTGTGCCCTGGACCTGCTATCCTGGCTCTGAACTAAGGTGAAGTGGAAGCCACTATCCCGAAACAACAGGACTATTACAAAAATCACCACAAAAGTCATAAATAAGCTGGGGAAATGTAAAAAAAGTGCTCATTTTTAAAATATCTTCACACTGCCACCAGCACTAGAAGGAAAAAGAAATGTGAAAAATAAGTTCATTTTACTACTCTCAGATCCTGCTACTGATTCCAGTGGGACTTAAGTTAAACCTTTGAGATGGAAGACTGAGTTGTAGTTGCTGCAGTCTCCATTTTATTTCATTACAGAAAATATGTACTCATCAAAAGAAACTTTATTATTCTTCTGACATCTGATTCATAAATGGGCAATTCCAGCCATGAAATGCACACACTACATGCTAATATTTTCAGAAGCGAGGCAATTTCCTGAGTGCTTCATGCAGTCGTCCATGAAGAGGGGTCCGTGCTTGGCCCCTTTGAGTCTCCATGCAGCCCCAGTGGCCCTGTGATCAAATTCACATGAACACATTAGTAATGGCTGTTTCCTACTTCTCAGTCACTCCCTTGCATTATAGTAAAGGGGCAGGAATAATTGTGCTGCTCTGGATTCTGCTCTTTTTAAGGGCTGGGGAGCACCTCCAGGTCAAGCACAATCTTGAGTTGCTGACCTCAGCCCCAAAACACTCCAAGACTCCAAACTGAGTAGGGAATCTGCCCACGCATTAGAAAGGGGGCTTCAGGAGACCTGAATTCTATGTGACTACTGTCCAGTAGTACTCTCTGTGACAGGGAACTGTTCTATAATCCACCTGTTCAGTAAGGTAGCCGGGTGTGTCAACTGAGCACTTGTAACATGGCTGATGCCACTAAGAAAGTGGAGTGTTTCATTTCATGTCATTTTAATGAATATAAATTTAGGTAGTCACTATGTGATATTAGTCAAGTTATTTAACTTCTCCAGTCCTTGGTTTCACTTCCTATAGCCCTCCCCAATCCAGCCACTCTTTCCATCTCTCTGCTAGCACTCTTTTTTTCTTTTTTATATATTTCTTATTTAGAAATTAAATTTAATGAGGTGACACTGATTAACAAGAGTACATAGGTTTCAGGGGAACATCTCCACAGCATTTGAATTGTTGGTTGCGTTGTGTGCCCATCACCCAAAGTCACGGTATATTTGTCCAAATCCTCTTAATTTTTTGAGGAACCTCCATCCCGTTTTCCAAATTGCTACTGTGGCTTCACCAATTTACATTTCCACCACGATGAACAATGGTTTCCTTTTCTCCACATCCTCATCAGCACTTGCTATTTCTTGTCATATATGTAATAGAATTATTTTGCTTGAATTTTCACAGAATACCCCTGACATCTCTGGAAGAATCCACCAGAAAGTAGTAACACAAGATGTCTCTAGGGAGGGAAATTGAGTGCCCAGGATATGGGGTTGTGAGGGAGAGTTGTTGCTAAATATACTTTCATTACTTTTAATATTGAGTCATTTGAAAGTATTAAATTTTAAAAATTACATTTTATTAAGAATAAAAATGATATGATAGATATGACAATGATTGGGCAAGTGGCTTTCTTCTTAACCTTATTGGTGAAGTTGCATTTTGAAAATCACTTTTTTCAAAATTAGATAAGATTATAATGAAAACTGGATGTTTACATGAACCTCTCATGTTCTCTTAAAAAGATATTTCAGCCTGACCTGTGGTGGTGCAGTGGATAAAGCGTCGACCTGGGAACACTGAGGTCGCCAGTTCAAAACCCTGCACTGGTCTGGTCAAGGCACATATGGGAGTTGATGCTTCCAGCTCCTCCCCCTTTTTCTCTCTCTTTCTCTCTCTCTCTCACTCTGTCTCCTCTCTAAAATGAATAAAATAAAATAAAATCTTTAAAAAAAAAAAAAAAAAAAAGATATTTCATAAGCCCTGGCTGGATAGCTCAGTTGGTTGGAGCATCATCTGGACACACAGGAGTTGCTGGTTCGATTCCCAGTCAGGGCACATACAGGAACAGCTCCATCAATGTTCCTGTCTTTCTGCCTCTCTCTCTCCCTGTCTCTCTCTCTCAAAAAAAAAATGATATTTTCTATGCAGATGATAAAGACCAAATTATGGCTGCACTATATAGGTCTGCCTTTATTTGTACTTGTTCTGCTTATGTTTATGCTGTAAAAAAAGTAAAACTAAAACTATAGCATAGCCTGACCAGGAGGTGGCACAGTGAATATAGCGTTGGCCTGGGATGCTGAGAACCAAGGTTTAAGACCCTGAGGTCACCAGCTTGAACATGGGCTCACCAGCTTGAGTACGGGGTCACCAGCTTGAGTGTGGGATTGTAGACATGACTCATGGCTGCTGGCTTGAGCCCAAAGGTCACTGGCTTAAAGCCCAAGGTTGCTGGCTTGAGCAAGGGGTCAGTGGCTTGGCTGGAGCACCCCCACCCCAGGTCAGGGCACATATGAGAAAGCAATCAATGAACAACCAAGGTGCCACAACTATGAGTTGATGTTTCTCATCTCTCTCCTTTTCTGTCTGTCTGTCTGTCTGTCTCTCTCTCTCTCTCTTTCTCGCTCTCAAAAAAATAGCAAAAACTTTTTTCTAAGCTTTTTCCTTTTTTCTAAGCTTGCTCCTCTTGCATCCTCCATCCCTCACATGCTGAGTTAGATGAGGATAGGCCTCCTGCCAGGAGAGGGCACACTTGAGTTCATTCAAGCAGCTGGGAAAGGGTGTCCCTGAGGATTGAGGAGTTGCCTGGCCTCCAGGGAGGGCCAGCCCAAGAATGAAGACAGACCTACACCCCAAAGCCCTTCACCTGCAATTTCAGACACCAGAGACAGAAGAACCAGAATGCTTCTATGGAGAGAAAAAGGCAAAGACAAACCAATTCAAAAGTTTAGGAATAAGAGGAACACTAAATTTCAGCAGTAGCAACCAGCAAAAGACAATAAACAGAGCAGTCAGAATTCTGAGCCAAAATATCAGTCAAACACAAAAGCAGAATACAAATTTTTTTTCAGATGCAAGGACCCAGGAAATTACCTCTCAGTCATCCTTTCTTGGAAAGTTGTTAGAGAATGTGCTTCATCAAAATAAGGGAGTAGTCCCTGGCTGGGTAGCGCAGTTGGTTAGAGCCTTGTCCCCGATGAGCCAAGGTTGTGGGTTTAATCCCTGGTCAGGAAACATACAAGAATCACCAATGAATCCATAGATAAAGTGTAAAAACAAGTTTATGTTTTTTCTCTCTCTCCCTCCCCTTCCTCTCTTTCTAAAATAAGTCAATAAATAAAATTTCTTTTTTTTTTTAAAGCTGCCTGGCCCTGACCAGGCAGTGGCACAGTGGATAGAGCACTGGCCTGGAATATTGAGAACCCAGGTTTGAAACCCCAAGTTTGCCTACTTGAGCACGGGCTAACCAGCTTGAGCACAGGGTCGCTGGCTTGAGCATGGGATCATAGACATGACCTCATGCTTGCTGGCTTGAGCCCAAAGTTGCTGGCTTGAGCAAGGAGTTGCTGGCTCAGCTGGAGCCCCCTGGTCAAGGCTCGTATGAGAAAGTAATCAATGAATAACTAAGGCCTGACCAGGTGGTGATGCAGTGGGTAGAGCATCGAACTGGGATGCAGAGGACCCAGGTTCGAAACCCCGAGGTTGCTGTCTTGAGTGTGGGATCATAGAGATGACCCCATGGTCGCTAGCTTGAGCAAGGGGTCACTCACTCTGCTGTAGCCCCTGGGTCAAGGTACATATGAGAAGGCAATCAACAACTAAGGTGCCGCAACAAAGAATTGATGCTTCTCATCTCTCTCCCTTCCTATATGTCTGTCTCTCATGTGCGCGCGCTCGCTCACACACACACACACACAAAAGCTTCTTAACCATTGGCTGGCGGAGATGAGATAAGCCCATAGACTGAATTTGGTCTACCATAGCCTGGATCTGATCCAATTCTGTTGAAGAACAGGTCAGAGCTCACATGTTCTTTGTGAAGTTTTCTCTGACTTTGTCATCAATCACCCCCTTGCCAGCTGGATCAAGCACCATCCACCAGCACTCCCACCATCACTGCAGGGAAGCGTATGTCCATTAGTGCTGTGCAGCTGCACCCAGCATAAGGCTGGGTGCAGCTGCACAGTAGCCAGGATCAGGATCACAGCCGCCTGATCCGTGCAGGTTCGCATTAGATTCGGACAGTCGGTAATGAAACACTGGAGCCACGAACTGGTGAGCCATCAGCTTTAATTCTAGCTTGCACCCGGCAGGCAAGCAAAAACACACACTGGGCTCAAAAACCCACATATTCAGTGCTCACAAAGCTACTGACTTATCCGAGTTTCCTAGTGTAAAGCCAGTAGCCAAGGCCGCCATCACAGCCGCCTGGCCCACGCAGGTTCCCATTAGATTCAAACAGTCAGTAATGAAACACAGGAGCCAAGAACTGGTGAGCCATCAGCTTTAATTCTAGCTTGCACCCGGCGGGCAAGCAAAAACACACACTGGGCTCCAAAACCCACACATTCAGTGCTCACAAAGCTACTGACTTATCCGAGTTTCCTAGCATCAAAGCTTTCCAGCTCACCAGACTTATTCACCTCTGTTTCCCATCTCCTCCAGCACAAACTCTTAACAAACTGGCTTCTCCCTCAGCACTGTGCCATCTTGGCTGCTTCTTCTGGCCTTCACTTGGCCTTAATCTGCTCTCCTCTCTTCTAATACTAACCTCAGGAACCAAGAGCCAAGAGAGAGATCAAGCTACTGGTCTCTCCCACTTTATAGCATAGACTCAAAATCTTTAATCCAATTATACAAACAAGGAAGTCTCTGTATGATGGGATTCCTCAGGAGAGTGCACCACCCTACATCATCCAATCAGTCAAGGGTGTGGGGAAGAGCTTACTCTTAAACTAAGCCTTAGGCTATAACGACCCGGCCTGCCCACAGCCTCTTCCAGAACACACATTAATATAAACGAACTTCCATGTGGGCAGCGCTATCTTTAACAAAGTGAGCATAATATATTTTATCTGCTCAACACCTAGAATCAAAGGTTTCTAGCTCACCAGACTTATTCACCTCTGTTCCCCATCTCATCCTGCACAAAATCTGCACAAACTCGCTTCTCTCTCAGCACTCTACCATCTTGACTGCTTCCTCTCCTCCACGTGGCCTTACTCTGCTCTCCTTTCTAATACTTCAGGAACCGAGAGAAAAAGCAAGCTCCTGGTCTGTCCCACTTTATAATGTAGAAATCCAAACCCTTAATCCAATCTAGAAACAAGAAAGTCTCTGGTACAAAGTCACCCATCTGAGGCATAATGGGATTCCTCAGGAGAGTGCACCACCCTACATCATCCAATCAGTCAAGGGTGTGGAGAAGAGCTTACTCTTAAAACTAAGCCTTAGGCTACAATGACCCGGCCTACCCACAGGCTGTTCCAGAACACACATTAATATCAACGAACTTCCATGTGGGCAGCGCCATCCTCAACAAAGTGAGCATAATATATTTTATCTGCCCAACACACACACAATAGGTTCAGTAATGTTGGGCAGATAAAATATATTATGCTCACTTTGTTAAAGATGGCGCTGCCCACGTGCAAGTTTTAAAAGTAAGCTTTTTCCCACACCCTTGACTGATTGGATGATGTAGGGTGATACACTCTCATAAGGAATCCTCCCAGTATATCTCAGATAAGTGACTTTGTATCAGAGACTTCTTTGTAGATTGGATTGAAGGTTTGGATTTCGACACTATAAAGTGGGTGTAAAGCTAGTGGCCAAGGCCACCATCAGAGCCACCTGGCCCATGCAGGTTCACATTGGATTCAAACAGTCGGTAATGAAACAACGGAGCCAAGAACTGGTGGGCCATGAGCTTTAATTCTAGCTTGCACCCGGCGGGCAAGCAAATATACACACTGGGTTCCAAAACCCACTCATTCAGTGCTCACAAAGCTACTGATTTATCCGAGTTTCCTAGCATCAAAGGTTTCTAGCTCGCCAGACTTATTCACCTCTGTTCCCCATCTCCTTCTCCAGCACAAACTCTGCTCAAACTGGCTTCTCCCTCAGCACTCCACCATCTTGGCTGCTTCTCCTCTCCTCCACGTGGCCTTAATCTGCTCTCCTCTCTAATACTAACCTCAGAAACTAAGAGAGAGCAAGCTCCCGGTCTGCCACACTTTAATCCAATTATACAAACAAGGAAGTATCTGATACAAAGTCACTTATCTGAGGCATAATGGGAGGATTCCTCATGAGAGTGCACCACACTACATCATCCAATCAGTCAAGGGTGTGGGGAAAAGCTTACTCTTAAAACTAAGCTTACAGCCTGTCCCCCACACCCAATAATGTTATTACGCCCATCCCAAGCATAAGGGCAAATAATATCACCTGAGTGACAGGCTTCCATGTGGGCAGTGCCATCTTTAACAAGGTGAGCATAATATATTTTATTTGCCCAACAGTGGGTCAGGCCAGGAGCTTGCTCTCTCTTGGTTCCTGAGGTTAGTATTAGAGAGGAGAGCAGAGTAAGACCACATAGAGGCCAGGGGAAGCAGCCAAGATGGCAGAGTGCTGAGGAAGAAGCCAGTTTGTTATGAGTTTGTGCAGGAGGAGATGGGAAACAGAGGTGAATAAGTCTGGTGAGCTGGAAACCTTTGATGCTAGGAAACTCGGATAAGTCAGTAGCTTTGTGAGCACTGAATGAGTGGGTTTTGGAGCCCAGTGTGTGTTTTTGCTTGCCCGCTGGGTGCAAGCTAGGATTAAAGCTGATGGCTCACCAGTTCTTGGCTCCGTTGTTTCATTACCGACTGTCCGAATCTAATGCGAACCTGCATGGGCCAGACAGCTGTGATGGTGGCCCTGGCTACTGGCTTTACAAGTAAATTAGCCCCAGGCTTTCTGGAACTGAATAATCTGAGGGAGGGAATGTTGAGCACAATGTCCTACCCCAAGAATCTTCCTCTTTGGGTTGGGGGAATTCTCAATGGGGCTGGGCTGGCTAACCTGGAGGAAGTAAGGCATAGTGAGCATGTGCTGGGTTTAGAAGCAGAGGTGATGGTAAGGAATCCTCCTGTAATCTCGGGGGGCCCTGGGCTGTGGGCCTCAGGGGTTTTGAGTTGACTAGCCTGCCTTCCCGGAGGAGGAAAGGGGAAGAGAAATACCCTGGGGGGCGGGTGTCAGTCAGCTGCACTGTCATAATGGAAACAGCAGTGTTGGGCATCAGGATACTTCCCCTGTGTGGGTGGGCCTCAGAATCTTCCTTATGAGGTGGAAATAACAGTCCTCCTGCACAGGGAGTCTGACTGAAGAGACAGAGGGTGACAAAGCACTCTGTTAGCATGCAGATGTGAAGAGGGACACTGCAGCTGAAACTACAGTGACAGCTAGCCAGGGGCTCAAAGACAACATGTTGCCTCCAGCCCAGATAAAAGTCTTTCACTTTTTTTTAGTTCCAGCTCTGAACTCTGACCAATTGGAGTCTTTTGGGGACGTTGGATTTTTATTGTCCCAGCCACTCACTCTCTAGTGAGGATCCTCTTTCCAGAGAGGAGATACTGGTTGGGAGGGCCATTTGGGAGACTGATCTGAGGGTGGGAGCAGTGTCTCAGGATGAGTAAAGCTGCCCCTGGGCAGGCGGGGAGGGGGGGGGGCAGCTGGGCGGGGGAGGAATGAAAGCTGCCTGAGGGGAACACTGCCCTGAGACTTACTCAATGTATTAGCCCCACACCTCTCAGGACATCCTCTTCCCATCTGACCCTTGCATAAGGTTGGGGCCCAGTAGGAGGAGGCCTGAGGCTCTGCTTGTACATGGACTCAGCCTGGAGGCACAGGGTGTGTTCTGAACTCCTACGACGGAGGGAAGGAGGGACTTGTCCCTCTCCAAGGCTAGTGCCCCACACGTGTGGGTGAACAGTCTGCTCGGAGACTATATGACACAGAGCAACCGACTTCTCTCTCTAGGCCACAGTTCTCTGGCGTGTAAAGCGGGGTTGGTAACAGCGTTTGCTTCTCAGCGTTGATACGAGGCTCGACAAGCCCGACGACACCAGGCCGCGCACGGACTCCGTCGCGAGACCGGGCTTTGGGAGGTCACCGCCCCGCCCCTCCGCCCCGTCGGTCCCGCGCTTCCTCCTCCCAGGGGCGGGCGGCCGGCGGTGTCCGGCCCAGCCCTCGCACCTAGTGCTCCGCCGGCAGTCCCCTGCCGCCGCGCCATGTCCGCCGGCTGGTTCCGGCGCCGCTTCCTGCAGGGAGGTCCGCTCCCCGCGCTGCGGCCCCCCAGGCCGCGCGCCAGTCCGGTGCCTTACCGGCGGCCCCGCTTCCTGCGCGGCTCCGGCTCCTGCCCCAGCACAACCGACGCCCCGCGCCGCCCGGAAGCCCGGCCCGTGCGCTGTCCCGCGCGGGGCCGCGCGCTGCCCTGGAACGCAGGCTATGCAGAGTGAGTTTCTCACCCCCGAGTGACCCCCATCCGACATTCCCCACTCCGGGGACTCTTGTCCCGGGACTCCCTACCCCGGACCCCTGCTGATCGAGCCTGGGGGCCTTGCTCCGTTAGAACACAGGCTAAACTGAGTTAGTGGAGTAGCGAACAAAACTGGCGTCCGGGGCACGACCCTTTTATTAGCGCCCCCCTGAGGGCGTAGTATGCTTTTCTTGTTTGTTTGGGAGACCATGTGGCTCCCCGGGCATGATAAACTCCCTTGCCCTCCCCGGCCCCCGCTATGCTACTGAACTGAGTGACCCGCCTCCCCCAAATTTGTGGGTAACACCTTCTTCACCTCTGAACTCTTGACAGCCTTCTCCCTATCCCATCTCTGCCTTTTCTTTGGGATTCCAGCCTCCTTAAGAAAGGGTTGCAAGTTGGGAAGGACCAGCACCCCTGAGGCTTTCAACATGGGACAGGGTAAAGTGCCAGCATTCTAGGCTTTGGATATACCCCACCCCCAATACACTCACACACACCCCACCTCCGTCTGGGTTATGGCCTGTGCAGTATGCCACAGGGAATCTCGCTGAGATGGTGCAAGAGAGATCTGCAAGGCTGCCCAAGATCTCCCCAGGCAGCCCCGCCCTTACCTTCCAGCCCAGGTCAGCGGCAGGCTCCAGAGGCGCTGGCCCCTAAGTTTTGCCTTAGCCAGGAGGTCACTGAATAGTTAGGAAGGTGACGCTTTTACCTGCATCACCTCATTGCATACCTTTGTCCAGATGTAAGGGACAGCGTTGGGGCTACTGCCCCAGAAGGAGATCCCCTCCTCTGTGCACCAGCTCTGTCTGGTCTCTGTGCACACAGGGACGTGGCTGTGTCCCTTAAGTGTCACTGATCACTTCCTGTCCTCAGGATCATCAATGCAGAGAAATCTGAGTTCAATGAGGATCAAGCCGCCTGTGGGAAGCTGTGCATCCGGAGGTGTGAGTTTGGGGCTGAAGAGGACCAGGAGTGGCTGACCCTGTGCCCAGAGGAGGTAAGTGCAACTGGGTCTGAACCCTTCTTACAGGCTGTGGCCAGGATTGAGGCTAGGACTTCAGGCTGAAGTTCTTGCCCTACTGCCCTCTGCTGGGCCAGGGGTCAAGTGAGGAAGCCAGGAAGAACCTGACACCAGTCCTTTCCTGTACAGTTCCTAACGGGTCATTACTGGGCACTGTTTGATGGGCATGGTGGACCAGCTGCAGCCATCCTGGCTGCCAACACCCTGCACTCCTGCCTGCGCCGGCAGCTGGAAGACATAGTAGAGGGCATGGTGGCCACTCAGCCACCCATGCACCTCAGTGGTCACTGTGTCTGCCCCAGTGACCCCCAGTTTGTGGAGGAAAAGGGCATTAAGACAGAAGACTTGGTGGTCGGGGCTCTGGAGAGCGCCTTCCAGGAATGTGTAAGTTAAATGTGGCCTTTGGGGAAGTGAAGGTTTTATCCCCAGGGATCTGAGTCTGAATTATGGGGTATCTCTGCATACAATGGTGGTCACCCTTGATGTTTGAATTGGGAAGACAAAATTGAGTTGGTTTGTTCCTTACTAACAGCCATCATTGTCATCATAACCCCTCCCATTTATCCAGTGCCTACTATGTGCTATGTGCTTTTACCTGCGTCACCTCATTGCCTACCTGTTGGTCCCTGGTGCAGGGGCTGGTTTCCCTTCCTCACTGTTTTGAGTAAGACTTCCCTCCCTCTCAAGGGATACATCCAGATCTGACCACAATGATCCTGGGTTCAGAGCTAGACTTTGAGCAGGGACTGCAGGCTTATTGGTGGGGAAGTGAACTGCAGGATGGGGATGGGGAACAGAGTGATAGGGTGGCAGTACAAGCAGCAGCTAAAGTGGCTTCGGTTTGCCCCAGGATGAGATGATCGGGCGGGAGCTGGAGGCCTCAGGACAAGGGAGCGGCTGCACAGCCCTGGTAGCCGTGTCCCTGCAGGGAAAGCTGTATGTGGCCAATGCCGGAGATAGTAGGTAAGTGAGCTTTGGATAGGGGCAGGTCACAGTCAAGCACCAGAGGCAGTGGGGACAGTGTAAGAGGGCTGGAAGTGGGGAGATGGAAATGGAGAGGTTTGGCTGGCCATTTGTATACCTAGCGTGTATGGGGTATGAGTGCACAGCAGATACCAGAGATGGCACAGGCCGAAGTGGCTGAGCTTTGATCCTCAAGCTGCCGTGGAGGGCTTTGAACAAGGGATGGGCATGGGCAGAGCTGACCCCTGGTGGTTGGAGAAGGGGCCAGTAGGAAGGTTGAAGTCTTCACCAGACCTGACTCTCTCCTCCCCAATCGCATCCAGGGCCATCCTGGTGCGGAGAGGTGAGGTACGGCCTCTGAGTTCTGAGTTCACCCCAGAGACTGAGCGACAGCGCATCCAGCAGCTGGTAGGTGCCCTCAGCAGAGGGAGACTGTGTAGCCCCAACTCCTGGGTGTAGGGCCACCAGGGAGAGCTTGATCTGAGCATGGCCCCCCTATCCCAGGCCTTTGTCTACCCTGAGCTTCTGGCTAGTGAGTTCACCCGACTGGAGTTCCCTCGGCGACTGAAGGGGGATGACTTGGGGCAGAAGGTTTTGTTCAGGGACCACCACATGAGCGGCTGGTGAGCAAGGTGGTGGTGGGGGGACATCATGGGGAGAACCATCGGGTCCAAGCCTAGCTTTGTGGCCTGGGCAGGGTGGGTCCTGTGTTGAGGGGAGATGAGGTGGGAAGTAGGGCCTGGGTTGATGTTGGGTCTGCTCCTGGTAGGAGCTACAAGTGCGTGGAGAAGTCGGATCTCAAGTACCCACTGATCCATGGACAGGGTAGGCAGGTCAGTGACTGGCTCCCTCAAAAATCCCTTTTCAGTTGCCCCCTACAGAAATAGTTCTTTTGTGCCTTGTGGCTGTGGTTGGTATCTTGGGGTCTGTTCCAAGGACACAGGAAGTTTCTTCCTCAGCCCAGAGTGTCTGTGGGCCACAATCCACCTCTGCTTGTGCATTTGATGTCACCTCACATCTCCCTTGTCTGCAGGCTCGGTTAATGGGAACACTGGCCGTCTCCCGGGGCCTTGGAGACCATCAGCTCAGAGTCCTGGACACAGACATTCAGCTAAAGCCCTTCTTGCTCTCTGTCCCACAGGTGAGAGGGCAGCAGCCCACCCTAGTTTCCATCTGCCCAGAGGCAGATAGTGAGGCTTGTGGGAGCCGGGAAGGGAACACTGAGGGATCCTCAGGCTTAACTTGCAGGTAACAGTACTGGATGTGAACCAGTTGGAGTTGCAGGAGGAAGACGTGGTTGTCATGGCAACTGATGGGCTCTGGGATGTCCTGTCCAATGAGCAGGTGGCACAGCTAGTGCGGAGCTTCCTCCCTGGCAATCGAGAGGACCCACATAGGTACTGTAACTACTAGGGACCTGCCTGGGCCTGGGTGCCAGCAGCAACACCAAGTAGTTATGACTGAGAAGATAGCGCCATAGATGATATGCCTGCTGAGGGCAGGTGGTGAGGACCAGTGTGGTCTCAAGATTCCAAGAGGGGATGACAGTGGGTTCCATAAATGTGGTTCAGATTCCTGTGGTTCATCCTGTGGCCCTCCCAGGCTTGTAGCTCACCTGGCCCACAGTCAGACTGCATTGCTTGGGTCTCCAAGTGTCTAGCCCAGTAGAGCGAGTTCTCCCTCTCAGCTGGTCTTACCTCTTTTCTCTGGCCCCACAGTACATCTGCAGGGTGTTCCCCACAGGTTCTCGGAGCTGGCCCAAATGCTGATACACAGCACACAGGGGAAGGACGATGGTCCCACAGGGGAAGGGCAAGTGTCCTATGATGACGTCTCTGTGTTCGTGATTCCCTTGTACAGCCAGGGCCAAGGACGTAATAGCCACTGACGATTCGGACATCACATCCCAGGTGCAGTCTGGGCAGCCCTCCACAGCAAGCCTGCGTACCCTGCCCCCAGGCACAACCCAGAGCCCTGGCCCCTCCACCCCAACCGGTGTCAAGGGGACCATTTATACCAGGCAGTCAAGAACTGGAGAGTGCAGAGAACCCAGGTCCCCGTTCTGGCAGGCAGGGAGAGTGCTAATGTCAGTAACATCCCTGTGGCAGGCATTTTACAGCCTAGGATACCCATAGGAGGCTCCTCAGATAGGAACCTTAACAGCCCAATTATATTATTCCCAGGTGGGGACAGCTGGACTAAGGGAATTGGCCAAAGATGCCAGAAGGGACAGACAGCCTATGTTTGGATCCAAGTCTCCAATCCATGAATGTCAGGGTATCTGCTTAATCACCCCCAAAACCCATGCAGGTTGCTTTATGGGAAGTTGTGGGCAGGCCCCTATCTGCTGAACAGCCATCTTGAAGCAGGCCCTGGGGCTAAAGTTGGAGAACAGAAAGGGGCAAGAGGAGCCCCAGTTGGCTAAACAAGGAATTCCCTCCAATTGCTGCTCCTGCCTCTGGCCTTGCATCTCAATTACTCCTTCTAGGCCCCAGCCACCCTAGGCTGATGCCCCAACAATGCCTGTTCTGTTGCTCCCCATCACCTCCCTGATTAAATGTTTATACAGAAAAGCCCTTGTGAATTCTGAATGACTTGTACAGCTTGGCATTCTAGTGTATCTTGCTATTGTTACCTTCCAAAGAATCCTTCACTCTGCCTTGTAAGCTTGCATACAGTTGTTAGTTTTTTGTGGCCTTCCTAATTCCCATGTTGGGGTAGGCCCAGCTGAGGGGATTGTTCCCCAGGAAACAGAAAGGTCTCCGCCACCATCTATGAGTTCTAGGCTTGAGGTACCAGAGGGCTGCCCTTGAATTTGTTTTTGAATGCAAAGCTCCAGGGCTTGCACTTTGATGAGTAGCAGCTTACTTCCTCACATTCCCTTACAAGACTATTTTACCATCTAGCACTTGCCAAGGCTCAGGTGCTAGGAAAATATTTGTTCAATTACAAGGCTATCACCTTCATGACCTCAGCCTTACCCAACACGTTCCTGATCCACTACTTTACAGTTGAGATAACTTCTTACCAGGCAACTCAGTCCTAGATGGGAGTGAGGAAGTAATACACAGACAAGGGCTAATAGGCCCCAGAACTGATGGTAAAACTCACATTTTACTGATTGAAGAGGCTCTCAGAACCTTTCCTGCCCATTAACTCATTTTAGACTCAATATCTTATATTCTTTAGGGAAGAGATAGGGAAAACTACAAAATTTCTCACTTTTCAATTATATTCCATGCCCAGCACTTCCAGACCTACATCTGTCCATAGCTGGATCCTGACAAGTTGTGGTTGGTCCCAGCAGCCCTGGGCAGCCCCTCTAGAACCCTTCTAGTAGGCAGCTGGCAAATGCAGAAGTGCGCCCAAATAGTCTGCAGTTTTACTTCCTCTGTCCCCAGCAGTCTCCTCACCAACCTAAAAAAAAACACCATGGGCAGCATCCCATGCCTGCCTCTTCACCACATGAACAGCAGAGCCAGCTCGTCCCCACAACCCACCTGTTTTGCTTCTGATCCAGCCCACTGCCTGCTCTTGCTCCTCACACCAAAGGGTGAAGCCCAGCGAGTGGGTGCAGTGCATTTCTTTTAACTACAAGCAAGCTAAACTGACAGGAGTGACTGGCAGGGGCAGCTACACTGATCAGGTGTTCCAGCAGAGCCAAACACTGCAGCAGCCCTCCCATCAGGCCATGAGGTCTCTTCCTCCTTGAGCAGTTTGGCAGGAGACCCTATGCATGGCCTGTAACTCACAAATTCGGATATTCCTTCTGCAGCCCTTCAGAGCCCTTGCCCAACCTACAATAACCATGAGCAAAGTGACAGGCCCAAGGCCGTCTTCTGGTTTGGAGAGGGCCAGGAATGAGGTCAACAGCAGGTCATTATAGCTAAGGACAGCTGGAGCTAGATAAAGTACAAGCTCTAGGAGTTACAAACTCATAAGCCAGGCAATGGGTTACCAAGCAATTGGCCAGGCCTTCTGCCAGAACTGGCACAGGACCTCAAAAGGGTCCCACTACCTTGCCACCCCAGAAGCCAGGGCCCAGCAGGATGAACCTTATTCCAACTAGATGCTGCCTATCTACTCAAGGGCTAACACCAGGGATGAAAGGTGGCCCGAGGTACATGTCAGATGCAGTGTGAGAAAATCCAGGTTGGCTGAGGTTGTTTCCCAGCCACTCATTTCTGGCCATACAGTGGCTTATGAGAGGCTGGGGCTGAGAAGACCCAGGCTGCTAGCCATTGAGGGTGGGGGTAGGGGTTCCTCCCACCAGCCCACATGGCTTAGTCACCAGGGACAGTCAGGGGCAATCCAAGGGAGCCCAACAACCCATCCATACAGCATTACTGTGAGTCCCAGTGTGAGCCAGGAGACAACCCCAACAACCCATCCATACAGCATTACTGTGAGTCCCAGTGTTAGCCAGGAGACAACCCATCTTTCCCTCCAACTCTAAGAACCAAGCAAATAATGCTACAGAAACTCACTGGAAGAGGTTGCAGTCATAAAATTCTGTTTAAGACAGATAACATGAAAAATGTTTATGTTAATACAAAAGGGACATAAAATTGTATATACAGTAGTAGAGTAACAACTATGTAAACACCAAAAATCTACACACACAAATGTCTAAAGGAACATTTAACACCAAAAGATTAACAGCGGTAGCATGTGGATGACAAACTTGATTCTTTTTTAAATTCTCAAATTTTCTTTAATAAGCATTATGATTGCCAACGGGAAAATTTTGTGTGTGTGTGACAGACAGGGACAGATAGGGACAGACAGGAAGGAAGAGGGATGAGAAGCATCAATTCTTCGTTGCACCTCCTTAGTTGTTCATTGCTTTCTCTATGTGCCTTGACCAGGGGGCTACAGCAGACAGAGTGACCCCTTCCTCAAGCCAGCGACCTTGGGCTCACACTGATGAGCCTTGCTCAAACCAGATGAGCCCGTGTTTAAGCCGGTGACCTCAGGGTTTTGAACCTGGGTCCTTCATGTCCCAGTCCAATACTCTATCTGCCTGATCAGAGGAAGTTTTTCTTAAAAAAAAAATAAACCTACTGGCTGGTAGTTGAGCAGTGCAGTATTACCATCACATACAAATACGTGACTTTGACCCCGACTTGAGTCATGAGCAGCTCTCCCCACTGAGAACTCAAGCCTCTGACTCTACTGAGCTTCCCTGCAGCCCTAGCCAGCAGCCTATCTGGCCCATAGCCTTTCTTTCTTTTACTCTGCCTTATTCTCACCCACCACACCACCTCCAGTCACTTCCAGCTGCATCTTTAACCTTTCCTTCCCAACTCCAGAGCCAGCTCTGCAGCCAAAGAGCCCCATAGAGAGGCCATGCAGTGCTTATTTTCAAAGGACATGGTACCTCAGCTTTAGACACAAATGAACTCAATACAAATCATTTTCCTGCTGACATGCAAGTCATCCTTGGTGGCTGCCTATTTACAGATACACTGCTCACAAAAATTAGGGGATATTTCAAAATGAGTATGAAGCAATAAAAAAAGCACTTGATTTTTTTATTAAACAAGAACATCAGAAAAGCAAACGACAAATCAAAGAAAGTTGTTCAATTATGCAAATGAATGCAAAACCAACTTTTATTTCAATAGTGAAAATGCACTATACAAAAGCCTGAAAGTACTAGAGTATCTGCATGTTCCCTGATCCCCTAATTTCTGTGAGCAGTATAATGTTAATTATGCAGGTATTCTTGTTAACCCAGTTCTAAGCACTCTCTCTCAACAGTTATTCCTACCATGAGTTTTCTACCCTGGAAAACCAGGAGTAGGCAGTAATAGCTCGATTATTTGGTTTCTAAGTCCCTTCACTCTGAAATGGCAGAGATGTACACAATGGGTGGTATCACAGAAGCTGCAGGTTCTAGTCTGTGCTGGGAAAGATGCATGCCCCTTGATGTCCAAGTCTGAGAAATAGTCAAAAAGTAATTGCTAAAAAAAAACACCAGTAATCGCTTGCAATTCATAGCCTATTCCTGCTGCTGAACAGAGGCAGTTAATGGCTTGCTTTCAACCTAGCAGCTATCTACTACTCTTAGGCAAGTCTTCTTGGACAAGTCATAACCTTGTTGAGTCTGTTTCTAGATGTGCAGGGAATGTGTCACCTGCTTAAACGTTTGGGAATTTAGTGAAATAATACGCCATTCATTCTGCTGTAAGGCCATGAAGGGGAAAAAACGGCCATAAGCCAGCAGCAGCTCAGCTCATCCCTGATCAGGAACCCTCCCCCTCCCTCTCCCCACAGAAAGCAAGGAAAAGAAACAAGAGAGCGACATAACAGGTAAACAGAAGGGACCTGCAATTGGTAAAGAAGCCTCAAACTGAAAATGCTCTGAGTTCCAGCTTCCTGTCCCCAAACACTGTAAGCCACAGACACAAAAGGCATGCAAAAGTGACTGTCACATGTATAGGTGCAGAGAGCATCACCAGGCAAAAAGGGGCTAATACTGCAGAGAGGGCCCCAAACTGTGGCTTGAGAAATACAAGAGAGTCATCCAAAGACCCTCACTTAGCTGCCATGGGAATAGCAAACACTTGAAGCTTTGCTTCATTCAGTCTCCTGAAGGGAAAAATGTAATAGGGAATACTCACTAACACTTGTGGCAAACACTATTAGCAAGAATGCAGTCTTTCCCCCGGGCTGTTCTTCGGCTAAACTGAGAAATGACAGATGTTTTATATATATGCACACATACATATATATGTATGCATATACAGATATATTTAAATGAAGGTATACACACTGTGCTGAAATACAAACGACAGGAATCCTAGGTCATATATAAAAAGGCTAAATATAACATATAACACAGGCCTAGAGCCAGCTCGTGGTTGGGAGCTGGGAAATGGGTAGTATCATCAGGAGGCTATGTACACAATTTGTGGTGGGCAGGGAAGGCATCAGTGTAAACAACTCAGACTCACCCCACAATACTGACCCACAGGAAAGCGTGATGCATCTCGTGTACAAAAATAGACTCCCACCTTGCTTTTGTACACAGCCATGCAGGGCAAGTACCCAGGACCATGGATTTGGCTCGATGACAAAGGACCGCACTAGGCTAATGCTAAACCTCCCAGCCCTAGGAACTCACCTGCTATCCTTCCCTCCTCCTCAGGCTCTTGAGCTTTTCCCCACCCAAAACCCACGGCCTAAAGCACGTCTAGATCACCCACCTTCAAATGACTAATTTCCAAGGCTTCCTGGCAAGGTCTTTCTGTATCTGTCCCTTTCTGACCCCAAGATATAAGACGACTTATTTCTGTAAAAGTTTGGCACCTAAGTAACATGATGGTTGTGGATTATACCACAATGACACAGGGAGACCCAGTAACAAGACATGCAGGGTGAGGGCAAGGGGCACTGAGCTGCTCTAGCATCCCAAAACCAGAACTGTGGCTTCCCATGCATTTATGGGGGTGGGAGAAGGGATGTGCAGAATTAATTACTTCACCAGCTCCTCAGCAGCAAATACATCAAAATTGAAAGCGCCTTAAGGGCCCCACTATACCCTAATCATGAGTCTGGTCACTCTTCTCGAGGAGGTCGGTGCAGGTGATAGCTAGAAAATCTGAGTCCCGATCGAATCTGCCACACCGAGAGTCCTTTTGAAGAAACTTGGCAAAGTAATTTTTCTTTTGAAGAGATTTACAGCACGTCCTTGGGAAGGCCATGTGGAAGGATGCTCTCCAGCCCAGTCAAATGATCCAATCCCACTATTATCTCAGTCCTATCTGAGTTTTTTCCTGCTGGCCACCCTCACTGCACAGAAATAGCCGAACAGCAACAGGGTCAGTCATCAATGGTGGGCAACCAGAAAGCCTGGAAAAAGAATATAAGTCAACTTTAAAAAGCCAAGCCTCTCTCTTAACTGCCAAGGGTTCTTTAACCCACCCTTCCTTCCCACAGCATCAAGCTGCCCTACCCCAAAGATGGAGGAATTATGACTGACAATCTATGAAGAAACACTCTCTGCTTTCCATGAAAGCAAGCTGGTTGTGTTTTCCTCTAGTGGTAAGGAATAAAAGGAGTGCTATACAGGTGAGCCGGGGGGTCCTGGGTAACCTGGCCCCACTGCTAATATACCAGGTGACCTTATATAGGCCTTCACCTTCCTGAGCTGTAAAAAATGAGAGGGATTGCCTGACCAGGCGGTGGTGCAATGGATAGAGCATCGGCCTGGATGCTGAGGACCCAAGTTAGAAACCCCAATGTCATTGGCTTGAGCCCAGGGGTTGCTGGCTTAGCAAGGGGTCACTGGCTCAGCTAGAGCCCCCAGTCAAGGAACTTAGGAGAAAGCAATCATTGAACAACTAAGGTGCCACAACTATTAAGTTGATGCTTCTCATCTCTCTCCTTTCCTGTCAGTCTGTCCCTGTCCGTCCCTGTCTAAAATAAGTAAGAAAGAGAGAGAGATAGAGAGGGATTGGACTGGATGGTTTTGCTGTTTTTTTCTGACCATTTTCTTAGTTAAAAGCAGGGAAAGGGGAGGCAATGTGTTCTTGGTAGGCTAGTAGTGAAGTACCACACCCCCAAATACCCAGGCAGGTTTAGAAGATGGCCAGAAGGAAACTGGCAGCTGAGACTCATGATGCTTTGTCCTGCCACTGTTATCTAAGAAGACATAGGACCTAGAGAAACAGATATTTTTTAGCGAGATAGAGACAGAAAGGGAAAAAGATGAGAAGGAACAACTCAATAACTGCAGCACCATTAGCTGTTCATTGTTTGCTTTCTCAAATGTGCCTTAACTGGGAGGCTCCAGCCAAGCCAGCAACCCCTTGCTCAAGCCAGCGACCATGGGGTCATGTCTATGATCCCACACTAAAGCTGGCGACCTGCACTCAAGCCATCGACCTTGGGGTTTCGAATCTGGGTCCTAAGCATCCCAGGCTGACACTATTCACTGCACATCCATCACCTGGTCAGACAAGAAAATTCTAAGTGGTTAAGCTATGACCAACTCTAAGAATTCTGAGGACTTCAGCATAAACTGAGAGAAATGGAAAACTAAAAGGTTGTAGCCACAGAAGTCCTGTCCAAAGTATTTAAGAAGCCAAGAAGCTGTCTAATATAGCTCAGGTAGTCTGGGCATAAAACCAGGAGCCAGAGCTAAAACCTGCCTAAGATCTCCAAGGAGCTCAAAAGTGATCCCAGATTACAGGAAAAGAAAGTACAGTGTGTCCGTAAAGTCATGGTGCACTTTTGTCCTGTGACGGGTCAAAAGTACACCATGACTTTACGGACATACTGTAAAAGTGAAAAGAGACTGGCCCAACCAGAGATCAGAAAGAGGTGAAACAGGGAAGCACCCAGTTGAGAAACACGACTTTAGGTGCTTATAATGTACCTACTTAGAACATAGCTTGCTATGCTCGTTGAATACCCACAACCCAACTGAGGGACATCTCCCATGGTACACATACCATGTTGGAACATGCGCTGGCAAAAGTCATGAACTTGGGGTTGAACTGCAAACAGGTAATGGGGCCTGTATGTTTGCCATCCAACACAGCTACTTTTATACCGCTCTCTCCATTCCATACATGGATCTTGCCATCCTCTGAACCTAAAGAGAATGATCAAGGAACACACAACAGCTCAAGGCACAATATGAAGACAAGTGGGAAAGAGACACAGACTGGCATCTAGAAAGAGGCCATGTTTCAGGACCCAGCCCTCAGCAGAAATTGAGAGGAAGGAAAAGCAGTAAGGAAAGGACACTTTGGGAATTGATCTTGACCCTAGTTATTTGTTCCTGGGCAAGTCACTTCCCCTCTGGATTCAGTTTTTTCATTAAAAATGGGGGCCAAATATTATTACACTACCAACATCTAGCCATTTAAGATGATGGAAAGCAGAATTATATCAGAAAGTTAGTATTACTAGTAAGATAGTGCTCACTCATAAAGTTTAACTCAAATGCTAGTCCAAGGAAGACCAGCATTATTGCCAGTTCCCAGTAAAGAAGTCAGAATAGTTTAAAGACATTATATCTTGAACATCTAACGAAAGGGTAATAAATATCTTAATTAGTCAAAAGTAACAAAAATAACAAAAAAAAATCTCAGTACCAGAAAAATAACCCTCAAAGGAATTAAAGACACTTACCAATCATAATAAACTGAGAGTCTGGAGTAAACGAAGCCTCCAGTGTGACAGCTTTACTGTTGGCATAACCCTAAAAAAGACAGAACAGTACTCTTGTTCAAGTGCCATTAACAAAATATAACTGCCTAGAAACACTGACCCAGCAGACTCATCACCTTCATTTCTATGGGACCCTCTCCTCCTTGTGCACACAGCACCACGCAAGGTTCCAAACTTCGCCACACCCGTTACACTTCACCCTACACTGAACTCCATATTCAAGAGGGCAAGAAACTGTTTATGGTCAAGAATTACTTTACCACTGAGCCAAGAGCATCAACCAAGCATGTGGAAATCCTAGGTTTGATTCCTGGTCAGGGCACACAGGAGAAGAGACCATCTGCTTCTCTCTCTCTCTTCTCCCACAGCCATGGCTCAAATGGTTTGAACAATTTGGCCCTGGGTGCTGAGGATGGCTCCATGGCCTCACCTCAGGAGCTAAAAGAGGTCGGTGGCCAAGCAATGGAGCTGTGGCCCCAGATGGGCAGAGCATCGCTCTGTAGGGGGCTTGCCAGATAGATCAAATCAGCGCACATGCAGGAATCTGTCTCTGCCTCTCTGCCTCCCACTTAATAAAAAAATTTAAAAAATATTATTTTACATCTCAACACTAAACTTGGGTCACTGAATAAGAAGTGAATGTTAGAATCCAAGAGAAATAAGTTCATGTGCAGGAAGAAAATGCAAGCCCATGCCTCAATCAGTAAGTTATGGATAACTACTCATCTCCACTATCCAGCTAACAATTCTCAGCCCAGAAGGTATGAACATGGAGACAGCCACACTCAAATGCTGTCAGCTCACCCCAAACGTGTGCATCACCACTCCCTTGAATGCATCAATGAGACGGATAAAGCTGCCGTTGGTGGAGATAAGGATGAGTTTGCCATCATTGCTGAACTTAAGTCCTGTCCATTCACAAGTCCGATCGTACTGCATCTTAAATGTTGCAAATGGCCCCTGAAACAGATAAAAGTAGCAGCTCCAGGCCCAAGGCACATACATTAATAAGTCCTTCTGCCAAAGCCACCTCTTATTCTACCCCTTTAGATTCCTTTCTGACTAGGGAAAGACTACTGCTATGATACTCTTCAGTATATATCATATTCTCTCCTACTATAGAAGAGTTCTTAAATGTCAATCTCACCCTTCATAATTTCCATATCAAAGTAGCTTAAAGAATCAAAGATTTACCTTATCAAAAGAGCGAAGGTCATAGAGTTTGACCATTTCAGAATTGACACCTGCAGCAAAAATTAACCCTTCTGGATCAAAAGAACAAACTGGCTTGCCCTGTAGATGCATGAGGCCCTAAGAAAAAAATAAGAGAAAAGTTAACAAACCTACCTCTATAAAATTTACTTTTCCCAGAGAAAATTAAAAGAGACACAGATAGATAGCAACCTACCTACAGAACTGAAAAAGTAAAACTAAAACAAGGCTTTTAAAAGAACAGGTCTCCATACATTGATTTCAGATCAACTTTACCGTATAATTTTTATAGACACTAAATTCAAATAAAAAATCCATTGAGGTTAAAACACTCCAGAAAAACTTTTTAAAACAACAAAGCACAGAGCATACTGCAATATGCACAGGAGCAGGGCATTTGCTTAATTACCAGCTACCTACCAAGAAATCAAATTTTCTCCAAAGTTTAAAAAGACTTGGGATCCCAGAATGAAACTACTGCTTTCCCCCTTCCTTGAGAGGGAGAGTTGATAATAGTGCCTACCATAGAAAACACTCAAAGTATAACTGTGAGGTTCTGTTACCTGGCAGTTAGGAGATCGGAGATCCCAGAGTCGAATGGTTTTATCAAGAGATCCAGAAATGAAAGTGTCATCCACAGGTGACATGGACAAGGCCACCACCCTGAAATACATCAAGATAAATTGGAGTTGAAACAAAATATTACAAAAATTGGATATGAACTCTAAACCACTCTACCGGTCCATCTATATGTGCCTGTTCTCCTCAAATTGCCATTTTAAGGAATACACTACACAAGCAATCTGGAATAATCAAAGGCAACTAGTATAATGAAAAAACAACCTTAAAGCTATAGCATAAAAATGTATGATTCCAATGCAAATCAAACAATGAGATACCACTTCACAACCACTAGCATAGCTATACTCTAAAAGATAAAAAAAAGAGAGAGAGAGCGAGAGAAAGAGAGAGCGCCTGTCCAGGCAGTGACACAGTGGATAAAGCGTCGGACTGGGATGTGGAGGACACAGGTTCGAGACCCCAAGGTTGCCAGCTTGAGCGCGGGCCCATCTGACTTAGGCAAAAAGCTCACCAGCTTGGACCCAGGGTCACTGGCTCCAGCAAGGGGTCACTTGGTCTGCTGAAGGCCCGCGGTCAAGGCACATATGAGAAAGCAATCAATGAACAACTAAGGTGTCATAATGAAAAACTGATGATTGATGCTTCTCATCTCTCTCCGTTCCTGTCTGTCTGTCCCTATCTATCCCTCTCTCTGTCCCTGTAAAAAACAAAAAAAAGAAAAAGGAGAGAGTGCACACACAAGCGCCTGGCCTATGGTGGCAAGGGAATGAAGTGTCGACCTAGAATGCTGAGGCCACCAGTTAAAAACCCCCAGGCTTGCCCAGTCAAAGAATATACAAGAACCAAATACGAGTTGATGCTTCCTACTCCCCCCATACACACAGCTATTCTCTTTCTCTCTCTCAAATCCATAAATAAAATCTTAAAAAAAAGAGAGAGAGAGAGAGAGATAAGAAGTGTTAGTGAGAATGTAGAGAAGTTGAAACCTCCATATACTTCTGGTGTAAAACGGCACAGTTCCTTTAGAAAAGTTTTATAGTTCCTCAAAAAATTAAAGATAGACTTGCCATGTAACCCAGAAATAACAAGAAAAATGAAAATACGTTCACACAAAAACCTACATGTATACTTATAGCAGCGTTACTCACAAGGGGCCAAAACTGGAAACCCAAATATCCATTAACTAATGGATACACAAAATGTGGTATATTTCCATACAATGAAATATTATTTAGCCTGACCAGATGCTGACGTAGTGGATAGAGCACTGGACTGGGATGCGGAAGGACCCAGGTTTGAGACCCCAAGGTTGCCAGCTTGAGCGCGGGCTCATCTGGTTTGAGCAAAAAGCTAACCAGCTTGGACCCAAGGTCGCTGGATCGAGCAAGGGGTTGCTCAGTCTGCTGAAGGACCGCAGTCAAGGCACATGTGAGAAAGCAATCAATGAACAACTAAGGTGTCGCAACGAAAAACTGATAATTGATGCTTCTCATCTCTCTCCGTTCCTGTCTGTCCCTATCTATCCCTCTCTCTGACTCTCTCTCTGTGTCTCTGGAAAAACATATATATAATCTAGTAGTAGTAAATGAAGTACTGATTCATGTTACAGTACCTGTGAACCTTGGAAACATGGTGACAAACACAAAGGCCACATATTGTCTGATTCTATTTATGCAAATAGAATTTTTATAGATGAGACAAAGTTATGGAGACAGAAGGTTGAGTAGTGGTTGCCAAGGACTAGGAAGTGGCTGCTAACAAGTACAAGGTTTCTCTTTGGGGTGATGAAAATGTTCTAGAATTAGACAGTAGTGATGGTTGCCCAACTTTGTAAATATACTAAAAACCACTGAACTGTTGTATACTTTAAAAGGGTGAATGTATAGTACTGAAATTTACCTCAAAAATTTTTTTAAAGCATGATCCCTTAACTAGGATTGTGGGCTATATATACTAAATATTCTAAATCTGAGTAGCATCTGCATCACCTGGAGGGTGGGTTAAAACAGTTTGCTGGGATTCACACCCAGAACCTATCCAATAGTTTTGGAGTGAGCTCTGAGATCTATGTTTCTAACAAACTCCTGGGTGACAGTGAGACTGCTGGTTTGGACATTACACTTACACAGCCACAGGCCTGTGCCAAAGCAACTATATTTCTGATATGGGTCCCTTTTTATGGTTATACTAGTAAGAATCACTCACTGAAAAATATTTCTTCCCAGGGCTCATCCTGAGCTCTCTTGTCCCGTCTGCTGGTGTTCTCGCTCTGCGATACCTTGCTCTGAAGAGACACACTCCATCACCTAGCATTTGAGCCTTTGCCTACAGGGAAGGACCACATGTGTCTCCACTTTACCTGTCTCTAGAGCACACCATGACCCTGACCATGGAATCCTTGAGGCATAAGCTATCACCTGACTATACAGTACCACCTATGGAGAAAGCCCGTATGAAAAGGGACACTCAGACGGCTCTTCTTTCTGGGTGTTATAAACGAGTAGTTCCACATTCTGGCTTGGCTACAAAACACGTTATAAACACAGCAGCTAGTATCACAGATCAAGATTACAGAGACGATGCGCATGTTGTACTATTTCATTTTTGACAAAGAAAAGTTTGAAGTAGAAAAAGTGATTGAATGACACAGCTCATTTGTGAATGAATTTCTTATATCTAGAAATAGAGGAAGTTCAAATTTGAATGATAATGAAAGGAGTTCAGGAGGTTTTGGGTCCACTAGAAAGAATTAAAATGTATGCCATGAATAAAAAATGAGAAAATTTACTTTGCCTCAAATTTATTTTCTAAAAATTTTTCTTAAAAAATTTTCTTTAAAAAAATCATTGCCTGACCAGGCAGTGGCACAGTGGATAGAGTGTCATGCTGGGATGCAGAAGAACCCAGGTTCAAGACCCCAAGGTCGCCACCTTTAGCACAGGCTCATCTGGTTTGAGCAAAAGCTCACCAGCTTGGACCCAAGGTCGCTGGCTCCAGCAAGGGGTTACTCAGTCTGCTGAAGGTCCGTGGTCAGGGCACATGTGAGAAAGCAATCAATGAACAACTAAGATGTCGCAACGGCAACAAAAAGAAACTGATGATTGATGCTTCTCATCTCTCTCCATTCCTGTCTATCTGTCCCTGTCTATCCTTCTCTCTGAATCTCTGTCTCTGTAAAAAAAAAGTTATTATGCCGGTCTGGCCTGTGGTGGCGCAGTGGATTAAGTGTCAATGTGGGACACTGAGGTCACCAGTTTGAAACCCTGGGCTTGCCTGGTCAAAGCACATATGGGAGTTGATGCTTCCTGCTTCTCTCCCCTTTCTCCTTTCTCTCTCTCTCTGTCTCTTTATCTTCTCTCTCAAAACTGAATACATAGCCTGACCAGGCGGTGGCGCAGAGAGCGTCGGACTGGGATGCGGAAGACCCAAGTTCGAGACCCCGAGGTCAACAGCTTGAGCACGGCCCATCTGGCTTGAGCAAAAGCTCATCAGCTTGGACCCAAGGTCGCTGGCTCCAGCAAGGGGTTGCTCAGTCTGCTGAAGGCCTGTGGTCAAGGTACATGTGAGAAAGCAATCAATGAACAACTAAGGTGTCACAACGGCAACGAAAAACTAATGATTAATGCTTCTTATCTCTCTCCGTTCCTGTCTGTCCCTATCTATCCCTCTCTCTGACTTTCTCTGTCCCTGTAAAAAAACAAACATAAAACCTTTAAAAAATTATTTTTAAAAAAATTACTATCCCCTGGCCAGCTGGCTCAGTGGTAGAGTATCAGCCTGGCGTGTGAATATCCCAAGTTTGATTCCCGGTCAGAGCACACAGGGGAGGCACCCATCTGCTTCTCCACGACACCCCCTCTTATTTCTTCCTCTCCCTCTCTCTCTCCCCCTCATGCAGCCTTGGCTTGATTAGAGCAAGCTGGCCCCAGGCACTGAGGATGTCTTCATGGCCTCTGCCTGAGGCGCTAAGAAGGGCTCAGTTGCTGAGCAACAGAGCAATGCCCCAGATGGGCAGAGGATCATCCCCTAGTGGGCTTGACAGGTAAATCCCAGTCAATGCCCATGTGAGAATCAGTCTCTGCTTCCCCTCCTCTCACTGAATAAAGAGATAAAAGATAAAACAATTATTATATTGCCTGACCAATGGTGGAGCAGTAGATACAACACCAACCCGGGATGTTGAGGTACCAGGTTCAAAACCCCGAGATTACCAACTTGAGTGCAGGCTCATCCGGCGTGAGTGCAAGCTCAACAGCTTGAGCGTGGAATTGTGGGCTTGAGCGTGAGATCATAGACATGATCCCATGGTTGCTGGCTTGAAGCCCAAGGTTGCTGTCTTGAGCAAGGAGTTTCTGGCTTGGCTAGAGCCCCCAGGTCAAGGCACATATGAGGAACAACCAATGAATAATAAAAGTGCCACAATGACAAGTTGATGATTCTCATCTCTCTCCCTGTCTCTCTGCTTCTCTCTCTCTCAAAAATTAAAACTAAAACATTAGTATTTGCCTGGCCTGTGGTGGCCAAGTGGGTACAGCATTGACCTGGAACACTGAGGTCACCAGTTAGAAACCCTGGGCTTGCCCCATCAAGGCACATATGACAAGCAATTAATCAGCAATTAAAATGAAGCAAGTGACGCCTTGCTAAAGCCAGCAACCTTTGGGCTCAAGCCAGAGATCATGGGGTCATATCTATCATCCCACATTCAAGCGGCAACCCTGCACTCACGCTGGTGAGCCCGAGCTCAAGCTGGCCAACTCGAAATTTCGAACCTGGATCCTCTGCGTCCCAGTCCTATGCTCTATCCATTGAACTACTGCCTGCTCAGGCTACAATCAACTCTTAATTACAGACAGTACAATTGTGAACATTAATTTGACTACAAACTAACAAAAACATTTACTTGTCACAAGCCATTCTTTGTCTGGAACTATAGTAACCAACAGCTCCCACCTCCTTACCTCCAGCAACATGGAAATGCCCTGCCCAATCAGAAGTGCAGCATGGCTCTTGATCCACCTCATGTCAGGGTTCTCTACCACTACAAAACTTAGTTGGTTTCTGCACACTTGCAAATAAAACAGGAGGAAATACCCCCTCCCAGAGATTAAAATATACCAGGGAAAATAAGTGTTTAACATTCAATCAGCCTGACCAGGTGGTAGCAGAGTGGATAGAGCGTCAGACTGGGATGCTCTATGGAACAGTCCTCTATGGAGGACCCAAGGTCGAAATCACAAGGTCATCAGCTTGAGCGTGTCCACATCTGGTTTGAGCAAGGCTCACCAGCTTGAGCAAGGGGTCACTCAGTCTGCTGTAGCCCCTCCCAGTCAAGGCACATGTGAAAAAGCAATCAATGAACAACTAAGGTGCTGCAACGAAGAACTGATGCTTCTCATCTCTCTCCCTTCCTGTCTATCTATCTCTATCTGCCCCTCTCTCTGACTCTGTCTCCAACACATACACACACACAAAAAAATTCAATCAAAACTTGAAAAGCCTGACCAAGCGGTGGCACAGTGGATAGAGCATCGGACTGGGATGCGGAGGACCCAGGTTCGAGACCCCAAGGTCGCCAGCTTGAGCGCGGGCCCATCTGGCTTGAGCAAAAGCTCACCAGCTGGGACCCAAGGTCGCTGGCTCCAGCAAGGGGTTGGTTACTCGGTCTGCTGAAGGCCCGCGGTCAAGGCACATATGAGAAAGCAATCAATGAACAACTATGGTGTCGCAACGAAAAACTGATGATTGATGCTTCTCATCTCTCTCCGTTCCTATCAGTCTCTGTCTATCCCTCTCTCCGACTCTCTCTCTGTCCCTGTAAAAAAAAAAAATTGAAAAACTAAAGAAAAAATACTGGGAAAATTGGGGTGGGAGATAGAAGCAACCTACATTACAAAACAGAATAAGAAAACAAGCTTCCTAGCTTTCAAAAGTATCAAAGGATAATTACTATTGTTTTTATTTTTTACCTTTTTTGCATCCTCATTAAGATCCTCACATAGAATATGTTTGCGTAGAGCAGAAGCCTGCTGAAATGGGGACCACCTACACTGGAAGGCCTCATATACAATACGTACAAGATCCTTTCATTAAGAGACATCTGATATTTGAGGTTTCTAAGTGCGAACTGTGTTTTTACTACACAGGTTTCCCCTGAATATCTTTAAATCTACATTTTCCCTAATTACATTTTAACTGAGATTTCAATTTATGTATGAAGTCCTACCCCTGCCTCCACAACTTCAGTTAATCAAGAGTTAACTGGGTTTAACAAAAGAAGACTAAAGGAATGCCAAATGGCAGTGAGGAACAAGCTTTAGTTCACTGATAAAATCTCTCCATTCTTCTTTTGTCTGGAACCTCAGGGATAAGAGCACTATCTACTTCTGTTAACACTTGAGTCTTACCTTTTGCTATGTCCAGGGAAGTATCTGATGTATTTGTTGTCATGTAAGGACAGGTATCGAATAGTATCTGCAAGAAGACAAAGAAGGCATGATGATATTCTCCTATTTTTAAAGAACTTTACTTTGTATTTTGATCTTGAAAAGACAAGGTCAAAGAATTCACTGTTCTCCATAACCCAAGCAAGGTGTGGGCTGTAGAGGGGCACTACAAATTTGACCTAATTCAAAAAGCAGAGTTCTTAAATTGACCTAAATGTTAACTAGATATACAATTTACATTAAACTAAACATTGGAAAGAGAAGTAACAGTCTTCTACTTCTATTCTAATTAACCAAATATCTACTGGTCCTTGTGCATCAGAGAAATGAGTTAAAAATAATAAAGTGACTCTGGCTGGTTGGCTCAGCGGGAGAGCATCAACCCAGCAGCACTTGGAAGTCCCAGGTTCAATTCCCAGTCATGGCACATAGGAGAAGTGCCCATCTGCTTCTCCACCCCTCCCTCTCTTGCTTTTCTCTCTTTTTCTACCTTCTCCTCCTCTCCTGCAGCTATGGCATGATTGGAGCAAGTTGGCCCCAGGCGCTGAGGATGGCTCCATGGCCTCCACTTCAGGTGCTCTGGTTGCAACAGAGCAGCAGCCCCAGATGGGCAGAGCATCACCCTCTATTGAGCTTGCCAGGTGGATCCTGGTCGGGGCACATGCAGGAGTTTGTCTCTGCCTCCCCTTCTCTTACTAAATTTAAAGAGAGAGAGAGAGAGAGAGAGAGAGAGAGAGAGAGAGAGAATAAAGTGGCCAAAAGAAGTGAGAAAATTTAGGTTTAAAAGATCTCAAGACATTTCAAAACACAACTCATAAACTACACCAACAAGTCAGAATAGTGAGATTTTGACAATATCAAAGAAAAGAATAATCATAGAGATTTGTGCTTGGGTAAAATAAGATACTTTTAAAAATCAAATGAGTCTATCTGAAAAAATAAAGAAGATGGTGGTGGGAAGGACATAAAGTGCCAATTAAAAAAAAAAACTGGATAAGTACTACGCCCCTAAAAATACCATGAAAATAAGGAGCAACTGTTGAGAAAGGGGTAATAGGAAATGATGCCAAAATGCAGAAAGCACAGAAAGAACATTCTAGAGGCAAACAGAACATAGGAACAAAGACGCTGAAAGCACCAAGTCATCACAGTGGTTCAGAGGGGAACTCTCTAATAAGAGGGCCTTTAACCTAGGAGAGAAAAACAGGGTACTCTGTATGTTACAAAAGTGAACTCTACATGATTTTCCTTGAATACATCTTCAAAGTTCTCAAATAACAACTATAAAGTCTTCCTGGTTTTCTACTTCTAGGAGCTACTCACCTGCCCTAAGCAGAAAAAGGCTTCCTCCCATTACCTGGTTTCCCAGAGATGAGCAGGGCGTCGCCATCCTCTCCGCCCCACTCGGTAGCTGGCGCACTGTTCCTGGCAAGGCAGTGGCCTGTACAGTTATCTCCTGTACCGGGTGGTATCGTAGACCCTCAAACTGTACAAACTACTACCTCAGCCTGGAATCAGGCAAAAGGAAACGAAGCGTTGGAGGAACTCTTCAGGATGCACTCGAGACAGGAAAGGCAACATCCTCACAGCAGAGGCCTGGCAGCAAAGCTGCAAGTGCCACAAGTGTGCCTTATCTTGCACCGTATTAGGACAATCCTCATTTAATCACCCAAAAAACACCCCAACAGAAGAAATATACCAGTCATGTAGATGATCACACAGATATGTTTCCTCAGGATCCTAATGTTTTATATTCTTGTCCAAAAGCATTAAATGCATGCTTACTTAGAAAACCACTTCTGAAATAAAGGTATAAAAAGTAAAAATAATTACTTATTTAAAGTCAAGAACAGGCAGAAAAATCTCAGAAAAAATGTTTTTTAAAAACATACTTCTGCCCATCAGCTCTGAGACAGGTATAGCCAAAATAGAAGTCTAAGCAATCTTTGTTGAATGACATTAGGAAACTCTTACCACAAAAACTGAAACAATAAATAAATCAGTGAGGTAAGTTAAAATTGTTTTTGCTCAATTACCAAGACCATCTTTCTGTCAACTAACAACTTAGTCCAAGCAAAATTCAGGTAAAAAGAGACCCTTTATTAGAGAAAGAAATTTACAGATTTAATTTCTAAAAATAACTGCTTATTTTTCAAAGACCTCAGCTCTATTTAAAAATAAAAAGGGCAAAGGATAAAATTCAGATCAAAAAATGGCCCCAGAATCAAAGATAACCGAGGACAGTACACTGTCCTTTATGACAGACCATAAAAGGCTGGGCATACACCACAAACTCTCAGATCCCCTAAACTATCACAGCTCAAGCACTTGTAAACTTTTCTCAAATCTCTGTATTTTGAAGAGGAGGTACTATTGTTTACCATTTGTTGTGTTGTCAAGTCTTCTTTACCTTTATTTGTCCTAAAGCATCTGTATTCTTTAAAGTTTCAAGAAGTACAAACCATAAATACAATTTGATGCTTCCTATTTCCACATTCCACTCTAAATGGAAGACTTTGCATACTCAATTGAGCAAGTCCTTCAAAAGCACTAGCAGCTTGCCTCCAGCATCTTTTCAGTCATAAAAATGTTAGCACTGCTAAATCATAGGAAAACATTTTAACTATAACCAAATCAGAAGTCACAAAGATTGTGTGAACTATTTAACAAAGGAAACCATGACCATAACTCCTAAAAAGAAGGCTTGCTTACCGTCTATTTTGTTAGAGCTGTAAACGACTGTGTTTGCTGCATGAGTATATCTGATGAGGTCCACACCATATTTCTTACTGTACAGGGTTCTCTTTGGTCTGATAAGGGAAAGGACAGAGAAAGAAAACTATCAAAATTCTCCATCACCGAAATCTGAGATCTTCATTTAAAAAAAAAAGCACTTGAATAATACGGAAAGGGTGAGTATTCTTGGTAAACTCTAACACTGGAAAGAGACAGAATTTCTTCCAAGAGGGAAGAAACAAAATCAATCAAGTGCAACAGCCTTTCACCTTTGAACACCAAATGCCAAGGTTAGGATATGGGAGTATATCTGAGGGCCCAATTCAGTTTTTACTGCAATGTTCAAAAGTACATCTATCAGGGAAGAAAGGCATACAGAATGATACAAGTCCTCCTGATAACAAAGAGGGATATGGAAATACATCGAACCAGTGAGGCCAGAACTTACTGTTTACCCTCCCTAATATAAACCTGCTGTTATAGAAGCTATCTATTCTCCCTATCCTAAAGGTCCAAAGCACTTACTGAGGCTTTCAGAAGGCAAGCCTAACTCTTCCCTAACTCTTCCTAGCAAAACTAGTCATTGGTTGTTTCGTTTTCACTTTAATATAAAATCACTTATTTTCAAGCTGGAGGATACCAATCCATTTGTTAAGTTCCTTCAATGTCTTCTCTACAGAAAAGCTTGAAGATCAAGTCTAAATCAAACTCAGCAAAATCATTTCCCTAAACTTCTTAACATTCTACGTTTAGTTAGAAGAATTTCATAAACCCTGTACCATTGTTTACCAACAGTCCCAATTTATATAAAAGTTCACCCTATCATCAATGCAAAGTCATTTTGGCACATAGATGGTAAAAAAATCAGATAACACAGTCAGCTTTAAAAGTCAATTAGCACTTTCAATTTTTGTTAGTGTCAGTGAGGTTAAGGGTTTCCCTACATAAAACATTTCCAAACATTTGCCTGAACTATGGTTGGTGGCTAAGTGGATAAAAGTCAAACTGGCATGCTGAGGTCACTGGTTCAAAACCCCAAGCTTGCCTGGTCAAGGCACATAAGGGAGTTGATGCTTCCTGCTCCTTCCCCTTTTACTCTTTTCTCTCTCCTCTCTCTAAAATGAATAAATATGTAAATACATAAATAATTTCCAAAGACTTCTCACTTTAAATGCACTGAATTTTCTAACCGTTACTGAAAGATCAGCTAAAAAGATAAACTCAGAGACTACATAGTCAAGTCCACCATCCAGGGTTGTATTGTACACTGAGGTTACTTACTGTATGGTGGTGACCAGTGAGTGAGTAAAGGAGTATGAGCATGTGCATGTGATTGCTCTCAAAGGTAGTTGACTTTGCCTCTACTAGTGAAAGAAGAAGCTTACCTATCCCGTTATTTCAGTCTACCTACAACAGTAGGGCCTAAAGAGCCAATGTTAAAGTGTGTGATGTAAGGAAATTTTCAGTTCCATTATATACAGCCTATTTATCTTAAATTTATCAGTAACACTAACCTGAGATCTGTTCTTAACAGAAATCTTTTACTACATATCATTTCCTACTTTGAAAGCAAGATTCTACTATATTGAATCCATGTCAGATCTTTTTCTCACAAATATTCAATAAGCTTCTTTCCACCAACTATGATTCTGGTGACCAAGTATAAAAAATAATATTAAATTATTCCTCTTTGAATAATTTGCTTCACCTACCACAGATAATATCTCCTTCATATTCTTTCAAGTTGAAAACAATCATTCAATGGATGAACTCCATTATAAAGAAAGTTTAAATGAACAGTAAATCAAGCCCTTGCTAGTTAGCTCAGTCAATTAAGAGCACTGTTCCAAAAACACAAGATTGCGGGTTCGATCCCCAGTCACGGCACACATGGGAAGCAAGCAACCAATGAGTGCACAACTGAGTGGAACAACAAATGAATGCTTCCCCTCCCTGCCCCGCCCCGCCTTCTCCCTTCCTTTCTCTCTCTATAAACTTGCAGATGTCTTCAAACATTTTATAGAAACAGCCCACTTTTGCAGTGCTGGTCAACCTGGTCCGTACCTCCCACTAGTAGGCGTTCCAGGTAGGCCAATCGCGGTGCTGTTTGGTTGCTCCACTACTGCCCATCATGAAAGCTGAAATGCCTACGAGTGGCATTTAGTTTAGCTAAAGCAGAAATCATCCTGAGCATAAGTAAACTGGACTAAGATCACTGGGTCTATACCCTTCATACATCAGGGTATAAACTTGCAGACTGGCAAGAAATTTCTGGCAGACTAATCAGCTTGAAAATCACTGATCTAACCAATGTGACATACCTGACCACAAAACTAATCTAGAACCCAGGATTCTTACTACCAGGTCACTCTCCTGCCACAGATCACAATGAAATAGGTCACCATTATTTGATAAAACAAAGTTTTTAAAAGCATACCCTCTACTATTGATAAAACAAAGTTTTTAAAAGCATACCCTCTACTATTGTATATTAAATTTACTAATTTGGATAAATTATTCTCCGGTTATAAAAGAAAATATGTTTGTGCTTAAGAAAACCATTTGTAGGGATGTGTTTAGGGAAAAAAGGGCTTCATACCTACAACTACTGGAGAAATAATGCATAGGTATTAAATATGTACACAGAATACAGCAAGTGGGGCAAAATGTAGCCAATTATGGATTATATGGGAACTCTCTGGAACACTGCTGTAACTTTTCAGTAAGTTTGTAATTATGAAAAATTGCTGCCTGACCAGGCGGTGGCACAGTGGATAGAGCGTCCAACTGGGATGCGGAAGACCCAGGTTCGAGACCTCGAGGTCGCCAGCTTGAGCGCAGGCTCATCTGGCTTGAGCAGAAAATTCACCAGCTTGGACCCAAGGTCGCTGGCTCGAGCAAGGGGTGGATCAGTCTGCTGAAGGCCTGCAGTCAAGGCACACGTGAGAAAGCAATCAATGAACTAAGGTGTCTCAACGAAAAACTGATGATTGATGCTTCTCATCTCTCCCTCTTCCTGTCTGTCCCTATCTATCCCTCTCTCTGACTCTCTCCTCTCTTTCTCTGTCCCTGTAAAAAAAGAAAAGAAAAAATGCTTCTAGTGAATAAACTATAGTATGTCACAAAATTAACATTTTATTTTTAACAAGACAGGACTTCAAGTCACTGTCATCCCTCCTAACAAATGGAACTTACAAGACAAACTATGAAATACTAACAAACCTTTATTTCCTTTGTATGTGCATATAGATCTCCATCCTCAAGTTCCAGAAAGATTCTAATTTGTGCACAAGCACTACACATTTCAAGTAAGCCAGCTTCAAATTACTTCTAGCTCCAGAACCCCACAAATGACACCCACTCCAGTTTTATATGGTACTCCTATTCAAGCGACCAGATGTGGACAGAAATAAATTGAGTCAAATAACTCAGCAGAAGCCCAGCTAAAAAATTCTCTTCCCCAGGACCACCACTACCCGCCACCCTTCCACATACAGCAGGCAGATCCAATGCCAGTTACATAATACTCTTTCCCAGTGGGAAAAAACTGAGGAGAACGTTATGGCTCAGACCAAAACAGAACTAAACTCACCAAGACACAAGTGCCAAAGAAAGTTTACAGAAAACATCAGTTTTTTAGAAAGGCAAAAGGAGCTGGAGAAGACAGACAATAACACAAGGATACAAAACATAAGATCTGGAACTAGGCAATAAAATGAAATCTGACAAAACCAGTAGCCACCAAATTAAACCAAGTATCTGCATCAAGTCTGCTTGGGGAAGGTGGCTGAAGGGTAATCAAATTTAGCCGAAACCAATTTTTGCTCCAAAGCAGCACGATTTAGCAGGGACTTAACAAGTCTACAAGGGTGAGGTGAAGCTGACAGGTCCCCAGGGAAAAAGGCAAAAAATGCTGTGCTTACAAGATTTTGCAGAGACGTAGGTATAGTGGGTCTCCCGAGGACTTGGGACAAGGTAGAAATTTCATGATCAGACTAGACTGAATTTTGACAATTCCAAGTGGACTACATAGTGTTATTTTAAAAAGAAAACAGCGTAAGAGGAAACACGAAACGGTTATATGATGCTTTCTTTGTTCAATCGGGAGGTTCACATTCAGGTCGGGTTGGGAAGGCTAAGTTCGTTTGTGCCTGGCAAAAGGAAAAGTTTCAGATGTTGCCAACAAGTTCGCTCAGAAACGTGGGCATCGGGTCTGATAGAAAAAGAGCGTGCTGTTGGGAACAGAAAGGAAAGGACAAGGGGCCCAAAGAGGCAGAACAAATAAAACCCAACTGCGAAGAGCTGCAACCCACGCGGCCCTCCGCCAGAAGGCCGCGGAAAGGTCGGGGCAGGGGAAGGGCGGAGTGCACGGATGAATCGAGGTCACCCAGGAGAGGGCACCGAGAGCTGCTGCGGAGGACGGCCGCCCCCGCGGTTCTGCGCTGGGTGCAGAGCCGACGGCACCTTGGATAGGGCACGAGGGGCGGGAAAAGCTACCTGCTGAGACCCAAGGGGGCAGACCCCGCGCTAAAGGTCAAGGTCAAGGTGGGATTTGACAAGAGATGCAGAAGCGCTCTCTGAAGAGACCGAAGACAACAAAACAATAATACTATCATTACTATCTCTTTTTCTTCTTCTTTTTTTTTTTTTTTTTTTTTTTAAGGAAAGGCCTGGACGGCTTCGGAATGGAAACGGCCCTGGCAGAAACGAGTGCACAACGGGCTGGGGAGCCCGCCGCGGGGCGAAGCACGACAGGGAGGGAGGGACTCAGCCCCGGACCCAGGACCCCTGCCGCACTCACTTGCCCTCCTGGCAGTCATAGAGCACGATGGAGTCGTCGTCGCTGCTCGAAATGACAGTCTCGCCGTTGGGGCTGAAGTCGAAGCAGTTAATCTTGTCCGAGTTCTCACGGAACACCTTGGCGACGCGGAAACTCCGCAGCACGCCGTCAGTCAGCTTCATGGCGGCGGCTGCTAGAGGCGGCAGTGGCGGAGCAGGGCCGGGGTGGGGCCCCGCGGCGAGCGGGCGGGCGAGCGGGCGGGCTGCCGAGGGGCCGACCCAGGCGGGGCGGGCGCCGCGCTGGCGGCGAGCAGCAGAGCGGCCGACAATCGGGGTGCCTCCTCCTCTCCCTCCTCCTGCTCGTTCGACGCTCCTCTACCCAGACTGTGAGGTCTCACCGACCGCTCCTCCTCAGAGTACGCTCAAGGAAAGCCGGCGCGGCATCCTCTCATTGTGTCCGCCATCTTGGGCCGACTAGCTGAAGCCGAGGGCGAGGGACCTCACCACTACGCACGCCGGGAAAAGGGGCGGGGCGAAGACGGCTCCGCGAGACCAGGAGGCGGGGCGGTGACGTCAGTACGGCCAGCGAGGAGTAACTAAGGGGATGGCCCCAGGCAGCGATCTGCCTGCCCTCTGTGTACTGGAGGAGAAGGGACATCATGACCTTTAAGGTCCGGGCGTAGGGGGAGAGGGGTGTGTGTGTGTGTGACAGAAGACCTCTGGTTCCGCGGTATCTAGGTTGCCCCCTGCAGGCGCTCTGACCCCAGGCCACGCGGAAGCAGATCCTGCAGAGATCTGCTAAGGCTTAGCACTTAGCAGCTAAGCCCTAGCAGGCCTGTTCTAGGGATCAGCCAGTGAAACTATCTCTGGCGGGCTTTGGCCGGTAGTCCAGGACTGAGCCAGCAGAGTTCAATTTTGTGCTTCTCTTTCTGCAGTAGAATATAGGGTAGACTGCACAGATTCTTACTGGATGAATATTGTTTTAATTTGGATATACACCTTGGGACTAGCACCAGAACTTTAAGCCTTCTTTTAAAACTTTATAATTGTTGTATAACAAAGTGCAATAAATGAACTAATTTTAAGTGCACACCTCCACAAATTTTTTAAACACTCTGTAAAGCCAGTAGTCGCGGCCACCATCACAGCCGCCTGACCTGTGCAGGTTCCCATTGGATTCGAACAGTCGGTAATGAAACACCGGAGCCAAGAACTGGTGAGCCATCAGCTTTAATTCTAGCTTGCACCCGGCGGGCAAGCAAAAACACACACTGAGCTCGAAAACCCACACATTCAGTGCTCACAAAGATACTGACTTATCTGAGTTTCATAGCATCAAAGGTTTCTAGCTCACCAGACTTATTCACCTCTGTTTCCCATCTCCTCCTGCACAAATTCTTAACAAACTGGCTTCTTCCTCAGCACTCTGCCATCTTGGCTGCTTCTCCTCTCCACGTGGCCTTAATCTGCTCTCCTCTCTTCTACCACAGGAACCAAGCAAGAGATCAAGCTACTGGTCTCCCCACTTTATACCGTAGAATCAAAACCTTTAATCCAATTATACAAACAAGAAAGTCTCTGATACAAAGCCACTCATCTGAGGCACAATGGGATTCATCATGAGAGTGCACCACCCTACATCATCCATTCAGTCAAGGGTGTAGAGAAGAGCTTAGTCTTAAAACTAAGCCTTAGGCTATAACGACCCGGCCTGCCCACAGCCTGTCCCAGAACACACATTAATATCAACGAACTTCCATGTGGGCAGCGCCATCTTTAACAGAGTGAGCATAATATATTTTATCTCCCCAACACACTCAAATCTAAGTTTTTATAAAGCCAGTAGCCACGGCCACCATCACTTATTATTACAAACTTATTTGACCAACAGTTTTAAAACATTTACAGCAGATGACATGATACTGTATATATAGAACTGTTCGGCAGATAAAATATATTATGCTCACTTTGTTAAAGATGGTGCTGCCCATGTGCAAATTTTAAGAGTAAGTTTTTCACACACCCTTGACTGATTGGATGATGTGGGGTGGTGCACCTTCATAAGGAATCCTCCCATTATACCTCAGATAAGTGACTTTGTATCAGAGACTTCCTTGTTTGTAGATTGGATTAAAAGTTTGGATTTCTACACTATAAAGTGGGACAGACCTGGGAGCTTGCTCGCTCTGGGTTCCTGAGGTTAGTATTAGAAAGAAGAGCAGATGAAGGCCACATGGAGGAGAGGACGCAGCCAAGATGGTGGAGTGCTGAGGGAGAAGCCAGTCTGTGCAGAGTTTGTGTAGAGAGGAGATGAGAAACAGAGGTAAATAAGTCTGATGAGCTAGATACCTTTTGATTCTAGGAAACTTGGATAAGTCGGTAGCTTTGTGAGCACTGAATGAGTGGGTTTTGGAGCCCAGTGTGTGTTTTTGCTTGCCCGCAGGGTGCAAGCTAGAATGAAAGCTGATGGCTCACCAGTTCTTGGCTCTATTGTTTCATTACCGACTGTCCGAATCTAATGCGAACCTGCACTGACCAGGTGGCCCTATTGGTGGCCTCGACAACTGGCTTTACAAGAACCATAAAGATTCCACAAAATACTACTGGATTGATAAATGAATTCAGTAATGTGGTAGAATCCAAGATACATATCCAGAAATTAGTTGCATTTTTATGCATCAATAATAAACTATCAGAAAAGAAAAACAGGCCTGGTGTGTGAAAGTCCCAGGTTCGACGCTGTTGGTCAAACTAGTTTGTAAATATGATATATATGCTTGGTCCTTTATAGTTTGCATTGGGTGTAGGGAACAGGCTGTAAGCAGGCAAGGTCCTTTCTTATAGCCTAAGGTTTAGTTTTAAGACTAAGCTTTTTCCACCCTTTTAATCCTAAAATCTTCTCAACACTAAGATTTCCCCACACCCTTCACTGTTGCATGATGTGGGGTGGTGCACTCTCATGAGGAAATCAATTATGCCTCAGATAAGTGACTTTGTATCTAAGACTTTCTTATTTGTATATTGGATTAAAGGTTTTGATTTCTACACTATAAAATAGGGCAGAGGAGCTATTGGGCAGATAAAATATATTATGCTCACTTTTTGAAGATGGTGCTGCCGCCGGACCAGGCGGTGGCACAGTGGATGGAGCGTCGGACTGGGATGCGGAAGACCCAGGTTCGAGACCCCCGAGCTCGCCAGCTTGAGCACAGGCCCATCTGGCTTGAGCAAAAACTCGTCAGCTTGGACCCAAGGTCTCTGGCTCCAGCAAGGGGTTGCTCAGTCTGCTGAAGGCCCATGGTCAGAGCACATATGAGAAAGTAATCAATGAACAACTAAGGTGTCGCAACAAAAGACTGATGATTGATGCTTCTCATCTCTCTCCGTTCCTGTCTGTCCCTATCTATCCCTCTCTCTGACTCTCTCTGTTCCTGTAAATAAATAAATAAATAAATAAATAAATAAATAAATAAAAGAAGCATACTTTAAAAAAAAAAAAAGATGATGCTGCCCACGTGCAAGTTTTAAGACTAAGCTTTTCCCCACACCCTTGACTGATTGGATGATGTAGCGTGGTGCACTCTCATGAGGAATCCTCCCATTATGCCTCAGATAAGTGACTTTGTATCAGAGACTTTCTTGTTTGTAGATTGGATTAAAGGTTTGGATTTCTACACTATAAAGTGGGGCAGGCCCAGAGCTTGCTCTCTCAGTTCCTAAGGTTAGCATTAGAGAGGAGAGTAGATTAAGGCCACATGGAGGCCAGGAGAAACAGCCAAGATGGCGAAGTGCTAAGGAAGAAGCCAGTTTGTGCAGAGTTTGTGTAGAGAGAAGAAGATGGGAAACAGAGGTGAATAAGTCTGGTGAGCTAGAAACTGTAAGGGAAAAACAAGAACTGGGGAAAATTCTATATGACCTTTAGGGCTTGTGTGACAGGAACTAGATAAACTGCACCCTGCTGTAAACAGATAAGGACGTTGCTCAAACCCACCTTACCGGAAACCGCTTGCTCAAGGCAAATACCTAAATCCCCTGCCCCCACCCTTCCCTAAAAAGTAAAGTATAAAAATGCTGAGAAAACGCTGTATAGCGCGCCTGGCAGTATACTTGCCTAGCGCCCGCTCACGAGTGTATGTAAAGCCAGTAGCCAGGGCCACTATAACAGCAGCCTGGCCAGTGCAGGTTTGCACTGGATTCGGACAGATGGCAATGAAACACTGGAGCCAAGAACTGGTGAGCCATCAGCTTTAATTCTAGCTTGCACTCGGTGGGCAAGCAAAAACACACACTGGGCTCCAAAACCCACACATTCAGTGCTCACAAAGCTACTGACTTATCCGAGTTTCCTAGAATCAAAGCTTTCTAGCTCACCAGACTTATTCACCTCTGTTTCCCATCTCTTCCTGCACAAACTCTTAACAAACTGGCTTCTTCCTCAGCACTCTGCCATCTTGGCTACTTCTCCTCCACATGGCCTTAATCTGCTCTCCTCTCTAATACTAATCTCAGGAACCCAGGAACCGAGAGAGAGAGAGAGAGAGCTCCCAGACTGCCCCAGTTTATAGCCTGGAGAATCCAAACCTTTAATCCAATTATACATACAAGAAAGTCTCTGATACAAAGCCACCCATCTGAGGCATAATGGGATTCCTCAAGAGAGTGCACCACCCCACATTATCCAATCAGTCAAGGGTGTGGGGGAAAGCTTACTCTTAAACCAAGCCTTAGGCCATGACGACCCAGCCTGCCCACAGCCTGTTCCAGAACACACATTAATATCAACGAAGTTCCATGTGGGCAGCGCCATCTTTAACAAAGTGAGCATAATATATTTTATCTGCCCAACATGGTGCATCTTCGGTTAACAGAAACCTTTGATGTTATGAAACTCGGATAAGTCAGTAGCTTTGTGAGCACTGAATGAGTGGGGTTTTGAACCCAGTGTGTGTTTTTGCTTGCCCGCCGGGTGCAAGCTAGAATTAAAGTTGATGGCTCACCAGCTCTTGGCTCCATTGTTGCATTACGGACTGTCCGAATCAAATGGAAACCTGCATTGGCCAGGCGGCTGTGATGGTGGCCTCGACTACTGGCTTTACATGCTGTAGGAGAGCAGAGAAAGGCCACATGGAGGAGAGGAGAAGCAGCCAAGATGGCAGAGTGCTAAAGGAGAAGCCAGTTTGTGCAGAGATAAGGAAATGGAGAACAGAGGTGAATAAGTCTGGTGAGCTAGAAACTTTTGATTCTAGGAAACTCGGATGAGTCAGTGGTTTTGGGAGCCCTGAATGGAAAGGGAAGTGTTTTCTCACTGTGTGTGTTTCTTGCCTGCCGGTTACAAGCTAGGATTAAAGCTAATGGCCCACCAGTTCTTGGCTCCCTTGTTTCATTACTGTTTGTCCAAATCAAATGCGAACCTGCACGGGCCAGGCGGCTATGATGGTGGCCGCAGCTACTGGCTTTACAGATACCCAGTCAGGGCACACAAGAGAAGCAACCATCTGCATCTCCACCTCTCCCCTCTTTTCTCTCTTTCTCTCTCTCTCCCTCCCTTTGCCTCTCCCCCTCCTTCTCTCTCTCACTCAGCCATAGCTCGAATGGTTTGAGCATGTTGACCCAGAGTGCTGAGGATGGCTATCTAAAGCCAGTAGCCACAGCCACCATCACAGCCGCCTGGCCAGTGCAGGTTTGCGTTAGATTCAGACAGACGGTAATGAAACAATGGAGCCAAGAACTGGTGGGCTTTTAGCATTAATCCTAGCTTGCACCCAATGGGCAAGTAAAAACACACACTGGGCTTCAAAACCCACTCATTCAGTGCTCACAAAGCCACTGACTTATCCGAGTTTCCTAGAATCAAAGGTTTCTAGCTCACCAGCCTTATTCACCTCTGCTTCCCATCTCCTTCTCTCTGCACAAACTCTACACAAACTGGCTTCTCCCTCAGCACTCCGCCATCTTGGCTGCTTCTCCTGGCCTCCTTCACATGACCTTACTCTGCTCTCCTCCACATGGCCTTTCTCTGCTGTCCTCTAGGATGGGCTCCTCTGCCCCATTTTATAGTGTAGAAATCAAAACATTTCATCCAACATACGAACAAGGAAGTCTCTGATACAAAGTCACTTATCTGAGGCATAAATGGGATTCCTCATGAGAGTGCACCACCCCCTATCATGCAACAGTCAAGGGTGTGGGCAAAAGCTTAGTTTTAAAACTAAGCCTTAGGCTATAATGACTTTTCCTATTTACAGCCTGTCCCCCACACCCAATGCAAACTATAAGCGAGCAAACATATATCATATTTACAAACTTATTTGACCAACAAGCCACATGGCCTCACCTCAGTCACTAAAATAGCTCCATTGCCAGAGCAACAGAACAGTGGCCCAAAATGGTCAGAGCATCCTCCCTGCCTCCCACTTAATAAAAAAAGGGGAAACTAAGAAAACAATCTTTTTATAAATGCTAGGATAAAATTTAACCAAAGATGTAGAAGACCTATACTAGGAAAATTATAAGACACTGAAGAAAGAAATAGAAGAAGATATAAACAAGTAGGAGCATATACTGAGCTCATCGATGGGAAAAACTAACATCATTAAAATATCCATACTGCCCAGAGCAGTCTATAGATTCAACACAACTCATATCAAAATACCAATGGCGTATTCACAGAACTAGAACAAATATTCCAAAAATTTACATGGAACTGCAAAAATACCCAAACAGTCATAGCGATCTTGAGAAAGAAGTACAAAGTTGAAGGAATCTTGTTACCTGATATCAAACTATACTACAAGCCATAGTAATCAAAACAGCATTGTTCTGGCATAAAAACAGACATATTGATCAATGGAACAGAAGAGAGAATCCAGAAATAAACCCACACCTTTATAGTCAATTAACATTTGACAAAGGAGGCAAGAACATACAATCGGATAAAGACATTCTATTCAATAAATCATATTGGGGAAAGTAGAAACATGCAAAAAAAATGAAATTAGACTACCTTCTTACACCATACATAAGAATAAACTCAAAATTAATTAGCCTGACCAGGCAGTGGCGCAGTGGATGGAGCTTTGGACTGGGATGCGGAGGACCCAGGTTCGAGATCCCCGAGCTCGCCAGCTTGAGCACGGGCCCATCTGGCTTGAGCAAAAGCTCGTCAGCTTGGACCCAAGGTCGCTGGCTCCAGCAAGGGGTTGCTCGATCTGCTGAAGGCCCGCGGTCAAGGCACATATGAGAAAGCAATCAATGAACAACTAAGATGTCGCAACAGCGACAAAAAACTGATGATTGATGCTTCTCATCTCTTTCCGTTCCTGTCTGTCTGTCCCTATCTATCCCCTCTCTGACTCTCTCTCTGTATTGTAAAAAAAAAAAAAAAAAAAAAAAAAGAATTAAAGACTTAAATGTAAGACTTGAAACCATAAAAATTCTACAAAAAAAGTAGACAGTAAAATCTCGTACACTTCTTGTAGCAATATTTTTCTGATATGTCTACTTGCACAAGGGAAACAAAAAAAAAATTAAACAAATCAAACTAAAAATTTTTTGCATAGCAAAGGAAACCATCATCAAATGAAAAGACAACCCACTTAATGAGAGAACATATTTGCCAATGATACATCTGATAAAGGATTAATATCCAAAATTTATAAAGAATTTATACAACTCAACACAAAAGAACAAACAATCCCATTAAAAAATGGGCAAAAGACCTGAGCTGACACTCCTCCAGAGAGGACATACAGATGGCCAATAGACATAGGAAAAAATGCTCAACATCGCTAATCATAAGAGAAATGCAAATTCAAACCACAATGAGATATCACCTCACACCTGTCAGAATGGTTATCACCAATAAATCAACAAATGGCAAGTGTTGCCAAGGGTTTGAAGAAAAGGGCACCCTATACACTGTTGATGGAAAAGCAGATTGGTGCAGCCACTATGGAAAATATATGAAGTTACTTCAAATAATTAAAAATGGAGATTCCTTATGATCCAGTGATTCTACTTCTGGAAACATATTTGAAGGAACCCAAAACACTAATTTGAAAGGATATATGAACCTCTATGTTCATTGGAGCATTATTTACAATAGCCAAATTTTGGAAGCAGCCCAAGTGTCCATCAGTAGATGAGTAGATAAAAAAAGTATGGGCCCTGGCTGGTTGGCTCAGTGGTAGAGCATCAGCGCAGCGTGTGGATGTCCCAGGTTTGATTTCTGGTTAGAGCACACAGGAGAAGTGCCTTTCTGCTTCTCCATCCCTCCTCCTCTCACTTCTCTTTCTTTCTCTCTTCTCCTCTTCTCCTGCAGCCATGGCTCAATTGGAGCAAGTTGGCTCCGGGTGCTGAGGATAGCTCCATGGCCTCCACTTCAGGTGCTAAAAAATGACTCTGTTTGCAACAGAGCAAGGGCCCCAGATAGGCAGAGCATCGTCCCCTAGTGGGCTTGCCGGATGGATCCTGGTTGGGGTGCATACAGGAGTCTGTCCCTGGCTCTTCATCCTCTCACTAAAATAAAAAACAAAAGCTCAGTACAGCCTAAGCAGTGGTGGTGCAGTGGATAGAGTGCTGACACAGAATATTCCACATAATATTCTATTGAAACCCTGAGGTCGCCAGCTTGAGCACGGGCTCATCGGCTTAAACATGGTGTTGCCAATTTGAGTGCAGTGTTGCCAGCTTGAGCACAGGGTTGCTGGCTGAAGTGCAGGATCATCGACATGATCCTGAGGTCATTGGCTTGAGCCCAAGGTTGCCTACTTTAGCAAGGGGTCACTGGCTCAACTTGACCCCCTGATCAAGGTACACATGAGAAGCAATCCAAGAAAAACTAAAGTGAAGCAACTATGAGTTAATGCTTCTCATCTTTCTCCTCCCTCTCCCTTTCTCTTTCAAACAAAATTAAATGAAAATTAAAAAGCATGATATATTTACACAATAGAATACTACCTGGCTGTATAAAAAGGCTATCTTACTTTTTGGGACAGCACAGATGGACCTGGAGAGTATTATGCTAAGTGAAACAAGCCAGTCAAAAAAAAAAAAAAAAAAACAAGTATCATATGACTTATATAATGAACAACATAAACAAACATAATAGAAACAGACTCATAGATACAGAGGACAGATTTACAGCTGTGAGAGGGTGGGAGGCTAGAGAGCTGGGTGAAAAGGTGAAGAGATTAGGCAAAAAAAACCCCACAAAACTCACAGACACAGACAATAAATAGTATGGTGATTACCAGAAGGAAAGGGAGGTGAGAGAAATAAAAGAGGGTAAAGTAAAGATAAATAGTGATGGAAAGAGTCTTGACTTGGGGTGGTGAACACACAATACAATATACAGGTAATATATTATAGAATTGTATACCTAAAACTTATACAATTTTATCTACCAATATCACCCCAATTCAATAAACTTTTTAATATGTAGGAAAAAATAAACATATTTACAACTCCAAAATTCAGCATCATTTACAAAGAAAATTTTGAAAGGGCAAATTATCTCCTCATACAACAAAATGTAGTTTTAAATTCTGATTTCCTCCTCCTTATATATTTATATACATTAACTTTATAGATGCAACCATTTTTCCCTGCTTCCATTTTCATGTTTCAATGTTTTTTCATGTTACTAAACCAATTGTTGTTGGTGTTATTAATCAAGGTATAATTTATGAACAGTAAACATTGGACTTTTTAATCAATAGTTTTAACACCCATATACATTGTGCAACCATCACCACATTCAAGATGTATAACAGTTGCATTACCCTCTGTGTAGACAACAAAATTGTTTCAAGGGTTCCTATAAGGGATTCTTTGCCTTAAAAAGAGGAAACGTCGATTCCTAACAAAGAAAAGTGTATCTAATCACAAAATAAATACCACAAAACCCGGCTTTAATCTTCTGGGCAAGGAGTTAAACTCAGTGCAATCTATGAGGATTCATAGATGTCTAACTCATGGGCAGCTCCTCAAATGATTAATTGCCTGGGGTCTACAACAATAGAAATGGAGCCAATTTATTTGACTTCACTAAACTGCTGTGGCTAACAGGGAAAACTGTAATGTTTAAAACACTGATATTAGGAAGATGTGATATCCAGAGATCCAAATACAACCTGGACAATGATAAAAACAATACCGAAACCTTGGGACAATTGAGGTCTTCCTGGAAAGAACTAGAAGCTGTGTCCATCTCCGGAGTAAAGAAGAGCTAGGGTTCCTGAACTTAAAGAAACGTTATTCTCTGAGGGGGGAAGGCAAGATCTGGACTGCAATTTTGCCTCCTGACAAAGAGCAGAGCTTCTGGCTACAATTTGTTCTTGGGTCTGGAAAAAGGCTGAGTGAAACGTGAATAGATGGCAACTTTCCAAACTGCAAAGCAATTGAAGGAAAGCCCTCAGTGCCCCAGAGCACTCACTTCCCTGCGATCCCTGCTTCTTTATTTCACAGACTAGAAAGGCTAATGTAGAGTCTACTTTGAATGGGTGGCAACAGGGACAAATCTGGTGCCAAGTCCTGGAACGATTGGGAAGTGAACACACCCACTGAGATACCAATTTTTAGTTCATCTTAACCTATAAAAAAAAACAAACATAGAAACAGCTGTAATCTACTGAATGTTGTCAGCCAAAAGCAATCTTTTCAGGGTATCTTTCAAGTTTTGTATTTCCTGTACCTTTTCCAGACTTCACTGTTAAAATAAAAGCTTTCTTCCAAGATTTGACTTCCTGAATTATTTTTGGAATGGAAAAGGTCATTTTTTCATATTTTAAGAGTGTCCTGAAATGGTTCAGCCTGTTTCACATTCCTAATCTGGCACCCAACCATGTTAGAATTGGGCTCACCTGACTTCCAGTTCAAAAGTGCCTTAAAAGCTGAACTTTAAAAAGTGACCCAGATGGCGATGGAGTAGGCGGACGTACCAACTTCCAACTCCCAGAACCAAAGTGGATTACAACTCAATTTTAAGAACCATCATCTGGATAAACCAACTTTGAACTAAACTAAGTGGACTCTTCAACCAAGAAACACTGCAGAAGCCACAGTGAGACTGGTAGGAACAGCGAAAACGCGAAGAGGGCTGCCCTGCTCCCCGGAGCAAACGGCAGCCCGGAGAGACCCGCGTGGTGGGAGGAGAGTTTGGCGGAGACGGAGGGACCTGGGTCCCAGGAACCAAGCCCCAGCCTGCAGTCCCAGAGCCTAGAAGAGGCGTTTGGACAGTATTGAGCTGTGAAACAAGTGAGGATACTGTTTGTGAGAAAGAGAGTTCTCTCAGACCCAAGATTCTTTTTAAAGGGACAGCGCAGAAAACCTCTCTCACAACCGCGCACCCGGGGCTCTGGGGAACGCGGACAGAGGAGAGGAAGAGAGCAGCGGGAAGAGAGTGTGGACTGAAGGCACAGGGACAAAACGTGACCCAGAGCCTGACCAGGTGGTGGCGCAGTGAATAGAGCATCAGAGTGGGACGCAGAGGATCCAGGTTTGAGACCCCGAGATCGCCAGCTTGAGTGTGGGCTCATCCAGTTTGAGCATGGGTCACCAGCTTGAGCATAAGATTATACACATGATCCAGTGGTCACTGGCTTGAGCCCAAGGTCACTGGCTTGAGCCCAAGGTCGCTGGCTTGAGCACGGTGTCACTGGCTCAGCTGGAGCCCCCCCCTACTCTAACCTACGCCCCCCTCGTCAAGGCAAATAATGAGAAAGCAATCAATGAACAACTAAGGTGCCGCAACTATAATTTGATGTTTCTCATCTCTCTCCCTTCCTGTCTGTCTGTCCTTGTCTGTCTGCCCTCATCCCACTAAAAAATAAAAACAAAAAAATAAAAATTGAAAAGAAATCAAAAGTGATCTAGAAAGTTGGGTTGGCTCCAGTGGGGGTGTGAACAAAGGGGAAGCCTTGCAATCAAAAGTGGGTCAGAGGCCCTGGCTGGTTGGATCAGTGATAGAGCGGCAGCCCAGCATGTGGAAGTCCCAAGTTCTATTCCCTGTCAGGGCACACAGGGGAAGCAACCATCTGCTTGTCTACCCCTCCCTCTTCTCTCTCTTTCCCCCCTCCTCTACCCCTCCCACAGCCATGGCTTATTCTAGCAAGTTGGCCCCAGGTGCTGAGGATGGCACCATGGCCTCGTCTCAGATGCTAAAATAGCTTGATTGCCTAGCAACAGAGCAACAGCCCCAGATGGGTAGAGAATCGCCTCCTAGTGGGCTTGCTGGGTGAATCCTGGTCAAGGTGTGTGTGACGGTCTATCTCTCTGCCTACCCACCTCTCACTTAATAAATAAATATATAAAAAGAAGTGGATCAGATTGCCTTACAGAGCATCAGACTTAATTTTTCCTCATTTATTTACTTAGTTTTCAAACAAGTAAATACACATTACAGAAAACAAAAAATACAAATAAGTTTGATTCCCGGTCAGGGCACATACAGGAACAGATCACTGTTCCTCTTTCTCTCTCCCTCTTTCTCCCTAAAATCAATAAATAAAATTAAAAAAAAAATACAGGCGCTGGGCCTGACCAGGCAGTGGCACAGTGGATAGAGTGTCAGACTGGGACAGAGAGGACCCAGGTTTGAAACCCCAAGGTCACCAGCTTGAGCATAGGTTCATCCAGCTTGAGCACAGACTCACCATCTTGAACACGGGAGATGCTGGCTTGAGCATCAGATCATAGACATGACCCCACAGACACTGACTTGAGGCTAAAGGTCACTGGCTTGAGTCCAAGGTTGCTGGCTTGAGCAAGGGGTCACTCACTCTGCTGTAGCCCCCACCTTTCCGTGAAGACACATATGAGAAGCCTGACCAGGCGGTGGTACAGTAGATAGAGTGTTGGACTGGGATGCAGAGGACCCAGGTTCAAGACCCCGAGGTCGCCAGCTTGAGCGTGGGCTCACCTGGCTTAAGCAAAAAGCTCACCAGCTTGGACCCAAGGTCGCTGGCTCCAGCAAGGGGTTTCTCGGTCTGCTGAAGGCCCGTGGTCAAGGCACATATGAGAAAGCAATCAATGAATGACTAAGGTGTTGCAATGAAAAACTTATGATTGATGCTTTTCACCTCTCTCTGTTCCTGTCTGTCTGTTCCTATCTATCCCTCTCTCTGACTCTCTCTCTGTCTCTGTAAAAAAAAAAAAAAAAAAAAAAAGAGCCTGACCAGGTGGTGGCGCAGTGGATAGAGCGTCGGACTGGGATGCAGAACACCCAGGTTCGAGACCCCAAGCTCGCCAGCTTGAGCGCAGGCCCGTCTGGCTTGAGCAAAAGCTCATCAGCTTGGACCCAAGGTCGCTGGCTCCAGCAAGGGGTTGCTTGGTCTGCTGAAGGCCCGTGGTCAAGGCACATGTGAGAAAGCAATCAATGAACAACTAAGGTGTTGTGACGGCAACGAAAAACTAATGATTGGTGCTTCTCACCTCTCTCCGTTCCTGTCTGTCTGTCCCTATATATCCCTCTCTCTGACTCTCTCTTTGTCCCTGTAAAAACAAAAACAAAAAACAAACAAACAAACAAAAGACACATATGAGAAAGCAATCAATGAACAACTAAGGTGCCGCAACAAAGAATTGACGCTTCTCACCTCTTTTCCTTCCTGTCTGTCTGTCCCTATCTGTCCCTCTCTCTGGCTCTCTCTGGCTCTGTCAAAAAAAAAACAAAAACAAAACAGGCACTGGCCTGACCAGGCAGTGGCACAGTGGATAGATCGTCAACCTGGTATGCTGAGGACCCAGATTCAAAACCTTGAGGTCACTGGCTTGACTGCAGGCTCATCCAGCTTAAGCATGGGATCATAGACATGACCACATGGTTGCTGGCTTGAGCCCAAGGTCACTGGCTTGAGCAACAAGTTGATGTGGCACTCTTTTCCTTCTTGTCTGTCTGTCCCCACCTGTCTGTCTCTCTCTCTCACTAAAAAAAAAAAAACAAACCTGACCTGTGGTGGCGCAGTGAGTAAAAGCATCAGCCTGGAACACTGAGGTTGCTGGCTCGAAACCCCAGGCTTGCCTGGTCAAGGCACATATGGGAGTTGATGTTTTCTGCTCCTCCACCACTTCTCTCTGTCTCCTTTCTCTAAAATGAATAAATAAAAAAAATCTAAAAAAAAAAAAAAATACAGACCCTGGCTGGTATGCTCAGTGGATAGAGCATCCGCCCAGCATATGCACTTTCCAGGTTCAATTCCCAGGCGGAGCACACATGAGAAGCAACTATATACTTCTCTTTCCCTCCCTCTCTCCCTTCTCTCCTCCCCTCTTGAAGCCAGTGGCATGACTGGTTCAAGTTTTGCCCCTGGACACTAAGAATAGCTCTGTTGATTCATGCATTGGCCCCAGGAAGGGGGTGCCAGGTAAATCCTGGCAGGGCACATGTGGGAGTCTGTCTTACTATCTCCTCTCCTCTCACTTAAAAAAGGAAAATGAAAGTAATAATAAAAAAGAAAAAACAGCATCCAGAAGTAACTACTGTTACATTTGTTTATATTATGGTAAAACATATATAACAAATTTTACCATTTTGATGTGGGACTTTTCAGATATTTTTCCCTTGAATTATATTTTAATGGGATCATAATATAACATTATTTATAATCTACCCTCTTCATATAATACTGTGAACATCAACCAGGTCAATAATACAGAGCTACACAATCATTTTGAATGAAATGTATTCATAAATTAACCAACCTAAAGAATGTTAATTGTTTTTTTTAGTTATCTCTAAAGATTTCTAAGGGTTTAAAAGTATGGTTAATATAGAAGAATTAATGTACATTTTTAATAAAAGGTGGTATAAGGCAATGTTTTTCAAATGTCAATCCATGGAACAGCCCTCTAGAAATTTCATGCCAGTCTGCAGAAGAGTTGACTGGCATGTTGTATGACCCTGACGTTGTATTAAGATTATAAACCCAATGATCTTAGTTGAATTTGCTTATACTCAGGGTGATTTCTGCCTTAGTGGTCCTTGAAATAATTCTCCTAGTTTTACTGGTCCCCAAGTGTAAAAAGGTTGAAAACCACTGGTATAGGCATGAACATATGTTTTTATTAAAGGAAATAAAAATAATTTTGTCTTGGTTATTTCAGAATGGGAAGAGGAAAGTTTATAAATAAACTGGCTAACATTAAGTTATAAGGATTTTTAAAAATTAACTAATCTTTACTATCAATGGAGTATTTATATAAAGGTATAACTTGAGTTCTTTCTTCTACTAAAAAGACAGTTTTCCTGTGTCATTGATCTGTTCCTGGTAAGACTTTATAAAGTTTGTTGCATAAAAAAAAAAAGTTCTAGCCTGACCAGGCAATGGCACAGTGGATAGAGCATAGGCCTGGGATGCAGAGGACCCAGGTTTGAAACCCTGAAGTTGCCAGCTTGAGCACTGTCACTGGCTTGAGTGTGGGATCATAGACATGACCAGTGGTGAGATTCATCTGGTCAGCAGAACTGATGCCTAATTTTTTGTTGGGTTCGGAGAACCACTTGTTAAAATGGCTCTTGCAATCAGTGTTTTCTCTAAGGTGGGCACCTGGACAGCTGCCCAATGTGGAAATCACAAATTTACATTCCTTACTCTTTTTTAATGTTCATCTGCACAACAGTGTATTCTAAGCAACCATAGTAATGTTCATCTGTCCATAGGTGAAAAAAAAATGTTTGTTTGTTTTATAGTGAGAGGAGGGGAGGCAGAGAAGCAGACTCCCACATGCGCTCCAACTGGGATCCACCTGGCAAGCCCATTAGGGGGTGATGCTCTTCCCATCTGGGGCATTGCTTCGTTGCTCAGCAACCAAGCTCTTCTTAGCCCCAGAGGTGGAGGCCAAAGAGCCCTCCTCAGTGCCCCGGGCCAACTCTCTCCAATTGAGCCACAGCTACAAGAAGAGAGAGAGAGGAAGAGAGAGAGAGAGAAGCAAGGGCGAGAGGGGTGCAGAAGCAGATGGGTGCTTCTCCTGTGTGCCCTGACCGGGAATCAAACCTAGGATGTTCACACTCCGGGCTGACACTATACCACTGAGCCAACTGGCCAGGGCTGAAAAAAAATTTGATGGAACTATGTTTGCAATATTTACTTATTCATTTTATAAAGCTCATTATACCTTTGATGAAATACTATATTTTAATTCCCTTATGTTTGTTACTTCAGTAAACAAACATATAATGTAAAAAGAAAAAGTGCCAAACAACAAGGAAATAACAAATTGTATTGTTTTTAGTCAGGTTTTATTTAATATTTTTGCATTACTATTTTAAAACTATTTCTTATAACATAATCTAGTTTTTTTTTCTGAGTATTTTTTCTTTTTTTTTTTTTTTTTTTTTTTTTACAGGGACAGAGAGAGAGTCAGAGAGAGGGATAGATAGGGACAGACAGACAGGAGTGGAGAGAGGTGAGAAGCATCAATCATTAGTTTTTCGTTGCCGTCACAACACCTTAGTTGTTCATTGATTGCTTTCTCACATGTGCCTTCACCGCGGGCCTTCGGCAGACCGAGCAACCCCTTGCTGGAGCCAGCGACCTTGGGTCCAAGCTGACGATTTTTGCTCAAGCCAGATGGCCCCCCCACTCAAGCTGGCAAGCTCGGGGTCTCGAACCTGGGTCTTCCGCATCCCAGTCCGACGCTCTAACTACTGCGTCACCACCTGGTCAGGCTAACATAATCTAGTTTTGTGTACCTCTTTAATTGTTATTATTTAAGTATTAGATGCATGAAATAATAAACTACATTTTAGTACTATATATCTTTTTTTGTACTTAAAATGGTCATTAGGTCAGAGAACCAGTTGTTAAATTATTTGAATCCCGCCACTGAACATGACCCCATGGTCACTGGCTTGAGCCCAAAGGTCATTGACTACAAGCCTAAGGTTGCTGGCTTGGCTGGAGAACCCCCTCCCCAGATCAAGGCACATATGAGAAAGCAATCGATGAACAACTAAGGTGACACAACGAAGAACTGGTGCTTCTTATCTCTCTCCTTTCCTGTTTATCCCCATCTGTCCCTCTCTCTGTCTCTTTCAGCTAAAAACAACAACAACAATAACAAAATTCTGTATTTTATGTTGTCTTAATCAGGTCCTTCAGAAAACGGAATTCTCTCAATAATAAGAACTAAAATTTTGTTTATAATTATGTAAATTGTATTTGTTTTTAAATTTTTCATTGTCATTTGGTTAAATGGATATTTAAAATATTTCTTAATGATCTGTGATCTTTTTAATCAAATATTTTTAAACTTTTTTTTAGATTTTATTTAGAGAGAAGAAAGGGGGAAGGGGGAGGAGCAGGAAACATCAACTCTCATATGTGCCTTGACCAGGCAAGCCCAGGATTTTGAACTGGGAACCTCAGCATTCTAGGTCAAAGCTTTATGCAATGCACCACCTCAGGTCATGTCTTTAAACTTTTAATATGTTTAACAAACTTCCCCAAATAAGATTTTAAATAAAGTCTTACTGATCCAAGAATAACCTTGGGGTATTCAGAGGGCCCCTGAAAACACCACAAATGATTTGTTCATTTTCTTTTTAGGTGAGAGGAGGGGAGACAGTGAGGCACACTCTCACATGTGTCCTGAATAGGATCCTCCTGGCAACACCATCTGGAGTCGATGTTCAAGGACTGAGCTATATTTAGTGCCTGAGGCTGAGTGCTTGGACCAACCGATCTATCCTCAGTGTCCAGACCACGCTCAAACCAATTAAGCCACTGGCTGCAGGAGGAGAAGAGGGAGAGAAATGGAGAAGGAGGGAGAGAGAAGCAGATGTTCACTTCTCTTGTGTGCCCTGACCAGAATTCGAACCCACATGCTAGGCCGATGTTCTATCCACTGAACCACTGGCCAGGGTCATTTTCTATATAAAAGAAAAATATTAACATAGTTAGACTTACTTGGTTTTTTGTTTGTTTGTTTGTTTGTTTCCTTTTTTAGAGAGAGAGACAGACAGGAAGGGAGAGAGATGAAAGCCTCAACTAAAAGTTGCCGCACCTTAGTTGTTCATTGATTGCTTTCTCATTCGTGCCTTGACCAGGGGGCTCCAGTAGAGATAGTGATCACTTGTTCAAACAAGTCTTATGCCTCAAACCCTTGGAATATTAAAACAACAAAATAAATGTAAAGCCAGTGGCCAAGGCCACCATCAGGGTCGCCTGGCCAGTGCAGGTTCACATTGGATTCAAACACTCAGTAATGAAACAATGGAGCCAAGAACTAGTGAGCCATCAGCTTTAATTCTAGCTTGCACCTGGAGGGCAAGCAAAAACACACACTGGGCTCCAAAACCCACTCATTCAGTGCTCACAAAGCTACTGACTTATCTGAGTTTCCTAGAATCAAATGTTTCTAGCTCAACAGACGTATTCACCTCTGTTTCCCATCTCCTTCTCTCTACACAAACTCCGCACAAACTGGCTTCTCCCTCAACACTCCACCATCTTGGCTGCTTCTCCTGGCCTCCTCCACATGGCCTTTCTCTGCTCTCCTCTCTAATGCTAATCTCAGGAACCGAGAGAGGGAGCAAGCTCCTGGTCTGCCCCACTTTATAGCGTAGATTCAAAACCTTTAATCCAATCTACAAACAAGTAAGTCTCTGATACAAACTCACTTATCTGAGACATACTGGAAGGATTCCTCATGAGAGTGCAACACCCTACATCATCCAATCAGTCAAGGGTGTGGGGAAAAGCTTACTCTTAAAACTTGCACATGGGCAGTGCCATCTTTAACAAAGTGAGCATAATATATTTTATCTGCCCAACAATAAACATATCAAGAAAGCAGATATCACCTGACCAGGCAGTGGCTCAGTGGATAGAGCGTCGAACTGGGACGCGGAAAACCCAGGTTTGAGAGCCCCGAAGTCGCCAGCTTGAGCGCAGGCTCATCTGGTTTGAGCAAGGCTCACCAGCTTGGACCCAAGGTCATTGGCTCGAGCAAGGGGTCACTCGGTCTGCTGTAGCCCCCAGGTCAAGGCACATATCATGGTAAAGTGCCAGAGAACTGTAAAACTTAGTATTGGCAACGTCATTTTACATCTTTTCTTTTTTTTTTTTTTACAGGGACAGAGAGAGAGGGATAGGGACAGACAGACAGAAATGAAGAGAGGTGAGAAGCATCAATCATTAGTTTTTCATTGCCGTTGCGACACCTTAGTTGTTCATTGATTGCTTTCTCACATGTACCTTGACCACAGGTCTTCAGCAGACTGAGCAGCCCCTTGCTGGAGCCAGCGACCTTGGGTCCAAGCTGGCGAGCTTTTGCTCAAGGCTGATGGGCCCACACTCAAGTTGGCGACCTCAGGGTCTCGAACCTGAGTCTTCCGCATCCCAGTCCAAAGCTCTATCCACTGCACCACCGCCTGGTCAGGCGGCAACGTCATTTTAAATAGGAAAAGTCAGGTTTTCTGTCCCGTTTTTTCTTTGGAAAATGCAGGGAAAAGGATATAGAAATCTCCTGACTTACAAGGACAAATGGGTCATTTAGTTTTAGTTCTCTGAAAGGATTAAAGTTATCTAAAGAACTTCCTTTCCCTTTCAGTAAGAGACAAAATTTACATACCACCCTACACTGATTTTGGCTCGTCTCCCCTTCCTGGAATCCTGAGATTAATATGTACCTCTAGGCCAGGGGTCCCCAAACTTTTTACACAGGGGCCAGTTCACTCTCCCTCAGACCGTTGGAGGGCCGGACTATAAAAAAACTATGAACAAATCCCTATGCACACTGCACATATCTTATTTTAAAGTAAAAAAAAAACAAAGCAGGAATAAATACAATATTTAAAATAAAGAACAAGTAAATTTAAATCAACAAACTGACCAGTATTTCAATGGGAACTATGGGTGCAGATGCATCCTGTGCTCTCACTGACCACCAATGAAAGAGGTGACCCTTCCGGAAGGAAGTGTAGCAGGGGCCGGATAAATGGCCTCAGGGGGCCGCATGCAGCCCACTGGCCATAGTTTGGGGACCCCTGCTCTAGGCAAAGGAGGAGAGATAGACACTAAAAGATTTGTGAATGTCTTTGATTGTTGTTGGGCAGATAAAATATATTATGCTCACTTTGTTAAAGATGGCACTGCCCACATGGAAGTTCGTTGATATTAATGTGTGTTCTGGAACAGGCTGTGGGCAGGCTGGGTCGTTATAGCCTAAGGCTTAGTTTAAGAGTAAGCTCTTCTCCACACCCTTGACTTCTTGGATGATGTAGGGTGGTGCACTCTCCTGAGGAATCCCATTATGTCTCAGATGGGTGGCTTTGTATCAGAGACTTTCTTGTATGTATAATTGGATTAAAGGTTTGGATTTTCTAGGCTATAAACTGGGGCAGTCTGGGAGCTTGATCGATCTCTCTCTCTCTCTCTCTCTCTCTCTCTCTCTCTCTCGGTTCCTGGGTTCCTGAGGTTATTATTAGAGAGGAGAACAGAGTAAGGCCACGTGGAGGAGAGGAGGCAGCCAAGATGGCGGAGTGCTGAGAAAGAAGCCAGTTTGTTAAGAGTTTGTGCAGGAGGAGATGGGAAACAGAGGTGAATAAGTCTGGTGAGCTAGAAAGCTTTGATTCTAGGAAACTCGGATAAGTCAGTAGCTTTGTGAGCACTGAATGTGTGGGTTTTGGAGCCCAGTGTGTGTTTTTGCTTGCCCGCCGGGTGCAAGCTAGAATTAAAGCTGATGGCTCACCAGTTCATGGCTCCTGTGTTTCATTACCGACTGTTCGAATCTAATGCGAACCTGCACGGGTCGGGTGGCTGTGATAGTGGACCCGGCTACTGGCTTTACAATTGTATTACCTTGAAAGTTTTAAATGTTTCTTGTAAATCCCCTAGACAAATGTTATAATCTTGTTAATGACTGTGTCATGCTTTCATGCCCCCCCAACCTGTATGTGGTCAAAGGGCATATAACTAGCCTCTGAGATATATTTGGGGCTGCACGATTTGGGTCTGCTATGCCCTGTGTCAGTCATATGCGGCCGGTATATTAATAAATCTTCTCCTTTTAATAAAACCCTTCAAAATTCATCTGAACTTAGTGTCTCTATGTAAACCCATGTAAGTGAGGTATGGTACTTTACAACATTTGGGGGTACGGTACTTTACAACATTTGGGGGCTCATCCGGGATCCGGTGTTCCGAGTCACTGGGTAGAGACACCTTAATCAGATGGTCTCTCCGGGGGACTGCCTGGCCTTGCTGGAATCTCGAGGAGAGGCACCACCTGAGACATTTCAGAGCTCCTGTGGGGTTCAGACAGATCTTTGGTAGACACCCCTTGTATGGCCAGGAGCAGCCATTGTGGCCATTCATATGCAGGTTCTCATTGGATTCAGGCAGACGGTAAAGAAATGGTGGAGTTGGAGGATGGTGGGCCATTCTGTTTATTGGTGTCTCACCAATACAGGCAAGCCACAAGAGAAGACAAGGGAAATGCAGAAAACCTGCTTTAACCATGAAGGGCAAGGAATTAGGGAGGCCCCTGCAATGGTGATAGCAAGAACTGAGAGAAAGCAAACTCCAGGTCTACCTTACTTTATAGTGCACAAATCAAAACTTTTTTGGCACTAAAGCCCTCCCCAAACACATATTAACATAATGATGCCCATCCCAAGGAAAAAGGGCAACTAATAATATCACCTGGGCGACGGGCTTCCATGTGAGCAGCACCATGTTTAACAAAGTGAGCATAATGTATTTTATCTGCTCAACACCCCGATTCCCAAATTCAACAATTTGGACAATTTGGCAGAGAAATCAAGGAGGTAGGCAAAGCAACTTTTTGCTTTACTGAATTCTAGCTTTTCTGTTTGGGACTGGTCAATCTCGGCTATTTTGTAGAGGACCGGACACAGTCACACTTTTGCAGTGGGCTCTTCAAGACCAAGATGTCGGTGGAGAGATTTTAGGCCCCGCCTTGGGCTTTGCTGGGAGACATCTGGTTGCATTCTGGAAGGACACTAGTGGGAACTAAGTTCTGCCTTGGGCATCTGGAGATGTCCATTTGTGCTTGCACATTTATTCGTGCTGTAGGGAGACAATTAGTGGGAACTGAGTTGACCAGGTTGATCAGTTCTGCCACGGGCTATCAGAAATGTCTATTTTTTTTTTTGTTTTTTTAAATTAATTTTAATGGGGTGACATTAATAAATCAGGGTACATATGTTCAAAGAAAACATCTCCAGGTTATCTTGTCATTCATTTATGCTGCATACCCATCACCCAAAGTCAAATTGTCCGCTGTCACCTTCTATCTGGTTTTCCCTGTGCCCTCCCCGTTCCCCCTCTACCTCTCTCTCCTTTCTCCCTCAACGCTATAACCACCACACTCTTTTGCATGTCTCATAGTCTCGATTTTATGTCCCACCTGTGTATGAAATCATGCAGTTCTCAGGTTTTTTCTGTTTTACTTATTTCACTCCGTATAATGTTATCAAGGTCCATCCGTATTGTTACAAATGATCCGATGTCATCATTTCTTATGGCTGAGTAGTATTCCATAGTATATATGCACCATAGCTTTTTAATCCACTCTTCCTCTGACAGACACTTGGGCTGTTTCCACATCTTCGCTACTGTGAAAAATGCTGCCACGAACATGGGAGCGCATTTCTTCTTTTTGAACAGAGCTATGGTGTTCTTAGGGTATATTCCTATAAGTGGGATAGCCGGGTCAAAAGGCAGTTCGATTTTTAATTTTTTGAGGAATCTCCATACTCTTTTCCACAGTGGCTGCACCAGTCTGCATTCCCATCAGCAGTGCAGAAGGGTTCCCTTTTCTCCACATCCTCGCCAGCACTTATTCTGTGTCGTTTTGCTGATGAGGGCCATTCTGACTGCAGTGAGGTGATATCTCATTGTGGTTTTAATTTGCATTTCTCTAATGATTAGTGATGTTGAGCATTTTTTTATATGCCTATTGGCCATATGTATGTCTTCTTTGGAGAAATTTCTATTCATTTCTTTTGCCCATTCTTTGATTGGATTGTTTGTCTTCCTGGTGTTGAGTTTTATAAGTTCTTTATAAATTTTAGTTATTAACCCCTTATCAGACGTGCTGTCGAATATGTTCTCCCATTGTGTGGTTTGTCTTTTTATTCTGTTCTTATTGTCTTTAGCTGTGCAAAAACGTTTTAGTTTGATATAGTCCCATTTGTTTATCCTGCCTTTTATTTCATTTGCCCATAAAGATAAATCGGCAAATATACTGCTGCGACAGATGTCGGAGAGCTTACTGCCTATGTTTTCTTCTAAGATGCTTATGGTTTCACAGCCTACATTTAAGTCTTTTATCCATTTTAAGTTTGTTTTTGTGAATGGTGTAAGTTGATGGTCTAGTTTCATATTTTTGCAGGTAGATGTCCAATTTTCCCAACACCATTTGCTAAAGAGGCTTTCTTTACTCCATTGTATACTCTTTCCTACTTTGTCAAATATCAGTTGTCCATAAAGATGTGGGTTTATTTCTGTGTTCTCTGTTCTGTTCCATTGATCTATGTGCCTGTTCTTATGCCAGTACCAGGCTGTCTTGAGTACAATGGCCTTGTAGTATACCTTGATATCCGGAAGAGAGATACCTCCTGCTTTATTTTTTCTTTCTAAGACTGCTGAGGGTATTTGTGTTCTTTTTTGGTTCCATATAAATTTTTGGAATATGTGTTCTATATCTTTGAAGTATGTCATTGGTATTTTAATTGGTATTGCATTGAATTTATAAATTGCTTTGGGAAATATAGACATTTTAATGATGTTTATTCTTCCTAACCATGAGCATGGCATATGCTTCCATTTGTTTGTATCTTCCTTGATTTCTTTTATCAATGTTTTATAATTTTCCGAGTACAAGTCCTTAACCTCCTTGGTTAAATTTACTCCTAGGTACATTATTTTATTCGTTGCAGTACTGAAGGGGATTTATTTCTTAATTTCTTTTGCTGACAGTTCATTGTTGGTATATAAAAATGCCTCTGGTTTCTGAATATTAATTTTATATCCTGCCACCTTGCTGAATTCATTTATCAGGTCCAATAGTTTTTTTACTGAAACTTTAGGGTTTTCTATGTACTATATCATAACATCTGCAAATAATGACAGTTTTACTTCTTCTTTTCCAATTTGGATGCCTTTTATTTCTTCTTCTTGTCTGATTGCTGTGACTAAGATTTCCAGAACTATGTTGAATAAGAGTGGTGAAAGGGGACACCCCTGCCTGGTTCCTGACCTTAAGTGGATTGCTTTTAATTTTTGCCCATTTAGTATGATATTTGCTGTGGGTTTGTCATAGATGGCCTTTATCATGTTAAGGAATGTTCCCTGTATTCCCACTTTACTGAAAGTTTTGAGCATGAATGGGTGCTGGATTTTATCAAATGCCTTTTCTGCATCTATTGAAATTATCATGTGATTTTTGTCCTTCCTTTTGTTTATGTGATGAATCACATTGATTGATTTGCGAATATTGAACCAGCAGCCTTGCCTCTCCAGAATAAATCCCACTTGATCATGGTGTATGATTTTTTCCATATATTGCTGGATCCGGCTGGCTAATATTTTGTTGAGAATTTTAACATCTCAATTCATCAGGGATATTGCCCTATAATTTTCTTTCTTTGTGTTGTCTTTGCCCGGTTTCGGGATCAGAATTATGCTTGCCTCATAAAAGGAGTTTGGAAGTCTTCCTTCCTCTTGAATTTTTTGAAATAGCTTGAGGAGGATAGGAGTTAGTTCTTCTTTGAATTTTTGGTAGAATTCACTTGTGAAGCCATCAGGCCCAGGATTTTTCTTTTTTGGGAGTTTTTTAATAACTATTTCGATCTCATTTATTGTAATTGGTCTGTCTAGATGTTCTGATTCTTCCAGATTGATTTTTGGAAGATTATATGATTCAAGAAATTTGTCCATTTCACCTAGGTTGTCTAATTTTTTTGGCATAGAGTTCTTCATAGTATTTTCTTACAATACTTTGTATTTCTGTTGTGTCAGTTGTTATTTCTCCACTCTCATTTCTAATTTTATTTATTTGAGTCCTCTCTCTTTTTTTCTTGGTGAGTCTAGTTAAAGGTTCATCAACCTTGTTTACCTTTTCGAAGAACCAGCTCCTGATTTCATTGATCCTCTATATTGTTTCCTTAGCCTCTATGTCATTTATTTCTGCTCTGATCTTTATTATTTCCTTCCTTCTACTAGTCCTAGACTTTATTTGCTATTGTTTTTCTAGTTCTTTTAGATGCAGGGTCAAGTTGCTTAGTTGAGCTTTTTCTAGTTTCTTCTGTTATGCCTGTAGTGCTATGAACTTCCCTCTCAGTACTGCTTTTGCTGTTTCCCATAAATTTTGTGTTGATGTTTGCTCATTATCATTCGTTTCTAGAAACTATTTTATTTCTTCTTTGATCTCATTGTTAATCCATTTGTTCTTTAATAACATGCTAATTAGGTTCCAACTGTTTGAGTATTTTTCAGTTTTTCCTTTGTGGTTAATTTCTAGTTTCATGGCATTGTGATCAGAGAAAATGCTTGAAATGATTTCAATCTCCTTAAATTTATTGAGACCATTTTTGTGTCCTAACATGTGATCTATCCTAGAGAATGTACCATAAGCGCTTGGAAAGAATGTATATTCTACTGCTTTAGGGTGAAAAGTTCTGAAGATATCTATTAAATCAAGTTGATCTAGTGTCTCCTTTAAGTCTGCTGTTTCTTTATTAATTTTCTTTCTTGAGGATTTATCCAGTGATGTTAGTAAGGTATTGAAATCCCCTAATAGTATGGTATTGCTGTTAATCTCGTTCTTTATATCCGTCAAAGTCTGCTTTATGTATGTCAGGGCTCCTATGTTTGGTGTGTAGATATTTATAATGGTTATATTTTCCTGTTGAATTGTTCCCTTTATCATTATGTAGTGTCCTTCTTTGTCTCTTACTACAGCCTTTGTTTTAAAGTCCATTTTGTCAGATATAAGTATTGCTACCCCGGCTTTTTTTTTTTTTCATTTCTATTTGCATGAAATATTTTTTTCCATGCTTTTACCTTCAGTCTATGTGCATCTTTTGTTTTAAGTTGTGTCTCTTGTAGACAGCATATGTATGGGTCCTGTTTCTTTATCCATGCAGCTACCCTATGTCTTTTGATTGGATCATTTAATCCATTTAAATTTAAGTTTATTATTGATATGTTGCTGTTTATTACCATTTTGTTCTTTAAAGCTGTATTCTTCTTTTGCTATATTTTTCCCCCTTTGAACTGTTCACAACAGACCCCATAGCATCTCTTTCAGAATTGGTTTGGTTTTAATGAATTCCTTGAGGTTTTCTTTGTCTGGTAAGCTCTTTATTTCTCCTTCAATTTTAAATGTTAGCCTTGCTGGATAAAGTAGTCTTGGTTGTAGGTTCTTGTTCTGCATTACTTTGAATATATCTTGCCATTCCCTTCTGGCCTCAAGTGTTTCTGTTGAGAAATCCATTTCATCCTTATGGGGTCTCCTTTGTATGTGATAGCCTTTTTTTCTCTAGCAGCTTTTAAAATTTTCTCTTTATCATTTATCTTTGGTATTTTGACTATGATGTGTCTTGGTGTAGATTTCTTTGGGTTTCTCTTTAATGGAGTTCTGTGTGCTTCTTGAACGTGTGAAACATTTTCTAGTCTTAATTTAGGGAAGTTTTCAGCTATGATTTGATTGAACAAAGTTTCTATCCCTTGTTCTTTCTCTTCTTCTTTGGGAACCCCTATAATGCAGATGTTATTTCTCTTCATGTTGTCACAGAGCTCCCTTAGAGTTTCCTCACATTTTTTCAGTCTCTTTTCTTTCTTCTGCTCTGCTTCTATGCCTTTGTTTATTTTGTCTTCTAACTCACTGATTCGATCCTCAGCTTCATCCATCCTGCTTTTAATTCCTTCCATTGTGGTCTTCAATTCTGATACTGTATTTGTTATTTCTGTCTGATTCTTTTTTATTATTTCAATTTCCTTTTTTATACTTGCTATCTCTGTATTTAGGTGTTTGTAATGACTATCCATTGTTGCTCTAAGCTCTTTGAATATCCTAACTATCATTATTTTAAACTCTGCATCAGGTAGTTTGGTTATATCTGACTCGTTCAGGTTCTTCTCTGGGGATTTCTCTTGATTCATTTGGGTTGCATTCCTCTGCCTGCCCATTTTGTCTGTGTGTAAGAAGGGTTTGGCTACTGGAGTTTAATGGGTATTGCCTCTATGTTCCCTAGGTATGGTTTGTCTACAGGCCCGCCACTCCCTCTGCTGCTGCCTAGGGCGGCTGGGTGTTGGTGTTGCCGGTGCCAGCAGCTGCAGCTGCTGCTGTGGTCTCCGCCGGGCTCCTAGGCAGGGGCTATGTTCTCGTGCCAGGCTCTATAAGCCTCAGCTGGTCTCAGCCTTAGCCCCTCTCCCATGGGTTGGACCGCGCACCACACTCGGGCCACAAGCCTGGACACCAAGGGCAAGGGTGAGCACTTTGCCTCGGCTGCGGGTCCCTGTCATCCTGTTTCTCCAGCCAAGAGGGGCTTCTGGTGCGAGGTCAGCTGCAAGCCAGGCTTCCGCCCTTCCCCCGCCTACCTCAGTTCCTCGGCCTGGCTGCTGGTGTGTGCTGAACTGCAAGCCCGGGCTTCCGCCCCACCTCCGGAGGCAAAGCCAGTTATTGCAGGGCTTCAATCCTTGGAGGCCGGGTGAGGTTGCATGCCCACTTGCCCCTGCCCAGCGGCAGATCTGTGCCCATTCCAGGCTCCCGCTTTTCCCCCACAGGTGGGGTCGCAGGCTGGCCTGCAGCCACCGGACCACTTTCACACGTCCCCTTCGCCCCTGCTGGGCTAAACCGAGCTCACGCCGGCTGGCTTGGCCTCTGCCCCCACAGACAAAACCATATTTCTGTGTCCCGCTGCTGCTCACCCTCCAGCAAGCCCTCAGCAGTGTGGGTGGGGGCACTGTAGATCAGACCCTAACACTCCATACTGTAGTCCTGAAAGCTCTTTCCTTCTAAATGACTGTGCCTAATTGCCGCAGGGGAGCCTGTTTGGCTGGTTTCCTGCTTTCCCTTGCTGGTTCCAGGGGAAATATTGTTTCAGATTTGTGGAGTGACTCAGCCCAGGGTCTTGGGTGGCTGTCCCTCAAAGCTTTTCTTCCTGTGCCTTCCAGACCGCACTCTCCACCCGCTGCTCCAGTCCTCTCCTCTCTCCCTGTCTCCCAGAGTCCCGGGTGAGTGGTTGTGGTAGAGCTTTTCTGTGCTGTCCCTTTAAGAAGAATCCTGGGTCTGAAACAACTGTCTTTTTCTTACAAACAGTATCCTAACCTGTTTCACAGCTAAATACTGTCCATATGCCTCTTCTAGGCTCTAGGGCTGTATGCTGAGGCTTTGTTCCTGGGATTCAGGTCCCTAACCTGCCACTGGCCTCTCTTCCTGCCACATGAGTCTGTCTGGGCTGCCTTTCACTCTGGGGAGCTGGGCAGCCCTTTCTGCATTTTTGCTTTTCCTACTAGTCTCAATGTTGCTTCTTCAGTGTTTCCCGGTTGAAGAGTTCTATTCTCTCAGTTCAGTTCAATGTTGGTTTATCCAGATGATGGTTCTTAAAATCAAGTTATAATCCACTTTGGTTCTGTGAGTTGGAAGTTGGTACGTCCATCTACTCCATCACCATCTTTCGGCTCTTCGTTCGTTCATCGGCGGCACCTGGCAATCTTTCATTTGGTGCTGAAACCCGGGAGAAGGGTTTTGTGACCCGCCCCGACCCCCAGAGGCCGGAGCGAGAGTCCCCCTTCTCTTTCCCCCTTGCCTTGTGCCGCCCGTCGTTTCGGATTCTGGGTTCCCTACGACCTCGATCGCCAATTGTGAGTAACCTGGTTTCTCTTCCGCTTTCTCTGGTCCTGCGTCTCCACCGGGGTTTCTCGTCCTAGACTTGGCCGAGCCGAGAACCCTCCATCCGCCGACTCCTGGAGTCTTTATAGGGGTTCAATCGGAAGGGACGCCTTTCAGCTGCTCTCCTATCTCTGTCCTGAGACCTCTCATTTAGGTCTCCTGTCGGGAGACGGGTATCTGGAAGGGACGCCTCCCTTATACTCTCTCTCTCCTCCGACACCTAGGACCAAAAAGCCGGCCAAATTATGGGGAACTCCAAATCCAAAATAGACCCAAAACTCCTCTAGGATGTCTTCTTAAAAATTTTTCCAAATTGGGATACACTCAGACACTTCGCAGGAAGAAACTCGTCTTCCTGTCACAGGTTGCCTGGCCTCAATACACCCTAGATAACCGGTCTCACTGGCCGCCTATGGGTACTTTTGACTTTAACGTCCTCCGGGACCTAGACAATTTTTTGCCGGCACACTGGAAAAGACTCTGAGACCCCATATATTCAGGCTTTCTGGGATCTCCGTTCCCGCCCCATCTCTGCTCCTACTGCTCCACTCTCCAAATTCTTCTAGCCCAGACCTTCCCTCCTCCCAAGGCTTCCTCCCAGGAACCCCCTCCTTACTCTCAACCCAATGACCTTCCCGACCACCTATCTCCTCCGGCTCTCCCCTGGGAGAACCCCCCAGACCCGGGCCAGGCTCCGGCTCCTTCCGCCCCTCCGGCTCCTTCCACCCCTCTGGTTCCATCTGCCCCACCTCCCGCCAACCCTCTCCCCTCTCCCATCGCAGCTCATACCAGGTCGCAGCTCATACCAGGTCGCACAGCCCCCAATCATCATCCGTTGTCCTTGCCCCTCTCCGCGAAGTAGCTGGGGCAGAGGGCCTAGTTAGGGTACATGTCCCCTTTTCTCTCCAAGACCTTTCACAGATTGAGAAATGGCTAGGATCTTTCTCGGCTGACCCCTCAACCTACATTAAGGAATTCCGGTACTTGACTCAGACATATGACCTGACCTGGCATGACATTAAAGTAATTTGTACCTCTACTCTCACCCCTGAGGAACATGAACGTATCCTCACTGCCGCCAGACAGCAGGCAGACAGGGACCATCTAGTGGATGACCAAATCCCCCTTGGCACAGAGGCAGTCCCCGGGGAGGACCCCAATTGGAGTTATCAACCTGGCCAAGGGTCCAACATCCCTCGTCGAAACCTTATGCTCCTATACTTAAAATCAGAGGTATGGATGCAGTTTCTAACAAGGTTGTAACTTATGATAAACTGAGGGAAATTACCCAACTCCCCGAAAAAAACCCAGCCCTTTTCCTGAACTGCCTTCAAGAGGCCCTTGTTCGTTATACCTGCCTAGACCCAGGGTCCTGCAATGGGGCCACAGTCTTAGCCTCTCACTTTATCTCTCAGTCAGCCCCGGATATTAGAAAGAAACTTAAAAAGGCTGAGGAGGGCCCTGAGACTCCCATCCAAGACCTGGTAAAAATGGCTTTTAAAGTGTTTAACGCCCGAGAGGAAATGGCTGAAGCCGCCCGCCAGGAACGGACCCAAGCCTTGGTAGCGGCCCTCTGGCCGGTAGGGGAACTGATAAAAAAAACCAGCCTCCAAGGGAGGACAGCGCACGCCACCGGGCGCCTGCTTCAAATGCGGCAAGGAGGGCCACTGGGCCAGGGCTTGTCCACAACCAAAGCCCCCCACCCAGCCTTGCCCACAGTGCAAACTAATGGGCCACTGGAAGTCGGACTGCCCGACCCTGGCTCAGCCTCCGGCACCTCAATGCCGGGGAACTGAGAACCAGGCATTTCCAGTCTCAGAACTGCTGGGCTTGATGGACGACTGAGGGGGCCCTGGCTCTTCGACTCCGGTTACCCTCACCGAGCCCAGGGCTACGCTCCAGGTAGCGGGTAAGACTGTTTCCTTTTTAATAGACACGGGGGCTACCTACTCTGTCCTTCCCTCTCATTCGGGCCTTACAGTTCCTTCCCAGGTCTCGGTCATGGGAATCAATGGATCACCCTCGACCCCACGGCGGACAACGCTCCTTAATTGCCTATTTGAGGGTCACCCATTCTCACACTCCTTCCTAGTCATACCCTCCTGCCCAGTTCCCCTCCTGGGGAGAGACATTTTGTCCAAACTCCGGGCAAGTATTTCTTTTTCCCCCAAGCAGGTCTTTTTACTAGCATTAGTGCCAGATCCCGACCTCGGGCCTGACTCGGACCCCAGAGTCCAGCTTCTACCTGGAGTCGACCCTAAGGTCTGGGATACGGATACCCCCACTGTAGCCTCCCTACAGAGACAAATAACTTCTCTTGCCCAAGTCTCGTTACAGAACCGGCGAGCCCTGGACCTGCTTACGGCCAAGCACAGGGGCACCTGTGTCTTCCTGCAAGAAGAATGTTGCTACTACATCAACGAATCCAGCCTTGTAGAGACCAGGGTAGAAGCCCTACACAAACTCAGCTCTGATCTCCAGAAGCAAAAATTCTCAGCAGCAGCCTCATCTTGGTGGAACTCCTCCATGTATTCTTTATTAGCTCCACTCATAGGACCCATTTTCAAAATTGAACTAATCTTACTGATTACCCCTTGTCTTTTTCGCTTCCTGCAGACCCAATTTCAGGAAATCACCAGGATAGCGGTCAACCAGATGATGCTGCAACAGTACCAACCCCTGCCCACCATAGCGGATACGGACTGCTCTGGCTCTTTCCTACCCCTCCCCTACGACGCCCCCATACAGCAGGAAGCAGCCAGAAAGACCACGTCACCCCACTCCCTATACCAAAGAGCCAGGAATGTCCGGTAGTTGCCTCTGGGTTGGGTAGTGAAACCCTCCCTTGCCCTGAGCTCAAACCGCACACACCCAAATTCTCGAAACTGTCTGTCCCCAAGGCTGTTCCATGAACTGCACGCCCCACCAAACCGGTTGACCATTACCATCCTCCCCCCTCTGCAGATATAAAAAACCCAAAAACCCTCCCCGGGCGCGCCTTCACAGACTCACATCCGAGGGTCAGTGAACTCGCCCGGAGTCCTCCCAATAAAGCCTGACTTTTGCTCATTTGGCTGTTTCGGCTCTTCGTTCATTCATCGGCGGCACCCGGCAATCTTTCAGTTTGCACATTTGTTCATGTTCTAGGACAGTGATAGTCAACGGGCCCCTACTACCCACTAGTGTGCGTTCCAGCTTTCATGGTAGGTGGTAGCAGAGCAACCAAAGTATAAATAAAAGGATAGATTTAACTCTTGTAAGTTCTTTTATAAAGATTTATTCTGCCAAACTCAGCAAAAAATCGACATAAAGTACTTGGTAAGGAATTATTATTATATGCTTTAACTCTCTGCAACTCTGTTTTATACATTTTATAAAGTAAAGTTACCTCCCTACTTTATAAATCAACATTACTGTGGAACCAGTGGGCGGTTGTAAAGCCAGTAGTTGTGGCCAACATCACAGCCACCTGGCCAGTGCAGGTTCGCATTTGATTTATACAGTCAGTAATGAAACAACAGAGCCAAAAACTGGTGAGCCTTCAGCTTTAATTCTAGCTTGCACCAGGTGGGCAAGTAAAAACAAACAGTGGGCTCCAAAACCCACTCATTCAGTGCTCACAAAGCTACTGACTTATCCGAGTTTCCTAGAATCAAAGGTTTCTAGCTTACCAGACTTATTCACCTCTGTTTCTGCACAAACTGGCTTCTCCCTCAGCACTCTGCCATCTTGGCTGCTTCTCCTGGCCTCCACGTGGCTTTTCTCTGCTCTCCTCCTCTGCTCTCCTCTCTAATGCTAATCTCAAGAACCGAGAGAGGGAGCAAGCTCCCAGTCTGCCCCACTTTATAGTGTAGAAATCCAAACCTTTAAGCCAGTCTACAAACAAGGAAGTCTCTGATACAAAGTCACTTATCTGAGGCATAATGGGAGGATTCCTCATGAGAGTGCACCACCCCACATCATCCAATCAGTCAAGGGTGTGGGGAAAAGCTTACTCTTAAAACTAAGCCTTAGGCTATAATGGCTTGAGCACAAGCTCAGCAGCTTGAGTATGGGGTTGCTGACTTCAGCATGGGATCATAGACATGACCTCATAGTCGCTGGCTTTGGCCCAAAAGTCACTGGCTTGAGCAAGAGTCACTGGCTGAGCTGAAACCCCCTTCTCCCACTTCCAGGGGAGATGTGAGAAAAATATCAATGCACAACTCAAGTGCCACAAGTAGAAATTGATGCTTCTCATCTCTTTTCCTTTCTGTCTGTCTGTCTGTCTATCTCTCTCACTAAAAAAACAAACAGAAAACAGTGTACAATGTGATGATTTGATACACTTATATATTGTGATATGATTACAGTAGGGTTAGGATTGGCCCATATGTTGCACAAATAAGTTTTTAAAATGTGTTTTTTAGGTTCGCTCGCTTATATTTTGCATTGGCCAGGCAGTGCCATGTGTATGTAGTCTGTGAAAGACAGCCATGCTTGCCCTCAGGGCAGCAGATTGCAAATTGTGGATTACCTTCCTGCTTGGGAAGGGCCATTGTATTGCTAATATTTGCTGGATAAGGAATTTTTTCCCCAGCCTGGGTTTTGCAGGAAGAGAGGGAGTGCAGATGTGGAACTGAAGCTGAGGTGCTTTGGGAGCTCTGCTGAGGCTAGTGGAGCCTTTGATTCCAGGAGGAACTGGAGAACGTGAGTCAGGGCTTTGGGAGCCCTGAATGCGAGGGAAGCAGTCTTCCATACCTGTTTGCTGGTCCACTGGCATGAAACTTTAATAAACAAAATGGCCCACCATTTTTTGGCTCCACTGTTCCTTTAACCTCTGCCTGAATCCAATGAGAACCTGCCTGGCTATGACTGCGGCAGCCACTGGCCATATACCCGTGGATTACATTTTTATATTTCATAATACACTGTTTAAAGTGGAAACTCTCCTGAGTCATATATCTTCTTTCCAAAAATGATGGTTCCTTACAAATTCTAATTCTTTGAAAGAAATTTGAGTTAGAGTACTGTAAAGCCAGTAGTCGCGGCCACAATCACAGCCGCCTGACCCGTGCAGGTTCACATTGGATTCGAACAGTCGGTAATGAAACAATGGAGCCAAGAACTAGTGAGCCATCAGCTTTAATTCTAGCTTGCACCCAGCGGGCAAGCAAAAACACACACTGGGCTCCAAATCCCACTCATTCAGTGCTCACAAAGCTACTGACTTATCCGAGTTTCCTAGAATCAAAGGTTTCTAGCTCACCAGACTTATTCACTTCTGTTCCCCATCTCCTCCAGCTCAAACTCTGCACAAACTGGTTTCTCCCTCAGCACTCTGCCATCTTGGCTGCTTCTCCTGGACTCCATGTGGCCTTACTCTGCTTCCTCTCTAATACTTCAGAAACCAAGAGCCCAAGCTACTGGTCTGTCCCACTTTATAATGTAGAAATCCAAACCCTTAATCTAATCTACAAACAAGAAAGTCTCTGATACAAAGCCACCCATCTGAGGCACAATGGGATTCCTCAGGAGAGTGCACCACCCTACATCATCCAATCAGTCAAGGATGTGGAGAAGAGCTTACTCTTAAAACTAAGCCTTAAGCTATAATGACCTGGCCTGCATACATTACAGCCTTTCCCCCACACGCATCCCAAGCATAAGGGCAAATAATATCACCTGGGTGATGGGTTTCCATGTGGGCAGCGCCATCTTTAACAAAGTGAGCATAATATATTTTATCTGCCCAACAAGTACACAGTAAGACTTCTCCGAAACTTGATTGTCTGACAGGAAAATTTTTTCCTTCTTATCTTCTAGGTTAGTTGGTTGATCTAATAATTAAATCAAATAGGAGATTAACAGGAGAAAAATAAATTTAATTAGGTGCATATAAAGTTGGGTGAAAGTAGGTTTAAAGTTATTCATATGGAAAATAATAATAATTAATAATACAAGAAATGAACTGTGTGTTTTGGGTACTCACAACTGGAAACCTACTTTTGCCACACTCCATATAGGCAGGAACCCATAAAGAGAAACTCCAATGCAGTCAGGCAATTGAGGTGTTCATAACATCCTGAGCTAAAGAGAAGAGGTAGTGGCCCAGGGTTTCAGAGAGGAGGACGACACTTCAGGAGATGAGAAGAGCAAAACTTGGGTAAACAAATGTTTGCCACACCATGCAGATAAGTCTTTCTGATATACAAAGCTATCTCTGACAATAGCTCTCTTCCTGATATAGACCCTCTATCTAAATTCCTTTAGGCAGTTAATGGAGAAAAAGCTTTTCCAAACTCAGCTGTCTCTTCATTGCCCTCAGCTCAAAACAAACCACAGCCAAAGTGGCACATGTTAGGATGGCTTATTCTGCTCTCTCTCAACTTTTTATGCAAGCTTTCACAATAACTAGAGTAAAATGACGCTCTGGAAAGGCTGTGTATGTGTATGTGTGAGTATGTGTGTAAGCTTAATTGCCAAAGAGGAAAAGTAGAATGCTGGAACATGCTCTGGCCAGCTTGCTCAGTGGATAGAGTGTTGGGCCAACATAGGGATGTCCTGGGTTGGATGCCATGCCAGGGCACACAAGAGAAGTGACAGTCTGCTTCTCTCCCCCTCCTTCACCCCTTTCTATCATTCTTTCCTTTCCGCAGCCAGTGGCTCTTAGGAGCATGCCTGTTGGGCAGATAAAATATATTATGCTCACTTTGTTAAAGATGGCGCTGCCCACATGGAAGTTCGTTGATATTAATGTGTGTTCTGGAACAGGCTGTGGGCAGGCCGGGTCGTTGTAGCCTAAGGCTTAGTTTAAGAGTAAGCTCTTCCCCACACCCTTGACTGATTGGATGATGTAGGGTGGTGATGTAGGGAGGAATCCCATTATGCCTCAGATGGGTGGCTTTTTATCAGAGACTTCCTTGTTTGTATAATTGGATTAAAGGTTTTGAGTCTGCTATAAAGTAGGAGAGAACAGTAGCTCTCTCTCTCTTGGTTCCTGAGTTCCTGAGGTTAGTAGTAGAGAGGAGAGCAGATTAAGGCCATGTGAAGAGGAGAAGCAGCCAAGATGGCAGAGTGCTGAGGGAGAAGCCAGTTTGTTAAGAGTTTGTGCAGGAGGAGATGGGGAACAGAGGTGAATAAGTCTGGTGAGCTAGAAACCTTTGATTCTAGGAAACTCGGATAAGTCAGTAGCTTTGTGAGCACTGAATGTGTGGGTTTTGGAGCCCAGTGTGTGTTTTTGCTTGCCCGCCGGGTGCAAGCTAGAATTAAAGCTGATGGCTCACCAGTTTTTGGCTCCAGTGTTTCATTACCGACTGTTCGAATCTAATGTGAACCTGCGCAGGTCAGGCTGCTGTGATGGTGTCCTCGACTACTGGCTTTACAATGCCCCAGGCACTTGGTTGGTATGAGCATGTCAGCTAAATAATAGCTCAGTACTCAAGCATCCACCTGAGATGGGGTTGCCAGGTGGATCCCAATCAGGGTGCATGCGGGAGTCTACCTCTCTTATCTCCCCTTTTCTCACCTAAAATAAACAAAAAAATAATACAAAATGAATGTTGGAACAAATTGCAACACATGGTAATTTTCAGTAGCATGTTTCAAATCTCACTATCACATACAACTGCTTCTTTTTATTCTTTTTCTTTTTTTTTTACAGGGACAGAGAGAGAGTCAGAGAGAGGGATAGATAGGGACAGACAGACAGGAACGGAGAGAGGTGAAAAGCATCAATCATTAGTTTTTCCTTGCAGTCGCGACACCATCGTTGTTTGTTGATTGCTTTCTCACATGTGCCTTGACCGCGGGCCTTCAGCAGACTGAGCCACCCCTTGCTGGAGCCAGCGACCTTGGGTCCAAGCTGGCGAGCTTTATGCTCAAGCCAGATGGGCCCGCGCTCAACCTGGCAAGCTCGGGGTCTCGAACCTGGGTCTTCCGCATCCATTCTGACGCTCTATTCGCTGCACCACCGCCTGATCAGGCACAACTGCTTCTAACCTGACAAATTGCTTGATTTGTTAGATGAATGCATCATTTCACTTACCACCAAGAAGATGACCATGAACAGAGTAATATTTTACATCCAATGAAAATTACGAACCTCGGTTAGACTTGCAATTAAGCAAGACTCGTGGAAACAAAATGCCTCATGGAGACAATGTACCTAGTCAAGGAAGTTTTTAATAACTCCTGCAGAAGGGTGAGCTGCGAGTGAAAGTTGGCCAGCAAGCACATCGGTGGGTGGGGCAGTTCTGTTTTTATCCTTAATGCAGGACCTAGGCTGGGTCTTGACCATAAACTGGGATGTTGACCCTACAATCTTACACATTCCTGAGTAGCTAGTTCAAATGGCCATGCGGCGGAGGGGGGGGGAGGTGAGGATAGCTTTAACATCATGAAACTGGATAAGGGTTGTAAAGCCAGTAGCCACGGCCACCATCACAGCTGCCTCGCCAACGCAGGTTCGCATTTGATTCGGACAAATGGTAATGAAACAAGGGAGCTGTAAAGCCAGTAGTCGCGGCCACTATTACAGCCGCCTGGCCCACGCAGGCTCGCATTGGATTCGAACAGTCGGTAACGAAACACAGCAGCCAAAAACTGGTGAGCCATCAGCTTTAATTCTAGCTTGCACCCGGCGGGCAAGCAAAAACACACAGTGGGCTCCTAAACCCACTCATTCAGTGCTCACAAAGCTACTGGCTTATCCGAGTTTCCTAGAATCAAAAGATTTCTAGCTCACCAGAGTTATTCACCTCTGTTCCCCATCTCCTCCTGCACAAACTCTGCACAAACTGGCTTCTCCCTCAGCATTCTGCCATCTTGGCTGCTTCTCCTGGCCTCCATGTGGCCTTTATCTGCTCTCCTCTCTTCTAATACTAATCTCAGGAACTCAGGAACCAAGAGAGAGATCAAGCTACTGATCTCTCCCACTTTATAGCATAGACTCAAAACCTTTAATCCAATTATACAAACATGGAAGTCTCTGTATAATGGGATTCCTCAGGAGAGTGCACCACACCACATCATCCAATCAGTCAAGGGTGTGGGGAAGAGCTTACTCTTAAACTAAGCCTTAGGCTACAACGACCCGGCCTGCCCTCAGCCTGTTCCAGAACACACATTAATATCAACGAACTTCCATGTGGGTAGTGCCATCTTTAACAAAGTGAGCATAATATATTTTATCTGCCCAACAGGAGCCAAAAAATGCTGGGCCATTATTTTTAATCCTAGCTTGCACCCAGCGGGCGAGAAATACACACAGTAAGAAAACACTTCTTTTTGCAATTAATGGCTCCCAAAGCCACTGACTTATCCGAGTTTTCCTAGAATCAAAGGTTTGTACCTGTTGGGCAGATAAAATATATTATGCTCACTCTGTTAAAGATGGAGCTGCCCATGTGCAAGTTTTAAGAGTAAGCTTTTCCCCATACATCCTTGACTGATTGGATGATGTAGGGTGATACACTCTCATGAAGAATCCTCCCAGAGCAGATTAAAGCCACGTGGAGGAGAGGATGCAGCCAAGATGGCGGAATGCTGAGGAAGAAGCCAGTTTGAGCAGAGTTTGTGCTAGAGAAGGAGATGGGGAATAGAAGTGAATAAGTCTGGTGAGCTAGAAGCCTTTGATGCCAGGAAACTTGGATTGACAGCCAGATGTAATGCAGACATGTGAATGTGGTCACCTGGCAAGACAGCTTCCAGTCATCTTGTCAACTGATTACAGAAACATAAATGCCAGTTGAGTCCGACCCAGATGAGAAATAGCACTCGGCTGAAACCAGACCAGTGCCAACCTGAAGAATTATAAGGTGAATAAATGGTTGATTGTTAAAAAAAAAAAAAAAAAAAGAATCCTCCCAGTATGCCTCAGATAAGTGACTTTGTATCAGAGACTTCCTTGTTTGTAGATTGGGTTAAAGGTTTGGATTTCTACACTATAAAGTGGGACAGACCAGGAGCTTGCTCTCTCTCTGTTCCCGAGGTTAGCATTAGAGAGAGAAGATTAAGGCCACGAGGAGGAGAAAAGAAGCAGCCAAGATGGCGCAGTGCTGAGGGAGAAGCCAGTTTGAACAGTTTGTTTAGATAGAAGGAGATGGGGAACAGAGGTGAGTAAGTCTGGTAAGCTAGAAGTCTTTGATTCTAGGAAACTCGGATAAGTCAGTAGCTTTGTGAGCACTGAATGAGTGGGTTTTGGAACCCAGTGTGTGTTTTTGCTTGCCCCCCAGGTGCAAGCTAGAATTAAAGCTGATGTCTCACCAGTTCATGGCTCCATTGTTTCATTACCGACTGTCCGAATCAAATGAGAACCTGCACTGGCCAGGCAGCTATGATGGTGGCCGCAACTACTGGCCTTACAGTACCTCACCAGCCTTATTCACCTCTGTTCCCCATCTCCTTCTCTCTGCACCCACTCTGTACAAACTGACTTCTCCTTCAACTCTCCACCATCTTGACTGACTGTCTGCTGCAATGCTAATTTCAGGAACCAAGAGCGAAAAAGCCCCTGGTCTGTATCATTTTATAGTGTAGAAATCAAAACCTTTAAGCCAATATACAAATAAGGAAGTCGCTGATACAAAGTCACTTATCTGAGGTATAATGGTGTTGGGCAAACAAAATATATTATGCTCACTTTGTTAAAGAGGGCGCTCTTCATGTTAAAGTTTTAAAAGTAAGCTTTTCCCCACACCCTTGACTGATTGGATGATGTAGCGTGGTGCACTCTCATGAGGAATCCTCCCAGTATGTCTCAGATAAGTGAGTTTGTATCAGAGACTTCCTTGTTTGTGGATTTCTACACTATAAAGTGGGGCAGACCGGGAGCTTGCTCTCTCAGTTCCTGAGGTTAGCATTAGAGAGGAGAGCTGATTAAGGTCACATGGAGGCCAGGAGAAGCAGCCAAGATGGCAGAGTACTGAGGGAGAAGCCAGTTTGTGCAGAGTTTGTGCTGGAGAAGGAGATGGGGAACAGAGGTGACTAAGTCTGGTGAGCTAGAAACCTTTGATTCTAGGAAACTCGGATAAGTCAGTAGCTTTGTGAGCACTGAATGAGTGGGTTTTGGAGCCCATTGTGTGTTTTTGCTTGCCCGCTGGGTGCAAATTAGAATTAAAGCTGATGGCTCACCAGTTCTTGGATCTGTTGTTTCATTACCAACTGTCTGAATCTAATGCGAACCTGCATGAGTCTGGCTGCTGTGATGGTGGCCTTGACTACTGGCTTTACAAATGGGATTCCTGATGAGAGTGTACCACCCCACATCATGCAACAGTCAAGGGTGTGGGGAAAAGCTTAGTTTTGAAAAGATCTTAGTATTAAAAGGATGAGAAAGGCTTAGTCTTAAAACTAAGCCTTAGGCTATAATGACTTTACTGGCTTACAGCCTGTCTCCCACACCCAATGCAAACTATAAGCAAGCAAACATATATATCATATTTATATATTTATTTGACCGACAAGGGAGTTGGAGAATAGTCAGAAAAATACAGATAGAAGGGGTTGGGGATTCCTTGCCTGATGAAGGGGCTTGGAGAATGGTTGAAGAAATGAACATGAGGTAAACAAGTTGTTTTTCCTTCACCTCTTCTCTGGAGTCAAAGACAACATAAGCAATGGTTCTTAATCATTGAAACATTTTCTATGAGTTTATTTGGTTTTTTCTCTCTTTTTTTCTTGTTGGGCAAACAAGTGTGTTTAGGTTTACTCACTTGTATTTTCTATTGGCACGGGGCAGTGACATGTGCATGTGGTCTATGGAAGGCTCTCGGTGCTTTCCCTCAGGGCGGCATATTGCAAACTGTAGATTGCCTTTCTTCTTGGGAGGAGCCATTGTTTGCTATTATTTGCTGGAGGGGTGTTGCTCAAATAAGTTTGTAAATAATATATATAGGTTTGCTGCTTATAGTTTGCATTAAGTGTGGGGGACAGGCTGTAAGCAGGCAGGGTCGTTATAGCTTAAGGCTTAGTTTTAAGACTAAACCTTTCCCACTCTTTTGAGGAATCCCATTAGGCCTCAGAAAAGTGACTTTGTATAAGAGACTTCTTTGTTTGTATATTGGATTAAAGGTTTTGATTTCTACGCTATAAAATGGGGCAGAGGAGCCCATGCAGGCGAGGAGAGCAGAGAAAGGCCATGTGGAGGAGAGGAGAAGCAGCCAAGATGGTGGAGTGGTGAAGGAGAAGCCAGTTTGTGGAGAGTTGGTGCAGAGAGAAGGAGATGGGGAACAGAGGTGAATAAGGCTAGTGAGCTAGAAAATTTGATTCTAGGACAGTGGTTCTTAATTGGGTTCTATCGAACACTAGGGGTTCGATGAGTCGGTCTCAGGGGTTCGGAGAAGCCTCTGCCGGGGAGGCCAAAATAAAGTAATACCGTAATTTGTTGTGAGTTCATGCACTTTGTTGGTTTTGTTCTTTCAGCAAGGTGATGTTCATGCACGGCTCATTTTGTGCACCAGTAAAAAAACATATACCTATGTCTTGAATTTGGAAAAAAAATCATATTTTATTTATCACTAAATAAGGGTTTGGGAGGAGCAAGATGGCAATAGAGTAGGTGGGCGTACCAACTTCCAACTCCCAGAACCAAAGTGAATTATAACTCAATTTTAAGAACCATCATCTGGATAAACCAACTCTTCGGCAGATAAAATATAATATGCTCACTTTGTTAAAGATGGCGCTGCCCACGTGGAAGTTCGTTGATATTAATGTGTGTTCTGGAACAGGCTGTGGGCAGGCCAGGTCATTATAGCCTAAGGCTTAGTTTAAGAGTAAGCTCTTCCCCACACCCTTGACTGATTGGATGATGTAGGGTGGTGATGTAGGGAGGAATCCCATTGTGCCTCAGATGGGTGGCTTTGTAGCAGAGACTTTCTTGTCTAGATTGGATTAAAGGTTTGGATTATCTATGCTATAAACTGGGGCAGTCCGGGAGCTTGCTCTCTCGGTTTCTCGGTTCCTGGGTTCCTGAGATTAGTATTAGAAGAGAGGAGAGCAGAATAAGGCCACGTGAAGGCCAGGAGAAGCAGCCGAGATGGCAGAGTGCTGAGAGAGAAGCCAGTTTGTTAAGAGTTTGTGCAGGAGGAGATGGGAAACAGAGGTGAATAAGTCTGGTGAGCTGGAAAGCTTTGATGCTAGGAAATTCGGATAAGTCAGTAGCTTTGTGAGCACTGAATGTGTGGGTTTTGGAGCCCAGTGTGTGTTTTTGTGTGTTTTTGCTTGCCCACCGGGTGCAAGCTAGAATTAAAGCTGATGGCTCACCAGTTTTTGGCTCCGTTGTTTCATTGCCATCTGTCCGAATCCAATGCGAACCTGCACGGGTTGGGCGGCTCTGATAGTGGCCCTGGCTATTGACTTTACACCAACTTTGAACTAAACTAAGTGGACTCTTCAACCAAGGAACACTGCAGAAGCCACATTGAGACTGGTAGAAATAGCGGAAACGCGAAGAGTGCTGCCCAGCTCCCCGGAGCAAACGGCAGCCTGGAGAGACCCACATGGCGGGAGGAGAGTTTGGCGGAGAGGGAGGGACCTGGGTCCCAGGAACAAAGCCCCAGCCTGCAGTCGCAGAACCTAGAAGAGGCGTTTGGACAGTATTGAGCTATGAAACAAGTGAGGATACTGTTTGTGAGAAAGAGACAGTTTTCTCAGACTCAAGTTTCTTTTTAAAGGGACAGCGCAGAAAACCTCTCTCACAACCACGCACCCGGAATTTCCGGGGAACGGGGACAGAGAAGAGGACCAGAGCAGCGGGAAGAGAGTGTAGACTGAAGGCACAGGGACAAACACTCTGAGGGACAGCTACCCTAACCCCTGGGCTAAGTCACTTCCCTAATCAAAAATGAATATTTCCCCTGGAACTATCAATACCAGCAAAGGGAGACAGGACACCAGCCAAACAAGCTCTCCCGCGGCAATTAGAGCAGAGCTGCTTAGAGGGAGGGATCTCCCAGGTCTACAGTATGGAGTGTTAGGAGCTGATCTGTGGGGACCCTTCCTACTCTGCTGAGGGTTGCTGGAGGGATGGTGGCGGCAGGACGCTGAAACGCAGTTCTGTTGGCGTGGGCGGAGGCCCAGCCAGTGTGAGCTAGGTCTAGCCCAGCAGGGGCGAAGGGGATGCGAGAAAGCGGTCCGGCAGCTGTGGGCCCGCCTGTAACCCCACCTGCAGGGAAAAAGTGGAGGACAGGAACGGGCAGAGATCTGCTCTGCGACCCTGTGCAAGCCAGCCCCGACAGCGGGGACGGGGCTAGGACCAGGGACAGGCGGGAACTCGTGGCTGAGCTTACACCAGCAGCCCTGCCTGGCCTGAGAAACCGCGGTTTGCCATCCTGCGTGCCCGAGTTGGCTCTGAACGCAGGGGCGGGGTAGAGCCCGGGAAGAGCGGAAGTTCGCAGCTGAGCGCAGGCCAGCAGTCCCGCCCGGCCTTGGTTTGCGACTCTGCGCAGGAGGGCCCTGGCCTCGAGGGTGGGGCTAAAGCTCTAGACGGGCAAAAGCTCACAGCTGACAGCACGTCAGAAGCCCTGTCCAACCCGTGAAACTGTGGCGAACAGGCTCTAACCGCTGGTGCTGGGCGGAAGCCCAGAACAGGCTGGGTCTGCAGCTAAGCAAAGGTGCTCACCTCTACCCTTGGTGCTGAGGCTTGTTGCTTGAGTGACAGCCCCTCCTATGGAGGAGAGGCGGAAATCACAGCAACAGCCGCAGTAAGCCAGTGCTGGCAACGCCCATACCCAATCGCCCTAGGCAGCGGCAGAGGGGTTGGCTGGCCTGCAGACAGACCACACCTAGAGAACACAAAGGCAACACCTACTGGACTCCAGTGGCCACAACTTGCTGATACATAGACAAAATGGGAAGGCAGAGAAATGCAAACCAAATGAATCAAGAGAAATCCCAAGAGAAGGACCTGAATGAACCAGATATAACCAAATAACCAGAAGCAGAATTTAGAATAATGATAGTTAGGATGTTCAAAGGAATTAGAGCAACAATGGATAGTCACTATGAACACCTAAATAGAGAGATAACAAGTATAAAAAACGAAATTGAAATAATAAAAAAGAATCAGACAGAAATGACAAATGCAGTATCAGAACTGAAGACCACAATGGAAGGAATTAAAAGCAGGGTGAATGACACTGAGGATCAAATCAGCGAGTTAGAGAACACAATAAACAAAGGCACAGAAGCAGAGAAGAAAAAGGAAAAGAGACTCAAAAAATGTGAGGAAACTCTAAGGGAGCTTTGTGACAACATGAAGAGAAACAACATTCGCATCATAGGGGTTCCTGAAGAAGAGGAGAGAGAACAGGAAATAGAAACTTCCCTGTCTCTTAGGACTGCTTCCCTGTCTCTTAGGACTCCCAAGCTGTTGTGAAAACAAATGCTTTTTTAGGTTTGCTCACTTGTATTGGGGCAGCGCCATTTGTGTATAGTCTATGGAAGGCTGTAGGTGCTTGCCCTCAGGGTGGCAGATTTCAAATTGAGGGTCCCCTTTCTGCTTGGGAGGGGCGATTATTTGTTATTGTTTTCTGGAGAAGGTTTTTTTTACTCCAGGCTGCTTTGGCTGGAACAGAACAGGGCTTCCGAACCATGCTGAGGTGGGTGGAGGCCTAGGAGTCCAGAGGATAAGACCAGAGAATGAGTCTGGGGTATGGAACTGGAGACCAAATCGGGGCCTGGGAGCCCTGAGAGAAAGGGAAACAGTTTTTCCTACCTGTTTGCTCGTCCGCCATTATGAGACCTTAATTAACAGAATGGCCCATTTCCTAGCTCCACAGTTCCTTTACCATCTGTCCAAATCCAATAAGAACCTGCAGTGACCACTGGCCCTACACAAGCCACTCAGCATTCTGGACTCACCAGCCCCCACCAGCCTCAGCAGGGCTCGCAAGCCCCTCTCTCTCTCTCTCTCTCTCTGTCTCTACACTATCTTCTCTGGTTCCACAACCCAGACTCCTTCTCCTGATTCACACTCTGGACCCTCTGTTCTCCCAGCAAAACAGGCTAGGGGCAAAAACCCCTTCTCCAGAAAACAATCACCACTCTCAAACAGGAAGGCAGTCCGCAGTTTGCAAGTGTAGAGCCATAGGAATGTTGCCAGGAAGATAGCCTAAAGTAAAACAAAGTTCATAATGTCCTAACTAACAATGAACCTAACATAAGAGGAACTGTGAACTGTTTGTGCATTGAATTTTTGAAAGATAAACGCTATCTCCTCCCCGTTACTTCTTTGTGAAGCTTGTTCAGCCCTGCCCAACCGCTAACTGCCACATCAGCTTCTGTAAATGGCTTGCTTGCTGCCACTATATAAACCATAAGTCTGTAAGAAGCAGGCGTGACTCTCATTTGCAGCCCCTCTGGTGGGTAAGGTGTTCCTGAATACCTAGAGAGTTCGCCCCTGCGCAGGTTAAACTTGGCCAATAAAGTAACATCTTAAGTCCTGAAAGTCTCCGACGTCTGTTCTTGGCCCAGTGAATGCAACACAAGCACCTGCAGCCTTCCATAGACTATACCCACATGGTACTGCCCCAATAAAAGCAAGATAACTTAAAATATATTTATTTACCCAACAGCTTGGGAGCCCGGAGATTTCGGCCCTGCCTTTGGCTGGGGAGTCCTGAGGCTGGTGGGGAACTATGAGTCTTCCCTGCCTGTTGCTGTTCTGCCATTACAAGACTGTAATAAAAAGAATGGCCCACCATTTTCTGGTTTCACAGTTCTTTTGCCATCTGCCCAAATCAAATGCAAATCTGCATGTGCATGGCCATGGCCACTGGCCTTACACTTCTGATGATCAAATTAATATGTGCTTAAAAACATTTTGAAAGATTAGACTATTCTTTTGTTGAGGGGTGTGTAAGCCAGTAGCCACGGCCACCATCACAGCCACCTGGCCTGTGCAGGTTCACATTTGATTCGGACAGACGGTAATGAAACTACGAAGCCAAGAACTGGTGGGCCATTACCTTTAATTCTAGCTTGCACCTGGCAGGTAAGAAAATACACACAGTAGGAAAACACTTTCCTTTCCATTCAGGGCTCCCAAAGCCACTTACTTATCTGAATATTCCTAGAATCAAAGGCCCCACCAGCCTTATTGAGCTCTGTTCCCCATCTTCTTCTCTTTGCACAAACTCTGCATAAACTGGCTTCCCCTTCAGCACTCCGCCATCTTAGCTGCCTCTCCTCTGCAATGCTAATGGCAGAAACCAAGCCAGTGTGCCCCCAGTCTGCCTCATTTTATAGTGTAGAAATTAAAGCCTTTAAGCTAATATACAAATAAGAAAGTCTCTGATAAAAAAGCCACTTATCGGAAGCATAAATGGGATTCCTCATAAGAGTGCACCACCCCCCATTATGCAACAATCAAGGGTGTGAGGAAAAATTTAGTGTTGAAAAGATCTTAGTATTAAAAGGGTGGGAAAGGTTTAATCTTAAAACTAAGCCTTAGGCTATAAGGACTTTGCCAGCCTATAGCCTGTCTTCCACACCCAATGCAAAGTATAAGTGAGCAAACATATACATCATATTTACAAACTTATTTGACCAACAAGGGTCAAGGAATCTGTGGCTGACTTTATATAATTTTTTTAATGTTTAATTTATTGTATTGACATGGTTTCAAGTGTTCCACTAAGTATTATAACACCTGTAAGGTCCGACCCGCATGAAATGAGACAAAGTACCAAATAGTTAAAAAGTCCAACTTTATTGGAACCTTCGGGCGGGTTCAGTGACTCGGAGAGTAGTGAGCCAGAGAAGCTGCGCCCAACTGGTGGGGCTTGAGATTTTTATACCCCTTCAGGCTGGCTGGGGAATTTGGTTTGTGTAACTAGGGACACTAACGGTTGAGGAATTTCTATTGTGTTTTCGGACAGGGTGTGTGCGCTAAAGGTTAGTAATTGCAGAAGTGCCAAAGGCATGAGGGATTTTCCAGCCCCTGCCCCAGGAGTGCTACTGGACAACACCCTCTACATAATGCATTGTGGGAGATCCAAAATGTGGCTTTCAGCTACAGAGTGAACTGAGCCTAGAGCTTTTAGGCCTTTTGCTTAAAGAGCTCTCCTGGCCCACATGGCCAGTACATGCCTGTCATAGCAAGGGAGCTCACTTTGTTCTCACAATCCCAGGACTGGCCAGGAAAGAGTGCCATATTCACCTCACCATTATCTAACACCAGCACTCCTAAGATGTGGCCACCAACAATTCCACAGACACATCCTGAGACTCCAGGGCCTAGATGAAAGGAGGGCACCTGTTGGGCAGATAAAATATAATATGCTCACTTTGTTAAAGATGGCGCTGCCCACATGGAAGCCTGTCACCCAGGTGATATTATTTGCCCTTGTGCTTGGGATGGGTGTGGGGGAAAGGCTGTAATGTAAGCAGGCCAGGTTGTTATGGCCTAAGGCTTGGCTTTAAGCTTTCCCCCACACCCTTGACTGATTGGATAATGTAGGGTGGTGCACTCTCATGATGAATCCCATTATGCCTCAGATGGGTGGCTTTGTATCAGAGACTTCCTTGTTTGTATAATTGGATTAAAGGTTTTGAGTCTATGCTATAAAGTGGGAGAGACCAGTAGCTTGCTCTCTCTCTTGGTTCCTGGGTTCCTAAGGTTGGTATTAGAGAGGAGAGCAGATTAAGGCCAGGTGAAGGCCAGGAGAAGCAGCCGAGATGGCAGAGTGCTGAGGAAGAAGTCAGTTTGTTAAGAGTTTGTGCAGGAGGAGATGGGAAACAGAGGTGAATAAGTCTGGTGAGCTAGAAACCTTTGATTCTAGGAAACTCGGATAAGTCAGTAGCTTTGTGAGCACTGAATGTATGGGTTTTGGAGCCCAGTGTGTGTTTTCACTTGCCCGCCGGGTGCAAGCTAGAATTAAAGCTGATGGCTCACCAGTTTTTGGCTCCTGTGTTTCATTACCGACTGTTCGAATCTAATGCGAACCTGCATGGGTCGGGCTGCTGTGATGGTGGCCTCGGCCACAGGCTTTACATTTGGCGTAGTCTTTGGCAGGATTCGATACTGTTCGGCATGGAGCCACCACCACCTTTGAGTATTGGAGTAGAGGACTGGTTGCTGTTTTGGATTCCCATAGCTGTTTTTGGGGGGACTGTTGGACGGCTGACTTTTACAGCCATGCGTGAGGAAACTGAGAGCTCTATGGAAGAGGCTGCCCAGGACCTGCAGGACGAGCAGCGGAAGGAGCTGGAGGAAACGTGGGAGAAAGAGATGCTGACCCTGGAGCTGAAGGAAGCGCTGGAGGATGAGGCTGACCAGGTTTGCGAGATTCACCTGGAAATGGAGCAGACACTGGAGAAGGAATCACAGGTTCATGAGTTGGAGATTGCCCTGGATGTTGTGGAGAGCCAGCAGCGGCATGAGGCCGGGGCTGAGGCTAGGACCGGGGCTGAGGCAGGGGCTGGAGTTGCAAGGCCTGCTGAGCAGAAGGCAGCGTTGACCCGGATCTCGAGCCCAGCAGCAGGAGCTGATGTTTTCAGTTCCTCTTTGGAGGATGAGGAGAATTGGTCTGGAATTGTGATCCACAGCCTCCAGAAGGTGAGAGCCCAGCAGCAAGGAGTAGCTACGCTGTCGGTAGGTCTGCGATTTTGAGACATAGGGGTGGAAGCCATCATGCTCCCCAGAGCAGAGATGGAAATGCTGACTGCCATTGCCACATGCTTTTCTTTAGGACAGTGTGAGACTTGCCATGATGGCAGGAATGAGGGGGGAGGCTAAAGCCCTAAGTGTGTGGACTGATTTCCTGGACTATGACCGGATGGGCACAGGCTCCTTTGTTGAATGAACTTACGGATTTTGGACAATGTGAAATACCCTGATGGGGGTGGGGATGGCTTTGCTGGAGGCCCTCCTGCCCCGGGAAGCCTTTCAAATGGAAAGAGAGAAGGCCGAGGACATTTTGCGCTTTTGGAAAAGTGCTCAGAGACTGGTGAAATGTGTGTACCTTTATACTTGTTGAAATTGTATGATTTGTCATGCTGTTGTAATTTGTGTTATGTGCCTAATTTCCTTGTACAGGGATGCCAGTGGTGTGAATTGTGGGTAGTAAAGTGAGCATAGGGGTGGATTGTTGGGCAGATAAAATATAATATGCTCACTTTGTTAAAGATGGCACTGCCCACATGGAAGCCCGTCACCCAGGTGATATTATTTGCCCTTGTGCTTGGGATGGGTGTGGGGGAAAGGCTGTAATGTAAGCAGGCCAGGTTGTTAGGGCCTAAGGCTTGGCTTTAAGCTTTCCCCCACACCCTTGACTGATTGGATAATGTAGGGTGGTGCACTCTCATGATGAAATCCCATTATGCCTCAGATGGGTGGCTTTGTATCAGAGACTTCCTTGTTTGTATAATTGGATTAAAGGTTTTGAGTCTATGCTATAAAGTGGGAGAGACCAGTAGCTTGCTCTCTCTCTTGGTTCCTGGGTTCCTAAGGTTGGTATTAGAGAGGAGAGCAGATTAAGGCCAGGTGAAGGCCAGGAGAAGCAGCCGAGATGGCAGAGTGCTGAGGAAGAAGTCAGTTTGTTAAGAGTTTGTGCAGGAGGAGATGGGAAACAGAGGTGAATAAGTCTGGTGAGCTAGAAACCTTTGATTCTAGGAAACTCGGATAAGTCAGTAGCTTTGTGAGCACTGAATGTATGGGTTTTGGAGCCCAGTGTGTGTTTTTTGCTTGCCCGCCGGGTGCAAGCTAGAATTAAAGCTGATGGCTCACCAGTTTTTGGCTCCAGTGTTTCATTACCGACTGTTCGAATCTAATGCGAACCTGCGTGGGTCGGGCTGCTGTGATGGTGGTCTCAATTATTGGCTCTACAGCACCTTCTCTAGGTAGTAGGACTGACTAGAGGACGCAGCGCAAAATGAAAATATGGGCTTGTAAAGCCAGCAGCCACGGCCACCATCACAGCTTCCTGACCCATGCAGGTTCGCATTGGATTTGTACAGACGGTAATGAAACAAGGGAGCCAAGAACTGGTGGGCCATTACCTTTAATCCTGACTTGCACCCGGCGGGCAAGTAAAAACACACACTGGGCTTCAAAACCCACTAATTCAGTGCTCACAATGCTACTGACTTACCCAAGTTTCCTAGAATCAAAGGTTTCTAGCTCACCAGCCTTATTCACCTCTGTTCCCATCTCCTTCTCTCTGCACAAACTGGCTTCTCCTTCAGCATTCTGCCACCTTGGCTGCTTCTCTTCTCCCCCACATGACCTTTATCTGCTCTCCTTTCTAATGTTAATCTCAGGAACAGAAAGAGAGAGAGAGAAAGAGAGAGCAAGCTCCCAGTCTGCCCCACTTTATAGTGTAGATTCAAAACCTTTAATCCAATATACAAACAAAGAAGTCTCTGATAAAAAGTCACTTATCTGAGGCATAATGGGATTCCTGAGGAGAGTGCACCACCCTACATCCAAAAGGGTGGGAAAGGCTTAGTCTTAAACCTAAGCCTTAGGCTATAATGACTCTGCCTGCTTACAGCCTGTCCCCCACACACATTAATATAATCATGCCCATGCCAAGCAAGAAGGGCAATTAATATTATCACCTGGGCAACGGGCTTCCACGTGGGCAGTGCCGTCTTTAACAAAGTGACCATAATATATTTTATCTGCCCCACAAGGTTCCTCCTCAAAAAATAGTTAAAAATTGCAAGACAGCAACAGCAGAATATTAAACGAAGTATGGGACCCTCATGACCTTGGTTCCCTGTGACTGCACAGATCACACACCCATTAATCTGGCCCAGCTCAGAAATAGTACAGCCACAACTCTGAACCTTTTTATGTGCACTTTAAATACATTATTTAATGCTGTAAGCCCCATTTTAATGATGAAGACTGGGGATTTGTGAGGTTAAGTAATGTTCCCAAGGTCACACAGCCAGTAAGCCCTAAAGTCTGGATTCACATTCTGCTTCTGGATTGGAATTCTCCAGCCCTGCTTCCATGGCAAAGGGTCGGTAATTGTTCACACTTAATAAGAGTCCATTGTAATTAAACAATGCCTTCTTATTGTGGAAGGAAGGGATGGTATCTTCCCAGATAAGCCTAGATTGCCCAGAGCCGGGAAGATCTGCCTAGAGCCTCAGAGCCTCCTGTCTCTGCAAGTATACAACTGTTTCCGAAGGCTGAGCTATCCTTTCTGACAAGCAGCATATACTGCTCTAGTGGCTCTTTCTTATCAGTTACTCACCAGTCCCAGCTGAGCTGTTTGTATTTTCCTCTATGTCTCCTTTCAAGCAAAATAGCTTTAAGGGGTTTTACTTCTTACTTAAAACAGCTCCATTCTATCCTACCTCCCCACTGCCTGAACCTCTGCTCCCCACTGAACAGCCCTTCACAATGCCATTCTAGCGCTAGGACTTCGGGTTTCCCAGAGCACCCCAGGCTTGGGCCTGCCCCTTGCCCAGTGTCTAGCAGTGCAGAGTCCATGGTGGGGTGGCAGAGGGGGATCCTGAAAGCTAACTGCAGAGCTCTTCCATCCCACGGTGCAGACTCTTGTGAGGCATTAGGGGTAGGATGAATAGGAAGAGGTGGCAGAACCCCAAAGTCCAGTATGGCAAGTGTTGGGCAGATAAAATATATTATGCTCACTTTGTTGAAGATGGCGCTGCCCACATGAAAGTTCGTTGATATTAATGTATGTTCTGGGACAGGCTGTGGGCAGGCTGGGTCGTTGTAGCCTAAGGCTTAGTTTTAAGAGTAAGCTCTTCTCCACTCTTGACTGATTGGATGATGTGGGGTGGTGCACTCTCCTGAGGAATCCCATTATACAGAGACTTCCTTGTTCATATAATTGGATTAAAGGTTTTGAGTCTATGCTATAAAGTGGGAGAGACCAGTAGCTTGATATCTCTCTCTCTCTCTCTCTCTCTCTCTCTCTCTCTCTCTCTTGGTTCCTGAGGTTAGTATTAGAAGAGAGGAGAGCAGATTAAGGCCACGTAGATGAGAGGAGGCAGCCAAGATGGTGGAATGCTGAGGAAGAAGCCAGTTTGTGTAGAGGAGATGGGGAACAGAAGTGAATAAGTCTGGTGAGCTAGAAGCCTTTGATTCTAGGAAACTCGGATAAGTCAGTAGCTTTGTGAGCACTGAATGAGTGGGTTTTGGAGCCCAGTGTGTGTTTTTGCTTGCCTGCCAGGTGCAAGCTAGAATTAAAGCTGATGGTTCACCAGTTCTTCACTCCATTGTTTCATTACCGACTGTTCGAATCTAATGCGGACCTGCACTGGCCAGGCGGCTGTGATGGTGGCCCTGACTACTGGCTTCACATTTGGCGTAGTCTGTGGCAAGATTCAATACAGATCGGCATGGAGCCACCACCACCTTTGAGTGGTGGAGTAGAGGAGTGGTTGCTGTTTTGGTTTCCCATAGCTGTTTTTTGGGGGACTGTAGGCTGGCTGACTTTTACAGCCATGTGTGAGGAAACTAGGAGCTCTATGAAAGAGGCTGCCCAGGACCTGCAAACCGAGCAGTGGAAGGAGCTGGAGGAAACGTGGGAGAAAGAGATGCCGATCCTGGAGTTGGAGAAAGCACCGGAGGAGGCTGACCAGGTTTGTGAGATTCGCCTGGAAATGTAGCAGATGCTAGAGAAGGAATCACAGGTTCGTGAGTTGGAGATTGCTCTGGATGTTGTGGAGAGACACCAGTGGCATGAGGGCGGGCCTGAGGCCAGGACCGGGGTTGAGGCTGAGGTTGAGGTTGGGGCTGGAGCTGCAAGACCTGCTGAGCAGAAGGCGATGGCAGCCCGGGACTCGAGCCCAGCAACAGGAGCTGATGTTTTCAGTTCCTCTTTGGAGGATGAGGATAATTGGTCTGGAGTTGAAATCCGCAGTCTCCACAAAGTGAAAGCCCAGCAGCAAGGAGTAGCTATGCTCCTGGTAGGTATGCGATTTGGGGATATAGGGGTGGATGCTATCATGATCCCCAGAGCAGAGATGGAAATGCTGACTGCCATTGCCACGTGCTTCTCTTTAGGACAGTGTGAAACTTGCCGTGATGGCAGGAATGAGCGGGGAGGCTAACACCCCTTGTATGTGGACTGTTTTCCTGGACTACGACCCGAGTGAGCACTGACTTATTTGTTGAATGGACTTATGGATTTTGGACAATGTGAAATACCCTGATGGGGGTGGGGGGTGGCTTTGCTGGAGGCCCTCCTGCCCCGGGAAGCCTTTCAAATGGCAAGAGAGAAGGCCGAGTTCATTTTGCACTTATGGCAAAGTGCTTAGAGACTGGTGAAATATGTGTACCTTTGTAATTTTTGAAATTGTATGATTTGTCATGTTGTAATTTGTGTAATGTGCCTAATTTCCTTGTACAGGGATGCCAGGGGTGTAGATTGTGGGTAGTAAAATGAGCATAAGGGTGGATTCTTGGGCAGATAAAATATATTATGCTCACTTTGTTGAAGATGGCGCTGCCCACATGAAAGTTCGTTGATATTAATGTATGTTCTGGGACAGGCTGTGGGCAGGCTGGGTCGTTATGGCCTAAGGCTTAGTTTTAAGAGTAAGTTCTTCTCCACCTTTGACTGATTGGATGATGTGGGGTGGTGCACTCTCCTGAGGAATCCCATTATACAGAGACTTCCTTGTTTGTATAATTGGATTAAAGGTTTTGAGTCTATGCTATAAAATGGGAGAGACCAGTAGCTTGATCTCTCTCTCTCTCTTGGTTCCTGAGGTTAGTATTAGAAGAGAGGAGAGCAGATTAAGGCCACGTAGATGAGAGGAGGCAGCCAAGATGGTGGAATGCTGAGGAAGAAGCCAGTTTGTGTAGAGAGGAGATGGGAAACAGAGGTGAATAAGTCTGGTGAGCTAGAAACCTTTTGATTTTAGGAAACTAGGATAAGTCAGTAGCTTTGTGAGCACTGAATGTGTGGGTTTTGGAGCCCAGTGTGTGTTTTTGCTTGCCTGCCAGGTGCAAGCTAGAATTAAAGTTGATGGTTCACCAGTTCTTCGCTCCGTTGTTTCATTACCGACTGTTCGAATCTACTGCGAACCTGCACTGGCCAGGCGGCTGTGATAGTGGCCACGACTACTGGCTTTACAGCAAGGATAAGTGGAGGGAGGCTGTAAAGCCAAGAGCCAAGGCCACTATGAGAGCCGCCTGGCCCATGTAGGTTGTAAAGGCAATAGATGGAGCCAAGGCCACTATCAGAGGAATCTGATCCGTGCAGGTTCACATTAGATGCGGACAGTCGGTAATGAAACAGTGGAGCCAAGAACTGGTGAGCCATCAGCTTTAATTCTAGCTTGCACCCGGCAGGCAAGCAAAAACACGCACTGGGCTCCCAAACCCACACATTCAGTGCTCACAAAGCTACTGACTTATCCGAGTTTCCTAGAATCAAAGGTTTCTAGCTCACCAGACTTATTCACCTCTGTTCCCCATCTCCTCCTGCACAAACTCTGCACAAACTCACTTCTCTCTCAGCACTCTACCATCTTGACTGCTTCTCCTGGCCTCTTCCACGTGGCCTTAATCTACTCTCCTTTCTAATGCTTCAGGAACCAAGAGAGAGAGCAAGCTCCTGGTCTGCCCCACTTTATAGCATAGAAAATACAAACCCTTAATCCAATCTACAAACAAGAAAGTCTCTGATACAAAGCCACCCATCTGAGGCATAATGGGATTCCTCAGGAGAGTGCACCACCCTACTTCATCCAATTAGTCAAGATTGTGGAGAAGAGCTTACTCTTAAAACTAAGCCTTAGGCTATAACAACCCGGCCTGCCCACAGCCTGTCCCAGAACACACATATCAACGAACTTCCATGTGGGCAGCGCCATCTTCAACAAAGTGAGCATAATATATTTTATCTGCCCAACAATCCACCCCTATGCTCACTTTACTACCCACAATCTACACCACCGGCATTCCTGTACAAGGAAATTAGGCACATTACACAAATTACAACATCATGACAAATCATACAATTTCAACAATTACAAAGGTACACTTCACCAGTCTCTGAGCACTTTGCCAAAAGTGCAAAATGTCCTCAGCCTTCTTTCTTGCCAAGTTGGAAAGCCTTCCCGGGGCAGAGGGACGTTCTCCATCAAAGCCACCCCTCAACCCCATCAGGGTATTTCACATTGTCCAAAAACCATAAATCAACAAATGAACCAGTGCTCACTCCAGTCGTAGTCCAGGAAATCAGTCCACGCACATGGGGTGTTAAACTCCCCCCTCATTCCTGCCATCATGACAGGTCTCACACTGTCCTAAGGAGAAGCATGTGGCAATGGCAGTCAGCATTTCCATCTCTGCTCCAGAGAACATGATGGCATACACCGTTATGTCCCAAAATCGCAGACCTACCAGGAGCATAGCTACTCCTTGCCGCTGGGCTCTCACCTTGTGGAGACTGCGGATTTCAACTCCAGACCAATTATCCTCATCCTCCAAAGAGGAACTGAAAACACTAGCTCCTGCTACTGGGCTTGAGCCCCGGGCCACTGCTGCCTTCTGCTCAGCAGGCGTTGCAGCTCCAGCCCCAGCCTCAGCCTCAGCCTCCTGCCAGTGCTGGCTCTCCACAATGTCCAAAGCAATCTACAACACACGAACCTGTGATTCCTTCTTGGGCTGCTGCTCTCTTTCCAGGCGAATCTCAAAAACCTGGTCGGCCTCCTTCTCCAGCGCTTCTTCCAGCTCCTTCCACTGCTCGGTTTGCAGGTCCCAGGCAGCCTCTTAAATAAAGCTCTCGGTTTTCTCACGCATGACTGTAAAATTCAGCCAATAGTCCCCCAAAATATAGCCATAGGGAACCATAACAGCAGCCAGTCCTCTACTCACCACTCAAAGGTGGTGGTGGCTCCATGCTGATCTGTATTGAATCCTGCCACAGACTACGCCAAATGTAAAGCCAATAGGCGGGGCCAAGGCCACTATCAGAGCCGCCTGACCCGTGCAGGTTCACATTAGATTCAGACAGTCGGTAATGAAACAGCGGAGTCAAGAACTGGTGAGCCATCAGCTTTAATTCTAGCTTGTACCCGGCAGGCAAGCAAAAAGACACACTCTGCTCCAAAACCCACTCATTCAGTGCTCACAAAGCTACTGACTTATCTGAGTTTCCTAGAATCAAAGGTTTCTAGCTCACCAGACTTATTCACCTCTGTTCCCCATCTCCTCCTGCACAAACTTGGCACAAACTCGCTTCTCTCTCAGCACTCTACCATCTTGACTGCTTCTCCTGGCCTTTTACACGTGGCCTTAATTTGCTCTCCTTTCTAATGCTTCAGGAACCAAGAGAGAGAGCAAGCTCCTGGTCTTCCCCACTTTATAGCATAGAAAATCCAAACCCTTAATTCAATCTACAAACAAGAAAGTCTCTGATACAAAGCCACCCATCTGAGGCATAATGGGATTCCTCAGGAGAGTGCACCACCCTACATCATCCAATCAGTGAAGGGTGTGGAGAAGAGTTTACTCTTAAAACTAAGCCTTAGGCTTCTACACCAAGACAAATCATTGTTAAAATACCAAAGCTAATGGATAAAGAAAAAATCTTAAAAGCTGCTAGAGAAAAAAAGGCTATCACCTACAAAGGAGCCCACATAAGGATGACATCTGACTTCTCAACAGAAACACTCGAGGCCAGAAGGGAATGGCAAGATATAATCAAAGTAATGCAGAACAAGAACCTACAACCAAGACTACTCTATCCAGCAAGGCTAATGTTAAAAATTGAAGGAGAAATAAAGAGCTTTCCAGACAAAGAAAGCCTCAAGGAATTCATTAAAACCAAACCAATTCTGCAAGAGATACTAAGGGGCCTGTTGTGAACAGTTCAAAGGGAGAAAAGAATACAGCAAAAAAAGAATATAGCTTTAAAGAATAAAATGGCAATAAACAACTACATATCAATAATAACCTTAATGTAAATGGATTAAATGATCCAATTAAAAGACATAGGGTAGCTGCGTGGATAAAGAAACAGGACCCATACATATGCTGTCTACAAGAGACACACCTTAAAACAAAAGATGCACATACACTGAAGGTAAAAGGATGGAAAAAAATATTTCATGCAAATGGAAATGAAAAAAAGCCAGGGTAGCAGTACTTATAGCTGACAAAATGGACTTTAAAACAAAGGATGTAGTAAGAGATAAAGAAGGACACTACATAATGATAAAGGGAACAATTCAACAGGAAGATATAACCATTATAAATATCTACGCACCAAATATAGGAGCCCCGACATACATAAAGCAGACTTTGATGGACATAAAGGGCAAGATTAACAGCAATACTATCATAGTAGGAGATTTCAATACCCCACTAACAACACTGGATAGAGCCACAAGAATGAAAATTATTAAAGAAACAGCAGACTTATAGGATACACTAGATCAACTTGATTTAATAGATATCTTCAAAACTTTTCACCCTAAAGCAGTAGAATATACATTCTTATCAAGTGCTCATGGTATGTTTTCTAGGATAGACCACATGTTAGGACACAAAAATGGTCTCAATAAATTTAAGAAGATTGAAATCATATCAAGCATTTTCTCTGATCACAATGCCATGAAACTAGAAATTAACCACAAAAGAAAAACTGAAAAATACTCAAACACTTGGAAACTAAATAGCATGATATTAAATAATGAGTGGATTAACAATGAGATCAAAGAAGAAATAAAAAGGTTTCTAATAACAAATGATAATGAGCATACATCTACTTAAAATTTATGGGACACAGCAAAAGCAGTACTGAGAGGGAAGTTCATTGTACTACAGGCATATCATAAGAAGCTAGAAAAAGCTCAAATAAGCAACCTGACCCTGCAGCTAAAAGAACTAGAAAAACAACAACAAATAAAACCCAGGACAAGTAGAAGGAAGGAAATAATAAAGACCAGAGCAGAAATAAATGACATAGAGGCGAAGGAAACAATACATAGGATCAATAAAACCAGAAGCTGGTTCTTTGAAAAGGTAAACAAGATTGATGAACCTTTAACTAGACTCACCAAGAAAAAAAGAGAGAGGTCTCAAATAAATAAAATTAAAAAGGACAGTGGAGAAATAACAACTGATACAACAGAAATACAAAGCATTGTAAGAAAATACTATGAAGAACTCTATGCCAAAAAATTAGACAATCTAGATGAAATCAACAAATTTCTTGAATCATATAAACTTCCAAAAATCAATCTGGAAGAATCAAAACACCTAAACAGACCTATTACAACAAATGAGATCGAAACAGTTATCAAAAAACTCCCAAAAAAGAAAAGTCCTGGGCCTGATGGCTTCACAAGTGAATTCTATCAAAAATTCAAAGAAGAACTAACTCCTACCCTCCTCAAGCTATTTCAAAAAATTCAAGAGGAAGGAAGACTTCCAAACTCCTTTTATGAGGCAAGCATAATTCTGATCCCAAAACCAGGCAAAGACAACACAAAGAAAGTTATAGGCCTATATCCCTGATGAATTTAGACGCTAAAATTCTCAACAAAATATTAGCCAACCGGATCCAGCAGTATATAAAAAAAATCATACACCATGATCAAGTGGGATTTATTCTGGAGAGGCAAGGCTGGTTCAATATTGGCAAATCAATCAATGTGATTCATCACATAAACAAAAGGAAGGACAAAAACCACATGATAATTTCAATAGATGCAGAAAAGGCATTTGATAAAATCCAGCACCCGTTCATGCTCAAAACTCTCAGTAAAGTGGGAATACAAGGAAAGAACATTCCTTAACATGATAAAGGCCATCTATGACAAACCCACGGCAAACATCATACTAAATGGACAAAAATTAAAATCAATCCACTTAAGATCAGGAACCAGGCAGGGGTGCCCCCTTTCATTACTCTTATTCAACATAGTTCTGGAAGTCCTAGCTATAGCAATCAAACAAGTAGAAGAAATAAAAGGCATCCAAATTGGAAAAGAAGAAGTAAAACTGTCACTATTTGCAGATGATATGATATTGTATATAGAAAACCCTAAAGTCTCAGTCAAAAAACTACTGGACCTTATAAATGAATTCAGCAAGGTGGCAGGATATAAAATTAATACTCAGAAATCAGAGGCATTTCTATATACAAACAATGAACTTTCAGCAAAAGAAATTAAGGAAACAATCCCCTTCACTATTGCAGCCAAAAAAAAAAAAATACCTAGTAGTAAATTTAACCAAGGAAGTTAAGGACTCGTACTTGGAAAATTATAAAACATTGATAAAAGAAATCAAGGAAGATAAAAACAAGTGGAAGCATATACCATGCTCATGGCTAGGAAGAATAAACATCATTAAAATGTCTATATTACGAAAAGCAATTTATAAATTCAATGCAATACCAATTAAAATACCAATGACATGCTTCAAAGATATAGAAAACATATTCCAAAAATTTATATGGAACCAAAAAAGAACATGAATAGCCTCAGCAATCTTAAAAAGAAAAAATAAAGCAGAAGGTATCACTCTTCCGGATATCAAGGTCTACTACAAGGCCATTATACTCAAGACAGCTTGGTACTGGCATAAGAACAGACACATTCATCAATGGAACAGAACAGAGGACCCAGAAATAAGCCCACAGCTTTATGGACAACTGATATTTGACAAAGGAGGAAAGAACATACAATGGAGTAAAGACAGCCTCTTTAACAAATGGTGCTGGGAAAATTGGACATCTACCTGCAAAAAAATGAAACTAGACCATCAACTTACACCATTCACAAAAACAAATTCAAAATGGATAAAAGACTTAAACATAAGCCGTGAAACTATAAGCATCTTAGAAGAAAACATAGGCAGCAAGCTTTCCGACATCTGTAGCAGCAATATATTTGCCGATTTATCTCCACCGGCAAATGAAATAAAAGGCAAGATAAACAAATGGGACTATATCAAACTAAAAAGTTTTTGCACAGCTAAAGACAATAAGAACAGAATAAAAAGACAAACCACACAATGGGAGAACATATTCGACAGCTCGTCTGATAAGGGGTTAATAACCAAAATTTATAAAGAACTTATAAAACTCAACACCAGGAAGACAAACAATCCAATCAAAAAATGGGCAAAAGAAATGAATAGAAATTTCTCCAAAGAAGACATACAGATGGCCAAAAGACATATGAGAAAATGCTCAACATCACTAATCATTAGAGAAATGCAAATTAAAACCACATTGAGATATCACCTCACACCAGTCAGAATGGCACTCATCAGCAAAACAACACAAAATAAGTGCTGGCGAGGATGTGGAGAAAAGGGAACCCTTCTGCACTGCTGGTGGGAATGCAGACTGGTGCAGCCACTGTGGAAAACAGTTTGGAGATGCCTCAAAAAATTAAAAGTCGAACTGCCTTTTGACCCAGCTATCCCACTTTTAGGAATATACCCTAAGAACACCATAGCACTGTTCGAAAAGAAGAAATGCGCCCCCATGTTTGTGGCAGCATTGTTCACAATAGCGAAGATCTGGAAACAGCCCAAGTGTCCGTCAGAAGACGAGTGGATTAAAAAGCTTTGGTACATATATACTATGGAATACTACTTGGCCATAAAAATGATGACATCGGATCATTTACAACAAAATGGTTGTACCTTGGTAACATTATACGGAGTGAAATAAGTAAATCAGAAAAAGAAAATGAGAACAGTATGATTTCATACATAGGTGGGACATAAAAGTGAGACTATGAGAAATGGACAAGAGTGTGGTGGTTACAGGGTGTGGGGAGCGAGGGGAGGGTGGGAAAGGGAGAAGGGTAGGGGCACAGGGAAAATCAGATAGAAGGTGACAGAGGACAATTTGACTCTGGGTGATGGGTATGCAACACAATTGAATGATAAGATTATCTGGAGATGTTTTCATTGTACATATGTACCCTGATTTATTGGTGTCACCACATTAAAGTTAATAAAAAATAAAAATAAATTAAAAAATTAAAAAAAAACACTAAGCCTTAGGTTATAACAACCAGGCCTGCCCACAGCCTGCCCAGAACACACATTAGTATCAACGAACTTCCATGTGGGCAGCACCATCTTCAACAAAGTGAGCATAATATATTTTATCTGCCCAACACAGGTTCACATTAGATTTGGACAGTTGAAACACCGGAGTCAAGAACTGGTGAGTCATCAGCTTTAATTCTAGCTTGCACCCGGTGGGCAAGCAAAAACACACACTGGGCTCCAAAACCCACTCATTTAGTGCTCACAAAGCTACTGACTTATCTGAGTTTTTTAGCATCAAAGGCTTCTAGCTCACCAGACTTATTCACCTCTGTTCCCCATCTCCTTCTCTCTGCACAAACTGGCTTCTCCCTCAGCACTCTGCCATATTGGCTGTTTCTCCTGGCCTCCAAATGGCCTTAATATGCTCTCCTTTTTAATACCTCAGGAACCGAGAGAGAGAGCAAGCTCCTGGCTTGCCCCCACTTTATAGCATAGATTCAAAACCTTTAATCCAATCTACCAAACAAGGAAGTCTCTGATACAAAGTCACTTATCTGAGACATACTGGGAGGATTCCTCATGAGAGTGCACCACCCCACATCATCTAATCAGTCAAGGCTGTGGGGAAAAGCTTACTCTTAAAACTAGCACGTGGGCAGCACCATCTTTAACAAAGTGAGTATAATATATTTCATCTGCCCAACAGAGGCTGTGGAGACTAGAAATGCCACCCTGAAGAGGCAGCTGCCTCCAATCTGGAGTTGATAATTGCCACCCTCCGACTTATCTCAGGTTTTGCATACATTAAAATAATCACTGCTTTATGTTTACAGTGAATTTTAAGGCAGGAGACTTTCTTACAGGTTCCCTATGGACGCACTGTCATAAATCACAATACTTTTCAGGATTGAAGTAGTCGAACAATGAGTTCACCTCTTTGGAGAAAAGACTGAACACATTCATATTTACCATTTTTATTTTTGGTTCTAAATCAATCCTACATTTCCTGCTGGTCCTGAATCCTTGCAATCATTTATCTTTCTGTCCAGTCATAGTTAAAGTGCAATAAAAGGGTGCAGGGAGTGGATCAGGTAAGAAGCCACATGAGCTTGAGACAGGTTAGTAAGAAGCTGTGTGGCAGCTGTGTTAGGCTTGCTTGCAGGCTTACCAGCTGCAAGCACTTTGCTTGATTAGCTCATGAGCACATGGCAGAGGCACGTGTGCATAGCCTATATAAGGCTATGGGTGCTTCCTCTGGGTGGCAATTCTCCCAGATCACTCTCCCACCAACATGAGGTGTGGTTTTCCTTGCTCCCTTGACCTTACTGAGCATAGCAGATTTTCATTTGTTTATCAGCTCTTTCACTTTTGCTATTTATTTGCTCACCTGTCCTTGCAAGCATCTAATAAATGGGTATGGCCCAACGCTTTCTGGCTCTGCAGTTCATAAACCGTCGGGCCGAATCCAATGGGAATCTGCCTGGCCTCGGCCACTGGCATTACATCTGGTGTAGTGGGCAGGTTTCAGAGCAGATGGGTATAGAGCCGCCAACACTCTTGAAGGGTGGGGTAAAGGAGTGGTCGCTGCTCTCGAGCATATGGTTCCCCATGGCTGGCCTTTTGGGGGCCATAGGCTATGTGTTTTTTACAGCCCTGAGAGAGGAAACCAAGAGCTCTCTGTGAGAGGCTGCCCGAGGTCAAAAGTTCCAGGATGAGATGCAGACAGAGCAGCAACAGCACAAGCTGGAATGGTCACTGAAGAAAGAGCTTCAGATCTGAGAATTGCAAGTCAGGCTGCAGGCTGAGAACCAGCCACGGTGTGAACTGGAGCAAGCACTAAAGAGGGAGGCTGACCAGGTTAGAGAGTTGCATTGTGAGGTGCAGGCTGAACACCAATGGCACCTGGAACTTGAGCAGTCTCTGGAGAAGGAATTGTAGGTTCGCGAGTTTCAGTTTGCCTTGGAAGCTGAATGTTGGCAGTGACAGCCATTGGGAGAAACAACTGTGTGTTCAGGAGTTCAAGCTGACCAAAAGCCAGGTTCAGGCCAAGCGCTGGCAGCTGCAGGAGCCAAAGCAGGCGCAGAAGATGGAGCTGCATTTCTGCCAACAAAGAGGCTCTGAGTTGTCAGGAGCAAGCATTTCTGACTCCCCCTCTTCTGAGGGAGAAGCTCAGGCTACAGCTGCCATCTGCAGATTCAGAGCTAGGCCAGTGTTCACAAAGAAGGTAAAATCTGCCTGACCAGGCGGTGGCGCGGTGGATAGATCATCGGACTGGGATGCGGAAGACCCAGGTTCGAAAACCCGAGCTTGCCAGCTTGAGCGTGGGCCCATCTGACTTGAGCAAAAGCTCGCCAGCTTGGACCCAAGGTCGCTGGCTCCAGCAAGGGGGTTGCTCAGTCTGCTGAAGGCCTGCGGTCAAGGCACATGTAAGAAAGTAATCAATGAACAACTATGGTGTCACAATGGCAACGAAAAACTAATGATTTTGATGCTTCTCATCTCTCTCTGTTCCTGTCTGTCTGTTCCTATCTATCCCTCTCTCTGACTCTTCTCTGTCCCTGTAAAAAAAAAAAAAAAAAAGAAGAAGGTAAAATCCCAGCAGCAAAGAGTTCCTCAGAGGCAACCATAGCCTCCTCCACAGATATTGGAGCACTTTGTGGTCCAACCCTATATCCAGGCAGAGCAGATGGAGTTGGGGGTGCAATTCAAGCAGAAACCCATGGAGCCACTGGCAGCCTGGCTACTGAGGTTGCGGGATATAGGGGTTGGATGGTATCATGCTCTCTGGAACAGAGATGGAGAAACTGGCCACCATTACCACACACTCCTCCTTGAGGCAGCATCTTCAGAACTGCCATGACAACCCAGGAAAACATAACCCTATTAGAATGGGTGATAACTGCCATTCGCACAGTCTGGCAGAATGCTGGGGACTTGCCGGGGGCAGTGAGTCAATGGCAGTGCTATAGTGAGTTAGTATAGGTCCTTCAGGAACTAGGTATGAAGAATGCTGCTTTCAACCCAGTGTCCTGTGGACCAGACAAGGAAGTGTTTACAGCCGGGATATGGGATCTCATCCTCTGCAGTGCCCCATCAGCCCTTTTTGGGCCACTCCTGGCTATCCTGGGCTCCTATGTGGGACAGCCTATCAACATGGTTACACAGATGGTAGCAGACATGGGGGAGCTGGAGGTAGCACAGAATCACAAAGCTGTGAGGGCTGCTGCCCGTGCTGCCCCTCCGACCAGCAAGATGAATGGGCCTGTGAAAGTTACCCAAACACAGGTGTGGGTAGATTTAATTGCGGCTGGGGCAGATAGGGAGAAATTGGATGGCAAACCTAATAGGGCTCTTTTGGAGCTTTGGCAGCAGCTTAAACCAGGACAGAAATTCCAGCCACTGAGAAGAACAGCCCCAGCAGCTAGCAGTAAAACGGTTGGTGCAGGGGTGGCACAGTTACAAGATTATAGGATGGAGACTGATGAAGGAGAGTAGGACCCCCAAGGCCCACTCTTCCAGTTTCAATAGGGGGAAGGGAAGGCCGAGGGGTCCATCTAACAGGGATGGGCCACACGTGGAACTGGCTATCCACTGGTCCCCTTCTAATGTACAACGGGTGTTGGCCTTGGTGGATACAGGTGCAGAATGTTTCCTCCTCCATGGGAACCCAGAACAGTTTGCTGGGACCCCAGTGGCCATTGACAGGTATGGGGGCCAAACTGTTCAAGTGAAGCCAATAACTATTCCATTGGGGATAGGAAGACTGCCTCCTAAGCCATATAAGGTGTATGTATCTCCTATTCCTGAATATATTTTGGGGATAGATGTCTTGCAAGGACTGTAGTTGGAAACTACAGCCAGGGAGTTCTGGCTGCGGATCAGGGTTGTGAAGGCAGTGTTGTGGGGACACGCATCACATTCCCCTTTGCAACTGCCCATCCCTCGGCGTGTGACTAACACCAAGCAGTACCACCTGCCAGGTGGTTATGAAGAAGTCACAGGGAGAATCCTCGAACTAGAAAAGGTGGGGATCATCCGGCCAGCACACAGTCCTTACAACTACCTGGTATGGCCTGTGCACAAACCAGATGGAACCTGGAGAATGACAGTAGATTACAGAGAATTTAACAAAGTTGTTCCCCCTTTGCACGCTGCTGTTCCCTCGATAGCTAACATGATGGATCAGTTAAGCCATGAATTGGGGACATACCACTTTGTGGCAGACTTGGCCAATGCTTTTTTCTCCATTGATATAGCTGCAGAGAGTCAAGACCAATTTGCCTTCAGTTGGGAAGGGAGACAATGGACCTTTACAGTATTACCCCAGGGCTATTTGCATAGCCCCACCTTGTGCCATGGGCTGGTGGCTGCTGACCTGGCTAAATGGAAACACCGTGCCCACTACGGTAAAACAGTTACAGGAATTCTTAGGTTTGTTGGGGTATTGGCGAGCATTTATACCCCATTTGGCTCAGTTACTACGCCCTTATACAACCTTATTTGGAAGGGGGTTCGTTGGGATTGGACTGAGCAGGCGCAAGGCTCATTTACAGCAGCTAAGAGAGCTGTCAAGGTGGCACAGGCCTTGAATGTGTTTGATCCTGCCAGGCCCTGTGAGCTGGATGTTCACGTAACCTCGGAGGGGTTTGGATGGGGTTTGTGGCAACGAACAGAGCGCTTACAGCAACCTATTGGGTTTTGGTCCCAATTGTGGAAATGTGCTGAAGTTCGTTACTCATTAGTGGAGAAGCAGCTGGCAGCTGTGTATGCTGCCCACCTGGCCACCTAAAGTAGAAGTGTATTATCCTTTGAGTGCTCAGGGGGACAGCATAATAAAGGGTACCTTTGTAATTTCTTTATGGCCGATAATGAGTTCTCCTATTTTACTACACATAGAACCAGCAGATGCTAGTGTATTGGCCAATAAGGTTTGGTATGCCCGCTCAGGGCGGCCTCTGGTACCAGCTACAGTGCTGTCTGCAGACAAAACTCTGGCCTGTATTCTGCCAGAGGAAAAAGATTTGCCTCTCTTGGTGCCATTGACAGCTCTCTCATTTCGCCCATAGCTTTTGATTTGTTAATCCAATTGCTGTAGTTGGTACTGTTGCTGTTTATGCAATGTACCTTTGTAATTGTTGAAACTGTATTATTTGTGCTATTGCTGTAATTTGTGTAATGTACTTAATTTCCTTGTACAGGGATGCCGGTGGTGTAGATTGTGGGTAGTAAAGTGAGCATAGGGGTGGATTGTTGGGCAGATAAAATATATTATGCTCACTTTGTTAAAGATGGCGCTGCCCACATGAAAGTTCGTTGATATTAATGTGTGTTCTGGGACAGGCTGTGGGCAGGCCAGGTCGTTGTAGCCTAAGGCTTAGTTTTAAGAGTAAGCTCTTCTCCACACCCTTGACTGGATGATGTAGGGTGGTGCACTCTCCTGAGGAATCCCATTATGCCTCAGATGGGTGGCTTTGTATCAGAGACTTTCTTGTTTGTATAATTGGATTAAAGGTTTTAAATCTATGCTATAAAGTGGGGCAGACCAGGAGCTGGCTCTCTCGGTTCCATCTATCACCATTGCAGGGGCCTCCCTGATCCCTTGCCCTCCATGGGAAAAGCTGGTTTTCTGCTTTTCCCTTGTCTTCTCTTGTGGCTTGCCTGTCTTGGTGAGACACCAATAAACAGAATGACCTACCATCCTCCGACTCTGCCATTTCTTCACCGTCAGCCCGAATCCAATGGGAACCTGCATGTGAATGGTCATGATGGCGGCTCCTGGCCATACAAGAGCCTTGCTCCCTTATCAGTCTATGGAAGGCTACAGGTGGTTTCCCTTGGCATTGATTTTCCCAGATCACTCTCTGGTATGGTTTCCCCTGCTCCTTTGCCCTTCAATTTGCTTGCCTGTCTTTGCAAGCCTCCAATAAATGGGTATGTCCTAACGCTTTCCAGCTCTGCAGTTTCTCTACCATCTGCCTGAGTTCAATACAAACCTGCCTGGCCTCAACCACCAGCATTACACTCCCCTTTTCCACTCATTTCTTTCCCATGTGTTTTTTTTAAGAGATTTTATTGATTTTCATTTTTCCAGGACAGAGAGAGAGTCAGAGAGAGGGATAGACAGGGACAGACAGACAGGAACAGAGAGAGGGGAAAAGCATCAATCATTAGTTTTTCGTTGCCATTGCGACACCATATTTGTTCACTGATTGCTTTCTCACATGTGCCTCGACCGCAGGCCTTCAGCAGACCTAGCCACCCCCAGCTGGAGCCAGTGACCTTGGATCCAAGCTGGAAAGCTTTTGTTCAAGCCATATGGACCCATGCTCAAGCTGGCGAGCTTGGGGTCTTGAACCTGGGTCTTCCGCATCCCAGTCCAACACTCTATCCACTGTGCCACCGCCTGGTCAGGCTCTTTCCAATGGGTTTTTAGAAAGCCAAGGCAGTCCCACTGTAGGGCTGGTGGCCGTGGCCATGCAGATTCACATTGGATCTGGGCAGCCCCACTGTAGGGCTGGTGGCCGTGGCCATGCAGATTCACATTGGATCTGGGCAGTAAAGAAACTGTGGAGCCAGAGGACGGTTGGCCATTCCATTTATTAGAGTCTTATAACAGCAGACAACCAAGAAGGCAGGGCAAACTGCTTCTCTGTCTCTCAGCACTCACAAGCAAAACAGGCTAGGGGAAAAACCCCTTCTTGGGCAAGCAATGACCCCTCCCAATGGTGGCAGGCAACCTGCAATTTACAATCTGCCGCCTGAGGGCAAGCACCTAAAGCCTTACATAGATTATACACGTGGTGCTGCTCGTGCTCATGCACCAATCAGGCAAAGTACAAGGCAAATGTAAAGCCAGTGGCCAAGGCCACCAACACAGCCGCCTGGGCCGTGCAGGTTTGCATTAGATTCGGACAGTCGGTAATGAAATAACAGAGCCAAGAACTGGTGAGCCATCAGCTTTAATCCTAGCTTGCACCCAGCGGGCAAGTAAAAACACACACTGGGCTCCAAAACCCACTCATTCAGTGCTCACAAAGCTACTGACTTATCCGAGTTTCCTAGCATCAAAGGTTTCTAGCTCACCAGCCTTATTCACCTCTGTTTCCCTTCTCCTTCTCTCTGCACAAACTCTGGCTTCTTCCTCAGCACTCCACCATCTTGACTGCTTCCCTCCTCCACATGGCCTTAATCTGCTCTTCTCTCTAATGCTAACCTCAGGAACCAAGTGGCCAGCCCCACTTTATAGTGTAGAATCAAAACCTTTAATCCAATTATATAAACAAAGAAGTCTCTGATACAAAGTCACTTATCTGAGGCATAATGGGAGGATTCCTCATGAGAGTGCACCACCCCACATCATCCAATCAGTCAAGGATGTGGGGAGAAGCTCAGTCTTAAAACTAAGCCTTAGGATATAATGACCCAGCCTGCTTACAGCCTGTCCCCCAACACACATTAATATAATCATCCCATTCCCAAGCAGGAAGGGCAACTAATATCATCACCTGGGCCTTGGACTTCCATGTGGACAGCGCCATCTTTAACAAAGTGAGCATAATATATTTTATCTGCCCAACAATCCACCCCTATGCTCACTTTACTACCCACAATCTACACCATTGGCATCCCTGTACAAGGAAATTAGGTACATTACCCAAATTACAAATACATGACAAATCATACAATTTCAACAATTACAAAGATACAGTTCACCAGTCTCTGAGCACTTTGCCAAAATTGTAAAATGTTCTCGGCCTTCTTTCTTGCCATTTGAAAGGCTTCCCAGGGCAGGGGTAGGGCCTTTATCAAAGCCACCCCCAACCCCCATCAAGGTATTTCACATTGTCCAAAATCCATAAGTCCATTCAACAAAGGAGCCAGTGCTCACTCTGGTCATAGTCCAGGAAATCAGTCCACACACATGGGGTGTTAGCCTCCCCCCTCATTCCTGCCATCATGGCAGTTCTCACACTGTCCTAAAGAGGAACATGTGGCAATGGCAGTCAGTATTTCCATCTCTGCTCTGGGGAGTATGATGGCATCCACCCCTATGTCCCAAAATCGCAGACCTACCAGGAATGTAGCAGGTACTCCTTCCAGCTGGGCTCTCATCTTCTGGAGACTGCAGATTGCAACTCCAGCCCAATTCTCCTCATCCTCCAAAGAGGAACTGAAAACACCAGCTCCTGCTACTGGGTTTGAGCCCCAGGCTGCCACCACCTTCTGCTCTGCAGGCCTTGAAGCCACAGCTCCGGCCTCAGCCCTGGCCTCCTGCCACTGCTGGCTCTCCACAATGTCTAGGGCAATCTGCAACTGACGAACCTGTGATTCCTTCTCTGGCGGCTGTTCCATTTCCAGGTGAATCTCACAAATCTGATCGGCCCCCTCCTCTTGCGTTTCCTCCAGCTCCAGGATCAGCATCTCTTTCTCCCACATTTCCTCCAGCTCCTTCCACTGCTCGGTTTGCAGGTCCCAGGCAGCCCCTTCCATAGCACTCCCAGTTTCCTCATGCATGGCTGTAAAAGTCAGCCAGCCTACAGTCTTCAAAAGAACAGCCATGGGGAACCATAACAGCAGCCAGTCCTCCACCATGCACCTCAAGGGTACCGGCTCCATATCAATCTGTATCGAACCCTGCCGACTACGCCAAATGTAAAGCCAGTGGCCAAGGCCACCATCACAGCTACCTGGCCCATGCAGGTTCGCATTTTATTCAGACAGTCGGTAATGAAACAATCCAAGAACTGGTGAGCCATCAGCTTTAATCCTAGCTTGCACCCAACGGACAAGTAAACACACACACTGGGCTCCAAAACCCACTCATTCAGTGCTCACAAAGCTACTGACTTATCCGAGTTTCCTAGCATCAAAGGTTTCTAGCTCACCAGACTTATTCACCTCTGTTTCCCATCTCCTTCTCCAGCACAAACTCTGCTCAAACTGGCTTCTCCCTCAGCATTCCGCCATCTTGGCTGCTTCTCCTGGCCTCCACACGGCCTTTATCTGCTCTCCTTTCTCTGCTCTCCTCTCTAATGCTAACCTCAGGAACCGAGAGACAGCAAGCTCCCAGTCTGCCCCACTTTATAGTGTAGAAATCCAAACCTTTAATCCAATCTACAAAGAAGAAAGTCTCTGATACAAAGTCACTTATCTGAGCCATAATGAGAGGATTCCTCATGAGAGTGCACCACCCCACATCATCCAATCAGTCAAGGGTGTGGGGAAAAGCTCAGCCTTAAACCTAAGCCTTAGGGTATAATGACCCAGCCTGCTTACAGCCTGTCCCCCCAACACACCTTAATATAATCATGCCCATTCCCAAGCAGGAAGGGTAACTAATATCATCACCTGGGCGATGGACTTCCATGTGGGCAGCGCCATCTTTAACGAAGTGAGCAAATATATTTATCTGCCCAACATCTAGCTTCGGTCAGTGATGTAAGAAAGGTCCAAACCCGTAAGTATTTTTTCATGAGTTTATTTGAGCCAAACTGACAATTTCCAGGAAGCAAAGTCTCAATGGATTGAGAACATGCTCTGGAAAATGGCAGTTTTACCTCTCATTTTATACATCAAAATCAAAGTGAAGATATAAGGGAGGTCACGTGAAAGTGGTGATAGATTAGGGAAGCGGGAGAAAGCAAGGATGGGGAAACTCTGGGATTGGATAAAAAGCAAAAGTGTATACAGGAGGTCCTTGGGTTACCACATAGTTCTGTTCCTACAACTATGTGATGTAACTTGAATTTTGGTGTAAGTAAAAACATGCCCTAGCCTAACACAAATAAAACACTTGCGCATTTAACAGTCCAAAATGTTGTAGGTAAGCTGTAAGGCCAGCGGCAGCTGCCACCGTGGCCAGGCAGGTTCTCATTTGATTTAGGCAGATGGTAAAGAAACAGTGGAGTCAAAAAATGGTGGGCCATTCCATTTATTAAAGTCTCGCACTGGCCAATGAGCAAACAGGCAGGGAAAACACTTTCCTTTCGTCAGGGCTCCCGAAGCCACTGACGCATTCTCCAGTTCCACAACCAGGAGAATCTTCTCTGGTTCCTCCTAGAATCAAAGGTCCCACCAGTCTCAGTGGAGCTTGCAAAACCCCTCAGCTCTGGTTCCCCATCTGCACACCTTCTTCTCTTCTGCGAAACTGGCTTCTTCTTCAGCACTCTACATTCTCTCTCTTTGCAAAACTGGCTGGGGCCCACAAAGATCCCTCCTCCAGCAAACATTAGCAAAACAATGGCCCCTCCCAAGCAGGAATGCAACCACAATTTGTAATCAACTGCCCTGCTCTGAGTGCAAGCACATACATGGCTTTCCGGCGCCATTTAACAATAAAAGTGAGCGAAGTCAAAAAATACAAATTTTACAAAATCATTTACCCAACATAAGCGTACTGAGGGATGCCAACACCCTCACTCATATGCCACATTACTGCATATTCTTCCACCACTAGTTTGCCCACGTAGTCCATAAGTATGATGCTAACGCAGTAAGGTGAAACACATCTCAAGTGTTTATAGGAGTGAGCATAGTAAACTCAAAATATGTTAAGACTGTCTAAAGTAACCCAAGGACCCCACGTATACTGAAACTTCTTTTAAGTAGGCAGAAATACGATAGTTAACAATTAACATGATAACAATAACAATGAGGGGGTTTGTTGGTCTCTGTTCTGAAGGGACACCTGCCCTGGGTGGGGAGGGGGGAAGATTACCCTTACATTTCAAAGACATGTTATCAGGTATGTTATTATAGATGCAAAAGAGAATACCTTTGCTAGAGAAAAATACCTAGGACATGACTCCCCACTATAAACTGCTTTTAGTTAGAAAGTTTTAATGTCAACCAATCTATGTGATTACTTTAGGTCTCTGTGTTTGCAAGGCTACCTGCATGGTGCTTATCAGATTCAGTATGTGGCCCCTTTTTTGTCTACACTTCTAAGATGCAGGTCTTTATTTCTGAAACTAACTTTCAACAAGATAAAGTAAGCATGTCAACCAAAACAAGCCAGGTTATGGCACAATAATACAAACCTCACATCTTGGTGACCTAAACATCAAAGGGGTTTTTTTTCTACTTTCAATACATGTCCATTGTGGGGTTAGCAGAATGGTTTTTCCTATTAGAGTCACTCAGGATCTCAGGATAGCTGAGAAGCCATATCTTCAATGTTGCCAGTTGCCAACTGCTAGATGTATGGCCAGTAGTCACAGCCACCGTTGCGGCCATGCAGGTGCAGGTTCCCATTTGATTTGAGCAGAAGGTAAAGAAACAACGGAGCCAAAAATGGTGAGCCATTCCTTTATTCTAGCCTCCCAACAAGCCGGCAAATAAACACACACAGAGGACACCAAAACCCACTCAAACATTCTCCAGTCCCATAACCAGGAGAATCTTTTCTGGTTTTTCCTAGAATCAAAGGCCCCCACCACTCTAAGTCACCACTGGTTCTGCATATGCCAACATGGCTTCTTACTCTGCAAAACTGGCTTCTCTCTCCTTTTCTTCCATCTTGGCTTTCTCCCTCTTTCTCCTTCTTCCTCACAAACTTTTCTTGGTGCAAAGCCCCTCCTCCAGTGCAATTAGCATAACAAAGCCCCTTCCCAAGCAGAAAAATAGTTAGCAGTTTCACCTGGCAGCACCATTCACCTGGGCAGTGCCTTTTTTTTTTTTTTTACAGAGACAGAGAGACAGTCAGAGAGAGGGATAAATAGGGATAGATATACAGGAACAAAGAAAGATGAGAAGCATCAATCATCAGTTTTTCATTGTGACACCTTAGTTGTTCATTGATTGCTTTCTCATATGTGCCTTGACTGTGGGGCTACAGCAGACCAAGTAACCCCTTACTCAAGCCAGCAACCTTGGGTCCAAGCTGGTGAGCTTTTTGCTCAAACCAGATGAGCCCGCGCTCAACTTGGCAACCTCGGGGTCTCAAACCCAGGTCTTCTGCATCCCAGTCCAATGCTCTCTCCACTGCACCACAGCCTGGTCAGGCTGGGCAGTGCCATTTCTAATAATAAAAGTGAGCAAACATAAAAATCACATTTTACAAACTTATTTGCGAACACTGCGTCCTAGGGGAAAAAGTTCCAGGAAAGTCTCATGGGCATTTAAAAGCCAAGAAATGACCCACACAACTTCCACTCACAATCTATTGGCCAGAACTAGTTGACTTGACTGCACTCAACCACAATGGGGCCAGGAAGTGCTGGAAGGGGAAAGACCTGGACTTGGTGGGTAAACCATACTATTGGTTAGAAGTTGGAGGACAACAGAATGAATGTCTATAGAGGAGCAGGTGTGTTAGAAGTATGACTTCTGGCTCTTTGGTAACAACATGTACATACACCTCTAACCTCCTCGGGCATCTGAAACTTCAAATGGCTGCACATCACCTGTGATCAACTTTTTCAACAAGCAAGATTTATTTACAGCAAAGTTTCAAGTCAGAAAACCCAAGACTGAGCACCATTCCCTACCTCAATGACCCTTGAGCTAGGAAGGGTGAGTGGATTTCAGAATAACAGGTACCAAGTACTTTATCCATAGTGAATTCCTGAGATTTAGCACCATTAGTAGAGATGGGTACCACTATTGCCACTGACTAGCCAACATCACCCAGGAACCTCCTCCTTTGTTCTAAAAGGGAACATTTAAGTGAAAGCTGAACTTGAATAAATAAATTCAGTAAAACTTCCCCCAGTAGGGTATGTTTAATTCACCTTGCTTGAATCGAGAAAGCTTATAATCTAATTAAACAGACTTTCAACAGTTTCCTTTAGTCATAAAATAGCATCTTAAAAAATAACATGTGCCTGGCCTCAATGGACAGAGCATTCACTTGAGAGATCAGATGAGATCAGATGCATTCAGAATGATATGGCCATAGATGAGCCTTGACTTGGAACACTGAGGTTGCCAGTTTGAAACCCTGGTGTTGCCCAGTCAAGGCACATCTGATAAGCAAACAATGAACAACTAAAGTGAAACAACTATGAGTTGGTACTTCTCACTCCCCTCCACCAAGCTACCTATTTCTGTAAAATCAAGAAATAAAATATTCTTTAAAATGTATGTAATTGAGACAGACCACACCTAGGGAAGACAGAGGCCACACCCATTGGACTCCAGCGGCCATACCTTTCTTATACACAGACAAAATAAGAAGGCAAAGAAATGTAACCCAAATGAATCAAAAGAAATCCCCAGAGAAGGACTTGAATGAATCAGATATAACTAAATTATTGGATGCAGAGTTTAAAATGATTGTTAGGATGCTCAAAGATCTTAGAGCAACCATAGATGGACATAACAAACACCTAAATAAAGAGATAGCAACTATAAAAAATGACATTGAAATAATAAAAAAGAATCAGTCAGAAATGAGAAATACAATATCAGAAATGAAGACCACAATGGAAGGAATTAAAAGCAGGATGGATGAAGCTGAGGATCAAATAAGCAAGATAGAGGACAAGATAAATGAGGGCAGGGAAGCAGAGCAGCAAAAAGAAAAGAGACTCAAAAAGTCTGAGGAAACTCTAAGAGAGCTCTGTGACAACATGAAGAGAAATAACATCAGCATCATAGGGTTCCTCTAGAAGAAGAGAAAGACCAAGGGATAGAGACCTTGTTCAATCAAATCATAGCTGAAAACTTCCCTAAATTGATGCAGGAAAAAGTCACAAGTTCAAGAAGCACAGAGAACTTCATTAAACAGAAACCCAAAAAAAATCTACACCAAGACACATCATAATTAAAATACCAAAGCTAAGAGATAAAGAAAAAATATTAAAAGCTGCTAGAGAAAAAAAGGCTATCACCTACAAAGGAGCCCCCATAAGAATGACATCCAACTTCTCAACAGAAACACTTGAGGCCAGAAGGAAATGGCAAGAAATATTCAAAGTAATACAGAACAAGAGCCTACAACCAAGACTTCTTTATCTATCAAGGCTATCATTTAAAATTGAAGGAGCCTGACCAGGCGGTGGCGCAGTGGATAGAGCATTGGACTGGGATGCGGAAGACCCAGGTTTGAGATCTCTGGCTCACCAGCTTGAGGACGGGCCCATCTGGCTTGAACAAAAGCTCGTCAGCTTGGACCCAAGGTCGCTGGCTCCAGCAAGGGGTGGCTCGGTCTGCTGAGGGCCCACAGTCAAGGCACATGTGAGAAAGCAATCAATGAACAACTTAGGTGTCGCAACGAAAAACTAATGATTGATGCTTCTCATCTCTCTCCATTCCTGTCTGTCTGTCCCTATCTATCCCTCTCTCTGACTCTCTCTCTGTCCCTATAAAAAAAAAAAAAAGCTTTCCAGACAAAAGAAGAAAAAAACTCAAAGAATTCATTACAACCAAACCAATGCTGCAAGAAATGTTAAGGGGCCTGTTGTAAACAGATCAAAGGGGGAAAAGAATATAGCAAAAGAAGAATACAGCTTTAAAGAATAAAATGGCAATAAACAACGACATATCAATAATAACTTTAAATGTAAATGGATTAAATGATCCAATCAAAAGATATAGGGTAGCTGTGTGGATATGAAAACAGGACACATACATATGCTGTCTACAAGAGACACACCTTAAAACAAAAGATGCACATAGACTGTCAAGAGGAGAAATGCACCCCCATATTTATGGCAGCATTGTTCACAATAGAAAAGATCTGGAAACAGCCCAAGTGTCCGACAGTGGATGAGTGGATTAAAAAGCTGTGGTACATATATACAATGGAATACTATGGGGCCATGAAAAAGAAGAAAATCTTACCTTTTGTGACAACGTGGATGGACCTGTAAACTATTATATAAAGTGAAATAAGCCAGGCAGAAAAATAAAATATCATATGACCTCACTCATTTGAGGAATCCAATGAACGATGTGAACTGAGGAACAATTTTTTTTTTCCCCACAGGGACAGAGAGAGAGTCAGAGAGAGGGATAGATAGGGACAGAAAGACAGGAATGGAGAGAGATGAGAAGCATCAATCATCAGTTTTTTGTTGCAAAACATTAGTTGTTTATTGATTGCCTTCTAATATGTCCCTTGACCACGGGTCTTCAGCAGACCGAAGACCCCTTGCTGGAGCCAGCGACCTTGGGTCTAAGCTGGTGAGCTTTTTGCTCAAACCAAATGAGCCTGCACTCAAGCTGGCGACCTCAGGGTCTTGAACCTGGGTCCTCCACATCCCAGTGTGATGCTCTATCCACTTTGCCACTGCCTGGTCAGGCAGGAATGAAATTGAAACAGAGGAGAGATCAAAGGGACCAGAGGGAAGAGAATGATAGGATGAGATAAACCTGAAGGGAAGGGGGGAGGACACTATGGGAAAGGGGGCAAGGGAAAAGTTGAGGGGAATATGGGGAAGGAGAGATGCATTTAGGGCAACACTAGAATCTATGTAAACACAATAAATTAAAATTAATAAAAAATTATATGTAGCCTTAATAATATTAGAATATTTTTTTATTTTTTTACTTTTTTTACAGGGACAGAGAGAGAGAGTTAGAGAGAGGGATAGATAGGGACAGACAGACAGGAACAGAAAGAGGTGAGAAGCATCAATCATTAGTTTTTCATTGCCGTTGCGACACCATAGTTGTTCATTGATTGCTTTCTCACATGTGCCTTGACCGCGGGCCTTCAGCAGACCGAGCCACCCCTTGCTGGAGCCAGCGGCCTTGGGTCCAAGCTGATGAGCTTTTTGCTCAAGCCAGATGGGCCCGCGCTCAAGCTGGCGAGCTTGGGGTCTCGAACCTGGGTCTTCCACATCCCAGTCCGATGCTCTATCCACTGTGCCACCGCCTGGTCAGGCTAGAATATTATTATGTTTATAAGTTCTATAAACTTATTTGTATAAATTCTCTCATCAATGGTATGCTTGATAATCAGAAAATCTCTGGGATATTTATTTATATCTGTTGTAGGCAATTAGAGGAGCAAAGACTATAGGTCAGGCACAGTAGGCCACTAGCGGGGGGTGGGGGGGGAGCCCCAGTTGCCTAGCCCTGGGCAAAATTGGGAAAACAAGGACCTCAACCTTTCAGGGTCATGTGGTTTAGACCCCTTGATTTCATATCACTAGTCATGGAATTTGGACCCTCCTCTGACTGTTCCTCCCTGGCATATCACAAGTCAAGTGGTTTTAGACCCCCTTAGAGGAGGAACAAACAAGAAAGCCAGAGAATAGCACTTTAGCATTCACCCCTAGAGATAACATCTAGGCCTCAGTTGTGTTTTAGCTCCAGGCCCAGAAAAGCAGCAAAACAAACAAGGAAAAGTCATGGCTGACCTCAGGACCAGATGCATTGACTAATGACTTCCTGCTCTGGCACAACCAATCAGTAGAGAACATGACCCCTAAAGAACACACCTTTAAACCCAATGAATATTCTATTAAGACCCTTCCCTGGGACCTCCCCTAAAACCCCCACCCTTAAACTCTTTTAGGACAGAGTTCCCAGTGCACTTTCCCTTTGGGGAGTATTCCTGCGCCTTTCCCTGCCCCCTTCTCCTCTTCTTCCCCCTAGGTATGTATTTCTTGCCCCTCTCTTTCTTCTAAGCTCTAAGGGACCACACTAGACTTGCAAAGAGGGGAGCAGTGGGCAGCAGCAGCTTGTCCCAGGCTAACTCTCTCAACCTGTCTCCAAGGCTCCATTTCCTCTAACTTTCTTCCTGTGTGGCCAATAAATTCTTCCTTTACTTGCTGCATTTTGCCTCTTAAATGAATTCTTTCAAGAACTGAGGTTTCCTTGCTCTCCCTGCAGTATATCCATTGAAAGGGATCAGAGAATGCCACCCAAAAGATGCCACTTTGGCATAAGGATTATTTTAAGACGAAGCCATGTGAGAAACTGCAGACACACAAAGCACTCCCTGCCCCCCTCCCCTCTAACTAAAAGCAGGACATAAATTTTCCATGAGAAAGTTTCCCATCCCAGTACCAGAAGGGGAGCCAACGCCAAGATGAATCTGTACAAAAAATCTTACTACAGCAACCTTTATCTTCCTTTAGTTTCCCCATATATTTATTTTCCCACAATTTACTGCCTCTAGAACCTCAAACCCCCTCTGCCTTGTCCCATCTCCATAAGTTATCACTCTTTGTTAAAAATAGTATAGAAGCTCTCAGGTCTAATGGCTTCTTTGGAGTTCTCACTTCATTTCTGTGAGCCCCACCCCCATGTGCATATAAAATAAACCTTTTTCTCCCGTTGACCTGTCTTCTGTCAGTTTAATTTGTTGGGCCTTAGCCACCGAGCCTACTGAACCTAAGACTGTAAAGGAAAAGTTATCCCCTCCCCCACACCTTCTTTTAACACATATCCAATTATTTCCTTGGACTAAAATTGCATGTCACATTTTTGATGTTCATATTTATTGCCAAAGTGGTTCTTTTTTCTGTGTGTGTGTGTGTGTGTGTGTGTGTGTGTGTGTGTGTGACAGAGACAGAGAGAGACAGAGAGAGGGACAAATAGGAACAGACAGGAAGGGAGAGAGATGAGAAGCATCAATTCTTTGTTGCGGCTCTTTAGTTGTTCATTGATTGATTTCTCATATGTGCCTTGACGGGAGGAGGGCGCTACAGTAGACCGAGTGACCCCTTGCTCAAGCCAGCGACCTTGGGCTCAAGCTAGTGAGCCTTGCTTAAACCAGATGAACACGGACTCAAGCCTGCAACCTCAGGATTTCAAACTGTAAGGGAAAAACAAGAACAAGGGAAAATTCCATATGACCTTTCATATGACCTTTAGGGTTTGTGTGACAGGAACTAGATAAACTGCACCCTAAATGTCTTGTGTGACAAGAACTAGATAAACTGCACCCTGCTGTAAACAGATAAGGACCTTGCTCAAACCCACCTAATGGGAAACCGCTTGCTCAAGGCAAATACCTAAATCCCCTGCCCCTGCCCTTTCCTAAAAAGTAAAGTATAAAACTGCTGTGAGAGTGCTGTATAGGGTGCCTGGCAGCCTACCTGCCTAGTGCCCGCTCGCGAGTGTACTAAACTCTTTCTTTTGTTTGTAATAAACTTTTCCTTTTACTTGTACTCCTGGTCTTAGAGTCTTAGTGGTGCGTCTTCAGTTAACAAAACCTGGGTCCTCCACCTCTCATCTGATGCGCAACCACGTGGTCAGGTGCCAAAGTGCTCTTAAAAAGACTGTAGACATGTTCATACCCCCTAGCCTGGTATGTGTTAATATTCTGATAAACTGAATTGTTTTCTCAGACCTAAATCCCACCACTTCATGAAGTCTACTTCTACTCATCACTATCTCTTTTGTGTGTGTGTGACATCCTTTCCACCTAGGGTCTGCAGCAGTTTATAACTGAGCACTTCACTGTTGTCATAATTCATTTTTTTAAAAATAAATTACAGTTTGTGCTGGTCCTATGCAAGGCATTACAAATACAAATATGAATTAGACCTAGTCATCTCATTCCACAAGCTCACAGTACAATGGGCATCTAAACCTTGCTGTTGTTAAATGTATTTTATTAAAAATTTTATTTATTGATTTTAGAGAGAGGACAGAGAGAAAGGGGAGGGGTAGCAGGAAGCATCTACTCATAGTAGTTGCTTCTCATCTGTGCCTTGACCGGTGTAAAGCCAGTAGTCGAGGCCACCATCAGAGCAGCCTGACCCATGCAGGTTCGCATTAGATTCGAACAGTCGGCAATGAAACACAGGAGCCACAAACTGGTGAGCCATCAGTTTTAATTCTAGGTTGCACCCGGCGGGCAAGCAAAAACACACACTGGGCTCCAAAACCCACACATTTAGTGCTCACAAAGCTACTGACTTATCCGAGTTTCCTAGAATCAAAGGTTTCTAGCTCACCAGACTTATTCACCTCTGTTTCCCATCTCCTCCTGCACAAACTCTTAACAAACTGGCTTCTTCCTCAGCACTCTGCCATTTTGGCTACTTCTCCTCCACATGGCCTTAATCTGCTCTGCTCTCTAATACTAACCTCAGGAACCCAGGAACCAAGAGAGAGAGATCTAGCTACCGGTCCGCCCACTTTATAGCATAGATAATCCAAACCTTTAATCCAATTATACATTCAAGAAAGTCTCTGATACAAAGCCACCCATCTGAGGCATAATGGGATTCCTCCCTACATCACCACCCTACATCATCCAATCAGCCAAGGGCGTGGAGAAGAGCTTACTCTTAAAACAAAACCTTAAGCTATAATGACCCCGGCCTGCTTACATTACAACTTTTCCCCCACAGCCATCACAAGCATAAGGGCAAATAATATCACCTGGGTGACTGGCTTCCATGTGGGCAGCGCCATCTTTAACAAAGTGAGCATATTATATTTTATCTGCCGAACAACCGGGCAAGCCCAGGAGTTTCAAACAGCAACCTCACATTCCATGTTGACACTTTATCCACTGCGCCATCACAGGTCAGGCCTAAATGCATCTTTTGAATAGTTGTGGGGTACAGTGGGTGGGAGGCTAAAAAATGGGTACAATTAGTCCCCTGCTTACAGTCTGACAGAATAGCACTGGCACAGTCAATGAAGTCTGTTTATAATTTTCTGGCACTAACTAATTACAGATGCTCAAATTTATATTCCCCTCAGCAATGTGAGACTATAATTACAAAAGCAGAGTAAGTTTCCCATTTGAAAGAACCATTTCTTACTCATTGCAGCAGCCACAGCATTCAGCTCACATGGAATACACCTTGGAAATGTCTGTTGAATGCTGTAGGAGAAAATAAATGCATGGATGTGTCAGCATAAAAATATACAAACCTGTAAGAATTTTTATGAATTTCTTTGAGCCAAACTGACAACTGCCAGGAAGCAAAATCTCGACAGATTAAGAACATGCTCCAGAAAATGGTAGTTTTATCACTCATTTTATACATCAGAATCAAAGGGGAAGACATCAAGTGGTTACACGAAATCCATTGGTTAGAACTAGGGAGGTGGAGAAAGCAAAGTGGGGAAATCTCTCTGGCATTGGATAAAAAGTAAAACAGACACAAACAGGGGGTCCTTGGGTTACGACAGTCTCAATATATGTTTCAAATTTATGACACTCACTCCCATAAAAACTTTTAAAAAATGAGACATGAGTGTTTCAGTTTACGTCATTAGCATCATACTTACGTGGACTCGTGGTCATACTAGTTTGGTTGTGCGCAGTGGAGGAATACGGGATAACACAGCATGTTTGTGTTTTTATGTTCTAGATTATGATTTTACAACCGTGTTAGGATAGGTAAGTGACTTAGGCTAGGTAGGGTGTTGTTTTTTTTTTTACTAAACCAAAAATCGGTTACGTTACCAGAGGTGGATTAAGGTTGGTTGAGGCCCCAGGCACAGAAGAAAATGTTGGGCCCCTCCCATTAGAAAAAAGTGTAAAGCTGGGGTTTTGTGGGGCCCTTCAGAAGTCGAAGCCCAGAGCGTGCGCCTGGCAAACCCACCATTAAATCTGCCTCTGTGCGTTACTGTTGTAGGAATGGAACTGTGTCAACCCAAGGACCCCCTGTACTTTCTTTTACATAGGCACACAGAGGATAGCTAACAGTTAATATGATAATAACAGTGAGGGGATTTGCGGTCTTTGGTGGGGTGGTTGTGCCCTGAGGGTTCTGGAAAAGAAGATTACTCTTACATTTCAAAGGCATGTTATTCTTATATTTTAATGGTATGTTATCAGGTATGCTATTGTAGATGCAAAAGGACAATAGATAGTCTCAGATAAACAGGGAACTTTTTTAGGGAATAATACCACCCCAGGACCTGACAACCAGCCATAAAATGCTTTTAGTTAAGAAAGTTTTGGCTGACCAGGTGGTGGTGCAAAGGACAGAGCATTTGACTGGGATGCTAGAGGACCCAGGTTTAAAACCCGAGGTCACTAGCTTGAGTGTGGGCTCACCAGCTTGAGCATGGGGTCACTGGCTTAAGCAAAGGGTCACTGGCTTGATTGTAGAATCATAGACAACATGATCCCATAGTCGCTGGCTTGAGCTCAAATGTTGCTGGCTTGAGCCCAAGGTCACTGGCTTGAGCAAGGGGTCACTAGCTCTGCTGAAACCTTCCGCCTTCCTCAAGGCACATATGAGAAAGCAATAAATGAACAACTAAGGAGCTACAACAAAGAACTGATGCTTCTTATCTCTCTCCCTTCCTGTCTCTGTCCCAATCTGTCCCTGTCTCTGTCACACACACACAAAAAAAGTTTAACTAATTTCACACTGTTGGGCAGATAAAATATATTATGCTCACTTTGTTAAAGATGGCACTGCCCACATGGAAGTTCGTTGATATTAATGTATGTTCTGGAACAGGCTGTGGGCACTTATAGCCTAAGGCTTAGTTTTAAGAGTAAGCTCTTCTCCACACTATTGACTGATTGGATGATGTAGGGTGGTGATGTAGGGAGGAATCCCATTATGCCTCAGATGGGTGACTTTGTATCAGAGACTTCCTTGTTTGTATAATTGGATTAAAGGTTTTGAGTCTGCTATAAAGTGGGAGAGAACAGTAGCTTGATCTCTCTCTCGGTTCCTGGGTTCCTGAGATTAGTATTAGAGAGGAGAGCAGAGTAAGCCACATGGAAGAGAGGAAGCAGCCAAGATGGCAGAGTGCTGAGGAAGAGTTTGTACAGGAGGAGATGGGGAACAGAGGTGAATAAGTCTGGTGAGCTGGAAAGCTTTGATGATAGGAAACTCGGATAACTCAGTAGCTTTGTGAGCACTGAATGTGTGGGTTTTGGAGCCCAGTGTGTGTTTTTGCTTGTCCGCCAGGTGCAAGCTAGAATTAAAGCTGATGGCTCACCAGTTTTTGGCTCCAGTGTTTCATTACCGACTGTTCGAATCAAATGTGAACCTGCATTGGCCAGGTGACTGTGATAGTGCCTGCGGCCACAGGCTTTACATTTGGCGTAGTCGGCAGGATTCGATACAGATCGGCATGGAGCCGCCACCACCTCTGAGTGGTGGAGTAGAGAACTGGCTGCTGTTATGGTTTCCCATAGCTGTTTTTTGGGGGACTGTAGGCTGGTTGACTTTTACAGTCATGCGTGAGGAAACTGAGAGCTCTATGAAAGAGGCTGCCCAGGACCTGCAAACCGAGCAGTGGAAGGAGCTGGAGGAAACGTGGGAGAAAGAGATGCTGACCCTGGAGCTGGAGGAAGCGCTGGAGGAGGAGGCCGACCAGGTTTGCGACATTCGCCTGGAAATGGAGCAGACGCTGAAGACGGAATCACAGGTTCGTGAGTTGGAGATTGCTCTGGATGTTGTGGAGAGCCAGCAGAGGCATGAGGCCGGGCCTGAGGCCGAGGCCGGAGCTGAGGCCAGGACCGGGGCTGAGGCCGGGGTTCGAGCTGCATGGCCTGCTGAGCAGAAGGCAGCGGTGGCCCGGAGATCAAGCCCAACAGCAGGAGCTGGTGTTTTCAATTCCTCTTTGGAGGATGAGGAGAATCAAGCTGGAGTTGCAATCTGCAATTTCCAGAAGGTGAGAGCCCAGCAGCAAGGAGTAGCTACGTTCCTGGTAGGTCTGCGATTTGGGGACATAGGGGTGGATGCCATCATGCTTCCCAGAGCAGAGATGGAAATTCTGACTGCCATGGCCATGTGCTCCTTTTTGGGACAGTGTGAAACCTGCCATGATGGCAGGAATGAGGGGGGAGGTTAACACCCCATGAGTGTGGACTGATTTCCTGGACTATGACCGGAGTGAGCACAGGCTCCTTTGTTGAATGGACTTACGGATTTTGGACAATGTGAAATACCCTGATGGGGGTGGCGGGTGGCTTTGCTGGAGGCCCTCCTGCCCCGGGAAGCCTTTCAAATGGCAAGAGAGAAGGCCGAGGACATTTTGCACTTTTGGCAAAGTGCTTAGAGACTGGTGAAATGTGTGTACCTTTGTAATTTTTGAAATTGTATGATTTGTCATGTTGTAATTTGTGTAATGTGCCTAATTTCCTTGTACGGGGATGCCAGTAGTGTAGATTGTGGGTAGTAAAGTGAGCATAAGGGTGGATTGTTGGGCAGATAAAATATATTATGCTCACTTTGTTAAAGATGGCACTGCCCACATGGAAGTTTGTTGATATTAATGTGTGTTCTGGAACAGGCTGTGGGCAGGCCGGGTCATTATAGCCTAAGGCTTAGTTTTAAGAGTAAGCTCTTCTCCACACCCTTGACTGATTGGATGATGTAGGGTGGTGATGTAGGGAGGAATCCCATTATGCCTCAGATGGGTGACTTTGTATCAGCGACTTCCTTGTTTGTATAATTGGATTAAAGTTTTTGAGTCTGCTATAAAGTGGGAGAGAACAGTAGCTTGATCTCTCTCTCGGTTCCTGGGTTCCTGAGATTAGTATTAGAGAGGAGAGCAGAGTAAGCCACATGGAAGAGAGGAAGCAGCCAAGATGGCAGAGTGCTGAGGAAGAGTTTGTGCAGGAGGAGATGGGAAACAGAGGTGAATAAGTCTGGTGAGCTGGAAAGCTTTGATGCTAGGAAACTCGGATAACTCAGTAGCTTTGTGAGCACTGAATGTGTGGGTTTTGGAGCCCAGTGTGTGTTTTTGCTTGTCCGCCGGTGCAAGCTAGAATTAAAGCTGATGGCTCACCAGTTTTTGGCTCCGGTGTTTCATTACCGACTGTTCGAATCAAATGCGAACCTGCATTGGCCAGGCGGCTGTGATAGTGGCCGCGACTACTGGCTTTACACACACCATCCTATCTGGTTACATTAGATGCCTGAGTAAAGTCATGTAGGTCTTCCCTGAACTTGTCAAAAAGTATGTAGCCTGATGGGCTGATAAAATATAATACGCTCACTTTGTTAAAGATGGCACTGCCTACATGGAAGCCCATCACACAGGTGATATTAGTTGCCCTTATGATTGGGATGGGTGTGGGGGAAAGGCTGTAATGTAAGCAGGCCAGGTCGTTATAGCCTAAGGCTTGGTTTTAAGAGTAAGCTTTTCCCCATACACCCTTGACTAATTGGATGATGTAGGGTGGTGCACTCTCCTGAGGAATCCCATTATGTCTCAGATGGGTGGCTTTGTATTGGAGACTTCCTTGTTTGTGTAGATTGGATTAAGGGTTTGGATTTCTACAGTATAAAGTGGGACAGACCAGTAGCTTGCTCTCTCTTGGTTCCAGAGGTATTAGAGAGGAGAGCAGATTAAGGCCACATGGAGGCCAGGAGAAGCAGCCAAAATGGCAGAGTGCTGAGGGAGAAGCCAGTTTGTTAAGAGTTTGTGCAGGAGGAGATGGGGAACAGAGGTGAATAAGTCTGGTGAGCTAGAAACCTTTGATGCTAGGAAACTCGGATAAGTCAGTAGCTTAATGAGCACTGAATGAGTGGGTTTTGGAGCCCAGTGTGTGTTTTTGCTTGCCTGCCGGGTGCAAGCTAGAATTAAAGCTGATGGCTCACTGACTGTTTGAATCTAATGCGAACCTACACGGGTCAGGCGGCTGTGATCCTGGCCGCGACTACTGGCTTTACATGGCCCCTTTTTCACCCACAGATAAATCAAGACAGCTTACTGCAAGCATGGAAATACTGAATTTTTTTTTTAGATATTTTATTATTTATTTACAGAGTCAGAGAGAGGGATAGATAGGGACAGACAAACAGGAACAGAGAGAGATGAGAAGCATCAATCATCAGTTTTGCATTGCCGTTGTGACACCATAGCTGTTCATTGATTGCTTGCTGTTCGGCAGATAAAATATAATATGCTCACTTTGTTAAAGATGGCGCTGCCCACATGGAAGCCCGTCATCCAGGTGATATTATTTGCCCTTATGCTTGAAATGGCTGTGGGGGAAAAGCAGTAATGTAGGCAGGCCAGGTCATAGCCTAAGGCTTAGTTTAAGAGTAAGCTCTTCCCCACACCCTTGACTGATTGGATGATGTAGGGTGGTGATGTAGGGAGGAATCCCATTATGCCTCAGATGGGTGGCTTTGTATCAGAGACTTTCTTGAATGTATAATTGGATTAAAGGTTTGGATTATCTATGCTATAAACTGGGGCAGTCCAGGAGCTCGCGCTCTTGGTTCCTGAGTTCCTGAGGTTGGTATTAGAGAGCAGAGCAGATTAAGGCCATGTGGAGAAGAAGTAGCCAAGATGGCAGCGTGCTGAGAAAGAAGCCAGTTTGTTAAGAGTTTGTGCAGGAGGAGATGGGAAACAGAGGTGAGTAAGTCTGGTGAGCTAGAAACCTTTGATTCTAGGAAACTCGGATAAGTCAGTAGCTTTGTGAGCACTGAATGTGTGGGTTTTGGAGCCCAGTGTGTATTTTTGCTTGCCCGCTGGGTGCAAGCTAGAATTAAAGCTGATGGCTCACCAGTTTTTGGCTCCTGTGTTTCATTGCCATCTGTCCGAATCCAATGCGAACCTGCACTGGCCAGGCTGCTGTGATGGCAGCCGCGACTACTGGCTTTACACTTGCCTTGACCGCTGGCCTTCAGCAGACCGAGCAACCCCTTGCTGGAGCCAGTGACTTTGGGTTCAAGCTGGCGAGCTTTTGCTCAAGCCAGATGAGCCCACACTCAAGCTGGCAACTTCGGGGTCTCGAACCTGGGTCCTTCTGCATCCCAGTTGTTGGGCAGATAAAATATATTATGCTCACTTTGTTAAAGATGGTGCTGCCCACGTGGAAGTTCTTTGATATTAATATGTGTTCTGGAACAGGCTGTGGGCAGGCCTGGTCGTTATAGCCTATGGCTTAGTTTAAGAGTTAGCTCTTCTCCACACCCTTGACTGATTGGATGATGTAGGGTGGTGCACTCTCCTGAGGAATCCCATTATACAGAGACTTCCTTGTTTGTATGATTGGATTAAAGGTTTTGAGTCTGCTATAAAGTGGGAGAGAACAGTAGCTTGATCTCTTCTCTTGGTTCCTGAGTTCCTGAGGTTGGTATTAGAGAGGAGAGCAGATTAAGGCCATGTGGAGGAGAAGTAGCCAAGATGGCAAAGTGCTGAGGAAGAAGCCAGTTTGTTAAGAGTTTGTGCAGGAGGAGATGGGGAACAGAGGTGAATAAGTCTGGTGAGCTAGAAACCTTTGATTCTAGGAAACTCGGATAAGTCAGTAGCTTTGTAAGCACTGAATGTGTGGGTTTTGGAGCCCAGTGTGTGTTTTTGCTTGCCCGCAGGGTGCAAGCTAGAATTAAAGCTGATGGCTCACCAGTTCTTGGCTCCAGTGTTTTATTGCTGTAAGGCCAGGAGCCACCATCGTGGCCATTCACATGCAGGTTCCCATTGGATTCGGGCTAATGGTGAAGAAATGGCAGAGTTAGAGAATGGTAGGCCATTCTGTCTATTGGTGTCTCACCAAGACAGGCAAGCCACAAGAGAAGACAAGGGAAAAGCAGAAAACCAGCTTTTCCCATGGAGGTCAAGGGATCAGGGAGGCCCCTGCAATGGGGATAGCAGGAACCGAGAGAGCTCAAGCTACTGGTCTCTCCCATTTTATAGCATAGATAATCCAAACCTTTAATCCAATTATACAAACAAGGAAATCTCTGTATAATGGGATTTCTCAGGAGAGTGCACCACCCTACATTATCCAATCAGTCAAGGGTGTGGGGAAGAGCTTACTCTTAAAGCCAAGCCTTAGGTCATAACAACCTGGCCTGCTTACATTACAGCCTTTCCCCCACACCCATCCCAAGCACAAGGGCAAATAATATTACCTGGGTGACGGGCTTCCATGTGGGCAGTGCCATCTTTAACAAAGTGAGCATATTATATTTTATCTGCCCAACAATTGCCATCTGTCCGAATCCAATGCGAACCTGCACTGGCCAGGCGGCTATGATCCTGGCCGCGACTACTGGCTTTACACCAGTCCAACGCTCTATCCACTGCACCACCATCTGTTCAGGCTGAAGTACTGAAATTTTAAGTATTTACAACCTTCCTACATTTAAAAAAGACAGATCCAGGGGTGTAAAGTACAGCATAGGAAATAGAGTCAATAATATTGTAATAACTATGTATGGTGCCACATGGGCACTTGAAATGGGGGGGTGTTCACTTTGTAAAGTATATGATTGTCTAACCATTATGCTGTACTGTGATAAGGTGCCAAGGAACTGTAAAACTTAGTACTGTATTAGCAACGTCATTTTAAAGAGGAAAAGTCAGGCTTCTTACCCCCTCCTTTCTGTGAAGAAAGGAAAGAGAAGAATGCAGGAGCTTCCTGGCTTACAAGGACAACTGGGTCATCTAGTCATAGTTTAGCTAATTCCTAGAATTCTCTGAAAGGGTGCCTGGGGCCGCTTGCCACACAGAGCAAAGAAGATAGAACTTATCTAAAAACCTTAGAAAACAATGTTATGTACCTTATCAAAAATTCCTAGGACTCACCCTAAAATCATGAGAGTAAAGTATACCTATAGACAAAGAAATCATGAGCCTCTACTTACCCACCCCAACTGGTATGTGATTTGGTCTATAAAATCAGCCACAGAATTGTAAAGACTTTCTACATGATTTGGGATTATGCCCCATGTAGCTAGTCGGTTAATTAATAAACTCCTCAAAAATTCATCTGAACCTGGTGTCTCTATGTAACCTGCGGATTAAAGTACAGTACTTTACAACAGTACATCTGAAACTAATACAAAATAATACTTAATGTAATCTATAATTGAAAAATAAAATTTGGCATGACCAGTGGTGGCACAGTGAATACAGCATCAATGCTGATGTAAAGCCAGTAGCCGCGGCCACCATCACAGCCGCCTGGCCCATGCAGGTTCGCATTTGATTAGGACAAATGGTAATGAAACAACAAAGCCAAGAACTGGTGGACCTTTAGCTTTAATCCTAGCTTGCACCCAGTGGGCAAGAAATACACACAGTGAGAAAACACTTCCCTTTCCATTCAAGGCTCCCAAAGCCACTGACTTATCCGAGTTTCCTAGAATCAAAGGTTTCTAGTTCACCAGCCTTATTCACCTCTGTTCCCCATCTCCTTCTCTCTGCACAAACTGGCTTCTCCTTCAGCATTCCACCATCTTGGCTGCTTCTCCTTTCCTCCATGTGGCCTTTCTCTGCTCTCCTCTCCTGCACAGGCTCCTCTGCCCCATTTTATAGTGCAGAAATCAAAACCTTTAATCCAATATACAAATAAGTAAGTCTCTGATACAAAGTCACTTATCTGAGGCCTAATGGGATTCCTCATAAGAGTGCACCACCCCACATCATGCAACAGTGAAGGGTGCGGGGAAAAGCTTAGTGTTGAGAAGATTTTAGGATTAAAAGGGTGGGAAAAGCTTAGTCTTAAAATGAAGCCTTAGGCTATAAGGACTCTGTCTGTTTACAGCCTGTCTCCCACACCCAATGCAAACTATAAGAGAGCAAACATATACATCATATTTGCAAACTTATTTGACCCATAGCTGAGGTCACCAGTTTGAAAACCCAAGTTTGCCTGGTAAACGCACATAGGAAAATCAACTACTACGAGTTGATGCATCCCACTCCTTCCCCTCCCTTTCTCTCTCTCTCCCCTTTCTATAAAACCAAATAAAATCCTTTTCTTTTTTTAAGTAAGAGGAGGGGAGATACTAAGACAGACTGCTGCATGCGCCCTGACCAGGCTCCATCTGAGGCCAATGCGGAATCAAACAAGCTATTTTTAGCACCTTAGGCTGACACCTAGAACAATCACGCTATCCTCAGTGCCCACGCAGGCACTAGAACCAATCGAACCACTTACTGTGAGTGGGGAAGAGGGATGAAAGAGAGAAAGGGAGGGTAAGAGAAGCAGTTGGTCACTTCTCTTGTGTGCCCTGACTGGGACATCCATATGCAGGACCAACACTCTATCCACTGAGCAAGCCGGTCAGGGCCAATAAAATCTTTAAAAATATTTTTTTTAAGATAATAAAGAAGGCAGCTCCTTCTGAAGGTGACTTTGTATGATGGGGTGGAGAACCATTTAGTAGCAGTTGACAAAAAATAAAACATCCTCTAGTATAAAGGAAAAGAAAAATCCTGTGAGTCCTGGCCAAATATCTCGCTTAGTGGAAGTACCACCCCACCCCCGAAGCACAGAGGTTGTTGGTTCAATTTCTGGTCAGGGCACATACAGAACAGATAGCTATTCCTGTCTCTCTCTCTCCCTTCCTCTCTCAATAAAATCAGTAAATAAAACAATTTTAAGAAGAAAAAATCTAGGGAGACAGAAGGGGAGGAGGGGCAGTGTAAAGTCAGTAGTCAGGGCCACCATTACAGCCACCTGGCCAATGCAGGTTCAAATTAGATTCGGACAGTTGGTAATAAAACAACGGAGTCAAAAACAGGTGGGCCATCAGCTTTAATTCTAGCTTGCACCTGGCGGGCAAGCAAAACACACACACTGGGCTCCAAAACCCACTCATTCAGTGCTCACAAAGCTGCTGACTTATCTGAGTTTCCTAGCATTAAAAGAATTCTAGCTCACCAGACTTATTTAACTCTGTTTGCCACCTTCTTCTCCAGCACAAACTCTGCTCAAACTGGCTTCTCACTCAGCACTCTGCCATCTTAGCTGCTTCTCCTGGCCTCCATGTGGCCTTACTCTGCTCTCCTCTCCAATGCTAACCTCAGGAACTAAGAGAGAGCAAGCTCCCGGTCAGCCCCACTTTATAGTGTAGAAATTCAAACCTTTAATCCAATCTACAAACAAGAAAGTCTCTGATACAAAGTCACCCATCTGAGGCATAATGGGATTCCTCAGGAGAGCACCACCCCACATCATCCAATCAGTCAAGGGTGTGGGGAAAAGCTTACTGTTGGGCAGATAAAATATAATATGCTGACTTTGTTAAAGATGGCACTGCCCACATGGAAGCCCATCACCCAGGTGATATTAGTTGCCCTTATGCTTCGGATGGCTGTGAAGGAAAAGCTGTAATGTAAGCAGGCCAGGTCGTTACGGCCTAAGGCTTGGTTTTAAGAGTAAGCACTTCCCCACACCCTTGACTGATTGGATGATGTGGGGTGGTGCACTCTCATGAGGAATCCCATTATACAGAGACTTCCTTGTTTGTATAATTGGATTAAAGGTTTTGATTCTACATTATAAAGTGGGAGAGACCAGGAGCTTGCTCTCTCAGTTCCTGAAGTATTAGAAAGGAGAGCAGAGTAAGGCCACGTGGAGGAGAGGAGGCAGCCAAGATGGCGGAGTGCTGAGGAAGAAGCCAGTTTGTTAAGAATTTGTGCTGGAGGAGATGGGAAACAGAGGTGAATAAGTCTGGTGAGCTAGAAGCCTTTGATTCTAGGAAACTCGGATAAGTCAGTAGCTTAGTGAGCACTGAATAAGTGGGTTTTGGAGCTCAGTGTGTGTTTTTGCTTGCCTGCCGGGTGCAAGCTAGAATTAAAGCTGATGGCTCACCAGTTCATGGCTCCTGTGTTTCATTACCGACTATTCGAATCTAATGTGAACCTGCACGGGTCAGGCTGCTGTGATGGTGGCCTTGCCTACTGGCTTTACATTTGGCGTAGTCTGTGGCAGAATTCGATACAGATCGGCATGGAGCCACCACCACCTTTGAGCAGTGGAGTAGAGGACTGGTTGCTGTTATGGTTCCCTATGGCTGTTTTTTGAGGGACTGTTGGCTGGCTGACTTTTACAGCCATGCATGAGGAAACCGAGAGCTCTATGGAAGAGGCTGCCCAGGACCTGCAAACCGAGCAGTGGAAGGAGCTGGAGGAAACGTAGGAGAAAGAGATGCTGACCCTGGAGCTGGAGGAAGCGCTGGAGGAGAAGGCCGACCAGGTTTGCCAGATTCGCCTGGAAATGGAGCAGACGCTGGAGAAGGAATCACAGGTTCGTGAGTTGCAGATTGCCCTGGATGTTGTGGAGAGCCAGCAGCGGCGGGAGGCCAGGGCTGAAGCCAAGGCTGGGGGCTGAGGCTGAGGCTGAGGCAGGGGCTGTAAGGCCCATGGAGCAGAAAGCAGCAGCAGCAGGGGGCTCGAGCCCAGCAGCAGGAGCTGATGTTTTCAGTTCCTCCTTGGAGGATGAGGAGAATCGGGCTAGAGTTGCAATCTGTAGTCTCCAGAAGGTGAGAGCCCGGCAACAAGGAGTAGCTACGCTGCTGGTAGGTGTGCGATTTTGGGACATAGAGGTGGATGCCATCATGATCCCCAGAGCAAAGATGGAAATGCTGACTGCCATTGCCACATGCTTCTCTTTAGGACAGTGTGAAACCTGCAATGATGGCAGGAATGAGGGCGAAGGCTAAAGCTCTATGTGTGTAGACTAATATCCTGGACTACGACTGGAGTGAGCACAGGCTCATTTGTTGAATGGACTTATGGTTTTTGGACAATGTGAAATACCCTGATGGGGGTGGTGGTGGCTTTGCTGGAGGCCCTCCTGCCCCAGGAAGCTTTTCCCATGGCTAGAGAAAAGGCCGAGGACATTTTGCACTTTTGGCAAAGTGCTCAGAGACTGGTGAAATGTGTGTACCTTTGTAATTGTTGAAATTGTATGATTTGTCATTATGTTGTAATTTGTGTAATGTGCCTAATTTCCTTGTACAGGAATGCCAGTGGTGTAAATTGTGGGTAGTAAAGTGAGCATAAGGGTGGATTGTTGGGCAGATAAAATATAATATGCTGACTTTGTTAAAGATGGCACTGCCCACATGGAAGCCCATCACCCAGGTGATATTAGTTGCCCTTATGCTTGGGATGGCTGTGGGGAAAAAGCTGTAATGTAAGCAGGCCAGGTCGTTACGGCCTAACGCTTGGTTTTAAGAGTAAGCTTTTCCCCACACCCTTGACTGATTGGATGATGTAGGGTGGTGCACTCTCCTGAGGAATCCCATTATGCCTCAGATGGGTGACTTTGTATCAGAGACTTCTTTGTTTGTATAATTGGATTAAAGGTTTTGATTCTACATTATAAAGTGGGAGAGACCAGGAGCTTGCTCTCTCTCTCAGTTCCTGAAGTATTAGAAAGGAGAGCAGAGTAAGGCCACGTGGAGGAGAGGAGGCAGCCAAGATGGCGGAGTGCTGAGGAAGAAGCCAGTTTGTTAAGAATTTGTGCTGGAGGAGATGGGAAACAGAGGTGAATAAGTCTGGTGAGCTAGAAGCCTTTGATTCTAGGAAACTCGGATAAGTCAGTAGCTTAGTGAGCACTGAATGAGTGGGTTTTGGATCCCAGTGTGTGTTTTTGCTTGCCTGCCGGGTGCAAGCTAGAATTAAAGCTGATGGCTGACCAGTTCATGGCTCCTGTGTTTCATTACCGACTATTCGAATCTAATGTGAACCTGCACGGGTCAGGCGGCTGTGATCCTGACCCTGGCTACTGGCTTTACACTTACTCTTAAAACTAAGCCCTAGGTTATAATGACCCTGCCTGCTTACAGCCTGTCCCACACACACAATAATATAATTACGCCCATCCCAAGCATAAGGGCAACTAATATCACCTGGGTGATGGGCTTCTATGTGGGCAGCGCCATCTTTAACAAAGTGAGCATAATATATTTTATCTGCCCAACAGGCAGTTCATTACAAAAGGAGAACATGGGGCCTGGGCATTTGCTCAGTGGTAGTGCGTCCCCAGCAGTGTAAATGTCCTGGTACGATTCCCCATCAGGGCACACAGGAGAAGTGTTCATCTGCTTCTCCCCACCTCCCCACCACCACCCCGCTTGCAGCCATGGCTCAATTGGAGCAAGGTGGACCTCAATGCTGAGGATGGCTCAGTTGGAGCAACAAAGCAATGGCCCCAGATGGGCAGAGCATCGCCCCCTAGTGGGCTTCCCAGGTGGATCCCCATTGGGGTGCATGCAGGAATCTTTCTCAGTCTGCCCTCCTCTCACCGAATTAAAAAAGAGACAGAGAGCATGCATGGTTTGAAGGCCTGCAGAGAGATGTGGCAGCTGCTAATGGGAACAGATGTGAGAAATACATTTTCTCTTTTTTTTTTTTTTTTTTGAGAAATACATTTTCAAAAGGTTTTTAGGAAGTTTGTTCTATGATTTTTCATGTAATTCCTTCACCCATCTCTCCAAGAAAACATGAGTAAAAACTGTCCTCTTCTGTGCCTTTGGAACGTGTCAGACATCAAGCCCGGCTCAGCATGTGCACAGGGTGAGGGCAGGGCCAGTGAGGGAGGTCCAGGGTCACGCATGTTTACACGCAGCTTGGGTGTTCCAGGACCAAGGAACTGAATTCTCTTGCTGAGTCAGAGCCGTTATTTGGTTGCCCACGGGTAAGAGGGAGGGAACACAAACAGAGTTACAGGGGCCCTCCCGGTGGGGAGGCGCGAGAAGGCCTGAATCCGGCTCCAGAAGGGGTGGGTTGTGGGGAGTAGTGATTTTCGGCCCCTTTGCTCAGCACAGTGCCTGGCACCTAACAGCATCTCGGAATGGAATTGCTGACGGACTGCATCGTAGAAGATAAAGGCGGGGCAGGATCACAGCAATCAATGAGGCGGGAAGTACTGCCACCATTGAAAAAATGAAGAAACGGGGGTGCAAAGTGACTCCACCCAAATATCTCGTGTATGGAAGGACTCCTAGTTGGGATACTCGTCGCTGCTCCCAACGCAATCCGCTCCTGGCTCCACCCACCCCACAGTTCCGGATTCGCCCTCCCACCGGTCTCTAGAGCACTTCCGGTCTCTAGAGCGGGAAGCCACAGCCGGGAGCTGTGGGGCGGTAAGTCTGTGCCGCGATGGCCTGCGGAATCAGTCCTTGGGTTGGGCCACAGCAGGTCCAGGCTACAACAGGCTCTTATTTTTCGGGTCACCACAGAACATTACGCAGCAGCCGTTTGCCTAGCAAAGGCCTGAGCCCCGGCCAATGATGCGTCGCTTCCGGGTCCGGTGAGAGCAGGCAAAGGCTGGAAGTGGCTCTAGCTCCATCTGGCGGCTGGGAGGAGTCACGGCGGATCTTCTAGGAATCTGCAGGTTTCACGCTGTAGTAGTGCCTGAGAGATTAAGAGAGGTGTCCTGATTAGAGTTATTGGGTTTAGCAAATAAAAATACAGGACGTCCGGTTAAATTTGAATCTCAGATAAACAACAAATAATACTTCAGTCCCATAGAGTATTTGGAACGTACCTATATTCTCTGTGCTATACACCTGAAACTAATATGACATTGTTAAGTGTTTAAGAAAAGAATTCTTCGTTTATGTGAAATTCAGATTTAACTGAACATCCTGTATTTTCTTTTCTTGCAACCTTAACCTTGAGCGCCCTCCTGCCCTGGGCTCTGGTATCCAGTAGCAAGACTGGGATCCTCTAGGTCTGTGTGCATCAGGGAAATAAGTACAAAGTTCACCCATGCTGTCAAAATCAGCTCTTGCTAGATACTAAGATAATTTTAGCTCGAATTCTAATGGGGACCTGCCCCAGGAGCCCCCTAACAAAAACTGGGCCTGTTTTCAGAGTCCCCATGCTGGTGCTGTCTGTGTTCCCTTTCACAACTGGGGTTGAACAGGGTTGGTCTCTTAGGATAAAGCTGAAAATCAGCAGGCTAAGTGGCTGAGGGCTAAAAATTGCCAGGTTTTTAAAGTGTGTGGTAAGTTGGTGTAAAGCCAGTGCTCAAGGCCACCATCACAGCCACCTGGCCAGTGCAGGTTCGCATTAGATTGGGACAGTCGGTAATGAAACAACGGACCCAAGAACGGTGAGCCATCAGCTTTAATTCTAGCTTGCACCCAGCGGGCAAGCAAAAACACACACTGGGCTTCAAAACCCACTCATTCAGTGCTCACAAAGCTACTGACTTATCCAAGTTTCCTAAAATCAAAAGTTTCTAGTTCACCAGACTTATTCACCTCTGTTCCCCATCTCTTTCTCCTGCACAAACTGGCTTCTCCCTCAGCACTGCCATCTTGACTGCTTCTCCTGGTTTCCTCCACGTGGCCTTTCTCTGCTCTGCTCTCTAATGCTAAGCTCAGGAACCAAGAGAGCAAGCTCCTGCTCTGTCCCACTTTATAGTGTAGAAATCCAAACCCTTAATCCAATCTACAAACAAGAAAGTCTCTGATACAAAGTCACCCATCTGAGGCATAATGGGATTCCTCAGGAGAGCACACCACCCCACATCATCCAATCAGTCAAGTGGGCAGCCCCATCTTTAACAAAGTGAGCATAATATATTTTATCTGCCCAACAGTTGGTATTTGGGGTGCAGGTTTTCTGTATTAACAGTGGACAGCTTCAGAGAGCCCAGGGGTTTCAAGGGGAAATCATTAGACTTAATCTTATCCTGTTCCTCATTTTGCAGATGAGGCCCAGCAAGAGAAAAAGGCTCTCCTCGCCACTCAGAAAACCTGGAGTAGCGCTGGAACCTGATGTCCATCCTCCTTCCCTGCTCTGTTTACACTTGCTGTTGCAACATTTATGAAAGACGTTTATTAAAGTAGATACCTTTTTAGGGATAAGCTCTTTGGTGTTTTTTTGTCCCCAAACTCCTCTATGGCCTAATGACCTTCATCTCACTGGGGAAAGTGGTTATTTGGGCTCAGCTGTGGGAGCCTGGCCTTTGTGTCCTCTAGCCACTTGGCTGTCATTCCTATAGATGGTGTGACCCAAAACTTGTCCTGTTATGTGGGAGCCAAAAGGCATGCTATTGGCAGGAGTGGGTCTAGCCAGCCATTTAGGTGGAAGGGCGTCTTTTTCTGTCCTGCAGATTGGGTCCCCTGGTTCATGGCCTCTTTGGTATCTAGGGACTTCTCTGAGGTTCCACCACGAGCCAGACTTTGCTGCCACTTCTTTATTTTTTTAAGTTAAAAAAAATCTATTGATTGATATTAGAGAGAGAGAGAGAGACAGAAGCTTTTATCTGTTCCTGTATGTGCCCTGACTGGGGATCAAACCTGCAACCTTTGTGTATCAGGAGGACACTCCAACCAACTGAGCTATCTGGCCAGGGCACTGCCACTTCTCATTTGAAATTGAACCTCTTGTTGGACTGGCCCTGAGTTCTGGGATTCCTCAGGCTCTGTACCTTGATGATGTGTTCTAGGTCTGTCAGTGCCCTGGCTGGCCTACAGCCTCCCCACACCAGACCCATAAGCTAATGAAATGAGAGCAGGCTAGAGGTCAACAGGCTTGGGTCAGTTGTTGGGACAGCCAGCAACCTCCTGTCAACAGAAGTGGTGAAGAGGCCAAGAAATAGTGCCAAAAAGGGGTGTTGCCCCTGGGTAAGGACTCAGAGTGCAGGGGTGGAGAAGGGGCGTGGCGGGAGCCCACTGATAAGAATTGCTCACTCAGTGAATGATTAACTCAGACAAAGTGGGTGACCTAGGAGGAGGGCTCAGCTAACACCCTTTGGACTCCAGGCAGAGCATCCAGAGGGCCGGCGTGTGACTCGCAGAACGGAGGACATGGCTGGGGGACAGGCCTGGGCTCCAAGGACTGGAGTGAGATCCAGCGGCTGTGGGCCTCAGGAAGTCTCTTGGGACTGGCAGATGGTCCATTCCTGCAGCAGCAGCTGTGGGGTCCACTGGCCCTGAGCCTCTAGGGGCTCTTGTCTTTGGCCTTGCAACTGCCTCACTGGTACTTTCTTCCCCCTAGGCAGCCATGGATGCCCGGTGGAGCTGAAAGCAGTGGGGCATGGCTGCAGCCCTACAGGTCCTGCCCCGCTGGGCCCGATCCCCACTACGCCCGCTCCTCTGGGGGCGGCCGGGGGCACGGCTGGCCAGTGGCATGGCCTTAGAAGAGCAGGCTCGGAAGCTGTTTGACAGCACTGTTGGTGCTGTGATGCCGGGCCCCATGATGCACCGGGCACTGTCCTTGGACCCCAGCAGTGGGCAGTTGAAAGTGCGAGATCGGAGCTTTCAGCTGCAGCAGAACCTCTACCTGGTGGGCTTTGGCAAGGCTGTGCTGGGCATGGCAGCTGCAGCTGAGGAGCTTCTCGGCCAGCATCTGGTGCAGGGAGTGATCAGCGTCCCCAAGGGGATCCGTGCTGCCGTCGAGCACACTGGCAAACAGTAAGGAGCTTTGGGGGGCCGTCCCCGACTGTCCATCTGGAAGGGAACCTGGGCCCAGACTCAGGTTGGATCAGGGCCTCCCTTCCCCATTAGCTTCCCTCTTCTCCTGGGTCAGGCCTGGTTCTAGGACGGGTGTCAGCAGGCCCCCTATTCCTGCCCCTCACACCTGTACAGCTGGGAATTCAGGTGGGAAGAGAGGAGCCACCCTGTCTCTTACTCTCTCTGTTCTTTCTCTCCTCAGGGAGATGCTACTGAAACCACACAGCCGTATCCAGGTATTTGAGGGTGCAGAGGACAACCTGCCTGACCGCGATGCACTGCGGGCTGCGTTAGCCATCCGGCAGCTCGCTGAAGGTCTGACAGCTGACGACCTGCTGCTCGTGCTCATCTCAGGTGTGGGCGCCAGATTGGCTCTGGACATTTGGGTGGGGAAGTATCAGGTCTTCAGGAAACCATTGGTCTGAGCCCCCAGGGTCACAGAGCAAGTGAGGCAGTGAGGAGCCTGGGCGGCTGACTCCTACACAGCCCTGGGCCAGTGTCTCGCCTCCCCTGAGTTGTGAGATCCTCCCCTTGACTAACCTGTTGGTGGACCATGAGAAGGCACACAGGGACCACCTAATTTAGAGTCTTGCCAGAAAGATGTCACTGCTATTGCTGCTGTCTGTACCAGTAGCATCTGGAACTAGAACCCAGGTCTCCAGCCCCCTTGGAACCCTCTCTTCTGTCCTCTGCTGCCCCCCGCCACCAACACACACACATACCTGCCCCCTATTCTAAGTTCTTAAGGAATAAGTCCCTCCAGTGCCTTCTGGGATCTGGGATACCTCAAGGCAGGGCACAATCTCAGGTGCCTAGGGTGTGGTGACCACACATTCACTGCATGTTTATACAGGGGTACCCTAACGCCACTTTTCCAGCCCCCACCTCTTTCCTAGTATGTACACTGCCCACCGGCATCTGTGGGCGGGAAGTTTCTTTGCTGTCACCTCTGCCTAAAGTTCTCAGTGTCTTCGCAGGTGGGGGCTCGGCCCTGCTCCCTGCCCCCATCCCACCCGTCACACTGGAGGAGAAGCAGACACTCACCAAGCTGCTGGCGGCCCGCGGAGCCACCATCCAGGAGCTGAACACCATCCGGAAGGCCCTGTCCCAGCTCAAAGGTGGGGGGCTGGCTCAGGCTGCCTACCCTGCCCAGGTGTGTGAATCACTTCTTATCCAGGCAGCCCTGGGTTGGAGTCAGGCCCACACAGGCTAGGCATATGAAATCCTAAAACAGCATATGGATTGTCAGAGGCCTGATATGGGAATCATCCGAGGGGACCTTCAGAGAGGGGGAGGGGGAACCCCCATGGCCAAGTGTTCTGCAGACCCACTTGGGAGGGGTTAGAAACGGGCGAGGAGATACATTGGTGCTGCGGGGTGTATGGATATACTGGGGAGGTGGGGAGCAGTTTGTTCTCATCGCTCTGCGGACTGAGCCTTGCGTCTTCAACCCCTTTCCAGGTGGTCAGCCTGATTCTGTCAGACGTGGTGGGAGACGCCGTGGAGGTGATCGCCAGCGGCCCCACTGTGGCCAGCATCCACAACGTGCAGGATTGCCTGCACATCCTTAATCGCTATGGCCTGCGTGCTGCCCTGCCACAGTCTGTGAAAACCGTGCTGGCCCGGGCCGACTCTGACCCTCGTGGGCCACATACCTGTGGTCACGTCCTCAACGTAATCATTGGCTCCAATGCACTAGCACTGGCTGAGGCCCAGCGGCAGGCTGAGGTTCTGGGATATCAGGCTGTGGTGCTGAGCGCAACCATGCAGGGCGATGTGAAGAGTGTGGCCCAATTCTATGGACTGCTGGCCCAAGTGGCTGGAGCCCACCTCACTCCTCCTGGCACTGGAGCCTCCATGGGGGAGGATGAACAACTCCATGAGCTGGCGGCCGAGCTCCAGCTCCCAGACCTGCAGCTGAAGGAGGCTCTGGAGGTCGTGGCAGGGGCCAGGGGCCCCGTCTGCTTGCTGGCTGGTGGTGAGCCCACAGTGCAGTTGCAGGGCTCAGGTAGAGGAGGCCGGAACCAGGAGCTGGCACTGCGTGTTGGAGCGGAGCTGGGACAGCGGCCACTTGGGCCTGTTGACGTGCTGTTTTTGAGCGGTGGCACCGATGGGAAGGATGGGCCCACAGAGGCAGCTGGGGCCTGGGTAATGTCTGATCTTGCCAATCAGGCTGCCGCTGAGGGCCTGGATATGGCCACCTTTTTAGCCCACAATGACTCACATACCTTCTTCCACCGCTTCCAAGGTGGGGCCCACCTGCTGTACACAGGGCTGACGGGCACCAATGTCATGGATGTCCACTTCCTGTTCCTGCAGCCATGGTGATGGCATAGGTCATGTTTTGGGATTCCAGAGGAGGCCTATAAGGCAGTGTCCTGGGGCAGACCAGGGTTTGTCCCCCCCAGGGTCTCACCAGGCCTGAAGGCCCCTCCTCTCCCTGGCCCTGGTTGCCTGGTTGGCCCTTACAGCTCCCACTTAGGGCCTCTGCTTCACGTCCATTCCTCCAACCAGAGTGGCAAGATGGCAGCTCTTTTCCACCCCTTCCCACCATGGCAGGAGGTACCTCTGAGAACCAAGACAAGTCTTGGCCAGTTTTCTGTCCCCAGTATTCTCCCTAGGCGACCCCACTGCTGAGCACCTGAGCCTGATTTTCTGTGGGGTGAAGCAAGAAAGACTGAAAATAAAAAGGGCCAGTCTGCAGGGTCTCTGCACCTGCCCTCAGAGCAAGTACTTTCAGGGAGGTGCTGGGGAGGGAGTGGGCTGGGCTGCAGCCACATAACTGACCTGATGGGAATGATAACCCTAGGTGAACAGACACCCCAGAGAGGGCAGTCTGAGGACTGCAGTCTGGGAGGGAATGACCACCCATACAACAGTGACTCCCCAGAGGCATCCCTGCCCCGATCTCCAGCCTTTGCCATATGCCCTACTGGGTGCTTGCTTACTGCCTTCCACCAGGGTCATCCCTCCTGCTTTGGAGAACCCTTAGCCACAGACTGCACCATTTTTGGCTGAGCTGCCCTCTATCTAGGGGCCACCCCAGCCACATAGGACACTGGACCTATTTCCTTGTGCCAGTCCTTTTCCCAGGCTGAATACCCCCAGTTCCTCAGCCACTCCTTCCGGGACAGTCTTGTCCCTGGTTCCAGCCTTGCCATGGGGATCTCCACTGCTGGGGTGGTGGGTCAGAGCCGTGATGGCGTCTGGCAGCCCTCTGCCCCTCCCTCTGTTACAGCTGGTGGAGAAAAGGCCGGGGCGGGGAGCAATAGAGGAGGCCAGCAGCCTGTGCTCAGAGAGGCATGGACCACTGTCCCAGCTCTCCTTGGGCCCCCTTGCTCAGTATCCAAGCCCTCCGCTGGCCGCCCCCGCCGTGCGCCACGGCTCCAATCCCTATATGAGTGAGCAGTAGAATCACATAGGAATAAAAAGCCATAGAGAACAGCGAGGCCTGGGGCTGTTTCTGCTGGCCCCTCTGCCACCCCAGCCATCCTCTTCCTTCTAAAGGTGTGAGGGATTCTGGGCCAGAGCTGGCATGCCTTACCCACTTGGGTTCTGGACAGCCCACATGCAGCTGGTTCGTGACCTGGGGATGACACATCGAGCAGGCTGGGAATTGAGAGGGAGGTGAGCTAGATGCTGGGGCCAAGGAGGCTTAGCGAAGAGGGGAGTTTGTACCCCTATGTGATGCAGACTCACCTATTCCTTTTCTGTCCTGCGTGGGGTTTCTGCTGACCAGGTGTGGGAGTGGGGAAAGGGTGTCATAGTCTTAAGGGATATATAGTTTTAAGTGAGAAGCAGGAAGGCAGAGGCAGACTCCTGCATGCGCCAGACTGGGATCCACCTGGCAAGCCCACTAGGGGGCAATGTTCTGGCCATCTGGGGCCATTGCAACCAGAGCCGTTTTAACACCTGAGGCAAGGCCATGGTGCCATCCTCAGCGCCTGGGCCAACTTGCTCTGGTGGAGCCATGGCTGCGGGAGGATAAGAGAGAGAGAAGGGAGAGGGGAAAGGGTGGAGAAGCAGATGGGCACTTCTCCTGTGTACCCTGACTGGGAATCGAACCCAGAACATCCACACACCAGGCTGACACTCTACCACTAAGCCAAACAGCCAGGGCAGCCTTGGATATTGTCCCCATATGTCAGGGCCTGTGTTCGGGTGCTCCTCTGGCAACCTCTAGATATGCCCTGTCCATGCTTCAATCTTTGCTCTCAGGAGCATGAGTGTTAGCACTGGGTGTCAAGTTCCGGGCACAAGCAGGTTAGGAGGGCCGGGCTGAGGCAGGGATCTGTCTGCCATGTAGCCGACAGTGCATGTGTGCATGTTGGTGTTAGCATACCAAGAGGGGGGGGTGTACCCACATATACTCTGCACAAGAGACGCTGCTGCTTGTGCACATGGCTGTATACACACCTGCTGAGGGGTTGGGGGAGGGGGGAGCCTTGCCAGAGGCTCCCCCTGTGCCACCTTGGCCCCTCCCTTGTGTCTGGTTGTGGGGGCTGGGAGGTCAGGGGCTGGATTGAACCTGACCCATTAGATTTGCTTGTTTGGTACTCCTGAGATAAGAGACAATATATTTGACCTCAATCTAGAAAATATGAGGTAAACCCATGGTGAATGTTCAACGGGACTTATTATTGATTCCATAAATGTCGAGTGTGGGTCATAATAACTGCTCCTGTCTTGTGGCTCCTGGCTTCTGTCACTTCTGGCTCAGACTCCTGCTGCTCTTGCAGCAGCTTCATCTCCACCCCGACTTCCTCGCCCAGCTGAAGCTTGTGTAGGGTGCCTGGCACCCTTGACTGCTGCTGCTCTCACAGGCTCTTCCATCCTCTGAAATTGTCAGGAACTAACAGCAGCTGGACAGTGAGCCTGGATAACCCCTAGGTGTCGGTTAATCCAAATTTCTTTGTTTTATAGCTGGAGAAATAGAGAAGGTGGCTTGTCTAGGGCTACACAGCAAGTCTACTACAGAACCAAAATTAGAAACTGGTTGGGACCCATGTGACCATCCTCCCTTTGGGGCTCAGAGATCCTAGGTGCCAGCGAGGGCTTAGCCAGAGCAGGGGATCTGCCCCTACCTCCCTGCTGCACCTCAAGGGCTTGGGGATGGTGACACAACCACACTTGGTATCTCTAGGGATTCATAAATCAGATTTGTCAGACCCTCTGGCTCAGGTTTCACAGCTCTGTTATGTGTGTGATTTGGTAGGGAGCCATGTGCAGTTGGGTGGTGGGCTCATAAACAAAGGTGTGTGTCTTCATCTGTATGCATGTCTGTGTATGTGCATGGGGACATGTGTGGGCATGTGTGTGTCCATTTGAACCCATAGCCAGTCATTGAGCTGTGCTCTGCTCCACCCCAGGATAGGGACACATGGTTTGGTGTAGTTCGAATGTTGGGGATAAGGTGAAGCAAGTTGGACCAAGAAGCCATAAAGGTTTAGAGAGGACAGTTGGCGAAGGGCCTTGTGTGTCTGGCCAAGGGCATCAGACTTCACATTGACGAGTGACAAGCTTCATGAGAATATTTGGCAAGGCATGACGCCAGGAAACTGTTTTCGGACTTTGATGCCGAGGTCTTCCTTCCTGTAGGGATGAGGAACAGGGCATGCAGAGTGAAGGAGGTGTCACAGGTGGGGAAGAGGTACCTCCTCAGGCTCAGGAATCCCCTTCCTACCTCCCCTTGCCTTCCCCTCTGCAGCATTATCCCAGCAGCCTTCAACCAGCCTAAAAAATCCTTTAAATGCCCTTTGGAAGCAAGGCTGGAAGTCCTGGCTCAGACCCTCTGGAGTAACCTAGCCCCTCTTTTCCTCGGAATGCCATTAGAGTCTTGAGAATTTAGGAGGCAGAGAGGCTGGACAACTGGTGGACACTTTGGTGAGCATAGGTACCTAGCTGTCATCTAGGCACTCACTAGATTCTTATCTTGGCCTTAGTTTTCTCCTCTGTCTAATGGGGACAACATCCTTGCCCTGCTCACCTCCCTGGGAATGTGTCAGCAGCAGATGGATCAGATTAAGAAACCTGTGCTAGTGGGGTGTGGGGGGGAGGCCTCAGGGAGGAATGAAAAGACGGGAGATAGGTGCTGAAGGAGAAGCTCTTCCAAGGAGAAGCTCAGGGAGCCCTGCGGTCAGGAAAGCCTCCTTTGTCCAGGCAGTGCCAGGCTTAGAGCCAGTGAGACCTGGTGCTATTCACTAAGGCCAAGCAAGTGACTACTGCCCTCCAGTTCTGGGCTGGCACTAGCAGGGTGTGGTATTTGAGTCTTTAATGGCTGCTGGGGTGCACAGAGCCCTGGGAGGTCATGGAGCCAATGGAAGGGCCAGTGGTCAGCTGGAACTAGAATGAGTTAACCCAGCTTGGGGGAGAGTCTCCTTATGTCTCAGAAAAGGAGCAGGGCAGCCTGATTTCTCTGGATCTGAACCATGTGAGGGACATGATGAGGCTTGGACCCAGTTATGAAGACCTGGCTTTATCCCAGGCCAGGACTTTTTCGAATGGGGGGGTGAGAAGATTTGGGGTGTGCTAAGGGAAGACTGAGGCGTATGGATGTGGGGACACTGACACACCTTGAGAGGTGGGGAAGCCAATGGCTTAGGTAGGCTGCCACGTGAGAGACGGGGCCAAGGAATGGTAGTGCGCTGTGCTCAGGCCAGGAGGGATGACCTTTCTCCCTGAGACAGGGCTGTCTGAGGGTCAGCCCCTCCCTGGGTAACCACTGGGGGGGGGGGCTTTGAGGCTTTGCTCTCCCACTTTCCCTGGCTCAGGCTGCCCTTGAGCCTCTAGAGGCTGGATGGGGTAGGCTAAGGAAGGACCACTTTGGCCCTTGAGCCTCAATGCCCACATCTCTGATTCCACCTCCATCTAGGAGGGGTTGCTTCCTGCTCGGATGAGGATGCTCTGTCCAGGGAAGAGGGTGAGGGAGAGGCAGGCCCCAGGAACAGGTGCCCCATTCACCCAGTCCAGGGGAAACAAATGCTTATCACTACCCACTATGATCTTGTCCACTGCTGGCTCCCTGCGGGTTCAGGGAGCTATAGGACCTTGCTCTACCATGGACAGATAGCCAGGGGCTAGCCCCCCAAGATACACCCCATTGGGAAGTTTTCCCCTGGCCGGTCTCCCCACATCTCCGGCTCTCCTCTGGCAGCAGGTAGGGCCATCCTGTTTGCCTCTGAGGAAAAGTGAGCAATACACTGTCCTCATCAGCTCTGCTGCTCCATACCCAGCTTCAGCTGAGAAGGGGGCTGGGCTCCTGGTCATGGCTGCTGCCCCTGCCACCCACTCCCACCCACCTGTCCCAGCTTCAGTGTCTGATCCCCTCCAAGCTCTGGGTCAGCTCCAGTAATCAAACTTGTAGCCTCACTCGAGAGCCAGGGCTTTTCCTCTGCTTGTCCCCCAACCTGTAACCCTTCCTGCTTATCTAGCTCAGTTCACCCCAGGAAGCTGACCCAGAGAACTTCTGGGCTCGGGCCTGAAACCCTACTATTTTGCAATCTGCATAAAGCTGTCCTAGGGACCCTGTCTGGGGAAGCTGGTCAGAGACCCCTAGGGGAGGGAGAAGTGCCCCTCCCCCATATGGCTCTGTGAGTTTGGTGGTCATTAGCTTGGGGTGAAAGCAGCCAGCCTGTGTCGAGGACAGATCTCTCCTCTGCCTACACCCCCACCTGGGCAGTGGGAGCAGCCCAGCACATCCCTATCCAGCACCCAAAACCCCAACTAAGGATAAGCACTTGTAAGGGTCACGGCCCCACTGACAGCACCACAGCCAGCCAGCGGCAGGATTCGGCGCCCCAGACTCCACGACAGGGCAAACACTCAAACCTTCAGGAGAAGCTGTTTCAGGCAGCCCAGCCTCCGCCCACCTTGTCAAGTCCCCTTGAGGGTCTCCCTCAGCCCAGGACCACCCACAGAAGCCAGGCAGCAGGGCCGCCTGTTAGCTCTCTGGTAGCTTTGCTCACCCTCCAGTCCACCCAGGCCAACTGGCTGCCCCCCTGCCCTCCGCCCTTACTGACCACTGGGGCATCTGCAGCTGGTACTCTGACTGCGGCTCCCCTGCCCTGAGCAGAGAAGCAGCTCAGCTGGACTGCCCACTCTCTCCACCTGCCTGCCCCCCAGAGCTCCGGCTGCCCTGCCTGGTGGTCCGGATCCCGTGGCTCACCTCAGTGGCGCTGTCTCCTCACCAGAGGCACTGCGGTGTGGGAACTGTCCCGAGGAGCCGGTTCTCAGCTGAAACAAAGAGGTGGGGGAGAAAGAGGGGGGCAGCGGGAGAGAGAGAGGGTGAGTGAGCAGACGAAGGAGTGGAGACTGGTGGGGGAGAGACAGGAGAGGATGAGAGAGAAGAGGGAGGGGCTGGAAACGTGTGCAAGAGATAAAGCCTGATTCCCTGGGACCGAAGGGCCAAGAACAGAGGGATGAGGAAACGGGGAGGGGAGGGAGGAGGTAAGGGGCCAGACCTAGAGAGCAGAGATTGTTAGAGGGGTGGACAAGGGGCAAGTGAGGGGGCGTGGGCAGGAGAGGGAGGGGTGAGAGGCAGGGCTGCAGGGGCTAGCAGCCGGGCTGGGAGGCTGGGCTAGGCTGGGTGGGCAGGGCCACCCCACCACTGTCCCAAGCCAGGCAAGGCACTTGAGTGAGCAAAAAACCATGAAGGGGAGTGGCAGGGGGAGGTGAGCAGCCAGGCCAGCAGGAAGGCACTGGGCTGGTGGGCTGGCAGAAAGGACAAGGGCCAGGGACAAAGGCGGGAGAAGAACAAAGGTGTCTGAATGAAAGAATTGGCCCCTGCTGACCTCTGGGTGCCGCAGTCTGGAGCGCCCTAGCCAGTCTCCTGAACGGAAGGCATGTCTACTCTGGGGCAATCCAGGCTCTGAAGTGGCAGCCTGAGGTCAGGGGGAGAGGGGCTGAGCTGAGATGGGCAGAAATCCCCTTCGTTCCGTGAGAGCTGGGAACACACCGTCAGTGACCGCACATCCGAATGCTGGAGATGGGGTCTGAAGCTGGACTAAGAACTGGGGAGGGAAGTCCCCGTTTTAGGGAAGAGCATGTGGGGCCCAAGGGAGGAGAAAAGGCTGGTGGGTGCAATGGGCAAGGGGAGGATGAGAATGAAGGGAGTGGGGAAGCAGAGCATAGGGAGGCTGCAAGGGGTGGGCCCAGCGCTGTCGCCCCTTAACAAGCCTGTAGAGAGCCCGCTCCACACCCCACAATTCTCAGGCTGCCTAATGAAGGATGGAATAATGAACCACTTCCCTGCTGCCGCCCTCCTGCTGCTAGGTGCTGCTGTGACAGGCGAGGCACCAGGGCGGTCAGCTTGAGCAACTGGGTGGGAGCCTGTGTTGCTGCTGGGGGCAGGGGACTTAGGGTGGCCTTGCCGGTAGCTGTCCCATCCCTTTCTACTCCAGGGCAGTTTCCTGGGCAGGTCCAGTCTCCTCTCATGCTCAGAGGCATAGGAGGCCTTCCTAAGCTTCTGACCAAGCAAGTTCCCTTATTGTCCCACTGGAGACTCCTCAAAGAAGTTCCAAAGTATCTACATTCCCTGGAGAGCAGAGAAGAGGGAGGAGCTGTGGGTCGAGCCTGGAACTATGACTGGGAGAGGGAGAAAGTCAATCCCCATTCCGCCCTGCTCCATTCCCCTTAGACTCTGCCTAACCCAACTCCCTACCAATCCTCAGGGAAGCCCTCTGGACCCCACCAAGCAGGGCGCATCAACCCAGCGGCCAATAGACCAGCTGCCTTCTCTTGTAGCCTGGAAACCCATGAAAAGAAAGGATGTTCTTCCCTTCCTTCCTTCCCTCCCTCCCTCCCTTCCTTCCTTTCTTCTTCTACTTTTTATTTAGAAATAATTCAAAACTTACAGGAAAGTTATCAGAATAAGAATAGTATGACATCCATATACCCATTGGCCATATTCAGTTATTGTTAATATTTTGCCTCATTGCCTCACTTTCTCAATACACACACACATACACACATATGCACACATTTGCACTCTGTGTGTACAGTCATACATAATTTTTTCCTGAGCCATTTGAGAGGAAGTTGCAGATGTTACAGCTGAAAAGACAGTTTCTTATCTGTTTCTGTCTCCTAGATCCAGGCATTGGAAGCCGAGACCAGGTTATGTGGGATGAATGAAAGCCTGGGACAGACAACGGATGAGTAGATGTCGTTTCTTGGAAGCCTGAGGCATGGGAACTGGAGGGGCTTGGCCAAGGCCACCTTGGAAGTTGGGCGGTTTAGGGCTAGATCCCACAGCCCTCTCATTTTTTTTTTCTTCCTTCGAGCCTGGGAGGCAGAGAGCCGTTGCCCACCAAAGTGAGCATGTGTTGTTTGCCGGGTGTGGAGCTGCAGCATATGTCTGTGGAGATGACAGCAGATGGGCGGGGTGGCGCTGGGAGAGCGGGGTGCCCGCACTGCGGCCCTGTGCACACGGGAGGCTGGGCGCTACCTGGCCCTGAGGGGGCTTGAGAAGACAAGCTCCTAGAGGCCCTTGCAACAGTGCCAGAGACTTGACCTCTTGCCTTTGGGAGCCTCCCCACAGCCCCGTGAGGGACAGGGCATGCTGATCAGCTCAGAGAGGGCAGGATGGAAGCCCTGGTCCTACTGGGGCTTGTGTAATGCTTCCTGACACAGGCTGGCACTCCTCTGTGTTTCCCACTCCCCAAAATAGGTTGGAGTCCCATGTGGAGGTTGTCTGTCATATGGCTGCTTTCTTATCCCTCCTAACCGCCACCTGAAGGTTACGGTTAGGAAGTTCGGCATCTAAAAATCACACTGGGGGCCCTGGTCAGGTAGTTCAGTTAGTTAGAGCGTTGTCCCAGTACACCAGGGTTGTGGTTACGACCCTGTCAGGGCACATACAGGAACTAACCAATGAATGTATAAATAAGTGAGACAACAAATTGATGTTTCTCTCTCTCAAATCAGTTTAAAAAAAAAATCAAACCTGTAGAGATGATCTGAGCTCTGAAGCCCCGATGTCCTCTTTCCCTATAGTTGAAGTCCTCTTTCTGGAAGCCCTCCAGACTTCTTCAGGTTATCCCACTTCACCTGGCTTCTGGGGAATGTCAGCCCTGTTTGTTCCTTTACTGGTTGACACTGACTTAGCTCTCACAGCCTAGGGCTTTGCTCGGGCCATCAGCCTTTCTCCCTCCCACTGCCCCAGCCAGGGCATGTAACTGATGTCCCAAACCTGAATGACAGTGGCTCGATTAATCCTGCTAGCACATTGAGTCCCTCTGATGCCGCTGTGCCTAATGTGTCTGAGAGTTCATAGGCTCTGGGCTGGCTGAGGTGGGGGTGAGCAAGGGGACCCACCTGAGAGAGGAAAAAGGCTTGTTCAAGACCACAAGTCTGTCAGGGCAAAAGAAGGTCTCCAACTTGGATCACTGACCACCTGTTCAGCACCTTCTTCCTCTTTTGTCCAGGGTGGTGGCCAAATATCCTCACCTGAGTGACCACAGGACCTGCTAAACTAAGGGAGAAATATCCCCTCATCCCTTTTTTTTATTATTTTAAAAATTTATTGATTGATTTTGAGAGAGAGAGGAAGGGAGAGAGGAACACTGAGCTGTTCCTGTACATGCCCTGACTGGGGATCGAACAGGCAACCTCTGCACTTCCAGACAATGCACCAACCAATGGGGCTGTTCAGCCAGGACCCCCTTTATCCTTGTTCATCCTCCCTCCTGCACCTGTTACCCCCAACCCGTTCATATGACACCCCAGGGGATATTGGCCTCCTCTCCCCCTGCCCATCCCCCTGAAGAGATTTCAGTCAATTAGCACATACAGTATTTACTTAATTAGAGTAATAACATAATTAGTGTAACGTGGACTCTATCACATGGCTTCAACATGCAATTAGGAGCCGTCAGTGGGAGGCAACATTGTGGAAATGCTTGTTCAATTTTGGTTCTAGCATGGAGGCTGCAGCAGCTGCCTCTGCTTGGGAGGGAGGCGGGAGCGGCGGCTGTGTGTACGTACATGTGGGGTGACTGCTGGCAGCTGACAGCCAGTCTAGGACAGGCGAGTCAGTGGGGACAGAAAGGTAGCTTCCAGGGCGGATGGAGTCCCTAACCAAGCCTCTCCAATCACATGCGGACATCATCACCCCCCACCACCCTGGGGCAGGGCAGGGGCCCTGGCTTGGTTGGGGTGGCTGAGACTGGGGCCTGAGTGCTCTAGGTCTTCTTGCTCCATTAGCAGGCTGTCTCTGCTTTCTTCCAGGTTTTGCTGCTCACAGGAGTCACTGGTCTTACATGGTGACCCTACAGGGCCACAGACTAGAAAGTCTGAGATGACTACTCTTGTCCTTATGGACTAGTGGGGAAACTGAGGCTCAGGACAAGAAAAGTGGTAGATATCATTGTGGGGCAGCTGTATTCGGTTTTCTCACTGGTTTACCAGCTGTAAGCCCCTTGCCTGATTAGTACGTGAGCATGTGGCTTCGCCACATGTGTATGGCCCATATAAGGCTATGGGTACTTGTGCTCAGGGGGATTGCAGATGCACGGATTGCCTGCCCGCCACTGTGAGGGGCCATTTTGCTGTTTGTTTGCCTGAGAGGTGGTTTCCCCTGCCTCTGTGCTTCTCTGCAGCTGTGAGACTTTAATAAACAAATGGCCCAACACTTTCCGGCTCCATAGTTTTTCTACCGTCTGCCCGAATCCAATGTGAACCTATCTGGCCTCGGCCACTGGCATTACATCTGGCATAGTGAGCAGGGTTCAGAGCAGATGGGTATAGAGCCACTGACACCCTTGAAGGGTGGGGTAGAGGAGTAGTCGCTGTTCTCCAGCATATGGTTCTCAATGGCTAGTGTTTTGGGGGCTGTAGTCTGGGTGTTTCTTACAGCCCTGCGAGAGGAAACAGAAAGCTCTGTGCAAGAGGCAGCCCAAGGTCGAAAGCTCCACGACAGACTATGGACTGAGTGGCAACAATGGCACGAGCTGGAATGGTCACTGGAGAGAGAGCTGCCCATCTGAGAATTGCGAGTCAGACTGCAGGCTGAGAACCAGTAACAGTGTGAACTAGAGTGAGCACTGGAGAGGGAGGCTGACTGGGTTTAGGAGTTGCATTATGAGGTGCAAGCTGAGCACCAACGTTGCCTGGAACTGGAGTGGTCTCTGGACAAAGAGTTATGTGTTCGCAAGTTGCAGTTTGCCCTGGAAGCTGAATGTTGGCAGCAACATCTGTTGGAGAAATACTGTGGGTTCAGGAGCTCAAGAGTCAGCTTCAGGCTGAGAACCAGCAGCCACAGGAGCCAAAGCCAGCACAGAAGACAGAGCTGCATTCTTGCCAATGGAGTGGCTCTGAGTCAGAGGGAGCAGGTGTTTCTGCCTCCCCCTCTTCTGAGGGGGAGGCTCAGGCTGCAACTGCTGTTGACAGACTCAGAGCCTGGCCGGTAGTCACCAAGAAGGTAAAATCCCAGAAGCAAAGAGTCCCTCAGAGACAACCACAGCCTCCTCCACAGATAGTGGAGCACTCTGTGGTCTGGCCCTACACCCAGGCAGAGCTGATGGAGTTGGGAGTGCAATTCAGGCAGAAACCCACTGAGCCCCTGGCAGCCTGCTTGGTGTGACTGTGGGATGTAGGGAGTGGATGGCATCATGCTCTCCGGAACAGAGATGGATCATAAGGCTGTGAGGGCTGCTGCCCATGCTGCCCCCGCTCCTAACAAGGGAAACGAGCCTGTGAAAGTTACCCAAATACAGATACGGGTTGATTTGATTGTGGCCGGGCACATAGAGAGAAATTAGATGGCAAGCCTAATAAAGTCTTTTTTTTTCTTTTATTTTTTTTACAGGGACAGAGAGAGAGTCAGAGAGAGGGATAGATAGGGACAGACAGACAGGAACAGAGAGAGGTGAGAAGCATCATTAGTTTTTCGTTGCTGTCGCAACACCTTAGTTGTTCATTGATTGCTTTCTCACATGTGCCTTGACCACGGGCCTTCAGAAGACTGAGCAACCCCTTGCTGGAGCCAGCGACCTTGGGTTCAAGCTGGCGAGCTTTTGCTCAAACCAGATGGGTCCGCGCTCAAGCTGGCGACCTTGAGGTCTCGAACCTGGGTCTTCCACATCCCAGTCCGACGCTCTATCCACTGCGCCACCGCCAGGTCAGAAGCCTAATAAAGTATTGTTGGAGCTTTGGCAGCAGCTTGAGTCAAAACAGAGGTTCCAACCACTGAAAAGGCGGGGAAGTGGGTGGCTCTCGCATCTGCCAGGAAAATGGCTGGTGTTCAGGCCACAGGATCCCCAAGACCTGTTGTCCCAGTTTGAATAGGGGGAAGGGCAAGAGACCAGTCCGACAGGGACAGATCGGGGCCAGATGCCCCATGTGAAATTGGTAATCCACTGTTGCCTTCTGATGTGCAGCAGGTGCTGGCATCAGAAGGTAATAGGTGCTTTTTTTTTACAGCAGCAGCAGGTAAGAGAACTGTTAAGGCACAGGCCTTGAATATGTTTTACCTCTCCAGGCCCTGTGAGCTTGAGCTTGTTGAGCGGTTTGGATGGGGCTTGTGGCAATGGACAGCACACTGTGGAAAGGTGCTGAGGTCAGTTAATAAAGAGCTGTATGGCTAGTTGCCTGTAATGGAACTTTACCTTGATGATTTGTACAGACAGCTGGACTGTCTATCATAGACTGACTCTTGGACAGCAACCAGAGGTGGGCACTGGCTCCTTGGATGGATGGGCATGTTTCTCATGGACAGTACTGTGAGAAACCCTGATGGGGGGCCCGTGGCACCTGTGGAGGCCCTCCTGCACTGGTCCTCATCCAGCTGCAGAGGTGCACCAAAGGCACTTTACGGTTTCCATGGACACATCCCTGGACTATACAGGCCCTCTTACCTCCCATGGGGTAGGGAGTTGGAGGGGGGCCTCCAGGTCACATCCTGGGCAAAGTGCTCAGGGAGACATTGTGAAGGACACCTTTGTAATTATTGGTGTAACTTTTGAGGTGCTATAGTCTGTTTCCTGTCATGTAGATTGTGAAACAAGCAACCCTAAAGGGGTGGAATGTGGGGCAGCTGTGTTAGGCTTGCTGTTTTACCAGCTGCAAGCCCTTTGCCTGATTAGTGCGTGAGCACATGGCAGCACCACGTGTGTATGACCTGTATAAGGCTATGGGTGCTCGCGTTCAGGGGGATTACAGATGTACAGGTTACATGCCCGCCACTGTAAGGGGACATTTTGCTGTTTGCCTGAGAGGGGTTTCTTTTGCCTTTGTGCTTGTCCTCCGTTGTGAGACTTTATTAAACTGAATGGCCCAACCCTTTCCGGCTCCACAGTTTTTCTACCATCTGCCGAATCCAACGTGGACTTGCCTGGCCTTGGCCACCAGCATTACAATAATCGTGGCAGTGCTGACCCTAAAAACGCAGCTCAATGTGTCTAGAGATGCCTCACACCCAAGCAAGTCATCCTCAGGTGGAGGGAGGTCTCCTGAAACCCTTCTCCCTGCCTCAGTTCCCCTGTGTGAAAAGAGAGAGTCTATGTCCATAGTCTCAGGTATCCTGGGTCTGTCTAGAGCCCGTGCAAAATGGGACCCAAAGAACTTGACATCTGTATTCCCTCCCTCCAAATTATATCGTCATAGCTATACATCTCTTTTGTGTCCCATCTGTGCCCTACCTGAGGGTTAGGGGGAGATAGCTCTGACTGGCAATTCTGTGTGCCCCAGTCTGGGCCCCTGCCCTTCTGAACTGGGTAACCCCTGTCTCCTGTCTGGGAGGCCTGGGCTCTGCCCTTTCCACTCTGGTGTTCCATCTTATACTCCATAGCCCTGCTCTTCTCCAAGCACTGCAGGGCATGGGAGGTAGGGGTTTCAGTACACAGCTGATGAGGAAAGAAGCACTTCGGGGTAGGACTAGTGTGAGCAGAGGCCAGGAGGCCAGAGTAGAGTAGGATATGGGGACACCAAGCTGAAGTGTGACTTGCTTGACTGGGCCCTGGGGAGCTCAAGAAAGGGGGTGGGGACTTTGGTCGTTTGAAGGAAGGTCAAAGCATTCCCTCAACATCCATTCAACAAAAAGTCCCTATTGTGTGCCAGGCATATGGTATCCTAGGCTAGGGATTCAGAAGGGGCTAAGAGAAAGTAAATCATTGGGCCTGTGTTGCCTGTTCTTTTTAGTCATGGGAGACAGGAAAACAAGAGCAATGTCATGCGGGTGCCATGCAGAAGATCCTCACGGGGGGCTATGCTAGGAGATTGGGCTGGGGGGTGGGGGGCCAGGAAAATCTCCAGTGACATTTAAGCCAAAAGCTGAAGGAGCTAGAGCTCGGGGAAGAGCATATAGGCAGGAGGAGCAACAAGGCCCTAGAAGCACTGAGGGGCCGGCTACATGATGGGGCAAGGAGGAGAGAAAGGATGTGATGAGACCAGAGAGGTAGGCAGGCACTGTAGGTCAGGCTGAGGCCCATGGACCTTATTCTGTGTGGAACAGAAAGTCATTGGAGGGTTTTGAACTGAGAGTGATTTTTATTTATTTATTTTTATTGATTTCAGTGAGAGAGGGGTGGGGGAACATTGAGCTGTTCCTGTATGTGCCCTGACTGGGGATCAAACTAGCAACCTTTGTGCTTTGGGACCATGCTCTAACCAACTGAGCTATTCAGACAAGGTCTGAGAGTGGTTTTTAAAAATCACTGTGGCAGCTGTGTGGAAACTGGATGGTGGAGGCTGGAAGACCAGGGCAGGGCTGTCTGTCAGATAGGAAATGATGGTGGCCAGGGCTGGGGTGCCCGCTGGGATGCGGGAAGAAGTTGGCATCCAGGGTGCTGTTTGGAAGCAGGACTCCTGCAAGTTGGCTGTGGGGTGTAAAAGAGGGTTGTCAAGGCTTTTCAGTTCCAGGCTTGAGCACATCAGCCAATGCTGTGGCCATTTGCAGAAAAGGGAATGCTGGAAAGGGCTGGCCAGTATAAGGGAAATTGAGGGCCAGGTAGGGTTGGAGAAACTAAGCAAACAGTCGTCAGGTTTATGTCTGGAGTTCCAGAGAGAGGACTGTTCTCCAGGGAGAGAGGGTGATCCATCTTTAGCATACATGCAAGAGCCAAAGTCCCCCACCAGTCCCAGGAACTCAGAGATCCAAATGAGACAAAGCATCTAGAGGCCTGCAGGAGGGCCAAGGCCAGAGCCAACTGGAAAGGACCCCACTCTCATGCCTCCTTCATAGCCCCCAGTGAGCCAAGACCACCTCACCCTGCTCCAAAGCTGATCAGACAAATTTGGCTTTTCTGAGCCAAGGCCCAACTATGGGTTGAAGGTATTGCCATGGAAATCCTGGAGGCCAACTATCCAGGTGCTCCTCTGCCCACTTTAACCTGGCCTAGTGTGGGAAGTGCTAGAACCCACCCTGACAGAAGCCTGTCAAGGCTTAAAAGTCTTCTTCAGAGTGTCTGGGGACCTCCATCACCATAGGTCAGCTGTGTGTCCTCAGGCAAGCCCCTTACTTTTCTGAGCCGGCTATCCATCAGAGACAGTTGGGGAATAACTCTCTGAGTCCCTCCTCCCCTGTCAGAGGTCTGTGAATGCAAAAGCCAGCCAGATCATGCCTGCCACGTCCTCAGCACAACCCAGTGTGGACTCAGCTCCAGCTGAGGCAGGGCAACCGAAATGATGGTGCTTGAGGGGGGAGTGTATTCCCATAGGTATGGACCTTGGCCCCTGTTCACCCCCCACTCTCAGATTGTCAGCTCTTCTGGGGCCTACTCCTGGCACACAGGCATCACTCCTGGGTGTCCTTTCTGCTAGGGACCGGAGATGGCTGCCACTGCCACCGCCAGCCATCCTCCAGGACCCACACTCTTCCATACAAGCACATTAGGGGATAATTAAGTAAAAATAGGCTTTCCAACCAGTGTAGCTCATTAGGGCTTAATTAAGTTAATTAGTTCCAGGTGTGAATGGCGAGGCTCAAGTGAGGCAGCGGCTGTTTGCTGTAATTGCATTTTCACAGAAGCAGTGGTGGTGGTGACAGTGATGCTGGTGGCAAAAGCCTGGAAGTCAGCCAGGGAGCTCAGAAGGCTGCCACTCAGCTGGGAGGGGAATGTAGCAGCTGAGCAGGCCAGGGACCACCCATGGAGAGCAGTATGGAGCTTCAAGGTCAGCCAGGCCCAGGGAAACCTACTGCACTCAAATGTGCTCCCTCCCTCTCTGCACAGGTGTCAGAGGGGGGGAGGGTGTTGTACAAAGCCATCAAAAGACATCTTTCCCTCTGGCTGAGCAGGGAGGCTGGAACTTTGGATTCTCTCAAATCCCATCTTGGTCCCAGGAAGACTGTAAAAGGACTTTGCTGAAAGGGAATATGTGACTTAGAGGCAGTAGTGAGAACTCACAAGTCTGGGGTCTCTGCAGAGGACCTACTGGTCCCATCAGTTTCTTGCTCCAGACATCTTCCCAAACCCAGTTCTTGCCTCAGCTTCTACACCCAGCTGATCCTGACAACTTGCCTGTGTGGGACGTCGTCCCAGCCTTGGTCACACTCCCATTTATCCATCTATTCGGCTGTCACTCACTGAACATCTTCCCTGTGCCAGGAAGCTGGGCCAGGGCTAGGGACATAAGGCTGGACAAAACAGGTTGGAGCCTGCCCCATGGTGCCTTTGGTCTCTCTGAGAAGGCAAACACCCTAATGGCCTTGGCTATACAATACAGTTTTGTAATGGCTGTGGGAGCACAGGGGGCCCGGCACAGAACTGGAAGGAACGATGTCTGTGCTGAGGTGAATATGACCCAGGTGGGGGGGGGCTGGCCCCTGGTGAGTGGCAGGAACTAAACAAACCTCACTCTGGCTGGAGAACAGGACAGGTGCCAAGTGGGGAAAATGAGGGCCCAAATCAGGCAGGACTGAGGGGGCCCTGGACGATCTAAGCAGGGCTACTGGGTAGAAAAGGGACTGGTAACTGGCCCTGGGAGGCCAGGGCTGCTGCCGTGGATCTGTAGATGAGCGGCTGAGTGTGAGGGATGCTTAGCAGAGCTAGTATCAGCCCCCTAGGGAGGAGCTTTGGGGGCTGGGCTCTGAGATGTCCTCACAGGGCTGGGACTAAGGTGAGGGAAGGGAAGTGCCTAGGATAGAAAATTTGAGGTGCTTACTCCCAGCCTTGTGTTCCCACCTGTGCTCTGTCCCTGGTCCTCTGAGATTTCTCACCAAGAAAGACATCTCAGAAAGTGTAAGCCACCCCTGGAGACAGGGCAACAGGGGGATAGTTCTGGGCAGAGTGTCCCTACCCTCTCCTTCAGTCCCTTGCTGGGGTGTGCTGGCTTCTCTGTACCCTTCAGGGCTGGGTTGGGGTTGGGATTGATACCTTAGGTCATACACGCTCTGGTCATACCCCATCCAGCTTCTCCTTCATGACTCATGAGAAGGAGCTCCCTGCCACCTGAGCAGCCTTGGCTTATGCCATTATAAAAAGTTTTTCCCTGAGCCCAAATCTGCCTTGCACTATCTTTTACCTAACAGTGGCCTCAGCTCTGCTTGCTACTCTTCCTCACACCTCTGGTGAGTCTGCTGATCTCCTTTCCCAAAACAGCTTAACTTCTCTGGGCTAGTGCTAGGATTAAATGACATAATGTGCATAAACCCTGTGACATATGCTAATTCTTCAATAATGGGTTACTAACCCATAACAATGAATAACTACAGAGGTGGACACTGTCCTCCTCCTGGCATGGGCTGCCCCGTGGTGCCGCTCCAGCTCAGGCTCAGTACTAGGCCCCACTGCTGCCCCTCTCATATCCAGCGCAGATGCAGAGCTAATCCCAGAGGGAGATGGTCATGGGGAAGAGGAAGTGACTTCTCTTGAGATGGCCCAGAGTCTTGATGTGGGGACTGCCCTTCTTGTTTAAATCAGTTCTCTGCTCAGTAGTCACTCCAGTTGCAGACACAGCCTCAGCCCCTTCACAGTGCCCCCAGCTCCCCAAGTCTCATTCAGGGGCAGCAGTGGGGGCTGAGAACGGGGGATGCAGACCCACCCTGACTGAGATAGATGTCTGCCTGAGTTTTGTCTGGGGCATGTCACCAGACTCCAACATATCTGTGTGCCCATGTGCTGGGGGTCAGTCCTGAGCCTGAGGGGCCTGACAAGCCCCAGATCTCTGGAGCATGGCGGATCCTGCAGCAGCTCACGCCAACAGGCTAGGCTTCTTCCAGTGGGGGTGTCAGAAGGAGGGATGACCTTGGGGCTCAATTTGCACTTGCTTTGGTGGTCTAATGCCTTGAGGTCCTGGGTCCCCAGCAGGCTTGGCTGTGCCACTTGCTAACTATGGTGCGATCAAGCCAAGGCCCAGCTTTGCTCTTTGCCTCAGTTTCCCCAGTTATATAGGGGAATTAATCAAATTCTGGGTTGGCCCATGTTCTCTGCTTCCCAGAGTCACAGTGCCCCAAGGGAGAGGGGTTGTTCACAGCTCCACTTGCAGGAGGAGAAATGAAGTTCAGAAAGGGGACAGGAGGATGTGGGCCCTGGCCACTCCCAGCCCTACAGACCCAGCTCTGAGGGTGTGGTCAGCCACGAGGGGAGGAGGCTGCAAAGCCTAGCCTTTGGGTCCCCAGTTTTCTTCCACCTGCCCTCCAGCCCCCTCCATTGCCACTCACCATTCTGCCCCAGCTGAGTGTGTCCTGAGGCAAGGCCCCCTTCTCCATACCCCCAATTATGACTGGTCCACAAAAGCTGGACTGTGGCCAGACAAAGGGATAAGGATGAAAGTGCTGGTTGTCATGACAACCTGGTTGTTGCTGGGGCCCAGGGGAGGGGCTTGGCTGTGTGCCTGAGTGCAGGCATCTGGACGACCTCTGAGCATCAGCCAGGGTGGCCCAGGGGCTCACAGGAATCCCCCTCCAGAGCCGATCAGCTTCACCCCCTCCATGGCAGCACCTGCTCCCTGGGTCTCCCCTGGTGGCCCCATTATCCTGCACCTGTTACCCCCCACCACCACACCTGCTCCCCAGCCCAGGCACCCTCCCCAAGGCAATACCTTCTGATCCTCAGGCCCCACTGCCTTCTCTGACAGCCAGCCAACAGGGGCTGTGCAACCAGGATGGGTAGCTGGGAGGACCCCAGGCAAAAGCAAAGGGACCAGCTGCCAAGCCAGTTCTGCCTGGCCAGCTGTGTGTGTGCCCTTGACAAGGCCTTTACTTCAGAGCCTCAGTCTCTTGACCTGTAAAATGGGGGCAGCCATTCCCGCCCTCGGGTCCTCCAAGAGTTGTTTCATCTGCTTGGAAGGAGATCTGAGATGTGGATGTTCCGAGAGCTGATTCAGGATGGGCAGAGAGGTTGCAATGAGAAGATGGAAGGGGCTATCTCAAGCCCACCTGTTAGACTGCTTGGAGACCTGAAGCCCTTCTGCGCACTTACTAATCACTGCTTGAAGGAAGAGACAGCATTTCCTAGAGGCCCCTCAGGGTGCAGGGGAACTGTACAGGGGACCCATCAGTGCCAGGTTCTTGAGTGGTATGTCAGGAGTACTGGGAAAAGGAGAGGGCACTGCTGTGAAAGGGTGGCCTGGGGAATCTCTGGGGATCCAACAATCCAGTTCAGATGGAAAAACTGAGATTCTAGGAACTATCCGTGTCTGCTCTCTGATATGCCCCACCAGGTGCGGAAGAAACACTAGGGGGCAGGAGAAATGGGAGACCCTGGCAGATGCCCCTCCTCCTCCAAGAACGGGAAGGGGATTCCCATGGCAACTGGTCCACATCCTAGCTGCTTCCTAAGCCTTGCAGGACAACCCCAGTTTCCTGCACTACCCTGCTGTGACCTTGGTGAGGCCCGTCCCTTCTCGCCCTTGCCATCGCCACCGCAGTTTGCTGACCTGGAGGATGGGAGCAGTTGTCAAGGGGACAGTAACCCCAGCTGCTGCCCTAGCTGTTTGAATGCCTCCAGTTCGTTGCATGTGGGCCACTGCGGCTGCCCTACCTCCGAAAATGAGGAATTCCCTCGCTTGAGCAAACCACACTCCATCACAGAGGGCTGGTGAGGGCAAAGCATTTGCCAGGAACGGAGGTATTTGGGGAGGTATTTGCATGCCCTCAGGCTACTCTGTACAGGTGGCTCGAGTACAGGGCTGGGCAAGGTTTGCACTCCCCACTGTGCAAATGGAAAAACTGAGTCCTAGCAAGGGAAGAGTTGCCTAGTGAGTCACAGCAGGACCCAGGCCTCCTGTCCTGCTCATAGCCCTATCTAGCGGAAAGCAAAGGGTCAGAATGGCAGTTGGGTCCCCAGAGTCATTAAACTTAGGCTCCCTGAAGGGTTGGGGTGGGGGCACTTGGTGAGGCGCAGGCCTGAACTGATGAGGCCACTTATTCTGCCAAGAGATCACTCAGCCAATGCTCACCAAGCTCCTTGAGGTCAAAGGGAAATCAGAGACACTTAGAGCCTAATCATGATGAACAGCTAGCTCTCATGCAGCTTTTCGGGGCACCATTAAAATATTTTTTGGAAGACATCGCTGTCTTGTCGCCCATCTCCTGGAGCTTTGGCCCCGGTAGGTAGGGGCCGATGGGTGCTCTCCCGGCAGCTGCTTCTGGGGAGCAGAGCCTCAGCATCCTGGACCCTGTCCACTGGCGTGGTCTGGAATTACAGGTCAGGAGGAGGTAGACTGAGGAAGAGGGCTCACGTGCAGCTGGGCTGCTGTCAGCGGCCACCAGTGGTGGCTGCAATGTGGGTTGCTCTGTCTCCTAGTCATTTCCTAAGGGTCTTTCTAGGACTCATGGAGGGGCAGTGCTGCTGGGGAAAGCAGTGACCTCTGGTCCTGTTGCTCAAGTTCACCGTCCAGCTGGGGGACAGTGACCACTGTGTGGTTGCCTACCTAGTGGTACTGACTGTGGTCCTCTGGGAGCCCGAGGAGAGTGTGAGTGTGTTCTGTAGGCTGAAGGAGGGCTTCCTGAGGGTGTATAGCCTGAAATGGGATGGAAGAAGGGTGTACAAAAACTGAAAGATGGAGGTTTCAGCTTGGAAGCTCCACATGAATACAGGTCGGAATGGGCTTCGGCTCGGGGCTGGGATGAGAATTGAGCATTCATGGGCCAGTGGTCCTCAACCCTTCAGCCTCCCAGAAATTCCTTTTCACTTCTTGTGATCTGGGCTGTCAAGCTGACCATGTGGATCAAAGGAGAATTTGTCTCAATTTCTTTCTTTCTCTTTCTTTCTTTCTTTCCTTCCTTCCTTCCTTTCTTTTTTTTTAGAGAGTCAAGGAGAGAGAGACAGGAACATCAAGCTGCTCCTGTGTGTGCCCTGACTGGGGAATCGAACTGGCAACCTCCGTGTTCCAGGACGATCTTCCAACCAACTGAGCTATCTAACCAGGGCTTACTTTTTTATTGATTTTAGAGAGACAGAGAGAGGAAGGGAGGGAAAGGGAGAGGGGGAAGGGAAGCATTTGTTGTTCCACTCAGTTGTGTACTTCAAGACTGCTTCCCATGTGTGCCCTGACCAGGTATTGAACCCACAACCTTGTGGTTTCAGGACGACGCTCTTAACCAACTGAGCTAACTGGCCAGGGCCAATTTGTCTCCATTTTTATTCATCAAAGAAAATTCTGATGAAAGCTGCTGAGGCCAGCTGGCCAGTGGCAGAGGGGTGGAGGGCCAGGGGAGGCCTGAGGAGAGGGTGAGCCGCAGACCTCACCCAGCCTTTTCTAACACCCCCCATGCCTATGGCTTGGTTTCACTTGGCAGCAGCTCAGAAGAGCCCCTGGCCTAGCAAACCAGAGGGAGATCCTGAGGAACCAAGAGTTGGCTGGGGGCAGGCAAGGGTGGGTAGCTTCAGCCACCGTGTCCGCATGCCATTGCTCTCTGTTCCGGCCAGCCAGCGGGCCACGTAAAGAGTCCATTCTGTCGCCATTCACTTGGGCTTTCATCTCTGCGGCCAGTGAAGCAGTGCTCTGCTCTCTGTTCAGCCAGCGGGCCACGTAAAGAGTCCATTCTGTCGCCCATTCACTTGGGCTTTCATCTCTGCGGCCAGTGAAGCAGTGCTCTCGCCTCAGCACTGCCAGCAGGAACACACGGGGGGGGGGGCAGGTCTGCTATGCCCTCATACCCCTTGCCTGAAAGGCATGGTCTGGGAAAGGGCACCCTAGGCAGTCTGTCTGCCCAGCCCACCAGAGATGGGCAGAGAACTGCCTCCCTATAAACTCGGGCAGAAATCTACTCTCCCCTCATTTCCACAAGTGTAAATCTGACCTCCTTTCCAACCCATACAGGGTGAGAGACTGTCCTCCCACCACAGGAGGCTCAAGGAACTCAGGGTGGGCTTATGGCTCAGCCCCTTGTTCCTCTTCTAGGGAACAAGTAGATATGGGAGCCTCCAGGGCAGGGCAGGGACATCAAAGCCTGATCCCATGTCCAACCATTGGCGAAGATGAGGGCATTAGAGGGTGGGCACCGAAGACCTAGATTGAGCCACAGTCTCTTGCCAGAAAGAGAGGGAGGCAGCCACATCCACTGTTCACACCTGTACAGGTGTGAGTTGGAGCTGCCAGGGCTGCTGGGAGAAGCAGCCCCACCCTGGTCCCCATTACTCAAGCCCACCTTCCAGTCGGGGGCACAACAATGACCATTGCATAGTAGAGGCTGAGCTACTCTATGAGCTGAACCTCCTGAGAGTGGATCCCCTCTGCAGTGGCCTGTTCATGAGTCCACCAGCCATGGTTCCTGTGATGTCACCAGCCCACTGTGTTGCTTGGCAACTTTTCAGGATTAGCACTCTGCCCCTGTCATCCTTGACGTCCTACCATGGGCTGATGTTGCCCTGGCAACTGGATGGGCACTGCAGCTTTTGGACAGCTTTACCAAGTGTGGGAAGTGCCAGGCAAAAGCAGGGAAGCAAGTGCCTCTCCACAGACTGAATGGGGTACACAGCCTGTGCCCAGATCCACAGAGGAAGCTAGGGCCAGGCTGCCCAAATAAAGGCTTTGGGGGTCTCCACTCCCTGGAAGAGCTCTGGCCACCCCTGCCTCCAATCTTCCTCACATTTCTTCTTTCCATGATGATCACTGAGTACCTACCATGTGAATGCCAACAAGTAAAGCAAATAAAACCACTGTTGGGGCTTAGCAAAGCTTGCGCCAGCATAGGGTCTTGAAGGATGAAAAGGAGTTGGCCAGGAGTAGGAGTTGGTGGAGAGAGCTGCTCTAGACAGAGGAAGCAGATGCCTGTGCAAAGGCCAGATCACTGTCTCCAGTCGCAGTATATACCCTCCCTCCGAATTCCTCGTGCCCTGGCCTTTCCGGCTCTTCTACACAACACGCATTTTATGGAAGGACAGAGTCCAGCTCAAATCTAAATACTTAGTGCCCAGCACAGGTCTGGCACCAAGCCAGCATTACTAAAATGCCAAATAAAATAGGACATTTATGTAATGAACATCAGGTCCTGCTACCTCTTCCAATACCAACCTATCTTATTGTACCTCAGTGTATCCACCTATGAAATGGGGCCAATTCTGAGAAGGCTCTCGGCAGGGAATCTCGGGTTGAGATGGGCTGATTTTTACATTTTCTTTTGCTTTGTAACCCACCTCTTTTTCCTTACAGAAAAATTGAAGGACTGGAAGAGTGGACACCTGTAAACCTTCAGATTCCTTAATTATTAGCATTGGACAGCTTTTGTTTACCTCCTACCTGTACTCATCTAGCAATTTGGCTGAACCATTTGAAAGGAATTCACAGCAGCAGACTTCCTGACACTCCCCTGATTTTTTTCAGTCTGTGCCGGCTAAGGCGGCTAAGACGAGGACAGTGTCCTGTATAACCACAATATATCATCGTATCTAAGGAACGAAATATGATTCTATAGCCAGGACAGGCAGGAGGATAAAAGCCTGAACTCACGCCAGGACACTGGAGCAATGGGCACCTGAAACTAGGGAGGGGGTGCAGGTGCACCCACTGCCACCATGAGAATGGGGAGGAGGAACTGTCGCCCAGTGGGTGGGTGTGGCTGTTACGCTGAACCTTCAGAGAGTACGAGAAGCCACCTTTCGGCAAAGACCTTACCATCAGTCCTGTAGCTGTGGCTTAAATACGAATTTCCAAATTGTAAAATTCCCCAAATATTCTCCCCAAATTATTTACATAACTAAAAAAGGGGGGGGGATTCAATCAAAGTTCTCACACTGCATTTGGCTGTATTGCGTCTTATTCCAGAACAGTCTAGAGGGGAAAGGGATTAGGGCACCTGATTTGGAAAACCTAGAGAGCTGACCCTTTCCCGCCGCTGAGGCTGGCCCAGGCCCGGGAAGGGGAAGCTACGAGAAGGGGCGGGAGGAACCAAGTCCCGGAGTGTGTGGGGGAGGCTGACGAAGACTTTGGCAGGTTCCGATGAAAGCTCGGCGCCACGGAGCCGATGGTCCCGCCCATTAGCAACGGACTCAGACTCCCTCTTAGAGACCCGTTGCGGGACGCGACGTTGAGCGGTGCAGCGGGTAGGTCAGTGGGGCCGAGCCGTGGCGGGGCGAGCACGGGCCGGGACCCCCGATAAGGCGCAGAGGGCGAGTGGGCAGGAAGGAGGACACCCACGCAGCCGGGGGTCCACATCCCTGCCCACGAGTCTGAGCGCCGTTTCCTGAGCCTTGGCAAGTGGGAAAGGAGTGGGAGCATTTTTAAACAACCTTGCAGATAAGTCCTGTATTTACCAGACCGGTTGGGGGGGGCCCACCGGGGGGCCCACCCTCCCCCCCCTCCCCCCTCTCCCCACCCTCCCCCCACCCTTTCTCTTCTCCCCCCATCTCCTGTGGAAGACACAGGCAGGAAAGGAGCATAGATTCTGGTCCACCCAGTCCCTCTCCTGGTCGCTACTACGTTCAGTCTCTTTAGTCCTGGTGCCCCCATCTATAAATTGGCAGAGCACTGTGGCATCTATCTGACAAGTTACAGAGATCAACTGCTCCCTTTTCTTCATTCATTTAGTCCGTCAGTCAGTCATTAGGCAAACACATTCTAGGCTCCTATCCTGTGTGTGCAAAGCCTGTGTTAGTCCCGTGGTAGGTACCAAGGTTCCAAAGATCAGTGTTACTAGAAAATTCCTGCATTTTTGGCCCTCATTCTCAGCCAGCAGGTGAGAAAGGTGTTTACATAGTATAATAGGGGGAGATGTTCACACAGCTGGAGAAACACAGAGGGAGTCCCATCAGGTGACTGATTCAAAAAGATAGAAGCCAACTCTGTCGGGGTTATTAGCATACACAGTATTGTTTGCCAGGTAGCCCCACAAGAACAGACTTTCAAAAACCCTTAAGCTACACACCCATTTGTCAAATTAGATCTTACACAGAATCCTGGTCTGTGAAACATAAAGGTACAGGGTCCTTGTTGAATCAAGGGTGGTTGGCTTAGAAGCCCTCTTGCTTAGGCTCTCCTCCCGACAGATACTCACTTGCAGAATCCCAGGGTTCCTTGCAATGGAGTTTGAGAGCCACTGTCATAGTGGTACAGACATGGACCTTTGAGTCAGCCAGAGGTGAAGACCTCAGTTTCCATTCTGGTTCTGCAGGTTCTTAGCTGAGTGTCCTTTGCAAGTTTCTTGACTTCTCTAGATGTTAGTTTCCTTGTTGGTGGGTTGATGATAAAAATAGTACTTGTTGTCAGGATCAAATACCCTTGGTCATCTGTGTCCGTCCAGCCCAGTGCCTGGATGGGTCACAGGGGGTTGAATATCAGTGAGTCCAACCTGAAGCTTCCTCTAGTTCAAGCCAATAGGGCTCCCAGGCAATCTGACTGGGGAGAAAAAAATAACTTGGGTTCAAATTCCACCTATGTCTCTTACTGGCTGTGTGACCTTGCGTAGGTCACTTTACCTCTCTGAGCCATGTTTTTCCTACCCCTAAGAAATGAAGGTAGTCTCAGTTCCTACCTCAGAGGTCTAAATAAGCTAATGCATAAACTATATGTAAGCCCCTTAATAACATCATCAGGGAAGAGTGCCCAGCAAAGGTTGTGCTGGGCACCATGTCCCCTCCCTCTTATCAGCCATGCTTATTCCCATGCAGGGGTTGCCATCACCCGTGGGCTGTGATAGCAGAGAGAGGTCTTTCTGTCTGTCTTTCTGTCACAGGTTCTGTGCACACTGGCCCAGAGCTGGGGTGGGACTGGAAGGGAGCTGTTGATCCTTGTGAAAGGCTGAGGGACAGAGAGGAAACAGGACTCTGAGTTTGCAGCTCACACTTCAACCTTTCTTCTTGGGATATGCCTGGGTACATGCTCCTACTGCCAATCTATCTGCTCAGAGGGAAATGGCTCAGAGGGGCAGCACATCCCCAATCACAGACTCCTTTTGCCCTCAGCAACATTCTGGTTTCCAGGACATTTGTACATCTACCTCCATCAATCCTTATAACGAACCAGTGAAGCAGCTGAGCATATTCAAACCCATTTGCGAGCTGGGGAAACCAAGAAGTGGAATGCTCTCCTGTGGAGCTGGGACCTTGGCTTCTCCAAGGCCTCTGCTCTATTTGTTGATTTTGTTCAAAGATGAGGCAGACTTCTGTAGGTTTGCAGCCATGATGGGGCTGATCCCCAGTAGGCCCTCTGTCCTTCAGGGTGGTTGGGAAGGACTGGTGAATGTCATACAGCTGGACCCAACTTACCACAATATATGATAATAGTATTGTGGTTATACAGGTTATTTCAGCACCTGCTCTGGGAGTGGATTCAGGGAGCAGGGTTCTGGTGGGATATGCCCAGCTGAATAGAAGCTGATCAGCCTTTGGGCTCAGAGTCTGGGGCTTCCTGCCAGAGTCCCACCTGTCCTTCACAGTCCCTCAAGTGGTCTTGCCAACTCACCACCCCCTTCTTAGAAATGGACTCAGCAACTGCAGGCTGCTTCGGCATTGCTGGGAAGCTTGCTCCAGACAGGCCTGGTTGCCCGCCCACCTTTCAGGTCAGTGCAGGCAAGATTCCCCTGCCATAATCCAACAGGAGGCCTACACCAGCCAGCCCCAATGGCAGCTAAAATGGAGATGACAGAGCATGGAACACCTAGCCCAAAGAGTGGCCCGTATTGCAAGCTTCTGGCTGTCTCCTCCCAGCATGCAGGGGGTGGGAAGTGAAAGGGGGAAGGAGGAGGGGTGTCACTTGGACCAGGACCCTATTTCCCTTTGTGAAGATGCTCCCCTTTTTTTCATTGAAATTTTGATTGAGGTAATTGTAGCTCACTCATTTTTATTTTTGCATCAGTATTATATAAAAACCTCTTCTCCCCCTTACCATTGTCCAATTTCTTACAATGCTCCTGACTAAGGAGCCCCCGCTCCATGGTGAATTTGAGGTAGACAAAAACAGCAATGACTTAGCAAAGGCTTGTCCACCCCACAGTGAAAACTCTGCACACCGCTGACCTTAGGATGGTGGTTACTTGTGCAACCCAGTGGCATATCTGCTGCCCCTTTAGGGAGATAGGAGGGTGTGTTTCCTAAACTGGCCAACCCTGAGAAAAGTTGCTGACAGTGGGGTATATGGGTCAGTGGAGAGTCAGGGTCCCTCTGTGGAGGCTATTTAGTCCTCTAGATCCTAGGGTACAGTGGTGGGGGAGGCAGGGCATGGCCCCGAACCCCCATGGGGAGAAGCAGGGCTGGGCTGAGGGCCTGGGGCTGCCTGTGGGTGCAAGTCATTTTGGGGAAAACCTAACAGGGCTCTTCTTTGAGTGAGTGAGCTCTGAGCTGCTCTCTTCATCTCCCTTGTGAGAAGCCAGGGCTTGCTCTCTTACTGTGAGGGAGAGAGGTGGGCAAGTGCAGCAGGACGCATTGGGGTGGGGCATCTTCAGAGCTTCCCAGACTCTCCTCACTCAGCCCTGACTCTGGGGGCTCATTTCTCACATGCAGCACGCAAGGAAGGCCTGTCTCCCGGTGGGACCCTCCCTGCACTGTGTGCCTCCCTCGGTGCTCCCTCTTCTATTATCCACACATAGAAGGCTAGTCTTCTTTCAGGTGACAAACAAGGCATCCTGTGTCATGGTGTCCCTGGGGTGAACAGAGGCTGGCAAGGCCCAATGGTGCCGGTATATTTTCCTAGGAGCTCTGGCTGGAGTATCGCCCTGAGAAACATCATGGAACAGTCCAACAGAGAAAGATGCAGCGCAGGAAGGACCCCTGGGGACCCAGAATGCAGGAGTATTCCTGATGACCAAAAGAATATGCTGAGTAGGACTAATGCAGACCTAGAGCGCAACCTGAGGAGGGTTCTTGTGGGACAAGGTTCTGGGTCAGCGAAGTCTCCTCCTAGTCCTGACCCCAACCAGCCAGCTTTACCCTTGCCCCTGGGCCCATCTATACCGTCAGATTTGGGGCAGCCGCGGAAATTGCCCCTGACAAGCACTGATAAGAAGTACCCAATGACGCGACAGCGCGGGTTCTACTCTGACATTCTCAGCCCTGGAACCTTAGATCAACTCGGGGTGAGTGTGGCAGCCATCTCCTACCAAGCCTGTGCCCTCCCTGTGGGTTCCATTTGCCCACCTTTCCACCCATCTATCCATCAGTTCACTTGTTTACTTATCCAGTCATCTATCCACCTGTCTATCAGTTTGTCCATCCATCTACCCACCCACCCACCCATCCACCCTTCCATCCATCCTTCTAACCATCCATCTGTCCATCTATCTGTTCATTCATTCAGTAATTTCTGTGGGGGAGTTACTCAGCTCCAGCTCTGGTTTGGGAGGGGTCCTTGGATCAGGTGGCATACTGCTGAAATCTAAGAGATGGTGCGATAGCGGCTGGGGGAGTGTCCTGGCAGAAGGTACAGAGGTAGAAACGCTTGGGGTCCCTGACAGAGCCTATGGCCCATGTGTACGAGGAGGGTATGCTGTGAGGGGCAAGGCAGAGGCTTGGGGCAGGCGAGGACAGAGAGGAGGTGACTAGGGAAGAGTTCACAGAGCCTTGCAGGCACCAGACAGTGTTAGGAAGGTTTTAGGCAGGAGAGGGGCCAAGAGAGGTAGGACAAGGACCCACTCTGTCTGGGGTGCCAGAGTGACCTTGGGAGGGGAGGTCCACACAGACCTCTACTGGCCTTGCAGTAACTCTATCTCATGGCCAGCTCCTGGACTCAAGCAGGAGTGTCCTCAGGGTGGGGAGTACAGGATCAGAATGGGGTAGGGCCACGGGTGTCCCAGGTGGTCACAGCTTGTGGCCCATTGTAGCCTCTGAATGAGGAATTGTACAAACTCCCTGGTTCTACCCTACTTCCGTACCCCAGTTGTGCTCCCCAGTAGGCGTAGGGAAGACATCTGTCCTTGAGGTCCCGCCCAAATCCTGCCTGTCCCTGGGATGTTTACATTACCTTGGGGTTCTGGGGTTTGATTCTAGGAAGTATGTCGTGGACCCTGCATGAACCAGAACCTTCTACGGCAGGCCGACCTTGACAAGTTTACCCCAAAAGGTCAGTACCCTGGAAGCATGGGTGGACAGATACAGTTAGAAGCAGGGCCTCTAGCCTTAGGGAGACTGTCTCTTCCTGGTTGAAGATCTGTTTCCTCAGATATAAAATGGGGACAGCAAGAGAAAAGGTGCTTTGCAAGGGCCCAGCTCACTGACCGTTGCTCACTGAGTGCTCAGTGAGCACCAGCCGCTTTACTGTTCCTCCCAGCAGAGTTGTGACGAGGGCTCTGCGGAGGGTTCGGGTGCTCATGGCCAGGGCTCCTGTTCCCCTACTCAGTTGGGATGGTAGAGCATTGACATGTGTATTTTCTGCCTCCCCTGGAATGGGGCTTGGAGGAGGCCAGGACTGTGTCTGAGCTGTTCCGGCTCGGGCCTCAGCCTGACAGGAAGGTGCTGAGATGTGTGCTGAAGGAGAGAAGAAGAGCTCTGTTCTGTCTCCGAGATGAGTCCTGTAAGCGCTGGGACAGGTCTGCAGGGAGTGCGCAGAGGGAAGACTAGGGGGACTCCAGGAGAGGCAGTAAGCAGAGTGGGGCTCTGAGCGGCAGTGAGGAATAAGGTGGGGTCCTCCCACCAGGCCGGCAGACAGGGAACCCCCTTTGATCAGGCACAGATGCACCATGGTCACAGCTGTCTGCCCCTTCTCTCCGACCTAGCAGAGACCTGGCACTACCCAGATTAGTTCTGTCAGGCCCAAGGGCCTCGTGGGGTCTGTGAACCCCCAGGGTGGCACAGAAACATCACACGCATGTGCATCATGCTGTGATCTGAGGATCCAGCCTATTGTCTTCAACAGCCTCCCAAGTATATGTGGCCCTGGAAAATGGTTAAAAAAACACAGATGTAATAGCTGAGGGGGTGCACGGAATGGTGCTCCTACCACCCCGGGTGGGGGTGAGGTGGGAGTGGTCAGCCGCTCTGCATCCCCCCTCATGTGAGGAAAAGCAGTCCTGAAACACAGGCTGGTGGCAGCCAGCAACAGAAGTCCATTCTGCTGCAGCAGGCTCAGCAGAGTGCTTAGGAAGCTGGCCTCAGGCTCACGGATGCCGCAGGGTCAGAGGCCCAGCTTCGCTCTCCAGCCCTGGTTCCTTCTTGAGATTCAGGGCTGGGCCATGGTTCTGGGAGTGGGATGGTGCCACAGACCCATAGGCTCAAGAGCAGGTGATTAGGGGTCTGAAGACTGCCTTCTTGGCCAGACCTTTTTCGTGCTGTGAGTTTCCCAGAGTCCATGGCAGCTCTTGTGAAAGAATGGATTTAAGCTGAAGGCAGGTGGTCTCTGCTGAGCCTCTGGGAGCTTCTGTAAGGCCCCAGAGAGATGGTAAGGCCCAAGGAGGGGTCACCAGGGCCTCCCAGGAGAGTGGAGGGGGGGCCATCGCTGAACAGTCCTGAGCCCATCCAGCTCCTGAGGAAAGTGACTCATCTCCTGAAGCATATTCCCACAGCTCTATTGTCTCAGTTTTTCTGGAACTTTCTACTTAATGACCCAAATCCTGGGTACCACCTCAGTCCCAGGCAAACTGGAATAGTCACCCTATCGATGTGGTCTCTGTCCACCAGCTTCTCACCCCCCAGACCCGGAATGAAAGTCTCTGTCTGTCCTGGTTGTCTAGGTAGGGCTGTCCATTTTGTGATTTGAAGATCCCCCAGCGCCCAGATGGTGGTGCCCCGACTCCACAGTATCCAGGACGCCTTGAGTCTGCTGCTGATGGTCCCAGGGAGTGAATGGCATTCAGACCAGTACACTTTGGGGCACCTCTAGAGTAGGGGTGGCCGAACCCATCCCAAACGTGCAGGGAGCCACCACTTCGCCTTCCTGTCTAGTTGTAATCCTCCCTGGTGGTTTGGTTCAGCATCGGGCATGAGCAATGGCCACTGGTGCCAGGGCCATGGCCAGCATGGAAGGGAAGGACTGAGCAGGCTGGCTCTGGGCAAGGAGAGCAGGACCGAACAGAACTTCAGAGGCTGTCATCCCTCAGGCCTGCACTCCCTTGGGCACCTGGTGCCACGTCTGGCTTCTTTCACACTGCCTGGCACAACCTAGCTCTGAGCTTCCCACACTCCAAAGTAGTGTGTATGCCTGATACCTACCTATAGCTTTGTCTTGGAGGGTGTTGGACCCCAGCCTGAGACTCTGAGGCTCCTGCCCCTTTTCCACCTGTAGTCAAAACCTTTGTGGTTCCTGAGGACTTCGAGGAGCGCCTGAAGCAGCAACGCATCGGGTCTACCACCCAGCTGCTCACCCAGGCGGACTTCCCGCTGCAGGGCTATGAGCCCAAGGTGCAGGTGCCCTTCCTGGTGCTGCCGGGCCAGTGCCCCCGCAAGATCGAGATTGAGAGGTATGGCTGGGTGGGCTTTGGGAGGGCCTGTCCTCCAGGAGGCTGTGTCTGCCCAACCCAGGGTGAGGGACAGCAGGTAATTCAGTGACCATTCCTACAGTAGAGGTCACAAAATGAGTTTGTCTGCAAGTGTTCAAATCCTTTAGCCCTTTGGTCTCTTAGTAGTAACAAACTGCTTTCCTTGCTGTGGAATCGGGGAGGGTGATATCTGAATCAATGTGCTAGAACTGCCAGGCAGGACCGAAGGGCAATAAGAGCCCAGTGTGCCAGTTCCCGCCATTACGCCACTTCCCGATGTGTACTAGAGGGGAGGAGGGATCTGGAGGGGTCCCTGCGCCATATCCCGACAACCTCTGCCCCGTGGACTTTAGCTGACACCCACTGAGCCACCTCACACAAGCTGTCATGAGATTTTCCTTGTCTTCCTTCACCAGGAGGAAGCGGCTCTACCTGAGCCTGGACATTGAACAGTTGCTGGCCAGAGAGGGCATTGACTCCAACAAGCTCATGCCCAGGCACCCAGACCCCTACCACCCCCAGACCATTGAACAGGGCAATGACCCTCTCTTCCCCACTTATCTCCCACTGAAGGTGAGCTCAACTTCCACAGAACACCAGTGGTCAAGGGGAGGGTGTTCAGGACCTTGACTTAGGGGTCAAACCAGAAAGGAGACACCATGGCAATCACAAGTGCTTACTTGTCAAACCAGGCAACTGCATAATTGAAGCCCCCTAAGGGTCTTAAGCATTCTAGGCTGGGACAGAGGGGTCCCATGGGATGCTGATTCTCCATTTCTTCCCTGGGAGCCCAGGCAACATTTTTGCCTGCTCCTGCCCCCGTTGCAACCATGGGCACCAAGAAGCAGCTCAGCTAAACTGTGGAGTATGTGCAGCCTCCCTGGCCACTTACCGAAATGGGGAGACAGAGAGTGGTGGAGAGCATTATTGCAACCCCTTTGGGGTACCAATGGGGAAACTGAGTCCAGGGAGGAGAAAGAGGGGAGGATAGCGTACTCTGGCTTTCACCTACCTCCCCATCCTTCCTCTCTATGGCCCTATCTCTTGAGGGGAGGCAGAGCTGAATCCAGATGCACATCTCCCTCAGTGTGACCTTCTGACAACCCTGAGTCTCCATCATTTCCAACTCTGAGTGAGGTGCTTAAGAAAATCCAAGGGCCACCTCTTGCCTCGGGCCTGAGTTAAATAATCTCGGGCAGTGGAGAGAGAGCTCATATCCCACTATAACTCCCCAGGTAGCCCTCTTCTGGGACCTCAGGATGGCTTGGCTGGACAAGGATCCAGGGTTTCATAGAGCCAGAACTCACAGGACCCTGTGAGCAGCAGAGAAGGGGCTCCAGCTCTCTGGTCCCTAATCTGCAGCACCTACACCTGGGGAGGAGCCCACGTAGGCAGTCCCATCCTCTGGCATGCCCAGCCCCCTCAGGTCCCACTGGCTGCCTCCACCTGCTGCCTGCTGCTTTCTTCTAGGTATTTGACAATGAGGAGTTTGACTGCCGGACCCCTAGAGAATGGATCAACATGGGCCTGGAGCCAGGGTCTCAGGACAGGAAACCAGTCCCAGGAAAAGCCCTCCTGCCCACCAATGACTTCCTGGGGCACGGTGAGCACAGCCAGCCTTGGTAGGGGACAGGATCCTTGTCTGTACCATCAGTCCTGGCCATGAGTTCCTGGGCTGCCCTGGGCCTCGCAGCCCTGGGAGGGGAGGTACCCACCTATTAAAACCTCCAAGCTGGGATACAGGCCAGAGGGCTGGCCACACAGAGGCAGGAGATGCAGAAAACAGGGATGACATTGGTGAGAGGGCTGGGCAAGGGACACCTGGATGGTGTCTAGTGTTAAAAACAAAACAACTTTGACTTAGTGGTAATATAAAATATTCATGCCTTGGCAATGTTCAAACGTGCTTAAGGGGCACAGTTCAAGCCCTTCCATCCTAGCACCCAGAAATCACCATTACTCTGGCTCTAAGTGTGGCCTCTTGGCTTTCACCTCTACATAGACAATGCACACACTGTCACACACTCTCACACTTGCAAACAGAGACATACCATCACACACATTCATGAGCACATTACATTCACACCATCTCACACACTCACAAACACATGCAGTCACACTCATATGCTTTTTTTTACCAAACACACACTCACTCCTACCATCACCCAACTGCAACCACTATCGCACCCCCATACATTGGTGCCCAGGTTTGCTCAGCCTTGTCTGTCGGCCCCTCATCGGCTGCAGGTCTGCTCTGGGGGCCATACAGGCTCTCTCTACTCGTCTGCTGCTGGGAACAGTGCCAGCTACCTAACTTGAGTGGCTGGTTCTGTACAGACATCCTAGGAAGTTCTGGGTCATGGGGTTGGAGGTTGGAGGTAGCCATGCCCCTGTACAGGGCTGAGGGCCACTCTCCTTCCTGCCAGTGGGTACCGCGGGCCTTCAGCAGACCGAGCAACCCCTTGCTGGGGCCAGTGACCTTGGGTCCAAGCTGATGAGCTTTTGCTCAAGCCAGATGGGCCCACGCTCAAGCTGGCGAGCTCGGGGTCTCGAACCTGGGTCTTCCTCATCCCAGTCCGACACTCTATCCACTGCGCCACCACCTGGTCAGGTGAGAGCCATGCTGGTTTTAAGGCTGCTCAGCATCCAGGGGGCCCTCAGTGAGTCCCTTGAGCACACTGTTAACTTTATGTTTCCATTTAAAATCAGGTTAATGCTGGAATCAATTTCTCTGAAATAGACAAGAAGCCCAGGATGTTCCCTTTATTTTTTACTTAATTACAAAAATAATTTAACTCAATTGTTCCCTGATCACCAGTTCTTGGTGATAAAACCAGAAGGTTTGAGGCTGCATTAACCTTAAATGCACCAAGTATCAGCCTCTCTGGGGCGCTTCTGTCTACACCCCTTCACATGGGTCCTGGCCTTGGGAAGCAGGAGGAGGGGCTGCCAGGGAGCATTCTGATGGAGGACTCTCGGGTCCTCCTGGGGGCTTCTTTTGTGACAGTTTTTCTGCTAAGCAGAGCCAAGACGAGGTTGGCATTTTTGAAAAGGAAATGTACTAGAAAGGGAAGGGAAAGCAAACACAGAAGCAAAGCCGGCGAGGTGCAGCGCAGCAATTTCCTTTTCTCATCTGTCTGCCATCGACCAGCAGAAAGCGTTTCCTGGGAATTCCAGGCCTTTTCCGTCCTCAGCCCACTCTAGTAACAACATTTGTTTTAAGCCACTATGTACTGAGGCCTCCTCTGCCTGGCACTGTGTCATATGTGTCTAACTAAATCTATGAAAGTTTGTTGAGGCCCTGGCCAGTTGGCTCAGCAGTAGAGCATTGGCTGGCTTATGGAAGTCCTGGGTTCAATTCCCAGTCAGGGCACACAGAAGAAGCATCCATCTACTTCTCCACGCCTACCCTTTCTCTCTCTCTCTCTCTCTCTCTTCCCCTCCACAGCCATGGCTCAATCAGCTCGAGCAAGTTGGCCTCCTCCCACGCTGAGGATGGCTCCACGGCCTTTGCCTCAGGTGCTAAAAATTGGCTCTGGTTGCAACAGAACATGGCCCCAGGTGGGCATAGCATCACCCCCTAGTGGGCTTGTGTTGGTCAAATAAGTTTGTAAATATGATGTATATGTTTGTTCGCTTATAGTTTGTATTGGGTGTGGGGTCAGGCTGTAAGCAGACCAGGTCGTTATAACCTAAGGCTTAGTTTTAAGACTAAGTTTTTCCCCACACCCTTGACTGATTGCATGATGTAGGGTGGTGCACTCTCATGAGGAATCCCATTGTGCCTCAGATAATTGACTTTGTATCAGAGACTTCCTTGTTTGTATATTGGATTAAAGGTTTTGATTTCTATACTATAAAATGGGGCAGAGAAGCCCATGCTAGAGAGAGCAGAGAAAGGAGAGCAGAGAGAGGCCATGTGGAGGAGAGGAGAAGCAGCCAAGATAGCGGAGTGCTGAAGGAGAAGCCAGCTTGTGCAGAGAGAAGGAGATGGGAAACAGAGGTGAATAAGGCTGGTGATGTACAAACCTTTGATTCTAGGAAAACTTGGATAAGTCAGTGGCTTTGGGAGCCCTGAATGGAAAGGGAAGTATTTTTCCATTGTGTGTATTTCTTGCCCGCCGGGTACAAGCTAGGATAAAGATAATGGCCCACCAGTTCTTGGCTCCATTGTTCCATTACCGTCTGTCCAGATCAACTGCGAACCTGCATGGGTCAGGCGGCTGTGATGGTGGCCCTGGCTACTGGCTTTACAGCTTGCCAGGTGGATCCTGGTTGGGGTACATGCAGGAGTCTGTCTCTCTTCTCTCTGCCTGCCCTCCTCTCACTGAATAAGAGAAAAAAAACATTTATTGGTGTAAAGCCAGTAACTACAACCACCATCACAGTTGCCTGGCCCATGCAGGTTTGCAGTTGATTTGGACAGACAGTAATGGAACAACGGAGCCAAGAACTGGTGGGCCATCATCTTTATCCTAGCTTGCACCCAGCAGGCAAGAAATACACACAGTGGAAAAACACTTCCCTTTTCATTCAGGGCTTCCAAAGCCACTGACTTATCCAAGTTTCCTAGAATCAAAGTTTTCTACCTCACCAGCCTCTTCCACCTCTCTTCCCCATCTCCTTCTCTCTGCACTAATTCTACACAAACTGGCTTCTCTTTCAGCACTACACCATCTTGGCTGCTTCTCCTCTCCTCCACGTGACCTTTCTCTGCTCTCCTCCTACAACGTAATCCCTCTTCCCTGAAACAACATGATCTCTTCTTTTAAAACCTTTTGCCATGAAAGCCCGCCCCCAACACGCATTAATATAATCATGCCCATCCCAAGCAAGAAGGGCAACTAATATTATCACCTGGGTGACGGGCTTCCACATGGGCAGCACCATCTTTAAAGTGAGCATAATGTATTTTATCTGCCCAACAATTGGGCACCTACTACATGTACCAGTTTCCATTCTAGGTTCAGCAATGCAGCTATGATCAGGATGGGACAAAGTCACTGCTGCCTTTGGGGAGCTGACACTAGTGTGAGGAGGCTGACCAGAACCAGGAAATGAAGCATACACAGTATGACTTAAGCTGAGAGAGTGCCTAGGGCAAAGGCACTATTTTAGGCAGAGATGTTTCTCCAAGGAGAAACCACTTGAGCAGGGAACAAACCAGCAATGAGGTGACTTGAGTAAAAACTGTTACAAGCCCTGGCCAGTTGGCTCAGTGATGGAGCGTTGGCCAGGCATGTGGATGGCCCTAGTTCAATTCCTGGTCAAGGCACACAGGAGAAGCAACCATCTGCTTCTCCACCCCTCCCCCTCCCCCTTCTCTCTTTCTCTTTCTCTTTCTTTCTCTCATAACTTCCCTCAGCCATGACTTGATTAATTCAAGCACCTTGGCCCCAGGCACTGAGAATGACTGTGGAGTCTTCACCGCAGGCACTAAAAATAACTCAGTTGTGGGCATGGCCTCAGATGGGCAGAGCATCAGTCCCAGATGGGAGTCACCAGGTGGATACCAATTGGGGCACATGTGGGAGTGTCTCGTTATCTCCACTCCTCTCACTTGGAAAAGAAGAAGAAAAACACTGTTGTAGCCTGACCAGGTGGTTGCGCAGTGGATAGAACATCAGACTGGGATTTGGAGGACCCAGGTTTGAGACCCCGAGCTCGCCAGCTTGAACAAGGGCCCATCTGGCTTGAGCAAAAGCTCGTCAGCTTGGACCCAATGTCACTGGCTCCAGCAAGGGGTTGCTCGGTCTGCTGAAGGCCCACGGTCAAGGCACATATGAGAAAGCAATCAATGAACATCTAAGGTGTCACAACGAAAAACTGATGATTGATGTTTCTCATCTCTCTCCATTCCTGTCTATCCCTATCTATCCCTCTCTCTCTGTCCCTGTAAAAAAAAAGAAAGAAAGAAAGAAAGAAAGAAAGAAAGAAAGAAAGAAAGAAAGAAAAACACTCTTTCAGACAGAGGCCATAGCCAAAGTCTCAGGAATAGCTAGACATCCAGTGTGGCTGGAGAGAAATAAGTATGGGGTACAGTGGCATGAGGTGAGCTAGGGAGGTAGACTTCAGCCCAGGGAGTGGTGGGAGGCCCATCTGGACCACACAGACCCTGAGTCCCCCTTTGAAGCCATCACAGGGCAGCAGTCTTCTACCCTGCCCTCACTTGTCCTGATATGAGGGGCCCAGGGGGTCAACTGCCACAGGCAGCCTATGGGAAGGACATGGGTCACTTTACCTTCCTCTAAGACTATAGGAAAGGCAGAAGTCACCCTAGGCTTGGTCAATTTGAAGGGGTCAGACACAATGACCTTTACAGTTAGATCCCCAATAGGTCTGTTTGCTTAGGGCTTTCCTGTGTCCTCTCCCTGTCCTGCTATCCTGTGTCTCTCTATCTCTCTGCCCGGAGAGCGTCACACAGAGCACAAGGGCAGAGAGGACTGCTCCTCTGGCTCCTCCTCCTGAGAGGGGTTCCCCAGAGTCCAGCTCAGCTGGAGGAAACAAGGCCCCTGCTGTGCTGGAGCCAGAGGAGGTCTTCCTGGTGGGAATGAGACCTTTACCAAGCACTGGCTACCCACACTCAGAGGCTTCTACTCACCCTATGGCAGGGAACACTGATGGGTTCCCCTTCTGTTTCAGAGGACCCCAAAAGTCAGGAACTGAAGTATAAATGGTGCGATGTCGGTGTCCTGGACTACGATGAGGAGAGGAAGCTCTACCTGGTGCACAAGACAGACAAGAATGGCCTGGTGCGCGATGAGATGGGCAAGCTCATCCTGAATGGAGGAGTCACTGCTGAAGGTACAAGCTCTCTGCCCTGATCCAGATGGACCCCCAGCTCAGGCTGGGCCTGGCCTGAGACTGAAGCCAACCCTCAGCTAGGGCACAGCCAGCTCAGGTTGGAATTCTCCCTTGCTCTGTTTGTCTTGTTATCCATCCCTGACCAGTGAGAACCAGAGGAGGGGTAGCTGATAGTGCTATTTCAGCATGATGTTGAGAAGAAGCCCAAGGCCCATCAATTAGTGATGTCTGCCCTGGTGTAGGCCCATCAATTAGTGATGTATGCTTTGGTGTGGCATCAAGGAATGGGCATATAAACAGCCATTCTGTATATAGCTCCTTGTTTGTACAAAGCTTTTTCCATTTACAAAGCAAGCATTTTCACATCCATCCACGACAACCTGTGAGGTAGTCAGGGCAGTGAGTGTCACTTTACCCATTGCACCGATGTGATAGAGGACAGAAAAGGAAAACCACTTGCTCAGGTCTATCATGCATCAGCAGCAGAGCCAGGCTGGAAGCCGGTGCTCTAGGCCAGAGAGCCTGACTGAATATTGCCTTTTCTTTGCCACCTGGCCCTAGGAAGGCCACCCCTCCTGATCCGCCAATACTGGGTGCCACGGATCCAGCTTCTCTTCTGTGCTGAGGACCCACGTGTGTTCACACAGCGCGTGGTCCAGGCCAATGCTCTGCGCAAGAACACGGAGGCACTGCTGCTGTACAACCTCTATGTGGACTGCATGCCCTCTGATGGCCAGCGACAACTCAATGAGCAAAGCCTGAGCAGGATCAAGCAGTGGGCCATGAGCACGCCCCGGATGCGCAAAGGGCCTTCGTAAGTTCCTGCCAAGTCATTTCCCCATCCCCAAACATTATCACCTCTAGGAAGCTCTCCCATGGGGAAGTAGTGCAGCCCAGGGGTAGTGCCCCTTCCTGCTTTTCTGTTTGGGGCTGTCTTTCTTGCCCACAGCACTACGGACTTCGTCGACCTGAAATACTTTTTTGTTCACCTCTAAATCTCTCATTATCAATATGGATTCATAGGTTCTTACTTTATTTAAAGGGTTATAATCTGCTACTGCCACGTTTTTATTTTGATGTTCAAACTGTCCCAGGTTTGACCAGGATGAGCTTCTTCAGGGTGATTCCTGTGTCCTCCTGATATGTTCCGATTGCTTCCTGAGCATGTTTTTACTTTCTGGCACAGCAACAAGTTCTGGGCTCATCTTGTATTTTCCCAGACCCAGCCCTGAAATCAGCTATTTCTCCAAGGAGCCCAGTTCCTTATAGTGGGGCATGGCATTTAGAAGCCATGGTCTGTGCATTAGATGTACTCATTAATACCGGGAAATCATTGCTTTGAGGCTCCTAGACCAGACAAATCTGGGAAATTATTACATTTTACTGCATTATATATATATAGCCTTCAAACACATCTCTATTTCTATATCTATCTATTGATCTATCTGTTAAAAACCATGAGTTCATACTGACACCTTAAAATTTACTCCAATACCATGGGGCTCATTCTCACTTGAACATATTTGTTACTTCTTTCTCCCAAAGAAAAACGGCTCCTATTATTCGTAATGTAGTTCCTTATTTGCTCCTTATTTAGGAGAAACACCCTACTAAAGAGACTTTGATATTTGTTTAATGTTCTTTTTCTCTTTAGCATGGGAATACATACTCTAAATACTGTGTTCAAAAGTTACCTGGTTTTGCCTGACCAGGCGGTGGCGCAGTGGATAGAGCGTCGGACTGGGATGCGGAAGACCCAGGTTCGAGACCCCAAGCTCGGCAGCTTGAGGGCGGGGCCCATCTGGCTTGAGCAAAAAAAAAGCTCTCCAGCTTGGACCCAAGGTCCCTGGCTCCAGCAAGGGGTTACTCGGTCTGCTGAAGGCCCACGGTCAAGGCACATGTGAGAAAGCAATCAATGAACAACTAAGTTGTTGCGAGGGTAATGAAAAACTAATGATTGATGCTTCTCACCTCTCTCACCTCTCTTCGTTCCTGTCTGTCTGTCTCTATCTGTCCCTCTCTCTGACTCTCTCTCTGTCCCTGTAAAAGAAAAAAAAAAAGTTAAACCTGGTTTATTTCTTCCCACCCCCTTTAGTGGGATATGTTTAGTTAATGAAATTCAGCTTGGTCCATTGTGTGTGTATACACACACACACACACACGTATATACTACACATATATAAGAATGTATATTACATATAATGTACATACAGTCTATATATTCAATATGTACATTTCTTTCTCTCTATGTGTCTGTGTATATATAAACCTCAAAAATGTATACTCAGAGGTTTGTCACTCTCCACCCCCATTTATTCTATCCTATTCACATCTCCCTTATTTTCCACCCTGTTCCCACCGCATGTTCATAGGTAACAATATCACTAGTTTCTGATTTATCATTTCTCTATTTCTGTTTAAACAAATGAGCACACGTGTATATTTTCTCAGACAGTTGTCCCTCCCCATATAATGGTTTACTTTTTGCAATCTCACTGTATTGCGGGTTTTTAAATTGGATAATTTTGTATTGCGGATTTTTCGCTATATCACGGGATTTTTCGGTATATAGGTATTTTTATATATTTATTATTTTAATTATTTTGTGGTAAAATAAGCATTTTCTAGCCTAAAATATTGAAAACAATATAAATATATATTAATTAAAACATATTAAAAGGATATTAAATTGAAATAAAATACATAGCGTAGAATTTTATATGTTAAAATTACATAGGTTTAAGAGTGTAGAAAGTGTTTAAGAGCATAGGAAGTGTTTATAAGAGTGTGGGGAAAGTTAATAACAGTGTGGGAAAGGTTTATAAGAGTGTGGGGAGGGTTTATAAAGTCTAAAAATATATATAAATAATAAAATAAATATAAGGTCGCTACTTCGCGGATTTTTGCCTATCACGGGGGTCTGGAACCTACCCCCCCATGATAGACAAGGGACCACTTGTACCCCTTTCTTTCTTATATGAAGAGTAGTGCATTCTACACATCTTTTTTTTTTCTTTTAGCAAGAGAGAGAGAGGGACAGATAGGGACAGACAGGCAGGAAGGGAGAGAAATGAGAAGCATCAATTCTTTGTTATGGCACCTTAGTTGTTCATTGATTGCTTTCTCATATGTGCCTTGACCAGGGGGCTACAACAGAGTGAGTGACCCCTTGCTCAAGCCAGTGACCTTGGGCTCAAGCCAGCGACCATGGGGTCATGTTTATGATCCCGTGCTCAAGCCAGTGGGCCCATGTTCAAGCCAGATGAGCCCACGCTCCAGCTGTATGAGCCCATGCTCAAGCATGGGGTTTTGAACCTGGGTCCTCTGCTTCCCATTTCGATGTTCTATCCACTGTGCCACCACATGGTCAGGCTCTGCACATTTTTTAAAGTAAAAAGCAGGGAGATAGACAGACTCCTGTATGCGCCCTGACCAGCAACCCACATCTGGGGCCAATGCTCAGACTAACTGAACTATCCTCAGCACCTGAGGCTGACATTTGGACCAACTAAACTATCCTCAGAGCCCAGGACTGACACTCGAACCAATAAAGCCACTGGCTATGAGAAGGGAAGAGAGAGAGAAAAGGGGGAGAGGGAGGGAAAATGAAGCTGATGGTCACTTCTCATGTGGGCACTGACCAGGGATCAAACCCGGTACATCTGCACACTGAGCCGATGGTCTATCCACTGATCCAACCAGCCACAGCCTCTAGACATTTTTTATACTTTGCCTTTTCCACTTATAGTACATCTTAGAAGTCAATCCATATCAGTTCATTAAGATGTTCTTCATTCTTTTTCATAGTTGCTTAGTAATCTATTACGTGGATTACCATGTACCATGGTTTATTCATCCATTTTCTTTTTTTTTTCTTTTTGTATTTTTCCAAAGTGAGAAGTGGGGAGGCAATCAGACAGACTCCCACATGTGCCCAACCGGGATCCACCTGGCATGCCCACCAGGGGGCAATGCTATGCCCATCTGGGGCATTGCTCCATTGCAACCAGAGCCATTCTAGCGCCTGAGGTGGAGGCCATGGAACCGTCCTCAGTGCCTGGGCCTACTTTGCTCCAATGGAGCCTTGTCTGTGGGAGGGGAAGAGAGATAGAGAGAAAGAGAGGGGAAGGGTGGAGAAGCAGATGGGCGCTTCTCCTGTGTGCCCTGACCAGGAATCAAACCCGGGACTTCCACATGCCAGGATGATGCTCTATAACTGAGCCAACTGGCCAAGGCCCCACTTTTTATTATATGGGTTTTTAGGTTATTTCCAGTATTTTGCAATTCCAAACAATGCTCTAATGGATAATATTGTCATGTATATATTAATATTGATGTGGTGTGTAGCTGTAGGGTAAGTTCTGAGAGGTGGGATTGCTAGATCCAAAGGTAGGTACATATGTAGTTTTGGTCGGTATTGCCGCATTTCCCGCCATAGTGTTGTGCCATTTTGTACGGCCACCAACAGTGTGTGAGAAGGCCTGTTTCCCCACAGTTTGCCAAGAGTGCGCTACGCTATTTAAGTTTTTGCCAGTCTCAAAGGTAAGGTAATTGAGTCTGTAAGTACTGTAGATGAGGCTGAACATCGTTTTATCTTTTCATATGCTTAAGGGCATCGTTTTTTGTTGTGTTTTTGTTTTGTTTTTCTGTTTTTTTTGGAATTGTATTTATTTGCTAGGAAATTTGAATCATGGACAAACTTTTCTAAGAGAAGAATTTAAATTTGTACAATGACTGCAGTTCTTTTACAGGTTTTACATTCTCTTCGTTCATTGGGCACAGTACTGATGTTACGGGTCTCAGCTGTTCAAGACAGTTATTGCATCCCTTTGCTCACTCCCATTCTTCATGCCCACATTTATTTTAAGAGCATAAATGATATAGCAGTAGAAAAATGTGGACACAATCAAGTAGTATAATGATGATCCTAAGTAAGATTTATGTAAGCTGGAATTGGTCAGAACCTGCAAATCAAAATGATTCTATTAGAGCTACTTTCTTTTCAGTACCAATGGCAATTTTTTTGTGTGTGTGACAGAGATAGAGAGACAGAGAGGACAGATAGGGACAGACAGACAGGAAGGGAGAGAGGAGAACCATCAATTCTTTGTTGTGGCACCTTAGTTGTTCATTGATTACTTTCTCATATGTGGCTTGACCCGGGGGCTACAACAGAGCGAGCAACCCCTTGCTCAAGTTAGTGACCTTGGGCTTCAAGCCAGTGACCTTTGGGTTCAAGCCAGCAACCCCATGCTCAAGTTGGTGAGCCCGCACTCAAGCCAGTGACCTCAGGGTTTTGTTTGTTTGTTTGTTTGTTTTTACAGGGACAGAGAGGGAGTCAGAGAGAGGGATAGATAGGGATAGACAGACAGGAACGAAGAAAGGTAAGAAGCATCAATCATCAATTTTTCGTTGCCATTGCGACACCTTAGTTGTTCATTGATTGCTTTCTCACATGTGCCTTGACCCTGGGCCTTCAGCAGACTAAGCAACCCCTGCTGGAGCCAGAGGCCTTGGGTCCAAGCTGGTGAGCTTTTGCTCAAGCCAGATGGGCCCGCGCTCAAGCTGGCGAGCTCGGGTTCTCGAACCTGGGTCTTCCGCATCCCAGTCCGACGCTCTATCCACTGCGCCACCGCCTGGTCAGGCTATTTTTGCTTTTTAATTCCTTGATTCATCCTATATATAGTGTGTGGTATGGATCTATTTTTTTCTTTTTCAGATGACCAACCAGCATTTAAAAAAGAGATGCCACCTTTATATACTAATTTCCATATGTACTTGGGTCTATTTCTGGACATTCTGTTTCTATTGCTCTGTTTGTTTATATATTTGTACTATAGTTTTTAATTCAATTTATGGGGGTGGCAATGATTAATAAAATGATATAGGTTTCAAGTATATTGTAGTTTTAGGTACAGATGTTTTATAGTATATTATACTATAATGTCTTATAGGACCAGCTTTTGTAGCTTTGTAGCCTGTCCCTTTTGGTGTTTTCCTAGCTGTTCTTGCATGTTGGTTTATTTGTTTAAATGATTATCATTATTTTGTATTTTTTAGAGAGAGAGAGAGACAGGAAGGGAGATAGATGAGAAGCATCAACTCATAGTTGTATCACTTTAGTTTTTCATTAATTGCTTCTCATACATGCCTGGACCAGGGGCTCAAGTTGAGCCAGTGACTCCTTGCTCAAACCAGTGACCTTGAGCTTCATGCCAGCAGTCTTTGGGCTCAAGCCAGAGACCAATGGATGATGTTGATGATCCCACACTCAAGACGGTGACCCTGCACTCAAGCCAGATGAGCCCGCGCTCAAGCTGGCAACTTCAGGGTTTCGAACCTGGGTCCTCTGCATCCCAGTCCAATGCTCTATCTGCTGCATCACTGCCTGGTCAGGCTTAATTATTATCTTATAAGTTTGTAGTGATGTATATATCACATAAAATATACCATTTTAATCATTTTAAGTGTACATTTCAGTGTATTAAATGCATTCACATTGTGTGCACCATTACTACCGTCCATCTACAGAACTATGTTCATCCTCCAAAAGTGAAACTCTGTGCCCATTAAACAATTACTCCCTATTTCCATCCACCCCCAGCACTTGGCAACCACCATTCTACTTTCTGTCTCTGTGAATTTGACTACTCTAAGTACCCTATATGAGTAGAATCATACAGTGTTTGTCCTCTTGTGACTTATTTTATTTAACATGTCTTCCAGTTTCATCCATGTTATAGCATGTGTCAGAATTTCCTTCCCTTTTAAGGCTAAATAATATCCCATTTTATGGATATACCATATTTTGTTTATCCATCCATCTGTCTATGGACACTTGAATTGCTTCTACCTTTTGGCTCTTGTGAATAACGCTGCTGTGGACATGAGTACAGATGTCTCTTCATGTTCCTGCTTTCTATTCTTTTGGGTATGTATATACCCAGAAGTGGAATTGCTAGATCATTTGGTAATTGTATTTGGGTTTTTTTTAGTTTTTATTTTATAATCATAAAGTTAATTCTGTAATCCAGCTAGACTTAGAGGGAGACACGGAAAATGTGGAACACGAAGAACTACAGAGAGCATGAACATCACAGGCTATTATTAGGAGATGGGAGAAGGAATGGTCTGGAGATTTAAAAACTTATTAGAGTTGTCCACATGTGGCGATGGTGAGCTTCTTACTGTCTTGCCATTCCTGTACCCAAAGTGCTCCACGGTTTCCACAACATTCGTGCTCTCTTTCGCCTTGCCAAGGACCACATGCTTGCCACCAAACTACTCAGTTTTGGCAGTGTAGGTGAAATGGGAACCATTTGTGTTGAGGCCAGCATTGATTGCTATGGCTTTTTAGTGGGTTTTGAAAACAGGAAGTGTGAGACCTACAACTTTGTTCTTTTTCAAGATTGTTTTGGCTATTTGGGGTCCCTTGAGATTCCATGTTAATTTTAGAATGAAATTTTCTATTTCTCAAGAAAACATCATTGGGATTTTCATAGGATTTGCATTCTCATTTTCCATATGAGATTTATAAACTTGTCTAGCTCTTTTTTTAAAAAAAAAAAAACACTTGGTATTTTTTGGGGGATTGCGTTGCATTTTAAAATTACCTCAGGTCAGCCCTGGCTGGGTGGCTCAGTGGATAAAGCATTGGCCCAGTGTGCCGATGTTGCACCCCTCACCCCACCATCAGGGCACATAAGAGAAGCAATTCATAAATACACAATTGAATGGAACAACTAAGTATAAAAAATTGATGCTTCTCCCTCTCTCTCTTCCTTCCTCTCTTTCTCACATCAACAGAAAAATTAAAATTACCTTAGGTATAGCTGACATCTTTAGGATCCTGATTTGTCCTATCCAAAAACAAGGAATATTTGTCCATTTTTTTATATATATACTTCTATATCTTTTAGGAGTGCTTTAGTTTTTTTCATATAAGTTTTACATATTTATTATTAAGTATTTTCTTTGTGGCTATAATAAATGGGATTTTCTCTATTATTACATTTACTGATATAACTATGCTAATTTTATATCCTATTACCTTACAGAAATCATTCAATATTTGACTTTGTTTTATTTTTGACTTTCTAGGGCTTTCTACATATACATTACCTGTAAATAAAAATAGTTTTATTTATTCTTTTCCAATTTTTATTCTTCTAATTCCTTTCTCTTGTCCAGTTGCATTTTTTAATAAGTCCAGTAAAATACTGAATAGTAGGGGAGATGGTTGTGTCCTTACCTTGTTCTTAGTCTTAGTGGAAATACCTCTAGTGTTTTCCCCTTAAGAAAATGCTGGCTTGCCTGACCAGGCGGTGGCACAGTGGATAGAGCATTGGACTGGGAAGCAGAGGACCCAGGTTCAAGACTCCGAGGTCACCAGCTTGAGCGCAGGCTCATCTGGTTTGAGCAAAAGCTCACCAGTTTGGACCCAAGGTCACTAGCTTGAGCAAGGGGTTACTCGGTTGGCTGAAGGCTCGCGGTCAAGGCACATACAAGAAAGCAATTAATGAACAACTAAGGTGCCACAACGAAAAACTGATTATTGATGCTTCTTATCTCTCTCCATTCCTGTCTGTCTGTCCCTATCTATCCCTCTCTCTGACTCTCTCTGTCTCTGAAAAAAAAAAAAAGAAAGAAAATGCTGGCTTTAGGACTTTATTTATTTAATTACATACCATTGACTTCTATTTTCATAAGTGTTTTGGTCATGGGCACTTTAAGGACCTATGGAGATAGTCATATGATTTGTCTCCTTAGAGCTAGTAACATGGTGTATTATATTGATTTCCTGATACGGAAACAACTTTGCATTCTTTTAATAAATCCCACTTGGCCATGCTATATCATTTTTAAATGTATTATTAGATTCTGTTGGTTAATATGTTGTTTAAAACTTTTGCATTGAGCCTGACCAGGTTGTGGCATAGTGGATAGAGCGTTGACCTGGCATGCTAAGGACCCAGGTTGAAAACCCTGAGGTCACTTGTTTGAGTGTGGGATCATAGATGTGACCCCATGGTTGCTGGCTTGAGCAAGGGGTCACTGGCTCAGCTGGAGTCCCCTAGTCAAGGCACATATGAGAAAGTAATCATGGGTCCTGGCCAATTGGCTCAACAGTACAGCATTGACCCAGCATGTGGATGTCCCAGGTTCAATTCCCTGGTCAGGGCACACAGGAGAATCGACCATATGCTTCTCCACCCCACCCCATCTCCCTTCTCTCTCTCTATCTTTCTCTCTCTCTCTCTCTTCCTCTCCTGAAGCCATGGCTCAATAGGAGCAAGTTGGCCCCAGACGCCATGCCTCACCTCAGGCACTAAAATAGCTCCGTTGATGAGTAAAGGAGCAATGGCCCCAGATGGGCAGAGCATCATCCCATAGTGGGCTTGCTGGGTGGATTCTGGTCTGGGCACATGTGAGAGTCTGTTTCTCAGCCTCCCCACTTCTCACTTAAGAAAAAATAGAGAAATCAATCAATGAACAACTAAGGTGCCACAACTATGAGTTGATGCTTCTCATCTCTCTCCCTTCCTGTCTGTCTGTCCCTCTCTCTCCATTTAAAAAAAAAAAAGAACCCTTTGCATTGATATATGATATTAGTCTGTAATTTTTGTACTGTTTTTATCAGGTTTGAAGTAAAATTATACTTGCTTCATATAAATTTTGACATTTCCCTTCATTTTCAATACTCTGGAACTATGTATGATGCATTGGAACTATCTGGTCACTCCCTTGTGAAATCATTGGTCTATTTAAGCTTTCTTATTTCTAATAAGTTAACTTCAGTGTACATTGTTTCTTTAGAAAATTTTCCATGTTATCTAGGTTTTTAAGTATATTTGCATAGAATTTTACTATATGATTTAAATTTTTCTTCTGTTTCAATGTTGACTTCCTCTTTTCACTTCTTATTTTGTTGAGTTATACTCTGCCCTTTTTTTCTTTACTAAGTTATTTAGTGATTTGTTTAGCTTGTTAATTTAAAAATATATAATTTAGACTTCTTAATTTGACATACTATTTTCTACATCTACCTCATTATTTTCTACTTTTATTATTTTCTTCTTGTGCCTCCTTTAGCTTATGTTTTGTTATATTGATAGTTTGTGAGTGTATGTGTATGTGTGTGTACATGCTAAGAACTTAATTCACTTATTTATATTCTTATTAATAAATGTGTTTAAATCTATGAACTTTCCTCCAATAACTGCTTTAAAAATAGTCCACTGAGGCCTGACCTGTGGTGGCGCAGTGGATAAAGCATCAACCTGGAATGCTGAGGTTGCCGATTCGAAACCCAGGCCTTGCTTGGTCAAAGCACATATTGGAGTTGAAGCTTCCTGCTCCTCCTCCTTTATTTCTCTTAAATGAATAAACAAATAATATATATAATACTATTTAAAGGGTTGTTTAATATAAAATTTCAAGTTTTTTTCTCTTTTTTTACAGAGACAGAGAGAGAGTCAGAGAGAGGGATAGATAGGGACAGACAGACAGGAACGGAGAGAGATGAGAAGCATCAATCATCAGTTTTTTGTTGCGACACCTTAGTTGTTCATTGATTGCTTTCTCACATGTGCCTTGACCGCGGACCTTCAGCAGACCGAGCAAGCCCTTGCTCAAGCCAGCGACCTCGGGTTCAAGCTGACGAGCTTTTTTGCTCAAGCCAGATGAGCCTGCGCTCAAGCTGGCGACCTCAGTGTCTTGAACCCTGATCCTCCACATCTCAGTCCGACGCTCTATCCACTGCGCCACCGCCTGGTCAGGCTAAAATTTCAAGTTTTTTCCTGTGGAAAGGCAGTATTAATCAGAAAGTGTTATTTATATTTCTACTATATAAAACTTGCTAATGTTTCCTTTGTGACCTAATATATAATCAGTTTTTGTGAATAGTCCATTTACACTTGGGAAGAGGTATATTTCTATTATTAGGGTATAAAAGTTTTATACATACATATATTCCATAAAATCTACCCTTTTAGTTGCTTTTTTCCACTTAATATTTTAACATGATATTTTTTCACTCCCATCCCTGTCTTTGTTTTAGCCTTAAATCTACAATTAAATATATTAAGTATATTAGTCTTTTTTCTAGTTTCCCCTATCATCTTGTAGGGGAGGAAGAATATTCTTTTTCCTTATATCCTCCTATGCTCTCAGCTGGGGTTCTGTAATAAAAGACAGATTAACAAGAGAAAAGCATACAAACTTTTTTTTTTTAAGCAAGAGAGAGAGAGAGAATGACATACAGCGACAGACAGACAGGAAGGGAGAGAGATGAGAGACATCAGCTTATTGTAGTGGCACTTAATTGTTCAATGATTTCTTTCTCATATGTCCTTTGATGGGGTGGGGGGTCCAGCTGAGCCAGTGACTCCTTGCTCAAGCCAGCAACCTTGGGCTTTAAGCCAGTGACCTTTGGGCTTAAGCCAGCAACCACAGGGTCATGTCTGTGATCCCATGATCAAGTCAGAGACCCTATGCTCAAGCTGGCGAGCCACACTCAAGCCAGATGATTTGGGTTTCAAACCTGGGTCCTCAGCATCCCAAGCTGACACTCAACCCACTGCACCACAGCCTGGTCAGGCAGCATACAAATTTATTTACTATATTTTAGTGACCCTTCATAAAGAGGTGAAGACCTGAAGAGGTTAAACCTGGGTGTTTTCATTCTAGGCTTGGTGAGGAATGGAAACCTATGGGAAAATGTGATAGAACCAAAGGATATGAGCTAAGGGTAGTAAACTAAGGAAAATTAAGCAAGGTCTGTTCCTTCAGAGTGCACTTGGCATCATTCTTTCTTAGAGCTAAGGAGGTCCCTTTTCTCCATAGTATATAGGGAAAGCACCTCTCACGAAAGGGTCTGATAACCTGCTTCAGTGGAAGTTCAGAGGGTCCTTCCTAAACCTGCCTTTTCTCAAATTCCTTCAGCTTAAAACATTCATTATACCAAGGTGCCATATTTTGGGGTAATGAGTCTGGAACCCCATCAGTCTCTTGGTTGGGTAAAGTTACTCTTTCAGTATATTCCTCTTAGAACGCTCAAGGGTATAGAGTTTTCTAGAGTTCTTAAATGTTTAAAACTTGAATGGATATAAAATTTTTGGTTCACATTTTTATTCCTAGAGGGGTTTTTTTTGAGAGAGAGAGAGACCTGAAGGGAGAGAGATGATGAGAAGCATCAACTTGTAGTTGCTCTCACTGAGCTCCTCATATGTGCCTTGGCCAGGGCTGTGCCAGTGTCCCCTTGCTCAAGCCAGCGACCTTGGGCTTTTCATCTGGGCTCAAGCTGGTGAGCTTTGGGATCTTGTGGAAGATTCCCCTGCTCAAGCCAGCAACGCCACACTGACGAACCTACAGTCAGAGCCAGTGACCTCAGGGTTTCAAACTGGTGACCTCAGTGTTTTAGATAATGCTTTATATCCTGCACCACCACTAGTCAGGCAAATACTGCTTTTTGTTGTTTTGCCTTCTGTGTTGCCTTTAAGAAGTCTGAAGCCAGTCTAACACCCATCTCTTATAAGTTATTTGATTTTGTGACTTGGGGTTCTTGGAGATCAAGAATCTTTTTTGTTTGTTTTTGATACCTACTTTATCCCTAATTTTTAGGGTTAAAAACTGCCTGCATTTTTTTTTCAGAGAAAACCATTAAAAATGCCTTTTTAATGAACAGAAAATAATGAGATACATATGCATTTAAAAAATTTTTTTTTACCTAGCCTGACCTGTGGTGGCGCAGTGGATAAAGCGTCGACCTGGGAACACTGAGGTCACCAGTTCAAAACCCTGCACTGGTCTGGTCAAGGCACATATGGGAGTTGATGCTTCCAGCTCCTCCCCCCTTTCTCTCTTTCTCTCTCTCTCTCTCTCTCTCTCTCTCTCACTCACTCTATGTCTCCTCTCTAAAATGAATAAAATAAAAATTTAAAAAAAATTTACCTTTTATTTTTTTAATTAATTTATTTATTTATATTAATTTTAATGGGGTGACATTGATAAATCAGGGCACATATGTTCAGAGAAAATATTCCCAGGTTATTTTGACATTTGATTTTATTGCGTACCCATCACTCAAAGTCAAATTGTCCTTCGTCACCTTCTATCTGGTTTTATTTGTGCCCCTCCCATCTCCATACCCCCTCCCTCACTTCCCTCTCCCCCGGGTAGCCAGTACACTCTTGTCCATGTCTCTGAGTCTCATTTTTATGTCCCATCTATGTATGGACTCATATAGTCCTTAGTATTTTTTATTTACTTACTTCACTCAGTATAATGTTATCAAGGTCCATCCATGTTGTTACAAATGATCCGATGTCATCCTTCCCTATGGCTGAGTAGTATTCCATAGTATATATGTACCAAAGCTTTTATTTATTTATTTATTTTTACAGGGACAGAGAAAGAGTCAGAGAGAGGGATAGATAGGGACATACAGACAAGAACAGAGAGAAATGAGAAGCACCAGTCATCAGTTTTTCGTTGTGACATCTTAGTTGTTCATTGACTGCTTTCTCATATGTGCCTTGACCACGGGCCTTCCGCAGACCGAGCAACCCCTTGCTGGAGCCAGCAATGTTGGGTTCAAGCTGGTGAGCTTTTGCTCAAACCACATGAGCCCACGCTCGAACTGGCGACCTCAAGGTCTCATACCTGGGTCCTCCACATCCCAGTCCGACACTCTATCCACTGCACCACCGCCTGGTGAGGCTGTACCAATACTTTTTAATCCACTCTTCCTCTGACAGACACTTGGGCTATTTCCAGATCTTCGCTATTGTGAACAATGCTGCCACGAACATGCGAGCGCATTTCTTCTTTTCGAACAGTGCTATGGTGTTCTTAGGGTATATTCCTGAAAGTGGGATAGCTGGGTCAAAAGGCAGTTCGATTTTTAATTTTTTGAGGAATCTCCATTCTGTTTTCAGCAGTGGCTGCACCATTCTGCATTCCCACCAGCAGTGCAGGAGGGTTCCCTTTTCTCCACATCCTCGCCAGCACTTATTCTGTGTTGTTTTGTTGATGAGTGCCATTCTGACTGGTGTGAGGTGGTATCTCATTGTGGTTTTAATTTGCATTTCTCTAATGATTAGTGATGTTGAGCATTTTTTCATATGCCTATTGGCCATCTGTATGTCCTCTCTGGAGAAATTTCTATTCATTTCTTTTGCCCATTTTTTGATTGTATTGTTTGTCTTCCTGGTGTTGAGTTTTATAAGTTCTTTATAAATTTTGGTTATTAACCCCTTATCAGACGTATTGTCGAAAATGTTCTCCCATTGTGTGGTTTGTCCTTTTATTCTGTTCTTATTGTCTTTAGCTGTGCAAAAACATTTTAGTTTGATATAGTCCCATTTGTTTATCCTGCCTTTTATTTCATTTGCCTGTGGAGATAAATCGGCAAATATATTGCTGCTACAGATGTCGGAGAGCTTGATACCTATGTTTTCTTCTAAGATGCTTATGGTTTCACGGCTTACATTTAAGTCTTTTATCCATTTTGAGTTTGTTTTTGTGAATGGTGTAAGTTTTTTTTGTTTTTTGCTCTTTTATTAATTTTAATGGGGTGACATTAATAAAGCAGGGTACGTATGTTCAAAGAAAACATCTCCAGGTTATCTTATCATTCAATTATGTTGCATACCCATCACCCAAAGTTAAATTGTGCTCTGTCACCTTCTATCTGGTTTTCTTTGTGCCCCTCCCCTCCCCCCTCTCCCTCCCTCTCCACCCTCCCCCCACCCCGTAACCACCACACTCTTGTCCATGTCTCATAGTCTCACTTTTATGTCCCACCTTTGTATGAAATCATGCTGTTCTCAGTTTTTTTCTGTTTTACTTATTTCACTCCGTATAATGTTATCAAGGTCCATCCATTTTGTTGTAAATGATCCAATGTCATCATTTCTTATGGCTGAGTAGCATTCCATAGTATATATGTACCAAAGCTTTTTAATACACTTGTCCTCTGACGGACACTTGGGCTGTTTCCAGATCTTTGCTATTGTGAACAATGCTGTCACGAACATGGGGGTGCATTTCTTCTTTTTGAACAGAGCTATGGTGTTCTTAGAGTATATTCCTAAAAGTGGGATAGCTGGGTCAAAAGGTAGTCGATTTTTAATTTTTTGAGGAATCTCCATACTGTTTTCCACAGTGGCTGCACCAGTCTGCATTCCCACCAGCAGTGCAGGAGGGTTCCCTTTTCTCCACATCCTCGCCAGCACTTGTTCTGTGTTGTTTTGCTGATGAGTGCCATTCTGACTGGTGTGAGGTGATATCTCATTGTGGTTTTAATTTGCATTTCTCTAATGATTAGTGATGTTGAACATTTTTTCATATGCCTATTGGCCATCTGTATGTCCTCTCTGGAGAAATTTCTATTCATTTCTTTTGCCCATTTTTTGATTGTATTGTTTGTCTTCGTGGTGTTGAGTTTTATAAGTTCTTTATAAATTTTGGTTATTAACCCCTTATCAGACATGTTGTTGAATATGTTCTCCCATTGTGTGGTTTGTCTTTTTATTCTTCCAGATTGATTTTTGGAAGATTATATGATTCAAGAAATTTGTCTATTTCACCTCGGTTGTCTAATTTTTTGGCATAGAGTTCTTCATAGTATTTTCTTACAATCCTTTGTATTTCTGTTGTGTCAGTTGTTATTTCTGCACTCTCATTTCTAATTTTATTTATTTGAGTCCTCTCTCTTTTTCTTGGTGAGTCTAGTTAAAGATTCTTCAATCTTGTTTACTTTTTAAAAAACCAGCTCCTGATTTCACTGATCCTCTGTATTGTTTCCTTAGCCTCTATGTCATTTATTTCCGCTCTGATCTTTATTATTTCCTTCCTTCTACTAGTCCTGGGCTTTATTTGCTGTTATTTTTCTAGTTCTTTTAGATGCAGGGTCAAGTTGCTTATTTGAGCTTTTTCTAGCTTCTTATATATAGTATGCCTGTAGTGCTATGAACTTCCCTGTCAGTACTGCTTTTGCTGTGTTTCAGAAATTTTGAGTTGATGTATGCTCATTATCATTGCTTTCTAGAAATGTTTTTATTTCTTCTTTGATCTCATTGTTAATCCATTCATTATTTAATAACATGCCCTTTCGTTTCCAAGTGTTTGAGTATTTTTCAGTTTTTCCTTTGTGGTTAATTTCTAGTTTCATGCCATTGTGATCAGAGAAAATGCTTGATATGATTTCAATCTTCTTAAATTTGTTGAGACCACTTTTGTGTCCTAACATATGGTCTGTCCTAGAGAATGTACCATGAGCGCTTGAAAAGAATGTATATTCTACTGCTTTAGGGTGAAAAGTTCTGAAGATATCTATTAAATCGAGTTGATCTAGTATATCCTTTAAGTCTGCTGTTTCTTTGTTAATTTTCTTTCTTGAGGATCTATCCAGTGATGTTAGTGGGGTATTGAAATCCCCTACTATTATAGTATTGCTGTTAATCTCACCCTTTATATCCATCAAAGTCTGCTTTATGTATGTTGGGGCTCCTGTGTTTGGTGTGTAGATATTTATAATGGTTATATTTTCCTGTTGAATTGTTCCCTTTATCATTATGTAGTGTCCTTCTTTATCTCTTACTACAACCTTTGTTTTTAAGTCTATTTTTCAGATATAAATATTGCTACCCCGGCTTTTTTTTCATTTCTATTTGCATGAAATATTTTTTTCCATCCTTTTACCTTCAGTCTATGTGCATCTTTTGTTTTAAGTTGTGTCTCTTGTAGATAGCGTATGTATGGGTACTGTTTTCTTATCCACGCAGCTACCCTATGTCTTTTGATTGGGTCATTTAATCCATTTACATTTAAGGTTATTATTGATATGTAGTTGTTTATTACCATTTTATTCCTTAAAGCTGTAGTGTTCTTTTGCTATATTCTTTTCCCCCTTTGAACTGTTCACAACAGGCCCCTTAGCATTTCTTGCATAATTGGTTTGGTTTTAATGAATTCCTTGAGGTTTTATTTGTCTGGGAAGCTCTTTATTTCTCCTTCAATTTTAAACATTAGCCTTGCTGGATAAAGTAGTCTTGGTTGTAGGTTCTTGTTCTGCATTACTTTGAATATATCTTGCCATTCCCTTCTGGCCTCAAGTGTTTCTGTTGAGAAGTCAGATGTCATCCTTATGGGGGCTCCTTTGTAGGTGATAGCCTTTTTTTCTCTAGCAGCTTTTAAAATTTTCTCTTTATCACTTAGCTTTGGTATTTTAACTATGATGTGTCTTGGTGTAGATTTCTTTGGGTTTCTCTTTAATGTAGCTCTGTGTGCTTCTTGAACATGTGAAACATTTTCCAGTCTTAATTTAGGGAAGTTTTCAGCTATGATTTGATTGAACAAAGTTTCTATCCCTTGTTCTTTCTCTTCTTCTTCAGGAACCTCTATGATGCGGATGTTATTTCTCTTCACGTTGTCACAGAGCTCCCTTAGAGTTTCCTCAGATTTTTTGAGTCTCTTTTCTTTTATCTGCTCTGCTTCTGTGCCTTTATTTATTTTGTCCTCTAAAACTCGCTGATTCAATCCTCAGCTTCATCAATCCTGCTTTTAATTCCTTCCATTGTGATCTTCAGTTCTGATACTGTATTTGTTATTTCTGTCTGATTCTTTTTTATTATTTCAATTTCCTTTTTTATACTTGCTATCTCTTTAGGTGTTCATAATGACTATCCATTGTTGCTCTAAGCTCTTTGAACATTCTAACTATCATTATTTTAAACTCTGCATCAAGTAGTTTGGTTATATCTGATTCATTCAGGTCCTTCTCTGGGGATTTCTCTTGATTCATTTGGGTTGCATTCCTCTGCCTGCCCATTTTGTCTGTGTTTAAGAAGGGTTTGTCTACTGGAGTCCAATGGGTGTTGCCTCTGTGTCCCCTAGGTTTGGTCTGTCTGCAGGCCCCCCAACCCCTCTGCCGCTGCCTAGGGCGGTTGGGTATGGGTGTTGCTGGTGCCAGCGGCTGTGGCTGTTGCTACAGTTTCCACCTCGCCCCCAGGGGAGGGGCTGTGTTCTCATGCCAGGCTGTATAAGCCTCAGCCGGTCTCGGCCTTCGCCACTCTCCCACGGGTGGGATTGCGCACCACACTCAGGCCACAAGCCTGGGCACCAAGGCCCAGCTGGGGGTCCCTGTCAGCCAGTTCCTCCAGCCGGAAGGGGCTGCTGATGCGCGCTCAGCTGCAAGCCAGGCTTCTGCCCTGCCCCCGCCAACCTTGGCTTCTTGCCTGGGAGTGGGATCAAGAATCTTTAAAACCTAATCATTTTACCAGAGTGCTGCAGAATTGGTCATCCTTGGTCAGTTTTCCTAAGTACACAATGCATCTTTTAAATACAGAGATTCATATATTCTTTTATTTCTGGAAGTTTCTTTTTAATTATTCATATATATTTTGTGTGTGTGTGTGTGTGTGTGTATGCATATGTGTATGTAATGTGTATGTGTATATATATGTATATATGATATATGTGTGTATGTTTATTATTTTTCCCAGAGCAGGAAGCTTTTGTATCTTTTGGACAAAGAATCAATAATACATTTGTGAAGAATGGAGAGACAGGGGGGTTGGTTTGGGATATGAGCATGTAATCCATGGTGAAGAAGTAACTAGGAAGATTGGGGCTAGTTTGACAAGGTTTGCTAGTATGTATGGACAGATGTTTCAGCAACCCCCAATTCTCTAGCATCCCGCCCACCCACCTGCTGTGCAAACCTTCTTCTTTCCCTGAATTATAGTTTTAAATATTAGTTATGTTCCATTGTTTTGTTTTTATCAGAGATCCCATTATATATATCTATATGCCTGTCTGTCTGTCTATGGATGGATGGATGGATGGATGGATCTATCTTGGTTCTTCTTTGCCAATTTCTAACTCAACCACTTTCCGTTTCTTTTTATCATTTTGATTCTCTGGGTCATATTCAATATACTTTAATTTTTTTTATTCTTTTTTGAGGCACCTTGTAATTTGCCCTTTCTTTCTGAGATAATTTTGTTCCTTCCATTTCTTTTCTGAGTTCAATCCTAAAATCTTTTCTTCTTACTTTCCTATTTCTGTGTTTTATTTTGGAATTTCTGAATCAGGATGTTTTTTTCATGTGCCCAAATACTTGTTTGAAGATGTTTAGTTCAGATTTAAGTGTTGTAGTAGCTTTCTCCTGCTTTGTCTTTGTTTCGTTTTTGATGGGTTGATGAAACTTTCCACCTGTTAAGGTATCCTCTCTTTTTTTCTTTTTCTTTTCTTTTTTTTTTACAGGGACAGACAGAGAGTCAGAGAGAGGGATAGATAGGGACAGACAGACAGGAACGGAGAGAGATGAGAAGCATTAATCATTAGTTTTCTGTTGGCGTTGCGACACCTTAGTTGTTCATTGATTGCTTTCTCATATGTGCCTTGACCGTGAGCCTTCAGCAGACCGAGCAACCCCTTGCTGGAGCCAGCAACCTTGGGTCCAAGCTGGCAAGCTTTTGCTCAAGCCAGATGGGCCCGCGCTCAAGCTGGCGATCTCGGAGTCTCGAACCTGGGTCTTCAGCATCCCAGTCTGATGCTCTATCCACTGTGCCACCACCTGTTCAGGCTTCTCTCTCTTTTTCTTATAGTAGCTTTATATAAATGTAAATGTAATTTACTTGCACCTATTTATTTCATGGATTTGGGATGGCTTACAAGATTCCTAGTTCAAGGGTGCCCTCTTCTGTTATTGCAATAATAACAATTACAGTATTTTGCTTTACTTCTTCTTTCTTTTTTTTTATGGATGGGTGTGTGTGTGTGCTGGGAAGAAGAATTGTGTCTAAGTTTTTTGTCTCTTTTATCTTTTAGGAATCCAGTTTTCACTTTTACTTCTTTTCTAGTCACCTTCCAATCTCCAAACAACTCCTCTTTCCTGTTACTTTCCCTCTCATAAGTCATGCCTTTCAAAAGAGCTACCTTGAACACATACACATCAGTTTCTTGCTTATAGTAAGTGCTCTGATTTGCCAGGACTCTCATTCATAGTTTCTGCAGGTGGGATGGACATGCTCTTTCTGGCAGAACTTTAGATCAATCTTGGGTGACCATTACTCCCTCTTTGCACAGTTTATTTCTGTCTTCCCTTGTTCTTCATGAAGGCTTGCAGCAGGAGTATGAGCACTAGTTCACAGGGAGTTGATGTTTATTTTTCTACATAAAGATAATGTGAAGTTTGATCATTCTCTATTCTAGTTATGCTAAAGGTTTTGTTTGTTCTTGTGTTTCCTTTTTTCTTTGTGTTTACTTATTTATTCATTTATTTTCTGAGAGTGTGCTGGGAGAGTAGAACTGATATAGCCACTGTTACCTTGTTTGCTCAGAATCCCAACTTCTTGAGTTTTAGATTATTTAGAATATTTTCGGTGTACATACAATGATGCTGGGCTCAGATTGGCTTGGACATCAGGGAAATATGTGTAGCTTGTACTGTAACAAGAAATCCGATGCAGGACAACCCCTGGCTCGGTGCGTTGGGGGCTAGGCCATCAGGAGAGTTTGGCGCCTTGGGTGTGGGGGCTCCATTTGTTGCAGGGTGGCTCGGTTTGGAGGGGGGCTCAGTGCGTCCTGGGAGCTTGGTACCTTGGGGCTCAGTGCGTCTCCAGTGAATGCTGTCTTTGTCTTCAGGCAGAATTGCGGCAGCAGTTTCAGAAACACAGGTCAAGGGTTCATTAAGTCCTGCCATAAATCAGATTCCCTAGAAGTATGATTTGGGGACTTTTGTATAAGTGATTGATTTATTGATGAAGTCCTCTCAGGAAAATTCTGTAAGGGAAAGAAGGAGACAGGAAATGTTAGAAGAAACAACTAGGCAAAGATGTGGATTTAGAAGTGTAGCCTCTGATCCCATGGGAAATCTGGAGCGTGAATTTATCCTGAAGGAGACAGGACAAGGGGGCTTGATTTCATATGTTTGCATCAGTTATCGATCATTGGAGGAAGCAGCTCCTGAGCTGAGCCTGCTGGGCTGGGAAGCGGAGAAGCATGGAAAAGAGCTACAGGCCATGGACTGGGTGAAGGATGTCCCTGAACATGAGAAGGGCTCCTGAGTATCATGGGAGACCTTCCAGCAGAGCTTCTACTGCTTGCCACTTGAGGTCCTGAGCTATGAATATGCTTTCCTTCATTTCTTTATGTGTGCACTCAACACCTGTGTACTGAGAATCCTTAGAACAGGGGTCCCTAAACTACGGCCCACGGGCCACATGCGGCCCCCTGAGGCCATTTATCCGGCCTCTGCTGCACTTCCGGAAGGGGCACCTCTTTCATTGGTGGTCAGTGAGAGGAGCACAGGATGCATCTGCACCCATAGTTCCCATTGAAATACTCGTCAGTTTGTTTATTTAAATTTACTTGTTCTTTATTTTAAATATTGTATTTGTTCTCATTTTGTTTCTTTACTTTAAAATAAGATATGTGCAGCGTGCATAGGGATTTGTTCATAGTTTTTTTATATAGTTCAGCCCTCCAACGATCTGAGGGACAGTGAACTTGCCCCCTATGTAAAATGTTTGGGGACCCCTGCCTTATAATAATAGTCCTTGTTCAAGGCTCTGGAGAAATGACCAAAACTGAATACATCCCCAAGTACACACTGTCCCTCACCCTATGCTCACTGACCACAGAGGGGCTAAGAGTGTCAAGTCTGGGAAAGCACTTTGCGAGCATAAATGGGGCCTGCCCTCATCCAGAGAGAGTAAATATGTCCAGGACAGAAACCCCACGAGAGGAGCTAGGCTGGTCAGGAGGGTTGGGCTAGGTTGATGAGGCATGGCTGCCTGAAGGAACAGTGTCTACAGAGGCTCTGAGGTGTATGAGAGCTCAGTGTCTCCGGGAACTCAGAGGGGCTGCCTGCGGCTGAACTGGGTGGGAACAGGGAAAATGTCCTAAGAAGAAAGGGGGACAAAGCCAGACAGAAGAGCTCTGGGGTTCCAGGAAGAGGTTTGGCCTTACCCTAGGATCCAGGGGACCCAGAGATAGATTTTAAGCAAGAGAAGGATGTGATCAGATTTGGGTTTTGTGGGGAGTGGATTGTAATGGGTAGGGGTGGAAGTGAGGGAGCCAGGCAGGGAGAGTGGCCTGCACTAGGTGACATTGAGAAGTGAGAATCAAAATGGGCAGAGTCAGGGACTGACGGAGGGTGGCGGTGGCAGAGAAGAGGCATCTGAAGAGGGTAATGAAGGACAGTGGCCCAGTGTCCAGGTGGGAGGTGTGTCCATGCCAGAGGAAGCCCCAAAATCATGACCTTAGGCCATGCCAGAGCAGAGCCTGGGCCCCAGTGTGAGGGTGACAGGGTCTGGGAGCCCTGACTCCCCTCTGTCCCGTCCCTGTGGACAGGGTTCTGGAGCACCTCAGCAGTCTCTCCAGAGAAGTGAACCTAGACTACGAGCGCAGCATGAACAAGATCAACTTTGACCAAATTGTCTCCTCCAAGCCCGACACGTTCTCCTACGTGACCCTGCCTACAAAGGAGGAGGAGAAGGTGCCCAAACAAGGTGAGGGTGTTGGGCAAAGATGGTCCCAGAGCCACTCACATGGCCAGAGCCCCTCCAACCCCTCTTTCTAGGATCTTCTATAAACCCAACACTCACCTGCATCTATCCTGCTCCCAGCATTCGTTCTGCTCCTTTTCCTAACTCCCTGGAGAGCTGGGGGTGGTGTTGGGGTGGTAGATGAAGGCTCTTTTTAAAAGTAGTAGTCTGAGTAGTGCAGAAGTAGCCAGGGAAATGCGTTCTAGGAAAATAATTGTTCAGAAGTGGATGAAGAGGGCTCTTGTCTGACCTAGGGACACATGGCCCTTTCTTCCTTCAATAGCAAGAGTAGGTTTGCACTGCTGCAGCCCCACAGACAGACGGCAGACCAAGTCACAGAGCAGGGTGCCAGTTCCTCCCAACCCCTCCTTGCTTCGAGCTCCCCAATCCCTGCTGACTTCTCTCTTTGGACCCAGCTTCTGCGTGCACAAAGTGCTGAGGAATCTGCGTCGGGCTTGGACAGTGGACATTCTAAGGGTCCTGGAACCACATCCTCCTTTCTTGTTATGCCAGGGCAGCCTCAGATGGGCACCAGAGGTTGTATGCAGAGGGGGCAGGATTGGATGGAGAGAGAGTTTGCAGTTTTCAACCACTTCGTGGGTCTGTGACCCAGAGGGGCCTGGAGGAAAATCACTTATTGATCCCAGAGCAGGCACCTTACTTCGGGGCCTTGGGGCACTCTGACAGGCTGTGGGAAAAGAGGGGTTCTGGCACATGTGTGTCTCTTCTGGGGAGGAGGCAGGAGCATGTCCCTCTAGATTCATCCTGACTCCTGGTGCGTCCCAGACCCATATGACACTGGCCATTGGCTCCAACACCCACAGGGCTGGTGAGTGTCCCCAAGTACCCATTCCAGGAGCAGAAGGAGGCCTTCACCTTCATGTCCCTGCTCACACGGTCGGAGGTCATCACAGCCCTCAGCAAGGTGCGGGCTGAGTGCAACAAAGTCACCGCCGTGTCCCTGTTCCACTCAAACCTCTCTAAGTACTGCCGCCTCGAAGAGTTCGAACAGATTCAGTCACAGACCTTCTCCCAGGTGTGTGGGCACCCAGGGCACAGAGTGGCAGCATGCAGGCGCAGGCTCTGGAGCTGATAAGCGCAGACCAGGGTCTCCTGGGAAGCCGGGGGTTGATCTGTCAGTAGTGAGGCTGTGAGTCCCTGCTCTCCTTAATACAAGGCCTTGGCTCTTCTCAGACCTGTAGGAGGCTGGGGTAGGCACTAAGGGGGTGGCTCACCTTGAAGAGAAAAGGAGAACCAGTCACTTTCCATCCAAACCCTGGCGGCCTCTGAAGCAAAAGCAGGAACCTTATATACCCCTATATCTACCTGAGGATTGGGTACAAGAGAGAAGGGGTTCAGTCTCGTGGGAGACAGCTGCCAATGGCCTAGGAGAAAAGCTCCCTTTCTCTCTGTCTCTCTGTTTCATTCCTGGTTTCTCTGTCTCTCCCTTAGCTGAAAGGAATGCCCTGCTTTTTTATTCCTCCCTCCTTCCCCCAATGAACCCCTAGTTACCAGGGTCACAGGAGGGTGCTGGTTGGCAGGAATTGTCAGTAAGGTGGGGTTGGAGGAGATCCCTCTGCAGTCATCTGAGTCCTGAGGCTGCCCAAGCACCCAGGTTCCTAGAGTCCCCGAGCATGGCAGCTGGGGGCAGCAATTCCCTGGGATGGCTGCATGACGTCATCTGTGGCCACTCCAGGTGCAGATGTTCCTCAAGGACACCTGGATCAGCACGCTCAAAGTGGCCATGCGTAGCAGCCTGCGGGACATGAGCAAGGGCTGGTACAACCTCTACGAGACCAACTGGGAGGTGTACCTCATGTCCAAGCTGCGCAAGCTCATGGAGCTGGTCAAGTACATGCTACAGGACACCCTGCGCTTCCTGGTGCAGGACTCGCTGGCCAGCTTCTCACAGTTCATCAGTGACGGCTGTTGCAGTGTGCTCAACTGCCCCGAGGACATGGTCTGGGGCGAAGACCTCATAAACAGCCCCTACAGGTGGCGTCCTGCTGGCTGAGGCCCTTGTTGACACTGGAATTATTTCTTGCCAGGCCCCAGTGGCTAGAGTGCTGCAGGGTGGAGGGACGAGGGCAGCCAGGGTCAGTGTGTCCCTCACTGCTGGATGCTGGATAGCAGGAAGCGCCTGGCCTCCAACCCTGGTTGCTGGCGATTCTCCCACCAGCCCTGGCTTCATTCCCACCCTGACCTTCATTCTCTCAATCAGTCACTGAGATACTCATCTGGGAAGTAGTCTTTCAGACATGAACCAGGCGGGGTGTTAGGGGAACGGGATAGGGGGCAGACAGCAAGAAAATAAACACAGTCATTGCCAATCTTGGCAGGGGCTGTGACAGTCCTGCGGGGAAAGGGGACTTGTCAGGGGCTCAGGTAGGAGGTAACATCTGAACCAAGACTTAAGACTGAGCGGAAACGAGCTATGAGATGGGCGGGTGGAGGAGCCGGCACGTGCAGAAGCACGAAGGGGAGGGAGGATTGGGCAGTCTAGGAAGGAAAGGCCAACAGCTATGGCTGGAGTAGGGGTGGGGTACAGGGAAGGCTGGTCAGGTGACACAGATGTATAAGGGGAAGAGACAAGGTTGATTCTGGGGCCCACCCCTAAGAGCAAGCCCTACGGGGAGCTGGCAGGATTTGGGGAACACAGGATGTTTGAGATGCCATTGGAGGTCCGTGTGGGTTGGTGGGTGGTTGGCAATCCAGAGTGCAGAATGTAGACCCAGCTAGGATACAGGTTTGAGGGTTGTCATGTAGTGAGTATCTGAAGCCAAGGACAGTGGGATCCCAGGGAGAAGGGGAGCTGCAAGTGCCCAGGGTGTGGCAAACTTGTCCTGATGATCTCAAGACCACGTAAGGGGTCCTTCCTCTCCCTGGTGCCCATGGAACTCTGGGCAAGTGACAGGAGCAGCAGAGCCTATTTAGCTGGTTTGTATTTTTCTCTCTGGTAACTTGGAGGTTTCTGGGAGGAGGGAGGAGGCAAGTCTTGTGCATAGAAAGCTCAAGCACCACTGTGGTGGCCAAAAGGGTAGAGGGCTGGGCCTGCTGCACACAGACCTCTCAGGACCCTGCCCGTGGTAAGCCTGGCCATTGCCCCACAGGCCCCGGAAGAATCCCCTGTTCATTGTGGACCTGGTGCTGGACAGCTCAGGGGTGCACTACAGCACACCACTAGAGCAATTCGAAACATCTCTGCTCAACCTCTTCGACAAGGGCATACTGGCCACCCATGCAGTGCCACAGCTGGAGAAGGTACCCACAACTCAAGGTCCAGGACACTACTGCCCTGGCTGCTCGTGGCTACCATAGCCCCAGCACACTGCCCCAAGAATTAGAACAGTTCGGCTCTCTCATGGGTCTCCCACATGGCTGCAGTGTGCTCAGCCCTTTAATTCTTGAGTAGCTCATTTCATCCTTACCATAAGCTGAGCTGGGAGCCATCAACATCCATATTTTGTCATGAGACTTAGAGTTTAGCCTAAGGTCACATAGCTGCTAAGTGTCAGACCCATGATGCCAACTGTGTTCACTCATCTAAAGCTGCCATCACCACGTCTGACTCAGATCCCACCCAGCTCCTGGCCTCTCTCTCCAGCTAAGATGTAGACACAGACCGACCTTTACACTCTAGTCAAAAGTCCCCATTTCATTACCAAAGCAGTGCAGAGCCCAAGCCATTGGTCCCAACAGCCTCTGTAACTCCAGTCCCCTCTTGTTTTCCTTGCTGGTCAGTCAGAGCCATCAGTAGCCTGGTTGTTCCATCTGTTCCTTTCCTCGGCCATGGGCTGAGTCCGGCACAGACAGAGGAAGACACTGCCCCTTGGTGGACCTCATGTACTCCAGCCTCATACTGGTCCACAGTCCCAACCCTGCCCTCACCGTCACCATGCTCTCTGCACTTGGCAACACAGTCTCTGGATCATATTTCCAGCTCCTCCGCCCAACTGCCTCATGGCTCACCCAGTTCTGTGCCTCCCCCACTCCACAGCTGGTGATGGAGGACATCTTTATCAGCGGCAACCCCCTGCTAGAGTCAGTAGGGCTTCACGAGCCCCTGGTGGAGGAGCTGAGGGCCACCATCGCCAACGCTGTGCACAAGGCCATGGTCCCATTGCAGGCCTATGCCAAGGAGTACAGAAAGTACCTGGAGCTGAATAACAATGACATCTCCACATTCCTCAAGTGCGTCCATGCGTTTGAGTGTGTCTGTGTCTGTGTGACCCTCACTCTCACTCTCACCACCCTCTGCTCATGTGCGCCACTGTCCACAGGGCCTACCAGGAGCATTGCCCATCAGCTGAGGAGGTACGGGAGGTAGTGCTCACCCACCTGCGGGAGAAGGAGACCCTGGACAGCTCGCTGCCCAGCAGCATCACCATCGGGCCCTTCTACATCAACATCGACAACGTCAAGCAGAGCCTGTCCAAGAAGCGCAAGGCCCTGGCTACTTCCATGCTGGACATCCTCGCCAAGAACCTGCACAAGGAGGTGGACAGCGTAAGTGCCCACCACCCAGCTCCAGTGACCACCGCGACACGTACCGTCGCGTACGTGGTGATCCCCCACAAGCAAGATGCTCCAGGCAGAGTCAGGGGTGTCTGCAGACACCCAGGCCAGTGGAAGGATCTGGAAGTCATTCTGCCTTAACCCTGCCTGTCTGCAGGGAGCTATCCCATATTGAGGGGGGGTGTCAAGAAAGCGGGTACTTCTATCTCCTCCTCTAGACTTGTAGAGACCTGAGCACCCCTCATGAAGGACACCCTGAGATGGATCGTTTCACGGAGCTGAGGGTGTGCAAGTGCAGGCCTCAGAAGTGTGTTGTGTGTGTGCGTGTGTGTGTTGTGTGTGTGCGCGTGTGTGTTGTGTGTATATGTGTATGTGTGTGTATATATGCGCGCGCACGTGTGTGGTGTGTGTGCGTGCGCACAGGAAATAGGAAGAAGTATCTCCCCAGTGGGCCGGCTGCAGGAGGTGGCGGGGTGGAAGCAATTATCTGTCTGAAGACACTAGGGACCAAGAAGGAGAAGCAGGCCTCAGGGAAGGCCAGGGAGAGGCACTCAACCTTCCTAGTGCCCTCCTCCCACCACCAGATCTGTGAAGAGTTTCGCAGCATCAGCCGCAAGATCTACGAGAAGCCCAACAGCATAGAAGAGCTCGCTGAGCTCCGCGAGTGGATGAAGGGCATACCTGAAAAGCTGGTGGGGTTGGAGGTAAGATGCATGCATGGGAGCCAGGGAGTAAGGTCGGGTGTCCAGGATCCTGGCGGGGCTAGAGATGAGGTGGGCTCACCGAGCATTGGTGGACTGGGAGTCAGGGAGCCGTTGTTCAGGTCTGAAGGCAGAGGCTGGAAGATCAGGAACCAGGAGGCCAGAGGTGAGGTAGATACAGAGGACAGGTGGGGCTCAGGGCAGCTGGGAGGCTTGGTGCATGGTGGAGAGTCAGAGCTATGCTGTTTGGGAGGTCAGAAGAGCAGAAGATATGGGTCAACGGCTGACGATTGGAGGTGTGGTGGCCTTTGCCTTTAGAGCTCTGAACCCAATGCTGGCCTCACACCCTGCGCCTCCTCCCCCACCCCGGGCCTCACTTATCTGGAAAAGGACAGCCTCTCCCGAGTTCCCAAGCACTGCGGGGAGCCCAGGTACACCTGCATTCCCATCACCACCTGTCCCTGCAGGAGCGGATTGTGAAGGTCATGGATGACTACCAGATCATGGATGAATTCCTTTACAACCTCAGCACAGATGACTTCAATGACAAGTAAGTGGGAGATTCACCCCCACTCTGGGTGGGTGGTGCACAGCAGGAGGTGGGGCGGAGGTGCCAAGCTGCAGCAGCTCTCAAATATCCCTGAGGCCGTGGCTGTACAGTCACACCAGAAATGCCTGCCCAGATGCCAGAAGCCAGAAGCCATGGCTCCACATGGTCCAGGACCAGGAATAGGTAGCCAGTGAGGCAGAAGGAAATCATTTGAGCCTGTGGGCCTGGGGAATCTCCTGTCCCCAACCCTGTCTCCTTCTCTCTCCCATCATCAGCCAGGCCCCTTGTTTGTGGTTGGAGCCCTTTGAGGTTCTTGGGAAAAAAAGAAGGCAAAACCCTTCTTTTCCCAAGGAGCATTTATTCCTACCCAGCTTGTTAGAAATGGCCTCAGTTTGGAACTGCCTTACCCTGCCTCCAAAACCTCAGGGGACAGAAAAGATTGGCAATCTCTCCTGAGAGTCCTGCCCAGGAACTTCTAGACACCCACTTTATAGGGCATCCTGGTGCTCAGGGTGGGTCTCCCCCAGGGCCCCATCTCAGCCAGGCAAAGAGAGTTGGTCTGATATGAAGGAAGCTGGCCCGGTGGCCCTGGTTAGTCACCCAGGAAAGACAGACTGGAAGCTGTCCCTTTGCCTCAACATCAGTCCTCTAATGTCCAACACTCCCCTCCTACTGCCACCACTGTTTGACTGCACTGGGCACATCGGATCTGCATCACTCTGGATGCTGACCACAGCTCCCAGATCATAGTCCCGGGCAGAGACTGTCTCCCCTGCCAGGCAGACCCACACCCCAAGAAGTGGCTGCCTGTCAGCTCACTTCTACTTCCCAGGTGGTTGACCCTGGCTGGTTTCAGCTGCCTTCCGGATCCTGTTCTCCCCGTCACCCTGGGTGCCCCTGTGTGGCCTGCCTACCCCATGATTTCAGCTGTGACATCCCCCCACCCCCACTCTGCTTCATCTAGATGGGCTGCCAACAACTGGCCTTCTAAGATCCTCGGGCAGATAGAGATGGTGCGGCAGCAGCACATCGAAGATGAGGAGAAGTTCCACAAAATCCAGATTATGGATCAGAACAACTTCCAGGAGAAGCTGGAAGGGCTGCAGGTAGGGCTTGGGTACGGCTCTGCTAGGACTGGCTACACACACACACACACACACACACACACACACACACGCACACACACACACACACGCACACACACCTCCAGGGCCAGGACTTACTTCTTGTATTCAGGAATTTCTATGTCAATGTTTGATAGAAGAATTAGTAGATGAATGAACAAATGTCTCAAAGAAAGAACTAAAACCAGAGGGTGCCTGGCCAGCTAGCTCCAGAAGAATTTAGAGTAGCAGAGTCCCAGCTCTTCTGTTGTGTCCTTCATGCCGCAGTGGGCAGGGGGCACAGCATTCAGGGCACTGGGTCTTTCTCTGATGTTGCTTACCATGGGGCAGTCGGTTGCCTGCAATGGGCCAGGAACCTGCTCATTCCCACAGAAGAAAGTGCCCTCAGAACTGGGAGGTGCTGATGCCCAGGGACCTTGGACTCCCTGGATGCATGTGGGCATGCATGGGACTGCAGAGGCCTCTGACTCCCTGCTCCTTGGCCCACAGCTGGTGGTAGCTGGCTTCTCCACCCATGTGGAGATCGCACGAGCACACGAGATCGCCAATGAGGTGCGGCGGGTCAAGAAGCAGCTGAAGGACTGCCAGCAGCTGGCCGTGCTCTACAACAACCGTGAACGCATCTTCGGCTTGCCCGTCACTAACGTAGGCCGCCTGCGGGCGCCCCCCTCCCCCCAGGATTTGAGGAAGAGCCCATGGTATTTGTGGCCATATCAGAACCCAGAGGCCAGGTGGCAGGGCCCTGGTATTTGGGGGATAGGGCCAACCAGGCTGCAGAGAGAAGATGATCCACCCCTCAGGGCAAGGGGACTGGCTGGAACCAGGCAAGAGGCCTGAGGGTCAGTGCAGGCCTTGCTCAGCCATTCAGAGCCTAAAGCCTGCAGGGGCAGGAAGAAGGGAGGCCAGGACCAAGTCCACAGGGACAGGATCAGGGATAGCAATCAGGATAAAGGAGGGAGAGACGACCTGGCCCAAGAAGAAGCAGCTTGGCGAGAGACTTGAGAACACTCCGAGGCAGCCACGGCTCTTCTGCCCCTACAGTACGACAAACTCTCCAGGATGGTGAAGGAGTTCCAGCCCTACCTGGACCTCTGGACCACAGCTTCTGACTGGCTACGCTGGTCCGAGAGCTGGATGAACGACCCCCTGTCAGCCATTGACGCTGAGCAGCTGGAGAAGAATGTCATTGAGTCCTTTAAGACCATGCACAAGTGTGTGAAGCAGTTTAAGGACATCCCAGGTAGGTGGCCAAGCCAGTTCCTCCCCTGCTCCGCTGCCTGGGCTGGCTTCTGCTCACACCTGCCTGCTCTGCCCGGCAGCCTGCCAGGACGTGGCCTTGGACATCCGGGCCCGCATTGAAGAGTTCAAGCCATACATCCCGCTGATCCAGGGGCTGCGAAACCCTGGCATGAGGAACCGGCACTGGGAGGTGCTGTCCAACGAGATCAACATAAACGTCAGGCCCAAGGCCAACCTGACTTTCGCCCGCTGCCTTGAGATGAACCTACAGGACCACATCGAGAACATCAGCAAGGTCGCTGAGGTGGCCGGCAAGGAGTATGCCATTGAGCAGGTGGGCAGCCAGCAGGCTCATCCTGCCCTACCTGGGCCCTTCCCAGAGGCATAAAAGGATGGCGGAACTGTGCCCAGTCCCGGGGGGCCTTTACCAGGCATAGGAGTTTAGGTGCATTTGTTAAGTAAGGGAATGTATGTCAAGAGGTTAGCACAGTGTCTACCATTTCCGTTATTACTCAGTTACTCTACTCAAGTTACTTAGTCTCATTTAACAGATGAGTAAATCAAGGCTTGGAGAAGTTCAGCAAGTGTCTAGGGTGACATAGCCAATAAGGGCTTAACTGGGACCAGAGCTCCTAGCTGGCGCCTTAGCGGTCTCCCAATCCGTGTGTGCATGCTCGTCGTACACATGCAGCACACGTGTGAGAGCCAGTTGGCCTTGAATTCAGATGAGGACCTGTGGAGGATTTGTTGACCAGACAGGTAGAGAGTATTTGCCAAGTGAAGGCCATGGCCAGGCAGATCCTGCTCTTCTTTGCCCAGTGCTGGTCAGCAGAATGTGGGCCAGGCCCTTCTCAGGACTCTGCCTAACTTGTACCCCATCCCAGGCACTGGACAAGATGGAGAAGGAGTGGTCAAACATCCTGTTCAACGTGCTGCCCTACAAAGAGACAGAGACCTATATCCTCAAGAGCCCAGATGAGGCCTCACAGCTGCTTGATGACCACATTGTCATGACCCAGAGTATGTCCTTCTCGCCCTACAAGAAGCCGTTTGAGCAACGCATCAACTCCTGGGAGAACAAGTTGAAGCTGACCCAGGTGGGCATTCCATGGCCTTCCTTTTATCCGCCCCCCATCCCCACAGCCCATAAGTGGCTCTTTATGGTTTCTGGGTGGGGCTTGAAGTGGTGGAGAGCCTTGGCCAGGTTTGCACAGCTCCTGGGCTCTCTGACAGGACCCTCATTCAGGGGAAAGCGACAAGAATGGGGATTTCCATCTCTGAGGTTCAGCTGTTGGAGAAGGCAATTCAGGACGTGGGAGTGGGCCACTGTTTGGTCAGGTGCTGTCGCTGGGGAGGGGCATGAGAGCTGCCCGCAGACCTCTGAGGACTGCCTGGGCTTGGGGCAACTAGGACCTCCAGTCTTGGACCTTTCCAGGCCGGACTCCACAAGGCCCTGATGTTCCTAGTGCCCTCTCCTGCTCTGCGCAGAGCCTCCCAATCCTGGCTCATTTAGAGCTGGCTTGGGGTGAGGTCACCAGGGCACTGGAGGCTGTTTCTCTTCAGACCTTTTAAGGCCAGAGGCTGGGGCTGTCTCCAGAGCCCTCGAAGACTGTCTTAGGGTCAAACCTACCTGTATAATTCAGACAACCCCTTCCCTGGGGCCTCCTGGAAGCTGTCTGGAAACCTCCAGTGAAGAATGCCAGAACCCAAGTGAGGAGGGCTTATCTGTGTGCTCCTTGGACTACCCAGAGATACTGGAGCTGGTCAGCATTGCCCCTGGGTCTCTTGTCTTTGTTCATGTTGTCCCTTATACCTGGAGCTCCATCCCTACCTTCCATTTCCAAAGCTCAGCATCAAGCAGCCCTCATTGACTCCCCCACACCTGCCTGCAAGGTGTTCCCATCATAGACCTTGGTCAGTGCCTCTTACAGAGTCCATCATTCATGCCAAGCCCTTGGTGATTCAGAGACAGAACTGGCCACTTAGTGGTCTGTGGTCTGCTAGAGGGCAAGGACCACATCCCGTTCGCCTGTGTTTCTCCTGGTACCCACATGGGCCTGGTACAGAGCTGGCCATGGCATGCATCTCAAGAGGAAGGGATTAATAAATAAATGAAATGGACAAATGAATGAATTTGGATTGATAAGAAAAGTGGTAAATCCTGAAAAGGGAATTTGGAGGCAGCATTTAGAGAAAAGTAACCTGTTTTTAAAGACATCTCACTCTTGGACTGATGTCTCAGAGTATTTTCAAGATCTCAAGCTCAGGTCAATATACCTCAGAAAATTCCGGAGTCATAGACCCCAAATATCTGGCAGGCAAGGAGGCTGGTTTGGTCTTCCATGTACTGGGGTTTCAGGGTTTGCTGAGTTAGCTGTGGTTCCCTTAGAGGGAAGAGAGGCTTCCTGGCTCTGCTGGAGGCTTGGCCATCCTGTGGGGGACTTGGGGTTTCTCTGGAGGGCATCCTTGTAGCCTCTTTGTTCCTTAGAGTACGAGGCTGACAGAACCATCTAGAAATTTCCCCATAGACACTGGCTCTGATGCCCACTGCTCTGCCCAGTCTGGTGTGATAAAATGTCTATCACACCAAGACCCCTGTTGGACCCCGGGCTCTGACAGTCCATGCCTTGCCCAGGAAGTGCTGGAGGAGTGGCTGAACTGCCAGCGGTCCTGGCTCTACCTGGAGCCCATCTTTAGCTCTGAGGACATCAACCGGCAGCTGCCTGTGGAGAGCAAGCGCTACCAAACAATGGAACGGATCTGGAGGAAGATCATGAGGAACGCTTATGAGAACCGGGAGGTGAGCTCACATGGGGATGGAATGGGGAAGCCAGGACCACCAAGAGCCCTGGTCCCATTGTTGGCAGCTCCCTGGCCTCATCACTCCCTGAACAAGAAAGATTAGAGAACAAGGTCCGGGCTCTGGGCTTGGCCTGTGTTCCCAAGTGAGCTCTCTGGTCATAAGTGACACTCCTCAGAAACACAACACTTGATTTCTTTGAGGAAATTTGCAGTCCACATTAGCATTTTAAAAGTCCTAATAAGTCCTGCAGTAAATCAAATCTCTTGGGTTTGTTTAACCCTACTTTTTTTGACCATGGACTTTTTTCTGTGGGACTGACAGGGGTAATGGATGCAACCCCTAGCTCAGGGCCATTTTTCTGCCCCTGTTCCTTTTCAGGCCCCACTGAGGGTCTCTAACCCATGTGGGTGCTCTTTGAGCCCACCTTGCTGCCTCCCAGCTGGACCATACTCACTTCCAGCTTCTCTCTGGCCTGGCCATGCAGGTGATCAATGTGTGCTCTGACCAGAGGCTGCTGGACAGCCTGCGGGATTGCAACAAGCTGCTAGACATGGTACAAAAGGGCCTCAGCGAGTACTTGGAGACCAAGAGGAGCGCCTTCCCCAGGTGGGCACCACTCTTGTCAGTGCCTGCCCACGAGGCTGGTGCATTGAGAACCCCACCCAGGCCAAGGTGCAGGGTTGTCAGTGGCACTAGGGTAGCTGGGTCCCATGGGGTGCCTTACCCATTCCCTTACCCCTGTTCCCTGGCCAGATTCTACTTCCTGTCCGATGATGAACTACTTGAGATCTTGTCCCAGACAAAGGACCCCACTGCTGTGCAGCCCCACCTGCGCAAGTGCTTCGAGAACATTGCCTCGGTGGGTGATTGGGCTGGGGCTCAGAGCCAGGAGCATGGGGACTCCTTCCCCAAAGAGAACAGCTCTTCTCTAGCCCCAAGTCCTTTTAGCAGGAACTGGGGTGGCAAGTGATATTCCTGACCCTCGAAGATGCGCCTGGGGCCTGTGGGAAAAAGGTCAGCTGCAAAACCCCCAGTTCAGGACGAGGGTGGAGGCTGGCTCTGAACTCATCCGGGGATTCCCTGTTCCCACAATATACTGAGGTGCTGGCTGGGTCAAGCAACTTCTGTAACCAGAGGCTCCTGGCTCCTTATCCTCATTCTTGCCTACAATAGAGGCTGCACGGGTCTGTGCAGGAGGAGACTCGCAGGCAAGGTTACCATCCTTCCACAAGTGGGCTGCCTGGGCCGCAGCTAGGGACAAGGCAGACCCATCTGGTGAACACACAGTCAGGGAAGGCCCAGCCCAGGTAGATGTTCAGGTGGAGCCCCCTGAGGCGGAGCTGTTTCTGAAGGTGAAGGGCATAGGCAGGTCCACCCGGGGCTATGGTGGGTGGTGTAGTTCCCATTCTTGCCCGCCCCGTCCACAGCTGCTGTTCCAGGAGGACCTAGAGATCACACACATGTACTCAGCAGAGGGTGAGGAGGTACAGTTATCCTTTTCCATCTACCCGTCCAGCAACGTGGAGGACTGGCTGCGCGAGGTGGAACGCAGCATGAAGACCAGCATGCGGGACATCATCGAGAGGGCCATCAAAGCCTACCCCACAGTGAGTTACGCTTCCCACCCAAACACAGCCTCCCAGCCCAGCTGTCCTTCTGTTTGTTCCTTACTCAGTGCTCTTTACTCCATCGCAATTAGCTGGGCTGCCTGCCTGCCTCATCCTCAAGCTACATACAGCCTGACTACTGCTACTCTCGGTCAACCAGGGGGTTTCTGGGGACAGGGATTCTTGAGGTCTGCTCAGGGAGGAATCTAAAAATATGTTCCAGAAAATGAAACTAGCTCCTAATCACAATCAGTCACTGTTATGTTTCAAGCATTCACTATGTGCCAGGCTTGGGCTGGGGCTTCGCCCACATTACCTCTTCCAGCCTCATAGTCAACAGCCCTTATCCTACAAAGTTAGTTCAGAGATATTTTCTGCCCAAAGGTATGTAATTCACAGGTAACAGAGCCAGGGTTTGAATCTAGGGCTGTATCTCCCTGATTCTGGGTTCCCAACCCTCTGCTTCAAGATTTCTACTGAGGAAGCAATGACTCTGCCCACCCCTGAGAGGCCCAGAGCTTAATAACTTCTCTGCTTTTGAGGTGGAATTAGCTCAGAGTTCAAAAGGTCAAAGCACAACCGGACCAGGCGGTGGCGCAGTGGACAGAGCGCCAGACTGGGATGCCGAGGACCGAGGTTCGAGAACCCGAGGTCGCCGGCTTGTGCATGGGCTCATCTGGTTTGAGCAAGGCTCACCAGCTTGAGCCCAAGGTCACTGGCTTGAGCAAGGGGTCACCCACTCTGCTGTAGCCCCCCGGTGAAGGCACATATGAGGAAGCAATCAATGAACAACTAAGGAGCCACAACAAAGAATTGATGTGTCTCATCTCTCTCCCTTCCTGTCTGTCTGTCCCTATCTGTCCCTCTGTCTCTCTCTCTCTGTCTCCGTCACACACACACACACACACACACACACACACACACACACACACACACAAAAGGCCAAAGCATAGATGATGTTTAAGGGAAAAAAGGTGCAGGGTCAGGGCTGGCAGCTGCCTGAGTCAGCCCTGCCTGTGTTATCTTTCCAGATGCCCAGGACCCAGTGGGTTCTGAACTGGCCTGGCCAGGTGACCATTGCTGGGTGCCAGACCTACTGGACTATGGAAGTCGCAGAGGCCCTGGAGGCCAGCAACCTCAGTAACACGCTGTTCCCCCAGCTCTCCCGGCAGGTGGGAGTCAAGGGGGTCATCATCTGTCCTACCCTGCACCCGGGGGAGCCCAGCCCCTCCAGGAGCTTTTTTCCTGTATTGAGCCTGAAAGAGGCCTGGGGCTGGATTCAGAGAACAGAAGGTCATACACCCCAGAAATGAGTGTCTCAGGACCAGTCACTGGCAGGAGGGACTGGGGGTCTGAGGAGAGCTGAGGCCAGGCAGGTGTCCCTCTCTGATGGTCTTGAGGGAGCCGTGTCCTGCACCACCCCAGCTCTGTGCTTGGACTTCTCACCACACTCCTTCCTTGAGCTCCTCACCATGCTCCACCACCTGGCCATTAAAGGTTCGAGTGGCACCATACACTACAGGGAAGCAGATGCCATGTGCATGCCTCCATTTGTATTACTTCCCTGCCAGACTTCTCAAGTGACCAGTGCCCTCCCTGTGATCCTTCCATCCCAGACCATCGGAAGCCCCCAGGATAGAGGGGTTGTTCCTGGTGAAAACCTACTTTGATACAAAGGAGAGGGAGCCTACCCCTAGCATGGCTATTCCTGACAGTGTCCCCCAACTCCTGCAGCTCAGTGACCTGGTGGCCTTGGTGCGGGGGAAGCTGTCCCGCATGCAGAGGGCAGTGCTGTCAGCACTAATCGTTATTGAGGTCCATGCCAAGGATGTGGTGGGCAAGCTGATCCAGGAGAACGTGGTCAGTGTGAATGACTTTGAGTGGATCTCACAGCTGAGGTGAGGAGGCAGGGGTCCCCAGCCCAGCCACCCAGGGGCAGAGCAGCTGCAGGTTAAGGCCAAGAGAGGTGACAGAGTCCATGAACAATTGCTATCCCTTGAGGCCCTGGGATAAGCTGGGCAGAGGTACCTGATCCCCTTAGTCACCAAAAGAACTTCCTTCCCTCAACCACATACCCTGACTAGTGGCCTATGGTGGCCTCATGTTCTCACTGGGGACCCATCTCCCTGCAATGCCAGGTACTACTGGACAAAGGACAACCTGTACATTCGAGCTGTGAATGCTGAGTTCATCTATGGCTACGAGTACCTAGGCAACAGTGGGAGGCTTGTAATCACACCGCTCACTGACAGGTAAGAGTTCCCCTGCCCACATGCCCTCCCACACTGGGGCCCTTCCTCCAGCTCTGGCCGGCCCAAAAGAGTAGGTACCTAAGGCACAGCCAGTCCATCAGAGCATGCAGGGGTAGGACCACAGGCTTTGGGTTTAAAACCAGCCCTGACTGTCACAGGCTGAGTGACCTTGGGCAGTTGACTCAATCCATCTGTGCCTTACTTTGCTCTGTGGCTTCTTCAGGGTGGTTATGAGAATTTCATGAGCTGATACATAAAGCTCATAACTCAGTAAACATTACTGGGTGTGAGCTTTACAATTTTTTCAGTCAAATCCTCCTTTCAATGTGCCAGAAGGATTGATCTTGAGAGAAATAATGGGCAGGTCCCTTTATCAAGTGAATAATTCTCTTCTAAAGCAGTCTGTCAATTTCTCTTACCAACTGTATTTAGTAGCTCATTTTCAAGTTGGGTTTTTAAATTGTTTTTTGTTTTGTTTTGTTTTTATACAGGGACAGAGAGAGAGTCAGAGAGAGGGATAGATAGGGACAGACAGACAGGAATGGAGAGAGGTGAGAAGCATCAATCATCAGTTTTTCGTTGCCATTGAGACACCATAGTTGTTCATTGATTGCTCTCTCACACGTGCCTTGACCGCGGGCCTCAGCAGAGCGAGCAACCCCTTGCTGGAGCCAGTGACCTTGGGTCCAAGCTGGCGAGCTTTTTGCTCAAGCCAGATGGGCTCGCGCTCCAGCTGGTGACCTCGGGGTCTCGAACCTGGGTCTTCCGCATCCCAGTCCGACGCTCTACCCAATGTGTGACCGCCTGGTCAGGCCACGTTGGGTTTTTAGTAAGGGAAGGGCAGCGTGCCACAGATCAGCCTTCTCAGTGGACTTCTAAGTCAGGCTCTGCAGGGCCACAGGGTGGGTGGGGAAGCACTGGGCAAAGGCTGTAGTGCTAATCCCAGCAGCCAGGGCTGAGCATGCCCCAGGTCCTGAGAGGGAAGAGAAGCAAGAGCCTCCCACCCACGGGGCCTGAGAAGGGAGACTGGCTCTCCCTGTGTGGGAATCCCGAGGGAGGTGCAGGGGGTGTTCTCACCTCCTCTCACTCCTTCAGGTGCTATCTGACTCTGACCGGTGCCTTGCATCTCAAGTTTGGGGGCGCCCCAGCTGGCCCAGCTGGTACAGGGAAAACGGAGACTACAAAAGACCTGGGCAAGGCCTTGGCCATCCAGACTGTTGTGTTCAACTGCTCCGATCAGCTTGACTTCATGGCCATGGGCAAGTTCTTCAAGGGCCTGGCCAGGTAAGTCTGGGTGTGAGGGTGGCACAGAACAGGGCAGGAAGGCTGAGCTCTCCTGGGGACACTGTCCGAGAGGAGCCTCACAAGATGGTGGAGGGGACGGGGCTGGGGATAACAGGAGTCAAAGGCTCAGCTTCTGTGGGCACTGGGGAGGCATGTTGGGCAGTGGGTACGTGGCTGAGCTGAGAAGGATCCCATTAACCGCTTCTTCCCCAGTGGAACCACAAGAGCCATTGGACGTGCTAGGTAGACTCTAAACTCCTCATCATTTCATGTTCTTACCTCATTAGCGCTGGGGCCTGGGCCTGCTTCGATGAATTCAATCGCATTGATATTGAGGTGCTGTCCGTGGTGGCACAGCAGATCACCACCATCCAGAAGGCACAGCAACAGCGGGTGAGCCACCCTCTCCCACTCCCCCATCAATGCCTGCCACACCCCCGCCGTCTTGTAACTCCCCACCCTTCAGGGTGAGAAGTCAGGCACTGAGCCTGTCCTGAGCCTAGCCTCTCTCGGTGTACAGGGGACCAGGTTCTTCCCCTCCTCCTTTGTAGCTTTTATAGCCAATCAGAGAGCCCCACCACCCTACCCCACTCTGGAAGTAGCTCCCAGTCCAAGCTGCAGGGGGCGAAGGGGTTCCTCCCACAAGAAGGACAAAGCTTCACCCATCTGTCCTTCCTCTAGCCTTGTTTGGAGTGGCCAGCAGTCTTATCCTGGGAATAAGATCTGGGAGGCTGGCAGGTGCCCCAACCCGACCCCAGGAGGACCCTGGGTCCCAGTCAGAGCTAAACTTGCTCAAATATGAGCAGAATCAGTGTCAGGAACTGGATGTGGGAAATAGAGGATTTGTGAAGTCCTCAGGTAGCCAAGACCTGGGTAGCCCCCTGAATTGAAGGTCTGAGGCCAGATCCTGAGAGAGGAGCCATGATCAGGGACCAGTCTAGGCTGACCAGCTATAGTCAGGACAGGGGACAGGAGATCCAGCCAGAGAACGGCAGGTGAGTCAGCCCCTGCTATCCCCTAAGTTCATGATGGCGAACTTATGACACGTGTCAGCAGTGACACGCGTAGCCATTTTTGATGACACATGGCCTCATGCAGCCGCATACCAGAGAAGTATGGGGCCGCATGCCGAGAAGGACATTTCATCCTCAGCTCCTGCACGGCCAGATGCAGCAATAGAGGATAAAATATCTGCTGTAGTGTAGATACTCTGTGCCGGAGGTCTGTAGGCCAAAACAACAGAACTCTGGCACAGAGCGTCTAGTTCTGGGACTTCCAGTTAGGCCGTTTTTCTCGAAGTGACACACTACCTGAGTTATGCTTGGTTTTTTGGTGAATTTTGACACACCAAGCTCAAAAGATTGCCCGTCACTGCCCTAGGTGGAACGCTTCATGTTTGAGGGTGTTGAGATCCCACTCGTGCCATCTTGTGCAGTGTTTATCACTATGAACCCAGGATATGCCGGCCGCACTGAGCTGCCCGATAACCTGAAGGTGAGTTCAGGCCTGAAAGTCCACCCAGGGCACTGGTAGGCACCAGAGCCTGTGGCCTGGGCTCAGATGCTAAAGAACTTACAAGGCACACAGCTGTTGAATGTCAGGGACCGTGGTTCCCCATGGCAGCGCTCCTGCCAGTGGTCCAGAGGCTTATTCCAAGGCATGAGAAGGAGGCCCCAACCTTGTCCCCAGGTTTGGGAGAAGTCGGGGGCAGATTCAGGCCAACGCAAAATACCAGTTTCTAATGGGCAGAGTGGTCCAGACATAGGGAGGTATAAGCCTCAGCTATGTCAGGCATGCTACAGAGGGGGATCCTGGCATTGGCAAGGGAGGAGGGCAGTGAAGCTGCCTCCTGAGGACTAGAGAGCCCATAAAGCGCATAGTGCTCTCAGAGAGGAGGTCTGTCTGCCTCTCCGTTCACATGTGCACCATGGACACCAGGCGCTCTTCCGGCCTGTGGCCATGATGGTTCCAGATTATGCCATGATTGCTGAAATCTCCCTCTACTCCTTTGGCTTCAATGAGGCCAATGTGCTGGCCAAGAAGATCACAACCACCTTCAAGCTGTCCTCTGAGCAGCTCAGCTCCCAGGTAAGGTCTTGCCCCAACCAGGTTCCAGGGTCTGAGAGCTGCTGCCTATCCCCAGTAACCCCAAGGGGTATATATTCCCCTTTCTCAGCTGAGCACACTGAGACCATAAGCAGCTAAGAGACTGGCTAGCCCATGTAGTACACAGGGAGCTGGAGCAGGTGCCAGGAACAGATGCTCACCCTGGCTAGTTCAGGTGCAGGGGAGGATTAGCCACTAGGAGGCCAAGAGCCACACAACTCAAGGTGGTGGTCTTGTGGGGACAGTGGGATAGCCAGCTCCCCACCTGAGCCTCCTAGTTCCCAGTCGCCCACCTGAGCCTCCTAGCCATGGACCTTCTACTCAGCATGCTGAGACCATAGATACCATTGGTCCAAGCACCAGCACTGGTGAACAGCTTTCCTGTTTGACTCCATTCTCTGCCAGTTCCCCCTTTGCAGTGGCAGAGATGAGCCCCAGCTCTGTCTGGGCTCACATGCAACCAGCTTAGTTTCTTTTCCTGATAGTTCCAGAAAAAGTTCCTGGTATCACGCTAATGGGCCCTGTCTGGGTGACCTGTTCACGCATGAACACTGATCTCAGTGGCTAAGGGAAACCATACTGCCTTTAGCCAGCTGGAGCTCACCAAAACCCACGCGAGGAGATGCAATCTGTTACTAAGAAAAACAGCTGTCCACCACGGTACAGTGCATCCTGGGTACCAACACCTCCACGCACCCTTCCTTAAACCATCCACTTTCAAAAATGCTTTCTCTTTGTTAGAGCAACTATTCCCACATGGTTCTGGAAATACTTTACCCCTTCCCAAATAACAGTGACCCAAAGTCAAGCCCAGTCTCTTTATCCAAGTCCAAGATTTCTGGGAAATGTGCTGGTCTGTGGGTTCAGATTTTGCCTCGTGGCCTAGTACCACAGCAATATGATAAATTTAACTGTTCCCAACACACCTGCTATATAGTAGCGAGAAACAGGACCGGTGGGGAAAGCCACGGTGGCGTGGCTGAAAGGGTTGGTCTGGAGCAGGGGTCCTCAAACTTTTTACACAGGGGGCCAGTGCACTGTCCCTCAGACCGCTGGAGGGCCACCACATACAGTACTCCAAACACTGACCACCAATGAAAGAGGTGCCCCCCCTTCCGGAAGTGCGGCGGGAGCCGGATAAATGGCCTCAGGTGGCCACAATTTGGCCCGTGGGCCGTAACATCTCTCTGGTCTGGAGAGATGTTACGAGAGAACATTGGAAGCTCAAAGGCCATTGAGACCAACTTGTTCATGGTGCACACGGGAAAGTCCTTTGTGCGCTTTGTGAATAAAGCTCAAGCAGCTCCCTGCCCTTAGCACCATGCTAGCACTGCAGGGGTTTAGCTGCAATTAAGGCAGAGTTCTTATTCTCAGGGGCCGAGACTCAGGCAGAGGACACAGAATAAGTAACCTGGTAAAAGGAGGGGGCCGCTGGGATGAAGCAGAGGGTGGCAAAGGGGCCAAAGAAGGCACCTGGCCCAAGCCGGAGCATGCAGGTGGTTCTCGATGGTATGCAGGAGAAATGACATTTTAGCTGCAAGCTGAGCAATGGGCCAGGTACCGGGTGGGAGGCAGTGTTCCAGGCAGAAGCCCCCAAAGGGACAGCGCCCACCCAGCCCTCCTCCTGTATGGCGGCAATAGGATCACTATGACTTTGGGATGAGAGCTGTGAAAACTGTGATCTCAGCTGCTGGGAACCTCAAGCGAGAACACCCCAGCATGGATGAGGTAAGCTCAATCCAAAGGGGTGCCTGGGAGAGGGCCTGAGGACGGCTCCGGATTGGCCAGCAAGACATTCGGCCTGGCCATCCTGAAGGCTCTTCTGGCCTCCACTGCAGGAGCTAATCTGCCTCCGGGCCATCCGTGACGTGAACGTGCCCAAGTTCCTGCAGGAGGACCTCAAACTTTTCTCTGGGATCGTGTCTGACCTGTTCCCCACCATCAAGGAGGAGGAAACTGACTATGGCATCCTGGACAAGGCCATCCGCAGGGCCTGTGAGAAGAACAACCTCAAGGATGTGGATGGTGAGCTCCTGGCCCCTACGCACAGTCCTATGGATGTCTGAGGAAAAGCTGGCTCCAGACTCCCTGGGGTCCCGGGCAGGGGAACAGGGACAAGCAGACAGACCAGTGTCAGCTCAGGGGCTCTCATGCCTGACCAGGTGTGCTGTGGGCTGGGGTTTTCCATCAGGCAGCCCCTGGGCAGGCAAGTACCCCAGCCCTGTCTCTACCGGAACCCTTCAGCTGATGGCTCTGGGAAAAACTGCTTCACTCTCACACTATACTTCTGATACCAGGTCAGATGTGTGGGATTTTCCTACACCAACCAATTCCAACACGAGCTGGGTGTCCTAAAGTTCAATTCAATTCTGACAGTAATCAGAGTTAGCACAGACCCCACAGGTTACAGGCTCAGTTCCAAAAACTGACCCCACTTCAGATGCCAGTTGCATGTAGTGGGTCCCCAAGTTACCCAGAACTTCTGTCTGACTTGGCTAAAGTCCCTTTGGCGCAGATTTCTAAGTGGCAGCACCCTAGCTTGCCACGCACACACATGCAGTCTGGCGCCAAAGTAATGCTCTCGTTTCCGTCCCACATAGGTCTTGCCTTCCATCTACAGCCAGCAGCTGTCCCTACATCCCTGGTCTGGGTTAGTTAAAGCTCCTCACTGGCCCTCAGAGTTTGTCCCTGGGGTTTTGCCTTGTATTAGCCAGCACTTACTTGGGGCAACGCTCTCAGCAGGCTGGACAGTAGCTTTGGGCTGGAGTTGATTGTGGGCCTGTAACAGCTGACACAGAGCAGGCCCATGTGGTCTGCCACCTAACCAGGGAATGTTAGGGAGTGACAATCCTCATGGAAAGCAGGGCTGGCTGTGAGCCTCTGCACATAGCTCCTGTTCTCTGCCAGGCTCCGTGCTTGGGGCCTCACCAGCCCCTGCCTATGAGGACTATGTGGCCTCATTTTACTGATGAGGAAACTGAGGCTCAGGGAATAAGGTGACCATCCGAGAGCACACAGAAAGCTAGTGGCAGAGACAGACCAAAGCCCATGCTCTGACCCCTGGGCTCCCCTGCCCTGTTCCCCCAGGCTTCTTGACCAAGTGCATCCAGCTCTACGAGACCACGGTGGTGCGACATGGCCTTATGCTTGTTGGACCCACGGGCTCTGGCAAAAGTAACGTAAGTCCAGCCGAGCCAGGCAGCCCAATGCCCACACACTGGGCCGGAGGGTCTACTCTATCTTGGTCCCCATTTGTACCTCTTGGTCTCTAGAATACCTCCTCTCCCCTGGGACCCACAGGCCATTCCAGCCCTGCTCTCTGGGGGTCCAAGAGACTCACTGTGAGGTGCCCATCTCCCCAGTGTTACAGAGTCCTGGCAGCTGCCATGACATCGCTAAAAGGGCAGCCGTCCATCAGTGGTGGTGTGTACGAGGCTGTCAACTACTATGTGCTCAACCCCAAGTCCATCACAATGGGCCAGCTGTATGGGGAGTTTGACCTGCTCACCCATGAGTGGTAAGTGACCCCTGGCCCCCCTCCAGTGACAGCCCTGCTCCCAGATGTCTGGGGGCTGGGGGCCAGGGACCCTGCTCTCCCTCCCCTGGCCCAGAGCAAGGTCTGGAGCTCAGATTCTGGAGCCCAAAGCCTGGGACTCTACCCACCACGGCCCTTCCTGGCTGAGTGGCCTTCCTCACATCCTGGGCCTTGGTTCCCTCATATGCAAAGTGGAGATAAAAAGGGCCCATGGTATGGTAAGGAGAAAATGAGCTTAACACAGTGGAAGGTGCCTGGACGTTGTGGTACCCACCAAGTGCTCAGTAATCGTTAACTTCTGTCATTGCCCCAACAGAGGCCAGTGGTCCCTCTGTTCCCAGGCTGAGGCATGCGTTTTAAAGGAAGTGCCTGGGAGAATGGCAACTGGATTGAGACCCTCCAGAATCAGACCCAGGGGTCTTTTCTCAGGCAGTTCTGGCAACACTGTGTGCAGGCCTGTCCCACTTTCCTCATTTCTGGTGCAGGGTCTCATCCACACCTGCTCCAGGCTTTTGTGTGGGAAGGAGGGGGCCTGGGGATCAGACCAGAAAAAAGTCTCCCTACATCCCTTCCCTGGCACTTGGTGCCCCTGAAATCTGAGCCTTCTGGTTCTTTGGTGAGAACTCGATACACCTCCCAACCCATTGCCTGCTTTCCCTGCGTGGTCACTCCCCTTTCCCATCACTTTCCTTCTCCGTGCCTGCTGGTGCCTCCTCCCTGGCTTCCTTTTGCTTTTTGGAACATCATCTTTTACTTTCCTTTACTATAACTTCAGTGGGGATCTAGCAAAGTGACTATAAGCACACATTTTCATTATATCATGTTACACCAAAAAGTCCTATTCTTCCTATTAAACTTTTTAAACAAATGAAGATACTGAAGAAAAGAGAAAGAAAGGCAGAGCAGGGCCAACCTGACAGCTGGGTTTCTTGGAACCAGCTGTGCTTGTCACCTTGCCTCTTGGGCACCTACAACCCTCCCCTCCCTGGTGGCTGTAGGACAGATGGGATTTTCTCCTCCCTCATCCGGGCGGGGGCCACTGCTTCCGACACCAGCAAGAAGTGGTACATGTTCGACGGGCCCGTGGATGCCGTCTGGATTGAGAACATGAACACGGTGCTGGATGACAACAAGAAGCTGTGCCTCAGCTCCGGGGAGATCATCAAACTCACTGAGGTGCGTCTTCCTGCCCGCCCACCTGCTCTCCTATGCAGCTGGGTGGGCCCGGAGGCCATACTGTGCTGGCCAAAACTTGTCCCCTTCCTTCTTCACCGAAGGACCCCTTCCTCTGGGGTCACAGCTGCATCTCAGTCACCTGACCTCCTAGGAGCCAGCTCCTAGCACCCATCCTTGTCCTGCACAGTGGCTCAGTGCCACCCTTTCAGCAGACCCACCTTCTGGGATGCTCTGAGCCCAGGGCCAGGGTGACTACCCCACCACCCCCAGCAATGCTGCCTTGTGCCTCCCAGGCCCACTTTCAGCCATGTTGCCCAGTCTAAGTCACCATTCTGGCAATGTGCTCAGAGTCTGGGGGATGGGTGGTACAGACCTGGCCACATGGACGTCTTCCTGGTGTGTGAGAGGCATCACCTGGAAGGGTGATCACCTGGAAGTGAAGGAAGTTCACCATGTCTACACTGAAGCCAATCTCTTAAGCCCTCTGAGAACACCTGGAGGTCGATGTGAACTTATGTCCATGTACAGAGGTGTGGGTTCTCTAGCAGGGCACACAGCTCCCATCAGATTTCCCCAGGGCTCCAAGGGTCCCCAAATGCTCTGAACCCAGGCTGCACAGAGAGCTCCAAGGAATCCCCTGACTCATGTTCCCCCTCAGGGCTCAAGGGAAGGCCACATTATTGGCTGAGGGCCAGAGGGCTCCTGAGTCCCCCCACCCCAGCACTGCTCCTGTCCCACAACTGGCCCCCTGCCCATAGCTACAGGATGAGCAGCCTCTCTCAATGGCCCTGCAACCCTCTCTCTGGCCCTGGAGGCGGCCAGCTGACCCACTCACACAGTTCATCTTGGTGCCAGGAGATGACCATGATGTTTGAGGTACAAGACCTGGCAGTGGCCTCACCAGCCACAGTGTCCCGCTGTGGCATGGTGTACCTGGAGCCCAGCATCCTGGGACTCATGCCCTTTGTCGAGTGCTGGCTGAAGAGGCTCCCTGCCTTACTCAAGCCCTACCTGGAACACTTCAAGGCCCTCTTTGTCTGCTTCCTGGAGGTAAGTGAGTCCACAGTGTGCCTGGCCTGGGTGTGACAGCAGGGCACTGTGTCCACCAGCCACGGGAGCTGGGAGCCTTCCCTGCAGGTATCCATTGTCTTCGTCCGGTCTTTGGTGAAAGAGGTGATCGCCTCAACCAACAGCAACCTAACCATGAGTCTCCTCAAGCTGCTGGACTGCTTCTTCAAGCCATTTGTACCTAAAGAGGTGTGACTCTGAGCAGGGAGCTGGGTGCATACTTCTCAGGTCCCTGTTCTCCTTGCCTGGGCTACCTGAGGGCCCTGAATCCCAAGTCCAGTTTCTGGAAGAGCGACTTGGATTGGCTTACCTAGTTCAAGGGAATGAATGCCCTGCTCATTCTGCTATAGATATAAAACTGTACAGTAGTGACTGAGGGGTGTCCCCCACCTGCCAGCTTCCTCAGGCAACTCAGTATTGTTCCTGCGTTAGTCTGATGCTGTCCCCTCTGTCCCCAGGGCCTCAAGAAAATACCCCCCGAAAAGCTTAGTCGCATCCCAGAGCTGATCGAGCCCTGGTTCATCTTCTCCCTGGTCTGGAGTGTGGGTGCCACGGGGAACAGCGACAGTCGCGTCAGCTTCAGCCACTGGCTCAGGGTCAGGATGGAGACAGAAAACGTGAGAGGTGGCAGAACCCAGGCTGGGCTGAATGCTGGGTGTTCTGAGGCTTTCCCCCGGGCTCCAGGCCCAGGCCTCCAGGGACAAGTAGCCACACAAACAACTGGGCCTCACCACCTGCTTTTCTTCCCGGTTCCTCACAGCTGACCATGCTCTTCCCAGAGGAGGGATTGGTGTTTGATTACAGGCTCGATGACGCAGGCATCAGCAACATCAGCGATGAGGATGAAGAGGAGGAGAGCAAGCAGGTAACTGCAGGCCTGCCCTGAGGGGACAGGCCAGGGAGGCCCCATGGGGTGGTGGCTGTCCTCAATAAATATTGACTAAAAAGAGGAGGCCACATTGACAGCCACAGGTCTCAGGCTGGGGGTAGGTGCATCTTCTCATGAATCCTCACAGACCCAGAGGGTGGCTAGTTCCCAGACAAGGAGACCTAGGCTCAGAACAGCCACACCCAGCTAGTCATTGCAGAGCTGGACTTGAACCTGGAATTAGATGTTAGAGCACTGTCTCCCCTGTGTGGATGTTGAACTCAAGGATTGGCCACTTCAGTTTTACTCAGAAGCCCCGTTTTTCCAGGGTTTGGGCTCCCCATGAGTGGGAGAGCAAGTCCTCGTGGCCTGCCTTGTCCCTGCCAGCCAGTTAGGACTCTGTGAGTCATACCTCATTCAGGGTCAGGACCCCAGCTCAGAAGAGAAAAGGGCAGAAAGGCATTTGTAGAAATGGTCACAGTGCGGGATCCTCCTGAGAACCTCACGGGGCACATTTGAGTCAAATGGTCAGAACTGTCCCCAGTGGGACCTAGTAGTTTGACCATAGTGAGCAACGCCGTCAAGGGAGGTCTGCAAGCTGAGTCAGGTCTGTGGGTGAAGGGATCAATGCAGGTGGGGACAGTGGGGAGGCCATGCCAGGTGACTCTGAGTATCCAGGTGATGCCAGCACCCTTGTTTTGGCCCCCTCACTCCTGGGAAGCCTTAAACTAAATAGCAAAGATCTTTCCATTCTGGGTTGACCAATTCCCAGAGCACCTCCTATGTCTTCATGTAGAGACATAGGGACTAGTAGTCCCCAGGGAGCCCCCACTGGAGGCAGCTGTGTGCAGAGACCCCCCTATTCCTGGTAGTCTTTTCTATAAAACCCCCACCCAGGAGACAGAGTGGCGCAGGGCTTCCTATTTCTGTCAGAAGCAGCCCCTCACTGGGCCCTCTTGCCAAGGCCCAGCAGAGCAGCTCCTTGCCCCCCTGGTGCACTTGGCCAGGGTGGGGTGGGAAGGGGTTTTGGTCCCACCCCTGAGCCACCTGTGGTTCTAGGTTGCCTGGGTGAAGTGGATGGACTCTTCGGTTCCGTTCACCATGATACCAGACACCAACTACTGCAACATCATCGTGCCCACCATGGATACCGTGCAGATGTCCTACCTGCTAGGCATGCTCCTCACCAACCACAAGTCCGTGAGTGTCCCGCCGGCCCAGGTCGGGTTGGCCGGCTCCTACGGTGCTCTACGCCTGCAAGGGCCCTCCACCTACATGACCTGCCACTCCCCCAGGTGCTGTGCATTGGGCCAACAGGCACAGGGAAGACCCTCGTCATCTCTGACAAGCTCCTGAAGAACCTGCCACTGGAGTACATCAGCCACTTCCTCACCTTCTCAGCCCGCACCTCAGCCAACCAGACCCAGGACCTCATCGACAGCAAGCTGGACAAGAGGCAAACACCCTCCTTCCTTCCTACGCTCCTGTGTCCCCCCAGCCCAGCTAAACCAACTGCTATCTTACCTCTCTGGGTGTGGGGCTGTTCTCCCTTGAAAACTATTCTAGAGCCTTCCTCCATCAGGAATTCCTACTGAGCCCTTCCATGGGGGCTTGCTTTGGACTGGGCTCTTGGGCAGAACCTGTTATTCGTATGCCTGGGAGACTCACTTTGAGGGAGACTTAGGGCAGACAGGTATGATGTCCTGTGACACTCAGAATGGGACTAGGGACTGCTCAACAGGTCCAGCAATTTATATGAAGCCAAAGTTAGTGAGGGCTTCCCAGGGGCTGCTGCTGAATACCCAGAGGACCTGGTGCCCATGGTGCTGGGCTCACATAGCCCCTCCTCATAGGCGGAAGGGTGTGTTTGGACCACCGCTGGGGCGTAACTTCATCTTCTTCATTGATGACCTGAACATGCCAGCCTTGGAGACATACGGTGCCCAGCCACCTATCGAGCTATTGCGACAGTGGATGGACCATGGCGGCTGGTATGACCGCAAGATCATCGGTGCGTGCCAGCTGGCATGGAGCAGCAGGGTGTGGGCAGGGTATGCTGGGCAGGACAGGGTACTCCTCCGTTAGGGGATGTAGACACAGGGTTTTGGGCTCATGGTACTTTTAGAGGGTCCATAGAAATATTTTAATTCATTTTAAAACCAGGGAGAAATTAAACTTTTAGCTTAAAGAAAAAATTAATGTATATTAGTATATTTGTCTTTATACTGATACTGTCGTAAATTATAATTTTTAATATTTTTTCAATGGAGGAGGAGGTCCATGAAGACAAAAGTGCCCAGGGCCCGCAAAAGTCCTACTGCAGCCCTGGCAGGGCCTCCTCCTGACTTCCTGCCCCCACTCCAGGAGCCTTCAAGAATCTGGTGGACATCAACTTTGTCTGTGCCATGGGCCCCCCAGGCGGAGGCAGGAATGCCATTACTCCGCGGCTCACACGCCACTTCAATTACCTGTCCTTTGCTGAGATGGATGAGGTCAGCAAGAAGTGCATCTTCTCCACCATCCTGGGCAGTTGGATGGGTGAGCATTGGGCAGGTGTGGGAAGGCCAGGCCAGGGAAACTATAGCAAGGAGGGTTTGGCAGCAGCTGGAAAGGGTAGAGTAGCTGAACCACTGACCTGGCTTCACCCCTTACTCAACTGTGTTACCTTGAACCTCAAACTCAAGGACCTGTCTTAGCCTCAGTTTCTTCATCTGTAAAATGGGCATAATATTGGTGCCCACCACCCCAATTCCTGAAGGTTAAATAAGACCTTGCATGTAGAGCATCTAGCACAGGGGTAGTCAACCTTTTTATACCTACCGCCCACTTTTGTATCTCTGTTAGTAGTAACATTTTCTAACCTCCCACCGGTTCCACAGTAATGGTGATTTATAAAGTAGGGAAGTAACTTTACTTTATAAAATTTATAAAGCAGAGTTACAGCAAGTTAAAGCATATAATAATAATTACTTACCAAGCACTTTATGTCGGATTTTCGCTAAGGTTGGCAGAATAAGTCTTTATAAAACAACTTACTATAGTTAAATCTATCTTTTTCTTTATACTTTGCATACATATAAATAACATTAGTTAATTGAATTATTAGTGGAATCCCTGAGGCTGATGCTGGGAAACTAAATATTGAATATCCGGTTCAATTTTTGTGAGGAACAAAGGTCTCCCCTTTCGGAAATATTCAGGCGGTTTCTTTCTTTTGTCATAATATCATTAACAGCACTAAATCCTGATTCCACAAGATATGAGGTAGGGAAAGGTATCAATAAACTGAATACCATTCTCCACATATTTGGATATAAGACCGGCATGTTTTTATTTTGCCATAGGTTTTCATATCCACCGCTGTTGAATTTATGTTACTTTCTTCGTCATATCTAATTTCTAACAGTTCTTCTTGGCAAGTTGTATCAGCCTCTTCAATATTTGTGGTAAAAGGATTTTTCATCCAGTCATATACCTTCAATTTCAAAATATCTTCAAATTGTTTTTTCCATGTCCAATTTAAGTTCGTTGAGGTGGCTACTGAATCTGTCTGGAGTTTCATCATCTTTTATAGATGATAACTGAGGAAACTGATGAAATTCTTTCTTCAATAGATTATGACGAAGTAGTTCAAGTTTGTCAATAAATAATAGCACAATACTTTGCCACCTTTTAGAGTTTTATTAACTCCTTGAAGCTGCAAATCGACATCGTTAAATCTCTTGAAAATATCTGCCAAATAAAAGGCATCATTCTTTACTGTTTTTAACTGTTGACACAGATTGGTCTCATTATTACTTTCAAAAAATTGTTATGACACTATCATTTAATGCTACAAATCTAGCCAAAGATGTATCCTTTGGCAGCCACTGAACTTCTGTGTACAAAAGTAACTTAATAAAATCTTCATTATTGTCCTGGCAAAGCTGCCGAAACATTCTATCATTCTTTGCATTGGATTTGATCTGTTTATGGCTCAAATTATTATAGTTAATGATGAATGGAGAGTTGTACTTAGATGTTTTCTTACAAGATGTTGTCTGTGCACCACACAGTGAATACATAAAACATTTGGCACTTTCTGCTTCAAATAAGCAACAAATCCACGATAGCGACCTGCCATTGATGGTGTTCCATCAGTAGCGCATGCAACAATATTATTCAAAGGAATATTATTTTTTGTAAAGTATGTTCTCAGTATTAAATATAGGTAATCCTTTTGTATCTGTAATGAGATTTATTGCAAATAGCATTTCTTCTCGTAATATATTGTTTTCATCAAAATAGCGTACATATGCCATCGATTTGGCATTATTATCTGGAATGGTAGATTCGCCCAATTGCATGGAAAATGAAGAGCTTTGGAGAATACTTATAAGTTTGTTTTCAACATTAACTGCCATTTCATCAATTTGTCGCTTTACTGTGCTATCGCTTAGGGGCAACGTTTTTAAAATTTGAGGTATATCCTAATGCATTACTGTTGAGGTAAATTCTCTTACAGAGGGTATTATTACAGTTTCTTCAATATTATAGCTTTTACCACTTTTTGCAATTATTTGTGAAATGCGGTAAGTAGCAATTAATCCATCTTCATTCGTTGTATGTTGTTTCTTAAATGATGCAATGATAGTTGAACGATTTTGAAATTTTTTATATATTTCCTGAAAATATTCAATGGGCTTGTCCTTGTCATTTGGATGCTTTGTAGAAAGATGTTGTCGCAATCAACTTGGCTCCATTGCCTCATTGGATAAGGTTTTATGGCACAATAAACACATTGGATGTCGTTTATTTGCAACAGATTCTGTGAAACCCATCTTCAGATACTCTGGCGAATAGCCGCATGCGTTTTTTTTGTTTTGTTTTGTTTTGTTTTGAGACATGAGCTCACGATATTTCACAATATTTTGTTTGAAGCTGTAAGCACGTGCTTGCTCTCAGAAATCTAACTATGTATTGACTTTAGTTTCGATTATGTAACAATTAAGTTTCACTATGTAACGTGAACAAAACTTATGCACTTGAAGTCTGTTGTGTGGTCGCGACATTACAAGTGTCATGACTGAGTGAGAGTTTATCGAGACGAAAGTAAGTTAGTGAATATCCGTGGTTGTGCGTTTTATAAAATTTTAGGTAGCTGGTGTTGGCCAATGGCATCAGTTCTTTGCGATCCGGGCAAAGTAGCAAGACATCAGCTAGTATTGGCAGTCCAAGGGGGGGATTCCTAGAATGTCACCCTATTACCCTAAAATCTAGGAATCGAGACAAAAATATGAGTTAATTGGTGTCTCCATTGTCCGGCAGTTTCTCTCATAGAAAGAAGCGTCGAACCATGGATTCCTTTGTCTACGGGGTAATAAAACGACGAACTGCTTGCTAGCTTTTGGGTGACAATATCGGTCATAAACTGCCCGCTGGATCAGGCGGCGGGTGTGGATCTAGGGTCAGGTACCTGGCCACTCGCGGATGCGGGCCAGGTGGTCATGAAAGAGGTTGAGTGCGGTACCAATACAAATGCCCTGTAACAGAGTCTGACCGCTGTCCTGATCTTCACTAGTTAACAGTTAGTCGATTAGTATGTAATCGCAGCGCCATTTGGTTGCTCTGCTACCTCCCACCATGAAAGCTGGAATGCCCACTAGCGGGCGGTAGGGACCAGGTTGACTACCACTGATCTAGCATGAAGCCCAACAGGTGGCACCTGCTGAATAGGATATATGCATATGTACACACATGCATTTACCTGTGGAATTACCCATGTATCATTAGTACTTGCCCAGAAACTCTGGTGGAAGGATATTACTTTTGGGACTCAGCCATCGAGACAGAGTGGACAAAGTGACCCGATCCTTCATGAGGCTTGGGGAAGAGTTCACCCCAGGATGGAGTTTTCCCCACCAGCCCACCTCCCACCTAACACCCACCCTGACCTGTGAACTCCACTTGGCACGGTGCCAGATTATGGGTGATGGGGGTCAAGTCTTCCTTAGGCCTTACTTGCTCTGGCCTTGCCTACCCAGCCCCCAGGTACTGTAAGCCAGATGTATGTACGTGCCCAGCTTCGGGGTGGGGGTCACATTGATCTGGGCCGGGGGAGGGGGGGTCCATGGTTATTCCGGGAGCAGCTAGCCAGGGTGGGCAGCAAAGGGCCCACTTAACTCTATACCCCATGTCTCTCTGGCAACCCTCTAGATGGACGCCTTGGAGAAAAATGTTACCGGGATCCTGTGCGTAAGTACAGAGCTACATGGAAAGGTCTCTGGTCCCAGGGTGGGGCCTGGGCTCCAGTGGGTGTGGCTGAGGCTAGGGACCAGAGGCCACAGTGAACCATCCTTAAGCTCATGTTGGGCCTTGGGCCTTTGCTGGAATGGTTAACATCAGGGCCAACTGCCTTCTTAGGCTTATTCACCCCTTCTTCTAGCTGTCAGTCCTTCAGTGCCTGGGTTAGTATCTGGCCCATAGTAGAAGCCAAGTAAATGCGAGTTAAATAAATTAATAAAGGAATCCAACAATCTCCCACCCAGCATGAAAAAGCAGAGGCCCCAAGCCTCTCCAAGGAACGGGCATGAGCTCAAAAGCCTGAGGATGAGGTTGGGCAGCCCTCATGAGGAAGCCTCACCCAGGGCAGGTCTGTCAGTCTACAGCAGGGTTGTGGATACTCCAGAATTCTGTCCCTATTTCATGTCCCACCTCTTCTCCCGTCTCAATTAAAAGGGGCTATTAGAAGACAGCGCCTTCTCTAGTCCTCCACATCCACTGCTTACCTGCACCCAGACCTTCCTTGGGATTATCTCTTGTATTCTCCTATTTCAAGGAATGAACTTGCCTCCTCTTAGGCCTGAGTCCCATCCCCTATTGACACTTGAGGATGTGGCTCCACCCCCACCCTCAACACCAGTAGGCCCTCATGCAAACATGTCTTGATCCCTCCTATCTTAACAACAAAACACAAAATTGCCTCTATCGCTCCCTTCTCACTTATCCTGGACCATCACTCCATTTCTCTGCTCACTTGGACATCAAGACTACACAGGCCCTGACCTGTTGGTTCAGTGGTAGAGCGTGTGGATGTCCCAGGTTTGAATTCTGGTCACAGCATACAGAAAAAGTGACCATCTGCTTCTCCACCCCTCCCCCTCTCCCTCCTCTCTCTCTATAGCTTTCTTCCCCTCCTGCAGCCATGCTCGGTTGAAGCAAGTAGGCCCTGGGCACTGAGGATAGCTCCATGACCTCATCTCAGGTGCTAAAAATAGCTTGACTGCTGAGCAACAGAGCAACAGCCCCAGATGGGCAGAGCATTGCCTGGTAGGGGGCTTGCCGGGTGGGTCCCAGTTGGGGCACATGCGGGAGTCTGTCTCTCTGCCTTCTTGCTTCTCACTTAAGCAAAATTAAAAAAAAAAAAAAGACTACTCTGCCTGACCTGTGGTGGCGCAGTGGATCAAGCCAGCGTCAACCTGGAAATGCTGAGGTCGCCAGTTCAAAGCCCTGGGCTGCCTGGTCAGGGCACATATGGGAGTTGATGCTTCCTGCTCCTCCCCCCTTCTCTTTCTCTCTCCTCTTTAATATGAATAAATAAAAAAATTAAAAAAAAAAAAAAAGACTACTCAAAAGCACTATGCCCTCTTGTTGGCACCAGCCCTGTCCTCCCGCTTTCCCTTGAGCCTCACCACTCCCCTTAGAGTGCTCTTGTTACCAGTGGCCTTGTGTGGCCAGATCAAAGGTCAGTTCTTGGTCCGCACCTACCCTGTTGTCAGCAGCATTGATCCAAGGTGGTCTCTCCTTCTCTCAGATCCCCCTTCCCTCAGCCACCCCTTCCTGGAGTGACTGGGGCTTGCTCTCTAGCCTCTTCTCCCTCTAACCACACTCTCCCTGGACAACCTCATCCTGCCCTGCAATCAAGCCTGTCCTAGTACTGACCACACATCTCTAGTCCAGACCTCTCCCTTGAACCCCTGGCCCCACATCTTCTCTCAGATGTCCACTGTGCATCTCAGGTTGAACATGTCAAACCCAGGCTCCTCTCATCTCAGGTGGTGACAACTCTGTCCTTTCAGTCGCTCAGGTCAAGAGCCTCAATGTCATCCAGACTCTCCTCTTTCACACCTGCATCTATCAGGAGGCCCTGCTGACTCTCCCTCCAGAACCCACCCAGTGACCACCAGTCTTCATTCACCGGCCGTAGCAGAAGCTCTCTTCCTGGTGTCCTTGCTTTTGCCTCTACCCCCTGCATGCATCCCTCTGTCTTCCATGAGCCCATCCTCCACTTGAAGCCAGAGGGACCCATTCAAACATGAATCAGATTATACTCTCTCTCTCCCTCTTACTCCCGCTCTCTCATGAAAGCAAAGTCTTCCCATTGGCCCCTGTGCTCTTGCTGGTCCAAAACACCCCAGATGTGTCCAGTTCAGGGCCTTGCCCCCACTGTCCCCTCTCTGAGGCACTGTCTCCAGTTCTAGGCCTGCTAGCACCTCATGTCTTCACATTTTGGCTTGAACGCCCCACCTCGGTGATGCCTTATGTTAGAAGCCCCGACCCTGGCTCTCCCTAGCCTCTCTCCTACTACCACTCTTTCCACAGCACTTTCTGTCACCTGTTCGCTGACCACAGTGCTTGTGGGTCCGTCATAGTCTGTCACCCCTCCCCCCAAGCACGTCCGCTAGTCGTGGTGAGGAGTGTCTGTGCCCGGGCAGGAGCTGCACCTGTGTGTGTGGAAAAAATCCCTTTGGAGCTTGGGAGCCCTCCTGCCCTTTGCTTTTCCCACTTCTCGGGGCTCCTTCTGCCCCAATTCCCACTGACAGAATTGTGGTTTCCAGCCAGAATTGAATTATTTTCAAAGAACAAGCAAATAGGTTGTTAGCAATGAAGAGGCAGGCTGGAGGCTGCAGCCCCAGAAAGGTGAGCCTGAGGGTCACGGCTGAGCTCCAGCTCCCTCTGTTCGCTGTGAAGCCCTGAGCCTGTGTGGACCATGCAACCCTCCCCTTGCATGGCTCAGAAGTGGCATGTTCCAGGTCTGGCACACAGCCCCACAGGGCAAGAGAGTAATGGCCCCCAGCACTGAATGCGTCCCAGTTCCCCACTGCATGGACAGGCTCTATCGGTATAAGGGTGTAAAAGGGGGAAGCTCAGAGCAGGAGACTCCTCGCCCTGAGGTGGGGGCATCAGGAAGGCCTGGTAGAGGAGATGGCGTCCAAGGGGGCTCAAGGGCAGGTAGGATCAAGCATGCTGCCTAAGGAAGGGGTGTCTGGGGACAGCACAGCACCAGCGAGGGCAGGGGGAAGGTCTTCAGAGGTTGCACAGGAAACTCCTGCCTATGTGACCCAGATGAACTCGTATTCCCATAGCTGGGGCCCCCAATATCGCCCACTTCACGGATCCCCTCGTAGAAGCTACCGTCAAGGTGTACTCTACCATCACCTCCCAGCTGCTGCCCACCCCAGCCAAGTCCCATTACACCTTCAACCTGAGGGACCTCTCCAAGGTCTTCCAAGGCATGCTCATGGCCGACCCAGCCAAGGTCGAGGTAAGGTTCTGGCTGGCCCCTCCCGAGTCCAGGGGCCACACAGGAGAGGGAGCCAGGGCAAGACCGGGGAGAAATAGGAGTCCTGATGGAGGCCTGGCTGTGAGAAGATTGCGGGGAACGAAGGGCACCCAGGTGGAAGGAGCAGGGTGTCATCAGGTGTGCTAGACAGGCTCAGGCGCATTCCATGGGGACAGCATCCCGAAGGAGATGGGGAGCGAGGAAATGGAGGGGGACTGGTCTGCATAAAGGAGAATTGATGGGTCAGTGTGCGTGGAGCCCAGAGACCAGGGAGAGAGAGTGGACGAGACAGAAGCCATCCTGGCCTTGCCAAGCTATAACCAAAGATGTTGAGAGGAGAGCCTGGGGGCTTCCTCTGGGTGGTCCAGTCATGCTAGGGGAGACAGGGAAGCAGGGATGGAAGTGGCTGCAGAGATGAAGATGCTGGCAGACTCAGAATCTCAAGAGTCAAATCAGTGGAGTTTGGTGAGTGGTTAGATATGGGGTATTGGGAAGGTATAGAAAGAATCAGGCACTCCTCCCAGGCTTAGGGTTTAGGAACCATGCTTCCATTAGAGGGGAGAAGTGATGACCAGCTAATGGAGTTGGGTGCCCAGCAGGCATTTGGCCAACTGGGCCTAGAGCTGGGGAAGGAGAGGCCTAGGCAGCACTCTGCTGGACTGGGTCCTCAGTAGGTCAGCAGATACACTTTCCAACAGCCCCTGTAAATGGCCCTTATCTGGTCCAGGGAGAAAACCAGGCCCAAGAGCTGTGGCTACAACCCACCCTCCCACTCCTGGCACTTTGAGAGGGGGGTGAGTGCCCAGGGCTGATGGTTGGCACTGACTCTGGGGCGGCCACAGGACAAAGTGCAGCTGCTACGACTGTGGTACCATGAGAACTGCCGTGTGTTCCGTGACCGTCTGGTGAACGAGGAGGACCGCAGCTGGTTTGACAAGCTCCTAGAAAGCCACATGGAAGAATGGGAGGTGACCTTCAGTGAGGTCTGCCCCTTCCAGCCCATACTTTATGGGGACTTCATGTCACCAGGCTCTGACGTCAAGTCCTACGAGCTCATCACTAGTGAGAAGAAGGTAAAGGGGCCTGGCTGGTACCCAACCCCTGGTTACATCCTTGGGACCTACACCCTCTGCAGCCACTGATAACAGACTGAGTGTCAGGACATTGGGCTGGAAGCCCAGCTCTGGGACTTCAGGTCAGCATTTGCTTCTCTGAGTCCTGTTTCCTCACCTATCAAATGAGTATAGCGGGCCCTGCTTGACCCATCTCTGAGGACAAGTCTTATCCTTCAGCTGAGAAAGACTCTGTGATTAGGCCATGCTCTGCCAGTTTTGGGGGCTCTCATCTCACAGAGAGCCAACAGGACCCTTGGGGCCACAAGTCTGAGTCAGGACCACAGGGACACAGGAGGGGCGAGGGTCAGTGGCCTTAGAGCTGTGTGGCTAGATTAAGCCTCCTGGTGGTTTCTCTCCACACATCTCCTCTCCTTGTTCCCAGAAGCTTCCACCAGAGCCCCAGGTCTGTACATCCTGGTGAGCCCCAAAGGAAGATGGCAGGCCTCTGACCCTGACCCTCAAGCCTCTTTGTGTCCTACAGGTCAAGCCTCATTCAGGCAGACCTGGCTTCTTAAGGCTCAACACGCTTCCATACACAGGGGAGCAGAGCAGGCCAAGGGAAAGGGTGGGCCTCCCATCAGGGGTCCGGTTGCACAGACACGGGGAGGACCCAGTTTGCCCCATCGCCCCCAGATGATGCAGGTGATTGAGGAGTACATGGAGGACTACAACCAGATCAACACAGCCAAGCTGAAGCTGGTCCTCTTCCTGGATGCCCTGAGCCACATTTGCCGCATCAGCCGCACCCTGCGCCAGGCCCTGGGCAACGCGCTCCTGCTGGGTGTGGGCGGCAGCGGCCGCAGCTCCCTCACACGGCTCACCTCGCACATGTGAGGCCCCAGGCATGGTGGGCAGGGGACAGCCGGTGACAGACTGTAGGTTCCATCCATGTTCTTCCGCAGTGCTGGAAACCTGGGGCAGCCTCGAGCCAGATCCTCCCAGCCCATGGACTTCTTGAAGGACTGGGAACAGGACCTGGGGTCCAAAGAGGGGCAGCAGCAGTGCCCTGTGCTGCTGTGGGGGGGGTGTACATGCAGCCATCCAGGAGGGGTTCCTGGAGGTGGTGACCATGAGCCTGGTCTCAGAATCAAAGCTGGGACGATGTACAGGAAGGGTATTTCGGGTCAAGAGAGCATCCTGGAGGCAAGAGAGCAGGTCAGGGCCTGAAGAGTCTGCAGATGTGCCCAGGGAGTAGCAAGACTCCAGATGGCTGGGGTAGGGTGTGGGCATCTACTGGCACCTCAGCACTTGACCCTAAGCTTTGTCACACCTCTTTCCAACTCATCTCCAGAGCCGAGTACGAATGTTTCCAGATCGAGCTTTCTAAGAACTATGGCATGGCTGAGTGGCGCGAAGATGTCAAGAAGGTCTTGCTCAAGTCTGGCCTGCACAACCTGCCCATCACTTTCCTGTTCTCGGACACCCAGGTGCCAGCACCATGGGCAATGGTCAAGGTCCAGGGTGAGCTGGATATAACCCCATCCAGTGTGGCATCCGGAAGGTGGTTAGTCCTTCATTCTCAGGCCACTGTTGGTGAGGTGTATCTTATGGGGGACAGTCGGGACCAGGGGGACTCCCAGCTGGGCAAGTCAGGTGCATAGGGCAAAACCCAGCTTCTTAGACCTCCAGGGCATATTACTATGCCCCAAGTGTAAAGAAGGCCCCTGGCACTATGGCTGACCACAAGCAGTACCTACTCACTGGCCAACAGCTTCCCATCTCTAGGACCACTCAACTTGTGCCCAAGTGCTGTGCTCATGACTCCCCTCTTGGGGGCTACTCCCTCTGGTGCTCCCTATGTGTGAGGCCCCTCCCCATAACTCCGAGAGAAGGAGAGGTGGTTGTTTTGGGGCCTCAAGACAGAGCAGAGATTAAGTGTGGCTAGTGGTCAGGTTGGGCCATGGGTAAAGCCCCAGGATGTGCCCCACTCTGGCAAGGGCCCCTCTGCTTCTACCCCTGGGCTCCCTGCACAGAGTCAGCTAAGGGAGGGTGCCCTGTGGCACTGGCCAAGCCCTGACCAAATGAGTTGGGGTCATATGGTCAGGGCCCATTTCTGCCTATGGTTTCTTCCTGTGAGTAAAACTGAGGCATGAAGAGGCCAGAAGAGGGAAGAGAAAGATGCCCAGCTCCCCCCCCAGGACCCAGCATCCTCCACAGCACAGTGGTGATGTTCAGGGTCTCTGCCCTATGGCAGGCCTGGATGCAACCCCTAGACCATGACTTTTGAGGTCACTTATATGACCCTGGGCTTCTCTGAGACATGGTGGCATGGTGTGTAAAATGGGGCTATTATGAAGGTTCAGTGAGATCATGGTTATGGAGTCCAACACCCAGAAGCCATCTTCAAGGCTCAGCTCCTCCACCCCTTTCCCTCCCCAGATCAAGAATGAGTCCTTCTTGGAGGACATCAACAACATCCTAAACTCGGGCGACATTCCCAACATCTACAATGCAGACGAGCAAGACCAGATTGTCAATAGCATGCGACCCTATATCCAGGAGCAGGGCCTTCAGCCCACCAAGGCCAACCTCATGGCTGCCTATACTGGGCGCGTGCGCAGCAACATCCACATGGTGCTGTGTATGAGGTACAGGAAGCCATCATGGCCACACAGGGACAGCAGCACTGGGCAGGCATGCACTTGGGCCAGCCATGAGGAGAAATGGCCTGGGACTTGCCACCATTGGGTCCAGGCTGCTTTGTGTTGCCTCTAGGCGGCCATTGCCACAGGGCTATGGAAGGGGCCTGGGTCCTGGGTTTATGGGCGTGTAAGTCAGTGTCTCGGGGCCTCATTTGGACTCCTGTCCCTCCAGCCCTATTGGAGAGGTCTTTCGAGCTCGCCTGAGGCAGTTCCCCTCCCTGGTCAACTGCTGCACCATTGACTGGTTCAACGAATGGCCAGCAGAGGCCCTGGAGTCTGTGGCCACCATATTCCTGAATGAGATCCCAGAACTAGAAGCCACCTCTGAAGTAATTGAAGGACTGGTAGGTGTTTTGGTTAGAAACAAGCCATCAGGGGGAAATGTTTAAGTTTGGGCTTGGGGGTCACCGAGACCTGGGTGAGAGTCCTAGACCTTCCACTGATGTTTACCTCTAGGTAAACAGCTTTACTTGTCTAAGCCTCATTTTCTTCCTCTGTGCAATGGCATGCCACAAGGTCATCACAGTGAGGTAGGAGGTTGGGCACATAGTAACAGTTATTGTTTTTTTATTCCCTGAAGACTTTGTGGCAGCTCTCTTCAAAGAACTCTGTCACAACCCAGAGATCATGGATGGGAGGTGGGCTAGAATTGTCTGGTCCAAACTGAGAGAGTGATGGTCATCTAAGGACCAAGAGCTAGGATGAGCTCATTTCCCATCAGCTGTGCTGAGGCTGTGGCTCTCCCTTACCTCAGATCCAACATAAGGAGGCCTCATCTTAGGGCTCTCAAACACAGGCAGGTTGTGGGGGCTGTGACTGGCCACAAGCTGGGAGATACTAGGTCCACATTCAAAGCCAGTTATGCTTTGAACAAGCCCCTTAACTTCTCTGGGTCATGGGTTTTCATCTGCAGACTAGGAGACCTTATCTTTGAGGTGGTGAGGTCATAGGAGTGAGTCAGGGGCATCAAGGTGCCTGCACATGGCTCCCTTTGCAGGGCCAGGCTGCAGTGGCTTCGAGGGCACCCTGGCACCCTCACTGTGCTGGGGGCTTCCCAAGGCCATCAGTGCTCTTCTGCCCCACAGATCCAGGTTTGCGTGCACATCCACCAGTCGGTGGCCAGGAAGTGTGTTGAGTACCTGGCCGAACTGGCCCGCCACAACTATGTCACGCCCAAGAGCTACCTGGAGCTTCTCAACATTTTCTCCATCCTCATCGGGCAGAAGAAACAGGAGCTTAAAACCTCCAAGAACCGCATGAAGAGTGGCCTGGACAAAGTGAGCTGGGGTGCAGCTTGTGGGCAATGGCCAGCTGCACGTGGCTCTGCCCACCGGGCCTTAGCCCTGATCCACGCAGCCAAGGCCAGCCTTTCAGTCGGCAGCCTACACTGTTTAAGGGGTGCCTTTCTCAGCTGAAAGGCAAGGCCAAAGCCGATTACTCCACAGATTCTTCTGGCTCCCTTCCTTGGGTACACTGGGCAGCCTGGGGGCCACTGAAGCTGCCGGCCACAGCCTCTCACTCATGAGTAAAGGCAGCCCTGCAGGGCCCTCTCTCCAGCCCCCTCTTGGCCCAGCTTTCTTTTTGGTTCCCTGTCACACCTGCTTTCCCGTCTGTGACTACCACCCCAGCTGCTACGCACTTCGGAGGATGTGGCCAGGATGCAAGAGGAGCTGGAAATTATGCGCCCTCTGCTGGAGGAGGCTGCCAAGGATACCGTGCTCACCATGGAGCAGATCAAGGTGAGGCGTGTTCTCAGCCAGTCCCAGATGTCTGACCACGTCTGAGGATGGTCTGCATCCCCATGCAACCACAAGATCACTAGCTGCCTGACCTCTGCAGGTTGCTTAGCCTTACTGTGCTATTTTCTCATTCTGTAGTCATTTGTTTATTCAACAAATGCTTAGAGCTATTCTATGCTAGGTACTGCACTGGGCAAGGGGTACTGGGCAAGACAAACAAATGAAATCCAAACCCTGATAATTACAACATGGACTAAGTGGTAGGGTTGCCACAAGCAGCCATGCAGAATCTGCCTCATCTCTCTCTGTGATCCTCTGAGTCCCCTAACCCCAAGCCCCATAGACGTGGCAGATGTGGGGGTTTTTTGTTGTTTTGTTTTGTTGTTTGTTTGTTTGTTTTTTTTTTTTTGAGAGTAGGGAGAGAGAGAGAGAAAGGGGGAAGGAGTAGGAAGCATCAACTTATAGTAGTTGCTTCTCATATGTGCCGTGACCAGGCAAACACAGAGTTTCAAACTGTGACCTCAGCACTCCAGGTCGAGGCACTATCCACTGTGCCACCACAGGTCAGGCTGAGACATCGCAGATTTACATATTCATTATGACAGCTTTCAGGCAGTAGTAGTCCTGCTCTACAAAGTCAGTGTATTGAAACCTTCAAGCAGGTGGAAGACAGGAACTTGTGGGAGGGGCACATTTCTCTGTCTAACATGGAGGTGCCCTAGGGCAATCATGCTGAAGCGTGTAAAGCTGGAACCCCATGCCAGGCCCATAGTGAGCACTCAGGATTGGAAGGGGCTCTTAGCATTCCAAATCTCCACAGCCTGTCACAACCAAAAGGGCCTTAGAGAACAAGGCATCCTAACCCTCATTTCCTTCTGGCCGAGGACACTGAAAGATAAAGAGGAGAAAAGGGAGGAGAGCATAGTATCCTTGACATTGGCCCTCCCTGCCTCTGGTCCCCAGGTGGACACAGCCATTGCCGAGGAGACCCGGAAGTCAGTGCAGGCAGAGGAAATCAAGGCCAACGAGAAGGCCAGTAAGGCACAAGCTATAGCCGATGATGCCCAGAAGGATCTGGATGAAGCACTGCCCGCCCTTGATGCAGCTCTGGCCAGCCTGCGCAACCTCAACAAAAATGATGTCACCGAGGTGGGCAGCCAGCGTCTCCCAGAGTTCCCCCTGGTATTTCTCATGCCTCTGTGTCCTGGCACCCAGGCTCTTCCTCTACACATCCCTTGGGAGTCATGTGCCAGGAGGTGAGAGCAGAACTAGGGCTTGAACCCAGGTACCTGCCCTTGCCTCCTTGTACCAGCCCCAGGGCCCAAGCAGGTGCATGGAAGGGCTTTGGGTCCTGAGGGGTGAGCATCCAGGACTCTGTGGCCAGCTCTGGGTACATGGTGGAGAGGTGGGCTGAGGCCAACCTTGAGATCTCTGGACATGCCCTTTGTTTGTCGTGGTAGAGACTTGGTTGGTAGGGCCCACCCTGTCTGGCAGCTGTTCCTACCCAGGGGTACCCGCTCAGCGACGGACTTCCCCCTTCTTCACGCTTTGCCCGGCCCACAGGTGCGTGCCATGCAAAGGCCGCCCCCGGGCGTGAAACTGGTCATAGAAGCTGTGTGCATCCTGCGGGGCATCAAACCCAAGAAAGTTCCTGGAGAGAAGCCTGGCTCCAAAGTGGATGACTACTGGGAGCCCGGCAAGGGGCTGCTGCAGGACCCCGGCCGCTTCCTCGATAGCCTCTTCAAGTTCGACAAGGTGAGCATGCTCGGCACCCGGCCAGTCAGTGAGTGAGGGCTACCCAGCCAGGCAGAAAAGCAGGCGACGAGCCCGCCCCAGCAGAGCACGGGGGTTTCTGCCTCGTCCCCCTTTGCCTGCATACACACAGCCCTGTGTCCACAGAGCTGACAGGAGCCAGTTTCTGGCCTGGCAGAGCTCTTCGGCTGGTGGGGGTGACGGGCATGCCCACCAACAGATGGGTACTGAGGAAATCAGGTCCTGGGCAGTCTCCTGTGCCCATAGGATGTCACCCTCAGTTACTCCAAGGCTCTATACCTGGAGATTCTCAGCCCTTTCCTCCCTGTGACCCCATGGCCTTGGCCTAGACCTTCACCATCTGCTTGACCATTGCCTCTCCCTCAGCCTCAGCACCTGAGATTTAGCTTCCCGTGTTTGTCTTTGGGTTTTTCTCTCTGCCTATCTGGGGCTCTCGTTATCTATGGGCATATGCTCTCTTGGGAGCTGCTTCAAGGTTAGGTCAGACTGGAGCCCACAGCACTGCTGGAGGGGCCCTCTTCAGCCCAGAAATTGGCTAGGGAGCAACTGTCTGTCCCATGTCGGCCACCCACTACCACCGTGTATTGGTTTTGGGACCCCAGACACTTCTCAGGCTACACTGGAAGGCAGCTGGGTCCCCAGTGAGTTTCCCCATCTCTCCTCCTCCTCTTCCATCCAGCTGGAAATCAGAGGTCCCCCAGTCCTGATTAAGCCCAAGTCAAGAGTACTGAGGGCCAGTGCTCAGGCTCCCTTGGTCCCAGGCTCTCTCAGCTCTGGGAGCTCACGAACAATATATCCTCCTGGGCCCATCCTGAACTACAGGGTTAGAGTTTCCCAGAGTGGGACAAGAGTGGGGAATGGTGAGCTCGTGGAATAGGGATTATTACCCTTGAACATGACTTGTCTCCACATCTGCAAGGAAGCATCCCTTGTCTCTAAATGAGTTTTATATGGGGCCTATGTATTATCAAATTTTGAGGCTACGTTGTTTCTTAAGAAATCTTCGATTGTGTTATCTGAAATCCTGGAACACTGAAGTTTCTCTCTGGCCAGTCTTTTTGGGTTGTGTTTATTTCCTAAGGATGATGCTATAATGAGGCCAGCATAGGGCATGGGGCACAGAAGCAGGATCAGAGCCCCACCACCCCATCCTCCCTGGAAAGTACCCCCTGAGGCCCATGGTTCCCATGTCTAGGACAACATTGGGGAGGCGGTGATCAAAGCCATCCAGCCGTACATTGACAATGAAGAGTTCCAGCCCGCTGCCATCGCCAAGGTGTCCAAGGCTTGCACCTCCATCTGCCAGTGGGTGCGTGCCATGCACAAGTACCATTTCGTGGCCAAGGCTGTGGAGCCCAAACGGGTGAGAGCTGGGTACAGTTGGGGGGCAGGGGTGAGGGGTGAGGTCTCCCCGGGGCACTCAGCAAGCTGGCAATGTGCCCTTCGCTTGCAGCAAGCCCTGCAAGAGGCCCAGGACGATCTGGAGGCGACACAGAAGATTCTGGAGGAGGCAAAGCAGCGCCTGCATGAGGTAGAGGATGGCATTGCCATGATGCAGTCCAGATACCAAGAATGTATCACCAAGAAGGAGGATCTAGAGCTGAAGTGTGAGCAGTGCGAGCAGCGGCTGGGCCGAGCTGACAAGGTGCACACACCCCTCCGGGAAGGGCCTGTGGGCATTGCCTGCCTCAGTCAGGTGCTAGAAAGAAATGGGTGGTGTTGAAGTCCTGGAGTGGCTGTCTGCAACCCCTCCCTGATAGCCTGGGCACTGCAGCAGGCAAGGACACCTAGGCCCCTGGCCTAGCCTCTCAGAGCCAATCCCACGGGGCTCCCTCTGCAGCTCATCAGTGGCCTGTCAGATGAAAGGGTGCGTTGGCAGGAGACAGTGGAGAACCTGGAGTACATGCTTGACAACATCTCTGGAGATGTGCTGGTGGCTGCCGGCTTCGTGGCCTACCTGGGCCCCTTCACGGTAAGGAGGCCCCAGCCCTGCCTGGGACAGCCTCACCTCCCAAAGAGGCCCTGCCTTAAGGCCTCACCTCTCCGAGGGGCAGCCTGTGGGGTGGCTCTTCCCTTACTCATTCATTAAGCACTTGTAAGGTACCCTTTCTGAGCCAGGTGCTGTTGCCGGCACTGGGGACACAGCAGTGCACGGGATAGCCAGAAAACGCCCTGGTGAGGATGGCCTTCTAGTGGGAAATATGAGCTCGCACTTCCAGGCTTATTGTGTGCATGTCATTCAACCCTCATAGATGCCCTGACAGGTGGGCATTGTTATGATTACCCGTTTCACAGATGAGGGGCTGAGGTTTATCGAAGGTAAGAAAGTCACCCCAAGTAGAGTGAGCAGCGAAGTCTCACTCCATGTCTGAGCTCTGACCTCTGTACAACTGCCGAGTGCTGGGGTGCAGAGGGAGATAGGAGAGTGTCACAGGTGTTGTGCTGGGGTGGACCTAAGTCTGGCATCTCCCCAGGGCCAGTACCGCATAGCACTCTACGACCATTGGGTCAAGCAGCTCGTAATCCAAGGCGTCCCACATACCTCTGAGCCCACGCTAATTGGAACGCTGGGGAACCCTGTGAAGATCCGCTCGTGGCAGGTGCCCACCCTGGGGGATTGGGATAATGGGGTTGGGCCTGTGGTATGGTGCAAGCTGGGTTGGGAACCTCCTGCCTCTCTCCCACCCTATTTTTTTCCTGAGAGAGAGAGAGACAGAGGGACAGATAGGGACAGACAGGAAGGGAGAGAGATGAGAAGCATCAGTTCTTTATTGCAGCACCTTTAGTTGTTCATTGGTTGCTTTCTCATATGTGCCTTGATGGGGGACAGGGGTAGCAGAGCTAGTGACCCCTTGCTCAAGCCAGTGACCTTGGGCTTCAAATCAGTGACCTTTGGGCTCAAGCCAGTGATCAGGGGGTCATGTCTATGATCCCATGCTCAAGCCAGCAACCCCGCACTCAGTCTGGTGAGCCCGTGCTCAAGACGGCGACTTAGGGGTTTCGAACTTGGGTCCTCTGTGTCTGAGTCTGATGCTCTATCCACTGCGCCACTGCCTGGTCAGGCTCTCCCATCCTCTTTCCTGCATCTGCTCAGAGACACCTCCCTTAAATGCTCTCTGGCCCAGCAAGACAGTGGTGGGCAGAAAAGGAGAAAGCTGAGCACAATGTGGCTCAGATGCGAGCTAACTGTGGGCAGAGAACTCAAGGGTGTTTGAAGAGTGGGGGTGGGTCTGGGGCAGCGGTATCCAGAGGCAGGGTTAAGCTCCTAAAAGAAATTGTATCTCAGCTAGACCCTAAAGGACAGGTATAAATGGCACAGGAAGAAAACCAAGAGGCAGTAGGCAGAGGTCAAAGGTGAACATAGGCTAGGAAGGCTGATGGGCCGTGGGCTCTGTAGAAACAGTCTGAGTGAGGATTCACTAGGGAAAGAACAGAGAAGCCTAGTGAAGGAGGGTGTTGGGAGCCAGACGAGGAGCACATGGTCGCCAGCCCCCCACCTCCAAGAGAACACCATGGGGAGAGGAGAGGCACAGCCAAAGCCTGAGGCTGGGAGTAGCTGATGCCCCAGCTAACACTGTTCATGTGAGAGCCCTGACCCAGTATGGTGCCTGGTGTCCCACAGATCGCTGGCCTCCCTAACGACACACTGTCAGTGGAGAATGGGGTCATCAACCAGTTCTCTCAGCGCTGGACGCACTTCATTGACCCTCAGGGCCAGGCCAACAAATGGATCAAGAACATGGTAAGCCCACCTGCCAGGTGCCACCACCCCACCCAGCCAGGCTTGGCAGGTACAAGAGGAGTAGCCGAGCCTCAGAGTGGCTCTCAGCCCTAACCCCTACCTGCCCCTACTACCACAGGAGAAGGAAAGTGGGCTGGATGTGTTCAAGTTGAGTGACCGCGACTTCCTGCGCAGCATGGAGAATGCCATCCGCTTTGGCAAGCCCTGCCTTCTGGAGAATGTGGGCGAGGAGTTGGACCCAGCTCTGGAGCCCGTGCTGCTCAAGCAAGTAAGCCTGCGGCCATGGTGGGTGAGAGTGGACTGTGGGCCTGGACAGGGGAGAGGGCAGCCTCCCTCCCCTGCCACACCAGTGAAGGCCAGGCCACAGTGCTTGCCCATCCCAACCACCACAGACATACAAGCAGCAAGGGAACACGGTGCTGAAGCTAGGGGACACGGTGATCCCCTACCACGAGGACTTCAGGATGTATATCACCACCAAGCTGCCCAACCCGCACTACACGCCCGAAATTGCCACCAAACTCACCCTCATCAACTTCACTCTGTCGCCCAGGTAAGCCCATAGCCCCCAGGCTCCCGAGTATCGGCTTTGCCTTGGCCTGTCCAGCTGCCCCTCTTCTACGCCCAGGCCGGGACTCAGTGGGTCTTGCCCCCACTCATAGGCTCTGCCAGCTTCCTCCCAGTCACTGACACTCCAAGCCTTTCTAGCTCTTCCACCTGCTTCCTTTACTTTCACTGTTTGCACCTAAACCCCCCACCCCAGCTCATCCTGATCCCTGATCAAGACGCCTCACTCAAGAGCACTAGCCTCACCATGTCCCTTCCACTGCAGCTCAAGGGTCCTTGTGCACTCACCCCCCACAGCTGTCCTGGAGGTGGGTCCCTTGGCCCCGGCCCTGTTTCCTGCCCATGTTGCCACGACCGCAGGTACTACAGCCGCCCACAGACCCCAGAGGCCCTCTCCATGCCACTGGACACTGTGAACCTCTCCACAGAACAGGGGCTGGAACGCCCTTAAGGCCTGGCCCTCCCAGTCACCCACAGCCCCCTCCTGCTGAGAGGAGTTATTTTCAGAGACCCCAGCAGCTCACACATCCAACTGCCTGGCCCTTACTGGGCACCCAGGCTGCCACCGGCGGTCTCACTGAGAGCTAACCACTGGAAGCAGGCTAGACCTCCCAGGCAGGACTCCGTGCTCTTGGAGCACCAGGAACACAGGTAGATAGGGGTGCTGGCCCTCAGGGCCTACCAGGTATTACACACAGGGTGTTCCCTGACCCTGGCAGTGGCCTAGAGGACCAGCTGCTAGGCCAGGTAGTGGCTGAGGAGCGGCCAGACCTGGAGGAAGCCAAGAACCAGCTGATTGTCAGTAATGCCAAGATGCGCCAGGAGCTGAAGGACATTGAAGACCAGATCCTGTACAGGCTCAGCTCCTCCGAGGGCAACCCTGTGGATGACATGGAGCTCATCAAGGTGCTAGAGGCTTCCAAAATGAAGGCTGCAGAGATCCAGGTCAGCAACTGCCTGCCCACCCGGCCAGCCTCTCCCCACCTGCCCCAGGCCTGACTCCTGTCCCCACCCACCTCTAGCTGCTGTTCTTTGCCAGCCTACCTGGGTCTGACCATGCACCCCTCCACTGCACACCCAGGCCAAGGTCAGAATTGCAGAGCAGACCGAGAAGGACATTGACCTCACGCGCATGGAGTACATACCCGTGGCTGTCCGCACCCAGATCCTATTCTTCTGTGTGTCTGACCTCGCCAATGTGGACCCCATGTACCAGTACTCCCTCGAGTGGTTTCTCAACATCTTCCTCTCAGGCATCGCCAACTCAGAGAGGGCAGGTAGCCCTGGGACATAGGACGTGGATGTGTGGACATTTCCACAGTGGGCGCTACATTCACACCCATAGTCACTTGCACATGCTCTCATATCACTCTACATAAGAACACACACACACCCCTCCCTACCCTCCTCGGAGCCTGCCGTGGGCCAGCTGCGAGAGTATATTCAGGTCCCGAGCGGGAACAGTACGGAATTAAAGAAAATGGACTTAAAGAATTAGCGAATAAAAGATGGGTTCGGGAGGGCTTTGCAATTCCTGCTAGCAGTAAATACCGCCCTAGCAGAGCAGAGCAAAACATGGCCTCCTCCAGCATCACATCCTCCTTTATTATAGGGCAAAGTAGAAATTAGCAAATCAATGACATTTCTGATTACGGTTTCCAAGGCAACTCAAAAATTCCACCAAGTGCAAAAAACCCCACCAATACTTACCATACACAAAGAAGCCCGTTCTTCCTTCCGGGGAACATGGGGGCGGACGAGCACCACAGCTACCATGGAGGGGTGGGGAAGGGCTTAGCTTTTTGCAAGCGAGGTGGGGGGTGGGCGGCAGCCAGTTCCCCACACCTCTGTCCCCCAGAAATAACTCTAAAAACCCTGTTGAGTTTTCAGTCCCCGACAGGAGCCCTCCTATTATTGGGAATTCCAGATGCCCCTGGGGGAGGCCCAGACTGCCCTGTGACTGCTGGGGAGATGGCTGCGCTGGGCCCCAGCACTCTTGCTTCCCCCCCCTCTGCCCATGCGCTGCATGCATCGCCTCTCTGCCCCACAGACAACCTGAAGAAGCGCATTGCCAACATCAATCGCTACCTGACCTACAGCCTCTACAGCAATGTCTGCCGTAGCCTCTTTGAGAAGCACAAACTGATGTTCGCATTCCTGCTGTGCGCCCGCATCATGATGAATGAGAACAAGATCAACCAGGTGCATGAGTAGAGAGGTGGCCGGGTAGGCCAGTGGTCCAGGACAGACTGCCTGAGGAATTACCCTGTTGCGGGGCCTGGGAGAACAGGGTGGAAGGAAAGGAAAAGCCAGGCATGAAGGCATAGCACAAGCAAAGGGGCAGAGGCCTTAGGAAACATAATTCCTTGCTTAAAAAGTCAGGAGACCCTGTGAGTTGTGACCCAATCAGTCCTGTGAACACAGGCCTTCTCAGAGCCTTGAGTCTCCTGGTGGGCACAGAGGCTGGGCTGAGGCTCCCAGCTCTCACTCTCATGAACCCCAGGTATTTCGTGGTGCGTTGGAAAGCACTGCCTAGAGTGAGTGGCAGCCACCACTGCTCAAGCCCTCACTTTGTACTGGGCGGCTCATAGATACACAGGGCCTGGCTGAACTTCTACCATTAGCCTCCCCCTGTCCCCTGACAGAGTGAGTGGCGCTACCTCCTGTCCGGAGGCTCCATCCAGGTCACGACTGAGAACCCAGCAGTGAACTGGCTATCAGACCGGGCCTGGCGAGATATTGTGGCACTCTCGAACCTTCCAGCCTTCTCCTCCTTTGCTGATGACTTTGTGAAACACCTATCAGAATTCCAGGCTATCTTCGACAGCCCCGAGCCCCACCGGTGAGCTGGGCCCCAAGGCATGGCAGGGTGGGCACATTGAGGGGGTGAGACCCCAGACACAGGAGCCTTCTGAGGGGCCACCCAGGATTGCCCTGCAGCTGTGACCACATCTCTTGCATGCCCCTGGCCACGTACCCCCAGACACCCCATTCTTCTCTGCCATCCAGCCAGCAGAGTCCCTGTGGCCAATGCCCTCCTACAGGTCAGCTTTCAGGGAAATATGGGCACTATTGCAGGGAGCCCTTGCCTGGCATCTGGGACCAGTACCTGGACCAGTTCCAGAAGCTGCTGGTACTGCGCTGCCTGCGTGGAGACAAGGTTACCAATGCCATGCAGGACTTTGTGGCTGCCAACCTAGAGCCACGCTTCATTGAGCCCCAGGCAAGTGCCACCATCCAGTGCCACTAGCTAATCTTTACCTTGGGTGCCAAGGGCATGGCTGCACCTGTAAAGACCACTTTTCAGCCTTGGTCAAGCCAGGACTCCTCACCCCACCCCTCCATAGGCTCTGGGAGGTTCTTGGTTCCACCAAGAAGCCCCCCTGGAACCTCTCTGGGAGCCCCAAGACTGCCCCCCCTTGCCCGGGTCCCTGTGCCTCCTTAGCCCCAGGTGGCCCCAGCATCTCTCCCTGCCCTGCAGACAGCCAACCTGTCAGTGGTGTTCAAAGACTCCAGCTCCACCACACCCCTCATCTTCGTGCTATCACCTGGCACTGACCCTGCTGCAGACCTGTACAAGTTTGCTGAGGAGATGAAGTTTTCCAAGAAGCTCTCTGCCATCTCCCTGGGCCAGGGCCAGGTAAGGGTAGAGCAAAGAGGGTGATGGGGGTCTGGACCAGCTGGTCCCACTACTCAGCACTCCCACCCCCACAGGGCCCTCGGGCAGAAGCCATGATGCGCAGCTCCATAGAGAGGGGCAAGTGGGTCTTCTTCCAGAACTGCCACTTGGCCCCCAGCTGGATGCCATCCTTGGAGCGCCTCATTGAGCACATCAATCCTGACAAGGTGCACCCCCTCTGCTGAAGGGAGTACGAAAGCATCCACCCAGGACTGAAGCTAAATGACTTAGTCCCACAAAGCGCTCAACCCAGCCCAGGCACATGGGGAATGCTTAGGAATCGACATGTGGAATATGCAGCAATTGTATTAGTCACATTACCAGTGGTGATGTGACTTGTTCAAGGCCACCCAGCACAGACTGATGACCCTGGGACTTGCCAAAGCTCATATTCTTAACCAGTGGTCTATGCAGCCTGGCCTGGCCCACCTCAGGGATAGTCATGCTGAGGGTGGCCCAGGGTCCCTGGGTAGGAGGGAACTTCGTGTTGGGGAGGCTGCCAGGTATGGGTCTTGATTCTTATGTAAACCATGGCCATCAGGGCCTGACCAGGTGGTGGCACAGTGGATAGAGCATCGGACTGGGATGCAGAAGACCCAGGTTCGAGATCCTGAGGTTGCCAGCTTGAGCGCGGACTCATCTGGTTTGAGCAAAAAGTTCACCAGCTTGGACCCAAGGGTGTTGGCTTGAGCAAAGGGTTACTCAGTCTGCTGAAGGCCCGCGGTCAAGGCACATGTGAGAAAGCAATCAATGAACAACTAAGGTGTCGCAACAAAAAACTGATGATTGATGCTTCTCATTTCTCTTCGTTCCTGTCTGTCTGTCCCTATCTGTCCCTCTCTCTGACTCTCCGTAAAAAAAAAAAAAAAAAAATGGCCATCAGGTGCACCGAGACTTCCGCCTGTGGCTCACCAGCCTTCCCAGCACCAAGTTCCCAGTGTCCATCCTGCAGAATGGCTCCAAGATGACCATTGAGCCACCACGTGGTGTCAAGGCCAACCTCCTCAAGTCCTACAGCAGCCTCAGTGATGACTTCCTCATCTCCTGTCACAAGGTGAGGTGCACTTGGCAGTACCCTGCCCCTCCTTAGCCCTGTGCCTCCATCTACCCCCATCCTGGCCCCTCATATATCTGCTGCCCCTGACCTCTCACAGGTGATGGAATTCAAGTCCCTGCTGCTGTCTCTGTGCCTGTTCCATGGGAATGCACTAGAGCGCCGTAAGTTTGGGCCCTTGGGCTTCAACATCCCCTATGAGTTTACGGATGGGGACCTTCGCATCTGCATCAGCCAGCTCAAGATGTTCCTGGATGAGTATGATGACATCCCCTACAAGGTGGGCTGGGGACAGGCTGGGGGTGGGAGGCTGGGCACTTGTGGGGCCCTCACCCATCCACCACATAGGTCCTCAAGTACACAGCAGGGGAGATCAACTATGGGGGCCGTGTCACCGATGACTGGGACCGCCGCTGCATCATGAACATCCTGGAGGACTTCTACAGCCCCACCGTGCTTTTGCCCGAGCACAGCTACAGTGCCTCGGGCATCTACCACCAGATCCAACCCACCTACGACCTCAGCGTGAGCACAGCCGGGTTCTGGGCACCATGAACTCCTGGGTGCTAGGTTAGAAATGTGGTCCCTGCCCTCCAGCAGCTCTTTCTCCATGATTAATCCACCCCACAAAGAAGTCACTAATGCCTAAGTGCACTCAGGGAGGCAGGGCGGAGGAAAGGGCAACCCGACCTAGCCCACACGGCCGTGGGCTCCAGAAGAAGTGCTATTTCAGCTAAGATGTGTGAGGAGAGGTCAGGGGCTGGGGCAGGCACTACGGAGTGTGGGTCATCAGTGCAAAGAAGGATCTGTGACAGGTTTGAGCAGCCAAATGAAGGAATAGGGGAGCTGGATGGCAGTGAGAAGGGCTAGGAGGCAGAAGCCACCCACAGGCTACCTCAGGGACTGTGGAGTCCCAAGAACAGGGCTGCGACCAGGTGATGAGTGGGGATATGCTCAACGGGAGGGCCACCCACAGGCTAGGGGTGGAGCCAGGAAGGGCTTCAGTTGTGCCTTCTTACCCCGCAGGGATACCTCTCCTACATCAAGAGCCTCCCACTCAACGACATGCCCGAGATCTTTGGTCTGCACGACAATGCCAACATCACCTTTGCCCAGAATGAGACTTATGCCCTACTCGGTGCTATCATACAGCTGCAACCCAAATCATCCTCTGTGGGCGGCCAGGGCAGGGAGGAGGTGGGTAGCAGCAGGGGAAAGGGGCCCAAGGGTTGGGCAGGGCTAATCTCCCACCCACCATCCTGTCTGCTCCCTTGTAGGAACTCTGTGGAATCCTGCAAGGGTTGTGCAGGCCGAGACCTGACCCCCTAGTAACCCTTTGTCCCTACAGATAGTAGAAGATATGGCCCAGACCATTCTGCTCCAGGTTCCTGAGCCCATCGCCTTGCAGTTGGTGATGACCAAGTACCCCGTGCTATATGAGGAGTCAATGAACACGGTGCTAGTACAGGAGGTCATTCGGTAATCCCCTCACCATCCCCAATCCTGAGTTAGCAGACCTCTGGGCTGTAAAGAAGTGACAGCAAGAGGTACTATGGGCCAGGTGCCATATCAAGTGCTATAAATCCATCCTCTAACTCAGCCATATTTTTATTATTCCTGTTTTATAGACAAATAAATTGGGGCCCAAAAAGGTTAAGTGAACTACGGTCACACATTTGCTAAGTGCCAGACCTGGGACTGGTATGCCACTGCCCAGCCAGCTCTATGCTCTAGCCCCCATGTTTGGCCATTGGTTTTGGTCTATGGCCTATAACTGGGGAGTGTAGATACTGCAACACAACCCTGGGCTAATGCCTGTCTCCTTTGCCACTGGTCCCATAGGTATAACCGGCTGCTGCAGGTGATCACACAGACACTGCGAGATTTGCTCAAGGCACTCAAGGGGTTGGTGGTGATGTCCTTGCAGCTGGAGCTGATGGCTGCCAGCCTGTACAACAACACTGTGCCAGAGCTCTGGAATGCCAAGGCATACCCATCACTCAAACCACTGTCCTCATGGGTCATGGATCTGCTGCAGCGCCTGGACTTCCTGCACACCTGGATTGAAAAGGGCATCCCAGCTGTTTTCTGGATCAGTGGATTCTTCTTCCCCCAGGCTTTCCTGACAGGCACCCTGCAGAACTATGCCCGCAAGTCTGTCATCTCCATCGACACCATCTCCTTTGATTTCAAGGTGTGGACATAGCCAGGGCCAAATCAGGTGACAGGCCCAGACGGAGCCTGAGGCCACAGCTGGCTAGCAGAATCAGGGGAACCCTGAGCAGGGATTAGGAGGGAAAGGAGAACCAGGACAAAAAAGGTCATGAACCCCAGGGAAATCTCAAGGGGCAGGACATAGACTTTGGGCTACCAAATAAAATGGCATGTGAGTGAGGTGGGCAGGCAGGCAGAACTCTCAGGAGGGAGTTTGTACCTCTAGCTCCAAATTCTAACCCAGATTACGGGTATTGATAGGTGATGCTCCAGAAAGTGTCAGAGCTCAAGGAAAGGCCCGAGGAGGGGTGCTACATCTACGGACTGTTCCTGGAAGGTGCCCGCTGGGACCCCACGGCCTTCCAGCTGGCTGAATCTCGGCCCAAGGAGCTCTACACAGAGATGGCCGTTATCTGGCTCCTGCCAATGCCTAACCGCAAGATCCAGGACCAGGCCTTCTACCTGTGTCCCATCTACAAGACACTGACCCGTGCTGGTACAAGGCCCAGGGCAGGGAACCTACACCACAGGGTGGGGGCCCAGCACTGGCCAGCCTAGACCAGTTAGGCTGACCCAATTAACTGAACAAGATAGCCAACCATGGTCAGTCAGCTGTCCTGAGACCAACCAGGCAAGGGCAGAGCCTGGCAGCAGCAGGTGGAATTATCCCCAGCGGCTGGCTGGCTGTGGAGTGAGTCTATGAGCTCACCATCTTGTTGCCTCCCTCCACAAGCCAGCTTGGGTCTTGGGAGCCCCAGCCTGAAAGGGAGGCTCAGGGGTGGTAACTGAGGCCTGGAGAGAACAGACTGGGCTGGGCTGGGTCCAAAGAGAAATGAGCAGTGGCGTCAACTTGCCCACTGCCACCTATCCTCCGTCAGTCAGTGCACTAACCCTGGGCAGGCCGAACCCTTGGCCAGACCCATTCACCAAGCAGGCTGCCCCTTGGGTCAGGACTCCTTCCTCGTCCCCAAGTCTGCCAATTCCATTGCCTTTACCCTGCCCCTTCTCTAGCTGTGACAGACAACTAAACCCCGCCCCCTTGTTGCCTCTCCCAGGAACACTGTCGACCACAGGCCACTCCACCAACTACGTCATTGCTGTGGAGATCCCCTCCGATCAGCCCCAGCAACACTGGATCAAGCGTGGTGTGGCCCTCATTTGTGCCCTGGACTACTAGATTTAGAAGGGTGGGAGCCATTAAAGTTAAGTTTTTAAAGCAGTTCATTTGAGTCTTACCTGCTTACATCAAGCCCCTTCTGTAGGACTCACTGCCAGGAAACCCGGGGATGAGGGGCTACAACAGCCTCGAGAGAGAATGTGGCTAGCAAGGGGAAGAGGTGGCCGAGGTAGTAGCTTTGACCTGCTGAACCTGTCCAGGTGCAGCGAGAGGTGGGCCCTCCAAGGTCCGAGAGCCCCTCCAGGAAGAGCACTTCCTAGAGGTAGGCTGCCTCAACCCAGAGCCCCAGCATCTCTCCAGGTTGCAAACCTAATCAGATCTGTTGGCCATGACATGGCCCTCTCCTCCCAAAGTGCATCTTGAACACAGCTCTTCAGGTTCCACAGCCCACCCAAAAACTATTCTCAGCTCAGGTCCTAAATTCCAAGACCTAGGAATCCTAGGGTCCCAAGATCCTCTGCCTCAGAAGGCCGAATACCCCAAAATGCTACTTCTCACCTCTGGTCACAAGGCTATGAACGCAGGCCTGGTTAGGTCCTCACTCCCATCCCTGTCTAGCCTACAAACCTCAAGCCTGCCCTGGCCAGTTGGCTTAGTGGTAGAACATCAGCCCAGCATATGGACATCCTAGGTTCAATTCCTGGTCAGGGCACACAGAAGGGATCATCTGCTTCTCTACCCCTCCATTCTCTCTCTCTTGTCCTCCCACAGCCATGCTCCATTGGAGCAAGTTGACCCTGGGCACTGAGGATGGCTCCGTGGCCTTGCCTCAGGCATTAAAATAACTCAGCTGCTGAGTAACGGAGCAGCAGCCCCATATGGGCAGAGCATTGTCAGTAGGGGGCTTGCCATGTGGATCCCAGTCAGGGCACATGTGGGAGTCTGTCTCTCTGTCTCCCCACTTCTCACTTAAGGAAAACAAAACCAAAAAAACCACAGGAGAGTTCATTTTTTAGGAGTTTATTTACCCATTGATCCAATTATTTACAGGGGATCGAGGGGTAAGGCTGTACTCAGTGCAAAGGCAACTGCCATGACTGCCAGCTGTTCCCACCCCCTTCCCTCTCCCAGGTCACTATGTACAGATAAGGAGCCTCCTTGGATCTCCTTCAAACCCATCTGGCAGAGGCCATGGGGCTTTATTTTAGGGTCTGAGAATCAGAGGCAGTACTGGGCCTGCTTCCCCTTAGTATCAGGCTCTCTGGGAACATAGGGACTCCCAATTGGTTGTCTTGGTCCTGCTGTCCCCCACCCTGAGTGCCTTGCAGAGGCTGAAGAAGCTGGCATGGCAGGGAAAGCTGAGTGGTGCCAGTTCCTGCCAGCAGCCCTGTCTGCTAGCCCTAAGAGGAGGGAGACATGGTTAACACTGAGGGGCTGGGCAGAGGCTCCTCTGAGCCCCAGGCCCCAGGGACAGGGCAGAGGAGCCCAAAGCAGGCCCACTGCCAGGGCCACAACACTGAAGGCAAGGAGCCCCAGAACCTTGCTGTGGAGAGCAGACTTGACAAGCCTAACCGGAGCCAGGGAGTTTACAAGTCACCAAACAGCTCTAACATTTCTCTCTGCTAGTGCCATGGGATCCCAGCAGGTTGCTCAGCCTACCCCTGCTGGGACGCCCCACTCCCAACCCAGCCCAGCAGCCAGGTCCCTGAGTTTGGAGCTCTCCCAGGAGAAACCAAGAGCAGACCTGGCTTCCTCACAACAGAGACAACTGGCAGCTGGGGCTAGAGCTGCAGGCCATGCCCACCCAGGCTCCACCAGAATGACAGCTGTTAGGAGAGACCACAGAATCAGGAAGCCGGCTATGTCAACACAATGGTGGCAAGATGGGCCAGAGCCCAGAAAAATAGACGTCTCTGTAAATAAAATATATTTCTGCTGCCCAGGCAGAAAGGCCAGGTCCTACAGCCCCACAGCTGGCTGTGGAGGAAGCCACAGCACCTCACTGTGCCCCAGCTCCAGCTGCTGCTTCCTGAGCAGTATGGGCTTGATCTGCCTCCCAGGCCTGGGGACACAATGCAAGAAATTTGGTCTGTTCCATTTCCAGGGTCTGGGCTCTCTGGCTGGAATTATTCAGTAATACTGGGAAGTAGAGAGTGGGGCAGGGAAGGGGCCCTGATGAGGGCCACAAGGCAAGAACGGGCTGCAGAGCTGGGGCCAGCAGTCCTTACTGGCGCTTGGCCTTGTACGGGCGTGAGCGTTTCCGTCGGTCAGGCTTCCGCTGCTTGTGTAGCCGGCCAATGCTGACACCCTGGCGCCGCCGTACCGAGATGTTCTGCTCCACCAGGTTGGCCAGCATGCCTGTGGAGAGGTAGAGACCCATTGGCCACTTGCTCAGTAGGCCCTGAGCTGAGAGTCGCAGGGGCCCTCCTGAGCCCAATCCCCAGCAGAGGCCTGGTGGGGGAATCTGAGGAACATGGCCCTCAGCAGGGCATGCCAGGTAAGACACAACAATGAGTACCCTCACCTTCCTGAGCCAGCATAGAGATGAACGTACAGATGAACTCATCATAGTTGTGGGTCCTTCTCTGGTCGTCAATCTGTGAGAGAAAAGGATGAGGGCACTGCAACCCATCTCCCCAGAACTACCGACAGCTGACCTCGGGAGGTCACACCTCTAGGAAAACCTTCGCCAGAAAACTGGGTAGCTGGAGAGATGACCCACCTTGAACTTCTTCCTTTTCTCCACCTCTTCCTTGAGGCAGGCCTCATAGTTTGCAATCTCAGCTTCCACACACTTCAGCAGTGCCAACAGCTCCTGCCAAAACCCAGCATTGCACCCATGAGGGGGGCTGCCAGGACCAAAGCCACACTACCAGGAAGCAATGAGAGGCAAGGATAAGCAGCCAGAGTACCTGGAGCCTACCAAGGCCTCTTCCACCACCCACCCCAGACAGCCACCAACCCTCCCACCAAACTCCAATCAGGAACCCAGCCCTGAGCAGCAGGACCCCAAGTCCTTCCCTCTGAAAGGATTAGAAGAAAAACCCACAGCGGCTCACCTTGGGTGAATACTTCTCCCCACTCAGGACCTCACCAGGCCTCACCAGCCCAGACTTCTCTCTGCCATCTACAGCTTCTACCGCCTCCTTCTCCTCTGGGCTGCTGGACCCCTGGCTGCCCTGGCTTGCTCTGATGGAAGGCGAGGAACCCTTCCCACCTTCTGGGAAAAGAAGGATAAGAATCTTCAGAGTGCAGAACGCTTGGTGGTCACTTGGGTACCTCCCTCCTTTACCCTCAGTATGCCAAGTGGCCAGTGAGTCAGTCCAAGGCCCACCTGTCAGTGCCAGGGGACTCAGCACACCATCCTCAGCCAAGTGCAGCAGGCCTGTGCTGATGACAGGACCCAGGTCACGTACAGCACGATTGTAGCGTATACAGTCAACACGCAGCAAGCTGTCATCCTCTCCAAAAAGCACCTTAGAGATGTGGGAGGTAACAGGGCTGGAGGGCCGTGTCGGATTGGCAGAGCGGATGGGCGAGCGCAGTGGTGAGTTGAAAGCACTGCCGATCTCAGAGGCTGTGTCTGTGCTCTCATTGCTGGGGGTGGGCGAAGGCTGCGAGTGAGTGGGTACTGCAACAGCTGGACTCGCAGCCCCACTGCTGGTCTTGATGGACAGGGGAATCGAGAGGTCTTTCTGGGACTCTTTGAGCTTCTCGGCCAAGACGTTGATAGTGTTGGGCTGCAGCACTGACAGCTGCCCATCCCCAGAGCCACCACTCAATGGTCCTGGCTTCCCTGGCCCCTTTCGCTTGTACCTGTGGGGCCCAAGGAGAGGTGAGCCAAGGAAGTGGGCCAGGTGACCACACACCCAGCAATTGCCTAGACTTGTCTGAACACAAAGCTCCTCAGTGCCCAGCAGCCTGACCCAGCCACGCCACGCCTGGCACCCTAGACTCTGACAGCTGCAACTTTCAAGGACACCTTCTTTATTCCCGCTGCTGGCCTTCTGTCAATGTCTTTTACCCAAACTACCCCTGCCCCATCTCCTCCTCCCCTGCTTCATCCAATTCTTCCATGACCTACCCAAAAGGCTACCTCCCAACAGGTCTTGATGTCTGGTTAATGTGATCAGCCCTCCCTTCAGCCCTCTAAAAGCTTCTTAGCACCCGGAGTCAGCCACTTCGTGCCAGCCTCCCCTAGGGCCATGTGCTAGCAGGCACTCAGCACTGTATCTGCCAAAAGGCATTCTCAGACATGAGCTGGAATATTTTAGATAGGACCCGCAGCACTCGGAGCCTCCAACCTTACAGCACTGAGGCTGACCTAATGGCAGAGTTGGTGTTCTGCACATCGTCCTCCTCCTCATCTTCGTAGTCGTCCTCATCATCTGAATACTGCTGGGGGGGGCGAGCTGGAACTCGGCTGCGGCCCACACCTGCTGCCAGGTCTTCCTCCTCCTGGGGCAGAAACCCAAGGCAGCCATGAGCAGGGGTCAGTCAGCACAGACTGGGCACAGCACTCACAGCCAGAGAGAAGCCAACATGGCTCTCAGGTCCAGTCCACAGAATGCCCCCCAGGTAATCCAGAACACCCCCTTGGCTCTTGGAAAAGCTGCTGCCCACCCATACTACATGCTTACACAGGGCTTCTGAGAAGAGGGTGCCCTGAAACACATGCCTTTATTTTGCCAGCAGAATCCAACCCATAGAGTTGTACCAAAGAACGTGATCTCAACATTTAACCCCACAGCTATATGGCTGGACTTAAAGTCAGAGGATCTTTCTCTGCCTCCCTGAGCACCTACCTGCCTTTGCAGGAGCTTCTGAGTATCAGACAGAGGAACCAGGCCTGGATGGAGGATGAACCCCAAGGAACCAGCTGAGGAAACTGCCTGTGGCAGCCTCTCAAGAGAACCCTAGAGAGAATCATGTTGGGGTGCCCCAGCTTACCTGCATGGGGGACTTAGCATAGTTGTGATTGTCCAGAAAAGCCGGCAGCCGCTGGACAATGGGAGTGGGGTTGGGGGGAACCCCATTGAGGCTGCTCCCTGAAGGCTTCATCACCAGCTTGGGTTTGCTAGGAGGGCTGGGGGTCAAGGCTTGTGGGCATGAACCAGCCACCTCCTCCACACCGTCTGTGAAGGAGCACAGGCAGGACCTTCAGCAGGATCCTCAAGAAAAGCTGTCCCCAGCCCGCTGTCTCCCCAGTCCTGTGACAAAGCACTGCCCCCCACCCTTTCCCAGAGAACAGCGGAGCCAGCTGGTGTGATGGAAGTCAATCACTGGCCCACAGGGAGACAGGAGAAGGATGAGATGGAAAAACAGAAGGAGGTAGAAAGGAAAAAAGCCTCTAAGAAAAGCAGAAAGGAAAAATGCATTACAAAACATGCCTGTCATATGGCAACCCTTCAGAGATGCCTTTAGGGAAAAACTGCTCTCCCCCAATGTTCCACAGGAGAGGGATGCAAACACTGGGCTTCAGGCATCCCATCTGAGGCTGTCCAAGTGCCTCCATAGGAAAAGATTTATTCTGCTTAGGTCTCCCAGGTCAAGCTATGAGGGGGTGGCCCTGAGGCCCATGAGAGGCCCTAAAACCCATAGTACCTGTGTGGGTGCCCTCAGAGGCCACGGGGGCCCGGCTTGCCTCCAGAGCCACAGGGGACTTGCCAGTGGCTGGTTTGGACTCCTCAGGCAGCTGTGACTCTTGAGACTTCTGAGTCTGAATCAGCTCTGGTTGTGTTACCCTGATCAACTGAAACAGAATCCAAGGCTCAGAGGAGAGAAGGAAGCCACATCCTCTATCTCAGACAGCTAAGGGCCTTGGCTCTACCCACTCCCTCATAGGGAAATAAAACAGTCAAATCCACACCTTCTTTTAAAAACTACTTTCTATCCCCACCCCAAGTCCCACCTTTCCCAAAAATGGTGTAAAGAAGAGGAGTCATTAGCTGAAGCCCAGATCCACGATAATGATTTGGGAATCAGAGACAGATGCCCCAGTGTGGGGAAATGATGGCTGGGCAGGGATCAAGGAAGGAGAGTACCTACCTGCTGCAGAGCCTCCAGGACTGTCTGACGGTTCACCTTCAGTACATGCAACCTGGCCTCATACTTGATCCTGCGGTCAGGCACCACCGCCATCAGGTTGAAGCGGATGTCATGGTAGGGCTCCCTGCAGTCACAGCTGTAGCTATGAGAGCAGCTCCCACCCCAGCCCCACCATCAGGTTGAGGCAGATATCCTGGCAGGGCTCCCTGAAGTCGTATCTGGAGCCATAGGTACAGGCCACACCCCAATACATCGGCAGCAGCTGACCATGCACACCAGGAACCAGAGCTGGTGCCTTCCAACAGCTGTGTGAGGGGCCTGGCAGGAAGTGAGCCAGCATACCAGGGCCACCAGGGTTTCACCAAGGCCTGCCCCTCCCCAGCCTACCCCAAAGCAGGCCATAGACGGCCTGGGCGGATAAATAGGGCAGTGAGTTCGGAACCCAAGATCTATACTTGATCTTGCCAGATTCACCATGTGGCCCCGCACAAGTCAAGTGGCTTCTCTGCCTTGGTTCCCTTTTCTGTGTCTCTCCCAATGGGGGCACAGCTTCAGAGTGTAACATAGAAACAGGGCCCTTACCCTGCAGTGGCAAGGCCAATACGCTCCATGATGACCCGCCGGGCCTTGTCTGTCCACTCCTCATCCTCCCCCCAGGGTCCTAAGGAACACCAAGACAAGGAGTTAGCAGGTAGGAAGCCCCGAGTTTGGGCAAGCCAAGAGTGGGAGGAGGACAAAGAGCAATTGAACCAGGGAGTCAGGGGCTGGTCAGGCAATGCAGTGTAGGGTGTCCCCAACAGCCACGCCTCCCACCATAGTTCCAAGTACATGAGGACCCTGGACCCCAGCTCCTTAGGAGGTACGCAGAGAAAAGGGACCCCAGCTCAGAGTGCCTACCATGGTCAATGGGGTAGACCTTGAGCCCATCCAGCTCAAACAGCCGGCCTGTGATAGGCACATAGCTGACAAAGTGGAATGCCTCCATGGTCCGCACGGCACTAAGACCATTCTGCTTCTCAGGGAGGTGGCGTGGCTCAGGCCTGGGGAAAGACACAGTCAGAGCCCAGAATGGGACAGCCCTTCCTTATTACCCCCACCCCTATCAGCTCCTAGAGCTCCCACACACCTGGCATGGCTATTATGTGCCTTGGCCAACTCCGGGGCATTACCAATCGCATATCCTTTGCTCTAGAGGGAAGAAAATAAGGCCGCATCAGAACAACTTCGCAGATGAGTCTCTGGGTGGGAAACAAAGCTCAGGAGAGAAGGCATGGAGGCATACCAGGAACCTGAAAAGCGCAGGCAGAACTCTCCTAAAGGACAGAAGAGAGTTCTGGAGCCCCAAATAGATGGGCTCTAACAGCCCTGCACAGTGATCAGTGGACACTGGGAGCAATGTGGCCTGTAAAGTGCTGACAAAGTCCTAAAATGGTATCACTTAAGCATATGTACCTTCCTTCCCTAGGTTTGTCTCCTTTCCTGACAATTGGGCCTAATATCAATTGCCTTATACAATTAATTTGAGTCAAATGGTTTTTGTTGTTGTTGTTCTTAGAGAGAGAGACAGACAGGGACAGACAGGCAGGAAGAGAGAAAGATGAGAAGCATCAACTTGTCGCAGCACTTTAGTTCATTCATTGCTTTCTCATATGTGCCTTGACCAGGGGGGTCCAGCTGAACCAGTGACCCGTTGCTCAAGCCAGCAACCTTGGGCTTGAAGCCAGCGACCATGGGGTCATGTCATGATCCCACACTCAAGCCAGCATCCTCGGGGTTTCAAACTTAGGTCCTCAGTATCCCAGGCCGATGCTTTATCCACTGCACCACCAGGTTTGTTTGTTTGTTTTTTAAGTGAAAGGAGGGGAGACAGACAGACTCCCACATGCACCCAGCTGGGATCCACCTGGCAACCCTGGTGTGAGACAGATGCTGGAATCAACCAAGCTATTTTTAGCACCTGAGGCTGACAAACTCAAACTAATCAAGTTATCCTCATTGCCTATAGCTGATGCTCAAACAAATCAAGCCACTGGCTGCCACAGGGGAAGAGGGAGAGAAGGGGAGAGAAGCAGATGGTTGCTTCTCATGTGTGCCCTGTCCCGGAATCGAACCCAGGACGTCCACATGCCGGGTCAGTGCTCTATCCACTGAGCCAACCGGCCAGGGCCTTAAGACTCAAATGTAAGGCAAATGATTATGTAAAAAGTAAAAAGCCTCACAGTGCCAAATGTCATGTGGTGGCATCACCACTAGCCCTGGAAGTCAGATTTTTCCAGCTCACTGAGCCAGGATTAAGGCATTGTGCCTACCTCAGGGCTGAAGCCTTTGGTGAAATCCTTCATGCGACTCAGAGTGGGCCCCAGGTCCACATTGCTGCAGTTCAGGAGCACGCTCAGCAAGGCATGAGTGGCACAAGAATTGGGGATTAACTGTGAAACCAAGAAAAGTCACCCATACACAGCATACCTCAATTGAAACCCACATTCATCGGACTTGGGACCCAGAGAAGGACAATAACCCTCATCTTTGCCCAACATTTGTTCATTTAACTAATGTCCACCAGATCTCTGGGGACATGGAGAGTGGACTCAGACCCCACACTGCTCTAAAGATTCTCCCTTTTTTAGTGAATAAGTACTCATTTCCTCCTGCCAAAGGACGTCTATAACCACAACCCTTTGTATCTGCCTATCTCCTCCTCCTTCTGCCTTCTCCCACTTATACTTCCCAAGCAAAGAAAATGGCAGCAACCCACCCTCCAGATAGAACCCAGAGCTCAGCACACCTGGTGGGCAAAGAACATATTATTCACAATATCGTCATCAATCACAGATGTATCGTCCACCAAGGTAGAGACCTTGCGACGGGACCGGCGTTCTTCAATCCATTTGAACAGGAAAATGAATCCATACACGGGGCTGGGGAAAGTAAGGAATGGAGGTAAACTAGCCAAGCGGAGGAAGGCAACCAGTATCCCCTTCTTTTCTCTCCCTATCCCCTGCACTATGCTACGGCTGAAGTGCCCTTTCTGTAATCCCACCTCTCCCCTGGCTTCTTTCCAACACTGTCCAAAGTGGCCCTGAGCCCTCACAGCCCAGAAGCCTGCATAGGCAGTCTCAGCATCCACTTCTGGCTGCGGTTCTCCAGGAGCCCACCTTATCAAGTCTATGATTCTGGGGTTAGAAGAAAACCTGGAACCAATGGCCCAGGACAAAGCAGGAGCAGAAAATAAGATGAGAACAAAACTCTGATGAGGAATTTAAACACTAATCCTCACTTGTGAACCTCAAGGCCTGAACCCCAATGCAGCCAGGGAAGAAAAGGAACAACTACATCAGCCCCTTCTTTCCTGGGAAATAAAAACAGGCTTCTCAGTTCGGTCACTGTACCAGTTCCTCCACATTTCTATCCTGTAGGACCACCAAAACAAGACCCTGAGGCTGGTCTTCCAAGAGAGATCTTGTAAATACCATACCCAACCCATCAACACAAGACCTTATTGTGGAGACTAAGGCACTAGGACACTGGCCCACTAAGAAAGTAATTTATAAATTACAGATGCACAAAAAGCACTGCGTGATCTGGGCCTGCAGAAGGGCCAGGCGTCCTGCTCCAAAACCAGAAAAAGCAACTGAACTGTACTCCAAAGGATGGTCAGAATTTGTGTTGGCGGGAGGTGCTATACTACATAAAGGGAAGTGCTGAGGGAAGACTGGGAGAAAACAAAATTATCAGCTTGGTCAGGAGAGCACTCAAAGAGGAGGAATGCTTCCTTACATGAGATTTTACAACTTGTGGTTCCTGATACTACCCCCCTGGAAGGGCACTCTTACACAGGCCCTTCCCTAGCCTGGGAGGTGTAAAGGGCGGTCCTGCCGCCAAGCCACTCACCCCTGGCACTTGCTCTGAAGGTCATAGATCTCCTCCACTTGCACCCCTTTGACACCTGCGATTGGGGAAGGAAAGAAGTCGAGAAGGGCAGCTCTTGGCCGTGCAGTGAGAGCGCAGGAGTGGGTCCCCACAGCCCCGGTCCAACAGGTAGGAGAGCTCTTACCGAAATCTTCCACCAGGAGGGTGAAGAGGCCTGGTGGGGCGACAAGAGGAGCGGGTGGTGGTCAGGCAGGCGCCTCCCGGACCCACCCGACCTCCCCAGCCCCCAGCCAGCCGGCCCCCTCCTTACCAGGGTCGCTCTCCAGCTCCAGCCAGCCCTTATTCATCTTCCCGTGGGGCGGCCCGTCAGCTCCATGACCAGGCCCTTCCGACCCACCGCCGCCCCGGTCGGGAGCCCCCGACGCCCCCGGGGCCCCTAACCCCACACACAGACAACGGGGCCTGCGCGTCACCCACCCGCGCCGGCGGGATACGTCACCACAGAGCGACTGTCTCCGCCCCGCCTCTCGGCCAGTCATGCGCGGGTTTTACTGCAGAAGCTGGTGCGCAGGGGCTGAGGGGGCGGGGCTAGAGGGAAAGGCGTGGCGAGTGGCGCGAAAGGAAAACGTGCGTCAGAAGGAGGGGCGGGCTCGCGACCGCTAGAGTGTCGCTCAGCCAACAGTCAGCATAACCGTAGTATCCGGGGCCGTGGTCTCTCTGGGTCGTAGTCCGCGTGACCCGGCCCCCGTCACCGCGCGGGGGCCGCCCGTGAGGAAGCTACAACGAATAAAGCTCCAGATAGAGGTGCCCTCGGCGACAACTGGGCGGGAGGCCCCAGCCGAGAGCGGCAGCCCGCGTACTACCTTGAGGAGCGAGCGGCGGAGGCGACCTCCCCCCGGCCCCGCACCAGCCTTCCTGCCGGCGCGACATGATCCTGGTCTGGCACTCGCGGGATGCTTCTTGAGCCCCTTCGCCGGCTGTTACCTCCCGGGGACGGTTGTGGCCACACAGACGCGTATTTCCCAAATTGATCATTGTTTATTCTTCTGGCGGCGGGGCCGAACACGTTTGTTTATTTTTAATTTTTTCAGCAGGCTTTTACCTAGCACTAATCCAGCGAGACAACTAGGGAACCGTTTTAAGGGAGCATCGCTCGGTTAGGACATCTCGGACTGAGCCGCTTGCATCGTCCCTCCTCAAATGCTTTGAAGATCGTTGCGTCTTCCTGTAACTACCAGTGTGCACACGGCCCCTTTTCAAGGAACCTCTTGGTCCAGCGATGCAAAGAACTTAAGTGTCAAGGTTTTATTTCTATTGCTAGACGATCGTGATCTTCCTAACAACTCGGAACTGCTCAGTAGTCTGTCTGCTCGCGTGGATCCCTAGTGCACACCCTTCTCTCCTCCAGCCAGTCCAAGTGCTCTTTTTACTTATTTATTTTTTATTATTATTATTTTTAAGTAAGAAGCCATCCAATGCATTGCTTCTGCAGTTGCAACTCATGGGTTACAAGAGGTGATGGAGCAAATTCAAGGAGAGGAAGGGCGGTATAGGCTTAGTAGTTGCCTTCGCAGTTGTATTCATAGAGCAGTCGAAAGCCTTTGAAGATGTTCATTCTCCCCGGCTGTGCAGCGAGAACCTGAGTGCTGGACTGTGTCCCTGGAGTGATCTGATTCATTTACTTTTAGGAAGTGCTGTACTTCTGTCCCCTGACTAAATACAGCCCTTCCTTCATAGGAGTGATTTTACTTCTTTGACCCCCGTCACTTTCTGGGATTCCCCCTGACAAGTGAAAACAGCCAATTTGCAGTCTGCTGACATTGGTGGGTGGAGTAATGGCAGGGTGTCTTCTCCACGTTTAAGCATTTTACTCTGCTCAGAGCTAGACAATGCTTAAGAACCGACCAAACTTCTATGGTCATCTGAGCCGGGTGAAAAGCAAGGGAGGCAAGTGGTGGTTTGTCAGTATTCTCTCTAGAGTCTCACTAGAGGGAGTTCTTGCTTTAGGTAGCGGAAATCACATAAGCTCCTCCCCCTAGAAAAGAACTGTCTTACCTAGCTAGCTTTGACTGGGCAGAATTAAGGCACCCATACTTGGGGGCAAAAGGAGTCTTTTTTCCCGGAGTACTACCTCATGAATTTAGTAGGCACAAAGAAAACAGCCAATTAGCCAGTTCAAGCAGTGGTTCCAAGTTCTTTTAGTGCTGTGTGATAGCAGTACCTCTAACCTTAAACAAATGCCTCTCTGTGAACTCTCTGTGCCCCAGTCTTCTCATCTTGAAAATGGGGATAATAATGGCACCTATTGCATGGGGGAAGGGGGCTGTGTGTTAACACGTAAAATGTCTAGAACAGTGGTTCTTAACCTTTTTTGAGGTACCGAACCCACCAGTTTCATATGCGCACTCACCGAACCCTTCTTTAGTGATAAATAAAATATGATTTTATTTTCCAAATTCAAGACATAGGTATATGTTTTTTTACTGGTGCACAAAATGAGCCGTGCATGAACATCACCTTGCTCAAAGAACAAAACCAACAAAGTGCATGAACTCACAACAAATTACGGTATTACTTTATTCTGGCCTCCGCGGCAGAGGCTTCTCTGAACCCCTGAGACCGACTCATCGAACCCCTAGGGTTCAGTAGAACCCAGGTTAAGAACCACTGGTCTAGAACAGTTTTTGACATAATTTAATTACTGGCTATTACTAGCATTGCTACTAGGTGGGTCCCTTATATTCTGTCATATGGGTTGGGAGGTGCGGTGCACTATTGCTTTGACCCTGTAGAACTTGATAACCAAATATAGAATTAAATTACTGACCACGCTATGTTTATTTTATAGCCAAAGGAGCCTTTATTGTTCTCATAATAATATAGAAGAATTCAAGATAGGAGAGAGAAGCTGCAGCGAATGAAGACTATAAAAGAAAAGAAAGAATGTCAAAGATTGAGGTAGAGTAGGTAACATAAGGGAGTTTGGGATAAATTATTCAGTGGCCTGTGATATGTGCTATAATTTTTTCCCTCTTTGCATAGACTTGGGGGCTAGGGTTGGGTAGTGTGGAAGCACATACCATTGGTATTATGGAAGCTGCCCAGTAATCTGTCCTCCTAGGACTATCCCTAGAAGTGCTGACTCTTGAACCCTACAGCTTAGGTTCATATCCTGGTTCTAATACCAGTTAACCAGGTGACCTGGGACAGGTTAATTCATTTCTTTATGCCTCCATTTTCTCATCTGGAAAATATGCATAATAATGGCACCCACTTAAAACATTCTGGAGATTCATTGAAGTAACACATGTAAAGAGCCAAGAATAATGTCTAGCAATTGGAAATTCTTAATTTTAGTATCATTTTATTAAGCTTTGTGAATGTGATACTACCTGAGATTCAGAGTAACTGGTAGAAGAAACAGTAAAAGGGTGTTTGCTGCTACTTTGATTCAGTCAACACAGGCAATGCAGGCACTGGGAATGGAAAGATGGCTCATGCACTATCTCACATTCAAACAATTCAGTAGGTATGTTTTGTGCTTTCAAAAAAATGTGAAATAGGGTCCTGGCTGGTGGCTCAGTGGACAGAGCATCAGCCCAGCATATGGATGTCCTGGGTTCAATTACTGGACAGGGCACACAGGAGAAGCGAGCCTCCGCTTCTCTCCCCCTCCTCCTCCTTTCCCTTTTTGTCCCACAGCCAACTTGATTGGTTTCAGCGTGGCCCCTAGCACTAAGGATAGATCAGTTGGTCCCAGCTCAGGCACTAAAAATAGCTTGGTACTCAAGCATCAGCCCTAAACCGGGTTGTTATGTGGATCCTGGTTGGAGCACATGTGGGAATCTGCTCACTATCTCCCCTCCTCTCATTTAAATATATATATTTAATACACACACACACACACACACACATACATATATGGTATATGAAATAGAAAAAGAAATTGATGCCTTAGCCTTTAGATATTCTGGTACTTCATCAAACCCATGGATGGCATTTTGAAGGAAATGCTACAAGGGATGTTGACAAGATCCTCAAAGACCACTTTGTTACTTCTTCCTTCTCTTATATAGAAAGTCTTACAAGACGAGAAGGGTGACCCAGAAGAAGCCATCTGCAGGGCCTGGTAAGAAAGACTGGAAGTTCTGTTAGGATGCTGCCTCCCAATCTGAGCAAAGATCACCTGAATTGCTCCTCTCGCTGTCAATCCTGCTTCCTTCCCAGAGTCTCTAAAATGCTGAGGAACTCAGGATCTGTAATCTTTAAATGTCACATCCAAAGTTCAAGAACAAGTTAATTGAGGCCGCTTGAGACAGAATAAAAAGAAAAAGAATTGAGCAGTTGTAGACAACTCCTTCAAATGTGGCTGAAATTATATAAAGACCTAAATGATACCAAATAACATTTTATTCCAACCTCCGTCCTTGTCAGAATGACCCTCCCAATACTCTACTCCTCCTGGTACTTAAATGGTTATGCTCCCAAAGTAAAGTATTAACATTTTCTCCTTCAGTATGCCGGCTATGCCTTCGAGAACCTGGGGATCCTGAAAAATTAGGGGAATTTCTTCAGAAAGACAATCTCAGTGTGCACTATTTCTGTCTTGTGAGTATAAGGCCCTCTTTGCTTTGAATGTCTCATGGCTTTTTCTGTACAATCGGTTTTCCATTTTTGCATCCAGCCTCAGATCGATAGCCATGTTTGTTCTCCTTAATAGCTTTTTTCTTTTAAAATCTAATCTTTAAATCATAATATCTATATCTAATGTAAAATCCTAACAGTAAACGATATGTACAATGAAAAATGTTTTTCCAAAATAATATTTTCCATCTTTCTCTCTCTCCCCAGATGTAAATGCTAGCAACAGTCCTTCCAGTTATTTTTCCCCAATATTCTTTTTTTATTAGATGTAATTTACATGCTGTAGAATGTACTTATGTTATATATGTATATTCCTATGTAAACACTGAATCAAAATAAGTATTTGCATCGCCCTATAAAGTTCCCTTCCGCTCTCTTCCAGTCAGTCCCTTCAGAGACAATCACTGGTCCATAGTTAACTTTTCCCTATTCTTGTGCTTCATATAAGTGGAATCATATAATTTGTACTCTTTTGTGTCTGGCTTCTTTCACTCAGTACAGTGTTTTAGAGATTGATCCGTGTTGTTGCATGTGTTGGTAGCTTGTGCTTTTTTATTCCCCAGTATTCTGTTGTATGAATATATTTTAATTTGCTTATCTGTCTACTTGTTGACGGACATTTGAATTATTTCCATTTGGGAGTCATTATCAATAAAGTTGCTGTGAACACTCATGTACAAGTTTTTTGTTTTGTTTTGCTTTGTTTTTTACAGAGACAGAGTGAGAGTCAGAGAGAAGGATAGATAGGGACAGACAGACAGGAACGGAGAGATGAGAAGCATCAATCATCAGTTTTTCGTTGCAACACCATAGTTGTTCACTGATTGCTTTCTCACATGTGCCTTCACCTCGGCCTTCAGTAGACCGAGTAACCCCTTGCTCAAGCCAGCGACCTTGGGTCCAAGCTGGTGAGCTTTTGCTCAAGCCAGATGGGCCCGCGCTCAAGCTGGCGTAGTTTATGCAGTTCCAGTTGTACAATAATCTTGCTAGAATCTTACACTGTCCATCTTTTTAATTGTAGGTCTTATACTAGGTGTGTATTGCTATTGCACTGTGGTTTTAATTTGCATTTCTCTGATGACTTAAGACATTGATCTTCTTTTCATGTACTTATTGGCCATTTACATATTTTCTTTTATGAAGTGTCTATACAAATATTTTTTTGTTTTAAAAGTTGAGTTCTTTTGTCTGAGTTGTAAGAGTTCTTTACATATTCTGGATACAAATCTCTTTTCAGATATATTGTAACTATTTTCTTCTTGTTGTAGCTTGCCTTTCATTTTCTTTATGATCTTTCAAAGAACAAAAGTTTTTAATTTTGATGATGTCCAGTTTATCATTTTTGTCCTTTTATCGTTAGTGCCTTTTTATGTGTCCCAAGAAATCTTTGCGTACACACTTGAATACCAGTATCTCAGTGCCTTTTTCAAAATCAATTGACCATATGTCTGTGCATCTTTTCTTTTTTTTTTTATTTTTTTAAAGACTTTTTTTTTTTACAGGGATATAGAGAGAGTCAGAGAGAGGGATAGATAGGGACAGACAGACAGACAGGAACGGAGAGAGATGAGAAGCATCAATCATTAGTTTTTCGTTACCGTTGCGACACCCTAGTTGTTCATTGATTGCTTTCTCATATGTGCTTGACCTCAGGCCTTCAGCAGACCAAGTGACCCCTTGCTCGAGCCAGCAACCTTGGATCCAAGCTGGCGAGCTTTTGCTCAAGCCAGATGGTCATGTGCTCAAGCTGGCGAGCTCGGGGTCTCAAACCTGGGTCTTCCGCATCCCAGTCCGACACTCTATCCACTGCGCCACCGCCTGGTCAGGCTTTTTTTTTTTTTAAGAGAGAGAGAGAAAGACATGAAGGGAGAGAGATGAGAAGAATCAACTCGTAGTTGCGGCACTTTAGTTGTTTATCGATTGTTTCTCATAGGTGCCTTGACTGGGAGCTCCAGCCAAGCTGGTGACTCCTTGTTCTAGCCAGCAACTTTGGGCTTCAAGCCACGCAACCATGGGATCATGTCTAAGATCCCATGCTCAAACCTGTGACCCTGCACTCAGGCTGTTGGACCTGGCTCAAGCCAAATGAGCTTGCCCTCAAGCTGGCAACCTCGGGGTTTGGAACCTGGGACCTCAGCGTCCCAGATCAATGCTCTATCCACTACGCCACTAGCAGTCAGGCTATATCTGTGCATCTTAATTATCATGCTATTGATCTGTATGTCGATCCTCACACCAGTACAACACCGTCTTGGTTATTGTGACTTTATAGTATCTTGAAATTAAGTATTGTAAGTTTTTCAGTATTTTCCAAGATTGTTTTGGCTGTCAGGTCCTTCTCTTTTTCATGTAAATTTTATAGTTAGCTTTAAATTTTTCTTTTAAAAAAACCTGTTGGGATTGTGATGGGGATTGCATTGAAGAATGGACAAAGAATATTGAATCTTCTAATCCATAGACATGATATATAGTTCACCATTAGCATTTTTTTTTTACTATCAAAGACTTGCACATCTTTTGATAAATATATTTCTAAATATATTGTGATTTTATGCTATTATAAGTGGTATTTAAATTTTTTGTTTTCAGGTTTCTTGCTGGTCTATAGAAACGCAATATATTTTTGCACACTGATTTTATATCCTGCGATCTTGTTAAATTCACTTAGTTCAATAGGTTTTTTGGGTTTGTTTGGGGGGGGGGTTTGGTGTTTTTGTAAATGCATTAGCATTTCCTATGTACACAATTATGTTATGTGTGAATAAAGACAGTCCTATTTCTTCCTTTCTATTCTTTGTCATTTATTTCATCTTCTTGCCTTTTTGTACTAGCTAGGACCTTCAATCTAGTGTTGAATAGAAGTTATGTGAGTGAATATCCTTGTCTTGTTTCCAACATTAGAGAACAATATCCAGTTCTTCACCATTAAAATACAATGTTAGCTGTAGGTTTTTCATGGACTCTTTTCATTAGATTGAAGAGATTCCCTTTTATATTTAGTTTGCTGGAGGGTATCATGAATGTGTGTTGAGTGTTGTCAAATATATTTTCTGCATCTATTGATCATGATATTTTCCCTTAATTTGTTAATATGATTTGTTACATCAGTTGAATTCTATAATGTTGAACTAAGTTCACATTTTTTTGGTAATAAATCCTGCTTGGTCATGATGTTTTATCCTTTTTATATGGTACTGGATTTAATTTAAAAATGTTTTGTTTCACTTTTACATATATACTCATGAAAAAGATTGGTCTGTGATTTCTCCTGCTTGTAAGTCTAGTCTGGTTTTGGTGTCAGGTCTTTGTTAATTTGAATGCATTTGCAAGCATATACGTTTCAACAAAAAAATAAACATAGTATACACAGTGTTTTGTATTTGTATTTTGCTTTTTTCTGGTCATTCTATATACAACATATTGATCTAGTATTTTTATTTATTTTTTTTTTGTGACAGAGACAGACAGGGACAGACAGGAAGGGAGAGAGATGAGAAGCATCAATTCTTTGTGGCAGCACCTTAGTTGTTCATTGATTGCTTTCTCATATGTGCCTTGACCGGGGGGCTACAGCAAAGCAAGTGACCCCTTGCTCAAGCCAGCGACCTTGGGCTCAAGCTGGTGAGCCTTGCTCAAACCAAATGAGCCCACACTCAAGCTAGTGATCTTGGGGTCCTCCGTGTCCCAGTCCAATGCTTTATCTACTTACTTGCACCACTGCCTGGTCAGGCTAATTTTTTCTTTTTAATAGCTAATTGGTATTCCATGGTAAGGGATGCCAAAATGTATTAATCCTTATTAAAGTACATTTAGTTTATTTCTAATCTTTAACTGTTGATTTTTCTGTTTATAAAAATAATGCATGCTTATTATAGAAAATAATACTTAAAAGTATAAAACAGAAATCACTCATATAGTCCTAAAGCCCTGAGATAATTAATGTTTAAATAGATATGTTTTAAGCCAACTTGGGAACATACAGCTATAATCCAAGTGTCCTCAAGTTTTCTAACCTTGTAAGGCCACCTTTTTTATCATGTTCAAATGAAATAACCTGGGTCCCCATTCACATTACATATAATTACTGCAGGAAGTCCAGCACCGTCCCAGTATTTGGAAGATTCTTGGAGTGGGGCCAGGGTGCTGACATTCTTCCAATACATATACGCATGCACTGTTTATGACTTCATAACAGTTTAGCTTCTTTTTCCTTGAGTTCCCATTCTAGACTCTGCTTTGGGAGCTTTTCAGAACCAAAGGGCCCTTTAAAGTGTATTTTAAAAGAAAAGCTCCATTCTTCCCTTAACTATGGTAGAATGACTACAGTTAAAACATTTTAAAATCCTGTTTCCCCTCCTAAAGCGAACACACTCTGAGAGGAGTATTATTCTGTACCAAAGGGGCAGTACCACAGAAGGGGTAGGAGTGTGGGTTCTGTGGGCCTGGAAGTGAATACCACTCTGCTGCCTCCTTGCTGTGTGACCCCAGTCATGCTTACCATGCTGCACGTCAGTGGCCTCCTCCTCTGTAAGATGAGGATCACAGTAGCATCTGTATCACAGGGCTTTGGAGAGCATAAAATGAGTCAGTACACAGGCAGTGTTTCCCCAAAATGCTCAGCACACAAAAGCAGTCCTCAGTAAATGAGAAGCAGCATAGCACAAAAGTGGGTAAGAACCCATGTTTTGTAGTTCTGTGGGCTTCAACATGCTACATAATTTCTCCTATAAAATGGGGGTGATGATAGTATCTCTTAAGGTTGTTATGCGGATTAAATTTCATATTTGAAAAACACAGCATCCTACATATAGTTAATGCTATGTAAGTCTTTGTTAAGTAATTACCTTATAAATACATATATATCCTGCCAAGCTATATTTCTACTCTGCCTTCCTGCACCCCACTTTTTCACTGATCATCAATGTTGACAGTCTGGTTCTGCTGCCCTCCCAGATTCTATCTAGCAAGCTGCCTCAGCGGGGCCAGTCTAACAGAGGTTTCCATGGATTCCTGCCTGAAGACATCAAAAAGGAGGCAGCGCGGGCTTCTAGGAAGGTTAGAATCCCCTGGAATGGGGGCCTTGGGTGAAGCCTCTTTTCAGACCTCACTGATCACCCCTGTTCTTTTCCCTTGTTGCTTATCTAGAAGTCAAAGGACTGGATTTCCCAACTGGTCCTTTTTATTTATTTATTTTATTTAGAAAATGAAATTTAACGGGGTGACATTGTTCAATAAGAGTACATAGGTTTCAGGTAAACATTTCTATAGCATTTGAACAGTTGATTAGGTTGTATACCCATCACCGAAAGACAAATCATTACCTTATATTTGTCCCTCTTCACACCCTTCCTCCCACCCCCTCCCCACACATCCCTCCCTACTGGTCCTTAAGTCCACGCTTCTCTGGGGTGTAGTATCCTAAGTGAGGAGAGGGAGTAACATCCTGGGAAAACAAAAAAGAATTCAGTGCTCTTTAAAGCCCTGGAGCTTTCTGGTCCACTGAGGAAAGGTAATGGCTGTTGCTTCACAGAATTTCCATTTCAGAGATGATGTGTCTGTCTTTGCCGAGGCCCTGAGCACTGCCTGGGATCTCATTTGCAGATCTGCTTTGTGTGCAAGAAAAAGGGAGCCGCCATCAACTGCCAGAGGGATCATTGTGTCAGAAACTTCCATCTTCCTTGTGGCCAAGAAAGGGGTTGCCTTTCACAATTTTTTGGAGAGTACAAGTGAGTGATGAAGGGGAAAAGTCAGGCTGCCCTTTTGCAACTTGCTATTAATTAGCCACTAATCAAATCAGAGTCCAGTTCTCACGGGCCTGTTTTGATTCACCATTGACTCTGTCCCCTCCATTCCATAATGAGAAATAGTGTCTTGATGAGGCAATTTAATGGGGTTTACTTCTTGCTTCCTATCCCCTTCTTAAATTACAAACAGCTGAGATTCCTAGCAGCTCAGAAGAAGTGGGGCTTTCAGGAAAGAGAGAGGTTGTGGAGATAGTCCCAGGAGCTTTGGTCAGTGGGAAAGCAGCTGTGAGAAGGTTATCCTTCAATTTCCCCCTCCTTCCCCTCTTCTCCCACCCCCCATTCCCCTCCACACGCTGAAGCATAGAGGTAAGCTGGGCACTATAAGCAGGTGATTGCCATCCCTAGGCCAAGCAGCTGGAAAACTCCATCAAATCAAAACCAAGTCGCCTGACCAGGCGGTGGCGCAGTGGATAGAGCGTTGGACTGGGATGCGGAAGACCCAGGTTCGAGACCCCGAGCTCACCAGCCTGAGCGTGGGTCCATCTGGCTTGAGCAAAAGCTCGTCAGCTTGGACCCAAGGTCGCTGGCTCCAGCAAGGGGTTGCTTGGTCTGCTGAAGGCCCGCGGTCAAGGCACGTGTGAGAAAGCAATCAATGAAGAACTATGGTGTCACAACAGCAATGAAAAACTAATGATTGATGCTTCTCATCTCTCTCTGTTCCTGTCTGTCTGTCCTTATCTATCCCTCTCTCTGACTCTCTCCCTTTCCCTGTAAGAAAAAAAACATATCAAAACCAAGTCTATTTACTCTGCCACAGATCATTTTGTGAAAAACATCGCCCAACACAGGACATCCAATGGGGGAATGTGGGGGAGGAAAGCTGTGTCTTATGTTGTGAAGACTTATCCCAAGCGAGTGTTGAAAACATCCAGAGCCCATGCTGTAGCCAAACTATCTACCACCGCCAGTGCATACAGGTGGGGCTTCCTCTCCCTGGGACTCCCACAATTGCCCTAGCTCAGAGCACCTTGGGAATGCTCAGTCTGGACCGAGGCTTGTATGCAGAGCTGGTTCCAGGCAGTCAGAGGAAAGTCAGCCCAGTCTCTGGACCTCATTCATGACGAACTTTAAACTGAGCAAAATCCTCAGGAAGGAAGGCTAGAACAAATGAACTTGTCCTAGAATGAGCCAGGTAGCTTCTAAGTCAGCCTTGTTTCCTTGGGTGGAAGGAAGGGAAGCATGCATATACCAGGTCAGCACTGCCGAGTGCCATGATCAGAGATGACAGCTAAGGTACTCCTGGGAGCCATCTCAGACTTGTGGTCTCTGGTCTGACACCAGAATGTGCAGCCCTCACCCCAACCCACCCAAACTGCTTTTCCTGTAAGCCCCAGTCAAGGTATTTTTTTTTAAGCAACATCTTTGTGAGGTGAGGATGGGGGTGGAAATAAGGTGGTCAGCTATAGTGTTTTTACAAACAGAAAGTTTTTCATTGTTTTTCTTACAGAAATATGCCCACACATCAGCAAAGCATTTCTTCAAATGTCCACATTGTAACAATCGAGAAGAATTTCCTCAAGAAATGCTAAGAATGGGAATTCATATTCCAGACAGGTAGTGGAAACTCTGAAGCAGGAATTGAGCCAGGGAGTGGGTTGCCTAGAATTCTAGAAAGGAGGTGAGTGTGAGGATAGTTTAGAAATGAAGAAGCAGCCAACGTATTGTTATCTGGTGAAGAGGGAAGGGGTGGAAGGAGAGCTTTTCAAGTATCAAAATAAAAGGGGAGGGCCTGACTGGCGGTGGTACAGTGGATTGAGTGTCGGCCTGGGATGCCAAGGACCCAGGTTCAAAACCCCAAGATCCCGGCTTGAGCATGGGATCATAAACATGACCCCATGGTTGTTGGCTTGAGCCCAAAGGTCGCTGGCTTGAGCAAGGGATCACTGGCTTGGCTGGAGCCACCCCCCCCCCCCAATCAAGGCACATATGAGAAGCAATAAATGAACAACTAAAGTGACACAACTACAAGTTCATGCTTCTCATCTCCCCTCCTGCCTGTCTGTCTCTGTCTTTGTGTCTGTCTGTCTGTCTGTCTCTCTCTCTCTCTCTCTCTCTCTCTGACTAAAAAGAAGGTTGTGGGGGTTGGGGCATTTGGAGAAAGTGAGCTTTGAAGATCAGGTTTCCCTGGGTTAGTGGTAGGATCGTGAATTCCAGCGTGGAACTAAGGAATCCCCATGTTCTATTCTTCCTGCTTCCCTTTCCCAATGCCAGGCCACCCAGCCCAGCCTTGCTGAAATTCAGGCAGCCTGTTGAACTCTTTTGCTGTGCTAGTTTGAGGTCTTCCTAGTTCTTCCCAGGTGGACAGAGGTTTCACCAACCGATTCCATGTCCCTTACTCACTGTTTCTTCTCCCACTGCAGAGATGCTGCCTGGGAACTGGAGCCAGGGGCTTTCTCAGAATTGTATCAGCGCTATCAGCACTGTGATGCCCCCATCTGTCTGTATGAACAAGGCAGAGACAGCTTTGAGGACGAAGGGTAGGGAAAGACTTCTGGTTGGAAAGATCTTCATCAGTGCCATCTTAGAGTTAGATCTTGGCACAGTTATTAAGAGCAAGTACCTCACTTTTGCCTGCAGACCTCAGGGTAAACATAATTGCTAAGTCCCAATTTTGAGCAGCCCAGGACTCACTCACACCCGTGTGCACAGGTCTCTGCAGTCTGCTTCTCCTTGTGCGCAGTGGAGAGACATGCAGGACCAATTCCTTTCCAAATCCACCTTTCCAACGTCTGCCTGATCCTGGGATCAGCACACAGCCACACATTTGTCATAAGTAAAATGTATAGAAAAAATGCCTGAGAAACCCTCAGCAAATGCCCAGCTTGTAGTGAGCATCGTGAGATGGAGTTGGTGTTATATTTGTGCCCACAACCCTTCCTTGTCTTGCTGTAGGAGGTGGAGCCTTATTCTGTGTGCCACATGTGGATCCCATGGAACCCACAGGGACTGCTCCTCTCTTAGATCCAGCAGTAAGAAATGGGAGTGTGAGGAGTGTGCACCTTCGCGTGAAGTCACAGGTGGGACTGAGGGACGGTCTGGACTAAGAACCTGGGTGGGGGGTGAGGGGCACTTCTGGTGCCTGGGAACTGAGGAGGGCATGCCACCAGAGGGGCATGCCACGGTACCTTTAGTTTGGGAAGGAAGGTGGCTATGGAGGGGTTTAAAGACCTGCACCTGGGAGAAACGGAGGGCTGAGTTTTCCTCTCCTACCTTTCTTTCACCACAGACTACGTGCCTGAAAACCCAGGTGACATCCCCTGCTGCAGCAGCACCTTCTGCTCTGGGGGGACATTACTGCAGAGACAGCAGCCTGGAAGAGAATCTGGGCCGTTCTTGGATTGATTGGCCAGGACCTTCCTTATTAGAGAAACCAGAGTCCTCTGGTGGTAGGAGGGGCCACTCCTGGCAGTCCAAGGGTGTCAAAATCACTAAAAGCTGCAAAAGAAAAAAATATACAAGTAACAGCTTCTAAGTAATTGCTGCCAAGCACATTTGGGTACAAAGCTGTGTCCTCCACTGAGTTTGGGGAGGGAGCACTTTGGGACTATGAGCCAAGGAAAGAGAAGTCCCAGAGAGCATGAGGACAGAGCAGTCCAGATGCGCCTCTGCTCTTTCTGCCTGATTCCCAGAGAGCCCTGTCTTCTCTTCTTCCACCAAGATCCTTCCATCCTAATCTGGTTCTCATATGCCTCTTTTTATTTCCCCATATTTGTTATGTAAATAAAAACTTTCTCTCCATTGGTGTCTCCTTATAAATTCACTCTGGATTTTATCTAGCACAGTAAGGAATCTGGAGGGTAGAGTGCGGGGAAAGGAATACTATAAAACTTAGTGACTCAAATGTAGAACTTTCCATTTAAACCATAGACGCGTTGCTTTGGAGGGAAGCAGTTTGCAGGGAAATCAACTTTACAGGGACAGAGATTCCATCATTGTGCAAATAAACACACAGGTTCTCATTAGGGAGGCCAGCCAGCAAAGGAGTCCACATGGGACTGAAAATAGGCCACTAGTGCAAGGCTGGGGCCCTGGACTCAAATAGGCCAGGGACTGCTGTCTCACTGAGGCCTGGCCAAAGGGACTCCACTGACTCCAGGCAGTGTGGTCTTCAGCATACCTCCACAGCATGAGTGAAGACACCCCTCCACGCAAACTCTCTCAGCCTGGCAGCTCGGGCATTTCCAGTGGGTAAAGGAGCCAGGCCCGGGCAGCTACATTAAGCAATGCAGCTAGGATGAGAATCTGGTGGAAGGCCTTGAGAAAAACTGAATAGAACCTATCTTACATTTGCTTGATTTTAATGATTTTGTGGGATTTGGATTAGTGGGGCAAACTCAGGACCACTGCCAGGTACTGAGTTGTCAGGATCTCACTGGGTCACTGTCACTAATGGCAGTGGATAGGGTTTTGGTTCAAATGTTACTTACTTACTGTTGGAGACTTATCTCAAGTTGTGTATGGTGCTCATCTTCAGATTTGACCAGTGTCACTTGGAATCACACAGCAGGGGTGAGGAGTTGTAACTTGTGTCTTTTTGTTTATTAAAGTATATAGGCAAAGTAATACAGACTTTAAAAAATCTTAAGTGAAGAAGTACTGAAAGGATTACAATGAAAACATTCTCTTGAATTACTTTTCCCTACCTCCAGTCCTAAGGCAATAACTTTCCACATTTTTTAGCCATTTCTTGATTTACTAATCTTAGACATTATTGACTTCCTATTACGTTACTAAATATCTAGCACCTTCAAACCTTTCCTTTTTCATTTTCTTTTATAATTGCCTCACAATTTTTGAGCCAGGCAGTATACCATGATTATTTTTCCTCTCTTGTACATTTTTTTAAGTGAGAGGAGGGGGTTAGAGAGATAGACTCCCGCATGCATTCCAACCAGGATCCACCCGGCAACCCCCATCTGGGGCTGATGCTCAAGTCAACGGAGCTATTCCTATCCTCAGCACCTGGGGCTGACGCTTGAACCAGTCGAGCCACTGGCTGCTAGAGGGGAAGCTAAAAGAGGGAGAGGAAGGGGAAGAGAAGCAGATGGTTGCTTCCCATGTGTGCCCTGACTGATGGGGGATTGAACCCAGGACGTCTGTGCATCCAGCAGATACTCTGTCCTCTGAGCCAGCCAGCCAGGGCCTCCTGTACATTTTTTTAAATAAATATCTACCTATTTTTTATTTCCTATATACCACCTATGGATATTTCTTCCCAAGTGTTCCACATAATCAATTGCTTCAAAGTACAGTTTTTCTCACAGGCAAAAAGCATCAGATCACCATCATGGCACTTCTTTCTTGGAAGATCTGCCTCTGAGAGCCTACTCCTTCGCTGGCTGCTTCCTGGGCCTACCACACAGCTATCATCCTAGGCTTCCCCGTGACTAGACCATTTTTCTTCATTTGGTCTCCCATGAGTTTGCTGACTCAGTGCTGAGCTTCCTAACCCGGGCGTTCAAGGACACTTTGTCAGAGCTTTGCAAGTGATGAGAGTTTGTCATTGTGGATTTTCATTGCAAAAACATTATTTTGCTTATCCTAAAGAATCAACTCTTACAGTGATCATTCATGACTGAAAGACATTTTTTCAAGGTTAAGACTTTAGTTTCTTAATCTAGAGTTTCTATAACTTGGATCTCCAGGCATATTCTCAGACATCCGGGGTACTATTTTTTCCTTTAAAACGAGTTCATTTGTATGTGGAGCTTGTAGCAGGAATAGTGGAGATAAGGGATGCTTTCTTGTCACCCAGACATCCGTCTGCCCAGCCTCTATGTGCAGTTGGTGTGCACGTGTGCGCACACACACACCTCTATTAAACACTTCTTAATCTTACACCTTTACTCTCCATTGACGTTATGTTAATGGCCAACCTCATTTTTTTAATGTTTATTTAATGTTTTTAAATTTTTTTTTAATGTTGTATTGTTTATTTATTGGCTTTAAAAGGAGAGAGGAAAGGAGAGTGAGAGAGAGACAGGAACATCAATCTGTTCCTGTATGTGCCCTGACCGGGGATGGAACCAGCAACCTTTTCACTTAGGGATGCTCCAACTAACTGAGCTATCCAGTCAGGGCCAACCTCATTTTTATAGGCTGGAAAGTCCAGCTCCGAAATGTTCTATTCTTTATCTACACCTAATTAATAATCAATCATTCTCTACTAAATAATTGGGATTTTTTTCTTAAATAAACTTTTAATTTGGGATAGTTTTAGATTTAAAGAAAAATTGTGAAAATAGTACAAGGGATTCCCATATAACCCAAACTCAGTTTCCCCTCTTAGTAACATCTTACATTAGTGTGGTACATTTGTCCAGTTAATGAACCAATATCGATATGGTGTTATTAACTAATACCCATACTTTATTCAGATTCCCTTAGTTTTTACCCAATGTCTTTTTTCTGTTCTAGGACCCCATCGAGGGCGCCACGCTGAGTTGAGTCATCATGTCTCCTTAGGTTCTTCTTGGCTGTAACAGTTTATCAGACTTCCCTTGGTTTTGATGACCTTGACAGTTTTGAGGAGAACTGGTCAGGTATTTTGTAGAGTGCCTCTCAATTTGGATTTGTCAGATGTTTGATGTTTTTCTTATGATTAGACTAAGGTTATGGGCTTGGGAGGGAAGACCACACAGGTAAAGTGCCTTTTCCTGAAGTTACATACCATCAACATGACTTACCACTATTGATGTTGCTCTGGCCAAAGCAGTGTTTATCAGTTTTCTCCAGTGTAAAGTCACTCCCCGCCCCATACTGTACCCTTTGGAAGGAAGTTATTCTGTGTAGCTCACAATGAATGAATGGAGTCTTATTCCCATTCCCCCTCCTTTCTTTTTTTAATTTTTTTTAAATTTTTTTAAATTTCTTTTTATTTATTCATTTTAGAGAGGAGACACAGTGTGAGAGAGAGAAAGAGAGAAAGGGGGGAGGAGCTGGAAGCATCAACTTCCCATATGTGCCTTGACCAGACCAGTGCAGGGTTTTGAACTGGCTACCTCAGTGTTCTCAGATCAATGCTTTATCCACTGCGCCACCACAGGTCAGGCTCCCCCTCCTTTCTTAAGGACAGAGTATCTACATAAATTATTTGGAATTCTTTTGCATAAGAGATTTATCTATTCTCTCCCAGTTATTTATTTTTTCAATCATTTGTTTATATCAGAATGGACTCATGAATATTTATAGTATACTTTGGGTTATAATTGAATTATATTCTACTCACAAAAATTAGGGGATATTTCAACATTAATATGAAGTGATAAAATATCCCCTAATATTTGTGAGCAGAATTATTTTGTTGCTCAAATTGTTCTAGCTTTGGCCACCTATGACCTCTTCACAATTCTCATTATTGTGTGTTATGTTGTGGGTTTCTTTTAGTACTTCTTTACTTTTTTGGCACTTCAAGATGCGCCAGGCTCGTCTTGTATATTTTAAATAACTGTTTTCACAAATAATGTGTCTATTAGAATTAATTACTGTTTTGTAGCTTAGGTCTTAGAGCAAATAGTTCACTGTGGAGGGTAGAAATAGATATTAATAAAAATTGTCCAAAGTACTTGCTCTCCTTCCTCTAATTCGTACTTTGTGGGAACCATAAACTAGGGCCAAGACCTCAGAATCTCCTTCTACTTCTTTTTATGCTCAACCACTTTCTTTCTTGTCAATTTGACTGTTTTTCAAATGTTTTCCTTCCTCTCCATCCCATTGCCAGTGCTCAGCTCAGACCCCTGTGCTGTGCTGGAATGCAGCAAAAACCTTCTCTCCGCATGGTTTCCTATGTCCACTCACTTTGCTGACGCATCCACCCTTTTCCTTTCTGCTAATTGTCATAAAACATCTGTTAGTTCTTAGGATGGCCCCCTCTGAGATTGGCATCCAAAGCTTTCCACAAATATGGTCCTACACAGCTACATCTCTTAGGACACCCCACCCCTGGACCCTCTGCCCTGGCTACCCTGGACTACTGAGACCCTAGTGTGGGCTTCACAATCTGAAGAGCTCTAACCTCTACCTCAGCCTTTATCATCCCTGGACTCTACTGATACCGCTATTATAGCCCACGTCATTCTGCATCCTACACTGTGATTCTTTGGCTCCCACTTATGGGAGGGACATGTCTGTCTTATTTGTTTGTTTGCTTGTTTTTAAATATTGTATTTATTCATTTTAGAGAGAGAGCGAAAGAGAGAGAGAGAAAAGGGGGGGCAGGAAGCATCAATTCCCATATGTGCCTTGACCAGGCAAGCCCGGGGTTTTGAACCAGCTATCTTCAGGTTGATGCTTTATCCATGGCCCCATCACAGGCCAGACCGATTATTATTATTCTAAGTGAGAGGAGGGAAAATAGAGAGACAAACTCTCACATGTGCCCCGACCAGGATCCACCTGGCAATCCCTGTCTGGGGCCAATGTTCAAATAACCAAGCAGTCTTCAGTGTCTGGGGATGTGCAATCTGCCTGTGAGAGGAAAAGAGAGAGAGAGAACGGAGAGAGGAAGGGGAAGAGAAGCAGATGGTCCCTTCTCCTGGGTGCCCTGACTGAGGATTGAACCTGGGATGTCTGCATGCTGGGCCAATGCTCTACCTCTGGGCCAACGCTCTACCACTGAACCAACTGACCAGGGCCTGTCTGTCTTATTAACCTTTCTTCCCCTCATGGTGTCTGGCTCAAGACCCCACAATTCAGAGGCTGCAGAAGTTGATGGATATGCTCCTACCCTGTCTATTCATTTGCCTCTTGTCTTGCTCTCAAACACCAGAGGGCACTGGTTAGCAGGTTGAGAAAGAAGATTATAACCCCTTAGAACTCGAAGGTTGAGAATGGCTAGTGAAAAGCCTCCTTCTATTTTGAGATGCATGGTATTTACTGCTGTTCACTTGTTCTAAACACATCTGTTTGGCTTATTTATAAGATGTAGTCCTGTTGGGTTTAGAGATTAGTATGGGAGTTGCTAATGACACTTCCATCACAGGTTAAATCCTCAGACAGGGACGACTGCCTTTCTCAAGATACAAAATAAGCCTTCTAACCCCAATTGCCCTCTTCCCATCCCCAAAATGAGGAGCCGTTCCAAGGGGGGTGGGTAAGATGTTCTGATCCTCTTCTGCCCAGCCCTCCTACCACAGGCACACTGACATTGCTGCTGCTGCATGGTGGATTAAAACCTCTAGTAACCTGTGGATAGGGTGGGAAGTTGTTAGAGAAACAGCACCTAAATCCACCCTGACCCCAGAGACACTGCATCGGCTCCCTCTACTGGGCCATCAAAGCCATCCCCAGCCCCCAGGGGTATGTGTGTTCCTTGGCTGGCTGAAGATGAATTGCAGCCTGGAGGGGGTCCCTAGGTGTGAGAAGTCTCCGTAGTAGTGACTAGGCCAGAGAGCTTACTATCTGCAAAGAAGTCAGCTATTTGCGAAGGTCTCATGCCTTGTACATTCCTACCCCCCCCCAAAAAAAAGCTACATGAAATTGGAGGCCATAAAGCAAAGTGTTGATGTTTTTCAGGAAACAAAAACTTGTTCTGCTTTCTCCCTAGCAAATTCGCTCCAGCCCAGGGGTCCCTGGGCAATGAGACAGATGAAGCCAAGATGGAAAGAGTGAAGCCCGGGAGCCCCTCCCCCTTATCTGTGGCATAAACTTGTTCCTTGATCCTGCCCTGCACGTACCCCTGATAAACAGGAACACATCGCACCATCAGTGTCTATCCTGCTCAGAGCATCTGAGACCTGTCTGGGCCATCAAAGCCATCCCCAGCCCCCGGGGGTATTCTGGAGGGGACCCCAGCCTCACAAAAAACAATTCCCCATTGTATTCTCCCCGCTTGGAAATTACAGATTTGTAAACAGGTCCTTACATTTAGATAGGTCCTTCCCTGGCTTTGTGTTGGTGTGTTATTTTTTTTCTTCTTTAAACAATGTCTTTCCCAGTAGGGCCAGCCGTTCACACCATTGTCTGAGACCCTTGGACTACAGGAAAAAGCACTAGATTCTTATCAGTTGGGGGAGCAGAGTGAACAGATGAGGTCATGTCTATAAAGCAAGCTGCTGGTCCACCATGTCATTCTACCATATCTTTATCTGTGACAGCAGAGTCCCCACCCCCACCCCTGTCCTCCTAAAAGACCGATTGAGGCTTTGACTAAGTGTCCCTGTTAGGATACCCTCTGTCTGATGGCAGAGACCTGGACTCTGCTTCACTTTTGAATCCTTATCAACCCACAACTGTCCCTTGCCTTGGTCTTCTCTCTGCGCAATGGGATGCTCATCACAGTGAAGCATCCCTCATTGCTATAGGTTACTCCAATCATCTTTCTCCCTGGAAGAAAGGAGTCAAGACTGGGCACTGAGCCGACTCCCCCTCATCAGCAGAGTCCCCGACAGCCTGGTGTGAGGATGAGGGCTGGCATCCCTTCAGAGGCCTCCTCCCTGGAAACTGTGGCGTTTCCCATTCTCAGTAGTAATGATATTTTTTAAAGGCTGCATTGAAGAACCAGAAGTTTCCTGAATGGAAATCCCGCATGGAAAGTGAAAGGCTTCATTAGGACATGGCCTCTAAGGGAGAGCGCCCAGCAGTGGTACCCACGGTAGGGACTGGGCAGTGAGACGTGGGCACAGGGCCACAGTAGCATTGCCTCATCTCCTGTGCACCAGGGGTATGGGTGAGCCCGGAAGAGAGGCCAGGGTGGGGGCCCAACAATCCCTGAACTCCTTATCAGGTATTGTATCCAAATTTAGCCCCACCCATTCTTTCTCTCTCCACACCAGGGCCAAATCTGTAGTCTCAGAAAACCCCAGGGATTTCATCTTGATGTGTGCTGAACTTTCTCCTCGCAGCAGCCCCTGCAGACCAGGACTTGGGTGAGGCTAGGGTGGATCCGTGACTTGGTTAGAAATTGGACTGTTTCTGAGCAGCTATTCCCTAGCTCTAAGGAGATGTGGCTGGGTGAAGAAGCCTCAATTTGCTGGATGAACTAGCATAAATTTTCTGGGGCCTACCCAGCTCTGGCTCCACCGCGGGCCCCTGCCATCTGGAGAGGACACAGCCTGGCAGGGGCAGCCCAGGCTCCTGATGGCTGCTGCTGCCCACTCGAGATTCCAGCAGTGTCTGGGACCTGAGCTGGGTTTAGCTCAGTGAAAGGGAAGCACAGAAGCCATTTGAGAAAGAGAAAAGAGCTGTTTTCCTCCCTTATTCTGCCTCCTCCATTCCCCCCACACTTTGTTAGAAACTAGTCTGTGGACTGCAGGACAGTCACAGGCTTGGGGTGAATCCTAACCCTCCACAGAGGACGATGCCAGACACGGGAGCAGCAGGAAGCAAGCAAGAGGGAGGTTGGGTGTGGAGTGCAGAGTCCAGGCCTGAGGGTCAGCAGCCTGGCAGCTTGGCAGCCTGGCCCTGAGGTAGTGGGTCCTGTTCTGGCGCCAGCTATGGGAAGCCAAGATGTGGTTATTTCATCTGGGAAGTCAGGGCCTCCATAGTTTACAAGCTTTGAAGGCAGAGATTAATAACTTAACCTCACATGTCAAGAGAAAGAATCTGATCAGTTTCCCAGAGCATACATGGTAACTGCTCCATGAGAGAAAGAAGGGATAGAGGACCAGATGTGTGGAGAATTGTGGAGCACACAGTAGGCATACAAATTAATGCGAGATCATGGGCTCTCAAGGATTTCACAGGGCGGGCAAGCAGGCAGCACACAGCTCTGTGACCATCTTTGTGGGAGCATTGCTCCACAGGACACCATTTTGAAAAACACTTGACTAGTGCCTTTCTCAAAGCCTATTTCCAGCTCTAAATGAGTTTGGGAAATCATAAAACAGGCCCAAAGACCAGGGGAAGTATGAGACTTAGAGGAAAAAGCTGGCAGAGGAAGATAGTGTGAAATCCCTGAGGCAGGAAATAGGACTTAAGACAGGAGGGAGGAGGGTGGGGGTCCAGGGAGAAGTCCAGACCCAAAAACACTGGTGGCAGTGATGGTGGGAGCAGAGGTGTGTGCCCCAGGGAGAGCGGGGGTGATGTGAGGAGGGGGCTGTGGAGGTCACATCGGCACGCACCTCCCAGCACGTACTGCGCCAGGTGGGTGGGCTGATGGTGCTCATGAGTCTGTGGTGCTGATGGCTGGTGGGGCAACAGTGTCATGTTCTGTCAGGCTTGGCTGTTTGTGCAGGGACTAGGGGGCAAAACCAGGGGCCCCAGGCAGCAAGATGGGACTGACAACTGACCTGTTAAGCTCCCCTAGTCTATTGCATGGATTGAGAGCCTAGCCAAGCAAGAGGCCAGTCTCCCTGGTGAGGTGGACTTCTCATCTCCTGCCAGCACCAGCGGAGTCTGCTCTTTGGGCATGAGCATAATGTCACAAGGGAGTGGGAGCCTTCTATGGCACACCTGGTAGGCCAGACTATTGGGGCCTCCCACCCTCCCTGGAAACTGCAGCCCCCACAGTGCAGCCCAATGCCCCAGGCAAGAGCACAGTGGCCGTAATAAACATTGGAATGTGGTTTGGGATGGAGACAGGCACCAGGCCAAGGCTGCTGTCACAGACGTCACTGTTGTTGTGAGAAAGAAGCGGGCAGCCTGCATGCCCAGCTGCCCTTTGCCAGCATTTCTTTTCTGGCTCAAGATCTTCCTAAAGTTCCAAGAAGGTCAGTCTTGGAAGCCCAAAGGCAGGATTTTCCTAATTTAATGAGCAGTCTCAGCTTTATAAACAATACCCTCTGACTCCTTCCTTCACTTGATGCCCACCCTTCCTTCTAGAAAATACCATCTATGGTGGCCTTCTCCCTCGTGCAATGCATGGGGAAGGCTCTTCATTTCCAGCTCACACAGATGGAACCAGTCACTTTAGTACAGAAATACACAGATACAATAATGATATAATTATGTCGTGTAAATATTAACTTCATTTGTTTCCCTGTAGGTTCTGTGCGGTAGATCACTGTGCTATCCTCACTAGAGCTCAGGGGTGGTCATGACAAAATAACAATAGTAATTAGAGGGAGTGTGTTCTGAAGACAGAGAAACCACAAGGCCCATCTCAACATATGAATACAAAAATAGAATTCACACATAGAGGCATTTCCAGGAGTTAATAACACGTAGTACCATGGGGGTTGGGAGTAGGTAAATGCTTTCCATAATTTTCCAGGCGCAGGTGTTTGTTTTTCAGGATTTTGAGCTCCTCCATTTTCCGGAGTAGCTTCTGCAGAGGACCCTGCCTGGAGCCAGCCATGCCAGTCTACAAGCCACTGAGGACCCGGTTGTCTCTTCCTGCCTGTCCTTGGAAGAGGGGCAGAGCAGGCTGCAGCTTTGACACCGTGCCTGGGGCTCTGCGCACTTTCCTCCTCCTCTTCCCTAGCCTTTATCTTCCGCCCCATCCCCACAGCCCTCCTCTCCTCCGCTTTTTCCTGCTGATGGCCCGGCCGTCACAACCCAGACCAAGGCTTCCCAGAGTGTTGTCAGGTTCATCTCAACGCTGCTGGTTCACTGACTGTGCAGTCAGAGGGGGAAGGAAGGCCTATTTCAGATCCCACGTGGGGCATGGCGGGCGGCACAGATAGAATCCAAGGCAGATACAGTCTGGATATGAATTCAATGGCACAGGAAGCCCTGTCTTGCTTTTCATCTATTTTTTCCTCCTTTATTCATCTTGGTTTTTTAATGGAGGGAATCTTGAACTTGTTCCTGTCTCCCTCCTGCCTGTTTTGTGCATCACTAAGTTGTTCACATGCAGGCTGCGAATAGCTTTTTATTTAGTCCTCCTCCTCCCCTGCTGTGCCCCCAGCTCAAGAAAGCCTTTCCTGGCTATGGCAAAACACCTTCCCACAGGCTCAGACAGTGCGTACTGGCCACCTGAGCTTGGCCCCAAGAACCAGCAGGACCTAGAGCTCTTAGCAGCTTTCCCCCCTCTATTTTTCCCCTTAGAAGACAGAAAGGCTTCGTAAATGAACCATCCATGACCAACCCGTATTTAGCAACAAGCAGAGTCCAGGTTGGGAAACATCTGGCCTTCCCGGTGGCTCCTGAGCTAACTGATCCCATCTTGAGTCCTTAAGCATGCCTGCTCCTGGGTCCCATGGCCCATCCTAGGGTCTCCCACCCTCTCCCCATCTCAAAAGCCTGGCAATCTTCTGTGTCCCTGGTGCAGCCCTACCCATGGTCCTGCCCACCAGCTGCAGCTTGCTCTCCGAGCTGCCACATTCCCACCCTCCTGGGCTATGGGCGTGCTTGCACTGCCCTGGAAGACAGCCCACTCCTCCCCAGCTCTAGTCCACAGAGATGGGGATGACATTCTCCTAGAACCCATCCTCACCCTGCTCATCAGCATGGAGACCCTGAGACTGGGGATGGGGAATATTATCAGGAAGGGTGTGCGTCCCAAAAAGCCTGGCCTGGCAGCTCAGGAGAAGGGAGTCAAACTGTGAGGCCCCCTCCGTTTAGGAAGTAGGGCTTAAGTCCCAGCCCACCCCCAGGTTGCAGGGAGCTCTAGCAGTGTATGCTGCTGTGATTCTGAGATGGAGAACAGGTTGTAGGCAGTGGCAGGAGACCACCAAGATAGAGGGAACAAAGTGGGGGTAGTCTACCTTCTCAGCATCTCCCCTTTCCCTCTCAGCCTAGGTCTTCTTAACCCGAGCCAGTTCAGAGGCAGTGGCCACCCTCTTCTGGCAGCCTAAGGGCCCCCACCACTAATTCCTCAGAGGCACTCACACGCCCATCCAAAATGGCCATTGTTCTGCAGCTAAGAAAGAACACCCAGCCCTCTTGCCTCTGGGCACAACGGGAAATGCACTCTGGGGGCCACTTCCAAGAACAAATAGCAAGCCCAGCGGGGTTGCCAGCGGCAGAGGATATGGCTCCATTTGGAACTAAGAGCAGAAAGGGGCAAGGAACAGGCACAGGGTCCCTCCATCAGGCGCCCAGTTCTTCCCATAGCAGCCAGGTAGGAGTAGGGGTAGAGACTCCCATCTCTAAGAGGTGATCAAGCCTGTTGGCCCCCTCTGCCCTAGCTGGGTGGGTGGGAGACAGAAGGGGCTGATACTGGGCCGTTCAGCCCACCCCAACCACCCCTTCTTCACCTTCTATGTGGCCTCCACTTCCCGGGGTGTCCGATTACGCTCGGCCTGCACCCGGCTCTTCACCTTCTTGCCCATCTCCAGCCCAGCCCAGCTCTTGCCCTTGGCCTGTTTGCCCCGGCTCCGGGAGGAGCACCACACACGCTCACAGTACTCGTCCACACGGGGCAAACTGGCGAAGCCAGTGAGCTGTAGGATGTCCTTGTACCAGGCCTTGGATGGGGTGGAGACCAGGCCTCCCCGGGCAGGGGGCTCCTCTGGCCTCTGCTCCCTATGGAACAGGCTGTTGAGCTGGGCAGCCACAATCACCTCCAGAGCCAGGCGGGCCACAGTCTGGGAGAAGCCGTGCTCCAGCGTAGTGCAGGTGTAGGTGCCAACGTCCAGGCGGCTGAGCCTGCGGAACAGCAGCCCCTGCTCTGTTTGCAGAATGCGCTCATCTGTCTTCACCTGCTGGGCACCAGGGAGAGTGTGAGGGGGGCGTGGAGCATCACACCGTCAATTTCTCTGCACCTTGCTTTTCCAAATGTGCCAGCTCGAGGCCCAGGTCTTGGGCACTTCCCTTGCCCATTCTCCCTTTCTTAGGAAGGGACCAACAAGTCAGCTTGTTGTAGTCCCTTCCTGAGACTAAGCTAACTACAGGCAGAGATTCACCTTCCCATAACCCAGGAGGTAGCCTGGGAAGGGGGCTTTTCAAAAATGTTACTGGTTTCTCCCTAGTTAAAGTTCTGGAGCATCTGTCTTGGCTTTGGGGGGCTCTGGCATACATTCCCAGCAAACCAAGAGGGTAAGAAGGTATTTACAGGCTTTTACGCAGGGGTCTGTAACCCCAGCCCCAGGACTAGAACTGCCCTCACTCTACAGGGCCTGCATTGTTCACGTCCCTCACAGTGCAGAGCCCCAGCCACAGCCGGGGATAGGCCAAGCGCCCATCGCATTAGGAGGCAGGGATGCTGTTCTGGTGCAGCCAGTCTCTGGCCCAGCCGCTGTCTGTATGCTGAAGCTAGTCTGCTTGGGCAGTTAGTGCTGTGTAATTTCATCTCATTGCTCCCCTGCCAGTGGCCCCTGGGGGAGTCTCTCAGTGCCTAGCCCAACAGCTGGCCCAAGGCTGGCCTCCCCCAGCTCCAAGCTGGAAGGAGAGCCCCTACTATAATCAACCTACTCCCTCCCCTCTCCTGCCTGTGGGAGCTCTTGAGCATGGTTCCTCTCCCTACCCCACCCACGCCATCCTCAGGTCCCAGAATGCAGCCATCTCTGGGGTTGGCAGACCTTTCCAGATGGGGAGGGAGGGCCTGGGAAGAAAGTTCAACCCCAAGAGAAAGTGTGGGGCCAGGCAGTGGGGGGTTGGCTGTTGTTGGCCAGTGGACAGGGACACAAGCCTGGGGTAGAAGAGGACCTCTAAGGAAAGGACCCTTCAAATACGAGTCATATGTGTAAGCATATGACCACACGCCTTCCCTCTCTTCCATCTCTGCTCCGCACCACTCAGCTCAGCTCAGTGTCTTGGGAGTTGGTGGACTCCCTGTCTGTGGAGAAGTTCCAGGAACATCTGGCCCAAGTGCTGCCAGATGGCAGGAGCGGGCACCTCCTTCCAGGCACTCCAGGGGCCTAATAAAGTTTTCTTCAGTTGAACTTGGCAGGTTCCCTTCAGAATCTCTTCCTAGAACTCAGGACTTGGGGTTCAGGGAGGAATGTGACCTAAGGACAAGTAAAACAAAACGTAGAGTCCTTGCTCACCTGATCGGGCCCCTGGTCCCCTTGCTTCTGCAAAAACCAGCGCACAGTTGCCTGGGGAGACTTGGGAAGGCACTCCAGGAAGGTGCTGTTGTGCTCCGTGCCATAGACTGTAGTGGCCCCCACGAGCCCTGCAGCCTCCCCTGGGGCAGGTGGAGAGGGCTCGGCTCAGGGGCTGTGGGACCTCTGACTCCCACAGCCCAGGAGCCCCATAAGTGTTACAGGGACCTCGGTGTGCATCAATCCCCCAGCCAGCTCAAAGACCCCATACCCATATACTGACGGAAGCTGCTCAGATAGGAGAGCTGAGGACTGTGTGTTACAACAGGACAAGTCTGAGGCCCCACTTCACAGAGGGCAAGCCCAGGTCACAGGGTAAGTAGGGACCTGTGAGAGCCTGCATGCCTGCTGCCACTCACCTTCCCGGCTCTGGCCCAGGCACTGCAGGGCAGGGTTGCCATACCGGATGTCCTGCCGGCGGAAACGGCGCTTGCTGGTGCCAGGGCGGTAGCGGGTACAGGAAGCACCGTCCCAGGCGCAGTACGGGTCCCGGGCCAGGCAGCACTCCGCACAGGCACTGCCGTAAGTCTCACACTGGTGCAGCTGCAGCCAGGCCACGCCAAGCCTCGAGCCCACATACAGCATTTGCTGGGGAGGGAGGGACCCATATAGAACCCACGGTAAGCCTGAGCTTCCCCAGAAGCAGCTAGGCTCTCAGCCACCTTGGGTTTCCTAAGCTCCCTGACATTTTCAAGCAGTCTTCCAGAACTTCTTGGGTGCATTCACAGAAACAAAATGTTTATCACCCACATGCTGTACACTAGATCTTGTGCTAGGACCAGGCCCTCTAACCCAACGGCCTTTCTCCTGACTTGCCTCTAACCTTAGATTTTTTAAAAATCAATCCCAGTACCAAAGTTGGGATTTATGCAAAGATGGACTGAGACAGATAAACTTAGGAAGGTGGTATTTGCCACTTGCAAAAGGACACGGCAGGCCTCTAAGAAGTGACTCTTTGATTTGTTTTCAAGCATGTTTTTTGCCTCCCCTGAGGACTGGCCTTGCTGGATCTCCCCACTGGTTTCATGCATGGGAACCTCAGTTCCCAGCTAGACTCAACCCTCTGCAGGGCCTCACCAGGCAGCCCAGCGCCTGCCGAGGGGCTTTCCAGCAGCCAAGGCAGTGCTCAGGGAGGCTTCCAGCCAGGGGAGGGGAGGAAGGGGCATGGGGAAGGTGCAGCTGTTCTTACCCTTTTGACGGAGATCTCCATCTCAGTGATGGCTGTTGGTACCTGCGGAAGGAGCAGGGTCTAAGGGGGGCATTGTCGAAGAGCCCCCCTGTACTCTTGCTTTCACTCTCCTTTAACCCCTAGTGGGAGCATCTATCCCCAGCCTGGGTCAGCTCATGCCCTGGCAACTAAGGCCAGTCTTTCCCAGAGGTCAGGTTACAAGAAGGGTCCCCTTACTCTGGCTGACAGCAGGAAGCTTGGCTAAAAGCACAAGTCTCCAGTGTCCCCTCCCACAGCCCTGCTCTCCAGCAATGAAGCAGCTGTCCCAAATCATCCATTCCATGTGGGGAGGCATGACAGTCCCCCAGACACACCATCTGTCTGGCTTTACAGGGGCCAACAGAGCCCCTTGGGCACTTGGGATCTCAGCCCCTCACAGTGACTTGTGCCTATCATGGTTTTGTCAACGGGTGCTCACTTTGGCCATCCCTCCCTGAGCCCCTCAACCTCAAACACTGCATTTCCAGGCCCCTCCGTCATTCAGAAGCATCAGCAAGGCTGCAACGGCGCGTGGCCTCATTCCGTCCCCACTGGCCGCAAGCTCCATACAGACAGGCCAATCTCCCTCTTGCGCTTTGCTCCTGCTTCCCTGTACCCAGGGCCAGACCCAGCAACGGGGCTTGAGGGGACCCCTCCCATCAGCCCCCATCCGCACTCACCTTAAACACCTGGAGTTCCTCCAGAATCACCTCCTCAGACTCAGCTGAGCTCCCAGACTGGAGGGCCATGACCTTAAGCACTGAACCTGAGTCTGGGGCAGGGACGAAGAGATCAGCAGGAGAGGAAGGGGCAGCCTGGGCACCCGCACACCTCCCCAGTCTGGCCACCTTACTTAGTCCACCCACCAGTCCCCAGAAAGATGACATCATAGGTCCCATCCTCTGCTTCCACGCGGTCCACCACGATCTGGCGCAGCTGCTGGGTCAGGTGGGTTTTGACGAGGACAGGGCGGCCCCGGCGGGGCCGCACGGATTGGAACATGAGTGGGTGAGCTCGGGCAAACTGTAGCACCTCATCCGGGTAGTCCTTGGTGCTGCCAAAGGGTCGTCCAGGCTGCGCGGTCATCTTGCTGGGGCACTGTGGCAGCAGCGAAGGGAACACCTGGAATCCTGGGGTCACACATTCCCCACCCCAGCCTGTTTCCACACCCTGATGTCTGCGCATGCCAATCTCAGAGCGACCACTCTCACAGTGCGAGGGGCTCCTTAATGTGACCAGGGCTCCATGCCGTGCCTTGCCTGATCCGCCCCTCTGGAGCCCTAGCTCAGAGCTGCTATGGGGCTGCGCCCAGACACAATGCTGTCCCAAGGTAGAGCCCTCCTGGCTTCTGCTCTATCTTCTTCCCTGGCCTGGCCAGATACTCACCATGCCAGGGCGGGGGAAGGGCACCTTTCCCCCATAGGGCCCCCACTGGTGCTGGGGACCGTCTTGGTGGGCAAAGGGCCCCTTGAACACCTCCCAGATGTCCTCCATGTGATACAAGCAGACTGCGGAGCCCTGGAACACAGTGCTGCCAAGGGCAGAAACAGCCAGGTCAGGATGCCGTCATAGGTGGGAAGGGGGCAGCCTGGTACCATGGGCAGGGCAGAGGGCAACAGTGCCTGCAGTCAGCAGAAACCACAAAACAACGACACACATGCAGTGGTAAAGAAAAGGAGACAGAAAATACAGCCACAGAGTCACCGAGACAGGGACAGAAACAGGGACCCAGGCCAAATCCAGGATACGAAGACAGAGGCTCAACAGAGGAGTCCAGGCACAGACCAGGCTTAGCTGGGGGTAAGGGGAGGCCAGTGTGCCCACCTGACCGTGCTGAAGAGTGCGTACACCTCGAGGTTCTTCCCTGCCTTGGGCCACAGCAGGAACACATCCTCTGGGAATAGAAGGCCACTGCCAATGTCTCCCGCTCACTGGCTCTGAGTCTCCCCACTCCCACACCTAGGCTTGCCCTTGGCCCTGCCCTTACCCAGCTGGTCAAAATGGGTCTCAGCACCACCGGGGCCGGGCACCGAGCAGACCAGCCTGGCCTTGAGAAAGCTGCTCCATTTGTTCACCAGCACCCGCTGGCCACCAGCGTCATTCTGGAGGTTGGGGGGCAGCGTCAGCCTTGGGCCCCAGGGGATGGGCCCTCCTCCTGCTCATCCACTCTCACCTCCATTTTCTTACCGCTGAGAGTGGGGACAGGCCGGGGAAGGGGAGTGTAGCAAGGACTTCACCACCCCTTCCCCACTCTCACCACACAGACACGGCCCACGCGGCTGACGGTGACATGGCCTGGACCACCATCTGGCGAGGGAATAGTCTCCGAGAAGAAAAAGTACACCTTGTCATCGTTCTGGTCAGAGTTGTCAGCGATCCGGGCGGCCATCACAAACCGGGGGTCTGGGCGTGGGGGTGACAGGGTAAAGTTGGTGGGGGAGCTTCACAGAGGAGGACAGGCGGCTGGACCCAACGTGGAGAGGAAGAGTTACAGGGACTCCAGATGGAGGCTGGAGTCCAGGAGGTAGAGTGGGGGTAGGCCAGCCCTCCTCCTCACTCCAGCTTCAGCTCTCCTGCCTCTCGTCAATGCTGTGCAGACCCCAGCTAGTCCCGTCCTCAGCAGGTGCCTGGACTTACCATGCAACAGGTTCTGGTCAGAGTCAGAACGCAAGGCCGGCCGGGGACCCCCACTCCGGAAGATCATGGCCTCACGCCCCAGGAAGTCAGCAGTGAGGCCCGTGTACAGCTCCCCGTCTGGGGTGGAGTGGTGGCAGTCAGTGGAGGAGGGCCTAGTCACCATCTTTTCCCAACAATATCAACCAGCTCCCACCCTCCCCGGCCCCCCCCAGACCCGGGCATCACCCACCTACAAAGGTGCTAGCAAAAGGACGGCTGGGCTCATGTGGGCACCGCCCCCGCCCGCTTTCAACACTGCGGGGCTCCAGGTGGAGCAGGTGCTGGGTGAGGAGAGAGAGGTGTCACCTGGGAAAGTAGCACCAGCCCCCCACCCATGCAGCGGCCATTGCGTGCAACTGGACAGTGGGGGATGGGTGAAGGCACCCTCAGTTCAAGGCCTTGCCAAAGGGGTCAACTCGCTGGCACAAAAGCGCCTTTCAGGCCCCTGAAACCTCTGCCCTGACCCAGGCTCAATGGGGAGCATTCAGGGAGCATGCAGAAAATATCACTGCTTCCCAGTCCTTTGTGGGGCCTGCCCCAGGCTCACCTCCCCACGGTGACCAACTGCGATGAGGGCACAGGTGGGATGGAAGGCCCCAGTGCCACACGCCAGCAGGTGGGTTCGGTTGTGGGGTTGCAGCACCCGCACAAAGTTGGCACACTCCATCTAGTGGGGAGAGGGGCAGGGGATGAGGGACTGCTCACCATCTCCTTGGGTCTCAAGGCTCGGCCCCGCCTGGCTGATCAGCTCTGGGGGTCTAGAGTGACATTCCTCATGGGCCTTCAAGAGCCCTCCATATCTGTTTTAAATGACCTCAGCACAGGCAGCTAGAGGAGTGGTCATAGGCTATCCTGGGGTGTTGGTCCGGGTGGGGGGCAGTCACTCCCGACAGCACTCACCAAAGAATCTCTTCCCTTTCGAACACACTCCTCCCTCTGTCCCGGCTGCGGAGGCCACAGAACCTGAAACACAGACTGGCTGACCCCTGACCTCACAGACTCAGTTTCCCCTTCTGACCCCCCAATCCATAGTTAGCCAGCTCTCAAACATACCCTCTCCCCAGTCAGCCCAGCTCACCTCCCGGGGCTCCACCCATGCCCGGTTCAGCTGCAGAGAATAGATGACGTCACGACCCCCCAGAAAGAGGCGGTCTCGGTACTCATCCAGATACATAGCCCGAAGGTCCAGGGAGCCCCTGGGACCCAGAAAGACAGCAGAGCGGTTGGTAGACAGGAGGTCTACGAGGGAGCAAGGGAGGGAGTCAGAGCCCCTCACCCAAGACATGGAAGTGAGGGTCCCAGCTATGCATTCACCCACCCCCAACATTGACATCTGGAAAATGTTTCCATCCACAAGGCTGCTGGAGAGCTTCTGGGAAATGGCTCCTGGGGGTGGGTGGGACAGGGGGCTCTGAGCCCCCACCCAGCCCAGCCCAGCCTAGCCCGCCCCACTCAGGGACCAACTCCTACCCTTCCATGCCTCAGCCCCTTGATCTTTCAGTTACCACCTCCTTCCCAGTGACCCAAGTGTGCTGTGTGCAGTCCCCAGAGAAGATGGCCCCGCTGGCGGAACTTACAACAGCAAGCTGGAGGAAGAGTGGTAAGTCTAAGCAGTGTGCAGGTAGACAGGCAGGGGAGAGTACTCCCAATAGAGGGAGCACCTGGAAAAGGCCTGGATATGGGAGAGGCCAAGCTCCTGGTTCTAGTCCAGTGATGTGGCTAGAGAGGATTTTCTCCTCCACATACCCTGCCTGGCTACCTGGGGATGCTGGTGCTAGGAATCAAGGACTCTGAAACAGGTTCCCTGGGATTACGCTAGGGAGGTGATGGATGGACAAGGGAGCAGACAGCAAGATGAGTGGGAAGGGGCCTTGGCCAGCCTTGGGAAGGCCAAGTACCTGATGCCTGCCCAAGGGGTCATCCTTGGCCCAGCACCTGCTCCATCCCCAAATTCATCAACAGCCTCTTCCAAGAAAGCCCTCCATGGATGACAATATTTTGGAGGAGATTTAGGCTTATTTAGGCTTTTCTTATAGCCTGACTTCCCTCCGAAACCACAGCTCCAAGGGCAGGACCACATGCTCCCCCAGACTCTCCAGAGTGGAGCCATATCTCCTCCCTCAGACTCTCCAGAGCCGGGTCTCCCCTTGGACTAGGGTTCCTAGGGAAAGGTTATCACCACTCTGGGTTCCCTAAGGAGAATCTAGGGAAAGCCTGTGCCTCAGGGATCTTTTCCTGTGTATTCAGAGGAAGCCCGTGCCAGCTGCTGTGCAACATACCAGGTTAGATCTGCAGAGGAACCGCCTGGGCTGGGATGGACGGGGAGTAAGTGTTAGGAAGTGGGCTACAAGCATTGGGAAGTGGGCTGCAAGAGGCAGATGGGGGGTGCTGAGGGGACAAGGCCAGGGGCTGCATTGCAAGGTAGAGAGAAGAGGGACAGAATCCCGCTCCCCCACTGCCTGCCCTGGGCAAGGAGCCCCCACAGAGCACAGGCAGATTCTCCAGGCCCGCCCTGTCTGCCCATCCCCATCTCTTTCTGACCATCTCTCCTGAGGTCTCCTAGGGCCTCCATTGGTCTCTCTCCTTTTCTCAACAGCCCCCTTGGGTTTTTCCCTGTGAGAAGCAGTCTGCCACCACTGCCCTGACCATGCCTCCAGGAGCTGTCCCTCTCCCCGTGCCTCCTCCCTATGCCTGCCTCTGGTGGCAGCCAGAGGAGTATCACTCCAGGGAGTGACGGAGAAATCCTTCCCACAAGCTGTGCAGGGAATGACTGCATCCCTCCATCCCGGGCTGGCTGGGCCCACAGCTGGGCGTGCTGCGGGGTGCCCGGTTCCCGCGTACATGCACAGGAACAGAGGGCACCCATCTGTACCTCGGTAGGAGAGCCGCAGGCGGGGCACGCTGGGGCCAAGACTGGGGTTGCCCCCTTGGAGCAGGAGACCCCCCAGGAGGCAGCAGATAGTCCAGGCTGAAGGTGCCATGCTGGGAGACCAAGGGCACCACGCTGCCCTGCCGTGGAGCCACTGTCCCGACCCACTGCTGGATGTAGTTTGCTCTCTTGCCGCCAGGCCAGCCACTTATAAGGCAGTGGCTCCGCCCTGTCCATGGCCAGGAAGGAGGAGGAGGAGGAGGGAGGGGCAAGCAACTGCCCTGCACCTGCATTGGCTCCTTCCACCTCAATGGCCCAGTGGATGCCTCTGTTAGCTTGGCCCGTCCCTGGTTCCCCACCGGGGAGACTCTTTCCCAGCTAGGCTGTGGGTAGTTTACACAGAAATGTCCACAAAACCAAGTCTCCAGGCTCTAGCAAAATGTCAAGGAGGAAGATAACCTGGAAGAGAAGTCAGGAGTCAGAGATCAGAGGCTGATGGGCTGGGTAAAGTTCTCATTGGGCTCTCCTTTGCTCTCTGCCCCTCCAGTACCTGTAACAGAGACCCCAACCCCCACAAACTCACTCTAGGCCCCAATTCCTAATAACAGCAGGGTCTAGCCCCCTAAAGCCTTGGCTTGGCTCCTCAGCTTCCCTGCAGGGTTCAAGTTACCTGTGGCAGGAGGCTGGGGAGTCATTCCAGCCGAAGTGGCTCCATGTTTTGAATGGACGCTTGAGGTTTGCCACACTGCACAGATCTGGGATCGGAAAGAGATGATCGTCTGGCTTCCAAGCCCCATCCCAGCTCACTGGGCAGGAAACCCTCCTATTGCCCTTCCTCTCTCAGCCATTCAGTCCTTCCAGAGGCCCTGGGCCCAGAGTGTCACTCAGTGAGTAGTGGGTTCTTCCCAGAGCCACCGTTTGCCCCAATGGTCCTATACATATGATCCTCCAGAATAAGGGTAAAAGGGAGTGTGTTATCTCCCCCAGTCATTCTGTCCTGAGCTCAGAGCAGGGGGCAAGAAAGCCACAGAGAGGGACAAGGAGGAGACAAGACTGAGGGGCTGAATCGAGGCCAGTGTGGGGACTACCACATGACACAGCAGCTCCTGTGCCATTCCCACACCCCAAGCCCCTACACTCAGAATCTGAGTCCCTGGGAGCAAAGAAGGTTTCAAACTTGAGCCGGAATTGGAACTCCCAGAATTCTAGAAACTCCCGCAAGTTAGGCCTCCCAGATAAACCAGTCTGGGCCCTCAGACTGTGATCAGGAAACTTGGGGGCATTAGAGGGAAAACGACTTAGCCAAGACCCCATCAACCCTGCTCCTTCCTGGGGTCGTCTTTTGCTTTGGGGAATCCTGGGGGTGGTGCTTGGACCCCATCTCTCCTCCCCATCTCATCCCTAGAAGGTAAATACATCAGCCCCTTGAGTCAGCATGAAAAGGACCCAGAGACCTTAAACCCTGTCTTCCTGTCCCCAACTCCACCTGACATATATGCGACTTGGGATTGGGCAAAGGGTTACTCAAGGAGACCAGTGACAGGTCTTAGACCACCCACCTCTGACTTTCTGGAGAACTTTGGCCAAGGTCCTTCCCTCTCTGGGTCTTTGTCTCCTCCTTCCAGGGCCAGGGATCAGCCACTTTGGGTATAACAGACAGTATAAATGGGCTAGGGGTGCCTGTGCAGAAGCTGCCATGCTGGTGGTTATCTCCTGGTCCCTTGGAGGGGTGATTCCCCTCTGTCCCCCTCCCCCTGGAGATATGTTTTAGGTTGTAGCCCATGGTAGGGGCCAATGTCTGGGAGGAGATTGAGCCAGACAGCCCTTCAGCCAGCATGTGGCCAACAGCTGTGGGCAGCAGGACCAACAACTAACTCTTCAGCCTGCCAGTTCACCTTGGGGCCTCAGTTTAGCCAGGCGCCTAGCTGAAGCTGATCGGGAGGCCTGGATCTGCTGGAGCAGGATGTGGGAAGCAGGCCACTGCATGCAGCCTGGGGAGGGGCTGGGAGCCTGAAATCTAGTTTGTTGTGTGGCCTCAGGCAGGTCCTCTCCTTCTCTGGGCCTCAGATTCCCAATCTGGGAAGAGGGTAAGGATCTTCTATAAAGGCCCCTGTTTGCAGACTGCAGATGGAAAATAGAACCAAAGGTATTCAGGATTTCTGGAAACCAACGGGCCCAACCACATGCACCTTGTGCCATCTAATGGACAAAGAGGGAACTGTGGGAGGTCTCAAAACACCCGCTGTGTCAACCCCTGTGCAGAGCAGCAGAGCCACCCAGGGGCAGCAGGCAGTAACCAGGCAATCACAATATGAAGAAGCGGGGGCAGTGAGAAACATTCCAGTGATTGCTCCTGGTGGAGGAAATCAAGGGATTCTTCATAGAGGAAGTACTATTCAGGCAAAGCATGACACAGCCCAGAAGAAATGGAGAGAAGTGAATGAAGCAAATCAGAACTAGGGCATATATAGGGAGGAGCTCAATGCTGCGTGCTGGTGGGAGCTTGTGAGCCCTTGGCTGTATACATGTGTTGTATGTGTTCATACAGCAGGTGGCACCAGGGAGGTATGTGGAGTGTTACAGGCAGCCTCTCCCAACTAGGATTCTGGAGGTGGGGATGCTCAGAAGGAAGGGATGCCCCTAGCCCTTCCCCAACAAGCTTATTCTGGAACAGAGATATTGGGCAATCCCACAGGCACCCTCCCTGTAGGCCTCTTTTTTAAGGTACCAGCTATTCCCTCAACCCCTAGGCCATATACCCTCTTTGTAGCTGGACCAATCATCCTCCTGTTTTGTTTGTTTGTTTGTTTAAATTGAGAGGCAAGGAGGTAGAGAGACAGGCTCCCACATGCACCCTGACCAGGATCTACCCGGCAAGCCCCATATGGGGTGATGCTCTGCCCATCTGGGGCTGTTGCTCCTTTGCTTGGCAACCAAGCTATTTTAAAACCTGAGGTGAGGCCATGGTGCCATCCTCAGTGCCCAGGGCCAACTTGCTCAAATGAGCCATGGCTGCAGGAGGGGAAGAAAGAGAGATAGAGAAAGAGAGAGAGAAAGAAAAGAGGGAGGGATTGAGAAGCAGATGGTTGCTTCTCCTGTGTGCCTTGACCAGGAATCAAGCCTGGGACTTCCATATGCCAAGCCGATGCTCTACCGCTGAGCCAACCAGCCAGGGCCCTGTTTTATTCACAGAGGATTTAAATCTTGGGGTTTCTGTCTTCTCTTCCTCCAATTCCATCAGCATCCCACATGCCTTGGGTGCCCCCAGTCTCTCTCAGGTTCTTGTGCTTCTCCTGTCCTCATCTCAGCCACCCATCCTGCAAGTCACCAGCAATAAGGATGTGACCTTCTGTATCTCCATCCAGAACACTCCTTCCCCTGGGCACACTTCCTGCACTCAGTATTTCCACTGCCATAACTTTTCTCTCAGTGCTTTGAGCCTCCTTTTTTTCTTTGCCCAGCTTGGATCAAGGCCTAGTGCTATAGCTGGGCCCTTAAGGCACTGTCAGAGGCCTGTAGCCTGCACCTTCTGCAGCCCTGCTCTGCATTTTGTACCACCCCTTTCCAGCTTCACTGTGTTGTTCCCACCAGAACACAGGCCATTCCTTGATCCCCCTCTGTGGGTCAAATAAGTTTGCAAATATGATGTATATGTTTGCTCGCTTACAGTTTGCATTGGGTGTGGGGGACAGGCTGTAAGCTGGCAGGGTCCTCCTTATAGCCTAAAGCTTAGTTTTAAGACTAAGCCTTTCCCACCCTTTTAATACTAAAATCTTCTCAACACTAAGCTTTTCCCCGCACCCTTGACTGTTGCATGATGTGGGGTGGTGCACTCTCATGAGGAATCCCATTATACCTCAGATAAGTGACTTTGTATCAGAGACTTCCTTATTTGTATATTGGCTTAAAGGTTTTGATTTCTACACTATAAAATAAGGGAGACCAGGGGCTCTCTCTCTTTCTCTCTCAGTTCCTGAAATTAGCATTGCAGAGGAGAAGCAGCCAAGATGGCGGAGTGCTGAAGGAGAAGCCAGTTTGTGCAGAGAGAAGGAGATGGGAGACAGAGGTGAATAAGGCTGGTGAGTTAGAAACCTTTGATTCTAGGAAACTCAGATGAGTCAGTGGCTTTGGGAGCCCTGAAAGGAAAGGGAAGTGTTTTCCCACTGTGTGTATTTCTTGCCTGCTGGGTGTGAGCTAGGATTAAAGCTAATGGCCCACCAGTTCTTGCCTCCATTGTTTCATTACCGTCTGTCCGAATCAAACCTGAACCTGCGTTGGCCAGGCAGCTGTGATGGTGGCCGTGGCTACTGGCTTTACACCCTTCTTAAATGAGTTTCCCTGTACTCATCTCCCCTCGGCCCCCACCCATTTCTGTTCCCTGAGCATTTATAAAACTTCGCCAGTGTCCATACTCTCCATCTCTTATTTACCTTGCTCACTCCTTTGGTCCTCTCCAGCCAGGTTCCCATCCCACTGCTCCAACCAAACCCCTGTGTCCAGGTGGCCAAGTTTTCTAAGCCCAGAACCATCCACTGTCTTCCATGCCTCTTTCCTTCCCTCCTGGCTTTTGGGGCCCCTCACTTATCCAGGGTCTCTTCCACTTCATCAGACACATCTCTTCCCCAAGGCTGCCCATGTGGGACGCCTGGTGCACAGTCCTGGGCCACCTCTCTCTACACCCTCTCCCTGGAGTCTCATCCAAGAGCAGGGCTGGGAAACTTCTTATTCTGATGACACCTAAGTTTATAGGCCTCCCTCTGCCCTCTCACTTATCTCAAGCCTTGCTTTGACATTCCCACTGTTCTGTTCCAGAGGCATCTCAAATTTGACATGGACCAAGGACTCACCATCTCCCCAGTGATCATCGCGCCAGAATTGCATAACTTGAATCTAGTCCTGAGCAAACTCCAGACAAACTCAAATTGTGTGAGATTCTTTTTTTTTTTAATTTTTTTTATTTTATTCCTTTTAGAGAGGAGACAGACAGAGAGAGAGAGAGAGAGAGAGAGAGAGAAAGGGGAGAGGAGCTGGAAGCATCAACTCCCATATGTGCCTTGACCAGACCAGTACAGGGTTTTGAACTGGCGACCTCAGTGTTCCCAGGTCGGCGCTTTATCCACTGCGCCACCACAGGTCAGGTAAATTGTGTGAGATTCTACAAAACAACTGGCCTTCATGCTTCAAGTGTCAGGGTCACGAAAGATGAGGAAAGACTGAGAAACTGACACAGATTGGAGAAGAGTAAGTGGACAGGATGACGAGACACGGTGTGTGATCTTGGGTTGGATCCTGATCCAGGAAAAGGACTTCAGTAGGGCAAATGGCAAATGTGAGTGAAATTGGCGGATGAGTTAATAGTGGCCTCGGTTTGCTCATTTTCCTGTGGCTATATAAGATGATAACATTTGGGGAAGCTGGGTGAAGTACAAATGGGAATTCTTTGTACTTTTTTGCAAGTCTGGAATTTTAAAATTTAAATTTAAAAATTTAAAAATATCTAAAGGAGCCTGACCAGGCAGTGGCGCAGTGGATAGAGCGTTGGACTGGGAAGTGGAGGAACCAGATTTGAGACCCCGAGGTCGCCAGCTTGAGAGTGGGCTCATCCGGCTTGAGCAAGGCTCACCAGCTTGAGCCCAAGGTTGTTGGCTTGAGCCCAAGGCTTGAGCAAGGGGTCGCTCAGTCTGCTGTAGCCCCCTGGTTAAGGCACATATTGAGATAAGAAACCTCCCTTTTACTGAGAGGCTTAAAAGGCATTTTATGATTTAGGCCAAGTGTTCAGAGAGATTTTGTAAATATGATTTTTTTTTTTTTAATTTATTTTATTTTTATTTTATTCATTTTAGAGAGGAGACACAGAGTAAGAGAGAGAGAGAAAGAGAGAAAGGGGGGAGGAGCTGGAAGCATCAACTCCCATATGTGCCTTGACCAGACCAGTGCAGGTTTTGAACTGGCGACCTCAGTGTTCCCAGGTCGACACTTTATCCACTGCACCACCACAGGTCAGGCTGTAAATATGATTTTTATACTTGTGTGTGATTTACACCAGCTCAAGATGGCTGATTGCATTCCTGCTTAGGAAAGGCTATTATACAGTATTGTAAATGGAGAGGTTTTTGTACTAGAAGGTTTTGAATGGAAGGAGCAAGGAGACTCAGACTCCCTCCCTTCCCCACACCTATGAGGAAGAAGGTTAAACAGGCAGGAATGCGGGAGAAAGAAGGGAGATTTGAATAGCCCTTTCCTCTCCCCTTTCTTTCTCCATAATAGGCGATTTACAAACGCTTATCCTCTGACATCATGTAAGCCCCCTCCCATCTCGAAATCATGTGATTGACATATATGTTCCTCCAGACAAAGGAATCACGAGATCCATTTATGTGAACTTGTGTTCTGTAAAGGGTATATAAGATGTAAGAAATCTGATTTCGGGAGCACATGTCTTTGGAACCACAGGCCCCATGTGCTCCGCTGGCTTTAATAAATTCTCTTTTCCCTCTTATACAGTTGTCTGAGTGTCTATCCTCCATTGGGTTGCTTTCCTGCAACAATATGAGAAAGCAATCAATGAACAACTAAGGTGCCGCAACAAAGAAATGATGCTTCTCATCTCTTTCCTTTCCTGTCTGTCTGTCCCTATCTGTCCCTCTCTCTGTCTCTGTCACAAGAAAATAAATCTAAAGGAGAAAAGGAACTTCCACTTTCCAATACTCCACCACCGAGAACCTGTGCCTTCCCCAGGCTTCCATATTTTGGGAAACAGCAGCTTCATCCTTGATATGAAAGATCATCCTTGACTCCTTTCTTCTCACACCTCACATTCAGTCTTTCTAGCTCCAAAACATGCCCTGAATCTGTGCATGCACCTCTCTCCACCCTTCTCACCCTGCTGAGCTGAGAGCCACCAGCCCTTCTCACCCTAAGGCTGCTGGGGCTGGTGCCTGGCCCAACACTGCCTTTCTGCTCCTAAGATGCTCCAGTTTATCCCCATGCCCTCCAGTGGCTGGTTCTCTGTGGTTCTTCAGGTCTCAGCCCAGTGCCACCTCCTCCAGGGAGCCTTCCTGGACCACTTTATCCATAGCTACCACATGTATACAATCCTTATTCAAGACTGTGCTGGTTTCCATACTGCACTCATTTTCCTCTTTGTCTTCCTGTTAATGTGAATTCCATTGGTGACTAGGCTTCTCTCTGAAGGGTCCCAGCATCCAACCAGTGCCAGGTACATGCATGGTAAGGGTGACTAAACCCATGAAATGGTGCACTGGTTGAAGGTGCTGCCCACTGTAGCCCTCTCTCCTCCCCTGAGAGGTCATCATTCTTGGGGGCACGTGTGGGTCCTTGAATTCTTCAGCTCCCAAAGGCGGGCCTGGAAGGACCCAATCCTCTCCCCTCAGGTCTCTTTAGGGTCTCCTGCCAGCTGTGGCCTCCACTAGAGGCATCCCCAGAATTCCGAGACTGCCTCTGGAATGCTGGGCCTGTCTGAGGAACGCCAAGGCTGGGGCACAGGTGGGGAGGCTATAGACTGGGGGCGTGGAGCAACGACAGCTGCTGACATTCTGGCTGGAGCCTACACACCATAGCAGCTGTCCCTCCTGCAAGCACAACCACTCATACCTCCCAAGACCTGTCACTCTTCCAGCTGCAGCTCTGGCCTGGACACCCCAACCAAGTTGAGAGCCATCAGTCCTTGAGCCTCCACTCCCTGCCAGGGAGGAAAAGTGGATTGCTGCAGCCTCTGAAGTTTGAGAAAACTGGGAATTATTCCCACATGGGCCTGGTTCACCAGACAGAGCCCTCACTGGGAGCCACATGGTTCTGCTCTCCCCCAGACTCTGTGGATGACCTTTACAGGTCCTTGTACCTCTCTGGGCCCCAAGGTCCTCAACCTGGCACATGGGTGAGGGAAGGTAGAGTAAACAATATACCCCTTGGTCCCTGGGAGTCTATGTTCCCAAAGGGAAATGTGAGTGGCAGATGGACTATGGCTACAGACCCACTGGGCCTTGTGCCCAGCCAAAGCCAAGCTGGAGCTGCTATTATTTCTCCTTCCAAGTACAGGACACCCCTGTCCAGCTGCCAACTGACTGATACAAGCCATGACCCCCAGGAGCTTGTGAAATGCAGATTCCTGGGCCATCATAAACTCCAGAGGCTGAATCGCTGGAAATGGGGCTTGGGCATCAGCAGTTAAAGAAAGGAAGCAGCAGCCCTGACCTGTGGTGGCGCAGTGGATAAAGCGTCAACCCGGGAACACTGAGGTCACCAGGTCAAAACCTTGCACTGGCCTGGTCAAGGCACATATGGGAGTTGATGCTTCCAGCTCCTCCCCCCTTTCTCTTTCTCTCTCTCACTCCCACTCTGTGTCTCCTCTGTAAAATGAATAAGAAAGAAAGCAGCAGGGTATGCAGCATGGTAGACTCTGATCTAACCTGACCCCTCTTATAGAAGGCAGTGTGGGGCCCTGGTCGCTTGGCTCAGTGGTAGAGCATTGGTCTGGTGTGTGGAAGGCCCAGGTTCAATTCCCAGCCAGGGCACACAGAAGTGCCCATCTGCTTCTCCACCCTTCCCCCTCTCCATCTCTCTCTTCCACTATTGCAGCCAAGGCTCCATTGGAGCAAAGTTGGCCTGGGCCCTGAGGATGGCTCCATGGCCTCCACCTCAGGTGCTAGAATGGCTTCGGTTGCAACAGAGCAACGCCCCGATGGGCAGAGCATCGCCCCCTAGTGGGCTTGCTGAGTGCATTCCAGTCGGGCACATATGGCAGTCTGTCTCTCTGCCTCCTGCTTTTCACATCCCAAAAATACAAAATCAAATAAAAATAGAAGGCAGTGTTCAGGGGTGTTAGAGCACAGGCTCTGGAATAGAGACAGTTTGGTCCTCAGGGCAGGAGTCAACACTGGCTGGCAAAATGTCCACAGCCCTTGGGAAGGAAAGCCAGACACCACACCTCCAGGGAGCAGGACTTTATTTGCATTCCCTAGGACAGGGCTGGGGAGGGAAGCAGGAGAACCCTCGGTCAAGGAAAGGGCCAGAATCACATCCTGTGGACCCCAGTTCCCTGCGCCAGGGCCCAGCTGGAGTTGGAAGGTAGCAAATGCAGCTCTGAGTGATGGTCAGCATCTACTCCACCCCCTTCATGAACTCCAGAAATTCTGTAGAGAGAAGGGAAGGCAGGTCAGAGATGGGGGCCATCAGGGCACGGGCAGCAGGAGACCCAGTGTGCCACCCCTCACCATCATAGTCGATGCGGCCATCGTTGTTCTTGTCGCCATCCTTCATGAGCTCCTCAATGTCATCTTCCGTGATGGTCTCACCTGTAGCCTGAAGCATCACCTTCAGCTCATCCAGATCAATGTAGCCGTCGGCATTTCTGCAGGGAGTAGGAGCCAAGGGGAGGTCTCAGAGCCTACGACAGGGGCCAGGGTGAGGGAGAGGCAGCCCCGCTCACAATCCAGGAGGGAGAGGAGGGCTGCTGGGAGATGAGGCAGCCCACTTCCCCACTGCATAGAAAAGGAGAATGAGGCCTGGAGGTCATAAGACTGTCCCTTTCCCCAGCTCTGACAGAGTTGGGGTCAGAGGTCAAGGGTCACACTTACTTGTCAAACATGCGAAAGAGGTCAGATAGCTCCTCCTCAGACTTCCCTTTACTGTCATCCTTCATGCACCGAACCATCATGACCAAGAACTCATCAAAATCCACTGTGCCACTGCCTGAGGGGTGGAAGGCATGGCCATTAGAGAGGGACGCTTAGAACATCTGGCACCATCCTTGACCCTGGTGTTCTTACTACATCACCAACTCCACAAGGCAAGATGGCTACTATACCCATTTTACATGAGATGACCGAGGCTCAGAGAGACTAAATAGCTCCTTCAAGAACACAGACAGGGTCATGAGTGACTAAGCCAGGATTCGGGTCCCCAGTGACCTGGGGGTGCTATGGGCATGGGGGTGAGGGGTCAGAGGGGTTTACCATCTTCGTCCACCTCATCAATCATCTCCTGCAGCTCCTCGGGTGTGGGGTTCTGGCCCAGCATCCTCATCACCTTGCCCAGTTCCTTGGTGCTGATGCAGCCATCCTCAGCGCCCAGCACGAAGATGTCAAAGGCTGCTTTGAACTCTGTGTCCGAGGGGGAAGATGAAGCAGAGTGGCCAGGGCTCAGCAGCCAGGACGCCAGAAGGCCAGAACCCTGGGGCCACCTGCTAACCTGCCCACCTCAAAGGTCACAGCGAGAGACCCAAGCCTCTGGCCTCTAGTCTGAGGTGTTCTTGCTCCCCCAGCCAGCCCTGCTGTCTCCCTTTATCTGTGTTGGGCACTCACCATTTTTCTGTTCTTCTGTCAGCTGCTCTACCTAGAAAGGAAAAGAGGCCTCAGGACTCAGGTTCTAGCTACTGCTGAGCAAACCAGCCCATTCCACAGGTAACATGACTGAAGCAAGAGGCAGGTCACAAAGCAGAGGCCTCAGTCTTCCCTTGCTGCCCCCAAGCCCTGCGGTGACCCAGCTGGCCTCATGGAGACTGGGCGAGAGTTAGGTAGGCACCCCCTCCAGGGCCAAGGTGACCCTGAGTAACAATAGTCAGTGACCACTCAATGCCCCATCTGCCTCCCTGCTGAAACCCAAGCTGGGTGGCCTGAGGGACAGCTGTCTCTCAGGTTGGAACAACAAAATCAGTGTGGGGGCAGGTAAAGCCACTCACTGTAACCTGACCAGGGTGGCCACTGGGCTATTTTTAACGGGGAACAAAGTTAAACCTGGTGATTGTTCCGGGAACTCGGGAACTCGGGGCATGCAGGAGGTGGAGCAGTGTTATCTGGCCCCCTGGCCTGCTGGTGCCTCAGGAGCCAAAATTAGTCCCCAGCCCTGCTAGGCCTTGTATGGGCATGGGCAAAGGGCTGCTCCCCAGCTTCATGGACTCCTGCTGGATAGGTAGGGGCCCCCCCATAGCCAGCTGAGGCATTTCCCTGACAAGCAGTGGGGCCACAATTATGGGGCTGAGGGGTTCCTTTGGGGACAGCTGCCTGTGCCAGATGTCCTTGTCTCTGGGGTATAAGGAAGTCAGCAAACTACCTCTCCCCTCCGGAGATGGAATAGCATCTAAAGCTCCTCAGTGACCCCAGAAGGTTGTAGGGGCTTGTGGTGACCACTCTCCAGCCTTAATCCCCAGCTAAGCCATTGAGCCGAGCCTGCTAGGCCAGACAGAGGGGGGCTTCTGCCTCTGTTCCTTCTTCTGGACTCCCCCCATACCCAGTCCTTCCCTGCCTGCCTCAAACTTCAAAGCCCCTTCCCCAGCTCAGGATTTGGCTCTAAAGCCCCCTCCTCACAACCCCTGTCACCCCCCCACACCCCCAACCACACACAGCATCTTCAGCCAGCCCAGGAACCGGGGACTGTGAGAGTGTGAGAAACAGAAATAAAGGGCAGAAATGGGTATGGGGACAAGGAGACAGTGACAGAGACTCAGAGACAGCTCAGAACAAAAAGATGAAAAGACACCGAGAAAGGCAAAGATCCAGAGATCAAAGACACACATGCAAAGAGAGGTGGTAGAGACAGGCTACAGACACTTGGAGACAGAGGCAGACATGGTGCTGAAAGGTATGACTTCCTCCTCCACTCTGACAGCTCCTCTCCAACCCCCGAATCCCTCACCCCTTCCACACCTCAGAACACCAGACCCACTGTTCCCTTGAGGGCCTGGGCTGAAACTATGCAGGTCCTCTTCTGGGTCCCTACCACCTCCCTGAGGTGACCTTGTCCCCCCATCCTGCTCTGAGTGTGAGTCCCCAGTAGGCCCACCCATCCCAGTCTCTTACCGCAGCCTTGTAGATGTCATCCATGTTTTCGGCTCAGAGGGCAGGCTGCTGGGGTTGCCAGGAGGCCCTGGGCTTAAATAGCCCTGCAGGCTGCATTCCTGGCCCAGCCCACCCCTGCGTGTAGCATCCTCCACCCCTCCCCTGGCCCTGGTGATCTCAGGCTGGCCTGAGTCCTTGTCCTCTGTCCAGGGCAGGAAGATGAAGGGCTATAAGGACCAAGTCTATTTCTCTTTGTTCCCCTACATTCCCCAGGGGACTCTCTGGAAAGTTTTCTTGAATGAATGAAAACAGAGAATAGAACAGGACAGGAACTACAAAACTTGGGGCCCAGGCCAGTCCCCTACACACAGAAGCTCAAAAACCCATCCAATCAGGGAGGTGAATGCTATTATTCCCACTTTTCAGATAAGGGAACAGAGGCTCCTGGAGGGGTGGTAACTTGTCAAAAGTCTGGCTGACTTGGCAGCCGCTGCCATAACTTCTTTGCAGTGGGGGACAGCTGTATGCAAGGATAGGCTTGTATAGAGCCTTCCTAAGGGAAGTCTCTAATGCTAAACTCAGAGTACAGTGCTGTGGAACTGGTGGAGAAGTCACTGACCCACCTTAGGACAGAGTCGTCTGGAACCCTCAGCCAGGGGTGCCAAGAGGGGCCACACCCTAAACTTCTCATTTCATTCCAGCAGTACCAGCTCTGTCTGGGCTTAGGTCAGCTGCATTCAGTCATTCAACAAACACATGTACAGATAGATGCCCATCTATGCCCTACTCTCCCCTTTCTTCCCCTCCAGCTGGATTATCACCTCCTCCTTCCAGGTGTGGGTCTTCCCTTGGGTTAGGGCTCTGTCTCTGTGCTTCCCATTCCAGCACTGTGGTTCCTGGGTCCACAGAAAGTCTGTGCGTCCCTCATTTCGAGCTCCGGTAGGACCCCATCTGGTTGTCTTGTGCCCAACAGCCAGCACGTATGCCTTCCTTTCATCTTCACTGCGCCCCTCCCCCCCCCATACTGAATCCCCTCTATATAACCACACCAGCACCCTGCCTTGCAAAACAGGGCACTGCTTGGATTGCCTACTCAATTCTCCAGCAGCCCATGTGACAAAGGACATCGAGTCTTGCAGAGGTTAACTGGTCCCGAGTTACTGTTATATCTTCTTAATCCTACCGTGCCCTACAGAGAATGAGCCCAAGAGCACGGTGAGGGGTGATTACTTCCTCCCTTTTCCAGAGGGGCAGACTGAGGCCAGGAGGAGAAGTGACTTGCTTCAGGTATTCAGAGAGGTGCCAGGCCTTCTGTCCTCACTCCTGGGCACCGAAAGGTATTGTTCAATGGTACCCGCCACCGGCCTCGGCTTCCCCCTGGCAAGGAGAGCGGCGGGCGGCGGAAAGCTGGTATACATTAAACTAGCGAAAAGGCCCATCCGGCTTGCGCACGCGCGCCTCGTCAGGTTGCTGTCGATTATGCGCGAGGGGTGGAGCGAAAGTGCGAGGAAGTGGTTGGGCCAAGATGGCGGCGCAGCGCGCGAGGGGGGCGGAGGCGGAGGCGGGGGCCCGTGGGGGCGGTGGGGCGGTGGGACGCTGACCCCGCCCCTGCCGCTGTCTGTCTGCGCCCGGCGGCCGCGGAGCCCGGAACATGGCGACCACCGCTCATAGCTTCGGGCTGGAGCGGGAGGCCGAACCGGCCAAGGAGGCGCGCGTCGTGGGCTCAGAGCTCGTGGACACGTACACGGTGTGCTGGGGGCGCGGGCGTCCGAACCGAGGGTGGCGGCTGGAACCCGGACTCCGAGTCATGGGATTGGGAGGTCTGGGCTCCGCGATCGGGGAGAAATGGGTAGGGGGCCAGCGATTTCGAGGAAGGTGCCTGGTATAGGGGTGTCTGGGGAAGAACTCTGGGCCCCGTAGGTCCGGGAAGAGCCCCAGGTTTGGGAAGGGGTACGCGTTCAGGAAAGGTGGCTAGGGTTGGGAAGGATGTAGGAATAAAGAGAATCTGGGGAGGAGAGGACTATAAATGAGGAGGAGGCGCCTCCAGATCCTCTAGGCCTGGAGGGGGACCAGCCTGGGAGGATAAGACAGGGGGTCCCGGAGGAGGAGGAATTCTGGAGGGGGTGTCTGATGGATGGCATTAGGGGAACCCCGCAGGCCATGGAGAGGGGGCGGGGCCTTGATCTGGGGAGCTTGGGGTCGCAGTTGAGATTTGCTCCAGAAGTGAGACGGAATTGGGGCCCCTGAGTCCTGGGGGCCCGGCAGAGACAAGAATGCGGGAGAGGTGGAGCCCAGACACGGGGGAATTGAATATACAAGACCCAGGAACCTTATGGATCTTCATGGCTTTGGGAGCAAGTTGGGGGCAGCAAAGGCTCTCCCCTCGCAATACACCAACGCACACTAGGCCATTGGAGAGACAGACGATAGAAAATGATGGAGTGGTAGGGCCTCCTGGTCTGGATAAGGTTGAACGCCAAGCCTATGGACCTGATAGGCTGCCTGGGGTGGGGGCTTACTGAGCATCTCCCAGCCTGCTGTCCTTTGTTCCCAGAGGGTGGGGGGCTTTGGCCCTGCCTTCGCCCCACCCCCTTGGCTTTCATTCTAACCCTCCTCCGGAGGGTCATTCTTCTGGCTTTCTCCTTTCTTGAGCGGAAAGTGGGGAGGGAAGCTGCGAGGCTGAAAAGAGAGGCTGAGGGCGGATCCTGGAGCAACAGGCCAGCCCTGGAGAAATGGCTGCTCCTCCGTGGAGGCTTCAGCTGAGTTGATTATTCTCTTTCCCTTTTCCTGCTTGCTGCAGAGAGGGGCGGGGCAGTAGGACCTGGGGTCCTCCTCTTGTAGAGGGTTGAGGTCTCTAAGCCAATGGCTGATTGGCCATCACCCATGGGCTGCATTCAGCTTGGAGGATCCGCCCAAAAAAGCTCTTTTTTATTCCACAGGGCTGAGCCCCTCCTTTGAATGGGTGGGTGTGGGAGAGGTGGGTGATCTGGGCCTATTTACCATTTTGTCTCCAGCTGTGCTGAATTGAATATTATTAATACACCTATCTTTTCACTGAACACTTGCTGCATGTCAGGCCCTGTACAAAGCGTTTGCATGCATTACCTTATTTAATTCTTAAACCTATCATATTTTAAAATGGAAGAACTGAAGCTCAATGAAAACCAGGCTCCCGGTCAGTTACATAAGTGACTCATTTATAAGCCACAACCAGGAAGTGGCAGCAGGTTTTGAACCCACATCTTTGTTGACTCCGGGGCCCAGTCCTCTAAACACTTAAGTCATTTTGCCTTCTGTTAGGGCTTAATGGTCCATCACCATCCTTTCCCTCACCCCCTACCCCTCCCGCCCCTAATCAGCTTCTTGGTGCTTTGAATCTTGGCTCAGCAGCAGAAATCGCAGCTATTAACCACCTGGAAGGGTTGGAAAAAAGCTTGTTTCCAGGATATATGCAAGACACCTAGGAAAAAGACAGCAGAAAACCTGGCCCTGTTCTGCTTCCCTCAGAAGGCGTGGCCTTACCTGAATTATCTGGAAAATGGAGGCAAAAATACTAAAGAAATGACTTGATAGAAGTCACCTTTTCCATTCCTTGCTGTTGGATAGAGCCACAGGCTTATCCTGTGTGCTTGCCAGATCCAGTGCTGGGGCCATGGAGGAGGCCATGGAGGTACAGAGGCTGGTGGGCAAGGAAAGAGCCTAACTTTGGCCTGGGAGTTGAGAGGGCCTGGGTGTTCTGCAGCTATTGCTGGAGGTGGCTCAGGGCTCTCCTTGTTACCAACTTGGCAAGGGCTGGCTGTTTTTCTTTTTAGGTTTACATCATCCAGGTCACTGATGGCAGCCATGAATGGACAGTCAAACACCGTTACAGCGACTTCCATGACCTGCATGAAAAGGTGATGAGAGTTGGGGGACGTGGTCTCAGGGCTTGGGGCCTTTCAGTTCAAATTCTCATTGTGCCACATAGTTTTTTGTTTTGTTTTTCTTTTTTTAATAAATTTCTTTTTATTTTATTCATTTTAGAGAGGAGACAGTGAGAGAGAGAGAGAGAGAAAGGGGGGAGGAGCTGGAAGCATCAACTCCCATATGTGCCTTGACCAGACCAGTGCAGGGTTTTGAACTGACGACCTCAGTGTTCCCAGGTCGATGCTTTATCCACTGCGCCACCACAGGTCAGGCCTAGTAGTTTTTAGGATAAAGCAGACTTCATGCCTATAGCATTCTTTAATAACCAGTTTGTTAATTTAACTGGCAAAAAAAACCCTGGTGGTCCCTGGAAGTTCAACCCTAGCATGAGACAGTGTGCAAGGAGCATATCTGAACTTCATTTTTATGATCACCTGTCCTATCTGACCTGTGATGGCGCAGTGGATAAACTGTTGACCTGGAATGCTGAGGTCACCGGTTCAAATCCTGGGCTTGCCTCGTCAAGGCACATATGGGAGTTGATGCTTCCTGCTCCTCCCCCTGTTCTCTCTATCTTTTTCCTCTCTCTCTCTCTAAAAAAATGAATGAATAAAATCTAAAAACAAAAACAAAGATCACCTGTCCTAGCTTGGATGTGAGATGCTGGGACAATTTCCTAGGGAGGGAACAAGTTTGAACTGCTTCAACATGACTATAGCTATTCCATTGCCTGTACTTTAAAACTGGGCTGTGATTTCATCTCTTTCTTTGCTTTTGGAAAGAAATACGTATCTTTGTCTGGGCCATTGCCCTGATTGCATTTCATCTTGTTTGGAGAAAATTGTAATTTGGGGGGCCTGGAGGTCTTTTCTAAATGTCTCCAGATGGAGTTCCCTATCTGGAATTGTGTTGGTATTTCTAATAACTAACTGAACTTGATGAAGCCAAGCCCAGGTACACTGGTTTGATCACTAACCCAGGTGTACCTGCCACAAGGGACAGGGGAAGTCATGAAAAGCACCTGCCCTCAGAAACTCTTGGTCTGTGGTTGACATACTTATGTTTTCTTACAGCTTGTTGCAGAGAAGAAGATTGATAAAAATCTGCTTCCACCAAAAAAGATAATTGGGAAAAACTCAAGAAGCTTGGTAGAAAAGAGGGAAAAGGATTTGGAGATCTACCTCCAGACACTCCTGGCCGCCTTCCCTGGCGTGGCCCCCAGAGTGCTGGCCCACTTCTTGCATTTTCAGTTCTATGTAAGTTCCTCTCAGGGTTTTGTTTTTGCCTGCAAGCCCACAACCACCCGAGTTCAAGGCAGCTTTGAGGAAAGGTGGGCTGCAGTTTGATCCTGAGGTTAGAGATCGAGGAACATCACCCTGGTGGGAATGGGGTGTGGGTAGAAGCATGTTCATTGATTGATTTGCCCGACAGACTGTGACTTCAGAGAGGCTTTCCTCCACCACAGAGCATTTTGTTTGGAAAACAGCCTATGGGTGTTTAAGCCAGGTTTCCAGCCAATTGGGTGGAGGTAGATTAGAAACAGCTAACACCTGGCAGAGACTAATGTTGAGTTGTTGGATCACAGATCAGGACTCACTAAGGGGTGAGGTTGCACTGGCAGAATTGCCATTTTGGGGCACTGTCAGGATGTGAGGTGTGAGTGAGCATAGGTCGCTTCCTCTGAGGGGGGTGTATGTCGTGGAGCAGCTCTGCCCGCTTCTGAACATAAAGGAGAAGCTTTCATGACCTCTGGTGACAGGATGAGCTGTCAGACTTCAAGGAGGGAAGTTTGGCAGTGTAAAACCAAAACATTAAAATTAACTAACAATTTCACTTCTTAGAATTTATTCTAAGGAAACAAGTTAGGAAACTGTGGGAAGGATTTAGGTGCAAAGATAGTCATTCCAGGATTGTAGCAAGATCGTGAAAATAATCAAAAGTACAACAGGAGGTGATTAAAAAATCAAAATACAACCAGATAATTCGATATTCTGCTGGAAAAATGATGGTGTGGCTGTGGATTTGTTGGAAAGGAAAATAAGTATATTACTCTGTGAAAAGAGCAGGCTGTTAAATGGTATATAGAGTATGGTCCCATTTAATTAAAAAAGAGTTTATGTGAGTGTACAGTGTGTCTGTAAAGTCATGGTGCACTTTTGACCTGTGACCAGTCAAAAGTATTTGTCTAGGAAAATTCTAGAAGGTTATACACCAAAATAGTAGTGGTTATCTCTGGGTGAGAGATTTTTGAATAATTTACATTTAATTGTTTTCTCTTCATGTGATAAAGATAGGAAAGAATTCATTCCCTTTTCAAGCTTACCTTTTAGGAACAGACTTAGGGGAATGTGGTCTTAAAGACCCAAACATCCTTAAAATACAACTTTTCTTGAAGTATTTTGAGAGTAAGACAGCTCAGCCTTTCTTTTGGTGCTAGATCGAGCCTGGACATTTGGTAATAGCACTAGTGTGGGGTCACTAAGCTTGGAGGGAACATGTGGGGAAAAGGGTGGCAGTTACAGATGGGATAGGATATATAGATAAGGTTTGGATTTTATTCAGCATATACCAGCAGTATACATATATGTAGTTAGCAGCAGTTTCCGGGGGCAGATATTGTTTTGCATTTTATTTTCTGGTGTGAGAAAAAACAGACAAGCTACTGGTTAGTATTTTAAGAAATACTGGGGGGAAAAAAAGAAATACTGTACTTTATGAAATCTTTGATGAGCTATTTAGGGGTAAAAGTTGATAAGCAGCCCTTGGAAAGTATGATTCATTACCTAAGACCTGGGTCTTTGCAGAAGTAGTCTTTCTGGCTGCCTTGGGTTTGCTCACCTTTGAGCATGCATGGAAAGGCTTGCACTACTCTTTGGAAATACGTCTGCCTGAAATGGGCCTGGGGTCGGCCCACATGTGTGGTTCTGGTTTGAGTCATGCTCTACTGCTTGGAGCAGTATGGACCTATTTGAAATTACTATTGTCAAACAGGCCCCTGGGTTACATAAATCCAGAGAGTTAAAAAAAGTAATTGGCCCTTCATTCAATTAAATCAAGGTTTCTCAACCTTGGCACTATTGACATTTAGAGCTGGAAATTTGTAGAGGTGTTCTGTGCATCTCTGGCCTCTACCCACTAGATGCCAGTAGCACCCCCCCCCCCCCAGTAATCCCAACCAAAAAATGTCTGCAGACTTTGCCAAATATCCCCCCAAGGGGCAAAATTGCACCTGATCTGGAACCACTAGATTAGATCTTCAAATGAGTTTGCCCAAACAGGGCCTAAGGATTTGTCTTCCTTTTCAACAGTCTGGGAGCTCTTAAAGAATGTTTCTCTTAACTTCTGTCCCACCTGTGTCTTATCTGAAATTCTTCCAGCATGTTCCACCTCTTGTGGGACTGACATTAGACAGGGTGGACCCAGAGAACCTTATTTGGCTGAGGTGTGGATTAAAAAAAAAAATTATTTAGTGAGGAGAGAGAGAGGGAAGGTAGGGAGGAGCAGGAAGGATCAACTCCCCTATGTGTCTTGACCAGGTGAGCCCAGGGTTTTGAACCAGCAACCTCAGCGTCCCAGGTTGACACTTTATCCACTGTGCCACCACAGGTCAGGCCTGGATTTCTCTTTTTTAATTGAGACATAATTCACATACCGAAAAATTTCACTCTTTAAAGGTGTATAAGTACCTAGTTTTTGGTATATTCACAAACTTGTGCCTCTGTCACCAATATCTAATTCCAAAACATTCATCATCCCCAAGAAGAACACTGTACCCGTTAGCAGTCATTTCCCATCCTGCCCTGCCCCTAGCAATCACTGACCTATACTTTCTGTCTCTGTGGTTTTATATAAATGGAATTGTATAATGCATGGCCTTTGTGCCTGGCTCCTTTAACTTAGCATAATGTTGTTTTCAAGGTCCTTTCGTATTGTAGCATAAATCAGTTCTTCATTGCTTTTATGCACTAAACAGTTTATTGTTTGGATATAGCACATTTTGTTATCCATTCATCAGTTGATAAACATTTGCATTATTTCCACTTGTGGGCTATTATGAATAATGCTGCTATGAACATTCATGTAAAAGTTTTTGTGTGTACATGTTTCCCACATGTACTGTGTACTATGTTTAAGTACATAGTAAGAGTGGAATCACTGAATCATGGTAACTGTTTAATTTTTTGAGGAACTACCAAATGTTTTTTCATAGCAGCTGCACCATTTTACATTCACACCAACAATGTATACATTCTTATTGCCCACATCTTAGTCAACACTTGTTCCTATCTATTTTTTTGATAGCCATCCTAGTGGGTGTGAAGAATCTTATTGGGGTTTTTATTTGCACCTAAAGACTAATGATGTTGAGCCTTTTTTCATATGCTTGACCGTTTGCATATCTTTTGGAGAAATGTATTCAAATCCTTTGCACTTCTAAAAATCAGGTTCCTTGTCTTTTTGTTGTTGAGCTGTATAGTTCTTTATATATTTTGGATATTAGACCCTTGCCAGAAATGTGATATGCAAATATTTTTTCCACTTGTGTGGATTGTTTCTTTTTCTTTCCATTTTTCTTTTTTATTTATTAATTTTAGTGAGAAAGGGAGGGAGGAAGAGAAAGAGAGACAGGAACATTTATCTGTTCCTGTATGTGCCCTGACCGGGAATTGAACTGGCAAGCTCTGTGCTTCGGCATGGCACTCTAACCAACCGACCTCTGTGGCTAGACCTGTCTTTTCATTTTTTGATAGTGCCCTTTGAAACAAAATTTTAGGTTTTGGTGAAGTTTATTTTATCTTTTCTCCCCACCACCACTTTGGTGTCATATCTTGCCTAAGCCAAGGTTATAAAGATTTACAACTATGTTTTCGTCTATAAATTTTAAAGTTTTAACTCTTATGTTTATGTCTTTGATCCACTTTGAGTTGTATGTGGTGTGAGGTAGGGATCCAATTTTATTCTTTTGCAGTGTGGACTCTACTGGCAAGGAAAGAAAGCATTCTTGCTTTCCCAGCCAATTCTGGATGGGGGCTGATGCAGCCGTGGGTTGCAGTGAGAGGGCACTGAGCCTGTTGCTATGCTGTGTCTCTTCAGATAGCTGTGCCCCATATTCCTGGACCCTAAATGACAGACCTCATCCCAGAACTCTAAAGCAGAGGTTTCCAAATTCAGTGAAGTGGAATCCCAGGGAGAATTTCAGCGCCCGATTTTGGGGTAGGATGTCTAACTGTGGATTTGGGAGGCAGGCTGAGCCAGGTTTATCTTTTAGCCCAGCTGCTTCCAAATCAGGTTTCTAACCTCTGTGTGTCTCAGTTCCTCTTATGATCTGGAGGTTCATGGCTCTGGTTTTTGAGGATTGTAGGAGACAGTGCAATGAGGATAGAGGGTCTAAAAGAGCAATGGCCTATGGCAGGGCACACCAGGTGCCAGCCAGTACTGGCTGTCCTGGCAAGGAGAGCCTTTTTTCACAGGTGGCATTTATTTCATTTTCTTATTTTAAAGTTGGATAGGACAAAGACACTTTTTTTTCTTAAGTGAAAAGTGGGGAGGCAAAGAGACAAGCGCCCTGACCTGAATCCAACAGACAACCCCCCTATGGGGAGATGCTCTGCCCATCTGGGGCCACTGCTCTGTTGCTTGGCAACTGAGCTTTTCTATTTTAGGGCCTGAGGCAAGGCTCATGGAGCCATCTTCAGTGCCCTGGGCCAATTTGCTCCAACCAAGCAATGGCTGCATTAGGGGAAGACAGAGAGAGGGAGGAGGGAGAGGGGGAGGGGTGGAAAAGCAGATGGTCGCTTCTCCTGTGTGCCCTGACTGGGAATCGAACCCGTTACTTCCACACATCAGGCTGACGCTCTGCTATTGAGCAAACCAACCAGGGCCAAAGACGCTTTTTGAAATTGGAAATTAGGACCTATGATGGACCTGTATCTTCATACCAGTCGTAGCATTCCTATCCATCATTTGTTTCAGTTGCAAAGTACTGAGGCTGTAAATGATAACAGATTTCTTTGTAACTTACAGTCTTAGAGCTCTCTTCAGTTAAAATTTAGTCTTGAATCCCTCAATAGGGAATTTTTACTTAAAGTTGAGTGGCTCTAATACACCTGATTCCTGCTAGAATGCCTCATTGCAGACATGAAATGAAAGAGGGACACACACAAGTGCATATGTATGTGAACCACACAGTGTTGTATAACTGAGTCACTCGTTGATGCCCCATTGATAAGCACTCTGCTCAAGTGTGTGCCAAGCAAGGGCATTGTGCTGGCCTGGGATTATGCATTGAATGGTGGCATGTGTGTTGTGGGGTGTAGTTGATCATGGGGCTCCGTATGTGTAGATTTGCTTGATCGGAATGGTAGTCGCAGAGCCATGGCCCAACTAGTCTCTGGTGTTTGTGTGCAGCTCACACTGATGCCTAACGCTGCACACCAGCATATGATCCTGGCAGAAACCTGATCAGTTGGTCTATATTACATTTGGGGATGGGTGTTTTTATTTATTTTATTTTTATTTTATTTTTTACATGGACAGAGAGAGAGTCAGAGAGAGGGATAGACAGACAGGAATGGAGAGAGATGAGAAGCATCAATCATCAGTTTTTCGTTGCAACACCTTAGTTGTTTATTGATTGCTTTCTCATATGTGCCTTGACCGCGGGCCTTCAGCAGACCGAGTAACCCCTTGCTCAAGCTAGCGACCTTGGGTCCAAGCTGGCGAGCTTTTGCTCAAACCAGATGGGCCCACGCTCAAGCTGGTGACCTTGGGGTCTTGAACCTGGGTCCCCCCACATCCCAGTCTGACGCGCTATCCACTGCGCCACCGCCTGGTCAGGCTGGGGATGGGTCTTTTTAAGCATAGCTAATAATATTTGCAGTTGAAATTTTTATTGAGGTAGGAAGAATGTCTTTTTAAAAAGATACATTGCACTTCAGGCATTTGTGGTATCCTGAAGTACTTCTGGTCTCTTCAGCCCAGAGGCATGTGGGGAGTCACCTGTCCCCTAAGATGACATCTTGGCAGCATCTGCAGCAGTGTAGATCGGGGACCCCAAGACCCTGTTTCTTCCTGGCCAGGGGGTGCCTGACTGCACACCTTTACCATGCCCACAGGCCACAGATAACCAGAATGCTCTCCGAGGAGGCATGCTTCTCTGAGGAGACTAGTGCTCTGTGTTTGAGGGCTGGAGGCAGTTCTTTGTTGCTCTCTGATTAAGAATTTCCCAAGGTGAAGAGCAGTCTGGGAAACTAAGTAAATAGTGTTGCAGCAGCCTGTACTTCCTGTGCCCCAAAGAGTGGGAAGAGCAATGTTACATAGTTTGCTTTTTAGATTGCTCAGAATTAAAAACTGTGTCCTCTGCTTAGCATGAGCCCTGGGCTCTCAGCTTTCTGTGTTTCTGGGAATTTCAGCCCTGTCTCCTTAGTGTGACCACTTGTTAATACCAGCTGCCTGAAGAAATGTAACTTTGAGGGTGGAGGTTCTTAGGTACTGATGATGGGCAGGGAGCCCTTCTTCCCTGGGAGACCACCTGAGAGCCCCAGGGTGAACAATACAGGATGGAGGGGCTTGGAGCTGCTCAGGACTCTCCAGGCTCTCCGGGTAATTCCTACTGCAGGGGCTTGGGGAGGTGCAGATTTGAAGACAGGGTTGGTTCTCAGTACTGTTGGTAGGGAAATGAACTGTTGGATTCAAGGTCTTCCTAATCTTCAGTTCTCCACTGCAGCCAAGGACAATATCATTGAGTTTCAGTTAGTTGTTGCAGCGGACTGAAGTTGAAGTTCAGTGTGAACTGACAGCCTCCCCCCCTCAGTAGCTAGAGCACTGCCCTGCTCAGCCTGCTCTGCCTCTCTAATGGCTATTTTGCTTTTGACCTTGCATCTTGCCAGACTCTGAGTGCCTTAATGCTGGGCTGTGTTTGCTCGGTTTTTTTTCCTCTTTGGCTTTTTGTCCTTTTGTGGTGGGTGGGATCTCACACAATAGATAAAATTAATTTCAAGCAGTTTAAAGAAATAAACACATTTTTAAAAGATACCATGAAGGCCTGACCAGGCAGTGGCGCAGTGGATAGAGCATCGAACTGGGAAGCGGCAGACCCAGGTTCGAGACCCAGAGCTCACCAGCTTGAGCACGGGCCCATCTGGCTTGAGCAAAAGCTCGCCAGCTTGGACCCAAGGTCGCTGGCTCCAGCAAGGGGTGGCTCGGTCTGCTGAAGGCCCGCGGTCGAGGCACGTGTGAGAAAGCAATCAATGAACAACTATGGTGTCTCAATGGCAACGAAAAACTAATGATTGATGCTTCTCATCTCTGTCTGTCCCTATCTATCCCTCTCTCTGACTCTCTCTCCCTGTAAAAAATAATAAATAAATAAATAAATAAGATACCATGAAGTACTGAAAACATTAAAAAAATATTTGTATAATCTTTGGGGTGGGGGAAAATACCCCAGAAGTCACAAAGGAAAAGAATCACAAATTAAACAACATAAAAGTGAAAAACCCTCATCTGACCAGGCGGTGGCGCAGTGGATAGAGCGTCAGACTGGGATGCGGAAGACCCAGGTTCGAGACCCTGAGGTCGCCAGGTTGAGCGTGGGCCCATCTGGCTTGAGCTAAAGCTTTCCAGCTTGGACCCAAGGTCGCTGGCTCCAGCAAGGGGTTACTTGGTCTGCTGAAGGCCCACGGTCAAGGCACATGTGAGAAAGCAATCAATGAACAACTAAGGTGTCCCAACGGCAATGAAAAACTAATGATTGATGCTTCTCACCTCTGTCCATTCCTGTCTGTCCCTATCTATCCTTCTCTCTGACTCTCTCTTCTCTCTCTCTGTCCCTGTTAAAAAAAAAAAAAAAAAGTGAAAAACCCTCTCTGCTGTCAGAAAAACCACCATGAACAAAGGAAAAAGGCACACACAAACAAGGGAAGATATTTGCAGTCTATAAATACCCATTATGTATAAAAGATAGGAAAGAGACAAATAAAAAAAAAACAAAAACAAGAAAAGGACACTGTGTCTCCTTTAACCAGTACCTTTCGAGTCCTATAATCATATGAATTGCATGTCCTCGTGGCAGAGATGTTCCAGTGAGTTATGAAGGCCATTGTGCAACCTCCATCTGGACCTGTTTATGAAAAGTCCTGTTGGTTGCCATCTGTGAATTAGTTAAAATTCTTACCTGCAGAATGTGGGGCCGAGGGCCTGGGTCCTGCTAACCCCATGATTACACCACTAAAGTGCTGTAGCAATTGGTTCTGTACGGAATCTTCAAGGCCAAGTGCTTGGGCATGTGGCTTTGCTAGTTTCTAGCTACACAGAATTGGAGAGTTACAGCACCTCTCACCTCAGAAATAGGTTTCAAAATAATGTTTCTTGCGTAAGGCATTGAGAGGATTGAGCGAGCCACCGCACAGCGAGTGTTCGGCCATTGCTCAGCGTGAAATTAGGACCTCAGAACGTGACTGAAGATTTGTCCTTGTCATTCCTCCATCATGTCATTCTAAAAGGAATTATTTTCCTGCCTCTTTCTTGTGACCCTGGGGCCAAGTGGTACTGTTAAAGGGCTTCAAGGGATGAGCACAGGAAAAGAGCAAGTGCTGACTCTCCTAAGACACCTTTGCAACATCAAAGAAAGTAGCAGTGGTTGCTGCCAGGGAGAGGGTTGGCTCTGGGAGGTCTTATATCCCACAAGGGTCATGGGAGCCCCTTTTCCAGAAGAAACAAGCCTTCCTGTCTGCTATGCCCTTTCCTAGGCTCTCCCCAGGCCAGCTTTGAGAGCTGCTGGCTTCCACTTGACATAGCCAAGCTTTGCCAGCCATGTGGGCTTGAAGACTTAGCATCAGTATGACTTTAATTCTGCTTTTGAGGAGACATTTTAAATGTCCATACAACTGGAAATATTTAGTTTTCCCCTTTTTATTTTTCTTTAAGTAAGAGGAGAGGAGATAGTTTCCTGCACGTGCCCTGACTGGGATCCACCCGGCAACCCCCATCTTGGGCCGATGTTTGAATCATCTGAACCTGGGCCGACACTCAAACCAATTGAGCCACTGGATGCAAGAATAGGAGGTGTAGAGGGAGGAGGAGAGAGGCAGATGGTTGCTTCTCACATGTGCCCTGACTGGGGATCGAACCCAGGATGTGCTCATGCTGGGCTGACACTATGCACTGAGCAAACCAGCCAGGGCCTAGTTTTCCCTTTCTACATACCTAATTCATTACAGTTTACTTGCTCCTCTATTTTGTCTAACTTTCTCAAGAACTGGTATTGCAATAGCAGAGGCAGTAGATAGGGAGTGTGCAAGTCCCAGTGACTAGGGGCAGGGGCTTCCTAACCAGGCTTTCTTTTCTCTGCAGGAGATAAATGGCATCACTGCAGCACTGGCTGAGGAGCTCTTTGAAAGAGGTATGTGGCCAGGGGTTCCCAATATATTGGGTGCAACTTGCCCAACACTATTAGGCAGCAAGGGCACAGGGTGGCATGGAGCTCACCTCTCTAGGGTTGCCAAAGGCCCCGGATCTGGTCCACAGCCAGGCCTGCCCACCTGCATTCCCTGCAAGCAGCCAAGTCTCAGAATCGGTGGCACTTCACCTTAGGTCTCTTAGATTCTTGTCTCGGGCTAACCCCATACTCAGGATCTTCTAATTCCCCATACTCAGGATCTTCTAATTCAAAGCTCTGTGATAGAGTTCTTGAAGGTGGGTGACATCATTCACTTTTGCATTTCTTTTGTCCTTACCAGAAAGAGTTCGGATGGCAAATAGAAGCCGAGCTTCGGTCATGGGTCTGCCAGAGAGCATAGTTATAGTAGCTAACCTGTAATGTGTGCTTCCCGTGGTCCAGCCTCACGTTCAGAATCGTACTGCCTCTTCCCTCCCACCCACCTCCACCCCGCCCAGGAGTGTAGATAAAAACACCTAGGACGAGAGGCCTAGTAATCTACTTAAGGGTATGTGGCTGGAAGGAGCACAGTGAGGACCCAATGCCAGTCTGTCTGTCTGTCTCAGAACGCCCACCTTCTCGCAGGCCCTGCCCTGTGCTGGCACCTCAGATCTCACCTAACTCAAGACGGCTGCATCCTGGAGATTTCAGTGGGTCTCTTGCCCACAATACTGTTCGTGTCAGCTTTATCCTGGCTCATTGCTTCAGACTTGAACTGAGCTTCACCTTGGGGGGGGGCTCCCCAGTCACATGTTCCAGTGGCCCTTCCCTCCTTTGTAATCACGCGTTCTGGGTGTGCCCTCTGCCCGCCGTGAGATCAGGAGGGCAGCTGCTCCTCTGTGCCCAGGCCTGTGGCTTTGTCCTAATGTGGTGCAGCGCACAAAGCAGGTGCTTGCCAAATGCTTGTTACCTGTTAGCCAGGTGGGCAGACGCCCTGGCTGCTTAACTGGGCAGGGCTACAGGTGAATGCTCACCCTGCGGGGCACGGCTGTTGCAGGAGAACAGCTCCTTGGGGCCGGCGAGGTCTTTGCCATCAGGCCCCTGCAGCTCTATGCGGTCACCGAGCAGTTGCAGCAGGGAAAGCCCACGTGTGCCAGCGGGGATGCCAAGACTGACCTCGGGCACATCCTGGACTTCACCTGTCGCCTTAAGTACCTTAAGGTAAAGCTGCAGCAACTCATTTGTGGGCATGGTGGGCGCACAGCCAGAGTGGGGCCTAACAGCTCACTGGCAGGCAGTGTGTGTGAAGGAGGCTAGATGGGCCATCCCAGGAAGGAAGGCCACCTTTGGTGTTCTTGGCTCTGAGCTTCTGGCTGTGAACACCAGGGGGCAGTCAGGACCCAATGTCCCTTGCTTTAAACTTCAGCTTTAGCCTGCTCTGTTGAAGGGATAATGCCTACCCTGCCTTGTAGCCAGGCAGAGCTTCAAGTCGGGAGGCAGTTGCTGTAGCACTGCCCCATGAATGTGGATGGGGAGCTGTGTAGCAGCATCCCTGATTCAAATTGGATCTGTGGCTGCAGGTTTCTGGCACAGATGGACCTTTTGGGACCAGCAACATTCAGGAGCAGCTCCTGCCTTTTGACCTGTCAATATTCAAGTCTCTTCATCAGGTGGAGGTAAGACCCAGGGCCCCCAGTGTGTGGACAAGGCTGAGCCCTACACAGACATCTTGCTTATGACCGTGGCTAGCAGGTTTTTTTATTTTTTTTGTTTTTTCTTACAGGGACAGAGAGAGTCAGAGAGAGGGATAGATAGGGACAGACAGACAGGAATGGAGAGAGATGAGAAGCATCAATCATTAGTTTCTCGTTGCCCTTGCGACACCATAGTTGTTCATTGATTGCTTTCTCACATGTCTTGACCGCGGGCCTTCAGCAGACCTAGCCACCCCTTGCTGGAGCCAGCGACCTTGGGTCCAAGCTGACGAGCTTTTGCTCAAGCCAGATGGGCCTGCGCTCAAGCTGGGGACCTCGGGGTCTCGAACCTGGGTCTTCTGCATCCCAGTCCGACGCTCTATCCACTGCGCCACCGCCTGGTCAGGCTGGCTAGCAGTTTTTGATGCCTGGTGTCTGGACTTAATTGTCAGGCACTGTTACTTGCATGTCTGTCAGTACGTGGCAGATTTCGTCTCGGTGAGTAAGGCCAACCTGAAGGCGGGGAAAGAGCGCCTCTGCTGCTCTGGGCCGGTCTGCACGCTCCGCCCCTGGCTTGGGCAGCGTTTGGGCAGGGCGGAGCCGCAGTGCCCCGCCCCTTCTGGGCCTCCTTGTTGTTTGAGTTAAAGTGCTGAGAAGTCATCCTGGTCAGGCAGAGCCAGTTCCAAGTCTTGCCCAAGGCGGATCAGCAGAGGGCTTTGAGAGTTCTCTGCCCTCTGGCATGACACACATAATAGGAAATACTTTTCATCACTTGCTACTGTTCTCTTGGGTTAGCCATGCCAGTTTTGTTACCATTTTTAAAATGAAAGGAGAGCCTGACCTGTGGTGGCGCAGTGGATAAAGCATCGACCTGAAAATGCTGAGGTTGCCGGTTCGAAGCCTGGTCAGGGCACATATGGGAGTTGATGCTTCCTGCTCCTCCCCCTTCTCTCTCTCTCTCTCTCTCTCTCTCTCTCTCATCTCTAAAATGAATAAATAAAATGAAAGGAGAATCTGGAACAAATTTTTAAAAATGTATTAAAGCATCTGTTTCTCAAGTGTGGTCTTTGTGTTCAGCCCTGTACCCTGTATTTGATATACACTCCTTGATGGGTTCTTTCTAATAACCCTGTGAAGTGGACACTTTTATTTACCTTTTATTGTTGAGGAAACAGGCTTAGGGAGGTAAAGAAGTTTGGCCAGGACTGCACAGGTAATGAGGGGAAAGCTGGGATCTGAATTTAGCCGAGCCTGACTCCAGAGCCTCTGCTATTCATTGGACTATTCTGCCTGGAACATTCTGGGCTCATCTCCGAGATCTGGAGGAGCGCTTCCCTTGGGGCAAACTTGTGAGTGCCTCAGCCAGGAGAGGCCAAGTAAGGACTGAGAAATCAGGAGCGCCCAGCCCTGCCAAGGCTCAGCAGGCTGAGGTTCTACCGCCAGTGTCTGTGGGTATGTCACTCCAGTAGGTGGCGCGGGAGTGTACCTGTGCAGGACAGCCGGGGACAGGGTGAACAGGGGAGCCCACCATGCTGCTTGCATTGGCAGAGGCCCCTTGCCCTCAGCTTTCTGTCCACCTGCATAGGCCCTACACAGAAAATGGAGTTTATGGTTCATTGTGAGTCATACTAGATTCTTTAGACACTGTTTAGTCAGCATTAAAAACTGGGGAAAAGAGAGACTTAGGGTTTAAGTCGCCTCCTGCCACTTCCAAGTCTTTTGATAGAAGTGCTATCGTTCCTGAGACAGGGCTGTTTCTTATTCCAGATAAGCCACTGTGATGCCAAGCACATCTGGGGGCTGGTTGCTTCCAAGCCCACCTTAGCTACAATGAGTGTCCGCTTCTCAGCAACCTCGATGAAGGTGAGTGCTCCCTGTTTCTTGCCCAGCGACTGTCTGTGGAGCAGATTCCTATGCTGTGGTTCCCCCACCGAGGATGAGTGTGGGCACTACCACTATCAGAAACCAGAGCGGGGCCTTCCCTGGGCCTGGGCAGCCACACACCCTTGCGAGAGCTCCCAGCACTTAGCAAATTGTGAAGCAGTGGCAACTGGCAGGACGTTTATTAGGTAGATTGATATATAAATATTTCTCTAAGCTGATAAAGCCCTGGCTTAGCACTTGTTTGTGTCTTGTTCTTAATGGACTTGAAGGACACAATTGAGGTTGTGCATCTGTTAGGCCCTGTTGTTTGTATATGAGCGACGGAAATAAATTGAGAATATAAGAGGTTCTATTTACCATTTTATGGATTGCATCTTAGTAATATTAAAACCCTTCTCCAGAAAAGCCTAATGGCTACTTTTATGACTTAGAATGTCTGATCAAGATTTGGGTTTGGTGATATTTGAGGCTTACTGGCTAAAAGGAGGCTTGTGTCAAAAGCAGGGGTGTCAGGCAACCTTGCCCCTCTCCAAAGCACCTCCTGCCACCTGGCTCACGGGGCCCAAAATGATCATCGAGAAAGGAGAGGTCTTGTGGGTGTGGAAAGTCAAAATAAGGAGGCCTGCCTCCGTTCCCTTGGATGATGTCCCTGTGCTCCATTCTGCTACCTCAGAATAATTGGATTTGAGTCCTGTGAAGTAACAGTTGAAAGAGCCTGCTGTCTGCAGGGGGACTACAGTGTCAGCTTGGAAAGCACAGTTGTCTGGAAACATCATCAGTTCTGATCTCAGTCTCTGAGATTTAAGCCAGAAAAGACATTACCATATATATGGTGGAAGGCCCTTTTGAGTTTGAAAAGCATTTCCTACTGAAGCAGGACCAGAACATATTCCAAATAGCTGTTATGTTGTTAAGCTTTTCAGTTATTTCACAATCATTTAAGGACCTAGGAACCAAGGCCCAATTTTAATGCATGTTCACTTCCACCTGCTAAATATGCTCAAGCCTTTCCTGAAATTTTGCAATGATTGCATTCCCAGTGAGGGTTGCGTGAGGGCCCAAGTTTGCTCAACAGATGTTCTTATACAGGAAGTCCTCGTTCCCGAAGCCTCAGAATTTGATGAGTGGGAGCCAGAAGGCATAGCCCTGGAAGGTCCCGTGACTGCCATCATCCCCACATGGCAAGCATTGACCACTCTAGACCTGAGCCACAACAGCATCTCCAAGATCGACGAGTCTGTGGTATGCTCTCAGCAGTGGCTTCTAGGGTCTTCTCTGACCTGACCAAACCTTAAGGTTGGGTGTTTTGGTTTTTGGGTTTGTTTTTTTTTGTTTCTTTTGCAAGAGAGAGAGACAGACAAACAGGAAGGGAGAGAGATGAGAAGCATGAACTCATAGTTGCGGCACTTTAGTTGTTCATTAGTTGCTTCTCATACGTGCTCTGACTGGGGGCTCCAGCTGAGCCAGTGACCTCTTGCTCAGGACAGCGACCTTGGGCTCAATCTAGCAACCTTTGAGCTCAAGCCAGCAACCATGGGATCATGTTTATGATCCTACACTCTAACCCAGGGGTCCCCAAACTATGGCCCGTGGGCCGCATGTGGCCCCCTGAGGCCATTTATCCGGCCCCCGCCCCACTTCCAAAGGGACACCTCTTTCATTGATGGTCAGTGAGAGGAGCACAGGATGCATCCGCACCCATAGTTCCCATTGAAATACTGGTCAGTTTGTGATTTAAATTTACTTGTTCTTTATTTTAAATATTGTATTTGTTCCCGTTTTGTTTTTTTACTTTAAAATAAGATATGTGCAGTGTGCATAGGGATTTGTTCATAGTTGTTTTTTATAGTCCAGCCCTCCAACGGTCTGAGGACAGTGAACTGGCCCCCTGTGTAAAAAGTTTGGGGACCCCTGCTCTAGCCGATGACCTTGGGGTTTTGAACCTGGGACCTTAGTGTCCCAGGTCAGTGTTCTATTCACTGTGCCACCACTGGTCATGCTTGAGGTTGGATATTTGACTTGGCTTTTTCTGGAAGGACCACAGAAAATCTGGGTTCTGTGCATTGCTTGCAGTTTTTTAATTAATTTCATAATGATACTTTTCTTTATTTTTTCTTTTCTTTTTTTTCTTTTTTTTTTTTTACAGGGACAGAGAGAGGGATAGATAGGGACAGACAGACAGGAATGGGGAGAGGTGAGAAGCATCAATCATTAGTTTTTCGTTGCTGTTGGGACACCTTAGTTGTTCATTGATTGCTTTCCCACATGTGCCTTGACCACGGGCCTTCAGCAGATGAGCAACCCCTTGCTGGAGCCAGCGACTTTGGGTCCAAGCTGGCGAGCTTTTGCTCAAGCCAGATGGGCCTGCACTCAAGTTGGCGACCTCGGGGTCTCAAACCTGGGTCTTCCGCATCCCAGTCCGACGCTCTATCCACTGCGCCACTGCCTGGTCAGGCTCTTTTCTTTTTTTGAGGAAAGGAAGAAAGAAAGATGAAAAGCATCAACTTATAGTTATGTCACTTTAGTTGTTCATTGATTGCTTCTCCTATGTGCCTTGATTGGGGGGGGGACTCAAACTAAGACAATGACTCCTTGTTCAAGCCAGTAACCATGGAGTCATGTCTATGATCCCATGCTCAAGCTGGTGAGCCTGCACTCAAGCTGGAACCTCAGTCCCCCATGTCGAAACTCTTACTGCACCGCTACCGGTCAGGCTTATAATGGAATCATTTAAAATAAGTGAGATAGGTCTGACCTGTGGTGGCGCAGTGGATAAAGCTTCGACCTGGGAACACTGAGGTCGCCAGTTCAAAACCCTGCACTGGTCTGGTCAAGGCACATATGGGAGTTGATGCTTCCAGCTCCTCCCCCCTTTCTCTCTTTCTCTCTCTCTCTCTCTCTCTGTGTGTCTCCTCTCTAAAATGAATAAAATAAAAATAAATAAATAAATAAAATAAGTGAGATAGTACTTAGAACCAAACAAGGAATATTAATTGCAAGTACATTTGATACAGTGAGTGATAAAATTTACTCCCAAGGAGTAGAGTGGAAAAATCCTTCCATAGATTACAGATGTGCTTCAATAAGAGGTAACATCCAGATGGCATTTGGGAAATAGGAATGTGATTTCTGTATTTGTGCTTCTCAGTGGGTAGGGTTGGAGAAGAAGGTCAGACTGACTTCCTTCTCTGGGACCTTTCATTTGTCATTTTCATAAGCCATGTGCTCCATTAAAATGGGGACATGTGCTCATTGTTGGAGTCCCTATGTGTTCCTGTGGACATGGTGCATGATGGGCACTGGGAGATGGCCAGCCCAGGAGAAGGAAGAGTCCCAGTTTGTCGGTCCGCCATGTGCAGGGGTGGCACAGGGTCCAGCCTCCTAGAGTAATATTGGTTGTTGTCCTTTTTATTTCTGCCACAAGAAATTGATTCCAAAGCTTGAGTTCCTGGACCTGAGTCACAATGGAGTGCTAGTTGTGGACAACCTGCAGGTAATTAATATCTTTGGAGACCATTGCCACCCATGGGCTTCGGGCTTCTTACAAGGTCCCGGGGAGTTCAGAAGGCTGATGCGACCTTGGGAGTTTGGCCATAAACTGGGGTTTTCTCCCGCAGGCACTCAAGGGGCCCAGCTTCCCAGAGGTTCGTAGGGGCAGGGGCTGCTGCTATCCCTTCAGGGTCCCAGCGATGCACTGAGCAGTTGCTACTCTAGTTCCCCAGAATTGGAAAAGATTCATAAACACAAATCAAGAGAGATGAAGATGAGCACCTCCATCATGATGATACAGACCTTACTTTCAAAGCTTGTGTCTGCCTTGGAGGCCGTGCTGCCTCTGCAGGGGTGCCACTGAGATGTGGCATGTGCAGGAAAGGAGGGAATTCCCATCCAAAGAACAGCAAGAGGGAATGGAGCTGATCTGGGCAACTGGTTATTTTAGGTTGGAAGGCCCATCACATTATTAGTGTCAGTCCTCTTTCTTTGAAGTCTTGACCTGAACCACTGTACCCTGTCCTCTGTGCTGCCACAGCATCTGTACAACCTCGTGCACCTGGACCTGTCCTACAACAAGCTGTCCTCCTTGGAAGGGGTTCACACCAAACTGGGGAACATCAAGACTATGAATCTGGCAGGCAACCTCCTGGAGAGTCTGAATGGCCTGCACAAGCTCTACTCCTTGGTCAACCTGGATCTCAGCGATAACAGAATTGAACAGGTAAGCCATGTCCCAAAAGGATCTTGGGGTGTGGGGTGGCTGTGCCTTGGTATTTATTACTTTAAAGAAGAATGGTTATTCTTCTTTCATCTGAAACTCTGTCAAATGTGTAGTGTTGCCAAAGTGTTAAAATAAGGGATGAGGGGAATGGAATTCATGCCTTGCAGATGGAGGAGGTCAAGAGCATAGGCAGTCTCCCGTGTCTGGAGCACGTGGCTCTACTGAACAACCCTCTGAGCATCATCCCTGACTATCGGACCAAGGTGCTGGCTCAATTTGGAGAGAGGGCCTCTGAGGTAGGCTGCCAGGGTCAGGTAGGGTGGGGTTAGTGCAATCAAAGAGACAATCTGAACTGAGTCCATGTCACCACGGGCGATGTCCATTGCTTTACCCTTGCCTGCTTCAGAAGGGCTTCCTGACCCTAAATGGGCCTTCGGTTCTGGGAAGTCTGCTGCCTCCCCAAGGGAAAAATTCTAACTCGTCCTGTCAGTGCCGGTGGCCGCCATGGTTCCCCAGCAAACTTCTCTCACATCAGCTCTGTCAACTGTAGCCCAGGGGGCTCCCCACAAGCCCACAGGCACAGACTGAGTGTTGAGGGACTGTTTTCAGCATGTTAAAAGGAACATTGATGCTCTGGCTGGATGGCTTGGTTGGTTAGAGCATTGTCCTGAAGCCCAGAGGTTGCTGGTTTGATCTCCGTCAGGGCACACATAAGAACATATCAATATTCCTCTCTCTGTCTCTCTCTCTCTCTCTCTGTCTCTCTTTTTAGCAGGAGAGAGAGAAAAGTACAGACAGGAAGGGAGAGGGATGAGAAGCATCAACTCATAGTTGCTACACCTTATTCAGTGATCGCTTTCTCATATGTGCCTTGACTGGGAGTTCCAGCTGAGCCAGTGACCCCTTGCTCAAGCCAGATGATGCTGCGCTCAAGCTGGTGACCTTGAACCTGGGTCCTTAGCATCCCTGGCTGACACTCTGTCTGCTACGACACCACCTGGTCAGGGTTTGGTGTTTTTGTTTTGTTTTAATAAGTGAGAGAAGGGGAGATAGATTTCCGCCTGTGCCTTGACTGGGATCCACGCGGCAACCCCTGACTGGGGCTGACACTCAAACCAGTTGAGCCACGGGCTGCAAGAGGGAAAGAGAGAGAGAGAAGAGGGGAAAAGAAGCAGACGGTGGCTTCTCATGTGCTCTGACCAGGGATTGAACCCGAGACGTCTGCACGAAGGGTCGATGCTCTAACCACTGACCCAACCGGCCAGGGCTTCTCTCTCTCTCTCTCTCTCTCTCTCTCTCTCTCTCTTTCTCTTTCTTTCTCCTCTCTCTTTCTCCTTCTCTCTCTCTCCCTCCCCTTCTCTCCCTTCCGCTCTTCCTCTTCTCCACTTCTTCACCCTTCCTTCTAAAATCAATAAATACAAAATTTTTAAAAAGTAACATTGGTTATTGTAGGCATGGGTCAAAAATAAGACATTTAAAATAATCATGTTTCCTGAACGTGTTCTGACCATGAAGTCTTGTCTACAAACACCAAGGGTGTGCCCACCTTTGCCAGTGTAGCCCAGCCCAGTATCTGCTGCCTGCTGAGTGTGTCTGGCCACCATGCCAACTAAGCAGGTTTTTAGCCAGGTTCACCTGTCTTCTCAGCCTCAAGCAGGCTCCTCCCCCATTCTCCCAAATCCCAGGCCAGAAGTTGCCTGGTCTGCATTCTTCTCTCATCCTCCCTGCCCACTCCCCAGCCAGCCCCATCTCTTTGGTCTCAGTTACCAAGACATTGTTCACAAGATGACACTTCCTTCCCTCTTGGCTCCAGGCCCTTAGGACTTTGCCTCATTTGACTACACCGCCTGTCCCACACTGCCTACCAGCCCACAACCCCTCCTGCGTTTGCGGGTAGGGGTGCCTGCTTCCCCTGCCTTTGCCCTTCAGTTCCCCAACCCATAAGGCCTTCCTTATGCTCTTTGCTGATCTAAGTTCTTCCATAATTGGGGGCTTGTTCAAGTCACTACTTTCCCCCCAGTCCCAGCCATCCAAGTGGTCTCCTCAGTGAGCCCTAAATGCCCACCTCACTTTTTGGAAAGGGACTCCCAGCGACAGACGCAGTATGGGACCTCCCTGGGCCACTCTAAAGGACTTGCAGGTCCCAGTGGGCTGAGCGTCCCAGGGTCTGGCCCATGCTGGTGGGCCCCCACCATTCTACTCTCACCGTGCTTTCCAGCCCCGAGGCTGATAGCCATTTCTGGACTCTAGGTCTGTCTGGACAACACAGTGACCACAGAGAAGGAGCTAGACACTGTGGAAGTGCTGAAAGCGATTCAGAAAGCCAAGGAGGTCAAGTCCAAACTGAGCCACCCTGAGAAGAAGGTGGGTCTTTATGGGGAGGTGGAAGGAGTGGTGAAGAGCCAGCTGAGGAAGGAGCTGGGCGCAGGGGAACTAGGCTGTGGACCGGGCAGGTCACACCCCTCTCTTCTCGTCTAGAAGGTGAGGGTGGTGATAGTAGCTGCCACACAGGTTGTGAGGACTAGATGAGATTGATTGCCATCCCGATGGTTGTGAGAACCTCTAAGTTTCTCCTTATCCCTGGCTTGTTGAGTTCTGTTCTTCCCGATGCTTCTCTTCTCTCCTGGGCTGACTCAAGCACTCCTTCTAGGTTGGTGAGGATGGCCGACTCTCCACTGCCCCCTGCATCAGAGCCAGCAGCTCCCCTCCCACCATGGCTCCCACCTCTGCCTCAGTGCCCCAGCCTATCCTCTCCAACCAAGGTAATCAAGTAGGTCGCTTGTTGCCTAGCAGCCACACAGGCCCTGCTGGGCCCCCTGGCCGGGATGAGGGTCGGGGATGATGCTGACACCTGCTGCTGCCTATAGGGTTTGGACACAGGGCGGGTGTGGTGCTGTCTGTGAGGCAGCTCCTCTCTAGGTGACACATGGTGGGGGTGTCTGGCCTGACTTCAGCTCTGTTGTTTGCTTAGTGAGGACCCCCCACTGGTTCTTCTGACACCCACATCCAGTTTCTCTGGGATGCCACAGGGTGTCTAATGAGGCCCTAAGGCTGCTCTGTGAACAGGCCAAGACTTTTGGCTCATAGGGACCCTGTTCCCTTGCAGGCAGTGTGGGTGGATTGGCTCCTTCACAGGAAGCCAGGCCTTGTTGCTTTCCTGAGTGGGCTGCCCTGATCCCTGCGTGGGAAGCTTGCTCTTATTGCCTCATCTTTGTGGCTCAGCCCCAAAGGCTGGCTGTGGGGCCCAGACAAGCTGTCCAGGACCCATGGAAGACCAGTCCCTTTCCCCCGCCCACTGTCTTAGCGTTTTCAAAGGGCTTTCACCTCTGAACCCAGGCATCCTCGGAGATGAGTGAGTGAAGCAGGTCCCATGAGAGTGTCTGCTGGCCCGGCCCCCACGGAAGAGGGGAGGGTGTGCCGTCCCGAGTGGAGCCGAGGCTCGGGACACACAGGAAGGAACGCCGCCCGCCCACCCGGGCTCCTGGAGACGCAGAACTTGGTGTGAGGTCTTGGGAAAACAGTTTGACCCTATGTTTCAAGAGCCAGAAAAACATTCCCACCCCTTGACCTGGTAACCCCACTGGTGGGGATTTTATCTTGGTGGTGGGATAAGATACCGAGAAGGGGAGATGAAATGCTCGCTGCGTCATTATTTATGCTAGCAAAGCAAGGGCTGTGGCAGACGTCAGAGAAGGAGAGATTAAACTGTGGTGCAAAATATTCTGCAGCCATCACATCAGAGAGAGGAAGACTGGGTAGGGAGAGAGAGAGCGCTTAGGCTAAGTCAGCCTGCTGCAGGGCAGTGCACTGAGGGCACAACCAAGAGATGGTGGGAGAGCATTCCTGAGAATGCACCGTGACGTGGGCTGCCAGAGTGATTGTCAGTCTGCTTTTGTAACACTTGCTGAGAAGTTTTTATTTTACTTTATTTTTTACATAAAATGGACAAGAGGTTTGTATCCCACTGAAGATGCTTCTCTGACCCGATCTCTTGCCTCAGGGTCAAAGCCTTCTTCAGGCCTCACAGCACTGCAGGGGAACTGCTTAACTAGAATTCTGGGGGACAGGGAGATGTGACTGGTCCTCTAGACCCGGGACCAGCCAGTTCTCAGTTGGCACTGTGGAATTGACTAATGAGTATGTGAATGAGCGAGCAAGCGGAGAATAGGCTGGTAGAGAGCAGACCCCCAGGGCTGCAGCTGCAGGCAGACTCCTGTTTGATGATGGTGAAGCCTCAGCCCCCTTTCCTCACTGCCCCCCACTCCTGGGGACACACCGAGTAGCTCACTGTAGTCTGTTCGCTCTTTCCCAGCTGCTGGGCATTTAGTTGTTGTCTCCAGATTTGCACTTCTTGTAAATAAAACTGCAGTGGATGTCTTTGTGTGCACCTCTTTCCTTTTGGTGAGAAACAAAGGTCGGGCCCTCATCTAAGCACTCTCCTGTTGTCCCTTGTCCCATCCTCCGAGTGGCCCTTTCTGACCACTTGTTTGTACTAACTGTGGTCCAGGAAAGAAGCATAGAGACTGTCCCCATCCTCATTTCCTCGGCTCTAAGCGGCTTGGGGGCGGGGTAGTGGCAAGAAAGTGTGCTTTTTCCCCCTCACTAATATGGAGGAATCCACAGATACTTGTGTTCAGCCATGTGCTACTGGATCTTGCATGGATGGGCATGGATTTCTCCTGTGTAGGAACAGCTTTGCTTCCAGCCTGATTCCCTAGAAGTACATATATTTGTTAATAAACTGGGCGTTCGGAAACCTGCGGTGCTGTGAACACCAGGCCGTTGGTCATCTCAGGAGCTGTTAGCCAGCTTGTTGGAGCCATGGAGGATTGGGACTGATAGGGACTGATGTGTGAAGTGCCACAGTGGATTCTCCAGGCAGGGGGGCAGAGCTGAGAGGAGGCAGTAAAGAAGTAATTAGGATCAGGCTCCTGGGGGTCAGTCAGCCAAGTGTACGGCCCAGTTTCCTTGGCCGTGTTTCCTCAAGCAACTTGTAACCTCTCTGAAGTTCTGTTTTCTCAGCTATAATGTATATACACCTACTTTATTGATTCTGAGATGGCACACATTTCCACCTTGTGACTTCTCTGAAACTGAGATGCGTCTTTCAGTCAGTGGTGTCTCATAGTTGCTGTCAGCCAGCTGGTATTCGCGATGGAGTCGTATGAAAACCTTCCATGGACACCTGCTAAGACCAAGATGGCACCACATCTGCGCATCTCAGATGCGGTGAACTGTGGTAAATAATGAGAGTCGTGGATGAGCTGACACTGGGGAAGCACCAAGCACTGCTCCTGGCTCATCATCAGATGTGGTCAATAAGGGCTTCCTTCTCCCACATCCTTATTGGGGGGTTTCAAGATAACCAGGACAGTGCCCTGAGGAACTTGAAGCCTCTTGGAGAGATGAGCTACATGTCCAAGGGGAACAGGGCAGAATGATTTGGGGGTGTTTTGTAGAGGGAGAGGTATGTTTAGAGCAGAGGACTTGGCTGTGGAGGTAATATGTGAGGAGTCCTCAAAGGATGGATAGGATTGGAGCATGTGAGGGAGGAGGGAGGTTCTAGGAGAGGACAGGGTGCTTATGCATAGCTGTGTGCTTACTGCCCTTCCTGCCTGTGCAGAGTCCCTGCTGCTTTGCTTAGGGGGTGGTCTGGGCTTGGGCCATAGGCCTGCCTACCTTGTGGGCAGAGGACCTGGGCTACGCGACTTGTCTTGTCCCTGGGCAGCAGCTGAGCTGGACGAGGGTCTGTGACCTCTGGGGCTCTGAGGGCCCTGAGTCATTTCATGAAAACCTGTGGGGACTGGTGGTAAAGCCAGACTTTGGAGGCAAGTCCTGGGCTCCTCCAGATTTTTGTGAAACAAGGGTTTGATGCAGGGATCCAATTAGCTGCACTCTGGAAAACCTTTAAAAAGGCTTTACCCTTCACTCTAGGAAATGTCTGGAGTGGAATAGCGGGCCCAGATGTGCTATATTCATCAAACAGCTTCAGCAGGGTTTGAAAACACCCTTTGTTTACGGGGTGTCTAAGTCAGCCTGTGCTGTCTGTGGGAAGCTGGCTAGGGGAGGGTCTGAAGCAGGCCACAGGGACCGGGTATGGGTTGTCCTTGAGCGCTCGTGTCCTTGTGTGTCTGTGAAGCTCTGCGGAGCCTTGCAGAGCCCCAGACCGGCGTGGGGCTGTTTGGTCGTTTCACCGGGAAGAGGTTCTAGGAGTGAACATGTTTAAGGCTCTTGATGGACATACTGCCAAACTGCTCTCCCCAACAGGCGGGTCGGCCAGCACTCCAGGGCCCGCCTCTACCCAGTTAGGCCAGGTCTGGGCCACACAGTCTTAAGCTGCCAAAGTGAGAGACAAAACTGGTGCCTTATTCCAACTTGCCCTTCTATAATTGTTTGTGAAGGAGGGTGAGCATTGTTTTCTGTGCTATATCTATTGGTCATTCCTTTGTGGTGTGTGTCTGCATTCTTCACCATCTGTCTCAAAGTGGGATTTTCAACTTTATCCCTTCATTTTGTCATCTGTAACAGCCTTTTATAGATTAAAGAGATAAATGTTTGTCAAATAGTGCAGGTACTTTTTCCTCATTTCATTTGTATTTTATTTATCTTAGGTTTCTTTTTTTACTTAGAGAAATTTAGTTTTTGTATAGTCATACTTCAGATTTTTCTTTGGATTTAGGCTCAGAAAGTCTCTTTCTACCCTGAGATTAGATAAGCAGTCATTTGTTCTCCAGCTTATTTTAAGATTTTATCTTTAACATTGTGTTCTGTAGTCCACGTGGCTGGGCTTGGGGGTCCGACTAGGCCCGGTCATGCCGGTATCCCAGGCACCCAGGTCCATTGTTGAGTGGCTGCTCTCCCTGCCCCGCTGTCCCACCCGCCTGCCCCTGGTCTCTCCAGGAATCATGTTTGTGCAAGAGGAGGCCCTGGCCAGCAGCCTCTCGTCCACCGACAGTCTTACTCCCGAGGACCAGCCCATTGCCCAGGGATGCTCTGATTCCTTGGAGTCCATCCCTGCGGATCAGGTAATGCCTGCCTCCTGCTTCCGGGGATTGGTTATCTCTGTGTCACCTCTTTGCCTGAGGCTGCCTGGAAGTAGGAGGTGACCTGGCCAGAGTGTGGCAGGTGCTGCCAGTGCTAGGTGTGGTGTGCTCTGCTTTTTGGTTAAGAGCCTGTGTTCAGCTTCGGCCTTACTCCCTCTTCTTTTCTCTCCCCCTCCACCAATGGGAGCAGGCAGTTCTCTCACCTGGCCCCTGGGGGCAGGGGGGGCAAACCCAGATGACCTTTAGTCCATGTGAGTAGACTTCCCTAGGGAAAGGGATTTTGAAGGCCCTGGGCTGAGGGGGATTGTCTGGGTTGCAAACCCATCAGGAAGAGTTTCTCCCCTGCTGTCTGGCACCTTCTCTGTGGCTGCTGCTGAGGGTTCCAGAGCTGCTTCATGTGTTCTGGGAATAGAGAAGGAAGGCAAATGTGGTGTGAATGGCTCATTTGCCGCGTGTGTGGGGAGTATGCTTGCTACCTGGGCTTCCCTCCAGCCCCCTATCTATCCTACAACACAGAGTCACGGCCGTGCGACCTGCGATGGTTTGCAGAGTCCTCGCCCTGTCCCAGCACTCCATGGCACTGTCTCCCTTTACCTCCCCCAGGGTCACACAGTAGGAAGGAGGATCCCCAGGTCTTCCCGATTGCCCAGGGACCACTGGGAAGGCCTTGCCAGATGCTGTGCAGCCAAATTGGTGTACTGTGTGGCTCCTCTGGGGTGGCACAGGGAGCACTCAGATGCCAGACCCAGAGGTACAAACTGACCTGCAGAATGGCAAGAGGCTCTGGCCCAGGAGTTGGGAGCGTGAGCTGGGGGCAGACGGACCCAGGTGGGAATCAGCCTTGCCACACACTGGTGGGATAACTGGGAAGCTTCTCTGCCTCCTGGCCCCAGACTCTGCCCTAGAAAGGAGTGTGGGATGTGAGGAACTTCCTGCAGGGAGGAGGGCAGGGTGCCTGACTTAAGGTCCAGCACCAGTAACTGCCAGGGAATGGCTGCAGCAGGGGCGCTGACCATATTTCCTTCTCTGTCAGGCACCTGCTGACGATTTAAGGGACATGCCTGGAGCTGTTGGCGGTGCAAGGTAAGGAAGAGGTTACAGACTCAGCTGTGGGCTAGTGGTAGCTAGTTGGATTTGGTTGAAAATTTGTTCACAGAAATCCTCCAGAACTATTTCTTCTTTTAAATTAAACAAGATGAGATAAGCTCTGGTCTGCTCCTAAATTCTAATCCCTAAACTTGACCTGACCTATGTTATCCTACACTAAAGGCCAGCAGCAGATCAAGGCTGGTTTGATACATAGCCTGTGAGGTAGGAATAATTGTTTCATTCTTAAAGAGCTGTTTAAAAAAAGAAAGCTTATGTGTATGGGTGGCCCCCAAAGCCCAAAATATTCGCTCTCTGAGCCTTTGCAGGGGAGGTTTCCCAGCCGATGTACACACTTTTTTGAGGGTAGTAGTGGCCAAAAGGAGCGGGAATTTAAATGTGGAGATCCTAAGAACACCCCTCTTAGGCCCCTGAGGGAGCTGTCGTCAGCGGGGGAGTCCGTGCCCTGGAGCACTCATTGCCTTTGGGGCTCACAGCCAGCGTGGGAATGACTAAAGTGATACTTTTGTTGGAGGGACCTGTGTGAAGTGGGCAGGACTACACTAAATACCTGTCATCTGAGCCCTGGGAATGTGGACTCTGAAGAAACTGGTGCCTCCAGGCTCCTGGCACCTTGGCTCTCCACCAGGCGCTTGTCCTGGGAATGGGCTTGGGAGAGTCCTGAGTTGGGTCTGTGGGACCAGGGTGCACAGCAGCAAGCCCTGACCATGAGAGGGGGGACGTCCCAGCCCAGCATGTCACTGACCAGGCTTCCCCCCACAGCCCAGAGCATGCGGAGCCAGAGGTCCAGGTGGTGCCTGGGTCCGGCCAGATCATCTTCCTGCCCTTCACCTGCATTGGCTACACAGCCACCAACCAGGACTTCATCCAGCGTCTCAGCGTACTCATTCGGCAGGCCATTGAGCGGCAGCTGCCCGCTTGGATCGAGGCAGCCAACCAACGGGAGGAGGGCCAGGGTGAGCAGGGCGAGGATGACGACGATGAGGAGGATGTTGTTGAGAACCGCTATTTTGAAATGGGGCCTCCGGACGTGGAGGAAGAGGAGGAGGGAGGCCGGGGAGAGGAAGAGGAGGAGGAAGAAGAGGAGGAAGAAGGTGAGGAGGAACGCCTGGCCCTGGAGTGGGCCCTGGGTGCGGACGAGGACTTCCTGCTGGAGCACATTCGCATCCTCAAGGTGCTCTGGTGCTTCCTGATCCACGTGCAGGGCAGCATCCGCCAGTTTGCTGCCTGCCTCGTGCTCACCGACTTTGGCATCGCCGTCTTTGAGATCCCACACCAGGAGTCGCGGGGCAGCAGCCAGCACATCCTCTCATCCCTGCGCTTCGTCTTCTGCTTCCCGCATGGCGACCTCACTGAGTTCGGCTTTCTTATGCCAGAGCTGTGTCTGGTGCTCAAGGTGCGGCACAGCGAGAACACGCTCTTTATCATCTCAGATGCTGCCAACCTGCACGAGTTCCATGCCGACCTGCGCTCATGCTTCGCGCCGCAGCACATGGCCATGCTGTGCAGCCCTGTGCTCTACGGCAGCCACACCAGCCTGCAGGAGTTCCTCCGCCAGCTGCTCACCTTCTACAAGGTGGCGGGTGGCTGCCAGGAGCGCAGCCAGGGCTGCTTCCCTGTCTACCTGGTCTACAGTGACAAACGCATGGTGCAGACAGCTGCAGGGGACTACTCGGGCAACATCGAGTGGGCCAGCTGCACGCTCTGCTCAGCTGTGCGGCGCTCCTGCTGTGCGCCCTCTGAGGCTGTCAAGTCCGCTGCCATTCCCTACTGGCTGCTTCTCACACCTCAGCACCTCAACGTCATCAAGGCTGACTTCAACCCCATGCCCAACCGTGGGACCCACAACTGTCGCAACCGCAACAGTTTCAAGCTCAGCCGCGTACCACTCTCCACTGTGCTGCTAGACCCCACACGCAGCTGCACCCAGCCACGGGGCGCCTTTGCCGACGGCCATGTGCTAGAGCTGCTTGTGGGCTACCGCTTTGTCACTGCCATCTTTGTGCTGCCCCATGAGAAGTTCCACTTCCTGCGCGTCTACAACCAGCTGCGGGCTTCCCTGCAGGACCTGAAGACCATAGTCATCGCCAAGACCCCTGCAACGGGGGGCCAGTCCCAGAGCCCCCTTGTGGATGGCCAGCCTGCTAAGGACAGAATCGGGTGAGACTAAGCACAGCCTTCCGGGGTTAGGGGCATGGGGCTGGTATGTGCACAGGGGGCTCACGTCACGGTGTCTGAGACCACTCACCCCAAACCACATCTCTGAGCATCTGCACTGTGTGAGTGGGTCCAGAGTCGGCCCTGTTTCTCAGCTACCGACCACCCTCGGCACTGCCCTTGACTCCCTCAGGCTTAGTGCTGGGCTGCTTCTCTCTCCCAGGGCTTTAGAAGAGGCTTAAGAAAGCTGTCCTTTCACAAGGACAGTCTGCCCAGTTCCCTATAACTTGGGAGCCATACATAGCTGGGTCTGGGGCCCTGGGCTCCTGCCACCAGTGCAGGAAAGGCTGAGGAGATTGCCCCCGCCTTGCTTGGCTTCTCTGCTCCACTGGGCCCAGGCATAGCCTCTAATAATCACCCATTTTCCCCTCCCCTCAGTGGCTCACTGTCCTCTGGCTGTGACTGCTTTAGGCAGCACCTGTCTCTGACACCCAGCTCTAGACCTTACCGTGTTGAGAGTCACAGAGTCCTTCTCAGGAAGACGAGTTGCTGACAGGCCCTCTTTTAGCATGTTATTGGGGGAGACCTTTCCAAAGGAACCTGTTAGCCTGGAGTAGTAAGGTCTGAGTGTGTGAACTGGCTGGTGGTCACCTAGTGCACAGCTCCTCTTCTGGGGGAGACGGAGGCACAGAGGGGGAAGGAGTGGCAGCTGGCAGCCCTGGCCTGTTCATTCTCACTCTCCTCTATACCCTGCGTCTGCCTCCTGAGCCTGGCTTTCCCTGGGTTCCCTCCCTAGGTTTCCCTGACTGCTCTCTGGGGCTCGAGGGGTCTGTGCCCTTAAGGATGCCTGGTCTCCTTTCATGGCCCCCAGGCTCCACATACACTGGGGCTTTTCCATCCTGGGCAAGAGAGCCCTTCATTTGTCACCCTCCTGTCCCGGTAGACAGCGGCGATCCTGTTCTCCTCTCCGTCTTATAAGGCCTGCCTTCTCCTTCTAACCTGCCCCCCACCAACTGATGGCTTCCAGCCTCTGGCTACATAGGGTGCCCCTCTTATGCCCAGTTCAAGTCTGTGCCTCTATAGAGCTCCCTGATGCCTAGGTGGTAGGGAACAGCGTGTGCCCAAAGTGGCCCTGCACAGCTGTCTCCCCATCTCCCTGCCCCTGTGGCTTTGCTGCCGCCCCAAAGCCAGGCGGGAACCTACCCACAGTGGGGATTCCTTGCAGAAAGCAGGCCCCTGCCTCATCCCCACAGACACATCTCTGCCCCGTGGCAGCAGGAGGACAGCCCAGAGGCTTCTTAGGGGCGTGTGGCCTAGTGGAAGATTAGAGCCCCATGGATTTGACTTGGCAGCTGGATGGTCCAGTTGAGAAGACAGGATCTAAAGGACTTCCCTCAGCATAGCTGGGCATGCAGGCCTGTGGTCTGATTACAGGGGGCACCCCCACTCCATGAGCTTTAAGGGTTCTGAGCATTGTTTGATTTAGTGCTTGGAACAGACCAGTGAGAACCTAGAGTAGCCGTGTGCATTGGTGCCCAGGTTGCCACTGGCTGTGGGGGTCCCGAGCTGCTTGAGGAGGACTCAAAGGCACACTGAGGGGCACTTTGAGGTCTTGGTTTTCAGATCTGTTCCCAGGTCCCAGCCCTGGACACCTTGGTTCATGCTCTGGCATAACATTTCTGATACCTCTTTCAACTTCTCAGAATAAGTTTCTAGTTTATGGCCCACATGTCTCTGGCCATCCCAGCCCTGGGATACCAGATGGCCTCTCTTATCCCCATCTGCATTTCCCTCCCCAAAGGGCCTCGGTACCTTTTTCTCTGCTGTTTTCCTATGGAGAGCCTGGTAATGAAATCCCCAGCAAACCCCAGGGGTGGCCTGTGGTGCATGTGTTCCCTTTACACTCAGAGCTTGCATGTGTGATGGCAATCTTCATTTGGGTCCACATCTTAATATCGTGTTTCTTGGGGTTGGGAGATGTAGCAGTAATCAGCGTCCCCCGGAGGCCCCAGCAGAGGCTCCAGCTCCAGCACCAGCACCAGCACCAGCACCAGTACCAGCTCCAGCTCCAGCTCCAGCACCAGAGGAGGCTCCAGTCCCAGCCCCAGTGGACATCCCAGCTCTGGCCCGAGCAGAGGCCTCAGCCCCAGAAGAGACCCCAGCTGTAGCCCAAGGAGAGGCCTCAATGCCAGCTTTGGTTTCAGCAGAAGCCCCGGCAGAGGGCTCGGCCCCAGAGGAGATGCCAGCGGAGATGCCAGCAGAGAGCCCGGCCCCAGCCTTAGCGGAGGCCCCAGCCCCAGCCGAGGCCCCCGCCCAGTACCCAAGCGAGCACCTGATCCAGTGCACCTCAGAGGAGAATCAGATCCCCTCACACCTGCCCGCCTGCCCGTCCCTCCGGCACATTGCCAGCCTGCGGGGGAGCGCCATTGTCGAGTTCTTCCACAGCAGCATTGCTGAGGTAGTGTCCCAGGTGCTGGTCCTGCTGGCTGGCGCTGATGTGGAGAGGCAGCACAGTCCGTCCTGGGCGCGTGGCAGAGCTTGTGTGGCGTCAGCCTCCGATTCTTCAACTTCTCTGTGCTGGCTTGCCCCCCAGCTTCAGCTGTTCACGGCTTTGATGGCCTGGGTTGTCCTTCCCTGGTCAGGTGTCCTGTCACCACTGCCCCCTGCAGCCACTCCTGTCCTCGGGCCCCTGACAGACCCTACTGCGCACCATCTCCCACCCCTCGCTTCCTCTCGACTCTCACGTTAACTAATCCATTGACAGGATGCAGTGACAGTCCTGAGTCTCCCAATCCAGGGCTGTGGGCATGTCACCAGAGCAGTGGGGCTAACAGAGGCGGTGCCCTGCCCAGAGGTCTGTGTTTAGGCACAGTCTGGAAGGGAAGCCGCATGCTCTGCCCAAACCCATCCCCTTTGTGTCCAGGTGGAAAACGAGGAGCTGAGGCACCTCATGTGGTCCTCAGTGGTGTTCTACCAGACCCCGGGGCTGGAGGTGACCGCCTGCATGCTGCTCTCCACCAAGGCTGTGTACTTCGTGCTGCACGACGGCCTCCGGCGCCACTTCTCTGAGCCCCTGCAGGGTAGGCAGCGGGGCCTGCTGAAGGGGGAGCTGGGCGCTGGGCGCCCGTGTCCAGGAGATGGGCTCTGTCTTATAGCCAATTGTGTGACCTTGGGCGGCAGTGACTATTGCACTGGACTGAGAATCTCTTGGGGGGGGAGCACCTTGCCCCAACTCTGTCATGAGGGACCTAAGGCCAGGCATGAAAGTGCCAAGCCAGCGCCCAGCGAGCATCTGGGCACTGGCCATATGGGAGATTGAGCAGCCGCTGCCCCTTGCGGCCTCAGTGGCGAGCTCCTGGTGACCCAAGAACACATTGCCCACGAGGCCTTGTGTGCATGGAGGGTGGTGGTGGCTCCTCAGGCCCGGCCAGGTCCAGCCAACCAGGCGACCCCTTCCTGCTGGACCCAGCTCTGCCCCTGGCCCCACAGGCTCACTGGGCACGGCCAGCACCACCCTTTTTTTCCAATCACAGATTTCTGGCATCAGAAAAACAACGACTACAACAACAGTCCTTTCCACATCTCCCAGTGCTTTGTTTTAAAACTCAGTGACCTGCAGACAGTCAACGTTGGGCTCTTTGACCAGTATTTCCGGCTGACGGGTGAGTGAGCACCGCTTTGTCCTGTTTTAGGTGAAGGCCAGTCTTACCAGTGGGCTTTTCCCTTTCATGTCGGATGCATTATCTCAAGCAGGGTTCTCTCTCTGCTCACAAGTCTGTTTCACTGGAGTGGGAGGAAGCGGCTTCAGGAACTGCTGAGAGTGCAGAACTCAGCCACCAGGGCCAGAGGCAGTGATGCTGGGCAGTGCCGGGAAGGCAGGCAGATTGGGTCTGTGCTCACGGGCAGGATGTTTCTGACTCACACTTCCTGAGGAGAGAAAACTAAGCTCTTTCCCTAATACCTCTGCATCCCCTTCTAGAAAAATATCACAGCCCTTCCGGCCTGAGAAATGGCTGTCTCAGGCCCCGTGATGCTTTCCCATGTAGGCCTTCCTGGCCCGGCTTTGTGGTCTCAAGGTCCAGGCCGACCCGCTAGAAACGAGAGAGCTTGGGGGGCAGGGGCGGGACTGGGCGAGCTGCTGCCCGCCACCATGACTAGCCCTTTCTCCCACAGGCTCCTCCCCGATGCAGGTGGTGACGTGCTTGACCCGGGACAGCTACCTGACACATTGTTTCCTTCAGCACCTCATGGCTGTGCTCTCCTCCCTGCAACGCACACCCTCCCCTGAGCCTGTTGACAAGGACTTCTACTCCGAGTTTGGGAACAAGACCACAGGTATGCCTTACCACTCAGGCTGTAGACAGGCGTCTGGCCTTGGCACCCCAAGGGCTGCCGCACCCTGAGAGCACCTCTGTGCCTCAGCCTTTCCCACTTTTGCTCTTGTCCTCCTTGACTGGCTACGGTTCACCTGGGCTTTTCATGGCCGTCTTTACCCCAGCAAACCCACAACCATTTGGTACACACTCCTCAAGTATCTGCTCTGTCCTGGGCTGCTGGCCTCTGGGTCTTCCCCTGGGCAAGGGGGCTTGGAGTGCTCTCACCCACCTGTCAGATAGCAGCTTGTGCTGCCATCTCTGGGTGTCATGGGGCCGCTGGCACTCCCAGCCCCACCACAGACCAGTTCCAGGCTCCAGCCCTGGCCGGGCGTCTCTCTCTATAGGGAAGATGGAGAACTATGAGCTGATCCACTCAAGCCGTGTCAAGTTCACCTACCCCAGTGAGGAGGAGATCGGGGACCTGACATTCATCGTGGCCCAGAAGATGGCTGACCCAGAGAAGGCACCAGCCCTCAGCATCCTACTGTACGTGCAGGCCTTCCAGGTGGGCACGCCGCCACCGGGGCGCTGCAGGGGCATACTGCACCCCAAAACGCTCCTGCTCACCAGCGCTGAGATCTTTCTCCTGGACGAGGACTTTGTCCACTACCCACTGCCCGAGTTTGCCAAAGAGCCACCACAGAGGGACCGGTACCGGCTAGACGATGGCCGCCGTGTCCGGGACCTGGACCGCGTGCTCATGGGCTATCAGACCTACCCGCAGGCTCTCACCCTTGTCTTTGATGATGTGCAAGGCCATGACCTCATGGGCAGCGTCACTCTGGACCACTTTGGGGAGATACCAGGTGACCTAGCCAGAGATGGCCAGGGCCGCGAGGTCCAGTGGCAGGTGTTTGTTCCCAGCGCTGAGAGCCGCGAGAAGCTCATCTCGCTCTTGGCCCGACAGTGGGAGGCACTGTGTGGTCGTGAGCTGCCCGTTGAGCTCACTGGCTAGCCTGGGCCGCAGCTGGCTCTTGCTGCCCTCTGTGTCCAGCCTGGTGTCCATTCAGTGTGGGGAAGCAGGCTTTCTTTGTTATTTCTTAAATGATTTCTCCTCCCTTTTGGTATCTTCATTTGACTGTCCTCCCAGAGAATGTGAACATACGTATTCAGTTGAGTCTTTCTAATCCTGGGAGTGACAGCGCCCCTCCGGGACCTCCGTGGATCTGTTGCCCGCCCTGGTGTTGAGTGGCCAGGCACAGCAGTGTCATAGCTTCTGTCATAGGACTATTGTTAACATGTGGTGTCACGGGTCCTATTTACTCTTATGTTTTTCCTGAACCGTCAAGTCCAGTGCCGTTGGTGTTGCTACTGTGAGTGTTTGCTGCTAATCATGAAGCTGGCAGCAAAATGCACATTGGAAGTTCCCACCCTGGGCAGTTTTCCAAAGTGGAGGCTTCTCCTGGTCCAGACAAGTGGGAGAGCCCTGTGCGGGGCAGAGTCCCCCAGGCCTTGGAGCTGAGAGGGATGGGGACAGGGGATCCAGAGCTGCCAGCACCAAGTGTGACTCCTGTTGCCTTTTTTCTCTATTCCAATAAAGTAGAGTTTGACGCAGTCTGGGTCTTTTATTTCAAGGTCCACTGGGGTTCCAGTAGGGTACTGACCCAGGACATGGCCTGAGGGAGAGAGGGTCCCCAAGAGACGCAGGAAGGTGAGATGTCAGGGAAAAGGAAGGAGGGAAGAGAGGTGGAGGGATGAAGGGCTAAGGGCCCTCCCAGGGCCAGAGGCTGGTTGGGTGGCAGTGGAGCCTGAGGGACGGGGACAGGGTTGTGAGAGGGCCTTTGAACAGAGCTATGCTGGGCTGTGGCTACACCATGACACACCTCAGGGCAAACAGGAAGAGTGTGACACCCCAGGGCACACAGGTTTACTATCCTGCCTTCTTCAGGCCTGGAACATCACACCTGGGCCCAACCCCACCAAAGGTAGCAGCCTGTTGTGAGGGTAAGGCCTGGGACCTGGGATTCCTTACTGGGGGGGTCTGAGGGTCTCACCAAGACAGCTGTAGGGGCAGTCCTGTGGCGGGCTGGGCCCGTCTGTCTGCTCATGTCCTGAGAGGTGGTGGGGATTGTCTCAGGGAGCCCTGCTGGGGTGGGACCCAGCCCCTGTACCCCACCCTTTCTCAATGTATTGCTACCCCCAAAGTGGGGCCCTGAAGCCCCACTTGCCTCCCTCTCATCCTGGTCCAGTCGGGAGCCTCGGTCACCAAGGTGTAGGGCCATTTGGGCTTCTGCTCAGTGTTCCCTGAGTGACAACAGGAGGGGATCCTGGCCTAGAGGACCCATGGCCCTCGGGAAGACTGGGGCGGGGGGAGCCACTGAACCCCCCAGCCAGATCTCAGACCCACCCAGTGGCCCCACCAGCTGGCAGGGGAATAGGAGCCTGCTGAGGATGAGGAGGAAGGGGTGGGTAACAAGGCTTCTTGCAACCAGACTTATCCAAGGCATTCACAAGTGGCCTCCTGTCTCTCCATCTCAGTCCTCTGTAAACAGGACAGTGACAGCCAGGGGCAGGATGTACCCTGCACGGGCAGGGCACACGGAGGTGTCAGCACCTGGGCTACTGTCCCAGGCCCACAGCCCAACATGTTACCAGCCTGCGAAGCCTGGGTCCAGCAAGGACTTGACCTATTAGAGGGAGGCTGTATAGCGTCAGGGTGGGGAGCACTCTGCAGGCAGCAGTCTTGGGATTGGATCTTAACACCAGTTAGCTGAGTGACCTTGGACAAGTTACCTAGCCCCTCTGAGCTTCATAACAGAGGGATAGTAAAAGTAGCCACTTTTATCCGTTCATTCATTTGTTCCACAAATCTGTATTGAGCATCTACTGTGTGAACCAGCCAGACACTGTCCCTTTTCTCCAAGAGCTGACATTCCAGCAGGGGACAGAAAATAAACTGAATAAGCCAGAGTCAGCTTGTGGCCAGTGCAATAAAGAGATGTAAGGTAGTGACCTTTAACCAGGATGGGACTTCGAGGTTAGTCCCTGAGGGAAAATCTGGAGTGCCAGCAGCACCAGGACAGCTGCTTGATGTGGTGGGCGCAGCGAGTGGCTTGGCTGGGACAGGTGTGGGAGTGTATGACTCCTGAGTGGAGAACAGGTGGATTAAGAGGGGGAGCACTGAAGAGGCCCCGGAGAGAGAAGGGAGGTGTGGGGTCAAGGTTGGGGGTTGAACTAGTCAGGGGTGGCTGGAGCAGCTGAGAGGGAGAGCGGTCCGCTGTCCATTATTAGCACAGAACCCGGCAGGGATTCAGAGGCCTGCTCATGTTCTCAGCAGTTGGAAAGTTTGAGGCAGACACCGGATTTAGGGGCTGAATCCCCCAGAGCCTGTGCACACACTTGGGGTGGGGAGTTGTGTGCATTTGCACTTGAATTTGTTTCACAGCCTCTGATAGATCCCAGGTTTGTGGCTAATGGTGGACTCAGAGGCTGTGATGCCAGAATGGTCCCGGGGCCAGGAAGCCCCAGGCAGGGCCTAGGCCATCCATGCAGGGGTCAGTGGCCAGCACCTTCCCTTCCGCCTGCAGGCTGCTGATAGGCAGGAGGATATCCTGGTGGGTTCCTGTGGGGGTGAGCTGGCGGGGCCTCCAGGCTGCTTATAAAGCAAGTGCCCGCCCTTTTTCTCTTGCCCGCCCTGCTCCTGCCTCCCAAGAGCTCATTCCCCACGCAGGCTGCCCCAACTCAGTGCTGGACGGTGTGCCCGCCCGCCGCCACTGGCAATGGCAGGGTCCTGGGGCCTTCTCCTGCTCTGCCTCCTGGCCTTCTGCCTAGCAGGCTCCAGCATCGTCGGGGGGCAGAAGGTGAGTGGAGCCAGCTGCAGGGGATTGTCCAGATGCCCGGACCCTGCTGGCCAGTGGTGGGAGCAGGGGAGGAAGTGAACACAGATCGGGTCTGGGGCCACACAGGAGAGCTGGTACATGTCTGATGTTGCCTGAGCAGGACCAGAGGGCCAGGCTGTTGAGTCTGTCTCCCTAGGCTGAGGTCTGTGTGTGGTTTTCCGGGGGTGGTAGGGGTGGTAGGGGTGGCAGCCTGCCCTCCTTTAACAGTGCCCGGCTAGCCATCCGTGCCCGTCTCCCCAGTCTGAGGGTGAGAGGCCCAGAGCCAGGCCCATCCCCCAGCCCTCCTAGCCCAGACTAATGACTGATTTCTGTGTGGCCCTGATAACCACCAGCCCTTGCACGGCTGACAAGCTGAAAGACCCGTGTGGCACAGTGTGCTGCGTCTTGCCTGTGCCCAACCCCGAGCTCCCGGAGGCAGAGTGGCCTATTGACCCCAGTTCCTCTGGACAAATGGCAGCCAGCAATAATACCCTCATGCCTCAGAACTGCCTTTATCAAGCACCCAGCCCTGGCGCACCCAGCGTTACCCCTCAAGCCCGCACAGCCTCTGGACAGTGAGTCCTGCTCTCCCCTGAGGACACCAAGGCCCAAGGATAGTGAAAAGAGGTCGATCCAGCTCTGGGGCTATGCTTCAGACTGCCAGCTCCAATACCCCATTCAGCCGCGTGGGACAGCAGACGGGTCCTGCACGTCTGTGTGTGCCCAGTCCTCCAGGCTGCCCCTCTGAGGGCTCACCCACTCCTTATAGTAGGGACATTGTCCCAACTGGAGTTTCCGGTCACCTGGCTGGGGTCTGCCTCCAGGTAAGGGGCCCTTCCTTATGAGGCCAAGTTCATCTGATTCTCGGGGCAGCTCACTAACAGGCAGGCAGGTCCAGAGAGAGAAAAAATTTGCCCAGGACCTCATGCCAGGACAGGAACTCAGGCCTCCGGCCACCACCTTTGGGCTTTTTCTCTTGTATTCCTTTAGTCCCTAGGAGAATAGACAAGGAGAGGGACCTTGGCAAGTTCAGGGCCAGGTCAGGGTGGTAGACGGACAGATCTGAGGCTGAAGAGGTGACAGTGAGAGTGAAAGAGCCAAGCGTTGCAAGCTGTTCCCGCAGGTGGGTTCCTGCTCCCTTCCCGCCTCAGTTTCTTCATGTGTACAATGCACGGGAATCTCAAAGGCCTTGCTACCCACCTGTGTTCTGGGAACAGTGGTCAGTGAGGAGTTTCAGGCAGGATTTTTCCTTGTCAGAGATCCATGGTTCTGACCACCTCTAAGCCTGCATTCCAGGACTGGGTCTCATCCAGCCTAGGCCAAGGAAGAGGGGCCCAGGGGTTCTTATTAACAAGGGACACATCATTGCTGGTCTCACACACCATTGGTCACTCAGCCCTCCCAGTATCCCGTGTTGTGTGGGACTCGCTGGAAATATTAGGAAACTGAGGCTTTGAGGGGAAAACCTCTGGGTCACAGAGCTGGGAGCAGGAGCAGGGCTCCAACATAGATGCATGGAAGGCTTCCTGGAGGAGGATGGTCTTAGCACCTGTCCATTTGACAATCTTTTACCAGGTACCTTCTCTGTGCTAGGAATATGCTGGTGATGATAGAGCCTGTGGTCTCGAGCTGAGGTTTGAAGGCAGAGAGGCATTGATCTAGGGTAGGGGAAGCAGGTTGGGTAGGGGATCTCTTCCTCTGAGACAGTTTGGGTTCTGGGCCCTGGACCACAGCTTGGAGGAATTTCTACCTTCTTTTTTTTTTTCAGAGACAGAGAGAGAGTCAGACAGAGAGAGAGAGAGAGTGATAGATAGGGACAGACAGACAGGAATGGAGAGAGATGAGAAGCATCAATCGTTCAATCATCAGTTTTTTATTGTGACACCTTAGTTGTTCATTGATTGCTTTCTCACACGTGCCTTGACCGTGGGGCTACAGGAGACCGAGTAACCCCTTGCTCAAGCCAGTGATCTTGGGTCCAAGCTGGTGAGCTTTGCTCAAAGCAGATGAGCCCGCGCTCAAGCTGGCGACCTCAGGGTCTCGAATTTGGGTCCTTCGCATCCCAGTCCGATGCTCTATCCACTGCGCCACCACGTGGTTAGGTGAATTTCTACCTTCTTACAACAGACTTAATACCTCATGTCTCCTCTGCCTGACCTGGCGGTGGCGCAGTGGATAGAGTGTTGGCCTGGTATGCTAAAGATCCAGGTTCAAAACCCTGAGGTCGGCGGCTTGAGTTTGGGCTCATCTGGCTTGAGCACAGGGTCGCCAGCTTGAGCATGGGATCACAGACTTGACCCTATGGTCACTGGCTTGAGCCCAAAGGTCGCTGGCTTGAGCAAGGGGATCAATGGCTCAGCTGCAGCCCCCGCCCCCCTTCTCAAGGCACATATAAGAAATCAATCAGTGAACAACTAAGGTGCCACAACTATGAGTTGATGCTTCTCATCTCTCTCCTTTCCTGTCTGTACCTGTCTGTCTGTCTTTCTCTCTCTAAAAACAAAAACAAACAAGCAAAATAAAACAACTTCATGTCTCCTCAACTTCCCCAACAGCATCTCTGTGGGAAGCAGACACTGCAAAAACAGTTCTGGATTAGGGCAGGGAGGCGGCACCCGCCGGGCTCAGACAGATGCTAAGATGCCTACAGGAAAAAGGGAATCTGATTCAGCACTTGGACGGGATTCAGCCGCACTCCGCCCAGGGAGACCAACAGGGAGACTGGGGGTTGGGCTGCTGATGCTCTCTCCAGGCCATTTTGGAGGAAGCCTGGGTGCCTACCTGGGGGGGGGGGGGTCCCAGATTTGGCTGCTGGCTTATCCATCCATCACCACTTCACACACATTTACAAATGGAATGTCCTGTGAATGAGTGTCCAACACAGGACACAGGGCTCAGCCCGCTCCTGTGCCCAGAGCTCACCTACCACCTTATCAAAAGAGTAAGGACAGTGCACTTTCATTGCCTCCGAGGCCCTCTGCAGGGCTGACCAACATTCCTTGAAGAGCTGGTCCCTTATGCCCAGCTAGCTGGCCAGGTGGTCCTCACGGAAGCCTGCCCCCTGCTGAGCCTTTGCCCTGAGCCAGCAGCTGCCCAGTCCTGGAGTTACCCAACTTCCTAGCTACTCCCTGGCTCAGCAAAGACAAGCCTGGGATGGAGAATGAAACCACACTCCCAGCCCACAGCTTCTTCCCTCTGCAGACCGCAGAAGCATGAGCAGAAAAGGCCAAATCACAGCTGCCGAAAGGCCATTTCTCCTTTCTCCTCTTCTCTTGCTTTGAAGAGAGAAGCCACACATCTATAATGTGTTCTAGGAAAGAGCTGTCTTGGGCTCACTCCCTTTGGACCAATGTGGTCAGCATTTTTTAGATGGAAACATCTTAGCTCTCCAGGCCATCCCCAAGCCACCTAAAAACCTCTGTGCATCAAACGTCTTCCCATGGCCCTTTCTCACAACCAGGAGTTTTGCCGCTGTGCCTGCAGCACACAGTGTGTAGGTCGTTGGGGCTTTGTTGCTGCAGAGGAAGCCCCAGTGGGGGTGGACCTGCAGGAGCCATGGCAGGCCAGCGAATGGGACTGCAGGGCTTTCTTGGTACCCTCAGGTGACAACCTCATCCCTCACCCCACCTTTGTTCTCCATTCAGCTGCTAGGGGGCTCTTTTAACACACGAACAGCCAGGAGGCTGCCCTGACTCCAGCCTCTCCTTGGCTGCTCTCTGCTTCTTGGCGATGGTTGTTTGCACCTTGCCCCTTCCTGCCTCTCGCCTCTCCTGTGCCCTCTGCCAGGAGCATTGCCCTGGCCAAGTCTTTAGTGTCCTTCAGACCCCGACTCAATTGCCATCTCCTCCACGAAGTCGCCTGGGCCTCCAGGCTAGGTCCTATCTGCTCCGTCACTGCCAGCATGGCCTGTCCAATGATGGGCAGTGGACCCCTGGGTCTCAGCCAGTGGGGCCATGAGCCAGGCCTGGTGGCAGGGGTCTGGGAGCATGACTGCTTGGTCCAGATGCACGCAGACCCTTGTATATGCCTGGCCACATTAGCCCCTCAGGTCTGGGCCAGGCTCCTGGGTCCCTTGGGCTTGCAGAGAGGGTCATTTTGCAACAAGGAGCAGATATGCTCAGAACAGAGTGGGGATGAGTGTGCTCCCCTCCTTGTCAGTCATGCTATTTACTGTTTATTTAAAATGAAAGTGAGGACGAGCACTAGGTGGAGAGTCTGAGTCTGGGTCCTAGTCCCTGGTTAGCATGCTGTCACTGTGTAGCTCTGAGCAAGGGCTACCCACTGGGGATTCAGTTTCCATGCCTGAATGGGCTGAGGTGGAGTAAAATGTCTAGATTCTCTTTGTATCAGAAAGTGCACTCTGAGACTTCTGGGCGTGCCTGCAGGCTCCTGGTGGAGTGTGGGGCTGTGGATATAGGGAGAGGCCATGGCAGTCACAACCTGCGATAGGCAGGCTTCCTCCATCTCCTGGGGCCTTCCCTGTCCTCACTGCATCCCCACTAAGCAGGTTGGAAACCATGGCCTACAGAGGGATGCACAGCCCTGCCGTGATCAGGCCAGAGCCAGGACGGGAACAGGGCCCAGGGCCCTCACTCTAAACCCCTTCTGTGGCCCAGGTGCGATCCAGACACTGCGATGTGAAGACCAAGTTTGTCACTCAAGTGCCCTGCACCATTTGCCCTGCCATCAAGAAGAGGATGTGTCCCTCGGGTTGGCTTCGTGCATTCCCAGAGAAGATATCACAGGACTGCCGGTGTGAACCCCACCCCCATTCTTGCCCACTTCCAGGAGCATCCTGTAGGGCGTCGGGGCCAGGAAGAGCCTGGCAGGTCTGGCAGGCAGGGCAGGGTCTCACTTGGCCACCCATCTGTTGGCTCCTCCAGTGCAGCAGAGAGGAAGAAGAGGGTGAGGGCAAGTGGTGTTCACTGGACACCTACTATGTGCCAAGCCCTGTGCTTGACTCCAGGCCTGGCACGTAGTGGAGAGGTAGAGCAAGAACTCTGGAGCCCAGTGTCAGGAGGCTGGGGTGGGGGCTGCAGGGTGGGAGCCCTGCCCATCGCCTTGACCACCCTTTGTCCCCAGCTACGAGGTGCAGCTAGGGGGCTCTCTGCTGTCCATGAGTGGCTGCAGCCTGGAGTGCTGGAAGGACGTGGTGCAGAAGGCCTGCTGCCCTGGCTACTGGGGGTCCCAGTGCTATGGTATGGGGGGAGGGAGTCACAGCCCAGCCCTGGTTCCCCATCTGCAGCATCTGCCTGCGTTCCCCGTCACCTTGCTCATTTAATGAACACTTAATGGGAGCCAGCACAGCTTGTCGCCGGCTCTGGCTGCCCTGGGAAAAGGCTGCATCTGGGGCTGCCCAGAGCTGCTAGGGTCAAGGATGCATCGAGCATTCTTAGATGACAGCTAAGTTCTGGGGTGTCCACAGAGTGCCCTGGGGGTGCAGAGACCCCATGCAATGGCCACGGGACCTGCCTGGATGGCATAGACAGGAACGGGACCTGTGTGTGCCAGGTAAGAGTCGGACGAGCTAGGGTGGGGGGCTGTGGCGTGGTCACACTGATTGCATGTATTCCTCCTCCAGGAAAACTTCAGTGGCTCAGCCTGCCAGGAATGCCGAGACCCTAACCGGTTCGGGCCTGACTGTCACTCAGGTGAGCACTGGCAGGGAGGGCAGGGCCAGTGTCCACCTAGGGACCTGTGGAGACCTAGTCCCTGCAACCAGCCCCCACTAGCTTCCCTCCCAGCCCCTCAGCCTTTCACTCACCCTCTAGAGACATGACCTTGGGTTTATCACACCTCCAGCCCTTTTCCATGTTCTTAGAGGCCTTCTGGAGCCTTGAACCCCAGGCCGCGCCAGGTGCCTCCCTGGCTTTCACCACCCCTGTAGTCTTGCATCACATCACAGATCTGCGCTCCTTTTTTTTTTTTTTTTTTTTAATATTTATTGATTTTAGAGAGCAAGAGGAAGAGAGAGAGAGAGAGAGAGAAATCAATTTGTTGTTCCATTTATTCATGCATACATTGGTTGAGTCTTGTATGTGCCCTGGCTGGAGATCAAACCCACACCTTGGCATATCGAGCCCACACTCTATCCAACTGGGCTACCCAGGGTGCAATCTTGAAGCTGTGCCTGTTGGAGATGAGTTCTGGAAATGCAGAGGGCAGGAACTCGATGTCCTTGTGTGCCCCTGGATGAAGCTAGGGTCCCACCTGCCCTGTCTGTCCTTTCCAGTGTGCAGATGTGTGCATGGCACGTGCCGACGCGGACCGCTCGGGGACGGGAGCTGCCTGTGCTTTGCCGGATACACCGGCCCTCACTGTGACCAAGGTGAGCAGTGCTGCTGGGGCAGCCGGCCCTCAGGAGCCAGAACAGGAGAGGCTGACTGGGTGACAGAGGGGACCTCTGCCTGCAGCCTGCTTTCTTTCTAAGTAGGAGAAGCACACAGTTGGTTGGGGAGGGTGGGTGTCATCTGAGACCTCCCCTGCCTAGAGGCCCAGAGAGGGCAAGGCCCTGGCCAGAGTCAAAGAGCAAATCGGGCAGAACATCTATAGTCCTGTGTTCCTTTCCAACCTGGGGCTTGGGCCACTGCAATACTCTTCCCTCTCCACACAGAGCTGCCTGAATGCCAGGCCCTAAACTGTCCCCGTCACTCCCAGTGCTCTGCAGAGGACCCCACCTGTAGATGCCTGCCTCGACACACCCAGCAAGACGGCAAATGCCAAGGTAAGGCTGTGGCCTCGAGGCAGGGAACCTCAGCTCGGGCTGAGCAGGCACTGGGTGGATGTCCTTTTTTTTCTTTTACAGGGACAGAGAGAGAGTCAGAGAGAGGGATAGATAGGGACAGACAGACAGGAACGGAGAGAGATGAGAAGCATCAATCATCAGTTTTTTCATTGCGACACCTTAGTTGTTCATTGATTGCTTTCTCACATGTGCCTTGACCGCGGGCCTTCAGCAGACCGAGTAACCCCTTGCTCGAGCCAGTGACCTTGGGTCCAAGCTGGTGAGCCCTGATCAAACCAGATGAGCCCGCGCTCAAGCTGGCAACCTCGGGGTCTCGAACCTGGATCTTCCGCATCCCAGTCTAATGCTCTATCCACTGTGCTACCGCCTGGTCAGGCTGGATGTCCTTTTAACCAGCAAGTGCAATCTGGCCATTTATAGGGGGAAAAAAACTGTCCCAGAGGGAGAAGGGGAAGGGGGCCTGTCCCTAGTCTGGATCAACCTGCTCACCCATTTTTGGGTCATCCTGATGGAAGCTGTGGAGGAGACAGGCTCTTGGGATTCCAGCTCACCTGGGCTTTCTCTCTCTGCCCTGGCAGCCCCTGACCCCTGCCGGCCATCACCCTGTTCCCCATTGGCCCACTGCTCAGTGAGCCCCACTGGGCAGGCACAGTGTCACTGCCCCAAGAACTACCATGGCGACGGGAATGTGTGTCTGCCCCAGGATCCATGCAGCACCAACAACGGTGGCTGCCCCAGCAACTCTACCTTATGTCTGTACCAGGGGCCAGGCAAGGTGAGCCCGGGGCCTGGGCCAGGCCTCCCCCTCAGTCCACTCACCCACACTGGCTGAGGGACTCCGGGTTAATCAAGGACCTTCGGGGAGCCTCAGCTCCCACATCTGTAAAATGGGATGAGACTAACACCCTCTTCACGGTGGGTGGTCGTGGGGGCTGAGACGAGCTCTGTGGGTATCGCAGATGCCAGCAGTCCCCTTGGACATGGTCTCTCCCTCCTGGCCCTGCCCAGGCCTCCTGCACGTGTAAGCCAGGCCTGTTCAGCCTCAGTGGCAATGCCTCTGCGGGCTGCGTTGCCTACTGTTACCCCTCCTCCTGTGACCGGTCCGCCACCTGCCAGGTGACCCTCGATGGGAAGATCAGGTAAGCACAGGGACCTCAGGGTGGGCTCCAAGGGAAGAGAAGAGAGGGTGGGTTGGGCAGGTGTGCACACATATGGACCCCAGCTCAAGGCTGTGTGGAAACAGGTGGGGATAGATCAGGAAGGGGGGACTGGCCCCACCCCTCCCCTAACGATTTCTCCCCACCCCCCAGCTGTGTATGCAAGGAGGGCCAGGTGGGGGATGGGCGCGCCTGCTACGGACACCTGCTCCACGAGGTGCAGAAGGCCAGCCCGCTAAGGCTCATGGGACTGAGAGGCGCCCTCACCATGCTGGGTGTGTGACCCCGCCCCTGGAGCCCAACACTGCTGCCAGGGAGGGAGGGGCGGACTCTGCATAGACACTTTCTCTGCCCAAGTGCTATGGAAGCAGAGTGGGCCGTGGTGGGGTCGATGGTGGAGGTAGGAGCTAGGCTCCCAGACCCAGATGCTTGCACCTACCTTAGATCTAGACACTGTGCCCTCTAGCACAACTCCAGGACCTAGGACTACTACCGGAGGGTCTCCCTAGACCCATCCTGATGCAGCCTCTCCTGTCGTCCAGACCAGGGCTGCCGGGAGATCCTCAGCACATCAGGCCCGTTCACCGTGTTGGTGCCATCCCTCTCCTCCAGGACCCCCTGGGCCATGAATGTGAGCCCCCACCCGCCCCACTGTGGAGCTAGCTGACTGTGCCCTTGCTTCCTTCCTGGACCCTGCCCCAGGCTTCAGGGCCTGAGAGAGTCCCCATCGAGACTCCGGGGAACTGAGGCCTGGGAGGCATCTTGTCCCCTCCATTGCTCAGGCAGGGTGGCTTGAAAAGGACCACCTGCCCTGTGCCCCTAGGCACTCTGCTCCCCTGTGCCCACAGGCGTCCCTTGCCCAGCACCTCTGCAGACAGCACATCGTCGCGGGGCAGCACATTCTGGAGGACTTAGGAACCCAGCAGCAAACACGCAAGTGGTGGACACTGGCTGGGCAGGAGATCACTGTCACTTTCAACCGTTTCATGGTAAGAAGAGGGAACCTCAGCCTGGGGACTAAAGGAGTCACAGGTGGGGGACATAGGTCCAGCAAAGGTATGGAGGTGGGACAGAGCCTCGGGAGAGGGGGCTATGTGGAATCTGAGCCAGAGGTCTCATTTCTCAGCAGAAATACACCTACAAATACAAAGACCTGCCCCAGCAAACATTCACCATCCAAAAGGCCAACTACCCAGCAGCTAATGGTGTCTTCCACATGGTCACTGCCCTGCGGTGGCAGTTCCCACCAGAGCTCCCTAAGGACCCCAAAGTAAGCCAGTGTCCTCCTCTCCCCCCACCCTGTGCCACGGGTGACCTCTGTCCCCCACAGAATTCAGAAAGGTGGCAGGAGTTATCTGGGCAGGGTTAGAGCAGAGCTTTATTTTCCCTTGGGAGCTGAAGCAGCCTCATCAATGACTTTTCTGTGGCCCTAATGCTTGTCCCTTCCTACAGAGAACCATCAGCCAGATTCTTGCCTCTACTGAGGTCTTCAGCCGGTTTGAAACGATCCTAGAGGTGAGTTTGGGGGAAAGATTCTAGCTAGGACCCCTAATTAACCAGAACCTGCCCCACAGTGATCTGGGGTTCAGGAGTAGCATGGACTTTCGTCCATGACCCCATCCTAGAACTTGCCCATCACCATCTTGAAGTTCTGCAGTAGCATGAGCCCATTGTTGATGTCTGCTACTTATTCCTGATGGGAGTTCCCTGCAGACCAAGGGCACAGGGCACAGCAAGGGCTCAGATGTGGAGGCTGGCCTCCCTGAACCTTCTTCCTACGACCACAGAACTGCGGACTGCCCTCCATCCTGGACGGACCTGGGCCCTTCACAGTCTTTGCCCCAAGCAACGAGGCTGTGGACAACTTGCGTGATGGCCGCCTGATCTACCTCTTCACAGCAGTAAGCTAGGTGGAAGGGGCTGGGGACATGGGGGCACTAGGACTTTTACCTCCCTACTGAACCTCTAGCAGCCAAACCCTCTCTCCCCTGCAAGGGTCTCTCTAAGCTGCAGGAGTTGGTGAGGCACCACATCTATGGCCATGGCCAGGTGAGAGATCTTCCTCCCATAGGGTAGCCAGCTTGCACCTGATGCTGGGCTGTTGAGGGGTTTGCCTGTGGGTTCCGGCCTTCCCAGGGGCCCCTTCTCCTCTCCTCACCCAGCTGGGGTAGTATAGCACAGAGGGGAGCCTGGGGGCCAAGGTGGTAGCTGTGAGCCACCTGGACAGGACCAGGGGTAGCCCCAAGGTGTGTGGCTAGTTCCCAGCCTAAGACCACCCTCTCTTCTGCCCTAGCTGACCATCGAGAAACTCATCTCCAAGGGTCGGGTCCTCACCATGGCAAACCAGGTCCTGGCTGTGAATATCTCTGAGGAGGTGAGATCCAGGAGCATCTGGAATGAATGGACCAATGGAGGGGCTGGTGATGAGTGGCTAGTCATTCGGCCTCTTTCAGACCAGCCTTCATGCTCCAAGCTCTGTGGCGAGGAGGCCCTGGTGGGGTCAAATGGAAGGCAGGCGCAGATCAAATCCTTCTCCTGGAGCCTGGCAGGCTGGGAGGACCCCAAGGAGCAGGGAGGCACGTGGGCGGGGGTGCTCCATGTGGCAGGAATCGTGTGGGTCAGAACACAGAGACTGGAACTGTGTTACCAGGGTCGGAAGCACTGCTGAGGAGAGGGAGGGAGAACAGCAAGGCAGGCTGGCTGTCCTATCACTGGGCTGAGGAGGTGGTGGCGCGGGGGCAGGCTGAGCCTGTTGGGCTGCGTGCATTATACTCAGGGCTCTGCTACAGGGGCGCATCCTGCTGGGACCAGAGGGTGTCCCTCTGCGGAGAGTGGATGTGCTCGCTGCCAATGGTGTGATTCACATGCTGGAGGGCATCCTGCTGCCCCCAACCATCCTGCCCATCCTGCCCAAGCACTGCAGCCAAGAGCAGCACCAGATCGTGGTGGTGAGTGCACGCCACACAACTGGGCCTTCCTGAGACCCTAGCTGCTTGTGTAGAGTTCATCTTCCAAAAGTGGGCTGATGATGGCTCTGGGCACAGGCAGAGGCCCCAGGTACCCACCTGGGCTCACCCATATACCCTGTCTGCTGATCATCCCATTGAGTCCACTCCTGCATCTTCCACCCACTGTCCACACCTCCCTGCCCAGGCCTGGGCTCTCTTGCTCTCACACTGAGCTCCTTGCCACCTCCAGGCCCTTGGTCTTGCTCTTCTCTCTGCCCACATGCCACCCCCTGGCCCTCCTGTGGTTGACTCTCTGACCTCAGCTCTCAGTTCCATGCCACTTGCTTAGGGTTTGCTGAATAAATGAGCTGAGACTAACTGCTCTCCCCCTTCCTCGTGCCCTGCCCAGGGCTCCTGTGTGGACTGCCAGGCCCTGAACACCACCAGCATGTGCCCCCCTGACAGCGTGAAACTGGTGAGCATCCTTGGCTCAGCCCTCAGTGTTGACCCTGGACTCCCCAGGGGCTGGGAGGCAAGGTTGGACCTGGAGATTCAACACCCCTCAGCCCCGCCAAGGATGGGAGTGCTGGACCCAGGGGACTGAGGTCCTGTGACCAGGGGGGCCTGGCAAAGGGGTTCAGCCCAGAACCCGTTCCTGCTGACCAGCTTTGCATGGCCCACCCCAGGATGTCTTCCCTAAAGAGTGTATCTACACCCATGACCCCACTGGGCTCAACGTCCTGAAGAAGGGCTGTGCCCACTACTGCAACCAGACCCTCCTGGTGAGCCTGGGTGTGGGGCCCTCTGTCCTTGGTGATCTGGGGAACTTACTTTTTTCCTCTGGGGCCCCAGGATGGGGCTGAATGGGCTGCCTTCTTCAGAGAGCTGTGCTGTATCCCAGTGCTGGAAAAGGTGTCCCAGAGAGGCCTCACCCATCTCCTCTCACTAACGATGGGACCAGGGAACAGAAGCAGCCGGGGCCGTGTGGGCAGCTGTCGCCAGGTGGGCCTCAGACATGCTCTGTCTCTTACAGAAACCTGGCTGCTGCAAAGGGTTTTTTGGGCCTGACTGTGCACAGTGCCCTGGGGGCTTTTCCAACCCCTGCTATGGCAAAGGCAACGTGAGTCCCCTCCTGCCCTGGGGGGAGGCATGGAGAAGATGGATTTCTCCTGAGGGAGCCAGTGACTAGCCTTGTGTCTGAGCCAAGCCTGCCTCTCTCTGGCCTCAGGTTCCTTACATCGAGCGGTGGAAGTTGGGTCATATTATTTTTACTCTTTTAATTAGAAATAATTAATTAGAGAGCTTTTTATATCTACTTTCATAAAGGCTATGAGCAGTTTTCTTTTGTGGTCTGTTTTTGCCACTTTGTAACATTGGGGTTACTTTAACACCTGACTAGGGAAGACCATAGGAGTTATGTGTTTCTAGGTTGAGCAGAAGTCACCCACGAAGTGTGAAGCCTCCAGGGGCGCGTGCCCCTCAGGGGGCTAGTTCTTTGGCAGCATCAGTGATTTGGAAGATTCAGGGTGAGGTCTTCCAGCGGGAGCAGGAGATGAGTCAGCCCGTGGTAGAAAGGGGTGTTGAGGAGATGTGGAGAGCCCCCTCCCCATGACTGACCCTACCGCCTGCCCCCACCAGTGCAGTGATGGGATCCTGGGCAATGGCGCCTGCCTCTGCTTCCCAGACTACAAGGGCATTGCCTGCCACATCTGCTCCAACCCAAACAAGCATGGAGAACAGTGCCAGGAAGGTGGGTGGTCCCAGACCAGGCTGCCTGTCAGGGGGAAAGGTTCTGCTTGGGAAAGGGGCTGGGAACTCCCAGGAAAGGGAACAGAACCTCAGGAAGAAGGGTAAAACCCCAGGAATGGAAGAGGATTTGGGAACAGAAATAGATGTCTCCTTCACCCATGCCAGGAAAGGAACTGTGGTTTAATCAAAAGCATTCAGGATTTAGGTCAGACAGACAGGGGAACTTCCTAATGGTGGATTTGGGGGCAGGGCAGCTAGAATGGTTGTGACTGAAAGCCATGAATACCCCCCTCTCTTTTCCTTTCCCACCTGTTGATCTGGGATGTCCTCTGATTTTGTGACCCTGAAGTCAAATCCTTGTGGCTGCCCCATTTCCAGCACTCCCCCAACTGCATCCTGGCTCCCAGCCAGGCCTGCCCCTGCCTCAGTTTCCCTGCTCACATCTCCTCCCTACAGACTGCGGCTGTGTCCATGGTCTCTGTGACAACCGTCCAGGCAGTGGGGGGGTGTGTCAGAGCGGCACATGTGCCCCAGGCTTCAGTGGCCGCTTCTGCAACGAGTCCACAGGGAACTGTGGGCCCACGGAGTCGGCCCAGAACTGCCACCAGCATGCCCGCTGTGTTAGCCAGGGGGGCATCACCAGGTGAGGGCTTGAGCTTCCTCTCTGCCTGTCCATGACCTCACTGTTCAGCCGCTAGCCTTGTCCAGAGGTTCACTGGAGGCCCCTCATTCACCCATCCCCAGGTGTCTCTGTCTTGACGGCTTTGAGGGCGATGGCTTCTCCTGCACACCCAGCAACCCCTGCTCCCACCCAGACCGAGGTGGCTGCTCAGAGAACGTCAGTCTCATTGTCTCTTCCATGAAGTCCTGATTCAGGGGTGGGACGTGGGACTCCTCTGCCCTCTGCCCACTACCCTGCAGCCCTGACCCATTTATCCATGGCTCTCACAGGCCGAGTGTGTCCCCGGGGCTCTGGGCACCCATAACTGCACGTGTCACAAAGGCTGGAGCGGGGATGGCCGTGTCTGTGTAGCCATCGACGAGTGTGAGCTGGACGTGCGTGGTGGCTGCCACGCCGATGCCCTCTGCAGCTATGTGGGACCTGGGCAGGTGAGGGACAGCAGGCCTGGGGACAGCAGAGTGGGGTGGGGGACCTCCGCCCTGTAGTACTTCCCCACCCCACCCTTTCTACTCCAAGAACTCAAGCTCGGGGTCTTAACCCTTAGAATGAGAATTTAGTTCTGAAATGTTGAGTCATGCAATCTGGAAGCATCAGGCATTTGCTGGAAGCCATGTGAAGGCCCCAAGAGTTTTAATGGAAAGTACATTCCAGGGCCAGTATAGGCAGCACCTTTTCTAAATCAGAAGACTGTGACTCCTGTCTTCCAAGGATAAGGACTCTTACACCAAATAAATCAGTTCTCTGCTCTAACTGGGCACTGGGGCCATCATCTGCTGAAAATCGGTTCATTCACTCGCCCATTGGTGTCCCGTGTATTACTATGCACCTGTCCCATGACAGCTCCTGTTCTAAACTCAGGAATTTGATGCTGAGTATAGCAGGAAGAGACCCCTGCACAAGGAGAGTGGCATCCCAAACCTTTAGACTCGTGAGACTCTAGCTCTAACACTTTGCAGTCTTAGACTGGCCACAGGGTCTCAGAACCGGGAGCCTTCCACGTGAAGCATCTCAGATCCGGTAAACACAAGGATTGGCTGTTATTTAAGAATATCTAACACCAGTTGGGAGGCCAGGCCAGGCTGCTCTGTGCAGGCACCCATGGATCTCCCTGCCCACCCACCCCATGATGACCTGAGCCACTAGCGCATGGTTCTTCAGCAGTGAGAGCTCAGGTGGGCATGAGGCTGGAGCTCCAGACTCTGCAAGGAGTTTTGAAGTTCAGAACTAAGGACTGAAATAAGCAGGTTTGGATGCTCCCAACTTTCAAACAAGGGCAGCTGAGATCTGGGGAGTCTTGCCAGTCACCCACCCGCAGTGGGACAAGTCCAAGGACACCGTCAGTTAGTGGCAAGGACTGGAGCTCCAGCCCTCATGCAGCAGGGTGGGAGGTAGAATCAAGCTGCTGTCTTTGGGGCCGCCCTGGCAAACACCAACCCACTCGCCGCATACCACTGACCCCAACAGTCTTGGCAGAAGCTGAGCGGAGGGGCACAGACTCTCTGTGGCTGCTTCCCTATTGATGCCATCCCTCGATTGGACTCATCCCAAAAGCCAGTCTCCCCTTAGGGCCTCAGTCTCCCTAACTAGAATGCAGGTCTCTAAGGCTGGGGCCGGGAGGAGCTCCTCTGAGGTCTGAGCAGGCCTCCCCAGGAACAGTACCCATCAAGAGCCGAGAAGTGGAGAAGGATAGGGTTGGGTGCAGCTAGTGAGATGAGACCCTCCACTCCCAAACTCTCCAGAGCCGGTGCACCTGCAAGCTGGGATTTGCTGGGGACGGCTATGCATGCAGCCCCATCGACCCCTGCCGGACAGGCAACGGTGGCTGCCATGACTTGGTGAGACAGCTCAGAGCCTGGGGAGAGTTCGGGGTGGGCCTCGCTGCAGCTCTCTGGTCAGGACTGCTATCTAAAACCCTAAATCCAAACGGTATCACCTCCCTTCCCCATAGGAGAGAGCTTTCGCTCCTTAAGGCCCCAGCCCCTGCTGAACCTCCTCTCTCTTTCTCTTTCTCTGTCCCGGCTACCACCATTCCATGCTCCTCTGCAGGTTGCTCTGAGCTCTGGGCTGTCCCCTGACCTTGCTCAGCTCTAAGACCACCATACCTCCCCACTGGAGTATTCCGGAAGGTTTCCCAGAGCCAACCTTTTCATTCCCAGCTCAGGTCTCTCCTGAGGGTGCAGGTCCTCCTGGGTTCTCCCACAGACCTGGGACTCTATGACCCACCTCTCACGAAGGGGTGGGTAGTGCATGCCAAATGCACAGTGACCCTGGAGAGCAGGGCCAGGCACACCCAAGGAGCAACATGAATGCAGACTGGATGGATGCAGAGACAGATGGTGGGGACAGGTGTTTGGAAAGGCAGACAGCAGTAGGATGGGTGACAAGGGGAACAGAGAGATGGAGGATGGGCACTGTCTAGGTTGCCACCAGGTGCTAAATGGAGGGCCATGTCTCTACCCCACCCCCACCCCAGGCCACCTGCCAAGCAGTGGGTGGAGGTCAGCGGGTCTGCACATGCCCCCCTGGCTATGGGGGTGATGGCTTCAGTTGCTATGGAGACATCTTCCAGGTGAGTGGTTCCCTGTCCTTGGGGAGGGTCTTCTCATGTGCCTCAGGTGGGAGGGGCAGTGCTGAGGGCCCTGGGGAGGGCAGAGAGGCTCAGGTTTGTCTCTAAGCCCATGACCTCAGACTTTCCCATCCCTTAGGAGTTGGAGGCAAATGCCCACTTCTCTGTCATCTACCAATGGATCAAGGTAGGACAGGGCAGAATGCTGGGTTTGGGATTCAAATCCAGGAGACCTCCCTAAACACAGTGCCACATAACATCTCCACGAGCTGGAGGTGGGGGCAGGCCTGGAGGCTGGGAGCAGATGATCTCAGGATGGCTGCCTTCATTCTGCCGTCCCTCTGTACACCATGTGCAGAGAGCCGGCATCACGCTTCCTGCCGACAGCCGAGTCACAGCCCTGGTGCCCTCCGAGTCTGCCCTCCTCCGCCTGAGCCCCGAGGACCGGGCCTTCTGGCTGCAGCCGAGGATGTTGCCACAACTGGTCAGGTGAGCAGCCAGGGTCAGGCCCTGGAAAGGGGCTTCTGTCTGAGACCCAATCACTCCCCAGAGATTCTCAGCTTGGCATGTGTCCACCCCAGTCCCAGAGGTCTCTGTAGGTGACACTAACCTGGTTTCATGGTCCTCCCCTCAGGGCCCATTTTCTCCAGGGTGCCCTCTCTGAGGAGGAACTGGCCCGGCTGGGCGGGCAGGAGGTGGCCACCCTGAACCCTACTATACGCTGGGAGATTCACAACATCAGTGGGGTATGTGGTGAACTGTGAGCAGTAGAGGGTACTGTGCAGGACATGTGAGGGAACTAGAGTGACTGCAGGCTTCCAGGACCAGGACTCCGAGGGGGTGAGATTGGGCGGGGTCTCCTCACCCGGCCTAGGGCCAGGCTCAAAGGGTGTGCCAAGGGCACTTCTGCTGCTGGGTTGGGCAGTGTCTTTGGCCCAGCAGTGACTGCTCTGTCAGGGGTTGTCTGTCCATCTTTGTCTGCATGTACTCACCATTCCTCTCATGCATGGGCCTTGCTGAGAATCTGTGTGCACATCTGGTTATTCTTGAGTCTAAAAGTGTCTGGGCCAGACTGGGGGCCACCTGTTGGTGCCTGTGTGCCTATCAGCCACTCTATTGGTGCTGTACCTACTTTTAAGTGTCTACCTATGGCCACTTGTGGCTGAGCTCTTCCTGATGCCTTCCAGAGGGTCTGGGTACAGAATGCCAGCTTGGACGTGGTTGACCTCCTTGCCACCAACGGGGTCCTACATGTCCTCAGCCAGGTACGGCTGGAGGGGAGTGTGCTCAGAAAACCTCCTAGGCGGGCCATGAGTCAGTGACATGCTGACAGCCCCATGCCTCGGGACAGGTCCTACTGCCTCCAAGACGCGAGCCGCCCCGCGGGCAGGGGCTGCTGCAGCAGCTGGACTCAGTGCCTGCCTTCCACCTCTTCCGCGATCTGCTGCAGGTAAGAGCAAGAGGAGGGGGAGTTCATGGGAGGGGTTCCCCAGGGGCTGGCTGGCTTTCCAGGGTCAGGACTGAGGGTGATCATGCCCACTCTCAACCCCAACCCCAATCCCATCTCTAGCGTCACAGTCTCGTGTCCCAGATTGAGGCTGCGACTGCCTACACCATCTTCGTGCCCACAAATCACTCCCTGGAGGCCCAGGGCAACAGCAGCCGCCTGGTGAGGTCACCGGGATGGAGGTGGGGGGCAGTGCAAAGGGAAACAGTGGGTGGAGTGCCGCTGTCCAGGGCACTGGGCAGTCCTGGAGTCTCTTTGCCCTCAGGATGCAGACACCGTGCGACACCACATGATCCTGGGGGAGGCGCTCTCCTCGGAAGTCCTGCAGAGAGGGGGACACCGAAACTCCCTTCTGGGCCCTGCTCACTGGCTTGTCTTCTACAACCACACTGGTCAGGTCTGTGGGGACAAGGAGACCCAACCCCCGGCAGCCTGCTCTTGTAGGCTCCTTCCCTGAAGTTCCCCTACCTGGAGCCTCCACACTCTCCTCCAGGGACTGCCCGTCTTAGGAGACCCCCAGGCATGGAGATAGCCTCAGCCCTGTGGTGTAGCTCTGAGGTGAGGGTAGGGTGGGCTGGGTTCAGCCTCCCGCCCCACTTCCCAGCTTGAGGTGAACCATGTACCGCTGGAAGGCCCGGTGCTGGAAGCCCCTGGCCGCTCACTGTTTGGCCTGTCGGGAGTCCTGACGGTGGGTTCAAGCCGCTGCCTACATAGCCACGCTGAGGCCCTGCGGGTGAGATGCTGGGGCCAGCAGAGGGCAGCCGGGCAGTTCCGAGCAGGGAGGTGCGGCCTGGTGGGAGGGCCATTGGTCAAGGAGAGGAGAGCTGTCTGCTTGCCCTGGAGGAAGGTGGTTTTAGGAGCCTCCTACCTAGGACCACCTGACACTCTGTCCCTGCATCCCAGGAGAAATGTATAAACTGCACCCGGAAATTCCGCTGCACTCAGGGCTTCCAGCTGGAGGTGAGGCTGGGCTTTGCCCAATTCCATCCTTGCTTCTGCTCTCTCTGGGCCCAGCTCTGCTGGCTAAGGGGTGGGGAACTGGAATGGTGTGGGCTTCTCAACTTCCCTGGTGAAGGCCAGGACACCTGGCCCCAATCTGCCCAGTGCAGTCCTCACTCAGACTTGCACCCAGAGGCCCGTGACCCGTGTCCAGGCCTGGTCTTGCCCACACTCTCATCAGGTCTCTCTCCGTCCAGCCTGCTGCATCTACTATCCTGCTGATGTCTTACTCACTGATACCTCTAGTCCCTCTGTTTGTCTCCCTGGTCTCTGCTGTGCTCTCCCAGAGCCACTGGCCAAGCCCTCTTGCCTGTCCCCATTCCCAGGACACCCCCAAGAAGAGCTGCGTCTACCGGGCTGGCTACTCCTTCTCTCGAGGTTGTTCTTACACATGTGCCAAGAAGATCCAGGTTCGCCCGGACCCTCCACACCCACACCTTTGATTGAAATGAAGGCTGTGAGAGTGGGCGTTTGGGGGATCCCAGACTAGATTTCAAGGGCAGAGGCAGGACTGGGACTAGAGTGAGGCCAGTGTAGCAAGGGCCCAGAAAAAGGTGAAGGGAGAGAGGTCATAGCTCAGAGGGGCTAGTGCTTGTCCCTGTGGCCATGCCCCCAAGGATGGGGGTGGGAGGGGGAGAAAGGCCCAGCGTTGACACCATCAACCAAGCCCCAGGGGCAGCAGCTGGGCCCAGTCCTGCCTCTCCTTGTGGGATCTGGCATAGCCTTTCCCTGCTTGAGTTTCACCCCTGACACGGAGAAGGCAGTTTCCTTTTTCCTGGCTCCAAGGTGCTTTTTTCTACTGCTTTCTCTCCCCAAGATGCTCTCCCCGCTTCCGACATTGTGCTTCTCTTTGATATCTGTCCTGGCCTGTGCTGGCCTCTCCTTGTACCCCCGCCTCCTCGCAGGTGCCTGACTGCTGCCCCGGTTTCTTTGGCACGCTGTGCGAGCCATGCCCCGGGGGCCTGGGTGGGGTGTGCTCGGGCCACGGACAGTGCCAGGACAGGCTCCTGGGCAGCGGGGAGTGCCGCTGCCACGAGGGCTTCCACGGAACGGCCTGTGAGATGTGTGAGCTGGGCCGCTATGGGTCCAACTGCACTGGAGGTGAGGACTGGGGAGGGGCAGGAGTGGTGGGCATCCTGGCAGTGGACAGCAGTCATGGAGACACCACAGCAGGGGCAGGACAGAGGCAATAAGTAACTCTTGTCCTCCTTTGTCCACTCCCAGTGTGTGACTGTGCCCACGGGCTATGCCAGGAGGGGCTGCGAGGGGACGGAAGCTGTGTCTGTAATGTGGGCTGGCAGGGCCGACGCTGTGACCAGAGTGAGTGGCCCCAAAGGGGAGGCAAGTGACTCCCAGGGAAGCAGTTCCTGGATCTGAATGACCAAAACTATCCCATCCTCTTACTCCCCAGAAATCACTGGCCCTCACTGCCCAAAGAAGTGTGACTCTAATGCCAAGTGAGTGAGCTTAGCCTGGAGCAGGAGGGTGCGTGGGTGGGACACTGGGGTTAAGGCAGGGGCTGGGTGGGCAGCCACTGACTGTTGTCGCCCCCCCCCCCAGCTGTGTACAGGACTCCGCGGCAGCCCCCGCCTGTGTCTGTGCTGCAGGGTACTCGGGCAACGGCACCTACTGTTCAGGTCCAGCCACACTGATGCCCCAAGCTCCCCAAGACATTTTGGGATGGCTTTTCCCACAAAGCCCTCTCCACTCCCTTTCGGCCCAATTTCCCTGTCCCATCTCAGGTCTCAGCCCTTCCTCTGACCTTTTCCTGTCTCCCATGCCCTTCTCCCCTGTGCCCACTCTGTCCCCTTACATATTTCTCACAACTCTCTGGGATCATCTACCTAGAGGTGGACCCATGTGCCCATGACCATGGTGGCTGCTCCCCCCATGCCAACTGCACCAAGGTGGCACCTGGGCAGCGGACATGCACCTGCCAGGATGGCTACATGGGCGACGGGGAGTTGTGCCAGGGTGAGGCAGGGATCCCCAACCTGGGTGTATTTGGGACTAAGGGGTTGGTTTCAGTGGTCTGATTCAGACTAGGAAGGGCTGAGGGGCACACAGGGGTGTGGGGCTGAGGGTACTAAGAGCAGGGGATGAGCACCTGAATGGATAGATGAATGGAGGGGCTGCCTGGGGCCACCCTCATCCCAGTGTCTCTTCCCTCAGAAGCTAATAGTTGTCTCATCCACCATGGGGGCTGCCACACGCATGCTGAATGTATTCCCACAGGTCCCCAGCAGGTCAGCACAACTGGGTTGGACACGGGGCTGTGCCATTCCCACAGGGGTGGTGGGTTGGCCAGGCCTGAGAGGGGAGCTCCAGGGTGCTGTCCGACTTTTGGGTCCCAGCAGCCCCTATGATCAAGGTTTGGGACAGGTCTCTTGCAGCTGCCGTGAGGGTTACAGTGGGGATGGCATCCGGACCTGTGTGCTCCTGGACCCCTGCTCCCAGGTCAGGCCCCAAGCCCTACCCCTAAGGGCCTCCAAAGGGTGAGCCACACTCCCCACAAGGTCAGGTCTGGTTGATCAGTAGGAAACAGGCTTTGGGGGGTCAGAAAGGGATCTTTATGGCCCCTTTCCCAGGGGTGGTTGGGGCAGAAGTCCTGGGAGCCACTGATGCCTCTCTCTTCTGTCCCTGCTTCAGAGTAATGGAGGCTGCAGCCCTTATGCTGTGTGCAGAAGTACAGGGGATGGCCAGAGGACATGCACCTGTGATGCAGCCCACACTGTGGGCGATGGTTTTACCTGTCGTGCCCGAGTCAGCCTGGTAATGATGCTCAAGTTGGACCTGACTCAACCTTGGCTATGCCCCCCCCCCCCCGTTCTGACTCATGATATTGGTTAAGAACGCAGATTTGATCCTTATCCTGGCCCTGATCATGACCCTGAACTTGACCCCTGACTCCACTTGGGCCTGACCCAGTTATGATCCATGAAACTAATTCTCGCCCTAGCTCAGACCCCTCTGGCTTTCCTTTCCTCATCTCTGCCTTTGCCAGACCTTGGGCCACAGGTGCTGGGACAGGCACCAGACCCTGAATGGGGCCATGCAAAATCTGAGCTGATCCTCACCCCCCCTGCAGGAGCTCCTTCGGGACAGGCATGCCTCATTCTTCAGCCTCCACCTCCTGGTGAGTGACCATCTGACCTTCACTTCCTCGGTCCAGCCTGAGCCCCTCTGACCTGTGGGTCCCAACCATCTCTGGACCTTCATATTCTCATTTGGTCAGGGGGTGGGCTGGTCTAGTATCTCATAATCCAAGTGTTGCCTGGAAGATCCGTGAAAACCCTGAGTTGGCTCCAGGTTGCCCCTCTTCCACTCCAGCTCTCCCCTTCTCCCCCCAGAAATACAATGAGCTGAAGGGCAATGGGCCTTTCACAATCTTTGTGCCGCACGCAGATCTAATGACCAACCTGTCACAGGTAACAGCTCCCAGGAGCAAGGATGGGGAGGGATGGGCACTGCGTGGGCAGAAGCAGCAGTCAGGGCACCAGCTTTACGACTTCCACTTCAGAATGAACTGGCTCGGATAGGAGCCCATCGCGAGCTCGTGTTCCGCTACCACGTGGTTGGTTGCCGGCAGCTGTGGAGCCAGGATCTGATGGAGGAAGGCTATGTCACAACGCTCTCAGGGCACTCCCTTCGCTTCAGCGAGAGGGAGGTGCGTACAGGCCCTGCCTCCAACACGAGCGGTCCAAAGACCCAGGACTCGGCCGTTTTCAAGCTCCCGCCCCTGCGAACCTGTGCCCTGTCCCCACGCGTTTAAGATCCTCTAATTTCCCCTGGGCTGGAGCGGGCTTCAGGGATTCGGAGTTTAGTCCCGCCCTTCACCCCGCCCACTAACATGGGCCTGTTTCGGGTGTCAAGACTTCCTGACCTTGTGTGCAGGTGCTCCGCATCCCGCTCCCACCTGCGCTCCCTGCTGTTTCCCTGGGAGGGAGGAGAAACCCGTTCTCTGTCTTGACATCGCTCACCTTTTGCCCCAAGACTTACCCAACCAAGGCTCAGCCCCTGCCTCTGGTTCCACCCACACCTCATGAGCCACCAATCGGCTTCATTCTATTCCGGCCCCGCCCCCAGGGTAGCATATACCTTAATGACTTCGCCCGAGTGGTGAGCAGTGACCACCAGGCAGTGAACGGTATCCTGCACTTTATCGACCATGTCCTACTGCCACCCGACGTGCTACACTGGGAACCTGACGCTGCCCCGATCCCGCGGGTATGACTTAGAAGTCAGGTAGGGTAGCTGGGGGTTTGAGATCCTCCCTCCCCGCCTGAACTCTGCTCACCAGCGCCTTTCCCTAGAGAAATGTCACGGCTGCTGCAGAGAGCTTCGGTTACAAGATTTTCAGCAGCCTTGTGACGGTACTGCTCCTGTGTGTGAGCCTTTCAGCGTGTGCATATGTGCTCATGTGTGTGTTTGACTATATGTAAGCTCACCTTTCTGTGCACACCCATCTGTGTGTGAACCTGTCCCCTGTGTGAATGAGCACGTCTGTGTGCATGGATTTAGCCGTGTGAGCACAAAGATGTGCTTGCTATGTGTGTCCACGTACCTGACAACAGTCAAGGTGTGCGCAAGTTTCTCTCTGCATGTATGTTCACATGTATCTCCCTGGATGGATATATGTGAACTACAGAGGCATGTGGCTGGTGGGAAGGCCACCCGGGTGGGTCCCTGGAGCTCCTTCCTGGTTTTTGTGGTCAACCCCCCTACCTCTGTCCACCATTTTGACTAGGCTTTGACTGCCACGCCTTTGCTCCTTCATGCCAGGTGGCTGGTCTACTGCCTCTGCTTCGAGATGTGTCCCATAGGCCCTTCACAATGCTGTGGCCCACAGACTCTGCCCTGCGAGCCCTGCCACTTGATCGCCAGGCCTGGCTGTACCACGAGGACCACCGGGACAAGTTGGCAGCCATTCTTCGGGGCCATGTGATTCGTAACATAGAGGTGGGTACACCCCCAGGCCTTGGTCCCCCATGGACTGCCACCCAGCCTGCTTACCCAGCTCCAACCATGGCTTCATCTGCTCAGGCCTTGGCATCTGACCTGCCCAACCTGGGCCCACTTCGCACCATGCATGGGACCCCCATCTCTTTCTCCTGCAGCCGTGCCCGGCCGGTGAGTCTGGGGAGGTTTGAACGGCGGAGAGAGGTAGGGGTCCTGGAAGTGAGGGGGGGGTTGTAGTGCAACTGTGAGCCCATGTACCATGTCCTCTGTCTGCAGGGTGAGCTCATGGTGGGTGAGGACGACGCCCAAATTGTGCAACGGCACCTGCCCTTTGAAGGTGGCCTGGCCTATGGCATTGACCAGCTGTTGGAACCACCTGGTCTTGGTGCCCGCTGTGACCGCTTCGAGACTCGGCCACTGCGGCTGGTGAGGAAGGCCAGAGGTGGAGGGGCAAGGGATGCAAGCCCACCTGTACTGTCCATCCACCTGTGACCTTGCTGTATTGGCCTCCATTCCTTCCAGAAAATTTGCAGCATCTGCGGAGAGGAACCACCCTGTCCTGAGGGCTCGCAGGAGCAGGTAAGAAGCTGGGAGCTAAGTGAGGGTTTGGGCAGGGTCCAGGGATGACCACCCTCAGGCTGTTTGCAGCCTGACTTCTCTTGGCTCAGGGCAGCCCGCAGGCCTGCTGGCGCTACTTCACAAAGTACTGGGCATCCCCTCCATTGCGCTCCTTGGCACTGCACAGCCTTTGGGGCCAGCCCCAAGTTCTGGGCAGTGGCTGCCACCGCAACTGTGTCATCACCACCTGGAAGCCCAGCTGCTGTCCTGGTCACCATGGCAGTGAGTGCCGAGGTGAGCATCCTGGAGTTGCAGATACTGCTGATGAGCACTTCTGGCCACCAACTGCACAGCTCTGGCCACTGTTTCTGAGAGTTGTTGGGGTGGTTAGGGTCTGGGTAAGTTTCAGGGTGCGGGCAAGTAGATTTTAGTAGGAGAGAATGCTTTGAGAGGTAGGATGGGTGTGTAGATAGTACAGGACCTGGTGAGGTATGCTGGGGCGGGGGAGTCTGGGTGTTGTCCAGAGCTTGGGCGCTTGGAGGATTCTCGGTAGCATGGGGACTTGGGCGGGTTGCTGCTTCTGGAAGAGCCTAGGCTGCCACTGGATGAAGGATAGATGGTGTGGTTGTGTTGGGGATACTAGTATGTGGGAAGTCCTGCTGAGAGCCTCTGGCCCCACTTGACTTTTCCCTCCCCATACCCTAGCTTGCCCTGGGGGCACCAGCCACCCCTGTAGTGACCATGGCGTGTGCATGGATGGCATGAGCGGCAGCGGGAAGTGTAGGTGCCGTTCGGGGTTTTCTGGGACAGCATGTGAACTCTGCGCCCCAGGGGCCTTTGGGCCCCATTGCCAAGGTGGGCTGCACCTCCCTACCCTATCCTGCCCTGCCCTGCCTCCCTTGGCCCATGTGCCAACTGCATCCTCCTGCTTGTCCCTTCCTGCAGCCTGCCGCTGCACCTCTCATGGCCACTGTGATGAGGGCCTTGGGGGCTCTGGCTCCTGTTTCTGTGAAGAGGGCTGGACTGGGCCACGCTGTGAGGTGCAGATGGGTGAGTGACTTGTGCTTGTGCCCACCCTGCACACACCAGTGCATGTTCCAACTGCAGACCCAGGTGGAGACACCGAGAGTGGGTGGGACGGGATCTGGGGGCATTCAGGAAGACAGCTACTAACCTCGTTTTATGGGGTGGCCCTGGGGGACAGATCTGCAGCCTGTGTGTGCCCCACCCTGTGCACCCCAGGCAGTATGTCGTGCAGGCAATAGCTGTGAATGCAACCTGAGCTACGAAGGGGATGGTCGCACGTGCACAGGTGAGCAGGCGGATGGGGACATGAGGTGGGAGGCTCCATTCATTGCCCTCCTGCCACCTGGTCCAACCACTCTCTTCTTGCTCCCAGTGGCAGACCTGTGCCAGGATGGGCATGGTGGCTGCAGTGAGCATGCCAACTGCAGCCAGGTAGGCACAGCGGTCACCTGTGTCTGCTTGCCAGACTATGAGGGTGATGGCTGGAGCTGCCAAGCCCGCAACCCCTGTGAAGATGGCCACCGAGGGGGCTGCAGCGAGCATGCAGATTGCCTGAGTACTGGCCCAGTGAGCAGGAGGGGAGGCAAGCAGCTGGGTGGGGAGGCCCCAGAGTGTGGATCCCCCAGTCTCTGAAGGATGCCCACCTGCTCTCCTGCCCCAGAACACACGGCGCTGTGCGTGCCATGCCGGCTATGTGGGTGATGGACTGCAGTGTCTGGAGGAGCCCGAGCCACCTGTGGACCGCTGCCTGGGCCAGCCCCCACCATGTCACGTGGATGCTGTGTGCACTGACCTGCACTTCCAGGGTACGCTTTCCTGCCTGCTTCCAGTGCCCATGCCTTACCTCAGTGTCTCAGCTGACAATGCATCCTTTCTTCTACAGAGAAACGGGCTGGTGTCTTCCACCTCCAGGCCACCAGTGGCACTAATGGTCTGAACTTCTCAGAGGCTGAGGCAGCATGTAGGGCCCAGGGAGCTGTCCTTGCTTCTCTTTCTCAGCTTTCTGCTGCCCAGCAGGTGCGTGGGGCTCGGGAACATGGAGCGAAGCCTATGGGAGCCCCTTGAGTTGGGCCTTGGGTCTCAGAAATCCCTTCCTGCCCCTATAGCTGGGCTTCCACCTGTGCCTTGTGGGCTGGCTGGCCAACGGTTCGGCTGCCCACCCTGTCGTTTTCCCTGAGGCGGACTGTGGTGCTGGTCAGGTGGGCGTGGTCAGCCTGGGCACCCGGGAGAACCTGTCAGAGCGCTGGGATGCCTACTGCTACCGTATACAAGGTGCAGCCACCCCACCGTGCCCCGCTCCCCAGCCCCACCCCTCACCACTGACCCACCAGCCCCCACCTGCTGAGCCCTGTTCCCCACAGATGTGGCCTGCCGATGCCGTGATGGCTTTGTGGGTGACGGGACTGGCACATGCAATGGGAAGCTGCTTGATGTCCTGGCTACCACTGCCAACTTCTCTACCTTCTATGGGGTATGCAGGGGCCCAGGGGGTTTGGGGTAGCTGGGCTCCCTGGGGAGGAAGCCTGGTTGCAGCCCTTTCTCCCCACCCTCCCAGATGCTGCTGGACTATGCTAATGCCACTCCTCGAGGTCTCGACTTTCTGGATTTCCTGGATGATGAGCGCATCTCCAAGACGCTCTTTGTCCCTGTCAATGAAGGCTTTGTGGGCAACATGGTAACTAGCAGGGGGTATATGGCCCTCTCTCTGGCTGACCCAGGCCAACAGGGTGAGTGGCCTTTGCTTTGCCCACAGACACTGAGTGGCCCAGACCTGGAGCTGCACGCCTCCAATACTACCTTCCTTAGAACCAATGTCAGCCAGGGTACTTTGCTCCCCTCCCACTTGGGCCTCAGCCTCGTCATCAGTGACACAGGCCATGACAACAGTTCTTTGGCCCCTGTGGTAAGTCTAGCCACTGTCTCTCCCCACTGAACCTGGCCCTCACTCACCCACTGAGCCTGACTCTGGTCTCCCTGCAGGTCCCAAGGGCAGTTGTGGTTAGCCATGTCATCGTGTGGGACATCATGGCCTTCAACGGCATCATCCATGCTCTGGCCAGCCCCCTCCTGGCACCCCCACAGCCCGTGAGTTGATGGGTGGGGGGGACAGAGCTGCAAGGGGCAAGGAGAGCCTGGCCAGGTGCTCAACATTCTCGTTTGCAGCGGGCAGTGGTGGCACCTGAAGCCCCACCTGTGGCAGCAGGTGTGGGGGCTACAGTAGCCGTTGTAACACTACTGGGCCTGGTGGCTGGAGCTGTCTACGTCCGTGCTCGACACAAGTCCACAGGCTTTGGCTTCTCTGTCTTCCAGGTAGCACTGGGTTGGGATGGGGGTTGGTGTCCATGGAGCTTGCTGAAAGCCCCTCACCACTCACCTCCTCTCAGGCAGAAGATGATGCTGATGATGACTTCTCCCCATGGCAGGAAGGGACCAGCCCAACCCTGGTCTCTGTGCCCAACCCTGTCTTTGGCAGCCAAGATGCCTTCTGTGAGCCCTTTGATGTGAGTGTGGGAGGTGGGAGAATGTGGAAGTGGGTCCAGGGCCTGGTCTCGGCCCAGCCACACATAGTCCTCCCTGCAGGACTCGCTCTTGGAGGAGGACTTCCCTGACACCCAGAGGATCCTCGCAGTAAAGTGACGCAGCAGAGGCACGGGCTGGAGAGACACCACTTTATTGCCCATCTGGACAGAGGCCCAGAGTGGGCAGGCAGGAGGGGCTGGGCCTGTTCTGGAAAATAAAGGAGCCCTCAGCGGATGTGGGCCATGTCGCTGAGGAAGGGTGTCTTCATGCAGCCAGTGCACAGCTGGTCCATCCAGAGCGGCGCCTCGTGCTGCAGGGGTGTGCGGCGCGGGTAGAAGGTGAAGTCCACGCGATAGTTGAGCAGGCAGCTGAGGGAGGCCATGTATAGGTCGGAGAAGCGCACAAGGCGCCTCGAGAAGTAGGTGGGGTTATGGAAGGTGCGGAAGATGCTCCCAAACTGAGCGTTGAATAGGGCCTTGGTGATACACCTGGGGAGGGACACACAGGGCACGTGAGGAGCCACACAAGGTGGGGCAGGCCAGGACCCCTGCCCTGGCCCCACCCGGCTCACCTCAACTCTTGTCGCTCCTTCATCCAGGCAGCCAGCACCTGCCGTGATTCGCCATCCTGGTAGGTCTGGGGGAGACAGGTATGCACTGCACGTGTGTACCCAGGCGGCAGCCCCAGCCCCACCCCAGGGAAGTCCTGGCCATCCCCACACCTGCATGCGCTCCAGCAGCCCCGTGAGCGCCTGCTGCCAAGTCAGCGAGTGCATGTACTGCTCGGTGTTGATGATGCGGATCTCCCGCTCCAGCTCAGGGATGATGGCCCCAGTGCGCCAGCCGTGCCGCAGCATGAGATCCTGGTGGGTGGGGGGCAGAGCTCAACACCAGCTGGGGGCTCCCTCCCTGCCCCCGGTGGCCCAGCCTTGCCCCTCTCACCGCCAGGTCACTGTAGAGGTGATCTCCGAAGTAGAGCACACGGGGGCCACGCCATTCTGTCAGACGCAGGAAGTCAAACAGGTTTCCCTGGGGAGAGGTAGGGAGGGGACACGCTGAGCCCAGTGTGCCCAAGAGGTTCCCAGGCTGCTCTCCCAAATCCTCAGGGCCAGTGAAGTCTTTTCAGCCGGACTGCTGGGTTGACCTTTCCCGCGGCCTCACTGTCCCTTCTGGGCTCCGGCCCTTGCTGCCTCCATTCACATCAGGAATAGAACCTGCCTGCTGCAGGAAGGTCTCCTGTAGGCCTGGCATGGTGCCCTGTGCCTCAACAGGCTCCCCTCCCCATGGTCTCACACCCACCCCAGGCTAGGGACTGAGTCCACGCTCTGTGGGAAACAAATTGCAGCAGTGACCCCATGGCCCTGAAGTCCTCCCTGCCTCCCCGGCCTGAGCCCAGAGGGACCCAGCTGACCAATGGCAGACCTGTGAGGCCATCTGCCCCCCCTTGCACCAAGGCTGGAGAAAAGATGAAGATGCGCAGCTAGGCTCAAACACAACAGAGGAAGCTCCCAGCAGAGCACAACAGTGGGAGTGGGAGGGGCCCGAGCAGGAAGTGCCGCAGCCCCCAGGGCAGGAGCCAGCAAAAAGGAGTTAGAGCACGCTGTGCACAGAGGCCCAGGGGCCCAGGTGGTTGTGAAAGACTTCATCATTGAAACATCTCAAGTGCAGAGGTGAGGTTCAGGGAACCCTGCAGAAGAGAAAGGTATGATGGGCAGAGTGGTTGTGTCCTGAATGAACCAAGAGAAAGGATCTTGAGGGGCAGGTGCTGAATCAGAAAGGATGGCGCCTGAGGTTCCAGCAACAGGAGACAGAGAGAGGGAGGGAAAAGGGGAGAGAGCAAAAGAGAACAATACAGGATCCAACACACACACTTCAGAACATCAGGCGTAAGGAAAACTCTGAAAGCTGCCAAAGAAAGTCACATTCCCACAAAGGTGTGTGACCCTCCTCAGGCTCTGCCAAGATGCTAAGACAAAGGAGTGGCCCTCATAGCTGAGATGAGTCTGCACCAGAGAGGGCCATGAAGACTTGGGGGGTAGCGCTGCCTGCAGGCCAGGCCTCTGCACTGGGTACCTCAAGACTGCTGCCTGTGGCTGTGCCCCTGGCCCAACAGCTGGCTTCCTCCCTCCCCCAGTTTCTAGATCCCCTGCCCCCAAGAAGCCCTGCTTCACCAGCTCAGCCAGGATTTCCACATTCCATCCAGGGCCAAAGCCTAATCACCTCCAGCTCAGCCACCCCTGCAACGCCACCCCCATGCCCCTTATCTTCTTAGCCAGCCAGGAAAGGAGGTCTCCTCAGAGGCCCGCAAGCTGCGCCACCTGTCCCACCAGCCCAGCTCATGGGCCCCAACCAGGCTTGTCCGATTGCAAGAATGCTCAGCCCTAAATAATAACACTTATTGGGCATTTGGTAAATGCCTACCTAGTCTAAGGCTTTGACACGATTGAGGTTGAGTATTGTATCTCTTTACACATGAGGAAAGGAAGTCACAGAGAGGCCAACTAATTCGGTGAGACTCTCTGCCAACTAGGAGTGGATTAGAATTCAAATGAAGGCAACTTGACCCATAGGCCAAGCTCTCTGCACTGCCTGGTTCTGTGTCCTGAGAGCCCTTCCCTGGAGCCCCAGAAACGGGCCCATGGCACAAGAGGACAGACCCATAGCAGATGGACAGTAGCTGGTCAGGGTCCAGGAGGCAGTGCCACCACATTTGGTTAGCCCTGTGTGCCCCTACCCCCCACCCAGGTGCTGCTCCCACCAAGATGGCCCTCACCTGCCGATAGATCTTGCCCTTTTCCAGGCGGGTGATACGGTCCCACTGGAGCGAGCCCTTCTCATCTAGTTTCCTGAAAGGCCTAGGGTGCAGGGTCGAGGGCTTGATTCATGGTCTGTGGGTTCCCTCCCATTCTGCAAAGGCCCACCTGCTCATGTGGGCCCCATGTTAGCAAGGGGGTGTCCCCACCCCAAGCACACAGGGCCCTGAACAAAGACTAGTCCCCACTTCCTGGCCTATCACCCTGGCCAGGCCCATACTTGCGGGGGTCAGTGAAGAAGCTGGGCTTATCCGCCTGGACGATGACCACATCAAAGAGCTGGCGCCAGTCACCGCCCACCATGTGCCGCATTCCTTTGTCCCTGGACAGAAATGGGACAGAGGTAGGACAGACGGTCTGAGGCAGCTTGGGCCACTATGCCCCTACCTGGCTCCCACCTGCTCCCTCCTCCTACAGAGGGCTGGGGCTCACACAAAGCTGAAGGGACTGTTGGTAATGAGGAACAGCTGCTTCCCATGGTCCACCAGGCGGCTCAGGACAGCGAACGTCTCATCCCCTCTCAGGATGTACTTCTCTAATGGGAGATGTGTCTGTGAGAGCCAGCCCTGCACTCTGCCCCTGCCCCTGCCCAGGCAGGCACCGCAGCTCCCATCTACCCTTACCCATGTCCCGCTCGATCCACTGGTACATGAGCCCCTTCACGTGCACGTCTCGAATGGCGTCCTGGGGGCAGTGGAGAGACAGTCAGTGCAGTGGGGACCAAGAGGGACTGCCCTGTTGTGGCTGGACTTCCCCATGCCCTCCCACGCCGAATAAGCCCAGCATACTCACCGTTACATCCTTGTAGAGGTGTGCTTGGTCAAACTCCAGGCCATGGCCCAGGAAGTAATCCACCACACAGGACAGCAGTGCCATCTCCGGCAGGGAGAAGATGTCCATGAACTGCTTAATGGAAGGACCCTGGGGAGGGGGCCCCCATTTCAGCAACCCCTGCAGCCCCACAACCCCCAGCTCTGGAGGCCAAGGCCTCTGAATCTCCCTTGGGACACTAGTAGAAGGGTGCAGTCTCTGGGTCAGGGGTGTGGGCACATCCTCCCAGTGAGTCAATAGCCACAATGAGATCACTAAAGAGAGTGCCCTGGGCAGCAACATGAGTACCTTGCCGTAGAAGCCGCTCATCTGGTACAGTGGGATGTGCTGGGTTCCCCCATAGAGGTCAATCACCTCCTCATCTGGTACAGGCTGTAGACCCCTGGGTGGGTGCCAGAAATCATCAGTCCAAAGCGGTCCTGAACCCAGGCTGAAGCATAGCATGTGGGACAGTGGGGAGAGGCAGGGCGGACAATGTGGACATGGGCGGTGGACTACAGTGGGGTCAGGGCAGAATCAGCACTGACCTGTAGGCTGTCCCCAGTTGCACATAATGGTAGGCATCAATCTTCATCAGAAGGCTCTGGGGCACCAATGCAGTGGATTGGGCAGTGAGAAAGGAATTTGCCATTGGCCATGAGCCAGCCTCTTCTACCCCCCCACGCTGAAGCCCCAATTGAATGGTACTGAAGGTATCACGTACATGTCAAGAAGCTATAGCTATGAAGCCCAGGGGTTCGGTGAGATCCCTTCACAGGGGATGGGGGATCAAGAAAGTGGCTGATACACCAGTAAGGAGGGGCCAGGGGAGTCAGTGGTCTACATACCTTCTGAATGTCATAGTGGAGGCCACGGATGGCAAAGCTGGGGTTGTAGTCATACTTCCGAATGTCCTCTGGGTACTGTTGGGGGAACGTGGACCAGGCCTGAGTCAGTGGCACCGCCAAACCTGCTGGCTGGGCAGCTCCCTTGGGAAATTCATTCAGCCACCTGTTCTCGAGGGCCTGAGAACCCTGCCTGGTCAGCCTTACCTTGTAGTGCTCAATCAGGATGTCGCGGGCAGCACTGAAGATCTCTGGGTGCAATGCGTCTGCATACTGGGCCAGCGTGTAGTCATAGTCAAAGCCATATACCTCAACGTCGCGCAGGCTGATCTCATTGTTGGCATAGATGGCTGCTGGGTTCAGGAGACTGCAGACCTCTGGGGGCAGGAGATCTAAAGGAAAGAAATGCTGGTGAAGATGAAACTGATTATGGCAGGAGCAAATGGTTGCCGAGAACTTCCCAAGTGCCCAGCCTGGGAGCCTCACCCTAGCACAGAATTCTTAGACCAATGCTGCAGATGGTCAAACTGCAGAGGCTCAGAGAAGTCTCTTGCCCAGGATCACGTGGTTGGGGTAACACAGAGCTGGCACTGGCACTGGCTAGAGCTATCTCCGGGGTCCTGGGTTATACTATCACCTGCATGCCACCAGGTACACCAAGGCTGTGCCTCTTCCAGGCTCACATAAGCCCTACTGGACATATGGCTAAGTGAAGACCCCTTTCTACCTTGCCCAAAGCTGGGCTTGGGACTTAAGAACATTATCAGAGCGGGTGGTTGTGGGTAGCTCTGCCACTCATGTTCCCAGCTCTGAGCACCTGCTAGCCTTCAGAACAAGGCCTAATAAGATTTCTTAATCTTAAGCTGCTTGCCAGCCCACATAATGACATTTGCTGACTCTAGCCAGGGAACATTGCTAATTACGACAGGCAGGACGTGTGATGTCGGGTTCTGGGCCATTACCCAGGCTGCTCCATCTATGGAAGCAGTCCAAGCCCCTGCCTGCTTCAGGGGTGCTGAGCGGGACAGTGCAGAGTGGGGTCACCTGTACAGTAGGGGAGGTGGATGGGAAAAGGGCATGGGTTTTGAAGTCAGAGAGACCAGACCAAGCCCTCTTGGATGTACTTTCAGGAAAGTCACCTAACCTTTTGGGCCTCAGTTTCCTTGTCTCCAAAGGGGGATTACCAATCACACCAACCTACAGAATTACTAGAAGGGTCATATGGAATGTGTCCGTGCAGCAAATGTAGGATTAGGTGGGCAATGCACCTCTGGAGCCCGTCACTTCCCTGTCTGGATTTCCCCGTATCCCTCAGGGAACAGAGGTTGCAGGGAAAGAGGGGAGCAGACAGGACAAGGTATACAGAACACTGTCTTGCAGGGGCTCCTTTCCTAAGACCTCAAGCTTGTGGCTGAAGTCCAAACCTCTAGGGAATTCCTGTTTCAGACACAATCAGTCCTGTCCTCGAAGCAGAAGTCAAAGCATGCCTGGCAGCTAGCTGCCTGTGCTCAGAGGCACACACTTGCTGATGAGCTCTGGAAGATGCAGGCTCTACCCCTACCTTTTCCTTTGGAGCCAGCTGCAGGGTGTGGGTGGGGGAACATGTGTGGCTGGTTCCTCTGTAGCCCCAGGCCAACCTAGGCCTGGCACAGAGCAGCTGCTTCAAAGATGATTCCTGGCCAGACAAAACACTCCTCACTTGGATGCACATGATATACAGCAGATTTCAGCCTTTTAGGGAGCCGCTTCTGAGGTGAACCCTCATCTGGTGTTATTAGTACGCTGGGCCTTGAACTCACACAGTCCTGAGTTCTCGGGTACCAACTGTGACTCTTGGTCCAATGGAGGGGGGGGAATCTACTTAGCAGTAGTGCAGCCCCTTGTGGGCAGAATTCTGGCCAAGTCCAGGCTTTCGCCTCTGCCCTCGAGGATGTTCCCAGGGATGGACAATTCTCCTAGGAACAAAGCAGGATGGGGAAGCAGTCCATAGGGCCTGGCCTGCTGACCCAATTTCTGGATTGAAAAAAAAATCCCACAAAAAACCATAGCTCTGGGGCAACATGGTCCCACTCCCATTTCATAGGGCTATTGTGGTGCATAGGGCCAGGTGAGCAGCATGTGCTCCTTACCCATACTGGCCTTCCAAGTTCACTGGTCTCACTGCCCAGCTTCTACCCTCCTTTCTCCTTCTCAGCCCCAAGCCCCCAGGCCTGCCCAAAACTACAAGTTCCACGGTCAATCCCTATAGTAGACAGTGGGTTGAGATCTGAATTTGGCCACCCCACCCACCTTAATTACTCTGCTACTCAGCTACAGGAGGCAGGTGGGTGGGGGTGAGGTGAGGTGGCCTTGGGCCTGGTTCCCTGGCAAAGTTTTGCCCAAAGGCATTAGTCGAAGGTATACCCCAATGCCCAGAATTTCCCCCAGAAAACCCAATCAGAAGTGGAGTTAGGTTGGCTGGAATTAGAAGGGGCCAAGAAGGCTAGCTCATCCTGTCACTCACCCTGGCAATTTGGAAATGACCTTGCCCCTTTCACATCAAGAGGAACTTGGTTGTCTCCGTGAAGATCTGAAGATCCATGTGGGCCCTGAGAGACAAAGCCCAATAGACCTCCCTAGGTCCCTCCCCCAAGACCTATGAGGGAGGCTTCTCAAGCTGCTCTACAGGGAGTCTTTTTTTTTTTTTTTTTTTTACAGGGAAAGAGAGAGAGTCAGAGAGAGGGATAGATAGGGACAGACAGACAGGAACGGAGAGAGGTGAGAAGCATCAAGCATTAGTGTTTCATTGCCGTTGCGACACCTTAGTTGTTCACTGATTGCTTTCTCACATGTGCCTTGACCGCGGCCCTTCAGCAGACCAAGCAACCCCTTGCTGGAGCCAGTGACCCTGGGTCCAAGCTGGAGAGCTTTTGCTCAAGCCAGATGGGCCCGCGCTCAAGCTGGCAAGCTCGGGGTCTCGAACCTGGGTCTTCTGCATCCCAGTCCGAAGCTCTATCCACTGCGCTACCGCCTAGTCAGGCTACAGGGGGGGTCTTAACCAGGTCCACAGCACAAACATTCATTTTTTTAAATAGCATCCCAATAGAGGCCCACTGGCTTCAAAGCCATCATTCATTCCTCAGGGGTCTTCACCATTCTGCTGTTAGCCTTTCAAGAGGTGATCCAGTCCACCCCCTACTCCCAGGTTTCCATACAGTTAGCTGGAATTTTCCAGACAGGGCCACTTCGTCTTATCAGACAATGAAAGCCCTGTCTCCCCTGGGTACTCCTCCGGAAGCTCCCCTGCCTCTTCTCAGCCTAGGTCTGAGTCATCACCACAACCCTGCGAAAAAAGCCCCAGGACTGTGTTTTACACCCTGACTAATTACTACAATTCTGCAGCACACCAAAAAACGTATTTTTGCCAATCTGACAAAAAAACAAAACAAAAACAGGTATAATTTTGATTCATTCATACTGGACGGCTATATTGTTGTGTTGGCTGTTACTTTTTTATTTGACAATCCAAGGGAAAAAAGGTCAATGTCCCTGCCTAAATACTCAAGTACTGCATGTTTTAAAAATTCTTGAGGCACACGGGCTGAAAATCGCTGCCCTAAGACACTGAGGGTCTGAGAGGGTGAGGCCTGCTGAGTACCATTCAGCTGGACAGTGATAAGGCCAAGACCCAAACCATATCTGTCTGCTGCAGAGGAAGGGTCCCAGGGGTCCCCTGAACAAATATCATGGCTCTCAACTCTGGCCTCACCAGCTGGCCCTTGAGAGCAGGGTTCAGGTCTCCTCAATCCAGTGAAGACGGAGAGAGACTACTCGAGGTTTAGTGAGTGCCCGGCCAAGGAAGCAGCAACCATTTGGACCGGAGCAACTTGGTCTGGGTTCTCCTTCCCCTCCAGGTCTGAGAGCTCCTGATCTCCAGAGAGTAATAATCTAAAGGTGTCTGAAAGTCTTGTAGGCGTTCGCTGAGGTCGGCCAGTCCCTAGAAACCTGTTCCGGCCAGGGCGGCCAGCTGGCTTTGTCCCTGGTACTCCCGCCCCCAACTAAGGGCCTCTAGGAGAACAAGGGGCTGGGGGCGTTTCCGCTGCGGCCTCCCGGCGGGCGGAACCCCGAGCTCCTGCAGACGGAGCCGGGGAATAAACCCCCGCTCACTGGCTCTGGGCGTCGGGCCATCCCCAGGACCCCCAATGAAGCCTCTCCCGAAGACCCGCCCGGCCTTCGGGGTCCCAGCGAGCCACACTGGGGCTCTCTCCCCGCAGAGCGGCACCCCGACGGCTGGGGGCGGTGCTCCGGCGCTAGGTCCGTCTGTCTGCCGCTGGGACCGCGTCTGTAGGCGCGCGGGACACCACCCCAGCCGGCTCCCTTTCCACTCGGGCTCACCCACCGTGCACCAGTCTTCGCATGTCCTGGTAACGAGCCCACAGGTGAGAGCTGAGCTCGGCGCCGCCGGCGGGTACCGGGGCTGGCGCAGAGCGCGGTGCGCCGGAGCAGTGGGAGCTGGGACCCGGGGGGCCACAGCCGGGGCAGGAGGGCGAGGACGAGGCAGCTCGCGGCCCACCGTGGCCTGGGCACGGCAGCCAGCGCCTGGCGGCCGCCCGCAACCCCACACCCGCCATGCCCACCGCCCGCAAAGCCCTCGGCGGGTCGGCCCGTCCACCGCCCTCCGACTGCGCGCCCGCCACCGTGGCCGCGTGCTCCTCTCTGCGGCTAGCCAATGGACGCGGCGCGCGGAGACCGCCCGGCCAATGGGCGCGCCCCTGGGCCCGGGGGGCGGGAGGTCCCGGGACAGAGTGGGCCGGGCTCCCTATCCCCCTCCTCGGAGTCTTTGGCCTGGTGGTGTACTCTGCGTCCCCCTTCTGTCGCCACGGGGGCATTGGCGGCTTCTCCTGTTCCCCCTCCCGGGAGGTCGGTAGGCCTAAGAACGGCCGTCCCTGCGAGGCTCCGGACGGCTGGGGTGCGGCGGGTCCATTTCGGCCTCCGGTCCTCTTACTCCCCCTTCCGCGCCGCGGTCCTCCCGCCCCTTCCTCCACCTCTAGTGTTCTGACCTTAGGTCTTCCGCCCCTCCCCCAGTTCTGCTGTGAGGCTCGAGTTCTCCTCCTCCAGCCCCTGACCAGCTTTGCTGGAAGACCAGAAGACGGTATATCGCACTCTGTTAGCGAATAAAGAGCTCTTACCATGCGCTCCCTGGTGCCATCCCCACGCACCGAGAGAGCACCAGCGCAGCTGGCACTGAAAGCAACCCTTTCCCTCCAACCCCCCTGCCTGTACCTCATACAGGTGACGCTTTTTAACTCGGAGCAGGGCGGCTGGGCCTTGCACTCTAGGGCAGTGGGCCAGGAATTACTGCGGTTGTGAGGTTCTAACCAGCAGATAGCTGCACCGACTTGCCCCACTCCTGGCTTCCCCGCTCAGGCCCTGTCTTGAGATCCCTTGGTCTCTTCTGGCAAAGTCGCTAGACTTTCCAACGAAATTACTCTTCCCTGTTTGGAATCACTCACTACCCTTGTGTCTTCCATTCAGGTCTGTTTTCTCCCATCCAAGTACTAACCAGGCCCTACCTTCCGAGATCGCGCGCGTTCAGGGTGGTATGGCCATAGACCAGGTCTGTTTTCTAAGTCGTCAGGTGTATCAGTTCGTGCACTGAACCCTAAGGAAGCCTACCCAGCCCAGATGGGCCCTGTTAGTGGAGAGCTGGCCATCTAGACTCTTTCCTAAGGGTGTGTGGTACATTTGAATATCCACTGTGGTTGGCTGAAGACCTACAGATATGCCAGTCCCTGGGCCAGGTGCTGATGCAGGATGGAGGCCCAGGGTAGGTCTGAGGGTGGGTGGGTGGGTGGCTGTTGCCCACCTGAGGGCTCAGTGAGACAGGTGGGCAGTGAGGAACTGGCCACATGTTAACTCCATCTGGGCAGGAGATGGACACTCGGTGGTATCTGGCCCCCAGAGTTACTAAGAGAGATGGGAGTGAGCACTACGTCATGGTGGGTGTCTGTGAGTGGTTGGATGGGTTGGCTTCAGAAGGCAGCTTATCCAGGCAGCACCTTGCATATGGCTGCTCGGTTGCAGACTCTGAGACCCTCTCCAGGGCCTCTGTCAGGGCTCCCGCTCTCTCTCTTTGTCTAGCCCGTTCTTTTTTTTTTTTTATTTTCTTACAGGGACAAAGAGAGAGTCAGAGAGAGGAATAGGTAGGGACAGACAGGAACAGAGAGAAATGAGAAGCATCAATCAGTTTTTTTGTTGCTGTTGTGACACCTTAGTTGTTCATTGATTGCTTTCTCACATGTGCCTTGACCGCAGGCCTTCAGCAGACTGAGCAACCCCTTGCTGGAGCCAGCGACCTTGGGTCCAAGCTGGCGAGCTTTTTGCTCAAGCCAGATGGGCCCGCACTCAAGCTGGCGACCTCGGGGTCTTGAACCTGGGTCTTCCGCATCCCTGTCCCGATGCTCTATCCACTGTGCCACCGCCTGGTCAGGCTCTAGCCCGTTTTTGTAGATTTTGTGTCCACATCACCAGACTCTTTTTTAAAATTTATTTTATTTTTATTTTATTCATTTTTAGAGAGGAGACACAGAGTGAGAGAGAGAGAGAAAGAGAGAAAGGGGGAAGGAGCTGGAAGCATCAACTCCCATATGTGCCTTGACCGAACCAGTGCAGGGTTTTGAACTGGCAACCTCAGTGTTCCCAGGTCGACGCTTTATCAACTGCACCACCAAGGTCAGGCAACATCACCAGACTCTTAATGGTTCTTAGTTTTAATTTGATTTTCTTAGATTATCTAATTGTTTCCCTTCTCAAAGGTAATGAGGTGACAGCCACTTAACGACATCAGCAAGCACAATTAATTCATCAAGAATGAGGGAATCTCGCCTGACCAGGCGGTGGCGCAGTGGATAGAGCGGAAGACCCAGGTTCGAGACCCTGAGCTCACCAGCTTGAGCGTGGGGAGGGGACATCTGGCTTGAGCAAAAGCTCGCCAGCTTAGACCCAAGGTTGCTGGCTCCAGCAAGGGGGTGGCTCGGTCTGCTAAAGGCCCGCGGTCAAGGCACATGTGAAAAAGCAATCAATGAACAACTAAGGTGTCGCAACCGCAACAAAAAACTAATGATTGATGCTTCTTACCTCTCTCCATTCCTGTCTTTCTATCCCTCTATCTGACTGACTCTCTCTCTGTCCCTGTAAAAAAAAAAAAAAAAGAACGAGGGATCTCAAGTCGGAGCCCTGCTTTTACGTGGCTTAACCTCAACTTCTCAGTTCTCCATGTAGAAAAGGAGACGATGAAAATAGAGGCAAGGTTCAGTGGGCTGGAGAATATTTATGAAGAGTTGGGCTCAATAAGCCATTATTATAACTTAATTAATCAGTTATTATACTCCAGGCAGAGGCGGACTAAGGTCAGTTGTGGCCCCGGGTGCAGAAGAAAATATTGGGCCCCTTAAAAAAAAAGAGACAGGGAAAATTAAAAACATGTTAACCATATTTTCAAATAAAAAATATTATGTACTATTAATGTTAAAATTGCACATATGAAACCAAACTTGGTGTCATTAGAAAAAAGTGTGAAGTTGGGGTCCTGGGGGGGCCCTTCAGAAGTCGGGGTCCAGAGTGTGTGCTTGCCATTAAATCTGCCTCTGACTCCAGGCATTGTGTGACATTCTTTATTTGTATTATCTCTCTAAATCCTAGCAGCATCAGAGGAAGGTTCCCATTTTGTGTAGTGAATTGAAGCACAGACTCTGTAAGGGAATATATGTGGAGGAGGGATGTGGTTTAACAAAGCCTATGATTTTTTTTTTAACCTTAAAATCTTTATTTCAATATGCTCATTCTGGACAATTTCTTAAAAAGCAGTTTTATGTAAAAAATGTTTTAAATTGATTTGAGAGATAGGGAGGTAAGGTGGGTGGGAGAGAGACAGACATGGATTTGTTGTTTCACTTATTTTAACCATTCATTTGTTGATTCTTATGTCCCCGATGGGGGATGGAACCCTGCAACCTTGGCATGTCCCAGGATAGTCTAACCAACTGAGCTACCCTGCCAGGGCTTAATTAAGCTCATGCACCATTCTGCTCTTCTGTGATTATTATGCATGAGATGATACATAAAAAGCACCTACAAGTCCCTATATAACATAAGTCCCCCACTCAGGATAGCTTTTAACAACTTTAGGGTTGTCTCAAGATGTGAACCTAGACTTTTGTGATAAAGTTCACCTTTCAACAGTGCAGATCAAATTGTAATTTTTATAAGGCTAGTCACCAATCACGATCCCGAAATAAATGCAAGTCGTTGCGAAAATGCAATATATATTATGATGCAGTATACGTTTAGTCCATCAGAAAGGGTCATTACTTCTAACTGGAGTTAAAGAAAAAAGATGGCGGTGGTAGAGAAGAGGGTACGGCCGCCACCTCCCCAATCAGAGTTGCACAGGAGAGGCCCTGGACCCTGCGGGGCCGACGCCGCGTGAAGGCTCCGCCGCCGCGTGAAGGCTCCGCCCCCTTGCGCCTCCCTGCCTCCGGAGCTGAGACGCCTGCGCGATCTCTCTCTCTCTCTCTCTCTCTAGCGGGCTCTGCCTCACGGAGCACGCGCACTCCGATGCAGTATGTGGTGAACCCTGCGCCCTACCGGGCTCTGATTGGTGGAGCCTCTCTGGCCTGGAGCTTAGCACTAGGCTTTGAAGGTCTCCCCGCCTGGCAAACCCGACAGCCGGACTCGGCAAGGACAGGCAGGACGCCCTCGGCTCCACCGGGAGCCTCAGTCCAGGCGTTGAGGCAGTTCTCATTGCTTCTGGTTCCGCCGTACCCCTCTCCCACGACCTCGGTCGGGCATGTTTTCCAGGGCCCAGGTGAGGCGGGTTCTGCAGCGGGTTCCCGGAAAGCAGCGATTCGGCGTCTACAGGTTTCTGCCCTTCTTTTTTGTCCTGGGAGGAACGATGGAGTGGATCATGATTAAAGTGCGCGTGGGCCAGGAGACCTTCTGTAAGTGGGGGTGCAGCAGCCTCCGGTTTACTTCAGGAAGGCAGGAGGCGGCACAGGACCCATTTTCCTGGGGGATATTCATTTCTAGGTTGCAGACCGCTCATTGCCCTGAGTGCTTTTATCCGTCAAGAGGACAAGTGCGGTTCCGCAGCTGGGCCCTCGAGACTGGCCCGGGCTAACAAAAGGCACTTGGGCGTCCAACCTTGAGACCTGGCCTATATGTGTGTGTGTGGGGGGGGGGGCGTGGGAAGTGGGGGGGGGCGTGATTCTACTCCGGACATCCTCCTGTCAAGCCTGCCAGAGACATTATTTGGGCTTAACAGACTTGCTCACCACACGGTAGAAGGGAGTGGGAACCTGAGAATTCATGGAAACTGCTGTTAACTGGCCAGTCCTCTCTCTGGACTCTTCAATCCAACCCCCGGAGGGAGCTGGTCTGCCGGGCCTTAGCTAATTACCACTGTCTTTACAGGCAGAGTCCCTATCACCAGGGCTCAGCACTGAATGGAATGCCTGACATTGCTTTGCTGAGCACGTTCGTTTTCTGGGAAGACTTCGCCAAACCCTAGATCCGCTCTGTTTTGTCTCTCCAGAAACACTGTATCAATTGTGAATTGCCAACCCTCATTTAGAAAAAAATGTTACTTAGTGCTTTCTAAAGATATTTAGCCCTTCCCTTCATCCAGTCATCAATATTTAATGAGCGCTGATGAGAGGATATAATGAACATGGCAGAGGGTCCCCCACCCCAGAAGAGCTTTAACAGGAGAGACAGATCATAAAAACAGTTATCATTAGTGTGATTAGTGCTCTGAGGAGAAAGGGGGGGCATGCAAATCTTGGGTGAGGCACTTCAACTCGACTAGATGGTGCAGGGAAGACTTCCAGGAGGAGTTACCATGTCAGGTAGGCCCTGAAGATTGAGTAGGTGTCAGATGACGGGAACATGTTTGTGGAATTGACAGTGCCTCATGCCAGTAATAAGAGCAGACATGGTGGCCTTGGTGTGAAAGTATGCTGTTTGAGGAACTGAAGCAGGTGAGCAGAGGGGAGGATGAGGTGGTTAGAAAGGTGCCTGGACAGGGCTAAAAAGGGACTGGGAAAGCAAGGATGAGTCCCAAAGGACTGAAGGGTTTTAAGTGGCAGTGGATTAATATGTGGAGAGTGGCTTCTTGTGGAGAGGAGACTGGCAGAACACCTAGGCTGTGTATTTGTTCAGGTTTGAGGTGGTGGCCTGGTCTAGGGTGGGGACTGAAGAGATGCCAAGAAGTGGGTGGAGTTGAAAGACACCCAAGCTGTAGTTCTGACAGGGCTTGGTCATTGGAAGGACTCAGGAGATGAGGAGTGGAGGCTTCTGGAGGATGGCTGGGTAGGAGGAACAGAGGTAGGACACAGTCCTGGGCTCCATTTGAACATGCTGACGTGGAGACCATTATACAGATCTGAAACTCAGGAGGCAGATCTCCACTATAGATTTGGGTTTGTAGGTCATTCAGAAGCAGATTGTGATGTAAAGTCAGAGTCAGACTCCAACAGTTTAAGGGTGACTGAGAGTGGCCAGAGGGGCAAGCAGGGAAACCAGGAGCATTTGTTATCACAGAGGACAGGAGGTTCAGAAAGTTTATTATGCAAGTGGGAGGTAAGTCCCCTTAATCCCACCTGGAGAGACTGTAAGACATGTAAATCTGGTCAGGAAAGATGGTGGGAAGATGCTGGAAATACCTTGGTTCTTGAGAAGGTGAGAGAGGATGGGCTCAGAGCAGGGCAGTGGGAATAGCCCTTGGAAATCAGATGGAAATGTTCTTTCCTGATGATTTTTCTCTGGGAGAGAGTTCATGGCCATTTGGGGGTAGCTGAAAAACAGTCAGGATCATGGCTGAGAAAACAGGATTGTGAAGCATCACAGTGGACTCAGTAAAATGCTTTAGTTGGCTCCACAGTGCAAAGCAAGCAGAAGGGCCTGGAGAAGGAAGCTAGATTAAATCAGATAGGAGATTTCAGCTGATTTGGGCAGGAAGAGAGGAGAGGGGCTGAGAGGGTACTCAGGGGCCAAGGGCCTGGGGAAGAAGTTGGTCAAGGTCCAAAGACAGAAGGGCTAGAAAAGTAGTAAAGGTTGTGGTCAGAGCATAATGAATGTATTTCTTCAGAGGAACTGCCAATGGGTGGCAGAGATTGTGTGGTGAAGGTGAACGAGGCTAGTGCTTTATCCCTGTAGTGGGTGGTGTTCTCTGGGACCATGGCACAGGACAGGGCCAAGAAGTGTGAGCTAGATGCTGTTTTTAGTGATTGAAAGGGAGTGATGGAGAGCAGGTGCCAGTGCAGAGAAGATGATAGCAAATGGCGTAAGCCCCAAAGAAAGAGGGCTGTGAATCAGTAGTCTGGAAAAGCAGCAGCTGAGAACAAGGAAACTTGACCTCAGCTTTCCACCCTGAGTTCCCAGATGTGGGAGAGGGAGTGGCCAAGAGCCACGGGTCAGGAAGTATCTTTGAGGGGCCCAGGTTTCAGTTAGGGATGATTTTAGAGAGAAGTTGTGGGGGACAAGGAAGTGAGGGGAAGTCTTAAAACGGGTGCTCAATACGTTGATCGCGATCTACTGGTCAATCGCGAAGGAAGTGTGGGTAGATCGCATGACATTAAAAAGACATTTGTCTTTTGATTGGCATACAGGGTAGCCAATCTGACATCTGAACTTTTGACACCCTATGCATGCGTGTTAAACCGCGCTAACTTGTTTAGTTACATTGCTGTGTAGTTAGCCTTCAATTTATTTAAACTAAATACAACAAAGAGTATAAAAATGAGTGCCGTAGCTGGTCCGAGTAAGAAGCCTAAAACCTACCACTTTCATACAGAATGGGAGGGGATGTTTTTCACTATGTCACATTCTAAGTGCGTTTGCCTCATCTGTCTGTGTGCCATTGCTATTCCAAAGAAGGGAAATGTGGAGCGGCTTTTTCGGACTGTTCATAAAAACTATGACATTGACTTTCCTCCGAAAAGAGAGCTGAGAAGGAGAAAGGTGAAAGAAGAATACACAATATTAAATAGTAATAATAGTAACTTAAATAGTGATGATATAGAAGAAATAAATTTATGTTTTGCATTTTTATTGTAGGTAGATCATTTTGACTTGGTCATCTTATAAGTAGCTCGCAAGCTGAAAAAGTGTGGGCACCCCGTCGTCTTAAAATCTTAAAACACTGCTAAGATGTATGCTAGGACATGATCTTATTTTTGAAGACACCAACTCTTACCCTGCTATTAAAGTCCAGAACTCCATTAACATAGCCTCATTTAACTCATGTTTTAAATAGTTTATTTTGGCATTGAATTTCTTTTTTTAAAGACTTTATTCATTTTAGAGAGGGGGGAGACCAAGGGGTGGGGAGGAGGAGCAGGAAGCATCAACTCCCATATGTGCCTTGACCAGGCAAGCCCAGGGTTTTGAACTGGCGACCTCAGTGTTCCAAGTTGACGCTTTATCTACTCTGCTACCACAAGTCAGGCTTGGCATTGAATTAATGTTGAGATTCAGATATAGTGACCGGCTGCAACTCCTGATTAAATTACCCAGATCTGAGTACTTTTAATTCCTCAGTTTCTTAAAAATCTAAGTAAAATTTTTGTTTAATACAGATGATGTCTACCGTAGAAAAGCCTCAGAAAGACAGTATCAGAGAAGGCTGGAGGATGCCTCAGAGACCAAGCTTCAGCAGTCAATAAAGTGAATATGAAATTTTGCTATTTCAACTTCTTAAAAATACATTCATTTTCATGTTGGGGGGGAACACTTTGTGAAGTGTATGATTGACCACTGTGCTGTACACCCGAAACTAATACAAAATAATACTGAATGTAAACTGTGATTAAAACAACAAAAAAACACATCACTAACATCCCAGCGAATTCCTCCTTTCCTGTGCACGTATCATCGATGGTGTTCACCTGGCTCTAAGGTCTGCGTTGAAGAATTTGAACAAGCTTGGAAAACTGCATCCCATTTCTTCTACTTAAGTGACATTCGTGCAGTTGTCTATTTGTACTACAGCAATTTGTCCTTTACATTCTAGGGGAGAAATAAATTTGAAACAAAAAAAATACAGTTCTTACATGCCTAGTACATTCTAGGCCAGTGGTTGGCAAACTCATTAGTCAGCAGAGCCAAATATCAACAGTACAACGATTGAAAGTTTTGAGAGCCAAATTTTTAAACTTAAACTATATAGGTAGGTACATTCCTTATTGAGGTAGCGCCCGCACGTGGTATTTTGTGGAAGAGCCACACTCAAGGTGACAAAGAGCCGCATGTGGCTTGCAAGCTGCAGTTTGCCAACCAGGGTTCTAGGCAATTTAATCAAGAATTTGCAGTGTCTAGCCTGACCAGGCAGTGGCGCAATGGATAGAGCATCGGACTGGGATGCAGAAGGTTCCAGGTTTGAGACCCCGAGGTCGCCAGCTTGAGCGCGGGCTCATCTGGTTTGAGCAAAAAGCTTGCCAGCTTTGCCTGACCTGTGGTGGCGCAGTGGATAAAGCGTCGACCTGGGAACACTGAGGTCACCAGTTCAAAACTCTGCACTGGTCTGGTCAAGGCACATATGGGAGTTGATGCTTCCAGCTCCTCCCCCCTTTCTCTCTCTCTCACTCTGTGTCTCCTCTCTAAAATGAATAAAATAAAAAAAAAACTTGCCAGCTTGAGTCCAAGGTCACTGCAAAAGGTTACTCGGCCTGGTGAAGGCCCACGGTCAAGGCACAAATGAGAGAGCAATCAGTGAACAACTAATGTGTCAAAATGAAAACCTGATGATTGATGCTTCTCATCTCTCTCTGTTCCTATCTATCCCTCTCTCTGACTCTCTGTAAAAAAAAAAGAAAGAATTTGCATTGTCTAGTTGCCAGCAAATGGCATTTATGAACATTTGGCAAGGGAAAGGATCAGGACTTGTGTCTGATATAAAGACATATCTGAGTCAGGTCAATTTGACTACTGACATAAAAGGTGAAATATTAGCAATAGGGAGGCAGGTCTACATTTATAATTTCCTTAGTTATTCCTTAGTGTTAAATTTGTTTTGATCATCTATTAAACTCAACAACTGGTATTTTATTGCAATTCAATTCGGTATATAGAAAGCTTCAAAAATGGTATATAGAAAAGGAAAATCAGATACCATTTTAATGGTTGAATACAATAATTCTTTTTTTTTTTTTTTTTTTTTATAGGGACAGAGAGGCGGAGAGAGGGATAGACAGACAGGAATGGAGAGAGATGAGAAGCATCAATCATTAGTTTTTCGTTGCCATTGAGACACCATAGTTGTTCATTGATTGCTTTCTCACATGTGCCTTGACCGCGGGCCTTCAGCAGACCGAGCCACCCCTTGCTGGAGCCAGCAACCTTGGGTCCAAGCTGGCGAGCCTTCGCTCAAGCCAGATGGGCCCGCGCTCAAGCTGGTGAGCTCGGGGTCTGAACCGGGGTCCTCCGCATCCCAGTCCGACGCTCTATCCACTGTGCCACCGCCTAGTCAGGCTGAATACAATAATTCTTAAAAAATAAAAATGAGTATAATATGTAATAGTCAACCAACATCCTACTTAGAATAACTAGTAAAGTACCTATATCGGGTTAATTACGTTTTTCAAGGAGTAGTGAATATTTTGTGATAATAAAATATACTTATTTTTACAGTGACAGAGAGAGAGAGTCAGAGAGAGGGATAGATAGGGACAGACAGACAGGAACAAAGAAAGATGAGAAGCATCAATCATTAGTTTTTTGTTGCCGTCGCAATACCTTAGTTGTTCATTGATTGCTTTCTCACATGTGCCTTGACCGCGGGCCTTCAGCAGACTGAGCCCCCCCTTGCTGGAGCCAGCGACCTTGGGTCCAAGCTGGTGAGCTTTTGCTCAAGTCAGATGGGTCCGTGCTCAAGCTGGCGAGCTTGGGGTCTCGAACCTGGGTCTTTCGCATCCCAGTCCGATGCTCTATCCACTGCGCCACCGTCTGGTCAGGTGAAAGTTTTTCTTCTTGATTCTACTAATGGTAGATTTTTTTCCTCACTAGGCAAAGATTTTTTAAAAACAGCTTTATTGAGGTTTAATTCCTATACCACAAAAATTCAATCACTGTAAAAGTTCCAATTCCAATTCAGTTATAGGATACCACTGTCATCCCAAAATGTTCCTTTGTGTCCACTGCAATCACTCACTGCCCAGATTGCTTGGTTGTCTCCCAAGCATGGGGCAGCGCTCCAGCAGCAAGCTATGAGGGAGACTTCTGTTGCCTTTCTATGGTTTTCTCATTTTTAGGTTTTCCTAGTTAAATCTGACTGATCCACTGCTTGTCCAAACTAGGATGACAACATCAGGTTAGCAAAGTTGCAGATTTTTCTAGTTCATTTCCCTTCACTTTTAGTTGATAAAATGACACTATCTCCTGTCCCCCAAATTGATGCTATGTCTTCTCTGGCAGTAAAGCTGGGTTTTTTGAGACTAGTCTCACACACTGGTAAAGCCACTCAATGCTTTTGCCACTGAGCAGGGTGGAAGGCTGAGGGGCTGAATGAAAGTGGCCCCAGGCAAAAAGGCCACAGACTTTTTAACCAAAGTTCGAGCAGGTTTTCAAGAATAAAATCTCAATCTGTAAAATAAATACAAATAAAAATGCACTTTCCAGATCTCTTGCTCTTAAAGAATATTTATAGTTTTCCTATCTCTGCATGAGTACTTCCCAGGTCATTGCGGACAGTACGTGTGGGAAATTATTTCTTCCTAAAACATCATTGAATCTACTTCATAAACTATTTCCTAAACAATTTGAGGATCAATCAGGGTGCTTTCCAGTGCAGTGAATTGGTTGTGAAGTCCTTTTTTTAGGCAGGCAATTACAAACATTTTGCAGAATTCAGATTTAATCATGGACGTAAAAATAAGGTTTAAGTAGGCCCAGCTGGGGAGCTCAGTTGATTAAAACACCGTCCAGATACGCCAAGGTTGTAGGTTTGATCCCTGATTAGGGCACATACAACCAATAAATGCGTAAATAAGTGGAACAACAAATCGATGTTCTCTCTAAAATTATAAAATAAAAAAGATCTAAGTAAAATTTGATATGAACAAGATCATTGTAACCAGTATAATTATGCAGATAAACATTTCTGCCGGCTACCACTAGAAACATTTTGCTAGGGTGATGAGAATTCCCAATGGACATTACTCACAGTAAGTGCTTGTGAATTGTTAAAACTCCTTGATTGGCTTCGTTAACATTCAATGGCTGGAATTCCTTGAGGACTGGCAGGAGGCTGGGCGGCTGCAGTGGGGACAGGTTTCACACCCCTCTGATAAAGACATTGCTTTCAAACCATTCCTAAATAAAGGTCAAAATGCTGATCCTTCCCGAAGAAACGAACTTGACAGTGTAAAGCAATTATAGACTTCTGCTAAATTAGAGGCTTAGTCTGTTAGCAGAGATTTTGCAATGTGACCCAGAAAAAGTTTGGGTCAACTGGTGGAAAAAGCAAAGGGATCTATCCCATGGATAACCTACAGCCTACATCTTTTCAAACAAGAAAATACTACAAACACTAAGAACTAGTTTTAAAATAGTTTCTATTTCCCATGAATAAGAAGCAATTGATCTCTGTCAAACACATCTCTTCCTGGGCCTGACCAGGTGGTGGCACAGTGGATAAAGCGTCGGACTAGGATGCGGAAGACCCAGGTTCGAGACCCTGAGCTCGCCAGCTTGAGCACGGGCCCATCTGGCTTGACCAAAAGTTCGCCAGCTTGGACTCAAGGTCGCTGGCTCCAGCAAGGGGTTACTCGGTCTGCTGAAGGCCCGCGGTCAAGGCACAGCAATGAAAAACTAATGATTGATGCTTCTCATTTCTCTCTGTTCCTGTCTGTCCTTATCTGTCCCTGTAAAAAAATAAAAAGGAAAACAAAAAACAAACACATCTCTTCCTAAAATTTAGGGATTTATTTTCCCAATGTTAGCCCATTCATGTTACTGATTATTCATATTTCATTAAAGCACTATCTACAGCAAGCTCAGAGTCATTGCCCAGAGATGCAGTGAGTGTGAAGACTAGTGATAACCAGCAGCACCAGGGAGAGGAAGGTGGTTTTCATGTGCACTTGCATCACCCCAAGAATTGCTGGTTGCCCTGGCTGGATAGCTCAGTTGGTTAGAGCATCATCCTGAAGCACAGAGGTTGCTGGTTTGATCCCTGGCCAGGGCACATACAGGAACAGATTGATGCTCCTCTCTCTCGTTAAAAGCAATATTAAAAATAAAATGCCGGTCAACTGAACCTCACAGGTATTTTGCTTAGAATGCTGCATAATAAATTAAGTAATATTTGATACAGAGAATATGTAACATACCCTTTTAAAAGAATAGTTGTAAATGCTAATAAAACCAGTTAACATCTGTCTGCTGTTTCCCTGGTGTACTTTCCTGCTTCCATCCTAGAGAGAATCACTAGCCTAAAATTTGTGTTAACATTCCCTTGAATTTTCTTTTTAAATATATGTATGCTTTGCCCGTCTCTGCGAGCCTCCAATACACAGGGATGGCCTGATGCTTTCCAGCTCTACATTGGCTCTACCGTCTGCCCGGATGCAGTGTGGACGCCGGGCCTTGGCCACGGGCATCACAGGCCCCGACTCTCCGTTTTTCCTCTCCTTGCCGAGCCCTTCACCGGCTCCATGGCTACAGGACCCTGGACCATGCGTGGTTGGGGGGTGTAAAAAAAAAAAAAAAAAAAAAAAAAATATATATGTATGTATGCTGGGTCTGTGGTGGTGGTGAAGTGAGTGCCAACCTGGAATACTTTTTGATGTCGCTGTTTCAAAACCCCAGGCTTGCCTGGTCAAGGCATATATGAGAAGCAACTACTATGACTTGATGTTTCCCACTCCTCCCTGCCCCCTCTAAAATCAGTAAAAAAAATCTTTAAAAAATGGAAAATATATATTAGTGTTGATTTATTGAAGGACAACAAACCTTTGACGACGATAGGCCAATTTCTGACTTCAAGGCAATGAGGCTAGTAAAGCAATTATTGTATTAAATAGAAGATACTTTTCACAACACATTAGTTTGGATACTAGAGTAAGAACTAATCTTTGCTAACCAAGTTGCAAGCTTTTTAACTTTGCCTTAGAAAACTCCCCTAAGCAATATGACTATACCCTATCAGACACTGGAACTATTTAAGGGAAACTGAATAATTTAAAGGGCATTGCTCTAGCCTGACCAGGCGGTGGTGCAGTGGATAGAGCGTCGGACTGGGATGCGGAAGGCCCAGGTTCGAGACCCTGAGCTCACCAGTTTGAGCGCGGGCCCATCTGACCTGAGCAAAAGCTCGTCAGCTTGGACCCAAGGTCGCTGGCTCCAGCAAGAGATTGCTTGGTCTGCTGAAGGCCCATGGTCAAGGCACATGTGAGAAAGCAATCAATGAACAACTATGGTGTCGCAAGAGCAACGAGAAACTAATGATTGATGCTTCTCACCTTTCTCCTTTCCTGTCTGTCTGTCCCTATCAGTCCCTCCCTCTGACTCTCTCTCTGTCCTTGGAAAAATAAAATAGAAATAAAAAAATTAAAAAAAATAATAAAGGGCATTGCTCTTATATACTGATTATAGGAATGCAGTGCCCCCTAGCGTCAACTACAAGGCAAAAAATTTAATAAATTTAAAAAGCCCATAAACTCATTCTATAACGACAAAAGTCTAATTAGCATTTATTACTCCAAATCCACCTCCATTGTAGTGTTGGAGTTTTGGAGCCTCGGAGCCTCACTTTATCATCTGAACTGATACGAAAAGTACCTAATTTAGGCATATAGTAACTTTGTTCATCTAGCAGTCCTATTTTGGAAGTTTTGTCTAATTTTTTTTTTTTTTTTTACAGAGAGAGAGGGATAGATAGGGACAGAAAGACAGAAATGGAGAGAGATGAGAAGCATCAATCATCAGTTTTTCATTTTCACACCTTAGTTGTTTATTGATTGCTTTCTCACATGTGCCTTGACCACGGGCCTTCAGCAGACCGAGCAACCCCTTGCTGGAGCCAGCGACCTTGTACTCAAGCTGGTGAGCTTTTGCTCAAACCAGATGAGCCTGCGGTCAAGCTGGAGACCTCTGGGTCTCGAACCTGGGTCTTCCGCATCCCAGTCCGACGCTCTATCCACTGCATCACCGCCTGGTCAGGCTTGTCTAAATTTCTGATCTTAATCTCTGTGTAAATAGTCTCTCTTTTTATAAATTGGATTTTTCTAACACAGTAACCTCTCTTTGAAAAAACAATGCAATTAGGTAGGGGGAAGGTGGTCGAGGGTATGGGGGGGGGATAAATGGTGATGGACAATGACTTCACTTGGGGGGTTGAATACACAATACGGTATACAGAGTTGTTGTAGAATTGAGCACCTGAAACCAATATAATTTTATTAACCAGTGTCACCTCAAAGTCAATTAAAAAAATAACACTTGGAATATGGTGTTTTCCAAAGCAATTTCTCTCCTATTAGAACATTATCCATTTTTAGTCTTCACACGTGTGGAATTCTTTGCCATTTTTATGTGCAATCCAATGAATACATTTATTTTGGGGATAGAAACAGTCTGTTTGTTTAGCTCTGAACTTGCATTCAGCTGACCTAGCACACTTCCAAACCACAAATGAACAGAGTAATACTTAGAGTATTGCTCAATAGTGTTTAGCTGGAATGCTTATACATCAATGATCATTCAGAATATACCCATGAGCATAGATGGTAGTACAATCCTGAACTCTTAGGAGAATAGAACTACCAGGATTTGCAAAGTGATATTAGAGAAAAACAGTTGGTTGATTTTACCAACACTTTGTATTTAAATTGTGGTCATGTTTTAACAGCTTATAAGCATGTTAAGCAGATATCTGGGCCACTTTTCTCTTTTGGCCACAGATAGCTGACTATTTAAAACCAGTTACACAGCTTTATGATCTAGGGCATGCTTTCCTTACCTTCGGATATCAGTAACTCCTGGACTGCCAGCCTAAGAGGTGTAGTGTGGGGCATGTCAGGTCGCACTGTGGCCACACTCAGTTTCTGTGTTAACGCAGCCCGAGCCCTGAACCAGTGTCTGGACACTGACTTTTGCCTCCACCTGAGGAACTCTCTTCTCCTAATTAGCAGCCATATTCCTGTCAGCATAAAATCAAGGCTTGCAGGAATTAAACCTGTTTGAAACTATTATCTGACATAAGCTTTAACAAAACAACCAAACCTGGTTAGTCCAAATCACTTTGCAAACTCCATTTTTATTTGGATTAAAAAGCTTGAGATGAAAAAACATATGATACATACATATTGTAAGATTAGTTACCACTTAAAACTCTTTTGATACAGAAATTAGAATAAACCAAGTTTTAATCAGGTCTGAAAATGTTCAAGCTCAAAAGTCAACACCATCAATTTGAAGCTTTTACACAAAGAAGCATTCCCTCTTAATTCCTATGAGGAAGAGGAGGGTGGTTTCAAAAACAAAACAGTACACGGTCTTTTATAAATCAGCTGGCTGACATACTTTGAACCTATAGATCCCCCCCACATAAAATTCTTTTCCACATGAACTTACATTTTGAAAACATTTAGGCCATCATACTTTCTAAGCCATATTAATACAGTTCCTAAAACCCATAAAAAAGATGTACAGTTAACTTGTACTTTCTTATTTCTTAAATCAGGACTTTTTTTTTTGTTTGCTTTCTTTTTCTTTTTTGGAAGATGGCTGATCTCAAATCTAATATCCTAAATATTAACTGATACTCTCCAAGTTAACATACAGAAAAACATGATTCTAAAATAAATAGTTGTTTTTTATTTTAAAGAAAAAATTAGGGCCTGCCTAGTGGCCCCCCTGGCCCAGCTCTGCACTGCCTTAGGGAAGCTCTTGGCCGGATCTGTGGTTCCTACAGCACCTCTAGACACTGGGAAGGAGGCCGGAGGAGGAGTGCTCTGGCTTCTAATGCCCCACGTAGCCCACAGTGAAGTTTTTAGAGGCTTCCCAGGAAGACTCATTCAGACCTTAAAAAAGGGAAATAAAATGGGCACATGAAATAAATAAATAACTTAACCAAAACTAAATTTCAGGTTCTTTGGTGTAATTCAAGGATGTCTAGAAATAAAATAATCTGATTGTATTATACAGTCCATGATGATTCAATTGCCCAAATAACCAGGAACTAAAGATTTATCTGATTTAGTTTAACAATAAGGTACTGACATACTACTGCAATACATTTTTTTTAAAATTCAAAATTATTAAAAAAAAAAATACTTGATGCAAACTGCTATCCAGTGGCTGACTATAGGCAATAAAGTTACAAGGCCCTCCTATCTAGATACAAGAGACTTTTCCCATTCAACACTCTGTCCCCATGATTTAGTAAGAATGGTAATTAAATATCCAGGTATTGATTCATAGTAGACTAAAAGAAAAAAAGTATCCTCTGAGAGTCACTCTTTCAACTTACAAACAGCAGTGCAAGAGTCCACCACAATGGCAACCACCTTGTTACAATAAAGCAGGTTTCCAAAAGCCTAGTGAGATACTGTTCCACATCTGATGCTTTTACCTGTCTGAGCATCACACACTGCCTCCAAATGTTTATCCAGGGCCTCAGAAGAGAGACAGGGCCATCAAGTCCAAGTGTTTGGGATCTGTAATGGTCTTTTTCATGAGCATTTTCTTACATTATGATTCCTTTCTCTTGAAATTAAAATGCACAAGCTAAATTTTAAATATTTTAGAATGTCTTAAATTCTGGTTAAGAATTACACTAAAACTTAGAAGAAAAAAAATGTCACATCTGATGAAACAAAAAAATACTAAAACATTTGCTTACACAGGCAACCTGCCCTTTTATAATTATGCTTCTGATGTAGCTCGTATCTGGTTATGCACTCCCTTCCTTACGTTAGGTTAGGTGTTAGGTTTAAAGATAAATCACCTTCATGGACACCTCAATGCTTTCTTAAAGATGAGCTTCAATGTTTTCCAATGTAAGAGATTTAAAATTTTAAATTAACATGTACAGGCATGAATTGTGAATATATTATAAATAGATCAAAAGTACCCTTAAACTTACCTGCCAAAACTAAATATAATTCAGGATTGTGCACAAGTTCTGTAAAAATAATTGACACCACAGATGTCTATCTAACTCAGCACAAGAAAAAGTGCTCTCTCCCTCCAGGTGTCCAGGAGATGCACCAGGTGCATAAAGCTGTACAGCACTGACTCCAAATTTCTGCAGCGAGAATGTGCCATATCTACCAAACACAAATAACCTAAACAACAACCTTTCACTTCACCTGTAACAAATACTTTTTGCAAAAGTGGCTTAAGATATTCAGGCACATGAAACAGACACAAGTATACTTCCCTCTCTAAGATGTAAACTAGGACCAACTTCACATTTCATTGTCAAACTAATGTGTAAACTTTTGTGTGTATGTGTGTGTGTGTATATATATATACATATTTTTTTTTCACTGTTTGTTCTTTTATAAAAACAAAAAACAAAGAAACAAAAAAACCCAATCCATGACAAAACCTTTGATGGTTTCAATTCCACAGCAACAAGTAAAAAGATAAAACTCCAACTCCACATATACAACCAATTATGAAACTAGTTTTAAACAAAGAAAACATATGCAAAAAATCTTTGTGTATTTGATAAAGTCAACTTAATAAAACAAAAACAAATTGAAATAGCTTATTAAAAGTGTCCTTATATAAAAATGGCCTTGTGATGTACAGTAAAATGCAATAAAAAGTATCATCCTTTGTTCCTCCCCCCACCCCCAATAACTAAAATGGCTACTATACCACAAAACTCTTTATGCTTCTATAAAAGAAACGCACTAGATGTGATTAAAGGTTTTCTATGTTGTATGCTTGGCGAATGTTGAGGGTGTCTCGGAGCATCAAATCCCGAAGGCGCCAGAGTGCATCTGCCATGGTAGTATGGGCCCCTTTACTTTTCAGCCAGTGAGAGGGTAGGCGGCTCTCTTGTTCTTTTGACAAATGGACATCACGTCTTTGAGCTAAAAATTAAAATGCAGAGAGAAAAATATAAATAACACTTTCAAAGCAACAAATATTCCCCCAATCCTCAGGTCTGATAGATTTATCAAAACATAAAAACATTTATTATTTATTATTATAAATTTTAACTCTGCAGAATATTTCCAAGCAAGCTTCTTTCAAATTTATTTATTTATTTAAGAGAGAGAGAAAAAGATGCACCTATTTATGCATTTATTGGTAGGCTCCTTCCTATACATACTCTGACCAGGGATGGAACCCACAACCTTGGTGTATCAGGATGATGCTCTAATCAACTGAGCTATTCAGCTAGGGTTCAAGCAAATATCTGTTTTTTATTTTTTAAAATTCTTTTTAAAATCAATCTTTATTTTATTTTTTTTTACAGAGACAGAGTGAGAGAGAGGGATAGATAGGGACAGACAGACAGGAACAGAGAGAGGTGAGAAGCATCAATCATTAGTTTTTCGTTGCCGTTGCAACACCTTAGTTGTTCATTGATTGCTTTCTCACATGTGCCTTGACCGCGGGCCTTCAGCAGACTGAGCAACCCCTTGCTGGAGCCAGCGACCTTGGGTCCAAGCTGGCGAGCTTTTGCTCAAGCCAGATGGGTCCGCACTCAAGCTGGCGAGCTCGGGGTCTTGAACCTGGGTCTTCCGCATCCCAGTCCGACACTCTATCCACCGCGCCACCGCCTGGTCATACGCAAATATCTGTTTTATAAGAAAAGATTTTATTTATTGATTTTAGAGAGAGAGAGAGAAGAGAGAGAGAGAAAGGTGGGGGAGAGTGGGTAGGGAGGAGCAGGAAGCATCAACTCTGTTGCTTCTCATATGTGGCTTGACTGGGGGCAAGCCCAGGGTTTTGAACCTGTGATCTCAGTGTTCCAGGTTGACCTTTATCCACTGAGATACCACAGGTCAGGCTCCAAGCAAATTTCTTATATCATTTTATTAGACATCTTGGTTTTTAGAAAACATGATTTATAATAACGACTTCACAAAGAGCTATACAATATAATGTAATTCTCTCTAGAAATGGAACAGTAGAGCTGCACAAACACCTAAAATATCGGGTCAGCAATATTTTGTTGTAGGAACTCATGATAATATGTGTAAGAACTTTTTGACAGAGATAAAGACAGTCAGAGAGAGGGACAGACAGGAAGGGAGAGAGATGAGAAGCATCAGCTCAGAGTTGCGGCACCTTAGTTATTCATTGATTGCTTTCTCATATGGGCCTTGATGGAGGGAGGAGTGGCAGCTACAGCAGGGCGAGTGAACCCTTGCTCAAGCCAGCAACCTTGGGCTTAAGCCAGAGACCTTTGGGCTCAGGCCAGCGACCATGAGATCATGTCTATGATCCCACATTCAAGCCAGTGATCCCGTGCTCAAGCCAGTGAGCCCATGCTCAAGCCGGCAATCTTGGGGTTTCGAACCTGTGTCCTCTGCATCCCAGTCGGATGCTCTATCCACTGTGCCACCACCTGGTCAGGCAGAACTCATGATATTTAATAATTAGTTCCACGTTAACAAAAATTTCTAAAAAGGTAAATGTGAAGAAAGGGAAAATGTACCTACTACTTAAAAAGAAAAGTATATTATCAAATTTGGTTTAGAATAAACTAAATAATAAAACATTTTCTAATATATTTTATTTTTTAAAAATTGAGATGAAATAATTTATTTTTTAAGCAAATTTTTTTTTTTAATTTTTATTCATTTTAGAGAGGAGACACAGAGTGAGAGAGAGAGAGAGAGAGAGAGAGAAAGAGGGGAGGAGCTGGAAGCTCAACTGCCATATGTGCCTTGACCAGACCAGTGCAGGGTTTTGAACTGGCGACCTCAGTGTTCCCAGGTCGACGCTTTATCCACTGCGCCACCACAGATCAGGCGAGGTGAAATAATTTTTAACTTATTCAAATGCATCTATGCTAATGCCTAAATGCCTAAAACATTATTGAAAAAATTCAGAATATATTTAAAAAGATGGCAGTGATGTTTATGACAAAACTAAGCTTTCAAATTCAGCAACAAACAAACAAACAAAAATAAAGTTCCAAGTGTGAAGTTAATATACAAACTCCAAACCCTTCTATTAAATACTGTATAGCATTTATTTAACTTGTATAAGAAAAATGGGTATTTACCCTATGCTTTAATAGCCACAAGAGGACTTTATACATTTTCTTAATTTTTGAGAGGCAGGGAGAGCGAGACAGGAACACCGAGATGCTCCTGTATATGCCCTGATGGGGGAATGGAACCGGCAACCTCTGTGCTCTGGGATGATGTTCCAACCAACCAAGCTTTCTGGCCAGGGGCAGTAAGAGGACTTTAACGAAGTGTGGATTTTGTAAAGGCTTATTGAGAAGTACTTTCCTTACCTGTCAGAGTCTGGTCCCAGTTGCTAATGCTGTTGGACTCAGCACTGAGTCCTTCAATATATTTCAGGTAGGCCTCTGAGTGGAGAAGCCGTTGGGTCTTTGGAGGAGGAGCCACAAACATGGGCGTTGTTGGCTGCTGTATGACAGGGGGACCGGCTGGATGTGGGCCAGGATATGGAGGTGGTGCCTGCTGCCCTGGAGGCCCCAAAACTCCTACCTGAAAGAGGATAGACAACATAGTGAGGGAAAAATACTCTGCACGTGTTCTGAGAAAGAGAATAACAAATTCTGTCAAGTCCTAGAAAATCCAACTGGGAAGCTCACCTGCTGTCCATATGGACTTCCACCTGGTGCTGGTGTCCCCACCATAGGGGCCACCCCTTGGTTCATCACACCTGTAATTCAGAATGCAGTGTCTCAATTAGAGGCTCTGGTTGACATAACTGAAAAACTACTGTCTGATAAGAAATGACAGCATTGAAAATGCAAGCCTATAGATCTCTGCCTTTGAGTCTTTGTAGACAGGAACTCTAAGTGCCCAAAACAGGATGTAGCATTCAAACAGAAAATTCCTATCCTTTTGTTTTCAGTTATTTTACAATGCTAGTATAAACTGTCAGATGTGTATTAGTTATTTATGACTTAGAAATGATTTGAACCCTACAAAAATTCTAGTGTTTCTCTAGGTAAGCTATAGTCAGCAAGCACCTCTTTTCAAGGTGTTTTTCTTCCAACAACACATTTTCCTGTAACTGAAGCCTGTGTTTAACTCCAGCAATAATAGCATTCAAACAGGGTCAGCGGTATGCAGTGTGTTAGGACAATGAAGGACACAGGGAAGAGGTTTTGCAAGTGTACAGTCAAATGAGCTTTGTGGAGGCTGGAGGCACATTCTTGTTGTCCCTTCACAGAGCACCAGCAACTCTGGTTCTGACTGGAGTCACTAATGTTGGCAGAGAAAGGACACTTCCATCTGACAGAGCAGCACTGTGAAAAGGGAACATCTGAAAGCAGAGCAGCCTCACTGCTACCACTTCAAATGCAAAATGACAAAGAGAAAGATTTCATGGTTCTACTATGTCTGTATATATGTATCTGATAATAATTTTGTAAACTTCCCTTGGTGACCCCTCATAAACAATTTCTGTCTCACAGGTACCACTAGCTGATAATGAGATGTCCAAATTTAGTGTCTAGGTTTATTATGATCATCTCAAAATTATTCATTTACTATTCTCAAAACAAAGAAAGAGGCAAGAAACCCAGTTCATTAAAAACTAACAAACCACAACCAAAATCCTGATGAGCTGTTTAAATCTTAACTCTTGCTGGCTGTATAAAAGGGTCAAGAGGAGGTAACTTCATGTTCTATGTTCGTTTCTCTGGATTCAAAATGCTAACATTTGACCAGGCAGAACCAGCCCGCTATTCTAAGGTTCAGATGAACTAAAAGCTACTTCTAGGAAGTATTTGACATTTGTTAGAGTTAAAAAAATAAGTAAAAATAAGCTTCCTGTTTACAAAGCAGGGATTTTAATATTCCAAGTATCCAGAAAGTACCTGGATCACCATGATAGAATCATAATGATAATGTGTGAATGACTGAATAGGTTGTGGTGAGTAAGTTGCTGCTCCAACAACGCATTATTAACCCCTGCCCTCTACCTCCCAGACACTCAGCAGCCTTAGATTCCACAACACAGTGTGCCTCCCTGTATCAATCTTTGCAGAGCAGCAACCGCGTCTACTCCCTCTATTTACAAATACCATGCCAGGAGGCAGGTGAGAATGTTCACCATGGTCACCAGAGGAATGCACTAAATTCTCATCTCCTCAAAGCCTGATCAGAAATGTGCATGTGCAGGTTCTAAGAGGGGTTCTTCCTTGTCTCCCTGACTATAATCAGGTGTGTTTTCTTCTAATGCTATTTACAATATGAAGGGGGAAGGCAAACAGTGGTGCCCCAACACACACCAATGATATCTGCTGCCTAGAGAGTACCTGGCCTTAGATGTGGCTCCCAGTAAGTCCTATGCACCTAGAAGTCAGCTCCAGCCTGGTCTGGCTGACTTAGTTAGACACCCCATGCCAAGGTGAGAAGGCACAGAATTAAGGCCAGTTCTATTTGCCACACAGGCACACCTGTTTTATGACTGACTCCTGCTGCAGAAGCAACTCACAAACAGGCCACCAATTCCATAATGAAGCGTGCACTCCCACAAACACTTTCTCTACATCTGGATCAAATACTCTTGTGGAGTTACGACCATTCTCTAGTAACACTTACAGAGAGTGAGGCTGGAGGCTCTAGACCAAGGCAACATGCTTGCTTACCCTGTACACTGCCGAGTACACCCTCTGAACCCTAGTTTGGAACTCTGTATAACCCTATGATCAGTAGATCCAATATTGGTATAAGCAAATCTAATGTTACATTTTGTCATCTGGTTGGGTCTTTTAATGATTTTTAAAACATTAAAATAAAAAAGGTTTTTAATGTTTGTTTTATTGATTTTAGAGAGAGAGGAAGGGCGAGAAAGAGAGAAACAGGAACACAGATCTGTTCCTGTACGTGCCCTGACCAGGGATCAAATTGGCAACCTCTGCACTTTGGGACAATGCTCTAACCAATTAAGCTATCTGACCAGGGCTCCTTTAGCTGATATTTTGGAAAATGGGCCAAATGCGATTCCAAGTTATCTTAAGGTCACATTCCCTCCAACTAGATTATAGCTAAGGATCAGTTCTTTTGAATATGATGGCAATTAATATGGGAACTTGTGACTTTCCTAATAATCTTTCAACTTGCTAATTAATGATAAAGTAACACTGTAGCTATTTCTGAACTCCGTTTATATGTTTCTATATAAAATAACTTCTGAACTTCTGTCAACAGACAAACCAGGACTATGCTGTTCTTTAAAATGTTATGTCATACTTCTTAGGGGACTCAGATACAAAATACTAGTTGAGTACAAATTTGTTCCTTCCTTTTTTCTTCTAGAAGGCTTCACTGAAGGATTTCTAAAGAGTTCTATATCAGTGACTCTGTAGTTCCATTGGAAGTGCTGTTTGAGAAGCAGGAGATAGAGTAGGGGCTCCATACAGAACACCCTGTGAGATAAGAAATGAACCAGAGGAAGAAATGCACTACGGAGCAAAACCTGCTTTTTTATGTGGCTCTCAACTAGCAATTTGGGAAACTTTACTCACTGATAAAGACAGTACGACTTTTTAGGCTGTGCTTGACTTTTTTAGCACATGTCAAACTTATGATTTTAGAGTGGGCCTCCTGACTGTCTGTCTGCTAAATCTGGTCACTGCCCTAAGTCCTGCACTACAGCTAGGCAGCCAGCTGCCCGAGGGCACAGGTGCTGAGCCACCTGCACTACACACAGGGTGGGCCCTGCTACTGACAACCCTGGGATTCTCAGTGAAGAAAGGCCTCCCCCTATGGGCAGAAAGTGCCTCCTGGAACAACTGGCTAAGGGAGGAAAAAGAGAACACAAAGATGAGATTAATGAGTGAATGAAGATGAAGTTCTTACCCGGTGGTGGAATGCCCGGGAGGCCGGGCACACCTGGCGGAAGATGGTGGGGTGGAGGCCCCCCAGGGTGAAGTGGCTGCATGCTGCCCATGCTAACAAGGCCATCAACTGGGCCCTGCAAAGGTGGAAGGCCTGGCGGATAGCCACCCATCATGCCTTGAAGGACACAACAAATTTCAGACATGCATCATTAACATGCAATATGAGCTAAGTAATAACAAACCTCCCACATGCACTACTAATGAATAAAGCACCCTTAGTACTGCATGATATAACAGCAATTAGTGCAATTATTTTGTTGCAATAATGAACAAAACAAAAAGTTACAAATATGAAACCCAACATTTCTAAATGAATTAGTACTTAGTATATTATTATTTGTAGTTATTTTCCTTGAGATAAATATACTGCATGTTTTCAGTTAAAAATAAAGAGGAGTTCCAGTAACAGCCTGCCCAAGGTCATGATTATTGCAAGCTGTTCAGAGTGACCAGTTCTGCGACTACAATTCTAATTCAACAATAATACCCCATCATTCCACTCTGCCCACGCTCACATGGCTATCATGAAGGAAACTGGAATGGAGGGAAATGAGGCGCACAGCCCTGATCACAAAGCATGGTTCTCCAGCTTGGGGGAGGACGGTAAGAATTTTTCAAAACTTTTACATCCATTCTTCCTCCTTTCTAGTCTCACCACTGTTGGTCAAGAATGGATCATGCTTGAGCTTGAGCTGGGAACCACTAAGTACCATCATAACGTATGATGTTTCATTCTAGATCTCAAAACAAGACAAAATAAAGATAAAATCTAAACCCTCCCAAGCCAACCTAAGTCCAGGTCACTCGTAGCCAGTACATAGACCTTAGGAGGAATAGCTGGAGAATCAGGCTCTGCTGAAGTGAGAAAATGCCAAATGTCATCATTGTCTCCACACTCTCAAATGTCCTCACATAAACCTTCATTTAAGAGGGAGAATTTTAAATAAGAAACAATTTCTGTGAACAGAGACTGTATTCCTTTATTTTCAAAGTGCATCTTCATATGACAAAATACTTTCTGCTGGCTAGGGAAGAGTTTCAAGAAACAAGTATTTTTGGCAAAAGAAGTGAAAGAAAATAATTTAAGAATAAATAATTTCAAAATGTCAAAGACTCACTTATCAAAAAACCTTTGAAGCCACACATTTTTTTAAGCAAGAAAAACAATTTGACTTTTCTAGGATATGAAATGATCAAAATGAACAAAACATAAGACCCCCACACACAAATGCAATCACCTTTGGACACAACCTCTTGCACAAAGGCAGGGTTGTGGGGCTGGTGCCAAATCTCATTTTATTAAAATACTCTTTGTAGAAGGACTCAGAGAAATAGTGAAAAACTCCAGATTCTAAGAATTTTACTCTTTGACTTTCCCTAAAAAACTATTTGAAAGTTATTTATTTATAAAAGTTAAGTCTAATAAAGTTATAAAATTACTGACAATTCAGAGATTAATTCAATCTGTTTTAGTTACATCTAAGCGGACTGAAAAACTTATAATTACACAAACCAATAAAACAAATTTTAAATAGTAATACTTCCATCCATGAAACAGGATTATGAATATCACTTTTAAAAAGTGAGAGTCAGAGAGTAAAAACTACTTTTGAACAGACAGCATCACCTTACACATGAGGAGATACAATGTTGCCAAGCTGCCTTCTCAGCACACCACGAGATACAGCTTGTGGGGTATGTGGGAACTTAAGAATGTTAGGAGACTTTGCTTTCAATTACAAAAGCCCATCTGAACGCACCCTTCACGGGCTGCGGTTGAAGAAATGATTAAAAACTAAGACATGACACTTGTCTTCATTAAACTGTACTTTGGCATTTATTATCCCAGTCACATGTGTTCAAATGAGCTTCAATGCTTGTAAGCAAAGGTGGTCTCAGACAGTAACAAGGCTAAGATTTAGGCCCTATGCAACCCGTAAATCCATGAAAGATCCCACTGTTAGCTGTCAAGTTCCCACTGTAGATTGGTTACTATAGAGAACTGCTTGCCCTTCACTCCCATGGCCCATAAATCTGGGCACCACACACTTAATAATGAAACAGGGACTTTCTATAGGGGCTCATCCTCCTCACCCATTAGAGCTCTATGATGTTATTCCCCAACAGGGAGCTAAAATGCTGCAGCTGCTAGTTTTTTTAAAATGTTTTTAGCTGTTCAAATTCATTTTGTTAATGTGTTCCTCAGCTTTTTAGTCAAGGGCACAGGGCTACAATCACATCAAGTGGAACAAAACAATGTCAACAAGGGAATTCTAACTTTTAAAGTCCCCATGTTCAAGGCCTGATTTCTAAAAACCTTTGGAACCCCATTAACCAAAATGGGCCATGGAATAGAGCAGGCGATTACGAGATTTGTTAGATCAACATCAGTTACACTGAAAGTACTGAAAAGCCATGATTCAGATGTGCTTTGGCGAGTGCAACTGCTGAGTTCAGCGACACTGCATTTGAGAACCTGCCATCATGAAAGGTAGGAGCAACAATGGAAAAGTTAGCCTATGCTACTCTTCCTCAAAAAGCAAAAAGAAAAAAAGGAAAAACAAAAACAGCATCCCAATGAGCCTGCCTTTAACAACACTGTCTTAGACTCCCTGCAGAGAGAGGCTAGACTGCTTTTGCTTAAGAAGAAAGAAGGGGGCTTGTATAGACCTCACCAGGCTTAGAGAAATCACAAAGGAGGGACCAGAGAAGTGATCTGCAGCCTTCTCATTGGAGACATGTCAGACAAGCATATCCAATTCGAGAAGAGCCAAATTTGCTATGGCTACTACAACCAGAGACAACACACACAAGCAAACCACATTCATCATTTTTTTCTTTCTTTTTTCTTTTTTTTAAAAAAATGTGACTGGGATACTAACAGAAAATGCAGTTTAATGTAATTAAATAGAAAAGCATTACAGAGTGGGCACAATGAATTGAATAAGGCCTTTCTATTCCACTTAGCAGTCACACACACTGGTGACCAAGAAAGTTATAATTAATTCATTGTCAAAATATTTTTAAATGGTCAGTATTTTAATGATGGCTGCAGTAGAACAAGGCAAACTGAATACTGGAATGAGACGGGAAAACCAACATCACCTAGAGACTAGTTTTGTATTTTCTCTTGGAAGTCTCTCCAGAAGAGAACTCAGGATCTATTTATATTTTCTGCTATAATGCTCTATCAAGAGCAGTCTGGGGTGGAGAATAACGCTAGACCACACCCACAGTTAGGGAAGAGCTGCTCCCTAACAATTCCCAGGATTGGGCCCAAGGCCCATTTCTGGGGCATAGGGGAGGCATTGCCCATATGGGAAAGGCAATGTAAGGACAACATGGATGACTTCAAACTTTGAATCTGTCATAGAAAAGCCTAGAGACTGTGGCCTACTCCTCACTGGAGAAAAAAAAAATGAAGGAATTTCTTAAAGTGGAAAAAAAATGGTCTTAGCTCCTGTTTTTACCTGCAACAGGTGTCAACTGCTGATTGAGCATCCCCATTGGTGTTGGTGGTGGCACCACCCCCATGAGAGCCCCCACAGGGGTGCCTGCTCGGGGAGAAGCACTCGGCTGCTGTTGCTGTGCTGCTCGCTCTCTCTCCTGCTGCTCAGCAACTTTAGCTGCCCGCTCTGTAAAGGCATTTCAGATTTTCAATTCTGTTTTTAACCCAGGAATTCAAAATACCATCCATTGCATTCAACAGGACTAGTAAAAACACAGGCAACAGTTCTGTCTCAATGGAAGGAACAGTTGATGACTAGTCTCAACACAGGAGTCGGGCTGATTTCACTTGGTAAACTAGAGTCCAGCTTTCCTAGCCCATCTTGAGAACTGGTCTGCAAAGATTTCAAGAATGTTAAGACTGCAACACACATTCAGAAAGCACAGATTTTATTTAAACACGTCACCAGCGTAACCAACGTGGTTAATCTCACAAGGCACCCTGAAGATGAGAAGCGCTACTATTATTCTTGTATTAATAGCATTGCAAATTATTTATAATTTCAACATGAAGCAATTCCATGGCCCATTATAATTTTTGGCACAATTGTTACTTACTATGTTTTCCTGATTCCTTATACCCAATTTTACTAAGATTTGAGGACTCTTGTTATTAGTGTTACGGGGTTTAGCAGCTGAAGAAAATTAACTCTGTAAGGGAAAAGTAGCTCACTGCCTCCTCCACAGGGTTTTAAGGACATTAAATGCTAATTTCTATATTCTAATGAAGCCAAGAGGTAATGTTTAATAAACCCCAAGGGGGAAAACGCATGATACCCCAGGCTACAGTCGTCAGAAGAAGGGAATTATATGTACACGTATGAAGCAATGGACAATGTACTGACAGAATCAGTTTTCCTGAAGCTGAACAGTTAAATACTGACCATAAATCACCCTAAATCAGCAAAAGTTCCAGAATTCACAATTATTTCATCTGAGATACAAGAGGAGCATTTGCTTGTGCCAGTTCTGGGCTGTGGAACATACTTTGCTAGACCCCTCACTCCTTTGAGCTACTCTGCCTGCATCTCCATAGCCAGTAGTCCCAAAGGTCACATTCCCAGTTTTTTCGGGAGCTAACAAGCTGAACCCTTACAAGAGAACTCTAGAAAAGTGTATTCCCAAAGCTCCCGCAATACAGGGTGTATTTTGCTTCACCATCCTTTAATAGGTAATCATTTCCACTTTTGATCTGGGCAAACTGAGGCTGGGAGATAGGCAGTGACTTGTCCAAGGATTCAGAAAGAACCAGCAACCTGTGGTCCTGACTCCCCTGACTCCTGCTATCACACTCCAACTGCCATGCATTTGCCCTTCATAATGGAATTCAAAAGGTCTACCAATGGCTGATCCAAGGAGGGGAAAATAGGTCGAGGTCACGTGGATATAAAGAGAATCAAGAACCAACAGCTCCAATGTGCAGGTCAAACAAGTCAAATATTCTTCAGCTATGACACAGTTGGCTACATAGACTTGTCATCACTCACTAACACTGTCCCAGTTCACAGATCTTGTGTACAATGAACATGAGGGACAGAAGCCATTTAAACAACCTATTTATTTCCTTGAGCTAGCAGTGAAAAAACATTGATGATCTAGACCCCCCGCCCCATTGAATTCTACAGTTTCATTACACAAATGACACAGTAAAATGGGAAAGAAAAAAAATGGAGCTGAAAATAGAAAAATTCAGGCCTGTGGATCAAACACTGGACTGGCTACTGTTGACTCTTTTTCTGTGGGTAGTCCAGCTAGGCTGTCTTAGAAAAGAAAATTAAATGAAATCAGCCAAACTCCAAACTTTGGGTTTTAAATTCAACAGGTCAAAACAACAGAAGTTCAGATTCTGTGTCTCAAACAGACACTACTGAGTTCTATAACTCATTCTCACTTGGTTCTCACTGAGTTTCAGCCTCCCTCCTTTGAGTTTGGGAGAATTTCTCAGAAGCCACAATTTTTCCTTCTCTTCAGCCTGCTCCAGCATTTCTACGTTTACATTATCTCCAGAGACTTTTCTCTCTCGTTCACACTTTAAATAACCAGCTTCCTCTACCCAGGACCAGGCTTTATACGACTTGTAAGCTTTATCTCCAACTGAGTGATGTATTTGGTTTTAACTTTCACTAAGGTCAGAAATACCAAAGCTCTCCCAAGTTCTAGGTTCTTATGCAAATGACTAGTGTTTCTCAAAGTATATTCTGCAAAATATTAGTTTTTAAGGTATTACACGAATACTTGGACAAATTTCAGAATATTCCAGGTAAAAAAAAGTAGGTTCTTTACTGTAAGTCTTAAAAGACTTTAATGTAAGAGCATGTACTGTAAGTTTCCAAGAGAAAAAATGTTTGGAGTGCTTCTCAAACTAGTTTTAACACAAGTGCTTTCTGGCTGAGCATCTTGTTGGATTAGGGTTCTGCAGGAGATCCTTGGGGAAGCCCATCAGATAGTTCTATAATAATCAATCAATTATGATCATTGAAAAGAGTAAAATTATTTTTAAAAGTTTTTTTGAAACTCCATAACTTTAATAAAGGAAGCAGCCTTAATAACTGATTTCCTTATGTTTGGTGGAAAAGAATAGATTTGGAATTGGCCAAGAAGAGTAATGGTTAGCCACTGTGGTCAACAACTAAGAGATGGCTCTAAAGTGGCAAAATAAACAATTACATACAATTCCAAATGGAAAAAAATATAGCTCTAAGGGCAACAGTCCTGCCTAATCTAATGTTTATTACTTATTTCTTTATTAAAGCCATGACTAATAGTAAAAAACAAACAGACAAAAAAACAACAAAACATCTCTCTCAAGTATTTGTCCCTAATGGCTAAGAATCACCAAATCCTTGAATGATATAGCTCATAGCCCCAAATGATTTAATTATAGCATAAAAGGAAAATGAAGGCAGTGAGCTTTATCAAAGAAATCACAAGTGCCTTAAAAGTAGCTATGAATGCAGACACAGAACAGGAAAGCACTGGCCTAGTAAATCAAGAGCTTCAGCCAAGCTTCAGCCTGAAGTTAAAACATATGGCTTATCAAAGCCCTAACAGAAGACCACTGGTTTTGAAAGCCCACTTTGATGAATTTTAACAAAATTATATTTAACATCCTGTACAATCAATCATTCACCAGCTCAACCCATGTATACTTACAGAACTCAATGAAAGAAGAAAATCATGCAATTTTTAGTAGCAATATACTGGTTTGAGAAGTATTTTGTAGGAAAAAAAACTCACATCAGGATCAGAGGCCAAGTCAAGGTCAGTGCTTAGTCAGGACAAGATTGGCATTTAAAGTGCTAGATGGGAGCCATTTGAGACAGTTCCCAAAACAAAGTTCATGTGCAAGTGGTAAGAATAAGAGAGTATTTTGCACGTGCATTCCTGAAAACATCCTCTTGCTGAGAAAGCTGAGACAGTTGTGTCTAGTCTATATTTACCTTCATATTCTGCTTTCTTGGCTGTCTCAAGGTTTCTCCATTCTGTCCCCACAAGTCGGCTGAGCTCCCCAAAAGAATAGTCTGGGTGCTGGGCCTTAATGACAGCTCTCATTTCACTGCTGAACAGGATGTAGCCACTCATGTTGATTTTCCGTTTGGAGCCTTCCTTCTTTGCACTGCCTTTGGCAGACTTTGGGGTAGACTGTAAGACAGAAAGCTCTTAGAGTACATCAGAACACTGTATTTGGTTAACTGCTCAAAGTTTCTGGAAGCCAGGAACATTTGGTTCAGTAGTTAGTGTTTTATTGACAAGTTCAAATTTATGGACAGACATTTTCTTGTTAAAATACAGCTCTTCCTTGCCTCTTACCATATAAGAAATAAAGGGAAGTTTCACTGAATTTCATAACTGCAGTCTGTAATGGTGACCTCACAATTAAGTCTTGAGAAAATTCTGAATGAGGAAAAAAATATCAACAGGGATCATCTCAACAAAAAATGAGGTCCTAAAGAAGAAAAAACTAAAAAGGGGAAATAAAAGCAACAGAATGATGCTGTTTTTCACTGCTTTTCTTTATCATAAGGCAAGGAAAAATTGTTAACTAAACCTGTCATTAAAAAAAGCAGTCTATGAAATTTTACTTTTTTTATTATTTTTTTTAGGTGAGAGGAGGGAAGATAGTGAGACAAACTCTTGCATATGGCCCAACCAGGATCCACCCAGCAACCCCATCTGGGGCCAATGCTCAAGTACTGAGCTATTTTTAGTGCCTGAGGCGGATGCATTCCAATGGAGCTATCCTCAGTACCCAGGGCCATACTTGAACCAATGAAGCCACTATCTGCAGAAGGGGAAGAGGGAGAGAGGCAGATGGTTGCTTCTCCTCTGTGCTTGACTGAGAATCAAACCTAGGACGTCCATATGATGGGCTGATGCTCTATCCACTGAGCCATCAGCCAGGGCCAGTCTATGAAATTTTTATTTATTTATTTATTTATTTTTACAGTGACAGAGAGAGGAATAGATAGGGACAGACAGACAGGAATGGAGAGAGATGAGAAGCATCAATCATTAGTTTCTCGTTGCCATTGCAACCCCATAGTTGTTCATTGACCGCTTTCTCACATGTGCCTTGACTGCGGGCCTTCAGCAGACCGAGCAACCCCTTGCTGGAGCCAGCGACCTTGGGTCCAAGCTGACGAGCTTTTGCTCAAGCCAGATGGGCCCGCACTCAAGCTGGCATGCTAGGGGTCTCGAACCTGGGTCTTCCACATCCCAGTCCGACGCTCTATCTACTGCACCACCGCCTGATCAGGCGAAAATTTTAAAAGTAGATTACATTTTAAAATAAGTAATGGCATCGAGGAAAAAAATATGTTCCTTCCTGCAGAATTCTAGGTTGAAACTCACATACAAGGGTGGGACAAAATTAGGTTTGCAGTTAGTTGTTCATATGGAAAATAACACAGTAATCAGTAAATAATAATACAAGAATAAACTCTGTGCCTACTCACAATTGTAAACCTACTTTTGCTAGAACCTGTACATAGGGGCTGGATATCTCCTTACTTTGGTTTGAGACTGATGCAAACCAAAGCCAGGAATAAGAAAAGTAACAGGAACTTGTCACCTTCACCTGTGGGGGTGTGTAGGGCATGAGATCCAGCTCATTGGCCAAGGGAGTCTGAAGTTGAGGCAGAGAAGGGGGCTCAATGACCTCACTGTCCTCTTCTCCCATCTCTTCAATATCATCATCTCCACCTTCTAACTCAGCAAATTTAGCTTCTAGTAACTGGATCTTCTTTTCCAACAAAGGTGAGGGCTCCTTCTGAGGAACAATTGGTTTTCTAAAAGAAGTGACATAAAAAAAAGTCACCTAACATGATGCTAAGACTGGTTAGAAAGCTGTGTTCTGCCTCAATATCTAGGAATAACTGCTTGCAATCTGCAATTTACACTCTAATTCAGCAAGGAAAGTAACTTAAATGTGCATTTATAAAATCACACCTACTTATAGGTGCTTGTTTTTAAAAGATTCTGCTGAATACCCACAAAAGTACTGGGTCCAAAGTTGAATTTAGATGCTTATATATAGCAAAAAAAATTTTCGTAATCCGTAGAACTGTGCAATCTTTCTCTTCATTTATTTTATTGATCTTAGAGAGAAAAAGAGGAAGGGTGAGGAAGGGAGAGAATTGAATGTTGTTCCACTTATTTATGCATTCAATGATTGATTCTTGTATGTGCCCTGACTGGGGATTGAATCCACAATCCTGGCATGTCAAACCAATGTTCTAATCAATTAAGCTATCTGGCTAGGGCTGTGTAATCTCTTGAACCAGAACCAAAGATTTCTGCCTCCACATTATAATTACTGGAGTCTATGCCAACAGCACCGTTAGAGTAGTTACCATACCTCAGACGATTTCTTTTAATCATTAACTAAATTAATATTTTCTATTTAAAATGTACACTGCTCTAGTTTGAAACCTAATAAAGCAAACAAAATAACCAACCCTGTACTATATACTATTTTGATATCAGTTTTATTAAGAGCTGAAGTGTTCTTTCTTCCTTAGTTTTCAAACTTTACCTGAAGTAATAAATTTCATCATCTACCACTTTAGCAGAGAGTGAAAACCTCTTTAGCCCTTTAAATTTCTTCATTTGCTTGTCACTCTCATTGTAGCGGCTCTCACAAAGCAGAACGTCATTTTCTGGTATTTCAGTTGGCCTGCAGGAGAGGAAGTCCTTGAATGACAACACAGCACACTTTCCTGAAAGCAAAAGGGAGAGCAGTCAGACTAAACTGTGGCCATATCTAACAATTATTTAAAACTTTTACTATTTTTTATTATTTTTGAATTAATACAATCATCTGATTCAAAAGTCATAAGATTTAAAGGGTATACACAAGCATAAGGATAAACATGTAGTTCAATGGAACAGAATTGGAAGTATAAAAATTAATACAATTGGGTTATGTGTACTTGATTGACAAGGGTGCCAAGACAAATCAATGCAGAAAGAATAGTCTCTTCAACAGATAGTGATGGACAACTGGACTGCCATATGCAAAAGAATCGAGTTAGAAACCTACTTCATATCATATACAAAAATGAACTCAAAATGGATCAAAGATCTACATGTAAAAGCTACAACTATAAAATTCTTAAAAAATATACCACTCACACCCTGGCTGATTGGCTCAGCAGTAGAGCATCGACCCGGTGTGTGGAAGTCCTGGGTTCGATTCCTGGTCAGGGCACACAGGAGAAGCGCCCATCTGCTTCTCCACTCTTCCCCATCTCCTTCCTCTTTATCTCTCTCTTCCCCTCTCTCCTCCCACAGGCAAGGCTCCATTGGATCAGAGTTGGCCCAGGTGTTGAGGACAGCTCCATGGCCTCCAGCTCAGGCGCTAGAATGGCACCAACTGCAGTAGAGCATCACCCTCTGGTGGGCATGCTGGGTAGATCCTGGTCGGGAGCCTGCGGGAGTCTGTCTGACTGCCTCCCCGCTTCTAACTTTGGGAGGGGGAATCAATCTATCTACCTATCTATCTATCTATCTACCTACCTACCTACACATACACTATTCACAAAAATTAGGGAATATTTCAAAAATGAATATGAAGCAATAAAATATCCCCTAATTTTTGTGAGCAATATATATAGGTGTAAATCTTTGTGACCTTTATCAGGGTAACAATTTCATAGGTGTGACATCAAAATCACAAGCAACCAAATAAAGATAAATTGGACTTCATTAATACTAAAAACTTGGTGCTTCAAAAGACACTATCAAGAAAGTGAAAAGACAATCCATAGAATAGAAGAAAATATTTGCAAATCATTTCGCTAGTAAGAGTCTAGTATCAAGAATATATAGCCTGGCCAGGCAGTGATAGAGCGTCGGACTGGGATGCAGAAGACCCAGGTTCGAGACCCTGAGCTCGCCAGCTTGAGTGCAGGCCCATCTGGTTTGAGCAAAGTTCGTCAGCTTGGACCCAAGGTTGCTGGCTCCAGCAAGGGGTGGCTCGGTCTGCTGAAGGCCCGCGGTCAAGGCACATGTGAGAAAGCAATCAATGAACAACTATGGGGTCGCAATGGCAACGAGAAACTAATGATTGATGCTTCTTACCTCTCTCTGTTCCTGTCTGTCTGTCCCTATCTATCCCTCTCTCTGACTCTCTCTATATCCCTGTTAAAAAAAAAAAAATATATATATATATAAAGATGTTCTATTCTACAACTCAACAATAACAAGACAAATAACCCAATTAAAAAACAGGCAAAGGGCCTGAACAGGAGGTGGCACAGTGGACAGAGCGTCGGACTGGGATGTGGAGGACCCAGGTTCGAGACCCCGAGGTTGTCAGCTTGAGCGTGGGCTCATCTGCTTTGAGCGAAAGCTCACCAGTTTGAGTCCAGGGTCGCTGCCTTGAGCAAGGGGTTACTCGGTCTGCTGAAGGACCGCGGTCAAGGCACATATGAGAAAGCAATCAATGAACAACTAAGGTGTCAAAACGAAAAACTGATGATTGATACTTCTCATCTCTTTCCGTTCCTGTCTGTCTGTCCCTATCTATCCCTCTCTCTGACACTCTGTCCCTGACTCTCTGTCCCTGTAAAAAAACAAAACAACCAATAAAACCAGGCCAAGAATCTGAATAGACATTTCTCAAAGAAGATATAAATGTGGCCAATAAGTACATGAAAGGATGCTTGACATCACTAATTGTTAGGGAAATTCAAATAAAAAACACAATGAAATACCACTTCAAACCCACTAAAATTTATTACATAAAAAGAAAGAGAGAGAGAGAGAGAGAGAGAGAGAGAGGAAGGGAGGTAGGGAAAGAGAGAGAGAAAGAAAGAAAAAAAAGAAAAAGAGAAAAGAAAAATGATAAGCATTGGCAAAGATGTGGAGTAACTACATAGAACCCTGATGGGAATGTAAAATAGTACAGCTGCTTTGAAAAAGTTTGGCAGTTTCTCAAAAAGTTAAACAAAGTTGATATATAATCTAGCAATTTTACTTCTAGATAGTATCCAAAAGAACTGAAAGCAGTGACTTAAATTAATCCTACACCAATCTTCACAGCAATATTATTCACAATAACCAAAGGTAGAAACCACCCATTATGTCCATCAACAGATAAAGGAATTAACCAAATATTACACACACACACAGACACAAGAATATAATCAGCCTTAAAAAGAAATAAAATTCTGATACATGTTCAGTGTACATAAATGAACCTTGAGAACATTATATCGAGTGAAATAAGCCAGATAAAAAAGTATGACTACTGCATAATACCACTGATACGAGGTACCAAGAATAAGCAAAATTTATAGATAGGAAGTAGAATGCATATTACCAGGGGCTGGAAGAGGGAGAAATGGATAGTTGTTGCTTAACAGGTAGAGTTTCTATTTGGGATGATGAAGAGTTCTAGAAATTGATAGTGATGATGGCTGCACAATATCACCAAGGGACTTAATGTCACTGAGTTGTACTCTTAAAAAAGTTAAATGGCCCTAGCCTGGTAGCTCACTTGGTTAGTGTCATACTAACATGCCAAGGTTGTGGGTTCAATTCCCAGTCAGGGCACACACAGGAATCAACTAATGAATGCATAAATAAGTAGGACAACAAATCTTTTTCTCCCTTCCCCTCTCTCTCTAAAAATTAGTTTAAAGAAAAATATTTATTTATTGTTTTATTTAAAAATGTTTTTCTTCTTCTTTTCCAAGTTAGAGGAGGGGAGACAGATCCCTGCCTGGGATCCACCTGGTAACCCTGTCTGGGGCTAATGCTCTGGTCATCTAGGGCCATGCTCGCAACCAAGCTATTTTTAGCATCTGAGGTGGAGGTTCCACGGAGCCATCCTCAGCACCCGGGGCGGATGTGCTTGAACCAATTAAGCCATGGCTGAGGGAGGGGAAGAGAGAGAGGAAGAGAGAAAGAGAAGGGGGAGGGGTAGAGAAGCAGACAGTCACTTCTCCTGCATGTCCCAACTGGATATTGAACCGGGGGACATCCACACACTGGGCCAACATTCTACCACTGAGCCAACTGGCCAGGGCAGCTTATTTTGTTTTGCACCTAAATTTTATCACAAAATAATATATCTTGAGGATTATCAGTATGTAGTAACATACTATTAGTTATTAAAACTAGTTCCCTATCGATGAATATTTAGGTTGTTTCCAAATTTTTGCTTTCCCACTGTAGCAAAACAATGCTGATATAAGTAATTTAACTTGCACAAGGGTGAATACATTTGAGGTATAAATTCCTAAAAGTACAAAAGCTGGGTCAAAGGGTATGTATTCTTTTTTATAAGTATTACCCAATTACCTTCCATAGAGGTTGTGCTAATGCATAAACCCAACACAAAGTAGGTGAATGCTGTTTTTGTATGTTGTTAACTAGTAACAGACATCTGAATCTTGAACAATTTGATAGGCAATTAAAAAAAATGTGAGTTTTATCTTTCTCTAACGGCAGAGATTGAGTATATTTTCATTTAAAAATCACAGGCAATTTCTTCCTGCTCTTTTATCCTTTGCCCATTTTTCTGTTGTATTATAGGAGCTCTTCACAAAGAAAATCTGATAATTGTCTATGACAGACATTAAAAATATTTTCCCAAAGATGTCATTTGTCTTTGCTTCTGCCAGCTTTGGTTATGCAAACACTTCAACTTTTACATGGTTGAATTTATAAATCTTTTCTAGTATGGGTTCTAGGTCAAATGTTATCAAAATTTCTTACCCATCATTTCTTTGGTATCTTTGCTGCTTTATTTTATGTTTATTTAAACCTGTAATTTAACTGGGAATTTATTCTAAATACCAGTTAAAGAAAAATCCATGGGATGCTACCTTTATCATAAATTATATCTGGGTCTACTGCTAAACTTTCTATTCTATTCAAATAATGTTTACTCATATATAAATAATTTAAATTATTATACTGTTATAATCTTTTAATATCTGGTAAAGATACAATTTTCCTGGTTTTTATTGTATTTTTTAACATGATTTTAAAAATGTTTATTTAGTCCCAACTTGGTCACAAGGAAATTCCCACTGGTATATCTACTGGGATCACATTAAAGATTAATTAAGGGAGAATACACATCTCCATGATGTTGAGACTTCTTAATCAAATACAGGGTATGCTTTTCAATTTGTTCAAAAGATCCCTTTTAGCCTGACTGGTGGTGGCATAGTGGATAAAGTATTAACCTGGATGCTGAGGTCCCAGGTTCAAAACCCTGAAGTCACTAGCATGATCATGGGATCATTCACATGATCCCAAGGTTGCTGGCTTGGAGACAAGGTCACTGGCTTGAGCAAGAAGTCACTGGCTCGGCTTGAGCCCCTGGTTAAGGAATGTATTGAGACGTAATCAGTGAACAACTAAAGTGACATAAGTACAAGTTGATGCTTCTCATCTCTCTCCCTTCCTGTTTCTCCGTCTTAAAAAAAATTCAAAAGGATCCCTTCTCAAATGCATTAAAAGTAACATTTTAAAAACTTTATTTATACAGATGTGGCAGAAATATTGTTAAGTTTATTTCAAAGTGTTATTATTTTTTAAGTTATTGAATCTATTTTTAATTTATTGATTTTTATAGAGAGGAGCAGGGGGGAGGGGAGTGGAGAAGTGGGAAACATCAACTTGTAGTAGTTGCTTCTCGTATGTGCCTTGACCAGGCAAGCCTGAGGTTTTGAACTGGCAACTTTAACATTCCAGATTGATGCTTTATCCACTGCACCAGCAGGTCAGGCTTATTATTGAATCTGTTAAGAATATTGATTTACGCCTGACCAGGTGGTGGCGCAGTGGATAGAGCATCGGACTGGGATGTGGGAGACCCAGGTTCGAGACCCCGAGGTTGCCAGCTTGAGCACGGGCCCATCTGGCTTGAGCAAAAGCTCGCCAGCTTGGACCCAAGGTCGCTGGCTCCAGCTAGGGGTGGCTCAGTCTGCTGAAGGTCCATGGTCAAGGCACATGTGAGAAAGCAATCAATGAACAACTAAGGTGTCGCAAGGGCAACTAAAAACTGATGATTGATGCTTCTCATCTCTCTCCGTTCCTGTCTGTCCGTCCCTATCTATCCCTCTCTGATTCTCTCTGTCCCTGTTAAAAAAAAAAAAAAAAAGAATATTGATTTACTAGTTTTATACTCAACCATCTTATTTTTCTTACTGTGTGGCAGGGTTGCACAGTTGATTCCCTTATATTTTCATCTACTGTATTTTTTGCTCCATAAGACGCACCTGACCATAAGACACACCTAGGGTTTTGAGGAAAATAAGAAAAAAAATATTCTGAACCAAGTGGTGTTAAAATATTTAATAAAATACCATATTTTTTGCTCTATAAGACGCATGGGCATTTTCCCCTCCACTTTTTTTTTGGGGGGGGGGGAATGCGTCTTATGGAGTGAAAAATATGGTACTTTTCCTTATTTTTAGATTTCTTGGTCTTATTTATTTTATTTTTTAGATGGCTGTTTCTTACTTCTGTGTTGGCTAGTACTTCCAGGATAATGTTTAATAAGAGCGATAAGGACAATCCCTATTTTGTAATTGACCTTAAAAGGAGTGCTCATAAGTAACGACATAGGGAAACTTGTAAAACATGTAAAAACAGGTCAGAAACATTTCAGAAGTTTAAGATTGCTATAGTTATTATCACTGCCTTGGACTTACATAACACTTTTCTTACATAATTCAAAGACTTTTCAATTCAGAGAAGAAATAGCACAGAGAAGGAAAAATAAAGCTTTGGAAAGGGTAAGAGTTCTTCTCACAGCTAAAGATGAAAAATGACTAGTGGCCTTGGAATAGATGAGGTGTCTCTGTGCTCTGACCAGCCCTCAGGAAACAGAGAAAGATAAAAGTTGAGAAAGCACTGTTTAATAAAGCATAAAAATTTTATAAAAATCTGTTGGATTCTGATTGAAATGACAATGAATGTGTAGATCAATTTGAGAAGAACTGACATTTTTATAATGAGTCTTTCAGTTATAAAAATAACAAATCATTTCATTTTTTAATTTCTCTCAAAAATTTTTCTTTTTTTTATTGATTTGGTGCGGGGAGAGATAAGAAGCATCAACTTGTAGTGGCTTCACTTTAACTGTTCACTGACTGCTTCACATACTTCCCTAACCAGGGAGGGCTCAAGCTGAACTAGTGATCCCTTGATCAATTCAGAGGTCTTGGGCTCAAGCCAACGATCTTGGATCATGTTGATAATCCAAGCTGGCAACCCTGCACTCAAGCTGATGAGCCCACGCTCAAGCTGGTGACCTTGGAGTTTTGAACTAAGGACCTCAGCATCCCAGGTTGATGCTCTATCCATTGCACCACCACTGGTTAGGCTCTCTAAATTTTCTTAGTTATTATTTGTGTGTGTGTGTGTGTGTGTATGTGTATGTGTGTGCAGAAGTCTTATATAGCTCTTCAAAGACTTACTCCTAAGTATTTAATGTAAATGGCATATTTAAAAATCTTAATTTTCTAATTTCTCACTGATGGTAACAAATACGAATAATCTTGCTATTTTCATTTAATTCTGAGTTGATCTAAATGTCTCTCTCTTTTTTTTTTTTTTAAACAGGAACAGAGAGAGAGTCAGAGAAAGGGATAGATAGGGACAGACAGACAGGAACAGAGAAAGATGAGAAGCATCAATCATTAGTTTTTCGTTGCCATCGCAACACCTTAGTGGTTCATTGATTGCTTTCTCACATGTGCCTTGACTGAGGGCCTTCAGCAGACCGAGCCACCCCTAGCTGGAGCCAGCGACCTTGGGTCCAAGCTGGCAAGCTCGGGTCTTGAACCTGGGTCTTCTGCATCCCGGGCCGACGCTCTATCCACTGCGCCACAGCCTGGTCAGGCCTAAATGTCTCTTGAATGTTTAATGTACCTAATGTCTTTGCAAAACTTAACATTTTGCCTGACCAGGCGGTGGCGCAGTGGACAGAACGTCGGACTGGGATGCGGAAGACCCCGGTTTGAGACCCCGAGGTCACCAGCTTGAGCGTGGGCCCATCTGGCTTGAGCAAAAGCTCGTCAGCTTGGACCCAAGGTCGCTGGCTCCAGCAAGGGGTTACTTGGTCTGCTGAAGGTCCGCGGTCAAGGCACATGTGAGAAAGCAATCAATGAACAACTATGGTGTTGCCAATAGCAACGAAAAATTAATGATTGATGCTTCTCATCTTTATTGTTCCTGTCTGTCTGTCCCTATCTATCCCTCTCTCTGACTCCCTTTCTGTCCCTGTAAAAAAAAAAAAAAAACTTAACATTTTTCCTTCTTAATCTCTAAAAACCTTTAACCTTTCATTTTTCTCACCTGAGTGGTGGTGGTGCAATGGATAAAGAATCGACATGGGACACTGAGGTCCCCAGTTCACGCTGAGGTCCCCAGTTCAACACCCCAAGTTGCCAGCTTGAGCGTGGGCTCATGTGGCTTGAATGTATGCCTGCCAGCTTGAGCGTGGGGTTGCTAGCTTAAGAGTGGGGTCATTGACATGGTCCCATGGTCGCTGGCTTGAGGCCACAGGTTGCGGCTTGAAGCACAAGGTCACTGGCTTGAACAAGGGGTCACTGGCTTGACTGGAGCCCCTGGTCAAGGCACATATGAGAAGCAATCAATGAACAACTAAACTGATACAATTGTGATTTGACGCTTCTCATCTCTCTTGCTAAAAACAAAATAAAACAAAAAAAAAAAACCTTAAAAATCTTTAATTTTTCTAACTTTACTAGTAACAGTTTTTCAGTTAATAGAACATATAAAAAAATCTACTATGAAGAAAACAGACCCTGGCCGGTTTTCTCAGTGGTAGAGTGTTGGCCTGCTGTGTGGATGTCTCAGGTTTGATTCCCAGTCAGGGCACCCAGGAGAAGTGCCCATCTGCTTTTCTCCCCCTTACCCCCTCTCTCTTTTCCCCTCCCTTAGCCATGGCTCAATTGGTTCCAGCATATCAGCCCTGGGTGCTAAGGATGGCTCTGTGGAGCCTCCACCTCAGGTGCTAAAAATAGCTTGGTGTGAGCATCGCCCCAGATAGGGGTTGCCGGGCAGATCCCGGTCAGGACACATGCGGGAGTCTGTCTATCTCCCCTCCTCTCACTTAGAAAAAGAAGAAAAAAATATATATTAAAAAGGAAGAAAACAGAATCTGCAAATAAATTAGCAGCTGACATGTTTTGAGAGCCCAAGTTCCCAGAAATTTTATCATCAAAATACCTAAGAGTGGTAGCATTGTCTGCTGTATATATAGTTAACACAATGAAATTATAAATCCTCTAAAGCTAAAATTTAAACACTTTAAATGATTACTTTCTACTGAATCGAATTTTAAAAAAATCTGCCTCCTTGGATTTAAAAGTCAAAATAAAATGTGCCAAACCCATTTACTTTCCTTAGGGAGCCGATACTGAAATTCACAAATTGGGATAAAATCCCATTTTTAATCACTAGATACTTTTTCTCTTGAGGTTTACCTCAAGATGAAGTAACCAAACATATCACCGTATGCCTCTTGTCCTGACTAGTATTATTGGCACCGCCTTAAACTCTGAAAAGTGTCCCAGTTGGCTGACAATCCAAACACCAGTACAGGAGTAGAAATGAGAAGACCTAGCTTTTAGTTCTGGCCCATTTCTTGGAGAGTAACAACACCTTTCAGAGAATATCAACATTTTTGTACAGGGTCATAATGAGAAAGAAATGAAGTCATGAATATAAAATTAGTGTATAAACTACAGAATGCAACACATTCTCATCAGCATCTATAAAGAGTAATTATTCCAGCCTGACCTGTGGTGGCACAGTGGATAAAGTGTCAACCTGGAATGCTGAGGTCGACAGTTCAAATTTCTGGGCTTGCCTGGTCAACGCACATACTCAATGCACATATGAGAAACAAGTACCTGCTGATGCTTCTTGCTCCCCTCCCGTCCCCCATGCCTTTCTCTCTCTCTCCCCTCTCTCTAAAATCAATAAATAAAATCTTTTTAAAAAAGTAGTTATTCCAAGTAATATCAGTGAAAATTGTGAAGCAGAGAGATTCAAGAGCCATTCCTTCACAGAAACGCTGAGAAAAGCTAGCAAAAACCTGTAAAATCAATCTTATTAAAATTCCGGAAAACAGCCAAAAGTTTACAGCAACCAAGTGAATGCTCAATCAAGAAAAAAAGTGACTAAAACCTGGCAGGAGAGCTATGTGGCATTACCCTTGGCCATTCCTGCCCCACCCTCTCTAATTTAGTGGCTATCTTGAAGATGGCAGCCTGCATTTCTTGTCTGAGTTTCTGGTGCTAGAGGAGGCAGAGCAGTCCTTGTTCTCAAAGAATTGTGGTTGCCTGTTTTGACTTGTTGGGTGGCTTCCTGAAGAACTAATGCAAAGGCCTGCCTTCATTTCACTTGACTTGGAATTCCAAAGGGCAGAGAGGTGGCTTTGGTACTTTTGCTGAAAACATTTAAAGTGAAAGAACCAGCTGCTCTCAGCTGGGGAAAAGAACATCAGTTGGGGCAAACAGGAGGCACGATAAAAAGCCTGGGAAGAAAATGCTGAGGAGTGGGTTGTGAAAAGTTTTCATATATTCTTGGGTATCTAGAAAGCCATGCCTGTGTTAGGGTGCATGCTCAGAGAAGACCTTTGGCTAACTGTCAAGCTCTATCTAAGTAGGAAGTAAAGGCAAAGGCAGAGTTATAAACTTCTGGGCTGGGCACTGAAGGTATGCTCCAACACAGACATAGTAATCAGCTGCAAAGGCTGGAAATATTTTGTTATTTTTTTAAATCTAAGCATTTAAGAAAATCTGTTAAACCACTAGCTGACTACTAAACTAGAAAACAGAGACTTCAGTGACTATACCAAAGAACATAGTCTTTAAAATAAAGTTTAGAATGTCACTAAATAAGCAACTACAATTCATAATAAGCAGTGACAACAAAGCCTGAGAAGGGAAAGAATCTGATTTCCAGAGTTATCATATTATAATATTCAAACTGTCCAATTTGCAACAAAAAAATTTGTTTTGTGTGTGACAGAGGCAGAGAGAGGAACAGACAGACAGCAAGGGAGGGAGATGAGAAGCTCCTGCGGCACCTTAGTTGTTCAATGATTGCTCCCTCTCATATGTCTTGACCTGGGGCTAAAACACAGTGAGAGACCCCTTGCTCAAGCCAGTGACCTTGGGCTCAAGCCAGCTACCCTGGGCTTAAAGCTAGTGACCTTTAGGTTCAAGCCAGTGACCAGGGGGTCATGTCTATGATCCCATGCTCAAGCCAATGACCTTGTGTTCAAGCTGGGTGAACCCACACTCAAGCTGGTGACCTCGAGGTCTCAAACATGGGTCCTCTGTTTCCCAGTCTGACGCTCTAGTCACTGTACAACCGCCTGGTCAGGCAAATTTTCAACAAAAATTATAAGGCATGTTAAGAAACAGAAAAGTATGGTCCATTCACAGGATAAAAAGAAATGAACAGATACTGTCTGTAAAGAAGTTCAGACTTTGGCCTGACCAGTGGTGGCGCAGTGGATAAAGCGTCGACCTGGGAACACTGAGGTCGCCAGTTCAGGACTTGTTTGGTCAAGGCGCATATGGGAGTTGATGCTTCCTGCTCCTCCCCCCTTTCTCTCTCACTCTCTCTCTCCTCTCTAAAATGAATAAATAATAAATAAATTAAAAAAAAAAAAAGAAGTTCAGACTTTGGACTTACTAGACAAAAACCTTCATTCAACTGTCTTTATTTTTAAGTGAGAGAGAGCGAGACAGAAGAAAGAGAGATGAGAAGCATCAACTTGTTGTGCCACGTTAGTTGTTCACTGATTGCTTTCTCCTATGTGCCTTGAACCGGGGGCTCCAGCTGAGCCAGTGACCCCTTGCTCAAGCCAGCAACCTTGGGCTCAAGCCAAGGACTTTTGGCCTCAAACTAGCAACAATGGGGTCATGTGTATGATCCCATGCTCAACCTGGCGACCCTACTCTCAAGCTGGCAACTTTGGGGTTTCAAACCTGTGTCCTCAGTGTCCCAGGTTGATGCTCTATCCACTGTACAACCACCTGGTCAGGCTCAACCGTCTTTAATATGCTCAAAGAACTAAAGGAAACTATTGACAAAGAAGTAAAAAAGCAAACAAAAAAAAACCCAGAGTGATGTCTCACAAATAAGAGATTATCAATAAAGAGTCGGAAATAATAAACACTAAATCGAAATTCTGGAGCTGAAAAGTATAATAACTAAAATGAAAAATTCATTACAGAAGTTCAACTAAAGATTTGAAAAGGCAGAATAATTAGTGAGTAAACCTAAAACAGGTCAACTGAAATTGCCAGCCTGAGGAACACAAAGAAGAAAATGTATTAAAAAAATTGAACAAGCCTGACCAGGCGGTGGCGCAGCGGATAGAGCGTCGGACTGGGATGCAGAAGACCCAGGTTCGAGACCCCGAGCTCGCCAGCTTGAGCGCGGACCCATCTGGCTTGAGCAAAAAGCTCACCAGCTTGGACCCAAGGTCGCTGGCTCGAGCAAGGGGTTGCTCGGTCTGCTGAAGGCCCGCGGTCAAAGCACATGTGAGAAAGCAATCAATGAACAACTAAGGAGTTGCGACAGCAACGAAAAACTAATGATTGATGCTTCTCACCTCTCTCCATTCCTGTCTGTCTTTCCCTATCTATCCCTCTCTCTGTCCCTGTAAAAAAAAAAAAAAAAAGAAAAAAAATTGAACAGAATCTAAGACAGTATTTTCCAACTGCCAGTACACCAGAAATTTTATGTCCGTCCATGAAAGAGTTAACCACCCTAATGTTGTATTAAGGTTATAAACCCAATTATTTTAGTCGAATTTGCTTATGCTTAGGGTGACTGCCACTTATCAGCCTGTATCAGTGATGAAAATACTAATGAGGTTGCCTTAGATATCTTTGGAATTTGTAGGCTCATCCAAACAATCTTTTGCACCATGAAGAGCATTTACAAATCATGTACAATAAACAAAAGCATCCAGACAAACTTATATAGTATTTATTGTATTGTGCATGTAGAGTTCAGAAATCAAGCACCAACTTGTACCATGTTGCAGTATTATGTGAAGATAAAACTATTTGTTGTGTGTTTCTGTTTCTAGCCAGCTAGGTCACTGGTCCCCAAATATAAAAGATTGAAAATCACTGGTCTAAGAAACCTGTGATACATCATTAAGCATACTAACATAGCCATAATGCGAATCTTGGAAGGAGATCAGAAAGAAAAAGGGGAAGAAAAAATAGTTGAAGAAATAATGGTCAAAAAGTTCCCAAATTTAATAAAAGACATGCAAGAAAAAAGTCAATAAAAAACTCTATGTCCAGTAAAAGTATTCTTTTTTCTTTTCTATTTTTTTCTTCCAGTGACAGAGAGAGAGTCAGAGAGAGGGATAGACAGGAACAGACTGACAGACAGGAACGGAGAGAGGTGAGAAGCATCAATCATTAGTTTCTTGTTGCCGTTGCAACACCTTAGTTGTTCATTGATTGCTCTCTCATGTGTGCCTTGACTGCAAGCCTTCAGCAGACCGAGCCACCCCTTGCTGGAGCCAGCGACCTTGGGTCCAAGCCAGTGAGCTTCTGCTCAAGCCAGATGGGCCCGCGCTCAAGCTGGCGATCTCGGGGTCTCGAACCCGGGTCTTCCGCATACCAGTCCGACGCTCTATCCACTGTACCACCTCCTGGTCACGCAGTAAAAGTATTCTTAAAAAAATGGAGGGCCCTGGCTGGTTCACTCAGTGGTAGAGCATTGGCCCAGTGTGAGGAAGTCCTGGGTTCGATTCCCAGCCAGGGCACACAGGAGAAGTGCCCATCTGCTTCTCTACCTTTCCACCTCTCCTTTCTCTCTATCTCTCTCTTCCCCTCCCGCAGCCAAGGCTCCACTGGAGCAAAGTTGGCCCAGGTGCTGAGGATGGTGCCTCTGCTTCAGGTTCTAGAATGGCTCCAGTTGCAACAGAGCATCCCCCTCTAGTGGGCATGCCAGGTGGATCCTGATCAGGCGCATGTGGTAGTCTGTCCCTCTGCCTCCCTACTTCTTACTTCAGAAAAATACAAAATAAATAAAATAAATAAAAGGAGGAGGAAACAAGACATTTCCAGATAAACAAAAGGTAAGGGAGTTTGCTGCTAGTAGACCTGCTTTACAAGAAATGCTAAAAGGAGTCCAGGCTAAAATGAAAGGACATTATACAATACCTTGAAACCATACAAAAAAATTAAAGACACCGGCAAAGGTAACTAAACAGGCAAATATAAAGCCGCCGTTAGCCTGACCAGGCGGTGGCGCAGTGAATAGGGCATTGGACTAGGAGGACCCAGGTTTGAAACCCCAAGGTCACCAGCTTGAGTTCAGGCTCATATGGTTTGAGCAAGGTTCACCAGCTTGAGCCCAAGGTCACTGGCTTGAGCAAGGGGTTACTTGGTCTGCTGTAGCACCCCCCCACACACAACACACATATGAGAAAGCAATCACTGAACAACTAAGGTGCTGTAATGAAGAATTGATGCTTCCCATCTTCCTTCCTGTCTATCTGTCCCTATCTGTCCCTCTCTGTCTCTATCACATACACACAAAAAATGCCAACATTACATTTTGGGTTTGTAACTCCTCTTTTTTCCTCCAGTATGATTTTAGATACAAATACAAAAGTAACTAGAAATACATGGGGCTTCTAGTCATGATGGTAGTATACGCAAACGTGGTACTCACATCCTTCCACAACTACATCAAAATTACAACTAAACTACAGAATGACCATCATTCAGAACTGCTTGAAATCTAGCAGTTCTAAGGATACAGAGAAGCCACATCCAGAATGATAGGAGAGGTGGAGACGCAGAACAGGCTGGTCTTACAACCTGGCCTCAGGATAAGTGCTAGAGGAACAGTGTTCTCCTAAGCAGAAGTGCCTGTTCCTTTTCTGAACCCTCCCCCCACTGAGCCTACAGGCAGGCAAGGCACCTTATCTGAGTCTTTAATAACTGGACTATTACTGTGGGCCCCACCAGGTGATTCCCTGAGACCCTGCTCCATTCAACTTGTGGGTCCACCTAAGCTGTTTCCAGCAGCTTTTCCAAATGAATGCTATGTCTTAACCTATGCTTCAGACTTTCCTAAAATCTCTCAAACAAGCAGGTTCTGTCCTCAGTATGCCCCATACCTCTAAGTGGACCCAGGCCTGGCACTAGCAGCAACTGGCCTTGGTTCGCAGATTGGCCTCTCCTAGATACCTCCAAACCCAGCACAAGTAGCAGCTGTCTGCAGATAGCTTTGTAGCACATGCCAAATGGCCGAGGGCTGAAAATAGAAAGTGGCTTACCTTGGCCTGCATTTCCCAGGAGATCCCAGAGGCAGTGTGCCCCATGGACAGCTTCAGACCACATCAAAGCACCATCCAACCACCTCCACAAATGACACATTCAATGGGAGAACTCAGCAGGCACCAGAGCCCTGCTGAAGTAAGTCCTGCTCTGTGGGGTGGGCCCCTGCATAGCCAGTCCTCCTGAGTCACAGCCATCCTTGCAGCTGACTGTCCTGAATGTAAATCTCTCTTACTGATGTGCCAACAGCAGTCAAGGCTCAACTACAACAGGAGGTATATACACAGCACCCATGGGTTGGGTGGTGCTCAGGGGGTATCTGGAGTGCCCAGCTCAGGTGAATGGGGAGGCTGTGCCACCGGACCCTATAGGACACTACTACATTAGTCTACAAGCCCCAAGAGATGCAGCAGTTCTACCTAGAAACAAACATAAGAGGCTGTCAAAATGAGGAGACTAAGGCACATGTCCCAAATGGAAGAAGAGAACTCCAGAAAAAGAACTAACCAAAATTGAGACAATCAATCTATAGTACTAGAGGCAGAGTTTAAACACTGGTTATTAAGATGTTCAATGAACTCAGGGAAAGAGTAGATGAATTTAGAAATTCAACAGCATAAAAGAAAAAAACATGGAGACCCTGGCTGGTTGGCTCAGTGGATAGAGCATTGGCCCAGTGTATGGATGTCTGGGGTTCAATTCCTGGTCAGGGCACATAAGAGAAATGACCATTTGCTTCTCTCCCCACCTTCCTTCTTCCCTTCCGCAGCCACTGTCTCAGTTGGTTCAAGCGTTGGCCCTGGGCACTGAGGATAGCTCGGGTGGTCTGAGTGTCAGCCTCAGGCACTAAATATAGCTTGGCTGATTTGAGCATTGGCCCTACAGAGGGGTTACCAGGTAGATCCTGGGTGAGGGGCATGCAACAGTCTGTCTCATTATCTCCCCTCCTCTCACTTTAAAACAACAAAACAAAAAACAAATGAAGGATACACTAATTGAAATGAAAAAATTACAGGGAATCAATAGTAGAGTAAACTGAGAATCAAAACAGCAATTTGGAATATAACAAAGCAAAAGAGTACCCAATTAGAACAACAAAAAATAAAAATAAATAAATAAAATGTAAAAATCCTAAAAAATGAGGATAGTGTAAGAAGCCTATGGGACAACTTCAAATGTACCAACATTTGCATCCTGGGGGTGCCAGAAGAAGAGAGAGTGAGCAAGAAATTGAAAACCTTTGAAAAAATAATGTTCCTAACCTTTGTAAAGGACATAGTCATAGAAGTCCAGGAAGCACAGAGAGTCCCAGAACAAGATGAACTCAAAGAGGTCTATATCAACATACATCATAATTAAAATATAAAATGTCAAAGGAGGGGTTGAAGGAATGGGTGAAAAAGGTGAAGGGATTAAGAAGAACTGTACAAATTAGTAGTTACTGAATAGTCACGGGGATGTAAGGTACAGCATAAGGAATATAGTCATTAATATTCTAATAAATATGTATGGTGTCATAGTGGTACAAGTTATTGGAATGATCACTTAGTAAGTTATATATTGTCTAATCACTGGAGTGTACACCTGGAATGAATATACTATTGTATGACAACGCTAATTGAAAATAATTAAAAAATATATAAAAGCAATATCAAGAAACACAACAATGAAAATTAAAAAAAAAAGCTACGTTAATGGGCAAACAAAGTATAAAGAGGTATTTCCTGACCATACAAAGAGGGACAAAGCTGTAGTGAAGACTGTCTGTATACTAATAAAGCTAAGTTAGTATTACTTCACACTAGACTGTCATAAATTTAAGATGTTCTCTCCAGGTTAGCCACTATGAAAATAACTAAAAAAAAAACCCCAACAACAAATGATATGGCTGCCCTAACCAAAGGAGACTCGGTCCCATCTTTGTCATGCTCCTTTTGAGTCCAGGCTGAGCTTACACTAGGGAGTAAGGCTCTAAGCCACTGTTTTAGTATGAATGATAAATTACAAGGAAGACATTCTCTGTTGCAGAAACTCAAGGATTTAATAACTTCACTAGCCTTTGCTCCCTTTCTGCAGGGTGAAAATAAGAAAATGTGTTGAATTACCAGGTCATTCAGACATTTTTACCACATCCAATTCTGAAAACATTTACAGCATAAAAAACAATCTAGCTGAAAATGATGGCAGTATATATGCATATATCTAGATCTGAGAAATCCAATGTCACTGTGAACAGTAAGGAAGAGAACAGCAACTGTAGAAATCTTTTAACTGCTCTCCCTGCTTCCTCCCTTATTCTTAAAATGTATTCTCCAACCTGTGGTCACAGTGATTCCTCTGGTGCCTATGTGGAATTAACTGCCCCCCTGCTCAGGCTCCTCACAGGACTTCCTAATAGCTGCAGACTCAATCTCTGCACTATCTTTAAACTTTTATTTTATTTTATTCATTTTAGAGAGGAGACACAGAGTGGGAGAGAGAGAGAGAGAAAGGAGGGAGGAGCCGGAAGCATCAACTTCCATATGTGCCCTGACCAGACCAGTGCAGGGTTTTGAACTGGCAACTTCAGTGTTCCCAGGTCGACGCTTCATCCACTGCGCCACCACAGGTCAGGCTGCACTATCTTTAAGATCTACCATAACTGGGTGCTTAGCCACCTCAGAGGGTTCATGCCCTATCACACCCCCATGCTCTCCTCCAGCCAGCCAACTTCATTATTACGTCTCAAAATGCTCATATACTTTGCCTTGAGATCTTTGCACTTGCCGTGCCTAAAAGGAGCAGAATATCGAATATTCAAATGGTTTTCTTCCCTACTACCTTTTGGGCTCTATTCTCATCTCACCCTATATTAGAGAGGTTTTTGATGATCACATTATCTAAAATAGGACCTTACCTCTACATTCATCTATGCTCCTTCCTTTGCTTTATTCTCATTCACAGTCCTAATTACTACCTGATGTTCTATATATTTAATTTTAATTTACCGACTCTCCAACCTCTGTCCCATCTAAGTCTAAAAGAACAGAGATTTTGGTTTGTTTCTTATATACCTAGCATCTAAAACAGTATCTAGCACTGAAGTAGTTAATCAACTGTTGTGGAATGATTGTGATTAAATAAAATGGCATAGCCTGACCAGGCAGTGATGCAATGAATAGCGTCGACCTGAGATGCTGAGGACCCAGGTTTGAAACCCTGAGGTTGACGGCTTGAGCGTGGGATCATAGACATGACCCTTTGGTTGCTGGCTTGAGCCCAAAGGTTGCTGGCTTGAATCCCATGGTTGCTGGCTTGAGCCCAAGGTTGTTGGCTGGAGCAAGGGGTCACTGGCTTAGCCGGAAAGCCCTGGTCAAGGCATGTATGTATGAGAAAGCAATCAATGAGCTACTAAAGTGATACAATTATGAGTTGATACTTCTTACCTCTCTCCCTTCCTGTCTGTCCCTCTCTCTCTGACTCTCTTGCTAAAAATAAATAAAATAAATTTAAAAATTAAAATAAAACAAACAAAAAGGCATAAATACCTACCCAGAATACATGTCATAGGGCAGGTTTCTTCCAGATTACTCAGAAACACTTCTTTTTTGTAGAACATTTTTGTGGGCTCATGTTCCGTCTCTTCTGGGTGAATGAAGATGGGGCCATAAAAATATGCAGCTCCATCTCGAACCCATACCTTTTCAATTCTTGGGGGTAAGGGGAAGGAAGAAATTCCATTAAAATAGGATTCTAATGAGTTTCAATCTTGTAGAATTAGTCTAACAAACGTTGTTAACAAAAAACTTAATATAGAGAGGAGTTTCACTGGGAGTTTTGATAAGACAATTTTCTTGATTCTCCCGCACCCCCTCCCCTTTTAAGCACATGAGAAGATACTTGGAAAAAGAGAAATAAACATTTGGCCATTCACCTGAGGGGAGAAAGTATCTTAATATATGTACTATACACCTAATTTATTCAAGATGTTTATTGTTTGTCTTCCCACCAGTACAGATCCATGAGACTAAGGATATTTGTCTGTTTTATTCACTAATGTGTCCTTAGATTCTGGCAAATGGGAGGTTTGTAATAAATGATTAGTGAATGATGTAACAAATACTGACTCAGAGAGGTGAATCACTTGTAAATCATTTGAAACTAGCAGGGCTGGGACTTAAAACCAAGATCTCTTAGAACCAACAACTGTTCTTAAACACTATCCTCAACTGCCCAGTCTTGTCCCTGACTCCTTTACTGTTGTTTTATGCCATCCAACCATATTTTTATCCATTTATTTGTTTGTCCAAATAACTGAGCCCTTACTATGTTTCATGCACTATGTTTGGAACAGGGGATGCAAAGAAGAGCAAAAAGAGAGGATCCCTACACTTAGAGCATTTGCAGTCCAGTATAGAACCTGAAAATAATACAATGTGGTATGTGTTCCACGGAGAAGAAATAATGGTGCTCTAAGAATGTGTAATGAGGGATCTAATTCAGTCTGGAGGGGACAGATTTCCTTAAGGAGTATCATTTCAAATTTAAGCTAAAGGAGTTCACCATCTGAAGTAGGAAGGGAGATTTCTGGGTTGAGAGTTTAGTAAATGGTAGAAGAAAAAAAGATTTTAAGGGAGAAAGACAAAGAGGAAGTATAACTAGAGGAAAGAGCAGGGAAGTGTGATATGAGAGAAAGCTGGTACTTGTCTCCATCCTGAAGGTGCTAAAAATAGCTTGGTTACGAGCATGGCCCTAGATGACCAGAGCATTAGCCCCAGACAGGGTTACCAGGTGGATCCCAGTCAGGGCCCATGCGGGAGTCTGTATCTGTCTCAATTTTTTTTTTTACTGGCTCCACATATCTCAGACCCAACCTCATCGCCCCTATTTCAATAATGCTCACCTGCCTACACGAGGGCGCACCAGGCCATGGGACTTGATGAAGACACAGTCACCAACTTTCAGCCACATGTCATTGTAATGCAGCTGCTCAAAATAGTGGCAACCTGGTTCACCATTGGACATTTCCACAGGAACATCTTCTTTCTCCTGTTGTAAAGGAAACTGGTTGAAGATAGGCAGCTGACAATCAAAGAGTAGATAGAGAAGGTAAGAAAAGACTTCCTTTCATATTAACATAAAAGAAAAAATAACAATAGAAGTTTGATGAAAAACCAAAAAAGATTAGGTTACTAAAATCAGATTAAGTTATCAAATACTGCACCTATTTTAAATTTCTAGTTCATTTTTATAAAATGTTACTCCAGGATGCTTTTATCTTTTTTTCCCTCCTTCTTCTATTCCTATAACCATTAGCTAAAAAACACTGGAGATGACTTAGCATTCAGAAGCAGCCTCACCCATGCATTATTACAGAGTATAAGAAGCAAATTCTAACAAGCCTCCTCTTCACCATACTTACCGAGCTCTCAATTTCTTACCATTAACAATGATTAAAATTTATCATTTTCATTTATTCCAACATAGAAAAGAACAGCATTGCCTCTGCGACCTAAACACAGATATTGTTTTTGAATAAATTACAAGTTCTGTCACAAACTTGTATTTTGCTGTGACAAATTACCGCATGCCTTAGTGACCTCAATAGATGAGGTTAAGAATCTTAAATGACATAATCCATGTATGTACACAGAACAATGTCTGGTTTGTGAAAAGTAGAAATATTCAACATTATTTACAGTCTTGGTAAAAAAAAAAAGGAACTTTCAACTAATGGAAATAAGAAACAAAATTCAAAATTTACTAGGAACCTATCGGATAATGAGCCTAGTGTTAGGTGTTTTAAATACAGTGTGTCTGTAAAGTCATGGTGCACTTTTGACTGTGTGATCGGCCAAAAGTGCACCATGACTTTACGGACACACTGTATGTCAACTCCAAACTGAATCAAAGCTCACCACTATACCACCCATGCTTCGCAAACTATATAAAAGCTAAGGAAACTCCAGAAACCCAAAATATTTTACTGCATCTCCCTGTCTCTCTGAGAATATCTGAAACTGCAAATTAAAGATAAAAAATCTTTTAGAATATCCAAATAATCTAATGTTTTAATTTTAATGACATCAAAAATGATATTAAAATAGCCTTTGGAGAAAATCCTTAAGAATGAAAGAGGTTTCACAAAATTGCTAGTTAAGGAGCACTTGAAGGAATGGAAGCTATATATAAAGTAATCCCTGAGATTAAAAATACCTTTTATGACCAATTAATATATGACAAAAAAGGCCAAGAATATACAACAGGGAAAAGATAGTCTCTTCATAAATGGTATTGAAAAAACTGGACAGCTACAGACAAAAAAATTAAATTGGGCCTTTGCCAGATGGCTTAGTTGGTTAGACCACTGTCCTGAAGCACAGAGGTTGCCGATTCGATCCCCAGTCAGGGCACATACAGGAACAGATGTTCTTGTCTCTCTCCTGCTCTCTCCCTGAAAAGGGATTAAAGACTTAAATGTAAGACCTGAAACCATAAAATTCCTAAAAGAAAACATAGGAAGTCAACTCTTTGACATCATTCTTTGCAGTATTTTTTTTATATGTGCCCTTGGGCAAAGGCAACAAAAGCAAATATAAACAAATGGGACTACATCAAACTAAAAGCTATTGCACAGCAAAGGAAATTATCAACAAAACAAAAAGGCAACCTATCAAATGGGAGAAGATATTTGCCAGTGATATCTCTGATAAGGGGTTAATATCTAAAATTTATAAAAGAACTCATACAAATCAACATCAAAAACAAACAAATGGCCCTGGCCAGTTGGCTCAGTGCTAGAGCATTGGCCCAGTGTGTGGATATCCCATGTTCAATTCCCGGTCAGAGCACACAGAAGAAGCAACCATCTGCTTCTCCAACCCTCTCCGTCCCCCTTTTCTTTCTCCCTCCCTCTCTCTTCCCCTCCTGTGGCCATGGATAGATTGAAGTAAGTTGGCCACAGAAACTGAGGATGGCTCCATGGCCTCTGCCTCAGATGCTAAGAGCTCAGTTGCTAAGCAATGAAGTAATACTCCAGATGGGCAGAGCATCACCCCCTAGTGAGCTTGCCAGGTGGATCCTGGTCAGAGCTGATGCTGGATGGAGTTTGTCTCTCTGCCTCCCCTCCTCTCAGTGAATAAAACAAATAAACAATCCAATTAAAAAATGGGCAGAGGACCTGAACAGACATTTCTTCAAAGAAATACAGATGGCTGCATGACTGGATATATAATTGAGCTGGGACACTGAGGTCCCAGGTTCAAAACCCGAGGTCACTGGCTAGAGCAGGGGTCCCCAAACTATGCGGGCCGCATGCAGCCCCGAGGCCATTTATCCGACCCCGCTGCACTTCCGGAAGGGGCACCTCTTTCATTGGTGGTCAGTGAGAGGAGCACAGGATGCATCCGCACCCATAGTTCCCACTGAAATACTGGTCAGTTTGTTGATTTAAATTTACTTGTTCTTTACGGTAAATATTGTATTTGTTCCTGTTGTTTTTTTACTTTAAAATAAGATATGTGCAGTGTGCATAGGGATTTGTTCATAGTTTTTTTTTATAGTCCGGCCCTCCAACGGTCTGAGGGATAGTGAACTTGCTCCCTGTGTAAAAAGTTTGGGGACCCCTGGGCTAGAGGGCAGGCTCATCTGGCTTGAATGCAGGCTCACCAGGTTGAGCACTGGGCCACTGGCTCAAGTGTGGGATCATAGATATGATCTCATGGTCTCTGGCTTGAGACCAAAGGGCTTGAAGCCCAAGGTCACTGGCTTGAGTCCAAGGTTGCTGGCTTGGCATGAACACCCCCCGCCTAGTCAAGGCACATATAAGAAGCAATGAATGAACAACTAAAAAGTGACACACGAGGAGTTGAAGCTTCTCAACTCTCTCTTCCTGTCTCTTGCTAAAAAATATGAATAAATACATATTGCCAACAGACACATGAAAAGATGCTCAATATTACTATCATAAAGGAAATGCACAATGAGATATCACTTCACCCCTGTCAGATGGCTATTATTAAAAAGACAACAAATAGCAAGTGTTGGTGAGGATTTGGAGAAAAGGAAACCCTCGTGCATTGTTGGTGGGATTGTAAATTGGTGCAGCTGCTATGGAAAATGGTATTTAGGTTTCTCAAACAATTTAAACTATACCTGCCATAAAACCTAGCAGCTCCACTTCTGGGTATTTATTCGAGGAAAACAAAAACACTAATTTGAAAGATACGTGCACCCCTGCTTTTACTGCAGCATTATTCACAATAGTCAAGATATTGTATAAAAGCAACCTAAGTATTCATTGACAGATAAATCAAGATATGATACACACACACACACACAAAATGGAATATTACTCAGTCATAAAAAAGAAATCTTGTCATTTGCAACAACATGGATAGATCTAGAGCTGTGATGGTGAACCTCTGACACGCACAGTCATTTTCGATGACACATGGCAGCATGCGACCGCATACCAGAGAAGTATGGGGTTGCATGCCGAGAAAGATGTTTCACCCTCAGCTCCTGCATGGCCAAGTGCAGTAGCCGAGGATAAAATATTTGCTGTGGTGCAGACACTCTGTGCCGGAGGTATGTAGGCCAAAACAACAGAACTCTGGCATAGAGCGTCTAGTTCTGGGACTTCCGGTTAGTCCGTTTTCCTCAAAGTGACACACCACCCCAGTTATGCTCGGTTTTTTTGTGAATTTTGACACACCAAGCTCAAAAGATTGCCCATCACTGATCTAGAGTATTATGCTTAGTGGGGGGGTATTGGGGAAAGAGAAGAGGGACAAATATATATATGGTGACAGAAAATGATTTGATTTTGGGTGATAGGCACACAAACAATCAACAGTTCAAATGCTATAGAGATGTTTACTTAGAATCTATGTACTTCTATTGATCAATGTCACTCCATTAAACTTAATTTTCTAAATAAAACTTTTTGAAAATTTAAAAAATATTATGCTGAGTGAAATAAGTCAGATACAGACAAACACCATATGATTTCACTTACATGTTGGATATAGAAAAACAAGCAGAAAAATTGAAACAAAACAAACAGACTAATAGACACAGAAAACAAATTGATGATTATGAGAGGGCAGGGGTAAAAAGGTGAAGGGGATTAAGAGGTACAAACTTCCACTTGTAAATTAAGTAAATCACAGGGATGTAATGCACAGCACAGAAAACACAGCCAATAGTATTGCAAGACTGGTGATGGTGCAATGGATAAGACGCCAACCTGGAACGCTGAGCTAGCTGGTTTGATGCTCCAAGGTCACCAGCTCTGAGCGTGGACTAGTCAGCACAGGATTACTGGCATGAAACGAGCTTGAACAAGAGGACACTGGCTCAAAACCGGTCCACAAACATACGAGAAGCAATCAATGCTCAACTAAAGTGAAATCAACTATAAGTTGGTACTTCTCTCTCTCTCTCTCCCTTCCTGTCTCTCTCACTCTCTCAAAAATAAAACAAAAAGTATTGTAATAAGTTTGTACACTGACAAGTTAATAGATTTTTATCAGGTGATCACATTTAAAGTGCTGAATCACAATATGTTGCACACTTGAAACTAATATTGTATATGAATCTAATTTTAATAAATAAATTAGATTCACATATAATATTATAATAGTTTCAAGTATGCAACATAGTGATTCAGCACTTACAATGGGGAGGGGGTGGGGGAAAGGGAGTAAGGAGGGACAAATAAATGGTGACAAAATGATTTGACTTTGGGTGATGGGTATACAACATAATGAACAGTTCAAATGCTATGGAAATGTTCACTTGAAACCTATGTACTCTTATTCATCAATGTCACCCTGCTAAATTTAATTTTCTCAATAAAATTGTAAAAAAATACATTTTTATTTTAGAAATAGGTTCTGTTCTAAAGTTACTTTTTAAAAAAGTTCTTGGAATGACTTGCCTTGGCCGTGCAATATCAAAATAATGAGACAAAATAGTAACTCATATGCAGAGAGGACCCTGGGAACTTAAGAATTCTAATAAAAATAACATCTAAATTAATTTCACATTGGCTTTCATTGATATTTCTTCTTTTAAAATTAATGTCTCTATGATTCCCACACATATTGGTAAAATGTAAGAAACATGGATTAGCACATAAAAATAAGTAATTTTTCCAAAGATACTAAGAATTCAATTTTTTCCAGTTTTTACATTAATAATTTTAAAACTCTGTCTTTCTTGATTATATCAAAGAAGTACATTTGGTGGAAATAATTCAAACATTGGAGCACGTAAAACTTAGAAAACAAACGTCTTCTGTTATCTAACCCGAGATAATCACCCAGTTTAGCACATAGTTTTCCATGGTGTTTCTACATTCATGCATACATTTTTGTCTACATTCATGCATCTCATTCTGCAACCTGTAAATTTATGACAACTTCTTCTCACATAACTTGGAAAGTTTTCAATGTTACTAACAGACCTACCTTTATTTCTTTCATTGGCTACAGTTTGCCTTAAATGGAAGTTTGATAACTTATTCCTATCCATGGGCATTTGGGTTTGGTCTAGGGTCTTCGCTTTTACAAACTACACTCATGCCACTCCTTGGAGGAAATCATTTGGTGCACCAATGTGAGTAGTATGTGGGAGCACATTTCCTCTCATCAAACTGCCTGGCCAAAAGGAATGTTATCAACAGGAGATGAGAGTGTGCTGCCTCACACCAGGCTGCACGAATATCTTTATAATTCTTGCCAATCTGTTAAACATTTGGAAAGCTATTAATTAGATTAATACATTTTCTTATGTCTTTCGGCTGATTTCCTTCTATTAATGATCTATTTGGTTCTTTGTCCTTTTTTTTTTAAAGATTTTATTGATTTTTTTCCCCCAGGGACAGTGAGAGTCAGAGAGAGGAATAGATAGGGACAGGAACGCAGAGAGGTGAGAAGCATCAATCATTTGTTTTTCGTTGCCGTCGCAACACCTTAATTGTTCATTGATTGCTTTCTCACACGTGCCTTGACCGCGGGCCTTCAGCAGACTGAGCCACCCCTTGCTGGAGCCAGCGACCTTGGGTCCAAGCTGGCGAGCTTTTGCTCAAGCCAGATGGGCCCGCGCTCAAGCTGGTGAGCTTGGGGTCTCGAACCTGGGTCTTCCGCATCCCAGTCCGACGCTCCATCCACTGCGCCACCGCCGGGTCAAGTCTTTGCCCATTTTTATAGGGTCAATTTTTTTCTTAGACTTCAAAGAGCTCTTTGTATATCAGAAATAGTAGTCTTTTTTTTTTAGAGAGAGAGTGAGATAGAGAATCAGAGAGAACTAGAGAGAGGAATGGAGAGAGACGGAGGAGACGAGAAGCATTAACTTGTAGTTGCTTCACTTTAGTTGTTCATTGATTGCTTCACATATGTGCCTTGACCAAGAGGGAGGGGGCTCCAGCTAAGCCAGCAACCCACGATCAAGCTGACAACCCTGGAGTTTTTGAACTGGGGACACCTAAGCGTTCTGGGTCAATTCTTTATCCACTGCGCCACCACTGGTCAGGCTAGAAATACTGTCTTTATACTACTTTATTAAGCTGATTGTTATTTTCAATTATAAATTGACAAAATGATCAATGTTTTCTTTTATGGCTACTGAATTATATATATCATAGCATAGAAAGAACCATTCTAAGCTTATAAATAACAAAAGATTATAGGTAAATATAGTAAATGCCACTTAAATTAGAAACTAGTACCCTTTCTTTCTTTTTTTTAAAAATTTTTTAAATTTATTCATTTTAGAGAGGAGAGAGTATGAGAGAGAGAGAGAGAAAAAGAAGGGAGGAGCAGGAAGCATCAACTCCCGTATGTGCCTTGACCAGACCAGTGCAGGGTTTTGAACCAGCGACTTCAGCGTTCCAGGTTGACGCTTTATCCACTGCGCCACCACAGGTCAGGCTGTACCCTTTCTTTTTAGTTTGTACTGTTTCTATATTTATATCTTACTTATTCTGGATATGAAGTGATGGGGAGTGCAGGCATTTTTTTTCCTTTTCTTTTTCAAATGGCTACCAGTTTTTCAAGTATTTGATTCCATACACTCCTACTGATTTAAAATACTATCTTTATATTCTAGATTTCAATATGAAAAGCTTATTCCCTTCCACTGACTAATCCTGAGCTACAATCTTAATTTTCTCCTTCCCATTCCCTTCTTCTCCCCTCCCTCTCTTCCTTCTTTCTTTCTCTCTCTCTCTTTTTCTTTTACTCAGTGAGAGGAGGGGAGGCAGAGACAGACTCCTGCATGCACCCTGATTGGGATCCACCCAGCAAGCCCACTAGGGGGCAATGCTCTGCCCATCCAGGGCATTGCTACATTGCTCAGCAACTGAGCTCTTCTTAGCGCCTGAGACGGAGACCATGGAGCTACCCTCAGCGCTCAGGACCACCTCTTGCTCCAATGGAGCCATGGCTGCAGGAGGAGAAGAGAGAGAGAGAGAGCAAGAGGAGGAGGGGTGGAGAAGTAGATGGGCGCTTCTCCTGTGTGCCCTGACCAGAAATTGAACACAGGACATCCGCATGCTGGGCCAACACTCTACCACTGAGACCACCAGCCAGGGCCGTATCACAATATTTCAATGTAGTTTTGTAAAATGTAACATCTGCCAGCATAAAGCATCCTTTTTCTTTTTTTTAGAGAGGGAGGGAAGGAGAGAGAAAGAGCGAGATCGTAATTTCTTCACGTTATTTGTTCATTGATTGCTTCTCATATGTACCTTCAGTGGACAAGCCTGGGGTTTCAAATGGGTAACCTCAATGTTCTAGGTTGATGTTCTATCCACTGAGCCACCACAGGTCAGGCAACATTCTTCTTTTTTGTTTTCATTTGAATACATATACCAGGGAGCAAGATCTCAAATGCTGTTAAAACCATTCTTGATTACTTTCTTTTCTTCTTTTTCTAGTGACTGTCACATACTTATTCTTTCATAAGAATGCTAGAATAATTTTGTTGAATTCCAAAAAAATATTTATTCAAGTCTTTTATGGCCTTCAATAGACTGACATTTTCTCTTTTCACTGGTTCCATATATTCCTTTAAGGTTAATTCTTACATATTTTGTTGTTAATGTAGATATTTTCTTTCACATAATTTTCTAAAAGCTACTAAACAGCATTCAGTGTTTTCATTTTCCCTTCGAAAGGTTTATGAATTATTATAATGTCTATATAAGAAAGCTATAGACTTGCATAAAGATTTTTAAAGTTCTACTTGTTTCAAAAATTTGTAATTTCTACCCATTATCTGCAAATAAAAATTTCTTGCCTCTCTATTGTATTTTCACTACTTTTGTCTACTTACATTGGCTGCTTTCAGAAAAATATTGGTAGTAGCACAGGCAAGCAACTCTGTCATGTGTATAATTTGAAAGGGAATTTCTTTTACAGACTTTAGGAATAAAAATAATTTAAAAAAAAATCATTTTGGCCTGACCAGGTGGTGGCACAACAGATAGAGTGTTGGCCAGGGACACTGAGAACCAAGGTTTGAAACCCCGAGGTTGCCAGGTTGGGCGCAGGCTCATCTGCCTTGAGCATGGCTCACCACTTGAGTGCAAGAGTCACTGGCTTGAGCAACAGGTCACTGGCTCAGCTGGAGCCCCCTGGTCAAGGCACGTATGAGAAAGCAATCAACGAACAACTTAAAGTGTCACAACTATGAGTTGATGCTTCTCATCTCTCTCCCTTCCTGTCTGTCTGTCCCTCCGTCTCTCTTTCTTTCTCTCCTTTGCTAAAAAAATTAAAAAACAAACAAACAAACAAAAATAACATGCTGTGGCTCAGTGGGTAGTGTCAGCCTAGCATATGAACGTCCAAGATTCGATTCCTGGTCAGGGCACACAGGAGAAGCCACCATTTGCGTCTCTTCCTATCCCTTTCCCCCTTCTCTTCCTCTTCTCCTCCCGCAGCAAGTGTCTAGATTAGTTTGAGCATGGCCTCATGCACTGAGGATGGCACAGTTGGTCCAAACATCTGTGTCAGGTGCTAAAAATAACACGGTACTCGAGCACTGGCCCAAGACAGGGATTGCCAGGTGGATCCCAGTCAGAGTTCATGCAGGGATCTGCCTATCTCCCCTCCTCTCATCTAAAAAAAAATTACTTCGAGGAAATATCCATCTAAAAACTAAAAATGCCTGACCAGTGGTAGTGCAGTAGATAGAGCATTGACCCAGGATGCTGAGGGTACCAGTTTGAAACCCTGAGATCAGAGGCTAGAGTGCAGGCTTGTAGGCTTGAGCACAGGGTCACTGGCTTGAGCATGGGATCATCAACACAATCCCAAGGTTGTTGCATTGAGCCCAAAGGTCACTAGCTAGAAGCCCAAGGTTGCTGGCTTGAGCCTAAGGTCTCTGACTTGAGCAAGGGGTGACTGGCTTGGCTGGAGCCCCGTGGTTAAGGCACATATGAGAAGCAATCAATAACAAACTAAAGTGACACAACTACGAGTTGATGCTTCTCATCTCTCTTCCCCCACTCCTGTCTCTCTTTCTCTAAATAAATAAATAAAATAAAAACTTAGAGCAAGTAGTATACTTTATCAAATAATTTCTCCTTTAATCTATTAATATAATAAAATTAGTGAGTTTTCCTAATTTTGAACAATCCTTGCATTCTTAGAATGAACTTTCCCTTCCTTGGTTGTATTCTTAAATAACTAATTTGATTTCACTTGTAAAAATACATTTCTCCCCAAGTTATTTTCTTTTTCTTTTTTGGCATCAAAATTTATGAAACTGAACTGCTGTCTTTGTTTTTATTTTGTCAGGTTTTAGAATCATGATTATTCTGGCTTTGTAAAACAAACTGGAAAGTTTTCTTTGTTCTCCATGCTCTGAAATAATTTAAACATTATAATTATTGGGCCCCTAAAGGATTAAAAGAATCCACGTATGAAATTATCTGATCTGAGTATTCCTTGGGGTTAGTACTGACATTTAAAAAAAATTTCTTCATATTGTTTGTTCACTTATGTGTTATATCTCTTCTTGAAATCACTTTAGTAATTTATATTATCCTACAAAATTATTCATTTTATTCAGGCTTTCAAATTTATTAACAGAATTATATAAGCCTTTAAATTTCTTCCACGTTTTAAATGTCTGAGCTTAATTCCCTTCATTTTTATGAAGATGGGTGGTAGTTTATCTCATACCTGTCATAGGATTAGCACTCGGATTTACTTTTAAATTCTACTGTTCTGTTGGCTAAGTATTAATTTCTGTCTTTCTTTTATAGTCCCCTTTCTGTTTGGCTAAGGTTTTATATTGTTTATTTTGTAATGTAAAATTCTTTACTGTGTGGCTATTATCTACATACCTTTTCCAAGTTGAAATTGTCTTCAGTTGGACTGTCTTCTGAGTTGTCTGTGTTCTTCTCATCGTCACCTTTACCTGCATTTGCAAATACAGAGGCCACTCGGACAACAGGCAGGGGCACCTCCCGAGGGACAGACCTAACTGAACTGATGGGCATGGTCCACAGTTTAATCTTCTTAAAAGATTTGGTTTTGGCCGAATACCGAGATTCACATACAAAAACATCCTCATCTCGAAAGTTCTCTGGGCATAATTTAAAGTATTCCTGGGGAATATAAGAATAAAATTAATTAGGTAAATTTTCTGAAAACCAGTGAACCAAAAAACAAAAACACCAACCAACCTAATAAAAGTTAAACTGTTAAGACCTTCTGACCATTAATAACAAATGATAAATGACTAGAGGTCTAGCACTATTTGTTTGCCTCAGAATGACTTTATTAAATATATACCATTTAGCTTATTTACCTAACAATTACCCCTTTAAAAATATATTAGTATTTCATACAGCTATGTATAATGTTCCTTAAAGCTATGGGCAGGACTACTGAGCCTATATCAGATAGATACAAAAAAAGTACATCTTATTACTGAGAACCACACTAGCAAGTTTTAATGATCTTAAAGAAAATGTCATTGCAAAAATTAGTCTGGCAATATAAAAACTTTAAGTTGATTGCATATATTAGTTACATAGTATAGGCAGCAAATGGTCATTTACCTTCACTGTTCAGGTTAATTTTTTTCTAAATCTTTATATACAGGTACACACACTGCTTAAAAAATATTTTTTCCAGTTTAAAACAGAGCTCTTAATTTTATACATATCAATATTTTCTGTTTATAACTTTTATTCCTATGAAATGATTTATACTTTTGGAACTAATAAGTTTCTTACCTTGACAAACATGACCACACATTTTCCTAGAATTTTACTAACTGGAACTTTATTGTAATAGTCACTCTTAAAAACTTCTTTTTCTAGAAATTTTCGTGTAGCCAGATGGAATGTTTCATTTGGCCGATAAAACCAACAGCCATACAACCATTTTTCTCCTCAAAAACAAAAAAGAGAGAGAAAAGAAAATTAATGATGATAGAAATCACATATTCTTCTTCTTCTTCTTTTTTTTTTTTTTTACAGGGACAGAGAGAGAGAGTTAGAGAGAGGGATAGACAGGAACAGACAGGAACGGAGATGAGAAGCATCAATCATCAGTTTTTCGTTGGGACACCTTAGTTGTTCATTGATTGCTTTCTCATATGTGCCTTGACCATGGGCCTTCAGTAGACCGAGCAACCCCTTGCTGGAGCCAGCGACCTTGGATCCAAGCTGGCAAGCTCGGGGTCTTGAACCTGGCATCCCAGCCTGACGCTCTATCCACTGCACTACCGCCTGGTCAGGCAAAATCATATATTCTTTACAAAATGAGAAAATCCATCCATTCTGCCATGGTCTGAACCTACCAATGTGCTTTTTAGGCCACATTCTTAATATAATTATCATAAAAGAAATAATACTTTAAAATAATAAAGTGTAATAAGGCCTTAAAAATGCTACTTTCTCCCTCATATTAAAAGATATGTAATACGTAGAATAAAGAAGGTGATGGGACCTGCTTTACTCTGCTGGAGTCAGGAAGACAAAAGTATTTCACATGATGAACAGCGGAAAGAATTGGACTGCCTGGATCACATTTCTGCCTGCTTTTGGCTTCAGTAACTCCTATTCATTCACCGTGTCTCAAATTAAAGGTAATTTTTCTAAGAAGCCTTTTTGAAATCAAATTCTAAGTCAAGGCATATCTCTCTATAATTATTTTTTATTTGTGATTTTTACTGAAGTCGTTTTGCGAGGTGTAAAACATAACCCTTTTGTTCTTCTGAATCTCTGCTATCTCATGGAGTTTGATGCATGGTGTGTTTATATATATATATATATATATTTATTTAATTTTATTTATTGATTTTACAGAGAGGAGGGGAGAGAACAAGAAGTAGCAAGACATAGTTGCTTCACTTTAGTTGTTCCTTGATTGTTTGTTGTATGTGCCTTGACCGGGCAAGCCAGGGCTTTGAACCAGGGACCTCAGCATTCCAAGTCAATGCTCTATCCATCACGCCACCACAGGACAGGCTATATTTTAAAATATTTATTTTTCCATTGATTTGAGAGAGGAAGGGAGATAGAGAGGGGGAAGGGAGAGAGGGAAGAGTCAATTCATTATTCCACTGACTGCTTCTTATACGTGCCCTGACCACGGCTCAAACCAGCGACCCTGGAATTGAACTGATGACCTTGACACTCTGGGACAATGCTCTATCCACTGTGCCACTGGCCAGGGCTAAATTTTAATTTATTGATTGATTTTAGGAAAGAGAGAGAGGAAGGGAGACAGACAGAAAATGAACCTGTTACTTCATCCATCCATGCATTCATTCGTCAATTCTTGTATGTGCCCTGACTAGGGACAGAAACCACAATCTTGATGTACCTGGCCGGGTAGTTGGTGGGTAGCTCTAACCAACAGAGCTACCCACCAGCTACCCGGCCAGGATTTCATGGCAAGATTTGAGAGAGAGAAAGAGAAGGAGAGTCAGAGAGAGAGAAAGAGAGGGATAGACGGGACAGACAGATAGGAAGGGAGAGAAATAGAAAGCATCAACTCGTTGTTGCAGCACTTTTAGTTGTTCATTGATTGCTTTAGCATATGACCTTGACTGAGGGGTTCCAGCTGAGTGAGTGACCCCTTGCTTAAACCAATGACCTTGGGCTTCAAGCCAGTGACCCTTGGGCTCAAGCCAGCAATCTTTGGACTCAAAACAAGCAACCTTGGTGTTTCGAACCTGGTTCCTCAGCATCCCAGGTCGATGTCCTATCCACTGTACCACGCAGGCCATGATGTGTTTTTAGTAAATATCAGTTAAACGAACAAATCTCAGCAAGACTTCAAGAAGTTACATTTCACCTAACCAGGCAGTGGTGCAGTGGATAGAACATCAACCTGGGATGCTGAGGACTCAGGTTCAAAACACCAAGGTTGCTGGCTTGAGCGTGGGCTCACCAGCTTGAGTGTGGGATCACAGACATTACCCCAAGGTCACTGGCTTAAGCAAGGGGTCAGTCACTAGCTTAGCTGGAGCCCCTGGTCAAGGCACATATGAGAAGCAATCAATGAACAACTGAAGTGCTGCAACAATGACTTGATGCTTCTCTTCTCTCTCCCTTTCTGTCCGTCCCTCTCTCTCGGTAAAAAAACAAACAAACAAAACAGTTACATTTCAACTGACTGGTGGTGGTACAGCAGATAAGAGTGCCAACCTGGGATGCTGGGGTATCAGGTTTGACACCCAGAGGTTGTTGGCTTGAGCACAGGCTCACCAGCTGTCACCAGCTTGAGTATGGGATTACTGAAATGATACCATGGTTGCTGGCTTGAGCAAGGGGTCACTGGCTCAGCTTTAACTGCCTAGTCAAGGCACACATGAGTGGGAATCAATGAACAACTAAAAGTGACACAATTACCGGTTGATGCCTTTCATCTCTCTCCCTTCCTGGCTCTCTCTAAAAAAAGTTCCATTTCTTTCTATTCAACTGTGCCACTGCTCCACAGGGCTAGGTCCTATGTTTTTCATATGGAGAGTACTTAATTAACTTTATATATTGTAGAAGAGCTATTGTTAGAAGATATAAAATGCCTGAATAATAATTTTCTTCCCTGAGGACCAAGGAGTAAAACAGTCACATCTCATAGATCTGCCTTTCAACTTAAAATGAACTTACCAGCAGAATCTTCCCACAGTCTCTCAATACAGACTATATGTGGTTGTAGGTTAGCTTCCGCGGGCTCTACATAGACGTAATCTCCAACATGGTACATGCTGTTCTTAAAGCTGCAGTCCTGGCTATATGTGCGATGTAAGCCCGAGAGGCCTGTTGCACCTGAGGAATCTTCACTCTTTTCAGCCTCTTAGGTAAAAAAGACAGAGGTGGTTCTCATTAGAATCAGATGTAGGACTCAAACAACACATACTATATTTAATTCTTTTCCAGACATGCAAAGGCAGGATTCAGGGAAAATAGTGTGATATCCACATTATTCCTAACAGCCTTCACTCAAAGCTGTATCCTTGAATTACAACTAACTGCCATTAAATAAATACAATCAATAAAGGATCTATAAAATAAAATGATTATCATAATAGTACATGCTCAGTGTAGTCATTCTGGATGATACATAGGTCACTTATAAATCATGTAATCCTAGAGATAATTTCACATGCACTTCATCTTCATCTTAATTCCTATGAAAGTGTTTTCTAATAGTTATTACATGGATATTGGCACAATTAATGGTATCTTAGAACTGAGGAAATATGGAATATGTATATTATACAATAAACTATATATGTACACACAACATATCACGATCATTTCTCGAAACTAACTACTATTTTTCAACAGAACTTTTATTTTTGTTAAATAAAACTTTTTAATGGCTCCAGTAAGCCATCATTAGCAAATACCATAGTTGTTTTGTTTTTGAGAATAAAGCTCTACCCACATCTTTATTTTCTTAGGATAATTTTCATTAATGGAACAGCTGGAAATAAGTATTTTAAATGTTTTTTAAATGCATATTCCACACTGACCCCTTAAAAGTATATAACAATTTAGGTCCCTCACTGTTTGGCTACAAGAGGTTAGTTTCTCCAGTTCCTAACACTGGTATACTACATCCTTATACTTCTGGTAAAGCTTTGCCAATTTTGGTGAAAAATGTTATTGAATAGTTGATTAATCAAGTGAATTCCTGTGACACATGCAGCATATTCACAGGTTTCTTGAGAATTTTATGCCAGCAAGAACACTGTCAACTAGGCTGAAAGAACATAAGAGTACAAAATGAAAGAGGGCTATCAAATCCCCCAAATTCTAGAGACAGGAAAATGGGCTGATAAAAAAACCTCAGCTATAAACACATGCTACCTATTTTATGAAAAAACATGATTCAGAGAGCAGAATATTGAGCCACAGAGAACTACACTATTTCCAGGAATTAAAACCTAATGAAGTCTGTCTGCCCTTCTGGATTTTTGAAATTGCTTGTAATTGACGACTCTTTTTCCTCCCTTCCATTTCTTTCTTTTGAATAGAAATGACTCTTAGTCTATGCATTTCCATCACTGTATTATAGGAGCAGATAACTTGTTTTAGTTTCACAGGTCTACAAACGGAGAGGGATTGTGTCCCAGGATCACATTCAGAGACTCACACATACACCTAAATTTATATTATTTAAGTAATGAGATTTGGGACTTTTTTTTTCCTTAAGTGAGAAGTGGGGAGGCAGAGAGACAGACTCCCCCATGTGCACTGACTGGGATCCACCCAGCAAACCCCACAAGGGGTGTTGCTCTGCCCATCTGAGGCCATTGCTCCATTGCTCAGCAACCAAGATCTTTCTAGCACTTGAGGCAGAGGTCATGGAGCCATCCTCAGCACCAGGGCCAACTCGTTCCATGGAAGCCATGGCTGCAGGAGGGGAAGAGAGAGAGAAACAAGAGGGGGAAGGGTAGAGAAGCAGATAGTTGCTTCTCCTATGTGCCCAGACCAGGAATTGAACCTGGGATATCCACATGCCAGACTGACGCTCTACCACTGAGACAATGGGACAGGGCCAAGATTTGGGGCTTTTGAATTGGTGATACTAGATGAGATTTTGGTACCTGGTAGAGGAAGGTTACTTAACAAATATCTAAAAAAATATATGGAAATTACTTTGGAATTGGGTAGTAAGCAGAGACTGGAAGAATTTTGAGAAGCATGACAGAAAATTTAGCCTTTGTTGCCTTGAATAGACTGTTGGTAGAGAAATGGACATCAACAATTTGGCAGCTGAAGACTCAGAAGAAAATGAGGGAAAATGCTATTGGAAAGTGGAGGAGAGGGATCTTCATTACATGTATAGTGGCAGAAAACTTAGCAGAACTGTGTCTTGAGGTTATTTGGATTCTGGGTCTCCTGTGCTGATCTTTCATTTACCTTTTTCTTTCTCTCCATTTGTTGTTCTATTCCTTCAGAGATTTCTTCAACTTTATCTTCTAATCCTTTTATCATTAAAATTTTTAACTGAATAAATTTGACATAATATGTAAATTTAAGGTGTATAAAGTGTTACTCTGATGTTTATATATTGTTGCCATTGTAGCAATATTTATCAGATTACATAATTATAGTACAAATATTCTATATTAATTATACTGTGCATTAGACTTCCACCACTCATTTACTACTTGTAAGTTTGTATCATTAAACAACAAATTTTATCACCCATCCCTCTCTACTATAATTTTTTTTTGACAGAGAGAGAGACAGAGAGACAAATAGGGATAGACAGGAAGGGAGAGAGATAAGAAGCATCAATTCTTTGTTGCGGTTCCTTAGTTGTTCTTTGACTACTTTCTCATGTGCCTTGACCAGGTGAGTGATGGAGTTGGAGGAGCTACCGGAGAGCAATTGACCCCTTGATCAAGCCAGCGACCTTTTGGGCTAAAGCCAGAAACCATGGGGTCAGGTCTATGATCCCATGCTCAAGCCAATAACCCTGCACTCAAGCTGGGTGAGCCTGTGCTCAAAATGGCAACTTTGGGGTTTAGAACCTGGGTCCTCTGCATCCCAGTCCGACGCTCTATCCACTGCGCCACAGCCTGGTCAGGTTGTTTTTCTTTTACATTATTTCCTTTTGCTTTTATATTTTTTGTTTTATCCAAGATCATTTTTTCTTTTTGTTTTGTTCTCTATTTCACATCTTAAGAGATTTTCCTTAAATATCTGGTCCTATTTAAATAAGTACCTATTCCTATTTTAAATTGAAATGCCAAAAAAGTTAATTACAAGTTCTCTATGCATACATAGAGCTGGCTGATTGGTGGATTTTACTGGGGACTTCCAGATGTTATCTTTAGTTTTTCCCCATTGCCTGGTCCATTTTTTTTTTTTAATTCATTTTAGAGAGGAGACACAGAGTGAGAGAGAGAGAGAGAAAGAGAGAAAGGGGGGAGGAGCTGGAAGCATCAACTCCCATATGTGCCTTGACCGGACTAGTGCAGGGTTTTGAACTGGCGACCTCAGTGTTTCCACGTCGACGCTTTATCCACTGCGCCACCACAGGTCAGGCGCCTGGTCCATTTTTAAAAAATTAAAAAAAAAAAATTTATCCACTGATTTAGAGAGAGAGAAAAGGAGAAAGACAGAAAAATCAATGTTTCTGGATGTGTCCGGACTGGGGATCAAACCAGAAACCTCTGATTATCAGGATGATGCTCTAACCAACTGAACTATCCAGCAAGGGCTGCTTGGTCCATTTCTTAAGAGAAATAAAATCTACTGTTCTCAGAACTATAAACCTAACTGCCAGCATTCTAGGAGCTAAGTATTTAAGAGGGCTGGGGGTGGGAAGTAAGGTATCTCACTATTTAATATAAATCCTTTCTTCAGAACTATAACCTCACCCTTAGGTCTTCCTGGTTGTCCCTAAGTATAGACCAATGGTTATCCACAGACTGGCAACTGAAAACCATTGGTCAGACTCTAGGATGAAGTCACTGGAAGGGCTTGGGAGAAGATCTGGCAATTGATTAAATTTAGACTTTCAACTAATCCTTCTGTTTTAAGCCCCCTGTGCACCTTCATTTTCAGAATACCTGGTATTCTAATCCCTGTGCAGTTCTAGACAGGAAATGGCCGGCTTAAGGTCTTCATCCAATGCTGCGTTGAAGCCAGTGTTAGCAACTTATTCATCCATTTTCTAGCTTTCTAATTTTAATTGCCATTATCTCTTCTTTCACTGTTTTCTTTTACTTTTTTTGAGGCCAAGGAATGCTTCTGTGTTTATGTCCTTTTGTTGTTGTTGTTGTTTTAGTATTTTTCTGAAGTGAGAAGCAGGGAGGCAGAGAGACAAACTGTTGCATGCATCTGATCAGGATCCACCTGGCATACCCACCAGAGGGCAACGCTCTGCCCATCTGGGGCACTGCTCTGTTGCAACTGGAGCCATTCAAGTGCCTGAGGCGGAGGCCATGGAGCCATCCTCAGCACCCGGGCCAACTTTGCTCCAATGGAGCCTTGGCTGCAGGAGGGGAAGAGAGAGATAGAGAGGAAGGAGAGGGGGAATTGGTGGAGAAGCAGAGGGGTGCTTCTCCTGTGTGCGCTGGGCAAGAATCGAACCCAGGACTTCCACAAGTCAAGCCAATGCTCTACTGCTGTACTAGCCAGCCACGGCTTTTGTGTTGTTTTAAAATCCCCATTCCATCATTTTAGAGATGTTTTGGGAAGAAGTAGCAATAGGCATTTGTATACAATGTCACATTTAAGTGAAAGTTCTCTGTTGTTTTATCTTTACTTACTTACCCTTGTATGAGTAGGTCTAGTACTTAATACAGTAATTATTACATTATTACATAGTATATCTTTTGGTTTCCCTCAATATTCACTGATTAAGAAACCTCCTCTATAGCTTAAAGACAGAGAGGGCAAAGTAACATACACAACCACTATCCTACTTTCTGCTGTTGCGCTGTCCTTTAATATTCATAAATTAACCTGACATAGGACAATCTGAAGCAGAGTGTAGTTCTCTCATGGCTAGAAATAACTAGTTACAATAACCTTTACCCTGCTTCTATAGCGTTTCCTTCTCAGTCCTTCCAGTGCTGACTTCACATTTTATGGCAAGACTCTACTTCTTACCTATTTGTAGTCACACTGCTGAAAAATACAGTCTATGTTTTAGTGCAAAAAACCCCCAAACAGACAGTTATTAACAGGGATGCTCTGGCAGCCTCAGAAAGCAGCTCTCTGCAACAGGGCTCCCTTTCCTCTAGTCATGAAACAGGTACACTGCTGGGAAAGGGACAACAATCTCCCATTCTTTTTGTCTTTATGTGGCTCTGCTTTTCTTTATTTCTTTTAAAAGATTTTATATATTGCTTTTAGAGAAAGAGAGAAAAAGTCAGGGGGCGGGGGTAGCGGGAAGCATAAACTCATAGTAGTAGTTGCTTCTCATATGTGCCTTGATGGGGCAAGCCCAGGGTTTCGAACTGGATCACTGCATTCCAGGTCAACACTTTGTTCACTATACCACCATCATTTAGGCAGAAATGACCAAATTTCTAATAAAAATTCTTACTGTCGCCTGACCTGTGGTGGCGCAGTGGATAAAGCGTCGACCTGGGAACACTGAGGTCACCAGTTCAAAACCCTGCACTGGTCTGGTCAAGGCACATACGGGAGTTGATGCTTCCAGCTCCTCCCCCCTTTCTCTCTTTCTCTCTCTCACTCTGTGTCTCCTCTCTAAAGTGAATAAAATAAAAATAAAATAAATTAAAAAAAAATTTTCTTACTTTTGACAAGTGACTCTAAGTAATATTTTCTGGCTGATAAAATTAAAAATTTTAAAATTTCCTTCTTGTTATCAGGTTTAGCCAAAATATCATCTATTTATCTGACCTGGAGTCTGTACGAGAAGACCTATGCTGCTGAGCAATGTTAAGAGAACCTCGATGCACTTAGAACTAAGAATGCTTCCCAGCCCCAGCTGGGACCCTTAGGTTTTTATCTACCAATAGTATTAATCTCCCACACATGTGAATTAATTGACTCTGTTCCTGAAATACTACATAACAGTTATGTCACATGTAACTTCAATCTTGTCCAGTCTGATGACCAAATGGATAATGATAAAAACATTTCCATCTTACCATGTCTATTCTGAAAGTGTCAACATCCTGAATCTGCATTTATACAAATAGGACTCTTCTCCACAGCTAATTATAAAACAAGCTATAAAAAAGTATAGCATATTTCTTCATAGTTAGTAAAATAAAAATAAACCAACCTCTTTTTTCTTCTTCTCGTTTTAGTTTATCTTCCTCTATTTCTTTTGGTAATTTTTCCTTTTTCTCTTTTTCCACATCATTATGCAAATGTTTTGTGGTATAGCTGAGTGCTGGTGAAAGAAGGATCTCTCCATTTTTGCAGAGTTCATCACGAATTTTAATAAAAAACTGCTGAAGTTCTACTGCATCTTCATATATTTCGGAATCTGTCCTATAACATCAAGAGTATCTACTGACACACAAGCTGCTTCTTTTAAATACCTCAATTACATATTAAATTCTACCGAATGCTTCTTTAATATGTTAACTGATAAGATAGTACTTCTGCATAGTTCTAAGAAGAGTACCTCCTTAAAATTCATTAGAACAGAGTCTGAAGTCATTTTTCCTTGGTAAACCTTATGTCCACTAGTTTTCTTTTCTTTCTTTTTCTTTTTTTACAGGGACAGAGAGAGAGTCAGAGAGAGGGATGAATAGGGACAGACAGACAGGAACAGAGAGAGGTGAGAAGCATCAACCATCAGTCTTTCGCCACCACTGCGACACCCCAGTTGTTCATTGATTGCTTTCTCACATGTGCATTGACCGTAGGCCTTCAGCAGACCGAGCAACCCCCTACTGGAGCCAGTGACCTTGGGTCCAAGTTGGTGAGCCTTTGCTCAAGCCAGATGGGCCCGCGCTCAAGCTGGCGACCTTGGGGTCTCAAACCTGTGTCCTCCGCATCCCAGTCCTCCGCTCCATCCACTGCACCACCACCTGGTCAGGCTAGTTTTCTTTTCTTAAAGGCTTGTTCCTTGTACAGCTCATGAAAAAAAGAAGAACCTCATACATTTTTCTGGCATATGCATCAGTTGATTTGGTAACAGAAGTGGGCTGCCAGAATCAAGGACTATATACTAAGGCTTTATACATTTACGTGTTAGATTCTCTAACACTTACTTGCATCTGATTTTTGGATTAATTTTTATTTTCTCTTAACTGAGTTCCCAACACATTACATAAAGTGTTAACAAAAGATTTAGGCAATTGTCCCTTTTCTCTTTTTGGATCTGTATATTATGGTTGCCTAGGCTGGTAGGACTCAGAGCATATTTGACCTAAATTGCAAAGTTATAAGGTATTCTATAATGATTTTAGGTCAGTGTTCATTTCAGTTTCCCAGAACTAACTACATAATTCTGGGAAACTAACAGAAGCAACACAGTGAGAGATGAAAAACAATTATGTGTCATCTCAAAAAAATATTTAAAGTTCTTTCTAAAATAAGAGGACTGGGCAAAATAACTCCAAAATTTGGACTGGTAGAAATTTTATAACTATCACAACCCACTGTGGTCTGAGGAAGGCTTAAATATAATTCTATTAATTAAGAATATCAAGGTCTGAGCCTTACCAGGCAGTGGCGCAGAGGATAGAGCATTGGACTGGGATGCGGAAGACCCAGGTTTGAGACCCCGAGCTCGCCAGCTTGAGCGCGGGCCCATCTGGCTTGAGCGCGGGCCCATCTGGCTTGAGCAAAAGCTCACCAGCTTGGACCCAAGGTTGCTGGCTCCAGCAGGGGGTTGCTCGGTCTGCTGAAGGCCCGCGGTCAAGGCACATGTGAGAAAGCAATCAATGAACAACTGGTGTCGCAATGGCAACGAAAAACTAATGATTGATGCTTCTCACCTCTCTCCGTTCCTGTCTGTCTGTCCCTATCTAAACCTCTCTCTGTTCCTATAAAAAAAAAAAAATAGCAAGGTCCAAAAAATTATTCACAAAGGTAAGCACAGACAAAATCTTAGCAGTAGTTATGTAGATATACTGGTCAGGGGAATGTGGCAGGCAGAGCAAGCCCAATCAACTGCCTTTAGCGAGGTGTCCAGAATGCTTCTTTTTATCAGAGAAAGGTGAACTGGCAAAAAAAAATCTGAAAACAAAAAACACTGCCAGTAACAACCGAAATGGATGTTTCTGGAAAGGTGTTTTTTGTTTTTAAAGAGAGTGAATCAGAGAGATGGACAGATAGGGGCGGGCAGACAGGAAGGGAGAGAGGAGAAGCATTAATTCTTTGTTGCAGCACCTTTTAATTGTTTATTGACTATTTTCTCATATGTGACCTCACCAGGGGGCTACAGCAAAGCGAGTGACCCCTTGCTCAAGGCAGTGATATTGGGCTCAAGGCAGTGATATTGGGCTCAAGTCAGTGACTATGGGGCCATGTTTATGATCTATGTTCAAGCCAGCAACCCCGTGTTCCTGCTGTTGAGCCCATGCTCAAGCCAGCAACCTCGGGGTTTAGAACCTGGGTGCCCTGCGACCCAGTCTGATGCTCTATCCACTACACCACTGCCTGGTCAGGCAGCATGGGTTATTCTTTTTTTTTTTATTTTTATTTTATTTTATTTTTTCCCAGTGACAGAGAGAGAGTCAGAGAGAGGGATAGATAGGGACAGACATACAGGAACGGAGAGAGGTGAGAAGCATCAATCATTAGTTTCTCGTTGCCGTTGTGACACCATAGTTGTTCATTGAGTGCTCTCTCACATGTGTCTTGACCGCGGGCCTTCAGCAGACTGAGCCACCCCTTGCTGGAGCCAGCGACCTTGGGTCCAAGCTGGTGAGCTTTATGCTCAAGCCAGATGGGCCCCGCGCTCAAGCGGGCGACCTTGGGGTCTCGAACCCGGGTCTTCCGCATCCCAGTCTGACGCTCTATCCACTGCGCCACCGCCTGGTCAGGCACCTTGGGTTATTCTTAAGTATTGTGTATAATATTCATTCACAAAGATAAGAATGGCCTCCCTTATGTCTTGCAACAAAGCTCTGGGTTTGAGAGTAAAACTGATCACTATCTCATAAGTAGGCCTTGGACTCTAACTTCCAGGCCTCAAAGGCAAACACCAGTCATGTCAACAACAGGAAAATGAAAAAAGCTCATTTCCTAGGGATACAAATCTGGTTAATTCTTAAAATAATCATGTTATCTATATTAGATAAGTAAAGTTACTAATTATCTAAGAGACAGATGTACTTTGGAATACTCACAAAACTAACACCAGAATATAATGGGGATTGGAAGGGGGGAGTGACTTTAGACTTAACAGACTATTTTAAGCAAGTGGTTCTTAACCTTTTTTGAGGTACCAAACCCACCAGCTTCATATGTGCATTCACCGAACCCTTCTTTAGTGATAAATAAAATATGATTTTTTTCCAAATTCAAGACATAGGTATATGTTTTTTTACTGGTGCACAAAATGAGCCGTGCATGAACATCACCTTGCTCAAAGAACAAAACCAACAAAGTGCATGAACTCACAACAAATTACGGTATTACTTTATTCTGGCCTCCGCGGCAGAGGCTTCTCTGAACCCCCGAGACCGACTCATCGAACCCTTAGGGTTCGATAGAACCCAGGTTAAGAACCACTGATTTAAGTGAACTGAGAAAAAGAACAAAAGTCAGAAGTCTAAGCTCCATAAAAGAAGGGTTTGTCTGTTTTATCCACTGGGGTATCTTATGCATCCAGATAATTCTCATAACTGGTAGCCACTTGATTAACACTTGTTGAATAAAGGAAAAAAATAAACGAATGCAGATTTTGACTGCAAGATACTCACATTCCCACCCCCCATCTTTCTCTTAAGTATTTCTATTCCTACTGTTGAATAAGAACCATTTCCTAAATGTGTCACTCAATGGCCTCTCAAATCTGACCCCAACTCCACTTGCCCCTTGAACAACACACCATATTCTATTCATTTCCTAACCATATGCCTTTACACATACTATTTATGTGAATCTCACCCATTCTTCTATTCTTCCTCAAGCCTCAAGCTTTTTCCGAATTCAGGGCAGAGTTCCTTACTATACCATCTTTACTGAATATCAAGCTGTTTTATGTTGTATCATGTCTGAAATTATTTTTCCCTAAGCATAGGTCCTATCTCAATTGTTAGACTTCAAGCTCTCAGAGCACAGAGCTCAAGCCTTATTATCCATGGTTGTGCTACATGACTGGTGTGTTGGTAACTGTCTCAGTCCTAGCCCTCTACAGTGGGGTACAAAATAAGCCACCACACATACCAGTTGCGTGATTTTGGGCAACTTCTGTATTCTGACTTCTTCACATACAAACTGGGAAGATTATCACCTTCCTAGAATGGCTATTACAAGGGTTAGAGATTATTTACCTAAAGTGCTTAGCATGGCAATTTACAAAGACCAGGTGTTTAATAGGGACAGCAAATATTCCTATTAATTTTTCTTTCAAGATCCAGAACTAACGCAGGCTTCACAAATTCCCTAGATAGCATTATCCCATGCCAACTGCCTAAAGGTCTAGCTGTCAGCATGATAGGCTGTAAGCTCCAATATGATAGTCTGTATCTTTAACGTTTTATATTCCCCCAACTAACTCCAAGAGCACAAAGAAGATAGATACACTGCAATTGCTGAACTGAAATGGTTTTAACAGTCAGGTACACTACTGTTGTGAGACAAGGATATATGATAAATAAAAAATATTTTTTTGGTGACAGTGACAGAGAGAGAGACAAATAGGGACAGACAGACAGGAAGGGAGAGAGAGATGAGAAGTATCAATTCTTCATTGTGGCACCTTAGTTCACTGATTGCCCACTCATATGTGTCTTGACCAGGGGCTACAGCAGTGAGCCTGCACTCAAGCCAGAAGAGCCCACACTCAAGTCAGCGACCTCAGGGTTTTGAACCTGGGTCCTCTGCGTCCCAGTCTGATGCTCTATCCACTGGGCATTGCCTAATCAGGCTGATAAATCAAAATTTAAAAAAATTTAAGGTTGGCCCTGGCTGGATAGCTCAGTTTGTTAGAGTACTGCCCAGATGGGCAAAAGCTGCCAGTTTGATACCCAGTCAGGGCACAAACAGATCAATGTTTCTGTCTCTCTCCCCCCTTCCTCTCTCTCTAAAATCAATAAACAAATTAAAAGAAGAATTTAAGCTTGATGAAAATTTAAATTTAGTTGCTTCTTTTAGAACAATAATGTCTGCAGAAGGTACTTAAAGTAAGACACCTGAGATTTTAAAAAAGCCCTTAGGTCCTGGCCAGTTGGCTCAGTGGATAGAGCGTCAGCCCAGTGTGCAGACATCCCTGGTCAGGGCACACATGAGAAATGACCATCTGCTTCTCTGCCCCTCCCTCTCCCCCTTTTCTCCTTCTTCCCCTATTTGTCAGGTGGATCCAGGTAAGGGCACATTTAGGAGTCTATTTCTCCTCATCTCACTTAAAAAAAAAATCAATATAAAACAAAATACAAACAAAAACAAATGGCTTTTTAGCACTGGCTGGGTAGCTAGGTGGGTCAGAGTGTCATCCTAATGTTCTAAGGTTTTAGGTTTGACTCGCAGTCAGGGCATCAACAGGAATCAACCAATGAATGTATAAATAAGTGGAACAATAAATAGGTGTTTCTCCCTCCCTTTCCTCTCAAAAAAAAAAAAGTCCTGTTTGGTACTTGAAATGGTGACCAAATTTAAATCAGTTTAATCTCAGATCAATACCTTGGAATCATTTTTATTTTTTTAAAAGACTTTATTTACTGATTTTTAGAGAGAGGAGAGAGAGGGGTGTAGAGCAATAAATATCAATTCATAATTGCTTCATTCTAGCTATTCATTGATTGATTACTTATTGTATGTGCCTTGACTGGGCAAGCCCAGGGTTTTGAACCAGCAACATCAGCATCCAGGTTGAAGTTTTATTCACTGAGCCACCAGAGGCCAGGCACCTTAGAATCATTTTTAAATTTATTTAAAGCATGTTTGAATTGAACTCAAACTTAAAAAGAAAATCATGTTACTATTTATTCTTTTTTTTCATTAAGTGAGAGGCAGGGAGGCAGAAACAGACTCACTCATGCGCAACTCAGATCCACCCGGCAAACCCCCTACAGGGTCATTGTGCTGCCCATCTGGGGCCTCCACTCCATTGCTCGGCAATCAAGCCATTTCAGTGCCCAAGGCAAAGCCATGGAACCACCCTTAGCACCAGGGACCAACTTGTTCGAACCATTCAAGCCATGCCTTTGGGAGAGGAAGAGGAAGAGGGGGAGGTGGAGAAGCAGATGACCTCTTCTGTGTGCTCTGACTGGAAATCAAACCCTGGACTTCCACATGCTGGGCTGACGCTCTACCACTAAGCCAACCGGCCAGAGCCTTGTTACTATTTCTAAATGTAACTTTACCCTTAGAACAATATTTTGTGAAGGACTGTATTTTAAGAGGTTATGCTTTTTAAGAGATATTCAATTTTATTTTACTCCATCTCATTAGTCCAAATCTAGATGCTTTCTCTCTAGAAACTGACTAATTAGAATTCAAAATAGCACACCACCAACTATAATCATGTATCGAAGCTAGAACAGTAAGTACATCAAAGCAGAATTCTTTCTTGTGTTTTACATTAAGTAAAAGTTTATAAATAAATAAATGCTTTTGAAAACATACCGATTCATTCTTCTTGCCCTTTCTAATACTTCAAACATATGCTCTTGAAATAAATCGAGCCGCCGGTAGCGATTATTTTCAACATTCTTCCTAATTATGTCAAAAGTAAGAGGAGGTTTGTTTGGAAAGCTAGGATCCACAGCAGGAATTTCTGCTAAAGAATCACTGTAGCATCTTCCCTCATCATCCTGATGACTCATGACTGACACAAAAAGATTGTGGATTAGCTCTTGAATCAGTAAGGTCACATTTGGAACATGAGAGTCCTCATCTCCCTCTAGGTCTCTCCTAGTTTCAAGCAGGACTTTGTGCAGAACAAGAGCATCTTTATAGATCAAAGACTCAGGCTCATTATATGTACAGGCATTGTTAAACATCATGACGAAGTCCTCCACCATGGAGTCTACATCTTGGTATTTGTTGGCCATCATATGACTTCTAATTTTTTCCATGTCCATGGGCTTTTTAATGGTCAGATAGTAGTCAGGCAGCTCAGATCTGGAGGGAAGTCTCAAAAATATGGCACTGAGGCGTCGACCCCTCTTATCAGTATAGTTCTTTACAGCTTCATAAACTTCATTTAGTTTCTGTTGCATTGGAGTCATGTATTTTGATTTTTTAGGAGAAATGCCACTCTTCCTACCTAAAAAAAGAGATTTAATGTTAAATGGATAAAATGAAATAAATATATGTAGTTGGTAGAAACGGACTATTCCAAGTGATTTGTAAAACACAGTAATTAGCGTATCTCTAGTAAAGTATATCCTATTGACAAAGAAATACGTGGAAAAAATTTAAACTGTTTTCAGTAATCATTTTTTGGTCAGAGAGATAGCTGTGAATAAGGTAGAATAAATCAAATGAGTAGTTCTGTGACATTCTAATTCAATCACCTGTGGTATCCTTGAGAACTGAGAGCATCATTATGAGTGAAAAAAGAGATACAGAAGTTAAAATAGAAGACACTGAATAAAAACATTGTAACCTTAGATCTCAACTGAGAGTATTATTATGATCTTTAAATATGTAAAACACACATACACAACACACAGTTTACTAGGTCTGTCCATGGAAAATCCTAGAAACAATGTCCAACCTAGTAGCAGTATATCCATATACAGTTTTGACTATATAGACTGTAGGTTTGAAATACTGATTTCAAATACTAATGTTAGTCTGACCAGGTGGTGGCATAGTAGATAGAGCATCTATCTGAGTAGGACGCGGAAAACCCAGGTTGAAACCCCGAGATTGCCAGCTTGAGCGTGGGCTCATCTGGCTTGAGTGGAGGCTCATCAGCTTGAGTGAGGGGTTGCTGGCTTGAGCATGAGATCATAGACATGACCCCATGGTCGCTGGCTTGATCCCAAAGGTCACTGGCTTGATGAACGAGGTCGCTGGCTTGAGCCCAAGGTCGATGCTTGAGCAAGGGGTCACTCGCTCTACTGTAGCCCCCCAGTCAAGGCTTATATGAGAAAGCAATCACTGAACAACTAAGGAGCTGCAATAAAATATTGATGCTTCTCATCTCTCTCCCTTCTCATCTGTCCTTATCTGTCCCTCTCTCTGACTCTGTCTCTGTCAAAAACAAACACAAAAACAAATACTAATGTCAGTAGCTCCTTGGCACATGAACGATTCCTAGTCTGCACAAGATGAGCCTGGAATATCTTAAACAGTAAAAACAAAATTTTTTTTAAAAATCTATCAATGACTTCTTACCATGGTCATGTCAGAAGAATACAGTGGCCAGTCTGCAACAACATGAGCATTAAAAGAACAATAACTACAATGGGTTAACACTCAGCAATATGTCCCCTGGCTGGTGGCGCAATGGATAGAATGTCACCCAGAGCACTGAGGTCACTGGTTCGATCTTGGGGTTGCTGACTGGCTTTGATACCAAGGTTGCTGGTTCAAACTCTGGTTAGGGTACGTATGAGAAGCAATCAATCAGTGAACAACTATGTGGAATGAATTGATGCTTCTCTCTCTTCCCTTCTTGCCCTTATCTTTCTCTCAAAAAATTAAAAAAATGCGAGGGGGAATCCCCTCAGTAATATGTTTAACTCTAGTAATTCTTTTTAAGTGAGAGGAGGGGAACTAGAGAGATAGACTCCCACAATCGCCTCTGACTGGGGTCCACTTGACAACCCCCATCAAGGGCAGATGCTAAAATCAACCAAGCTATCCTCAATACCTGCAGTTCATGCTTGAACCAATTGAACCATTGGCTTCGAGAGCAGAAGAGAGAAAGAAAGTGGAGAGGGAGGGAAAGAGAAGCAGATGGTCGCTTCTCATATGTGCCCCTGACCTGGGATCAAACCTGGCACTTCTGAAAGCTGGGCCCATGCTCTATGCACTGAGTTAACCAGCCAGGGCTAGTAATTTTTAAAAATTGATTTAAATTTATTGTTTACATACATTCAAGTGTTCCACCGAATACATCCTTCCCACCATGTTCCCCTCAACATCCCCCTAATGCCCTCCCCCCTTCACTCCAGAATTTGCTTTTCTGTTCTCTATAATGCTATGTATATACAATTTCTTTCCCAATCTCTTTCCCTTTTCTGATCCCATCCTCTCATCCCCTTTCCCTCTGGTCCCTTTGATCCCACCTCTGCCTCTATTCTGTTCCTCAGTTCACATTGTTCACTGGGTTCCTCAAATGAGTGAGGTCATATATTTTTCTTTCTTGGCCAGGCTTATTTCACTTAACATAATAGTTTCCAGGTCCATCCATGTTGTCACAAAAAGTAAGATTTCCTTCTTTGTCATGGCCCCATATAGTATTCCATTGTATATATGTACCACTTTTTAATCCACTCATCCACTGAAGACGCTTGGGATGTTTCCAGATCTTGGCTATTGCAAACAATGCTGCAATAAACATGGGGGCGTATTTCTTCTTTTGAATCAGTGATTTGGTATTCTTAGGGTATATTCCTAAAAGTGGATGGCTGGGTCAAAAGGCAGTTCCATTTTTAATTTTTTGAGGAATCTCCATACTGTTTTCCACAGTGGCTGCACCAGTCTGCATTCCCACCAGCAGTGCAGAAGGGTTCCCTTTTCTCCATATCCTCGCCAGCACTTATTATGTGTTGTTTTGCTGATGAGTGCCATTCTGACTGGTGTGAGGTGATATCTCATTGTGGTTTTAATTTGCATTTCTCTAATGATTAGTGATGGTGAACATTTTTTCATCTGCCTATTGGCCATCTATCTGTAAGTCCTCTTTGGAGAAGTGTCTATTCATTTCTTTTGCCTATTATTTAATAAAGTTTATTTTTTATTTTTCCAAGGACAGAGAGAGAGATTCAGAGAGAGGGATAGATAGGGATAGACAGACAGGAACGGAGAGAGGTGAGAAGCATCAATCATTAGTTTCTCGTTGTCCTTGCGACACCGTAGTTGTTCACTGATTGCTTTCTCACATGTGCCTTGACTGTGGGCCTTCAGCAGACCGAGCAACCCCTTGCTGGAGCCAGCGACCTTGGGTCCAAGCTGACGAGCTTTTGCTCAAGCCAGATGGGCCTGCGCTCAAGCTGGGGACCTCGGGGTCTCGAACCTGGGTCTTCCGCATCCCAGTCCAATGCTCCATCCACTGCGCCACCTCCTGGTCAGGCTCTTTTGCCTATTTTTTGATTGGCTTGTTTATCTTCCTGGTGTTGAGTTTTACAAATTCTTTATAAATTTTAGTTATTAACCCCTTATCAGACCTATTGTCGAGTATGTCTCATTGTGTGGTTTGTCTTTTTATTCTGTTCATATTGTCTTTAGCTGTGTAAAAGCTTTTTAGTTTCATATAGTCCCATTTGTTCATCCTGTCTTTTATTTCACTTGCATGTGGAGATAAATCAGCTAATATATTGCTGCGAGAGATGTCAGAAAGCTTACAGCCTATGTTTTCTTCTAAGATGCTTACGGTTTCATAAAGTCTTTTATCCGACACTCTATCCACTGCGCCACCGCCTGGTCTGGTTCTCAGACTTTTTGATCCTCTGTTCCTTTTGCTGTTCTGCTTCTGTGCTTTCGCTTATCTTATCCTCTAAATCACTGATTTCATCCTCTGCTTCATACATCCTGCTTTTAATACCTTCTACTGTAGTCTTCATTTCTGATATTGTTTGTCATTTCCGTCTGATTCTTTTTATGATTTTAATGTCCTTTTTGATGCCAGCTATCTCTTTGTTTAGGTGCTCATTTGTCCATCTATTGTTGCTCTAAGATCCTTGAGCATCCTAAAACTCATTATTCTAAATTCTGCATCTGGTATCTTAGTTATTTCCATTTCATTCAGTTCTTTTTCTGAGGATTTCTCTTGTTCATTTGAATTGCACTTCTGTCTTCCCATTTTCTCTCTGTATAGACTGCTCCTTTGGATGTGTTGTTTGTGTAGCTAGCTGAGTACAGGGTTGGTGTTATCTGCCTCCAGCTTTCAGTTGTGTTATTTCTAAATCTTCTTGGGATGGCTTCAGCTGTTTGTAATCCGCTGTGGGTTGCTGCTTTTTGCTGCCTGTGACAATGTTTTCTTTTTTTTTTATTTTATTCATTTTAGAGAGGAAACACAGAGTGAGAGAGAGAGAGACAAAGAGAGAAAGGGGGGAGGAGCTGGAAGCATCAACTCCCATATGTGCCTTGACCAGAACAGTACAGGGTTTTGAACTGGCGACCTCAGTGTTCCCAGGTCGACACTTTATGCACTGCGCCACCACAGATCAGGCCTGTGACAATGTTTTCTATGCCTTAGCTGGGTCAGGTGTGAGGAGACTTTCCTTAAGATATCACCCTAACTATGGTTGTTAGGTCCTGAGCTGATGCTCTCCATATCTGGCCACTGGATGTACCAGCCCTGGACCTCCCTGGCCAGAACCTGGCTCAGACCAGTGAGGGTCACTGCTTTTGACTGGTCCTTAGCAACCTTTTTGGAGCTATAGGTGATCCAGAATTTATCTGCTGGGCCCTGATGCCTTTGTAACAATCAGCTGCATTCCTAGGCTGGCTTTTATCCATTCTTGGGGAGTGTGTGGCCTCTCTATTCCTGAAGTGAGGTTATTCCACTGGCCCCCCACTGCTTCCACCTCCTCAGGCACTGGCACAGGCTTGTGGGCTGCAGCTTGGGCTGCTCCAGCAGCACAAGGGACTCCTTGACTCACTGGGCTCTGCCCCCAGCAGGTGCATGTGCTGCCTCTCCAGGCTCCACCCCCACAGGAACTCGGTAAGCCTCTCCAGGATCTGATCCAAGCATTTACAGCGCAGGCTGCCTGGCTCCACCCCCCTGTGGGCGTGAGGCACCTTTTGCTGGGCTCCGCCCCCTATGGGCTTGTGGGAAGTCTCACCCTGCGGCACAGGGGACACCTCAACCCACGGGCTTCCAAGCCCCTGTGGCGCACAGGAGTCCTCTCTGGGCTCTGCTCTCCACTGCTGCTGTGGGGGCTGCCTTGCTGGGCTTCACCCCCAACTGTCATGCTGGCCAAGCACCAGGCCGCAGCTAGTCCCTCCCACCCTTCGGAGGGTACTTAGCAGGTTGGGGGGCCATGTAGCCCAGATCTCAGCACTCAAATCCTGTGTCCCTAGTGCAACCCTTGCTTCTAAGTGTCTCTCTGCACTGACTGGAGCAGCAGAGTCTCTGGTGGGTGGGGTAATTGCTTCCCTTTGTTGGCTTGGTTCTCCCAGGAAGAATGGGCACTTTAGGTTTGGGGAGTGACCCAGTACAGAGGTCAGGGTAACTGTCCCCCATAGTCTCTCCTTGTGTCCCACAGACTACGCTTTCCTCTCGCAAATCCAGTCCTCTCGGTGCTCCCTGCTCTCAGAGCCCCAGGTAAGTGGCTCTGAACGAGGTTTTCTGTGTGGTTCCTTTAAGATGGAGGCTGGGTCTGAGAGTTGTTTCCCTGTTACAAACAGTAATCCGGCTCTTCTTTCAGCTAACTACTGTCCATACGCCTCCTCTAGTCTCTGGGACTCCAGGCTGAGTTTACGGTCCTGTGGCTGAGGGCCCACAACTCTACGGGAATCCCACCGGAACCCCACCCCACCGTGAGAGACCTTCCCGGCCACCGCTCACCCCGGAGCGGAGCAGTACTTTCCGTGTCTCCACCCTCCTACCAGCTCAGTGTGGGTTCCTTCGGTGTTGCCTGGTTATAGATTCCTCTTAGTTTAGCCCAAAGTTGGTTTTTCAAGATGATTGTTCCTAGTTAAGTTGTAATCCACTTTGGTTCCGGGAGGTGGGAGTTGTAACATTCACCTACTGCATCGCCATTTTCCTAAGGGCTAGTAATTCTTAATGATACATAAAATGCAACAGGCCCTAGTACGGTGGCTCAGTGGACAGAGTGTTATCCCAGTGTGCAGAGGTGGGGGGTATGATCCCCAGTCAGGACATATGTGAGAAGCAACCAATGAGTGCCCAACGAAATGAAATAACTAAGTAGAACAAGTTGATGGTCCTCTCCCCGCCCCCCCAATCTCTCTTATCTCTCTCAAATCAATGGAAAAAATAATTTTCATTAAAAGAAAAAAAAGAAAACAACTGGGTAAATTTGGAGGATGCAAGTAAATCAATACAGTATTCTGAAACTGGTAAATAAAGGAGGTAAAAAAAATCTAGCTTTTATCTGTTCAAAAACCAAGACAAATAGACCAAAAGACCAAAAACTGTTATTACCGGTTAAATATTGAACGAGGCAAAATTTCTCAATATAAGTATTCCAGCTAGTAACTGGGTTAGAAATGTTAACATGGAATTATCACTATTTTTATATCTCTTTAATGAATCAATAGCTGAGCATCAATAGATGTTAACATAATGGACAGAAACAACCATATATTATATGCCACCTGATAGAAGACTATTTATATATCCTCTTTGAAGTTAGGTTTTGTGCCAAAGGGAGGGGATGAGGTTCAAATCCAGATCTGACCGAGTTTCTGGCTCCAATTATACAGGAAATACAAAGGCCAAAAGAGCATATTAAATAGAGCAAAGGAATGCAATTAAGAAATCCTAAACTGTGGTAAACTATCATACAAACTCACATTCTTCAACAAATAAACTGAGGGAAAAAAATAGTGAGATTGAGGGAAATTTACAGGTTAAAAGAAGCATCATTCAAATGTAATATGTGAACCTTCTTTGGATTCTACTTCCAACTAGACATTACCCTAAGACGTGATGCAACATAAATATTGAAAACGCCTTATAAAGTATCTTTGGCAAGCTGAAACAAAACCTAGTCAGGCCTTTAGAATTAACTAATTAACTTCCATTTATAAGAAATAAGGGGAATAGCCTGACCAGGCGGTGGCACAGTGGATAGAGCATCGGACTGGGATGCGGAAGACCCAGGTTCGAGTCCCTGAGGTCGCCAGCTTGAGAGCGGGCCCATCTGGCTTGAGCAAGAACTTGCCAGCTTGGACCCAAGGTCGCTGGCTCCAGCAAGGGATGGTTCGGTCTGCTGAAGGCCTGTCAAGGCACGTGTGAGAAAGCAATCAATGAATAACTATGGTGTCGCAACGGCAACAAAAAACTAATGATTGATGCTTCTCATTTCTCTCTGTTCCTGTCTGTCTGTCCCTACCTATCCTTCTCTCTGACTCTCTCTCTGTCTCTGTAAGAAAAAAAAAAAAAAAAAGAAAGAAGGGAAAAAAAGAAAAAGTTAATATCACAAGAAAGTAAACTAATTCAGAATTTGGGACTATACAAGAAAGTGACCTGGTTTCTGTTTTTTTTTTTCTTAAGTGAGAGGAGGGGAAATAGAGAGACAGACTCTTGCAAGTACCCTGACGAGGATCCACCCGGCAATCCCCCTCTGGGGCTGATGCTCAGACCAACTGAGTCATTGGCTGTGAGAAGAAAAGTGAGAGAAAAGGATGAGAGGGAATGGAAGAGAAACAAATGGTCGCTTCTCCTTTGTGCTCTGACCTGGGGTCAAACCCAAGACGTCCACATGCCAGGCCCACGTTCTATCTACTGAGCCAACTGACCAGAACCATGTCCTGGTTTCTAAAAAGTCAATATCATAAGGATAAAAACAGAAGGGGGACCGCTCTAGATTAAGTTAAGGGGCATAATAATAAAATGTGATAATGTAAAAATTAGGTCCTGACTTAAAGAAATCAATTGTTTCTTTAAAATTACATTTGTGAGACAATCGGTAAAATTTGTCAGGTTATTGGATGAGACCCAGAAACTAAGAAACTGCTAATTTTGTTAGGTGTAATGACTTTATGGTTATTTAAAAAAATACAGCTGACCCTTGAATAACAAGAGTATGAACTGCAAGGGTTCACTTAGACATGAAATTTTTTCAATAAACATACAGGTAGTCTCCTGTATCCCTATGTTTCGAAACTGTGGATTCAACCAGCCCCAAATTAAACAATATTTTTCATCCTGGTTTGGGAATCTGTGTATAAGGGCTCAATTAATGTATATGGGGATTTTAGGCATTTGTCCCTAACCCCCAAATTGTTCAAGGGTTAACTGTATCTGTATATTTTAGAAATGCAAACTGAAACATATACAAATGAAATGACATGATCAGATTTTCTTTAAAATAATTTAGAACCACCCCCAAAAAAGGGAGAAAAAAGGGACATAGGAATTATAACACAAACTTGATAATCCTGAGCAACAAGTATACAATAGCACACAGGGGTTCATTGTACAACTTGTGGTACAATTCTTTGTATTTGTATATGTATATGTTTGAAATTTTTCATAACATAAAATTGAAAAATAAAAAAGTTAACATCTCCTTTTCCAAACTTAAAAAAAAAAACCACGTGTATTTATATACATTTAAATAGTTACTGTTTATTTATTGATTCATTGATCAATCTTTAGTTTCCAACTCAATTTATGGAATTATTTCCAGTTTTAAAAGGCATCATGTGCTGCCTGACCAGTGGTGGCACAGTGGATAGAACATCAACCTCAGACGTCGTCACCCCAGCTTCGAAACCCTGAGGTTGCTATGTTGAGGGTGAGCTCATCCAGCATGAGCATGGGGATCACTAGCTTGAACCCAAAGGTCGCTGTCTTGAGCAAGGGGTCAACGACTGGCTTGGCTGGAGCCCCCTGGTCAAGGCATGTATGAGAAGCAATCAATGAACAATTAAAAGGACACAACTACGAGTTGATGATTCTCACCTCTCTCCCTCCTGTATGTCTCTCTCTAAAAAAAATAAATAAATAAAATAAATGGTAAGATGTCCCTAAAAAAGTAGAAAAAAGGTTTTCATTTCTTCAAACTCTCTATATGCTTTTATAATTCTATAAAAAGATAAATAAGTACCTTAACCAGAAAAAAAAAATCACTTAGCACTCATACCCAAAACTATTATAAAATTCAGTTTACAGTTATCTCATATAAAAAGTACAATCTGTTTATTTTCCTTTTCAACAAATATGGCTCTAAAATATATACAGTGTGTCTGTAAAGTCATGGTGCATTTTTGACTGGACATAGTGTATATTCACACACACACATACAGACACACAAATATATATTTTTGTGACAGAGACAGAGAGACGGAGACAGGGAAGGAGAGAGATGAGAAGCATCAATTCTTCATTGTGGCACCTTAGTTGTTCATTGATTGCTTTCTCATATGTGCCTTGACTGGGGGGCTACAGCAAGCAAGTGACCCCTTGCTCAAGCCAGTGACCTTTGGGCTTAAGCCAACAATCATGGGGTCATATTTATGGTCCCATGCTCAAGCTGGCAACCTCGGGGTTTCGAACCTGGTCCTCTGCATTCCAGTCTGACGCTCTATCCACTGTGCCACCACTTGGTCAGGCTATAAAATATATTTGACAATACCACTATCATTTGTTGGTATTTACTTCATTATACATTTTAAATAAGGCAGAAACCTCTTGTTTAGCCCAATGGGATTAATGATTTTTGCTATATTCTTTTCCCTCACAGTTTTTAATAAAACCACCATCCACACACTACACATGAAAGTTGAATTAACTTCTTGTACAGTAGCTGGACATCTCTACCACCTCAAATTCTGTCTAGAAGAAGCTGTTGGGATTCATTTTTAATTCTAGTAATCAGCAAAGAAACATACAAAAACCAAAATCTGCCACTACACTCTTCCAGGCATCATATGTAGAAAAAATATCTGACATTTAACATTTATAAAATGTGCAACACACCCAAGAAAGTAAACAAAACTGTTGATATTATAGTCTATTTGCATATGCTTTCCACAGTTTAGTTACTTAAAATATAGAAGAGAATGCTTAGGAGGAGGGAAGAAACTATATTGGAGTGCAAGTTCAAATGTATTCACCCATTAGTTAAATATTAGTTCAATAAATGAGTAATCTATCTTTGATAGACTAAATGAAATAACAAACTGTGAGGTTGCCTTACTCAGCTTAAGTTTGGGAGAAGCCATGTCATCATCATCAGGCAGTGGGCCCAGCTCCTTCCTTTTATCCTTGAGTAACTTCTCCAGGATGTGTGCATCATTGTAGACCTATATTTCATAAATATATTCAGTTATTTTCTAAAATACTTCCTATTGAAACATAATACATACCTATAAAAATGTTTTATTAAACAGGTTAGAATAGTTTGGAACTAAAGAAATAAAGCTTGAGATCAATACCGAGCAACAAAATCTCATCTCTGTGGGATGCACCTGGGCCTCAACTGGTTTGTTGTTTAAGCTTTCTAGGTCATTTTAATGACCTGTGACCAGTCAAAAGTGCACCATGACTTTACGGACACACTGCATAATAGAATCATTGTAAGTGCCTTCATAAGTTTTAAAACATATTTACATCTGTTTTTATTTTCATAAATCTCTCTTTCACTGGACCTTCAAAGTAGCAGACTTAGCTCAATGAAAATTTAAAATATCTGATAGTTGGAGAGTAGTATCTCAAACATTGCTTTCAACACCCATGTTAAATGGGATTCAGCATCTGTCTTGAGTTCATAGTCTGGAATCTGACCTGTGAAAATCACTAATCCTTGCTTAGAACTTTCCAAAGAATGAATGACTCAAGGGTAATATATGTAGCCGAGAACAAGGTTACATACCTAATGGATTCCTCCCCCCCGCAGAGGCTCTGTGCTCTCTGTTTGCCATTAGAGCAGAGGGGCTGGAGGACTGTGACCTTTTTTCTTTGGCTACCTGTTAAGAATGGCTTTTTTCTCTACCATTGACAGAGAAGCAGCACATTAACCAATGGTACTGAGGAGAGTGTAAACACTTAAACTAGAGAACCATTTTTTGCTCACAATCATTCTACTTTGTTTTATATTTAAATGTAATAGCAGAAGAAAGAAAAAAATAATCTGAAAATGTTATTTTATTTCTGGGAGATTTAAAGTAGATAAAGGAAACTCAAAAACATGTCTGCACCCTCACCCATGTTAATCTCAGCATTATTTACAATAGCCACAATGTGAAAACAACCTAAGTGTTCATCAATGGAGAAATGGAAAAAGAAAATGTGGTACACACACACAGCAATACTGTTCTTACCATTTGTGATAGCATAGATAGACCTTGAGGGCATTACACTAAGTGAAGTAAATAAGACAGAGAAAGACAAATACTGTATGATTTCACTTATTTGTGGAATTTAAACACCAAAATAAATAAACAAACAAAATGGAAACAAACTCATAGATACAGAGAACAGACTGGTAGTTGCCAGAGGTGGGGGTGGGAAGTAGGGTGGGTGAAATGGGTAAAATGGGTGAAGAGAGTCAGAAAGTACTAACTTATTAAAAAATAAGTCCTGGGGATGTTGTGTACAGCACAGTGACTACAGTTAATGATTCTGTACTGTATATTTGAATGCTGCTTGGAGAACAATCTTAAAAGTTCTCATTATAAGGAAAAAAAATTGTAATTACGTATGATGACCAAAGTTAACTAGACTTACTGTGGTGATCATTTGCAATATATATAAATTTCAAACCATTATGCTGCATACTGAAACTAATACAATGTTATATGTTAATTATACATCAAGAAAAATAAAGTAGATAAAGGACTTAGAAAAAACATCGAAGAAAGAAGAATGTAGCTTAGCTACCCTGATAAAAAATTGAAATTCAAAATATTTCACAACAAAATTACTTAGAGGTGCATTTATGGGACTACTCTCATCCTTATATAATCATAACATTTTATGAGCTATCCTTGAAAAGGTATAACTATTGATGATAGTAATAATGATGATGATGAAATATTTAAATGCCATTAGCTTTCATTTGAGTGCTTTTTTGAACAGCAGGCACAGTGCTATATGCTTTGTATATACTACCTCATTTAAATCTTATAATAATCCTGATGCATATACTATTATTATGCCCAACTCACAGATGAGAAAAATGAGGCCTAGAAAAGATAACTTACTTACATAGGGACTGGCAGAATAGGATTCAAATCTAGGATGTCAGACTACAGAGTATGAACCTTTAACCTTTATAATGTACTGCCTTCCATTTAAACAATTAAGAAAAGACAAAGTATTAAGCTAGTCACTGAGAAAAATTTAAGCCTCTCAAAATCCATTATTCCATGAGCACCCAGAAGAAAATATGTCCACTCCAGGATTCCTATGTCCTTACCTGGGATCCTTCCTCGTTATAGTGCCTGGCATTCCGGAACATCAACTTCATATCTTCTATCATTCCCTCTTCCCCTGCGTATTTGTCATTGCGGATATTATGCTCAATTATTTTCAAGTCCATCGGCTCCAAAATGATTTTATAATAATCAGGATAGTCCTTTTTGGATGGTTTAACCATAAACAGATCACAAAGTCTTCTGCCTGAACCTGGCTCACGAGCTTCAAGAACAACATTGAATAAGATTTTCATTCGCTGCTTTCTTATGTTCTTTTTACTGTTGAGGGGGGAGGTGAAAGGGGAAAAATGAGAACAGATTCAGGTTTTTAATACAAGAAAAAACATAAAATGAAACAAATTAATTTTGTGGGCAGGTGCTTCATGATTATATTTTATTGATTAAGTAAGCCACAAACACAGTAAACATGCTGGAAGCTATAAGCAAATATTAAGAAACTTTCCAAAATCATAAAAACATAGTGATTATGGCAGGAGCAGCCAATGAACACCAGACACACCTGTTTAGATTATTTGTAAGATGAAATGGTAGAAAAAAATCTTGTCTGACAACCAAAGGAAATGAAATTTTATTATCAATTGAAATATCCTTTTTAAGAATAGAGCAAAAGTGAAATAAACAACTAATTTCCTACTGTTATTAATAGTCTTTGATTAAAAAAACAACAAACATACACATCAAAATGTTCTGCCTCTTAAGACAACCACTCTGAACAGCTGCACATCCTAATTAACAGAAAACAGTGAGGCCGCTTTGCCAGACTAGTGTCTCCATAGTAGGTACTAGGTTGTCTTACATTCACCCTGTCAGAGTCAGTCCCTCTTCCTTCACTCTATCAGTATTCCACAATTACAACCTAACTTAAAAAATAAATGTTCTGTAGTTCATCTGAGCTTTTGAGTAAATTTTCATCTCTGAGTGTGAATCCATGTCTTGTTCTCCAAATTTCCCCAGTGAGATAGGCTAACACAGAGAAGGAAATGGTATAGAACAAAGTGCAAGGGACCACAGATTAGAACCTGACTTAAAGAGAGGCCCATGAGAACATACAGGCTGGTCTTCTAATTGTTGAGGAAACTGGCTTGGAGATGCTAAATGACCTGCCCAGGGTAAGCTGTCCAGTGAATTATTAGAAGAGATGATCTTCTAATGTGATTTCTGGCTCAATGTATGTCTTTAGGACACTGATAAAGAAATTCTAGCAGGACTAAAACCAGCAGTCTCCAACAAAACAGGCAGATAGGTAATAAGAAAACAACAACTTATGACTTAATTTCTATCTAATAGACATTTAATAAGATCCTATAATGTAGCACATACAGGTAAGTAGTTTTTATCTGTTTCCTGTCTTATAAATGGAAGAAGTTCACTCCTGAAGTGAACTATGTGGCGGCATGGGTCTTCTAGTCCAGTCCTATGATCATTCACTCTAACTGCTGGGTCATGAAGAAGCCAAAGGCCAGATATTTCCTCTCCAAGTTACAAAATGTGCTTTTAAAAAAACCCTCAAAGAATAATTAACAGATGTGAAAGGAAATATCTATGCTTAAATCAAACTTTTAAAATGTCTCAGAAATGTGTATCTTCCGAGCATCATGGAGCTACTAGGAGAGAAAGGGCCATTTCCTAGGGTTGGAATTATCCTCAGAACCTGTCTTCACTCAGACTGTTCATTTCCCCAGGTGGCACTGGGTCATTCCAACCATTTCCTCTTTCTCAGCATTTTCATGTCTCTGTGTCAAATAAGTAATTAAATTATTATGTGCTGGTAATCTAGAAGTAGTTTCGTCTACTGAAAAATACTTCTCCAAAGAGGCATCCTGTGGCAATCATGTGAGAGGAAGAGCTCTCAGTGCAGGACTTCAGCAAGTAGATAACGGAGGGAAACTTGGGACAAAGCTCCAGTACCACAGAGCTCCACATTTAGTGAGAGAGCCTGAATTTTTACCACAGAATACATAAAACTACTAACGGCAGATACAGTTTCTTTAGGTTTCACTTTTGGGTGATGAACTTCAAAAGGAAGACTCAGGAATTCAAATTTCAAATCTGAGCTTAAAAGATCTTTTCAATAATCAACTCAGAATGAAATTACTCCTCAATCCACGAATACCAAGCAGAACAATTCAACTGAGGCCCTCCCCTGGTCCAAAAGAAGACCAATTCTGCTTACTAGTTCCAGTGCACCACTCCCAATTACCATTAAGCTTTTCTGAATAAAGCTACAAATATTCTAATCTGAGAGTCAGTCTCAGGGCAGAATTTTATGAGACTCTGAAAGAGAAGGAAAAGTTTTAAACTAAATTTTAGGAAAAATGCCAAAAAGTAAAAGAATGGCGAGTGGTCCTCTTCCAACTAGAGTAACTCTGACACTAGGCAGCTCCGGAGGAACATACTCCAAATGTAAAATCTTAATTGTGTTTAAAAAACTGCTCTAATAACTGAAACTTACTGTTTTAGGACATGTATTACTAATAACATCCTTTTTACCTTTATATCATTCACGCTTTAAGAGAGTGAGGTGTAATTCATTTCCATTCTCAAAGGCGATCAATACTTTTGTTTAGGGTCACTTAGGATCTTTTCTAAACAAATCCAGTTTTGTTGCTTACAGTTTTCCAGATCTCTAAATAGCCTTTGAGAACAAGAAGTACTGGCCCATTACTTTAAATGTCTGTCCGAAAAAAATGCAGAGCTAAATTGCCTCCTCTTTTATAATAACTGTATTTATTAGATGGCTGGTTTATGTGCTTTATTATTTTCCAAGATGGATGTCAACCTTTATTATACCCATGACTTTCGAAAGTAACTTGGAATATGGTAGACAGCTATCGCTTTTCCTCTTTGATATTTTCTGGTTACTGTTTTCAATGTCTGGTTACCAGTTCAGATTTTTTTTAGAACCACTCCATACATCCTACCACTCTCCTCTTTACATTACAGTTTATTAACTTTTCCACATTTTGGAAAAGGTACATGAAATTCAATCCCAGACCTTGTAACTGGCATTTTTTTTTAATTTTTTTTTTTACAGAGACAGAGAGAGTCAGAGAGAGGGATAGATATGGACGGACAGACAGACAGGAAGGGAGAGAGATAAGCATCAATTTTTCGTTGTGGCACTTAGTTGTTCATTGATTGCTTTCTCACATGTGCCTTGACTGGGGGTTACAGCAGAACAAGTAACCCCTTGCTCAAGCCAGCGACCTTGGGTCCAAGTTGGTGAGCTTTGCTCAAACCAGATGAACCTGCGCTCAAGCTGGCGACCTCAGGGTCTTGAACCTGAGTCCTCAGCATCCCAGTCCAACACTCTATCCATTGCGCCACCACCTGGTCAGGCACATATTTATTCTTTATCAGTACCTTTGAACATATTAATGTATAATACATCTTAAGGGAATACAAAATCAGTAAGGAGATGCCAATTCATATCATAAACATTGTTATTAATAAACATACAATTCTAGAATTTTATAAGAGATGAGCCATAAAGGGTCCTGTGCCAAAATCAGTATACTACAGCAATTTCCCCAAAAATGAAAGTCAAGTATCTTGAGAAATGGGTGCATTTTGAATTTGCATAAAGATTATAAGCTAAGAGGCTTTGTTCTGAATCCCTAATTTTCTGAGACTACCACCACCACCATCTTCCTGACCCCCAAACCAACTAGAAACACTGAATTACTGTTACTTTTTGCTTCTCTTAGTTTGTCATCAAGTTTTAGAGGACTTCTACAGCCCTTCTGGATCTGAACTTTCCTTTCAATTTTCATGCCACAGTGTTAGTCCTCACCCTCATACCTTTTGGCTGACTACTTTTTCCAATTATTCTTTAATTATTCTTCCTCAAGCTATTATTTATTACTATTATAAGTATTTGCGCGCACACACACACAGAGTCCTATTTATAATTTTAGCCAAAAGTTCTACCATGTGCCAGTGACTGTGCTAATGACCATATACACATTCTCATTTAATCCCTCAATTTGGAAAACCAGGTACACTTATTATCCCAAGTTCGCAGATCAAGTTGGCTTAGCAAGGTCAAGTGAATACTGAAGGCCATAAAGTGAATAATCAGAACTAAGAATTAAATCAACTGATAATCACCAAGCTCCTTTTATCATGTCTTTCTCTTTCCCAAAGCTTACCAAGAGCTTCTCTAATCACAGTCAACTCTGTTCACAGACTTCAAGGTAACCCAGCATTTAACTCCCCGGCTCTAGAGCTTCCGTGATGCCTGCTGTTAAGCTAAGTAAATCCAAAGGTTCTTTTTATTTTTTTATAAAGCTTGCTACATTTGATCTTCAAGTCTTCAAGAAATAAAACCCTTTATTTTTATAATGTATTTCCCCAGACTAATAATATCTGATTGAAAACAAAATAAAATTTATTGAATTTCAAATCTTGATTGAATAGAAACTACTTCTAGAAAATAATCAGAACTACATTTATTGAGCTCTTACTGCATCCAAGCTCAGTTCTAGGGCTTTAAACATATTAACCAATCAGGTTCTTGCAGCAATCCTATGAGGGTATTGTCATTAATTCTGTGTTCAGATGAGGAAATTGAGATGAGGCTCACAGCAGGGCTAATAAGAACAACTGGGATTTGAACCTAGGGCTATAACACTACCTATGATACCCCACATTTTTATTTCTACTACTATGCCGAGTCATTGCCACTATGAGTGGTATATAACCCAAGGTCTTTTAAAAAATTTACTGAGAAAACTTTTCTTAAGAAAAATATTAAGAAGAATAACAGTAATTTTGTAAGATGGACTATATATATATGTGTGTATATATGTGTGTGTGTGTATATATATATATATATGGTAGCAACATTTATATAAGTTTAGAATACCTAACTTTCAAGGAAAAACATGGTAGGGAAATCATATCTGCTACAGCTATTTGAACATGAAATATTTCTATACAACTACACAACTGTGTGTCTTATGTTAATCACTTTCAGTACATTGCTCCCATAAAGTTTCATTTGTTTTCAACCTGCCTCTTTTCCTGGCAGGTACACGTGATGACTAAACGTTCTCCTTTCCTACCTGTAAGAACAGAGTCTGGTGTTCTGCAAGCAACTGACACCTCATGAATGCCAGATAGCCAAGGTAAAAATAAAGGCACCACACAATGACTACTAGGACTATAACATGGCAACTCATAGGCTGTTTTTAAAATCATTAAGTAACATGCAAAATAATGGATGCTTTCAAAAAAATAAAACATGGACAAGATCAGAGACTCCAAAAATATGGTCATGCTCAAGAAGCACTAACCCAATGACGGCTGTCAACACAAACTGACATCACATGGACTGTCAACATTGGTTTTAATCTCTCCACCACTCCCAATTTGTAAAAGGCATCCCTGAAAGGGAATCAGCAACTGCTAGCCCCTGGATGCTGGCATCGCTAGCATATTCTCACCCTCCACCCTTTGCTGCAGAAGCATAGCCATAATAACTGGTGTGAGGGATTGCTGCTCGTGGCCAACCTAGCAACAAATTAAGGTTCCTGAACATCTCTAGGCTAACTTATCCTGACTTTATTTTACTAACTATATCTAAACTATACAGCTTTCTTTATTCATAAAATAAACTAGCACCCAAACAAAAAACATTCTTTCACATGCTGAAGGCTTCACTTTTCACCTAATCAGTACTACTGACCATACCACAGAAGCTTACACTTTTAAAAATGTTTATGCATAAGAAAGGACTGCACACCTGGATAGCCTCCTGAGACCCAACATCTCACTGTCAAGAGTGTTCCTGGGAAAGCAGAAACAAACATTACATGTGAAGAGAAACAAAGTAAGCAACATTGGAGGGTCATGTAAAAACCAACTATGGTTTAGAAAAAAGGGATTATTCAATCCAAAGGATAAGAATAATGCTTGGAACATTTCAAAACGAAAGACAACAGCAGGGGGAGACTTTTGGGTAGAAGAGTGAGGGAGAAGAATGCACTTCCAGAATGAAGAGAACATATCAACATTAATTTTTCTCAGACTCTTTAATATTAAAATAAATAAGGCAAAGACAGAACCATACTTAGGAGTCAAGTCAAATGGCACTTGGAAAACTTGGCCCTGACTCCTCCAGACAGGCTTAACCTAACTTACTAGGCTGCTGTGTTTGCCTGAATTTTGGAGAAGTCTATTTCATATTACCAAAACTTCTTCACATATCTACCTTCTAAAAGGCTCATTATGTTATTTCCTTTGTCATAGTCTAAAGTATAGGACTTCACTCAACTCATTAATGTCCCCTCAGGCCTGTATTAAAATCCGGGTATGATTTATATTTGTTCTTCTCTTGTTTTTCACTTTGTTATATAAAACACTTCCTAGGAAATCTGTTCATAAATAATACTTTTAGTCTGAAGTGGGATTTTATTATTTTAAGAACTTAATGCTCAGTTTTTTAAAGGTAGGTTTTAGAGTAATGTCTTTTATCTAATCTACTTGGGTTGTCCCACATATTACATGTCAGAGAAAGATAATTTTTAAGTATCTAGCCTGGGATAATGCATCTGTGGAACTGTATTCTTAGACACTTAACTAGTTTAAGACCTCTCTTTTCATTCAGTGTTGGCACTAACTGTACCATCACTTTTGCCTCCGTTACCTTCTTTTGCCTGAGAAGTTTTATCTTTGATTGGTGACTGATCTGGAAAACACAGGTGATGCTGTAGTAGAGTTATATAATTATACTCAAAGATGTTCTTGATTTGATGTCTCTGATCTGCTTTCACATTTTTCCTCCGTTGTCCCTGGTATAACAAGGAATTAAGAACTAGGAAGGATGAAATTCACAGGCCAGTAATGGAGGAGACTCACATCTCAGGGTACACCAATCAACTTAGTTACCATCGCATAAAATAGCAAACAAATTTATTTTCAAAGCTAAAAACGTTTTTCTCAAATGCTAGTTATAAGAGGGTAAGACAGGACAGCTTCTCTTTTCTAAATCACATTTTTTAATCCTCTCATCTTAGTGGATCTACTTATGCATGGACAGAATTGTATCAATAGTTACTAATAACTTCTTCATTCAACTTTGAATCTGTCACACCCTGCTATTATTAGTGACTAGCTTATTCTCTGTCTAAGGTATCATCAACTGGACTGACTGCTGCTAAAAAGATGGTGAGAGAGTTAAGGCTGAGGGAGAATACAGTATTCCACAAAGATCAAGCCAGAGAAACTCCACAAAGAGCTGGTTTTGCATGATTCTTTATAGAAATTCAGCCTTAGAATTTCACAGTAAGGAATGCTTCCATAAAACCCATGAGAAAAAGAAAGGGTTAGGGAAGTTGAAAGGTTAGAAAGAGAAGAAAACCAAACATCTAGCTTAACATTTTATAAACTATAAGAAGTCATGGCTTTTTTTTTTTTTACAATCTGACATCCTTAAAATGGCAAATAAAGATCAGATTAACAAGGAAAAACAAAGAATAGTAAGAGTAATGACTTACTTCATTGCAGTGCTATACTAAATTTTTTTAACTCACCATGAAAAATTACCTAAATAGGATTTAAGTGGCATTATTAAAACACATTAAAACAAAATAACCTGGTAACAAAAAGAACATGTTTTGCCAGCCTATATAAATAGCTGTCATTTTTATCTATATCATCTAAAAGCAATAGGCTACTTGCACAAAAGGAAGTGCTAATCATACTAATTTACAAATAATTCTAAAAGAAGACGTTATCAAATATTTAAAGCTTATAAAAGAATTCATACTTGATAGCTTAAAAGGACATTTTTCTGTGCTTATCTAAAACAAAATATACAGCAACTGAAAAGATTTCTCCAGTTATAAGAAGAGTATATACCTTTTTCTTTTGGCACTACCAGTATCAGAGGTGGCTGAAGAAATCATGCTGTCTCCATCCTCAATGTCGTCTCTCCTGGCAAGTTCCTTCTTCTTTGCCTAAAACGGAGCAGATCCTGAAGTCAAGTACTCTGCTGAGCACTCCTAGAATATATGAATATTAAAGAGCTAGACATACAGATTCACCTAGAAAGATGCAACCACACGTAGGATGCATAAAATTAAAGTCCTTAAACATTTTCAATAACCCAATTTAACAAAAAGCTGCATGACAAAAAAGTAGGTTAAAAACATGGATCCAGAGAATTGAGGAATCAAGACTAGCTAAACTGAACCTAATATGACAAAGGGCACCAACTTGTTAAAAGCACTGATACAAGTTAAAATGATAGGGGCATCTTGCTCTGGTGGCCATATTTAATATAAGTAAAAACTCAAAGATGGCCTTTCGTCCCTTTACTTCTTAAGCAATAGTGTAGCTAAGAAGAAAGTTTTATGTGAGAAATGAAAGATCTACTCTTCAACATATACATATTTAAGACTTTCTGCCAAACACAGATGAAAGCCAAACCACAGCAGACTTGAGGAATATATATAGAGTACTGAAAAGAAAATACTTCAAATCCATAGCACTGGTTACAGTGCTGAGCATACAAAAAGATTCTATGGGTGATCTAAAATTGCTTTTGCTGCTTCCTTGCTGAGACTCATTTTCTAGAAAGATTCTACCAAAAACTGACAAGCAGACACAATTTTTATTTCATATCTATGCTACTTTGTCTCAAAATCCCTAGATGACTCAAGACCTCAGTTACCCTCCAAGGTATGCGCTCGAAAAGGATCTCATAAACTCATGGGCACTGTACAATGATTAATTAGCCTTATGATGCCCTTTCTCCTGGGACCAACGATAACTCAAGAGACAAAGTCTAGAACCAAAGAAATAAAATCTAAATCACAGAATATCACCTGTAATTGAGAGAAAACTTCCTGAGAACCCTAAAATCACTCCCAGAGACAAATCCCTGCTTCTTCTACTCACAAAGCTAACCCAATCTAAACTATTATTTCTACTATACATAGTCCTGATGACTCTAAAAAAATATTCAGCAATACTGTGGTTGAAATAAATGATGTGATCTCGCTGGGAAAATCATAAATATTAAAAGAACATTCTAAAAATGTGTAGAATTATTTCAGTTAAACAACTTAGCAAAACTAAGATATCATACCTGCATGACTTGCTGCAATTTTAGAACTCGCTTGTAAATGGCTGAATTGGGAACATTATAACGTTTGGCATTTTCAAACATTAAGTTCAGATCACACTCCAAATGATCCAAAGTTTCATATTCTTGGTTCTTTAGCTTTGTTCTGTGGAAGACAAACATGACTAGAATTTTTCCATTATGGAGATTATGAAATATCCTTCCCTAAAGTTCAGTGCAAAAATCCTGATAAGCACTAGATCATATCTTTACTAGTGACATTGTCAAGATATAAAGCGAGGAGGGAAAAGTATATTTAGTCAACATGACAGTTTAACTAAAAATCCAAGAGAACTAAAACATTCTAGGAAGTAATAAGAAGACCTAGTAAAGTGGTCAATTCAAAGCAAATATACTAGCAAAAATCCTGTTACTGACTAACATGCAAACTCTAGAAATAGACAAAAAATCAGGAAGGTTTAAACCAGTGGTTTTTTTTTTTTAGTTAGAGGAGGGGAAGCAGAGACAGACTTCCACATGTGCCCCAACCAGAATCCACCCGGCAAACCCTCTAGGAGGCAATGCTCTGCCTATCCGGGGCTGCTGCTCCTTTGCAACCGGAGCCATTTTAGCTACTGAGGAGGAGGCCATGGAGCCATCCTCAGTGCCTGGGACCAACTTGCTCTAATTGACCCTTGGCTGGAGGAGGGGAGGAGAAGAGAGAGAAAAAAAGAGAGAAAGGAGGGGTGGAAAAGCAGATGGGTGCTTCTCCTGTGTGCCCTGACTGGGAATTGAACCTAGGACATCCACACACAGGGCCAACACTCTTACCACTAAGCCAAGCGGCCAGAGCTAAAACAGTGTTTTTCAACTGTTTTCAACTAGTCCACCAGAAATTTCGTGCCAGTCCATGAGAGTTAACCAACCTAATGCTATATGAAAACTATGGAGTCTATAATCATTGGGTCTATAATCAATGCCCACAAAGAACAGAGAACCCAAGCCTGTAAATGATAATGCATATTTATCAGACTGATGTTAATTAAGGATAGTGGGTCAAGGAAAGGGCAGAATGGAAAATAAAAGATGGTACCACACTGTTCAGCTTCTACCCACTCTTCCATTTTCGTTGCTTTTGATGACACTCAACTATCTTCTTTCTACCAACACATCTTCCTAGGATTGTGTAGTATAATACAGTAGCCAATAACTAGACGTGGCTATTTACATCACAATGAAATTAAATATAATTTTGGCCCTGGCCAGGCATCTCAGTGGATAAAGTATCGACTTGGTATGCCAGAGGTCAGATTTGACCCACAGTCAAGGCACATACAAGGAGCAATCAATGAGTACCCTATTATATAGAACTAAGTGAAACAAGTTGATGTCTCACTCTCTCTCTCTTTCCCCCTTTCCCCATTTCTCTATCTCAGTCAATGGCAAATTATTTAAAAATTAAATAAAATTTATAATCTAGTTCCTTAGTCCCACTAGCCAAGCAAGTACTTAACTGTCACATGTAACTAGTGGCTACCATAATGGACAACACAAATCTAGATTTTCCTGTTGGTTAATGTAGAGCACAATGGAAGGTAGCCCAGCTCCTTGAGGTACCAGCACGTGTCCTTGGAAAGAAGGCAGATTACACGTCCTAAAAATTGATATTTCAGAATCCTAGTGTGCTACCAGCTAGACCTCAGCCACTTCTCTATTCCTCAGACTCCCCTATAATGTGTGCCAGATAACTACCCAAGTAAAGTTCAAAAGGGGGTAAAGATGCAGAATTACTCAACAAAGTTTATATCAGAAAAGTCTAACTTGAAAGAAAGTTGTGGTCAGGTGAATGAGCTGGCTGAACTAAATTAATGAAACTGAATTTTTCTTAAAAAGACTGTGGGGAAAAAAGCTATTAATGACAAATGTTGTTCACTTAAAACCTCTCAACATCTACAAGATTGTCATCATCTTTTCTAAGGCAAATAAAATAAAAAACAAATTGATAGGCTCTTTTCTTTTTTTTTACAGGGACAGAGAGAAAGTCAGAGAGAGGGATAGATAGGGACAGACAGACAGGAACGAAGAGAGATGAGAAGCATCAATCATTAGATTTTCTTTGCCGTTGCGACACCTTAGTTGTTCATTGATTGCTTTCTCACATGTGCCTTGACCGCGGGCCTTCAGCAGACCGAGCAACCCCTTGCTTGAGCCAGCGACCTTGGGTCCAAGCTGGCAAGCTTTTGCCCAAGCCAGATGGGTCTGCGCTCAAGCTGGCAACCTCAAGGTCTCGAACCTGGGTCCTCCACATCCAGTCCGACACTTTATCCACTGTGCCACCGCCTGGTCAGGCGATAGGCTATATTCTTATGAATGGCAACCTTAATATCCATGTTATTTTAAGCAGGCCAAATGAGCTCTGACTTTCTATATCCTACTGTAAAACCTCCAAAGTCTGGATTAAATAAAAACACTATAAACATACTGATCAAATAATAAAAATAGAAGTTAAGAAAGTAAACCCATAAAACATACATTGTTTAAACAATTTTATTTCCTAGAATTCAGCAAATACAAGGATTTTAATTGCTACTGTTTGGAAGGTTAGCTATCAGCTTAATCTGACTTTGCCCAGTTAAGATTATTTTTACCTGTTTCTTGCCTCTATCTGGGTACATTGCCAAACCTAACCCATATGTGGAAGTTCCAAAACATCATATTTTATAATATTACTTATTTTCTACTATTTTTAATGATACGATGGTGGTTTAAGTATTGTCCTGCTGAATTCCTGATTTCTTTAACATCTTCTAAACAGAAAAGGGAAACCAAGACAAACCATCTTTCAGTTATTATTTCAGCGAATGAATTCTCTAAGAGCAATCTAAACTTATTCTAGGAGGAAGGGAGGTTTAATTATAGATACAAACTTTAAATACAGATAAATTATTATAATTAAAATATCAACAAAATGTATAGAAAAAAATTTGTATGTACTTTGTTCAGTTATAAGAAAATGAACATTTTAAACTTGAGCTGCATGACATTTTATAATCTATAATCTGACACAAAAAAAAGTCTAGATGGAACACCTTTCATCAATTTGCTTCTTGACTTTCTTGCAGTACAAAGAAAATCATCAGTATTTAATCAAATTTATTTCTCACAATAGAAGTGATATTCAAGTATAGACATGAGAAAAACATTTTTACTTTTAATATCCTTATCCATTTTAGAAAGAAAGATATTTATTATAATTTTGATTTTTTTTGAGAGAAGAAGGAAAAGAAAGAGACAAGAATATCAAGTTCCTCTTGTATGTGCCCTGACCAGGGAATTGAAGTGGCAATCTCTGCGCTCCAGGACGACTCTGAGCTCCAACCGAGCTACCTAGCCAGGGCAGGAAAAAAAGATATATATGCAGACTCGACTACAAGAAAATGGATTTATACTAAGTACTGTAGAATATTTCTTACCTGATCTGTTGTAGTGATATGGGCATTTTAATTTGCTGATAATAATCAGGGTATTTTTTCTTTGAGGGCAAATGGAAAAATGGTTCAGCTATTAGCTGCCCTTGGTTATTCCGACAGCTCCTAACTGTGTCATAAAGCTGATAAAAAGGATTTGAAATGTCCATAAATGAAGTAATGCTCTCTGCTTCTGACTCTCCTTCTTCATAACGTGCAGCTAGAAAGACAAAAAAAGTATTTATAAGGAAAAGAACCATACTTTGAAAAGCCCTTTTCACAACCTTCCAGGTTAAGCTATATATTTGAGAATACCTATTTTAAAAGAACAATCTCTAGCCTTCACTAAAAATGATGTTAGTAATGCTTAATATAATTGTATGTTTGCTTAGAGAAATGTTATAAAGATATAGATTTTTACATAAAGTTATGCTGCTTTATGTTATGAAATTTCTCTTTTTAAAATGTGTCTTTAGAGAATCCTTGCTCTGTGTGCTTTGCCAAGAAAAGAAACAAGTAGTCTTTCGTAGTTTTCAGGACTAAAATGTAAAAGTTAAAACTATAAAATTATTGCATGACCAGGGTGATGCAGTAGACAAAGCACTGACGTGGGACGCTGAGGTCCCAAGTTCAAAACCCCAAGGTTGCCAGCTTGAGCGAAGGGTCACTGCTGGCTTGAGCAAGGGGTCACTGACTCGGCTGGAGCCCCCCAGTCAAGGCATGAATAAGAAGCAATCAATGAACAACTAAAGTGCCACAAAGACAAGTTGATGCTTCTCATCTCTCTCCCTTTCTGTCTGTCTCTTGCTAAAAACACAAACAAACAAAACCTAAAAAATTCTTAGGAGAAAATGTAGGTGTAAATCTTCATGAGCCTGGATTAGGTAATTGGCACCTACTTGTTTTTCTTCATAGCTGAAGTGACTAAAGGATAATCCTTTTGTGACAACAGTACTATATATTTATTAGAAAAAAGGCAATAAATACCGTTTAGGAATTTTGTTAATGTGTGGTTTTCCATCAACTTGCTATGTTATTATAAGGTTAATGAAGTAACCAAACATAAGAAGGAAACCTAAACTTAACATTTGTGTCACTTTTTTTTTTTTTTTTACAGGGATAGAGAGAGAGTCAGAGAGAGGGACAGATAGGGACAGACAGACAGAAACAGAGAGAGGTGAGAAGCATCAATCATTAGTTTTTCGTTGCTGTTGCGACACCTTAGTTGTCATTGATTGCTTTCTCACACGTGCCTTGACCGCGGGCCTTCAGCAGACTGAGCCACCCCTTGCTGGAGCCAGCGACCTTGGGTCCAAGCTGGCGAGCTTTTGCTCAAGCCAGATGGGCCCGCGCTCAAGCTGGCGACCTCGGGGTCTCGAACCTGGGTCTTCCGCATCCCAGTCCGACGCTCTATCCACTGTGCCACCACCTGGTCAGGCATGTGTGTCACTTTTATAATCAGCAAAACACAAACCTAATGAAGAGAAAAATTTTCTTTCAGTTTTTGATAAGACCAGACCTAATATAAATTTACAAGTTTAATTTTATAGGTAAGTATCAAAAAATTAAACTCATACTCTAATAAGTAGTATGAAATTTTTATAAAAGATTTAGTATAATGTAACAAATAGCTGGTAAAATCTGTTGTATCAAACTTGGTTAAATCGAAAGATATGCCATAATAACTTCGTGAAACAAATTTTATCTCTCTCTATAAAAAACTACAGTAAAATAAAAACATTATATCACACTAAAGAGAATGAAATCAAATATACCTCTACAGCTATTCTTTAGGTTGCTATTTAACAAATTGTGTACTTTTACATAGATTTTTAGTGCCTGATGCCCTTTGTTCCATTTGTTTAAATAACAATTTACCATGCTACTCTGAGTACAATTTCTATGTATCTTTAAATCATAAACTCTAGCTGAGAAGAAATTATAGCCTACTGAAACTTTAAGTCGATAACCTGGAAATCTAAAAACATGTGAATGTCTTCCTGGGAATTCCTGATGATGTCATTAGTCTCACTATCACAAGTTTGAAACCAGGATCTGCTACTGCCATCAAACCAACATGTTTTGAAAGAGGTTACCTATTTTTCAAATACAAACTTTAACACAAAATAAAGCAATAAGCTTTGATAAGTCTGCCAACCAAAGAGTGAAATAAAAATTCAACAAAACAGCATGTACTCCCAAAACTAACAAACTCCCAGGAAGACCAAAGTTATCACAATTTTCTTTAACTGGAAGGACCCACTAAGAAGGCACTGTACTAGGCACAACCTAATGCCTACCAGCTAAAGCAGCATCCTCTTCACTTTCTGAGCCATACTGAAGTGCCATGGTAATTGCTGATAAACGACCCCCTTGGACTGCTCTTTTATTACTACAAAGAAAAACAAACAATTAGAAGGCATGGAAAGATGTTATAATAACTTGGTTAATTTATAGGACTTAGGAACTGCTAACAAAGCATTCAAAGAAAATGAATTTCTATTCAACTGCTTCGTCAGTTTATCTTTGTAATTTTCTATTCCCCATAATCAATTTAATTCAGTACCAATATTTTTCTCTTAGAAAAGAGGAAGTGGTGGTAGAAAGCCTTCAGTACGCAACTTGCAATTTATTTTCAACATAAATGCGATACTAGTCCTTTATTTTATGAAAAACAAATATTCATTCATAATTACTGGTCAATTCTCTTTAAGATGCTCATATTTTACAGTGAACACAAAACCTTTTAGATTTTACCACATATTTTACTGGTAATATTAAATATACTTGACAAACAACTTTACTTTAAGCAATTTCTAAGAGATGAAATCAGGTCTACTGTAGTATCTCAATATATATATATATTTTAAGATTTCTTATTTATTCACTTTTTAGAGTGGAGAGAAAGAAACAGAGAGAGAGAGAGAGAGAAGCAGGGGAGGAGCAGGAAGCATCGACACTCATATGTGCCTTGACCGGGCAAGCCCAGGGTTTTGAACTGGCGACCTCAGTGTTTCAGATTGACACTTTTATCCACTGCACCATGACAGATCAGGCCCAATCTCTTAAGTAAAGTACTTGATAACAAATTCTCATAATAACCCAACTATATGCAAAAATATTACTTCAATATATCCATCAAGCAAACACTAGGATACCTATCCTCCTACACATGGGTCAGCTCTCAGACCAAACACACTGACTCTCACCGGTAATACTTGCTAGCAGGATTTCTCTCTTCACCAAGGCTGCTTTTACTGTGTGAGGAACCCGTCAGCCTGGCTGCAGCCAAATTTGATGAAGTCCTATGCAGAGATAAAATAAATAAAATAAAAAGACAAAAGAAAAATCTCAAGAGAATTGACAGCCAAAATCAGAATGCTGGGTAAACAAATATAACAACAAAATTTTCTTCTTCTTTTCTAAATAGATATGCTCAAATATTTCTGAGCCTCCACTGTGCAGCAGGCTTTGCTCAAAAATCTGGGGAGTGAACCTGGGCTGGTAATAGAGAGCTTCTGGTCACTAAAGTGATCAGAGGGTCTGGTAACAAATATCAGGGTCAGAAGAAAGCTTCAAAAGTAGCCACTTAACCTTTCCATTTCAGGTAGGAGGAAATAGAATCCCAGAAATAAGATATGTTCAGTCACAGTCCTAGCATAAGGAAAAGCCAGGATGAGACTGTAGATCTTCTGACACCTGGCTAAATAATCTTACTGTAAATATAAACATATACTACTATATATTAAATACAAATATCATAAAATTATCTGCATTTTATATAATATCCAGTATATGTTGTCAAATTATATACAACCATATATATAATTTATATAAAGCAGTAAAAGCATATAGTGATGCTAAATCTTAAAAATTATTTTTTTTAAATAAAACCTTTCAGCTGTAATGAAGGTGCTGGGTAAGAGTTATCCTACTCTCTTCAGGATCGCATTACCAAATCTAAACAGTCTTGAAATGCAAAATTTTTCTTGTTCTCCACTGTGTTGACTAGCTAGAAAATTTTGCAAATAATAAAAGCACAAGGATTTTAAACATTTTTACCTCATTCGAAGGCTTGATTTAGCCATTTCATGTTCAATTTCTGCCTTTTTCATATAAAATATTTTTTTAATAGAATTTGCATCCTGTCAAGACAAAATTACTTGGCTTACAAAAAGTACAGAAAAACGACAGCTTCATATGCTCTCGATCATGCACTGTGCACTTTCTATGACATTCCTTTCATATGGAGTTTCTATTCAATAGTTACAAAGCTACATCCTCTAACCTTTCCACAAGCTTCTAAAACATCTTCATGATTAAATATAAGTTAAAAGTCTCCTAGCTCTTTCACAATTAGTCAACTAACATATAGACAAAGATCTAATGATGAACAAGGAAAAATAATGGTGAAAATACAATGAACTGTATCTGTGTATACTGACCTAAAAATTTTAAGAAAGATACATTTCTAAGATTAAAGACTATGCACTGAAATAATGAATGTACTCACATAAATTAATACCACACTAATGTATCAAACAAAAAGCTTTCTATAATTTAGTTTAGGGAAAATAAACACACTAAAAAGTTCTTTTTTTTTTACAGGGACAGAGAGAGAGTCAGAGAGAGGAATAGATAGGGATAGACAGATAGGAACGGAGAGAGGTGAGAAGCATCAATCATTAGTTTTTCTTTGCCATCACAACATCTTAATTGTTCATTGATTGCTTTCTCACATGTGCCTTGACCACAGGCCTTCAGCAGACCGAGTAACCCCTTGCTGGACCCAGCGACGTTGGGTCCAAGCTGACGAGCTTTTTTTGCTCAAGCCAGATCGGCCCCGCACTCAAGCTGGCGAGCTCAGGGTCTTGAACCTGGGTCTTTCACATCCCAGTCCGACGCTCTATCCACTGTGCCACCGCCTGGTCAGGCAAAAGTAAAGTTCTTAACTGCATCAACAATTGGCACTAAACTACAGTGTGTCCGTAAAATCATGGTGCACTTTTGACCCGTGATCAGTCAAAAGTGTACCATGACTTTACGGACACACTGTACTAATACGTCCTATCAAGGACTAAGAATAAAAGGACTTCATAGTTCATTCCTGATTTCCACTTACTGTTTCTTAAAAGATGAAAAAAATAAAAGTTGAAATTTACTATCAAAAGTGATTATATTTGACTCAGCATTTTGAAAGTCTATATATTTTATTCCCAAAATATTTTCTGAGCATCCTGTGCTGAATACCCAATGATATATATTTTTTCCAAGTGTGGGGGTTGGGAGGACAGAGAGATGAGAAGCATCCACCTGTAGTTGCATTATTTTAGTTGCTCATTGGCTGCTTTTCATATCATGACCAGGGGCTCAAGCCGAGCCAGTGATCCTTGTTCAAGCCAGCAACCACAGGCTTCAAGCCAGAGAGACCTTTAGGCTCAAGCCAGTGAGCCTGCACTCAAGCCCATGACCTTGTGGTTTCAAACCTGGGACTTCAGCATCTCAGGTCGATGCTCTATCCACTATACCACCACTGGTCAGGCACCAATGATACATTATAAATTCAAGAAATTTTTACAAAAAAAACCTGTTCATTACAGGACTATAAAACTTCTACGAGGAACTGCAGAGCAACAAGATAGTCATTTTATATTGTGTATTATACTACACAGAGTGCTTTTTTTATTTAAGAGTTTAAGTGCAGGGACTAAATCAATATTTAACTAAAAAGAGGATCAAAAACAAATCTTGTCTAGCAAAGACAGAGATATACATGAATAGGATAGAACTGAATCCAGAAATACATCCATACATGTATGTATAGTCAACTGATTTTCAACAAGGGTGTCAAGACAATTCAATGGGGAAAGAACAGTCTCACACATGTAAAAGAATAAATGTGGGCCTGACTAGGTGGTGGTATAGTGGACAGAGCGTCGGACTGGGACACAGAAGACTCAGGTTTGAAACCCTGAGGTTGCTGGCTTGAGCGCGGGCTCATCGGCTTGAGCGTGGGGTCATTGGCTTGAGTGTGAGATCACAGACATGACCCCATGGTCACTGGTTTGAGCCCAAAGGTCACTGGCTTGAAGCCCAAGGTCACTGCCTTGAGCACAAGGTTGCCGGCTTGAGCGAGGGGTCACTCGATCTGCTGTAGCCCCCCAGTCAAAGCACATAAGAGAAAGCAATCAATGACAATTAAGGTGCTACAATGAAAAATTGATGCTTGTCATCTCTTTCCTTTCCTGCCTGTCTGTCCCTCTCTCACTTAAAAAAAAAAAAAAAGATCAGACTAAATATAAAAGCTAAAACTATAAAATTCCTGGAAGAAAACACAGGTGTTAATCTTTGTGGCCTTGGATTAGGTAATGGTTTCTTTCTTTTTTTAAAAATCTCACATCAATTTAATTTTTTTCTTAATATTCTGTATTAATTTCAGGTATATAGTGTTTAGACAATCACATGATTTACAGTGTTTCCCCTAATATTTCCAGTACCCACCTGGCACCATACATATTACAATATTGGTAATGGTTTCGTGATGACATGAAAAGCACAAGTAACCAAAGGAAAAAAAACAAATTGGACTTACTAAAATGAAAAATGTTTCTGCATAAAATGAAACTACCATAAAAGTGAAAAGATAATAAATAGAATGGAAGAAAATATTTGAAAATCATATATCTAGTCTAGACTATCTTAAAAATTCTAACTCAACAATAAAAACACAGTTAACCCAGGCATTGGCCAGTTGGCTCAGTGGTAGAGCATTGGCCTGGCACGTGGATGTCCTGGGTTTGATTCCTGGTCAGAACACACAGGAAAAGTGCCCATCTGCTTCTCCACAGCCTCTCCCTCTCATTTTTTCCTATCTCGCTCTTCTCCCCTCCTTCAGCCATGCTCAATTGGAGAGAGTTGACCCCAGGCACTGAGGATGGCTTCATGGCCTCCGCCTCAGGTGCTAAAAAAATGGCTCTGGATGCATCAGAGCAAGGGCCCCAGATGGGCAGAGCATTGACAGGTGGATCCTGGTCAGGGCGCATGCGGGAGTCTGTCTCTGCCTCTCCATCCTCTCACTAAAACAATTTAATTTTTAAAATTAAAAAATGGGCTAAGAATCCAAACAGATATTTTCCCAAAGACAAATGTCTCTATCACCAATCATTAGGGAAACACTAATCAAAACCACAATAAGTTCACAAAACCTGACCAGGTGGTGGCACAGTGGATAGAGTGTTGGACTGGGATGCGGAAGGACCCAGGTTCAAGACCCCGAGGTTGCCAGCTTGAGTGCGGGCTCATGTGGTTTGAGCTAAAGCTCACCAGCTTGGACCCAAGGTTGCTGGCTCCAGCAAGGGGTTACTCGGTCTGCTGAAGGCCCGCGGTCATGAGAAAGCAATCAATGAACAACTAAGGTGTCGCAACAAAAAAACTGATGATTAATGCTTCTCATCTCTCTCCTTTCCTGTCTGTCTATCCCTATCTATCCCTTTCTCTGACTCTCTCTCTCTGTCTTGGTTAAAAAAAAACCACAGTAAGATACTATTTCATACTCACTAAAATGGCTATAATAAAAATAAAAACAAAAATGGAAAACAAGTGTTGGTGATGAGGAGAAATTATACTTCCTCATTGCATGAATGGAAAAATGATGTAGCTGCTTTGTAAAAGTATTTGGTGGGTCTTCAATGTTACTATATAGCAGTGGTTCTTAACCTGGGTTCTATTGAACCCTAGGGGTTCGATGAGTCGGTCTCAGGGGTTCGGAGAAGCCTCTGCCGTGGAGGCCAGAATAAAGTAATACCGTAATTTGTTGTGAGTTCATGCACTTTGTTGGTTTTGTTCTTTGAGCAAGGTGATGTTCATGCACGGCTCATTTTGTGCACCAGTAAAAAAACATATACCTATGTCTTGAATTTGGAAAAAAAAAATCATATTTTATTTATCACTAAAGAAGGGTTCGGTGAATGCGCACATGAAACTGGTGGGTTCGGTACCTCAGAAAAGGTTAAGAACCACTGACTTAGACCTTGAAAACATTATATAAGTGAAAGAAGAGATTCACAAAGGATGACATATTATGATTCCATTTATATAAAATGTCCAAACTAGGCTAATTCAGAGAGACAGAAAGTAGACTGGTGGTTGCCTATGATTGGGGAGGCTGGAGGAAAATGTAAATTGACTGCTAACCGATTGTGGTGATGAATGCAGAACTCTGTGAATACACTAAAAGCCATTAAATTGTATTCTTTGGGTGAAATGTACAGATGTGAATGTTATCTCAATAAATTTGTTATATATACATTATCAGCTCTAAATTAAAGTATCTACTCTCATTAATGAAAGCAATAATTGACCCAAAAAAACTAACCTTGAATACTTGAGAACCAGGCTCATTATAAGTTTTGGCATTTTTTGCTAGGAGATCTATATCTTTGGCCATTGCATGAATACTCTTGTAGTTTCCATTCTATAGTAAACAACAAAATATACAAGTTCCTCTTACTGAAAGTTAATCAGTATGACCTTTAAAGAAAAAGGACTCCACATATTTTTTAATTGTCACCATATTACAAGACTTTATTCGAAAGTACACATGAACAATATGTAGTCATTTTCTCTTTTATAATCTACTAATATTGTCCATTTACAAACAAGTTTTTGACATAAATAACAAAACCAGAGCTAAATTATTTTTCAGAAAAACAACTTACATTTAAAAAAAAAATCAAGTAGAAATTGCTTTACTAAGCAAACACATAGTGTTTACTTAGGTGCCAAGTACCGTTCTAAAGTGCTTCATTAATACTAATTCATTAAGGTGGACTTAAAAGTGTGAAGTAAAACTCCTCTAATTTTATGGACCACTTTGGATAAAATAAAAGGTCAGTCTTACCGTTTTGTGAGTACCCATGTCTTAAAGCTTATTCAATCCAAAATAACCCAAAAGACTCATAATTGTCTCAATTTACAAAGGAAAGAAAGGAGAGAGATACTCTATTCAAAAGGTATATACGAGGAGATAGAAATGAACAAACATGGGGAAAGCAAAATAAAAAGAATGGAGGGTGGGGAAGAGTAGAACCATGACCACAGGCTGCATAGGTAGGGTAGGGAAAATGAGGCAGAGGCCAGAGAGATAGGCAAAGCAGAAGAGGTAGTTATCTGACATGCAGGGATACCAAACAACTGAGTACCCTTTATATAACCTCAAACAGGTGGTAGGAAAGGACCTACTTTCCACAATAAAGGGTAGAAGTGGGAAGATGGTAGCTTTGCGAGCAGCCTGGCAGCCAGGACAAGGGGAGATAATTCATGCTTGAGTCTTGAGGGACTAAAAACAACAGCAAGGAAATGGAAGGAATGCATTCCTAACTCCCACAGGAAAGTAGAGCCTAGGAGTGGAGCAGCAGGTCTCCAGGGCCCACACTGGCAAGACAGTGGTAACAGCAATGGCACCAGAGACCGTGTATAACCTCAGCTGTGCCATGACGGCCCTGAGTTCTATTTCCCAGAGTTCTCCCACTTTCCTTCTCAATGATTTCATAAGCTATCCAATACCCTTTTTATGGGTTCCCTTTCTGCCTAAATTAGTCAGAACAGGTTCTTGTTGGACTGTTATAAGGAGCTGCGACTTATTTCAGCAGGCATTAGAAAACTAGCAACAGTCTCTGGGTAGTGGAATAGCAGGAAGAAAGTTAGCATCAGGAAGCAATATGAGGAAAGGACTAGAACTTATCATCAGAGAGGGAGGAAAGACTATTATAATTACTCAGACATAAAAGATCAAGGATCTTGATTAGGGTGATGGTGAAAGAAGCTGCTTCTGTGGGGCTTTTGGAAGGAAAGAAGGACAAGAGAAGATAAGAGGTCATAGAGAAGACGAAGGCTAAGGTAGGGGTGTTTAAAGATACAACTTGATTTTTAGTATTATGAAAACATCTCGCCCCTACATAGCTGTTAGGAACCACAGGGATTCAGGTTATGGGAGACTAAGTCACTCCCAGTAGCACCTTTTAGGTTGCTTGAAAAACCAGGTAATACTTAGGAAATCTGTCATAATATTTCATGTAAATGTTTCTATGGTACTAGCAATTACTATCCAGTTACTATTTCCTATTCTTTTAGAATTTAAAGCCAAGGAAGTTTCTCCTTCCTGGAAAATCACTGAGCTTTCAGGCTCATTTCCCAATGATACTATATGGCAGATAAAATTTCCCTTTTTTGTTTTATCTGTTAGGAGCCCAACCTTCCTTACTCTGGGAGGATCAGTAACTCACAATGACCACAGCCACATCTATAGGTCCTGTGAGAGATGCCTCACATAATTATCACTGACCTTTACAACTTGACAAAACAGTAATACTACACTCAGCATACAGCAGAGGAAGTGGGCAGGTCGCGTGACCAAAATGACATATCTAATAAGCAGAGCTAAAAAAACAGACCATGTCAGTACAAATGCTAAAAACTAGATTTTTGGTATAATTGAGCTCATTCCTCCTATACTGTCTCTAACCTCTGAACATCAAATTTTAATTCTCATTCATTTCCATTTGCTCAATTAATATTTAATATTTAGTAAGCTCCTATTCTATGGAGAGGAAGTAACAGTATAGGTGTTAAAAGAACAGACTCTGGAGACAAACTTCCTGGATTCAAATCCTAACTCTTCTCCTTACTAGCTGATGACTTGGACATGTGATTTACCATCTTTGTTGTACTTCAGTTTTCTCATCTCTAAAATGGGAATGATAGTATCTACCTCATGGAGTTGTCAGAATTAACTAACATACATAAAATAGAACAGGCACCTAGCAATTCCAGGTGCCTGTCACTGTTAGAAGATATAGGGAGATGTACTCAAAGAGAACAAAGTCTCTATTTTCATTGACCTTATATTCTGACAATCTGTTGTGGGTAATTTTTATTCTGATATATCCTAAAACTATTTGGAAGTAGATAAAAATAAACAAAGCTTTTATTGCCAGTGTCCTTTTCACAATTAAAAATACCCATGACCAAAGCTTTTTCAATATTGTCCTAAGAGCAAGATATAATATGCCAATGAAAATTTTACTTTTCTTCCTACAGAAAAAATGCAAAAGAGATGCTATGCTGCTTCCTTCAAAGCTATAATCAGTAACTCCACTCATAATTGTTCACATTATGTTAATGTAATAACCCCTTACAGAGACATCTGCTTCTCTGTTTTCTAAAAACCTGTAAGAAAGACCTCAGGCTAATCTACCCTAAACCACACATATGATTATATACTGTCATCTTCATACCTGTATCCTCTGGGCAATGGTCTTGAGATCTATAGGTTCCTTAATTATTGCATAATAGTCTGGATATTGCTGAAAGACAAAAAGCCAGCATGCTTAATAGGTACAAATATCCAGCCAAAGAGAAAACAAGGAAGCACACTAACGCTGACAATTTTCATCAATTGAGCAGCTTTGTAAGATTCAAAACCAAAAACACAGCTGTATAGCACACTGTTTGCTACATTTAAATCAGAAAGAATTTGAGTTTAACAAGCTTCATGAAATTCCCAACAGCATGTTGTAGGAGCTTATAGTTAGTATTTGGCAGTTATCATTACATAAGTAATAACTACCACTTAATTTTTTTAAAATTCTAAATTCAGGGTAACAAATTAAATTTAAGGTCCCAAGATATCCATGTCTAGAAATAAAGTAATGTTTTTGAAGGGCTTATTAATTTTGCAATCTAAATAACACAATATATCTTATTTCATATAAAATTCTTAAGGATCTATAAAAAGTCAGGTTGCAAGATTTGTTAGTTTCATATTTAACAATGCTTTCTCATTTTAAATGAAACTATATTCAAGAAACAAAGCAAACTTCTGATGTATCAAATATTAGTTTACCGTAATACTTTAACCCTTTGAGTAGTGAGTTATTTTCATGCTTGCTGACGCCCAGGAATGAGTTTTTTTCAAACCATGAAATTAGTTCCAGTTCCAGTTTTATTAACTTAGAATCATGTTTGTTTGATAACCAATTTATGGAAACAGGAAGAACATACATTTGCCCTTTTTTAATGTTGTGTTACACATTTTTTAAATAAAAATTTTTGTATGCTCACACTCTAGATGATCAGGAGGCACGAGGACGTACATGAACGTTCATGCTGCTCAGAGGGTTAAAGTTAAACATGTGAGAAGAACACTCTTGAAGGCTTTCACAATCCTAGAGCGTATGCACGGCTCTGAGTCTTTCCTTGGAGAAAATAATTGAATAATTGAGGCTGACCAAAAATCAAAAGTTGGTCTTCTCAAGTGGGAGAGGAAGTCAGACTGGGCTCTCCAGGCTCTTCCTACCTGTTCAAATCCTGGAGCCCAAACAAAAAGCAGAAGGCTATAGGTTTCACTAGGCAAAAGGGATGATCTCAGTTATGCTTCATCTTATCTGATCCCTCAGCTTACCCTTCTATTTTCTTAATCTTACTACTCCTTTCTTTGTTTGGATCAAACTCCCTTTCCTGTACACTGTCTTCTCCGATTCTACTTATGAAAAAAGTTTAGAGACAAATTACTGCAAAGCCACACAAGCTGGTTAAACCAAGTCAGTGGCCCACATATTCCCAACCTACCTCTCCACTTAGCCAGTTCCACTTTGAAAGGATTCATAAAGGAAAGGTAAAAACTCTCTTCCTTGTTGTCTCTTTTGAATCGTTATACCCTGAGGGACCACTGGGAAGCTGCTTCCCCAACCAACTCCTGCCGCATGATGTTCCAGAAAGCTCTCCCAAAATGGGGGAACTACGTAGATATTAGTATTTTATTGCTCCCAATCACACTTGGTAGCCTAACTAATACCGATTATCTCCTGCAGAGTAAGATTAAACCTTGAATAAAGATTGCACTGGTTTCTTTATTTTATTATTATTTTTTATTTTTTTAATTTAAAAAAATTTTTTTTATTTTTATTTTTTACAGGGACAGAGAGAGAGTCAGACAAAGGGATAGATAGACACAGACAGACAGGAACAGAGAGAGATGAGAAGGATCAATCGTTAGTTTTTCATTGCTGTTGTGACACCATAGTTGTTCACTGATTGCTTTCTCACACGTGCCTTGACCGCGGGCCTTCAGCAGACCTAGCAACCCCTTGCTGGAGCCAGCGACCTTGGGTCCAAGCTGGTGAGCTTTTGCTCAAGCCAGATGGGCCTGTGCTCAAGCTGGCAAGCTCAAGGTCTCGAACCTGGGCCCTTCTGCATCCCAGTCCAACGCTCTATCCACTGCGCCACTGCCTGGTCAGGCAGGCACTGACATATTTAAATGAGCTTACTTGTCTAGAAAACCTCTTCCTCTTTGGGGTAGAAGAATATCTATTAGGTCTTTTTTCTCCATCACCAGGTGATCAAGAAAAACTAAGAGACAAAACACTCATTTATCTTCCTCTTATTTTGTCTCCTGAGCAAAGAGAATACTTCCTGTCTTTTATAAATAAAAGGTTTCGTTTAGGTGTTTATCATTTACAATTATCCATCTCAGAAACAACCCAAAATCCATCAACAGACGAATGCATAAACAAAATGTGGTACATACATACAATGGAGTATTATTCAGCCTTAAAAAGAAAGAAAATTCTGACACATGCTACAACATGGATGAACCCTGGAAACATATTACACTAAGTGAAATAAGTTAGACACAAAAGGATAAATACTGTACAATTCCTCTTGTATCAGATACTTAGTCAAATTCATAGAGAGAGAAAACAGAATATTGCTTGCAGGTTCTGGGGGGATGGGAGAATAGGGAGTTATTGTTAATGGGTACAGAGTTTCAGTGTAGGAAGATGAAAATTCTGAAGATAGATGGTGGTTATGTTGCACGATAATATAAATATACCTAATACCTCGAAACTGTACACTTAAAACAGTTAAATGATAATCTTATATGTATTTTATGACAATAAAAAAGCAAACAGCCCAGGCTGGATAGCTCAGTTGGTTCTTAGAACATCATCCCTAAGTGCAGAGGTTGTGGGTTTGATCCCTGGTCAGGGCACATACAGAGACAGATTGATGTTCCTGTCTCTCCTGCCCTTCCTCTCTCTTAAATCAATAAAATAAACATTAAAAAAAAATAAGAAACAAAAAGAATAACCAATCAAAAAACAAAAACACAAAATGTTTCAAAACCAAATATCTTCTGGCCAAGTAAAATGACAGAGCATACCCTATGTCTGTGCTGCTGAGACCACTAGGAGGACCTCTTAGCTACCTCCAGTGTGTTCCATTAACTGTGCTATATTTCCTAAGAATAAAATTTCTGAAGTATTTTAAAAAAAAGTTTAATTTACCTGTACTAATTATATCACTTACCACTTTGGAAGGCAGTTTCTGAAAAAGTTCACTTATGAGATGTCCTGATGGATTTGTGGCTACAACTATAGCTTCAAGAAGCTGCTCCAGGATCTCCTTCAAGTAACTTGGAGAAGACTGGGAGGAGGGGTTTAGGAGTAAGAAAAGAGGAGAGAAATAAGTACTTTGTGAGAGAAACCCAAAAATAAATGCTGATATTAAAGTTTCTAAAATTTCAAAGACAAGTCAAAAGAGCAACTTCTAAATAGTATTTATTTTAAATACAAGTTTTAAGAATACCACAGAAATGCTGATACTGAACGTGGTCGCTGTACTCCCAGAATGGCATACTAGAAACTAATGAGGCTCCTTATGTATTTCAGCAATTAAACCCTTTGGATAAGGTCCTTTTAATCCAGTCCACAGTAAACAATGTGTAACAGTGAAGTTTAAGTGCCACATGTATAAATGATTAGAAATGCATACCTTTTTAGAGTCTGAGCAATTGAGACAGATAAACATGCCCCATGATACCGGTTATTTCTACATCTGCCATTCACACCTATTGGAATCTTGGTATTCGGGTAGCAAAACTACATATAGAAAGTGGGAACAATATACTTTCCACTACAGGAAGCCCTACCAAATCTAACAAAAGAATTCAAGTTATATCAAAACTGAATGAAGATTAAGTCAATTGATGCACATCACTTCTGCTCTCCAGCTGGCTGGCTTATTCTTACAGTAGTCCAGTGATTCTTAACCTTTTTTGAGGTACCGAACCCACCAGCTTCATATGCGCATTCACAGAACCCTTCTTTAGTGATAAATAAAATATGATTTTTTTTTCCAAATTCAAGACATAGGTATATGTTTTTTTACTGGTGCACAAAATGAGTCGTGCATGAACATCACCTTGCTCAAAGAACAAAACCAACAAAGTGCATGAACTCACAACAAATTACGGTATTACTTTATACTGGCCACCGCAGCAGAGGCTTCTCCAAACCCCTGAGACGAATTCATTGAACCCCTAGGGTTCGATAGAACCCAGGTTAAGAACCACAGCATTAGTCACTAGGAAAGTATGTGTCCCAAAGAGTAACCAGTCAGTTTCTTAGTGAGCAATGGGATGTCTCAGTCAAGTCTTAGATTAAATGGTACTTCAAGTCCAAACCATGTTTTTTGCATATAAAATAAAGAGTAATGGATATTTCTGCTTCAAATCATAAAAGCACTTGTATTTCCTTTCTTTTTAAAAAAATACTTTTTTTATTTTCTTTTTTTAAAATTTTACTTATTTTAGAGAGGAGACACAGAAAGAGAGAGAGAGAGAGAGAGAGAGAGAGAGAGAAAGAGGGGAGGAGCTGGAAGCATCAACTCCCATATGTGCCTTGACCAGACCAGTGCAGGGTTTTGAACTGGCGACCTCAGTGTTCCCAGGTCGACGCTTTTATCCACTGTGCCACCACAGGTCAGGCTAAAAAAATATTTTTAAAACAATTTTTTTTTTTTTTTTTTTTTTTACAGGGACAGAGAGAGAGTCAGAGAGAGAGATAGGTAGGGACAGACAGACAGGAATGGAGAGAGATGAGAAGCATCAATCATTAGTTTTTCGTTGCCATTGAGACACCATAGTTGTTCATCGATTGCTTTCTCACATGTGCCCTGACCGGGCACGGAGAGAGATGAGAAGCATCAATCATTAGTTTTCCGTTGCCATTGAGACACCATAGTTGTTCATCGATTGCTTTCTCACATGTGCCCAGACCGAGCCACCCCTTGCTAGAGCCAGCGACCTTGGGTCCAAGCTGGTAAGCTTTTTCTCAAGCCAGATGGGCCTGCGCTCAAGCTGGCGACCTCGGGGTCTCGAACCTGGGTCCTCTGCATCCCAGTCCAACGGTCTATCCATTGCGCCACCGCCTGGTCAGGCTCAAAAAATATTTTTAGTCTGACCAAGCAGTGGTACAGTGGACAGAGTATCAGACTGGGACACAAAGGACCCTGGTTCGAAACTCCAAGGTCACCAGCTTGAGCGTGGGTTCATCCAGCTTGAGTGTGAGCTCACCAGCTTGAGCATGGGATCATAGACATGACCCCATGGTTGCTAGCTTGAGCCCAAAGGTCACTGGCTTGAGCCCACAGTCACTGGATTGAGCAAGGGGTCATTTGCTTTGTGCCCCCAGCCAAGGCACATATGAGAAAGCAATCAATGAACAACTAAGGTGCCGCAACAAAAAATCAATGCTTCTCATCTCTCTACCTTCCTGTCTATCTCTATCTGTCCTTCTTTCTTGTCTCTCTGTCACACAGACACACACAAAAATAATTTTTTTTTAATGTGTTGACTTCAGAGAAAGAGAAAGGGAGACAGAGACAGGAATAACTGATCTATTCCTGTACATGCCCTCACCAGGAACTAAACCAGCAACCTCTACCCTTCAAGGCAAAGCTCTAACCAACGAAGCCATTGGGCCAGGGCCAGCACTAATATTTTTTTCTAATTCAACACAAGGGTCTTTTTTTTTTTTTTAATAGGGACAGAGAGAGAGTCAGAGAGAGGGATATATAGGGACAGACAGACAGGAACGGAGAGGTGAGAAGCATCAATCATTAGTTTTCATTGCCGTTGCGACACCTTAGTTGTACATTGTTATCTTTCTCACATGTGCCTTGACCGCGGGCCTTCAGCAGACCGAGCAACCCCTTGCTGGAGCCAGCGACCTTGGGTCCAAGCTGGCGAGCTTTAGCTCAAGCCAGATGGGCCCGCGCTCAAGCTGGTGAGCTCGGGGTCTCGAACCTGGGTCTTCCGCATCCCAGTCTGACGCTGTATTCACTGTGCCACTGCCTGGTCAGGCCAGAAGGGTCTTTTTATTTAGTATAGTCTCAGTATTTTTTTTTTTTCATTCAGTGATAGGAGGGGAGGCAGAGAAACAGACTCCTACACATGCCCTGACCAGGATCTACCTGGCAAGCCCACTAGGGGGTGACGTTCTACCCAACTGGGGTATTGTTCCATTGCTCAGCAACTGAGCTCTTTCTAGCACCTGAGGCAAAGGCCATGGAGCCATCCTCAGCGCCCAGGGCCAACTCGCTCCAATCAAGCCATGGCTGGCAGAGAGAGAAAGAGGGAGAGAGAGAGAGAGAGAAAGAGAGAGAAGGAGAGAGGAACAGAGAGGGAGAGAAGCGAGAGGGGACAGATGGAGAAGCAAATGGGTCCTCCCGTGTGCCCTGATTGAACCCAGGACTTCCATACACCCGGCTGATGCTCTATCACTAAGCCAACCGGCCAGGGTCTAGTCTCAGTGTTAAGGTATAACATTAACTCCACAGAGCAGGCTTTAACAAATTGACTGGGCCTACCACAGTGCCTGACAAAAACAGACACACAATAAATATTTAACAAATAAGACGAGTCTCCAGCCACATAAGCTTAGAAAACCAACATAACACCAATGAAAGCAGACAAAATACCCATGTTTAAGTCATTTACTTCCTGGCTAAAACATGGTACCTCCAAGTTAGCTTCAAAATAGGAGAGTTACATTCTACTGCCAAGATTTCTCTCCGTCCAGTTGAACCAACTATTTTGTGTTACAGGTGACAAAGAGAACAGGGTATGTAAATGCATTCATAGAACTTATTACCACAACTGGGACAACTCCAAGGGCATCATTCTTAATTTAAAAATGAGAAGCTTGACAATTCCTTCTCACTTCTTGAGAACTTTAAAGCAATAAGAAGCATGAGAGGTATAAATATGAATGTGCAAGATGCTTCCTATTTCTTACTGAAAGAAACACAGACAATTCCTAAATATAGGCATTTTTATTTTTTACTAGAAACCTGGAATCCTATAAGGCTGCGTTCCCTGTAGGTAATGACTATTCTGCTCAAGAAAACCTGGGTAAAATTGCTGCTCCTACATTAATATCAGAGAGTATAATTTCAGGGAATCCCTAGTTAATTGCCTTTTACCTAATTCTAATCATTACGTTTCTACAAAGAAATTGATAATGTGCCTAGAAACTATATTTTGATACTCCAAGAAATAGTTATGTTTCGAGAAATTCACCCACCACTACTTCTTTCTTTGTTGAAGTTTCAGGAAAGAAAGGAAAATGCTTGGCTTTGGGTGTCTTACTATTCAGTTGCAGAAGTGAGATTTAATCCCTTTAATTATTCTTTTCCTTTTTTTGCAAACATTTGTGCTCATTCAGTAAGAATTTACCAGTACCCACATGTCAGGCATAGTCTAGATCAGTGGTTCTTAACCTTTTTTGACCGAACCCCCCAGTTTCATATGCGCATTCACCTAACCCTTCTTTAGTGATAAATAAAATATGATTTTTTCCCCCAAATTCAAGACATAGGTATATGTTTTTTTACTGGTGCACAAAATGAGCTGTGCATGAACATCACCTTGCTCAAAGAACAAAACCAATAAAGTTCATGAACTCACAACAAATTACAGTATTATTTATTCTGGCCTCCGCGGCAGAGTCTTCTCCGAACCCCTTAGACCAACTCATCGAACCCTTAGGGTTCGATAGAACTCAGGTTAAGAACCACTGGTCTAGATGCCAGGAGTAGGCGAACAAGATGATTATCTTTTGTGGACTATAATTCTACTTGGAGGAAGACAGAAAGTAAATGTGTAATCTAATAAACAAGTTACAGTGTATCAACAAGTTATATAGTGGTAAAGACTGAAGACCATAGAACAAAATGATGTGATGACAGAAAAGGAGTGTGGATAAGATGGTGAGGAAAAGACCTCTACCAGTTGGCATTACGTGATATTAGAATAAGGAAAAAGAGCCAGTGACAGGAAAAGGCAAAGGAAGCACATTGTAAGCAGAAGTAAAAAGTCATGGCAGAATTCCAGTGGCAGAAACACAACTGGCACATTCTAAGAATAGCACTCAGTCTAACCTACAAAAATATTCCTAACTAAGGTGATTCCATTGACTCCAACATTTAATCATAACACAGACTACTCTTACATGGTATCTCTATCTAGAAATCTAGGAACACTGACTCAATGATATGAAGATTCTCCATAAAACCTAGCAGGTAATATGCATTAACATAAGAGCAATTCATAAAAACAACCACGCACAGGACACGTCCAGGATATCTTAGGATACCATGTAATGCAATTAGCTCTCTGGCTATATTATACCCCTTTACCCTCCCAGTTACCAGCAGCACTGTACAGAAAGCCCACAAGAGTCCAGAGGAAATTACAGAGGCCTTGTCCACTTCCCAACAGCTCATCTATCACCCACTCCAGATGTACACTTACTCCTTCAGTCACTGTGCCCTGATTGTCTTGCCCATCTTCATCATCATCTTCATCATCTGCCTCTCCTTTCTGAACAAACTCATTTCTTGTTCGAAGGTACAAATCCCAGAGTTTGCAAGCAGCTTTATATTCAGGAGAATCTGGCTGTACATGAGCAAAAAAAGAGAAAAAAATACCACTTTATTATTTTATTGTAAATCAGTTACTACTTTTAAAGCATCCTGTTGCAGCAGAGGATCGTGTTCTGAGACATAACTTTAAAAACTTTATTACAAATTTTAAACTCTTTATGATTAAAAGATAGATGGGCTTCAATTTTTCTTCTCAAGAATTAAGTGTATGAAGGAGATGAGGGTGTTATATTCAGTGGGACACTGGAATCCATGTAACAATAAATTAAAATTAATTAAAAAAAAAGAGAGAAAAAACCCAAAAATTTTAAAAAAGAGTCAACAAATAAATGCATAAATAAGTGGAAAAAAAAGAATTAAGTGTATGTTTTAAAGGCATTCTGAAATCAAATTAGTTTATTTTGCCCTATCTTATTACAGAAAGACTGTGGCAGAAGAATAATGACTTGCTAAATTAAGACTATTTATTACTGCCTGACCAGGCGGTGGCGCAGTGGATAAAGCGTCAGACTGGGATGTGGAGGACCCAGGTTCGAGACCCCGAGGTCACCAGCTTGAGTGTGGGCCCATCTGGCTTGAGCAAAAGCTCGCCAGCTTGGACCCAAGGTCGCTGGCTCCAGCAAGGGGTTGCTCGGTCTGCTGAAGGCCCGCGGTCAAGGCACGTGTGAGAAAGCAATCAATGAACAACTAAGGTGTCGCAATGAAAAACTGATAATTGATGCTTCTCATCTCTCTCTGTTCCTGTCTGTCTATCCCTCTCTCTGACTCTCTCTCTGTCCCTGTAAAAAAAAACAAAACAAAAAAACCCCAAAAAAAACTATTTATTACTAAAAAAGATAATTTTGGGTGTCTCACTATTCAGTTTCAGAAGAAAGATGTAATCCCTTTAATTATTCTTTTCCTTTTTTTGCAAACATGTGCTCATTCAGTAAGAATTTACCAGTACCCACATGTCAGGCATAGTCTAGATGCCAGGAGTAGGTGAACAAGGTGATTATCTTTTATGGACTATAATTCTACTTGGGGAAAGACAAAAAGTAAATGTGTAATCTAATAAATAAGCAGCCACTATGGAAAACAGTATGAGGATTCCTCAAAAACACTAATTTGAAAAGATACATACACCCCTATGTTCATTTCAGCATTATTTAGAAAAATCAAGATATGGAGGCAACCCTCTGTGCGTGTATGTATACATATATAAAAAGTATGATAAAACCGATATACAGTGGAAGAGATCTGCAACAAATATAACCAAAAAACCCCACAAAAACAGTACCTAGTGTAAAAATTTCTGGAAATAATATGAAAATGACAAACCCAAGAAGGAAATAGACAAAAGATCTGAGCAGTCACAGAGCATGAATCATTTGGAATCATAGCAACGTTCAGTTTCTAGAAATAAAAGAAGTGCAAATTCAAACCATCAAATGAGAAACCACTACTCACCAAGAAGATTGATAAATATTAAGAAGCCAGAAAATTATTTAATTGGATACCTTCCAAATGTGATGCTTTCTTACCTTGTAATAGGCCTTTGCATTGTTAAAAAGCAGCTGGAAGTCAGCAGTCAACAGATTAACATCATCATACTCTTCCATTTTTAGTTTCTGTTGGATTTTCATCAAGTCAATGGGCTGAGAAACCACTTCATAATAGTCTGGTTGATTTCTGTTATAATTCAATATTTTTTAAAAAGGTATTAATCCAAAGCCAATAAAAAGTTATATTTCAAACCATCTGTGGTATTGTTAGCATTTCCAGTGACAGAACATACTAGACTTACTGCCATTACTAGAACTAAAGAAAATAACAAAAGCAAGATGCATACACATGCCCTTTTCAAAATATATACATTAGTGATATTAAAAACCTAAATTAACATATGTGTTGGTCTTTTATATACTAAGTATTTAAGATTTAGGGCACCAACACTAAAACTATGTAAATGGTATCTTCTGCAAATGAAAATGATTTTATACTTCATGGTGTTCCAGTAGCTGAAAACAGATGTTTCAAGGCTATGTATAAACTTAACAATGAATCAACTTTCCTCAGTGACCACAGAACTTTTTCTGTCAAGTACTATCAAGTGCCTAGTATATACTATACTGCTCTAAATTACCGAAATTATGAAGGAAAAGCTCAGGCCCTTGGCACAAGCAGATTACCAAAGATAAAAGGACATCAGACAAAAAAATAAATAAATAAAAGGACATCAGACATACCCAAACATGACCAAACAATTAAAAAAAATAAAATACCTTGGGAATGATAAACACAAAATTCAGGATAGTGATTATCTATTGGAGGGGAGAAATAGCAAGGGCCACAGAAAACTTTGAAGTTAGTTATAACTTCTTAAGTAGGCTTTTGGGCTCAAGGATATTTATTTTTATTATTACTGGCTTTTTTCAAATGAAGTTCCATGAGACAAGTAAACTTTCTAAAAAATGGTCTATGTGACTTTTTCTTATTTCTGTTTTGGAGGTACTTAACTTCATTTCTAGATATGTAAGAGATAAAATTATTTATAAGAATCTCATGGTTATTAAGGCTTTAATCTCTCTTGGGACCTTGGCTGACATGTTATAGCCATATAAGTATTTTTAAAAACTTTTCATTCTGGCCCGACCAGGTTGTGGCACAGTGGACAGAGTGCTGGCCTGTGATACAGAGGACCCAGGTTCGAAAATCAAGGTCACCAGCTTGAGTGTGGGCTCACCAGCTTGAGTGCAGGATCATAGACATGACCCCGTGGTCACTGGCTTGAGCCCAAGCGTTGCTGGCTTAAAGCCCAAGGTTGCTGGCTTGAGCAAAGGGTCACTGGCTCAGCTAAAGCCCCCCAGTCAAGAAACATACAAGAAAGCAATCAATGAACAACTAAGGTGATGCAACAAAGAACTGATGCTTCTCATCTCTTTCCTTTCTTGTCTGTCTGTTCCTCTCTGTCTTCCACTAAAAAGAATTATTCTGACACAAAAGTTGCAGAATAGTACAAAAAATACTTTTTTCTGAACCATTTGATATTGACATGTCCTATCACCTCTGAGTAATGTATATTTCTTACAAATAAGGATCACAGATCCACCATCAATAACAAGAAATTAACTTTGATACAGTACCACCATCTAATCCTCATTCTCCACTCTTATTTTGCCACTATTCCAAAATTGTCCTTTAAAGAAACAAGATCAACTCTAGAATCAAGTTGCATGTAGTTATATTTCTTTAGTTTCCCTCATTATGAAACAATTCCTCAGTCCTTCCTTGACTTTCATGATATTAATATTTTTGAAGATCACAGGCCAGTTCTTTTGTAGTGTCCATCAATTTGGTTTTGTCTGTTTTCCTGATAAGTAAATTAATGTTATGTTTCTTTGGCAGGACTATGACAGAAATAACGGTACAAATATCTCACTGTACCCCATCAGGTGACATGATTTCAACTTGTCCCATTACTCAAAGTTACTTTTGATCACTTGATGATTGTGGTGTCTGCCAGCTACTCAACTGACCCAAGTTATTCTTTTTTTCCTTATACTTTATGGATATCTCCAGACTATGTAAAAGCTCATTCCATATCAATCCATTCATTTATTTACATCAATATGGATTCTTGTTTTACTCAGTCGGTTAAAACCCACTCCTGCCCTGGTCAGATAGCTCAGCTGGTTAGAGCATCATCACAAAGTACAGTGGTTGCCGGTATGATGCCCGGTCAGGGCACATACAGAAACAGATTGATGTTCCTGTCTCTCTCTCTCTCCCTCTTCCTCTCTCTCTAAAATCAATAAAACAAACATTAAAAAGAAAAAAAAAACCCACTCCTATAATTATTCTGATGCTCAAACTGCTCCAGGTTTGGCGAGTAGGAACCCCTTTAAGATGGCTTGTTTTCTATGTCCTTCTAACATGTTTCCATCACCCTTAGGGCACTTGCTAATTTTCTGGCACCGTAAGATATTACTAGCATGTCTTATACTTTCTCGTGAAATCAGAAATTTCCCCAAAGAATTACTGTTTTTTTTTTAACACTAAATGGTATTTCAATAATCAAGACATAAAAATCCCAAAGGGGGGAAAAACGATGACGACCAAGCTACTAGATGTGCTCATCAGGTCTACTGAAGGAAGAGAAAGAACAAACTGAGTTTTTTAAAACCCTATCAACTACTTATAATTTGAGTGAACTATAAAATTAAATATGAGGGGACAAAAGGAGTATTCAATCTGTTATTCAGAGAAAGTGTAAGAATATAACGGTCTCTGTGATACTCAACAAAGGATCATCCAGGGCTAATTAATAAGACTTTCTCAGTGAGCATTAAAGCTTTGTTAACCTGATATCCAAGATGACTCTCTCCATCTGGGCCTGACAAACCACAGTCCACTGTTCCCTGTTGAGGCCTGGTTTTTAGGTAACATATATCTGTGCAGCCTCTCAGCCTTGCGGAATTATCTATAGCCAACTGAGAACCAGTGAAGACATGTACAATAGTCCCTCCCTATTTTCTTTTTCTAACAGGAAAGAGAGAGAAGAGACAGGGACAGGCAGGAACAGAGATGAGAAGCATCAACTCACGGTTGCATCACTTCAGTTGTTCATTGATTGCTTCTCATATGTGCCTTGACCAGGGGGCTCCAGCCAAGCCAGTGACCCCTTGCTCAGGCCAGCAACCTTGGGCGTCAAGCCAGCAACCTTTGGGCTCAAGCCAGCAACCATGGGATCATGGTGATGAAACCACGCTCAAGCCAGAGACACCAAGATCAAGCTGGTGAGACTGCACTCAAGCCAGAGACCCCAGGGTTTCAAACCTGGGACCTCAGCGTCCCAGGTAGATGCTCTATCCACTGAGCTACCACCAGTCAGGCAGTAGTCCCTCTTTATTTGTAGTTTTGGTTTCCATGGTTTCAATTACCCATGGTAAACCATGACCCAAAAATACTAAATAGAAAATTCCAAAACTAAATTCATAAGTTTTAAGTTACATGCCGTTTGAGCCATCCTGCCCAGAATGTAAATCACCTCTTTGTCCAGAGAATCCAGACTGTATCCGCTACCTGCCCACTAGCCTCTTAGTACCCAACACAGTTATCATATTGGCTGAGGCAGTATTGCAGAACTTGTGTTCAAGTAACCTTTATTTTACTTAATAATGCCCCCAAAGTGCAAGAGTAGTGATGCTGGCAGTTTGGACAAGACAGAGAAAGCTGTAAAGTGCTTCCTTTAAGTGAAAAGGTGAAAGTTCTCAAATTAAAGAGAAAAACAGTCATATGTCAAGGTTGTGAAGATTATGGTAAGAATGAATTTTCTACCCATGAACTTGTGAAGGAAAAAGAAATTCATGCTAGTTTTGTTGTCACACCTCAAACTGCAAAAGTTATAGCCACAGTACATGATGAATGCTTAGGTAAGATGCAAAAGGCATGAAATCTGGGGGTGGAAGACATGAACAGAAAACATGCACCAGCTGGTGGCAATGTGTTGTGCCAGAAAGCACTGAACCTATACAAAGACTTCAGAACAATGGGTCTCCTCATACAAGGGACAGCAAGCCATTTATTTAAGTAAGGGTGGTTTGGTTACAAAGATCCAAGAATAGATTTAGAATGAAAAATATAAACATTACTGGGAAAGTTGCATCTCCCAGTGAAGAAGCTGCTGCCACATTTCTGGCAGAACTGAAAAAGCTGATTAAGGCCTGACCTGTGGTGGTGCAATGGATGAACTGTTGACCTGGAATGCTGAATCACTGGTTCGAAACCCTGGTCTAGCCCAGTGAAGACACCGACAAGTAGCAATTACTATGAGTTGATGCTTCCCTCTCCTACCCATCCCATCTTTCTCTCTCTTTCCAAAATCAATAAAAAAAAAAAATCTTAAAAAAAAAAAAGTTGCCTGACCAGGCAGTGGCTCAATGGGTAGAGCATCAGACTAGGACGAGGAGAACCCAGGTTTGAAACCCCGAGGTTGCCGGCTTGAACATGGGCTCAGCTGGTTTGAGCAAGGCTCACCAGCTTGAGCCCAGGGTCACTAACTTGAGCAGGGGATCACTCGGTCTGCTATAGCCCCCCTGGTCAAGGCACATATGAGAAAGCAATTAATGAACAACTAAGGAGCTGCAAAAAAGAACTGATGCTTCTCATCTCTCTCCCTTCCTGGCTGTCTACCTCTTTCTCAGCCTGTCATAAAAAATATAAAAATAAATTCCTATAAAAAAAGTTGATTAAGGAGAAAGGTATGTATTTATAGGAAAAAAAGTAGGGTTTGAAACTATTCATGGTTTCCAGGATGCACTGGGAGGTCCGTATTTAGAAAGGACATTATCTCCTAGAAGTTCTGCTAGAAAGCTTCTCACAAACATTTTGAGAATTAAAATAGAAACAAAATGACATCAGGACCCAAAATTCCACTCAACAAGGTCCCTCTACTTTCAAACTAAAATAGCTTGACTAATTTTCCTCTTTAAATCAACATACAGAAAAGCATTTAAAAGTAAAATACTGTCCTTATTTATCCAGAGTTAAAAGCACTGGTAGTATTCTTCTAGGTTTCTATACACGTATAAACACAAATAGAATTGTGTAGTACACACTCTTTTATAACAGCTTTTTTCTGTCAACAAAATAGATGAGGGTACCCTGCATTGTGGCTGCAGAATAGCTAAAGCATAATTAAACATTTTAAACCAGAAAAGTGTGAAACAGCAGGTCTGATATGCAGAGCCTGTGGCTACCCCCGCTTCGTTCGAGGTATGCAGACAAAGCTGATACCCCCAAAACAGCAGAATAAAGAGAGAGACAGTTGCTTGACTGGTGGTGGCACAGTGGATAGAGCATCAACCTGGGATAAGGCCCCAGGTATGGAACACTAAGGTCTTAGGCTTAAGCACTTGGTCACTGGCTTGACCTGTGGTGGTGCCATGCATAAAGCATCGACCTGGAACACTGAGGTCTCTAGTTAGAAACACTGGGCTTGCCTGGTCAAGGCACATATGGAAGTTGATGCTTCCTGCCCCTCTCCTGCTTCTCTCTTTCTCCCCACCCTGAATTTAAAAATGAAATCTTAAAATAAAGAAATGATCCTATGGTTGCTGGCTTGAGCAAGGGGTCACTGGCTCATCTTGAGCCCCCAGATCAAGGCACATATGAGAAGCAATCGATGAATAACTGAAGTGCTGAAACTATAAGTTGATGCTTCTCATCTTTCTCCTTCCTGTCTGTCTCTCTCTCAAACAAAATAAAACAAAACAAAACATAAAAAGAGAGGGAAACAGTACACAAGTCCTTAGAACTATACAAAACCAAACTTTTACATGAAAAAAAGTATATTTTCTCCTTTAGACATTATTTGGATGTCCTAGTACAGCAGCCTAATATACTAATCAAAACAAAATCTCAAAAAGAAACTCACAATTGTGTAGTCAGAGCAAGACTACTTCACATAAACTCTTGAGAAAACATACGCATTCCATAGAGGGACAGAGAGTCCACAGAGGCACAGCACTGGGAGAAGGTAGCAATGCTCATAGGCTCCACATTGTGAAGGCTGGAAGACAGTATTCCAACACTTAAGGCCTGCATTCTCTGCCCTTCAGCACTAGTCTGCTGGTAGAAACCAGGCAGCAGAGGGATGGACAGTCTTTCCATGAGGGGTCTGTGTATTCAAGTGAGATATTGCTCCTTTGTCTAACATATTATGAACATAGGCTTTAGGATCAGAAAAACTTGAATTTGAATTCAGATTATCGTTTAGTAGTTCTGAAAACTTGGGTAAGTTCTTACCTATAAACTGTGATAGTAACAAGTGACAACAAGATAAGATCTGGAAAGTGCTTTGCACTGTGTCTAGCATGTGGTAAGCAATAAAAACTGCCTTTTGGTATCATATGCTAAAAAAATGACAACTTTTAAAAGATTGTTGATAATAAACCAACTGAAATCTGGAAATGGTTCCTTCATTTTTAAAAAGCACCCCATTTTTAGGCGATAGCTAAGTTACAGCGCTCTTTCTTCTAATTCAGAATGGTGACATTGCATCCTTGGTGGCTCTGCTCTTTGAAGAAAGAAGTTTGCCTTCAGCTGAACCTGCAGCTTGCTGGCTACCCACTGTGGTATCAACAATCACAAATCTTTGGTTAACTCACTATATTAGTTTCCCACAGCTGCTGTAAAATATTACCACAAACTTATCTTACAGAAGTACCAAAAGGGCATCACTGGGCTAAAAAAGTAAGGTGTTGGCTTTTCTTCTGGAGGGTCTATGAAAGAATCCACTTTCTTGACTTTTCCAGCTTCTACTGGCTACCGACATTCTTTAGCTTGTAGCCCCTTCCTCCATCTTCAGAGCAAGGAGCACAGTATATTCAAATCTCCTTTTAACTCCTCTGCTTCCCTCTTCCCTGTTTAAGGATCCTGGTGATTATATTGGGCCTACCTGGGTAACGGAGGATCATCTCTCCAATTCAAAGAAAATTGATTGACAAACTTAATTTCTCTTTGCCATGTAATCTAACATGTTCATAGGTTCTTCCAGGAATTAGAACATGGATATATTTGGAAGGCCATTATTCTATCACATGCATATAGAGTTTCTGAACAAATAATGTCAACAACCAAAGTCTGAAGGGAATAGTGATGTTATGACAGCAAGGGAGGAAGAAAGTTCTAGTCAAGGGGGACATAGCCTCCAAAGGGAGCTGTGTACAAGGTACATATTGGGGCCAGCAATTTGTTTTGCTTCACTGGACCACAGAAGTCAAATCCAAAAACGGGGGAAAAAAAGGCAAGGTGAAAATAAGCACTGTAGCCTTGCTGCATATTTTGAAAAATTAATCCCCTTTAATTATGATAGCTACAGCTTTAATGTTGGTACCTTAAAAACTACTAAATAAGCCTGATCAGGCGGGGGCGCAGTGGATAGAGCATCGGACTGGGATGTGGAAGACCCATGTTTGAGACCCCGAGCTCGCCAGCTGGAGCACGGGACCATCTGGCTTGAGCAAAAGCTCGTCAGCTTAGACCCAAGGTCACTGGCTCCAGCAGGGGGTTTCTCGGTCTGCTGAATGCCCGCGGTCAGGTCACATGTGAGAAAGCAATCAATGAACAACTATGGTGTCGCAACGGCAACGAAAAACTAATGATTGATGCTTCTCACCTCTCTCTGTTCCTGTCTTTCTGTCTCTGTCTATCCCTGTAAAATAAATAAAAAAATAAATAAAACATTTTAAAAAAACACAAAAAAACTATTAAATAATTTTTTAAAGTAGGCTTTACTGGTCTGGGCACATACAGAAATAGATCCATGTTTCTGTCTTTCTCCATTCCTCTCTCTCTGAAATCAATTAATAAAAATAAGAAAGAACTATAAGAGACTATTATGAACAACTGCATGACAATAAATTTTATAACCTAGAGGAAACATAAATTCCTGGGAACATACAACCTACCAAGACTCATTATGAATAAATAGAAAACCTGAACAGACCTATAACTACAGTAGTAAAAAGACTGAATCAGTAATCAAAGTCTCCTGGAAAAATAAAAGCCCCAGATCTAATGGCTTCACTTAAACCATGAAATGTTTTTCATCAAACATTAAAAAAAATATTTTTTAGTGACTGGCGAGGAGGCAGAGAGACAGACTCCTTTATGCGCCCCAACCAGGATCCACCTGCCAAGCCCACTAAGGGGTGATGCTCTGCCCATCTGGGGCCACTGCTCTGTTGCAACTGGAGCCATTTTTTAGCACCTGAGTCAGAGGCCACGGAGCCATCCTCAGCACCTGAGGCCAACTTGCTTGAATCAATTGAGCCATGGCTGCAGGAGAGGAAGAGAGAAAGAAGGGGAGAGAGAGAGAGAGAGAAAGAGAGAAAAAGAGAAGGGGGAGGGGTGAAGAAGGAGATGTTGCTTCTTCTGTGTGCCCTGACTGGGAATCGAACCTGGGATGTCCATATGATGAGCCAACGCTCTACTACTGAGCCAACTGACCAGGGCCTCACCAAACATTTAAAAAACTAACACCAATCCTTCTCAAACGTTTACAAAAAATTATAGGAGGGAAAATTACTTATTCCATGAGGCTAGCAATGCCCTGATACCAAAGCCAGGCAATACCACTATAAGAAAACTATACACCAATATCCCTTATGAACACTGATGCAAAAATCCTCAACAAAATACTAGCAAAATTAATTCAGCAACATATTGAAAGGATTATATACTATGACCAAGTGGAATTTATTTCTAGAATGCAAAGATAGTTCAACCTATGAAAATTTATAAAAGTAATGCATCATATTAACAGAATGAAGGAAAATTTAAATACAGAAAAAGCATCTAACAAAGTTTAATACCCTTGATGATAAAATCTCTCAACAAACTAGGTATAGATGGTAACTACTTCAACATATATTAAAGGCCATATTTGAAGAACCCACAGCTGATATCATACTCAAAATTCTGAAAGACTGAAAACTTTTCCTCTATGATCAGGAAGAAAATTAAGATGCTTGCTCTTGCCACTTCTTTTCAACATACTGGCAGTCCTAGACAGAACAGTCAGGCAACAAAAAGAAATAAAAGGTTTTGACCAAATTGGAAACAAAGAAATAAAATTATCTACTTTCAAAGACAATAGGATCTTATTTGCAGAAAGTTCTAAAGATTACATATACACATATACACAAAACATTAGAACTTTGCTAATTCAGCAAAGTTGCAGTATACAAAACCAAAATACAAAAAATAATCAGTTGTATTTCTATATACTAACAACAAACACCCCGCCCCAAAAAATTAAGAAAATAATTTCAGCCTGATTGGGGGTGGCACAGTGGAGAGAGTGTCAACCTGGGGCACTGAAGTTCCAGGTTAGAAACCCTGAGGTTGCCTGCTTGAACATGATATCATGATCCCATGGTTGCTGGCTTGAGCCCAAAGGTTGCTGACTTGAAGCCCAAGATTGCTAGTTTGAGCAAGGGGTCTCTGGCTTGAACAAGGGGTGACTGGCTTCTGGAGCCCCTTGGTCAAGGCACATATGAGAAAGTAATCAATGAACAACTGAGGAGCCGCATTGAAGAACTGATGATTCGCATCACTCTCCCTTCCTGTCTTTCACTTAAAAAAAATTTTTTTTTTTGTGACAGAGACAGAGAAACAGAGAGAGGGACAGGTAGGGACAGACAGGCAGGAAAGAAGAGAGATGAGAAGCATCAATTCTTTATTGTGGCCACTCAGTTGTTAATTGATTGCTTTCTCATATGTGCCTTGACTGGAGGGGGGCTACAGCAGAGTGAGTGACCCCTCGCTCTGCATATTTTGAAAAATTAATCCCCTTTAATTATGATAGCTACAGCTTCAATGTTGGTACCTTAAAAACTATTAAATAAGCCTGATCAGGCGGGGGCGCAGTGGATAGAGCATCGGACTGGGATGTGGAAGACCCATGTTTGAGACCCCGAGCTCGCCAGCTGGAGTGCGGGACCAAATAGGTTCAAGCCAGCGACCCTTAACTCAAGCCAGCAACCCCACACTTAAGCTGGTGAGCCTGCGCTCAAGCCAGTGACCTCGGGGTTTCAAACCTGGGTCCTCTGAATCCTAGTCTGATGCTCTATCCACTGTGCAACTTCCTGGTCAGGCAAAAAAAGATTATTTTTCCACTTATAGCATCAAAAAGAATAAAATACTAAGGAATAAAGCTAATCAAGTAGATGACTTATACACTGAAACCCACACATTTCTGTAAGAAATTAAAGAAGACACCAACAAATGGAAAGATATCATGTTCATGGATTGGAAAACTTTACATTGTTAAGACACCAATATTACCCAAAGCAATCTAGATTCAACACAATCCCTAGAAAAGTCCCAACAGCATATTTTGAAGATACAGAAAAATCAATCCTGAAATTCACAGTTTTGAAGAGCCCCAATTAGTCAAAACTATCTTGAAAAAGAAAGAAATTGGAAGACGGTCAAGCTGACCCATAATAACCATCAAACACAAGACTCACACTTTTTGATTTCAAAACTACTATAAAACTACAAGTATGGTGAAGATGTGGAGAAACTGGAACACTTGCAGACTGTTGGTAGGAATGTAAAATGGCACAGCAGTTATGGAAAACAGTATGGTGATACCTCAAAAAATTAAAAACAGAATTACTATAGATCTAGCAATCCTAATCCAAAAGAAATGAAAACGGCATCTGAAAGAGGAACATGGGGTTCACTGGAGCATCCTTCACAACAGCCAAGAGGTACAAGTAATTCAAGTGCTTATTTACAGATGAATGGATAGCCTGACCATACGGTGCGTAGTGGATAGAGCGTTGAACTGGGATGCGAAGAACCCAGGTTGGAGACCCTGAAGTCGCCAGCTTGAGTACAGGCCCATCTGGCTTGAGCAAAAGCTCACCAGCTTGGACCCAAGGTTGCTGGCTCCAGCAAGGGGTTACTCGGTCTGCTGAAGGCCCACAGTCAAGGCACATATGAGAAAGCAATCAATGAACAACTAAGGTGTCGCAACGAAAAACCGATGATTGATGTTTCTCATCTCTCTGTGTTCCTGTCTGTCTGTCCCTATCTATCCCTCTCTCTGGCTCTCTCTCTCTGTCCTTGTAAGAAAAAAGAAATAGATGAATGGATAAACAAAATGCAGTATACATGCATAATCAATGGATATTATTCAGCCTTAAACAGGAAGGAGATAGGCCCTGGTTCAGTGGATAAAGCGTCAACCCAGGACGCCAGAGGTTGCATGTTTGACATCCCCCCTTCTACCCCTATCAGGGCACTTAGGAGAAACAAGGAGTACACAACTAAATGGAACTAAGTAAAACAATGAGTTGATGCTTTTCTCTCTTTTCTGTCCCCTCACTCCACTTCCTTCCTCTCTCTCTCTCAAATCAATGGAAATAAAAAAGAGATCCTGTCACATACTACAACATGGATGTATCTTGAGGATATTATGCTAAAGGAAATAAGCCAGTCACAAAAGGCAAATACTATAGGATCCCATTTATATGAGGAATCTAAAGTGGTCAAATTCATAGAATTGGATAGAGCAATGGTGGTTGACAGGGGTTGGGGGGAAGGGAGAAATGGGTAGCTGTTTAATGGGCGTAGAGTTTCAATTCTACAATATGTAAAAGTTCTGGAGATCTGTTGTATGTACAACAATGTGAATATACAGTGTGTCCGTAAAGTCATGGTGCACTTTTGACAGGTCACAGGAAAGCAACAAAAGACAACAGAAATGTGAAATCTGCACCAAATAAAAGGAAAACCCTCCCAGTTTCTGTAGGATAATGTGGCAGCATGTGTGCATGCACAGATGATGACATAACACCGTGTATACAGCGGAGCAGCCCACGGCCATGCCAGTCGAGCTGTGGACGGTACAGAAGAAAGTTCAGTGTATTCTGTGGCTCGCTAAATTCGAATCTGTGACCAAAGTGCAACGTGAATATCGGCGCATTTATAATGAAGCACCACCACATAGGAATAACATTACTCGGTGGGATAAGCAGTTGAAGGAAACCGGCAGTTTGGTGGAGAAACCCCGTTCTGGTAGGCCATCAGTCAGTGACGAGTCTGTAGATAGCTACCTAAGGAGCCCTAAAAAATCTGTGCGTACGTGTGCTCAACAATTACACCTATGCAAGACTACAGTTCATAAGGTGTTAAAGAAACGTCTGTTTTACGGGGTACAAATTGCGGCTGTTGCATGCCATCAAACCGGCAGATAGACCCACATGATGCACGTTTGCTACAGATATGCTTCATGAGATCGACAATGATGCAAGATTTTTGCAGAAGATTGTGTTTAGCGATGAGGCGACCTTCCATATCTGTGGACATGTTCATCACCATAACATCCAAATATGGGCTGCTGAACATCCTCATATGCCTACGTTGAGTACGAACGTAACACCCCTAAAGTGAACGTGTGGTGTGGCCTGATGCATGATAAGGTGATAGGCCCATTTTTTTTTCATGGAGCAGTCTGTGATGGCAAACACCTATCCTGACATGTTGGAATTGTATGCAGTGCCACAATTTCCAGAAGGTGTCATCTTTCAACAGGACGACACTCCTCCACACTACGCCACCATTGTTCGTGAGTTTCTGGATAGAACATTCCCCCGGCGGTGGATAAGCAGGGGTTCTGACAAGCCATGGCCACCACGATCCCCGGATCTGATGCCCTTAGACTTTTACTTTTTGGGTTATGTGAAGCAACATGTGTACATTGAACATATCAACGACATTAATCACTTAAAACAGAGAATCACAGACGTTATTCACTCTGTTACCCCAGACGTCCTTACCCCTGTGTGTGGCAAGAACTTCACTATAGTTTGGATGTGTGTAGGGCAACAAATGGAGCCTACATCGAACTGCACTGAATAGGTATGAAACTGGGAGAGTTTTCCTTTTATTTGGTGCAGATTTCACATTTCTGTTGTCTTTTGTTGCTTTCCTGTGACCGGTCAAAAGTGCACCATGACTTTATGGACACACTGTACTTAACACTTATTGAACTGTATACTTAAAACGGATAAGACTGTACATTTTATAATTTATATTTTTCACCACAATTAAACAGATTTTAAGCATGCTTCACTACATCTTGATAAGTAAAACAAATTTGATCTCAGTATCATTTAAGCCAATTTTTTCACTCACCTGTCCAGTCTGCCAGCAATTTCGTTTTGGTCCGCAAAAGAGTTAACCATCACATATTGTATAAAAATTATAGGCCGAATGATCTTAGTTGAATTTGCTTATGCTCAGGGTGCTTTCTGCCTTAGCAGTCCCTGCAATAATTCTATTTCCACCACTCCCTAAGTATAAAAAGTTTGAAAACCATTGATTTAAGCCATTCCTTTCAAAAGAAAATCAATTACCAAATACTTTAAACATGGACCCAAGACCAAATTCCTCCCACTCACCTTCGCTTTGGTGCCCTAATGAACAGCTCACAGAGAAGCCTGCCCTGTTCATCCTTATAGTCCCGGATGGTGTTGTAGAGTTCATGGCACACAGCAATCTACACATAGAAAATGGGAAAAATCACAAGAAAAGTGAGCAGAAAGCCATTGTAGGCATAGGGATTATCTTTAATAAAAACATACCCATAAAAGGCAAGTAGAGAAGAAAAAGGGTGAATCCCCAAATTACCTCATGGGAATCCAAGTCTGAAATATGCTGCAAGTATCTCTCTTTATTTAAAATAATTTAACCAATAAATGTTTTGGTACCCTTTATTGGATTTATGCTATGGTGATTTTTATTTTCTTTTAAACTAAATCAGTTCATATCATTCTCTTGCTTAAAATCAGGGGCTTTTTAGTACTCAGAGAATAAATCTAAACTCCTAACACGGCCCACAGAATATGTAAGATAACTACATACCTTGTTGGGCAGACTTTGCCAGTCTCCTCCCTCTTGACTATCATTCTATAATCTTAACACACCAAACTCATTCCTGACCCAGCCCCTCTGCCTGGATCATTCTTCCCCAGAGGTCTACAGAGACCTTCCCATCACAGAGAAATCTTTCCTGAAGGTTTGTACCAAAACAGGCTGTATCATCCAATTTTTCTTCTTAGCACTTATCACTAGCTGATGGTACTTTAATGATTATGTGTTTACTTGTTCACATGCTACTTCTCCCATACTAGAATCTAAGCTCCAAGTGAAAAATGGTCTTGTCTTATACATGGCTGTATCCCAATCACCATAACAGTGTTCAGCACAGGACAAACACAGTTATTTGGTTGACTATGTAGTGGCACATGCTGCTATTCTTTATTATTTCATGATATTAAAGTATATTATCACTGTAAGAGTTCTGGCTAAATATATACTCTTCATTTTAAAAAAGTTAAGAATATAAAGCCAGAGGAAAAAGAAATGAAGAGGCCATGCCTCTTATCTTAATTCCTTATCATTAAAAGGATACAGAATTATAGAAAAAGCAGGCAGAATTACTCACAAAATCCAAATTACTCACAGGATCTACAGTTGGAAGATTGGAAAGTCTTCTCCTTTTCCTGCTTGGCCCTGGTGTAGACACAGAATGGTGCGCGTCATCAAAGTCCCCACTGACACTACTGGAAGGGGAGGTTGCTCTTCTCCTTTTGGAACCCATGGAATCCAATTTCTTCTATAAGAAATAATTAGCTATGTTCTTATATTTAAATTCAGACTCTGCCACCAAGCCCTCAACTGGCCAGCTGATATCAAGCTTCTGGTTCACTCAGAAGATATTTTAACTGTGACAACAAAGGTTTGCCTAAACTGGAAGGTTTTTCAATGGAAGTCCTAGACCTTGTTGTTCTAGCCCCTTGATTTATCAGAATGCTACACTTTCAACTTGGATGGGACAAATTCAGGAAAAGTATACTCATTTGTATATCACCAATTTTGAATGACTCAACCAGAATGGCCCCCTAATTACGTGGACTAGAGTTTGAAAACCCATATGCAATCATATACCAATGTGCTGGAGGTATTGATCCCTTAGCTGCTGGGGCAGCCAGGAAGGCCTGCAGAACAGAGGCCCCAAGGCAGTAAGTAACCTCTGAAGTCAGCAACCTTATCTGTTTTCCTCAATGTGACTGACAATTACGATTATTTTCTGGGTTGGTCATAAGGTGAAAAAGAATAGGAAGCTATGCCTGAGACAAATGAATAGTGCAAAAAGTTAGGGAAACAGAGGACAATTAACTTGCTAGCATTTCAGATGCACCCTAAATTAACAAAATGAGAATGACTGTTCTCCATTAAAAGGACCCACAAGGTTTTACCCCAGAAAACACTTCATGTGACTTGCCATACCTATGGCCAAAGTAGCAAATTGTGCTTTGAAACTTTTCTGTCAATCCAGACTAATAATCTCCTTTTCAGTTATATGAGGTACTCTATCCCCATGAATTTTGAAATCATAGTTTTAAGTTTTAATAGATACTCTGGAAGAGCACCTCAGAGGTACTTAGGTCCTGTTTGGCCTTTCAGAAACATAAATTTGCTGTTTTAGGCAGGTTGTTATGTAATTAATCTCAACATAGCTTTACAAATATACATATTTGACCGTAACACAAGAAATGTAACCACTGAAGTGATAAGGGGAAAGGTACATATGGGAAGGTCCTGCAATGCTTGCACAGTTTAACAACAGTATCAAATAGTATGTTGTGATTTCAAAGGTCTTTCTCTAATACTAAAAGAAAAAGAACTGATCCCAGTTTCATCCATTAACATTCAATATCAGGAAACTAAGACATGGCAGCTGAAAGAATGGGCTGCCAGTACTATGGAGAGAAAAATTGGGGATCGCCAAGGAACAAAACATACCAACAAATAAGCGATCCTGGTAAGTAACTAAAAAGTAAGAGTAGTGTCCTATGTCTTCCTTCAACAGTCCACGTGCTATTTGAAAAACAAGCCCACCATGAAGATGTTCTTTCTTGTAGTCGTTACACAGTGCATTAGTTTGCAATTGGCTATAACTGGCTAAAAGCCCAAGGATAGCCAAGTTTTGTTAATTTTTGTTTGTTTTTAAAAAAGGTTGATAAACTATCCTCAATCACTAAGATGAAGAGATTAAGGACCAACATTTTGTACAAAAATATCTATGACAAGGACACAAGCAAATTTGAAAAACATGAGGAGGGAATCTTTATAAAAAGGATAACAAAACTTAAGAAAGGTGGAAGGGAAAAGGCAAGGAAGGACAGAAAAGGAAAAAGGTGTAGATGATCAGTAATTTACCAGCTTTACCAGAGCACAACCAGCGCCTCGAAAAGCCAGTCTCCTCATTATGTCTGAAGGCCAACTGAAGCCAGTGGGAGAAGGCAGGGTTTTAAAAGTGCTGATTCAGTGTTAATATATTCAAAACTGAAAGAGAGAACAAGACAGAGAAAGGGGAAATAAAAAAGAAGTCAGAAGAAGTAAAACTGAGTACGAATAGATAGAAAACATCCAAGTAAAACTGCTAAGGAAAGATAAGAGATAATCTAGGGGAAATAGGTCTATCAGTTTTCTTGTGTCATGAAGGTAAGTGCTACAAAGGCTTAGGCATTAAAAGTACCTGACATTAGACTCTGGCCAACTTTCTCAGCGGTAGAGTGTCAGCCCAGCATGTGGATGTCCCAGGTTTGATTCTCAGCCAGGGCACACAGGAGAAGTGCCCATCTGCTTCTCCACCCTTCCCACTCTCTTTTCTCTCTATCTCTCTCTTCCCCTCCCGCAGCCAAGGCTCCATTGGAGCAAAGTTGACCCGGGCACTGAGGATGGCTCCATGGCCTCCGCCTCAGGCGCTAGAATGGCTCCGGTTGCAATGCAGCAATGCCCCAGATGGCCAAAGCATCACCTCCTAGTGGACATACCGGGTGGATCCCGGTTGGGTGCATGTGAGAGTCTTCCTACTACCCAGCTGGACTTCAGAAAAATACACAGACACACAAAAGTAAAAGTACCTGACATTTCTTCCATTTTAAAATTAAATACTTTTCATATGCTTAAAGATGTCTCACTGAGGTTCCCCTTTAGTCTCATGGAATGGCTGTCAACTCCAGGAATGAAGCATGCCTGCCCAAATGCCCGCCAGTCAATGAGAGCAAAGGTCAATCACAGAATGAGAATGGAGAATGTAAAGTCAGTAGTCAAGGCTACTATCACAGCAGCCTGACCCATGCAGGTTCACATTAGATTTGAACAGTCAGTAATGAAACACAGGAGCCAAGAACTGGTGAGCCATCAGCTTTAATTCTAGCTTGTACCCGGCGGGCAAGCAAAAACACACACTGGGCTCCAAAACCCACTCATTCAGTGCTCACAAAGCTACTGACTTATCCGAGTTTCCTAGCATCAAAGGTTTCTAGCTCACCAGACTTATTTACCTCTCTTCCCCATCTCCTCCAGCACAAACTCTTAACAAACTGACTTCTCCCTCAGTGCTCCACCATCTTGGCTGCTTCCACTCCTCCATGTGGCCTTACTCTGCTCTCCTCTCTAATACTAATCTCAGGAACCCAGGAACCAAGAGAGAGCAAGCTCCCAGACTGCCCCAGTTTATAGCATAGAAAATCCAAACCTTTAATCCAATTATACATAAAGAAAGTCTCTGATACAAAGCCACCCATCTGAGGCATAATGGGATTCCTCAAGAGAGTGCACCACCCTACATCATCCAATCAGTCAAGGGTGTAGGGAAGTGCTTACTCTTAAACTAAGCCTTAGGCTATGACGACCCGGCCTGCCCACAGCCTGTTCCAGAACACACATTAATATCAACGAACTTCCATGTGGGCAGCGCCATCTTTAACAAAGTGAGAATATATTTTATCTGCCCAACAGAGAACACACGTGGAAAGCTCACATGTGACCCCAAATGTTGGCAAGCTAGAACAAACCAAGAATGGCTCATGTGAGCAAAGAGTATGGAAAACTCCTCTTCTACCCAACATTTCTTTCCAAAAGTCCTATCAGCATTGGAAAGATACTACATATAAGTTTCCAAAGGTTAAAAAAAAAGCACCTTTAACCATTTTGTCCACAAATAAATACTTTAAAAAATAATCCACTGAAGCCTGACCAGGCAGTGGTGCAGTGAATAGCATGTTGGCCTGAAACCCTGAGGTTTCAGGTGAGCGCAGGCTCACCGGCTTGAATGTGGGATCGTAGACATGACCCCATGGTCGCTGGCTTGAGCAAGACAGAGGTCACTGGTTCAGTTTGAGCCCCCTGGTCAAGGCATATATGAGAAAGCAGTCAACAAACTAAGGTGCCACAACTTAGGTGATGTTTCTCACCTCTCCCTTCTTGTCTGTCTTCCCTCTCTCTCACACACACTAAAAAAAAAAGAAAGAAAAACTAATCCACTGAAAATCAAATGACAAAAAATAGAAATAAGTAGTGTGTGTGTATATACAGACTATACAATACCAAATATTCCTTGAATCATTAACTTACTTTGATAAGACAAGATGCAACTTAACAATAATTACTTTGGAATATTTTCTTATCCAAAGGACACATTTTAAAATTCTATTTTGGAAGTTTAGCAAGAAAGGCAATGTGGCCAGGTGGGTGGGAAGAGCAACAGGACCTGAGTTCAGCAGACAAGAGCCCCAGTTTTTACACTTCTAATTATCTGTTTGATTTTGAGGCACAATCTCTCAGATGTTTCTTCATTTCTAAAATGAGAACAGTAAAGTGTACATATCTCCCTTGGATTGTTGGGACAGTGAATGTGAAATCACTTTAAAAATTCAAAGCACAATAATAATGTTAAGTTTTAACTCTAGAATTGCAGGCGCCCTGGACGCAGCAACAGAATTTTATTTATTTTATAGCTTTGACTTATAGAATAATATTTGGCATTTTGCGGTGATCAACTTACATTAAAAGATCACTTAAGCGGAACATTTAAAAAAGTTTATTTGTATAATTTAAAAAGCCCGTGAGCATCCTTTCAGTTGTCCTTTTCGCACGAAAAGGAAAGAAATTCCAAGCTGAATTACATGTTATAAAATTGCACTGATTATGGTCACATGTCCAAAAGTCTGTGTAAAGCCAGTAGCCACGGCCACCATCATAGCCATCTGGCCCATGCAGGTTCACATAGGATTCGAACAGATGGTAATGAAACAACGGAGCCAAGAACTGGTGGGCCATTAGCTTTAATCCTAGCTTGCACCCGGTGGGCAAGAAATACACACAGTGGGAAAACACTTCCCTTTCCATTCAGGTTCCCAAAGCCACCGATTTATCCTAGTTTCCTAGAATCAAAGGTTTCTATCTTCTTTTTTTTTTTTTACAGGGACAGAGAGAGAGTCAGAGAGAGGGATAGATAGGGACAAACAGATAGGAACAGAGAGAGGTGAGAAGCATCAATCATTCGTTTTTCGTTGCCATTGCGACACCTTAGTTGTTCATTGATTGCTTTCTCACATGTGCCTTGACCGCGAGCCTTCAGCAGACCGAGCAACCCCTTGCTGGAGCCAGTGACCTTAGGTCCAAGCTGACGAGCTTTTGCTCAAGCCAGATGGGCCCGCGCTCAAGCTGGCGAGCTCGGGGTCTCGAACCTGGGTCTTCCGCATCCCAGTCCGACGCTCTATCCACTGCGCCATCGCCTGGTCAGACTCAAAGGTTTCTAGCTCACCAGAATTATTCACCTCTGTTCCCCATCTCCTTCTCTCTACACAAACTGGCTTCTCCCTCAGCACTCCACCACCTTGGCTGCTTCTCCTGACCTCCTCCACGTGGCCTTACTCTGTTCTCTCTAATGCTAATCTTAGGAACCGAGAGTGAGCAAACTCCCAGTCTGCCCCACTTTTTAGTGTAGAAATCCAAACTACAAACAAGGAAGTCTCTGATACAAAGTCACTTATCTGCGGTATAATGGGAGGATTCCTCATGAAAGTGCACCACCCTACATCAAAAAGGGTGGGAAAGGCTTAGTCTTAAAACTAAGACTTGGGCTATAAGGACTCTGCCTGCTTATAGCCTGTCCCCCCCCCTACACACATTAATATAATCACGCCCATCCCAAGCAAGAAGGGCAACTAATATCATCCACGTGGGCAGAGCCATCTTTAACAAAATGAGCATAATATATTTTACCTGCCCAACAGTCTGACAATGATTAATTACTGCAACAAGTAGCTTTGTAATTTGTAAATGGGAAAATATTTACTCAGTATAGCCAACTGGTATATTTTGGGAGTTGATAAATTTTTAGTACTCTTCTATACTTCTAGTTATACTAAATACTGTAACATATACTTAAAACAAAAATTGTGGAAAACATAATTCTTGCCTGACCTATAGTGATGCAGAGGATAATGCATTGGCCTGGAATGCTGAGGTCATGGGTTCAAAACCCTGGTCTTGCCAGGTCAAGGCACATACAAGAAGCAACTACTATCAGTTAATGTTTCCCACTCTTCCCTGCCTTTCTCTCTCTCTAAAATAAATAAAATCTTTAAAAGAAAGAAAATATGATTCAAAGAGAAAAAATATCACTTATATTATTACTTCCTAGAGAAAAACCACCCTTAACACTGGTTTTCACAGCTTTCAGTATTTATTCTATACCTTAGTTGCTTTTTAAAAAATTTTTTATTATTTTTTTCATAGAGTGGGGTGTCAGAAAGACAGACTCTGGCATGGTCCTACCAGGATCTCCCCTGCAAGCCCCCTATCTCAGATGCTCTGCCCATCTGGGTGCTGCTCTGCAACCAAGCTATTTTTAGCACCTGAGGTAGAGCCCACCAGCCATCCTCACTTCTGGGGCCAACTGGCTGGAATCAATTGAGCTATAGCTGTGGGAGATGGGGATGGGGAGGAGAGAGGAGAGAAAGAGAAGGGAAAGGGGTGGAGAATCACTTGTGTGCCCTGACCAGGAATCCGAACCTCGGACTTTCACACGTGGAGCCAACCAACGCTCTACCACTGAGCCAACCAGCCAGGGTCCTTTATTCTTTTTTTTTTTTTTTTTTAACAATAGCTTTAGCTAACTATATATATTAATTTGCAGCCTGTGTTTTAACTTAGGAAAGATTCTTTCAAGTTAACAATTCTTCCATTTGATGTTGGATGGCTAGATAACTAACATATAGATATGTCACAATTTACTAATCCTGGAAATTTGGATAGAATATTAACATTTGAGGTATTCTGGGTACTTCCAAAGCCAAAAAAAGTGGTCAAGACCCTTCAATTTACCAACACACATATCTGTTACTCTTTTAATTTGAAATGCTTCTTGAAGATACTTGGCAGTCTTCCTTTGGATCTTAAAATACGGGCAATCTGTTAAACAATAGTGCAAGAATTATACTACTCATAATTGTATTAAGTTCAGTTTGCTTCTGATTGATATTTGAAAAAGGGAAACATCACCTAAAAGTCATTCTTGAGGAGAGCTAGTTTAATAGAACAAAAATGTTTTACTCCAACGTTTCTACAGTTGTAATAATAATTTCTATGTCCACCATACTATTTGTCATTGTTTTTCAGTATTTGTTTTGCCAAACTTTCTTCTTCTCTAAATCACCAGTATCTGCCCTGTAATAACAAAACTATGCTTTTAAGTAAAAAAAATTTTAAGAGATGGAAAAAGTATTAAAAATCAGAAATGTACAGTTTAAAAACCTCGATTCTTTGCGGTACCGCAGATAAGAAACTTAAATATCTGGCGTCTACTAAGATACAAGTTCCATTGATAAGAATACTTGATCGGAATGCAATCAATTGTAAAGTGTAAAAAAAAATCATTTGAGTTTGTGTCCGAACCAACAAAAAACTACTATTAGTTTGTGTCAAGAAACAACAGAAAAATAAGGCCCTGACCTGCTTTCGCGACCTGTCACTGGTACGGGGGGAGACTACGCGAAACGCTGACAGCTTTGGAGTGTACGCGGCGAGCACTCAGCGCCCGGGGCGGGAAAGAGGGGCGCAGTGAGTTTCCGGGCCGCGTCGCGCCTTTGTCCCGACCGACAGGTGCGGCAAGGCGGCCAGGCCCGTCTTGACGACGCCGCCATGCCCCGCCCCGTGCGCCTGGTCTGACCAGCTCGTCTCCACAGCCGGGGCGGGGCCTCCGCCGCTGCTCCCGCCCGTCCGGGCCCACACAAAGACCCAGCAGCCGGCCGAAGAGGAGCGGCCCCGCCCGCCCCAGGCCCGGCCTTACCCAGCCGCTCCGCCGCCTGCAGCCCCGGCTGCGGTCCCCGACCGCCGTGCCCCGCCCCGTGGCCGCCACGGCTGCTACTATTGCTCCTCCGGCCGCGACCGCTGCCGTCGCACCAGCACCCGCCGCCCTCACTGCCCTCACCGCCTTCACCCCTCCGAGTGCCGCCGCAAAACCAGCCCTCACGCCGCCAAGCGCTCCGGCTCCGCGCGACATTGCGTGCCCGCGCAACAGGGTTGGCGCCGGTGCGCTTTACGGCGGTAGCGTGTGTGCGTGACGCTCGCTGGTGGCGGGTGGCCTTAGTTCACACATGTAGCTCGCAGAGGCGTGTTGTAGCTGCCACTTTTGTTGCCACTGCTGTTTCCACCTCCAGTATGAAGCGGCCGAGTGAGTGTTGTCTGGGGGCGCGAATGAAGGGACTTCTGTCTCTGCTGGTCAATGAATCCATTCGGGCGCTCTCTTGAGGTGTGGTCTCTGAAGGAATGGGGCCTAAGGGTAGGCTGTCAGCCATCGTTCAGGTACCGCGTAGAACCGAGAGTTAGAAGGCCCAAGGTGCAGAAGGAGGGCTGGGCCCCAAGGTCGGGATCAGGCCAGAATCCTGTGCGGAAACAGCATCAGAGGCAGGTTTAGGACCGCTTTTTCCCTTACGCGGCCATGTTCTGTCCAGGTCCTGTGAGCTTTGAGATTCGCCCCTCAAACCCACCTTTCGCTCCTATTTGTGATTCGTGGTTGGCAAGAAGTGGCAGTCGTCTTGGGTTCCTTACACTTCTGTATCTATTGAGTTAGGTTCTCCAGGATTTGAGAGTGGCATGTGTATTTTTATGCGTTCCACCTGATTCTTAAATTACGTTTGAGAGCTTGTTAACAGAAAAAGGGATCTGACCCCAGAGCACAGTCAGCAAGAACTAATAAACAAATTGGTCATTTGTGTCTGATCTTTTTGTAATGTGTTTCTTTGTAGAGTTAAAGAAAGCAAGTAAACGCATGACCTGCCATAAGCGGTATAAAATCCAAAAAAAGGTAAGCCTTTTTTGTGCTTTGGAGAGCTATACCAAATACCATGCTTTACTGACTTCTCGTCCTGACCGGGTTGTTCAGTTGGTGGGAGCATCCTACAGATAATCAAAGGTTAAGGGTTTGATCCCCGGTCAGGGCATATCAACCAATAAATGCATAAATAAGTGGGACAATAAATCCATGTTTCTTTTGGCCCTGGCCGGTTGGCTCAGTGGTAGAGCATTGACCTGGGGTGTGGAAGTCCCGGGTTTGATTCCCAGCCAGGTCACACAGAAGCACCCATCTGCTTCTCCACCATTCCCTCTCCTCTCTCTCTCTTTCTCTCTCTCTTTCCCTCCTGCAGCCAAGGCTCCATTGGAGCAAAAAGTTGGCCCAGTGCTCGCTTCGGCAGCACATATACTAAAAAAGTTGGCCCAGGCACTGAGGACAACTCCCTGGCCTCTGCCTCAGGCGCTAGAATGGCCCCATTTGCAACAGAGGAATGCCCCAGATGGACAGAGCATCGCCCCCTAGTGGGCATGCTGGGTGGATCCCGGCCAGCTGCATGTGGAAGTCTGTTTCTCTGCCTCCCTGCTTCTCCAGAAAAATAATAAAAAAAATTTAAAAATCCATGTTTCTTTATCTCTCCTGCCCTCTCCCTCTCCCCTCTCTCCCTCCTTCCCTTCTTTCTTTCTAATCAATCAATAAATTAAATGGGTTTCTTTCCTACTCCTACCTTTCCTCTAGAAAGAGGAGATTTGTCTCAGGAAATGGAAGTATACTAATCATGGAACAAGCTCTTAGGCATCAAGAGTACAGCTGTGGGGCCTGACCTGTGGTGGCGCAGTGGATAAAGCATCGACCTGGGAACACTAAGGTCACCAGTTCAAAACCCTGCACTGGTCTGGTCAAGGCATATATGGGAGTTGATGCTTCCTGCTCCTCCCCCCCCCCCTTTCTCTCTCTCTCTCTCTCTCTCTCTCTCTGTCTTCTCTCTAAAATGAATAAAATAAAAAGAAATTAAAAAAAAAAAGTACAGCTGTGGGAAAGTTGATCAACATGTTAACAATCCTTGCATAAAGAATATCTCAGTAACATTTTCTGGCTGTTTTATACATAGATAGGCATCTCTCTAATGATTATAATAAAAGTTCCATTCTAGGTTATTTTACAGGTATAACTAAAGTGCAGCCAGATTGATGTAAACCGATTATTAAAGAAAATTTTTTATTGTGATAGGTTCGAGAGCACCATCGGAAATTGAGGAAGGAGGCCAAGAAACGGGGTCACAAGAAACCTAGGAAAGACCCAGGAGTTCCAAACAGTGCTCCCTTTAAGGAGGCTCTTCTACGAGAAGCTGAGCTAAGGAAACAGCGGGTAAGATATGTTAGCTGAAATTTTCAACAAGTTTTGTTATTGTTTTTGTTTTTTTGAAATAAAATAAGTCACTTTGGTTCAACCATTTTTCTTGTGGCTTGAACACAGCTTGAAGAACTGAAACAGCAGCAGAAACTTGACAGGCAGAAGGAACAGGAAAAGAAAAGAAAACTTGAAACTAACTCTGGCATTGAGCCCTCTAGCGTGGAACCTGTGAAGGAGGTACGATTCTCTGAATGAACAGTGAGTTCTAATGTAGAAGAAAAAGCACAAATAGGGCAGGAGTTGTTATGCTTCTAGGAAGAAAAAGTTTGAGTTCAGATGCTGTCTTACCTATTTAAATATCAAATGCCATACTCCCAATCAGTCATGGAACATGAAACCAGTTACAACTGCTGATTCTCTAATTTTGTGTCCTTTTCCTTTATCCTTTAGGAATTTGGGCAGTGTAAAGCTAAGACCAAAGCCAAGTTGGGCAAACCGAATCCCAAGAAGTTGTATTGTCAGGAACTTAAAAAGGTATCTTAGTATGGGCCTTTCTAAAAATGGCACTGACGTTTAAAACAGACTAGAGTCTTTCTTTTTTTCTGCCTCACCTTGTAAAAATGTAGTCGAGTTCACTAGAGCTGGAAGAAGCCATTCACAAGAGCTGAAGCAAGTTGGTTTATCCTCTTTAGGGCCTTTCTACTATGTTGAGCTAAAGGAAATATTCTTGTGGTTTTAAATTTTTGCACAGAAACAGTTCCCCAAACATGATTTTAAAAAGTGATACTTGTGTTAAAGTAACACGTTGACAGTGGTTTTTAAAAGGAAAACACATTAAGAGTTTCTAAAGTACTTTGTAGATCAAGAGGGTGTCGTGTAGTTGCTCCCCAGCATTGCCACCCTTAACTCTATTTTCCTACGCTTAGTCTCCCCTGTGAATAGAACTTGACCATGTTTCTCAGCAGCTCTTAGCAGGGCCACAAAAATTTAGCTAAGGACTTATTCAGTATGGGAGGATTTTATATTCAGACGGGGGTGTTTTGAAATCTGTGTTAATGAGAGACCAGAGGCTGCTGAGCACACCCATGTTTTAATTTTCCTGTGAAAAATGAACATGAAATTCTTCATATCAAAGTGAAGACATGAGATCGAACTCTGAGCTCACCCTGTTCCAAAGTGAATAATGCCAGTATTCTTGTATGGAGATTGTTTCCAGGTAGTTCCCTGATGGTTTCTACCTTAACAGGTGATTGAAGCCTCAGATGTTGTACTGGAAGTGTTGGATGCAAGAGATCCTCTTGGTTGCAGGTGTCCCCAGGTAGAAGAGGTCATTGTTCGGGGTGGACAGAAAAGGCTGGTACTTGTATTAAACAAAGCAGGTGAGCAAAAGGGATGCCCTTTGTGATTCATATGCACTAGTGAGGTATGATGAAAACATCTGAACAGTCTGATTGTCACTGAAGACTGATAAGATCCAACTCTGACCTCAACAAAGACAGTGCATTTGCTCCCTTTTTGTCTTTGATAGTGCTGGGCAGAGGGATGGAGGTGTTTCTGCAAATGATTTGACTGGTTTCTTTTGAGTAGTTAAACTTTGCACCTTGACTTATTTAAAATGAGTGTAAGCTTCTATACCCAACTTTGCAAAAAATTTCACATAGGAAGTGAACACTGTCATGTTCTCCCCATCAGCAGTTTTGATATGTGATAAATTTAGATGAAATGCAGTTATATGTCTGGGTTTGAGCAGCAGGAACAGGAAAACCCAGAATAGAGACCTATGAAGCAGAGTAATAACAGGATCTACAATTACTATGGGGTCAGTAAACGTGACTGTTATCTGACAGTAAATTGAGGAAGTCCTGCCACAGAATTAGTAGAATAATAATGTAGAGGTTGACTTAATCATGAAAGTGTGAGCAGTACAGAGGGGAATTGAAGAAATACAGAGGTATGCTTAGTGAACTCTTAAGGGCAGTATGGCAAAGAGCTTATCCTCTCCCCATCTTCCATTTACATATTTTGGGGGGGGTTGGGGAAGCTGAGAAAAGGCAAATCAGGGTGAAAACTATAGTTTATCAGATTTGCAAATTCATCTGACAAAATGACCAAATTGAGACATGTGTCTTAATATTAATCCTTATCAGATTTGGTACCAAAAGAAAATTTGGAGAACTGGCTAAATTATTTGAAAAAGGAATTGCCAACAGTGGTGTTCAGAGCCTCAACATATCTGAAGGACAAAAGGAAGATAATCAAGGTACCCTTTTACTGTCATTGGTGGGAAGTATGCTTCTTTAGCTTCTTGGATGGCTGAAATATGATGAGTATACAAAATCTTGATTTATTAAATGAGAATGCATAAGATCCAACTCTGATGTCATCCAGAGATAATATGAAAAGCACAGTAGAGTGGTGACTTTAATAGCCGGAATTTGAAGCCAGATTTTTGAGTTTTCTATGGTGCGTTTTAAGAGTAAACTAATTTGCAATTTTAACATGAAGGTAAGAAGGAAAGCTCCATTCAAAAGTGAAGTCTGCATTGGAAAGGACGGCCTTTGGAAACTCCTTGGAGGTTTTCAAGAGACTTATGGCAAAGCTATTCAGGTTGGAGTAATTGGTGAGTCTCAGTTCAACACATTTTATGTCTTAACCTCTTAGGTGCTAGGAGTTAATCTGTTATGAGTCTTAGAGTTCTTGGTTTATTTGAACTAATTATCTTTTCCTGCCTTCTCATTACTTGTGCAAGAAATGAGGATGCCAAGGTTGGTCTTAATGTTAAAGTGAAGACCCTCAGATCCAACTCTGATCTTGCTCTAAACATCTGCCAAGCATAAAAGAATACAGTGGAAATGTTATCATTACCAACACATAATGACTTTTTATCTATGGATTTACCATTTGTAGGTTTCCCAAATGTGGGGAAAAGCAGCATCATCAACAGCTTAAAACAAGAACGGATATGTAATGTTGGTGTATCCATGGGCCTTACAAGGTAAACTGAGGGTTTCACAATGTGTGGTATTTCATTATAGAGGAGTCAGTAAGGTTTTGTTTTGGATATCTTAAGGAAGACAATTTAACATTCTTTAGAGGTGTTAGTGAATGGAAGAGGGTAATCCAGTGATAGGCTTCAGGAAGAATTGGAAGGGAATAGCTGCCCCAGTCTGGTTTGAAAGACAACCAAGGAGATAGATTCAGAAAGGGGGAAAGCTCCCTATGAGGAGGGGATGCGGAGATAGATTCAGAAAGGGGGAAAGCTCCCTATGAGGAGGGGATGCTTGAATCTGGCCCTGAAGTGAACAGCAGTCTGCAAGGTAGAAGAGGGGGCATATTTATGGCAAAGGAAGCGTGTTCAGGTCAGCATGTAAGCTTTAACATGTAGTGTTTCTCTTTAGAAGGGGAGGGTTTACCTTTAGAACTCTGTGGTTCTAGGTAAACGTGAAGCAAATGATGATAAACTGGATCTGACAGACTATGTTGAGTTTGTTCAATCCAACCCTGAGCTTCATATTGTATCTCTTGTCCTCCAGGTAAACTAGTACCCTCATCAGTTACCATTTTCTTATTCTTGTTCCAGGAACATACAGGTTGTCCCCCTGGACAAAAAGATCACAATCATAGATAGTCCAAGTGTCATTGTGTCTCCACTAAATTCTCCTACGGCCCTTGCTCTGAGAACTCCAGCAAGTATTGAAGTATTAAAACCAGTGGAGGCTGCCAGCGCCATCCTGTCCCAGGCTGACACTCGACAGGTAAAAGAAGCCCTTCCTTTGCCTGGCCTGCGGTGGCGCAGTGTTGAAAGCGTTTACCTGGAATGCTGAGTTGCCAGTTCAAAACCCTGGGTTTGCCCAGTCAATGCATTTACTACAAGCAGCCAATGAACAATTAAAGTGAAAACTATGAGTTGATACTTCTCGGGCCCCCCCAACCCATCCCATAAAATCAATAGATAAAATCCTTTAAAAAAAACAAACCTTCCCTTGAGCTGCATTTTCTTTCATTGTGTTTTAAGTAGAAATTTTTCAGGTTTTTGTTTTGTTTTTTGATAACTGCACTATATCAGATGAATGAGCTTATTTTTCTTTTTAAGGTAATACTGAAATTCACTGTCCCAAACTTTGAGAACTCTTTAGAATTTTTTACTTCACTTGCTCAGAGAAGAGGAATGCACCAAAAAGGTGGAAGTCCAAATGTAGAAGGTGCTGCCAAACTGCTGTGGTCTGAGTGGACAGGGTAAGCCGCCTTTCTGTCAGCATTTGATGACCACATAGAGTAAAAGAATTGAGTTTTGACCAATTTTGTTTTTCATTCCAGAGGTTCTTTAGGCTACTACTGCCATCCCCCTACATCCTGGACTCTTTCTGCACACTTTAATGAAAACACTGTGACAGACATGAAACAGGGCTTTAATCTGGAAGAACTGGAAAAGAACAATGCACACAGCATAAAAGGTTAGCAAGGCTTGTGTTTGACTGCTCTCCATCAGTTGACAGGCCAATAAAGGTTGTTTACATGTGTTCTGTTCCTTTCCTAGCCATCAGGGGCCCTTGTTTAGCCAGTAGCATCCTTTTCCAGTCCTCAGTTTTGACAAATGGAATAATAGAGGAAAAGGACATACCTGAAGAATTGCTGAAACAGAAAGAGGAGGAGGAAGACTATGAAGACATCGACAATGACCAGGAAAGTTTTGATAAAGAAGCTGATGTAAGTATGTTGTCCATAAGTTGTTCAAGATGAATTGTTTTCCAGTTTTTAATGTACAACACATCAGAAGGGGCTAATGGTAGAAGTTAAATCTTTCATAATAGACTACCAAAAAGCCACAAACAACACAGATATTTAAGTCTTCTAGTCATTAGTTTTAGTTTCCTTCACTCTATTCATTATATGTAGCTGCAGAGACTTTTTCCAGGTATATAATTACTTGGATTAACAAGCAGATAAAAGGGCTGCTAATATAGTTCTTTTTTCATAGGAAAAGAACTCGGACGTGTCCCCTGCACAAGAGGCCTGGGAGGCACTGCCTGAAGAGTCTCAAGCAGGTGAGTTGTGTTGAGGGGTCTTCTAACAAATCAGTGTGGTATGGGATTGCTTTTAATTTAAAAAATTATATAATCTCACTTTTCTTTGCTCCAATGTAGATGAACAGTCTGCACAGTCATATACTTTGGAAAGAATGACTGAAGAGGAAGATGATACATATGACTTCAGTACAGACTATGTATAACATAACTGCCCTCTTAAGGTTTATTTTACCTTTTGAACAGACTGCTAATCCGTTCTATGTATGTGATGTACCAGTTCATTTCCGGTGTGATGTAAGCAGTGTAAATTTTGTTAATGCGTATCATGATAAAAAATCAGGCAGTGCAGAAAGTGTCTGAATTCCGTAAAAATACAACTCATCTGATACACTGAATGGGTAGAAGTATATTTACCTGGGCGCAAAAATCAGATACCTATTGAAAAATGTAGGTTTTATTTGTAGATAAGACCACAGGTTACAAATTAAACACCAAGCAGCAGCGCTGAACTAATACCAGCCATGTCAATCCATTCACTTCTGGTTAGTCAGCACTGTAGTAAACAAACATTTCATAAGGCTTATGGAGAGAGACGTGTAGTCAGTCTATCAGGGGAGCTCAGTGCCATTTATCCTCTACCTAGTTGATATGTCCCTTTTTCCATGGGTTGCCACATGTATTATCTTCCAGGATTTCCTGAGAAATGCTTAAAGCATAAATTATATTTTACTTTATATTTGAGATCTCCATATGTCTTCGTATTAGGCTGAATTTGCCTGTTGGGTCAGGAATATACCATTTTTCCCAGACATCAGTATATGAAGCAGTTCTTCCCCATGGCTTAAAGTGCCCATTCCAATGGAGTAATTTGGCAGCTTTTACAAACTGGGGTGAATATCGTTTTCCAGCACTGGAGCCTTAAAGTTGAAAGAAAAAGAGCCAAATGATTGTATTAGAAGATAATGCCACATTAAACTGAAGAAAACTTAAGGGAAATTAAATATCCCATTCCAGAGGATAGTCCTTTAGATACTTAATTAGCTTAGGCCTTTGGTTAATTATTTCTGCTTACCAAGGTGGCGGACATTCCACATTGGGTCAATGGTAGAGTGCTGTTGATAAAATACGATCAACAGAGGAGGTGTTGTGATGCTGCCAGCCAGTGTTCTGCTATATAGTCCCTCTCTTGGGACAGATGACAAATATAAGCTGTTAGTAAATACTCATTACTAATTCCTGTTGAAATAAGCTAAGGCAGTTTTATACTTACTCTACATTGAGTTTCATCCACTTTTCCAGCTGATTAGTTATATTCTGTCTTTTCCATTCTGTCAAGTTTGCGACAAAAACTCCAGGATTAAACGAGCAGGTGCTGGCTTTCATGGAAAGCTTACGAATTCTTTCTTTTTTATAGTCAAGATATCCAATGTAATTGTACTGAAAATATAATGGGAAATATAGTATGTTCATTGCTTCAAATAGATACATGCACTGCTATTTAATGGCAAGGATTTGTTCTGAAAAATAATCGCTGGGCGATTTTATTGTGCTTAGTGTGCACTCAACACAAACATAGATGGGGTGGCATACTGCACACCTCGGTTACGTGTATACCTTATTGCTCCTATCCAGACTTTAAGCCTGTACAGCATGTTACTGTGCAAAACAACAGAAGATTAAGTCAAGCGCAAGAGAAAATGGTAGGATCAAGAGACAGTAAACATAAGATGCATGAGGCTTCTGCAGTGTAAAGGAATACTGACTTTACGTATGCTTAATCATTAAAGTATGCTTTAATGGCCTGACCAGGCGGTGGCGCAGTGGATAGAGCATCGGACTGGGATGCAGAGGACCCAGGTTCGAGACCCCAAGCTCGTCAGCTTGGACCCAAGGTTGCTGGCTCCAGCAAGGGGTTGCTCGGTCTGCTGAAGGCCCACAGTCAAAGCAAACAATGAACAACTATGGTGTCGCAATGGCAATGAAAAACTAATGATTGATGCTTCTCATCTCTCTCTGTCCCTGTAAAAAGTAAATAAAGCTCTTAAAAAAAAAAAGTATGCTTTTATTTTTAAAGTATGCTTTAATGATAAACAGTACATAAGCTAGTAATAAGTTTATTACGTACTGTTCATAACTGCACTGCAAATGTAGTACATTATGCTTTGCCAGTAAGACAACTATAAACTCAAAGGGCAATAGGAATTTTTCAGCTCAAATTATCTTATCTTATGGGACCTCCACTGGATATGTGAAACGCGGCACATGGCAATACTTTGACTACAATAAAGAGAAGAGCTGCTTATTAACAACTGGCTTCTCAGATCATCGGCAAAGGGCTCTACATATAAAGCATGTAAAAGTGACATTTGGGATTCTAGTTAGGCAGAATAAATCAAATGTTCAAGGAGAGTTAGGTTGTCAAGGCCATGAATGGATCTGTAGAACTGGCTTGAAGTTGGGGGATGAAATAATTAGGGGATGTAAAATGCAGCAAAAGGAGTTCCTTGATTTTGTGCTTTATAGGGAGTAGTATCTATAAGGACTCTAATAAGTAATTTACCTGGTTCCCTGCTCCACGGATGACAACTTTAGTAGAGGCTGAATCACAATCTTCTGAAAATGCAGCTGCATGTCCAGGCTTCAGTGGTGTATTATAGAGGGCAAGAATGTCACCTGACATAGATAAGGTGTAAGATTTACACTTGAGTTCTTCAAGATTCCCTATTCCTTCAGCTTCTTATGATGGCCCTTTATAGCAACCATAAATAAGACAACCACTACAGCCTACACTCTGCACAGAGAACAGCAATGATTAGTGACATTCCACATTGGGTCAATGGCGGAGTGCTGTTGATAAAATACGCTCTTTGGTACCTTGTACAATGACATCATCATCCATATATATGGCCTTCTTTGCACTGGGAACCAGAATAGGCAAGTAGAACCTTGCAAAGGTTAACTGAGGAAGAAAAAAAATGGGTATTGGCCTAGGATTCACCAGTGACTGCTTTTATTCACTAGAAATTCCCAGAGTGCTCTCAGTACCCATAAACGAGAAGACAGCCAAAGTTCACTTAGAATTCCCCAGGCTTGCTCCCAGGAACCTGCTTGTACTATACCCTACAGTTACCCAGGTATTTAATCACTTCCTAACAGTCACATACAAACAAGGATGCATGGAACTCACTGGTTTTATGGACTCTCCCGGGTCAGGATCCTCCTCCTTTACTTTCCCTTCCAAAAGTTTAGTGTCAAAATTCACTACTTTGTACCTGATGCTTTTCAGGGTACTGCTGCTGAGCCAGGATCTAAATGAATTAAAGCACCAAAATTTCAGGGTTTTTGTTTGTTTTTAGAGAGGGAGACAGATGATAAACATCAACATAGACTCAGTTGTGTCATTTCTGCTCATTGATCACTTCTCATATGTGCCTTAAAGGGGGAGAAAATCAGGCCAAACCAGTGACCCCTTACTAAAGCCTGGAGCCATGGGATCATCTCAATGATCCTGCGCTCAAACAGGATGAGCCCGTGCTCAAGCCTATGACCTCGGTTTTGAACCTGAGACCTGTGTCCCACATGGATGCTCGAGCTACTGTGTCACCACCAGTCAGGCCCAAAATTTCAGTTTTAAATGATCATGTTCCCAAACCATCAGCCTTATCTTTTTGTGCCTTACACAGAGAAATCCTAGGGACCAAATAGGTGTTTTCAAGCCTCTTCATTTCTTTGAGCCAAGAGATGGTTTCCACATCTGAAGAGAGTATTCCCACTAAAGTCCCTTCGTGAGCTAAGATTCTATGATAATGGGTACTGCTCCCACAGCCTCACATTTTTTATCACTTTCCTGACACTAGAAACCGTTGTAGAAAAACGTACTGTGGAACTGAGAACATCCCATCACCACATGGACCATTCAACTCTTGTCCCTCCCAAAGAAAAGTCAAAGAAGGATGATAGTGAATGCTTATTATTAATAATGCTGATAATCAGTTAATATATAGACATTAATTCATTGTGATGACAAAATAATTCTTCCACTTGTCTACTGCCTGTAACAAAAGTAAATATCCCCTAAAGAACTGCAGGCTTTTCTAGATTCATTTCAACTCATCGTTGTGTGCAACTGTTAATTTGTGTAGTCTATTTGTTTCTACATTATTTTAGATGGTTGCTGAGTTTTAAAAATATGGAAAAATAGGCCCTGGCCGGTTAGCTAAGCAGTAGAGCGTCTGCCGGGCGTGTGGGTGTCCTGGGTTCGATTCCCAGTCAGGGCACCCAGGAGAAGCACCTATTGGCTTCTCCACTCTTCCCCCTCCTTCTTCTCTATCTCTCTTCCCTTCCCTCAGCCAAGGCTCTATTGGAGCAAAGTTGGCCCAGGGGCTAGAATGGCTCCAATTGCAGCAGAACAACACCCCAGATGGGCAAAGCATCACCCCCTGGTGGACATGCCGGGTGGATCCCGGCTGGGCGCATGTGGGAGTCTTTCTGACTGCCTCCTCACTTCTAACTTTGGAAAAATACAAAAATAAAATAAAATAAAAATAGGGAAAAATAACAAAACAGGAAATATAAAGGAGACACAAAGACAAATGTTTTAGAATTTTGATAACTATTAACCTGTTAGACAAGATGTTTCTTGGAATAAACTTTGTACCTTAATTCAAAGCATGTATGAGACTGTCCCTCAGACTGGGTTTCTATACTTATAATAGTAAAAACCATTTACTCAGCAATTATTATATACTAGGTGTTCTAAAAATATTTTTCTCATTTACTTGACACAATCCTCCAAGTTGAATATTTTGACCCCGTATATATAGGTGAGAGCTCCAAAGGCTTACGTCATGTTCCCAGTCACTGGGCCAAAATCGGTATCAGTGTCTAATCCATTCACACTACCCTGCCACAGTTCCCATACCCCTTCCCACTCTAGATCAGAGCTACGCAGCATGCTCATAAGGAACTTGTAACAGGATGGAAACCAACATGTTGCTTCCTCCAGAGAAAATCTTACTACTATAAAAATACCAGCTTGACTTAACAGTGTACATAATGACACAGTTCATTTACATTTAGCATAAGTTCCTTAAATCGTTTCTGCTTTCATGCGGAATCACATGGGAAAACAAACCATTTGTGCAGTTTATATGTGGTATGATCTCAATTGTATAGAGAAAGTATACACTTATAGAGCATCCTCTAGAAGAATCGTCAGGCAAGTAGAGCTCACCGGAGATGGTCTGCTGTACCATTGAGCGTAACAATGTAGAAAATCACATTGGAGCGAGTGTTGTGCTGAATGCTATTTATGGCTGCAATGGTCCCCCCAAGCCTATCTTCTGATGCAGCAATGACAACAGGAATCTCCTCTTGTCTCCCATCTTCTGCCTGACGGGGAGCATTTGGAATAAAGTCTATGGGCTGAAACCCCACAATTGCTGAATCTGCAAAGAACACACAAGAAAGGTATACTGTTATACAAACACACTCAAGAGGCCCTGGCCAGTTGTCTCAGTGGTAGAGCATTGACCCAGCATGTAGAAGTTCCCGGTTCGATTCCCGGCTAAGGCACACAAGAGAAGCGCCCATCTGTTTCTCCACCCTTTCCCCTCTACTTTCTCTCTGCCTCTCTGCCTAGGTGCTGAGGATGGCTCCATGGCCTCTGCCTCAGGCTCTGGAATGGCTCCAGTCGCAATGGAGCAATGCCCCAGATGGGCAGAGCATCCCCCCCAGTGGGCATGTTGGGTGGATCCTGGTTGGGCGCATGCAAAAGTCTGTCCCTGCCTCTCACTTCAGGAAAAAAAAAAAACACAAATGAGGTACTGACATAGAGCCCAAGACATGAAAGAGGTAAAGATTGTGATGCTTATTTACCTCATTCTTCCCCATTACAATGTGAAGTACACAGCCCAGAAATTATATTTCATCATATGTAACCAGGCTTTTGGAAAAGTAAAAAGCAGCATTTAAAAATAAACAGGTTGACAAAATTCTGATAAATTACTGATGGGAATATAACAATCTTTCTAGCAATTTTTGGTGATTTGTATCTAGAGGCTTAAACAGGTACGTGGCCTTTGACTCAATAATTCCTCTTGCCTCTTAAGGACAAAATCTGAGAGGTAATTAAAAGCCAACATTTTATTTACAATTGTGAAAACTTGGAAACAAAAAATTTTTCAGACCATGAATCATGCCCAGTAAGTAGGCATAAAATCAATTTAATGGGTCATGATCAGAATTTGAGTAGAAGAACAGTTCCTGAATTGGAATGGAACATTAAATTACAGAATCCTGTATTAGAGTGTACCACACAGCAACTGCATGCTTGTGTAAACCTCCCGTTTTACCTTTTATAATATATCCATTCATTTACTCAATCATTCATTGAACACTGAGTGCCTACTACATTCTAGACAATATCTAGGCACTGGAATTATAGCCACAAAGAAAAGAGAAAATCTTTACCACCATGAAAGGTAGAGACAAAAAGTGCGCACATATACATGTGTGTGCTGTATATAATGCATTTCTTATTGCATTAGAAAAGTCAGTCATTGTACCAAAAGACTTTTTCCTGTGGAAAGAAGTAAACTGTGGCATTAAAGTTACATGTGAAGAGTTTCTACTGTCATGATAACATACTTAGGATATATCATGTGGAAAAACGTCATGTGGAGTTTATATATACAACTGTTCACAAAAATTAGGGGATATTTTATCACTTCATATTCATTTTGAAATATCCCCTAATTTTTGTGAGCAGTACAGTATAATTTCAACTGTAGAGAAACAATACAGAGAGAAAAAACTGAAAGTTACTAAGCCAAATGTTTTTTTTTAATTTTTTTATTTTATTCATTTTAGAGAGGAGCAGAGTGAGAGAGAGAGAGAGAGAAAGGGGGGAGGAGCTGGAAGCATCAACTCCCATATGTGCCTTAACCGGACCAGTGCAGGGTTTTGAACTGGCGACCTCAGTGTTCCCAGGTTGACGCTTTATCCACTGCGCCACCACAGGTCAGGCCACTAAGCCAAATTTTTAATAATAGTTATTTCTAGGCAATAATCATTTATTCAATGAATTTTTTTTTTTCTTATTTTGAGAGAGAGACAGAAATAAATATGGAGAGAGATGAGAAGGATCAACCTGTGACACCTTAGTTCAGGGGTTGGGAACCTTTTTGGCTAAGAGAGCCATGAACACCACATATTTTAAAACATAATTCCATGACAGCCATACAATATGTTTAACACTAAATACAAGTAAATATGTGGATTTTATGTAAGACTAACACTTTTAAAGTACATTAAGTCTTTGAATTCATTTTAATAACGTTGTTATGCTGTTGCTAACCCATGATGACTAAAGTACTTCTTACCATTAATGCGACTTCTGGTGCTGCATGGTTTTGCTTATGGCTTTGTCATCTGGTTGATACGTGGTGAGGTTAAGCTTCATGCAGGCGTTGAGATTTCCATCCATTAAATGTGATCATAGGTTGGTCTTAACGTTCTTTAGATGTGAGAAAGACTGCTCACATGCATACATAGAGCCAAACATTGTCAGTACAGCAATACTCACACGCTGCAGTGTGTGGTATGTGACAGGAAGCATGTTCCATGTTTTGACAATGAGCTGGTCCGCAGGTTGAAGTTTTTTCATTTCTCCCACTTGTGTTTGCTCTCCAACTCTGCTTGCTGTCGTGCAAGTCCTTCCAAATATTCATTCAGTGACTTGAACTTATTCACCTACATGTCTGAGGCCTTCAGGTCAGCAGCTTATAGCTCAAAATCTCTGGTGGAGACACCAGGGATGTAACTCAGGTCAGCGCTGTCCACTGCACACTTGTGTGGATGGGTGATGAACTTAAATTAAAAAGACAAGTTAAAAAAATAAATAAATAAATAAAGCCTGACCTGTGGTGGCGCAGTGGATAAAGCATCGACCTGGGAACACTGAGGTCGCCAGTTCAAAACCCTGCACTGGTCTGGTCAAGGCACATACAGGAGTTGATGCTTCCAGCTCCTCCCCCCTTTCTCCCTCTCTCTCTCTCTCTCTCTGTCTTCATTTCTAAAATGAATAAAAAAAAAAAGAAAAAGACAAGTGCGCTCACGAAATTCTCCAAAGCATGCTTTGAATGACTGCAGGAGATTAGATGTGAAGCCTGCTAGCTGCTGGAGATCAAGATGTTGAGCAGGATCACTTGCTGTGCATGCATCTTTAAACTCTCCCAGTTTTTCAAAGTGTAGTAAATGACCTGTTTCAATGTCGGGGATGAAGAGTTCCAGCTTGTTTTCAAATGCAAACGCTGCTTGTTGAAGGGATAAGACTATTTCCAACGCCTTGCATTTTCACATTAAGCTGGTTCAGATGTTCAGTCATGTCCACGAGATAGTAGAACTTCAGGAGCCACTCAGTGTTAGCTAACTCAGGATGCTTGATTTTTCATTTCAGGAAAAGTCTGAATTTCGCTCAGACAAGCCGTGAAACGGCTGAGCACCTTCCCTCTTGATAACCAATGCACATTACTGTGCAGAAGCAGACCAGGATAATTATTCCCAACTTCATCCAGCAGTGTTTTCAACTGGCGATCATTTAAGCTCAGGCAACAATAAAGTTGACCACCTGAATGACCAGCAACATCACCTCACCAAGCTGCTCGCCACACATCTGAGCACAAAGCACCTCCTGATGTAGGATGCAGTGAAAACTTAGGATGGGTCTCTTTTCATGTTCACGAAGAAGCACTACGAATCTTCTGTTTTTCCCCACCATGCACAGAGCACCATCAGTACACACCGAAATAAGTTTATCCATCGGTAGATTATTTTCTTTAGTAAACTCAGTGAAAGACTTGAATAAATCCTCCCCTCTTGTTGTCTCTTTCATAGGCAAAATAGCAAAACTTTCCTCACATAGTGTGTCACCAACAGCATACCTTGCAATCACGCTGAACTGGGATAAATGGCTTACGTCTGTTGACTCATCCAAAGAGAGAGAAAAGAATGGTACTGAATTTATGTCCTTCGCTTGTGTTGCCTCAATTTGATTTGCCATCATGATGGTACAATAGTGAACAGTTCTTGCCGACAGAGGCATGTCTTTTATTCCTTTGATTATCTTGTCTTTATCCGAAAAGTTGTCAGAAAGTTCATTGGCAACATCAAGCATGAATGTTTTGGCATACTCCCCATCTGTGAATGGCTTTCCGGTTCTCACAGTTGCTAAAGCACCAGCAAAGCTAGCTGAATTCCAGTCACCTTGTTGGGTCCAAACATGAAGTTTTGCTGCTGACTAGCTTGCACTCTGCACAGTAGCTCTAGACATGCTTTCTTCCTGCTGTCCTCCGCTGGATATTTCGACGCAAATGTAGTATGGCATGTGTCAAAGTGCAGCTTTATATTTGACCATTTCATCGATGCAGTTTTATCACTGCATATTAGACACACTGTAGAACCTGCTCTCCCCACAAAGCCGAATTCCTCTGTCCATTCCTGCTGAAAAGTACGATACTCCTCATCTTTTTTTCTTTTAGCCATCTTCTTTGTCAAAAGGGTTTCTGCAATTAGCTAGCTGACTACTTGATTAAAAGGAGGGAAGTTTACTTCCTGACCTCACAACGGCCTGTGTACATTACGCATTATACAATAAAAATTTGCTGTTGTCCCAGAGGACAGCTGTGATTGGCTCCAGCCACCCACAACCATGAACATGAGCGGTAGGAAATAAATGGATTGTAATACATGAGAATGTTTTATATTTTTAACTTTTTTTTTTAAAGATTTGTCTGCAAGCCAGATGCAGCCATCAAGAAAGCCACATCTGGTTTGCGAGTCACAGGTTCCCGACCCCTGCCTTAGTTGTTCGATTGCTTTCTCATAGGTGCCTTGACTAGGGGGCTCCAGCTGAGCCAGTGACCCCTTGCTCAAGCCAGCGACCATGGATCATGTCTATGATACCATGCTCAAGCCAGCGATTTCAGGGTTTTGAATCTGGGTCCTCAGCATCCCAGGTTGATGCTCTATCCACTGCACCACTACCTGGTCAGGCTCAATGAATATTTCATGGAGCACCTCCTATGTACTAAATCTATCATCCAGAGGCACAGGAGATAAAGCAGTAAACAAAATGCCCTCATGGAGTTTGAATGCCATTTTCTTTTTTTATAAATATTCCCACCAGGAGCAAGCATTACTTTGTGTACATATAGGGGTAAGCAAAAGTAGGTTTAGAGTTGTTCACATGGGAAATAATACAATAATAAGTAATATAAGGCCCTGGCCAGGTGGCTCAGTGGATAAAGTGTCACCCGGCGTACCAGAGGCAACAGGTTCAACCCCCAGTCATGACACATATGAAAAGCAATCAATGAGTACACAACTAAATGGAACAGCTGGGTGAAACAAGGAATTGATGCTGCTCTCTCTCTCTCCTCTCTCACCCTTCCCCCCCTCAAATCAATAGAAAAAATTTAAAAATAAACTGTTTTGTGTATTCACAACTGTAAACCTACCCCCCCATATATGTATACACACAAACACACATACACACACATATATATATACATACAGTGTGTCCGTAAAGTCATGGTGTACTTTATTTCCCCCCTTTGCTTTTTTTTTTTTTGTCTTTTTTTTTTCTTTTATTCATTATAGAGAAGAGACACAGAGTGAGAGAGAGAGAAAGAGGGGAGGAGCTGGAAGCATCAACTCCCATATGTGCCTTGACCAGACCAGTGCAGGGTTTTGAAATGGCAACCTCAGTGTTCCCAGGTCGACGCTTTATCCACTGTGCCACCACAGGTCAGGCCATGGTGCACTTTTCACCGGTCACAAGAAAGCAACAAAAGATGATAGAAATGTGAAATCTGCACCAAATAAAAGGAAAACCCTCCCAGTTTCTGTAGGATGATGTGGCAGCATGTGCAGATGATGACGTAACACCGTGTATACAGCGGAGCAGCCCACGGCCATGCCAGTTGAGATGTGGACAGTACAGAGGAAAGTTCAGTGTGTCCTGTGGCTCGCTAAATTCGAATCCGTGACCAAAGTGCAACGTGAATATCGGCGCTTTTAAAACAAAGCGCTACCACATAGGAATAACATTACTCGGTGGGATAAGCAGTTGAAGGAAAGCGGCAGTTTGGTGGAGATACCCCATTCTGGTAGGCCATCAGGGGTTCTGTCAAGCCATGGCCACCATGATCCCCGGATCTGACGCCCTTAGACCAGTGGTGCTCAATATGTCGATTGCAAAGGAAGTGTGGGTAGATCGCATGACATTAAAAAGACATTTGTCTCTTGATTGGCATACAGGGTAGCCAATCTGACGTCTGAACTTTTGACACCCTATGCATGCGCGTTAAACCGCACTAACTTTGCCTGACCTGTGGCGGCGCAATGGGTAGATGCACGGAACTGAAATGCTGAGGTCACCGGTTCAAGACTCCAGGCTTGCCTGGTCAAGGCACATATGGGAGTTGATGCTTTCTGCTCCTCCCCCCCCTTCTCTCTCTCTCTCTCTCTCTCTCTCTCTAAAAAAATGAGTAAGTAAAAATTTTAAGAAAATAAAAAATAAAAATAAATAAATAAACCGTGCTAACTTGTTCAGTTACATTGCTGCTTAGTTAGCCTTCAATTTATTTAAACTAAATACAACAAAGAGTATAAAAATGAGTGCCGTAGCTGGTCCGAGTAAGAAGGCTAAAACCTACCACTTTCATACAGAATGGGAGGGTATTTTTTTCACTATGTCATGTTCTAAGTGCGTTTGCCTCATCTGTCTGTGTGCCATTGCTATTCCAAAGAAGGGAAATGTGGAGCGGCTTTTTCGGACTGTTCATAAAAACTATGACATTGACTTTCCTCCGAAAAGAGAGCTGAGAAGGAGAAAGGTGAAAGAAGAATACACAATATTAAATAGTAATAATAGTAACTTAAATAATGATAATATAGAAGAAATAAATTTATGTTTTGCATTTTTATGGTAGGCAGATTGTTTTGACTTGGTTATCTTATAAGTAGCTCGCAAGCTGAAAAAGTGTGGGCACCCCTGCATTAGACTTTTACTTTTGGGGTTATGTGAAGCAACATGTGTACATTGAACGTATCAACGACATTAATCACTTAAAACAGAGAATCACAGACGTTATTCACTCTGTTACACCAGACGTCCTTACCTGTGTGTGGCAAGAACTTCACTATTGTTTGGATGTGTGTAGGGCAACAAATGGAGCCCACATCAAACTGCACTGAATAGGTATGAAACTGGGAGAGTTTTCCTTTTATTTGGTGCAGATTTCACATTTCTGTCGTCTTTTGTTGCTTTCCTGTGACCGGTCAAAAGTGCACCATGACTTTACGGACACACTGTATATACACACAGTTACGAAACATGCTATCAGAGAACTCAGTGAAAGTTAGGAAAAGCTATTAAGTCTTTTCATTATGGTGTGTGGCAATCTAAAAATAATTTTTAATAAACACTCTGAAACCTCAAACATCCCTTAATACCAAGGCAGAGCAGTATGAACAAATAATTTTAAATAACTAGCAATGAAATTATATAATAAAGTGACTTTTAAAATCAGCTGACAAGGCTTTCTGGGTTTGTTTTACTACTAGAGTCCTGCTGATACTGTTCCACAGGTTACAGGAAAGTACCAGGTGAAGGAAAGTAACCAGAGGGACACTCCAGTGAATGAACACAGCAGACATTGAACACCAGTGCCACTCAACTGTTCCCACCTTTTGAAGCTCTGCTCTGCTGAATTTGAGCAAAAAGCAGCAGCCCAGAGGCTTGTCTCTGGCCTCTGACTTGGTTGAAGGATCTTCTGTCATATTAAACCCTTAGCAAACAACTGTACGAAGACAGAAGAGGCAGGAGTGGGAAGGTTGCCAGAGCACACTGAGTACCACCATGTCTTATCCCAGTCTTTAGAGCTTTTGTAAGGACAAAAAGAAAGCTTTCTTTTCCTTTAGATGCAACTTAGGATGTGACCCAGGGAACTCCAGGCCCTCAACAGATGGCAAGGGTTCCCATACCTGAAACCTCATTCCTCAGCAAACTGCTCAGGCCAAGGAAGTTATGGTGCAAAACCAGTAAGAAGAAAACAACAGCCAGGACCAGGATGATGCTGTTTACTGAAAGACAAAGGGGAAAGCCTGTATTATAGCTCTTTACCTTTTCACCAGGAATAAAGACATAACTTAAAAAAGAGCATACCTTTACGGAATGACATCTTTCTCTTCTGTCTTACATAAATGTTAGTTATTAACCCTAAAAAACAATAACAAGCCCCCAAAGTCAGTAGGTACATGAGAATTGCCATTGAAATGCCTAAACACTTTATTTAGGTAAAAACAAGTACACACTTTCTGCTAGAAACTCATTTTAAATTCTTTCTGCTAGAAACTCATTTTAAATTAACAGTTTCCAAGAAACCAATTCAGGATCTGATGGTTTGTTTTTTTTTTTTTTTTTTTTGAGAGAGAGAAAGAGAGAAAAGGAGAGGCAGGAAGAGAGAGTCAGGAACATCTAGCTGCTACTGTTTGTGCCCTGACCAGGGAATCGATTCAGCAACCTCTGCACTCTGGGATGACGCTCCAATTGATCCAGCCAGGACTTAAATTATTTTTTAAATTTATTTATCTTAGAGAGGGAGGGGGAGAGGGAGAAAGGTGGGCAGGGGCAGGAAGCATCAACTCATGAAGTTGCTTCCCGTATGTGACTAGGCAAGCCTAGGGTTTTGAACTAATAACCTCAGCATTCCAGGTCAATGCTTTATCCACTGTGCCACAACAGGTCAGGCAATTTTATTTTTGATGGATTGATTTTTAGAGTTAGAGAGGAAGGGTGAGAGGAGGAGGGGTAAGGGAGCATTCATTTGTTGTTCCACTCAGTCATGCATTCCTTGGTTGCTTTCCATGTGGGCTCTGACTGGGGATCGAACCCACAACCCCGTCATTTTGGAACAATGCCCATAACTGACTGAGCTAACCCTCCAGGGCCAGGATCTGAATTTTTATAGGAGTTATGATGAAATATTTCCAAATAACTTAGAAAAATAAGATAAACTTATACATTATATGCCTCTAGATGAAAAGCAAAAGAAATTCTACCAAGAGGAATACCAGGGGGGTCTGACTATTATAGAAAATATAGAATGCATTTGCACTTAAAATTCTTTGTTAAATTAAACAGGGACTCTGTTGTCTATGATCAAGTAACCTGAGGTCAGCCTCAGTAGTACAAAACATCCCTGTTCTAAGTTGTATCTCATTCACCTTTAATTAGAATTAAAGAAAATGGGTGAAATCCTGACCTGTGGTGGTACAGTGGATAACGTGTTGATTTGGAATGCTGAGGTCACTGGTTCAAAACCCCATGCTTGCACAGTCAAGGCATATATGAGAAGCGACTATGAGTTGATGCTTCCTGCTCCACTCCCCTGGCTTTTCTATCTATCTCTCTGTCTCATCTCTGTAAAAATCAGGAAGAAAAGAGAGAAAAATAAAACATTTTCCACCTTCATTAAAACCATAACAGGAAAAAAAACTACAGCAGAGAAACATAATTACAAAAATTCACATAATCCAATTTTGCTATCAAAAGTTTAGAGAGCCTGACCTGTGGTGGCGCAGTGGATGAAGCGTCAATTTGGGAACATTGAGGTTGCCAGTTCAAAACCCTGAACTGGTCTGGTCAAGGCACATGTGGGAGTTGATGCTTCCAGCTCCTCCCCCCTTTCTCTCTTTCTCTCTCTCACTCTTTGTCTCCTCTCTAAAATGAATAAAATAAAATAAAATAAAATAAAAGTTTAGAGAATAGCCAGACCAGGCGGTGGCACAGTGGGTAGAGCGTTGGACCGGGATGCGGAAGGACCCAGGTTCGAGACCCCAAGGTCGCCAGCTTGAGCGCGGGCTCATCTGGTTTGAGCTTAAAAGCTCACCAGCTTGGACCCAATGTCGCTGGCTCCAGCAAGGGGTTGCTCGGTCTGCTGAAGGCCCATGGTCAAGGCACATATGAGAAAGCAATCAATGAACAACTAAGGTGTCTCAACGAAAAACTGATGATTGATGCTTCTCATCTCTCTCTGTTCCTGTCTGTCTATCCCTATCTATCCCTCTCTCTGACTCTCTGTCTCTGTTTAAAAAAAAAAAAGTTTAGACAATAAAAAAACCCAAAACAAACAAAAAATTTAGAGTGCTATTCTCAAAAAATTAAAATCTACTAAAAGAAAAAATTAGCTTCTTCCCTTTGGCTTACACTCCCCAGTTCATATCATGCTTTCACTTTTCAAAACAAGTAACTCAGTGGAAACAACACTGTAGGTGGTACTAAATTAACTTTAAGATTTCTACAGCAATCTCTGGGTAATGCTTCCTTAAAAACAGATTTTATAACAACCGGGATATTGTGAGCCTACATTTGAGAATTTTACCCTTTCTACTTCATCTTCTCCCATGGGAGTACCTAACATTTTCAAAAGGCTATAATTTTACAAAGCATTTTCTTTAATATAGCATATTTCTAAAATAAAAGTTTGAATTAATTTTACCTTAAGTAAAGTATGTGCATGTTAGGCACTTGATTTTTCAAGACCTTTGAAAACAGGAGAAATATATTGAAGGATTGTTTAAAAAACTGGGGATCATAGATCAGATTACAAATTTCTGAGAAAATAATTCATATTTCCCAAGAAAAATCTAAAATATTCTGTCTCCTTTCCTTTTGGAGTAGTACATACAAAGTACATTATCAGTGAACTTCCTCTCTAAAGAATACACATCATTGTGCCTGACCTGTGGTGGCGCAGTGAATAAAGCATCGACCTGGAATGCTGAGGTCGCCGGTTCAAAACCCTGGGCTTGCCCGTCAAGGCACATATGGGAGTTGAAGCTTCCTGCTCCTTATCCCCTTCTCCCTCTCTCTCACTCTCCTCTAAAATGAATAAATAAAAATAATTAAAAAAAAAAAAAAAAAAAGAATACACATCACAACATACTGTAAGCCCTATGCTTCTATCACACTGTGGACTGGGCAGTACGTATAGAAGCTGGCAGACTGGGATTTGCTCAGATAAAGCTCTAACATTTGCCAACTTCCACTAAGGCTGAGAAAAACTATCTCATTCAAGTAAATCTTATTTAATTAATGATATAAGGGACAGTATTTTAGATCAATAATGTCTAGTAACAATTACTTACAGGTATTATGTGAATCAAGAAGTACATGTGTAAGTGCTATTCCAGTTAGCCAGACACAAGAAAAACACAATCCTAGCAAGTATTTGATGTACTTAGGTAGATAAGCATAGCAGAAATCACTTGCTCCTAAAACTCTTCCACAGTGATCTATATACAAAATGCCAATTACTGTGCAGTATGTCCAACCCACAGTTCCTTTCCTGGTGATATTCCTGGTAATAAATTTGTTGATCTGGGTTAGAAGGAATTTATTCTCAAAATAAAACTGCATGGGCCCTGGCTGGGTTGCTCAATAGTTAAAAGTGTTGTCACAGTGTGCCGGAGGTCACTGGTTCAACCCCCAGTCAGGGTACATAGGAGAAGCAATCAATGAATACAAAACTAAATGGAACAACAAAGTGAAACAAGTTGATGCTTCTCTCTCTCTCTCTCATCCCTACCCCTTTTCTCACTGTCTCCCTTCCTCTCTGTCTCAAAATAAATCAGTGGGATAAAAAGAACTACATGTAGACCCTGAAATATATAACAATGGCTTATATTTTTGTTAAGAGTACACAACAGCATACAATTTGATCAGCAATATTCAAATTGTTCACTATAAAAATGAATACTTATTTGTTTAGACATTTTTAAAAAAATCTTTACTAATTTACTCACAAAGCACGCGCAGGCACACACACACACACACACACACACACATACTCACTCACTCGCCCAGGGCAAGACCCAAACATTTGGGTTAAGAAACCTTAGGAGGAAAGAAGACTTGTTTTTAATTTTTTTTTATTCATTTTAGAGAGGAGACACAGAGTGAGAGAGAGAGTGAGAGAGAGAGAAAGAGAAAGAGAGAGAGAAAGGGGGGAGGAGCTGGAAGCATCAACTCCCATATGTGCCTTGACCAGGCCAGTGCAGGGTTTTGAACTGGCTACCTCAGTGTTCCCAGGTCGACGCTTTATCCACTGCGCCACCACAGGTCAGGCCAAGAAGACTTGTTTTTAAACTTGCTTGTTACCTGCATTAGTACTCACATTCAACAGCTGTGCTCACCTTTTCTGCTTTCCCCCATTACTATGTACATGAAAGTCATTCCACTGATGCTCTGTAACCTAGAATTGCTTCCTTGGTGCAGCATCAGCAAACTCTCTCCTCTCTGCTGGATCACACACATCAGCATATTATCATGCTCTACTATCTTCCACTTCATTTCTTTTTAAAAAAAGAGATACTCCTTCCCCACTGCAGTTGACCCACAGATCCATCTCTGCCTCCCCTCACCCTAAAAAATTGAAAGGACTTCCTCTCGTTTTCTTTAGCCTCCTCCCTACTTTTATCCCTACTGCTCCAGTCAAACTGGTCTTGTCAGTCACCAAAGACCATGGTCATTTTTCTGTCCTCCTCGTTCCCATCAGGGAAGTTCACCCCACCCCCAATTATGAAATTGTTTCATTTGTTTATTTCTGTCTACCCTAACTAGTATGTAAGCTGTATGAAAAAAGAGACCCCAGTGAAAGTGTTTACTGATGTATCCGCGCCATCTAAAACCACACCTGGAAAATGGTAGTAGGTATTTTCTGTTTGCGGAATGACTGATCTTGTTAATTTAGGTCGCTCTCTCCTCTTTAAAATGAGAAGCCTGACCAGGCGGTGACGCAGTGGATAGAACGGCGGACTGGGATGCGGAAGGACCCAGGATCGAGACCCTGAGGTCACCAGCTTGAGTGCAGGCTCATCTGGTTTGAGCAAAAGCTCACCAGCTTGGGTCCAAGGTTGCTGCCTCGAGCAAGGGGTTCGTTACTCGGTCTGCTGAAGGCTGCGGTCAAGGCACATGTGAGAAAGCAATCAATGAACTAAGTTAAGGTGTCACAACGAAAAACTGATGATTGATGCTTCTCATCTCTCTCTGTTCCTGTCTGTCCCTATCTATCCCTCTATCTTACTCTCTCTCTCTGTAAAAAAATTAAAAATAAAATGAGGAGTTTGAGTCCCCAAACTTTTTACACTGGGGGCCAGTTCACTGTCCCTCAGACCAGTGGAGGGCTGGACTATAAAAAAAACTATGAACAAATCCCTATGCACACTGCGCATATCTTATTTTAAAGTAAAAAAACAAAACGAGAACAAATACAATATTTAGAATAAAGAACAAGTAAATTTAAATCAACAAACTGACCAGTAACACCACCAATGAAAGAGGTGCCCCTTTCGGAAGTGCGGCAGGGGGCCACATGCGGCCCACGGGCTGTGGTTTGGGGACCCCTGATTTAGGAGCAAGAAAGCTGGTTCTCAACTAAGAAAAGGAATACAGCCTGACCTGTGGTGGCACAGTGTATAAAGCACCGACCTGGAACGCTGAGGTCGCCAGTTTGAAACCCTGGGCTTGCCTGGTCAAGGCACATGTGGGAGTTGATGCTTCCTACTCCTCCCCCCTCCTTCCCTCTCTCCTCTTTAAAATGAATAAATAAAATATTTTTTTTAAAAAAAAAGGAGCCTGACCAGGCAGTGGCGCAGTGGATAGAGCGTCAGACTGGGATGCGGAAGACCCAGGTTCGAGACCCCGAGCTTGTCAGCTTGAGCACGGGCCCATCTGGCTTGAGCAAAAGCTCGCCAGCTTGAACCCAAGGTTGCTGGCTCCAGCAAGGTGTGGCTCCAGCAAGGTGTGGCTCCAGCAAGGTGTGGCTTGGTCTGCTGAAGGCCCGCAGTCAAGGCACATGTGCGAAAGCAATCAATGAACAACTAAGGTGTCGCAACGAAAAACTGATGATTGATGCTTCTCATCTCTCTCCATTCCTGTCTGTCCCTATCTATCCCTCTCTCTGTCCCTGTAAAAAAAAAAAAAAAAAGGAATACAATCTTTCATGATAATGATGAAAACAAATTCCAGTGTAAGAAAGGGCATGGATTTTCATGGAGATCTCTCTCAAATGGAGCTTAGCAGGCATCTTATTTGTATAGTTCAAATACCATAAAGTCTCTACAACTACCACCCTGTGAAGTGCATTTAAAGAGGGCTAACACAGCGGGACACGTCTACTTTTACACAGGACAAAGAAGTCTGTTCAGTGTCTGCCAGAGGGAAAAATGGCACAGCACTAAGTAAATTAATCCACTTTCTCCTACCTCTTTATCTGGCTAGGTCCAACTTGGCTTTCGGGAGTTAAGGGAGCACCCCTCCAAACTAATTTCACCTCAGTTCCCACATCTCCTGGGCCTCCCTATCTCTAAGTATGCCGGCTGTCATATATTTCTGGGATAGTGTGGCTGTCTCCCTTGACACAGTCTGGTACTAGAAAGGCAAGGACCGTGTGTTGATCACTACCACATCCTTGGCCAACTGCCTGGCACAAAAGAGAAGCTGTGAATGTTTGCTGACTGCATGAGGGCGGCAGCCACACACCAACCTGCCCTGGGAATGCCTATTATCCCACCGTCTGTAGCCCTTACCTACAACACTGCATAGAGGCCAGAAAGCCTACTAGGATGCGCAGGCGCAGGTTCTCCAGAAACGTTTATCTCCGAAAATATGGGCAACCCACCTAAGGCTTATGATTTTGAAACAGACAACGGCCTTGAGAGAGAGGCAGGGAGAACCCTTGGCTCGTCTTTACCGGCAAGGGCCAATGAAGATAGTGAACATGCGGACAGGCTCTCTCTACGCAGGGGCAAGGGACGGCCCGAGCATTCCACTTCTCTAGAGAATCTGGCTTGGGGTATTCCCCTCTAAATCCTAGAGGTCAACAGGGCCCCCTTGCGTTTAGGAGTGATGGGGCACTGACAGTCCGAGGGTTCCCCTCAGGCTCTAAGAGACTCCAGGTCCAGGAAAACCATCACCATTCGGACGCTCCCCGCGGCCGCCCTTACCTGCAGCTGGAGGAGGAGGAGAAGGAGAAGGAGCCACCGCCCGCACCCCCGCCCGCCCCGCCAGCTCAGCGCCCGCGCAGCAGGCCCCGGGGCCCAGTCCGCAGCCCGGCCGCCCGCGGTCCCGGCACTCGGGCCTGAGTCCGTACACCCACTAGCTCCCCGACCGCCGCGCAGTTCCACAAGCCCCTGCCTGCCCGCCGCACCGACAGCGAGAGCTTCCCACCTAGCAGGCGCCGCGGGGCAGCCCCTCTGCGGGGGTCCTCGTCAAGAAACGCCCGTTGTCATGGAGACGGGGGCGCGCCGGCAGCCGTTAAGTCACAGAGGCGCAGTCCAGGACAGTTTGTGGGGCTGTGGTCGCGGCTCCCAGCACCCAACAGCACCGACGGCGAACCCTTCACCAGTGCGCAATGCCTCAGCTCGGCCTTCGCGGTCACCAGCGCAGGCCCTTCGGGCAGCGCGGCCGACTCCAGCCGGCTCTGTCAACGCAGGGCGCCTAACGATGGCGCAGGGCGGGGCCTCAGGCTGTCCGGCCCAGCCTGAGACATCCGCTTCCGGGGCTGGGGCCATCACACCTCCCGGCTGGCTAGGCTCACACAGCTGTGCCCGAGACCAGTCTCCTCACCGTGGAGTCCCTGAGTCGCAGCCGCCCTTGCCTTGCTGCCGGACGCCAACACTCTGCTGCCCGCCTCCTCGGACAGTCATGCTGGGGCATCTGAGCTCGCTGCCCACGCAAATGGTGAGGATGCGGCCCGCGACGGCCCCATCATCTTCAGACGCTGCTCGCCAGTCCGGCAGCTTCGCAGCCCTCGTGCCAGTCCGAGGCGCTGCATCGCGGTTCCTGGCCCAGATGGTTACTTCACGCTCTTTTCACCGGATTGTGCATTCTGGGTCCCCCTCTCCCTTACTCTACGAGAATCCCCCTGCCCATGCTCCGTTAGGATGCTTCACTGCCCCCAGGAAACCCAGAATTAAGTCTTTGCCCAGGTCCTTGGGGGGAACCCCTTATGTTGGGGTTGCCCTGTGCTAAAGCTGAGAGGCTAGTGCAGGAATTGATCTCTTCGGTGGTGGAACCAATTGCTTTACTCTCCTTCACTTGCAGGATTACAAGGGCCAGAAGCTAGCTGAACAGATGTTTCAGGGAATTATTCTTTTTTCAGCAGTAAGTACTAGTTTTGCATAACCCTTTTTTTCTTCTTTTTTTCCCCCACTAGCCTGACTGTATTTAATATTCTTTGTCTCTAGATCGTTGGGTTTATCTACGGGTACGTGGCTGAACAGTTCGGGTGGACTGTCTATATAGTTATGGCCGGATTTGCTTTTTCGTGTTTGGTAAGAAATTTGTGGGTGTTTGAATGTTAGTGGTAACTTGGGTTGTGTGAATTGGGTCATTTTGGTTGGACCTATTAGTGAAAACCGGCAAGCACCAACTTTTCCCTCATCCTTTTCCATCAATGTTTCCCCTTGCTATCATTATTAGAGAACTAGAATGCCAAATAGTGCCAGATGAGATAAGTAAGCTGCATAAAAGGAGACAGCTCATTTATTTTGGCAGCTGCTCCAAGCAGTAATCTTAAGGTCAAAGCTAGCAGGAATTTCTTAGGGTCTTCACATTGTTCCCTCCATACGTTTCTTTTAGCTTTTATTTTATTTACTTATTTATTTTATTTTTTTACAGGGACAGAGAGAGTCAGAGAGAGAGAGAGATAGGGACAGACAGACAGGAACGGAGAGAGATGAGCAGCATCAATCATTAGTTTTTCTTTGCGGCTGCGACACTTTAGTTGTTCATTGATTGCTTTCTCATATGTGCCTTGTCCGCGGGCCTTCAGCAGAAGGTCGCTGGAACCAGCGACCTTGGGTCCAAGTTGATGAGCTTTTGCTCAAGCCAGATGGGCCCGCGCTCAAGCTGGCGACCTCGGGGTCTTGAACCTGGGTCTTCCGCATCCCAGCAAGACGCTCTATCCACTGTGCCACCACCTGGTCAGGCTCTTTTAGCTTTTAAATGTGTGTAAACAGTGAGGCTTCTTCCCATCCCTTAAAAATACCTTATCTGGGCTGGCGATGGCACAGAGGTTTCATAGGAATGTCAAGTTTTGTTGTTTTTATCTTTAGTATAGGAGTCATTTGGGAGCCAGGCATTATACATACTGCTCTTTAATGGCTATATATAACCGATGTATTCTTTCTGTTCTGACCCAGCTGACACTTCCTCCATGGCCCATTTATCGTCGGCACCCCCTCAAGTGGTTACCTGTTCAAGACTTAGGCACAGAAGATAAGAAACCAGGGGAAAGAAAAATTAAGAGGCATGCTAAAAATAATTGATTGGGGGTTTTCATGATTCTGCTTTACTATCGCACCTGCTTTTGTACCTTGTGAAATGAGCTCAATTTTCACACCCAAAACACGAGCTAAAAACCACCTATGCTCTTATGGTACAGCTGTGTATAGATTTTGTTTCCTTTATATTTCAATTCTCAGTTGTGTGTTGATTTATACATGTTCTAGACCTCTTCATAATCTTTCTTTGAAATGGAGAACTGAAAATACAAATATGCAAAGTTCCTTTCAGGTCTACAAAAATAACGAATATATGGCTCATAAATGGTAGTACAATTTAATTATCAAAGTTTTATAATTCATTAAGCTGTTTTAATAGCTTCAATTAAAACTCATATGCAAGTCTGTGTCTAAAGAGTCTTTTGTTCATTGTTCTAAGACTACTAGTAATAAAAGCCAAAGTTAGAAGTTTGTGGTTCTGGAAGTATCAGTAACCCCCATTTCTATTTTCTGTAGCTTCCAGTTCCTAACATAATTCTTTCTTAACAACCCAAGCACTTGATGAAAAAATTTACTGATGTAAATTTCTGATAAGGTATTTTAGTGCCACTAAAATAAGGTTGTTTGTTAAGCAGAAAACATTTAATTATGCTTTACTTTTTTTTATTTTGGTGGACCAAAATAAAACCTAGGAAGCTATGTTTCTTTTTAATGTTTTTATTTATTAGTTGGGGCAGGAACAGGAAGCATCAACTCGAAGTAGTTGCTTCTTGTATGTGTCTTGACAAGGCAAGCCCAGGGTTTCAAACCGGCGACCTCAGCATTCCAGGTCAATGCTTTATCCACTGTGTCACCACAGGTCAGGATGAAGCTATAAATTCTTTTTAAATTGCCTAAAAGACCAAAGAGAAAATATTTTAAGTCTTATGTGAGAGATGGGAGTGGGAGAGTGATTATACAGTGTGTCTGTAAAGTCAGGTCAAAAGTGCACCATGACTTTATAGACACACTGTAGATTATATAAATATATTTCTTCTTTTCTTTTTTTTTTTTTACAGGGACAGAGAGAGAGTCAGAGAGAGGGATAGATAGGGACAGACAGACAGGAATGGAGAGAGGTGAGAAGCATCAATCATTAGTTTTTCATTGCCATTACGACACCTTAGTTGTTCATTGATTGCTTTCTCACATGTGCCTTGACCGCGGGCCTTCAGCAGACCGAGCAACCCCTTGCTGGAGCCAGCGACCTTGGGTCCAAGCTGGCGAGCTTTTGCTCAATGGGCCCTTGCTCAAGCTGGCGAGGATCTTCCGCATCCCAGTCCGACGCTCTATCCACTGCGCCACCGCCTGGTCAGGCTAAATCTATTTCTTAATACCAGGATATAGAGGCGCAGTCCTCTATAAATTATAAAAAGAGCAAAGATTTAATACAGCAAAAGTCAGAACAGGTTAAAAAATAAGATAAATTAAGAAGGCAGAGATAACAATAAGTATAATAAATATGACTTAAAAGTTAGCTCCCACGTAGCATTAAAAATCAGGTTACCTCATGTTCTCAAAATGATACCCAATGGTCAAAAACAGGACAAAGATATACTAGACAGATGCAAGCAAAAAGGAGGGGTAATAGTGAAAAAAAATCATATTTAATATAAGAAAGCATTAAATGGGGCAAAGGGACATTTCATAGCTGCCAAGATGTCACATGTGAATCATGCATTGACTAAGACATGAAATGTATAAATCAACGAATGTTACTGATGAAAGAATGTAGTGAAGCTACACTTTTTTTTAAGCTACACTCTTGGTAAGGGATCAGCATTCTACTTTTCAGATTTTGATAGGTCAAGTGGACAGGTTATTAATAAAAAGATTTTTGCATTTGCCCCTTTTACTTGGAACATATTCCCTCAGATATACATGATTTGTTCTCTCTTTTCATTCAGGTCTACCCAAATGTCAGTATAATGAGGAATTTCCTGGTAGTCTATTAAAGTGATATGCTTCGCCTGACCAGGCAATGGCGCAGTGGATAGAGCGTCGGACTGGGATGCGGAAGACCCAGGTTCGAGACCCCAAGCTCGCCAGCTTGAGCGCGGGCCCATCTGGCTTGAGCAAAAGCTCGTCAGCCAAGGTCGCTGGCTCCAGCAAGGGGTTGCTCGGTCTGCTGAAGGCCTGCGGTCAAGGCACATGTATGTGAGAAAGCAATCAATGAACTAAGGTGTTGCGACGGCAACGAAAAACTGATTGATGCTTCTCACCTCTCTGTTCCTGTGTCTGTCCCTATCTATCCCTCTCTCTGTGTCCCTGTAAAAAAAAATAAAGTGGTATGCTTCATCATTCTATATCCATTTAGTCTGCTTTTTTTTTTCATGACATTCAATATTATCTCGCAGTATATATTTATTTAATTGTCCCCACAGGTGAAACTCCATGGGAACAGGAACCTTGTTTTGCTTACTGCTTTTTGTCTAGTACCTACAAGAGTATGTGACACAACCTGACCGGTGATGGCACAGTGAATAAAGTGTCGAGCTGGGATACTGAGGACCCAGATTTGAAACCCCAAAGTTGCTGGCCTGAGAATGGGCTCATCCAGCTTGAGTGCGGGGTCACTGGCTTGAGCGTGGGATCATAGACATGACTCCATTGGACTGGCTTGAGCCCAAAGGTTGCTGGCTTGAGCAAGGGGTCTCTGGCTCAGCTTGAGCCCTGCCCCCTCATCAAGGCATTTATGAGAAGCAATCAGTGAACAACTAAACTGCCAAAACTACAAGTTGATGCTTCTCATCTCCCTCCCTCTCTCTCTTAAAAAAAAGTGACACATTATAGGTGTTCAACAAATACTTAGTGAATGATACAGAGCTGCACTGTACAATATGGTGTCACTAGTCACAAGTGTCTATTTACATTTCATTCAAACTAAAAAATTGAATTCTTCAAATGTCACATTTCAAGGACTTAATAGCTATGATTTTGATATGTTCACTTATAAATTTGACTAGTCACTTATATGACTAGTGGTTACCATATAAAAACAGTGCAGATATAGAACTTTTCCATCATCACAAAATGCTAATGATCAGACCTTATACAAACTTGTATAATATTTAATACTGATTCTGTGCATAACGGAATTCACCTTTATTTTTTTAGAGAGAGGGAGAGAGATGAGACCCATGAACTTGTAGTTGTAGCATTTGAGTTGTTCATTGGTTGCTTTCTCATATGTACCTTGACCAGGGGACTCCAGCTGAGCCAGTGACCCCTTGCTCAGGACAGTGACCTTGGGCTCAATCCAGCAACCTCTGGGCTTAAGTCAGTGACTATGAATCATGTCTTGGATCCACAATCAAGCCAGACACCCCTGCACTCAAGCCAGCAACCTCGGGACTTCAAACCTGGGTCCTCAGTGTCCCAGGTTGACACTTTATCCACTGTGCCATCACCAGTCAGGCAAATTCACCTTTACTGAATGCCTACATTATTGGCCATTCCTACTGAGCCACAGGAAAAACAACTCTTAGGAACAGGTTGTGCAGTTCATACTCAGTAATACTGCAATGTAGCTGGAGTAAGGAGAGAGAATTGCTTGGGCTCCCCAAACACATGGAAATTAAGAAACAAAAAATTGAAACTAGACTTAATGATTATTCAGAAACTAATGTCAAAATGAACATATTAAAATCTGAAATGTAGCCAAAGGTATAGTGAGAAAATTCAGCCTTAAAAATCTGTTTTGTACTTTTATTTATTCCTTTTTTTCAGAGACAGAATCAGAGAGGATAGATAGGAACTGACAGGAAGAGAGAGATGAGAAGCATCAGTTCTTTGAACACCTTAGTTGTTCATTGATAGCTTTCTCATGTGTGCCTTGACCAGGGGGCTATAGCAGGGCAAATGACTCCCTGCTCAGCCAGCAACCCCACGCTCAAGCTGAATGAGCCCACCTTGGCGTTTCGAACCTGGGTCCTCCATGTCCCAATCCGACACTCTACCCACTGTGCCACTGCCTGGTCAGGCATGTGTTTTGTAATTGAATAAGATAAAACAAATGAATAAGCATTCAAGAGCCTGACCTGTAGTGATGTAGTAGATAGAGCATCAACCTGGAATGCTAAAGTTGCCAGTTCGAAACCCCAGGCTTGCCTAGTTGGGGCATATACAAGAAGCATTAATGAACAACTAAAGTGAAACAACTATGATCTTGCTCCCTCTCTCACTCCATCCTTCTCACTCTAAAAATGTCAATATTTTTTTTAGACCCCGACCAGTGGTTCAGTGGATAGATTGTCAGCAAGGCATATGGACGTCCCAGGTTCTACTCCTGGTCAGGTCTCACATGAGAAGCGACCATCTGCTTCTCCCCCCATTCCCTGCTTCCCTTTTTCTTCCTCTTCTACCGCAGCCAATGGCTCAATTGGTTTGAGTGTTGCCCAGGTGCTGAGGATAGCTCCATTGTAACGCATCAGCCTCAGGCACAAAAAATAGCTCAGTACTGGAGCTTGGGCCCCAGATGGGATGGCCAGGTAGATTCCCGGTCAGGGTGCATGTGGGAGTTTGCCTCATTATCTCCCCTCCTCTTGCCTAAAAAATAATTAATTAAAAAAGATTTTTAAATCTTTTTTTTTTTAATCTTAAAAGAATTATTAAACATTAAAAAAAAAAAGAACCACAAAATAACCAAAAAAATAGCATGGAATAAATAGTTAAACAATAAAAATATACAGAACAGAAATAATAAACTATGTGGGAGATTTTTTAATTCTAAGAAAATAATATGTACAACTTGTACATATATGTAAATAATATGTAACTTAGAAAACTTAAGTAAATCAATGACTTTCCAGAAAGATGCAGGTTTTCTAAACATGAAAGAAATGGTGAATAGCTCAGGAAGACAAACAATTTGTCAAAGATTTGCGCCCACTGGGCGTTGGGATTAGATAGTTTTATATTTTATAGTTGAGTTCTAACAAACCCTTCAAAGTAAAAAGAAGTCTCAGAAACCAGGCTTATGAACATTGTAAGGGCAGGGAGTATTGTGTTATTTATTCATCACTCTATTCCCAGCTTCAGGAATAGCACCTACCAAAAACAGTTAAGGTCTGTTGTGACTGGAAAGAGAACATTTCATTAGAGTATTTTATGTGTGTGTGTATTTTCAAAGAAGATACATTTTTAGTTATAAAAACAAAAGATTTTTGGAGAAGTATTCGCTTTTAGAATCCCCTGAATATAAAAGTGAAAATTACTAATCAAGAGTTATTTTATAAAATCTATTTTATAAGGTAGGCATTACCCCTTATAAACAATAAGAAATGTGATATATAAGCACACATTTAAACATGGGAAGACAACCAATATCTTGATGTACAAGTAGCCAAACTTCAGGAGACAAATACGCCCAACATGATTAAAAAGAGCTGGACTCTACTTACAAATTGCTTAATTGGGAAAGGAGTAAGTGTTTAAGAAATGTTTTCACTGATGGAAAAATAAAACTAAAGGTCCTGGCCAGTTGGCTCAGTGGTAGAGTGTCAGCCCATCGTGTGGATGTCCTGAGTTCGATTCCCAGTCAGGGCACACAGGAGAGGCACCCATCTGCTTCTCCACCTTTCCACCTCTCCTTCCTCTCTATTACTCTCTTCCCCTCTCACAGCCAAGGCTCCATTGGAGGAAAGTTGGCTCGGATGCTGAGGACGGCTTCATGGCCTCTGCCTCAGGTGCTAGAAGCTCTGGTTGCAATGGGGCAATGCCCCAGATGGGCAGAGCATCACCCCCTAGTGGGCTTGCTGGATGGATCCCAGTCAGGTATATGTGGGAGTTTGTCTCTCTGACTCCCTGCTTTTCACTTCAGAAAAATACAAAAAATAAAAATAAAAAACAAGTATGTGAAAACACTGATTCACAAAAGCAAAATCTCTATTAGTTTCAATTCTTGTATATCTCCAATGAGGTACATATTACATGAAAATAAAATGTTAAAAACATCCATCGATATGTAAAGAGGAATTCAATTTCTCAAGTACTAAAAACAACTTCATATTATTTAAATTTACTCCCAGAATCTTAAATTAACTTTTTAAAAAAATAATTTATCAACAACTACTTAAGATCATTAACAATGACAAGTAGTATCACTGAACATAGAATATTATTTATTTCTCCTATTGCTTTTATCAGTGTAGTATAATATAAAACTTCCAATTCAATATTACATGGTCCTATATTCAAGCCAGTTATAATTAGTACCTTAAAAAATAAAGTTCTAAATATAAAGTTGGAGATTTAAGGCTCAGTAAACAATAACCAGTCTTATAACAGTTTTCCTCACAAAGAGAATAAGCCAGTTTCTTTTGTGAGCTTGCTTCATATTACTCTGTTCTGTCCCATTTTTTTTTTCCAGTAAAAAAACCCCAAAGGGTGAATAGCCTGTAGCCATCATTATAAGTGTGTTTCTGTTTAAGCCAAAAACCTCTGAATATAGGTCTTCAGTTCTGGCAGCAATTGGAATAAATTCTCAAAAATTCACATTTTCTTCAAAAAATTTCAGTTGGCGAGCTTTCACACTGTAAGTTGTATACTTTTCACCCATGTGCTCCTGCAAATGCACCTATTTGGGAAAAATAAAAAAATCAGTATGTAGTAGAAAAAATATTTCTGTAATCTTAGAAAAATAGCTTTTCTGAGCATGATACCAAAGGTGGAAATCACATAGGTAAATACTAATAGTATATTTACATAAAAATTTGAACTTCAAGATACCAAAAAATAATCATAAGAAATTGAAGAGCAAACAATAAACTAGGGTATTTTCAACAAACATGACAAAGAATCCATTAACATATAAAAAGGATCAATAAAACAAAATGCTAGAACATCAGTCAATAAAATCCAACAGATAATTCAGCAAAGGTATCTACAAAATAATACAAATAACCAATTAATATACAGAAAATTCAATCTGACTAGAGATCAAGAAAATTTACTATGTGACACTATGTTGAACGAAATGCCTGAAGTTAACATGTGTTAAAAAGATGTCATGCCTGACCAGGTGGTGGCGCAGTGGATAGAGCGTCAGACTGGGATGCGGAAGACCCAGTTCGAGACCCTGAGCTCGCCAGCTTGAGCACGGGCCCATCTGGCTTGAGCAAAAGCTCGTCAGCTTGGACCCAAGGTCGCTGGCTCCAGCAAGGGGTGGCTCGGTCTGCTGAAGGCCCGCGGTCAAGGCACATGTGAGAAAGCAATCAGTGAACAACTAAGGTGTTGCGATGGCAACGAAAAACTAATGATTGATGCTTCTCACCTCTCTCTGTTCCTGTCTGTCTGTCCCTATCTATCCCTCTCTCTGACTCTCTCTCTGTCCCTGTAAAAAATAAAATAAAATAAAAGCAACTATATAATTCAATATGTACTGAAGATGGCAGAGGAGAAAGCAATAGGAATACATCTCCTCAAATAGACAAAAATTGCCCTAGCAGACTCTGCTTGATATAACTAATTCAGAGCCTGACCTGTGGTGGTGCGGTGGATAAAGCATTGACTTGGAATGCTGAGGTCGCTGGTTCAAAACCCTGGGCTTACCCGGTCAAGGCACATACAACAAACAATCAATGAACAACTAAAATGAAGCAACTATGACTTGATACTTCTTGTTCTCTCCCCTCCTCTCTCTGTAAAATCAATAATTAAAAAAAAAAAAGAAATCTGGAGCCTATTTAAAGGTTTGCAATGTCCAGGGGAAGGCTTTGATAATAAGTTGTGGTTAATTTCAGCTTTTAGTACCCTCCACCCTGATAGCAGGAAGCTGTGGAGATGTTCCTATAGCAGTTTGCACTCAGTTCTAGAAGCCAGAGTGGGCAATAAGAACACTGTCCTCCAAGTACTGGGAATGAGCATACAGAGAGCTGATTACTGCTTCTGATCATGGAGATACAGACTCAAAGGCAGGCAACCACTGTTGCAACCCTCACTGACATTGTTATAAACCTCTCCCCCCTCCAACAGAAGCCAGTTCCAAGGGATTTGCATTGTAAGAATGCCAGTAAAAGAGAAAAAGAGGAAGAGAGATTATTTGAAGACAGTAACCAAAAATTTACCAAATTTAATGAAAACCATGAATATAAACATCCAACTGGAAGGTAGTAAAGGGTCAAGGGGGTCAAATATATGGTGACCAAGGAGATTTGACTTTGGGTGGTAAACACACAATGCAATACACAGGTGATATATTATCAAATTGTACACATGAAGCCTATATAATTTACTTTTTAGAATTTATTGATTGATTTCATAGAGAGGAGAGAGAGAAAGGCAGGGAGGAGTGCTTGGGAAGCATCAAGTCTCAGTAGTTGCTTCTCATATGTACCTTGACAGGGCAAACCTGGGGTTTCAAAATAGCAACCTCAGCATTCTAGGTCAACACTCTATTCACTGTACCATCACAGGTCAGGCTGAAGCCTATATAATTTTATTAACCAATGTCACCCCAATAAATTTAATATTAAAAAAGAACAATAAAAAGCAATAAAATAACTCATGCAGTTAGTAAGAAGCCCAATAGAAGCTGAATTAGCCAGGTACTCTTCTTGACCCTATGGCTGCCTTCCTGAGTGCTTGTGACTTTACACCATCATAAACAACATCAAAAAATAAAAACATCCAAGAAGCTCAACAAACTTTTAAGTAAGATGAACACATAGAGTTCACACCTAGACACATTATAATCAAACTGCTGAAAGCCAAATACAAGGAGAGAATCTTGAAAGGAGTGACTCATCACATACAAGAGATTTCCTGACAGGTGGTGGTGCAGTGGATATAGAGTTCACCTGGAATGATGAGGTCCTAGGTTTAAAACCCCAAGGTCACCAGCTTCAGAATGTGCTCACCAGGCTTGAGCACAGGCTTGCCAACTTGAGAGTGAGGTCACCAGCTTGAGCATGGGGTCATGGGCATGATCCCATGGTTGCTGGCTTCAGCCCAAAGGTGGCTGGCCTGAAGCCCAAGGCCTCTGGCTTGAGAAAGAGGTCACGGGCTCAGTTTGAGCCAATGAACAACTAAATTCATGCAACTACAGGTGGATGCTTATCTCTCTCCCTTCTTCTCTCTCTCTCTTTCACGTGCTAAAAAAAAAGATTATCAGTTGGACTGTGGTGGAGCAGTGGCTAGACCCATGATGGCAAACCTATGACATGCGTCAGCACTGACACGTGTAGCCATTTTAGATAACATGTGGCCAGGTGCAGTAGCCGAGGATAAAACATTTGCTGTATTGTAGACACTCTGTGCTGGAGGTCTGGAGGTCCAAACAACAGAACTCTGGCACAGAGTGTCTAGTTCTAGGACTTCCGGTTAGGCTGTTTTTCTCGAAGTGACACACCACCTGAATTATGCTCAGTTTTTCGGTGAATTTTGACACATCAAGCTCAAAAGATTGCCCATCACTGGGCTAGACCGTCGACCTGGAGCACTGAAGTCACTGGTTTGAAATCCTGGGCTTGCCCGGTCAAAGCACATACAACAAGCAAACAATAAAAAACTAAAAAGTGAAGCAACTATGAGTTGATATTTGTCACTCCTCTACCCCTTCTCTCTCTGTAAAATCAATAAATAAAATCTTTAAAACAATTATCAGCCTGACCAGGCGGTGGCGCAGTGAATAGAGGATCGGACTGGGATGCGGAAGACCCAGGTTCGAGACCCTAAGCTCGCCAGCTTGAGCGCGGGCCCATCTGGCTTGAGCAAAAAGCTCACCAGCTTGGACCCAAGGTCACTGGCTCCAGCAAGGGGTTGCTCAGTCTGCTGAAGGCCCGCGGTCAAGGCACATGTGAGAAAGCAATCAGTGAACAACTAAGGTGTCCCAACAGCAAGGAAAACTAATGATTGATGCTTCTCACCTCTCTCTGTTTCTGTCTGTCTGTCCCTATCTATCCCTCTCTCTGACTGTCTCTCTGTCTCTGTAAAATAAATAAATAAATAAAACATTTAAAAAAAACCAAAACAATTATCAGCAAATTTCTCATCAGAAACTTCAGAGGCCAGAAGTAGGATGATATTTTCAAAGTGAAAAAACAAAAATAACAAAAAACCCCTATCAACCAAGACTCCTATATCTAGTAAAAACGTCTTTCAAAAGTAAAAGAAGCCTGACAAGGCCGTGGCGCAGTGAATAGAGCGTCGGACTGGGATGCGGAAGACCCAGGTTCGAGACACCGAGCTCGCCAGCTTGAGTGTGGGCCCATCTGGCTTGAGCAAAAAGCTCGTCAGCTTGGACCCAAGGTCACTGGCTCCAGCAAGGGGTTGCTCAGTCTGCTGAAGGCCCGCGGTCAAGGCACATGTGAGAAAGCAATCAGTGAACAACTAAGGTGTCGCAACGACAACAAAAAACTAATGATTGATGCTTCTCACCTTTCTCTGTTCCTGTCTGTCTGTCCCTATCTATCCCTCTCTCTGACTCTCTCTCTGTCCCTGTAAAAAAAAAAAAAGTAAGAGAAAAAAGAAAGAAACCCTGCCATTTTCAATAACATGGATGGACCCTCAAGGCATTACGCTAAGTGAAATAAGTCAGAAAAAGGCAAACAATATATAACCTCACTTGTATGTGGGATCTAAAAAAACCAAACTCATAGAACAGATTAGTGGCTGCCACTAATTAGGGGGGTGGGATGGGGGATAAAGGGAAATGTGTAAAGGTGGTCAAAAGGTACAAATTCCAGTTACAAAATAAATAAGTTGTGGTTATATAATTTATAGCATGGTGACTATAGTTAACAATACTGTATTGTTATTTGAAGTTGCTAAGAGCAGATCTTAAAACTTCTCATCACAAGAAAAAAAATTTTTAATTATGACAGGTGACATGTTAACTAAGCTAACTGAAATAATTTTGCAATATATACTGTATGAAATCCTTATGCTGTACACCGTAAACTAAACAATACCAATTATATCTCAATGAAACTGGGGGTGTCGGTGGGGGATGGAAGGAAGAATTTAAGACATTTCCAGATAAGCAAAGGATGAAACCTGTTAGCACTAAACCTGTCCTTTAAGAAATACTAACAGGAGTCCTCCCAGTTGAAATGAAAGGGTACTAGATAGTAACCTGAAGCTGTATGAATATAGATCTCAGTAAAGATAAATACAGGGACATATACATTATCAAAGCCAGTAGTGTTGTAACAAAGATTTATAATTCTTTTTGCTTTCTATATGACTTAAATGAATACATGAAAAAAATTATTCTGAAAGCTAGTTCTATTGTAACTCTGATTTGTAACTCTACATTTTGTTTTCTCCAAAATTTAAAACAATTACTAGTCTGGGCCCTGGCTGGGTTGCTCAGTGGATAGAGTGTCGATCCGGCATAGGGACGTCCCTGGTTTGATCCCCAGTCAAGACACACGTAGTAGATGACCATCTGCTTCTTTTTCTCTCCTCCCTTTTCTCTCTCTTTTCCGCTTTCACAGCCAGTGGCTCCACTGGTTCAAGTGTCTGTCCTAGGCACTGAGGATAGCTCAGTTGATTCAAGCATCATCCCCAGACAATGTTGTCAGGTGGATCCCAGTCGGGGCACATGCGGAGTCTATGTCCCTATCTCCCTCCTCTCACTTAGAAAAAACAAACACTTACTAGTTTGTTTTTGGATAGGCAATACGTAAAATGAAATTTTGTGACATCAAAAGAGGCAGGGACAGAGCTTTAAAGCAGAAATTCTGTATGTTATTAAAGTTAATTTGATATAAATTCAGATTAAAGTATTAAAACTTTAGGATGTTAAGTGTAATCCCCATGGTAACCACAAAGAAAATATAGACTATACACTAAATATAATGTAAATAGAATTAAAATGTTTCACTACAAAAAATATATATAACATAAAAGAAGACCATAATGCAGGAAATGAGGAACAAAACGCTGTAAGGCATATATAGGAAACAAATAACAAAATGACATATGTCCGTCCCTATCAGTAATTATTTTAAACCCTCCAATCAAAAGACACAGATTGGCAGAATGGATAACAAAACTATATGCTGTCTACAAGACACTTTAGATCTAAAGACACAATGGATTGAAAGTGAAAAGACTGAAAAAAATGTCCCATGCAAACAATAACCAAAAGAAAGAAGGGGTGGTTATACTTATATCAGACAAAACAGACCCGAAATCAAAGAGGTTAAAATAGACAAAGACATTATATATTAACAAAAGGTTTGATACAGCAGAAAGACATAATTATATACACATTTATACACCCAAGACTATCAAAATATATGAGGCAAAAATTGAAAAAATTGAAGGAAGAAACAGACAGGTTTACAATTACAGTAGGAGACTTCAATGTACATTATCAGTAATGGATAGTACAACCAAATAGATGGTAGGGAAACTGAGGGCTTGAACAACACAACTACAGTTGACCCTTGAACAACAAAGGTTTGAACTGCAGAAATCCACTTATATTTGAGTGGTGATTTATTTTTGTTTGTTTGTTTTTACAGGAACAGAGAGAGAGTCAGAGAGAGGGATAGATAGGGACAGACAGACAGGAACGGAGAGATGAGAAGCATCAATCATCAGTTTTTCATTGCGACACCATAGTTGTTCACTGATTGCTTTCTTACATGTGCCTTGACCACAGGCCTTCAGCAGACCAAGTAACCCCTTGCTCGAGCCAGCGACCTTGGGTCCAAGCTGGTGAGCTTTTGCTCAAGCCAGATGGGCCCACGCTCAAGCTGACGACCTCGACCTCGGAGTCTCAAACCTGGGTTCTCCGCATGCCAGTCCAACACTCTATCCACTGCGCCACCGTCTGGTCAGGCTGTTTTTTTTTTTTTTTTCAAGAAACCTGGTCCTCTGTACCTTCAAGGTTTTGCATCCTCAGATTCAACCATCAACGAATCAAAACAGTATTTTCAATCCTCAGTTGGGAAATCATTGATGTGGAGAGCCAACTGTATGCAGTTCTATACTATTTTACGTAAGGGACTTGAGGACCCTCAGATCTGGGTATAGGTGAGGGATCCTGGGACTCAGTATCTTACACATATACTTCCAAGAAAAAATACAAATATAAGTAGTACAGGAAAAAATACTCAACATTATTAGTCATCGGGAAAATGTAAGTCAAAACCACAATGAATAACATTTCATACCCACTATAATAAAAAAGTCAGATGGTAACAAGCATTGGTGAGGATGTGGAGAAATTGGAACCCTCTCATTCTGCCCTAAGGAATGTAAAATGGTGCAGCCACTTTGGAAACCAGTCTGGAAGTTCCTCAAATGTTTACTGTAGAGTTATCATATTACCCAGAATTCTACTAGTTATATGCCCAAGAGAAGTGAATCCACACAAAAGTTTATACTTTTTTTAAAAAAAAGAATTATTTATGATAGGCAGGTAGAAACCCAAATGTCCATCAACTGAGAAATAAGATAAAATGTGGTAGAATAAAACCCCCTTATCTGTGGGGAACATGTACCAAGATTCCCAGTGGTTGCCTGCAACTGTAGGTAGTATGAAACCTGATGTATATTTTTTCCTATACATATATACTTGCAATAAAGTTTAATTTATAAAGTAGACACAGTAGGAGATGAACAACTCATAATAAAATAAAACAATTATACTGTAAATAAAAGTTATATAAATATGGTCACTTTCAAAATATTTTATTGTACTGTACTTAAAGATGAATATTCTGGACAAAGGGATGATTCACATCCTGGATGGGAGGGAGCAGGACAGCTCGAGATTCCATCACAATACTCTAAATGGCATGCCATTTAGATTTAGGTCTGACCAGGCAGTGGTGCAGTGGATAGAGCATCGGTCTGGGATGCTGAGCAACCAGGATTGAAACCCCGAGGTTGCTGGCTTGAGTGCAGGCTCATCCGGCTTGAGTGTGAAGTCACTGGCTTGAGCATGGGATCATAGACATAATCCCATGGTCGCTGGCTTGAGCCCAAAGGTCGCTGGCTTGAACCCAAGGTCGCTTGAGCAAGGGGTCACTCACTCTGCTGGAGCCCCCCGGTCAAGGAATATATGAGAAAGCAATCAAAGAACAACTAAGATGCCACAATAAAGAATTGATTCTTCTCATCTCTGTCCCTTCTAGCCTGTCTGTCCCTGTCTGACCCTCTTTCTCGCTAAACAAAAAAACTAAAAAAACAACAAAAAACTTATGCATTATTTATGGAATATTTCATTTAATATTTTTGGACCACAGTTGACCATAGGTACCTAAAAACCACAGAAAGTGAGACCACAGATAAGGAGGGACTACTGTATATCCATACAATGGAATATTGTTCAGCCATAAAAGGGAATGAAGAAACTGATATATGTTACTACACAGATAAAGCTTGAAAACATATGCTAGTGAAAGTATACAGTCACAAAATACCATACATTTTGTATGATTTCATTAAATGAAACATCTAGAATAGGTAGAAAATTTTTCCTTTTGCTATAAAGGATATTAATATAACAGTGGAATTTAAATAAGGTCTACAGACTTAGATTAGATAATAGTGTTTTATCATAGGATATTTTTCTTTCTCTGCCTGGCTTATTTCACTTAACATAATAGTTTCCAGGTCTATCCATGTTGTCGCAAAAGGTAAGATTTCCTTCTTTTTCATGGCCCCATAGTATTCCATTATGTATATGTACTGCTTTTTAATCCACTCATCCACTGACAGACACTTGGGCTGTTTCCAGATCTTGGCTATTGTAAACAATGCTGCCATAAACATGGGCGTGCATTTCTTCTTTTGAATCAGTGATATGGCATTCTTAGGATAAATTCCTAAAAGTGGATGGCTGTGTCAAAAGGCAGTTCCACTTTTAATTTTTTGAGAAATCTCCATACCGTTTTCCACAGTGGCTGCACCAGTCTGCATTCCCACCAGCAGTGCAGGAGGGTTCCCTTTTCTCCACATCCTCGCCAGCACTTGTTCTGTGTTGTTTTGCTGATGAGCGCCATTCTGACTGGTGTGAGGTGATATCTCATTGTGGTTTTAATTTGCATTTCTCTAATGATTAGTGATGTTGAACGTTTTTTCATATGCCTATTGGCCATCTGTATATACGTCCTCTTTGGAGAAGTGTCTATTCATTTCTTTTGCTTATTTTTTGATTGGATTGTTTATCTTCCTGGTGTTGAGTTTTACAAGTTCTTTATAAATTTTGGTTATTAACCCCTTATCAGATGTATTGTTGAATATGTTCTCCCATTGTGTGGTTTGTCTTTTTATTTCATTCATATTTTTAGCTGTGCAAGCTTTTTAGTTTGATGTAGTCGCATTTGTTCATCCTGTCCTTTATTTCACTTGCGTGTGGAGATAATTCAGCTAATATATTGCTGTGAAAGATGTCGGAGAGGTTACTGCCTATGTTTTCTTCTAAGATGCTTATGGTTTCACGGCTTATGTTTAAGTCTTTTATCCATTTTGAGTTTGTTTTTGTGAATGGTTTAAGTTGGTGGTCTAGTTTCATTTTTTTGCAGGTAGCTGACCAATTTTCCCAACACCATTTGTTAAAGAGGCTGTCTTTACTCCACTGTATGTTCTTTCCTCCTTTGTCAAATATCAATTGACCATTAAGGTGTGGGTTTATTTCTAGGTTCTCTGTTCTGTTCCATTGATCTATGTGCCTGTTCTTATGCCAGTACCAGGCTGTCTTGAGTACAAGGGCCTTGTAGTATAACTTGATATCAGAAAGTATGATACCTCCCACTTTATTCTTCTTTTTCAAGATTGCTGAGGCTATTCATGTTCTTTTTTGGTTCCATATAAATTTTTGGAATATGTGTTCTATATCTTTGAAGTATCTCATTGGTATTCAGAGAAGGGAAAGAGATTGGTGAAATTATATATACATATTATAGCATTATACAAAGCAGAAAAGCAAATCCTGAAGGGAAGCGGGGAGGCCACTGAGGGGAGAGGGACAAGGGGGATGTTGAGGGGAACACGGGGGTGAGGGGAATGTATTCGGTGGGACACTAGAATCTATGTAAACACAATAAATTAAAATCAAGTTTTAAAAAAAGTGTTTTATCAGTGATAATTTCCTCAGTTTGATCATTGTACAGTGGTTATGTAAGAAAATATTCTTGTTTTTAGGAAATACACCAAAGAATTTATAGGTAAAAGAACATCATGTCTGTAATTTCCTCATAAATAAAAACATTATCTTACATATGGAAAAAGAGCACAATAAAGCAAAAGTGGGGAATATAGGTGAGAAGTATTCAGGAACTCTATACTATATTTGTAACTTTTCTGTTAGCCTAATATTATTTTGAAATAAAAAAATTAAAATAATATTCAGATATAATTTATTATTAAATTGGTAGAGAAACAACTGTTTTTCTAGAAACTTAAGGTCTTATTGTTGTTATTATTATTACTACTGAACAAGTAAAATATAAATCTTCAAAAGGCCCTGGCCGGTAGGCTCAGTGGTAGAGTGTCGGCCCAGCATGTGGAAGTCCAGGGTTTAATTCCCAGTCAGGGCACACAGGAGAAGCACCTATCTATTTCTCCACCCCTCCCTCTCTCCCTTCTCTCTCTCTCTCTCTCTCTCTTCTCCTCCCCTCTTGCAGGCATGCTTGATTAGAGTGAGTTGGCCCTGGGCACTGAGGATGGCTCCATGGCCTCTGCCTCAGGCACTAAAAAATACCTCCAGATGCAACAGTGCAGGGCCCCAGGTGGGCAGAGCATCGCCCCCTAGTGGGCTTGCCAGGTGGATCCTGGTTGGTGTGCATGTGGGAGTCTATCTCTGCCTCTCTTCCTCTTACTAAAAAATTTTAAATAAATAAATCTCCAAAAAGAGCAACCAGTAAGAAAATGTTTGTTCAGGCACTTCTAGTACTCTAAAAATTTTCATAATGCAGATCTGACACAATACAATTGATTTACTGGGGAATAATTTGCATGATGTGAACTATGATTGATTATCACAATCAGGAATTAGCCAGAGAGAATAGGAAAAGAATAGTGGTCTTGAAGCACAGGACAATCAGGAGTAACTGTTAATACACGGGCTGGCTGTGCTTCTGAGCTCAGTTGTACTGTTAAGTGAAATATACAGGCTATAGAACTCATTATATAGTATAATCCTGTTTTGCTTTTTTAAAAAAGCTATGGTGCCCTGGCCAGTGGTGCAGTGGATAGAGCTCCAATGTTGCTGGTTTGATCCAAAGATCATTAGCTCAACCCCAAGGTCTTGGGCTCAATCATGAGGGTGCCAACTTGACTCTGAGAGCACTAGCTTGATCCTGAGGGCACCTGTTTTAGGCCCAGTCAGGGCATGTAAGAGAAACAATCAATGGATGCTCAACTAAGTGTAATAACAACTTGATGCTTCTCTTTCTCTCCCCACCCCTTTCTTTCTCAAAAAAAAAAAAGCTATGATATGGATATGATGGGTGTGTATATAGACATCAGAACTACAGACATATGTATAAGAGAATGAAAGGGAGTATAGAACAGTAGTTAAGAGCAAGGACTCTGGAATCAGACTGACTGCACTGAAGACCCACTGTTTAGCAAATTGTTAACAGCATGACCTTGGGGAACTCATTTAATCTGTATGCACATCAGAGTCCTCATCTGTAAAATGGGAATACCAGTACCAACTTCACTGGATTGTTGGAATTTAAACAATTTAACAAATGTAAGGGTTCTTAGAACACTGTGCTGCACTTTTTATATATATATATTTATTTATTTATTTATTTTATTTTTTCCAGGTACAGAGAGAGAGAGTCAGACAGAGGGATAGATAGGGACAGACAGACAGGAGTGGAGAGAGATGAGAAGCATCAATCATTAGTTTTTTGTTGCCATTGCGACACCATAGTTGTTCATTGATTCTTTCTCACATGTGCCTTGACTGTGGGCCTTCAGCAGACCCGAGCAACTCCTTGCTGGAGCTAGCGACCTTGGGTCCAAGCTGGCGAGCTCGGGGTCTCGAACCTGGGCCTTCTGCATCCCAGTCCTACACTCTATCCACTGCGCCACCGCCTAGTCAGGCTGTGCTGCACTTTTTAAAGTGTTACTACTACTACTGCTTATAGAATGATAGAACAAAACCTGGAATCACTGAGTGCTAAGATTATACTGATATTTTAAAAATATCTGTATGTTCTACAACATTCATGTATTATTAACTTTCTATTCAGATAAGGAAAGACAATAAATAATTTTTAAAAATTAGTATAGAGCCCTGCCCAGTTGTCTCAGTGGATAGAAAGTCAGCCCAGCATGCATAAGTCCCAGGTTCAATCCCCAATCAGGGAACATATGAGAAGTGACCATCTGTTTCTCTTGCCCTCCCTCTCCCTCTTCTCTTTCTCTTCTCCTCTCGCAGTCAGTGGCTTGAGTGGTTCAAGTGTCAGCCCCAAGCGCCAAGGATAGCTCAGCTGATTCGACCATGAGCCCCAGATGGGTTGCCAGTTGGATCTCAGTCAAGGTGCATGTGGGAGTCTGTCTCACTATCTCCCTTCCTCTCACTTAAAATAAATAAAGTAAAAATAAAAACTAGTATAGAATTGTTTGTATTGTATAAGTATGCTTTATTGTTACTTTCAAATCTGGGAACATACATAATGAATTAATATCTCAAAAAGAAAAAATTTAAGTATAATAGTTAACTTTAAGCAGAAAGGTCAGGTAAGTTAAATAAAATTTATTCAAAACAAAATTCTATAGTGTCCTAATAGAAATCCAAATAATAGCCAAAACAATCTTGAAAAAGAAGAGTGAAGTTGGAGGACTCACACTTTGTGTTTTCAGAGCTTACTACAAAAGCTACAGTAATCAAGACAGTGTGGTACAGACATAAGGATAGACATAATTGAGAGTCTAGAAATAAACCCTTACATTACAGTCAATTGATTTTTTTCTTTTTTTTTTTTGACAGAGACAGAGAGAAAGTCAGAGAGAGGGACAGATAGGGACAGACAGGGAGAGAGATGAAAAGCATCAATTCTTCATTGCGATACCTTAGTTGTTCAATAACTGCTTTCTCTTGTGCCTTGACGGGGAGGGTGGCTACAGTAGAGTAAGTGACCCCTTTCTCAAGCCAGCAACCTCAGGCTTCAAGCCAGTGACCGTTGGGTTCAAGCCAGCAACCATGGGGTCATGTCTATGATCCCATGTTCAAGCCATTAACCTCGTGCTCAAGCTGGGGAGCCTGCGCTCAAGCTGGATGAGCCCATGCTCAAGCCAGCGACATCGGAGTTTTGAATCTGGGTCGTCTGCATTCCAGTCTGATGCTCTATTCACTGCGCTACCACCTGGTCAAGCTACAATCAATTGATTTTCAACAGGGGTGCCAAGACAATTCAACAAATGATGGTAAGACAACAGGATATCCATAAGCAAAAGAATGAAATTGGAGCCCTTCCTTATACGATACAAAATATTAACTAAAAATGGGTTACAGATCTAATTGTGTTTAAAAAACAAGACTTTTAGGCCCTGTCCAGTAGGCTCAGTGGTATAGTGTCAGCCCAATGTGTGGATGTCCCGGGTTCAATTCCCAATCAGAGCACATAGGAGAAGTGGCCGTCTGCTTCTCTGCCCCTTCCTCCATTCTCTCTCTTTCTCTCTCTCTTCTCCTCCCTCAGAAATGGCTTGATTGGTTCAAGCGCATTGGCCCCGGGCGCTGAGGATGGCTCCGTGGAGCCTCTACCTCAGGAGCTAAAAATAGCTCAGTTATGAGCATGGCCCCAGATGGGCGGAGCATCAGCCCCAGATGGAGGTTGCCAGGTGGATCCTGGTGGGGGCATATGCAGGAGTCTCTATCTCCACTCCTCTTATTTGGAAAAGAGGAAAAAAAACAATAATAAAAAAGAACTTTGGCTCTGGTCAGTTGTCTCAGTGGTAGAATGTTGGCCTCCCATGTGAATGTCCCAGGTTCAATTCCCAGTCAGGGCACACAGGAGAACCATCCATATGCTTCTCCACCACCATCCTAGCTTCTCTCTCTCTCTCTCTCTTTCGTCTCCTCCTGCAGCCATAGCTAGGTTGGAGCGAGCTGGGCCTAGCACTGAGGATGGCTCCATGGCCTTCTCCTCAGGCACTAGGAAGAGCTTGGTTGCAGAGCAACAGAACAACGCTCCAGAGGGGCACTGCATCACCCCTGGCGGGCTTTCCAGGTAGATCCTGGTCAGTGTGTATACAGGAGTCTGTATCTCTTCCTTCCCTCCTCTCACTAAATAAAAACAAATAAATAAAATAAATAAATAAAACTTTTAGAAGAAAACATAGGAATAAATCTTTGTGATCTTAGATTAGGGATAGCCTTCTTCGATACAACACCAAGTGACAAAAAACAAAATATATATATTAAACTTTAACAGAATTAAAGCATTTTGTGATACAGACAATGCTATTAGAAACTCAAAAACAATCATAAAATAGTTTGCAAATCATGTACCTGATTAAGGATTTGTATCCAGAATATATAAGAACTCTAACAACTCAACAATAAAAAGATAAATAACATTGCCTAACTGCTGGTGGTACAGTGGATAGTGTGTTGACCTGGCATGCAAGGTCCCAGGTTCGAATGCCGAGGTCGCTGGCTTGAGTGCAGGATCATCAACATGATCCCAAGGTCACTGGCTCAGCTTGAGCCCTCCCCTCCACCTATCAAAGCATGTACGAGAAGTGATCAATAAATAACTAAAGTGACACAGCTACATGTTGATGCTTCTCATCCCTCTTTCTTCCTGTCTCTCTCTCTCTTGCAAAAAAAAAAAAAAAGATAAATAACCGTTTTAAAATGTGTAAAAGATCAAAATAGACATGTCTCCAGATATACAATGGCTAACAGGTATATGAAAGATTCTCCATGTTCATTATCCACTAAGGAAAAGCAAATAAAAATCATGAGAAACTACTCCTCACCCATTTGAATGACTATAATCAAAATGATGACAATAACAAGAGTTGACAAGGATGTGGAGAAATTAGAACCCTCACACATTACTAGTGGAAATGTAAAATGGTGAAGTCATTTTGAAAAACAGTCTGCTCATTCTTCAAAATATTAAATATAGACTTTCCCTGTGATTCAGAAATGCCCACTCTTAGGTACATACCCCCCAAAATGAAAATATGTCCACACAAAAACTTGTACATGAACATTCATAGCAGCATTATTCATAGTAACCAAAAAGTGGAAATAATCTAAACATCCAAAAGCTGATGAACAAATAAACAAAACATGGTATGGCCATACAATGGACTACTTTTGGTTATATAAATGAAGTATGTGATATATGGATTATGGATTATGCTAAATCAAAGAAGCTAATCACAAAAGACCACTTATTTCATATGATTCCATTTAAATGAAATATACAAAATAGGAAAAACTATACAGACAAATACTCATGGTTAGTTAGGGATGGAGGGTTTGGGAAAAATGGGGAGTAGACTGCCAATAGGTACAATGTTTGTTTTGGGGTAATTAAACGTTCTAACATTGATTGTGGTAATGGTGGTATAACTTTGACTAAAAACCATTTAATTATACATTTTAAATAGGTAAAATGTAGAGTATATTAATTATATTTCAAAAGGCTGTTTAAAAAATTGTACAGCATAAGTAGCTGACACAGCTAACAGGACACTCACCTCTCTCTCCAATTCATCCTCCTCTTCTAAAATATCATACACCTGCTCTAAAAGCTGAAGTCCCAGGCCCCGGACTACATCAGCTCTCAAGATTTCAACTACTCTTCTGATCTTTTCAGAACCTGGCATGATACCTAAAAAGTAATAACAAAGACAGGAAAGAAATAAATACTCTCACCACTGCAATAATAAGAATGCAATGTTTTTTAAAAATCTTATGTTAAGATTCCTTTCACTTTAAATGATTTCATGTTTTTTTGTTTTTTTGTTTGTTTGTTTGTTTTAGTGAGAGAGAGAGAGGGACAGATAGGGACAGACAGAAATGGAGAGAGCATCAATTCTTTGTTGCAGCACCTTAGTTGTTCATTGATTGCTTCCTCATATGTGCCTTGACCAGGTGGATCTAGTGAAGCCAGTGACCCTTTGCTCAAGCCAGTGACCTCAGGCTCAAGCCAGCAATCTTGGGCTTCAAGTCAGTGACCTTTGGGCTCAAGCCAGCAACCATGGGGTCATGTCTATGATCCCACACTCAAGCCAGCAACATCATGCTAAAGTCGGATGAACACACACTCAAGCTGGTGATCTCGAGGTTTCAAATCTCAACGTCCCAGGCCGATGCCCTATCCACTGTGCCACTACCTGATCAGGCTACTTGATGCATTTTTAATGACTAAAATGTATTTAAGCCTGACCTGTGGTGGTACAATGGATAGATTATTGACCTGGAATGCTGAGGTCTCTGGTTCAAAACATGGGGCTTGTCTGGTCAAGGCACATACGAGAAGTAACTATGAGGATGCTTCCTGCTCCCCCGCCCCCCACCTTTCTCTCTCTCTCTCTCTCTCTCTCTCTCTCTCAAAAGTCAATAAATAAAATCTTTAAAAAATAAAATGTATATAAGCATACCTCAAAGATATTGCAAGTTTGGTTCCAGGTCACCACAATAGTTGAATCACATGAATTTTTGGGTTTCCCAATGCATATATAAGTTATGTTTATACTTCTATAAGTGTGCAATAGCATTGTTTTAAAATATATATATACTTTAATTAGAAAATACTTTATTGCTAAAAAATCTTAACCAACTGAGCCTGTTGGAAAAATGGCACTGACAGACTTGCTGAATGCAGGGTTGCCACAAACCTTCAATTTGTAAAAATACACAGTATCTGCAAAATGTAATAAAGTGAAGTACAATAAAACAAGGTATGACTATATATGAATTTATACTTGATGTCTCATTACCATCTCCTAAACCTAAAAAACAACTATGTAATCTGAAGAAAATCTATGTGAAAAATCCCAACATATATTTATTTTTAAAAATCAATTTTCATGCAACTTTTCAGGAACATAACTGTTAACATAAAACAAGATATAGCTGTTATGGAGCTATACAAATGAAATAATAAAAAGACAAAAACATTTGCAAGCATTAGCTGCTCTTTGGTTTGACACATTTCTCCAATAAACATATGTTCCCCAGGTTGCTATAAAAGAATAAACTGATCACCTAAAGGCAGCTCTTTAAAATGGAATTCCTCTGCCTGTTCTGCAACTTTCCCATGAAGTATCAGTGTGTCCCGATACTTCCGATGAAGTTTAAGTTCTGACACTGGGTCTGGTACTGGGAGATCTTCACAGGTATCTTTAGAGTCCAACTTTAGGGTCTGAGTCATCAATTGTACCAAATCACTCATTTCACTTGAATGACCTTTCCTGGAAAAAAAATTCTCTTAGTTATTTAACTGGATTCATGAAAACTTTCCATTAAAAAATTAGATGCCTGGCCCTGGCTGGGTGGCTCAGTGGATAGTGTCATGATGGCACACTGAGGTCGCGGGTTTGATCCTGGTCAGGGCACATATAAGAAGCAACCAATGAGTGTACAACTAAATGGAACTAAGTGGAAAAGTGAGTTGATGCTTCTTTCTCCCTCTCTCTCACTTTCTTCCCCTCACCCTCTCTCTTCCCCCTTCCTCTCTCTCTCTCAAATCAACGGAAAAAAAAAATTGGTATCAAATGACCAAATGGTCTCTAAGAAGTTCTGCTTCCAAATGGTCAAGAGACCCTTCCAAAAGTAACAAGTACAAACACTAAACAGAACACAAAAAGCAACTATGTGAAGGCACTGGAGAATGTACAAAATCTGCAAGCAGACTCTGGAGGAAAGTCAACACCGTTTAGCTTAAGGGAAGGCCATAGGTACTAAAGTATAACAGAAAACCCACAGTCTTTCTGGCCTGCAGAACCAAAGGACACAGTTCAAGACAACTACTGCCACTAGGAAGTGAGAGAGGAATCTAGGAAAGGGAAGAACAAGACAAAGCCCCAGATTCTGTGTATAAATTCTGCCCAACTATTTCTATTTTTTAAAGATTTTATTTATTCATTTTACAGAGAAGAGAGGAGGGGAGAGAGAGAGAAAGGGGCTGGAACAGGAAGCATCAACTCCCCTGTGCCTTTACCAGGCAAGCCAGGGTTTCGAACCGGTAACCTCAGCATTCCAGGTCGACGCTTTATCCACTGCACCACCACAGGTCAGGCCCAACTATTTCTAAGTAACTTAACTACCTTCAAGTACAAAGCTCAAGAATATTTAAAGAAATATAAAAATAATACCTCCTGGGCCTGGCTGCATGGTTCAGTGGATAAAGCGTCAACCCATAAGGCCAGAGGTCACAGGTTCAACCCCCAGTCAGGGCATGTACAAGAAGCAATCAATTAGTACACAACTAAATGAAACAACTAAGTGAAACAACAAGTTGATGCCCCTCTCTCTCTCTCTTTCTCTCTCTCTCTCTCTCTCCTTTCCCCCACCCCCTCTTTCTCACCCCAGTCCTCTTTCTCTCAAATCAATGGGGAAAAAGGTTTTTTTGACAGAGACAGAGAAAGAGTCAGAGAGAGGGACAGATAAGGACTGACAGGAAGGGAGAGAGATGAGAAGCATCAATTTTTCGTTGCAACTCCTTAGTTGTTCATTGATTGCTTTCTCATATGTACCTTAACCAGGGGGCTCCAGCAGAACAAGTGACCCCTTGCTTAAGCCAGTGACCTTGGGCTCACGCCAGCGACCTTGGGCTTCAAGCCAGCAACCTTTGGGCTCCAGCCAGTGACCATGGGGTCATGTCTATGACCCCACGCTCAAGCCAGCAACCCCGCACTCAAACCGGATGAGCCTGCTCTCAATCCGGCAACCTTGGGGTTTCAAACCTGGGCCTTCCACATCCCAGGCCAACACTCTATCCACTGTGCCACTGACTGGACAGGTTGGAAAATTTTTTAAAAAATTAAAAATACCACTTCCTATTGAGAGAAAATTGACAACGTCTGGAATCCAGTCAAAAATAGCAAACATGCAAAGAAGCAGGAAAATAGCACACCTTTGTAAAGAAAATAAAAAAGCAGGTAATAGAAACAGACCCAGAAGTTACACAGGTGATAGAATTAGTAAAGATATTAAAGCTAATATAAATAATAATTATAAAGTTATTATAAAAATATCCCATATGTCCTTTGTGCTGGCTGGTCCAGGGTGCAGATGTCCTGCATTCGATCCCCCGTCAGGGCACATATGAGAAGAAACCATCTGCTTCTCTTCCCCTCTCTCCCCCTTCTCCTGTGTGAGGCGCTGAGGGCAGCTTGGTTGATTCAAACATTGGCCCCAGACGGGTGTTGCTGGGTGGATCCCAGTCAGGGCACATGCAGGAAACTGTCTCACTAGCTCCCCACCTCTCACTTAAAAAAAAAAAAATTCCACATGGCCAAAGTAGAGAAAGGTTCTAAATATTAAGGAGAAACATGAAAGATATAAAAGAAGACCCCAACTGAACTACTAGAAATGAAAAGTAGAATGAATTAAATACATTGTATGGGATTAACAGATTAGAGACCACAGAAGATTACTGAACTCAAAGACATAGCAATAGAATCTATGAAAAATAAAACAGAAAAGAAGTATGAAAAATTAACACCATCAGTGAGCTTTGGGACACCTTTAAGTAATTAATATATATGTAATTAGAATCTTCAAAGAGGCAGGAGTGGGTCCAAAAAAATATTTGAAAAGATAATGGCCACAGATTCATGGAAAATTATAAATGCAGATATCTAAAAGACATTCGTGGCATGGTGGGATAACTCTGTTGGTTAGAGCATAGTCCTGGGGTTGCCGGTTCAATCCCTTTTTCTCCTTCTCTCTCTCTTCCCCCTTCCTCTTTCTCTCTCCCTTCCTCTCTCTCTAAAATCAATAAATTAAAAGAAATTATTTTAAACCCAAAGAACGAAGAACAGTTTAAAAAAAACAAAACAGCCTGACCAGGCGGTGGCGCAGTGGATAGAGCGTCGGACTGGGATGCGGAAGACCCAGGTTCAAGACCTCAAGGTCGCCAGCTTGAGCGCGGGCCCATCTGGTTTGAGCAAAAGCTCTCCAGCTTGGACCCAAGGTCGCTGGCTCCAGCAAGGGGTGGTTTGGTCTGCTGAAGGCCCACGGTCAAGGCACATGTGAGAAAGCAATCAATGAACAACTATGGTGTAGCAATGGCAATGAAAAACTAATGATTGATGCTTCTCACCTCTCTCCATTCCTGTCTGTCTGTCCCTATCTATCCCTCTCTCTGACTCTCTGTAAAAAAAAAAAGAAAGCTTGACTAGTGGTGGCACAGTGGATAGAGCGTAGACCTAGTACGCTGAGGTTCCAGGTTCGAAACCCCAAGGTTGGGGTATGAGGATGGGTTCACCAGCTTGAAAACAGACTTGCCAGCTTGAGCAAGGGATCATCAACTTGATCCCAAAGTCACTGTCTTGAGCCCAAAAGTCACTGGCTTGAACAAAGGGTCACTGGCTCAGCTGGAGCCCCCCATCAAGGTACATATAAGAAGCAATCAATGAACAATGAAAGTGACACAAGTTGATGCTTCTCATCTCTCTCCCTTCCTGTCTTTTTGCCTGTCTGGCTGTCTCTCTCACTTAAAAAAAAAAAAAAGAAGACGTTTATAAAATCAGATATGTTCATTAGAAGAGGTATTTTTAGCACTAACATATATCAAAAACCACTTTTAATGCTATTGATGACAATACTACAGGTCTGAATACTACTATAAATATAAATTTAGAATTAATTTGAACAGAAATAGTTGATGAAGGGAGATAGAAAAACAGGACTCACCCTTCCCTGGAATCGCCATCTGATTTATCAGTTGAACTTGTAGAAGAACTTAACTCCTCCTCAGAGAAACAATGAGTGAGTTTCTTTTTCTATTAATGTTTGGAAAAACAAAACTCCATGTGACAACACAACCAGAATGCAATACATGAAAAAGCCTTAGATGTAATGTGCTAGAGTGTGCATTTAGGGTCCAATTTAACAGGAGAAATTACTGGAAATAAAAATGGAAGTTACTTTACCCAAATGATGTCCCAGTTCACCCATGAAGTTTACAAGTAAAACCTGAGAAACATCATGTGAAGTTTTACAAGGTCCTGGAAAGTCTCAGCTATGAAGATACTTCCTATCTAGAGAAGGGTGGACAAACAGTTCCGGTGTTCCAACTCCTAAGCAAAGGGCTGGTACCATAAGGAATATTGGCATTTTAAACTAAACAAAATGCCACCTAAATAAAAGCAATCTCAGGTTGTTCCTATGTGAGTCTTTGCTTAAAAACTTTAAAATGTCTGCCCTGTGGTGGCGCAGTGGATAAAGCATCAATCTGGAATACTGAGGTTGCCAGTTCGAAACCCCGGGCTTGCTCGGTCAAGGCACATACAACAAGCAACCAATGATCGACTAAAGTGGAGCAACTATGAGTGGTACTTCTCACTCCCCCCCACTTATGTCTGTAAAATCAATAAATAAAATCTTAAAAAATAAAATCAAAGCTTAAAATACTTGAAAGAACTACTTGATATAATTACAAACAAACCCTACAATCATTTCAATTAGTGGAACAACTAAATCATAAAATACTGGTATGTGGTTTTTTTTTAAGGTTTTATTTATTCATTTTAGAGAGAGGGTGAGAGAGAGAGAGAGAGAAGGAGGGAGGAGCAGGAAGCATTAACCCCAAAATGTACCTTGACCAGGAAAATCCAGGGTTTCAAACTGGCAGCCTCAGCATTCCAGGTCAATGCTTTACCCACTGACCACCATAGGTCAGGCCAGAATATGGTTAAAGAAACAAATCTTCATTTCCTCTATAAATAGGAGGTTTCTATTTTTTTAAAAGAATAATATGGCCCTGGCTGGTTGGCCATCTGCTTCTCTTCTCTTCCTTCTCCTCCTTCTCTCCCTTCTTTCCCTCTTCCCTCTCTCGCAGCCAGTGGCTTAAATGGTTGAAGCGTCAGCCCTGGGCGCTCAGGATAGCTTGGCTGGTCTGAGTGTTGGCCTCAGGTTCTAAGGATAGCTTGGTTGATTCGAGTATTGGTCCCAGATGGCGGGTGGTCGGTGGATTCTGGTAGGGGCACATGCAGAGTCTATATCTCCATTCCTCTCACTTAAAATGATAATACCAATAATAGTAATATGTTCCTAGAAATATGTCATAAACTGGAATACAGAAAAATGGGTAATTATCCCCAGGGTATTATTACACAGAAAAGTGAGCATGGTTGGAAACCTTGCAATACCTATTTAGCCACCAAATGGTGCCCCTGCATCATCCCTAGGTAAAAAGGCAATGTCTTGGTCACAAAAAGCGAACTGAAGAAATTAAGCCAAGTGAGACTAAAATCTGGCCAGGTGGGTGGATATATTGGTAACACAGTAGAATAAACAATGTGTTGCCTAGCAGAAGCCCTTTGAAAGTCTTGTTTTAATTCTTTGAGTAGCAAGAACGTTCATGTACGTCCTCATGCCTCCTGACCATACAGAGTACGATCATACAAATATTTTTATTTTAAAAATGTATAAGGCTGACCAGGTGGTGGCGTAGTGGATAGAGCATCAGACTGGGATGTGGAGGACTCAGGTTCAAGAACCCCGAGGTTGCCAGCTTGAGCGCGGGCCCATCTGGCTTAAGCAAAAGCTCGCCAGCTTGGACCCAAGGTCCCTGGCTCCAGCAAGGGGTTACTGGGTCTGCTGAAGGCCCGCGGTCAAGGCACATATGAGAAAGCAATCAATGAACAACTAAGGTGTCACAACGAAAAACTAATGATTGATGCTTCTCATCTCTCTCCGTTCCTATCTGTCTGTCCCTATCTATCCCTCTCTCTGACTCTCTCTCTGTCCCTGTAAAAAAAAAAAAAAGAAAAAGAATGTGTAAGGCAACATTAAAAAAAGGCAAATGTATGTTCTTCTTGTTTCCATAAATTGGTTATCAAACAAACATGATTTTAAGTTAATAAAACTGGAACTGGAACTAATTTCATTTTTTGAAAAAAAAAATACTCACTCCCCAGGGGTCAGCGAGCATGAAAAAAACTCACTACTCAAGGGATTAAAGAGTACCCAAGAAAGATATTTAATTAGGCTACCAATTGTTTACAAGAGTGCCTGAAAAATTCATTCCCTTAATGAAGCAATCATAATCCTTTTAATTACTGACCAGCTCTGTTCTTTATCAAGAGTGAAAAGGTATAACTTAAGCCAGCACCCATCCCATAAATAAATGGAACTGGCATTTATGAAATTTATTATATCAGGCCTGCCAGATGTAGACATGTCCACCTCTTTCCTTAGAACTAAGTAATGTACCTGAGCAAAGCTTTGGTCATAAGACAACCATCGGGCAGGAGTGGGCTGGCTTTCCTCTTGTGACTTCCCTGGCCCCGCTGCACTCAGAGAAGCTCTCCTCACTGAAGGACCTGAAAAAGTGACCACCCCCAGCAGCTGCTTGTGGTAGGCTGCACTCGACAGAAGAGGGCTTTGCACTGGTATGGAAGATAGCCCAGCAAAGGCCAACCTAGAAGTAACTCAGACAGCATATCATCATCACTCTGGTATCATACTTCAGTCCAAAACTCGGTTCTAGGTCTACAGGCTCTGTGACCTTCAGCAAAATACTTAACCATTCTGAGCCTAATTTCCCTTGCTGCAAAATGGGGATAATGCTAGCTACCTACCTTTGACAGTTACTGTAAATATAACATGAGATAATTCCCTTAAAATGCTTACCATACATACATAAGTCATAGTTAGCTTTCAATAAAAAGAAACTGTTAGTACTGTCTTTAGATAATAGCAATAGAAATGATCACAGCATTCAACCCTGGGCACCATCATTCTCTCAGCTTCCTCTCTCTGGTCCTATAAATCAGCACTTCTTTGACCAGCAGACTCTGATCATGAAAACAAATTAAACACTCACTTGATTTGCTGTCTGAAATCTCCCAGGAGTTACTGCCATTCAAAGTCCTCTTCCTCTCCTTCTAAAATCCTCTTCTACTGATAATACAAGTTCCAGATCCAACAGTCTATGCTGATTTGTTTTTAAAGGCTTAAGAAATTTCAAACTTTCTTCCAAATTTTTTCCCCAAATACATTACTTTTGCTTGAAAATTCTTAACACCTCACGATCATAACCAATGCTTCTGGCCACGAGTCAAACCTCCAATAGATGAAGGAAAGAGAACTTTACCTAAGGGGAACATCTCCTCCTGTGACTGCTTTAGTCGCCTCCTCTCTCTTGCTGATAGTGGTCGATCCTTTTAAAGAAAGTTCAGGTTATTTCCGTTTCTACTCACTAATCATGCAACACCTACAATGCATGATGTATCATCCAGCACTATAGGAAAGGCTTTGCACGGGCCTTAAAGGAGTGTCCATTTGAAACCATTCTGCATCAGGGTTACAGCCACTAGCTAGGACTGATTACAGCAGTCCCATTTCTGGGAAGTAATGTACTCATTTTTGGAGGAGCAATTGGGGAATTTTGCATTTCCTCCATTCAAAATCTACTTGATCTCCTTAGTTAACCACAGCGACCATCTCTGGAACTTTAGAATCTATTTCAATCAGTGCTTCTGCTAAGAATCACAAATCTATCCCTTCCAGTGTTTGGCGGAAAGCAGGACTAAGATGTTCTAGTACAAAACTTCACAATATATGTAGAATTTCATAACTGAAAAAGATTTATAAGTTTTTTTAAAAATCTAACAAAGCCCGACCAGTCGGTGGCACAGTGGATAGAGCGTTGGACTGGGATGCGGAAGACCCAGATTCGAGACTCCGAGGTCGCCAGCTTGAGCACAGGCTCATCTGGTTTGAGCAAAAGCTCGTCAGCTTGGTCTGAAGGTCACTGGCTCGAGCAAGGGGTTACTCAGTCTGCTGAAGGCCCACGGTCAAGGCACATATGAGAAAGCAATCAATGAACAACTAAGGTGTTGCAATACAAAACTGATGATTGATGCTTCTCATCTCTCTCCGTTCCTGTCTTTCTGTCCCTATCTATCACTCTCTCTGACTCTGTCTCTGTAAAAAAATATCAAAAAAAAAATTAAAAAACATATCCAACATATACCCCCCACAAACCTTTGATGATGACATCTCCTTGCTCCTTGAACTGCTCACAGACTCAGTGACCACTCTATTTTGGTTTTCAGCATCATTTTGGGTTGATATGACATCCACTTTTCCAATAGTGGGAAGAGAAGGAAAAACTTGAGGAGGAGCCTCCTGGAACTTAAATAATTTAAAAAGAGGTGGAGACTGTCAGTTTCATATGATAATCATGACCCTCCTAAGTTTCCGCATCAGTAAGTTTCTTATTTAATCTACAGTGATTTGCTCTCAAAAACTTAAAAACACTGCATTTTTGGGTGCAGTGAGAAAGCATATGAGAAAGTGCCTATAAAAGCTAAGAAATTATGTAATATCTCAAAGAAAAACAAGAAATGAACTATCAACATAATTTTTTTTTCTTCTCTCCTCCCACCCCTGTCAACATAATTTTATGCAGAAGAAATTGTTCATCAATATAACAGGGAGAATCAGATATATACTTTTTTTTTTAGGCACGAGAGACAGAAAGGAGATGAGAAACATCAACTCATAATTGCATCACTTTAGTTGTTTATTGATTGCTGAGCCAGTGACCCGTTGTTCAAGCCAGTGAACTTTGGGCTCAAGCCAGTGACCCCGCACTCAAGCTGGCGAGCTTATACTCAAGCTGGGTGAGCACGTGCTCATGCTGGTGATCTCTGGGTTTCAAATCTGGATCCTCAGTATGCTAGGTCAATGCTCGATCCACTGAACAGCCACCTGGTCAGACAAGAGATTTACTCTTGTTAGCCTGTCCCTTTAACTCTCAAACTGATCTGCCCATCTTTGCTGGGAAAGACAAAATCCTTATTCTGCTTCAATGAATGCATAAATAAGCAGAACAACAAATTGATATTTCTTTCTCTCTCTCCCGTTCTCTCAAATCAATAAATGAAATTAATTAATTAAATTTTTAAAAAAGAAACCTAATGGCCCCGGCCAGTTGGCTCAGTGGAGAGAGTGTCAGCCCAGCACGTGGAAGTCCCAAGTTCAATCCCCTGTCAGGGCATACATGAGAAGTGACCATCTGCTTCTCTTTCCCTCCCTCTCCCCCATCTCTCTTTCTTCTCCTCTTGTATCCAGTGGCTCAAATGGTTCGAGCATTGGCCCCAGGGGCTGAGTATAGCTTGCATGATTTGAGCATCGGCTCCAGATGGGGGTTGCCCAGCGGATCCCAGTAACGGCATATATGGGAGTCTATCTTCCCCCTCTCACTTAAAAATAAAAAAGAAAAAAAATTAATATCTTGCCATCATCAACCTTCTCTAAATGTTCCTTGCATTTCTTGTGTGCCTATTCGACAAATGTTAATCATTCCAAGTAGAAACTGAGCTTCCTAAAGTATATTTCCCACATAGCAGCACAGTGACTTATTCCAAAGAGATTTAATCCAACCTGTCTATTTTCCCCACTGTTTTCAGTCTGTTCTCTTTTCTTCTGTCTTCGCTGTCGAGACAGGGAAGGTTCAGACCCAGAGCTGTGTGGTTGTAAGCCTGGGTGAATTCTGTCCTGTTTCTCTAGAATACATTCACCAGCAACTTGATCCTTAAAAAAAAAATAATAAAACAAAATAGTAAAATAGTCTTTCAAATTTCCAAGTGGCTTCTTCTATACCTACCTTAAAAATTATAAATGAGAATGAAAAGGAGTTGCCTTTCTCAAATTAAATGCTTATTTGCAGTGTTGAGAGGCAAAGATAAATGCTAATATCAGTTATTCATATATTCTGGCTTTTTTATTTTTCAAATTAAAAATATAATTATTTTAATTAAATTACTCATACTGTTATTCACTTGAAACTACTGATGTTCAAATTATTTTCAAAATTTTTTCATTGATTTGAGAGAGAGAGAAAGGAGGGGAATGAAAGGGGGAGGAGAGAGAGGGAAAAAAAGAGACAGAGAGAGAGAAGCATCAACTTGTTGTTCCACTTAGTTGGTTCCATTTAGTTGTGCACACATCGGTTGCTTTTCATATGTGCCCTATCTGGGAATCAAACAATAGTATATTTACTGAGCAACCCAGCCAGAGCTCAAATAATATTTTTAAGTACTTTTAACAGGTTTTCTATTCAGAAAAATAAAACATGGCCTGACCTGTGGTCGTGCAGTGGATAAAGTGTTGACCTAGAAAGCTGAGGTCACTAGTTCAAAACCCAGGGCTTGCTGGATCAAGGAACATATAAGAGTTGATGCTTCTTCCCCCTCCCCCAATTCTCTCTCTCTCTCTAAAATAAATTTTAAAAAATTTAAAACATGTTTTAAATGAAATCCAATTTAATAAACACATATATTTCAAGTAAATATCAGTAATTTCAATGCACTATGATAAAAGCTTTTTAAAACACCATGAAAGAGCACTGAGTATGGAATTAGATGAAATCATATCTGAGAAACATAATCTTCCTGAACCTCAGTTTCTTCATTTATAAATGGGTAAAATGCCTGATGCACATCTGTATCACTGTTGGAGAATTAGTGAATTAGCGCACTAACGTACTTAGGACTATGTCTAGTACATTAACTACTCAAAATATCAGAGCTACTACTAGCAGTAGTAATAACAAAATAAATTACCTTTTTTTTTTTTTTAAACCAAAGCATCCATCTATTGGACCTCTGTTGCTGACACCTGCTAGGTTTCTTTTATTATTTTTTTTTAATTTTTTATTTATTCATTTTAGAGAGGAGACACAGAGTGAGAAAGAAAGAGAGAGAGAGAAAGGGGGGAGGAGCTGGAAGCATCAACTCCCATATGTGCCTTGACCAGACCAGTGCAGGGTTTTGAACTGGCGACCTCAGTGTTCCCAGGTCGATGCTTTATCCACTGCATCACCACAGGTCAGGCAAAATAAATTACCTTTTAAGTAATAAAGTTCATCAAGGACTTAGTATTTTATTGGGAAGCTGGTTTTAGAAACTAATTCATACCAAACATTAAAATAGATTCTTTAAAAAAAATTTTTTATTGATTTAGCAAGAGGAAGGGAGAGAGAGACAGAAAGGAACATTGATCTCTTCCTGTATGTGCCCTGACCAGGGATCAAACCAGCAACCTCTGAACTTCCAGACAATGCTCTAACCAACCAACCAAGCTATCTGGGAAGGACAAAATAAAATAAATTCTTACATTTTTAAAATTTACTTATGTGTTTATTGGTCTTTAGAGAGAGGAAAGAGAGAGAGAAGCAGCAGAAAGTATCAAATTCTAGTAGTTGCTTCCCTTATGTGCCTTGACTGGGCAAGCCCAGGGTTTTAAATTGGCAACCTCAGCATTCCAGGTCGACACTTTATCCACTACACCACCACAATCAGGCAGATCCTTACATTTTCAAAACAAGTTTTAACTATCAGAATATACCTAGGTTTTCAAGTAGATGGGCACTCATAATTAAATATGGCTCAATCAATAATTTTTATCAAGAGCCCACTGTGTGGTACATTTTACAATGAAAAATGAATAACATGGTATTAATATAAGGTGAAATTGCTTCTAAGGATCAGTATTACTAAGACATCATCTTTCATTCAGATTCTCTGGCAAACAAAAAATAATGATTCCTGTAACTACAATAAAATAATTCGTTAAAAAAATTCATTAAAATTATTCTTTCAAGAATATACCTAACATTATATATAAAATATAGTAAATGATAAAGTTTTACAATATTATTATATAATGAACAAGCTGAACAAGGAGAGCAAGATAATAAACAACAACTGATATAATTCTGAAGAATAAAGTAAATGTTTCTCTGCAGGCAGTAAGCATAGGCTGTTCAAAATAAAGCTTAAACAAATACAAAGTGACAGAACAAATGATTTGAGAGATTTTTTCATGAAATCCCATTGGTCCTGAAAAAAAGTTCTCCTACTTTTAAAAATAACACAAAAAGAGGAAATGCTGGACATAAAATTCAAAATGAATTTATCAGAAATGAAACAAGGATATTCACTTTCACCACTTCTATTCAACATTGCACTAGAAGTTCTAACCAGAGCAATTAGGCAAGAAAAAACAAAAATAAAAGCAATCCATATTGGAAAGAAAAAAGTAAAACTATCTCTAATCGCAGATGATATGACTGTATATTCAGAAAATCCTAAGGAATCCACTTTAAAACAACTATTAGAACCAATACATGAGTTTAGTAAGGCTATAGGATACAAATATACAAAACTCAACTGTATTTCTATACACAAGAAATGAATGCTATTAAAAACAAAATTAAGAAAACAATTTCATTTACAATAGTATCAAATGGACCAGAATACGAAGAAATAAATTTCACAAAATAAATGCAAGAATTGTATACTAAAAACAACAAAACACCATTATAAGAATTTAAGGAAACCTGACAGGCAGTGGCACACTGGACAGAGCATCAGCCTGGGACGCTGAGGTCCCAGGTTCGAAATGCCAAGGTCAATGGCTTGAGCATGGGCTCATACGGATTGGGCTCAGGTTCACCAGCCTGAGGGGTCACCAGCTGGAGAGTGGGATCATCAACATGATCCCAAGGTCACTGGCTTGAAGCCCAAGGTTGCTAGCTTGAGCCTAAGGTCACTGGCTTGCCTGAAGCCCCCCCAGTCAAGGCACATATATAAGAAGCAATTGGGCCTGACCAGGCAGTGGAGCAGTGGATAGAGCATCGGACTGGGATGAAGAAGACCCGGGTTCGAGACCCCGAGGTCACCAGCTTGAGCGTGGGCCCATCTGGCTTGAGCAAAAGCTTTCCAAGCTAGCTCCAGCAAGGGGTTGCTCGGTCTGCTGAAGGCCCGCGGTCAAGGCACATGTGAGAAAGCAATCAAAACTAAGGTGTCGCAATGACAATGAAAAACTAATGATTGATGCTTCTTACCTCTCTCTGTTCCTGTCTGTCTGTCCTGTCTATCCCTCTCTCTTCTCTTTGACTCTCTTTCTGTCCCTGTAAAAAAGAAAAAAAAAAAAAAAGAAGCAATCGGGCCCTGGCCAGTTGGCTCAGTGGTAGAGCATCGACCTGGCATTTGTCCCAGGTTCGATTTCCTGCCAGGGCACACAGGAGAAGCGCCCATCTGCTTCTCCACCCTTCCCCCTCTCCTTTCTATCTATCTTTCTCTTCCCCTTCTTCAGCCAAAGCTCCTTTGGAGCAAAGTTGGCCTGGGCGCTGAGGCTGGCCCCATGGCCTCAGCCGCAGGTGCTAGAATGGTTCTGGTTGCAACGAAGCGATACCCAGATGGGCAGATCATCGCCCTCTAGTGGGTTTTCTGGGTGGATCTCAGTTGAGTACATGCAGGAGTCTGTCTCTCTGCCTCCCCACTTCTCATCTCAGAAAAATACAAAAAAAAAAACAAAACTAAAGAAGACCTAAATAAATTGAAAGACATCCCACGTCCATGTGCCATTGTTCAAAGACATGCACGGTGGGAAAAAATTATGTTTACAGTTGTTTGCATCAAAAATAATACAATAATTAATAAATAATAATCTAAGAATAAACTCTGTGCTTCATGTACTCACAACTATAAACCTACCTTTGCCTTACCCTCTATATTAAGAAAGCAATATTCAGAGATGACATAAGAGTAATGGTGGCGTGAGAGATACCCTTCATCTCTCCCCTGGAAATTTCAACAACTTAAACAACTATAACACAGCAAATGAATCCTGGGTGGCTCATAGGCTTGCCTGAAAAGATCCACACGTGAAATAAACTAAAATTGGTTTTTGTTTGATTTCTTTTTTATTTTTAATTAAGTGAGAACAAGGGAGGCTGAGAGACAGACTCCCACATGTGCCTTGACCAGGATCTACCCAGCAATTCCCCTACCAGGTAATGCTCTGCCCATCTGAGGCGTTGCTCTCTTGCTCAGCAACTGAGCTATTTTTGGTTACTGAGGCGTAGGCCAGGAAGCCATCCTCAGTGCCCGGGCCAACTTGCTCAAGCCAGTTGAGCCATGGCTGCAGGAGAAGAGGAGAGAGAGAGAAAAGGAAAAAGGAGGGGTGGAGAAGTAAATGATCGCTTCTCTCCTATGTGCCCTGACTGAGAATTGAACCCGGGACATCCATACGCCAGGCCAGTGCTCTACCACTGAGCCAACCGGGTAGGGCCTGTTTGATTTAACAATACTATTCTCAAATGCCATCAGAAAACTAACACCATGGCTACACAAGAAAGAGACACAGTTCAGAAAGAAAATGAAGAAAGCAATCTCAATCACATGAAAAACTTGGAGTTAAAGAATAGATCATTCAAAATTAAAGTTCTGAAAATACTCAATGAGATGCACAAAAACACTGAAGGCAATTTAATGAGCTCAGAAAAATTAATGAACAAAATGAGTACTTCACCAGGGAGCTTGAGACTTTAAAAAGAGAAGAATTCAATACATGAATTGAAAAATGAGCTAGCAAGTTTAGCTAATAGAACAGGCCAGATAAACAGATGGAGGGGGGAGTCAGTGACATCAGACAGGCAACTAGAGATGCTACAGAGAGAAGAAAAGAGACTTAAAAATTTTTTAAAATGATAGGGCTCTGCAAGAATTACACTGGGGAACAATTTTTTTTTTTCATTTTCTGTTGCATGAGGTTTTAGAACTGTTTCTATACATTTCTGCATCGCTGATTCCAAATCTGAAATTCGTTTTTTGAAGCATGCTCTAGTTTTCATGCAATTTTAATTTCTTTTTATTACAGTTAATGGCATGGATTGGTTTTTAAATTGGAGTTAAAGGGCAACGACTCTTAGATTGAACATAACCACAAGGCAATTAATGTTTTACAAACATCACTTTTACATAATTGTACTTGTTTTTAATTGTAAAAAGTTATCTGATAAAAACACCCTCTTATTTTAAGACTGAATCATGGCTTCTTCGAGTAGGGGTCAATGTAAGAATAGTCCTGACACCTTCTGTTATATATGTGGCTGTTACACACTTCAACGTCAAAGGCACAATATTTCATCATTTGTGACACATGAATATATTGCCTATTTTCAAGTTCCCCTTGGTGATCAAGACAAGAATTGGGCTCCTCATATTGTGTGTCATAACTGTGAGGAAATGCTTTGTGACTGGACAAAAGGAAAACGCAAAGGAATGCCTTTTGGTATTCCCATAGTTTGGCGTGAACCTGAGGACCATAGCAGTGACTGTTATTTCTGTCTGATCCATACAAAGGGCATCGGCAAGAAAAAACAGCATATGATCACATATCCTAATATTCCTTCAGCAATACGACCTATCCTACACTCTGAGACACTCTCAGTTCCAGTTTCCAATGGTTTTATTTCTTCTAAGGATGAAGAAAGAGAACATGGTGATCAAGTGTATTTTGATAAGATGCATGAGGAAATGGTTGTAGAATCTGAAGGGTCTTTGCCTGACCAGGTGATGGTGCAGTGGATAGAGCGTCGGACTGGGATGCGGAAAACCCAGGTTCACGACCCCAAGGTCGCCAGCTTGAGCACAGGCCCATCTGGCTTGAGCAAAAGCTCGCCAGCTTGGACCCAAGGTCGCTGGCTCCAGCAAGGGGTGTCTCAGTCTGCTGAAGGACCGCAGTCAAGGCACATGTGAGAAAGCAATCAATGAACAACTATGGTCTCAGAATGGCAACAAAAAACTAATGATTGATGCTTCTCATCTCTCTTCGTTCCTGTCTGTCCCTATCTATCTCTCCTTCTGACTCTCTCTCCGTCACTGTAAAATAAATAAATAAAAAAGGAAGAATCTCAAGGGTCTTCTTCTGATGCCAAGCAGTCATTAACCGCTCAGTAGTTTAGCCAACCCAAAATGAATGACTTAGTAAGAGATTTGGGCCTATCAAAGAAAGCGGCTGAGTTAGCCTTCAGGCTTCAAGAAAAGAATGTACTTCACCGGTCAGCTAAAGTATCCCATTTCAGAAAACGTGAACAAAGTTTTGTGGACTTTTTTTCCTGAAGACAAACACTTTGTTTACTGTCATGGTATTAGTAGTCTTCTCAGCAAGCTAGTTGTTACTACTTACAATGCAACAGAATGGCGGCTATTTCTTGACAGCTCTAAACAGAGTCTGAAATGTGTTCTCCTACACAACGGTACTATTTATGCAGCGGTTCCAATTGGTTATTCAACTCATCTGCAAGAAGATTATAATGACATAAAAACTGTCCTCAACTTTCTGAAGTATGAGGAGCATAACTGGATCATTTGTGTGGATCTTAAAATGGTAAATTTCCTGCTAGGACAACAGAGAGGTTTCACGAAGTATTCTTGCTTTCTGTGTTTGTGGGACAGCCGAGCTCGGGAGAAACACTGGACACAGAAGGAGTGGCTGGAACGTGAAGCTCTGGAAGTAGGGATGCAAAATATTGTGAATGAAGCTGTGGTTAATCGAGACAGGATCATTTTTACCCCACTTCACATCCAACTTGGCTTAATGAAGCAGTTTGTTCAGGCTTTGAATAGAGAGAGTGAATGCTTTCAACATATTATTTCTGCTTTTCCTGCCTTGTCTTTCGAGAAGATAAAAGCAGGTGTATTTGACCTGACCTGTGGTGGCTCAGTGGATAAAGAGTCGACCTGGGAACACTGAGGTCACCAGTTCAAAACCCTGCACTGCTCTGGTCAAGGCACATATGGAAGTTGATGCTTCTAGCTCCTCCCCCCTTTCTCTCTCTCTCTCTTTCTCACTCTGTGTCTCCTCTCTAAAATAAATAAATAAAAAGGAAAAAAAAGGTTAAGAACCATTGATCTAGATTGTTAAATTTAAAAAAAAATTTAAAAAGCAGGTGTATTTGATGGACCTCAAATTTGAACACTCATACGTGACCAAGAATTTGCCAGGAAGATGAATAAGAAGGAGAAAGCAACATGGCAGTCTTTTGTAGCAGTTACAAAGAACTTCCTTGGCAACAAAAAAGCAGAAAACTATCAACTTCTGGTTCAAAGGATGCTGTTGGCTTTCTGCAACATTGGATGTAACATGAGCGTTAAGATTCACTTCCTGAACAGTCACCTTGATAAGTTTCCCGAAAATCTTGGAGCTGTTAGTGATGAGCAGACTACTGCTGGAGCATCAAACGAGATTGTCCTCAACAAATACACAAACGCAAGAGCTACAAATGCAAATTTTTGCCTGAATAGAATTTAAATAAGTTTTGCGCAAATTTTATGATTAAAATAAGTGTTTTAATATGTTCTATTTCAAAATTGTAGACAAATTCTGATGTAATCATATCTTTTAGTGTAGTACTGTATTTACAGCATTATATAAATTATTATATTTTCACAAAGATGATGCCCAAGAAGACATTCTATCTACTTCATATGTTAAACTAAATGTTGAAAATTTTACAATAAGATAAAAACCTAAAATCTTGAATTGCAAAAAACTGTAGCTTACAGAGAAAAACTAATGTCAAATTTGAGATCAGCACGCTCGAATTAGGTAAGAACAAGTGTTTTTGTGGATGTAACAAAAATTTTGTTCCCCAGTGTTATCTGTCTTTATCAGAAAAAGCAATATAAGAATAATGGGTATGTCAGAAGAAGAAGAGAGGGAGAAGGAAATGGAGAGAGTCTATTCAAACAAATAATAGATGAGAACTTCCCAAGCCTATGGAATCCAAGAAGAAAACAAAACAGTTACCTCAACCCAAATTGACCATCTCCAAGGCACATTGTAATAAGACTGTCAAAAATTAATGACAAGAAAAGAATCCTCAAGGCAGCTAGGGAAAAGAAAAACATAACATATAAAGGAAGGCTCATTAGGCTATCAGCAGACTACTTAACAGAAACTCTATAAGGTAGAAGAAAGTGGACCCAAACGTTCAAAGTACTGAAAGACAGGAATTAACAGCCAAGAATACTATATCCATCAAAGTTATCCTTCAAATATGAAGGAGAAATAAGAACTTTTCCAGGCATAGAAAAGCTGAGGGAATTTATCACTAGAAAACCCCCATGCAGGAAATACTCTAGGGGGTTATCCAACCAGATACAAAGAACAAAACAAAGCAAAACTACAAGTAAAAGCTCCAACAAGGTTACAATATAGATAAGGATAACCTGTGACAACAATAACATAAAAGGGGAGATGACAAAGATCTGCAGTAGCAAAGGAGGATGGAGTGCAGAAGCACTCATAAGACAAAGGACTCCTGTTTTTATTTGTATTTGTTTTTTGTGACAGAGACAGAGAGAGAGAAACAGACAGAGGGACAGTTATGGATAGACAGGCAGGGAGTGGTGAGAAGTATCAGTTCTTCACTGTGGTTCCTTAATCTCCTTAGTTGTTCAGTGATTGCTTTCTCATATGTGCCTTGACCCGGGGGTTATAGCAGAGCGATTGAGTGACTCCTTGCTAAGGTGTCCTATCGCCCTCCTTTAGGGAGGACAATCCTTCTTTTGTAAGTTCCGTCCTCCATGGAAAAGTGTCCTCCTACATGTCCACCTTTTTGATATTGGAAGACTAATCTGTAAATGCCCGTATTCAATTGATGCAGAGTCAATCCATAGCATGTGATGTGACGTATTTGTATTTGACATGACGATTTGTCAAGGATCTGTATAGTGCGACAAGACGTGATTATGAGATGTACGTGCTTTCCACGGGAGACCTTCAAAGAGTGCGCCATATACTGAGCACACAAATGGCTTTGTGTACTTCTTACTGAAACACGACACGGCACATATAACATTGTAGACTCACGATTATTTCTTTCTCAGGGAATATTCAATCATAGACAGGTAAGCACAATTCACATTTTATTAATTCATTATCAACTTAATAATTTCCAAATACGTATAATTTAATTTACAAGTATTTTCCTGAAATTCAAGTTTTATAGTGGAAATCTAACCTCAAACCATATCTATTAATAATGCATTTTGATTAAATAGTTGCATAAAACAGACGTTTTTTAATTAGAAAATGATAAATAACTCTTGAATATCACCCCAAATTAGTGGTTTTGTTTGATATTTAGTTTTGTTAATTTAGCCTCTGGAAAATTCACCTACCTTGATGTAATGTTTTCAGTTCTTAATGTGCTTGCATCGTTAGTGTAGCTCTATATTTTATTTTTAATTTTTAATTTCATTTAAGAAATGGAAAAAATCAAAAAAGAGAAAATGCCATTTCAACAATATATTGAAAAAGGAATTTCCATTCCTCGTATCAAAGAAAGATACCATTGTTTTCTGCAATATTTGCAGCAGAGAACTTTGTATTGCAGTTGGGGGCAGAGCAGTGATAACAAAACACTTGACCACCAACAAACATAAGCAATCATTAGATGCATCAGCTTCCAGTTGTAAAGTAACAAGTTTTCTTAAAACTTCAAATTATTCTGAAGATGAAAAACAGTTGGCTGCAATGGAGGGAACATTTGTATTTCATATCATAATTCACAAAGTTTTCGTATTATGGATTGTACAACTAAATTATTGAAAAAGTTTCACAATGCAAAATTTTCATGTGCCAGGACAAAATGTGAGGCTATTTTGAAATCAGTATTTAAAAATTACTGTGACAAAATACTTACAGAGGATTTGGAAGCTGCAGCACTTGTAACGATTTTATCTGATGCAACAAATCATAATGAAATTAAATTGTATCCAATAATAGTAAGATATTTTAATGTTACCAAGGGCATTCAAGTAAAAATTTTAAATTTAGAATCCATTGAGGGCAAAACTTCTGAAATTTTGTCAAACCATCTATACAGAGTAATAAGTGAAAACAATTTGAAATCCAAAGTTGTTGCACTAACGGCTGATAATACAAATACAAACTTTGGTGGACAAAGACGTAAAGGGGTGAATAATGTATATGTAAAATTACAAGTTACTCCAAAAGAAAATACTAGGAATAAGTTGTAATGAGCATATTTTGTGAAATGCAGTCAACACAGCATCATGTGCCATGCCAATTGATGTAGAATAATTACAATTTATTTGCATTTTAGTCGTTTTCCCATTCATGTTGCTACTTTAAAACAATTTTATGAAGAAGCAAATGTTGAATACAAAAAACTTTTAGGATATTCAAAAGTTAGATGGCTTGCTCTAACACCTGCTATAGAGCGTGTTCTACAAGTTTTTTTAAGTTTAGACAAATGTCCTAAAATCCTGGAATCATTTTTCAATAATAAAATATCTGAGATATCAATGTATTTTGTACATAATCAAGCATCTATTTTTCACAAAACAATTAAAAAGATTGAAAGTAAACACATTTCAGCCACGGAAGTTAGTTTTATTTTGAATGACTTTATCCTTCAATATAAATCTCGTTTTGAAGAAAAATTTCTTCCTTTAATTATAAAAATAAAATTGTCAGACTTAGAGGATCAAATCTGGGCATAACAGAAAAGTTTATCAAAGAAGTGCAGAATTTTTATCAGATATGTTTTCAATATATCGAAGAATGGTCTGAAGCAAACATCACGGGAAATAACAGCTTTCAATGGTGTGTTTTTACTTTATTACAAGTATACTGGACAGATCTTGAACCTTGTCTTGAGTTTTTATCTCAAGAAATGCCAGACATCAAAATGGATGACAATTGTCTCTTTGAAGAAATTAGAAGACTGAATGTATATTTAAATTCTGAAAAATTAATACAATGGGAAAATGAACACGTTGAAATTGATAAAAGATGGGTGGAAATATTCAGCCATTTCAAAAATGAACATATTCCATGGGAAAATTCATTTATTCTTGTTCAGCTTGCACTGTGCTGCCCTAGAACTAATGCAGCAGTTGAAAGAGTTTATTCAATTGCTAATGATTTTTGGACAAGTGAGAAATTGAGATTGAATGTTGATACTCTAGCTGCAACACTTGCAGTAAAATTCAATATGAAGGATATCTCTTGTTCAGATATTCCCAATATATTGTTACAAGATGATACATTGACAAAAAATATCCATTCAATGGATATTATCTAAATGAGTACTTTTTTCTTACAATTATTATTAAAAATTAATAGGTATGTAAACATAACTATAATATAAAATATTACAAATGTTTTTATTATGCATTTATATTATATTACTGTTGCAATGAAAAAAATGTTTTTTATTTATGATATTGTTTTCTTCAATTTATTTTTGTCCTTTTCATTGTAAAAAAGTCACCTAACTACATTTGGTTCAAGCCAGTAGTGACCTTGGCCTCAAGCCAGGGACCTTGGGCTTTTCAATCCAGCAACCTTTGGGCTCAAGCCGGTGACCTTGGGGTGACGTCTATGATCCTACACTCAAGCCTGCAATCCTGCGCTCAAGCTGGTGAGCCCGTGCTCAAACCGGCAACTTCGGGGTTTCGAACCTGGGTCCTCCATGCCCCAGTCCAATGTTCTATCCACTGTGCCATTGCCTGGTCAGGCAGGACTATTGTTATATGAAAAAATTCTCTCTTAATAACCTAATTGTAACCACCCATGAAAAACCAATACTGAAACACATACCGTATTCCCCTATGTATAAGACGCACATCTTCCCGAAAACTTTGGGGTCTAAAAACTGGGTGCGTCTTATATAGTGGTTATAGATTTCTTTACTGGCATTCCCCACTTTTTCATGCTTGTTTTTGTGCTCATTGTTGAAGACAGTGATTTGTCATCAGACACAGATGAGGACAAGCTAACAGATGGGAGTTTTGACAGTGATGAGGAGTTGTATGCATTTTATGATGAATAAAACTTGAGTTCAGCCTGATCTGTGGTGGCGCAGTGGATAAAGCGTCGACCTGGGAACACTGAGGTCGCCAGTTCAAAACCCTGCACTGGTCTGGTCAAGGCACATATGGGAGTTGATGCTTCCAGCTCCTCCCCCCTTTCTCTCTTTCTTTCTCTCTCTCTCACTCTGTGTCTCCTCTCTAAAATGAATACAATAAAAAGAAATTTAAAAAACAAAACAAAACAAAAAAAACTTGAGTTCAATAACTTTATGTAATACATTTTTTTTCAAATTTTGGGCCCCAAAATTAAGGTGTGTCTTATACATGGGAGCGTCTTATACATGGGGAAATACAGTATATAAAATGATGCTCATCCTCACTAGCTATTAGAGAAATGCAAATCAAAACCACAATGAGATACCACCTCACACCTGTTAGATTAGCTGCTATCAACAAGACAGGTAATAACAAGTGTTAGAAAGGTTGTAGAAGAAAAGGAACCCTCATTCAGTACTGGTGGGACTGTAAACTGGTCCAACCATTATGGAAGACAGTATGGTGGTTCCTCAAAAAATGAAGACTAGAGCTACCATATGACCCAGCAATCCCTCTACTGGGTGTCTACCCCCAAAAGCTCAAAAACACTGATATGTAAAGACACAGGCACCCCCATGTTCATAGCAGCATTATTTATGGTGGCCAGGACATGGAAACAACCTAACAGTCCCTTGATAAAGGATTAGATAAAGAAGACATGTTACATATATACAATGGAAAACTACTCAGCCATGCAAATCAAAACCACAATAAGATACCATTGACACCCACTAGGCTAGCTAGAATTAAAAAAATTTAAAAAAAAAAAAGATAGTCTGACCTGTGGTGGCAGAGTGGATAAAACGACCTGTAATGCTGAGGTTGCTGGTTCGAACCCCCAGGCTTGCCCAGACAAGACACATTCTAGAAGCAACTGAGTTAATGCTTCCCATTTCTCACCTCCTCTCTCTCTCTTTCACTTCTCTCTAAAATCAATAAATTTAAAAAACCTTAAAATAAAAGATAACTAATGTTGGTGAAAATGTGGGAAACTGCAATACTCATGTTGCTGGTGGGAAATAAAACAATATAATTACTTTGAAAAAGAGTTTGCAATTCCTCAAAGAATTGAATATAGAGTTGCCATATGACCCCACAGTCCATATACCCAAGAGAAATGAAAATATGTCCACACTAAAACTTGTACAAGAATGATAACAGCACTATCCACGGTAGCCAAAAGGTGAAAATAACCCAAATGTTTATCAATTGAGGAACAGGTAAAATAAAATATGGGCTATATAATACATACAGTACATATAATTTGGCAATAAGGAATGAAATATTGGTATATACTACAACATGCATAAACCTTGAAAACATTATGCTAAGTAAAATAAGCCAGACACAAAAGGCCCTCTATTGTATAATTCTTCTATTTATATGAAATGCTTAGAACAGGCAAATCCATATAGACAATAGGGGATGTGGGCCAGGAGCAAGGAGCAACAGAGAGTGACTATTATTGGGTATGGGGTTTCTTTTGGAGGTGATGAAAAAGTTCTGGAATTAGACAGTAGTGGTGACTGCAGAACTTTATGAATATTATAAAAACCACTGAATTGGTACTTTAAATTCTTTTTAAAAAAGAGTCCAACCTGTGGTGGCACAGTGGATAAAGCATTGACCTGGAACACAGAGGTCACCTGTTCAAAAGCCTGGGCTTCCCTGGTCAAGGTACATAAAAGAAGCAACCACTATGAATTGCTTCCCCCCTTCTCTCTCTCTTCTCTCTTTAAAATCAACAAATATAGCCTGACCAGGCGGTGGCGCAGTGGATAGAGCGTCGGACTGGGATGCGGAAGACCCAGGTCGAGACCCCAAGCTCGCCAGCTTGAGCGCGAGCCCATCTGGCTTGAGCAAAAGCTCGCCAGCTTGGACCCAAGGTCGCTGGCTCCAGCAAGGGGTTGCTCGGTCTGCTGAAGGCCCGTGGTCAAGGCACATGTGAGAAAGCAATCAATGAACAACTAAGGTGTTGCTACGGCAACAAAAAACTAATGATTGATGCTTCTTACCTCTCTCAGTTCCTGTCTGTCCCTATCTATCCCTCTCTCTGACTCTCTCTGCCCCTGTTAAAAAAAAAAAAAAATCAATAAATACAATATTAAAAAAAAATTTTAAAGAGGGAAAAGGAAAAGAAGTGAACTTGAATTTGACAGCCAAGCAAAACAAGCAGGACACAAGGACACATACAATTTACCTATAAAGCACTAAAGAATTCAGTGTCCAGACAAAGTTTAAGACTATATTTTGGTTTTAACCCAATGACCTTAAATGACAAGGGCATTATACTTGCACTTTTTCATAAAAACAAAACTCCTTTTCTTTCTTTTTGTAAAAAATTTTATTTAATGATCTTAGAGAGAGGAGAGAGAGAAAGGTGGGAGGTTGGGGGGAAGGAACGGGAAGCATTAACTTGTAGCTGTTTCTCACATATGCCTTGACCGAACAAGCCCAGGGTTCTGAACCTGAGACCTTAGGATTACAGATTGACACTTTATCTACTGCGTTACCACAGGTCAGGCCAAAAAACCAGAAAACTTTATTAAAAATATTTGAATATAAATGTATTAGTTTTAAGGTTTATATATATGATGTTAAATAAAATATGTAACGTATTAAATTCAAATATATAGCATAGATTATAAAATATCAATATACCTATAAACCCATTTTTAAAATATCTTACACATAAAAAGTAAAATTAATCAAATGTTCTAGTTTTCTCTCTAAGCCTCAGCTATTATCATACTTCATCTAATTTAGGTCTTTTTCTAAGTTGAAATAAAAGATAACCATTAAATTTACTCAGCATGGTCTCTCAGTACCAAAATCCTACTGATCCTTTTCTCATTTTTCTTCTTCCTTCCCCTTTGGTTCCAAAACATTAAAAAAAAAAAAATTATTCCTTGAGAAATCAGATCAATCCACTAACTTTTCAAAAGCAAGAAATGTGATATCTAATTGATGGAACTACCCATCCAGTTGGAGGACTAAGGAAGAGTGATACAGAGATAGAAATATAGCATACAAATAGCATGCTTCCACCAAGCACTTTATGCCAGGGCACAGAAGAGATCTCAGAATCCCTCAGGTCTCAGCCTTTGTTTTCTGTTATGCTTAAACTAGTACACTAAATAGCTTATTTTCATAAAATGACAACTAGAATACAACCAAACAGCACAACCCATACCTTTGTAGCCACATTTTCCAGCCTTGTCTTTGAAACCAACACGTCATGCATATCACTCACCTGGTACTTTGGCTTTTGGTCTTTGTTTAGGGGCTGCGGAGGCTTAACTGGGTCATTTCTTTCCCCAGTGACATCATCAGAGGACCATGTAGGAATTAGGTTTCCAGGTTGAGGGCTGGACTTAGTGTTATCCTGCAGCCTCTTCTTCACTTGAGAAACGCTGCACTTACTTTCTAGCTCATCAGAGGCATCAAAGTGTCTCGGTTGACTCTCTTGAACTACCCCGTTGTTCAAGTCTCTTTCGGCAGGTAAGATGTCAATGTTCACTCTACTGATTGTAGCTAGTGATTCTGTGGTACTGATCATGTCTGGTTTACAGGTGTGGACTTTCAGACTTGCAGGTGTCTTCAAGGGGCCAATGATTATGTGTTTCTCCTGGGATAATCCTTTGTCTTCACCCTGAGTAAAATGATTCCAAGTTATTAGAGCACTGCTTGCACCCTATAAAAAAATTAACTCACCTGGTCTGTGGTGGTGCAGTGGATAAACCATCAACTTGAAATGCTGAGGTCAGTAGTTTGAAACCCTGGACTTGCTTGGTCAAGGCATATACAATAAGCAATCAATGAACAACTAAATTGAAGCAACTGTGAGTTGATACTTCTTATTCTACCCCCCTTCTCTCTCTCCTTTCTCTGTAAAATCAATAAATACAATATATTTTTTTAAATGAGAGGAGAAGCAGAAAAGCAAAACCTGGAGGGAAGTGGGGAGGGCGTTACGGGCAGGGAGACAGGGAGGGATGTACTTGGGAACACGGGGGAGGGAAGGATGTATTCGGGTGGACACTAAAATTTATGTAAACACAATAAATTAATAATAAAAAAATGAGAGGAAGAGATAGTGAGACAGATTCCAGCATGCGCCCCAACCAGGATCCTGTTGGCAACTCCTGTCTGGGCCGATGCTTGAATCAACCAAGCTATCCTCAGTGCCTGGAGCTGATACTTGAACCAATCGAGCCACTGGTAAAAGGGAGAGAAGGAGGACAGAAGTCATTTCTCATTTGTGCCCTGACCGGGAATCAAACCTGAGACATCCACACACTGGAATAAAGCTCTATCTACTTAGCCAACCAGCCAGGGCAATAAATAAAATCTTTTATTTTTTTAAGACTTTTTAAAATTTATTCATTTTAGAGAGGGGTGAGGGAGAGAGAGAGAAAGAGAGAGAGATTGAGAAGGCAGGGAGGAACAAGAAGCATCAACTCCCATATGTCTTAACCAGGCAAGCCCAGGGTTTTGAACCGGCAACCTCAGTGTTCCAGGTCAACACTTTATCCTCTGTGCCAACCACAGGTCAGGCCAAAAATCTTAAAAAAAATTAACTCAAAATGTGACATCAGGTTCCTCAGAAAGTTAAACAAGAGAATTACCATATGACTCAGCAACCCCACTCCTAGGCATATATCCTAAAAGACTGAAAGTAGAGACTCAAACAGGTATTTGTGCACAAATGTTTATAGTAGCATTATTCACAAGGACCAAACTGTGGAAAGGACCTAAATGTCTATTAGCAGATGAATGATAAGCAAAGTGTAGTATACATACAGTAAAGCATTCAAAGGCCTTAGAAAGAAATGCAGTCCTTGTTTTTTTTTAATGCAGTCCTTTTTTTAAATTGAGAAATTAAATTTGGCCCTGGCCAGTTTGCTCAGTGGATAGAGTGTCAGCCTGGGGTATGGATTGTCCTGGGTGTGATTTCCAGTCAGGGTACACAGAAGTGACCATCTGCTTTTCTCCCCCTTCTCTCTCTTTTCCCCTCCTGCAGTCAGTGGCTCTACTGGTTCAAGTATCAGCCCCAGACAGGAGTTGACAGTCAGGTCGTATGCAGGAGTCTGTCTCACTATCTCCCCTCCTTTCACTCAAAAAAAATAAAAAAACAGAGAGAGAGAAAATGAAAAGGTAGTCTACAGAATGGGAGGAAATGTTCACAGATCATTAAGGATCTAGCATCAAGAATACGGAAAGAACTCTAAGAATCCAATAACAAAAAAAATTTTTTAAACAATTAAAAAATGGACAAATAACTCAGTAAACATTTTTCCAAATAATGCATATAAAGTTCAACAAGCTTGTGAAAAGATGCTATGTCATTAGTCATCATGCAACTGCAAATCAAAACTATGAGATACCACTTCATATCCAGTAGGATGGCTGAATCAGAAAAAAAAAAAGAGTTGGCAAGGTTATGGAAAAATGGGAACTCTAGTGGGTTGATGATAAGAATATAAAATTATGTAACTAATATGGGAAAATGTTAAAGATAGAATTACGATATGACCAGCATTTCCAGTCCTAGGTATATACTCAAAAGAATTAAAAACAGGTACTCGAACAAATAGTTGTACACAAATGTTCACAGAAATAGGCAAAAGGTGAAAACCACCCAGTATCCACCAATGAATGGAAAAGCAATTGTAGTATACACATACAATGGGATGTTATTCAGACATCAAAACAAATGAAGTATTGCCTGACCAGACAGTGGCGCAGTGGATAGAGTGTCGGACTGGGATGAGGAAGACCCAGGTTCGAGACCACAACCTCACCAGCTTGAGCACGGGCCCATCTGGCTTGAGCAAAAAGCTCGTCAGCTTGGACCCAAGGTCGCTGGCTCCAGCAAGGGGTTGCTCGGTCTGCTGAAGGCCCGCGGTCAAGGCACCTTCAATGAACAACTAAGGTGTTGCAACGGCAACAAAAAACTGATGATTGATGCTTCTCATCTCTCTCTGTTCCTGTCTGTCTGTCCCTATCTATCCCTCTCTCTCTCTCTCTCTCTCTCTCTGTCCCTGGAAAAAAAAATGAAGTATTGATACATGCTATGTGGATGAACCTTAAAAACATTATCCTAAGTTCTTAAGCCAAGACACAAATGGTCACATATTGTATGATTCCATTTATATGAAGTATCTAGAACAGGCAAATCCATAAGAGACAGAAAACATGTTGGTGGTGGTTTTCAGTAACTGGATGGGAATGAGGATGACTAGTTAATGGGTATGGGGTTTCCTTTTGGGGTGATGTGAAAATGTTTTGGAACTAGATAAAAGTGATAGTTGCACAACATTATGAATGTCCTGAATGCAATTAATTGTTCACTTTAAAATGGTTAACTTTGTTATATAAATTTCACCTCAATAAAAAATACTATTAGCCTCACTGGTGATGGTGCAGTAGATAGAGCATTAACCTGGAATGCTGAGGTCCAAGGTTCAAAACCCCAAGGTCACCAGCTTTAGTGACAGCTCACCAGCTTGAGCACGGGGTTGACAGCTTGAGTGTGGGATTATTGATTCCCATAGTCACTGGCTTGAACCCAGAGATCACTGGCTTGAAACCCAAGGTCGCTGGCTTGAGCAAGGGTTCAGTGGCTTAGCTTGAGTCCCAGTCAAGGTGTGTATGAGAAGCAATCAATAAACAGCTAAAGTGATGCAACTACGAGTTGTGGCTTAGCTTGAGTCCCAGTCAAGGTGTGTATGAGAAGCAATCAATAAACAACTAAAGTGACGCAACTACGAGTTGATGCTGCTCATCTCTCTCCCTTCCTGCCTCTTTCTCAAAAAAAAAAAAAAAAAAAAAAAAAAATCTTAGAATGAAGTTATTACAGCACTGACTTCATGAACAGTTCGACGGCACACTTTGGATAAAGTGGGCTAAATGAAATCATCTTCACCAGCATTCTTTCTCTACAATACAAAATCAATTACACAGCAGAATCTCCAGTAAAGCCTAATCATTTCACATAAAATAACTTGCTTAGATAATGTATCATTTTAATAGTTTCTAAAACACAAACCCTTTAAAAAGAAACATACCATTACACATGTCTTGGAGCCGTCAGAAGAGCGTGGCTGGAGGGGAACTACTTCAAGATTTGATTCTGCCTTTCCAGAAACCATTGAAGAAGCAGGCTTGGATTTAGAGTCACCATTTTTAATATTATTCTTGAAGGTTTTTCTTTATTAAGAAGAAAAGGAAAAGTTATTATCAATATACTGAAAATGAAAGGTATGTGTGTATGTACTACATTCCTTTACAGAACCACTTCATTTATAGAGAACATTCTTTTAAATACCAGGGGATAGTTTACAAGATACTTGAACAGTGCTCTTCAAAAACAATCCAGGTCATGAAAAACAAATAAAGTAAGAACTATCCCAGACCTGCCCTGGCCAGTTGGCTCAGTGTTAGAGCGTTGGTCTGGCATGTGGAAGTCCCGGGTTCGATTCCCGGCCAGGGCACACAGGAGAAGCGCCCATCAGCTTCTCCACCCTTTCTCCTCTCCTTTCTATCTCTTTTTTCCCCTCTTGCAGCCAAAGCTCCATTGAAGCAAAGTTGGCCCAGGTGCTGAGGATGGCTCCATAGCCTCCACCTCAGGTGCTAGAATGGCTCCTGTTGCAACAGGGCAACGCTCCAGATGGGCAGAGCATTGCCCCCTAGGGAGCATGCTGGGTGGATCCTGGGGGGCGCATGCAGGAGTCTGTCTCTCTGCCTCCCCATTTCTGACTTTAGAAAAATACAAAAAAAACCACACAAAAAAATACCTGTCCCAGACCCAACCTGACTAAGACATGAGGCCTAAATGTAATATGATATCCTGGACTGGATCCTGGAACAGAGAAAGGACATTAGCAGAAAAACTGGGGAAAGCTGAATTAAGTTTGGAGCTTAGTCAACAGTAGGGTACAGATGACAGGTTCTTAGTATTAACAGATGCACCATGGTAATGGTAGGAGAAACTGGGTAGCAGCTATACAGAAAGTCTCTGTACTATCTCTGCAACATTTCTATAAATACAAAATTATTCCAAAATAAAAATCTCTGAGAAATTACCTCATGTACAGAAGTACCAGAATAATTTCATCTTCAAGTTTCACATCTTTATAATACTACCACAGCTGCTTTGCCAAGTTTGAGACTAACAATGATTGGCGTACTCAGCCTTGACTTGCAGAATAAATGTACATAGAAATAATATCTCAACTGTTTTGGTGTGCCGTTCCTACAACTGAGTTAAACCTCTAGAAAATTCAAAGGTACCATGAAGACCAGTGCTGTGGATGGAAGGCCAAAAGTCCTGTTTAGTGGGAAATTAGAAGCAATGTAAACAAAAAGATGGTCCTTGCCTGACCAGGCGGTGACACAGTGGATAGAGCATTGGACTGGGATGCAGAAGACCCAGGTTCAAGACCCCGAGGTCGCCAGCTCCAGCAAGGGGTTGCTCAGTCTGCTGAAGGCCCGCGGTCAAGGCACATGTGAGAAAGCAATCAATGAACAACTAAGATGTCACAACAGCAACGAAAAACTAATGATTGATGCTTCTCATCTCTCTCCGTTCCTGTCTGTCTGTCCCTGTCTATCCCTCTCTCTGACTCTCTCTCTCTGTCCCTGTAAAAAAAAAAAAAAAAGAAAAGAAAGAAAGAAAAAAGATGGTCCTTTATCCCTTGGGGCCTTGTTAGCATCACCTCCCAAATTTAACATGTCACAAGGCAGAGACTGTGAAGACTTTGTCCAGAACTAAATCTTAGATCCTGGAATAGCTGTTTAGTGAAGGTAGGACCTACAAGTCAAAGTAAAGAATTCTTTTTCTCTTGAGAAGTTATGAGTGAAGATGGAAACTTATGGAGGTCTCAGAAATCTGAGCACTATATTTAAGATGTGACTATTATTTTACAGAGCAAATCATGTAATAGGTTTCTTAGATAATCTCTTATTTTAATATGGTTTCTAAAACACATGTCTTTTTCAAAAAGAATCATACTCAATGTGACTTGGAACCCTCTGAGGAATATTAAATGGTTCCCTCAATTTCTGATTTTAGCAATTAAACAAATCTCAATGCATGTTCTAATCATGCAATTTCACTTTGTTTAAAAGAAACTCACCATAAGTTCTTGCATATTAAAATTATAGAGGCCCCCCTCTTTTATTCCACCTATACAGCTATTTGCAAGGGAAGTATCTTACGCCTTTGTAGCCTGCAAAAAGAAGGAGATTTGGCGCTTTACGTAAGGCTGCCTCAGGATGCTTCTCACAGAGGGTCTTTCTTCAGGCCTTTTGCTCAGCATTGTTCTGATCAGTTCTGCCAGCTCTGGGCTATAAGCTTTTGGTATTGGTGGCAGCTACAAAGAGAAATAATACTGCAATTATGACTGATAGTCTTGTGAAGCAAAGTAGATGAAGGTAAAATTTTCCACATTTATTTAAAGTAATTATCCACATGAGGATAAAATAACCAGTATATTAGTCTACTGGAAGCATACTGATATTCTGGTTATAATAGCAAGCTGTAAGATTATAAAAGTATATCCTTCCAAACAGCAGTCCCATTTGAGGACTCCCTCCTTCAGAAATAAGGGCATGAGATTTCTGGTCAAGATGCCAGCATAATTGCCTCCTTCCACACCCACATCAAAATTACAACTAAACTACAGGACAAGCATCATTCAGAACTGCCTGAAACCTAGATGAATGGAAGTCCTACAAGTAGGGAATTAAAGAAGCAGCCACATCGAGACTGGTAGGAGTGGAGACATGGAACAGGGTGGTCTTACACCCACACATGGCAGATCAAAATTGAGAGGGATATCTCAGCTGCAAAGGTCCCCCTGAGGAGCGAAGGGCCCCAGCACCACATCAGGTCCTCTATCCCAGGGTTCCAGTGCCAGGAAGAGAAGTCCCCATAACTTCTGGCTGTAGAAACCAGCAGGGATTGGCACTAGCTGGTTAACTCAGTCAGTTGGAGCATCATTCCAAGACACCAGGGTTATAGGTTCGATCCCCAGTCAGGGCATATATAGGAAGTGACCAATGAGTACACAACTAAGTCACAACTAAGTGGAACAACAAATGGATGCTTCTCTCTCTCTCTCCTCCTCTCCCTCCCCATTCATTTGTCTCTCTAGAAGCAATCAATTTAAAAAAATAGGAGAGATGGAGGTTGAGGGAGACAGAGAGCTGCAGAACTCCCAGGAAGTTCCTAATTTTTTAATTTTAATAAAAATTTTTATTGATTGATTTTAGAGAGACAGAGAGTGGAAGGGAAAGAAAGAGAAAGAAGCATTTATTTGTTGTTCCATTTGATTGTACATTCAGCGGTTGCTTCCTGTGTGTGCCCTGACCAGGAATCAAACCTGAAACCTTAGAGTTTCAGGACAAAGTGAGCTAACCTAACCGGCCAGGGTCCAGGTAGTACCTCTTGAAGAGACCACACATGGACTTATTCAGACTCACTCCCTCTGAGCTCCAGCAGTGATGTGTTGACTTGAACAGTACTAAGGACATATGGAGTGGAATTGAATTGTCCACCATCAGGACAAGAGCTGGGGAGCAACTTTCTCCCAGACAAAGGTGCTGACAGGGGTCGCTGTTCCTTTTCTGAGCCCTCCTCTCTCACACAGCCAGCAAGCAGGCACCATACCTGAGACTCCATCAGCCTGGCTCACATTGTTTGCCCAACCCTGTTGATTCCCTGAGCCACCTCCCCATCCAACTTTTGGGCCCACACAAGCTATTTCCAGTGGCTTTTCTACATAAATGGCCTGTCTTGGCCCATGCTTCAGACTTTCCTAAAATCACTCAAACAAGTAGCAGCTGGCTCAGTTAGCCCTGTACCTCTTGCTAAGCGGCTCCAGTGCCAGCACTAGCAGCAGCCAGCCTTGGTGCACAGCTTGTCCTTGCCTGGGCATCTCCAAGCCCAGCACAAGTAGCAGCCATGTGAAGATCGCTTAGAGTTCATGCTGGGTGTCCTGAGTAGAACACAGGCAGCAGCTGAACTTGGTCTGCACCTCCCAGAAGGCCCCAGGGCCAGCACACCCAGTGGACAGCTTCTGACTATGGTGAAGCACTGCCATCCAACCACCTCCAAAAGCAACATACTCAAAGGGGTGGATTCAGCAGGCACCAGAGCCACCTGAAGCTAAGTCCTGCTCTGTGGGGCGGGCTGCTGCACAGCTGATCCTCCATGGCGGTCAGAGGTCAGAGGCCACAGCCAGTCCTTGCAGCTGATTGTCCTGGGGTAAATCCCTCCCATTGACTTGCCAACAGCAATCAAGGCTCAATTGCAACAGGAGGGTGTACACAGTCCACATGGAGGCATTCCTCAAGTGCCCAGCATGAGGGATCAAGGAGGCAGTGCTACCGGACCCTGCAGAACACCTACTACATTAGGCCACTCTGCAAAGCCTGGGAGATGTAGCAGTTCTACATAATACGTGGAAACAAACACAGGGAGGATGCCAAAATGAGGAGACAAAGAAACATGCCCCTGAGAAAAGAAACAGAACAAAACTCTACGAAAACAACTAAGTAAAATGGAGACAAGCAATTTACTAGATGTAGAATTCAAAACACTGGTTATAAAGATGCTCAATGTGTTGAGTGAGAACTTCAACAGCATAAAAAAGGACCATTCAGAAATGGAGGATACACAGCCCTGGCTGGGCAGGTCAGTGAAGAAAGTGTCATCCCAGTGTACAGATGGTGAGGGTCGACACCCCCTGCAGAGCACATATGAGAAGCCATCAATGAGTACACAACTAAATGAAACAACTAAGTGAAACAATGAGTCAAAGTTTCTCTCTCTCCCTTCTTTTCTCTCTTTCTTTCTCAAATCAATAGAAAAAAAAAAAGAACCAGTCAGAAATAAAGGATACACTAACTAAAATGAAGAATAATTTACAGGGAATCAACACTAGAGCAGATGAAGCCAAAAATCAAATCAGCAATTTGGAATATAAAAAAAACAAAAAACACCCAATCAGAACAGCAAAAAGGAAAAAGAATAATAACAAAAAAAAGATAGTGTTAGAAGCCTCTGGGACAACTTCAAGAATACCAACATTTGTATCATGGTGTGCCAGAAGGAGAAGAGTGAGAGCAAAAAATTGAAAACCTATTTGAGTCCTGGCTGGGTAGGTCAGTTGGTTAGAGCATTGTCCCAATAGACTCAAGTTGCGTGTTCAATCCCCAATCACAGCACATACAAGAATCAACCAACAAATGCATACTGTCCCTTACTCTCTCATTAATAAAATTAATAAATAAAAAGTATAAAAAAGAAACCATATATATATATAATATACATATACAATATACATATATATACAATATATACATATATATATACAATATACATATATATACAATATATACATATACATATATATATATATATACACACACTTTTTTTTTATTTTAGAGGGACAGAAAGAGAGTCAGAGAGAGGGATAGATAGGGACAGACAGACAGGAACGAAGAGAGGTGAGAAGCATCAATCATTAGTTTTTCGTTGCTGTCGCAACACCTTAGTTGTTCATTGATTGCTTTCTCACATGTGCCTTGACCATGGGCCTTCAGCAGACCAAGCCACCCCTTGTTGGAGCCAGTGACCTTGGGTCCAAGCTGATGAGCTTTTGCTCAAGCCAGATGGGCCTGTGCTCAAGCTGGCGAGCTCGGGGTCTCGAACCTGGGTCTTCCGCATCCCAGTCCGACGCTCTATCCACTGCGCCACCGCCTGGTCAGGCAGAAACCATATTTGAAAAAATAATAACAGAAAACTTCCCTAACCTGGTGAAGGAAAGAGACATACAAGTCCAGGAAGCACAGAGTCCCAAACAAGATGAACCCAAAGAGGCCCACACCAAGACACACATAATTAAAATGCAAAAGGTTAAAGATAAAGAGAGAACCTTAAGAACAGCAAGAGAAAAGCAGTTAGTTACCTATGAGAGTTCCCATAAGACTGTCAGCTGAATTCTCAACAGAAACTCTGCAGGCCAAAAGGGAATAGCAAGAAATATTCAAATGATGAAAAACTAGGACCTACAACCAAGATTACTCTACATAGCAAAGCTATCATTTAGAATCAAAGAACATATAAAGAGCCTCCCAGACAAAAAAATGTTAAAGAAGTTCATCTCCATCAAACCAGTATTACATGAAATGTTAAAAGGTCTTCTTCAAGAAGACAGAAAACTCAAAAAAAAAAAAAAAAAAAGAAGACAGAAAAACATATGTGAACAATAAAATTGCCATAAATACATATCTATTAACAACTGAATCTAAAAAACAAAAAATAAATTAACAAGCAGAACAGAAATATACTTATAGATGCAGAGAACATTTTGACACTTGCCAGATGGAAGGGGGGTTGAAGAGACAGATGAAAACGTGAAGGGATTAAGAAGTACAAATTGGTTGTTACAGAATAGTCATGGGATATAAAGTACAGCATAGGGAATTTAGTCAGTAATGTTTTAATAACTGTGTAGTGTCAGATGGGTGCAAGATTGATCAGGATAATCACTAATAAGTTATGTAATGTCTAATCACGGATGTACACTTGAAACTAATATATAATGTATGTCAACTATAATTGAAAGAAAAAAAGGAAAGAAGGGCATGAAGTACCAGGATATTCATTGCAGTATTGTTCTTACAGTAGTAAACAACTAGAAACAACTTAATTGTCCATCCATAGGGAACTCATACAATAGGCTATGGTACATCTTTCTAAAAAAACACTAGGTAGCCTCCTAAAAAAAAAAAATGATGTACCAACCTAGAAAGATGTCCCTCATATATTAAGTCAAAAAAGTGAGTTGTCGCCTGACCAGGCGGTGGCACAGTGGATAGAGCGTCGGACTGGGATGCGGAGGACCCAGGTTCGAGACCCCGAGGTCGCCAGCTTGAGCGCCCATCTGGCTTGAGCAAAAAGCTCATCAGCTTGGATCCAAGGTCGCTGGTTCCAGCAAGGGGTGGCTCGGTCTGCTGAAGGCCCGCGGTCAAGGCACATGTGAGAAAGCAATCAATGAACAAGTAAGGTGTCGTAAACGGCAATGAAAAACTAATGATTGATGCTTCTCACCTTTCTCCATTCCTGTCTGTCTGTCCCTATCTATCCCTCTCTCTGACTCTCTCTCTGTAAACCAGGAAGGCCATGCACCAAATTGTTAGGAATGGCTATCTAGAAGGGATTAAAATAAATAGAAGGGAATTTCACTTCTTTTTATTTTAAAAGAGAGAGAGAGAGAGAGAGAGAGAGAGAGAGAAGCATCAACTCATTGTTCCACTTTATGTACTTGTGCACTCATTGGTTGCTTCTTATATGTGCACTTATCGGGGATCAATCCTGCAACCTCAGCATACCAAGATGATGTCCTATCCACTGAAACCACCAGGCTAGGGCCTCAGAGTCTTTAAGTAGTAGAATTACGGGCAAATTTTATTTTTTGTATTTTTCAAATTAAAAAATTAAATGAGTCTTGGTGTAGTAATAAAATCAGTAGGCGATTTATGGCCTTATACTTGTTGGTGTGTGGATGCCTGACACTACATAGGGCAATTGACCTCATGTAACTAACATATAAAGTTAACCATTCTGGCATTTATATCATACACAATGCTTTTTGCAATTACTGACTGGCTGCTAGCAATTGTGATCAAAGGAGCAACAAGTTTAAACAGAGGGGGCTCAATTTTACCATAAGCTGCTTGGGAGAAGCAACCAATAGTCTCTCAGGGCACCTGCATGTCCTGTGGCTACAGATACTGGTTTTTAAAAAGCCAATTTGTTGAAGCCATTAAGCCAATTTTACAAATTAATATTAAGATATGATGATTCTTTCTGCTCCAGTTCAACCTTCCTCACAGAAGAGACCCACCATTCTTCATTATCCTCCCAACATCAATTATTACTCACTTTGCCAGTAGCCAATTATAAAGCTGCATTAAATTAACCTTGCTCCAAATATTAAAAACACTTAGTTACAGAATATTCTTTACCTTTCCTTCAATAATCCGGTAAACTAGAGAATTCATGTCTTTTGCATTGAAAGCATGCTTCAAGGTGGCCATTTCATAAGCACAGCATCCCAGAGCCCAAACATCAGACTAGAAAAGAAAAATAGTAAATGGTTATATATCAGAATGATTTAACATTTTTCCTCTTAAAAAAGAAATGACATTTTCCTTAAACCAATTCACAGAGAATTCTTAGACATAACTATTCTGATGAGCTTTGAAATTATGAATACTGCCCTAGAGACAAGCTGAGCTGGCATACACAGCCCAATCCTACCTTATAGTTGTAGGGCTTGTTTGAGAACAACTCAGGGCTCATGTAGTAGGGTGTGCCAATGAGGGTGCTCGCCATATCACAGTGGTTCTCTAACACTCGGGCGATTCCTAGGTCACCCACTTTGATGATATTAGTTCTTGTTAGGAAGACATTTTGAGTTTTCAGATCTCGATGAAGAATGTGTTTTTCATGTAAATACTGAAAAGAGAAATAAAATTTCATTAAATATAAATACTTATCTCTACCTTTTTACTCATGACTTATGTACCATCAATTAATTACATGAGTTAAAAGAGCTTAGTTACCTAGATATCAAAACACTATTTTTACAGCCTCTAAATAAAAAGTCTAATTTACAACTTTCCAAAGTAAAAAAATTAAATTCCATGCATTAATTTGTCCAGTATACTTCACAATTGTTCATTAACCATTATACCATTTAGTATTATATGGATCCAGTTAAAAAACATGCTTACAAACTCTAACTGAAGGTAAAAAACAAGTTATACAAGGTCAGATGCACATTCCTCTCAGATTTATAAAATACTCAGTATAGTAGTATTTTCAAACATAACCAGTTCACTTTTACTTAAAGACAGTATCCTAGAATTTAAACTACAAGGTTGATTAATTCTGGACAAATCAGCCCAGTTCCAGAGTATTTCATAAACAATCTCATTCTTGAATATGTGTATATTAAACCAAAAACAGGTTTTGCATTTCCACTCACTGTGCCACGGGGTTAAAGCCCAAATTCCCTACAGTTTAAGCATATTAATTAGCCCAATAACTTTTCAGTATGACACAGATGACCAGCTGATAACAAACATGGTCATTCTCTTCTCTGTGTTGACTCAGGGCCCTTAAAATGGACTTTGGTATAAATATTAAATAAATAGAAAATTGGCTTCCCCTCCAATTAGACATGAAATCTACATCTACATATTTCAATATGGATATCACTCATCCAGTACCATTACAATACTAGAACATGAGCAATTGAGTCCACTTCACAACTGGATTTTCCAAAAAAAAAATATTTTTTACATACACATTTGGGAATTTCCCTAAAATCCACCTGCCATCCCCCTATTCCCCTGGAGCAAGTAGCATGCTGAGTCTGGAAAGTACCTGCAGAGCCATGGCGATCTGAACAAACCACTCTACCACTTGACTTTCAGGCAGAAGCTGCCCCTTCTGCTCCTTCAGCTTTCGGTACAGATCACCTCCTTCACAGAAGCCCATGACAATGTACAGCAGACCGTCCCCTCCCTCCCACGACTCCTTGTAGGTGACAATATTGGGGTGCTTCAGCTGAGACAAGAGCTGGGCTTCCTGTTCAGCAGCTCGCCGCTCTTGGCTGGAGGCATTTTGGAGGTTCAGTTTTTTGATGACATACTACAAAGAAAACATGTTTTTGCAATGCACAAATAAACATACAGTTTTCAAGGTTCAGAAGTATTTAGGGTTCTCCTGAGTGTCCTCAGAACTAATCTGGCCAACCTGTGGTGGTGCAGTGGATAGGGCATTGACCTGGAATGCTGAGTTCCCTGGTTCGAAGCCTCATGCTTGCCCAGTCAAGGCACATACAAGAAGTATCTGCAAGATGATGCTTCCTGCTCCTCCCCCCACTGTTCTCTCTCTCTATTCTCTCTCTAAAAATCAATAAATAAAATCTTTTTTAAAAAAAACTAATCTTCTGGAACCTGTCCAATAATCTAATCATTTTATTATTCACAAAAAGCAGTTGCTATCACTAATAGTACTTTTTATAGTTTGGATTTATAGCCAGTTGGGGGGGGGGGGTCACAAAAAAATTCTTGGAGAAAGAATGAATCCATGGTTGCATGAAATACTTAAAGGGTCCAGAGCCTGATAAGTTTACATATCACTGACCCTCAACATACAAAATTATTCCTACTTTTTAAAAAGTCAATATTCTGGCCTGACCTGTGGTGGCACAGTGGATAAATCGTCGACCTGGGAACACTGAGGTCGCCAGTTCAAAACCCTGCACTGGTCTGGTCAAGGCACATATGGGAGTTGATGCTTCCAGCTCCTCCCTCTTTCTCTCTCTCTCTCTGTCTCTCTCTCTCTCTGTGTGTTTCCTCTCTAAAATGAATAAAATAAAAAAAAATAAATAAATTAAAAAAGTCAATATTCTCTCACACCTAATACACTGCTCTCAATCAATCAAGACTATATAATTATTTAACAAACACATAATTAAATGTGCTTCATAAAATGTGAACTATTGCTCAAATGTGAGCAGCTATTATTACAGCTTGAACCCCATCCTCACTCAAAAAGAATGACCCCCCCACACACACACACCTTTGCCTACTGAATAAATGTATTATACCTAAAAAAAATAATTCTTATGCCTGAGCTTTTGTTCCAGGCAGTGACTAGCACCTGAGACAAGGCAGAATAGGTGACAGTTTTATACTTAGGAGGGTATCTCTACGCTGGTCTGGGGCAGTCCCATTGCGTTGGTGTAATTATTAATGGCACTTCTGTTCAGTTTCAAACTGGTCCAGTTTGTACAATACATTATATGCTCACCCTATTTATAAACCATTAAAGAACTGGCTCCTTATCCTGAGGTTGGTATAAAGTGCTTTACAAGGATCACTTGGACTGCACTGGAAGTGATGGGTTGGAGAAGAGCAAGTCATATGGCAGGGAAGGTCAGTGGGAGGCCTTGGTAAGAGTTTACCTAGAGAGAATGATGTTCTGGATTAGGGTGGTACCCATGGAGATGGAGAAGAGCCTGCTGGCTCAATGGACAGAAGAATGGGGGTGATGGTAAGAAGGACATCAAGAATGACTCCCAGGTGTCCAACAGTGGACTAGTTGGTGGAACTAATCATCAGGGATCATGAGAAAAGGTTTGGCAGGAAGGTGATGAGTCCAGTTGTTAGACAGGATAAACAGTTGTTACCAGGACAGGAAAATGGGAGGGGTGAAAAAAAGGGGGGGGGGAGAATCTCACCCACTAAAGGAGGGAGTCGGCAAGGTTTTAAGGTCTGCCAAAACAAAATCACCAGATGTCCAAACAGCCTTGAAACACTATCTGCTAGTCCCAATATCAAGAAGGGGGAGGGGGGCTTGCAACCCTATCCCTTAGACCTGATAACACGATAACACAGAAACAATGCCCTGAAGCTAAGAGCACGGAACTCCTAAGACCCCAACTGGTAGGCACTCAGGCTGAGTTGCCCGCTAGTGCCTTGTGCCAAGTGCGTATAGCTTTGATTAATAAACTGCTTGCTTTGCTTCAGCGCTGCACAGTGTCTCTCACCTGAATTCATGCTCTGAGTATGGCAAAAACTGCGGAGAGGCTCCCCTTGAACTTGGGCTTTCTCCAGTGACATCTCGAGATAAGATGCACGGGGCCCCTAATTCAAGGAGTAATAAATATTTCCAGGAACTGTATTAAGGGCAGGATCCCGCGAGATTTTTGAGCAGGAGAAAAAGTGTGTAGCTCAAACACACCAATTAATAATACAAAGAAAAACTACAAGGGTGTTCTTTCGGAGTGCGTACTACAGAAAGACATGGCCCCATCTTGGTGGTCTGGGACAGTGGCCCTGAGGAAGTGCCACCGGAGGTGAATCCCCTTCAGACCACCCCGCGCCCTAACCTTGGGAGAGCGCCCTTAGCGAACCCCTGCATGCCCGCCCCCTAACGGGCCCCAACTCCGCCGACCTGCCTGCCCTCCCGTCGGTGCCTCACGAGCGTCACCTCCCCGTAGCTGCCTCTGCCCACGACCTGCAGGTAGCAGTAGGCGGCCAGGGGCATGTTCCTGGCGCCGGGCAACAGTCGGGGTGCGGCGGCAGAAGGCAGGACAGTGAACCACAGCGACAGGACCAACTCATGCCCGAAAAGCTGCGGTGCCGTGGCTGCAGAGACCGCCTGGCCCGGCGCGCGCGAAGGCCGGACTCACGGCGACGCTGCTGCCATAGCGATCCCAGCCGGCGCAGCTCTGCGCATGCTCCGGTGGCCCAACAGGCTCACCAGAGCCAAAGCACCAGGCGGGCAGAGCGGTTCCGCAGTTTCCGGAGGACTCGCCATAGAGCCGAGGCGCCAGGCGGCCAGAGCGGTTCGGCCGGGTTCTGCGCGCACTCTTGGCCTCAGCTCCACCGCGTGGAACTTCCGGGTCCCCAGCAACAATAGAGTCATGAGAGCTTCCCTTTATTGAGCACTTGTTCCAAGTGCTTTGCAAGTATTGGTCATTAATTTTACAAATATTTGTTGGCTGCCTACCATGTGCCAGACGGACAAACTCCCTTCCCTTCTGGTGCTCACTTTCTAATGGGGGCGGGGGATGACAGACTCTAGACCAGTGGTTCTCAAATTTTTTGAAGTCAGGGGGCGTTTAAAATCCTACAAATAATTGTAGGTGCACTATATACAAATTTCTGAGAAATATGTTATAATTAACTCAAATATTAAAGAAAAAATATAGTCCAAGGGTGCTTTTATGGTAATTAAATGATATAAATACAACAAAATTAAATTTATTCTGACATTAAAAAACATTTTTATGTTACATTTTTTTAGTTATGCTTTTTAGAATTTGTAAAGAAAAAGGGTTAAAAAATAGAAAAACAACAAAGTTATCTTTATATAGATAGATAGATACATTCTTAGTAAGATTTAGTAAATTCAGCAGGTCCTGGCATGAATGTGTTAAGTTTTTTCATTCTTGTGTTTATGAGAAACATGAGCCTGATGTGTCCTAGCAATTTCTTCAATGTTTGGGCGTATATTTGAAAGGCAAACTCTCTTTTCTGCATCAATACATTGAAGAAATCCTCTCTTTTTACTCTTTTTTTTTTTCCAGAAACAGAGAGAGTCAGAGAGGGATAGATAGGAACAGACAGAAGGGAACGGAGAGAGATGAAAAGCATCAATCATCAGTTTTTTGTTGCCATTGCAACATTTTAGTTGTTCATTGATTGCTTTCTCATATGTGCCTTGACCGCGGGCCTTCAGCCGACTGAGCAATCCCTTGCTGGAGCTAGCGACCTTGGGTCCAAGGTGGTGAGCTTTTGCTTAAACCAGATGAGCCCGCGCTCAAGCTGGCGACCTTGGGGTCATGAACCTGGGTCCTTCCGCATCCCAGTCCGATGCTCTATCCACTGCACCACCGCCTGGTCAAGCTCTTTTTACTCTTAATTGTGTTGAGTGCAGAAAATCCCCACCATACACATCATCTTAACTTTACACTGAACAAAGGATAGAAGAAACTTGCCTCCAGTCTTTCCGGGGAACATGGGGAGGTAGTGTAAACAATCCAGCACCACAGCTTAACAGCCTTTTGCAACCTAATCAGGCAAGAGAGATGGGGCATTGGGTAGACTGTCAGCTTACAGTCAATTCCCCACACCTCCATCCCCCAAAAATCTAAACTTCAAAAACCCTGTTGGTTTTTTGGTCCCCAACAGGCACATATTTCTCTGGAATACCATAGCGCACATCTGGAAATCTAGGGTTCACCAGTGCTCCCTGGCGCACACTTTGAGAACCACTGCTCTAGACTCTTTCAAGTGATAGCTAAAATGGTTACTCAGCTGCCATTGGGAAGAACAATGCAGGCCCAAAGGAAGAAGATGAACTTGAAACAGAACATTCTCATCTCCCACTCCTAAAGAAAACAGAGTCCATATGAGATTACAGGTAATTCCCAGGGGCACCAGGACCCTACTTTTCTTGGGTGATTCCTGACCCGGGCAGTCTTGGAGGTTTACTGAGGCCACCAGATAGGACCACGCTGATTAGACCTGTGCTACAACGGAAAAAATCCTACAGAGGAGGTGTGTCTGCAGCTGAATCCCCCTTCACATCATCAAGTCAGTGACCAAGGCCATAACCAGGATATGCTAATCCACCTCTAGGCCCTATATCTACCACTCTTTCCCTCAGCTCAGGGCTGACACCCTTTGCTGGTCTCAGCCAACCTGCACCTAGGCGTGTTTGTTTTTGTTTTTTACAGGGACAGAGAGAGAGTCAGAGAGAGGGATAGATAGGGACAGACAGACAGGAACGGAGAGAGGTGAGAAGCATCAATCATCAGTTTTTCGTTGCAGTTGCAACACCTTAGTTGTTCATTGATTGCTTTCTCACATGTGCCTTGACCGCGGGCCTTCAGCAGACCGAGTAACCCCTTGCTGGAGCCAGCGACCTTGGGTCCAAGCTGGCGAGCTTTTGCTCAAGCCAGATGGGCCCGCGCTCAAGCTGGCGATCTTGGGGTCTCGAACTTGGGTCTTCCGCATCCCAGTCCGATGCTCTATCCACTGCGCCACCGCCTAGTCAGGCTGCACCTAGGCGGTTTTTAAGATACATTTTCCTTTTGTAACACACTAGCCTTGTGTTTTGGTTCCCCTGGTTTTTGCCTTTCAACAAGTAACATTTGATCCCCCCCTCTTTGTCACATATCTGTCTATGCATCCAGCAATCCATCTTATTTTTTACTCATTTCAAAGTAAATTGGATATATCAGTACACTTCACTCCTAGACATTTCAGCTTATGTATTGAAAAGTGCAAAGAACATAAAGGTTTCATCCATCTTCCTGCACTAAATAACTTAATCAAACTCTGGGGTGGCTTCTAACAGCTTAAGGCAGTGTCCCTAGGAGGATCCTGGTTTCCCTAGAAGGCCTGCCTAACAAAGCTCAAAGCTGCCAAAATAATTTATTGTTTTGGCCCTGACCGGATGTCTCAGTTGGTGAGAGCGTCATCTGGAAGCACCGAGGTTGCCAGTTCGATCCTCAGTCAGGGCACATACAGGAACAGATCAATGTTCCTGTCTCTCTTTCTCTCTCCCCCACCCCTTCCTCTCTCACTAAAATCAATCAATAAACATTTTTTAAAAAGAAAGAATTTATTGTTTCAGTTGTTGCGGTGTAGCTCAGTTGGTTAGAGCGTCCTCCCGATATACTAAAGTTGTAGGCTTGATCCCTGGTCAAGGCACATAAAAGAATCAACCAATGAATGCACAAATAAGTGTAACAACAAGTAGATGTTTCTCTAACCCTTTCCTCTCTCTATGTAAAATCAATTAAAAATATTCTTTTTGTTCTTGTTCCAGCCAACACCTCCCACTCTTAAAATGTTTACTAAAAACAGCTTGTAATTATAAAGCCTTCCTGTGTTCCGTGAATGGACAGATATATTATCTTCTACAAAACAGGAGTGTCTTTCTCAAGGCCCTGAATTCATCTCTTTGAAATGTAAGATTTCTTCTGACTGCATTCAACAACCAGTTTGTGCCCTGTTGGGGGCGATATCTCCCTCTGTTGAAAATACATAATGTAGCCTGACCAGGCGGTAGCGCAGTGGATAGAGCGTCGGACTGGGATGCGGGAAAACCCAGGTTCGAGACCCCGAGCTCGCCAGCTTGAGCGCGGGCCCATCTGGCTTGAGCAAAAAGCTCGTCAGCTTGGATCCAAGGTCGCTGGCTCCAGCAAGGGGTTGCTCGGTCTGCTGAAGGCCCGCGGTCAAGGCACATGTGAGAAAGCAATCAATGAACAACTAAGGTGTGGCAACGAAAAACTAATGATTGATGCTTCTCACCTCTCCCTGTTTCTGTCTGTCTGTCCCTATCTATCCCTCTCTCTGACTCTCTCTCTGTCCCTGTAAAGAAAAAAAAAAAGAAAAGAAAATACATAATGTAGAGCATACTATTACCCCAGAAAGTTGAATCATGCTCCGTCCCAGTTAAGCCCCAGTTTCCTCCCAGACTCTGGGACCCAGAGTCAAGTACATTAATTTAATCCTTACATCAGTCCTGTGGCGCTATTGTCATCCTCATTTTACAGTTAAGGAAACTGAGTCCTTGAGTAGGTAAGAAATTCAAAACAGTCTAGACCTGTGGTGGCGCAGTGGATAAAGCATCAACCTAGAATGCTGAGGTCTCCAGTTCTAGACTCGGCTTGCCTGGTCAAGGCACATACGAGATATGAGTTGATGTTTCCTGCGCCTCTCTCTCCTCTAACATAAATAAATAAAACCTGAAAGAAAGAAAGAAACTCAAAACAATATTTTAGAAGTTTTAGGGCTTGCTCATTTCTCTATAGTCACTTGGCCTCATCTGTTTACAAGAAAACTTTCTGGAAAATGACTGATTCCCTAGACTTTGTTTTAGTCTTCATCCATACCCTTTCCCCTCAGCAGTCTGCCCCTTTGGGGAATCCTTTTGTTTCTTGGTTTCTGGAACTTTCCTGATTCTCCTGCTCCCCTTATCCACTTCTATGTTCTTTTTGACTTCTCATGCTCCCCTCAGGTTTTGAGGTTTCCCATAGTTTTGTGCTCTGCCCTCTGCTTTTACCTCTGCCAGCCTGCTCTCCATCAAATCTATCATTCACTCTACAGACATTGAGTGTGGGTCCATGTGGTGCAAGGCGGGGGCCCTACCCTGGAAGCACAAAGTGAGCAAGGCAAAGTCCTGCCACTGTGGGGCTACAGTTAAAGAGGGAGACAGCCATTAACCAATGACGTGTACTACCAAGTTATCCTTGCTGAGGTTGATGCTGTACAGAAAGGTTACCGGGCCCAGCTCAGGCATCCAGTGGAGGTTGCCCCGAGCAAGCATTGCTTTGACTTGAGTTTAAAGGAAAACTTTTTCAGGCAGAAGGAGCACCATGTGCTAAGGCCCAATGGACATTTTTTTGTAACTCTACCTCCACACCTCAGTGTCAAATTCCTGAGCACTGAGTCGAGCCTGCCTGCTTCAACATCCCAGACCCAAGAGCTGGCATGGGGCTGGCATCGAATGGATAAATTGGGGACTGATAAATGGATGAGTGGAAAAGCACCCACCTACATAGGAAAAAATCTCTATGGTTGAAGCTGAGAGACCGAGAGGGACCATGGCTAGGTGACATGGAGCAGTCAGCAGGCTGGGTAGCTAGTGCCAGACCACTCAAGATCTGGTAGTGTGTTAGATAGGAAAAAGCCTAGAGCAGACTGACCTATTTAAATGATTACTCTGATCACTGCTAGAGAATAGTCTGTGGGAGCAGAGTGGAAGTAGTGGGATCAGACATCTAGGTAAGAGATGAAGGTGGCTTAGACTCAGTGGTAACTGCAGATTTGGAGAGAAGTAAACGGACCAGAAAGGAATTTGAAGGGTTGGAGGTGAGGGTTGGGATAGAGTGTCTAGGGGAGGGAGGCATCAGGATTCCACCAAACCCTGGCTTGGATGCCTGGAAGGATGGTGCTGATGCCTTCATTGGGGTGGACAACAAGGGAGAGAGCAGGCTTGGTGGTGGGGTGCAGGGATGGGAGAGAAAGGTCATGATTTCAGTTTGGACAGGTTGATTGAGGGGCTCTGAAACGATCTGTGTGGATGGAACTCGGAAGAGATCTGGTACCATGTGCTGCTTTGTTGCACCAGCAGCCCAGCCACCCTCTCAGGCCCCCAGGTGCAATCCTCAGCAACCTCAGCTGCTTTCTGTCCCTCATCTCCTCAGCTACCCTGTCTACAAGGTGAGTCACCCTTTCCTCTAGCATGAGAACAATAACTATCTAGCTCTTGGAGGGTAGTTGTGAGCATTAAATGAATTAGGACATAAAAGATGCTGAGAAGTGGGACAGGCACTGGTGTGTTTCTAGCACCTTCTATGGACCAGGCTTGGTGTTAACGTCTCCCCACACCCCAATCTTGATCTTGCCACACCCCTGTTCAAAATACTTTAGTGTTTCCCACCCAAAAGACTGGCCACTTTTAGACCCCTGCACCAGCTGGTCTCAAAGCACTTCCCACTCTTCTCCATTCTCTCACTCTTTCCGTCAGGTTCTGCTCTCATCACACAGACACCTGCACCTTCCCCAAGCATGCTTTTCTCTCCCCCCTCTCCATCTCCCCTTCCTGGGTGCTGCTCTATTTCCCAGGCACCTCCTTCAGGAGCCTTCTTCTAAGCCTGTGGGAGAAGCGCTTTACCCTTTCCAGATTTCTATTTCTCCTTCATGCTTCTCTTTAGCTTCTGACCACTCCTTGGATTCACTGGACTTCCTTTGACTTGTCTGACTCCTTTTCCCAAGCATCAGCTCAGTGAACACAGTGAGGCAGTCCTGTTTCATCCCTGTGGTGCCCTGGTGCTTGGCACGGTGCCCAGCCTATCCCAGAGCTGGGTCCATACTGGTGCAGAAAAACAGAACCTCAACTGTACAGTTTCATGTTGATCCAGCTCATTTTTACAAAGGCCAGAAAACAGGCCAGAAGGTCATTCTGGCCTAAGGACAATAAACCCTTTCCCAGAAGCTGCTCTGTGAGACAAAGTCCAAGACAAGCAAACAGGGATCAAAGAGGCCTCTGGGTTCCCTCACTGAATCAGGGTCACAGCAGCCAATACATTCCAGCCAGGACCCTGGAGTGGATTGACCAGCAGCATGTCTATCCAGTGTGCTTGGCTTATAGGAGACAGGGAGAGTTTGGGCACAAATATTAAGAAATTCAGATTCATGACCAGGTGATGGTGCAGTGGATAGAGCATCAACCTGGGACACTGAGGACCCAGGTTCAAAACACCAAGGTTGCTGGCTTGAACCCAAGGTAGCTTGCTTGAGCAATGGGTCACTGGCTTGGCTGGAGCCCCCTGGTAAAGGCACATATGAGAAAGCAATTAATGAACAACTAAAGTGCTGCAACTACAAGTCGATGCTTCTCATCTCTCCCTTCCTATCTATCTTCTTACCTCTCTTGCTAAAAGAAAAAAAAAAGGAAATAAAGAAATTTCAGGGCCCTGGCCCGCGGCTCAGTGGATAGAGCATCAGGCTGGAGAATGGATTTCCTGGTTTTGATTCCAAGTATGAGCACACAGGAGAGGTGACCATCTGCTTCTCCCCCTTCTCCCTCTTCCTTTTTTCTCCCTCTCCCCCTCCCACAGCCATTGACTCCATTGGTTCGAGCATGGGCCTTGGTGCTGAGGATAGCTCAGTTGGTCCAAGTGCATCAGCCTCAGGTGCTACAAATAGCTTGGTATTTGTCTAATTGAGCATCAGCCTCAGATGGGGTTGCCATGTGGATCCCACTTGGGGTGCATGTGGGAGTCTGCCTCACTATTTCCCCTCCTCTCACCTAGAAAGAAAGAAAGAAGGAAGGAAGGAAGGAAGGAAGGAAGGAAGGAAGGAAGGAAGGAAGGAAGGAAAGAAAGAGAGAGGAAGGAAGGGAGGGAAGAAAAGAAAAGAAATTTCAGGTAAAGGAAGGGTCTTTGGGGTCTTTGACTCTGCTTCTCTCTTCTTTCTAATACTGCAGAGGGCATTTCTGTTATTACATGACTTCTCGGCCATTGGAGTCTGAAAGATCTAGTTTCTTTCATTTTTGTTTATTTTTGGGTTTTTTTCTTTTTGTGTTTTTCTGAAGTAAGAAGCAGGGAGGCAGAGAGACAGACTCCTGCATGTGTTCAACAGGGATCTACCCAGCATGGCCATCAGGGGGCAATGCTCTGCCCATCTGAGGCATTGCTCCGTTACAACTGGAGCCATTTTAGTGCCTGAGGTGGAGGCCATGAAGCCGTCCTCAGTGCCCAGGCTAACTTTGCTCCATTAGATCCTTGGCTGCAGAAGGGGAAGAGAGAGAGAAAGAGAAAGGAGAGGGGGAAGGGTAGAGAAGCAGATAGCTACTTCTCCTGTGTTTCCTGGCTGGGAATCGAACCACATGCCAGGCCGATTCTCTACCACTGAGCCAACTGGCCAGGGCCTTGCAAGATCTGGGTTTGAATACTTGCTCTGTCACTTGCTGGCCCCTTCCATCAGAGATAGGTGCTGAGCCCCAGTGCAACACAGAAGTCTCTCACCGTCTCAGAGGTGCCCATACCAGGAAAATACAGGAATACTATGAGGATAAAATTAGACAATAAAGGGATTAGAGCAATGCATGGCACACAACTAGCTCTCCATTATGAAAAGGTGGCATTCATTATCATCTGCGCAGTTGGCAGAACAATAGGGCTACTTCTGTTCTTCTTTCTAAATCTTGGCAAGAAAGTCCAGAGATGAAGCAACTATCCTAAAGCATGCATCACTCATTACACATTCCAAAGACTGCCCAGAACTGATAGGGTTGGTGCCATCAGAAATGGGCATGGGCAAACACTTTCTAAGCCATAGGCCTCCCGGCCAAAGTGTGATTGTCTAAAAAGTTTGTTAATACTTAAAGAATTTTGAAAGTAACACTTAACAAAGTTGAGAAATCCATTTCCCAACTGTGGCTTTTTGACATTTGTCACCATATCACTGGTGTTGCACTGTGCCAGACCCAGGATTAGCCGAGCAGCCAAGGTCTTTACAATTGACATTGTTTGAGTGCCGTTCTCTACAGAGGGACATAGTCTGAGTCTGGTTAGGAGTTTATGCAGCTGAAAACTTCCCCAAGGAGAAAGCTTTCGCTGTCAATTTTTGATCTCCGAAACTAATATTTGCCTTCATCTTGTCTAATGGTTAATCCATGTTTATCTAGCACTTTATTGATCGATGGTCTGAGTGAAGTGGCAAGGCAGTGTGAGCTTTGAGACCACGGAAGGCGCCATGGGGCTGCGGGGGCTGCTCTGGGTGTCCCTCCTCACCCTGCAGGCCATGCATGCTCAAGTTTCACCCAAAAGGCCCAAAGGCAGTGAGGTATGTGGGTAAATCCTCTGGGCAGAAACAGGTAGCTGGGCCTGGATGGGACAAGGGAGGGATCAAAAGACCAAGGTGGGCTGGGGCCACCCCACCCACCTTGATAAACTCTGACTGGAGAAGTGAGGCTGACGGGCAAAGGATACAGGCTATCCCACTCCCATACCTTAACAGAAAGCCATCCTCCTCTGAGCATTTACACTCACATGGCCCTGGTTTGTTTTACAGAAGCGACAGGCTGTGGATGCGGTGAGTGAGTCTCCGCAGAGGAGTCCGCGTTGGGGCCATTACTGCACCATTATTTTCCTCATCCCCCAGGGATGTGCCCCTCTGTTAGTGCTTTGTATAGAGTGACTCCTGTCTCCTGGAAATGAGGACTCCCCACCCCCCCCACCCCGTCCCAGCCCCACTGCACAGTCTCAGGCAGAGAGAGCAAACGGGTTTCCCCGGGAGGTTCTTGAGGCGCCTGTGTCAGTCAGAACCGGGTGCTAACCCCAATACAACACAAGGTCTCTCGCTGGCTCAGAGGTCCCCATCCCAGGCTACAGCGACCTCACTTCTCACTTTAGACTGTCAACGGGGTGCTCATCCAGAGTTTGAAAGTCAACTGCAAAGTCACCTCTCGCTTTGCCCACTATGTCATCACCAGCCAAGTGCTCAACAGTGCCAACGAAGCCAAGGAAGTAGCCTTCGATGTGGAGATCCCCAAGACGGCCTTCATCAGTCACTTTGTCGTGTGCGTGCCCTGCCTGACTCCCACACCCAGAACTGTCCATTCACCAGGCCCCGCCACCATCATGGCTCGAAGTGGTCAGATGGTACAGACTATCTCCTCATTTCCCAAAGGGCCACAGGCCATTTAAATCCAACGCCGAAGAGAGGAGCAGTCCTATAGGTCTGTTCTGGGCTCCCACTGTGGAGAGAAAACTGGGGCCTCTGCCCATGTTTTCAGCCTAAATCCCAAGGAGCAAGGGCAGCGTCCACAGCTTCTTGCTGGACTCTGGGTGTAGTTGCTCACTTCAATGTCAAGGGGCCTCTGAGCTACTATGTGGGCAGAGGAAGGCCAACAGGAGATGCCCTGACAGGGCTTTTCTCAGGGTCTGGGCTGGAACCACCTCCAATACGAAGGTCCTGTGTGGTCAGGGAAGGGCACCTCTCCTCAGGCTTCTTCCTTCCTGCAGCACAACAAATGGAAAAGCATTCATCGGGAACATAAAGGACAAAGTGACGGCATGGAAGCAGTACCGGAAAGCAGCCATCTTAGGAGAGAATGCCGGCCTTGTCAGGTGAGTCCCGAGCCCTGCTGGCCCGGTCTCGGAGGCTGCCCTCCCCTCAGGACCGATCTGAGGGCTGCGAGGTAGCTTTGGGTGGAGAGCAGCGCCAGGCTGATGGGAAATGAGCAAACTGCCCAAACCCAAATGCCAGGGCAGATGCACTGGACAAGGCTGGTGCTGGCTTGCCCATCTCCCAGACCAGCCTGCTGGAAAAGTCAGGCCCTGTCCTCAGGTTCTGACTCTAACCAGCCAGCTAAGATAACGGTGACAGTCAAAGATACCCAGAAACAGCACTAAAATAAATTGATTCTGAGGCTCATGCTTTAGGTAACAAGGACCCACATGTCACTTACCATTTGTCTGTGTTTCTGCCTCTGGTGGCATGTCCAGGGCCTCGGGAAGAACAATGGAGCAGTTCACCATCCACATCTCCATCAGTCCCCAGAGCAAGGCCATGTTCCAGCTGACCTATGAGGAGGTGCTGAAGCGAAGGCTTATGCAGTACGACGTCGTCATCAAAGTCAAGCCCAAGCAGCTGGTGCATCATTTTGAGGTAGATTGTAGGTGACCACAGACCCAGAGGAACGGTCTGGAACAGAGCTCCTGCCTCTCCTTTGCTGTGGCTCTAAACATCGGCTCAGTTCCCACCACGCACCATCCCAGTCCCATGCACACATGGGAGGGGACTGACTCCTCAGGGCGGGCTCTGTTTGATAGGCTCTCCATGGGTAAGGAGCTTCCTCTGTGAGCCTCAGCTTGCTCATCTGTTAAATGGGGGTTCCTGTGTGTCCCAGGACTGCCATAAGGATCACAAGAGATAATAAATGCCCAGGTAGTTGGTAAATCAGAAAGTCCTGGGCAGCCTGAAGGACTGGGATTGTCTCTGGCACCTCAGGGGTGGCCGAGTTGAGGGGTACAGGCTGCATACCTTCATTCAGCCAATATTTTTGGAGTGCCTATGACTTGCCAGATCCTTTCCTGAGGGCTAGGTGGACACTGCACACAGTAGGTGGCCAGAACACATGTTGGCTCTTGGCTGAGACTTGATGGCCCACATGGGAGCCTTGGTGCAAGAACTGCCTCAATGATGCAGATCGACGTGGACATCTTTGAGCCCCAGGGGATCAGCAAGCTGGATGTACAGACCTCCTTCCTCCCCAAAGAACTGGCAACTCAACTCATCAGGAAGTCCTTCTCAGGCAAAGAGGTGAGGGTAATAGCTGTGGGTGGTAGCAAGCCTCCAGGACTTCTCAACCTGGCCCAAACACTTACGAGTGTCCCAGCTTGTCCAGGAGCCAGGCAAGGGCTTCCATAGGGGTGAGAGAGGCAGCTGTTTTCTGGTTGGTATCCCAGGGGAAGTAGGCAATCTTCGTTCTCAGAGCAACTTAACAAAAGCCTGCATGCTGAGGCTGGGGAAGGCACCCATGTTGGCCGTGTGGTCTGGGTGAGTTGCTGGCTTTTTTGAGCCTCCATTTTCTCTTTTTCTGTCCCACACCCATCGGAAAGCATTCAGGGTATGTGAGCAAACATCAGGTGCTGTTGAGATTAAGATTCCAAGCTCCAGTGTTCTTGGAAACATAATTAGGTTTGGACAGGGCTTTGGCTTACCCAGCTACTTGCCACACATTTGCAGGAATGCTAGAATTCCCCTGCTTGTCATCTCACCAGTCCCGAAGGAGTATGGCATATGGTGCCACCTAGTGCCCTGTTCCTAGCTTGCCCTCAACTGGAGCCAGGACCAGACCCTTGATTTTTCACCTAGCTTTGGTAGTGACTCATAACAATTCATTTAAAAGAAATGTTTCTTTCAGTTTTAGGGGAGGTTCCTTTTAAACAAAATATGACACCCCAGAGTGTGAGCAAACATGCTTGTTTTTAGCAGGGGTCTTTTTCTTACTGTCAATTCTTGACATGTGTTGTGTTTTTTTATGAGCGTAACTTACTTTTATAACAAACAAAACTAAAAATAAAATGTCTTAAATAAAATGTGGAAAGCACAGAAGTTTAGAGAAGTATAGAGTAAAAACAATCGCTCATTTCCCTGAGCACCAACACCAAGTCATTCCAGAGCTCAGCTCCCACTCTGGGTCCTTCCTTCCAGCCTCTGCTCTTTGACTATCCATGTGGGTTCTATTTTGCAGCCTTGCTTTTTTACTCCATAGTTTGAATTAACTGATGCTCTCATACAGCTATTTTATACCCTATTTGGTGATGCTTATTGTAGAAAACCCCAAATATTCAGAAACATATAAGCAAAGGTACAGGTTTTCTCTCCTACGACCACCTACAGATGTTACCCTCAGCAGTGGTGTGAGGGGCCTGTCTGAATCATTTCTGTGATCATGCAGCACACACGCACACACACACACCCTTATGTTGTCTTTACAAACATCCTATCTGCAGATGCACAAACCAGTAATGCCTCACACCCTTGTTGGTTCCAGGGCCATGTGCTTTTCCGCCCTACCGTGGGCCAGCAGCAATCCTGCCCCTCATGCTCTACTACCATGCTGGATGGGGAATTCACAGTGACCTACGACGTCAATAGAGACAAAATATGTGACCTCTTGGTGAGCCCAAAGCTTCTGGCCCAAGACTCAGAGGGTGGGCAAGGCTGCTTGTGAAAGAGGCCTCACTCTTTTTTGTGTGTTTCAGGTTGCCAATAACCACTTTGCTCACTTCTTTGCCCCCCAAAACTTGACAAACATGAACAAGAACGTGGTTTTTGTGATTGACATCAGCTCCTCCATGGCAGGCCAGAAAGAGAAGCAGGTAAACCATGTCTTTAAACAGTTTACCCAATAGAAGCTTGTTCAACCCTATCACCCATAGTCCATGCTGCTTTTGCTGCCAGAGTCTGGGTTTGGGATTTCTGCTCCTTATCAGAGCCAGGGTGACTTGTGGTTGAGGGTTCTGGAATCAGCCACTTCGTCCCTGTGCAACTGTGGGCAAGTGCATTCATATCTCCTTAGTGGCAAACTGGGAATAATAGTATGTATTATATATTGTTGCAGTTCCCAGGTTAGCCAGCAGGGGCATCGCCTCAAGATGCTGTGGAAACTGGAGACATCTAAAATGGGAGGCTTGACCCCATAAAAATGAACTATTGATGAGGGAGTGCATGGAGGATGAAACCTGGGGATAATTATGAACGTCCATGGGCAGGTGTCTTGCAACATGGCCACTGACATGGCTCATGGTGCTCTAAAGTGTCTTGTCCATAGTGCAGTAGAGCCATAACTGGACGAGCAGAATTTTAGAAACTTAGCCCACTGGGGTTCTCTTTCTTAATCCATCCCCCTTAGACTTCTGGCCATTTCTTCTCCCCACACTGGGTACCTTTGCCTTCTCCCCACCTCCCCTAGCCTCAGGACCCTACATGATGCTCCTCTCCTGGCACCTCCTGGCCGTCCCCTCCTGCTTGTCCACCATGTACCTCTGCTCTGGAGATCTCTGAGATTGCTATCTGCAGCTGACAGAAGCCACTATCCTGGCTCTGTCACTCCACTGACTGTCCTGTCCTTGCAGACCAAGGAGGCACTCCTTAAAATCCTAGGGGACATGCGACCAGGGGACTACTTCGACCTGGTCCTCTTTGGGTCCGAAGTGCAATCGTGGAGGGGCTCACTGGTGCTGGCATCCACCGCCAATCTGAAAGCAGCTCAGGACTTCGTGCGGCACTTCTCCCTGGCTGGGTGTAAGGGCAGGTGTCTTGGGCCACCTTGGTGTTGTCTCTGTTCCCTAGGAATGAGAGCATACACTGGTCTGCTTTCTCTCCCGCAGCCACAAACCTGAATGGAGGTTTGCTTCGGGGAATTGAGATCTTGAACAAAGCTCAGAGAAGCAACCCAGTACTCAGCAGCCATGCCCCAATTCTCATCATGTTAACAGATGGCGAGCCTACAGAGGGTAAGAACCTTGAGGGCTACCTTGGGAGGTACTGACCTCTTCATTACTGAAGGCATTCAAGTTGCACTTGGAAGCACAAGCACTGGGGATACTATGGGGGGTGAGAAGGGTAAGGCAAAGGCAAACACTGATCTAAAAAGAAATTCCGACCAAAAAGTCTGCAGGAACTCCAAGGCATAGTTCTGTCCTGAGCTGAGAAATCGGGGGAGTTTCTGCATGACACAGCATTGCACAGGGCCCAGGATGATGAGCACGATTCCTAGGTTGAGTTTAATGGCCTATATATTCAGCACCAACTGTATGCTAAGCAAAGGACTAGAGACCAAGAAGGGATACCAAGATAATAAGATATGTCTCTCCCCTGAGGATCCCAGTGTCCACGGGGGAGGCAGACCCAGGAGCAGAAGCTCTGTTGAGGGATCTGAAAGAACAGGGTGCCAAGAGGCTGCAGGACCACAGACAAGGGGCACCTGGCTCAGAAAAGGTCCTAGAAAGCCTCCTGGAAGAGGTGATTGCTGAGCTCAGTCTGGAAGGAGGGGAGAAGCAGGAAGGGACACAGGACCTGGCAGAGGGGGCAGCTTAAGCAAAAGAAAAGGTATCTGCACCAGCAGGGCTTGCCTGGTAACTGCAGGCAATGCAGAATAGTAAAACAAGGGTGGAAAGGTCAGCATGGCCTCACAGGCCACAGCAAGGAGCCATGGGAGGGTCTAGAGTAGAACCAGATCTGCTGGGGAGGGCACCCTATCGATGGGCAAGGAACTGTTAGCAGTTGTTGTAGTTCCCAGGTTAGCCAGCAGGGGCATTGCCTCAAGATGCTTATGGGAACTGGAGACAGTCTAAGATGGGAGGTTTGGCCCCTGGGGAGTGTGCCTCCAAGTCCAGTGGTGCTCCATATGCCTGTGAGCTGGTATCCAGTCACTGCCTGGGTATGTGGCTGCAGGAGTGAGGGACCGTTCCCAAATCCTCATGAATGTCCGCAACGCCATCGGAGGCAGGTTCCCGCTCTACAACTTGGGGTTCGGCCAAGATGTCGACTTCAATTTCCTGGAGATCATGTCCATGGAGAACAATGGACGGGCCCAGAGAATCTATGAGGACCATGATGCCACCCAGCAGCTACAGGTCTCCTCTTTCGCCCACCCCGCTCCATCCCCCAATGTACCACCAATGGCAGCCCAGGATGAGGAGCCCCGCCTTGACAGCCATTTGCCCATCAGCCCAGAGGAACAGATAAAGCTTTGGCATGGGTTCGAATTAACTGAGTGCCTCAAGCCAATTACTTAACCCTTCTGAGCCCATGATTCCTTCCATACAATGCGTATCCCCAAACCCCACTTTGTGAGTAGGTTTGCCATTGGGTGCCCGGGGTAACCCATCAGTTCTGAGGCTCTTCCACCCACCCCTGCAGGGTTTTTACAACCAGGTAGCCAACCCCTTGCTGGTGGATGTGCAGTTGCAATACCCCCAGGACGCTGTCTCGGCCCTGACCCAGCACAGCCATAAACAGTACTATGAAGGTTCGGAGATTGTGGTGGCTGGGCGCATTGCTGACCACAAACTGAGCAGCTTCAAGGCTGACGTGCAGGCCCATGGGGTAAATAGTGGGCTGTGGAGGGTGGAGAAACCAGGCAGTACCCAGAGGCTCTAAACTCACACTGTTCCCCACTCCTGTCCCCTCGGGAGGGTTCTCTTTCCACAGAGTAGTGCCCCCACACACATATGCCACATACACCCTGGGCCTGAACACTCCTTCATGCAGATGTCCCAGAGATGAGATGGTATGAGGCTAATATGGCCTTGACTAGTTGTAGCCCCTTGGCCCAAAACGGACCACTTGTTACTCCTCGCATCATTTCCTGCAAAGCATGGGAGAGCAAGAGACCAGCCTCTTCCTTCTCTTGGGAACACCATTTCCTGAACACCTGCTCTGCACCCGGCTTTGTGCCACGGTGCAGTGTGTTCGTGTGCACATTGGGGGTCCGGGTGTGTGAGACCTGGACCCTGCCCTATACGGTGTGGACTCAAGCCCTGAAGTGTGGTTGAGGGTGCAAAACTCAGGCTTTGAGTGAGGAGAGCTGAGCTGGACCCTGGCTTCACCCTGACCAGCTGTGTCCAGCTCTCTAGGTCCCAGTTCCCTTTCTGTACCGTGGGGGTACAGCATTACATTGGAGAGCTGTGTGGAGAAAATGAAATGATATGCTTACACAGTGCTGGTGCATGGAATGCCCTTAGGAAATGTTGCCCATTGTTGCAGCTGGGGAAAGAAGGCACATCTGGCCTGACTGGTGGTGGCACAGTGGACAGAGCATCAACCTGGGACACTGAGGTCCCAGGTTCAAAACCCCAAGTTTGCCGGCTTGAGCATGGGCTCATCAGCTTGAGCACAGGCTCACTAGTTTGAGCGTGGGGATGCCGGCTTGAGCGTGGGATTATAGACATGACCCCATGGTCACTGGCTTGAGGCCCAAGGTTGTTGAATTGAGTCCAAGGTTGCTGGCTTGAGCAAGCGGTTACTAGCTTAGCTGGAGCTGCTCATTCAAGGCACACATGAGAAGCAATCAATGAACAACCAAAATGATGCAACTATGAAATGATGCTTCTCATCTCTCTCTCTCCCGTCCTTTCTCTCTCTCTCAAAATAAATAAATACAGAGAGACAGAGAGAGAAAGAGAAGGAAAGAAAGGGAGGGAAGGAGTGAGGGGGGAGGGAGAGAAAGAATGAAAGCAGGCACATCTGTGTGCTATGGAAGGTTGAATTGTGCAGCCCACCAGGAACATGGTAGGTGTTTGAAGGAGCAGGGCATGGTGGAAACAGCTGCGTGGTGGAAGCAGCTGGCTGCTTGTTGGCATCCCTGAAAGAGAGTAATTTTATGACGTCAGGGCCTGGTTCTCCTATCCCTGGAAGCCCCAGGGCTTAGGCCAACCTGGCTTCCAGAGGCTGCTCAGCAAGCTTTTGTGGAAGGATTGGCTGGATGGGGATGAGGAGAGCAAGCTTAGGAAAGGGGCTGCTTAGGAAAGGAAGCTGCAGAGACCAGATAAGAGTGGGACTCCTTGGAGCCTCGTGCACCACCAGTAGTTGTGCTCCTCACAACTCCCAGCCTATCTCCCCCTCCCAACCCTCAGGAGGGCCAAGAATTCAAGACATCCTGCCTAGTGGATGAGGCAGAGATGAAGAAACTGCTCCAAGAGCGGGGCCACATGCTGGAGAACCACATCGAACGCCTGTGGGCCTACCTCACCATCCAGGAGATGCTGGCCAAGCGGTATGATGCCTGCAGCCACTATCCTCCCCAGAGGACCCCTCACCCTCAAGTTTACTGCCCTCCTTTGCTCGCTGAGTTAATATCAACCAGTCAGCTAATAATGGGAGCTGGGCCCATGGGGCCACAGGACAGCCCACGTTTTCCCTCCACTGAACAGTCTTTTACTGTGGGGCTGCTGCATCCAGACACAATTATTTAACCCTCACAACATGCAGGGGAATGTCCATTATTTCCATTTAACAGATGAGCAAACAGGCTCAGAGAGGTGAGGCCACTTGCCGAGAATCTCACAGCTATTAAATCTCTGGGTGTTTCTGAGGCACATCCCACAAACCTGCCAAATCTTCAGGTTTTCCATGTGGGAGGTCTTTAAGTCATGAGACCCTTGACGACAGCCACTGAACAAGGACACTACAGGTGCTCGATACGTAGTTGGGGAATGAATGAGCAAATGAGTGAAAGGGTGAGAGAGTGCAAGTCCTTTCTCATCCAAACTGTGGAGCTTGGAGCAGGGGCCTGTCTCACAGGATGAAGTTGGGGGGAGAGGAGAGGGACAAACTATCAGCCGAGATTCTGAAGATGTCACTGAACTATCAATTTGTGACCCCGATGACCTCCATGACTATGAGTGGCTTGGTGGATGAGAGCGGCCTACAGCCCGTCATTGACAAGCCAACTGAGGGTACGGCCCCTGCAGGGGGGGAGGCTATGGGCCCTGGAGAGGCTTCCGAGGGCCAAAACTTCCTGGGCTTTAATTCTCTTCCCTTTCTTCTCTTCCAGATTATCAGCCCTTGGGTAAGTTTTTAATCACATTGGTTTTGTCTAAGGGTTTCCAGTGGCTGGGCAGGGGCATGTGCTCCTGCTCTCAGGCGGGAGCTCCCCACCGCACCTCCCTGCCTACACCTCTTCATGGTCTCCCCTTCCCTGAGATGCCCCTGCCCCCTTCACCACAAACTAATTACTGCCTCCTGTGTGTGTGGGGGGGCCTTGTACAGCCCGAAACCCCCACTGACCTTCACTGGGGACCTTGTGTGAGCGCATGTCTGTGAGGAGGCGTGAGCCCGTGGGAGGGCTAGGACCCCAGGAAGAGGGTCAGCCTAGGCCTGATTGGCCTCTGGGCCTGGGGTGCAGTTGGACAATGAGATGTGCCACTGTCCTTTTCCTCCACAGAGATGCTGGGACACAGAAGGTGTAAGTGGCAGCCATCTTGATGACACCCATCTCCACCTGTCTCCTCTACATGTCACTGTCCCTCAGTCTGGGCCTTCAGTCCTGAGCAAAGCCCCTAGGTTTTGCCTGATGAGGAAACGACAGCCCAGGGCCTCCTTCCTCTCTCTGCTCCACTCACTGCCACTCACTGAGAATCCTTAGACAGTACCCTGATGTGGGCCTGGCCACCCCAACCCTTTGCCACCAGCCCCACCAGGTCCCCATGGAAGGAGACAGCGGGTCGGCCTACTACACTGGGCCGAACTTCTCTTCCCACCTCCCAAGAGGCCTCAAGAGTTCTGTGTCCACTCCTGCTCTGGTGACCCCAGGGGTGGAAGGGGCCTTGGAAAAGGAGCAAGCAGCTCCAGGGAAGGCCTGCTGCCTTCGTTCTAAATGCCATTCCCTTTTGCCGGGCAGCGTTTGCGCTGCCAGCCAACCAGAAGCCTTCTCCGACTCGCCCCAGCTCTAGTGACAAGAAGTTGCCAAGCAAAGTAACCGGTGGTGAGTCTTTGGGAGGGTCTGAGGGGACACCCTTGCCTGATTGAACCCTTGCCCCCAGCTGGCTCCATTTACCCAATGCCCAATCTAATGGACTCCATGCTGTGCCTCCAGTGGACACTGACCCCCACTTCATTATCAACATACCCCAGAAAGAGGACACCCTGTGCTTCAACATCAATGAAGAGCCTGGTGTAATCCTGAGTCTGGTGCAGGACCCCAACACAGGTACGGTGACATCACACCCTCTGCCAAACAGGGCAGGAGCTGGGGCCTCCACTTTCTATACCCTGTGCACCTGTCTGTCACCTGCCTGGTCTCGACTTGCCTTTTCGTGCCCCATCCACCTGCCTGGGCCCTGTGTAGGGCCTGCTCTATGGGCAGCTGACCCATGCAGGTGCACAGGAACCTATGTTTAGAAGGGCCCCAGGCTCAGTTTATTGGTCTATTGGTGTCTTAAAATTCTTACCAATTTTTATTTTATTTATTTATTTATTTTCCGAAGTTAGAAGCAGGCAGGCAGTCAGACAGACTCCCACATGCACCCAACCAGGATCCACCCGGCATGCCCACCAGGGGGTGATGCTCTGCCCATCTGGGGCATCGCTCCATTGTAGCCAGAGCCATTCTAGCGCCTGAGGCGGAGGCCATGGAGCCGTCCTCAGCACCCGGGCCAACTTTGCTCCAATGGCTGCAGGAGGGGAAGAGAGAGACAGAGAAGAAGGAGAGGGGGAAAGGTAATGAAGCAGATGGCGCTTCTCCTGTGTTCCCTGGCCAGGAATTGAACCCGGGACTTCCACACACCAGGCGACGCTCTACCGCTGAGCCAACTGGCCAGAGCCTCTTAACAATTTTTAAACAAGGAATGTCACATTTTCATTTTGTACTGAGCCCTGCAAATTATGTAGCTATCCTGCCTTGCCTTCCTCCCCAGCATGACTGAGGGAGCCTGAGTCCCAGCAATGCTCAGGGAATGGTGGGAATGGCTCCCTTTCTATCTCTCGGTCCCTTCTGTCCTCCCAGTCCAGTCAGTCCATCTGCAAATGATTAATGGACACGTGCTAGGGGCCAGGGTTGCAGTGGGCACCAAGATAAAGTCCCTGCTGTCATGGAGTTTAGAGTCAAACAGGTGAATGAGTTCTTAAAGGGCAATTTCGGAGCATGAGACCTGCTGTGTTAGGGCAGTGAAGTTGGGAAGGGGCTTTTGGCTGCCCAGGTCAGAGGAGGCCTCTGAGAAGAGGCCCCACAAACGTGTCTACAGCGTTTTGTATGACCTGCCCCTGTGTCAGCAACTGAGGTCACAGAGAAGGAGCAGGGCAAGTCCCGCAAGATCTCTTTCAAGGCCCAGACCCGAAGGCTGAGTACGGGATAGTTAGTGTGGTGGGAGGAAAGAGGAGGTAGTATTGTGCATAGCCTGGACCAGTCCTGCAGGCTCCGCTTGGGAGGTAAGACCCGTAAAGATGGCCTGGCATGGGTGGGGTGGGGTATCTTTCAAGAAAGAGGCATGAGCAAAGGCATGCTAGGCAAGCACCTAGTGAGAGAGCTGCCCCCCCAACCTGGGTTGCCTCTTACCCCACTGCAGGCTTCTCAGTGAACGGGCAGCTCATTGGTGACACGGCCAGGAGCCCTGGGAAGCATGAGGGCACGTACTTCGGGCGGCTGGGGATTGCAAACCCTGCAACGGGCTTTCAGCTGGAAGTGACTCCTCAGAACATCACACTAAACCCTGGCTCAGGCGGGACCGTGTTCTCCTGGAGGGACCAGGCTTCACTGCGGCAGGACAAGTAACTGCGCTGGGACCAGGGCCTGGGCAGGGAGGCAGGGGTAGGTGGAGGCAGAGACAGAAGCCCCAGAGCCAGCTCTGCTGCCTGAGACTGCGAGGCCCTTATTCCCTGAGCCATGTCTGTGATGACATTCATGTGGCCTCCATGTGGGCTGTGCAGACAGACATGTAGGGCCCTGTGGACTCTCCATTCCCTTGGTTTCTAGATCTGTGTTCTGGACCAGCTGCCTGAATGCCTGTGCTCCCATGGCAGCCTTGCCCTGCAGCTTACCTGTCTCCACCAAATAAAGCCAACCACCACTTTCTGGAAGCCCTCCTAGTCTATCCCTCTGCTGAACTCTAGAGTTCTTTGGGCTTCTCTTTCAGCACCTGCCTTAGTATGCCTTGTCTCGTGTTTGTTCCTTAATTCACTGAACAAACTTCTGAGCGCCAGAGACCAATGCTGGGCAGCAGAGCTATGAGAAGAGGTGGGAGACTCTGGTGTGGAGGACACACGTGATAAGTGAGAGTCAAAGAACATGAACTGTCACCCAGACTGATAGCTCGGTTGGTTAGACTTTCATCCCAAAGCACAAAGGTTGCCAGTTTGACCCCTGGTCAGAGCATATCCGGGAACAGATTGATGTTCTCTCTCTCTCTCTCTCTCTCTGCCTTCCTCTTTCTATAATCAATCAAATAAATAAGAACACACACTGATATTAGACAGGCTAAAGTCCAAGTTCTGGCTCCGCTGCTTATAGCTGTGTGATCTTGGGCAAGTTACTTAACCTCTCTGAACCTTGGTCCTCATAGTTCTCAGAGTGAGAACTGAATGATGCAGTTTGGATGGAAAGCTTGGCACAGGTCCTAGCACATTGTAAGGGTCCTATATATAACAGCAACATGTGGGAAGAAGCACAAAGCAGTTAATACCCAATCATCTGGGGGTGAAGGTAGGGAGGTCAAAAGAGCTGGGTCCCAGAGGACAAGGGTGGCTAAGTGGAGAGGGTGCAGTGCAGCCACATATGTGCCCATGGCCTCCTGCCCCTGCAGGGTAGTGGTGACCATCAACAGGAAGAGGAACTTGGTAGTGTCTGTGGAGGATGGAGGCACCTTTGAGGTCGTCCTGCACCGGGTATGGAAGGGGAGTGCCACCCACCAGGACTTCCTGGGCTTCTACGTGCTGGATAGTCACCGGATGTCTGCGCGGACACACGGGCTGCTAGGTATGACTGACCAGACAGGCAGAGCTGGGGGAGTAGTATGTTGAAGCCAGTGGACTGATCAGCTCTGCAGCTGGGCATCAGGACAGGCCCATCTCCAACATGACCTCCAAGGCTCAGAGAAACAAAGAGAGCTTGTCCTGGTGAGGGTCTTGTCTCTCAAAGAGGCTGCAATCAAACACACAGTAAACTATAGTGTAAGTAAGCCTGGGAGGGAATGGGGAGAGGCCCAGTTAGCAAACAGAAAAGTCCAGCAGGCTGCCAGAGACCTCCTGGATTGGATGGGTCATCAGCCACATTGCTTTTCCTTGTGGCCTTCCTGCAGACTATACTCTGTGGGCAACTACCTATCAAACCCCTCTTCCAGCCAGATTCCTTTGGAATTGGTCCAAAAAGACAGAAAGTATAACCACCTGACAGTATATCTACTTCTCTATAGCAGGTAAACTAAATGAATGGCTTTGATGTCAGAATTTATCAGAAACAGTCAAGCCCTAGAAAAGAAAAGTTCAAGCAACTCTCTAAACCTCCAGTGAGCATCTACTGAGTGCAAGGCATGAGCAAGGCTCCCTGCCAGTAACTGCTGTCTCCAATGTGCCTTTCCAGGACAATTCTTGCAGCCTTTTGATTATAAAGTGTTCGACCTCCACCCAGGCTCCGACCCCCAAAAGACAGATGCCACAATGGTGGTGAAGAACCATCAGCTGACAGTCACCAGGTGGGTGGACGGCTCTCCCAGCATCTCTGCCCTTGGTGTTGCCCATTGTTGGTCCGGGCCTTCCTCCGGTGTCACGGATATGGGTGGGCTTCCTGGGAGATGTAGCTAAAGGATGACTCCAGCTTACTTGTGTCTCCCCAGAGGCTTGCAAAAAGACTACAGCAAAGATCATCGGCATGGGGCTGAGGTGACGTGCTGGTTCGTGCACAACAATGGGGCCGGACTGATTGATGGTGTTCACACTGACTACATTGTCGCTGACATCTTCTGAGCCAGCACACCTGTCCTGCCTCGGAGGAGGACAGCACCCTAACCTGCAGCTCAGGCCACACCACTCTCTCTAAGGGGTCCCCTCTGTCAAAACACCCATGACTTCCAATAAAAATAGGCTATATTCCTCTCAGGCTGGCTGCTCTTTGGAAGGGAGGATGGCAGGGAGGCAACCCAGGATGCTGCCCCTCAGAAGGGCTCAGAGGCTACAGCAGACCTGGAGGCCGGGAGGGAGCGCACATCAATTCGTACACACCCCACACTCTTCTATGCCGCTGCCTACCACATGCCCTTGGAGTGCCCTGCATGTTACCCACACGCCGCTCCTCCCACAGGTTCAAGGACCAAATGACAACCTGACAAATGTATAGGAATGACCAGCAACAGTCACAGCTGACTGTTTCCTGTAGCCAGGCACTGTTCTAAGTGCCTTAGTTGAATTAACTAAATGTATGCTTCTAGCAGCAGCTAGGGGAAATTTTATCAGGACCATTTACAGCTAATTTTAGGTAATTTGTCCAAAATCACTCATCTTGTAAGTGGCAGAGCTGTGATTTGAACCCATGCTGTCTGATGTTAGCATCTGAGTGCTTAATTACCCCCAATCCAATACAACAGTTAGGCTCAGTGACTAATGGCCAAAGCTTCATGGGATTTGATTCCAGATACTCCAAAGCATCACTTAAAATGAATGTATGAAAGAAACATGAAATGTATATAGACTTGGGGTTCTGAAGAATTACTACCAGTAGCTGGAGGTGATACCAGCTGGGGTTGGAGCCTCAGGAGGCAGTTCCTGGCCCCCACCCTCAGCTCAGCTTCCAATTGGGGCTTTTACAACCTCTGGCAGTGAGATCATTTTTCCCAAAGGTGGAGACAGCCACTGCTCAGAAGCTGTGATTTCAGGTGCCAGGGACCAGCCCACCAGCTCCTCACACTGATTCTTGGAATACTCCATAAGAATTCTTTTCTTTCCTTGGCTTTGCCTTGGGTCCAGTTAAAATGCAGTGTCAATGGGTGCAGGGAGGCGAACCACACTTTGGGGAGCTGCTGGCCCTCCAGGTGAAGGTTGATGGGCCTCTACTCACGCCTCTTCCAAAGGGTTTCTGCTTCTTCTCTGCTGTTCTATTAGTTCCCACTTCAAAGGAGACCCATGAGGGCCCAGATCAATAACACAAATGCCCAGATCCATGGCCCAGGGAACACAGAGCCGTCAGTGGCAGCTGGGAGGCGGCCAATGGAGTTTCAGATGCCAATCTGTTGTATGGAGTATTCTGGGCTTCTCGAGGGAGAGCAGTGGGCTGCAGGTTGGCTGGTCATTCTGAGCAAGGCTCTGCCCAACTGGAAACTCATTTTCCATCCTGTAGATAGGAAGGGGGTGAGCCTGAAGATCTCTTAGATCCCACCTAATTCTAATTCTGCAGATGACTCTGGGTTTATTCAAGTCCCCAGGAACCTCTTGAGCAGCCTCAGGATTGCTATTTTGAGTTGCCCCTCCCACAAAACTCGAAGTATTAGGGGATAAGGTGGTTTCTCGCTGTTTCTGTTCTCAGCAGTCAGTTCTCTCTTATGTCTCACAGTCAGGTGCAGAGCTTGCAGCGAAGGCCATGGTATTATCCATAAATTAGGTGCCCTGTGCCCAGGCATCCTCATCAACTTCATTTAGTAGTGGCTGAATGGGAGGGTCACTTTGCTCAGAAGAGCATAGGTATCCTCTTCTTCCATGGAATCCTTGGGAATCTGTCAGTGGAGTTTCTTGTTTCTGTTCCCTCACTTTCTCTAGCCTTGCAGAGTCCTACAAATCTGTGTTGCATGAGTATGACTCCATCCATGTTGGCCAGGCTGGTGTCCAGATTGACAATGTCTGCTGGGAGCTCTACTGCCTGGAACATGATATCCAGCCCGATGGCCAGATGCCAAGTGATAAGACCATTGCGGGGGGAGATGACTCCTTCAACATTTCCTTCAGTGAGACAGGTGCTGCCAAGCATGTGTCCAGGGCAGTGTTTGTAGACTGAGAACTCAGTCATTGACGAAGTTTGCTCTGGTACCTACTGCCAGCCCTTCTACCCTGAGCAGCTTATCGCAGGCAAGGAAGATGCTGCCAATAACTATGCCCGTGGGCACTACACCATTGGCAAAGAGCTACTGACCTTATCTTAGACTGAATTCAGAAACTGGCTGACCACTGCACAGATCTTCAAGGCTTCTTGATTTTCCACAATTTTAGTGGGATAACTGGTTCTTAGTTCACATCCATGCTGATGGAATGTCTCTCTGTTGATTATGGCAAGAAGTGTAAGCAAGAGCTCTCCATTTAGCCTGACCAGGCGGTGGCACAGTGGATAGAGCGTCGGACTGGGATGCGGAAGACCCAGGTTCGAGACCCCGAGGTCGCCAGCTTGAGCATGGGCCCATCTGGCTTGAGCAAAAGCTCACCAGCTTGGACCCAAGGTCGCTGGCTCCAGCAAGGGGTCACTTGGTCTGCTGAAGGCCTGCGGTCAAGGCACATGTGAGAAAGCAATCAATGAACAACTAAGGTGTCACAACGGCAACGAAAAACTAATGATTGATGCTTCTCACCTCTCTCCGTTCCTGTCTGTCCCTGTCTATCCCTCTCTGTGACTCTCTCTCTGTCTCTGCTTCTTTCAGGTTGGATGGAGCCCAAAGTGTTCATCTCACCAAATTTCAGACCAACCTGGTGTCCTATTCCCGCATCTATTTCCCTCTGACCACACATACCCTTGTTGTCTCTGCTAGGAAGGCCTGTCATGACGGCTTTCTGTAGCCGAGAGCACCAATGTGTGCTTCGAGCCAGTCAACCAGATGGTGAAATGTGACCCTCGCCCCCGTAAATAAATGGCTTGCTGCCTGTTGTAGCGTGGTGACATGGTTCCCAAAGATGTCGATGCCGCCATGCCGCCATCAAGACCAAGTGCAGCATATAGTCTGCGGACTGATGCCCCACTGGCTTTAAAGTTAGCATTAATTACCAACCTCCACTGCAGTACCTGGAGGAGACCTGGCAAAGTACAATGAGCTGTGTGCACGCTGAGCAACAACACAGCTGCTGCTGAGGCCCGGCTCTCCTGGACCACAGGTATGACCTGATGTATGCCAAGCATGTCCTTGTCCACTGGTACATGGGCGAGGGCATAGAGGGAGATGTTTCCTGAGGCCTGTGAGGACATGGCTGCCTTTGAAAAGGGTTATGAGGGGCTGGTATGGATTCTGTTAAGGAGAGGGTGAGGAGAGGAACACTCATGTCCATTCCTTCAGCCCTGCAACATGTCACACTCAGAACTTCAGGTTCAACAGCTGTTAAAGCTTTCTGGGTAGATTGTCTTCGCTTTCACCTGTGATAATGTCTGTCCTTTTTGTGTCCCTATAAGTGAAAGCATTGAGAAACAGAAAGAAGAAGAAGAGCAAGGGCCCTGATAGGGCCAAGGAGGTGCCATTACCCGCTAGCAGGGGACCAGGCCCTGCCCCTTTGTCTTGGACAGCGCTCCAGCCTCCCTGTAGACATTGGGGAAATGACTCTCTAAGAGGTTGAGGGCAGCTGAGTCATTGGCCAGGCCCTAGGAACGCACGGATAAACACAGCGTCGCTCCCCAGGAGCCTAGAGTCTAGAGATGGCATTCAGTCCTAAACATGCAAACCTCAAGAGAGGATAATGATGGAGCAGAGCTGCCCATGGTCAGCTGGGGGTGAAAGCGGAAGGCTTCCAGAGGAGGGCATGAGGGCTGGCAGAGATGAGAGATGCAATGTGCAGACAGGGGGAGGGCATACAGGGGCAGGAGAGGAAGTTCAGAAAAGCAAATTGGAGCCAGGTCACGGAGAGAGCTGGACCACAGGACTTAGCGTTTGTCCTTTCCCTGGGGCCATGAGAGCCATGGCAAGGGCTTTAGCCATGAAGATCAGGGCCTAAGGTGATGATGGCTCTGGTTCTGTGTCCTGGCTGCCTTGAGGAGGGGGTGGCTGCGATCCAGAGGCCATGCCAGTGGTACGGGTAAGAGGCAACGACGCTGAGAGATGCCATTTGCTTTAAACACAGCTACATCTTGTCACTATCGTTCCCACCCAGGGAGTACCAGGGCTCATTTACCAAAACACAGCCTCTGGTCTGACCAGGCGCTGGTGCAGTGGATGGAGCGTTGGACTGGGATGCGGAAGACCCAGGTTCGAGACCCCGAGCTCGCCAGCTTGAGCGCAGGCCCATCTGGCTCAGACAAGAGCTCGTCAGCTTGGACCCAAGGTCACTGGCTCCAGCAAGGGGTTGCTCGGTCTGCTGAGGGCCCGCGGTCAAGGCACGTGTGAGAAAGCAATCAATGAACAACTAAGGTGTTGCGATGGCAATGAAAAACTAATAATTGATGCTTCTCACCTCTCTTCCTTCCTGTCTGTCTATCCCTCTCTCTGACTCTCTCTCTGTGCCTGTAAAAAAAAAAACAAACCACAGCCTCTGCCTTCCCCAGGGCCTCCATGGCCCCCAGCAACTGGGAGTAAAGTCCTAATGCTGTTGACAGTAGCACAGGGACCCCTTGGAGCAGTCAGATCCACCCACGCCCACCTGTTCCTCCACCCACGCCCCAGCTTCCCGGAGAGCCCCCGCCTCCTGCTCCTCCCGCCCTGCACTGCTGGTCACTGACCCTACTGATCAGCTGGCTCACATAAAGCCTGCAGGCCAGCTCTGTGTGCTCAGAGATGGCATCTGCTCGGTGGTCCAGCCTCATCTTAGCCCTACTTTCCAGCTTGGTGGCCTTCGGTTCTCCAAGAAGCCTCTCCAGGACACTTGAGGTAAATCTGTGTCCCCTCTTCATCATCGGGGCCCTTCACAGGGCAGAGGTACCAGCCTGGGTGGTCTTCTATCATACATGGGGGCAGGGGAGGTAAAGGGCTGGGCAGTGATCTACAGGGGCTGGAACTGGGTGTTGGGAGAACTGGACCCCAAACTGGACATTTCATTCTGGGAAAGGCTCTTAAATCTCCCTGGGCCTCTGTCTGTTCCCCCAGCTGTCAGACAGGTGATGCACCATGAACTCACGGAGGGCTCTAAAGGCCCACGTGTGAGAAAAGGGCAGAGGCCTCCAGGAAGGGCTGTACTGCGCCTTGTGGTGTGCAGTGGCGGCGGGGTGCTCCGAACGGGAGCTGCTGGGACCTGGGTGCAGGGAAGGCGGACGAGGATGGGTGCAGGGGTGGCACAGAGCTCTGGGTTTGGATCTCCCTGCCTTGCTAACATGGTTCGCCTGGAGACCCGCCCTCTCTGGATCTCAGTTTCCTCTTGTATTCAGAGCCCTTCCTACTCTGACATGTGGCTCCAGGTGGGTCCTATGTCCAGAGGCACTTCAGGGTGTGTGTAGGGGGTCACTACTGAACCCTGGCCTCAGCCCAGAGCCTGCCCCCCAGCCACAGTGGCCGTGGCCTCAGTATGACCCTAGTGTTTGTCTTTGCTTTTGCAGAAACGGAGCCTCCTGGAAGGGGTGAGGACTTTCACCAGGGCTGGGGCAGGGTGAAGTAGGGCAGGATGGAGCTGGTTGCCCAACAGCTGAAGAGGAGGGCCATAGCAGCAGGTCCGCCAGCTGGAAAACGGCTCCCAGCCCTCGCCCTGGCAGACCTTCATGTGACTCAAGACCCCCAGGAATGAGTGCCACAGAACCAAACCCTCTTAAAGCTCACCAGATGCAGTCCAGGATGGTCATTCCACCAGTCCTTCCTTCCACAAACATTTCCCAAGCAGCTGCTGATAGTAGGCTGCGCTGGGGACACAGAGTGAATGGCCCCATCACACCCCCATGAAGCATCTTGATATCCATGTTTAATGCAGACATGTCCCTAGATCCTCCCTCAGTCCAGCCCCACGTGGGAAGGGGGTACTGGGCATGAAGGCCCTCTCCACACTCTCCCCTCAGCACTGAAAATAAGTGCCTGTTGGGGAGATAGGATAGGGCAATTAGCAAGAGACAGAGTAGGAGGGCGGACTGTGATCTCACTAAAGGAGGTGTGGAAGGTGAACAGGAAGTGCTAGGACAGATCGCTGACCCCATGGGTCAGAGGTGCAGAGATCTGCTTGGCTGGAGCAACTCAAGTGGAGGAAGCAGGCCCTGCCCGGAGGACTTCAGAGCCTCGGGAAGCACTGCCCTGAGGGTGATGGGTACAGGAGGGGGACAGGGTCACATTTGGTTTTTTTGCAAGATCTCACTGGCTACAGGCTGCATGGAAACAAATTGCAGGGTTAAGGAGGCAGAGCAGGACCCCTCCCTTTCCCTGATTTGCTCCCCACCCCCTCCAGCTCCTTTCAGTACTGTGAGAAGATCCTTTTCATGGTGCAAAGCTCCCTCCCTAAGAGGTAGGCTGAGCTAAGGAACTTCCGGGGTCCAGTGAATACGGAGAAACAAAGGCTGAATCAGAGAAGGTCTCTGCCCTCCACGAAGCCCCTGATCTCAGGTGACAGAGGTGCTCAGAAAGGCCAGCACTGCCCAGGTGCCCGTCATCACAACAGTCATGTCCAACTGAACATGGGGATAGAGGAGGCCACCCAGGTTTCCAGCCCGGTGACTAGGACAATGGAGGGGTCACTTACCAGGCAGGGCCTTTGGAATCTGTAAAGGGAGCTTGGAAGAGGAGTGGCCAAGTTGAAGACCTGGTTTCCTGGTGGCCCAGGCTGGTAGGTCGCCACTGCTGACCCCCATCCCCTCTCTCACAGAAGGATGACGGCATTGAGGTCTACAGTACCACCATCAGCTGCAAGGTGACCTCCCGCTTTGCTCATAATGTCGTCACCACAAGGGCTGTCAATCGGGCAGATACTGCCAAGGAGGTTTCCTTTGACGTGGAGCTGCCCAAGACAGCCTTCATCACCAACTTCACCCTGTGGGTGTCCCCATGGCTTCTGGCTCTCGTCTCTGGAGGGGAGTCTGGCTCAGCACGAGCCCCACAACTATCTTTCCCTGCAGAACCATCGATGGTGTTACCTACCCTGGGAATGTCAAAGAGAAGGAAGTTGCCAAGAAGCAGTATGAAAAGGCCATCTCCCAGGGCAAGACAGCTGGCTTGGTCAAGTAAGTATGGACCCAGGCCTTGGGAAGAATGTCTGGTCTGTAAAGGATTTAAACAAGAACAGCAGCAGTTATTATTATTAATTATTGCAAAATGTGTCTGTAATTCTCACAGTATCTCATTTTGAAGTTGAGGCAACTGGGACTGAGAGTGGGTAGGTGGGTAGGTTCCTTGCCCAAAGCACTGGGACTTGAACCCAAGGCCCAGGATGGGTGGGGCTGTACAGTCTGTGAAGAGTCATCATCTTGCACCCCCATTCAGGGCCTCTGGGCGGAAGCTGGAGAAATTCACAGTGTCAGTCAACGTGGCTGCGGGCAGCAAGGTCACGTTTGAGCTCACCTATGAAGAGCTGCTGAAGAGGAACAAGGGCAAGTACGAGCTGTACCTTAAGATCCAGCCCAAACAACTGGTCAAGCACTTTGAGGTAATCAAGCACCACTCCTGCAGGCCCTGCTGAAATTGTGGGGGACAGGATGGCAGGTTGGGGAAGGGGCCCCGGGGCAGAGCTCAGAGCAGGGCCAGGACCACAGAAGTCCAGCCCTCATCGCTTGGCCGAGGAAGTGTAGAACTACAATGTTCTGGCACAGCAACCGAGGCAAGGGGAGGAGGCTGGGTCCTTGGGGGCAACATCACAAAGAGTCTCTGTCTAGCTAGTAACTGGTTATGTGGGTGCTTTACCTACATCAGATCTGAAACCCAAAGAAAACGATCTAGTGGTGAAAATTGGACACCATTTGGCAGGTGGTGGGAGAGCTTTAGGGTCAGAGTACCATTGATGGGCCCTTTTGGTCATTTTCTTGGTAGAGATACTAGATGTGAGTGTCACAGAATTGTCCTAGAAGCTGGTCCCTGCACCTTCACCTCTCTTGGCCCTATCCTGGAGGTGAGGCTCTGCAGGTGAGTCAGAGTCACTGCCCAGCTGCCCACCTCCTTACCTGTGCACATTTCAGATAGAGGCAGACATCTTCGAACCCCAGGGCATTACTATGCTGGATACTGAGGCCTCGTTCATCACCAATGACCTCCTGGGCAGTGCTCTCACCAAGTCCTTCTCAGGGAAAAAGGTACCGATGTCTCTCAGGCCTGGGGGGCAGGGGCAGGAACACAGACCCTACTAGGACCAGTCTGAGCCCTAGGGTTTGGCTGGCGCTACTGAGTGTGTGTGTGTGTGCGCGTGTGTGTGTTGTCTGCAGCCATCACTGTGTCCCGGGCCACCTGGGTCAGGAGTGAGGATGCTGGAGGCAGGGGGCTGCTTGCTGATGATGACCTGCCAGAGGAACTGAGCTGTCCAGGGGCCCTGCCCAGCCCCTTATCTTGTCCCCTACAGTTTCAGCAGGGCCTGCAGGGCCGCTTGATTACCTCAGAGTGCTGGACCAGTTTCTTGGGCTGGAACTGGCGGTGGTGGGGGAACTATTTAAAAAGCTGGGTGGGCAGGGCAGGTTACTGTCCCTGTTTAATAGATAAGGAGACTGAGGCCAGAGGGAGTCATTTAGATCTACTGACTTTACATCGAGGGTTGAAAGATGAAACAGAACTTTATTCTTGGTGTTGGTGGTTGATTCCAGTCCCCAAGACCTCCAGTTATGTATGGGTCTTGTGGGCAGTGGGTGCATAAATGTTTACACGACTAGCAAACTTCACTCATCCCGATTTCTAGGGTGAGGCCCGAGGAGCACACATTCAGGGGGCTGCTGCCTTGTGCAGGACTGGGCCCCTGCCCAGGCACTCTCCCACTTCCCTTCTCTGCTTACTTTCCCCTCCCCCTCCTCTTGCCACCAACACGTATCACTTAACATGAAGTTCCTTTTCGTGGTGCAAAACTCCCTTCCCTAAGTGGCTTCTCAGTGCTTGATGCCAAGTAGGCTGAGCTAAGGGACTCAGCTGACCAGGGAAAGACAAAGGCTGAATTGGACAAGGCTGCTGCCCTCCAAGGCACCCCTGATCCCTAAGGAGAGGTGCTCGGAAGGGCCAGTGTATGCTGGATGGTGGGAGCACTGCCCAGGTGCCCACCTTCCGGTTCCTTCCTATGCAGGTTGTGCCTCGCTCTCCAGGGTGCCCCCGGGTTGAGGTCTGTAGTGGGCAGGCCCTGGACCAGCTGAGCAAGGCCTTCCATCTCCCTCCCTCAGGGTCATGTGTCCTTCAAGCCCAGCTTGGACCAACAGCGTTCATGCCCAACCTGTACAAACTCCCTCCTTGACGGGGATTTCATCATCACCTATGATGTGAACAGAGAGTCTCCAGCCAACGTTCAGGTACCTCCCTACTGGCTTCCTCAGGCTGCTTGATTCCGCATCACAGTGGAGGGCTGGTGCAGGAGGGGCCGCAGCTGCACTGAGGGCCATCACCCTGGACCCTCAGTCTAAAGCCGAGTTTCCTGCAGGGCATGGGAGTGGTGGTCAGCCCAGAGCCTGTGTGGCTCGTTTCGGAGAGTGGGAATTGACATCTTTTTGGCCTACTAAATGTCTGCTTCTATTTGCAAGAGCAGTCAATGTGCGGTTGCTAAAGGAACCAGTCTCTTCATGTTCCAGGTCGTCAATGGCTACTTTGTACACTTCTTTGCACCTCAAGGCCTTCCCGTGGTGCCTAAGAACGTGGTCTTTGTGATCGATGTCAGCGGCTCCATGCAGGGCCGGAAAATGGAACAGGTACTCCGCTCCGTGCAAGGTGGGATGATGAGTGCGGGGGAGACATTTGTTAAGTGGACAAAGCTAATACTTCCAGTGAAAAAGGAGGAAGGGGGACAGGATTTAAAAGAGCACAAAGCCTCTTCCCCTTTGTTGCAGGTGGCGGGGGGCACCACCTGCCCAAACTGAGAAAACACCAGGTGGTCTGCTGCTCTGTCTCCCAATCTGCCAGCTTCTTCTCTGCTCATCTTTCTCTTTCCCAGACAAAGGATGCCCTCCTCAAAATCCTGGAGGACATGAGAGAGGACGACTACCTGAATTTCATCCTGTTCAGTGGAGATGTGACCACTTGGAAAGACAATTTAGTTCAGGCCACTCCTGAGAACATCAAGGAGGCCAGGACGTTTGTGAGGAATATTCGTGATCAAGGAAGTAAGAACAGAGGGGAGCACAGGCGCCCCGCTGCTCTCTGGGCCTGAGCAGCCTGTCTCCTCCTCCTGGGGCGCAGACAGCAGCTGCGGTCGGTCGAGGTGGGAAAAGGGTGGGGGGTCCTCTGGCTTGATCTCAGGCTGTCTTCTCTGAGGTCTAAGAAAACTCTTTTTTTTTTGGTTTCTAACCCATAATCCTGGTGCCCCACAAATCCCAGCAAGATGAGGTCACAGAGAACCCTCATTATTGGCCATTTATATGAAAAATCACAAGTGCAGTCTTGACTGCTCCCTTCTAGTCTCAGCGAGGGGCTGGGAGTCTGTCTGTTTTCTAAGTTGCTTTTACAATCACCGTGTGCTTATAACCCTATACCAGCCCTGAGAGGCTGCTTGTATCCCCATTTGAAAGAGTAAATCATTCATTATTCTTCACTCACTAGTCAGCATTTACCGAGTACTGCCACGCACTGGTGCACAGGGTCCTTGGGCATGCAAGCAGGGCCTAATGTCCTGAACTCCTCCACCCTGGCCCCCTGAGGACCCCCACCCACAGTGCTGTCTGTGTGCTAGTGACCAACATCAATGACGGGCTGCTAAGAGGCATCAGCATGCTGAACAAGGCTCGGGAGGAGAACAGAGTCCCGGAGAGGAGCACCTCCATCGTCATCATGCTGACCGACGGGGACGCCAATGTTGGTGAGGCAGGCGGCCACGGCTCTGAAGCAGAACCACAGGGCCTGGCTGCCGCTCTTGGCCCTGTAGCCTGCTTGCTGCAAGATGTTAGGCAGCTCTCCCCAAGGTCCTCCATGGCCCGTGAGCCCCTAGAGGGCAGGGCTCTGCCTCCCCCTGTGCCAGGGTTCCCCACCCTCTGTCCTGACAAGGGCTCGTAGCCCTGACTCCACCACCTCTGCACATGCAGGAGTCAAATCTCTTCAGACAGAGCTAGTCCAGACAGCTATTTGGGCTGTGGCTAGAGTGTGAATACCCCTTTATCCTGCAGGTGAAAGCAGACCCCAAAAAATCCAGGAGAACGTGCGGAATGCCATAGGAGGCAAGTTCCCCTTGTATAACCTGGGTTTTGGCAACAATCTGAATTATAACTTCTTGGAAAGCCTGGCCCTGGAGAACCATGGGCTTGCCCGGCGCATTTATGAGGATTCTGATGCCAACTTGCAGTTGCAGGTAAGCCTTGTCTTGCAGGAATGAAGAGCTCACTCCTTCCTCAGGAAACGTCCATCATGTTACAGTTTCAATTAGAAAGAACTTCCTCTTAAGGTGAAATCTTCCTCTGGTTATTTCTTACCCATCAGCAATGGTTTGGTTTTGTCCTTCGGCTACGCGAAACAGATCTGCTCCCTCCATAGCACTGCCAGATCAAATATAGGACATCAGTTAAATATGAATTTCTGATTTAAAATTTTTTTTTAACTTATTTATTCATTTTAGAGAGAGGGGGGAGAGAGAGAGAGAGAGAGAGAGAGAGAGAGAGAGAGAGAGAAGGGAGGGAGGAGCAGGAAGCATCAACTCCCATATGTGCCTTGACACCGGAAGCCCGGGGTTTTGAACTGGTGACCTCAGCGCTCCAGGTCGATGCTTTTACCCACTGCACCACCGCAGGTCAGGCTGAATTTCTGATTTAAAAAAAGTAATTTTTTAGTGTAAGTCTGTCCTTAAGATAGCATAGGGCACTCACTGTATTGGTTTGTTGGGGCCGCCATGACAAGGTACTGCAGACTGGGTGGCTTAAACAACAGAAATGTACTGTCTCATAGTTCTGGAGGCTAGAAGTCCACGGTCAAGGTGTTAACAGGGTCAGTTCCTTCTGTGGGCTCTGAGGGGAGGGTCTTCCAGGATTCTCCCTTTCTTTCTTTCTTCCCTCCCTCCCTCCTTCCTTCCTTCCTTTCCTTCCTTTCCTTCCTCCCTCCCTCCCTCCCTCTCCCTCCCTCTTTCCCTTCCTTTTTTTTTTATTCAGTGAGAGGAGGGGAGGCAGAGAGACAGACTTACAAACACCCCGACCAGGATCCGGCAAGCCCACTAGAGGGCGATGCTTTGCCCATCTGGGGTGTTGCCCCATTGCTCAACAACCAAGCTCTTCTTAGCACCTGAAGTGGAGGCAATAGAGCCATCCTCAGCACCCAGGACCAACTCACTCTAATAGAGCCATGGCTGCAGGAGGGGAAGAGAGAGAGAGAAGTGAGAGGGGGAGGGGTGGGGAAGCAAATGAGCACTTTTCCTGTGTGCCCTAACTGGGAATCGAACCCAGGACTTCCATATACTGGGCTGACGCTCTACCACTTAGCCAACCAGCCAGGGCCCAAATTTCCCTTTTTCATAAGGACACCAGTCATATTGGATTGGGATCCACCCCAAACACCTTTGGTCACCTCTGTAAAGACCCAATCCCCAAATAAGGTCACACCTTGAGGTACTGGGGGTAAGGAATTTAACTTATGTATTTAAAAAAAAATTTTTTTTTATTTTATTCATTTTAGAGAGGAGACACAGAGTGAATGAGAGAGAGAGAGAGAGAGAGAGAGAAAGGGGGGAGGAGCTGGAAGCATCAACTCCCATGTGTGCCTTGACCAGACCAGTGCAGGGTTTTGAACTGGCGACCTCAGTGTTCCCAGGTCGACGCATTATCCACTGCGCCACCACAGGTCAGGCCTTAACTTATGTATTTTGTGGTACACAATTCATCCCATAACAGATATACTAAAAATTAGCTTCTTTACCTGACATTCAGATTTAACTGCATGTCCTATATTTTCATTTGCTAAATCTGGCAACCCCACTCCTTCCTGGCGAGGTGACGACATATCCGCTCTGCAGTGGACACCCTATGCCTTCAGCCCTGCCTGCTCCCACCCCACATCACCTGTTCTAGTCAGCATCTCCTCCTGTCCTTTTCTCCTTCTTACTTTCACTCCAGCAAACATTTCTTGAGTGCTTTCTATGTGCTAAGAACTCCATCTTCACCTTTTGAATTCTTCCCAGTCTCTGCCTAGGGGGTCAGGGAGGGTTCCCACGCACTGAAGCACCCAGCCAAGCCATGTAGAAGTGGAGATCAGGCCACACTTGGCCCAGCTTGTGGGACTCAACAGCCTTCAGAGGCATCAGTGAGAGCCCACCACACTGTCTTCTCCATGCCTACTAAATGTCTGTCCTGGTGGCCTGAGATGATCAGGTCCCCTCTGTGGACTTCAGGGCTTCTATGAGGAGGTGGCCAACCCACTGCTGACAGAGGTGGAGGTGGAGTACCCTCAGAACGCTATCCTGGACCTCACCAAGAACACTTACCAGCACTTCTATGATGGCTCTGAGATCGTGGTAGCTGGGCGCCTGGTGGACAAGGACATGAACAACTTTAAGGCAGATGTGAAGGGCCATGGGGTGAGCTGGGCTGGGCACTGGGTGTGAGGTGGAGGTGGGGGTCAGCACCCATGGAGCCTGTGCCTCCCGGAAGATAGTCCACAGTGGCAGCCCCTGAACTGACCCACCTGGCTCCCAGCCTCCATTCCTCAAGCCTCTCACCTTCTCCCACCCCTGCCCCAGGCCATCAATGACATCACTTTCACAGAGGAGGTGGACATGAAGGAGATGGAGAAGGCCCTACAGGAGCAGGACTACATTTTTGGGGACTACATCGAGCGGCTCTGGGCCTACCTCACCATTGAGCAGCTGCTGGAAAAATGGTGACCCTGGCCCATCCCTCACAGAGTTGGACCCACATCCCTCACAAAGCCGGATTCTGGCACTGCCCCAGTATCTCCTTGTGCCAGCCTCTGGGCTGGCTCTGCTCTAGGGTGCCCAAGGGGAAGGAAGACCGGGTTATACCCAGGAAGTATACCCGACTCACACTCCCAGCTACCCTGCCCTCTTTTCTGCCCAGCCCCTCAGAATGTTTTCCAAGGGACAGCGCCCAGCCTGACATCTAGGGGCAGTGATGGAAATGCTGAAGGCTGGGCTCTGGCCCTCAGACCTCAGAGCCATGTCCACCTTCTTTTAGGTGGGGCTGGTCTGTAAAGCCCTTGGACAGGGTCTGGCACATCCTGAGCACTCATCATGGTGATTGTTGCAGTGGTCATTTCAAGCCTCTTATATTTTATGGGTGGGGAAACTGAGGCCCCCTCAGAGAGGAAGCACAGCATGTCTATAAGTCCTAGGGAGCTCGCAAACCAGTTTTTGTTGTTGCTGTTGTTTTTAGCAAGAAAGAGAGACAGACAGACAGACAGACAGACAGGAAGGAAGAGAGATAAGCATCAACTTGTAGTTGTGGCACCTTAGCTGTTCATTGATTGCTTTCCCATGTGTGCCTTGACTGGGGGGCTCAAGTCGAGCCAGTGACCCCTTGCTCAAGCCAGTGACTTTGGGCTTCAAGCCAGTGACCTTTGGGCTCTAGCCAGTGACCCTACGCTCAAGCCAGGTGAGCCTGAACTCAAGCGACCTTGGGGTTTCGAACCTGGGTCCTCAGAGTCCCAGGTCAATGCTCTACCCACTGTGCCACTGCACAGTGGTCAGGCTAGTGGGCTCTGAGTGCTAGTGGGCTTCCTGGGGAATAGGGGTCCCGGGCTGCCTCTGGGGCTCCTGGCCTGGTTCTGGGAGTCAGAGCAGGGAAGGCAGGCAGGGAGCTGACCTCCAGGTTGACCCTCTCGCCACACCCGTCCCTACAGTAAGAAAGCCCATGGAGATGAGAAGGAGAACCTCACAGCCCAGGCTCTGGACCTGTCCCTCAAGTACCACTTTGTGACTCCACTGACCTCCATGGTGGTGACTAAACCTGAGGACAATGAGAACCAGATGGCCCTTGCTGACAAGCCTGGGGAAGGTGGGCACGGAGAATGCCAGCCAGAACTCAGAGGCTTTCCTCTAGGGCCCAGGTCTTAGGTGCCCTGAGGAGGAGTGGGCCAGGCTGGGGAGACCCAGACCCACTGAAGAAGAGCAGGTCCAGAGGGCACTGGAGGGAGTGAAGCCATCAGTATGGACAGTGGGGGGTTTGGTGAACAGGAGCCTCTGAGTCTCTAAGGAGCTGTGAGTAAAAGGTGAGCACCCTTCCTGGGGCCATTTCTAGGAAAGGGAGACTTAGGCTGCAACATGGAAGGGCTCAGTTAGACAAGAAGAAGCATTTCCAGCCTTAAAGTTAGGCCTGGAGCATGATTCTGGGTATTGTGAGAAGAAAACGCCCTAAGAGCTGGATGCTGGGACCAGGCCTGCTTACCACACGCTAAGTGGGGAGTCCTTAGAATCTCCACAACTGGGCGTGGGGGTTGGGAAGGGTTGGCATTAGGAAGCATGGGAGGCAAAGAGCTGGTCCAGGCCAGGCTAGGCCAGACCAGGAGCTCCTGCTTGCACGGGACACCCAGTGGGAGCACAGCTGGCTGCTGCGAGGCCTACAGCCTGGGGCTGGTTGGACAGGCAGCAAGTTGGTTACATTGGTCTGGACTCCATGAATCTGTGGCTTCTAACACATTTCTCCTATTCTTCCCTCACAGGGCCTGCGGATACAGGTGAGCTTCAGCCAGCAGCTGGATGGGTGTCCCGGAGGGAGGCAAAACAAAGCTAAGGAGGTCGGTCTTTCTAAGCCTGCTGGTATGCCCAGCCTAGAAAGGAGCCCACAGGACACCTGGGCTCAGGTCCCAGCCCCGCTGCCAACTCATGAGCAAGTTTAGGCTATGGCCCTCTCTGAGCCTCAGGGCCCTTGTCAGTCGACTGGGGATGACTTCCTTTGCCTAAGGAGGGACAATCAGTATGAGAGTATCATGTGACCTACAGAATGAGCAATGTCCCCCATCAGGTACTTGTACCCGAATATTCCCACAGCAACCCTTTGAAGGAGTTCTCTATGGTTCCCATTTTACTGTGAGGAAACTGAGGCACAGAGGTAGTCTATTTGTTTAAGGACTCCATCAGCAGGTGGCCGAGCCAGGCCTTGGCCCTGGCAGCCTGGTTGAGGTGCCTGAGCTGGACTTAATAGCACCCTGGGCCTCTCTTATCATAAAACTGGAACCTTACCCTCCACAAGCCTGTCACCACCAGGCTGGCCTTCCCCAACCCCTGCCTGCCTCCCACGCCTCCATCGATACAGATTGTTCTATCCTTTCCCCTCAGAAGTCCTGCCAAATGTACAGTCACTGGTGCATACGTGCACATGATAAGTGAGGGTGTTTTACTACCACGGACAACAGACAGCTGTGAGCCTCACCCCACTGCAGTGGGGGTGGGCTGGGAGTTTAAGGGTGGAGGACTATGTCTGCTGTGAGCATCACTCAAGACCGGGACGCTGACCATCTAAAGGCTTGCATTTTAGCCATATCGAAGTGTCACGCCTTTGGCCTTAAAATTACACTCATATTACCACCAGTCCTAGAAAGAAATTCCCTGGGCATGCCCCCATTTCTAAAGCCTAAGCCTAAGTGTCACATCCCTTCTCTCTGTCAGTGTCTTCTGTAAGACAGGCAGAAGGCATGGGGGTTGGAGAGAGGGAACCCTAGACCCTGCTCACAACTACCCTCTGGCTTCTCTTTTCAGTGATCCCCTCCACGGCTCACCTGAGTGAGTATGCGCTGTTGCCACAACCCCCTGCCCAGAGCTCGGCCTTGCACATTCCGCAAGAGCCTTCCTGAATCAACTCTCTAGGACAGGCAGATGGTTGGATCCTGAGGAGCTGTGTTGGGGCTGATGGGTGGCTGGGTGCTGAGACATTAGGAAACAGGAAGGGGAGGGACAGGAAGCAAACTCTGCGTGGGGTCCAGGAGCCTCCTCAAGGCCTGCTTGATTGTCCCGCCCTCTCTCCCTTTGCATCCACAGACATATACCAGGCTCCTCCGCCACCCTCCTACTATGGTGAGTTCCCCAGCTCCTCCTGGGGCAAGGCTCAGGGTTCCTGCCAGTTTAGAAGTCATTCCCACAGAGGCCAAAGGGTGAGGGGTGGCCCCTGCAACAGTGAGAGGCCCTGGGACCCAGACCCTTCTCTGATGTGCCCTCAGTGGATGGGGACCCCCACTTCATCATTCAAATCCCAGAGAAAGACGATGCCATCTGCTTCAACATCGACGAAGAGCCAGGCACAGTGCTGCAACTCATTCAGGACCCCATCACAGGTGGGGGCCGCAGGCTGGGGCTGGGGCCTGGGGCACCTCCTGGGAAGGCCTGGAGACCCCCAGGGTAGCACATGGACCAGTCCTCACTTTGCCCATAATGCGCCCATCTTTATATGCAGATTATATCCTGGAGGGGGCTGTCTAGAGCCATAGGCTAACCAACGCCCCCAGGAGCCGCTGTGTTGAGAACATGGTTAGATTTAAGGGTAGCCTGGCCTCAGGGGCAGAACCCAGTCTATATCTGGGGAATAGCTTTTCTCTGAACAGTACTCTCTGGCCCAGGCAAGGGGCAGATCTACAATGTGGGCCCTCAGCCTGCAGTGTGACCCAAGAGTGTCGACGAACAGACAGGGTTACCTCTGAAGTCCTGGTCTCTTTTTGGGGTCCCTACTCTGCTATCCGCAAGTCTGAGGAGGATGGATACCCTTAAAGGCCAGGTGGCCTCAGATGGTCTTGCTAGTCTCTTACTGCCCCATGCCTCTGGCAGGCTTCACAGTTAATGGGCAGATCATTGGTGACAAGAAAAACAGCTCTAACTCCGAGACCAGAAAGACTTACTTTGGCAAATTGGGCATTGCCAACGCTCAGATGGACTTCCGGATTGAGGTGACTACGGAGAAGATTACCCTGTGGAATGGGGCCGTACAGAGCACTTTCAGCTGGCTGGACACAGTCACGGTCAAGCAGGATGGGTAAGGCCCCCCTACTAGGCCTCTGAGGGGTACTGTGGTCCAATGATCTAAGGAGGTCTGAAGGATTTGGAAAAGTCCCAGAACAGACGATCCATAAGGAGTCACAGGGGAGACTACACTGGTGGCCTCAGAGTTCAGCACCTGACCCAGGGGAAGGTGACCATGGTAGACCCCAACCAATCCCTAGGGCCCATGTTAGAGCCGGAATTGGTAGCTGGGCAAGTCATAGGGCTGACCTTGAGAGAAGGGCTGCATGGACAAAAATATTAGGTAGATGTGGCAATCTGATAGTAACAATAATCCTATTTGCATCTTCTCTGCCTAAACTTAGTTCCCAAACTCCTCAGCCTCTCTCTCCTATGTCTTTAGATTACCCAGGGTCTGGTGGGCAGAGCGGGAGTGTTACTCCCACTGAGGCTCAGAGAGAATCTGCCCAAGGTCCCACAGGAAGCCAGTGGTTGAGCTGGGACTCTACCCCAGGTCTCCAGATCTCAGGACAGCCCTCTTTCCTACTTACAGACGAGCAAGGATACACTCAGTGGAGGGCACAGCCGGCACCCATGGGGTGTCTGGCTCCAACATCGCAGAACGTGTGCTCTTGGGTGCCTTGCTCAGGAAAGGCCCTGCTGAGATGTCCTTGACTCAGATGGCTGGTGTTATGGCCACTGTGCCCCTTGCTGCCCTCCTCTTCTCTCCTAGGCTGTCCGTGATAATCAACAGGAAGAAGAACATGGTGGTCTCCTTTGGAGATGGGGTTACCTTTGTGGTGGTTCTGCACCAGGTGTGGAAGAAACATCCCGTCCACCTTGACTTTCTGGGCTTCTACGTGGTGGACAGTCACCGGATGTCATCACAGACACATGGGCTGCTGGGTATGGAATGTTTAAGCCTCAGGCTGTTCACAGGGAAGAGGGAAAAGCCAGGTGAAGGGCTGTCTTAGTCACCCTGACCCAGCATGCAACACCCCATTCAGCCTTTGCCTTAATCCTGGAAGGTCAGTGGCCATGTTACCTGGGATGGTATCAGGGACTGACAGTATGAATGTTTTTATTCCCAGGACAATTCTTCCACCCGTTTGATTTTAAAGTGTCTGACATCCACCCAGGCTCTGACCCTACAAAACCACATGCTACAATGGTGGTGAAGAACCATCAGCTGACAGTCACCAGGTGAGGGAACTCATTTGACATCCTCGCCCTGCCCAGTAACAAGCCAGAGGAAAGAGCCCTCTCTGCCCACATACATCGGCCCAGCAGTCTTCTTGGGCTACGCTCATTTTCCTCTGGGGTCATGGCCTCCTCTAGGCCCCTCCAAATCAGGAAAAGGCCAAAACATGGCCCCCTCAAAGGAATAAGTATGTAACTTTGTTTTTGACCAGAGTTCTAGACTCCTAGAATTGGCTAGTTCACACCCTTTCTCAACCTTACGTGCCTGCGCATAGCAGCCATCTTGCCTACCCTGTGTAACACGGATTCTCTCTCCTTTCTCCAGGGGCTCCCAGAAAGACTACAGGAAGGATGCCAACAATGGCATGAAGGTGGCCTGTTGGTTTGTCCACAACAATGGTCAAGGGCTGATTGATGGGGTCCACAGCAACTATATTGTCTCAAACCTGTTCTGAGATGGCTAGCCCAGCCCACCTGGCATCTGGAGCAGAGCACGTAGCTGGGCCTGAGGGAGGGCTGTGACAATAAAGGCCGAGGTAGAAACCACCGGCCCTCTGCCAGCTTCTGCATGCCCCTGAATCCCTGCTTCAGGGAACACCAGGTGGGACCTGCGGCAGCTGAAAGAGGCTGGCTGCTAGGAAGGCAACTTCTTGAGCCTCCCCAGTAATGTGGCTGAAAGACAGGGAGGGCTGGTTGGGGTAGAACTTTGGGGAGTCATATGTATGCTGGTTGGGGAAAGAAAAATATGAAGAATTGACTCTGGCCTGAGCAGGTGTTGGTGCAATGGATAGAGTGTTGACCTAAGAGGCTGAGGACCCAGGTTCAAAACCCCGAGGTTGCCAGCTTGAGCGTGGGATCATAGACATGATCCCATGGTTGCTGGCTTGAGCAAGGGGTCAGTGGCTCAGCTGGAGCCCCCTGGTCAAGGCACATATGACAAGCAATCAATGAACAACTAAGGTGTTGCAACTACGAGTTGATTCTTCTCAGCATTGTCTGTCTCTCTCACTTAAAAATAATTGACTCTGGAGCAAAGAGTCTCTGAGATGTTGGGAAACAGTTTCTTAAGAAAAGTTAGGGTTCCTGGCTCAGAAGGTCCTATTAGGACTTCAGGCCTGGAGATCCTTCTATGACTCAGAAGCAGAGAGCTCCAGGTAGACACTGCCTGCAGCTAACTGTGGATGTTCCCTTCCACCCACCTGCTCAGTATCTGTATATCCTCCAGCCACCCATACATTCATCAAATAAACCCAACATTCTGGGCTAGGATAGGGGGGTACACAGCTCAGTGACCCAGTTCCTATTTACATGGTGCCTCAAGTTTGCCTTCAGCTGGGTTGAAGATCCCTGGGAGCCTCCAGCCACACCCCACGGCAACAATATTGTTGCCGTGCAGCTGCAATTGCCCCTTTCTGGGTCTCTCTGCTTCCAGAGAGAGCTTTCTACAAAGCAGAACCCATCATCACTCCCTGCCTAAAACCCTGAAAATGACATCTCCCACTCACTGCTCTTCATCAGCTCCATACACCAGGCATGCTCCCCTACACTCTAGGGGGACCGCTTCCAGTCCTGCAAACATAACCCCTCCTGCCTCTGATCCTTTGCCTCTGCTTTCTCCCTGCCTGAGGGGCGAGGGGCCTGCTGGGTAGAGGGTACCCACTGAAGGAAGCAGGAATCAGAGGGGCAGGATCATGAGTGCCAGTGGGGATGGGATCTGGTTGTGGGTCACAAGGATGTTTTTCTACCTCAAGGGGCCCCTCTGCCCAAGCCAGGCTGGGGTTTCCTAGGGACACTAGCTTGGGGTCCTGGATTGGGTATTGGGGGGCAGTCCAGGAAGAAACATTTATCATCAGAGGGGTGCCCCCACCTCAGGAGGTTATGAGAGACTACTTGTGGACTGGTCACTGTGGCTACTCTAGGAAGAGGGCCACAAGAGACACAGCTCCAGAGTGAATGTGGCAGGTCCCTGGCTGGGCTGGCAAAAAGGGTCCAGGCCTTCCTGGCCAGTTAGTTCAGTTGGTTAGAGTGTCACCCCAAAATGACAAGTTTGCAAGTTCGATCCCTGGTCAGGGCACACACAGGAAGCAACCAATGAATGCACAATCAAGTGGAAAAACAAACGAATGCTTCCATTCCCCCTCTCCTCTCTCTCTTCCTCTTTCTAAAAGTCAATCAATAAAAAAAAAAAAAAATTAAGTCCTGGCCAGATAGCTTGATTGGTTAAAGCATCGTCCTGAAGCACAGAGGTTGCTGGTTCAAACCCTGGTCAGAGAACATACAGGAACAGCTCAATGTTCCTGTCTCTCTCCCTCCCTGCCTCTTTCTAAAAAAAAAAAAAAAGAATCAATGAATGCATAAATTAGTAGAATAAATTGATGTTTCTTCCTTTCTCTTACCCCCTCTTCCTCTCTCTAAAATCAATCAATAAAACACAAACAAGGGGCCAGGCCTGGGTAGGGACACCCTGAAATGGGCAAGCCCTGCCACCCGTTCAGTCCTAGGTCGGCCGAGAACCATGTTGCTTCAAGCCAGTCATCTGGGGGTCAGTTTCCACATCTGTGAAATGAGAAGGATCCTGCCAGATAGAGGGTGTGAAGAGGCATCATTAATGTTTCTGGTCCTCCTGAAGTGCTTGTCTTTGTCCTGCCGCTCTAGCTAGCAGCCTAGCCCAGCGGTTGGCAGAAAGGCAGAGGAGGTCCATAGCCAAAACCTGCCCCTTCCTCCATGCAGACTTTGTCCTCTCCCCAGTCCTATGTCACTCTGGCTGTGCCTGTCCGTGTGTAGCCTCTGATGGCTACCCTGGCTTTCAGGGTGTAAGTCATGCTCCAAGGGGCAAGGTACACACAGCCAGTGCTGGCCTGGCTCTGCTCCCACAGCTCTCCAGCATGCCCTTCCTGCCCCCCAGTACTGCTTTCTTTCACCCACCTGGGACTCAATGCACACTGTCCTGGCTCTGGGCCGGAGTCCATGTCCTCCTCTTCAACTGGGCTACTTCTATTTATTCTTCAAAACTCAACCACAACCATGCCACTTCTAGGAAGCCTTCCCTGATATCCTCCAGGTTGGGCAAGATGACTTCCTCTGTGTTCCTGGCAACACCTGGTTTTTTCTGGGTGGTAGCTGTGACAATAGGCACTGTATGCCATGGTACCCAAGGTATCCACAGCACTCTGTGCAGGGCCTGGCCCGAGTTGGTGTTGGAAAGCACTCAATGAACAAAACAATGAAGAGCACGCACCTCTGACAATGTCCAATTGTTCAGAGGACATCTGCCCTGCTGGCTGGGCCAGGGAGTCACCCACAACCCTTCTACTGTTGTACAAATTCCACTGCCCAGCTCAGACAATGGTGCCCAGAAGGGTGAGCTTGAGGTGGGCACCCCTCTCTCATCTTCGTATGTCAAAGCTTGCCACACAGCAAGCCTGACAGAACCCCCAAGTCTCCTGCCCGGTCTCACAGCAACTCAGACTGGGAACCCTGCCAGCCAACCAGGCTTGACGGAGACAGACGGAGTGCTCCTGTGCATCTGCCATGACTGCTGCTGGAGCCCCTCCCACAGCCTCTCCTCCGGCCCTTCTAGAAAGACTCAGTAAATACCATGTAGATCTCAGGAGCCGGGAAACGAATGATCTGATTTGTTTCCTCTTAGCAAGCCAAGGAGCTCATTTGCTGCTTTCCTCTGGCCGCCAGGAAGCTCAGAGAAAAGTTTTGTGCTCTTGCAGCTCCCTTCCCTGATGTCACTGATTTAACTCTCCTCCAGCTTGGCTCTTTTCTCTCGTTCTCATAACTTTTGGTTTTATTCTCTTTATGCTCTTTACTTGTAAGCCAAAGATTTGTCATGTTTTGTTGTTTTTTAGTAAGAGAGTGAGAGACAGACAGGCAGTAAAGGAAAGAGGCGAGAAGCATCAATTCTTTGTTGCGACACCTAAGTTGTTCATTGATTGCTTTCTCACACACACCTTGACCAGGGAGCTCCAGCTGAGCCAGTGACCCCTTCCTCAAGCCTGTGACCTTGGGCTCAAGCCAGCGACCATAGAATCATATCTATGATCCCACGCTCAAGCCAGCGACCCTGCACTCAACCTGGTGAGTCTGCACTCAAGCTGGTGACCTTGGGATTTCGAACCTGGGTCCTCTGTGTTCCAGGCCGACGCTTTATCCATTGCACCACTGCTTGGTCAAGCAACTTGTCATGTTTTTAAGAACTAGGTGGAGCCTAACCAGGCAGTGATGCAGTGGATAGAGTGCTGGCCTGGAAGGCAGAGGACCTAGGTTCAAAACCCCAAAGGTCACTGGCTTGAGCATGGGCTCATCAGGCTTGAGTGCGGCCTCACCAGCTTGAGTGTGGGGTCGCTGACTTCAGCGTGGGATCATAGACAGGATCCCATGGTCACTCGCTCTGCTAGAGCCCCCCGGTCAAGGCACATATGAGAAAGCAATCAATGAATAGCTAAGGTGCAGCAATAAAGAATTGATGCTTCTCATATGCCTCTCTTCCTGCTTGTCTGTCCCTGTCTTTACCTCTGTCTCTCTCGCTAAAACAAACAAACAAACAAGGTGGAGTAATTAGAAATAATTTTTTTCTTTTCCTTTTTAGAGAGAGAGAGAGGAATAAAGATAGATGAGAAGAATCAACTTGTAGTTGCAGCACTTTAATTGTTTATTGCTTTCTCATATATGCCTCGACCACGGGCTCCAGCTGAGCCGGTGACCCCTTGTTTGAGCCAGTGACCTTGGGCTTCAAGCCAGTGACTATGGGATCATATGATCCCATGCTCAATTCAGTGACCCTACGCTCAAGCTGGTGAACTCGGGGCTTGAACCTGGGACCTCAGCATCCAGGTCAACACCTTATCCACTGCGCCACCATCAGTCAGGCTAGAAATGTCTTTTTCTAAAAGTGTGCTTTGCCTGTGCAGGAATTGAGTGGAATCCATGGAGTGCCTGACCCTGAGGCATAGGTAGGAGAGGATTTAGTATTGGGGGCCTGGGTCATGGCCATGGGACCAGAGGCTCTTGGGAACTGATGCTTCCCTCCTGGGACAGGGGCCTCATCTCTGTGTCCTCTGTCTTCCAGTGCTGGCTTCTTTACAAGATGGTAAGTAGACAGGCCTGTTCCTGAGCACAAGTGTGAAAACCAAATTGTGTTGTGTAAATCCCATTGGAAAGGGGACTGAAGGCTTGCTGAAAACTTGTACTCAGTTCATTCTTTCTTTGGGGGGAGTCAAAACTGGTTTTCATGGTCTGAGACTGAACCTCTGCTCCCAGATAATGTTCTGCCCTTGGCCCCAGGCTGGGGGCTGATGTGACATTTTAAATGGGTGATTTAATCTCTCTAAATCTTAGTTTCCCACCTTGTAAAATGAAGGGGCTGGACTAAAAGCTCTTCATGGGACTGCTGAGGCCTTTGAGAGGCTGACAGTAGAAGACTAATGTTACACGATGCTGAATGTTCAGGACGCACTTCTGCAGTCCTGGGATTTGGCTGGATGGAGCCAGAGACGCCCACTCTCTGGGCTTACATCACCTTCCTTTATTTGTAATAAGCGAAACTCCCCTCTCCATCTGCACACAGTGGGGTGGCATGGGGGTACCACTTCTTCCATCGGGACTATAGCTCCACAGACCAGCAGGAAATCTCTGTTCCCGGGGCCCCTTCTTGGTAATCCAGCTTGGGCTCTCTGGGATAGATGGACAGACAGACAGACAGATGGTTAGCAAATCTAAAGTATGGTGGGAAGAGAGGGAGTGAGCTGGGGACAGGAACATGGAGGGTGGAGTTTCAGGGCCCCTTAGAATTCCCTGCAGCACAAGCCAACAAGGCCGTGTTACTCAAGGGGACCCAACTGTGCATGGTGTCCAGGGTGCAGGGCACTGAGAGTTCAGCGAGTTTCCTACTGCCCCCAGCTCACCCTAGTGACCTCTGGCTGGTGTGTTTTCTGTGGATCTAAGTTGACTGTCCCTTGTGGGGGGTCACTGAGCGTGGAGTCAGCCACGTCTATGGCATCCACCTGTCACCTGACTATTGCTGGTTCCCAGGCAACAACGGGAGTGGAGGCCCCAGAGACTGTTCTCCGCCTCCCAGTCTCTACCCCTGGTCTATTTGCAGAGTCACCTGGTGGCAGGGTGGTCACGCCCCTGGACCTTCAGTGTTCGCTTGCTGTCATCTGCTGCTGCTGAGGGCTCCCAGAGAACGTCCTGGTAAAACTGGCCTGAGAGACAAAGGGTGGGTCAGTGAGGGATAAAGACAAGGAGGCAGGGAGACACACAGAGGTGTGGTCACTGCCTGTTCCCAGGCAGAGGTGGTTTCTGAGGATGCCCTGAGCCAGGGACATGGGCAGCATACCAAGGGTCCCGCCGACGTGGCTGGAGAAGCGGTCAGTGTCCTGTAGAAGGAGCCGAACCCCCGGCTCAGGGCCATCCCAGTACAGCAAGCCGATGGTCACTTTGTCTGGGCTGCTGAGCAGCAGGAGCCCTGCTTTGTCCATGGTCAGGACGAGGCTGTGGGGAAACCCAGCCTCCTGAGAGGAAGATAGGCATGAAGACCCTCACAGGGGACCCTGGCAGCTGGGGTGGCTATGGGCAGAGGCTGCCCTCTTGTCCTCAGGAATGCCTTTTGTGGTCTTGGGTAGAAAGTTCGTTAAATATTCTGGGCTTAGTTTCCTCATGAGTTAACTAGGACTAAAGTGAATTTAGTAATATCTGGTGATCCCAACATTTATAAGACAAAATAATGGTTCCTTTCCCTCTGGTTTTCTTAGATTTGGTTTCTTGTGAATTCATTTCATACGATTCAGGGGGTATCTGACTCATTTACTCTGTCCCTCTTGTTTTTACAGTTAGTGCCACTTTCTTTTGATGATCAGTGGTTAACTATATGCTTAAATATCTAGAAGGGTGTCTCTTCTCATTCCATCCCCTTCTTTTTTTACTTAAAATAATCTTTGAAATTTTTGCCTTTTTGATTTTCTTAGGAATGTTAGGCTCCATCAAGCAGGTTGAGTAAGACCCTGCTGTTACTCTGAGGTTATTTTAAATGGACTTGACTAACTTTATACTGTCTTGACGTAATTCAATGTAGGTGTGGTCTGTTTTTCTTCACATGCATCTTCTGTTGCTTGTGAAAGTGTGTGCATTCTCTGTCACCACAATTGATAAGAATTCTTTATTCCATCTTCTGGTGTGTATGTCCAAGGCAGGGAAACGCCTTGTGTGTTTATCAGATAACAGGAAACGTTTAGATCTTGTGTGCGACTGGGAGGTTTTCAGGTGAGCCCCTCAGACTTGCTAGGTGCTCACTCATGGTCAAGTGGAAACCAGTCTCTGCTGCAGGGCTCAGTTAGAGGGAACGGATAGGGCTCTTTGTGCTCAGTACAGGCTGGAACCAGGGCCTCGGACTCTCTCCCAGACCCCTCATGACTCCAGAGCCAGAAAGCTGTATCTGGAAGGCTCTACAGTGAGGCAGCCCCACTCGGAAGAGGCCACCATCCACCTCCATCACCCACTAGCTCCCTGATGTTTGATGCCAGATGGACATGTCCCTCTTCATCAGAGCTTCAATAGTATGCTAAGAATAACATTCATATCCTCCCCCTGGTGGACAGTGCCTTCCACTTCTCATTGCCATCATTACCTCACCACGGAGCAGCTGCTCTCTAGCACGCCCAGTGAGCACGCCCCTTCGAATGAGCAAAGTGCTCCCCAGCCACATTCTCTGATTAGGTCTCCCCTTAGCACCTAACTCAGGCATGGGTGATCCTCCCCAGTCATGACTGAGGAAACTCAGGCTAACAGGCTCTAAGAGGTCTGCCAAGGGTTATGCAGGATTAGCAGCAGAGCTGGCTCTAAACCACACTGTCCCCTGCATGGCAGAGTGACCTGGGTGAGGCCTTAGGACACCCAGGTCCCTGGAACAACCCCTTGGTGCCTTCCAGAGAAGAGGTATGGTTCAGGGCTCTCTGCACCTCTGCCCAACCTTTGGGTACAGCCCACAGCAGAGGACTCATGCCCAGCCCAACCAGTCCATCCCAAGCCTGTGGCCTCAGCCACCTCTCAGTGCTGTCACCAGTTAATGTGGCCTGAGAGGTCACTGCTGGTACCCAGCCTGAGGCTTACCCTGGCATCACCGAAAACAGCGTTTCCTTCCACTTATACGCAGAGCTTCTTCGGTCCCGAGTCACTACCACTTGTTCAGGGGACACGTGGACCTGCAGCTGGGGTTTCTTGAAGGTCACCTTGATCCATGAGAACTGGGCCTTATTCCTTTTATAGTGTCCAGTTACCTCAACCCCTGAGAGAGCCGGGAAAAGAGGTGAGAGCTATGGCCCCAGCTCCTCACTGGTTATGTTCCCTAGAACTGTCCTTCATCACCTCAAATGCCCTTTCCCCAGCATTCCCTCACACTGGAGCCTGGTTTCCACATTTTCCCCCTCACCCCTTGGCTTCATTTGACTTTGGAAGGGTCCCAAATTCTCAGTGATGGCCACCTTCAGATGAGCCCTCTGAGAAGGGAGATTTTGTCTGAAGTCAGTTAACATTTATAAAGCCCCTGTAACGTGCCTGGCCCTCACCTGGGTGTCATGGCCAAGAGTGAGATGGGAAATCAGTGGTCACCATCCTCAGGGAGCAAACAGATTTGGGGCCTGGCATGTAGAAGTGGGAGACTGTGTGTGCGAGCGTCCTGAGCACTGCACATCCCAGGTCTGACTTGACACCTTGGCTCCACCAGGAAGACCCTCCTGGGGGCTGAGGAGCATGTCTGCTCAGCACACCTCCCTCCTTCTACTATTTTGCCTCTTTCACACTCTCTACAGTCTTTCAGGGCTCTGAGCTTCTGCCAACCTCTTTTCTCTGCCACGTGAACCCCCACTTGGCTGCCGAGGCCTAGTCACTCCTGTGTGACTCAGTGTAACCTCCCCTGCCTTGCCTCCTCTTGAGATGGACTCTAGGTCGCTCTGGCCACTGTGCTTACCTTCACCCAGGTCTCTCCCTCTACCACTTAAGTATGGCCATGCCGGGGACAAGCATGCATCTGGTCACTCTGAAGCACCAGGCCACCCATATCTGCATGTGTGGTGCCCAGGGAAAGGTCTGTGGGGTAGATGTATGAGTGCCAGGGTTGGTGCTCAGGGTTGTGACCAGGCCATGACCTGGGACAGGTCCACACGGGGCAAATGGCTTCCTTGGTAGGTGTCCCAGTGTTGTCTCCAGGGTGGTAAGGTGAGGGGGAATGTCTGGGTCTCACCTTGGTCAGGGTCTGAGAGCAGGTTCATTGGCCCCCGAGAGTGCTTGATATCCACACAGAGCCGGTCCACGCTCTGCCCAGGCAGTGGCAGGATGACGGAAGGAGCCTGGATCGGGGCTGGGACAGCATATGAGGTTCCTGGGGCAGGGAGAACAAGCTGGGAGGCAGGACTGGGGAGGGGGTGGAGGGGGGCTGGCAACTCAGCTGGTGGTAGGACTGTTTGGGTTATCTCTGAAAGAAGAAAAAGTCTGGGTTTCGGTATCCCTTTCCTGGGGTGCTGGGGGCAGGGGGAGTTGAAGGATAGAGGAGGAGATGGGTGAGGCCAGAATTCCTTCTTCACTTCAGCATTGAGAAACCCATGTAACAGGTTTGCAGAGATCCCTGGGGCTCTCCCACTCAGGTTCTTCCTGCTACAGGACCATAGTCTACTGCAGGGACTCTGGTCTGGGGACTACCTTTCAATGCTAAATCCATTTCATGAAACTCTTCATAGAGACCTGGAGGGGCTGGTGCTAGCACAGGATCAGACAGGAACAGAAAGGGAGAAGGCAGTCAGGATTCAGAGCAACCAGCATGCCCTCCAACCATCACTGCTACCTGCCACCCACCAAGCGCCAGATCGTGACCCTCGCCCCACATAGCCAAGCTAGGAGACCCTTCACAAAGAGGTCTTCAAACAGAAGAGCACACTATGTATTAGAAAAAACAGAGGAGACAGGGTCCAGTCTGGCTTTGTGGCTATGTCTGAGTCCAGATTTGGAGATCAGAAACAGCTCATGAGACTATTAATGCTTTTAGGAAGGGAGGAAGCCTTCCTTTTGTAGAAGGTTCCATTCTGAGGCAGCCTCCAGAATGTAATAAATCTGATGCAGTGAAAATAAAGGACACGCTATTCAGTGTCATGCTCCACAGCAACTCTCCCTGGTCTGTGCCCAGTCCTGTGCATGGGGCTTTCTCTCATACTGCTCTATAGGCAGGTTTAATCATTACCTTGAGAAAATGAGGCCTTCTGAAGTCAGGAAGTGTCTTACCTGGCATGCTTGCTAGACCTGAGTCTAAGGTCCTACCGAAGGATGAATGATGATGAAAATGAAGAGGTCCAGGCAGTCCCTGTCTCGATGAGAAGCTATGTAGCATCCCAGGAAATCTAACTATAGAAAGATTGATAAGTGCCTCACCTGTGGATAAAGCGTCACCCTGGAACGCTGAGGTCGCTGATTCAAGACCCTGGGCTTGTCTGGTTAAAGCACATATGGGAGTTGATGTTTCCTGCGCCTCTCTCTCTCTCCCCCACCCCCACTCCTCTAAAAATAAATAAATAAAATCTAAAAAAAAATGTTGACTGCTGCGGTCTTCTCTCAATCAGTGTCATGGGTCCTCACAACCACCTCAGAGAGGGATGTAGGGAGGGCAGATGGCTCCCTTCCCTGAACCAACCACTCTGAGAGCCTCCCCACCACAGCCAGGAGAAATTGAAAGCTGGGACCCTCCCTGCTGGGATATCAGCCACCGCAATGTAGTGCTCCCCAAACTAACTTGTTTTGTGAAGCTTCTTTTGTTAAGGAGAAAAGGTACTGCAGAGCTGCTTCCTAATCAGATACACCTGAACTTGAGTCCCAGCCCGGCCACCAGCCAGGTGAGCCAAGAAAGTCACTCTCCCCACAGCCAGGGCAGAGCCCAGTCAGTGGCCAGGGTCAAGGTTCTGTCAATCTCACTCCCCCTCCCTCTCATCCTTTGCTACCTTTCAGGAGTCTGGGCCCTTGGCCTCCCTGGGTATGATCTCTGAAGACAGCATGACCTGGGAATTGGAGAGATCTGGGTATGCATCCAGCTGGACAGGGACTGTGCCCCTATTGCTCAGGGAAGGCAATATCTGAATGCACCAGCATGCTTGGGCAGATGATGCTCCCTTGTGGGACTGGTATTCTAGGACCTGTATCAGCTAACTGTCACGCAGACCAGCTTTTGAGGCTATTAGGCCCTTACCTGAAGGAATGCTCCTGTGTCTGTTTTCTGGATAAAACAAAAAGAGAAGAGAGAGAGATACTGTTTGGGTGGTTTTGATAAATCTGAAGTGCTTAAGTTTAGTCTTGCTTCCCAAGCCCAGCACGACATAGGTGCAGTGAGCTTGCTGGGGTGGGAGTATTGGGAGACCTGGCCTCGGTTACCGCATTAATGAAATGAGATGCATCCGTGGGGACCCTGGGAGTCGGCATGGCAAGGTTAGGGGTTTGGTTGGGATATGTGGGACTTGAGGAGAACACTGGGTCAGAGCTCTGCTGCCACAGAGGCCTGGAGCCCACTCACACACCCACCATTCTCTATGGGCTTCTCAGCAACCTGAGACTGTTCTTGGCCTTCAGGTTTGGTGACCACCATGGAAGTGAGAGGGGTGACAAAGCTGTAGTTGAGTGACAAGCCCAGAGCTTGGATCTCCAAAGCCTGCTTCTCAGCATCTGACGCAGACACCCTGCAAGTTAAGAGCATAAGACTCATCAGGTCCCTGGGTGCCTAGTTTGAGTCTCCCTCCCTTCCAGACCCTTGGAGGGAGGACTGGTTATTGCTGGGAAAGTCTGGGCACAGACACAACACCATGACCCCCTCTCTCCTTGCCTTGGAGGTGCCCCATGCCAACTGTCCGCCCCACCCATGAAGAACTAGGGGAGGTTCTGAAGCCACGTGTGGCCACCCCAGTGGACCCTCGGGGGTAAGGGCCACCCACATTTTCTCCAGCAGTTGCTGAATGGTCAGGTATGCCCAGAGTCTCTCCATGAAGCCATGGAAGATGTACTTGGGGCTCCGGAATTCCTCCTCCTGCTCTGCCACCCTGGACTCCATTTGGAAGGTGACGTTCTGCATGAGCTGGAAAGAGGGGCGCAGCTAGGACAGGAGCAGTGAGGGCCTGATGCCCACACTCGGCCTGGCACTTCCGAGCACTTCCGTGAGAAACCTGGGTAGAGCTGGGGCAGGTCCCAAGCATTGGCTGTGAGGACTGCATTTCCTTAGAGTGGGGAACAGGGAGGGAGTTTCCGGGTATGAGGGGCTCAGCCACAGAACCCCCAAGGATGAGAAGGAGGTGGAGAGAAAAGGTAGAAACGATTGCAGGTGCAACATGGCAGGTGCAGAGCCAGGAGCTCAGATCAGCTGGAGCTTTTGCGGAGAAGGAAAATAAGGGTGGGGTGGGACCCCGGGCCAGCGCAGAAGCAGCGGCAAGTGTGGTTTAGGGCAGAAAGGCTCCCAGGCACAGCCCACACTCATCCCAAAGATGGAGAATTCTGGGGGCAGAGAGGGAAGTGTCTTCCCCAGCAGTCAGTGGCAGTGTTGGGATCAGAAACAGGTGTCATGAACCTGATAGGGTTTGGGGCCCCATCTACCCCAAAAAGCTGTCCCCTTGACCAAGCTGGTGCCCTCTGTTGGGACCGGGCACTGTGCAGTGGCAACAGCAAGGCATGTGCCCAAGTTCTGGGTGGATTGCTGCTTCCTTCCCCAGAGTGGGGCCTTCTGGTCTCAGACTGACCGGGCCAGCAGCCCGGGAAATGGGGCCTGAGGGCAGGGGAACCCCAGCCCTCTCTTGTCACAACACCCACAGCAGCTGAAGGCCGTTATAATAAGGGTCAGGTCCTGTCCCTGCTGATGGGACCACCCTCCTCTCTCTTACCAGGGCTGGGCCTCCCAAACCTTTGTCACGTGCAGGTCTCCTGCACAAACTCTGTCCTATCCACACATACAGTTATTTGTTTGATGGGTTTTCCTTAAATGAACTTTAAACAGACTAACACTCTTCACTTGGCCTTGTCCTAAGGAATGATACCTGTGAAATCTTAGGTCTGGGGTTTGAGTTATATTTTTCAGAAGACACATTAAAATAAATACATAATTACTAAAACAAAGATGTTTATGAACTCCCCCGAGTCACCTTGGGTTCCGCACTCTGGGAACTCCTGGACTCCAGGATAGTGTGAGCTGCTAACATGTATGAAATGTTTACTCTGGGTCAGAAGTTAAGTTAATCCCCATAGCAGTCTTACAGCATGGGTAAGGTGACTGGTTCTCATTTCTACACAGGAGGAAACTAGGCACAGGAGATTAGGTGACTCCCCTGGCCTTCCCTGCTGGAGGTGGCAGAGGGGTTTGAAGCCAGGTAGGATGCACTGCCCATCATGACACTTGGCTACTTCTTCTGAGACCTGGCCCTGGGCCCACCATGCCTGCTTGCTTTGTCCACCTGCTATTATCCCCATACATCCTGCCCATCTGCCATGCAAACCTAAAACATTCCTCCATCACCAACTGCCTCTGTCACCCTCTACTCATCCCATCGTCTCAGCTGAGCCTCCTCCAGGAAGCCCTCCCTGATCCCCAGGCCAGGTTGAGGCTCCTGTGCAGCTCTCTCATGTCCCTGGGTTTATCCTCTCAGGGACACTAGGCTGCCGGTCCTTGTTTGTGTGATGATTTACCCATACTGTCTCTCTCAAGAGGGCAGTACCCCTAGGGCCTGTAGAAGGATCTGGAGTAGGGCAGGTGCTCAGTTCTCTCTGGGGAATGAGAGGGCCTCCTTTAGCACAGAGGCAGGAAGGACAGGGCAAGGACAGGGCACCATGTGGGGAGCCTGCTCACCTGTAAAGTGGGAGCAGCCCTCCCTGCCTCACGGCAACCTCAGAGGTCTGGGGTGAGGCTGGGAGGGGAGGCCCAGCACCCAGTGCCTCAGGCGCAGCAGCAGCACAGACTGACTCCGGAGCGCCTACCACGTGCAGGCAAGCACGGCTGCTTTCAGGGAATCAGTATGATCTCACTGAAGCTCCACCGCCAGCCCGTGCAGGGGGACTGATATCATCCGCCAGTGGCAGGAAGCCCTTTCTAACTTGCTCAAGGTCAGTCAGCATGAGTCTGGCAGGGCTGGGGCTCGAATTCAGCCCCTCTGAACGCCTGCTCCAGTTGCCCTTCCCCTCCAGGACGGCTGACCACACACACTCACCAGCTGCCCGGTGACTGTGGCTGAGAGCACATCAGGGTTCTGGTCTTGGAGCTTCCCGGACACCACCATCTCAGAGCCCTCGAAGAGCAGCTGGAAGTTGTCCTGCGTGACCTCCTCAACGGTGTTGCTTGGGTACTCGAAGGCCACGTTTGTCAGCAATGGGTTGGCCACCTCCAGGTAGAAGTCCTGCAGGGTGGGGGGAGTGGCATGAGGGCTGGGCAGGGTCTGCCCACCTTTCTGAGCCAGGCTTCACTCACGCTGTTCCCAGGGACAGGCTGGCACCTGAAGCTGCAGGGCGGAGTCTGAGTCTTCATAGATGCGCCGAGCCAGGCCGCCATTCTCCAGGGCCAGCTTCTCCAGGAAGGGGTAGCTCACATCAAAGCCGAAGCCCAGGCAGAAGAGGCTGTACTTGCCATTTATGGCATCCTTCACGTTCTTCTGGATTCTCGTGGGGCTGGTCTCCCCTGGACCCAGTGGTTTGGGACGGGGGTGAGAAAACAGTGATTTGCCCAAGGGATATTTTTGGAATCTGAGAGTCAGAGGGGCCTTAGGGACCCTCTCCCTTCCCCAGGTCCCACAGCAAGCCAGGATGGAGCCCCAGCTGCTCCCTCTGGGCAGTGCCCTCACCCACGGTGGGGTCACCATCAGTGAGGAGGAGCAGGAGGGAGACGCTTCCTGGGAGCAGCAGTTCCTCCCGGTTGGCTTTCTCCAGCAGCTGCACAGCCATCAGCATCGCATCGTTGATATTGGTCCCTGAGGGGCACACACTCTCAGGACGGCTCCCGGGCGGGCTCAGTGTCACCCTGCAGGGCTACAGTGGTGCTCACCTCCCTGGGCGTGGATACTGGCAGCATAGCTCTTGGCCTCCTCCACATTCTTGGCGGAAGCTGGCACCAGCGATGGCTTCCACTGGGTTGCTTCATTGCTGAAGCTGATGAGGTTGAACTGATCTTTGGGGCTCAGGTCATCCAGGATCTTGATTAGGGCTTCCCGGGTCTGGTCAGGGGAACGGGAGACAAGGTGGGTATCTCAGTGGGGCCCCCTTGGGGTTCATGTGCCATTGAGCCGCACCCCTAGGCCCAGCCTGGAGGGGCAGGACCAGCCCATACTCGGACCAACCTTTCCCCTAAGAGCCCCCAAACCAGGAAGGTGGAGGAGGAGGAGGGTCTGTCTCTTGGACCAGAGATGACAGTATGAGGCATCTGAGAGTTTTTAGGGCGCCACCCTGGCCCTGGCGACCCACCTGCTGGATTTTCTTGCCGTCCATGGAACCACTCTTGTCAATGACAAAGATCACATTCTTGGGTATCGTGGGCAGGCCCGTGGGGGCAAAATAGTGCACAAAGTAGCCATTCTCAATCTGTGACCAGAGTGAGATGCACCTCAGGAGATGAGAGCTGTAGTCCGGCCCTGCCCCGCTCCCACCCAGCCTCCTCACCCCAAACCCTTGGGTTCCCATGCTCTGTTTATTTCAGCCCCTTCCTAAATCCTCACCACCCTTTAGGACTCAGTCTAGCCACTTCCCTGCTCATGCATGATCCACTAGAACTCTAACTCTACTTTATCTCCTATTTGCATATTTTAGGCAGTTTATACTGAAATGCTTAGACATAATAAACCTGAGCTCCATCAAAAGAATGAAGACTCCAATAACAAGGTCCATCGAAAGAATAAAGGAAAAGCACAATGATACCAAAACTTCTGTGAAAAACACTATTGCAACTGAACATAAAACTGATCCATGAGCCTCCTGGCAGCCAAGGTAACAAGGGAAGCCCTACAGGGCAGTTCTTTAGCAGAGATGAAATGTTTTTGCCTCTGAAAGGGAATTCTTTCAGGGACAGCATAACTAAACTGCTTATTTTCTATGTTGACCTTGGTGCACACCGATAAGCAGGAGCAGTTGTGTTTTTTTTGCCTTTTCTTCTAGAACGCTCAGGTTCTTGAGGATGGACGGGTTTCCTGGTGACTCTGCTCTCCCCTGGAGTCTACACACCTGAATGGAACCTCCAGAGAGTGTCCGGTTCACATCATAGCGGACAATGAAGTCGCCATCCACGACTGTGTCCTGTTGCTCTGGAGAATTCTGTTGCTGGGAGAGCGTTGGCTTGAATCGGATGTGAGCCTGGAGAGATGACTACGTTAAAGTTGAGAGGAGCAGCAAGTCCATACCAACAACACCCCTCACCGGGTCTGAAGTGAGGATTCCAGGACTTTCTCTTGGGCTGCGCTGTCATACAGACTGCCTCCGTACAGCAAATGGGGTGTGAGCGTGAGGCCCCTGCTCCTAGCATTGTGCAAGCATAGGCTGGGCTCAGGATGTATGTGTATGGCTCAGCTCTCTCCTCCTGTCCCCCTGGTCCCGGGACCCCAGAGCAGTCACCTCTCCAAGCTCTTCTCCCCTATCTCAGTCCTCAAACCAGCACCCACAGTCCTCCTCTCCCGATCTGCTACATGTCAGCACAGACACAGAGATGCTACAAGTCTGCTTAGCTCACAGATTCTGCCCAATTGTCCACTCTCTGGAAATCCAGGCTCATAGGGCTGGCCTGAAGACAGGCCCCTTGCTACCCCTACCCACACACCTTGGTCTCGTTCTGTGAGGTGGTGAGGGCATTTGCCAGTTCGTTGGTCATGAAGGTGCTCTCTGTCTCCAGAAAACTGATTCCCTGAGGCTCGAAGATGTGAATATCCATCTAGAAGCAAGAAGCGTGTCACTGGGTCTCACAGGAAACAGGGAAGAGGGGCCGCCCTCAGCAGCACAGCTATCATCTAGGAGGGTTCTTGGGAGGGGCGGTACTGGGTACCTGCAGATGCTTGACCAGCTGCTGGGGCCGGACTTTCAGCAGCAGCTCATATACTCCTAGATGCCGCTTCAGCAACTCCTCATACACCAGCTCGAAGGTGACCTTGCCAGCAGGAGCCACACTGACCGATACTTGAAACTGCTCCATCTTTCTCCCAGTCACCCTGGGGGAGGAGGGCATCAGGTCTGCCCCTCCAGACCAGATGGGGTATGGACACTGGATGCAGGAACAGGGCTAAAGGGCTAAAGGCAGGGGCAGCTTCGGCCCGCTCTCCCACCACAGTCCCCCGCCACCCCTTGGGCTCACTTGACGAGGCCAGCGCTCTCTCCCCTGGCCACAGCCGCACTGTACTGTTCCTGAGCTGCGTCCTTCTCCTTGATGTTCCCTGGGTAGGTCACACCATCGATGATCCTGAGGCAGGAGAGCAGGTATTGTTGAGAGACTGGTGGGGCGGCCCATTCTAATCCCACCTCCTCCAGAGAGCCTCTCTGGGGCTTGGTGTGCCTCTTGATAGAGTGACTCCTACCTTTACTGGATCCCACCTGTTTATTATGCACCTACTGTGTACAAGACTGCAGGAACCTGGGTAGGGGCAGAGGGTCTCTGCCAGGTATGCCAGGCTTCCATCTACCCCGAGGCATGCAGAGTGTAAGTAAATATCCGTTCTACCAAATGAACAGGGGAGGGAGGTAGCAGAGTAGGCAGGACTGAGCTAAGTCCTGGCCTCTCTTCTCCCATCCAGTCTGGCCCCACATTCCAATTGCCCCTCCACCTCATAGACTGTTCCCAGGGGAACAGGTCAGCCATCAGCGAGAGCTTTCTGAGCTGTGTTTGCACCCAGCCCTGTGTCCATGGCAGACTGAGGAGCAGGGAGATGCCAGGCTCCCGGGCCAGTGGGAGACAGGGCTTACAGCGCTGAACCCTCTGCCCAGCAGCTCAGGGCAGGGCATGCTGCAGACAGGCTGGCCTCTGCAAAAGTAGGCTTTGCACACGTGTTGGACGGGACTCCAAGGGGTGTGGACACAATCCTAGTGGCCTCTCTTTGGGACAGAGAGAACTGCTTTGGGCTGTTCCTCTGGAGGAAAAGGGCTGCCCTAGGGCCTCTTTGTTGGGTGAGTAGGGATAGGGCAGGCAAATAAGCCTGCTCCAGTTGGGCGTGTTGTGAAAGGGTGGGAGTGTGCAGAGGTAGGTGGAAGGGGCAGCCAGGACTTCAGGGTGGAGTGCTCCTCCTTCCCACCATCCTGACCTTCCTGGTCATAATTGAACTCTGCGCTAGGGGCAGGGCTGGTGCATGGGCCGCAGGGCTCCTCTTCCCAAATGCCCACTTGGGGTCCCAGCCAGGCCAGGGAGCAGGATACCCTGCCCCCCCAATTCCCTATCTCAGGCAGCAACAGGATCTGGGCCCAGAAAGGGACGCAAGTCCTGGGCTCTCAGCATATGCACTGGGCCTGGGTCTTTGCAATCTGGTGGCCTTTGCACCCGTGTGGGGGGCTGGGTGCACGCTGTGAAGGTCATGCTGCGAGCTGGGCAACATGGGCCCTGGCTCCGATGGGAGAGGGAGGAGCCAACCACAGGGATCCAGCCCTGCTGCAGTTTCTCAGAGGGCTCAGGGTACATTGGGGAGCCTGTCTAAGGCATGCTCATTCTCTGCTTCACCATCACCCTCCGTGAGTTTCAGGGTTCAGCCTCTCTCTGGCCTGTCCGCACTGCCTCTCCTTTGGGGAAAGGGACAGAGTTCTCTTGTAATTAGCAAACATTGCAAAACGGAGTTGGGGAGGATGGGGGAGGACAGGAGAGGACAAGGTAAGGGTCATCATTAGCTCACAGAGTCCACAGAAACCCTGGGGGCCTCTCAGCATGTCACTGACCCACAGCAGAAATCCCTTTTCTGTAGTAACCCAGTTAGGGGTGGGGGGACTAGCCTGGCTTAGAACTTCCAGTGACAAGGAGGTCCCCCACCTCAAGGTATGGCTCCACTGTGGTGCAGTCCAGGAGTTAGGAAGCTTTCTGTATTCTGAGCTGGAATCTCCCTTTTGGTGATACCCTCCTGCCTGGGCCTGGCCTCAGTATGTCTCAAAGGCAAAATGCTGTGGTTCTCCACCAGACACCTGGGTAGCACTTAGGAACAGATGGATGGAGGAATGGAGGAATAAAGGGATAATGAAGGGAAGGATGGATGGATGAAGGGATGGAGGGACAGATGGAATAATGGATTGAGGGACGGATGGAGGGGCAGATGGAGACATGGAGAGATCATGGGAGTGGGGGATGAGGGAGAGGTGGAAACACCTCTAAGAATGCAGAGTTCCTGGGTAAAGCCATATTGCCTACAGGTGGAGTGCACGTACCTCACATCAGGAGAAGGTCCTTCTCTTCCTGAGGGACATGGGGATGGGGTGGCAGTGCCGGGTAGGGGTGGGGGGACAAGGAGGTGAGCAGGAAGGCACCTACATAGAGAAGTTGGTGATAAAGGCTTTCTTGGGCAGCTCCATCTGGAAGACAGCTTCCTGCATAGTGTCAGCTCTATTGACCACTCTGCTGGTGACGACCGTGTGGGCAAATCGGGATGAGACCTTGGAGTCCACATTGAGGCTGTAGATGTCGATGACATTCTGGACCAGTGAAGGAGGGGTGAGACTGTTTCAACGCCAGCCCAGCGTGCGGCAACACTTTTCCAGAGTGGGTCCTGACCTTGGTCTCAAACTAAGCCCTGGCCCCCAACCCCAACTGAGTGACTGACCAGGCCTCAGGCTAAACCTCGTGAAGCATTTCATATGAGAACCTTCTTCTCAACTAAGAGGCCGCTGTGTGCTTCATTCCCCACCTTATAGTGTCACGGGCAGGGACCCCTCTCTCACCACGCAGGGGGTGGTTGAGCCTGAGCCCCAGTGTTTCTGGGAGGGAATTCTTCCTTATCTTGGCCCTGGTGGGATCAGGAAGCTTAGGCTTAGCTCTGCCCACTGAGAGGGCAGCAAACAAGTTCTTTGATTTCTGGTGACCTTAGCCTCCATGGAAATTGGGGAAAACAGCTCCTGCCAGTCTCCCACCAGGGGCCTACAGGAGCCGGGAGAATCTGGTCCAGTCTCTAAGATCTGGGAATCCTCTCCTTTGCCCCCTTTCTCTGCAGCCAGGGACCTCTCCAGTTGCCCTGCCTATGCCCACAGGTCACTGCCCAGGCATATGCTCTTCAACTCAGGTCTAAGGTTCCTCTGTGCACACAGAAGGAGCTGTACACACCTCCTGACTGCCCGCATACAGCACACTGTGTACACACCAGCTCTGTTCACCTGCACACACAGCTTAGCACAGAGGTGGCCAAGTAGCTTGTATACCCATGTGAGTGTCTGCTCTGTGCCAGTGTGCCACTGTACTAAGCACTTTATAGTGTTATAAATTTCATCTCCACAACAAACCTACAAACAGGGAAGTGAGAAAGAGGAAGCTTAACTTCCCTGAGGTCATTCAGGCTGGGGGAGGGAGACCTGGGCTCACAAAGCCCACTCCCACCCATCCCACCCACTACCGGCCTCCAGGGGCAACTTGCTCAACAGTAATTCCTGACCTGGAACATGGGAATAAGATCACCCTTCTATCAAATGGGAAAGTGTCCATTTTGCCAGGCTTCCATCTGCCCCGAGGCATGCAGAGTGTAAGTAAATATCCGTTCTACTAAATGAACAGGGGAGGGAGGTAGCAGAGTAGGCAGGACTGAGCTAAGTCCTGGCCTCTCTTCTCCCATCCAGTCTGGCCCCACATTCCAATTGCCCCTCCACCTCATAGACTGTTCCCAGAGGAACAGGTCAGCCATCAGAGAGAGCTTTCTGAGCTGTGTTTACACCCAGCCCTGTGTCCATGGCAGACTGAGGAGCAGGGAGATGCCATTACGCCCTCAGGGCCGTGCCTGGTGGACAGTCGGCGCCCTTCCTTTGCACGCACGCTGGTCCACGCTCACTTGTACTCACATGCTCACACATACACAGGCTCTCCTCCACTCACTCACCAGCTTGCACCAGCCACACTCAGGTGCCCGTGGCAGCTGCTACCTTTTGGGCAGGGGTGGTCTGGAGGACAGCCGGCAGTGAGAGCAGGACCAGCATGACACCACAGGCATGGGCAGCAGCTGGGGTCTTCATTTTGGCTCCAGTGCCTGGCAGGCTGCTTCTGAGAGGAAGTGGGGAATGAGTTAGTAACTAGCTTGCTGCTCCGCCCCTGTGGGGGCGGGTTCTGGGAAATGGGGATCTACAAGCCAAAACTTGCAGTAGCCTCAGATAAGAAGGCAAACTGCCAGTGTCCTGTGAGGACAGGAACATGTACAGTAAGTCCTCGATGTCATCACTGTTAGGTTCTTGGAAACTGCAACAGTAAGTGAAATGATGTACATTTTACCTGAGGCTAATTGATATAAATGAGTTCAGTTACTATGGCATATTTCTGATCACAAAAACATTACCAAACTTTTAAATAAAAATTCAAACACTTCTAGCCAGACCTGTGGTGGCCCAGTGGGTGGGGCATCAACCTGGAATGCTGAGGTCACCGGTTCAAAACCCTGGGCTTGCCTGGTCAAGGCACACACAAGAAGCAACTATTAGAGTTGATGCTTCCTGCTCCTATACCCCTCACCCCCATTTTCTCCCTCTCTTAAAAAAAACAAAACGCTTCCCATATTAAACATTGAAATAAATGTGAACTATACTTATATTTAAGAAAGATTAATAAAAACAAGTAAGATCATGCTTTCCCAACTTGCTTATTCCAGCTCAGGGTTGCGAGTGGCTCAAAGCCTCTGCCAGCAGTCCAGATATAAGATGGGACCCCAACCTAGACAAGATACTCTTCCATTGAAGATCGCACTCTCACACACACACACTAAACTGGGACACTGTTGACACCAGTTCACCTCACATGCGCATCTTTGGGATGGGGGGAATTGGAGGACATAATAAACCCTGAGGACATGGAGAGAATTTGTAAGCTCCTCATGGTGGTCTCACCCAGGAATCAAATTTTTTTCTCATCAACATTATAACTGGCCCTGGTTGGCTGGTTCAGTGGTAGAGCATTAGCCCAGCGTGTGGACGTCCCAGGTTCAATTCCCCATCCGGGCACTCAGGAGAAGAGCCCTTCTGCTTCTCTACCCTTCCCCCCTCTCGCTTCTCTCTCTCTCTCTTCCCCTCCTGCAACAATAGCTCGATTGGAGCAAGTTGGCCTCAGGCACTGAGGATGGCTCCATGGCCTCCACCTAAGGTGCTAAGAAGAGCTCAGTTGCTGAGCAATGAAGCAATGCACCGGATGGGCAGAGCATCACCCTCTAGTGAGCTTGCCGGGTGGATCCCAGTCAGGGCACATGTGGGAGTCTGTCTCTGCCTCCCCTCCTCTCACTGAATTTAAAAACAAACAAAAAACCATTATAAGCAAAAGAGGTTGAATGAAATGATGTTATTTAAGGACCTGCTATACTGAGAAAAGGCAACCTCAGGAGGGAGCTGTGTACTGGTGACCCTTTGGAAAGATCTAGAACAGTGGTTCTTAACCTGAACTCTATCGAACCCTAGGGGTTCGATGAGTCGGTCTCAGGGGTTCGGAGAAGCCTCTGCCATGGAGGCCAGAATAAAGTAATACCGTAATTTGTTGTGAGTTCATGCACTTTGTTGGTTTTGTTCTTTGAGCAAGGTGATGTTCATGCACGGCTCATTTTGTGCACCAGTAAAAAAACATATACCTATGTCTTGAATTTGGGAAACAAAATCATATTTTATTTATCACTAAAGAAGGGTTTGGTGAATGCACATATGAAACTGGTGGGTTCGGGCCTGACCAGGTGGTGGCGCAATGGATAGAGCGTCAGACTGGGATGTGGGGGGACCCAGGTTCAAGACCCCGAGCTCGCCAGTTTGAGCGCGGGCCATCTGGCTTGAGCAAAAGCTCACCAGCTTGGACCCAAGGTAGCTGGCTCCAGCAAGGGGTTGCTCGGTCTGCTGAAGGCCTGCGGTCAGGGCACATGTGAGAAAGCAATCAATGAACAACTTTGGTGTTGCAGTGGCAACGAGAAACTAATGATTGATGCTTCTCACCTCTCTCCGTTCCTGTCTGTCTGTCCCTATCTATCCCTCTCTCTGTCCCTCTAAAAAAAAAAAAAAAGAAAGAAACTGGTGGGTTCGGTACCTCAAAAAAGGTTAAGAACCAGTGATCTAGAACCTTCCCAGGTCAGCGCCACCTGTCACACCAGTCTATCAACAAGCTCTCTAGGGCTGGAGACACAACAATGAACCAGTCCACTCTCCATAAGGGGAAACAGACAGATGCCTGGGAAGAGGGCTGGGAGCAGCTTCCAGGAGGAAGGAGGCTGCAGGCCAGGTCAGCGTGACTGGCAGTGGGGCCCTAAAAGCACTGATCTCCTCTTGGGGTGTCTGAGTGGGGCAAGATATGCTGGGACCAAGGCAGGATGGATCCGTCTTATTTCTGGGGAAAGTCTGGCCCAGGAGACCTCTTCTCTCTTGGGGCCCCAGACCCCATTAATTTAGCCACGGCTCTCGGTTCAACTCCAGTAAGACCCCTGATGAAAACTTTGGCAATACAAACCAAAAGCCATAAAGATGCCCACACCTTGTGGCCCAGAGGCCTCCGCAGGGGAATTTACTGAGAGGAAAGTGTGGAACAGAAGAGAAAGCACAGCCCCTGAGGGCGGCAATTCACTGTGGTGGCGTATGCACTCAGGTGGCCTACATGGAGGTCAGCTGTGCCAAGGGAGTCCATGAATCAAGGCTCGAGTGAGAAAGGGGAGACCGCTGACCTCAGTACATCAAGGAAGTGTGCCCTTGTCATGAGCCCAAACCCATGGCAGGGTGGCCCCAGGACCTGGGGTGGGATTACGGACAACTTTGTTCAATTCTCCTTTAATAAAGCTAAAATGCTCTTGAAACAAATAATAATGAAGTGAATAAATAATAGGGGATCCAGACGCACTTGGTGCTGTGTCTCTGGGAAAGCCCAGCTCCCAAGTCAGCGGCCACAGATTGGGATGCCTATGAAAAGGTGGCCAGGTACCAATCCTGGGTTGGGGAAGGACCTGTGACACTAGCTCTGGGGGGAGGCAGTCATCTTGGGGGCCTACTCAGGACCCTGGGCAGTGATTGGCCAGCAGAGAGCTGGGAAGGGGTCTTCTGCATTAACTCTGCCTTGGCCCTGGGGGAAGGGCATCATGGACTTTGGAGCTGTCTGTGGCTACAGTACAAGCTCCCCTTTCTTCTCCTGACTATGGCCAGAAGCCGCATCTCTGTGTAGCTACACTGCTTGCCCTTTGGCTCTGATATGATTGGGATTACACAGGGGACATACCGCTTCAGCAATCTGGGGAAAGAGCCTCCCCAAGGAGCCCAGTGAGCAGGCCCAGGCACAGGCCCCACAGGTCTGCTCTCTTGGGGCTCAGAACACAGGCCCAGCCTGGGAACCACTATATAAGGAGACGAGGAATGTGGGAAAGGCTCCGAGCAGTCAGCTCTTCCTGCCCAAAGACAGGCAAGGCTTCCCTGCAGAAACAGCCCTGAGCCAGGCACTGCAAACCCAGGCCCTGCCAATCCAGCCCTGGACTGTCAGTGGTCTTGCTGTCACAGCTGGATAGGCCTCTGTAGTCCCCTGAATCTGAGCTCCATACACATATTGAGGCCTGAGGAGGAAAGGATCTAACAGGAGCCCAGAACCTGGTGTTCCTTCCCATGGCTTAGGCAGAACTGTGGGAGTGGCTAGGAGGCAGCTGAAGTTTGGGAGATGGGGAGCAGCTCAGGAAGCAGACTGACACTGGCCACAGAAACCTTGACATGGCTTTGTTTGAGGGATGCAAGATAGCAAGGAGGCAGTATAGCAAGGGTGTAGGGGGAGGGGCCCGTGAGGTCTCTGGCTTCTACAGAGCCTTTGGGTCCTTAGAAACATCGCAGTGGCTTCTGGGGAAGAAGGGGGAGCTCCATGCCCCAACCCGCTTCACTCTGAGTAGTGTCACTGTGGTCAGTTTTATGCAATAGGCTCCAGCAACTTCTCAACTCTCTTGTCATATACAAGGGAAACAGCCTCAGAAGAGAAGAGATGGTTTAAAGCCACACAGGTCAGCACCAGATCTCCATATCCAAGGCTCTTTCTAGTAGGTAGCAGTGGCCATAATAACACTTCATTATCCTCTGACCCTCTCAAAAGACATGAAGGGTACAGAATATGTCCCAGACCCCACCCTGCCACCCATCCCCTGTACTTAGGGATCATGGCCAGTGACCAACCAACAGCCTCCAAATGCGGGGGCCGCTTGGACATCCTCTTTATTGGTGTTTCCCAGGGGCTGCTGGTGTAGAGTCCCTGGGCTGAGGGGCCAGGGCTGTGGGGGAAGGGCGGCAGTCCCAGAGGCAACAGGTGAGCAGGGGAGCTCTGGCACAGAGTTTCGGGAAAGACTCCTGCAGACACCTAGTTGCTGGCAGTGCCAAGGAGTGGGGCGCACTTCTCAGCCAAAGACGCTTTTGGCAGGTCCAGCTTTGGGCTTCTCAAAGACGGTCTCAGTGCCGGTCCGGGTGCGGCTGAACACGGATGGGGCAGCGGTGCCAGCTTGTTCTGTGCCGAGGATGGAGAGATGTGCTCAGGGGCCCAGCCAGCTTCCTAGGGAGCGAAGGTCCCTTTGTGGGGAGCCACCCCAGGAGCCCAGGAGCTCTGGACTCTTAGGGAGGGCACAAAGGACCTCCTCCCCACATCCTGCCCCCTTCCACTTACACACATCTGCACCCCTCCTTCCCCAGCACCCTGAGAACACTCACCACATTCCTGCATGACCTGGTAGGTTTTGGACTTGATTGCCTGGTTCTTGGCCAGGTTCCCTCGAGCCCCCTTCAGGTCTTCCTCCTTCACTGAGGGGCGCTTCTTCCTGATGGGGTCTTCCTGAGTGCCAGCCTTGGAAAGCCCAGAGTCCCATGGTATATAACCTGAGGCCTTCAGGCTGAAATCCCTCTCCTCTGCTCACTGAACTGAAGCCAATTCCAGGCCCCATTCTTCTAGGAAGCCTTCCTGACTATACATCACACCCTGAGCCTCCACCCCGAGTCTCTGCCCTTTCCCATAGACTGGGAGCTCTGGGGCTGTAGCTGCTGCGGCCTCACACTGCCTGTCTGCCTGGCCAAGCTCAAGCTTGGGCGTAATGGGCAAAGGGGACAGAGACTGGCTTTGAGGCTGAATCACAAGGCTTTTGGTGAATACCAAGACCTGCTCTCTGAGTGGTGCCAGGGGGTCCCTTAGGCATTGCCACTCTCTTCCCAAACTGCCAGAATTCACCTGGTGGGCTTTGGGGTAGGAATGGGTTAGAGGATTCAGGTGCTTCTACAGTCACAGTCCAAAGTCGGCATCCACCCATGCAGCAGGCAGTAAAGACAACCCTCCCCTTAGCAGGCTGGTCTGTCTGTCCCCCCAGAGCCGGGGATATCCAGACTCAGTGCCTACTCTCTCCTAATACCCCAGGTGTCCAGAAGTCCAAGGTCTTGCTTTTTCCTAAGCCATACAGGCAGGTGCGGACTCCCCAGTCCCTGAGCCAGAGCTGGGCTCCTAGGATAACACATTACATCCTTGCACAGAGATACATCCTACTGGAGACACAGTGGACATAGAGTTGTACACACACACACACACCCCTACAAGTGGGCACAAGTTCCACAAACTAAGTCATACAAGCAGTTTCTCCACACAAAAAGCACACGCAGAGATCTTGAAGTACCACACACACCTTCCTTACCCCTCCTAAAAAAACATGGAATACCACAAAGCTCAAGCTAAACAGAGACCCCTCAGGGTAAGCTCGGCAGAGGGCTCTCCTCCCCAAGCCCTGTTCTCCCAGGGGCTGCAGAGCCTCCTATGTTTACACCTGAAGCTCAGCTCAAGACACAGCTGCTAAAGATGATGGTGTCCAGCTGTCTGCCCACCCCCGACCTCTACCGCACCAACACGCCCATGCTGGGCCCTCTTACCTGGGACATGGTGGGTGGTGTCAGAACTGCTCTGAAGGCCGCTCTCTGGCAGGCAGTAGCTGGTCAGAGATCTGAGCAGTGCCCAGCCCTCCGGAGCTTATATAGTCTGCTTGCTGTTTGGGAAGTCACTCCCCCTGCTCCGACAGGCTCTCCGATGATTCAGGTCCACACAGCCATGGCTTCAGAGTTTATTCTCGGGAGATGATAGGGGTTCACCGAGCACTCCTGCCCAGGAGGCTGCAGTGCTAGTGACATAGACAGCTGGGGGACCCTGTGCCCTCAGGAACAGCTGCTCTACTTTCAAGCAGGAGGTCCTGGGACTGGCAGCGACTTGTGTGTTTATGAATGTAGGTTCTGGAATGTGTGTGTGGCAGTAGGAGCTATTCATCTGTGACAGCCCATCCCTGTGTGGAGCTGTCCCTGAGGAAGGCAGGGTCTGGAGCTACGCTGGACCACTTTGAGCTTGTTTATCTTTCTCTCTGGTTCCTTCCCTGGTTTCCAGAGGAAAGAGACTTTCCATTTTGCTCAGCAGCAGGGCCAGAGCTTCCAGTGTCTGCTTCTCTCCAGCTTTACTCACTGTGAGCTCCCTGGGCCCTCACGATGCACTCAGAGCACATGTGACCCCGGGTTCACAGGGGGAGAAACCGATGCCAGGGGAAGCCTGGAGAACTCTCCATCTGTGGTTCTGCTGATGCCCCTGTCCTCTGTCTGGTGCCCAGGGCACATTTAGCAAAGGAACAAAGAAGGCAGGGCATAAAGTGCCCAGGGAGAAACCACGCTTTGTGGTAAGGGTGAGCTGAAGGCAGGAAACAGCATGGAGGCTCTGACCGAGATAAGGTCACTGAAGGTCACCTGGCCTGAGGATACTTAGGTTGCTGAAAGAGGGTGGGAGAGATAGAAACCCATTGCAGGTACTGAGCTATAGAGAGAGGGACTGGCCCAAGCACTCCTGTAAAGGTCACTTAGTTCTTCAGGGCTAGATCCTAATACCCCTATCCTTGAAGGGAAGACCCCCTCCCCCCGGGCAGGACTCTAAGCCTGGGGCGGGTGTGGGCAGTAAATGTGATATTATTTTTATCCTTGAAGGCTCCAGGCAGACGGGACCCAACCAGGCACTGACATTTGGTTATCCCAAATGCCACCCCACTGCTGTCATACCTCAAGCCCAAGTCCCCTCCTGCCTGGTCCTAAGCCCAGAATGCCAATGCAAAGACCACCAGGCTCCCTCTGAGACAAGTGCTGACACGAGGAATGTCTTTGGATACCCGGGGCGTAAACCCAGGGTTGTGAACAGGGGCAAGAGGCTCTGAAGCAGGCCCGACCTGTGAGGGCCAGCTCCCGGGGTGAGTACCTCAGCACTGCCCCACAGCTGCGCTGCCCAGGGAGGCCTCTGTCTGCTATCCCGGCGCCTCCGGAACAGGATATGGGATGTTCACGCCTCAAACGCCACGTCCCAGCCGCACTTGCCCCTCGGGGAACGTATGGTAGCTTTACGCACACCAGAGGGAAGTGGAAATGGCACGAGCATGTCTGGTTTCCTCAGCAGGTTTTGGTCCCACATCTGCTATGAGGTAGTGCAGGTTATTCTTGCTGTTTCCTAGGAAGAGCCTTCCAACCCAGTGGGGACATTTTCTTGACCCCTACTAAGCTGTTTTAGCTCCAGAGAACACACACCAATAATCACAAAAGGGATGTTGTGTTTTTTTTTTAAAAAAAACTGTAGTAAGATGTCAAACTTTATTGTAAACCATTTTACAATGTGAGGACATCGTCTTCCCTTTCATTTCACAAATGCGTTTTTGTGAATCATAACATCGATTAAACACCCCCACCGGGCAGAGAGTGGAAGTAGGCCATGGTTTGCTCACATAGGTCTGACTTCTAATAAATTTCAGGAAAGAGAAATTAAATTAAACCAACCTGCCCACCCAGGAGCTCAAGGTGCTGACAAAGGTTGGAGCAGAAGTCCCTCACCGAGAACAAAGCCCCTTCAGCTGCCAACGTGTTTCAAAGGGTAAAACAGAACTCTTGCCTCCTAGTTGGAAGTGTGTGAAACTTCTAAAAGCAGTCCTACCCCCTACACGGTGGCTGCTCTGGGTGTTGGGAAGTTCCCAGCGCCACCTATGCTGGCCTGGCTGCAAAAAGGTCAGTGCGTTGCAGTGTGGAGGCAGAATGGGGGCCGGCCTGAGGTCCCGTCAGACAGCAGCTCTGGGTGGCAGCCTACAGGAGATGAGGGCTGCAGTCTGCACCATTCAGCTCTGACCGTTCTACCTCATCAGGTTAGGCCCACTAGCTACAAGAAACTTGCTCATGACCTTGACTTACAAGTTTCCATCCTAGTGGCTTGGCTAAGTATCAGACTTTGACAAGTGAGATGGACAATGTACAATGTCCAGCCAGTGTCCTATGGTTTCTCAAGCACAGTGATGCTTGCCATGTGGCTGAGTGAAGAGCTGCACCTCATAAGGCACCTTGGAGCAGGTGGCAAGGAAATTCACCTGGGGAGGGAGGACAGCTCGGGAAGAAGTCCTGACAAGCCCTCTGCATCTGCTCTCTCCGGGCAGTGCTCCACAGGAAAGATTCCTGTGATGCAGGACCACTCCCACGGTATATAAACTCCGTGTGTGTCTGCGTGGATGCACACACACTCAGGAGGAGGGTTAGACCAAATACGTGAGGCCACACTGTCCAGGCCCATAAAGCACAAAGCCCTGTATGATTAGACATCATCCCCTAGTTACCCAGCTACACAGCTGCAGCGCAGAGACTGAAGTCCTTACTGAAAGCACTGCTCACTCACAACCTTTGTTCCCCAAACCTACGACCCAGTGGGAGCTGGGATGAGCCATGAGATGAGCAGATCACCTGAGGCGTATACAACCCAGTTTCCATCTTTCACAGACTAAGCCTCCTCTACCCAATCTCTGGTTTGAACACATTAGGAGCTCAAGACCGAAAGTGAAGCTCTGGCTCTGAGCTAGCTCAGGAAGGGAGAAGAAACATCTGTGGGCGCAGGCTGCTTAAATCAAAATGAAGCAGGAGTGAAAGTAAGGAGAGGCAGCGATGCCACGATGGACTGATCAGTCCTGGTCTTCCCAAATGCCAATTGCCTAGTGGGAGACACCCACTAACACAGCCAGGGACAGAAGGGAGAAGAGCGCACACTGAGAGTGCACGCTACGTGAGAGGGATGGATTCCAATCTCACAGGAGGCACTGCCCCATCTCACCTCTTCTCTCCGGCCCCAGATGCCCAAAGGCAGAGTCACCTCCTATGGTAGCTGCGGGTCTCAGCTCCCCTCGGCCCCCTGGTTTGTGCATTCCTGGCGAAGATGGACTGAGAAGGCCTCCGCAAGGCTGGCCCCCATGTCCCAGACGGGTTAGAGGCAGAGGACAAGGCCTAGGATGCCTGGTGTAACAGCTAGGCTCACATGCCACAATTCAGATACAATCTTCTTAAGTGAAACTTGTTTTTATGTAGGTCTGTAAAGGTTCTGGGTGGCGTGGCCTCCCTTCTCCCCTCCGGCTCATATCTCTGCAGTATGGTATTCTGTTCCTAAACCCCCATGGCTGCCTCTGGCTGTGACTAAGTCCTGGGTTGTCTACCCTGCTGTCCCACAGCAGGGCAAGTGCCCAGTCAGCCCAGTCCACTGCCAGTCAGCAGACTCCCAAAGTGGCCTGTGCCCAGGCTAACTGGGGGCCACTCCCCAAGGAGGGGACAAAGCTTAGCAGTACCCTGTCTTGCCTGTGGATGCAGCCACCGACAGCCCTGGAGCATGTGAAAAACAGGATCATTTGGTCAGGCAGGAAGGAGTTCTCCACACTCTGTGCAAAATAAATGGACAAGGTAATGGGCCCAGGGCAGCCTGGCCTGCGGCTGGCTCTAAAGGCTGCACCAGTGGGAGGCCAGAAGGCCAAGACAACATTTTAAAACGCAGATTTGGAGGCTCTGAAGAAAGGCGGGAAACAAACAGGAGTGGCCTCATAGTCTCAATTTCTTTGGACACAAAGGTCTCGGCCTCTTTTCTTGGTAGCATTTAACTAAGACCTCCACCCTGCCAGCAGGAATGCCAAGGAGCTGCCGTGACATGCATGGGGACACTGGACCCTCCTGTGGCCCAGCTGCCTCCTGCTCAGGCCTGGCCTTTATAGAACCACTGGATTTGCTGACTTCAGAGAGGACCCATCTCCCATCCTACAAGGTTCACTATCTCATCTCATCGTAGATCACCTAACAGTATTCCAAATACAAAACTCTCAACTTTTTTCCTCCCACCAGTTCACATCCCACGGAAGGCAAACAAACCCATTTCTTTGGGGATTAAAAAGACTTTTAAATACAATAGTATGAAAATATAACTTAAAAATATAAAAGTCAACAGCATACGGAAGACTTAAAAAATCTATGTTTGCCCATTAGTCCCATAGGAAATAAACACATACTCAAAAAACATTAACACTGTGATAGCTCATAAAACTGGCTCTAGAAATCAATAGTTATAAAAGCCATTTCGAGTAAGAAAGCACTGTGGTTCCAACTTCATCAATGAGTGACTTTCAGCCCCGAATGTGTTACGCTTCCACTCCCCAAGGCCTGGGGAGAGGCTCTCCCACAGTGTGTGTGTGTGTGTGTGTGTGAGTTTCTTCCTCAATGCTACCCAGCCAGACACAGGACAGGGCCTCTGGGTCCCTCACAATACCGCTGGGACAACGAACAAACAAAACGCCTTGCTTGCATATTTGGTCAGTGTTTGTAGTGCAACTGAGTGGGGACCTCCAACGGCCACGGCCCCCTCGGCGCTGGCTCTCCCCCTCTCTCAGGTCACAGTCGTCTGGGAGTGGGCAGAGACGGCGAGAGGGTGGAGGTAGAAGAGGAGGGCAGAGAGAGGAGGGAAGCAATGATGCTGCACAGTGACCGGCGGTGGCCTGGCAGCAGGCTGGGCCCCCAACCTGCCCCCCACAGGAATGTGTCATACAGGCAGCCCGAAGCGGTGCTTCTTCTTCGCAGGCTTCAGGGGGGTCAGTCTGCGGAGGTCCTCCTCCACGTCGGACTCTTCCATCTCGTCATCGGCTGAGATAAGGATCTGAGGCAGTGGAGAGGCACGGCCCCGAGTCACTGCCAATGGTGCCTTCTTCCTCTGCCTTCCCTGGACCCCAGCACAGGGTGCAAGTCTCTCCGGGAGGCCTCAGTCTCATCTTTCTTTAGTAGAGCATGATGGGGACACCCCTTTCCAGAATGAGACAAGCTGGCTCACTCCAGACCCACCCATGGGCAACTGAAACCAGCCCTGAGTAAACCCGCCCTGCCCTCTGCTAGTGCACCCCCCTTCTCCAGCCCAGCTCCAGCTGGGACCAAACCTCTGTGAGAACTCAGCAGGGACTTGCAGTGCAAGGTCACCCTGGCAAAACAGCCCAATCTGTACACATGGAGTCACAGGCCCTGGAAGCTGCCTCAAATATAGCAAATGCAAAGTGAAAAGCCCCTTCCAGAAGAAAGAGAAAACATCTGTGGGGCACACAGAATGCAGGAGGACTTCAAAGCCCTGCTTTGAACCAACTCTGTAACTTCTGAATACAAACAGGCACTCTCTGCTTTATGAAACCCTGGAACGACTCGGTCATGCAGCCAGGGCACCCAGCACATCCACACTCATTCACTGCCCACCTGCCTGGCTCCTCAGACCTCTGAGCCTGAAGGAAGGGCTGGGACAGCCCAGGCCAGGATGGAGAGGCCCAACACACACCTTTGTGTGGGGGACTCATTCTACTCCCTGCAGGGGCAGACTTACCACTTCTCCCAGGCCACTCCCTTACAGGGCTTCTTGCCTCCAGTCTCGGCCCCCTGATCAAACACTCTTCAGCTCCCTACAGCCAGCAAGCATGCCCAGCTCCTTAGCCTGGATCACAAAGCACCTCACCCATCTGGCTCAGTCCTTATTTCTTATTATTCTGTCCTATCCTCTGGAATACATGCCGCTCCAGCCATAACAAATTTTATATCATTACCCAAACGCTAAATCATATGACCACAGTCACTCATGAGCAGCTGCTTCTGCCTGTAACACTGTCATTCACCTAACGTTCACTGAGCTCTTACAACAGGACGGGCCCCAGCCAGATTCTACAGCTTACACTCTGTCCTACCATCTATTCAGCTTTCAAAACTCAATCAGGATGCCCCAGAAGATAAACACATAGCCCCAGGGTCCTCACAGGGCTCTGTCAATGTCTCAATCTCAGAACTTCTAGCAAAGCATCATGATGGGCTGTCCAGGCACTCGCCTTCTCCTCATCGCCAAGTATAAAGGCTTCTGGGGGAAGACATTCTCCCAGCCATTTCTGAAGGCCCCTCGCAGACACTGGTTAGCACAACGTGGGAGCTGAACAAGGGCCCTCGTGGGGCAGCCCCCTACCTCACACGCAGCACAGAAGTGTGACTTGAGTGCTGCGGCTGCCCAGGGGACACACAACCTGGCCTCATGCTCCTGTTTATGACCAGGAGTCTCCCTCAAGTCCAAACCTTTATGTTAGGAAACTTGACAGTATGAGGAGATGAGGTTCCCTCTTGGACGTCTGGCCACCCCTACATTTTAGAAGTTTCCAGCTGGCTCAGCCAATACCTCCCTTGTTCATTCATGGTGGGCAGGGATCCCAACACCTTAATGCTTAAAGGTTAATGATCAGGCCCATGAGAGTCCTTGCCAGCTTCCTTGGAACAAGGCAGCCGCTCCCTCTCCTGTCTTTCTTCACTGGCGTAAGGAACATGGCAGGAAGCTTAGACCCTCCAGGTGCTCCCATCTCCCTGCCCTGGGAAGGTCCATGGGACAGCAGGAACGAGTCTAAGCTGGACGGGAGCTGTCAGCCTCCCCGCCCCTCCCTGGCTGGCATGAACCACGAGACCAGAGACATCCTCGGGTCAGCAGCACAGGGGCCTAGCCTTACCTCAGACTCTGACTCCTCATGGGATGCGGCCCTTCGGTAGCGGACCTTGCTCCCGTTCCTCGGGTCCTGGTTGGCTCCCCTTTCTTCCAGTTTAGCTTTCGTCCTTCCCTTTCTCATGAGGAAATTGTCCACAACCCAAAACATGAAAGCCTGTGGGGAGGGAAAGTACAGATTACTCTGGGATAAGCCATATGTGAACGCAAAGCAGAGCAGCCCCACGTTCCCAACCTTTCCACGCCATTCCAGGGTACACCGTCCCGAACCAGGAAAGAAAAATCTTATTCCTCCTGTCTATCTGAAGCTTAGAAAGCAATTCCTAATCTCTATCTCCTTTGCCTTCTTATCAGAGAAAATGCTAACCTATTTATCCCAAGGGTTTAGTGGTGTGAACTGATGGGACAGCCTGCCTTGGGCCTAGCCCCAGCCATGGGCAGAGCGGGGCCTGAAATCAAGGTCTTCAAACTCTTGGTTCGCTCCTCCATGGGCTGGCCGAGTAGCATACTCTGCCATATCTGTCAAACCCAGGGTCCTGTATGGTTTCTTCCCCTAGTTCCTGACTTCTAGCCAATATGCTTCTTTTTTTTTTTTTTAATTTTTTACAGGGACAAGGAGAGAGTCAGAGAGGGATAGATAGGGACAGACACAGGAATGGAGAGAGCTGAGAAGCATCAATCATTAGTTTTTCGTTGCTGTTGCGACACCTTACTTGTTCATTGATTGCTTTCTCACATGTGCCTTGACCGCGGGCCTTCAGCAGACCGAGCAACCCCTTGCTGGAGCCAGCGACCTTGGGTCCAAGCTGGCGAGTTTTTTGCTCAAGCCAGATGGGCCCGCGCTCAAGCTGGCGAGCTGGGGTCTTGAACCTGGGTCTTCGGCATCCCAGTCCGACACTTATCCACTGCGCCACCGCCTGGTCAGGCAATATGCTCCTTTTTCTTGGAATTCTGGTCAAGAACAGATGACTGGGGGTCAATTCCTAATGATCCTAATCTCAAAGTTACTGTAACACAAGGGGTGGGACTCCTCGGCTGAAGGTCACCTGGCAGGGAGGTCAAGACAAAGTTCCCAGGACCCTCCACCTTGCACAGAGGCCCTGGACCAGGGACTGCCTGGTGAGAATGCAACCCTGCCATTTCCTGGTCTGGGCTGGGGATAGGGAGGTGGTAGGTGCTCACACGGAGGAACCTGAGAGCTGTGTTTTTTTTTGTCAGACTCAGAACTTTGAAACAGGAATGCAGGGAGCAAAGTGGGGTAAAAATTATAATATGGCACTGACATTGACAAAGAACGGGACGATCAGCATGACGATGGCCAGTTTCAGGTCTGGGTTTTCAATAGGATTCAATAGGGCCACCTGTAAAGAGAAGCAGATTCAGTGAGGTGGGGAAAGCTATAGAGAAAGTGCTTGAAAGAAGGGGTGGAGGGAAGTTCACCCACGAGGCCCTGAGAGGGGACTTAGCTTTGACACTGACCCCAGCACCTCACACCCAGGGCCGCACAGTCCCCAGATTTGTAGGGCTAGTGAGCGACCCCCTTGGAGACCACTCGGAGCAGTTAGTGCTCCCAGTGAGGTGGACTGGTAAGTGAGGTCACTACAAACACCAGATACTCATCAGGTGCCAGACCACTTTCTACCAGAAATCCTGCTCCTCAACCACCGCCTGAAGGATAGCAGCTGAAAATGCCTTGGTTTATTTTCTTAAAAATAAAACTCAGCCACAAATAAAACCAAACAATGACCATGCTTGCTTCCAAAGCCCTTTGGCTGGTTTCATGTGGGCAAGCGGGGGGAGTGTGGGCAGTGCAGGCTTATCTGCATAGTGCTGGGACCAGAGGGCAGAGGGTCAAGGGCTGAGGTGAGGGCACCTGGGGAACAACAGGTGACCAGCTGCTGCCTACAGCACCTACAGGCTTAAACCACTGGCTAAGAGGTGTGTGAAAAAGACATATGCAAATTGAAGAACACCTGAGAGACATTTACAGTTTTAAGGCCTAAAGGCTAGTAGTAGTATCAGACAAGACTGGATTTTCATTGGATTTACCGTATTTCCCCATGTATAAGACGCACCCCTTTCCGAAAAATTTGGGATCTAAAACTGAGTGCGTCCTATACAGTGGTTGTAGTTTTTTTTTACTTGCATTTCCCGTTTTTTTTGCGCTTGTTTTTGTGTTCATTGTTGAAGACAGTGATTCATCATTAGACATTGATGAGGACAAGCTAATGGATGGGAGTTTTAACAATGATGATGAGTTGTATGAACTTCATGAGGAATAAAACTTGAGTTCAGTAACTTTATGTAATACATTCCTTTTCAAATTTTGGGCCCCAAAATCAAGGTTTGTCTTATACATGGGGAAATACGGTATATATTCCGCTGTCCTCATCTAGAGCAGATATCTGTGTAATTGAAATGGACAACGGTACATAAAAAATGCACTAGTTAGTGTTCCTGATAGGTAGCCAATAGCTGTGATATCAAATCAAATCCAGGGTGTATTCATGGAGATAAAAGAAGAAAAGAAACTGCAGATCTGGTTTTCCAACAGGGCTGGGGTTGGGGTTAGGGATTGTTGGGGCTGGGGTTAGGGGTTGTTGGGGTTGGGGTTGGGGTTAGGGGTTGTTGGGGTTGGGGTTGGGGTTAGGGGTTGTTGAGGTTGGAGTCTGGGCTGGGGTTGGGGTTAGGGGTTGTTGGGGTTGGGGCTTGGGGTTAGGGGTTGTTGGGGTTAGGGGTTGTTGAGGTTGGGGTTTGGGTTGGGGTTAGGGGTTGTTGAGGTTGGGGTTTGGGTTGGGGTTAGGGGTTGTTGGGGTTGGGAGTTGGGGTTAGGGGTTGTTGGAGTTGGGGTTAGGGGTTGTTGGGGTTGGGGGTTGTTGGGGTTGGAGTTTGGGCTGGGGTTGGGGTTAGGGGTTGTTGAGGTTGGGGTTTGGGCTGGGGTTGGGGTTAGGGGTTGTTGGGGTTAGGGGTTGTTGAGGTTGGGGTTTGGGTTGGGGTTAGGGGTTATTGGGGTTGGGAGTTGGGGTTAGGGGTTGTTGGAGTTGGGGTTAGGGGTTGTTGGGGTTGGGGGTTGTTGGGGTTGGAGTTTGGGCTGGGGTTGGGGTTAGGGGTTGTTGGGGTTAGGGGTTGTTGGGGTTAGGGGTTGTTGAGGTTGGGGTTTGGGCTGGGGTTAGGGGTTGTTGGGGTTGGGGTTAGAGGTTGGGGTTGGAGTTGGGGCTTGGGATTAGGGGTTGTTGGGGTTAGGGTTGGGGTTAAGGTTGGAGAGAGTGGCAGGGGGAGGAAGCACTGTTTTAGCATCTCAAGGGGTTACTACAGAACAGGTAAGATGCAAACCTTTTTCCACTGAAGTATTAGGAGGACAATGAAGACGACAGATTTTTCAAACATCATGATCAGGATGTAGAGAGCACACTGTCCAACCCAGGCACCGCACTGCAGAGGGTCTCCTGTGGGGAGAGTGGGTGCTCTGTGACACACACCCAGATGCAGGGACGGGAGCTGGGCAACGCCCCCACCCCACAGCTCCTGTGAGCCCCCACATCAGAACCCTGGCTCTAGAGCTACTTAATGAGCCCCCAAGCACCAAGAATCACCTTGGCCCGGACAGACAAATGTGGATGTTTAAAACAACATCAGAGAATTCCTAATTTGGAGATACTAGAGTGGCATTTCTTTCAAGAGATTATAAGATATAATTAAAAAGCACTAAAGTTAGTAAGTGCCTATTGCTGGAACTCAGAAGAGCTGGTTCTTTTTGTCCGCTGGCAGCAGAAGCTGTGTTAAGCAAGACTGCTATTATTACCCACTGTTGATTTTTCCATGGACTCTGGTGCTTTCCATCCTCCTCCTTCCTCCCCACTTCCCGTGAGCGGCTGATGGTTTTGAATTATGAAGGCAGCAAACAACCTCCTTGTTCATCTCCTACTCCCTTTCTCCACACCCTGCCATTCCGCTGCCTCAGCCCTGAAAGCAGAAATTGGACTCTGGAGGGATTCAGATTCTATCTGGGATGGGGCACCCCAAAACACCTTGGACTGGGGACAAGGAAGAGAAGTTCTCAAGGCAAGGAGCCATGGGCTGTGCCTCGGGGTTGACAAAGGTCCATCTGTGATCCCATCTGCCACTACCCTTGAGATATGGAAGAATCCATCAGCCCAAGCTGGAGGACACCCAGGCTCTGAGGTGCCTCCAGAATGTTTCAAAAGAGACTTAATCAAGGGTGGAGGACCAGCCCCTGCAGAAAAATATCTACAGCCTCAGTGACAGGCAGAACTCATGTGACGGGTCTCTGGGGAGCAACACACACCTCCACAGTGGGAGACCAGGGGAGAGCAGGGGCTGAGGGAGGCTGCTAGGGATGCCTGGTCACAGTTGGCCAGAAGAGGGGCTGGACAGCACCATTTCAGGGCAGGTAAAGGCTTCAATCCAGGCTGAGAAATAAATTTGGTCCAGAGAGAAATCTCCACCTTCTCATTTGATTCTATGCTTTTTGTAGCAGTCCCTGTCCAGGCAATATTGCCAGAGGTCCCAGCCCAACCCGAGCCTGTTTACTGCACCCACTGGAAGTGAATGCCTTCATGTAGCTGTAATGGACACAACACCAGGCCATTCCCTTCTCTGTAAAACATCGGGAGAAGTGTGCAGAAAGCCATCACTACCTCTTCTGAGGGCATCCTATCTGTTTTCACTTCTGGGATAAGACATATTTGAGCCAAAATGTAATTTCAGATGCATAATCTCTTTTGTAATCCTTTCAGTAAACTACCTGACCTTACTGAGAAAAGTTCTCAGAAACAACAGATCAAATATTTGTTAAAAACCGTTAGGATGGGGGATAGTCAAACAAAAGCACTGGTAGGAAATATCTCTGAATTGGGACTAGAGTGTTTAAAAGTCAACAGAACAAGTGGCAATACTTATTTAATATCAGAGGAAACCAACTTGCTCAGACTGTGTTTACTCCATTTGCCCTTTAGTTTCATGTGACCAACAAGGAGGAAGTGCTTTCCTCCCATCTGCCTCTTGTCCCCTCACACTGCTCTGAGTTTCAGAACCACAACTTAGCTAATGCTGCTTCCTTTTTCATTTAGATGCTTTAATAAGAAAGTTTAGCCTGACCAGGCGGTGGTGCAGTGGATGGAGCGTCGGACTGGGATGTGGAAGACCCAGGTTCGAGACCCCGAGCTCACCAGCTTGAGCGCGGGCCCATCTGGCTTGGGCAAAAGCTCGTCAGCTTGGACCCAAGGTCGTTGGCTCCAGCAAGGGGTTGCTCGGTCTGCTGAAGGCCCGTGGTCAAGGCACATGTGAGAAAGCAATCAATGAACAACTATGGTGTTTCAATGGCAACGAAAAACTAATGATTGATGCTTCTCACCTCTCTCCATTCCTGTCTGTCTGTCCCTATCTATCCCTCTATCTGACTCTCTCTGTTCCTGTAAAAAAAAAGAAAGTTTTAAAAAAACATGGTAAAAAGGAAAAAAATCAAGTGTAAGCCAGTCTCACCCACCACTTCCTCCTGTGTATCCAGACCACATGCAGCGGCCGATAGATGCACGCCCATGTGCTGATTTTTCAGATTTTTGTTTCATTTGAGTCTTGTGTTCCCCATGGCATCTCATCTTCTCAGGATAAGCAAGCCAGGCATTCTTGTTGTATCCTGCTACTCACCACACTGAATATCCTCAGGTACATGGGTGCTTTGTTTTGAATTATTGACTCAGAATAAATACAGGAATAGGGGCCAAAAGGAGGGAACATGTCTGTATTTAGAGAGGCTTCCAGAAGGAGTGTGAGACAGGTCTGGGCAGCAAAGCCCACAAACCACCGGTGCCCATGGGACAGACCTTGTTTTCAGGGCTTCTGCATGGGGAAGAGCAGCCTGGTCATCAATTGCAGACACCACTTATCGCCTGGATCCTGTCTCATCCCTCAGGGCTGTGTGGCATTCCCCAAGCCCCATGTTCTTGTTAACAAGTTCACCTTCTCTTCTAGGGACCATGGAAGCACCTTAAAAACAAGCCCCTCTTGCCTGACCAGGCAGTGGCGCAGTGGATAGAGCATTGAACTGAGATGCCAAAGACCCAGGTTCGAGACCCAGAGCTCGCCAGCTTGAGCGTGGGCCCATCTGGCTTGAGCAAAAGCTCACCAGCTTGGACCCAAGGTCGCTGGCTCAAGCAAGGGGTTGCTCGGTCTGCTGAAGGCCCGCGGTCAGGGCACATGTGAGAAAGCAATCAATGAACAACTAAGGTGTCGCAACGGCAACGAAAAACTAATGATTGATGCTTCTCATCTCTCTTCGTTCCTGTCTGTCTGTCCCTATCTATCCCTCTCTCTGACTCTCTCTCTATCCCTGTAAAAAAAAAAAACCAAACAAGCCCTTCTTCATTTACCTGAAAAGAGAGCTACAGGGCCTATATGGAATTACTGTTTCAGGTGGATGGGCTGGTTAACAAATGTGGCAGGAAAAATAATAGCCCCTCAGAGATAGTCACAGCTTAGTCCCCAGAATCTGTGAATATGTCAGATAACATGGCAGAGGAGAATTAAGGCTGCGAATGGAATTAAGGTTGCTAGTCTGCTGACTCTAAGATAGTTTCCTGGCATACGGGGGGTCAATGTCATCATAAGGGCAGTTTAGAGTGAAAGGAGGTGGCAGAAGGTCAGAGGGATACGACGTGAGAGGAACTTAATTTGCATTGCTGGTTCTGGAGACAGAGGAAGGGGCCACAAGCCAAGGAATGTAGGTAGCCCCAGAAGCTAGAAAAGGCAAGGAAATGAATTTTGCCCTTAGAGACTCCAGAAGGAACCAGTCCTGCTGACACCTTGATTTTAGTCCATGAGACTTCTGAATGACACAACTGTAAGATAATAAATCTGTGCTATTTCAAGTCACTAATTTTGTAATAATTTGTTATAACAGCAATAGAAACCAAAGAAACCAGTAGAAATAGAAATCAGGTTACTGAGGATACACACTATCCTTCTCAACCTTGTATGGGAGGACTCAGGGTGGTCCTTGATAAAAGGCAGTTTCATCTGGAGACATCCTGGTTTGAAGACTCAGGTTTCCCAAAGGCATTGGTAAGACCCAAGGCAGGCCAAATAGGTAGAGGAGGGTGGCATAGAAATAAGTTTTAAACAACCATTGCCTCCTTCCTTTCAATCTACTCTTGGGGATGCAGAGAAAATATGCCAGGCATAGGTGTGTATTAGGACCAGCCTGATATTTACTCCCAGATCACTGGCATGCAACTGGCTGGGAGTGGATATTCCCTGAACTGGTTACTGCATTTGAGTTGAGAGTCCTGCCTTCCAGAAGGGATCTTAACAGCAAAGAAGTATACTGCTCACAAAAATTAGGGGATATTTCAAAATGAATATGAGGCAATAAAATTTTTATGAGCAGTATAGTTATGAACACTATCCTTGGAGGTGATGGGAGGATTAGGAACCCAAGTTGGCTGTGACAGGTCCCTTCCCCCATCAACTCCTCCACTCCAGCCATGCACAGGCTGGGTGAGCTTCCTGTGTCACTCAACCTTTATGGGTACCTATCCTATAAATGAGGATGATGCCACTTTGGTCCATGTGCGCTGGGGTCCATTTCTGTCCTCCAAGCTGAGGAGTAAGGACTCAGAGCTCCTCAGAAACCTTGCCTGGAGCCACAGGAGCACATGCTGTGGGCCAGACACTATCTTAAGTCAGTGACTCAACAGGCATCAAATAACGAGGCTAAGAAAAGCCCTCCCCTGAGCTCATCTCCCCTCAACAGAGACAGAGAATTACTAAGATTTCTAGAAATACCCCAAGCACTCACAGCAGCTTCATGAATTCGCTCCCCTTTTAAAATGTCAGTCCCTAATGAATGTTCAGCCATGTAGGAGTGAGCAGCCCTTGGGCCCAGGAGAGGGGCGTGGGGATTCAGAAGTCCAACCTGCATTCTCTCCCTCCTGACCCGTTCGCACCTTTCATACTGTTCCCATTGAGAACAGGAGCCCCTTCCTCCAACAGCAGGGTCAGCTGTGAAGGTGGAAGAGAGCTGCTGTCCCCCTTAACCTTAGGTTCTGAATCGCCAGGCAGTGGTAATGCCCGGAGAAGGCACCTCTCACCAGCAGCCCTGTTGAGGCCACATCTAGATGGTTTTCTGGCTGTACAGGGTAAAAGGCACTGTGTTTGTGCTCAGAACTGGCATGGAGGCAGCTTCCTATCCCAGTTGCATCCCATGGGGTCTGACAAGATGTGAGAGGGTCAAACCTGGGACACCATCCATAAGTCACCTGGATGGTGTCATATCTCTCTGAGTGAGAATGGAAATGGGTGTCCATGGTGAGTGTACATGCCAGATGCTGGGGCAGGGGCCAGCCCACAGTTAGGAGGTAGCAAGGCAACTTGGACCCAGGGGGATGGACTCTCCAGTCCTAACTTTTCAAGGCCTAGTAATCAAATGGCCCTGACACGACATGCAATAAAAAGGGAAACAGCTCTCTACTGAGCATCTCCCAAAACAAGAACTGCCCCGCCTCCCTGATGAGGCGGGCAGCTTGGCACGGTGAGGTAGTCTTATGGCCCTGTATGTGGGGCCACCAGTGCTCTCTGGTGGAAGAGGCAAACACTGTCCGCCCTTCCTGCATCTATGGTGTCTCCTGCTACCAAGGTGGAAGTCAAAGCAGTGAAGTGAGCACCCTCTGCCTCAGACGCGGGGCACTTTGACATTAGCCCTTCCATAACAGAAGAGAGCCACCAGCTCCTAAACAGTTTCTGGCCTGGGAGGTAGTACTGTACAAAGAGCAGAGCTGCCCCTAGGAATCCCCCTCCGTGCCCCATCCAGTGTCCAAGATACATTACCATATTCACCAAAACGCAGGGACTCCCATTGCTGCCACTCCACCAAGATGCTGACGGCACGCACACCCACATAGATGAGCAGCATGCCCACGGTGGCATCCAGAAGGAAATTGATGAGGTACCTATGAGAGGGCACAATGGCAGTCAGGTAACATCACCCAGGGAGCAAGAGCCCCTGAGTTGGGCCCTGTGCTTACCAGGGCCAACGGCAGGGAAGGTGACCTAGCACTTTGTTGGCCTTGTTCTGGGGGACTGAGAGGCTTTGATATGCCTATGCAAGAAGCTTTAGTGCTCACCACTGGGAGCCCCAGTGAAGCAGCCCCATGCATGGTGTGGACACTATTCAGGGCTTGGACAGCTTGAGGGAAGGATGGAGGAAAGACAAAGAAACTTGAAAGACCACATGTGGTCCTGCCAAAGGAAGATTCTATATAAGTCTGAGTGCCTGGAAGCAGACAAGGAAGCCAAAGGGAAAAGAAAACTTAATTGATTAAAATATCTGCTCAATGACTGTTCATTCTCCAACAGTCCAGCCTACTGAAGACCCCAAGTCAGTGTTACTACACCACAGCAGCTCAGGAAAATGGTCTCTGGGGTTTCTTAGGCCAAAGAGGGCAGGGTCATGCACTTCCAAGCCTGCCATGGAGACAAGTGCAAGTCAGTATTTCTAAAGAGAGAGCTTTACTTCCCATGGAAAAGGCAAGGTAATGGAGGAAGGGGAGGAGGAGAGGCAGAAGAGCATGCCCACCTTAACCATGTGTTCTCGTACAGTCAGTTTCCACTTGTCTGACACACACCGCTTTCCTCACCAAGGAAAGGCCCTTGTCTACTGGCCCTCTCTCAAGGGCCCTGTATCAAGAACTCGCTAGGCCTCCTGACCACAGGCCCCAGCTCTCCAGACAACAGAAGACAAACATTCACTAGGTCAGGCTCTAGCTCTCTCAGATACCACATGGCTCAGAACCCCCCCAGAGAAGCTCCAGATAACACAGACCACCTGCAGTACTTTCGAGTTGCTGAGGCCTGAGATATTTTATGCAGACTCAGTCCCATCCCCAAGGCCAGGGCTTTGATGACACGCACAGCCTTGCTACTAGAGGGTGCACACTCTGCTTGCTCTGTGTGATCAGGGCCTGGAGTGGTGGAATATCAGAGGGGAGGAGCAGCATTTTCTTCTGCCTGCCCTTCCTCTTTAAAATCACAAGGGGTCACTTTCAGACCAGAGATGCAAGGAATAGCAACTGCTTCCAAGACAATTTCTCCAAGTTCACAGCTGAGCTCTGGCCCAGGCTATGCTGCTCTTAGATGCTTACATCTAATTAGTTTCAAGTGGGGCTCACCTATGAGACCCATATTGAAAATATAAGAACACCCAATACACATACAGTGATCGCTGTGCTTTACAGTTCTGAAATTATTTCACAAATCGAAGGCAAGACCCTCCACCAGCAAGATTACCACTTGCTCTGGTCTGGAACTGAACCTGCGATATCTGAGGTATGCCTGTGTATGCGTTAGTTCACTCATTCCCTCACCTAATATTTTTTGAGCTGCAATGTGCCAGGCCTTGGGATAAGGACAGAAAGCTCTATATACTCTGAACCCAACACAGGTGAGATGCCCTGGCAGACAGCACAGTATCGTATGGGCCCAGGAGCCAGACAGGTTGGGTTTAAATCCCAGCTCCATTACTCTTTAGCTGTGAGCTATATAATCTCTCTGTGCCTCAGTTCCCCAACTGTAAAATGAGAATAATCAAAGTATCTATATTGCAGGGCTGTTAAGAGAAGCAAATGAGTCAATGTATTAGACAGTACCTGCCACATAGTTAAGGAAGTACCATACAAATGTGCTCCTAGAATCATAGCTCCTCAGTCACTGAACCCTGGATGCCAAAAAAGGCTCAATTCCCACCCAAAGCAACATCCCAGCACAGGAGACTCCTGAAACCACAGGAAGCAGGTCATCACCCTGTTTGTAAATTTTCCTCTTCCTGAGATGGAACTGGCCCTCCTTCTAGGTCTGCAGACACCCAAGATGCCCCACATCCCACCCAACCCTTACTCCATCTGTAAAAGTCACAGGGCAAAGCACTGGTGGACCTGGAATAAATCCAAGTGCCACACCTGCTCTTCCTGAGGGCCCAGTCCTTCTTACTGCCCGGAGCAATGCCTGCTCTGCCTTCTAGTCTCCCACCTAGCAGCTCCTCAGCTGACTGCCGGAGCTCTCCCATCTTTCCAAAGTTTTAATCATAATATCCTCAACTGAAGTATTAACATTTTCATTGGTGAGTACCCCTGTGGTTTCCAATGGCACTATACTCATCATCTGATGAAACCTTCACAATGATCCTGGGATCTGGCAGGACACAGAACAGAGGAGAAAACTGAGGCTCAAAGAAATTAAGCTGCCTTACTACAGTCTGGCCTCTCAGTCAAGTGCTCTCTTCACTATCCCAAGCTCCATTTTTGCCTTTTTCTCCTCCAGGTTGAACATTCGAGATCTGTCAGCAGCCCCTTCTCCATCCTGGCTGTGATTCAGTTTGTCAGTGTCCCACTTAAAGTCATATCAACTTCTTTTTGCCCATGCTGGGGAGAGTGACAAGGCCAAGGCTGTACCAGGAGTTAAGTTTTATTGCCACAGGGGTACAGAGTTGGCTCTCAGACTATCTCAGCTGATGATATCAAAATGATTCACCAGAGGATGACATGAACTTGCTGCTGGGCTCAAGGACTGAAGGACAAAGCCCTTTCCTAACCATCTCCCCTGAAGGACGATCACCTTTCCAGACTCCTGCTTTGGGGCTACACCCAAACATCCAAACAGATCAAAACCTATCCAGGTCTTACTTAAGAAAAGACTCCTGGGGAGGGAGATCTCACAACTTCTTTCTTAAATCTGGGCCTTGACTAAATCTCAAAACTGCAGTCACCAAAAAAAGAGAAGCTTAAAAGTATCATCCAGTCCAAATGATCTTAAATACACAATAAACCTCCTTTCAAGGGACTCTCCAGCCCTCCGCCCCACTCTCCCATAGGCCAGGGCAGAGCAAGGCAGTGCTGGAAGGTGTTCTCGGCAGAGGACAGTGGACAATGCACAGAGGGAGGAGAAAGCTGGCAAGGTTGACAGCCACCAGGCTCCCAACCAAGGCTTAAGCACCAGGACTGAGCCAGGAAGGTGGAGTCAGGATGAGGCAGGTGGGCTTCCTTTTCCACGCCATCTGCTACGCGAGGTACCATTCAGGTTCTGTCAGCAAGGAGGACAGTGTATCATGGTCCTACTGAGGTTTCAGGCAGACTGCTCTGGAGGCTGTGTGGAAGGCACATTGCATTGACATGGTAGAGAGACCCATGGTCTTTGGGTCAAGAGGTCAATGATGGTGAACAATGGCTTTGATCCTGGGTGGCTGACACCAGAGAAGTCCAGTGTGTCCTATTCCAGGACAGAGACAATCCTCAGGGCATTATGCTGCCCAGCCAGGGGCTGCTTAGAAGCTGGGAGACAGAAGGGGCTAAAAAGCCAAGAAATAGTAGTTACATTGATTGGCAGAAAGCCAGTGTACAGGGCAACTGTCACTAACAGCCGACTAACAGCTGTGTGTCTGAGCTCACAGCATACACAGGAAGATGTCTCAGAGGGGCAAAGGGACAAACACAAGCTGTCCGCCACCCCATCCCCAAACTAGAGGAAACACAACTGGCAGTAGAGAGCAAGGCCAGTCTACATTTTCAATGATAGGCCAGAGGATGTTTGTACTTAAATATGAACAACTTACAATGAACAAGGGTCCTCTTCTGTGAGATCTGCTAGGTACACATTTGCAAAGTGGATGAACAGCATTCCTATGGCTTGTTTGGAAGTGTCTAAAAACCTGTGAAAAATAGGATCAGCACTTGTGATTATATTGACAGGAGGGTAATAGCCAATTTGGGGAAAATGTTAAGTCTGAATTAAGATAAAAGCCTTTGGGAGGCCCCAACTTCCAATTACTAGTCACCTCTTCCTGGGGAATCAGTATTAGCTCAGGCTTGGCATTTCAGCTACCTTTCAAAACCTTCAGTAACGCTGCGTTGAAATCCCTAAAAGGCCAGGGATTAATAACATACAGGGTGAGGCAAAAGTAGGTTTACAGTTGTTCATATGGAAAATAATAACAAGTAATTATTCAAGGAGAAATTCTGGTATTCTCACAACTGTAAACCTACATTTGTTATGTAACATCTGGCTTATATTTGCCCCAACCTATATTCTATTTTAAAAAGATTATTTATTATATTTTTTTAATTTATTATGTTAACATGGATTCAAGTCAACCTATATTCTTTTTTTTTTTTTTTTTTTACAGAGACAGAGAGTCAGAGAGAGGGATAGATAGGAACAGACAGACAGGAACGAAGAGAGAGGAGAAGTATCAACCATCAGTTTTTAGTTTTGACACCTTAGTTGTTCATTGATTGCTTTCTCACATGTGCCTTGACCGCGGGCCTTCAGCAGACTGAGCAACCCCTTGCTCAAGCCAGCGACCTTGGGTCCAAGCTGGCGAGCTTTTGCTCAAGCCAGATGGGCCCGCGCTCAAGCTGGCGACCTCGGAGTCTCGAACCTGGGCCCTTCTGCATTCCAGTTTGACGCTCTATCCACTGTGCCACCACCTGGTCAGGCTCAACCTATATTCTTAAACACATTAAATATGTATTTAAAATGTGTTTTTACTATATCATTTTTTGTTACTTCAAAAGGAAATGTCTGGCCTGACCTGTGGTGGCGCAGTGGATAAAGCGACGACCTGGGAACACTGAGGTCGCCAGTTCAAAACCCTGCACTGGTCTAGTCAAGGCACATACGGGAGTTGATGCTTCCAGCTCCTCCCCCCTTTCTCTCTTTCTCTCTCACTCTGTGTCTCCTCTCTAAAATGAATAAAATAAAATAAAAAAAAACATTTAAAAAAAAAAAAAAGGAAATGTCTGGTCCCAGCTTTGTGATGATGTCCTGGTACCTCTATTTAAAGTGTTCACTTCATTCCACTCACAGTAAGCTAAGTGACATGCAAGGCTAACGAGACCTGCCTAAGGCCAGGACTGCAGAAGAAGCCCTGAACAATGGTCAGCTGCTGCCACTTGCCAGTGGGCTGGGCCAGGGTGGGCACATCTTTTCTGTAAAGGGCCAGAGAGTAAATACTCTAGGCCCTGCGGGTCCGCTCTCTGCAGTGCTGCCTCACGTCCGCCACTAGAGCCTCAGAGCACAGTCACTACCACTCCTATGCGCTTCGTTTAGGAAAACAGGCAGCAAGCCTGCAAGGGCCTGCAGGCTATGTTTTGCCACCCCTGGGCTGGATAACAGAGTTCCAAAAAGGAAATAAACAAGGTTGTCAGTTTGGGGACACCCTGTGTCTCCCCCACTCCCCGTCCCTCCTGCCTGTTCACACCACAGGACCATGAAGATGATGTGGGGCCTTCAGCTTGTCCTCTGCCACAGACACCTGGAGACAACTTGTGGCTCGCGGCTGAGAAACCTTTGGATTGTGGGCATCTCTGTGGTCCCTTAAGCCAAGCATCCTGAGTTGGGCAGAGCCAATAAAGGGGATGATGAAAGGGGGCACAGGCATGGGACATCAGCCATGAGGTCTCAGGACTAGAACAGACCTTAGAGATGATGGACCAACTCTTAGCCGAGGCTTGAAAATCAGTTCCTAAAAGCATGGCAAAGTTGGAGTCATCAAAGGGCAACGGATGTAAAACAGAGAGCACCCCAACTCTAGGTCCTTCCTAGGTACCCCCCAGACTGAGTTCAAAACACAGATTAGAGAGAAACCAGTTGGGGGGAAATAAAAATAAGAATCTGAACACTCAGAAATGATGCATTAAAAATCAAGTATGTACTTAAAATTTCATAAAGGGGATTTTATCACACTGATTTATCTGTTTTCTCTGGAGGGAAAAGGGCTCTATTGTTAGGGCAGGAGCCAGCCTAAGGCAGCCCAAGAAAGACAGCTTCTCGTGGACATCATGTAGCCCTGAAGGAGTCGCTGTCTCCTTGCAAGTGCTTTAGGTTTTGGAGTTTTGTCTACAGAAGCTGTTTCTGAAGCTTTACCTCCATTTTTATGAAAGAAAACTGTCACTACACAGTCAACCTAGGACCAAGAAAGACTAGTTTGGGAAGAAGCATTTATATGGCGTATTTGGCTAACCTTCAAATTTAGATTAGTTTTTCCTTAGGCATATAGACTACAGAATCCGAGGATCTAACATAATTTAACAACAGAGAATCATAACTACAGGACACTGCAGCACACACAGATGTATCTGTGTTATCTTACATTTTCTTTTTTCTAAAATTTATATTGAATTTATTGGGTGACATTGATTAATAAAATAATGCAGGTTTCAGGTGCACAATTCCATAATACATCATTTGTATATTGCATCGTGCGTTCATCACCCCAAGTCAAGTTCTTCTGGCTTCTAAAATGAGTGATGATAAAATCAAGGTAGGGCTCAATATTTATCTGATAAATAGAAATGCTTTCATATTATCCATAGTTCTTAATGATTAATTCAACTAAGGGAGTCCACCACTGTTATGTATAATTGCTCATATTTCATCCCCTCTCCTTAAAACCCCCAATATAGTAAGAAACATTCTAGGAATGGGTTAGTATTTGAATACTTACCATACCCTCCACGGACGTCTCTCATGCTTTGGTTCTCTGAGACGTTTGACTGAAAGAAAAGACAGACGTTCAGTAGCTTTCCACAGTGGTGATAAAGCAAAATGCATATAACTAGTTGGGTTATAAGCGCACGCAGTGTTTTCAATGTCAAGTTAAGGTACTTGTTCTTTTAATATGTGACAATGTACAATAAGCCACGAAGACCCTGTACTGCTGCTGACTAATACAGACTCTTCAGAACTAGACATTGGGAAGAACGACTCCTCGGTGTCAGGAAAATTGTATTTTCTTCTGCTTTGTGACAAGGTTCCCTCAGATAGGGACTAGAAACCAAAAAGTAGGAGGTAGCTACTTCTAACTTCAGGATATGCTCTACCCAACAACAAATGCACCCATGCACCCAAAGGTTCAGTGAGTGCTGCCCCAAGCTAGGCATCAAAGGGACAGAGGCAAAGGCGGCTGTCTGGCAGGAGGGCAGGCACATGACCACATGTGTGGCAAGTGCTAGAGAAGAGGTAACTCTGAGGCAGAGGAAAGGATGACCAGTCTGTCTGCTTCTTAGAAGGAGGCTCTCTCCTTGCAAGGTATTTATTTTTTGGAGTTCTGTCTATAGAAACTATGTCTGAAACTTTACTGTCACTTTTATGAAAGAAAAACTATCACCACAGGGTCAACCTAGGACCAAGAAAAACCAGTTTTGGGGAGAGGAAAACCGGGGAAGACTAGTTTTGTCAGGAGAGGCTTCACTGGTGAGAGGTGAAGGTCCTGGGGGCTGGGGAGGAGTTTAGCAAGTGGATCAGGGAGGAGAGGGAACCACATTCTGGGCAGAGCACACACCATGAGCTCACAGGTACAGGGACATAATATGGCACAGTGTGTTTGGTATAATTTGATTTGGCTTTGACACAGCAGGCAACAAGGGAGACACACTGAGTAGGGGCCAGAGGGGGGTCTTCAATGCCAGACTAAGGAGTCTGAACTGAATCCTATAGAGGAAAAAGACAAGAAAGATGCTAACCAAGTCAAAGACATGGTGGGAACACTGTTTTAGAAAAGCGACTCGGAACTCAGGTAGATTCAAAATCAGGTTGCTGGGGGCAGAGAGGACTGAGGAAGGACACTGGCTGTGTCACAGAACCAGGCAGTGGGATTCCCAGCCACAGAACTAGCAGAGTGGGTGCTCATTCAGCAACAACCTGACCAACCTCAGATGGCAAAGGACTCCCCAGATTGACACTTTGACCTTGGGTCTACAGACACAACTGTTTGAACAGAAGGAAACAAAAAGTTTCTAAGTGTCCTGTCCTCCACTGCAGCTCTAGGCAGGCTATTTCCACAAGGATTCTAGCTACTAAAACAGATGGAAGTGAGCAAGTACAAAACACAGAAGTACCGAGGGAGAAGCAGATAAGGAAGCAAGCCCATGGAGGATGCTGCGTTTCCACCAGCAGCAGGCAAGTCACTGCTGGCAGAATCCCGAGCTGCCAAGGAGGGTGCGGGCAGAGGGGGAGAGAGGGAGGAAAACGGCACCCACATCAATAAACCCTTCTTCTTTAAGTGAATGCAGGCAGTACGCACTTTGCAAGCAAGGACTACCTGCACATAGAAATGAAGTAAGTCTGGTGTTTAGAGAAACATTTTGACAAAGACCAAAAAGCAGGTAGATTGTTAGATGGTCTGTCCTTCTGTTGACGCATCACACATACAAAACATCAACAATGCTAAAGAATCTTCAGTTGAGGCCAAGGGATTCTGCTTGCGCACACGGCTCCAATGGCAGGAGGCCTCCTTGCCTCGAGCACCCAGTCTCACTGAGAGCCTGGGGACTCAGGAAGTAGATGTGGAGGAGACTAGGCCAGAACACAACAACCTGGAGGGAAAGCCCCAGTCAGGGCTGGAGCCACATCATGTTCATTTGTTCTTCTGCCTCAGGGGAATCTAACTGCATCAGTATAAAATAAAGAACATAATAACAACATACCCCAAGGAGAACATTCTCATTCTTAGGAAACCCATGCTGAAGTATCAGAATGGCTGCAATTTACTTTCGAATGGTTTCGGAGGAAAATTATACATGACATAATTATATATAATAAACACATTATAAGTGGTATAATTATAATACACTACCATTATAAATAATAACTATAACAAACACACTGTATAATAAATCTATCATTTATATTAATATGATATATACTATATAAAGAGAAGCAAACATGGTATTATGGGTCAAATGTGTCTCCCCTACCAATTTCATATGTTAAAGTCCTAACCCCTAGTACCTCAGAATGTGACAATATTTGTAAACTGGGCTTTAAAAGTGTTAATTAAAATAAAATGAGGTCATACCGGTGGGCCCTAATCCCATGATTGGTGTTCTTCTAAGATTAGGACACATGGAGACTGAGGGGTAACCATGTGAGGGCACAGTGAGAAAGTGGCCATCTGCAAGCCAAAAAGAGAGGCCTAGGAAAAAAACAAACCTGCTGACACCCTGATCTAGGACTTCCAGCTTCCAGAATTGTGAGAAAATATATTTCTGTTGTTTAGGTTACCCAGTCAGCAGTATTTTGTATGGTAGCCCTAGCAAAGTAATAAATGTGGCAACACAATAATTGGTGAAGTTAGACAAATAATACTTGAGTATTCATTAAATTATTACTTAGGCTTTTTTTTTATAGGTTTCACACTTTTTGAAATAAAATGTTGGGAGAAAAACATAGTCTAGAACAGTGTTTTTCAACCTCCAGTCTGTGGACTGGTGCTGGTCCATGCAAAAGTTAACCACTCTGATGTTCTTTAGTGGACTAGCACAATATTTCTGGCAAATCAGCCCCGGTCCGCAGACTCGTGGTTGAAAAACACTGCTCTAGAAGAATGAACTAGTGCAACCATTCAGAGGTCACTTGGCAATATCTATCAAAACTATATATACCCAGGCCCCTTTAACTTGCAATGCACTACCAGGTACGTGTTCTACAGGTATTATTGCAACATGTGCCAAGATATATAGGGATTTTCAATGTAGTGTTGTAACAAAAACCCAGAAATAAACCAGTGCCTGTCAATATGAGCTTGGGCATATACATCATGGTACAATGCAACATCAGGCATTTACTAAAACCAAGAGAGGTCTGTATGGATTAATATGGAAAATTTCCAAATAATATTAACTGCAGAATAACATGCCCACTATAATTCTGTTCATAGTCATTTTAAAGGATAGAGATTTATGCTGGTATTATGTATGTGTTTTTACCCCTAGAAGGATATGGGACTATTAACAAGGGCTACCTTTGATGAAAAGAATTATGGATTGGAAGAGTAGATTCTTATGTCATTGTGAATCATTTAAAATATTCTTTCATATTCACATTGCTTTTATTGCAAAAACCCAAAAATATAAAAGCGGCAGGTGGGATATGGGAGAAGCAGTGTGACTCACGGGAGAGGTGTGCTGCTGGCCGAGCTCGGGGAGCGGCCGCACAGCAGTGCCTGCGATGGACTTCAGGGGGCATCTAGCTCCTGCTCTCGTTCTTCCAACCCTTCTCCTTGAATATTCCACAGTCTATAATCTTTTTATTTTTAAAATTAAACAAAGAGAAAACATTAAAAGAGCTACTACACTATGAATCCTTCCCTGAATAATGTTTTTAAATGTAGTAAAATCCCATTAAAAACTGTCTCAGTACAAATCGAAAAAGAAAGAAAAGAAAAAGAGCTACGACACATCTAACTTGGTAGGGATAAAACAGAAAAATTAATTCATCTCTCCAGTCACATTTTATTGAGGAGCCTGCTGTCTAACAGGACAGTTTGGCCAGAGATGAAATAGACTAAATTCTTGCCTTCCTGACATTCTGGTGTGTGGGGTGGGAAGGGGATAAACATGGAGCGTGTCACACTGCGACAAATGACACTAAGGCAGGAAAGGAGAGAGGAGGGCTGGGAGGTAGCGTTGGCAACTGCAGATGAGAAGGCCCAGGGACGAACAAAGGCCTGGAGAAGGGAAGGGGGTGTGGGGCTTGTGGCCAGCCCTCCCGGACCTTGCTTTGCCTGCAGTCACCTGGTGGTGGGGGCAGGATGGCTGCTGTACTGAGTAGCCTGAAGGAATGGAAAACCAGAAGACCAGTTAGAGATCACCTCACTAACCCACAGTGAACCAACGGTGGCTTGGCCAGGGTGGCAGCCAGAGGGTGACAAGAGGTGGGATCCTAGTTGTACCTTAAATACTGCACTGACAGAACTCGCTGAGAGTGCCTGCGGGCGGGGGAGAAAGAATAATCAAGAAAAACTACTCCAGAGGTGAGAGTTTGCACTTTGGGTTCTGTTTGGGGTGGTGTTGCTGCTACGGTGGAGAGAAACTGGGGAGACAAAAGACTTCCTGCAGGTAAGAAACAAAGAGCTGCCCGAGTCCCTGTGGACGGCAAGCCAGGTCCCCAGTCCCATGGAAATGAGCCTGTTCGCTGTGGGCTGCCACAGCTCCCTCAGAAGCCACAAAGAAAATGGCTCACAAGTGGCTCAGGCATAGCCCCAGGACAACTGATCTTTTCTCTCTCTCTCTCTCTTTTTTTGGTGAGAGGAGGGGAGATAGACTCCCACATGTGCCCTAACCAGGATCCACTGGGCAACCCCCATCTGGAGCCAACGCTGGAAACAATCAAGCCACTGGCTACAGGAGGGGGAGAGAGAGAAGGAGGAGAGGGAATGGAACAGAAGCAGATGGTTGTTTCTCATGTGTGCCCTGACTGGGAATTGAACCTGGGACATCTGCATGATGGGCTGACGATCTATCCATTGAGCAAACCAGCCAGGGCCTGATCTTTGCTTGATAGATGGACAGAAAGAACTCAAACAGAGCAAAAGGGCCAGAGCAAAGTACAGTCCATAGTCTCTAACATTTATTTCTATCACATGTCCCCTGAGGAGGGAGGACTGGTGCAGGAGGCAGCAGGCTCACCTCAAGTGTAGGTCATGACACCAGAGCTGGAAGCCAAGGCCGACAGAGCAGTGCCTGAAAAGAAGGCAGGAGAGTGGGAGATGGAGCGGGGACAGAACAAGGGGGCCTTTTGTACACAGTACACAGGGCTCATTTCACTTCTTATAATGCTATGCACCATCACCTCCATGTGGAGCAGGCTGCTAAGCAGACTGTGACATTAAGCACGTGCATCCTAAAGAGAGGCATGGAGTCCTGTCAGACAGCCATGACATGGCTTTGAGTCTCTGCTAATATCTCATTATGTGACTTTGCGTTTAAAAGGAGGGGTTAAAGATGTGCAGCTATGACCTACCAGGCTGATGTCAGGATTCAATGAGAGAAAACAGGTGAAGGGGTGAGCATAGACCTGTGCTCAAAAAAGCAAACCACATTCTGCGTCTCTGCCCTGGACCCTGTCTTTCCTCTCTTCTCTGAGCCCACTCTACTCTACCCAGTCCTGAGCTGAGACACCCCATCCTTGTCTCCCGTCTCTAAAAACCTTGTGACCTTAGGTCTGTCCGCTGCAACCTGACTTTCCATTCCAGCCTCCTTCCTCCTATAGCTGGCAGGTAGCTCAGGACCCAGAATGCTAGGAAGCTCCTGGGATCCCAATCTTGCTCTCTACTCCTCCTGCCTCCAAACCTACACTGAGTTCTCCTCTTTTAGAAGAGGTGAATATATGAAGTGCATAAAATTTAGAGAGTACATTCTTTTGGTTAGTGTTTGTGTATCTTTTCTTTTTTAAATTTTAATTTCTTTTTATTTTATTCATTTTTAGAGAGGAGACACAGAGTGAGAGAGAGAGAGAGAGAGAAAGGGGGGAGGAGCTGGAAGCATCAACTCCCATATGTGCCTTGACCAGACCAGTGCAGGGTTCTGAACTGACGACCTCAGTGTTCCCAGGTCGACGCTTTATCCACTGCGCCACCACAGGTCAGGCGTATCTTTTCTTTTTTAAAAGATTTTATTCATTCATTTTAGAGAGGGGAGAGAGAAGGGGGGAGGAGCAGGAAGCATCAACTTGCACATGCACCTTGACCAGGCAAACCCAGGGTTTCAAACCTGCGACCTCAGCATTCCAGGTTGACGCTTCATCCACTGTGCCAACACAGGCCAGGCTGGTATATATATGTATTTTTTTTCTTTTCTTTTTTTTATTGTGACAGAGACAGACAGAGAGAGGGACAAATAGGAACAGACAGGAGGGAGAGAGATGAGAAGCATCAATTCTTCATTGCAGCTCCTTAGTTGCTTATTGATTGCTTTCTCATATGTGCTTGACCAGGGGGCTGCAGCAGAGTGAGTGACCCCTTGCTCAAGCCAGCGACCCCACATTCAAGCTGGTGAGCCGGTGCTCAAGCCGGCGACCTCGTTTCAAACCTGGGTACTTCGTGTCCCAGTCTGACGCTCTACCCACTGTGCCACCGCCTGGCCAGGCTGGTACATCTTTTACAGTCCCTTTCTTTTTAACTTTACATTGAAGGTGGTTCTATTGTAAGCAGCATAAAAATGAGATTCCCCCCCCCCCAAAAATGTAGTTGGCAATTGTAGTGGGTTGAATGGTGGTCCCCAAAAAGACATGTCTAAATCCTTACCCACAATACCTGTGAATGGGATCTTATTTGGAAAAAGGTTCTTAGAAATTAAGTTAAAGATCTTGAGAAAAGAGCATTGTGGATTAAACAGGTGAGCCCTAAATCTAAATACAGGTAGCCTTATGAGAGAGACAAGACACGGGAGAAGAAGAGGGCCTTGTGAAGACAGGCAGACGAGTTACACAGCCACAAGCCAGGAATCCCTGGACAAGGAAGAGACAAGACTCTCCCCGAGCCACTGAAGGAAACATGACCCTGCCAACACCTTGATTCTCTCGATCTTGGGTTTTCAGAACCATGAGGTAATCAATTTTTGTTGTTTTATGAAAAGAAGTATATGATTCTTTGTTATGGCATCACTGGTAAACTAATAGGACATATAGGTGAAAAATCTCCCTTCCATCTGAAATCCCAGTTCCTGATCTTGTTCATCCTTCCAAACACTTGGTAGGCAAGTAAAAAGATGGAGAGATGCAAAAAGACAAGACAGATGCGTCTTTCTTCAATTTTTGTTGACATTCTAGCTACCACAAAGACATATAAAAAGGAAGGTTCTTCCAAATAAGATATGGGGCCCAGATAACTTGAATGGGAAATGTTCACTATACTTATCCTCAGTCTTTGTCACTTTGGACTGCTGTAATAGAATACTATAGTCTTGGTGGCTTATAAACAACAGAAATTTACTTTGCATAGTTCTGGAGACTAAAAAATCCAAGATCAAGGTGTTGACAGATCCACCGTCTGGTGAGGACTGGCTTCCTGGTTCGTAGATGGCTGCCTTTTCTGTCTTCACATAGCAGGAAGTGAAGGGAAGCTCAAGAGATGCCTCTTTCAAGAGAGACAGTCAGTCACAGTTTACACAGTCAAACCCTTGCTGCTCTCACGGCAAATCCCCCGGGAATTTAACTTACTATACACATGGCCAAGGGTCCCCAAACTACGGCCGGCCACATGCAGCCCCCTGAGGCCATTTATCCGGCTCCCACACACTTCCGGAAGAGGCACCTTTCATTGGTCAGTGAGAGGAGCACAGGATGCATCCGCACCCATAGTTCCCATTGAAATACTGGTCAGTTTGTTGATTTAAATTGACTTGTTCTTTATTTTAAATATTGTATTTGTTCCCGTTCTGTTTTTTTTACTTTAAAATAAGATATGTGCAGTGTGCATAGGGATTTGGTCATAGTTTTTTTTATAGTCCGCCCCTCCAATGGTCCGAGGGACAGTGAACTGGCCCCCTGTGTATAAAGTTTGGGGACCCCTGCACATGGTTCTATCTCTTTTACTAGAGATTGTGTGTTACCCCATGGTGTGCCCATGCCATCCCCAATGACTCTAATGGCACTGCTGCAGTAATGTCCTTGCTGTGTGCCATTTCTGCCGGTGTGGGTACATTCCTGGTGTGGGCTTGCTGTGTCAGCTGTGATAGCTGATCCTGTCTCACTGCTCTCCACAGAAGATGTAGCATTTCCGCACATCCTTGCCAGCACGCAGTATGAGTGGACCTTCTTGTCTTGAGTATTTGATCATTGAAAAGGCTGCCTTGGCATGGCTGCAGCATGCACTAAGAAGGTCACCGGGGTGCCAGGGTACCTGCAGGGCCTGCCACCACCCATCAGTTCAGCGGAGGTTGGCAAGGCTCCCTCCTCTCTGGCATACACCCCAGATTCCTCACACCCTTTTCTGAGGGTACCAGGTTACAGTGCTCACTCTTCTAGAAGTTTTGTGCTGTTGGTGCCCCACAAGGACGGCAATTATGAATTATCCAATTTTACCCATCCATTTCACAGCAGCAGTCACATCCCTGACTGCTCATAGGACGCTCTGGCTCGGTTCTGCACACATCTCTCTGAGCCAGTGTCTAGAGGGCAGGCACCAGGGACCTGCTTCACTGTCCTCAGAGCGTCATCTGGCTGGAGCTCCTCACAGGCTGGCTGGGTGGTGGGAGAATGCTGGGATTTTACTTGGAGTGGTTCCTTTTACATCACAAGGAAGAAGACACGAAAAATGGTGTTCAAAGTCGAATCACAGGATTTGAAGGGAAATTAATCCACATGGCACCTGCAGTCTTATTTAGAAACTGAATCATGAAAAGCACAACTCTTTTGAAATTAAACCACACCAGTTATAAGTTGTCTGGTCAATACTGGGCGCAGCATGCGAGAAGCAGACTTACAAGTAACGAAAGAGATGGGAAGAGGCTCCTAACTATCTGGGCAAGAGAAAGAAAGGCTTGCAGCTGAATAAAGATGGTGTGAACTGGGATTTCCTGCAGCCTTGGTTACCAGAGGATGGCAGTCCTTTGAGCCCCTCCTTATCTGGCATTTCCAAAATCAGCCTTCATTTCCCAAAACAACCCCACTGAGGAGCAGAACAGGAAGAGGTCTGGGTTCATGAAGCTGGCAGGGCTCTTGGCAGAGAACTCTTTGCAATGAAAATCCACCAAAGCAATTCAATTATAATACATATAAAGTGTGTGGAATGTTTGTATTTGTACATCTGAAGTGTACTCTTAAAGCAGGAAGGTGACCACAGACCACACAGCAGCCACACTAGTGTCTTACACTTCAAAAAGTGATATAACAGAAGACACCTTGGATGATTCTGCCTCACAGGCTACGGAAAGTCAGAGCCACAGACTCTTCACTGGGACCATGAAACCACTGGTCCCTGGGTAACATCATGGGCCTCGGGATGTGAGGGTTAGAAACCCTCGGGATCAGGTTGCTCGAGACCACGAGCTCAGGCCAGTCTGTATGTTTTCTTATTCCTCCCTGGAGAAAACACTCCCTGCCAATGACCGGGAGCCAGGAAAATACCTATGGTCTTGGAGCCTATGCCCAGTGACATGCTGCTGACTTGGACCACAACCTCACGGCCTCATTTTTCAAGCGGTACCACAGGCCAGTGCCTCGTGAGACACAGGCCTCCTGTTGAGGATAACAAACTATTCACCAGGCTAATGGCAGCCCCATCCCCAACTCAACAGCAAGTCTGGCTGCAAGTGGCCGTCATTGGTGCCAGCTGGGTACCAGCTCAGAAACCAGGCAGCTTGGACTCTGAGTCAAAGCCAGATGGGTCCTTGAGAATCCAACCCCCTTAGTGTAAAGGGTACAGAAAGGTGATTTGTTCAGGATCACCAGTGGAGCTGTGATGAAATCCAAGTCACCTGAGACAGTCCTCTAACTCGCACAGGCTTGACTAGTGACCTCAAGCCATGCATGCTGTGCTGGTGCTATACTTCCTTAATGCCTCGTGGTGGTACAAAAGCCCCAGAGGAACCCCATTTCTTTAAGGCAGGAAAAAAGTCCCAGTAAACACTGAAGTAGACTGCTGACTGCCTCCCCCATACCTATCCTCACTCTCTTCCTTACTGAGGGTATTCTCTTAGGTAGCCTGCAAACTACATTCCCAGCCTCCCCTGCAGCTGGGCATATCCATGTGACTAAGTTCTAGCCTACAAGACCTTTAACCTCAGGTTGGGCCACTTTACAAAGAGAAAGGGAGAGCCAGGTGATTCTTATGGCAAGGAACTGAGGGCAGCCAAGCTGAAAGTAATATGAAATCAAGTCCCTGCTTTATCATACATTTTATTATTTTATTAGTTTAAGTAAGTCACTTAACACAATTCATACCTTGTTTTCGCTAAAAAGTGTTTTTATAATTATTAAATTTATTGGGGTGTAATTGGTTAATAAAATTATATGTTTCAAGGGTACAATTCTATAATACAATACACCATCTATATATTGTATTGTGTGTTCACCACAATTCATACTTTTTTTTTTTTTTTTTTACAGGGACAGAGAGAGTCAGAGAGAGGGATAGATAGGGGTAGACAGACAGGAACGGAGAGAGATGAGAAGCATCAATCATTAGTTTTTCGTTGCCGTTGCGACACCATAGTTGTTCATTGATTGCTTTTTCACATGTGCCTTGATTGCGGGCCTTCAGCAGACCGAGCAACCCCTTGCTGGAGCCAGCGACCTTGGGTCCAAGCTGACGAGCTTATGCTCAAGCCAGATGGGCCCGCCCGCGCTCAAGCTGGCGAGCTCGAGGTCTCGAATCTGGGTCTTCCGCATCCCAGTCCAACTCTCTATCCACTGCGCCACTGCCTGGTCAGGCCACAATTCATACTTTTGAAGTTGGCAAACAAGTTCCCCTGCCTGGCATCTCCCATCTAAGTGCTGTCACTCACACTGTCCCTTTAGCTTGGGAGGGACCCACATTTTCTTTCCTCTTACATAACTCTTAGGAATCCTTCCAGTTTTAGCTCAGACAATCCTAAGACTTGCCTCCTTTAAAATCAATTGAGCTAAGCACCACTCTTTCCCTAGGCTCCCCTAGGTCTCCTATGCTACCTTGGGATTAACACTTCAAATGCAACACTCAGGATTTGTCTCTCTCCCCCACCCACCAGACAATCAGTTCCAGAGGCAGACAGGAACAAAGCAGACAATTACCTACTAATTTGAACAAATGGAGCAGTACATGCTAGAAGAACACACAAACCAAAGGAGGTGACAGCTTAGTGCTTCAGCACTTAATGTGGGGCCAGGGAAAGTTGTCTAACTTCTGAGCTGAGACCTGTCCCTTTATAAAATGGAAGAAATTATAGGCCCACCATAGGAGCATTAGTAAAACAATATAGAGCACTTAAAACTGCTTTGTACTTAGCAAGGACAGTACACATTTTAGCAAGAAGTAGCAGTGGTATTACTGACAGAGGAAGAGTAAATCCTCAGGCACAAAGCCCAGCTGTGGGCAGCAAGACTGCACTCATCTGATTATCATTTGTGGACCCAGGGTCTCCCTAAAGTCTCTCTTTTATCTTTTCAATTATAAACCATCATACATTTAGAAACTAGAGAGGAAAGTTATCTAAAATGTCACCATCTGAATACAGCCAAGATCATCGGTTGTTCTAGCACTGTAGTTCCGGCTCCAAATCTCCTTTTGGCCTGTATTTGCATGTGGGACCAGAACAAAGAACATCCAGATGTGCCCTCTGCTCCCTGGTGTGTCAGTCTCCATCAGCCCCACAGGCTGACCAGCTAGAAGAACTCTTCAAATGCTGGTGCTCCGAAAGGTGAGCACATGAGAGTGGTGACTGGAACAATCTGGGCAGAGTGGCACTCCAATGGCTGGCACAACCCATGGCAGGCAGGTCTCGCCCTCCTGCCTCACCTCCATCAGGGCAGGACGCATGTCTGTGCTCAGGAAGGACTGGCAGGAAAGAGGGCTCAGGACCAACTGTGAAGGCTCAGATAATCACTGAGGGAAAAGAACTGGTTCTTGTCAAGATAATTCACACTGCTCTTAGAATGACAGGAAATGTAACATAAATCAAGTTGGGGACACTGCAAAATTTCTTCTATAACCAGAGTGAGAAAAGAATCCTGTAACACATCATCGATTCCAGAAACACCATGAAATCAGACATCTCGTCATTCTACTCCGATCCAGTAGGAAAAGCAGGTGGGTGCTGCTGTCCATGCAGCAGAATGCTGTGATCAGAATTCAGTTAAGGGTGCCCCTCCACGGGTACCACAGGGCTCTGAGTAACCATGTAGGGACTGCTGGAAGACTGCTTGAGGAGACTTCAGCTCCTTTGCGGCACTTCCCTGGGACAACTCCTCCTTTCTTCCCCTGCAGGCTTCCCAGGCCTTTGTGCCAACCTCTTCCTCGGACCTGTCTACTCAGGACATCGTGCTGCAGGCCTGGATCTCTCTCAGTCCCCTAACAACCTTCCAAACCTACCAGCCCTGCACCCTGCTCCCTTCTGTTATACTGGTAAGTAATTCAACCAACTACTGTCACCTCCTGCCACTCAGAATAGTTACCCATGGTAGCTTCACACACTCACTCAAAATCAAGACACCAAAAAAGGCTGATGGAAAAGCTATCTTTGAAGATGGACCTTTTAAATAAGCCCTCAAAAATCTCACCCAGGGGTGAATGCCATCACCATTTTGATCACAGGACTCACATTTATCCTGGGCAGAGAAGGCTAAGTCAGCCTGGACCAGTGAGAGAGCAGAATCCAGGCTGAACTTGCTGGCTACAATCAACAAGCATCTTTTTTGAGCAGAAACAAATACAGATGTGATGGGGAAGTGCAGAACTGCTGGCCTGAGTCAAAGTAAAGCTGCATAGACTATAACTTCCCATGCATACCTCATGCCCACCTCTTAGCCTGTCCCTGGGCAGGGAAGGAAGAGAAACAGTTTCAAAGGCAACCACAGTGACTCTTCCCCAAAATGTCCCACTCAAGAGTTACATCTATGTTTTATGTAATAAGACAACACTGATTGTTTGTTTGTCCACTTGTCTGTCTGTCCCTCCAACCCCTACAGAGGTGTTGGTGGATATCCCAAAATATAAATAAAATTGTTGCCTCTCACTCCACTTAGAACTGCTATGATACACACATTTGTCAAAAATCAAACTTTATACTTAAGATCGTGCATTTTACTTTATGTAAATGATACCACCATAAAAAATTTAAAAACAACAAAATAAACACAAACCTCTCTCCTGCCTTTCCACAGAAGTCACAATAAAATGCAGGCTCCTTCTCAAGGCCAAGACACCTCGTGATTTAGGTCTGTGCCTACTTGTCTGACCTCAGCCCCTCGGGCTCCTGCTGCACTTTCACCTGGAGTGTCCTCCTCCCAGCTCGCCAGGTGGCAGACGCTCCTCTTCATTTCTGTGTGGCTCCCAGGTCACCCCAGTAGAAGCCTCCACAGACCGCCTCCCCCACAGGTGTGCACACCCCGTCTTGCCCCATCCCTCAATCTCTCTTCCCTTTTAATTTTCTTCACAGCTCTAACCCCCAACCCTCATCTCAGAAGTTCTTAGGTATTTTTCTTGACTACTTTTCTCCCCACTAGACAGTATGCTCTACTATAAGACCAGGAACTTCTGTTCTGTTTACCCCTATATTCCTAGTGCCTAGAATGTACCTGGCTTTTTAACAAGTTGCTAAACAATACTGAACAAATGAATTCATTCAGTCTGCCACTCAAAATGCATTTACTGAGTACTGCCCAGGTGTTTATTTTTAATTCATTAAGTTCCACGAATTTGTACAATGGGTTGTTCCAGAAGCTTAGTTTGCGAGCCATTATTCCTGCAGCAGGAAAACACTTGCTTACCTCTCTTGTTCTGGACTGAAATCTGCCGGTAAGACCGCAGAGGACAACTACCCAAAACCTTTCTCCCTCTTAGCTGACCACAAGGCAGGGTGAACTGGCCCATCAAAGTCTTCAGTTAAACTGTTCAAGAACATTTTTTGGTAAAGAGCTGGCTATTTTTGGACCAGATGAAGCTGAGGTTCTAAGTTAGCCAACTTTAGTCCTCCAATGTGGAAGTTCTGCCAAAGGCTGAGAGAGAAACAAGAAAAAAAGCTAAGCTGTCTAGCAAATAGATATGGTTAGCTCTCTGAACATGGGGCCTCCTTAGAATCACAGCTTTTCTGGGGAGTAGGGCAGTACCATCTGCTACTGATGATCTCAGCAGGAGTGAGGGGGCACTGTCACCGAGTGTTCCGCAGGGATGTTTGATGGAAATAGGAATGGCTGACAAACACACAAGATACACAACCTCAATAAGTCAATTTTAAAAATGTAAATTAATAATCAATCTTGCCCAGATTAGCAAACATTTGATGAGGCTATTAGAAAAACGGGCACTCTCAAACTGCTGGTGGAAACGTAAATGATGCATCCCTGGTGAGTGGGTTGGTGACCCTAGTACCCAAAGCCACCAGGTAAAAGGCATTAAACTGGTATTGGGGTGGTCACAGTGAACAGAGCCTTCTGGGACACAGGGACGCTGAAAGAAGAGTTGGGATAAATGAGGCCTCCAGGATGCAGAGTTAACTTAAGAACCAGAGTTGAGGCCTGTAAAAATCCTAATGAGGGCTTGATTGTTGGTGTAAATTCTTCCTGTATATTGATGGAAGCCCCAAGTATGAATGGGCTGTTCCGGAAGGACCCTACTCTGCGAACCAGTGTCCCTGGGCAGCTGAAGACACTCTAGGCCCATGGAATTCAGAGTTAGCTGCATCTGCTCCTGCTCTGTTTCGCCACTGCAATGCTAACCCACATTACCTGGTCAAGTAAAGCGGAATCTCACCGTGGGCAAATGTGTGTGTGTGCGCGTGTGAGTGTGCGCACACACGCCCACCCGCTTTCTCTATCAATCATTTGAAAAGTTGCAGCAGGTATTCTGGCAGTATCTATTATGATTTTAATTATAACTTTTATACACCGTGTCCCAGAAACTCTACCTTTAGGATTTTCTTCTATGATCACACATTCAAATGCCCAGAAGTATATGTAAAAGAGCATACTGCAGCATTGTCTATAAGAGCAGAAGATTTAAAAACCATATAAATGTCCATCTGTAGGAGAAGGGTTAACTATAAGCTATCACACAATGCAATTCAACCGTTAAAAAGCAAGGGAGAGATGGTACGAGTGCAGTGACTAAATTTTATGCTATGAAATTATATACCTCAATGAAGCTATTTAAAAAGTGAGGTAAGTTCCTGGCTGAGTGGCTCGGTGGGTAAAGTGTTGTCGCGGGTTCAATCCCCGTCAGGGCATGTATGGGAAGCAATCAGTGAGTTCACAACTAAATAGAACTAAGTGAAACAGCAAGTTGATGCTTCTCTCTCTCTCTGTCTCCCCCTCCCATTCTCCTTCTCCCCTCTCCTTTTCTCTCTCGCTCAAAATTCAATAAAAAATTAAAAAAATAAAAAGTGAGGTAACTCAATCTGTTTTGATATGGAAAATGCCCATGTTAAATGGGAAAAAAAAGTAAGTCACCAAAACAGTAGTGCGTCATGTGAACCTATTTTTAAAATGATATATACATATAGAAATTTGCAGGCATATACTATAAACTGCTAACCTTGGTTAGCTCTCTAGAGAATGGAATTACAGGGAGCTTTCATTAATTTATGCTATACATTTCCATGTTTTGTTTTCAGAGAGCAGGTATTTTGTAGGAAGGAAAAGGTCTAAAAAAGATTTGGGGGGAAAAGCGCTGCTAAAAACAATAATTAAAGATAACAAAATTACAATTTTGCACATTTGGTAATTAATAGAAACTTTCTGTCTGAGAGAGCAGATTCCAGCAGGCAGAACTCACTAGCGCTGTCACCTGAATTCATGCAGTCCACATCCACCATAGGTAGGATCCCTGCTGTGCTGTGCTGTATATTATCTCTGTGGACACAGGGTCCACCCCCCTCCCCGTACTCTCGTCAGCCAGGCCAGGGACTCCCCTCACACTTCGTGCTCACAGTCACAGTTAAAATGTTTATTGTATATGTTTGTATTTTGTAGAATTCCCCAGTTTCCCTGCTTTTAAAAAAATAATTAACCAAGCACTAATCAATCCTATGTTGAATAAGAGGCCTTTGATTGTAAAAAGGGCTGCCCTTGGCCTGTCGTGGTGCAGTGGATAAAGCCTCGACCTGGAACGCTGCTTCCTGCTTCTCCTCCCTCTTTCTCTCTCTTCCCTCTCTATAAAAATCAATAAAATAAAATCTAAAAAAAAAAAAGGACCGCACTTCACTGCAACCCCATGGCTGGTCAAAGAGAAAAAGGCATAGCCCCAGAGCCTGCATTTCTCAGATGATATTGGCAGCCCCTGGCTCAGTCCCACCATGGAAGATGATCCTTAGCTCAGACAATGTAAAAACTTGTCCTGCCGCTGCTTTTGGCCAGAGGAGGCACCCACCAGCCCCAGACACAGTGATGAAGAGCTACAGATCGCATGATGCATTTTCATCCTTGTAACCCAAGCCTGGGACATGATGGCAGCTGCTTAGGGGGGTCCAAACTCAGTAGAGAACAGAACATAAGGGTATAGGGAGCACTCTTCATTTTACAGCTTGAACTTGGACAGAATGGGTGGAGATCCAGCTATATATCCAACCACCAAGAGTTAAACACAAGCCTGAACTCAAAATTGCCAACTTACTTAACTGGGTCACTCAATTCCAAGAATTTCACTAGGAGGAAACCCTCAGTGTACTGTGTTTAATTCATAAAGATGACTCCACTTGCCCTCTGACCTGCAGATCACATACTTTAAGTGCCATTCCCTGGCAGTGATAAAGGGACCACCAGCCACCCACCTCCCTCATCAAGCAACCCCTGTGAACTCTCTGGGAAGCAGTGTGAGCAAGACTGGCCAAGGATAGGTTACACCTAACAGGGTCCCCAACTTAAATCCTCTTTACCTGCTCTACTACCTAAACTGAATATGTATGACTTACTCAACTGAGTTCCTAAGAGAATTTCTGAGAAAGCCTAAACAGGTAAGGTATCATCATCATTAGGAATACCGAGGGCTCCAGGCACTCAAGATAAATCCATTCTATCCACCCAATTTTCAGATGAAGAAACTGATGCTCAGTGCAGTTAGGGAACTTGCCAAAGTCCAACAGGCAGCAGCTGATAGCCAGGACTAGAACCCAGGCCACTACTGACCCCACATACCCCATTAAACAAATTCTAGCATTGGGACCAGCTGAGCCTGGCCTCTTAGTACACAAATATAAAGGTTGTAAAATACAGACCTCTATGTGCAATCAAGACAGCATTATCCAAAGCCTCCAAATTTCAAGGCTTGTGGTAACAAGTCAATTCAAGTCTCAATGTAGGTTAAAACTGGTAATGTTTGGTGGTTGAAGTTCATCTGTACACGGAAGAGGCCACACTGGCTGAGGCTGTAACAGGTATCTGACAAGCCCTGCCAGCGTCTGCTCCTGTCACCATTCAGCCTCCCTTAGTGCAACTAAGGCTCTTGGGCAACCCTACACCTGTCTCAGGCCAGGCCAGCCAGGCCAAGCAGCTGGGAAGTAAAAGGCCCGTTTCCCAAGAGAGTGCAACATCCTTCCACTATCACCACAACCCTTACCACCTCCCACTCCACGCTCTGTGCTCTCGGGCCATCATGATCAACTGACACAGTTAGGAAAGATGGTTCACAGGAAGGAAGAGTTCCCTTTCTTATGCCACATTCAAGAACAATCTCCCTGGATGAACCAAAGAGCATCAGTAATGTGTTTGGGGGAGAGGGATAGACAAAGAAATGGTAGCTAGACTGGGTAGTGGTAGGGAAAGAACAGAGGCCTGGCAGGCAGGAAAAACAATCTAGTCCTGGCTCAGTCTTTGACCCACTGGGAAGTCTCAGGCAAGCCCTGCAACCCCTCCAGTTCCACCAGTACATGGAGATTTGTTTTAAGTTACCTGTATTTTTCCAATTCTAATAACTGACAATATGATATAAACTGTCCTACTTCCCCAGGATCAACGCTGTGGAGGCCATTGAGCCACAGTGGCCTCAGTGAACTCACATTTACTCAGCACCTACCATGTATCAGGCTAAGTAACTAATCGTGTTTAATTCTCATTATTACCCATTAAAATAAGTAACGACCTCCATCATTTTGAGGATTAGAAACAATCTCAGGGGAATGGAGTCAGAGAGCACTGGAAAACGCAGTATGGTGGTCACGAGAGGCCAGGGCTCAAATTCAGGCAGTATGATGCCAGAGCCCACACACTTGACCACAACTGTTCCCTGGTCTGGGAGACCTCCCTTTGGATGACAAGTACTCATCTGAGAGCCTCCCTAACTGCACTTGTGTACTGAAAGCACCAGACAGAAACATCTCCACTGTTTTTCCAAGGCTACACACCTAAAACCAAGAGAAACTGGCTTGTTATAGAGGTCAAGGAAAAGCTGGGGTTCCCAGGACTAGTTCTCTAGCATTTCAGAAGTCCTCATTTGACCTTCTCAACAGACAAGAGCCAATGTGGCACTGTAGCTTCAGAGGAAGCTGGTAGACTGTCAACTGCATGGTTGATGGCCACTGTTTAGAGCCACGTGTTTACCCGGCAGACTTCCTCTGGGAATGCACTTGGGCTTCACCTTCCAATTTTACTGATGGAAGTAAATTAATAGACACCATTAGCAGAAAAATTAATAGAAGACCAGCTCTTCTTTTGATATCAGTTATAAAATGACATTTAAGACCATTCCCCTTTCTTCTCAGCCCAGTGAAGTTGGCATCCAGTCTTTTTCCAAACAATGCAAGTTGTGTAACCAACCAGAATCTGAAAAGAAGCAAGAGTTCCTCAGTCCCAAAGCCTGGGAATCAGGTGGCAGGGCAGCAGGAGCAGCCTTACCTTTGCAGCAATAACCTGACACCAAGGAGGTTGGGGACCTTAAGTAAAGAAATCACCAGCCTTCCCTGAGCTAAAATATCTGTAGTACTACTTCGCTAGCAGTCGGAATCCCATTCAGAGTGGTCAGATGGGTAGTAATTCAGGCACCCTGGGGTTCCTCTCACAGATATTTCCATCTCATCTTCACTTAGAAACAATAGGGGGTCTGGGTGAAAGGAGAAGAGAGAGAAGTGAGAATTGTGAACATCAGTACAGGAATGAGACACCATGACCCTTAGGGTCGGGAGCCCTAGGCTGTCCTAGAAAAGGTAGTAGTATATCCTGAACTCCAGTGCTTACTTTGTTCATTTATCTATTAGAATCCCTCCAATTTTCCTTCCATGAGGCAATGGGAAGACCACCATCATGTAGGATGGTGGTCAAGAGAAGCACCACCACATTTTTCTGCATTGCTTATCTTAGAATACAGTGACCTCAGGGATGAAGACTGGGCAGACAGCTTGGTTAAAGGCCAAGTTGAAAAGGAGGTCCTTCTCCACTCCATTCCTTGAGGGCTACAAAACACAGCTGGAAGTAGCGAGAGAAAGCACCTGAGCATCTTGGGTTCGGGAGAAGGGCTTGCTGGGTGATGTTTTGAGACTGTCTTACAACTGTGTTCTCCTTGGTTCCAGCCTACCTACAAGTCTAGAATAAACATAAATCAATCCCAGGTAATCAATATGCCCAGGCTCTGCTATTTCTCATTTGAGACAGGTCTGTCTATGCCAGCATCTAGTCAGAAAGGCCAGGTACAATTCATGAGACCTTGGGGAAAAAGGAGGCGCAGGGCCCAGGTAGGGTCTACCTGTCCTCAAACTCTCTGATCTGACTGTAGTGCCCAGGAGCATACTTCCTTTCAGTTTGCTCTTACACCAAGGTATCTCCAAGACACTTACTTAGCTAAGCATCTTACCACACCTGACACTATGCAAGAGGAGCCAGAGGCTGTACCACTGACGTGGGTGAGCAAGTACAGAACCCAAAGAAAGCAGAGTTAAAGCACTGTGCCAGGAAATGAGCAAACAATCTGATAGGAGAATCAGGAGAGTGGTGATTATGCCCAAGTACATTCTAGGGGCCAGGGAATGGCAGGTGGCTGCAAGAGACTAACCGGTACTCGGCAGTCAACAAAGACTCGACTCTATACAAAGATTGCTATAACTAAACTCTATACTGTATACACACTGGAACTTTAGCAAGCCCTCTCCCTTAACATTGAGATATGAGCTCTTTGGGCTGCTAAATCTGAGAGGGGAAAAGAAGATCCATTGACTGCCTCCTAACAAAAAAGGTATTAAGAAGACTGAAAATGTGTAAAAAGTCATGCACAGAATAAGCAAGCTCCATTGCAATTATTAACCCCTGTTTAACTCCCACATGTAACTCAAAGGCTCTTTATACAACAAACCAGTCTGAAATTTATCTTGTTTAACAATCCAGTGTGGACTGTGGAAACTCTGATTTTCTACCAGTTAAAATACAAGCAGTGAGCAACCAGGTTGACTGGCCAAGGACAAGGCAAATATAGGAATATAACAAACTGCCTCTCTGAGGCCCTTGACTGAAGCAGCTAACTGCCACTTTTGTTGATGTTTGCTGGCATCGCTGAGCCTGCTTCTACCACCTTCAAGAAGTCAGGAGGAATAGGGGTGCTACAACCCACTCTGTGGGATCTGGCAGCCCTGCTCACCAAGATGAAATCCAGCCAATAAGCTCTCACTTGTCTATCTAGTATGCAGATATACCTTAACAGACTTTCTATGTGACACTCAACATGCAAGCCTGGAATCATTACTTACTGGTTCAAGTGATCTGTCTGCCTAAATGGGACTGACGACTCTTAGAGAACAGAGATAGAGTATCCTAACTTTTCCCACACTCACCTTCACTATATTAGTTATCTAACTCTGTGTAACAAGTTAATTCACAATTCAGTGGCTTAAAACAATGAACATTTATTATCAGCTTAGCGAGGTAGTTCTGGCTCATGGTCTTTCGTAAGGTTGCAAACTACAAATCACCTGATGCCTTGACTGTGGGGGAGGATCCACCTCTGAGAAGGCTCTGAGAAGGTTGCTGGCAGGAGTCCTCCTCAGCTCCTTGCCATGAGTCTCTCTACCACATTGCCTCTGTCCTCAAGACACGGCAGCTGGCTTTCTTCAGGGAAAGTAAATACAAAAGGCAACAAAAATAGCAACCCAAGACAAAAGTTGCAGTCTTTTTAATAACTTAATCTCAGAAATGACATACCATTACTTCTGCCACATTCTTCTGGTCACAGAGACTAACCCTGATCCACCATGGGAAAGATGTGCTTCAATTTGTGAGCTCTGTTGTGATATTCTCAAACTCAGTCATCTACTCTTCTGTAGCTTAACTTTCTGTTCAGTCCATCTAGTGGATTTCTTAGAAACTGTATTTTCAGTTACAGACATTCTACGTGGTTCACTTATACCTCTTCTACTGTGCTCTCCATTGTGCTCATTTTTCTTTAAAATTTTCATCATACTATTGTAACTGTTATAAAGTCTTTTTCTGGTGTTTCTATCATTTAACTCCTCAATTTCCTGCTCCTTCAAATATAATTTTTGATTAGAGGCTATACATTATGATTATTATATTAAGCATTCCAATTTTGTTGTCTTTCCTTAATAAGTATTGAAGTTTGTGTAAGCACTTAAGTTTGTAGAGTAGCTTGACCAATTCAAGGTTTTTTCCTTTCTCTTTTAAATCAATTTTGAGGTATAATCTATACCAAAAATGCACCCATACTAAACATACAATTCATAGTTTTGAGAAATGTGTACACTGATGTAACCCTATGATCAACATACAGTAATTTTTATAACCCCCAAAAGGTCTCATGTCCCTCTGTAGTTGCTTCCACCCCTACCACCTCTGTTTTCTATCACTAGAGGTTAGATTCCTATTTCTAGAATTTCATATAAATGGAATAATATACTATGTATTCTTTTTTGTCTAGAGTCTTCCACTCAGCATATTCAATCCACTGTATTATGTATCAGTAGTTCATTGCTTTTTGTTGCCTGACAGGAAGTACTGTTCAGATACACTACCTTTTGTTTATCCATTCATGTGTTGATGAACATTTAGATTGTTTCCAGTTTGGGGCAATTGTGAACAAAGTTGCTATTTATATACAAGTCCTTTTATGGCCATGCTTTCTCCTCTCTTAGGTAAATATCTAGGGGTGAAGTTCTGGGCTATATGGTAGGCATACTCTACAGGTATTGATTGACTTACACCTATGCAACTTACGACCATTCGACTTTACCACAATCGCTAGCTAGCCACCACTGCTCCGTGTCTGGAGCAGTTTTGTATGTACCTGTATTTTGTAATTTTGTATGTTTTGCAAATATTACACCAGTTGTACTGGTAATGCAGTGTTTTACTTAAACCTGACGAATGTAAAAATAAGAAACAAAATGGTGTAGAGATGATACAAACGGCATAAAATGAACAAAGAAAATTATGGTATATAACAATAATGAAAGAAAATTATGATAAAATATGACTTAAAGATTTTTATAACATCATTTCACAGCACTGTACATATAGCCTACTCAACTAACGACCAAATCGTGTTACAACTGGTCTGTTGGAACCAATTGTAGTCATAAGTCGAGCACTAGCTGTATAAGAAAATTTCAGTTTTTCAAAGTGGCTGTACCATTTTACATTTCTGCAAGCAATGTAGAAGAGCTCCAAAGTTCACATTATCAACTATTGGTATTGTCAATCTTTTCAATTTTAGCCAGTCTTGTGGGCATATAGCAATATCTAATCATTGTTTAATTTGCATTTCCCTGCTAATGATATTGAACATCTTTTCATGTGCTTATTGGCCATTTGTATATCTTTATAGAAATGTCTATGCAGATTCTCTGCCTATGCTTAAATTTCTCTTATTTCTGAATTGTAAGAATTTTTTCTTCTTATTATTTTTCCAAGTGAGAGGAAGGAAGACAGAGAGACAGACTCCCACATGTGCCCTGACCAGGATCCACCTGGCAACCCATCTGAGGCTGATGCTCTGCCCATTTGGGGCTATGCTTGCCACCGAGCTATTTTTAGTGCCTGAGGAGGAGGCTCTATGGAACCATCCTCAGCACCTGAGGCCAATGCACTGAAACCAATGGAGCGATGGCTGTGGGAGGAGGGATGAGAGGGGGAAAGGGAAAGGTGGAATAGCAGATGGTCTCTTCTCCTGTGTGCCCTGACTGAGAGTTGAAACTGGGACATCCACATGCCAGGCTGATGCCCTACCACTGAGCTAACTGGTCAAGGCCTGAGTTGTAAGAATTCTTTACATATTCTTGATGCAAGTGCTTTGTCAGATATTCATATTCCAAATATATTTTGACAGTCTGTGGCTTTACAGTATTTTTGAGGGACAGATATGCTTAATTTAGATGAAGTCAAATTTACCTTTTTAAAAACTGATTCAAGCTTTTTGAGTAAGAAATCTTTGCCTATCCCAAGGTCACAAATTCTTTCTCCTATATTTTCTTCTAGAAATGTTATAGTTTTCACTTATCCATCTAGATCTGTGATGCATTTCTACTCAATTTTTGTGTATGGTATTGAGACTATTTCCCCCTTCGTTACCAAGTGAGAGGAGGGGAGACAGAGAGACAGACTTCCGCATGTGACCCAACCAAGATCCACCTGACAAGCCCTGTCTGGTGCCGATGCTCTGCCCATCTTGGGGCATGCTCGCAATTGAGCTTTTTTTAGTCTGAGGTGGAGGTGCCACAGATCCATCTTCAGCTGCCAGGTCCAATGTGCTCCAACCCCAATGGAGCTGTGGCTGGGGGCGAGGGGTAGAGAGAAGGGAAAGGGAGGGGTGGAGAAGCAGATGGTTGCTTCTCCTGTGTGCCCTGATCGGGAATCAAACCCAGGACATCCACATGCTAGGCTGATGCCCTACCACTGAGCCAACTGGCCAGGGCCAAGACTTGTTTTTAAGCTATGTACCCTTTCCCTCTGGGACTAGATATGGCATAATCCTTTTGAGGTGTCTACTGAATGCCTCTGTGTTCAACAAAGTCTCTCACTGTAACTGGAAAGAAAAACATCTCCTGACGACCAATGGTGGTGCAGTGGATAGAGCGGCGACCTCAGACACTGAGGTCCCAGGTTCGAAACCCCAAGGTTGCTGGCTTAAGTATGGGCTCATCTAGCTTGAGCACAGGTTGCTGGCTTGAGCATGGGATCATCAACATGATCCTATGGTCGCTGGCTTGAGCCCAAGGTCACTGGCTTGAGTGAGGGGTCACTAACTCGGCTGTAGTCTCCCTTCCTCCCATCAAGGTATGTATGATAAGCAATCAATGAACAACTGAAGTGTCACAACTATAAGTTGATGCTTCTCATCTCTCTCCCTTCCTGTCTATCTTGCTAAAAGAAAAATCTCCTGGGCCTAGAAACAGTTCAGCTTCCAGTTTCCCAGCAGCTGTTCTTTGCTTTGCCTCATAAGTTTACCCTACACATACACAGATTAATGTTCAGAAAAAGACTGGAGGAGACCCTTAAAAGCAAATATCTAAGGCTTTTCTTCTATGTAGCTCTTTTTTCTTCATATTGTCCCCGAAAACTCCAACTGCTTTGGCTTCCTCAACTTTGTCTTATCAAGTCAGCAAGGCTGCTGGGCTTGGCTTCTTCCTCACTGCTCTGAGGTCTGAAAATCGCCTTCAGCATAAAGCTGGGAGGAAGACTATAGGGAACACTTCATTATTTTCATTCTCTCAGGAATCACTATGCTGGCTACCTGTTGTTGATATCTGCAAACAGTTGTTTTGTATATTTTGGTTTGTTTTCTGGTTGCTTACAGGAGGACAAGCTCTATACTGGTGACTCCTTCACTGACAAAAGCCTCTTAATCCACTTTTGAACAGGCCCAAATGTTAAAACAGGGGTCCCCAAACTTTTTACACAGGGGGCCAGTTCACTGTCCCTCAGACCGTTGGAGGGCCAGACTATCAAAAAAACTATGAACAAATCCCTATGCACACATCTTATTTTAAAGTAAAAATATAAAACGGGAACAAATACAATATTTAAAATAAAGAACAAGTAAATTTAAATCAACAAACTGACCAGTATTTCAATGGGAACTATGGGTACGCATGCATCCTGTGTTCCTCTCACTGACCACCAATGAGAGGTGCCCCTTCTGGAAGGAAGTGCGGCGGGGGGCAGATAAATGGCCCTAGGGGGCCGCATGCGGTCCACAGGCTATAGTTTGAGGACCCCTGTGTTAAACTCACCTATCTATAGAGGAAAGAGTACTGACTTTATTGACAAGCCTATTTGATTTCAATCTCAAAATGGAAAGCCTTTTTATCCTGGTCCACCTTATCATACCTAGTAAAATTACTGCAATGATGCTCTCAGTGAAAAGCCAAGTGTAGGGTGGTTAGCAATGGGGGATGGTCATGTGAGGAACTCAGACCCCGGAATTTAGCTAGGACCGCCCACATTCTTGCGCACCAAAAGAAAGTTCCCAGAGCTCCTTGGGAGAGGATTGACTGTCCATCAGCCAGTGAGATTTCACGTCATAACTGCTTGCCCAAGCCTTTGCTATTCCATACTTCGTGGCTCCTGCCCCCCCTTCCTTCTTTCTCAGCGGGGAAAAATACCTTACATTTTGGTGCCAAAACCCGGGACCTGGGAAGGAGTTAGAAGTCCTCAAGGGACCACTCCTTTCCCCGTCCCCTCTGAGAAACAAGCAGGATCTCAGGACCTCCGACCATCCACCCGCTTCGGCACACAGTGCGGTAAGTCTCATGCCTCCAAACTTTCCTCAGTTCTTTCTGTCGAGACTCCATCTGAAATCATAGCTACATCAAGGAAGCCTTTTTAGTCTGAGTGCGTGTGTGCCCTGGAGACATTCGAGCACATCCACTTTCCTTATTCGTCTGTGGCCAGAGCTTGAGTTTTGGGACGCCAATCCTCAACTCTGACCACCCCAAGAACTGAGGCTGGCCATGGGGGCACAGGAATCCCAAAACACTCCCGGAGCTGCCTTATCTGAAATCTCTCCCGCCCTAAAGAGGAAACTGTTCTTCTCCGCTGTGGCCAGGCCACAGAACCCACTGGATAATTGGACCAGGTAGCCTCCTGAAGGGACTTTCAGTTTTAACACCCTCACCAATTTAACTATCGTCGAGGTGGCTGGGAGCTTGGAGATCCCTTTACACTCAGGGCCTCTAATTATTCGGGCGCCTGTCCTTAATCTCTGTGCCGCCTGTTTCACCGCGCAGGCCTTTTTTTGGCCAGAGAAAACCTCCATTCCTAATCTTTTCCTTCTCTGCGGACTCTCAATTTTCTTTCTCTCCTGCCTGACCCCCGAGGGCACCCCACTCTCTGGTCCCTCTGGGAACCTCTTTTGCTCCGTCTCTTCCCTCCAGAGAGACCTCTCCCCCTCCCTTCGCTAAATCCTGTTTCTCATTCACTTGCAAATACCAGTCTCTCTTTCTCTTCCTTGCTGGCCAGGGATCCCTTCTCTTCTCCACTATGTTCTTAAGTCTCTCATCTGTCAGGCCATTCTCCGCCTATCATCGGCTCTTACACCAGTTTGCAGGATGCCCAACACCCTGTCCTGCCCGCTGGCTCCAGCATTCCAGCTGGATCTGAGGGTCAGGCTCACTAGGAGCCCTCTTCCTCCTCTTATTCTCAAACCCCTAAATCCCTATCCGGGACCTGTGAATATGACATTTAAAGGTTTCAATGGTCGCAGATAGTAGGAAATGGCCAAGGCTGTTCGCCAGGCCCGCATGCAGCAGAAGGTAACGCTCCAAACCCAGGCACAGGAAGTGCCCGGCCCAAGTCTGGACCACAAAGAGTAATCCCACCAGCAGCTTGCTTTAAGTGGCAAGCAGGACCACTGTGCCCCACAGGGCCCCTGCCCACGGCTGCCCACTGAGCCCTGCCCTAACTGCAAGCAGCCCGGTCATTAGCAGACTGATTGCCCCTTTGGGCAGCAGGCTCATCCTCAACGTCTCTATGTGGAGGCCAATCCAGCCACATGGACCCATCGCTCAGACTCCTAGGACACAGCCTGAACTCGAAGAACCCAGGGTATGCTGCCACTAGTGGGTAAGTCCATCTCATTTGTGTGGACACGGGAGCTGCCTTCTCTGTTTTGCCACCACTCTCTGGACCTCTAATTCCCTCACAGGTCTCGGTTATGGGAATGGATGGGACCCTTCTTTTCCCCTTCGCACACCACCCCTGACATGCAGTTTAAACGGAATCCCCTTTTCTGCCCTCCTTCTTAGTTATGCCTTCGTGCCCTGTACCTATTCTGGGTCAAGACATTCTACACAGTCTCAGAGCCACTATCCAGCTGACAGCATCTTCCCACTTACTCCTGCCATTCCTCACTACCAAGGGCTCCCCCATAATCAATGCTACCCTCATTTCTAACCATGTCTATCGCCTCAAGCTTGCTCCCATGCAGGATCGCTGGCAGTTTGGAACCACTGGGCCCTACTCGTCTGCGGCTCACCAAAAGGTTGGGCCCTGCAGACCCTCCTGTTGCTCCTGTCCCTCCCACCAGGAACCTGCCATCGAAGTGAGCTGAAGCAGGGAGCAATGCTGTTCAGTAGGACTGACCTAATGCAGGAAGCTTCAATCTCCTCAACCGTCTGCGAGAGAAACCTCCTCAACCGTCTGAAAGAGAAACGAAGCAAGAATCTCTCCTCCTACAACCCGCTTAACTCCTGATGGCAGCCACCCATTCTTACCTGGGCTGCCCCTATCCTAAATCTTCTTCTAATTATCAATGTATAATTCACATTTGCTTATAGAACTGCATCCGCGAAGTTTCTCAACTCACGGCCGAACACCAAGCAGAGGAGGGACAATGGGAACCAAGTGGTGTTGAAGAACTTCGTGTACAGAAGAGACAGAAAATGCAGCAATTAGAGAAGTTCACGTGTAAACACTGCTCACAGCAGACCTGAAACTGGCCATCGTCATGCTGATCGTCCCGTTCTTTGTCAATGTCAGTGCCATATTACAATTTTTACCCCACTTTGCTCCCTGCATTTCTGTTTCAAAGTTCTGAGTCTGACAGAAAAAACACAGCTCTCAGGTTCCTCCGTGTGAGCACCTACCACCTCCCTATCCCCAGCCCAGACCAGGAAATGGCAGGGTTGCATTCTCACCAGGCAGTCCCTGCTCCAGGGCCTCTGTGCAAGGTGGAGGGTCCTGGGAACTTTGTCTTGACCTCCCTGCCAGGTGACCTTCAGCCGAGGAGTCCCACCTCTTGTGTTACAGTAACTTTGAGATTAGGATCATTAGGAATTGACCCCTAGTCGTCTGTTCTTGACCAGAATTCCAAGAAAAAGGAGCATATTGCCTGATCAGGTGGTGGCGCAGTGGATAGAGCGTCGGACTGGGATGTGGAAGACCCAGGTTCGAGACCCTGAGCTTGCCAGCTTGAGCGCGGGCCCATCTGGCTTAAGCAAAAAGCTCACCAGCTTGGACCCAAGGTCGCTGGCTCCAGCAAGGGGTTGCTCAGTCTGCTGAAGGCCCGTGGTCAAGGCACGTGTGAGAAAGCAATCAATGAACAACTAAGGTGTTGCGTCGGCAACGAAAAACTAATGACTGATGCTTCTCACCTCTCTCTGTTTCTGTCTATCCCTGTCTATCTCTCTCTGACTCTCTCTCTCTGTCCCTGTAAAAAAAAAAATTGAAACAATGACAGCAGAAAAACGAAATAAAAAATCATAAAAAGTAGAGACAGTGAAAAACTGCAACAACAACAACAACAAAAAACTGGTCAACACAACTTCAGTGAAAGTACCTTCAGAGAATATAGCTCTGACCCTCCAACCAGGGAAGACTTTATAAGGAAGACTGAAAACAGATCCTCCATTTATACAGTCCCAAAATATCTCCCACACATTAGTTATGACTCACAAAGGGAAAAATTGTAACTTCACAGTGCAGACGCCTGGAGGAACCATATCCTCCAAGTCATCAGAGAGAACCTCACCAAACTGGGATAATTCAAGAGCAGGAATCCCAGGTTCTGACACACTGAGGAGGTCACATTACTACACAGCATCCCTGACAAAAAAACATAACCTGAATGTAATCACAAGAAAACATCCGACAAACCCAATCTGAGACATCCTGTAAAATTACTGGCCTGTACTCTTCAAAAGCATAAAAGGCTAAGAAATACAAGGAAAGTCTGAGAAATTGTTCCAGATAAAGGGAACTAAAGGAATGTGGTAGCTGAATGCAATGTATGAGCCTGGACCAGGATAAAACAACTGTGAAGACAGTATATGGGCTACTGATGAAGTCTGAATATAGACTGTGGTTTAGATAACATACTAATGTTAAATATCCTGAGTTTTGATAATTGTGCTGCGGTTATAAAAGAGAACTATAAATGCTGAACTATTTAGTGATTAGAAAAGAGAAAGACCTTGTCTACCCCCATCTCCTAAGACTCATTGCTCTTTTTATGACCACCCTCCCGGGAGAGAGCAAAGTGCCGTTTTGGCCTGAGCTCTCAGCCAGATCTGCAGCAGGTGCCAGCACCAGCCTGGCAGACCAGGCCCCATGAGAAGCAGAGGCGCAGAGAGGCCTCCCCTGTACAGTACAAACTGTACATCCCCTAGACTTCAAAAGAGAAAAGTAATAGGTCATTAAGGAAAGTTTCTTGGAAGAGGGGAGGATGTGGCTAGCTAAGACGAAAGAGGAAAAGCAGTTAGGGGAAAGAGGGACATGAGTAAGGGAGGAGGCAGGATCAGTTTGGCAGGTGAAGGGTCTTGGAGAAGAGCATCCCTGTGAGTCATCTTGCTGACTCTCAGTGTCTGATAACATGGCTATTCTCCCTGGTCCAGGCTACAGGGCAGACCACGTGACTGCAATGTCCATAGCACAGAAAGAGTTCAGAAAAGGAGGATGGGGGTAGTTCTAGAAGTTTGGCTATTGGGCAAGCTGCCAGGATGCCACCTCAGTCCCAGGCAAAGGATCACTACATAACACTACTGGCAGCTACCACCAGTGGGAGTGAGGACTGAGAAGCTCACTGGTATGATTTAGTGGGTCACATGCTGTTAACACCTTCAGTTAGTACTCCCCCCAACCCTTTCTCCTTGCTCCCATGCCTCATATCACTGCAAACCAAGGCTCTTGATGTAAAAAACACACTCACTTAAGGCTCCCTGCACTGTGGTTGCAGGACCCCAACACCTATCCCTTAGGCCAAGGGTGGGGCCAGCAGTGGAAATGGCAGACCTGCAATCTTCAAGTCTGCTGCCTCTGAAACCCCAAAGGCAAACCCTGGCCAGTGAGGAGCAGCCACACCTTTAATGCATCACATTCAAGTGAGCTCTGAGTCAGTCTGTCCTGCACAGGCTGCTCCTCTCCATGTGTAGATACAGCACACACACTGGGTGCAGGCAGCCTTGCTCACTGACAACCTTCAGACATTTCATCCCAAAACTCACTATCCAAATAGAAAACCAGCTCGAATGCTCCAATGTCACCTTGGTCAAGGCATTCATTCTTATTGTGCAAGTACTATGGCTATTCACCCCGGAACAGTTTCTCAGGCTTGTGTCATTTAACCCAGGAATTGTTATCACCTTATCTCCCCCACACCATTTTTCATGTTATTAATGAAAAATATCTTTAAGAAAATGGAAAAGCCTGTGAGAACACTGATGAGCTTAAAAGGTTAGAACAGCCCACAGACTAGAACAAAAGCTGGGGGGAAGAAGCATTTTGACAAAGGTGAATAAACATAGGTTTGACCCTGCATGTGTCTTGACATACTGTGCATACAGCTTTTTCTGAAAAGAAAAAAAGAAAACATAGAAAAAGCATGAAAGCTCTTCACATCAAACTCTGGTTGGTGACAGGAAAAGCCACAAATACTTGACACTAAGCCTTAGAAAGTTTAGAGCTAAGAAAAATACCGGTTGAATGCTCCAGCTGGCTGAGTGACCCTGCTTCCTCTATCATACCTTTGCGGCATGTCACCATCCCCACATGGAACCGGGCCCTAGGGAAGGCCGAGCCTCACCAGCTCTTCTCCCCCACCTCCTGAAAAGCAACAAGTGGAACCCAGCTATGGCACAGAATACACTTTAGAATGAAGAGGACATGCAAAATCAAATGAAGTGGGGAAAGACATGTCTGGTGATAAGACAGAATTGAGGTAATTCAAGTAAGAGTCCTTTTTCTCATTTTCACAAAGGCGATTCTGGTGGTCAATGATCGCTGTGGCAGACACAGGAGTTCTAGAACATGCTGACAACTGCAATTCTCCTGAAATATTTTCCTCAAAGCCCAACCCCACCAAAGCCTGGGACCATACTCAGATCAGGCTAGAGGTTTCTAGGATTCGCCCACTCCAGCATTAGTCTTAGACAGCTATCCAGAATCGAGGCTGAACTAAAAACCCAGGGGTAGAAGCACCTCTGCTTCCGCTACACCCATGGGGCATGTGGCAGATAGTCAATAAAAGCCAGTTAACAATAAGGAGATGTTTCACTTTCTAGCTAAAAGCAATGTTTCCAGAGCCAGACACCCTGACTCTATCACTTACTGGCTGGGTGACCTTGGGTAGGTTATTCCCTGTGTCTCAGTTTCCTTATGTATAAAACAAAGCTATTATTAGCACCTACCTCTCAAACGGGCTAACACACAGTGCCTGGCACTGAGCGAGTGCAGGTCTGTCCACATCATCACGCCATCTCAGGAGGCACTGCCAACAGGACAGGGCTGGGAGACGGTCACTGGGTCCCCCATTCCTTCTCCTGCAGGCCAAAGAATACAAAGAGTAGATGTCCCTCAGGGGGACCCCGTGAGATCTAAAAGGGATGTGATAAAACTGCTTTATAAGAAAGGTTCTCAAAGAAATAATCCAAATGGAGCCAGAGGTAAATGCAGAACCTGACTTGCCACCCAATAACTAAATTCACCATCCTTTTTAAGTGCAAGCTTTAGCAAGAGGCCTGAAACTGAATAAGGAGGGCTTCCCCAAGTCCCCTGACAGAGTCCCTCATCCCTCCTCTCAAGTCTATTCAAACTTCTCCAACCTCATCACACTGTCAGCATACCTACCTGCTTCCACTCCGGCCATGAGCCCCTCAAGCACAGGGGACTGGGTCTCAGCTCTTCTGTCAAGGTAGCACCCAGCACCATACTTGGCACCCAGGACCTTAACGAACCCTCACAGTCCACTGTTCTCATCCTCTTGCTCAGAGAATCTGTTGACTAATCCACAAACTGAACAAGTGTAGTTCTAAACAGGGAGGATTGTGCCCCCTGGGGACATGTGGAAATATTCTGGGTTGAGGAGTGGGGAGCTACTGGCATTCAGTGGGTAGTGGCCAGAGTTGCTGCTAAACTCCTTACAATGGACAGGACAGCCTCCCACAACAAGGAATTATCTGGCTCAAAATGTCAACAGTTGGAAATGACAGGTGAAAACCCCTGGGCTGGGTGGATAATTTCTAGTAGCAGAGTAATCGAAGAGACTCCTGGACAACTTTCACACATACAAAGAACACAATAACTCTTGCTGGTTATCCTTCAGTCAAAATTAACCACTCTCTTCATAGTCACATATAGCACTAAGGAAACATTCTGTGAAAACCAGCAGGTAACCTGAAACCACTCAGGGCCCTGGAAATCCCTCCTCACCAGTTAATGAATGGACTCAGGTACTCCTTCCTCCCCTGCTGCCTCCAGGGGCTCATCCTCTTAAGACACTGGACCTCAGTCCCAGGGTCGGATCACCACTCCTGCAGTCAAGGGAAACCTTCACAAAGGCCCAGGCTAGAACAGCAAACCTAAGATGTATCTCATAAATGCACTAAATGGTTGGTAAGTCTTTTCAAATTTATATTTTTAATGCTATCATTAGCCATAAAACAGTCTGAAGCTGCCTGACCAGGCAGTGGCGCAGTGGATAGAGCGAACTGGGATGCGGAAGACCCAGGTTCGAGACCCCAAGCTTGCCAGCTTGAGCGCGGCCCCATCTGGCTTGAGCAAAAGCTCGTCAGCTTGGACCCAAGGTCACTGGCGCCAGCAAGGGGTGGCTCGGTCTGCTGAAGGCCCACGGTCAAGGCACATGTGAGAAAGCAATCAATGAACAACTATGGTGTCGCAACGGCAACGAAAAACTAATGATTGATGCTTCTCACCTCTCTCTGTTCCTGTCTGTCTGTCCGTATCTATCCCTCTCTCTGTCCCTGGAAAAAATAAAATAAAATAAAATAAAAATAGCCCTTCCTTCCAGGATCCTAGGAAGTACAAGTTATGAGCACAAGCACCGCACCCTCGGGACTCAGTCGAGACAACTGCGGGAAAGAAGCTGGCTCTCGTGGCCAGTGCCACCACCTACTACCACAGGACCTGGGCTCGATAACGCCAGGGACAGATGCAGGTTCATCACCTGTCAGTGGGCTGCCCCTGTTCACCCACGGCCCTCTCAAGGCCTATAGGAGACTCTGTAGGTGAAAACACAAGAAAGGGTTGGGTGAAGGAAGGAAATTATTACATAAACAAAAGCCACCTGTTTTGGGTACATGCTAATTTGGAATTCACAATCACTGTACTGGTTGTGATTAAATTTTATTTTACTATTATGCTGTCTATGAAAAGAGGGCTAAAGGTAAAGGCGTTATGCAAACAAGATGAAAAGGGAAATGTTTAACCTAATTCAGAAAAGTTACTCAAACACTTGTGAAATGTCCTTCCACAGAATTCCTGAATGTAAATATTGTAGTAACAAAGCCGATGAGGGCATCACCCCCCCCCCACCTCTGCCCCTTAGAAAGGCCTAACACGTGCCTGACACTGATCTGTTTCCTTATAGACATTCTTTCTAATATCCACATTCCCAGAAAAAGTATTACCCACCTCTGGCTGGGGATGAAACTAAAGCTTCGAGAAATATCTAAGTTGCCCAAGGGCACTTCAGGGCAGAAGCAGAAATGAAAGCCAGGTCAGACTGGTTCCAGAGCCAGAGATCCTAATATTTTTAAACACCTGTAAAACTGTCAACACAACTTCATCTCATGTAAATATCATACAGATTGCAAAAGATTTTAAACATGCTATTATAGCAGTAGAGGTTTGAAAGGATCCTTATAAGGAAAACTTTTTAGTGTATTTAAAAGGATAAACAATGCACTTCATTAAATTATTCTACAATTCAGATTGTCCCCTGATTTAGAAAACTCCTTCTTGCCCTGATTTTATTCCAAATTAATGAAATTTTATTATAAATAATGGAGTAGATCACCATTATGAGTAAATGCTACCAGGTAAATCAGCATTTAGAAAATTTGAAAAGTTTCTAAAAATTAAGACTCCTAACCAGCCACCATGCTAATGTTGGTCACACTCCTTTCCTCCACGGGCACAATACCAACCTAGGACAGAAAACAGGGATGCTCTCCCTTCGCCTTAGTGGGCACTCTGGAAGGATACTGACATTTGTTGAGTGTGTGCTGGGTGTCAGCCCAGAGACAGGCACCTTTACTCATAAGCTCCAGCGCCAATTCAGCCATCACTAAATTTCATTATTTTATCAGGAGGAGGTGGTCATTGAGTGAAAATTTACTGGGGGACAAGACAGTCACACAGTCTCAAAGTATCAGCATCACAGAGATAATTTATTAATTGCAAAGAGGAAAATGTACCTTTACAAGGAAGAAATCCAGAGACCCCCTCTCAGCCCCGTAATTGATTTATTATCACTAATAGTGGGACAGCCTGACTAATGCCTCCAAGAGCGATGTAATATGAAGCACACAGCACTGCCTGTGGAGTGTTCTTGCTCTAAGAAAGGTTATCTGAATTTAATCGCTTCTCCAGACCAAACTCAGGAACATGGGCCAGCGAAACAGCTCAAACACCACCACAAGGAAACACCCAGACAACTCCAGAATATCAGACACTGTGCATGACAGCTGGCCAGGACTCTTTAAAAAGACAAGTATGTGTGTATATGTGTAGGGGGAGATTCTTTTAGAGTAAAAGTGACTTAAAAAGCAATGTGAGGATTGATTGGATCAGTTCTTGAAAACTCCAGCTAGGAGAGACTTATGACACTTGGGGAAGTATGAATATGGACTAGATGATGTTGTGAAGTTACTTATTTTCTTAGGTGTGATCCCCAAACTGTGGTTATGTAGAAGACTGTCCTTATTCTTAGAAGATTCAAATGAAGTTCTTTTTTTTTTTTTACAAGGACAGAAAGAGAGTCAGAGAGAGGGATAGATAGGGACAGACAGACAGGAACGGAGAGAGGTGAGAAGCATCATTAGTTTTTTGTTGTCATTGCAACACCTTAGTTGTTCATTGATTGCTTTCTCACATGTGCCTTGACCCTGGGCCTTCAGCAGATCGAGCCACCCGTTCCAGGGGCCTTGGGTCCAGCTGGCAAGCTTTTGCTCAAGCCAGATGGGCCCGCGCTCAAGCTGGCAACCTCGGGGTCTCAAACCTGGGTCTTCCGCATCCCAGCCCAACGCCCTATCCACTGCGCCACCTCCTGGTCAGGCTCAAATGAAGTTCTTAGGAGAGAAGTGTGATGCAGCTGGCTGCAACTTAACCTCAAATGGTTCAGCCAAATAAATAAGTAAACAAACAAACAAACAAATAAATAAAGTAAATGTGGCAAAATATGAATAAATTTTTTTTTTAAGTGAGAGGAGGGCAGATAGTGAGGCAGACTCCTGCATGTACCTGGACTGGGATCCAACTGACAATCCCCATCTGGGGCTGATGCTCGAATCCACCAAAGTATCCTCACTGCCTGAGGACAACACTCAGACCAACCGAGCTATCCTCAGCGCCCACGGCCAATGCTTGAACCAATGGAGACACTGGCTGTGGAAGGAGAACAGGGAGAGAAGGGGAGAAGGATGGGAAAAAAAGCAGGTGGTTGCTTCACATGTGTTCCCTGAGCAAGGATCAAACCTGAAACATCTACATGCCAGGCCGATGCACTCTCCACTGAGCCAAGTGGCCAGAGCCAACAATTTTTGAATCTGGATGAAGAGCAGACGTTCTTACTGTTCATCTTTTCCATATGTTTGACATTCTTAAAAATAAAAACTGGAATAGGGTGGGAAGAGATGATACCAGGAGAGGTTGCCCCAACCTGAATGTGTCTGTACATACAGGGAGGCCAGTTCCCATGTGGAAACCGCCAGGGATTACTTGAGATTAAGATTTCAAAGCTGGGTAGACTGGTCTGTGATGTTACTTTGGGCCTCAGGAAAAAAAGCTACTATTTCTCAATGCCAGTAGTGTTTTTGTAAAACGCTGACACGTTCTTCCAGCTGGCTCAGCCCCAAGTCTGTAGCATGAAAATAGGTAAGGTGATTTATCCAACTCTCAAAATGCTTGTTTTGTGAGAAACCAATTCTGTCTACACTTCAGCCCAGAACTGACTGTGCACAGTGGAAGAGGCAGGAGTTTGCTTTGCATTCACACATCCTGAGAGTAAACACCCTCAAATACCAACACACACCCTGGCCAGTACAGACCTCTGGCTGACAGCAGGCCCCCTGCCCTGCACTGGCACAGTCTGCTGAGTTCCAGGACTTCTCAGCTCCATTTGCTGTGACTCTGAGTGACTCCATCTAGTCATAGACTATAGATAAAGCCACCACAACAAGAGGAATTGTTTGGCACACAGGTCATGACCAAGCCCCCTTGTTTAAAATATTTATTTCTACTCAGATACCTAGTGTCTTTTAGTGACATCCCAGAGAACAGAGTGGGAATTCCCGGCATAAGCTCAGGCAAGCACTTAACAAGGTGCTGCTGGTGCTGGGCCATGCCCGCAGACACCGGCCTGTAAAGGTTTGTGTGTTTGTGTGGCTTAAAGAATCAGCCACATATGTCACTTGGCAAACAGACTCTCAACTGCATGGACAGAGACCATCTGAAAACACCCACACGATGAACCAAGCACCGGGATGAGACATTCTTGTGAGAATCAAAATCTTCCCCCAAGCCTGATCTGTGGTGGGGCAGTGGATAAATCGTCAACCTGGAATGCTGAGGTTGCCGGTTCGAAATCCTGGGTTTGCTTGGTCAAGGCTCATATGAGAAGCAACTACTATGAGTTGATGCTTCCCGCTCTTCCCACCCCACCCCTTCTCTCTCTCTTCTCTCTAAAATCAATAACTAAATCTTAAAATAAAAAATCCTCCCCCAAGTTGTTAATATATATGAGAAGTCCTTCTCTAGGACAAACCCTCCAGGATAAAAAACAGAGGAACTTATATAGAGAAACAGAGTGACTTTCTGGGTAGAAAAAGAAATATACATAGTGGACTGAGGAGTCACTGAAATCAGGGGGGCAGTGATAAAAAGTACATCCCGGTCCGTTGGGCAGAGAAGAGAGCCCACTGTCTGAGGGAAGAAAGTACTGGAAGGGAGAAGACTATGATCCCACAGACAACAGGGACAGATCATTCAAAATGCTTAGGAGAGTTCAGGAAAAAAAACTACAACAAAAAACACAAAGTGCTTAGGGGAGAAGACAGGTATTTAAATATGCTCGAACAAAAGGAGAAATGTTTACGGCAGCACTGTTCACAATAGCGAAGATCTGGAAACAGCCCAAGTGTCCGTCAGTGGACAAGTGTATTAAAAAGCTATGGTACCTATATATTATGGAATACTATGGAGCTATAAAAAAGAAGGAAATATTACCTTTTGCGACAACATGGATGAACCTGGAAACTATTATGTTAAGTGAAATAAGCCAGGCAGAAAAAGAAAAATATCATATGACCTCATTCATTTGAGGAATCCAATGAACAATGTGAACTGAGGAACGGAATTGAGACAGAGGAGAGATCAAAGGGACCAGAGGAAAAGAGGACAGAGGGAAAGGGGATGAGAGGATGAGATAAACCTGAAGGGAAGGGGGGAGGGCGCTATCGGGAAGGGGACAAGGGACATGTTGAGGGGAATACGGGGGAGGGGGATGCATTCGGGGCAACACTAGAATCTATGTAAACACAATAAATTAAAATCAATTAAAAAATAAATAAAAATTTAAAAAATATGCTTGAAGATAAAAATGGAACCAATGAAGGATAAAGAGGCCTCATCTTAACAAACAAGACCTCCCTCAGGGGCTGCAGAGTGTACACTCCTGTCCCAGGAGCTGGGCCCTTCGGACAGCTCTGTCAGACTGTGGAAACAATGCCATGACTAGAAGACTACAAGCCCAGACAAATCCAAAAGATGTACTTCCTTGAGCCCCCCTCCACCCCCCTTTTGTTTTCCCCAGCAAAGGCATTCCAAATGTAAAGCAGCCCCCTAAATTTTCTCCTATTCCCAGCAGTGCAAAATGGAAGAGCCCCACAGTCACATTTCAACAGAACCGTACTCCTTGGTCAGCTGTGTGCTTCCTGATGGGGAACTAAGGCTCTCACTTTCCTCTCCATTTCTGCGTCCAGGGCAGACAAAGCTCTAGCCCAGGGGTTCCCAAACTTTTTACACAGGGGGCCAGTTCACTGTCCCTCAGACCATTGGAGGGCTGGACTATAAAAAAAACTATGAACAAATCCCTATGCATATTGCACATATCTTATTTTAAAGTAAAAAAACAAAACAGGAACAAATACAATATTTAAAATAAAGAACAAGTAAATTTAAATCAACAAACTGACCAGTATTTCAATGGAAACTATGGGTGCAGATGCATCCTGTGCTCCTCTCACTGACCACCAATGAAAGAGGTGCCCCTTCCAGAGTGTGGTGGGGGCTGGATAAATGGCGTCAGGGGGCCGCATGTGGCCCACAGGCCGTAGTTTGGGGACCCCTGCTCTAGCCTTTCCAACTCCTCTTCCCCTCGTTACAACTCACCACTGTCCCAGAGCCTACAACCCATTTCCACAAGCCCCTTCCACGCCTAGCCTTACACTGAGCAAGAGACCACTTTCTGGTCTAGTGTTTACACATACAAAGTACCAACCACAGTGGGACCTGCACATGTGCACACACTGAAGATCAAGTAAAGAAGCAAGTGTGCCCCTGAAGACTTGCAAGGCCAGGGCCATCATTCTGAACATTCAACACAGCAACACAGTTGCTGTGAGCAACTCTGCCCTGTCACAATCATATTTCCTTCTCTGAATCACAAGTATCAAACCCTAGGGAGTAAGTCAGGCCATCAGCATCAACAAATTCTCAAAAATAGCCAGAGCTAGGGTGAGAAATATTAGGTAGAGAACAAAATAAAAACTAAGCCTGCAGTTTGTTTGTTTGTTTATTTGCCTGCAATTCTTTTAGATAGAATGAAAGGCCAGCTGGAGGACAGCAAAGTGGGAGGGGAGTTAAGACCCACACACAATGTCTTAAAAACACACAGTTTGCCTGACCTATGGTGGCGCAGTGGATGGAGCGTCGACCTGGGAACACTGAGGTTGCCAGTTCAAATCCCTGCACTGGTCTGGTCAAGGCATATGTGGGAGTTGATGCTTCTAGCTCCTCCCCCCTTTCTCTCTTTCTCACTCTGTGTCTCCACTCTTAAATGAATAAAAAACAAACAAACAAACAAAAAAACACACAGTTCAAGAAGCCAAGTAAGCAGCTGATTTTGGCTACGTCATTGCAAATTACTACTGTGGGAATAAGTAGGTATTTGTTCACCAAGGAAAATAGCAAGGCAAACAGAGACTAAAAAGAAAAAGTGGCAAACATACACTTGGGCGCTTGCTTTAAGACTTATCAAGGCCAGGCAACCAGAAGAAAGTGGTGACCAAGAACATCTTCAGGGATACCCAAAACCTGGGAGAATTCACCCAAATAAGCCCCATGTTATAAACAAACAGAGCTATGGCCCTGGTGTGGTAGCTCAGTGGATAGAGTGTCGTCCAGTGTGCTGAGGGCATGGGTTTGATTCCTAGTCAGGTTACATACAATGAGGGCACACTTAAATAGAAGAACTGGAACAGTTGATGCTTCTCTCCTTTCCTTTCTCTCAAATCAATTGAAAAATTAAAAACAAACAAATAAAAAAGTAAGAAAAGTTGCTATTCTAGCAACTGGACCCTACAAAACATATGCACACTGCTGCAGGATCCCTTCCTGGTGCTGAGCTGAGTACTTTCCGCAGGAACCTCCCACTCTGCCCACATGAGCACAGTGAGGAAGTTCTAAGAAAGTCATTTTGGAATTCATGTCTCCGTCAGGATAGTTATAATCCCTTCCTTCCCCCAAAATACAGTCACAAGGGCACTCCTAGGCTACAAGGCAACTGAAGCTTCTTAACTTTAATAAAGGGAAGGATATGCACTAAGAAAACACACTACCCCTCACCTGACAGCACACATAAGGGCAGGGCAGAACTCCTAATTTTCCAGAAGAGGAATCTGGGGGTTACTTCTCCATCACTGAAACTCTCAGGGATGGGCTCCTGGTGACTTAGTACAGGGATTCAGAGATCTCCCAGACCCTCTGCACCTACTTCTCCATCAAGCCACCAGGCTGCCCAAATCTCCTGGAAAGAAATCTGAAATATAAATAATAAAAGTGGGCTGGAGAAAGGAACAGCCAGGGGAGGCTTGAGACTTAGGAAAGTTTGGGACAGAATGGAACAGGTGGGTTGTTTGAGAAGAAGGGAGTATGGGTGGGTCTTGCTCTGACCAAAACAGAAAACTGAGAAGGTCTGGGGTTGGTTGGAGATGTAGGGGAGGAAGTAGTACTGGGAACGTACTGCACGGCTAACGATCCAAGTATGTACGTAAATGGTAGATAGTAAATCTTCTGAGTGTAGGTGCAGAAAAAAGCTCGGCATCAAACAGGATTTAGGGATGAGGGTTCAAAGTGCGGAAGGGAGGCTAAAAAAGAGCTCTGAAAGAGAGTCATGGCCCCAGGCTGAAGGTGGGGTAGCCTTAATTCACAACAAGGTGGGAAGGGAGCGAGTTTTCGGCGGGTATCTCAGGAAAGGTGTGTAAGGTTGTAAAAGAGGAGGGGTGACACCGTAGCTAGACTGCACCGATAAAGCCAGGGTTCAGAACCCTGGGTCGAGGATCGGAACTCCCCCTAGTCTGGGAATGCCCAGGCTGGGCTCGCGGGACGAAGGCACCTCCGCCAAAGGGCCCGGGTCTCCGGACAGGAAGGTCCCCGAGGACCACCACTCAGGGTTCAGGGCCTGAGAAGCGGAGAGGGTCCCGGACTCACGCATCAACGTGCTGAAGGCCACGATGCCGAGCAGCCCCTGCAGGAAGATGCCGAAACTGTGCATGAGCGCGCCGCTCTCACAGCGGCCCGTCCCGGACGCGACGGTGGAGGGCGGCCCGCCCGGCAGTCCGCGGCTTGCGTTCCCGGCAGGGCCCTGCATGGCGTGGCTAGCGGAGGAGCGCGGGGTTCCCCGGCCCGCACAGCCTCGCTGCCTGCAAGGACCTTGCCGCCGAGCCCCGAGCCCGGAGCTCGGAGACCCAGCCAAGAGCCGGTACCACCGCCCACGACTGACTCCGCGCCGCGCGTAACCCGACGTCTGAGATTGCAGCATCTGATTGGCTCGGCCCTGCGTGAAGGCGGGCCTTGGCCGCTGCTGCTCTTCCCTCGGGGGGGGTGGGGCCTTGAGTCGCGATCGCAGGTAGAGCAAACCAGGTGAGCCCCGTGAGCAAACGAGAGAGTGGGCCCTGGAGCAGGGACGGTGTGTGACTAAATTCTTTCTCCCTCCAAGATAAATTCCTCATATCCTGCAGAATTAAAAAAAACAAACAAAAAACTCCTGTATTCCACCCTCAAATTTCAATTAAGTAGCTCTAAAATAGGACCAAATAATCTGTATTTTCAGCAACCAGTCTGGATTATTTTGAATCTGGTTGTTGAGGAAAAGACTCAGCACACGGGCATATATGCCTTCCAATCCAGACGTTCGAAGTCTTTCTACTTTCTTTGTTAAGTACCCTTATCCTGGCCAAAGGCTTATTGTATCTTAGAGTCACCAGTCAGGCCCTAGTCGAATTATTTTTCTTTGCTAAATATAATTTAATGGTCATATCAATCCAATCGCCTTCACTTAGAAATATACAAGGTTTATACTGAAAACAGGAATAAATTTCTATCTTGTTTATTTTGAACGTGATTCATAAGTCAACTTGTTGGTATTTGCCAGTCTCCAATGCCTCTTTCCACAAGTGTACATTTCCTCCCACCTAATCCTTTCTGACTCCCTGGAACCTGCTCTCTACATTCACCAGGGTCTCTAGTCCACACTCCCTCATCCATCCTCCCAGCCTCCTCTGGCTTCTCACTGGAAACCTATTGTTGGTGCTCTAGAGTCCCTGACTTTCCTGCTGTATCCACTTAATGCTAGTGTACACAGATTATTCCAGCAAACACTGGGCTACATTTGTGGGACAATAAATACCCTACCTAGGAAAATTTCCCCTAAAATATAGCCACCAAGAAATTCTAATTACAAAAAAGAGTTAATGCTATACAAAAGTGTTCTTGGTTAATTGGAGTATTAACTTCATTATTAGAGAACAAAAATGTATCAGCTCACTAGAGCCAATTCTTCAGCCCTCTTTAAAATGCATTTTTCACACATGGCATTCTTGCTGCATGAAATACTGTTCCCCTTTCCCTGCTCCATAAACTGCTACTTATGCTTCAAGGCCTGCCCAACCTTCTCTCCCCACTGCACTTCCACATTCCCTTGTGTGTGCTGCTCCACTAGACCTTTTCAGACTGCTAAATTAGACAGCTGTGTACAGCTCTCTCTCAGTTGCGTGTGACGCCTCCTGAGGGCAGGGACTGGTTTTTGTTCACCCTTGAATCTAATATAGTACCCAGCACAGAGAACAAGCAACAAAATGCTTTTAAAATTAAACTGAATTTTAATTTATAAAATTTAAAACTCTCCACAAGTATTGACCATGGGAAAACAACAGAAAATCAGGTGAAAATAAGTAAGGGCAATCCCCGTTGCTGTCTTTAGGTCTAAGAAGGTCCCTATGCAGAGGCTCAACAGTTACAGTCCATGCTCAGAGAGAACCCAACAAGAGCATGTGTATGTAAAGCAGGAGAGACTGTGGTTGGGCATAAGGAGACTCTTGATTGTTTCAAGGAAAACTGCACACAGAGCTGAACAGTGAATTTTTTGACAAAACACTGCTATGCACATCCAGATGTGGAGGAATCCTTAAGGCCTGTTGCTGTAGTACCAAGGCAAATGTAGTGGAATAAGAAGCAGTCTTCAGAGATCACGCGCAGAGTCCCCGAACACCAGGAGCAAAGCTGCTGTGGAAAATTCTGCTCTTTCTACCTTTCCTGAATGGCAATAAAAAAGTACCCAGATCTGAAGAGGAAAGAATTAGATAGCAGGAGAAGGGAAAGAATTCTTGGAAAGTTTCGCTTTATTCAATTAGGAAGGAACTTCCTCCTCCATTCAGAGATGATTCTGTGAGGCCCCACTGGAAAGGTTTTTGAAGGATTTACTCTGGCCAAGAAGCCCTCTTGCTGTCAAATGAAATTAAACATAGCTTAAGACCTATTTTAATTTTCTCACAACCACTTTAAACTGCCATAATATACCACAAATTTATATACATTCTTATTTACAAAAACAAAAGCACGCATAATATTCATCCAAAATACTTATTTTTTAATCCCTTGAAATATTATAAAACTTGGAAGTTTTTAAATAGGTACTCTTGTGCACATTTCTCCTTAAGTATACTTTATTCTCAATGCATAACTTTTAAAATTAAGAGAAAAACAGCAAGCAAGAATATAATGCAGTATGCATTTCATATTGTTCTAAACAAGCAGCTCAAAAAATAAAAATAAAAAAGGACAACATACATTAAACAAAGTGCATCAGTTCCAACGAGTTAGTATTACAAAGAGGCCTAAGGACAGTGCTAGAACCTGCCAGAAGTCCTGCCCTGACAGGCCTCTGATTGTCTTCAGAGAGTACTCAACATACCCCCTCCCAAAAAAAAGGGAAAAGAAATGAGTGCTTTAAAATCTCAAGAGAAACACTTCAATTACACTTCCCTAGAAACTTGCAAAAGGAGCTAAGGAACTGTCCAGTTTGAACTTTGTCTAAACTTTGTGACTGCCCTCAATCATTTGCTTTATGACCTGTGATCTGATTCGTCCCCAAAGCCTCCCCTCATCCTGTCAACACTATTTGCCATTCTGCCAAGGTAGGCTTGCAGTTAAACTGAGTAATCCATGTAGAAGCTCTTAGGACTGGACTGAGCTTTCATATGTCCTGAGAACAGAAACCCCCATCAGCAATGGTGGCTTCACTAGTCAGTATCATCTTTTGCCTCTGATGGCTCAGGTTTGCATTATACTGCTGGTGTTAAAGACTTTCCTGCAAGGCTGTGGCTTTTTAAAACAGTCCTCTTGAGAAGCTAGAGCACCAGGACAGACCCAAAAGTTGTGTTAAGTCAGAAAAGACATAGGGAAGGGAGTTTTAGGATTACTTCTCCATTCCCCTAGCCCTCACTCCTGGTTTTGCTGGTTCTTGTGAAGAAATCTAAGACTTCTGGAACATTGGAACCAAGAAAATCCATCTCCAATGCATTTTCCACACACCACCATCGCCCCTAAGGCAGTCCTCAGAAACAAGGTTACCTATGTGGTCTGGAACAAACACAAAAGAAACCCCAAGTGAGCAGGTTTGAAACCAGACCCATTAGGACTGGGCTTTGAGTTTAGAACTTTCTGCCAAAACTCCAAGGTGACTTATTTGGATAAATTCAAATTTTCAGAGTATGCAAGTTCTCACACAAGGGTGAGAATCATCAAAATTGAGTAGCCAAACATTGTAAAGTGAATAAAGTCAAGAAAGAATTATAATTGCATGAACATAATTGATTTCTTTTTGGTTTTACAGGAGGCTCTGTCCTACAGTTTCTGAGCCAGCACCATAACCATAACACATGATTACTTACAGCAGACCCAGGACCAAAGACATTGAAGTTCTAAAGGGGGATGCTCAGTCCCCACCAAGATTTATACTTCATTTGTTAGTGACGTCTTCTCCTTTATCTTTATAAGGCCAACTATTAACACAGAACACTTGAATTTGGACATACACACACACAAAACATCCCCAATACACAGGACCAGAGTTCAAACCCAGTGTGTATTCCATTTTGAGGCTAAACTCCTAACAACCCTCTCAGAGCTTCTATGGGCATCAAACCTGTAAATGGTGACTTACATATAAAAGTCTTTGGTGATAGGTGCCAAGTAAATATAAGTGCCTGTGATAGCTTTCCAATGTCTCCATCTTTCTAAATCTTACCTATCGTCAACAATTCTCCGATGTTCTCTATGTCCCTTAGAAATACTTTTTGGCTTGAGAGAGGGGAATGGTTCTGAGTCCAATGCTACCTAAAACCTTCTGAAGCTTTTAATCAGTAGTTAGGTACCACATTAGTGACTGAATTGCTATAGGAGAGCAAGTAAAATGTATTCAAGTCTTTGGGAAGCTTTGGTCTAAAGCCTGTTCCCTCACAGTGAGAATTATTTTACTTGCAGGAGAAGAGGCATATAAAGACCAAATTCTGAACTGGGTTTCTATGTTTGCTCCTATCATAATTCAATAAATGTTTACCAAAAAGCCCATCTTTTCCAGGGGTTGGTTAGTATCCTTCCCTGACCTCATGTCAATAATGTAGATCAGGGGTCCCCAAACGTTTTACACAGGGGACCAGTTCACTGTCCCTCAGACTGTTGGAGGGCCGCCACATACAGTACTCCATACACTGACCACCAATGAAAGAGGTGCCCCTTCCGGAAGTGCAGCAGGGGGCCAGATAAATGTCCTCAGGGGGCCGCAATTTGGCACGTGGGCCGGGCAGTAGTTTGGGGACCTCTGATGTAGATGCTTGGGAGCCACCTACATTGCTTAAAAAAAAGGCAGATAGGTAAAAACTCCCATTAATGCATTCACTGCATTAGTCTCTTCAACCTAGAAGGAAGAAGGTAGTTTAAAAAGGAAAATAGAATAGTTCCCAGAAGCCCCCTCCAGAAGAGTCACAGCAAACTCTCATATGCTATAAAAGTTTTCCCTAATGCGTTCATGTAGCAGTAATAGGTTAATATCGGTCAGCCAACTTTAAGGTTCAGGGGGAGACAGTTCATTCATTTATCTCTAAACTTGTCAATCCAGGATCAAAAATGGATCATGGAAAACTTTCTGACCTCAGGAAAGCTGTGGGGCCAGCTAAAGGGTGAAATTCATACAAATGTAGTACTTCACAATGAACTTCTCATAACTTTAAGAGGTTGGTACCATTAAAAAACAAAGTTCAGCACCTATGTGCAACATAAAAACATTTCACCCCAACACTGTGAACTAGGACCAGGATTATAATCTGGATAATAGGAGCCACAGGAATAAGACTGTCAGTGCTGTCCAGCCTAGCACCAGCAGCTTTATGAGACAAATGGAGTCTAAATTTTATACTCTAAAAAGATGCCCTGTGCCAACTTCTCAAATAAGTATCCTTTCTTATGTAATAGCTGAGAATTGAATTTAGGGGTATATAATTCTTCTTTAATGCTGTTGCCTGATAAACTCTATCTCGGTATGAGAATGCAAGAAATATTAAGGGAAACTCTACTTACTTGTTCAATTTAAGTCAGCCTCTCTCTAGGAAAAAGCTGAGCTTGAATAATCATGGGATATACATAGACAAGCTGGCTGGGCCCAACTCTATCCAGATTAAGCTGCTCAGGGCCATTTGTTTCACCTTTTGTGAGCTTTTCACCTGTGAATGGAGGTGTTCTAAATTCTGTGGTTTCTGGAATAATCAAAAGACAGTAAGTATTGCATACAGGGTGGGGCAAAAATAGATTTATAGTTGTGAGTATGTGAAACAGTTCTTTATATTATTTTTTAATTATTGTATTATTTTCCATACGAACAACTGTAGGCCTACTTTTGCCCCACCCTGTACTTACTGTTGCATGTGGAAATTCCTTCTTATAGAAAATAAATCTTGGAATACTATGGGGCCATGGAAAAAAAGGAAATATTACCTTTTGCAACAACATGGATGAACCTGGAAACTATTATGTTAAGTGAAATAAGCCAGGCAGAGAAAGAAAAATATCATATGACCTCACTCATTTGAGGAATCCAAGGAACAGAGAGAACTGAGGAACAGAATTGAGACAGAAGAGGGATCAAAGGGACCAGAGGAAAAGCGGACAGAGGAAAAGGGGATGAGAGGATGGGATAAACCTGAAGGGAAGGGGGGAGGATGCTATAAGGAGGGGGGCAAGGGAGAGGTTGAGGGAAATACGGGGGAGGGGGGATGCATTCAGGGCGACCCTAGAATCTATGTAAACACAAATAATAAAATAAAATAAAATAAATCTAATTTTCCTAAATAAGACAATGTTAATCAATTCCAGACACTTTTTGTTCCACTGATCTTCAGGGAACTGTCTTTGCCTTGGTGAACTTTGAGAGCTTAACTGCTGAGCTCTCAGGAAACTTTATCATTCAAGCTACACTTCCCCCTCCAAAGTCTATCTGCTTATTGCTAATTGTTCCCAAGCATCTTATATAAGCTTCTCTTCTGTGGGCATAGAATTAATCAAATTTTTAAAAACTAGGTCTCTGAGTAAGTTCAAGCATACTAACTTTTACTTAAATGAAGCTTCTTTTCTGATAGTAGCCTAAACAAAGAGTTGACGTTTTAATATAAGGTTTGGTTGGAGGACTTGACTTAAAGTGGGTCACAAATTATCCAACAAAGGGAGGATCCAGACTATAGGATGTTTGCCAATGTCCATAAAAACAGGTGGGGGGGAGGGGTAAGGGGACGAAAAGGAAATAAATCACAATCAGCTTATATTTGTAATAATATTACCTTATATTTGTATAGCTGTTTAGAATTTACCCAGTTTGCAGTTTTAAAACATTTAAAAATCTTGAAAAGGAATGATTATACTATAAATTTGCAGAATAATTTAAAAAATACACGCAGCAAAGCAAACCATTTGAAGGAAACGATCTATATGTCTTTCTTCATGGCTGGAACAGTATAGCAAATGCTATTACTCTGTAATAGCTAGCAGTGTAATCGTAAGTGGAAATCACCTGTAGTTTCACGTCAGCTTAAGCTGGGTCAATAGAAACACCTATAGGAAAACTGAGTTATTGAGTGAGAATCCTCAGATTGAAGAAAATTGTAAACCTGACCAAAGGTTTCCAGAATCCTTAACTATCTCTCAACCTATCTAGCCACCAAGGAAACAGTTACAGAAACCCCATGCTCTGTATAACTCCCCCAAATCTATTTTCTCTGTTGTGCCTCTACACTATCTGCCTGGACATGTGGAGAAACGAGGGGAAATGAACTTAACAATGGGTCCAAGACAGACCTACTGGTTTTTACCCAAAGGACGGACTCTGGAGATGAAACAAACAACTGTGAAGAAAAGTAAGCACAAAAGCTACTGAAGTTCCTCTGAAAACTAATGGGAAAGAGCAATTAAACTGAAATAACAACAATCTTTGAAATACTTCTTAAAACAGGTAGTCTAAGCAGGGTCAAGATGGAAAACAATGAGAGTGGAGTTCTTAGATCAGGTCAGTTAAGGAACTGGTGTAAGTGCTCACAAATGTTTTAAAGAAAGCTTTAAAGAGTGCTTTTGCCCTCCAATTTCTGCCACAGTTTTTGTGTTCACGTAGCTTAAAAATGGCATCATACAAAAAAAAACCTCACACAAGGCTGCAAGCTCAATTATCAACAGAGGTAGTAAACAAAGGAATTCCTAAAAACAGATTTTAAACTGGATTAAAGTATGACTGCACATTCAAAACCCTAGAGCCACATAATCATCCCCCAAAGAAACTGTTTTAATTTTAAAAAGCTCAAAAACACAATGACAATGAAGCACTGATTTGCATTGGGCACAGTCCCAAATCAGCGCTGCGTTAAAGCTGTGCTCTCTCTAAGAAAGAGAAAGCAGAGAACAGAGGCCAGTCTGCAGTGGGAAGGAGCAGAACAACAGGAAAACCACCCAAAGGGTGCTTTCCAGCAGCCTCGATTATTCTTCGCTAGGCCACACCACTGGAAATGCCTATTCTTCTTATATGAGTCTTTCCTTCACAACCTTTATTTTTTAAAAACTGCAATATGCTGAATGAGAGACTCCCACATTTCCACTGGCAGGAGAGCCACTTCTGTGCAGTTTTTGCTTCCTCAGTGTGGGTCCTTCTTCCCTGAAAGTGCAAAGAAAGCAAGCCGACACCTGCAGGGCCCAGAGCTCCAGGACTACTTCAGCTCCACTCATAGAGCAGGCGAAGGATTTGCTGCATTTGTGCTTCAAAGCTCACTTTGGATGTCCTTCTCAGTTAGCAAACTGCTCATAAAAAGCAAACTTGATCCTCTCTATGTGATGGCAAAGTTTGATGGCAGGGCCCAATTTTAAGTCCATGCACTCTTGAACAGTGGGAAGAGTAAGGAGCAGCAGGGCCTGTCCATCTATTTCCTGTTAAAGAATAAAAAACAAATTATCTACGTATAATGTGCACATGAATGACAGCTCTATCATGACAGCCCCCATTCAATTTGGCTTTGTCAAAATCAGAGTCCCTGTGCCTTTTGTTTTTAATTAATTATTTTTTCTTTAGATTTTATTCATTCATTTTTAGAGAGACAGGAGAGAGAAAGAGAGAGAGAGAGAGAAAGGGGAAGAACAGGAAGCATCCACTCCCATATGTGCCTTGACCCGGCAAGCCCAGGGTTTCAAACTGGCGACTTCAGCGTTCCAGGTCGATGCTTTATCCACTGGGCTACCACAGGTCAGGCAGAGTTTCTGTGCTTTCTTTTTATTACTTTCTCCCTTTGAATAAGTATCACACATTTCCTTTTAGATACCTCATATAGTCCTCCATACTAATGAAACTTCAGAATTAATAAAGTTTCACCAAGGATAAGAACCCATTCTACAGTTTCTGCTCTGAAGAAATTTAGTAAACTAACTAGCCTTGTAACTGGCAATTAAATGTGCCAAAAGTGCCTGACCTGTGGTGGTGCAGTGGATAGGATGTTGACCTTAAATGCTAAAGTTGTCAGTTCAAATCCCTGGGCTCACCCAGTCAAGGTGCATACAGGGATCAACTATGAGTTTATGCTTCCTGTTCCTCCCCCTACCTCCCCATCTCTCTCTCCTCTCTAAAAATTGATAAATAAAATCTTTAAAAAAATAAATGTGCCAGGCCTGACCAGTGGTGGCGCAGTGGATAAAGCGTCGACCTGGGAACAGTGAGGTCGCCGATTCAAGACCCAGGACTTGTCTGGTCAAGGCACATGTGGGAGTTGATGCTTCCTGCTCCTCCCCCTTTCTCTCTCACTCTCTCTCTCCTCTCTAAAATGAATAGTAAATAAATAAATTTTAAAAATATAAATAAATAAATAAATGTGCCAAAGGAAACATCTTTTTAGAGGACTCTTTCTAAATCTGAAAGAATATTAACTATAAACTTCAATGTTCTTACCCTGTAACATTCATAAAAGCCTGATAAATTCTTCAAAGATGTTCAGTTTTTAATCTACCCAATTATCAAAACAAAACTTATTTCAATATTTATTTAAGGCCACAGATATTTGTTTCAGAAAACTTGCCTTAAAACTAATTATGACTTCAGAGGCTCGTACATTACAGATACTATTATATTTTTAATGAGCAAATTGTTATTTTTGAAAAGAGGGGAGCAATTTAGCATGGCATACTTAATTTTAAGCAATTTAATTTTTTTTTTTTTTTTACAGGAACAGAGAGAGAGTCAGAGAGAGGGATAGAGAGAGACAGACAGACAGGAACGGAGAGAGGTGAGAAGCATCAATCATTAGTTTTTCGTTGCCGTTTCGAGACCATAGTTATTCATTGATTGCTTTCTCACATGTGCCTTGACCGCAGGCCTTCAGCAGACTGAGCAACCCCTTGCTGGAGCCAGCGACCTTGGCTCAAGCCAGATGGGCCCGCTCAAGCTGGCGAGCTCGGGGTCTTGAACCTGGGTCCTCCGCATCCTAGTCCGACACTCTATTCACTGCACCACTGCCTGGTCAGGCTAAGCAATTTAAATATTTGAGGGATGGAAACAAATTCTTAGAAAAAATGAAAATGCAATGATAATCTGCTTCGATTATAGAGAAAGTCAGATACACTGATCACAAATATTAAGGGATATTTTATCACTTCATATTCATTTTGAAATATCCCCTAATTTTTGTGAGCAGTATAAATAACTTTTTGACACATTTGGACTTCTTAAAAGGAACTAAATACTTTTTTCTTTTGCTTAGAAATATTTTTTCTAAGACTTGTAAATAAATTGCTATTATACCCACAGTCCTTTGCTAAAGAAACACATTACTAAGAATTCAAGGTCTTGGTGGTTACCTGGTCCAGGAAGATCCTCGCTAGGGGAGCGCAGTCAGTGGATCTGATGAACCGCACCACATCTGCCACACTCCACTTCAAGGGGTTGCTGTCCAGGTGAAGCCTTTCAGCAACTTCAATCCTTATTTCCTTGTTCCCCACAACAAAGCAAACCAAACAGTATAAGAGCTATTATATTCCCCAAAAAGTTTATTTAATTAAATTCATAACTCCTCAAGGCAGGTTTCATGACGTTTTCCCTTGCAAAGGTGGCAAAGGCCCATGTACAATAGATATTCAGGAAATGTTTGTCTTTCATAATAAGGAATATCAATGAGGAAAAAATTTATCTCAAAGTTTCAGCAGAAATCATTTGGACAATTTGACAGAGATAAATAGTTTTTAAATCTCCCATTTGTTTTTCGGTCAATTTCAATGCACTCACTGGAAGGTGCTAAAATGAATAGGATGATCTTTCCAGTGACAGAAGAATTAACTAAGTTATCAGGAGAAATAACTTATTGTTTCTGTTCATAGAATATACGTATTTAAAAAGCAACCTGTTGTAAAACACTACCCTACCATTCTTTAGTGTGTGTGTATATTATATAACATGCAGATATGTATATGTTAAATATACTAAAAAAAGATGGGTTAACCAGAATCAAAAGGATATTTTATTTCTATAGAACCACTATATTTCTATAAAACCATACATATTTCAAAAAATATTAAAAGGATGTTTTCCCTAAACTAAATTACAAACTACAAATAAACTAGCCATGAAACATTCTTTTACTTAAAACAAGCAGCCACTCTGAAACCTTCCTCCTGGCTGAGTAGCTGATCTCCAAATAATCCTTGAACACAAGTAAATCACTCAATTTGGAATCATTTAAAAAGACACCCAAGATATTCAACTGAAGCCTATATTGAAAAAATGGAATGCCAACATGACTAATAATTACATTCAAGGGAGAAATTCTAAAGAGAGAGAAAAAAGTGTATTTTAAAAATGGGTACCTTTGGTGAAGGAGGCTTATTCTCATCATCAGAAAATGAGAAAGTACAAAGCTCTCTTTTTCTCCTTTGTCTGTCTGGAGGCAGTGATGTGGATATCTCACTTTGGGTGGGAGAAGAAGAACATGACTTTTTTTCTGACATTTCCGACTCTTCCTGTAGCTCATCCTGCTGCTCAGAAGTACTGCCCTCACTTAGGGAATCGTCATCTCCTTCATCTGGGTCATCTTCATCTTCACCCCCACTTCCCTAGAGGAAAAGAAGAGAAGGCTCATTGAAATCCAGGGCAAACCAGTTCTGAGGCCACAACACCATCTTATGTTGGCCAGAGATCTGAATTAGAAAGACCTGCAGGTGTTCTTTCTGTGTCTGTACTGTAAAGCAGTGATGTCTTCTAGACGTTACAGCACATCAGATCTCATACCTGGGGAGAGCCTGCTGGGGTATTATCAACAGATGCAGAGGAGCGTTTCTTCTTATGAACAAAAACATTTTTCCGCCTCTTCCTCCTCTTATTGGCTTTTTTCAGGGCACAGGCTAAGTTACTATGCCCACCAGGCGGCCTCCCAATTCTTTTACTTTTCTTCTTTCCGTAATAGTGTGCTAAATGTGAATGACAAAGAAAAATGAAGTAGCTTCATTATTTTTGTGTACCTCAAACCACATGAGATTCTATTAGCACTGCAGAAAACAGGTACGCTGTATTTGATTCAGTTTAAATTTCATACAGTGAAATAATCTTAACTGTACAGCTCTTAAATGTACAGTTTGATTAGTACTAACAGATGCATAAACCGGAATAATCCTCCCCCTATCAAGACACAGATCATCTATCTCCATCAGTCTAGGAAGCTCCCAGGGTCCTTTTCTAGTCAGTTCTGCTAACTAGAAGCAACCATTATTCTGATTTCCTTCACTGTAGGTTAGGTTGCCTCACCTCTGGAACAATTCAGTAGCTATTTTTCTTGCAAGGCTTTTTTCACTCAGCATGTTTTTGAGTTTCATCTTTGTTGTTGTGTGTATAAGTAATTCATTCCTTCATATTGATGAATAGCATTCCATTGTATGAATATACCAGTTTATCTATTCTCCTGTTGACGGGCATCTGGGCTGTTTCTAGACTGTGGCTATCATCAAGTTGCAATGAGCATTCTTGCATAAAGCTTTAGTGGAAAGGTTTTCATTTTCCTTGAATACTCACCTAGGAATGGAACTGCTGGATCATATAATAGATATATTATTAACTTAAAAAAAACCTGCCAGTTTTATAAAAGGGTTGTATAATTTTACACTTCCACCAATGTTTCAGAGATGTAGGTGCCCTACATCTGACAGAATATGGGATTGTCGGTCTTTTTCATTTTAGCCAATCTAGCAGATATGCAGTAATTTCTTATTGTAGTTTAAATTTGCATTTCCCTGATGACTAATGATACTGAGTATGTTTTCATGTGCTTATTGGCCATTTGCATGTATTTTTTTATGAAGTCCCTATTCAAGTCTTTTATTCATTTGTTGTTTCATTTTTATTGAGATATAATTCACATAACATAAAATTCATCATTTTAAAGTATACATATTCAGGGGTTTTCCATATATTCACTATGTTGTACAACCACCACCATTATCTAATTCCAGAATATTCTGTTTCTTTTTAAAATTAATAGTTATATAACATACAATTAGCTATTTATTATTATTATTATTATTAAGTAAGAGGCGGGGAGGTAGAGCCAGAATCCCGCACGTGCTCCAAATGTGATCTACCTGGCAAACCCCTACTGGGGGATGCTCTGCCCATCTGGGCTACATCTCCATTACTCAGCAACTGAGCTATTTTAGTGCCTGTGGCCAAGGCCACAGAGCCATCTTCAGTGCCCCAGGCCAACTTTGCTTGAAGGCTACAGGAGGGGGGGGTGAGAGAGAGAGAGAGAGAGAGAGAGAGAGAGATATGGGGGGCAAGGCAGGGCCCTGACCAGGAATTGAACCTGGGACTTCCACACACTGGGCCGACACTCTACCGCTGAGCCAACCAGCCAGGGCCTACAATTACCTATTTAAATACATATAAAGTGGAGCAAAAGTAGGTTTACAGTTGTTTGTATGGAAAATAATACAATAATTAATCAATAATACAAGAATAAACTGTGTTTCACATACTCACAACTGTAAACCTACTTCTGCCCCACCCTGTACAATTCAGTGCTTTTTTGTGTATTCACAATATTGTACAACTACCATCTTTCTCTGATTGCAAAACTTCTCTTTTATTGAGTTGTGGGAGTTTTAAAATATATTCTGGAGAGTTCTTTGTTAGATATATGTTTATATTAAGAATATCTCTTTCTCTAAGACTATACAGCTTATCTTTTTGATAAATGGTGTTATTGCCTGGCTTGTGGTGGCATAGTAGAATGTTGACCTGGAATGCTGAGGTTGCCAGTTCGAACCCCCGGGCTTAACTGGTCAAGGCACGTACAACAAGCAACAAGTAAGCAATGAACAACTAAAGTGAAGCAACTATGAGCAGATATTTCTCATTCCCACACCCCTCTCCTCTCTCTGTAAAATCAATAAATAAAATCTTTTATAAAAAAAAATGGTGTTATTAAGAACAAAATTAACCTAAATAATATTTAAATAGTAATTAAATAATATCTAAAAATAATTTAAAAATTTTAGTTTTGATGATGTTTAACTTATTTTTTCCTTTATGTTAGTATATTGTATTCCTAAGAAATCCTTGCCTACCCTAAGATCTTGAGAATATCCACCTTGTTTCTTTCTAAAAGCTATATAGTTTTAGCTTTTATATTAAATTTATGATATAGCGCCTGACCAGGCGGTGGCGCAGTGGATAGAGCGTCGGACTGGGATGCGGAGGACCCAGGTTCCAGACCCCAAGCTCGCCAGCTTGAGCGCGGGCCCATCTGGCTTGAGCAAAAGCTCGCCAGCTTGGACCCAAGGTCACTGGCTCCAGAAGGGGTGGCTCGGTCTATTGAAGGCCTGCGGTCAAGGCACATATGAGAAAGCAATCAATGAACAACTAAGGTGTCGCAACGGCAACAAAAAACTAACGATTGATGCTTCTCACCTCTTTCCGTTCCTGTCTGTCATCTCCATTTATCCCTCTAATTCTCTCTCTGTCCCTGGAAAAATAATTATGATATAGCTTAAATTACTTTTCATATTTAGTGTGAGGTAGGAACCAAGTTTTGTTTTTTGTTTTATTTTTCAGTTTAGATATCTAATTGTACCAGTGCCATTTGTTGAATTTTCTTTCCCTATTAAATTTGTCATCTTTGTTGAAAAGCATTTAACCATATACGTTTGGGTCTATTTCTGGAACCCCTATTCAGTCCCATCACTATATGTGACTATTCCTTCATCAATACTCAACTCTTGGTTACTACAGCTTTATGGTAGAATCTGAAGTCAAACAGAGTAAGTCTTCCACTTTTATCCTTCCTTTTCAGGACTGCTTTGACTATTTTAGATCTTTGCATTTCCATATAAATTTTAGAATATAGAGATAATTCTAAACTGAAACATATATTCTAGCTTTGTAATATAGTAAAGTAATACCAAAATACAGGGGTCCTCAGTTACAACAGTCTCAACATATGACATTTTGAGTTTACAATGTTCATTCCCATAAAACTTATAAAAATTGAGATGTGAGTATTTCAGCCTTCACCGTTAGCGTCATACTTATGGACTACGTGGGCGAACTAGTTCCAGACCTGCCTGGAACAATTCTTTAAGAAGGTAGAGAGGCCTGCAACAGATCCTGTACCCTCTACATCAGCTGCTTCTCAAGATCAAACACCTGTAGTACAGGTAGAATCATTTCCAGAGTCTCCTGCATGTTCCTTAGGCATCCTGATTCACCTGACCCAGTGTCTCCAGCACCTTCTGCAGGTTCTCCTGCCTCTCCAGCTTCCTCCTCCCAATAGGTCACTGTCTCCTACCTTGCAATTCCCCTTCCTGTGTGCAAGCCAACCACAGGCATAAAGGTAAAAAAAATTTTTTACACTCATTTTTTGTTACTATAGTACAGTGTACCGTACCGTTTATTTATGTCCTTTTCCTTTTTCTGTGGCTTAGTTGTGCTTTTCTCTTCTAGATTCCGATTTTACAACTGTGTTAGGATAGGTAAGTGACTTAGGCTAGGGTGTGTTTCAACTTACACCAAAATTTGGGTTATGTCTCTGTTGTAGGAACAGAACTGTGTCATAACCCAAGGACCCCCTGCACTCTGGAATTTTTGCCAAAAGAAAAGAATTAATTCTGAAGGATATAAATCCATTTAACATCACTCAAATTACTAACTGGGAAACATTATAAAGACTCCTAATATCTAAGGTAATTTCAACTATATCACTGTGAAAAATAAATTCAGAAAAAAGCATAATAAAATCCATATATCTTCCAAATGCTCAAAGTGGTATAGTTATAGACGCACTTACATGAATAACACACTTTACTTACCTACTAATAATTGCAATTTTGGAGGGCAATTTCTAAACTAAGTGATGAATCTGACACAATAATAACCTAAGACAATTCCTGCTCTTGAAGAATCCAAAAAAGAGAAACTAGAATGTTATTCTTTTATGATCTGTCATTCAAATATTGATTGGAAAGCTCATCATATTAAATGTTGAGCTTGGATCGGCAGCATCAGCAGCACCAGCAGTGTCTGGAAGTTTGTTAGAAATGCAGATATTTGGGTTCCAGATATCTACAGACCTGCTGGATCAGAGCCTCCATTTGCATGCGTGATAAAGTTTAAGACACAGAGAATTAGAGATCTCTAAGAGCAATCTTCAGCCCTGGCCAGTTGTTCAGTCAGAGCATCATCCCTAAATGCCAAGGTTACGGGTTTGATTCCCATGTCAGGGCTCACACACGGGAAGCAGCCAGTGAATGCACAACTAAGTAGAACAATAAATGCATGCTTCTCTCTCTCCCTTTCTCCTTTCCTTTCTCTGTCTCTCTAACATCAATCAATAAAAAATAAAAATTTGTTTAAAAGCAATCTTCACATTTAAAAAGGTAAAATCATCCTTTGTATTAATTTTTCCAAGTGATATAAGGGCTAGTATGATTGAAAGAAAGGTAAAACAGAATTGTGTTTGAGTAACAATGCCTTGAAAGAGTTCTAAATTGGAAATTTCATCCTGTATGACTTTCTTTTTTGTTGCAGTTTCACAAGAGGGAAGATAAACAATGTGAAGGAAGAGATGTCGTAGGACAATTCAGAGTGAGGCTGCAACTACCTGCCACCCTTCGCCCCCTCCCCACCTCTCAACCACTGTGGCTTCTTCACTGCTCCTCACAGAGACTGTGCATGCTCCTGCCTCAGGCCTATACTCTTGTTGCCTCCTACCCAGAACATTCTCATTCTCACCCCAAAGTCTGTGTGCTGGCTTCCTTTAGGTTGTTACCTGTCAGGAAGACTCCTTTCTCACTCTGCTACTTTGCTTGTTCATTTTGCTTCATTTTTTCTTTTTTTAAATTTTTTATTCTTTTAATTTTTTTTACAGGGACAGAGAGAGAGTCAAAGAGATGGATAGATAGGGACAGACAGTCAGGAAGGAAGAGAGATGAGAAGCATCAATCATTAGTTTTTCGTTGCCGTTGTGACACCTTAGTTTTTCATTGATTGTTTTCTCACTTGTGCCTTGACCGCGGGCCTTCAGCAGACCGAGTCACCCTTTGTTGGAGCCAGCGACCTTGGGTCCAAGCTGGCAAGCTTTTTGCTCAAGCCAGATGGGCCCGCGCTCAAGCTGGTGTCCTTGGGGTTTCGAACCTGGGTCTTCTGCATCCCAGTCCAATGCTTTATCCACTGCGCCACCACCTGGTCAGGCCATCTTGCTTCATTTTTATACACAGTACTTACCTCCCTATATTTGTTCACTTGTTTATCTGTCTCCTACAATAAAATGTAAACTCAATGAGGATAGAATTCTTTTTCTTTACTGTTGTATCCCAGTGCTAAAACAGTATAGCAGCACACAGTAGACACACAATATATATGTGCCTACTGTATGAATGATTTATGTATCCTAATAGATGCAACAGCTAATTTATATACATGCTACATATAAAAGTTGACAAAACCTGGCACATGGCCTGTTTTGTATGGTTTTCAAGCTAAAAATTGTTTTTAGATTTTTAAAAGTATTTTTTTAATGTGAAGCTAAAACAAAAAAATACGCAACAGAGATCATATGACCCACAGCCTAAGATGCTTATTATCTGGCCCTTCAGAGAATAAGTTTGTATAACTCTGCTATGTGTGTTTGTCTGAAAAATAAAAACTTTCTAGGATATAAGATATGGTCAACTACTATAGTTAACAAATTTTAAAATCATGACTTACTATATTTGGTCTTTGTAAGTACAGAGCAGTTCTCAGAACACTTATCCAGAACCATCCGTGGACCGAAAAGATTGGGACAGCACTCCAGTTTAATACAGGTTTGCCGGCAGAATTCAGTCACCCGATCTGCTGTTTTCACTATCTCAACAGTAGCCCGGTAACTCTTTCCTTTGTATCTGCCATTGGAAGACATCAGATGCAAGTTTACTGGACTAGTCATTACCCAGAGAAAAGTCAAGTATATTAATATCTGCTTGTTAGAATATCGTATTGTCTTTTATATTTTGAAGACTCTGAAAATAATATGGAGTTTACAAATTCTGTATTAGATCAAATCTACAATCTAGTAAGCTTTGACAACTAAAAGCTGAGTTATTTAAATTAGCAAAATAAGGTTCCTGTTTTCTGCTCGTCAATTTAAGGTTTTCAAATAGTAACTTCTACACTAACTACGGAAAGAAAAGTGACTTCCATTAAGTCTTTCTTTACCTTGGGGCAGTGATTCTCAGAATGTTGTGCCGACCTGACACCAGTCCATGACAAGATCAGGACATAAAACAAGAATAAATGTTTATGAACTTTCACAGAAACTTGAAAGAGTAATTCTATGTCCCTTAAATCTAATTACAAAAAAACCTGTGCTTAAATTTTATGCCTTTTAAATTTCATATTTCTTATAATTCATTTTTATCATATCTTATAAAAGTATTGAACCAAGACAGAATGGAAACTTAAAAAAAAAAAAGAAAACCCTGGCCCTTCATCACAAAGAGTTAAAGAATCACTGCCCCAGGGAACCAAGTATTCTAATGTTAACCACGGAAGAACTGATTCTGTGACCTGCTAAGGATAAAGATGCAAAAAGGGCACAGGAGCCTACTCACTTGGCTTTCAGAACTTCACCACATCCATGCCACACAGAGTCTTTGTCCAGCTGCAGCTCCCGAAGGACACGACTAGGTTTATAAGCTGCATTGATAAGTAATGTGAGGACCTGTGCTCCATTTTTAAAGCAGAAATATGAGTTGGGAAGGAGAAAAGCAGACCGTTAGAACCTTGCTATCCCCTAGCATGTCATGTATGAGATTAATTCTAGTCATATTAGTTAATGAATATTAACAAAATAGTAATAGTGAAGACATGACAGCTGATCAAAGTTGCAAATAAGAGAGTAACCAGACCCTCTTAACTATTCAAAACACTGTGGTCAAAAAGAAAAAGACACCATGAATTTAAAATTACTATAGTATATGCTTCCAAATCCTTTCCCTGTCATGGTACACTCAGAAAATTGTGTTTGTTTGGGACACTTTGTAGATGGCTGAGCCTTCGTGCAGTTGGAGGAGTCTGGCCCAGAAGCTCCAGCCTCCTCAGACTGTACCTTACCACCCCAAGGGCTGAACAGTTCAGTACTCCTCTCATCTGGTACCTGCAGTGCAGCACCCTGGCTGGGAAGTTCTGTGAGTCCAGCAGACACATAGCTTTATGTTTCCAGGTTAATGCCACACAGCCTCTCGGTCACAGATAGGCTGACTATTCTCACATTCACTTTTGCAGTTCTCATGTGATCTCTGACATAGGACCTTTCTACATTGACAGAATGAGCCTGCTATGTAAAGAACTGCTTAGGTGAACGTTCCCTGGGTGCAGAAATAATTATGTGCCCAGTTCATTGTTCAACACGAATAAAGTTAATCACTCATGGTAAAACCTAGAGTTGTCAAATCTGTGGCATGCAGATAGATCTTTGTATGAATGAGTCTATGAAACTGCTTTAAAATTCCCAAGTTCTTTTGCTCTTGGCCAGAACCTTACCTCTCTGAGGACCAAAACACAGTTCCCAGGTCCTACACATTGAGGCAGTTCAGCAATTCTTCCTTTGTTAAGATATGGCCCTGAGAAGCAACGGTGGTTGAAGTATATCTTTGGACAGCAATATTTTCCATTAATAATAACTGCGAAATGAAGAGAAATATTCAGAACAGAGTTCTTTTCTAACTTGTTTCTAAAGTTGGGTTACTGGGGGAAAGACATGCATATCTACGAGAAAGTTAAAAATTATATATTTTGAAGCATAATATCTGAATCTCCTTGAAATACAACTCTATTATAGAGCTTATCACTCTGCTGAAATCAGATAACATCTGGATTTACATGCAGATCAACTCCTGGATTAATATGACATTGCTCCACAGCCTTATACTTCTATCAACAAAGGAAATGGGAGATTGACTTCAAGAACCCATGATGACTTCTGACAACCAACTATTCAATACTACTCTACTCTGGAATGTTTCCAGGGAGTAAAGGTGAATACTATCCAGAACTGCAGTTTGTCCCTTCTTAAAACAGGGGTAGTCAACCTTTTTATACCTACCGCCCACTTTTGTATCTCTGTTAGTAGTAACATTTTCTAACTGCCCACCGGTTCCACAGTAATGGTGATTTATAAAGTAGGGAAGTAACTTTACTTCATAAAATTTATAAAGCAGAGTTACAGCAAGTTAAAGCATATAATAATAATTACTTACCAAGTACTTTATATCAGATTTTTTCTAAGTTTGGCAGAATAAATCTTTATAAAACAACTCACTATCGTTAAATCTATCCTTTTATTTATACTTTGGTTGCTCCGCTGCCACCCACCCTGAAAGCTGGAACACCCACTAGGGGGCGGTAGGGACCAGGCTGACCAGCACTGCCTTAAAACCACCAAACTAGTGTGATGACTTCACACTCAATGATAAGAGCGCCTTTCCATTTCTGGGATTTCTCAGAGGGCTGAGAGTACACTGTGACCACATATTTAAATTCTTTAAGTACTGCAGGCCTAGAGACCCCTTTCTTCAGCTACCTTTTTGTACCTTCAATATAATATTTTAAAAGTCCCCTCATAGCGGTGGCAATCAAGCTACTAAATGTAAAAATATTCAGACACTAAAACATCTTCATTTTCATGTCAAGCAGAGAGAGGCTCTTCTGATGGACACTGTTAACACAAAGTTAAGGAAAGGAGATATGCTTACATGCCCACCGTTGACAGCACCCTGAAATATGTATCATTCATTCTAAGAACGCAGTGTGGCACGGTGGTCAGCATGTTGGTGTCCACTTCTGCACCTGAGCTCAACCACCCGATCTCCCTTTTCAGGGTTACAGCACGTATGTTCCCTGCTGATGGGAACGTTGACGGTTTCTAGGTCTCAGTTGTCAGTCCACCCTGGAGTCACTGCCCCTCAGCGTAGGGCTGCCCTTTGCAGAACGGAAAGGGGGCAGCGTAGGGCTGCCCTTTGCAGGCGGAAAGGGGGCAGCAGCCTATTTCCAATAACTGCCTCAATGAGGGGCAAATCTGAGTGGCTAGACCACAACCAAGGCGCCCTGTGGAACTGGAAGAAACTTCCATTACACTGCACTGTGGCTCGACTTCTCCCTCTGCCCAGTCCTGCTTCCTTCACCCTTCCGAGGAGCCGTTCCCAAGAGCACCTCATCGTAATTATCAGTCTCATGCTCTTTCTTCAAAGTAACTGGACCTTTCACAAAACCCAAACTTGGCTGTGTTCATGTGGGAGATATTAATGTCTTAATTCTATAGTTTCACTAAGCATTAGAATGGCCAGCAACACATAAAAAATAAGGAGTTATACAGCCCCAATCCTTTACGTATAAATGATATACAGTAATGGAAAGGCAGAGGGTAGACGAGACAAAAAAAAAAATGCAGGTTTTGAACTTAAGATTTCTGACACTTCTACTTATAAGCTGCATGATCTCTCCAACCTTTGGTTTCTTTTCTACGCATTTACTAAATACCTGTCCAAATGCTAACCCTATGCTAGAACACATACAACCAAGATGCTAAACATAATACACCAGCAAAGGAGGAGGCAAACGGGTTCAGGGGGAGACCTCTGGACAAAAGATTTGGGCCTCCTGAAAAGACCCCGGTCTCATTTATAAGGCTTTGCCTCTGGGACAATCTGTTTTTCCAGTGCTTTATTTTTTTTAATTATCAAATATATATACAAACTGTGCATATCATAAAAAGGGCTGAAAGAAGAACAACCATCTCTCACCCACCCTGATTAAGAAAGAGTACTGCCTGGACTTCAGTTCCTTTATATAAACTCAGGGATAATAACAACGACCTCCAGAGCCCTCGGCACTCAATAAGTGATTAGTAAAGAAGAGCTACAATTATTAAAAATGGACAGAGGTATCAGTGTAAGAAGTACATCTTAGATAATTGTATCTCTTTAAAATTCAGCGACCCTTCTAAGAAGCTATAGCCTATAAATCAAATGTATTTTTTATTTTTAGATACAGTCCATTAAAATAAATAAGAGTTCTCTTTCCCCTAAGATTGCTTGTTCTTATTTATACCTGAGTCTGTGGAGTTCAGCTCCTGGTTCTTCAGGCCCTCATGGACGGTCCTTGAGGATGGTATCCTGAATCAAGAAAACACAACAAAATAGTAAGATAATCCTTAAAGTCAATAAAGTATGAGGGTTAGTTTCCTTCATATCTAAGAAAGCAAATGTGGCAGATTGCAAAATGTATAAGAAAAGGTGTTTCCTCGGATCATACTTTTTAAAAAGTAGTTGTTTTTAAAACTATGCACAGTCTAAGGAGCCAACAGCTGACAGCCATGTGATACTGAGTGTTCAGACAAACTTTCTTTCATTTATGTGAGCAACAATTATAGAATTCCTTCTGGGATTTTGAAAACACAAGGAGGCTATTCAGTTTTCTTAACTGTCAAAGAACAGAAACATTTTTAATATAGGGTCTATTTTCTTTCATCAGTCTCAAATTTAAAAACAAACAATATTATTAAAAAGAGAGAATTACTGTATTTGCAGCAATCACTGAAAAAGGGAAATTTATCCTTTTACAATACTTCCTGACTAAAATGTTGCATCAGTCTTGACAACCATGTCAAGGAAAAACCCAAAGGCAGGGTTTTGTCACTGCTATCTCACTTAGCTAGGAGAAAAAATCTGTGTCCTTTTCCTCTACTTATATTGTCAAAGTTTTTATTTTTTTAAGTTTTTTTTTGTTTTTTTATTTTATTCATTTTAGACAGGAGACACAGAGTGAGAGAGAGAGAGAGAGAGAGAGAGAGAGAGAGAGAGAGAGAAAGGGGGGAGGAGCTGGAAGCATCAACTCCCATGTGTGCCTCGACCAGACCAGTGCAGGGTTTTGAACTGGCGACCTCAGTGTTCCCAGGTCGACGCTTTACCACTGCGCCACCACAGGTCAGGCCTTGTCAAAGTTTTATTACTCACATAACCACAGAACAGCTATAAATTATACAGAATTTGCTATAACTAAATTGTATCCCCTTAAAATCCATGTTGAGCCTGACCTGTGGTGGCGCAGTGGATAAAGCGACGACCTGGGAACACTGAAGTCGCCAGTTCAAAACCCTGCACTGGTCTGGTCAAGGCACATATGGGAGTTGATGCTTCCAGCTCCTCCCCCTTTCTCTCTTTCTCTCTCTCTCTCTCACTCTCTGTCTCCTCTCTAAAATGAATAAAATAAAAAGAAATTTATAAAAAAAAAAAAAAAATCCATGTTGAAGCCCTAATCCCCAGTGTGACTGTGCTGGAGATAGGGTTTTTAGGAGGTAAAAAAAAAAAAAATGGCCATGCTCTAAACCAGTAAAATTGGTGGCCTAGAAAAGGAAGAGAGAAATGTCTTTCCTTTCCATCCTCCCCTTGTGAGGACACAGTGAGGAGACAGCAGTTTGCAAGCTAGGAAGAGAGCCCTGACCAGGAACCAAATCAAGCTGGTACCTTGATCTCAGACTTCCCAGACTGCAGAACTGTGAAAATTAAATTCGTTGCTTAAGCCAACCCGTCTGTAGCATTTTGTTATGGCAACCTAAGCAAACTAATACAAAATTAAAAACCCAGTGTTTAAAATCACACACATACACACAGAAGCCCTTGTATTTTCAAGGCAACACTAACCAATAGCTTCTCAAAAGCTGTGTAGGAAGCCATGCTCTATAGGGTCTCCTGATGGGACACAAAGGCACTCTTTTCATGTGCCTCTTTTAGACTTGTCCTCTAGCTCAAGTTTCTTTACTCTATGACAAATAATACCATGATTTGCATTGTTTGCTCTTCCTTAACAAATCCCAGCATTGAGACTCTGTATCTTTTCTTGTTTAAATGCCTTCCAGCTCTAAAGCGAAAGAAAACTCAATTTGTGGAACATCTTGAGAACAGATTTTACCCTTCTGTGTATAATGCCAGTTTAGAAAATGCATACACCATAAGGAAAAATATGCAAACTATCAAAAGCTGAATTAAAGGACTGTGCTTTCATCTGAGAAAGTAACATACAAGGAGATATACTTTTAGCTATTTCTTTTAATAGATATTCTAACTTTCAAATGTCAACTGTTCAAATATACAATTATATTACTTACTGTTTTTCAGGCTGAACCACAGCAATTTTCCTCTGTTTGTGTACTGTAAGAAGAAAACAAAAATGTATATGTCAAGAAAAATAAAAAAACAGAGGGAAACTTATATATGTATTAAGATAACATTAGCATATTTTAAACCTGGTTATATGTATTATTTAAGTAGCAAGTACTATAAGTACTGGTAAGTGCTGATATGTCTGACTATCTAGACTAAAGCACATTTTCTGGGTCTTTAAACAAAGACTAAAATAATATTTTCAAGGCTCCCTATGTCAATCAATTCCTATGAATATTTTCTAAGTAGGAATAGATACTAAAAAAAACAAACAAACTGATTTTCACAAGGGTGCCAAAACATTCAATAGGGAAAGTAGTCTTTTCAACAAATGGTGCTGGGAAACTGAATATCCACATTAATGAAGTTGGACGTTTACCTTACACCACATAGTAACTTAAAATGGATCAAAGACCTAAACATCATGGTAAAAATTATAAAACTCTTAGAAGAAAAAATAGGGGAAAATCTTCATGACATTGGATTTGGCAATGATATCTTGGTTATGACACCAGAAGCACAGGTAACAAAAGAAATAAATTGCACTACATCAAAATTAAAAACTTTTGTGTATCAAAGGACACTATTAAGAGAGGTAAAGGCAACCCACAGAATGGGAGAAAATACTTGTAAATCATATATCTGATAAGGGATATCTAGAATATATAATAAAATCCCACAACTTGGCAACAAAAAATCCCAATTAAAAAATGGGCAAATGACTTGAATAGACACTTTTCCAAAGAAGATACACTAATTGGTCAATAAGCACATGAAAAGATGTTCCACATAACTAGTCATTAGGAAGATGCAAATCAAGACCATAGTTAAAATAATACCCCACACCCACCAGTATGGCTATATAAAAAACAAACAAACAAAAACCCCAGAAAACAAGTGTTGGGGAGGACGAGGGCAGGGTCAGGAAGAACATGAAACCCTCACAAACTGCTGGTGGGTATTGAAATGGCGTGACTGCTCTGGAAACCTGACTGGCAGTGATCAATTTACTACAGGCTAACTGATATAAATAAGAGTTGTTTCTATGGCGTCTCATCAGCACCACAACAAGATGATGTTGAACCAAACAAAGCTATTCGAGGACCTCCTGTACTTTATTTAAAAAGAAAAAGATTTTATTTATTGATTTTAGAGAGAGAGAATGGGGAGTGGGAAGGAGCAGGAAGCATCAACCATAGTTGTTGCTTCTCGTATGTGACTTGACCGGGCAAGCCCAGTGTTTCCAACCTGCAACCTCAGCACTCCAGGTTGACACTTTATCCACTGTGCCACCACAGGTCAATCTAGGACCTTAAAAGAGTGAAGTTTATGTTATATAAACGATATCTCAATAAAGTTGTTCTTACAAAAGGCGGGGGCGGATCACTTATTAACATCAGGTTATAGAAATATTTTGGTTTCCATCTTTAACCTTTCTGACTCTTTCACTTGCTGGCTGATGAAAGTCAACTGCCATGCTGTGAGCTCCCCTATAAAGAGTCCCATATGGCAAGAAACTGAGGGGAACCTCTGGCCAAGTGCCAGCAAGGAACTGAGGCCCTCTGTTCAATAGGCCACAGGGAAATGTACTCTTGCCAAAAATCCTCTATGTAAACTTGGGAGCAGACCCTCCCTTGGTTGAGCCTTGAGATGCCGAGAGCCCTGACTGCCAACTGAATGGCAGCCTGTGAGAGGCAGGTCCAGGGGACCCAGCTAAGTTGTGCCCAGATTCCTAAGCCACAGAAACTGTAAGACAGTAAATGTTTGCTGCAATAATTAATTTCCTATGCAGTAACATATAAGCAGAAAATCATTTTATTTTTCTCTGAAATATCCAGATTCATCCTAATTGGTAGCAGCCACACAACAAATTATTTAGCAACCAACCCTTTGGCCCAGAAATAGACAGGTACCTCGTGCTCGACGAGGAGTGCTGAGAGGATGGCCGTTGCTTTCACACCAGCCCAAAGGAAATATATCCATGGATTCCACACTCACTATACATTCAGGGATGGGCTTCTTAGAACCTGTTTAGATTTTTTAAAAAAAATTTTATACCACTGAATGCCCTTCTTCATAAACTACTTCCTAGACAATCAGTGTTTTATAGTAAACTCTCTTGAGCAAATTCTTTTTGCACAGAAGTCATACTTTTTCATGTATGACAAACATTAAGAAAAAAAGGTAACTGGCTCTTACGAACAGCTGCAAAAAGACCAAAACGGGTAATGAATATACAGGGTGACCCTTGTTAGGAAATAGCAAATAAGCAACAGGAACTATCCGCAGTATCATTCACATGGTTGACAAATAAACTCCATGAAATAATTAAAAAACAAAGGCAAAAGTGAGATATCTACTCAATGAGAACATTAGTTGTATTTAGAGACAAGCCAGAAGACAGATCAGTGAATTCAAGTCAGAAAGTGACCTAGGCCGGTAGCTCAGCAGGGGTTAAAAATACCTGAAAGTCTATATGCAATACTGTCCTCGATATCAGTATCAAATGCCAATTCTACAAACTGCAAACCAAAGGTACCGAGTGACTATTTAGCAGCTGAGCAGAAATGAAACCCAGGCATTTAGGTGCATCGTCTGCAGTGATATATACAGTAACTGCAGCACTGAGCACTCACCCAGCACTTCTGCCCACAAACCTGTCCAATGGGTGAATAGTAGTTTTAGTGTAATACATTTTTTAAATTTTACATATTTTTTGCTTCTAATGGATGGGGACAACCAAAATATCTCTTGAATAGGCTAGTTGTTAATGTTCGTGCTCATATATTTTGGTCAGATCAAAAAATATCCTATTTGACTTATACTTTCCCCTTCAAGAAAATAGGGAACTCTGTAGTAAAGGCTTTTTATTCACATTCATTTCCTAAAATCTGAAAGTCAAGGGCAAGAAATTTTTAGCTCAGAATCATGCATTATAAATTAGAAGTCCCTGAAAAAGATCCCTTTGTAGCTAATCAATTAAGTTTGACCAACTATGTTATAGGGGTGAATAGACAAGGCAAAGAGGAGTGGCCACAGGAAGATTCTCGAGGGTATGGGCACTCACCCTCCAGCTGGAGCCACAGGTAGGAGCCTCGCACTGCAGTAATGGTGGCAACGCACACTTCCTCAGGGAGAAGAGGGTTCACCGCCTCAAGCTTCATGTTCTCCTTAAATTCATGCTCAGAAATTGACTAGAAAATAAATGAATCAATCCAAAATATACTCGGTATTAATTCCTGCTAATCTGAGAGACCTTTTCAAGTGATATTTAACCCTAGAGTAATACTTTAAGGCTACGTATTTATTTTACTTTATTTTGTTTCTTAATGAAGCAAAGGAAAAATGTCTATCCTCTCAGTGTTATAGGCAGTCTCTAAAGTCATATATACCTGCATTATTGCTACCTATGTGACCCTGATCAAGCTACATAAATTGTTTTTGCTTCCGTTTCCTCATATGTCAGATGACACTGAGAACACCTATCTCACTGGGTCATTCTTTATGAGGTTTCTATAAAATAAAGTACGTAAGGCTCCGTGCCCTGAACCAAATGGCTCCTCACCACTGTCGGTTTGCTGTCCCTCCCATAAAGGGCCCCATCGTACAATAAACTGCCTGGTTCATACTGCTATGAATATCAAGAAAGGCAGTCAGGATAAATAATGCTTATGAAAAAGGTAAAAGGATCATTTCAAATATGTTTTAAAAATTTGTAAATGGGTCAAAATAAAGAACTGAACTTCTGTATTTGATTGCTCTCTCTGCCTTCTGACAACTCATTAAAACTAAATTGTTTTTTGTTTGAAGACATAAGCCTACTAGGATAAACAGGAGAAAACATTTTATAAGCTAAAAGTTAGAATAGTGTCCAGAAGTAATTATTAGTAGATTAAAGAAATGCAAATCTTAGCTGAGAGTGAAGAAAGCTAAGAACTGACAGCACCAGGTGACTATAGGTGGAAGAGAAAGAGATAAAATAAAAAATTTGTTGAAATTTAAGTCATGCTATTGGCTCCTTCACTCCACACCTCAGGGCAACTGTCCCTTCCTCTCCCCTACAGATGATGAGATTTATCCTCCAGAAAGGGTAACACGTAAGATCCCCAGGCAAGAGACACAGGAACTGTTGAAGGCATGCATGCAGTGCCCCAAACAGGGGTTTGCGTATGGAACGTGAGAGATCCAACCCCTGCCTCTACTCTCTGTGCAAGGAACAGAAGAGTACTTCTTATAGTAACATAATAAACCCAAGAAGAAACCAGAAGAGACTTCTTGTAGTAACATAATAAACTCAAGAAGAAACACATAAAAATATGATTCAGTGTCCCCAACAAATGACCAGCCAGATTCCACCCTATAAGAAAGCTCAAGGTTGACCAGCCCCACCAACATGCTCAGAACTATTAATCAGCTTTATCTTTTAGTTCCCCATTCTTTTTTTAAAAAAATTATTTATTTTAGAAGGAGTAAGAGAAACTATCAATTTTTTGTTCCATTTATTTATATATTCATTCGGTGATTCATTTTTTAGAGATAGAGAGAGGAAGGGAGAGTGGCAGAGAGAGGGAAGCATTCATTTGTTGTTCCACTAAGTTGTGTGTTTACTGATCGCTTCCTGTTTGTGCCCTGACCAGGGGATCAAACCCACAACCTTGGTGTAATGGGAGAATGCTCCAAGCAACTGAGCTGCCTGGCCAGGGCTAGTGCCTGATTCTTTTTCTCCCTCATTCTTAAATATAAGCAAACAACCAAGAATTACTAGATAGATAAATATATAAAAGCTAGAGATCAAAACAGACAAAGCAAGTAATGTGAAAAAAAAAAGATTATACAAGACGAAAACTTCCCAAAAGGCAGAAATAATTAACATCCACTCAATGATAAAACTATCACATTTTACAACAAGAATAATATGCTATTAAAACCAAATATTCAGAACAGAAATCTAGTTCTACATGTCAAAACTATGATATTAAAAATTAAAAACTCGCCTGACCAGGCAGTGGCACAGTGGATAGTGTCAGACTGGGATACAGAGGACCCAGGTTCGTAACCCCGAGGTTGCAGGCTTGAGTGTGGGCTCATCAGGTTTAAGCATGGGCTCATCAGCTTGAGCATGGGATCATAGACATGACCCCCCATGGTCATTGGAGCCCAAAAGTCACTGGCTTGAAGCCCAAGATCGCTGGCTTGAGCAAGGGGTCACTCGCTCTGCTGTAGCCTCCCCCCCAATCAAGGCACATATGAGAATGCAATCAATGATGAAGAATTGATGCTTCTCATCTCTCCTCCTTCCTGTCTGTCCCTACCTGTCTCTCTCTCTGTCCATGTCAAAAAATAAAATAAAATAAAAATTCAAAACTCAAAAAAAGGGTCTGACCAGGCGGTGGCGCAGTGGATAGAGCATTGGACTGGGATGCGGAAGACCCAGGTTCAAGACCCCGCGGTTGCCAGCTTGAGTGCCGGCCCATCTGGCTTGAGCAAAATTTCGCCTGCTTGGACCCAAGGTCGCTGGCTCCAGCAAGGGGTTGCTCAGTCTGCTGAAGGCCCGCGGTCAAGGCACATGTGAGAAAGCAATCGATGAACAACTATGGTGTCGCAACCGCAACGAAAAACTAATGATTGATACTTCTCACCTCTCTCCATTCCTGTCTGTCTTTCCCTATTTATCCCTCTCTCTGACTCTCCCTGTCTCTGTAAAAAAATAATAAATAAATAAAATTAAAAATTAAAAAAAAAAACTCAAAAAAAGGGCTGAAAGATAAAGTTTAGGAAATCTTTCATCAAGAAAAGCAAAAAGAGGCCCTGGCCAGTTGGCTCAGCGGTAGAGTGTCGGCCCAGCATGTGGAAGTTCTGGGTTCAATTCCAAGCCAGGGCACACAGGAGAAGCACCTATCTGCTTCTCTACCCTTCCCCCTCTCCTTTCTCTCTCTCTCTCTCTCTTCCCCTCCTGCAGCCAAGGCTCCATTGGAGCAAAGTTGGCCCGGGTGCTGAGGACGGCTCCATGGCCTCTGCCTCAGGTGCCAGAATGTTTCCGATTGCAGCGGAACAACACCCCAGGGGGGCTGAGCATCACTCCCTAGTGGGCATGCCGGGTGGATCCCAGTCGGGTGCGTGTGGGAGTCTCTGTCTCCCTCCCACCCACCCTTTCTCACTTTGTAAAAATACAACAACAAAAAAAGAAAAGCAAAAAGACTAACAAACAGAAAACTGGAGGAAAAAAGTAAGAAAAGTAGAGGTCTCATCTGGAAGCCCAACACACAAATAAAAAAAATAAATTCTAGAAAAAGACAGAGAGAAATGAAAGAAAATCAAAGATGAAATTCAAGAGACCCTCCCAGCACAGAGAGGCACGAATGTCCAGTGAGAACGTGCTCACTGAAAACCCAGCGTGTGGATGAAGACATGCCATACTATGGCTCATCACTGAGAAATGTGGTAACAGAGATTTTGTAACCTTCCAGGGCGGAAGAGGGAGGTTGTATATGAAAGATCAAGACTAAGAATGGCTTTCAACCTCTCTGGAAGGTAGAAAGAGCAACACTGGAAGGTAGAAAACAACCTAGTAATGTTTTCAAAACTTTCCAGTAAAATCAGTTCTGACCTAAAATTGTTTGATTTATCCAAACAATCAAGTTAGTAGAATGAAGACATTTTCAAACATGCAAAGCCTTAAAAAATCTGCTTCCTTTGCATCCCCTCAGGAAATTACTGAGAGCCAGGGCTCCATCAGAGTAAACCAAGAAAGAAAGAGGAGGCTGTAAGATACACGAAACAGACAGGGGAGGGTCAATTCCTTGGGTGGCATTGAAGGGCAGTTTCTACATTAAAACTATACCGAAAGCCTAGAGAGCAAGCCATCTAGGGAGAGAGAGTGGAGGTTGCTAAGAGAAATCTCTCGAAGAAAAATACTAGATGATAGATATCCTACATCAGGGTATCAGAGTGGCCAGTGATGTGAGAAAAAGAAAACACAGTTAGAGAATATATTGTATTTTAACCCCTCTACCCTAAAACAACAAGAAAACCCTTTAACTAGAAAGAAAATAACACAGGTCTAGATAGATCAAAGAGAATTCAGGGAAATATTACAGGGTAGCTGTGTGAGTGTTTAGCTCCAAACATGGGACTATATGACCCAGGCATAGGGCACTGGTGCCTGTGCTCTGCACAGTCACCTCACTCAGGGCCCATTTCCAGGTGGATGGAGCCAAAGCAACAGATGCTAATGCAGAACTTTAGACACCTGCAGAAGTGATTAGCTGCATAAGAATTCTGCATTCACACTGTTTCAAAGTATCAAAGTTGTCATTCTACTGAAAAAAAATCATAGGATTTATGTTAAGTATAATTTATGCAAGAAAAGACTCCAGAGAATACTAGTTGACAATCTATACTCAAAGGAATAACCTTACCAAAAGGTTAACAAATGAATGCATATTTATATCTCTTGAATTAAGGTAGATTGTTTCATCAGAAAGATGATTCCCTGATTTATTTGACTTTCAATTAACCCACTAATGATCTGTCTGACAGAGTCAGATAAGAGAACTTCTGCATATATTATCCATGTCTCTCCAATCTCTCAAACAAATTGTTTTATAAAGGGGGGAATGACAGATTTCCTAATGTGGTTGCCTTTGTGGATTATGAAAGGCTATTGGAAGATGTGAAGAAAACTAGCAATAAAACAAAACAAAACAAAAGCAATGAAAAACAAGGACAAATTAAAAAGGAAGCAATCATAAAATATGGCAGTGCTCAGTTGTGAATAATACCTGAATGCACCATGATAATGAAAATATTCAATTCAGATTTAACCAAAAATTGCAATATAACTATAACAGAAAGAAGAGGCGGAGGTAAGACAGGGGAGAAAGGTTATGTAAAATAGATAGCTAAATGCTTATTTACCATAATGCAGAACCAATACACATGTTTAAAATTAATGATTCAAAACACAGCAGCATTATTATCTTGAAAATGAGAAGTATAACTATCAGAATAACAGTAAGAAGAACAGGAAGTGAATACCTCTGGGCAGGCAAATTATGGAAAGGGATAGGAAAAAGAACTACTGTTTTTTCTTTTTCTTCTTTATTCATTTTAGAGAGAGAGAAAGAGGGAGAGAGAGACAGGAACAGTAATCTGTTTGAGGTCTATGCTTTAGAGCAAAGCTCTAACCAACCAAGCTATCTGGCCCAGGCATGAACTATTGTTTTATGTTCTAATCTAAGCTCCTTACCACAGGTTGGCTTTGTAAACCATGTGCATTATTTTATTTTGATAAATAATTTATTATTATGTTAATAATATAATTATTTTATAAAGCATTTTAAAATAGGTTTAACAATTTTTTCCACTTAATATTTTTTCATATTATTGAACCATCAAAGATAATTATGAAACAAAATTTTAAATTCACATTTCAGCTAATAAAAAATAAAACTCATTAAATACTAATTAAATTAACAAATTAACTTCTGCAGTGAATGAATTTTTTCCTTGGACCATTTTATTACAATCAACAGATGCTTATTCAAGTTAAGTGACAGGACTGAACTTCAGAGTAATAATCATAAAAAGCACGGAAGCAGCCTGGAAGCAGTGGCTAAGAGGGGTCAGGCTTCTCACCGGAGGGAAACACCTCTGGGGAGCAGCTTCAGCACCACACTGTTTGAGGTAGTCGGCCCAATCAAAGTCCTGGCCTGGGAAGCCTAGGCAGAGAGAGACAACACAGCAATGATTCACACCACACAGGACCGCCTGGCTTTACCGCTCTGCCTTGTGGCCACCCACAATTTCTAATTTTACTAATTTGGGGACTTTGATCATTTTAGAGAGGGAGAAAAACACCTTATAAATCCAAAGCATTCATAGTCTTATAAAAAAGAGTAAATATGGTCAAACTATATAACAACACAGTTCTTTGTGTAAATTTCAAAACTCTTAAGTTTCTACTTGTGCATTTATATTGAGCTCTATTTTTTTAAAATTGATTTTAGAGAGAGAGACAGACAGACAGACAGAAACATCAATCTATTCCTGCATGTGCCCTGACTGGGGATCAAACTGGCAACCTCTGCATATTGGGACGATACTCTAACCAACCAAGCTATTCAGTCAGGGCTTTGAGCACTATTTTATATGATTAGTTACTGCCAATTTACCCCAAAATTTAAGACAGCTATAACTGGACTTAACTTGTACCAATAAATCCAATCTTGTTATCAATTCTACTATGACTTAGGAGCTAAAGGAAGAGACAGCAGTACTATTTAATCAGTAGACTTTTTTCCCCTGTTCTAAAGCCATTTCCTTAAACATATCTTATGAATACAACACTCTTGGCACTCGTTTTCAGATTCATGTCCTACAGAATCTCAGTGCTCTTATAACCTGAATCATAAATTCATTTCAGAAAAAAATAAACCTTAACTCCCCACTTAAGTCTACCATGGTTCCTGAAAGAAGTCTCTGCATCTGTGTGCGAGGACCTGGACTGGGCCGCTGTGTCTAAGCTGCTCTCTGCTCTGAGCTTAACACCTTAATATCTCACAGGCACAAAGCTGGACAGTCAAGACTATGCCATCCTACAGCCAAAGGGCCCCTGCAATCATATCTTCTGTCCAAATGAGATTGGCATCAAGCTCTCCCTCTGCCTCCACCTCAGTTCCTCACAGTAAATTACCTGCCATTTCCAATTATATATTCTAATACTTTCCTTCTATTTATAGACAGTTGAGTTGTCCATAACAATGCTGAAAACTCCAATAGCTTTAATAACTGATTTTTCATTTCACATAAAGGCAGCAGGCAGGATAAAGAACTTGGGATGTCCAGAGCATTTTTACAAAACAAGAACTTCCTCTTGTAGATGAGTCCCTCACCCCATCACCACCCAGAAGGCACTACCGCGCTCTGTTCACTGATGAAGGAGAACCTGGGAAGCTCCGTTACTGTTTTCCTCACTTGCTCCTTGAGGAAATGTGTTATAGTCACGTCTTTCTCCAGTGACAAGCCCAATGCCTGGTTCATAGCAAGCATTCCACAAATGTTTGTTGGATGAATGAAAGCTGAATGAAAGGCAAAGGTTCTAAGTTTACGACTCTTGCTAACACACAGAGCACTTTCAGCCCCATGTTTTAGCAGTCAACATTTAGAGTAAAGCCGTGCTTTATCAAAGCCTACTAAAAAGGATATACTGTATACTGCCAATCTGGTTTGCTAATATAAAAATCAGATAATGTCTGACAGTTCCAGATACTCCAAGTTAAAAAATATTTAAAATTTATTTCAAGTTCAGCTAAGTCATACTGATGAGCTTTGATTAAAGAGTCAAAGATTGTATTTTGAAACATTGCAAACACCAATGTATGAGCTGCTACTTTCCTACCTATAGCCTCTCTACACCCTACTCTTGATCATAAACCTCTCTGGAATCTGAAGAGCCTCCTTCAAAATGAAGTCCAGAAACCTAAGTATAACCAATAATCAACCTCCCAGCTCAAGCTCTAATGTTTCTTCTCATAAGTCAGTCCCAACTTCCACTGCACATCCTATTCCCAGCACTCTCGGATCCCCAACAGAAATAAGATGGAAGGAACTAAGGAACTCGCATGGAACACCAGGTTGTCATGAAGATGCATTTGTCAAGGTAGGAGGACAGAACATGCTTAATAGTTTAACTTAATTTATAACTTTTAAATATGAAAATATATGGGATCTAGGCCTTCATTTTTACTTCTCTTGGGCTCCCAGCTGTTAAGAATAGGTTGGGACATGAAGAGAGAGAAGAACAGATAATCCACCAGGTAATGCCATTGGATGAATCTCATTTCAAGGGAAGTTTCCGATAAACAATTCAGAACAGAACAAATTAATACCAGGAGGGGGGATGATGTGTAAACCATTCTTCAGACTCCACTGAACAGGGAAAATACCAGGACTGTCGACATGACACACAAAAGATCGCCTTGCATGATTCTCTGGTCGCAAATCATCCATTTCCACCAGAAAGTACTTCTCATCAAAAACCTGTACGTACAATTTAATTGATAAAATAGATGAATGGTTTCATGTGTATGTACACACACACACACACGTCATTTCTTTGGCATAGCTGAACATGCTACAAAAGTTCATAGCTACAATGGTTAATAATAATATATACTCAATAAATGTTACCTGTGTCAGGTACTATTTTAATTTAATGTTTTTCATGTATTAATTCAGTTTTAATCTTCCTAACAATCTAACAAGGTAGGCGCACCATTATCAATCCCATTTTGCAGATAAACTAAGTTTAAAAAGAGGTTAAATAACTTGCCCCATGTTACACAGCCAAGAACAAGCGGAACCTGGATTCAAATCCAAGTAGTATGGTTCCAAACAAAATTTAGTTTAGGTTTAGTGTGCAGTCAACTACACCAATATATTAGATTTTCATACCCTAGCCTAGTTTCAAATGCCAAAGAGGTCTGATGAGCCTCTGTTCGCTTCTATCACTCCACAGTCCTCAGACTCCAGTTAAGGCTTCTGACCCCATTACAGGTTCAGAATCCCTCCCTGCTCTAAGAATAATCTTCCAAGGCAAGGAAACTTTAAATCTCAACAGGATGGCTGATTCAGCATCAAAGCAACTATTCCTCTAGCTGTACTTGACTCTAGTTCTACTTTCAGTAAATGGGTTTTTCAACTGCAATTCTCTCCTTTATACACCAGTTTTAGTAACTGAGTAACTGGGCCTTGACAACCTGCCCAATTCTTGTGATTACCCCTAATAAGAGCCTTACTTTTGTCAACCTTTCAAAATATTAAAGTCTGAACCTAGAATCCATAGCTGGAGCAACCCAACTGGCAGATCTGGTGACACTGATCACCTGTGCGCCACATATCTCCTCAGCTCAGTGAGTTGGACATTGAGGACACTGCTCCCCTCCACACTTTTCAGATACCATGGCCCACCTGCCAGTTAAACATCCTCTAGTTCAGGTAGGCCTTCCTCATCAAAAGCATACCCCTCTACTATGGTGCCCAGGAAAAACAATGGGCTGGAACCTGAAATCAGAGTACTCTCAATTTCCTAAACTAGTCACCCTGACAGGAATTCTTACCAAGAAAGCTGCCCCCATTTTACCTTAACAATTGTAGCAGGAGAGATACCAAAAGGAGACCAGGGGTCCACAGCTTCCAATTTCATATTTACAGAGAATGAATGTGTACCAATTATTTGTTTGTCCTGAAATGCAAACACCAAGAGGTAATAAAAATACAGTATTTCCTATTAATTTTATACTCACATATAGCTGAATACTTCTCTGAATTAAAATACTGGAACTGCTAAGTTTCTGGTAAATAATCTAATCCTATAATTTTCTTCCCTAAAAAAATTATTTAGGAATAAAACCACAGGAGGCACTCCTACTCTCTACATTTGGCACACAAAAGCTACCTGAAGAAAAAACAAGTTTATCTGATAACAAGTCAGGGGCTATGTAGTTAAGAGTAGAAAAGAAAATCCCTTCACTTTAAAGGGGACGAAGAAGAGCAAATTGTCAGGATGTAAAGTACAGTATAGGAAAAAGGATCAATAATATTGTAATAACCATGTATGGTGTCAGATGGGTACTAGACTTACTGGAGCAAATCACTTTGTAAGTTATATAAATGTCTAACCACTATACTGTACACCTGAACTAATATTATAAAAATTTTTAAATTTTTTCAAAGAATAGAAAAGGCTCAAAAAGCTTTAAGAGAATTTTGGGAGAAAACCTAGACTACTTTTAGAAGACAAAAAGGATGACCATCAGTCCAGCCTTCAAACCTCTCCCCTCCTTCAGACTCCCTCTGATGCCAGGGGTTATTTTATGACTTGGATCTCCCTTAAATTGCTTTACTCTACTTGTTTTTACCTTAAATAAGTAAGATGGTAATGGCTCTTCTTCCTCTTCTTTCACTTTGGCCAAGACTTCTTGCCATTCAGTTTCATTTTTTAGGTGTCTGATGGCTTTAAATAAAACAAGACAAGTAACTTTAAAGAATGACAGAAATTACACAGTTAACAACTCTTCTGAAAGCATTCACATAAATAAAAAAGTCCCTTTCCCCTGGGGAACAAAAAGAATTCATGCCCACTTATTCCATATTCACTCAAAGAACCTGCAGGTTCACCTCAGTATTCTGTCTCCTCTGTTCAGGTAGTTAAGTATGGTGAAAATACTGATAGTGAGATTATCCACAAAATAATATAATACAACATCCTAACTGGGTGACATAATGATAATTACAAATTTATTTAAACAGTAACTCCAGTTATAATCTCTTAATCAACAATTTGCTTTGAACCCAAGATCTGTCCCACTCACATACCTATTTGAATGCTACAAAGGGAATTTTTCTTTAATTTTGGTAAGAGGTCAGTCTGACGTGAAGCAGAAGTCTATGAGGTACATATATCAGTATGTGTGGCAAATTACAAAAGCAATAAAACTAAAAGAAAAATAAGTGTTTAATTTAAAAATTCCACATACATTTTTTGCAATATCTCTATTATGCAAAATAACAAAAGCTCTTTTGATAAGCAGAATGTTTTTCTCAGTCTCATAAATATTAATAAAAATATAACAATGATATAATGGTTAAAAGAAAAATTTATATTTATTATTCTTCACCTAATGGGGGCTGAAGTTCATATCCCTGTTGAGCTGCCCAACCAACATGATGAAGAAATGGATCCAAGTAATACAACCAATGTTCAAAATTGTCAGAACTCTCAAGTCCTTCATAACGTAGCTTCAGCCTTCCGCCAATGTTTTCTACGACAGTAACAATCCAAGTGCTTAAAGAGTCCTGGAAAGCTTGACATTCTAGTCTGGAACCAGGAGCAATGAGATCTAAAGGATTCCTCCCATTACGAAGCTGTAGGTAGGAAAATTTTAAAAAAGGTAAAATGATTAAATAAGAGAGGTTAACATATTTTAAAAAGTCAAGTTTTAAATAACTTCAAACTAGCCCTTATATTTTTACCCAAAGATAATGACACTGAATTATCTAATATAAGACCTAATAGTATTTTGTTGCTGATATAAAAATGTTTGTCTTAAAAAAATCTACCTATAATGCAATAAAACTATTCTAATAGATCTCTACCTCTAGGACTATGTTATATAATTTCATGTAGTAAGGACTTTAAAAATATCATCATCAGCCTCTAATTCAGTGGTTCTTAACCTGGGTTCTATTGAACCCTAGGGGTTCGATGAGTCGGTCTCAGGGGTTTGGAGAAGCCTCTGCCGCGGAGGACAGAATAAAGTAACACCATAATTTGTTGTGAGTTCATGCACTTTGTTGGTTTTGTTCTTTGAGCTAGGTGATGTTCATACACGGCTCATTTTGTGCACCAGTAAAAAATATATACCTATGTCTTGAATTTGGAAAAAAAATCATATTTTATTTATCACCAAAGAAGGGTTCGGTGAATGCACATATGAAACTGGTGGGTTCAGTACCTGAAAAAAGGTTAAGAACCACTGCTCTAATTGTAAAAACGAATATGATCATCAAAGAAAAAGAATCAAACAACAGTCAAAATTCCCCATAATCTCACCTTCAAGAAGAAAACACAATAGCCTTACTGGTGGTGGTGGTGCAGTGGATAGAGTGTTGACCCAGAACACTGAGATACCATGTTGAAATCCTGAGGTTTCTGGCTTGAGCATGGTCTTGCCAGATTGAGTACGGGGTCACTGGCTTGAGCTCAGGATCATTAACAGGATCCCAAGGTTGCTGGCATGCGTCCAAGGTTGCTGGCTTGAGCAAGGGATCACTGGCTCAGCTTGAGCCCTGGTCAAGGCCCATAAGAGAAGAAATCAATGAACAACTAAAGTGACGCAACTATGAGTTGATGCTTCTCATCTCTCTCCCTCTCTCTCTCAAATCAATTAAAAATATTTTTTTAAGTTTAAAAAGAAAAAAGAACACAATGAACACTTTGGTGCATACTCTTTGAGACTGGGTTTTCTACATACAAGTCTGTACCTCTTTTTTTATTTTTTAAAGAGAGAGAGAGAGAGAGAGAAGCATCAACTTGTTGCTCCACTTAGTCATGCACTAATTGCTTCTCATACATGCCTTGACCAGGGATCAAACTGGCAACCTTGTGGTTGAGTCAGCATCCCCAGGCTCAAGCTGGTGAGCTTGGGATAATGTTGGTGATCCTCTGCTCAAGTCAGCAACCTTGGGATTGTGTTGGCAACCATGTACTCAAGCCAGTGACCCCATGCTTGAGCCAGAAACCTCAGAATTGAGCCAGCAGCCCTGGGCTCAAGCTGGCAACCTCAGGTTTTAAACCAACAACCTTGGTATTCCAGATTGATGCTGTATCTTCTGTGCCACTACCAGTCAAGCTCACTTTTTAAATGGTGACACTATATACTGTTTTTTAATTTGTGTTTGTCATTTAATACATCACAGCTATCTTTCTATAATAGCACATACAAATCTTTCTCATTCTTTTATACTGCTTTACTGCTAATCTGTATTATAAATGGGCAATAATTTATTCATTTATCTACCAAGGGCATTTCAGTTGTTTCTCACTCAAATTCACAATGTTCTGGTAATAAAAATTTAACTCTTATTCGCTAGTTATATACTACAAATTATAATAAAGAATAAAAGGGAATGCTGATTTTCTGTGTGTGTGTGACAGAGACAGAGAGAGAGAGACAGAGAGAGGGACAGACAGACAGGAAGGGAGAAAGATGAGAAGATCAATTCTTCATTGAGGTACATCAGTTGTTCATTGATTGCTTTCTCATATGTGCCTTGACCGGGGGGCTACAGCAGACCAAGTGACCCCTTGCTCAAGCCAGCGACCTTGGGTTCAAGCTGGTGAGCTGTGCTCAAACCAGATGAGCCAGCGCTCAAGCTGGTGACCTCGGGGTTTCGAACCTGGGTCCTCTGCATCCCAGTCCGACGCTTTATCCATTGAGCCACTGCTTGGTCAGGCGGGAACGCTGATTTCAACATCATCACATAACCATTTCTTAATATTCAAACTTCCATTTTTTTTAGTAAGAACTGCTCTGTGACACTTATTTTGCAAAAGAACATATGAATAAATGGAGAAACACATTCACAGCTAAAGTAGAATGGCAGAATCAAGGTCAATGTAGAATAAGATATTTATTAATTCATTTATTCATGATTTCACTCATTTATTCAAATTTCACTGAGTGTTTAGTATGTGCTAAGCCTTGGCTAAACATTACAAAATGAGTCAAAGTATACAATATAAATATCAGTGTGAAAGAGGATGTTCACCAAGTTTTTCAGGGGAATGTAAATGGATCATAGAATTAAACTATAAAAGTGTCATAAGAAAACATAAGAGTAAATCTTCATGACCTTGCGTTAAGCAAAGCCTTCGAAAATATAACACCAAAACACAAGCAAAAAAAGGAAAAAAACCTGATAGATTGCACTGCATCAAAATAAAATACTTTTGTGCTGTGAATGATATCAAGAAAGTGAAAGGATAACCCAGAGGTTTGGAGGTTACATTTGGAAATCATTATCTGGTCTGGACTGGCAACTTGAATTTATAAGGAACTCTTGTAACTCAATAACTAAAAGACATTAATGTAATTTAAAAATGGGCAAAGAAATTTCTTCAAAAAGATACAAAATTGCAAATGAGTACATAAAACGATGCTCAACATTACTTGTTATTAGGGAAATGAGTGATTTCCCCAAATCAAAATGAGATACTACTTCACACTCCCTAGAATAACTATAACCAAAAAAAAGAATAACAAGTATCATCAAGGATGTAGAGAAATTGGAACCTTCATACATTGCATTTCACATATGCCACAAAGAAAGTAACTGGCATGACAGAAAGTAACAAAATATAACTTGAAATATCATAACCAATAAACTGATTTCATAAAAACAAGAAATCTGTAATCACTAACAAGCTCAAAAATCTACACTAATTTAAAAAGCCTGCTGAAAGCAGGTGGATGGTAGAAGTACTATAGATTTACTGTCTTCTGATAGGGGTGGAATCTCGGGTCACCTGGTATGGGAGTTACAAAAGACCAGTCTCAAGCAGAACCAACCCCTGCTCAGTTACATAGTGAGAACCCCCAAACATTTTCCAGCTGCATAAAAGAATCTGGAAAACTAGATTTTTATGTATTAGCAACTAATTCAGAATACTTTAGGCACTGAGCAAGCTACCAGTTTGTAACCGCTGAGGGTAAGGTTAAACCTCCCCAATACCAATGCCTATATCTGTAGTAATAATGCTCATTTGCCTTGGGGCATTAAACAAGCAATCAGTTTTAAGATTCTTTGAATAGAAAAATAAATATCATTAAATATTGGAAGGATTTTCCACACTGACTCTGCAAGTAGTAATACTCACGCCTTCTAGTAGCGGGACAGGAGGACTACATGCTCCTGTCAGAGTCCGCTGCAGGAACTCATCCCAATCAGACACCTTATCTCTGATGCCTAGATGAGGGAATAAAATGAGTGATTACTCATAACATCAGCCACAGAACACAAAGAAACTAAACAGGACAGAGAGGAATTAAACCAGAAAAAATTGTTTATTTCATTTCAATATCTGAGAGTCCAACAACCATTTCTTTGAGAGCTTAAGACAAAAATCCTCCTAACTACTTCCTGGTTAGTTCAGTAAGAACTGTATGCAAAACAAGGAGAATAAGGCCAACTCCCTGTTACTATTATTTATCCAAAAGGTACCTAGTTTATATTTTTTATTATGGGAATTTTCAAATACACAAAAAAGTAAATAATATAGTATCATGAATCCTCTTGTACACCCTGGGTTCAATAACTGTCACTTCATGGTCAATCTTTCTACCTAGATCTGGAGTAGCTAGTAAACTACAACATGTAGGCTAAATTCAGCCTGCTGTCTATTTAGTAAATAAAGTTTTATTGAAACACAGCTAGGTGAGTTTGTTTACATATTGTCTGTGGCTGCTTTCAAACTGCAAAGGCAGAGTTGGGCAATTGTTACAGAAAGCTCATGGCCAGTAAAGCCTAAAATATTTACTTTCTGGTCCTTTACAGACACTTTGCCAACCACTGATCTATACCCTCACACACTCTGCCTCCACCCAAGCAATTCTTTTTTTTTTTTTTTTTAACAGGGACAGAGTCAAAGAGAGGGATAGATAGGGACAGACAGACAGGAACAGAGAGAGGTGAGAAGCATCAATCATTAGTTTTTCGTTGCTGTTGCGACACCTTAGTTGTTCATCGATTGCTTTCTCACATGTGCCTTGACCGCGGGCCTTCAGCAGACCGAGCAACCCCTTGCTGGAGCCAGCAACCTTGGGTCCAAGCTGACAAGCTTTTGCTCAAGCCAGATGGGCCCGCGCTCAAGCTGGCAAGCTCGGGGTCTCGAACCTGGGTCTTCCGCATCCCAGTCCGACGCTCTATCCACTGCACCACTGCCTGGTCAGGCCAAGCAATTCTTGATATCATATAATTTCATCCAATGTTATCTCAGTATATATTTCTAAAATAAAATAACTTTTAATATAACCATCCCTTAAAAATTAGCAATAATTCCTTAATGTTAAATATATAGTCCATGTTCAAATTTCCCCAAATGTCTCATAAATTGTTTTTCCAATTTGCTCAGTCAAATCAGAACACAATGAGATCCATATACTGCCTAAATTTCTTTTGTCTGTTCCTTCTCCTCCCACTCATCCAGTCTTTCTTTTTCTCACAGCATATTTCATTGAGAGACTCAGCCTTTTATTCTATATAGAGTTTTTCTGAGTCACCTTTTACTGGTTGCCTCCCTGTGGTAACCAGTTATTCCACTGACCTCTCTATTTTCTATAAATCAGTATTTAGAGCAGTGGTTCTTAACCTGGGTTCTATCGAACCCTAGGGGTTCAATGAGTCGGTCTCAGGGGTTCGGAGAAGCCTCTGCCGCGGAGGCCAGGATAAAGTAATACCGTAATTTGTTGTGAGTTCATGCACTTTGTTGGTTTTGTTCTTTGAGCAAGTGATGTTCATGCACGGCTCATTTTGTGCACCAGTAAAAAATATATACCTATGTCTTGAATTTGGAAAAAAAAATATTTTATTTATCACTAAAGAAGGGTTGGGTGAATGCGCATATGAAACTGATGGGTTCAGTACCTCAAAAAAGGTTAAGAACCACTGATTTAGAGCTAGAGGCTTGGTCAAATTTAGATATGATTCTTGGGGGAAGGAGGCATGAATGTTTCTTACATGGAGTTGCATCCTTCCATCAAGAGCAACAGTCAGTCTGTTTGTCTCTCCTATTGTAATATCAGCAGTTTTTAATGATAAGCACATAGATACATATTCATTCGAGGCTACAAATGGTAATTTTCTATCATCCCATCTTCATTTACTAACCAATATACTTCTATAAGAAAAATTTCTCTATTCAACTATTTGATAACTCTAAGGCAGAGGTTTTCAACCTTTTTACACTTGGGGACTGGTGAAAATAGGAGAATTATTTTGAGGATTGCTAAGGCAGAAACCACCTTAACCATTAATGAATGTGACTATTATCATTAGGCCTATATCTTCATACAACATCACAGTGGTTAACTCTTTCAAAAACCAGAATGAAATTTCTGGTGGCTGGTATGTGGGACAGAGGTTTAAAAATACTGCTCTAACGTATAGTTCACAAAAATGTCACGGTCAAAAGTGCACCATGACTTTATGGACACACTGTATTATGCGTAATTGTCTTTATTCTTTCCCTGCATTTATCAGCCTTCAAAATTATCACCTGGTTTCCTACCATCCTCCAAAAGTAACCAATGAGAATTGGTTACACTATATCACTTCGAATCAGATAGGTTTCAGTATATCCTTCCGAAGCACACAGGATGCTAGTTGGATCCCCGGTCAGGGCACACACAGAAACAGATTGATGATCCTCTCTCTCTTTCTTTCTCTTTCTCCCCCTGCCTTTATCGCTAAAATAAAATTTTTTTTTAATTTTTATTTTATTTTATTCATTTTAGAGAGGAGACAGAGAGAGAGAGAGAGAGAGAGAGAGAGAGAGAGAGAGAGAGAGAGAGAAAGGGGGGAGGAGCTGGAAGCATCAACTCCCATATGTGCCTTGACCAGACCAGAACAGGGTTTTGAACTGGCGACCTCAGTATTCCCAGGTTGACGCTTTATCCACTGCGCTACCACAGGTCAGGCTAAAATAAAAATTTTTTAAATTACAATATTAAAGCCTGACCTGTGGTGGCACAGTGGATGGAACATTGATCTGGAACACTGAGGCTGGTGGTTCAAAAACCTGGGTTTTCCCAGACAAGGCAGATGTGAGAAGCAACTACAAGTTGATGCTTCCTGCTTCCCCCTACCCCATGTTTTTCTCTCTCTCCCATCCGTAAAAGTTAATAAATAAAATCTTTAAAAAAATATTAAATTACAGATTAAATCATGTATGATATGGTTCAGGCCACTGCAGCTCTTGTCCTATCTTTAACCAGAGGGAATCTCTTTGGGATGGCTCCTCAGTTCTTTTGACATGATCCTAGTAAACAGTCACCGATACTATTTTTATTTTTGATATAAAAAGATGTCTCAGGCTCATCCTGTACATTTCCTGCTCCAGTCCAGGAATCAGTTATGTCTCCAAGGAGCTCTAACTTGTTTTAGTGAAAGTGGTATTTAGAGATCATAATTAGGGTGCTGAGGGTAGCTCATTGCTACAAGGCCTTTCCAGCATGTAGAACTACTAATCTATCGTTTTATTTTTAAAATGATATTATTATTTTACATATACATCAGGAGTATATATTGATACTTCCAATATGAATTCATGAAGAAGCATTTTTACTTCATTTAAGCTGTTTCATTTTTTCTCATGCTGCAAATCCTAGTTCTCAATTACACATTTAATTATTAATTTCCTTCCCGAGACCAGGGTCTTAATAGCAGTAAAAACTTCCGCAGAAGGGACTGTCAACCCCACCTGATCTAAACATGCTGCTCACCTTGCTGGGAGAAATAAAATTTGAGTATACAACAGTGGCTAAGGGATTAGGCTCTGGAGTAGGGGCCACTTTCCCCATACTGAGCACCTGACCAAGAGACCCCTGAAGTAGGAGATTCCACTAACATTGTATTCCTAACCTCAGCTGCCCTAAACCACCATGCATACAAACTGTAGAGGGGTTGGTTGGATGAGGCCAATTTGAGCCCACACTGAAGTCTTTCTACAGAAGAATCTGTGTGAAGACCAGGCAGCTACAAGAGGAGGTGTAGTGCTGAAAAGTGAAGGCAAATAATATGGAGCTTGGGGCTTTTATAGAGCTGCTGTCATTTCTAAGCAGGAGGAAGCTGATCATTATACACAGGTTAGCCCCTCCCACACTACCCAGGCACAGAAAACACAGGCGCAAACAGCAAACAGAGCAGTAGCTCCAGACACGTAGGCCACAGCATGTTACAGACAATGGCTGATGCCAACACAAGAAGACTAAAACCAACATAACCAGTAGTGGGTGGCAGACAGCATCAATGCTAGACTCAGCTAACTACACAAGCAGCATGCCCAAGGAGGAATCCAGCAGGCACCAGACACTGTGGAGAATAAATACACCCAACAGGGCAGATATTGCAGTGTCAAATATACATGATCAAGGTTGACCCTTAGAGGCAGCCAGCCTGAAGAGATAACCACATCTATTAAAGAACCAACTGCATTCAATACTCACATGACAACAGGAAAGTAAAAACTACCCTCAAGAAGCATTCTCAGGGCAAGGAATTCAGGTGGCCTGAAGGTCAGTACCACTGAGACCATCTTCCTCCCTCATTAAGACATCACAACAAACTTCAAAGTCAGACAGTGCTACCGAATACATCAAGAAAATGAGCAAAGAAATACAACCCAAATGAATTAACAAGAGAAATTTCCAGTAAAAAAACAAAATAAAACAAACCCCCCCCAAAACGGAAGTGACCAAACTAACAGATGCAGAGTTTAAAATAATGATTTTTAGAATGCTCAAGGATCTTAGAGCAACAATGTATGGTCATAACGAGCACTTAAATAGATAGCAAGCATCAAAAAGGACATTGAAATCATAAAAAGGAACCAGTCAGAAATGACAAATACAATATCAGAAATGAAGTCTGCACTAGAAGGAATCAACAGAAGGCTGGATGAAGCAGAGGATCGAATTAGTGATTTAGAGGAAAAGATAAATGAAAACACAAAAGCAGAGCAGCAAAATGAAAAGAGGCTCACAAAGACTGAGGAAACTCTAAGAGACCTCTGTGACAATATGAGGAGATACAACATCCATATCATAGGGGTTCCTGAAGGAGAAGAGAACAAACAAGGGATAGAAAAACTGTTTAAAGAAATCATAGCTGAAAATTTCCCTAAATTGATGAAGAAAAAAGTCACACAAGTTCAAGAAAAACGGAGTCCCATTAAAGAGGAACACAAGGAGGCCTACATCAAGACACATCATAATTAAAATGCCAAAGTTAAGAGACAAAGAAAGAATACTAAAAGCTGCAAGAGAAAAGCAGTTAATTACCTACAGAGGAGCCCCCATAAGGATGACATCTGACTTCTCAACAGAAACACTTGAGGCCAGAAGAGACTGGCAAGAAATATTTAAAGTGATGCAAAACAAGAACCTACAGCCAAGACTACTTTATCCAGCAAGGCTATCATTTAAAATAAAAGGAGAAATAAAAAGCTCCCCAGACAAAAAAAGACTCAAGGAATTCATTGACAACCAAACCAGTACTGCAAGAAATGTTAATGGGCCTGTTGTAAAAACGGCAAAGGAAAATAAAGGAAATAAAGAGAAAAAGAATTATAGATTTAAAGAATAAAAAGGCAATAAGTAAGTACATGTCAGCCTGACCTATGGTGGTGCAGTGGATAAGCATCAACCCTGGAATGCTAAGGTCATCAGTTAGAAACCCTGGGCATGCCCAGGAAAGGCACATATGAGAGTTGATACTTCCTGCTTTTCCCCCCTTCTCTATCTCCTCTCTAAAATGAATAAAGTCTTTAAAAAAAAAGTACATGTCAATAATAACCTTAAATGTAAATAGAATAAATGCTCCAATCAAAAGACAAATGAAATTGAAACAGTTATCAAAAAACTTCCAGGATATAAAAGTCCTGGACAGGTGAATTTTACCAAACATTCAAAGAAGAACTAACATTTATCCTTCTCAAGCCACTATATTTCAAAAAATTCAAGAGGAGGGAAGACTTTCAAGCTCATTTTTTGAGGCAAGTATTATCCTCATTCCAAAACCAGGTAAAGACACTACAAAGAAAGAAAACTATAGGCCAATATTCCTGATGAACGTACATGCTAATTATACACAAAATATTAGCAAACCAGATCCAGCAATACATCAAAAAGATCATATACATCATGATCAAATGGAATTTACTCCTGGGATGCAAGGCTGGTACAATATTTGCAAATCAATAAACGTGATTCATCACATAAACAAAATGAGGGATAAAAATCACATGATTATATCAATATATGAAGAAAAAGCATTTGATAAAATCCAGCACCCATTTATGATCAAAACTCTCAGCAAAAAAGAAAATACAGGGAACATAACTCAACATAATAAAGGCCATCTATGACAAACCCATAGCCAACATCATACTTAATGGGCAAAAGTTAAAAACAATACCCTTAAGATCAAGAACAAGGCAGGGTGCCTTCTTTCACCACTCTTATTCAACATAGTTCTGGAAATCCAAGGCACAGCATTCAGACAAGAAGAAATAAAAGGCATCCAAATTTGAAAAGAAGTAAAACTATCATTATTTGCTGATGACATGATACTGTACATAAAAAACCCTCAGGTCTCAGTCAAAAAACTACTAGACCTGATAAATGAATTCGACAAGGTGGCAGGATATAAAATTAATATTCAGAAATCAGTGGCATTTTTATATACCAACAATAAACTGTCAGGAAGAGAAATTAAGGAAACAATCCCCTTCACTATTGTAACAAAAATATAAAGTACCTAGGAGTAAATTTAACCAAGGAGGTAAAATACTTGTACTTGAAAAATTTTAAGACATTGAAAAAAAATCAAGGAAGACACAAACAAGTGGAAGCATATACCGTGTTCATGAATAGGAAGAACAAACATCATTAAAATGTCTATACCACCCAAAGCAATCTATAAATTCAATGCAATTCCTATTAAAATACCAATGGCATACTTCAAAGATATAGAACAAATATTCCAAAAATGTGTACTAAGCCAAAAAAGAACACAAATAGCCTCAGCAGTCTTGAAAATGAAGAAGAAAGTGGGAGGTATCACACTTCCTGATATCAAGTTATACTACAAGGCCATTGTAATCAGAACAGCTTGGTACTGGCATAAGAACAGGCATACAGATCAATGGAACAGAACAGAAAACCCAGAAATAAACCCACACCTTTATGGACAACTGATATTTGACAAAGGAGGAAAGAGTATACAATGGAGTAAAGACAGTCTCTTCAGTAAATGGTGTTGGGAAAATTGAACGGGTACATTACAAAAAATGAAACTAGACTTTACACCATTCAAAAAACTAAACTCAAAATGGATAAAAGACTTAAACATAAGTCACGAACCCATAAACATCTTGAAAGAAAACATAGGCAGTAAACCTATGTTTATCTCCATAGGCAAGTAAAATAAAGGACAAAACAAACAAATGGGACTATATCAAACTAAAAAGCTTTTGCACAGCAAAAGACACCATTCACAAAATAAAAAGGCAACCCACACAATAGGAGAACATATTTGCCAACATGTCTGATAAGGAGGTAACAACTAATATTTATAAAGAACTTCTAAAACTCAACACCAGGAAGGTAAACAATCCAATCAAAAAATGGGCAAAGGAAGTGAATAAACACTTCTCTAAAGAGATATAAAGATGGCCAATAGGCAAATAAAGAAATATTCAACATCACTAATCTTCAGAGACTTGCAAATTAAAACCACAATGAGATACCACCTCACACCTGTCAGGATGGCGTTCATTAACAAATCAACACACAGTAAGTGCTGGTGAGGGTGTGGAAAAAAGGGAACCCTCCTGCACTGCTGGTGGGAATGCAGACTTACGCAGCCATGTGGAAAACAGTATGGAGATTCCTCAAAAAATTAAAAGTGGAACTGCCCTTTGACCCAGCTATCCCATTTTTAGGAATATCTCCTAAGAATACCAAATCACTGATTCAAAAGAAGAAATGCACCCCCATGTTTATTACAGCATTGTTTACAATAGCCCAAATCTGGAAACAGCCCAAGTATCCATCAGTGGATGAGTGGATTAAAAAGCTGTAGTACATATACACAATGGAATACTATGTGGTTGTGAAAAAGAAGGAAATCTTACCTCTGTCACGGCATGAATGGACCTGGAGATTATTATGCTAAGTGAAATAAGCCAGGCAGAGAAAGACAAATATCATATGATCTCACTTATTTGTGAAATCTAATGAACAAGGTGAACTGAGGAATGGAATACAGGCAGAGGCAGGGACACAGGAAGCAGAGGGACTGCTGTCAGAGGGAAGGTGGATGAGGAGATGGAACAAAGAAGGTGAAGGGATTAGTAAAACTATATATACATAACACATAGATACAGATAACAAGACAGCAAATCCCAGAGGGAAGGAAGGGAGGAATTTAGGGGGAGAGGGGTAAAGGGGATGAAATGGGGGACACATGGGTGGGGGGTGAGAGTGTTATTTGAGTGGGACACTTGAATTCATGTTAACACAATAAATTAAAATTAATAAAAAATATTATCAATTTACTTTATCCTACAATCCACAAATAATTATTCCAAAATAAGATCAACTCAACCACCACCAATTACTACTAAAAACCCCTTACTTTTTTTTCAATTTATTTTGTCCTCATGGAATATCCCTTCTAGAGAGATAAATTTAAATTACTAAATTATAGTATTCAACAGTCACTGAAATGGTTCTTCTCTAGGTAGTTATTTCACAAGCTCCATTCAGAGTTACATTTTTAAAATTCATTGGGGTGACACTGACTAATAAAACCGTACAAGTTTTAAGTGTACAACTCTATAAAACATCATCTGCAGACTGCATTGTGTATTCACCACACAGTCAAGTCCCTTGCAGCCACCATTTATCCCCCCTTTTCCCTCTTCCACCTTCTTTCCTTCTGCCAATCATCACACTGCTGTGTTGTTTTCTTAATCTCTTCACCTTCTTCCCCCAATATCCACACCCTCCCTCCCCTGACAGCTGTCAGTCTATCCTCTGTATCTATAAGTCTGTTTCTATTTTGTTTGTTAGTTTATTTTGCTTATTACATTCCACATACCAGAGAAACCATATAGAATTTGTCTTTCTCTGTCTTATTTCATTTACGATAATACTCTTATTTCATTTACAATAATACAATCCATGCTGCCGCAAAAGGTAAGACTTTCTCCTTTTCTAGTGCTAAATACTATTCCATCATGTATATGTACCACAGCTTTATATCCACTCTACTGATAGGCACTTGGGCTGCTTCCAAACCTTAGCTATTGTAAATAATGCTCCAATGAACATAGGGGTGTGTATATTATTTCAAATTAGTGTTTCTGGTTTCTCTGGATATATACCCAGAACTGGAATCACTAGGTCATAAGGCAGATTCATTTTCTATTTTTTGAGGAAGCTCTATATTGTTTTCCACAGTGGCTGCATCAATTTGCATTCCCATCAACAGTGCACAAGGGTTCCCTTTTCTCCACATCCTCAACACTTGTTTGTTGATTTATTGATGACAGTCATTCTGAAAGGCAAAAGGTGGTATGTCATTGTGGTTTTAATTTGCATTTCTCCAATGATTAGTGACCTTGAGAATCTTTTCATATGTCTATTGGACATCTGTCTGTCCTGTCTGGAGAACTGTCTATTCAGATCCTTTGCTCATCTTTTAATTGAATTATTACTATTATTATTTTGGTCTTGAGTTTTATACATACTTTATAAATTCTGGATATTAATAACCCCTTATCATCAGTATTGGTGGATACGTTCTCCCATTCAGTGGGATGCCTTTTCATTTTGTTGATGGTTTCCTTTGCTGTGCAAAAACTTTTTAGTTTGATGTAGTCCCATTTGTTTATTTTTTCTTTTATTTCTTTTGCCTAAGGAGATATATTATTTTTTTTCTTTTTATTTATTTATTTTAGAGAGGAGACAGAGAGAGAGAGAGAGAGAGAGAGAGAGAGAGAGAGAGAGAGAAAAGGGGGAGGAGCTAGAAGCATCAACTCCCATATGTGCCTTGACCAGACCAGTGCAGGGTTTTGAACTAGTGACCTCAGTGTTCCCAGGTTGACGCTTTATCCACTGCGCCACCACAGGTCAGGCGTGCCTAAGGAGATATATTAGAAAAATTATTGCTAAGAGAAATACCTGAGATTTTACTTATCTATGCTTTCTTCTAAAATTTGTATGGTTTTGAGTCTAACGTTTCAGTCTTTGACCCTTTGAGTAGTGAGTTTTTTCATGCTCACTGACACCTGGGAGTAAGTTTTTTATCAAAAAATGAAATTAGTTCCAGTTACACTTCTTTGACTTAAAATCATGTTTGTTTGAAAACCAATTTATGGAAACAAGAACATTTTTGCCTTTCTTTAATATTGCTTTACACATTTTAAAAATAAATTGATCACACTCTGGATGGTCAGGAGGCACAAGGATGTACATGAACGTTCGTACTACTCAAAGGATTAACCCATTTTGAGTTTATTATTGTGTATGGTGTAAGAAAGTTGTCTGATTTTATGTTTAGCATGTATCTGTCCAATTTTCTTAATACCATTTATTGAATAGACTATTTTTACCCCACTGTATATTCTTGCCTCCTTTGTTAAATATTTATTAAATAAAAAGGTATGAGTTTATTTCTGTACTCTATTCTGTTCCATTGATCTATATGTCTGTTTTTATACCAGTACCAATCTGTTTTGATTACTATGGTGCTTTAGTACAGTTTGATATCAGGTAGCATGATTCCACCAACTTTGTTCTTATTTCTCAAGACTGCTATGGTTATTTGAGTGTCTTTTGTGGTTCCTTATAGTTTTAAAATATTTGTTCTTGAAATATATTAGAATAAAATACACCACTGGTATCTCAATAGGAATTGGGTTGAGTCTACAGATGGCTTTCGGTAGTATGGACATTTTAATGATGTTAATTCTCTCTATCCATGAACATGGTATATGCTTCTACTTATTTGTATTTTCTTTTCTTTTTTCTTTTGTGACAGGGACAGAGAGCGAGACAGAGAACAGGACAGATTGACACAGAGAGACAGAAAGGGAGAGAGATGAGAAGCATCAATTCTTCACTGAGGCACCTTTGTTCATTGACTGCTTTCTCATGTGTGCCTTGATGGGGGGAGGCCTACAGCAGAGCAAATAACCCCTTGCTCAAGCCAGTGACTTTGGGTTCAAGCCAGTGACCTTTAGGTTCAAGCCAGCAACCATGGGGTCATGTCTATGATCCCATGCTCAAGCCAGTGAATCCGTGCTCAAGCTGGTGAGCCTGCACTCAAGCTGGATAAGCCTGTGCTCAAGCTGGCGACCTTGTGGTTTTGAACCTTGGTCCTCCACGTCCAACACTGGTCAAGCTATTGTACTTTCTTCAATTTCTTTCTTCAGTGGCTTATAATTCTCTGAATACAGGTCTTTTATAACCTTGGTTAAATTTATTGCTAGGTATTTTATTCTTTTTAAAGCAATCTGAATGTGTCGTTTCCTTAGTTTCCCTTTCTGATAGTTCATTATTGGTGTATAAAAAATGCAACTGAGACCTGGCCAGTTGGCTCAGTGGTAGAGAATTGGGGCCTGGTGTGTGGAAGTCCTGGGTTTGATTCCCAGCCAGGGCACACAGGAGAGCACCCATCTGCTTCTCAACCCTTCTCCCCTCTCATTTCTTTCTATCTCTCTCTTCCCCCTCCCGCACCCAATGCTCCATTGGAGCGAAGTTGGCTTGGGTGCTGAAGATGGCTCTATGGCCTCTGCCTCATGTGCTAGAATGTCTCTGATTGCAATGGAGCAATGCCCCAGATGGGCAAAGCATTGCCCCCAAGTGAGCATGCTGTGTGGATCCCATTCAGGCACATGCAGAAACATCTGTCCCTGCCTCCCGCTTCTCGCTTCAGGGGAAAAAAATGCAACTGATTTTTGGATATTTAATTTGTATCCTGCTACTTTACTGAATTCATTTATCAGTTCTAGTTTATCATTTATCAGTTTTTTGGTGGAATCTTGCAGACATCTTCAAACTTTTTATAAAAACGGCCCACTTTTGCAGTGCTGGTCAACCTGGTCCGTACCTCCCACTAGTAGGCGTTCCAGCTTTCATGATGGGCAGTAGTGGAGCAACCAAACGGCACCGCGATTAGCTCACCATGAAAGCTGGAACACCCACTAGTGGGCAATAGGGACCAGGTAGACAAGACTGCAAAAGTGGGCCGTTTTTATAAAAAGTTTGAAGACGTCTGCTTTAGAGTTTCTGTATACAGTATCATGGCATCTGCAAATAATGACAGTTTTACTTCTTACTTTCCAATATGGATGCCTTTTGTTTTTTCTTATTGTCTGACTGCTGTGGCTAGGACTTCCATTATATTGAATAAGAGTGGTGAAAGCAGACGTCTCTGTCTTGTTCCAGATCTTAACCCTTTGAGTAGTGAGATTTTTCATGCTCACTGGATGGTCAGGAGGGAAGAGAATGTATATGAATGTTTGTACTACTCAAAGGGTTAAGGGAAACATTTGTAGGTGTTGATCATTGATTATGATGTTGGCTGTGGGTTTGTCATATGTGGCCTTTATTAAATTGAGGTATATTCCCTCTATTCCCACTTTGCTGAGAGTTTGTATTATAAATGGGTGCTGGATTTTATCAAATGCTTTTTCTGAATCTATTAATATGATCATGTGGTTTTTATCCTTCATTTTATTTATGTGGTATATCACACTTATTGATATGTGAATATTGTATAAAACTTGCATTACAGAATAAATCCCACTTGATCATAGTATATTGCTGGATCTAGTTTGCTAATATTTTGTTAAGGATTTTAGCATCTATGTTCATCAGAGATATTGGCCTATAATTTCCTTTCTTTGTAGTGTCTTTAACTTGTAAAATGAGCTTGGAAGTCTTCCCTCCTCTTGAATTTTTTGAAATAGTCTGAGAAGGGTAGGCGCTAGTTCTTCTTTGAATGTTTCGTAAAATTCACTGGTCAAGACATCCAGTCCAGGACTTTTGTTTGTTGAGAGTTTTTTGATTACTGCTTCAATTTTACTAGTTGTAATCTGTCTATTCAGATTCTCAGATTCTTCCTGATTCAGTTTTGGAAGACTGTATGTTTCTATGAATTTATCCATTTTGTCCAGACTGTCCAATTTGTTGACATATAGTTGTTCGTAATATTTTCTCTCAATCCTTTGTATTTCTTTGGTGTCGGTTGTTGCTTCTCCTCCTTCGTTTCTGATTTTATTTAGGTCCTCTTTGTGTTTTTTTGTCGTTGTTTTTCTTTTTTTGATAAGTCTGGTTAAAGGTTTATCTACCTTATTTATCTTTTCAGAGAACCAGTTCTTGGTTTCATTGACCTTTTGTATTTTTTTAGAACTCTATTTTGTTTATTTCTTCTCTGACCTTTATTATTTCCTTTCTTCTACTCTGGGCTTTGTTCTTTTTCAAGTTCTTTAAGTATAAAGTGAGACTGTTCACTTGAGATTTTTCTTGTTTCTTGAGAGAGGCTTGTAATGTTATGCAATTCCCTCTTTTGATTGCTTTCACTGTTTCCTATAGATTGAGTTGTGTTCTTATTTTCATTTGTTTCTGTATTCTTTGACTTTTTCCTTAATCTCATTAACCCATTTATTATTTAGTAACATGTTATTTAGCATCCATGTCTGTGGTTTTTTTCCAGTTTTTTTCTTGTGACTGATTTCTAGTTTCATAACATTATGGTCAGAAAAGATGCTTGATATGATTTTAATCTTCTTAAATTTATTGAGACTTGTTTTATGTCCTACCTTGTGGTCTATCCTAGAAAATGTTCCATGTGCACATGAAAAAATATATATATTGCCTGACCTGTCGTGGCGCAGTGGATAAAGTGTCGACCTGGGAACACTGAGGTCTCCGGTTCAAAACCCTGGGCTTGCCTGGTCAAGGCACATATGGGAGTTGATGCTTCCTGCTCCTCCCTCCTTTCTCTCTCTGTTTCTCTCTCTCACACACACACACACTCTCTCTCCTCTCTAAAATGAATTAAAAAAAAGAATTGATTCTGTCAATGTGGTATCAAATACACTTTAAAAATTAAAAAAAAAAGAAATATATATACTATGCTGCTTTGGGGTGAAGTGCTCTGAAGATATCAATTAAATCCATTTGATCTAGTGTGTCATTTAATGCCACCATTTCCTGGTTTTCTGTCTGGAAGATCTACCTGTTGATGTCAATGGGGTGTTAAAATTTCCTTTTATGACTGTAGTGCTGTAGCTCTCTCCCTTTATGTCCATCAGGATTTACTTTACATATTTGGATGCTCTTATATAGGGTGCATATATGTTTACAAGGGTTATATTCTCTTCTTTGATTGCTCCCTTTATCATCATATTGTCCTTTCTCTTGTTATTACCTTGGTTTTCTTTTTTTTCCCAGGGACAGAGAGAGAGTCAGACAGAGGGATAGATAGGGACAGACAGACAGGAATGAAGAGAGATGAGAAGCATCAATCATTAGATTTTCGTTGTCCTTGCGACACCATAGTTGTTCATTGATTGCTTTCTCACATGTGCCTTGACCGCGGGCCTTCAGCAGACCGAGCAACCTCTTGCTGGAGCCAGCGACCTTGGGTCCAAGCTGGCGAGCTTTTGCTCAAGCCAGATGGACCCACGCTCAAGCTGGCGAGCTCGGGGTCTCGAACCTGGGTCTTCCGCATCCCAGTCTGACGCTCTATCCACTGCGCCACCACCTGGTCAGGCGTTATTACCTTGGTTTTAAAGTCTGTTTTGTCAGATAGAAGTATTGTTAGCTCAGCAATTTTTTCCTTTACATTTACATAAAATCTTTTCCCATCTCTTTATATTTTCTCTATGTATAGTTCATTTTGAGGTGGGTCTCTTGTAGACAGCATATATATGAGTCTTTGTTTTCTAATTCATTCAGTTACCCTATGTCTTTTGATAGGAACATTGAAGCTATTTACGTTTAAAGTGATTATCGATAGGTACATATTTACTGAACTTTTATTCTTTTAACTATGTTCCTCTGTATTCTTCTCCCTCCTCCTCCTCCCTTCTCTCCACTTCTCTTCCCTTTCTCTTCCTCTGCCCCTCTCTTTTCTCCATGTGCTCTCCCTTCCTATCCCTCTCCCCCTCCTTCTTGCCTTTAACATTTCTTGTAATATTGGTTTGGTGGTAACTAACTCATTTATGTTTCCTTGTCTGGGAAGCTCTTCATTTCTCCTTCAATTTTAAATGATAGCATTGTTGGATAAAGTAGTATTGGTGGTAGGTCCTAGCTTTTCATTACTTTGACTATTTCATGCCAATCCCTTCTGGCCTGAAATGTTCCTTTTGAGAAATCAACTGACAGTCTTACGGGAGATCCCTAGTAAGTAATTAACTGCTTTTCTCTTGGGGCTTTTAAGATTCTCTCTTTGTCTTTAACTTTTGCCATTTTAATTATGATATGCCTTGTTCTAGGTCTATTTGGGTTCATTTTGTTTGGAACTCTCTATGCTTCCTAGACTTGTGTGTCTTTTTCCTTCACCAAGTTAGGAATATTTTTGGTCATTATTTCTGCAAATAGGTTCTTGATTTCTTGCTCTCTCTTTTCTCCTCTGTACACCTATGATGAAGATGTTGTAACATATCATTTTTTTCCCAAAGATTCTTTAAGCTATCCTCATTTTTTAAAATTCTTTTTCATTTTTCCTGTTCTGATTGGGTGTTTTTATCTACCTTGTCTTCCAAATCACTTACTTATTCAATCCTGTGCTTCATCTAGCTACTGCTAATTCCCTGTAATATATTCATCATTTCAGATATTGTAGTCTTCATTACTCACTGTTCCTTTTGTTATATGTTGTATGTCCTTCATCATGCTGTTGAGCATTCCTATAATCATTTTGAACTTTGTGATCTGATACATTGCTTGCCTCCCTTTCATTTAGCTCTTTTTCTGGATATTTCTCTTGTTCTTTCACCTGGGGCCTGTTTCTTTGTCTCTCCATTTTGGCTGCCTCTTTGTGTTTGTTTCTGTGTGTTAGCTAGATCTGCTAGGACTTCCAGTTTTTGTGAGTGGCTTTATGAATAGGCATCCTGTGGGGTTTGGTGGTGTAGTTTCCTTGATCACTTAAGCTATCTGCTCCAGGAATGCCCCTTGTGTGGGTTATGTGGGCCATCCTGTTGTAACTGAATCTTGTTTGCTATTGGCTTGTTCATGCATGGAATCAACCTTCAGGCTGTCTGACTGTGAGGTTCTGAACACAGCTGTGAGCCGCTGTGCAGATAATGACCACACAAAATGGAATTTGTCACAGCAGGGTTTGGCGCCTGCAAAGATCTCTCTCTGGGTATGCTGCTTGTGAAACTTGTTGGATCCTACCCTGATGTTGTCTGAAGTTGGCCACTGGGTGTACTCGTTCTGGAACTTTTGGAAGGGAACCTGGTGAAGGCCTATGTAAGACACTGCCTATGAATGGCCCTCAGCAACCTGTTTGGAGCTACAAAGTGTTCCCTAGTTTCTGGCTGGCTCTGCTAGGCCTGCATTCATGTGGGAAGCACCAAGCTGTGCACCAAGGCCCACTTTTACTAGCACTGGGTTCAGAGGCAGGTCAACAAAAATCCCAAGGTACCCTGAGATCTTCTCCATATCCTCTGCCTCCTGGCTGCCTGTTAGGCTCAGTCACTGAAAGAGCTTCTAGCGGTACTCAAATTGTGTGAGTTAGGTTCTCGTGAGTCACGATATAGGGAGTCAGTGGTGTTCACCAGATTGATACAGGTTCAAACTTTGTGCCAGTGCTAGATCTGAAGCCATTCAACAAATGTCTCTGGATATCCCAAGTCTGGTTGCCACCTGTTGGATGTTCGCACACCTTTGTATTGGGGCAGGGTCACAGAGAGTCATCAGGGTGAGGCCAGCAATTTATCAGGCTTAAACAGATGAAGATTTGGCTGTGTTAAGGGAAGGCTCTGCTCCAGTCTGGTGTGCAAAGGAAACATGGCCTCTGTTCTGATCCCACACAACTCAGTCTGTTCTATATTCTGCCAGGAGAAGAGTCTGCAGGGTGAGTCTTCAGGTGAGGTGAGGATGAGGCTAGTGGATCACCCATGAAGGGGATGTGCTGGTCAGGCTTTGAGGAAGGTGGGAGGTGTGGCTCCAGCCCTAGAGCCATGCCATTCAGGCTGTCCCAGATTTTTCCCTGACCTCAGCAGGATGGAGCCACTAGCAGTCAGGTGGGAGATGGAGCCTAGAAAGTGGGTCTGCTGGAAACCTGTTAGAAGGTTCTATGGGATCTCCTGTGATGGAGAAGTGACCCTCAGGTTCATGGAAAGTGGGGAGAATGGCCCCCACCTCAAGGCCACACAACTCAGTCACTGACACCTCCAAATCTTCCCAGACCTTTACACCCTGGCCAAGGCAGCTGAGTCCTCAGCAGGATGTAAGCTCCACAGTGTGGGGTGAGAGGGAGCCCAGAGGGTGGGGCTGTTGCTTTCCCCTAGGCTGATGTGGCTTGGATGGGAGCGCTCCACAGAAGAAAGATGGAGTCAGTAGTACTGGAAAATGACTCAGCATAGGGATCATGGTGCCTGTCCCTTCAGCTCTGCTCAAACTCCAGGCTCTCCTCATCCAACTCTAGTCTGCTCTGCCCTACCTCTGCCAGAGCCCAGGGTGAGTGGCTCTGAACAAAATTTTGTATATCGGCCCTTTAGGAGGGTGCCTGTGTCTCAAGCTGTTTCTCCTGGCAGATAGAATCCCTGCTGATTTTCACAGATGAATGTTATATGGGCACCTCTTCCCTAATCTGGTGCTCTGGACTGGGGAGCCCAGCTTGGGATTCCCCCGACAGCTCAGACAGCCCTCTGGAACCTCAACTCCCACTCGTGGGAGCAAGGCCAGCCTTTTTTGTGTCTCTGCCCTTCCTACCAGTCTCAATGTGGCTTACTCTGTAAATTCTTGGTTATAAGACTTCTCATCAGCTAGTCTTCAGATGGTTGTTCAGAATGATTACACTATAATTTAGTTGTAATTTCAGTTGGTTCTCGGTAGGTGAGTGTAGCATCTACTTACTCTACCAACATCTGGGATCTTTCCTGCTTTTCTTTTTCAAACTCTTCATGATCTCTGTAGTAGTAGAGACCAGGCATGACATTCTATGGGTGTTCATGGGAGATGGTGCCATGCTTGCAGAGAACTTCCTGGACCAGCATCCATCACATCAGACCCACTGAGTGAGCCCTCTCATTGTTGCAAGGGATGACAATGACCACATAGTGCAGAAAAGAGTCTGCATTTCATAGAGCAAAGGTAGACAGGTTAATAGAGAATGCCTCTATGAGAGGCTGGTGGTCAGCCCTGGGATCAGTAACCACCAGAAGTCTCAGCTCCCAGAAGGCTGCCTGGATATGGTTAGTGAAGATTCCAGGAGTGAAGTAGATAGCAGGAGCAGAGGCTCCAGCAGCAGCAGCAGTAGTAAACTTGAGCACAAGTCACTGGCCAGTATTGCTGGGCAATATGACACTGACAGGGGTTTTCAATGGCAACAATGGTAGGAGCTGCCAGCAGAAGCTTCTCCCAGGTTCTCTTCAGATTTACGGTATAGACATCATCACACCTCTTTTTGTAGATGTACTGCTCTATTTTGAAGTCAAGATTGGTGCCACATAAGTTGGTTCCTGCTGCAAGGAATTTGAGGACATACTCCTCCTTCATTTGCAGGACATATAGGGCACTGGACACTGTGAAAGTTTCCTTTAACTTACGTGGGAATCGAGAACAAAATTGTATGGGCCCCTCTCTGGGTAGTGTGAAAGGGTTATTGTTTTCTTTTAGCTTATTTTAAAATGTTTTTCATTTGACAGTGTTCATCTCTTCTGTGCTTCTGTTTCTCTGGAAGGATTTTATTCTATCCTTTTCTCTTTCTCTTCATACATTTGTATAAGATTTAACTAAAAGCATTGTTTGTATCTGTTCTTCATGTTTAAATAAGATGAATCTTTCTATACTCTTAATATGAGATGCCAAGCCAAGTAGCTTCATGTCTCTAACTTCCTCTTACATTGATTTTCCCACCACAAAATGTTAAAATATGACCACTTAGAAGCCCACCAATACCCTCAGAACACTAACACCCAGATCCTCATTTCTAAATACCCCTTCACCAAAAGAAACCAAGACTTCTTGGGGAAAGATGTCTAATTTCAAGGATGAGTCAGGGAAAAGCTTTTTGAGCCAAAATACAAGAAACTACTCAAAGAATAATGGGAACATAAGGACATGTTAGCAAGTTTGAAGGAATGCCCAAAGCCCAAATGTACGACAATCTGAGTATCAAAATAAATAAGATAGTAAAGCATTACAACCCATTAAATAATCATGAGTCTTCACTGACATATATACATAAATATGCACATATTTTGTAAGTATATGTGTGTAAATAGAAGAAAAGGGAAAGCTCCTTCTATAATAGAAAGCCAATTATGAAATGTAAGAAAAAACCATTTGGTAATCATTACAGTTGTAATTACTTCAGATAAAAATTTTCAATGGATTCTAAAATAGTTGATGAAAGTTTAAAGAGAAATGGGATATTTATTTATCTCAAAGTATCTTCGCACAAGATACTTATTAAGTTAAAAGGGTAAAAGTAATTTTTATGTGGGAAAACCTGGTATATACCAATTTAATCAAGTGATGAAGGTTAACACCACCAGTTACAGGGTAAATTAACTGCATGAGTCTCCTGATAAGATGTACTAGGACACAACATCACTTCTACATTTTTCCTACCAAAAGTGTATAGTTTGAATTTAAGGAAACATCAGACTAACACAAACTGTGGAACATTCTAAAAACTAAGTGTCTTATAGTCTTCAGAAACTTCAACACTAAGAAAGACAAAGAAAGGTTAAGTAAACTAAAAAGACTTGACAACCAAATGCAACGTGCGATCCTGGACCAAGAAAAGAAACGGGACATAATGTTATTGGCCGGGAATATAATGAACATCATTTGGAAAATTGTCCTGTACCTTTAAAAAATGTCAAAGTTATGAAAGCCAAAAAAAGCTTGAAAAATTGTTCCATATTTAAAAAATATTGTGAGACATGACAACCAAATACAACACATTATTTAGAAGAAAAATTACTAATAAAAACTAAATATGGTCTACAGATTAAATAACAGTATTATGTCAAAGTTAATTTCCCATTTTTGTTATTTTACTATGTTGATAAATGTCCTTGTTTTTAGGAATACATTAAAGTACTCATGGGTAAAAGATATCATCATGTCTACAAGTGACTCAAATGGTTCTTGACAAAAGTGTGCACGTGTACGTATGCATGGGTGTGCGGGTGTGCGTGTGTGTGGTTTGCAAGAGAGAGAAGAAGGGAGAAAAGCAAAGTAATTTTGGTAAAATGTCAACGTTTGGAGAAACTTGGCAAAGTCACCAAGAATATTCTATACCATATTTGCAACTTTTCAATAAATCTGAAATTATATCAAAATAAGAAGTTTAAAAAAGAACATATAAGGTCTGTACCATCTTAAATCCGCAGTGTGTCTCTCTTTTATCCACCTTTATAAGACCCTCTCTTTCTGTGTTCTATTGTCTGTTTCCCTGAATTGGGATTCTACTCCCAGTAGGGCTCTTATCTGGAAGAAAGCTTCCATTGGTTCGTTTTAAAAGTTTATAACTCCCAGGTCACTTGTGGGTGAGGGGAGAAAGAGAATCAATCTGGCCCAATGTACCTCAAGACAACCAGCCCTACAAGTCTCAAACTCAGAGAGCCTCACAATCTTATAGAATAAGTAACTTATGCTCCCTATGAATGCAACAAAAACTTTAGGTTTTATGGAGCACAGAAAATAATTTCAAAAGGTAAGAAAATGTGCATTGTTTTTTATAAATATTTTCCTCCAAAATGTTAACCCAAAAAAAGTTAGGAAAACCTATGTGAATGAGGGACTCAAGATTATGGACAAGATTTTCTACAGCAATATCATATCATGTCATGATAGGAAGCATTTTATTACCTTCTGGGGCTTCGAGGGTCTTCTTATTCTGCTCACACCACCCAATGGGGTAAAGGTCAGCCTTCCTGATATCACACCAGAAGTCTGCTCTGCGGTCCTCCCCATAGCCATCATAGCGGAGAAGAAGCAACTGCTCACAGGTGGTAATGATGGTGGCAACCCAGTAGGTTTCAGGATCTGTCTTCACAATCACCTCCAGTTTCATCCCAGGAGCAAATCCATTTTGCAAACGTGTGTCCACCTGAACAGGGAAATGTAATTAACCACCAGACAAGTATCTCAAATCAGTATTTCTTTGGCTGACATTCTTAAGATTTTCAATTCTGAAGCAGTACATGCAATAAAATCTTCTCACGGGACACCTGAGAAATTCCGATTCTAACTTAGAGCAGAGATCCAAACAAAACGGAATAGCAACACTGCTCCGCTCCATCTTACCACAACTCGGTATTCTCACCACAGAAGTCTAATATGATCACAGAAAATGTTCTCTAGTAAGTATAGAGATCACTACATGTTCACTATTTCAACAGCTTTCAACACATTAAGTTTTCAACAGTGATTTCTAGATAATTTGAAAGAAAATTTATGACTATTAAAAAAGAAAGAACAAAAATAAGCTATAATAAAAAGTTAGTATAATATGTACCATATGTAGGAAGCCATACATCCTAATTTCTCTGAAACAGGCTATGCTTACACCTGTTATCCTTGAAAATTAATAGTGCCCCTTTTCTCTCTCAAAAGTGTCCTAATTTATATGATAAATTACAAGGTCACTAAAGTATGGGTTAGCAATTCTGGGACCACTGTTGTGTATATTAAGAATAAATAAATCCATATATTGTGGATGACAAGAGACAGGTTTTTCACCGCAGGAGAAAAAAGTAAAAATAAGGAAGGGAGAAGAAGAGAATGAACCCATGATGCTGAACTGTAGTCAGGGTATCAGAATGAGGTCATGATTCAAACAGGAAGACAAATAAAGAGATATAGAAAAAGGTGTAGGTGTTTACATATGTATGTATTAATATACATATATTTCCTAGTTCTGTGAATTGACAGAAACTAGAAATAAGGATACCGAGCAGCAATAGCAAATTTAGATTCCAAATCTTGATTTCTCAATACCAACCTTCAATAAAAAATGAACAAGGGCTCCCTGGAGAAATAACTGATCCTAATTCTGGGGCGGTAGGGAAACACTTATGAGCCAGGAATATCTGGTCATGCCAGAAAATATGGAAATGCTCCAAAACTGATGAGGACACTTGGAAAGGACACAAGAGCCAACTAGAACTATCTCCCAATAGTCACATGTGGGACAATTTGAGCAATAAAATAAATAATGACAGTAATGGATTATAATCCATAGACTGACACAGATATCCATGAGTTCATACTGTTAAAAATAATAGAGAAAAGGGGACAGATCTTCCTTAGAATAAAAGACAAATTAATAAAAATGGAGAAAAATAATAAACACAGAAAATCACCTTTAGACAAACACCACAGAAATAAACACTGCAGGCAAGAATCATGGGTCAGTGCTAAAATAACTGTGATGACTGATACATATTTACATTATATCAAAGATTCTCCCTACAATTATTTTTAAAAAAATGATTTTAGAGAGAGGGGAGAAAAAGAGAGAGGGAAGTGGGAGTGGGGAGAAACGAGAAGCACCAACTTGTTGTAGTTGCTTCTCGGATGTGCCTTAACCAGGTGAGCCCTGGGTTTAGAACCAGCGACACCAGCATTCCAGGTCAATGCTTTATGCCCTAAACCACCACAGGTCATGTTTGCAATATTATTATTATTATTTTAAGATTGTACTTATTGATTTTAGAGAGAAAGAGAGAGAGAGAGAAAATCAGGGGGAGGAGCAGGAAGCATCAACTCATAGTTGCTTCTTATATGTGCCTTGACCGGACAAGCCTGGGGTTTCAAACCGGCGACTTCAACATTCCAGGTCGATGCTTTATCCACTGTGCCACCAGAGGTCAGACACAATATTCTTATTAATTGCAAAAAGGAAAATAGTAACATTACAATGAATAAATCTGGCAGAAACTACCCTAATTACTGATCACAGTTACCATCATCAATCTGAAAACATCAATATCATATATTCTTGATATCATAAAACAAAAAAAGCACAAAATCATTTTTATGATATTTTTTGCCAAACTGGCATAAATTTGAGCTAATCATGAGAAAAACAAAACCTAAATTGAGGAATATTCTATACAATAACTGATAAGTAATATGTTCTTCAAAAGTATCAAGGTCATAAAAGATAAAGAATAAGAAGGTGTCATACATTGGAGGAGACTATGGAGACCTTACCACGAAATGCAATGTGGTAATTAATAACAACCACTGGAAAGTAAGGGGAATCCTGGAAAGGAGAAAGCCAAGAGGGCAAGTCCCACATTCTGTGTAAAAATTCCTCCCCCTTCTAATCACCACCCTATTATACTCCTGAAAGTTAATCCTTCTCCTGAATGAGTACATTGTGGTTTAACAGTGCATGTGTTTCCACACTCTGGTATTAGAATTATGCAGTATGAATGCTTTTCTGTACAGGGTTTCTCTTTTCCAACATTGCTCATGAGACTCAAATGCTGTTGCATGTAACAGTAATTTATTTCTTTTCATTCCTGCATAGTATTTCATTTTAATAAATGTGCCACAATTTATCCTTTCTAATGCTACTAATAATAAGCATTTTTGGTTGTTCCCAGTTTTGGAAAACTACAGAGAATACTTCCATGATTAGATGAATATTTTTGTATGTCTCTTGGTGCATACATACATGGATTTCTATAATAGATGTGTTTATAACTGTGTTATAAAGTGGTTAAACCAATTTACTCTCCCAGGAGCAAAAATCCTTTTGCTCCAACATTCTAACCAACATTTTTTGTGTTTTCTGTCATTTTCATTTTAACCGTTTTGTTAGGTGTGTACTATATATCATTATGATTTTAATTTCCATTTCCTAATTAATAAAGTTTAGAACTTTAATATTTATTAAGCATTTATATATTTTCTTTTGGGAATGCCTAAGTTTCTTGTCATTTTTTTATTGAGTCTATATTGTGAGTATCAGTTCTTTGTCAGTTACTTGTGTTACAAATATTTTCTCATTTTTTTGACAGTGTTGTTTGAGGGACAAAAGTTCATAACTTTAATATAGTCTAACTTATCAATGCTTCTCTTTTATAAAAGTTAGTGCTTTTTCTATATTTTGAAACAAAGTTTTCCCTACTGTTATGGGTCATAAAACATACTATAATTTGACTTTGGGTGATGGGTATGCAACATAATTGAATGACAAGATAACCTGGAGATGTTTTCTCTGAACATATGTACCCTGACTTATTAATGTCACCCCATTAAAATTAATAAAATAATTATGACAAACTTAGCAGCTTAAAATAAAAAAAAACATACTATATTATTTTCTAGAAGCCTTTCATATTTAGGACCAATATCCACATCGAATTAATCTCTGTGTATGATATTTGGTATGAGTCAATTTTATTTGTTTAAAAATGTATATACTATTGACCTACTTACTACCTTTCCTCACCACTGTAAATTGCCACATTTGTTATAAAGCAAGTGTGTTTCTGACTTGTTTTTCCTTAGACAAGCACTACACTGCCTTAATTAACCTTGAGATCTATGACAGCAAGATTTCTCATCTTATTCTTTAGCTGTGTCTGGCTATCCTTGCTCCGTTCTATTCCACATAAACTTTAGCATTAGCTTGTCATTTTTTACCTAGATTTTGGGGGGAGATGGTATTGGATTTGGTTTGCAGAAAATATACAGCTCTATTTAGAGAACTGACATCTTTACAATAGTGAGTCTTCCATCACATGAACAAGGTTTACTCCTTCTTTTTAACTTATATCAACAATGATTTGAAGTATCTTTGCAAATTTTTGTTACATTTATTCCTAGCCACTTGACCTTTTTGTTATTGTAAATCATATCTTTTAGGGTTTATTTTTTTGTTATAGGAATGTAATAGATTTTTTATGCTATCTTGTACCAAAATCTTGCTAAAATAACTCATTAGTTAATATATCTGCAAATTATTTATCTGCAAATAATGATATTTTTTCTTTCCTAATCCTTATACATTTTACTGTTTTTCTTACTTAATTGTACTGGTTAAAATCTTAAGAACAATATCAAATAGAAACCATGTTAACCAGTATCTTTGTATTGCTCCATATTAAAAAGAAAATATGCATCATACTACCATTAATAAAATTTCCTGTAGTTTTTTTGGTAGATAACTTATATCAAGTTTAAAAAATTTCTACCTATAGTTTGCTAAAAGCTTTATCATGGTGAGTATAAATTTTTATCATTAATTTTTTGTTTATATATTGAGGTGATCGTAAAATTTTTCTCCTTTATTCTGCTACTATTATTATGCTAGGTGATTTTCAAATGTTAAATCACCTTGCATTCCTGGAAAAATCAACTTGTTATTAATGTATTATCCTTTCTAAATAAAGCTACATTCAGTTTACTATTATTTTGTATGCAGACATTTATTAAACAATCTTAATGAGTGTCACTACTCTCCAATTCTCCTTTCCTAAAATATTCATGTTAGATTTGATATCAAGGTTGTACGAATCTCTAAAATAATTGGTACACTACAATCAATAATGGATAGAACAACCAGACAAAAAGGAAACAGAATACTCAAAAAGACTATAAACTAGCCCGACCAGACAGGTGGTGGTGCAGTGGATAGAGCATTGAACTGAGACGCTGAGGACCCAAGTTCAAGACCTGGAGGTTGCTAGCTTGAGCACAGGCTCTTCTGGTTTGGACAAGGCTCACCAGCTTGAGCCCAAGGTCGCTGGCTTGAGAAAGGGGTCACTCAGTCTGATGTAACGCACATATGAAAAAGCAATCAATGAACAACTAAGGTGCCGCAACGAGGAATTGATGCTTCTCATCTCTCTCCCTTCCTGTCTCTCTGTCCCTCTCTCTGACTCTCTCTGTCTCTGTCACAAAAAAGGCTATTAACCAATGAGAATTTATATATATTTTAACAGAACACTCCATTCAACAACAGCAAAATACACATTCTTCTCAAGTACACATGGACAATTCCCAAGACAAACCATAACGTTAAGCCACAAAAGTTTCAAATTTAAAATAATTGAAATCATTCAAAATATCATTTCTGATCACAGTGGAATAAAATTGGAATGCAAAAAAAAGAAGGAAAACTAGGAAAATCACAAATATGTGGAGATAAGACATGCTCTTAAACAACCAATACAGTAGCCACCTCCCTTATCCACGAGGGATATGTTCCAAGGCACAACAGTGGATGCATTAACCTACGGATAGTACTAAACCCTATATATACTGTTTTTTCCTATATGTATATACCTATAATAAAGTTTAATTTACAAATTAGGCATAGAAGGAGGTTAACAACAACAATAATAAAATAGAACAATTATAACAATATAGTACTTTAATAAGTTATATGACCCTGGCATTATTAATCAAAATAAGGATTATTTGAATACAAGCACTGCAAGACCATGATGGTCAATCTGATAACCAAGACAGCTACTAAGTAACTAACAGGCAGGTGGCATAGGCAGTTGGATAAAGTGATGATTCACGTCCAAGGTGTGATGGAATGGAATGGGATGGGATAGCACAAAATTTCATCATGCTACTCAGAACAGCAGGTAAATTAAAACTTGTGAAAAAAAAACAAAATAAAAATAAATAAAACTTATGAATTGTTTGTTTTTGCAATTTTCAATTTTACGTTTTTGGACCATAGGTGACTGCAGGTAACTTAAACTGGGGAAAGTGAAATCGCAGATAACAGAGAACTACTGTTGGTTCAAGAAGAAATCCCAAGGGAAATTAGAAAATACATTGAGATAAATAACAAAAATACGACATATGAAAATTTATGAGAGGCAGCGAAAGTGGTGCCAAGAGGGAAACTTACAGCTAAATGTTTGAAAAAGCAAATCTCAAATGAAAAAGAGAACATGCAAAAACAGATGCATAATGTAAACACAGAAGTAGAAACTCCAAGAAAGAATCAAAAGGAAATGCTAGAAACCAGAAACTTAGTAACAGAAATTAAGAATGCCTTTGCTGTGCCTAGCCTATGGTGGTACAGTGGATAAAGTGTAGACCTGGAACACTGAGGTCACTGATTCTAAACCCTGGGCTTCCCTGGCCAAGGCACACATGGGAGTTTATGCTTCCTGCTCCTCCCCCCTTCTCTCTCTCCTCTCTAAAATGAATAAAATCCTAAAAAAAAAAAAAAAAAAAGAATGCCTTTGCTGGTTTCAGCAAGAGACTGGGTTCAGCCAAGAAAAGAATTAGTGAGCTAGGAAAAAATGTCAATAGAAACTTACAAAACTGAAAAGGAGTGAAAAAGGTAAAACAATATAAAAAAATTGTGGAACAATTACAAGTTTAATATATGTATAATGGGAATACTAGAAGAAGAGAGAAATAGAAGGAATACAATATTTGAAGCAATAATCACTGAGATTTCCCAAAATCAGTAACAGATACCAAACCACAGATCCAAGAAGCCCAGAGAACAAACAGGATAAAAACCAAAAATATCTATACCTAGTCATATCATATTCAAGCTGCAAAAAACAAAGACAAAAAATTGAAAGACAGAGGGGAAAAAACATTCTACCTATAGAGAAGCAAGGATAAAAATATCAGACTTCTCTTCGGAAAACCATGGAAGCAAGAAGAAAGTGAAGTAAAATATTTCAATTACTGAAGGAAAAAAGCTACCAACCTAAAATCCTGTATCCAGCAAAATCAATAGACATTCCTAGACACGTAAAGATTGAGGTATTTTTCTGCTGGTAGATCTGTCTTATAAGAAATTCTAAAATAAATTCTTCAGAAATAAGAAAAATTATACCAGAAACTCAGATGTAATAATGGGTGTTACTAAAAAAATAAATGAAAATTTAAAAAAACCTAAGGTTTCTTATTCTTAATTCACCTAATAGACAACAATTTGTTCAAAATAATAGCAACAAAGTATTTGATAATAGCTTATCCATAAGAGACATGAGTGACAGTAATTTTTTTTTAAAGGGACAGAGAGAGAGATAGATAGGGACAGACAGACAGGAATGGAGAGTGGTAAGAAGTATCAATCATTAGTTTTTCGTTGCCGTTGTGACACCATAGTTGTTCATTGATTGCTTTCTCACATGTGCCTTGACCGTGGGCCTTCAGCAGATCGAGCAACCCCTTGCTGGAGCCAGAGACCTTGGGTCCAAGCTGGTGAGCTTTTGCTCAAGCCAGATGGGTCGCGCTCAAGCTGGCGAGCTTGGGGTCTCAAACCTGGGTCTTCCGCATCCCAGTCCAATGCTCTATCCACTGCGCCACCGCCTGGTCAGGCATGACAGTAATGTTTTAAGAGACAGGAGGGAGTACTTGGGAATACTCTAAGGTACAGGCACAACCCTTGAAGTGGTATAGTGTTACTGGAAAGAGGAGTTGAATTAGTTGTAAATGTATTTTGCAAACTGAAGAGCAACCATTCAAAAACCAGGCAGTGGAGCAGTGGATTGAGTGTTGGCCTGGGACTCAGAGGACCCAGATTCACAACCCTGAGGTTGCCATCTTGAGTACAGGCTCATCTGGCTTGAGCATGGGTTCATCTGGCCTGAGCACAGGCCCACCAGCTTAAGCATAGGGTCACTGGCTTGAAACCTAAGGTCACTGGCTGAGCCCAAGGTTGCTGGCTTGAACAAGGGATCACTGGCTCGTTTGAAGTCCCTGGGTCATAGCACATATGAGAAAGTAGTCAATAAACAACTAAGGTGCTACAATGAAGAACTGATGCTTCTCATCTCTCTCTCTTCCTTTCTGTCCCTATCTGTCCCTCTCTCTGTCTCTTTCTCTCACTGTCTCTCTAGCTAACAACAACAAAAAAAACTAAAAAAGAATTACAATTGACCCTTAAACAACACAGGTTTGAGCTGTATAAGTTCACTCATACACAAAAATTTTTTCAATAAATATTATAAATGTATTTTTTCTCTTTCTTAAAATTTTCTCTAATTTACTTTATTTTAAGACTACAGCCTGACCAGGTGGTGGCGCAGTGGATAGAGTGTTGGACTGGCTTGAGCAAAAAAAAAAAAGCTCACCAGCTTGGACCCAAGGTCGCGGGCTCAAGCAAGTGGTTACTTGGTCTGCTGAAGGCCCGCGGTCAAGGCACATGTGAAAAAGCAATCAATGAACAACTAAGGTGTTGCAACTAAAAACTGATGATTGATGCTTCTCACCTCTCTCCGTTCCTGTCTGTCTCTATCTATCCCTCTCTCTGACTCTCTCTCTCAGTCCCTGTAAAAAAAAAAAAAAAGACTACAGTATATAATACAGATACAAAATATGTGTTAATCAACAGCATATGTGATCTGTAAGGCTCCTGGTCAAAAATAGGCTGTTAGTACTTAAGTTTTTAGGGAGTCAAAAGTTACCGTACATATGGGTTTTCATCTGCAAGGGGGCATTGTTCAAGGGTCAACTGTTTAATTATATGAGAGACATAAAAGGGACAAATATTGTATGATTCCCTTTAGGTTACATAGGTTAATTTATAAAGACAGAAAATATAATAGAGGTTACTGGGGGCTAGGGAGAGGAGAAAATGGGGAGTTATTGTTTAATGGGTACAACAGGGTTTCTGTCTGAGATGATGAAAACGCTCTGGAAATAGTATTAGTGGTTATAAAACATTGAGAAATTACTTAATGCCATTGAATTGTCCAATGCTAACTTTTATGTATATTTTAACACAATAATTGTATTTTTAATTTAGTGTTGCTAAAGTGTTTTCAATATGTATTTTTAATCAATTGAGGTTTACTTACAAATAATATTACACTGGCTGACCTTTGGTGGAGCACTGGATATAAAGTGTTGACCTGAAATGCCAAGGTCACTGGTTCAAAACCCTGGGCTTGCCCGGTCAAGGCATATACAAGAAGCAACTACTATGTGTTGATGATTCATGATCCCCTCCTCTTTCTCTCTCCTCTTTCTAAAATCAATAAATAAAAATCTTAAAAAAATAAAAATAAGAAAATTAAATATATATATCACTTTATGTGTTGCATAAACATCTTCTAACCATATGCTTACAAATCCTCTCTCCCATCCTTTGTGCTATTGTAGTTATGTATGCTATAAATACACAATATATTGCTACCATTGTTGTTTCAAAGTTATCTTTTAGACATATTAAAAAAAAAGAAATGAGCCTGACTGGTGGTGGTACAGTGGATAAAGCTGAGAATACCGGTTTGAAATCCTGAGGTTGCTGGCACTGAGCATTGGCTCATTAGCATGGGGCTGCTGGCTTCAGCAGGGGTATCGTCCACACAATCCCAAAGCTCGCCAGCTTGAGCAAGGGCACACTGGCACAGCCCTGGTCAAGGCACATACAAGGAGCTCAAAGTACAACTTAAGTGAGAGCAACTACAAGTTGAAGCTTCTTACCTTCTCCCTTTCTCTCTCTCTCACTCTTTCAAAAATATTAAGAAATGAAATTCATATCTACTTACATTTGTGCCATTTCCATTGTTCTTTATTTCTTTGTATAGATCTAAGTTTCTGCCTTTTTTCAAATTCCTTCCTTCTGCCTTAATGAATTCTCTCAATTTTTGTTTTCCTGAAAAAGTCGTTATTTCTTTTACTTTTAAAGTAAGTTTCTGCTGAGTATAGAATTCTGGATTGACAGGTTTATTTCTTTCAATACTAAAGATCTTACTCCATTGTCTTCTGGTTTGTATAGTTTCTGGAAAAAAAATTGCTATAATTGTTATATTTGTTCTTCTCTATATAATGTGTCCTTTTTCCCCCCTCTGGCAGCCTTCAATATTTTTTCTATCTGGTTTTCAGTAGTTTGAATATAATATGCCTAGATGGGTTTTATTTGTTCTTTACTATTTATTATATTTATCCCATTTTGCATTCCCTGAGTTTCTTCAATCTTTGATGTGAAATCTCTTTCATTTCAAAAATTATCTGCCATTTTCTCTTCAAATATCTCTTTTCCACTTTCTTTTTCTGAGGTTCCAATTACACATATACTAGCCATTTTTTTTTTACATTGTCCACAGCTGTTTGGTGTTCTGGTCTGGTTTTTTTCCCACTCTTATTTCTCTTTGGATTTCACTCTGGGCAATTTCTACTGACTTATCTTCAAGTATACGGATTCTTTCCTCATCTGTGCCAAGTTTACTTTCAAAGTCATTCATCATTTCCTTTATCATGTTTTTCATTTCTGATTCCCATTTGATTCTTTCTAATAGTTTCCATCTCTCTTATGTCCCTTTTCTGTTCATGCGTATCATCCACCTACTCTGTTAAAGCCTTTATTATATTGACCATGGTTATTTAAAATTCTCAGATAGTTACAACACCTGGATTATATGAGTCTGGTTTTGTTAACTGCTTTGACTCTTGACAGTTGGCTGTTTTTCCCTTGCTTATTTATGTGTCCCATAATTTTTAGTTGAAAGCCAAACATCCTGTGTAAAACAGTCAAGACCAAGGCAAATAGTATTTATGCCTGGGAATGGGTATGTTTCTTCTTATGCCTTAAGTCTGAGGGAGAAAGTTAAGTCAATCTAATTAGGAGTGGAGTCGGATTTGGGTTTGTTGTTGTTGGAAGCCAGTGTACCAACAGCTTCCAATTTGATTAGAATTTTCTAATACTTAGGTTGTATAAGCTCATTTGCCAGAGGGTTTTTTCCCTGTTTGCTGCTTCACCTTCAGACTTAGGTCTTCTCTTTGTGACTGCATCTCACAGACCATCTCTCTCCATATTCTTGCCTCTTCCCCCACAAATAAACCTCTGTTACCTAACATTTTCTAACTGGTGGTTGGGACAGGCTGAAAGGTGCATTCTCTGAGATTTAGCTTCAGTCTTAGGTTTTGAGTCCTTGGGTCTTGGGGGTGAGAACTTCTCAGATATCTTACCCCTCTCCCAATTGTGAAGGACCTTAATGTTCCAGCATGCATTTCTACCCCTCTCCGAGGGACAGAGAGTTTTTATTCCTTCTGTTCTATCTCCAGGCTACAAAGGATATTCACCTATATTCTTGTAATAGGGTTTGCATCTCTTCCCCTAGCAGCTTGAAGCCTTGGTTCTAGAAGACCTAGGTAAAATGTAGTGCCCTCCCCACAGTGGGTGCTGTTCTTTCTACCAGACATGTACCTTGAAGAAGGCTTTTTCATCTTAGACCCATTCTCCTTACAAATGTGATTTATCTCTAATTTCTTCTTAAGCCCTGTCTTTCCTCCCACCTTTATTCTAAACTGGGTTCTATAAAACCCTTGCCAGTGGCTTCCACATCCATCCATTATTCTCAAGATCTGAGCTATGTTAGCTTTGCCTGCAATCTGCTAGGCAAAAACATCCCTTCTCAGCATTTTCCTACACCCATGCTTGGCTTTCAGTATATTTGGCAGCCCTTTACCATATACTGATTCAGGTTGACGATATTCTCCACATTTGACAGTAACAGAGTATATACACATTTATTTTTTATTTTGCTGTTTTGTCATTCAAAGAGGAGAAGGTGGAACCAGTTTCTTTAAAGTGACACTTTTTTAGACAAGAATTCTGATCATGGAATTTGTCCTTTATTTGCATTTTAGTGTAAATAAATAAGCTTGTGTAAATACATATCAGATTGGCAATAACATTAAAAACAAGAATTCAAAGGTATTGTAAAGTCACTAAAGATTTCCCATGTTAAAACAATATTGAAAACAATTACAAAAGATGAGCCAATGCAATACAAAATAAAAATTTTACCTAAAATATGTAATTCTCACCTCAACTTAAGAGACAAAATGAACTATGAAATAATCAAAAAGGAAAACTATTATGGCAGAGTTTTACACAAGAACAAACTGATAATAGCAGCACTCTTTAGCTTATAAAGATACCTAAAAGAATACAGTCCAACTTCACAAAAGCATAGACTATACTGAGTACTTTTGCAAAGCCTAGAACAAAGGAACTATGTCTTGTTGAACATTTCTATAGATGAAACTGCCTTCCACCAAAATTCATGTGCTCAAATCCTAAATCCCAATACAGTGGTACCTTGAGATATGAATTTAATCTGTTCTGTAACCGAGCTCGTTAGTCAGTCAACTTGTATATCAAACTGCCGATACTGGACCCGTGAGCCAATACTCCAACTAGCAGCAGCTTCCCGAATCACGACTCATATCTCGAAATTTTGCTCGGATCTCAACTAAATATACGTATCTTTAAAAAAAGCATGACCAGGTGGTGGCGCAGTGGATAGAGCGTGGGACTGGGATGCGGAAGACCTAGGTTCGAGACCCCGAGCTCGCCAGCTTGAGCGCGGGCCCATCTGGGTTGAGCAAAAAGCTCGCCAGCTTGGACCCAAGGTCACTGCCCTCCAGCAAGGGGTTGCTCGGTCTGCTGAAGGCCCGTGGTCAAGGCACATGTGAGAAAGCAATCAATGAACAACTAAGGTGTTGCAACGGCAACGAAAAACTAATAATTGATGCTTCTCACCTCCCTCGGTTCCTGTCTGTCTGTCCCTGTCTATCCCTCTCTCTGACTCTCTCTCTCTGTCTCTGTAAAAAAGAAAAAAAAAAATTTGTATGCTAGTCTGTTCGTATCTCAAGGTACCACTTATATCGATATTTGGGAGATAGAACCTTTAGAAGGTAGTAAAGATTAAATGAGGCCATAAGACTGGAACCCTGACCCAATAGGATTAGTATCCTTATAAGAATAGACACCAGAGAGCCTGCACCCTCACATTCCACCATGTGAAAACACAGCAAGAAGTGGTAGTCTGAAAACGAGAAAGAGAGTCTTAGCTCACAGAAAATGACAATGCTGATACCCTAATTTCAGACTTCTAATCTCCAGAACTGTAAGAAAATAAACTTCTGTTGCTTAAGCCACCCAGTCTGTGTGTTATTTTGTTATGGCCTCCCGAGCACACTAAGACAAACATGAAATAAATAGTTTTAGAATCAGTAATATTGTGTCTTTTAAGAGGGAGTGAAGGGCCCTGGTCAAATAGCTCAGTGGATACAGCGTCAGTCTGGCATGGGAATATCCCAGGTTCGATCCCTGGTCAGGGAACACATGAGAAATGAACAAATGCTACTCTTACCCTCCCTCTACCCCTTCTCTCTCAGTCAGTGACTCAACTGGTCTGAGTGTGGGCCCTGGGCGCTGAGGATAGCTTGGTTGGTTTGAGCATCGGCCCCAGAAGGGGGTTGCCAGGTGGCTCCCAGTTGGGACGCATGTGGGAGTCTGTCTCTCTATCTCCCTTTCTCTCACTTAAAAAAAAAAGAGAGAGAGAATGAAGGGTAATTAGGGTTTTAAAAAATTAGGTCTAAATATTAATTATTAATAAAATTTGGAGTATTTTCTCACATTCTAAAGTCATTACACAGGCAAATATGTTGTGCATTGATAAAACATTAACCTGGGCTGTTACAGCATAAAACTATGCTGCATAGGCCACTAATGTTGACTCATATATGATTATTACTCATGTTTATGCTCAATATGATAGAAAGCAAACAACATTATTAAAATTACTTTCATTGAGCAAACCAATAGTCATAAAATGTTATAATGTAAAGTGCAAGAAAATAAACCACTTTCTTCGATTTATAAGATTTTTTCTGACAAAAATAAAGGAATATTCATGACAGTCAAAAAGATAATTTCTGCATTAAGTGGCATAAAATACACAAAGTCAGAAATAATTTTAAGAGCGTGCCAAGTTTTCCTAATGATGGTAGCAGAGGGAGAACAAAGGAAAGAGCATTCAAGTTCTTTCAAGTGTCTCAATTTAAAATAACTCCAAAAGTCTCTAATTATGGTACAGTGAGTCAAAGGAAACAGATTTAACAGTAAAGCAATAGAGTTACTGCTCACGTGTTTAAAAGACCCGTAGGGAACAGCTATGGACCCTGTCTCTTCTAGATAATCTTCCCAGCTGAGTTCCACTTCTTCCAAACCGGATCCAGCATCTGGAATTAAAAACAAAATAAAACAAAACAAAAACAGGTGAATGCCAATTAAAGAAAACTCAAGGTACTAAAACATAAACTTAGTAATAAACCTAATTTACAATTTACTTCACAACAACTTAATTGGTTTTATGGTAGGTTCGCTTAATGCATTGATTGTCAATAAATCTCAACAGCATAGAAGCGTGACATGCTGTCTCCTGTCGAGATCTATAGGATTCACCCAAAAGGATCATGTAAAGCTGGTGAGAGTGTAACTATTACAACCACTTTGGATTGTATTTAGTATCTAATGCCAAATATTTGAGATATCAAATAGGTAGGAATTTCAAACTTAAATTTTCAATCAGATTTCTTCCTTAGTACTCTACAATTAAGTAAAACATGCCAACAGTCAATATTTTGACTCAATCCAAAAAATGGGATTATCCTTGCTTTCCTCCCTTTGTTTTTACATCTTACATCCAAACATCAGAAAATTCTCTAGGTACCACTTTAAAATATATCCCAATTCTAATCACCTTCCACCTTTCCTATTGCTCTCTCTCTAGTCCTAGGCCTAACCATGACATTATTCACCCTTTAATCACATTTACGATAAAATCTAAATCTTTGAGGGACTGCAAAGATCCTACATGATTTGACCCTCCTGCTACCTACACTGCCACTCTATTTCCAAACAACTTTGTTTGTCATTGCACTCAAGTGACACTGAGTTTATTCTCATTTTTCTCTAAACATGTCTTTCCTCAAAGCCTCAAAGCCTCTGTATTTGCTATTTCTTCAGCTCAAAGACTGATTCTCCAGTATCATTCATATCTTCATTGCACTCAAGCTTCTATACAACTGTCACCCCCAGGCTCTGCTTTCTTATCTTCAAGGAATTCATTCCTATTTGGCTGTACCCCATGTCTTATCTTCCTCATTAGATCATAAAGTCTATGAAGACAGGAACTTTGTTTTGGTCACTCCTATATCTCTGTCACAGTAGAGACTCAATAAGTGTTTGTTGAGTAGCAGAGTCAAACATGCCATAACCCAATGTAATCACAATTCGCATAAGCTCCCTAAGAGCAGGATTTTATACACTAATGTATTCCCCCACTGTCCAAAATAATGCCTGGCACTAGCAAGTTTGCAACAAACAGTTGTTGAATGAGTACACCCTACGGGAGCCTATGCTGCACACAAACACAAAGAGGCAAATACAAGTATGCTAACCACAGCACTGTAAATAGCAACAGACAGAAGCAATCAACAGAAGAGATAAACTATGGCAGTCCTACGATGGAGTACTACTATACAATAGTTGAAATAAATGAATTAATTTTGACATAGCTAAATCTCAAAAAAACCACAGCAAGTAAAAATGGCAGAAGCAAAATGAAAAACACAAGAAGACACAATTTAGGTTCAAAACAAAACTCTGCAGTATAATGCTTATAAATATATGCATATTACTAAGAGTTTAAAAACAATGATGGAAAGAAAATACATCAATTTCAACAGTGCTACCTTTGGGATGGAAAGGAGAAAACAGGATTAAAGAGCCGTACAAAGAGGCATAAACTGTGTTGTGTTTTATTCTTTTTTAAAAATGGAAACAACATATGAAAACATGTTTGACATCATTAGGGAAATGCAAATCAAAACCATAATGAGATACCACCTCAGACCCATAGGATGGCTATAAAATAAAAAATAAAAAACCAGAAAATAAATGTTGGCGAAGACATGAGAAATTGGAATCTTTGTGCACTACTGGTCTGGGAATAGAAAATGGTATAGCACTGTGGAAAACTATGAGGTGGTTTCTCAATTGAAAATACAATTACCATATGATCCACCAATTCCACTTATGGGTAGAGTCCCAAAAGAACTGAAAGCAGAGACTCAAACAGATATTTATACACAAATGTTCATAGCAGCAATATTAACAATAGCCAAAAGGTAGAGAAAGCCAGAGTAATCATATTCAGGGACAGAAAGAAGAATGGTGGTTTCTAAGAACTATGGGGAGAGGTGAATGGAGAGTTAGTGTTTGATGGTTGCAGAGCTTCAGTTTGAGAAAATGAAAAAGATCTGGGGATGGACTGTGGTAATGGTTGCACAATAATATCAATGTTCTTAATGCCACTGAACAGTACAGTTTTTGTTTTAGGTTAAAATGATACAGAATCTAGATATTTTATCACAATAAAAAATGGAAACAAATATTAGACAAATCAACAAAGACTACAATGGAAGCATCCTAGAAGTATGGGCCAGTAGAAAGTCAATTTCCATTACTAAAACATAACAGGGCTGGACATTCATAGTGCTTAGCAAGGACCCTACTCTCTGAAACAGCATGCTAATTGAAAGTAAAAATAAACAACAACAATAAAAATAATGAATTAAGAAACTAAAATAAAATCTCTCATACACTAAAAACTACTAAACAACTGAGAAGAACTGAGAAGAAACAAGATTAATGATCTGACAGAAAAATGAACAAAATACAGGAAAAGAGATGTTATCAAAAAGAAATGCAAAGATCCTTAAACATATGGAAAGATTTGCAAATTTACTCATTTTAGGAGAAATACAAATTAAAACTACACTGAAATATCTATCACATTGGAAAAAATGTTCAAGTTTGACAACATACTCCAATGGTGAGGCTATAGTTAAGCAGGTAAAAGCAAAAGACACAACCCTGATGAAAGAAAACTTGGCAATATCTAGCAAAATGATAGATGTATTTACCTTTTGATCCAGCAATCCCACTTCTAGGAATCTATTCCAAAGATATGCTGGCAAAAATACAAAAAGACATATGTACAAAGCTATTCATTGCAGCACTATTTGTAATACCAAGACTGGAAAACAACCCAACGTCCACCAATAAGGAACTGGCTGAATAATCTATGGTTTATACATCCAGTACTATACAGTGATAAAAAGGAATGAGAACAATTTCTATTTACTGATGTGAGATAATCTCTAGTATATTTTAAATGAAAATGCAAACTACAAAGCAGTTTTTGTTGTATCTCTACTTCTGTATAAGGTGAGAGAAGTATGAAAATAAATATATGTACATACACATATTTACATATATATATCTTTATTATTTATACTATTTTTAAATAAACAGTAGAAATAAATAACAACACTAGTTAGTATATGAAGAAGAATAAAAAGGATGAATAGTATCAGGTTGAAAGTAGAAATGTTGTTATAAAATTTTCACCTAATAACTATGTAGATACTTTATGTAATTTAGAAACATATTTAAGTCAATAAACTTCCAAAATTGAAAATGATCTGAAACAAAACACCTAACTGTTGGCAGCAAAGCATAATAAAACCCCAAGATTCCTGTAAGTCATATTAAAATAGAATATTCTGACTGTAAAACCTAATGAAAATATATATTTAAAGACAAAAACTCTTAAACTACACTGTAACCTTATTAATATTTGGAATGTTGGTACTTTATTTATTTTTAGTGCATGCATGAGAGAGTCAGACAGACAGGAAGAAAAAGAGATGAGAAGCATCAACTTGTAGTTGCTGCACTTTAGTTGTTCATTTATTGCTTCTCATACATGCCTTGACAAGGGGGCTCCGGACGAGTCAGTGACCCCTTGCTAAAGCCAGCGACCTTGGGCTCAAGCCAGCAACCATGCGATCATGTCGATGATCCCACACTTAAGTCAGCAACCCACACTGAAGCTGGTGAGCCTACTCTCAAGCCAAATAAGCCGGTGCTGAAGCCGGCAAACTTGGGGTTTTGAACCTGGGACCTGAGCATCCCAGGTAGATGCTCTATCCACTGCACCACCACAAGTCAGGCAGTATTCTCATTTTGAAAAAATTATAGAAATGTTATAGGGTAAAAAACAAAGAAATAATGATATTAACATTATTATGAAACACATTTCTAAAAGAAGAGACACAAGCATAAAACCCAAGACACAAAAACCCTATAATTTTAAATAAAAATTGTACAAAGCAGATGACACCATCTGATTTTCTTTTCTCTTCAAAAGATGCACATTTTGCTTGACCAGGCAGTAGGGAAGTGGATAGAGCATTGGCCTGGGATGCAGAAGACCCAGGTTTGAAACCACAAGGTTGCTGGCTTGAACGTGGGCTCATCCAGCTTGATCACGGAGTCGCTAGCTTGAAGCCCAAGGTCGCTGGCTTGAGCAAGGAGTCACTGGCTCGGATGGAGCCCCTCAGTCAAGGCACATATGAGAAAGAAGCAATCGGTGAACAATTAGGGTGTTGCAGCAAAGAACTGATACTTCTCATCTCTCTCCCTTCCTGCCTTCCTGTCTGTCCCTCTTTCTCAAAACAAAAAAACCCAAAGATGTGCATTTTCTAGCTATATGCAGGAGATAAGACCTAGAAAAAATGACAACATAGTATCAATGAGCATCCTAGCACTAAACTGTGGGTTCTAAATATGGTGCACACCTTTAAAAAAAAGCAGCTCCTTAGAGATATGACAGATTCCAAATTTATATACCGAGAAACCTTACTATGCCACAAAGCTAGGACTATAAAAGATACATGACATTACATCAATCAAAAGAACACAGGAACCAATGTGAAAGACTCTCACTGCTGTAGAATGGGGCAATTATCACATTAATAACAGCAATGGATTCAAACTTTTTTTTATTTACACACACACACATATGTGTGTGTGTATATATATATATATATTTTTCCCCTCCCATATTTAAAACAAGAAAACAATGCCCTGGTAGGCTGGCTTAGCGAATAGAGCTTCAACCCAGTGTGCGGACACCCAGGTTTGTTCCCCTGTCAGGGCACAAATGAGAAATGAACATCTGGCCTGGGATGCAAAGGACCCAGGTTCAAAACCCTGAGGTCACCGGCTTGAGTGTGGGCTCACCAGCTTGAGCAAGGGTTCGCTGGCTTACGCGTGGGATCATAGATATAACTCCATGGTCGCTGGCTTGAGCCCAAGGTCGCCAGCTTGAGCAAGAGGTCACTCACTCTGCTGTAGCCCCCCACTCAAGACACATATAAGAAAGCAATCACTGCCTGACCAGGCGGTGGCGCAGTGGATAGAGCATCGGACTGGGATGTGGAAGACCCAAGTTCGAGACCCCGAGCTCGCCAGCTTGAGCGCGGACCCATCTGGCTTGAGCAAAAGCTCACCAGCTTGGACCCAAGGTCGCTGGCTCCAGCAAGGGGTGGCTCGGTCTGCTGAAGGCCCATGGTCAAGGCACATGTGAGAAAGCAATCAATGAACAACTAAGGTGCCGCAACAGCAATGAAAAACTAATGATTGATGCCTCTCACCTCTCTCCATTCCTGTCTGTCTGTCCCTATCTGTCCCTCTCTCTAACTCTCTCTCTGTCTCTGTCAAAAAAAATAAAGAAAAAGAAACGACCATCTGCATCTCTTCCTCTCCCTCTCCCCCTTTTCTCTCTCTTCCCCTCTCAAAGCCAATAGGTCAACTAGTTGGAGGATCGGCCCGGGATGCCGAGGATAGCTCTGCTGATTCAAGCGTCAGCCCAAGACAGGTGTTGCTGAGTGAATCCCAGTCGGGGCCCATGTGAGAGTCTATCTCTCTGTCATCCCTCCTTTCATTTAAAATAAACAAACAAAAAACAAAAGAAAACAAATCAACTTGCTAAATGGCAGAGTGAGTACACATCAGTGAACCCACTTTCCCAGAAAAGCAGCAAAAAATACTGGCTAAGTAATAAAAGTTAACCATTTCAAAGTTCTGAAATTAACTGAAAACACAGAACAATCTGAAAAGCATCTACTCAAGATGAGTTACTGAACCACAGTTAGAACAGTGAAGTTGTTGCATTTTGGTTTGGGACTACTCTCATCCCTCATACCTCCTCAGCTCAAAAGGGAAATTTCTGAACTGAAAATGTAATAACTAAAAGAAAACTCCATGGACACACTCCACAGCAGAATGAGGAGGATGGGGGGGGCACTAAAATTAAAGACAGAGCAAGAAAAATTACCCACTCTAAACAACAGACAGAAAACAATTAAAAAAGAAAAAATGAAAAGAGCTTCATGGAGTTTTGAACAACAAAAGACCTAACATTAGTGTCTTTGGAGTCCCAGAAGAAGAGAGAAAAAACAGGGCTAAAACAGTATTTGAAGAAATAATGGCTGAAAATTTTCCAAATTTGGCAAGAAACTAAGAACACCCAACCAAGATAAAACAAAGGAAATATGTGCAAATATACACTGAAAACAAAAGACAATGAAAATGTCTTGAAAGCATCGAGAGAAACAATACTTATCTGAAGGGAGGCGGGGGTGGGAATTCCAATGACAGCACATTTCTAGTCAGAAACCATGGAGCCTCCAAGATACAATATTTTTCAACAGATGAAAGAAAAGAACTTTTTCTATCTCCAGTAAAAATGTCCCTCAATAACAAATGGAAAAATCAAGACATTGTCAATATGAAAGAAAACTAAGACATTTTATCACCAGTAGACCTACCCTTAAAAAATGGCTAAAGGAGGAAATTCTATAAATAGAAATGAAACGTCAGAACACGGGACTCTTGAATCTTGGAAAATCAGTAAGGATTAAAGGACAATGGAAAGTAAACATATTTTAAAATATATTTTCTTTCTCCTCTTGAGCTTTCTAAATTATGTTTCAAAGTTAAAAATTTTAATATCTGATATGCTTCTCAAAATATCTTAGGAAATATATATGGCAACTAACTGTATTCTAAATAAAAGATGGTAAAGATATATAAAAGTAGGTAAAGTTTCTGCATGTCACTCAAACTAATAAAATGATAACAGCAGACTATGGTAAGTTATGTACATTATAATGTAATACCTAGCGCAACCACTGAAAAGCAATACAAAGAGAAACACTATAGACATATCTAAATGGAATTCTAAAAAAAATATTCAAGTAACCCACAAGATGGTAGGGGAAAAGAACACAAAAGAACAGAGAAAACAAATGAACAAAAATAGCAGACTTGAGCCCTGACATATCAATAATTACATTAAATGTAAAAGGTCTAAATATACCAATTATAAGACTGAAAATTTTAGAAATGACTGTATGCTGGTACAAGAAACTTACTTCAAATAAAACGACATAGGCAGGTTGAAAGTACAAGAATGAAAAAGAAATACCACATGAACATTAATCAAAAGAAAACAAAGATAAATCCAGAGACAGAAAGTAGATTAATGGTGGTTGCCTGAGGCGGAATGGAGCAAGAAATGACTACTGATTGGGGGGGGGGGGGTGATGAAAATGTTTTAGAAATCATAGTGACAGTCACACAACTTTGTGAATATGCTAAAAAGCACTGAATTGTACACTCTATAAGGGTGAAGTGTATGGTATGTGAATTATACATCAAAAAAAGAAAAATACCAAAAAAAAAAAAAAAAAAGAAAAGAAAAATACCTCCACACAATGCAATATACTGATAATGTATTAAGAACTATATACCTGAAACCTGTATAATTTCACTAACCAATGTCATCCCAATAAATTCAATTAAAAACTTTTAAAAAATACCCTAATAAAGTTTTTTTTAAAAAAATAACCTCAATAGTTAAAAACAGTCATTGTTGCTTAAAAAGCAGACAAACAATAAAATGACCCAAAGACAGGAAGTACTGAAGAGGATATGGGATAGCAAATAAGCACATGTTAAACATTACTAGCCATTAGGAAAATGGAAATTAAGACCAGGATAAGCTGTCATTATTACATGCCTATCAGAATGACTTAAATAAAAAATAGTGACAACACCAAATGGCGGTGAGGATACAAACAAACTAGATTTCTCACACATTGCTGGTGAGAATGTATAATGGTACAAACACTCTGGAAAGTAGTCTGGCAATTTCTTTACTACATATGATTCAGCAATTGTGCTTCCAGAAAACTGTAATCCAGAAAAATAAAATCTTATGTATACTACTGCTCACAGCAGCTTTGTCTGTAACAGCCAAAAACTGGAAGCAACCAAACTGTAAAACAGATGAATAGTTAACCAAACTGTAGTATAACCATGGAATACTACTCAACAATAAAAAGGAACTAATGGTCACCTGGGGTTGGGGAGGGTGGGGGAAGAGGGTGGGTGGAAGTATGAAGGGGTAGAACAGAGGAGGTCTTAGTGATGGTCTAGTTCTGTATCTTGACTAGAGTGGTGGTTACAGGAATCTATATATGATAAAATGACAGAGAACTACAAACACTTCATACATATGTGAATTTCCTGGCTTTTACACTGTACTAAATTTATATGAGATGTAACTAATGGTAGAAACTAGTAAAGGGTACATGGGACCTGTCAGTACTATCTTTGTAACTTCCTATGAGTATATATGATAGTTATTTCAAAATAATTCAGAAGTAACTATCAGAATTGAAATTTTGTTTTAAAAATCTGTTCATAAAAGTTATTTACTTTTTCAGCAAACATTATGAATACTCCACAGTGCTAGGTTTTCTGCTAGGTATGGAGAAAGACAACACATATCTTCAAAGCGCTTCCTTTCAGTGTTTGAAAGACAAGTGAGACAATGTAACACAGGAAGGTAATATAATTCTTCACTGTGAAGAATGCATTCTGCTCACCCAAACCAATACCTGCTTCAAGCTGCTGCTCCCCGTTCATTTCCACAGCGCATGGACTATCTCTGCTCCACACAAGGAACAGGCCCTACGATTCTGCTATGATTTGAAGATTACTTGCAGGTCTCAAGGATCCATCAATGAGCATCCAAGGTTCCAAATGAAAGTGCTAAAAAAATAAAAAAAGAACACATAAATAGTCTGAAGCCCAAATGTGTTTACTTATTCATAAGACATGGCACTCAAGTGGGTTGAGAGGTCAGAGAAAAGAAAAACATACTGGCAAAATACATGAGATTAGAGAAAAATTGACACCTTTTCTAATTTTGAAGACTGTGTACATAGAGAGACAGCTTGTGCTATCAACATCTTGATATCAAAAAACCACAAATAATAAACATCTATATGAATCACTTATTTGTTAAACTTAGATTACAATATTTAGTACCGTGATTCCTATCCACAAAAACTCTTAATTGGTAATTAATTCCTGGGGTGGGGGAGTTAACCATTCAATGCTAATAAGTAATATTATTTATTACCTAATAAACAATATTCAAAATATAGTATATTACCTTATTTAGTTTTCTATTCCATTTATCTAAAATATTATGCTGAACTAAAAGGTATCCACTATATTAGTCTACAATTATGCTTATAAAGGAGAAACCCTCCAAAATAAGCTCAGAACCCACTTATTCTTTTTTAAAACAGCTTTACTGGGAAATAATTCACATATCACAATTTGCCATTTTAAGTGTACAAGTCAATAACTATTAGTAAATTTGCAGAGCTGTGGAACATCACTGTAATCCAATTTTAGAATATTTCCATTGCTTTGAAAAGAAACTTCATTCCTACTTGGAGTTCCTCCCCATTCTGACCATAGCCTCAGACAATCACTAACCTGCTTTCCATCTCTAGAGAGTTTGACTTTGCTAGACATTTCACATAAATGGAATCACACAATAAATATGTGGTCTTTTGTTTCTAGTTTCTTTCATTTAGTGTGCTTCCAAGGTTGCATCCACGCTGCAACATGGATGAATTTATTTAATCTTGCTTAACATATATGTAAAGCAATCTAAGATATTGCTTTGTATGTGCCCAATAGTTATAAAAAGTAAATGAAAGGGGGAAGAGGAACTGCTACAGGAAGGAATGACGTAAACTAACCATAAGAGCAAAAATACAGCACACTATGAGTGGGATAGGTACTCAAAAGCTACAGCTGTAGTGGGTGATATTATACAGGATCAAGCAACTCTATACCTCTCATAAAGATTTTAGCAAGTATTAGAGCTCCCAGTAAACAATTCTCATGAAAGAATTGTAAACACTAAGAAAAATGTTAATACGTTATGTATACCTTCAGAAAACGTATAAGCTACCTAATTCGCAACAGCTTCAGATGGAATATCCACGTGCAAGTTCCAGCTCCACTAATCACTATTATTGGGTTTGTTTGTGTTTTCTTAAAGCGAGAGAGAGAAAGAGAGGCAGACATACAGGAAGGGAGAGAGATGAGAAATATCAACCTGTAGTCGCTACACTTTCATTGTTCATTGATCGCTTCTCATATGGGCCTTGACGGGGACTGGGGTGGGGGGCTCCAGCTGAGCCAGTGACCGCTTGCTCAAGCCAGTGACCTTGGGCTCAAGTCAGCAACCCTGAGATTCAAGCCAGTGACCCTGGGCTCAAGTCAGCAACCCTGAGATTCAAACCAGCGACCTTTGGGCTCAAGCCAGTGACCATGGGATTATGTCTGTGATCCCATGCTCAAGTTGGATGAATCTGCGTTCAAGCCAGTGACCTCGGGGTTTCAAACCTGGGTCTTCAGCATCCCAACTTTATCCACTGCACCACCACCTGGTCAGGCTCTAAATCTTATATAGACCATATTATGTCATTTTAAAATCTGTAAAATGGATATCTTCTCCAGATTTTAAAATTATTTAAAACTACTACAATTATAAATATCTCATTTGAGATAACTACTAGTTTCCCAATCACATCACATGCAATAGTTCATACAACATAAGCACTGAAACCCACACTTTCAGATAAGAACTGAATAGAAACCTGGTAGTAAAATTTAAAGTCTCTAAATATGCTCTCTTCTCTAAATTTATTTTTCTAATCCAACCCCAAATCATTCAAATTTAACCATTCCCCCTATTAATTCATTAACTCCCCATATTTATCAAACAGCAGCTCATGACCATTCACTATTCTACAGGGTAAGGGTAAAGTGAGACATCGTTCCTGCTTTCATGAAGCTTGTTTTCAACAGAGGGTAGACAAATTCAGCCAACAATCTAAAATAATTACTTAAAGTTCTATGAAGAAAAAGCAGTGGGTGTTAAGATGAAATGTAACAGCAGACCTAATCTAAACTGAGAGGTCTTGACAGAATCCCTGAAAAATATGGGATTTAAGCTGAGATACAGCCCTAAACACTTAAACATATTAATCTATTTAATACTCCCAACAACTCCACAAGGTGAGCATCATCCTGAGGAAACAGGAACAGAACAGGTACTTGACCTATTTAAGAGTCCCATAGCTAGTAAGTAACAGAACTAGTTTTCTTTTGTTTGTTTGCCATTAATGAGGGGGAGAAAAAGAGAGACAGACTCCCACATGTGCCCCTATTGGGATCTACCCAGCAGCCCCCGTCTGGGGCCAATGTTCAAATCAATTGAGCTATCCTCAGCACCTAAGGCTGATGCTTGGACCAACCAAGCCACTGGCTGTGGGAGGGGAAGAGAGAGAGCAACCAGAGAGAGAGAGGGGAAGAGAAGCAGATGGTCACTTTTCATATGTGCCCTGACCAGGGATCAAAACCCCAATATCAGCTGATGTTCTATCCACTGAACAAACTGGGCAGGACCAGAACTAGGTTTAAAATATAACAACCCTGGCCAGTTGGCTAAGTGGTAGAGTGTTGGCCTGGTGTGTGGAAGTCCTGGGTTCGATTCCCAGCCAGGGCACACAGGAGAAGTGCCCATCTGCTTCTCCAGCCTTCTTTTCTGTCTCTCTCTCTCTTTCCCTCCTGCAGCCAAGGCTCCATGGGAGCAAAGTTGGCCTGGGCACTGAGGATGGCTCCATGGCCTCTGCCTCAGGTGCTAGAAGGGCTCCAGTTACAATGGAGCAACGCCTCAGATGAGCAGAGCATCGCCCCCTAGTGGGCTTGCTGGGTGGATCCCAGCTGGACGCACGCGAAAGCCTGTCTCTCTGCCTCCTTGCTTCTCACTTCCGAAAAATAACAAAAACAAAACCAAACAAACAAAAAAGCAAAATGACTATATTCCACATCCTCAAATACTACATTATACTGCCTCTCAATGAGAGTAAGGGAAGGTTTTTTAAGCAGGGAAAATAAATTATCAAATCTGTTTGTTTTAAAAAATAAACCATAAAGAAGTGACAACAAAGATAATATAGAACTATAAAACTTTTACATGGCAACAGACACCATAAATAAAATTCAAAGATAAGAGCAGACCTAAAAAGTTCTCAAAAAAGGGCAAAAAAAATTTTTTTTTGTAAATACTGTATGTATGGTTAACAGACTTATGATCATTGGCAAATATCGAATCATTATGTTGTACCTGAAACTATTATGTTATAGGGAAATTATACTTCAATAAACATGAATAAATAAATAAGACAAATGAGAGATGGAAATATAAGCAAAATACAAAATAATTGGTCAATTTCCATATACAAGCTTATATAATTAAACAAGGAGAGAAAAATGGGCAAAATATGTAATTAACCCACAAAAAAATCAGTTAACACTTATAAAAATGTGTTCAATTGTATTGGCAGCAAAGAAAATAAAAACTTTTAATTATATACTACTGTTTGACCTTTCAGATCGATAAAAATTTTGAAACTAAAAATATCTGATGTTGGTGTTCTGGCGGGATAACTTGGTTGGTTAGAGGCCTGGTCGGCAAACTGTGGCTCGCAAGCCACATGCGGCTCTTTGGCCCTTGAGTGTGGGTCTTCCACAAAATACCACGTGCAGGCGCTACCTCAATAAGAAATGTACCTACCTATATAGTTTAAGTTTAAAAAATGTGGCTCTCAAAAGAAATTTCAATCATTGTACTGTTGATATTTGGCTCTGTTGTCTAATGAGTTTGCTGACCACTGGGTTAGAGCATCGTCCTGATATACAAAGGTCACAGGTCCTATCTCCAGTTAGGGCACATACAGGAACAGATCAATGTTTCTCTCTTCTGCACCCCCTGCCTTACTCTTTCTCTGAAGTCAATAAATAATATTTTTAAAAGCTGATGTTGGCAAAAAAATAAAAAAGGTTAAGTAGAAGAACCTGGGGTATAGATTGGTACCACCTCTTTAAAGAATTTAATGATAAATAACTTAACCTAGAAAAGATTTAAAAGACAAACTCTTTAATTGATAATTCTACTATTAATAATCTGTCAGCCTGACCACGCGGTGGCGCAGTGGATAGAGCGTCAGACTGGGATACGGAAGACCCAGGTTCAAGACCCCGAGCTCGCCAGCTTGAGCGTGGGCCCATCTGGCTTGAGGAAAAGCTCGCCAGCTTGGACCCAAGGTCGCTGGCTCCAGCAAGGGGTTGCTCGGTCTGCTGAAGGCCCACGGTCAAGGCACATGTGAGAAAGCAATCAATGAACAACTAAGGTGTTGCAACAGCAACAAAAAACTAATGATTGATGCTTCTCACCTCTCTCTGTTTCTGTCTGTCTGTCCCTATCTATCCCTTAGTTGTTGCAACAGCAACGAAAAACTAATGATTGATGCTTCTCACCTCTCTCTGTTTCTGTCTGTCTGTCCCTATCTATCCCTCTCTCTGACTCTCTCTCTGTTCCTGTAAAAATAATAATAATAATAATAATAATCTGTCATACAAAACACAAGTGTGCAAGGCTTCATAATCAATGATGTTTGCCACAGTATTATCTATAAGAGTAAGAAAGTAGAAACAGCCTATATGTCCACCAAATGGGAATGAGATGGTCACATTCATTAGTCTACACATTCATCTATAGTAGGAAATACCCTACTATCGTTACAAGTTAGATAGATCCATAAAAACAAATGGGAATGTTGTCTAGACTGCTGAGTGAAAAAAGTAAAGGACAATATTATTTATATTAACTTTTAAAAGTCCTATGCTCACTGTTTCCTTGGCTATGTGACTTTTAACAGATACCATGACATATTTGTGCCAATGGCATCATTTGTAAAGGGGGATAACAGTACTGTACTTACCTCACAGGACTGAGAGCACTTAGCATAGAGCTGGCTACATAGTCAATCAATGCTGACTTAATGTTAACTATTCAACTTCCTATGGCACTAACTTAGTGTATCATTTCTACATATTGTCTTAACACTTCATCATCAGTTTGATGTAACAAAGCCAGTATTAAATAAATTTCTGAAGATTCACTATGCTTTGAAGATATCATCTACAGCTTATAAACTCTTGAAACACTATCCTTTGAAGATCTTGTCCACTGCTTATACAGTGTGTCCGTAAAGTCATGGTGCGCTTTTGACCGGTCGACTGGTCAAAAGTGCACCATGACTTTACGGACACACTGTATTTATAAACTCTTGACATTGTATTTTGTGCAGAGAGCCACATAATACAAAATAATAATAATAATAATAATAATAATAATAATAAAGTTTCAAAGCCAAAAAGACATGAGTTGAGAGAAATGCAAGTCTTACGTAGCTGAAAAGCTAATGCTGTGATATTGTTTCAATTTTAAACTTTAACCAATGAATAATCAGCTCATCATGTTCATAGGATAATGAGAAATAAATGGATGAAGCCTTCTGCAGCAGAACATCTGTTAGATCTCTCTCTTTATTGCTAGTCTGATGTCTTTTTATGCAATGATGAAAAAATCCACAAAATATCCAGCTTAGAATATGGAAATTTAATTCACCTTACACTGATTTCCTATTCATGTTAAATTGTTTTAATGTCCTTATTTTTCTATTGATTTTGGTATTATAATTCCTCTTGTGGTGACCAGAACACATCAAGAGTTATTTATTTTAAAAAAAATAAGATTTATTTAGCTTGACCAGGTAGTGCTGAAATGGATAGAGCATTGGCCTGGGATGCTGAGGACACAGGTTCAAACCCCTGAGGTCACCAGCTTGAGCATAGGCTCATCTGGCTTGAGCAAGGGCTCACCAGCGTGAGCGCAGGGTCTCTGGCTTGAGCTGAAAGGTCTCTGGCTTGAGCCCAAGGTCACTGGCTTGAGCAATGGTCACTCGCTCTGCTGTGGATCCCAGTCAAGGCACATATGAGAAAGCAATCAATGAACAAGTAAGGTGCTGCAACAAAGAATTGATGCTTCTCATCTCTCTCCCTTCTTGTCTGTCTGTCCCTCTCTCTACTCTCTCTCACTTAAAAAAATAAAACAAGATTTATTTAAATAAGTTTTCATGAACTAACTGATCTGGACCTTCCTCATCTTATTTCAGTAAACTAAATAGCTGCCTACACATTTATAGGCACCTATAGTAAGACATAAAGCCAGAATGAACCACAGTAAAATTTGAAACACCTTTAGTAAATATAAAATAATTGCCTGACCTATGGTGGCGCAGTGGATAAAGCGCGTTGACCTGGAACGCTGAGGTTGTTGGTTCTAAACCCTGGGCTGGCCTGGTCAAGGCACATATAGGAGGGAGTTGATGCTTCCTACTTCCCCCTTCTCTCTCTCTCTCTCCTCTCTAAAATGAATAAATTTTAAAAAAGAAAAAATAAATAATAATGTTTAAATAAAAATTTTAAAAGCAAAGCTAAGTGGGCCCTGGGCAGTTTGCACAATGGTAGGGCATCAGCCCTGCATGCGGATGGATGTCCTGGGTTTGATTCCCAGTCAGAACACACAGAAGTGACCATTTGCTTCTCCATCCCACCCTCTCCCCCTTTTCTCTCTTTCTCTCTCTCTTCTCTTCCCACAACCATGGTTCAATTGGTTTGAGCAGATCCTCAGGCACTGAGGATGGCTCAGTGGAGCCTCTGGCTCAGGTGCTAAAAGTAGCTCATTTTCCCTTCAGAGGATGGTCCCAGATGGGCAATCTGCCCCACAGGGGGTTGCTGGGTGGATCCCGGTGAGGGTGCATGCTTTATACACAAAGCAAAGCTAGTGTACGAAACAAGTTTTGATATGCACATGCGCGTGCGCGCACACACACACACACACACACACACACGAAACCCTGTCAGAATAAAATCAAACTGAATTTACTATTTCATTTTTAGTAATACAGTACACCAAATAAAACCACCATGGAATAATCTTTTAACAGATCTTTTATTTATTTTTTAAAAGATTTGTATCTATGACTTTTAGAGAGAGGATAGAGAAGATGGGAGGGAGCAGGAAGCATCAGCTCATAGTAGTTGCTTCTCATATGGGCCTTTACCAGGCAAGCTGGGTTTCAAACCGACAACCTCATCATTCCAGGTCGACGTTTTATCTACTGAGCTACCACAGGTTAGGTTTAACAGATCTTTTAAAACATAAAAATAATCTGAACAACAAATAGCTACATACTGCTTTCCCCTTCCATCTTGTTTTTAGTCTACACATGCAATCTACACTCTAAACCTATAATGCCTTGGCTTCATTTTAATGAACTTTGTTTCCAAGGCTAAAATGAAACAATGAGTGAGAATATGGAAAGCTACAACAATGTAAGCCAAATGATTTACCATATATAACTTTTAAAGCACTTAGGAAGGACAGGGACTGAGTGTGGTTCTAAAGATATATGTATCCAGTATGTATGGTGGCTGCAACAAAATAACTTTAATTCAATAAATATTTACTTGGCAGTTAAAACAAAAATTCCAATTGAAGTCTTTGAATTTACATTCTTATCTCTCTACTCAATAGATTTAAGTCCAATAATTATTTTAAGTGTGCTATTAAGTTTGGGAAACACAAACATTCAGCAAATCAGATGCTCTATTTTTGGCAAATTTGCAAAGTTAACCCTGCCCTTGACAAAAATGCTAGTAGTGGAGTCACTACATTTTTTGTTATCCAACAGGTAGATGTAGATTTCAGTTGGCTTTTCACGCTCTACAAGTCAATCATCACTCCCAGACCTCATACATGTCCTATTTGACAGACTATCTAAATTATATGTTATGCTTCCATCTGTCAAATGCCAAATAACTTAATTATTAGGGGTAGAAATCTATTGTTTTATTAGTTGTTTGATGCTGTTGTTTTCAATCCACTGCTACATATCTAACCAGGGAAATAAAAATAAGTCTGATAAAGCCAATCTTAGCCACCATGACTGATAAATCTTAACCACTCATATCATCTGAATTAATTCTGACCCTTGACCCTAACTTAACTTTTTCATGATCGTGTAAACCCAACACAGGGCATATCTAACTCAGTTCAACAAATTGGTACTAATGAATTTATAAAATCAATAAAACTTTAAGTGAAACCCAGAACTCGAGAGCCCTAATTTTTTAAAAGGTACTCAACCTCACTAATCATCAGAGAAATGGAAATCAAAAGCACGAAATACCACCTACCATGTGTTAGAACAGCAATGATCAAAAAGACAAGAAATAACAGGTGTTGGTGGGGATGTGGGGAAAAGGGAATTGTGCACTACTGGTGAGGATGTAAATTGTTGCAGCCACTGTAAAAATCAGTATGGAGGTTTCTCCAAAAATTAAAAATAGAACTACCATATGAGCTAGCAATTCAACTTCTGAGTGTTTTTCCACAGAAGATGAAAACACTAACTCAAAAAGATATCTACACCCCCATGTTCATTGCAACATTATTTACAATAGCCAAGACATGGAAGCAACTTATGTGTCCATCAATGGATGAATGGATAAAGACAATGTGCTACACGCACACGCACACACACACACGTGTATACACACACATGCGCGTGTATACACACACACACATATACACACACTCTCACTGTAATATTAATCAGCCATAAAAAAAGAAACCCTGCTACTTGTGACAACATGGATGAACCCTGAGGGCATTATGCTAAGTAAAATAAGTTAAGAGACATGCCATATGATCTCACTTATAGACTCTTAAAAAAAACAACTCATAGATACAGAGTACAGATTGGTGGGTGCCAGAGGCAAGGGTGAGGGATGGACAAAATGGGTGAAGGGGTCAGAATGTACAAGTCCTGGGATGTAAAGTAAAGTACAGTATGGTAACCATAGTTAACAATACTATAATTATACATTTGAAAATTGCTAAGAAAGTAAGTCTTAAAAGTTCTCATCACAGGAAAAAAAATGTAACCGTGTGGTGATGGATGTTAAAACATTGTTGTAATCATTTTGCAACATAAACATTCATCAAATCATTATACTGTATACCTTGTACTAATCACAATGTTATATGTTAATCATATCTAAATTTTTAAGGAAAATTTTGAGTCAATATTTTAAGTGTTACTTTAGACTAACAATGAGAAAATTTTAAGTAAAATACAGCACAAGTGTACAATTTACATACTAGAGGAACGATTCAGAAATGTTTTTCCTCCCAAAGTTCGACAAGGTATTTTATTCACTTTGATGAGCTAATGCATCTAAAGAATAAAATGTATATATACTCCAGCCACATTTTTGTAGAAGGTGGTATGAAACTAGTTCCTTTTATAAAAGTACGAAAGTAGTGTGGTGTTAGTACAAGAAAAGACACATAGATCAATAAAGTAGAATAAGATTGAAATACAAATCCATTTATATGACAGCATAGTTTGTGATAAAATGGCAGCATGTATCAGTTGAGAAAGGATGAACAAATAAACAGTATGTAAGACATGGCCATCCATTTTAGGAGCAGGGAATTATATCCTCACTTTATGTTGCCACATAAAACAATTCCAGGTAAATTAAAAGAGAAAAACAAGATTCCAAACAAATTAAAGAAAAACATGAGACTCCTTTCATCACCATTATTCCTCCCTTTACCCTCTTCTAACCCCGCCCCTTTTCCTCTTTGGTCACCATACTGTTGTCTGTGTCTCAGTGTTTTCTTTCTTTCTTTGCTTAATCCCACATAATACAATATACAGATCATGTATTATAGAACTGTATACCTGAAACCTATATAATTTTATTAATCAATGTCACCACAATAATTTCAATAAAAAAATGTTAAATGAATGTAACAGCTAAAACAATAAACATTTTAGCCTGACCAGGCGGTGGTCCAGTGGATAGAGCGTCAGACTGGTATGCGGAAGACCCAGGTTCGAGACCCCGAGCTCGTCAGCTTGAGCACGGGCCCATCTGGCTTGAGCAAAAGCTCTCCAGCTTTAGCCTGACCTGTGGTGGCGCAGTGGATAAAGCGTCGACCTGGGAACACTGAGGTCGCCAGTTCAAACCCTGCACTGGTCTGGTCAAGGCACATATGGGAGTTGATGCTTCCAGCTCCTCCCCCCTTTCTCTCTTTCTCTCTCTCTCTCACTCTGTGTCTCCTCTCTAAAATGAATAAAATAAAAAAAGAAATTAAAAATAAATAAAATTTAAAATTTAAAAAAAAAAAAAAAGCTCTCCAGCTTGGACCCAAGGTCGCTGGCTCCAGCAAGGGGTGGCTCAGTCTGCTGAAGGCCAGCGGTCAAGGCACATGTGAGAAAGCAATCAATGAACAACTATGGTGTTGCAAAAGCAACAAAATAATAATGATTAATGCTTCTCATCTCTCTCCGTTCCTGTCTGTCTGTCCCTATCTATCCCTCTCTCTGACTCTCTCTCTGTCCCTATAAAAAAATAAATACATTAAAATTAAGAATAAACATTTTAAAAGAAAACAGAAAAACATTTTCCATACCTTGTGTTAGGCAAAATTTTCTTAGACTAAAGCTTCTACCCATCTTTTATTTCTTTTTTGGATGAAAAGCAGAACCCATCACAGAAAAAAAAACTAGACATCATCAAAATTCAAAACTTTTGTCCTTTAAAAGACATCATTAAGAAAATAAATAGTCGCTTGACCAGCTGGTGGCACAGTGGATAGAACATTGTACTGGAATGCGGAGAACCCAGTTTCGCAATCCCAAGGTCATTAGGCTTGAGCGGAAGCTCATCTGGCTTGAGTACAGGCTCACCAGTTTGAGCATGAAGTTGCTGGCTTTAACGTGGCATCATACATATGACCCCATGGTCGCTGGCTTGAGCAAGGGGTCACTCACTCTGCTGTAGCACTCCGGTCAAGGCACATATTAGAAAGCAATCAATGAAAATACTAAGGTGCCACAACAAAAAATTGATGCTTCTCATCTCTCTTCCTTCCTTTCTGTCCCTATCTGTCCATCTCTCTGTCTCTCTCTTTCACAAATAAATAAATAAATAGTCAAGTAACAGGCTGGAGGAAATATTTGCCAAACACAGATCTGATAAAAAATTTGTATCATACTGTGTAAAGAAGGCTTACAACTGAATCATAAAAAAACCAAACAACCCAATCAAATAATGGGCGAAAGAAACGAATAGACACTTCATCAAATAAAGTACATGAATAGTTGATAAGCACACACAAAAATCTCAATACCATTCATCATTAGAGAAATGCCAATTAAAACCACAATAATATACCATTTCATACCCACCAGAGTAACCATTATGCATAAGACACCAGTAACAAATGTTGGCAAGGATGTGGAGAAATTGAAACCCTCGCTGCTGCTGCTGCTGCTGCTGCTGCTGCTGTACATAGCTGTTTACATTGCTGATGCAAATGTAAATGGCACTGCCCTGTGGAAAACAGTGGCAGTTTCTCAAAAGTTAAATGTAAAACTGTCTTACAAACCAACAATTCTACTTCTGAGTAAATATGTGAAATAAAACTATACATCACACAAACTTGCATGTGAATGTTCACAGCAGCATTATTCATAATAGCTCCAAACTGGAAATAACTTAAATGTTCATCATCTGGTGAACAAATAGACAAAATGTGTTATAGATATACAATGGAATACTATTCAGCATTAAAAGCTAATGAACTACTAAAAAAAAAAAAAAGCCCATTAGAATATAGTACTATTGACATAACCTTGGGATAGCATAGAGTTCTTTAAACAAGGAAGCCATAAAATAGATACATTTGACTACAAAAACATTTAAAACTTCTGATTGGCAAAAACAACTTTAAAAGCCAAGCTACAGACTAGAAGAAAATAATTCCAGCCTATATAATAGACTAAGGAGTAATAGCTATAATCACAGAAAGCACCTATAAATCAATATAGAAAAATACCAAACCTAATAGGGAAAAAAGTATGAACAGAATTCTACAGAAGAAATGCAAGTGACAAATTATATGATAATATATTCAACATCAACAGCTACAATGAGTTATTTTTCCATCAGATTGGCAAAAATAAAAGCTTAATAATATCCAATGTGAGAGAAGATATGGAGAAATGGATATTGTCATTACCAGTTTAAAAGCACAAATGGATACAATCCTTTTAGAGAGAAACTTTATTTTTTTAATTTTTATTTTCTTAAGTGAGAAGCTGGGAGGCAGAAAGACTCCCACATGCGCCCGACTAGAATCCACCTAGCAAGCCCACTAGGGGGTGATGCTCTGCCCATCTAGAGCTGTTGCTATGTTTCTGGACAACCAAGCTATTTTAGCACCTGAGGCCAGGCCATGGAGCCATCCTCAGTGCCTGGAACCAACTTGCTCATTCAAGACATGGCAGCGGGAGGAGGGGGAAAGGGAGGGGGAGAGGGAGGAGGAGGAGGAGGAGGAGAGACAGACAGAGAGAGACAGAGAGAGAAAGGGGAGGGGTGGAGAAGCAGATGGTCGCTTTTCCTGTGTGACCTGACTGGTAATTGAACCTGGGACGTCCATACACCAGGCTGATGCTCTACCACTGGGCCAACCAGCCAAGGCCAGAGAAATTTTATTCTATCAAAAAATTTGCCTGACCAGTGGTGCAGTGGATAGAGTGTCGGACTGGGATGCGGAAGACCCAGGTTCGAGACCCCAAGCTTGCCAGCTTGAGCGCAGGCCCATCTGGCTTGAGCAAAAGCTCACCAGCTTGGACCCAAAGTCGCTGGCTCCAGCAAGGGGTTGCTCGGTCTGCTGAAGGCCCGCGGTCAAGGCACATGTGAGAAAGCAATCAAAGAACTAAGGTATCGCAACAGCAACAAAAAATTAATGATTGATGCTTCTCACCTCTCTCCGTTCTCGTCTGTCTGTCCCTATCTATCCTTCTCTCTGACTCTCTCTCTGTCCCTGTAAAAAAATTAAAAAAATACAAAAATAATTTATTTGCATTCTTTATAACCCAGCAATTCCATTTTCAATATCGATTTCAGAAAAATACTTAAAGAAAATAAGTAAGTAGCATAACAATTTCAGAGAGATTAACTTGTTCTCACCTCCAAAGCATACACAGAGAAACACCCCCAAATGTGCGAAGTCCAAGAGCCTAAATGTATGCTTGGACAAGGTCTGTACTAGGTAAAACAAGAAAACCTCAATATCAATCAATAAATTAAGGCACATCCATAATATGAGAGTTTAAAAAAAATGAGAATTTAATAGTTACAGAGCTTATAATGGGGGATGTAAGGCCAGGTGCCGTGGCCATACAGATTGGCATTGAATTCAGGCAAATGGTAAAGGAACTGTGGAGCTGGAGGATGGTGGGCCATTCCAGTTTATTGGAGGCTCACAGAGGCAGGCAACCCAAAAGAAGAAAGAAAAAGAAAAGTTACAAAGGGAAAGGAAAACCTGCTTTTTGTAGTGGAGGGTAAAGGATCAGGAAACCAACCGCACCTCTCAGTGGTGGTGGTTGGGCGGGGGTGGGGGGTGGGGGGGGTATCTGATCCTATCGCCCCTGAGGAGAATCACTTACACCCTTACAACAGTGCTGTTACGAGCTCCTGCACTAATTGCACAAAGGGCTTGCAGCCAGTAAACCTGTGAACAAGCCTAACACAGCTGTTTTCCCCACAGAGGTGATGAAAAGGTTTGTGTATAAATAATAGTTCAAGCTTGTGAATGTATAAAATATACTCAAACATACACAAAACTGCATATTTCAGATATGTATATATTTGTGCAAATACCTTTAAAATAGTCTGGAAGTATACACCCAAATCCCCACTAGTTGTTACCTCCAGGGCAGGGAGATTCAGGGAAAAGGCAAAAGAAATTTTACTTTATCTACATTGCATAAAATTTTTATAATTTTGTATGTGTACTTCTATGATTTAAATTTTCATTTTAAGAAAAATGCATTCATTGACAAGAAAAGTTATTTATTCATTCTCAACAAATATGTAGTAGAAATCTACTACGTGTCAGACCCTACCAAAATATTAGAGATACGTATTGGTGAACAAAACTGGCCAGTCTCTGCCCTCGTGAAACTTGTATTTTAGTGGTGTTGGACAAATGAATTTGTAAAATATGATTTCTGAGTTTGCTCACTTTTATTGTTAAAAATGGCGCTGCTGGGTAAAACTGCTAATTACCTTCCTGCTTGAGAAGGGCCATTGTTATGCTAATATTGGTGGAGGGGGGGTTTCGCGCCAAAAGTTTTAAGAGCAGAGAAGGAGAAGAAGGAGGAAGCCATTTTTGCAGAGTGAGAGGAGAGAGAAGGTAGAATGCTAAAGGAAGAAAGAAGCCAAGATGACAGGTTACTAAAGGAGAAGCCAGTTTGTGCAGAGAGGAGAAAGGAGAAGGTGTGCAGATGGGGAACCAGAGGTGACTGAGCTGGGGAGGGGCTTTGATTCTAGGTAAACCCGATGTGTCAGTAGCTCTGTGAGCTCTGAATGAGTGAGTTTTGGAGCCCTGTGTGTTTTTACTTGCCTGCCAGTGTGAGGTTAGAATAAAGGAATGGTCCGCCAGTTTTGGGCTCCACTGTTTCTTTACTGTCTACGCAAATCTAATGGGAACCTGCATGTGTATGGCCACAATGGCAGTGGCTACTGGCCTTACAAGTGGGAAGGAGAAAAAATACAGTACTTACTCTAAATGTAGTAAGGGATAGAGCTGGGCCAGGGTGATGGCATGGGTTGGAAGTTATAGACAAAGACTTGAAAGAAATTATGGAAGGAAAAAGCATGCCAGGCAGAGGGAAGCACTAGCATAAAGGCCCTAGTAAGGCCAGTAGCTGCTGTCATTGTCGTAGCCATGCAGTTTCTCGCTGAATTCAAGCAGACAGTAAAATAACTGTGGAGCTAGAAAATGGTGGGCCATTCCATTTATTATATTCTCATAAGGGCAGATGAGCCAACAGGCAGGGAAAACTGCTTCCCTCTCCTCAGGGCTCCCAAGTACAGACTCTGTCTCTCCTGTTCCACAACCCAGACTCATTCTCTGGACTCACCCTCCGGACCCAAAGCCCCCCACCCCCACCCCCCGCCACCAACCTCAGCACTCCCCAGACAAACAGGCCAGGCCGCCATCTCAGGGCTCCCAAGCACCTCAGTAAACCCCCACCTTGCCCATCCCCAGCAAAACAGGCTAGGAGAAAAAAACCTCTTCTCCAGCAAACAATAGCAAACAGTGGCTCCTCCCAAGCAGGAAGGCAGTCTGTAATTTGCAATCTGCTACTCTGAGGGCAAGCACCAAAAGCCTTCCACAAACTACACATACAGGCAGGGCATTATACCATGCCAATGCTCCAATTAGGCAAAATATAAGCGAGCAAACCTAACATATATGAAACACACTGGTTTGCCCAACAGCCCTAAAGAGAGAGCATGTAACTGTGTTCTACAAATAACAAGGAGGCCAGAGTAGGAGAGGACACATAAGCAAGCAAAGGAGTTAGAGTAGGAGGAGATGAAGCAAGAAAGATGTCAAACTCACACTACTTGCTTACCATGCTCTAAGTCCTCTTTGTGAACATCCCATACCTACAGCCCTTGATGAACTAGGATATTTACCAGGTGACCCTACTCCTCTGGGGCTGATAAAACATAAAGCAATGTTGATGGAAATGTAAAATGGTGCAATCATTTGGAAGCCAATCTGACAGTACCTCAAAATGTTAAACAGTTATCATATGACCCAACAATTCTACTACTTGGTATATAAACAACAGAAATGTAAACATATGTCCACATAAAAACTAGCACATGAACGTTCTTAACAGCATTATTTTTATTTATTTATTCATTTATTTATTTATTTTACAAGGGGGAGGGGGAGAGAGAGAGGAAGGAAGAGAGATGGGAAGCATCAACTCATAGTTGTGGCACATTAGTTGTTCATTGATTGCTTTCTCATATGTGCCTTGACCAGGGGGCTCCAGATGAGCCAGTGACCCTTGCTCAAGCCAGTGACCTTGGGCTTCAAAATAGCAACCTTTGGGCTCAAGCCAGCAAACATGAGATCATGTCTCTGATCCCAAGCACAAGCCAGTGACTCCGCATTCAAGCTGAAGACCTCAGGATTTTGAACCTGGTCCAAGAGTTGCAGTGTGAGGTAAAGGCTGAGTACCAATGGCACCTGGAACTGGAGCAATCTCTGGACAAAGAGCTATGGGTTCATGAGTTACAGTTTGCTCTGGAAGCTGAACGCTGGCAGCAACGGCTGTTGGAAAAACAACTGCGGGATCAGGAGCTCGAGAGTCAGAAGTCACAGAAGCTTAAGCAGGTGCGGAAAATGGAGCAGCATTCCTGCTAATGGAGTGGCTCTGAGTCAGAAGGAGCAGGCATTTCTGACTCTCCTGAGGGAGAAGCTGCAACTGCCATCCACAGACTCAAAGCTTGGCTGGTGATCGCCTAGAAGCAATCAGACCAAAGACCCAGCAGCCAAGAGTGCCTCAGGGACAGCCACAGCCCCCTCCACAGGTAGTGGAGCACTCTGTGGTCTGGCCCTACACCTGGAAGGGCTGATGGAGTTGGGGGTGAAATTCATGCAGAAACCCACTAAGCCCCTGGCAGCCTGCTTGGTGCAGCTGCAGAACAAGGGTTGGATGGCATCATGCTCTCCAAAACAGAGATGGACCATAAGGCTGTGAGGGCTGCTGCCCATGCTGGCACCCCCCAACTCCACCCCCACCCCGACTAACAAGAGAAACGGGCCTGTGAAAGTTACCTGAACACAGATGTGGGTAAATCTGATTACAGGCAGGGCAGATAGAGAGAAACTTGACGGCAAGCCTAATAGTCTTGCTGGAACTTTGGCGGCAGCTTGAGTCAGAACATGGGTTCCAGCTGCTGAAAAAGTGGGGAAGCAGGTGGCCTGGACCTCAGCCAGGGAAATGGCTGGCGTTCAGATTGCAGGATCCCCAAGACCTGTTGTCCCAGTTTGAATAGGGGGAAGTGTGAGGGACCCATCCGACAGGACTGGGCAGCGGCCAGAGGCCCCATGTGAAATTGGCAATCCACTGGTCCCCTTCTAATGTGCAGCAGGTGCTGGCATTAGAAGGTAATAGGTTTTTTTGTTTTGTTTTGTTTTTTACAGCAGCAGCAGGTAAGAGAACTGTTAAGGCACAGGCCTTGAATATGTTTTACCTCTCCAGGCCCTGTGAGCTTGAGCTTGTTGAGCGGTTTGGATGGGGCTTGTGGCAATGGACAGCACACTGTGGAAAGGTGCTGAGGTCTGTTAATAAAGAGCTGTATGGCTAGTTGCCTGTAGTGGACCTTTACCTTGATGATTTGTACAGACAGCTGGGCTGTCTATCATAGACTGACTCTTGGACAGCAACCAGAGGTGGGCACTGGCTCCCTTGATGGATGGGCATGTTTCTCATGGACAGTACTGTGAGAAACCCTGATGGGGGGCCCGTGGCACCTGTGGAGGCCCTCCTGCACTGGTCCTCATCCAGCTGCAGAGGTGCACCAAAGGCACTTTACAGTTTCCATGGACACATCCCTGGACTATACAGGCCCTCTTACCTCCCATGGGGTAGGGAGTTAGAGGGGTCCTCCAGGTCACATCCTGGGCAAAGTGCTCAGGGAGACATTGTGAAGGACACCGTTGTAATTGCTGTAATTACTGTGTAACTTTTGCTGTTGCTGTAGTCTGTTTCCTGTCATGTAGGTCAGTGATGGGCAATCTTTTGAGCTTGGTTGTCAAAATTCGCCAAAAAAAAAACGAGCATAACTCGGGTGGTGTGTCACTTCGAGAAAAAACACCATAATTTTGATATTTATAGTTTAAATAACAAAAATGTTTTGCTCTACAGACCTCTGGCACAGAGTGTCTACACTGCAGCAAATGTTTTATCCTCAGCTACTGCACCTGGCCGTGCAGGAGCCAAGGATGAAACGTCCTTCTCGGCATGCGGCCCCATACTTCTCTGGTATGCGGCCGCGTGTCATCAAAAATGGCTACGCGTGTCAGTGCTGACACGCATGTCATAAGTTCGCCATCACTGATATAGATTGTGAAGCAAGCAACCCTAAAGGGGTGAAATATGGGGTAACTGTGTTAGGTTACCAGCTGCAAGCATTTTGCCTGATTGCATGTGAGTGCGTAGCAGTGCCATGTGTGTATAGCCTGTATAAGGCTACAGGTACTTGCACTCAGAGAGATGGGGGATTGTGGATGGCGGGTTGCCTGCCCGCCACTGTGAGGGGCCATATTGCTGTTTATTTGCCTGAGAGGTGGTTTCCCCTGCCTGTGTGCTTGTCTGCTGTTATGAGACTTTATTAAACAGAATGGCCCTATGCTTTCCGGCTCCACAGTTTCTCTACCATTTGCCCGAATCCAATGTGAACCTGCCTGGCCTTGTCCACTGGTGTTGCACCTTCCTAGCGAGTTATATATTATAGCACACATTTTTAAAAATTAAAGTACATTTCTTTATTAATTATTTAATGGAGTAAAATGACATTGAGTTCAGAGAATTAAGAGGCTAAAAAAAAATCAGTTTGATAAACATCTATCATCAAAAATCTGAGAATCAGATGGAAAGTATATAAACAAAGCCTTGGCACATGTAATATTGGTGGCCAAAGCCAGGCAGGTCCACATTGGATTTGGGCAGATGGTAGAAAAACTGTGGAGCTGGAAAGCGTTGGGACATTCCGTTTAATAAAGTCTTACAATGGCGGACTAGCACACATAGTGGAAACCATCTCTCAAGCAAACAAACCACAGAATGGCCCCTCACAGTGGCAGGCAGGCAATCTGCCCTCCCAGAATCCCTCTGAGTACAAGAGCCATATCCTTATATAGGCCATACTAAGGTGACCAATCGTCCTCCTTTAGGGAGGACAGTCCTTCTTTTGTAAGTTCTGTCCTTCCTTGAAAAGTGTCCTCCTACATGTCCTCCTTTTTATTTATTTTTTATTTTTATTTATTTAATTTTTTTGTGGCAGAGACAGAGTCAGAGAAAGGGACAGATAGGAACAGACAGACAGGAAGGAAGGAAGAGAGATGAGAAACATCAATTCTTTGTTGCGGTTCCTTAGCTGTTCATTGATTGATTTCTCATATGTGCCTTGACCAAGGGGCTACAGCAGACTGAGTGACCCCTTGCTCAAGCCAGCAACCTTGGGCTTTAAGCCAGCGACCTTTGGGCTCAAGCCAGTAACCATAGGGTCATATGTATGGTCCCATTCCATGCTCATGCCAGCAACCCTGTGCCCAAGCTGGTGATGCTGGTGAGCCCATGCTCAAGCTGGATGAGCCTTTGCTCAAGCCAGTAACCTCAGGGTTTCGAACCTGGGTCCTCTGCATCCCAGTCCAATGCTCTATCCACTGTGCTACCACCTGGTCAGGTGACATAGGTATTTTTAAAGATTTATTTCAGACTTTAAAGATTCCTGAACTATAATCACATGTGCTGTACAATTAATTAACTGAAATCTTAAAAACAATTTAAGGCCCCCAAAATATCTGAATGCCAGCTGTAAATGCCAAGGACCTTCAGATAAGCTACTACCCCTCCAAATCACTATAAGCACCTATATAGCATGCTCAGATAAACATGAGTCCCTCAGGAACATCTCCCAATTCTGGGGTAATGGGCTGCCGCAAAACATTGGGCCATCATGTCACATCCACACCTAAGAAATATGCTGAACACTTAATAGCAATGATACAAGGAACAAGTATAAGCTATTTAGAAGGGAAAAAGCTCTTCAGTAAGGTTTTAAAATAAGAGCTTCCAGAAAAGGGATAATCTCTGGTTATTACAAGAGACATACTGCAACACAGGTTAAATCTGTAAACAATTGAGTGCAAAAAGTTAAATAGATATAAGGGAAAAAACCTAAATTATGCTAATTAGAAACCTAATTAAACTCATATGCAAGATGTAAAACTAAAACCATAATTGGCAGAACAACAGGGTACTTAACCTGTTATTCTAGAGCTCAGCAGGATGCTTGGCAGTCTTTTGTTTGGCCAGTATTAGAACTTAGTTGCAGCTTGTTACTTGCTTTTGTAGATTTCAATACCCACATCTATTAATCTATATAGTAAACATCCTCTGAAAACCAGAAGTGCCTACATTAAATATATAAATAAATAAAATTTTGGTAAAATCTCTATACCTTTTAAACAAACAAACAAAACCCAATGCCTCCTCTTTTCTATTCTTTTTAAAAGTTATTTTAATTTTTATTTTACAGAGAGAGGAGGGAGGGGAGAATAGCGCAAACAGTATTAACTCAGTTGCTTCCCTTTAGTTGTTCATTGATTGACTGTCGTATGTGCCTTGACCAGGCAAGCCCAGGGTCTTGGACCAGCGACCTCAGCATTCCAGGTCAACATTTTACCCACTATGTCACCAGGCCTCTTTTCTATTCTTTCCCTAAAAGCAACGATTTTTTCTTACCATTAATTAAGGAAAATTAAATACAATAGTACAAAGGTTGCCAATTTTCTAAGGTCAGCACTTACCAATTCCACTTTCTAGCATATAATACAAATCTACATAATTTTTAATCCTTAATAATTCTGGCTATACTACACTAATTTTCATGTTTTATTTAAAATATTATTTTTACAAAATATAAAACTTCTTTCAGTCTTGGACAAAACTATAATTGAAACAGAGACAGGTGCCTGAAGTCATCCAAACAAGTTGACAGAAATTCAAAACTCCGTTATTTGCAAATAAAAAACGGCCTGAAGCTACTAACTCATTATTAATGCCTCAAAGCAATAAAATGTCCAGCACAACCTATGAAAACTGTTCTGTCTTGCATTCCAAAGGATAGTTGTCTTTTAGAATCTGGGTGGGGTAGAGAAAACAGGTTATTTTATTGTATGGAAGCTGTTCATCAAATAAATGAGCTAGTTGTTTAAAACACAACCACTCAGGGAAAACCTCATCGTAAAGATAACTCAAAGCACATACTCTCCATCACGTTTTACCTCAGTATTTTCTCACAAGATGTGAGATTTAAACACAGTATTATTCCCTATTAAGGTATGAAAGAGAACTTGGTTCAATTCTTTAAATTCTCAGAAAATTCCTTCTAAATGATAATTTGAAGACTATCACAAACTTAGCCATATCAAGTTTGGAATTTCATGGCCTACAGTCAGATGATAGGACATTCAGTCAGTCCTTGCTGACTTGGAAACCAAAACCCAAAGCCTGAAAAAGCTTAATGTCAAATCTAACAATGAAAAAACTATAAGCTTACTTCAGACTCCTCTCAAACCCTGGCTGAATAGCTCAGTTGGTTAGAACTTCGTTCCAAAATGCAGAGGTTGCTGGACTGATCCCCAGACAGGGCACATACAGGAACAGCTCTATGTTCCTGTCTCACTTTCTCTCTCTCTCCCCCCTTCCTCATCTCTAAAAATAATTTTTTTAAAAAATGTTTTTTAATGATGGGAAGTTGAGAATGAGAGAATTCTGTACAAACTGACCTTGCTAACACTCTTTCTTAATACCTTAAAAAAAAAGATTCCCTCTGAAAAAAACTTTAAAAAAATTAATAAGCCATTCAAATACATCTACCACTCTTGACTTAATCTTTAACAAAATGTCAAACAAATTCAGATTGCCAGTTAGACTTCAAAGAGCCACCTTAATGAAAATGTCTTATCAAGAAAGAAGGGAAGTGTTTCCAAATCAACAAATACTATGATGAGAACTTTTACAACATGGATTTTGGTCTTGGTAATTCAGACCTTATCATAAACTTTGTGAAACAAGTGAATAACCCTAACGTATAAGCATTACTACTGTGGGTGCCCGGTAAACCCTGCAAGTTTGGAGGGATACTGATGGAGTGGGGAAAAGTGTAAAGAGAATAAAGTAATTTTTCCACTTCATTCTAATGATGAATGATAAAATTCAAAATATAAACACTTTTCCTTTTGCTCATCCCCCCCCCCATACTGAAATACTTGATACATCGCAGTCTCATTTTCAAACATTTGCGTGGTGCTGTCAGGAGCTATACCTAGCCCTGCACTTTTACATACATTAAGTCAACTGCCTGGATGGTTTTTAAAAATGTTTCGTTGTTTCACCTGACCAGGCGGTGGCGCAGTGGATAGAGTGTTGGACTGAGATATGGAAGACCCAAGTTCGAGAACCCTAGGTTGCCAGATTGAGCAAGGGCTCGCCAGCTTGGACCCAAGGTCCCTGGCCCCAGCAAGGGGTTGCTCGGTCTGCTGTCAAGGCACATGTGAGAAAGCAATCAATGAACAACTAAGGTGTCGCAATAGCAATGAAAAACTAATGATTGATGCTTCTCATTTCTCTCTGTTCCTGTCTATCTGCCCCTACCTATCCCTCTCTCTGACTCTCTTTCTGTCCCTGCAAAAAAAAAAAAAAATGTTTGTTTGTTTCACTAAATAACTGAGATTGGTGAATCTGACAGTTAGAAGGAACTTTAACAGGTCACATCTAGTCCAGTGGTCCTCATCATTTTTTGGTTATATGCCATTCTGATGCCCAGCATTTCCACAAATAACATCTCTCCGTTAACCTACGGTGGGTGCTTCTCTAGCAAGTTCTTCCCAACCCAGGAGGAGAAAGTTGTTGAGACTGCATTCAAACTCCATCCTGAGGAGAAAGTTGTTGAGACTGCGTTCAAACACCATCCTGAGGAGAAAGTTGTTGAAACTGCATTCAAACACCATCAATGACACAGGGTCAGAAAACTCAAGAATACCGTCCTGGACAATCTATTCTACTCTAAGCAGCAAAACCCCAAAGTCTGTTCTTAAACTACCTCCAAGTCAGGATGGCTTCTACCCACTGGTGTGGCCTACTCAGAACGACTCTGCGCCTTCACTCACACAAGAGCCCTTCACACAGCTGAGAGAACAGTCCTTCACTGGACAGGTCCTGAGTTCAGAGAAAGACCATACAGTCTTCCTCTGAAACACATTTCAGTGTATCTGTATTCCAGCAGAACACAAAGGAATAAATTAAAACTTAAATGATTTTGATTTAACTTTAAACAGTACACTACTTAGGTGACCAGGCAAAATATTTCAAATCTAAGTTTGCTCAGTTAATTAGACTTAATTTGTAAATTTGTTGTTAGTTGTTACTAATTAGTTATTGGATACTAATTAGACTTTGGTAACAAGCCTTGATGGAACAAAGAACTATTCCTTTCCCAACATGTTTCTTTAAATTTTACCAATCACCAGAACTAAATAGACATTTTTCCAAAGACACACAAATAGCCAGTTGGTACATGAAATCTTGCAACTGTTAGAATGACTATTACCTAAAAGACAAGCAGTAACAAGTGCTGGCAAGGATGTAGAGAAAAGGGAACCATTCTGCACCGTTGGTGGGAATGTAAATTGGTGCAGCCACTATGGAAAACAGTATGGAGGTTCCTAAAATATTAAAAATAAAGCTACCATATGGTACAGCAATTCCACTTCTGAACCATTTATCCAAAGAAAACAAAATCAATACCTTGAAAAGATATCTGCACCTCCAAGTTAATTAAAGGATTATTTACAATAGGCAAGATGTGAAAACAATCTACCTGTCCATCAGGGATGAAAAAAAAAATGTGGTATGTACATACATACAATGGAATATGCAGCAATAACAAAGGAAATCCTAGGACAACATGGATGAACCTTGACAGTGTTATGCTATGTGAATTAAGTCAGAGAGAGACAAATACTGTATGATCTCATTTATATGCTGATTCTAAAAAACTGAACATAAAGATACAGAGAATAAATTGGCAGTGCCAGAGGCATGGGGTGAGAGTTGGAGGAAATGGGTGAAGATAGTCAAAAGGTAAAAATTTCCAGTTATAAATTCTTGAAATATAATATACAGCATAGTGATTATAGTTAACTATACTGAAACTTGCTGAGAATAAATCTTAAAAGTTCTTATCACACCTGACCTATGGTGGCACGGCGGGATAAAACGTCGACCTGGAACACCTGAGGTGGCCAGTTCAAAACCCTGGGCTTGCCTGATAAAGGTACACATTAGAGTTGATGCTTCCTGCTCCTCCCCATTCTCTCTCTCTCTCTCTCTCTCTTACTCCCTCCCTCTCTCTCCTCTCTGAAAATTGAATAAATAAAGTAAAAAAAAAAAAGTTCTCACCACAAGAAAAAAAAATTATAACTACATGAGATAATAGATGTTAATTAAATTTATTGTGGTCATTTTTTTTTGCAATATATGTATATCAAATCAGTATGTTATACACCTTGGACTAATACAATATAACTGTATATATTAGTTTTATCTCCATAAAACTAGAAAAATTATTTTGATGTTGATATCCAGTTACTCTTAAACTCAGGAACTTTGTTATTTTCTCTCTCTAGCCCCTGGTCCAAATAGAGACTCAATAAATGTTTGAAAGAAAGAAAGAAGGAATAAGAACCTAACTCTAAAGCTCAGAGATTTGTTTGCATGAGAAAGGAAAATCTATGCAAGTAAAGATAATGCCAGGTAGTAAACAAACAGGCTAGTGGCATATGTCAAGACTTAGAGCAAATATTGGAAAATTAAGTCTCAAGGACCAATTTTAGCCACTGGTGTTCAGAAGTTTAAGACACCAACTTAATCATTATAATTGGGAAAAACGGCAAAGATCTACTGACAGTAAGTTCCCCAATTAAAAACATCAACTTACATACAACTCGTACTTACCCATGGAGCACCATAAGGGCTATGCTATTTGTAACTAACTGCAGTTGGACATCAGTGAAAATATCATAGAGTTACTCAACTCCCATGGCAAAAAGAAAAAAAAAAAAACAATGAAGACCTTACAGAGCTAGAGCAGGAGATGATAGCATTTAGGGAAGAAAATGGGGACCCAGAAACGCCAGAACCAAAAAAGTTTTCTATAAAAGTGTTAGCTGATGCTTTTTGTCTCATTGAAGCAGGAATGGCAAAGGTAGAGGAGCAAGGTCCTGATACAGAGACGTTCACCAAAGTTTACTGCACAGTTTCCAAAGGCCTGAGATGCTACAGGGCCGTTTATGATGAGAAGAAAAGCTCTGTACAAACCGTCCTAGATGCCTCCTTCAGGAAACTGACTCCCGCAGCAGAGTCAACCCTGACTCTAACACCAGTCCCATCCTCTCCAACAAGTCCATCTCCGCATCATCCAAGATTGTTCAAGGTTGTATTTGAAAATGTTTAAGTATTTATATGCACAGAAAGGTAAAAATAAATACTATATTAAGACAAACATCTAGGTTGCATTTAATAGGTAAATGTACCTATTTCAACTTACATACAAATTCAACTAAAGAACGAACCTACAGAACCAGTCTCGTTTGTAACCTGGGGACTCCCTGTATTGGAACCTTATTACTAGGGTCAAAAAGACTCAATCAATCATAAGACTGACCTTGAAGTTGCATTTGTGAGTTACTGCCACACTTGAGCAATTCATACATGTAGCTCCTTTAGGATGAAGATTAGTCTGAGTCTGGGTAAAAGCTGGCTCTCTTGGCAGGATTTCAGTGATTTCAGTAAGCATGGAGGTTAACTGGGGAAGCAGAGAGCTGGATGGAAATGACAAAGGTGAGAGAAGGAAAGAAGCCTATTTCTCAAGTGATCTAAGTTAGTTGCAATTTGGTTTATGATTGTTTTTAAATTTTCAGATTTCCAAGTGTGAGTCTACCTTTCCAAAAGAGACAGAGAAAGAAATCTACCAATCATTTCGTAAAAGCAGAGCAACTTTCAGGAGAAAGGGAAATCATAGCTAGATCAACACACCTACAACAAGAAGAGAAAAATAACACATTTCCAAGCAGAATTAAATTCTTCCACTTCAAAATTACCAGAGTGGTTTGTGGGACCTTCAGGAAGGGCACTTTGGCCTACCCAAGCCTCAGGGACTGACCCTGCTGTAGTCTTTCTCAAGGATTTTGACAGTGCCTGACAGCAGTAAATAAGTAATTTAGATCTGCTGAGTGAAATTAATTGGGGGTAGTTCTGTCATCTACATTTGGACAGAAGTTGTGTCTCAACTCTCAGTACCCCTCATAATCATCCTTTAATTTAAACAAGTGTCAAAATCTAAATTATTGAAAAGTATTTCAACTGTGAAAAACCTGGTGCCTTACCAGTTTAAAAAGAATAATTTTAAAAATATTACAGGAATATAGAGAATAAAAAGATCAAAAAAATTTCTTTCTAAACGAAAGCCTTAATATTTTTATAAACTTCAACTAAAAACCCATAAGAACCTGTGGTTTCTGCACTTTAATCCATGTTAATAGACACGTATTTAATTATAGGTTTTGGGGGCAGTATTTTTTATTTGTAGTATAATTATTACATCTAATACATTATATTACACATAAAAGCCCATTTTAAAACAAATTATTCTAAAATCTGGCCTATTATACATTTGGCACAGACTAGCTAATCCTGCTATATCCACAGCAGTTACTTATAAAACATAAAATCTTTATGTGCCAGTACTAATTTTCTATATCTTCAATGGCTAATTCTCGGCTGATAAGGTTTATATACCTTATGTATGGCCCTATCCATTCACTAGGCCTGACCATTCTAAACATCTGCTGCATAAAGTTCCTGTAAGGAGGTACACCAACTTACAAAACACTACAAAGTTATTGTGACATTATTGTTTTAAAAAAAATTTTTTTTTATTTATTCATTTTAAAGAGAGAAGGGGGGGGAGAAGCATCAACTCCCATATGTGCCTTGACCAGGCAAGCCCAGGGTTTCAAATTGGCGACCTCAGCATTCCAGGTCGACACTCTCTACCCACTGTGCCACCACAAGTCAAGCCAGACAACAGTGTTTAAAACAAATGCACTGACAGCCAAAAAAAAAAAAAAAAATGAAAAATATCATTCCATTTGGGAAAAGCTCTGAAAACAAAGTTAACAACTAAGATACAAAAAAATTTTAAATAGTAAAAGCTCAAAAGAATTTATGTCTTTATAACTCTTCTAATCTACACTTAAAAGAAGAAACCAGAACCCTTTCACCACAAAAAAGCATAAGAGACAACAGCAATATAAATCAAAGCTGTAAAAAAAAAACAAGCAATCACTATATACTCATTACAAAGTAATATAATATGGAAAGATAAGGCTGCGACTGCAACTTGCTCTTACAGCAGTCCCCTTATCTGCAGGGGATCTGTTCTAAGACTCCCAGTGGATGCTTGAAATCACAGGTGGCAACAAACCCTACATATACTATGTTTTCTCCTATATATACATACCTGTGATAAAGTTTAATTTATAAGTTAGGCACACTGAGAGATTAACAATAAATAATAATAAAATAGAACAATTATAACAATATATACAGCAGTGGTTTTCAACTACTGGTCCACCAGAAATTTTGTGCTGGTCTGTGCAAAAGTTAACCACCTTGGTGTTGTATGAAGATTACAGACCCCATGATTATATACTGAAAACCACAGTAATAAAAGTTGTGTGAATGTGGTCTCTCTCTGTCAAAATATCTTATTGTACTGCACTCACCTCCATTTTAGGAAGTATGTTACAGCTTCTCCTTGGTATGTCTGAATTACCAGCATCACTACTCTTTCTCTTTGGGGCCATTACTAAGTAAAATAAGAGTAACTTATTTTACTTAAGTAAGTTCACACAACACTGCAATACCAATACCTCAACAGTTGATCTGATAACTGAGATGGCTACTAAGTAACAGACGGGCAGTAGCATATATAGCATGGATACACCTGACAAAGGGATGGTTCATGTCTTGGGCAGGATAAGCAGGATGGCATATTTCCTCACACTACTGAGGAAAGTGGCATGCACTTTAAAACTTATAAATGGCTTCCTTATGGAATTTTCCATTTAATATTTTTGGACTGCGGTTGTTCATGGGTAACTGAAACTGCAGAAAACAAACCGTGAAGGAGTGTGTGTGTGTGGGGGGGGGTGTCTACTGTTCATGTGTCAGAAAGGAGAGTACAGATAAAACAAACCAGCCCTGTGTCGATGACTGTGGAAACAAAGTAACGAGATTTTGTTTCTGTGTATGTTTGAATTTTGTCATACTAAAAAGTAAACCATAAAATTACAGTAGTAGATCGGCCCTTTCAAAGGTTATGACAAAGAAGCAGCAGCACCATCACTAATTGTTTTAATCGCAGGAATAAAAAGGGGGCATGGTGACTGGCATCATGACATTCATAGCTGCTATCACACTGCTGAAGAAACTGCTGCATTCTAGCAGCATGAGTGGTGATTCTCTTGACAAATATCCAAAATTAAATTACATTAAATCCAAAACACATTTTGTACGTTAGAGATCTCTCTGGAAAATCAATGGCATTTAACAAATATGTAGACTAAAAGATCATCACTGTTACCTGGATATTTCCAATTTCTGACCATTCTTTTCCTCTACAACCTATGTCTTCAATGGTGAATATTAAAGGTAGGAGAGTAACAGAAAACACAAATCATTTATCATTGGAAATGACCCATCTTTGAAGTTATAGATTTAATATGGGATTTTAACTCAAAAAGAGGCAACATCACCAACTGTTAGATCACATTTGGTTACTGAAACAGAAATTCATGGTTCTTCCTGTTTTATGTCTTCATAGTGTGAGACATTTTTCCTTCATAACAGGGGCATTTCATTTCTTTTTTCAAGTATAAAATGCTTTTAATCACTAGTTTTATTCTGATTTTCACGTTCAATTATGGTAGGTTAAGTGGCAAATACCTGAGGTTTTTGATACACAACTTCTTTATCCCCCATAAACAAAAGAAATGCTGGGTCTTTTCTTACACCCCTAAGCTTTCGGCAGCATCATCATTACCTCATATCACCTTGGGCATTCAACCTGACCCCAGTAACAAATGCATCTGCTAAGCTGAAGCAGTCCATCCATGGTACCAAAACAGGTCAAAAGAGAGGAATGAAAAGATTCACAACTCTCTCAGTTTGAAGACTTCGTGGCAAGAGTGTACTCACAGTGAAAAGGTGTTGTTCTTATCTTTGTTGAGGCAAAGGAAAGTTACATCAAATATGCCATACCTTTTAACAGAATGCAAAATTGGTACCGAGTAATAAATTTTTTTTTGAAAGAGAGAGAGACAGGAAGGGAGAGAGATGAGAAGCATCAACTCATAGCTCCATCACTTTAGTTGTTCATTGATTGCTTCTCATACATGCCTTGATTGGACAGGAGTCTTAAGCTGAGCCAGTGATCCCATACTCAAGCCAGAGTGACCTATGGGCTTAAGCCAGCAACCTTGGAATCATGTTCATACCTCACTCAACCTGGCAACCCCACACTCAAGTCAGCAACCTCGGGGTCCAGGTTGATGCTCTATCCACTGCACCACAAATGGTCAGGCAAGAGTAATAATTTTTTTTAATGCAAATTCAGTTTGTGTTTTTGAAAAGTCAGGATTTTTTGTTATTGTTTATAAACTCTTAAAAGTTGGGTTGAATGTAGTCAGGTCACTTCTTATCACCCAGAAAAAAAACTTACTGAAACCTATATAAATATGGGAAATATAAACAAATTATATGTGTTCTCTATACTTTGAGAGCATATAATGCCAGCTGGGAAAACCTGACAGCAACATAACAGGGGCAATGATGATGACCAAATGCTCTGTGCAGACTGTATACAAGACGGGAATAAAATATAGGAAGGTCTTGTTTCAACCAGTCCAGAATGAAAAATGTTATACGTTTAATAATTCCAGGCAGAGAGGTAAGAGCAAAGGCATAGAGATGGGAAGTAAAAGTTGTGTTTCAGACACAAAGGTCGGACCAATTTGGTTTGGGTTGAGGATTTCAAGACAAGTAACAGGACACGTCTGGAAAGTAGGTTGGGGTTAGCCTGGAGCCTTATTCATCAAATGTTTTGACTTCAACCCAAAGGAACTATGAGAACACTCCAGGTTTCTGAACAGAGTTAGATGGCATGAAAGTGGTAATGCACACAAAGAGAAAGGCAGTGATATTCAGGATGAAGTGGGGAGGAAGAGCCTAGAAGATATTTCAGGGGATGGTTACTTGAGTGACTCCAAAAATAAGATAAAAACCACCAGAAGATGGAATAACATGAAAGAATAACACTTCATTTATATAACATGTCAACAGTTTACAAAGGACTTCCACTTAAATGCTCTGATTTTATTCTCAGAACAATTTGTAAAGTAAACATTGCTCACATTTCACAAGTAAGGGACTGCTGCTTGGGCACATCCTATTGTGACTCTTTGCCATTCCATTATACTTTTTATGACTGTTGTCTCTTAACCACTATACTGTAAGCTCCATGAGGATCTGTAGCCCCCCCCCCCCGTTAATTTCTGTTTGCCATGGTGTCCCAGCTGCCTTGCAAAGAGTCTACTTGGTACCTGACTCCAGTAGATATTCACTAAATACGTGAAAGATACGGGAACAAAAGAAGGACACATTTCCTCTTTCACTTTTGTTCAACCAAACATATTTTTTATTGTGTTTTGGTTTGTTTTAAAAGAGTGCTGACAATAGAAAAGCTCTGACAAATACAGTATCTCTTTTTGGCACTTTCAAAACAAAAAGATCTCCTTTTTCCCCTAGAAAGGAAAAAGGAAAAAATTGCGCAAAAAACAATATCAGGTTCTCTGCCACCTTCACAGTAGTTTCAAAAAAGTCACATTAAGTGATATATTACTGAGGATACAAACAAGATTAACACTGGGTATATATATACATAGTATATTTTTCTTAAGTGAGAAGCGGGAAGGCAGAGAGACAGACTCCCACATGCAACCAACTAGGACAGTGATGGGCAATCTTTTGAGCTTGGTGTGTCAAAATTCACCAAAAAAACGAGCATAACTCGGGTGGTGTGTCACTTGGAGAAAAACAGCCTAACCAGAAGTCCGGGAACTAGACACTCTGCCGGAGTTCTGTTGTTTTGGCTTATAGACTTCCGGCACAGAGTGTCTACACTACAGCAAATGTTTTATCCTCGGCTACTGCATCTGGCTGTGCAGGAGCCGAAGATGAAATGTCCTTCTCAGTGTGTGGCCCCATACTTCTCTGGTATGCGGCTGCATGCGGCCGCGTGTCATCGAAAATGGCTATGCGTGTCAGTGCTGACATGCGTGTCATAGGTTCGCCATCATGGTACCAGGATCGATCTGGCAAGCTCACCAGGGGGCGATGCTCTCCCCATCTGAGGCATTGCTCTGTTGCAACCAGAGCCATTCTAGCGCCGGAGGTGGAGGCCATGGAGCCATCCTCAGTGCCTGGGCCAACTTTGCTCCAATGGAGCCTTGGCTGCGGGCAGGGAAGAGAGAGATAAAAGAGAGGGAGAAGGGTGGAGAAGCAGATAGGCACTTCTCTTGTGTGCCCTGGCCAGGAATCGAACCTGGGACTTCCACATGCCAGGCCGACACTCTACTGCTGAGCCAACCAGCCAGGGCCTGGGTAGTTATATTTTTAATGTCCTATTTTCTTGCAGAATAAAACAGATACTGAGATAAATAACCATGTATATGATGAGCATTTACAATGCTGAGGGTGAGAAATCCTGGCCTGAACACTTGTGCTGGAAAGCAAAACAATGCTCCAAAGAAAAGCAAAGACAAATCAGAAGGACATTGGCCAAATCTGGGACAATTTACACATCATAAAAACAATGTGAGGAACAAAAAGTGTAAGGATGAGACGGCACTCGATCACCAGCTGTGCAGACTTTATTGGAAAAGAAAGACCGGCCAGGCACTTCTCTGGGAGAAGAGCATTGAAACAGATTCTGAGGTAAACTTTTATAGGGTGGGAGAGTCTTGAGCAAGTGGGTGTTGGATGAGAAGTTTTGGTGTGCTCCCTTCTGCAGTTTTGCAATTTCGGCTTCCTGGAACTCTCCTCCTTGGGGCCGTTGACCAGCTTCTTGGAACTTTTTTGCCTTGGGGTGATAGTCCAGTAAGGGTGGAGTCAAATAGACAAGCAGAACAGCAAAGGGGCAATTAGAAGTTTTGGTAAATTCATGTATCTATCAAAAAGATTAGAGCTAATTGTATAAAACAGAAAACCATGAGTCTATTATAATATACATCAATAAATCAAAATCTTAAGTTTGATGAGGAGTAGGATACACAGTATCAAAATACAGTGTGTCCGTAAAGTCATGGTGCACTTTTGACCGGTCACAGGAAAGCAACAAAAGATGATAGAAATGTGAAATCTCCACCAAATAAAAGGAAAATCCTCCCAGTTTCATACCTATTCAGTGCAGTTCAAGGTGGGCTCTATTTGTTGTCCTACACACATCCAAATGATAGTGAAGTTCTTGCCACACACAGGTAAGGACGTCTGGTGTGACAGAGTGAATAACATCTGTGATTCTCTGTTTTAAGCGATTAAATGTCGTTGATACGTTCAATGTACACATGTCTCTTCACATAACCCCAAAAGTAAAAGTCTAAGGGCGTCAGATCCAGGGATTGTGGTGGCCATGGCTTGACAGAACCCCTGCCTATCCACCGCAGGGGGAATGTTCTATCCAGAAACTCACAAACAATGGTGGCGTAGTGTGGAGGAGCGTCGTCCTGTTGAAAGATGACACCTGGAAATTGTGGCACTGCATACAATTCCAACATGTCAGGATAGGTGTTTGCCATCACAGACTGCTATGCGAAAAAAAATGGGCCCATCACCTTATCATGCATCAGGCCACACCACACGTTCACTTTAGTGGTGTTACGTTTGTACTCAATGTAGGCATGAGGATGTTCAGCAGCCCATATTCGGATGTTAGGGCGATGAACATGTCCACAGATATGGAAAGTTGACTCATCGCTAAACACAATCTTCTGTGGCCTGACCAGGCAGTGGTGCAGTGGATAGAGCATTGGACCGGGATGCGGAAGACCTAGGTTTGAGATCCCGAGCTCACCAACTTGAGTGCGGGCCCATCTGGCTTGAGCAAAAGCTCGCCAGCTTGGACCCAAGGTCGCTGGCTCCAGCAAGGGGTTGCTCAGTCTGCTGAAGGCCCATGGTCAAGGCACATGGGAGAAAGCAATTAATGAACAACTATGGTGTCGCAACGGCAACGAAAAACTAATGATTGATGCTTCTCACCTCTCTCCGTTCCTATCTGTCTGTCCCTATCCATCCCTCTCTCTGACTCTCTCTGTCCCTGTAAAAAAAAAAAAAAAAAACAATAAAACATAAATACAATCTTCTGCAAAAATCTTGCATCATTGTCGATCTCATGAAGCATATCTGTAGCAAACGCGCATCGTGTGGGTCTATCCGCTGGTTTGATAGCATGCAACAGCCGCAGTTTGTACCCCGTAAAAGAGAGACGTTTCTTTAACACCTTACGAATTGTAGTCTTGCTTAGGTGTAATTGTCGAGAACACGCATGCAGATTTTTAGGGCTCCTTAGGTAGCTATTCCGTATAGCCTCTACAGACTTTCTTCACTGACTGAGGGTCTACCAGAACAGGGTTTCTCCACCAAACTGCCGATTTCCTTCAACTGCTTATCCCACCGAGTAATGTTATTCCTATGTGGTGGCGCTTCCTTATAAACATGCTGATATTCACTTTGCACTTTGATCATGGATTTGAATTTAGTGAGCCACAGAACACACTGAACTTTCCTCTGTACCGTCCACATCTCGACTGGCATGGCCGTGGGCTGCTCCGCTGTATACATGGTGTTACGTCATCATCTGCGCATGTGCACATGCTGCCACATCATCCTACAGAAACTGGGAGGGTTTTCCTTTTATTTGATGCAGATTTCACATTTCTATCGTCTTTTGTTGCTTTCCTGTGACCGGCTAAAAGTGCACCATGACTTTAGGGACACACTGTATTAATTACAAATGTAAAAAAGAGTAGCTTATCCACAGAGAAGCCTAACAGATACTACTTTGAGCAGTTGCTCTTCAAAAACAGAAACAGTTGAAATTTATGCCACCTGACAGGATATAATGAGAAGTTACCATTTCAGTGATATTCCTAATAATGATGCAGGTGTTTAAACCTTGAGAACACCAGACAAACCCAAATTGAGGGACATTCTACAAAATAACAGGCCTATAATCAAATACATCAATATCATCAAGACCATGAAAATCAAAAGAAAGGTTGAAGACTTGGCAACTAAATGCAAAGCATCATTCTGAACTGGATCCTTTTGCTCTCAACAAAAAAGGGGGAGTTAGGGTGGCAGACTTTACTAAGATTATTGGTCCAACTTGAATGGGGTCTGAGGGGTATTGGAAGGTAATAATGTATCAATATTAATTCCCTAATTTTGATGGTTGCGCTGCACTTATGTAGAAGAATGGACTTCCTACACAAAATACACACTAGAGAATTTCTGAGTGATGAAGCATCAGATAACTTAATGCCCAAGGTTCTAGAGGACACAAATTTACTGTATTTTATAACTTCTCTGCTTTTGACTGTTTAAAAAGTTTCCAGTTTTGCCTGACCTGTGGTGGCACAGTGGATAAAGCATCGACCTGGAATGCTGAGGTCGCTGGTTCGAAACCCTGGGCTTGCCTGGTCAAGGCACATATGGTAGTTGATGCTTCCTGCTCTTCCCCCACTCCTCTATTTCTCTCTCCCCTCTCTCCCTCCTCCCCCCTTTCTAAAATTAATTAAAAAAAAAAACTTTAAAGTTTTCAGAAAAGATTAGCTCTCTTTAAAATAAGTAATAAATCGCCTGACCAGGCGGTGGCGCAGTGGATAGAGCGTCGGACTGGGATGCGGAGGACCCCTGTTCGAGACCCCAAGCTCGTCAGCTGGAGCGCGGGCCCATCTGGCTTGAGCAAAAAGCTCGCCAGCTTGGACCCAGGTTCGCTGGCTCCAGCAAGGGGTTGCTTTGTCTGCTGAAGGCCCACGGTCAAGGCACATGTGAGAAAGCAACCAATGAACAACTAAGGTGTCGCAATGGCAACGAAAAACTAATGATTGATGCTTCTTACCTCTCTCCATTCCTGTCTGTCTATCCCTATCTGTCCCTCTCTCTGACTCTCTCTCTGTCCCTGTTAAAAAAATAAAATAAAATAAATAAAATAAGTAATAAATATAATCTTAATACACATATATGTATTCTTTCTCACAAGAGCATTCTCTTCGGCAGAAGAGTACTAAAGGGGTCTTGCATTTGGTCACTGGGAAAGTAGTGTGAGACCACATTGTGTAATAAAAAACAAAAGGAAAAAACGGCTTTATACGTAGTGACCTTGACTCCAAACTCTAGTTCATCATATGACCTTGGGAAATTTTTCATCCTTCTAAAGGGTCCCAATATTCTTATCTGTAAAGAGGAAAATATGTATTTTTTACAGGGTGGCCCTGAGGATGAAAGAAAATGGCATGTTTTAGGACACCTATCAGATTATAAACACTCATTTATAATATCTCTCCCATTTCCAGGCAATCAATTTTACAGCATGCATCTACTTAATAAATTTACACCTTAGTAAGCCTAAAAATTAGCTTCCTAATCTCAAACACTTTCAGGTTAAAGGGGTGTTAAAGATCCTTCACTCCGATACCCCTGCTTTACAGGTAAGGAAATGAGACCCGAGACTTATGCAAGGCAAGGTGAACCACCTCTCGTTACAGAGAAAACAGAATTGGTCCGCAGCTCCAAGCACCTGAACATGCTCTTATTCCATCTTCTCTGAAGCAAGAATTATTATTTTACAGGGGATGAAATCAAGGCTCAAGTAAGATTAAGAAACTTACCAGAATTCAGGTCTCTCTGACTCCAAAATTCATGAATTTTCCTACCAAGGGGTTATTTCTGTCATTTCCAAATATGAATAAGAAAGACACCACACACATTTATAGGGTTATCTATACTTTATGCATTCAAGAAATTATTCCATTACAGTTACCAAAATGGTATCACTGTAAAACAGAAATCATTTAACCCCTAAGTCTTTGTCCATCAGCATCCTCAGCAATTTACAATAATCCTGTCTACTCTTCTATCCCAAACTTGTTTACTAAAAATCAGCAACAGTGCTAAATAAGATGAATTTCTCAAAATGTCTTCCTACCTTTAAGCAGTTTCTCTTATTCCTGCTGTTTAAAGCAAGGTTCTTGACCCAGAGTCCTAAGGTCCATGAAGAGAACTCAGGATTCCATGAATTTGAATGAAAGTTTTTACATTTGTTTTCACTAACCTCAAACTGAAATTTAAGATTTCCTTTAAATCACAGCAACATTAGCAGTACCCTTGTCACCACAGAACAACAGATATTTTTATATCACATTACAGATGATACAGATATATACATATATATATATATATCTGATTTCCTTTATAACCCTATGTATTTTATTTATTTTAAATGATTAACCTGGCCATGGCTGATTGGTTCAGTGGATAGAGCATCAGCCCAGCCTATAGACATCCTAGGTTCGATTCCCAGTCAGGGCACACAAGAGAAGCGGCCATATGCTTCTCTCCCACTCCTTTTCCCCCTTCTCTCCCTCTTCCCCTCCCACAGCCAGTAGCTCAATTGGCTCAAGCATTGGCCCAGGCACTGAGGATAACTGGGTTGGTCCCAGTGCATCAGCCCCAGGTGCTAAAAATAGCTCAGCTGATTTGAGCATTGACTCCAGACAGGGTTGTTGGGTAGATCCCAGTGGGGGCACATGTGGGAGTCTGTCTCACTATCTCTTTCCTCACATATTAAAAAAACACAAAAAACAACTATTAATTTGAGAACAGGTCCACGAGCTCCACTAGTTTACCACAGAGGTACAGGAATACCAAAAAGCTTAAGAACCTCTAGTTTTGAACAACAAAGTTGTTAATCTGCTGAGAATTTAAGAGACTATAGGGAAAAAAAATTGGCTCTTAAACACAAGTCATTTACACATTCAACAAACACTTGGTTCCTATACCACACTCTCCTATGTAGCAGCTACAAAGATAAAACATTTCCCTTTCCTCAAGCCAGTAGGAAAGGAGACAAAAGCAAGTTAACAAGGTAGATTGTCTTAAGTACAAGAGAAGAGAGACAAAAGAAACCTTTGAACTCAAACAATAAAGACATTCTCTCATTCTCACCAAACAAGGCAGGCACACTTGGGTTAAGGGAGAAGAACTGAGAAGAACTGGAAAACTAGTCTAGCTTAGTTGCTTCTACCCCCTGGAGTGCAGGGGGTACAGGCAGCCCCTACTGGCCTGGTCCAGAGGCGCAAAGGGAGACAGATATCAAGAGTGAACAGCTAGGCAGAGACTGGACTCTGCTGCTCAGCCAGGGGAAAGTAGCTCATGGGTCCTGATTTAGGCTGGAAAGCCCTTTCTATTCCAGAGATGCTTTGGGAAAAGTTAATTATACAAAAAAATTCATTTACATAATGTAGATGGGAAAAAGCACAAGGCAATAAGTGGAGCCATCTTTCAAAGTTAGATGACATTCACTGGAAACAACCAAAACATGGTATGTCTGTCAAATGTCATTATATGTATAGCATAGTATTTGTTTTACAGTAGCTAACTAAGAAGTGGCAAACGAGCCTCTCTCCATATACAGTATAGAACTTAACTTACAAAACAAGATGTTTCAATAAAGTAATTGTCTCAAAGGTTTCTTCACTGAATTTAAATTCCATAATACTGTTATGCCATATCAACAAAACACCACCAGGTAAAAGATAAAACCACCCTAGGAAAAGACTGCAAAGCTTATAAACATTTATTTTATATCTTTATAACCATCATCCAAAATTTACCAAAGCAATTAGAAACCCACATATTTACGTTTCCTTGCCCATTCTCCTGCTTAATCTCCATCCACTACAGAGCAACTCTTTTGTTTCTGACACTGGGATAGGGATGGCTGAGCAAGGTGCAAAGCTCAGTCTTGCCCTAACCCAGGGGGCGGGAACCTATGGCTCCAAGCCTGATGTGGCTCTTTTGATGGCTGCATCTGGCTCATAGACGAATCTTTAATAAAAAAAATAGTAACATTAAAAACATAAAACATTCTCATGTATTACAATCCATTTTCTACCGCTCATGTACATAGTTGCAGATGGCTGGAGCCAATCACAGCTGTCCTCCGGGACAACACCAAATTTTTATTGGATAATGCATAATGTACAGGGATCGTTGTATGGCTCTCACGGAATTACATTTTAAAATATGTGGCGCTCATGGCACTCATCCAAAAAGGTTCCCGACCCCTGCCCTAAAGGGTTTTACAGTTAGGAATAGAGCTACTGTGCTCTATCAAATGCAAGGCAGAGAAACCAGCACTAACTGTGGGCCAAGAAAACTACAAACTTCACTAAGCCGTGACTGGGCAGCTAAATTGGTTTGAATATAGTCCTGATACGCCAAGGTTGCAGGTTCACCATCCCGAGTCAGGGCAAATACAAGAATCAACCAATCAATGAATAAGTAAGTGGAACAACAAATAAATGTTTGCCACCACCCCCCTTCCTCTTTCTCTCTAAAAATCAATAAACAAAAAACTTTTTAAAAAAGTGATCTATTGCACATTCAGGCAAGTTTAAAAAGAGAAAAAGGAAACAGCTTCACTAAAAGCAAAGCATGAACTTCATCTTGAAGGATGGACAGATCTTTGCAAAGGTAGAGGAAAGAACGGAAGACATTCCAAGCAGGGCAAGTAGCATGCAAAAGTCAGCAAGGCAGGCATGACGAGGCTGGCATCAGCTGTGTGTCTGGGTGAGGGGTATGCTTGCATGCAAGGTGGCAGGAGAGAGCAGTCTGCTGGTGGACAGGGTAACAAGGTCACACAGAAGAGTGTACATGACATGCAAAAGTTATATACCATACAAAACCAACAAAGAGGAGATTTGAGAAGTACTACACTTTATTGTTTGCCGGCCTGACCAGGCAGTGGCGCAGTGGATAAAGCATTGGACTGGGATGCGGAAGACCCAGGTTCGAGACCCCAAGCTCGCCAGCTAGGACCCAAGGTCACTGACTCCAGCAAGGGGTTGCCTGGTCTGCTGAAGACCCATGGTCAACGCACATGTGAGAAAGCAATCAATGAACAACTATGGTGTCGCAACGGCAACGAAAAACTAATGATTGATGCTTCTCACCTCTCTCCTGTTCCTGTCTGTCCCTATCTATCCCTCTCTCTGACTCTCTCTGTCCCTGTAAAAAATAAAAAATAAAATAAATATAAATATAAGTAAAACATCTGAAAGAAAGACATTAGATGTTTTACAATCATCTAGAAATTCATTTTAGGAATTGTAGTGCTATAGGATTTGATTATAATGTTGGCAAAAACACTTAATAGTTGAATGAAAAAAAAATTGCTATTCCAGTACTGAGCCTTAAAAGAAGATAGTCTAACCCATTCATAAAAGTTACTAAGTTACACCTGGTGGCGCAGCAGATAGAGCGTCGGACTGGGATGCGGAAGACCCAGGTTCGAGACCCCGAGGTTGCCAGCTTGAGCGCGGGCCCATCTGGCTTGAGCAAAAGCTCGCCAGCTTGGACCCAAGGTTGCTGGCTCCAGCAAGAGGTGGCTCGGTCTGGTGAAGGCCCGCAGTCAGGTATATGTGAGAAAGCAATCAGTGAACAACTAAGGTATCGCAACGGCAACAAAAAACTAATGATTGATGCTTCTCACCTCTCTCTATTCCTGTCTGTCCCTATCTCTCTCTCTCTCTGACTCTCTCTCTGTCCCTATAAAAAAAATTTTTTTTTAAAGTTGCTAAGTTACAACTTGCATTAGTTTGTATTCAAAATAATAAAAGTAGTTATTCTTCAATCTTTCACCTGAAAAATATACTCTTCTACAAAGGGGACCATAAGTAATATATAAACCTAGAGTGAGCAGAATATGACATGATTACAACTCTTTGTGGTAATATGGCTGACTTGTTCAACGCTGACCAGAAGCAAGCATTCAGCTAAATTCACCATTCTATCCACTACTGTTTCTGAATTTCTTAATGCTCAACATAATGCAAGAACTATGCCATCAGATAAAAGAATATGAACAACAGGTTCCTATGGATGCTTAAATTCATTCAGAATATAGAGACATTTACTATACTTACTGAGTCATTAAGTCAGGAAACAAGCCCCACATGTTACGAAGCATGATATTATTTTACCACATATAAAAACAGAGCCGTTTTCTCAGGTAAGATCATTCTAAAGATTTTCAATAAAGGGATGGAAATAAAATGTTGAATTTATAATCAGTTCCCTCTGCCTTTCATAAGAATATTCTTACAAATTACTGTTGCAAAAAGTTGTTTTTTTTTTTACAGAGAGAGAGACAGGAAGGGAGAAAGATGAGAAGCATCTGTCACTTCAGTTGTTCACTGATTGCTTCTCTTATGTGCCTTGAGGTGAGGGGTGGGAGGGGCTCCAGCTGAGACAGTGCCCCTTGCTCAAGCCAGATAAGACCCACACTCAAGCCAGTGACCTCAGGGTTTCAAACCTGGGACCCCAGTGTCCTGGTCAACACTCTATCCACTGCGCTATCACTGGTCAGGTGCAAAAAAAGTACATTTTGTTTCAGAATATAATCAGGACTCCTAAAAATCTCCTGTGAGAATTTTTAATTCTACCTATAAGTAACAGAAGAATCTAGAATTAACAAAAGACAGTGTAGCTCAAACAAATTAAGAAGGATTTAAAACTATCAATTTTGTCACATTCTAGGAAATGATTGTAACTACTACTATGTTTACTCTTTGTGTTTTCTTTTACCAAACTGCTCTCATAACTTTGTTACTATTAGATAATAATCAGGTAGTTAGTAACTTTAATTACTTCAAGAAAAAATATGGCTAACTTATAAAGAATTATTTTTTTAATGTCTTGAAGTCAGGGAGGAAGAGACACGCCACTTGAATGCTTGTTATGCAAGGCACTCTGCAATATAACAACCTCATCCACTCCACTACCCTTGCAAATATTCCCATTGTAAAGGTCATAAGGGTTTAAAAAGTTACTTAACTTGCCCAAGTAAATGACAGCCAAATCCAAAATATAAATTCTTTCTCCATCATAACAAGCAGCAATTCAAAAACAAAATCTTTACATGTAAGCTTTTCCCAAAATGGATTTCCTCATCTTCTGTTATTTTCTCTTAGACATTTTACTGTACATTCTAAACCCTCAATTCAGGAAATAAGAAAGACTATTTCTTACAAAGTGTTTTAAACTACAAGCTAATCAGCTAACAATAATTAAGAAATACATCTGAGAGCTGTCACTGGTAACAGGAATTCCTTTGTAAAAAGCTCTGGGGAAAAACAGAACATCTAGTCTACCTTATAATTTTATAGCTATTTTTAAAACAGCCTTTATTCTCACATCACAAATCAGATATCCTAATCCCTAGGACACAGGAGTGTTTCAGGCTGTCTCAGGATGGGACTTTGGAGAAGAGATAGGCCCTTAATGAGTGTTGATGGAGTAAGCATGAACTTCAATACAGGACAGAGAAATCATGAAGCTGGAGGACCCCCCCCCCAAATGAGAGCATAAAGCAACTCAACAAAAGTCATTTAAAAAGTCAAAATCATCTCTGAATCATATAAAAAATAACAGACCTCCACATACTCGCTTCCTATAAATATTTACATATGTAATGAATATGTAATGGATCTCACTGTGGTTTAATTTCCATTTCCTCAATTAAAGTCACAAGAATAGCTATAATAAGAGAGAAAGGCAGAATAACAAGTGTTGGTGAAAAAATGTGGGCAAACTGACCTGAAACCAATATAGAATGATACTCACTGTCGACTGTAATTTAAAAACCTTTTTTTAAATGTGAACAAACTTAAAGCCTCATACATTGGCCCTGGACAGATGGCTAAGTGGATAGATGGTCATTCAGGCACATTAAATTCGTGGGTTCCACCCCAAGTCAGCGCACATACAACGATCAATCAATGAGTGCACAACTAAATGAAGCAACTAAGTTGCCCCTCTCTCTCTCTCTCTCTCTCTCTCTCTCTCTCTCTCTCTCTCTCCCTCTCCTTCTCCCACTTCCTCCTCTCTCTCAAGTCAACAGAAAAAATTTAAAAATGAAATAAGATAAAACTCTCATACATTGCTAGTGGGAATGTACAGTGCAACCACTTTGGAAAACAGTTGAGCAGTTTTTTTTCACAAGTTAAATATAAGGTTACCACAGGACCCAGCAATTTTACTACCAGGTATGTGCAACTAAGAGAAATGAAAAGATAACACACAAAATACTGTACATGATAATCCATAGCAGCATTGTTTATAACAGCTAAAACATGGGAACAACCCAAATGATCATCAAATAATGAATAAGATGTGATATATCCATACAGTAGAATATTATCTAGCAACAAAAAGAAATGAAACACTGAGCCTGACCAGGCGGTGGTGCAGTGGATAGAGCATCGGACTGGGATGCAGAGGGCCCAGGTTCGAAACCCCAAGGTCACCAGCTTGAGTGCAGGCTCACTGGCTTGAACATGGGGTCGCTAGCTTGAGCGTGGGATCATAGACATAACCCCATGGTCACTGGCTTGAGCCCAAGGTCGCTGGCTTGAGCAAGGGGTCACTCACTCTTCTACAGCCCCCTGGTCAAGACACATATGAGAAAGCAATCAATGAACAACTAAGATGCTACAATGAAGAACTGATGCTTCTCATCTCTCTCTCTTCCTGTCTGTCTGTCCCTATCTGTCCCTCTCTCTCTCTGTCTCTGTCAAAAAAAGAAAAAGAAACACTGATACATGCTACAACATGGACGAACCTCATAAACTTTATACTAAGTTAAAGAGGCAAATCACAAAAAAAAACCACATATATCATTTATACAAAATGTCCAGAATAGGCATTCTAGAGAGGCAAAAAATGGATTAGTGGTTGCCTCAGGCTGAGGAGACAGGGGGAGAAATAGGGAGTAATTGCTAATGGGTACAATGTTTCTTTTTAGAATAATAAAAATGTACCAAAATTAAGATTACGATGATGGCTGCATAACTCCATTAATATACTAAAAACCACTGAATTGCATACTTTAAGTAGGTGAACTTTATGCTATGTAAACCATATCTCAATAAAGCTCTTTTAAAAATAAGAGAAAAAATTAAGATACTGTACAACCGTGTTTCTATGCAGTGGGGAAGACTTACTTAATCAAAAATATAATTTTTTATTCTTTTAGACTGCTGTCGTTTTGGCACCTTAGTTTAAGCTGTAAAAGAAAAGGAAATTTTAAAAAAGGAAAAAAGAAATGATGGGCTTTCTAAAATTCAGAACAGAGTCATTAATAAATTAAAGAACAAAGAAAGAAAAATTATTAGAACTTTAAGTTCACACTCCTAACTCTAAAGTGGTGTATGCTTAGTGTCAAACACCAGGGGCCCCCCGGAGCCTTACAATCACAGCCCTGATCATAGCAATGCCAGCCTCAGGCCACAGACATGTCAATCTGGTTGAGGTCCCAATGAGCATATATCTGACTTTGAAAACAATGCCCAACTTTCCCAAAGTGATTGTACTGACCCACACAATGAGTAGAGCTCCCATGCTTCAAATACTTCCTACAAGATTTTTAAATTTTTGCAAATCTCATGAGGGTATAATGCTAACAGTGGTTTAATTTTTATTTCTCCCATTAAAGTGAGGTTAAACACCTTTTCTTATGCTTATTGACCACTGGATTTCCTCTTCTGATAAGTGCCTGCTCAAGTCATTTTTCTACAGGCTATCTTTTCTACTTAATGATTTGAAAGTGCTCTTCATATATTCTGAGAACTATACAGGTGATTAAAATTTATTCTCCTACTCTGTGGCTCATCTTTTCATTCCCTTTATGGTGTCTACTAATAATGCTTTTAATTTTAATGTAGTCATATTTATCAATCTTTTCTTTTCAATTAGTGCTTTTTGCACCTTGTTTAAGAAATTCTTAACTCATAGATACAAAGAACAGTATGGTGGTTACCAGAGAGAAGGGGTTGGGGGTAAAGGGTAAAGGAGGTCAAATATATGGTGACAGAAGAAGATCTGACTTTGAGTGGTGGGCACACCATTTAAAATACAGGTAATATATTGTACCATAGAATTGTATACGTGAAACCTATTCAAACTTATTAACCAATGTCACCCCAATAAATTAAAAAATAAAAACAATGTTACAATTTAGGCTTCAGACCACCACAATAAAGCAAATACCACAATATTTTTAAAAAAGGAAACTATTCCCCCACCCTGAGGTCACAGAGATCTCTTCTATTATCACCTAAAAGTTTTCTAATTATGCCTTTTACATTCAGCTCTTTAATCCAGCTGTAATGAGGGAAAGTTCCAATTTCACTTTTTTCCCCCCACATGAAAAAGAATTATTGGAAACTAAATCTGACTCCAGTAACAAGATAGACTCAATCACTAAACAATAGGAAACTAATAAAATGCTCCTTTTGTTGAGGGCCTACAATGCCAGGCAGTATATTGAGTATTTTATATACATGATATAAATATACAATAATTCTGTAAAGTACTTTATTAATATTCCTATCTTCCAGATAAAGAAATTAAGGCTAAGAAACATGTTGTAGGTATTGAAAGATAAAGATGGGATAGTTTTCTAATTTAATGCCTGTGTTCATTCTACCATACCACATTGTTTCATGTAAGAATTTGATCTCTGGATAAAAGAAGAAACAGTTTCATTTCGAAGATGTTGCAGTCACTTTACTCCCCAGGCTCTAATATAGTGATACTCATTCATGTAACAGATATTTACTCAGTGTCTATTACCTGCCAGACATTGTTCCATGCTCTGGGAATCAAGTGGTGAACAAAGTCCCTATCTTCGTGGAATCTCAGTCTAAACTGACCATAAGTACTCTCCCATGTCCCTTCTACATGATTTGGTGTTACACACTTAAGATAACCTTCCTCAAATAGCAGAATGACAGGACAGCAATATGAGTTGCAGCAACTTAAGAGAAATTTTAGCATTCATACTGAGAGAAACTCATGAAATAAAGCATTTCATGTCTCTTTGCTTCTCTTACAGTTTACATTTTTCACTTTTCAAAAACTATTAGCAATCTTCCAAAAGTAAATACCTTAGAAAAATGATTGTCACTTCTTATAAGCATCTATAAACATCTTGGGCTTTTCTAAATTCTCTTCCCTCTCTCTTTAAAAAGATACATTTCAATGCACAATAAATACTAATAAACCTGTGTTATTTAACACAAATTGGATATCTATGCATATTCAAAAATTGAAGAATACAAGAAGTAGGAGAGAAAATAATGAACTTGAGGGTGCCAAAAACGTGCTTAATTTTTTCACTGCCTGCTAGCATCTGTTTCTATCCTCAAAGGAAAACCCCACTGAGACTCTAGATTCACTCCTTCCATCTACTTAATAACACAGAATCTTCAGTTATTCTTTCTGAACTACATCACTTCTACCGAATTAGTCCCATCAAAGCAACATACAAACATGCTCTACTGCTGCCATCTCAATAAAAGAAAACTTCTCTTGACCTTTCATGCCCTCCAAGAATTTACCCATTTCTCTGCTTTCCCTTAATAGTAAGAAGTTTTATCACAGATACAAGTCTATATATGCCATTTCCTCACTTCCTCTCCAATCTGGCTAGTTTTTCCTAACACACTGGCATTGCCCTTGTCCAAGTCACCAACGACTTTCTAATTGCTAAATCCAATGGTTCCCTCTCTGGTCTTACCAGACCCTCCAGATCCCCAGTGTTCCAATCAACTGTCCCTTCTCCTCTAAGCATTTTCTTCTCTCAACTACTCTGACACTACCCTCCTGGTTTTCCTCCTTCCCTCTAGCCAATCCTCCTCCTCTCCTTTGTTGGCTCCTCCTGAATAACACAAAGTCTTATTCTTGGAATTTCTCAGGACTGGGTGCTAAATTCTCTTTTCTCCCCATATACATTTCACATTCTCTTTCTAGGTGATGTCATGTAAATTCATGTCTATAAATACATCAATCTCATGAGGCTTACTCCCTGAGCTCCAGATACACATGCCAAATACTCATTTGGAATCCACTTTACTTCTGCACAGGCAACCAAAACTGACTCTAATCTGCTTCATACCCATCTCTCTTCAGGCTTCCCATCTCAGACTATACAACCAACCAAGACAAAAATGTAGAAACCATCATTGATGGCTCCCTCATCTGTTCATGAGCAAATTCTATTAGTTTTATTGTTGTCATATATCTTGAAATCATTCACTTCTCTCCATTATTCACTGCCATCATCTTAATCTAATCCACCTGGACTATCTCAGTAGCCTCCAACTGCTTCCCCTTTGGAAGTCCATTCTCCACACAGCAGATAGGTATTTTTTTATTTATTTAAAGATTTTATTTATTCATTTTAGAGAGAAGAGAGAGAGAGAGAGAGAGAGAGAGAAGGGAGGAGGAGTAGGAGGCATCAACTCCCATATGTGCCTTAACTAGGCAAGCCCAGGGTTTCAAATCAGAGATTTCAGCATTCCAGGTTGATGTTTTACCCACTGCACCATCACAGGTAAGGCCATATATCTTTATAATAGGCAAAACAGACCTTGTCATAGTCCTACATAGAGCCTTTCAGCAGGTTCCTAAACAACAAACACCAAACTCCTTACCAGGATCTATAAGGCTCTACAAGATCTGGTCCCTACTTACCACTCCATCTTCCTTCCATTCACATTCCCTCTACAGATGTCTAATTCACCACACACTATACCTCACCACAGGACCTTTGCAAGCACTATTCCCTTGTTCCAAGGGCTCTTAATACAGCTGTTTCTAATCCTTCACATTTTAGTCTAAAGTCACCACCACAAAAAGATTTCTTTTCTATTTACCCTATTGAGCATGTCCCCATCTCATTTTCTAACATAGCATTCAGTCTACCTGCCAAATACTCATCACAAATACTAGATTCTATTTTTCCTTACTGGTTTATAATGTCCCTACTTTACCACAATATAAGCTTCTGTCTTCTTTAGGTTGTATTTGCAGCATCAATAAATATTTATAGAATGAGTGGCAAAAATAATAAACACAAATGGAGAAAGGAGAAAGAAGAAAATATTTCCAATGTATAACTAGGTTACCACCAGAGTTTTATAATACAGATTTTTCCATACTGTAAGTGAAAGTGGAGGTTTCTCATTGGCTAAATTGAGCCTAACAGTCATATTCTATATATAACAACCTATTTGTAAAGTATAGCTCTAGCAGCAAGCTGTTAATTTATATTCAGTCCCTTTCTATTGAAAAATCAAATTTAGTTATTGCTTCTCTACTATTAGTCTCAAGAGTTCCTAGTGCACACCTAAATTTGCCAATATAAATAAGGAGAAAAATCTGCTTAAAACACAATGTGTATAGGAGTCAACTATAAAATGCAAGAGTTTTATACCTAAATTCATTAGAAAATGCCTCTAAAATAGCAATGTCAACACAGCATGATCAGTAAATGGGGATACATTATTTTAGTATCTCATCCTTTAAGTATCTTTAAAATTTCCAATAATAAAAAGTTAAATAAACAAAAGTAACTGCCTCTAAGAATTTAAAAGCAAATAAATATCTCTGAGTAACAGATATTTTCCTGGTTCAAATGTACTCAGTTGTAATTTAGACATTTAATTGAGTTGATCATTTCTAAAAGTGTTTTCATAAGACATCACCTCCTTGGGAGCATCGTAGGACACAGAAAAGCAGGACTGTCCCCCCACCTGCTCCATGTCGCAGCCTGCCAGCCCCAGCACAATCAGTTCAGCACACCTTTCTATAAGTCTCCAATAACCACAGCTCAAAAACAGCAATTTTAGGAGAGGAATAAAGTCACTTAAAAGGGGAAAGTTGTGGAAATATATGAGAAAATAAATGTTTTTTGTATAAATTTAAACAGAACATTTTTTCTCCTAGAATTTAACACTTGATCTTAGCCAAAAGGCCAGGAAGTGATTTTCTTTTAGAATTTCGATGAGGTGATATTTCACTTTAAAGTGGTACTTCAAATTCAGAACGGGACATACAGAAGACAAAATGCAAATATACCAGAGGCCAGCATCCCTGCCCAATACAGTCCCTCCTTTCATGGATTTCTTCTCTATAACATTAAATAAAATGTATGGCTTTCAGAGGTGAAAATGCAAACATCAAGCCCTCAATTATTAGGTGGCACAAGGAACAGAGGACGCTAAGCTGCACTGACAGTTGTTAACTGTTTTGCTATAGAAATACTCTGTTCTTTGGAAAAACAAAAATAGAAGATTATTTTAGTTTGGCTTGAAAAATATAATTTTTTAAAATCCTATTAAGAAAATAAGAAACTGCAGCTGGGTATGATTTTTAAAAATTGACTAGATTCCCTACAAGTGAATCTACAAATACAGTGTGTCCGTAAAGTCATGGTGCACTTCTGACCGGTCACAGGAAAGCAACAAAAGACGACAGAAATGTAAAATCTGCACCAAATGAAAGGAAAACTCTCCCAGTTTCATACCTATTCAGTGCAGTTCAATGTGGGCTCCATTTGTTGCCCTACACACATCCAAGTGATAATAAAGTTCTTGCCACACACGGGTAAGGACATCTGGTGTAACGGAGTGAATAATGTCTGTGATTCTCTGTTTTAAGTGATTAATGTCATTGATACGTTCAATGTACACATGTTGCTTCACATAACCCCAAATGTAAAAGTCTAAGGGTGTCAGATCCGGGGATCATGGTGGCCACGGCTTGATAGAACTCCTGCCTATCCACTGTCGGGGGAATGTTCTATCCAGAAACTCACAAACAGTGGTGGCGTAGTGTGGAGGGGCGTTATCCTGTTGAAAGATGACACCTTCTGGAAATTGTGGCACTGCATTCAATTCCAACACGTCAAGATAGGTGTTTGCCGTCACAGACTGCTCCGCGAAAAAAAATGGGCCTATCACCTTATCAGGCATCAGGCCACACCACACGTTCACTTTAGGGGTGCTACGTTCGTACTCAATGTAGGCATGAGGATGTTCAGCAGCCCATATTCAGACATTATGGTGATGAACATGTCCACAGATATGGAAGGTCACCTCATCACTAAACACAGTCTTCTGCAAAAATCTTGCATCATTGTCGATCTCATGAAGCATATCTGTAGCACACGCGCACCACGTGGGTCTATCCCCTGGTTTGATAGCGTGCAACAGCCGCAATTTGTACCCCATAAAACAGAGACATTTCTTTTAAACACCTTATGAACTGTAGTCTTGCTTAGGTGTAATTGTCAAGCACACTCACACACCGATTTTTAGGGCTTCTTAGGTAGCTATCCCATATAGCCTCTACAGACTCGTCACTGACTGATGGCCTACCAGAACGGGGTTTCTCCACCAAACTGCCGGTTTCCTTTCACTGCTTATTCCACCAAGTAATGTTATTCCTATGTGGTGGCACTTTGTTATAAACGCGCCAATATTCACGTTGCACTTTGGTCACAAATTCGAATTTAGCGAGCCACAGAACACACTGAACTTCCCTCTGTACCGTCCACATCTCGACTGGCATGGCCGTGGGCTGCTCCGCTGTATACACGGTGTTACGTCATCCTCTGCGCATGCGCACATGCTGCCACATCATCCTACAGAAACTGGGAGGGTTTTCCTTTTATTTGGTGCAGATTTCACATTTCTATCGTCTTTTGTTGCTTTCCTGTGACCGGTCAAAAGTGCACCATGACTTTATGGACACACTGTATAATGAGATGGATCCAAACTAGCACATGAAAATCTATTTATTTATGCTTACAAGTAGCACAGGATCATAATTAAATAAAAATAATTGGCACCTGGTTCATGGTGGAGCGCTAGGTAAAGCACTGACCTGGAATGCTGAGGTCCCGGTTCAGAACCTTGGGCTTGCCCGGTCAGGGTACATACAGGAAGCAACTACTGTGAGTTTATGCTCCCTGCTCCTTCCCCCTGCCCCTTTGCTTTCTCCTCTCTCTAAAATCAATAAATAAAACCTTTTAAAAAATAATCAGCATTACAGAACTCCAAAACAACCTCATAAATGAAATAAGGTAGTACTTGAATATAAATTTTTTAACTCATCAAAAACGTGTTATAGAACTGAAGATTTTTAACATTAAAATCCCTTACAATTTCCGGTTTGAGGGGTAAAAAAAAAAGGACGTGAATTTTAGGGAAAAAAAATTATGGTAGAATTCTAAATCTATCAATGTAATTATTACACAGAATTTCATTTTGGCTTTCTTTTTGGGTCTGTGAGTGAAAGAGATAGTTTCTTGGTCCGTCAATGATAGGACGCACATGCAAGAAACAACCTAAATCCCTGGACCTAGGGAAGGAGGGACAAGAGCAAGGGGAACAGAGCTCCCACCACCAGTTCCTACCATTTCCACTACTTTCTCCTCTACATCTTGAGAGATTTAAAATGTTGCTATCCTGACTGACCTGTGGTGGCACAGTAGAAAATGTACTGACCTGGAATACTGGGGTCACTGTGAACCTCAAGCTTGCCTGGTCAAGGCACATACAAGAAGGACAACTACGAGTTGATGCTTCCTGCTCCTCTCCAATTGCCTTTCTCTCTCCTGTCTCTCTCTAAAATCAATAAATAAAATATTTTTTAAAAATAAAATAAAACATAGGCTCTGGCCAGTTTCTCTGTGGATAGAGTGTCAGCCTGGCATATGAACATCCCTGGTTTGATTCCCAGTCAGGGTACACAAGAGAAGTGACCATCTGCTTCTTTTCCACTCACTCTCCTTCTTCTCTCCCTCATCCCTCCCACAGCCAGTAGCTCAACTGGTTCAAGCATCAGCCCCTGACACTGAGGATAGCTGGGTTGGTACAAGCACATCAGAGTCAGGCACTAAAAATAGCTCAGCTGATTCAAGCATCAGATTCAGATGGGGGTTGCCAGATGGATCCCTGTTGGGGTGCATGCAGGATTTTGTCTATCTCCCCTCCTCTCACTTAAAATAAAATATAAATAAATAAAAATTAAAATGTTGCTATCCCTATTTTAAAAATAAGCTTATTAGCACTGTATTCATGCCATAAATACTGGCAAGCACTGAACATGAATTAGTGAGAAAGTACATTTAGACATTAGTGTCCTTGTCTACAAATAAAAAGAGGACAGGGAGGAGAGGAGCTACAATATCCTGGCAGTGCATCTTGGGGGAGTGGGGAACAAGGCATGACTTGAGTAGCAAAGGAAGTACACACAGAAGTGTCACAAACATGAGCCTGTCACATCTTCGACCTGCAAATGACAGTAGGGCTCTGAGTAATGACTCTGTAATCAGATTATGAGAGGTCAGTATGATCCTATACGTGACAAGATCTAATCTGGAATAGAACTGAAAATCACAAAAATGAGCACTTAATCACACAAAGAGATCATGGTCACAGTGAAGATATGTTTCCTGTTGTGTTTCATTTCTAGAGCTGAGTTCAGTTTTGTGGTTCAACACATGGATGCGGCTAGGCTAAAATGGGATTTGTTAGCTTTCTAATGTTTCACTCACAATCTAAGATCTTACCCTGTGCTACTAATTAGCCATCACAGCCCAAACTACTCATTTCACTTTGTCCTACATATAACTTTATCTCCGCACAAGAACTGAATAAGTTGAGAGTTAATAATGTCAGTATCTTGCCCCACACCTACCCTTCTACACTCTCCTTAACTCTTCAGGCCTGAAATCCACATCGCACATCCCCAAACACCCCCCTCAGCTGCGTTAGGCTCTGCCAACACTGGCTCGTGTACAAGCTCCTCTGTGGTGGCAGTGACCTCAAGCAGCAAGAGTGCAAAACAGGGGTTGTGGGCTCTGAATATCACTGTCCCCCTGAGCTCCTCCAGCCTTTCCTTTTGTATATAATTCCTAGAATTATAGCCCCTTTTGACTGAAGTACCTGGAGTGGTTTCCTGACTAGACACTGGCTGGTGGATAGTCCACCAAATTCAGAATTTCTACAATTCACAGACCAGGATGGGGAACTATCCTATGAAATATTCATTCATCCATTTATTCTCTTTTTTTTTTTAACTGACTACCTACTATATAGGCCAGGCTCTGTTCTAGGTGCTGCTGATTTTTTTTTTTTACAGGGACAGAGAGAGAGTCAGAGAGAGGGATAGATAGGGACAGACAGACAGGAACGGAGAGAGGTGAGAAGTACCAATCATTAGTTTTTCGTTGTCGTTGTGACACCTTAGTTGTTCATTGATTGCTTTCTCACATGTGCCTTGACCGTGGGCCTTCAGCAGACCGAGCAACCCCTTGCTGGAGCCAGCGACCTTGGGTCCAAGCTGGTGAGCTTTTGCTCAAGCCAGATGGGTCCACGCTCAAGCTGGTGAGCTCGGGGTCTCGAACCTGGGTCCTCCACATCTATCCACTGCACCACTGCCTGGTCAGGTTGATTATTTTTATAACTTTTAAAGATTATTTTTATTGATTGATTTTAGAAAGAGAGAGGGAAGGAGAGAAGAATGAAAGGAGGGACAGAGAGAAGGAAGGAGGAAGGAAGGGAGGGAGGGAGGGGGGAGGGAAGGAGGGAGAAACATTCATTTGTTACTCCACTTAATTGTGCATTCTTGATTGTTTCCTATACGTACCCTCACTGGGGAATTGAACCCACAACCTTGGCATTTCTGAAGAATGCTCTGAGCTAAGGGCCTGAATATTTATTTTGAACTCCTAAATGATCCTGAAAAAGTCAGGAACTGGTCCCTGAATCTTCCTGGAATTCACATTAATATGAATTTCTATAGGACTCCTATACCAGGTAAAAATATAATGGCTTTAGCCAAAGAAAATGTCATAATTGTAAATTAGCACTCTGAAATAGTCAATATAGGGAAAAACTGGTGTATAACATGCCAGGGTTATAAAATTTTTAATATTTTTATAAAATATTAAAGAAACGGTATGCCTTGGCCGGTTGGCTCAGTGGTAGAGCGACGGCTTGGCATGTGGAAGTTCTAGCTTCAATTCCCAGTCAGGACACATAGGATAAGTAGTCATCTGTTTCTCTACCCCTACCCCTTCGCTCTCTCTCTCTCTCTTCCCCTCCCGCAGCCATGACTTGAATGAGCAAGTTGGCCCCAGACGCTAAGTATGGCTTCAAGGCCTTGCCTCAGGCACTAAAATTGCTGGGTTGCAGAGCAACAGAGAAGCTGTCCTAGATGAGCAGAACATCAGCCCCAGATGGGGGTTGTCGGGTGGATCCTGGTTGAAACACATGTGGGAGTCTATCTCTCAGCCTCCCTGCCTCTTACTTGATTTAAAAAATAAAGAAACAGTATTTATTCGTTTTTTATTTAAATGATCAAATTAAAGCTAGAATATTCCCTTATTAACTCTTATTTCTAAGAGGAAAATCATATGTACATTTTTTAGAAAATAGTTGGCCTGGCCTGACCTGTGGTGGCGCAGTGGATAAAGCGTCGACCTGGGAACACTGAGGTCGCCAGTTCAAAACCCTGCACTGGTCTGGTCAAGGCACATATGGGAGTTGATGCTTCCAGCTCCTCCCCCCTTTCTCTCTTTCTCTCTCTCTGTCTCCTCTCTAAAATAAATAAATAAAATAAAATAAAAAGAAAATAGTTGGCCTGGGCGCTGAGGATAGCTCCACAGCCTCTGCCTCAGGCGCTAGAATGGGTCTGGTTGCAGCGGAGCAATGCCCCAGATGGGCCAAGCATCGCCCCCTGGTGGGCTTGCTGGGTGGATTCTGGTCGGGTGCATGCGGGGGAGTCTGTCTCTCTGCCTCCCTGGTTCTCACTTCAGAAAAATACAAAAAGACTCATGGACATAGATAAAAGTGAAGTGGGGGGGGGGGGAGGTGTGGGGAAGGGGAGTAAAGAAACAAATAAATGGTGATGGAAAATGTTTTAACTCTGGGGAATGGGCACACAACACATTCAGCAGTTCAAATGCTACAGAAATATTTACCTGAAACCTATGTACTCTTATTGATAAACATTACCTCATTAAATTTAATTTTCTACACAAAATTTTTTAAAAATTAATAGTAAAAATAAAAACTTTGAGGTTAATCTGTTTTGGAAAGGGAAGAATCATAAACACACAGAACCATACATCAAAATAGCAAATGACTCACTTATAACAATCACTCAGCATAATAACCTCCCTTAGCAATTAAAGAGCAGATAGGGGAGCTGAACAGATAATATGAAGTAAAATACTGTGACCCATTTAGTATATACTAAACTGCTCACTAAAATTAGGGGATATTTCAAAATGAATATAAAGCTATCATATATCCCCTCATTTTTGTGAGCAGTGTGTAATTCTTGCCAGGCTGCAAACTCATGAAAGTAATTTGATAGTTTCTCTTCCATCCTCATGTTCTGACTGCTGCTCATTCCAGTTCCAGATGGGTCCCTGTGGGCTTGAATCTAGTTCCTGATGTAACAGCCCAGTGATCTGTAGCTGGTTCTCTGCTTTCTCCGCTGCTCTCAAAGAGGAAGAGTTGGCAGGTACCTCACCAAAGTAGCTTTAGGAGGGAGCAGTATTGAAGATAAAGGCTTGGAAAGGGATTTGAAAAGGAAAAGTTCAGGGTTTTTTATTTTACACTGAGCATTTTCTCCATTAAAAACAAGTATTTTAGCTTCTTAGAAATCCTCACACTAACAGTATAATAAATGAATAAGTATTCACAGATCATTCACTCACTGATATTTACTTCCACAAAAATTAATTCTCACCCTGGCTGGATAGCTTGATTGGTTAGCAGGGGTAGTCAACCTTTTTATACCTACTGCTCATTTTTGCAGTGGTAGTCAACCTGGTCCCTGCCGCCCACTAGTGGGCATTCCAGCTTTCATGGTAGGCAGTATCGAAGCAACCAAAGTATAAATAAAAAGATAGATTTAACTATAGTAAGTTGTTTTATAAAGATTTATTCTGCCAAACTTAGCGAAAATGCAATATAAAGTACTTGGTAAGTAAGTATTATTATATGCTTTAACTTGCTGTAACTCTGCTTTATAAATTTTATAAAGTTACTTCCCTACTTTATAAATCACCATTACTGTGGAAACGGTGGGTAGTTAGAAAATTTTACTACTAACAGAGATACAAAAGTATAGGCGGTAGGTATAAAAAGGTTGACTACCCCTGGGTTAGAGCATTGTCCTGAATGAAGTACAGAGGTTGCTGGTTTGATCCCCAGTCAGGGCACATACAGAAACAGATTGATGTTCCTGCCTCTTTCTCTCCCATCCTCTTTCTCTAAAATCAATAAATAAAAATGTTTAATATAAACTTCTCAAAATAATACCCTACAGAAATGTTAGCCACATTCCATATGGAATATATTCCATAGTAGGCACTTTATACCTTTTTGACAAGCCACTCTGTACCCTATCTTGTCCCAGCACAGGCTGTACTATAAGCTTCTTGGAGGCAGGGCACTTCTGCAACTTTACATTCTCTAACCCCTGGCACCACCACTGCACTTCACACCTATTTACCATTTGTTAAATGAATTGCTAATGTATCAGATTATGGCACCTCCAATTCACTAATGAGGAAAAAAATACTTTTTTAATTTATTGATTGATTTTAATTCTTTTTATTTATTTATTCTTTTTTTTTTTTTAGAGGAGAGAGAGAGAGAGAGAGAGAGAGAGAGAGAGAGAGAGAGAGAGAGAAGGGGGGAGGAGCAGGAAGCTTCAACTTCCATATGTGCCTTGACCGGGCAAGACCAGGGTTTTGAACCGGCAACCTCAGCATTCCTGGTCAACGCTTTTATCCACTGCACCACCATAGGTCAGGCTTTATTGATAGATTTTAGAGAGCCAGAAAGAAGAAGGGAAAGGCAGGGAGAGAGGAATGGGGGAAGGAGGGAAAGAGCAAGAGAGGCTTTCATTTGTTTTTCCACTTAGTTGTGCACTCATTGGTTGCTTACCGTATGTGCCCTGACTGGGGATCAAACCAGCAACCTTACCATTTAGGGACAATGCTCCAAGCAACTGAATTAGCCAGTCTGGAAAAAATTACAACTTTTTAACAGAGTAAAGGAGGGGTACTCTCATTTTCACATGAGAAGGAAATTCAGTGCCTGCCATCTGCCTTGAGGACTGTATATTTTATTTTTGAAAAAAAGACAGGAAGAAAGGGGGAGGGGAAGGAGCATCAACTCAAAGTTTCTCTCACTTTAGTTGTACACTGAGCTTCTTGTATGTGCCTTGACAGGGGCCATGCCAGTGTCCCCTTGCTCATGTCAGCGATCTTGGGCTTTTTATGCCAGCGACTTTTGGGCTCAAGGTGGCAAGCTTTGGAATTGTGTGGATAATCCCCCACTCAAGCCAGTGACCCCACACCAACAACCTCACTCTCAGAGCCAACAACCTCAGGGTTTCGAACCGGCAACCACCACTGGTCAGGCAAGGCCAGCACTTCTAGCTAGCCCTACTGTGTACACTAGCCAATCAGCAGTGCCTTTTTCAATAAGAATGAATGGAAGGATCTGAGAGGTCATGAAAGCAGAGTCCCTGTGTAAATAAATTTATTAAGCCTTATCCATAGGATTTTTGCTTGCTCTCAGTCTTCTTTAAACCCTCTGGTAAAAACATGCCTTCAAGCCTGACTAGTGGTGCCGCACTAGATAGAGCACTGACCTGGAACACCCTGGAACACTGAGGTCACTGGTTCGAAAACCTGGGCTTGCTTGGTCAAGGCATTTACGAGAAATAATCAATGAAAAAATAAAGTGAAGATGCTTCTTGCCCTCTCTCTCTCTCTCTCTCTCTCCCTCAAAATCAATAAAATCTTAAAATGCCTTCAAGACATTGCTTCTTCTACTTGTTTTTTTAAAACACTGGATAGTCCAACTTATCAGGCTGTCCTGTTATTTGCAAAGCCTTTCACAATACAAAAAACTTGACTAACCCTGATTGCCTGCTGACTTCCATACAGCAGTCCCCCTTTTATAAGGGGGTACATTCTAAGGCCACTAGTGAATGCCTTGAAATCATGGACAGTACTGAATCCTACATACATCATGTTTTTACCTCTACATACAAAACTCTGCACTTAAAGGCAGCACTTTATAGCTTCTCTTTAGCATATCCAAGTTGCCTCGTCAGTCCTTCTGCACTTTGGGGCCATTATTAAGGGTTACTTGAACATTATTAAGGGTTACTTTTGGGGCCAAAATAAGGACTATCTGAACACTCTTATATAACATGACAGCTAATTTAATAACAGAGAAAGCTACTAAGTGACTACTGACAGACAGCATATGCAGTGTGGATACTCTGGACAAAGGGATGAATCACTTCCCAAGCAGGGCAGAGTGAGATGACATGAGATTTTATCCCGCTACTCAGAACAGTACACAATCTAAAACTTATAAATTATTTCTGAAATTTCCATTTAATATTTTTGTATCATGGTTGACCACAGATAACTGAAATGGCAGAAAGCAAAACCACAGATAAGGGGGAATTACTGTACTTCTTTTTCTCAGATCACTTTTTCTTAGGTGAGAGGAGCAGAGATAGTGAAAAAGACTCCTACATGCGCCCTGACTGGGATCCACCTGGGAACCCATCTGGGTTGATGCTTCAATACAGAGCTATTTTTAGCGTCTGAGGCTGATGCACTCAGACCAACAACAGAACTGACTGACCCTCAGCGCCATGGGCTGACACTCAAACTGAACGAGCAATGGGCTTTGGGAGGAAAGGGGGCAGGGAGAAGAAGATGGTCACTTCTCCTGTGTGCCCTGAGCGGAACTGAACCCGGAACAGCAATACACCGGACCAAGGCTCTAATCTGCTGAGCAACCAGACAGAGCCTCAGCTCACTTCTTGAAGGCACATTACTGATCCATGAAACATGCTTTTTGACATACAATGTGATACTGTTTCTTTGCCACAAGTCCAATTCAACAAAGATGTATCTTTTTGTCTGTTTTCATGTGCCAAACTACTCATTAGAACACAAAATAAAGGGCAAAAGGAAGGCTACAGCAGAGCCAACACACAACTCAGGAAAGCCCAGCAGATCATTCAGTGGCTGGCATTGCCTGAGAACCCCTGCAGGGAAGTGCACTAGTGCTCACATACCACCTGCCACTGGCTCAGTGCACGTACCCTTTGAGCAAGCAGCAACAGTCATGGGTTAGGGATATACCTATACCTACACACACAATATAATACCATAAATCATCACACATTTTTTGAGGAAAGGATTCTACAGGCAGTACACAAAGGTGATACTGATGGAGGTATGTATACATGCTATGAGGAGTGTTCTGATTTCTTCCAATGAAGGATAATAACGAAGAAATTGAACTACCGAGATATACAACACTATAGCAAGATTCCAAATCCAGTACCGTGGGATATACTGCATTGAAACCAGAGCATTATGTTAAAAATTCCCTACCAAGTAGCTCAGATAAAAGTCAACTATTTTTTTTATTTATCTGTATTTCTGCCAATGAACAAAAAAATACAGAATAATTTTCAGAAATTGATATAATTTATTAGCCAATCCATGCTGCTGCAAGTTTCTCAAAACCAAAATACAAAAAAAAAAAAAAAAATCTAAATTTATAACAAGCAGCATGGTCACACCTCAGCAATCTAGGGACATCTTCTGCTGCACCCAGTTCCTTCTCTTCTGCATTGGGCAGGCAAGGAGTGGTTGTAGAACTATACCTACCTTTACAAGTACACTAACACCAAAGAAAACCACTTAAGCATTAGAAAGTTCATTTTAATCCAAGCAAATTCAGTCCATAATACTTTTTGTAGCATTAAGGAAACAAACTGGAAATAACCCAGAATGTATACAAATGAGAAACCAACTAAATAAATTTAGGTACATATATACTGTATTTCCCACGTATAAGAATCTATCTTTTCTCAAAAAATTTGGGGTCTAAAAACTGGGTGCGTCTTATACAGTGGTTGTAGATTTTTTACATGCATTTCCTGCTCTTTTGACAGTGATGAGGAGTTGTATAAATTGTATGATGAATAAAACTTGAGTTCATAACTTTATGTAATACATTTTGTTTTCAATTTTCAGGCCCCAAAATTAGGGTACATCTTACACATGGGGAAATAGGAACGTACTGGACTACTAGGCAACCATTAAAAGAATGAGGCAGACCTGTCTGTACTTGGATATATCCAAGATACCTAACAACATCAAAAAAAGTATTACTGCCTGACCAGGCGGTGGCGCAGTGGATAGAGCATCGGACTGGGATGCGGAAGACCCAGGTTCGAGAGCCCGAGCTCGCCAGCTTGAGCGCGGGCCCATCTGGCTTGAGCAAAAGCTCGTCAGCTTGGACCCAAGGTCGCTGGCTCCAGCAAGGGGTGGCTCGGTCTGCTGAAGGCCCGCGGTCAAGGCACATGTGAGAAAGCAATCAATGAACAACTAAGGTGTTGCGATGGCAACGAGAAACTAATGATTGATGCTTCTCACCTCTCTCCGTTCCTGTCTGTCTATCCCTCTCTCTGACTCTCTCTGTCCCTGTAAAAAAAAAAAAAAAAAAAGTATTACTAATTCATTTTTTAAGGGGGTAGGAAAATAGACATTTTTATACAACTAGAATTTTTCTGAAAAAATACAAAGGAAATTTCAGAAATAATGGCCTATAAAAGGGATTCTGGGACTGAAGGTCTCAGTAAAGGAGTACACTCTTCTTCATTATTCAAGAAGCATTTTACTACGTACATGTATCCCTGTTTAAAAAATATTTTAAGGAGTACTTAAGGCCCTGGCTGAGTAGCTCAGTTGGTTAGTGTCCTCCTGACATGTGAAGGTTGCAGGTTCAATCCCCAGTCAGAGCACATACAAGAATCAACCAAGGAATGTACAAATAAGTGGAACAAATCGATGTTTCTCTCTCTCTCTCTCTAAAAAAAGTGTGATTATGATAAAGTAAAGCAACACAAGAAAAGTGAAGCCTATTAGAAGCAATCTCATCTTTCTTAACTATCTCTAAATTCTGTGTGACAAAAGTCAAATTCAGTAAAACACAGTGGGTGGATTAGTAGGATAGTGACAGTTCCATTCTACACTTTTTCAAAAACACAGTAACTTTCAATATGTTGCCATATGCTAAAAGTTACATTTGCTTCAGAAATCAAGATGCAAAAATCCCTTAAATATGTGCTCTATTATAACCAAAGTTCAAATATATTAAGTCCTCAACTAAAGTTTAGTTACATGTCATGTCAATATTACATTCTAATCACATTTTGAATTAAAAGTTTTATATATTTCTGTTTTTAAACTAACAAATACTTTAGAATTACTAGAGTCCAAATTTCCTAATTTCTCCCCAGACAAAAATCAGTTCAGTAAAAAACTAGAGGGTTCCCCTCCACAGCTTCATAATTTACAAAACTTCTCCATTTCCAAGCAGGACTGGTCCAGAGTAGGAGGGTGGAAATTATAGGCAAAGCCTAATCCTATCCAACCCTCTTCCACCTCTATAGATACCTCTTCTGGTCTCTGGGACTCCCAGGTCCTCAGCCAGATACAGCCATCATCAGTGCTTCCACCATTGTAAGACCACTGATTCAATAACAGTGGATCCACTAGATTTGATTCTGAAGCTCAACTTCTCATCAGGCCCACCAGGGCAAAGGAAGGGAAGTTGCCCCACCACATCCACATAGAACCAGACTGCTCATAGCCTCTTTGTAACTACTCCCATGAAAAATAAAGCAAATGAAAAAAAAATAAAATAAAAATAAAGCAAATGACAATGCCCTTCAATTTGATTTTTACTAATGAAACTGTATTTGTCAAATATCTAGAGGTATGCAGTTATCTTGGAAAAAGTGATATTATAAATTAATATGGTAAAGAAAATGAAGTTGAGGAATTTTGCTAACCTAAAACATTAGTCAAAATAAACACTCCACGCAGCAAAATATGACAGAATACTGATTTCTCATTTAAAAAAAAATTTATGAACATTCAGAACTAAAAGAAAAATCTCTGTAGTTAGAAAAAATATATTTCTCTGCAAATTAAAACCACAATGAGATATCACCTCACACCTGCCAGAATGGTGCTCATTAAAAAATCAACAAACAAGTGCTGGCGAGGGTGTGGAGAGAAGGGAACCGTCCTGCACTGCTGGTGGGAATGCAGACTGGTGCAGCCACTGTGGAAAACAGTATGGAGATTCCTCAAAAAAATTAAAAATGGAACTGCCTTGTGACTCAGCTATCCCACTTCTAGGAATATATTCTAAGAATCTCAAAACACTAATTCATAAGAAAATATGCAACTCCATGTTCTTTGCAGCACTGTTTGCAATAGCCAAGATCTGGAAACAGCCCAAGTGTCCGTCAGTGGACAAGTGGATAAAAAAGCTGTGGTATATTTTACACAATGGAATACTACACGGCCATAAAAAAGAATGAAACCTTATCTTTTGCGACAGCATGGATGGACCTAGAGATTATTATGCTAAGTGTTGTAGTAATATGTTATAGTAATTATAATATATAGAAATATAAAAAAATATGGAAGACATATAAAGTTAAGATATAATATTTAAAATAATTAAGGAAATTAAATAAAGTTATGCCATCTGGATAGGAATTAATATAGTGGGTGCTGATGTGATAAACAGACTCTGACTTTAGAGCAGAGCCCAGTTAGTTGGCATGTGAAGTTATACATAGATAAGAAGTGGCTTGGTGTCATAACTTTTCTTTTTTTTTTTTTTTTTTTAAAGGGACAGAGAGAGAGAGAGGGACAGACAGGGACAGACAGACAGAAACAGAGAGAGGTGAGAAGCATCAATCATTAGTTTCTCGTTGCCACTGCAACACCAAAGTTGTTCATTGATTGCTTTCTCACATGTGCCTTGACCGTGGGCCTTCAGCAGACTGAGCCACCAGTTGCCAGTGACCTTGGGTCCAAGCTGAAGAGCTTTTGCTCAAGCCAGATGGGCCCACGCTCAAGCTGGTGACCTCGGGGTCTCGAACCTGGGTCTTCCACATCCCAGTCCGACGCTCTATCCACTGCGCTACCGCCTGGTCAGGCTTGATGTCATAACTTTTTTTTTTTTTTTTTGGAGAGAGGTGAGAAGCATCAATTATTAGTCTTTTGTTGCCGTTGCGACACCATAGTTGTTCATTGATTACATTTCTCATATGTGCTTTGACCGCGATGTCATAACTTTTAAGGTAACATAAATAAGAACATCTTCAAAAGTGGTTTGATGTAACATTTCAGTAGATTAACATAAAAGGGGTTCCCTGCGAGGAACTCCCAAAACAGTGGTTTGAGGTGATAATCCTGGAGTTTGACACCTGTTAGAAGGCGTTGGCCAGAAAATGTACTAAAGCTGAGGGCCCCCTGCTGCAGTAGTCGCCCAGGCTCCGACGTGAACGTGAAATGTCTCCACACCGCTCTGAGCTCTGACCAAAGAGAGAGCCGAGAGGAGCACGTCAATGGGGCCCCTTAAGCTGTACGCAGGCACACCAAAAGGATTTGTGAGAAATAAATTGCCTGTGTGATTCTTGCAACTAATTTTTTTTGGTTGTGTTTTTCCTCCAGCGGCAGTGTCGGCACTTAACAGTAGCATCCTCATAGCCACCTCAAGAGTAGTCTCGAAGAGGCTGCCAGCCCTGCTGACAAGCAGGAGTGTCCCACTATACGGGGAGGTCAAATCAGGGATGCCTGATCAACGTAGAGCTTGGGCTCTACTGGGACACTAAGTGAATAAAACAGGTAGAGGAAGACAAATACCATATGATCTCACTTATATGTGGAATCTAGTGCACACAATAAACTGAGAACAATAGAAACAGAGGCAGGGTCAGAGGGAACAGATGGACAGCTGTCAGAGGGAAGGGGGAGAAGGGGATGGAATTAAAGAAGGTGAAGGGATTAGCCAAAATCATATACACATAACATATATACAGACAACAATGTAGCAATAACCAGAGGGAAAGAAGGGGTGGAGGAGGTGGGGGAGGGGCAAAGGGAAATAAAGAGACTTTGCAATGGGTTGGGGGACACAATGCAGGTTGTAGAGGGCGTTAGAGTGAGTGGGACACCTGAAAACATATCAACACAATAAATTAAAAATAAAAATTTTAAAGGAAAAATAATAAAATAAAAATAAACTTTAAAAACCTACCTATGGTGGCAAAGTGGATAACACATCAACCTGGAATGCTGAGGTTGACAGTTCAAAACCCCAGGCTTACCTGGTTAAGGCACATACAAGAAGTAACTAATATGAGTTGCTGCTTTCTGCTCTTTCTCCCCTTTCTCTCTCTCTCTCCTCTCTCTAAAATCAATAAATAAAATCTTGAAACAAATATTTAAAAAGGTATTTCTCAGAACACTTAGAGGTTGGTTGTTTATTCATACCTGCATTTAACATATATGTATTTGTCACACACTGTTTTCAGGACCAGGGATGCCATAGTGATTAACAGACAGGTTCCTGTCTTCATGGAGTTTACAGTAGTAAACACAAGAAACAAGGCATTAGTGCACTGTCTAGATTCCCCAAAGGGAACAATAAGGGAATACATCCTTGGAGTAGATTTTAATATTCTCTACTATGTGGTTTCAAGGTATTTTATAATATATTAAAATTTGAAAATTAAAATATTAAAATGAACTAAGAGTAAGATAATTTCCTATAGTGATAAATGCTATGAAGAACACCAAACAGTAATGAGAAATGAGTGCCTGGGGAGTGGAGGTGAAGATGTGTGGGGAAGGCTTCAGCATTGAGCTAAACCCTCTCTGAGGAAAGGAAGCAGGTATAACAAACTTAGTGTACTGGGATGAATTGAAAAATCATGTGGATGGTTGTGAGAAAGCAGGCAGAAAAGTGAAGTGGGCAGGGAACAAATCACAAGGGGCATTACAGGCCACATAAGAAGTTTGGATTTTATTCTAATTACTATGGAAAGCCACTAGCAGGCTTTCAGCCTGGGAGTAGCAAGATGGGATCTGATTAAACATAATAGTTTCTCGTTCAGAACATGATGCATTTTCAAATAGAAAAAGATGTTATAAATGGTGGTACTGCAGTATTGCTTCTGTGCCTTCATTTATCTACTGTCTTTTCCCTGCAAAGTAATATGCAAAGTACCGATGAGGAATAAAACACAGTCTCTGAGCTGGAGCTCACAGGCTGGTAGAGATGAGAAACAATGAATAATTACAACTATAATATTTATATAAGAGAATGCTGTGAGCACCCAGGGCAAAGGGTAGTTAATCTGGCCTGGGGTGTCCAGAAAGACTTCACAGAAAACCTGAGTCTTATAGGATAGGCAGGGATTTCCTTAGTGCATTCATTCCCCTAAGCAGAATACTCATATCACTGGTAGGACACAAAAATGCACGGGCTACCAAAGATGCTTTAGAGCAGCGTTTGTCAACAGCCGGTCTACAGACCAGTGCCAACCTGACAGAAATTTCACGTCAGTCTACAGAAGAGTTAACCATCCTGATGTTGTAATGAAGGTTATAGAGTCTAATCCACAGACCAGCAGTTGAAAAACAGTTTTAAAGTATTTGTATTAAGGTGGAATGGGGTGAAAAAAAGAGTTAACATAAAACTTGCAACTGCAACTTCACAAATATTGCTTACATAAGGTTTATGAAGAACTTTAATTATCTGGTTTTCCTACAACAATGAAATGTAATAGTCTTAATGTCACTTTAACAAGTTGGTTTGGAGGACTTCCAGTCATGATGGCAGCATCAGTAAACATGGTACTCACCTCCTCCCACAACCATATCAAAATTACAACTAAATTACAAAACAACCATCATCAAAACTGAATGGAAGTCCTACCACTAGGGAATTGAAGAAGCCACAGTGAAACTAGTAATAGGTGTAGAGAAGCAAATGGGCTAACCCCACACCCACATGTGGTGGGTAAAAATCGAAAAAAATATCTCAGCTGTGGAGGTCCCCCTTGAAGAGCAAGGGAGTCCCAGTCCCACACCAGACCTCCCATCCCAGGATTCCAGTGCCAGGAGAAGTACCCTAACTTCTGACTATAAAAACTAGAAAGGATTGGCCCTGGCTGGTTGGCTCAGTGGTAGAGCATCAGCTCAGCGTGTGGAAGTCTGGGTTCAATTCCCAGCCAGGGCACACAGAAGGACCCATCTGCTTCTCCACCCTTCCCTTTCTCCTTTCTCTCTATCTCTCTCTTCCCCTCCTGCAGCCAAGGCTCCATTGGAGCAAAGTTGGCCCGGGTGCTGCGGACGGCTCCATGTCCTCCACCTCAGGTGGAGGTGCTAGAATGGCTCCATTTGCAACAGAGCAACACCCCCGATGGGCAGCACACCGCCCCCTGATGGGCTTGCCGAGTGGACTCCGGTTGGGCGCATGCGGGAGTCTGTCTCTCTGTCTCCCCGCTTCTTGCTTCAGAAAAATACACACACAGACAAAAAAAAACACTAGAATGAATTGAGGCTGAGGGAAACAAAGGGCTGCTGGAGTCTGGGTAGCTCATCTTTTTATTTTATTTTTCCATTGATTTGAGAGGGTGTTTGAGGGGAAGGGTAGAAAGGAGAGAGAGAGAGAAAGAGAGCAGCATTAACTCGTTTCACTTCATTATTCCATGCAGTTGTGTGCTCATTGATTGCTTCTCCTACATGTCCTGACCCAGGGGTCGAACCTGAGGCCTCCGGCATGCAGGGTCAATGCTTTATCTGCTGAGACACCCAGCCAGGGCCCACGCAACTCCTCTTAAAAAGCCTGCATATAGGTTTGCTCATACTCACTCCCTTGGAGCTCCAGCACTCTAGGGCAGCATCTTAAAAGGAACCAGAGACATATGGGAAAGAACTGAATTGTCCACCATTAAGGCAAAAGCTGGGGGCAGCTTTATCACAGGCAGAAGTACTGGCACAGGTTATCATTCCTTTGATGATTCCTCCCCCCACAGAGCCAGAAGGCTGGTGCCATATCTAAGTTTCCATAAACCTGGCTCACAGTTTGCCCTCCTCTGGTGATTCCCTGAGACTCTGCCCCACCCAACTTGTGGCCGAATCCAAGCCTTTCCTACTGGCTTTTCCATACAAATGGCCTGTCCTGTCTCATGCTGCAGATTTTCCTAAAACCTCTCAAACAAGCAGCATCTGGCTTCAGCATGCCCATGCCTCTTGTTAGTGGACCCAGGACTTTCAGCAGCCACCCTTGGTTCGTACCTTGGTCTCTCCTGAGCACCTTCAATCCCAGCACAAGTAGCAACCATGTGCAGATTGCTTTGTAGCTCATGTTGTGTGACACAAGCAAAACACAGGCAGCGGTTGACCTTGGCCTGTACGTCCTAGGAGGTCCCAGAGCCAGTCCACTCAGTGGACAGTTTCAGACCATGTCGAAGCACTGCTATCCAACCACCTCCACATTCAAGGGGCAGACTCAACAGGAACCGGAGCTGTGTTGAAGTAGTCCTGTTCTGTGGGGTGAGTCCCTGTATAGCTGACCCTCCACAGTGGTTAGAGGCCAGTGATCAGTGGTCACAGTTAGTCCCTGTAGCTAATCGGTCCGAAGATAAAGCCTCCTCATTAATGACATTCAAGGCTCAACTACAACAGGGTGCACACAGCCCACATAGGGAGTGCCCCTTGAATGCCCAGCATGGATGATCAGGGCGGCTGTGCCACCAGACCCTACAGAACACCTACTACATTAGGCCACTCTATCAAGCCTGGAAGACGTGGCAGCTCTACCTAATACATGGAAACAAACACAGGGAGGCCGCCAAAATTAGAAGACAAAGAAATGTGTCCCAAATGAAAGAAGAGAACAGAACTCCAGAAAAAGAATTAAACAAAATGGAAAGCACTCTACTATATGCAGAGTTCAAAACACTTGTTATGCCTGACCTGTGGTGGCGCAGTGGATAAAGCATCGACCTGGGAACACTGAGGTCGCCAGTTCAAAACCCTGCACTGGTCTGGTCAAGGCACATATGGGAGTTGATGCTTCTAGCTCCTCCCCCCTTTCTCTCTCTCTCTCTCTCTCTCTCTCTCTCTCTCTGTGTCTCCTCTCTAAAATGAATAAATTAAAAACAAAAGACAAAAAAAAAAAAAACACTTGTTATAAGGATGCTCAATGAACTCAGTGGAAAAAAAATCAACAAAATAAAAAAGGACCAGTCAGAAATGAAGGATATGCTAACTGAAATGAAGAATAATTTACAGGATATCAACAGTAGAGTAGATGACACCACAAATGAAATCAGCAATTTGAAATTTAAGGAAGCAAAACATATCCAATCAGAACAGCAAAAAAGAAAAAAGAAAATTTTATAAAATAAGGATAGCATAAGGAGCCTCTGGGACAACTTCAAATATACCAACATTCACATCATAGGGTTGTCGCAGAAAGAAGAGACAGAGCAAGAAATTAAAAACCTACTTGAAACAATAATGACAGAAAACTTCCCTAACTTGGTGAAGGAAATAGATACACAAGTCCAGGAAGCATAGAAAGTCCCAAACAAAATGAACCCAAAGAGGCCCACACCAACACACATCATAATTAAACTACTAAAGGTTAAAGGCAAAGAGAGAATCTTAAAAGCAGCAAGAGAAAGCAGTTATCTACAAGGGAGTTCCCATAAAATAGTCAGCTGCCTTCTCAACAGAAACTTTGCAGGCTAGAAAAGCGTGGCAAAAAATATTCCAAGTGATGAAAAGCAAGGACCTATGGCCAAGATTACTCTCCCCAACAAAACTATCATTTAGAATCAAAGGACAGATAAAGAGCTTCCCAGACAGAAAAAAAGCTAAAGTTCATCACCATCAAAATCCAGTATTAGCCTGACCAGGCAGTGGCGCAATGGATAGAGCGTCGGACTGGGATGCGGAGGACCCAGGTATGAGACCCCAAGGTCGTCAGCTTGAGCGCGGGCCCATCTGGTTTGAGCAAAAGTTCACCACGTTGAGTCCAAGGTTGCTGCCTTGAGCAAGCGGTTACTCAATCTGCTGAAGGCCCATGGTCAATGCACATGTGAGAAAGCAATCAATGAACAACTAAGGTGTCAAAATGAAAAAGTGATGATTGATGCTTGTCATCTCTCTCTCTGTTCCTGTCTGTCTGTCCCTACCTATCCCTCTCTGACTCTCTCTCTGTCCCTGCAAAAAAAAAACAAACAGTATTACATGAAATGTTAAAGGTTCTTCTTTAAGAAGGAAAAAAACAGATAAAAATTATGAACAATAAAAAGGTAATAAATACATATTTACCAACAATTGAATCTAAAATAACAAAATAATTGAACAAGCAGAACAGAGACAGATTCGTATATACAGAGAATATTTTGATGGTTGCCAGATGGGAAGGCGGTGGAGGGATGGATGAAAAGGTGAAGGGGTTAAGAAGCACAAATTGGTAGTTACAAACAGTCATGGAGATATAATGTACAGCATAGGAGATATAGTCAATAATATTCTAATAACTATGTATGGTGTCAAATGGGTATGAGACTTACCAATGTACATCTAGTCACTGGGATATACACTTGAAACTAATAATGTATGTCAACTGTAACTGAAAATTAAAAATGATTTAAAATAAAACAAGTTGGTCTGTCTCAGAGAACAGACTGACAGCTGTCAAGAGGGGAGGAGGACCTACAGGCATGTCTCAATTATAAAATAAAACTTTGTAACAAAAAAAAAGAAAAGAGGGGAGGAGGGTTGAGGGGCTGGGTGAAAAAGGTGAAGAGATTAAGCAAAAAAAAAAAAAAAACCTCATAAATTTGTCCTTTTGTTTTTTTTTATTTCTAAGAGTCTATATATTCTTGAATATTATGAAAAGAAGTAAAGATTAAGTTCCAAAATTAGCTTTTTGTACCTGCAATAAACCATTCCAGAAAATTTTTTTTAAAAGTTGATCTATTACTTTATTCGTGTGTGTTACCCATTGTGAGCTGGAGTTAGAACTTCCAACATACCAAAACATATCAAACTTAAAACTGCAAACACAAAAGGTTCGAAAATATTCCAAATACTCTCCACCAGATTAAAAAATTATTAAAATTTTTCTTATTTGCTTTATCTTTCTATATATGTATATACATATATACTGGGATGGGCAAAAGTAGGTTTACAGTATGATACCAATAAATACAATAAATAATAATACAAAAATTAAGTCTGTTTTGAGTATGCACAACTGTAGACCCACTTTTGCCCACCCCTGTATGTACGTTCTGAGTCATTTGAAAGTGTTGAAGACATCATGAAACTTCACCTCAAAACTCTTCAATTTGTATCTCCCAAGGATAAGAGCAGTCTACATAATCACAATATCATTTTTACACCTAAACAAAACAAAAAACGGCCTGACATATGGTGGCGCAGTGGATAAAGTGTCAACCTGGATCACTGAGGTCACTGGTTCAAATCCTGGGCTTGCCTGGTCAAGGCACATATGGGAGTCAATGCTTCCTGCTCCTCCCCCCTCCACTCACTCTCTTTCTTTCTCTCTCTCTCTCTCTTCTCTCTATAAAATAAATAAAATCTAAAAAAAAAAAAACACTTTTTTTCCTAGTGAGAGACACAGAGACAGGAAGGGAGAGAGATAAGCAGCATCAACTCAGTTGCAGCACCTTAGCTGTTCATTGATTGCTTTCTCATTCATGCCTTAACAGGATGATAGGGTGGTAAGGTGGTGGGGTGGTAGGGCTCCAGCTGAGCCAGTGACCCCTTGCTCAAGCCAGTGACCTTGGGCTCAAGCCAGCAACCAAGGGGTCATGTCAATGATCCCACACTCAAGCTGGCGATCCTGCGCTCAAGCTGGTGAGCCCTCACTCTAGCCAGCAACCTCAGAGTTTCAAACCTAGGTTCTCCCAGGTCGACGCTCTATCCACTGCACCACCACCTGACCAGACCAAAAACAAAACAAAACAGAAAAAATCAATTTTTAACATCACCTGTTATCAGGTACATTTTTTAAAATTTGGCCCTGGCCCATTGGCTCAGTGGCAGAGTATTGGCCCAGCGTATGGAAGTCATGAGTTCGATTCCCAGTCAAGGCACACAGAAGAAGCAACCATTTGCTTCTTCATCCTTCCCCATCTTCCTTCTTTCTCTCTCTGTCTTCCTCTCCCACAGCTATGGCTTGAATGGTTAGAGCAAGTTGGCCTCAGGAACTGAGGATGGCTCCACGGCCTGCCTAAGGTGCTGAGATGGCTCAGTTGCCAAGGAACAGAGCAAGGGCCCCAGATGGGTAGAGCATTGCTCAGCAGGGGGCTTGCCTGGTGAATCCTGCGCATGCGGGAGCTTGTCTCTCTGCCTCCCTCCTGCCTCTCAATTCACTAAAAATTTTAAAAATAATAATTTTAAAGTACAAAGCCTCTTTGATGAGAACCTTACAAGAAGAAATATATTTTAAAATTGATTAGATTACTTGTATTTTATTACTTTTATTATATTTAAATTCAACTTACTTAAACTGAAAATGAAAACAAATTACCTATTTCTTCCCCCTACTTCCTACCTCTGGCAACCACCAATGTGTTTTCTGTATCTATGAGCTTTTTGTTTTGTTTTATTTTAGATTCTACATATAAGTGATATTATACAGTATTTGTCTTTCTCTATCTGACTTATTCCACATAGCAGAATGCCCTCAAAATCCATCTACATTGTCACAAATGGTAACATTTCCTTCTTTTCTCCGACTGAATAATATACATATATATCCAATTTATGTATACATACATATATATCCCAATTTCTTTACTCATCTATCCATGAATGAACTCTTAGGCTGTTTTCATACTTTGGCTATTGAAAAAAATGCTGCAGATTCCAAGATGGAGACAGAGCAGGCATACATTCCAACTGCCACCTCCCAGAACCAAATTGGCTCACAACTTAAGAACAATCATCTTGAAAACCAACTTTGGACTAACCCAAGAGGAGTCTATAACCAAGGATCACAGAAGAAGCCACACTGAGACTGGTAGGAAGGGCGGAGACACGGAAAGGGGGAGCGAGCTTTGGCAGAGGGTCTGAAGGGACTTTCACTGCAGGGAGGTTAACCCTGAGAGGGACGGATCCTAAGCCCCAGGCCCAAGACCCCAGCCTAGAGCCTCAGAGCCTAGAAGAGGTGGCAACACAGCATTTGGCAATAAAAATAGCTGAGGTTTCTGTCTGTGAGAAAAAGAGAGAGTCCTCGGAGAAAAAGAGAGGCTCCTTCTTAAAGGACCAGTGCAGAATATCTCGTCCACAGCCACTTACCCAGGGCTCCAGTGGAGGGAGGGCTGAGGGGACTAGAGTTATGGGAGGAGAGTGTGAAGATGGTGGCCCATGGAGAGACACAGAGGGGAACAGCTACCGGAACCCCTGCACTCAGTCATTCTCCAATACCGCAGTCGCCATCTTTCTTACATGGAGAAGTCCCCTCTGTGCGGCCTCAGCCTGGGGGAAAGCAACTGCCGGGGCCCCCTGGGAATCCCTCCTGCCTCACCCTATGGAGACTGGCCTTTCTGAGAAGTCAGACAGGAAGCAGGGGTGTGTCAGTGACTCAATTTTCTGATGTTGAGGCTGGAGCTTTCCCCCATACCCTCTGGAGTCTATGACCAGTGAGTGCTTCTGCCTCATGGGAGACTCAGGAGAAACTATCCAGACTGCCAGTAGACCACATCTCTGGGTCTCAGAGGCCACACCCTCCTGAGGTCTGTGAAAAAAGTCTGAACAGACCAATACTTGGGGCAGAGGGGCAGAACCACACCCACCACCCTTTCTAATCCCTGAATTATCACAGATTCTAGAATGAAACTCTACCAGAGGTTTTATTTCAGTGGCCGAGCCAACAAGCGCCAGCAGACAGAGGATACATCATAATTAAAATGCCAAAGTTAAGAGACAAAGAAAGAATACTAAAAGCTGCAAGAGAAAAGTAGTTAATTCTCTACAGAGGAGCCCCCATAAGGATGACATCTGACTTCTCAACAGAAACAACTGGAGGCTAGAGAGATTGGCAAGAAATATTCAAAGTGATGCAAAACAATAACCTACAACCAAGACTACTTTATCCAGCAAGGCTATCATTTAAAATTGAAGGAGAAATAAAAAGCTTCCCAGAGAAAAAAAACCTCAAATAATTTGTGACAACCAAACCAGTACTGCAAAAAATATTAAGGGGCCTGCAATAAAAAGAGCAAGAAAAAAAGAAATCAAGAGAAAGAGGATTGTGGGTATAAAGAATAAAATGGCAATAAATAAGTACATGTCAATAATACCCTAAATGTAAATGGATCAAATGCTCCAATGAAAAGACATAAGGTAGCTACACGGATAAGAAAACAGGACCCGTATATATGCTGTCTACAAGAGACCCACCTCAGAACAAAAGACATACACAGACTGAGAAAAAAGTACAGTGTGTCTGTAAAGTCATGGTGCACTTTTGACCGGTCACAGGAAAGCAACAAAAGACGACAGAAATATAAAATCTGCACAAAATAAAAGGAAAACTCTCCCAGTTTCATACCTATTCAGTGCAGTTCGATGTGGGCTCCATCTGTTGCCCTACACACCTCCAAATAATAGTGAAGTTCTTGCCACACACGGGTAAGGATGTCTGGTTTAACAGAGTGAATAACATCTGTGATTCTCTGTTTTAAGTGATTAATGTCATTGATACGTTCAATGTACACATGTTGCTTCATATAACCTCAAAAGTAAAAGTCTAAGGGCATCAGATCCGGGGATCATGGTGGCCATGGCTTGACAGAACCCCTGCTTATCCACCGCCAGGGGAATGTTCTATCCAGAAACTAACGAACAATGGTGGCGTAGTGTGGAGGAGCTACATCCTGTTGAAAGATGACACCTCTGGAAACTGTGGCACTGCATACAATTCCAACATGTCAGGATAGGTGTTTGCCGTCACAGATTGCTCCGCGAAAAAAAATGGGCTTATCACCTTATCATGCATCAGGCCACACCACACGTTCACTTTAGGGGTTACGTTCATACTCAACGTAGGCATGAGGATGTTCAGCAGCCCATATTCGGACGTTATGGCGATGAACATGTCCACAGATATGGAAGGTCAACCCATCGCTAAACACAATCTTCTGCAAAAATCTTGCATCATTGTCAATCTCATGAATCTTAACTGTAGCAAACGTGCATCGTGTGGGTCTATCCGCTGGTTTGATAACGTGCAACAGCTACAATTTGTACCCGTAAAACAGAGACGTTTCTTTAACACCTTATGAACTGTATGTAGTCTTGCTTAGGTATAATTGTCGAGCACACGCATGCAGATTTTTTAGGGCTCCTTAGGTAGCTATCCCGTATAGCCTCTACAGACTTGTCACTGACTGAGTGCCTACCAGAACAAGGTTTCTCCACCAAACTGCCGATTTCCTTCAACTGCTTATCCCACCAAGTAATGTTATTCCTATGTAGTGGCGCTTTGTTATAAACACACCGATATTCACGTTGCACTTTAGTCATGGATTCTAATTTAGCGAGCCACAGAACACACTGAACTTTCCTCTGTACCGTCCACATCTCGACTGGCATGGCCATGGGCTGCTCCGCTATATACACGGTGTTACGTCATCATCTGTGCATGCGCACATGCTGCCACATCATCCTACAGAAACTGGGAGGGTTTTCCTTTTATTTGGTGCAGATTTCACATTTCTATCGTCTTTTGTTGCTTTCCTGAGACCGGTCAAAAGTGCACCATGACTTTACAGACACACTGTATTTCATGTAAATGGAAATGAAAGAAAAGCTGGGGTAGCAATACTTATAGCTGAAAAAATAACCTTTAAAACAAAGGCTATATAGTAAGGGATAAAGAAGATCACTACATAATGATAAAGGGAGCAATCCAACAGGAGGATATGTTTGTAAATATTTATACACCTAATAATATAGGAGCACCTAAATATGTAAAGCAGATTTTGATGAACATAAAGGGCAAGATTGACAGCAATACTATAATAGTAGGGGATTTTAATACCCCGCTAACATCAATGGATAGATCCTCCAGACAGAAAATTAACAAAGAAATGGCCTTACATGACACACTAGATCAACTGGATATCTTCAGAACCTTTCACCCCAAAGCAGCAGAACATACATTCTTACCAAGTGCTCATGGTACATTTTCTAGGATAGACCACATGTTAGGACATAATACAAGTCTTAATAAAATTAAGAAGACTAAAATCATATCAAGTATCTTCTCTGATCACAATGGCATGAAACTAGAAATCACAATAGAAAAATTGATAAGCATTCAAACACTTGTAGGCTAAATGGCATGTTTTTAATAACGAATGGATTAACAATGAGATCAAGGAAGAAATAAAAAATTTCCTTAAAACTAATGAAAATGAACACACAACAACCCAAAACCCAGGACTGTAAAAAATACAGTCTTTAATAGAAAGTATTGTAAGAAATACAAAGGAGTGTAAAAAAGTACTATGAAGATATATATGCAAAAAAATTGGACAACCTAGGCAAAATGGGTAAATTCCTAGAAATATACAATCTTCCAAAACTCAATCTGGAAGAATCATAAAACGTAAACAGACGAATTACAACAAATGAAATTGAAACAGTTATCAAAAAACTCCCAGCAAATGAAAGTCCTAGACTAGATGGCTTCACAGGCAAATTTTACCAAACATTCAAAGAAGAACTAACACCTATCCTTCTCAAACTATTTTAAAAATTCAAGAGGAGGGAAGACTTTTTCAAGCTCATTTTATGAGTCAAGCATTATTCTCATTTCAAAACCAGGTAAAGACACTACAAAGAAAGAAAACTATAGGCCAATATTCCTGATGAACACAGATGCTAAAATTCTTCACAAAATATTAATAAACGTCATTCATTGCAGCATTGTTCACAGCAGCCAAGACATGGAAACAACCAAAAAGCCCTTCAATAGATGACTAGATAAAGAAGATGTGGTACCTATATACTATGGAATACTACTCAGCCATAAGAAATGATGACATCGGATCATTTACAACAACATGGATGGACCTTGATAACATTATACTGAGTGAAATAAGTAAATTAGAAAAAACTAAGAGCTATATGATTCCATACATAGGTAGGACATAAAAAAGAGACTCAGAGACACAGACAAGAGTGTGGTGGTTACGGGGGTGGGGGGGGAGAGAAAAGAAAGGAGGGGGGCTGGGGGAGGGGAAGGGCACAAAGAAAACCAGACAGAAGGTGATGGAAGACAATTTGACTTTGTGTGATGGTATACAACATAATCAAATGCCAAAATAACCTGGAGATGTTTTCTCTGAACGTATGTACCCTGATTTATCAATGTCACCCCATTAAAATTAATAAAAAAATGTTTATGAAATAAACCAAACTACTGAAATAACATAAACTGAAAAAAATATTAATAAACTGGATCCAGCAATACAATAAAAAGATCATACATCATGATCAAGTAGGATTTATCTGGGGAGGCAAGGCTGGTACAATATTTGTAAATCAATAAATGTGATTTATCATATAAAGAAAATGAAGGATAAAAATCACACGATTTATATCAATAGATGCAGAAAAAGCATTTGATAAAATCGAGCACCCATTTACTATCAAACTTCTCAGCAAATGGGAATACAGGGAACATACCTCAACATAATAAAGGTCATCTATGACAAACCCACAGCCAATATCATACTCAATGGGCAAAAATTAAAATCGATCCCCTTAAGACCACAAAAAAGACAAGGGTGCCCCCTTTCATCACTCTTATTCAACATAGTTTTGGGAGTCCTACCCACAGCAATCAGACAAGAAGAAGAAATAAAAGGCATCCAAATTGGAAAGGAAGAAGTAAAACTGGCATTATTTGCTGATGACATGATACTGTACATAGAAAACCCTAAAGTCTCAGTCAAAAAACTACTAGACCTGCCTGACTAGGAAGTGGCACAGTGAATAGAGTGTCAGACTGGAACAAGGAGGACCCAGGTTTAAAACTGAGGTCACTGACTTGAGTAAGGGCTCACCAGCTTATACGTGGGTTTGCTGGCTTGAGCATGGGATCATAGAAGTGACCCCATGGTCATTGGCTTGAAGTCCAAGGTCGCTGGCTTGAGCAAGGGATCACTCACTCTGCTATAGCCCCCCGGTCACAGCACATATGGGAGAGCAATCAATCAGTGAACAACTAAAGTGCCGCAACAAAGAGTTGATACCTCTCATCTCTCTCCCTTCCTGTCTGTCATTCCCTATCTGTCCCTCTCTCTGAGTCTGTTTCTGTCACAAACACACACACACACACAAAAATAACCCTTCTAGACCTGATGAATGAATTCAGCAAGGTGGCAGGATATAAAATTAATATTCAGAAATCAGTGACATTTTTATACACCAATAAACAGTCAGAAAGAGAAATTAGCCTGACCAGGCTGTGACGCAGTGGATGGAGCATTGGACTGGGAGGCAGAAGACCCAGGTTTGAGACCCCAAGGTCACTAGCTTGAGCGCGGGCCCATCTGGCTTGAGCAAAAGCTCACCAGCTTGGACTCAAGGTCGCTGGCTCCAGCAAGGGGTTACTCGGTCTGCTGAAGGCCCGCGGTCAAGGCACATGTGAAAAAGCAATCAATGAACAAGTAAGGTGTTGCCACGGCAATGAAAAACTGATGATTGATGCTTCTCATCTCTCTCCATTCCTGTCTGTCTGTCCCTATCTATCCCTCTCTCTAACTCTCTCTCTCTCTGTCCCTGTAAAAAAAAAAAAAAAAAAAAAAAAAACAGAAAGGGAAATTAAGGAAACAATTTCCTTCACTATTGCAACAACAACAACAATAAATAAAGTACCTAGAAGTAAATTTTTTTTTAATTTTTTTAATCTTTTTTTAAATATTTCTTTATATTTATTCATTTTAGAGGAGACAGAGTGAGAGAGAGAGAGAAAGAGAGAAAGGGGGGAGGAGCTGGAAGCATCAACTCCCATATGTGCCTTGACCAGACCAGTGCAGGGTTTTGAACTGGCAACCTCAGTGTTCCCAGGTCGACGCTTTATCCACTGCACCACCACAGGTCAGGCTAGAAGTAAATTTAACTGAGGAGGTAAAAGACTTGTACTTGGAAAATATAAGACATTGAAAAAAAGATCAAGGAAGATATAAACAAGTGGAAGTATATACCATGTTCATGGATAAGAAGAATAAACATCATTAAAATGTCTATACTACCCAAAGCAATTTATAGATTCAATGCAATTCCTATTAACATATCAATAACATAGTTCACAGATCTAGAACAAATATTTCAAAAATTTATATAGAACCAAAAAATAACCCGAATAGCCTCAGCAATCTTGAAAATGAAAAAAATGGGAGGTATCACACTTCCTGATATCAAGTTATACTACAAGGCCATTGTAATCAAAACAGCTTGGTACTGGCATACGAACAGGCATATAGATCAATGGAACAGAACAGAGAACCCTGAAATAAACTCATGCCTTTATGTTCAATTGATATTTGACAAAGGAAGCAAGAGTATACAATGGAGCGAAGACAATCTCTTTAATAAATGGTGTTGGGAAGATTGGACAGGTACATGCAAAAAAATGAAACTAGACCACCAACTTACACCATTCACAAAAATAAACTCAAAATGGATAAAAGACTTAAATGTAAGTTGTGAAATCATAAAAATCTTGGAAGAAAACATAGACAGTAAACTCTCCAATATCTCTTGTAGCAATATTTTTGCAGATATATCTCCACAGGGAAGTGAAATGAAAGACAAAATAAACAAATAGGACTATATCAAACTAAAAAGGTTTTGCACAGCAAAAGATATCATTAACAAAATAAAAAGACAACCCACACAATGGGAGAACATATTTGCCAATATGTCTGATAAGAGATTAACAACTAAAATTTATAAAGAACTTCTAAAACACGAGGAAGGAAAACAATCCAATTTATAATAAAAATGGGCAAAGTAACTTTGCCCAGAGAAAGCATACAGATGGCTAACAGGCTTATGAAAGAATGTTCAATATCGCTAATCATCAGAGAAATGCAAACTAAATCCACAATGAGATACCACCTCACACCTGTCAGAATGGCGCTCATTAACAAATCAACATACAAGTGCTGGAGAGGGTGTGGAGAAAAGGGAACCCTCCTGCACTGCTGGTGGGAATGCAGACTGGTGCAGCCACTGTGGAAAACAGTATGGTTTTTCCTCAAAAAATTAAAAATGGAACTGCCTTGTGACTCAGCTATCCTACTTCTAGGAATATATCCTAAGAATCCCAAAACACTAATTGAGAGACGATATGCACACCCATGTTTATTGCAACATTGTTTACAATAACCAAGATCTGGAAACAGCCCAAGTGTCTGTCAGTGGACAAGTGGATAAAAAACTGTGGTATATATATACAATAGAATACTACATGGTCATGAAAAAGAAGTAAATCTTACCTTTTGCAATGGCATGGACAGACCTGGAGATTATGCCAAGTGAAATAAGCCAGGCAGAGAAAGACAAGTATCATATGATCTCACTTATATGTGGAATCTAATGAACACGGTGAACTGAGAAATGGTATAGAGGCAAAGACGGGATCACAGGGAGCAGAGGGACAGCTGTCAGAGGGAAGGGGGAATAAGGAGATAGGACCAGAGAAAGTGAAGATTAGTGAAGTTATATATACATAACACACAGATACAGATAACAAGTCAACAAATCCCAGAGGGAAGGAGGGAAGGGAGTCAGGGGGTGGGGGGCAAAGGGGGTGTAAAGCGGGTACATTGGGGATGAGGGTGTTTCATTGAGTGGGACACTTAAATCCATATTAACACAATAAATTTAAAATTTTAATAATAAAAATTTTTTTAACGCTGCAGTAAACATGGGGGTACAGATAGCTTTTCAAGTCAGCGTCCTGATTTCCTTTGGATAAATACCCAGAAGTGGAATTACTGGATCATATGGTAGTTCTATTTTAAATTTTCTGAAGTAACTCCATACTATTTTTCACAGTAGCTGCACTGATCTACACTCCCACCAACAGTGCACGAGGGTTCCCTTTTCAACATATCCTCACCAACATTTGTTATTTCTTGCCTTTTTTTTATTATTATTCATTTTAGAGAGGAGACACAGAGTGTGAGAGAAAGAGAGAGAGAGAGAGAAAGAGGGAAAGAAAGGGGGGAGGAGCTGGAAGCATCAACTCCCATATGTGCCTTGACCAGACCAGTGCAGGGTTTTGAACTGGCGACCTCAAATGTTCCCAGGTCGACGCTTTATCTACTGCGCCACCACAGGTCAGGCTATTTCTTGCCTTTTTATAATAGTCATTGTAACAGGGGTGAGGTGATACCTCATTGTATTTGATTTGTATTTCCCTGATGATTAGAGACCTTGAGCATCTTTTCATGTACCTGTTGGTCACCTGTATGACTTCTTTGGAAAAATCTCTATTCAGATCTTCTGTCCTTTTTTAAATTAAATTATTTGGGTTTTGCCTGACCTGTGGTGGCGCAGTGGATAAAGCATCGACCTGGGAACACTGAGGTCGCCAGTTCAAAACCCTGCACTGGTCTGGTCAAGGCACATAGGGGAGTTGATGCTTCCAGCTCCTCCCCCCTTTCTCTCTCTCTCTCTCTCTCTCTCTCTTTCTCTCTCTCTCTCTCTTACTCTGTGTCTCCTCTCTAAAATGAATAAAATAAAAATTAAAAAAAAAAAAATTTAAATTATTTGGGTTTTTTTTCCCTATTGAGTTGTATGAGCACTTTATGTATTTTGGGTATTAGCCCCTTATCAGATATGTGATTTGAAAATATTTTTTCCAATTTAGTGAGTTACCTTTTCATTCTGTTGATGGTTTTCTTTCCTGTATAGGCTATTCAGTTTGATGTAGTCCCACTTGTTTATTTTAGCTTTACTTGCTTTGGCTTTTGGTGTTAGAGTCAAAAAATTATCTAATTAGATTTATTATTATTTATATTTCATTATTTTAATTTTTAAAATGTAATACTTTATAATATTTAAGTTAAAAGTCAGATTTTTAAAAGTTAATTTTAAATATATTAAAATTATTATAATCAAATATAGCAAAACACATGAAAGTGATGCATGCCGAACTGACATTTTGGAAGCACTGCATTAGCGGAAGGTCGCTCGCGGCAGAAGGATATCCGTAGGAAAGGATTTACAGAAGAATGTGTCCTGGCACGGCTGGAGTAGAGACGCGTGAGAGGCAGGTGAGCTGGACAGGTGACTGCGGAGAAGCTCTTCAAGCATTCTGTGTATCTTCCTGAGAAGGACTTCTTACCCTGCTGGTAGTGGCATTTCTTATGTGATAAAATCAAGTTTGTTTAGAAAAATCTATGCAGTCCCAGTGTGTTGGGAAGACTGAGGAAGAGAGAGGGGAGACAAAGGCAACTGAACAAGGGTGGTACTTTCTCACAGCAAATATACAGAATTTTAGTTACATTATGGCTTAAATAAACCTGCTATACTTGTAAATGAATAAAACAAAAACAGTAAAACCAAATTAAGTTTATCTTAAACATTCAAGTTGTAAAAATGCAGCATTAAAGAGAGAAAGAGTCAGTAGAGAAACTTAAATTTTGAAAGGAACGCTGGAGCACTTTTGAAGCATTTAATAGAAATGGCTCTTTTAACACGTAGTTTCACTTTCCAAAGTAGCTTTCCTTTTCTTCGGCAAGATTCATCATTGGCACTGATTTTATGTTTATCAATCACGCTAAAAATAAAAATTTTCAAAGAAAACCAATGGGAAAGAGGTTGGGTGCAGAGCAGACACCAGGTTTCAAACGTGCAGACTTCCTCCAGGGCACGGCAGACAGCAACTCCAGGACACTCCATGTGCAGAGCGAGTTCAAGGGGAAGGCTGTAGCCCAAGGTGGCCTAGCTGGCAGAACAGGTCCTTCACTCTCCTTCCATCAGGAGAAATCCAGTGTTACTTATTTGGGGTTTCCTAGAAAGATTTCATGCAAACAAAGAGTTCCATAGCTTTAAAAATACTTGAAAGCCAAGGAGTCAGAACTGCACGTTCTTAAGTCAGAGGTTGGTAATTCAAGAATAAGATTCCCAGTTTCACAGGAAAGCTGCCAGGGGACAAAACAAACACCATCACTGAAGAGGAATGTAAAGAAAGAGACTCAGGGAGGCCGGCCTAGAGGAACAGCAGTTTAAGGGTAGAATGAGGGATTCCATTTGGGCCAGTGGGCCAACCAAATTGGAGAGGTCCAGAGTACAGAGAAAACACGCATATGAAGCTCAGCAGAAATGTGTAGCATAGCAGAACTAAGTGAAGTCTAAATGTGGATGACTCCACCAACTGATAGAAAGAAACAGGGAGAGTTTGAAAAGGTCATAGAAAGCAAAAAGAAAGGGTCTGCCTCAAGACAGTACCATGTGGAGCGATTGAGGGCAACTTCAGGAGGAGACTCAAATCTGGGGTAGCCTGTCCAAGAGCGGAGAGGGCACAGGCTGCACCAGTTGGGGGTGGTATTTTACAGAGCAAAGATCTCAGAAAGGCAAGGGGGCCAGAATAAAGGACATTGGCCAAGAAGCAAATGAAAGATTAGACAGTGGGTCCAGGCCTGAAGAGGCTGAAACTGTTGAGAGAAAAAGGAGGTCCCAGGAGGTCAAAGATAGATAGGGAGAGTATGAAAGTCTCTCCAGGACACTGTGGGAAAACAGCCCCAGAACCTAAGATTTCAGTGATAGGGTTGTTCTGTAAAGAGCTCCTTTCAGATAAAGTTAATAGGAAGCCAAATTCAGGGTAAAGGTCAATGGTTTGGGTGGGGGACGTCTTCAGAACCCTGCTGTGCCTTAAAGCCCTGCGTCTAGCTGTAGGAGTCAAGGAGCCCTCCTCAAGCACTCACTGCAGAGAAAGGAGACCCACTCAAAAAGGGGAGGCCAGGAAAACCCACCCAGCCTTCCCTTGTCACAGCCACTAGTGGCAGTGGAGGTCCGGCCAACAGTCACCTAAAGCTTCTCTCAGCCCCGGCTGGGTAGCTAAGCTGGTTACAGCTTCTTCCCAATACACCAAGACTGCCGGTTCATTCCTCAGTCAGGGCACATACAAGAATCAATAAATGCATAAATAAGTGAAACCACAAAGCAATGTTTCTTTCTCTCTCTTTCTCTCTCTCTCTTCCTTCCTCACTCTCTAAAAATAAATAAATAATTCTTTTTTTAAAAAAAGCTTCTTTTAGTTCACCCAGGAGCCACTATTTGCCCTTAAGGAAAACTGGGTGCAGTTTAGCTTAAAAGCAGATCTAAGTTTATTTCCCATTTTGTATACAGTGTTACTTGTATTAACAATAAAAACTATATTTTAAATGCAAATATAAATCATGATTGAGGACTGAAAAAACTACTTTAGGCCCTGGCTGGTTGGCTCACTGGTCAGTCAGGTGTGTGGATGTCCCAGATTTGATTCCTGGTCTGGGAACAGAAAAGATCATCTGCTTCTTCACCTCTCCCCTCTCCCCTTCTCTCTCTCTCTCTATCTCTCCCTGTCCTGCAGCCATGGCTCAAATGGTTAGAGTATATCGCCCCCGGCCACTGAGGGTGGCTCCGTGGAGCCTCCACCTCAGGCAATAAAAATAGCTCAGTTGGGAGCATGGCCCCAGATGGACAGAGTTATCAACCCCAGATGAGGGGCTGCCAGGTGGATCCCAGTCAGGGCACATATGGGAGTCTGTCTCTCTATCTCCTCTTCTCTCACTTGGAAAAGAAGAAAAAAAGTAAGAAAGAAAAACCAACTTTAAAAGGAAAAAATAATAATAAATATTAATTACATTAAGAGGTCAAGAGGCTCAGGTATCATAAAAGACCATAACAACAACAAAACACCCAAAGTTTTTCATATTTCTAGTTTTAGCAATAAACCACCTACTTCTCTGCCCATTTTGCTCAATAATGAAAATGAAAAACAAAAGGAAACCATATTACCAGAGAGAACACCTACCTTTTTTAAAAAAGGAAAGGATGTCTCTTTTAACAATTTACTAGAAACTCCATATTATACAAATTAACAAGCTGCCTCTGGTATATAAACTAGATTTCTCAAAATATTTAACTGTCAATTCAGGAATAAAATTAGTCAAAATAAGGATAGAATGGTGTAAAACAGGTACTTCCTAATACTGTAGGGACAAAAGCCTAACTCTAGGAAACAACTAACCACTCTGATTTTAATAACTATATTTAAGGCAGGCACGCAAGTGTATATATACATACACAATCAGGCTCACAACACTGTCACTTCCTTAAAGGTTTCAAGATAGTCAAAAATACCTTTGATAAGAAGGAAGTGGTAGGGGTGATCAAGAGGTGCTATAATGTGTCTGCCCTCCCTCCCCCTGGTAAAATACAGAATTCAGGAAACTCACCCGATGTTTACTATGCTAATACAAGTATTAGAAATAAAAAAAACAATAATAAAAGAAAAAACTTACACCTCTTTAGCCATTCTCAAAATGACTAACTGCTCAACGTGTAATCTTAATTTTGTTAACTTACTTTCCATCCATGACTAGACATCAATATTTCACAAATTCAGTTAAAGTAATACAATAAATCTAAAACATACAGCATTAATTATATGTTATTATTATTATGTAGGCTACTGAGCTTCTCTAAATACTCACTAGTTTTCCATTAATACAGAAATGAGTGAAATATAGCAAAACCTCTACTAACTGGAACAGTTGGGGAATGAATCATTGAATGATCATGTCTCGCAGATAGCTGAAAGCTTATTTACAACTCTGAACACACAAACTTCTTTGGTTGACTGTTCTGACAGAATGCTTTGACTGAGGCCAACACTGTGGCCATTGGTGATTACACAGTAAGATGGTATGCTAAGACCCACAAGGCTCGCTGCCCCAATCCAGTTGAGATCTTAGATTGTTACAGCCTTTGCTTTTACCTTTTTCCTTGTCTTCCACACTGCTGGCATACTCTGATTTCATCTCTCTCTTTCATTCCAATAACTGTGTTGCAACCACATCTAAGGAAAGGGTACCTGGTCCTCACAGCTCTCCTGGAAACCTACAGAACTCTTCCAAGAGAGGTGAACTAATGTACAGGGTTTTTTGACCTTTATTTTACCATCTATGGACATCTTTTTTAAAGTGAATTTCCTTAGTCCTGACCAGTTTGCTCAGTGGTAGAGCATCAGCCCAGAATATGGAAGTCCTGGATTCAATTCCCAGTCAAGACACACAGGAGAAATGACCATTTGCTTCTCCATCCCCCCCTCTCCCTTCTCTCTCTTTTCTCCTCCCACAGCCATGGTTCAATTGATTGAAGCACACTGGCCCAGGACCTGAGGATGGTTCAGTGGATTCTCCCCCCTCAGGCAGTAAAATAGCTCAGTTGCGAGCATATCTCCTCTCCTCCCACTTAAAAAAAAAAATGTATTTCCTCAAAGGGAAATTCTGACACACATGCGACAATATGGATGACCAGTGAGGATATTATGCTAAACAAAATAAGCCATTCACAAAAGGACAAATACTGTATGATTCCATTTATATGAATTAGCCGGAGCAGTCACATTCATAGAGCCAGAAATCAGAACAATGGTTGCCAGGGGTTGGGGGGAAGAGGGGAATGGGAAGTTATTATCAATGGGTACAAATTTCAGTTGGGGGAAGATAAAAAAGTTCTGCAAATAGATAGTGGTGATAATTGTATAATATTGTGAATGTACTAATGCCACTGAATTGTATACTATTTATAATGGTAAATTTTATGTTATGCATATTTTGCCACAACTAAAAGAAATTTAAAAATTTTAAATAATAAAAATTTACTTCCATAGGTGATATGGTAAGTGCCTCTGTGTTATAATGACATGAGTAAAAATGAGCCAAAATGGTTTCTTACAATGATGATTCCAAATTACCTTATATGTACTACTTTTAACGTGGAGAAATCTATTTTGTAGAAACTGATCCATAAGAACACTAGCAAAAACTCAAAGACAAGAAAGGACCCTAGTATGGGTAGCCAATTAATATGAAAAGAAATGAAAGCTTGTGGCCTTACCAGTAGGCATATATTTTATAGCAGCAATCTCAAATACTTTTTAAAAAATTATTCAGGCTGAAAACATAATAATTTGGAATTTAAATCAAAGTACTTGTTAACATTTTATTTTTTCTTTTAAAATATTTTTAAATTTAAGTATAGTTGGTATATAATCTTACATTGGTTATATTAGTTTCAGGTGTACAGTATAATGATTCAACATTTTTATAGCTTACAATGTGATCACCCCACTAATTCTATTCATCATCTGTCACTGTGTAAACTCATCACAATATTGTTGACTATTGTTTAACACTTAGAATTTCATCAGGAAAAACTTGAGGTATTTAAAAACTGCTAAATTTTTCAGCCCATTTCATGTTGTCATTCCAAATATGTGACTGTCCTGCACTTGCAAGTAACAACAAACCTACCTTCCATCTCTCATGTAAGATTATTTCCAAATGTCGCCTCAGACCAGAACCAACTTTCCCAGACCAAGCAGGTACTCTCAACGGCCCTATCTGCCCTAAATCGGTCTAGTAATTAACCTTGCTCTAGATTAAGTAAAAATTTCAAAAGGAACCCACGTGCAGCACTGTACACCATATTAGGAACACCATCTTATAGCTTCTCCTTGGCTCTGAAGTTACTCAACAATCAAACCACAAAGTTCAAGAGGGATTTAATACCATTTAGCACAATATACAGACCACATTGTTTGTTTTTAATTATGTCCTTAAGTGGTCATCTAAAGATAAAGAGAGCTGAATACGCTATAAACATCTTCTGGAATAAAGGAGACTAGGAAATAATTATACACAAATCTTCAGGTGCCTCTGAATTACAAGCAAAGGTTTATAATCAAAGTTGTTAAAACTTTGGCAGTGCATTCATAATTTTTCTACTAATAGTCCTTTTTCTTATCCCATCTCCCACTTTTGTAAATTTTAAAAATAAACTTGAAACAACCTGACCACATCCTTCATATTTTAAATAATTTTCCATTGAGGCTAGTACCACCTGAAGCATAGTTATATCAAAATCTCACTCCCCGCCTGACCAGGCAGTGGCGCAGTGGATAGAGCGTCAGACTGGGATGCGGAAGACCCAAGTTCGAGACCCCGAGGTTGCCAGCTTGAGCACGGGCCCATCGGGCTTGAAGCAAAAGCTCGTCAGCTTGGACCCAAGGTCGCTGGCTCCAGCAAGGGGTGGCTCGGTCTGCTGAAGGCCCCTGGTCAAAACACGTGTGAGAAAGCAATCAATGAACAACTATGGTGTCGCAATGACAACAAAAAACTGATGATTGAAAAATTCATCTCTCTCTGTTCCTGTCTATTTGTCCCTATCTATCCCTCTCTCTGACTCTCTCTCTCTCCCTGTAAAAAAAAAAAGTCTCACTCCCCAAAGTCTAATAGTTCAAAATCTCCCAGGTAACCAAAATCCCCAGAGACTTTCATCCAATTTAACAACTATGTATTAAGAAAAATATTTTTCTCAATTACAAAACATCACAGTTAATTAACAAATACTATTTACTGAAAGAAAAATTTCCTGCCATAACAAAGAGGTACTGCTTACTGATTACATGTTTCTATTCTCATTGTGAAATATTGGCTAACTGCCAAATAATTACAGAAAGTAAAGTTTTAAAAAAAGTTATTAGAAAATTTTTAATATAAAAACATTTAGCATTCAAATTACCAGCGTACATAACGGTCTTCTGCTTTTTTGGATTGTGTTCATTTAATGTGAACATAACAGGAAGTCATCATTAGAAAGCCAATGAACTTTGGACAGCTCACCTTTTCTACAGACTAAAGTCAAACAATATCTGCTTCTACAACATCTTTCTGTAGCAAAGACCAGTCAGTCTAGTTCACACTGTGAAAGCAAAAGTACCCTACAAAAGCAAGAAGAGTATGAATAGAAGTATTTTTAAAGAGAAAAATCAGAGCTTACAAGGAAACAAGTATCAAAAGAAAATTCTCTTTTTAAAACAAGAGCTTTAGCCTGACCTGTGGTGGCCCAGTGGATAAAGCATTGACCTGGAATGCTGAGGTCACCAGTTTGAAACCCCAGCGCTTACCCAATTGAGGCACCTACAAGAAGCAACCACTATGCTTCCCACTCTCCCCTCCCCTACTTCCCTCTAAAATCAATAAAATAAAATCTTTTCAAAAATAAAGAACTTCACCTTTTACTTTTCAATTAGAGTTTACATTCTATATTATTTTGTATTAGTTTTATGGTAGTTAGGTAATTACATACTTTACAACGTGTTCCCCCATATTTCCGTAATACCCACCTGGCACCACACATAGTTATTACAATATTATTGACTCTATTCCCTATGAAAAAAATATTTTATATGTCTTTTCTGTTTCTCATTGTACATCTTTTTGCTTGCATTCTTAAATTTTTAATAAGTTTTAAGTTAAATATCTGATAATATAAAAGCTAAGAAATCTAAAAAGAGCCACACAAAAAAAGGGTGAATCAATAACTCAATAATCAATTATTCTCTTGGCTAATGATGCTATGAATCTTGGAAGAGAATGACCATATCCAGCTTAGTTGTTAGCCAATTGGCTAGCTAACTTAGTCACAGGAAAACAGACTTATTTCCCAAAAGAAAACCTTTGAACTTTGTGGACTATGCCCCATACATCCCTACCACAGGCCTTACACCGTTCCCAGCGTTCTGTTATATAGGTGTCCTCACAGTAAAAGACCCACGTATAACTCCTAACTCCTCTCCTTTAGCAACAGAAATAAAAGGTACAAGAATACATTAAAAGGCATTTGGAATGGATAAACAAATTGTTGAAGTACCTGTACTTGCTTCAGTGGAGAACATAAAAAACCCAACTTCCCAGAGGTCTAATACAAAACGGTATCTTTATCATATTGAAATTAAAAAAAAAAAAACACCAGACATAGTTTTTAGTTACCTTTTATTCTTTTCATTGCAAAAGTTTTAAAATTTTGATAAACCAGGTTAATACCCTGTATATATAAATCAAGTTCATTGCTGTCATTTAAAAGGTTGTTAAAAGCTTTATACCCACATTCTTTAATTCACTGAACTTTAAAAAATCAATTTTCATTCAATTTTCTCAGCAAATTCCTGGCTTTAAGGAACTGATTCATCTACTTATGTCTTAAACTCTGACTTGCTGGAAAAGTTCATGATTCAAACCTACTGTCTGCAAATATACCTGTACTCCAAAAATGGGAATTAAGAGAGTAATATGGGGTCTGTGATCACAAGGGTTCCCAAGAACCACAGACCTAAACCTGCAAGGTATTGCTTCAGCTAAAAAGTAACCTTCTAAGAAGTCTCCAAGAGCAATTTTTTTTTAGTTATTCTAGATAGCAAAAACCTAATTGTTATAAAAGCATTTAGGTTCATGGCAAAATTACCATAACTCCAGGTTTATACACCTGTTGTCCTTGAGCTTAATTAATTATTAATATTTCCCTCTTTCACCTCAAAAGGTCTTGTTTTGAAGCAAAACTCATCAGTGGAGATAGAAGTCAGTGGTAGTCACCTCCAGGAAGCAGGAGGGGTTTACTGAATGGGAGGAAATGTATGGGGGGAGCCTCTGGGAGGCTGAAAATGCTTTATACCTCAATCTGAGTGTTCTGAGTGTGTTTTTCAGACACACACATGTAAAAAGTTGGTGAACTGTATTCGTAACGATCTTATTGTAAGTCAGACCTCAACTAATAATAAAAAAAAAAAAACTTAAGGCCCTGGCTGGGTAGTTTAGTTGGTTAGAGCATAGGCCCCACGCACCAAGGTTTCAGGTTCAAGGCTGTGGGTTCCATCCCCAGTCAGGGCACATACAAGAATCAACCTATGAATGATAATAACAAATCAATGTTTCTCTCTGTCTCTCTCGCTTCATCTCTTTTAAAAATTCAATAAACACTAAAATAAGTGGAATCACAATATTTTTTAAATTAAAAACACACTGAAATAAATTTTTAAATATCTTTGTTCAAATAATAAATGGCATAAAAGCATCGTGGGTATAGCTACCAAGAAGTGTTTTTCCGAATGTATTTTAATGAAGATGCATATTCTGAACTTTTATGTAAACCTTTCAAAATATACTTATTTATTAATCTTTCATTTTAAAAAGTCACCAAATTTTAGAAATGAAAGCACACAGAAATATGATCTATTCATCCTATAATTTTGCAAAGAAGGAAAACAGTATCTATAACGGGTAAGAGACTACCCAAGATAAGGCACCTAGTCAATGACAAGGGTAGCAACAACTGTTTCCTGATCCTGGGCCACTCCCGTTTCCAAAAGGCCGTTACTTTTCTGACATGTAAACAAATCTGAACTCTGAATCTATCCGTGGCCTAGAGGATTTAACATGTCCCTCAAAACACAGGGCCAACAAACCCCAAAGTACACACACAGATGCACTTGTCTTCCTCCCCTCAAGAGGGCTGGCAAATGAACAACTTCATTTTCAGGCAATTTACTTCATATGCAATAAAGTAAGTAGGACAATTTAAAAACGCAGTTCAAGAAGACAACGCAGGGATTGACAAAATCCGTGCTCTCTTTCAAATATCTTTGATGGTTACTTGGTTCTCAAACTACATCACTAAGTAGGGCTCGAGAAAGATGGCTTGGGGCCATTCACTAGCACTGCTTTGAGTGCCCCCCCCCGTAATAACTCCCGCTAAATAAAAACGCTGCCTCTGATAGGAGTGTTCTACCCCCTCCCACCACCTTACAAAAACTGTAGGTGACCCGTGCTTTACCGCTCAGTTTTAGACCCCGAGCGAACAGCTGACATCTTGTTAAAAACTTAAGATAACATACATCCTTTCCGCGGGAATTTATTTCTGTTCTCACAAGGCGTTCCTGCTCCCCACAGTGCAGGCCCTGCTTCTCCAAACACTCTGCTCGCCTCTATAAAGCCTCCTTTTCAGTCTCCAAAACGAGACTTCAGGAACAGAAATCGAAACGGTCACTGACTCCCGAGTGGCAGGTTGGGACCCGGGGCCCGGCGAGCCCACTGACCGCACGCGCGCGGCCCGGGAAGGCCCGGTTCACTCCACCACGCCGGCCCGAAGCAACCGGTTGCGGCGGCCTCTAGAAGCTCCGCCACCGCGCAGCAGCCACCTCGGCCCTCCGAAGTTCGGACCGGCGCGTCCCCGGTCTCCACTGCGGGTTCGCGCCCCGGGCCCGGAGCGAGCCCGGGGGGCGGGTCCGCGGGGGCTCGGCGGGCGGGAGCGCGGGACGCGCGGGGAGGGGCGCGTTGCGGGCCCGCCGGTGCCACCGCCCGGACACTTTCCTTTCACGCCCCTGGGGCTGCCGCGCGCCGAGCTGCCCTCAAGGGGCTACCCACCGCCGCCGCCGCTCCCCGCCGCGGGGAGGCGCCCAGGCGCGCTCCTGCAGCCCGGCTGGCCAGCGCGCAGGGCCGCGGGGGCGAGCGAGGCCGCGCGCGGGCGCCGCGCTCCCCCCAGCCCGGCCGCCCCCGCCCCCAACGTGCCGCCGCCGCCCGTTGGCGCCTCAGCCCGCGCGCCCGCCGCCCTTTGGCTCCCAGCGGTTTCGTTGGCAAAGTTGCGCTGCCGCGTCGAGGGGGCGCCGCGCGGTCCCCCGCCCCAGCGCCGCCGCCGCCCCTTCAGGCCGCCGAGCGGGAAGGCCCAGCCCGCAACCCCGCTTTTTTACCTGCCGGGAGTTTTCGCGCGCACGCTCCTCGATCGCTTGCTTTTTTCCGTCTCGCGCTCGTTTTCTTTCTTTCCTTCTTTTCGTTCCCCAGCACGGGCGCTTTTTCCGCTCACAGCGCCCGCGCTGGCTCGCTCGCGCCCTCCTTCCTGCTAGGCTCGGCGGAGCGGGGCGGCCGGCAGCTCTCCCCGCCCCCCTCCACCCGCGCTCCGGCGGAGGCGGCGGCGGCGCTCCGCGCTCCGACTCATTCCAATATGGCACGGGTGCAGGGCGCATGCGTCCGCGCCCCCCCCCCACTCCCATCCGCGCTCCTCCCGGCAGTCCGCGCCCCTCGCGCCGCGCGCGTGGCGCCCCACAGCCCCGCTTCCCCGAGCCAGCCTGTGAGTCGTTTCGCCCAGCCAGAGGTGCGCGGCATGCAAGGCGTCCGCGGACTGATGTGCTGGGGATCCAGTGCCGCCAGCCAATCCCGCCCCTCGTGCCACCAGCCCACAACTTGCAGTGGACACCCCCAAGGCCGTGGCGCGGGGCACACGGCGGCCTCTCCGACCCCCGACGGTACTGCGGTCCCGCACCGACCAGCCCCGACGGGGAGACGCGCCCCTGGGGATCCAGCGTCCGTCCCGTCCTTGCCCCAACCCACCAGGGAAGGGCCCGCGCGCCTCGCCTCGGGTTGTGGACGGAGCCCAGAAAACCGAGTGGCGTCCCTGGGTTGATCCTGGCTTATGGGCCGGGACGAAGCTTGCGGCTGTCGTCCGCACGTGACCGCCCCCGGCAAGATAGCATTAGCAAAGTAACAGACGGATCGGCGGCCAGATCCCAGATGGGCGCGTGTGGGTGCTGGAGAGGACTGTGTCCGCCCGCTTGGCCCATGTCCCGGGTCAGGAGCGTCCTTTGAGACCTGAAAGGGCACTTATGTGCCCCCGTCTACTAAGTCACACTTGAGTACCCAGGAGCACCCGATGTCTCCAGGTTTCCGCAGGAGGCGCCCTGTAAATCCGAGTTTTCCTGCCACTCGGGGCCCCAGAGAGGGGGCACAAGACGGCTGTCGAATTTGGGAAGGAGAGCCGAGAGCCCGGATCGGTGTAGAAGCTCGAAGGTGGTTAAACCGACCCCCAAACCGGAGGTGCCCAGGGGCGGTTGTTCCCGTAGCTCACTCCTTACCCTGGGATCGCAGATGCTGGTGGAATATGCCCATCCCTACCTGCTCCGGAAAGTTCCCTCCTGAAGGGAGCCCCCGCACCGAGGGGACCCAGAAGTCCGCGGACTCTCAGGCCTTGGAGCGGGTTGAAGGGCAGAGGTCTGGAAAAGTGTGCTGATGGCTCTTACCTTTCAGGAAGGAGAAATCACCCACTGCAAGGAGGTCTGGGGTGTCAAGTGGGCACAGGCCACTGCCTCACCACCGCGCTGGGAAATACTATCCCACTTTACAAACTTGCTCAAAGTCCAGATTTTTTATTATTGAAAATACAATATAACAATCATAGAGAAAACAAATTGTAAAAAGAATAAAAAGTATCCACAATACTACTACGGAATGCAACTTTTTATATACAAAACCTTTCTATATACATGTGTGTACATTGTTACAATCGTATCTTCTCGTTTGTGACTGCTACTGTTAACATTTTTCTTTTGTTCATAAGATTCATTTTTAAGATGTGCAGATATCCTCATCAATTTACTTAGTTTCCTAATAAGGTACATTTGGGTACTTTTAGGAAGGGGAGAGAGAGACAAAGAAATCAATTTGTTCCACTTATTTATGCATTCATTGATGGATTCTTGTATGTGCCCTGACTAGGGTCAAACCCCAACCTTGGCAAATGACAATGCTCTCAGTAACTGAGCTACCAAGCAAGGGATTGGGTTCTTTACAATTGTTTGCTAATTTATGCTTTCATTCTACACTTGGAACAATATTCCTGGCAGCCAAATATTCAGGTGGAAGACTGAGAAACTGTAGGGTGGTTTTGCTGTAGTGCCAAAGGACTTCCAAAGAGCTGCCCCACTCATTCTGCCGCCTCCCAAGGACAAGTGTTAAGGCATACGTTTGTAAGCATTAGGTACCAAGTGTTAAGGTATACGTTTGTAAGCATTAGGTACCACGTGTTAAGGTATATGTTTGTAAGCATTAGGTACCAAGTGTTAAGGCATACGTTTGTAAGCATTAGGTACCAAGTGTTAAGGTATACGTTTGTTAGCATTAGGTACCATATCATTTTCCTTATGATTTAATAGTGTCTATTGATAATTACTTCAGCATTTCTTTGATGGCCTTTAAAATGAATGGTTTTCATGCATTTACTATCTGTATTCCTCTTTCTGTGAATGATCTGTTCATATTCATTCATTTCTTGGGGACTTGAACCTCTTCTAACTTTGACTGAACATTTTTTATATTATAGATATTATTCCTTATCATCAGTGATGCAAATTTTTCCCAGCTCATTCTTCATTTTTGTTTTATTTTGATATTCAATCTGTCATTCTAGTCCATTCTATTTTTTTTTTAATTGATTCAAGGCTGGCAAAGAGCTTTCTTCCACTCATCTGCTAGTTTATTTTCTGCTAGTTTTCTACAATTTCATTTTATATTTATTTTTTTGTGATAATTCACCCCAAGTTTATCTTGCAGTGTGTAGTAAAATATGGATTTAACTCACCCCCAGCATCACCAGTTATTATTGCTTATGCAACCATCATTTATTAATTCTTCCCTGATCCTTTATTTAGTCAAATCTACTTTTATGCTAGTCTTTTGATGTTGCTTGATCTATTTGTGAAGTCTCCATTTCCTTTTATAAACCTCGATTTGAGCAGATACCATGTAGATCTAAATATTGATTCTTTAAAATAGGACCTAACATGTCTATTAGATTCCTTTTCATGGAATCTTCTTTTATTCAGAATATCACTTGATAATCACACTGGTTTATGTGTCTGTACACATTCTAGGTAATGAGATGGAGGTTAAAAGTACTAGCTTTGGAGATGGGACCATCCACGTTCAACATTTACCAGCCCTATGACTTTGGCAAGTTACTCATCCACTTTACAGGCCTTAGGATTTTAGTCTATAAAAATCAGGTTAAGGATAACACCTGCTTCACACATTCAGTACCTAGCACATGGTAAATGCTCAGTAAAGGTCAGCTATAGTTGCTGATATTTTTAGTTCCCAAAAAAAAACCTGAGATTTTATGTGGAGTTGCATTAAATTTATGAATTAATTTAAACAGATCAAATATTCTATATTTCATTTTCCCAACCAAGACATGTACTATCTTTCAATTTATTCAAATATTTTAAAATTTAGACAGAAGCCAGTTCTCTTGTTGACTCCAGCCTCTCTCCACTGCTCACCTTCATGACCCTTGAGGAACAGGAAGAGCAGAGAACCACAGGGAACAGTTGAAAACTACCCTTTGAGAGTCCGCCTTATGCCAGGCTGACGTGGGTGGGTGTGCACATGCATGAAATCTCCTTTAGCCCTTGCAACATCTCTCAGGGTAAGTTATGGAATTCCCTGTGAAAAAAGAGCAACCTGGGAGATTCTAGGTCACACTTAGTAAGAGGCAGAGCTAGATCACAAACCAGGTATACCAGCTCCTCAACCACTTTGTTACTCGGAAATTCAGGGTGGGAGTTATTCACAGAAGAGGCAGACCCCAGAGGAAGATGGAGAAAACTGACTCCTGGTCATGTCACACCTTGCTTAAAAGCCTGCTGTGGCTTCATGTTGCATTTTGAGTAAGTACAGAAGACTCACTCTGGTCTATGAGACTGGCCCTGCTCTCCCTCCAGTCTCACCTGTTGTTATCTCTCACCTGCCCTGTTTACTGTGGCTCAGCTGCACTTGTCTCCTTTCCATCCCATAAGTATACAAAGCTCCTTCCCACCTCAGGGCCCTTTCACACACTGTTCCCACTGCCTGGCACACACTCCATTCCACCTTCTGCACCCACCTTCATATAGTGGGTACTTTCTCACCAATGGTGGGATTCAAGTAATTTAACAACCGGTTCTCTACCCTAATGACCATTTCAAGTATTAAAAATGATATTTCAAAAGGTAGTTTATTATTTCATGCATTTAATAATTATATAAGAACAATAAAAGAGGTACACAAAACTAGATTATAAGAATTTTAAAATACTAATGAAAAAATATTAAATAATAACCTGACAAAAAACAATAAAACTGTTATACAAGGTATTTCCATATTGCTGCTGCTGCTTTTTTTTTTTTTTTTTTTTTTTTACAGGGACAGAGAGAGAGTCAAAGAGAGGGATAGATAGGGACAGACAGACAGGAATGGAAAGAGATGAGAAGCATCCATTATTAGTTTTTCGTTGCAACACCTTAGTTATTCATTGATTGCTTTCTCATATGTGCCTTGACTGCAGGTCTTCAGCAGACCGAGTAACTCCTTGCTTGAGCCAGCGACCTTGGGTCCAAGCTGGCGAGCTTTTGCTCAAGCCAAATGGGCCCTCGCTCAAGCTGGTGACCTCAGGGTCTCGAACCTGGGTCCTCCGCATCCCAGTCCGACACTCTTTCCACTGCGCCACCCCCTAGTCAGGCAAGAATGTTTTATATATTTTTTTAAATATATTTTTTAGATGTTTTATTTATTCATTTTTTAGAGATAGAAGACAGAGAGAAAGAGAGAAGGGGGAGGAGCAGAAAGCATCAACTCCCATATGTGCCTTGACCAGGCAAGCCCGGGGTCTCGAACCAGTGACCTCAGCATTCCAGGTGGATGCTTTTACCCATTGCACCACTGCAGGTCAGGCAAGAATGTTTTATATTTTAATGTTATTATTTCTTTTATTAAAGATTTGTCTGCAAGCCAGATGCAGCCATCAAAAGAGCCACACCTGCTTGCGAGCCATAGGTTCCTGACCCCTGCTCTAGAATGTCTCCGGTTGCAGTGGAGCAGCTCCGCAGATGGGCGGAGCATCACCCCCTAGTAGGCATACCTGGTGGATCCCCGTTGGGCGCATGCGGGAGTCTCTCAATCTGCCTCCCACTCCCACCTCCCACTTCTCACTTCAGAAAAATACACACACACAGAAAAAGCTCCATTGCAAGAATGGTCCCAGATGGGCAGAGCATCAGCCCCAGATGGGTGTTGCAGGGTGGATCCCAGTTGGAGCTCATGTGAGAGTCTATCTTTCTATTTATCCTCCTCTCATTTGGAAAAGAAGGAAAAAAAAAAGTCTGATTATTTTTTTCCAAACAAGATATTACATAAATGATTATTGCCAAATGATATTAAAGTAAATTACTTTTTTTTTTTAAGCAAGAGAGATAGATAAAGACAGACAAGAAAGGAGAGAAATGAGAAGCATCAATTTTTCATTGTGGCACCTAGTTGTTCATTGATTGCTTTCTCATATGTGCCTTGATGGGGGGGAGGGCTTCAGCCAAGCCAGTGACCCCACACTCAAGCCACTGGCCCATGTTCAAGCTGGATGAGCCCATGCTAAAGCCAGCGACCTCAGGGTTTCAAACCTGGATACTCTGTGTCCCAGGTGGATGCTCTATCCACTGCGCCACTGCCTGGTCTGGCAGTAAATTACAATGTTAGATAATATCATTGCCTGGCTTGTGAAGGCCCAGGGATAGAGAGTTGACCTGGAATGCTGGGGTTTCTGGTACAAAACCCTGGGCTTTCCTGGTCTGCTGCAGCCCCCAGTCAAGGCATATATGAGAAAGTAATCAATAAACAACTAAAGTGAAGCAACTATGAGTTGATACTTCTTTTTCCCCCTCTCCTCGCTCTTTAAAATTAATAAATAAAATATTTTTAAAATATTATTAAAGATATATATTGAAAATGCTTTTTTTACATTAATGAACTATAATTGAAAACAATAAATTGCATATGTTTAACCTATACAAATAGATTAGTTTTGACATATAAATATGTCCCTGAAACCATCAGTGTGAAACAAATATTTTCATAGCCCCAAAAGTTTCTTCATGCCTCTTTGCAATCCTTCCCTCCTTTTGCCACTGCCCCCAGGAAGCCACTGATCTGCTTTTTGTCACTACAAGTTAGTTTGCATTTTCTAGAATTTTATATAAATATATAATAGGTTCTCTTTTTTGCCTGTCTTTTCTCATATAGCATAATGATTATGAGATCTCTTCATGTTGTTACATGTAGTATTAGCTCACTTCTTTTCCTTGCTAAATATTATTTCATTGTACAATGTATCACAGTTTGTTTTTATTTTTGTTTTGAGAGAAGGAGAGAAGTGGTTTTCACTTTTGTTGTACATTGTTTGCTTCTCATATGTGCCTTGATCGGGGATCAGACCTGGGGCTCAAGCCGAGCCAGCGACCTCTTGCTCAAGCCAGTGATCTTCAGGCTTAAGCCAATGACTTTGGGTTTTTTACACCAGTGACCTTTGAATCAAGCTGGCGACCTCTAGGATCCTGTTGATGAACCCTTGCTCAAGCCAGCAACTCCATGCTCAGGCTAACAAGCCCGTGTTCTAACCAGTGACCTCAGCATTCTGGGTGGATGTTCTATCCACTGAGCCACCAGCAGTCAGATTGTATCACTGTCGTTCATCTATTCCCTCTTGATGGGCATTTGGGTTGTTGTTCCCACTTTGGGGCTACCATGAATAATGCTACAATGAGCATTCATGTGCAAGTCTTTCTGTGGATATGTGTTTTTATTTCTCTTAGTTAATAGCACACATAATATATGTTAAATATTAACCATAACACATTAATAATATACATAATTATTAACTAATAGAACAGGATATATAAAAATATAATATAGAATGGGCCTGACCAGGTGGTAGTGCAGTGGATAGAGCATCGGACTGGGATGCAGAAGACCCAGGTTCGAAACCTCAAGGTCACTAGCTTGAGCGCAGACTCATTCAGCTTGAGTATGGGCTCACCAACTTGAGCGTGGGGTCGCTAGCTTGAGCGTGGGATCATAGATGTGACCTCATGGTTGCTGGCTTGAGCCCAAAGGTCACTGCCTTGATGCCCAAGGTTGCTTTATTGAGCCCAAGGTCGCTGGTTTGAGCAAGGGGTCACTCACTCTGCTGTAGCTGCCCCACCCTGTCAAAGCACATATGAGAAAGCAATCAGTGAACAACTAAGGTGCCACAATAGAGAATTGATGCTTCTCATCTCTTTCGCTTCCTGTCTGTCTGTCCCTCTCTCTGACTCTCAATCTCTGTCCAAAAAAAAAAGAATAAAATGGAACATAAAATATGTAATACATAAATAAAATATGAAATATGCATGTACAGGTAATATGAAATTTGTAATGAAAATATACATAATAAAGCATAATTAATATTACATATATTAAATATGCATAAATACATGTAATAAGTGATCCATCAACAGTCACAAACATTAAAAAGTATATGTACATAAATACATATACATACACAATTATGTATATATATACATGAATACATACACACTTTTATTTAATGTGTATGCCTTCAATGGGACATTTAGTCCCCATTTCCGGTTGGCCTTTATCCACCTGCTCTGGACACCACATTGAAAAGAAGCAGTTGGCTGATGGGAATGTAAATTAGTACAACCATTATGGAAGAAAGTAAGGTGGTTTCTCAAAAAAATTAAGAATGAAATTACCACAATATATGACCAAGCAATTTCTCTATTGGGTATCTACCCAAAAAACTCAAAAACATTGGTATGTAAAGACACATGCAGCCCCATGTTCATTGCAGCACTATTCACAGTGGCCAAGACATGGAAACAACCAAAGTGTCCTTCAGTAGATGACTGGATAAAGAAGATGTGGTACATATATCCAATGGAATACTACTCAGCCATAAAAAATGATGACATAGTGACATTTACCACAACATGGATGAAACTTGAGAACATTATACTGAGTGAAATAAATAAGTCAGAGAAGGCTAAGAACTGTATGATTTTACATAAAGGTGGGATATAAAACAGAGACTCATGGACATAAATAAAAGTGCAATGGTTACCAGGGGGAAGGAGGTGTGGGGAGGGGGTGGAGGGAAGGGTGTAAAGAGGGACAAATATAAGGTGATGGAAAATGATTTAACTGGCCCTGGCCGGCTGGCTTAGTGGTAGAGCGTCAGCCCAGCGTGTGGAAGTCCCGGGTTCAATTTCCAGCCAGGGCACACAGGAAAAGTGCCCATCTGCTTCTCCACTCTTCCCCCTCTCCTTCCTTTTTATCTCTCTCTTCCCCTCCCACAGCCAAGGCTTCTTTGGAGCAAAGTTGGCCTGGGTGCTGAGGATGGCTCCATGGCCTCCGCCTCAGGTGCTAATATTATTCTGGTTGCAACAGAGCAATGCCCCAGATGGGTAAATCATTGCCCTAGTAGGCTTGCTGGGTGGATCCCAGTTGATCACATGCAGGAGTCTGTCTCTCTGCTTCCCCACTTCTCACTTCAGAAAAAAAAATGATTTAACTTTGGGTGATAATTATACAACATAATCAACAGTTCAAATGCTATAGAAATGTTTACCTGAAACCTATGTACTTTTATTGATCAATCTCACCACGTTAAAGTTAATTTTCTAAATAAGATTTAAAAATTAAAAAAAAATAAATAAATGAAATGTTAAGAGAGAGAAAAAAAGGAAGCTGTTGGCCCTGGCTGATAGATCAGAGGATAGTGTCAGCTCAGTGTGTAGACATCTTGGGTTTGATTCCCAATCAGGGCACACATCAGAAGTGACCATCTGTTTCTCTCCCTTCTCCCCTTTCTCTCTCTCTTCACCTCCTGCAGCCAGTGGCTCTATTGGTTCAAGCTTAGCCCTGGGTGCTAAGGATAGCTTGGTTGGTTTGAGCGCATCAGCCTCAGGAGCTAAAAATAGCTTGGTACTCGAGCATCAACCCTAGATGGAATTATCAGGTGGATCCTGGTTGGGGCATATGCGGGAGTCTGTCTCTCTATCTCCACTCCTCTCACCTAAAAAAAGAAATGAAAAGAAGCAGTCACTGAGGTATTATCCCAGAGAGGCCAATTCCAAGCCCTGGGGGCCATTTTGGAACCTCTGAGGTTGGGGTTTCAAATTGGGTTGGAGCTGAGATTGGTTGGGACTAAGGGATTAGCATCTGGAACCAAGACACTGAGGATCACTATGCTGGCCAAGGCTCCTGTCTCTAGCAGCTTGTTCCTCAGGAGTCCGGAAGAGTAGGGAGCAGGGCCAGCGCAGCCCATCATGGGCTTCCTGAAGAGTCAAGGGTAAGAGGTTCATGAAGAGAGCTGGTCATCATGTCCTTAGAAGGGAGTTGGAAGGGCAAGCCCAAAGGAGATATAACTATGGACCCTCCCAGTTTCAAGCTACTTGCTGGGTTGGGTAAATGCAGCCTGCATCCCTCTGATGCTCAGAGTCCTCTCTTCACACCCGGCCCATTTGCCATGATGGGGGACCACAGTCCTTGCCTATCCTATGCCCCCATTCCACCCTGCCTCTTCCCATGCTGACATTTTTCTTTTTTATTAAGGAGTAGCTTGCACACAATAACTATTAGGATATTGGTGTGAAGCTATAAAACATTGAGAAAGACATTTAATATGCTTGCTTGATGCCTGTTGTAGCAACAGGCCAGCTTAATCGCCCTGATAAAAAAGAGCTTCAGCCTGACCTGTGGTGGCGCAGTGGATGGGGCGTCGACCTGGGAACACTGAGGTCGCCAGTTCAAAACCCTGCACTGGTCTGGTCAAGGCGCATGTGGGAGTTGATGCTTCCAGCTCCTCCCCCCTTTCTCTCTTTCTCTCTCTCTCTCACTCTGTCTCCTCTCTAAAATGAATAAAATAAAATAAAAAGAAATTTAAAAAAAAAAAAAAAAAGAGCTTCAGAGATACCTGGCTGGACTTACCAGCCAAATGAATAACACCAACTATGTAAACCACCAACATCACCCCCGCATGTCAGCACCGGGTGGATGGGGAGAAAAGAGATTTCTGCATAGCACAGACAAAATCAGAGGAGTGGCTGTTCCTGGTGGCTCTCCTGTTGGTGACTGTGGGCTGGGTGTTTTTTACAATCCTGTGAGAAGAAACCAAGAGCTCTGTGCATGAGGCTGCACAAGGTTGAAAGCTCCAGGATGGACTGCAGACCAAGCGCTAATAATGGCATGAACTGGAGCGAGTTCTGGAGAAGGAGGCTGACTGGTTTTGAGAGCTACAGCGTTAGATGCAGGCTGAGCACCAGTGGCACCTGGAACTGGAATGGTTTTTAGAGAAGGAGTTACAGATTCATGAGCTCCAGTTTGCCCTGGAAGCAGAATGTTGGCGCTGGCAGTTGTTGAAGAAACAACTGCGGGTTCAAGAGCTCAAGCTTTAACTTCAGGCTAAGAGCTGGCAGCCCCAGGAGCCGAAACAATTGCTAAAGGAGCATCCATGCTGACAGAGTGGCTCTATGTAGACGGGAGCAGGTGTTTCCAATTCCTCCTCTTCTGAGCTGAAGCTGCCATCTGCAGACTCAGAACCTGACCAGTGGTCACCCAAAAGGTAAAAACCCAGCATCTAAGAGCACCCCAGGGGCAGACACAGCCTCCTCCACAGGTAGTGGAGCACTCTGTGGTCCAGCCCTACACGCAGGCAGAACTGATGAAGTTGGGGGTGCAATTCAGGCAGAAACCCATGGAGCTGCTGGCAGCCTGGTTACTGAGGTTGTGGGATGTAGGGGTGGATGGCATCATGTTTTCCAGAACAGAGATGGAGAATTGGCTGCCATTACAACACACTCCTCCTTGTGGCAGCGTCTTCAGAACTGCCATGACAACCCAGGAAACCATACCCTATTAGAATGGTCTGGCAGAATGCTGGGGACTTGCTGGGAGCAGTGAGTCGGTGGCAGTGCTATAGTGAACTGCCCTGGGTCCTTTGGGAAGTAGATATAAAGAATGCTGCTTTTGCCTGACCAGGCAGTGGCACAGTGGATAGAGCATCGGACTGGGATGCAGAAGACCCAGGTTCGAGACCCTGAGGTCGCCAGCTTGAGCACGGGCCCATCTGGCTTGAGCAAAACTCGCCAGCTTGGACCCAAGGTTGTTGGCTCCAGCAAGGGATTGCTCAGTCTGTTGAAGGCTCGCAGAAGAATTGCAGTTCATTGAGAAAGCAATCAATGAACAACTAAGGTGTCACAATGACAATGAAAAACTAATGATTGATACATCTCACCTCTCTCCGTTCCTGTCTGTCAGTCCCTATCTATCCCTCTCTCTGACTCTCTCCTCTCTCTCTTTCCCTGTAAAAAAAAAAAAAAAAAAGAATGCTGCTTTTAACGCGGGGTCCTGTGGACCAGACAAGGAAGTGTTTATGGCCAGGATATGGGATCTTATCCTCTGCAGTGCCCCATCAGCCCTTTTTGGTCACTAGTGGCTACCTTAGACCCCTATGTGGGATTACCCATCCACATGGTTGCGCAGATGGTAGCAGATGTGGAGGAGCTGGAGGTAGCACAGACTCACAAAGCTGTGAGGGCTGCCGCCCGTGCTGCCCCCCTGACTAACAAGGGAAGCAGACCTGTGAAAGTTACCTGAACACAGGTGTGGGTAGATTTAATTGCAGCTGAGGCACATAGGAAGAAATTGGATGGCAAGCCTAATAAAGTTTTTCTGGAGCTTTGGCAGCAGCTTAAATTAGGACCGAGGTTCTAGCCACTGAGGTAAACGGCCCCAGCAGCTACCAACAAAATGGTTGGTGCAGGGGTGGCACAGTTGCAAGATTATATGGTGGAGACCTCTGAAGGAGAGGAGGACCCCCAAGACCTACTGTTCCAGTTTGAATAGAGGGAAAGCCTAGGGACCAGTTTAACAGGACAGGTGAGGACCAGAGGCCCCATGTGGAACTGGCTAACCGCTGGTCCCCTTCTAATATACAACGGGTATTGGCCTTGGTGGATACAGGTGCAGAATGTTCCCTCCTCCATGGGAACCCAGAGCGGTTTGCTGGGACCCCAGTGGTCATTGACAGTTATGGGGCCAAACTGTTCAAGTGAAGACAATAACTATTCCATTGGGGATAGAAAGACTGCCTCCTAAGCCATATAAGGTATATGTATCTTATATTCTTAAATATATTTTGGGGTGGATGTCTTACAAGGACTGTGGTTGGAAACCAGCCTGTGAGTCCGGGTCGTGAAGGCAGTGTTGTGGGGACACGCAGCACATTCCCCCTTGCAATTACCTGTTCCCTGGCATGTGACTAGCACAAAGCAGTACCGCCTGCCAGGCAATTATGAAGAAATCACTGAGGTGATCCTCGAACTAGAAAAGGTGGGGATCATCCAGCCAGCACACAGCTCTTACAACTCCCTGGTGTAGCCTGTGCGCAAACCAGACAGAACTTGGAGAATGACAGTGGATTACAGGGAACTTAATAAAGATGTTCCCCATTTGCACGCTGCTGTACCCTCATTAGCTAACATGATGGATCGGCTAAGCCATGAGTTGGGGACATAACACTTTGTGGCAGACTTGGCCAATGCCTTTTTCTTTATTGATATAACTGCAGAGAGTCAAGACCAATTGCCATTAGTTGGGAAAGGAGACAATGGACCTTTACAGTATTACCCCAGGGCTATTTGCATAGCCCCACCTTGTGCCATGGGCAGGTGGCTGCTGACCTGGCTAAATGGAAACAACGAGAGGCAGTTTGTATGTATCATTATATTGATGACATGCTAACCAGTGACTCTCTTCCAGAATTGGAGCAAGCAGTCCCTACCCTGCTATCCCACATGAAAGTGTGTGGCTGGGCAGTCAACACGGGCAAATTACAAGGACCTGGGTTATCTGTTAAGTTCCTGGGGGTTGTCTGGTCGGGTAAGACACAGGTTATCCCTGACGCAGTTATAGGTAAGATCCAAGCATACCCTGTGACTGCTACGGCAAAGCAGTTACAGGAATTCCTAGGTCTATTGGGGTATTGGGGAGCATTCATACCCCATTTGGCTCAGTTTCTGCACCCTTTATATCACCTTATTCAGAAGGGGGATCACTGGGATTGGACTGAGAAGGCACAAGGTTCATTTGCAGCAGCTAAGAGAGCTGTCAATGTGGCACAGGCCTTGAATGTGTTTGATCCTGCCAGGCCCTGTGAGCTTGATGTCCATGCAACCCCTGAGGGGTTTGGATGGGCTTGTGGCAAGGGACAGAGCGCTTACGGCAACCAATTGGGTTTTGGTCCCAATTGTGGAAAGGTGTTGAAGTCCATTACTCATTAGCGGAGAAGCAGCTGGCAGCTGTGTATGCTGCCCTCCTGGCCACTGAGAGTGTTACAGCCACAACTCCTGTTACAGTCAAGACCACCTACCCTGTTGCAGGATGGGTGAGAGATTGGGCGACCAAACCATGTAGTGCTACGGCCCAAATGTCCACCCTGGCCAAGTGGGGTGCCTACCTGCAACAACGCTGTGCTCTTAGCATCAGCCAATTGAGTTCAGAACTTCATGAAGTCTTGGGTCCAGTTACTTAAGCGACCTTAGAGCCAGGTGCAGCTGGGGCTCAGGAGGCAGAACTTGAAGTCAGTCCCTACTAGGAAGGGTGAATGCCCATCCCTGAGGATGCCTGGTATACTGATGGTTCCAGCAGGAGCCAACCTGCCAAGTGGACAGCCATAGCCTTCCATTCGGCCACTGAGACTATTTGGATGGACGCAGGTACAGGCCAAAGCAGCCAATGGGTGGAATTAATGGCCATATGGCTAGTTGCCCATAATGAACCTTCACCTCTGGTGATTTGCACCAACAGCTGGGATGTCTATCATGGACTGACTCTTTGGGTTGCTACTTGGCACACTAACCAGTGAATGGTAATATACTGTCCACTATGGGGTCAGGTCATGTGGCAGGACTTATGGGAAACAGGGGATTAGAAGCAGGTGACAGTATTCCATGTCACAGGGTGTGCCCCTCCAGCCCATCCTGGGACTGATGAGACAGACACCTTGGCAAGGGTGCGATGGTTGGAGACTGCGCCTGCAGGTGATGTGGCACAGTGACTCCACTGGTGCGTGCTTCATGCAGGACAGAAAACTATGTGGGCTACCATTAAGGCATAGAACTTGCCTGTGTCCTATGCAGAGGCACTTGCAGCCTGTGAGCAATGTGCAGTGTGCTTCAAGAATCACCCGCAGAGACAACTGGTGTCACCTGGACAGCTCCAGAGTGGTCGTGTTCTACTGACACAGTGGCAGATAGACATCATTGAACCCTTACCAAAGTCAGATAGATACCAGTATGTAGTCACCTGTGTAGATACTGCCACCGGTCTGCTTGCTTTTTACCCTGCCTGTAACCCAGACCAGAGGTCAGTCATATAGGCTCTGGACCACCTCAGTGCTATGTACAGGAGGCTGCTGGTCCTTGAAAGTGACAATAGTACCCATTTCACATGTTCTGTGGTGAGGCAATGGGCTCAAGACCATGTCCACTACCACCCACAGGCTGCTGGTATCATTGAGCAGTATAATGGACTCTTAAAGCAGGGACTGCGGCAGGAGGGGGACATTAGCTCCCTTACTGGATGGACACACCACTTGTGGACAGTACTCCGGACTTTGAATGAGAGACCTCAGTGGGGGAGACTAGCTCTGGTGGAGGCCCTCCTGTACTGGGCAGCTACCCCCATTCAGTTGCAGATACGCACCAAGGACATTTTACTTAAGCCAGGCTTTGGACAGCAGGGCAATGTCCTCCTGCCTGCTCCAACAGCCCATCTTAAAGTCCAACGGCTTCGATGAACTTGGCCCTGGACTGTACAGAGCCCCCATCTGAGATGGGTGGCCTTGTTGGCATCATGGGGAAAGGGGATAGAGGTGGACCTCCAGTTAACTCCCTGGGCACCCAGCACCTGGCCATCTAAGGTGGACGTGTGTTATCCCTTGAGTGTTCAGGGAGACAGCATTGTGAAGGGCACCTTTGTAATTTCTTTATGGTCCATAATGAGTTCTCCCATTTTGCTGCACACAGAACCAGCAGATCCTGGTGTGCAGGACAATAAGGTCTGGAATGCCCGCCCGGGGCGGCCTCTGGTACCAGCTACTGTGCTGTCTTCAGACAGAACTCTGGCCTGGATTCTGCCAGAAGGGAAAGACTTGCCTCTCTTGCTACCACTGACCACTCTCTCTTTTCCCCCCTAGCTGTGTTTTGTAATTCTGTTGCTGCAGTCCGTACTGTGTCTGTTTTTGTAATGTACCTCCCTCCTCGCACAGGGACCATCACGGAAGAAACCTGTCACATAGATTGTGAGACAAGCAACCTCAAAGGGGTGGAATGTGAGGAAAACAGCTGTGTTAGACTTGCTGGCAGGTTTACTGACTACAAGCACTTTGCCTGATTGGTGCATGGGCATGTGACAGCACCACGTTGTGTGTGGTCTATGTAAGGCTGTGGGTTCTTTCCCTCAGTGGCGATTCTCCCAGATCACTCTCCTGCCACCATTCTGAGGTGCAGTTTTCCCTGTTCCCTTGCCCTTCATTGAGAAAAGCAGATTTTCCTTTGTTTATTAGCTCGTCTGTCTTTGCAAGCCTCCAATAAGCAGGTATGGCCTGATGCTTTCTGACTCTGCAGTTCCTCTATCATCTGCCTGAATTCAATGAGAACCTGCCTGGCTTCAACCACCAGCATCACATGTTGCCTCTGTTTTTTCCTGCCCTGTATTCTCCACAAGCTTAGCCTGCCCATTCCTCCCTCCCTCCAAGCACCAGCCCTTTCTCAGACTACCCCCTACCTGTTACATTCTGAGCATTGGTTCTGCAGAGAAATGACCCCAAGGGATCCACACCCACATCTGTGCCAAGACATGGTTGTCTACATGTGGACATATATGCATATACCCCAGGAGGACCCATACCAACATGCATGGGCTTACAGAAGAGCACAGGTGCCCATGGGCATGGGTATACAAACAACCAGTGCCATGATGTCACCATTTATTGAGACCTACCAAATTCTGGGCAATTTCTGATCAGCAATTGCTTGTGGTCCATGTCATACGTGTATTGCACTGTACTAGATGGTCTGTCCACATGTGGACTCATTCATTTCCCCCCACAGCCCTGTGTGATAGGCAGTATTCTGATGATGAAACAGAATCTCAGATAAGTCCCCTGCCCGTGATCCGACCACCCAAACATTCTCCAACATAATTCCCAGAGCATGGCAGCAAGGCTGAAAGCCCAGTCCTGTGCCTGCCCCTGTACTACCCTCTGTACCCACCCTTCCCCGGGTGGGGCCCTCTCTGATTGATGGGAAGGGAGCCCAGGGCCTCCCAAAGGAAGCTTTTTTGAAAACTCATTTCCATCCTTAAGTGGGAATGCCCTCTACTTCTCTAGAACACTTATCCTACTGGCCAGAGCTCTTTGTGGGAGGGCAGGGCAGGGGGACAGTGAGCTCAGGGAGGGCCAGGAGAAACATCTGAGACAGCTCCAGCATAGCCCCAAACTTGACACTAGACTTCTCCCAGCACCTGGCCTGATGGATGATGGAATCCACACTGAGCCTGGGACCTGGGCCTGACCTTCCAACTGACCAAAGCACCTGCCTGCCCATCGCCTTTCAATCTCCTGTCCCAGGTCCTCACTTTACCACTTTCTGGAGGCAGAAAGTGAAGCCAGAGAGAGACTGGGATTTTCTTATTCAGAGTCAGAGGTCCAGGAAAAGTCAACCTTTTCTAAGAGGGTCACTTCAGGGCAGTTTCTCCCTAATTGGATTTAGTCAGAGCAGGGACCGGGATAGCTACCCGTTCAGCCAACCCTGCTGCCAGATGTCAGGGAGGAACGTGGGGCCAGCCTATAGCCCAAGTTCAGCCTGGAAGAGAGGGCCTGGGAGGCAGCTGACCTTAAACTCCAGCGCCTCCTGGGCTTGGGGAAGGAGCTGGGGTCAGAAGTGGCTTCACCGACAGCTCCTGGCTCAGGCCACACAAAGACCTTTGGAATAATGGGACAGGTGCCTCCCACCTCTGTAATCTGGGCACACTGGGGTTGGGCAGAGGTCAGACCCTTGGGTGATTTTCCCAGCTCTGCCCCTGTCCCTCCATGTGACCTGTGTGTGAAAGGTGTCTCCTTAGTTTAATTCAGACTGGGGAGCAGATATGAGCCCTAGGCCCCAGTGAGATCCTCAGGATGGGCTGGTGTGTGGGGGGGCAGTGGGGTATTAGAGATGAGCAAGACCTGGCTTCCCTCCCTGAGGAGAACACTTCCAGTGGAAAGACCAGCTGGCCCCCAACTTCCAGCAGTCTGGGGCAAAATCAAGGGGTGAGGCTCAGAAGAGAGGGAAAAGGAGGGATCCTGGAGTGGGGTGGGGTGAAGGGGCCAGGGCTCAGCCAGTGAGGGGATGGAAATTTAGTGAAGGTAGGCTAAAGAATTTGGAAAGGCTTGGGGACGGGAGGGAGACAGAGAGCAAGGAAGGGACATACAGGAGGAAAGAACTGTGTGTGCAAAGGTCTGGAGGTGGGAATATGGGCAAGTGTGGGGACTAGCGAGCAATTCCTCTGGGCTGGGTTGCAGGGGATGAGACTACAGAGGGTTCAGGGGTTTGATCATAAAGTGCCTTGATGACAGGAATGATGATAACACTGACAATGCTGGGACCTCGGGCTCACTCCTGCTGTCAGCCCCATTTCCAGGTATGAACACTCCGAGGGGCCTCGTAGAGTGTGCGTGGTGGAGCCCCACGCCTTCAGGCCTTGCACTCCCCCAACAGCTACTGGCCTGGACTGTACTCTGCAGATACAATAAACATTTTTTTAAATGTTTTATTTATTTATTTATTGTACAGGGACAGAGAGAGGGATAGATAGGGACAGACAGACAGGAACAGAGAGAAATGAGAAGCATCAATCATTAGTTTTTCATTGCCGTTGCGACACCATAGTTGTTCATTGATTGCTTTCTCACATGTGCCTTGACCGCGGGCCTTCAGCAGACCAAGCCACCACTTGCTGGAGCCAGCGACCTTGGGTCCAAGCTGACGAGCTTTTGCTCAAGCCAGATGGGCCCGCGCTCAAGCTGGCGACCTTGGGGTCTCGAACCTGGGTCTTCCGCGTCCCAGTCCGACGCTCTATCCACTGTGCCACCGCCTGATCAGGCACAATAAACATTTTTATTGAGAAAATGACAGGTCCAGGCATGCATTCCAGGAATAAAGTATATGTGTCTGTGACAAGTGACACCATAAACAAAGTTAAAATAAAAGTAAAAGACTAGAAAATAGCCTGACCATGCGGTGGCACAGTGGATAGAGCGTCGGACTGGGACGCGGAGGACCCAGGTTCGAGACCCCGAGGTCGCCAGCTTGAGCGCGGGCCCATCTGGCATGAGCAAAAGCTCGCCAGCTTGGACCCAAGGTCGCTGGCTCCAGCAAGGGGTGGCTCCGTCTGCTGAAGGCCCGCGGTCAAGGCACGTGTGAGAAAGCAATCAATGAACAATTAAGGTGTCGCAAGGGCAACGAAAAACTAATGATTGATGCTTCTCACCTCTCTCTGTTCCTGTCTGTCTATTCCTATCTATCCCTCTCTCTGACTCTCTCTCTGTTGCTGTAAAAAAAAAAAAAAAAGACTAGAAAATAAATTTGCCACACATATTGCACAGGATTAAAACACGGAATACATAAAGTGCTACCAATCAATACTAAAAGATAAAAACAATGGAAAAATGGACAAAGGCTATAAACAGACTCTTTATAGAAGGGAAAATAAAACGATTATTAAATAATAAAAGATGAATCAACAAAGTGAAAAGGAAACCAAGGGAAGGGGAGAAAATATTTGCAAACTGTATATCTGATAAGGGGTTGATATTCAGAATATTTAAAGAACTCGTATAACTCAATTGCCAAAAGTGAGCAATCCAATTAAAACATGAGCAGAAGACATGAACAGACATTTATGCAAAGAAGACAAATAGTCAACAAGTATATGGAAAGAAGCTCAACATCCCTAATTATCTGGGAAATGCAGACCAAACCACAAGGAGATATCATCTCATACTGTCTGCCCTGCTCACCTGCTCACATGCGCACCATCTCTCTGGAGGAAACACATGGAAGGTTTCTGCCCTCTAGCGGCCACCAGCAGCCAGGCCTCTTCTCTCTGCTCCTGGACCTCGAAGGAGCCAAGCGGCCCCTCTACCTTCTCTACTGCCTGCTATACAGGAACAAGCCCATTTCACAGGGGCTGGTCCCAGGAATCTTAATCTCTGACCACTTTGATCCCTTAGGGCCCTGCTACCTGAAGTGAGCCTCCTAACCTGAGGCTCTGGGTGGTCCTAGGGTCAGAGGGTCTGAGTCCACTGAGAGGGAGACCTGACTGTGCCCAGAGTAAGGGCACTCATGGACAAACACTACAGAAGGAGGGAGACTCTTATCTACAAAGTAGGGATGTGCTTCTACCCAAGCCAGGATGCTGCCCCCCGAAGCCCATCACCTTTGCTTCCCCCTTACCGTCTGTCATCAGGCTGTGACAGTGCCAGGGGGGTGGGGGGCAAGTCTAGGGCTTGATGCAAAAATGCTTTGCCTCTGAACACCCCTATCTCTGGCCCAAGGGAAAGGAGGTGGGACACATGGGGGAGCAGGGGAAATCCCAGCTCTCTGGAGGGGAGCCCCACACCTCCTGTCCCTCAAGGGAGGCACACATGCTTACCTAGTCAGATAAAGCAACCCCCTACTTGCCTTTAGGGAGCTGTGGGCTGAGGCTAGGACTGAAGGTCAGTGAGGGCTTCAGGAGGCCCGCAGCCCCTCCTTGCCTCTCTCTCAGGCCCAGAGTCCTTCCTTTCCTTCCTAGAGTCTGAAACTGTGCATAGCCCTAGCTCTGGGCCAGGCCTGAGGATTTAGCATGAACAAGGGGAGCCTGCCCAGCCCTGAGTGTGGCTAGCACCCAAGGCAGGAGGCGGCCAGTGACAGCACAGCCCTCTGGAGAAAAGGACTTATTCCTGATGCTTCGGAGAAGCCTCATGCCATCCCCACTCCACGGGGACCCCGCAGCTCTGGGGAAGGGCCTGTTGCAGGAAGCTTCTAGGTTCTGACAAGGACGTCAGAGCTCCAGGCCCACCCCACACACGCACACACTCTTGCTCCCAATTAGCATTAATTGGACCACTGGGAGAACCCACAGACTGTGTAGCAAAAGCAGCCTGGCCTGCAGGACGCCAGAGAGGCAGCCCTCATCAGGGGTCAGGTGAGCCAGGTGCTGGGAGATAGGCTTTGGGGTCTCTATCTCTCTGACAGGGGATCAGGTGACAGGGAAACATCCACCAGGGACGTCAGTGGTCCCTCTGGAAGATGGGAGCTGCCCCAGGGCTAGGGCTGGGGGTGTGAAGCCTGACAAACACCCCTCTTTCAGTCTGGTATTTGAGGCCTCCCATCAGCTCCTCCCTCCAACCTGACCTCTCCCATTGCTCTGCTCCCAGTCCTCACTCTCTATGTCACCTATTCATTCATTCATTATGCATGCATTAGGTATCCATCCATGAAGCCCCTCCCCATGGGACCACAGAGATGGACGTGCAGCTGGTCAGCAGGAACCTCATCCTGGGGCCACTGGATGCTCAAAGGCAGACCAGTGACAAGGTGGATCTGAAGGTAGTGGAGGTTCCTGGTGGTTCCCTCTTCTACTTGAGCAGCCCTCTTCTCTACCACCCACTCCCACCCAGGCCTGGACCCAGGTTGGCATAGACCATGTAGGCAACCTCTTGGGCTGGCTCCATTTCATTCTAGGTGTGGGGGAGGAGGCTGGCAGCTGGTATGCTTGTGAGTGGAAGGATCCTCCTCTGTGTGGCTTGGGCTGGCACTCTCTGGGTGAGAGGGTGGGTCCCTTGATCATTCAGAATGAACTCAGAAGATGTGCCAGACTATGCCCACATCCATGAGCAGGTCTGTGGACACAGAGCTGCCAAGAAGGCCGAGCTCCTCTAGGGTGGCACTGGGCCTAGCTGTCCCTCTGTAAGCAACTGGTTCTGGAATGTGCATGTCTGAGCAAACTGGGGCCCAGACCCTTGAGCCCAGAGCCAGCAAGCCCACCTGGTACTATGGCACACGGCTCAGGCCCTCAGCCCTGGGGTAGGGCGGTGAGAAGATGCAGGTGTATCCAGCCTGCCCCCCATGCCCCAGAATATCCACACAAGGAGAGAAGGCTTGGCTCTGCTCCTCTTCCTACCTTAGAGACCAACTGGGCAATTTGGGGTTGCCATGGCAACCACACACTTTCTTCCCTTTTTAGCAGATTGAATCAAGTTGCAGATCAAATCCTGTTAGTTGTTTGTTTACAAAACATTTTCCAAATGCCTCTGACGCCTACTCCTTGTTTCTTTCTCTCTTTTGTTTTTAGGGTTTTTGTTGTTTTTTGACAGAGACAGAGTCAGAGAGAGGGACAGATAGGGACAGACAGACAGGAAGGGAGATGAGAAGCATCAATCCTTTGTTGCAGCTTTTTAGTTATTCATTGATTATTTTCTCAGATGTGCCTTGACCAGGGGTCTACCATAGAGCGAGTGACCCCTTGCTCAAGCCAGCAACCTTGGGCTCAAGCCAGCAACCTTCGGCTTCAAGTCAGCAACCTTTGGGCTCAAGCCAGTGACCATGGGGTCATGTCTATGATCCCATGCTCAAGCCAGCGACCCTGACACTCAAGCTGGTGAGCCTGCACTCAAGCTGGGTGAACTCATACTCAAGCTGGCAACCTCAGGGTTTCAGACCTGGGTCCTCCGCATCCCAATCCGATGATCTATCCACTGCACCACTGCCTGGTCAGGCTACTCCTTGTTTCTTGATGTCTGAGGCAGGAGAGATATGCCCTGCCTCACTCTGTGTGCCCTGGGGAGGCCCTGGCCAATGGCAGCACCCCCTTGGGGTCTGTCCTCCTGTTTGCATATATGCATGCAGGCCAGACAGTCAGTGTGGGCCTCTAAACTGAGCAGATTATAGCCTTCAGAGACCCACACAATGCACAGGCTTCTTTGGTGTGAGGCACAGGGGTTTCCAGCAAGAGTTCTGGACTCAAGAGGTTGTCTCTGCCCTTCCAGGGAATGAACTGCCCTGAGGGAGCTGCCTGTATCTGAACAACTGAGTGATCAGGCCTTCAAGCCCTGGGATCCTAGAAACACCTTGAGCTTCACGCTTTCCCCAGAATTGAACTTAAGCCAACTCTGATCAGCAAAGGAAAAGAGTCACCTCCAGTGCAGAGCTCGCTGGGAGAGGGGCAGAGATCAGCCCCACAGGAAGGAGACCTCGGACACTGGTAGACAGTGGCCCTGTTGAGATGATGGGGTTGCTGGTGGCCCTGGGAGGTGTGTGGCAGTTGTGTGGGGGCTGGTTTAGCATGTTTAGGGGTAGTTTAGGGTTGAGAGAAAAGTGTAGGCCAGGATGGTAGGCAGACTTTTGGCCCAGCCAGTTCTCAGGTCTGCCCAGAACAAGGATGGAAATGGGCCTAGGGGGACTCACCAGAGAGGATCCATCAGGATGGGCAGGTGTTGGGCAGATAAAATATATTATGCTCACTTTGTTAAAGATGGCGCTGTCCACATGGAAGTTCGTTGATATTAATGTGTGTTCGGGGACAGGCTGTGAGCAGGCTGGGTCGTTATAGCCTAAGGCTTAATTTTAAGAGTAAGCTTTTCCCCACACCCTTGACTGATTGGATGATGTAGGGTGGTGCACTCATGAGGAATCCCATTGTGCCTCAGATGAGTAATTTTGTATCAGAGACTTCCTTGTTTGTATAATTGGATTAAAGGTTTGGATTTCTACAGTATAAAGTGGGGCAGGCCGGGAGCTTGCGCTCTGGGTTCCTGAGGAATTAGAGAGGAGAGCAGATTAAGGCCACATGGAGGCCAGGAGAAGCAGCCAAGATGGCGGAATGCTGAAGAAGAAGCCAGTTTGTGCAGTTTGTGTAGAGAGAAAGAGATGGGGAACAGAGGTGATTAAGTCTGGTGAGCTAGAAACCTTTGATTCTAGGAAACTCGGATAAGTCAGTAGCTTTGTGAGCACTGAGTGAGTGGGTTTTGGAGCCCAGTGTGTGTTTTTGCTTGCCCGCCGGGTGCAAGCTAGAATTAAAGCTGATGGCTCACCAGTTCTTGGCTCCATTGTTTCATTACCGACTGTTCAAATCTAATGTGAACCTGCACGGGTCAGGTGGCTGTGATTGTGGCCCTGGCTACTGGCTTTACAGCAGGGAAACCTACCCCTTTGCTCTGTTGTCAGGACTGGAGGCCTCTGCACCACATGTAATCTCCTGTGGGTGTTTACCCACTGCATGGTTGTAAAGCCAGTAGTCGAGGCCGCTATCATAGCCACCTGGCCCACGCAGGTTCGCATTGGATTCGGACAGTCGGTAATGAAACAACGGAGCCAAAAACTGGTGAGCCATCAACTTTAATTCTAGCTTGCACCCGGCGGGCAAGCAAAAACACACACTGGGCTCCAAAACCCACACATTCAGTGCTCACAAAGCTACTGACTTATCCGAGTTTCCTAGAATCAAAGGTTTCTAGCTCACCAGACTTATTCACCTCTGTTTCCCATCTCCTCCTGCACAAACTCTGCACAAACTGGCTTCTTCCTCAGCACTCTGCCATCTCGGCTGCTTCTCCTGGCCTTCACGTGGCCTTACTCTGCTCTCCTCTCTAATACTAATCTCAGGAACCCAGGAACCAAGAGAGAGCGATCTAGCTACCGGTCCGCCCACTTTATAGCATAGATAATCCAAACCTTTAATCCAATTATACATACAAGAAAGTCTCTGATACAAAGCCACCCATCTGAGGCATAATGGGATTCCTCAGGAGAGGGCTCACCCTACATCATCCAATCAGTCAAGGGTGTGGGGAAGAGCTTACTCTTAAACTAAGCCTTAGGCTATAATGACCCGACCTGCTTATATTACAGCCTTTCCCCCACACCCATTCCAAGCATAAGGCCAAATAATATCACCTGGGTGACGGGCTTCCATGTGGGCAGCTCCATCTTTAACAAAGTGAGCATATTATATTTTATCTGCCGAACAATGGTCCTGTTTACACGGATGCTCTCTCCTCTGGGCTGCAGCATTCTTGGGCTGGAGGTTGGTCCCATAGCTTCATCTCCACCCCAACCCTACTACCTTAAGACATTGGGGAAAGTTCCTAAACCTCTCTGATCCTCAGTATGTTTGCTCTGGAAAAGGGAGGGAACCAATGGATGGACTGGTAAGAGTGGAACAGGAAGGGGGGGGCTCCCAGAACAATGTCCCCAGGAAAAAAACACAGAATCCACCATACCTGCTGGGATTAGTCATGTTGGGAAGAGCTTTATGGTGTTTAGTCAGAGTTTTATGATTTTGTTGGGAAGAGCTCAAAGTACCAAAAAAATTAAAAAAAAGAAAAGAAAAAAACATAGGTAATAGCTTGAAGAAAAACAACATATTGGAGCAGTAAGTAAATAAGAAGTTACTTGGCTTAGCAGAGAACAATGCTTAGATGTAAAGACTAATAATCAGTTTATCCCAAATTATGACATTGGAAGGTTGGAGAAATGTGTGTGGGGAGGTGGCTATCAGAACTCATTTTTCCATATTAGCAGGTTCTTGGGCAGATAAAATATAATATGCTCACTTTGTTAAAGATGGCGCCGCCCACAAGGAAGCCCATCACCCAGGTGATATTATTTGCCCTTATGCTTGGGATGGGTGTGGGGAAAAGGCTGTAATGTAAGCAGGCCAGGTCGTTATAGCCTAAGGCTTAGTTTAAGAGTAAGCTTTTCCCCACACCCTTGACTGATTGGATGATGTGGGGTAGTACACTCTCCTGAGGAATCCCATTATGCCTCAGATGGGTGACTTTGTATCAGAGACTTTCTTGTTTGTAGATTGGATTAAGGGTTTGGATTTCTACACTATAAAGTAGGACAGACCAGTAGCTTGCTCTCTCTCAGTTCCTGAGGTTAGTATTAGAGAGAAGAGCAGATTAAGGCCACGTGGAGAAGAGAAGCAGCCAAGATGGCAGAGTGCTGAGGGAGAAGCCAGTTTGTGCAGAGTTTGTGATGGAGAAGATGGGAAACAGAGGTTATAAAGCCAGTAGCCAGGGCCACCATCACAGCAGCCTGGCCAATGCAGGTTCGCATTAGATTCGAACAGTCGGTAATGAAACAATGGAGCCAAGAACTGGTGAGCCATCAGCTTTAATTCTAGCTTGCACCCGGCGGGCAAGCAAAAACACACACTGGGCTCCAAAACCCACTCATTCAGTGCTCACTAAGCTACTGACTTATCCGAGTTTCCTAGAATCAAAGGTTTCTAGCTCACCAGACTTATTCACCTTTGTTTCCCATCTCCTTCTCCAGCACAAACTCTGCACAAACTGGCTTCTCCCTCAGCACTCTGCCATCTTGGCTGCTTCTCCTGGCCTCCATGTGGCCTTAATCTGCTCTTCTCTCTATACTAATCCCAGGAACCGAGAGAGCAAGCTCCCGGCCTGCCCCACTTTATACTGTAGAAATACAAACCCTTAATCCAATCTATAGACAAGGAAGTCTCTGATACAAAGCCACCCATCTGAGGCACAATGGGATTCCTCAGGAGAGTGCACCACCCTACATCATCCAATCAGTCAAGGGTGTGGGGAAAAGCTTACTCTTAAAACTAAGCCTTAGGCTATAACGACCCAGCCTGCCCACAGCTTGTCCCCGAACACACATATAATATCAACGAACTTCCATGTGGACAGCGCCATCTTTAACAAAGTGAGCATAATATATTATATCTGCTCAACAGAGGTGAATAAGTCTGGTGAGGTAGGAACCTTTGATTCTAGGAAACTTGGATAAGTCAGTGGCTTTGAGAGCCCTGAATGGAAAGGGAGGTGTTTTCCCACTGTGTGTATTTCTTGCCCGCCGGGTGTAAGCTAGGATAAAGGTGATGGCTCACCAGTTCTTGGCTCCATTGTTTCATTACCGACTGTTCGAATCCTATGCGAACCTGCATGGGCCAGGCGGCTGTGATGGTGGCCGTGGCTACTGGCTTTACACAGGTCAATATATATATATACATTTTTCTCCACAGGGACACAGAGAGAGAGTCAGAGAGAGGGATAGACAGGGACAGACAGACAGGAACAGAGAGAAGTGAGAAGCATTAATCATCAGCCTTTTGTTGCCATCGCGACACCTTAGTTGTTCATTGATTGCTCTCTCACATGTGCCTTGACCGCGGGCCTTCAGCAGACCGAGCAACCCCTTGCTGGAGCCAGCAACCCTGGGTCCAAGCTGGCGAGCTTTTTTTTGCTCAAACCAGATGAGCTCGTGCTCAAGCAGGGGACCTCGGGGTCTCAAACCCAGGTCCTCCACATCCCAGTCCGATGCTCCATCCACTGCACCACCGCCCGGTCAGGCCACAGGTCAATATTTTAAAGGGGAAAAGTATCAAGAAATAGCAATATAAGCAAATTATTTAGAAATATGGAAGGAAATGGAAGAAGACATGGCCAAAGTCACTGACAGTCCTGAGCCAAGGACAGCTTCTGGATTCTCAGCCTGGTAGTTTGTTCAACTTCAAACACTACATTCATGTATTATTTTTATTTTATTTTATTTTTATTTTAGAGAGGAGACACAGAGTGAGAGAAAGAGAGAGAGAGAGAGAGGGGGGGGGAGGAGCTAGAAGCATCAACTCCCATATGTGCCTTGACCAGACCAGTGCAGGGTTTTGAACTGGCGACCTCAGTGTTCCCAGGTCGACGCTTTATCCACTGCACCACCACAGGTCAGGCCTCATGTATTATTTTGATCAAAATAAAAATTGAAAATAAAAACAGGTAGCGTTTAGATAGGAAGTAGGCTGAGGTGTGAGAGGGGGAGTTAATTATCCAAAGTTTCAAGGGCAGGAAACACCACAAGCAAATCCACGCTTGGGTCAGATGCCAGAAGTAAAGAGAGCTCAGAGTGACCTCATCCAGACCATGGACTTCACCTGTGTGATGGGTGGCTCACCAAGTGCCCATGAAGCCTACAAAAATGGGCCTCACGCCCAGTGGGCTGCACCTCATTCTTCTAAGAAGGTAAATAAGACCCTTGAGAAACAAGGCCAGAAGCCACTTGCCCAGGAAGGTCAGATCACCCTGAGGGAGGAGCAGAGCACAGAGACATCTGCCTGGTTTGTTCCATCTCCCTTTCTGTTTACTGATGGCTTTTATTCCTAAATTCCCCATCCAGCTGGGCTGGCTAATCTGATTCTCCAGGCGGAGGTCTGGGACATCATGACTTTACTGACACTTCTGTGACAGACACACACTCTTGAGGCTGAGCCTGCTGTACCCTTCTAGCAGTCTGTGGCTGAGGGGGTGCTGGAGCCTGGGGTGTCGGGTCCCTGTTGCTGGCTGTGCTTACCAGGGACATCAAGGGGTACTGTTCTTCCAGTGTTTTCCTGCCCACTGCAGTGAGGAAGAATGCCAGTTGAGTGACCAAGTGACTGACTGCCATGATGTCACAGTTAATGCTGACCATTGCCTTGGGGCCTGGCATTGTCCTTTGTAGACAAGAAGCCCAAGTGAAAGGAGTTCAATCACTGACCAAAAAGGTCCTGAGTCCTGGGCTCCAGGCTGGTTGGCAATTAAGAACAATGTGACTGGGGCAGGCTTCTTCCCTTCCAAAGTTGGGGCAGAGGCAGTGACCTGCTCTAATATAGCAGGTGCATTCTTAGGGCGCATCCTTAGGCAAAATGCAGGAACAGATCCTGTACTTAGAGGTGTCGGTGTAATGATATTCACTGGAACCACCTTGAATGGTATACCATGCAGTGAGAAAGACCATTAGAGGGCAGTATAAGCAGGATGAGATGCGTGTACTACAGGCAAAGCACGGGGGTGAAGAGGCTGTGGGTAAGATGTGGCATTTCAGTAACTGTCTATAGGGCACTGTCTGCCTCAGGATAGTTCATAATTTAAATTTTATAAGGTAATATTAAGACATACAGAAATACATAATACTATCAGGAGATAAGATCATATGTTCTCAGAAAAAATAATACACAGATATTTTGGGCTCTGTTATGATTTCTGCTCTGGTCTAGCTCCCCTGCCTGAATGCAGGCCCTTGGACCACAGAGGCTTACTGGCTCTCCAACCTTCCAGCACGGGGACTTATCCTTGGCCCCCACAATTGCTCCAGGGCAATCGTGGACAGGGATTAGAACCTTTTGTAGATAGAGAAGAGGTAAAACCACCCCAGGGTCTCATACAGAGACAAAGGCAGGGCTGGAATAGAAATCTGATTCTCACGCTCTCTAGCTCTGTTGATTATCTAGCTCAACAGCTGGTCCCTGGGCCAAAACAACATCTCCTGGTCTATGAAGGCCACCAGAGTCCTGGCAGAGGTGGAGGAGTGGCCCCCAGAGGCTGATGGGACGCGGGGAAGCCTGGAGCAGCAGGCTGTGTGGATCAGAACCAGGCACACCTAGGTCACAGCGCTTTGAGGAGCAGGGGGAAGAAGAGGAGCAAGAGGAAGACCTTGTGACTGGATCCCGCCACTCAGATATGACCCGGATGTAAAATGTAGGATCAGCATCAGGCCACACATGTCTGGTATCTTTACTATCCATGAATCCAAACCGTAGGCAGAGCACACTTCCCTTCTTAGCAAAACTCCTGCATCCTCTGGGCAACCTAAGTTCTGATCTTTCTCTTCCTTCCAGCTGCTTCTGAACGGAGAAAGCCTTCACCTGAACCCAGCATCCTTTGTCCCAGCCCAATGAAGGAGAAACACAAAGCAGAGCTTGCAGAGGTTAAGTCTGAGAGGCTGATTGCAGAGTGTTTGCAGACTTTCTGCAGGGTGAAGAGGAAGAACTCAAGCGTCCAGCGGTGATGAGTCGGTTTAAGGTGAGTGACACTGTGCGAGGTGCCAGAGTGTCCTGTGGATGACTGTGGCCCATGGCCACCTAGCCACCTGGCAGGACCAGCGAAGAAGGCCTTCCGCTTTCTTTAGACAAAGCTGCACTCTCATCCTCACCCAGGGCCTTTTCTCTTTCTGCTTTAATCTAAGGATGCAGAGAACCTAACAACTGGCCTAGGCAATTTCTGAAATTGCTGACAATCAATTAACGAGCCTCTAAGGGTTCCTCTTGTTCTGGGGGCTGTTAGGCCTGCGCCTGAAAGAGGCATTGGCCAGCTGCTCGTGGCCCTTCCCTGAAGCTGCAGCTGTGCCTCCTTGGGCCTGGCCATGGACCTTGCCAAGTTCAGGAGGCCCCGTGGGCCAGTCCGCACCCTCGTAAACTCCTCCGGGCAAACTGGCCGAAAAGTGCTTTCATTTCCTTTTCACCTGCAGTTTAGCCTTCTAGGAAAGGGGAATGGTTTCTACAGAGGTAAGAAAAGCCTCAGCCAGCTTCTGTGCACTGGGCTAAGGTGCAAAGAGGGAGCAGGCAGGGGTGGAGCAAATGTCTCTCAGACTCTGGCACACTTATAATTCTACTCAAGAGCAAACATTGGGCTGGCGCAAGGCACCCCACTCAGAGCTTTACCTACATCTCATTTATTTCTATTTATTTCTTGCCACGCCCTATGAGGTAAGTGCGCGTATGCCCATTTTTTAGGTGAGTAAACTAAGTCTCAAAGGGATTAACTGCCTTGCTCAAGTTCACACAACTTGAAGTGGGGCTGCCTGCAAGCCCCTTCTGGAACCACCACAACCTGCCTTCCTAATTCTCAAGGGAGGAGGCAAATCAGGCTGTGGGAAGAAGGGACAGGAGTAGAATGGGAATAGAGCAGCCTGGGAGGTCAGGACATGGACAAATGAGTGTGACAGGTGATAGCAGGTGGTGCTGGGCTCCCGGAAGCTCCCTCGGAATCAGCCTAGGCGGGAGCCAAAGGGATGGGGACTATGTTTACTAATGCCACGTGTTCCAGGGTAAGTGCCTTCTGTGGGTGACAGCACTAAAGGAAATGTCGTTAAATCACGAGTATTTGTAATACTCTCGCTTCTCTCCTTTGCTAACTCAGCCATAAACAGGTCTCTGAGCGGGTCAATAGGGGTGAGCGTGGGAAGAGCAGAGTCTGGCTGGGGAAAGAGGTGGGATGGAATGTCAGGGGAGCATTGGTAGAGGGATGAGGAGCAGGAGAAAGCGGGCAGGGAGGAGGCCAATAGGATGTTTAGGAGGCCTTGCTATGAACTGTATTTTCCAGGGCTTTCTGAGCCAAATCTGCCTGTCTCACCTCTCTACTCCTTTCATCATCCCTGACCATGCAGGTGGCTGGAAGCAGCTCCTGTCCCAGGTTACAAAGCGAGGAAGTGGCAAAATCAGCCACCTTCCCCACTCCTGGTGGTGCCACCTGGGGTCAAGGACACCGACAGACAGGGGCTGTGGAGTACAGAAAACTTTTTGTGATGCAACATGATTTTGGGGCCAGATTTATTTTTCCCATATATTATTTATTTACTTACTTTCTTACTTACTTATATTTAGCGAGAGAGAGAGAGAGAGAGAGACAGAGGGACGGGCAGGGACAGACAGACAGGAAGGGAGAGGGACGAGAACTATCAACTTGTAGTTGCGGCACTTTGGTTGTTCATTGATTGCTTTCTCATATGTGCCTTGACTGGGGGGCTCCAGCTGAGCCAGTGACCCTGGGCTTCAAGCTAGCAAACCTGTGGGCTCAAACCAGCGATCATGGGTTCAAGTCAGGAAGGGAGAGAGAGAGACGCGAAGCTCAAGCCAGCAACCTCAGGGTTTCAAACCTGGCTCCTCAGCATCCCCAGTCGACGCTCTATCTACTGTGCCACCACCTAGTCAGCCCCAAATATTTTTAAAATAAATTTTTAGAGAGTGAGGAAGGGAGAGAGAAAGAAAGAGAAAGAGAGAAACATTGATTTGTTGTTCCACTTATTCATGCTGTCGTTGGTTGATTACTGTATTGCCCTGTCCAGGGATCGAACCTTGGCTTGTTGGGACACCACCCTAAAAAACTGCACTACCTGGCTAGGGCCAATTTCTGCCAAATACTTACTCCTGCTAATGCTAATGCCTGTGCAAAACAATTATTTTAAATTCCTGAAGGTGAGATGAAGATCGAGGCAGAGGAAGAACTGTAGGAGAAAATGAATCATGGAAGGCCAGGGAGGTTTAAAGTCAAATCCTGTGAATTTTAAACATTTTTATTTTTTAGTGAGAGAGATATATATAGGAAGGAAGAGAGAGATGAGAAGCATCAACTAGTAGTTGCATCACTTTAGTTGTTAATTGATTGCCTCTTATACATGCCTTGACTTGGGGGCTCCAGCGAAGCCAGTGACCCCTTGCTCAAGCCAGCAACCCTGGGTTCAAGCCAGAGACCTTGGGATCATGCCAATGATCCTATGCTAATGCTGGCAACCCCATACCAAGGACCTGGGACCTCAGTGCCCCACGTGGATGCTGTATTCACTGTGCCACCACCGGTCAGCCTAAACTTTGTTTTTAAATTCAGGGAGAAAAGGGGAGGCGGAGACAGACTCCTGCGTGCACCCTGACTGGAATCCACCTGGCAAGCCCACTGGGGGGTGATGCTTTGCCCATCTAGAGTGTTGCTCTGTTGCTCAGCAACTGAACTCTTCTTAGCACCTGAGGTGGAGGCCATGGAGCCATCCTCAGCACTGAAGCCAACTCGTCCCAATCAAGTCATAACTGCAGGTGGGGAAGAGAGAGAGAAATGAGAGGGGGAGGGGTAGAGAAGCAGATGGGCGCTTCTCCTGTGTGCCCTGATTGGGATTGAACCTGGGACATTCACATGCTGGGCAGATGCTCTACCACTGAGCCAACTGTCCAAGGGGGTTGGTTTAGTAATCAAGCTGACCCAGGGTCCTTATGCGACTTTCTTCCTAGCTGGATGGTTGTGGGGCCAGTAGTCGCTGCCATCATGGATATGCACATGCAGGTTCTCATTGGATTTGGGCAGATGGTAAAGAAACAGTGGAGCCAAAAAACGGTGGGCCATTCCTTTACTCAAGTCTTGCACCGGCCGGTGAGCAAACACATAGGGAAAAAACACTTCCTTTTCACTCAGGGCTCTCAAAGCCACTGACACATTCTCTGGTTTCTCCTAGAAATAAAGGCCCCACCAGTCTCAGCAGAGCTTGCAAAAACCCCTCACCTCTGTTCGCCATCTCCTTCTTCAAAATTTCTGCATAAACTGGCTTATTCTTCAGCACCCTGCATTCTCTCTCCTCTCCTCCAGCACACATTAGCAAGAACAATGGCCCTTCCCAAGCAGGAAGGTAATTGGCAATTTCACAGATCACATACCTGGCACTGCCCAGTGCCATTTTTTAACACTATAAGTGAGCAAACTCAAAAAACACAAATTTTACAAACTCATTTGCCCAACGATGATCCAGCAAATTAACCATTCCTCTGTGCCTTGATTTCCTTACCTGTAACACATAGGCAATAGAAGGGCAGCTAAGAAGATTTATCAACTAACGTGCTGAGTACATCATCCCACAGAACCTAGTGCATGCTCAGTGCTCCATAATTAGCCGAGTGAGGGAGGCTTGTTCAAGGTCACCCAGCAAGTTAGAAAAGGACAGCTAGGCTGGGGTATTACCAATGGCATGGACGCAACACATGGGCCGTTTAGAAAATGAAACCCTGCTCATGTACTTCAGGAGGCAGACGCGGGCGCAGGTGGATTTCCCAGTGATGATGCAAATGGAAGAAACACCACAGGCAGGACGCCCCTGAGGTGCTTCCACCCAGAGCCTGGCTGTTGGCCCTGTGTTTGCAGGTTTGCTGCAGGAGCGCCCAGAGGAGGAGGACAAGTTACCGCTGTGCCTGGGCACCATGCCATCAGTCCCGCTGAGGAGCCGGAGTTCTGCATGATTTCATCACAGTTACAAAAGAAAAAGTACAAGTCCCTCCCATTGCACCCCCACCCCACAGCCTGTGAGGACATTCTGTTGTCAGTGGAGAGACAAACCACATGAGGAAGAAAGGAGTCATCGGCTCTTGCTCAGAACCATAAAATACACTATGCTAATCTGGTTAGTTCATAAAATGGTTGTGTTAATGCCCTGGGGAAAGAAAAGGCAAAGCTATTTTAGCAACATTCCCTAGTTTGGTTGGGATTGTGTGTGTGGAGGAAAACATTCTGTTTCCTCATGCCTCTGCTGGTCTTTCTGGTTCTCCTTGCTGGCCCTAGGAATGTGCTCTGAGGGTGGGTTTCTAATCAACATGCGGTTTTCAACATGCACCCAATGAGAGGACTGAGGCTCCTGGGTCACACAGATCCCTCTCACAGCTCTCATACTTATCCTGGGTACAGTGCTGGACTAAAAGGCCTTCTGAAAGAGGCCCTTGGGGTCCCTTACGCCACTGGCCCTGGTATCACCCTTTGTGATTTAGCAGAGTGGGTGAGGAGCAGGTGCACTGGGAGCTAAACCAAAGCTGCTTTCATTTCAGGCGTCCCCGACCCCACCCAGTGTGGCTGTGTGGGAGCCACACATTATTGGTTTCACGTAATTGAAAAGTATGTCCGGATCTCCCAGACGCAAACCAGAAACATGCTGCTCAGTTGTCACCTCCAACATGACTAATATAGTCATGTCTTAATTAGTCACTGCTCACTGCGCATACGCCATCGCAGCCCTGTTCCAATACCTCAATTGTGATAGGGTGGTGTACATGAGACTGAAGGACCGAGAATTGCCGGGTTTGGGGGCCCTTTTCCAATGAGTACTGTGACTCCATGAGGCCTCTGCCAATTGCATTTGTCAGGCCAGGGCAACACTGTGACAGTAGAGTCAACAGGGTCATAACTTTGGGAAACACTGATTGGAAGGAGGGAGGAAATGAGACAAATAAATGGTGGTCTAGAAGATCCCTTCACGAGTCAGTGGTTATGTCATGGGTCCCCATGCAGCTCATCTAAGGCTGAAGGCCAATCCCAGATGCACCAGCCACCCTGCCCAGCCCCTACCAGGACAGAGCCGACCGAACCAGCAGCAGGCTCACCTGACCTTTGGGCTGGCTCACTTCTGATCCAGGACCCACAGTAGCTGTCCTATAAGCATGACCAGGGCTAGTTTCATTTTTCATTGAGGGTCTTTGCATTCAGAACAGAGCTTACAGCTGGGAGGAGAGATTGAGAGCTAAAGACAAACGGTGGTATGAAAAGAATGTCTCATCAATGGAAAAAGCTGGGCCCCTAACCTGAGAGCAGCATCTGGTTCTGAGGACTCTTCTTCTCACTACCCACTAGCCTGACCACCAACTGTTTGGGTCCCAGGAGAGGTGAGAATAACCCTGCAGGAAGTCAGGAGTAGGAAGGTCCAGGAGCTGCCCCACTGCCCAGGTACCTGCCAGCCTCACAGTGAGGCAGCCTCTCAGGCCCCTCCTTCTTTCCCAAGCTCCCACAGCCTCTTGCTCATTCAGCCTTACAGGTGCAGCAATGTCTATAGAATATAACACTGTGCTAGTAGCCAACCACAATTCTTGTAGACTTAAATACTCATTGTGATCAATGTGGAACACGGTGTTTTGTAATAGGCTTGACAAGCTATGGGAAGTGGTCTCCAAAAATGAGTGTGCAGGAGCCTTCAGAGGCTGGGACAGAACTCTGGATACACTTATTCTGCCGAGGACCTATTAGTTTATGAAGGGAACGACCTAACCCCCTCTACTCCCTCCAGCACTTCCAATTTAAGCCACACTACCCAAGAAGGAGGGAGAAGTTACAGGCAAAGAACTGATTGCATTTTAGGATGGGGCATCCAGCAAATTCTGCTAATTCATCTGGAGGATATTAAGAAGCTTCATAAGACTTCTTTCATTAGGGCCCTAAAGGAAGCTGAACTATATTAGAAGCCTGTTTTTCCATTTTTAGTTTGATATACCTAGAAGTTCTGGTTAAAAATGAATGACACTAAATAATGAGACTTACAGCCTGACCAGTGGTATTGCGGTGGATAGAGTGTCAACCTGGGATGCTGCGGTCCTAGGTTCGAAACTCCAAGGTTACTGGCTTGAGCACAGGGTCACCTGCTTGAGCACAGGATCAACATGATTCCATGGTCGTTGGCTTGAAGCCTAAAATCACTGGTTTGAGTCCAAGGTCGCTGGCTTGAGCAAGGGGTCACTGGCTCAGCTTGAGCCCCCCAGTCAAGGCACATGAGAAAGCAGACAATGAACTAAGGTGCTGCAACAAAGAATTGATGTTTCTCATCTCTCTCCCTTCCTGTCTCTCCAACTCTCTCTCTCTCTCTCCCCCCTTCTTGCTATAAATAAATAAATAAATGGACTTATTATGCTCAGTAATTAAGGTTGTATTGATGATGCAAATCAATGAGTCTTCCTTCCCAAGTTCTTCAAATAAAACATCCTTTCTGCTACCCTTAAAAGTTAATTAGTAAATGAAATATTTATAGCATTAAGGACTAATTCTTCCAGGTACCATAACAGTGAAACAAAATCATTTTCCATCTACATTTGATTGGCTCAGAAGTCCCATTTCCGAATTAAATACCTGAGTCTCAGTTTTTTCTTGAAGACTCGTGGAATAGTCAGCAAATGCAGTGATATTTCAGAGTAGATTCTTGTTTGGTTGTCCTTTCTGGTTCTCTGAGTGTACTGTCTTCAAGACATGTTGAGAGGACCCCTGACAATTCTGCTTCAGCTCATCACCTTTACAAATCTGGTCCTGACAGGCTCCACAGCTTCTGGGCTTTCGGTTTGCACTCGAGAATTCTTTCTTCCACTGAACCACTGAGAACCTTGAGCAGGCCGCTTCCTGAGCCCACGGGTCAGCTCCCACTGGTTCTCTAGACCCAGCTCCTTATGGGAGTTCTCCTCCCTTTACCATCAATGCCAAAGGCATTGCCCCAGGCCTGGCCTAGCCTGCCCTAGGAGCAGGGGTGTGTAGGTATATAAAAGGGTTCCCCAGCTTCTTTCCCTTCTACCACCCAGGCCTGCCCCACTTGCAGTCATGGCTCATCCCTGACTGGGCCAGGGATCCCACTGTCTCTGGTTTGCCCCCTATACTGAATTCTATGCATCCCAGAGGCCACACAGCAGCACTCAGAGTTCCTACCTGCACAGGTCCTGCCACTTTCAGCTCCTGTCTCAACATCCAAAACTGCTCAGGAAAGAATCCCTGATGGGGTTACTTTACATCTCGGTGTGAGTGAATCACCAAGTCCTTGGGGGCGGGGCGGAATTTCCAGTTTCCTCTATAATTGTGGAATAACAGCCTTTGATCTCATGAAAGGAAGTTCAAGCACCGATATCAAGAAAGACATAGGGGTGAGGGGGTTCCTGGACTCTAAAAATTACACTGCTTAAAATCACAGACTGGTCCTACCCACTCCTGATAATAGCCCTGACCCACCATAGAATGGCTGATTAATTTAAAAACATGACCAAAACAAGGGCCATGCCAGATAAAGACAGGAGAGAGAAGAGTGCAGTAAACAGAGAAACGCTGCTTCTGCTTCGGGTGGGAAGGAAAGAACAGTGAATGAACTGCCAAGTCTTCAGTCCCAGACCCAGAGGGACTGAAAACTAGAGATGGTGATTCCACCGTCTTTCAGCCAGGAATCACCATCCAGTCACAATGCCAATGTACGGAGCAGCATTCTGGTAGGGAACAGGGATGATTCACATACTCAAAGCTACTTGCCTACCCTCTAATTCCTGGGTAAGCACCCTCTCATTTAAATTTAAGAAAAAATGTTTTCCCTTTTGCAATGAGGAAGGATACAAAAGAGCTGAAGATATGAAGAAAATTATTGATTGACTGATTGATTTTATAGAGAAAAGGGAGAGAGAGAGAGAAAAAGGGAGAAACACTAATTTGTTGATCCATTTATTCATGAATTCACTGGTTGATTCTTGTACGTGCCCTGAACAGGGATCAAACCCACAACCTTGGTGTATCAGGAGGAAACTCTAACTAACTGAGCTACCCATCCAGGGCCAACTTATTGATTTTTATAAAATCAGGGGATTAGCATGCAATTAGCAACATGAATACATGAATAAAGAGAAAGCACAGGAGGTGCCCTGCTGGAATGAGGCCGGAAGGAGCAGGAGCAGGACAGGGGTCCCCTGGGTAAGCACACAGCAGCACAGCTGCACCCTCTCCCTGAGGTCTGACACGCCAGATCTGAAGTCGGCAACATCCGTGTGTGGCCAGAGCAGCACAGAATAGAATACTGTCATTCTTACCACCAAGGCTTCCTCATTTCATAAAAGGATGTACTCTAGAGACTTGTTTCCAAGGAGAAGTAACCTCACTATAGTTTAAGTGGCACTTAAAGGCAAAAGTGGGTGAAGGTGGACTGCACGGGAACGAGAGGTGGGAACGCACTCACTCTCACTGGAGGGCAGAGCAGAAACCTTGGTGGTTGCTCCTGGACAGCAGGGGAGCCAGTGATGCTGCGAGGGCAACAGCAGCTCCCTTCCTGGGGCAGAGAACGGACACCGTGAACATGTGCATGACCGGTTCAGGGTTCTGAGATGGAGGAGGACAATGCGTGTGCCAAACTCGGTTTGCCGAGAAGGCTGATCCCAGAACCATGCCCTGAGAGATGCAGAGATGCAGATTCCCAAGGTCTGCAGTAGGTCCTGGGACCCATTTATACTGCAGTCCAGGAATCCCGAGGCACACAGTTCAGGGGCCGTGCTTTGAATCTGGGGTCAAGTTGGCATGACAAGGCTGTAGAGGAATGGGGTTGGTGGTCAGCGGCAGCAGAGAAGAAACTTCTGAAGGCTAAAGACCCACCCATTTCCACACACTCACAGGAGGGAGGGCTGCCTTCTGTGTTTTGCCTACCCTGCCAGGACAATCAGGTCTTCTGAGTTAGCCTGACCCTGCCTTACAAAAGTGTGACCAAGGCCATGTTTTTAGAGGGCCTATGACTGCTCAGTGACACCATGTGTTTAATTACTTTCCCCCAATTAGTGCAAAGCATTCTCTTTTTGAATAGATGAAAAGGTATGCAGGTGACTGGGCCCTAATCTGGGAGAGCTGCTGGGTCTTGATCCTTCAGCTCTCAGCTCTGCCTTAGGGCCAGTGGCTCTAAATGGATGCATTTGAGCCAAATCTCTGACACAAGTTGCCTGGACTGGCCAAGGTGAACAATTTGCTTTCCGAGTGTAAACACAGGAAGTTTGGGGACATCAAGGTTAGATGATTGCTATTACCATTCAAGACACAGCTTGTACATGTAGCTCTAGAGGGCAATCTTATGCAAAAGAAAGTAATACATAGATGGAAGAAGAAAAATGCTTTGCTGCCTAGGAACAACACTTGGTGATCTCACCTGCTGGGTATAGGGTGCAGAGAGGTGAGCTTTTAGCTGGGACTCATCTCCTGTTCCATCTGGAGGACCAGACCCAGGGGCCTGCCACTCTTGTCCTGGGGCTGGAACATGGGTGTACGGATAGTGCTGGAAGTAATGGGTCATTAGAAGGATACTTGCCGTATAAATTTACCCTATTTTATTTTGAAGAAAAAAGGATACATCTATTCAACTTTAGTTGTCATCTGTGCAGTCTCCATGTGGGAAGTCACAACCAGCTGTAAAGCAACGTTTCCTTCAGCGGACAAGGTGGCTCCCATTGGATCACAGTTTCCTTCAAAATCCCCTCTGGCAGGTGACCAGGCCCGGGGTCTTCTCCTCTGGGAAGGCAAGTGCTGGCGGGCACACAGCAGGGAGGGCGTGTGGTTCCGAAAGACTTTGTGTTTTAATTTCTTGTATTTCTGCTGAGTGACATGTTCCCTTCTCTAGAGACCCAGCCCACACGGCTGACCTGGGAAAGCCACACCTCCAGGATACGTGTTCTTGTTTGGCACTTAACATCAGCTTCCCTTCCTCCTTTCACAGTAGAAGTCAAATGTTCCTGTGCAGGGTAAGGTGGCTGCATCTCTCTTTCTGTGCTCAATGATTATTAACATCCCAGGTATAGTTTGTTGGAGCAGTCAGCTCCTAAGATCAATCATACCCAAAAGGAATTAACACATTAATCAAAAGGAAAAATGCTGATTAGAACAAAATGGTGAAAAAAATTAATGTATCTATTTTAAAAGAGCTTCTGGTCCTCCCTTCAAAATGGAACTCTTTCTTCCTGATGAAGACGTCGAATGAATAGAGAGTGTTTGGTCTGGTGGTTCTCCAATGTCTCACCTGCCTGGGCTGGTCTCACCCCACTGCAGACCCCTCGGTAGGGCTCTTCTGCCCAGGAAGCAGGTTCTGCCCACAGCTGGTCCAGGTGCACAGGTGTCAGTGAATCCCTAAGGTCACGTCGTTTTGTCAGCAAGCCTGGGAACATCTAGCTGAGTCCTAAGAAAGTGGATCAGCTGGGTCTCTGTGAGAAACACTGTCCCGAGAGTCGCTCCCAAACAGAAGGCCCCCACAGCAACGTGTGCCAGCCTGGCCAGCCAGCCCTGCTCGCAGCACAGGAACACCTGCGGAGGGAAACCTGTGTCACTGCCCTGGCCCTTCCACCTGTGCCTGCCTCCTTTCTCAGGAAAGCCCGGGAAAGCGCAGGCCCTACCACTGCCCCAGCACTGAGCTGGGTAAAAGGCACAAGGAAGTACTGAGGGCCTACTCTGTCCCCACTGGCAACATGGTTGGGTAACAGCAAGCATAAGATACCGTCCTGGAGGCGTAGGGGGAGGGAGACGAGGGGGCAAATAGTAGCGCAGCTGCTTCAGGCAGAGCGGGAAGGGGAAGCCTAGAGGAGGAACAGTGGACAGCTTGCCAAAGCACGTGGTGTGAAGGCTGCAGGGACTCTCACCTCTGATACACAAGTAACCCCACCACTGAGGGCAAAGGCTCCAAGGAGAACTGGCGACAGCTGCAGGCCAGCCAGGGGTCGGTAGGGGCTGTCACGGTAGTAGCGGTGGATGAAGCAAAGGCTCTGCGTGATCCGAATGCCCATGTTAAAGCAGTTGGCCAAGATGAAGCCCACGCTGCCACACCAACGGGTCAGGAGATAGGATAATACCAGGAATGAAGACGACAGGGCCAGCATTGTGAAATTGTACCTGGGGAGAGCAAAATAGGCAAAGCAAGGCAGTGGGAAACTTGTCCTAAGACAGTACTTCCGCCAAAATGGTGGCTGTGAATATGAAGTCACAGAAAGTACCTCCAAGTTTCCATAATCCAGCTGGTTTTCATCACACTGAATGCTACAGATAACACAGAAATGTCACTGTCCCCTCACCCCTGAATAGAAGAGTAAGAAAATGAGCAACTCAAGATGTTTATGGTTTTAAAGGATAATAATTGGTTAGGTTAAGTGGTACTTTGTGATAAAAACACATAAAAATCCTATTCAGTCCAAGGCTTTAATGTGAGGCACAAGAATATGACGCAGGTAACGATTATATACAAACGCTAACCCTGCGCAGGTACTGTGAGGGTGTTGTGAATGAACACACATGGCCTTGCTCCATGGAGTTCCGGTTCATATTACAGACCAGGAAACCAGACACATGGAGCTTGAGCAATATGCCCAGAGAGTGAGCCGACACTCCAACCTGACCCCTAGCTGCTGAACTTTAGCACTGCACACCACCACCTTTGGGAAATACAAAAGCCCCATAACCTTGGCCAGTGGACATCAAAGCCAATGACCGGCCTTCAAACTGAAACGTAAACAGAGAACAAGGCTTGGATCATCATCAGTGCTGCCCAGACCCTTACACATCCTTCTCTGCATCGCTACAGCTCTTCAGAGCCTGTGGCTGGATGGACTGTAACTGCTCCTTTCTCTGATTGCAAAGCAGCACGTCACCTAGTTGTTTCCAGTTGTCAGCAAGGGAAACTAAGTCTCAGCAAAGGTAAAAGAGCTGCCATCGTCCTCCAAAAGGCTGTGGCACAGCCAGACAAAATTCTCCAGCTTCTGGCTTCCGCCTAGTGCACAGCAAACATTCTCAGTACAGTTAGTTGTTGAGGAAACTAAATCCCTAGGTGCCCCCAGACTGCATCTGCTGGGTTAGGAAAGCTCAGAGGCCACCACTCAGGTTCTGCACATGGGGGTGATTAGAAAGCCACTGTGTTGCTGGAACGCCCACGTACTGGTCCTTAGGCTTAATAAGCTGAGGTACTATGCAGTATACTTTATTAGAGTGGGTGCTAAGACGACCTACCGCTACACCTGCTCACACACACACACTGCCCTATACTCCCACAGGGGAGGTGTGCTTTCATCCAGAAGTACAGAGAGGGAGTTTGTCTGTTTCTTAGTTGAGAGAGTATCTTTTAATAAGCAATGAAAGTACAGGAGCCCACACCCTCACAAGGGCGGGGGGGTTCACTACTAATCAATGATAAGAGTAGCCGACTTGATAACAAGTCACTGAGGTGGGACCTACCATAGACTATTACTCTGAAATCTTTTCCAAAAAGTAGAAATGTGTAATCTTGCTGATTTTTTTTTCTTTTTCAGAAACTATCAGAAAGGTCCACTACACCACAAATCCTTAAAGTTTAAGTCACAGGTTCACAAACTTTCAAACTCATCCTCACCCAACTCTAAGTAAAATGGCAACAATGAGTGAATCCAGTCACTAATTCAAGCAGGGATGAATTCAACAGTGTAGCATCTTTGGTGTGGCCATTTGGGAGGAGCTCATGATGGGGTCCATGGGGTCCACTGTTTTTCACTAGAATAGGATTTTGTAGCTGCTGAACCTTCAAGAACTCATAAATCTATAGTGTTAAAGACATAATCCATGAAAAAAATGAAAATTTTAAAGATGCAATTAAAATACCTTTTAAATCAATGCAAAATTAGTGACAATAATGAATATTCTATAAGGTTTAGTTAACATAAACAGTAAATTATTTATGAATGCTTATTCTTCCATGGCCCTAAGACACAGGGCCTAAAATCAGTTCGATCAAAAGATGGATGGTCAAGGATATTAACTGCAGCAGCAACTGAAGTGTCCCCCAGTGGGTGCTGGTTGACTATACCAAGGCCCAGCCATACAGTGCAGCCGGCATGAGATGTAGCCTCCACTGCCATGAAAAGGACGGTGCCAGTCTATGCCCACCGTGAGAAGACTGCGCTCATCCCCCTTCAACATTACAAAGTCCCATGTCATGTTGGGCACTCAGAGCCAACAAATCAGACACAGGAGCTGTCAATCTTGGGCCTTTGTATCACTGTCCTCTCTGCTTGGAAGGTTCTGTGCCATTTTTGCATGGCAGACTCTTCTTGTTTATCCAGACCTCAGCTTAAACGACACCTCCTTGAATAGGCCTCCCACTCTCACTATAGAACCCTGTTTTAGTTCTCCGTGTTACACAATATTTTCTTGTTTATTTTTTAAAAGAGAGAGAACGATACAGAGACAGGAAGGGAAAGAGATGAGAAAGATCAACTTGTAGTTGAGGCACTTCAGTTGTTCCGTGATTGCTTTCTCATATGTGCCTTAACTGGGGGGCTCCAGCCAAGCCAGTGACCCCTTGCTCAAGCCAGTGACTATGGGTCATGTCTATGATCCCACACTCAAGCCGGTGACCCCACGCTCAAGCTGCAACCTTGAGGTTTCTAACCTGGGTCCTCAGCATCCGAGGTCGATACTCTATCCACTATACCATCAGTGGTCAGGCAAGTATTTTCTTATTTATTTACTTGTTTGTTATCTGCTGCTCCCACTGTCAGCTCCAGGAGACAAGCTCTGTCTTGTTTATTGCTGTGTTCCTGGAGCTTAAAACAACCCTTGTTAGAGAGTAGATGCTCAAAAAGTATTTGTCAAATGAAGAAAAGGAAAAGAGATATTCTTTTTCTTTCTTTCTTTCTTTTTTTTACAGAGAGAGAGAGACAGACAGGAACAGAGACACAAGAATGGAGAGATGAGAAGCATCAATCATCAGTTTTTTGTTGCGACACCTTAGTTGTTCATTGATTGCTTTCTCAAATGTGCCCCGACCGTGGGTCTTCAGCAGACCAAGTAACCCCTTGCTTGAGCCAGCGACCTTGGGTCCAAACTGGTAAGTTTTTTGCTCAAACCAGATGAGCCCACGCTCAAGGTGGTGACCTTGGGGTCTCAAACCCGGGTCCTTCGCATCCCAGTCCAACGCTCTATCCTCTGCGCCAACGTCTGGCCAGGCGGAAATGAGATATTCTTAACAAAACAGAACAAAAATTCTTCAATAGGGCATAATGAGAAATCTATAAATCACATTCAATGTATATTATGAGGTTATTAACAAAAAAAGCAACTTGCAAGACAAAGGATGTTCTAATATTTCATATCCAGCAAAATACCCTGGTTTTATTTAGAAAAACACTGATCAACCTGATTAAGTAAAAGCCCATGATTTTATCAATATTTTTCAACTCAGAATCTGAAATGTCCAATGTAAACCAATCATCACATTGAAGTAAGCTGCCCAACTCTACTATAAAAATTTTTACTTGAGTTTTACGTCCGGTGAAATTCACGGAGATGAAAAGCATGCCAGGAGTCAGTGATGGCGCAGGTGCTCCATGTGCTCAGACCAGGGCCAGGTGTTGGGGCCACTATGTTTAAAACATATCTGAACACCACTCTTAAAGTCACATTTTACTCTTAAGGGAAGGGAGCTACTTAAAATGAGAACTGCATTAGAAGGCAAGGCACTCTGCTCTTTTTTCTCTCTGTTGACTACTAATACCATGAAAATAACAGATTAGGTACTGTTAAGATCCCAATACAACTAACTTAAAAGTTGTTTCATTTTGTTCAGTGAATCATAGGTGAAAAGAAGGAACCAGCCACTGTCTATACTCCCTCACAACTTAGTTTTAAGAGATATTTTTTCACATTTTAAGCAGGCATAATGTTGATTCTTTTGCTCAATACTAATGATAAATTATTATCACAAAATTCCCATCAAAGAGATAGTTTCCTATTCCAGAGCCCTTTCCACTATGACTTAGTGCCTCTTTTAGTATGTTTTAAATTATATTTAAAAATTATTTCAGCCTCTGTTCCTTCTGGACAGGAAGGAATTGCTGTGGTCTGACTATGTGGAGTAAAAATAAAGCCTCTCGTTGTTGTCCTGGTGGCAGGTGGTCTGGTGCCACCAGGTTTCCCCTTCAAACCTGGCGGTTCATAGAATTCAGGTGGCCCTTCAAAACACGTTATCCATGTCTCAGCACAAACACCCTCAAACTTGTTCCCAAGTACTAGTTTAAATATTTACGTATGTATGATCAGCCCCAAACGTAGAAGAGTCACAAAGAATAGTGGCTTACAAAATGTCCAAACAATATTATTAAATACTGACTAATGTAAAAAAAAAAAAATTCAGTGGTGCAGTGGATAAAGCATCAACCTGGAATGTTGAAGTTGCCAGTTTGAAACCCCAAAGTCACTGGCTAGAGTGTGGGTTCATCAGCTTAAGCCCAAAAGTTGCTGGCTTGAGCAAGGGGATGATGGCTCGGCTTAAGACCTAGGTCTGATCCCCAGTCAAGACATGTATGAGAAGCAATCAGTGCACAACTAAGGTGAAAGCAACTACGAGATGATGCTTCTCTCTCTCTCTCTCTCTTTCCTGTCTTTCCCTGCCTGTCTGTCTGTCTCTTTCTCTCTCCCCCTTCCTGTTTCTCTATATCTCAATAAATAAATAAATAAACAAACTTAGCTTTTTCTATTAGAAGCACCTTTCAAATAATATAGTATTTTCAAAATTAAACTTAAAAAAGACCTTTCCATCCATGGAAGAAAAGGGGAGCAGGAATGGAGTCAAAGCAGTTTAGTAGCTACAAATTTAACTATCTGAAGTACTCCCTCACATGTCTAGACCAATATATGAAAACTTTGTGTTATGATCTAAAAGTAGGCTTGAAAATCATTTTAGTGGGTCATGATATGGCAGCTTAAAAATGAACAACAGAATTAAAAAACATCAGTGTATCCTGTGCATAACTGCTGTATTTACTACTTCGTGAAATCAAAATATTTCCATCACATCCACCCAAATATATATTGGATCACAGTGCTCAGTGTAGTTTTTACTGTGAAAGCTGGTTTGGGCCTGCAGTTCCTCAGGCCCTAACCATCATCAGGAGCTGTGTAATGAAAGAGTCCTTGGCCCAAGCCCTTACAATTCTAGTTATGTTGGTCTGGGAGGGGGATAAAACTTCCTAGGAATCTGGTCTAGGCTAGGGCCGCTGCTTTAGATTCTAGCTCTAAACTGTGGTATAGCAAATACAATCACCAAGCTTCTTGGTGAGACAGTCCAGCTTGGGAAGAGAGAAAGGGTTCCCCAACTCTTTAAACTATCATTTCCCATTCTGCCCCCTCCAGTGGTCCTCTGAGGGCTTTCGACAGCACTCAAGTCAGCATCTATACGGCTGCCTGAACACCCAGAAGGACCCAGGGCTCAAAAGGGAAAGGGATAACAAGGGCCACTCATCCCATTACCTACACCCCCCCTTCTACTTTCTCTACTTCCCACTATCACTTTTATCCTTCTCCTCAGCCTCATCCATAGTGATGTCTTAAGATACCGCCTTTTCACTTTTGGTATTTGGACATAAGAGATAGATAATCATGGGTGTGAGGTTCTTAACCAGCAGTTCATGTCAGAATCACCAAAGAGCTTCTTAAAACATACACACATGGTGAGGGGCCTGCTGATTCTATAGGTGTGGTAGAAGAGAGAGGTGGAAATAGGACAGGAATCAGCTTTCTAACAAGCCCATGCGCGATTTTTACTCATAATGAATGTTAAGAACCACTTAAAGTCTGAGGGCAGAGGTCCTGATCTGGTGTCAATGGATGGGGAAATATTGTTGCAAAACATGTATTTTCAGCCTGACCAGGTGGTGGCGCAGTGGATAGAGCATCAGACTGAGATGCAGAAGACTCAGGTTCGAGACCCTGAGCTCGCCAGCTTGAACGCAGGCCCATCTGGCTTGAGCAGAAAGCTCGCCAGCTTGGACCGAAGGTCACTGGCTCCAGCAAGGGGTTGCTTGGTCTGCTGAAGGCCCGCGGTCAAGGCACATGTGAGAAAGCAATCAATGAACAACTAAGGCGTTGCGACGGCAACGAAAAACTAATGATTGATGCTTCTCACCTCTCTCCGTTCCTGTCTGTCTGTCCCTATCTATCCCTCTCTCTGACTCTCTGTCCCTGTAAAAAAACAAAAAAAACATAACATGTATGTTCACTTGAGCCTTTCTATGAGGAAAATGTCACAGATTCCTGAGATTCTCAAAGACCCATGAATCAGATTCTTTGGGGTAGGACTCTGAATCTTGGAGAAGCTCCTTGGTAACCCACTAGAGCACTGGATAAGGAGGTGGAGAAGTGGAGCTTGTCTTGTGCCTGTCTCCACAAAGCTGGACTAACACAACCCTGCAGTGTCCCGATTTTTCCTCCACAAATGGTACAATAGACAGCATGGGGAAGGCACTATACTAGTGCTGCCTCCCAAAGAGCCTTCTGTAAATGCCTGTCCAGAATGAAAAGAAAGAAGATTGGTAAATTACTTCACTTTGGCTGAAAGCCATGATTGAAGGCATGTCTTTAAGGTTTACCTACCTGTCAACCTGCTCTTTGCTCATGGCAGCAAATGTGAAGCACTCGGTTACTCCATTGATGGCGAGCAGAAGGACATAGAGACAATAGGAACGCAGCAAAACAGGACCTGTAAGGAAACAAACCACTGAGATGCCACAGCCTCAACAGGAGGCCCACATCTGCCCTCAGTTTGGCTGGGTGGCCAGAGAACACCAGAACTGGGTCATGAGTTCTGTTGGTATTGACAGTGGCAAAGGCATGCTCAAGCCTGTGGTCTTAATCATCTGGAAGCACTCCTATCATTCCACGGCACCAACTAAATTAACAGCTTAAAAAAAAGGACAAGGCCTGACCAAGTGGTGGCGCAGTGGATAGAGCGTCAGACTGGGATGCAGAAGGACCCAGGTTCGAGACCCCGAGCTCGCCAGCTTGAGCACGGGCCCATCTGGCTTGAGCAAAAAGCTCGCCAGCTTGGACCCAAGGTCGCTGGGTCCAGCAAGGGGTGGCTCAGTCTGCTGAAGGCCAGCGGTCAAGGCAAATGTGAGAAAGCAATCAATGAACAACTATGGTGTTGCAACGGCAACGAAAAACTAATGATTGATGCTTCTCACCTCTTTCCGTTCCTGTCTGTCTGTCCCTATCTATCCCTCTCTCTGTCCCTGTAAAAAATTAAAATAAAATAAAAGGACAAGTATGAATAAATACATAGATCTCTTGCTTAACAACTAAAAGCTTATTTGGCCAGCAAGCAAATCTCGCTTTTTAAATCAGCATAAAGAGCCTGCTAGTGGGAGCACTCAAGGACACTAGTGGCCCTGCACGTTAAGAGAATCTCAGTAGAAAGGGTCTTGAAGAAAATACATTGGGGAGCAGCAGGAAGCTATAGAGATAGAACTCCCACAAATCCGCAGGGAGAATCAGAGCCCAGTGTTATTTTTTTCTACAACAGACTAATGCAGTTCTATAGCTAACTAAGAAGCTTTGAAAAAATGTGCTAACAAAAGATCAGAAGCCTTAAAAATGGGACTGATCCCCTCTTTTAAGAGGGCCACTATCAAGACAGCCAAGCAGTTGGTAATAAAATAAACACAGAACGGATTTGTGACCTGGCACTTCCGCTCCTACATATACCTCTCACAGAAATAAAAGCACGTGTTCAAAAAAATACGTGTACATAATGTTCACAGCAGTTTTATATATGATGGCCCAACAGGAGAAAGAATAAATAAATTGTGGGCCATCTATACAAAAAATACTCAGCAATCAAAGAGAAAAAACCTACTGAATCATGTAAAATCATGGATAAATCTCAAAAACTTCATAATGAGGGAAAGAAGCTAAACACAAAAATAAATAAAAATTAAAAAAATAAAAAGAGACCAAACACAAAAGTGTCCATGTTATAATATTTCATTTATATAAAACTCTAAAAGCAGTTCTTATCTATGGTGACAGAAATTAGAACTGTATTTATCTCTGAGGTGAAGGGGAGAGTTGGTGGAAGGGGTACTGAGAGAACCTTCCGAGGTAACAGAAACGTTCTATATATTATTCTGAACGGTGGTTACATGGAGATAGATATTCATCAAACTGTACTCTCAAGAGCACAGCATTTTATTCATATAAATTAGACTTCAATAATGAAAAAATGTCCCAGTTCAATCCCTGGTCAGGGCACACACAGGAATAGTTTGATGTTACTGTTTCTCTCTCCCTGCCTCTCTTTTTTTATATTTATGATTTTAATTTATTGTGCTTACATAGATTCAAGTGTCTCACTGAATATATCTCCCCCCACTCCTGTGTTCCCCTCGGGACCCCCTTTGCCCCCTCCCTCCAATGCCTTTCCCCCTTCCCTCCAGGATTTGCTGTCCTGTTCTTTATAATGAAATTATGAGTGAAATTTCTCACTTTCCCTCTGCTCCCTTTGATCCCACCTGTCTCTGTTCTGTTCCTCAGTTCACATTGTTCATTGGATTCCTCAAATGAGTGAGGTCATATGGTATTTTCTTTCTCTGCCTGGCCTATTTCACTTAGCATGATAGCTTCCAGGTCCATCCACGTTGTCCCAAAAGGTAAGATTTCCTTCTTCCTCATGGCTGCATAGTATCCCATTGTGTATATGTACCACTGCTTTTTAATCCACTCGTCCACTGACAGACACTTGGGCTCTTTCCAGATCTTGGATATTGCAAACAATGCTGCAATAAACATGGGAGTGCATTTCTTCTTTTGAACCAGTGATTTGATATTCATAGGATATATTCTTAAAAGTGGAATAGCTGGGTCCAAGGGCAGTTCCATTTTTAATTTTTTGAGGAATCTCCATACTGTTTTCCACAGTGGCTGCACCAGTCTGCATTCCCACCAGCAGTGCAGGAGGGTTCCCTTTTCTCCGCATCCTCGCCAGCACTTATTCTGTGTTGTTTTGCTGATGACTGCCATTCTGACTGGTGTGAGGTGATATCTCATTGTGGTTTTAATTTGCATTTCTCTAATGATTAGTGATGTTGAACATTTTTTCATATGCCTATTGGCCATCTGTATGTCCTCTTTGGAGAAGTGTCTATTCATTTTTTTCCTTTTTTTTTGTACAGGGACAGAGAGAGAGTCAGAGAGAGAGAGAGAGATAGGGACAGACAGACAGGAACAATGAGAAATGAGAAGCATCAATCATTAGTTTTTCATTGCACCACCTTAGTTGTTTATTGATTGATTTCTCACATGTGCCTTGACCACAGGCCTTCAGCAAACCGAGCAACCCCTCGCTCAAGCCAGCAAACTTGGGTCCAAGCTGGCGAGCTTTTGCTCAAGCAAGATGGGCCCGCGGTCAACTGGCAACCTCGGGGTCTCGAACCTGGGTCTTCTGCATCCTAGTCTGATGCTCTATCCACTGTGCCACCGCCTGGTCAGGCTCTATTCATTTTTATTGCCTATTTTTTAATTGGCTTTTTACCTTCCTGGTGTTGAGTTTACAAGTTCTTTATAAATTTTGGTTATTAACCCCTTATCAAATGTATTGGAGAATATATTCTCCCATTGTGTGGGTTGTCTTTTTATTTTGTTAATGGTGTCTTTTGCTGTGCAAAAACATTTTAGTTTTATGTAGTCCCATTTGTTCATCCTGTCCTTTATTTCACTTGCCTGTGGAGAGAAATCAGCAAAAATATTGCTACGAGCCTGACCTGTGGTGGCGCAGTGGATAAAGTGTCGACCTGGGAACACTGAGGTAGCCAGTTCAGGACCCTGCACTGGTCTGGTCAAGGCACATATGGGAGTTGATGCTTCCAGCTCCTCCCCCCTTTCTCTCTTTCTCTCTCTCTCTCACTCTGTGTCTCCTCTCTAAAATGAATAAAATAAAAAAATAAAAAAAAAGAATTCAAAAATATTGCTACGAGAGATATCAAAGAGTTTACTGCCTATGTTTTTTTCCAAGATGTTTATGGTTTCACGACTTATATTTAAGTCTTTTATCCATTTTGAGTTTATTTTTGTGAATGGTATAAGTGGTGATCCAGTTTCATTTTTTTGCAAGTACCTGTCCAGTTTTCCCAACACCATTTGTTAAAGAGAGTGTCTTTATTCTACTGTATGCTCCTAGCTCCATTGTCAAATATCAATTGTCCATGTAGGTGTGGGTTTATTTCTGGGTTCTCTGTTCTGTTCCATTGATCTGTATGCCTGTTCTTATGCCAGTACCAAGCTGTTCTGAGTACGATGGCCTTGTAGCATAACTTGAAATCAGGAAGTGTGATACCCCCCACTTTATTCTTTTTCAGGATTGCTGAGGCTATTTGTGTTCTTTTTGGTTCCATATAAATTTTTGGAAATATTTGTTCTATGTCTTTGCAATATGTTATTGATATTTTCATAGGAATTGAATTAAATTTATAGATTACTTTGGGTAATATAGACATTTTAATGATGTTTACTCTTCCTATCCATGAACATGGTATATACTTCCACTTATTTGTATCTTCCTTGATTTCCTTTATCAATGTTTTATAATTTTCCAAGTACAAGTCTTTAACCTCTTTGGTTGAATTTACTCCTAGGTACTTTATCTTTTGCTGTTGCAATAGTGAAGGGGATTGTTTTCTTAATTTCTCTTTCAGACAGTTCATTGTTGGTGTATAAAAATACCACTGATTCCTGAATATTGATTTTATATCCTGCCACCTTGCTGAATTCATTTATCAGGTCCAGTAGTTTTTGACTAAGACTTTAGGGTGTTCTATGTACAGTATCATATCATCAGCAAATAATGATAGTTTTACTTTTTCAATTTGGATGCCTTTTATCTCTTCATCTTGTCTGATTGCTGTGGTTAGGACTTCCAGAACTATTTTGAATAAGAGTGGTGAAAGGGGGCACCCTTGCCTTGTTCCTGATCTTAAGGGGATTTCTTTTCATTTTTGCCCATTGATTATGATGTTAGCTTTGGGTTTGTCATAGATGGCCTTTATCATGTTGAAGTATAATCCCTGTATCCCCACTTTGCTGAGAATTTTGATCATAAATGGGTGCTGAATTTTATTAAATGCTTTTTCTGCATCTATTGATATTATCATGTGATTTTTTATCCTTCCTTTTGTTTATGTGTTGAATCACATTGATTAATATGTGAATATTGTACCAGCCTTCTCTCCCCAGAATAAATCCCACCTGATCATGATGTATGATTTTTTTTTTTTTTTTGTATTGATGGATCTGGTTTGCTAATATTTTGTTGAGAGTTTTAGCATCTAAGTTCATCAGGGATATTGGTCTATAGTTTTCTTTCTTTTGTAGTGTCTTTGCCTGGTTTTAGAATTAGTATTATGCTTGCCTCATAGAAGGAGTTTGGAAGTTTTCCCTCCTCTTGAATTTTTTGAAATAGCTTGAGAAGGATATGAGTTAGTTCTTCTTTGAATATTTGGTAAAATTTGCCTGTGAAGCCATCTGGTCCAGGGCTTTTATTTGTTGGGAGTTTTTTGATAACCGTTTCAATCTCATTAGATGAAATCAGTCTGTTTAGGTTTTCTGATTCTTCTATATTGATTTTTGAAAGATTACATGTTTCGAGGAATTTGTCCATTTCGCCTAGGTTGTCTAATTTTATGGCATAGAGTTCTTCATAGTATTTTTCTTGCAATCCTTTGTATTTCTGCCATCAGTTGTTACTTCTCTCTCATTTCTAATTATATTTATTTGAGACCTCTCTCTTTTGTTCTTGGTGAGTCTGGTTAAAGGTTCCAAGATAAAGAATCAGCTCTTGGTTTCATTGATCCTCTGTATTGTTTTTTAGCCTCTATGTCATTTATTTCTACTTTGATCTTTATTATTTCCTTCTACTTCCTCTGGGTTTTACTTGCTGTTCTTTTTCTAGTTCTTTTAGATGCAGGGTTAAATAGTTTATTTGAGCTTTTTCTAGCTTCTTAAGATATGCCTATAGTGCTGTGAACTTCCCTCTCAGTACTGCTTTTGCTGTGTCCCATAAATTTTGAGTTGTTGTATGTTCATTTTCATTTGTTTCAAGGAAATTTTTTATTTCTTCCTTGATCTCATTGTTAACCCATTCATTATTTAATAACATGCTATTTAGTTTCCAAGTGTTTGAGTGTTTTTCAGTTTTTCTATTGAAGTTGATTTCTATCTTCATGGCATTGTGATACGAGAAGATGCTTGATATGATTTCAATCTTCTTAAATTTATTGAGACTTGTTTTGTGTTCTAACATGTGGTCTATCCTAGAGAATGTACCATGAGCACTCGAAAAGAATGTATATTCTGCTGCTTTAGGGTGAAAGGTTCTGAAGATATCTATTAAATCCAGTTGATCTAATGTGTCCTTTAAGTCTGATGTTTCTTTGTTAATTTTCTTTTTTGAGGATCTATCCAGTGATGTTAGTGGGGTATTGAAATCCCCTACTATTATAGTATTGCTGTTGATCTCGCCCTTTATGTACATCAAAATCTGCTTTATATATTTAGGGGCTCCTATATCAGGTGCATAGATATTTATAATGATTATATCTTCCTGTTGGATTGTTCCCTTTATCATTATGTAATGACCTTCTTTAGACAGCATATGTACAGGTCCTGTTTTTTTTTTAATTTAAAAAAAATTTTTAAATGTTTATTTATTGATTTTTATTGAGAGAAAGGGATAGAGGGAGAGAGACAGGAACACTGCTCTGTTCCTGTATGTGCCCTGAATGAAGATTGAGCTGACAACCTTTGAGCTTCCAGATGATGCTTTTACCAACTGAGCTATCCGGCCAGGGCGGGTCCTGTTTTCTTATCCATGCAGCTACCCTATGTCTTTTGATTGAAGCATTTAATCCATTTACATTTAAGGTTATTATTAATATGTAGTTATTTATTGCCATTTTATTCTTTAAATCTACATTCCCTTTTACTAGATTCCCCCCCCCCCTTTGTTCTGTTTACAGCAGGCCCTTTAACATTTCTTGTAGCATTGGTTTGGTTGTAATAAATTCCTTGAGTTGTTTTTTGTCTTGGAAGCTTTTAATTTTTCCTTCAATTTTAAATGATAGCCTTGCTAGATAGAGAAGTTTTGGTTGTAGGCTCTTGTTTTGCATTATTTTGACTATTTCTTGCCATTACCTTCTGGCCTCTAATGCAGCAAGCAGTTCTTAACCTTTTTTGAGGTACCGAACCCACCAGTTTCATATGCACATTCACCTAACCCTTCTTTCGTGATAAATATGATTTTTTTTTCCAAATTTAGTTTTGCTGGTGTGAGACTAGAGTTGCTCAACTTGGCATTGCATATCATGCAGATAGGATGCTGACTCCCATCCCGTTGTGTCACATGTGAATCCATGTTGTACATATTCGTCCGACCACTTTCTTTTTTTGCTCAACATATTTAGTATGGATTAAAAACTTTAAGAAAGAAACCACACGAGATACAACTGTGACAGCCGTTGACTACTGCGCGCACTAAATTCCCCGCAGCACTGGTTGGCCAAGCAATATAACGTAATCCTCTGCAGCAAGTGATGGCCAAATGGGGCGTGTCATCACGACTTTACACAAGTGTGTTTTTACCTCCACGGCAGAGGCTTCTCCGAACCCCTGACACCGATTCATCGAACCCCTAGGGTTTGATAGAACCCAGGTTAAGAACCACTGCTCTAATGTTTCTGTTGAGAAGTCAGATATCATCCTTATGGGGATTCCTCTGTAGGTAATTGACTGCTATTCTCTTACAGCTTTCAGTATTCTTTCTTTATCTCTTAATTTTTGTATTTTAATTATGATGTGTCTTGGAGTAGGACTCTTTGGGTTCATCTTTAATGGGACTCTCTGTGCTTCTTGAACTTGTGTGACTTTTTCCTTCATCACTTTAGGGAAGTTTTCAGCTTTGATTTCTTTAATCAGATTCTCGATCTTTCTCTTCCCCTTCAGGAACCCCTATGATGGGAATGTTGTTTCTCTTCATGTTGTCACAGAGCTCTCTTAGAGTTTCCTCACACTTTTTGAGCCTCTTTTCTTTTCGTGTTTTGCTTCTTGTTTTTGTTTATCTTGTCCTCTAAATCACTGATTCGATTCTCAACTTCATCCATCCTGCTTTTAACTCCTTCTAGTGTGGCCTTCATTTATGATATTGTATTTATCATTTCTTTTTTTTTTTTTTTACAGAGACAGAGTCAGAGAGAGGGATAGATAGGGACAGACAAACAGGAACGGAGAGAGGTGAGAAGCATCAATCATTAGTTTTTCATTGCCATTGTGACACCTTAGTTGTTCATTAATTGCTTTCTCACATGTGCCTTGACCACGGGCCTTCAGCAGACCGAGCAACCCCTTGCTGGAGCCAGCGACCTTGGGTCTAAGCTGGTGAGCTTTTTGCTCAAGCCAGATGGGCCCGTGCTCAAGCTGGCGAGCTCAGGGTCTCAAACCTGGGTCTTCTGCATCCCAGTCCAACGCTCTATCCACTGTGCCACTGCCTTGTCAGGCGTATCTGTCATTTCTGACTAGTTCTTTTTAATTATTTCAATGTCCTTTATAATACTTGCTATCTCTTTATTTAGGTGCTCGTTATGTCCATCCATTGTTGCTCTAAGATCTTTGAGCAGCCTAACAATCATTATTTTAAACTCTACATCAGGTAATTTGTTTATTCCCATCTCATTCAGATCTTTTTCTGGGGATTTCTCTTGTTGATTCATTTGGGTTGCATTTCTCTGCCTTCCCATTTTGTCTGTGTATAAGAAGGGTGTGGCCACAGGAGACCAATGGTTGTGGCCTCTGTGTTCCCTAGGTGTGGTCTGTCTGCAGGCCCATCACTCCTCTGCTTCTGCCTCAGGCATTGGGGCATGGGCATTGCTGGTACCAGCCCTCCGCTGCGGTCACTGCAGCTCCCACCTTGCCTCCACAGGCGGGACTGCGTTCACATGACTGGACTACAAGCCCTGGTCGGCCCCCTGCCTCTTCCCAGCCTCCACAAGCAGGGCTTCGCTCCCATGTCCAGGCTGCAAGCCTTGGCCGGCCCCAGGCTTCCGCCCTGCTCCCACGGGCAGGACTGCGCTCCCATGTCCAGGCTGTAAGTCTTAGCCGGCCCCTGGCTTCTGCCTTGCCCCCACAGGTGGGGCTGCAGGTGGTACTGCAATGCGCCTGGCCTGCAGCTGTGGGTCGGACCACTTTCTGCACTCTGTCTGCAACTGTGGCCCACCACCAGCTTCTGCCTCTATGGGCCAGACTATGCTCTCACACCGGGAATGCAACCGCCGCCACCCCCTGGCTTCACACCCGCTAATGGGACCACGCTCCTGCCTCCTGCCCTCCAGGGAGCACTCAGCAGAGTGGGGGTGGTGGGTGATGCAGCTCAGACCTCAGAACTCAATACTATATCCCTGATGGCTCCCTGCTTCTAAGGTATTCTTTGCTGTGACTGCAGCAGGGGAGCTTCGATTTTGCTAGTCTCCCTGCCTCTCTTAAAATTAAAAAAAAAAAATGTAACCACTAAAGGAAAACCATTGGGGGGAGATGTGATGGGTGGCAGGGGGACCTGACGTTCTAGAATTTCAGTATCTGGATCTCATTCATGGTTTATGAAGCTGCTTTATCTGAAAGATCTCTGTGCTGTGAGGATCTTAAATAGTCTTGTGGTAGTCAAAAATTACAAAAAGAGGTCCTGGCCAGCTGGCTCTGTGGTAGATTGCCAGCCTGATATGTAGATGCCTCAGATTTGATTCCCAGTCAGGTCACACAGGAGAAGGGGCCATCTTCTTCTCCACTCCTCCCCCTCTCCCTTCTTTGTCTCTCTCTCTCTCTTCCCCTCCCACAGCCATGGTTTGATTGATTTAAGCACGTCAGCCCCAGGTGCTGAGGACGGTTCTGTGGAGCCTCTGCCTCAGGCACTAAAAATAGCTCAGTTGTAAGCATGGCCCCAGATGGGAAGAGCATTGGCCTCAAATGGAGGTTTGCCAGGTGGATACTGGTTGAGGCACATGCAGGAGTCTTATCTCTCTATCTCCCCTCATCTCACTTGAAAAAAAAGAAGAAAAAATTACAAAAGGAATGCTAACAGGGCAGCCCTGATGCCTAACAAAAACTATTTCGCATGGCCCTCTCCTGGTTTCCACATGTTATCATGGCATGTTGCATTTCCTTCCCCAAACTGCTGCAGGAAGTAGTCTGGCCTTCACCACAGCTACGGGTGAGTCCAGCAGAGGGGACAGGGACCAGGCTCTGCCCTGGGATGGCTCAAGGCATGCTCAGTGTGCTCCCTTCTCTCCATTCCTTTCTCTCTGGCAGAGAGAAATGGAGCTCTTCTCATAACATGTACCTCTTACTTGGTAACTGAAAGCCAATGGCATGGGTGGGTCTATCTGAAGGTGAATAATGAAATGCTTTGCATCCTGAAGAACACAAACTCCTGCAAGAAACAGTAATTCAAGAAAAAGGGCATTAGGCCCTAGACGGCTGGCTCAGTGGACAGAGCACCAGTCTGGCATGCAGACATCCTGGGTTCAATCCCTGATCAGGGCACACATGTGAAGTTACCATCCACTTCTCTTCCCTTTCCTCTCTCCCTTCTCTCTCTTTTCCCCTCTCGCAGCCAGTGGCTCAACTGGTTCGAGTGTCGGCCGAGACACTGAGGATAGTTTAATTGTTTTGAGCTCCGGCCCCAGATGGGGTTGCCAGGTGGATCCTGGTTGGGATGCATCTGGGAGTCTGTCTTTCCATCTCCCTTCCTCTCACTCAAGTGAAAGAAAGAAAGAAGGAAGGAAGGAAGGAAGGAAAGAAGGAAGGAAGGAAGGAAGGAAGGAAGGAAGGAAGGAAGGAAGGATAAGGGAAGGGAGGAAGGAAAGGGGAAGGGAGGAAAGGAAAGGAAAGGAAGAAAGAGGGTTTTTAATTTTAATTAATTTGGGGGAAAGGTTGAAATTGGGATTGAACTTTATGGATTGAATTGAGGAATGTTATAGGTTAAATCATACCCCCCAAAACACATTGAAGCCCTACCCTTCCCAATACCTTAGAATATGATACCATTTGGAAATAGGATCTTTAGAGAGATAATCAAGTTAATATGAGGTCATCAGGTTGGGCCCTAATTCATTCTGACTGCTATGCTTATAACGGGGACATGTGGACACAGAGAGACATTCAGAGGGAAGATGACGTAAAGACATACCGGGAGAAGACAGCAGTGTGACTGGAGTATATCAACTGTAAGTGAAGGGTTGTTGACAAACACCAGAAGGTAGAAGGGGCGAGGAAGGATCCCTCCTCTAGAGCTGGAGCTCTCAGAGAGAGCCTGGCCCTGCTTAAATCTTGATTTGGACTTCTGACCTCGCAAACCATAAGACAATACATTTTAACTATCCATTTTGTGGTACATTGTTATTTCAACCCTAAATACAACAAATACAGGGGCCAGAGAAGGAAAAAAATAAATTTTAAAAAGAAAGGGCAAAAGAGAAGCACCTAAGACATAAATGTGAGAGATCTCAGAGAAGTTCAGTGAATATGTGTTTTTCTTGAGGATGGGAAAGTTAGGTGTGAGAAAGATTTCTGAGAACAGTCTCTAGAGCACTTACAAACTCCCTAATTATATATGGTATGAAGCCCGTATGCTGCAAAACAAAACCACAGTGCCCCGCACGAAAGCCTGTCTACGCAGTGTCCAAGTCCCACATTTGTAGATAGAAGCACAGAGGATTAATTCAGGTCACAGGTAAGTCCACTTCATGGGTGAGGACAGATGTCAAGATGCAACCAGGACACCTGAGGACAGCAGTGTTGCAAGTCCTGCTTTCAGAACTAAGGTGGTTGGCTGAGCCACACAGAGTTGCTGTTCTGTTCTGATAAATTCAGGAAAACTTTCTGGGGAACGTTTTGTGAGGTATTCAAGTATGCAAAAAGGACTGGGGGTGTGGGGGAGGGGGGATGCATTCGAGGTGACCCTAGAATCTATGTAAACACAACTAAATTAAAAAAAACTAAAAAAAAAAACAAAAAAGGACTGGGGGTGGAGGCGCAGCAGTGTTAGTATTTTCTGGCACAGAAAAGGCATTTAGATGCACAACACTGGTCCAAAGAGTCAGGAGCACAGAAGGAAGGCCAGCAGGCACCCGGGGAGACACACTGCCCCTACCAGAAGCCACAGGGGGATTTACAGAGAGCTGAAGTTTGGCCAAAATTAGAAGCTCTCTTTTTGGTCAAAAAATGAGGAGAGAATGCTAGGAGAACAAACTGAGACATGACACTGATGCAGCCCTGGGTCAGGCAAGAGATAATGATGGCCCTCAAGATCCTCGGTGGCACCACAAACCACACGTTCTTTTCACAGACTAAGAAACCAGACCATTCTTGAGACTGTTCTCTCTGAAGATGATACTGAAAGACTATCTCTTTGAATCTAAAGTTATTAATGACTCTATCATAAACCATTAGAGATAAAACTTATTATTTTAGAAATCAACTAACACTGACCTCTTTAATTGATAAATGTATTATCAAACTGGCACCTGGATCTCACTTGAGTAAACAAACAACACAATTACAGTCATTTGTTTATATATTCTCTGTAACTAATTACTCCACCAGGTGAAGGTTACATTGATGGGACAGCCCTCTCCTCATGGCAATGTCCTGTGATGGCCCTTACATTAAAGGCTGCTCCCTGGTGATTAGCTTGTCCAAGGGGCAGAGCTGCCCTGAAACAGCAGAGCGGGCAGAGCCTCCACACGCTGACTAATGACTTCCTAAGGGGTCTCCTGCAGTTGCCTGATAGAAATGTACTTCTCACAGCATGAGTCTCAGGGAGCTGCAAACTGCACCACTGGTTTCACAGCAGGTGTTCTGCAAAATTTAATGGCCTTTGTTCCAGTGTAGAAACCTGGCCCTTCTTTTCCTAATACCAAAAGTTTGGGCTTATTACAATGGACTCTAAAGCGTGCCAGTGAACTTGTAAAATGGAAATTGAGAAAGCTTTTTACACTGACATGGGACAGCAGAAAGAAGTCTTCAGGGTTCTGGTCTCGTGACCTGAGGAATAAAAACAGCCCTGCTAAACCCAAGCTGAAACACTGCAAGTGGACTGCCAGCCTATGGCCCAGTGTATTTTGAAACTGGTGATGTCCCGGGGCCCAGCAAATGCTACGAGATGCTTAGTGGCCTGGTTACTGGGTATTTAAAAATTTGACATAGTTGCCTTGGCTGGTTGGCTCAGCAGTAGAGTATCGGCTCGGCATGTGGAAGTCCTGGGTTCAATTACCGGCCAGGGCACACAGGAGAAGCATCCATCTGCTTCTTCATCCTTCCCTCTCTCCTTTCTCTCTCTCTCTCTCTTCCCCTCCCTCAGCCAAGGCTTCATTGGAGCAAAGTTGGCCCAAGCACTGAGGATGGCTCCATGGCCTCCGCCTCAGGTGTTAGAATGACTCTGATTGCAGTGGAGCAACACCCTAGAGGGGCCGAGCATTGCCCCCTGGTGGGCATGCCTGCCCGGTGGATCCCTGTCAGGCACATGTGGGAGCCTGTCTGTCTGCCTCCCCCTACCCCTTCTCACTTTGGAAAAATACAAATAAATAAATAAAATTGACATTGTCAATACTTTCCTTTTTAAAAAAACTGAGTCACTGGGTTATATGTACAATATTATTTGCTGAGATCAATTTTATTCTCTGAAAATGGCTGTGCGTTATCCTTCAAAGGCTTCAATGCATCAGGCCATGAGATTTATGTGATATTCACCATCTTCAAATGTGTTCAGTACCAAGCAGAGGCTCATTAGAGGGAGCCTCCGGAAGAGGAGTATACAGAATTGCTTGGCAAAACACAGTTTAGGCCTAGGAGGAAAGCCAAGGATTCTTAACAACTTCAAGTGAGTTTGGGATCAACCTGGTGCCAAAGCCCCTAACTGCACCCTGAGTTGGTCTGACCTTCTATGAGGGGAAAGGCCCCCTGCCTCCACCATAGCCCTAGTCACCAACAATTCTCTCTACATGACACAAGTTCGTGAATCTCACAAGACTCCCCTATTTCTGGTTAGAAATTAGGCAACTCTTGTGCATACCTGATCCTGAGCTAAGAATGGTCCCTCCGTAGAGATCCAAAGCCAGCTGAGAGTAAGCAAAGCCAAAAACGGTGATGGTCAGGCCAACCAGCAGGGCCAGCTTGAGCAGGGACTCCAAAACCATGGTGGCCACAGCAATGTCCTCCTGGTACAAGGGAGAGGAAAGAAAGTAGGATAATTATAAACTAAAAACTTCAGGCTACCAAAACCAAGATGGCCAGGAGACTCGCCACCTTCCTCAAGAATGCCTGGGCCAGTCCTGGCTCGTTGGCTCAGTAGATAGAGCATCAGCCCAGCATATGGGCATCCTAGGTTCGATCCCTGGTCAGGTCACACATGAGAAATGAGCATCAGCCCTGGCTGGTTGTCTCAGTAGTAGAGCATCGGCCTGGTGTGTGGAAATCCCAGGTTCAATCCTGGTCAGGGAACACAGGAGAAGCAACCATCTGCTTCTCCACCTCTCCCCCTTCTCTCTCTCTTTCTCTCTCCTCTTCCTGCAGCCATGGCTCAAATGAACAAGTTGGCCCCAGGCGCTGAGGATGGCTCCATGGCCTGGCCTTAGGTGCTAAAATAGCTGGTTGCCAAGCAATGGAACAGCAGCCCAGATGGGCAGAACATTGGCCCCAGACAGGGGTTGCCAGGTGAATCCCAATGGGTGCACATGTGGGAGTCTGTCTCTCCACCTCCCTGCCTCTCACTTGATAAAATAAACAAACAACAAAAAAAGCCACCATCTGCTTCTCTTCCCTTCCCTCTCCCCTTTCTCTCCTTCTTCCCTTCTCGCAGCCAGTGGCTGGATAGGTTCTACCATTGGCCCAGGGCACTGAAGATAGCTCAGTTGATTTGAGCTTCAGCCCCAGACAGGGCTTGCTGGGTGGATCCTGGTCAACGTGCATGTGGGAGTCAGTCTCTCTATCTCCCTCCGTCTCACTTAAAAAAGAAAAGGAATGCCTGGGCCAACAAGCAGGTGCTAGTCACATTCTTCACCACCAGCGGCCTCACTATAATTCTGCCCACCTTCAGCCTCTACACCCAGTACACCACCACGACCCATCAGGTCACACCCTACAACCCCGTGCCCATCAAGATGATGGGAACATTCCTGACATGCCCAGCCACCCCTAGGACCTCCAGAGCCCAAGCTTAAAATGACTTAAGAAACTGTGAACACTTCCACTGACAGGGAGGAGGTCCCCTCTCCTGTGGCCCCCAATAAAAATGTGAAAACTAAAAAAAAAACCAGTCTTCACATCTAGCCTTCCCCCTTTGCTGTTTTACAGATCACACTCTCAATGGGTGACAGGCATCATTGCTTTTCTAGAGCCTGCATTTCTTTCTGTCAATTAGCAAATGAAGGAGAAGAGGCAATGTGTGCCTCCCTCAGGAGTACAGGGGACATTTAGTTTTTCACTTGGGATGAATTATTTCAAATGTTACTCAGGAAACACTCACTTTCCCTCTGATATTTATTCTTATACGGGATAGCAAATTTTCACATTTCTAGCTAGCTTTGCCAGTGTTCTTCTGACAAACATCTACAAGTCCTGAGGTTCCTGTCAATGTACTTAGAAAAATATGCCTGAATCAAATTGAGAACCAGACTAGCTCATGGTGTGATACTATACATGAACTACATTTTGCAAAATGTCTTCTAAGACATGTAAGAGGTTGGCTTAGCTTGCTTTTAATTCAAAAATAAGCCAGATATTTTCAGTGGTTTTAGAAAAACCAAATTCTTCTAGATTAAAATCTCTACTGTATTTAGCAACCAAAGTATGCAGAATCTCACATCAGAATGTGGCTCTGGGCACTTAACAGTCCTTAAGAACATTGAAAAACTGGTGTGATGACAGAAACCAAAAGACCAGGTCATTTCTTCCCCAGATTCTAGGTCAGCCTTGCCCCAGTCTGCATCCCTTGGCTCACCTCTGGGTCTCACACCAAGACTAGTGTAAGACAGATCAGACAGAAGGAAAACGGACTGCTCCACATTCCTGTCTATTTATCTTGCAATTAGAGAGAGAATTCATTTGAGACGGTGACATAAGAATAAAGACTACCTGCTTCTGAAGTGTGGCATCTTTTTCTCTCTCCAGCACCTTAGCAAAGAATACATAAAAACTCTCCTCTATTGGATGGAAAATTAATCTGGCCACGAGGGAGCCAAGATTGTTCACTATATCATACACACCTACAAAACAAAAGGGAGAAAAACAACAATCCGACTGGTTTTCCTCTTTGAATTTTCACAGCACTACATACTTCTTTGTTAATTTAATTTTTTAAATGCAACTTTGAGATAACTATAGAGTCACATGTAGTTGTCAGAAATAATAGAGATCTAGGTACTCTTTACTCAGCCTCCCTCAATAGTAACATCTTGCCAAAACGACAGGACAATGTCACAACTAGGATACTGACTTTAAAGAGCACTTCTATCACCAGCACTTTTTTACAAAAGTCACTAATGCCCAGTTGACTTTTTTCTATTTTTATTTCTACTACTCTGAGGTTATATGCAAAATATATTGGGACCTATCTAGTCACACAAAGATGGGGTAAATCTTTGTGACCATGATGACAGAGCTCCGTTTTCTCTTCTTTTAGTACCTCCTTCCCCCAAATGAGTATCAAAGTTCTGCAGAAAGCAGGGGATCTCAGCAGAGAACCTGCCACCCAAGTCACATGAGAAGGGAGAGTCAGTACACTACATATATTTATAAAGATCTACAATTTTCAATCTTCAGGAGTCATGTTTTTATTATCTTCATTTTTTATAAACCTTAGTTTCATTTTTGTTAAACATCAAAATATAGAGAAAAAGGTTAGAAAGTATTTACTAACAGTATTCCACTTTAATTAAAGCACTACAGAATTTCACCTTACCCTGATCGCCAAAATTTAATACATTCAAAAATGTCATCACATATCGTTCCCCTGCAAATAGAAAAGCAAAATAATTAGCATTTTGAATGTACATAACTTTCTTGTTTCCTTTTCTCATCGTTATCAACTTTTCCAGTTGGCAAATACTCTCAAAGGAGAAAAATTAGATAACCAATTAAAGAAACATTCCTTGTCCTAATGTTGATTTCAAATCTCAAATAGTAACAATTTAGAAAGTGCTGGGGGATTTATTGACAGCAAATCTCTAAAACAGTTAAAAACAAAACAAAATTAATAAAACCAGTTGGATAAGTTTTTTAAAAATGATGAGGAGATAACTAAAATATTAATAATGAAAATAATTGTCCAAATTAAAGGGAGGTCAGCTAATCTGAGTGTGAAAATTCTGTAAAATGAAAGATCCACGGTTATGTGCACAGACTCATTAAGTTTCCTCTCCGGGTGGAGAAAGCTCCATGGGGGCTGGCAAAGCTCTGGAGCCCAAGTTCATGATTCAAATCTAACTCTAATGCCTTCCGGGTGAAGACACCAGCTCAGAGCCCTGCTCCTCCATCCCCAATTTTCATGAATTCTCCTATTATGTGTGAATGAAAAGCACTGACCACTATGTAGATAGAGTACTGAAGAGTGTCTACAGCCCCACAGAGCAAATTCTCACCTCCTAGCAACCTGCTTTTTTAAAAAAAGGCAATAAAAGCAATACTCATCTCTCAAGTCTCTCTGGCCCTTACCTCCCTACAATCTCCCAGCCACTGCAGCTGCAGCTGTGACCTCCATGGGTCCTCCCAGGCACTGGCCCCATGGCTGAACTCACTCCCATCTGCATCTCTGCTCGGCTCCAATCCATTCTCACTGCTAATAGTCCAGCTGCTGCAAACCCAGCTGACCCTTGCTTTCACACCTTTAAATATACCTAATGCTTGCAAAAGTCCATATTCCTTAATTCTGCATTTGAAGGCTTTTATAAACTTACCCCCAAGCTATCTATTTTATTTTTTCAGAGAGAGAAAAGGAGAGAGATGAGAATCATCAACTCATAGTTGCAGCACCTTAGTTGTTCATTCATTGCTTTCTCATATGTGCCTTCATTGGGGGACTCCAGCCAAGTCAGTGACCCCTTGCTCAAGCCAGCGACCCTGGGTTCAAGCCAGCGACCATGGGGTCATGTCTATGATCCCATGCTCAAGTTGGTGATCCTGCATTCCAGCCAGCGACCTCAGGTTTTTGAACCTGGGTCTTTAACATCCCAAACCAACACTCAATCCACTGTGTCACTGCCTGGTCAGCGCCCCCCTCCCAACTATCTTTTTGGCCTCCCTTCACCAACCTCATCCCTACCTCCCAGCATCACATGGTCATCCTCTGCTACACCCTACCAGGCTGCAGCCCCTCCAGCTGCTCTGAGTCAGGTTCACCACCGAATGACATTTCTGCAGGGAACTTCTTGTATTCTGGCACAATAGGCCTTTCCTTCCTATGCTCTGTAAGCTCCTGGAGGGCAGGAACCAGGTCTCAGTCATCTCTGTGTCCCTGGTTTCCTAGCAGAGCACAAGGAAATGAAAGTGCACTCAGGAGATGCTGGTCAGTGAGCTCACATTTCCAGTCCAGTCCTCACAGCTCTGTACCGGACTTAATCACACAAACGTGCATCTCTGAGGAGAGATGAGCTCCTGGAGACCGTGCCCTGCTACTCATCCATCTGTGTATTCTCAGCGCCTGGCTCACACTGTTCAGAGACTGTGGGGCAGAGGTAGCAGCACATACATTTTTGCTACTACAGTGAATGATTTCAACTTTTTCAGAGCTATAGTTTTAAAGAATCGGGGGGGGGGGCTCTGGCTGGTTAGCTCAGTAAGTTAAGAGCATTGCCCCAAAATAACAAGGTTGCAGGTTCAATCCCTGGTCAGGGCACACATGGGAAGCAACCAAAATAATGCACGACTGAGTGGAACAAATGCTCCTTTCCCCTTCCCTCTCTCTCCCTTCCTCTCTCTGTCTTTCTAAAAAAATGAATAAAAATTAAGCCCTGGCTGGCTAAACTCAGTTGGTTGGAGTGTTGGCCCAGAGCACAAAGTTTGCTGGTTAGATTCCCCAGTCAGGGCACATACAGGGGCAGCTTGATGTTCCTGTCGCTCTCTCCCTGCCTCTCTCTCAAAAAAATAAAAAAGAATCTGGGGGTCCTTGTCAAGCCACTTCCTTATTTCACAGCCATAGAGAAGGAGGCCCTGAGAAGTTCCTAACGCCCTCTACCAGTCAAGCCAGAGTGGCCCAACTGTGGAGCAAGCAAGCAGTTCGTACCTTCTTCAGGCCTAGCTCAGGAGGGTTGAGTGTGTGGCTAATTTACACCTGCTGCTGCAAATACAAGTCTAGCCACGGCAATCCAGACAGCCAACTCAGAGCCACTACTTGGACTAGATCCATTTCTCAACTCATTTAAACTGCTCTTAAAACTTTGGGAGGGCCTGCCTGACCAGGCGGTGGTGCAGTGGATAGAGTGTCGGACTGGGATGTGGAAGACCCAGGTTCAAGACCCCAAGGTCGCCAGCTTGAGCGCGGGCCCATCTGGCTTGAGCAAAAGCTCGCCAGCTTGGACCCAAGGTCGCTGGCTCCAGCAAGGGGTTGCTCGGTCTGCTGAAGGCCCGTGGTCAAGGTACGTGTGAGAAAGCAATGAACAACTATGGTGTTACAACGAAAAACTGATGATTGATGCTTCTCATCTCTCTCCATTCCTGTTTGTCTGTCCCTATCTATCCCTCTCTCTGACTCTCTCTCTGTCCTGTAAAAAAAAAAAAACAAAAAACTTTGGGAGGGCCTGACTGATGGTAACACAGTGAATATGCTCATTGACCTGGGATGCTGAGGACCCAGGTTCAAAACCCGAGGTCTCTGGCTTCAGTGTGGGCTCATCTGGCATGACTGCAGGCTCACCAGCTTGAGTGTGGAGTTGCTGGCTTGAGCAAGGGGTCACTGGCTCGGTTAGAGCTCTCCCCCCATTAAGGACATATGGGAAACAATGAACAATTAAAGTGTCACAACTATGAGCTGATGCTTCTCTCTCCCTTCCTGTCTCTCTCTTGCGCGCAAAACAAACAAAAAAACAAAACAACTTTGGGAGAAAAAGAAAAGTGCCTATCAGCAGTCACCCTTTTCAAAACGCTAACAATAAGGTGAACTATCACAATACACAATTGAATAACAGATACCTTTATCAGCAAATACTTGCTGAATACACTCATGAGCCAGGCTTAGCAGGGTGCTGGGGAGACAATGGTGGACAACACCTTCCCTGCTCTCAAGAAACTTACATATGCTGCACACCTGAAACTAAGATATTATTGAATGTCAACTGTAATTAAAAAATTAAAAAACAAATTTTAAGTTAAAAAATTATCTGAATTGATCAGTAGAAATATTCAACAAAATAATTTAATTCCATTTCACAAAAACATTTTTTTCCATAATGATGAGTAGAAACTGTAAAGAAATTATGTAAAGAAATTATGTATATTTTTTTAAGTGGGAGGATGGGAGATAGAGAAACAGACTCCAGTATGCAACGCAACCAGGATTCCCGGTAACCTCCGCTGGGGCCCATTCTCAAATAAAACGAACTATTTTTAGCACCTGATACTGAGGCTTGGACCAAAGGAGCTATCCTCAATGCCTGGGGCTGATGTTCAAACCCATAGAGCCATTGGTTGTGGGAGAGGAAGAGAGGTAGAAGGGAGAGAAGGAGATGAAGAGAAGCAGATGGTTGCTTCTGATGTGTCTCCTGATCAGGGATCGAACTTGGGAAGTCTGAACACTGGGCTGACGCACTATCCACTGAGGAAACTGGCCAGGGCCATATTATTTTAACAAAATTTTAAATATATTTACTTTTAAAGAAAGAGGAGAGAGAGAGAGAGAGAGAGAGAAGGGGGGAGGAGCAGGAAGCATCAACTCCCATATGTGCGGTGACTAAGCAAGCCTAGGGCTTTGAACCGGCAATCTCAGCGTTCCAAGTCAACACTTTATCCACTGAGCCACCACAGGTCAGGCCATATTATTTTATTATTTTATTTTCTTTTTATTTATTTATTTATTTATTTTAGAGAGGAGACACAGAGAGAGAGAGAGAGAGAGAGAGAAAGGGGGGAGGAGCTAGAAGCATCAACTCCCATATGTGCCTTGACCGAACCAGTGCAGGGTTGAACTGGCGACCTCAGTGTTCCCAGGTCGACGCTTTATCCACTGCGCCACCACAGGTCAGGCCATATTATTTTATTAAAAGAAACTCTTTGGCTATTAGGATGCTACTAGATACAATACTCGCTTACTAAAAATAAATGAACAAAATATGAAAGAAAAAAAATTAACTTATAGTTAAGGCACTCCACTCAGCTTACCAAAGGCTTCTGACCCTTACTTCCCCTAGAAGTCCTCAGTTTCACTTTTGTCATGGCTAAATAATAGGCTCAGGCTAGAAACATGCACTCTCAAAGTTCAGAGAGCCCTCAGACACCTCCTGGTCCTACCCCTTAATTCAGACAAGAAAAGTGAGGCTAATAGGGAGTTACTTCCCTTTGGAAGTATAATTAGTAAAAAAATAAATATGGGGGAAAGGGAAAAGAACAAGATAATAATGATGGCTGTAGAGTGCTAAAATTATTGGAAATGTTTTATTTTCCCAAAATTTTATAATGGAGTCATATTATTTCTTTTAATAATTGATTTTAGAGAGACAGAGAGGAAGGGGGACTGGCAGGGAGGGAGAAGGAGAGAGGGAGAGAGAGAGAGAGAGAGAGAGAAGCATTCATTTATTGTTCCACTTAGTTGTGCGTTCACTGGTTGCTTTTCACATGGTCCCTGACCGGGGATCAAACCCAAAACCTTGGTGTTTGGGGATGACGCTCAAGCCAACTGAGCTAACAGCCAGGGCGGGAATTATTATTTTTATTATTAAAAAATAATTTTTCAAAAGATTTAAAAATATGTTCAGTAATAGATACATATGTGTATAGACATGAGAAATTTATACGTGGAAACTACCACCTTCAGCAGCTTACAGCTGCCTCAAATCTCATTCTTTGACCTAAAGCTGGGTATAAATAAACCAACATACATACACACACACACACACACACACACACACACACAGAGAAAAACCAGATGTACTTATAGCTCCTTGCTGGCACTGTGCACTGAGAGCGCTGTCACTGTTAAACTGGAACGCTTAGGAAGTCAGAAGGCTTACCAAACTATTATACAAGTGAGTCTTACTGTCTGAGAAAATAAAATGATGAAAACCTGGTTCTTAAAAAAAGTTCAAAATAAAAAGAAAGCATATAAAAAGTTAGAATAATATAAAAAATATAAAATAATGAAACTACAGATAGCTTTCTCTATTTTCTAAATTTTTCTATAATTGATATAATACATTTATTTAAATGATATAATATGAGGTTTTGAAATTAAACTTAGATTCGAATTAAGTTGTTCTTATGGGACCCTGAAGAAGTTATATAATCTCATTGACGCTCAGTTTCCTCATCCATAATAAATAAAGACAATTTTTTACAAAGGTTTGGATTTAATTAGACAATGTGTAAAGTATCAAACTAAATAAATATTAGTTTCCCCTCCTTATATAAAAAGCTTCCATTTCTGATTTTGCTCTGCCCAGGGGCTGTACACAGCAGGTGGTCTATGTGACCAGGAGTTCTGTGGAATCCCCTTACTTATACTATGACCTTTTACTTACCTTCTGTCAAAATCTGTTTCAAGAAAGACTGTTTGAAAAAACTCCAAGTCAGTTTAGCCTCTTTCCAATTTACAAACTCCTAAAAGAAAAAACAGAGCAAAACAATCGCAGGCATTGCAAGTCTAAGAGAACAACAATGCTACATGCAAGGCTAACTCATTTTGGCCCCTAAATCCCAACTTGGATGGTCTCCACTACTTTTCATTTAATGCTATGCACACAGAGGCACGCAAAGATACTGGCAAAGAATTTACATTCTTAAACATGAAGAGAAAGCCTGACTAGTGGTTGCACAATGGGTAGAGTGTTAACCTGGGACGCTGAGGTTCCAGATTTGAAACCCCGAGGTTGCCATGTTGAGTGCAGGCTCACCTGGCTTGAGCACAGGTTCGCCGGCTTGAGTGTGGGGTCACTGGCTTGAGCATGGGATCACAGACATGACCCATGGTTGCTGGTTTGAGCTCAATGGTTGCTGGTTTGAACCCCAAGTTGCTGGCTTGCACAAGGGGTCACTGGCTCAGCTGGAGCCCCGCAGTCAAGGCACATATGTATGAAAAGCAATCAATGAGCAACTAGAGTGATGCAACACCAATTTGATGCTTCTCATCTCTCTCCCTTCCTGTTTCTCTCTCCCACTGCTAAAAACAAACAAACTAAACGTGAAGACAGAATCTCTACATAGGACAACCCCTTATAAGGGGCCTGCCCAGGATTCATTCACTGTGACCCCTGATGAATTGGGCTGTACCCTTGCTGTTACCAGTGAGCTGACCACATCTCACACATACAGCTTGCAGTCAGTTATTTCCTTAAAAAATGTCTGAAGCATGCCAAATTGCAGAACAAATTCTGCCCCATTTTACTCCACATCTTAATGCTATATTTAGCCATCCAGGATCCCTTTACATAAAGTACATAAACTTCGCTTGAACATTTCAAAAGAAAGTCAAGCTTTTCATGTTAGTTAAACCTTTCAGAATTGGTATGACAGAGGAAGGGAAAAAACAAAAACAAAACTTCTGACATGGCTCTCCCAAAACTCCCAGGGGTCCTTAGGAAGAGCAGAGGTCAACCTTTTAAGATACAGGCAGCCTCAAAGCTGGAGAGCTGAGCACAAGAAGGAGGGTTGGGACAGCTAGCTGAACATGACTTCTTTTTTCTACCTCCCTCAGTTCCCTCTTAGGTCCCCTCCTCTACCATGACGGCATCCTCATAAACTATGCTTCCTTTGGGGCATCTGGACCTGAAGCAGATGCCAGGGGTAGCTCTAGTCCAGGAGTAAATCTTCCCAAGTGAGCAAACAGGGCATCTCCTTTCCACAGAACAAAGAGCAGCAGACTCCCTTCCACCACAAGGGGGCACTGTGGACCATGCCATGTTTGGGATCTGGTCCTGCCCACGGTCAGAAGCCATGGGCATAACACCTTCTGTCTCTTACATTCCCCAATGCCAGGTGATCCTCTGGGGGGCTCTGCACAGCACCACCTTGCTCTTGGAAGAAAACAAAGTGACAGCTGGTCCACAGGCTCTTCTGAAGCCTACTTGCTGGTAGGTTGTGAATGGGTTTGGAAAGATGACTGAGCTCTTTTAAAAAGCTCTTTAGCAGGGTGAAATCATGCTAGTGTCTCTGATATGATACTTCACAGCTGAGCATTCTTTTCTTCTAGTGCCTTCAATTTAAATGGACCCATGGTTCAAAAGGAATTACCACATTACTTACTCTGCCCAAAATGCTCATTAAGGACATAAAGGCAGGAAGTCCAGAGTTTGGGTTTCTTCTCAAAGGCATCTGCTAAGTGGTATAAAAGAAGTGCAGAATGGGCTTTTACCATTCTGTTCAGAATGGACTTGTTACTTGGGACAGTTAAAAGAGGCCTATTTCACAAGAGTCAGGTTGGTACCGCTGAGCTGGTCTACAGGCTGTGACCTTCTCTGGAATCATCAAGCCTTTCCACTGGGGAGTCTGTGGCCACCGTCCTGTCCCATGCCTTCCATAGCCTTCAAGCCCCACACAGCTTTCCTTCATCTCCCTCTTGCTCCAGGGCTATGGAGTCTGCCCTGGCTTTGTCCCAGCCCCATTTCCATCTGCCCACTGTTCTTATCACTCATCTGGATGACTGCCACAACCTCCTGTGGGCTTTTCACTTCAACCTTTCTTTTAGCCCCTTCTTATCATGGTGAAGTCTGAGCTTCAAGTCCAGCTCAGAGAATGGGGTTCAAACTGCATGCAGCCTTCCAACTTCTCAGTGAAAAGGTCATGAGCAAGATACTTAACTTTGCTAAGGCTCGGTTTTCTCATCTGCAAAATGGGATAAGAGGTCCTATCTGCTGGAGCTGACTGAATGAGAGAAAACAAGATAATAACCCTGTAACAGAGGGTAAGCTCCTCAGTACAAGCAATTAGTTCATGACACTGTTCAAACCTGTCGTTAGGCTCCATGGCCCTGGGGCTGCCACTGCCTGGTCCCAGCCCGGCAGGTCATGACCTCCTTCCATCTTTTGCCTCCTCTCCCTCCCTAACTGTTCAGCCACCCTAAGTGCCCCAGCCAATCCAACCTAAGTGCCCCAGTCAGTCTGAATTCCAACATAGTGATGGTGCGTAATAGATTCTGAGAAAACGTTCTTCCTTCCTGCAGCGACAAATGCACATTTCTCACACACACACACACACACACACACACACACACACACACACACTCACCTCTGCCCACCATATGTCAAGGCTCAGCTCAAAAGCAGCTTTCTCCACAAAGCCTTACTTGATGCTCCCAGATGGAATTCATCAGTTTTTTTGTTTCTATTTTGTAAACAGCAGACAAACACACACACTCAAACGCACACCCTGTTTTGCTGTGTTTTAGCTGAGTGCACTTCTTACCTCCCCACCACAGTGAAAGTTCAGAGGGCAGAACTTGCCTGGTTAACCACCTCATACAGTGGTTAACACAGAATCCTGCTTAATACATGCTTGGTGTGTTAAATTCCTTAGCTTAACTCAAATATTAGCAGATATCTCATATTAAATCACTCAAAAGTGTCAAGAATAAGAGATATAAAGGGAAGTCAATATTTGTGGGACCATTAATTTAAGACTAAATAAGTATCTTTAACCCTTTTAATAGAACGTTCATGTACATCCTCGTGTCTCCTGACTATCCAGTGTACGATTATACATGTACAATGGCAACGTTAAAAAAAGGCAAATGTACGTTCTTCTTGTTTTCATAAATTGGCCATCTAACAAATATCATTTTAAGTTAATAAAACTATAAGTGTAGCCTGACCAGGAGGTGGTGCAGTGGTTAGAGCGCCACTGCCTGGGATGTGGAGGACCCAGGTTTGAGACTCTGAGGTTGCCAGCTTGTGCGTGGGATCATCTGGTTTGAGCAAGGCTCACCAGCTTGGACCCAAGGTCGCTGGCTCCAGCAAGGGGTGGCTCGGTCTGCTGAAGGCCCGTGGGCAAGGCACATATGAGATAGCAATCAATGAACAACTAAAGTGCTACAACGAGAAACTGATGATCGATGCTTCTCATCTCTCTCTGTTCCTGTCTGTCTGTCCCTATCTATCCCTCTCTCTGACTCTCTCTCTGTCTCTGTAAAACCAAACTAACAAAAAAAACCCTGTAACTAATTTCAATTTTTTAAAAAAAAACTCACTCCCGGGAGTCAGCGAGCATGAAAAAAACTACTCAAAGGGTTAAAGAAGATTGAATTCTATAAGAATAGGAAATAAATCTCTCAATTTGGTAAAATTGAGTTTGAATATGATTGACCAGCTTTGTATGAAGACCCAGTGCAGAAAGCTGCTCCAGAATCAGGTTAGGCATGCTGCCAGTGGTAAAGTCATCCACTGCATTCAAAACACATCTTGGCCCTAGCCGGCTGCTCAGTGGATAGACCGTCAGCCCCACGTACAGACATCCCACGTTTGATTTCTGGTCAGGACACATAAGAGAAGCAACCATCTGCCTCTCTTCCCTTCTCTCCTCCTCTTTCTTTCTTCCCCTCTCGTAGCCAGTTGCTAGATTGGTTCAAGTGTCAGCCCCAAGAGCTGAGGATAGCTCAGTTGGTCAGAGAGTTTGCCTCAGGCACTAAAAACAGCTCTTTTGATTCGAGCATCATCTCCAGACAGGAGTTGCCAGGTGGATCCCGGTCAGGGCACATGCAGGAGTCTTTCTCATTATTCCCGGTCGGGGCACATGCAGGAGTCTGTCTCATTATTTACCTTCCTCTCACTTAAAAAAAAACCAAAAACCACGGCTCGTTTATTTTCTCTTTTTTAAGAAACAAACTTGAACAATGAATTGTTTTACCAGTACTTCCCAATCTTAATGTAAATAAATCACTTGAGGCAATAAGCCAAATTTTTTTGAGAAGACTATATAGCACAGAGGTTAAACACATAGACAGACTAAGGTTAGTCCACAGACAGAAGTTAGACAGAAGTATGTCCAAAACCAGCTGTGTGATTTTGGGTTAGTCAATTAACCCCTCTGATGCTGCTTTCTCATCTATAAAATGGAAACAACAGAATTTTCCCTCTAGGGTACTAAGAGGGCTAAAGACAAAAGTGCATGTGAAGTGCTTAGCATACAGCCAGGCAAAGAAAAGCATGTAGTCAATGGTAGTTATTATAAATGGCTCTGTGCCAAAGTTCAAATATTTTCACAAAACTCCTTGAGTCTTCAGAGGGCCCCCAAAGTTCATGCAGACCAACAATCTCACCTAAAACACGAGGACCCTGATGTCTGGAGAGAATCCTTCGTACCTGCACATACTGCCTCCCAAATGCACAGGAAGCCTCTGAGGCCCAGCAATCACCTCCCTCCATGTCTATGCCCAGCCAGCAGCCAGCAGGGGACTGTGCTCTGTCCATCAGCAGGGACAGTATCACTGTGTATACAGTGTACACAGCCTTCTTAGGGTCAAGGCTTCTGTCCCAGCATTATGAGCACGGGTACTTCCAGGACAGATTGCTAGGTTAGACTGCTGAGCTATCACACTAATTGTTTGCCTTGCTAGGACATTTTGGTGAAGCTACTGCTCTCAGAGCAGCAGTGTGATGGTGTGATGGTATCAGCTGTCACTATGGACACCCAGTTGGGCCAGGCCAGTGATAAGCACCTTACGTACCCCACCCCATCGGCTCTCATAAGCACATTAGGAGGGAGGAGGAACTCTTATTATTTCCATCTGACAGATAAGAAAATAAAACTCGGAGTTCTGAGCCCATCACAGGATTAAATACACACTTGACAGACTTCTTTCATTACCCTCCCTCTCTTGCCTGTATTAATGGTCCTAATGCTTCTTTCCAAAATACTGCTAGGGTGTAGGGGCTAGCCCAGTGTGTAGGGCTGGCCAGGCTTGGTACAGGTGAGCCCTGGGGAGCACTTAGGGGAGGGGACTCCCTTGCACGCTCAGTTCTGCCGTGGAAGGCAGAAGCTCCACACAACAGAAGTGATCCCAAGTCCTAAGCCTCCATTCTAAGCCTGCAGATGAGGCACCGTGGTATGCCAAAATGGTCATGTTGATTTAAGTTAAAGGTTAGATCTAGTTGATCAGAACAGAGAACCCTTATCTAACAAATCAGAACTTATCTGGCTTTGTAAAATAAATCAGGTTTTTCTTGAAAAACTGTAGAGCAAGATTCCATAAGTTCTGAGACTAAAGTCCCAAATATTTTACCTCTTTTTAAAGTAATCACAAAAGAGGGCTAAAGAGAAGTCCAGTCAAATAAGTGCACCACACCCAGCCAGCAAGCAGGTAGGGCGAAGGGCAGTGGGCCGGCCCAGATGCAGCAGGGCACTGAGCAGAGACTGCATCACACATCCAGCTCGGGGGCCACGGACAGCAGCCCTGATCCAACAAGAGTCAGGAAACAAAAGTCAATGGCTAAAAGTTGAAGACTAGAAAAAGATTATGCCTCACTTGTCAACATCTAGAATCCTCAGAGGCCAACATGGGAAAGTGGATCACTTGAGAAACAGGCCTGACACTAGAGATGAAGGAACCATGCAGAGGTCAACCTTGTTTTATCAGCACTCCGGAATGGCTGTGCCAGAGGTCAATCCTGGTAAAACCGAGATAGCAGGACAGAGAGAGTGAAACAGTGGTTACAGCCTGTGCTCTGCTGGCTTCAAGCCACTCTAGACGCCTGTCCTCACTCTGACTCTCACCTTGGGCAGGTATTTAGTCACTAAAGCCTCAGTTTTCTGTTTGTTTGTTTTTTTATTTAATTTTTTTTAAGTTATTTTTTTTACAGGGACAGAGAGAGAGTCAGAGAGAGGGATAGATAGGGACAGACAGACAGGAACAGGGAGAAATGAGAAGCATCAATCATTAGTTTTTCATTGCCATTGCGACACCATAGTTGTTGATTGATTGCTTTCTCACACGTGCCTTGACCGCGGGCCTTCAGCAGACCGAGCAACCCCTTGCTGGAGCCAGCGACCTTGGATCCAAGCTGACGAGCTTTTGCTCAAGCCAGATGGGCCCGCGCTCAAGCTGGCGACCTCGGGGTCTCGAACCTGGGTCTTCCACATCCCAGTTGGAAGCTCTATCCACTGCGCCACCGCCTGGTCAGGCAAAGCCTCAGTTTTTAACCATAAAATATATATAAACAATAGTGTCAGCCTCACAAAGTTATTGTAAATAATGGAATGTAGAGGACTTGGCGTAAGGTCTAGCACATTGGCTGTCAATGCAATTTTGTCCCCAAGGGGATATTTGGCAGTGTCTGGAGACACTGTGGTTGTTATAATTGGGGGGTGGTAGCTACTGGCATCAAGTGGGTAAAAATTTAGAGCTCTGTTAAACATCCCACAATATGCAGGACAGCTCTTACAATAAAGAATTATCCAGCCCAAAATGTCAATAATTATCTTGACTATTATAATAATAAACAATCAAGTTGTAGTTTCTTTCCCTCAAGGATAACCAGCAACTGTGATTACAATGATAAGAGAGAAAAATACATTACTTACTCTACTTCTCGGAATGCTGGGTAACAGATCCGTCATTCTGGAGACAGGAAGAGATTGTTGCTTGTTTGATTTTGGGAAACCCAGTAACTTTTTGAAATAAATAACATAGCAGAGCACCAGAACTGCAGTAAATAAAAGCTGGAAAAAAATTTAAAAAATAATGAGTTTAAATCATACTGTTTTGAATAGGTATAATTAAGATATGCCTATTAATTTAACCTCAAAGGCCAATCAAGAAATAGAATGGCCTTAATTAACTGCACCTTCTATTGAGCCATGGCTCACTGTCTGGGCTGTTGTTCCCTGAGACTAAGCTCCACTGCTGCATCTCTGGGGAAAGTGTTCCAAGCACTTCACCTGACTGGAGGGTTGGGGTGGAGTTATGTTCTGAGCAAGCAGAACATAATTTCTATGACAGATATCCACCGATGTCAGAGATGTTCTCAAAGTATTTGCATTTGGCAAAACAAACAAACAAAAACCCCACAGCTCTCCCGACTAAATAGCACACTATGAGGATTCCTGTGTCCTGGCTGGGCTGATATCCAGAGACCTGTCATCATCTAGGAATGGGATTTCCCATAAACTCTGGAAACTGACTTTATGATTACAAAGCAGAATTGAGCTGCTGGCTCTCTCCTCTGTGCCCAGTGTGTGGGCAAGGCAAGAACTACTACCAGATGGAGAGGGAAAGGTGGAATGACAAGCAAGCCCACATTCCTTCCACCCATCTGGGACAGAGAATGGCTTTCGGCCAGAAGCAGCCTGGGGGTTTATTTGCAGGTTGGGGAAGAATATTCTAAGAGCCCCTTTCACAAGTTCCCTTCTACTCTCTTTCCCCCTGAAAACAGCTCAAGAAGGAATAGGACCTCCAGGACCCCTTTCAATCTGGAAACACCTGTAGGAAAGGCACAGAGCAAGGACAAAGAGGAGTCTTGGTTTAGCAGGTTTGGGCTCCTCTGCTATCCACACCTGTTCCATCCATGCCTGAGAACAGAGCCTACCATCCACTATCCTTCTTTTTCTTTTGCAATTTTATTGAGAAATAATTGACATCCACCACCGTATAAGTTTAAGTCTCACAGCATGATGGTTTGATTTACACATATTGAGAAATAATTATAATAGGTTCAGCTAGCATACATCTTTTCATATAGACATAGTAAAGAAGGAGGAAAAATTTCTCCTTGTGATGAGAACTCGCAGAATTTACTTTCTTGACTTTCCTATATATCATACAGCAGTGTTAGCTATAATCATCATGTTGTACATTCCACGACTAATACCTATTATCTCATAACTGGATGTTTGTAGCCTTTGACCACCTTGTCCAATTGCCCCTCCCATCATTCTTTTTTCTTGCCACAAGCCCTTTAAGACAAAGTAGCATTGCTGTGAGCCACACCATCAGCTGCAAACAAACTGTGATAAGTACCCTTTTTCCAGCTCCCTTCCTGCCTCTCTTCATCTTCCCACAGAGCAGAGCCTGGGGAAACACTAACAGCTGATGGGTACTCTTCATGCAGCAGATCCTAACCACATGATCCCTCCCCTTCCTTTTCTCTCCCTTCCCTTCCCTTCCTTTTCTCTTCCTTCCCTTCTTTTTCTCTCCCTTCCCTTCCTTTCTTTTTCTCTCCCTTCTCTTCCCTCCCTCCTTCTTTCCTTCCTTTTTCTTTCTTCTTTCATCCTTTTCCTTCCTTCCTTTCCCTTCCCTCCCTCCCTTTCTTTTCTTTCTCTCTCTCTTTCCTTTCTCTCTCTTTCCTTCCTTCTTCCCTTCCTTCCTTCCTCCCTCCCTCTCTCCTTTCTTTCCTTTCCTCCCTTGCTTCCTTCCTTCCTCTTTTTCGCTCTCCTTCCTTCCTTCCTTTCTTTTTCTTTTTTCTTTTTTTTGGTGAAAGGATGAGAGATAGAGACTCCTGCATGTGCCCCAACTGGGATCCTCTCAGCAACCCCATCTGGGGCCAATGCTCAAATCAACTGAGCTATTCTCAGCACCCAGGGCCAACACTGAAACCAATTGAGCCACTGGCTGTGAGAGGGGAAGAGGGAAAGAATGGGGAGAGGGAGGGGGAGTAAAGCAGATGGTTGCTTCTCTTGTGTGCCCTGACTGGCAATTAAACCTGGGACATACTGAGCTAATGCTCTATCCACTGAGCCACCAGGGCCCCTCCTCTTAATTTCTATTGAGGAAAATTGATGTAACATAACATTGACTGTTTCAACCATTTTAAAGCTACAGTTCAGTAGCTTTTAGTACATTCACAGTGTTGTACAACCACCATCACTATCCTATTCTAGAATATTTCCATCACTCCAAAAGGAAATTCTATACCCATTATGCAGTCACTCTCCATTTCTTGCTTGCTCTGACAACGACTGATCTGCTTCTGTCTCTCTGGACTTGCCTATTCTGGACATTTCATATTAATGGAATTATAAGATAGGTGGCCTTTTGTGTCTGGCTTCTTTCGCTTAGTATAAAGTTTTCAAGGTTCTTCATATTGTAGCATGTATCAGTATTCCATTTTTATGGTTGAAAAAGATTCTATTGTATGAATAGAAATGTAAACACCACATTTTGTTCATCCATTCATCAGTTGGGCATTTCGGGTGCTTCCACCTGAAATTGTGAATAGTGTAGATATAAGCATCCATGTACAAGTTGTTTGCACACCTGTTTTTAATTTTGGGGGGTATATACTTAGGAGTGGAATTGCTGGCTCATTTGGCAGTTCTACATTTAACTTTCTGAGGAACTCCCAAACTGTTTTCCATAGTGGCTGCTCCATTTTACATTACCATCAGCAACATAAAAGGGTTCCAATTTCTTTATATCTTCACCAATGTATTCTGTATTTTTTTTATATAATAGCCATCTAGTGAGTGTGAAGTAGTATCTCATTGTGGTTTTGATTTACATTTGTCTAATGACGAATGATGTTGAGCATCTTCTAATGAGTTTATTTGGCCATTTATTTGTCTATCTTTTTTGGAGAAATATCTATTCAAGTCCATTATTCACTTTTGGTGATTTGTCTTTCTGAGCTATAAGAATTTTTTATATACTCCAGAGTAATCCTTTTAACATCTGATGCCATGGGGTGAGTGGCTACATGAAAAGGAACTTGGAGGTGGGTTGAACAAATGGAATCCCAGGGCACTGGTTGTGGCTTGCCTTCTGATATGAGGTGTGCTGGCTCTTAGACCTCTGACACATAAATTGACAGAGAATGTGCCAGAGAAGAGCTCTCAGAAGTCTTAGAATAAGAAAGCAAATAAACTCAGAACTGGCCTTGCTGACTTATGACCTATGCGTGACATATTCTGGGTAGGAGTATCATCAGAAAATCATAATGAGCCCTGGCAGGATAGCTCAGTTTGTTATATCCCTATCCTGAAGTATAGAGGTTGCAGGTTCAATTCCTGGTCAGGGCACATACAGGAACAAATTGATGTTCCTGTCTCTCTTTCTCTCTCCCCCTTCTTCTCTTGCCACAATCAATAAATAAAAGTTAAAAAAGAAAGAAAGCCTGGTGATGGCACAGTGAATAGGATATAAGCCTGGGATGCTGAGGTCTCAGATTTGAAACCCTGAGGTCACCAGCTTGAGCACAGGCTCACCAGCTTGAGCATGGGGTCATCGACATGATCCCATGACTGCTGACATGAGCCCAAAGGTCACTGGCTCAGCTGGAGCCCCCTGGTCAAGGTACGTATGAGAAGCAATCAGTGAACAACTAAAGTGCCACAACTACAAATTGATGTTTCTCATCTCTCCTCCTTCCTTTATCTCTTTCTCTCTCCTGTAGGTAGGTAGCTAGGTAGGTAGGAAGTAAGTAAGGAAGGAAGGAAGGAAGTCATAATGAAAGTACCTTTCCCAAAAAGAGCCAACCAATAAATGGGTATCTGCATGGCCCTCCTGTCCTATTAGGGAGAGTGCATCAAAAAATACAATGAGTGCTGAGAACTATAGTTCCGAAGCTAATAAAATGTGGCAAAAATAATCACAAATAATTTGTCTAAAATATGCAGTTGTTTGCAAATTGCTTTTAGAAGGCAATTCTCATTCTTATTCTATTCATTTTAAACTAGCTCTTCTGTGTTCCATAAAATATTTGTGGTTTTTGCCTATGACATGGAAAAGGTTTTCACATAAATCATTACTAAAAATTTTAACGTACCTTCCTATACATTAAGAAAAAAATTACAAACTGCTTTAAACTATAAAATGTTCTGGTAACTATCTGATCTTAGGCTCCATTTTTTAAGTTAACACTTGTACTCTCCTTAAATTTTTATTAGAACTAGAAATATGAACTAGAAAATAAGATGAAAATGAAGCCCAAATTACTAAAACTGAAAATATACCTACAACGACTTGATTCATGCCCTCTGAACTATGTAAGATTTTTTATCTCAGGTTAAACAGGCTTGGCAGAGCTTCCTTCTGTTCTGAAAACAACTGACTGCAATCCAGGGAAAAGAACAGACATGCAATTTGATTCCCACCTTATTCCCTTATTACTTTTTTCCTCCTTCATAAGACAGACAATCAAAGATCAGTTTGATATGGGCTTGCCCACAGAATGTCTACAGGAATTTTGATGATTGACAGCGAGGCCCAGTGTGTGGCCTTCACCAGGCCCCTGGGGACACCAGTGGTGTCAGTTTGTGGAGCAGGATAAACATGACAGCCAGAGGAGAAGCAGTGTCAAGACCATCTTTCTAGAGCTTCTTGCCTTTCTCACATGCATGGATACTTCAAATGTAAACCATGTAGGAATGGGAACAAGAAGGAAAAACAGACTACGCAAAAGTTAAAAGCTCTAAGTATTACCTGGGCTAGAGAGAAAATGTGCAGTCCCCAGTGAGGCAGCCACAGCACGAGACAAGCTGTCAGCACGCTTTTGAGGATTACCGACAGGCTCTCAGCAACCATCTGCAACATGTGGTACAGAGTGCACTTTACAAACACCATTAAAAACTACGCAAAAACATTATTAAAAACTATTTTAAAATATGTAAAAGAATGACAAATAGAAAATCTGGGATACTGGTTGTCCTGGCAGTGGGGATGGGGCATGTGGTTAGACACAATTTTGATAAAGGTCTGTTTGGGTTGGGTGGTAAGTTCATGGATCTCCAGTATATTATCATGCTTTATGATTTACATGTATGTTTTATACATTCTTTTGTACATATAAAATTATATATTTTAAAAGATGAAGAAGAAAGTTAAAATTAGTATACAACTAAAAATAGAATCAACAGAAAAATCTGAAAAACCTTTATAGTTCTTTTATACTCTTATATAAACTATTAATTTCCCTATTAGCAAACCTGTTTTTTCATTAATAGCAGAGGTAAACTTGAGCTCAGCCCACTGCCAAATTTCAAGTGAATGAACTAAACTGATCACATTACTTTTCTCCAAATACCTTTTTAGATACAAGTCTGAAAAAAATCATTCTCTCCCATAAAGACATTTTTTTTAATAAAAAACTACTTTTTGCCTGACCAGGTGGTGGCGCAGTGGATAGAGGGTTGGACTGGGATGCAGAAGAACCAGGTTCGAGACCCCGAGCTCGCCAGCTTGAGTGCGGGCTCATCTGGTTTGAGCAAAAAAAGTTCACCAGCTTGGACCCAAGGTCGCTGGCTCCAGCAAGGGGTTGCTCGGTCTGCTGAAGGTCCGTGGTCAGGGCACATATGAGAAAGCAATCAATGAACAACTAAGGTGTTGCAATGGCAACGAAAAACTAATGATTGATGCTTCTCACCTCTCTCCGTTCCTGTCTGTCTGTCCCTCTCTATCCCTCTCTCTGACTCTATCTCTGTCCCTGTAAAAAAAACAAAAACCTACTTTTGCATTTCCTGTTCACAGCAGAAAGCATACTGACCTTGAGCTTGACAAACATGTGTGCTTGTGCCAGGACCCAGAAGGGCTCTCCCACAAGTTCCACCACAGCTGAGAGACCAAACACCACAACTCCAGTTCCATAGTGGGGGATAACATTAGGGTCAGGCACTTCAAGCAACTGTAACCAGACCCAGCCCAGGAACAAGGACCAAAACACACCCAGAGGGACTCTAGAAATTGAAAGGGGGGGAATGATTTTTAATATGCTAAATATTAAAATATAACTATATATTAAAACAGTGATACTGAACAGAAAAGAAATAGTTATAACATAAATAGATCATTCTTATTAAGACATTTACTATGTGCCAGGTACTATATGATTCACCCCCTTTAGCTCACTGACACCTCACAATGATCCGTCATTATCTCCACTTAAATGATGAGGAAACTAAGGCTGACAGGCACTGGGTGATTTGGCCAAGGTCATGAGCAGGTAGTGAAGGGCAGAAGCAGGACCCAATCCTGATCTGTCTAATGCCCGACTACACTCTTATCCGTTGTGTTATACTGACTAAAAATGCAAAAGTCCCCTAAGTGTGTGCTTGTTGTTTCCACTTAGAATGACTAAAAGACAGTACACAGCTGGTACTTACACCCAAATGAGCAATAGTCCAGTGCACAGTATCCCTCCCCGTGTACACCACAAGAGCACTTAACTATGCCTGGGTGATTAGTGCCCTCCCTCTAATGAAAGGAAGCCTAGCAGCCTATGATATCCATAAGGACATAAGGAGTTGTACACGGGCAGCACCGGGAAACAGCCTCAATCACCAGCCCTCCCTGCAGGGATTTAAATGCAGAAAAGCTACTATAATTTTTAGCTCATGTTCTTGGTCTTCAAGATTATTCTAAAAGGCTCAGAACTGAAATCAACATAACAAAATTGAAGAGAGACATAATGAAACTCCTAAAAGGCTTTTATAAAATACTAAGTGGTTGTTAAAAGCTCAGAAAATACCACAGGGAGAAAAGATTAGGAATAAAAAAGATGGCACAGACCCAGTGGGGCCCAGATGGGGATCAGGAACAGCAGATACAACCTCCAAACAGGGTAAAACTAGGGCTAGAAACTGGCCCAGAAGCCCCCCCAGAACCTCCACCTGGCTCCTGGCCATCCAGAGAAAACAGTGAAGCTGCTCTTTCCACACAAATGCTCTTCTCTTCTTGAACCATGCCAAGGCTCCAGAAACCCACTGCAAAACCAAAGCTGGAGACAATTCAGACTTAGGCAACTGTTGTCCTTTAACTGGTAGTATTTGTTACACTTGCCTTTGAAACTGTCTCCTGACAAAGCACAACTCACGTTAGCCACAGGAGGTTGATGGTCTGGCTCCAGTTTCTCTGGGTGCTCCCACTCAGACATGCTCTACGAAAGGCCTCCCTGGCCAGGAAGATGGTGGTCGAGTAAAGCAGTGTTAGCCTTTAAAGGAAAAGCAGAAATCAATAAGGTCTCTAGTATTTCCATAGAGAGAATTTCTGAGACTTTATCAGCAACAGGGAGGAAAGAGTCTTGATCATAAATCATTGGTGGTAATGTGGCAAACAGTGAGTTCTTACAGGACCCCTCACTAGTTCAATCAACTCAAACAACAGAGTTAGGAACCAAATAAGGGACACCAGAGTGTGTGTCTACCTACGCTGTTACACCTGGGATAGAAACTGGCGCCGTGGCACGAAAGCCTGCAGGCTCTGTGGCTATCGGCAGAGGCGTGGCTCAGACGATAAGGAAAAGTATAAGATATGACCCTACACAGCAAGGGAACCACTTGGTCACTGTGAGACTGGAGACTTAATGGCCCTTGTGAGAGAAGCTGAGGTTCTAGCTAAAAGGATCTCAGGACAGGCAAAGAGGATGGCCACCATTACAGAGGTTGCAGCCCAGGTCAGCAAGGCTTGTCTGTATACTTCTTAGGCTGGCAGCAGCCTGGCGAACCCTCCTGCCCCTTAGTGAGAAGCAGCTGAGGTTACCTTCCTCAGCAGACTATGGATGGACCAGGGCTCAGGTTTCTGAGATTGCCCAAGCATCATCCTGGTAGCCAGAGCTTCTACCCAACATCGCGAATGAGGAGACTGAACCTTATATTAAGCTGGCTGGAGGTCAGACAATGACTATCAGAGCAGGGACCTACCAATCTGGAGTAGACTAGCTGGGGAGAGGCCCAAACTGCTTTAAAGTCTGAGCACCAAAGAGGATTTGATCTTTTCCTTCCTGCCTTTTTTTTTTTTTTTTTTTTTAGAGAGAGAAGAACATCAAGCTGCTCCTGTATGTGCCCTGGCCAGGGAATTGAATGGGCAACCACCACGCTCCAGGACAAAACTCTGACCAAGTGAGCTATACGTCCAGAGCTTATTTATATTGATTTTTAGAGAGACAGAGAGAGGGGCAGGGAAGCACCCATTTGTTGTTCCACTCAGTCATGCATTCTCTGGTTGCTTCCCATGTGGGCCCTCACCAAGGGTCAAATCCACAACCTTGTTTGGGGATGACGCTTTTAACCAACTGAGCAAACCAGTCAGGACCTCCTTCCTGCTTTTAAAACAGTACTTCTCAGAGTATGGTCTTTACTTCAAAATCACATGAGGAGCTTGTCAAAATGCAGATTCCGGAGCCCCTCCTCAGCACTACCTAGTGCAAAGCTCCCCCAATGATTCCTTTGTTCATCAGTGTTTGAGAATCTTCTCTAAGCTCCAATAGCAGAGCCAAGAGCATATGTCTGGTAGGTATCAGAGGTGAAATGCTGTCTGGAACAAAGTATCTCGTTTATTAGGACATGAAGATGCACCTGAGAAGCTAAGATGTTTTGCGCACTCACATCACTTCATATACCTTTGTGTCACTTGTGAATACAGAAGATGAGTGGGTGTTCTTGAACAGAACGGAGGAGAAGAGAAGAAAAAAACTGGTCCAAAAGACAAAGCAAGTCAGCTAAGAGCCTCCAAGGAACTGATGACAAGAACACAAGCTCTTGCCTGACCTGTGGTGGCGCAGTGGATAAAGCATCGACCTGGGAACACTGAGGTCGCCAGTTCAAAACCCTGCACTGGTCTGGTCAAGGCACATATGGGAGTTGAGCTTCCAGCTCCTCCCTCCTTTCTCTCTCTTTCTCTCTCTCTCACTCCGTGTCTCCTCTCTAAAATGAATAAAATAAAAATTTTAAAAACAAAAAACAAAACAAAACCCTGCAAAAAAAAAAAAAAAAAGAACACAAGCTCTTACCCCAGTGGCCAGTTTCCATTGTACAATTCGCTGAGAGAGAAAAAAATTCACTGAGGAAAGGAAGGTGTCTTTCCAGCCCTGTGATTACAAAGCACATCCTCATGAACTGCAGAATCCCTGCTTCCTTTGCTGTCAGCAGGACAAGACGTACCATTAAGCCTGAGACAAGGTTTGCAATGAATTACTCCCACTCCTCTCCTGGGTTGTAAGAGCAGATGAACAGGAAAGAGCTGGCAGGGAAATGTGCACTTTCAGGCTGCTAATGGAAAACACTCCATGGGTTCATTAAAAGCAACGCTCCCTGCTCACTGCCCCACTCCAGCATGCTCCTCCTCAGCCCACTACTAACACACTCCGACTCTGATAAATGTCCAGGCTGCTAGAATCCGAGGGTGACACACAGGCACTGAGGAAAACCTGCCTGGGGATGTGAGTTGTGAACAATGCCAGAGCACATTCCTTCTTACCTTACATTTACTATGCCAATGATTTCCTTTGACAGGAAGCGAAGAATAAATGCATTCAAGACAAAGGTGATCAATCGAAACAACACCTACAGAAAAAGATGTAAAATAAGTTATGCTGGGAGTGTTTACTTTGCTGAAATGAAAACATGGCTGCTCTTCCTAATGTAATAACATACAGCAGCTTTGCCACAGAAACCCTTTCTTTTTTAAAACATTTTTAAAAATTGATTTGAGAGAGAGAAAGAGAGAGGAAGTGGAAGAGAGAGAAAGAGATCAAGAGATCAATTTGTTGTTCCACTTACTTATGCATTCATTGGTTGCTTCTTGTATGTGCCCTGACTGGGGATCAAACCCTCAAACCTTGGCATATGGAAACGATGCTCTAACCAACTGAGCTACCTGGCCAGGGATACCCTTTCTAAAACACTCAACCTGTCTTGTACTTCTTCTAAAAATTTCATTTCTTGGACCTGACCAAGTGGTGGTCCAGTGGATAGAGCATCAGCCTAGGATGCTGAGGACCCAGATTTGAAATCCTGAGGTTGCCAGCATGAATGTGGGCTCACCACCTTGATATTGTGGTCACCGGCTTGAGTGTGGGATCATAGATATGACCCTATGATCACTGGCTTGAGTCCCAGGTCACTGGCTTGAGCAAGGGGTCACTGGCTTGGCTGGAGCCCCCAGGTCAAGGCATATATAAAAAGCAATCAATGAACAATGATCAGTGAGATCAATGAACAATGAGAGATGAGATGCTTCTCAGCTCTCTCCCTTGCTGTCTCTCTGTCCCTGTCTGTCCATATTTCTCTCTCGTGCACGCTATAAAAAAAAAAAAGAGTAATTCATTCCTTGGGATCTCCTGCCATGCCTGGGCAGTGGTCAAAGAACCCATCAGTAAACCCTTATTTACTGATGAGAAGAGGGTGGGCCTGACAGACTCGGGGAATCCCTCTGGGTTCAAAGTCAGGCACTCCAGGAGGCAGAAAGAAAACTTTGGTTAGTGCTTCCCATTCCCCTCCCTGCAGCCTGCTTGGAAATAGCACGCACTTAGCAAGTGGGAGCCTGCAGGATACAGCAGAATAACTATTAATCTAATCTTTCTTTTCTGCTTACTAATATCTGGGGATTCTGACAATGACATTTAATCTCTTTGAACTTCAGTTTTTAAATTAGAAAACAGGAAAGGCTGTACTTACTGAATATTTGCCACTTTCCAGAGAGGAGTTGAAATGCCTTTTAAATGACAACTGTGATAATAATGTAATACAAAATGGGGGGTGGGGGAGAACAAAGTTCAGCTATTGACATGTGAAAGGAATATATCCTGAGATTTTCACCTATCAATTCAAGAAAACCCCTTAGCAAAGAACTCTTCCCATGAGACAGAGAACAGGTTGCAATTAAATGGGGTTACTAAATGGGGACACCGGCTGGGGTGCAAGCCTAAGTGGCTCTCCCTCTGTGTACCAGCTGCACCACAGCTGTAATTCAACTGCACTCAAGAGGAAAACAGAAATCACTACTCTGTCAAGCACTCTCATAGTTACCATGAACGGCTGCAATCTTAGTCAATCAAAGTATGCCAATGAACCGTTAAAGTCTGAAAACCTCCAGGAAAAGGTATGACCAAAAAAAGAGAGTGCAGTTTAACATGGTCCCAGAAGTGTCACAATGCAGCAAGCTCTCCAAAGCCAAGGTATCACAATCTAAACATTCACGGCTTCAAAAGTGACCTTTTTTGTGAGTCTGGTGAAAGCTCTGTAGCTCCCCTTAGAAACATACACGTACATGCAGAGGTGGTCAAAAGTAGGTTTATAGTTGTGAGTATGCAAAACAGTTTATTCTTGTATCATTACTTATTGTATTATTTATTTGAATTACAACTGTAAGCTTACTTTTGCCAACCCCTGTACATACATACACACAAAATTCTGCCTGACCAGGTGGTGGCTCAGTAGATAGTGTCAGACTGGGATGCAGAAGACCTGAGTTCGAGACCCCGAGCTCGCCAGCTTGAGCGCGGACCCATCTGTCTTGAGCAAAAAGCTCGTCAGCTTGGACCCAAGGTCGCTGGCTCCAGCAAGGGGTTGCTCGGTCTGCTGAAGGCCCGCGGTCAAGGCACATGTGAGAAAGCAATCAATGAACAACTACAGTGTCACAAGGGCAACAAGAAACTAATGATTGATGCTTCTCACCTCTCTCCGTTCCTGTCTGTCTGTCTCTATCTATCCCTCTTTGACTCTCTCTCTCTCTGTCCTTGGAAAAAAAAAGAATTCTGTATTCAGTTTTAGAGGTTTTAAGACAATACACTGAGCTGTTAATGGAAAAAACCATTCAGCTGAAAATCTCAACTCATAATTTAACTGTAAGCCCTATTATGCTCTAATGCAGGGGTCCCCAAACTTTTTACACAGGGGGCCAATTCACTGTCCCTCAGACCGTTGGAGGGCCAGACTATAAAAAAAAAACAATGAACAAATCCCTATGCACACTGCACATATCTTATTTTAAAGTAAAAAAACAAAACGGGAACAAATACAATATTTAAAATAAAGAACAAGTAAATTTAAATCAACAAAATGACCAGTATTTCAATGGGAACTACGGGTGCGGATGCATCCTGTGCTCCTCTCACTGACCACCATTGAAAGAGGTGCCCCTTCCAGAAGGAAGTGAGGCGTGGCCGGATAAATGGCCTCAGGGGGTCGCATGCGTTGGGCTGAAGTTTGGGGACCCCTGCTCTAATGTTTATAAGCCTCAATTTCCTCCTCTGTCAGATGAGGCTGCCCATTTCATGGGTTGATAACAAGAACCAAACAATATTGTGTAAGTAAAAACATTTTTGAAAAATGCATAGATGAAAAACAATAATACTTTCATGATGGCCAGCTCGGAGTTAAGACAAAATAAACTCTCAAATTCTTGAAAATTTCGATGTAATTGCAAAGCTACCTCAAGTGTCTGCATTATAACTGAGAAAGCATTCAAAATTGAATGAAAATACTCATAAAACCCTAAAGATTATGCATATTTTTTAAAAACCTCATGTTTATATTAACTTCAAAGTCACTTATCCTTGTCTAAGAAAACTAATGTCTCAGGCTTTTCCCAGTTTCTCAATTGGTTGGAATAAAAGTTTGAGCTAATGAAGCTCTGAGGTTGCTCATAATACCTACTATGTGCTCCACACAGTGGCTCTTATTAATTAACAGTCTTCACTTAACTTTCTAAAGGAATTTACAGTTTAAAAAAAGCTCTTTCACATCTGTTAATTATTTGACCCTTAAAAGCAAACAGGTAAATGCACATGAAGCAAGTAAGACTCAGAGCAAGATGAGTTGCTCAATGTCATTTCATCTATACTATGACCATTTAAAAAATTCTAATGACCATAATAAAAATAGCTAACATTTATTATTTATAATGTACCAGGCACATAACAGGCATTTCATCTAATTTCCCTAATGACCTTATGAGGTTGCATTACTGTTCTCATATGACGGAACTGATGCTTAGAGAAGTTAAGCAATCTTCCCAAGGATGGGCATCTAGCAAAAGACAAGGCCCAAACTTTAGCCTAAGACTGCTTGTTTCTTCTCCTAAACTCCGTATGAAACACTGGCTCTCTAAAATAGGGGGGAAGGTGGACTCGACTTTTGTGAAAAGGGTTGAATGACTGCAGAATGAGACATGAGAAATTGAACCACTGGATTTAGAGTAACCAGGTCCTTGTGTTAAAAGAGTCTCTGGATACTATTTGGACCAACTGGCATGTACCATATCTGATGTATGATGAAAATTAGGACCAAGAAGAGGAAATAATTGGTCCAAAGTCGTATAGCCAGAAGGAAGACACAGCCAACATTTACTGTACAAAGTAAGAGCCAGGTACCGTGTTAAGTGCAATTAGCTGCATAACTTCAACCTAGCCTAAGAGCAACCTTACCGGCCAGGTACTATTACTACCCCCAGTTTCCAATGAGGAGCTGAGGCTTAGGAGGTGAAGTCACTTGTCTTGGTTTATGCACAACAACACGGCAGAATCAGGATTTCAATTCAGGCCTGCCTGAGCCAAAGTCCTTGTTCTTAGCTATGCCATATTGTCTCTCTGAACTCAGTGCAAGTCAGAGAGTTTGAGGAAGGTGTTTGAAGATAAAAGGTGGAGCGTAAAGAAAAAGAACCCTTTGCCTTAAAAATAATACCAGATTCTACAGCACCACAAACACCCTGGCACGTGACCTCTCTCCTACTGCCATAGGGGAACTACAATCTTCAAAAGGAAAGTGGTTTGTTTGCAATCTCTCCGCCATGGCTCTGAACGCAGGCTCCCAACTCCGGGCCCAGGAGCTCCCTATTCGCCTCCACGCCCTGTCGAATCCTTCTGTAGCGGGTTCGACCGGGACTGAGTCTGCCCGCAGACAGGCTCTCGCGAATCCCAGCTGCGGGACGCCTTGGGGTCGGCCAGGCAGAGAGTACCTGCAGGAGCAGCCCGGAGGAGGCCTGCCGAGCCGCCTGGCCCAGTACCTCCTGGATGCGCATAGCCACGGCGACCGAGCAGTCACCGGGAAACGCCGCTGCCAGCCGGCTACGTCGCGAGAAGACAGCGTCACGGAGTAACTCGCTCACTGATTGGAGATTTGGGGACAAAAGGCGGGGCATACGGAGTATGGGTCCTTTAAGTGGGCCGGGTTGGGATTCGTCAGTGCTTCTGCGCCGCATCTCTTCGTTTTGTACGGGTTTGTGTGCTTACTGTGCCCACCCCTACTTGTCTCCAATAAGTTAAATCGAGGCCGTGACGGAGAAATGTTGTAGAGTAGCCAAAGCCTTTTCTGAGATTCTCAGCCTACCACTCAGAAAACCCTGAGTTCTCTGACCTCATTAACAAGATTCTTGTCTTTTGACCTTTGCCTACAAAATCTTAGCCATAACCCCTTGAATTAGGCTGGACAGGAAATGACCCAACTTAACAGAGAAAAAAGCTGAGGACCAAAAGTTAAATACAGCAGTTTCACATGTGTGGTTTTATGGAATCCGTCCTAAAGTTCTAAGAATTGGGCCTTGTCAAATGAGTAAGGTGAGACCTGGAGATAGGAAATGACCTGTTCTTATCTACATACATCTTGTCCCTGGGTGGAGCAGACAGACCCCAGGCTCCTGATCCTAAGCGTACCTCTCCAACCTGCATGCTACAGTTGTGAGGACAGAGCAGAAGAATGGACGGGAAGTGCTTTCTGAAATGTAAAGCACCCAACACACACAGTTAGCTGTTCTGTTGTTCTTATTATCTGCTATGCAAATTCTAGGAAACCCAATCTATTCTAGGCCTCCTGTGATTTGACCCCTAACCTACCTTCTTAACCATTTTACATACAATCACTGTTCTTTCCCAACGCACTCTAGACTCTAGCCGTTAGGAGCCCATAACTGTTCCTCAAACAGGCCTTGCCTCATTGGCCTTTGCTCCTGATGCCCTCTTTGTCCAATGTGCCCTCCCTGATGGCACCCTACCCACCCAGACCCCACTGTCCTGACTTTTCTGAGTACCACCGTCAGCTCCTACTGCTGACTGGATGTGTGCCCTCCCCAAATTCATATGTTGAAGCCTTAATCCCTGCTGTGATGTTATTTGGAGGTGGGACCTTTGGGAGGTAATGATGTCACAAGAATAGAGCTCTCGCCTGACCTTCTGTGGCTCAGTGGATAAAGCGTCGACCTGGGAACACTGAGGTCGCCAGTTCAAAACCCTGCACTGGTCTGGTCAAGGCACGTATGGGAGTTGATGCTTCCAGCTCCTCCCCCCTTTCTCTCTTTCTCTCTTCTCTCTAAAATGTGTCTCCTCTCTAAAATGAATAAATAAAAAGAATTAAAAAAAAAAAGAATAGAGCTCTCAATGAATGGGATTAGTCGACCTGGGAGCACTGAGGTCGCCAGTTCAAAGCCCTGCACTGGTCTGTGCCCTTATAAGAAGAAACAAAAGAAAGATGAACTTTCTCTCTACCATGTGAGGATAGCAGTAAGAAGACAGCGATCTTTAAAACAGGAAGATGGCTCTCACCAGAAACTGAATTGACCAGTACTTCATCTTGGACTTTCCAGCTTCCAGAACTGCAAGAAATAAATTCCTGTTGCTCAAGCCATTCAGTCTCTTGTATTCTGCTACAACTGCCTGCGCAGACTAAGATAGCACCTGTAAAGCTCTGTGTAACTCTTTGTAACTCTTAGCACAATCTGCTTTGCTTGTGAACACTCTAGCATATGTTTCTCTGTCTAAATAGCCTCTGAGCTCCAAGAAGGCAAGAGTGAAGCTCACCTGGCTTTATCTCCTGCAAGGTGGCAGAGAAAGTTCCTAGGACTCCCATAAATACCTCCTGGTTCTTACTGCTGTTGGAAACAAGATAATGGGGCTCAAGGCCTATGTACCTCCATATCCCCATCTTGCCAGATTAATTGATCTCTATCTTATGGTGGAGGCTCAGAATTTGAGCTTTTGACTGTCAGAAAGACCTGGCCCTGAATCCTTATTCTGCTACTCACTAACTGAGTGACCTCAATACATATAACTATTAAATAGGGAATATTATCTGTCCCATGAGGGTAAGCATAAGAATTAAATTAGCCTGGCCTGTGGTGGTGCAGTGAATAAACCTTTGGCCTGGAATGCCAAGGTTGCTGATTCAAAATCTTGGGCTGCCCTGGTCAAGGCACATACAACAAGCAAGCAATGAGCAACTAACATGAAGCAACTATGAGCTGATACTTCCCATTCCATGCTCCCCTTGCTCTCCTGTCTGTAAAATCAATAAATAAAATATAAAAAAAGAATTAAATTAAACAAGAGTCTGGCCCTTAAGGAGCTTAAATTCTAGTAAAGGGGAGACTGGAAAAAAAAATCTAACAACAAACAATAAAATTGTACATAGTGATAAGTAGTATGAAAGAATAAAACCAGAGGAGGTAATAGAGGTTCTTGGAGTAGCAGGAAGGAATAATGTTCTGGAAGTCAGAGCAAATCAGACACCCACATGAGAGATGAGTGTACCTCGAAAGGAGAGCAAAGAGTTGGAGTATTGCCTGACCTGTGGTGGCGCAGTGGATAAAGAGTCGACCTGGGAGCACTGAGGTCGCCAGTTCAAAGCCCTGCACTGGTCTGGTCAAGGCACATATGGGAGTTGATGCTTCCAGCTCCTCCCCCCTTTCCCTCTCTCTCTTTCTCTGTCTCTCTCTTTCTTTCTCTCTCTCTCTCTCTCTCTCTCTCTCTCTGTGTCTCCTCTCTAAAATGAATAAAATAAAATAAAATAAAAAAGAGTTGGAGGATCAAGATATTCAGCCTGCCTGACCAGGCGGTGGCACAGTGGATAGAGCGTCGGACTGGGATGTGGAGGACCCAGGTTCAAGACCCCGAGGTCGCCAGCTTGAGCGTGGGCCCATCTGGCTTGAGCAAAAGCTCGTCAGCTTAGACTCAAGGTCGCTGGCTCCAGCAAGGGGTTGCTCGGTCTGCTGAAGGCCCGCGGTCAAGGCACATGTGAGAAAGCAATCAATGAACAACAACTAAGGTGTCGCAACGGCAACAGAAAACTAATGATTGATGCTTCTCACCTCTCTCCGTTCTGTCTGTCTGTCCCTATCTATCTTATGGTGGAGGCTCAGAATGTGACTCTCTGACTGTCTCTCTCTCTCTCCCTCTCTGTAAAAGAAAAGAAAAAAGAAAAAATATTCAGTCTAAGGGCTGAGATGCCCAAAGCCTGGACCTGGAAGCTTGCCCACTCCATGGACCTTGGATTGGCTGATAAGGTAGGCTCTTGCTCCCTTGATCCCCAGCCAAGCAGCTGCCTCTCCACAGCCAAGAAGAGCTCTTTATGTTCACATACAGCCAAGAGCTCTTTATGTCCACATGCTCCTAACCCCAGGCATCCAGGTGGACTGGCCTGGGAGGGACAAAGGGATCATTTCGCTAGGGTCAAAGAAGGGCAAAACCTCCTAGGGATCCAAGGTACAGGTCCCAAGGGGCTCCTGGGCAAGGAGTCATGGATCTCTTTTCTTATTCTGAAGTTAAGACTTAGTAAGGAGAGACTAAACAGTAACTTTGTGCCCAGAGCCATGCTAGGTGCTCGGGTGAGTGGGAGAGAAGGAATTGTGATGAAAGTCAATGACCACTGGCCTGACTTGTGGTGACACAGTGGATAAAGCATCAACCTGGAATGCTGAGGTCGCCAGTTCGAAACCTTGAGCTTGCTTAGTCAAGGCACATATAGGAGTTATGCTTCCTGCTCCTCCCCCTTCTCTCTCTCTCTCTCTCCTCTTTCTCTCCTCTCTAAAATGAATAACTAAAAAAAAAAAGTCAATGGCCACTGATGCCACATCAGGCATTTGTCTGAGCTCTGTACTCCTTCATCCTCTCAACAACCCATTAGATAGGTATTACAAATGAGGGAACTGAGGCACAGAGATGTTATGTCACTTATCCAAGTCCATTCAGCTAGGGAGTGGTCAAGCTGGTATTTGAACCCAGGTGCTTTCTACAAGAGTGATGTACCTGCCCTCAGAAAAGTTTCTGGTCCTGAAGGAGACCTAAGAGTCCCCATATCTAAACCACAGGGAATATGTGGGGCACTGAGGGAGTGGACCCTAGGATAGCTGCAATGGCCCAGTTGCACTGAGCCTCTCCAAAGACATCGCCTCTGTTAATGGTATTGGCACCAACAGGGCGTGGCACACTCCATGGTCTTTGTGAGGAGACCTAAGCTCAGGGCTGGTGAGCTATGGCCTACTGGCTGTGGCCTGCTTTGTATGATCTGCAAGCTAAGAATAGTTTTTATAGTTTTAAATGGTTGGGAGAAAAAAATCAAAAGAATATTTCATGACACATGAAAATCATATGAAATTAAAGTTTTGGTGTTCACAAATAAGATTTTATCGGAACACGGCCACATCCACCCATTTGTTTATACACTGTCCACAGCTACTGTCTTGCTACAACAGCAGAGTAGTTTGGCCCAAAATGCTGAAAATATTTACTATTTGGCCTTTTACAGAAAATGTTTGCCAAGCTTGCTGGGCCCCAGTGCCAGACACACAGTAAACACTTCAGTATTGAATGACTGAATGCATGGGTAAATGAATAATGGAGGACTAGGAAAGGAAGAAAGACAAATAAGAAGGTTGTTTGCCCTGGGGGTCACCTGGTTTGGGGAGCAAGTGATCCTTGGAGAACACCAGACCATAATTGGTGGTCACTGAAGGAGCTGTTTCCCCAGGCTCCCCCTCCCTTTTGCCCTCTGTGCCAGGTGGCCTCCTTGCCAAAGAAAGCTGACCCAAGCTGGCTATTTTATTACAAAGCTGGAGGGTGTGCCAGGGCTGACCCCAAGCCAGTTAGGCTCCCAGGGTGCAGCGCAGGGAGGAAGGCTGGCAGCAGGTGGGGAGGCTGTAAAAGCCTGGGCAAGAGAGGCTTGGGACTTCAGCTGGGTGGAGGCAGGAGAGCTGGGCATTATCTCATAAACCAGCCACTAGGAGGCAAAGCATCTTGGGTGAGGGTCCTGCCCACCAAAGCTTTCTGCTGCCTCCCTGCAAGAGAACTCAAGTCTCTGCCTTTCACTCAGAAGTCCCTGGGCATGAGAACATGGCTATGCTCCAAATAGTTCACATTTGTTGAGTGTGTATGGATCCTGCACTGGGCAGTTCACTTTCATAATCTCATTTTACTCCAGGAGAAGGCCCATGAGGCAAGCACTATTATTATCCCCATTTTACAGACCAGGAAACTGAGGCTCAGTGAGGTTAAAAGACATGCCTAAGGGCTAGTAATTGGTGGTGCCAGAATTTGCACTGAGCAGTGTGGCTCTCAGACTCTTAAGCAGAAATGAACTAGGGTCCAATCTCAGCAGCTCAGATTCAGGAAGGCTGGGTAGACCTAAGGATCTGTATTAACCCACACCCTGGGTGGTTCTGATGCAGTGGACTAGACTGTGAGAAGCACTGCCCGAGGGCAGATCTTCAAGCACCTTGAGAAAATCTGCCCCCTTTTCTGGGCTGGAGAGTCTGTCTGCTTAAAGCAGGCAAAGCAAGTCCTGAGATCTGCCCCCAGGCTTGTCCAGCCACAAGGAGTTTTGTTTCAGGATTAGGCTGTGGGTCAGTGCTCAGGGCAGCAGGGGCTGGAGGCAGTGCCTGTGGGAGGGCCTTGAAGAAATCCTGTGCCAGGAAGGGTGTACAATGTAACCCCTGGGTCCCAGCATCTGCCCATGGGTTGGGGGCAAGCAGCCACAGGGCCCTGGCTTTGCTGGCTCCTCTGGGCATTGATTTGTGCAGAGACAAGAAAGTAACCTGCAATACCCACACATCAGCCTGGTTCATTTCACTGCAACCTCTATTACTGAGCCGTCACCTTGTGCTGGGCATCAGGAGGGGCCATGAGAGTGAATGAGACACGATCACTAGCCCTTCAGAGCTGAGGATCCCTCTCAGAGGAAACAGAAGAGTGTTACCAGGCAGGCTGAGGCTGAAAAGAGGGAATTCAGGGTGGGCAAGGGGAATTCAGGGCTGGGGACAGATATTTTTGGCTGGGAGCTTTCTTGCAGTGGCTGTATTTGGAAGGCAGAGGTCTTGGTCAGAGAACACAAAGGAGGGTACTTGCTGAGCCAGTTGGGACCCAGGATTGGCTTTGACTGTCCTGGAGTGCAGAAATTCTTCCACTCACTGGTCTGTGGCCAGTGCCAGGCTGGTGGCCCTGAAAAGAACAGCAAGTTCACAGATATGGACATGCATGTATGAATGAATAAAAATTCAGGAACATGTGTTCACATGCATGTGGGAAGTGAGTGTGCATTTGCACATGTGTACAGGCATATTTTTCAAGGTCTGCCTTCAGATAAAGTCTGTATGTGGTGAATGTATACATGCACGTGAGTGGAAACATACTTGTGAATTTACATATGAGTATGGATGGGAAAGCACGTATGTCAGATCATATGCAGTGCATGCCACGTGTGGATCTATGAGGTTATAATGGTGTGTATACATGCAAGTTACAAATGTGTGTGCTGCTCTGGAGGTCAGCTTTCAGGCTTTCTGATTCTTGGTCCATGGCCCCCACAAGTGTGATACTGGTTGATATTCTAGTGTCAGACCCCTACTTTCCATGCATCTCCTCAATAAGTCCTCTCATCAATCTTATGAGGTGGGCTTATGATAGTTATATAATAATCTTATGAGTCATTATTTCCATTTTACAGAAGAAGAAACAGGCTCAGAAAAGAAGAGTGATTTAGCTAAGGATTACCCAGCCAGTAATTACAGAGCTAGGATTGAAACCAGGCTGCTGGTCCTCAGAGGTCCACTTTTACCTTTTTCTACAAGCTCCTTCTCAGTGATTCAAAACCTCCTGGTGAGGAAATGCTCCTGGCACACTCACAGCTGGCCTGGACCTAACACAGACACCCAGGGCTTTTCACATGTTAGGGAGTAAGGAATTGTCCCTGGGGCCTGGCTCTCAGGACCCAGGGCTACACATGTAGAAAGGTCACATTGATGGAGAAAAGGAGCAGCCCTTGTTTATCCAAAATCCCAAAGAATTTGAGCCAGAGCCAGCAGAGGCCCTTAGCCTGAGCACATGTGATGCTTCCTAAATTTTGGAACAACAGTCCCGCATAGAGAGTTGCCCCAGACTCTCCTGGTTTTTCAGTTTCTCAAAGGCTACTCATCAGCACCTGCCCTTGGAGAAATCCGGGATCCCTGCCTGTGGACCTGAGTGGAGCCAGGACAGGCAGGGCCTACCTGGGCCCTGACAGTCTGTTAGCTGCTCTAGCACCACCGACGTGCATCCCTGTTTTTCTTCTTGCATTGAGGGCCCGAGTGCCATGCAAAAAAATTAAAACAAACAACAATAACAGTCCCAAAAACAATAATAATAAAAATGAGTCACATAGAATCATTTCCTCCACAATTTGGAGATGAACTAATCTAAGTTCAAATGCCTTTGGGACAAATCATTTCATTTCTCTGAGCTTATATTTCCTCATCTGTAATATGGGGGAGGTGATAATAATGCCTATCACGTGGGTTACTGTGAGAATTAATGAGATCATACATGTAGAGGCTTCCACACCACCAGGTACACAAAGGAATTGTGCACAACAAATTAGGAGCTCCTGGTGTCATTTTCATTGACAGGTCTGATGACATTTTTCCCTGTGACCTTGAAAAAGCATTCAATATTGCTAGATCTTCACTCCATACCCCATTGAGATTCTTCGGACTTTTTATTTTGTTAGGCTTAATTAAATATCTTTAAATATTTATTTTTATAACTTGATACCATAAAATTCACCTCTTTTATTTCTTTCTTTATTTTATTTTTTTATATTTTTAGTGAGGAGAGGGCAGGAAGCATCAACTCCCATATGTGCCTTGACCAGGCAAGCCCAGAGTTTTGAACCGGCGACCTCAGCATTCCAAGTCGACACTTTATCCACTGTGCCACCACTGGTGAGGCAAAATCCACCTCTTTTAATGTGTACAACTTAGTGGCTGTTCATGTATTCACAGTTGTACAACCATCACCACTATCTAATTTCAGAACATTTTCATCAAAAGAAACCCCATAACCTGACCAGGCGGTGGCGCAGTGGATAGAGCGTCGGACTGGGATGCGGAAGGACCCAGGTTCGAGACCCCGAGGTCGCCAGCTTGAGCGCGGGCTCATCTGGCTTGAGCAAAAGCTCGTCAGCTTGGACCCAAGGTCGCTGGCTCCAGCAAGGGGAGGCTCGGTCTGCTGAAGGCCCGCGGTCAAGGCACATGTGTGAAAGCAATCAATGAACAACAACTAAGGTGTCGCAACGGCAACGAAAAACTAATGATTGATGCTTCTCACCTCTCTCCGTTCCTGTCTGTCTGTCCCTATCTGTCCCTCTCTCTGTCCCTCTCTCTGTCCCTGTTAAAAAAGAAAAGAAAAGAAACCCCATATTTATCCCTTCTCTATCACCTCAGCTCCTGGCAACCAGTTATACACTTTGCATCTCCTTGGAGTTGCCTGTTCTGAACATTTTATATAAATGGAATCACATAGAATGAGGATTTTTACATCTGGATTCTTTCACTTAGCATAATGCTTTTCAAAGTCATCCATGTTATGGCATGTATCATATATTCCTCTTCCTGGTTGAATAATGTTCCATTTTATGGGTATACCACATTTTGTTCATCAACTGGTCGACACTTGGGTTGTTTCTACTTTTTGGTTATTATGAACAATGCTACTATGAACATTCGTGTACAGATTTCTGTGTGGACATGTTTTCAGTTCTCTTGGGTATGTACCTAAGAGTGGGATTTTTGGCTGTTGTGGTAATCCTATGTTAAGCTGCTTGAAGAATTGTCAGGGATTTTTCACAGTGGCTGTGTCTTTTTTTTTTTTTTTTTAGTGACAGAGATAGAAAGAGACAGAGTAAGGGACAGATAAGGACAGACAGGAAGGGAGAGAGACAAAAAGCATCAATTCTTTGTTGTGGCACCTTAGTTGTTCATTGATTGCTTTCTCATATGTGCCTTGACCATGTGGCTACAGCAAACCAAATGACTCCTTGATCAAGCCAGCGACCTTGGCCTCAAGCTGGTGAGCCTTGCTTAAACCAGATGAGCCTGCGCTCAAGCTGGTGACCTCGGGGTTTCAAACCTGGGTCCTCCGCATCCCAGTCTGACTCTCTATCACTGCGCCGCCGTCTGGTCAGGCACCATTTTTTATTACAACCAGCAGGGCATGAGGGTTCCAATTCTTCCACATCCTCACCAATGGTTACCATAGTCCATGTTTTTTATCATAGCCATCCTAATGGGTACGAAGTGGTACCTCATTGTGGTTTTGATTTGCATTTCCCTAATGACTAATAATGTTGAGCATCTTTTCATGTGCTTATTGGTCACTTGTATATTTTTTTGTAGACATGTCTATTCAAATCTTTTGCCCATTTAAAAACTACTACTTTAGGCAACATTTACTGAGCACCTACTTGTCGATAGGGAAGGGCATGTGGAGTCAGGGACCCTGCTTGAGGCATGAAAGCTCGCTCTGCTCTGCTTCCCAGGGCTGTCACACTGAAGCATGTGTGTGAAGGAAGACACTGCTCAAAAAAAGGAGGCGCCTGACCTGTGGTGGCGCAGTGGATAAAGCGTCGACCTGGGAACACTGAGGTCGCCAGTTCAAAACCCTGCACTGGTCTGGTCAAGGCACATATGGGAGTTGATGCTTCTAGCTCCTCCCCCCCACCTCTCTCTCTTTCTCTCTCTCTCTCTCTCACTCTGTGTCTCCTCTCTAAAATAAATAAATAAAAAGAAATTAAAAAAAAAAAAAAAAAAAAAAAAAAGGAGGCAAAGACTGGACAAGGGCCTCAAGAGGCTCGGTCCATGCAATGCATCCTCTCGGGGCCACACCCAACACTGGTGTGATCAATACCTAGCAGCCAGCTGACTAGATGTGGCAGCCACCCAGGTCACCAACAGAGCAGGCACCTCTTGGGTAAGCGCCCTCAGGGAGTCCCATTTTAAATCCACCATCCCCCAGCCAGGGCCAGCTATATACAATCCCTGGTCATCCCCAGGCAGATCTGCAGAGTGAGTGTTAGAGGCAGTGGGGCTGCTGGAGCCTGAGCAATAGGGAGAAAGAAGGACCCTTTTCTACCCCAACTTCTGTGTGTCTTATACATGTCCTATGGTCTCTCTGAACTTCCATTCTCTTATGTGTGAAATGGGAGAATAATAAATAATAGCACAATCTCTTAAGGTTGTTATGAAGCTGAAATGGAATGATACATGTAGAGGACTTTACACAGGTTGAGGGCAGAAGAAATGTTTACTAAATATAACTCATAGTATTTTTAAAATTTATTGATTTTAGAGAGAGGAAGAGAGAGAGAAGCAGAAACAGACAAAAATATTGATCTGTTCCTATACCCTGACCGGGGATCGAACCCACAACCTTTGCATTTTGGGACAATGCTCTAATCAACAGAGCAATTCAACCAGCGTAACTCATAGTATATATATATTTTTTGTCATCTAAAGACTGAGAGGGGTAAGATCAGAGGTGGATTTAACAGTGGGAGCACCAGGTGCATGCCCTGGATTCCGACTTCTGAAGGGTCCTGCAAAACTCCAACTTTACACTTTTTCTAATAACACCAAGTTTGGTTTCATATATTCAATTTTAACATTAATAGTATGTAATATTTTTTATTTATTTAAAAATATGGTTAACATGTATTTTTATTTTCCCTGTCTCTTTTTTTTAAAGGGACCCAATATTTTCTTCTGTGCCCAGGGCCTCAACCGACTTTAATCTGCCTCTGGATAAGATGATTTATAAAGGCCCGTCATCCTTAGAGAAAAGAGATGTGATAGAAGCCAGGGGTATCCCTGGGTCAAATGGGAGGAGCAAATAGGGCTGTCAGGCTCTTTCAGTCACAGCTGCTTCTATGGAAGCAGCTGCTCTGAGTTCAGGGTTACCTTGAAAGGTTGCTCGGGCAACCAGACCACTCCAGGAAGTCTTCTGGCCTCTGTGGCTCTCTGGTCTCCCTCCTGGCTTTGTCTCTGCCCTCCCAGCTCTTGCCATAGTGGCCAGGAGCCTTCTCACTGATCTGCCAAGCTCATGGCTGAGGGGAAATGTTTCTAGATAAGGTGAAAATAGGTCCTTCTCCAAATATGCCCATCATGGCTAAAAAAACATAAATAGATCCAAGGGGGAAAAGATTAGGGACCAGCCATCAAATGAGGCCAGGCCTTGGCAGTTCTGGAGAGTTGGGCTTGTACAACAGAACAGTGTGTATGAGTGTGTGCATATGTGTATGACTGAATGAGTTTATGCATGACAGCATGAGTGAGCATGTGTGACAGTAAATGTATGTGTATGGATTTGCATTTGTGCAAGTGTGTGCCTTTATGTGTGTATGCAAGTTGTGTATGTGAGCATGTGTGAGAGACTGTGTTGTGCATTTGTGTATAGGTGTATGTATGTGAGCGTGTAAGTATGTAAGGGTGTGAGTGTGTGAGTATGGAAGCATTGTGGGTGTTCATTGTGAGCATGAGTAGTGCAAGTGAGTGCACATATGACAGTGTACAAATAAGTGTGTAAGCATATATGAGTGCAAACGGTGTTCGTGTGAATGAGTGAAAGTGTAAGCATCTGTGTGTGAGTGTGTCTGAGTGAGATGTATGAGTACATATGTGTGAGTGCTCACCTAAGTTGTGTGGTATATGCATGTGAACAAGTTCACACAGGGATGTACGTGAAGGTGGAATACTGTGTGCATACAGACTGAGTGTGAGTGAACGTATGTGTGCATATAAGCTTACGTGTCTGGTGAATGTGTGTGTACAAGTGCTTCAGTTATATGATCGCATTTAACCTCTTCAAATACCTTAGAAAATGTGTATTACTGTCACCCCCAGTTTATAGGTGAGGAAAGGGAGGCCCTGTTTAGTAACTTGCACAAGGTTACACCACCAGGAAGAGGCAGAGCTGCCATTTACAGTCAGGTCTCTGTGACTTCCAAGGCCACAGCCCCTGAGCACAGACCCCAGCCCTCCTGCCTGCCTGACCTTCACATCTTACTGATATAGATCCTCCTAGCTATCCTGGTCCCCTGAGATCACCCTACCTGCTCTTGGAGCTCCTTGGACTCAGGCCTCATGACCTGCCACGCAGCCCTGAATTATGCCACTTGCCAGGTCATGATCAACATCATTGTCCTAACAGCTCCTACTATGTGCTAGGAACATTGGGACCTTTACATGTATGATTGCAGTCTTCACAGGAACGCTTCAAGGTCAGGATTGTGTATCTCATCTTACAGTTGAGGTGATAAAGGGACTGGCTCAGGGTCTGGCAACTGTAGGAGGGGTGTGGGTAACCTGACCCTAGATCTTGATAGCCCCCATGCCTTCCCACAGGATGCTGGTGAAGAGCCCAGCCTACTTTATTTAAGCCTCAAGATTACTGACTTCCTCCCACCACCAGCCTTGACCTATTCAGGGTTCAAATTCATGCCTCAGCAATACCACAAGACAGACAGAAAATCCCCAATAATTGTGGTCACTCTCAAACACTTGAAACTCCTAATGTTGAAATGGTGAATGCCAAGGGTTCTCCTTGTCTATACCTCAGGGAATGAGTGTAAAATAATGTAGCTCCATCTTAGTGTAGGGACACTGGGCAATTGACTTAACCCTTCAGAACCTCAATTTCCCCATCTGTAAAATGGGGTTATATAATGATGCCCACTTCACAGGTTTGGAGTCAGGTAAAACTAAGTTGACATAATGGTGCCTTAGTAAAGATCTGTGGATCCATTAGTTGGTTAAATATTGGCTTCAAGACTCCGACAGGCTGGCCTTACTTGGAGCCTAGATGGTATGGTGGAGATTTCAACTTCCAGATTTCCGAGGACTTGCTCAGAAGACCTCAGACCTTAGCTCTCTTCCCAAGTCCCTGGTGTTTGGGCCCAGCAGGCCTGGCTTTCCTTCTAGGCACTCTAGCGGCAATGCACAGGCTCCAGCCTCTCCATTTCACAAACAAGTCCAGCAGAGGAAGCAGCAGATTCTCCAAACAGCTGTGTGTCCCAGAGCTGCAGCCCAGGGAGGGAAGTGTGTGCTTGATGGGGAAGTTGCTGCCACAAACACCAGGTTGAGAAACAGTGGGGAAAATCCGCCAGGCTGCTGAGCTCTGGGGAGGGGGATCTTCAGGGATGGCACATGTGCACCACTCTCTCCTTTGTTCCTTTAGCCTATGGGGCAGTGGGGGCGTGGCCTCCTGCTGCTGTGGCTCTCTGAGCTGCCTGCCTTTCCAGTCCCTGCATAGCTTCTCTATTTTTTTTTTTATTATTATTACCTAGATTCAGTCTCCTCTGTCTGAAATACCTTGAGTGGCTTCTCTTTTCATGTTCAACTCTGAAGTCCAGAATGGTGAGGCCACTTGTCTAGGATCAAAGGGCTTGCTTGTGACATTCATCCTCTGCTCCCTCAGACACCCTTTCCCTTTGGAAATCTGCCGTCCTCGCCCTAGCTCTGTGCCAGTTTCCCTCTGCTTCGTGGAGGGCTGTCTGGAAATACAGACTTAAGGAACCTTATCAATAAATTCTCACTAAAGTATTACTGATTGATACGTGGGCCATCCAGAAGAAGCTAGACCCTCATTGGGCCTGTCTGGAGGGATTCAATGCCACAGAAGGACATTACTTAATGTATCTCTTTTCTTTCCTCATTCCATCTTTTTCTTAGTGCTCCCAATTCTGATCTTGTGCGGCCTTCTGATTCCTCCTCTCTCTGGCTTTAATATAGCCATCCGCTCAATGGAAAATTGGTCAGGTTGGTCCTAGAGGGCCTTGGACGAAAACTCTGGGTGCGGGGCTGATTTTTCATGCACAGAAGCCACAATTCTCCAGCAGCTCCTCTCAGGAATCTGCTGACCTCACCATCTCCACCCATCAGATGTCCTTCCATCCTGCTGTCCCAGGCTGGAAGGACCCAGTCCTGTGTCTACTTTTCTTTATAGTCTAATCTTCATGAGTCTGACAACCCATCCTCCATGAGCTCAGACCTCCTCCTCCCTGGGGCCACTTTCCACCTGACTGAGGGCCGTTCCTCCTCACAGCAGCAGGAGGCACCACCGGGCTTGGTCAGAGGTTCACTTGAGCCCCCCACTCTACCTCTCTCCCTTTGTTCCAAGCTATTCCTTTCTCCCTTTCCAGAAACAAATAGGAAACTGGGCCAGTTTCTGGAATGATTACAAGAAATATTTCTAGAAAGACTCAAACCTGACCAGAGGGGATGGCTGGTCTTCTCCCAAGGAGGCTGAGGTCGGGCCCTCCTAAGGTTTCTGCAAGCTCTTGGTTCTTAACCCAAGCAGGTTAAAATGCACCCACTTCCCACACAGAACACTTTTGAATCACTTTATAAGACCTGAGGTGTGCTATAGTTAACAGACTGTCCTAATAATACACTTTGCAGACATTTAATGAAACACGTAAGATTTTCAAGCTCCTTGTTACTGAGCTTACACCTTGCACTGTGTCATCTCAATATGCTCCTCAAAACACTGTACTACTGTTAATCCCATTTTACAGGATGAGAGAGGTTCAGCACCTTGTCTAAGACTGCACAGCCAGTGAGCACTGAGCCACTGAATGGGTCTGCCTCTCCCCACAGCCTGGATCTCTGTCACCCTCGATTCCTGGCTCTGTCCTATGGACTCTGGGGTGGGGCTGTAGGCTATGGGGCTCATGCCTAGTCAGAAGAGCTAAGTGCTGCCAAAGGGCCTGGCCTGTTGGACCAGAGCCCTCCTCCTGGCCCAGTTAGGTGCTTGGCGCCAATAACCTGGGACTCCTCCCAGGGGTGAGCTGCAGGGTACATGCTTTACCTGCCAGGAGCCCAAAGGTATGAAAGAAAACACCATAAATCATCAGGAAGCCTGTGTAAATATTTTATAGCTGGGTCAGTAAATAATGCAGCTCCCTGGACAGACCTGACCCAGTTCATCTGTTCCATATCCAGCACCTAGGCCAGTCTGTCTGGGCCCCTCTCCTACTTCGTATTTTTTAAACAAATGCCAAGGCTCAGTGTGGGTCACTTCCACATGCACCACCTTCACTGCTTCCTCTGTCTAAAACACCCTTGCCCACAGTTTGGATCTGCCTCTTTTTCCCTAAGCCTGGCTAATTCGTCTTCCTCTCTTAGGAGTCACCTTCTCCAAGAAGCCTTTTATGATATTTTAGATGGGGTCAGAGTATTCTGGCTCTCACACTGCCTGGACTTCCCCCATCTGGGCTCCACTCACTCTGTCTGGCCATTTCTTGGTAACTTGTCTGCTCTTCCTCTGTCAGCTCCTAGAGAGAAATCATATCCATGGAGTTGAGTGCAGAGCTTAGCATATATTAGGTGCTTAACAAATAATGTTGAAGGTTGGAATAAATTATCTTGTTTAATCCTTAAGTAAGTCTGAGTCAGGCATTCTTGTGTTATTGCTATTATCCTTATTTTACAGGCAAGAAAACTGAGGCCTAGTAGCAGTGCTGGGATTGTCTGATCCTAAGGCTAACCCTTTCTCAATAACCCATCTGAGAGCATACCTCTTTCTCCTGCTCAGTCTCCTTCAATCAGGGACCCTCTGTTTCTGCTCAGGGAGGTCCTTGACCCCTGCCTCAAACTCTAGCACCCAGTGAGTGCTAATCTATGTGTATGAATGACTGTGAAAGGCAAGGCAGCAGTCAGGATTTTTTCTTTGACCTAGGCAGGTAGGCATAGTGAGCATCTGGGGAGCAAGAGGTCGGATGAGGGGAACTGTGATCCCCAGGCCCGAGAGCAGCTCTGAGAAGTCATGCATCATGGGAGTGTCTCAGGTCCTAGATGGAGACAGCTGTGGAAGGTGATCAAATGTAGCAACCCAGATGCCTTTCATCCTAAGGCACTATGCCACTTGGGGCCAAGTTCCTAACCAGGCCATCGCAGCCTCGCAGGAATCTGAGACACAAAGACAGATGATCCTGTCTGCCTTCTCCCCATCCTGTGTTAGGCACTGAGAACAAGGACAAAGAAATCAGGGCACAGGCAGTTTGAGGTGAGACAGGACAAGGACAGCTTTGCGCAAGAAGCCCTGGCCTAACCCTGGCCTCAATCCGCTGCAGGAGATGGACCGCAGAAGGAAAGTTAAATGGGTTTTGACTGATGTGTCCATTTCAACTGGTTGCCAAGGCTCCCTGGAGCTGTGTTGAGAAGGATTCTGAGCTGTATCCCTCCAGGCCCAACAGGAAGTGTTGTGATCAGTTAGCAACATCTACCTCAAGCACAGAGGTGGGTACGGGAACCCACATCCAGATTTGCCACCCTCTCACCTCTCTGAGGCTTTCAGCACAGAGTAGAGGTTAAATACAGGTTTGTGGGTTCTTGTTGATTATTAATTTCTTTTTATTTATTAATTTTAGAGAGGAGACACAGAGTGAGAGAGAGAGAGAGAGAGAGAGAGAGAGAGAAAGAGAGAGAGAAAGGGGGGAGGAGCTGGAAGCATCAACTCCCATATATGCTTTGACCAGACCAGTGCAGGGTTTTGAACTGGCGACCTCAGTGTTCCCAGGTCGACGCTTTATCCACTGCGCCACCACAGGTCAGGCTCTTGTTGATTATTAACGAGATAAGTGCAGAAGTCATTTGGAGTTTCCATTTGTGGAGATGAGAAATATGAATATGTGGCTTTTTTACTATGATAATCTGCAAAAGCCAGAAAGAGAATGGGTGGAAAGAATGGGAGAGAAGGCCAGCCAGCCAGTGAGAAGTGAGATGCTTGTAAGAACCTTCTGGTAGTGTAGACTGAGCCCCTGAGTCCAGGGGCAAGGGCAGCCACAGCTTGGCCCTCACCAGTCAGCAGGAGCCAGGAGTTTTCCGAGGCAAATTCCACAGACAAATTTTGGCAGAGGCCCAGGCGGTGGCGCCCTGTGTCACAGAAGGCTGGGCCCAAACCTTCAATGCCCAGCAAATTCAGATATTCTTACTGGGCCCAGGGCAGTGCAAGGGGCACAGAAGAATCCTGGGTGGAGTTCTCGCACAAGCCCCTCCCCTCACACAGCTTCTGTGCAGGGGAGAATCTTGTGGGGAACAGAGCAGGCAGGGACAGGCAGGGTGCTCCTCCTGGACTGAGGAAATCTAGGCAGACCATGGAGGAGGTGGCAGGGCTGAGAGGTCTGAGGGGCAGCCAGATGTCATGTCTCTGCCCAGCCTCTCACTGCCCCTTGGACACCCAGCTGGTAAGGCCACACAGGCAGGGTCTGCACAAGCTTTGGCAGCTGGGTAACAAGCCTCCAGAAGGGGAGTTCTGTCCTTCCCCTTCCAGTTGCCAACACCTCATACCCATCACTGTCTGACTCCACCCAGGCCAGTTACCAACTGTCCCACCCTTGCTCCTGCCTTTAGGAGTAGGATGGCCTAGTGACAGTGAACTCTGGCCTGAAATTCATAGCAGTCTGCACTGTGAGGCTCAGTTTGGCCACCACCAAGCCATGTGACAACAGGCATGTCATTTGGTCACTCACCCTTGGCTCAGTTTCTCTTCCTATAAAATAGAGCTAATGATGGTGTCCACATTATAGGGCTTTGTAGGAAGTTTGTGAGTTAATGAACATCAAGTGTTAGCTCAGGGCCTGCTAGGCAGTGAGTACTTGATATATGGGGGCTAGAATTACTGTCATAATGATTCTAATCTGAGACCAAGTTCATGTGCTCTACATCCTATGTATGGTCCAGATTCCACCCAGACTCCCAAGACTCCTTCTAAGATTCATAGGCATGTAGGCTGCGGAGGACCCAGGAGCTGGCTCTGAATCAAAGGCCTGGAGCAAAGCAAGATGAGGAGAGCAGGGGCTCCCTGCAGCCCTATGGATCCCGGGCCCACCGAGCTCTGGGCTGTGGGCAGAGTCGGCCAACCCAGGCCACCTATAATTACCTTCCAGCAGAACTCTGTGGCACTGGGTGGAGGCAGCAATTGTCAGGTTTTATTTTGATACCCAGACAGTACCCTTGGGCAGCCCCACACCAGCTGGCCGCTGCCAGATATGAATAAAGATTGAGTTCTTTGGGGAGAAGGCCCTCCCCAGCAGGTTGACCTCTGAGTACATGGTCCAAGGGTTAAGGATCCCATGTCTCCACGGACCAACCTCTGCCCGGCACTGGGGCAAAGGCTGCCCTTGGGAGCTTGGGGCAGCTGGAAAAGCTTATGGGGAGTACACCAGAGCTTCTTGGGCACAGTGTGGAGCTGGAATATGAAGCAGGTAGGAGGACCCAGGAGACCCAGAGTGGGCTCTCTGACTTTGTCTTCTTCCCGTATGCCCCCTTCCTTTTTCCCCTCAGCCATCCAGGACTTGGTCTTATGTAAGAAGATGCTGGAATGACTTTCACCAGGATGGCTTAGAGAGAGGGTGCCTCAAGGGCAAACTCTGAGCCTGAGCCATCTCTGGAGGCCACGTACCCTTGTTTGCTCGAGCCTGGCCCTCCTCTTGCCCTCCCAGTGACCTTGCATTCTCACCCAGGCTTCTTACACAAGAGTGCATGCACATACAATACTTGCACACTCGCTTATGCCAGCGACTACAAGGTGATGATGGAGGAAGTGATCATGATTTTCCACCGCAAACTCCCCCATCTTGAAGCAAGGAGAAGGGAGGAGGACTTTGGGAGTCTGCCTCCAGGTGGGGAGAGAATCCTGTATGCATTTATGTGCATATGAACACTCTCAGGCATTAGCACAAGTCGGTCTGCCGCCAAGTTACTTAATCATGTGCTGCTGATCCCAATGCTTTTGGAAACATCACCACCTACTGCATCTGACTCCTCAGAGCAGAGCTAGGTATCTCTGGGTACCTAGAGGGGCATGGAGAGCACAGTCTGCCAGTGCCCCAGGGTAGTGCAGTGCAAGGAGCCCAGAGGCTCAGGCCAACCCCAGCCAGCTTGACTTCCATAAAGCTGGCGCTCCCCTATCTTTGCTCCATGAAGGCCCAGGATGCTGGGGAAGCCAGTACACATGCAGTTGACAGATGCTATTGAGCATTGTCTCTGGGCACAGTGGTGCCACATGGGAAAGCTCGTCTTTACTAAGTGCCTACAGTGTAACTGGCCCTCACAGGGTGGGGGCTGTGTGTGTGGTGGCACAGGGAGTGATCAGGAGGAAAGGACATGGCCCTTAGGGGGTGACCCTACAGCTAGGGAAGGAACAAAGACATATAAGAAAGGCCTCAAAGAGGACACATGGCCAGAACAATGGCATCGGGGAGCCTGGAGACCTATAGGCAAAAATTCCAGAATCTACAGTGAAGAAAAATTCCAGAATCTACAAAGACCATCTTTGAGGTGGTCTGGAAGCCCCTTACATGCGCCCACGCTCTCACCCAGGAGTCTGCTTGTCAGTGTCCCTGCAGCCCAGCATTAGGGCTGAACCATCAAGCTCACAGAAGGGCAAAGACTGGTGAAGTTGCCCTGGACTCACAACCCTGTGTACCCTCTCATGTGGGCAAACCTTGTGCTCACAGAGCAGGCTGTAATCAGCCCCAGGCACAGCCTTGGGGAGGAAGCTAGGTATGTGGGCAAGCAGAGGTTTCTGACTCTGCGTCTGCACTCCTACACTGCCTGTCCAATTAGTTCCAGGAAACCCAGGCAGCATTAATATGCAGAATAAAGTCATGCCTTCATTTATCCACTTTTTAAAGCTGCTTGTTGCAGTTATTCCTGCCTCCAGGCTTCTTTTCTTGCTGTTCATCTGCCTAGAATGCCTGTTCTCCTTATCTTTTCCTCTCCAGTTTCTGCCTGAAAAACTCCCTTTCCAAGGCTTCATTTTCTTTCTTCATCACAGGTCCAAAGGCAGGTCGAAGCCTTTGCATCACATCCAAGTCAACTGAGAACATGAATCCCTGCTGGTCTCTGGGGTCCCTGTGCACCCCATGTTTCATCACCACAGGTTTACCTTGCTGTTCCCTAGAATTGTCCTTGGATGCAGTAAGTTCATCAGCTCTAAGTCTTTGCTCTGGCTGTTCCTTCTGCCTGGAGTACTTTCTCTGCCTTCCCACCACTGCCCAAAAAGGAATTGCTTGTCCTTTCTGGCCCAGGCCAGGGCCACCTTTGCAATGAGGCTTCCCTTTTTCCTCAGCTCTAGTACAGGGCCTAGCACACAGCACATGCTGGTTAAATGCTTGCAGGAGGGAAAGAACAATGGATTTCTATTCTTGGCTCTGTTGGAGTCTATGGCTGGTAATCATGAGCAAGTCACTTTGCCTCTTGAGAACTTAGTCTCCCACCTCTACAATGGTGAGGTAGGTGAGATGGTTGGAGCCTTAGATTTTATTCAGAGGACTTCAGGCCATGTGAACTTCCTTGTCCCATCCCCAAACATACCCTGATAGTAACAAAGTTAAGTCATATAACAGAAATAGCAGTGATCTATTGAGAGCTCACTCTGATGCAGGGACTGTACTTGCCCTTTCTCTTGTCTGCATTCTCTGAGCCTCTAGGGGCTACAAATAGCCCCATTTATACACAAGGGAGTTAAAGCCAGAGATGGGAAGTGACTTGCTCAAGGTCACACACAGCTGAGCAGCTGAGTTCCCTGCAAGTAGACCAGCCCCCAGTGGCCTCAGGGGACTCTTAACTTCAGGCCAGGGCCTCCTGAGATGGCTGCCCTCCAACACACTTGTAGGAATAGGCTTTTTGCTAATGCTTGCTCCTGACTCTCAGGAGGCTCAGGCTGAGGGTCCTGGGTTGCCCTGCGGGTCAGGGACCCCCAGCCATGTGGAGGGAAAGAGGGAGCCCCAGAGGGCAGGCACTTGGGCATGTAGCAGTAAGGAGGCTATAACCTAGCATCCCTGCCTATCCAAAGAAAACAGGTACCTGGCCTTCCAAATCATACTGGACTCTATCCCCTCTCCTGGTAGATATAAGAGCCAAAGTCCAGTCTGCAATCTGGGCCTAGCCCAAGCAAGATTTGCAAAACATCTGCCCCTGTTCTGGTTTTGGAGAAGTTGTCCTGACCATGCCCCTGCCAGAAGTGACTGGCAGGCAGCCAAGCCAACCCCTACTACATCCATCCTTCATTTAGGGAAAAGTCCAGGGACCCCCTGCAGGACATGCAAACAAGCCATGCTCTGGACTACTGAATCAGTCTCCAACAATCTATGTGGCCTCATTCAGAGATTCCCCTGAGTCTCAGTTTCCTCATCTGTGGGATGAGATCAGAATACCTGTTCTCCTTGGGTGGAGATCACCAGAGAGCAAGTAGCGGGCGCTCCATGGTGCTTAGGGAAGCTCTTGGCCAAGAGGTAAAGAAAAGAGTGTGTCTAGGTGTTATTGCAGGGCCTGATCCTTGCACCCCTCAGAGCAGCCCACTCCCGTCCACACTCCCATCAGATCCTCCAGTATACCTGAAAGGGAGGGAGACATGGGATAGGGAAGGTGGTAGGCCTCCTCTTCCTTACTCAGTCAGTTAATCCTTGTGACCACGCAGAGTTGGCTCTCTGATTCCTTCCATCATGTTTCTGAGGAGCAGAGCTACCTGCACGGGGTTACACAGCCAATGAGAATGAGCTGGGAGGGTGTAAAGCCAGTAGTCGAGGCCACCATCACAGCAGCCCGACCCACGCAGGTTCTCATTAGATTCGAACAGTCGGTAATGAAACACAGGAGCCACGAACTGGTGAGCCATCAGCTTTAATTCTAGCTTGCACCCGGCGGGCAAGCAAAAATACACACTGGGCTCCAAAACCCATACATTCAGTGCTCACAAAGCTACTGACTTATCCGAGTTTCCTAGAATCAAAGCTTTCTAGCTCACCAGACTTATTCACCTCTGTTCCCCATCTCCTCCTGCACAAACTCTTAACAAACTGGCTTCTTCCTCAGCACTCTGCCATCTTGGCTACTTCTCCTCCACATGGCCTTAATCTGCTCTCCTCTCTAATATCAACCTCAGGAACTCAGGAACAGAGAGAGAGAGAGAGATCAAGCTACTCGTCTCTCCCCTTTTATAGCATAGACTCAAAACCTGTAATCCAATTATACAAACAAGTAAGTCTCTGATACAAAGTCACCCATCTGAGGCATAATGGGATTCCTCCCTACATCACCACCCTACATCATCCAATCAGTCAAGGGTGTGGAGAAGAGCTTACTCTTAAACTAAGCCTTAGGCTATAACGACCCGGCCTGCCCACAGCCTGTTCCAGAACACACATTAATATCAACGAACTTCCATGTGGGCAGCGCCATCTTTAACAAAGTGAGCATAATATATTTTATCTGCCGAACAGAGGGGAACCCTGCAATCTGGGGCCCAGGCTAAGTCATTAGGCATCCTACCTCTGAAGCCACCAGGTTTTTTCCCTGAAAGCTTGGAAGCTGCAGCCTCACACAGCCCTGAGGGCCACCTGACCTTCTGAATGGCCTTGGGCAATTGACCTTGTTTCTCTGAGCCTCACTTTTCCTCACCTATAAATTAACCCTTTGAGTAGTGAATTTTTTTCATGCTTGCTGACCCTCGGGGAGTGAGGTTTTTTTTTTCAACAAATGAAATTAGTTCCAGTTCCAGTTTTATTAACTTAAAATCATGTTTGTTTGATAACCAATTTATGGAAACAAGAAGAACATACATTTGCCCTTTTTTAATGTTGCCTTACACATTTTTAAAATGTGTACTCTGGATGGTCAGGAGGCACGAGGACGTATGTGAACGTTCATACCACTCAAAGGGTTAAGGCTGCCCTTACTTTCAATGCTGCCCCAGCTTTAGACAGGCTCAGCCTGAACTTGGCGGGAGCCAGTAAACATCCTAGTGATAACAATATGTACCATTCCGTCCCCACCCTTGTGTAGCTGAAGTGGTCAAAGCCTGGAGGGGCGGGGACCTGCCAGGATCCTGCAGCAAGTCAGAGGTATGGCAGGGTGAAACTCTAGCCTTGTGCGCACCCAGGTATCTTCTTGGGTCTGTTCATTGGGGACCTGTATAAGCCCCGACTCTGCTACCACCTCCATCCCTGACATGAACTCACTACTTGAGTGCACTCAGGCTCACCCCAGCCCAGTGGTTAGAACTTTCCCAGAAGCTTCACCTCATGCCTACCTCCCATCAGACAAAACCCAGGGTGCCAGGCCTACCCCAGCTGCTAGGGTTCCCTCAAAGCTGGACTTAGCTAGGGGACCTGAACCAGCCGAGAAGCCCAAGTGTCCAAGAACCCAAGCTCTGGAAGCCCCCGGGAGGCAGATGTGGGGAACAGTTGGTGGTGCCAGCTGCCAGGGGAGGCCCTTTAGGCAGGTGGGATAGGGCTATAGGAGACATTCTGAGGCCCCCTGGCTGTCCCATCCTCACTTCTTCCTGATCATCCTATTCTCTCTTCTTCAGAGAACTGAAGGCTGAGGTGGGACATTGGGCTGGGACTTGGCAGCTAGACAGAAATGGGTGAGATGGCAGAGGGATCATTCCTCAAGCCCTGGGTCTGGGCATTACTGTTCCCCAGGACAGAGGGCCCACTCTACCCTGAGATCTACCTAACCCGTTACAAGGGCTGAGGGAAAGGCTTTATATAGGAGGTGGTAACTAAGCTACCTGAAGATATACAAACACCACCCATACATACACTGAGGACTGAGGAGTTAGCTAGGGATGATGTTCCAAGCAAAGGGAACAGCATCGGCAAATGCCCAGAGGTGAGAGACTGCAGGATGTAATCTGGCGGGAACTGAAAGAAGCTCCTCTCCCTGGAGCTGGGGGACTCCTGGTGCAGAGGCTAAGCCATACTGGACCTGATGGCCATGCAGACTTTTTATCCTTTATTCCGAGAGAACCACAATCTGCTTAAGGGTTGGGAGAGACCAGTCCTTGACATTTTATATTTAATTTTTTTTTAATATTTATTTTTTTATTTTATTCATTTTAGAGAGGAGACATAGAATGAAAGAGAGAGAGAGAGAGAGAAAGAGAGAGAAAGGGGGGAGGAGCTGGAAGCATCAACTCCCATATGTGCCTTGACCAGACCAGTGCAGGGTTTTGAACTGGCGACCTTAGTGTTCCCAGGTCGATGTTTTATCCACTGCGCCACCATAGGTCAGGCAGTCCTTGACACTTTAAAAGGATTGGGTCGCTTCTGTGAATAAAAAGAATTACAGTATTAGGGATGTGGTGGTGGGGTCCTGAGTAGAAGAGACTGCAGATGGCCAGACAAGATACACCAGTGACCCAGGCCAGGGTGGTCGCAGTGGGGACAAATGACTGGAGAAGTCAGAATGGGGAGACTAAGGCACTGAGGGGACAAAGACCTGTACAAGCTTCCACAGTGACGTAGGGCCTGGTTGGGGTGTGGGAAGTTGAGTATGGGGATCAGGGCAGAATCTTCCCTGATACTTGGAGCAAAGCTTCTGCTTGAGGGAAGAACAGTTCCTTTTCCTTCATTTGTACCATGACTGTGCCCCCAAAGCACTCCCTACAGTGGCTATGGTTAGACTGCCACCTACCTTCTTGAAAGCCTGGGGGTGTTGGAGGTTTCCTTGGGGCCTTCTCCTCTAGATTCCAGTGGCTTCATGTGGGCAGTGGTAAGGAAGAGGCTTGATGAACAGTAGGGAGGACTGGGCATTTCTGCCACCCCCTTCTCTCTAGCAACTCCCCCATGCATATATACCAGCTGGCACTTAGGTGCATACATGAGAATCCAAAGTTGGATTCCACAGAATGCTTCCACTGCAGTCCCTATGGCTCCACACTCAAACCCGCTCACACTTCCCCCAAGGTCCCTCTTCAACCTTCCAGCTTTTCTTCCGAAAGAGATGTCTCTAAGGCTAGGAGGGGCCCACACACAGGGAGCTAACCTCCTGCCCCAGAGGATGGACAAGTGTGGCCGCAGTGCAACATGATGGAACTAGAGCAGACATCGCATGAACATCTCAGGCTTCCAGCGTGTGGAACCCAAGGTCCAGTTGAAAGTCAAGTTTATCTTCTTTGCAAAACCCCTAAGCAGGGTCCCAAATCTTCCCCATACCTGGCAGTTCCTGTGATCCTGGACACAGCAGTACCTAAAGCTGGGGAAGTCTGTGGAGCTGATTCAGCTGGCCTGAGTCCTCACCCTACTGGCCTAGAATAGGGATGTAAAAGACCCCACAAGGGGCCAAGGAAGGCTTAGCTTGTTTGTTTGATAACCAATTTATGGAAACAAGAAGAACATACATTTGCCCTTTTTTAATGTTGCCTTACACATTTTTGTAGAACTTTGACCTAAGTTCTATACACTATCCAGAAATTCCAGCCTTCTTCCTCTCATCCCTCCACTGCCTTGGGATAACTGCTCCATACCCAAAAGCCCTGAGGGGCTGGCCTGGGAACTGGCTGTGTTTCCGACCCCCATTCCTGCTATCCAGACCTGCCCAGCAGCCTGGCTGCCTGCCTAGATGTTGTGGCCATCTTGGCCACAGACTGTAGCCGCTGAAGTCTGTGGGCAGAGGCAGGACCCAGGCGTGTGAAGGTGGTGCTGTGGACAATAGCCTGAGGGTGAGACTCAGCTCCCTAGGGAGGCTCCTCCCCTGACAACCTCTGCTTTTGCCCACCACAGCCTGCTGGGCATTGGGGAGGAGGCATGTCTCTACCAAGGGAGCTTACAGTCTGAGGAAGATGGACATAAACAGCCAAGCCACCCATTTCTAGAGCTGAACACAGGGCTGGGCCCACTGCACCCAATTCAATCCATCCTCAAAGCAGACCCAAGGAGTGAGGATTTTATAGATGAGGAGACTGAGGTTCAGAGAGGGCTGGCACCTTGTTCAAGGTCACACAGCCAGTTAGTGTGGAGGTCTTTTCCACTCTAGAGCCTCTGTACCATGTGGTCAGTACCTCAAGAGAGGACAGTGTGAGTGGGGGTGAGGCTGAGTTGAGGGGAGGGCTCATAGGAAGCAGAGGGCCCCTTGCTTAGGGGAAGGTATCTGGAAGGCTCCCTAGAGAAGAATCTTTGGCATGGGGCTCTGTTAGACGACTAAGAGCTTGAAGGAAAGGCATTCCAGGATCAACTCTCAGCCTGAGCAGAGGCAGGAGCCTTGATGAGCAGTGTATGGGAGGTGGGTTAGCAGGGGTATCCTGTTGCCCCAGGGCCTTTCATACCCCTGGAGGACCTGGGCCAGAGGGTGCTGGTTATATGGGCACCTCACTCAGGCTCTGCTGGTCCTACTGGCTCAACCACTTCTCACTAGGCACTGCCCACAGCCCCTGCTCACAGTCTTGCCAAGATTTTTGTTGGCAAACCCTGGGTGAAGTCTTGGAAAGGAGCCTACAGTCTTCCCATTCTGGTCCTGGGGCAAAGTGATTAAGGGGTCCTGAGCCCCAGACTACTCTGCGATCTCCTTCAGAAAGTCTGCCCTCCAACAGAACAGTTTCTAAGATGCACTGACAGTGTGGAGGGTTGATCGGTGTGGGGAGATTAAATTATTTGTGCAACTTTGGGAGATTTCTACTCTCCTCTGTAAACGTGTCTTTGTTTTCCTTATTTGCCCCCCCCCCCCCCCCAGTCAATATGTGTCATTACTCTTCTAGGTTTCTGTAACTCTTCCTCTCCATTCTCATCCCGCATCCAGGTCCCTGTCCTCACAGTTTTCTCAGAGGTTGCCAGGTAGGGGACTGGCTGCGATTCCTTGTGCGACACCCACACCCAGGCCCTCGGTTGCGCCATTCATGAAATGGGCGTGCGCAAGTCTCCCTAACTTTCCAGGACGGAGCCCACAGCGGGGAAGGGTGAGGAGGAGAGCGCGCCACCCTGCGCCCCAGTCCAGGTGCCGGCGCCAGTTTGGCCTCCAGGTGGCTGCCCAACCCCGGAATAGAGCCGGGTCTTTTATAGCCGGGCTCCCGTCACGCGACTGGGCGGGGCCTTCGCCCCCGGGCAGAGGCGGGCGCGGTGCACCGGAGCCGGCCAGTGTCCGAGCTCAGGCTACCGGCCCGCGGGGGCAGGGATGGGTGTGTGTGCGCGGCACCGCGGCCGCTGGTGTGCCTGCGGTTCTTCCCCGCCCTCCCGACCTTTAGGAGCCGCCTCCAGCTTAGCCCCACCCCTACCCCTCTCGTTTCCTAACGGCCAAGCTGGGCTTGGTGAGCTGCCGGCTCCAGAGGAAGATTGAGGCTTGCTCACGAGAGACCTCCGCGTCCTGTGGGTGACTGAGCCTCTCTGCTCCCAGGTGTCCGACCTGGCGTGAGATCTGATATATCAGAACAGAGCGGGGCTGTTGCTTGGGGGCTCTTCTGGGTCTGTGTGTGAGGGAATAGTTGTCGCTCAGTGCTGACCCTGACAACACCAGCAACCCAAAATGATCCCCCCTACACACCCCTTCTTAGGGGGCCGGGAGAGGGGTTGTGCGTGGTCATTGTAGGACTGAGGTAGTCCAGCGGCTGCATAACCCCGTGAGAGCCACAGGAAAGCCCTGTGCCCTGCACTCCCAGAGAGCACCTTCCCCTTGTGTACCCCAAGTATTTCTCAAGTTTCACCCGAACACAAATGTACTGAGGACAGAACTTGTGGACTATTAGCTGGGCCTCAACAACTCTGGTGGTTAACACCAACATAGATTGAGCCTTGTGCCCAGTGCTTTATGAATGTGATCTCTGCCAGCCTCACAACACCCATCAGGCCAATATTACTGTTATCTCTATTCCACAGATGAGAAAGCTGAAATACAGTTAAGTCACAGGTCCAGGACAGAGCTGGGATGTGAACCTGGACCTTGTAGCCACCTGGCCCGACACTTTCCTACCATGTGGCACTGCCTTTACTTGCCCCTACCCAGTGCCTGAGGCTGAAACCCTCGCTCATGACCATCTTGGTGGCCTAAGGCATACCGGTAGGTTGGACCATGTCCTAAGTGTCTTTCTTACTTGCTCTATCCCCAGTGGGGCCCCCTACGGCTCTGCCATCCCAGCAGTTGCCCAGGCACACGGCCTAGGCCTCCCACTCCAGAGACAAGAGCTCCATTCTCGCCTGACCTGTGGTGGTGCTGTGGATAAAGCGTTGACCTGGCATGCTGAGGTCGCTGCTTCAAAACCCCAGACTTGCCTAGTCAAGTCATATATGAGAAACAACTATGAGTTGATGTGCTTTCTACTCCTCCCCCTTCCCTCACCTTTCTCTCTCTCTCTCCTCTCTCTAAAATCAATAAGTAAAACATTAAAAAAGAAAGAGAGAGAGAGAACCTACTCTCCCTTGGCTAGGCCAGCCCTCTGGGTGTGATAAGGATGGCACTGGCAGTCAAAGCTTCAGGGAAAGGGCAGGGATGGTGATACAGAGAAGCAGAAACAGAATGGGAGTGAGAGGAGAGAGGGCAGGACAAGGACCACTCTTCACAGACATCTAGTGGGGGACCCCATCCTGCTTGGAGCTGGGTGTGTTCCAGGGACAGAGGGAGGTCTAGGCCTTTTCCTGTTTGCTTGGCTGAGTCCTGGATTTCCTGTGGAGGGGTCTGGGAACCCCCAGGTTTATGACCTCTGAGTGGGGTAGGAGGTTTCAGGGGTCAGGTTGGCCCTTCTTTGAACAAACCCTCCAGCGAGCCTGCAGAGGAACAGCTGTGGGAGAATGCTAGGGATAGGAGTCTGGACACTGCCCAGGGCTACCCGTGATGGCCCATTTCCTTGGCTGCAAACATGGAGGAGAAAGGGAAAGTACCACTTCTGGCTGCTGTAAGCTCAGCTCTGCTTGGAGAGTTATGTCCCATGTCACAAGAGGCTATCGAGGGCTCTTCTAAGGCTGACAACCTGTGACTCAGTCAGGTGCCATATCTGTATCTCTGACCAATGTGAGCTGAGCTGAGCCTTCACCATGTGTCCACCCTGGCTGAGGCTTGAGTCTCCACACACATCATCTCACCTAACCCTTTCTCAACCCTGGCATGGGCCTGTCATCAGCCCCTTTCATAAATGAGGACTCGGGATCAGAGAGGTGTGGTCACCTGCTCAGGGTCACACAATTAGCATGTGACATAGCCAAGGCTTGCTCCCAGGATTTAGCAGGCCCTTCTAAGTTTGGGTACAGGAAGGTTATGGGGACACGGAAGTAAATTTATCTGAACCCTGCACTGATATACCCAGTGTGGCACACAGGAGCAGTTTCATCATGCAGAGTAGCCCCAGACAAGTTTGGCCTGGAACCCCTGGCTCCCACAAAAGCCTGTCTCAGGAGGAAAACCCACCTGCATCCCTCTCTGTCCTGGCCACAGTGTGGCCTGCATAATCCTGAGGGCCAGGAAAGTGCTTCTTGATGTTTAATCTGACTTCTTGCTCTTGTAACACCAGCCCCATTCTAAAATAGCGGTTCTCAATAAGGGGTGAATTTTGGCTCTCAGTGGACATTTGGCACTATCTGGAGACATTTCTATTTGTCACAGCTTGAGGGAGGGGGGTGCTACTAGTGTCCAGTGGGTGGAGGCCAGCAATGCTGTTGCCCAGGACAGCCCCCACGACAAAGAATTACAATGCTGAGACTGAGAATCTCTGAAGTAAAACATGGGCTTTGGAGCCAGACAGACATTGATTTGAATCCTGCCTCTGCCAATTTACTAGTTGTGTACCCTTCACCAAAAGACTTTACCAGTCTTTGATGATGCTCAATTTGCCCATCACCAAAAGTGACACCAATAGTGTCCTTAGTCTTAAGGGAACTTGAGGACTAAAGAGATTGCATATTCAGTATCCAACACAGAGCCTGGCACTGGGGAAGCTGTCAGTGGTAGCCATTATTCTTATTTTTCATTTTCCAAAGTGAACCTAGGGTAGGAGAGCAAAAGTCTGGTGGCTGGATGTGCAGCTCCCACCAGGGGTGAGCCTACTGTTGATATCAAGGTTTGACCACTGTGGACCTAGAGGGAGGAGCCAAATAGGAAATGAGATCCTAGATGGGCAAAGGTCACTTGAAGCTCACCTTGCTTACTCTTCTCAGGTAAACCATGGGGTTGGGGATCAGGACACAAAACACACTAATGAATACATATAGAATAAGGTCCCTTAGCTCAGGGAAGATCCATGGATTCACAACTGGGCTCAGGGAGGAGTGGCATTTCAGTGAACATAACCAAGACAGGTAGAGATATGGGGGTGGGGGGTAGGAGATGGCATCCTAGCCCTGGAAACAGCATTCAAAATTCTGGTTGGAAGGAGTAAAGCATAAGACCTATTTCCCAAATGATAGTCCAGTGAGGCCAGAGGGGTCTGTTTGGTAAAAAGAGCTTACCCCAATGGGATGGGGGTCAGGCATATGGGCTGCAAACCTGAACATTAACCATTTTCAAACTAGGTCCTCCTTCCCAGGGATACCTCTTTCCCAATACACCAGGGACCCCTTCTCTCTGTAGTGGGAAGGGTCTTTGCAATTTTTCTCTTTGCAGCTCAGACCCCCCCCCCCCCCCACACACACACTTAAAACAGAATTTCAGGATCCACATCTCTGCTAAGGGTCTCCATCCCTGGGGGTCACACTGGACATTCCTCCACCCCCATCCTCACAGCCTTATAAGTACCCTTCTTACCACCCCAGGATCTTCCTAGCTAAGCAATGTGACAGCCATTCTGCCCTCATCGAGCCCCTCCCTTCTCCTGCCTCTTTGCCTCATCCATCCCCGCAGAAGCCCATTCCATTGTAACAGCTGCCACCAACTGCTCCTTGAGAAAACCAAAGTCCTAGCCATGGCCTGTCTCTGCTGAGGCCCCCTTCATCAGCTCAGGCCTCCTCAGAATTGCCTCCCATTTTTATTCCTTAGGTTTCAACTAAAAAGAGCTGTCTGGACTCTCCTTATCTCCTCCAGGAACCCACTTCTTTGCCTCTGGAAAGTGACATTTCTTTTGGAGTATATAGCCAACGTCTTAGCTTTCTGAGCTTTGGGGCCCCGCAAATAGACTCCTGGGCCCCCACTCCTTCCTTAGACTTCAGCCCAAGGAATACTTAGTGAATGAATGAATGAATTATGCCTGGCCGCCACACGATCCAAGCCTGGGAAGGAAGCTTAGGCGCTGCCAGGGGCCGCGGAGAGCACTGGAAAGCCCGGCCAGGAGAGCGGACAACCCTGGGATCGGGGTAGGGGCTGCTCTCAGAATTACCTGACAAGCAGCGGCAGGCCAGTTAGAACCTCCTGCCCTGGAGTCTTCCCATCTCATCTAAGGGCAGGGCTGAGACTATCCAGCTTGGAGGCCGACACTGAGCCCGGCCGCGTCCGCACTCCAGCCAACAGGAAGAGAAAGAGAGAGGCCATGCGAGGCGGGCCAGCTGGCTGGTGGGGAGTCCCAAGCGTGGGTGCCAGGATCAGGGGAACCCCGGTCGGGTGAGTCGAGCTAGGAGAGGGGCAGCGCCCCCCTTGCCCGAGCCTCAGCGTTCTCAGAAAAATGGGGCCCCTTCTAAGGGTTGGTGCACGCACTGATGGGGGCGAGGGACGAGGTGTGCTTAAGGGAAGAGAGGCCCAGATGCTGAGTGACCCGCGCAGAGAGGCGAAGGCGCGGGACCCCAGGCTCTGGGCGGACGGAGGCGGGGTTTTCGAGGGGCAGGCCCTAAGCGGGGGCGGGGCCGGGCCGGCACCTGGGTGAGGTTGCGCCGCCCCGCCCCTTTGCACTTCCGTGTGCAGCGGCGCGGGAGTAGGGGGTGGCTTCTCTGGGGTCCCTGAAGCGACCGCCAGCAACCGCCCGCGGCGCGGAGGCCCGGAGGTACTTCATTGGCCGCCTGACCCGTCCGGGTCGGGGTCCCGCAGACTCCTGTCAGCGCGCACGCCCAGGAGCCGCGCCGGGAGCGGGACCCCAGCCGCCGCGACCCCGGACGCCTGGCTGTGCGCCTGGAGGTGAGTGCGGGGCCCAGACGTGGGATCGGGGCTACCCCGAGGGCGCGCCGCCCCTCCCTTATCCCTCCTCGCTCCCGTTTCCGAAACTGAGAAACTGCGCCGCGGCCAGATAAAGTCCTGCGGCGCTCCGGGACCGTCCGGTGCCTCGGCTCCCGAGTCTGTCTGTTGCTCCGTTCACCGTAGGGGAGGCCCTTTCGTCCGTCTGTGTGCTCCTGGCCCCTCTACACGCCTGTGTCCCCAGCTCCTCTGAGCGTCCGCCTGTCCCTCCCGAATCTCTGGGGCCCTTTCTCGGTCCATTTGTCCCCACCCCCTCTAGGTTCCCTCGTTTGCCTCTCCTTAGTCCCTGTCTGTCCTTCGCCTTTCGCTTGCCCCATCGCCCCACCCAACCACCTCCCACTGCCTCCTAGATACTGTTCTCCTCGAGCCGCGCCCCCGGCCCACGCTCGCCATCGCTAGCCTGCCCCGCCGCCTCTTCTACTGCGGGGCCCAGGCCAGGCCGCCCGCTGGGCCTCGCCTCCCGCCCCTGGGTCCCTGCCTGGCCCGCGCGGCGCCTCCTTCTTGCTCTCTCTCCTTCCAGTCTCGGCGTCTCTCGATCTCTCCATCTGTCTCCGGGCTGGGCGTGGCTCCAGTTTCCACCCCTCCTTCGGTCCCTGCCCTTTGGCTTCTGTGAGCCCCGTACCCTGGTGGCCCCTTCCAGGACCTCTCTGCCCCAGGCCTCTCCCCAATCCAGACGCCACGTCCTTGGGGGCCCAGCCAGGTGATGGGAGGTGGTGGAGAGAACCAGGGTGAAGAGGCAGGAGGTGGGCACGGACAGTATTGCTCCATTTACCCAAATCCCTCACTGAGCTCTTCACTTAAACCTGATCAGAAAGACTTGCTGAGAGTAGAGGGGTTTTCCCTCCACTTGTATGGATGGATCCTGTCTCCTTGATCTGATTCCTCTATATCTGGGCTTGTAGGTATATTGTGTGTCTGTGTCTGCTTGGGTGTTATCACTCTCTGGAACTTGCCCTTTTGTGTCCTTTTTCATATGTGTGGTTTGCCTGTGTGTGTGTGTGTGTGTGTGTGTGTGTGCGCGCGCGCGCGCGTGCGTGCGTGTGCTGTGTCTCAATGTGTTCTTTATCACCAGACTCCCCTCTAGGTGTTGGTGTGTATGTGTCTTTGTGTGCCCATGTGTGGATCTCTGTGTGACTGGGAGAGTCCTATATTTATGTTGCACATTGGGTATTTCATGGTGACCCACTAGCAATGAGTACATTCAAGCTTTTATTGTGGGAGCCCATAGTGTTAGGGTGCCAGCTTACCAGGCTCCCGTGTGAATGTGTCTATGTGAGTATGTATATGTATGTGTGTGTGCTCTCACATTGTTCTTTCTCTCTTTCTACCACTGAAGTCATTGTGATCAGGCTGACCTGGTCACCAAGGGAGGGGACTTGTCCCTTGGGTTTCCTTGTTCCTGCTGTGGACTGAGGTGGGGTGCGGTGGACAGGCCAGCAGAGGGCAGCGGGTGTGTGTGTGTGTGTGTGTGTGTGTGTGACATGGAGGTGTTTAGACAGCAGTATCTGGCTGTAGGGTGGTGTAAGGGATCTGGGGTGTGATAGGACTAGGGCTTGGGGTGAGAGTGGAGATGTGGGCTAATGACTGGTGGGAGACTCACAGTCTGACTGTATGAAACTGTGAGTATATGTACTAGGGGAGTAACTGCTTGTGGGGAACCGAGAGTGCTTAGGCGTGGGTGTCAGGGGCAGGAGGGGATGAAACAAGGTGTGTGGTGCCTGCACCCTGGGTGACAGTGCAGGGTGGGAAGGTGAGAGCCGTGTGTGTGTGTGTGTGTGTGTGTGTGTGTGTGTGAGAGTGTGAGGCTGTGAGGGTTTGGGTGTGCATGCAGCACATTCAAGCGTAGCCCTGGTCCCTGGGAGAGGAGGGAGGCTTCCTTCTCTCACCCTCCTCTACTCCCCCAAGTTGACAGATAGCAGATGGCAAAGCTTGGGGTTTGTAGTGTTGTGACCAACACCTTGGACTCTGGACCCAAGAAAGAAGGGCACAGAAATCACTATTAAGAGCAAAAGACTGGAGCTAGGCTTTTTTAAAGATGTTTCTTTATTTGCAGGAGGGAGAAAGTTGTTGTGAGGACTAGAGGTCCTGTGTCAAGTGTCTATTAGCACAACTTTGGCCCATAGTGAGAGCTCAGCACATGCTAAGTCTTATTTGGTGACCACTTAAAACCTTTTCCCAACTGTATGGTCCCAATGGGACTAATAAAAGCCTAGATAGTACCCCAACCCAATTTCTTGCTGATGATGTGTCTGTTGCCCCCCCCCCCCGCTCCGCCCATATTCTTGACCAGACTGCTTGTAGGAGAGAAGACAGCTGACTGAGCACCCACCAGCATCTAGTCCTTCCTGTTCATCCCACATGACAACTACCCCCCGCCCCAGTCTCAGTGGTAGTAGCGGGGGAGAGATCAGTGTGTGTGTTGGGGGGGGGGTGTTTATTTGGAGCTGTGACTACAGGTCATTGACACCATTTAGCTGGTGTAGCTAATTGGCGTTTAAATTAAAATTAGAAATAACTTAAAATACAGACAAAAAGATAAAGCCTAAAGATGCCTGAGGCCCCAGGGAATGGTAATAGGGGTCTTCAGCTGGAAGAGGGGCTCACATCTGCACATCTGGAGGGTCTTTTATGGAACCCTGGCCTAAAGAAAAAGTACTCAGGCACCAGGGTACCTTGCTGCCTTTGCCATTTCTTTCTTCAGGATCTCTATGGGCCTTTTGTTGTTGTTGTTGTTTTAGATTTTTTATTGATTTTAGAGAGAGGAGAAAGAGAGGGAAAGGCGGAGGGGAGGAAGAGTGGGAAGCAACAACTCATAGTTGCTTCTTGTAAGTGCCTTAACTGGGCAAGCCTGGCGTTTTGAACTGGCAATGGCAACCTCAGCATTCCAGGTTGATGCTTTATCTACTGTGCCACCACAGGTCAGGTGGGCCTCAATTTTATAGGTGTATATGAGAATTACCTCAACTAGAACATGTAAAACATGGAACAAAAAGTGTCAGTACTCATTTGGCACTCTCAATCTGAGTCCTGCACAGGAGCTGGCATGCCACATCATTGGAGCCTCCGAGCCACCTGGAAAGATGTATTCTCCCCATTTTCAGGATGACACAAACTAAGGCTCAGAGGGATTGTGATGGTAGCCGGTTGCACCCTCATTCTCACAGGTCACAGGGTAACCTCTTGCAGACAGGAGGATTAGGAACAGATTTCTTGCCGTTTCTGTATGTATACTGGAAAAATTGGGCCCAACACCCTATTTCACAGAAGAGAAAGTCAAGTTCAAAGACACCTGAAGTTTTAGAGTCAGACAAGGCTGAGCCATGCTTCTGTTGGTCATGCAGGGGAGAGCCTATTTGGTGAAGCTACCTGGCTTAGCTCTTTTCTCTTGTACCTGCCGGTCTGCAGGTAGTTGGCTCCGGTGAGGGCAGCAGGCCTGTTTCTGGTGGTTGTTGTGTGGTGGTTGTGGCAGCAGGAGCCAGGACTAAGGTCAAGGGGGAGCCCCTGGTAAGACTAGATCCTCTTGGACAGATAGACAGTGGATAGGGTGGACTTCCCCTCTGTGCTCCTCCCCTTCCGCCCTGGGACTTGGTTTAGGGGGGTGGGGCAGGGCACCTAGAGTCCTTGGTTTGACTGTGGGGCCTGGGTGCCCAGAAAGAGTAGCAGTTTGCCCTGCATATGAGTGCTCCCTCCCTGGAACTGACTGGCCCAGCAAAGGCTTTGACCTTAGAGCTCGGAGGCCTGGAGCCCAGCAGTGGTTTAGGATGAGGAATGGTGACAGTTTGCTGGTGGGTTAGAGAGAAGTTGGTTTGTGATCCCAGGGTTGAAGGTGGATGTATCAGCTTTTCCATGGTTGCTTATCTCTGCTTCAGGCTGTCCTCATCACACAGGGAAATTGAGGTTTGTCCGGGTCCTACAGTGGGTGGGACACTGAGCTAGGAGTGGAACAAATTCTTCCAGATCCTGAGCTCTCTTCTATACCCATTCCTACATTTTCTCAACCTCTCTGGAGCCAGATTCAAGGTGAGTTGGGCAGAGTTGCTAAGGAATATTGAAGAAGGCTGTAGTCTCTGAGGCCCCTCATAAAGCTAGAAACTCTTTTCTTTGGGGCAGCCTTGCCTCCTTCAGCCCTCAGTTGCCCGTTGCAACTGAAGACAACCCTGTGAGTTGCCCATTATTGGCATGTCCAGAGCCCAGTGAGCAGGATTCTGGGGGCATGGCAGGAGATGCTTCAGGCACAGACCTAGGGAGTGACAATGGGGAGGAGTGGTCTTGGGGATAAATAAACAAGTGGGCCTAACTGGGGGGAGGTGTGCATAGGTGGGAGTGGGAACTGACGAAAACAGGTTCTCCACTGGGTCTCTGTTTATTCAATCTCCCCGCATATCCAGTGGGGAAGAGGTAGAGTGCCCTTGGCTGGCTGGGGCTTACGCCACCGGAGTTCAGGGACCTATGCCCTTCCAGCACTGAGCCTTATTCCCTGTCAATTAATTAGCCTTAGAGCCAACTCAGTTTCAACTCTCAAATATCACCTACCTGGCCAGCATAGACGTATACTCACACGGGGATACAGAAACTGAGGCTGCACTTGACACCCATGCCCACAGACCCACAGGTGCCTGCACATGCACACGCACATACGCACATACATACACAGGTGTTGATGTGAACTCACCAACAGGCATGTTCAAACGTGCACTCAGATGCTCACCCAGTCACCATGCACTCAAATGCCTGCCCACACACACCACACTGTGCTCGTTCTGGGTCAGGAAGTGGGGGGTCCTTGGTTAAGGTCATAACCCAGCTTGTGTCTGGCACTGAGTGTGGTCTGAGATGTGGCTGGGACCACAGGTGCTTCAGGGGGCTGGGTCACAGTGGAAGGTGGGCTCTGCCCAGGCATCTACTACCTGTCCTACCCAGTCCTCCAGGCTGACCATGGCTTCTCACTGGAGATGGGGGAGCAAGCGTGGGGGGGAGGGGCCACGTCATCTGTGCTGGCACCGTTGGTGGCTGCTGCCACAGAGGAGGAAGTGGGCTGCTTGTGGTCACTGGGCCAAGGTGCTCACAGGCTAGTGGAGGTCCTGTTAGCGCTTCAGTCTCCCACAGTGTTCATGCCTCGTGGAAAGGGAGGACTGAAAGGCAGAAAGGGTACTTCTCCTTGGGCAGTCAGTTCCCTTGCCAAGGCCTGGGCCCAGGGGAGAGGCCATCTGTCCGAGGTGTTTCCGGAGGCTCACTTCCTCTGGGCTGCCCAGGAAGTGGTTTCAGTGTGGGACTGACTAGCCCTCCGTCTGTGGTTTGCCCTGCCTGGCCTTGCCTGCAAGGAGAGCAGCGTCTGGCCAGCGAATTAGGCCTACTGACCAGCGTCTGGCCAGTGAATTAGGCCTACTGACTGACTTTCCACTGCCCACACTGCCCAGACCTTGAAAGAGGTTCAGGGAGACCTCCACTGTGAAGCCCTCCACAGTCCCCATAAGCCTGGCTCCTGTCTTGCTCCAAACCAAGGCTCAGAACATTAGATCTGGCACAGCCCCCTTGTGGTGAGTGGCTACTGATGGGCTGCATCTCTGGGATGAAGCAGCTCTAAGCAGCTGTATGAATGAACCTGGGCAAGTGGCTTTAATGCCCAGTGCCTCAGTCGATCCCCCTTCCCCCCGCCCGCCAACAAAGAGAAAATGATAGCATCTACCTTTATGGGGTTGTGCCAGAAACAGTAATGTAGGCAAAATAGCTAGCCCTGTGCCTGGCACTTTCCTATTGTTAAAGTAGTAGAAAGTATAGTTATGCAAAGCACTTAGCACCTGGATTATGGTGACTTTTCAAAAAACAGCAAGTGGTACTGATGATGAGCTTGTTATCTCAAAGGGCCTGGGCACTGGCCCAGTGTCACAGGGCCTGGTAGCTGCAGAGCCTGGCTGGGAACCAGGTCTCTGGGCTCCCTCATGTCCCCTCGATTCTGCCGGCAGAGGCAGTGCTACAGGGTGGGAGGGTTCCGTGGGCTCAGCAGGTCCCATGTCCTCTGTGAAGAACAGCTCCAGGGTGGAGCAGTGCTGCCCACTCAGCGGCCCAGACCCCTCCTGCCCTTCTTTCAAAGGAAGAAAATTGACCTCATGACAAACAGAAGAGAAAGACAGTCTGCAGCTGCCTTCTGCCCCCTCAGGCCTCCTTTGGGTCCCCTCCCCCGCCAGGACATTAGGCTTAGAGAGCTGAGGCTGGCAATGAGGGGGTGGATGTTGAGCCCTCCTGCCAGCCTGCCTACTCTTTAGGCCTCTGGAGTCAGCCTTTGGGCTGGGGATGCGGGCAGACATCTGCGGCTGATGGAGACTGAAGGAGTGGGGGAAGCTAGAAAATGCCCCCTGCACATACAACCTTGACAGATGGCAGTGAGTGACAGGGATCTATCTGCCTGTCCCAGGGACATGCAGGTCAGCCCAGTGCAGGCTGGGCTGAGTTTGGCCTTTGATATCCAGGACCAAGAGGCTGGGGACCTCGGGTGTGGGAATGGTAATGATGAAAGGCTGCTGAGCTGGAGATTGGGAGAGACCCTGGCTAGGAGTGTGAGTGAGGGCATCCTGAAGGTTTAGGAGAACACCTCTCTGCAGGCGTCAGACAGACCTGGGTTCAAATTCTTGCTGAATGTTTACTGACTGTATACTCTTGAGCCATGGACCAGACTCCTTTGAGCCTCAGTTGCCTCATCTGTGAAATGGGCAGAACAGGGAGTGTCCATTTGAGACCTGAATGGTGAGAAATAGCCAGTGTATATTTTGGGGAAGAAGGCTAGAAGATGCAACAGCAAACACAGAGACTCCTAAGTGGGATGGAACTGCTCAGGGAGCTGAAAGGGTCATTGTGGCTGGGACAGAGGAGTGAAGGAAGGCAGTGGCTGAGGAGGTCAGGGAGATTATGAGGGCAGGCTGGGTGGGGCAAGCCAGGGAGAGGAGTCTGGGCTTATCAGAAGGAAAACGGGGAAAACTGGGGACTTAGGCAAGGGTGATGAGATCTTAAAAGACCCACCTAGTCGCTGGGCAGGAGTCCTTCTGTGGGGGCCAGAGCAGAAGATGGAGAGCAGTGAGCAGGCAGGTGCAGAGCCTGGGGGCAGTGGTGGTGCCAGGATGGGGGCAGCAGGTGGAGAGAAGAGAGGACTTCAGGACAGACTGCAGAGACAGAAATGATAGTATGGCTGTGTAGGAAGGAAGAAGGAAGAGGAATATGACCCCCTACATGTTCAGCCTGAATAACTGGGCAAACAGAGGTGCTGCTAGCAGACGGGGCACTTGTGTGAGGAAACGTCAGGGGGTCTGATTTGGATGTATTTGAGCACCTCTCGAGTGTGGTGAGGTCAGGGAGGCAGGTGGGTTCAGGACGGCCTGGGCTGAAAGTCAAGAAAGTCAGCTCAGATTGGGGAGGAATGTGTTCAGTGAGCCTTTGGTGGAGGCTCTTGGTACAGGTCCAAATGGCTGTCCCTTGAAGGTCCCTGCCAAGGTGCCCAGGAGGGCAGGTTTGTGGTGGCTGAGCTGCTGTTTTCACAACAGCTCCGGAAGCTTTGGATCATGTCTATGGCTATGTTGGGTAAACAGGTGCAGTGGAGCAGCCAGTCGCCAAGGCCCAAGGCCGGATCAGATGTCTGCTTGGTGTGGGCTGTGGGTGCTGGGGGATGGTGGGGTGGGGGAAGATAGGAGGATTGCAGGGTCTTAAAAAGCTTAGAAGTATTCATTGTCAAGATAGAGAGGGCCTGAGAGGGACAGCAGCTGACCTGGGGTCTGCCAGTGGACTCAGGCTTCCTTTGCCCAGCCTGGTCTCTTCCCAGAGCAGCAGACCAAAGCAGGTCACAGCAGGGCCGGGTGGCTTGAGAGAGCCTCTTTACCCGCTGATCCCAGGAAGTTTGGAGGCCCAGGTAATCAGCAGGGATAGCTGGAAATGGTACCAGGAGCCGGACTCGGCACAGGGAAGGAAACCTCCTAGGCAGAGAAGGATCATTCCCTTTTACAGAGGACACCAGAGTGCCTTGACCAAGTTCGCGGGGCACCCAGGGCAGAGCAGATCTGAAGTAGACCTGTCCAGCCCACACCCAGGCCCCCCACTGTCCTGTGTCTCTATACACTGCCTATTGTGGGATGGCACACCCCTGTCCTGCCTCTCTCCAAAGTGGGAGATCCCTAAAGTGGGGAGGCATCATCTGGGTCCACTCCCCTTGTGGGGGTTGATGGGAAAGCCGTAGGTAGCCACCTCACCTTCTCCTACCAACATGATTGTCAACAATCAGAAAAACCATGGGGTTCTAGGAGGAGGCCTCCGTGGGTGCGCAGAGAGAGAAAGGCTGACGAGTAGACTTGGTGCCCATCTCTGTGGGGACTGGTGAAGGAGCTTGCCCTCCCCAACCATGTGCACACTCCTTTGCCCCACTGGAGGCCAGATGGGCAGTTCTAGGGCCAGAACCAGAGGGTCCCTCATGGCCTTCCCCTGGGAGCTGCCCCATTGGCTTTGTGGCTTTGGGTGAATTGCTCCACCTCTCTATCAGTTTCTGCCCAGTGAGTGTGGAGTTCCGTGGAGGTCATGTGTAGGGTCCCTGGCAGAGCCTTCCCACCTGCACAGGTTCAAGCCCTCCCCTTCTCCTGTGTGCCAGGCCTGTGACTGCCTCATCCTTAGCCTCTGCTGACTCCCCTCAGACAGGTAGGTGGAAGAGGCCTGCTCATCGGTGAGCCTAACCCGCCCCTCCTTCCCTGACTCACACACTCCTTCCTTGGTACACTCTGGACTTTGCTCTGGGCCAGGAGGGACTTTCTCTGCCTCCCTCAAAGGGAAGGCCTAGCCTGCCTGACACCCCGCTGCTCTTTCCTCCCTTATCTCCCCAGGGGCTGCGGTAGAAAAAGCTACATTTGGACTTTCCTGGGGCCAGAGCCTAGATGGGCATGTGTGGGTCCTTCCAGGCTGTCTATCTTTGTGCCTGTGTGCACATTACATGCTCTGGCACCATGTGTGCATGTGGGTCTTTCTGTGCAGATGAGTACACGAGGATGTGAATGTCCCATGTGGGCTGCGTGGGCCTGGATGTCTGTTGACATATGAGAGCCTGTGAGTTGGGTTGTGATTCTCAGTGGTGTCACTGAATTGTCATAGGAGTCTGTATGTGCCTGTGGGTAGAGCTGCCAGCAGGGCTCCTGTGTGTAATGTATGTTTTGGCTGGTGGGTGTGCCCTGTGTGCACATGTGTGTGGTTATTCTGGGAGGGGCCCTGCCATACCCCTCCCCCAGCTCCTTACAGAGGCCCCCTTGTCCTGCAATGAAGGGGCCTTTGTTCCTCCCCCAGGGCTACTCAGAAGTTTCTCCCTCTAACTGAGCCAAGGGTTCCCCCAATCCTGCAGCTAAGCAAATGACCCAAAACCTGTGCCTGATATAGGCCACACCCCTAAGGAGGTCCTACCCTCACACATGCTGGCCGGGGCAGGTGTGAACCAGTGTCAGCCAGGTCCCAAGTCCTGCCTCTCAGACTCCTCTGGACTCTCTAGCTGGGTGGGCCCATGGCATCTCCACTCATCTTTCACTCTGAAGTGTTCTCTGACCCCAGCCAGCAGGACCTCAGCGCTTACGGCACCCCGGCCCCTCTCACTCCTGAGCAGTGGTCCTCTCTTCCTCTGGAGTTGTGTATTGATGTGACTGTCCCCACCAAGCTGTGGTGAGCTCCATAGGTCTGGTGTGTCTTGTCACTGTGGTGCCCGCTGGCTGGTACTGAGGAGAGCTCTGGGTGAGCTGGGGCTGGATTGGGCCTTTGGGACCTACAGCCCTCACCCCGTCATGTGCAGACATCTCATGCATAGGTTTTTTTGGGCAGAGGGCCCAGATATTTTATTGGTTCTTAAAGTATTGTCACCCCTTTGCAATTGCAAACATTTCAGTCATACTGCCCACACCTCTCCACTGATTCCCATCTGATTTCTGTGGGCTGGCGTTGGCCAATCAGTGGAATTTTTTAATATCCTCAGGATAGTCAGTGTTTGACCAGAAAACTGAGTTAGAGGCAGAAATCCTGCCCAGACCACAGACCCAAGTCCTCCACAGGAGCAGGATCCCAGACACCTGCACAGAGTACCTGCAGGGAGCTGGTACCAGAAAGAAAGCAAGTGTCTTCCTGGGAACTGATGAAGGATGCCCCACGGCTAGTCTTTAGAACTGTCTGGAAGGATGCTTAGGAATTCAGGAGGACATTCTGGCTAAGGGAGCTGCTTGTGTAAAAATGGGGAGGGACATATATTCAGAGTAGGAGGGGAGGGGAGGCTTGAGACAGAGCACAGGCCAAGGCCAGGCTAGACATGGGCTTTCTCCAAGGTCACAAGAGCCTAGGAGGTTCTAAGCTGCAGGAAGAAAGAAGAGGGACCAGGAGTGGTGACAGGTGGTAGGGGCTCCCAGGGAGAGGGCGGAGAGTCTAGGCAGTGGTTGAGGTGTGTGGAGTGAGGGAGGGCATGAGAAGGAGCCCTGGCTCTGGGATGAGGCATGTGTCCTGGGGATGAGCAGGTGTGGGGAGTATCTCCTGCTCTGGAACTTGGCCGTGACCTGAGACCACGGCTGGTTCTTCTTCCAGGACAGGGCTGGGCACATGGGGTCTGGGGCACAGGCCCTGGTGGAGGACCTTGGAAGTGTCTTTCTAGCCCTTACCCTCCCCCACCTCCCGTTCTTGCTGGGCGCCTTTCCTGGGTTGTGAAACCCCTGTGGCCTCCTTGACTTGCTTCTGTAGGGGAAGGCCACCTGGAGAGGCCATCCTCCCAGCCAAGCTGCTGCCCTCCTGTCTGCCCAGCCTGGCAGCTTCTGCTACATCCGGCCCCCTGCCCTGTTGCAATCTGCCAGGCCAGCACTGCTGCCTCCTGCTGATCACATTGCCGCCCACTCTGCTTCTCTCCCACTGCCTGGGTCCCATGGGACTGCTCCCTCCTTCCTTCATCCTTCAAGACCTATGTGGCCTGGGTCTTCGCAGGTTCAAGCAGGGTCTGCATCTCTAGAAGGGCCTGGTCTGATACCACCACCACCCTGTCTTGGTGGTGCCTTCCATGAGCAGGCAGCAGGGGCTGCCCCAAGTCTGGGCAGGTATGTGTGGAGAGGGTGGCATTGGAGGGCCATCCTCTGCTCCTCAGGGGTCTATTTAAGGGAGCAGACCTCAGACTCACCAGGGGCCTCAGCTGCCACGTATTGCTTGCCTGACAGACTTTCTGAGGGACCATCCTCCATGTTCACACACACTCCAGGAGCCTGGCCAAGGCCTTTCTTTTTAGGCCCCCCTTGGCTCCTCTGTCCAGTGGGTATCACCCTGTGGCCTGTGAGGCTGAATCAAATGCCAGAGAAGGGCTGGGGTGGAGGGGACCAGGTCAGCTCTGTGAGCCAGGGGACCCTCATTGTCCTTGGTTTCCGTCTCTACGTGGGCACGTCAGCCTCTGAAGGCCCCTCTCCTGGAGATATTTTGGTTTGCTGGATTTCATTTTTCACCTTAAAAAAAATTGTTACCAAACAACATACAAATGGTTGTAGAAAAGGTAGAAAATGCATTTCTGTTCCTGGTGGTGCTGCCGCTCAGTCTTTGTTCCCCTTCCCGTCCCCTTTTCTTCAACACACATGTGCACACGTGTGGATGTACTTGTCCTCTGTCCTGGGAGCTCCAACCAGTGCAGTGACCCTACTGGCTGGGAGCAGGCTTCTGTCACCCCGAGGAGGTACGTGCCTGTTTTGGCCTGGCCAAGCACCACCTCTCCTTCCCTCTGGGCTGCTGGCCTGGGGCAGGTGTGGAGCAGGGCCGGAGAGCCTTGATCCCTTGCGGCTAGAATCCAGTATGGCCAAACCTTCCCCGGGTTCTGAGAACTGGAGGCTAACCCAAGCTGCTGGGACAGGAGGGAAGGTGGCAGTTTAGGGGTCTGTACCACTCTCCTTGTATAGAAGGGGTATGGTCCTCAAGGTCAGGCCTAGGACCAGCCTGGAGGGCGCTGGGTGGAGACTCTGATCAAGCACAGGGTGCCTGTCTCCTGGTGTCCTCACCTGTTTTCTCTGTCCGCATGGGCGTGCTGCTCCTGTCGACCTCTGCCCTCTGTTTCCCTTCGTCTCTTCCTGGTGTGGCACACTGGGAAGAATGTGTGCCAAACATCCGGCAGGTCTGGATTCGAATCCTTCTTCCACCTCTTACCGTATGTCCCCATGTATAAGACACATCTTTTTTAAAAAAGAATTTGGGGTTTAAAAACTGGGTGCGTCTTATACAGTGGTTGTAGGGTTTTTTTACTTGCATTTTCCACTTTTTCATGCTTGTTTCTGCACTCATTGTTGAAGACAGTGATTTGTCATCAGACACAGATGAGGACAAGCTAATGGATGGCAGTTTTGACAGTGATGAGGAGATGTATGAATTTTATGATGAATAAAACTTGAGTTCAATAATTTTAATGTAATACTTTTTTTCAAATTTCAGGCCTCCAAATTAAGATGCTTCTTATACATGGGGAAGTACAGTACTGGCTCTGTGATCTAGGGCAAATCATTTAGCCTCTCTGAGCCTGATTTTTCATTAGTAAAATACCCATATCCTGCACAGAGAGAAAGCATGCTAATGCCATTATAAGGCTAATCTAGTCCATTGTTGGCCTTAGAAAGGGATACTCCTTCTTATAAGTGAGGACTCTTGAGATCATACCCAGACCCTTTGACTCCAAGTCCAGTGCTTTCTGCTTCATTGGGCTGCCTTTGCTGTGGGCTGGAGAAGCAGGAGAACAGAAACTAGCAGCCCACAGGTGGCTCCTAGTGTAGGGTCCAGCCCTTGCCACCTCCATGGACCTGCAGAGCAGCGATGAGACTGAGCCAGTGGCCTTCCTCTGGGGCCTGTAAGAATGGGCCTATTTGCATGGGCTATAAATAGTTGGCACACCTTGCTTTTGTGCCATTACTTTACCCCCTGGCCTTCCGACCAGTGCTCAGATGCTCTGCAACGTAGGTGGGCGAGTCTGGTTCCACTGTGCAGTGGGGGACTTGGTGTGCAGGGGCCCAGGACCTCTCAAAGTCTCAAGGTGACGGAAGATGCTGGCTCATGGACTCTCTCTCCCTCCTGAGGTCCGGGCAGTATGATTGGGGTAGAGGAGGTGGTAGAGCCTGGCAGCACCCATGCTCTAGTTTTAGTCCTAGGAAGTTGGGGCTAGGTGTCCTAATCTTGAGGTTACTGCTGAAGAGTCCCAGAAGGTCTCCCTCCTGTGGCACTGTGGCCTGGTGGTGCAGGTTTGGGGCTGTGGCCTGTTGTGGTTGTGGTTTTCCCCCAGTGGCTTCTAGCTAAACTGTGAGCAGCAGTTTCTCTGAGTGTGGCTGCAGAGAGTTGGAGGGACAGCCTGAGGGGCAGCCTGCAGAGCTGGGCTCTGCCTCACCCTCCCGGGACTTCTCTGACACCCCCTCACACACACTTTCCTCTTCCATGTAACCTGGGTGGTCCCCATGGGCAGCTTCTGTGGGGCCACCTGGCGGCAGGGGAAATCAGGGCCATCTGGGCTGGGCCCCAAGGGGAGGCAGTGGAGAGGAGGCGCTGCCAGCAGGTGTTTGGCACACTAGCTGCTTCAGGGTGAGGCAGCACTGTGTTGCCCTATCTGAGAAGTGAGCTCAATTGTCTTCTCAGGCTGGTGAGTGGGTGGAGGTGGTGGGGGATGCAAGGGTACTTCGGAAACTGAGGAGGGAGGTGCACAGGTGATAGAAGGGTGCTGCAAGCAAGAAGGGGGATAGCAATAAAGGGACCCCACCCTGAGGCCTGGGGCATTGATGTTGGCTCTTGTCCTACACAAGTTCTTATCATGACAGCCCTGCACCAAGGAACCATTCCTCAAAGGGAAGATGCGGCTGACTGAGACTCAGAGAAGCCAAGTGCCCTGCATAGAGTCCCACAGCCAGGGCATCATTGGTATTAGGGTGTTGCCACCAGGCAGCTTAACTGTCATTTTGCCACTGGGGGCTACCCTGGCCTCTTCTCTCCCAGGAGTCAAGCCCCTTGCAACACTACTCCTTTTTTGTCCCTGCCCACTTTCCCACTATCCTTCGTCCTCAGACCTTCAGAAAGTCTGTCATTGCCCCACCTGGGTCTCGAGGTTATCTTGCTGGGAAGCAGGAAGCTGAGCCATGTCTGCTGGGCTCCAGCCCAGGGAATGGGGATGTAGGTGTGTAGCAAGCGTGTGCTATGCAGGGGCCCTACCCATCATTTTGGACCGCCAGGGAGCGCTCACTTGGGTGCTTCATGCATTGGACAGGCAAGGTGGCAGAAGAGATAGTGTTCTTTTTGTCTGAGGCTTTGAGACACTCCTATGCTCATTCCCAGCCAGGCCTATGCAGGTCTCTCACTTCAACATTACCTGAGTGCCCACCATGTGCCACCCACTCCACATCCTCACAGGTACACACATTTCCACAGCAGTGCAGTCACATACCTGTTCACACACACCAACTTGCACATTTATGCATGCTCCGGCCCTGGGAGGAGCCAGCGGCAGCCCACAGCTGGCTCTCCCTCCTGTCTGTGAAGAGGTCATGGCATCTGGCCTGGCTGGGCTCAGATGTGAGTTTGCACACCCCTCTCACTCCCTCTGAGTAGGAGCCAGGCCCAGGCAGGGGACATGGTAGCGTCTACCCCTCATGGTCCCTCCCCTTTGTTCTGGCTGCTGGCCTCAGAGGACTGGCCAGGCCACTGGGCTGGGCTGCAGGATGAGGTCAGTGTTTCCTGTGAGGTCATCTGGGCTGGGAGCTCCCAGCAGACACAGCTGCTGCTCTGGCTGCCTTGTGGGAGCCAGGGAAGCTGTCCCTGGGCTGGGTGGCTACTGCATGTGTCCACATACATGTGCGGGGGTAGGGGTGCGTGTCCAAGCCCACACCCCTGCCGGCCTGTGCTCTGGATAGAGTACGAGTTCATGTGTGTGTGCACATTCATGAATGAGTGTTCGTTTAACCAGGATTATGGAGCACTCTCCTCTGTGGGGCCTAGACATGAAGCCAGTGTCCAAGTACGTATATGGGCTTGCACATGTGTGCATCTTTTATGAGCGACAGCCGGAATGAAAGACCCTCAGGGCCATCATCTGTAGTGACCCTTGATTTGAGGAACGTGAGGAATGGTGTGGCATGTGGCCAACCTGTGTGGTTTAAAAAGCAAATTCAGTGTTACATTGAATATTAAAGTAGTTTTATATTTAGAAAATATTTTTTTGAAAGTGCAGCTAGGTAGCTGAAAGGCTAGAAAGGCTCCAGCTAGGTAGCTCAGTTTGTTAGAGCATTGTCCCGAGATACCGAGGTTGCAGGTTCAATTTCCAGTCAAGGCACATACAAGAATGAACCAATGGACGCATAAATTTGTGGAACTACAAAATTGATGTTTCTCTTTCTCTCTTTCTCCCTCCCCACCCCCTCTAAAGTCAACCAATCAATCAAAAATAAATTAAGAGGAAGTGCAGGCAACCTTCCAGGAAGGCAAGAGGTCCCTGACCCCATGGGGCTCCTGTTCAGAAGGGTCAGGGACACTGATGTGGGTGGGTCCTTTCACTGCCCTGGCCTCTGAAGGATGTGAGTGCCTCATCAGTGGAATTTCAGCTTTAGGTTCTGGCTGGGCTTCAGAGTCAGTTTCCCCATTTGTAAAGTGGGGATAGTCATCTTGGCCTGGCTTGTCTACCTGGGTATTTAGGAGCAAAATATTTTGAAAATCAAGAAGGGTGCGGAGAGAAGGAGGTCACTTTCCTTCACACCTTGGCCAGTATGTGCTGTGTACCAGGCATATAGTAGTAGATGTGGTCATCTGGGTATTAAAGGAGGCGTTGAATGACTTTGCAAATGAACAACTGGGGCCAGGGGAGTGTCACACACTCAAATGCCCACAGGGCCCAGGTAGGTTTGGAGAGGCGTGAAAGGGGTCTCTACTTGGAGTGAGCCATGCCAACCAGCTCCTGCCTGGTATCCCATCTCCTAGTTTACCAGGGATGCCACAAGTCTCAACTCACATGAAACTTCTCAGTTTTGACATTGGCAACTAGAATTAGTGCATTTTAAGCACCATGTGGGCCAAACTCAATGCTGTGAGAGCCCTCGGGGGGAGCAGATTCCTGACCACCTCTCAAGGCTGCTCCGGCTGGCCCTGCCCTGCTGCCCGCCCTACCCCTTCTTTCTCCACAACCTCTCCACAGGCCTCAACATGGCCCCGTTCCTGCGCATCGCCTTCAACTCCTACGAGCTGGGCTCCCTGGAGGCTGCAGACGAGGCAAGCCAGCCCTTCTGTGCTGTGAAGATGAAGGAGGCACTCAGCACAGGTAGGGCTGGAGGCTGGACCCTGGAGAGGTGGCAGCAGCCAGAGGGGTTGGGAGTCCAGGCCCAGTAGGAGACAATGGCAGGGGCCGGGCCTTGTTTTCCCCCAGAACCTCTGAGGGATCTCTTCCTCATCCTCATCTCTCTGCCCAGTCCAGCTGAGGATGCCGGACAACAGAGGCCTCTGAGTACCTAAGGGGCCTCCAGCACTGGCTATATGGAGCCCTAACTGAGGCTTGGGGTTTCTAGCTGCTCCCTATTGGTTGTTCCATCCAACAGTTTCCATGTGTCCATCTGTGCTGGGCACCGAGGACATTGCTGTGCTTCAGGCTTGAGCTGGCCCTGCCCTTGTGGGGCTCACAGTCAGAAGAGGGTGCCAGACAGTGAGTCCTGTGAAAGGGAAGCTAAGAGGAGATATTGTCCCAGGCTGGGGGTGGGGATGTCTTCTGGGAAGATGTGAACATCTCAGGCTATTCCTTTTTGCTTCTACCCTTACCTGGTGAATGCTGGCTCATCCTGGAGGTCTCAGATGAGCTTTTTCCACGAAGTCTTCCCACCCCTTAGGCTGAGGCAGGCCTAATGACATGGGTGGGTCTAGAACCACTGGCCTTGCCCACTTCAAGTTCATTACAGCTATGATTTAACATTTACTGGGGGCATGAATTGGCTCATGTCTCTGCCTGAGACTGAGTTTAACTTTTCTTTCGGCCGTGTTCCTTGCCTCTAGTCCAGTGGCTGGCATGTGGGAGTGCTCAGCATGTATTCCCTGAGTGAATGCATAGGGAAGGGGAATGCATGAGGGAATATATCTAAGCAGGGTTGGAGGAAGAGGGTCATAGGAAGTGGGAACAGCAGGAGCAAAGGCCTGGGGATAGGACCTGGCAGGACACCCAAGAGAAGCTGCCAGGAGTTCTGTGTTCTAGAGTGTGTTGTGAGTGAGATGAGGCTGGTGAGGTGAGCAGAGCACAGTGGTGCAGGCTGAGCAGTGGACTCAGTCCCGAGGACTCTGGGAAGCCACGGCAGGCCTGCAGGGAGACAGCCAGGCAGATGCTGTCAGAGCTGAAGGCCTATGGGAAGAACTGGGAAGAGGGGCCCTCCCCTAATGTGGCCAGCTTGGTGCATATTGCAGAGCGTGGGAAGACACTGGTGCAGAAGAAGCCCACCATGTACCCCGAGTGGAAGTCCTCATTTGATGCCCACATCTATGAGGGTCGTGTCATCCAGATCGTGCTGATGCGGGCAGCTGAGGACCCAGTGTCTGAGGTGACAGTGGGCGTGTCAGTGCTGGCCGAGCGCTGCAAGAAGAACAACGGCAAGGCTGAGTTCTGGGTGAGGGGCAGGCGAGCTGCGGTCATGCATGTGTGTGTGCACAGTGAGTGAGCATGCCTGCAGGGTGCAGCTTTGCACCCGAGCAGCTGAGTTTGAATCCCAGCTCTGCAATTTATTAAACCCCGGCTTCTCTGGCCCTGTTTCCAAATCTGTAAAAAGAAGAAGCTGCTAAAAGACCCTGCCTCAGTGCCAGTTATTCAGATGAAAGGAGCAAGCTGGATGTAAAGGGCTAATTGTAGAACCAGGCACAGGGTCAGTGCTAAAAACAGTCATCATTGTTACTGCAACTATTCTTTCCCTTTTAATTTTGTAAAGTCAGGATGTGCAAATAGTAGAACATTTCAGACTGTAGGTAAGGGTGTGTCTGGTCCTAACCCCAGGCACCAGGCCCCCTTCTCAGAGGCATCCATTGTTCCCTGGTCTGTTTGGAATCAGATATTCCAGGCCCAGGCAGGCATTAGGGAACAGCAGTGATGATCTTCAGTAGCAAGGGTGTGGGAGAAGGGGAAGGCCGATGGCCTGCCACTCACCTGCCAAACCGGGACTCTGCACATACGTGGCCATGTGGCCTTTGTGGCCACAGGATGCCAGCACTGGGAGAGCATCCCCTGCCCCCTTTAGGGCTATGTGGGATCTTCTACAGCCAAGATGTCCTCACTGGAAAAGAACTGTGACCATCAGGGACTCTGGTCAGCCTCCAGTAAGGGCTGAAGGGGTTGGGCCAAGAAAAAAGTTGACTTAAGGCTCTACTGACCGTTGACCAGTCAGGCAAAGACACTTGCTAAGCTCTGTGCCCATTACTTCGGGGACAATGTGAGTCACCAGGACTGGGTCCTGGAGAGGTGAGGGTCCTGCACTCAGAACTAGGCAGTCTATGTGAGACTAGACATGCAGAACCCCTGACAGACAGCACTACCATGGGTGTGTTGGTATGCATGTGCCTTTGTCTCTGCATGTAGAGGGGACGGTGTCTCCATTCTAGTATCCTTGTTAAGGGGCAGCAGTGTTGAGGGTGGGGACTTTCCCTTCCCATTTTGTTCCCAGGCCATGTGACCAGGCTGGGTGTGGGCTGGATTCTTTCACTTCCCTAAATGTAATAATACCCCTGAGTGGGTTGTGGGGGGCGGGGCTCAGGGGCGGGGCCTGTCCCTGCCCACACCAGGCAGACAGGTGTCCTACTAGGCTGCCAGGACCCCCTTGTCCTTGAGGGACCAACCATGGGGGTTGATTCTGAGTCTGGCTTGGCCTGGGCCTGCCCTCATTGACTCTATCCTCACCCCTGCAGCTGGACCTGCAACCACAGGCCAAGGTGTTAATGTCTGTGCAGTATTTCCTGGAAGACGGAGGTAAGACATGCCCTACCTGGGCTAGAGCTGTAAGTTCAGAGGCCAGAACCAGGATAGAGATTTAAAGAAGCAGCTCCCACCAACCATCTGTCCAGGGCCACCCTGGGAGGGACTGCAGGGGTGTTGTCCCTCCATTGGTTGTGTCTGACCTCACCACTCCATGGCCCTTAGATTGCAAGCAGTCTCTGCGGGGTGAAGACGAGGCCAAGTTCCCAACGATGAACCGCCGTGGAGCTATCAAACAGGCCAAAATCCACTACATCAAGAACCACGAGTTTATTGCTACCTTCTTTAGACAGCCCACCTTCTGTTCTGTGTGCAAAGATTTTGTTTGGTGAGGGCTGGCTGTGCCTGCTGGGAGACCGGGGGAAGGGAGGGCCGGCCACACTCAGTGCTTTCCCCACTCACCCTGCCTGGGCGTTTGCCTTTCAGGGGTCTCAACAAGCAAGGCTACAAATGCAGGCGTAAGTGTCTCTCCAATCCAGTTTGTACATGCACACATGTGTTCATGTGCCTGGCAGTGCTTGGGTGTGTTCATAGAGCCTGTGTGTCTGGACAAAGACGCTTGAGTGCGTGCGCATGAGACTTTCCACGTCAGAATGCGTGTGAGTACGCTAGCTAGCTATGTTCAGTGAGTGCTGGAGCTGGCTGCTTCAGCTCATGTAGCCAATCCAGCATATCTCTTCCCAACTCTTTGCAGTCAGTGACATCACATTGGTAACCTGAAGTAGGTCACAGGGGAGTGTCTACAGAGAAGTCAGCCAGTGTTGCACATGAGAGCTCTTTTCCCCCAGATAGGCTGTAAGACCTTGACCAGCACACCCCTGGCTGCGTGGGTGCGTCTCTTAGCTATGTGCGCATCTGAGTGCACACATTTGAGCACACCGTTCTCTGGTTATGAGCACAGGTTCTGGAACCAGGCTGCCTGGGTTTGAATCCCAGCTCTACCACTTCCTAGCTGTAGGCCTTAGGCAAAGTTGCCTAACTTCTCTGTTCCTCAGGTTTCTCATCCATAAAATAGGTATAATAGAATTATTGTGGAGACCAAGTGGGGTAAAATATGTAAAGCTATGTTTTAAGTGTGGCTGGCACATGGGAAGCGTTTTGTGGGAGAAGCCTTGTCATTATTGCACGTGCTGTATGTACATGTTTTATGTCTTTGAATCAGGGTGCATCTGTCCATGTGTGCATGTGCATGAGAGAGCTTAGGAGCTGTTTGCTGTCCTTGGACATAGAAGAGGGAAAAGGGGGCTCCTTTGCCTCTACCTCTTTTACTGCAATACCCCACGCCCTTACTTCTGTCCCCTCCCTGCCCATCGGGACTCCTTGAACCTTTCCTAATATCTAAGATCCACAAGATCAGCCTGTCTTCCCTGCTCCATCCTTCCCAGGCCCCTCCTTTGAGGGTTGGCGGGAGGAGAAAAAAAGTCAACCCCTGGGCCTGAGGCCTCTATAGGGTGAGGGTGTAGGCGGTTGGGAGAACGGTGGCTTTGTGTAGGGGCCTGGATTCAGCCAGCTCACAGCCTTTGCCCTCCCGGTACCTTCCCATCCCCCTCCTGGGCCTGCGTCTCCTCAAGAATGCAACGCTGCCATCCACAAGAAATGCATCGACAAGATCATCGGCCGATGCACTGGCACCGCGACCAACAGCCGGGACACCATAGTGAGGCTGGGTCCAGGGCCTGGCCCTGGGGGTCTGGGGGGCTTGGCTACGTGGGAGGGATTTGGGCTTTCCCTTCCCCTTCCCCCTGGGGCTCACCCTTGCTTTCGTTTTTCTTGGTCCTTCCTTGGACGTCTGGATTCCCTAGTCCTCAGTGGAGCCCTGTTGGCATCTTGCCGTGCATGGGATTTGGGGGAGAGCTAGGGTTAAGGAAGGGGCTGGAGTTGCCATGTGACCCTTGACCTATGACCCCCCATCCCAGTTCCAGAAAGAACGGTTCAACATCGACATGCCACACCGGTTTAAGGTTTACAACTACATGAGCCCCACCTTCTGTGACCACTGTGGCAGCCTGCTGTGGGGGCTGGTGAAGCAGGGATTAAAGTGTGAAGGTGTGTGCCGCCAAGCTCTGGGGCTGGGGGGGAGGTGGCAGTCAGGAGGGCTCCCTGTGTGCCTGCCGACCTGGGCCTCATAAACCCCACCTAACGGACGATGCCTTTGCCCTCTCACTGGGAGATTTCACATGGGGAGCCCTTGGAGACCCCTCCCCACTGGCCCCACGGGCTCTACCATTTATCTGCTGTGTGGTTACTGGACAGGAGGCCCCACTTCTGAGCTCTGCATCCTCAAGTGTAACATAAGCGTCCAAAGTCAAGTGGGACATGGAGAGTCACTGCTGCAGAAGAGCAGGTGCTTCCCAGATGCGTCTCACCCCTCCCCTGCCCCAGCTCCACTGACAGAGGAGAAATGAGACCCCAGCAGGAAAAGGGACTTGTCTCAGTTGTTCCCACACTCTCTGAAGGGTCAGAATTAGGCCCCATGTCCTCTGCTTTTTCTTTTTCTCCTTTAAATAATGAAAGATTTGAAGAGCTCGTGATGGCTTCTGATACATTTCTTCTAAACAGGGAACACAGCAGATCCCACCGAAGCCCTCCTTTTTCCTGTTCTTTCCGCCACGCCCCGTGCCCTTTTCTGGGCCTGCTGGCTGCCGTGCCTGGGTGAAGGCCCTGATGGTCCTGCTTCTCCCTCTCCCCAGACTGTGGCATGAACGTGCATCATAAGTGCCAGAAGAAGGTCGCCAACCTCTGCGGCATCAACCAGAAGCTCTTGGCTGAGGCATTGAACCAAGTCAGCCAGGTGGGCAGTGCCATGGGAACCTGGGACACTAGGTAGTGGGGTTGGGCAATTAGGGCCCACCCCCATTCCTGGGGAACCACAGCGGGGTGCTCTATACCCAAGAGCCCACTTCTGGAAGATCTAGTTCAAGAATTCGGCAGCAGAGGGTGGTGGGCTTATTCCCATTAGAAATTAGTTACTCTAGCAGTTTTGTACGTGAGGGTGAACCTGGGGGGGCCACAGGGTTGAAGCACTTGGAACTAAAAGTCTTTGTGTATGTTTTTTTGTATGTGTTGGGTGTGGTGGGGCTTAAGAAATGCCACAAAACTTTAAGGTGAAATTCTAGATTCAATCACAACTGAGGGCAACACAAAAATCTAACGAGTTCGTGGCTGGGAAGGTGGTGTCCCATTTGCAAAACGTTTGTAGTTCTTGCCTTCCAGACCACCCAGGCATCCCTGTGCCCCTGGAAGAGTGTGCGTGGGTTTATGTGCTGTGTGTGTGTGTACCCCTGGAAGGTCCTGGGCCTTGCCCCTGCTGTCCTCCTTTGGTATCAAGGTTGACTTATTAATTGTTGGGGTCTCCCTTCTGGACTGGGAGTTCTGACTACAGTATGGCCAACTGTCTGGCCCCCTCAACCACCACCCCACCCCCTTCTCCAGAAACCTTTCCGGAAGTCAGAGACAGAGAATGTGGAGCCTGTTGGAATCTACCAGAATTTTGAGAAGAAGTCAGGAGTCTCTGGAGATGAATCCACAGGTAAAGCTGCTCCTTTCCACTAGGGCCGAGGATGGGGCCTGGCCTCTCTCTTGTCAAGTGAGACCTGAGGGGAGGTACCACCATGGGAAAGAGACCCATTTATTCTTTGAGGCCTCTTGCCCCAGCCCACTCCTTGGCCTCAGGGGAGGGGGCTCTGCAGATAGAGACCTGAGTCTAAAGTGCCATCTCTCCAGCAGACAGTGGGACGTACGGCAAGATCTGGGAGGGTAGCACCACCTGCAACATTGACAACTTCATCTTCCACAAGGTCCTGGGCAAAGGCAGCTTTGGGAAGGTGAGGGGCCACACGGCCCAGGCGACGTTCAAGGGACGTTGGGTGGGGCTGTGGTGCCATGGACTTTGGCCTGGGCCCCTCCCGTTCAGCATCCCTGCCCACTCGTCAGGTGCTGCTTGCAGAACTGAAGGGAAAAACGCAGTTCTTCGCTATCAAGGCCCTCAAGAAGGATGTGGTTCTGATCGACGACGATGTGGAGTGTACCATGGTGGAGAAGCGGGTGCTGGCGCTCGCCTGGGAGAACCCCTTTCTCACCCACCTCTACTGCACCTTCCAGACCAAGGTGTTTGACCCTCCCACTGTCACTGTCCCAGGGGCCACGGCTCCCCCAGCCTCCTGCTCAGTGCCGTGTCTCAGACCACTGAAGGCAGAGTTGTGTCCCCTCCTCATACACCCAGGCCAGGGCCATGTGTCCTCCACTCACGTCCCCCAGGGCAGTTGTCTCCTGCTTCAGGGCCCTCCTGTTTCTGTGCCTCTGCTCACCACCTTTCCCACCCCAGGACCACCTGTTCTTCGTGATGGAATTCCTCAACGGGGGAGACCTGATGTACCACATCCAGGACAAAGGCCGCTTCGAGCTGTACCGTGCCATGTATGTGACGGCCCTGTCGGGGGAAGAGCCGACCACCAGTCTGCCCTCTGTTCGCATTTTTCTCTCCCTGGAGAAGTCACCCTGGGCTAGATCTGGGATTGGAGAACTTGAGTGTAGCTGGGACCGCCCCCACTGTGGGAAAGCTGGGTGGTGGGTGGGCCTTGGATGGGCACATAGCACAGACGTGTCAGCTCCTGTCCCCTTTCGGGCCTCAGCCAGGGCAGCCTCACTCATGGTGATCCTACACAACACAGAACCCTGATTGTTGGCTCCCAGACTAACACGTACCCCCAAACTGTGTGTGTGCGTGTGTGTGCATACATACGTATATCAGTATAAATGCACATACTCTTATCACAGAAAATTGTCTTATTTGGAGCTTTTTCTTCATAATTTTCTTTTCTGTCTTGGTTGCTAGTCCCTACTTGCCAGATACAAGATGTACTTTATCAGGCCCAGGTTGTCCATAGAGTTATTTGCAGCATTTCCTGCCCCTGGAGGCGGGGATGAGACACCAGGGAGAAACAAGGGCTGGTTGGCAGAAATTCCAGAACACTTTGTCTCTCTCTTTCTCTCCAATCCAGGTTTTATGCTGCTGAGATAGTCTGTGGACTACAGTTTCTACATAGCAAAGGGATCATTTACAGGTACAGGGTGGTGGGGAGATGGGGCTTGGGGGGCTTTTAGGAAGGGAAACTCCAAACCCATCCTGTCCTCTGAATTACTCTGAGTGGAGCTCGACCCAGCTGTGGCCCCGTCTCCACTTGGAGTCAGTGTTTAGTTGGGTATTTGCCTAAACCTCCTACTCCATTGCTAGAATTCCTGGTGGCCCCTCAGCTGAGGCTGGCGTAGCTCCAGGGTCTAGAAACTCACTGCCCATACTAGGCGCCACTGGCGGGACCGTGACTCCCTTCCTCAGTGCAGTCTCACCCTGAAGCCCCATCTGAGCACTATAAGCTTCCACCAATAGGAACTGGTTCCATAAAGTCCCGCCCAGTAAGTGACGGTCCGATCCGACTGTAGATTACTGTGCATTCATCAGAAGGGCTGAGGCCACGCTCTGTGTCCTTTTGTGGGATGATGCCAATATGAATATTAAAGTTCATATTTTTAAAGGTGAGTGAGGTGCATATTGTAATGTGCTTGCCCATACCTAGAATCAGTCTAAGGAGGGCCTGCCCGTCAGGTTAGTAGAAGGTGGGCTTTGTTTGCGCTGCTTGTCCTTTTCTAGTCCTTGTTACCATGTGCATAAATTATCTATTCCAATAGCCAGCTACATAAAAATAGATGTGGTCCCTGCCCTGTGGAGTCACACAAACCCGAACCCAGGTCCACTTTTACTGCTTACCAGCCGGGTGTTCCTGGGCAGATGACACCACCTCTCTGAGCCTCACTTTGGGCTCAGGAAAGTAGGGCGGCATGTGTCCAGAGTGGCACACAGTAGGTGGCTGTAGGAAGCACCGTTTGGGTACCTCTTTCACTTTTGCTTCCTTTTCTCTTCCTCCTTCCCTTGTCCCCTGGGAAGAGTTCCAGGCTTCCAGGACTGAAGTGGGAGGCTGGGGGACAGGAGCTGGTTCCTGATGACCCCCTCTCCTCTCCTTGCCCCCCAGGGATCTCAAGCTGGACAATGTGATGCTGGACCAGCACGGCCACATCAAGATTGCCGACTTCGGGATGTGCAAGGAGAACATATCCGGGGAGAAGCAGGCCAGCACCTTCTGCGGCACCCCTGACTATATCGCCCCCGAGGTGAGCTGCTTCCGCCCAGCCTCCAAGCCAGCCAGGCACCTTGTCTCCGTAGGGTGCAGCCAGGAAGGCTTCCCCGAGACGGAGATGTCTGCACTGAGCCGGGAGGGGAGGAGGCCTGGCCAGGGCTTGTGCTCCAGGGCCCCCCTCAGCTCCAGGGCCTTGTCCTGCCCCAGATCCTGCAGGGCCTGAAGTACTCGTTCTCTGTGGACTGGTGGTCCTTTGGAGTCCTTCTCTACGAGATGCTCATTGGCCAGTCCCCCTTCCACGGTGACGATGAGGACGAACTCTTTGAGTCCATCCGTGTGGACACACCACATTATCCCCGCTGGATCACCAAGGAGTCCAAGGATATCCTGGAGAAGGTGAGAGACTCTGGGTGAGGCTGGCCAGGGGTAGGAACTGGTACATGCGGGGTGGCGGAATGCCAGGAGCCTCCAGAATGGCAGCCTCACTGATGCCCCATCCTAACATGTTGAGGGTGTTGCTCTCTCACCATGTTTGCAGGAACTCCTGTCTGAGTACCCTGCATTGAATCGACCTGGCATGGTGCTTACAAGCCTAGATCAGGAGACAGACAGATCTGAGGTTAAACGCTGAGTCTGTCTCCTTATCTGCAAAACAGAACTATGAAAAAACCTGAGCTGTTGGGAAGAAAACATAGATGTATGAGGCTCAGATCTATGCCAGGCAGACAGCAAACACTCACTACACAGCTACTTACTTTTACCTAAGAACCCTAGCAGCCCTCGCCCACAGCCTCGTCTCTCTAGGGCCTGGGAGCACAGTGGTCCAGAGAAGACTCCTCAGCCCCAGCAGCCCTGGGCTGCACCACTGTGCTGCACCGGGCCAGGCCTGCCTGGGTACCCTGGGTCTGCTTGCGGGGTTGCTGAGGCTCCAACTTCCTGCAGCCCTTGGGTGCTAACTGGGGCTCCTGCTGGGTTGCAGCTGCTTGAAAGGGACCCAAACAAGAGGTTGGGAGTGACGGGGAACATCAGAATCCACCCCTTCTTCAAAACCATCAACTGGACCCTGCTGGAGAAACGTCGGGTGGAGCCGCCCTTCAAGCCCAAAGTGGTATGTAGTCCAACTTCAGGAGGGTCTGCCCGCTCAGTGTTGCCCCTGCTGCCTTTGTGATAGGCACCTCCTCTCCCACGTCACGTACATGCTTTCTCCTCTCTCTTCTTCCAGCAAACCTGCTTTCCAGATCTCCCTGGCACATTCAGTCACAGCCTCTTCCCTGATATTCTCACCTCTCTCTCCTCAGTCATTCAGCAAACACTGGGATGCCGGGAACTGTGCTTTGGGAATCAGAGTTAAGGCCTCCCTCCCTCCCTCCATCCATCCATCCATCCATCCATCCATCCATCCATCCGTCCATCCAATCCATTTTCCGGTGATGCCTGCTGGGTGCAGGGCTCCATGCTGAGCTGCTCAGCAAAGTGGGAGACCTGTCCCAGAGCTGGAGGAGCCCCAGCTTGACAAAGATAAGAAATTTGAACACAGATAGTCATTCATGATATAACAAAACAGTCCGATAGCTGTCACAAGGCCACACATTATCAGTTGTCATCAGGCGGGTCTGTCAGCAGGAGCCCAGATGCATAGAACAGGGTGCGTCTGAGAGGAAGTGGGATGTGGACAGGGCTGGGGGCAGGTGGGGTGTGTTCCAGGTAGAAGAGGAATAGTCCCTATGAAGGCCCAGAATCCACAGGGGCCACCCAGAGGCAGCAGGAGAGCAGGGGCAGGTTGGGGCCAGAATTCCGAGCACCCCAAACATCTTAGCAGTTGGAGTCTATGGCCCTTCTCTGATCAGTTTCTCCTTCCCACTCCTTTTCTGTCCTCTGCTTCCCGTCCTCTGTCAGGACACGCTGTCCCACTGGGCGGCCTGTGTGGTGTGGTGTGCCCACCATTGTGCCTGGAGGTCGCAGAGCACTTTTCCTACGTCAGAGACATCAAGCTTGGTGCCTCCTGGGCTGGGCACATCACTCCCTGGCCAGCTGCAGAAAGATCATACGGCCTGTTCTCAGGGTCGCTCACGATAGAAAGAGGGACAGGTTGGTTTCTCTGCACTAAGAAACACAGGTGGAAGTGCTGATCGGCAGCCCGTCTGGGAAGTGGTGGTCCCTGGTGAGTGCCCCAAAGGGGCATCAGCGCTGGGGAGAACAGGCCAGGAAATGGGCCCAAAGCTGCTCTGCTCTGCCTCTTTTCTAAATAAGCCAGAAATCTCAGTTTTTATGTTAGAATGCCCAATTTAAAAGTATTGGCTCAAATGCCATTAAAACCCCTGCTAGTCGACGTGATATACTTGACAGCTCCATTGGATGGAGTCAAGGGCCACCAGCTTGAGATCTGTCACCATTTCTCATATCCTCAGAAGCAGAGCTGGCACGCTGTTCCTGGGAAAGCCCGATAGTAAACAGTTAGGCTTTGCTGGCCTGCCCATCTCAAAGTAGCCGTAGATGATATGTCAATGAGTGGGTGTGCTTATGTGCGAATAAAACTTTACTTATGGATGCTGAAATGTGAATTTCATTGAATTTTCATGTCATGAAGTATTTATTCTGCTTTCGTTTTTTCCCTAAATATTGAAAAAATATAAAAACCACTATTAGCCTGTGGGACTTCTACAAACAGGTGATGGGTGGGGATTGGCCCATTGGCTGTAGTTTGCCAGAACTCTGCTCAGGAAATGCGCCCCTTTCCTTATCCAGACCCAGGGCTCCCTGTGGCTTCCCTCACCCCTGTGCAAAACAGTGTCCACCACTGGCTGGGCTCCTCTCAGCCTATTGGTCTTATTAAGGGCAGCTCCGGCCCGGCCTGGCCCAGCCCGACGGGGATTCTGAGGTGTGTGGGAACCTTCGGAAGGCTGCCTCTCAGGTCCCGCTCACCCGCCCCGCCTCTGTGCCCACAGAAGTCCCCTGGAGACTACAGCAACTTCGACCAGGAGTTTCTGAGTGAGAAGGCGCGCCTCTCCTACAGCGACAAGAACCTCATCGACTCCATGGACCAAACAGCATTCGCTGGCTTCTCCTTCATGAATCCCAAATTCGAGAGGCTTCTGGACGTGTGAGGTTCTCAACCCATCCCAGCTGAGGAGCCTGGGTCAGCCAGCGTGGGCCACCTCCCAGCTCGGGCAGAGCCGGCTAGCCCCCCTGCATCAGCACCTACCTGCCCCACGATAAGCAATGGTGTGACTGTCGGTGTGACTGTCGTGACTCCTGCTGCTGCCCACCCCACCCCCACCTCCAGGAGAGGCCGCTGCTCATATCTGGCTGGGCTCTTAATGGTACTTACTTGCTCTGTGAACTGAGTGTGAATTTGCTGTTCCTCTGCCCTCAGAGGAAAACTGTAAATCCTGTGTTTCATTACTTGAATGTAGTTATCTATTGAAAAATTGTATTATATATGCATATATATATGTATGTATACACAGACACACACACATATATATAACAGGCTGTATATATTGCTCAGTAGAAAAAAACATGGGGGACTAGTAATGTGTTGAACTTTTTTTAAAAAAAGAGAAAAGAAAAAATATATGAAAAGAAAAAACAAAGGAGCACAAGCTGTTTGAACCACCAGCTTTTACTTGTGTGTCTAAATAAGCACCAAATGGTACCAACCCGGCTATCGGGACATGTTTGCCCCAGGAAACTGGTAGCTGCTCCCGGTCAGCAGCTGTGTCCTGGCAGCTAACTGAGCCGTTAGCTGCAGGCGCAGACCTCTGTGCTTTTGTGCAAGTAGTTTGTTTTTATGGGCCTCTTCTGGCTCTAGGGCCCTGGGTTTATCTGGGTGGCTTTCAGAGCCCCGGCTGACTCCACGGAGTGATGGGAAGGAGTGGTTCCAGCTTCAGACAGTCTGTGTCAGGAAAGTGAGGGGCCTGTCTAGAAAAGCAGAGAGGTGAAGGCCTGGCTGGAAGGCGTGAGCAGAGAGGCCTAGAGGCTGGCTCAGACTGGAAAGGAGGACAGGGAAGAGAAAGTTAATACAGCTCAGGCTTCAGGCAGATCTGGATTCCAACTGCAGTGGCCAAAAAGACTTGGGCATGTCACCTCATCATTTTAAGCCTGTTTCTTCATCTGTAAAATCGTAACAAGGCAAGGTGAGGCTAGATTTAACTCCCATCTCATTACTACTTACCCCTGTGCTTGCCACAGAGGAGTCTGCGTCTGGGTTCTAGAATCTATTCAGGAGCCCTTGCCTACCTGGAGAAGGGGAGGGGAACAGGGTAGGAGAAGAAGGCGAAAAAAATGCCAAGTGGCTGGGTCCAGGTGAAGAGCCATGCTCCAGTATCCTCTGAGCCATGCAGATCTCTCCCACCACCTCAATGTCTCCCCCTCTCCCTTCTTCCTCTCCACTTCTCTCCCTTTTGTTCCCTCTTTCTGCCTCTGGGGCCTTGAGACAAGGCGGGCCCTCCAGCTGCTCTGGTCCAGCCCTCCGCCCTTTGTCCTTAGAGGTGGGTGAGGCGCCCCCTGCACCTCATTGGCTGGCCTGGCAGCCTAGCAGCTGCTTTCCAGCAAGTTTACTTTTCTGGGCTGAGGTACAAGTTTCCGTAGCTGGAGAGGGATAAGATGAGGTGGGCTGGCGCGGGCCAGGGGAGGGGACTGTGGGGATGAAGGAGCCTAACTCTAGCCAGAGACCAAATGTCCTCCACCCCTCTCCACCCACCATCCTCTCAGGAAACACTTGTGAGTCCCTGCGGTGCACAGAGCAGTGCAAACCCTGGGGAGGAAAGCATGGCATGGGCTGTGCTGGGAGCTGCTGGGGCTGTGGAGATCCAGAGGAGGTGCCTGGGAGCCCTGCCCCTTCCTGGGCTGCAACACTCACAGGCCTCACCCTCACCCCCACTGGGGTGGTACAAAGTGAATTTAGAACAAAAAATATGATGGGTGTTTGAATTAAGAGCTTCCGACCACCTTCCTTGCAGCTTCAAGGCAGAGTTTTGCACCGGGAGCCCCAGTTTTCTCCCAGGAGGAATGGGGGAGTACGTTGTTTATCAGCCAGAGGTAGTGGAAGATGATGGGAAGGACATGGTGCCTGGAATCAGAGGCCTGGGAGTTGCGTTCCATTCTGCCACCCACACACTGTGGCACCTCCATGAATTTCTTCACTGGGCGTGTTTCCTCTGCTATAAACTGGGATCAATACTCCCTGCTTCCATGTGGAGCGCCTGGCTCCGGGAGCCCCTTACCTACTGCTGCTGGGTACCGTGCAGTGCCAGGCAAAGCCCAGGAAAGGGCAGAGCCAGGGACCTGAGGGGCCCACTTCAAGCAGCCTGGGGTGGGGAAGCAGCTGTAGGAGACCCAGACAAACTACTGGGGAGGCTGTGGGGAGTAGGCACCAAGCCTGACTCAGGAAATGCTTCTCGTGGCTTGGCTCAGAGCCACACTTTTCTCGGGGTTCGGGGGTCCAGAAGCAGGCAGGCTGCCCCATCCCACCTATCAGCTAGAGCAGTGAGCGTGGCCCCATCACAGGGCTGGTGGGAACAACACTCCAACTGAAATGTGTGCTGGGCCGAGTAACAGGCATGTCCACTATGCCAGGTTCTAACCAACATGGCTCAGTCCTGACTGTACCCTGGATCCCACTGCCTAGGCAGCCCAGGTCTAATAAAATGGTGATCTCTGGAGGGGGCCCAGGCATCAGTATTTTTAAAGCTCCTGGGGAGGTCTAATATGCAACTGAATTGGGAGCCAATTGGGTGAGATCTGGGAATCTGCATTCCCAGTGAAGCCAGGAAATTTTGCTTTGAGCAGACCACAGCCTGGAAGGCGAAGTTACTTCCCAGACCCTGTGATTCGCAGAATCTGACCCCAGAGGCACCCTGAGGGGGTGAGGGAGGGGGGAGGTGAAGAGAAGCCACTGCTCGCGTCGGGCTGCAGCGCCCTCTGGTGGTCATCTGCCACAGACTCGAGGAGACCCACTTTGCACAGGTATAGTGCTGGGTTCTTAAACCCATCGCCTGTCACTAGTCCCTGCGAAATGTTCTGCAAGAAATTGCTGGAGTACAATTTTGCAGAGATTCAGAGACACTAAGGTTACACATCGAGACGGCCCCCCCAAAATTTAAGAGGCTAGTCCATATATCAATTCCATTCTCTGGCATTCACCCAACATTACAGTCACATTTCCTCAATTTATTCTTTCTTAAGGTGTGAATAATAGGAGCTTGGAAGTCCCTGTTTTCTGCAGGTTGTTTTTTTTTAACTTTTTTATTTTATTTTATTCATTTTAGAGAGGAGACACAGAGTGAGAGAGAAAGAGAGAAAGGGGGGAGGAGCTGGAAGCATCAACTCCCATATGTGCCTTGACCAGACCAGTGCAGGGTTTAGAACTGGCGACCTCAGTGTTCCCAGGTTGATGCTTTATCCACTGCGCCACCACAGGTCAGGCTCTGCAGGTTTTAATAGCAGGAAATAAGGGGGTGTGCAGCATTTGCCAGGGTGGGAGGGGCCATTGGCTCCAGGACTTCCCACTGATGACCTCGGCCTCATTCCAGCAGCCTGGGGATTCTCACCTTTGCAGCCCACCATGCACCTGTCTCCGCCTCCTCCTGTGCCTCCTCCAGGCTGGGTGGGACCTCTGGCTCCCCTCCCACTCCCCTGCATCCTGACTGTACCCAGCAGGTGACCTCAAACTGCCCTGTGTGACACCAGAGGCTGCAGCACTGGTTTTGGTTCCTCTGAGTCCTGACCACCCTCCCAGGCACCTTTTCTCCTTGGGGCGGGGAGAAGGTTGATGCATGCAATTCAGGCACAGAATCTGGTAGCAAAGAAGGGGAAAGGGGACGAAGAATGGCCCCTTAAAATGTGAGCCAGGCCCAGGCTAGGCCCGACCCATCAGGTCTGAGGCTCCGAGGCACTTCCTGGATCTTTCACATGATGAACTCAACCCTTGCTAGCTGTAACCTCAGCAAGTTAAGTCTTTGGAAGGTTAATACCAGCTCCAAAGTCAGGCTTCTTAAGTGACCTTAGAAGACCCCCAAACTCCCGTTCCCTGTGGTGAAATACATGCTTGGAAGGCCATCATATCTGCTGCTCAGAAGGGGGATTTCCTTCTTCTAAGAAGGGAGTTCAGTTTTCTATTGATTTCACCTCTGGTGGTGGACACACGAGCTGGGGGTGGGGCGGCAGTGATGGACTCTCTTCCTGAATTCATGGATTCCTTCATGGCACAGGTGCCTGCCTGCTCTGTGCCAGAGCTCGACCGGCAGCACACGGAGGGAGCTGTCACTCAACAGCACGATCTAATTCTCACTGTATGCAGCTCAAGAGCTCAGATGGTGACATCCTGGGTCCAGCACTGTGCTTGATGCTTTCTCTGCATCGTTGACAGCAATTAATCCTCACAACAACCCTGTGAGGAAATGACTGTTAGTCTCCTCATTTTATAAATCAGCAAATAGAGGCTCTGGGAGAGTAAGGAATTTGTCTAGTAGCTCTGAGTTGGGGCCTCTGTTGTGTTGTTTCCTGCAGAGATGAGCACAGTCCTGGACCTGCTCGGGAGCTGTCAAGGGGACACAGCTCTCTTGTCCTGGGCCTCAGAGGCACCAGGAATAAGGAAGGTGAGCCCAGTGGTCGGCAGAAACAGCAGAGAGTAGCTAGGGTGGGGCTCAGGCAGTCTGACTTGGACCTGGAAGAACACTTGGAGAGCATGAGTCTTCAGTGGGGGTCTCTGTGGACCCATAGTGGGAAACTGAGGCTAGAGATGGGAAAGGGCTAGCCCAGGGTTGCACAGGAAGACCCTCAGAAGGAGCTGCCAGGTGGGTTCCCAACCTTCTGACATCTACAGGCAGAAGCCTGGCTCCTTTTCTTTTCTTCCCACTGCAGACTCTTTCCTAGCCTGGCACACTGTGGGTGGTGGGTAAATGTTGGTGAATGCGCATAGGTGAGAGAGTGAACTGGAAGTGTGCGCTGAGCACTTTTTACACTCCCAGCACAGTCCTGCCCCTCACTCTGATCCCCTCCCCCTGCTCTGGTATGTGGAGAAGCAAGGACAAGGACAGAAGGGCTGGCTGCCAGGTCTACCTTGGGGCATTAGCAGCAGTAGGTGACCAAAGCCCAGGGACCTCAGGAATCGATGTCCACCAGCTGGTGGGAATTGGAGGCCCATAGCCCCAGTTGGGGGTTGGGGTTGGGGTTGGAACCTAGTGAGGCAGCTGTGGCTGGCCGTAGTCCATTAGAAACCTGCCATCAGGAGTATTGGCAAGGCCTGAAACACTTCCTGGGTCTTAAATCATGAGTTCAGAAACAAGCCACACTTCACATCAGCAATAAGTTAAAAACACACTTCACAAAATACTTGCACTGAATTAAAAATGGATCTTGTTAGCTTCAATTGTTCTTGAATGTCTTGCTTAGAAATATGGTATGCTTGAAAAAGAAAGGAAGAAAATTGTCTTTAAACCGTGGCTCAGATTTGCTACAGCTAGATATCAAATGCCCCTTTTAATATTGGACTGGTACTTGTACTCCAGGACCAGACTTGGAGACAGATCTGAGTCTCCAGCTCCCTATCCCATCCCCAGCTGCCCTCTGAGCCTTGTTTCCTCACCTGTACCCTGTGCATAAGAGTACCAGCTATCTGGGGTTGTTATGAGGCCTACGGATGAAAAACTGTTGGTGCAGCCCAGCATGTAGTAAGTACTCAGGAAATCTAAGACTATATTCTTAGTCTTAACTCCATGAACATTTTCTGTCTTTGTATGTTTGCCTTAACAATGCTGTCAATATAAGTATGGGATGGCTGGGCCCAGGGTAGTAGAGCCCAGGAGTTCTGCAGAAAGAGGACAGAATTCTCCTGGGGTGAGAGAAGGGTGAAGAGCCCAGGGGTGTGAGCAGGAGTAGGTTCCAAACCTGGCAGCAGGTCCTTCACTCCCTCCCCGACCCTGGGCTCTGGGCCCTCAGCTAGCTTAACGCAGGAAAATGAGTGTCTGAGGCTGATACGAACAGTGAGCGGGTCTCATGTGGTTTTAAATTATGATAAAGAACATTTGGATGTAAATGTCCCAGTTCTTGGCACAAATGAAAAGCAAATACTATGAAAGGCAGTAATTACCACTGCAATGAAATTCTCTCTCTCTTTTTATGATCTGGGTTTTTTTTTCTTGTTTTTTTTTTTTTGTTTGTTTGTTTTTTACATTTTACTTATTCATTTTAGAGAGAGGAGACAGAGAGAGAAGGGAGGGAGGAGCAGCAAGCATCAACTCCCATATATGCCTTGACCAGGGAAACCGGGGTTTTGAACTGGCGACCTCAGTGTTCCAGGTTCATGCTTTTACCCACTGCGCCACCGCAGGTCAGGCTCTCTCTCTCCTTTTAATACAGTTTAAAAACATACTGTCAGCCCCGGCTGGTTATCTCGATTGGTCGGAGCATCGTCCGATACACAAAGGTTGTTGGTTAGATTCCAGTCAGGGCACATATCAATAATTCTGTCTCTCTAAAATAAATAAATAAAATAAGAAGAAATATTGTCATTTGATTTATTTTGGCAACACTCCTGTGAGAACTAAGGCCAGATAAATTACTACGTTTACAGATAAGAGCACCAAGGCTCAGAGAGTTCTAGGGACTCACCTAACATCACACAGATTTTTAGTAGCAAAGCAGGAACCTAGGGCTCTTCCTGTGTTCTGAAAGAGATGTTGATTTCAAATACAAACAGGAAATTGCCTTTAATGACTTACTCATGAAATTCTGTTGAAAGTTGTGGCAGGCGCAGAATGAGCTGCTGATTACTGGAGTGTGTCCCCTTCTCTGCCCCCTCTTGTTTGGGCTCAGGGCCCACTCTGAAATTTCTCCCTCAGCCCTCAGGACCTTCCCCAGCACGCTCCAGAGGCAGGGCTGGAGAACAGCCCCAGGTCCCGAAAGGTGGCCCCTGCTGGGAGCATCAGGACATCAGCACAGGGACACACAGGTTGTGCTGATATTTCTTGAGCAGCTAGTAAGGTCATACTCTGCCCTGCAGGCTCTTCTAGTACATTTGTGGTCTTGACCCTAAAGTGAAGGCTGGGCTCCTTAATTCACTCCGTGAACATTTAGCAAGCACTGACTCCATGTTGGAGACTTTGCAGGATGGTGAGAAACTGGTACAAACAATCAACAGGTGCCTGACGTGGTAGTGGCACAGTGGACAGAGCAGCGACCCGCCATACTGAAGACCCAGGTTCGAAACCCTGAAGTCGCCTGCTTGAGCATGGACTCATCCAGCTTGAGTGAAGAGTCACTGGCTTGAGTGTGAGTGGATCATAGACATGACCCCATGGTCACTGGCTTGAGCCCCAAGGTTGCTGGCTTGAGCAAGGGGTCACTGCCTAAGCTGGAGCCCTCCCCCCACCCCACCCCCGCTTCAGTCAAGGTACATATGAGATAGCAATCAAGGAACAACTAAGGTGCTGCAACTCTGAGTTGATGCTTCTCATCTCTCTCCCTTCCTCTCTCTCTCTCTCTCTCTCTCTCATGAGGGTCTGTCAGGAATTACATTTCAGGGAATGGTGGGCACACAGGAGCTGCTGGCTCTTCCTGGGAGGGCAGTAGGCACCGGGGAGGGCCTCTTGGAAGATGAGATGCCTACATCCTCAGAACCAAAGAATTAGTAGGTTCCATTGTCAGACCCTCAACATATTTATTTATTGACTTAGAGAGAGAGGAAGGATGGAGAGAGAGAAAAAAACATAGATTTGTTCCACTTATTTATTCATTCATTGGTTGGTTCTTGTATGTGCCCTGACCGGGAATCCAACCCACAACCTCGATGTGTCGGGAAGATGCTCTAACTTAACAACCTGGCAAGGGCCAGACCCGCAACACTTTCAAAGTCTGCTACTACCAAGCATTGCCGAGAGGTATAGCATATAGCAGTGTGTCCCTATTAGCAAGGGTGGGAATGTATATCGACCCCCTTTCCCCTGGAAAACAACTTGGCACCCTGAAGACCGGGGTTCTCACTGCTGGAGAAAGCCTTGGTTGTGACATCAAGAGCCATATGTACAGGATCGTTCATTGCCATGTTTGTAAAGTGCAGAGTTGGAAACAACCCCTGTGTCCTCAAAAGGAGACTAGACCAAGAACTAGAGGTACATGCCTGTAGCAGAATACAGGTTCATCTGTTTTTACCTGCTTCAACACAGGTAAAAACCTGAAGCCCAGGTGAGCGGGAAAAGCACGATGTGGGAGGACACGTGCAGTTGATGGAACAGTGCAGAGCGAAGTGGCTCCAGGCTCAGGTGCGGACGTCTGTGAGGCGCATGGGCGGACAGGTGTGGCAACACCAGGCTAGGACCTGCCTGCTCTACAGGCAGGGGGGGGTGGGGGGGAGGCCTGGAGCTCCATCTGGAACTCTTTATCTCTTTGAAAAGAGCCAAAGAGCATGAGAAAAGCCGTCAGAGGCTCATAGGTCCTGGTCGAAGGCCTGTGGGTGCTTATTTTCATCTCTGTGTTTCATGTTCAAAACGTATTTTTTAAAAAACATGTAGGTGCTCTGTCTCTTCACCTGACTGCTGGGTACCCAGGCATCCCTTTTAAATGGTTTGTTACACTGTCCATTTGTTCTATGTGCTTTTCTCCACGAGGGGACATTTCAGTTTTTAAAAGTTCAGAGGAATGTGTAGGTGAGAGGCTGGGCTCAAGAAAGCAGTCCAGGGCAGAGGAACCGGCAGGAGCCAAGGCCTGGGAACTGGGCAGAGCGCCGAGGGCCCTGGGAGTCTGGGCCCAGGATGGTGGTTCCCTAAGAGGCAGCCCTGCTCACACACCTGGTCTGCACGAAGCCAGGCCTTTGCTCCTCACCTGCAGCTGGGGGCCAGGCCTGACCCAGTGCCAGGCCTGTGCGAGGCTGGGTAGGATGTGAGCTCCACTCAGGAGAGGCACCAGTGGGAGGCGAGCAGAAAGGGCTAATCAAGTGTGTGTGCCAGCGCCTGGGGCAGAGGAGGCCGCGCAGCCTGCAGGTGGAGGTTATTATGAGCCTGCCCTTTCTTGTTGGAAGTGGCGGGGGCGGCTACGCTGATGGGAACTCGTGGCAGCAGCTGTGTGACAGTGACAACCTGTCTGGAGAGAGTGGAGTGGCCCTGGGCAGAGCACAGAGGAAGCTTCATGAGCCTGGTAGGTTTCCCAGGGCTTTTGAAGATTGAGGGAGGCACAGCATGGACAAGGGTGACGGGAAAGTTACGTTTTTCCGGGGGAAGCCAAAAACAAACTTCAGGAAGCTGTTTCTAAAACCATCCAGTGTTCTTTCTGCATCGGCCATGGGAAGTCAGAACCCGAGCATGGGGCTGGCCTTCTCAATGCGATGCCGTGCGGGCACAGGGAAGGAGGGGACGCCTGGCATCAGGGGAAAGGCTGGGTGACTTATCTGACAAGTAATCTTATTAAGAAAACTCTTGTTCGACCTGTGGTGGTGCAGCGGATAAAGCGTCAACCTAGTGCTGAGGTCCCCGCTTTAAATCCCCAGGCTTGCTTGGTCAAGATACATGTGAGAAGCACCTGTGAGCTGCTTCCCGCTCTTCCCCCCTTCTCTCTCTCTCCTCTCTAAAAAATCAATAATAATAATAATAATAATAATAATAATAATAAACCCCACAAACCTGTTAGGCATAAAGAAAAGCGTAGAGACTGACGCTGCCCCGGAATAAGAAATAAAACTTTGGAGACACAGTTGCTACCCTTTGAAGCCCCTTCCCTCACACACAACCTTAATTTCCTCTGCGTTTTTCCAGCGAGAATCAGCTCAGCTTTTAGTGTGTGCAGCACTTCTCTGCACCACAGACCAGAGACATCCCTGAGCATATCTAGAGAATTATTTTGCATGTTTTTAAGCTTCAAATAAAGTTATCTGTGCTCAGGATCCTTCTGCCACCATATTTCCTCCTGGCATGCTTTTGAAATTGACTTTTGCAAAACCCTGTAGCTCAACTGCATTTCTTTCTTTTACCATTTAAAGTGTACAGTTCAATGATCTTCACATATTTAGAGAGTTATAGACACATTGCCACATTTTAGAACTGTTTCATCACCCCAAAAGGAACTCCATACCCTTTAGCTGTCAGCCTCCAGGTCCCCCACAGCTTCAGCCCGAGGCAACCACCACTCAGCTTCCTGACTGTACAGACTTGCCTATTCAGGACATTTCATATAAAAAGAATCATACAACTATATAGCCTTTTGAGACTGGTGAAGGCTTTCCCTTTCATTGTTGTATGATATTCCATCACATAAACTTGCCACAATTCTTTTTGTCCAAATAGATGATGTGTAATCCTGCTTTCAGCCAAGAGGGGGTAAAAGGCACTATATTTACCTTCTTGCTTAGAAAGAAACTTAAAAAAAAGAGAGAGAGATATATATAAAATTGATAAAACAACACTTCTCAAGATGCCAGACATCAGGCACTGAAGGGTAGTACCCACTGAGAGATGGGAAGCAAAGGGATGAGCCCTGTGATTGCCTCAGCTTTATTGCCTGCAGACAGTCTCCACAATGAGGCACAGGGAGGTGGAGCCAGTAGAGTCCCTAAGGTGAGAAGACAGAGCTCTGGGAGTTCAGGGAAGCCAAGGTGGTAGAATTCACAGTGCAGCCCACTGGAGATGAGATAGTGCGGAGTGTCCTCCTCGAGTGCTCAGCTGAGTACTTTCTAGTGTGTGCAAGTGAGGAGAACCAAGGCTGGGGAAAGACCATCTGAATGGGTGAGGGGGAACAGCCTCAGAACTCACACAGGCTTGGGACAGTGCCTGTTCTCAGCAGCCAGATGGAAAACCTCATGATTCAGGGTCACTGTGTATGGTACCCAGAGGTTACTGCACCCTAGAACAAAGCCCAATAATATTTATGAGAATACAAAAAATAATAATAATACTCAGCACCCAACCAAGTAAAATTCACAACATCTGATATCCAATCAAAAATCACCAGACATGGCCTGACGAGGCGGTGGCGCAGTGGATAGAGCATCGGACTGGGATGCGGAAGACCCAGGTTCAAGACCCCGAGCTCGCCAGCTTGAGCGAGGGCCCATTTGGCTTGAGCAAAGGCCCATCTGGCTTGAGCAAAAGCTCGCCAGCTTGGACCCAAGGTCGCTGGCTCCAGCAAGGGGTTGCTTGGTCTGCTGAAGGCCTGTGGTCAAGGCACATGTGAGAAAGCAATCAATGAACAACTATGGTGTCCGCAAGGGCAACGAGAAACTAATGATTGATGCTTCTCACCTCTCTCCGTTCCTGTCTATCTCTCTCTCTGTCCTTGGAAAAAAATAAAGTAAAAAAAAAAAATTAAAAAAAGAAAAATCACCAGACATGAAATTGGAGAAATACTGACCCAGATTTCTCAACACAAATATTAAAATTAGCAGACAAGGACATCAAAACTGTTATTATAACTGTATTTCATATATTCAAAAAATTAACCAGAGGATGACTAAGTGGAGCACTGGATTTTTAGGGCAGTGAAAATATAGAATTCTGTGTTATAAAGGGGGCATATAACGATGGACACATGTCATTATACGTTTGTCTAAACTCAGAGAATTTACAACACTAAGAGTCAACCCTAAACAATGGGCTTTGGGTGATAATAGTATGTTAATGTAGGTTCATCAGTTGTAACAAATGTACTACTCTGGTGAGGGGTGGTACATTTTGTTGATAATGAGGAATGTTATGCATGTGTGAGGGTAGGGGGTATATAAAAACTCTTTCTTGTCTGACCAGGCAGTGGCGCAGTAGAGTGTCGGACTGGGATACCGAGGACCCAGGTTCAAGACCCTGCGGTTGCCAGCTTGAGCACGGGCTCATCTGGTTTGAGCAAGGCTCACTAGCTTGGATCCAAGGTCGCTGGCTTGAGCAAAGGGTCACTCGGTCTGCTGTAGCTCCACCCCACCCCCGTCAAGGCACATATGAGAAATCAATCAATGAACTTAACTAAGGTGCCACAACGAAGAATTGATGTTTCTCATCTCTCTCCCTTCCTGTCTGTCTGTCCCTATCTGTCCCTCTCTCTGTCTCTGCCACAAAAAAAAAGAACTCTTTCTTCCTTTCAATTTGCTGTGAACCTAAAACTGCTCTAAAAACTAGTTTATTTTTAAAAAATAAAAGTTGATCAGAGATATGGAAATATAAAAAAAGATCCTAAACATACTTCTAGAAATTAAAACTATGTCTGAGCCTGACCAGGCAGTGGTGCAATGGATAGAGCATCAGCCTGGGATGCAGAAGACCAAGGTTCAAAACTGCAAGGTCGCTAGCTTGAGTGCGGGGTTATTGGCTTGAGCGTGGGATCAACACAATCCCAAGGTCTCTGGCTTGAGCCCAAATGTTGCTGACTTGAAGCCGAAGGTTTCTGGCTTGAGCAAGGGGTTACTCGCTCTGCTGTAGCCCCCCAGTCATCGCACAAATGAGAAAGCAATCAATGGACAACTAAGGTGTCACAATAAAAAATTGATACTTCTCATCTCTTTCTCTTCCTGTCTCTCTCTCTCTCTCTCTCTCTCTCTTCCTGTCTACCTCTCTCTCTCTCTCTCTCTCTCTCTCTCTCTCTCTCTCTCTCTGTATATCTCTGTCTCTCTTGCAAAAAAACAAAAACAAAAAAAACAAAACCATGTCTAAGGTGAAATATATGATAGCCTGACCTGTGGTGGCACAATGGATAAAGTATTGACCTGGAATGCTGTGGTTGCTAGTTCATAACCCTAGACTTGCCTGGTCAAGGCACATATGAGAAACAGCTACTTTGAGTTGCTGCTTCCCGCTCCACACTTCCCGTATCTCTCTCTCCTCTCTAAAATCAATAAATAAAATCTTTTAAAAATATATGATAGATGAGATTAACAGCAGATTAGACATTGCAGATAAAAAGATTACTAAACTGGAAGACATAGCAAGGGATAGTATACAAAATGAAACCCAACCCTGGCCTGGTAGCTTGCCTGGTGCAAGCATTGCCTTGAAAAGCCAAAGTTGTGGGTTTGATCCCCAGTCAGGGCACATATAAGAATCAACCAATGAATACATAAATAAGTGGAAAGACAAACTGATGTTTTTCTCTCTCTCTACCCATCTCCCTCTCTCCCTCCCTTTCTCTCTCTCTCTAAAATCAAAAAATAAATAACAATTTAAATAAATAAATAAATAAATAAAAATTTAAAAGAAACCTAGAGGGGGAAAAAGATTAAAAAAAAGAAAGAAAGAACAGAGCACCAGTGAGTTGTGGTACAATTTTAAGCATTCTAATGCATGAGTAAGTGGAATTGATGGTACAGAAATAATACTGGAAGAAATATGGCCTACAAATTGGCAGATTTGATGAAAACTATAAAATCTATAGTATAGCCTGACCTGTGGTGGCGCAGTGGATAAAGCGTCGACCTGGGAACACTGAGGTCGCCAGTTCAAAACCCTGCACTGGTCTGGTCAAGGCACATATGGGAGTTGATGCTTCCAGCTCCTCCTCCCTTTCTCTCTTTCTCTATCTCTCTCTCTCACTCTGTGTCTCCTCTCTAAAATGAATAAATAAATAAATAATTAAAAAAAATCTATAGTATAGTTCCAAGAAGCTCAATGAATTCCCAACACAATAGACACAAGGAAAACTACACTAAAGTACATCATAATCAAATTGCTAAGAAAAAACAGTTATAAAGAGAAAGTCTTAAAAGAACCAAAGAAAAACATGCCATTGATAAAAATAAGGATGACAACAGATTTTTTCTTTCAAAACAATACAAGTGACTCAATGGGGGACAATTTTTAAATTACTGAAAGAAAAAACATGCAGAGTAAATCCAGAATTCTACAGCCAGCATGGGCACCACAGAGCTTTTCAGACATCTAAAGCTGAGATATTCATCTCCAGCATCTATAGAAAATGTTAAAGGAAGTCCCTCAGGCAGAAGAAAATTATTCTAGACATAAATACAGATCTACGCTAAGGAACAACAACAAAAGAAAACACCAGAAGGCATAACTAACTACATGGGTGAACTGTAATCTGGAATTGCACAGGCAAGCAGATAACTTGCAGAGGTCAGGTGATTTGACATTTCTTTATAAAAGTAAATGTCATGACTGCTGCAGGGGTGGCCACAGGCAGGAAAACTGTTTCTGTGTAGATAGTGAAATGCAGGAAATCTTCAGCAATGCATCTGCGCAAGAAACTTTCTCAACCACCGAAGTGAAATGTTCTTGGTTAACCTACTATGGTGCTACTCGGCTCTCCATTGCCCACTCTGCATGTGCCCCACACGAAACACTGCACCTGGCTATTGGAGGAAATAAAGACAAACCAGAACATCACTCAGGTTTGAAGGGTTATACAATCTCCTATAGAATGAATCTCCATGATAGAAGATAACGAATACAGTTGCTTTATGCACGGAAGAAAGACACAGGAGGGAGATTTCTCTCAACTAGAGATCTAAGGAGGGCTATTTCTTTGGTAAGCCTCCCAAACATAAGAATTTGGAAATATTTAGTGAAGAAAGGCTGCATCATATTTGTCATTTACTGGCAACTTCTGATTAGAATATTAAATTTCTGGCTATAATATTAAAAATTCTGCTCCCCACCCTCAAACCTTCTGTTACTCAACTGTGTTAGAAACCAAAGAGAGCCTGACCAGGCAGTGACACAGTAGATAGAGCATCAGACTGGCACGCTGTGGACCCAAATTTGAAACCCCGAGTTTGCTGGCTTGAGCCCGGGCTCATCGGCTGAGCGTGAGCTTACCAGCTTGAGCACAGGGTTGCTGGCTTGAACTTGAGATCATAGACATGATCCCATGGTCACTGACTTGAGCCCGAAGGTCGCTGGCTTGAGCAAGGGGTCACTTGGTCTGCTGTAGACTCCCGGTCAAGGCACATATGAGAAAGCAATCAATGAACAACTAAGGAGACCAAGGAGCCACAATGAAGAATTGATGTTTTTCATCTCTCTCCCTTCCTGCCTGTCTTTCCTATCTGTCATTCTCTCTGTCTCTATAACAAAAAAAAAAAAAAAAAGAAAAGAAACTAGAGAGAGAAAGAGAGGGGCACACAGAACACAGATAACGGGATGTGAAGGGCAAAGTAGAGGAAAATTATTTTTGCCACCAAAATGTCTAGGTCAGTGGTTCTTAACCTGGGTTCTATCAAACCCTAGGGGTTCGATGAGTCGGTCTCAGGGGTTCGGAGAAGCCTCCGCCACGGAGGCCAGAATAAAGTAATACCGTAATTTGTTGTGAGTTCATGCACTTTGTTGGTTTTGTTCTTTGAGCAAGGTGATGTTCATGCACGGCTCATTTTGTGCACCAGTAAAAAAACATATACCTATGTCTTGAATTTGGAAAAAAAATCATATTTTATTTATCACTAAAGAAGGGTTCGGTGAATGCGCATATGAAACTGGTGGGTTCGGTACCTCAAAAAAGGTTAAGAACCACTGGTCTAGGTGAACTGGCTCCAGAGGTAGCTGATGAGAGGGTGGCTGGGAAATGCTGACTGCATATTGGGTTTGCATGTGGATTTCTTAGATGAGAACAGAAAGACAACATTTTCATCTGAGAGGCTTAGAAACCTCTGATTTCTAAGAAGAGATTAATTCTAAGAAGAGATTTCCAAGTCTGATTAATATTCTTAAGGCTTTATTTATTGATTTTAGAGAGAGAAGAGAGAAATAAAGGGAGAGGGGAGCAGCCGGAAGCATCAAACTCATAGTACCTGTTTCTCATATGTGCCTTAACTGTGCAAGCTCGGGGTTTTGAACCAGCGACCTCAGCATTCCAGGTCAATATTTTATCCACTGTGCCACCACAGGTCAGACAAAGTCTGATTAGTTTTATACGTCAAGTACTCTAGGAGTTTATTTCTTTTGTTTGCTCTTGGCTTCGTAAACCCTTTTATTGAGAATTTTAGCTAGTCTTGTCTTTGGCTAAAAGAAAGCCACAGAAAGGTGGTGTTGAGGGCCTGGGACCTGTGAAACTCTCCCACTCTGTTCCTCACCAGGTCTGGGAAAGCTCTGGCCTGCAGGACATGAATTATATTGTTTGAAGGAAAAAGAGAAGTACCTTTTCCTGTGAAAGTAAAAATTGAAGTCTTTTCAGGCAGAGTTGGGGTCTAAATGATAAAGTTAGCATTCGAGGCCGCATCCGCCTAAGACAGGCAGTAGGCCAGGAAAAGAGCAATCAGGAAACTGAGACAGACAGACAGTTAAGCAGTTTATAGCCGTCTAGTAAATCGCAAAATCCTGGCTTCCCTGAGGACACTTGAGGGTAAATGGTTTACACTTTTCCTCCTCAACCAGGATCACCCTACTCAGGAGATAGATAATAGAAATCCAATTAGTGTCATTTGTGCCAACCACACAGAAGGACAGATGAAGTCAGGAGAATAAATCTCACTTTGAAGACCCAGGTTCGAGACCCCGAGGTCACCAGCTTGAGCGCGGGCCCATCTGGCTTGAGCAAAAGCTTGGCCCAAGGTTGCTGGCTCCAGCAAGGTTGCTCGGTTTGTTGAAGGCCCGTGGTCAAGGCACATGTGAGAGAGCAATCAATGAACAACTAAGGTGTCGCAAAGAAAAACTGATGATTGATGCTTCTCATCTCTCTCCGTTCCTGTCTGTCCCTATCTATCCCTCTCTCTGACTCATTCTCTGTCCCTGTAAAAAAATCAATCAATCAATCTCACTTTGGTAAGATTCATCAGCATATAGCTGATGAATATTCTATTCAGATCCTCCTTTAAACTTCCTGCCCTTAGAAAACAGAAGAATTCTCAAGAGAAAAGGTCCAGCATGGGCTCTCTCTGGAGCATACTCCCGCTTTTCTTCCCTCTCAGGCGTGCATCTTTACTTTTGTCTCCTGAACTCTAAGGGTCCCTTGAGACTTGCATCCAGGGGAGCCACAGGCAGCAGCAGCTCGTCCTGGGCTAACCCTGAACCTGTCTCCTTTTCTCCGACTTTTCAGTGAGCCAACAGCAGCCCCATCATGGCTCACTTGTTTCTAGGGAGCCAAAGCAGAGCCCCGCCCAGGCGCTCCCTGCTGCTTCTTCTACCCTAAACCAGTGCTTCTCAACCTTTGTTCACTTGGGGCTGGTGAAAATAGAGTTATTTCGGGGACTGCTAAGGCAGAAATCACCCTGAGCATAAGGGAATTTGACTCAGATCACTGGGTCTATAATCTTCATACAACATCAGGGTGGTTAACTCTTCTTGCACAGACCGGCATGAAATTTCTAGCTGACTGCGGTTGAAAAACACTGCCCTAAGCCCCTCCTTTGTTTCACTGTCCCCAGCTTTTTTTCTCTAAACAGTATTTTTTGTTCTCTCTCTCTCTCTTTTTTTTTTTTAACAGGGACAGAGAGAGAGTCAGAGAGAGGGATAGACAGGGACAGACAGACAGGAATGGAGAGAGGTGAGAAGCATCAATCATTAGTTTTTTGTTGCCATTGTGACACCTTAGTTGTTCATTGATTGCTTTCTCGCATGTGCCTTGACCGCGGGCCTTCAGCAGACCAAGCCACCCCTTGCTGGAGCCAGCGACCTTGGGTTCAAACTGGTGAGCTTTTTGCTCAAGCCAGATGAGCCCGCACTCAAACTGGCAACCTCGGGGTCTCGAACCTGGGTCCTCCGCATCCCAGTCCGACGCTCTATCCACTGCGCCACCACCTGGTCAGGCAGAGGTTGGGTTTAATCCAAGAGTTAGGGGAGAGAAAATGTGTTTGAACTGGAGAGTGCTTGTTTCAAGTTCTCAAAGTTTCTCAGGCGGCTGTGTAGAGAATGAACTGGGGGAAGGGGCAGAGGTCAAGAGGCAGCTGGAGACCATTAGCAGTTCTTCTGTGCAGAGAGATGATGGGGTCTGGACCAGGATGAGGGCAGAAGGTGACACATTTGGGATCGTTTAGGAAGTAAAATCTACAGGACTGGAGTTATTGGGAGAAAACCCTGTCTGGTTTCTCAGGCATAGTTGCCTGGAAGCTTTCCATTTGTCCCAGTGTTCATCTTGGAATTCCAGTGCTGTGTGACTCTGCAGCCCAGGGTCTCTGGTCCATGAGTCCACCTGTCCCTAAGCCCTACAGGTGGGGGTGCAAGTTCCTCCTCCACATGGGCCACTGCCTACTTCAAAGTGATGCAACTTGGGCCTCTGAGGATGATGTAAAGGCTGGCTGACTATTGACGTCTATGTCCCTGAATTCAGCTGAAACGAAATTTTAGGTGGGGTCTAAACTTAAACTGTACACTTATAAGTGGTGAAGTATACACTGCTCACAAAAATTAGGGGATATTTCAAAATGAATATGAAGCGATAAAAAAGGAAGCATTTTTTTTTCATTGCTGTTGCGACACCTTAGTTGTTCATCGATTGCCTTCTCACATGTGCCTTGACCGCGGGCCTTCAGCAGACTGAGCAACCCCTTGCTGGAGCCAGCGACCTTGGGTCCAAACTGGCGAGCTCGCGCTCAAGCTGGCAAGCTTGGGGTCTCGCACCTGGGTCTTCTGCATCCCAGTCCAACGTTCTATTCACTGCGCCACCGCCTGGTCAGGCGCATTTTTTTTTTTATGAAACAAGAACATCAGAAAAGCAAACAGGCCTGACCTGTGGTGGCGCAGTGGATAAAGCGTCAACCTGGGAACACTGAGGTCACCAGTTCAAAACCCTGCACTGGTCTGGTCAAGGCACATATGGGAGTTGATGCATCCAGCTCCTCCCCCTTTCTCTCTCTCTCTCTCTGTGTGTCTCCTCTCTAACATGAATAAATAAAAAGAAATTAAAACACTTATTTAAAAAAAGAAAAGCAAACAGCCAGTCAAAGAAAGTTGTTCGATTATGCAAATAAGATGCAAAACCAACTTTTATTTCATTGGTGAAAATGCACTCTACAAAAGGCTGAAGTACTGGGATATCTGCATGTGCTCTGATCCCCTAATTTTTGTGAGCCGTGTATGTATTTCAATAAAGCTGTTAAAAAACAGGAGCTGTTAAACAGCATCCTGAGCTGCTGCAGGTGGACTCCTGTGCTTCGTAAGTATTGTAGTCACACAGAGCCCGTGATAAACGCCCTGCCAGGAGCCCTTGGCTATAACTTGTTAGGCATTGCCACTATCTTCCGAGCCCTCATCTCCCTGGCACTGGGATAACATTACTATGTCTCTTATTTTATATTCTTAGAAGCGTTACAAGATGCCTGTCATTATTTCCACTTAGCAAGTGAGGAAACTGAGGCGTGGGAAGATGACTCCGCCGATGGCACAGAGTGGAGAACAGTGAAGCCACAATCCGAACCCAGATCTGTTACTCCATAGCGCTTTGTCTGTGGAGCTTGGTGAGGTGCTTCCAGCCCTGCCTGTCTCCCTTCCTGCCCCTTGTCCGGCTCAGCTGGCTGCAGCCTCACTTGAGAGGCTTGGGGACTGTGAGGAGTGGCCAGGGTACCCATACACTCCCAAACCTGCTGTTGCCACGTCACATGGATGGCTGTGTGATGGTGTGAAGAAAAGTGGTCTCTGGCCTCCCCGCTCTGGTACCAGGAAGGTGTGTCCTGAGGCTGCTTATTGTGGGGCCCAGCTGACATCCTGGCTGTGCTGACCTCCCTCCCACTCTGCTGCTTCAGGCACGAGGCCTGGCCAGGCCTTTCTGGCTGCAAGGTCAGACCAGGGTGAGCCTTGGGCACTCTGCCCTGGCTTCTCATTCTGCCTGGCCAGAGGCTGAAGAAGTGACAGGTTCCTTGAACTCCCAGGAGGGTCCAGCTGCCTTCCAGCACATTCTGTACCAAGTGTATTCTGTACTGTCTCAACAAAAGAGGCAGTTTTAGGGGCTCATCATAGCCCCTGGATCCCTAAATATCCCCAATTTCCTGTGTACTTGCTGTCCCAGGACTGAGGTGACTGGGTAGGGGCCTTAGGATTATTACCACTCCCGCCTAGCCCGCCTGCCCAGGCTTTATCTTCTCCTTCACAGCTGTGAGCCCATGAGAGGCCAGCAGGCTGGAGTGAGGACAGCTATCTCTCCTGCCCAGGTCCTGTGGGCCCTGGCGGCCCAGTGTACACAGACCAGCAGTCCCTTCTTAGCCTCCCTGAAGTCCTGGGCCTGTTCAGGGGCCCCTGTTCCACCATTTGCTTCTGGAGACCTTTCTGCGAGGGCCTATAGGCTCTGGGGACCACAGGCGACTTTGCTGGCAGAGACCTGCAGGATCCGAGCTCCCTCATACTCCCCATGGCCACTGTCCTGCAGGACCCAAGGCCCTTCTCCAGGGGTCTGCTGCTCAACCCCTTCCACCAGGGGCCCCCAGGGGAATAGGGTGAAGAGGCTGGGGTCTCTGGAGTAATAGACCCGAGTTTCAATCCCAGCTCTGTCTCTTACTGTGCTGCAATAAATGGTGGGTCCTCTGAGCCTCAGTTCTAGCTTATATGTGAAATGGGAACAAGCCTGTTGCGAGGACTAAATAAGATATATACACAGAAAGCACTGGTTTGCAGCAGTTGTCATGTCACCTTCACCGCCCACTTCAGCTGCTCACTGTGTTGGCGGGGGTAGGAGGTGGGGCTGTTCCAGGCACTGCAGTACCAGAGAAGACCACCAGGTGGCATACACCCTGGTTTCCTTTTCCCAGGACTGCTGCCTACAGGCCTTTGTTCATTTCCTTACTCTTCTATGGTTTACTATTATTACAGATTATGGTCATGTGCCCCTTAACAAAGGGATGCCTCCTGAGAAATGCATTCCAAGGTGATTTCATCATGCAAACATGATAGAATGTACTTAAAAACCTACATGGTGCCCTGGTGGCTCAATGGGTAATAGCATTATCCCTAAGTTCTGAAGTCACAGGTTCGATGCCCGGTCAGGATACATATGAGACCAAGCAATGAGTGCACAACTAAATGGAACTACTAAGTGGAACAAGTTGATGCTTCTTTCTCCCTCCCCTTCTCTCAAAATCAATGGGGAAAAAACCTAAATGGGACGAATACTACTGTAATTATATGTGCTACCTACAAACTCTGCAGGTTTGTTTACACCAATGTCACCATAAACATCTGTTGTACTATGACTGTCACTAGGTGATAGGAATGTTTCAGCTCCATCAATTTTACCAAACCTCTGTCACTCATGCATTCCACTGCCAACATGTCATCTTACAGCGCACGCACGACTATACAAGCATCATAACTATGTCAGGACCCAGAGCTCTGGCTGAGAACTGTCTCCCTCCCTACCTCTGTTGGCCCCTCAGAAAAGAGTGCTTGCCTACTTCCCTCTTCCTCCCCACGTGGGCTCCTGCAGAGCTTGTGGCCCACAGGCTTCCTGGATCTTACTCAGCCCCCAAGTCACTTCCAGCTCGTGTTTGCAGGCCAAGAGGCCCGGGCTCAGAGGTGGAAAATGGCCTCGCCAGCCCAGGCCTCCTCTCCAGCACTGCCCTTCCCCCTGCCTCTGGCATCCGTGAGTTGAATGGACACAGCCCCTGGTATAGCCAAACTTGAACCAATCAATAGCTGAGCGGGAGGCAGTTTGCTGTCTGGGGATTGGACTGGTTCATCCTGTCCCAATTGTCAGATGAACAAGAAACATGTCTGTGTCTCGTCCTCCCCAAGGGCTCCGAGGGTTTCCTGGGGACCCCACCAGGGGCATCCAGTCCTGTTTCCCTGGCATTAGTTTGTCCTAGGCTAGTACAAAGGTCTCCGCAGTTGACCGCAGGCAGAGCTGACTCCAGCTGAACCCAGGTGGCAGGGGTAAATAAACTGGTCACAGGAGTGAGGGACCAGCAGCAGAGGGGCTGGAGCTGAGGCCTACACAACTCTCTAAGTGTGACATCAGTAGCTCCTGGGCCAGCGGTCAAATGCAGAGTCCCAGGCCCTGGAAGTAAGGCCCACGGATCTGCATTTTAACAAGCTGAGGGGAGTACTGCACACTCGGGATTGAGGACTTCCGGTCTGTGGTCCAGGATGGGAGTTGAAACTTCTTGTTAACTCACCACCTGCAGCTGATGTTAACTTGAGAGTCACCTTCTTCCTCAGGCAGGGGCTGCCCTGTGCCCCTCTGCTTTTCTAAAACAACTTGTTAAAAGAATATGGCAAGAAGCAGGGACAATAAGCAAATGTGCCTCCCCACCCGGGGAGACCTCTGATTGCAGGGTTCCGTGTGCTTGGGGAGGTGAGGCGGCCCTAAGGCACCCTGGACAGCTCCTGGCCTGAAGGGGCTCCCAGCCTCCCTGCAGCTGGTGGCTGAGGGTGAGGAGGGATTTGGGTTGCAGCTTCTAGGCCGGAAGGCAGACTGAAGTCCAGTGTCACCTGGAGGTGCCTGGGAGGCAGTTTTGGCGGTTGAGGCAGAGCCCAGGGGAGGCGATTGCAGAAGGCCCTGGGACACCCTGGCCCTGGCCCAGAGCCAAGGGTGCCAACCTCCCTCCCTCTCCCTCCACCCTTCTTCAGAACCAGCACTGGATGAATCCACCAAGAAAAAACATTTCAGGGGCTGACTGATTTTTCTCAAAACATATATTTACTACTGTTCTCAGTACATCTTTGAGCACCTTTGCCATAATCCCTCAGGAATGTGTTGAGCCCCCTACCCCCTAAGACTTGGTGACAAGGCCCCTCACAGCTTGTGCAATGGCGTCTTTGTCAATGCCAAACATCTTCAGCAGTTCAGCTGGCTTCCCGCTTCTTGGTACTTTGCCAACAGCCAGGCGGGTGACAGTGACTCCAGGCTCGCCCACTACTGCAGAGGACACTGCCTCACCTATGCCACCTGCACAAAGGAAAGATGATTCAGGTGCTTGGTAGCAGGGTAAGCAGCGGGTGGGTCCCCTGGCCCACTGTCAGGCTGAGTTTATTCCCTAACCCAGGGGGCGGGAACCTATGGCTCGCGAGCCAGATGTGCCTCTTTTGATGGCTGCATCTGGCTCGCAGATGAATCTTTAATAAAAAAAAATAGTAAGGTTAAAAATATAAAACATTTTCATGTATTACAATTCATTCATTTCCTACCGCTCATGTTCATGGTTGCAGATGGCTGGAGCCAATCACAGCTGTCCTCCGGGACAACACCAAATTTTTATTGGATAATGCGTAAGGTACACGGGTCGTTGTATGGCTCTCATGAAATTACATTTTAAAATATGTGGCGTCCTTGGCTCTCCCAGCCAAAAAGTTTCCCGACCCCTGCCCTAACCAGTGGTGGGATTCAAATAATTTAACAACTGTTTCTCTGCCCTAATGACCATTTTAAGTATAAAAAAAGATATACCAAAAGGTAATTTATTATTTCATGCACTTAATACTTAGATAAGAACAATAAAAGAGGTACACAAAACTAGATTATGTTAAAAGTTTTTTTTTTAAAGAGTTTAAAAATGTTAATGAAAAAATATTAAATAATACCTGACAAAAAACAATACAAGTTTTCACCGCTGGCTGTTTGGCACTTCTTCTCTTTATGTTATATGTTTGTTTACTGAAGTAACAAACACCAGGGAATTAAAATGTAGTATTTCATCAAAGGTGTAATGAGTTTTATGAAATGAATAAATTTTACAAGCAAAGTTCTGTCAAATTTTTTCACCTATAGATGAAATAAACATTACTATGGGTGCTTAGAATACGCTGTTGCACAGATGAACATTAAAAAAGAGTTAAGGAATGTAAATTTGTGATTTCCACATTAGGCGGCTGCCTAGGCGCCCATGTTAGAGAGAACCCTGATTACAAGTGCCATGTTAACAACCAGTTCACCGAACTCAACTAAAAATTAGGTATTGGTTTTGCCGAACCGGTGCAAACTGGCTGATCCCACCACTGTCCCTAACCCAGTGATGACAGAGATGGCACACACACTACACTACCCCACAATGGTAGCTGGAACAGACATCACTAATCAATCACCATACTGTTTTTTTCAAGCCCAAATGTGGCCTCTGAATCATTTTAACATGCTCTAGGCAGCTGTCATCAATGGACTAGCATCTGCACTTGATCCTAGAGTCTAGGCCCATCTCCTCTCCAATGGGGACAAGGTGTGGGAATGGAGGACTACTTTGTGAAGGATTCATGAAACAAATTCTGTGTGGCTTTCCAAGTTTGGTTCTGTACAGCAGCTACTTCCTGGGCAAAGGCCACCTTTTTTTTATTCTTAGGGGTGAGGCTGGAATCCCCACTGGCTTCCTGGGTGGCAGGGGTTCCATGGAACAATTCTAGCAGTTGAGAATTCACTGGGTTCCCAGGCCCACCCTGAGTGAGGCCTAAGGGCCCAAGTGCCAGCCGCTCTGATGACAGCTCTGGGTTTCCTGGGCCATGGCTGCCCTCCTAGGGCTAGGCACAGGAGGATGTCGAGCCCTGTGCCCCTGTGCCTCCCCTTTACCTTCATAGTAGTGGTCCTCCACCGTGAGGACCCTCCCCTTGGTAGCACGGGCACTGTCAAGAATGAGCTTCCGGTCCAGGGGCTTGATGGTGAAAGGGTCCAACACACGAATGTTGATCTTTTCTGTGAGGGAGAAGATTCAGGGGCATGGCTCAGGGGAACGGGCTAGATGCGGTGGGTCTGCCCTTCAATGAGCCCCCAGGAGGGGAGCTGGCTGGGTGTCCTGAGAGCTGTCACACTGCTAAAGCCCAGCCTGTGGCCTGCCCATCTGGGGATGACCAACTGTCCCCTTGCTGTCACCACTGAGCTTGTCCTTGTCAAGCCCCAGTGGCCTGCCCTGTTCCTCTGACAAGTGGTGCCCATGTACTCTGGCATTCTGCACCCAATCCTCTTCCCGGGAGCCTTCCCTAGCCTGTGTCAGGAGTATCTGGTCTCTCTTCCTTCACACCCTGGGTCAGGGGGTCTCGGCCTTTGGATTGTCAAAGAACTCCTAGTGGCCTGTGTGGGGCCTGCACAGCTTTCCTTCATCCAGCCCAATGCCTTTGAAAACGGAGGGGAAGCCAGAGAGACGCTCCAAGTGTCTGATCTGAGATAAGCCATGTGCTCATGGAACAGGGGGAGGGAAGCCGTGGCCGTGGGCAGGCGCAAGGGTGTAGGTCAGATAATGGCTCAGCAGAATGACCTCAGAATAAGGACAAGTCCAACTCTCCCATGCCTCCCCATGGACCTCCACCCCTGCTGGCTCAGGCTTCCCTTGGCTTCTCTAGCCCATCTTGATCCTGCCCGCCTTCCTCCAGCTCCTCAGAGCTCTGTGCACACCATTCCTCCTGCCTCAGCCTCACTGCTAAGCAGATGTCCTAAATGCATCTGAGGTCACTGCCCTACGGACACCCACATCTACCCTGTCCTTCATGCTCAGCACAGCTGTGATTCTATTGTAGGGCAGTCTAACACCTGTCCCCCTACTTTACCAGTTGCTAACATTTTCAGCCTTGCAACAGTAATAAAATCAGGTTATTATTCACTGAATCCCTAGGATAGCCCCATGGGAAAGTGACAACATCTCCATTTTATGGATGAGAAAACTAAGGGATAGTGATGCTAAATATCTTACTTAACTAGTACCCAGCTGAGTGGTGATTCAACCCCACTGACAGGCCCCAGGGTCTGATATCACCACCGTGCTGGGCACCTCAACTCTGAAACCACAGGGCAAGGACTGTGGCCACTGCAGCCCTAGAATCTAGCATCATGCTGGGCACACAGTAAGTGCTCAGAGGGGCTATTATCAGCATTTAAGTAGATAAAATTACTTCCCACCCTCAAGACCTAATACGCAGTCAGTGCACACTCTGACTACTTGGGACCCTCCCTCCTCACCTTTCTTCAGTATGTCAGCAGCAGCCAAGGCCTCGTGCAGGGTCACCCCAGCTCCAATCACAGTTACCTGGTCATCCTTGCTCTTCAGGACCACCTAGGGGTGACACAGGGCCAGAGGCTCAGGGACTGTTGGCCTGCGGGGGCCATTCTGCGAGGTCTCACAAGGCAGGAGCCACACTGACCTTGGCTTGTCCGATTTGGAAATCCTCGTTGTTGTTGTAGATGATGGCATTTTCTGGGCGGCTGGTCCGGATGAAGCAGATGCCCTGGAATAACACAGAACTGAGGATCACAGGATGTAGCACACCCAACCTGGAATAGCCACGTCTTCCCAGAAATGCCCTCCACATGGTGTTCCCCAAGGAGGTGTCTGTCAGGCACCTCATGATGGCTGCTCCTCTAGCAGGAAAAAGGACTCTCTCACCCTCTGAAGCACACACCTCTCCCAACATTCCCCCTAAGCAACAGTGGCCCAACGGCTTCTCCAGCCCCAAGTCCCAGACAGAAAATGAGTTTTCCATCAAGCAGAGTGGCCCCCAAGTGGAGCTGTTTCTCCAGATAGCACAGCATGGCCCGGGCCCTCAGAGCACTCTGGTCTATGGCAGCACGGCTCTTGGTCAGGGCCATATTGCTCATTATGTCTTAGCGAATCCAACTCAGGGAGGCCAGACAGAAATCAGCTGCCACACTGACAGGAGCTGCCTGGATTCTCAGTGGAGAAAAAGCACGATGATCAATTAGCAATGCCTGCCACATGGCAGCAAGGGTGGTATATAGTTCGTTTTTCCTAGCCTAACTTGTACAAGCTACAAATGCCAGGGGCAAGGCTAGGAGACACCGCTCTGGGGCCGTGAATGACCTGCTCTGTGCCTGCATGCTGGCCTCCCTCCTGTCCTCCAAGGGAAAGCCAGCTGCAAGCAGGACCAACCTTTGTATTGGCTGCTAACTCCACCGCCTTCTCTGTAGACACCCCGTCACTTGGGTAAAAGACAGTTGACATGGGGACTGCTCGAAACATGGCCAGGTCTTCCAGGGCCATCTGAGAGGGCCCGTCTTCCCCTGGGATGTGGGAAAGGATATGCTGGAGTAAACCCCCCACCCACAGACCCACCTCCCCGCTTACGGCCTGGTTCTTGAGTCCAGGGGAGTTACAGGTTCAACTCACCGATGGACACGCCGCAGTGGGAGCCGCAGAGGTTGATGTTGCTCTCGGAGATGGCCGCCATGCGGATCTGGTCGAAGGCTCGTGTGAAGAAGGCTGCGAAAGTGCTGCAGAAGGGCACGGTCCTGCCGCGTGTGGCACAGCCCACGGCAATGCTCACCTGGGGGCCGAGGAGGGAGGTGGCCGGGCGCTGTCATCTTAGACCTGTTAATTCTCCTCCTCCCTCCATGTAAGTGACTCCTGCACATCCATGCACTCCACAGTCTGTTTCCAAACACTGAACTCCCTCAACTCGAGATCACCATTTTAAGAGTTCTTTCAGAAAGAGCATCCTGGGGGACATTCCCCCCACCTCCAGCAACACCCAGCGCCTTTCACAGAGCAGGCTAGTAAAGTTAGAGCACAGGTGGTCTACCCTTCCCAACCTGTGCAAACCCACCGCCATCTCCTTGCCAACCCCCAGGCCTCTGCAGAGACCCGTCCTCCCTCCCCCTGGATGCCCGTCGAGGTTCCAGCCCAGCCGCACTGAGTACGAGCACGGGTTCCAGATCGGCCCCACCCTCCATAGCTCTGAAACCCACTGCTGATACGAGCGCTCCTTCCCCAGATCCTGGGGCCTCCCCAGCCTCCACGTCCTGCCAGTATAGTCTGGACCCTCCAGCTGCCAAGGCTAGAAACCACGAGAGAGAACTTCAGGTTCGGCAGGAAGAATTTTGGACATGTTAGAGCCAGCAGCCTCAAAAAGCAGAAGAAAACACCCTTGCTTATTTCTCTACCTCAGTTCCTGACAGAGGGCTGCTAACAGTGTGTGGTGGGGGCCTAGAGACTTGTGCCTAAACGAGCTCAGCAGCCTTCACTGTGGGCCCATCACGTTCCAGCCTCACTTTCTACCTGGAAGGCCCTTTGCCTCGACAGTCTATTCACCACAATGCCTGACTTATGTGCAACCCCTCCTGTGTGCCCCTGCAGCCCCATTCAGCTCTTCTGTCCGCACACCCGCCCATTATATTTATTACGTTGGCATGACACTCCCTCCTAATTGTGGCTACCTGAGATCAAGGGTCAATGCTGGGTCCTAGCTGTTCTGGGGTCTCCCTGGGCGCCTGGGAGGCACTAGCACAGCCAACGTAGCTTCCCAAAGGAGCAAGAGGGCTCTAGCCCTGCCCCTACACCCCTCAAACCTCTCCCCCAAAATGGTGGCTGCCCTGTGCCCGCCTGCCCGCCCCTGGCACCCACCATATTCTGCTCGGCAATGTAGCACTCGATGAAGCGATCCGGGTGCTCTTTCTTGAAGAGATCAGAGAAGGTGGAATTCTTGGTGTCCCCGTCCAGAGCGATGACATGGTCGCTGGCGTGGCCCAGCTTGGCCAGGGCCTGCCCGTAGGCCTTGCGCGTAGCTATCTGTGGAGAGGAGAGTGGGAAGGCTGAGTGCTGCTGTGGGCCGGTGTGACCTTGAGTCCTGTACAGCCTGTGGAGGACTATACCTTTTAGGGAGCAAAAGAATGAAAACTGGGGCAAAAAAACAAAGCCTAACAACGCAAGACCCTGTACAAAGTTAACTCCTGTAAGGTTGTCAATGAGAACTTCTACAATGAACTTGAGAGTCCCTGCGGTCCCTTGCCCCACAGATGTCCTAACACCCCCAACTTCTGCCCTGTGAGGGAGGTTTGCGAACACAGCTCGCTCTATGCAGGAATACACTGCAAGTCTGGGAGTCAGAAAGCCTGATGCCAGTTGCACAGACATATGTACCCAGAGGAGGGCCCCGGAGCTGGGCAGGTCTCCCCCTAGCCTTTGCCAGGTCAGATAAAGGCCAGTCTTGAGCTCAAGCCAAGGCCCTGATGGACCAGGGATGGGGAACTCAGGAGCTATGTTACTTTGATCTGAGTGCTGCCAGTAGCTTGCTGTGTGACTGTGGGCAAGTCCCTTGTCCTCTGAGCCTCTGCAGGTAAATGATTCCAGAGCTGGCTGTTTCCGTGAAGGAACTGGCTCAGTGTTCTTCCTCACCCTGAAATGACCCCTCTCCTCCCTTTCCCAGCCCTCAAGAACCACAGCCACCCCACCCAGCTGGTCCAGAAAAGCGAGGCCCGACTCTACCTTGTCTCCAGCTTTGTAGCTGGGCGGAGTGGGCATGCGGATGTTGGTGATGTCCACAGAAGGGGCATCCTCTTGCGGGGGAGTTGGCAGGATCTTTTTTTTGCTCTGGATCTGGCTGTGGATTTCCTGGATGACCTGATCAGCCATGTTTTTGGGGAGGGGCTTCCCATGCCAAGACTCCTTATCTTCTACCCCTGCAGGTCCAACATAGGAGGGCAGAGGGCCAGGTAAGGCGGAGACGCCCAGAGGGCTGGGAGGCTACTCTGCAGGGCCTGGCCCTCCACTCACAGAAGAAAGGCCAGAGAAAGGGGGATAGTGTCATCAGAGTCAAACAGAGCCATACTGGGCACCACGGGGGGTCAGAAAAGGACTCATGGTGACCAGAATTTTGCGTGCCCAGCCTGCAGACTGGACACCTAGTCCTCCAGTCCAGCAGCTTGTAGCCAGAATGGGGAGGGAGCAGGCATGGGCAGGTCTCCCTGTCCCATTCTCTTCTGTGTCACCTCCCCAGCCCGAGCCCACAGGCAGGGGCCTGCCATAGAAATCATACTCAGTTTCTTGACTGGGCTGGCTCTTGGCCATCAGGAGGGAAAGCTGAGGCCTAGAACTGCCAAGATCACCTGCATATCAGTGAGTGCGTATCATGGGCCCCAGAGCAGGCCCACCACTACCCCATGGTGCCTTGCTCTGTGGGGGACCTCCAAGGCCACCTTGGCTTGAGCAGAGCCAAGCACTGACCCTCCTAGACAGCCCCCAGCAGCCCCAAGAATCCCCCCGCAGGAGCTGCGAGGCTTTCATATCCCACCCAGTGGTGACACCTGAGGAGTGGGTGTCAGGCAGCAGCACTGAGCCTGGGACATCTCCAGAGACCTCTCTTTGATGTGCACCCCCTTCCAGACATGCCTCTTTTCCGAGATAGCAGTGAATGCCCTCAATTACTGAGTCCACAAAGGCAGAGGGAGCTGTGACACCCAAGCAGACAGGGACAGCCAGGGCACCTGCCACAGCAAAGCCAGCCCAGAGCCTGCTGTTAGGCCCTCTATTGCCAGAGACTCCCTGTGTCCTTGGATCACTTCCAGTCCCATTTTCCCATCTGACATCACTCGCATGCCTGGCACAGGAACCATCTTCCAGATCCTCCCAGGCTCTCCACCCACATAGGCCTCTGCTAAGCCCTTTTCTACTGCGTGAGGGCTGTCCTGCTCACGCTCCTCTAGGGGAGAAGCCAGTGCTTTACAGGTACTCCCAGGGCTCTCTGTCAGCCTGTCAGCTCAGGGCAGAGAGCTGGAGCTGTCAAGGATGCTCTTTAAGAGCCAACCAGGGCCTGACCAGGCGGTGGCATAGTGGATAGAGCGTCGGACTGGGACGCGGAGGATCCAGGTTCAAGACCCCGAGCTTGCCAGCTTGAGCACGGGCCCATCTGGCTTGAGCAAAAGCTCGCCAGCTTGGACCCAAGGTAGCTGGCTCAAACAAGGGATTGCTCGGCCTGAAGGCCCGCGGTCAAGGCACATGTGAGAAAGCAATCAGTGAACAACTAAGGTGTTGCAACAAAAAACTGATGATTGATGCTTCTCATCTCTCTCCGTTCCTGTCTATCTGTCCCTGTTTATCTCTCTCTGACTCTCTCTGTCCCTGTAAGAAAAAAAAAAGGGCCAACCAGGGAGGGGCTTGGGAGGTGGTCTCCCCCAGTGCCCTCTGTCCTTACCCACCAGCCCTCCCCATGTCCCTCCTCTCCTCCTACCTACATAGGCCGCTCAGCCAAGGCCAGCCTGACCTGGGTTTCAATCCTAGCTCAGCCATGCCGACCAGAGTCGCCAGCCACAGTGCACTCACTGCATGCTTCCCTTCACTGAAATCCCCACCCTCCCAGTTAGCCAGACCCAGGGGTGGGGAGGGAGGTTGTGCATACAGACCCGCGATCCCCCGGCCCTTGAAGGTCTTGGCGATGATGGCTGTTGGCTGGTGCTTGGCCTGGCCAAAGGCCTTGCAGAGCTCCTCCACACTGTGTCCGTCCACAATGATGCTGTGCCAGCTGGGGACAGAGTGGGGCAGTGAGGGCCCTGGGGGCACCCAGGGGAAGGCCCGCCCCCTCCCCTGCCCCTGGCTACTGCACAGCTGTGACCCGGGAAAGAGCTGGGGGGTCGGGAGTCTGAACTGCTTGTTTCCAATGTGGCTTTTCAGATTATTTCATTTCGTCTGCTTTGAGCAGACTTTCCTCCCCTCTCCTAAATCACTCAAAGCTTAGTTCATATACTGCCTCTTTCGTGAGCTACTCATTTACTAACAAAAGCTGCTTTGGGGACGATGCACAGGGTTTGGAATCTGCCTATTTGGATTCTTGATGAATTTTTTGGCCTAATTTTTATTTATCTGATCATTCCACATATGCTGGATGTGGTGCTGGACACTTTCAAATGAGCCACGTTGTCAAATATCTAAAGGAAAGCCACAGTGCAACCTTTCTCTTTAGAGCGATCCCTTTTGGGACTCTTTATGGCATATTATTAACAATGAAAACAGTAGCCAGCAAAGTGCAGTCTGTGCAGGACTGGGCCAAGCACTACACAGGAACCCACTCAAGTTCCATCACAACCCGGAGGGTGGGGTGTACCCCTGCCACTCCCATTTTACACACAAGTAAACAGATGCTGAAGGTGGAGGTCACAGAGCACGTTAGTGATGGAGCCAGGACTTAAGGAATCGGCCTTCAGTCACAAAGTTAGACACAGACCCAGCTGCTGGGTTATACTCTAATACTTTCACCTTCTCCCTCTAAAAGGTCAGTCATGAGAGATAACAAACTGTCTCCCCTGTGTAATCAGTACTACAACTCCACCTCGACCTTCCTGGGTCACTGACACATCCACAAAGGTCCTCAGCCATCAGAGGCCAGGCCACAGTCCTCCACAGTCTGTCTCCTTCTTTTTCTGCAGCCAGACCTGAGCCTGGGGCCCTCAGAGTCCTACTTGCCGAGTAGCTTGTATGTGAGGTGAGAGCCCTGCTGGCTGACACCCACCCAGAATGACCGCCCAGCCCTGCTTTGTAACACATGACTCTGACTTCACCTTTCAAGGGTCATGGGGAGTCTGAGAACCCTTTTTCCCATTTCACTAGGAGAGGAGGCTGGTTTTCGTCACTGGCTAGCTGGAGCCAGGCACAAGAGGCAGCCAGCTGACCAGTGTTCAAACCCCTACATGTCCTTAGCCTCAATGAGCAAGGCTGGCTCACACCATGCACCCCCCACATACATGAGAACAAAGATGCGTGAGAGGACATTGTGTAGGATCCCTGAGAACTATCGTGCCACACAACCACTGACAGGAGCTCACTTAAAGCAGGGCCTTCCCCCACAAATCCATGAGGTGGCCTGGGCGGCCACTTTGAACAAGGCAGACTCATTAGCCTCTGGCTTCAGCCCCTGCACCCGCAAAGCTCCTAGCACTATGGTGCCCATGCTGTGCAGGCGCTCGGCCACAGCCTCGTACCTACCCGAAGGCTTCGCAGCGCTTCTGGTAGACATCCAACTGGTGCTGCAGGGGGGCGGGGTCACTCTGGCCCAGGCGGTTGATGTCAAGAATGGCAACAAGGTTGTCCAGCTTGTAGATGCCAGCAAAGGCCATGGCCTCCCACACGGAGCCCTCCGACAGCTCCCCATCTCCCAGCAGGCAATAGACACGGTAGCTGCAGACAGGGAATAAGTCTGAGGCTGGCACTTCTCACCTAGGCCACCATGCTTCTGGGCTGTCCCTCCCATGGAGCCTGTGCTCTGGGTAAAGGAGCTGCCACCCATGATGTGCAACAGTGCCATCAGCTCCCTGATGCCCACCCCAGGAGGAAGTGGCTGTGAAGAAGCTGTCAGGAGCCCCAGAAAGTATGGCTGCCAAGAAACAGCACCAAGATGCAGCAGTCTGGTCAGGTCAGTAAGAGTTGGAATTGGGGGTTGTCAGGGCACGAGAAAAAGGAATGTTCACTGGGGCCAATGACTTGCACTGAGCAGGAGGGGCCTGAAGTACCTGCTGCAGGGGTGCACCTACTTCTCTCCGCCCTCCCATAAACCGGGAGTGATGGGGGAGCCCTGGGACTCACTGGGCGGGCCAGAGAGAAAGAGGACCTTTCTGCTCGAAGGAGCTGGGCTGGGGAGGCTGGAAGGTGCACCAAGCGGCACCCTAGAGGGATAGGCCCTCAGGTGAGGAATGAGCATCAGCTAATGAGGGAACTCATGATGTGACAGGTGCCTCACAGGATGGACTCTCCCTAGGTCCAAGGCTGGTTCTTGTCAAAGACAAGACGAGCTAGGCCTGGGCTTTCTCCACCCCAGAGGCCTTCTGCCCTCAACACAAGCAACCATGATGTTATCAGGGGCAGTGTGACGTGATAAAAAGAGCGCTGAACTTGGGATGTTACCCAGTGAACAGAGCGTTCCCTGGACCGGGGAAAGTGTGGAGCTAAGGCGGTGAGGTTAGAGACAGGGAGACCCGTTCAGGCACTCTGCCTCTACGTATTCCCATTCCCAACATCACCCAGATGTGAGGGCATAGCCGAGGGGCAGGGGCCACAGGCATCGAAACAAGAACCTCGCACAAAGCTGACATGTGCATCTAGGGTTCCTAGGGCCCAACAAGGTGTGTTATTCCCAAAACACAGACAAGGAAATAGGCTCAAAGGTCAAGGGACTTGTCTGAAGGTCATGCCGTTGGGGAGAGGCCTGAGTGAGGATTCAGTCAAACGCTGGTCTGACTGCCCAGCCCAGACTGTCCACTCCTTGAGGGAGGTCCATGAAAGCATGCAGAGGGAGGAGCAGCAGGACTTGGGAGACCCCATTTCCCGCTATCCAGTGTCCAGCTGCATGGCCTAGGGAGAGGCTGGTGCCTGGATGGGCTCAGAGGGGAAACAGCTGCCCTGCTGCTGCAGCAGGAAGCAGTTGTGAAGCTGGGGCCCTGGAGCTGGCTGCAGCTGAGTGCTTGGCATCTCCAGGCCTCCTTGTTGTAGGGCTGAGCCAAGGGGAGCTAGAGAAGGGGCGGGGACAGCCTTGGCACTGTCAGCATGACTCAGCACCTCCACAGGCCAGGTCAAGGAGGAGTCCCCCATTCTTCCCTTCTGTGGCCTCCAACAGACCCCGCCACTAGTTCCCTAGCCAGGAGCAGAAGGTCCCCAGTCCCACACTCCCAGAGGCTTAAATGAAGTTGTGTCCTACAGGTGGTTAGGTCTGGCACAGAAGCCAGATGGGGCTGAGCCAGAGGCCTGTAGGGAAGTTGAACTCCCCAGAAAGATATTCCAAGTAAGTCAGACTGGCCCTTTGGGGACTACAGGCTCAGGTCAGCAGGGCATCCTGGAGTCCTGCGGAAGACTCTGGAGCCCCACAGAAGCCAGGGCTCACCCCAAAGTTCCACGTTACCATAAAGAGAAGAAACCCTAGTCTGACCAGGTAGTGGCACAGTGGATAGAGCGTCAGACCGGGAATGTGGAGGACCCAGGTTCGAAACCCCGAGGTCGCCAGCTTGAGCGTGGGCTCATTGGGTTTGAGCCCAGGGTCGCTGGCTCGAGCAAAGGGTCACTCCATCTGCTGTAGCCCCCCCCCGGTCAAGGCACATATGAGAAATCAATCAATGAACAACTAAGGAACTGCAACGAAGAATTAATGTTTCTCATCTCTCTCCCTTCCTGTCTGTCTGTCCCTATCTGTCCCTCTCTCTGTCTCTCTCTGCCACACACAAAAAATAAATAAAATCTTTAAAAAAGAAAGAAAAGAAAAGAAACCCTAAATGGAGGCCAACATGTGTTGCAGAGGTGTTTAAAAGCTCTGAAATGTCCGACCACAGAGCACTGCCTACACAGGTTACAGCAGGCCCAGAAAACAGAACAGCACACAATCACTAAAACTAGCCCTTGTCAGTTACAATGTGAAAAAACGTTAACAATGTTTAGATTTTTTTAAAAAGCAGTACATAAAATTATATAAACTAAGATTACAAACTTGTAAGTTTCTTCTCAACAATATGGAGGAAATATGATTACATTAAGTTAGATTTAAAGGGGGGAGTGGTTAAGAATAAAGAGAATATTCATTTCTTTTTAATACCTGTCTATATTTTTCAAACCAAAAAAATTGAGTTAATAAAGAAGTAAAAGAATCAATTTGATGCATGTTCACTGTCGGTAGCCGGGTTACCCAGAGGCCAGATCTGCCCTATCAGGGCACACCTGCCGGAGCTGGGCATGGCCTGATGATTCCGTCGACACCACTGCCACCCTCACTGTCCCAGGCCCTGAGCCTTAGCCAACCCTGCTGCTGGGAACCCAGTTAAAGTTTCTCCCTACCCTGGTTCACTGCATTATGTTAGGGTCAGGAAATGACCCTTCACAGAGAATTATTTCAAGCAACTGTAGGGACTAATTAACTTACATTTCCGGTTCTATGCCAAATACAGTACTCTTAAACACACATGCCATTCCTTGTGTTCACTTCATGGAGGATCACTTCTGGGGACTGAAGGCAAATGCTATGCTGCCTGCCAGGTGACACTCCTAGCCTGTCCCAGGAGCCCTTCCCCTACACATAGCAGGTGCTCACTGTGGTGTGGCATACAGGTAGGCTCCTCGCAGCCACCTGTCTTGGGTGGGCCTGCAGTCACCACCACGCTTCCACGACCAGCCTGGCTGTACCCCTTCTGCCAGGGGTGGACTATAGGGCACTAGGGAGGCCACCACTGCACAGTGGGCCCTTCCTGCCACCTGCAGGACAGGTTCCATCAGACCCTCTTCTAGGACGCTTCCTACCTACAGGACTCCCTGAAACTCCTGTGCTTCCCTTGGGCCCCACAAACAGTCTGGGGACTCTGGATATGGACTCGCAATGCACGCCCCGGGTTCAATTCCTGCCTCTCCGACACCTTACCTCAGATTCCCCATTGGTGGGACGGGTAATTGTATTTATGTCACCACTTGGCCCAAAGGGGGCTTATCAAGGTGAACGCCTACAACACTGACCACTACGGCCTGAGAAACCACTGACAAGTGATTTCCTTAAAGCCTGCAGCCAACATTCCTCCCCTTCCCCCAACAGAGATCAGTCTGCAGGTCAAACGGGGCCACAGTGGACAGCATTGTGGCAGAAATCTGCCTCCAAACCAAACTACCTGGCGCTGGAGCAGCAAATCTCTATGATCAGGCCACTCTCTCTGATGCCCTTCTTCCCTGGCTGCTAGGTGGGGCTCAGGGATGCCCAGAACCCTTCCAAATACAAAGTCTCATTTCCCAGGAGAAAAGCAAATGGTTCAGCCTGGGCTTGTGGCACTTAGTCAGACCCACAAAGCACTCTGCACAAAGAGCACATAGTCAGGAGCATACACTCTGGGCTCAACCTGGCCCTACCAGTCTCTGCCAAGGGACTGTGGGCAGGTCTCTTCACTCCCTTGAGCCTATTTCCTCATCTGAAAAGGGAGCTGGTCATAGTATCAGCCTCAGGCCACACGTGCACTGTTACTCAGCTCCTACTCGGGCAAAAGGAGGTGCCTAGTGGCAGTGGGCGAGGCAGAACTCCTCCCAAAATTACTGAGGGTGGGGGTGGGGAACGGGAGCTTTACCTGGCTTTGTCGAAGTATTTGCCTGTGTAGGCCATCCCGCAAGCGGCCCCAAGGCCCTGGCCCAGGGAGCCAGTGGCCACATCGGTGAAAGCTTGTTTCTGTCATAACAGAGGACCACAGTTACTCACAGGGTGGAGTAGGAAGCAGCTCACCTCCCAAAATCCGGGCCTCAGAGCTATGTCCCCACCTAGACTTAGCCACATAGCCTAGGTCTGCAAAGGCTTGGTACAAGGCAGCCTCATGTTGGCTGCCCTAGAGTGGGCACCTAGAGTGTTGACTTCTCATTCCCATATAGCAGCTCTGGTCCAAATACCAGCTCTGCCCACCAGGGAGATGTGTGACCTCAGGGCAGTAACTGTAAAAGCCTACATCATCAACCTCCACAGTGGCCAGAATTCCTGACAAGACTGACAGAACACTTGGTCCTAGTGGATGCCCAGATTTGGGGGGGGGGGGTCCATGGTAACCCATGAACTCTAAACACCTGGAAGGATTAGACCCTGAGGAGCAAACTAGGTCCCTCCCCTGGGGCATCGCCAGCATCCCGCAACCCCCTTACTGATACCATGAACTTCTCTCTTCTCCCCAGCTGTGTCTAGATGGCCAGGGAGGCCCAGCAGGGAAGGGAAGCTGGATGTTTGGCGCCTGGGGACAGGTTGTCTCTGCAGTCTACCCAAAGCACCATGGGCTGGCGCCTCGAAAGGCCTCGCCTTTTAGCATCAGCTTGGAGTCCTCACGTCAATGCTGTCTCTGCCTTTCAACACCTTCAGCTCCTCAGCGGGCGCCCCTGCCCCTCTTCTGGTATGTCTTGGGAAACAGGAAGTAGAGACAGAGGCCTATGTAGCTCCTGGTGGTGTGCACTTACTGGGACAGGGTGCCCATCCAAGTCGGAGCTGATCTTCCTCAGGTTCAGCAGCTCTGCCTCAGGTAGGAAGCCGGCTTCAGCCCAGACAGCGTACAGGATGGGAGCTGCGTGACCCTGCCAGGGATGGACAGTGGAGGGAGGGGTCAGAACACTGGGGGGCTGTTCCTACCACACACTGAAACCCAGGGCCTGGCCTGGCCTGACCCACCTGCTGGCTAGGGTATCCATCTTAAGGAAGGGACCAAGTGAAGGCCACATCCCCTCCTTTTATCCCCTCCAGCCTGAAGTTCCCGCAGCCAAGGCTGAGCAAGCCCTAGGACAGGTGCATGGGGAGCGCAGCTGTGAGGCTGGCCGGCTGAAGCCAAAACTCCAGCAGGCAGCTGGTCGCCCTAATCCCTGGTGGCTGGCATAGGAGCAGACGCCCTAATCCCTGGTGGCTGGCATAGGAGCAGACTTGGACAGACTTCTAAGCTCTGGTGCCCTGAGAAACAAGAGGCCACAGAGCCAAGCATGGGTACAAATGAATTTCAGGGGTTTGTGGCATGTCTGCGATTCTTAGGCAGGAGGGGCAGGACAGGGTGCCCCATCCCAAACCCTGCTGCAATGCACCTCCTGAGGGAGCAAGCTGTGGCCCCGGGGTGCTGGCACAGCACAGAAAAACGTGTGCTGCCCTGGCCAGATAACTCAGTTGGTTAGAGTGTCGTCCCAGTATACAAAGGTTGCTGATTCGATCCCCATGTCAGGGCACGTAAAGAAACAGATCGACGTTTCTGTCTCTCTCTTTATCGCTTCCTTCCTCTCTAAAAATAACTACATTAATAAAAAAAGAAAGAACGAACGAACAAATGAAAGAAAGAGTTTGAGCTCCTACCTTGGAGAGCACAAAGCGGTCGTTGTGAGGGTTCCGGGGGTCCTGGGACTTGTAGCGCATGGTATGGAAAAAGAGGACAGCCATGATCTCTGCGGCGCTGCAGCATGACGTGGGGTGGCTGTAGCCCAGGAGAGAAATGGACACGTGCATTATAGCCCTGGACACCTGACCATGTACAAGGGCCTTGGGGTGTATGTCCCAAGGAGCAAAAGAGAGTCACGTGCTCCTACATCCTGGGAGGGTTACACAGGGTCTCGAGGAGGCCACTGCTGCAGCACAGGGGTTGCGCTTTCCTAGGGCCGACAGTTCACACCCTCAGAGACACAACTAAAAAATTCTGGGGCTGGACTAGGGTGAGAAAAGAGGGCCCAGGACACTGTGCAGGCTAGCATAGACCCAGAGCAAGGCAGCAGCATGGCTGAGGTGTGGCTGGTGCCGAGTAGAGCCCAGTTCTGGCCCTGAGGCTCCTAGCAGGAGTTAGGACTCAGCAACTGAGGAGTTGTGGCCCCTCTGTGATTAACTAGTGAGCTATATCCCAGTGGGACTGTCCATGACTCTGCCTACTTATAAAGGGCACCCTGCCCTTCCAGGCCCCAGGGGTGCTGGTCCTGAGACCATGGGCAAGGGTTAAGGAACTGAGGCTCATGGAATTACCACAAACCTCCCAGCAGCCTCACAGAGCTGGTAGTCTGAAAACTTGGCTTTAGGCTTCCAAAAGCACCACCGAGCTATTTGGCAGCTTTTTTAATGGGCATTTTGAGGGCTGGTATAGCCATTAGGAATCATGCTTTTGTGCACAATTTACAAGGCAAAACCCATGATCTCATCTTCAAAGGTTACAATCACAAAAAGATAAAAATGCTTTCTGCCTGTGACAAGAGCTGAGGGGAGGTTGACAGAAGCCAGAGCCTGCCCTTGCAGCCCTGCAGTGGTGGGATCTAGGGGGGCCCCCTTGTCTAGCCTCTTGCATCCTATTAATTGCAGTTATTTATTTGAATGGCTACCGGGCAAAGGAATGAACAATACAAAGTGCAAGAATTACGCCCTAGAGACCAGACGTTTTCAAGTTCAGGTCTCTCAGGACCCACTTCATTAATCCAGCCCCAGGAATGAGGTTAGAGGTTGGGCTTCCTGCTGGGACATGCTAACTGCTCACTCACCCTGCCCGAGGCCCTCTGGCCCAGTTTTGCTGAGGGAATGTGCCTCCAGACCACCCCGCCATGCAGCTCAGTGCAGCCCTAACAATGCTCTTTGAGGTCCTTCAGGCTAAAACACGCCCAATGTCAAACCCAAGGGCACATGCAACACCTGGAGTTCACATACGCCACCCCCCCAGTTGCCCCTCCCCCACCGGGTTAGGGGTGAGTCACTCCCAGCACAGACACATTAGTAGAGAAATCCAGAACTGTCCATGCTGGTTTAGTACCCACAACCCCAGCACACGGTCGGTCACCTCATACTTAACCATGTCTACGGGCTCCTTGGTCGTGGGAAAAGACACTAGACCTGAAAGAGGGAGGTGAGGACATGTAAACGAGACACTTTTCTCTGCCTGGCAAGGATCCAAATTCCCTGTCTCCTGTGCCAAGTGTCAGGGGCAGGATGGCAGGACGTTGTCCCAGTCAACACCAGTCAGGCTGACCTCCTGCCCTTCAGCCTCCCAGAGCAGCCCCGTCCCTGAGGAATCTGTTTCAAAAGTCCTGACTTTATTGTGAGAATAGTAGAGGGAGAGCTGGGCGGAGAATGGAGGCGAGGGGGCTCCGCCTACCCTGTCCATACTGTGACCACAGAGTGGTGATCCCCACACAGCGAGGTACTCTCTACACCAGGGGCCCCCAAACTACAGCGCGGGCCACATGCAGCCCCAAGGCCATTTATCCTGCCCCTGCCACACTTTCGGAAGGGGCACCTCTTTCATTGATGGTCAGTGAGAGGAGCACAGGATGCATCCGCACCCATAGTTCCCGTTGAAATACTGGTCAGTGTGTTGATTTAAATTTACTTTTTCTTTATTTTAAATATTGTATTTGTTCCCGTTTTGTTTTTTTTTTTTACTTTAAAATAAAATATGTTCAGTGTGCATAGGGATTTGTTCATAGTTTTTTTTTATAGTCTGGCCCTCCAACGGTCTGAGGGACAGTGAACTGGCCCCCTGTGTAAAAAGTTTGGGGACCCCTGCTCTACACACAGCGGGAGCGTGCCCAACCTGCACAGGGTGGCTGCACGGGGAAAAAAGAAGGTCAGCCATAAAGAGATGTCAGAAGTTGAAAATCAGTGGACTATAAAGACCTCTTCGAGCCTCCACCTCCTCATCTGTGGGCTGGATCTGTACTCCGCCACACCCCCAACCACTGACCACAGGGCAGGCAGGAGCGAAGAAATGAGCCAAGGATTGAGACGTGGCTCTGTAACACTATAAAGTGCTGAACACACAGGAGACAAAGTTGCCTTTAAACAACCTATCAGAGGGCCTGCAGGGCTGAAAAAACGTATTGAGTCTGTGGCCTAGGGCTTGAGCTTTTCCTGTAACCCTGTCCTCCCTGGTGGGGTCAACTACAGGTGGAGGCCTTATTCCATGGTGCCATTATGTCACATCCATGGACACACACTTACTAGATACAAGTAGGGGTGGGTTTGGGGTGGGGGAGGACTGTACAGTACAGTACTCAAAATACATAGAAGCCTGACAAGGCGGTGGCGCAGTGGATGGAGCGTCGGACTGGGATGTGGAGGACCCAGGTTCAAGACCCCGAGCTCGCCAGCTTGAGCGCAGGACCATCTGGCTTGAGCAAAAAGCTCGTCGGCTTGGACCCAAGGTCACTGGCTCCAGCAAGGGGTTACTCGATCTGCTGAGGGCCCGTGGTCAAGGCACATGTGAGAAAGCAATCAATGAACAACTAAGGTCTTGCAACGAAAAACTGATGATTGATGCCTCTCATCTCTCTCTGTTCCTGTCTGTCTGTCCCTATCTATCCCTCTCTCTGTCCCTGTAAAAGAAAAAAAAAAATACATAGGAATTACAAATTTGTTCAAAATCCCTGCCTTGGCCTGAACAGTCCACTTACAGTGCCAGGTAGTTCATTCTATGAAGACGACGCTGAGAGCTTAGAGCTAGGCCTAAATAAATCAATCTTCTCAAAGAAGTCCCCCTGGAGGAGGACACACATTCTTCCAGATGTTCCCTGGCCAGGAGGGTATCTTTCATCTCTTTAGCATTCATTCTGTCTATGCACAGGTTTCCTTGCAGAAAAAGGAGAGAGAAAAACACTCACCCCTCTGGCTAGACACCCTTCCATTATCAAGATATAAGAGCTGTCAACTTCAATTAACTAAATGGCCACCCTCCCACCATACAGAAGCTGGGCCCGAATCTCAAGGAGCCGATCACAAGGCTTCGCAACAAATGAACAAACCAGGTAGGACAAACACCTCTAACAGTCTCATCAGAGTAAACCTCAATGCTTAAAAATAAAGAAGAAAAAAAATCTTTTATGAGAAGAAATAAGTACCTTAAGAAGAAAGTAAATAAAAAAATAGAAAATCATTAGCTAAGATCCAACTCAAAAAAGAAAAATCAAGTGGGCTAAAAGACAGTAGAATGAAGATAATAAAGAACAAAAATTTGTCCTGGCTGGGTAGCTCAGCTGGTTAAAGCATTGTCCTGATATGCCAAAGTTGTAGGTTTTTGTTGGTTGTTGTTTGTTTGTTTTTCCCAGTCATATGAGAGAGAAGGGGGGGGGGAGAAGTATCAACTCATTGTTCCATTTAGTTGTACACTCATTGACTGCTTCTCGTATGTGCCCTGATTGGGGGACTGAAACCATAACCTTGACGCATGGAGCTATGGTCTATCCACTGAACCTCCTCTCTCGTATGAATCAACCAACGAACGCGGACCTGGAACAGCAAATTGATGTTTCTCTCTAAAGTCAATAAATAAAAAATTTTTTAAGAATAAAAATTTATTAAATTAAAAAAATCAAAGCCAAGAGTTAATTATTAAAAAAATAAAAAGACTAAAAACTTAGCTAACTTCTGTTAAGGCAGGATGAAGGAAAAGGGGACTGTTAGAAATGGAAGGAAAGGCATAAGAACAGATGATACAATACTCTGAACAACCTGATACAAAAAATGTGGAAAATGAAAATGTCTGAGAAAGAACAACTTACCAAAACGGACTCAAGAAAGGGAAAACCCAAGTCATGTTTTCGTTTTTAATTTTTATTTATTGATTTTAGCAAGAGAGGAAGGGAAAAAGAGAGAGAAAGAAACAGGAACATTGTTCTGGTCCTGTACGTGCCCTGACTGGGGATTTAATCAGAAACTTCTGTGCTTTGGGACAATGCTCTAACCAACAGAGATATTTGGCCAGGGACCAAGTAATCTTTTAACCAAGAAACCACACAGCCTGACCTGTGGCGGTGCAGTGGATAAAGCATCGACCTGGGAACACTGAGGTCGCCAGTTCAAAACCCTGCACTGGTCTGGTCAAGGCACATATGGGAGTTGATGCTTCCAGCTCCTCCCCCCTTTCTCTCTTTCTCTCTCTCTCACTCTGTGTCTCCTCTCTAAAGCCCAGCAACTCTACACACAGAAACACGCCCACAGTGGGACGTATACACGTGCATCACGCAGCTGTAGGAGACGCAAACGGGAGGGCCCTGCACTGTGTGTGATGGTCAGATCTGGAAACCACCCATGCGTTCATGAACAGAATAGACAATCACAATGTATTCATATAATGAATACTATGCAGCAGTGAGAATAGTGAACTACAGAGACCCAATTTCAACACTAGTTCACAAATACTTGTGAACAAAGCACACTCCAGAAGAAACTGTAGAGCAGAAAAGACCACTATTTATAAATATACACAAACGTTAGAAAACTATAGGGAAAACCATGAAATGGTAATGCAAAACTCAGGGGATTTCTTCCTGGGGGAGGAGGGTGTCCACAAAGGAGTTCCTCAAGTACTGTAACATCCTAGTTTTTAAGCCTGGTGGTAGATACATATGGGTTCATTACTTATAACATATATACAGTGTTTATATTACATTCTTTTTTTAAAATTTATTTTTATTTTATTCATTTTAGAGAGGAGACACAGAGTGAGAGAGAGAGAAAGAGAGAAAGGGGGGAGGAGCTGGAAGCATCAACTCCCATATGTGTCTTGACCAGACCAGTGCAGGGTTTTGAACTGGTGACCTCAGTGTTCCCAGGTTGATGCTTTATCCACTGCGCCACCACAGGTCAGGCTATTACATTCTTTTTTTAAAAAGAAATTTTTATGATTTTAGAAAGAGAAACGGGGAGAAAGAACAAGAAACATCAATTTCTCATTCCACTTATTCTTGCATTCATTGATTGATTCTTATATGTGCCTTGATCAGGGATCGAACCCACAACCTTGGTGTATTAGATGATGTTCTAACTAACTGAGCTACCTGGCCAGGGCTGTTACATTCTTTTTTTTTTTTTTAATTTATTCATTTTAGAGAGGAGACACAGAGTGAGAGAGTGAGAGAGAGAGAGAGAGAGAGAGAGAGAGAGAGAGAGAAAGAGAGAAAGGGGGGAGGAGCTGGAAGCATCAACTCCCATATGTGCCTTGACCAGACCAGTGCAGGGTTTTGAACTGGCGACCTCAGTGTTCCCAGGTCGATGCTTTATCCACTGCGCCACCACAGGTCAGGCTACATTCTTTTTAATACATATATTAATTTTTTAAAAAACTACTCAGCCTGCCTGTTCAGGTGGTGGTGCAGTGGATAGAGCATTGGCCTGGGATGCTGAGGACCCAGGTTTGAAACCCCGAAGCCACCAGCTTGAGCGTGGACTCATCCGGCTTGAGCAAAGACTCACCAGCCTGAGTGTGGGAACACAGACATGACCCCAAGGTTGCTGGCTTGAGCCCAAGGCCGCTGGCTTGGGCAAGGGATCATTCGCTCTGCTGTAGCAAACCCCTCCCCCATCAAGGCATATATGAGAAAGCAATCAATGAACAACTAAGGTGCTGCACGAAGAATTGATGTTTCTCATCTATCTCCCTTCCTGTCTGTCTGTCCCTCTCTCTGTCTCTGTCACCAAAAAAAAATCCCCATTCAGCCTGACCTGTGGTGGAGCATGGATAAAGCAGTGACCTGGAATGCTAAGGTCACCAGTTCAAAACCTGAGCTTGCCTAGTGAAGGCACATACAACAAGCAATCAATGAACAACTAAAGTGAAGCAACTATCAGTTGATACCTCTCCCTCATACCCTCTCTCTTCTCTTTGTAAAATCAATAAATAAAATCTTCTTCTTTTTTTTTTTTAAGTGAGAGGAGGGGAGATAAACTCCCTTATGTGCCCCAACTGGGATTCACCCTGCAATCCATCTGGGGCCTATGCTTAAATCAACTGAACTATCCTCAGCGCTCGGGGCCAATGCTCGAACCAACTGAGGCACTAGCTGCGAGAGAGGAAGAGAAAGAGAAGGGGAAAGGGAGGGAAAGAGAACAGATAGTTGCTTTTCATGTGAGCCCTGACCAGGGATCGAACCCAGGACTTCGCATGCCGGGCCAACGCTCTATCCACTGAGCCAACAGGCCAGGGCAATAAAATCTTAAGCAGAAACTCAGGTGAGAGTCCCAGGATGCCAGGGAGGAAGTGAATCTCAGAGGTAATCCTTGTTCTTCAAAATGCCCAGTTGTCTCCTGCCTGCAAAGACTCTGCCTCCACTCCTCAGGTTTCTTCAGAGTTCTGCCCCATGCCATCTCCTCCAAGAAGCCCTCCTTGACCATACTACCTAAAATCCCTCTTCTTCCTTTCACTCATACTTGCCACCACCTGACATTATGTGGCTATTTATTGGCTATCTATCCTACTGCAACTCTAGCTCCAAGAAGGCAGGGACATTGCACAAACAAATAAATGATGTATCCTAGCTCCAAGATCCGAGGAATGTGACCTCTCTGAGCCTTAGTTTCCTCACTGTAAAGTGAAAATATTGACAGAATCTGACTAAATGAGGTAGAGTTTAGCACAATGTATAGACATATAGCAATTGCTCAGTAAATATTAACTCTTAACATACCAGAGATGAAGTTTAATCTCTTCCTCATTTTGAGGATGAGACCTCTAAGGCCCACAGAAGGGAACTGACTTGCCCAAGGTCACATAGTCTGCCAAAAGAGCTAGGACAAAAGCAAAATGCTATAAGAAACTGCGGAATGGATAAGAAGTACTGATTCATTCTATGGCATGAATGACCGTCCAAATATTATGCTATTGAAGAAGCCAAACTCCAAAGACTACAATCTGCCTTATTTCATTTACATGAAATGTCCTGAAGAGTTCATGTATGGACAGAAAGAAGGTAAATGGTGGCCCGGGAACCGGGACTGGAGGTGAGAATGGGGAGTGACAGCAAATGAGCATGAAGGATCTTTCAGGGATGATGAATTGTCCTAAAATTAGATACAGTAAATTCATTAAAACTTACTGTAAATCACTGTTAATTTATTAAAGCCACTGGACCATAAACTTAAAATGTTATGATTTGCAAATTAGACCTTAATAGGGTTGTTAAAGACTTTTTTTAAAAAAGAAGAAAAAAGGTGCTGAAAAACCAACAGAGGAAGTTCTTGAGTGTCCACATCCCTCAGTCCAGTTGTGCAGCCTTCAGAGGTTACACCCAGTCCATGAGTGCAACTGCCTTCTGAGCAGGAAGCCCAAACAGTGCGGATCAGGTCAGCCAGACCTGCCGGGTCATCTCAGCTCCCACAAGTCCACCCCTCTCAGTGGACTCCACCTCACTACTCATGACAAGAGCACAGAGTCTGCCTGAGGACCTGGTCCTGGGCAGGTCTTACTCAGAGTACTCCAGCATCCAGGACAAAGAACTCTGCTCTGTGGCAATAAGGGAGTTCCTGATTTTGTGGGACTCAGCTCTAGTGACAACAGACTTGCCTAAAGAAGCAAAGTCCAAGGGGTGAGAGCTGCGACAGGGCGACAGCGTGATCAGCTCATGAGGATGTCTCAGCCAGACCCTAACCAGGGAGCTGCACCTGGTTTCCAGCTTCGAGAAACACTGGTTACCACCCCCGCTGAGTTAGTCACTGGAGCAGAGGACCAAGTCATTCCAGGGCCCAAGTGTCTTCACACCAGTGGTTGGGAAATGCTGCTGCTGGGGCAATCTCAACGGGCTTCACTCTTGCCTCAGTCAGGGCCAGGCTTGGGGGCAAGGCAGCCCGAATGGAGAAGCACCCCAAGAGGCCAAAGACCCTAGGGCGCCTGGGCCATGAAGGGGCTATCCGGGCACTCAGCCAAGGTATCCCTGAATGCCAGAGCTGGGTTCAGGGATGCACTTCAAAGTCACGCGGTCACCAGGATGTAAAACCTACAACCGCAGAGGAGAGGACCTCAGAGCTGGCTCACTCTGCTGTTCTGTCTCACTCCCGAGGGATCATTTGCAAACCACCTGTCTATAAACTTCTTTAAAGATGGGGAAATCGAGGCCCTGGATGGGAAGAGCCTTCCTGACAAGGGCACAGCCACTCTGCACGGAGCTGGAGCCAGGGTTAGATTACTGTCTCCCTGTGCCCACTAGACAGGCTGAGCCAGATATTAGCTCCCAAGTTTCCTCCCCAATGTTGGGGGTCAGAACCCTGGGGACATGTTAAAAGCACAGCCTGCATATCCTGGATCCAGGACTGCTTTTGTCCTTAGATGACAGGGAGCACTATGTGGACAATGCCAGTCTAGCCCTGGTCAGTGAGAACTACAAAATCATTACCACTGGTCTCATCAGCCAGGCCCCTTCTGATACAGCCAGTGGGGTTCACATTTTTAAAGCCTGGATGAGCTGGACCCTTGCCACAGTTCCCTCAGCACGTGGAGGGAGATGACCCCAGAGAAGCACTGGCTGCCGTGGGTGCTGCTTCCACAAAGAGTCCTCTGTCACTCAGCTCCCTTGACACAGAAGCCAGTGTCCTCACTCCCTGGGGCCTAGGGAGGTTCACTGACATAGGCCAGCGACCGCACAGGAATGGGAAAGCTACAGAGAAATCAGCACCTCACCGAATTCTAAACCCTAGAGCCTGGGTCCTCACTGACAGAATGGGTACAGCCTGTACAAAAAGACTTGATGAGCTGCTGCTTCACTAGGGTTGTAAGCTCCCCCAGAAAGGGGGCATCCTGACAGGATGGTGCCCACATTGGGCCAACGCCTCAGGACTGAGCCTTCACTGATGGAACTCACTGCAGTGAGGAAATAGGGGGCCTCAAAATGGACATTTGGTGACCAGAACACTCCTCTAATCTCAAATCTTCCAAAACTATTTTTTTGTGTTTACGTATAGTTCTTGTTAAACACCTTTCAAAATCTCTCTGTGACAGGAGCTGTACAGCAAAGTAACTTCCTTCTAAAAAATAAGTTTTCTCTAAGTATTGCCTGCATCTTTACCACACTTGCAAACATGAAGAAATCAGTCTTTTACACACACTCACACACCCCTTTTTGCATATGGACACTGAATTCAGTGAGTTCCTCCCCAAGACTGCAATGTAAACCTGGGTGGAAGTCTCAGCTGCCACATAATATCTCTTCTCCCTATAGAAATCAGAGTTTAACTAACAAAGACTGAAGAAACACCCATTCTATACTCCTTTCCCTCTGGGAGCCCCCAACAGTTGTAAATGTTTCATTTCTCTCAAAATGCCTTCAAACTATTTAGTTGAGTAACTGCTATGTCTTTCCCGCTAGACTGCCAAGACTCTGGCTAGATAGTTTCTAGCACACAGTAGGGCTCAACAAGGCCCTGCAGGATGAATCACCCCCTGAAATGGTCAAGGGAAGGGACCCATAGTATGCAGACCTACTGTGTTACAGGTTAGGGAAGGGCGCATGGAGAGTAAGCTGGTCCCGCCTGGGCAGGAGCTCCCACACAATGGGTAGGACTAATACAAACCCAATGGAGATAATAGGTCCAAAGTGTGCATGGGGTGGGGTGGAAGGGAAAGGGCCTGCCAACAGAAGTCTAATCCCTTCTGATCACTGAGTGTCTTAAAGGCACAAAGGGGTATAGTGCATAGCCACGCTTGAGATCAAAAGAGGTAGAAAAAAAAGATTTTAAAAGGTGTACTTAGTAATAATATAGCCTGTATAAAATTAGTCAGAAGCTAGAATCTTGTTCTTGTTCTAAAGCACACAGCTTGGTTGAAAAGGTTCTTGGAAATCAACCAGCCCCCCAATTCATTTCCTGAACCCAGCACATAGCTGTCTCTGCAGCCTCATGCCAGGTCCCAAAGGAGGGGCTAGAATCCTTGAAACCACCCAGTGTTTAGGAGCAACTATTCCCATTTCAGAGTAGGAGACAGACTCTGATCTTAACCCCACTGTCACTGCCACTAGGAAGCCACCTTCGGTGGCGGTTTCTTGGGATCACCAACAACCTTTCTCCACCTCCAGGGCTGACTCCGAAAAAATACTTGGAGACAGATGCCCCAGCCTCTGCCCTGGGGAAAGTGCACCTGGCTGCTGGCCCTGGGACTAGGTCCTCCGTCCTCATTGCCTTAGAAGTTTCTCCTCAAACCTAGCCCCCCCCCCCCCATCTAAGACCTCCCCTTCACAATGGGTGCCAGCGTTCTGCATCCATGTGGCCGCCTTTCTACCCACTCCCCCCATCCCACTCTCTAGTCTGAGGTCTCAGGAATGTAAGGTGGCATCGGGGAGGGGCAGTGTGAGGTGGAGAGAAGGCCAGGCCCTAGTGTCCCTGCAAGATGAGGATTTAAAACTCGCTCTCGAGTTGGGCAGCTTGGGTTCAAATTCCAGCTCTCGTCATCTGTGACCTTGGGCAACTGACTTAAACTCGGAGCCTCGGTTTCCCATACAAGGTGTGTAAAGAGGTCCAGAGAGCTGTGCGTGGGAGCATGACACAGGGCCTGCCTGGCTCTCCGTGAGAGTGCAATAATGGTGGCCTTGCTGGCAGGGCGCGCAGGAGCCGCGCGGTTCACGAGTTGCGGCCCCCGCGCCAGAGAGCAGCCGGGTAGCCGGCGTCTTGCGAGGGCAGAGCCAGCCAGAGGCGCGCACGGAGCCGAAGCCCACAGGCGGAAGCCGGGACCTGAGTGGCGGCACAGTGGAAGGGGCCTCCGGCTCGGGGCCCGGCGAGGCACGCCTCTCCGCCACCTGACCTGGTCCTGGCCGCCTCCCCCCTCGTGGTGGCTTCGTGCAGAGCCACACGAGTCGGCGTGCCCACGGCTCCCCCACCCCGGCCTGAGCCCCGCCGGGCCTGGCGTCCCGGAGCAGGGCCCGCGCTCACCCCGAGCCGGCCGCCGTGGTGGCCTGGATGGAACTGATGCGCAGGCGGTTGGCCGTGTCCTTCAGGGCCTGCAGCTTCTGCTGGTCAGGCTTATGGTAGCCCTCCATGGCGCGGCCGGTGAGCAGAAGACTGGAGGACGCGGAGACCGAGACGCGGAGGCAGCGCAGTGAGCCCCGCAGACAGGCAGCGGCAGAGGCTGGGCGCCGCGCGGGGGCGCGTTAAGACTCCCAGGCCCGCCCGCGGGGGCGGGGCGCCGGCATCACCCCAGGCCGCCGCGCCGGCCGCAGTCCCGCCCCGCCGGCCCCTCCCCTGGGAGCGGCTGGTGCCCAAGCCCTGCGGCGCTCATCAGGAAATGAAGCCGTCGCTAACTCGGGCAACTGGAGACTCAGCCGGATGCTGTCCACTCGCCTCACTTCTCTTCCCCCGACATTTGCTGGGCACCTATAAGCTGCCAGACCTCTGTGAGTCGGATAGCATTGCTTTGCGTATTAACCAAACACGCAAATATTAATAACTCCAGGTTCTAGGCTATTGGCTCGCATCTTCGCTGCAGGCCACTCTGTGAAGGGAGTAAAGGCTTCCTTGGAATCCCATTTTACAGATGAGCAAATTGAGACTGGCAAAGTCAACAAGGACACAAGGCTGGTGGGTGGAGGGCTCTGCCCTAGCAGACCAGCCCCATCCTCAAGCACAGGCAACAAGAGAGCGGAGCCCAGGGTTTTAGGGGCCTGTAAAGGGAATGGGGACTATGAAAACGAGAGTAGCGGTCAGCAGTCGTAGTAATGATGATACCCCCTAATGTTAACTGAGAAAGTACTAGAGGTAGTCTCTTCACAAGTTATTAGGGTTATTAACGCTGCTGACCATAAGGGAGATTATTGGATGGGATCTCAAGTCTGTAGGGACAGGAGCACCCACCTCTGCTATTACCAGCCTTCCTGGCCACCAGGGGGATAGGAGTCCTCAGAGTGGGGAAGGGAAAGGGACTGTCATCATGGACACTGTCTATGGAATCCACCCACCCCACATGCACCATGAGGTCAATACTGTTTACCATGTCTTACACAGGAGAAAGCTCCATTTTACAGAAGAGAGATAAAGGAAGTCTCCTCAACCCTAGCCAGGTAGCTCAGCTGGTTGGAGTGTTGTCCCTATGCACCAGGATTGTGGATTCAATCCCCAAGGGCAAATGTAGGAGTCAACCAATAGAGGCATAAATAAGTGGAACAACAAATCAATGTTTCCAAAACAAAAAAAGGGTAGTTTCCTCAAACCCGTGGCTGTGCAGGGGCCTGCACCAGATCTGTTTCATGTTAAGCCCCTGAAAGAGCCATGGAAGGCAACAGTGGCCCAGCCCTGTCTGTGTCCCCTCTGTGTGTCCTTTGCATAGCCCACACTCAGAGCTCTGCATCATGTGGGACAACAGACTGAATGTGAGTGAGCCCTCTCTCCGTACCCTAGGTGCTCCTCATCTCCTCTGCTGGCCCGGATGCCCAGCCAGATCCCCTAGCACTCAGTGCCTGATGGCCCAGCCAATCAGGCTGGTCCCCATGCTGGCCAGTGCTGCAGGCTGCATCAGAATAAGGTAGCCCTGGGGTATTCCACCTCTGCCCTCAAACCACTCACAGATTCATAAGAGGACACACCTTTGAAACCACTTGGAGCTCTATGCCTTCCAACTCTATAGCCCTCAGAGCAATGTTTTCCTATTCCAAACCTCAATTTCCACATCTGCCCAATGGGACTAATCCTTGCCACTCTGCACCCACCCTGGTCTCTGAAGGTGGCACAGGATTCATTGTGGCTCTGGGGACCCATTGTGATAAAAAGAAAATGCCCCTCCATTTGCCATACCATGGGGCTCTAAAGAACCTGGGGTAGCTTCTTCCAATCTCAGGGTTCCAGATAAATGAGACTCAGTTAATCTTGGGCTTTAGCTGTATTTCAGGAGCTCTTGGCTTTCCCGGAAGTCAGCTTCAGAACCAGAACGCCAGGCTGGTTGGAGGTGTTGCTAACACCCTTTTCTCCAAAGTGGTACTCCTGTCCCCAAGTCCTGAGCTTATATTCAGCCACATGCACCTCATAAATCCTGTGGCACTTTGGAGAGAGACCTTGGGATCTGTTGGCCACAGCTTTCTGCCTAGGTTCAAGCTGCCATCTTGCTTCTCTGTCCCCCTCCCCCACTCTTTCAGCCTCCCATTCACACTCCCCATGGCTGCCAGAGAGAGCCCCTGTTCCTTCCCAACTAAACCTGCATTGATCTCCTTCCACCTTTATTTTTATTTATTTATTTATTTTTTATTTTACAGAGACAGAGAGAGAGTCAGAGAGACGGATAGATAAGGACAGACAGGAACAGAGAAAGATGAGAAGCATCAATCATCAGTTTTTTGTTGTGACACCTTAGTTGTTCATTGATTGCTTTCTCATATGTGCCTTGACCGCAGGCCTTCAGCAGACCTTGGGTCCAAGCTGGTGAGCTTTTAGCTCAAACCAGAGGATCCCGTGCTCAAGCTGTCGACCTCTGGATCTCAAACCTGGGTCCTCCGCATTCCAGTCCGATGCTCTATCCACTGTGCCACCGCCTGGTCAGGCAACTTCTTTTTTGTAAACATTTTTATTGATTGATTTTGAGAGAGAGAAACGTGGATTTGTTGTTCCACTTGTTTATGCATTCATTGGTTGATTCTTGTATGTGCCCTGACCAGGGGATGGAGCCCACAACCGAGGTGTATCTGAACGACGTTCTAACTAACTGAGCTACCTGGCCAGGTGGCCTATAACTTCTTTAGTGAAAGGTTTTAAGTGAGCTCTGTCCATTGTTCTTGTGCACCTAGGTTAACACACCTTTGAAACGCCAGAAGTAATACCCCTCGAAGACATTACCACCCCCAAGAGCACATAATCTTAACTGTCCTATAATCCAATCCCAGCCTTGCTTTCTCCCATCTGAATGTAATATTTCTTAAATTCCCTCCTTAATTTTAAACACATAAAAGAAATTGCAAACTGTTATTCTCTGAAGCATCTGAGATCTTTTCTCCCCAGCAATTGTCATCAGTTTTGGCTCAAATAAAGTCATAAAAATTCTCCACAAGTTTGGACATTTCTTAAATTGACAGTGTAGAGCGGCGCCTCCTTCCCCTCACATCACCTCTCTGAGTTTCTACAGTGTGCTCCTCCAATCTGCATTACCCATCAGCTTCGGAAGAAAGGGACATGTTCTCTTGTCCCTGGTGGATTTACCCTGAGGGACTAACTACAACTGTGTCTGATATACAGTTGGAACTCAGGAAATAACTGTGAAATGATATTATGTGATTTGCCTTAGGTCACACAGCTAGCAACTGCCAGAGCTGCACTCAAGGAGAGACAGCATCAGGGAACCTCAGGGAAGGGCATCTGGCAGCTTCCGCCCATGCCCTTCACTCCAGCTGTGGATGAAAAAAAAATAGAGGGGTTCTATGGAAAGTAACCTTACAGGGTGTTTTGGTCATAAATTTTTAACTGGGCAGGTCACTGTGGGTGGTCATGCCCCCGGTGTGTAGCTTCTTCTTCTTCTTCCTCTTCTTCCTTCTTCCTCCTCCTCCCCCCCTCCTTCTCCTTCTCCTTCACCTTCTTCTTAAGATTCTGTTTATTGAGTTTACAGAAAGAGGAGAGAGAGGAACTGGAAGTGAGAAGTATCGACTCATAACTGCTTCATTTTAGTTGTTCATTGACTGATTGCTTGTTGTATGTGCCTTGACTGGGCAAGCTCAGGGTTTTAAACTGGTGACCTCCAGCATCCTAGATCTATGTTCTATTCACTGCACCACCACAGGCCAGGCTATAACTTCTTCTTATTTTTTAATTTCAGAGAGGAAGGAAGAGAGAGACATTGATTTGTGGTTCGACCTATTTATGCATTCATTGGCTGCTCCTTCTGTGCCCTGAGCAGGGATCAAATCCACTGGCATGTTGGGATAATATAACCAACTGAGCTACTCAGCCAGGTCCTATAACTTCTTTAGTGAAAAGTTTATTTTTATTTTTTATTTTTTTATTTTTTATTTTTTTCTTTAGTGAAAAGTTTTAAGCAAGCCCAGTCCATTGTTCTTGTGCATCTAGGTTAGCAGACTTTTTTTTTTTTAGTGAGAGGGAGACAGACAGACAGACAGACAGACAAGAAGGGGGAGAAATGAGGGGCATCAAGTCATAGTTGTCTCACTTTAGTTGTTCATTGATTGCTTCTCATTTGTACCTTGACCGGGGGCCTCCAGCCAAGCCAGTGACCCCTTGCTCAAGCCAGTGGCCTTGGGCTCAAGCCAGCAACCTTGGGCTTCAAGCCAGCGACCTTTGGGTTCAAGCCAGCAACCATGGGGTCATGTCTATGATCCCACACTCAAGCCAGCAGCCTTGGAGTTTCGAACCTGGATCCCCAGCCTCCCAGATTGATGTTCTGTTCACTGTGTCACCACCAGTGAGGCAGGTTAACACACTTTTGAAATACCAGAGGTAATACTTCATCAAAGGGGAATATTAACCCTCAAGAGAGCTCATAATCTAGTTAACTACCCTATAATCCAACCCCTGCCTTGCTTTCTCCAAGTGCAGCCATCTCTGGATCCCTGAAGCGGAGGTGGGAGATGCTTGGCCCATGCTGCCAGTCTCCCATACCATTTACCCCTGCCAGTACTGCTGACTGATCCTGGCATTTCCTTCCAAAATGCAACTAAGAATTCTGCTGCTCCACATTCTGCACTTGGACCAGGTGTGCGGAAGCTTAGGTTGCTGGAAAGGCACCCTCCCACACACACACTCTCACATATAGCTCCCTTGTGCAGTTTCCCAAGCGTCTTGCTGTGCCCTGGAGAGCAGGCCAGCGTCACCACAGTACTTTCTTGGCCTCCAGCAAAGCCTGTGTGCCTTAGCCTTAGCACAGGGCACAGCCAAAGCCCAGCTCCTCCTGTTGCTCAGCCCTTGGCACCCAACCAGACCCTTAGACACAAGGCCCCACAATGATGTGCCTGGGAACTGATCCCGAGGGAAGCTCACCTGCGAACATGCCTGTGACGTCAGAGGGTGGGGATGGCGAGGTTCTGAGCATGATGACCTTAACTCCTGAGAAATGAACTTACTCTTGGAGACAGATATTGGACTGGCCTGTGAGGAAATGTAGATTTCTTTTTTAAGACTTAGAAACTTTTTATTTTTAAAATTTTAAAATTGATTTTAGAGAGAAGACGGGGGGGGGGCACTCATTTGTTTTTTCACTTAGTTGTGAATTTATTGATTGATTTTTCTTTTTTTTTTTTTTACTGGGACAGAGGAGAGAGTCAGAGAGAGGGATAGACAGGGACAGACAGACAGGAGTGGAGAGAGATGAGAAGCATCAATCATCAGTTTTCGTTGCGACACTTTAGTTTTTCATTGATTGCTTTCTCACATGTGCCTTGACCGCAGGCCTTCAGCAGACCGAGTGACCCCTTGCTGAAGCCAGCGACCTTGGGTCCAAGCTGGTGAGCTTTTTGCTCAAGATAGATGAGCCTGTGCTCAAGCTGGCGACCTCGAGGTCTTGAACCTGGGTCCTCCTCATCCCAGTTTGACACTCTATCCACTGCACCACCGCCTGGTCAGGTTCATTGATTGATTCTTGTATGTGTCCTGAGAGGGGATGGAACCCGCACCTTGGTGTATTGGAACAACGTTCTAACCAACTGAGCCACCCTTCCAGGACAGGACTCTGCATTTCACAGAAAAAATTCTGTTGCAGGTTCTGAGAACTCTCCAGAGGAAAACACTGGGTAAACTGTTAGGACCTGAGTTCAATGACCCTCAGGGCTGAGTGTGATATGGTAGGTGTGTGGTGGGAAGGTGTGATAGGTTGTTAATGGAGTAAAAAAGCAAGGTATGAAAGAGCAAGGAGCGTGATTCTATTTCTGTCAGAATGTATGTGTCTGTTTCCAAGTTTGCATGGGCAGAGAGGCTGCAAGGACAGGCTCCAAGCTCTGGGGTACTTTGGATGCTGAGACTGAGGGTAACTTTTGGTTTCTATTTTACACATTTTTGTTTTGTTGGAATTTAGTGCCAGCAAACATGACTTTTGCTAGTGATCGTAATCTGAAAAAAGCAAAGCCTAAATTTCATCTTGAAAATAATACTGCCAAGATTGGGGAGGAGGGTGCAGTTTATGAATGCATGCTCTCTCTTGATGTTTCATGGTTATGTAAAGCTACCCTGTGTTTCATAAGCCACGCTGCTGCCCTGCATGTTTTTGGGTTGCGAGCAAACCCCCAGGCGGTGGGTGCTCATGGGTGGGGGCTTCTCCTGCCCTTGTTTTGCTATCCGCATGAAACTCAGGGCAGAGCTATCCTGATGTGCTCCTGCATGTCCACAGAGCGGGCACCGATGAGACATGAACGGGCCCCAAGCAGCTGCGTTCCTGAGTGACAGTGCTGGGCATCGCTTTGGCAGGCCAGTTTATGTGTGTGCTCCTGGGGCACGCTTGGGATGGGCATTGGGGGCTGCAAGCCAGCACAGGGCTTGCTGTGGAGCCAATATTTCTGTCTGGGTTCTCAGGGCACTTCCCTGGACTCACACCCAAGGCTACAGCCTGCAGGGCCTGGGAAGATTGCTGTGCGAGTGTGTGTCCAGCTTTGTGCCTATCAGTGCCAGTAGATGGCCCACTTGTGATCATTCTATATGGGCTTACAGGTTGACAACGTGAGCTGTAATAAATCCATCTTTCCCTTCAGTGCCCACATTTTCCTTTAGAAGGTTTTTCTGGGAAATGCTTCTTTTGAATTGCTCTCAGGAAGATGAAGTCACACACAAGCCAACTCATTCCCAGAAACTGATTTTTTTTGAGTTGATTATTATTGCTTAAAAATAAATTAAAAAGGCCTGACCCGGTGGTGGTGCAGTGGATAGAGCGTCAGACTGGGATGCGAAAGACCTAGGTTTGAGACCCTGAGGTCGCCTGTTTGAGCGCGGGCCCATCTGGCTCAAGCAAAAGCTCACCAGCTTGGACCCAAGGTCGCTCACTGGCTCCAGCAAGTGGTGGCTCGGTCTGCTGAAGGCCCGCGGTCAAGGCACGTGTGAGAAAGCAATCAATGAACAACTATGGTGTCCCAACGGCAATGAAGGGCTGATGATTGATGCTTCTCATTTCTCTCTGTTCCTGTCTGTCTGTCCCTATCTGTCCCTCTGACTCTCTCTCTGTCCCTGTAAAAAAATAAAAAATAAATAAAATTTCTTTACTTAAAAAAATTAATTAATTAAAAAATCATAAATAAATAAATAAATACCCTCCCCAATATAAAAGTAAAACATGCTCATTATAAACATTTGGAAGGTATAGAAAATTTAAAAGTAAACTAAACTCATGCAATATTCCAGCCAGAGGATCACTACTGAAATCATTTGTGCCTTTGACAAACATTAATTCATTATAATTGTTATGAAGAAAACAAAACAGGGTCAAGAGTCAGGGACTGGAGAGTGGGAATGGGGCTATAGCTGGATGTCAGGTGATCAGGCGAGGCTGAAAAAAAGATAGACTCATTGTTCAATATGTATATGGGTTCTTTTCCTTTTTCTACACCTGGTCAGGGTCATATAAAAAGATGGTTTAATTTGCCATCTTTTTCTGACATTTTCACATTAGCATTCCAAAATTCTTCAAAGACATTCTTAGTAGGTGTACACTGTCCCATTATAGTGCTATGTCCTCATTTATTACCCATCCCTTAGTGATGGCTATTTGGACTGTTCCCAGTTTTTCACCGTTATATAGTTAGTCCCTTACAGTTGACACTGGTTCCTCAGTCCTTGCCCTCACAGCAAGGCCTCCCAAACCTGAGTTCCCAATGGGAAGCTGCCGGGTTGGAAGGTGGCAGATGTTCTAACGCTCTTGAAATGTATTTGGCAAAGAGCTCTCCAGAAAGTCTGGTTCTGCAGCTCAGTCACCTCTGCCTCTACCTGGAGAGGCCCCCATTTGTGCTCAGGGGAGAGTGGAGAAAGGGAATCTGAGATCCCTGCCCTTTTCTGGGCCTCAGTTTCCTCACCTTGATCAAATGAACTCATTCTCACAACACAGAGATTATGTTCTCCTGCTGTGTCAGGCTCTGTGCCAGGTCAGAGCCCTGTGAGGCCACTCTGGGGAAGCAAGTCCAACTGAGTTTATTTTTAGTTATTTATTTTTTTGAATTTTTATAAGAGTTTATTTGAGCCAAACTGACAACACACGCTGTAAAGCAAGATCTCAAATGCTCCACCAAACCCAACTGAAGTTAGAAGGCTGCTGTGATTGTTACAGGACAGCAAGCCCCTGGCAGTGCTGTGTAGCCTGTGTGAGGTCCTGGACCTTCACGGTCAGTAAGCAAAGGGGGGAGCAATGAGAAGAGAATTCTGAGATGAGTTCTGCAGATGGCTTTCTGTGGATAGCTTCAGACTCTGGGGTGCGGGGCACTGTGTGACAGCCCCAGGAGAGGGAGGCAAGGGTGGGACAGGGAACCAGGAGACAGGACATAACTCATCAGCTCCTCAACTTGGCTGGGAGGCAGCTCTCCCAGGTACAAGGCTCTCTCTCCTCCTTCCTTTTCCATTTGTTGCTTTTTAAAAAATTACAACTTTTTAAAGATATAAGTGTATATTCATTGATTTTTAGTATAGTCATAGAATTGTGCATTCATTACCATTATCTAATTTCAGTCGTTCCCGTATTTTCCCCTTTCTCTAGGCCTGCACCACCTCTAATCTCCTTTCTGTCTCTGTGGATTTGCCCGTTCTGGAAATGGAGGCATATGATATGTAGTCTCTGTAACTGGTTTCCTTCCTTCCTTCCTTCCTTCCTTCCTTCCTTCCTTCCTTCCTTCCTTCCTTCCTTCCTTCCTCCCTCTCTCCCTTCCTCCTTCCCTCCCTCCCTCCTATCCTCCCTTCTTTCTTCCTTTTTTTCTTTTTTCTTGGCTTCATTCACTTAGCTTGTTTTCAAGGCCCATCCATGTTGTACCGTGTATCAGTACTGTTGACCAAATAGCCAGATATTCCTCTAGTAAAATGGATTTATTTGGGAAAAACATAAAGAATTACAATTCAGGACATGTGGCCTAATGGCAGACCATGTGCAAATCCAGAGAAACAAAGGCATGAACTGCTTTTTTATGAACTTGGGAGGGCTGTTGTAAGGAAAGAGTTCATTGGAGGAAACAAAGTTTGAAGTACAGTGACTTTTCATTAGCTGAGCTATTGCAACCTCCCATTGGCGAGGAGGAATCTCACTTTCTGTTGGAGATGCAAGGTACCTCTCTTCCTATGGGTGCCAGGCATGTGTGCGTGAGAGTTCTCTCTTCAAACCTCCACACTCTGTTTTTTAATGTTTTCTTTCTTTTTTTTTTTGCCAGACTCTTTTAAGTGAAATTTCTGTGTATTAATTTTCACAGTACTTTCTTCCTTTTTATTGATGACTAATTTTCTGTGGTGTGGTTAGACCATATTTTGTTTATTTATTCATGGGTTGATGGACATCTGAATTTCCACTTTTTTTGTGATTATAAATAATGTTGCTTTGAATGTTGGTGTAAAACTTTGTGCAGATGCATGTGTTCAGTCCTCTTGGGCATACATTTGGAAGGGGAATTGTTGGACCATAAGGCAATTCACGTTTAACTGTTTCAGGAACATCAAACTGTTATTCAGAATGACTACACGATTTTACATTTCCTCTAGCTGTTCTAATTTCTCCAAATCCTTGTCAATACTAGTTATCGTTTGTCTTTTTTAAGTTTTCACTATCGTAGTAGTTGCAAGGTGATGTTTCATGGTGGGCTTGTTATTTACTGCTTTTTAAAAAACATTGCATAAGGAACACATGTTCCTTGTAGAAAACTGGAAATGTAACAAAACTACTGTGATGGTCCATTTTATTTGGCTGAGCTAAAGTCTCCGATTATTTAATGAAACACTAACCTAGGTGAGGAGATACCTTATAGTTGTGGTTAACGTCTGTAATCAAATTTTAAGTGAAGAAAATTATCCTTTTAAAAAGATTTTTAAATTTTTATTGATTTTAGAGACAGAGGAAGGTAGGGAGAGACAGACGGACACACACACACACACACACACACACACAGAGAGAGAGAGGAACAATGATTTATTGTCCCATTTATTTATGCTATCATTGGTTGATTCTCTTATGTGCCCTCACCAGGGATCAAGGCCACAACCTTGGCCTATAGGGACAATGTTCTAATCTAACCAAGTGATATAACGTGCCAGAGCTGAGGGATATCATTCTAGATATCCCGGGTGCACTTGATTCAGGGATTAAAAGGCTGAAGAAGAAAAGCAGTGTCACTCATGCTGAGAGCCCAGCCTGTCCGGTCTGTGGGCCTGCCTGGAGGCCTCTGACTTGCTAGCCAACCTCTAGGCTGGCATGTCAGGAGGATTGAGATGATGCAGCAAGCCAATTCCTTGCAGCAAATCTCTTATCATAGATCTATGGCTTCTGCTTCTCTGGGTGGACCCTGACTGATACACAAAGAAGAAAACTAACCCCACCATCCAGAGATCACCACGGACAACTTTTGGGTATTTCTTTCCAGTCATTTCTTTTCTCCCTTTCTACCCATAAACATAAATATCTTAAATAAGGTCATGAACTCTTGAGTGTCTTGCTTGTGTTAACATAGTTTTGCCTCTTATACCCTTTCGCACAGAGTCCATATGCTTCTCTCCCCCAGGATTCTTACTGGCACAGAGGAAGGTCAATCACTATCCCCCATGGCTGGACGTTTGCATTGCTTCTGCGTTTATTCTGTAACAAACAATACTTGTGCTTCCATGCCAGCCAGCACTGTGCTTCCAGGAGAGAGGGCATTTTTCTGGTCGACACTGTGTGTCCTTGGCCAATCCCAAGACCAGAAGGCCTGGAGCTGGATAGCTTTGGTAGTCCTGAAAAGTGAGCACCAATATTTAGCCCAGCCAAGCCCTGTCAGGGCTGCTTTCCTTGTGCATAAAGAAAAGGTGCCTAGTCATTGTAAGCTTGCAACTTGAGTAGCGGAGCCTGGGCACCTCCCTGGGTGGGGAGCAGGGAGCCGCCCCTGTCAGCTCCTTCCCAGGGGCACTGTGCCAGGCTGGGCTAGGGCAGTGCTGTTGACAGGGCAGTTGGACCACACCTTGCATGGTGTGCAGGAGTGGGTGGGAGAGATCTTCACCCTTGCCCCTTTCCGCATAGTGCCTGCGTTTCCCTGAGCAAGCAGAGTGGTAGAGGTGGCCGCTTTGTTCCCATGGATATTAAAGATGCACATGTTTGTTGTGTTGTGGGGAGATGACATGGATTTTCTCCTGGGCAGTTGTTAAATAGCTGAGAGGGAACGGTTACTGAGGGTAGGACTAGAGTGCTCTGGAGAAAGACACATGGAGGGGCTGTTGCACTGTCCCCCCACAGCTTCTCCTGGGAAAAACAAAGCAAAGCCATTCATAGGCGAGAGGATTAGTGAGGAGATACACGAAGTCCCAAACCCAGGTTAGTTGTCTTCCAAACACAATGGCTCTTACTGTCTCTCTCCCCACCCAGGGTATCCACCTCCTGTTCTGGTGACTTAGAGTAGGCGCTAGCTACTGTGTGAGCCAGAGAGATGCTGCTGTTGCTGGTCTCCCAGTCAGGACAGGGAAATGATTGCCGTCATTGACCCTTCAATTCGCTCATCCATTCATTCGTTTGTTCCATTTATCAGAGTTCATGTGCTGTGCTGTGCTGTACCAAGGGCTCAGGAAGGAGAATCCTGTTAGGGTTCTTGGCTCCAAGGAAGTCACAGGTCACAGGCTGGCAGGGGCTGTCTATACAAAAGAATTGCCTGCTATGGTCTGTGCTAAAGAATTGCCTGCTGCGGCCTGACCAGGCGGTGGTGCAGTGGATAGAGCGTCGGACTGGGATGCAGAAGACCCAGGTTCAAGACCCCGAGCTCACCGGCTTGAGCGCGGGCCCATCTGGCTTGAGCAAAAAAAGCTCACCAGCTTGGACCCAAGGTCGCTGGCTCCAGCAAGGGGTTGCTCGGTCTGCTAAAGGACAGTGGTCAAGGCACATGTGAGAAAGCAATCAATGAACAACTAAGGTGTTGCGACGGCAACGAGAAAACTAATGATTAATGCTTCTCACCTCTCTTCGTTCCTGTCTGTCTGTCCCTATCTATCTATCTCTCTGTTCCTGTAAAAATAAAAAAATAAATAAAATTTAAAAAAAGAAAGAATTGCCTGCTGAGGCAGTAGGTCAGGGAAGGCTCCAAGGAGGAAGTGACCATGGACAGCAAGCTTTGAAATAATAGTATTCCTGCAAAAAAACTATACCTGTGTCAGGCTGGCATAGGTAAGGAGGAATGAGACAATAAACCCATTTCAAATTTTAAAACACTGAATTGGAAAGCAGCAACAGCTGTAGAGAAGGAAAGCGTGCTGGGTCTACACCTACCTCCTGCCCTGGGTCTCGTTTCTCTGCTTGGCCAGTGTCCTGGCAGGGTGCCTCTGAGCCTCCCTTGCCCACTGCTGGTAGGGGGGCTGAGAAAGCCCTCCAAGAAGCACTTCAAGAAGCACACCTGCGAGGGGTTATTGGGAATCCTCACAATCTGTGAAGCAAACCCTTAACCACCCAACTGCCCTGTCACAGGGAGCAATACTGCTGTCATTTCAAAATGCTCTTCAAAATTCTCCAGGGACCTAGATGCTTTCTCCATATTCCACAAGCCCAGAAGGAGGTGGTCTGAACAAGTCTAGTTCAACTGTTGCCTCTGCTGTGCTCTAGCTGGGTGAACTTGGACTGACTGCCTTTGGGCAAATTACTCAATTGCCAGTTCCCTCATCTGAACAACGTGGTAACTGTATGTGTTTCCCAGCTGGGCCTGATGGTGAAATTCACTCTATTCCACAAATAGTGACATGCACCTCTACTGTGTGCCACCCTGTGGATACAAAGGGGCACCAGGGGTCCCGGTTCTCCAGGAAGGGACCATCTAATGCGAGCAGCCCATGTGTGTGTGGGTGTGCATGTGCGCATGTGTGTGCATGTGCGCATGTGTGTGCAGACGTAATCTCAAGCATAGTGTCTGGGACAGAAGAGCTGCCACCCCCAGCCCCACCGGTCAGATGAGGACTAACAAGTAGCACCTGTGTGTGTCTCCTTCAGCCTGCCAGCCCACCTGCTTTGCCCTCTCCCTGGGGCACACTTGGGGAGTCTGGGTGATCAAAGGGGCTGAGCTTCCAGTCATCGCACAGACTCATCAATTAGGACTCCAAAGTCCCGAGTACTGGGCTGAGTGCCAACAGCCCTGCAGTCTCCTTTTGGATGGGAGCCCCCTGAGTCAGGGCAATGAGTGCTGAGAGCCGGGCCAGGCCATGGAGGGGTGGGGGAAGCTGACTCCCAGGAGTATTGGGCCCTAGATTGGCCCTTTGTGGGACAGAACCATCTTTTGGGTATAGTGAGGACAATGGGGTGTTTTGAAAATTTCTGTCATTGTGCCAAGTGTTTATATATTTAATTATTTTTGTTAGGTGTTTATTTAATATGGAGCATTTCATTATAGATTCCTTTTAAATTTCTCCTTAATATTACAGTTAGGATGTTATTTTTATTTTATTTTATTTTTTTTTACAGGGACAGAGAGAGAGTCAGAGAGAGGGATAGATAGGGACAGGCAGACAGGAACGGATAGAGGTGAGAAGCATCAATCATTAGTTTTTCCTTGCCATTGTGACACCTTAGTTGTTCATTGATTGCTTTTCTCACATGTGCCTTGACCGCAGGCCTTCAGCAGACCGAGCCACTCCTTGCTGGAGCCAGTGACCTTGGGTCCAAGCTGGTGAGCTTTTGCTCAATCCAGATGGGCCCGTGCTCAAGCTGGCGACCTCGAGGTCTCGAACCTGGGTCTTCCGCATCCGACACTCTATCCACTGCGCCACCGTCTGGTCGGGCTAGGATGTTATTTTTTAGAATTGTGCGCTCGCAGGCATAGGCCACATTCTTTATTAAGTCCATGTCGGGATAGTAAAGGTGGAATTACAAAATATTTGTTTAAAAAGGGGGCGAGGTGCCTGCTGGAGTGGAGCCCCCGTGCAGACCACGTGGTAAATGGGGCCATTGCCTACACACAGTGCTAGAGTCCCCTTTCTAGCAATGGGGCTCGGTGCTGGGTGGGGGTAAAACAGAAGTCAGGGAACCTCTCAGCACAAGGGGAGGCTGTCAGCCAGTCCCACTGGGGGAAAGAACCCAGCCTGGGAGAAGTCAAGGAGCGGCAATCTCTGAGGGCAGGAACACATGAGATAGAAACAACAAAATGGGGCTTGGGTAGCAAAATGTGTTTTGTATTTGTTTCAGGGCACTGCTGCCAACACTCTGAGAGACTCCATAGAAAATGGGGGTTGCCCTGGCTGGCCTCTCAGTTGGTTAGACAGCATTGTCCTGAAGCAGGGAGGTTGCCGGTTCGATCACTGGTCAGGGTACATACAGGAACAGATTGATGTTCCTGTCTCTCTCTCAATCTCTCTCTCACATCAATAAATTAAAATTTTTTTTTAAAAAAGAAAATGGGGGTGGTGCCTGAGGGTGCTTTCTAGAGCTTTGTGGGGATTCAGCTCCTGACCCATCTTTCTGGAGTGATAGGGACCTGGTAAGAAAATAGTCCCTGTGAACTGTGGCTGCTTCCATGGCTCCATATTCTTCCATGGGGCCCTTTTCAGACTGATGGGATGACATCACTCTAGCTACAGCCAGAGCCTGAGAGCGTCATCCTGATACAGCAAGGTTGTGGGTTCGATCCGCAGTCAGGCCATTACTAAAATCAACCAAGGAATGCATAGATAAGTGGAACAAAAATCAATGCTTCTCTCTCTCTACCCCTTTCACTATCTCTCTAAAAAAGAAGACATTTAAACAACAAGAAAAAAGAAGACATTTAAAAAATGAATACAAAGCATGCAGCACTTGACAAATGTCAGTTATGATTACTTGTAGAATTACATTTCAAATTTAAACTCATCTGAAATCTTTGTTGAACATAATATGACTGTCACATGGACTTTTGTTACCTCCTTTCAAGCCATTCTACTTCTGTTAGTTAAACCCCTTACTAGTCATCTTTACTTTGAGCTAAGTTACCTGGAGAACCTGAAGAGATGTGGGTAAGACTGCCCAGGGGCTGTGCCTCCTGCCAGCTCGGACAGCTCGGGTTCACCATGGGTTCTGAGTGTGGCAGCAGTCTTCTTATCTAACTCCATCTAGCAAATTCGAAGGTTTAGAATCTTGACTTGATCTCAGTTTTAAGTTTTTTTTTTTTTTTAATTTTAGAGGAGAGAGGAGGGAGGGAGGGGGAGAGAGAGAGAGAGAGGTTGTGGGGAGGGTAAGTGGGAAGGATCAACTCTTAGTAGTAGGTTCCCATATGTGCCTTACCTAGGCAAGTCTGGGGTTTTGAACCGGCGACCTCAGCATTCCAGGTCGACGCTTTATCCACTGCGCCACCACAGGTCAGGCGATCTCAGCTCTTTAGAAACCTGTTAGGCCTCATCACTTTGTACACAGTAAGTAACCTGGTGTGCACTCCCTGAAAGGTGGAAATGTGGCTGAGCTTTAGGGTTTGAGTGACCATTTCTCTCTACTCTTCCCTTTTGCCTTCCAGGGACCTGGCTTTGTCTAAAGGTGGGCTTCCCTCCATGACCACCCCATGGTCCAATTTCTAGCTTCTTATTTAGGAGAGACAGGCTGCTGCTTCCTGATAGTTCTCTAAGACAAAACACTGTTCCCCAGAAGCCTCAGTAATTTCTTGTTCAGTCTCCTTACTTAAACATCAGGTTTTTATTATTTATTTATTTATTTCTTTTTACAGGGACAGAGAGAGAGTCAGAGAGAGGGATAGATAGGACATACAGACAGGAACGGAGAGAGGTGAGAAGCATCAATCATCAGTTTTTCTTTGCGACACCTTAATTGTTCATTGATTGCTTTCTCACATGTGCCTTGACCGCGGGCCTTCAGCAGACCGAGCCACCCCTTGCTGGAGCCAGTGACCTTGGGTCCAAGCTGGTGAGTTTTAGCTCAAGCCAGATGGGCCCGCGCTCAAGCTGGTGACCTTGGGGTCTCGAACCTGGGTCTTCCGCATCCCAGTCCAACGCTCTATCCACGGCACCACCGACTGGTCAGGCTTAAACATCAGGTTTTTAGCAACATTTAATCTATGAACCAGGATCCATAGTAAGTGAAAATGTCATTAGAAACCCAGAAACCTAAAACCCTATCCTCTACAGCTTATTCAGTACCCACTGATCATAATTTTTCACAAAATTCCAATGAACCTAGTTACCTGGTTTCCTAAATCATGACAGATGAAAAGGTAAGCAGACCATTCTAGCTTTTAATAAGTAGTGGTAATGAGTGACCTATTAGTAAACTATAGAAGCAATCTAGAATAATTGATCATGGAGGCAATAGTCAAGAAAGGAATTCTAGATCAGTTCTCTGGTCCGCTTGGCTCCAGGTCCTAGGCCCACGACTGGCTTAATAAGCAGCCTTTGGCACACACCTCACTCACTCTTTCTACTTCCCCCTCCTTAAAAGGGGTTATTGTGCAGATCAAGCAAATAGTAAGATACAATCCGTAACTGTTGAATGAGCATGACATTAACGACTGGTGTGTGTGTGTGTGTGTAGTCGTAAAGCAAGCATCTCCTCTGCTCTAAGAACGCAGGCAGGTATAGCAAACATTTTAGGGAGAATTTTGTTTGGAAATATATTAATAATGTTAACAACTATTCTGTGGTATGTGATTAACCCATTCTTTTTTTTCTTCAAACTTTTCTCTATTTCCTGTAATGACCACATTTTACCTTCCTCAATCACACAATGACAGCTGAGGACACGTGAATGGAATGAATTTGGGCAATGACCCAGACTGTGAAGTCCCCTAATAACTGTGATTTTGGCTGTGATTAGAACTGTGTCCTCCATCTGAGGAAACCTTAGAAGAGGTGCTGAGATTCTGTAGATGCCGACTCATCTAAGGGCTCAGACCTAAGAATCCGTGCGGCCTGTGACCCAGCTGGCCGGAACCGGCTGGAAACAGGTGGACCGGGGTTTCGTCAGTTTAGTCCTCTCCTCCCACCCCATCTCATGAGTAGTAAGCTCTGGAAAAGTAGAGCAACTCATTCAAGAGAATCTATTTTTATAAGTTAAATAAAAACACAACTAAAACTTATTAGGTGCTAAAACTTGGTTTTGAACTTTTATTAAAAAAATATATTTGCAAACATATAAAATTTAGGATGAAAAATGCTCATTTCAAAACATGTAATAACTTAATATTTGCAAACATACACAGATGGTATAAAATTCATACCATTCAAAATGTTAACGATGCAGTATTGTGCTCACAGAACATAAATCTCGCTGTAATTCCAGAGCTTCCCACCCCCACACTTCAGGGAGCTGAGACTCTGGGATACTGAAATCCATGAGAGCCGCATGGCCAAAGCAGTAATACAGAATAAAAACCATTTGGAACACATATTTTAAAAACGCATCTAAGGAATCCCTCAGATAAAAGGAAAACACAATCTTGCATTTTCCCCACTCTAAGTGAACGATATTGCATCTTAGCTTTTAATGAAGATATCAAATCAAATACAAAACCAAGTGAAACATTGCACACATCTCTCTTGCTGAAAAACAGGCTCCTTGAGGCTGCTGTGCACTCAGGGAAATGGTCTCAAGCACAGCTTTTAAAAAGCCCAGTGTTAGTTGCTTTACTTGGTGCAGATCTTAACATTTTAGACACCTGAAAACACAGGGCACAAGGTACGTTGAATAGAAGCGAAGAAAACCAAAGATAGGTAAGAAAGTAACACTCGCCCAGCAGGAAACACATGAGAATGCAGGACACATGTCCCTGTGATTCCTTGTCTTCACTCACGCGGGTGGGCCACTTGTGCCTGTGTCCCCTCATTTCTCTGTTCCTACAGTTTGCCCAGAGTTACAGTATGATGGCGGATTTTGTTCTCTTTTTAAGCAATTTAGGCACCTTCAATTTCATGTTGCATTATTAGTAATACAATGGCAGTTATGACCTCTACTACCAAGATGAAAAAATTTCAAACTACATTCTTTGGGGAGGAAAGCAATAAAGCTGCATTGTTTAAAAAGGCTTACCAAGCAGAAGATTTGATGGGGTTTTTAATTTTTACAAGAAAAAAACAGGCAGAAAAAGAACAAATGATTGACATGCAAAATTGGGTCACACAGATCCTAAACGAAGTCTGTGCATCCTCTGGCAGAGAACTCAGGCCCTTAAAACGCCATTCTGCAATGGTGACCCAAAAGCCTTAGGAGGAAAGCTGTGTACATTCATGTACAGACAGCATGAAATGCTTCTCCTGACACTGACAGTCATTTGAAAACCTAGGATTCAAAGTCACACCTTACACATCTCGGGAGAGATGCCCAGTGAGGAGGAGCTTCTGCCTACAGGAACAAGGTCGTGCGGGCGGTAGAGGAGTCCATTCAAAGACATCATATTAACCACAACAGAAGAGTGGCACCCTTCCCCCTGGGGTCGGGGTGGGTGGGTGAACAGATAGACTGGGCAGCCAAAATGCAGGTCACCTGGAGTTCTGCAAAACCTAGCAAGAAGCTTCTTTATATTCATGTCCATTATGATTCAACTAAGGTTCCAGTAAAGACACTGTAGCAATGTAAACATGCAACCCAAGCTAGCATGAGGTTCTGGATAGTGAGCCTGAAAGAGGAATAAGGCAACTGAACTGTGACTTTAGGGCCAGGGTCATCCAACTGCAACTATCCAGGCTTGGCCTGCCTTTTTTGGGAACTTGTTCTGGCCTAAATTTTCTGGTAATCATGATAGTGAATTTCTGGCTTCAGAACTTTAAACAAATGCTTTGAATATATAAATTTGAGAGTTGAAACAGGCATACCTTTTCAAGTCTCCATGACTTGGGCACTTAAAATTTTACTTTAACAGTAAGAAAACCTTATCACAGGTTCTCTTTACTATCTATCATATTTATTCCCTTGGATTAAAGGGTGAAAATGAACAGATTTGATTACACACCCTCTTAAGGATATTCTCTCTTCACTCTCCTAATAATGTACATGCTCAAATCATTCCAATTCAAATGTCCATCATAACAAGAATCCTCTGATTCTTGTTTACCAAAGCCCACTAAGAGTACACTTGGGGTGTAATCCAACCAACGGGTGCCACGGTTTTCTGAGAACAGTCACGTGGCTCCCTGGACATCATTTCCTGGAGTCAGTAACTCCCCGTACCTAACTATTACTTTCCCTGTGATACATGAGCAATTCATTTTTGGTTGCTGAATTTACACACTATCGCTGAAAACAAATGATTCCTAATTAAGTATGAAAACTTATGAGGTTTCCTGACTTTTGCACAATTCACAAATAACCAGGTAGACGCAAGAAAAAACACTAAGTTGAGAAAAGTTGCCCAGGAAGCATGTTGAGATTAACAAAAGCCAATCAAACCATTTTTTTTAAATGCTAAAAGAACTAAGACCAAACTAAAACAAGTAAGTCACAAGTAATTTTCTAAAATCTCAGCTAGAAAGAAAAACATCTACGGACTTGTGATTGAGTTTCCATTAAAGCTTAAGTGATTGTTCCCGAGGAACCACCACATCTGTCAGCATTATTCACAGCTAATCCTTATACTAGCTGGTTGAGTCACTTGGGTTTTTACCCAATCATTAAATAGTGCTCAGAAAAGTAAGCAGTGCATCTTAATTGGTTAAATACTACAAAATGACCTGTATCATAGAAACAAAGACACTTTCATTCAAAGAATATCTTAAAATTACTATTGCTGAAATAAATCAAAACCTACATTAAAATATTACTAATCACCATTACATGCCATAAAAGAATAAATAGAAATCATGGTAGATTAATAGCAGCATAACAAAGCATCTTTACACTATTTTCACTTTGGGCTGCAGAAGTACTCACAGCCTAGGAATACTAGGTAAAGTTCTGAATTTCACTGTTTTAACTGCATATACTACAATAAAGTAAGGGCAGTGTGAGTAACAGCTCCCTTTTCTGCATAGCTTCAAAATTATTCTCAGTAGACTCGAGGAATGGAACCAGAATGGCTTTGTCAGATTGGTCCACTCGTCCTTTGTCAAAGTGTTAAGGAAAACAATCAACAATGACACAGAAAAGGAAAATAAGGCTTTGCTTCACACAGAAATGCAACATTATCAAACCACTGGAGAGTTTAACTGAAGGTGAAGATTTCTGATAGAATGAGCTTTACTAGCCCCAGCCTTTGCTTCAAAGGTGTGACATGCCTGCCCCTACAGCACCGCAAGGCTGACAGGACCCTGGGAGCCTGCTGTGTGTCAGCCCTGAGGACACTTAAAAACAAAACACAATCTTCAGAACTTCATATAAAATATACTTCACTTGAACAATTCAGTCCCAACTTGCCAATTTAAACTCTGATCCTTACAACTCAAAGCTACGCCGCATGGAGCTGACTTCTGTTCTGCTCTATTCAGAATGTGACTGCCAGCCTAATGCTCGAGTTTCTGAGGGAAGGGGGGGGAGGGGCATGGGCTGGGCTGACCTGACTGCTACAGTACAAGGCTGGTGACATTTCTTCCTGAAGACCTTGAAAGTGAGAGCAGCTCAAAACCAGACTCCTATTTTACATACTGGCTTACAGCTGATGAAAACACCCACACAACTTAACACAAAGATCACTATTTTTTTTTTGTCAAAACAAAGGTCTGCTGGTGATGCTTCACAGTGAAACCTCCATTATCACTGAGAACGTCACTTGAAGAACATTCTTAAGAAATGAGTCTCTTTCTCATCGGCTCAATTTCAGGATTCTCAAAGCTCAATGTTCTGGTTAGAAGTTCCCATGATGAGGCCTATTTGTTTCTGAGGTTGACATTCTGTCTTCGGACTGATTTCTGCTCCAGTCATAGGTTGTGGTTGTCTTTGCTTTTGTTCAGAACCTGCAAGTAGACTTCATGAAGTGTACTAAGAAAGCTGGAGTCATTCTGGAATAGAGAGCAATATTGCAGTTACCTCATTAGAACTCACGTCCTTGATAACAGCCTACGAAAAAAGCTATATAAATGAGTTGTATAGCTAGTTACCCAAAGAATCCCACCACCCAGAAACAACCATAATTATTATTCTGGAATCTGCTCAGGTATTTTTTCAGCAGGAATATAGGCTCAGGAAGAGAGAAACATTACTTCTAGCTAGTCCTGAATTTACTTTATGACCTAATTTCTAAGTTATAATTTTTTTTTAAATGAAAGAATGAAAACTCAAAGACTAGATCGAGATCCTACATACCTTTATTAGATGTATTAATGTATCCTGGAGCTGAGACTTGCTGAGAATAATGGAAGGCTTTCGCTGATTTTCTGACGCTCCAGTAGTTAGAGGAGAAGGGGAGCTGCCTTTCCTCTCTAGGTCTGTGGCCCTTGTAACTGTTTGCTGGAAAACACTTGGGGACAGCAGGACTGAAGACACTGCAGTGGTTGTTGCAGTAACCAGTGGGGGACCTGCAACCTACAGGGGAACAACGGTCATTTGTAACCATGAGCAGAAGCCAGCAGCCAGGCCCAAAGTAGGAAACACCTGACAAGCTGATAAGCAGTGGGAGACTATGTAGAGGCCAACCTGACTATTCGGAGTCAGATAAGCATTTAGGAAAAGCACTTGAGCATTTCACGTCTGGTTAGGGTGCTTATTAGCTAAAGCATGAAGAGCCCATTTTTGTGATAAGAATGATGTGGAGTTATTATGGAAACCCAAGTCTGACCATCACAGAAGGGGAATGTGATAAATAACCAGCACACTATGCACAGTAACAATAATCCAATGATAAATTACAATGTAAAGCCCTTACATGGGGATGCGGGGGCAAGGAACTGACTGGAAGAGGACACAATGGGAGTTTCTGGGTGATGGAAATGTTACATATTATAAATGTGTGCACTTACTTAAAAGAGATAAAACATTTTGTCAAAACTCATAAAAATCTTCATTTTATTATATATAAATTTTACTTCAATAAAGAGAATTAAAGGCTTGACCAGGTGGTGGCGCAGTAAACAGAGCATCAGCCTGGGACGCAGAGGATCCAGGTTCGAATCCCAAGGTTGCCAGCTTGACTGTGGGCTCATGGACATGGCTCCATGGTTGTTGGCTTGAGCCCAAGGTCCCTGGCTTGAGCAAGGGGTCACTTGCTCTACTGTAACCCCCCAGTCAAGGCACATACGAGAAAGTAATCAATGAACAACTAGGGTGATACAATGAAGAATTGATGCTTCTCATCTCTCTTCCTTCCTGTCTGTCCCTATCTGTCCTTACCTGTCTCTCTTGTAAAAAAAAAGACACTAAAACAACAACAAAAAAACCCCAGTTACATAAGCATTAGTTTCTTCTATAGTGTTCAATATATTTACTATACATTTGCAGGTATCAAAGGTAAATTTCTTAAAATTAAAACATCTACTTCCTTCCTCCATTTAGATGTGCTTCTAGGCTACTAATGGCTAACTATCTGAACACACTAAATAAGCAATAATCAGTATTTTTAATAATTCTCACATTTGATATAATCAACAAGAGATCTACACTTCTCTTTCCTTACCTGTCACCCCCCTCATGTATAGATAGCTAAAAAGCCCGCCACAGTTTTGGTGACCGAGCCCCTCAGCTTGTTTCCTTTGTGCAGCTCTAAGCTGACAGCTCCCGCCAATCAGCATGCGGCAGGACAAGCTGCAGAAAAGACCAGTTGACAAGACCAGTTAGAAACTGCCTTCAGTTTAAAATCTGACACTTGAGGAGACATGCAAATGCTCAAAGGCAAAGGGGTATGTAAAATTTTAGGAACTGAAAGAATTTAACTCTGCATTTCAAGGTTTATAGGTGATAGAGTATAAGGACAAATTAAAAAAAATTATCGAATGATTTGAGAGAGAGAGACAGACAGACAGACAGACAGACACACTGATCTGTTTCTGTATATGTCCTGACTGGGGATCGAAGTGGCAACCTTTGTGCATTGGGACGATGCTCCAGACAACCAAGCTACTTGGCCAGAACTGGGGACACATTTTAAAAAATGGGGCAGGGGAGGACAAGCAAGGAACAGAACATGCAGGCCTGGGAGGCTGTCGTCAGAGCAATAGGAAGCCAATGAGAACACTGTAGCAGGTAGTGACGTTGCCCTCTATTAAGTGGGACATTAGAGCTCTTCCAGAGCAAAGAATATTTCCTATTTAGAGAACCAGACTGATGTGCTCTCAGGGTGGAGTGATGTCCACCCTGTGGCTGACCCTATTCTTGTACCCACAGTCAGGGAAGACACATCTACACAGAGAGATGACTCAAGGTCTATAGAGCTCATGATAATGAATTCTGTCGGGGGAGCAGGGAGAGATTGGCCTAGGAGGGAGTATCTATAACAGGTCTAGGCTTAAAAGTGAAAACTTTTCACTCAAGTACAATGTTTCACTTCAACCCAGTAGAACTTAATGAAACATGGTGTGTTGCTCAGAAAACGGGAGTCCTTACCGGGATGGCACTGGATAACACCTTTGGCTGGGCAAAGATTTCAGGATCCTGGTTTTGCTGCATAGACTGCAATGTTTAAAAAAATAAAGATGAACAGATGTAGCACATTTCAATTAAGATTTCCTAGTTGCTTGGGGAAAATGTAGGTTAGCAACAGTTTAGACATTAACCAGTTCCTAGTTTCCTGAGGGAAGAGGCTGACAGGAACTTGTAATAGTGTAACTGATGATTCAGCTGCAGGATAAGAGCTTCAGGACAGATCCTGACCCCCTTCGGTTCCCCAAGGAGGTGTGCGCAAAGCCTTCAAAGCAGTGGTTCTTAATCTTTTTTTTAAGTTTTATTTTTAATTCTTTTTATTTTATTCATTTTTAGAGAGGAGACACAGAGTGAGTGAGAGAGAGAGAGAGAGAGAGAAAGGGGGGAGGAGCTGGAAGCATCAACTCCCATATGTGCCTTGACCAGACCAGTGCAGGGTTTTGAACTGGCGACCTCAGTGTTCCCAGGTCCACGCTTTATCCACTGCGCCACCACAGGTCAGGCTATTCTTAATCTTTTTTGAGGTACCGAAACCACCAGTTTCATATGCGCATTCACTGAACCCTTCTTTAGTGATAAATAAAATATGATTTTTTTCCCGAATTTAGTTTTGCCTGTGAGAGACTAGAGTTGCTCAACTTGGCATTGCATATCACGCAGATAGGACGCTGACTCCCATCCCGTTCCGTGACACATGTGAATCCATGTTGTACATATTCGTCCGACCACTTTCTTTTTTTGCTCGACATATTTAGTATGGATTAAAATATTAAGAAAGAAACCACACGACGTACAACTACGACAGCCGTTGACTACTGCGCGCACTAAATTCCCCGCAGCACTGGTTGGCCAAGCAATGTAACGTGATCCTCTGCAGCAAGTGATGGCCAAGCGGGGCGTGTCATCACGACTTTACACAAGTGTGTCTTTACCTCCGTGGCAGAGGCTTCTCTGAACCCCTGAGACCGACTCATCGAACCCCAAGGGTTCGATAGAACCCAAGTTAAGAACCACTGCTTCCAAGTATCTCTAAGGAAAAGCTGAAACCCGTGTCTTTTTTTTTTTACAGGGGCAGAGAGAGAGTCAGAGAGAGGGATAGACAGGGACAGACAGACAGGAACAGAGAGAGATGAGAAGCATCAATCATTAGTTTTTTGTTGCCATTGCGACACCTTAGTTGTTCACTGATTGCATTCTCATATGTGCCTTGACCGTGGGCCTTCAGCAGACCGAGCCACCCCTTGCTCAAGCCAGCAACCTTGGGTCCAAGCTGGTGAGCTTTTTTTTTTTTTGCTCAAGCCAGATGAACCTGCGCTCAAGCTGGTGACCTCGGGGTCTCGGACCTGTGTCCTCCGCATCCCAGTCCAACGCTCTATCCACTGCACCACCGCCTGGTCAGGCGAAACCCGTGTCTCTTATAAGAGCTGGGGACAGTCCAAGACTATTTTTGCTGTTGAGCTGCAGAGATACGAAATCCTGACAGCATACTTCTTGATGAGGTAATTTAAACTTGGGACAGGTGGCACTAAACAGTTTTTCTTCATTCAAAGTCACACCTAGACATGCTAAATTTTGTCATTCACTGGGAGAGAAAGAACTTGTAGAGCAAATACAACAGGACTCGATAAAGCCCGGGTCTAGACATTCGATACTGCCATGTAAGTGAAAATGCACACGTGTGTAAGCTCCCCTGGAGAGGGGCATGCTGGAAGGTGGGGTGTTCTCCCAGAGGTCAAATCTGGAGGGGAGGACATCAAGACTGACACTGCACTTCCAGAGCAACAGGAACAGTAGCAGCAGGTGCATTTTAGGACATAAGACCTAACTATTAAATAGGACACTCGCTCTCCTCCTTGTACTGCAGAAAACCTCAACAGAAATGGTCCAAAGTGACAATTTAATAATGTAACCAAGGCCCTGGCCAGTTGGCTCAGTAGTAGAGCATCGGCCTGGCGTGCGGATGTCCTGAGTTTGATTCCTGGTCAGGAGAAGCAACCACCTGCTTCTCCACTGCCCCCCCCAACCCCGCTCTCCCTCCTCTTCCCATAGCCATGGCTCAACTAGTGCAAGTGAGTTGGCCCCAGGCTCTGAGGAAGGTTCTGTGGCCTCAGCCTTAGGCACTAAAAATAGCTTAGTTGCTGAGCAATGGAGCAACACCCCAGATGGGTAGAGCATTGCCCAATAGGGTGTTTGCTGGGTGGATCCCAGTCAGGGCGCATATAAGAGTTTGTCTCTCTGCCTCTCCTGCTCTCAAATAATAATAATATTATTATTAATGATGTAACCAAGATACTAAATTTCCTCTTTCAAAAAGAGTAAAACGGCCCTGGTCTGTTGGCTCAGTGGTAGAAGTGCTGGCCGTGTGTGTGAAAGTCCTGGGTTTGATTCCCGGTCAGGGCACATAGGAGAAGCACCCATCTGCTTCTCCACTCCTCCTCCTCTCGCTTCTCTTTCTCTCTCTCTCCTCCTTTCCACCTGCAGTCATGGCTCGATTAGAGCAAGTTGGCCCCAGGTTCTGAGGATGGCTCCACGGCCTCCACCTCAGGTGCTAAAAAATGGCTCTGGTTACAATGGAGCAAGGGCCCAGATGGGCAGAGCATCACCCCCTGGTGGGCCTGAGGGCTGGATCCTGGTCGGGGCACACGTGGGAGTCTGTCTCTGCCTCCCTTCCTCATTAAAAAAAAAACAACCAAAAACCAAAACAAACAAAAAAATAAAAACATTAACTAAGAAATAATATAATTATTATGATGAACTCTTACACAATATTACTGGTAAAATGTTAAATTTGGGGGTTATTACTGAAGGGCACATGACTAAAATCTTGAAAAGTAACCAATACAAATTCTACCCCTCTCCAGTTCTATGATCTTGCAACTCACCAATCTTATATTCAATTCCCAACTCCCTCATTCCTCACCAGCATCTGCCTCATGCTAGGCACACTGCGTATCATAAGAGCATCACTGAGATCTGATCATCACCCCCACCCCCAATCTCCCATGAAGTCCCACCAATCATACTTTTTAAACAGTCATTTGTCCACGTCCACACATTCTGGTCCCCACCAGCTCATGCCAGGGTGACTGCCAGACTCCTCCCTGAAGGGTCATCAGCCTTGTCTTTTCCTTTTCCAACATTCCACCCTTTCCTCCAAGCCCTTGAGAGAGTCTCCAGGATTCTGAGGACAAACCTCTTACTCTGTAACACAATTTACAGTCTTGTTCATCAGCCAATAATACCCATTCCAAGTTTTTTCTACAGTGGATCCTGTTATGCTACAATTGAGGTCAGAAAAGGTCTTCTCACCCCCAGACCTCTGCACATGCCCTTCTCCTTGCCTCAAATATGTTCCACACTGCCAGGTAAGGTCGGGTTAACTCTTACTGAGCCTTCAGCTCTCGGCTGACCATCAGTCTCACTAGGAAGCTGCACTTGATCTCAGATGTCCAAACCTGGGATGCTTTTAGAGCAGCCGGTGTGCTCGGCACAAGGCACTTGGTTAGCACTGAGGGAACCGGGAATTGGATGAAGCTTGGGATCATTTGGATCCTGAGTCAATCAAGGACTTCTGGAACTAGCAGGCACAAATAAAAATCCCTAAAATGCAAAGCCTGATAGAAAAACACAAATACAGCTTTTTAGCTTTTTTCAGTTGAAATAATTTTGGGATGTAGAATTGTGTTACACATAACACCATTTGCCAATTATTTGGTTATTCATTAGAGAGCTTCTAACCTCCCCTTTCTTCTAACCTGACATATTTGACAGTTGTTTTTTTAAAAATATTTTTCTATTAATTTGGGGGAGAAAGAGAGGTACAGAGTGGGAGAGAGGGAGAAAGGGAGAGGGGGACAGAGGAGGGGAGAGAGAAGCACTAATTCGTTCCACTTAGTTGTGCACTCATGGATTGCCTCTCATGTATGACCTGACTAAACCCATGACCTTGGCATGCTAGGACAACACTTTATCCATTGAGCCACCTGGCTAGGGTTAATAGATGTCTCCTTAAAATGACCATCTGATGTCAGTCAACATCACTGGTCTTTCCAGTTTCATCCCATTTAATCACAGCACCCACCCTCCTGTCAGTACCTGAAGGGGAGCAAGCACCATGTTGCTCAGGGCAGTGGAGACTCTCGTGCCTGCTGTCTTAGAGGGAGGCTCTATGAAGCTCTCAGGTGTGGCCAGCTGGCCGGAAGCTGGAGAAAAGCTGGGTGCCATTGCACCCTTCCCAAGCGACTGTGTCTGTATTTGGTCATGCTGTGGTGTCAACCTGAGTTTCTGGAGAAGGTCAACGCCTGGGAGGGGTGTACCAGTAGCATTTGTCATGCTCAGTGGGGCCCTGAAGGGGCTCTGGCTGGCAGTCAGACTGGCATGGCTCAGCTCAGGGACTGGCTGACTCAGGAGTGGAGACCTCTGTCTGGGTGTGGTCTTCACCGCCTGCATCATGGTGCTGTTTCGGGGTAAGCTGGGGGGAACCTGTGCAGCAGGAGCTTCTGCTGGTAGAGTGGGACTCAGCCCAGGGCGCAATGGGATCACATAGCTTGGGGCCTGCTTTTCACTGGACTGCGAGATGGAGGCAGGAGTGATGAGCACCGGGGCGGCGGCTTCAGGCTGGACTGAGTGGTGGACAGCAGGATGGACACCCAGGTTTTCTGACTGCTCAAAGGAAAATGGTAGGAATGAGCTGGGTTCTTTCTGAGAGGCATCTCCTGGCAGCTTCTCCACTTCTTCTGAATCCAGACCCACAACTGTTGGCTGCTCCTTTGGCAAAGAGGTTCCAAATAATTCTTCCACTGTCAGATGCTTGTGTCCAGATGGAGCAGACTGAAAAAGAAATCAAACCACCCAATGAAAGGAATCTCTTGCAAACCAGTGTAACTATTCTTTCACCAACCAAAAGCAGTCCGCAGAAGCAAGGAATGATGGAATCTGACAAGAAAAAGGAACAAACTGAAGATGTAGCAGCAATCAAGGCTAAGGTGCATGTAGTCTCCCTAAGCTGATGGATCGAGAACTGCATTAGTAATATAATTCAAATTTTAGGTACTCCACATGATAGTGTTAGAACTCACTTTTTTTTCCTGAGAAAATGATTGATATCAGGTGAATGAACAATTACCTTATTAAAAAGTTAACTATCTACTGCCCATGTCCATAACACATGTAGAACAGCCACACTTGAAGACAGAAGATAAAATGCTGATCAAGCAATCCCACCTTTATTTTCACTGTTCCTCCGCTCCTCCCACCCACTGATGTGAGAGAGAGGGAGGGAAGGAAGGAGGGAAAGACAGAGAGACAAAACTATCACATCAACACGTTGTTCCATTTTGTTGTGCACCCACTGATTGCTTCTCTTGTGTCCTGATCAGGGTTCGAACCAGTGACCTTGGCGCTCTGGGATACTTTATCCACTGGGCCACCATCCAGTGCTTCACTGTTGTTAGAAGCTAAGCATTGCACTTGAGGGCTGGGTCTCAAATACCATAAAATAAATGAAATAGTTTAAAAAAATAGCAGGCCATTCCTCATCCTACTCCCAAATCACAGAATCCATAAAAAAAGCCAAAGCATTTAAGCCCAAGAATGTTAAACTTATATATATTTTACTGATCTGGCTACTGACACCATTGCAAGGATTTAAGGAAGATTCATACCTTCCATTTGTGAACCTTCCTGCACCTGCACACACAGTTGCCTGTTCACTGAACCTTTATTTACTGAGTGCTCACAGGGTTACAGGTCCTGCTCTGTCCTGGGCCCAAGGGACACAGAGAAAGGAACAAAAAAGTTCCACCCTGACAGAGATTACATTCTAGTGGGAGACAAACCTAAGTACTTTGAAAACACAAGTAGCCTTAACTTATGGTTTTATTACTAAAGTGTGTAGACTACTTAGTTTAGATATATTTACAGTATATAGAAAAAATAATTCGCTGAAACACAATTTTCAGGGGCTCAGAAAGTCTATAAAGGCCCTAAAGTACACTGCATGTGAAGTATAATCATGATAGTTCTATGGTATGATCACATTTCCACAGAAAAATGAGCTCAGTTTTTCCCTAGAAAATGACTGTTTCATCCACTTAACAAGTAATTACTGAGTCTGCCAGGTGCCGGGGGCATTGTGCTGTGATGGGTGGGTGTGGGTGTGGGGAAGAGAGGGAGGGAGTGGTGGAGGGAGAGGGAGAGGGAGAGGCAGCTCACTGGCAGCAGGCTTTTCAGGGGAGAGGCTTGGGACCAGTGATGGGATTCAAATAATTTAACAACCAGTTCTCTGCCCTAATGATTGTTTTAAGTATTAAAAAAGATATACCAGAGAGGTAGTTTATAATTTCACACATTTAATACTTAAATAAGAACAATAAAAGTGGTACACAAAACTAGATTATAAGAGTTTTAAAATATTAATGAAAAATATTAAATAATACCTGACAAAAAACAATAAAACTGTTATTTAAGATATTTTCATACTGTTTCTTGACTAGTATCCTCATTTGCAATTTTTTTTCCAGCTATGGACAGAATAAACACTACGAGTGCTTAGAATATGCTGTTGAAAAGATGAATGTTAAAAAAGAGTAAGGAACGGGCCCTGGTTGGTTGGCTCAGCAGTAGAGTGTCGGCCTGGTGAGTCAAAGTCCCATGTTTGATTCCCGGCACACAGGAGAAGCACCCATCTGCTTCTCTACCCTTCCTCCTCTCCTTCCTCTCTGTCTCCCTCTTCCCTTCCCACAGCCAAGGTGCCATTGGAGCGGAGTTGGTCTGGGTGCTGAGGACGTCTCCATGGCCTCCACCTCACCAGTGGATCCCAGTCGGGTGCATGTGGGGGAGCCTGCCTGCCTGCCTCCCCCCGCACCCCGCCCCTGCTTCTCACTTCAGAAAAATACACACACACAAAAATGAGTAAGAAATGTAAATTTGTGATTTCCACATTTGGCAGCTGCCCAGGTGCGCCCACCTTAGAGAAAACGCTGATTACAAGTGCCATTTTAACACTAATTCACCCAACTCAATTAAAAATTAGGTATCAGTTCTGCTGAACTGGGGCGAATTGGCTGAATCCCACCACTGCCTGGGACCCCCTCTGTCAAGGAGATACAATGGGGGAAGGAGGACAGTGCTGAGGGCAGTTGACAAGGGACAGACAGTGAAGGGCGTGCCGCTGGGGAGGACAGTGCCAGCTGCTGGCTGAGAGGTGGCAGCGCACGTGACTGCTGCTGAGGAAGAGGCAGAGCCCTCCAGTTGTATAGAACTGTACTTTCATACCAAACAATTTTACTCACAAAATATTCAGTGAATAGAATTCCATTAATATTTACAACAGTGGTTCTTAACCTTTTTTGAGGTACCGAACCCACCAGTTTCATATGCGCATTCACCAAACCCTTCTTTAGTGATAAATAAAATATATATATTTTTTCCAAATTCAAGACATAGGTAAATGTTTTTTTACTGGTGCACAAAATGAGCCGTGCATGAACATCACCGTGCTCAAAGAACAAAACCAACAAAGTGCATGAACTCACAACAAATTACGGTATTACTTTATTCTGGCCTCCGTGGCAGAGGCTTCTCCGAGCCCGAGACCAACTCATCGAACCCCTAGGGTTCGATAGAACCCAGGTTAAGAACCACTGATTGATTTACAAGCTAACATAACATATCTTGGCAAATTGGTGTGTCAAGATGTTTGCTGAAGTGAAGGAATTCTCAAACGGCAGGTTTAGGCCCCCGCTAGTAAAGAGGTATTGAGCCCAAGTAAGACCATCTCGTCACACTTGCCAGTGCCTGAATGGCTCTTCGAGTCAGAATCTCACTTCACATGTAGGGCAGTGCTGACATCTAATTATAAACTGTGCAAGTGAAAAAATGCACAGTATTTTTTTATAATTTAATTTCCTCACAATTTTACTTCTGTAAAAACTGTACAGCTTATGTTCTAAAATCAGTGATACCTAGGCTCGATACCCAGCTTTTAAGCAGAAAATTATATTATTTAGTTCCCTCACCTTGAAAATGAGGGCAATTGTGGTAGTCAACTCATAAAGCTGTTATGAAAATTAAAGTCTCAGTATGTATGGTGCCCAACAAGCATGCAGTAAATGGAAGTTGACTATTATCGGATGAACACCATGTAGTCTTAGTATTAATCATGATGAATCTGTATGGAGATATATTTTAAGGAATATCAAATAATATGTAGGAATATTATCATCAAATCCTCTGGAATATCATAACCCATAATGCAAAATAACAACAAAACTACCTGATGGAATATCAAGACTGCTATTATAAACAACCCTGGCACTGCCTGGGTAGCTCAGTTGGTTAGAGCATTGCCCCGGTATGCCAAGGCTCCGCGTTTGATCCTTGGTCAGAGCACATGCAAGATTAATCAATGAATGCTAAATAAGTTGAACAACAAATCAATGCTGCTTTCTGTTAAAAAAAAGCCTGGCCTGTGGTGGCACAGGAATGCTGAGGTCTCTGGTTAGAAATCCTGGGGTTTCCTGGACAAGGCACATTGGACAAGCAAACAATGAACAACTCAAGTGAAGCAACTATGAGTTGATACTTGTTCCCCACTACCCCATATCCTCTCTCTGTAAAAAAAAGACCACCCTGTTGTTCCATGATACAAGGAGTAATTAAAGACACAACTGTTTGTCTAAAATTCACTGCTAATATTTCAAATTCATTCAGTGTGATTCAAAATAGACAATGAATCCTCACATGGCAGACTTCTCTTTCTGTCCAGGCCACAGAACTGTGTTAGAATGCGTAGGTCCTGTTTCCCAAGCTGACAACTGCGATTTATTCACTTTGGGACCCCTGGCATCATAACTGTCTACTAATGAGCATAGAGATACCCTCCTCCAAGTTCTAAGAATTACGATAAAACATACATAACAAAAGTTACCATTTTAACCATATGTAAATGAAGATTCAGTGATATTTAGTACATTCACAACGTTGTGTAACTACTATTTCTAGAACTTTTTCGTCAACTCAAAAAGAAACTCTGTATGCACTAATGACCTGATTTTCTTCTCCCCCCACTATCCCACCCACAGCCACGGATAACCTCAAAAATTCTACTGCTTCTATGAATTTGCCTATTTTAGGTACCTCATATAAGCTTGATCATACAATATTTGTCCTTTTATGAGTAGTTTATTCCATGTAGCATGTTTTCAATGTTCATCCATGTTGTACATGTCAGAATTTCACTCCTTTTTAAGGCTGAATGACATTCCACTGCTTGCATATACCATATCTTGTCTACCCATTAATCTGGTGACTGACACTTGGGTTGTTTTTACCTTTTTGCTATAGTGAATAATGCTGCTATGAACATTAGAATAAAAGTATCAGTTTTAGTACTGTTTTCAATTCTTTTGGGTAAATGTCCAGGAACAGGATTGCTGGATCATATGGTGATTCTACATTTAACTTTTTGAGGAACTGTCAAATTGTTTTCCACAGCTGCCATGCTATTTTACATTACTAACGGCAACGCAAGAGCGTTCAAATTGTTACACATTCTTGCCAATACTTGCTGGCCATTTGTATATCTCATTAGAAGCAAAGTCTATTCAAGTCCTATGCCCATTTTTCAGTGGGCTAGTTCCTTTTTAGACACCATTATGTTTAAAACAAAATGATCAAGATACTTGGCAAAGAAAGTACTGGAAAACTACGATGATTTTTATTCATTAATGCAAATTATGTAGATCTTACATATATAAATTTATGTGTACAGAAACCAACATTTAGATATAACAGCTTTAAAAAACACAGCATATTGGGGTTATTTTGCAGAAACTTAACTCTTTCCCTAGTAAAAACGCTTTTTTTTTTTCTTTTTTTTTTTTACAGGGACAGAGAGAGTCAGAGAGAGGGACAGATAGGGACACACAGACAGAAACAGAGAGAGGTGAGAAGCATCAATCATTAGTTTTTCGTTGCCGTTGCAACACCTTAGTTGTTCATTGATTGCTTTCTCACATGTGCCTTGACCGCAGGCCTTCAGCAGACCGAGCAACCCCTTGCTGGAGCCAGTGACCTTGGGTCCAAGCTGACGAGCTTTTGCTCAAGCCAGATGAGCCTGCGCTCAAGCTGGTGAGCTCGGGGCCTCGAACCTGGATCTTCCGCATCCCAGTCCGATGCTCTATCCACTGCGCCACCGCCTGGTCAGGCTAAAAAAACGCTATTTCTTTTTTTTTTTTTAATTTCTTTTTATTTTATTCATTTTAGAGAGGAGACAGAGAGAGAGAGAGAGAGGAGAGAGAGAGAGAGAGAGAGAGAGAGAGAGAGAGAGATAAAGAGAGAAAGGGGGGAGGAGCTGGAAGCATCAACTTCCATATGTGCCTTGACCAGACCAGTGCAGGGTTTTGAACTGGCGACCTCAGTGTTCCCAGGTCGACGCTTTATCCACTGCGGCACCACAGGTCAGGTGTTAATTCTTTTTAAGAAAAGGAGCAATCAAACAATAGGACATGGAGAAGCCTTCCCATCAAATACACCTTAGGTTTCAAGAATAGCGTAATACAGGGACCAATTTTTACCTGTTTGGTGGAACAGCAATCAACTTCTGAACAATTAAAATAATCTCCATTTACATTTGGGATGTTTTTACACTTATACTTAAAAACAGGTATTTCTAATGACTTAAAATCTACTCCATCTTAAAAAAATGAAACTGCATGGCGGAACCCTGAACCTGGACTGCCAAAGAAGCAGAAAGTTTCCTGATTTCTCAGTGCTGCCTCCTTACAATTTCTGACCGGCCAGACACAGATACCAACACTTTCTCTGGAGTAGGGTGTGTGGGAAAGCTTTAGGGTTTCAGAGGTATCTCATAGAAGAAGGAATAAATGAAGCTGTGATGGCAATAAGAGTTATCATAGACAGAACACTAACTACATGGGATGCCCTGTGCTACATTTTAACTGTATTACTCTATTTAATTGATGTGGGCAGGACTATTATCACTGCCATTTTATAGATGATGCCCAAGAACAACCACACAATCATACTAACCTGGTTCTAACAATAGTCCACCTTCTTACCTTTATGCCATCATATATCTTCCATCATGTCTGAATATGCTTAAAGTTGAATTCTGAGTTCCATCCATCCATCCATCCATCCATCCATCCAAAGTGAGAAGAGGGGAGATAGTGAGACAGGCTCCCGCATGCGCCCCGGCTGGAATCCACCCAGTAACCTGTGTGGCGCTGATGCTCAAATCAATCCAGCTATTTTTAGCACCTGAGGCAGATACGCTTGGACCAACTGAGCTATCCTCAGTGCCCAGGGCCAACACTGGAACCAGGAGAGCCACTGGCTGTAGGAGGGGAAGATAGAGAGAAGGGGAGAGGAAGAGGGAGAGACGAGAAGAAGGGAGGAGAAAAACAGATGGTCGCTTCTTTTGTGTGCCCCGATTGGGAATTGAACTGGGGACATCCATAAGTAGACTGATGCTCTATCCACTAAGCCAGTGGTCGGCAAACCACAGCATGCGAGCCACATGCGGCTCTTTGGCCAGCTTAGGAGTACCCTAATTAAGTTAATAACAATGTACCTACCTATAAGTTTAAGTTTAAAAAATTTGGCTCTCAAAAGAAATTTCAATCATTGTACTGTTGATATTTGGCTCTGCTGACTAATGAGTTTGCTGACCAATGCACTAAGCCAACCAGCCAGGACTGGATTCTGAGTTTTATAATGCCTCACTTATATTGAGTGTTTGTCTATTTCCCTTGGGAGATGGAATTCAGTAAACAGCAGCATACTTCAATATACCGTATCAGGTTTGACACAGTTCCTTCCTCACCCCACAACTTTCACTGTTTAGAGAATTTCCTACTTGTTTGGCTCTGCATCCATGTCAGTTTTCCTACCTGGTCAGTAAACTAAGCACACAAGAAGGTAGGTGTTTTTCTTAAACAAGAGATTAAAAAAAATCCAGTAGGGAAATAGTCCCAAGGGAATTTTAATAAATGAATTATGAAACTGAAATGGAATTTAATGCTATTAAAGTTTGAGAGCATTGTTTGCTCCTCAGCACTAGATGGCAGCGTTACTACACAAGTGTAATCTGTGTAGGGGCTAATTATGGATTTAAGCTAATTTTAATCAAATGGCTTATGACAATATTCAGGACTCAGCATTTTACAAAATTTTGTCACTTTGGCTGATAAAATGTAATTTTAAATGTGTGTGAGAAATGAAGGAAGAGCAGCATCAGCACTGCGGAACTAGAGGGCACAATCTGTGGAGTGTCCACGGCCTGCGTCCTGCATATCCACAGACCCACCACCAGTGCGTCTGTCAAAGGATGAGCACCCGAGGCTGATCACACTCATCACTCCTATTTCGATGAACAATGCTTTATGGTTCTTTAGGCACTGGCTCTACTGGAGTCTCCCAGTCAAGGCACATATGAGAAAGCAATCAACGAACAACTAAGGTGCCGCAACGAAGAATTGATGCTTCTAATCTCTCTCCCTTCCAGTCTGTCTGTCCCTGTCTCTCGCTAAAAAAAATAAAATAAAACACAGATATCCTTCAGTGGGTGAATTGTAATGTGCAATGTACATAATATTATTGAAATATCATTATAGAACTGGAGACAAATTAGAGGCTGCTAGGAATTAAGAGGTGGGAGTAGAAAGGGTATCAGGGAAGTCAGTGTGATAATAAAAGGACAAACAAAGGATCTCTGGTGGTGGATACACAAGCTGTACATGAGGTAAAATTGCATAGAACGAATACACACACAAATAAATACAAATAAAATTGAGGAAACGTGAACTAGATGGGCAGATAGTGCCAATATACTGGTTGTGATACTGTACTATATTTTGCAAGCTGTTATCATTGGGGAAATGGGTAAAGGCTACATAAAATCTTTCTGTATTATTTCTTATAATCTATAGTTTAGGGTGATTTTAAATCTATAATTACCTCAAAATAAAATGTTGAATTAAAACACTATAGGTTTACTTAGATACCAAGTAATTTTTATTTATCAAGCTATCAGTTATATAAAAAACTAATTCAGCCTGACCTGTGGTGGCGCAGTAGATAAAGCATTGACCTGGAATACTGAAGTTGCCGGTTCAAAACCCTGGGCTTGCCCGGTCAAGGCACATATGGGAGTTGAAGCTTCCTGCTCCTCCCCTCCTTCTCTCTCTCTGTCTCTTTCTTTCTCTCTCTCTCTCCCTTTCCTCTAAAGTGAATAAATAAATAAAAATAATTAAAACAAACAAACAAAAAAAACAAACAACTAATTCAGTCAACAAATATTTACAATGTTAGATGCTGAGCATACAGCCATGAACAAGGTAGACACAACTGTCTGTCGCCATGGAGCTTACATTTTGGTGGGATGGAGACACAATGAATAAATACAAAAACCACAAACCAGGATAGTAGGGTAGAAGTCTTAGGGAGAAAACAAAGCACAGCAGGACAGGGGTAGGGAAGAATCGTTACTTAAAATAGGTCAGAGAAGGCCTCACCTACTAGGAGGACACTTGAGACCTCAAGGAAGAAAGAGAGCAGGCTTACACAGGAGGCAAGTATTCTGGGCCAAGGGAACAAGGGCAAAAACCTGCCCTAAGGCACACTTGTGGGAAGGCAAAAGAGCCAGCAAGGCTGGGGCCCAGTAAGCAAGGCAGAGGCGGACGATGAGAGCAGGTAGGGGCCAGATAAAGTAGGGCTTCATGGGCCACTGCCATAACCCTGGCTTCTGAGCGAAATGGGACACCACTACAGAGTTACACGGACAAGGGGAAATGACATGAGTGGATGTCATCATGTTGCTGCCCATACATACCTTGACAGATACATGATAAATCAAACTTGTACTGCATTAAAATTCTTACAAAATGTTACTCTGTTTTGTTATCTTGGACAAAGCTAGGGCTTTAGCTGTACAAACCTTATCTTGTGACCCGGATGGCATGTCTTCTAGAGTCTCAGTGCTTCCCAGATTGGAGAGCTGAGTACTTGGCTGTAACCCAGGGCTGGAGATATTTGAGTCGCCCATCTGATTCTTCAATTCAAAAGAAAAGTATATCACGGGGAAAAGTTTCCAATTATTTGGCTCACAAAACAGCAATTGATATTATTAGCAGTGCTATTTTAAAAAACAAGTAAAAAAAATCCAAATACTTTGCTTCGGACTCTCATGTAACTTATACACTAAAATGTCTAGCAAGTTGAGCACTTCATTTTAGACAGTAATGCCAGCAACAACTGTTACTTTTATAAACTTTTTAAAAAAAAGCCAATGGTATTACCTTATTACACATTCTTTTCCATTAAAATAATTGCCCCTTGCCTGGCCTGTGGTGGCACAGTGAATAGTGTCAGCCTGGAACGCAGAGTCGCTGGTTTGAAACCCTGGGCTTGCCCGGTCCAGACCATACGACAAGCAACCAATGAACAGCTAGAGTGGAACAACTACTTCTCATCCCCATCCCCTCAGTAAAATCAATAAATAAAATCTTAAAAAGAAATTTCCCCTTAATTTTATTGAGGAATAATTGACATATACCACTGTGTAAGTTGAAGGCATAAAACACGATGGCTCATTTTACATATACTGGGAAATGAGTACTACAATAGGTTCAGCTAACCTGCATCTTCCTATATAGGTACAATAAAAAGAAAGAAAAAGAACTCTCTTTCATGTTAAAGTTAACACATGGTAAAATCCAGATTCTTGAAGGGTAGCATGTGAAAAATAGTCCTAGTGTCAAGTCAATCTGGGAACTATTATGTTTTGTGGGGACCTTTGAGAGTCAAGCACTTAGCGTCCTACGAAAATGGGGGAAGAGGAGCCCTGTTAACATTTTTAACTAATTTAACCAACCGGAACCTTTTCTCAAAATCACACATTAGCAACGTAGAGGTCAGTGTTAGAGTAGAGCTGTTTGGGCAATACAGTTTTTTTTTTTTTTACAGGGACAGAGAGAGAGTCAGAGAGAGGGATAGATAGGGACAGACAGACAGGAACAGAGAGACATGAGAAGCATCAATTATTAGTTTTTCGTTGCCATTGCAACACCATAGTTGTTCATTGATTGCTTTCTCACATGTGCCTTGACCGGGGGCCTTCAGCAGACCGAGCAACCCCTTGCTGGAGCCAGTGACCTTGGGTCCAAGCTGATGAGCTTTTTGCTCAAGCCAGATGGGTCCGCGCTCAAGCTGGCGACCTCGGGGTCTCGAACCTGGGTCCTTCCACATCCCAGTCCGACGCTCTATCCACTGTGCCACCGCCTGGGCAATACTGTTTTAAACAGTGCTTTTTAACACCTTGTTCCCTGGTCTTTTGGTGAGGATTAGAAAAGAAAAGAGGTAAAGTACTCTTAAAGAGGTAAATGTTAATAAAGAGTAAGGGAGCACTGTAATTTTGCTGAAACAATGTGCAGCAGTGGAAACCTTCAAGTGAATAACCAGGACAGCTCCGAGCCACAGGTTTGAGGAACACGCAGGAAATGATTACTACTTGGCACACTAGAGATTGTTCTTAGATATGTACTGAACAACATAACTCATGTCCACAGCTTCTACTTCATTCAACTTTGGGGAGAAAATGCTATCCGTTAACTTTTAAACTAAAATAGAAAACGAGCCTGACCAGGCGGTGGCACAGTCAGTGGGTGGAGCGTTGGACTGGGACGCGGAAGACCCAGGTTCAAAACCCCGAGGTTGCCAGTTTGAGCGCAGGCTAATCCGGCTTGAGCATGGGCTCACCGGCTTGAGCGTGGGTTGCTGGCTTGAGCAAGAGGTCACTCACTCAGCTGTAGCCCCTGGGTCAAGGCACACGTGAGAAAGCAGTCAATGAACAACTAAGGTACTGCAACAAAAAATTGATGCTTCTCATCTCTCTCCCTTCCTGTCTGTCTGTCCCTACCTGTCCCACTCTCTGTCACAAACAAACAAAACAAAATGAATTCTAGAAAAGCATCTCATTTGGGTAAAATTCCAATGATGCTTGATGAAGGCTGTGTACTTACCACCACCAACAGACTGTAAATATTGCCTTTAGTATTAAAGGGTGCAAATTATCAGAATAGTTTTCATATATATATATATATTTTAAGTGAGAGGAGGGGAAATAGACTCCACATGCATCCTGACTGGGTCCACCTGGCAACCCCATCTGGGGTTGATGCTCGAATCAACTTTGCCATCCTCAGAGCCTTGCCTGATGCTCAAATCAATTGAGCCACTGGCAGTAAGGGGAAGAGAGAGAGAAGGGAGAGGGAGGGGAAGAGAAGCAGATGGTCACTTCTCATGTGTGCCTTGACCAGAAATTGGACCTGGGATGTCCACACACCTGGCCTATACTTGATATACTGAGCACAATGGCCAGGGCCCAGAATAGCTCCAAAGACTACATCAATTCCTAAGATGTAGCAGAGCCTGCAGGGGTGAAGAAGAGGCATAAAGCTTTTCAAAACTACCTGTTGTGCCTGACCTGTGCGCCTGACCTGTGGTGGTGCAGTGGATAAAGTGTCGACCTGGGAACACTGAGGTCGCCAGTTCAAAACCCTGCACTGGTCTGGTCAAGGCACATATGGGAGTGGATGCTTCCAGCTCCTCCCCCCCTTTCTCTCTCTCTCTCTCTCACTCTGTGTCTCCTCTCTAAAATGAATAAAATAAAAATAAAATAAATTAAAAAAAAATTAGTGACCTGAGGTTTAGGGTCCTCAAAGAGCTCATGCAGCTCCTAACAACTTTATCTAAAAAAAAACAAAAAAACAACAACAACAAAAAAACTACCTGTTGTAGCTAACTTTTACACTCCAAAACCATTTTCTCCCATAGTAGTTTTACAGAAAGAGAAAATAAATTTATGACAGAGATCCTTCGGTAAGAAAACTTTATATCTTTTAGGCTTAAAACTAGAAGACATGCTGTCTTTTTGAACTTCATTTCTGCTGGCCCTAGAGATGACAGCTCCAGTCCACGAGCCCTTGCAGATCTCCTCCTCCCACCTTGGTCCTGCAAGTTGGCGTGCAGTCTCACCCTCTCATACTCATCCTTGGCTCTGCTGAGCATCTCCAGGATGTCGATGGGCCTATGGTCACTGCAGCCGTTGGCCTGACTGGGACTCTGCTTGTCCCGGGCAGCTTGCTGGGAGCGCCGTGTCTCCTCTTCTACCACCCTAGAAGAGGAGAACCAGGTTTTAGAAAGATTGCATAGACCCAATCTGACCAAAGAACTCTTCTGGTGTTCCTTTTCCAAGCATACAGGGGAAATGCCACAGTAACACTGTTCTCACAATACAAAACACAGAGCCTTGGTTACCTTACACCAGAATATATGACTGACCAGTTCACCATTTTATTCACAGCACTGCCAACCAATATATTTTACTGTGAGGACAAAATATATAATTCCATTCTAGAGTTGTTGAAAATAGTACACTAAATACTCTACTAAATTATTACTAGACATTATTATATAAATAATAATAATATTATTAGATAATCCCACCAAGATAAAGGAAGTCTGCATAGCTGAGCAAGTCACTGTGGAAAGTCTGTAATGAAATCACGCTAGCAAGAAGAGAGAAAGATTAGTTTATTGAAAATAAAAGTTTTGGTGAATTGTCAAAAGTGAATGACATTATAAGCAAGTAAAAGGTTTGCTTTATTCTCTCCTTAAAAACCAATAAGTCAATACTGAAGTCATGGTGATTGTGGAAATGCTCTTTATTTTGATTGGTGGTGCTTAAGCTAATTCTGTACTTGAAAATACATCAAGAGTTGAAAATGTCATTTATAGGTCTGGGATCTTTAAATCTGTGGGGTTCCATTTCTTAAGAGCATTCTTTTTTGCCCTGACCAGGTAGCTCAGTTAGAGCGTTGTCCTAATACATCAAGGTTGTGGGTTCGATTCCGGTCAGGGCCCATACAAGAATTCATCAGTTGCTTCTTCTATGTGCCTTAACCAGGATGGAACCTGCAACCTTGGTGTATTGAGAGCGATGCTCTAACCAAATGAGCTACGCAGTCTGGGCCTACGCTGGTTATTTCTTAATGGTGGATTACAACCAATTTCATTTCATGGGGTACTGTTTTTTATCTCCCATAACTAATAGGCACTCTTTTAATACTTAGAAAAAAGACTATTTAAAATAACATTTAATATTCAGCTATAGGCTACATCCATTTCAATATATCTTCATCAAGGATTTGGAACACACAGTCTGTTTCTACCTACCTCCTACCATGCTGCCTGGCTTGCCTATGCTTGTATTCACCTCTCCCCCGACCTGGACTAAATTTGTGCTGTTGGTTAAAAAGAACCCACTGTCCACCTGTGGAATAGGCCACCTTACAAAGCTCACCAGAGCTGAAAGCAGAAGCTGTTGGGTGGTGAGAAGGAACCCTCACATGACTGAGGCCTGAACTCTAAGAACTCTTCCAATCCAAACTCTGTGAAGAGGCACCTTGCTTCCACCTTTCCTCTCAAATCTTCAAATATGCCCCTAAGACTATTTGTAAGATCAGATAAAGCTGACTTCCATAAGTTCTCCGAATTTTATAGTCTACATAGGGAAACACTGAAACAAGTTTTGTTGTTAAATAGTTTTTGACAGACTGGATTTTCTCTTTAGCAGAGTTAACATTTATCAAGTTTAGCAGATTTTCCACTTTGCCACTAAAGAAAGAGAATCTCCAAATTTAGATACAGTATAGATCTAGAAATTTGCTTGTTCTCCTAAATAGCTTCTCAGTTTTTATAAACATTGTTTGGAATAATCAATTTATTACTTGGAGGATTTTTATTATATTAAAGCTGTCAAAAAAATTTAACAGAATGGGCAGTAACAGGGATATTTTAGACAAGTGGTTCTTAACCTGGGTTCTATCGAACCCTAGGGTTCGATGAGTCGGTCTCAGGGGTTCGGAGAAGCCTCTGCCGAGGAGGCCAGAATAAAGTAATACCGTAATTTGTTGTGAGTTCATGCACTTTGTTGGTTTTGTTCTTTGAGCAAGGTGATGTTCATGCACGGCTCATTTTGTGCACCAGTATAAAAACATATACCTATGTCTTGAATTTGGGAAAAAAATCATATTTTATTTATCACTAAAGAAGGGTTCAGTGAATGCGCATATGAAACTGGTGGGTTCGGTACCTCAAAAAAGGTTAAGAACCACTGTTTTAGACACATAATATGCCAAAAAGAACTTTACCTGTATTTCTGGTTAGCAGACATCACATTTTGAAATATGTAGCAAACAGACACTGTACGCAGGCAAACAAAGATAAAGTAGCCTTTTCTATCTTTGGTGTCTAGAATGTCATTTATCACAAAGTTAATGTTAACATATAAGGTATTCTCTTCAGCCATAAATAGGCCAGACACTTGAAAACTCACTACCGGTACTTGCAATACCTCTTTGCTTCAAGTCTAGCAAGCTGAAAGCTTATGCAAATGTCTCTGTTCAGGGCATTTCTAGTGAAAGAATCCTGAATGCTATTTTCTCCTCTCTGCTTCCTCACTCTATTTTTGGATTCAGTACAATATTTTCAGACAGGCCTTTAGTCTTCAGCTTCATTTATCATCTGAATTTTTTTTCTTTTTCTTAATTCATTTTAGAGAGGAGACAGAGAGAGAGAGAGAGAGAGAGAGAGAGAGAGAGAGAAAGAGAAAGAGAAAGGGGGGAGGAGCTGGAAGCATCAACTCCCATATGTGCCTTGACCAGACCAGTGTAGAGTTTTGAACTGGCGACCTCAGTGTTCCCAGGTCGACGCTTTATCCACTGCGCCACCACAGGTCAGGCCAATCATCTGAAATTTTATAGTAGGGGTACCACTTGCCTTAATAGAGAAAATAAGCTCAAAATGGTTTCTTGTGAATAGCTGTTAGAACTAAAAAAGCCAGACTCACTCACTGAGGTGGTCCCAAAAGCTCTCACTCTGCAGGAAAAAGTGTATATACAGTTGACCATTAAACATGGGGGAAAAGGGTGCTGATTCCCTGCACAGCTGAAAATCAGCATATAGCTTTTGACTCTTCCAAAAACTTAACTGCTAATAACCTGTTGACTGGAAGCCTTACTCATAACATAAAGAGTTGATTAACGTATATTTTCCGTGGTGAGCTAGAGAAAAGAAAATCATAAGGAGGCCCTGGCTGGGTGGCTCAATGGATAGTGTCATCCTGGTGCACTGAGGTCACAGGTTCAATCCTGTCAGGGCAAGTATAAGAAGCAATCAATGAATACTTAGCTAAATGTAACAGCTAAGTGAAATAGTAATTTGGTGCATCTCTCTTCCCCTCTTGCTCAATCAATGGAAAAGTTAAAAAACAAAACAAAATAAAACACACACACACATAAAAACATGCCTGATCAGTAGTGACACAGTGAATAGAGCACTGGCCCAGATAATGAGGACCTTGGTTCAAAACCCCGAGGTCACCAGCTTGCCAGCTTGAGCGCGGGGTCGCTGGTTTAAGCATGGAATCTCGACATGATCCCAACGTCACTGGCTTAAGCAAGGCATCACTGGATCAGCTTGAGCTCTCCAGTCAAGGAATGTATGAGAAGCAATCAATGCTAAAGTAAAGCAACTATGAGTTTATGCTTCTCATCTCTCTCTGCCCTTTTTCTCCCTTTTTGTCTTCTCTCTCTCAAACAAATAAAAACCCTAAGAAAACCAAATTAAGAAACAAGCAAAACAAGAAAAAAATACATTTATAGTACTGTATGTATTTATTTTGAAAAATTCACATATAAGTGGAGTCACAAGGTGCAAACATTTGTTGTTCAAGGGTCAATTGTATTAATAAGAGACAAAATTTAGATGTTAAAAAATATTCTGGGCTCTTGCTGGTTGGCTCAGCCCAAGCATCAGCCCAGCGTGTGGAAGTCCCGGGTTCAATTCCCGATCAAGGCACACAGGAGAAGCACCCAAATGCTTCTCCACCCTTTCCCCTCTCCTTTCTCTCTCTCTTCCCCTCCCGCAGCCAAGATTCCATTGGAGCAAAGTTGACCCGGGTGCTGAGGGCGGCTCTATAGCCTCCACCTCAGGCGCTAGAATGGCTCTGGCTGTGACGAAGCAACGCCCCAGATGGACAAAGCACCAGGTGGGCATGCCGGGTGGGTCTTGGTTGGGCACATGAGGGAGTCTGTCTGACTGCCTCCCCACTTATAACTTTGAAAAAATGTAAAAAATAAATAAATAAATAAAATCTGGATTTCAGGATAATTAAGAATCAACAAATCTAGGTAGACAAAAATAAGCTACCTTTGCTGTTACTTTTGTAACTACAAAATGTAGTCATTAAATAAATATTTATCTGTTTTAGAGAAAAGATGCTCTAAAGAGACAGTGTGGTTCTAGAGAGCCAACACATTTTCAAATATGAGTGACACAGGTTAAACGGAACAAACCTGAGGGGTGCACACAGCAATAAACATGGCTACCCGTATGCTACAGCCAGAGCAGGTAAAGCAGGAGGCTGCCAACATCCAATCAGGACACATTAGCAGTCCTGATTTGAAACCTTATAGCCCTGGCCAGTTGGCTTAATGGATAGAGTATTGGCCTGTCATACTGACGCCCCCGATTCAATTCCCAGTCAGGCACGCAAGAGAATTGATCACCTGCTTCTCTCCCCCTTTCCTCCCTCTTCCTCTCCGACAGCCAGTGGCTCAACTGGTTCATGCATTGGTCTCAGACACTGAGGATAGCTTGGCTGATTTGAGCACCAGCCCCAGATGGGGGTTGTTGGGTAGACCCCAGTTGGGGTGCATGCGGGAGTCTGTCTAGCTCCTCTCTTGTCACTTAAAAAAACAAACAAAACCTTAGCCAGGAGTGCTTTTTTTTTTATTATCCTTTTTGTGGAAGAGACAGACAGAGTCAGAGAGAGGGACAGATAGGGACAGACAGATAGGAAGCGAGAGAGATGAGAAACATCAACCCTTTGTTGTGACACCTTAGTTGTCCATTGATTGCTTTCCCATATGTGCCTTGACCGGGGGCTGCAGCAGACCGAGTAACCCCTTGCTGGAGCCAGCGACCTTGGGTTCAAGCTGGCGAGCCCGGGTTCTCGAACCTGGGTCCTCCACATCCCAATCTGACGCTCTATCCACTGTGCCACCGCCTGGTCAGGCAAGAGTGCTTCTTTTACAATGCAAAACATACCTGGAACTGAGGTTTTGGAGTTAATTATTTATATTTTTATAAAAATTAGTTTTAGCCTGACCAGGTGGTGGCACAGTGGATCGAGCGTCGGACTGGGGTGCAGAAGACCCAAGTTCGAGACCACGAGCTCGCCAGCTTGAGTGCGGGCCCATCTGGCTTGAGCAAAAGCTTGTCAGCTTGGACCCAAGGTCACTGGCTCCAGCAAGGGGTAGCTTGGTCTGCTGAAGGCCCACAGTCAAGGCACATGTGAGAAAGCAATCAATGAACAACTATGGTGTCACAATGGCAACGAGAAACTAATGATTGATGCTTCTCACCTCTCTCCGTTCCTGTCTGTCTGTCCCTATCTATCCCTCACTCTGACTCTCTCTCTCTGTCCTTGGAAAAAAAATAAAATAAAAATTTAAAAATTAGTTTTCAAATAAGATTCTTTTAAACAACTAAGATTGCTTTCTTCCAAATATGTAGATAACAATCTTACAGGAGAGAAAAGGGAATCTTGATTTGATAGAGGGGAGAGGTTAACATTTCTGAGAAGATTCAGGCAAAAACTGAAAAGGACACATAAGCACACCAGAATAAGTTGCACACACGGTAGCATTTTCCCTAACTCTACATATTCCCCTCCAGAACCACAATGTCTTGGGCAGGGGTCCCCAAACTTTTTACACAGGGGGTCAGTTCACTGTTCCTCAGACCATTGGAGGGCTGGACTATAGAAAAAACTATGAACAAATCCCTATACACACTACACATATCCTATTTTAAAGTAAAAAAACAAACGGGAACAAATACAATTTTAAAATAAAGAACAAGTAAATTTAAATCAACAAACTGACCAGTATTTCAATGGGAACTATGGGTGCGGATGCATCCTGTGCTCCTCTCACTGACCACCAGTGAAAGAGGTGCCCCTTCCAGAAGTGCGGCAAGTGCCAGATAAATGGCCTCAGGGGGCTGCATGCGGCCCGTGGGCAGTAGTTTGGGGACCCCTGGTCTTGGGTACCTAGAATCGTGACCGGCAGTACCAACAATACAGAGAGGCCAAAAGGGGTGGCTTCTGCTGGCTAGCTCGAGAAAGGGCAATAAAACCACCCTTTAGAACATTAATTCAATGAAAACTATTTCCCAAATTCCAGGATTCTGACTTATAAAATTAACTCTTGGAACACAATTCATTAATAGATTGGTGAACCTGTGTTAAAATCAAGTTCACTGAAAGAAGAAACATGGATGTGTCGTTCTCTATCACCCACTGAACACAGCACTCGTTACAGTGCACATCCGGATAAAATCTAAACTCCGGTATGGTGGTTAGGCTGTGCACTGTACACAGACATCCTCTGAAGCTAAGCAGTGTGACAGCACCAAATACATCTTTAACAGTAAGTAAGGTTCTCGTTAAATTACAATCTGTCTGCAGAGCTGGATACAACATAGTCAGTGAAAATACTACAGAGGGTTAATTAATGCTCTGGGAAAATGCTGTTGACGTGAAGAGTAGGATGAACGTACATATGATCCTATTTTTCTAAGAAACAATCAACTACATCAACCTAATGTACAGAGAAAGAAAAAAGGCTGGAAGTAAACAGACTAACTAACATGCTAACACCCTCTTGGAGTAATAATAGGATTATACATAATTTTAGATTTCTTTAGGCTTTTCTGTCTTTTTCAAATTTTGACAATAAACAGGAAATTAGGAGGGAAACATATAAGTTAATACACTCCAGTAACAAACAAGTAGGGAGAAAAGTAATTTTTCATCTTTTATATTATTAATTAAATCAATCTATGGAGTAATATAAATACTTACTCGGCCATAAGTTTGGCTATGCGGTGACAGTCATTCTTGTCATAAAACCAGATACTGTATATTGACACTTGAAAAACAAAGAGAAAAAAATGATAAGGGAAAATGAGGTGTCAACACATACGTATGTAATACCGTATTATCATGGAATGCCACAGAATTTATTATCAGACTCTTAAATTGTTAAAGGTTCCTTGAAAGGAAAAAAATGCCTTTCCCCAAAAATGTTTAATAAAATTAGGATAGGTAAAATATTCAGATGAAAACTAAAAAAATAGTTGGGTTTTAGATATTATTGCCATATCTCATTGAACCTAAGATGTCATTAAGTGTAAGATGAACCATTATTTTATGTATTTTCAAGAAAGAAAAATGATATCAATTAAACTAAAAATCAACAGTGACTGTAAGATGCATTCCAAACTGATAATAAAATGTGGAATAAAGGTCTTAATTATTGAAAACTAAAGTTTACCAGCCAATCAAACACTAGAACCTTTGTGAGTCTCTTGAAACATAAAATATAGACTATTATGTCACAATAAAAACAAAGCTTTAAAAACAAATACCAGCTCCAGATCCATACTATGATCAATCTGTCCATCGCATCTTTTTTATCCCTAGTGTGGTGATCGGCACTAAGAAAGCCCACAACAAATATCTGGTGAATAGATAAATGAACTTAATAAAGATAATATAAAAACTTTGCATACACTTTTTGGATATGGCAAAATAGAAATGCTCAATACATGTCAGAATAAACATATGGGTAGGTAGGGCTTATTGCTACCATGTGTACCCACTGTGACAGTTCTGTCCCAGGTTGTACTTCCTTTTATACCTCCAACCATTCCCTGGCACAGGAAGGGGCAGGTATCATTATGCTTTCTTTAAAAAACTCAACTTTTGGATCTGGCCAGGTGGCTCAGCGGTAGAGCGTTGGCTCAGCCTGTGGATGCCCCAGGTTAAATTCCCGGGCAGGGCACCCAGAAGTGCCCTTCTTCTCCACCTCTCTCCACTCACCCATAGCCATGGTTTGAGCTAAGTTGGCCCTGGGTGCTGAGGATGGCTCCATGGCCTCTCCTGAGGCACTAAAATAGATTGGTTGCCAATGGAGCAGCAGCAGCAGATGGGTACAGCACTGCCTCGTAGGGGGCTTTTGGGGTGGATCACAGTCGGGTGGATGCATGTGGAAGTCTCTCTCTGCCTCCCTGCCTCTCACTTAATAAAAACAAACAAACAAAACACAAAAAAACAACCCCCAAAACTCAACTTTTAATTTTGATAAAATTGTAGCTTCATATGCATTATAAAAGAGGTCGTGTGTGAGCTTTGTTTCCTCCAGTTGTAACATTCTGTAAAACTGTAATTGACTATCTCAACCAGGCTACTGACACTGATACAGTCAAGATACAGAACATTTCTATGGCTACAAGGATCCCTGCTGCTCTTTTATAGCCACACCCACCTCCCATGGTCTCCCACTTCATCTCTGACCACTGGCAAACACTACATGGTCTCTAGTTCTATAACATCTCATTTCAAGAATGCCATATAAATGAAATTACATAGTAAACAACTTTTTGATACTGACTTTTCTGACAACCTAACTGCCCTACCATTCATCCAAGTTGTTGCTAACATCAATAGTTCTTCCCCTCTTCCTCTCTTTTTTAGAGTAGTATTTCATGGTACAGATGTACCAATTTGTTTAACCATTTACCTGTTGCAGGACATCTGAAGTGTTTCCAGTTTTTGGCTCTTATGAATAAAGTTGTTATGAATGCTTGTGCACAGGTTTTTGTATGAACGCAAGTACTCATTTCTTTGGGTTTAAATGTCTGAAAGTACAATTACTGAGTCACAGTATTTGCAAGTGTAGTTTAATAAGAAACTTAAACTGTTTCCCAGAGTGGTTGTGCTATCTTATACTCCTACCAGCAATGTATGAGATCTGTTTTTTCTGCATTCTTACTAGTGGGTATACTTGTGTGGGTCTATTTCTAAACTATTTATTTTGTCGAATTTATTTATCGGTCCACCAATATTTGGAATAAAGCCCATCCTGGGCATTATTTTCTATTTCTTTTCTATCTGTTGTTGGATTTGCTAATCTTTGGTTGAGCTTTTCATTTAAACTCATTAGGGATAATGGTACATAGCTATTTTTTAAAAATTTTATTTGATTTTGGTGAGAGAAAAAGGGAGAGAAAGAGAGACAGGAACATCAATCTATGCCTGTATGTGCCCTGACCAGGGATCAAATGGCTAACCTCTGTAATTCAGGACGATGTTCTAACCACCTGGGCTATATGGCCAGGGCGGTTATATAGCTTTTAAAATTTTTTGTATGTTTTTTTTCTTCTGGATATCACAGTAATACTGGCTTGTAAAAATCAGTTGAGATGTGTTCCCTCCTTTTGTTTCCTGGAAGGATAAAATTAGTGTAAATCTTCTTTGAATTCTGCATTAAAACCATCTGGGCCTGGAGATTTCCTTTTCCTGAGCTTTTAAATTATGAATTCATTTCTTTAATGGAATAGGATTATTCATATGACTGTAAAGTTGTTTGTTGTTTACAGTGTGCTCTTCTTATTGCTTTAAAGTCTGGAGGATCTGTTGTAATAGCCATTATTTCAATCTGATACTGGTAATTTGCCTTCTTTTTGTTAGTCTTGCTAAAGGTTTATTAATTTTATTGACTTTTCTCCAAAGAACCAGTTTTTTGTTTCACTGATTTAACTTTTCTCTATTTTCAATTTCATTGATTTCTGCCACCATCTTTACTTTCCTTATTTCTGTATGCTTTGAGTTTATTCTGCTCTTCTATTTCTAATTTCTTGAGGTGGGAATTTAGCAGGCTCTCAGCCAGTGCTGCCTGAGGGTGGAAAAAGTTTCTCCTGGTTAGGCCACCTGGAGTGCCTCTGGGGAAAGGGAGCCTTTACAGATGAAGATTGCTTCCAGGCCAGGCTGGTTAGATTTGACTCTTCCCTTGCATGCACCACCTTGCTTTTACAGAAGGCTAAAAAAGTACTCTCCTGGTGGACACTACTGTTCCCAGGGCTTCCAATCATTTCTACCAGAGTTGCTATGCTCACCTGGTATTGCTGGCAAGATTCCCACTAAATTTAAGGGAAGGAGCTGATCCAGGCCACATTCTGTTGCACAGCTGGATGGAGGCTGAGAAACACCAGGCCTGAATCCCCTTATTCTATTGGGGGAGAAGGCTCTATGACTCCCTGTTGTGTCTGTCAGTCTGGTCCTACATCAGCTAGTCTTCCTCTTCTCACCTTTCAGAATTTTCCTGATTGCCTCTTATGTTATTTCTGAATTTCATACTTTACAGGGAGAAGCAAAGGGAAAAAAGGCTATGTAATTTATTTATTTATTTATTTTACAGGGGCAGAGAGAGAGTCAGAGAGAGGGATAGATAGGTACAGACAGACAGGAACAGAGAGAGAGGAGAAGCATCAATCATTAGTTTTTCGTTGTCATTGTGACACCTTAGTTGTTCATTGATTGCTTTCTCATATGTGCCTTGACCGCGGGCCTTCAGCAGACCGAGCCACCCCTTGCTGGAGCCAGCGACCTTGGGTCCAAGCTGATGAGCTTTTGCTCAAGCCAGATGGGCCTGCGCTCAAGCTGGCGACTTTGGGGTCTTGAACCTGGGTCCTCCGCATCCCAGTCCGATGATCTATCCACTGCACCACTGCCTGGTCAGGCTATGTCATTTTTTAAAAATCAAAAGTCTCATTATGTTCTTTTCTAGATGGAAAACTGAGGCTCATGGAAAGACTAAGTGACTTATTAATAACTCAGAGAAACCAAGTCTCAGAATTAGAACTCAGGTCTTCTCATTCCTAGGCCAGTAGTCTTGCTGCTACACATCTATTGCCTCATTAGTTTAAGTAACATAAAACTTTTTATAGAAATAAAAAGTTAATGAGCTTCAATTATGGCTGAAGATTAAAGCAACACATAAAAGAAGTATAAATAATTAAGTTAAAATTATACACTATGAGGACAACAGAATATTTTTTACACAGGCAGAGTCACAGAGAGGGATAGATAGGGACAGACAGACAGGAACGGAGAGAGGTGAGAAGCATCAATCATTAGTTTTTCATTGCCATTGTGACACCGTAGTTGTTCATTGATTGCTTTCTCATATGTGCCTTGACCGCGGGCCTTCAGCAGACCGAGCAACCCCTTGCTGGAGCCAGTGACCTTGGGTCCAAGCTGGCGAGCTTTTGCTCAAGCCAGATGGGCCCGTGCTCAAGCTGGCGAGCTCGTGGTCTTGAACCTGGGTCTTCCGCATCCTAGTCTGATGCTCTATCCACTGCGCCACCGCTTGGTCAGGCGGAAAGCCACTGTTAATAAAAGCTATATTGATGGTGAATTTTTGGTTTAGCATGAATTAAGGTAATTATACTTATCTACAAGACATCATGGCCAATCTTAACTTTAAAAATTCCCTTTTCAATGAAAATGAATTTTTCTATTGTCACTGTAGAGTGCAATAAAACATTATTGATATACAGAGTGAGTGAATGGCTTAATTTTAATAAATGATGAGCACAAACAGGAATTTTTATTTACCCTGTTCACAAAGGGGCTGGGACTTTGCTGGCAGAGAATCCCCCCAATTACTTTAAAACTATCCTAAATTGTCAGACCTCATGTCTGGCCACGTGTCCAGCAGTTGACTGCATGCACTACCACGAGGCAGCTAAGGCTGGCTTTTGTTTTCCAAGTCTTTGAACCTCTGTGAATAGTTCTCAATGTTTGAAACTCATTTGCATAGTCCCAATTAGGTTCACAGAACTTCAAAACACTACCAATGTTTCAAACAGGATCAACGTCCAATAAATAACAAGTAATTTGATTTATTTTACGTGATGCAAGTCAACAGATTAAATTTAGTTTTGACAGTCCAACAGAAGGGCACACAGAATCAGCCTTGTTGCAGAGGAGATAATTATGTATTATCTACAGCTAATGACTCCTACAACATACAGTAAATCAAATTGGGCTTTGAAAAGAGTCCATATATAGCAATTACACGAAACCAAATTTCTTTAAATATGATTCGTTCAACCTGGGCCAAAGAACATCCAAAACACAAAAGTCCTAACACAAATGATTCCAGTCTTCCTTTAATGCACACAGCCACACAACTTACAGTGATGAGAAAATGTTTGTGATAAGCAATATGCCAGGCTCAGAAAGAAAAGAGGAACACACTTTTATTTTTTTTTTACTAAACAGAGGCATTTAAGTATGTTTTCATAGGAAGTTTTAAACCAAACTCTTAGGAAAAAATTCCAAATCAATAATAAAAATAAATCCATCAAAGCTGTCAACTTATTATGACAAATCTTCACTTAGATCTACCCTTTCCTGTGAAGAAATACATTATGACTTAGAAATAAGACATATATATAGCCTTCCGTTCTTGCACATTACACTGGGGAAATTTTTTTTTTTCACTTTCAGTTGCATGAGGTTTTAGAACTGTTTCTATATATATCTGCATCACTGATTCAAAATCTGAAATCCGTTTTTTGGTGCATGCTCTAGTTTTTATGCACATTTAAATTTCTTTTTGTTACAGTTAAAGGCATGCATTGGTTTTAAAATTGGAGTTAAAGGGCAATGACTCTTGGATTGAACATAACCACAAGGCAATTAATGTTTTACAAACATCACTTTTACATAATTGTAGTTGTTTTTATATGTAAAAAATTATCTGATAAAAAACACTTTTTTAAAAAAATTTTTTTTATTTTATTCATTTTAGAGAGGAGACACAGAGTGAGAGAGAGAGAGAAAGAGAGAAAGGGGGAGGAGCTGGAAGCATCAACTCCCATATGTGCCTTGACCAGACCAGTGCAGGGTTTTGAACTGGCGACCTCAGTGTTCCCAGGTCGATGCTTTATCCACTGCGCCACCACAGGTCAGGCAAAAAAAACCACACTCTTGTTTTAAGATTGGCTTCTTCAAGTAGGTGTAAATGTAAAAATAGTTCTTACACCTTCTGTTATATATGTAGCTGTTACACACTTCAACGTCAAAGGCACAATATTTCATCATTTGTGACATGTGCATATATTGCCTATTTTCAAGTTCCCCTTGGCTATCAAGACAAGAATTGGGCTCCTCATATTGTGTGTCATAATTGTGAGGAAATGCTTTGTGACTGGACAAAAGGAAAATGCAAAGGAATGCCTTTTGGTATTCCCATAGTTTGGTGTGAACCTAAGGACCACAGCAGTGACTGTTATTTCTGTCTGATCCATACAAAGGGCATCAGCAAGAAAAAACGGCATATGATCGCATATCCTAATATTCCTTCAGCAATACAACCTATCCCACACTCTGAGACAATCCCGGTTCCAGTTTTCAATGGTTTTATTTCTTCTAAGGACAAAGAACATAAACATGGTGATCAGCTGTATTTTGATAAGATGCATGAGGAAAGGGTTGAAGAATCTGAAGGGTCTTCTTCTGATACCAAGCAGTCATTAAGCCCTCAGCAGTTTAGCCAACCCGAATTGAATGACTTAGTAAGAGATTTGGGCCTATCAAAGAAAGCAGCTGAGTTTTTAGCCTCCAGGCTTCAAGAAAAGAGTGTACTTCACCAGTCAGCTAAAGTATCCCATTTCAGGAAGCCTGAACAAATTTTTGTGGACTTTTTTTCTGAAGACAAACACTTTGTTTACTGTCATTATATCAGTATTCTTTTCAGCCAGCTAGATGTTACCACTTATAGTCCCACAGAATGGCAGTTATTTCTTGACAGCTCTAAATAGAGTCTGAGATGTGTTCTACACAACAGTAATGTTTATGCGGCGGTTCCAATTGGTTATTCAACTCATCTGCGAGAAGATCATAATGACATGAAGATTGTCCTCGACTTTCTGAAGTATGAGGAGCATAACTGGATCATTTGTGTGGATCTTAAAATGGTAAATTTCCTGCTAGGACAACAGAGAGGTTTCACGAAGTCTCCTTGCTTTCTGTGTTTGTGGGACAGCTGAGCTCGGGAGAAACACTGGACACAGAAGGAGTGGCCAAAATGTGAAGCTCTGGAAGTAGGGATGCAAAATATTGTGAATGAACCTGTAGTTAATTGAGACAGGATCATTTTTATCCCATTTCACATCAAACTTGGCTTAATGACGCAGTTTGTTCAGGCTTTGAATAGAGAAAGTGAATGCTTTCAACATATTATTTCTGCTTTTCCTGCCTTGTCTTTCGAGAAGATAAAAGCAGGTGTATTTGATGGACCTCAAATTTGAACCCTCATAGGTGACAAAGAGTTTGCCAGGAAGATGAATAAGGAGGAGAAAGCAGCATGGCAGTCTTTTGTGGCAGTTACAAAGAACTTCCTTGGCAACAAAAAAGTAGAAAACTATCAACTTCTGGTTCAAAGGATACTGTTGGCTTTCTGCGACATTGGATGTAACATGATCGTTAAGATTCACTTCCTGAACGGTCACCTTCATAAGTTTCCTGAAAATCTTGGAGCTGTTAGTGATGAACAGACTATTGCTGGAGCATCATATGAGATTGTCCTCAACAAGTACACAAACACAAGAGCTTCAAACGCACATTTTTGCCTGAATAGAATTTAAATAAGTTTTGCGCAAATTTTTTTAATATATATTTTATTATTACTAATTCTAATGGGGTGACACCAATAAATCAGGGTACATATGTACAATGAAAACATCTCCAGGTTATCTTATCATTCAATTGTGTTGCATACCCATCACCAAAAGTCAAATTGTCCTGTCACCTTCAATCTGGTTTTCCCTGTGTCCCGCCCCTCCTCCCTATCCCACTCTTCCCTCCCTCCCCCCATCCCATAACCACCACTTTCTTGTCCATGTCTCATATTCTCACTTTTATGTCCCACCTATGTATGAAATCATGCTGTTCTCAGTTTTTCTTTTTTTCTGATTTACTTATTTCACTCCGTATAATGTTATCAAGGTACATCCATTTTGTTATAAATGATCCGATGTCATCGTTTCTTATGGCTGAGTAGTATTCCATAGTATATATGTACCATTGCTTTTTAATCCACTCGTCTTCTGACAGACACTTGGGCTGGTTCCAGATCTTCGCTATTGTGAACAATGCTGCCACGAACATGGGGGCGCATTTCTTCTTTTCGAACAGTGCTATGGTGCTCTTAGGGTATATTCCTAAAAGTGGGATAGCTGGGTCAAAAGGCAGTTCGATTTTTAATTTTCTGAGGAATCTCCAAACTGTTTTCCACAGTGGCTACACCAGTCTGCATTCCCACCAGCAGTGCAGAAGGGTTCCCTTTTCTCCACATCCTCGCCAGCACTTATTCTGTGTTGTTTTGCTGATAAGTGCCATTCTGACTGGTGTGAGGTGATATCTCATTGTGGTTTTAATTTGCATTTCTCTAATGATTAGTGATGTTGAGCATTTTTTCATATGCCTATTGGCCATCTGTATGTCCTCTTTGGAGAAATTTCTATTCATTTCTTTTGCCCATTTTTTGATTGGGTTGTCTTCCCGATGTTGAGTTTTATAAGTTCTTTATAAATTTTAGTTATTAACCCCTTATCAGATGTGCTGTCGAATATGTTCTCCCATTGTGTGGTTTGTCTTTTTATTCTGTTCTTATTGTCTTTAGCTGTGCAAAAACTTTTTAGTTTGATATAGTCCCATTTGTTTATCTTGCCTTTTATTTCAGTTGCCCGTGGAGATAAATTGGCAAATATATTGCTGCTACAGATGTCGGAGAGCTTGCTGCCTATGTTTTCTTCTAAGATGCTTATGGTTTCACGGCTTACATTTAAGTCTTCTATCCATTTTGAGTTTGTTTTTGTGAATGGTGTAAGTTGATGGTCTAGTTTCATTTTTTTGCAGGTAGATGTCCAATTTTCCCAACACCATTTGTTAAAGAGGCTGTCTTTACTCCATTGTATGTTCTTTCCTCCTTTGTCAAATATCAGTTGTCCATAAAGCTGTGGGTTGATTTCTGGGTCCTCTGTTCTGTTCCATTGATCTATGTGCCTGTTCTTATGCCAGTACCAGGCTGTCTTGAGTATTATGGCCTTATAGTAAACCTTGATATCTGGAAGAGTGATACCTCCTGCTTTATTTTTTCTTTTTAAGATTGCTGAGTCTATTCGTGTTCTTTTTTGGTTCCATATAAATTGAAGTATGTCATTGGTATTTTAATTGGTATTGCATTGAATTTATAAATTGCTTTGAGTAATATAGACATTTTAATGATGTTTATTCTTCCTAGCCATGAGCACGGTATATGCTTCCACTTGTTTGTATCTTCCTTGACTTCTTTTATCAATGTTCTATAATTTTCTGAGTACAGGTCCTTAACCTCCTTGGTTAAATTTACTCCTAGGTACTTTATTCTTTTGGCTGCAATAGTGAAGGAGATTGTTTCCTTAATTTCTGTTGCTGATATTTCATTGTTGGTGTATAGAAATGCCTCTGATTTCTGAGTATTAATTTTATATCCTGCCACCTTGCTGAATTCATTTATAAGGTCCAGTAGTTTTTTGACTGAGACTTTAGGGTTTTCAATATACAATATCATATCATCTGCAAATAATGACAGTTTTACTTCTTCTTTTCCAATTTGGATGCCTTTTATTTCTTCTTCTTGTCTGATTGCTGTAGCTAGGACTTCCAGAACTATGTTAAATAAGAGTGGTGAAAGTGGGCATCCCTGCCTGGTTCCTGATCTTAAGGGGATTGCTTTTAATCTTTGTCCATTTAGTATGATGTTTGCTGTCGGTTTATCGTAGATGGCCTTTATCATGTTAAGGAATGATCCCTGTATTCCCACTTTACTGAGAGTTTTGAGCATGATGGGTGCTGGATTTTATCAAATGCCTTTTCTGCATCTATTGAAATTATCATGTGATTTTTGTCCTTCCTTTTGTTTATGTGATGAATCACATTGACTGATTTGCGAATATTGAACCAGCCTTGCCTCTCCAGAATAAATCCCACTTGATCGTGGTGTATGATTTTTTTCATATATTGCTGGATCCGGTTGGCTAATATTTTGTTGAGAATTTTAGCGTCTAAATTCATCAGGGATATAGGCCTATAATTTTCTTTCTTTGTGTTGTCTTTGCCCGGTTTTGGGATCAGAATTATGCTCGCCTCATAAAAGGAGTTTGGAAGTCTTCCTTCCTCTTGAATTTTTTGAAATAGCTTGAGGAGGATAGGAGTTAGTTCTTCTTTGAATTTTTGATAGAATTCACTTGTGAAGCCATCAGGCCCAGGACTTTTTTTTTTTGGGAGTTTTTTGATAACTGTTTCGATCTCATTTGTTGTAATTGGTCTGTTTAGGTATTCTGATTCTTCCAGATTGATTTTTGGAAGGTTATATGATTCAAGAAATTTGTCCATTTCACCAAGATTGTCTAATTTTTTGGCATATAGTTCTTCATAGTATTTTCTTACAATGCTTTGTATTTCTGTTGTGTCAGTTGTTATTTCTCCACTGTCCTTTCTAATTTTATTTATTTGAGTCCTCTCTCTTTTTTTCTTGGTGAGTCTTGTTAAAGGTTCATCAATCTTGTTTACCTTTTCAAAGAACCAGCTTCTTGTTTCATTGATCCTCTGTATTGTTTCCTTCGCCTCTATGTCATTTATTTCTGCTCTGATCTTTATTATTTCCTTCCTTCTACTTGTCTTGGGTTTTATTTGTTGTTGTTTTTCTAGTTCTTTTAGATGCAGGGTCAGGTTGCTTATTTGAGCTTTTTCTAGCTTCTTATGATATGCCTGTAGTGCAATAAACTTCCCTCTCAGAACTGCTTTTGCTGTGTCCCATAAATTTTGAGTTGATGTATGCTCATTATCATTTGTTTCTAGAAACTTTTTTATGTCTTCTTTGATGTCATTGTTAATCCATTCATTATTTAATAACATGCTATTTAGTTTCCAAGTGTTTGAATATTTTTCAGTTTTTCTTTTGTGGTTAATTTCTAGTTTCATGGTATTGTGATCAGAGAAAATGCTTGATATGATTTCAATCTTCTTAAATTTTTTGAGACCATTTTTGTGTCCTCACATGTGGTCTATCCTAGAAAACGTACCGTGAGCGCTTGAGAAGAATGTATATTCTACTGCTTTAGGGTGAAAAGTTCTGAAGATATCTATTAAATCAAGTTGATCTAGTGTCTCCTTTAAGTCTGCTGTTTCTTTAATTTTCTTTCTTGAGGATCTATCCAGTGTTGTTAGAGGGGTATTGAAATCCCCTACTATGATAGTATTGCTGTTAATCTCGCCCTTTATATCCATCAAAGTCTGCTTTGTGTATGTCGGGGCTCCTATATTTGGTGCATAGATATTTACAATAGTTATATCTTCCTGTTGAATTGTTCCCTTTATCATTATGTAGTGTCCTCCTTTATCTCTTACTACAGCCTTTGTTTTAAAGTCCATTTTGTCTGATATAAGTATTGCTACCCCTGCTTTTTTTTCATTTCCATTTGCATGAAATATTTTTTTCCATCCTTTTACCTTCAGTCTATGAGCATCTTTTGTTTTAAGGTGTGTCTCTTGTAGACAGCATATGTATGGGTCCTGTTTCTTTATCCATGCAGCTACCCTATGTCTTTTGATTGGATCATTTAATCCATTTACATTTAAGGTTATTATTGATATGTAGTTGTTTATTGCCATTTTATTCTTTAAAGCTGTATTCTTCTTTTGCTATATTCATTCCTCCCTTTAAACTGTTCACAAGATGCCCCTTAGTATCTCTTGCAGAATTGGTTTGGTTTTTATGAATTCCTTGAGGCTTTCTTTTTCTGGGAAGCTCTTTATTTCTCCTTCAATTTTAAACGTTAGCCTTGCTGGATAAAGTAGTCTTGGTTGTAGGTTCTTGTTCTGCATTACTTTGATTATATCTTGCCATTCCCTTCTGGCCTCAAGTGTTTCTGTTGAGAAGTCCGATGTCAGCCTTATGGGGGCTCCTTTGTAGGTGATAGCCTTTTTTCCTCTAGCAGCTTTTAAAATTTTTTCTTTATCCATTAGCTTTGGTATTTTAACTATGATGTGTCTTGGTGTAGATCTTTTTGCGTTTCTCTTTAATGGAGTTCTGTATGCTTCTTGAACGTGTGGAGTGTTTCCCAGCCTTAATTTAGGAAAGTTTTCTGCTATGATTTGATTGAACAAAGTTTCCATTTCCTGTCCTCTCTCCTCTTCTTCAGGCACCCCTATGATGTGAATGTTGTTTCTCTTCAGGTTGTTACACAGCTCCCTTAGAGTTTCCTCACATTTTTTAAGTCTCTTTTCCTTTTTCTTCTCTGCTTCTGTGCCTTTGTTTATTGTGTCCTCTAACTCGCTTATTCGATCCTCTGCGTGATTCATCCTGCTTTTAATTCCTTCCATTGTGGTCTTCAGTTCTGATACTGTATTTGTCATTTCTGTCTGATTCTTTTTTATTATTTCAATTTCATTTTTTATACTTGTTAACTCTTTATTTAGGTGTTCATAATGACTATCCATTGTTGCTTTAATTTCTTTGAACATCCTAACTATCATTATTCTAAATTCTGCTTCTGGTAATTTGGTTATATCTGGTTCATTCAGGTCCTTCTCTGGGGATTTCTCTTGATTCATTTGGTTTGCATTCCTCTGCCTGCCCATTTTTTCTGTGTATAAGCAAGTTGTGGCCACTGGAGTCCAGTAGGTGTTGCCTTTGTGTTCTCTAGGTGTGGTCTGTCTGCAGGCCCCTCACCCCCTCTGCCGGTTCCTAGGGTGTTGGGTATGAGCGTTGCCAGCGCCGGCCCACTGTGGCTTTTGCTGTGATATCTGCCTCTCCTCCGTGGGAGGGGCTGTCACTGAAGCCACAAGACTTAGCACCAAGGGTAGAGGTGAGCACCTTTGCTCAGCTGCGGACCCAGCCTATTTCCGGACTTCCGCCCAGAACCAGCAGTCACAGTCTGCTCGCTACAGTTCCGCGGGTTAGGCGGGGCTTTTGACGTGCTCTCAGCTGTAAGCTTTTGCCCGTCTGGAGCTTTAGCCCCGCCCTTGAGGCCAGGGCCCTTCTGCGCAGGGTCGGAAACCAAGGTTTATTGGAGCGGGCGTGTTTGCTGGCTTCCGCTCAGCTGCGTACTTCCACTCGTCCCGGACTCTACCCCGCCCCCGCGTTCGGAGCCCGCTCGTGCACGTATGAATGCAATCCGCGGTTTCTCCGTCCGGGCGGGGATAGTAGCGTGAGCTCAGCTGCGAGTTTCCACTTGTCTCGGGGACTACCCCGTTCCCACGCTCGGAGCCCGCTCGCGCACGTATACTGGCCAACCGCAGTTTCTCCAGCCCGGGTGGTGGTGGGAGGCTGGTAGCGTCAACTCAGCCGCAAGCCCCTGCCCGTCCCTGGTCCTAGCCCGGTCCCCGCGGTCAGGGCCGGCTTGCGCAGGGCCTGTCCGTTCCTGGCCTCCCGCTTTGTCCCCATAAGTGGGATTAAAGGCAGGCCCGCAGCTTCTGGACCGCTTTCGCGCGTCCCCTCCGACCTTTTGGGCTAGACCGATCTCCCACTGGCTTGGCCTCTGCCCACGCCGACAGAACTGCGTTTCAGCGTCCTGCCGCCCCAAACCCTTAAGCAGCCTTCAGCAGAGTAGGAAGGGACCTAATACTCCACACTGTAGGCCTGGGAGCTCCCTCACTTGTTTCACAGCTCAAAACTGTCCAAACGCCTCTTCTAGGCTCTAGGACTGCAGGCTGGGGCTTTTGGTTCCTGGGACCCAGGTCCCTCCCTCTCCGCCAAACTTTCCTCCCGCCCCGCGGGTCTCTCCGGGTTGCCGTTTGCTCCGCGGAGCTGGGCAGCCCTCTTCACGTTTTCGCTATTCCTACCAGTCTCAATGTGGCTTCTTCTGTGTTCCTTGGTTGAAGAGTTCACTTAGTTTAGTTCATAGTTGGTTTATCCAGATGATGGTTCTTTAATTTGAGTTACAATTCACTTTGCTTCTGGGAGTTGGAAGTTGGTACGTCCGCCTACTCCGTCGCCGTCTTGCTTCCCAGTTTTGCGCAAATTTTATGATTAAAATAAGTGTTTTAATATGTTCTATTTTGAAATTATAGACAGATTCTGATGCAATCATATCTTTTAGTGTATTAGTGTATTTACTGCAGTATATAAATTATATTTTCACAAAGATGATGCCCAAGAAGACATTCTACTTCATTATGTTAATTTAACTAAATGTTGAAAATTTTACAAGATGAAAACTTAATGTTTACTGTCATTATATCAGTAGTCTTTTTTATTTTATTTTATTTTATTCATTTTAGAGAGGAGACACAGAGCAAGAGAGAGAGAGAGAGAGGAGACAGAGAGAAAGAGAGAAAGTGGGGAGGAGCTGGAAGCATCAACTCCCATATGTGCCTTGACCAGACCAGTGCAGGGTTTTGAACTGGCGACCTCAGTGTTCCCAGGTCGACGCTTTATCCACTGCGCCACCACAGGTCAGGCTATATCAGTAGTCTTGAATTGCAAAAAAACTGTAGCTTACAGAGAAAAACCAACGTCAAATTTGAGATCAGCACACTGAAATTAGGTAAGAACAAATATTTTGTGTATGCAACAAAAATTTTGTTCCCCAGTGTTATCAAGTAAACTGCCAAAAAGAGCCAAACACTTTCAAAGATATGTTTGCAGAAGAAATAAAGATAAGGAAGCCATGACGATAGCTTAATGGGTGAAGGATAAGAGTCACACTCAATTCTGCCAAAAGCCGACCTGCAGAGGTTCAGACACCATCCAAGAATCAGCCCTGTCTGCCAACAAATCAAATGCTCAGTTCATGCAACTGGCAAGCAGGCCCAAAGACCTGCCACTGAGCCTGTCACTGTCACTACTGAGGAGAGACAGACAGGTTTCCAGATAGCTAAACCTGCAGAGGACTTGTCTCCAAACCAAAAGTCCGTCTTCTTTCCTCAAAAGAACAGACACTGTAAGGCCCAATGCATCCTGTCAACAATTCACTTGCTTAAACAACCTGAAATAACTTGCCTTGATTAACTATACCACAGAGCATTTAGGAACATGGAAAGACAGTGCTACTTTGCTATGGCGAATAATGATGGCATCCTGTGTTGTAAATGGTCTTTCTCAAGGTGAAAGCACACTATTTATTGGACACCCACTATATATCGTGGGTGTTAACTGCTGTTCCAAGTAAGTCATTTTGAACAGGGAAGTCACTGAAGAGACAGGAGGTGTGACAGGGCATATAATTATCATTAACTTGTACGTTCATGAAAAATATCAAGATGCAGAAAAGGATATCCAAAATCAAATGTTTCTTTTTCTTTTCAAATGACTGCCCTTTTCTTTTGAAAGTGTGAAAAATAAGACTGACAAAGATGAAAAGTATTTGGATTATTTAATATTGGGGAATTTTAAGAAGCTGAGGGACAAGAGTTTTTCATTTCCCTAGAGAGCCTGTTTGAACACCCAGTGGCCTATTATGACTCAATGTGATACTTCACTCTGCTTCTCATCTGGAGTGGTATATGGCCTACACAAGGTCAGAGAAATCCAAATTAATTTGGAGTCTTTATAAAATCCCTTGACACTTCTGGAGATCCTGTGAAATGTCACAAAAACAGAGCTGGGAATCACTCTTATGAACATGCTGTTTTTTTGATTCATTTATTATTTAGATTTGACCTACTTTCTAACAGGATTTGAAGAGGCCGGAGATTTTCTCAGTATGGTGCCAAGCACAAAAGGGGGTGTGATAAAAGCTTTTTGGCTATGGTGGTCAGAGAAACAAAATTTCTAAAGACGACACTGCCAAAGTCCCCTATACTAGGAAACAAAAACAGGAAAATGGGCTCCAAACACAGGGAAAAACACTTGCTCTAGACACAAGGAAGACCCATCTGATTATGAGAATCATGTAAGAATGGGACAGACTACATAAATATAAGCCTGCCTTGGCAAGGAGAAAGCAAATGCCTCTGCCTTGACAGACCACTATGACAGGAATAAGCCTGGTGGCTGCACACCAACATCACAAGGTTGGGAAAGAGAAGGGAAAGGCTCTGAGGTGGGGTCAGAACACGTCACTCAGATGTGGCAGGTGGCAACCAGGCAGGTGAGGAAATGCCACGTGTCTGTAAGGCAGTAGATGTGCTTTAATTACCTAGCAGCTTATTCCTTTTGGCCGAAAGAACACATCTTAAAACACCACTGAACACTAACATTGTAGAGATAAAGCCCACTTTAAAATATTTAAATTGTAAATATCATCATATTGAACACTGATTAAAAGACTTGGACCAGGTAATTTAAAAATGTTATTCTGCAAGCTCTTTCGTTTGTTCTTTCTTTATTTTTTGTATTTTTCTGAAGTGAGAAGCGGGGAGGCAGAGACAGACTCCTGCATGTACCTGACTGGGATCCACCTGGCATGCCCACCAGGGGGCGATGCTCTGCCCATCCAGGGCATTGCTCCGTTGCAACTAGAGCCATTCTAGAGCCTGAGGTGGAGGCAGTGGAGTCATCCTCGGTGCCTGGGACAACTTTGCTCCAATGAACCCTTGGCTGCGGGAGGGGAAGAGAGAGAGAGTGAAAAAGGAGAGGGAGAAGGGTGGAGAAGCAGATGGGCACTTCTCCTGTGTGCCCTGGCTGGGAATCAAATTTGGGACTTCCACATGCTGGGCCAACACTCTACCACTGAGCCAGCCGGCCAGGGCTGGTTTGTTATTTTATAGCTTGGTCCCCCCTCTAGATTAAATTAAGTCAAAATTATTTACCAGCAATATTGCTTCCACAATATCTGTTAACATAATCTCAGTATAGGATCCAGACACATGAAATGACTGCTGAACTTCTTTAGAGATTAAGAAAATAAAGCTAAGAATATCACAACTGATCATTCCTATTTATCTTTTTTTCTTAAATGACAGGCAAGCCCAGACAACACAGCACATCTCATGAGGGTTTTATCTCTCTGGTAAAAAGGCAACTTCCTTTCTCCCCTTTCCCTAACCTCTCACCTACATATATTCCTGTCAATATTCTAAGAGATCATCCAAACCGGGGTTGTAAGGCAAATGCCCACAGGGTATAAAAACCCTAAGGGGTGGAATCTGTGAGGCTCTGGTGAGCTGTCCTCTGCAGCTCTGGCTATCAGCATTTGCAGGAACGCAGGTGCTGTGTGACCACATGCCATTTAGTCACAAGAAAAGGTAAAATTCCAGGTATAGAGTCTGTGTATGAAATATCTTAACTTTTAAAAAATCAGTAGCAAATGCTTATCCTAGTCTTCCTTTTAAAAAAAGATAAAGCTGAGCATGCCTGTCAGCAGTGCCTGTGTAAGCAGTGCAGCCCTGCCCGGACCGGCCAGGGCACGGGAACCTCGGTGCTCTGTCTGGGGGCTCACTCTGCCAGCTCCAGGCTGGCTCCAAATCTTCCTGGACTAGTGCCATTCTGAAGTTCAATGTTTACCTCCACAATAAACGTCATCATGCAAACACAGGTGAAAACTGTACACATATACATTAAGAACACATTTTTGCCCTGTAGCAACAATTGTTGCTTTTCATTGAGTTCTCAAAAGAGAAAATATTAGAGATAAATGGTGTGGCGTAGCTAACTTTTAAAATCTTAATAACATCACAATATAAAAGAAAAAAACTGCTTTTTACCTGACAACACTATTGTAGGGGGGAAAAAGCCAGTAATTAGCAAGGCATAATGAAGAGAATTTGCTTTGAAAATTCTAAAATGTTTATGGACTCCCGAAGTTAACAAAGGGCACCTGGTAGAGATTCTCCTGGCACACTAAGCAGCAGCCCACAGCAGATAGAAAGCAATTCAGATTTCTGAAATGTCTGACCTAATAGTGTCTCCCAGGTCAGCCTTGGAGTCTAAGTCACTGTGTTTTCACAGTGTTTCCACCTCTTCAATCTAAACTGTGGCAACAGCAAGGCTCTTTCCTTATCTTGGTCCAGAAGACCAGACTAATGCAGTTGCCACAGATCCTTTCTCCTTCACTGATTACACAGAAACTGCCCACCACCGCGGTGCTGCTGCTGATGGGGGAAGAGGAACTGCCTTTCCTCAGGCTAAAAGCCCTGGGCTGAATTCAGAGATCACAAAGAATGAACTGTGGAACTTTAAAAATTGTTTATAAATTCCTTTCATTTAGGAGGTAGAACTCACAATTGCCAGCACTGTGCTTTAAGTCTGAAGATTCATGCCAAATGCCAACAGCTACCTACCATCTCTACTGTTCTGAGTCTTGCCCTTGAACTGAGAAAGGACAAGCAGAGAGGGAGAGAGAGAGAGAGAGAGAGAGGGAGGGAGAAAGGGCACATACTACAGTATTTCTTCTAAAACTTTCCATTTGGCTGCTGCACTTTCAACACTATGGAAATGAATCTCCCTGCTTTTTCTAGTGATCTAATTTTAATTAAAAATTCTCAATATCAAGGGACTGATGCCCGATACAAAGGAAAAGTTGTAAGTGAAGCGGAAACAAAGAGGTACTTCTCACAGGCCTTTGGAGGTAAGTTCTTTAAAATATTCAAAAGTAATAATATTTTTATTTTCAATTGTTCTTGTTATGGTGATGTTTTTGTTGTTAAGCAGGTTATGGAGCAATGTACTTTTGTTCATTTTCCCAGAAGTTCTTTTGGATACAGAAAACATTTAAAGATATAAACGTGAACATGATTTGTTCTTGTCTCTCTCGTGACAGATTTTCATTATTACTAGCCTAATCATTCAAATTTACAACTGAAAACACTCAAATTACAGATTTTAAGAAATTAATTTTTACCATTAATTAACAGGATTGTTAATTAAGCATAGCACTGGGATTAATACAGCAGTAGGATATTTTATTAAGAGTTTTGACCCTTACCCAAAAAGGCAGAGCTCTGGCACTAAGAGTTCTAACCAATTTTATGACTTCTACTTATAATTTTCTAAAATAAATACAATGGAACCTAAGGACAAATACAATTCTTTAAAAGCATACAATAGTTTCGATCGAAATGGTATACAGCACTTGGTAAAGTGGTTGGCAAACGATAGATATTTAGTAAATATCCCCGAATTAAGACATGTGTCTGAGTTAAGTCTTGTCTGTTTAAAAACAAGGTAGCCCTGGCTGGGTAGCTTGGCTGGCTGGCGCACTGTCCCGACCCACCAAGGTTGCAGGTCCAAACCCCGGTCAGGGCACATCAATAAATGCATAAATAAGTGGAATGGCAAATCCATGTCTTTCTCTCTAAAAATCAATAAGTAATAATTTTTTAAGAAGCAAAGTAAAAGACAATACTGAAATAGTTTTTGATGAAGAAAATCATTACATGCCAGATTTGGTTTTGCAGGTCTTAGTCGTCCACAAACCTGTATCTTACTACTTTCAATTAACCAAGTTATACTTTAAACTGTTTAAATGTAAAAGACCCAGTTTTGCTTGCTTTTAGCTTTTTGTTAATTCAAACACCAAAATTTTGATTTAAAAAACATTGCCCAGAATCTACCTTACAAAATATCCTTGGAGCATTTCATAACAAAGTCATAAGTATATACTATGTACACATAGATTCCAGGTTACCACTTTCATTCTGAGAGGGGCCCATAGAAGTGGAAATCAAAGGACTCCTGACACTGGTCTTGGGGAGAAGCACCTTCTCAGAGAAACATACTTAGTGAGGTATGCTGCTTATAGCAGGTGCTCGCCAAATGCCTGCCCAAGGAGCAGTGAATAATAGAAATACATATTTCTTCACTGCAGAAAACTGGTCTGTGGAGATAAGTATCCTATGATGAGGTCAAATGTACAGATCGTGCATCTGCTTTTTCAGAGGCTGGTCTCTATATGGAGAACTAACTGTCCTAGTACCATCTACTGAATAGAACATTCCTCTCAGCATTGTCTCTAGGTAGGATGGGGGTCAGATTTTAAACTACTGAACCTAATAATCTTATTGTTTGTGAGTCCATTCAGATCTATTTATTCCTGAGTAAGTTTTGTTATACTGATTTTTCCAGGAAACTATATAACTAAGTTTTCAACTTTCAGGAAAAAAGTTTTTCATAGTGGTTTCTGTTTTTTAAAACAACTGTGTATTCTCTACCTTTAGTTGCTGTATATACAGGACTCATATATATATATTCCGAATATTGCCTAGTATGCCTTCCCTCACATGTCATAGGGGAGTTTATTTTATTTTTTAATTTTGTGGATTTGCTCTATTGTTCTATTGTAATTACTACTTTCTCCAATTTATACTCATCTATATTTTCCTTCATCTTAACTCCCACTATAATTTATAGATTTTTAATATTCTGTATGTATTTCTGATATATACTAGGTACATACCAGTTTGGAATTGCTTTATCTTCTAGGTAATTTACTCCTTTTACCATTATGTGGTAAACTTATCCTCGATGTTTTTACCTTAGAATCTATCATATCTGATTAATATATCACCTTGTTTGGTTGGTTGCCTGACATATCTCACTCTATTTCTTAACTTTCAACATTTTCAGGTATTTGAGTTTTAAGACTTTTGAAAGCAGTACAATTTGCAAATTCTGTATCTTTACTGAATCTCAGAACCTGTCTTTCAACTGGCAGGTTTAGCTCATTTAACATTTTTTCTAATTATTTATTTATTTCTGACATTTTACTTTGGGGTTCCTATTTGCTGTGGTTTCTATTTATTTTATTCCAATCCTGCTTTGTACTGGTTTAAAAGTTAAGACATTCTATTTATTATGCAGTGGTTACCCTGAATCTTTTGAACACACACAGATGGATTTAAAAGTCTGTGATTAATCAACTAATCTCACCTCTGTCCTGGGCTGCTTTAAATTTCAACAGCTTTTATGTTATTGCTGCCCAGTATTTTTCTTCATCTTTTTTTTTTTTTTTTCTAGGGACAGAGAGAGAGTCAGAGAGGGCTAGATAGACAGGAACGGAGAGAGGTGAGAAGCATCAATCATTAGTTTTTCATTGCGGTTGCAGCACCTTAGTTGTTCATTGATTGCTTTCTCACGAGTGCCTTGACCGCGGGCCTTCAGTAGACCCAGCCACTCCTTGCTGGAGCCAGCGATGTTGGGTCCAAGCTGACGAGCTTTTGCTCAAGCCAGATAGGCCCGCACTCAAGCTGGCGAGCTCATGGTCTCGAACCTGGGTCTTCCACATCCCAGTCCGACGCTCTATCCACTGCGCCACCGCCTGGTCAGGCTTCTTCATCTTTTTAATATAGCTACTCAAACTAGTAATTTTATTTTTATACAGTCACTGATTATTTTGATTTACCTCCTTTTCTCTGTTCATTATTTCTTAAATTTCATTTCCTATTTCTGTGCTTATTTTCTTACACTTACATTATAGTCTTTACAACTGCGCCATTAAATTTAAATTAAATACAATTAAAAATTCAGTCTCACTAGGCACATTTCAAATGCTCAATAGTGACATGAGGCTAGTGGTTCCCATGCTGGAGAGTGTTGCTTTAGAAGTGCCTTCAGCAAGGGTCTACTGGGGACAGCTGTTTTTGTTGAAAAAGTCTTTATTTTGTTCTCTTAAATTACTGATTTTTTCCCCTCAGTAATCTCAATATATTACCCTATAGTCTTCCAAATTCAGTAGCTGCCACTAAATATTCTGTCTAGTTGTTACTCTGTAAATAATCAATGTCAGGCAGCCTTTGGCTGCTGCTGTCTCTGCCTCTGATGGTTCACCCTGTGTTCAGGTTTGTATTTATTATGCTTGGGGATTTATTCCACTGCCTACATTGGAGATTTACGTGTTTCATAGATTAGGGAAAATTCTCAAACTCTTCAGATACTACCTCTCTAAATTTTATCATTCTGAAATTCTTCTGTCACCTGTTAAGACTTTCCAATTTCATTCTTTCTGTCATATTTTTCATCTCTTTCCCATTCTGGGATGCAGTCTGAATCCTTTCTTCAAATGTCTCCTCCAGTTTTCTAATATTCTTTCTAATTGTTGAGTCCAGGTAGAGATTTTATTTCAATAATTAAAATTATAATCGCTAGAAATTTTACTTGGTTATTTTTTATACCTGCCTGTCATTTTATTTTATAATCTAAACCTGACATTCATATCCATTAAAGTCTCTATCTGGTGATTTCATTAACTAAAAGTTTTTGGGAAGGGTTGGTTAATCCTGTTGTCTGCTATATCCTATCTCTTATTGAGTATAAACTATTTCCTTGTATATTTAGTAGTTCTGGACCATAAAACTTATGAATGCAATCTCCGGGCAATTTAAGTATGTGTCCCTCCAGAAGGGTTTTGCATTTGCTTTGGTCAGGTGTCCTAGAGTACTATTCGCCAGCTGAGGATTAATTATACGTTAATTTTTTGGCCTCGGTAAGAAATTACACCAAATGAATGATAAAACTTAAACTCCAAATCTGAATGAGGAAAGGCTCATGGTTACAATTTTTAGGGGAGACATTTGCCCTCTAACTCAGCCCAGACCGAGGCAGATAAGCCTGCCTGTCATCTCCCTAGTTGGTGGGCCGATAATTTATTATTATGTAGCTTAGTAGGGGACCTGGACGTATGCTGGTGTGTCTTAGCTCCAACTCTGCACCTCATTAGTACTCAAGATCTTGTCTCCTGACCCCATGTAACTACAATGGAGTATTTGTATTAAGGAGAGCTCCCCATCCCCAAGAACCCCTAACAGCTGGCAGCCAGTGTCAGCTCACAGGCTTTCCAGTTTAGCTTCCAGCCTTTACTTTGATGCTGGCCTATTGCAACATCCGCTATTTCCTTTTTGGCTAAGCTATGCATTTAATATTTCATATAGCATTTCTAAGTGTAGGAAGAAGATTTTTCTGTCATTCTACTGCTGGGCAGGAGTTGAAGGACATTTTCCTTGATGTGCTTATACCATACACTCCTAGAAGTTCAGTCTCCAAAGAATGATTTTATAATCCAGTTAGTAAAATGGATTGTTTATTAATGAAAACAGAAGGCCAGCAGATTGGTAGTAATGCATATGTTTACACAGCAAAAGACTTCTTTTTTCCCGACTAAGCAGAGATAAAATTTAAACTCTCACCAATTTTTTTTAGGGAGATTAAAACATTATTATATTAATATAAATTTTTAGCCAGGAGGGTGCTATGTGTTCCAGTATTCTGACAAAAATAAATACCATGCAGACGAGTACTATACTTATTGGGGTGATCACTTCATAAGTCATATAAATATCTAATCACTGTTGTAGAACTGAACCATAATATTGCACGTCCACTGTAATTGAAAAAAAATTATTGCTTACTCTCTCCTCTCTCTAACATCAACAAATATAATCAATTTTTTTTTTTTTTTACAGGACAGAGAGAGAGTCAGAGAGAGGGATAGATAGGGACAGACAGACAAGAACAGAGAGAGACGAGAAGCATCAATCATCAGTTTTTCGTGGCGACACCTTAGTTGTTCACTGATTGCTTTCTCATATGTGCCTTGACCGTGGGCCTTCAGCAGACCGAGTAACCCCTTGCTTGAGCCAGCGACCTTGAGTCCAAGCTGGCGAGCTTTTGCTCAAGCCAGATGGGCCCACGCTCAAGCTGGCGACCTCGGGGTCTCAAACCTGGGTCTTCCGCATCCCAGTCTGACGCTCTATCCACTGTGCCACCACCTGGTCAGGCAATAAATAAAATCTTAAAAAAAAAAGAAGTGATGGGAAGAAACCCACTATGGGCCTGGGTCATGAAAGAACCAGAATAATATCAAAGTTCTTATGACCCTTTCACTAATAAGTTTTACTTCAGTCCAAGATGGAGATATGGTCTTTAATATGTTATGTTTGTTAAGTGTTTGACAAAATGCCTTCAAAAATGATACCCTTTTAAGACATGCAGGTCAGAACAGTGGTTTAAATGATTTAATCCAAGATTATAGTCAGTAAAATGGCAAAGCCTAGAATAGGATCCTTGTCTGCAAATTAAATTCCATGCCAGGAATGTTACCATGGCAAAGCCACTCTCAGGGATATATTCTGGAGCCTTTGTATCTAGAAATCATTTATAAATTTTAAAAGGACTAAGTAAATGGGAGGTATAAGAATTTAATCCAAGGCTTCTGAAGTGCTTATTCATTTCAGGTATGGCACAGGAAAAGGGTGTGTTTGAACATAATTTCCTTGGTTGCACTAATCACATTTCAGATGCTCAACAGTCACACGTGGCTGGTGGCTGCTATATGGGACAGTATTGATAAAAAAACACTTGCATCATCACAGAGATCTACTGGACAGCCATGCTGTGGAACACGGACTGATGATGCAACTGCATTGTTGCAGTGGATAGAAAGAACTTTGGCTTTGAAGCTCAACAGACCTAGATATGAATTCTCCCTCTGTTACTTATAACCTCTGTGACTTGAGCAAGTTTCTTAACTTCTCTTGGACACTTGCTTTCTCATCTGCAAGCTGGGAAACAGAAATAAGGTGCTTGGAATGTAATTTTTGATTAGCAACTGCAGAATCTGCAGTCTCCCCAACCCTCACCGCCCATGGGGGTCCTGTGGTTGCCAAAGACCCTTGCACAATATATAAAAATATAGTGCTTCCCAAGCTTCAAGAGTTACCAAACCCAAACCCTTGATTGTGGTTAGTATTTTCTCTGTAAGAAGTGAGGTCTGTTTTGAAGCTAGAAGCCCCAAATTCTCCCTAACTCGCTTTAAAGTATGTAAGTGAAATGGAATCTATCTCTTTTCTTTCCTTTATTAATTTTAATGGGGTGACATTGATAACAGGGTTCATATGTTCAGAGAAAACATCTCCAGGTTATTCTGACATTTGATTATGTTGCATACCCATCACCCAAAGTCAAATTGTCTTCTGAATCTATCTCTTTTCAATAAACTATTTGTCCAGGTAACTGAATTTCTGGGGGTGGGGGAAGGATGTATAAATAAATAAAAATAAAAAACAGAAGAAAACAATTTAGAACTCTAAAATATGCTTTCAGTGAAAGAAGCTGGATCTGAAGGTACAGCTTGAGTAAAATGGGTCAGGTGTTTTGGTGGTATTTCCCTCAAGAAAATGACAGAAGAACAGCTATAGAATCAGGTATAATTACCTGTATATACAACCAGACACTAATTAACCTTTTATTTAAAGAACAAATCCCTGAACAGCTCAACAGCTTGCTGATCTGACAACTTTCTACTTTTAAGGTGAGACAGACAAGGCATACACTACTCAAGAGAGGCCCTAACACTCCCAGATCACTTTACGCTGTCCTGTCACTTCTCCCTAATACAGCTACTCCCTTAGACATTTCCCCAAGCTCCCCTTCTAGGTTGTTTGTTTCTATTATACCCACAACAGTGTACGCGACCTCTTCGAGCCTTTCTCTAGTCTGAAAACAAGGTGACATGTTCTTAAATTTCTAATTAGCAACATCAGAAACTGTAAGGCCCACAGAAGATGATTCAGAGCCTCTATTAACCAGGAAATGAAACAACCTGCTTAAGTTTACTGTTTAACTAAAAGAAACCTTTGTTTCAATTTCTTGTTGAAAATCTCTCTAAAATAAAATGCATTAAAAAAAAAACAGAAAAATAAATTAAATGTATTAATGCACTTTCTGCTCAAAAATAAGACAATAAACATTTCTGATGACTTAAAATCTTAACATGATAAATTAATCTGTGATACTGATACTACACTTGGGTTAAAGTTTTAGAATATTGATAATTTTATGCTGACTTTAGGTCACACAAGTTATTTGCTAGATATTCACAAAAAAAACCCTCTAGCATTAGCATTTCTTCCACACACAAACTATAGAAATATTTCCAGATAATTAAAGCTCTGGTTATTTAATTTTGGTTAATCATGGTTTCATTATATTTGGTTTATGCTGCACTTTCAACTTTAAGAGAACCTTTACTTGGGAAAGAAATACAATATAACTCACTTCAGACTTTTACTAAATGGTAATTAAGTTCATGGTTCTCTGATAATTTTCCCTTTTTTTTTTAGCAAGACAAAGAGAGACAGAGAGAAGGACAGATAGGGACAGACAGGAAGGAGAGAGATGCAAAGCATCAATTCTTTGTTGTGGTACTTTAGCTGGTTATTGATTGCTTTCTCATATGTAACTTGACCAGGGGCATACAGCCAAGCCAGTGACCCCTTGCTCAAGCCAGCGACCTCTGGGCTCGAGTTAGCATCCATGGGGTCATGTCTATGATCCCATGCTCAAGCCAGCGACCCTGGGGTTTTGAACCTGAATCCTCTGTGTCCCAGTCTGACGCTCTATCCCCTGCACCACTGTCTGGTCAGGCTTTTCCCTACTATTTTAATGATCAAAATTTCCTTAGGAGCAATAGCTAGATTAAGTTTCCAGGTAGTTAAGATCAAAATCAAGACAATTCCTCTAAAAAAAAACCAAAATACAAAAAACAAAACAAAACAAAAAAATAAATACTAATGGATGTGTTCTTTTGAAGAATTTCCGCTCTAACAGAATATTCAGCAGAAAGAAAACAGCTATCTGAAATAATTCTACTGTTAACATTAGTTTAAATAAGTTCATCTGAACTTACAGGTATAAAACGCATTCCCAGTATGTCTACAGAAATTAAAAATCTCAGAGATAATTCAATTACGTGGACAAATAGTTTATTGAAAGAGATAGATTCCATTTCACTTACATACTTAAAAGCGAGTTAGGGAGAATTTGGGGCTTCTAGCTTCAAAACAGACCTCACCATATCTCATTCAGGGAATTAAAAGATGCATAATTTCTAGTAGCTTATTTTACTTTATACTGAAGACATTCCCTCCATACCAGTAACCTCCTAGTCAAGTAGAATTCAAACACAGTAACTTTTACTTTTTGATTCCTCACTCATACAATCATTACCAATACTGCAAGACAGGAACCAAGCACCGCATACTTTCCAATACATTACCTCTTGAAAGGACCACTCTAGCTTTGCCGACTATATCTAACCATTCTTAAGAGTCTATAAAATGCCTGAAAGGATCCTGGACTATGAAGGGATAATAAAGTTATGATCCTCATTTTCCAGCGGAGTAGCTGCCACTCATCTGAGTGTCAGCTGATTTAACAGCCTGCCTACCCCACACAGGTTACTGTATGATTGACATTAAAGTACACTACTTTCACATATTGAAAAACACCCTTATCAGGGAAAAGAAAGTATCTTCTTTGTGGATAGAAATATCAGTGTCTGTTCCCATCCTCTCTCTCCCAAACTAAGTGCCATTGCTCAGGGGCATGGGCAGCCAATAATTCAGTGTCACAAGAAAAACAAAGGGAGAAACTTAGTTTCATAAAGCAAGTAACAAGAATACAATGTAACACCATTATATGAAATAGTTAACTAAACCAACATGATTTATTGTACACAAAAATGTTTCAATTTTAGAAGCCCAATTTAAAAGATCTGATCTTACAGAGACTAATTTATAATATAAATAGACCAAAAAAATTTTTGTAACTTAAAACTCCAAAAAATAATGTACTGATAGAAGCTAAAGTCACTCAATTTTAATTGTAAATATACGAACTGTAGTAAAACAGATATACTTACAGCTTGCATTTCTATATAGAAGAAATGGTTCATGGAGCTGAAATTCCAAATCTTTATTCACTGGTTCAACGAGATTGTGCATATTCAATCGATTTACAATAGTAAAACCATGGTAAGGTGAAGCTGACCTTAGATTTAATAGAAGAAAAAAAAAATCTGTAGTCACTATTAGTTTGCAGAAATGTTATCTACTTCTTTATTTCCATTTCTAAGAATGAATACATTGTTGCATTATACAACCTTAACATTTAAAATTGTAAACAAAAATATATTTTTTTAATTTTTATTTATTCATTTTAGAGAGGAGACAGAGAGAGAGAGAGAGAGAGAGAGAGAGAGAAAGAGAGAAAGGGGGGAGGAGCTAGAAGCATCAACTCCCATATGTGCCTTGACCAGACCAGTGCAGGGTTTTGAACTGGCGACCTCAGTGTTCCCAGGTTGACGCTTTATCCACTGCGCCACCACAGGTCAGGCTATAAACAAAAATATTTTAAGTTACACCACAACCCTCTTCCTCTCAGAATCTCCAAGGACTCAGTCCCTTACCGTAAAGAGCAGAGTCCTTATCAATAGTAGACCCCCACAGAAAGCCAAAAAACAAATATATAAACAAAAACAAAAAAGCAAATGTTAGTCATAACTCTTGCTGAATCCCTAAGCTTTAGAAACCACAGGAAAGGCCCAGAGCAAGATCTAACAGGGATTCAGGAAAACAAGAACCTCCACAACTATCTTAAGGATATAATTACTGCCTGGCTTGTGGTGGCAAAGTGGTTAAAGTGTTGACATGCCATGCTGAGGTCGCCAGTTTGAAACCCTAAGCTTGCCCAGTCAAGGCACACATGAAAGGACACAATTACTTATGTGGTCAGTTTCTTTTAGACCACAAAACTTGCAGTTTTCAAACCAATCAAATTTTATAATAATTCTGAGAAAAGTTGAAAATAAAATATATGCAAGCACATTGTACACAACCCAGAACTTTTATGGAGGGGTTAGAAAAGGGACAGAAGCAGAGTTATAGAAGATAACCTCTCCCCTGACCGGGTGGTAACACAGCGGATAGAGCATCAGACTGGGGACTGGGATGCGGAAGGACCCAGGTTTCGAGACATTGAGGTTGCCAGCTTGAGCGCGGGCCCATCTGGTTTGAGCAAAACGTAGCCCCTCCCCCCCGGCACATATGAGAAAACAATCAACAAACAACTAAGGTGCCACAACGAAGAATTGATGCTTCTCATCTCTCTCCTTTCCTGTCTGTCCCTCTCTCTGACAAAAGAAATAAATAAAATTAAAATGCTTTTAAAAAAAAAAAGGAAGAAGATAACCTCTCATTTAGTAACCACAGAACAGCAGGACTGACCCTTCAACTACATTATTTTGTAGAGCCAGCCATATATTTTTCTCAACTCTGTATCTTTCTCAATATAACAGAAGGAAGAGAGGAAGGCACCTGTTTTAGACTCATTCATTACTAAAAAAAATGTTTTCTATTTTGAGATGGTTTTGCTAATTTCCTAAAAAAGTTCTAGTTCTGTTTACTCTGAATCATAGAAAGGTTCAAAGAGGAGACACAACTTGGTTAGGATCTTCAACAACTAGAGATGAATGACTACTTGAAGGGTCAAGGAGGAAGGTCCCAAAATCAAATGTATGACAGGGTTGAACCACTTCACATGACATTGTTCACCATGAGATTAAAAAAAATTTTTTTTTTAAAGCTTACCTTCGATATACAAATAAGGTCCCTTCTATATCAGTCTTCTCCTATAACAGACAATGAATCAATTAGTTTTCTACCCATAATTCAACCCCAAATATTCCAAAGAAGAAATATTTTATGTCTAAGGTAAACTTTTTTATTTTAAAATTAATCACTTTTGAACAGGTCAAGTAAGTTTCTCACTCCACAAACTACTGTTACCGATTTCTTTTGTATCCTTTCTGTACTACTACTGTTGCATGTTAATGTATATGCAACGTTCAGCCCAGCAAATGCCTGTGTCTGCAGCATTTTTATTATTCTTTCTTAAATTTTAAAGAAAAAAATCCTGGAATTAGCTTTTATTTTATTTAATTATTTTATTTTTTAAGTGAGAGGAAAGGAGATAGAGAAACAGACTCCCGCGTGTGCCCCAACTGGGATCCACCTGGCGACCCCTGTCTGAGGCTGATGCTCTGCTCAACTGGGACCAATGCTTGCAACCAAGCTATTTTTAGCACCCGAGACAGAGGCTCCACAGAGCCATCCTCAGTGCCCAGGGCCAACATGCTTGAATCAAGCAAGCCATGGCTGCAGAAGGGGAAGAGAGATAGAGAGAGAAGAGAAAGGAAGGGAGAAGCAGATGGTCACTTGTGTGCCCTAACCCAGAATCGAACATTGGACTTCCACATGCTGGGCTGACAATCTACCACTGAGCCAACCAGCCAGGGCCAGCTTTTATTTTTTAAGCTATGTTTTAGCCAGATTTCTAAATTTTAAAGACAATTACTGTCAAACACAAAGCATTTGAAATCTTGCTTCCTTGTATATGTCATCAGTTTGGCTCAAATAAAATCTTATAAAAGTTAAAAAGTAAACTATCGAACAAATTAGTTATTTTTAGAATTTTCTTGAAGAATCATAAATACAGAAACTATTCTCTGACTTAATGTAATTATCGTACGTCTTAACAACAACAACCACCAAAAAATTAGCTTAAAGTGAAATGTTTTGATTAAGAAAGTACAAGTCAGGCTGACCAGTGGTGGCACTGTGGATAGAGCATCGATCTGGGATGCTGAAGTCCCAGGTTTGAAACCCTGAGGCTGCCAGATTGAGCACAGGCATATCCACCTTGAGCACAGGCTCATCCAGCTTGACCACAGGCTCACCCAGCTTGAGCAAGGGGTCAATGGCTTGGTTGGAGCCCTCTACCCCCAAGGCACATATGAGAAGCAATCAATGAACAGCTTGAGTGCCACAGTTATGAGTTGATGCTTCACACCCCTCTCCCTGTCTCTCTCTCAAAAGAAAAAAAAAGTACAACTCCCATCATCTTTCATTTGCTGTGCCAAAAGTGTATTTAGGTCTTAAACATAGTTAAAATTAAAAACAAAAACACGAATAACTATATTAGTCTGCAGTTTGCAGACAAGACAGAACCCAAACATTTAAATATAATCAACAAACTTAGAAAACCTTAAATGTTAGTCATATCAAATTTCATTTGAGAGAGAAAAAAAAATTATTAAAATATTTATCATCTTGATTTCTCCCAATACCGCCCTACCTTAAATATCACCAAGGAACTTGTCCTTCTTAAGGATTCAGAGGCTTTTTCCTGACTTTCATATGTGACTAATATAAGAAATTGGTAATCAGTATCTCACACTGAAAGCAAACTTGCCCCAAACAAAACATTGTGCAAGGTCACAACTCAGTGTAATACAAAGAGGGAATATTTTGGTTAGGAGCGCAATAATCCAAATGAACAAACAACAGACTATTTTTTTTAACTCAGGTTACTACAGCTTGTATTTCATATTTAAAGCAGAACTCCACAATTAAAATGCCACAATATTGAAAGTCTGTGAAAAATTAGAAATAAGTTTGCTGGTAAATAAGTCTCTTCCAAGTGTTTAACATTTGTCTGCAATCCATCTCACAAATCTGTATGTAGACCAAGAAAAAAAATTATTCAGAACAACTGAAACTAAGCCAACGTCTGAAACAGTTTCACTTCATCTGAATTTATAAGTGCCAAATGATTTTCACAAAATTACTGGTTAAATATAACATATCTGTATTATATGATAAAGGACATGCTATAACAATAATCATTCAGAGTTTTGTTAGTATAGTAATATTTCTTAACTGAAATGTGAACGTCAATAATTATGAATTCAATTCATCAAATATTTACGGATTATTTTCTAAGTGTAAATAAAGTCTACAGCTGAACGAGTTAACCAATTACTAGAAAACAGTAAACTATGGTGTCATAACAATGAACAAAACTTCAAATAGGGGGCCAACAAGTCAGTGAAAACAGACCGAAGGTAACTTTTTCGGACTCCCTCTGTTGCAAAAAAGACAAGGTACTCCGTCAGATGGGAACATGCAGGGGTGACATCACCAAGCAGCCTAGCTGGAAAGGGGACTATTTACAGGGTCTCTTTTCCAAAGGTTTCAAGGGAATCCAATTAACACGGATGCCTTAAGTGTCTTGAAATCTTTTCCAAAACTCTGGAAATACAGGTCACAGTTCGATAAAACCTGGACTTATCCCCACCTCCTCTCTACCAAGAATTAAAACTAACTGGATTTCAAGCTTTACATCCAAATGACCTAGCTCTGCGAAGGGGGCTCTTATTTATGTGTATTTAGGGGGTGGGGTGAAGAAGGGGCATTTACTTTACAGATCATGTATATGCAATCTAATAACCCTCACTTTTTCGGGTCTTTTTCTGTCCTCACCGGTCTCATATTCTCTAACACATCTGCAAAGAAGGCAGATTGCCCATATGCCCGGACCCGACCCCAAGGGACTGATCCTCCTCTAACCCTCCCCTCTGTAGGCTTTCCCACCGGATATCTTGGGCCTGCTTCTCCAGCTCCTCTTTCCCAATCCCTGGGTCCCCAACACTCCTCAGGCGTCGGCCATGTCTCCCGGTCCCTGGCCTCGTCTCCACCGCCCTGGCCTTCGGCATCACCCCCAACCCAGACGGTGCGCGCGGCCCCTTTAAGAGGCGGCGGCACGGCGGGCGACCTCAGTGGCCTGGCGGCACTCACCCACTGGTTGGCCTTGGGACAGAAGGTGTATAGAGCAACCTGGCCCGTGAGGTCTGCGATGCTGGTGATGTAGGGGTCGTGCTGCTTCAGGGCCGCTAAGCTCATCTCCTGCCCAGCTCTACTCAACGACTCCATCTTGAATTCTCGAGCCGAGCCCCTCCGAAGGGGGCGGCGTCGCGGACAGGAAGGTGCCATCAAGGCAAAGTTCCCCTAGCTGCGTCAGCGCCCTCACTTCCGCCTCTCGGCTGGGCCTCACGGCAAGACGGTACGGTAGCTGTGATGCGCCGCTGCTCCTAAGCCAGCACCGCTTCCGGCGCCGTTAGGACCCAGCGGCCCAAAGCTCGGGCTTGGCGGCGCGGCAGTCCGGTGGAGCTGGCAGGCGCTTCCTTCCGCTGACTAAACGTCCCACCTCGGGATCCGTGCTGCCCGCCTTCTCGCTCGGAGCTCCTGCCTGACGAGGCCGAGACGGACGCGGTCCTGCTTCGACCGGCGGCTGGCGGACAGGGAAGGGCTCCGGGCGGTAGACCGAAAAACTTAGCTGTGGCAATCACTCTGAGCACTTAAAAAACACAGTTAGCAATTTGGTATTTTCCTGAAGGAAATGTTTGAAAAAGCCGAAGTAATCGGCATGTAACAAACCAGCAATATCGGAGTTCGTGCAGCCTGTCACCAGTGCAGCCAAATAGGTAGAGACAGGGATTGAGCCTTTAAGGGCGCTTGATTCAGACGGCCCTGGCCCCAGCCAGCCTTTCATAAGGGTAGGGAGGGGTTTTGGAATTTAAAGGGATAGTTAATCAGATCATAGTCAAAGTTAATTGAATTATAGTGAGTGGGTGTCTTGTGCTTAGTCCCTTGGGGCACAACGGCGGTTTACTCTGAGGTCTACTAAAGTGGTGTAGACCTGTTCAGGTGTCCCAGTCCTGGAACAAGCATTTACTTGTATTAACCATTATGCCCAACGACCATAACCAAATCCATCATTACTCAAGCAAAATTTTTAACTATCTTAAATACACAGGGATGTCTTTCTATTTGCTCCTTATTTTTCTTGTCTGACTCCCGGATAAATCTTTACATCCAATCTTGGGAAGAGCCTGTGAAGGCTAGTTGGCCGTGCATCGTTTAAAGCTTTATAGAGATTTCTCATTCTTTTAGCAAACATCTGTTGAGCATTTTAAGGTGTTTTAAAGAGCCAGGGCCTGACCAGGTGGGTGGCGCAGTGGATAGAGCGTTGGACTGGGATGCAGAAGACCCAGGTTCAAGACCCTGAGCTCGCCAGCTTGAGCGCAGGCCCATCTGGCTTGACCAAAAGCTCGTCAGCTTGGACCCAAGGTCGCTGGCACCAGCAAGGGGTGGCTCTGTCTGCTGAAGGCCCGCGGTCAGGGCACATGTGAGGGAGCAATGAACAGCTAGGGTGTCGCAACAAAAAACTGATGATGGATGCTTCTGGTTTCTTTCCATTCCCGTCTGTCTATTTCTCTCTATGACTCTCTCTTTCTGTCCCCGTAAAAAAAAAAAAAAAAAGAGCCAGGTACTAGCTAGAGTAAAATAAGGTGTGGAGGCCATAGGGACCTGTGCTCCTCCCCCCCAAATTTTTCTTATATTGAAAAGATACCTCAAAGGAATTTAAAATTTTTGAAAGGAATGAAACCCCATAATATCTGTATTGTTTATGATTTTACATCCCAGGATGATTTTTTTTAAGGGAAAGAGATTTCATGTCTTACATTCTTTGCAGAATCACGTAAAAAGCATGTATAAATGCAAACAAGGGCGCAGGTATCATTCATTAAGCAGGAATGTATTGAACTAATTGTAAACTGGTAACCCCTTGGGAGCTTCAAAGACAGCTACTTGGTTCTGGGAGAAAACAAAAGCAGTAGGACAGTGCAAAAAACCCCACAAAAAACAAACAAGAAAAACTGGGACAATGCTAGAGATGGTTCTCTTGAAACCCCAGGGATGGAACCACTAACTTCATCTGGTCAGGAGAGGCTAGGAAGGCTTCATGGAGAAGGTGATGTTTGAATTAGTGCTTCAGGGATGAGTAGGAGTTTAGAGAAGAAAAGCAAGGGTTCCTTTCATTTCACAGTCTAATGGTGAGCTAGAGGAGATGTGGTCATCTGCATTTGACAGATGATTTAATGAAGCTGGGTGGAGAAATCACTGGTTTAAAGTTCCACTCAAGTCAGGGGGACTCTGATATTAGAATTCAAGGACTCCTGCCTTCTACCTCAGGCTTTCTCCACAGTATGGCTACAATTCTTTCTCCTGAACACAGCGCTGTACTTTCTTCCATCTACTTTCAGTTGAATGTTTAAACAATCTGTACCCTAATTAAAAAATACATACAGTGTATGTATTTTTTGAAAAGGCAATACATTACCTTGGTACAAAACTCAAAGGCACAACTTTGAGTTTTGTATGAATTTTTTTGTTGTTATATTAAGTGAGAGGCAGGGAGGCAGAGACAAATTACTGCGTGTGCCCCTGGCTAGGATCCACCTGGCAAACCCCCTACCAGGGGATGCTCTGCCTGTCTGGGCCACTGCTCCGTTGCTGGGCAACCAAGCTATTTTAGTGCCTGAGGCAAGGCCATGGAGCCATCTTCAGTGCCTGGGGCTGACTTTGCTCAAACCAATCGTGCCATGCCTGTGGGAGAGGAAGAGAAAGAGAGAGAGAGAGAAAGAGAGAGAAATGGGGGTGGGGGAGTGGATGGTTGCTTCTTCTGTTTACCCTGACTGGGAATTGAACCTGGGACTTCCACATGCTAGGCCTATACTTTATCACTGAGCCAACTGGCCAGGGCCAATTTTTCCTTTTTTAAAAAATTTTATTTTAATGAGAGGAGGGAAGGCAGAGACAACTTCTGCATGTGCCCGGACCAGGATCCACCTGGCAAGCCTAGTAGGGGGTGAAGCTCTGTCCATTTGAGGCCCTTGCTTCATTGCAACTGGAGCCATTTTTCAGTGCCTAAGATGGAGGCCATGGAGCCATCTTCAGCACCCGGGGCAAACTCGCTCTAATTGAGCCATGGCTACAGCAAGGGAGAAGAAGAGAGAGACAGAGAGAAGCGAGAGGGGGAGTGGTGGAGAAGCAGATGGGTGCTTCTCCTGTGTGCTCTGACTGGGAATTGAACCCAGGATGTTAACACGCGGGGCCAACACTCTACCACTGAGCCAACTGGCCAGGGCCCCGATTTTTCTTTTTAAAAATTATTACTTTTCATTGAGGTATAATTGACATAATGTAGGTCAAATAAGTTTGTAAATATATATATGCTTGCTCGCTTATAGTTTGCATAGGGTGTGGGAGACAGGCTGTAAGCTGGCAAAGTCATTATAGCCTAAGGCTTAGTTTTAAGACTAAGCCTTTCCCACCCTTTTAATACTAAGATCTTTTCAAAACTAAGCTTTCTCCCACACCCTTGACTGTTGCATGATGTGGGGTGGTGCACTCTTATGAGGAATCTCATTTATGCCTCAGATAAGTGGATTTGTATCAGAGAATTCCTTATTTGTATATTGGCTTAAAGACTTTAATTTCTACACTATAAAATGAAGCAGATGGGGGGGGGGAGAGGAGCATGCTCGCTCAGATCCTGTCATCAGTATTGGAGAGGAGAGGCAGCCAAGATGGCGGAGTACTGAAGTAGAAGCCAGTTTGTGCAGAGAGAAGGAGATGGGGAACAGAGGTGAATAAGGCTGGTGAGGTAGAAACCTTTGATTCTAGGAATACTTGGATGAGTCAGTGGCTTTGGGAGCCCTGAATGGAAAGGGAAGTGTTTTCCCACTGTGTATATTTCTCACCCGCCGGGTGTGAGCTAGGATTAAAGGTAATGGCCCACCAGTTCTTGGCTCCGTTGTTTCATTACCGTCCATCTGAATCAAACCTGAACCTGCACGGGCCAGGTGGCTGTGATGGTGGCCGTGGCTACTGGCCTTACATTTGGTGTAGTCTGTGGCAGGATTCTGATCAATTTGGTATGTAGCCACCATCACCTTTGAGTGGCGGAGTAGAGGACTGGCTGCTGTTATGGTTCCCCATCGCTGTCCTTTTGGGTACTGTAAGCTGGCTGACTTTTACAGCCATGCGTGAAGAAACCAAGAGCTCTATGGAAGAGGTTGCCCGGGACCTGCAAACCAAGCAGTGGAAGGAGCTGGAGCAAATGTGGGAGAAAGAGATGCCCACCCTGGAGCTGGAGCAAGCACTGGAGAAGAAGGCTGACCAGGTTCGTGATATTTGCTTGGAAATGGAGCAGCCGCTGGAGAAGGAATCACAGGTTCGTGAGTTGCAGATTTCCCTGGACATTGTGGAGAGCCAGTAGAGGTGAGAGGCTGGGGCTGAGTCCAGGGCTGCAAGGCCTTTAGAGAAGAAGGCAGTGGCGGCCCAGGGTTCAAGCCCAGAAGCAGGAGCTGGTGTTTCCAGTTCCTCTTTGGAGGATGAGGAGAATCGGGCTGGAGTTGCGATTCTCAGTCTCCAGAAGGTGAGAGCCCAGTGGAAAGGAGTACCGACTACACCCCTGGTAGGTCTGTGATTTGGGGACATAGGGGTGGAGGCCATCATGCTCTCTGGAGCAGAGATGAAAATGCTGACTGCCATTGCCATGTGCTCCTCCTTGGGACAGTGTAAGACCTGCCAGGACGGCAGGGATGATGGGGTGGTGGCTGAGGCCCCATGTGCGTGGATTGATTCCTGGGCTATGACTGGAGTGGGCACTGGCTCCTTTGTTGGATGGACTTACGGATTTTGGACAATGTGAGATACCCTGATGAGGGTTGTGGATGGCTTTGCTGGAGGCCCTCCCCTGCCCCGGGAAGCCTTTCAAACGGCTAGAAAAAAGTCAGAGGACATTTTACGTTTTTAGCTAAGTGCTCAGAGACTGGTGAAGTGTATCTTTCTAATTGTTGAAACTATTATTTATGCTGTTGTAATTTGTGTAATGTGCCTAATTTCCTTGTGCAGGAATACCTACCTGTACTTTAGATTGTGAAGCGAGCAAAAGTGGTGGAATAATATTATGTAAATTTCAAAATAATGATTTGATATTTGTATATATTGCACCACAATAGTCCAGTTAACATCCATTACCATAAGTTACAAATTATTTCTTGTGATGAGAACTTTCAAAATTCACTCTCTAGCTACATACAAACATGTTGTTAATTATAGTCACCATGCTGTACACTATATCTCCATAACTTATTCATTAGTTTTTAACAGATTTCCTAAGAAATCTAAGAAATTTTATTTATTACTTTTGATTGAGTAGGGCTAGCCTTGTAAAGAACACCAAGCTCTTTTAGAGAGTTTTCACATTCAAAATAGAAAATATTCAAAATGCATGTTTGCATATCCCAAAACATGTTAATGTCAACTTTATACTCCATCCAGCTTTTAAGATAAAGAGAATGTGATTGTTTCTGAATGAATAGAAAATCTTCCTCATTCATTAGTTCATCCCTCTATTGCTAGGCAAGATTGCATTTAACTAGGGTTCTTGGTAATGCTCTTTGATGGGAAGTTTTGTTTGTATGTTTTGTTTTGTTTTTAAGTGAGAGGAGGGGAGATAGTGAGACAGATTCCCGCATGTGCCTCTGGGTGGGATCCACCTGGCAACCCCTGTCTGGGGCCAATGCTCAAATCAACCGAACTATCCTCAGTACCTGAGGCCAACACCTGGACCAACCAAGCTATACTGTACTCGGCACCAGGGGCTGATGCTCGAACCAATCAGCCACTGGCTGTGAGAGAGGAAGAGAAGCAGATGGTCGCTTCTCATGTGTACCCTGACTAGGTATCAAACCTTGGATGTCCACACACCAGGCTGATGAGCCAACCGGCAAGGACTGAAAGTTCTGTTTTTTACTGTTACTAACCCAATGTAATGTTTCAAATTCACAATAGCATAGCAATGCATACACAATAGTGGTATATTCAAACTAACACTGCTTATCCATGGAATTCTAAGTACTTCATCATTATACATATTTACAACCTCCCAAGATTGGTAGATGGAGATAGATAATTGTTATCCATTTGTGAAAGAAGGAGCACAGAGGCACAAGATTAGCTGACTTGCCTGTAGCAGAGATTGGTTGCTTTTTACTGACAATCCTTTTATGTTTTTCAATGTTACGCATACAACTAGACTTCATAAACTCCTTTGGGTTATTTTACCAAACTGAACAAGAGTTCATGCACCACCTGCACACACAAGCCCAAAAAGCAGGCATTTACATTGGAGAAAATAATTAGTTTATTAGGATTGGCACCCATCTGGAGAATAGGTGAGTTTGTGCTCCAAAATACCCTACTTACTCCCTGATGTCTTAGATAAGAGGCTTTATAGAGCAAAAATCATGTTATTTTGAATTAGAGGTTTGGGGCAGTAAATTAGGATTTCAGGTCTTTAGGTCAGTTTTAGAGTAGTCCCTTAGGTTTCATTGAGATGTGGCTAGAGGGTCATTCTGCTTTATGTCTCAGAGTGAAATACAATTTAGGACATGATGTTATCTTTAGCTTAGGGAAACCCATATCTTGTGACCATTAGTCAGGGCCTAACCATATTTCTTGCTGCCTCAGGGAGTTAATAAATGTAAGGGAAAGAGCAGGGGCATGTTGTGAAGAAACTGAATTGAGTGTTAGGGCTATATGTTAAATCAAAATCATACATTAAATCAGGGCCCTCGCTTTCATTTAGGTATGACTATAATGCAATGCTGGCCAATGGAATGTTATCAGAAATCTTGTGTACCTTCTCTAGGCCAAGATATAAAGGAGCCCTTTACCCCACCACCACCACCACACACTTTTCCTCCTCTTCTGTTGACTGGGTGCAGGCAGCGGTGAGGCCAGGAGAATGGCAGAGTCACAGAATGGAAAGTGCTGGGATCCTGAGTCACCACAAAGAGGAGAGCTGCCTGTTGACCAGGGCATCTTTCTCAGACTATTGTGTGAGTCTGTTGAGTTTGAAGGATTATGTACTTTGAAGTCTATCTGTTACCTCAGTCCAGTCTATCCCCACTTATTGCACTGCTCCACATTGTATAGAAAGTCAGCAATAAAACTCCAGTCTTCTGAAGTAGAATTAAAATTAGCCATATGATTTACCAGAACACTGCTTAGCACTTTGCCAATAAGTCAAGATTTTAAAAGAGCTCCAGCCAGAGCTCTGCATTTACAATCCTTCTTAGGCACAAGTTTGCAGAGTCACAAAATGGCTAAAGACCAAAAATATTTTTGCCTATACCATTAGGTGATTGATTTTGTAATTGCATCATGAAGCAAGCCGCTGAGCCAAAGAGGCTGTGATTTACTTCTCCATGAGATACTGTCAGACTTCTTTGAATCTGCCTGTTTCTTTTTTACCCTGTGGCATATTTTAACACAAGTATTTCTTAAGCTAACACAATAACAAGAGTTTCCTAAAAGGCATCTACCTGCTGTGTCAACTCTGTGAAAATTGAAAGCTTTGTTGAATCTCCAGATTAATATGAAAAAGTAAGAAGTACTGATAACACCGGGGAACAATATTCTTTTCATTTGCAGTTGCATGAGGTTTTAGAACTGTATCTATATATTTCTGCGTCGCTGATTCCAAATCTGAAATCTGGTTTTTGGTGCGTGCTCTAGTTTTTATGCAATTTTAATTTCTTTTTGTTACAGTTAATGTATGCATTGGTTTTAAAATTGGAGCTAAAGGGCAATGACTCTTGGATGAAACATAACCACAAGGCAATTAATGTTTTACAAAGATCACTTTTACATAATTGTAGTTGTTTTTAAATGTAAAAAATTATTATCTGATAAAAACACCCTCTTATTTTATTTTAAGATTGGCTTCTTCAAGTAGGCAAATATGTGAGAATAGTTCTGACACCTTCTGTTATATATGTGGCTGTTACACACTTCAACGTCGAAGGCACAATATTTCATCATTTGTGACACATGCATATATTGCCTATTTTCAAGTCCCCCTTGGCTATCAAGACAAGAATTGGGCTCCTCATATTGTGTATCATAATTGTGAGGAAATGCTTTGTGACTGGACAAAAGGAAAACTCAAAGGAATGCCTCTTGGTATTCCCATGGTTTGGCGTGAATCTAAGGACCACAGCAGTGACTGTTATTTCTGTCTGATCTATATACAAAGGGCATTGGCAAGAAAAAACAGCATATGATCGCATATCCTAATATTCCTTCAGCAATACAACCTATCTCACACTCTGAGACACTCCCGGTTCCAGTTTTCAATGGTTTTATTTCTTCTAAGGACAAAGAACATAAACATGGTGATCAGCTGTATTTTGATAAGATGCATGAGGAAAGGGTTGAAGAATCTGAAGGGTCTTCTTCTGATACCAAGCAGTCATTAAGCCCTCAGCAGTTTAGCCAACCCGAATTGAATGACTTAGTAAGAGATTTGGGCCTATCAAAGAAAGCAGCTGAGTTAATAGCCTCCAGGCTTCAAGAAAAGAGTGTACTTCACCAGTCAGCTAAAGTATCCCATTTCAGGAAGCCTGAACAAATTTTTGTGGACTTTTTTTCTGAAGACAAACACTTTGTTTACTGTCATTATATCAGTATTCTTTTCAGCCAGCTAGATGTTACCACTTATAGTCCCACAGAATGGCAGTTATTTCTTGACAGCTCTAAATAGAGTCTGAGATGTGTTCTACACAACAGTAATGTTTATGCGGCGGTTCCAATTAGTTATTCAACTCATCTGCGAGAAGATCATAATGACATAAAGATTGTCCTCGACTTTCTGAAGTATGAGGAGCATAACTGGATCATTTGTGTGGATCTTAAAATGGTAAATTTCCTGCTAGGACAACAGAGAGGTTTCACGAAGTCTCCTTGCTTTCTGTGTTTGTGGGACAGCTGAGCTCGGGAGAAACACTGGACACAGAAGGAGTGGCCAAAATGTGAAGCTCTGGAAGTAGGGATGCAAAATATTGTGAATGAACCTGTAGTTAATCGAGACAGGATCATTTTTACCCCATTTCACATCAAACTTGGCTTAATGAAGCAGTTTGTTCAGGCTTTGAATAGAGAAAGTGAATGCTTTCAACATATTATTTCTGCTTTTCCTGCCTTGTCTTTCGAGAAGATAAAAGCAGGTATATTTGATGGACCTCAAATTCGAACCCTCATAGGTGACAAAGAGTTTGCCAGGAAGATGAATAAGGAGGAGAAAGCAGCATGGCAGTCTTTTGTGGCAGTTACAAAGAACTTCCTTGGCAACAAAAAAGCAGAAAACTATCAACTTCTGGTTCAAAGGATGCTTTTGGCTTTCTGCGACATTGGATGTAACATGAGCGTTAAGATTCACTTCCTGAACAGTCACCTTCATAAGTTTCCCGAAAATCTTGGAGTTGTTAGTGATGAGCAGACTACTGCTAGAGCATCAAATGAGATTGTCCTCAACAACTACACAAACGCAAGAGCTACAAAGCAAATTTTTGCCTGAATAGAATTTAAATAAGTTTTGCACAAATGTTATGATTAAAATAAGTGTTTTAATATGTTCTATTTTGAAATTGTAGATAAATTCTGATGCAATCATATCTTTTTAGTGTATTAGTGTATTTACTGCATTATATAAGTTATTATATTTTCATAAAGATGATGCCTAAGAGGACATTCTACTTCATTATATTAAACTAAATGTTGAAAATTTTACAAGGTGAATACCTAAAATCTTGAATTGTAAAAAAACTGTAGCTTACGGAGAAAAACCAATGTCAAATTTGAGATCAGCACACTGGAATTAGGTAAGAACAAGTGTTTTTGTGGATGCAACAAAAATTTTGTTCCCCACTATAACCTATAGACTCTCTGTTTGTGGATTTGTTTATGTTTCCAGTTTCGGTTCTGGGTTGCCTTCTAATTTTTATTATCATTCCTCATCTAATATTTATCTAGCACAATTAACAATCATTTTTTTAACCTAATGCATTTAATTAATTTAATGAATATTAGCTTTCTTGAGTCTGAAATTTTATTGTTCACTGGCTAGGGCATATTAATAAGTTGTCCAATGGATTGAATTTGCACAGAAGTATCCTTATGAATTACTTATTGTATTGTACTCTTTCATTTTGAGGTAAAACCAGTATTACGTACTTAAAGGGTTTAATTCTTTTTGTTGTTTTGTTTACATAGTGTCTTAATTTGGGTCTTTAACATGTGGTCTACTTGAGACAAAACTGACATAAAATTCATAGGGAATCTTTCTGTGTTCACCATTCATTATATGATTTGTGGAATAATAAACATGGTCCAGATACAGTTTATGTTATTTTAGTAAACTTGAATTCATTTATCTTGAAGTCTTATGTATTAGGAAATTCTGTTTTTCCTCACTCAATTGTACATATATAACACAGAAATTGATATAAAAAAGGACACTTTAAAAATCACTCTGAATTACTAAAAAGCTATAATTTAATGGAGATTAACTGTCACAATATGAAAACTCAGTCACTCATCTGTAAGTGATTTTAAGGAATATTAAAATCCTGCAGTCTTGAATTTAAGGAATATTACCTGTTCTAGATCTTGAAGGAGAAGCTTAATATTCATTTTCTAAAGAGAGGAGTATAAATTAAACTTTGCCATTCAAAAAAACATTAGTCCAAAATATAATAGAATAACCAATTTCACAATAAAATTATTGCAACTGCTGTGATAAAAGAGGTGGAACTAGGTCAAGAGCGGTCCTTTTTACATTGCTCAAGAATACTAGAAGGATTAAAAATTTATGGGTTACCTCCTAGAAACAATGATCTGGTACAGAAATGTAATAAAACACCCATTCTCCTGTGTCCTCCTAAGCTGCTCTGTGCCATTTCTCATTTTGTGATTGTATTAGTGTGACAACTTTCCAAAGCTCTAGAAACCTTCTTCTGGCGAAGATGAAGATTTTCAAACCAAAAGATTTTTCATTGAAAATCCAGAGGCAGATGGTATAGAAAGGTAATGTTAAAATGTGAACTGAATAGAATCTCATTTTGTGTATTTATAATTTTATTTCACTTAGATTGCTGGTTAAGTTCAGGCAAAAAATAGTAAAAACAATAGAGTACTAAAAATGTCGTGCAATATAAATGTCTTTCTGGGTAAAATTGTATGAAAAATATAATAGTTATCTTTATGTGAAATCTTCCAGCAGCAAAAGCTGCAAAGTTACCTCTTGAAAAAGCTATATCTAGTTTTGAAAAGTTATTTGTTTCTTTGACTTTTCAGAAACTTCTAAGTCTTTGTTATTGTTTATACCGAGTATTTTAAAGCACGTGCATTTGTATAATAATTAATGCTAAGGGGGACTGTTGGCAACAGATGTAACTTACTTATAAGGAATATTGGAGGAAATCGGGGCTTTTTATTTATAAATATCTAAAAGTCATTTATTTCCTAAGTATTGATGGATGCTTTCATGTAGAAAAATTTTTGTTTTCTTATTTAACAGCCTCTTTCCTATCTTTGTTTTCCATTGATGGCCTTTTATTCTTCAATAATGAAACACCTGAGAAAATATACACAGTTTCAAACTTTCCATTTATCTGTTTTTTGAGCTAAATTGCCTTGTGGTTTAGTAAAGGTAATGGAAATATTACCCAGGTGAAACATTACCGTTCGGGCACTTTCTGCTTTCTACAGTTTCCTGCACTTAAAGTCATGTGCTGAAAACTGAGGCTTGGGAGGAAAGAATGCCCATCCACAGTCTATATAATAGAATATATGTGAATAAAAATCTCAAATTCATTAGTCAGTGAATCCCTAAGAATTTCAGTACAGTATCTATAGGAAGCAGTCAGGAGATCTGTTGAAGGGCAGATCTCATCAAAGAAAGGAGCCGTGTAGCTTGTAATTCCTGGAAATACTTCAGCTGAACCAAACTAACAGATAATCTTAATGTAGTATTTTGGTTTGCCTTCACAGAATAAGCAAGGAGTCTTTTCTTTCCCTCAAAGAACTTGACTGATTTTTAAAGTTTTGAATAGCATAGATATTTTCTGATATGAGCCAGAAAGGTCTTTTTAAAAGGTATCATTGATCATAGAAAAGGAGCAGTTTTTTGGATTTTTGTCTTGGTGACTGGTAGTGCAAAATAGGTTTCAGAGGCAAAGCCAATGAATTCATCATTCTTCTTAAGTCTGGCAGAGGGGAAATGTATGAAAATTGGGAAACAAAAGAGAACTGACCTTTTATGAAAATATGCACTAGGCCCTCATCTATTAGGCATGTCAGTCTTTCATTAAATCTATTAGTATTTGGTCTATTAGAAGTTCACAGGACCAAGCAGAGCAAGGCAAACTGCTGACTGCGCAGTCTCTTGGTGTGGCCATCCTTCTGCTTCACAGTCACCTATTCTCCAAGATGCAGATGGGGAGAAAAGAGCATTTGAAAAGCTGAGGAAAAACACAGACCCGGCTTTTGAATCAGATTTTATTTAAAACCATCACCATCAGATGTATATGTACTAAAATGGTTTTAACTTTAAACCAAAACATAAACAATACTTTGAGGATCCAATACTATTTCTTCCAATAACTATTTAAGCAGTTAAATTTTGTGTAGAATTAATGAAACAAATTATCTTGACTGGGCATTTCCAGGATAAGAACATTGATAAAATACATTGAAACTGCTCTGACAAAGCACTGTTCTTCTGGCACTTTGAGTTTTTACTGTGCTCCTTGCTGTAGACTTTGTGGCTGGTCTGAAAACTAAACTGACAGAGATTAACAGGAGAAAAACATACAACTTTATTTAATATAAGTCTTACGGGACACAGGAGCCTTCGTAAGGAAATTAAGACCCAAAGAAACAGTTCAAGTTGATTGTATTTATGCTATGTTTATGAAGAACAGGAAGTCATGGGCAGAGGGGATAGGATGAAAAGTATGAGCTAAATGTCAGCTGGGGGAAACTCAGCAAGGCCTGTTTGTTCAAATTCCTCTGTGCCCTTTTGTCTTCTGACACAAGGATGTTCCTTTCTTCTAGGTATAGAAAGGGCACCTCTCGTATGAAAATTTTATGATCTGCTCCAGGGGAAGTTCAGAAAGTCCTTTTTGCACATGACATTCCTCAAGTAACTATAGCTTGAAATACTCAATATGCCAACGTGCCATATTTTCAAGTAGCATGTCCTGAACCCCATCATGCCTAGAAATATTTATCACTTACATTGATTATCCATACATATTCTTTTTTATTTAATTAACTTTAATGTGGTGACACCAATAAATCAGGGTACATATGTACAATGAAAACATCTCCAGATTATCTTATCATTCAATTGTGTTGCATACCCATCACCCAAAGTCAAATTTCCATACATATTTTTAAAGATTCAACCCAAGACAAGACAAGGATGTTCATCCTTGTTTCATTTTGGGGAAAATGGGTGATCCATCCAATAAATGAAGTGATGGATTCTGCCTTTATTTAGAGAGAGCCAGCCCCCATCTCCACAGTTCTCATCCCACAAGATAGCCCTGCCTCGCTATCCTGGAACTCATCTTGGATTTCAGCCCTTTCGCATGCAAGGGATCACATAGCAAAACTGATGAACAGATGCTAATGTACCACTGATAGTCCCAGGTAATACACCTTTTACCTGAGCAATATCACCTGTAGCTTTCATGGTAGATGTTTCAGGAAGTATGAAAAATGGCTTTATGGTAGTAAGATAATGGAGCTGGGTTGTGAACCAAAGAAGAAAAAAAAAGTTTGGTGACCATAAATTAAAAATAAATATATTGATTGATATTAGAGAGAGGAAGGGGGAGAGGGAAGAGAGAGAAAGAAACATCCCTTTGTTGTTCCACTTATTTATGCATTTGTTGGTTGATTCCAGTATGTACCCTGAATAGAACCCGCAACCTTGGCATATCGAGATGACACTAACCAACTGAGCTACATGGCCAGGGCTATAAAATATTGCTTGATAGCATAAAAATTTGGGAACTATTTTTGGAACTCACTCATGACTGACTTAACTTGTAATTTTTTGACTAAACTTTTCTGCCTGGAGCTGGCCATAGCTTCCATGTCTCTTGCTTTTTCACTACTACACAACTCAGTACATTCACTCCTGCAGGATTGGATCTGTTTATGGCTTCTCCTACTTTTCTGCAGGTGGGCAAATAAGGCCAAGGTGCAAAGATGGTATGATGCTTCCACTGTAATAGAGTCAACTTTGCGTATTAGGGGCTGGTGATACAATCTGTGGAATGTTCAGAATCTTTACTCTTCTTTTTAAACTAAAAAAAAGATACAATTGATATACAACATTATATTAGTTTTAGGTGTGTGACATAATAATTTCATGTTTGTATAGTGAAATGGTTACCACAATGTTAACATCTCTCATGCGCAGTTACAATTTTTTCTTATGGTGAGAACTTGTAAGATTTATTCTCTTAGCAACTTGTAAATATTACTAACTATAATAAAATATTAACTATAGTCAAAGTGTTATACTTTAAGTATTATTAACTATACTGTGCATGCTGTACATCATCTTTGTGAGCTATTTACTTTATACCTGGAAGTTTGCACTCTTTTACTGCCTTCACCTTTTTCACCCACCTCCCACCCCCTACCTCTGGCAATCACCAATCTGTTCTCTGTATATATCTATGAGTTAATTTCTTTTCACTTGTGAGATCATACATTATTTGTCTTTCTGTCTTATTTTACTTAGCATAACACCCCCGTGGTCCATCTATGTTGTTGCAAACAGCGAAACTTACTTCTTTTTATGGCTGAATAATATTTCATTTATATACCACATTTTACTTATCCATTCATATAGTGATAGATACATAGGTTGATTCCTTTACTTTATTTTTCTTAGCATTTCTCTGCTTTATTAGAATTTCTACCAGGTAATTAAGAGTTGAGAATGGAAGTTAGAAGAGGGGGAACTAGCAGCATAAAGCTGCTGATGTACTGTTAGCCAGGGCCAACAAAATTCCAGTCGAAGGGCAGTCAGAGAAGCCATTGTGAATAGGCAGAACTGGATTGATCCTTGGGAGTGGATGGTATTAGAATAGGCTGAGAGGATAGGAGAAGATGCCAACTTCTTTCATTTTCTATATGTTTTATCACAGAGAAAATCATGGATTTTCTTTGGGGTTACATTCTTGAGTAGTGTTTCTTGAAACATTTTTGGAAGGAATGCTCTCCTTTGCTACTATTTCCTGTGTTATGCTAAAGCTGTATGCCACTAGCAGCATTAAGAAGCCCACCACCTGAGCATTCTAAATCAGAAAGCCAAATAAGAACTTCAATCTTGGCTTCCCCACCTGATGGCTGGTACTTTGAGAGAAGCCATTCAACTTCTCTGAATCTGTTTTCTCATCTGAAAAATTAGGATTAATAATATCTACCTTGAGAAACAATGAGTCAATTAACTAACAGTACTTTACATGTAGCAAAGGCCCAAACAATAACAAGGTTCTATTCCCTCCTCATAGGCTGTAAATAATAGATTTGTCTTACCAGTTTGGCTCCTGGGAGCCGTTGAAGAACATGGTACCTCTGGAACTTGGGCCAGCCCTCTTGGAAAACCAAGCCTGACCTCTAACTGGGAGCTACCCAAAGACCCCCATTCTGCCTGGGAAATGGATGGTGGTACTACGGCTCACACTGCCTGCTACATTGCCATCTACAACCCTAGGACACATGCTAGCCGTCAAGGGGATTAAAGGACAGCAGCGTTTAGGATGGAAAAATGCTGAGGCCAGATATATATGTTAAAAAGTGAGGACGTTTGTTAGCCAAGGACAAGTACATACTGTGAGGTAATCAGAAGTTTCCCTGTGAGCATTAGCACAGAGTTATAGTAATAGCACATATTTCTTGCACATATTACCCAGGGTGTCTGTCCTTCTATATAATCCTCTCGTAGTGCATTCCAATGAGGCAGACCTGCTGGGTCAACCTGCTCTCTGCTGGCAGGGAGAGACAGGGAGGTGACCCTTGTGCTCTATTAATGAAAGCATTATATTGGGAAAGTGGAGTATAAGGGGGAGAATCTGATTTTGGAGATTGTTGTAAGCAAAGAAATTTAAGAAAAGGGGAGGTTGCATGATCACAGGCCCCCAACAAGCTAAATAACATCCCTTTAAGAGCTAAATATAATTTCAGAATGAATCAGGTACATACCTATGAGTCCTTATTCTCCAGGGTTTTTGTTGAATTAATATTAACCAATGTCGCCTCAATGAATTTAATAAAAATATTTTTAAGTATAAGAATGATAACAATAAATGACAAAGTGTTTCCAATCAGAGAAACAAACCCAAGGTAAAAAATTCCCCCAAACCCCACAAGGTAAAACCATTTGTTTTAACATTTGCTACTAACCCTGGAAAGGAAGGACTTTGGTGGGTCTGAGGAATTGCTTCTGCTAGGCAGTTGCACAGTAAGGTCACCATCTTCCAAGTCTGCAGGGGCCTCTGTTTTCTAGTTCTTGCTTGAACACTTAGGGAGTCAGTAGAGATAGGTTGGATTCGTGTTGAAGAAAGTGTTTGTCCTTTGGGACATGAGGTTCGGGTTGGTGTGGGGCGGAGCCTTAGAGAACCTTTTGGAGGTGAGAAAATGGTGTTATTGTTACTGTCCTCTTCCCATTTTTATTTCACCTTATCACTAAATAGTGATTTTAAAAAAAGGATATATTTTTTTGAAATGTTTGAAAGTAAGCTTTTAATGTTTTGCGCAGCTGACTAAACTCTTGTTCAGAATAGACTTTGAACTGGAATGTTGGATGGTTACCTACTTGGTAGAAAAGGAAAATTAAAGGTAGTTTCAACTATCTGAAGAAAAAATTGACAGTTCATTACTGTTCCTTAGTCCTGGTGTTATATGCAGACTTCATTTTAATTGGGCCCTGAGCCTGTGTAAGGTGAAGTCCTAAGATAGCTCAGAAAAAGATACCCAATTATAGTAGTGGGTTGCAAGAGTGAAATAAGAAAGGACTTTCTTTAGGGAGTGCTTTTTGCCCACCCAAAAGCCAGAGGTTAAACTTTCTGTGGCCCTGAGGTTCTTCATATTTCTAAGGATAATGGTTAATTGATGTTGTTATGAATCCTTTATCCCCTTGACCTCTCTCCTCCATATCCAAAGCTTGGCTTTTTGTTTGGTTCGGTTTTCAGTGCAAGTAAAGACCGAGAATCAAGTTTATCACTGCATACTCTAGGTTAAATCTTGATTTCAATATCATTTTTGGTGAAAACTTGTTTTCAGTGGAAATTTAAATATAATTACTTTCTTTTAAAAAGATTTGAGGCAAATACTTCAGGCTTTTCAGAGTGCCTGTGATAGATAGTAGCGCTTATCCTGAGTTACCCTTAAATAACCAGCCAGGCTGAGAAGACGCGGCAAATATCTGTTCAAAGTTGGAGTAAATTAAAGGCACGTTGTGACGCTTATTAAAATGTTGTTGGTTTACCTGGGCAAAGCAAAATTAGGAGACGAAATTCTCATGACTGTGGTTTTTAACCTGGGGCCTGAGGATGGTGTTTAGCAATTCTGTGAAGGCCCTGGGGTTAAAAGCAAGATTTTGCATGTCTGTGCTGTCTCAGCAGAGGATCTGTGGCTTTCACCAGATTCTCAAAAGGGTTCATGTCCCTCCTCCAAAAGACTAAGAACCACAAACATTTGAAAATGTTCAATACATTAGACTACATTTTAAAAAATTGATAAAAAGGAACTTCTGTGAGTATCTATACTTCTCTTTCCACATGAAAGGCTTAGAATGTTATAAATATTATATAGGATATACAACTTAATATTCTATTAAGAATTTTAAATCCCAATGCAATGGTTATAAAAAATCATTTCTTAAATAGAGAAGTTATTTAAAAAGAGACACCTTGTTTTAGGGTGTGGAATGGTCTTAATAATTCAAATTTACTGAGAACTGGTGGGCTATATACCCATAGGCAGGATAGAAGCTGTAGTGCAGTGGGTGGAAAATGTTACCTGAATGACACTGGGGGGCGCTGTGGCACAGGGAGTGATAGGAATGCAGCATCTAATACTCCTCAGCTTTCAATTTCTTGAGACCTTGGACAGGTCATTTAATCCTACTCTCTGGATAGTTTTGTTATCTGCAAAATGAGATCTGTTCTCAATGAGTTTCAATGAGATAGCATAAAACTTTTTTAAAAGCGTTTTTTATTTAAAAAGTGCACTGTTGCTATTAAAATAAATATGTTGGTAAAGATTGCCAAGATATATTATTAAGTATAAAAAGGTGCAGAATAGTAATTATAGTATGGTACTTCTTTGGTACGAATTTTTATTCAAACATGTATATGCTGATTATTATTATTAATATTATTATTATTTTCCTAGAAAAATAAACAAGACACTGGTTAGGGAACTCAGTCAGAGAAGGGAGGCAGGCTTCTACATTTTATTACTTATATTAAAAATATTAACAGGGGTATCTGGGAAGTGTAATTATAGGCTGTTTTTGTTTTTATTATTTTCTTTTTACAAACTAAACATAATTGTTTAAATTAAAATGAAAGGCCCTTGGGAAAGGGCGCTGTGTAGATGTTAGGTAAAATTATTATGAATGGAAACTAATCCTGGCTGATTTCAGTCCTCGTTATAGAAAAGAGGGTATTTTCAGGAAGATGCTTCCCAAGGATGAGGAAGAATCCCAGATTTACTTCTGCAGGTCCCTTAAATAGAACCAACTCAGAGACGGTTTTTCTGTCTAAGAAACCATTGTCCTGGCATAATGTGGCTGTGAGAGTTGTGCTGGACTTATTTGCAGGTATCTGCCTAATGTCGGCACTAGAGCATCTCTCCAGCAACTGTTCCCCCTCCCAAATGTTTTTCCTTCCTGCTGGATCAGTCTCTCATCAGAACACAAACCTTCACTAACATCTGCCATTTTCAGAAGGCCTTCCACAGACCCAACATTCTTCCCTGACTGGTGCCCCATTCCTCTGCTTCCCTGTACTGGCTTCTCTAAAGGGTAGTCTGTATTTGCTCTCTCCAGGTCCTCGCCTCCTGTTCTTCTTTCAACCTCTTTTTTGTTTGTTTGTTTTTATTTATTTTTCAACTTTTTTATTTTTATGATGAGTTTTAAGCTGATATAACAGCTCAGAAAGAATTGTAGACTGAACCACCAGATACTTCTCACCTGGCTTTAACAGTGATCAGTCATGGCTAATTTTGTCTCACCTATATCCTTATTCACATCTTCTGTTTTGTACTTAGAAGTAAATTTAATATACCATATCACTGTATCTATAAATATTTCAGTGTGTATTCTGAAAGATAAGACCCTTATACCATAACCAATACCTTAAAAAAATAGGATTTTAAAATATCATTAAATGTCCAGTCTTAAAATTTCTAATTGTCTCAACTATGTCATACCTTTTTCGTGACAGTATTTGAAACAGAATTAAAGTAATGTCCATTTATTGCATTTTTGCTTTGTCCTTTCTCTCTCTCTCAATCTCTCCATCTTCCTGTTACTTGTAATTTGTGTGTTGAGGAAGTCATGAGGCTTGTCCCTTAATTTTTATAATCTGGATTTTGCCGATTGTCACTCTGTGGTGTAGTATAACACCTTTCTCTACCCTCTGTATTTCCTAAAAATTGGTAGCTTAATCTAGAGGGTTGATCAGATACAGGTTTGATTTGGAGGATGTGGGGTCAGGACTATTTCAAAGGTGGTGGTGGGTTCTTCCCTGAGGACACACAAAGTCTGCTTGCTTGTCTTTTTGAGATGCTAGTAGCTGTTGATGGTCAATGCTTTCCATTCATTCGTTAGGGGTTCCAAAGTGGGGACATTTGAATTTTATTCTTTTTTCACTTATTAGCTGGAATATCTTTTTAAAAGTAAAATTTACCTGCATCTACTATTTGGATACCCAATGATACAATTTATACAGAAAAAGTAGGATAAATTCTTTTATTTACTAGTCGCAAAATAATGAGTTGATTTCCTGTCATCTCCTAATCTGATTTTGGATTCTTTTTTGTGATTTTAAACAAAGTATCATTATGAACTAATGTATTTAAACATATTAGATGTGTTTCAGTTCATTACCGTTGTTACCCACATTGATGCTCAGATTTTCCCATTCCCACTTTGTCTTAATCTCACTTCAGGAATCTCCACCACTCTTGTCACTATTGGCCTCCATGTTACAAAATCCCACAGTCAATTCTGACTGCTCATTTAAAAATTTTTAAAAATCGAGATATAGTTCATGTACCATAACACTCACTCTTTTAAAGTATACAATTCAGTGGGTTTTTTAGTTTATTTACAAACTTTTGCAGTTATTGCCACCCTCTAATTCCAGAACATTTTCATCATCTTCCCCCCAGAAACCCCTCATGCCCATTAGTAGTTACTCTCCATTTCTCCCTCCTGTAGCTTCTCATTACCACTAATCTACTTTCTGTCTCTATGGATTTGTATATTCTGGATATTTTATATAAATAAAATTATACAAGATTTGGTCTTTTGTGACTGGCTTCTTTTACTTGCCATGATGCTTTCAAGGTTTATCAGTGTTGTAGCATGAATTGTGAGTCCTCATCCTGACCAGTAGGAGCATCTGATGTGGTGGACTTCTTTGTTTTTTTGACTTCTGGAGCACCCTCCCCCTTATGTTCCTCTTACTCCACTGGCTACAGCTCTCATTTTCTCAGGTGTTTCCTCCCTACCTTTCCATCCTCTTAATGTTGTTGAGTCCCGGGGCTCCGACATCACACTTCTTCTGTACACTCATCCCTAAGGGTCCCTTATCCAAGATCTTGGGTTTCCAGCCCATATTTATACCATTGACTCCTAAATTTGTATCCTCACCCCAGATCTTTATTCTTCATCTCTTTTTGGATGTCACTATGCCTTGCAAAGCAACATGCCCAAATGAACTCCTGAGTCACCACACCTGCCTGCTTTCCAATTTGTTCCTCCACAGCTGTCTTTCTGGTTGCTCATATAAAAAACTTTGCTGTCATGCTTGACTTGATTTTTGTCATCTACACATTGCATCTATTAGCAAATCCTTTTAGACTTTCCTTCAAAAATACATCCAGAATTCAGCTCCTTCTCATTACCTTCTTAGCTAAGCACCCATGGCTAAGCTCCCATCACTTCTTGTTGGATAATAATAACAAACTCCTGACTGGAGTCCCTTCCACCATTCCTCTGCAGAATACTCTCAGCAGCTTGAGAGATCACTTTAAAATAGAAATCAGATCATACGTCTCTTCTGCTCCAAATTGTTCACTGAATTCTCATGTTGGTCAGAATAAGAGCCAAAATTCTTACCGTGTCCTACAGTTTCTTATAAGCCCTATGGGAGTGCTTTCCCCTCACCCCATCACACTCACCTCCCGCTTCTCTCTTCCTTGATTTCCACACTGGCCTCCTTGCTATTTTTCATCCACAACACCCATTGTTCTCACCTCAAGGCCCTTTTCACTCTATTCTTTCTGCCTAGCATACTCTTCTCCAATCCTTCATCTTTCAGTTCTTTGCTTATATGTCATCTAATCAAGGAAGCCCACATGGACCACACTGTTTAAAATAGCAACCAACCCTTTCCCCCACAATCCTATGCCACTTTCTTGGCTTTTCTTATTTTCAAAGCACTAACTCACTGACACATACATCTATACACAAGAACATCCACCCACATGTGCACACATTTTCTCCTCTGCATACACATATGCACACATGCACACAGTTTCCACTTGTGCATGCATGTACACATGTACACCTACTTATTTACTTGTTTACTTGCCTATTGTCTGTCTTCCCTACTTGAATGTAAGTGTTGTGGAGGCTGGAACATAATTTTGTTCCCTGCCATATTCCCAGTGCTTAGAATTGTGCCTGGTGCATTGTGGGCTCTCAATATATTTCCAGTGAAAGAGTGATTGAATTGTCTACATACTTTCCCCTCCCATCCTCCTTCACCTGGAAACAAGTGGCAAGAGCAGAAATGTTAAAGCATTTTTTTGGTTGCCTTCTGGTTGTTGTGAAATGGTAGGGGTCTTCTATTTTCTTTCCAAAACTTAGGCTGGTCAGGGATGACACAGTCCCTCTGAGCTGTGATTCCTACTGGATGTTTAGTCAGCACATCTTTCCCCGCTTTCATCTCCCACAGCGTCCTTGGGGAGTCAACATCTATGCCTATCTGTGAGCCTGGCACAGAGCCTCCCTTCCTTCCAGATGCATGGATGCTTGGCCTTTGTGGAGGTGCCAAACAAAGAAAGGAAGATTATTTTTTGGTCTGGGGATTACTTCCAAAAGCCAAATGCGATAGAAGTGTTATCATAAAGGTTAGCATACCCAAATAGCCTGAAAACTGGCTTGAACAATTCTGCTTGCTACAGTGATGAAAAATTCTAAATGTAGTCCCCAAAATCAGATTTTCAGAATCAGAAGGGTATCTCTGCTCTCCTTCCATTCCTCTTGTCCTCCCTTCCTTCCTCTCATTTTTCCTTCCTTCTTCCCTCAAGTAGGATATCAAGGGCCAGATAAATGGGGCAGATCTACTGGGTTACACAGGTAATAGCAGAGTCAGAGCCCACACTCAGGTTTCCTCATTCTTACTCTTTGAAATACATTATACTGCCTTCCTGGTAAATAAAAAAATACTCAGAAAAATGCTCAGTAAATAGCTTGGGGAAGTTAACTGCTTAGCTCTCAAAAAGCTCAGGACCAATGGACGAGTAGCTAGAGTATCACCCAAGAGATGAAAAAGAAACATCTCTTTGTCTCTACCCGCTCGCTCTGCAGTTTCCCGTTTGTCTCTCGGGTCCTGTAGCTTTGTCCCGAGGTTGTTTATCTTCAGCGCAAATCATTGTTTGCTCCTTGGCTTGCATAGACTTTATATCCTCCTGTGGGCAGGAGGGAATGGAGAAGGTCCCCCCCAAAATGTGTTATTTTAAACATTACTACAAAACAATTTTAAGTATTAACATGATAAAATAACAGCTAACGTTTGTTGAACTTATTATGGGAGATAGACGCTATTATTATGTTTCATACACATCTAATCTTCATAACCTATGAGGTAAATACTATTATCATTTCCATATCACACAAGCAAAACTGAGGCTTGAAAAGATTAGGTAATTGGAATTTATTTATTTTTAGTCTTAAAATATATTTTTAATATATCAATAGACAGATCTTTTGCTACTCACTTACCCTTTGTCTTTCTATGGCTTACTGGTTATGAAATTGTACCAATCTACACAAAGTTTTTTGGTTTTCACATTAATGATTTCTAGTATTAGGACAACATATTATATTTACATAGATTTAGATACACAAATAATTATAGATAAATGTGTAGAACACATGTGTTGGAACAATCTTTTTCAATCAGGATACACAGATTCTCCAAAGGAGATCCTTAGACATGTCAAATCCAGAATTTGACTCAAGTAAGAATGATTGACATTATAAACCATTATGCTACAGCAGATGAAACTAAAATATATTTTGTGGTTTTTTTTTTTTAATGTTTTTGTGATCCTTATAAGAAAAGTTGGGCCTGACCAGGCGGTGGCGCAGTGGATAGAGCGTTGGACTGGGATGGGGAAGGACCCAGGTTCAAGACCCCGAGGTCGCCAGCTTGAGCGCGGGCCCATCTGGCTTGAACAAAAGCTCACCAGCTTGGACCCAAGGTCGCTGGCTCCAGCAAGGGGTTGCTAGGTCTGCTGAGGGCCCGCAGTCAAGGCACATGTGAGAAAGCAATCAATGAACAACTAAGGTGTCGCAGCTGCAACGAAAAACTAATGATTGATGTTTCTTACCTCTCTTCGTTCCTGTCTGTCTGTCCCAGTCTATCCCTCTCTCTGTCCCTGAAAAAAATAAAAAGAAAAAGAAAGGTTGGCATGAGGGTTGTCTTACATAAATTAAAACGTGATTTAATAAAATGAGGTTTTACAAAGCTATAAAACTGTTAGCAGGAAGCACAAGTATAAATCTTCATGATAGTGGAGTAGGTAATGGTTTCTTAGTATGACATCCAAAGCATGAGCAACAAAAGGAAAAGCAGGTAAATTGAACTTTTTCCAAATTAAAATTTTTCTACATCAAAGGACACTATCAAGAAAGTGAGAAGACAACCCACAGGATGGGAGAAAACATTTACAAATCTTATATATGATAAGGGTCTAGTATCAAGGACATATGAGGAACTCTTTTTTGTTTGTTGTTTTAAAGATAGAGAGAGAGACAGACAGACAGACAGGGACAGAAAGACAGGAAGGGAGAGAGATGAGAAGCAGCAATCCGTCATTGCTGCACTTCAGTTGTTCATTGATTACTTTTCATATGTGCCTTGCCTGGAGAGCTCTAGCTGAGCCAGTGACCTCTTGCTCAAGCCAGTGACCTTGGGCTTCAAGCCAGCGACCTTTGGGCTCAAGCCAAAAACCATGGGGTCATATCTATGACACCACACTCAAGCTGGCAACCCCACACTCAAGCCAGATGAGTTCGTGCTCAAGCTGGAAATCTTGGGGTTTCAAACCTGGATCCTCAGCATCCCAAGTCAATGTTCTATCCACTGCACCTGGTCAGGTATATAAAGAACTCTTAACCCAACAAACAATGCAATTTAAAAATAAGCAAAGGACATTTCTCCAAAGTTGATATACAAATGGCTCATAAGCACATGTAAATATGCTCAACATCATTAGTCATTAAGGAAATAAGTCAAAACCATAGTGAGATACCACTTTGTGAAGATGTGGAGAAATTGAAATCATTGTTGATTGCTGGTAAGGATGTAAAATTCTGCAGCCACTTTGAAAAAACAGGCTGGCAATTCTTTAAAATGTTAAAGTTACTATATCCATTTCCAGGTATAAACCCCAAGAAAACGAAAGCATTTTTTCATATTAACACACGTACACAAGCACTTGTACGCAAGTGCTTATAGCAGCATTATTAATAGTCAAAAGGCAGAAACAACCCTAACATCCACCTGATCAGTGGATAAACAAAACATGGTGGGTCCATACAATGCAATCTTATTTAGCCATAACAAGGAATGAAATACTGATTGGTACTACAGCATGGGTGAACCTTAAAAATATTATGCTAAGTGAGATAAACCAGACAGAAATGGCCATATATGGTGTGATTCCATTTAAATGAAGTGTCTAGAATGGGCAGATTTATAGCAACAAAAAATAGATAGGTGGTCGCCAGGGGATGGGGAGAAATTAGGAATAATTGCTACCAGATAAGGCATTTCTCTTTGGTGTGATGGAAATGTTCTGTGGTTAGATATTGGTGATAGTTTTACAAGTCTGTGCATGTACCACTGAATTATATATTTAAAAATAGTTAAAATGATGAATTTTATCTGAATTAAAAGTGTCATTTTACAAGCTTTAAGTGACACCTATATGAATCTTCTTGTTTACATTAAATTTCTCTGCTAATTATTGCAAATAAACTTTGCTTCTTTTTATATTCTTTCAGGGTTTGATTTTGAGGCAACTGCAGGTTGAGGTGGGGCCTGGGTTTCTTGAGTTGTATCAGGACCTGTACTGTGTGGTTCTTTTGCTTCAACTTCTCTCTTTATTTTTATTTATTGAATTTATTGGGGTGACATTGGTTAATAACATTACATAGGTTTCAGGTGTACAATTCTATAATACATCATCTGTATGTTGTATTGTGTTGGCCACCCAGCTTCAACTTCTGACTGGTTTTATAGTTCCACTTTCAGAAGGTAGAGAGGAAACCTGGTTGTTACCCACACAGGGCCTCTCTACTGGTAAAATATTTGATGCATTTAAACTAAAAATAAAGCTGGAAAAATGGATTCTTAGAAGTTAGGATTATTGTTGGTTTTGGTGAGGAGAGGGGGTGATTATGATTTGGAAGGAAACGTGAGGGAAGTTTCTACATTTCTGGGGATACTCTGATTTTTGACCTGGACACTGGTTACATGGGTGTGTTCAATTTATGAAAATTCATCCACTTAAGATGTGTGCACCGTTCTGCATGTTTGTTACATTTCTATAACAAGTAAAGAGTTCAGGTTAGCCTCCTGATCTGTGTGTATAATTTCATCAATCACTTAAATGGGGACCAGAATCCACTAAACTGACCTACTGCCTTAGATATGACACCCAGATATGCCATTCTAAAAGTTTCTGTTTCCATGAACAGGACTCTGAGCTCTGCATCAAACTATCGATTTCAAGAGCAAGGTCATGTGGATCTGTGGCTTCTGTGCACTGAGGATCCTGGCATGTAACTCCTCTGGATGAGATGATGTCCTGAGTTGGGGATAGTGCTGCCAGGCAGTTGTACTCTAGTCCCCGCTGTCATCAACACCACACACCAAAGGCTGTCCACCATGTTGCTCGCTCTTTCCACCTCGACCCAGAAATATCCTTGTGAGGCACTTACTGCAAACTGATCCAGCTGGCCTTCTAGTGGGTTCAGGCCCACAATCCCATATATAGAATATTGATGCTGGATGTACTTTGGCTTTCAGAGGTTTTTGGATTTTTGAGACGTGATACATCGCATAGAGCTGTGAGGGCGAACCTATGACACGCATGTCAGCACTGAAATGCGTAGCCATTTTCGATGACATGTGGCTGCATGCGGCCGCATACCAGAGAAGTATGGGGCCGCATGCCAAGAAGGACGTTTCATCCTCGGCTCCTACATGGCCAGGTGCAGTAGCCGAGGATAAAACATTTGCTGTAGTGTAGACACTCTGTGCCGGAGGTCTGTAGGCCAAAACAACAGAACTCCGGCACAGAGCGTCTAGTTCTGGGACTTCTGGTTAGGCCGTTTTTCTCGAAGTGACACACCACCCGAGTTATGCTTGTTTTTTTCGCGAATTTTGACACACCAAGCTCAAAAGATTGCCCATCTCGGACATAGAGTATGTAATACTGCCCACATGGCCTGGGACAGCTCCTTGTAATCAAACAATGATAAAAATTAACACTAAGATAAAAACTACCTACAAATGATCCCATGTCAGACAGCTCAGGCTGGGATGTCCTGTCAAAGTTTGTATCAAACTTCAAAAAATGTTTGGGTTTTCAGAGTTTTGGGGCTTGGAATTGCTCATGAGAGAACATGACTCTATATCAGTCAGTGTTACCATTAAGTGAGTGAGTCTCAGGCCTTTCTTGGCAGAGGTTTTATTGGACAGAGGTGCTGAGTGGGAAGGGAATGGGGGAAGGAACCAGATAGGGAGGAATGTCACAGTCTGCCTAGGCCAGGCTGTGCTGCCGGGTCTCTAAGTGTAGGTGGAAGAGTGGCAAGAAGACAACCTTGTGATGTGGGACAGAGGTGCCTGGTGCACCACAGTCTCCTCCTCTTCCTTCTCCTCCTCCTCCTCCTCCTCCTCGTTGGAGAGAAACATTGATTTGTTCATCTTATTCATGTATACATTGGTTAATTCTTGTATGCACCCTGACCAGGGATCCAGTCCATAACCTGGTGTATTGTGACGACACCCTAACCAGCTGAGCTGCCTGGCCAGGGCCAACACAATCTTTTTCAGATTTTGCTCTCCTCTGTGGCACCTGCTAAGCTGTCAGTGCTTGTTAACATTTCATTGATTCCTGCAGCATATTAGGGTCTTCCTGAAGCATTCAGGCACAGTCACGTTTATAATGTAAAATTTCTGGAGATTAATATTTAGTTAAATAAAGTTAATTATAGGGATGATAAAGCTCACTTAGACATTTTTGAACAGATTAAAGTCGAATTTCCCAAGCAAGAAGCCAGGGAAGCCTTTCCTGGAATATTGATTTGCCATCATTCCTGCTGATCATTCAACAGGGCATAAATAAGTTCATTGTGGATGACTTCTAAATGTCTTTCTTCAGGATCATCTGTAGGGGTCACTGAGGAATAAGCAGACAAACCTCACATCACATTAGGAAGGTGTCCCTCTGGGACCCCAAATACATTAGTTTTGGTATAAACTATTTGAAAGAGAGTAAAGAAAGTGATGATGTGGGTTATCTATGTGTGTCTACAAGAAGGAAAATGGTCGTCAATGGTGGGGGTGGTTTGTAAGCTGATTCCATTGCGGTTGGTGCAGGTCAAGGGAAAATGTAGGTGGTTAGGGGGCATGGAGGGTTGGTATTTAAATTAGCCTGTGTTAGAAGTGGGGCTCAGGGAAATGATACTTTGAATTGACTTTTTTCTTACCATTATTAAAAATTTAAATAAAATGCCCAGATGGAAATATAGTTCCAATAAAATTTGACAAATGCATACTAATATGTAAATACCATCCTAATCAAGATATAAATAATTTTCATCACCAGGAAAAGTTTCTTTGTGATTCTTTCCAGCCAATGCCCTGCCCCCACTCATCACCTTAGAGGCACCCAGATGAAGTGCCTTTGGTCTAGGCATTTACAATAGGAAGAAGAGGAGGAAAGGCGATTCCATGGAGGGAACAGTGTGCAAAGGTGTGGACATCTGAGAGATTGTGACAAGCGTAAGGAACCTCTAGTTCTCTGGTATTGTATCTCTAGGGCTGAGGGTGTGTCCTCCCTGTTGGATGAAAGTTTGACATTGGTGAGGCTAGAAACTAGGTCACCAAGAGATGGGAAGTCAAGCAACCTGACTTTTATCCTATAAGACGAAGGGGGCAGGAAGGGTTTCAGGTAGGGTATTGGTACTGGTATTAAAATCATTGTACTTAAGTTCCTTTCTCTTTTTGATAATTTAAAAATTATGCACACAAACATATAGTGATAAAATACACACAACATAAATGTTATTATCTTTACCATTTTTAGGTATGCAGTTTAGTGGTATTACATACATTGATATCATTGTACAGCCATCACTACCATCCACTCCAGAACTCTTTTCATCTTGCAAAACTGAAACTTTACCCATTAAACAATAATTTCCAATTCTCCCCTCCCCCCATCCCCTGTCAACTACCATTCTACTTTTCTGTCTGTATGATTTTGACTACTTTAGATATCTCATATTAATAAAGTCATACAGTATTTGCCTTTTTGTAACTGGCTTATTTAATCTGGCATAATGTCCTCAAGGTTCATTCATGTTGTAGCATGTCAGAATTTCCTTCATTTTAAATGCTGAATCCTTTGTATGCATATTCACACCTTTTGCTTATCCATTCATCTGTAAATAGACACTTGGATTGCTTCCACATTTTAGCTATTATGAATAATGCTGTTAAAAACTTGGGTATGCAGCCCTGGCTGGTTGGCTCAGTGGTAGAGTGTCAGCTAGGCGTATGGAAGTCCCAGGTTCTATTCCCAGCCAGGGCACACAGGAGAAGCACCCATCTGCTTCTCCACCCTTCACCCTCTCTTTTCTCTCTATCTCTCTCTTCCTCTCTTGCAACCAAGGTCCCATTGGAGCAAAGTTGGCCCCGGCACTGAGGATGGCTCCATGGCTTCTGCCTCAGGTGTTAAAATGGCTCCGATTGCAGTGGAGCAACAGCCCAAATGGCCCGAGCATCGCCCCATGGTGGGTATGCCGGGTGGAACCAGTTGGGGGCATGCGGGAGTCTGTCTGTCTGCCTCTCCCTCACTTCTCACTTCGGAAAAATACAACAAAACAAAACAAAACACCAAAAAAAGACTTGGGTATGCAAAACACCAAAAAAAAAAAAAAAAAAAAAAAAAAAAGACTTGGATATATCTATTTGAGACTCTGCTTTTAGTTCTTTTGGGTATATACCTAGAAGTAAAAAGCCTGGATTATATGGTAGTTCTATCTTTAATTTTTTGAAGAATGAACAGACTATTTTTCACAGAGGCTATACCATTTTACATTCCCACCAACAGTTCACAAGGGTTCCAATTTCTCTAAATCTTCATCAACCCTTGGTGTTTTCTTTTCTTTTTTTCTTCTGATAGTACTCATCCTGATGGGTGTAAACTGGTACTCCACTGGAGTTTTGATTTTCATTTCCCTAATGATTAAGACCTTAATTTTAAGAGATCATTCTGGCAGCAGTGTGCTTGGGGGAATGGAGGGGGACATTGAGTAGAGGCACTCCCTGTTAGGAGGGATTACAGTGATCTAGAACTGATGGAGGCTTGAGGTAAGACAGTGGGTGGTGAAAATGGAGAAAAGGAAATGAATAGTAGAGGAGGTAAGGAGATAGACTCTTTCATACTTGGTGATTTGTTGGAGGTTGAAGGAAAGGAAGAAATTTATAAACTAAGGCACCTACCTACAAAGCAGTAAGCACCTGGTATTTTCTTCAGTAACATCGGATTATTATGTGCCTCTCCATATTTCAAGATTTTGCTTATTCAAAATTACCAGCTAGTTATGGAGAACATTGGGACTCAGATCCCCTGGCTCTCAAGCCAGGTGGGAAGAAGTTTTCTTCTACCATAAGTTTAGAGCCTTTCAGAAATGGGCCAGTAGTTATGCTGAAGCATATCAACATTGGGTCCCCTTCCTCAAGAAGTGATTGGCATAGTCAATCTATGATTTTAAAATAACAGCTTTATTAAGATATGATGGCAATTCACCCATTTAAAATGTATAATTAAAGGCTTTAATATCTGTACAGATTGTGCAACCATCACTATAATCCATGTGAAGACATTTTTATCACCCAAAAAAGAAACCCTGTAACCATTAGCAGTCATTCCCCAATTCTCCCTCCACTCTCCCCATCCCCCAAACAACCACTAATCTACTTTCTGCTTCTGTGTATTTGCCTATTCTGGAATGTTCACATTAAATGGAATCATACAAGATGTGGCCATTTGTGACTGGCTTCTTTCACTTAACATAGTGTTTTCCAGATTCAACCATGTTGTAGCATGTTTAGTGCTTTCTTTTTATTGCTGAATAATATGCCAAATTTTGTTTCTACAATCATCAATTGATGGACATTTGGGTTGTTTCCACTTTTTGGCCAGTATGAATAAAGCTGCCTTGAACATTCATGCACAAATCAATCCATGGTTTTAAATGGCAATGTCTACCAAATGGGGTTTGTTGCAAGAATAAAGTGAAAGGATGCATGTAAGACATCCAATACAGAGCTTGGTATACAACAAGAGCAAAATAAATGGTGATTCTATATGATGGGGATGGTGACAAAGGTGGGAGTTTTTTTTAGGAGCTGGCAGTGACTGTTGATGACTCCTAAACATTTCTTTCCTTTTGTCCTAGTCTATGGTTCCATTTCCACCTTTTCCTTTTTAGTTTCTCCTTCTTTTCTTCTGTATTTCTTTTTCCTTCCCAACTCATCTCTTAACATTATCTGTGATTCCTTTGTATGCTGTTTAGTGCCTAGTAGCCTGAGGACAGGGCTGCAGTCTTTGTTACTCTTTGGGAACTAACATGACTAAACCTCTGGAGCAAGTAGAGCAATGTACATGGAATTATTGCTGGGGAAGTCTGTAAGGATTTTTGTGGATTTTCCAGGCTCCATTGAGGTGGCAAGACCTAATATTAGGTCCTCAGCCATAATTATTCAAGTTTTACAACTTATATTTTATTTTTTGGGTGTTAGGAGGGCAACAGTGAGGCAGACTCTCACATGTGCCCAGACTGGGATCCACCTGGCAACCCCTGTCTGGGGCCAATGCTCAAGTACCAAGCTATTTTTAGCACCTGAGGCTGACATGCTTGGACCATCTGAGCTATCCTCAGTGTCTGGGGGCACACTTGAACCAATTGAGCCACTGGCTGTGAGAGAGGAAGAGGAAGAGAAGAAGGGGAGGGGAGAAGCAGATGGTTGCTTGTCCTGTGTGCCCTGACTGGGGATCAAACCTAGGACGTCCATATGCCAGGCTGATGCTCTATTCACTGAACCACCGACCAGGGTCTACAACTTCTTTTTTTATATGCACATGCACAGAGATTTTTTTTTTAATTTTAATTTTTATTTTATTCATTTTAGAGAGGAGACACAGAGTGAGAGAGAGAGAGAGAGAGAAAGAGAGAAAGGGGGGGAGGAGCTGGAAGCTCAACTCCCATATGTGCCTTGACCAGACCAGTGCAGGGTTTTGAACTGGCGACCTCAGTGTTCCCAGGTCGACGCTTTATCCACTGCGCCACCACAGGTCAGGCCAGAGATTTTTATATATCAATCAAAAGACAGCTTCCATGTTTTCTATATTGCTATACAAATAATTCCTTTTCATAGACATTCACCTTATTATTAATAAATTATTATTATTATTATTATTATTATTATTTTTAGTTCATTTCTTTAAGTTTCATTGTTAGCATATAGGAAAGCAGTAGACATTTTTTTTCTTTTTATTTTATTCATTTTAGAGAGGAGACAGAGTGAGAGAGAGAAAAAGAGAGAAAGGTGGGGGAGCTGGAAGCATCAACTCCCATATGTGCCTTGACCAGAGTATCGCAGGGTTTTGAACTGGCGACCTCAGTGTTCCCAGGTCGACGCTTTATCCACTGCGCCACCACAGGTCAGGCTATTAATAAATTATTTTTATCAGTCAAAGAAAATAGATAATAGCTGTGGAGAAATTTTGCATTTTAAACTTCAAGTGCTTAAATCATTTTGAGGGCAAAGTTTTATTTTTCTGGTAGGAAATTGTTAAATTTATTTCTCTGTAAAATACAGTAATCTGTCCTTTTATGCAAAGAGAGACAAGTATCTAATTTAATAATATTGCTTGGCATCAAACAATTGATCAAATATTTCAGCGAGGACAGTTTTATGCTTGGTGTTGGTGTTAGATGGTGTCTGCATTTGAAATCTCTTTAATATTAATTCAGCATTTCATTGATGTCTCTCTTTGATTCACATAAAGGAAGAGATGACTTTTTTCAGTAGGGAGGACCTTGAAAACCAGAAGCTGAACTGATACAGAGGAAGAAACAAAATAGATTCATTAGGCTTTTTTTATTTTAAACCTGCTGTATAGGTATACTTTCTTCTGACTAAATTGATAGTTTATTTGCTTTTGAAATGTGAAAGGGGAAAATAGCTACTTGAGGAAAACTCTACCCCCTGGAGCAAGAATGGCCTGTCTTTGGGAGTTCTTAGTCTCTTAACTGGTTTTGTGAACTTCTCTTTTTTTAAAATTTATGATTTTAATTTGTGTTTACATAGATTCATGCGTCCCACCAAATATATCTCCCCCCACTCCCTTATTCACCCTTGGTCCCCCCATGACCCCTTCCCCCTTTCCCTCCAGGATTTGCTTTCCTGCTCTCTAATGCTGTGTTATATATCTATAATTCCACCAATCTCTTTCCTTTCTCTGATCCCATCCTCTCATCCCCTTTTCCTCTGTCCGCTTTCCCTCTGGTCCCTCTGATCCCATCTCTGGCTCTGTTCCGTTCCTCAGTTCACATTATTTATTGGATTTCTCAAATAACTACAACTCAAATAAGTGAGGTCATATGGTATTTTTCTTTCTCTGCCTGTCTTATTTCACTATCATAATAGTTTCCAGGTCCATCCATGTTGTCGCGAAAGGTAAGATTTCCTTCTTCCTCAAGGCCGCCTAGTATTCCATTGTGTATATGTACCACAGCTTTTTAATCCACTTGTCCACTGACGGACACCTGGGCTGTTTTCAGATCTTGGCTATTGTAAACAATGCTGCAATAAACATGGGGGTGCATTTCTTTTTTTGAATCAGTGATTTGGTATTCATAGGACATATTCCTAAAAGTGGGATAGCTGGGTCAAAGGGAAGTTCCATTTTTAAATTTTTGAGGAATCTCCATACTGTTTTCCATAGTGGCTGCACCATTCTGCATTCCCACCAGCAGTGCAGGAGGGTTCCCTTTTCTCCACATCCTCGCCAGCACTTATTCTGTGTTGTTTTGTTAATAAGTGCCATTCTGACTGGTGTGAGGTGATATCTCATTGTGGTTTTAATTTGCATTTCTCTAATGATTAGTGATGTGAACATTTATTCATATGCCTTTTGGCCATCTGTATGTTCTCTTTGGAGAAGTGTCTATTCATTTCTTTTGCCCATTTTTAATTGGATTGTTTATCTTTCTGGTGTTGAGTTTTACAAGTTCTTTATAAATTTTGGTTATTAACCCCTTATCAGATGTATTGGCGAATATATTTTCCCTTGTGTGGGTTGTCTTTTTATTTTGTTAATGGTGTCCTTTGCTGTGCAAAAGCTTTTTAGTTTCATATAGTCCCATTTGTTCATCCTGTCCTTTATTTCACTTGCCTGTGTAGATAAATCAGCAAATATTGCTACAAGAGATATTGGAGAGTTTATTGCCTATGTTTTCTTCCAAGATGTTTATGGTTTCACAACTTACATTTAAGTCTTTTATCCATTTTGAGTTTACTTTTGTGAATAGTGTAAGTTGGTGATCTAGTTTCATTTTTTTGTAAGTACCTTTTCAATTTTCCCAACACCATTTGTTAAAGAGACTGTCTTTACTCCACTGTATGCTCTTACCTCCTTTGTCAAATATCAATTGGCCATATAGGTGTGGGTTTATATCTGCGTTCTCTGTTCTGTTCCATTGATCTGTATACCTGTTCTTATGGCAATATCAAGCTGTTTTGAATATGACTTGTAATATAACTTGATATCAGGAAATGAGATACCCCCCACTTTATTATTCTTTTTTAGGATTGCTGAAGCTATTCATGTTTTTTTTGGTTCCATATAAATTTTTGGAATATTTGTTTATATCTTTGAAGTATGTCATTGGTATTTTAATAGGAACTGCATTGAATTTATAGATTGCTTTGGGTAATGTAGACATTTTAATGATGTTTATTCTTCCTATCCATGAACACGGTATATGCTTCCATTTGTTTGTATCTTCCTTGATTTCCTTTAACAATGTTTTATAATTTTCCGAGTACAAGTCTTTAACCTCTTTGGTTAAATTTACTCCTAGGTACTTTATTTTTTTTGTTGCAAAAGTGAAGGGAATTGATTTTTTAAATTCTCTTTCAGACAGTTCATTGTTGCTGTATAAAAATGCCACTGATTTCTAAATATTGATTTTATATCCTGCTACCTTGCTAAATTCATTTATCAGGTCCAGTAGTGCACTTCTTCTCTTTAGTCTCTCCAAAGACAACACTAGAATGCAAATTTGTTTTTAAAGTTAAGTGAGCTTTCTTTTTTTCATGTTTGAAAAAGTAAACTTGGGTGAATAACTACTTTCTGGGCATCAGTGTTATTATGCAAAAATTAAGGGAGTAAAGATGAAAGCATGTCAGAAAGACAATTATATACAGTAATAGACTGTTTCAAAAAAATTAAAAGATATTAAGAAAATAAAAAACAAAAAAACACCATTCATCAGAATTAGAAAAAGTTACTAATGAGGTGACAGGCTTCAAGGAAAAACTAGAAATAAAAGGAAAAAAAATAATTTTAGAAAGGAAGACCACACCAGAAGGAACAGTGGAACAAAGAGACAGAAGGTAAAAAGAAATATAACTTAAAAATCAGAAAAAAAATGAAGAAAGAAATAAAAAGGAGTTGAGAGAAGTGACAAATATAAAAGATAAGAAAAGTCTAGAATACAAATAATAAGAGCCCCTGGAGAGAAAGACCAAAGAAAGGGAACAGACCAAGTGCTGATGTTGAAAATCAAGGAAAGTTTTCTGAAATATTTCCTGGAATCTTTTGAACTTGAGGTTGGAAGAACACAATGTGTACCTGAGAATACTGACCCAGAACTACCAACACCAGGACATTTTCTAGAACAATAGCTTTACAGAAAAGCAAAAGAGCGTCATCCCGAAGCAGAGAGGTTGCTGGTTCAATCCCCAGCCAGGGCACATACAAGAACAGTTCAATGTTCCTGTCTCCCTGTCTCCCTTTCCTTGCCTCTCTCTCTCTCTAAAAAAATAAGTTAAAGATTTCTTTGAGCACTTATGGCACAAATAGCTTGTGACTCATGAAAGAAATTATATTATCATTAGGCTTTTTTGACAACAGTGATTTATGCTAGAGAAAATGGACTAATACACTTAAGATACACAAAGAAAGAAAATGTGAGCAAAAGGTTTTATGTTGAGTAAGAGTGATAAGAACTATGATCAACATGCAGGAACTTGGGGAATATTGTTCTCATGGGCCCTTATTAAATTGTCTACTAGAGATCAAGTCCACCACAAAGATTAGAGAGATATTGACACAGGAACTGGTTGGTGAGCATGGAATATATTGTGCTTGTAGAACTAAGACTTAATGAAGGTTAAAAGAGGGAGATTATATAATATGTAAAGATTATATGATTTGTCAACATAGATCCAGTACAACTATTAAAAAAGAGGAGAGAAAATGGTTAGCCTAAAAAATTTAACTGTTTAATCATTATCTGTGGTAGTGGTATTATTACTGTTGTTTGAGACTGTTGTACAATTATTATAAATCAGAGCAAATATGGGATATTCTAATTCTATCATCCCCTGGGATTTTGAGAACTAGCATTCTTAGTATGGAAGAAAGAAAATGCAATCTCCTAGTAACAATCCTCTTGTGTCCAGATTACACACACACACACACACACACACACACACACACACACACACTTTTCCATTGATTTGAGAGAGAGAGAGAGAGAGAGAGAGAAACATCAAGTCTCAGTTCCACTCAGTTGTTCCATTTGGTTGAGCACTCATAGATTTCATGTTATACATGCCCTGAACAGAGATCGAACCAGTGACCTTGGCATGTTGGGATGATCCTTTATCCACTTAGCCACCAGGCTAGGGTCCAGATTATGGTTTTGAAATACTATGTTCCATTAAAAGAAACTTGGACTTCTTGGAGAAATGGTTGATTCTAGTTCTGGAGTAGGAAATGTACAAGACGAACTAAAATATTTGGACCTACTACATAGCAAGGACACTATCAAAGACCACTAGAGTTGTGGACAAATTTCAGGGGTCACCTTGAAAAAGCTCCCTGGTCAAAGGTGAAACAATTTGAGCCACAATGAGGATAGTATTTAAATATGTTTGAATCTGTGATTTCATAATAATATCTAAAAAGAAAATGAACTAGTCACCTTCTGAGGATAACAGAACCAATTCATAATTGTGAAAATTATGTGAATAAAAACAAAGAATCAACTGTTTATTTTGCCTTTCCTTTATGAGTTGTGCAACTGGGTAATCAAATGGTAGATGAAGGAGAATATCTCTTTATAAAATTATTCCAGCCAATACATGAAAATAAAGTGATAAAATATCACCATCCTAACTATCTCAAGTGAATTAATGAACTTAGGCATTGAGCACAAATAATTGCCAACATAAAAAAAAAAGTGAAAAGCAGACATTACAGTATATATCTCCTGGTGAAAGAGCACACGACTACTTTGTCTTGCCAAAGGGATAAAACCTGAGTCTCATCCATCCTTTGAATTCAGGGGCCAATTTGTAGAATATGCAGAGGATAGAGAGACATGCTGAACTGTATCATGAGTATGCAGTAATCCAAGTCCATATTGGAGGACACTTTACAGGTGAAACAGTTTAGGTCCTTCAGCAGATACATTGTAAAGGAAAGAAAGGGACAGAGGGGGATATACCAAGTTAAAAAGGGGAGCAAACTAAACCCCTGTGCACACTTGGGTGACAAAACCATACACTTATGGAGGGAGAGATGGAGGCTGTGCTTAGTATGGGGCACATGGAGGATACCTCACCAAGTGTACTATCGTTCACATATTATTATACTTGCTTTATCGTAAATGTAGCCATCTCATCTAGCCATCCATCAGCTCGCTTTAGTTTTGGGTGCATTTCAAAGTAACTTACAGACATTTGTATACTTCCCCATCAGTACTTTATTTATTTACTTATTGAATTTTAGAGAGAGAGGAGGGGAGAGAGAGAGACAGACAGAAACATCCATCTGTTCCTGTATGTGCCCTGACTGGGGATCAAGCCCACAACTTTTGTGCATCGGGACGGGGCTTCCACTAACCAAGCTATTTGGCCAAGGCAGCCCCATCAGTAGTGTAGTACTCTAATACTGCTATCTAAAGTTCGATGTTTACTTACAGTTTTTTCTTTTGATGTAAAATTTGCATAAATTAAAACAAATTTCAAGGGTATATTCACTGAGATTTGACAAATTCATAACCCATATAACTTAAATTATTATCAAGATAAACATTATCATCACCCCAAAAAGTCTCTCATGTTCCTTCCAACTCTCTCAAATCAGAGTATTTTTCTCAAATAATCAAATTCAGGATAAAATTGATTTTCTTTCGAGTAAAATGAAAATAAAATGCATACTTTACTTTTTCGCTCACTCCCCTCACATTGCTAATTTTTTTTAGATATCCTTCAGGAATCGTACTTTGGATTGTTGTTAATAATAGTACTGAGAGGCAGTATAAAATGATGGTTAAGATTCTGGAGCCAAACTGCCAGGGTTTGAATCCCAGCTCTGTCCCTTATCAACAGTGTGACATTGCTTACTTAATTTATCTGCCTCAGTTTCCTTCTTTGAAAGATGGAGATAATACCTTCATCAAAGGGTGGTTGTGAGGATTAAGTTAGGTAGTATGGGTAAAGCACTTACAATAGTACCTGACACATAGTAAACAGGATATGAGTGCTTGCTTTTATTGTTATTAAATTACCATTTTACATTGTGTATTATTCTTTCAAGAACTATTTTGACAATTGCCTTCAGATTTTAAATTACATTAACATAAATTATATTAACCACAATTATTTCGAGATAACTAGATCTGAGGGTCGATTGGAGACATCCAATGACTTAACTATGGGTCATCCATGTAATCTGGAACCATTTGTTTCTGTATCCTCTAGTATAGATTCCATGTGGCCTGGAGGAAGCCAGGTACCTTTCTTCTCTCTTTAGTTTCCTCTTCTATGAGAGGTGAGGAATACCACAGACTCATGCAGGAGAGTCATGAGACTCATTACAGGAACTGCTTGGTTATACATTAGATTATTCATATAAAAACCTGTGGACGTCTCTGGGAAATCAATACTCTACAAACGCTGTGATTGTTGCTATTTATCGTTCTCCAAGTGATTCAGAACCCACGCACCCAAACTTTAGCATCTGGGGTCAGCCTGCAGCTCATTATTGGTGTCTCCTTTTCTTTTCCTTCTGTGAGTCATCGTCTCCAAAGACACCCCCATCTCCACTGCCATCTCCCTGCCAGTGCTCCTGTACTTCGTGGTCAGCAGCCATTATGACAGCTCCCGCCCACCCAGGACTTTCACAGGGGCTGGCTCTACCTTCACCCTCTGAGAAGCAGGAAGACTTTCACCATTTCTTTGACATAGTTAGTTTTGCAGCTGTGTAATTTAGTGCCATCATTTGGAATTCTGTTTGATTTTTACCTTCTGCATGTTTACTCCCATGTGAGCAAACCTCCAAGGTTTATCTGCCAGAGCAGATAGATACCTTATTCCATCAAGATGGATATTTTTGCTAGTGTTAAAATAATTTGTTTTCTGTCTTTTGAGGTACCTTAATTTCTCCTTTCTCTCAGACAGGAGAATGTGTCTTTAAAGTTAAAAGTTAAAAACATCAATGCTGTTAATATTTAGTATCTCATTAATAGGTCAGATTGAATTTTAACTTTTATTTTATATTTCATATATTTTCTGTTTGTTTGATAAAGACCTATCAGAATCATGTTAAAAATTTCGAAGATTTGGTAGAATCTTATGCATACTTAACACTAAATTTTAAAAATGTTTAATAAGTGAAAATATAGATTCATAGTAATTCTAGCAAACTGAAGGAAACAAGCCTTAAGAAGGGGCTTGATCCTGACCAGGTGGTGGCGCAGTGGATAGAGCGCCAGACTGGGATGCGGAAGACCCAGGTTCGAGACCCCCAGCTCGCCAGCTTGAGAACGGGCTCATCTGGCTTGAGCTAAAAGCTCGCCAGCTTGGACCCAAGGTCGCTGGCTCCAGCAAGGGGTTGCTCAGTCTGCTGAAGGCCTGCGGTCAAGGCACATGTGAGAAAGCAATCAATGAACAACTAAGGTGTTGCGACAGCAACGAAAAACTAATGATTGATGCTTCTCGTTTCTCTCTGTTCCTGCCTGTCTGTTCCTATCTATATCTCTCTCTGTCCCTGTAAAAAATAAATAAAACATTAAAAATAAAAAAAGAAGGGGCTTGAAACCTCATCTGTGATGTTCCTCCACCTAAGAAAGTTCAAGTATGTCAGCTGTTCAGGAATGCTACACTTGTCACTCCTTTTCTCTTGTTTTCCTCCCAATAATCTTCCCTTTGTGTCTGCTGTGTTTCTTACTACTGTCCGTACTCATGAGATATTCCAGGCTGTGTTCTCACGGATGACCACCGCATACAAGAGGAAAGCAGCTAGGTTGTCAGTTAAGCCTCTTTAATCTTCCACTTGCATGAGCTAACACACCACACACGTGTTTTTTTGCAGCCAAGGGTGCCTTATCCTTAGAGATGTACAGAAAACTGACCTTACCCCCTATCTCCCAGCTGGTCTGTGAATTTCTGGGTGCTTATGTTTTCATGGTCACCTCTAGGTCTAACTCATTGTTCCTCTGAATTCTAGATTTCACCCGGTTCTCACATCCCATCAGGTGTTCTCCTCTATGCCCAGGATGCTTGCATAGACACGGGACAGAACACCTTTGCTTTGCACATCCCAAGATGCCATATGCAAAAAGCACCATGTATGACAATTGATAACTGCAAAGAGAACAATTTAAAAAGTAGTTACCAGAGAATCCTGTCACTCAGCCACATTTCTCCACGGGTCCCCTCCCTCCTATGTCCCATTGCTCTGCTCCTATCTCTCCCATGTCTCTCTTCTTGCTTCTCCACCCAATCTTATCACCAAGTTTGTCTTTATTTCTTGGGTAAAGGAGTTTAGCTATCTCTTGGTTTCCCAGATTTCCCTCAAATCATGACTGAGGCATCACTTTTTGGACACCTAAATCAAGTACTCCACTACACGAAAGTCTATGGTTCTGGAGAGAGTTGTGCCACTTCCTTTGGGTCAAAATATATTACAGTCAAAAGTATTTTTAAATAGTAGTCTTTATATTTTCTCCTTAACCACTTAGCATAGCACCCAGGAATTGGTTTTGGCCGTGTAGGAATTTTGCTGCAAATTGATATTTTCTTAGCCAAGCCTCTTTTCAGTTCTAAAGGGAAGCACTGTAGAGGCCTTTGTTCACCTCATGGCAATCGGAATTGACACTGACGACACTAATTGACTTCATGGAGTTATTGCTTTTTATTACACCCACTGTGTCTGTGTAAATATTTCTGTATATAACCTAATCACTTCTTAATATAATTGAATGGTAACATCTTGATTTGATAAAACAAATTTATTAAAATTGAGTTGGGCTGCTGGGTCTGGAACAAGATGGAGTAAATATAGTTTTTTCTGATTTTTTCCTCTAAATACATCTGAACACACTTGGAATTATTGACTGGGCAATTATAAAAGGACTCTGAGGCTAGAACAAAGCCATAGGCTGGTGACATTTGATTATGTTGCATACCCATCACCCAAAGTCAAATGGTCTTCCGTCACCTTCTAGCTGGTTTTCTTTGTGCCCCTCCCCTCTCCCACCCCCTCCCTCACCACTCTTCCCCTCCCCTTAGTAACCACCACACTCTTGTCCATGTTCCTGAGTCTCATTTTTATGTCCCACCTATGTATGGAATTATATAGTTCTTAGTTTTTTCTGATTTACTTATTTCACTCCGTATAATGTTATCAAGGTCCATCCATGTTTTTGTAAATGATCCGATGTCATCATTTCTTATGGCTGAGTAGTATTCCACAGTATATATGTACCACACCTTCTTTATCCAGTCATCTATTGAAAGGATTTTTGGTTGTTTCCATGTCTTAGCCACTGTGGACAATGCTGCAATGAACACGGGACTTCATGTGTCTTTACGTACCAGTGTGTTTGAGTTTGGGGGTATATACCCAGTGGAGGGATTGCTGGGTCATGTGATAGTTCTATTTTTAATTTTTTGAGGAACCACCATACTTTCTTCCATAATGGTTGTACTACTTTATATTCCCACCAACAGTGGATGAGGGTTCCTTTTTCTCCACAGCCTCTCCAACACTTGTTATTACCTGTCTTATTGATAATAGCTAATCTAACAGGTGTGAGGTGGTATCTTATTGTCTTGATTTGCATTTCTCTAATAGCTAATAAAAATGAGCATCTTTTCATATATCTGTTGGCCATTTGTATTTCTTCCTGGAAGAAGTGTCTGTTCATGTCCTCTTTCCATTTTTTTATTGGATTGTTTGCTTGTTTGTTGTGGAGTTTTATGAGTTCTTTGTATATTTTGGATATTAGGCCCTTATCTGTGCTGTTATTTGAAAATATCAAGGAGAAGGTTTTTATAAAAGTTTTAAGTAAGATCAACAGTCTTCTAACATAACCAAAGTGTTCAATGATAATAGAAATCATTCATCATATCAAGAACCGGGAAAACCACATTTTTTTTTTTTTTTTTTTTAGTGAGAAAGATAGAGAGACAGAGAGAGGGATAGATAGTCAGGAAGGGAGAGAGATGAAAAGCATAAATTCTTCGTTGCGGCGCCTTAGTTGTTCATTGATTGCTTTCTCATATGTGCCTTGACTGGGGGGTTCCAGCAGAGCGATTGAACCCTTGCTCAAGCCAGTGACCTTGGGCTCAAGCCAGAAACCTTGGTGTTTTGAACCTGGGTCCTCAGCATCTCAGCCCTGCACTCTATCAACTGTGCCACCACCTGGTCAGGTGGAAAACCACAATTTGAATGTGAAAAGCAACCAACTGATGCCAATACTGAAATCAATCAGATGCTGCAATTTATGACCAGGTTTTTAAAGCAACCATCTTAATTGCTTCAACAATCAATTACAAAGTCTCTCGAAGCAAGTGAAAAAGTAGGAAATGTCAGTAAAGAAAGAAAAATTGTAAGAAAGAATCAATGGAAATTATAGAATTGAAAAAAATCTCATAATTGAAATAATTCACTGAATATACTCAGTAGTGGACTGGAGATGACCAAGGATAGAATCAGTGAATTTGAAGACAGAACAATAGAATTTACTCAATCTGAACAACAGAAAAAAAAAATAGATTGAAAAGAAATGAACAGAGCCTCAGAGATCTCTGGTTGGACATTAACAAAAAAGCTAACTAACATTTGTACCATCAGAATTCCAGAAGGAGACAAGGAACTCAGTGGTGCTGAAAGAGTATTTGAAGAGAAAATGGCTGGAAACTTCCTAAATTTGGTGAATGAGTGAAACTTACATATTCAAGAAGTCAGTGAACCCAAAAGAGGATAAACAATCTACACCAACTTTTGAAATCTACCAATTTCAAAAAAATTAGTTGACATATAATATACTAGTTTTAGGTGTACAATATAGTGATTTGACATTTACAGTCCTCATGCTGTGAAACACATTAAGTCTAGTAGCCATCTGTCACCATACAAAGTTATCATGATAATAGTGACTATACTGTGTATATGATATATAGTAATACCTAAAACTACCAATTAGAAACCATATAATGATATACTAAAAACACTATAAACAAATAATAAAAATATATCCCAGGCCAGTTGGCTCAGTGGTAGAGCATCGGCCCAGCATGTGGATATATTGGGTTCGATTCCTGACCAGGGCACACAGGACAAGTGCCCATTTGCTTCTCCACTTTTTCCCCCTCTCCTTTCTCTCTCTCTCTCTCTCTTCCCCTCCTGCAGACAAGACTTTATTGGAGCAAAAGTTGGCCTCGGGCACTGAGAATGGCTCCATGGCCTCTGTGTCAGGTGGCAGGATAGCTACAATTGCAACAAAGCAATGCCCAGATGGGCAGAGCATTGCCCCCTAGTGGGAATGCCAAGTGGATCCCGGTCAGGCACATACGGGAGTCTGTCTCTCTGCCTCCCCGCTTCTCACTTCAGAAAAAGAAAAAAATTAAAAGAATGTTCAAAAGAATTAAAAATAGGGACTTGAACAGATATTTGTACTCTAATGTTCACAGCATTATTCATAATGTCCAAAAGATGGGACCAACCCAAGTGTCCATCAGTGGATGAATAGATAAACAAAATATGGGATATACATTCACTGTTGGTCATGTGGAAAATTATACATTAATTAATAAATAGTAATACAAGAATCAACTCTCTGTTTTGCATATTCACAACTGTAAACCCACTTTTGCCCAACTCTGTATGTGTAACCACAATAAAAAAGAATGTGGTTAGTATATGCAGTTCCTACAGCCCACTGGCAAGGGCTGGTAAGGGGGAAGAAACAGATAAGTTATTACCATTCTTTACTGGCCTGTAGAGAGGATCTGAACTCCAGGGAGGTCTCCTGAGCAGTCTGTGTTTATTGGAGCCTTAAGCAATTAAGAAAAGGCATGGAAAGAAAAGCTATGTTCTGTCTCACCAGGCGGTGGTGCAGTGGATAGAGTATTGGACTAGAACGCGGAAGACCCTGGTTCAAAACCCCGAGGTCGCCGACTTGAGAGCGGGTTCACCAGCTTGAGGTTGGGGTTGCTGGCTTGAGTGTGGGATTATAGACATGACCTCATGGTCTCTGCCAGGCTTGAAGCCCAAGGTCACTGGCTTGAAACCCAAGGTCGCGGGCTTGAGCCCAAGGTCGCTGGCTTGAGCAAGGGGCATTTGCTCTGCTGTAGCCCCCTGGTCAAGGCACATAGGAAAAAGCAATCAATGAACAACTAAGGAGACTAAGGAACCACAGCGAAGAATTGATGCTTCTCATCTCTCTCCCTTACTGTCTGTCTCTATATGTTTCTCTCTCTGTCTTTCTCTCTGAGTCACACACACACACACACACACACACACACACACACACACACACACACACAGCTACTTTCTCAATTGTCAGACTTGAGGGTCTTTAAGTAGAAGTTCAGTTCTCAACAACAAAATTGGATGAACTTGATGCAATCCTGTGAGTGGGGAGAGGTTTGCACCACTTATTCCCCCTCCTGTTTTTAGATACAAATCTGATTATCGGCTGTGGAGTGAAAAAGTAGATTACTGATCTAGAGAAGAAAGGGCTCAGTATTTCAAGCCAGGGCTACTGGAAACCTCCTGTTGACTTTATCTGACTTCAATCCCTTTGTGCTCATTAATTCATTAAGTCTATGTCCTTGAGCCATCTGCCATCTCAGTAAAGTGAAGTGCTCAGGCTTCACTGCACCATGAGGTCATTGTGTCACACCCTAAGTGACTGGGGACACTGGAGAAGTGTCCTAATGCAGGAGGTACATTTCTTCACCAAGACCAGATTCCCAGGACCCCTTTGGCTGCACAAAGAAGGCTTTTGATCAGTTTTTGTCCCAGAAGTTTGGGTTGTCAAAAGATTAATTTGGCCTTGACTTGCTAAATAAAAGAGAGAGTGTTAATATAACTTGTGAGGCATTACATATACTGTTTTCAAGAAAAGAGCCTTTATAAAAAATATTTACTGCACATTATGCATATGTTTATGTTGAACTATTAAATGTGTCATTTAAGTTCTTAGACATCACTTACAGTTTTAATATATCCAGGAGTGTTGAATCCCATGCAATTTGTATCAAAGGAGGCATCTAATACTGTGCATCGCTAGCTGGGAGACCATTCATTCATTCATTCATTCATTCTGCATTTAATCAGTTAGTATGTGCAAGGCTCTCTGCTCTGCCTTGAATTCAGAAATACAAGCACTCTTCCTATCATCCTTACTGCCATCAATATGCCAGAAGCAGTGGCTAGCTGGTGCAGCCTTTGTAGGATGCCTTACAGCGCACAGCAGCTGCGGTTCTCTAGCAAAGCCTAGGGTGGCTTTGCTCACTGCCCAGGAATTTAGAGAACAAGGTGACAAGGTATTGGTGTTTGGTGTGTAATGTCCTCTTTTCTTTTAATCATAGAAATAAAGGGTTTTATTAATTTTCCACATCACCACGCATTTTCTCCTAAACATCCCCTGAAAGTGGGTGGGCTCCCTGCACAGTGGAGCCTGGCATACAGATACACATTGCCTGCTCAAATCTCCAACACTGGGGACCTCACGTGCCAGGAAGGGAAGGCATCTCATTCACCCTTCAAGGTCCTAACAGTCTTTCCTCCTGCGAGGAGCCTTCCTCCACCCTCTCAGGCAGTCCTGGTCTCTCCCACCTCTTTCCTAAAATATCCACTGTGCAGGCTCGTGCCCTACAGTTTTACACAGTCTCATTTCCACAACTGGATGTGGGCTCTGTGAGTTTCTCAAGCCGAGTGTCACACCTATTGGCCTTCTATGGCAATGCTTATCTTTTGGTCTTTTCTCTGTTCCCTTCCAAAAATTCATCAGTGCTTTTCTGTGTCTTCTCTTATAAGGGAAAGTGACATTCCCAAAACACAGTTGTCCTTATTACAACTAGGATTGGGTATTTTTAGGACTTGTGTCTTGTAATCTTAAGGAGCACTTCCTCTTTGCTTGTGGCCTTGAAACACCTAAGGAAAAGACAGACAAAGTCTGGCTAGAAAACATGGTTTTTTCTCTTTGAAAATAATAACAATAAAAAATTTGGTACATAGCTAACTATGTCATTGTGTATGTACACACAAACATGTATGTAAGTTATAAAGGTTAATAATAAAATGAATACCAATGGCACCAATACTCAACTTAATAATAAAACATAATCAATAATGTTGAAACTACCTTTGAATTTCTCCTTAATTTTATTCCTCAGCTTCCCATCTCTACCACAGCCAACCACTATTCTGAATTTTGTGTTTATCATGTCCTTACTTTTCTTTGTAATTTTAATATATAGGACTATATCATAAAACAATGTATTGTTTTGTTTTACATTTTTGGACTTTAGATAAATTACATCATGTAGCATGTTTTTCAGGTATGATTTTTTTTACTTAGCATTATATATTTTAGACTTAAATGTTGTTGTGGGTAGCTGTAGTTCATTTATTCTCACTGCTGCATCATATTCCACTATGTGACTATTCTGCAATGTTTTTCATTGTTCTCCTGTTGATGGACACTTTAGTTGTTTCCGTTTTTTTTCTCTTTCTTTTTATTAACATTGCTGCTATATGATTCTTGTCCATGTCTTTTGGTGCAGATGTGCAAGAGTTTTTCTAAGGTAACACATTCTTGGTTTGATTTACTCTCAAATCTATTTCTTGCCCTTCTGCTGATCCGTTTGTATTGTAGAGGGCTGAGTCCTGTAGGCTGAGCGTTTCAGGCTTTTGGGTCAGCTGGGTTTGGTGAGTGGGAGGCACTGGGGGAGATGGGTGGGCACAAAGAAGAGAGAAGCCATGAGTTTCTTCCAGAATTTCTGGAAGTGACAGTGGCTGCATCTCTTCTTGGTTCTAGGTTCTGGACTGGCTACTGTGTTGTTAGCTTCTGCCAGGCGACTTGTCCACCTGTTTCCTATAATATTGCTTCCTCCCTATGTCCCCCTTGCCTAAAAGTCATCAAATGCTTTCTATAAAGGCCCAGACAGTACATATTTTAGGTTTTGCAGGCTCTGGGGTCTCTGTTGGAACTACTCGACTCTGTGAATGATGTGGCTGTGTTCTAGTAAAACTTTATTTCTACAAACCGAAAAAACATGAGACTGTTTGATCATTATTCTATAAATGTCTGAGGCTCAGTTTATTGTTTTTGAGTTTTAGTCTTTCTGTTTTTAAGATTGGATAATTTTTATTGATCTGTCTTCAAGTTAGCTAACATTTTCTTCTTCTATTAAGGCTATCCAGTGAACTTCTCATTTCAGTTATTGTTCTTTTCAATTCTACAATTTCTATTTGTATTTCTTTAAAATTTTTGTTTTATTGCTTAGATTTTCTAACTGTTCATTCAGTGAGACCATCTTGGAACATACTTACAGCTGCTTAAAGTTGTCTGCTAAATCCAACGTCTGTGCCATCTCAGGGTCACATGTTCCTGTTGTTTGCATGCCTAATACTTTTGAATTGTATACTGGAAATTATTGCTGATACATTGTGGAGACCCTGGATTTTGGTACCTTGATCTGAAATTTTTGTTCTAGCAGGTAGTTTAATTACTGGTAGGTCACCTTGAATTTGTAAGGAATTAGTTTCATTCTTTGTTAGGATAGATCTGTGAAAAGTCCGTATCATGTCAAGCCCACACCCAACACCTTGAACTTGGGAAGACTTAAACTCCAAAATTATGTATCCCCTGCAGATCTTGTCATGTCTGCTAAGCCATCTTTTCCTTATTATTGTTTATATAGGACACAAATCTTTTGTTCCTTGGATATGTTGCAAATATATCCTCTCAGTTTATGACTTGGCTTTTCATTTTCTCTATGATAGCTCGGTGACAGAAGTTATTAATTTTAGTGTGGTAAAATTTTTACATTTTTTTAAAGGTTAGCACTTTTTAATCTTCTTTAGGAAATCTTTCCCTACTCCAACATCATAAAGATGATTTCTTCTAAAAGTTTAGTTTGCCTTTCCCAGTTAAATCTTTAAAATATCTGGAATTAATTTTTATATACCTGGTGTGAAGGTAAGAATTCAATTTAATTTTCTCATGTGGATAATCAATTGTCTCAGCACCATTTATAGTTCATGTCCCCCCTGGTGATACATGGTGTCACTTTGAGATATATTACATTTCCACATGTGCATGCCACTGTTTCAGGTTGTCCTTATTCTGTTTCCCCAGTTGCTTTGTCAATCTATGTGCCAATCAACATTATCTTCATCACTATTGCTTTCTAAGTCTGATGCCTGGTGAGAAATTCTCTTCGTATTATTATTCTCTTTGAGGAGTGTTTTGTCTGTACTTTGACTTTTGTTCTTTCATATCTATTTTACAATCAGCTTGTCAAATTCCTATTTATTAGGGACTTACTATGTTTTCAAGCTAAAGAAGAGTTTAGAATATCTGACATGTTTGCTTGTTTGTTTGTTTATAATGAGCTTACATTCAAATTGCAGAGAGGACTAGCAGACATGACCATGAGCAGCATAAGAAGGTACATGAAGTGAAGACTTGTGTGGAATACATTAGACATATAGGAGAAACCTAGAAGAGAATTGGATAAGGAAGGTGGAAGAGGTTAGAGAGATCTCAGAAAGGGTGGTAGGCCTTGAAGGGAGAGAAGAAGAGGAGGAGGAGGAAGAGAGGTATGCTTAAAGTTGATAGAAATAAAACTTATTTGAGTGTTAATGCACTCCAGTTTACAAAGTGCTTTTGCATACATGATCACATTTGGTTCTCAGAGAATATTATTGGGTAGGACAGGTAATAGTCTTACTTTAGGGGATATACAGGTAAAGGGTTTTGCCCAAGTATTCAGTTTGTAAGGGCTAAGTGGGAACTTCAAACCACATCTTCTGCTTTTAGACCAAAATTCTTCTCACTGCATCTTCTTATCTCTCCATATACAGGAAGGGTTTCTGAAGAAAACTGGGAGGCCTGGAGCTGAGGCCTGTGTTATACTCATGCTTTCTCCCTCACCCAGAGCATGGCAGAAATCAGGGCAAGCTGTTTGATCTGAGACCCTGCATAATGTTTTTAGCCTCTAGACCCACTCAGCTATGGGGCCTGAAGAGATTAGAGGGAGAAAATAAAATGAAAGTGGCAGATAAGAATCACATAGCCTCAAAAAGATTTTACATACCTCTTAGAAATTAAATTTAATATGGAATCAGTTGTGTTAAGACAATGGCTCTATTATAAGAGGCTTGTTTTTTCTTTAAAAACATCACAAAGTAATTATGTATTTTTTATCGGGCCAAATTTGGAGTTTCTGTAATTTGCACTGAGCGTACAGTTGGCACAATGTTGTTTTGAGTGCAGGACTAGGTCTCCAATGCAAAACAGTTGAAGATGACAAAGTTGATTCTCATTTCCGGCACTTTTCCTTCCTTCATCTCTCCCAACTCAACAGTTGAGTTCACCTCGTACCTAGTGTTCTTTTGATGACTCGCCCCCACTTCCAAGGAACACCAGTGCTCAGGTTTGAAAGTGGACGGATTCATGCTGATTGATACATTATTTTGATATCTTTCAGGAGCATCTTCGTTTAATGGAAGCAAAGCTTTAAGGTGAAAGGATGGCACAGTGGACTTTCCAGCAGTCACCGCAGTTGGGTGGGAGGGAGGAGAAAGACAATTTTAGTTTTATCACACCAAATTAGCAAGCATTTATCGACTACCTACAAAATGCAAACCAGCAAACTTCTACTGAACGCCTATAATCAGGTTTCACTATGGGAAATATGGTTTAATCTCAAGAAATTTGGAATTCTTAATTTAGGGTCTGTAGCTATTCCATGAACTACTTGAAATTCATGCAGTGTTTTATATATATAACATACTGGTGTGCGGGAAAGGCCCAGACCATTTAGCTGAATCTCAGAGGAGTCTATAGCCCCCCGCACCCCGCGCCTACAGACTGGAGGACTATGGTAGGGGAGGCTCATTTTCTCCTCAAACAGTGATGTTAGGTCAGGTTTTGGAACTGCCACTCAAGGCTGGATCCAGGTTTGTCACTGTTGCAGGTTAGGTTGGGAAGCAGACCCTTCAACTGAAATGATCATTCAGGAAGTTTATTAAGGAATGCTTTTGGGCTTAACACACTTGCACAGGGGAACAGAAGAGAGCGGGGTTGAGCAGAGGGAGAAGCGGAGTTTTGATGCCATCTCAGAGGACCCCGCAGATGATCACACTGAGCCCCGATGCTGGTGTGCTGAGCAGGTCGAGGGACCTGGCCTCTACACCTCATGTGGCTCAGTCACTGGATGTGGACTGCCCGTTTGGGAAGTGTTACCTTGGTTGACGTGGCTATCTTCATCTAAGGCTGTCCCACGGCTAGGGCTGGGGTGGGAACTGACAGCTGAGGGCTTTCTGCTGGCGGACCTCTGAGCAGTGGGATTCCTTCCTCACAAGATCTACTCTCTGGTGTAAGTTCTGGGAGAAGCTCCACCAGGATTGCAAATGGCACATCCTCCTGGGGAAACTGATTTTACTGACCTGGCCGTAAATCTTGGTAGGCTTTATCTCCCACCCTCCGGAGAGCAGATGTCTTAACAAGTTCTCCATCAGGTCCTGTTAGCATAATCGCCATCAATATAGAGATTCAGTGTGATACTCCATGGAGTTCTCAGCCAGACCACCAGGTTAATATAGCTCTGGGCAAGACTATAAATGTATACTGTATATAAGACTATAAATGCATGCTGTTATTTTGTTGTAAGTGAATGTGATCTGTTTCCAATTATCTTTTCTCTGAGAGACAGAAAAGAATGCAATTTCCAGCTCATACCACATACCTGACCACCTTAACCTATTCTATCAAACACAGTATCTGACACAGCAGCTGCAACTGGGGATGCTATTTGGTTGAATTTGCAGTAGTCTGCTTTCATCCTCCAGGATTTGTCTTATTTTTTGCAGGGACCAGACTGGTCGATTAAATGAAGACACGATGGGGACCATTCTCTTCATCCTTTAGGTCTTAAGGGTGGTGCAAATTTTTGCCAGTTACCCTGGACTCAATATTGATTTGGATTTACTATCTGGGCTTGGTGCTGTTTTAGGTCTCTGAAAATTCATGTCAGTTTGGAACCCGTGTCCAACAGATCTTTTGGGTAGTCCCCTTTCCCCACATGTAGTCACTTGGGTAATGGCTATAGCTCATTTGAGGAGAAAATATGGGGAAAAATTGCTGTGTCCACTTGCTGTGATGTTACAGGATCCTTCCATTTGGGAATCTGGATTCTCCTCCAGTCAATTATTTCTGTGTCTAGAAACTGGCTCAGGTTCAGAAACTGGGCAAAGGACCATGACATTTTATTGGGGCAATAGCCTTTAGCCTGATTATCTATCCTTGATTTCTTTTGATTCTCATAGTTTGAGTAATGCCATGTTGGCTTGCCACTTACTTTCCCCCTAGGAATCCTGTGTTCTATTTATTGTTTCCAAAGCTGTATGTCTCAGGCCTCTTGATTTCCCCTCTGACCTTGCTACTTTCTGTGATAATTACATCCCCCTGTCTTCTGATAGATAAGCATTGTCACCTGGACTCCTTTGGGTGGGGGCAGTTTAGGATGTGGGGATGGGTCCTATCACCCTCATCTTCATTGCTATCATGATTCTATTTTCTAATGGCAACTCTACCATCATCAGCCCTGGGCCTTAGAGGGCAGCAGCTGCCATTGAAGTTCTTAGCTTTGGTAAGTGGTACACCCTCTGTAGGTTTTTTCTAAACTTGAATGGTATATCCATGCTAGTACCACCGACCCTAGCCTTTTAATCCTTCTCATCATCTGCCACGGCAGTCCTGGTATTTCTACTTCACTTTGTATAACCTGTTGCTTTTTCTGGGCTTCTAGGAGTCATCCTACTAATGCATTTGCACCACCTCCTGGAATCCTTGTCAGAGTGTGATATCATGTATGCCAGGAGAGTGCTCCCAAAGTCATGAACTATTCATTATTCAAGCCGAGGGTTTGCCCTCGTGATGCAGAACCCCCAGGACCGGGGCTGTGTGTGCCATCCTCACCCCTGTGCTGCATGCTGAAGTGATTCCGAAGGTCCTCTGTGGTGTGGTCTCCTTCCTCCTGAACGGAGCACAGGCCCAGATCCTCTTCTCTCCCTTTCCTACCAGCTGCCTGCACTTATAGAGCATTCACTATTTACAATTACATGGCTGGATTATGTTGTGACCAAAAGGGGAGTTGAGGGTGAATCCTGAGGGGAACACATGCTGTTCTGCTGGGAGAAGCCTCCGCATCATCTGCAAGCAAAGGAGGGTGCTGGCCCCCAACAGGGAGGACTGGCCACTTCTGCAGGCTCAGAAGTTTTGGGGAAAATTAGGTATTTAACATTTTCAGGTGGATCAACCCCAATGTTTCCATCCCATGTGTCATGCTTCTGTTCTTTCCCAACCAGATCTCTGCCCTTGGCCTGGCAAATGCATGTTGGTGGGGTGTTTAATCTAGTTGGGAGCTGAGCTGCTTTTATTATTAAGCCCTAGGACTGATCTCAGCTTTTTCTGCTCGCCCACCACAGGTGGTAAAAGCCTCTTCATATTCTGTGAAAGAGGCCATCTGCCTTTCATGCTTAGCTTTTAATTGGTGATTAATTGCTCTCAGCTTTTCAGTGTCAAATGTATTTAGCAATAGCCACCCAATTTCATTATCCTTATTATTCCCCTTTTGCCTATATTTCCTTTTTATTAATAAAATTTATTGGGATGACATTGATTTGCAAAACCATACAAGTTTCACGTGTACAAGTCAATAAAACACCATCTGCACACTGCATTGTGTGCCCTCCGCCCCAAGCAAATTCTCTATTCATTTCCATTTCCCCTTTGCCCACCTCTACCTACCCTCACCTGCCTTTCCCTCTGGCTGTCACCACACTGTTGTCTGTCTGTGTGTTATGTACATGTGTTTGTTGGCTAATCACTTTTACCTTCTTTCATTCAGTCCCCCACTCCCTTCCCTCTGACAGCTGTCAGTCTATTCCATGTGTCCATGCCTCTGTTTCAATTTTGTCCACTTATATTTCTTCAACGCATCACACATCACACCAGCCACTGCTTTTATTTCCAACAGTATACCACCCTTGGTCACAGGTAAACATTGTAACAATTGCACTGTGACCTTGTGCTGCCTAATACCATATAGGAATGGGATCCTCATTGCCATTTGGTAATCCACGTCCAAAACACCTAACCTCAGCTGTGTGTTCTCCTACTATGCCAGGTACTAATTTGAAGATTATTATGCCAGAGACTTTTTAGGAGTTGCTCTTAGAGTCAAAACCTGTGGAACAGAAGGAAAGTTGAAGTGCAATGCAGTCCCAGTGAAGCCCCCTGCTGATCCCAGAGGGAGTTCAGAAGCAAGGATGGCATGACTCTTTAACATTGTCCCGACTTGGGGCACTCAGGCTTTGAACCTCCATGTCAAAGAGTTATTGAGTGTAATATGCCCTGGTAAGGGGTAATGACCTTGGCAATGTGCTGTCTTCCACCAGGGCAATGTGTGTATGGGTGACAGCTGAGAGCTTTTTGCTAGCAGTGCTGCTACAGCTGGGAGCGATTCATCCCAAAGGGAGCCGGATGGAGTCCCAGCACTCACTCTGATAGTTAGGATTTCTAAAATCCTCATTGTGACATCTCCTGATCTCATCTACCTCTGTTGATGACATAGATATGATAGTCTTAAAAGTAAAGAACAAACAGTAGTCTTGAAGACTGAGTTCTCTGTAAGGTTAGGCAAGCCAAGTAAGAAGAGCAGGATCTGACCCTGTGGGCTTGAGCAAACATTTCCTTCTCTGTAAACTAGAATGTCAACCCTGCCCTGCTTGCCTTCTGTTGATTGAGGATCTCATTAGACATTAGACAATTCATTTGAACATGATCCCTGATTTTTTTTTTTTTTTTTACAGGGACAATGAGAGAGTCAGAGAGAGGGATAGACAGGGACAGATAGACAGGAATGGAGAGAGATGAGAAGCATCAATCATCAGTTTTTTGTTGCAACACCTTAGTTGTTCATTGATTATTTTATCATATGTGCCTTGACCGTGGGCCTTCAGCAGACCGAGTAACCCCTTGCTCAAGTCAGCGACCTTGGGTCCAAGCTGGTGAGCCCGTGCTCAAGCTGGTGACCTTGGGGTCTCAAACCTGGGTCTTTTGCCTCCCAGTCAGACACTCTATCCACTGTGCCACCAACTGGTCAGGCTGATCCCTGATTTTAAAGCTTCAGCCAAACTAGCAGTTTCCTGTGCACAGTAGGACCTGTTACAAGTGATAGGTGGTGGAAGGATTCCCTTTACTTGAAGAATTTCCCTTCATTTTAAAAGTTTATTTTACTGGAAATTTTTTCAGAGTGCTAGATCCTTGAGAAAGAAAGCATTTTAAGTTGCTATACTCATTCACACCCAAATGGGAAGAGAAGGGTCCCAGAAAATCCCCCTTATCTGCGATTTCACTTTCCGCACCTTCTGTTACCCAAGGTCAACCATTGTCCAAAAATATTAAATGGAAAATTCCAGAAATAAACAATTCATAAGTTAAAACTTATGCACCATTCTAAGTGTCATGATGAAAACTCGTGCTGTCCCTTTCTGTCCTGCCTGGGATGTAAATCATCCCTTTGTTCAACGTATTTATTCTATATATGCTGCACACATGGTAGTCACTTAGTAGCCATCTGGGTTATCAGATCAGTTATGAGAGAGAGAGAGGTGCTACATTAGCATAACTTTTATTACAATATGTTGTTATAGTTCTATTTTATTAGTTATTGTTGTGAATCTCTTACTGTGCCTAATTTATAAATAAAACTTTATCATAGGTAAGTACACATTAAAAAAATCCACAGTATGTATAGGGTTTGGTATTATCTGCAGTTTCAGGCACCCACTGGGTGTCTTGGAATGTGTTCCCCATGGATAAGTGGGGACTACTCTATGTGGGAGTGTTGAACATATGCAGACCTGCCGTAGCCCTTCTGAAACACTTGCATTGCAGGCTCAGTTAGCTAGGAGGAGCAGGCTGTCGCTCTCTGGTTTGCTCTAATGGGAAGCTTAAAGTTCTTCTGCAGCAATAAAGGGGCTTGCTTATTTTTCTAGTTAGAATCTAAATCACCGATGTGTTGTTCAAGTCTACTGAATTCCACAGAAACCCAGCATCCTGCAGGGGTCTCCAAACCCTAACACTCCTGGCACTGTGCTGGGACTGGCACTGTGCACTGTCTTTGGTAGAAATTGAGTGGGCAAAGCGGACTGATAAAATACAGTTTCTAACTTTACCTCATTCATCATTTCTGGCGTTTCAGATGATAGCTACTGCACTTCACTCAATCAGCCCTCAACTCCTGGCAGGAGGTAATGATGACACCTGTTTTGGACGGAGTGGATAATGAAGCGCCTGCTCACAAAGCGCCTGCTCACAATGCGCCTGCTCACAATGTTACTCTCTGCTTGCAGAGCCCAACTAGAATGCAGCCTGTGTTTGTTCAAGTCCACTGAGAAGCAGGCTTCAAGATGCCTTTAGACATGCAAGAGCTTCCTTGGGGGAGGACAAAAGGAGAAGGCAGGCAATGTGATGCAGGTCTGACATCTGAGGAGGGAGAAAGGGAGGGAAGCAGGGTTTGGTAAGAAGAGTCTTGGATTGCAGCAGAGGTCCAGAAGAAGTTCAACCAGGCCAATGGGGACTCCTCAAGCCAGTTATACCTTGGAGGAGTCCAATGTGTTGCTGAAACGAACCTACCGCAGTTTCCCCACTGTGCTTAACCATGGCCTGGGACTGTCAGTCAGTTGCATACCCCACAGCAGGAGATCTGAGCGGTGCATGCTCATGCTGCGAGTGTTCCCCTCTTGAACAGCACAAGTCTTCTCTACACAGCTCAGGGAGCCACTTCTCCACAGTTCCCATCAGTCTCTCTTTTTTAGGGGAAATCAAGAAGGTTAATGGGATGAGCAATGGCCCATTGTTGTGGTTGGTCTCAGAACGACAACTAAGGTTCATCCTTTCTCTTCTTCACCATCCATTCTAAATGCCCTTTACCCTCAGCCATCATCTTAGCAGTTCATGGCAATTTACTGGTTGTGTGACCCAAACCCTCACCTCAACAGGGCTGAGACCTTGGTATCACCCTTCTCAGGTTGGTGTTGCTATACATATCTGTTTAAGTTCCAAGGCAAGGGAGTGCCATCAGGTACTACCCACTACCCTTCCAGGCCCCTGAGTAAAGGGCCAGCCACTGGCCACAGCTCCAGAATCTTTACCTATTCCCACTTCAGGCCACTTCTACACACATGCTTGGCCAAGAGCACTGTGCGTAATTCCACCCATTGGGAAGATTTTCCTTCTCTGCTGTCTTTCAATGCCAAGTCTGAAAATGGCTGTAATGCAGCGGTTGTCAATTTTCAGCTTATATCTGCATACAGCTTGTGCCCAAATTAAAAAAAAATTGAGATATAATTCACATCATACAGATTTGTAAGCCAAACTTAAGCCTTTTCCTGCTCTTTCAGCTGGTTGTGTGTGACCAGAGGTGCAAGCTGGGAGAGAGGCACAGGCACACCTGTGGTAGGTGATCTAGGTCTGGGCTCCCTATTCCTGTAGCTTTCCTGTACCCTTTGTTCCTGCTTGGGCTCAATTGCAGATGTACCATTTCATCTCTTTATGCCTTGGAAAGGCCAACAGAATCCAGCTCTTCGTGGACAGATGTATGATCACTCAGTTACCCCAGGGTCAAACATTCTGTCTATCAGGGTCCAGCAACACATCAAAACTGTTTTTTTCAGCATAAAATCCTCCACTGAAGATGGCTTGGCCTTGCTCCAGAATCTCAGGCACCGCATTGTGATTCTCTCCCTGGGGCTTGTCATAGGCCCACTATGTATCTTTTGTCCACCACTAATACCCCCTCCATGGTAAGATCTGCTGGATTGTGTGGCCCAAGTAGCAGTAAGGTCTGCTGTACCTGCCGTATAGCCCTTTCCTACTTTGGGCGCCACCCAGAGCTGGCAGCCTTCTACGTCATCTGGTACAGACAGGAGCAGTATTTCTAGGTATGGAATGTGTTGTCTCCAGAACTCGAAGAGGTCTACCAGCCACTGTGTATCTTTTTCTGTGGTAGGGAGTGCAAAACACAGCAATCTGTCTTTTACTTTGGAAGGTATACTCTGGCATGATCCTGACCACGGACCCCTTCCAACTTCATTGAAGCGGCAGGTCCCTGATGTTTCATAGCTCTTATCTTCCGCCCCTTGTAGCACGTGTTTGCCAAGGCCTTCAGCGGACAAGCTACCTTTAGCTCATGCTGTCATTTGTGGAATAGATCATTGTGATGTTCTGTGGGATGTCCAGGTGGCCAGATCTTTTTGGACTGTATCATGACAGAGGGCAGGAGGATTAACCTAACCTTGAGATAATATTGTAAAGGAATATTGTCATTGCTCCTGTGTGAATGCAGAATGGAAAAGAATGTATTTGCCAAATCAGTGGTCACATATCCTGTTCTTGAGACCTTGTTGGTCTGCTCTAGCATTAATATTATGCCCAGCACAGCAGGACTACTATTGGCTTGAGCTTTAGTCTACAGGCATCCTCTAGGATCCATGAAGTTTCTGCAAAGGTTGTGTGCAAAGGCCAGACGCTGAATCAAATGGAAATATGATAGGGGTTGCATACTATCGGTCTTTAATGATGGCGTGAATCTCTACCACCACCCCTTCACCCAAGTGATGCTGTCTTTGATTTACTATCTTGCCTCGTGGTGGCTCAGTTTCAGAGTTACTGCTTTGGTCTTCTCCACTATGATAGTTCTTACCTAACAGGACAAGGACTCAATGTGGGGCTTATTCCAATTATATCAATTCCAATTATACATTCAGGGACTTGGGGGATGATCACTGGGTAGAGCTCATTGTGAGCCAGGCTCTATTACATAGTCCCACCTAAGATGAGAACAGAAAGGCCATGGTGATGCTTTGGGTCTGTAGGTATCAATGTTAGTTCAGAATCTGTATCCAATAGTTCTCAAAAAGTCTAGAAATTTTTATATCCCTTTATCAATGAGTAAATGGTTCTAGGTCCTTTGGAGAAGGAGTAGGCCCCTGAGTAAAGGGCCAGCCACTGACCACAGCTCCAGAATCTTTAACTATTCCCACTTCAGGCCACTTCTACACACATGCTTGTAGTATGTACTGCTATTTTGTTATGGGTCCAAGGGACCTGGTCACCTCACCCCTTTTAGGCAGGGAATTTCAAATCTAAAAATTGCCTTGGGTCTGGAAATTGAGAAGGGAAAGTAACTTTTTTGGGGGAAACTACACTCAACCTCTTGTTCCTCTATTCTTGTTCCTCCTTTCTCTTGTTTATAGAAGTTAAATTAAGTAGCGCTTTTGATGACTGCCTATTTTACCTCTAAGAATGCTATGCTGTATTATACATCTCCAAACTCTCTGTGTCAAGGCAATCACCCTTGATAGTGCCCCTCGCCTCTGTCACTTTAAGTCCCTTCATCCCCATTGATATTAATGATCCTAGTTCTGTGATTACCTTTCCTGTCATGAGCTCTGGCTTCCAGAGGAGAGCCACCACTCAATTTCTTAGTGATGCCAGGTGGCTAGGGAGTCTTTGAGCCATCACTGCCTGTTTGAAGAGTTTGTGTCTTGCTGGAATGAGCCTGCCTTAGTACCCCTGCTATGCTCAGTCATTGGTTGGGAGCAGCTAGTGGAAGCTTGGCATATATGTAGCAGCAAATCTAGAGAAGGAGCAGCTGGGGCTGCCAGTCAGTTATGCTCTCTGCAGCAGGGCGCCTGAGCCGAGTCTTCCTGGCTTCTGCACTGCCTCTCTCAGGGAGGCACCCAAGAGTGAAGAAGGCCACTAGCTCATCACATGGAACAGTAAGAAACAATTGCACCAAAGTCAGTAAGCATAGTTTCTGTTGGTGTTTGTTTATTTCTGTAAAATATTTCTGGAAACCTTACTTTCAACCACTAATTCTTCTATGCACCCAGAATTAAAAAATTTTGACATATAATTCATGTAACATAAAATTTACTCTTTAAAGTATACAATTCACTGGTTTTTTACTATATTCACAGAGTTGTGCAAGCATCATCATTATCTAATTTCAGCTTATTTTCACCACCCCAAAAGGAACCCCATACCCATTAGCAGTGACTTTCCCTCTTCCCTCCCATCTTGTTCCTGGGAATCACTAACCTACTTTTTATCTCCATGGACTTGCCTATTTTGGACATTTTATAAAAATGGAATCATATAATATATGGCTCTTGTATATAGCTTCCTTCACTGAGCATAATATTTTCAAGGATCATCCATATTGTAGTATGTATTGATGCTTTGTTTCATTTTATGGTTACATAATATTTCATTGGATGGATACACCACATTTGGTTTATCCATTTGCCAGTTGATGGACGTGTGGGCTATTTCCACTTTTTGGCAATTGTGAATAATGCTACTCTGAATATTTGTGTACACATTTTTATGTGAATGTATGTTTTCAGGTCTCTTGGATATAAGAATTGATTGCTGGGTCAGAGGGTCGCACTTTTTGAAATACTGCCAAACTGTTTTCTAAAGTGTGTGCCCAATATTTTTATATGCATTTTAGAAGACACCAAAGTGAGAATAATCCCTCATTCCAAAGACTTTACAATTTACTGTAGACAAGGAGATCAGATTAACATGCATACATGAAAGTATAAATATAATTTAAGAACCAAACCACTATGTTAACTCTAAATTAAAAGTGGATCTACAGTCATACATTCTTAATGCTGGAAGGGAAGAGAAGAGGAGAGGATGACGGCTGCATTAGATAGGTCTATGTCACTCAAAGCCCACCTTTCTACAATCCTCTTCACCAAGACCAGGACAGGACTATGTGAGACAAAGAAGTAGCAACTGCTTGAAACTCTGGAAAGCCTGTCCTGTCTCAAGGACATTTTCTGCTTTCTTTGGCTTACATTATACTTTATGATAAGAATCTGATGTGATGGACATAGTTTAAATCTACGTTTTAGGTATTTTCTCTAAAAGCGGACCTAAATTTGAGTAGAACTATACACATTCACTGATCTAGTCTCCCTTGTGACATACAGTACAAATGTGTGACTGACTTGTAGGCATTATGGTTAAAATCCATAGTCAGGAGCAGAGGGAATGCAACTATACTGCTCACAAAAATTAGGGGGATATTTCAAAATGAATATGAATGATAAAAAAGAGAAGCATTTGATATTTTTTATTAAACAAGAACATCAGAAAAGCAAACGACAAGTCAAAGAAAGTTATTTGATTATGCAAATGAGATGCAAAACCAACTTTTATTTCATTGGTGGAAATTCACTATACCAAGGGTCGGGAACCTATGGCTTGCGAGCCAGATGTGGCTCTTTTGATGGCTATATCTGGCTTGCAGACAAATCTTTAATAAAAAAAATAATAACATTAAAAATATAAAACATTCTCATGTATTACAATCCATTCATTTCCTACCGCTCATGTTCATGGTTGTGGGTGGCTGGAGCCAATCACAGCTCTCCTCCTCGACAACACCAAATTTTTATTGGATAATGCATAATGTACATGGGTCATTGTGAGGTCAGGAAGTAAACTTCTCTCCTTTTAATTAAGTAGTCAGCTAACTAATTGCAGAAATCCTTTTGACGAAGAAGATGGCTAAAAAAAAAGATGAGGAGTATCGTACTTTTCAGCAGGAATGGACAGAGGAATTTGCCTTTGTGGAGAGAGCAGGTTCTGCAGTGTGTCTAATATGCAATGAGAAATTTGCATCGATGAAACGTTCAAATATAAAGCGGCACTTCAACACATGCCATACTACATCTGCATTGAAATATCCAGTGGGGGACAGCAGAAAGAAAGCATGTCAAGAGCTACTGTGCAGAGTGCAAGCTAGTCAGCAGCAACTTCGTGTTTGGACCCAACAAGGTGACTGGAATTTGGCTAGCTTTGCTGGTGCTTTAGCAATTGTGAGAAACGGAAAGCCATTCACAGATGGGGAGTATGCCAAAACATTCATGCTTGATGTTGCCAATGAACTTTTTGATGACTTTTTGGATAAAGACAAGATAATCAAACGAATAAAAGACATGCCTCTGTTGGCAAGAACTGTTCACGATTGTACCATCATGATGGCAAATCAAACTGAGGCAACACAAGTGAAGGACATAAATGCAGCACCATTCTTTTCTCTCGCTTTGGATGAGTCAACAGACGTAAGCCATTTATCCCAGTTCAGTGTGACTGCAAGATATGCTGTCGGTGACACACTATGTAAGGAAAGTCTTGCTGTTTTGCCTATGAAAGAGACAACAAGAGGGGAGGATTTATTAAAGTCTTTCACTGAGTTCGCTAAAGAAAAAAATCTACCAATGCATAAACTTATTTCGGTGTGTACTGAGGTGCTCCGTACATGGTGGGGAAAAACAGAGGATTCGTAGTGCTTCTTCGTAAACATGAAAAGAGACCCATCCTAAGTTTTCACTGCATCCTACATAAGGAGGCACTTTGTGCTCAGATGTGTGGCAAGCAGCTTGTTGAGGTGATGTTGCTGGTCATTCGGGTGGTCAACTTTATTGTTGCCTGAGCTTAAATGATCACCAGTTTAAAACACTGCTGGATGAAGTTGGGAATAATTATCCTGGTCTGCTTCTGCACAGCAATGTGCGTTGGTTGTCAAGAGGGAAATTCGGACTTTTCTTGAAATGAAAAACGTCGAGCATCCTGAGATAGCTAACACTGAGTGGCTCCTGAAGTTCTACTATCTTGTGGACATGACTGAACATCTGAACCAGCTCAATGTGAAAATGCCAGGTGTTGGAAATACAGTCTTATCTCTTCAACAAGCAGTGTTTGCATTTGAAAACAAGCTGGAACTCTTCATCGCCGACACTGAAACAGGTTGTTTACTACATTTTGAAAAACTGGGATAGTTTAAAGATGCATGCACAGCAAGTGACCCTGCTCAACATCTTGATCTCCAGCAGCTAGCGGGTTTCACATCTAATCTCCTGCAGTCATTCAAAGTGCGCTTTGGAGAATTTCATGAGTGCACTCGTCTTTTTAAGTTCATCACCCATCCACACAAGTGTGCAGTGGACAGCGCCGACCTGAGTTACATCCCCGGTGTCTCTGTCAGAGATTTTGAGCTACAAGCTGCTGACCTGCAGGCCTCAGACATGTGGGTGAATAAGTTCAAGTCACTGAATGAAGATTTGGAAAGACTTGCACGACAGCAAGCAGAGTTGGCGAGCAAACACAAGTGGGAAGAAATGAAAAAACTTCAACCCGCGGACCAGCTGATTGACAAAATTTGGAACGTGCTTCCCGTCACATACCACACACTGCAGCATGTGAGTACTGCTGTACTGACAATGTTTGGCTCTACGTATGCATGTGAGAAGTCTTTCTCACATCTAAAGAACGTTAAGACCAACCTACGATCACGTTTAACAGGTGGAAGTCTCAACGCCTGCATGAAGCTTAACCTCACCACGTATCAAACAGACTACAAAGCCATCAGCAAAACCATGCAGCACCAGAAGTCGCATTAATGGTAAGAAGTACTTTTTTCATCATTGGTTAGCAACAGCATAACAACGTTATTAAAAAGAATTCAGAGACTTACTGTACTTTAAAAGTGTTGGTCTTACATAAAATGCACACATTTACTTGTATTTAGTGTTAAACATATTGTATGGCTCTCACAGAATTACATTTTAAAATATGTGGTGTTCATGGCTCTCTCGGCCAAAAAGGTTCCCGACCCCTGCACTATACAAAAGGCTGAAAGTTCTGGAGTTACCTGCAGGGTCCCTGATCCCCTCCTTTTTGTGAGCAATAATAGTTCACAGAGGAAATGAACCCTGAACTATGCATTTGGAGCCAATGAGAAAAGTGTCTTGGGATATTTTCTATTTCATGCTGAAACAGTATTGTCACATTAATATTCTGCCACTCTTCTCCCTCCAGTGGTCTTCTTAATGGATGGAGTCAAATTCTTTCCAGTTTCTATCCATTTATCTTTCAGAGACCATCGAAGTGGTAGAATGGAAGTCATTTCCACTGAATTATTCTGAGCTTCTTCCTGGCATCACCTTCGGTCCATTTCACTTTGATGTTTGCAGGTGACTTCCTTCTCTCCTCTCAGCAGCGAGACCTTGTTAACCCTCCCTGTAGATACTGGCAGCCACCGGCAGCCCCGGAGGACTGTGCTCCCTGCACACCCTCACCCGAAACTGCTCACCCAGTTTGTCCTTCACAAAGACATTTGTTTTGAGCTTCACACCTTTCTGAGCTTCCTCACCTTCTTACAAGGCCGACATTCGTTCTGAATTTTAAGGAAGAGGATATGGGGAGTGAGGGAGGAGGAAGTCTTTTCTGTTTGTGCACTAAGGAGCATGTCCTGTTTCTCTTTTTGAAGGAGCAAAGACATAATAATGGGCTGTTTCCCTCCACTTGTTAAAATTCTTATCTCTTAGTATTAAAAAAAAAATTGCATGGTGAATCTGTCTTTATTTTCCCCATGACTAAACACTGCATTTTTCAGCACTTAACAAGTCATTGTTCTGAAAAATTGGCTTTCAGATCAGATGCTGTTTCCTAATGAGGCAATGACTTAGTTGGTAATACTTTTTTTTCTGGCCTGTAAATAGCAGCAGACATAAAAAAGGCACATAAGATGGATGGGAAATAAAATTTATGCAATTGCCCCTTTCCTGTGAGATCTGTGAATAATAAAGTATTGATGGAAGACCCAGGTCTTTGATTGAAATTCGATTAATCAGAAGTGCTAATCAAACAACTGCTTGCCTGACTGGTGGTGGCGCAGTAGATAGAGCATCAGCTTGGGACACTGAGGTCGCCATCTTGAGTGCAGGCTCACCAGCTTTAGTGTGGCATCAGGGACATGATCCCATGGCTGCTGGCTGGAGCACAAAGTCACTGGCTTGAGAAAGAGGTCACTGGCTTGGCTGGAGCCCTCTGGTCAAGGCCTGTATGAGAAGCAATCACTGAACAACTAAAGTGTTGCAACTACGAGTTGATGCTTCTCATCTCTCTGTCTCTGTCTCTAAAACAAACAAACAAACAAACAAACAAACAAAACAACAACTGCTTATGACCAACCCTGGTCATTATTCATGGAGGACCTAAGAAGAGGTGGGTTGCTGCAATCTAATTTGAGAGGCAAGATTTTAATCCTGTTATTTCTCGGCTGCCTATTTCTTTTTTTTTTTCTTTTTTCTTTTTTTACAGGGACAGAGAGAGAGTCAGAGAGAGGGATAGACAGGGACAGACAGACAGGAACGGAGAGAGATGAGAAGCATCAATCATCAGTTTTTTGTTGCATCACCTTAGTTGTTCATTGATTGCTTTCTCATATGTGCCTTGACTGGGGGGCTATAGCAGACCCAGTAATCCCTTGCTCGAGCCAGCGACCTTGGATCCAAGCTGGTGAGCTTTTGCTCAAGCCAGATGAACCCGTGCTCAAGCTGGCAACCTCGGGGTCTTGAACCTGGTTCCTCTGCCTCCCAGTCCGACACTCTATCCACTGTGCCACTGCCTGGTCAGGCTGGGCTGCCTATTTCTGTCACATCAAGTTGTAACCCTTCTCTTCTCTTGAGATCTTCCACAATCTGTGATTCACCTGCCTTTGCAGCTTTATTTTTCATTTTCTTGCCCCAGAAAAACTCTCCTTACATCTGTCTGGTCTCATGTGCTGTTTTCACTGGCCTTAGCTTGTTTCTTTCCTTCACCCTCATTCCAAACCTCAAGTGTTCTGTCTGTTAGAATCAGTTCAGGCTCCACCTCGTCTGGAAACTTCTCCAATCACGATAGCATGTGCTGATAGTTTTCCTCTATTTTCTCAACTTGACAGCATCAATCCATGTTAAATAATTTGGTTCTTGCTTATATATTGTTCAGTAGTCCCAAGTGCTCCACGAAAACTTCCTACAGAGTTGAGAAGATATGTTATTCTTCTCACTCAGAACACTCAATATCCATTCATCAAATCAAGAATATTTATTAAGTGCTTATTCCCTATCAGGCCCAGTTCAAGTTACTGGAGATACAAAGGGTAGGATAAGACGAAGTTTCTGCCTACACGGATCTTAAAAACCAAACAAATAGATGATCTAATCCCAGACAGTGGTAAGTGATGAGCACAGTCTGGAGTACATGTGAGTTCTGGGTAAATCACTTATTTGAAGAACAAGTAGGGGCCAATTAGTGAATAACAGTAAACAATCTCGTAGCAAAAAATTAAAAAATAAATCTCATATTACACAATTATTTTTCATTTTGCACTGGATTTATGGTACCACCTTGGGCATTTAACTGCAATGTTTTAGTTTCTTCATCTCTAAAATGTTTATCATGTTACTTTCCCCCCAACCTGCAACCCGCCTTTGAGGAAGCTGAACCAGGTCACATCTACAGGCTGTTCTGATTCATGATGAGAATCATTATGCTCATATTCTATAACGTGTACATGCATGACCACATCAAAAAGAATATCATTATCCCTGTAGTGATCATGCTTAGTAACTTGCATAATTCACTGGTCCACCAACTGTTCAAAACCAAGCCTTCGATAATTATTCACATTGGAGTAAAGAAACTTTAGAATCGCCTGACCCACTTTCTCACATTATAGGTGGGGGAACTGAGACTCAAAATGCATGTGTCATGCCATAAAATCATTTAGTGAATTATTAGCATAATTAGGACTAGAACCTGGACTTCAGATACTTTTTTTTTTACCTGCTACCCTGCAGCAAAATTAGATTACTGTCTAATCTGAATTGGCTTCTCTTGACCCTTGCAGTCTTCCAAGGCCAGTGTTAGAACCTACTTTCTGATGTGGAACTATTTAACCACCATGTGGACTATAGTCCACCCTGAAAGCCCATCTTATTCAAAGCTCTATCCCCACTGTGTACTATACCTCTTGGCATATGGATGTATCCAGTAGGTGTTGGTCGAATGAAGGTATTAATTAATGAATTATTTAAGTACATCTTACTTTACAAGAATTACATTTCTAAAAAATGATACGCAAAATGAATTTCAATAAATTGAATACAACCCTCTTCTTGATTCTCATTCAGAGAAGAAAGGTAACTATCTTTATTTCTAATTTGCCTTTGATTACCATTTGATTCTTTACATTTTAAACTTTCAATATTTTTCTACCTCAGCTCAAGGACTTTGTAAGGTAGTTCATAGTGTATAAACTAACACTACAGTATCCAAAAGGAACTATGATTTAAAATCATTGTGATTAATTTTTTGTTTGTTGAAGAATAATTTATGCTATTTTCTCTATTGATTATATGTTTATTTACTAGTTCTGGATTTCATGTATTTAGTTTTCTTAAAGTGGGGCCTGCCTTTGGCATCTGTGAGTGTGTGTTAAGAACCAAAGCCAAGAGTGAAATGGCCCAGGAATGAAGAAGTGGGAAAAAAGCCATGTCGTAGAACAGTCACTGTCAGCCTAAAAGGCTAGCAAGCGGGACAGATGGCTAGGAGGTAGGCCAAGTCTCCTTGGGTAGAGCTTTGAGTGCCAGAATGAGGAAATGGCATTGAATTTGATAAGTCTTTGAAGAATTTCAGCAGAGTTTATAATACCCTCGATCTGTTCTTCACTGGTCCTTCTAAGCTCATTCCTTATACATTCCCACTCCTGGCAGGTACACACCAACCAAAGTGATGAGCTACTTGCAGTTTACTAAGCATTTCTTGTTCTATTGTCTTTGTCTTCACTTTCCCTCTTATCCCTTTATTTATGATGAGCTCTAACGTATTGTTGAAGTTTCACCTATCATGTCTTCCGGAAGTCTTCCCTGTCCCCTACTGACTGAGTTGGACACTGGTCTTATGTGTCTTCATCTACCGTGGTCACCCTGTCCTACTACCTATCACTCTGAATTCTAATGCTGGATGAAGTTTTTGTTTTCATCTCCAGATGGTAAGGTCCTTAAGGAGCGACTGTGACACGCTCCCCATTTTATTCCCATTGCCTGGCACATAATGGCATAAGTATTCAGTGTATGAATGACAGAAACAACAAGCAAATAACTACATGAATGGAATGATATATTGGTGTTCACTTTAGGAACATTATCTGGCAAGATAAGTGGAGAAAAGATTGAATGTATAGAGTGAGGGACCAGGAATAGTCTGAACACCGAGGTTTTGAGCTTATAAGAATAATGGCATCTGAATGAAAACCAGGAAGTTGGAATATAAATCTGGTTTTGGGTGGCAGTGGTAAGGAGGTAAAAGTTTGGTTTTAGACACAGGCATGTTTAATTAGCTACTAAAGCTAATTTTGTAGTTAGTTTTCCTGATTCATAAAAAATGTGTCAGAATCAAGCTACTCATGCTTGAGTGGATCTGGTCTCTTCTTTATTCTCAACGTTTTTTATTTTTTTTATTTTATTAAGTGAGAGGTGGGGAGGCAGGGATGCAGGGAGGCAGGGAGGCAGGGAGGCAGAGAGGCAGAGAGACAGACTTCTGCATACACCCTTACCGGGATCTACCTGGCAAGCCCACTAGGGGAGTAATGCTCTGCCCATCTGGGGCCCTTGCTCCTTTGCTCCTAATGGAGCTATTTCAGCTCCTGAGGCAAGGCCATGGAACCATCCTTAGTGCCTGGCTCCAAATTGCTTGAATCATTTGAGCCATGGCTGTGTGTGTGTGTGTGAGAGAGAGAGAGAGAGAGAGAGAGAAAGAAAGAGAGAAAGAAGCGAGAGGTGGAGGGGTGGAGAAGCAGATGGGCACTCCTTCTGTGTGTCCTGACCAGGAATCGAACCCGGGACATCCACACACCGGGCTGACACTCTACCACTGAGCCAAGGACAAGGGCTTCATTCTTATTGTTAATCCTTAGATTTTTTTCCCTTCCCCAGGTAGATTTTTAGATTACTTGGGTAAATCAACTTCTATCCAGGCAAGATCCTGTACACACAGGAAATTCATGTTTTGAGCCTGACTCAAGGAATTCAAATGGAATTAAGCTTATTTACACAAGAGGCCTCTCATGTCACAGCAATGGCAACTCTTTGAGGGCAGCACCTGTGAGTAGTGATATTACCTTCTCTTCCTGCATCCTGGGTCAGATGTGTACTAAGATCCTGTATAGGTGGAATGCATTGGTCATAGCAATAACACTATCAGGTCAGATGGCAAATGAAATGTTCTGTTTGGTAGGATTACTCTCAGAATTAACATTTGGCAAAAACAGTGATGTTGAGGAAATTTGTATTGGCATTTTTTGGTTACTGTTTCTCTCAACATCATTTTCTTCCTTTTTTTTTTTTTTTTTTTTTGGACACTTTTCTCCACTTTGACACTCTTCATTGTGTCTGATCTGAGCAGGAAGCTTCTTTAAACTTCTGGGCCACTTGAAAAGAATAAGATCATACCATTCAACTGAGGTGTTATGTCAACTGAGGCCACAACTTATTTTACTTCCCTTCCCTGTGGTTTTTCCTATTTCAATAACAGTAAGATTCTTAGTAATAGCTGAGAATGTTGGAAAGTTGCTAGTCCAGTGGCATGGCCCCTGAAGGTGGGGAGGGGGGCGTTTCTGGGTTCTGGTCCTAGCACTATTATTGACAGACTTTGTGACCTGGACAAATTGAATGGATTCTCAGTTTCTTTATTCATGAAATTAGGCAGTTAATCAGTGCTTTTTAGCCACCTCAGCCATATATTAATGTCCTCCCTTTCATTTTAAGCTCCCCTTTTACTATTTTTAAATGAAATTCAGAGATAACATGTTACTTATATATACATAATTTAAAAATCAACATAGTACCTTAAGTGTCATATAAAAGAGAAACAGAAGAAAAGTATTTTCCATAAAACAATAAATATTTCAAAATATGAACGCTCAGGCCCACTTAGACCAGATGACATACTAAAGTAGTGAGATGTTTACAGCTATACATAGAATCACCATAAATGTGACAGCTACAAATGTCACAATGATGAATGTGTGGTATCGGTCCTTGTTTATCATTTTTATCAAATACAACTAGTAGCACAGCTGTCAGTAATCTTATTTTATGAAATGGTGAACATTTCTTGGTAAAATTCTAAGTAAAATAAAGTATGATCTTCCCTTCTTGGTTGCTTTAAAAAAAATTAGTATATATTTAAACTGTGCCAAAAAAATACCATGTACTTATATGTAGAAAGGAGTTTTGTTCTAGGTTCAGATAATTCAATATTTAGTTTCCACCTATGTAATTGATTGGCTGTATGTTAGAAAGTCAAAGAGGAAGTGAGATAATTCTGTGTGGGTGGCACTCTTCTCCACACTGCAAGATGTTGTTTCCCTCACCACCACCCTCCGAATTATTGGGAGAACAACAAATATATCCACCACAATTTCTGAAAACCCTTTGGGGGGTGGGGAAGGCTTCAGGGCAGGCAGTGCTACCTCCCTTGAGAATCGCTGAACTAGATGATATTCTGTTTGTAGAGGCTCTACCAAAGGCAGATCCAGTTATGGTGGGTGTTGGGCAAACAAATGTGTTAAAAGTGTGTTAGACTTGCTCGCTTGTACTTTGCCTGCTTGCTACATGAGCATGGGGCAGCATGATGTGTGTATAGTCTATGTAAGGCTGTGGGTACTTCCCCTCAGGGCGGCAGATTGTAAATTGTGGATCACCTGCCATTGGGAGGAGCCACTGTTTGCTACTGTTTGCAGGGGAAGGGATTCTCCACCCTGGCCTGTTTGCTTGTAAGTCCTGAGAGAAAGAAGAGAAACAGTTTGCCCTGCCTGCTTGCTTGTCCACCGTCGCGAGAGTCTAATAAACAGAATGGCCTACCATTCTCTAGCTCCACAGTTCCTTTACTGTCTGCCCCAATTTAATGCAAATCTGCATGGCCACAACTACCAGCCTTATAGAGGCATACAAAGGGCATTCAATGGGGTGGCCTCTTCTTTAAATGGAGAATCATATTTATAAATATAAATTTAGGTATCAACATGGGCACTTATCTACATTGAGGAAAAATACTGCATGCAACAAAATATAATAATTTTAAAAGCTGGTAAATACCACATACTGATTGGTATTACAAACACCTAATCTATTTGTCTGTCTATCTATCTATCTATCTATCTATCTATCTATCTATCTATCTATCTAGTAACTAACTGCCTGATATACCTCTATAATACTTTCTTTCCTTAACTTTTGGCAGCATGCTTTTATCATCTGTTAATATGATAATTCAGTCTTTCCTTTATATGGTTGATCAAATTTTGTTTCCATCAGTGATAATTTAGAAAAGTTTCTTTTAGCTTCACAGCTCATTATTGGTTAACATATAAATTTGTAGGATCATTATCAATTTTGTAAAAATTTCTAATTTCTTTTATATCTAAGATGGAAGATAAAAATTTTTTTGTTCAGTGACCAATTGTTAAGTATTCCTTGAATTGACAATACTCATTAACTGGTGTGCCACTGACGTTTTCATCTTAGTAGCATAATATGAATTTATATTATCTTCACTGAAGTCAGTATTTCATGTCAAGACAATAAATTTTATTTTGTATGATTCCCACCAAAAGAGAAAAAAATGCTGCTTTTATCACTATTAATCTTATTATCAATTATATTTCTTTTAGGAGAGGAATTCTCTTTTGACATGGCATCAGTGAAAACTTTATCCTTAATTCACAATTTTACATGTCTGATGATTGAAAGAATTTTCCAAAGACTAGCTTCTAGTTAAGCACATTTCAAACCTTGTATCTCCTACACTGCCTACCACATTTCTGGGGCTGGGTGCCACAGGACACAATCATATCATGACATGATCTTAGTTCTGTACTTTCATGCCATGAGAGATACCAGGTGAGCCAGCAGAGTGGATAGTAAGAACATTCCTAGAGATCTTTCTTATTCTGGAAGTGAAAGCAAAAACTTAACTCTACACAGAAGTGAATCTCAGCTATGTAAATATATCCCAATAAAGCAAAACTAAATATATCCACAGTTCAACTTCCCTTTATCGAGATTCCCCAAATGGAAATCAGAGTGGAAAGACAAAATTCTTAACAACTGTTGTGGAAGTATTTTATTTCTGCAAATGACCTATTTAGAAAATGTGTGTGTGTGTGTGTGTGTGTGTGTGTGTGTGTGTGTGCGTTTCCTTATGAACATATTGCTTGGAGTCCCTTCCAGGGCTTTGAAAAAGACCTATGCATACTTAAGCTTCATTAGGTGCATGATGATCTGATGCTAATACTCTATGACTCTATGAATTAATCCCTAATTTTGAGGATGGGAGGAGTTGGGGTGGGAGCCTTCCCAGGCCCTCTCACATTGTATAACATATAGCGCTTCCTCTATTTGTGATAAGACAGAATTTTCTCCTTGAATTATGTAGCCTATAGCATTTTTTTCTTAGGATATTTACAAAATATGAATGATAAATCACTTAAACTTTTTAAAACAAAATTTACCACTGGCAAAAGAAAATAATAATGTATTTAAAAAAATGTAAGTTAAGCAGCCTGATCAGGTGATAGCGCAGTGGATAGAGTGTCAGCCTGGGATGCTTAGGACCCAAGTTGGAAACCTGAGATCGCTGGCTTGCACAAGGGCTCACCAGCTTGAGTGTGGGGGTTACTGGCTTGAGTGTGACATCATGAGCCCAAGGCACTGGCTTGAACCAGGGGTCATGGCTCAGTTGGAGCCCCTGGCCAAGGCACATATGAGAAAGCAATCAATTAACAACTAAGATGTCACAACTATGAGCTGATGCTTTTTATCTCTCTCTCTTCCTGTCTGTTCCTATTTGTCTGTCTGTCTCTTTCTCTAAATATATAAATAAACATACATATATATATATATATATATATATATATATATATATATATGTAAAGCTAATAACAAAAATCAATGTTCCCATGGCTTCTCCCAATCCAAGATGTAATCACCTTCAACTTTTTAAGCCATTATTTCAAGTTTTCTTTGTTTTTATAAATAATATTTACTGTATTTTTCACTCCATAAGATGCACAGGCACTTTCTCATCCACTTTTTTGGGGAAAAAAGTGCATTTTATGGAGTGAAAAATATGGTACATAGTGACCTCTTGGGTCATTGTTTTAGACATTATTTATTGTCTCTATTACAATAGATGCAAAGTTGACCTTTCAGTTTCCTATTTTCATTCCTGGAGACATCCCTTTGGCAGCCTTCTATCCTTCCCTCCCATGCTGGCCCCGTCCTTCACTGGGACTGCAATGCAGGTTTTCCTAGAATTTCTCTTTGACAACATCCTGAGGGGCCCTTTCATCTCACCTCTTTCCCGTGTTCTAGCCCCTGGTTCCTGACCTTCATATCTTTCTTTGTTCTTGGTTTACTCCTCTATTTTGGTGAAATACATCTTCCCATAGCTTTCTGATAAAGAGTATATAGGAGATAAATCTTGAGAAACTGCAAATTCTAAAATGTATATTTTACACCCATGGTTATCTGAGTGTAGAATTTCAGCCAGAAAAATAATTTCCCACCACATGAAAATTCTGAAGTTGTTGTTCCGGTGTTTGCCAGCTTCTGTGTTGCTGTTGACAAGTCTGACACTATTCGACTCCCAGTTCTTAGTAGGTAAACTGTTTCTTCTCTTTGGATGTTTTTGGATCTCTAATTTGATCCCAGTGTCTGAAAATTTATAATAATTTGACTGATCTGTATTGTTTTTCAGTCATTGTGTTAGATACTTGGTAGGTGGGCCCTTTTAGTCTGAGGAATTATGTCCTTTAATTCTTAAAATTTTCTCTGTTTATTTCTTTTATAATGATTTTGGAAAATTTCCTTTGCACTATTTTCTTTGTTCTGTCTCTGGAATTATGGTATTTAGAAAACTAACCTCTAGGATTTTTTCTTTTCATTTCATTATTATTGCCCATTTCTTGTTATTTTTAACTTCTATTTTAAGAAGATTTTCCTAGATTTTAAAATATAGTGTTTTTAATTTGAAGAGTGTTTTTTCCCTTGAATTATTACTTTTAAAGTTTTATATATAGTAATCCCATATTATTTCAAAGATGAAATATCTTTCTTATTTTCCTGAAATTCTTAATGTTTTGTCCTGCTCCCTATGCTGTTGTATCTGCTTTTTCTGAGTTTTTTTTTGCTTGTTTATTATTTTCTCTGACTATATTAGAACTATTTTTGCTGTTTTTCAAATGTCTGATGGTCCTAGGCTGTCTATTCATAGGGTGAGATTTAAAGAGCTGTTTGTGTATCTCAAAATATATCTGGAATCTTACCACTTCTCATCACCAAGGCACATATGAGAAAGCAATCAATGAACAACTAAGATGTCACAACTATGAGGATGGTAGGTCCTAACTACCATCATCTCTTGCCTAGATTATCCCAATAGTTTCCTAACTGGTCTCCCTGCTTTCATACCTGCACCTTATAGACTATTTTCAACAGAGGATAGAGTGATCTTTTAAAAATACAAGTCATATTATATCACTTCTGCTCCTAGTGCTCCAATGGTTTCCCATCTTATTCCAAATAAAAATCAAGAGTATTTATGATAATGTGTTAGTTTTCTATGCTGTGTAAAAAGTTGTCACAAATTTAGTGGCTTGAAACAGTCCACATTTATTATTACACAATGTTGTAGTAATATAAGGTTATAGTAATTAAATATATAAAAATACAAAAATACAGAAGATATATAAAAGTACTTAAAATGATATTAAAATAATTATTAAAGTTAAATAAAGTTATACAATTTGGATAAGAATTAATATAGTGGCTTAGTGTCATAACTCTGTAATGTGATAAACAGACCCTGTCTTTTAAACAGAGCCCAGTTAGTATGTGTATGAAGTTATACCTAGATAAGAAGTAGCTTGGTGTTATTTACATTAACTTTGTAAACTGATGTAAATAAGAATATCTTAAAAAGTGGTTTGATGTTAACATTTCAGTAGATTGACATAGGGGGGATTACCTGCGAGGAACTCCCTAAAAGGTGGTTTGAAGTAATAATCCTGTAGATTGACACCTGTTAGAAGGCATTGGCCAGAAAAGGTACTAAAGCTGAGGGGCCCCCCTGCTGCAGTAGTCGCCCAGGCTCCAACGTGAACGTGGACTATCTCCACACTGCTCTGAGCTCTGACCAAAGCCAGCTGAGAGGAGCATGCTGACGGGGCCCCCTTAAGCTGTACCCAGGCATGCCAAAAGGATTAGTGAGTAATAAATTGCCTGTATGATTATTGCAACTAATTTTTGTGTCAGTCGTGTCTTTCCTCTGGTGGCACTTAACAGTAGCATCCTCATAGACACCTCAAGAGTAGTCTCAAAGAGGCTGCCAGCCCTGCTGATAAGCAGGAGTGTCCCACTGCATGGGGAAGTCAAATCAGGGACCCCTGATCAATGTAGAGCTTGGGCTCTACTGGGACACACAGTTTCTGAGATTCAGAATCCCAGCACTATTTAGTTGGATCCTCTGCTTAGGGTCTTAGGCTGAAGTCAAGGTGTTGGCTGTTGTTAGGTTCTTATTTAGAGGCTCAACTAGGAAAACTCCTGTTGTAGCATTCATTTCCTGCCGTTGAAGGATTCTTGGAAGCCTGCTTCTCCAAACCAGCAAGGGGAGATAGAGGGAGACTAGGCATATCTTCTAACAAGGCAGAGTCTTACATAATGTAACACAATCTTGAGAATGACATCCCATCACTATTACCATAATCTTTTGGTTAAAATCATGTCACAGGTTCTGCCCACGCTCAAGAAGTGTGAACCTCCAAAGTTTGGGATCATAGGGTGCCTCCTTGAATCTGTCTTTCTCAATAGCCTGTAAGGCCACACCTGGTCTGGCTCCCTGTTTCCTCTCTGATCGCATTTCCTGCAGCTGTCAGTCTTATTCACTCTGCACAGCCACAGGAGCCTGAGGGCTTTCACATGGTCTTATTCCTCTGCCTGGGACTCTCTTCTTCCGGGTGTCCATCCGCATGGTACATTCTCTCACCTCCTTCTAGTCTGTGTTCCAGTGTTGCCTTCTCAGAGGGTCCTTCTCTGACCACCTTATTTATAATTTCTGGCACTCTTTATCCCCCTTAACTGCTTTATTTCCCTCCATATATACCATGCCATTTACTTACTTGTTGTATTTTTTTCTGTCTTCTACTACCATGGAAGCTATATGAAGGTAAGAATTTCTATCTGTTTTGTTGACAGCTGAATCTCCTATACTTTAAATATATTAGTAACTCCATAAGTATTTATGAAATGAATGAATTTGTATGTGAAATTTGTTGTTTGATTAAGGATAATTGGACTGGTGGTTGGCTAGATCTCTTGTTGGGGACTCCTAAATGTCAGCATCTGTAGGTCTTTGCTGATATGCCATTCAGTTTCACCAAGAAAGGATTGTCCAATCTCCTGTTCAAAGGGTTTAAGGGGTGTAAGAATCTTGGTTGCTGTTATTTTATAGCTATGCAGTGGGACGGGCTGAGGTTCTCATATTCAGTATGAAGATTTTCACTTGATCTGCCAGTTTGTAACTCTGCTCCTCACCAAAAACCACCTACCGTCCCAGACCTCAGGTCATTGGAGCTGATTTTCTGTGCTTCATTTTCTCCAGAGACAACACCCTGTCTCTGGTTGGAAGGGGAATCAATTGAAAATGCCAGGTAAAAGTTGAGATCTTGAGGCATACCTGCTGCCTCTGGCTCACTGCTGCCTTCTATCTGTTACTTAACATTTCCTGAATTCCTCCAGAGTTCTTGAGGGTGAACTAGGTTCTCCTTCACTGGTATCTTCTTTTGCATGCCCTCAGGTTTGACCTTTCTCTGTTATGTGAAGTCATTCATACTTCCTCCATCCACTTTCTCCTTCACTGGTATCTTCTTTTGCTTGGCCTCAGGTTTGACCTTTCTCTGCTATGTGAAGTCATTCATACTTCCTCCATCCACTTTCTCCTTCACTGGTATCTTCTTTTGCTTGGCCTCAGGTTTGACCTTTCTCTGCTATATGAAGTCATTCATACTTCCTCCATCCACTTTCTGAACTTTATATGGAGTTTTTCTTTCTGTTTCCTTTTTCTTCACATTTTGGAAAGAGTTTTGAGAGGACAAGGAGGCCATTTTGATACTGAAAATCCTAAAAGAATTTTCATCCAGATGTTTAACATCTCCTCTAAAAACATTAATGGCAAAAGGAAAATCTTATCAGAGGCAGCCTGATTGTGTACCAAAGGGGGACATTAGGAAAAAGATTCCAGATAATCCACGTGTTACACGTGATTGGAGAAAGCGGTGAGAACTACCATCTACAGTCAACACTTCAGATCATTCATTCCTTTTGACACTGCAGTTGCCATCATAGGGCTCTGTCTTAAAGGAATAATCAGAAACTTGGACAAAAATAAAAGTGCAATTATATTTATCATAATACTAGTCATATGGTCAAAACTGGAGAAACCATAGCAAAATAAAATATGGTACATTCACTGGAATATTTGGAGATATTAAAAGAGATGTTTTGAAGGTACTTTTGAAAAGTCTAAGAAACCCAGAGATTTTTAAGACTTTTAATGACATGAGCTTATTCTATATTAAATGATAAAAACAAAATGAATAAATTATTTTATTATAAGAAAGCTTTTTCTAAAAAGGCACAACTAAATTAAAAGATATTTAATTTATTTTAAGCCATTTAAAATATTCATAAGGTTCACAAAATGAGTGCTATATGCAACAGAGTATACCAAATTATGGTTTATATAAACTAGTTCAAAAGAAAGTGTCTGTTTCCTTACTTAGGTACATATAGCTCCTATAGATAGACGTGAAAGGGAATAAAGCAGTTACTTCTTTTCAAAGGAACCAGTTACCTTTCCTTCAGACTGTTTGGTAAACTTATAAGCCTTCACTTTCCAGATTTCCAAAATAATCTTTGTACATACTTGAAAAGACTGTCCTTTTCCAATAGTCTGCCAAGCCATTTTAAAAATGAACTACTCTTGACCAAGTTTGGAAAAGCGCATAAGTATTCACTGCACATAAAATTAGTGTGTTCATTTCATAGGAAAATTCTCCAGCATGTAAGGTAGCTTTAGATTACTCAGGTAACATGTGCTCTAATATTAATTATTAATGCTAGAAGAGTTTAATTTGGGAAAAATTTATTTACTTAGTGAAGATGTAAGTTCTTGTCCTTAAACTCTTCACTACATAAAATGGGTGTTGGGAAATGTCATGGCTCAGAAAATAACCATCACAATCAGTGTCCATGCTCAGCCTGTATTTATTTACCTAAGGCAAAGTCATACCTATGAATCTGGTCACTACTTACCATAGTAACTATTTAACTATTTACAGGAACAGTAACTATGAAAGTTTTGGGAGGGTACCTCTAGCCCTTGTAGAAAGCAGGAGTTGGGATGATAAGCGAAAGTTACATTAGGGTATGTATTTTTATCCCTGTCTGTTTTCCTTCCTTTTTGCTCTTTCTCTGCTCCCAGCCCTGACCCCCACCCCCCAATTAGAGGATAAATCCTGCTTGTATTTGCTATTCTAGCTCTAGAGGAGCTTCTCAAACACTCACCACCTGACACTGACTACACAATTATCTATTCCTGTCTTCCATGGTTTGCATAGTGCGATGCTATGTGAGATGTATGGCCCCAAGGAGCCTGAGCACAGTTCAGTATATACCCTGTGTGGTGTGGGTAGACAGGGAGAGAGACTGTAGGGGTAGGTGCTATAGGGACTCACTTCTTTGGGCATTTAGCTTTTGGACTAGGGGAATTTTCCTCTTTTGTTAGGTTAAGTTTTATTGGTACAGCTATACTTTTGCATCTACTCATGAAACTGGGTCTATCGGACCAGGCTTAGCAAACAGACATTTCTGCCCCTGGAAGTTGGAAGTTGATTGCTGCAAACTTAGAGAGGTGAATTTACCATGCATTTCTGCAGAATGGCAGGATTTGTTTGGCAGAAATGTTAGACACAGAAATGTTAAAAATAAATTGGACTAATCAAAAATAGATTGAGATTTTTAATTTTCATATATTTCAAACACTTAAAGTGTCTTTGTTGAGAAAATTGTACTGATCAGAGTAAAATATCTGAAATAGCCACTTTAGCGCTCCCATAGACCAGACCTTTTAATTCTCTGACTTGCCTTTGGGGGACCCAGCATTTCTTTAATACTCTTGGATCCATGTGACAGAGGTTGTAGTTTTCCAGTTAACTAGAAAGGGGATGTTTGGGATGATAGTAGCATTTCCATAGTTCCATAAATTCTTGTACATAGGCCTCTAAACAGAAAACAGAGCATCCTAGAAGCCCACTTCCACTCTACAGTAGGAGTTTAATACATAGTGATTCCTCCAATGATGAATCTTTGGGGGAGCAATGCTAGTACATTTTTAAAGAATTCCCTTATATCATGTAAAGCAGTGATCTTTTTGAACAATTTGTTTGTGTAGCTACAAGGGACCAAAAGGCTACAGATGAAAGCAAAGAGGGTCTACCGTACTCTACTAGGAGAAAGAAGGGAAATTTAGATGCATCCACAGTCCATCTTAGTCCCCTGAAGCCTTCTCCGTCTGCTTGGTGCTCATTGTTCTCCCTCAAACTCTAGCTCTTATAGCTGCTGCTGCATTCATGAGTACAAAAGCTATACGTTGGTAACTGCTTTATGTCGGGTGCTGTAGGAGCAGACAGTGATTCCTGCCCTCCTGGGTGTCACAGATGAGACAGAGAGAGAAAGAGAGACAATAAACAAGTAACAAGAACAAGCAGTTCATTGAAGATTCTCAATTCACTGTATGTAAACTTAAAATAGCTTTATTTTTCTCCCAGTGACTGCCTTCAACCTTGTTTACCCAATTTCCTACCTCTCGGTGAATGTTTGGCAGATCCTTTAACTTTCCAGTCAATTTGAGTGGTTAAAATGCAGCCCAGGCAAGTTTAAAATTCAACACGACATCTGATTCAAAGAAAAACCTTCCCCCTTTACATGATGGCCTCTGTGATTCAAAGAAAAACCTTCCCCCTTTACATGATGGCCTCTGTTCAGCCAGGTGACCTGGGAAGAGATTCTCAGGGATTCTGGTTAGTCTCTTGTCCTCAGGAAACTTACAAGAGCAAAGTTAGAATGATGAGATACCTCTCTCTCTAACTCATCTGGTCGCCAGGCTGCACTTGATCACTGTTTCCTCCTTCTGTACTGGTTCTAAATTCCCTTCACACCTAGCTAGCACAGCTGCTGGCTTACCCTATGTTATGAGGGCTGAACCCCTAGACTTCCTGAAATGTCTGCGATCCAGGTCTGCTGTACTTGTCCTGTATCATCAAATGAGAAGGGGAATACCCAGAGCTGTGCCAGTGGGCCAGCCAGGTACAGAGCACATCTTCCCGGTCCCTCTGGTGTAGCAGCTATTCTGCCTCCTTCTGATGAGCAAGATCAAGGACTTCTGCCAGTATGGTGACACCTTTCCTTGCCCAGTGGTCTTTTGGAACAAGGAACTCAGAGTGACTCGGTGGCAGCTGCAGCTTAAAGTTTAGTGGGACTCTCTGGTCTCCCCTGATGGAAGTGTTATTCCCATGGGGAATAGGACCTCTATCCCTCTCCCTAGTTTGAATTTACAGGCATAAGAAGCACATACTGTCTTTGTGGGTCACTAGGGAAGATAGCAAGTTGAAACACTCTTTCTTTTATCCCTTGCTTCCAAGACCCTTACGTTCTTCCTCTTGGGACATAGCACAATGTAATGGTCACTGTAATTACTCTGTGGGTATCAGTTCTAATCTGGCCCCTCAGTTGTAACTTCAATATGCTGTTATATTACTCTGTGAATGTGGCAGCCTTTAGGGAGATGAACAGTGTGACAGGACCAGTGAGTCTCATAGTTCTGCACCTCACTGCTTCACCTCTTTTGCTGTAGAATGAGTCTATGCACTATTATACAGGATCCTGTGTTGGGGACCACACTCTGTAAGCTCTCACATAATGGTGCTAGCTAAAGCCATGTAGGCATGAAAGGTCAAGACAAACTGTAACATCCCAACAACGAACTGCTTGCCCCTCAAGATAGACGGGGTCCAGTGCAATCAAGTTGCCACCAGGTGTTTAGGTGTTCTCAAAGAATGATGCCGTATCAGGCATCAGAATAGGTCTCTGTTGCTAGCAGGTGAGATATTTGGCAGCAGCAGTGGCGAGATCGCGGTAGGGAGCAAGAACCCTTGTGTTATTGGACCCACACATATTCTCCATCCCTGAACCATGACTGCTCCATTCATGAGCCCATTGTGCCGGAACTGCAGTAGCCAATGACAGAGGCTGGCTGATGTCAGTCAGCTACATCATTCTGTATGCTTGATTGTTTATTGCTTTTTCTGTGCTGGATACTATCTGGTGAGTATTAATATGTGATATAAACATCTTAACATTTTCTCTTTCTACCTATAGTTCCATCCACATGCCTCTTTCCCAAACCTCCTTGGCCTTCCATGCCCACGACCAACCTGTCATCATCTACTTCTGCCATAAGTTTATGCATATTCATTTTTATTTCTTCTTCTTTTCCAAATAAGAGGAGGGGAGATATAGAGACAGATTCCCATATGTGCCCCAACCAGGATCCACCTGGCAACCCCTGTCTGGGACCGATGCTCTGCCCATCCGGGCCATGCTCACAACCGAGCTATTTTTGGTGCCTAAAGGGGAAACTTCACAGAGCCATCCTTAGCACGAAGAGCTTGAACCAGTCGAGCCATGGCTACGGGAAGGGGAAGAGAGAAAGAAAAGGGAGGGGTGGCAAAGCAGATGGTTGCTTCTCCTGTGTGCCTTGACTGGGAATCAGACCTGGGACATCCATACGCTGGGCTGATGCTTTACCACTGAGTCAGTCGGTCAGGGCCAATTTATGCATATTCTTACTTCAGACCATTTCTCCTTCCACACACAGTGGGTGGCTAGATGTAACACACACAGCTGCTGTCTTTCAGTGTTACTCCAGAGCACAATAGTGGTCCTCTTTTGGCTTGTACCTACACATCAAGTCACTATCTGGGAACCATGCTCTGACTTTTCCCTCCTCTGTCAGCTGTTCACAAAGCACCTCCCAGGTGGCCAAAGTGGTGGAGGACCCAGGGGTCTCGGCTACCTGCTTCATGCAGCTCGTTTGTGCCCTTCTGCTTGGGCTTTCCATAAAGTCCTTTCCTACTTTGGACCCATGTACAACTTTAAGTCTTCCATGCTACTTAGTAAATGAGTATGGACCCCGATGTGCTTCCAGAACTCATGGGCAGACATGGTCAAGGAAGATTCCTGAATATATGCAAGCAGGGAGGTTTTGTCAGGGGACTGCAATGGAAGGAGACGGGCAAGAGTGCTGAGGTGATTTTCAGTGAAGTGGTTATAAAGATGAAATATGGAATCCAATTTTTAGTACATGTGCTGCCGAAGCGAGCACAAAACATGGAATTCAAAGTATAAGCAGGAGCGGAGAGATAGGGAGAAAGGAGAGAACAGAGAGAAGAGGACTATTAATCAACTGATGAACACGAGAAAGAGCACTGTACTCCCAAAGTAGTGTTGAAGAATATCTGTAGTTGGGATACTTGAGCAAGTAGACCCAAAGAATAGGAGGTTGGCGTTTGAATTTGGAAAATACAGAAGTGATGTGCACGTGTGCGCGCAATGATAAGGTCAAAGGTGCCGGCATGGGGGTAGGTAGGTTGCTGCAATGGGATGAAAAAAAGATTTATTTGAATTTAGAACACAGAGAAGCTATTAATATATTCCTCTGTTTTGATTGTTAATTTCATCAGGGTGTGTCTTCCTGAAGGTACCCCAACCAGTGCTGAGCCCTTTGCAGGGATTCAGTGTATATGGGAGAGGCCCAGACTTAAGATCTCATGTTACACATGGAAAGAACAATGTAAGAAAGAGCTAGAACTAGTTAAACTGAGCTACAGTGATGTGTTCACCTGTTAGCAGACAGTGTTACAATTTGTAAGGAGGGCAGAGGAGTAGCCATGGACAGTAGATTTAACTATTTTTTTAAAAGATTTTTAAAATTTATGCATTGATTTTATAAAGCGGGGGTGAGGGGAGCAAGGGATATCAACTCATAGTTGCTTCACTTTAGCTGTTCACTGGTTGCTTGTTGTACGTGCCTTAGCGAGGCAAGCTCAGGGTTCCAAACTGGCAACGGCAGCGTTCCAGGTCAACACTATCCACTGTGCCACCACAGGCCAGGCAGATTTAACTATTTTTGATGTTTGCATTTGATAGGTGACTGTGGAATGGGAGGCATGACTAGCACACAGTACATGCATGACTAGAACCAGTACAGAGATTTTGTTGTGCATTATTTCCAAATCTACTTCTTTTCTTATAAACAGTTTTTCAACTCATTATTTTCAATACCAAGGATAGCCTGTATAGATGCTTCTTTTATTTCTTCTGTTACAAATTTGTGTTACTTTTTTTTCTTCTTCCATAGAAAACTAGAGATGGCTTTGATTTTGGGGACACAGAGAAGCTTCCCTAGCTGGGTGGGGTGTTTCTGTTGGATGAGCAGATTTTCCCTAAAGTGGTTGGCTAATGCTGAAAATTCCTTTCATTAATGTGGTGTATTTCTTCCATTAAAGAAAAGGCTTGAAATGCAAACTCCTGGAGGGAAAGATAATAGAAAAACTTAAATACATAGTAAGCAAATGACTGAAGGTAGAGTCTTTTCTAAGAGGAAGGTATATATTTATTTTTGGAGAGAAACAGAAGGAGGGTCAGAAGGAAGGTGGTGGGGTGGGTGTGGGGAGAAATTGCTCTTAGGCTGAGAGGCAGGAACTAAGTTTTTGCCTGGTGCTGGCTTTGCCTCTGTGAGCCTCTGGGTTGCAAGTTTAACGGTGAATATTGTTTGTGAGATACGAAGTCATGACAGTGCTCTTGGAATAAGTTTAAGACCAGTGGAAACATTCACCTCTCTGAAGGGCTGTGCTCAGTGTCTCTTGAGCCTCTAGGAACTCAACCAGGTTTACATTTCCTCAAATGTATAAAAATTCTATGTTCGCCTAGTTTTTCTTCTCTCTGTGTTGTAAGTCATTCTTTAAACTATTTCTTATGGCTGGTGTATGCAGAAACGAGTCAGTTTACACAGGGACTAATCATTTATCAGATTAAAATGGGACCTGTCCCAATGTTTAGAAAAGCTGAATTCTGAGCTTTAAAACAAGTAAAATTCTTTTGGAAACCCTTTTCAAGCCAAAGTCTACAGAGATTCCAAAGATCTGAGTTTTATTTCTAGTTCTATCACTAAATAGCCATATAGCTTGAGTGAGTTATTTCACGTTTTGGGGGCCTCAATTTCTTCATCAAACACGAGGAAGGCTGCATGAATGCAATCAATGTATATAGAAAATGCTTGGTAAGCTTGAAACAGCCATATGACGTCAGATGGTATTGCTAATGTTGTGTTTGAGCTCTTGGGAAATATCCCACAGTTCATAACTGTTTTAGAAATGTGGTTGGGCTTTTTCTGCTTTTGTTTGTTTGTTTTTGCACCCGTTTTAGGCAAATGAATGTAATATTAGAATCATTGATGGGCTTTATTTCTGGCGCACTCTCCTCCTGAAAGCTAATTCCCAGGCTTCAAAGATCTGAGTCAGATCTCTTCCCCTTATCTCTCTCAGAAGTGGTATTAATGTTTCTGGCTTTTAGTTCTGCTCTACATCAAGGCCTTTTAAGTTTGAGAAGTCGTTTAATTCCCCATCTCCAGTGGGGAGTGGTTTTAATTTTTTATTATTATCTTTTGAATCGAAGTGGAATTCTTTAATTCTTAATGAAAGTTTTCAAATACACAATATATTTGTCATAATGAACAAATATGAAGAACTTCTAGATGCTCATCATCCCAGATTCAAGACTAGTCCTCAACTCATGGCCAAAACTTTGTCTTCCATAAACCTATTAATCCCCCATTTCCTCCCAAGATTACTTGGAGGCAAATTCAGACATTGTATTATTTTACACATAAACCTTTAACTATGTCTGCATATATCCATATACACGTATATATCCATTATCAGACCACTGAAAATTAACAATAATTCCTTAACACAAAATATTCAACCAGGATTCAAGTCTTTCTGTTATCTCATATTTATTTTCTTTAAAGTTTGTTTTGATCAGAATCCATACAAGGTCAATATGTTGCAATTAGTAGATGTTTCTCTTGAAGTCTTTTAATCCATGTTTCAAGGAAGATCCAGGCACAAGGGGAAATGCTTGTTAGCATTGGAATAGTAGTTCTGTAGTCTAGAAATTTAAGATCAAGGTGCTGACAGACCTGTGTTTGTTGAAGACTCTCTTTCTGGTTTGCAGACAGCTGTCTTCTCTGTGTCCTCACATGGAGGACCAGTGGGAGTGTTCTTGAGTTCTCTTTTCCTCCAACGTCTGTGAGGAGACTGCTTGTTTATTTCTAGTCCTTTCCCTGTATTGTCAGAATTGAGCCCAGTAGTTGACTTCCATTTTCTACAGTTTCCTTTCCTCTGTTAGTCTATTTTCTAACCATTGTTGCATCCACCTTTACCTTCAGTTAGATTCAGGGAGTACTGGACCTGTGACTTTTCTAGCATCTAATATTGTTCAGATATCTACTTCAGTTCAGATATCCTTGATGACCAGAAAATATAAGAGTTTTCCCCCTTTCCATTTTTAACATTATAGCTCCAGCTTGACTAAGGAGTCTGGCAGCATGCATAGAATACTATCAATTTATGTTTGGGATGAATTGAGTTTATCTACCAAACTTAGAGTCACAAGATATGAATTTCTATCCCAATTTGCCATCTACTTGCTGTGAGATATCAGGGGATTCACTTAATCCCTTTGAGTCTCCTGATTTCTTATTTGTATAATGGGTGTCACAATTTCTTGCCTACTTCACATTTATAATGATAAAATAAGTTTTATCAATAAAGCACTATACATGTGTAAGCCACCTTTGCCATTATTATTATTGTTATGGCTGATTTTCCAGGAATTTACCATTAAAGTTATCAGTGATTGGGCTGTGAGGCAGGCTGTCACTGGAACACAGAAAAGGGTGAGGTGAGAGTACTGGGGAGTAGGCAGAGTAACCATGTGGAGCCAAAGGACTTGAAGTTCCAAAGAATGTGAGACTAGGACACTAGGTCCTATCTTTAGTTCCAGGATAGAGATCCCTGTCCTCTTTCACAAGGCCTTCTCCAGTCTAATCTTTAGAGCTCACTGTCAGTTTCTGATTTGCTATAGCACTGTCTATCCATACCATTTATCTGATTAATCAGAATAATCAATGCTATTGATCTTTTTTTTTGTAATTTTTTTTTTTAAATGTAGTGAGAGGAGGGGAGGCAGAGACAGACTCCCGCATGTGCTCTGACTGGGATCCACCCAGCAAGCCCACTAGGGGGCAATGCTCTGCCAATCTGGGCATTGCTCCATTGCTCAGGAACTGAGCTCTTCTTAGCACCTGAGGCAGAGGCCAGGGATCCATCCTCAGTGCCTGGGGCCAACTTGCTCCAATTGAGCCATGGCTGCAGGAGAGGAGGGGAAAGAGAAAGAGAGTATTGAGAGGGGGAGGGGTTGAGAAGCAAATGGGCACCTCTCCTGACCAGGAATTGAACTTGTGACATCCACACACTGGGCTGATGCTCTACCACTGAGCAAACCGGCCAGGGTGCTATTGATCTTTTAATACCCATATTCTTTCTCCCCTACCAAATTACAAGTGTTTCAAAATCTAGAACCATGTGTTTGCATGGCTTTTTTCCATAGTCATAGCACATCGCAGTGATTTACATCTGGTAGGCATCATTAATGTGTGAAGTTCATAAAAGCTGGGCCATGGTTTTATTTATTAAAGATTGGAGAGAAGAAAATCTTCTGTGTGTATTCTGATATTTTTTAAATTTTTCAACAAAATCATACATCAACACATTAAAAGCTTAAACAGTGGTAAAGGACTTGTAAAAACAGTGAATCCCGCCTGACCAGGCGGTGGCGCAGTGGATAGAGCATCGGACTGGGATGCAGAAGCCCTGGGTTTGAGACCCCAAGCTCACCAGCTTGAGCGCGGGCCCATCTGGCTTGAGCAAAAGCTCACCAGCTTGGACCCAAGGTCGCTGGCTCCAGCAAGGGGTTGCTTGGTCTGCTGAAGGCCCGTGGTCAAGGCACATGTGAAAAAGCAATCAATGAACAACTATGGTGTCACAAGGGCAACGAGAAACTAATGATTGATGCTTCTCACCTCTCTCCATTCCTGTCTGTCTGTCCCTATCTATCCCTCTCTCTGACTTTCTCTCTGTCCCTGTTAGAAAAAAACCCAAAAAGCAGTGAATCCCCTGCCAACCACATATTCTAACCTGTTATCCAGAAGTAACTTCTTCTTAACTCTTTAACTGTTTTCTGCTCCATAGTATCATCCTCCATATTTATAAATAATATATGTACATGTTTGTAGATATTGTCCACCATATTTATAAATTATATATATGCCAAATAATACTTTACTATCTGGATATACCATAGTTAGTCCATTTACCTACTGAAAGACATCTTGGTTGTTCCAAGTTTTAGAATTATAAATATATATATGTGTGTGTATATAAACATATAAATAATATATGTATATAATATATATTTTCTATCTCCTAGTTTATCAATTTTATACACTACTAACTTTAAAAATTGGTAGATGGAGATTTTTATCTTCCTTTCACTCCTTTTTTCTCTTCCCATGATCCAATATAGTAAATCTCAAATTTTGGTTAAAATTGTCAGTGTTAAATCAATTGTTAGTGGCTTAAAACAACTACGGTCATTTTATTCTCTCCCACAGTTTCTGTAGGTCAAGAATTGGGAAGGGCTTGACTAGCTGATTTTTGGCTCCAGGTGTCTCATGCAATTGTAGTCAGGCAGTGGATGGAGGCAGAATGGCAGGAACTGGCCAGACTGTCACAGAGTTGGGATCATACAGTATGTACCCTTCTCAGATTGGCTTCTCTCGCTAAGTAATATAGATTTAACGTTTCTCCATGTCTTTTCATGGCTTGATTGCTCATTTATTTTTAATGCCAAATAATATTCCATTGTCTAGATGTACCATAGTTTATTTGTCCATTCACTTAGTGAAGGACATCTTGGTTGCTTCTAACTTTTGGCCATTATAAATAAAGCTGCTTTAAATAGCCATGTGGAGGTTTTTGTGTACATAAATTTTCAGCTCTTTTAGTTAAATGCCAAGGAGCACAATTGTTAGATCATATGATCAAATATGTTTAGTTTCGTAAGAAACTGCCCGTCATCCAAAGTGACTGTACTGTTTTGCATTCCCACCAGCAAGGAATGAGAATTTCTGTTATTCCACATCGTTGCTGGCATTCGGTGTCATCAATGTTCTAGATTTGGGCCATTCCAATAGGTGTGCAATGGTATCCTCATTGTTTTAGTTTGCATTGCCCTTCCAGCATATGACGTGGACCATGTTTTCATATACTTCTTTGTCATCTGTGTACCTTCTCTGGTAAGATCTCCATAAAGGTCTTCGGCCCATTTTTAAATCGGGTTGTTTGTTTTCCTATTGTTGAGCTTTAAGAGTTCTTTGTATATTTTGGATAACAGTTCTTTATTACATATTTTCTCCTAGTCTGTGTCTCGTCTTCTAATTCCCATGACATTGTCTTTCACAGAGCAGAAGTTTTTAAATTTTAATGAAGTCCAGTTTATAATCATTCCTTTCATGGATTATATATCTGATATTTTATCTAAAAAGGTAGCACCATACTCAAAGTCATCGAGGTTTTCTTTTAAGAATTTTTATATTTTTGTGTGTAACATTTAAGTCTATGATCCACTTTGAGTTAATTTTTGTAAAAGTTGTAAAATCTGTGTCCAGATTCATTTTTTAACATGTGGCTGTCCTGTTGCTCCAGTACCATTTGCTCCATTGTATTACCTTTGCTTCTTTGTCAAAAACCAGTTGACTATATTTATATTGGTATATTTCTGGGCTCTCTATTCCATTGACCTATTTGTCTATTATTTTGCCAATATATACTTTTTAAAAATAATTTTAAAAAGTTTTCAATCACAGTTGACATATAATATTAAGTAGTTTCATGTGTACAATAAAGTGACTTGACAGCCCGACCAGTGGTGGCGGTGGCATAGTGGATAGAGCATCAACTTGGACACTGAGACCCCAGGTTCAAAAACCTGAGGTCTCCTGATTGAGTGTGGGTTCATCCTGCTTGAGCACAGTGTCACCAGCTTGGGCGTGGGGTCACCAGCTTGAGCATGGGGTCACCAGCTTGAGCGTGAGGTCACCAACATGATCCCAAGGTGGCTGTCTTGAGCCCACGGTCACTGGCTTGAGCAAGGGGTCACTGGTTCAGCTTGAGCCCCCTAGTCAAGGCATGTATGAGAAGCAATCAATGAATAATCTCAAGTGCTGCAATTACGAATTGATGCTTCTCATCTCTCTCCCTTACTCTCTCTTTCTCTCTCTCTTGCAAAAAACAAAATAAATAAAAAACAAACTGATTAGACATTTATGCAAATTACAAAGTTATCACCCTGATAAGTCTAGTACCCATTCACATTTTCTTGATTATTGCAGTTGTTTTAGTAAGTCTTGAACTCATATGGGGTCAGCCCTCTTACTTTGTTCTTCTCTGTCAATATTGTGTTGCCTGTTTTGGCTCTTTTGCTTCACCATGTAAACTTTGGAATCTGTTTGTCAATACCCACAAAATAACATGCTTGGATTTTGATTGAGATTGCATTGAATCTATAGATCAAGGTGGGAAGGGCTGACATCTTGACAATCTTGAGTTTTCCTATCAGGAACATGGAATATCTTTCTATTTATTTAGTTCTTCTTTGATACTCTCATCAGAGTTTTCTGGACATATATTTTATTTTGATTAAGTATTTAGATTGGAATTGCTAGATAATACAGTAGGTATATATTCACCTTCATAAGAAACTGCCAAAGCTTTTTCAAAGAGATTGTATCATTTTGCAATCCTACTAGTATTGTGTTAAAATTCTGATTAATTGACATCCTTCTCAACACTTGGTGTTGAGAGTCTTTTCAACCATTGTTGAGTTGTAGATGGTCTTTATTTTAGATACAAGACCTTTGTCAGTTATCTTTAGCCAATACTATTTCCCAATCTGTGGCGAGTTTATTCATTTTTTTTTTTTTTTTTTTTTCTACAGAGACAGAGAGAGAGTCAGAGAGAGGAATAGATAGGGACAGACAGACAGGAACTGAGAGAGATGAGAAGCGTCAATCATCAGTTTTTCATTCCGACACCTTAGTTGTTCATTGATTGCTTTCTCATATGTGCCTTGACCGCGGGCCCTCAGCAGACCGAGTAACCCCTTACTCGAGCCAGCAACCTTGGGTCCAAGCTGGTGAGCTTTTAGCTCAAACCAGATCAGCCCGCGCTCAAGCTGGCGACCTCGGGATCTCGAACCTGGGTCCTTCCGCATCCCAGTCCGACGCTCTATCCACTGTGCCACTGCCTGGTCAGGCAAGCTTATTCATTTTTAATGGTGTTTTCTGATGAGCAAATTTTTTTAATTTGATGAAGCCTAATCCGTTATTTTTTCTTGTGGATATTGCTTTCTGTGCCCTAAAAAATCTCTGTCTACCTCCAGTTTGCAGAGATACAATCCTATGTTTATTTCTAAAATATCTACAGTTTTAACTATTTATATTTTGGTCAATGATCTGTCTCGAATCATTTTGTGTTTAGTGTGAGGTAGGGCAGTTAAGGTTCTTTTCTTTTCTTTTTTTTAAAATTCTTATATGGGTATCTACTTGTCCCAGCATCATTGTTGAAATATTTTCCCTTTCTAATTAAATTGCTTTGTCAAATTTGTAAAAAGTCTATTGACTGTATAAGTATGGCTCTGTTTCTAGACTTCCTTTTCTCCTTTCCACTGATCTCTTTATCTGTTCCTCTGCCAATATCTTATTGTTTTGATCACTCTTGCTTTATGATAGGTCTTGAAGTCAGGAAGAGTAAGTCCTCCAAATTCTTATATTTAAGAAAAAACATTTTTGTTTTGACTGTTTTAAGTTTTTTCTACTACCATATAAATTTTTAAATCAGTTTGTTTATTTTAAAATAAATATATAAGTAACCTACTGTGATTACATTTGTACTCTGCTGAATAAATTAATTTGGGGTGAATTGATATCTTTAATTCAGTTCTTTTCAACTATGTTTTATAGTCTCTTATAAAGAACATATGGTTGGGTCATGTTTTTTTTTTAGTCAAATCTGAAAAATCTATTCTATTTAATTGTAGTATTTAGTCACCCTACATTTAAAGTAATTATCGATATACATAGTTGGTTTAGAATTCTTATCTTTATTTGTTTTTTATTTGTCTAATATAATTTTTGTTCCTCAGTTCCTTCTTTCTTGCAATTTTTTTGGGGGCTGACAATATGGCTTAGCATTCTATTTTAATTCTTTTTACCTATATACGTCTTTGCATATTTTTAGTAGTTTCTCTAGGGATTACGTCTTGGTCAGTTTAGAATTGATATTGTACTACTTCACATAAAATACAGGAAACTTGCAAGAGTACAGTCCAATTATCTTCATGATTTTTTACTATTATTTTCTATCTATATGCATTATAAACCAGGGAGGTTGCAGTTCTCTAAGTTTTCATTTATCTAAAACTAGTTAATTTCACTATCCTTTTTGAAGGATATGGACATCTGAGTTAAGTGATTTATTTTTCTTCAATGTTTTAAAGACATTCTTTACTGTTCTTAAGTCTATATGTAATGTTTTTATCGTGGGGGCAGCTTCTGAGGTTTTAGCTTATGCTCTCAGCAGATTGATCATAATGTGCATAGGTGGGCTTCTTTTCTTTGAATTTATCCTGCCTGAATTTTTCTGAAATTTTTAGATATTTTCCACCAAATTTGGGGGCATTTCAGCCATTATTTTTTCAAACATTATTTTTTCCCCATTCTTTCTCCTCTTTGTCATCTATGTTAGACTATTTCACATTAAACCTTAAATTACTCACTTTCTTCAGTTATTCTTTAGTTTTTTATCTTGTTGCATTTTGGATTGGATAAATTACCACCACCCAATCTTAGACTTCATGACATCATTTTTTCTGCCATCACCAATTTTTTTCTTAAGCCATCTATTGAATTATAAAATTTCAGTTATTATTTTTAGTTCTAGATTTTTTTCATTTCTTGATAGTTTCTATTTCTTCACTAAGACTCTGCTTCATTGTATTCATTATGCTGATGTTTTATATTTAAGTCATCAAACTTAGTCATCAAATTAGTCTTGTTGACTAATTCCAACCTCTGTGTCCTTCGGATTGGCTTCTAGTAATTCCTTTGTCCTTTTTCATCCCCTTGACTAAGCATCACATATTTTTGTTCTTTGTATGTGATGACTTTTGATTGTATACAGGGCATTGTGAATAATGAGTTTTAGAGACTTTAAATTTAGGCATATTTTTCTAAGAGGTGTTTACTTTTTGTTCAAGTTAATTTAGCTGGACTCAGATTCCAAATGCTCTCTCTCCTGTGGTGGGCAATAGTGGAAATCTCCATTGAATTCCTCCAGCTAGTGGGGTTGCTGCTGTTGTTGGGTCTCCTGGGGTCTTCCTCATGAAACAATAGTATTGTGGTCAACAAAGGATATGGGTAGAATTTATACTCAGATTTTTTGGGATCATACCCTTTGTGGAGCCCTGATTTCTGGGGTTTCCATTATAATTTTGCAAACTCTCTGAGCTCTGTCCTTTAATACCTGAAGGCATCTTTTTGCCAACCCACACTGCACAGGTAGGAAGTGCCTTTGGGCAGAAAGCCACAAACATCACATCTCACCCAGTGCAGTTTCCATCTTTCAAGGGTTAACTTCCCTCACTTCCCTCTAGTTTCTACCTTCTTTTGGTCACTTGCCAATATTTCATAGTTTAAAATAAGTTTATAAGGCCCTGGCTGGTTGGCTCAGTGGTAGAGCATTGGCCCAGTGTGTGGATGTCCTGGACTCAATTCCCGGTCAGAGCACACAGGAGAAGTGCCCATCTGCTTCTCCACTTCTCTCCTTCCCCTTCTCTCTCTCTCTCTCTCTTTCCCTCCCACAGCCATGGCTCAATTGGTTCGAGCATATTTGTCTTGGGCATTGATGATTGTTCGGTGGAGCTTCCCCATCATACACTAAAAATAGCTCCATTGCAAGCATGCCTCCAAATAGGTAGAGCATTGGCCCCAGACAGGGGTTGCCGGGTGGATCCTGGTTGGGATGCATGTCGGAGTCTGTCACTATCTCCCTTCCTCTCACTTGGAAAAAAATAAGTTTGCCTCCCCCCCAAATAAAAAGAAGAAGTCTGCCCTGATTTTATAATTGTTACCTATGGGGGGGGCATTTTGATCAAGCTGTTCTATTGTTACCCAACTGGAACCTCAACCACAAGCTTTATATAGTATCTCAGTTCCTGTGACTTTCTGTTTTTATTTTTTTTTGGAGGGGGTCGTTAAATTGGTTTGCATCCTGTCGAACTCTCTGTACTAAATTTTATCTTCTTCTGCTCAGCTGAGCCATTTGCCTTTCTTCATGTGCTTTTGCTTTTCATGTTTGGGGTTTCAGATATCTTTAAGTTTCATCAGAGATGGTTTTTCCCCCCCTGTTATTTTAAAAGTCATTTCTGAGAGGAGAATGGGGGTGAAAACATCTTACTCTGCTTCTTGGAACTTGGAATCTCTTGAGTTAGTCTTATGTGTGTTTAGATAATCAATTCTTCTTAGACTAGGATCTTTTGTATTCTTTGAACACTATGAGTTTAGAGGAGCTACAGCAGTGGTTCTTAACCTGGGTTCTATCGAACCCTAGGGGTTCAATGAGTCAGTCTCAGGGGTTCGGAGAAGCCTCTGCCGCGGAGGCCAGAATAAAGTAATACCGTAATTTGTTGTGAGTTCATGCACTTTGTTGGTTTTGTTCTTTGAGCAAGGTGATGTTCATGCACGGCTCATTTTGTGCACCAGTAAAAAAACATATACCTATGTCTTGAATTTGGAAAAAAAATCATATTTTATTTATCACTAAAGAAGGGTTCGGTGAATGCACATATGAAACTGGTGGGTTCGGTACCTCAAAAAAGGTTAAGAACCACTGAGCTACAGTAACAGAATACATGCTGAAATCAAAGTGCTTTGGGCACATAAAGCTCTCTGAAACTGTCCATGTTTCTGGCTGGTTTGGCTCAGTTGCTGTCTGAGAAACATCAATGTTCCTGTCTCTGTGAGCTGCTAGTCCTGACCGCCTCTCAGCCAGTTTTCTTACAGGGCTGAAGCTGCTCCCTCTGCTCTCTCACTGGTCTCTCAGAACATTCTTAAAGGTAAACCTATTTTCACAGGCAATGCTGAAAGTCTGAATGCTGCCCCAGGTTTCGGAAGAAGTATCACACCCCACGCTTTTGTGTGTGGGGTGGCAGTCTTAAAGTTTAGCATTAGAAAAATATGTTTATTCCTAAGGTTTTCTCCTAGCTAAGATGTTTCTGAGAAATATGTATAATGGGAAAAAGTCACTTCACATATTCAGGGGCAAATCTGACCTACCAGAACCCTATTCAGCTCCATATGAATCTAGCAACCTGGGTTCACATCACACTCTATGCTACCTGTCTCAGAGCAGTGTCCTTGAGTTCTCAGCCACTAGCTTTCTCTTGGACTGATAAACTCTCTGTGCCTGGAAGCAGCCAAGCACATAGACATCCTTGTGTGCCCTGGAAGTGCTGGGGTTTCTATGTAAAGTCTCTGTCAATCCAAGGATGAAGGTTGTGCATGGGAACCTTGGTTTTTTTAAAATTAGCCTTCAGGGCACAGCCTGCTCTCTAAACACTGTCACAACAAAGGGATCTTTATTTCTTTGAGGAATCATATTAAGATGCAGCAATTGAAATGTGTACTCATCATGTCTGAAACCACTTTCATCTACTGTTCCATCATTGATCTCTGACAACTGAGCTCCAGTGCTGGTTTAACCACTTATTAGTTGTATAACCTTGGGCAGACTCATGTCCCAGCTTAATTAATCTAGTTTACTCCTTTATAAACTGGGGGGTGATAATATATTTCCTTGACCAGAGGCTTTACTGAGGCCTAAATGGTACCATAGAAATGGAACAATGTTACTAAAAGTATAAAGATAAATGATTGATACTATGGCTTAGAGACATTTTCTTATGAGGAGGTATAAGTTAACAAGTGAAGTCTTGGTTGCTTCCAGAGAGAGTCCGGTTCTAGGGGTAAACACTGACTCCAAGACAGGCTGGCACTGAGTTTACGGATGGCTCTCCTGCTGCTGCCACACTGCCAGCCCTCCTCAGCCCTCCCTGCCCCCAGGTGGAGACAGTGATCTGTACTGGGCAGGCCTCCCTTCCGCCTGCTGCCAGGCCACCTACGCCTCTTGGCCTTGTCAGAGCGCTGACAATCAGCTCCCTGCTGCTTTCTCATCTTTAAAATCCAATTTAACATCTCTGGCCACAGCATGACAATTGTCTGGGCTCCACACAGTGGAACTTCACCTGAGGTGGCATTAGGAAGCCAGAAGAGAAAGGCTCCTTTATCTTGGAAAGATCACAACCACAATTCCTGAAAGGGTGGAACCACTGTGTGGTCCGGACCCACGTTTAGATGGAGCAGTGCCCTCGCTCAGCTCTGAACTTCAAGATGTTAAAGGTCCTGTAGCAGACTGAACCATGTCCATGTGGGCTCCTGTGCCTAGTGAGAATCAGCAATGGCTAAGGTATGTGTGAGAAAGAGCAAGTTTGAGTGGAACATCCCAGCAGGGACGGATGCTGGAAGGTTATGATGGGGCCAGAGTGTGGGCAAACTTGAAGCCAGATCATTAGGAGTCTTACACTGGACCATAGAGCTTGACCTATTGGGGCAGGCCGAAGGGTTGTGCCACAGGTAGGAGGCCTTACCTTGCGGATTGCCATGTAACTTCTTGGCATTGCATATGGTTCCTGAGGTTTTTCCAGCCCAGATAGTCACAGTGCCTTGGCATGATTTTTGATTACAGTAGTGGCTTCCCTTAAACACTTAAAAAGATGCTACATCTGAAAGAATCAAAAGCTTCTTGTTATGAAATAAATGCTATGCGGTTACTGGAACAAACAAAACTATAAGCTGTACTCTGGTCCTGAATCTGCTCCTAACCAATGGGTCATGGGAAGAAAAGCTAATCTCAGGACTTCAGCTGCCTTAGCAATAAAATGATGGGGAGAGAAACAGCAGGATCAGGATCTCTAAAGTTCCTCTCGAAGGTTCTGAGGAATAGTTTCAGCTGTTGAAATGTTTATATTTTGATTTGTCTTACAAGTCCATAGAACCATTGTCTTGGCCCAAGTTTCTGAGGATCTTTTAAAGATAAAGTGACTTAAGGCCTTTACCAAGTGGATTTCCAGCATTTGGGGCATTTTGCAGTCAGGGAAGATGGCTCATCAGTAGCTGCAATGTGCCGACAATAGTGCCCAGGTGCCATCTCTCTCCTCACCGGTTTCTTCCTGCTGCCAGCTGCAGAGTGATGCAGTGATCACTACACTTTCTAGAATTGTGGGAGGTTAGAGGAAGAAAAGGATGAAAGGACCATGGAGTGGTGGGAAAGACTAACTTGTAGAAGAGGGCCCAGGCTGGATCTGGCAGAGGGAGGGATTCAGGAGCTCCAAGTGAACCCAGAGAAGGCGTCAGGTGCTAGCCTCCAGAGAGCAGGAAGCTGTGGGAAATGAGGAAGGCCTTACAACCACCAACCCCCAGGCAATGCCCTGCTCCTATGCTTGGTGCTCTAGGACCCCGAGATGCAAAGTGTGGTTTGGGCACTAGAAGTACAGCCTAAACTGGGGCTTGTTAGAAATGCTGCCTCTTAGGCCCACTCTGGCCCTGCTGAATCCAAACCTTCATTTTAACAAGATCCAAAGGTGATTCCTTTGCACCTTAAAGCTTGAAAAGTACAGTTCAGGACAAAGATTCTCAGTGATATGACTGGGCCTCACCCCAGGCTCCCTGAATCAGAATTTTCTGGGAATGATGCTTGGAAATTAGAAATTTTACGAAGCTCTTAACTTATAGCCAGTGTTGAGAAATACTGTTTTCATGGCTGTAAGGCAAGATTGAAAATGTTGGCTCAGAGAATAGCACAGTGGAAGAAGACTTCATGAAGATCGGTCAGGCAGCAGTACAAAGAGTGTACTTAGAAAACAGAAATCAGTGGTGATGAACTAAGTATACAAAGTGAAGAAGACAACTGCACCATGTTGAATCTTGGTGGTTAAAATAATGGTTGTGGGGGAGGGGGAGGTGGGGAAGGGAGATGGGGACGGGGTGGAGGAAGGGTGTAAAGAGGGACAAATATAAAGTGAGGGAAAATGATTTGACTTTGGGTGATAAGTATACAACATATCAACAGTTTAAATGCTATAGAAATGTTTACCTTAAACCTATGTACTCTTATTGACCAATGTCACCCTGTTAAATTTAATTTTCTAAATAAAATTATTATTATTATTATTTTGTATTTTTCCGAAGTGAGAAGTGGGGCAGGGGGAGGGAAGGGTGAGGCAGACAGACAGGGTCCTGCATGAACCTGACAGGGATCCACCCGGCATGCCCACTAGGGTGCGATGTTCTGCCCATCTGGGGCATTGCTCCGTTGCAACCGGAGTCATTCTAGCGCCAGAGGTGGAGGCTATGGAGCCATCCTCAGAACCCCGCCCAACTTTGCTCCAATGGAGCCTTGGCTGCGGGAGGGGAAGAGAGAGACAAAGAGAAAGGAGAGGGGAAAGGGTGGAGAAGTTGATAGGTACTTCTCCTGTGTGCCTTGGCCAGAAATCGAACCCGAGACTTCTACACGCTGGGCCGATGCTCTACCACTGAGCCAACCGGCCAGGGCTAGATAAAAAAAAAAAAAGGTTGTCCTAGAAGTTGCTGTGAGGAGCTGGTTTGTAGAGGGTAACGAGCAGTTAGTTTGGTTGAAAGCATTTCCACTTAGATATAATGGTGACTACATCTGGCAGGCATTACGTGGAGTGGCATTGGAGCTGAGGTTAAAGGGCAGAACCAGAAGTGTAGATTTGCAATCCATTGTCACAGTGCTGGGACCTTGAGCCATACAAATGGTACAAGGAAAACAGGTAACGGAATAAAGACTTTTGTAGTGTATAAATTAGAATGGTAGGTTTGGAAAAAATTTAGAAAACTTAAGGCCATACTTCTGTGCATAAACCAAGCATCCTCATCTCAGTGATAGTGTACAGAATGTCTTCCCCGCTTGGCCTCAGGACCCCTGTGCTGTGAGTAATGCCCTGGGCCACCTTGAGAGCCCCATGGAGTTCATCACCAAGAGGGCCTGGCTGTGTAAAGTTCTCCTGCCAACTCTGTGAGTCAGTTACACACTTCCACGGTGATATTCTCTGAGAGCAACTCTGTGTAGGGGAAACTCTTTTCCATGGCTGGTAGTGTTGCCCATCTGTGGAATCATTAAACTTTGTGCTCTAAAAACAAGAACGAGGTACACACTGGGAGAAAATTGGGAAACTGCTCGAATAATAGGAAGGAGCCCTAGCTGCCCTCCCTGTAAGGGAGTGTGGAAGTTGAGCAGTAATGCATGGATCACTTCACCCATAGGGAGCAAGCCAGGTTTAAGATACACACCAAGCCTGACCAGGCGGTGGCGCAGTGGATACAGTATTGGACTGGGATGTGGAGGACCTAGGTTCGAGACCCCGAGGTCACCAGCTTGAGCACAGGCTCATCTGGTTTGAGCAAAAGCTCACCAGCTTGAATCCAAGGTCGCTTCCTTGAGCAAGGGGTTACTCGGTCTGCTGAAGGCCTTCAGTCAAGGCACATGTGAGAAAGCAATCAATGAACAACTAAGGTGTCGGAATGAAAAACTGATGATTGATGCTTCTCATCTCTCTCCGTTCCTGTCTGTCCCTATCTATCCTTCTCTCTGACTCTCTGTCTCTGTAAAAAGAAAAAAAAATTAGAAAAAGAAAAGATACACACCTAGATGAAAGAAGTTGGCTTGGAGCCACAAAGCCAGGGTTTAATCCAAGTAAGCTCAGCTACTTACTGGCAGTAGCCTTGTACAAGTTTCCTCTTTAGTAAAAGGAGGAATTAACTCTCTGCTTCATGGGCTGTAGTGAGCAAATGAAATATTGCATGTGAGAGTGCTTTGCAAACTGTAAAGTACAGTATAAATACAATACTTTAAAAGAAAGGAACACTGGACTATTAATGTCTAGATGGGTAAGGAAGAAGACGACCGAATGAAATTGGAAGACCCATTTCCGTGAGAGTTAGGGTCTATCTTTCCTTGTGCTACCAAAAGTAGGAATCGACTTGTGTGGTTCTGCCTCTGCTATAATCTACTCGTTCTTCTTCCTTTAGTCTGAGACTCCCCAAGTTAATTTTTTGGGTTTTTATGCACCTACGATGTACACCTGGTACTGTGTGCACTCCTGGCCTTTGGTAAAATTGTGAGAGAAGTGAAACTGACTATAGTGACCCTAGATACTTCCTTTAGGGCATGCTTCCCAAAGCAGGTGTGGGCATCCCACTTCCTGAGAACAAGGTGTTCATGTTCTTGCTCCCCCTCTCCCCTAACTGAGAAGTGAAGGGCTCACTGTGATAGTTCCAGGGATATTGGCATTTCAGGGGAAGAACTAAAGCTTTAAGCTGTGACGACGTTGTTTCTGGCAGCAGTGGGCAGATGGAAATGTGTAGAATTTGATGTTGCAGGTATTTTTGAAACTGTACGTGTTTCCATCAAGTTGTTGGGCTGGTCTTTTGGTAGACTATTTCCCAGCCCTCAGAGATGTCATAAATTGTATGATCCACAGCATAAGTGCTTTGTGATTCTGTGAGTGGATCCAGTTGCATTACTTGATCAGGATTTTGTGAGAATCAAGGAGAGAACAGAAGAGAATAAGACACTATGCTCCTCACATGATGAGTACCATTGCATACCTGGGTATTAACACTCCTTACAGTGGCAGAGTCTATTCATGATTATAGCAGCTACAACCAAAGAAATTTCATGAAAAGCAAGCCATCTGTATATAGCAGTATCTTCAAACTTCAATGTGTATTAGAAGCACTTGGAGGACTTGTTGAAACACAACTTGCTAGGCTCGACCTGACTCAGTAGGGCCGGGTGTGTTGGAGAAGGTGCATTTCTAAGGTAATGCTGATGCTGCTGTCATGGCAAGTGCACTTTGGACACCATGGGTCTTGCGCTCTATAATTTATAAAATTTCTCCTATACCAATCTCCTCTGATCCTCTTACACCTTGTAACCTCATGAAATAGGCACGTCACAGATGAAGAAGCAAGCTCAGAAAGACTGATTGCTGAAGTTACCCAGCCAGCAACGGGCAGAGCCTGGAGTCTGAGCCTCTCCTACGGCCCTTTTTCTAGTCTAATGTGCACCATTGCCGAGTTCTAGGATGTCAGCTAAGTGTGATGAAAACAAGGACCTCAGTCGTAGGATTCTGTAGGATTCTTTATATTCACTTGACCTCCAGCAGTATATAGTGAGCTATAATAATTGGGGCATTTTGGATATTTGTGGAGAAATAGCTGGAGGAGGAAGTAAAAGGACCAGAGGGAAGAGATTTCTAAGGGAAAAGGTCCATGGCTGATGGCAGAACCCAGTGAGGCTGGAGCTGGGGAAGGAAGCCAAGGAGAGGCTGCTGAAGCCAATGGGGAACAGAAAGTACAGAATCTCGTTGCAATGCCACATAAATATTTAGCCTCCTGGGACAAGATATTCTGCTAGCCACTTGGTTGCTTTGCCCCAGCATCAATGTCTAGTCTGTTTTTTGCTGTGGTATGTTTGCAAAACCCTCCCAACCACCTTGTCATACTTTGTTATTTACCATTAAAGTAGTGTCAGTTTTTGAAAAATTAGGAAGCTCTTGATATGTTTCCCTTTCAGCCCCATGTGTTTCTTGTATTTATCAAAATGGAACACTAACAAATATTTATTCAGTTTTATAGTTATGTTGACAATAAAGACTACCATGTGTGCCTCCCTGCCATGGTGATTATTTTGCTCAATACATGATTGACTGAGATGTCTTCAGTGTACTATAAACATACATTAAAAATAGCAACCTAAAAAAAGATAAAACTGATAAATAGAAAGTTCCACAGTTTTGGATGCAATACAGTGCCACCCTGGTTATTAGAACATGAGATAGATAATCCGGGTGAGTTATGTAAGTTTGTATAATGGTTCCCCTTCAAATAAGTGGTTTTGGCTTGTACCATGTTTCTCTCATTTATAAAAGTTTCTTAAATTGGAACCTTTTAAGATTGCATTCCCTCCTACCCCTGTGTGTATGTTCTAATAACCTAGGATATATAAAGGTCTGGCTACTTTATCTGAATTTCAAACCCATGAGCCAATTCCAATTTTTAGCATCCATTTATCACCATCATGGTGAAGCTAAGAGAGGTTATTGCATTCTTGTGCCACACTTTTGTCAAACAGAAAATGTTCCTACATAGGGTAAGTACTTTCTGCTTTGTTAACCAGAAGGGATCAAAGGGGTGCAAAACAAGACTTGTGCTGCTTATTTCTAAGGGTTTTAGTAACACTGATGAAATGAAGATTAAAAAAAATTTCCCCCCCACTGATTTCAGAAAGAAAGAGAGGAAAGGAGGGTGAAAAAGAGAGTGAGAAAGAAAGAAAGAAAAAGAGAAAGGGAGAGAGAGAGAGAGAGGAGAGAGAAGCATCAACTTGTTATTCCACTTAGTTGTTTCATTTACTTGTGCACACACTGATTGCTCCTTGATGTGCCCTGACCTAGCAGTTGAACCTGCAACCTCCAGCATGTCAGGTCAACACTTTATCTGCTGAGCCACCTGGCTAGGGCTGAAGATTCTTAATATTTTTATTGTTTCCCACTTAATGCTCCCCAAAAACATTGATGGAAGATTTGAAAAGGCTTATGTCAGTAAACAGATCTGCAAATATGGTAGGTGCTGGTATTTGAGATACCATTTAAACTGGATCCATTTAATATTCAATTTTTGTCTAGGGAATTAAATATTTCAACAACTGCTCTGAAGAAACAGAAAGGAAACTATAATGTTGGAACTATAAAATTTCTGGCATTAACTGACTATCTGGATCTCCCCAACAATTTCCTGTCCTTGTAAATTTGCTCCTCTGGTTGATTAGATGCAGACTTGTGTTATTTTTCCATTACAGTGTGTGAATATATCAGTTTTATTTCCAGTGGTTAGAAATCCAGTGTTGGGGGTGCTGTGTGTGTTGGAGAGTGTGTGTTGTGTGTCCACTTTTACATTCAGCATGTACCATGGAGCTGTACTTATGTGCATGCATGTAAATACCTACTTTACTATTATCTCTGTCCTTCTATGTCCTCTGTTTTGAGGGTTATCAGTACTGACTGTTAACTTTTAAATACTAAAACATACACTGGAAGTTAAAAGTTAAGCAAAATACAAGGACTATTTTTTTTTTTTTTTTTTTACAAAGACTATTTAAAAAAAGAAAACTGTGTTTTATTGCTTTGGGGCTATACTGAATGACAGAATGCTACTAATGGAAAGGAGAGCCACAACAGCAAATTGATCCTCATGGTGGCAGGGACTTTTAAGTTCAGAAGTCAGGGCATAAAGGTATGAGCTAAGACTGAGCAAGGAAGGGCAGACCCCTTCCAGCACTGTGTACACGGTGCCCTCCCTCCTTCCCTTTCTCTCTGTAACTGTATGTTATATCACATAAACTTGTGACTCAACTTGATGGCATGTGTCAGAGGCTCTACAGTATTTTTAATCTTTGCAACAAATCAATAAGATGGTTGATATTATCCTTCTTTTACCCCAAGAGGGTAAGTGAGCTTCCCAAAGCAGCATAGCTAGTAGCTGACAATACTAGGATTTGAGCCCAGATCAACCTGGCTCTAAAGTCCAAACTCTCAATACCCCATCTCAGAATGGCAAGAGCTCTTAGAGATCATGTTTTATAATCAATTTGTATTACAGGTGGGGGACTTTAGACTGGTCACTTTCACTGCTTCCCTCAGTCAGTGTAGAAAATGGGGTGTTGACTGTTATGTATTGGAATCTGCCAGGATTTCCCAGCTGGGGAAATGCAGAGGATTTGCTGCATTAGAGAGTGATGATTAGATTTAAGGACTGGGTTAAGGGGGATGAAAATGAACCAGTTGAAGGAACTATAATTACTTAGTCTGATGTGAAATGTAACTCCTACTCTTCAAGTGACTAGTTACTTGATGAAGGATAAAGACCATCTGGGCTCTACTTTCCATGTGGCCAAAACAACAAGATAGACTTTTACATTTTGCTGGGTGGGCTATTACCCAGTTGTAATCAGAAAGCCCTGATGTTGGGGTGGGCTGGGGTAGGAAGAGGGTGGCTAATTAGCACCATGGGATAGGTGATCCCACTAGGCTAGGAGCTGTATTCAGCAGGTTTTCTGCTTTCCTTGCCCAAGTTCAGAATAGCATTGCCCCTCTCAATAACTATAGTTAAAAAGTAGTATCTTCTTAATTCACCCATCAGAATATCCTACACCTACAAATCTTTCCGCCTCCTGGTCCACCCTGCCTACTGAGGTTAGAGCTATTTTCATAAAGCACAACTCTAATAGCACTTCTCCACTCAAAAATGGCCCCAGAATAGTTGTTTTCAAAGTCTGTGGACCCCCAGAGGTAAGATTTCCATTTGTAGCAAATAAAAATATAGAATGACCAATTACATTTGAATCTCAAATAAACAAGTAACTTTTTAATATAAATATGTTGCATGTAACCTTTGAGTATCCTGTATTTTATCTAATAACCCTACCTCGGGGACCTTAAGACCCTCTCAAGGGGTCTCTGAGGTCAAAACTATTTTCTCTTCTCTTCTAAATTTATTTTCTAAAATATATTGTGTTGATGTGGTTTCAAGTGTCCCACTCAATATAACACCATCTATATATACACTGCATTGTGCCTCACCCCTCTGCCATGCCCCACACAAAGTCTCTTTCCAAACTGTTTTTTTATTAATTTAAATGGGGTGACATTGATAAATCAGGGTACATATGTTCAGAGAAAGTTATTTGGACATTTGATTATGTTGCGTACCCATCACCCAAAGTCAAATTGTTTTCCATCACCTTCTATCTGGTTTTCTTTGTACCCCTCCCTTTGCCCTCCTCCCATCCCCTCCCTCTCCCCCCCTCCCCCCTGCCCCCAGTAACCACCACACTCTTGTCCGTGTCCCTGAGTCTCATTTTTATGTCCCACCTATGCATGGAATCATATAGTTCTTAGTTTTTTCTGATTTACTTATTTCACTCCGTATAATGTTATCAAGGTCCATCCATCCAAACTGTTTTTATAACCTTATGACTTGTTTGCCTGTTTCACTGTGTTGACATTTTCACTGATGGTGAAAAATCAATTGGAACCACTAGTGTCTTAGCATGAATCAAGGCAGTGACACCAAAGTGTACTGGTTGACATCATTGTATAATGTACAGCTCAGTCATGTACTCACGGTAAAGAGACCAGTTTTACTAAAGAATCTCTTTGATGAAGCAGTACAAAGTATTAGTTCTTATTAAATCTCAGCCCTCATGCAGATGTTTTCTTAATGTACTAGATGACAAATAGGGACATAGGCATAACTCATTTTGCAGCATCAGTGGTTGTCTCACTTGTGTGATGGTTTGAGGTGAGAAGCTAAAAGGATTGCTTTTACATGGAACACCATTTTTACTGACAAACTTTGGTATTCAGATCTAAGTATCTGGCAGATATTTTCCAAAAAACGAATGAAGCAAGCCAGTCATCTCAAAGAAAAAGTTTGACCGTATTTGTACCACTTATAAAATTTGAACTTTCAAGCAAAATTAGAACTTTGAAAAACTTCTATCTACTACTGAGGGCTTGAAAGCTTCCCAATACTTAAAAATGTTCTGGTGAGATTGGTGGTGATAACAAAGAATGTGGCTTTTTGATACTATATAACAAAATGTCCCAACATTTGGAAAATCTGTGTTAACTGTGAACCAATATTTTACAGATGACTAATGCGTGATGTTACCAAATTATCCATGGGTGAAAAGATCCATTCAAAATGCAATATAAACTGTTAGGTTTTAATGTAACAGAGTATGAAAAGTTTCACTGATACCTTTTCAAATTCCACATTTCAACTAACCTTTAAAAGTTCAGTTTTGGTGTCATAGCACAGAAGAATATCGACAATTATCTGAAAAGGCTATTATAACAGTTCTCCCTTTGCCACACGTGTAAGGCTGGATAGCCTTTATATATTTCAACCTATTCTGTCACTACAGATTGTATATTGAGGAAGATATAACAATCTAGCTGCCTTCCCTTCAGCCAGACAGTAAAGAGATTTGCGGAAATGTGAAAGAATGCCATTCTTTTCACAATTTTGTTTTGGTAAGTTTAGTTATTTTTCTTTAAAAAATTATGTTAACATGTAATGGGATTAATACTATTTAAAAAATTATTAATTGATTTTAGAGAAAGAAAGAGGGAGAGAGAGACAGAAATATCTATCCTTTTCTGTATGTGCCCTGACCAGGATAAAACTGGCAAGCTTTGCATATGGGGACGATGCTCTAACCAACCGAGCTATACAGCCAGGACACTTAATACTATTTTAAAGTGAATTTAAAAATATTCCCAGTTTGAACTTTGAATATGGTAAATATAAACTGAGAACACTTACATAGCAAAATCATTTTGGAGTCTACCATAATTTTTTAAAGAGTATAAAGGGGTCAGAGACCAAAAAACTTGAGAACTGCTGGCCTATAGGATAACACCCAGAATGGTGAACCAGATGTTGGGGACTTTCCACCATCCCACTCCATCCTGCCTTTGTAGCCTCACTTATTACCACTGTCTCTGAAGTAGCCCAGGTCCCAGTCTAACCACCTAGTTACTGATTTCTGCATGTGTTCCAGAGTTTTGTGTCTGACTGTGCATGCCGTTCCTCTACCAGGAACAAATGTCCCCTCTCCTTTATCTACCTGTTTGGTGGTAAGTGAGTGGGTCAGGGCTATCCTCTGAGCACAAGGGTCTGAGAATAAAAGAGACTCATTCAGACCAAACTTTGCAGTTTGTTTATGGGTAATTTCTGCACATAGCCTTCAAGATCTGTTTGTCTTAATTAGAATTCCTGGAGTCCAAAGGACCCAATTTTCCCACTATTTATGTGTTGTTGTTTTTTTAAATCATGTAAGGGCTAATTGTTCTGCCATAAACTTTATGGGATTTTTGTAAATATTAACTAACAATTTCTAGTGGTATCTGTGAGCTTTTATAAGCCTGTGCCAACTCATCAGAGTATTTAATGCCTGCTGAACAGAACACTTGGCAGTGGAGGAAAGAAGCTAAGGAAGAGATTTTTGCTGAAGAACCTGTGCTGTGGTTGGGCAGACAGGATTTATAGCGAAGAAGCAGTCAAACAAGGCACAAGGAGATAGGCAATCTCAGGAATAACTAGGTGCTGTAGGCCTTTGAGGAAGGGGAGGTAGGAGTGGGGTGGGGTGGGGTGGGCGGAGGAGCATGTGTGTTTGCAGGGGCTGGAGAAATCAGAGATGGCTTCTGGGAGGAGGCAGGGACTTGTTCAACAGGGAAGGTTTAGTTAGAAGTCAGCAAGGCAGGATTTTAGGTCAGCAAACAAACACAAGCCAGGGCAGAGAGTCAGAAATGAGCACAGCATGTTCATGGTCTAGTGAGGAGACTGCTCACCACAGTGAAGGTGAATGGTGTGAAATCATACGGTTGGAAGCTAGTTAGAGGAGTTTAGATTGGACATGGAAGGAAGGAGGAACAAGTTTTTTGTTTGTTTTTTTTGGTTAGTGAAGTGACACGGTGTCTTCTGAGCACAAGATGGGTTATTTGTGGGGCGAGGAATGAAGATGGGGGGCATCTAGTTAATGATTCAGGGATGTAAGGTGGTGAGGGTCTAAACTAGGGTGAGAGCAGGTTTTCTGAAATGAAATACGTGCAAGTAACCACATGTAGAATGCCAGCTTGGTGCCTTTACCTAGGCGTATTTCACATATTAAGGCATGGGGAGTAAAACTCCACAAGAGTGTGTTAGTGACATAATTGGGTCTTATCACATGTGGCTGATTTAAAGCTGAAATGTTTTTTCTAGCCTTTCCTCATGTCTTATTGTGTCAGCCACTAAATAATTCTGTGTGGTTTTGGGCAAGTTACTTAACACCTTGCTGTCTTGATTTTCTATCTGCAAAATGAGGGTCTCATAGCCTTATTATGAGAATTATAAGTTAATACATGTAAAGTACCTACACTAGTGCCTGGCACATAGGAAGTCTTTAAAAATATTAGTTATTATTTTTTTATTCACATTATTATCAGAATATAAATATTTAAATTACCTAGTGGACCAAAGTATTCAGAGCTGTGCTGAATCAGGGCCCTCAAAAAAAAAAAAAAAAAAAAAAAAAGCTTTCTGAAGACATTGCCAAGATGAGACTCAGAAGCTAGGATGGAAAAATGGTAAATATTCTAATTCTATAAACTCAGTATCTAAGGTGTAAAACCCAGAGACCTGAATCATAATTTAATCATGTCACTTAGCTGAAACACGGGCGCCACTGCGGAGGAGATGAATCCAGTCTTCTCAGAGAGCCAGCAAGTCTCCCGCTGGTTTCCCCATGGCCATCCTCGGCTTCCTCCCCTAGCCCAGGCTGCCTGCGCCTCATACCCCATTTATGCCCTGTATTATCAGTCACCTGTTTTCAATAGACTGTATCTTTTAGAGCAGTTTTGGGTTCATTGCACAGAAAAATTGCACAGGAAGTACAAAGTTCCCATATACTCTCTCCCACATCAGTTTCCCTTATTAATGCCTTGCATTAGTATGATACATTGATACAATTGATGAACCAATATTGATGCATTATTATTAACTAATGTCCATAATTTACGTGAGGGTTCATTGTTTGTGGTGTACACATCTATGGGTTTTGACAAATGCATACTGTCCTCCATCCACTGTTATGGTATCATACAGAATAGCTTCACGACCCTAAAACTGCCTTGCCCGCCGTCTATTCATTCCTCCCTTAGCCCCTTCCAGTTTTTAAGAGTTAGTAAAAATGTCATCTCTTCTGTGAAGTGTCTCAAGATTCTCCCCTTATAATGAATCTTTTTGATGCTTACATAGCATTCTTCATATTTGTTACACAGCCGATGCTCTGCATAGTATTAGATGCTAGTTTGTGTGTCCTTGTGGGAGAGGTCATGCCATAGATTTGTCTCAACAACACCTAGCCTAGACCCTGTTCTTAACAGGTTTGGAATGCTGAACTGAACTGAACTGTGAGCAAATATTAGGGTGAGATTTTGCACACTAAGTCTTAAGAGGCAAAGCTTTATAAAGACCTAGAGTCCAAAAGTGACAGGTGTACTTGTAAATTCTATACATGTTTCGATACTCCGGTCGGTGGATGAGAAAGTCCTTTGAAAAGAAATGGGCTCAGAAGTAGCCTTGGGTGAGGTGGCACATGTCAGTTTTATATTATTATTAGGCCACAAGGCTCTTCCCTCTCTCTCCTCTCCACGACAAAACAAACAAACAAACAAAAACAGGACAAGGAGCCTGGTTGTTTCTATCCTTCAAGTCCAGACACCCCTCCCAGGAAGGCCTCTGGAAAGTCTTTTATTTGGTCCCCACTCTCTCTCCCCAGGTGGCCCCCAACAATTGAGGATGCACAGTGTGCCTTCTTTGGTCAGGAAGCACATTCCCTTAATTTTTTATTTTCTTATTTCCCACCGTGTCTTTTGCTTTAAAGACGCTGTTCTCAAACGTTCTAAAAACGCAGCAGGAACATGCAGATAGGAACAAAAGCAAATAAATCGAATCTTGAGAAGTAACAAAGCAGGCACCGTTCTCCAACAAACAGCACAACACTAAATGAAAAATATCAGTCAACCCCTAGATACAGGTTTTCCACTTCTAGACAGGAGCGGCTGTTTGCTCCACCCACCCCCGCCCCGCGCATGAGACAGTGAAGGTACCATAAAACGAGCAACTCCCCTCAGCTCCCACAAGGTAGTCAGCACTTTTAGCAGCACTACCTATTCCTTTAAGCAACACAAGCTTTGACTTCTCTGTACCTGCCTCCAAACGCATGGGAGGGGGGATGTAGAGAAACGGAGGGAGAGGAGGAGGAGGAGGAGAGAGATCTGCTCCCCCCTCCAAAGCGTCACTCTAGCCTACAGCAGCTCCAGACCCAGCACAGGGCAGAGGTGGGAGGGTGTACGCTCTGGAAACCCGGTTAGATCTAAAGGTGCTGTTACCTGGGGCAGTGAGCGCTCTCCAGAAAGCCCGGCTCTTCCATCACACGCGGCCCCCGCCTCCCCCCGCCCCCCGCAACCAGAAAGAGCCGGAGGAAGGAGGAAGCGGGGGGCGCCCACCCAGCTCCGGAGCCATAACGGAACCAGAGAGGTCCTCGCCAGAGAGCCCCTGGACACCTGAGCGTCAACCGCCCACTTGCACCTGTGTTTCCAGAGGGCGGGGCCTCCTGCAGGTGTGGAAAGGGGAGGACTCCGCGGAAGCATAAGCGATCCCACCCTTGCCTCGAAGAAATGCAGGAGGGAGGAGCGGTTAATCCGCACTCCGGGTCCGCGGGAGCCGCAGGCCCCGCCCCCCCGTCTCTTTCGCGGGGGAAACGGGACAAACACACTGCGGTGCGGAGGGGGTTAAGCTGACGGCCCGCGGCTGGAGCGCGCTTAACCCTTTGGCACCCGTGGGTCAGCCGAACCAGGCGGGGGCGGCAGCACCCCGAGTCCCACGCGGCGGCCACCCCGACAGCACGGCCCGAGCGGGGAGAACCCAGGGCCCCGCAGTCGACCGCTGGGGCGCGGCGTGGCCCATGGGAGGCTCGGGACGGGCGGGGAGGGGGTGAGGAGGAAGGCGGCGGCGGCGGCGGGCGGCGGGCGCGCAGCGTCGCCAGGGCGAACCGGCGTGCGGCGCGGCGCGGCAGGCGCGGAGCGAGCGAGGGAGCGAGCGCCTCCGTCCCCGGATGTGAGCTCGGGCTGCCCGCGGTCCCGAGCCAGCGGCGGCGCGGGTGGTGGTGGCGGCGGGCACCGGGCACCGCGGCGGTCGGCGGGCATGGGGGACGCTCGCAGCGGCCCCGGCGGCCGGGCCAGCACGACCGCGGCGTCCCTCCGCTAGAGGAGGCGAGCAAGCCAATTCTCCTTTGCAGCAAAAAAAAATTACATGTATATATTATTAAGATAATATATACATCTGATCGTATTTTTTTAAAAAAGTTTATTTTGCTCTCTTTTTGAAAAAGAGGGAGCGTGGGTGGCGAGCAATTTTTATAAATTATTCTTATTTTCTGTATCTGTCCCCGTCCCTCCCCACCCCCTGCTGAAGCGAGAATAAGGGCAGGGACCGCAGCTTCTACCTATCGGTAACCCCCTTACCCGCTCTCCACCGCCCCTAAGCCCAGCACAGTGCCCTGCACACAGTAGGCGCTCAATAAATGTTCGTGGATGATGATGATGATGATGATGAAAAAAATGCAGCATCAACGGCAGCAGCAAGCGGACCACGCGAACGGTGAGCAGCCAGAGCCTGGGCACCCGCTGCCAAATCTAATCCTTGTCATGGTCCTCCTCTTCCCACCCTTCTCTTCGTTCTCACCCCTCCCGTTCTGATGCGCTGGGTGGGTTGAGGGGGTTGGAAAGGATGTTTCTAGCTTGGTGTCATCTACAGAAAGGGGATATGCGTGACAGTCACTCCGTTCTCTCCTTCAGGCCTTGAATGTCAGAGTTAATTCTGCATTTATGGAATGGGGGGTGGGGTGGGGTAGAGTGCTGTGCAGCCGGAGGGGCTGCAAGCCGCGGTGATTCGGGTTCTGTGTCCTCGGGCTCAACTTTCCACCAACGCTCCTGAGCGATGAGAGGGGGGTAGCTGTTAGTTTCAGCCCGAGTCCCCTTTCCAACCTCTTCTCGCCTTCCCCTCTTTCCCAACCCCTGGTTGACTAGGAAGGTCTCTCTAGAGGCATCCTGAAAATTCTAGGATTGCTGGGTTTCACCCTTTGCGCTGGTGGGTGAAGCACATCCCTCTTCTGAGAAGGGAGGCCGGGTCTCGGAATCGCTGGCCAGGGGTCGGGTGGAGCTCATATTCCCGCTCCCGGCGCGGCTGTGCACACGTAGGTAACCTAGCAATACTCGGGGAGTCGCTGCTGCTCTGGGGCTGCCCTCCCCAGCCCCGGCCCAGGCACCACGTGCAGCTACCGCGCTGCTGGCCCAGCTGGTTCAAGGGAGACTGGAGCAACTCCTGGTCAGCTCTCCTCCCTCCTCTTTGGAGGTAGAGGCACCACCCCTCCTTCCGCAATCCCTGAGGGCTTGCAGCCTTCCCAGGTGAGCGGCTTCCCAAGGAAAGGCTTGGCACGACTCCTTGAGGGGCAGGGACTGTCTGCTGTCCAGCCTCTGTGGCCCCCTTCCCAGTGTGCTGGGCAGGCAGAACTGTACTTGCTTTGACTCTCCCTTTTTCTTGACTTAGCAAGAATTGGTTTTGCAAACACCCATTCCTCTATGTCTGCCACCACTCTCATTTTGACTTCTGTCTCAGTAAGAAGGTTGTGATCCAAGGAAGGCAGGTGCTGGGCAGGCAGACTGGTTTAGGTGATGGCTTGACCTAAAGCCAGAGGAAGCTTTGTACATCTCCTTGGGGTTCTGCTCTTGTGTACTGGGATGCCAGCCTACACTGAGATGATTCTTGTTTAGGCCTTGAGGCCCCCTGGCATAATCCAGCCTGTCTATCCTAGGTGCAGGGGTGCAGGCTCTCTGCCTCATCAGTTTCTCTGGATGCTGGCTTGGCTGCTGTGGCTGCAATTTAAAATGCAAAAAAGCCCTAAAGATGTTTTCTGTTTTCTGAAGCCTGTGGAGGAAATGAGTCCCAACCATCATGAATTTTCATTTGCAGGAAGTGTCAGTACATAATCTAGATATTTGTTATGGGGCTTTTGGTACTGCCCTGGTGCCAGTGGAGGACTTTTTCCTTCCATGCTGAAAAATGCCTTTGTGGCTGTGGAACGATATTGGAGTAACACTCTGAAAATGATTAAGACTATTGAATTATTGTCACTGCCTCTGTGTGTGTGTGTGTGTGTGTGTGAGTTATGGTGTAGTTATTTTGGAGAAAAGCCATTGTACATATCTGTTAACTCATTAGAGATACATGGATTTTAAAAAAGAAAAAGATGTGGATTGAATGTGGAAATGACCTCAGTTTGAAGAAATGCTCTAAAAGACTGTAAATTCATGGATGTAGAGAGTTACTAACCCCATTGGGTGTCACGCAGAAAGGTCCTATGTGACTAATAGTTAAAGTGCAAGGACTTTTCTTGCTGCTCTGGCCAACCAAATTCCTGCTTCTGAAAAATAGGACATGACATTCAAAATGGAAACATGGACGTGATTCCCCCTTGTTATTGATGGGAGACAATCTTTGCTTTCTTCTGACACTGTATTCTTATTTATTTTTAAATATATATTTTTTTCTTTCTTCCTAGAGGCAAACTATGCAAGAGGTACCGGGCTCTCTCTTTCTGGTGAAGGATCAACTTGTCAGCCGAATAGCTCCAAGCAAACTGTCCTGTCTTGGCAAGCTGCAATCGATGCTGCCAGACAGGCCAAGGCTGCCCAAACTATGAGCACCTCCGCACCCCCACCTGTAGGATCTCTCTCCCAAAGAAAACGTCAGCAATACGCCAAGAGCAAAAAACAGGGTAACTCGTCCAACAGCAGACCTGCTCGCGCCCTTTTCTGTTTATCACTCAATAACCCCATCCGAAGAGCCTGCATTAGTATAGTGGAATGGAAGTATCCTTTTTTGGGGAAAGTCTTTCTCATTCTCTTTCACCATCTGTTCTTTAAAAGGATTTGTGTTCTGAAATGGCACTTACAAAGTGGTGGCAGTCTGGAATGTGAGCAACAGAAGCTGTGGGTAAAGGGTTTCATTGTGTGTATCTTCCTATCTCCTCTGGGCAGAGGGGTGGCTCTATGGGTATACTTAACCTAGTGTGTGTGTGTCTCGGGGGTAGTGGGGGGGTGGGAGTGGCATCCTGAAACTTGAAAGTTGTAGATAATTAAAATATGAAACTAACTTTTGGTCATTTAGCATTAGATGGTTAGTTTAAATCTACCAATGTTTTTGGGCAGTGGTATGCATTGAACCTATTCCAACTACGGTATACTGATTTAAAAAAGGAAGACTGTATGAAACTCTTCTGGAAATAAATTCACTTTTGACTTTTAGTGGAATAGTCATTTTGATGTTTAGACTTTGCTTCTGAAACTCCAGTTAATGCTAAAGTTGCTTGTAGTTCTGACATTTGGCAATTCTAATTGTTCAGGTAGCTACAAATATGAACACTTGCTTCATGGGGAGGGAGAAATTTGCTCATCAATGCTATGACTTTCTGGAATCTCCTTTTTACAAGTTCCAAAAAGACTTGAAATGTGAGCACAAGAGAGCATGTGAAGGGAGAGGCTTGTGCTGTCTCTTTTCTTGAGCCATTATGGGTTAGAGAACACCCCACTCAGTGGAGGAATTTGCAGTTGCTGCTTTTATGAAAAATTCTGTGTCCTTGGAGTGGACTTACACCTCTGGGTGTCTCCTTTGGATTTTCAAAACTGAACTCCGGATGCCCCAGGATGGTTGGAAAGGGTGCTTTGCCCACTCATCCCCATCCTTGTCCCCAAATCTGGGGGCCAGGCTCTAGTTAACTGCCACCCTTCAGAAAAGGTTGGCTGAGGCGTTTCCCTATGCAAATGGTTTCTAATTAGTTGATTAATTGGCCTGTGTAAAACAAAGCATTTCCTTTTCCCAGAAGTCTATTTGGGGCGGACAAGGGGTATTAGAGCAGTTCCTAACTAGAGGAGGGAAAGTGAATCTAGGACTCCCCCTTCCTCCCCACCCAGATGGAGTGGCCACACTAAAGAGGGAGGATGTTGGTAATCAGCTAGAGAGTGGAGCAGGAACCCTCGTATAATTTGAGCACCTAGCCAGGCAGCTGTTTACATGCCCTCTGTTTTAGCTGGCTACTTTTTGTGCTCACGGACATGAGTTAAAATGAGGTAAGTGTCTAGAAAGGTTTTGGAGAGAGCAGCCAAATGCAAGGATAGGATTTGAGGGATTTTCATGTTCTCTTCCTCTTTAGAACAGATGTGTCTTCTCTAGAGGGAGTTATGGTGTCTCTCACATAGCTGAGGTTGTATGGATGTGTTTTCTGTTTAAATTCTTTTTCTAGTCTGAGAAAGAACACTAGTGTCAGCCCAGGAGAGAGTTAGGTCAAGAGTGGGTGCCTCAGTGGCATCGCTAGTGTCAGCGGCAGTGGTTGTACTTAGGCACTTAGCCAGAGAGACCTCCTCCTCCGTTGGCTGGCTTGACGTGACTCGTAGTAATCAGAGACCTCTCGGTGGAGCCATTCATCTCATGTGGAGTGAGGTGGGAGGCCTGGTGCTGTTTCCCTCTGTGCACAGTAATTTGTGCATAGCAATTTATGTGCACGGAGTAACTTCCTGGATCATACTGCAGACTCCCTTTCCTGCATTGCCAGACGCATGTGTACAGGACTTAGGGGATGTGGCAACAGTGCACAGAGGAGCCTGCCTACAAATGGGGCAGTTGGTAGAATAGATCCTTAAACAGTATATGACCTGTTTGTTTGTTTTTCGAACAACAGTTTCCTTCTAGCTCAGGGAGTAGGTTAAAGAAATCCTCCTAAAGCCAGCTATGCCAGGCATGGTCAGCTCAGGGAGAGTGAGAGCCTGCTTTGCCTTTGCACACAGGAAAGGCAGAGTATCCTGCATCTTGGGGGGAATGAGGAGTGTTTGCCTTATCAGAAGGAATGTTTAGGATCCGACTCATTTGTTCCTCTACTGCTCTGTTCTACTTGGCTTGTAAAAATTTTGTGGCATGAGATAGTATCCACCAATACCTGGAGACTGAAACTGGACAAGCATAAAGGAAAGAACCCCACTTATGTCTGGCCTTTCTGAACAGCATTGGTATTTATCAGATTTGCTGGTTTATATCATTTAGGAATTGGGAAATTGAAAAGAGAGTGGCGATGTGGTGGAGGAAAGAGACTTATCTACATAGAATGGCATGGGGGCATTTGGCTTTCTAAACTTCAGTAGGAACTGCTAAAAAGAAAAGGAAAAAGGAGATTCTGAAGTCTTAAGGTGGACTGTCTTAAAGCTGGGTCTCTAGATGAGTTAAGAGAATAAATATGAATGAAGGCTAACTGGCTTTAAAAATAAGCCCATCACCCTCAAAGGTTGATGTCCTCACTTCAGGAAGTGCTGAAGCTCTTCAAGGGGCTGAGGTATCATGAAGCTTAGGTATCCCCAGCGAGGCAAGGGGTTTCTGTTTCCTTCAGCATTTTTGGGTTTCCCAGAAGGATACCAGCAGGAATGGAAAAGAATCCGTTCATATCCTCAAAGCTTTAGTTCTCCGAGGTGTTCAGTGAAACTAGTGGCCTTGCCTGTGATGGTTTAGCACATGGAAGAAACTCTGCTGGGGAATCAAGCCCCAGCGTTGCAGATTCGGTTGGTGCTCATAAAACCTCGCAATGGGAAAGGCTGAAAACCAAAAGAAGAAAAACAGTCATTTTGGCAGATGTCAAATGTTGTACTGCCGGTTTTGACAATGCCTCTTAATAACACCAGAATGTTTAAGCAAGAATCTGTTGAAAGCTGATCTCAGTGACTCTTTCAGACAGACCCCTGAGATTTAGAATTGTTAAATTGTACTTTGGAATTGTCCGGTGCTGGTTTCTGTGGCTTTCAATTCAATGTGTTATAAAGTAAATTCAGTAACAGCACATTATAAACGGAGCTCCAGTCCAGCTCTAATCTGAAGCCATGGTAATCATTGATTAGTAAACAAAGCAGAGGAGGGAGCTGGAGTCTAGCTTGCTTATTATAGCATCTGAGGAGTTGGAACAAGCCATGAGATAGTCACAGGTAGAATGGAGAAGGTCCAAGTCACTTGGCTTGCCCCAATCAAGACAGGAGATTCAGACCAACCCAGTCAATAGTAGCCCCCAAGGAAATGGCTCTAAAGCTTTGAGGCAAGGATTTGTGGAAGATATTTTTCTCATGATGACTTCTCTCTGGGTCAGGAAAGAAAGAAACAGCCAGGAATTTTAGCTTCCTGAGGCCCATGTTAGTTTTAAAGCTCCCAAGAAGCAGACCCCTGGTTTACACAATGCCCTAATTGGATATACTTTTAGGTTTTCATATAAAATGCACAGCACAAGAATGAGTAACATGATCCTCGTAGAAGAAGAAAAGGACTTGGAGAGGTCATTTGATAGGAACATCTACTGGGAGATGACCACTGAGTTCCCTTTTGCTAGAAACCTAGTTGTCACAACAGTCAGTTAAAAAAGGATTTGTATATATAATTTTCATTTTAAAAATGATTCAAAAGCAGTGTGACTGGGAGTGTGATGAAAGAGATGGTTTGTATTTGTATAGCATACACACACACACACGAATTTGTATACCTTAACAAAATTTTTCAGACCATTTGACATATTTATATTATTGGCTATTTTTGCCAATTGTGTGGCCTTAGCTATTTACATCCCATTCCCTGAAGATGATTCTAATTCAACAAATCATAATTTGGTAAGTATCTTTAGTGTTCCTACTTGTCCAGATGTATGATTATCATTTGCCCGTCTACTTAACCTGGCAGCTGACTTTCCGGGTGGTTGAAGTTTAGAGCCATGCATATGATGTTTCCTGGAGCTTTGTAACTATGGTGTCTTTTATTTTTTAACATGTATTCTCGAATTTATACTGAATGAAAGTGTTTAAAGTCATGAACCTTGTATAAATGATGTAGAACATTCTATGGAAGAGGTTTGTAGCAGATTTTAAAATAACTTTTCTCTCCATACGGGCTTTTGTTGTCTACTATTCTTTCCCTGATTTATTAGTTTTGTTTTTTAATCGAGTGTTATTTAGGAGTGGCGGGTACTTTGGTCCATTTTTTTCTGGTAAGTAGAGAATTATTATAGGTTTTGTGTATGAACTATTAATTTTCAAATTACATATTGTTGTAGAATACAACAAAGCTAATAAAGTACATGGAGCATAATTTGGAGAAACAAACAGTGTCTATTGAAGGTCTTACACCTAGTTCAATGAAATGCTGCTAGATAAAATGATTCTATGGTTAAATAAATTGGGATACTTCCACATATTGTATTGCCCTCTTAAAGATTTATAGTGCACATTAGCTCAAGTAAAAGCTCTGGGAAGGTCTGTAGTTAAAAGAAAAACCAGTTTCATTTTGTTTAACTCAGCTAGTCCTTAAAAGTAATTGGTCATGGATTCTTTAAACATTTTCTTGGCAGAACACATCACAGAACCAGCGCTTCATAGAACTTTCTTTGGGAAAGGTTGATAGAGTTTTCTTTTAGTTTTTTTTTTTTTTTTTTGGAAAGCACTGATGAGCACTAGAGTGGGAGTAGGAGCTTGTGGACTGGCTGCATTTTGGGGCATTTCCCTACCCTCTCTGCATTGACATTCACCCACCTGTCAATTAAGGGGATTGGATGAGAAGATCAGTAGGATTGTTTTTACCTCTGACATTCTGTAACCTTTCCTGGATGATTCAGAAGCCATTTCAGGATTTTTCTGGAGCCACAGCATCCTTGCCAGATCAATCTTTTGTAATGGCAGGCCGGGCAGAAAGGCAGATGGAGGAGGGGGCCTTGCCGGACAGCAGAAAACTCTTTGTTGTTTTGCTTTCTTCTCCGTTAGCTAGCTCCTCCCTTTGTTTTGGTTTCTCCTGTTGAAGCTGTACTTGAGGAGGGCTGGGGTTTTTAACTGCCTGTCGTAAAGGCAGAAGGACAGTGGGGGTGCTCTGCAGGGTTCTGAAGATGCTAAAATTATGCTCTTGTGATGTTACCCCTCATGGTTCATGTACAGGGTTTCATGTCAGATTTAAAATATGTGGCATATTTCAGATGTAGCATGATGTGTCTTCATATTTGGGGTTTTCTGGTATGATTTCTAGATAGTTAAAAATATGTGGATGTTGCTACTGAAAATTCAGTTGACTGGAAATTGGATACACATATATTTACAGTTAGTACGTATGTATACCATGCTAAAGATGATTTGCATAACTATGGGTATTTTAAATAGCTTCTGCTTTTATTGTAGATAGTGAGATTAGATGATCATTTTAAAGGAAAAGCAGAGGTTGTGAGAAGACCTGTCAATGGGGATAGGTCATCACTGTCTAGGCCACAGATGGTGTCAGCCTTGTTACCAAATTTAACAACATGAACGGTGACCCAGTTTGTTGTGTTTTTTTTTGTAGCTCAAGAGAACATGATTAAACAAACTTCGAAAATAAACACCTTTCAGAAAGGCAGAGTAATTCAAGTCAGTGGAATAATTAATGTAGCTGCATGTATAGCACCAATTAACATTCTGATTTTTCCCAGGGAAATTTGGGGCACTTATAATATATGTGCTGTCAGACCATGTGGATTTATCAGCTAATAAGGAAGGGAATAAAATAGAGGAGACAGATAATTCTTGCTTCTTCTTCCTGGCAGCCACTCCCCAGTTTATCGTTTCCTGACAATTCTTAAACACTGGTCTTTGGCGGGGGTTAAGGGAGCAGTGTTTTTCGTTGACAGGCCTTTCTAAAAACCAACATGTATGCCTTTGACCTCTTAGGATTCTGAAACTCAGCATTTGAGTTTGTCTTGTGTTCACTTGGATGTTCACATGGTCAGATGAGTTTATTCTCTGCTGGACTCTTTAAATATTTCCTTTTCCATTGTGGGAAGAGAAGAGCTCTGTGGATTTCCCTCCTGACTCTTAGCAAGGTCTCATGCCATGTCAGTCCTCCAGCCAGGAAGGCAGGTTTTTTTTTTTTTGTGTGTGTGTGTGTGTGTATGTTTTTTTTTAATACATTTGACCCAATTTGTACCAAAGTGATTGCTCTATTTTTGGGATCAGTTTAGAGGCAGCTGACCGAAGCTTATTTTTCATGTGTAGTAAATACTGTTCAGTTAATGTAAATGGCAAAATACAGGGCAGCGACCAGTATGGGTTGCAAAGCTGTACGCATCCAGGAGCTGGAGGTTTTCTTTGCTTTATAGCCCCGTGGGAAAGGTGTAAGTTGAGCATTTAGCGTAAGATCCAGGGCCAGTGTCGTTGAAGGTGTTTCTGCCTGTTACAGGTTGTCTGTAATGAAATGGTTACTTCTGTTGGGTGAGAAACGTGGCCATCCCCATTGGTACAGTGTGTGTTTGGTCTGGGTTATACGTGAGTCAGCCAGCTTTGGGAATTTAAAAACTACCTTGGGGGCAGCATGTTTTCCCAAGGTTAGATTTTTTTTTAAAAAGAATATAAACAATCTCAAGTTTCTGTGCAGCTTACATTTGTGGACTTGCGGGGAACTAGTGAGGCTGAAGCCATGGAAACGCCACAGCTCAGTTCCCACAGTAACATCCCTCTTAGTTCAGTCAGTAGCAGTACACTGTATTTCCTCAGTTCTTATTGAAAACGTTTATCATTTACTTAATTTTCTTCTTAGCACAGGTTGTGGGGGAGCTCTTTATGGAGCGTTAGAGCAGGGAGGATTATAATATTGTACTTGTGAAAAACGCTTTATTTTGCTTCCCAAACTTGAGTCTTTCATAAGCAAACTGACGTGGTTGAGCAGTTTTCAGTCTTTTCCTGGTACGCCCTCCCACCCCCTTCTCTCTGCAGTACTGAACTGCCTCACATTATAACTGTCCAAAACAGCAATGTTCATGTGATGCTTCACACCTTCCCTGGGGTCTGCTCATGACTGCACCCACAGAGGGCAAGGTCCATGGCTCTTTGTCAGGCAAAGTGCCTGGCTCCTACCAGGTGCTCAGTAAAGTCTGGGTAGACTCAGTGAGAGGCTTCCCTACGTCTTTGGCCCCTTTTCTCTCCCTTTTCTCATCTTGTTGAAGCCAGTTTATTTTATTTTAGCCTGTTGACATTTTGCCTGTATAGCATCCTTCATGTCTTCCCTTTCCTCTCCATACACACTGAGGTTGGATGACTTTTGCTCAATCAGTGATCCTGAGGCTTCAGTGGCTTCCCACTGCCCACTGGGGAAAGGCCACACGCTGTGGCCAAGTTCTCCTTGGTCTCTCCAACCTTTTTTAGTTTATACTACATTCCTCTCCTTTGCAGCCACCCATCTGTCCACCATAAAGTACCTAAGCACTCTCCCCGATGCTTGTCCACATCCTGGCTTTTCCTCCACTGCTTTCTCCATCTGAAATACCTCTTCAACCATGCTCATCTTTCTTCAGGTGTCCCTGTCCCTATAGCTCGGAATAATCCCAAATTGTGTCTCTCTATGAGGTCTCTTCTGACCTTGGTTTGGAGTAACACTCTTATCTGAATATCTCTGGTGGCATTTTACACATAAAATACCCTATTTATAGGCATGTTTTATCTTTATCTTCAGAAAACAACTCGTAGTGAATCATTTCCCTCCCAGCAGTGCCTGGCTTGGCCGTGTGTGTTGGTGGTGACCGCCAAGTGACCAGACCTCAGGAGCAGCACCTCCACTCTTCTTTCCTCAGAGCCGTGTTTAGAGTTTTCTTGGGTGGCAGGTCCCTCTGTAGACTTGGATGCCCTTGCCTGAGGGTGGGTAGGAAGTTATAAGCATTTATTCCTAAAAAACTTACGGCCTTGTGACCCTTGTCGTGCGACTCTGGCTGGAGGAGCCCTTCGACTGTCTGGTATCAGAGCTAAGAAGTCTAGCACAGTCTGTGCTCTGGTGCTGAGGCTCAGAGCAGTGACAGAGCTCAGGTGGGATCACCTTGGGGAAGCAGTGTTGGCGGTGGGCAGTTGTGAATGGGACCAGATGCCTCACGATGGCCAGGAATACTTTTGGATAATCTACTTTGATTGTATTTTCTGCTCCATGGCTGAAATCCCAATGTGCAGTGTCTCCTGGGCTTAAAAAGTGAGTTCTTTGGGTCTGCATAGTCATATAGTTAAGTATGTCACAGTTTTGGTGTCATTTTTAACTCCAGAAACATAATTTTATCACCTGGTTCATTGAGCTTAGCCTATAACAGTGATGGGACATCTTTTGAGCTTGGTGTGTCAAAATTCGTGAAAAAACCGACCATAACTCGGGTGGTGTGTCACTTGGAGAAAAACAGCCTAACCGGAAGTCCCAGAACTAGACGCTCTGTGCCGGAGTTCTGTTGTTTTGGCCTCCAGACCTCCGGCACAGAGTGTCTACACTACAGCAAATGTTTTATCCTCGGCTACTGCACCTGGCTGTGCAGGAGCCAAGGATGAAACGTCCTTCTCGGCATGCGGCCCCATACTTCTCTGGTATGTGGCCGCATGTCATCGAAAATGGCTACACGTGTCAGTGCTGACACGCGTGTCATAGGTTCGCCATCACGGGCCTATAAGGTGGGTGTCAGTTTGGTACCTCACCTCCACTATGTCTTTGCTCTGCTTTGTTTGGATTGTGTGCTCTTGTTTCTGCATGGAGATTCTGTCTGCTGTTCCAGGACAGCTCATGTGCTGCCTCTGTAGTTCAGCCTTCTCTGATCCCTGTCCTCTCCCTCCTCCCACCTAAGCATAAGTACTCGCTTCCCTCCATATTCCCATAAGCACGATAAACTCTCCTCTTATAGATGTTAACTCGTTTCCGCCTGATTTTATAACTGCTCTGGAAAGTGGGTTGGCGTGCAGTGTTTCTGCTCATGGGCTCTGGGGTCTGACAGCCGCCCTAGTCCTTTGGCTGAATAGCTGACTGACTTTGGATGAAAGTAGCATATGAGCTCCTAGAGGCTGATGCAGGAAACTGATTTATCTCTGTAGCACTGTAAATTTAACCCTATGCAGGCACACCAGGAAATGCATGTGGAATGAGTGAATATATAAATGGCCATACAAGGGCTTCATGGTATGTCCTTATAGATCAGTAGTTAATTTTCAACAATTGGCTAATGATTAATGTTTGTCAAAGAGACAGACTTTTGTTATCCAGTATTAACGAGAATACCAGGAAACACCTATCAGAGTTTGCCTTTAATTTCAGGATTTATCTTTCTTGACAAATCTAACTCTTTATACTTGAAGGAGGAGAGAAGAAAGACAGCACTTGAAGCTTTTGGAATACCTAGATCATAAACTGGCGTCTGTGTCCAGCATTGTATGTGAACCACTTGTGAGTGACTGACTGTACTGGGTGGGTGTGAGTGTCACATTTTCATGTAAAGGGTAGTGGAGGGGCAATAGCAAAATGACCAGAGTAGATAGATTTGTGCAATAACACTTTATTCCAAGCTGGTTTCCTAATCATAAAATGTGAGCCAGTTTATGTACTAATCAAATAATCACACCTCTTTAAGAAGAAAAAGATTTCATTTATTGATTTTACAGAGAGGGCAGAACACAAGAAGTCTCAGTTCATAGTTGCTTCACTTTAGTTGTTCACTGACTGCTTGTCATACGTGCCTTGACTGGGCAAGCCTCGGGTTTCAAACCCACTGCCCCAGTGCTCGAGGTCAATGCTCCATGCACTCACTGCGCCACCACAGACCAGGCTCTCACACCTGTTTTGTAGTCTCACCACATTTTGACTAAGAAGTTACCTAGCTTGATATTTAATTGAAGAGACTTTGAGTATTGACAGTCTTTTGAAACTCCAATCCAATCCTTAAAGAATTCAGATTTGCTACTATTAACAGTCCTTAAAAATAAGAATTCCAAAGGGTCCTCACTTTTTGGTTGATTTGTTTATAAGTGTGTCTCAATTTTATAGTCACACCTTACACACTAGAACTTCCCTACTCAGACCTTTTAAAAATGAGCTTATCTTAGAGTGAGGATATTTGGATAAATTGATATATAAGCCAGAACTGGTTGGATTACAGGTTTCAGAAATGCAACTCAAATTGACTTAGTTGGGGGAAAAAAGTATGTATGTGTGTGTAATTTATTAATCAGGTAATTGAAAATTCCAAGGACATAGAAGTCATATCAGACACAGCTAGACGGGGCTGAGAGGGGGCATCGGGACCCCACCCTGCACCCGTCCTCTGTCTCAGACCGCGCAGAGCTTCACCCCCTGCGAGTCTGCCTCACGCGCCACCAGAAGCGTGCACCCCTCAGCCTGTGGCGGAGGGTCTGCCTCACGCGCCACCCGAAGCGTGCACCCCTCAGCCTGTGGCGGAGGGTCTGCCTCACGCGCCACCCGAAGCGTGCACCCCTCAGCCTGTGGCGGAGGGTCTGCCTCACGCGCCACCCGAAGCGTGCACCCCTCAGCCTGTGGCGGAGGGTCTGTGTGGAGATGCGTTCCTTTCTTAACCACAGCTCAAGTTCCATATTTAAAAAAGGACTGTGTGAGAAACAAAGGCCTCTGTAGCAGATTTGTGGGCAGTTCACTTTTGAAACCTTCCCCACTAGCATCTACTTCATTTTTTACTGTCTGCTGAGTGTGGGAATGACCTGATACAGAGAGGACCGCTTGCCTAGGAATAGAGACACTCAATGTCTCTCTGTTGAATACTGGTGATGGTGGTAGGGGGGATTCCAGAACACACCCCAAGCTCCTCACAAAAGAGTCCCTAAAGAAATTGAAGGGGCTCTGCAGTCCTGGTGCTTGAGCCCTGGGGAAGGCTGTTACATGGATGATGCTCTGAGGGGAGGGAGGTTGGTGGGTGTCCCTGCCTGGTGGGGTGTGGGTAGGGGGTTGGTAGGCCTTCCAGAAATAGATGTTAACATTCCTACTTCTGCCTCCTACCATGCTCAGATTCCTGGGGCTCAGCTTTCAGCAGGATAAGGTTTGTTGCTCAAGTCTTCTTCTGCCCATGCTATGGAAATAAGGAAAATGCCAGGAAAATGTCTTCCCTTTGTAATTGAAATAAGATTAGTATTCTCACAGCTGGGTTTCTTGCAGGGTGCAAGGCTAGGCAGTGGGAAGGAGGACATGGGATTACTGAAGGTGGGGCTGAAGGAGGAATGGCCCACAGTGATCACTCTGTCGGATTCTCTCTGTCTGTGTCTGTGTGTAAGAGCTGGGGAAAGTGTGGGTGGGTGGATGTTAGGATGGGTGTTTTTGACACAAACCTTGCAGAATGAAGCCTTCTTTTGGTGATGTTAACTAAACAGGGCCCCAGACACTGTTCAGACTGGGGAAAATGATTTTCTCTTCCAGAACCTCAAAGCAGTGGAGTCTGCTATTTTTTTTCTTTCTCCCTACTGGCTGAGTGGTAATTTTAGAGATCATAGGACATCTGTTGAAATTATTGAATAAGTAAATGAGAGGGCAGGCTGGAGGGAATTGGGTGCGTTGACCTGAGGGAGGGAAGGCAGGCTGCAGAGGGCTCAGGGAGAATGTAGGTGGCGGGTGGCCCCAGCCTGGGAGGGCGGGAAGGAGGTGGGCTTGGTGGGCTGTGCCCAGGGACTCAGAGCAGACTGGGTGAGGGACTCATGCCTTTTCCTGCCTCATTCATCTTCTGAGAGGCCCACCTTGTGTCCTTTTCCTGTGTCCATGGGTAAGTCTAGCACTATCTAGATGCCCAGATATTTTTGTAGAGCTTTATGCTTATTTATAAGAAAGGAAGTCCAGGCACCATTATTCAACAAATATATATTGAGACCTGCTATGTGATGCTCATGTCCCTGACTTCTAGGCACTGTTGCTATGCCCGCTGTGCACTGCTGACCTTTCAGTGAAGGAAAACCCACAATGTGGGTTCAGAGATGGCCTTCTTTGTTTTTCATATTTTGTATTTTTATAGTAAATCATAGCCCAAATTTACACAAGTAATACATGAATACATTCTTGTAAACAATCAGAACAATACAGAGAAAAAGACAATTTCCTTTTACCTACCTAGCTCATTCTAATTACAATAATCAGTTGGGAGTGATTTTTTTCAGAATTGTTTTTCATTGTATATGTGTATGTATGTGTATATAATCTGTGTTTTGAAATATATATTTATACAGTTTGGGTATTTTAAACTTTTACACAAGTGGGAACATTATGCATGCATTATGTAGCTCCCTTTCCCCCACTTAATGAATCTTCCAGATAATTCCATATTTGTATGTAGAAATCTAACAACTTCTTAGTTACTGTAGAATATTCCATGTGTGAATGAACCATGGTTTAGTTCTCTTTCTGATGAGCATTTAGGTTAGCTCCTAAAGTTTTTGTATTTCAAACAATGCTCCATTGAATATCCTTGCAAGCGCTTCTCTGGGCATACAAGTTGACATTTTTCTGGGATAAATACTTAGAGGTAAACTCTCTGGGTGGGATAGTGCATTTTTAATTTCCACACGCACTGCCCTGCTCCAAGTCTGGATCCATGTAAGCGCTCACCTGCACATCTCCTTTAGTTCTGAAGAGTGACTTTATTTGTTCTTTCTGTTAGGCTATCGGAAAAGAAATCCTGTGGGGAGGGTATGCCTCTTTCCTGGATGTTTGGTATGCCTTCATTCTTGGTAGATTATAGGTAAATGAGTTCCAGTTAAAAAATTGGGTCTTAAGTTTTGCAGTGTTTGGTTGCTACAATTTATTTCAAACACAAGTATTGTCTTTATGTTCCCTTTAGTTGGGGAAGAAAAATATGTAGTCTGGTATGTTTCTGCTGTCCCATATTCCTTGATTATTAATTATTTTATCTTCACATGCAGTAAAATCTGTTTTTGTGGTATTATTATAGGGTTTATACCCCTTCTACTTCCAAAAGCTCTGAGTCGGCTTAGAAAATGGAGGAGGAGGAAAGAAGGGGCACATGGGAATCAAAGCAAAGTAGACTGGCCCAGGTGCTCCAGGTGAACAGATTGTTTACACGTAGGCGCCATGGCTGTTAGGGTTTCCAGCAGTGGCCTCCAAAGGAAGCACATCCTAATGTACATGGTTTTTATCCCCTCAACAATGGGAAGCAGCCTCATTCAGTCAAGGAAGCACTTTCCAGGGACCAAGTCCAAGGAGACATCTACAGCATGGGTCCATGTACCAGGTGCATGGTCCGGGCCCGGTGAGCTGTGTTTTTGTTAAGTTGGAAATGCCCTGCTAGAAGGTGGTCTCTGGATTCATGGTTCTATAGGGTTGGGCACAGCCTGAACCTGAGGTGTAAAGAAGGCACTTCTCTAATTCTGCAAGAGCTTTGCAGTTGATTGTATGAGATAGTATAGGACTATAGCTGGGAAGGTTAAACAAGAGTAGGTTAACATAGCTATCATTTAATCATACGTAAGGTACTTTTTTGAGTGTTTATTATGTATAAACTATAGCCCAATAAACCCATTCCCTTGCAGTCCTAACTTGGTTTAGGTCAGAATACAGAAGGAGAGTATGAATTACTACAAACAACCCCTCCAAAACCCTCTTCCTTGTGAAGAGATGTGGTTTTATTATTTTACTCTAATGTAAACTAGGCAAGTGACCACTGTTTTTAAAAGAAGACATCCTTGAATGTTCTTCAGTAAACAGATAACAATGGGGTATAATGACACACTGCTTATATTTAAATGACTGCTTTTAAGTTGTACAAAAACAGCTTGAATGGATAAATGGGTAAAATGCAGCCCTTCTATATCAGTAATTAGCCCTTCATCCTTTTTCTCATGATAATGCAAAAGTGAATTTGTGTTTGAGGCTGTCAGAAATTCTGAACTATTGAGATATAAATTAATGGTGACTATTTAAAGCTCTTGTTATTATCTGGTGGGAGTGAAACTAAAACACCTAAAGCTCTAACTTAGAATGTGGGGAAGGGACAGACCCCAGCAGTATTTGGTAATAGAAAGGTGCTTAATAAATCTTTGTCCAGACAGCCACGTGAGGGTGGAGCTAATATGGTTAGTTAGGGTGGGGAAAACTTTGATATATTTTAGGTTGGCCAACTGAATAAGCTAGTTGATATGAGAGCCAGCTGGGGCAAACAGTGGGCTAGGCAGCCGGCTCTGATTGCCCCTAAGTGGCACTGAGTGGGAATCACAGACCCCTGAGGTTGGGGCTGGGAAGGCTCTCTGACCTGCAGCCTTACATAGACTACACACAGGCGGCGTTGCCACGTGCCCACACTGATCAGGCAAAGTGCTTGCAGCTGGTAAACCAGTGGGCAAGCCTAACACAGCTGTTTTCCCACAACTCCCTTTTCCTTATTGCGGCCCAGCCTATGGGAGTGGGAAGAGGAGTATTCCCTGTCCCTTTTCTTCATCAGAGGCCCTGTTACTGCTCCCAGCTCAGGGCTTGCTGGCAGCAGAAAGGGCTGCATGGGAGCCAGGTTGGGAATCCCAGTGAGTGGTGCTGAGCAGGGAGGCTGCCTGCTGAGATGCTGAGCTCAGCGTTTTTGGCAGCAAGGAGCCCTGTGTTCATCGTCTTCAGAAAGACTGAGTACAGTTTGGGATCTTGGGGGTTGGTGTTCATGGCCATGCTGCTGTTTCAAATGGGAGCATGTTCCCCCTGTGCAGTGGACTCGTCGGGCCTGTGTCTTGAGCCTTGCACCCTTGATTTTAGGCAGCAGGCTGAAACGGCATACCTGTTTTCTTGTCTGGTCTTTGCAGTAAGTCATGTTGTAATGACTAGACTCCCACCCCACCCACCCCATTTTACAGGTGAGGCAAATAAAAGAAATAAAGAAATAAAGCTCAGAGGTGTTAACTGAATGATTCTTGGCTGAGGTAATAAACCCATAAGATTATAAGTGGGGCCTGTGATCACTCTGATCCTGTGCTGGGCTCTGTGTGTGAGGCAGGTCATGGAAAAAAATGCGGAACTGGGTGTCAAGTGACTTGGCTTTGAGTTTCTGCTCTGTGACTATGCTTCTGTAACCCCACTTTCTTCATTAGTCATGAAGTAGGGGTAGAAAGTCAAACGGGACATGTGAAAGTGTTTTATAAACTAGAAAGCAGTACACACAGGTGTGGCATTGTTCTTATTGTCTGCTTCCCAGGACTCAGCCCTCACTTTCCCTCTGATCCCTTCAGAAAGCAGCTCAAGGCTGAAGCCCAGATCCACTCTCGTCGCTCCATGATGCCAGGGCCACATGTGGCCCCACAGAAGAAAAGTCATGCCCACCAGTGTGGCCACAGCGATTATGCTCGAGGTGTTGGGGAAGGGCTGGAGTGGGGTAGAGAAGGACTGAGAAAAGCCAATGAGAGTGAAACTTGAGCTGGCCTTTCCCGCCTTCCCGATGCACAAAGACCAGCCCAGATTTGAGGTCCTGATGGCTCCCTGAGGCTCAAGGCTCGTGGAATTCACCCCGCTTGTGAAATAATAGACACCAGCTACACGAATGGTTTGTCTAGTAATGGAAAGGCTGTGACCCAGCCACCCCTCAGGGTACGCAGATATTGCTGCCTGGTTTTAAGAGTGAGCAGTTAACACCCTATCTTCTCTTTGTTCCTAAACGTCTTCCTTTTGTCTGTGATGAAAGAAAATGAAGTAATGAGTGTTGTCCCAGCATGAAGCTGGGAGCCATCTGAGGCTGCAGGTTCTGACTCTGTCCTGTGTGCCACGGCATGGCGGTGGTGTGCATGTGGTGCGCACGTGGTGTCCGGAAGCTGGGAGGTGGAATCAGCTGTAGTGTTCTCTGAAACTCTGAAGGACAGCCCCCTGGGGTGGAAGCAGCTTCTGCATCTGAACCGCAGACTCTCCTGTGTTTGATCTTATGCTAGCTTCTTATTTTCAACAAGACTGAACTTCCTATGGGCAAGGACCCAGTCTTCCCTGTCTTAAGTCGTGCTCCTGGTACCAGGTGTTAGGTAAATGATTGACCATGTTATGAAGTATCACTGTGTCTACATCAGGCACCCTGAGGTTGCTTTAATTGCTCTATTTGCTTAATATAAGACTTATGGTCTCTCTTCCCAACTCCAGAGCAAAATACTGGAGAGGGGCAGAAGGCTCCCTTTGGAAGAGACTGTGAATACTGAATGAAAACATCAGAACTTACAAAACCAAAACATAATGCACCCTTTGTAGTAGTTGTGGGGTTGCACCCTCATCCAGTGATGTTGGAACACTTGTCTTCAGAATTGTGTTCAGAGGCCATTTCTACTTTTCATTTTGTTTTGTTTTTGGCTACAAATGGGGTGATCTAGGTTGATCACCGACCTTATTCATCAGTCCTTAAAGAAACTCGAGTATTTGTAAGAAAATCGAATATCTTCAAAGAACCATTTTTTAAAAATTTTTTATTTTCAAGGATCTTTGAGAAAAAGGTCTCATGAGCTCTGAAGGGTTTTACCCTAGTATTTTGGACGTGTTCTGCAGAATGGCAGTATTATCAGAGTTGTGTGTCCGGATTCCCAGTCTTATTCGTTTGAAGAGACAACACTAATTATTTGTGTGATTCTGGTGTGTTTATGAAACAGAACAGCCTAACTACTTTACGGTCACACTGCTCTAAGTCGGGCAGTCTCCTCTGGTCTGAGACTCTTCTTGTGCCAAGATTTCTTCCACCTAGGCGTTTCTCTTTAGCCGCAGGCCCCAGAGAAATGGTGAAGCGAGATGTTTTATTCCCGGCCGGCCGTCGCCTGGTCTTTAGAGGCCTTCATCATCCCTGCAGAGGCAGGTTTTCATGTTACTCCCGTTAGGGAACTCAGTTGTGGGTTCTGGGGGAGTGATGATGTGTGCCTGACCCTTGCCAGGGCTTGGGGGTCTTTGGAGCCAATGTAATTGTATTGTTCACAGCTGTTGTTCAGTGATTTACAAGAGTAGATGGTATTACTTCAGTTCCCAGTGGGACTCCTTGGGCTTGACTTAGAATACATAAGTTTCTTCATTTTTTTCTTGCCTTTTCATTTTTTTGAGAGAGAGGCAGGGTGAGACAGGAACATCGTGCTGCTCCTGTATGTGCCCTGACTGGGGATTGAACCATCAATCTCTGTGCTTCAGGGTGACACTACAACCAACTGAGCTATCCAGTCAGGGTTAATTTGGGTTTTATTTATTTTCTTTTTTAGAGACAGAGAGAGGGAAAGAGAGAGAGAGAGGGGAGGGAGAAGGGAGGCATTCATTTGTTGTTCCACTCAGTCATGCACTCATTGATTGCTTCCCGTGTGTGCCCTAGCTGGGGATTGAACCTGCAAACTTGTTTTGGGACGATTCTCTCTCTCTTTTTTTTTTTGTATAACAGAGTTGGAGAGAGAAACAGAGGGAGAAACAGATAGGGACAGACAGACAGGAAAGGGAGAGAGATGAGAAGCATCAGTTTTTCGTTGTGGCTCATTGAGTGCTTTCTCATATGTGCCTTGACTGGGGGGCTACAGCAAAGCGAGTGACCACTTGCTCAAGCAAGTGACTTTGGGCTTCAAGCCAACAACTTTTGGGCTCAAACCAGTGACCATGGGGTCATGTCTATGGTCCCATGCTCAAGCCAGCAACCCCACGCTCAAGCTGGACGAGCCTGTGCTCTAGCCAAGGACCTTGGGGTTTTAAACCTGGGTCCTCTGCAACCCAGTCCACCACTCTATCCACTGCACCACTGCCTGGTCAGGCAGGGTCGATGCTCTTAACCAACTGAGCTAACTGACCAGAGCCTTTCTCTTGCCTTTTAAAAAAATTCAGTTTTGATTCCAGTTAGGTTAGACATTTTAGTCTAAGCTACAGCAAAGGGAGTTCCAGCCATGCTATTTTGGTGAAGCTGTGCGAGGCAGCAAAGACTGGTAAGAATAGTCCCCTAGCTTAGAAGTGAAGCCTCTTTGACCTAAGTCAGTATTCAGTAGCTGGGTTCAGATGATCGCCACTGGCGCCTAGCATTAGGACCTGGGAACAATAAATAACAATTGATTCATCTCTGCTAATCAGAGGGGATGAAACGATGTACTTTCTTTTTTTAAAATAGCCTTTTGAGATATAATTCACATACCGTACAAGCTACCATTTTAAATTATGAAATGCAGTGGGCTTTTTAAAACTAAATTGTGCAGCCATCATCACAATCAATTTGAGGTTATTTTCATTATTCTGAAAAGAAACCTAATACCTATTAACTATAATTTCTTATTTCCCTGCAATGCCCACCCCCCAACTCTAGGCAACCTCTAATTTACTTCCTGTCTCTATAGATTTTCCATATATATGTGTGTGTGTGTGTGTATGTTAAATTATACAATATGTGACCTAGCATGCCTGGCTTCTTTCACTTAGCAAGATGATATTCAGATTTGTCTATTGTTGTAAGATGTATTAATACTTCATTTCTTCTTTCTTTTTTTTTTATAAATGTGCTGATTATTTTTTATTAATTTTAATGGGGTAACATTAATAAATCAGGGTACATATGTTCAAAGAAAACATTTCCAGGTTATCTTATCATTCAATTATGTTGCATACCCATCACCCAAAGTTAAATTGGCCTCTGTCACCTTCTATCTGGTTTTCTTTGTGCTCCTCCCCTCCTCACCTCCCTCCCTCCCTCAACTCCATCCCCGCACCCCTTAACCACCACACTCTTGTCCATGTCTCATAGTCTCGTTTTTATAACCACCTATGTATGAAATCATGAAGTTCTCAGTTTTTTTCTGTTTTACTTATTTCACTCCGTATAATGTTATCAAGGTACATCCATTTTGTTGTAAATGATCCGATGTCATCATTTCTTATGGCTGAGTAGTATTCCATAGTATATATGTACCATAGCTTTTTAATCCACTCATCCTCTGACGGACATTTGGGCTGTTTCCAGCTCTTCGCTATTGTGAACAATGCTGCCACGAACATGGGGGCGCATTTCTTCTTTTCGAACAGCGCTATGGTGTTCTTAGGGTATATTCCTAAAAGTGGGATAGCTGGGTTAAAAGGCAGTTCGATTTTTAATTCTTGAGGAATCTCCATACTGTTTTCCTCAGTGGCTGCACCAGTCTGCATTCCCACCAGCAGTGCAGAAGGGTTCCCTTTTCTCCACATCCTCGCCAGCACTTGTTCTGTGTTATTTTGCTGATGAGTGCCATTCTGACTGGTGTGAGGTGATATCTCATTGTGGTTTTAATTTGCATTTCTCTAATGATTAGTGATGTTGAGCATTTTTTCATATGCCTATTGGCCAACTGTATGTCATCTTTGGAGAAATTTCTATTCATTTCTTTTGCCCATTTTTGACTGGATTGTTTGTCTTCCTGGTATTGAGTTTTATAAGTTCTTTATAAATTTGGTTATTAACCCCTTATCAGACATATTGTCGAATATGTTCTCTCATTGTGTGGTTTGTCTTTTTATTCTGTTTTTATTGTCTTTAGCTGTGCAAAAACTTTTTAGTTTGATATAGTCCCATTTGTTTATCTTGCCTTTTATTTCATTAGCCTGTGGAGATAAATTGGCAAATATATTGCTGCAACATATGTCGGAGAGCTTGCTGCCTATGTTTTCTTCTAAGATGTTTATGGTTTCATGGCTTACATTTAAGTCTTTTATCCATTTTGAGTTTGTTTTTGTGAATGGTGTAAGTTGATGTTCAGTTTTTCCCAACACCATTTGTTAAAGAGGCTGTCTTTACTCCATAGTATGCTCTTTCCTCCTTTGTCAAATATCAGTTGTCTATAAAGGTGTGGGTTTATTTCTGGGTTCTCTGTTCTGTTCCATTGATCTATGTGCCTGTTCTTATGCCAGTATCAGGCTGTCTTGAGTACAATGGCCTTGTAGTATACCTTGATATCTGGAAGAGTGATACCTCCTGCTTTATTTTTTTCTTTTTAAGATTGCTGAGGCTATTCATGTTCTTTTTTGGTTCCATATAAATTTTTGGAATATGTGTTCTATATCTTTGAAGTATGTCATTGGTATTTTAATTGGTATTGCATTGAATTTATAAATTGCTTTGGGTAATATAGACATTTTAATGATGTTTATTCTTCCTAACCATGAACACGGTATATGCTTCCACTTGTTTGTATCTTCCTTGATTTCTTTTATCAATGTTTTATAATTTTCCGAGTACAATTTACTCCTAGGTACTTTATTTATTTGGTTGCAATAGTGAAGGGGATTGTTTCCTTAATTTCTTTTGCTGACAGTTCATTGTTGGTATATAAAAATGCCTCTGATTTCTGAGTATTAATTTTATGTCCTGCCATCTTGCTGAATTCATTGATCAGGTCCAGTAGTTTTTTGACTGAGACTTTAGGGTTTTCTATATACAATATCATATCATCTGCAAATAATGACATTTTTACTTCTTCTTTTCCAATTTGGATGCCTTTTATTTATTCTTCTTGTCTGATTGCTGTGGCTAAGACTTCCAGAACTATGTTGAATAAGAGTGGTGAAAGGGGGTACCCCTGCCTGGTTCCTGATCTTAAGGGGATTGCTTTTAATTTTTGCCCATTTAGTATGATGTTTGCTGTGGGTTTGTCATAGATGGCCTTTACCATGTTGAGGAATGTTGCCTGTATTCCCACTTTACTGAGAGTTTTGATCATGAATAGGTGCTGGATTTTATCAAATGTTTTTTCTGCATCTATTGAAATTATCTTGTGATTTTTGTCCTTCCTTTTGTTTATATGATGAATCACATTGATTGCTTTGTGAATATTAAACCAGTCTTGCCTCTCCAGAATAAATTCCACTTGATCATGGTGTATGATTTCTTTTATATATTGCTGGATTCGGTTGGCTAATATTTTGTTGAGAATTTTAGCATCTAAATTCATCAGGGATATTGGCCTATAATTTTCTTTCTTTGTGTTGTCTTGACCGGTTTTGGGATCAGAATTATGCTCGCCTCATAAAGGAGTTTGGAAGTCTTCCTTCCTCTTGAATTTTTTGAAATAGCTTGAGAAGGATAGGAGTTAATTCTTCTTTGAATTTTTGATAGAATTCACTTGTGAAGCCATCAGGCCCAGGACTTTTCTTTCTTGGGAGTTTTTTGATAACTGTTTCAATCTCATTTGTTGTAGTTGGTCTGTTTAGGTGGTCTGATTCTTCCAGATTGACTTTTGGAAGATTATATGATTCAAGAAATATGTTCATTTCACCTAGGTTGTCTAATTTTTTGGCATAGAGTTCTTCATAGTATTTTCCTACAATACTTTGTATTTCTGTTGTGTCGGTTGTTATTTCTTCACTCTCATTTCTAATTTTATTTATTTGAGTCCTCTCTCTTTTTTTCTTGGTGAGTCTAGTTAAAGGTTCATTGATCTTGTTTACCTTTTCAAAGAACTAGCTCCTGGTTTTATTGATCCTCTGTATTTTTTCCTTAACCTCTATGTCATTTATTTCTGCTCTGATCTTTATTATTTCCTTCCTGTTATTAGTCCTGGGTTTTATTTGCTGTTGTTTCTCTAGTTCTTTTAGATGCAGGGTCAGATATCTTATTTGAGCTTTTTCTAGCTTCTCGTATGCCTGTAGTGCTATGAACTTCCCTCTCAGTTTTGCTGTGTCCCATAAATTTTGAGTTGATATCTGCTCATTATCATTCGTTTCTAGAAACTTTTTTATTTCTTCTCTGATCTCATTGCTAATCCATTCATTATTTAATAACTTGCTATTTAGTTTCCAAGTGTTTGAGTTTTCTTCAGTTTTTCTTTTGTAGTTAATTTCTAGTTTCATGCCATTGTGATCAGAGAAAATGCTTGATATGATTTCTATCTTCTTAAATTTGTTGAGACCACTTTTGTGTCCTAACATGTGGTCTAATCTAGAGAATGTACCATGAGCACTTGAAAGAATGTATATTCTACTGCTTTAGGGTGAAAAGTCCTGAAGATATCTATTAAATCGAGTTGATCTAGTGTATTTTAAGTCTTCTGTTTCTTTATTAATTTTTTTTTTTGAGGATCTATCCACTGATGTTAGTGGGGTATTGAAATCCCCTACTATTATAGTATTGCTGTTAATCTCGCCCTTTATATCCATCAAAGTCTGCTTTATGTATGTCGGGGCTCCTATGTTTGGTGTGTAGATATTTATAATGGTTATATCTTCCTGTTGAATTGTTCCCTTTATCATTATGTAGTGTCCTTCTTTATCTCTTACTACAGTCCATTTTGTCAGATATAAGTATTGCTACCCCGGCTTTCTTTTCATTTCCATTTGCATGAAATATTTTTTTTCCATCCTTTTACCTTCAGTCTATGTGCATCTTTTGTTTTAAGGTGTGTCTCTTGTAGACAGCATATGTATGGGTCCTGTTTCTTTATCCACACAGCTACCCTATGTCTTTTGATTGGATCATTTAATCCATTTACATTTAAGGTTATTATTGATATGTAGTTGTTTATTGCCATTTTATTCTTTAAAGCTGTATTCTTCTTTTGCTATATTCTTTTCCCCCTTTGAACTGTTCACAACAGGCCCCTTAGCATCTCTTGCAGAATTGGTTTGGTTTTAATGAATTCCTTGAGGTTTTTTTTTTGTCTGGGAAGCTCTTTATTTCTCCTTCAATTTTAAACCTTAGCCTTGCTGGATAGAGTAGTCTTGGTTGTAGGTTCTTGTTTTGCATTACTTTGAATATACCTTGCCATTCCCTTCTGGCCTCAAGTGTTTCTGTTGAGAAGTCAGATGTCATCCTTATGGGGGCTCCTTTTTCAGTAATAGCCTTTTTTTCTCTAGCAGCTTTTAAAATTTTCTCTTTATCACTTAGCTTGGTATTTTAAGTATGATGTGTCTTGGTGTAGATTTCTTTGGGTTTCTCTTTAATGGAGTTCTCTGTGCTTCTTGAATGTGTAAAACGTTTTCCAGCCTTAATTTACAGAAGTTTTCAGCTATGATTTGATTGAACAAAGTATCTATCCCTTGTTCTTTTTCTTCATCTTCGGGAACTCCTATGATGTGGATGTTATTTCCCTTCATGTTTTCACAGAGCTCCCGTAGAGTTTCCTCAGACTTTTTGAGTCTCTTTTTTTTTTCTGCTCTTTTTCTGTGCCTTTGTTTATTTTGTCCACTAACTCGCTGATTCGATCCTCAGCGTCATCCATCCTGCTTTTAATTCCTTCCATTGTGGTCTTCAGTTCTGATACTGTATTTGTCATTTCTGTCTGGTTCTTTTTTATTATTTCAATTTCCTTTTTTATACTTGTTATCTCTTTATTTAGGTGTTCATAATGACTATCCATTGTTGCTCTAAACTCTTTGAGCATCCAATGTATCATTATTTTAAACTCTGCATCCAATTATTTGGTTATATCTGGTTCATTCAGGTCCTTCTCTGGGTATTGCTCATGATTCATTTGGGTTGCATTTCTCAGCCTGCCCATTTTGTCTGTGTGTAAGAAGGGTGTGGCCACTGGATTCCAATGGGTGTTGCCTCTGTGTTCCCTAGGTGTGGTCTGTCTGCAGGCCCACCATCCCTTCTGCCACTGCCTAGGGTAGTTGAGATGGATGTTGTTGGCACTGGGCCAATTTGGCTGTATATGTGATTTCTGCCTCTCCTCTGCAGGAGGAGCTGTGTTCTCTTGCCGGCTCTACAAGCCTCAGCCTGTCTGGGCCTTCGCCTCGCCTCCACCAGCGGGGTAGCGCACCGCACTCAAGCCACAAGTTTTGGCACCAAGGGTAGTGGTGAGCACCTTTGCTCACTTGCAGACCCTGCTGGTTCCTGGGTTTCCGCCCAGCCCCCACGGTCAGAGCCGGCTTGCGCAGGATCGCAAATCGCGGTTTCTCCGGGCGGGCAGAGCTGCTGACGTGTGCTCAGCTGCAAGCTTCCGCCTGTCCCAGGCTTTAGCCCCGCCTCCGTGGTCAGGGCTGGTTCGCGCAGGATCGCAAACCTCGGAGGCCAGGTGATGCTATGTGCCCATGGGGGCCCTGCTCAGCAGCAGATCTCTGCCTGTTCCTGGCCTCCCACTTTTCCCCTGCAGGTGAGGCTGCAAGTGGACCCGTAGCTGCCGGATCTCTTTCATGCATCCCCTCCACTCCTGCTGGGCTAGACCGAGCTCACACTGGCTGGGCCTCCGCCCCCACTGACAGAACCACGTTTCTGCGCCCCACCACCACCGTCCCTCCAGCCAGCCTTCAGCAGTGTGGGTAGGGGCGCTGCAGCTCATACTCTAACACTCCATACTGTAGTCCTGGAAGCTCCCTCCTTCTAAGCAGCTGTGCTCTAAGTGCCACGGGAGAGCTTGTTTGGCTGGTGTCCTGTCTCCCTTTGCTGGTATTGCTAGTTCCAGGGGAAATATTTGTTTTCGATTAGGGAAGTGACTTAGCCCAGGGGTTAGGATGTCTGTCCCTCAGAGTGTTTCTCCCTGTGTCTTCCAGACCACACTCTTTTCCCGCTGCTCCGGTCCTCTCCTCTGTCCCCGTCCCCCAGAGCCCTGGGTAAGTGGCTGTGAGAGGGATTTTCTGCGCTGTCCCTTTAAGAAGAATCCTGGGTCTGAGAAAACTGTCTCTTTCTCACAAACAGTATCCTCACTTGTTTCATAGCTCAATACTGTCCAAACGCCTCTTCTTGGCTCTGGGACTGCAGGCTGGGGCTTGGTTCCTGGGACCCAGGTCCCTCCCTTGCCGCTAAACTCTCTTCCCACCACACAAGTCTGCCGTTCACTCCAGAGAGCTGGGCAGCCCTTTCCACGTTTTCGCTTTTCCTACCAATCTCAATGTGGCTTCTTCAGTGTTCCTTGGTTGAAGAGTCCACTTAGTTTAGTTCAAAGTTGTTTTATCCAGATGATGGTTCTTAAAATTAAGTTATAATCCACTTTGGTTCCAGTAGTTGGAAATTGGTACGTCCGCCTATTCCTTCGCCATCTTGCCATCCTCATTTCTTCTTTATAGATGAATAATATTCCACTGTATGGATAGACCCCATTTTATTTCTGTTTGGTCAATTGATGGACATTTGGGCTGTTTCCTTTTTTTTTTTTTTTTTTACTTTTATGAGTAATGCTGCTGTAACATTCATATACAGGTTTTTGTGTGAACTCATGATTCGAATTCTCTTGAATGGTATATGCCTACGAGTGGGATCTGCTGGGTCGTATGGTAACTTGAACATTTTGAGGAACTGCCAAACTGTTTTTCAGAGCAGCTATACTCTTTTCCATTCCCACTCGCAGGGTACAAGGAGGTTTTCAGTTTCTCCAAACCATTGCTAACATGTGTTATTGCCTGTATTTGAGGTGGTAGCCATCCTAGTGGGTGTGAAGTAGTATTTCATGTAGATTTCCCTAATGACTAATGATATTAATATCTTTTTATGTGCTATTAGCCATTTATATATTCTTTGGCGAAATTTCAGATCCTTTGCACATTTTAAAACATGGGTTGTTTTTATTATTGAAAATACTTGCTTTTTTTTAAAAAAATTAGATTTGATCTAGAATATATAATAATTTTATATAATGATAAAATATCAAAATTCAGGTAACATAGATCATATAGTTATGCAAAGACTGGTGAATTTTAGAAAGCTTTAAGCAAATCTCTCTCCTACTTGGGAGAAAGAGCTCATTTTAATCTCTGCTTAGTGTTTCTTATCTGAAAAAGGAATTTCTACTTGTTTTAAATGAAACAACTATATCTAGGACATACTTCTGTTAGTAGGAAACAAAACAAAATCTGGAGTCTTAGTGTTTGTGTGGTATTTTTCTAGTTAGAGTCTCATTTAACTGCACATATTCCCAAACTAACATACTTTTAAAAGCCATAAAAATTATGCCCTAGAGAACATAAAGTCTGAATATAAGACTTGAAAAGGAAGTATGTATGAGTTTTATGACCTTTAACTCAAGACTTAACTTTGCAACTCAATGATTGGGTGAAGAAGAGCATCATGGGAAGACCGACTTTGAAGTTGTCCTGGCCAGGGTTTGAATCATTTCTTTTTAAAATTTTTTTAAAGACTTTATTCATTCAATTTTTTTAGATAGGAGAGAGAGAGAAAGAAGAGAGAGAGGGGGGAGGAGGGGAGAAGAGCAGTAAGCATCAACTCCCATATGTGCCTTGACCAGGCAAGCCCAGGGTTTCAAACTGGCGACCTCAGTGTTCTAGGTCGACGCTTTATCCCACTGCGCCACTGCAGGTCAGGTGGTTTGAATCGTTTTTTTACTTTTTACTAGCTCTGTGACCTTGAACCTCAATTTCCTTATCCATAAATTCTTTGTTATAAGGCAGTGATTCTCAAACTTTTTGAAGTCGGACACATTTAAAATCCTACAAATAATTGTAGGTACACTATATACAGATTTCTGAGAAATATAATAATTAAGTCAAATATTAAAGAAAAAAATATAAAGTCCAAGCATGCTTTTATGGTAACTAAATGAAATAAATACTACAAAATTAAATTTATTCTGACATTAAAAAACATTTTTATGTTACATTTTTTAAGTTATGCTTTTTAGAATTTGTAAAAAAGAGGGTTAAAAATAAAATGACAAAAAGTTATCTTTTTATATATATAGATACATTCTTAGTAAGATTTAGTAAATTCAGCAAGTCCTGGCATGAACGTGTTAATTTTTTTCATTCTTGTGTTTATGAGAAACATGACCCTGATGTGTCCTAGCGATTTCTTCAATGTTTGGGCATATATTTGAAAGGCAAACTCTCATTTCCTTGGCAATACATTGAAGAATTCCTCTCTTTTTACTCTTAATTTTGTTGAGTGCAGAAAACCCCCACTGTACATATCATCTTAACTTTACACCAAACAAAGGATAGAAGAAACTTGCCTCCAGTTTTTCTGGGGAACATGGGGGTAGTGTAAACAATCCAGCACCACAGCTTAACAGCCTTTTGCAACCTAATCAGGTAAGTGAGGTGAGGGGTTGGGCAGACTGTCAGCTTACAGCCAATTCTCCACACCTCTGTCCCCCAAAAATCTAAACTCCAAAACCCTGTTGGTTTTTTGGTCCCCAACAGGCTCATATTTCTCTGGAATACCATAGGGTGTACCTAGAAATCTTCTAGGGCACAGCAGTGCGCTTGGTGCACACTTTGAGAACCAATGTTTTAAGGATAAGAAATAAATAAAATTTATTTTTATTTATTTAAAATTTAAATAAAATTTAAATTTTAAACTACTACTAAAATTTAAATAAAATTTAAATTTTCAACTACTAGGTGCCTGAAATTTTATTTATTTAACCTTTTAAATAAAATTTCAGGCACCTAGTAGTTGCTCATTTAATGGTAACTATTATTAACATGCAGGCTTTGCATTCATTAATTGTGCTTTTATGTGTATACATTTAGGTTCTTGCACACTATTTTTAGGTTCTTACATATTTTGTCATCTTGTTCAGAAGTAGTGCACATTGTTTTTTTTTCTCTTGAGTTCTTTTGTATTCTGAATAACCAGTCCCTTATTAGATACATGATTTGTAAACACTTTCTCCATTTTTGTGGATTATCACTTCATTTAAAAAAACTTTTTATTGATTTTAGAGAGAGAGTAGAGGAGAGGGGAGAGAGAGAGAGAAGCAGAACATCATCTGTTCCTGTATGTTCCCTGATTAAGAATCAAACTTGCAACCTCTCTGTGCATTGGGACAATGCTCTAACCAACTGAGCTATCCGGCCAGAGCATATCACTTCATTTTCTTGATGGTGTCATTTGGCCACAGAAGTTTTTTTGTTTTGTTTTGTTTTTGTGGCAGAGACAGAGATTTAGAGAGAAGGACAAATAGAAACAGACAGGAAGGGAGAGAGATGAGAAGCATCAGTTCTTCATCACGGCTCCTTAGTTGTTCATTGATTGCTCTCTCATATGTGCCTTGACTGGGGAGCCACAGCAGACTGAGTGACCCCTTGCTCAAGCCAACAACCTTGGGTTCAAGCTGGTGAGCCTTGCTCAAACCAGATGAACCCCTGCTCAAGCCAGCGACCTCGGGGTTTCAAACCTGGGTCCTCCGTGTCCGATGCTGTATCCATTGCGCCACCACCTGGTCAGGCTTGGCCACAGAAGTATTTGATTTTGATAAAGTTGCCTGCATATCCTTTGAATCTTATAGCTAGAGAGGGCCTTTGAGATTGCCTGTTTCAACTGCCTTGCCTTAATGGTGGGAGGCTCTGTGGTTCAGAGAGGAGGGGCCTTCCTCTAGGTCACAGGTGAAGGAATGGTCAGAACTGGAGTTCAGGTCTCTTGACTTTCACCTTGGGACAGCTTAAGTTTTTTCTCCACTGTATCTGAAGGTGGGAATTTAGGTTATGTGTGTAGGAAAGGAGAGTTTGTAGCTCTGAATTATTCTCATTTCCCTTGAAGCAACTCCAAACTCTGAACAAACTCAGAACAGACTCCAAACTCTGTTCTGCTTATAGCTGGGACTGCTACGCTGCCTCCCCATAGTTCATGTGCTACCCTTCAGTTTTATTGAGATATAAATGACACAGTTCATTTGTTTTTAATTAAAGAAGGGTCCGTTCTTTCAGAGGGTGCACTGTAGGAGAGGCTCGCTCACAGTAGAGCTGTCCAAAATGGTAGTCACTAGTGATATGTACCTACAAGAACTTATATTTTATTTAATTTTAACTTAAACTTTAGTTCCTCAGTCATGTAAGCCATATTTCCATTCTTTGGTATTCATATAAGGCTGTCATATTAGATAACATACACAGAAAACATTTCCATCATTGCAACAAGCACTGTTGGACAGTGCTAGCCTACAGAGATTTGTGTCCGCTGCCCAACGGCATTCTATCCGTGTCCCTGACCTGGGCTGGTGCTCTGGGCTCAGCTTTGATCTGTGTTCTGCATGTTTCTTACCTACCTGCTAGGACAGTGATGGGCAATCTTTTGAGCTTGGTATGTCAAAGTTCACCAAAAAACAAGCATAACTTAGGTGGTGTGTCACTTCGAGAAAAACAGCCTAACCGGAAGTCCCAGAACTAGACGCTCTGTGCCGGAGTTCTGTTGTTTTGGCCTACAGACCTCTGGCACAGAGTGTCTACACTACAGCAAATGTTTTATCCTCGGCTGCTGCACCTGGCTGTGCAGGAGCTGAGGATGAAACATCCTTCTCGGCATGTGGCCGTGTGTCATCGAAAATGGCTACATGTGTCAGTGCTGACACGCGTGTCATAGTTTGCCATCACGGTGCTTGGAGGACTTCCTGTCTTCCTCTGGGTAGCTCTCTCTGGTTTTCTTGGCAAGCCCCTACTCAGGTTAGGTGGTCTGTGGGCCCACCTCAGCCCAACTTATTTTTTGGGATTTCTGGACTTGGTTGTCAGTGACGAAACCAGTGCCTTCTGTTACTCCAGTCAATAGATGTGACTTGCAGAAATAAGGCTGTAAGAAGCTTGAGAGGAGTGTGTTACTTTTTGAAAAGACCAACTCCTGAAATGAATGAATGAACTGATCTGCTGTTGGTATGAGAGGAAGCAGTTGAACAACTTTTGAATTAGTTCTTGTAGCTTCATTGATTGGTGGCCTTTTGGGTGGGTACTTCCCTTTGGAGGTGCTGGTGCCAAGAATATGCAAGACTGCAAAGTGATGTGAGCAGGGAGGCACGAGGAGTCGGGCCTCCGTGTGCTGAGACAGTGAGCTGACAGAGTCTGGTCAGGTCCTGCTTAGTGCTCTGGTGGGTGTCACTTTTATTTCAGATGCCTATAATCCTGAGGGTCGTGCGAACCACTGATCCCAGGGTCTCTAAGGCTGTACAAAGATTCTCAAAGGAAGTGCTATGTAAAAAGCATGGGAGACCCAGTGCTGGTCCCCTGCTGGAAGGTTGGAGCACAGATGAGTATAGGTAGTATCTCAGGAGGAGGGATTCCCCCAGGCTCCTAGCACATTAGTAGTGGCAAAATTGAAATGAGAACCCAGGTCCTGTGGTTGGTTCCTCTCCTTACTCACAGTCCACCTGCCATCTGGTACATCTTTACACAAGGGAGGGGCACTTCAAACACACCAACCAACAGAATGACTTCTTGGTGTCCTTGCTGGGGCTTAGACATTAATTTAACCCACGTGACACACTGAGTCTTGCTTTCAAGCCCCTTCTGCCGCTCATCGTTAGAAAGTATCAAGAAACCTTTCAGTTAAGGCAGGCTCACCCAGAGTTCCCTCCCATTCCTTCTTTCCAGCCTATCTCCAGAATCTGTTTCTTCAGGGAGGTCTGTCCTTGACTTTAAAGACAGAGTTGGGAAACCGACTTGTTATTTTTGAGGTCAGCCTTGTCCACCAGACTGCGAGAGCCCTGAGGGCAAGGACAGAGTTTTCTTTGTCACTACTCAGGGACTGACATGTGTGTTCATTTTGTGAATATCTGTGGCATATATTTTTTCCAGGAAAGCTCCCTTTTTGATGGGTTTCTGAAGTATGAGGTCCCTTCTCCCTGTAATCTTAAAATGTTGTCAATTCTAATTTGAAAACAATGACTGAAAGAAGTGGGATAATTTTTCTGTCTATAGCAGGGAGAGTTTCCCATGTGACTTTGAACTTTATAAGAGCTGGAAGACTTTTACATTTGTGCTGAGAAGAGTTATTTTTTGCTGAATTGGGCAGTGGGTGGACATAACCCAACAGGACATCCTGGGAAGGGTTCCCAGAGCAGTGAGCGGACAGGCAGGGAATTGGGGAAGGAATTCCATGTCATAAACAGAGAATGTCTCGCTTAATAGTAGAACTTTTCTGCTTTCTCTTTCAGAGGTGGAAAACAGTACTTTTCAAAGCTTACTGATGGTTGTGCCAACACTCAAAACCACAAGAGATAAATTTCTGCACCTCTTTAGCACGAGGAACAGTTTACAAAAGAGCTACAAGAAGATCTTAAACAGGTTGAAACATATGAGGCTCAGCTGGTGTACTTGTAGTTTAATATTAGGGAAAGGGCTCTAGGGTCAAGATCATGGAACAGGGATGTGACCAGGTTAGAGCACCTGTCTGTCTGCCCTTTGAAGGCTCTTTTGGGGTTCATTTAAATAAATTTCTTGCTCAGCTTTTACCAGGGCCTAAGTTTTTTCTGGTTAGAGCAGAGTAAATTTCAGGTTGAATTACTTGGATCATTGCCTTTGTTTTCTTTTTTCACATAGCCTGTGGATATCTGGCCTTTTCAGCCAAGGAAAATGGAAATGGTTTTAAACACTCACTTGAGTCATGAATTTCAACCATGCATTAATTTGCTGCTTATTCCTTGATTTTCATATCTTGTGGGAAGCAATGAAAAGATACTGAGGCAGGCCTTAGGGTTCCTCTAGAGGTGCACTAGTTGCCTAGGGACGTGGGGGGGGGAGGCCAGGAAGGGTGAAACTGTGCCCTCCCACTGCTCTTACCCACAGAGCACCTCCCCTCCCACCCTGTGTGTTTTAGGTTGCATTTCAGTTTTCATTTGGGGAGAAAAGTTTCTGAAATTCCTTCTGGAGGCAGTAGAGGAGAGATTGGGCCATGATGAAGCTTCACTTGAGTCAGCAAGCAGTCTGGGCTAAATATTTAGAGATCAGCTGTTTTTTTCTCTGCCTCCCAGATGAACCACATGGAGATTCTGTGCTGAGGCCTCAGTTTGGCCTTTAACTCACAGCTTAGCTCTTTGGGGCAGCAGGTGTAAGAAACCTGGTATTGCAAGTAAGTGCAGTCCCTATAATAAGTGATTTCGTATAAGTGTATTATGGACATTTTGTAAAGCATCCAGTGTTATTCCCTTTCCCCCTTTTTATATGAAGGAGATACATCAGGATATGGATTCATTCCTGTCTTCTAAAACTTTTCCTAGGGAGGAGAAGGTTGTGGGGATGAAGAGTAGGCAATGGGCCACTTGAAATCAGCAGCTCTGTGGGGAAGGGCTGATGTGGGGTAGAGGTGGAGAACATAGCAGAAAGAGATGAGAACTAATGAGTAAGTGGCTATACAGGGCTTTGTAGGTTTGTTATTTTCTTTGGGGTGTAAGTTTTGCTCTGTAAAGCCTGGAGGTGACTGCTTAATTCCTGTATATTTGGAGCTCTCAGAATGTGCCAGTGATCTGCCAAATTCACTATACGTTAATGGAAGGAGTCCGAAGTCAGTCCTTTACCGCAAGAAGCTTCCAGTCAGTATGGGACAAATGGCTCATAGGGAGCCAGTACCTTAGTACTCCTCTGGTCCTAGTCAGGAGCCTAGACCCAGCACAGATTGGATTAAGTCAAAGAGGAGTTTATAGGATCACATAACTGACCAGTCCAGAGATAAATCTGGAGTCAGCTGAGGGGCTCAAATGATGTCATCAGGATCTGGTTTCTCTCTCCCTACCCTGACTGCCCTTCTTGTTTGTTGGCTCCATTCTTAGACACGCCCTCTTCTGGCAATTGCCGGTTGGCTGCCAGCGGTTCCCTGGCCTGCCTCCATCTACATTCCTTCCAGCAAAAGAGAGCCCCAGAGTCTTTGTCCCGGCCATCCCAGAAAGTCTTGTTTCATGTCAGTGGCTCAGGCTGGGTCATATGCACATCCTGAACTCATCATGGGGCCAAGGATATGTGAAGCACTAGCTTAAGACCTGAACCCATACTTCACCCTTGAACCAAGGGTGGAGCCACTTCTACCGTAAGCCCCTGGGCTAAGAACGGAGAGTAATGGAAGCAATGATTACTGGGAACAGGTAACAGTGTCAGGCCTGAACTCTGGCTTGACCAAGAACCTGAGGCTATATTCCCACCTGCCATACCCAGAATTTATTCCAGTGTGAGTATAGTATCTGCTGCCATGTGGTTTTAGCTGCACTGTGGATTGAGACACCAAATTTTGTCTCCCCTGAGAATATTGTTCTTGCTGAGGTGGGTGGGAAACTTATTTCAGGTGAACATTAGGGCCTTGACTTTAATATTTGCTATCTTCATGGTGATAACTATTTGAGATTCTCCAATGGTAAAGCTGAATCAGGACAGTTGAATTAGCCACGTTATTCAGATAATTATGTTTTCATTTTTCTGGGGCTCATATAGCAGGGTAGGAAAAGGTCCAGACTTCAGAGATTTTGGAGAAAGACCTGGGTACATCTTGACTTTGGAACTAAGCCCCAGGTTCCTCAACTGTGAAATGGTAATCACCTCATAGAGTTGTCGTGAGAAATAATGACGTGGCATGAGTCTAGCGCAGTGCCCGGAACATAGCAAACAGTCCATGGCAGGTGGCTAGTCTATCCTGATTTTTCAAATAAGCAGGGCATACTGCCAGATAATTTCTGAAGTTTGTTTCAGCATTACTATTCTGTAAACTTATGAAAATCTTTCTTCTACCCATATCTACTCAGAGTTTGAAAGATGCATCTTCATTGAGGATGAGATGTTAGAAACAACATGACCCTCAGAGTATAAGCACTGTAGTTTATTGAGTACTTTTGTATTCATTCTTTCATTTGATCCTTCCAACAGCCTGTGATGAAGCAAAGCAGGACTCACAATTCCCATTTCAGAGAAAGGAAGCTTATCAATGACTTGCCCAAGGGCATAGTGGCTGGCGAGTGTGGGGCAAGGCCTATGGTCCAGAGTCTTCTCAGATATCCCGTGTCTGCAGGAGCGTTCTGCTACTGCAGAGTGGATTTGCTCTTTTTTAAATATTCATTTAATTCATTAGCTATCTGTCATGGTTTCAGATGGGTTTGACTGGAGAGACATGTCATATAGTTGTTCACAATCATAAGCCTTGAGCTCATTTAGTGAAAAATAAGATTGTCCTTTCACTTCTATCTTTGTTCATCGGCCTGATTTGTCAGGATTGAATTGCAAACCTCTCCTGCCATTAAAGCTATTTAGCTCAATTTGTGTAGTATGAAACAAGTCAGGTTTATAACATTTCAAAGTTATAGTCAGTAGCTTTCTCATTAGAACCTGAAAAGCTTGCCTCGCTGAGGTCCAAGTTATTTATCTCAGTAAAGGTACAGATTTCTTGGGGTGGGGGTGAGGGGGTGGACTCCCGTGAAAGAGAGCTAAATGCTAAATTCTTGATGTGTTAACGCTTAGCTGATTTCTTCCTAGCCAACATACCTCAAAGCATTGAGCACTTGTCGTACTTACCATACTGGATAATACACTGCTCACAAAAATTAGGGGATATTTTATTGCGTCATATTCATTTTGAAATATCCCCTAATTTTTCTGAGCAGTATAATTATGTTGGCATTAAGTATTTGAGAAAAATTGAGCGTGCCCAGCAGCCAGCAGACTATTGTTAGACATTGTTACTGTTATTATATAGGTTTTTTGGATGAGCTTCTGTTTCAAGACATTTGTAAATGTAGAGCAGATTGATCGAATGCATTGTGTACAGTAGTGTCTGTGTTGCACTGTTGTTTCTCTGTGTGTAAAATGTTCAGAAGAACCAGGAAAAGCAAGAGCATCTGGTGTAGTTTCATCATTTGTTAGCTGGTTTCAGGATGAGTAACATCTATGTCAGTGGTTCTTAACCTGGGTTCTATCGAGCTCTAGGGGTTCGATGAGTTAGTCTCAGGGGTTTGGAGAAGCCTCTGCCGCGGAGGCCAGAATAAAGTAATACCGTAATTTGTTGTGAGTTCATGCACTTTGTTGGTTTTGTTCTTTGAGCAAGGTGATGTTCATGCACGGCTCATTTTGTGCACCAGTAAAAAAACATATACCTATGTCTTGAATTTGGAAAAAAAAATCATATTTTATTTATCACTAAAGAAGGTTTGGTGAATGCACATATGAAACTGGTGGTTTCGATACCTCAAAAAAGGTTAAGAACCACCGATCTATGTAATTGACTGAGGGTTGAGACTAAAGTCAGGTTACTCGGCTCACAATACACCAGGAACAGGCAATCTTTGTAGACACACAAGACCTTAACCCAGACTTCTAGTCTAATAGTATGCAGGTGTCTCTGTGAAGATAGCTCCTGCAGTAAGATACACAGAGCACCTGAGACCAGAGCACAGATTAATAACACGTTTTTGAGGTGTTCCATATGTGTGCTGAGGTGCATAAAGTGTACAAATCTGAAAGGTGAGCTCAGTGAGTTTTTACATATATACACACCCATGCCACCACCACTCAGAGCATTCCCATCATTTCATGCCCAGCCAATCCCCATGCCCTCAGACCCTCATCCAGGAAAACACTATTTTGACTTCTACCATTAATTAAGTATTGCCTATTCATGAGCTGCCTTATAAACGGGATCATACAGGATGTACTGTTGTGTGTTTGGCTTCTTTCACTCAATATAATGCCGAAAGCACAGGCTTTCTGCAATCAAGGCTAGCTTGAGAACTCACGTGAATTAAAAAGGTTTTGAGAAACTTTGATTTATACTGGTGGGCAGAGTACATTCTGAGATAAGAGATGTCCTGGAGTCATCATATAGTATATGATGAAATAGTATAAAGGTTACAGAAAGCATACATCACCTAAGAAAGGAATTCCACATAACACTGCGGAGTCCCGGCTACTGGTGATAACAAGTGTAAAACATTCTGTATGGTTGATAACATTTGAATGAATGTGTGATGGAGTCAATGAATGTGTTAGTTTGTATTTTGTATCAACTGGTTCTTCATGATCTTGGAATAATGACCCCATAGACCTCATAAAAAGAAATCTATTTCTTTTGTTTATTGTTTATATTTCTTGTCTTATAAATTCTCTCTGCTCTTGATATCTATGTCTTTCTCTTTTTTAAAACCTAAATAAATCCTGAAGAACCAGTTCCTATTTTGTTCAACTGTAGTCTTTTAATTTGGAGAAGCTAAAGTTTTAGCTACATTTGGAAGTATTTTTCAATAATGTTAAATATAATTTATGCAACAACTTATTTCTTTCCAGAGGTCTTAGAACATTCTGGAAATGTTCTCAACTATACATATCCAGACCTTACTAAATAATAATACTAACAGGGAAGACCTGAGTTTGAAACACAAATATTTGAAGAGAAATGTAGTTTTATTACTTTTAATTTTAAAGTCAGTTTTTAATTTTTTTCTTTATGGTTAATACTTATTAGGTCCTAAAAAAAGTCACAAAGTTATTCTGTTTTTTCCTAGAAGCTGTATAGCTTCAGCTTTTACATTTAGGTCTGTGATCCCATCTTAATTATATTTTTCCTATGGTGTGAGATAGGGGTCAAGTTTTATTTTTTCCCCCTCCCAGTGGATGTCCAGTTTTTCCAGAAATGTGTTGAAAAGACTTTCCCATCTCCATTGAATTGCTTTGACACTTTTGTTGAAAATCAATGAACTGTATAAATTTGGTTCTCTTTATAAACTTTGTTTTTCTTCCATTTATCTATTTGTCTATCTTTATGTCATTTCAACACTGTTTTGATTACTGAAGCTTTATTATTGTAAGTCTTAAAATCAGATAATATAAGTTCTTTAATTTTTGTTCTTCCTCCTTTACTCCCAAGAATCTATGGGCTCTTTTAAGGCCTTTGCATCTTTATATAGGTTTTTAGAGTCAACCTGTCAATTTTTACAAAACAGTTTTCTGGGATTTTGGTTGAGATGAAATTGAAACTGTAGAGAAGGACAGTTTAACAATATTGAGTCTTTCAATGTCTGAATATATAGCATCTCTTCATTTATTTAGATCACCTCCCATTTTTTTCACCAATGTTATTAGAATAGAGGTCTTACATATATTTTATTGTTTATTCTTTATCTTTTGTTTTTTTGATGCTTCTGTAAATGGAATTTTAAAAAGAATCTTCCAGTTGTTAATTGCTATTATTAAGGAACATGCTTGATATTTATATATTGGCTTTGTACCTGTCACCTTGTCAATTTTATTCTAGTATTGGTTTTGAAGATTCTGTAGGTTTTTCTATGAATGCAATTATTCTGTAAATAAAAGAGTTTTATTTATTTTTTTTCAGCATGTATGTACATATATTTTTTCTTGCCTATTGCATTGGCTAGGACTCCAGTACAGTATTGAAATGCAAGTGGTGAGATTGGATATTCTTGTTTTATTCTTGAACTCAAAGGAAAAGTATTTAGTCTTTCATCATTGACTACAATGTTAGGTTTTGTGCAAATGTCCTTTATACAGTAGTTGAGAAAATTTCCTTTTGTTTTTAAAGTTGCTGAGAGTTTTTAACAAATTTTGTCAAATGTTCTTTCTGCATGCATTGAAGTAATCATCTGATTTTTCTCCATTATTCTGTTAATGTGGTAAATTCTGTTGAATTTTGAATGTTAAACCAAATGTTATTCTTAGGGTAGACCCCCACTTGATCCTGATATATTATCCTATTTTTCATCGCTGGATTTAGTTTTCCAATATTTTTTTGAAGATCTTTGCATGTGTGTTCTTGAAGGATATTCTCTCTCTCTCTCTCTGTCTATATATATATATATATATATATATATATATATATATATATATAGTCTTAATTTTCTTTATTGTAATGTCTGTCTGGTTTTGGTATTAGGATTTTGCTGGCCTCCTAAAATGAGAAGTAGTTTGGTACCAGTTTCTCTGCAATGACCAGAAGCAGAGATCTAATTTTTTACTTTTAAGTGCATAGAGTAATGGCTGTTAGATTAAAAAAGGTAAGTTGTTTTAATAATCAGCTAAGAATTTCTGCTTATTAGCATAGTATATTTGTTGTGTATAAAGTAATGCATCAAAGATGTTGGAAAATATTTTTTCTTAAGTGGAATCAGCAACTCAAACCTCTCTTTTGCTAAAATTTATATTTTATCAAAATTTCTTTTATCACTGAGGGAATGAATTACTTATCTGATTGTCATTCATTTGTAATTTATGGAGTATTCAATTAATAAGGTTTTGTTGTATGTTAACACTTAAGTCTCAGTTTTTCTCTTTACCCTCTTTTGGTTGTATTTCTCCCAAATAAAGCCTTATATCATAAGTCAACTAATGTTTTTACTCTTCAGTTATTTCCCACGATGTTGGTCACATGGTCTCAGATAAAATAAAAATATTTTTTCATCTGTATTGGCATTGTGGGTTGCCACTGTGGTTTCTGTTTGGGGGAGACTTTCTTTCAGAAGGAATGATTATAAGCTCAGTCTAACTCAGCAGTGGTTCAGTATAGAATGCAGTTAGAAGAAAACAAACCGTCAATTTTGGTGATGTAGAAATCTGTGCTAAGTAAGCTGTGGGTGAGAGAGAATTGGAAGCAACTATGCCAGTTCCCATAGTGACTGTGTATCCAGGAAAGGACAGGGTAAAGGGAATTGTTATGGAAGAGTTCTGGGCTTCTGGGCATGTGATGCGCTGCTTTAGGAAGCATGCCAACTTCTACACCTCTGTCTTCAGAATGACGTGTTTAGACACACATCCCACACAATGTCTTCAGCAGTATTTCCTGTGCTTCTCTTTAGCCCTTCCATCTAGATGATGGCACTCCTGGGCGGACTTCTGTCCCCATGTGATTTAGAAGGGTCTTCTCCCTTATTTTCCTTCCAAGAGTTCAGGGAAGGTGTGTGAGTTATGGCACCTGTTAAGCAGGGCCCTACAATATTGTTTGGAGCATCTGGTGACTTCTGATTGACAGGTGTCCACTTCCTCCTGCAGTTGTCTCCGGTTCCTGGCTGAGTCACAGGATGCCAGTGGGGCGGGATGCATGTTCTTACATGCCACAGGCCTGAGCCCAGTGCTGCCTCCTGTAACACTCTCATGTGTTTTCTGGGGAACTCTTTCACAAGGGTCTTGGGACCATTTTCACATTTCCATACAATTTCCCCCAAAATAAAATATCCTTCCTTGCTCTCTGCCCATCCAGATCCTACTCATGCTTTTTTTTTTTTTTGTGACAGAGGGACAGATAGGCAGGAAGGGAGAAAGACAAGAAACATCAATTCTTTGTTGTGGCACCTTAGTTCATTGATTGCTTTCTCATATGTGCCTTGACTGGGGGGCTACATCAGATCGAGTCACCCCTTGTTCAAGCCAGCGACCTTGGGTTCAAGCTGGTGAGCTTTTTGCTCAAGCCAGATGAGCCCGCGCTCAAGCTGGCAACTTCCGGGTTTTGAACCTGGGTCTTCCGCATCCCAGTCCAACACTCTATCCACTGTGCCGCTGCCTGGTCAGGCATTATTCTTAAGGATTATTTAAAGTCCGGCTTCTTTCAAGAAGCCTTCTCTAACTACCTGCTTGAGATCCTTTTTTTTCCCTTTAGGATCAATTCTGCATGTATATAGGTTATTGAGGTATCCCCTGGGACCCCACCCTTAAAAGGTCTTATGACAGAGGACCCAGTGCACTCTCATCCAGGAGCATGTGCCTTCTCCTTCCCCTTTCCCTCCTCCTCCCTCCTCTTCTTTCCTGCCCTCCCTTTCCCCTTCCTTCTTCCTGCTTCCTTCTTCCCCCTTCTTTCCTCTGTTCCTTTCCCCTCTTCCTCCCCCTCTTCTTCCCTCTTCCTCCCCTGCATCTTCCTCCCCTCTTCCCCCTCCCTCCTCCCCTTTCCTCCTCCCCCTTCTTCCCCCCTATCCTCCTTCCCCTTTCTTCCCCCACTTCCTTCCCCTTTTCTTCTGTTTCCCTCACCCACTCCCTCCTCCCAGGCTCATTTTCCTTGCCTAATTTTGTCTCCTAAGCTCTGTGGGACACCATGAGACTTGCAGCTAGGGGAGTGGTGGGCAGTGGCAGCTCATTCAGCGCTGACCCCTTGAACCTGTCTCCAGGACTCCAAGGTCTCCTCTTCTCTGATTTTCCTCCTGTGCAGCCAATAAAGTCTTGCTTTACTTGCTGCAAAACAACAACAAAAACCCTATTGAATTGAGAAGACAAGGTTTATGTCAGCAGATATAGTTTAGGTCTGATTTTAAAAAGTAACACAGAATGGAAGTATTTGATTTATTTACTTACTTGACATTCACAGGTAGGGTTTAGTTATTTGGAGACAAGAATAAAAAATGTCCCTACACCATACAATGGGAAAGGAAGTGTTTGCAACAAGCCGAAATTTAGATTATATAAATGAACGTCAGAGCAGAGAATTTAGGCTAAAAGAAACAAAGTTAAGTTATTTGGCATCTTTATTTTTCTCATGATTCCCTGGACTATTATTGTCTTATTTCCTTTAATTTTAGACTCTGTGGTAACAGTTTTCTGTAGAGGTACCTTCCTGTCATTCTTGAGTTCTTTCCTCTATACCTGCTCTGTTTGGATTTTTGAGTTATTTTTTTCCCTTTTGGTTTCTGTGCCTCCACTCCTCTACCAGGTTTTTTAGGGTACTGGTATGAGAGTCAGGCATCCACAGGACCAGATCCCAGGCCATGTAATCTTGAGCTAATGAATCTCGCTGGTCTTCTTGTTATTCCTTTTTAAAAGAAAAATGAATGATGACGCTTGCCTTGCAGGATTGTGGCAGAGTTTGTGGCAGAGGATTTATGTCCCATTATTGGCCCATGCAGGAGTTCTGACAGTAGCTAAGCAGGTTGACTTGCTCTGCAGCAGGGGTTGCATTGGGCCTTGCGCTCAGCAAGTGCTCTTCCAATGGGTGACTTTCATTACAGGTCGGTGACCTTAATAGTAGATAGCCAAGGAGCAGTGAGGGCCGTCAGGCCCTGGTTTGAAAACTGAAGTTTGCTGGATTGTTGCAAAGGCATGTTTCATGATGTTTATCCAGTTGCAGGTGTGACGTTTAGGAAACATGAGTTCTGGGATAGCAAAAACGTATTCTATAACACTGAGGAAGTAGTTAAGGCCACAGGAAGTCGTTGGTATTATGCTTTGTGTCCTGTGTAGAGATAATGGGAGTAAATAAGCAGAGCGAGACAATGCGGAGCAGACAGAGGATGCTTCCTGAGGATGTGGGATTTTAATCACAGTAATAATCGCCACCTACAGTGCAGCCGCTCTGTTTCTACTACTGTCCCCAATAGTCACAGCCACATCATAGGGCCAAGAAGTAAACCAAGGCTCTGAGAGGTTGTACTGAGGTAAGTCTGTAAAATTCGGAGAGAAATGTGAAGTGGGCACTTCAGGGGAAGAGAATGAAGAGATGAAACTGGGTAAAAATGTTTAAGCACTTTTTGGTAATATGAGAATGCTGTCACATCTCTTAATTTTAAGATAATTGGCATTGGCTAGGGTTTGAGGTGAGCATGTTGACCAACTGACTTTTCCTTGTAAGTTGCTTTTCTGTTTGTTGTTTTTTTCACTTGTTTGAAAACCCTTTACATTTGTTTTAGGATTTTATGTTCTTAAGTTTATTGAGATAGATACTTTCATAGCCGGGGGAGTGACACCGTGGTGAGTGTGCAGAAGAGAAAAGGCAGCGAGCTCTGGTCCTGCTCACTTTCCCACGGTCACCTGGCTGTGCCACACCGTGGGCGCGGAGGTGCAGACACTCAGCGTCTGGCTCGGAAATCGGGCTCTGTGGCTTTTTCTTGACTGAACTCAGGTTCTGAGGAAGTTTTTGTTCTGGTGACACTGGCAACAACTGCACAGCCAATTAGCGAAGACAGTTGAGATGTAGACCATGAACTTGCCCTCTGACCTGGGCTCTTTACTGGAGCAAGTTCTTCTGATGTCTCAGCCATGTGATGCTGAGCTCTCTCTCCGAGTTGTTACTGTATCTGCATTTCCCATCATGTTTCCCTTATTGTCTGGGCTTCAAAGAAGCACAGAGCTACATTTATTGCTTGATTCTAGTTGCTGGATCAAATACAGTTTTAATATATATATATATATATATATATATATATATATATATATATATATATATATATATATATGTATGTATATTTTATGTGAAATTCTTGGTTTTCCTTTGATAATCTTATTGTTTCTATGCCCTTTCCTGCCTATCACCTCAAATCATTTTGAGAAATAGGTCATGTATACATTTAAAAGTCATTTCTGCAGAAGGAGGGCCATCAGACAAATGGCAAACAGACTTGGGTGACTGGCACAAAGAAAAGTTTGGAATAGATTTTGTATTTAAACTCTTTGTTACTTGTTATCAAGTAGTCTATATACTCACTTTACTGTCTTCCCATGTGACATAAGCATTAGGAAAAAATTTTCTTTCAAAAGACTATTTCCCTGATGATGCAAGTACTGGTGAGGTGACCTTCAGTTTTGCACTTGTAGGCAGGCCTGCGATTTCCTGAGGTGGTGGGAACCTCACCCCTTGCTCCTTTCTGTGAGGGGGCCGAGGTAGCGCCCTGGGCTCCACGGCTGCTGTGAAGGTGGGAGTCCTGAGCTTGCACAGTTGCTGGCGGTCCTCCTGGAGTATGGAAGAAAAAGATTTTGGGCATAGTTACTGGGTGTCCCTCCCACCTCTCCCTATACTGCCCCCGCCTGGCTTTTAGAAGTAGCGTTTATACACTTGACAAACAATTATTTGGCACCAGCTATATGCTGGGCACTGAGATGGGTGCTGTATTTTTAAACTTAATGATGACAGCAGACTTGTTAGTAATTACAGATATGATAGAGTCATCACAGGCAATCCATCTTAGAGGACTGGCCCTGAAAAGACTCAGCGGCAGACGTGTGCCGCTCTTAGGAAATGAGGCTCCTGTAGAAACCGAGGGCATTGGTCACCCTGGAACAACCAGGAGCAGAATTCCATTTTCCGGGTTGTATTCCTTGTGGGTGAGGGCCTGTTTGGACATTTCTTCATGGTAATTTTAGATCTTTGGGTTTACAAAGGAAGTACATTGGATTCCCTCAGTTCTTTGATGTAGCCCCCAGAGATCCCGGTGCTATTTCCAGAAATTACGTAGGGGGTGGAAAAGTAGGCTGGCCACACTTACCACCCCCACCCCCCCTTGTGACTATTCCTTTCCCTAATTCAACTGATTGCTTTTCTTTCCAAATTGCTGGCTTAAGCTTTATTTTCTCTAATTTTATCTCCTTCAGCCTCATGCATCCAGAGCATCATTAGGGCCTGTGCTCATTCTGTCCCTTTCATTTCTCCTGTGTCCCCGCCATGTCCTGAGGGGATAGGGACTGGATTTGCAACGTCTCTGCATTTTCTGGCTCTGGGAGGTAGCTGGTGTGGTGCTTTTCAATCTCAGAGACCTCTCCTTTCAGTGTCCCCCTGTAGTTGTATGTTGTTGACATAATTTGCTTCCTCCAGGACCTGGTCTTGTTTCCTCTTTTCCCATCTCTCTCTGCCCACTTGTTTCCTTTGACCCTTGTCCTTCTCACCCCATTCTGCCTTTTTTTTTTTTGCCTGCTTGCTGGCTCTTTTTACCCTCTGTCACATTTACATACTCACTATTTTCTTTTTGACTCCAAGCATCTGTTCATGTAACTCATGAAGTGCAGTTGTTATAATATGTACTAGGTTTATTTTAATATCAGTGGGTTGCTTCACAGACATATTAGTAAGAGACTTGGTGGTCAGCGCTGGCCGGATCACTATTTGAAGTGTCCAGTCCTGCCAGATCCCCCTTGGGACATTTATTAAGCACCTTATGGTTCTCTCTCTCTCTGTGTCATGGCTTGGTGTACGTCTGTTCCTGTGTTCCTGTCCTCTCCGGCACAAGTCACAAATGTCGGCCAGCATGTTTTCCTCTCCATAAATCCTGTTTGTAGGCACCCACACACCTGGGTGTTCAGTCACAAGGCTGCGTGAACCAATAGAGAACTAGATTTCATGCCCACGTCTTTCTTATCCTTCCTGCTAACTTTTCTGATATGCCGGCACTTTCAGAATTTGGAACTTGGAGCCAGGCACTCTCCCCTGAGTATATTGCTGATGCAAAGGAGGGAAGGCAGGAGCGATGGCCATGCGTCACCTGCCTGAGGTTCCAAGTGACGCCCCTCCACAAATGAATGTAGAGAGATCAGCTCCTCGGTGATGCAGTGACAGGAAATAAAGGATCCAGTATTAGACTAGATAGATTACGTGGTGTTTACTTGTTACTTCTGTTTAAATGGATGTAAATAAAATATCTATCTTTGGCTTAGAATTCTAGCCTCCTGGCTGGTGGGTGTGCATTGAGTGACAGGCATTACCTTCCGTGTAGAAAGGGATAGATACATCAGGGTTATAAATTAGAACACACTGGATATATCCTCTTAATGTTTTCAGCTGAGTGGAATTAGAACATATTGTTTCTTCTGAGGTTATGAGAAGCAAAACAGGGATCCCCTTCCTCCCAGACTAGCGGATAGAAAACTAATACTTGAAACCCAGTTTCATCGGCCCTAGCAGTTAGATGAAAGCTAGGGCGGGTATCTGAGAAGACTGTGATACACATTGGACCACAGATTTCTGTTCCTTTTCTGGAAGAGAAAAACTGCATTTTAGATTTAGATAAATTGGTTAAGATTCATAGGCTATCAAATACAAACAATATTGGAATAAGTTTCTAGAATCTGAAGTTTTAGTGCAAAGGTAGGCAGGGCACTCCACTTCCCTGTGCTCTGGTTCTGTCGGCTCTCCACGGGGAATAAAAGTTCCTGCCTCACTGCGATAGCGGCAATCAAATGAGGAGGTTGTGGCAAGCACATGGTATGTGTTCAATAAATATGAGTAAGTGATAAGCTCTTTTATAAGCCCGGTGAGAAGAGAGGTGAGAAGCATCAATCATTAGTTTTTCGTTGCCGTTGTGACACCTTAGTTGTTCATTGATTGCTTTCTCACATGTGCCTTGACCGCGGGCCTTCAGCAGACCGAGCAACCCCTTGCTGGAGCCAGTGACCTTGGGTCCAAGCTGACGAGCTTTTGCTCAAGCCAGATGGGCCCGTGCTCAAGCTGGTGAGCTTGGGGACTCGAACCTGGGTCTTCCGCATCCCAGTCTGACGCTCTATCCACTGCGCCACTGCCTGGTCAGGCACTTGCTTGCTGGTTTTATTTGTTTGTTATAATGTATGGCTGGGCCTTAATACATGCTTGTGCTTCTGCTGACACTAGTGCTTTTAGGGTCTTAACTAGATTGTTTCACAAAAATTTTGAAAGAACTCATGGCTCCAAAAAAGGTTGAAAAATTTTGAATTTCCTTTTTTCTTTCTTTGTAAGAGATTGTGAAGCTTAAGTCATATAATTAATAACAGGGGAGGTTAAGAGTCAAAGCCTTTTCTCTTACTCTGGTCATTTTTTAAGCTGAATTTGGCATGGGTTGAAGCAAATTCATGTCGTCTTGACCATTCATATTTTTTTTAACTGAGAAAATAGATTCTATCTCTAATGAAGTAATTACAAACAGTCCTATTACCATATGGTGAGGATTTTTCACAGAAGCATTGTTGAAATGCATGGGAACTGCCAGGTTAAAAGACGTAAAAATACCCAATACTCCATACAGTCCTGATGGCATCTCTAGGCTAGAGGGTCCAAGTGCAGGGGTCAGTGTACCATGACCCTCGGGCCAAACCCAGCCGCTGCCTGTGTTTGCATGGCCTATGAACTAAGAATGGGATGTTGCATTTGAAAATAGTTAACAAAAATATTTAAAGAATAATATTGTTTTGTGGCATGTAAAAATTATATAAAATTCACATTTCCATGTGTATAAGTAAGGTTTATTGGAACACAGACACACCTACTTGTTTACATACTGTCTGCGGTTGCTTTTGTACTATAATGGCAAAATTGAGTTGTTGCCTAAGATATTTACTGGTTGGCATTTTATTTTATTTATGATTTTAATTTGTGTTTTCATAGATTCAAGAGTTCCACCGAATATATCTCCCCCCACTCCCTTATTTCCCCTTGGCCCCCCCCCATGACCCCAACCCCAATTCCTTCCTGTTTTCCCTCCAGAATTTGCTGTCCTGTTCTCTATAATGCTGTGTTATGTGTATATAATTTCATTAATCTCTTTCCCTTCTCTGATCCCATCTTCTCTTCTACTTTCCCTCTGTCGGCTTTCCCTCTGGTCCCTTTGATCCCACCTCTGCCTCTATTCTGTTGCTCAGTTCACATTGTTCATTGGATTCCTCAAATGAGTGAGGTCATATGATATTTTTCTTTCTCTGCCTGGCTTATTTCACTTAGCATGATAGTTTCTAGGTCCATCCATGTTGTTGCAAAAGGTAAGATTTCCTTCTTCCTTATGGCTGCGTAGTATCCCATTGTGTGTATGTACCACAGCTTTTTTTTTTTTAATACTTTTTTTTTTTTTAATTTCTTTTTATTTTATTCATTTTTTAGAGAGGAGACACAGAGTGAGAGATAGAGAGAGAAAGAGAGAAAGGGGGGAGGAGCCGGAAGCATCCACTCCCATATGTGCCTTGACCAGACCAGTGCAGGGTTTTGAACTGGCGACCTCAGCGTTCCCAGGTCGACGCTTTATCCACTGTGCCACCACAGGTCAGGCTATACCACAGCTTTTTAATCCACTCATCCACTGACAGACACCTGGGCTGTTTCCAGATCTTGGCCACTATAAACAATGCTGCAATAAACATGGGGGTACATTTCTTCTTTTGAATCAGTGATTTGATATTCATAGGATATATTTCTAAAAGTGGGATAGCTGGGTCAAAGGGCAGTTCCATTTTTAATTTTTTGAGGAATCTCCATACTGTTTTCCACAGTGGCTGCACCAGTCTGCATTCCCACCAGCAGTGCAGGAGGGTTCCCTTTTCTCCACACCCTCGCCAGCACTTATTCTGTGTTGTTTTGTTAATGAGCGCCATTCTGACAGGTGTGAAGTGATATATCATTGTGGTTTTAATTTGCATTTCTCTAATAATTAGTGATGTTGAACATTTTTTTTTGTATCTGGCTGGCATTTTACAGGAAAAGATTGCCAATCCAAGTTCTAGGTAGTGAGGAATTTCAGTTCTAATATTTTCTCTTTTTAAGTTCAGCTTCTAATTTTAGGATTCTTTAACACTTTCTGTTAAAAAAAAGTATAAAGAAAGAAGAACAAGCAATTCCCATTAATTTCACTACTTATATCATCCTTTTTCACATTTTTGGTGATTAAAGTGCTCACCGTAAACGGTTCTTCAGGCACTTGAACAAGGGTGTGAAATACTGTGGAAACCTCTCCCCTACACTTTCTCCCACCGCAATTCCTCTACTCTAAGGTAACACTGTTAATACTTTAATATTTAACATGACAAATATTTTTGTGTTTATACCAGAATATATATGTATATCCTTTTTAAAAAGCTTTTATCGCGTACTTAATCTGCTAGTAAAATACCTCTAAGTTAATTGTCTAACCTTTTATTATGAAAAATTTCAAATGTACACAGCTTGAGACAGAAGCATAACAAACCCCATTATTCAGCTTCAAAACTTTTCAACTCACGGCCTAATCTTGTTTCCTCTGTGTGGAATCCAGCTCCCATGTGACTGAACAAATCCCAGGCACAGCATCTCATCTGTAAATATTTCTGTACATATTTTTTTTAAAAAATGACACTTTTAAAAACAACCACAAAACCATTAACATGTCAGAAAACAAGAGTAATTCTTTAATGTAAATTTGGGTCCACTGAGTATTACTTAAAGTTGTCTTTTTTTCTTCTTCTTAGAGTTGTCTTTTAAATGTCATATTTTTAAAAAATCTTTGTTTGAATCAGTATCTGAATAAGGCCCACATAGTGGGATTGGTTGTTTTTCTTTAAGTCAGTTTGAATCAATCTATAACTTCCCTGTATACTTTTATCTTTGTCACTTAGTTTTCAAAGAAAGGAGATTATTTCTCATGTAGATGTGTGACATCCTTGTGGTATGTTGCTTGATTGCTTGATACCTTTCTCTGTCCTCTGATTTGCTAGTTGGATCTAGAGGTTTGAGCACATTGAAATTATTCTTATTATATTTATATTTACCTAGGCTACTTCAAGGTGATGTTAGATTCTTCCAATAGGGGCACTTAAAATCTGGTTGTTTCTATTTGTGATGTTAGCACTCTGTTTGATGTGTTCATCCAGTCATTTGTTATGGGTTGTAAAATGTTGATACTCTAATTCTGTTATTCCTTTTCCATTTATCAGCTGAAATATTTTTTCCCTATGTTTACAAGTGTTGAAAGTATTGAATTGCCTTATTAGCATTTTTTAACAGTGACTGATTTGACTTTTTTGTTTTTATAATTTAAAAAATTATAGATTTAAACGTATTTACTGTTTTACTGAAGTTATTGATGCTCAATTTATTCCATTTTTGGTGAATGTGAGCCTTTCCAAGTTGGTCCCTGAACCTTTTTGACATGAGCCTAATAGTCTTTGGGAGTTATCTTTCCATCTGGTATGACAAGATGTTCAAGATGACATTTTTGCTCCAGATCTGGAATCAGCCATTTCTCCAGAGAGTTGGTCCTGTTTCTTTTTAGTGGGAAGTAGTATTTCAAGACTACTATCTGGACTCAAAGGTTCATATCCATAAACAAACATCTTTTTATAGTAAAATAAGACATGTAGAAAATGTATAAAGCACAACACTTATGTTACTACCACCTGGGTCAAGAAAGAGAACATGGCAGAAGCTCAGAAATACTTGAGTGGATCCCTTTCTGACCACAATCCACCTCTTCTTTCTCTCAGAGTACCACTCCCTCGACTTCTATGGTAATTGGTTCTTTCCATTTGTTTGATCATTTATGTATATCAGTTATATAGACGATTTACATGCATATTCCTAAACAATATAGCCTGGTTTCCTCTGTTTTCACATTGTATACAAATGGATCATGCTGTATGAATTATTGTATATCTTCCTTCATTCAGTGTTGAAAGATTCATCTGTGTTTTCTTTTTCTGTGCAGTGTGATGTTTCACTAGGTGAATAGACCACAATTCACTCATTTTTACTACATGATGTACATTTGAATTGTTTCTAGTTTTGAGCTGTTAAAAATTGCTAAGCCTCTCCTTATGCTTGTCTCGTGGGCAGATACACATTAAATACCATATGCATAGGACTACTGCTGCTGAGTCAAAAGGTATCTTCTTTCCAAAGAGTTGTACCAATTAGTACTCTCACTGACAGCCTGTGAGTTCTGAGCGTCTTGTTGCCTCACATCCCCGCTCACACCTGGAATTGTCAGACTTTTAAAATTTTTGCCAGTATGTTAATTAGAAGCGTGATCTCCTGAGACTTTAGTTTGGTGTTTCCCTGATTACCAGTGAGGCTGGACATCTTTGGCTCATTTTTCTATTGAATTACTGTATTTTTCACCCCTAAGATGCTCCTGACCTAAAGACACACCTAGGGTTTTTTTTTTTTCACTTTGAAAAGTGTTAATGCAGTTTAATAACATATGCAGGACAGAGATATGAATCTACTAAGGGTTTAGACAGTTTTCATTTCCCTTATTTATTCAAGAAATATTTATATGAAACTAAAATATTAAAGAAAAATAAACCCCAGAACACTCATTCCATTTAATTATTGATTTGACTTTTATCATCTACAGTATAGGTGATAGAATACTACAGTATAGGCTTTCACTAGGGATCTTTGTACCCCATTTGATGAGTAAACCCTGTAGGTTAGTTAGAAAATGTGAATATTTTTGGCATAGTTATTTGAGAAGGACATAGTCATATTTATGCATGGTAAAAATAATAGGATAAAAAAAGGAAAGAAAGAGTGAGACAGCTTAAAAATATAAATGAAGGAGAATAAGATCAAGAGGGAAAGAAAACAGAAAAGGTGAGTCCACAGTTGATAGAAAAAGAAGTCAAGTTTATAGTATAAGGAGGTAAAGGCAGCAAGAATAGTTTAATATCAAAGAAAGAATAGAAATGAAGTAAACACAGAAATGGCAGGATAAAAGCAAGAGAATGAATGCACAGACTCTCCTGTCAAGCACTGATGAGAATTCCTTAAATGAAAGTATGACCCAGAATGAATTATTTTTAGTTTAATGGTTAAATGTGAAGGAATCTGCCCACAGTGGTTGAATAAAGGTCACTTGGTATTTATTTTCAGAATCCTTTTAAAATCTCTTTGAATCTGGAATTTTTGAGAAATTTAAGTTTGGTGACAATGTAATGTGTATTTAGATTATAGAACCATGGACACACCCAGGGTTTTAAGAAGGAAAATAAAAAAATATTCTGAACCAAATGGTGTGTTAAAATATTTAATAAAATACTGTATTTTTCACTCCATAAGACGCACAGGCATTTTCTCCCTCCACTTTTTGGGGAAAAAATGTGTCTTATGGAACGAAAAATATGGTATCTTTTACTGACATGTAGGTTTCTGTATATGTATTGGATACAAGATGTTGTGAACATCTTCTCCCATTCTGTGGCTTATCTTTTTTTTTTTTTTTGTATTTTTCTGAAGTGAAAAACGGGGAGGCAGGGAGAGAGACTCCTGCATGCACCTGACCAGGATCCACCTGGCATGCCTACCAGGGGGCGATGCTTGGCCCATCTGGGGTGTTGCTCCATCACAACCGGAGCCATTCTAGTGCCTGAGGGGGAGGCCATGGAGCCATCCTCAGTGCCTGGGCCAACTTTGCTTCAATGGAGCCTTGGCTGTAGGAGGGAAGAGAGAGAGAGAGAAAAAGGAGAGGAGGAAGGGTGGAGAAGCAGATGGGCACTTCTCCTGTGTGCCCTGACCAGGAATCGAACCTGGGATATCCACATGCCAGGCCGACGCTCTATCACTGAGCCAACCGGCTAGGGCCTGTGGCTTATCTTTATGGTGCCTTTTCAATAACATGAATTTCTGTGCTTTTTATGTCTTGTTTTAGGAAATGTTTCTCAACCCTGAGATAGGCTATCACATGTAATAAAGATATAAAATATTATATAGTAAAGTTACATAGTAAGATCTGATCTTTAGAGCCTTTCTTCTCTATATACACATTCCTTTTTTAAAAAAATCTAGACAAAGGGAATAATATTGTCACATTGTTCTGTACCTTACTTTTTCACATACTGTTTTATTTTGGAGATATTTCCACATTATCCATATTCTGATCAACTTTTATTTCCAGTTTTATTTCCTAATAAAATGGTGCTGCAGAAAACTTGTGCATGATCTTCGCATAATTTTTGTGAGTATATCTGGAAAGCAAATTCTAAACAGTGGAATTTCTGGATTTAACAATTAGTAATAGATATTAATATTTGCTCTCAGTGAATACATGTGTAATAGTCATCAGTTCCTACAAGTCTAAATTAGAAGGTCCAACTGGCCATATCCAGATAAATTATCTGGATGTCAAGTGCTTTTTAGACCCGCTCTGTATTAATTGCTGTATGGTTATTTTAAAAAGATTGATACCTAGTGTTCTTCATGTTTCAAAGGAACAAATAGCTAATTTAGCTATAGTATAGTTTGGAGCAAAGTTTATGGAAAGTCTATGCTTGTGGGGAGTATAAGTCATGGAGAACAGGGAGGCAAGCAAATGCTTACCTGTGCTATAAAATGGGCACAGAGAGGCCTCTTCTAATGACTGTGATGTTCTTTGTGATAGCTGACTTGAGAGTTCTCGGAATCTTCAATAATCTAATCATCCTTCCCAAAGGGGGGGTTCTCACCAGCCTTTTGGATCTTGGATTTTATTCAAATTGAAATGTTTTCTCCCCTTTAGTTGTAGTGATTCTTTTGAGTGTAACTGCTTTTCTCAAACATTCCCTGAGCCACCTGTGTTCTGGGGACTAATAGATACTGTAGGGAAAGGGGAGGACTGATTTACTACTTGTCCTCAAGCAGGTGACCAGTGCATAGCAGAGTTTAGGTAGTATATTATTTGTATAATGGACTTTTATCATTAATTGGGTATACTCCTTCTAGGGCATCATTTAAATCAAAGCAGCTAAGCCAGCCACAAAAGACTACATATTATATGATTCCATTAGTGCTCAAGCCCAGTGAAGGGAAGTGTTTAGAAATGGAAAGCAGATTGGTGGCTGCTTAAGTCTGGGGGCGGGAGGCTGGCGAGATAGGGAGGTGGCAGCGAAAGGGTGCAGGGTCTCTTTCTGAGGTGATGACAGTGCTCTAAAATTGACTGTGGTGATGGCTACACACTTCTGTGAATATACAAGACACTGTGGACTTGTACACTTCAGACGAGTGAATTGTATGGCATGTGATTACATCTCAGTGATGCTGTTAAAAATTATAGAAAAAATATCAATGCAGCTGTTTTTCTCAGTCAGCTCAGTGAGGTTTTCCCTGTAAGGGCTTTGGTTTGCTTTAAAGAATGGATGCTGCCAAATTCCCAGGTCTGGAGGGAGGGTCCTCACACAGTTGCCAGCTTGATATATGTGAAATAGCCAGTTCACTTACTAACAAATAGGAAAGGAACTTTGTCTGAAAGTGGTTTTCTTCCCTGAACATAAATTAGAGCTGCTCAGAGGCTCCTTAAAGAAGGGGTCAACACTATTCCTGTTTCAGGGCAAAAACCCAAAATAAAACATCCCCTCCCCCCGTAGCGCAAAGCTGTGTAACTTCTCTGATTGTATAGTTAATATGAATTGTACATGGTACCCCCCCATTTATGAGTAAACCTTTCTTGATGCTGGGGTGAGAAGAGGAGTAAATGTCAGTGTACATACAGTGGATTAGTGTTTGTTGCTCCTCAGATGTTCAGGGTTCAGGACCCTCTCTTGGGTAGATGTATGCTGTATACTCAGGAATCAGTTTATATTTATCACATCCTTAATGTCTGCCTGTCCTGTGTAATACACTCTGGCATTATCTGTGATAGTATTTGTTATTCTAATAACATGCGTCGATTGTTCACTGTGTGCTAGACTTGTGCATTTAATGTTGTTATAAAAGAGGAAACCTCTGTGACAGTCATAGGTGTCATTATCTTGTTCAGTTCTTACGACCACAGTGGGAGAGACACTTGTTACCATTTTACAGGTGAGGAGACTGAGATTAAGAGAGGTGGGGTGTCTTGCCCAATGTCACATGGCCAGTAAGTGGTAGATTCACACCCAGATCTGTTCAACACCAGAGTCTGAACATTTTTCTGTTGGGGAGGGGTCATACAATTGATAGCATTTTTTATACAAGTAATATAAATTAAAAAGCAAGGAAAACACAAAGAAGACAATAAGTCACCCCTAACTCTATCCTGTAGGCATACCATCTTTCATATTTTTAAGTATTTCTTTCTAGTGTTTTTATGCCTTCTAATTTATCTTTATTTCTACACAACCTCTGTCAGCCATTGGTGAAGACCATTGCTAATTCATGAAAGGACCTTGAGACTGAGGACATACATGTTGTAAATCAGGATGTTTCATGGGCTGTGGGCAGGGGGAGGACACAGCTCTGACAAATTCATGCCATGGTCCAGCTGTAGGGCGGTCTTACTTGTCCCAAAGTGTCCCCTCAGTATCTTTCTACTCTGCCAACCGTAACGACTGTTTCTCTTGTGGAGCATTTAAAGAGAAATATAAAGGGGTGTGCTCCGCAGCGTGTACAATTATAGCAAGTATGTGGTATGGTAGCGAAAAGTGCAGGGCTAGTCATAACTGCTTTGGGGTTTCATAGATGAGTGAGGTGAGGGGTGGGGGTCGGGCCTGGCTGGAGGCTTCCTGAGACAGATGAGGCTGGGGGGCTGGCTCTTAGCTGCTGAAAACCTGCAAATCTGAGCAAGAATGTTCCATGTGCTATGAAAAGGTCGTGAGAACCGCCAGTGCTGGGAGGATCCAGGCGAGGAAAAATCAGATGGGACTTGACCCCGTGAGTCATCTGTCGTTGGCCTGGTGATTGGCGGGGGTCACCTGCAGTTGTGCCTGTCTCTAGTGGGCAAAGGGGGTGTTAGAGCCTCCTCTCTGAACGAATATCAAACCAAGGGCTGTATTTGTGTGCACAACTCCCGCTCATGTGCACGTGGTGTATTTAGGAGTAGAGGCTGGAGCAGCAGATGGAGGGTCTGAGGGTAGCGACTGGAATGGCTAAAGGCATGCGTCCGCGTGCTCAACAGTCAAGTTTTGATCTCAGCTGTGCTGCTTTCTAGCCCGGTGAGCTGGCAGATTGCTGAGCTCTCCTTTGCAGAATGCTGGGCCACCACAGCACCTGCCTCATAGGCCCCCAGGTTTTTGGGAGGGTCAAATGAGATGAGGCACGAAAAGCATTTGGTGCAGAACTTGGCCCAAAGAAAGTGCTCAATAAAGACGAGTGAATGCTTTATATTCCAGACAAGGGGACAGGTGGATATGAAGGTTGGACGACTCTGGGTTCTTTCTTTGTGTCCACAAAGAAAACCATGTTTGAGACCTTTAGGCAAGTCACTTTAACATTTTGAGCCTCAGTTTTCTCAATGGTGAGATGATGGGTGGTTCTACATGATCTCTTAGAATTTACCTATGACCATAATTCTATGGTTCTGTAGTGGTTTATTTTGTTTTGTTTTGTTTTTACCTATACCTAGTGACATTTTTTATCTTGTGATGACTTATTAGATCTCTTAGCAACTTTCAAATATGCAGTATAGCCTTATTAATTATAGCCACCCTGCTATCAGTTACATCCCCATGACTAATTTTATAGCAAATTTTTACCTTTTGACCCTTTTCACCCATCCCACCTAGGATTCTGTAGTTTTCAACAGTGTTGTATTGAATACAAAGTACTTCTTGGAATATTTCCTGGTGTGAGTTTCCCCACAACACTGCCAGGGCAGTGACTGTTCCTGTCATCTTCCCAGATGAGGAAGCAGGCTTACAGACTCTCAAAGACTTGCCCTCCCAAGGTCTCAGGGCTGATGAGACCAGATTCTAGAAAACGAAGGCTAAGTTCCATTTGAAATGAGCATGTGAGATGTGGATGCACCTCAATCGGATTTTACCCTAGTCTAAAAACTGAGTCCAGACAGGGTTCTCGGGGTGCTGGTTCCCAGGGGAGCTTCTGGCTGGACTGTCACAGGAGAGCAGTCATTCCAGGGCTTCTGACAGCTGGAAAGAAAGGGTCATGGTGTTCTACTTTCTTTATAAATATAAGCAAAGTAACTTGGGGTTTAGGGGAAACATTAGTGCTTGTAAAGACCTCAAAACTCGTTTGGTATCATGTTAAAAAATATCAAATTTGTTTGATGCAGTTAGCCAAATCTGGACAGTTTCATATTCTACAAGCAGTTGAGATTCAGGGCACAGGATAAAGCAGTGCTGGGCAGGGGTGGGGAGGAGGCCCTTGGGTAACAGGGGGAAGGCCAGTTCCATTGTGTCCTGAAGTAATTTTTTCTACATGCCCTCTGTGGTTTGTCAACTTCCATTTCACGCACCCTTGATGTAAAGCAGTTACAGAAGCAAGGAAAAATAGGCAGCAGCAGTGTGAATGGGTGCCTTTTAGAATGGATAACGGATGCAAACTGGGCTTCAGCTGGGTGCATGAGGAGGGGTAAGCATGGAGAAGAGAAAGCCGCTTTCTAAGAGGTGTGAGGTGCTCGGGGGGTCACACAGACTGTGCTGTGGGCTACTTTGGCCATGCCTCCAGCACCTGAGTCCCTTCTCAGCTGCTTCCTGGCTGCACGAGGACTGTGGTTGCTGCCGTGCTTGTAATTTAGATGTTACCACCGCTCAGCTGTGAAAGTCAGAATCAGGCTGCTGTGTTGTAGTGCTGGGAGGGAGCTGTGGCCCTGGGGACTGGTGGCTGGATTTGGAGTCTGACTGATTCCAGGAACCCATGGAGTAGTCCTTGGACCCCTCACCTCAGTGGGTTAGAATTTGGGGTTGGGGATTCCCCAAACCAATCTGTTTGTACCTTTACGTATAGTCACTGAGTATATAGCTGTTTAGTGGTCAGGGTCCAGAGGAATCTCTGTCCTTGGTTTTGTTATTTTTGAGAGGCTTTTGGTTTGGACTTTGGGTGACCAAGTGCTCAGAACCATAATTTAGTCCTTGCAAGACCATGAGAGCCAGGATTTGGCCAGCAGGGATGAGGGGCCAACTCTAAACGGGTCCGGCTTCCTTTATGATTGGGCACGTGTTCTGCATTTGTTTCCGCATTGGTCTCCTGCTCCACACCACCCTTCATGTCTTCTCTGAAAATTTCGTGTTATTGGGCTCAACTCACCAGCCTGGTGCCATCAGCATTATATTACCAAGTACATTGTATCAGAGATACAGGAAGTACAGCAGGCCCTGGAATGATGTCATTGTCTTCTTAAGGCTCTCCATGTCATCATTTCATTTGATGTTGTTTTGTTATGTGGATGAGCTACTGTAGGAACTTAACTCTTATTTATATCTGTTAACCTGTGGTCAATTTGGCTTCATTACACATTTTTTCACTAAAGTTGCAGAACCTATCAATGGCGTTCACTAAGGCCTTATTGTAGATGGATAGGAAATAGTCCTGCTTCCCAACAGTGCACAGGTTATGGCTCAATGATTCTGACTTTTAAAAAAATTATTTTTACGGTGGGGTAATAATACCAATATACAAAATGGTTATGAAGAAACACATACAGAAGTTATCCAATGATGAAACATAAATATAAGATGGCATTCTCATAGGTAAAGTGAGACTTTCTATAAAAAAGTTGTTTGTAGTAAATTGCATTTTATTATACTACAGTACTAGCATACTTAACATATACCCAAAGAGCTTTAATTTTGTTATTCCTTTTTGACCCTATCAACAACCGTGTGCAAGAAAGGGGCGGGAATTGTTACTCTCCACACCACTGAACAAATGAGGGAACCGAGGCTCCAGCTGCTGAGGCACTTGTCCAGGATTATTTACAGAATCAGTAGGCATCCTGAGTCTCAGTCCAGTGCTCTCGTCAGCACTGTGTGCTGAGTGCAGAGCATTCAGGCTCGTTGGTCATGGGTCTCCGCCTGCCTGCCTGCCTGCCCCCATTCATTTGCTTAGTAGCTGTTGATGGAGGGCAGCTGGCAGCCGGGCCCTGTGCTTGGGTTAGAAATGTCATTAACAAGGGAAATGTGACTCTTGTAGGGGAGGCAGACCTTAATAATTATGGTGTCGGTTGGCCTTCTTTCTTTTCTGCATCCTATGGCTGTTCTAGGGCCGGGGAGGTGAGGAACTGAGGTTTAGTCCTCCTGCCCTGGGCATTGTCTTCTTTCCTCTGGTAAGCCCTGAGCTGTCTCCTCAGATGGGTGCCTGGGTAGGTTCCTCCCTCTGTCGAGACTCTGTGTGCTCAGCAGCTGGAGACCTTAAGAGGTTGCATAGTGTGGGCTGGAGGGCTTTGAAACCGAGAAGAGACAGGAAGGTTTCTCCAAGGAGGCACATTTTGAACCAGCTCTTAAAGATGATGGCAGTGGTTCCTCGGCGGTAATGCCTTTCCCACTGGCTGTCGTGACCCATGGTGGTACGGTGGCAGTTTTCCGCTGAGACGTCTCATCCTGCTGTGGACTTTTAGTAATAGTTTCCTTGCTCTGAGTAGATGGCAGTAAAGTTCTGCCTTGGTCCCGCTAACATCCTCTCCCTACCAAAGCTTCCCCAAAGGGTGTGGGGACATGCTGCCACTTCCTTGGCACTGCAGGGCAGCCCTTCCAGCAGGAGTAGGAGGGCTGGGACCTGCGATGCATCCAGCTGAGGAGGATTAGCCCAGATTTCACAGCTGGGTGGGTGGAGGGGAGGCCCAGGCTCATTAAATTTCCTTCCCATCATGGCACAGAGGTGATGTGCAAATTTCTCTGTGGTTTGGTTTTCTACTTCTCTTGGTCCTCTGATTCATTCTGCCTATGTCCTTGGCTTTGATCTTCCTCTTTGTACCTTTCTCTCCTGAAGGATGACTTAGCAGACTGGTTAGAAACAGTCTTACGGAATACCCTAGCTTTGTGGCTCAGTCGATGGTGCAGGAAGTAGCTGAAGGAGAAAACACACTGAGGCCGTGTCCCTTCACAGATTGTGTCCCTCTGCAGAGCTGAACTTTCCAGAGCGCTGAAGCTGAATTTTATCTTTTTAAGCAACAAAGCTTTTTTTTTATTTTGTAAAGTCCATTTTGAGAGGAAATTCTCAATGTATTCCACATACCCTGCTTGCTTAAGCAGGCTGCTCAGAACCTAGCCCAACATTTTCTCCATCAGGCCGAAAAGTGGCAGTTACCCGTTCTGGGGAAGTGATTCCCTCGGGTTGTCTGTGCCCAAGTCCTCTGCTCCAGAGCCTCCTACATTCCAATTCTTTCATTTGGTCTCCGCGCCCCCACCTCCCTCTCTGTTAGCTGCTCCCCTCCCCTTCTAATGTGGGTGTTCTTATAGTGGGTTCTTTCTGTAGGCCCTGCAGAAGTGCTTTACATGCACGCCCCCTTCAATGCCCACACAGCTCCAAGAGATAAGTGCCATTCTCATCCTTATTTTATGGAAGTGGGAACTGAGCAGCAGAGAGATGACTACGGAGCTTTCTTGCCTGAAATATAGGAAATTAATTCACTCGGCACTAATGGGGGCTTTTATTGTACTTGTTAAGCATTATTAATTAAAAGTAATTGGTGCTTGACCAGGCGGTGATGCAGTGGATAGAGTGTTGGCCTGGGATGTAGAGGACCCAGGTCCAAAATCCTGAGGTTGCCAGCTTGAGTGTGGGCTCACCAGCTTGAGCATGGGGTTGCTGACTTGAGCGTGGGATCATAGACATGACCCCGTGGTCACTTGTCTTAGCCCAAAGGTTGCTGGCTTGAAGCCCAAGGTCACTGGCTTGAGCAAGGGGTCACTGGCTTGGCTGGAGTCCCCCCAGTCAAGGAACATATGAGAAAGCAATCAATGAACAACTAAGGTGCCACAACAAAGAATTGATGCTTCTCATCTCTCTCCCTTCCTGTCTGTCTATCTCTATCTGTCCCACTGTCTCTCTCACTAAAAAAAAAAAAAAATTGGTCATGACCCTAGCCTAGAAGCTAAGTTGGTTACAGCATCATCCTGATACACCAAGATTGTGGGTTTGATACCAGGTCAGGGCACACACAAGAATCAACCAATGAATGCGTAAATAAGTGGAACAACAAATCAGTGTTTATTTTTCTTTCCCTCCCCCCTTTTCCTCCCCTCTCTGCCTCCCCTATATCTCCCTTGCCTTCTCTCTCCCCTGCCCTCTCTCCTGCCCTCTCTCTCTCCTGCCCTCTCTCTCCTGACCTTCTCTCCTGTCCTCCCTCCCTTCCCTCCTCTCCCTCTCCCTTCCCTCTCTCTAAAATCAATCAATAAATAATTAAAATAACAGTTGATGAGAAGGTATTGAGAAGTAGCAGTAAGAGAGTTTGAATAATAGAATATTCTTAGTCTCATTATTTACCAGAGCTTCATAAATTTCTGTACTGTTTTAGAACACTTACAGGGTGTTAAAAGTGGTACAAACAGTCCATAAATTAAGTTAAAATGCAAATGCAGTCTTCTTACTGCTGCCTGGGGTTCAGCTCTGCTGCCCAGAGGGCGATTGAGCATAGTAGTCATTTTTTGTTTGTCACATGTGCTGATGTCACAGTAATTTGTGTTCATTTATGCATCTGATTGTCCTAAACTTGAGTGTGCTTTCATTTAAATCTTTCAGACTGCTTCTGTCAGATGGAAATGACATGCACATCTGCACTTGAATTTACATGTGAATAGCCCTGGAAGCCCTAGATCAGTGGTTCTTAACCTTTTTTGAGGTACCAAACCCACCAGTTTCATATGCGCATTCACCGAACCCTTCTTTAGTGATAAATAAAATATGATTTTTTTTCCAAATTCAAGACATAGGTATATGTTTTTTTACTGGTGCACAAAATGAGCCGTGCATGAACATCACCTTGCTCAAAGAACAAAACCAACAAAGTGCATGAACTCACAACAAATTACGGTAGTACTTTATTCTGGCCTCTGCGGCAGAGGCTTCTCCAAACCCCTGAGACCGACTCATCGAACCCCTAGGGTTCAATAAAACCCAGGTTAAGAACCACTGCCCTAGATAGTGAACCCAAGGCTAGGTGATTAGTCACTAGATGATGGTTCCTCTTTTGTGTCAGCTCTCAATTTGCAGGGACCTGAGCAGAATGATTACTTCTTTGGGCGGTGAGCTCCTCAACTTTAAAATGGGGAAGTAAGGAGGATTCGGGTGGAATTCCTATTCTGGGACATTGAAGAGTTTGTATTCTCTCTCAAATGGTTGTAACCAGAGATACAGGTTTATAGCTGCTTTTCCTAAAGATGGCTGTGAATAGCAGCAGTGTTCAAATGTAAATCCCTGATTTATAATGCTCTCTAAAAGTTGACCCTTTTAATTATATTTGCCTTTGGAGTCTTGCTTATTAAAAAAAAATTCTTCATGTTCTTCATTGGTTTGTCAAGCATCTTCTCATTAGATAGCACAGAAGTGGTTTTCAGACCTGTTTCAGATTAATTTATTGTAAATTCAAAATTACTATATGGCATGGGCAAAGTAGGTTTATAGTTGTAAGTGCATGGAGTTTATTCCTATATTGTAATAATCATTACCTGCATGTTTTTCCCCATACAAACAACTGTAAGCCTACTCTTGCAAACCCCTGTATTTTCTGTTATTAGCGTTCAGGTACTCTGTTCACCTGTCCCTTTAACTTTGAGTCAGAGAGCATGGAGGAGGATTATTTTTTCCTCCTGAGCAGTTCTGCTTATCTAAATAGGATGGACATGGAATAACGTTGAGGCAGAAGAGATTTCAGCTGGTCACAGGGAAGGCTGAAAGCCACCTGATTGTGTGCTCAAATCTCTGCAGGGCTGCTAGGAGAAAGAGGCAGTGTGTGGTGCTGACTTGCTCCAAAGGGCCCTAGTCAGAGGGCCAGCAGGAGAAGAGGAGAGCCCCGAATGACCTTCTAGGGTTGCTGGTGAGGGCGGTGGGAGCAATGGGGTGGGCCGGCCTTTGAGATCTTTCTGCATATGGGAGCTCTTGTGCCTGAACCAGTGAGATACAGTTCCTGGATCAGGCAGTGCAGAGAAGCAGTCGAGTTTTCTGTGCTTTTAACATGCCCTGATTATCAAGATGTTCTAGAGCAGTGAGTAGTGGTGCTGAGATCCCGGGAACTAAGGCATAGGGCTGACAGCATAGGCTGCTCCCCGCCCATCAGGTCCATATTTCTCCCTGTCCTGGTGCCGGAGTGCCTGATTCTCCCACTCCTGACACTTCACGGACCCAGGCTTTCCCCCATAAGTGTGTCAGGTAATCACGTGACCTGCTTACTGCCAATTTCTTGTTTGAAAAGATGTTTATTTAGTGTATCATTCTGAAGATTCTCCTTGGATATGCAACATGGTTTTAGAAGGTTGGGTAATTTTTTATTTGTTTTTTGAGATTGGTTGTTTTGTAGCCGTCTCTGTAGTCAGGCGCTACAGTGTACAGAGTCTCTTGATGTTTTTGTTTTATTGCTTCTTGTTTCAGGAAAAACACGTGGGGAGTCCCCAGACCCCTATGACCCTAACTAGCTTGGGAAGTGGGGAGAGAGAATGCTTGGGGAAAATGTGGATTTTTGAGTTAAGCATATTTTAATAAGGGGGGAGGAGAGACAAACCCAGAGTGTTTTTTACTTAAACGATTAATTATATCCTTAATTTTGGGATGGAAATATATCCTAAAATTTGTTTTGTCAGCTCCCTCAGAAATAAATAAAATTACAGTGATGATATCATTCCCATTTAAAATTTTTGAATAGATATCAAGGCAAAGTGATTAGGGCCTAATTGTTTGCCAAATTTTCTTTAAAGCCACATTTTTTGGGGGGTGATTTCTATGCCAAAAAACATCTTAAACTGATGAACATATAGTCCTCCTTACTTATTTTGGCCGGTTTTTAATTAAACGACTGTTGTCATAGTTGAAGAAATACATTTTCATTGGGCTTGAGCCCTGGGGTACCAGATTTCAGTCCCAGAAAAAAAGTGTTATCCCTCAGTTCAGTGCCGATGTACACTTAAATAGCACAGGAGCGAGAGTTTTTCCTTGGCCAAGGTCATGTGGCAACTTTCCAGAGGGTTGATTAGTTTACACATTGGTTGGGTTTACAGTTGAGCACCCCTCGACCCCCAGTCTGGAGGAGCCAGTTCTCTCAAGCTCCTGTAAGTGCAGCCTAGGGAGGAAGTTGTCCAGGCCCCCCGGCCTCCGCTACCTAGGTCAGACTGCCGTGAGCAGAGTGGCAGTAGGTACAGAAGGCTGTGTTCCTGCCCAGCACTACTGACCTTGTATGAAGTGTTTGTAACGAGGTGTTCACTATTTCCCACCTACTGTGGTAGGTGCTGGGAAAGTTAAGCCATAATTTCCCTAAAGCCACACTTTAAGACTTTCCCATGGCAACATTCTGCTGTTCTTTGCCAGCCCGTTGTCAGGCACCTTCCTTGGTTCTCTTTTAACCCAGGGCCTGAAGGCTGGACCAACTCCTAGCTAACACTCGGACCACTCCAGACAAGCTGGTTCTGCCTCCTTCCCTGGAGCCACCTGTGCCCTTGGCTGGGCTGTTCCCTCTCAGTGTGCAGAAGCTGGCAAGGGCTTTGCCTGTGGCTTCAGTGGTGGCTAGGTGAACTCTCCCTGATGCTCTGCCTGTTTTATCTGAACAGTTCATCTTTTCCTGGGTGGCAGGTGGAGTGCTGGAGATTATTGCCAGTCTTTCCTGCTCCCTAGGGTACAGAGGTGGGGTGGGAGGTCATGGCTGTCAAGGGCTCTTGCTGGGGCCTGGTTCTTGCTTGTTTCCATGGCATCCTCTTACTGACCTGTGCCTGGGCCACTTTTCCATCTGAGAGTGAGCCCTCTACCCAGGGCAGCTCAGCACGGTGCCCTGAAGGATGACAGACCCAGGCACTTCTTGTCTTGCCCACGTTCCTCAGGGTTGTGGGTGGGGTTCCACTCCTGATGACTTTCTTTCACCTTTGCGAGACTGCAGGAACCTGTAAGTGGGAACACTCAGAGTTTGGTTGGCTGCCCTTCTTTTCTCAGAATGGCCCCGAGGTGAGGCAGGTACCCTTTTACCAGATTCTTAACTTTCTGTTCTTTACTTCCTTTTCTCATTCAGTTGCTCTTGGAATGCATTTTTTTTTTTACCTTGTTTTCTTAACTATCTTATATGTAATTTGTTTGACTTTGTAGTGGGAAAGATAACACATTACCATTTTCTGTCTTCTGGACTTGGGACTGCCATTGTACACTTTAAAAGGATCTACTGTGAATTTTCTTCCTTCCTAAACCATAAACTTGCTCAGGTCAGGCCAAAAACTACATTTTATTCCTCTGTGTGTCCCCTACCTGCGAAGTGCTTGGTGAACACAGGACAGAATGATGAAGTGCTGAGCCCACGTCAGAGCAGCTACTTTCAAATTTTGTTAAAAACAAAAACAGGTACACTAAAAAATTACTTGCAGAAACAAATCAAGCTCCTGCACACACATTAAGGCAGGGACACTGAACACACCACGAGGCAATGATCTTCGCATAGGAAACAAAGTTTACTCTAAAGCAGTGGTTCTTAACTTGGGTTCTACCGAACCCTAGGGGTTCGCTGAGTTGGTCTTAGGGGTTCGGAGAAGCCTCTGCTGCGGAGGCCAGAATAAAGTAATACCGTAATTTGTTGTGAGTTCATGCACTTTGTTGGTTTTGTTCTTTGAGCAAGGTGATGTTCATGCACGGCTCATTTTGTGCCCCAGTAAAAAAACATATACCTATGTCTTGAATTTGGAAAAAAAATCATATTTTATTTATCACTAAAGAAGGGTTCAGTGAATGCGCATATGAAACTGGTGGGTTCGGTACCTCAAAAAAGGTTAAGGACCACTGCTCTAAAGTAATGGCCTTTTATTTACGGCAGCATATTCTAGTTGACTCGCTGATTCAGAATGGCCTTGCTACCAATTAGTGGGGCATTGTAGTGAAGTTTGTTTAATCAATTCCTAATTCCTGTGACTTGGCTAATTAGGCTAGGCTTGTCTTCAACATAGTCCCCTTTTCTCAGTTATCAAGTTATAAAAAAATGTGTTTACATTGTTGCTGCAGCAGTCTGCTCCACCACATGGCTCCAGGGGCAGGAGCATCATTTTAAGAACAAGCCCCTGCTGTTCACCAAGGGTGTACACTGGTGGTAGGAGTGGAAACAGCACTTCCTGCGCAGCCCCTCCTCCACCCCACTCCGGTTGCTGGGGGGGGGCAGCTTTTGATGAGTGCTCTTATGCTGAGTCCTGTTATAAGCACTTTATGTGTATTGTCCTATTTAATCCTCAGAAGAATCCTATGAGGCAGGTGCCATTATCAGCTCTAGTTTAGGAGAATGTTAGTGCGGTTAAGTGACTTGCTGAGATCACACAGCTTCAAAGAGCTGAGTGGGATGGAGGAGTCTAGGACTTCTTTCCTTATAGGCCATTCAGTGAACTGAAAAGAATCCGAGCCTACTGATACGAGAGATATTCCCCTGGGATGGGGTCACCCGAGAGATATTCCCCCAGGATGGGGGCACCCGCTAAACTCACCATCTTGTTTTCAAATAAGCTCCAGAGGACTGGGGGTGGTGGGATCGTCAGCTGAGAGTTACCTGGGATACAGGTAGGAAGTAGTGCAGGTGCCAGAATTCTGACCAACAAGTTCAACTCTGAAATGTTACCCACACAGGAATGACAGAGCACAAATACAGACCAGGGAAGAGGAAATGCCGTAAAGTTTAAAGCTCTCTGAGATAGATACACTTGTGTGTCATATGCATGTGTGAGCATCTCCAGACTAGTCACAGGAGACCCCAAGGACTTACCCATGTAGCTCTTTAAAACAGAGTAAGATGTAAGATCTGTATGTGAGGGTGATGTCCAAAATTTCTACAAGGAGTACTTCAGGATTAGAAAAAGAAATAGTTGTCACATAAAAAATTTGTAATGAGAACCATTTTCTTCTCCAAGCATTTGAAACAGTGTGACAGACACTAAACATGATGAGTCACGGTGTACACATCACACACAGGCCCCCGGATTCTTTAGTGTTGAGCCCCAGAGTCAACATACTTGATTTCCTGGCAGTTAGCCTCTGCTCTGGAAGAAAAGGTAAAAGTTAGCACTGTTAAGATTATGTTCAAAAGTTCTTCTGAGGACTATGATAAGCCTTTGTTATAGGAGCTCTTCACACTCTATACAAGTTTTTGTTACCTACAAACTTGTGTTAAAGTAGAAAATTACGGTGCAAAACTCAGTTGTGCAAATACTTTTTGAAAGTGTTTTAAGTTGTGTGTATGCATGTGTGTTTTAAAACTGGAATTTGAAGCATCACCTCACAGAAGAAAGATGGAAGCTAAATAAGAAATTATTTACAAAAATGGACGAATTGTGAGGTAGTAAACCGCTTTTGCAATAGACTTATTGTTATTAACAATCATGTGGCTCTTATAAATTATGCTGTAACTAGCCTCACATTATACCAGTGGTTCTTAACCTGGGATCTATCGAACCTTAGGGGTTCGATGAGTCGGTCTCAGGGGTTCGGAGAAGCCTCTGCCGCGGAGACCAGAATAAAGTAATACCGTAATTTGTTGTGAGTTCATGCACTTTGTTGGTTTTGTTCTTTGAGCAAGGTGATGTTCATGCACGGCTCATTTTGTGCACCAGTAAAAAAACATATACCTATGTCTTGAATTTGGAAAAAAATCATATTTTATTTATCACTAAAGAAGGGTTCGGTGAATGCACATATGAAACTGGTGGGTTCGGTACCTCAGAAAAGGTTAAGGACCACTGCATTATACTAATAGATGGAGGACTATTTCCTGCTCTCTGGGCACAGTCGTGTATTGACCTTTCCACCAAACTTCACTGTCTTGTGAACTTGCCCCGATGAGTTCAAGAGACTCATTTCTTGGTGCCACCTTCTTTAGCCCACAGCTGAATGGTCACTGGATTGAATGTGCACTTGGAGTGCCTTACCATTTCCTAGGTCTTTTTCAAACATATTCCTCATCCCTCTTCAGTTACATTTTAGTCTTCTCAAAGGTAGGGACTAGCTTCTTCTTTGTCCCTTGTCTCACAGCACAGTGTATGTGGCTTTCATTGTGTGAGGTTAAAACACTTTGGTGGCCAACATTTTATCTCTTTATCTCCACTCAGGAACCAGCACATGGTCTTACACCCAGTAAGCAATGAGTAAATAGTTCGTTGATTAGTAATTCCTAAAGCTGATTAAGGTTTTAGGATCCTGCATTCAGTTGAATGGCTATGTATTTCTGATTATGACTGAGAAGAGGTTCTATTGTGGGTGGGAACATAGTAAATTGATTATCACTCACACATTGATTTACTCACAGACAACAACCTCTCCTTAACATTTGCATTCTAAGTATGAATATTATTGGGAAGTATTTTAAAGATTATATACCAAGATACAATACAGGCGGAAAATGATCATGGCTGCAGTGATATCGTGTCTCTGTAGCCCATATTCCACTATTTCTAGGTAGTGTAGCTCAGTGTGCCCACAATGGTGCTTGCTATACCCAGATGATTAGATTAGAAGTGGAGAAAGACTTATCAGACATTTAGTGTCACTCACTTGTGAGATGAATCAAAATAGCAGAATTTCCACCTGTATTTTTATGGTCTCCTATTTTACAAAACCATGGAAAATATTGGACATTTGAACAAAAGATCTCAGTCACGGTGATAAAACACCATGCTAATGGAGTTCAGTTGGAAAGTGGACCTCCTGCCCTCTTCCGTATTTGTTCCTGACTGGGTTCTCGTGTTTTGTTTGTTTGTTTTTCTTTTCTATTTTTCCTATGAGATACATCCCAGGGAATAGAGAAATAGGTGGACAAAAGGCAAGTATAAAAAAGGGATTTATGACTTTCTATACCTAAAGCTCACAGCCCTTTCATTTAATGCTATATTGACTCATCTCTTTTTTTCCCTCCTTAAGTCATTCTTAGTGTTGCTCCATTTCTCACTTCCCCTTTCTCTCTTATCAGCAAAAGAAGATCTATTGGGAGCAAGAATCTTTAAACCATGCTTGCCTCTCAGCAGACAGTGCCTGCCTGCATCTCACCAAGGGCTCCTTTCTCTGCCCTGAGGTATTCTGTCATATCTAGATAGGCCCTGCCAAGATGATTTTATTTTTTAAAATGAACACATAGTAAACATTTAAAATGTTTTATAGTTTTACATTTAAATCTGTGATCCAGTTTGAGTTAGTTTTCATATGAAGTATGAAGTTCAGGTTGCAGTTACTTTGCATACGATGTTCAGTTCCAACACTGTTGAAAAGCACATCCCTTCTCCATTGAAGTGTCTGTATAGTTGTCAAAGTCAACTGGCCATACTCGAGACTATTTCTGGACTTGCTATTGTCTTCAATGTATGTGTTCCTTCATCAGTACCACAATGTTTTGATTACTGTAGCTTCACTGTAAGTCTTAAAATTGGATGGTTTGAGTTCTCCAACTTTATTCTGTATAATTGTTGTGCCATTCTCGTTCCTTTGCCTTTCCACATAAATTTTAGATTTAGCTTCCTGATTTATACAAAAGCCTGTGATTTTAATTTTAATTTTGATTGCATTGACTCTGTGGATCAATTTAGGGAGAACTGACATTTTAACTATGTTGAATTTTCCAGTTTGTATAGTTCTCCATTTATTTTATTTTATTAAGACAATTTATTGTGTTGACATGGTTTCAAGTGTCCCACTCAATATGACACCCTCTACACACCACAACATATCCCCCTATGACCCATGCAAAGTCTCTTTCCATCTCCATTTCCACCCCCTTTTCCCTCTGGCTATTGCTACCCTGTTGTCTGTATATATGTGTTGTATGTATAGTGTGTCCGTAAAGTTATGGTGCACTTTTGACCAGTCACACGGTCAAAAGTGCACCATGACTTTACAGACACACTGTATATAATCTGGCTAATCCTTCTTTGATCCTATCCTCTCTTCCCCCTTCCCAATTGTCTGTCTATTCCCTGTGACCCTACCTCATTTTCTATTTTATTCCTCAGTTTATTATGTTCAGTAGATCCCACATATAAGTGAGATCATATGGTATTTGTCTTTCTCTGCCTGGGTTATTTCATTTAGCATCATAGACTCCAGGTTCATCCATGCCGTCACAAAAGGTAAGATGGTCTTCTTTTTCGTGGCTGCATAGTACTCCACTGTGTATATGTACCACAGCTTTTTAATCTATTCATCCACTGATGGACACTTGGGCTGTCTCCAGATCTTGACTATTGCAAACAACACTGCAATGAACATGGGCGTGGATATATTCTTTTCAATTAGTGTTTTAGGATTCTTAGAATATATTCCTAGAAGTGGGATAACTGGGTCATAAGGAAGTTCCATTTTTAATTTTTTGAGGAAATACCATACTGTTTTCCAATGTGGCTGCATGAGTCTGCATTCCCACCAACATTGTAGGAGGGTTCCCTTTTCTCCACACCTTAACCAGCACTAGTTGTGTATTGATTTGTTAATGAAAACCATTCTGGCAGGTGTGAGGTGTTATCTCATTGTGGTTTTAATTTGCATTTCTCTGATTAGTGACAGTAAACATTTTTTCATATGCCTATTGGCCATCTCTATGTCCTCTTTGAAGAAGTGTCTATTTAAGTCCTGTGCCCATTTTTTAATTGGATTGTCTTCTTGGTGTTGAGTTTTATAAGTTCTTTATAAATATTGGTTATTAACCCCTTATAAGACTTATAGGCGAATATGTTCTCCCATAGAGTAGGTTTCTTTATTTTGTTAATGGTGTCTTTTGCTGCACAAAAACTTTTTAGTTTGATAAGTTTAATTTGTTTATTTTGTCCTTTATTTCCCTTGCCCACGGAGATATATTGGCAAAAATATTACTTTGAGAGATGTCTGAGAGTCTACTGCCTATATTTTCTTCTAGGATTTTTATGGTTTCACAACTTACATTTAAGTCTTTTATCCATTTTGAGTTAGTTTTTGTGAATGGTATAAGTTGGTGGTCTAATTTCATTTTTTGCATGTACCTGCCCCGTTTTCTCAACACCATTTATTAAAGAGACTGTTTTTACTTCATTGTCTACTCTTGCCTCCTTTATCAAATACTAATTGATCATAAAGGCATGGGTTTATTTTTGGGTTCACTGTTCTGTTCCATTGATCTGTATGGCTGTTCTTATGCCAAGACCAGATTGTTTTGATTATGATGGTCTTATAATATAGTTTGATATCAGGAAGTGTGATACTTAATTTTCAAGACTGCTGAGGTTGTGTTCTTTTTGGGTTCCATATAAATTTTTGAAATATTTGTTCTAGATCTGTGAAGTATGCTATTTTAATAGGAATTGCATTGAATCTGTAGATTGCTTTGGATAGTATGGGCATTTTAATGATGTTAATTCTATCCATGAACATGGTATATGCTTCCATTTGTTTTTATCTTCCTCAATTTCTTTTTTTAATGTCTTATAATTTGCTGAGTACATGTCTTTTACCTCCTTGGTAAAATTTATTCCTAGGTAGTTTATTATTTTTTTGTTGCTGCAATAGTAAATGGGATTGTTTTCTTAATTTCTTTTTCTAACAGTTTGTTATTGATATATAAAAATGTCACTGATTTCTGATTATTAATTTTATATTCTGCCACTTTGCCGAATTCATTTATCAGATCCAGTAGTTTTTTGGTGGAGACTTTAGGGTTTTCTATGTACAGCATTATGTCATCAACAAATAATGACACTTTTACTTCTTCTTTTCCAGTTTGAGTGCCTCTTATTTCTTCTTCTTGTCTGATGCTGTGACTAGGACTTCCAGAACTATGTTGAATAAGAGTGGTGAAAGGGGACACCCATGTTTTTCCTGATCTTAAGGGGATTGATTTTAATTTTTGCCCATTGAGTGTGATGTTGGCTATTGATTTTTCTCCATTTATTTAGGTCTTCTTTGATTTATTTCATAAAAAATAATCCCAACCTTTTCTTTAGTGTGTTTAGATAATTTACATTTAGTATTAAGTCTGATATGTTTAGATTTATATTTACCATTTTATTGTTAATATTCTGCTCTCTTTATCATTCTTCTATTTCCCTTTCCTGACACCTTTTAGATTATTAGCATATTTTTTAGTCTTTCATTTAAATATATCTCTTACTCCTGATTTTAGGGGGAAAACACTCAGCCTTTTACCATTAATTATGATATTAGCTATGGATTTTTTATAATGGCATTTGTTAATTTATTATTGAGGAAGTTTCCTTCTATTCCTAGTTTGTGGAGTGTTTTTATCACAAGAGGTTGTGGGATTTTTTTTCAAATGATTTTTCTGCTCCTATTGAGTCATGTGGTTTCTATCCTTTATTCCGTTAATATGGTGTATTACATTGGTTGATTGTCCTATGTTAAACCAACCTTGCATTCTTGGGATAAGTCATATAGGCCTGGGTTTTACTGTGTGGGAAGTTTATGACTCCTAATGCAATCTCTTTCAGATTTCCTATTTCTTCTTGAATGAGTTTTAATAGTTTGAGTCTTTCTAAGAACTTGTCCATGTCATCTAAGTTATCTAATTTATTGGCAGCATTTTTTTTTTACAATAGGTCTCTTGGAAGTGAATTTTTAGTTCTCATTCTTCTGAGAATGTTATTTACCTTCATACACAAAGGATGTTTATTGCTGGATGTAGAATATAGAATTGCTTCATTTCCAAAGGGTATTTATGGCTGGATATAGTTCTTTTGTTTCAGCACTTTATAAATGTTGTCGCATTTCTCTCTGACCTCCATGGTTTCTTCTGAGACATCCCTACTCATTCAAATAATTGTTCCCTGTATGGTATATGTTGTTTTCCTCTTACTGTCTTCATGATAATTTTCTGTCTTTAGTTTTTAGCAGTTGGGTTATGCTATGTCTAGGTATGGATTTCTTTGAGATTATCCTATTCGGGCTTTGCTGAGTTTCTTGAAACTGTCAGTTTAGGTCCTTTGCCAAATATAGGATGTTTTCAGCCAGAATTTTTTCAAATATTTTTCTTAGTACTCTTATTTTCTTCTGGAACTCTGATGACATGAATGTTAGACTCTTTGTTATTTTTCTACAGATCTATGAGGCTCTGTTTATCTTTATATTTCTTTTTCTCTTTTATGTTTTATATAGGATAATCTCTATTAACCTATCCTTACTTTCATTCACTATTTTCTCTTATCACTTTCATTTTGCTGTTGAATTCATCCAGTGACATTTAAAATTTTTGTTCTAAAATTTCCATTTGGTTATTCTTTGTCTTTTTTTTGGAGGGTGGGCTGAGATTTTTTTTATCATTTTACTAGTTTCAACAGTGTTTTGCCTTCTTAGATCAGTGTTATAATAACTCTGTAAGTGATTGGTTTGGTAATTGCAGTGCCTATGTTATTTTGAGGTTAGAGTCTATTTGTCTTTTCCCTTGCAAGTTGAGAGTTTCCTGGTGTTTCATATGCTGAGTATTTTTGGATTGTATTGTGACATTTTGGATATTATGATTATCTAGGTCCTGTGTTTATCTTATGGAGATGGTTTAAATTTTTTTTCTTTTTTAAGCAGATGATTGATCTGGGTGTAAATTCTGACTAGTTTCTGTGGGCTGTATTTCCAATGTCAGATTAGTTTCAAAGCTTTTGCAGTGTCACTTGAATCTGTCCTGTGTGTGTGTAGTACATGGTCCAGTCTGGGATCTGGGCAGCGATATCTTTCAAAGTGCAAATCTCAAAGTTGTTGGTATGTTGTTTAGGACCAGATCCACAATGAGCAGCTCAGAGCGGACCCCAAATGTTAATATATCAATTTTAGTGATACCACCCTTCTCTCTGGAGTCTCTGACAATTTCTGATTCCCTGTGGCCCTCTTTCACTGTTTCCAGCCAGAAATCCAAGACTTTGGTTCCCCTGCTGTGCTGTGTTCTTTTTGTGACTGTGCAGAGCTGAGCAGTGGAAGTCCAGAGAGAAAAAGAAGCAATAGCGATTCACCGCCTTGTTCTTGGAACTATGCTTCTTCTGAGAGGGAATCATTCCTTTTAGAGTTTTAGGTGCCTGCTCACCTCTGCTGTTGTTCTGTGGCACTGTTGAATTGCTTGTGGCTGAGGTGAGAGAGAGCAGAAGAAAAACAATAAAATACAGGGGATTTCTCTGAACATTAGTTCTATCTTTTGATTTTTAGGCTAAAAAGAAGTGGACTTGTACTTTCTCTTCAAATTCATTCTGTCCATTAATAATAAGCACTTGTGGGTTCCGGACCATCTTTGCATCCAAGCTGGGTAATGCTAGAGGGAACAAAACAACAATGGAAAGTCACCACTGGTTTGGTGGCACTCTTGAGTTCTAGCTTCCTCCCCCAGTCTACCTGCTGCCACTTACCTTTCAGAATCCTCAGATGCTTCGTTTTCTGTGCAGCTTTTATATTTGCACTTAGTGAGAGAGAGAAGGTAGGTAGTCTCAATCCACCTTGCCAGGAACTGGGACCTCTACATTTGTGCCTTAGCACAAATCAGAGCGGTGGCCCCAGATCATATGAGTAGTCTTGGTATTCGTCATTGCTGTCACTCTTGGTAACAAAACAAAATAATACTATTTCAATTAAGAGTGCCCTTGACAAAGCAGTAAAATGACTAATTGTTTTAGATTTTGACTTTCGAGTATTTGCCTGGTTAATATTCTATAATAAGTGGGAAGTACGCACAAAGTGCTTTTGCTGCATACTGTAGTGTGATGGTTGTCTCAAGAAAAACCATGTGTATGATTGAGCTGTGAGATAGCTACTTATTTTCATGGGACATCATTTTGATTAAAAAAATGCCTGAAAAATGATGGGTATTTAGACTTGGATATTTGGTGGCCTTTTTATTCTTTTTTTTTTTGCAAATTATAGGAGTAAACCTTCCACTCTAAGAACAACCGACAGCAATGGTTATTGTATGATAAAATTTGAGCTTTTCAAGCAAAAATTCAAATTTTGAAAAACTTGTATCTTCCATCATATGAAAGCTTCCCACTATTTAAAACTTTTCTCATGAGCTGACTGGAGAAATCAGCAGGGATACTAACAAATGTGACTTTTTGAAATTGTATAATGCAGTGTGTCAACATTTGGAACATCTGCAGTGAACCATTATTTTCAAGTTATTGATGCTTTATTTTATAAAAGCACATATGGGTAAAAAAGATCCATTCAAAGTGCTAAACAAACCAATAATTTTAATGTAACAGAGTATGAAGATTTCATTATTATGGTGTCAGATTCCACATAGTAACTAACCATTAAAAAACTATCTCATTGAGTTTTAGTGTAATATCAAAGAAGAGTATTTATAATTTCCTGAAAAGGCCATTAAAATAGTCTTCCCTTTTCCAACTATGTATCTGTCTGAGGCCGGATATTCAACAGAACCAATCTACTGCAACAGAGGGCATGCCTTCAGTTGTCTGCGTTAAGTCAGTGATTTGCAGAAATGTAAAACAATGCCACTCACTACATTTTAATTTTTTTGGAAAATGTAGTTATAAAAATATTTTTTATGCTAACATAAAAAGTTATCATTATTTATAAACCAAACTGTGCATAGGGTGGGATTTACCAAGCCTGGTTTTCTTAGTCCCTAGGATATGTTCATAACATGTATCATCATTGGTATGATTCAGCCATTCACACAGGTTCAACAGAACTGATACCTAATTTTTGTTGAGTTCAGCAAACCGGTTGTTAAAATGACACTTGTAGTCAGGGTTCTCCCTAAGGTGGGTGCCTGGGCAGCCGCCCAATGTGGAAATCACAAATTTACATTTCTTACTCTTTTTAAACGTTCATCTGTGCAACAGTGCATTCTAAGTGCTGGTAGTAATGTTCATTCCGTCCATAGGTGAAAAAAATTGTAAGTGAGGAAACCAATCAAGAAGCAATGTGGAAATATCTTAAATATCAGTTTTATTGTTTTTTTGTCAGGTATTATTTAATATTTTTTCATTAACATTTTAAAACTCTTTCTTATAAAAATCTAGTTTTGATGTGCCTCTTTTAGTGTTCTTATTGAAGTATTAAGTGCATGAAATAATAAACTACTTTTTGGTATGTTGGTTTTTTATACTTAAATGGTCATTAGAACAGAACCAGCTGCTAAATTATTTGAATCCCACCACTATGTATCGTGGAATTCTCACATAATATTTAGGATTAAATAAGCATACATTTTCTTTAAAGGAATGGGGTGGTTTGGCATACCATTTATGGAAAGGGCCAGTAGTAACTCTTTTAGCCTTGTGGCCATACATTCTCTATTTCAACTTGTTGATTCTGCCGTTATTGTGTAAAAGCAGTCATAATACATAAACCAAGGAGGGTGGCTATGTTCCAGTAAACCTTTGACACTGAAATGTGACTTTCTTACACTTTTAATGTATCATGAAATAATTATTCTTTTTTTTTATTTACTACCATTTTGTAGGTGGTAAGCCAGATTCAGCTCATGGGCCAGAGTTTGCCAGCCTGTTTTTGTCCTGGATGGATATATGGCCCTAACCAACAACCCTTCTTGATCACAAGGATTATTTTTAGTTGTTATAAAGAAGTATAGGTACAAAAGCAACCAAGGCTCCAGAAATCTTACAGGAGTGTTTGCAGATGAACTCTGTAAACCAGAGTAGTTTCTCACTCTTTTATATTTCTGAATTTGTAGGGAGAGGAGGGCCTTTGACATCTTTTATGTCAATTTATTCCCCTGTTAGTCTGTAACATAAATGACTTCCTCCTTTTATGGGTGAAGAAGCTGAGGTGCAGAGGGTTGCTACATGGCCCAAGTCATGACTTGGCTGGGGTTGGTGTCTGGCTGGTCCCATACCAGAGTTGCTGCACTTCACACACTGGGGCAGTGCTGCTCTTCTTAACCCGCTCTGGCTGTGTCTGTGCATAAAGAACTGTTGGTAACGCTATGGGCCATTGAAAGACCTGATGCTCAACAGTGATAAAAAATCATATCAAGGGGAAATGAAGTCACATTTTGAGTGCAGCTTTGTGTTAGAGATTTTTGCATTCTGTCCAAAATCTCATTTTGCCATAATGAATAAGACTCAGTCTGTACCTTTAAGGAATCTAGAGTTTAGTAGGCTTAGTGATTCTCAAATATGTAGTATTTCTCTTCCCTCAGTATTTAGAACTGTATGGGGCAGTTGTAATTGTCACAGATAACCGAGAGGTACTGTTGGAATTTAGTGCATGGAATTAAATTACAGTGAAGGATTGTCCCACCCCAAATTCTCATAGCGACTCAGTTGAGAAACAAGGGGCTGAGTAAACTACTGTAATAGTAATGAGAATAATAAACTTGCATGTTGAGCACTGTTTATGTGTTCTGTGAGCTCTCCAAATGCAGGTCCATATTCTCCAATCTGCAGCTCTAAATTTATAAAAAAAAAATCTCTAAACCTGAATTGGAGTTTTTAAATAAACCCATTTGGTGGTAAAACATGATATGAGATTTTTAAAGCTTAAAACTATTTTTAACAGGTTTATTGAGATATAGTTTACATACCATAAAATTCACATACATCAAGTGTATAGTAATTTTTAGTAATCTTGTAAAATTTTATAACTATTACCATAATCTAGTTTTATAACATTTTCTTTATCCCCCAAATTCTCTTGAGCCTGTGTGAGTTTTTTTATAGTTCTTTTCATTTTAGTAAAATTTTCAGATGCTCCATTGAAGAAATAAGTATTTGATGATAGGATACTGCTCCAAATCCTTTGGGGATGTTAAGGTATTAATTTTTTGAAATCTGAAAAATTCTGAATTTTAGAGCACACCTGGACCCAAATGCTTCTGATAAGGGGTTGTGGACTGAATAAATACATTCAATCCCCAGGATATAACTCTGTGAAGTAGATCCTGTTATTTTCCCCCATTTGACGGTTGTAGAAACTGAGGTATGGAAAGGCTGAACAGTCTGCCTAAAACAACGCAGTTATGTGAACGGTAAAGCCACAGTGAGAACTTAGATATGACCTTAGCCACTTTGCTTTTACCGCTGCTGTTTTTGTCCGTGGCTGATTGGAATGCTACAGGGACATCCCGTGGGAGTCTGGAAGAGAAAAACCCAAAAAATGGTATGATGGCTGGGACTGTAATAGAATTTGTCTATGTTTAGAGATGGAGGAAATCACGTTATTTTGTTTTTATTTGAGTTGGTACTAAAGACTATTTATAAAATACTTTAAAAAAACCCCATGAAAAACCAGTGGACCCACACTCCCTATTAAGTAAATCATCACTGCTCCTCCTCCCTCTCCCCACACAGAGACCACGCTCAGCAAGAATTCCATGCTTTGCCTTCTTGACTTTTCTTTACAGTTTTACCCACATGTGCTTTAATCCCTCAGCAGCCAGCCTATCTTTAGTTTGCATAATTTTGAAGTTTATATAAGTGGAATTATATAGAACATATTCTCCTGTAATTTGTGGTTTTCTTTCAGTTAAATTTCTGAAACTTATCGATAATTCACTTATTGATAATATACTGTATATTAGAATATACAGTATAACCATCTTTTATACATTTACTGTTGGACATTGGGATATTTCTGTTTTTGTTTGTTTTCTCTAGTTCAAATGGTGCTACTGTGAAGTCTTCTGAATTTCTCTGGGTGCAGCTGAGCAAAGGATTACCTAGTAGTGGAGCCGCAAAGTCATAGCGTGTGTGTGTATCTTCAAAGTGTTATATAAGTTTAAACTGCCCTCCAACAATGTATAGTATTGTTTGCTTTTCTATCCTTGCTAATACTTGATGTCACACTTTTTAATTTTTCCAATCAAATGGTGTATCATTGCAGCTTTAATATGTATTTTCCTGATTACTAACAAGATTGAACATCTTTTTAGGTAGTCATTTAGTTTTCCTCTTCTGTGAAGTGTCTGTCTAGTCTTATACCCATTTTTCTATTGAATTGTCTTTTTCTTATTTACTGAAGTGCTTTGTATGTTCTGGATTCTAGTTTTTCTGTAGACAATGTGTTATACAAATATTTTTCCCAGTTTGTGGGTGTCTTTTTTGATCTCTTTATGGTATCTTTTGATAAACAGAGTTCTTAATTTTAACTTAAGAACTAACTTATTCATCTTTCCATTATAAATTTATTCTTTTTATTTAACATGTACTTATGGAGCACTTTCTATGTGCCACTTTTCTAAGCACTTTATAGTTACTCGTTTAATCCTCAAAACAACATTAGAAGTGAATACTCTTATTATCCCCATTTCATGGATGACAGATGGTTAAATGATTTGCCAATGTTACCCAGCTAATAAGTTGTAGAACCAGCACTTGAATCTAGGCAGTTTAAGACACTTGTTTAAAAAATCATTTTCTACCATCACATTATGCACATGATTTTCTTATAATATTGTCCTCTAAAACTTTTATCTTCTTTAACATTTAGATTTTTAATTGCTCTGTAATAGATTTGTTTTTGGTATGAGGTAGGGGTACAGTTAACATTTTTTCTGTGTGGATAATCAGTTGTTCCAGCACAGCCTACTTAAAAGTGTAAAATGTTATTTCCCTACCTCTCTATAACACAAGCTCTATGACAAATATAATTTTCTCATATGCCTAGATAAATTCTTGACTTCTCTTTCTTCAGTGATGAATTTGTCTGTGCATCAACAAACACCACACTGTGTTAATTTCTCTGACTATAATAAACTTTGCTTTCTGGTAAGTCAAGTCCTTTCACTTCGTTCTGCTTCAGCAGGGGTGTTTTGGAAAGCTTTTTCCTCTTTGAAAGCAAAATGGCAGAATTTTTGACTGAAACAATATATTCACTATCAGGCTTTGGAAAACAATTTGTCACTGCTACTGTGTTTACTTGTTTGCTAAAAGTTAAGTAGACACAATTTCATTTGAGTGGCTCAAGCTGGATTTATCCTCATGGCAAAAATCTCTTTAAATGCATCCCATGAAGTGGCCTATACAAGCCTTTTGAATCTTATGTAATGGAGAAGGATTAGTATTCCCTTGTGTTTAAGCTCAGTTACCTTGGTAGTTTTAGAACACATGCTGAGGACCTTCAAAAGGTATGAAAAATATGATTCTGTAAATTGAAAAGCAAGATGTTGAATCTTATGATTAAGTTGCCTTATTTAACAAGGAAGAGGTAGAGGCACCCAGCTTGTCTTAAATAACTGATTTACAGTTGGTACTTAATGTCGCCTTGACTCTGTTGAGGGAATTAAAGTAGAATGCCTAGAGTCTTCATTGGGGATATTTCTGCTCTGCAAATATGACATCAGAGTAATATCAAATAAAATGTGTGTCATGCCTATTCTGGCACAAACTGCTCTTTTCTGTGACCCTCCTGTCTGTAGAAAGTAAGATATTTATGCTGTGAATAGCAGTCAATTTTCAAATAACAGCAGTATGCTAAGTCATAGCCTTTCCCATCCTGGTTGGCCAAAGTTAAGCATGATAAGGCTTTGTGAAAATTATAATTACTTTTCCTTTTTGACAGAGGGCTGTGAATTCCTGGATAATGGGGAGCCATTTCCCTAAGTGAACCATGCCAGCCTGAAGTCTCTCCAGGCTGTAGACTGCAGAAAGGCCTGACCATGGACCAAAGAAATAGGTCATCTGCTAATGCTCCCCCCTCCCCATTTCTTACTAACATTCCCATTTCACTCTTTTTTGGCCACATGAGTTTTTTGCTGTTCTTCAACGTGGCAAGCACACTTGCATCTCAGACTTTGGCTCTTCCCTTTCTCCTGTCGGGAATGTGCTTCCCCAGTTATATGTTTGATTCACCCCTAATCACCTGCGTATCTACTCATATGTCACCTTCTCAGAGAGGTCTTCCCTGACCAACCTCTAAAACAATAGCTTCCCCATGTCTCCCACCCCTTGCTTCTCTGCCTGATTTTCTGCATGGCACCTGACATATTGTTTTATCTGTCCCCCCCTCTTCTTTCCCCCAATTGGAAGGTCATCTCCAAGTGGACAGGGACCTTGTCTTTTTCACTGCTTTATCTTCAGTGCCTAGAACAGTGCCTGCCACGTGGATGCCACTGGTTGCTCTTTGTTGAGTGAATGAAGCTGTTCTCTAACAGGAGAAGGGCAGAGAGAAGGACTCGGGAGCAGGCTTGTCCCCACCACCAGGCAGCTGGCCCCTTTCTGAGCACTCCCACAGCATCCTGCTGGTCCCTCTATTAGGAGTGTCACACGATTTAGGTAGCTTTTCCATGGGTTTTTCTTTCTTTACATCCTAAGTTCCCCGAGGCAAGGGTCTGTCTTAAGATTTTTTCTCTTCTTTCATCTTTGCGCTCCTTCCTTTGCTCTCTTGGTGGACTCCTGAGCTGTTAAGGTATGATGCGGGTAGCCTCTGTCTTACCCAGGGAGGAGAGAAGTAAATTAGGCACCACTCTTAATTTCTTATGCAGTCTTCTGGCTGAAGGAGCAGTTTCATTCTGAATTCTTGTATGTGCTTTTCTAGAGTCTCATGTAAGAAAACTCCCGTGATTATAATCTTGATGAGGGAAGGGCCAGCCTATCTTATTTCCTACAATACCTCCAGGACCTAGAATGGTGCCTGACAGGGGACACCTATGCTTGGTCAGTGTTTACTAATAATGCAGTGCTGAAGTTAACCTGATGTGAATTTTAGTATTATTGATGTAAAAAATTATTCTTTGCAATTACAGAAATTATACTACCTATAAGGGATCTGTAGGGAAAGACATTTTTCATTGTGAAAACTTTGTTGCTTACTTGACTTCGTGCGATGTTGGACAAAGACAGACACGTGCCCCATTCTCTAGTTGGTGTGTTCACAAATATTCCGACCTTGAAGCTTTCACTTCATTTAATGCTGCCCATATGACTTTCAACAATTCATGTACTTACCAGAATACATCTGTGATCCTGCTTCTTCCTCACCAGAGAGTTTAAGCATCAAGAGTTTGATTCCTGAGGAATGAGAACCTACCGTGTAGGATTCATGTACAAGATCAAGAGTAGGCAACACAGCCGCTGACAGAAAACTCTGCACTCATAAAAAGTAAAGCCAAATGGCTGCAGTTCAGAACGTCCTCACTAATCGATAGCTGATTGTTATAATGAGCAGCCAATGGGCTACCCTCCACATTGTTAGAGACATGCCTACTATGCACTTCCTGGGGTGCGATGAGTGGTGCTTTGGCAGAAGCAAGGGCCAGAGCTTTGGCCAGTGTTTCTGACCAGGATAGTATCAAAAGTTCTGAGAGAATGAGCACTTCCGATTTATGGGTTTCTTCCTGATCGGGAAGGGTGTGGCTTGGGCAGAGTGCTGGAGTCAGAAGACATAGGCTTGTGACCAAACTCAGTCAGTACACCTAGCTGAGCCTCTGTGGGCTCCCTTCACACAGGCCAGAGCGTCATGGGGGTAACATTTGGATCAAGTGAGAGAATGTGATTTTTTGAGGATGAGGAAGCATTGGGAAAGCAAGGTGATGTGGTGGTATTGTGTACTTGCTTGTCAAGACCCCAAACATGAGTCACTGCAACTATCTGTCCTCTGGGGTACCTGCACCCGTGCAGCCAAGCATGGTTGGAAACGTCATTTAGCTAAGATGATTGGTGATGATTAAAATGGTCACTAACCTCAAGCGACTACTTAATGCTATCGGTATTGATACTATTTTAATCAAGCCCATTGTCTCTCTCATGTTTGACACCAGTCTCATTTATTATCCTCTCTCTTTATACTCGCAACACCTCCTCTCCCTCCTCACTGTCCGCTGATGGACTTCTCGTTTCCTTGGAAAAGTCAAAAAGCCCCCGGAAGAGAGCGCCTACAGGCTCCCACTGCCACCTCCAAGTGTGGGCTCGTTTCTGTCCACAGGGGCCGCCAGCCCTGACCAAGGCCAGCTGCTTCACTCCACTCTAGATTGCACACGGCTTTGCCTGTTCAAGTTCACGTCACTGCAGTTCTCCGCTCTCTCCTGCTTGGTCGGTTTCTTCTTCTATACTGGGTGTTTCCCATCAATACGTAACCTGCTGTTACTATTTTCCCGTTAGACACCAACCCTTTGTTGATCCTTTTTCAGCCATCAGCTGCTACCCCATTTTTCTCATTTCCTCTATAGCTAAACTTCCCAAATTATTATTTTTTTTAATATTTGTTATATTGAAGATTATTTTTTAAAAAGATTTTATTCATTTTAGGGAGGAGATATATATATATATATGGAGAGAGAGAGAGAGAGGGTAAAGGGGGGAGGAGCAGGAAGCATCAACTCCCATATGTGCTTTGACCGGGCAAGCCCAGGGTTTTGAACCGGCAACCTCAGCGTTCTAGGTTGGTGCTTTATCCACTGCACCACCACAGGTCAGACCCAAATTATTTTCTATATGCCCTATTGCATTTTTTTTTTTCTCACATGCCTTTTGGAACTCATCTAATCAGGCTTTTGCTACCACCACTCCACCCAAACTGCTTTCTTCAAGATCACTGCTAATCTTCCTGTTGCTAAATCCAGTGGTCAGATTTCAGCCAGCTTTATACTTGATTCAGCTGAAGTATTTGCCACATATAACACTCTTCCTCCCTGTTTCACTGCCTTCTCCTGGCTTCTAGAAGGCCATGCTCTTCGGGTTTCCCTTGCCTCACTTGTGGCTCCCTCTCAGTCTCCTTTAGTGATTCTGCTCATGTTGGCGTGCTCTGGGATGCAGACAGAGGGACCTCCCCTTGTTTCTGCTGGGACTCCCTCCCTCAGTGATCTCACCCACCCTGTGATTTTAAGTGTGTCCAGTAGCCGATACCCCATGGACCTCCAGCTTAGGCTTACTTCTGCTCTCCAGATGCATGTATCCACCTGCCCTTGGAGAGCCATGCCCGTCCCATTTGCCCTGTGTGTCCTCCAAAGCCCTTGCCACCACTCATGGGTTGTTGCTGTATTTGCTGGTTGGTGGTTGTCATCTCTATGCTCTCCACTAGAATGGAAACTCCATGGGCGGGGGAGGAGTGACTTTGTTTACTGTTGTAGCCATAGCACCTAAAAGGGTAAATGTGTTTGGTTGCAGTGTTCTGTGAAGACTAAAAAATCCACTGTTATCATGCCCTGTTGCAGTTCTCCTTCCATCCAGTGGTGCTGTAACCCTTCACTGATGGTCCTTGTCTTGAAAATTTCTTAATCCATTTAGCAGAATGATAACATTGTTCCTGGATAACCCTGTTTAACTGATCTCAGACATTTTAGTATGCAGTATTAAGTATATTGTTCATGATTGATATAGGGAGGCCATATGGAGTAGTAGAAAGATCTTTGACTTTAAAGCCAGACACTTCTGAGTTTAAATTCTTGCTCTGCCACAAAATAGCTACAGAGCCTTAGTCAAAACCGAACAACCCTAGGCCTTTATTTTCTCATTTGAGATGTGAAATGATTATTTCTTTCATAGGACTGTTGGGAGAAATTAAATGTGGAATATATGAAATGCATCTAGCACAGTGGTTCTTAACCTGGGTTCTATTGAACCCTAGGGGTTCGATGAGTCGGTCTCAGGGGTTCGGAGAAGCCTCTGCCGCGGGGGCCAGAATAAAGTAATACCGTAATTTGTTGTGAGTTCATGCACTTTGTTGGTTTTGTTCTTTGAGCAAGGTGATGTTCATGCACGACTCATTTTGTGCACCAGTAAAAAAACATATACCTATGTCTTGAATTTGGAAAAAAAAATCATATTTTATTTATCACTAAAGAAGGGTTCAGTGAATGCGCATATGAAACTGGTGGGTTCGGTACCTCAAAAATGGTTAAGAACCACTGATCTAGCATAATTCTTGGCTCGTAATAGGTGTGCAGTAATAACTATTAGGGTTACTGTCCTTAGCTTTACAGATCATCTTTAGGATTGCTTGCAATTTTAATGTATTTTTAAATTTTTTTCCATTGACTTGAGAGGGGGAAAGAGAGAAGCATCAACTTGTTCCATTTAGTTGTGTACTCATTGATTGCTCCTTGTACGCCCTGACCAGGGGTTGAACCCGAGACGTCAGTGCACCAGTATGACACTCCATCCACTGAGCAATCTGGCCAGGGCCACATTTCTGATATTTTTGAAATAAAAATTTGGCTGTTTTCCTTTTAAATGTTGGCAATTGGTCTTTGGTTGAAAATATAATTGTATAACATTGTTTCTGTGGTAACAATTAGATTTGATATTTATTATTTCAACTTATAGAGTCTTTTTCAAGAATTAATTCTGCTACAGAGTTTAAGGACTGCCTGTCAGTAATTTTACTTAACTAGAGTGCTTAGGAATGGAATGTCCTAAAGGAATCTCCTAATTAATGAGAAAGGAACTCATGTCATAGGGGAGGCTCTTTCTCAAATGCCTTTATATACACTGAGCATAATTCCCAAGTGTATGGTGAGTGCGCAGTAAATACCTGGCTATGTGTATTTATTAGAGGTACTCGCTTGACCTAGAGACACTCACCTGAAGTCTTCTGCATTGATTGGCTTGAGATATAGGAAGTTAAGTGATGCCACTAAATACAAACTTAGCATAGCCTTAAAAATATCTTAAAGGAGCTTTTGGCTTTGAACCCTAAATGTCAACAGTAGCCTGTATTCCTGATAATTATTTATTGTTTGTACCTACTTAGACAACGAAAGATTGCAGATCATCCCAGTTCAAATGAAGCTAAGCAAAGAAGTCTAGACAATGCATGCAGACACATCAGTCCATGTTCACGTGCACACATGCCCCCTCCCCCCACAGTTAAATGATTAAGAGCAAACTATTGAGTTCATGATATAGCCCAGTATAGATCACTGGGCAGGACACATTTAAATCCAGTGATTTCAAAGAAAGAATGATTAGCAAAGGCTAAAAGTGGTCCTATAAAAAGTAAGATTGAAATTGGGCATTGAAAGATGAGTCAGGTTGTGTCTTGTGATACAATGAGGTTGGTCCAGCCAGGAACAAGTGAATGCTTCTCAGGTCAATCCAAACCCATCTCTGGGAAGACTGGAGCAAGTCTGGTGATTGCCTTATAGTTTCCCTGGGAGAACAGCTCAGTATCCCTAAGTCACATCCTTGTTTGCCACTGTGATTTTGGTGTTTTGTGGACTTGGGGTTAAGACTGGAGTTAGTTCTTAAGCTGGAAAAGCAGAAGAGGGATTTCAGGACTAAGTTAGTTGAGGAGAAGTGTTTGAACCATTAGTTTCTAGTGTGTGTCTGGCTCTTTGGAGTTGGGTCCATGAGGGAAGCCTTTGGCTGTGGGTTTCTCTCTGGTGATGTGATTGATGATTCTGTCGGAGAAGGAGGAGATTTAGGCCTTAGACAGACAGAAACATGGCACCATTCACAAATACCCCCATCCACTGGAAAATAAACACATAGATTATGCCATGTGACAGGGATGGGAGCAGTGGGGTGCCTGGAGAGAGCTCATATATATTCATGTACTCAACTCTCAGGAGTGTTTACTGGAAAACTGTAGCTGTTGATGGTTGTACCAGCTGGGGGTATATGGCTGAGAACCTGTAGTCTTACCCTGGCCTTCATGTGAGTCATGAGGGGCTCTGTTGGCAGAGAGGCTGCGATGGAAAAGGAGGGGCCATGATTGTCACAAGGTGACAGCCACACTTCTCCACAACAACTGCAGCTGCAGAAGTATGCTTAGGTTAAACATGATTCCTACACAGGAAAATAGCCTTGTCTTTTTTATTGGTGTATAATTGACTTACAATATTAGTTTCAGGTATACAACATAGCGATTCAATATTTATATACATTACAGAGTGATCACCATAAGTCTTTTTTCTTTTTTTTTTATTAATTTTAATGGGGTGACATTAATATATCAGGGTACATATGTTCAAAGAAAACACCTCCAGGTTATCTTATCATTCAATTATGTTGCATACCCATCACCCAAAGTCAAATTGTCCTCTGTCACCTTCTATCTGGTTTTCCCTGTGTCCCTCCCTTCCCTCCCTCCCCACACCCCGTAACCACCACACTCTTGTCCATGTCTCATAGTCTCACTTTTATGTCCCACCTATGTATGAAATCATGCTGTTCTCAGTTTTTTCCTGTTTTACTTATTTCACTCCGTATAATGTTATCAAGGTACATCCATTTTGTTGTAAATGATCCGATGTCATCATTTCTTATGGCTGAGTAGTATTCCATAGTATATATGTACCATAGCTTTTTAATCCACTCGTCTTCTGACGGACACTTGGGCTGTTTCCAGATCTTCGCTATTGTAAACAATGCTGCCACAAACATGGGGGCGCATTTCTTCTTTTCGAACAGCGCTATGGTGTTCTTAGGGTATATTCCTAAAAGTGGGATAGCTGGGTCAAAAGGCAGTTCGATTTTTAATTTTTTGAGGAATCTCCATACTGTTTTCCACAGTGGCTGCACCAGTCTGCATTCCCACCAGCAGTGCAGAAGGGTTCCCTTTTCTCCACATCCTCGCCAGCACTTATTCTGTGTTGTTTTGCTGATAAGTTCCATTCTGACTGGTGTGAGGTGATATCTCATTGTGGTTTTAATTTGCATTTCTCTAATGATTAGTGATGTTGAACATTTTTTCATATGCCTATTGGCCATCTGTATGTCCTCTTTGCAGATATTTCTATTCATTTCTTTTGCCCATGTTTTGATTGGATTGTTTGTCTTCCTGGTGTTGAGTTTTAGAAGTTCTTTATAAATTTTGGTTATTAACCCCTTATCAGACGTGTTGTCGAATATGTTCTCCCGTTGTGTGGTTTGTCTTTTTATTCTGTTCTTATTGTCTTTAGCTGGGCAAAAGCTTTTTAGTTTGATATAGTCCCATTTGTTTATCTTGCCTTTTATTTCATTTGCCCGTGGAGATAAATCGGCAAATATATTGCTGCGACAGATGTCGGAGAGCTTGCTACCTATGTTTTCTTCTAAGATGCTTATGGTTTCACGGCTTACATTTAAGTCTTTGATCCATTTTGAGTTTGTTTTTGTGAATGGTGTAAGTTGATGGTCTAGTTTCATTTTTTTGCAGGTAGATGTCCAATTCTCCCAACACCATTTGTTAAAGAGGCTGTCTTTACTCCATTGTACGTTCTTTCCTCCTTTGTCAAATATCAGTTGTCCATAAAGCTGTGGGTTTATTTCTGGGTCCTCTGTTCTGTTCCATTGATCTATGTGCCTGTTCTTATGCCAGTATCAGGCTGTCTTGAGTATAATGGCCTTACAGTAAACCTTGATATCTGGAAGAGTAATACCTCCTGCTTTATTTTTTCTTTTTAAGATTGCTGAGGCTATTTGTGTTCTTTATTGGTTCCATATAAATTTTTGGAATATGTGTTCTATATCTTTGAAGTATGTCATTGGTATTTTAATTGGTATTGCATTGAGTTTGTAAATTGCTTTGGGTAATATAGACATTTTAATGATGTTTATTCTTCCTAGCCATGCGCACGGTATATGCTTCCACTTGTTTGTATCTTCCTTGATTTCTTTTATCAATGTTCTATAATTTTCCGAGTACAAGTCCTTAACCTCCTTGGTTAAATTTACTCCTAGGTACTTTATTTTTTTGGCTGCAATAGTGAAGGGGATTGTTTCCTTAATTTCTTTTTCTGACAGTTCATTGTTGGTATATAGAAATGCCTCTGATTTCTGAGTATTAATTTTATATCCTGCCACCTTGCTGAATTCATTTATAAGGTCCAGTAGTTTTTTGATTGAGACTTTAGGGTTTTCAATATACAATATCATATCATCTGCAAATAGTGACAGTTTTACTTCTTTTCCAATTTGGATGCCTTTTATTTCTTCTTCTTGTCTGATTGCTGTAGCTAGGACTTCCAGAACTATGTTGAATAAGAGTGGTGAAAGGGGGCATCCCTGCCTGGTTCCTGATCTTAAGGGGATTGCTTTTAATCTTTGTCCATTTAGTATGATGTTTGCTGTCGGTTTATCGTAGATGGCCTTTATCATGTTAAGGAATGATCCCTGTATTCCCACTTTACTGAGAGTTTTGAGCATGAATGGGTGCTGGATTTTATCAAATGCCTTTTCTGAATCTATTGAAATTATCATGTGATTTTTGTCCTTCCTTTTGTTTATGTGATGAATCACATTGATTGATTTGCGAATATTGAACCAGCCTTGCCTCTCCAGAATAAATCCCACTTGATCGTGGTGTATGATTTTTTTCATATATTGCTGGATCCGGTTGGCTAATATTTTGTTGAGAATTTTAGCATCTAAATTCATCAGGGATATAGGCCTATAATTTTCTTATTTGTGTTGTCTTTGCCCGGTTTTGGGGTCAGTATTATGCTTGCCTCATAAAAGGAGTTTGGAAGTCTTCCTTCCTCTTGAATTTTTTGAAATAGCTTGAGGAGGATAGGAGTTAGTTCTTCTTTGAATTTTTGATAGAATTCACTTGTGAAGCCATCAGGCCCAGGACTTTTCTTTTTTGGGAGTTTTTTGATAACTGTTTCAATCTCATTTGTTGTAATTGGTCTGTTTAGGTGTTCTGATTCTTCCAGATTGATTTTTGGAAGGTTATATGATTCAAGAAATTTGTCCATTTCACCAAGATTGTCTAATTTTTTGGCATATAGTTCTTCATAGTATTTTCTTACAATGCTTTGTATTTCTGTTTTGTCAGTTGTTATTTCTCCACTGTCTTTTCTAATTTTATATATTTGAGTCCTCTCTCTTTTTTTCTTGGTGAGTCTAGTTAAAGGTTCATCAATGTTGTTTACCTTTTCAAAGAACCAACTTCTGTTTTCATTGATCCTCTGTATTGTTTCCTTCGCCTCTATGTCATTTATTTCCGCTCTGATATTTATTATTTCCTTCCTTCTACTTGTCTTGGGTTTTATTTGTTGTTGTTTTTCTAGTTCTTTTAAATGCAGGGTCAGGTTGCTTATTTGAGGTTTTTCTAGCTTCTTATGATATGCCTGTAGTGCAATAAACTTCCCTCTCAGAACTGCTTTTGCTGTGTCCCATAAATTTTCAGTTGATGTATGCTCATTATCATTTGTTTCTAGAAACTTTTTTATTTCTTCTTTGATCTCAATGTTAATCCATTCATTATTTAATAACATGCTATTTAGTTTCCAAGTGTTTGAGTATTTTACAGTTTTTCTTTTGTGGTTAATTTCTAGTTTCATGGCATTGTGATCAGAGAAAATGCTTGATATGATTTCAATCTTCTTAAATTTATTGCGACTATTTTTGTGTCCTCACATGTGGTCTATCCTAGAAAACGTACCATGAGCGCTTGAGAAGAATGTATATTGTACTGCTTTAGGGTGAAAAGTTCTGAAGATAATGTATTAAATCAAGTTGATCTAGTGTCTCCTTTAAGTCTGCTGTTTCTTTATTGATTTTTTTTCTTGAGGATCTATCCAGTGTTGTTAGAGGGGTATTGAAATCCCCTACTATGATAGTATTGCTGTTGATCTCGCCCTTTATATCCATCAAAGTCTGCTTTATGTATGTCGGGGCTCCTATATTTGGTGCATAGTTATTTATAATAGTTATATCTTCCTGTTGAATTGTTCCCTTTATCATTATGTAGTGTCCTTCTTTATCTCTTACGACAGCCTTTGTTTTAAAGTCCATTTTGTCTGATATAAGTATTGCTACCCCTGCTTTTTTTTCATTTCCATTTGCATGAAATATTTTTTTCCATCCTTTTACCTTCAGTCTATGAGCATCTTTTGTTTTAAGGTGTGTCTCTTGTAGACAGCATATGTATGGGTCCTGTTTCTTTATCCATGCAGCTACCCTATGTCTTTTGATTGGATCTATTAATCCATTTACATTTAAGGTTATTATTGATATGTAGTTGTTTATTGCCATTTTATTCTTTAAAGCTGTATTCTTCTTTTGCTCTATTCATTCCTCCCTTTAAACTGTTCACAAGAGGCCCCTTAGTATCTCTTGCAGAATTGGTTTGGTTTTTATGAATTCCTTGAGGCTTTCTTTTTCTGGGAAGCTCTTTATTTCTCCTTCAATTTTAAACATTAGCCTTGCTGGATAAAGTAGTCTTGGTTGTAGGTTCTTGTTCTGCATTACTTTGATTATATCTTGCCATTCCCTTCTGGCCTCAAGTGTTTCTGTTGAGAAGTCCAATGTCATCCTTATGGGGGCTCCTATGTAGGTGATAGCCTTTTTTTCTCTAGCAGCTTTTAAAATTTTTTCTTTATCCATTAGCTTTGGTATTTTAACTATGATGTGTCTTGGTGTAGATCTTTTTGGGTTTCTCTTTAATGGAGTTCTGTGTGCTTCTTGAATGTGTGGAGTGTTTCCCAGCCTTAATTTAGGCAAGTTTTCTGCTATGATTTGATTGAACAAAGTTTCCATTTCCTGTCCTCTAACCTCTTCTTCAGTCACCCCTATGATGCGAATGTTGTTTCTTTTCATGTTGTCACAAAGCTCCCTTAGAGTTTCCTCACATTTTTTAAGTCTCTTTTCCTTTTTCTTCTCTGCTTCTGTGCCTTTGTTTATTGTGTCCTCTAACTCGCTTATTCGATCCTCAGCGTGATTCATCCTGCTTTTAATTCCTTCCATTGTGGTCTTCAGTTCTGATACTGTATTTGTCATTTCTGTCTGATTCTTTTTTATTATTTCAATTTCGTTTTTTATACTTGTTATCTCTTTATTTAGATGTTCATAATGACTATCCATTGTTGCTCTAATTTCTTTGAACATCCTAACTATCATTATTCTAAACTCTGCTTCTGGTAATTTGGTTATATCTGGTTCATTCAGGTCCTTCTCTGGGGATTTCTCTTGATTCATTTGGTTTGCATTCCTCTGCCTGCCCATTTTTTCTGTGTATAAGCAAGTTGTGGCCACTGGAGTCCAGTAGGTGTTGCCTTTGTGTTTTCTAGGTGTGGTCTGTCTGCAGGCCCCTCACCCCCTCTGCCAGTGCCTAGGGTGGTTGGGTATGAGCGTTACCAGCGCCGGCCCACTGTGGCTTTTGCTGTGATTTCTGCCTCTCCTCTATGGGAGGGGCTGTCACTGAAGCCACAAGTCTTAGCACCAAGGGTAGAGGTGAGCACCTTTGCTCAGCTGCGGACCCAGCCTATTTCCGGACTTCCGCCCAGAACCCTCAGTCAGAGCCTGCTCGCCACAGTTTCGCGGGTTGAGCGGGGCTTTTGACGTGCTCTCAGCTGTGAGCGTTTGCCCGTCTGGAGATTTAGCCCAGCCCTCGAGACCAGGGCCCTTCTGTGTAGAGTCGCAAACCCAGGTTTATTGGGCCGGGCGTGTTTGCTGGCTTCCGCTCAGCTGCGTACTTCCGCTCGTCCCGGACTCTACCCCGCCCCCGCGTTTGGAGCCCGCTCGTGCTCGTATGAATGCAATCCGCGGTTTCTCCGGCCTGGCGGTGATAGTAGCGTGAGCTCAGCTGCGAGCTTCCACTTGTCTCGGGGTCTAGCCCGTTTCCGCGCTCAGAGCCCGCTCGCGCACGTATACTGGCCAACCGTGGTTTCTCAGGCCTGGGGGGGGGGGCTGGTAGCGTGAGCTCAGCCGCGAGCCCCTGCCCGTCCCTGGTCCTAGCCCGGTCCCCGCGGTCAGGGCCGGCCTGCGCAGGGTCGTAGAGCAGATTTCTGCCCATTCCTGGCCTCCCGCTTTGTCCCCGTAAGTGGGGTTAAAGGCGGCCCGCAGCTGCCAGTCTGCTTTCGCGCGTCCCCTCTGACCCTCTGGGCTAGACCGAGCTCCCACTGACTTGGCCTCTGCCCACGCCGACAGAACCGCGTTTCAGCGTTCTGTCGCCCCAAACCCTTAAGCAGCCCTCAGCAGAGTAGGAAGGGACCTAATACTCCACACTGTAGGCCTGGGAGCTCCCTCACTTGTTTCACAGCTCAAAACTGTCCAAACGCCTCTTCTATGCTCTAGTACTGCAGGCTGGGGCTTGGTTCCTGGGACCCAGGTCCCTCCGTCTCCGCCAAACTTTCCTCCCACCTCGCGGGTCTCTCCGGGCTGCCGTTTGCTTCGGGGAGCTGGGCAGCCCTCTTTGCGTTTTCGCTATTCCTACCAGTCTCAATGTGGCTTCTTCTGTGTTCCTTGGTTGAAGAGTCCACTTAGTTTAGTTCATAGTTGGTTTATCCAGATGATGGTTCTTTAAATTGAGTTATAATCCACTTTGGTTCTGGGAGTTGGAAGTTGGTACGTCCGCCTACTCCGTCGCCATCTTGCTTCCCTTGGTTTGGTTTTAATGAAACCCTTGAGTTTCTTTTTGTCTGGGAAACTCTTTATTTCTCCTTCAATTTTAAACCTTAGCCTTGCTGGATAGAGTAGTCTTGGTTGTAGATTCTTGTTCTGCATTACTTTGAATATATCTTGCTATTCCCTTCTGGCCTCAAGTGTTTCTGTTGAGAAGTTGGATGTCATCCTTATGGGAGCTCCTTTGTAGGTAATAGCCTTTTTTTCTCTAGCAGCTTTTAAAATTTTCTCTTTATTCCTTAGCTTTGGTATTTTAAGTATGATGTGTCTTGGTGTAGATTTCTTTGGGTTTCTCATTAATGGAGTTCTCTGTGCTTCTTGAATGTGTGAAACGTTTTCCAGCCTTAATTTACAAAAGTTTTCAGCTATGATTTGATTGAACAAAGTTTCTATCTCTTGTTCTTTATCTTCATCTTTGGGAACCCCTATGATGCAGATGTTATTTCCCTTCATGTTGTCACAGAGGTCCCTTAGAGTTTCCTCAGGTTTTTTCAGTCTCTCTTCTTTTTTCTGCTCTGCTTCTGTGCCTTTGTTTATTGTGTCCTCTAACTCACTGATTCGATCCTCAGCTTCATCCATCCTTCTTTTAATTCCTTCCATTGTGGTCTTTAGTTCTGATATTGTATTTGTCATTTCTGTCTGATTCTTTTTTGTTATTTTTATTTCCTTTTTTATACTTATTATCTCTTTATTTAGGTGTTCATAATGACTATCTGTTGTTGCTCTAAGCTCTTTGAACATCCTATTATTATTTTAAACTTTGCTTCTGGTAATTTGGTTATATCTGGTTTATTCAGGTCCTTCTCTAGGGATTTCTCTTGATTCATTTGGGTTGCCTTTCTCTGCCTGCCCATTTTGTCTGTGTATAAAAAGGGTGTAGCAACTGGAGTTCAATGGGTTTTGCCTCTGTGTTCCCTAGATGTGGTCTGTCTGCAGGCCCACCACCCCCTCTGCCGCTGCCTAGGGTGTTTGTGTATGGGCTTTGCCAGCGCAGGCCCGCTGCAGCTTTTGCTGTGATTTCTGCCTCTCCTACATGGGCAGGGCTCTGTTCTTGTGCCCAGCTCTACAAGCCTCAGCCTGTCTGGGCCTTCACCTCGCCCCCACAGGTGGGGTTGCGCACCGTACTGAAGCCACTAGCCTCGGCACCAAGGGTAGGGTGAGCCCCTTTGCTCAGCTGCAGACCCCGCCTGTTCCCAGGCTTCTGCCCTGCCCCCACGGTCAGGATTGGCTCGCACAGGATTGCAAACTACGGTTTCTCGGGCCGGGCAGGGCTGCTGATGTGCACTCAGCTGCAAGCCTCCACCTGTCTGGGCTTTAGCCCCATCCCTGCGGTCACTGCCGGCTTGCGTAGGGTCGCAAACTTCGTAGGCTAGGTGATGCTGCGCCCCATGGCCCCTGCTCAGCAGCAGATCTCTGCCCATTTTTGGCCCCTTTCTTTTCTCCTGCAGGTGGGGCTGTAGGCAGGCCCGCAGCTGCTGGTCCACTTTCACGTGTCTTCTCCACCCCTGCTGGACTAGACCAAACTCATGCCAGCTGGGCCTTTGCCCTCGCTGACAGAATCGCGTTTCAGTGTCCCTCCACCACCGTCCCTCCAGCCAGCCCTCAGCAGTGTGGGTGGGTGCACTTCAGCTCAGACTCTAACACTCCATACTGTAGTCCTGGAAGCTGCCTCCGTCTAAGCAGCTCTGCTCTAAGTGCTGTGGGAGAGCTTGTTTGGCTGATGTCCTGTCTCCCTTTGCTGGTATTGCTAGTTCCAGGGGAAATATTTGTTTTAGATTAGGGAAGTGACTCAGCCCAGGGGTTAGGGTGGCTGTCCCCCAGAGTGTTTCTTCCTGTGCCTTCCAGTCTACACTCTCTTCCCGCTGCTCTGGTCCTCTCCTCTGTCCCCATTCCCTGGAGCCCCGGGTGAGTGGTTGTGAGAGAGGTTTTCTGCGCTGTCCCTTTAAGAAGAATCCTGGGTCTGAGAAAACTGTCTCTTTCTCACAAACAGTATCCTCACTTGTTTCACAACTCAATACTGTCCAAACGCCTCTTCTAGGCTCTGGGGCTGCAAGCTGGGGCTTTGTTCTTGGGACCCAGGTCCCTCCCTCTCTGCTAAACTCTCTTCCCGCCACATGAGTCTGCTGTTCGCTCCAGGGAGCTGGGCAGCCCTTTCCACGTTTTCGCTTTTCCTACCAATCTCAATGTGGCTTCTTCTGTGTTCCTTGATTGAAGAGTCTATTTAGTTTAGTTCAAAGTTGGTTTATCCAGATGATGGTTCTTAAAATTAAGTTATAATCCACTTTTGTTCCAGGAGTTGAAAGTTGGTACATCCGCCTACTACATTGCCATCTTGCCGTCTCCATAAGTCTTGATACCTTTTGTCACCAGAAGAAGTTACTACAGTCTGACCAGGCGGTGGTGCAGTGGATAGAGTGTTGGTTTGGGATGCGGAAGGACCCAGGTTTGAGACCCCGAGGTCGCCAGCTTGAGTGCGGGCCCATCTGGCTCAAGCAAAAGCTCACCAGCTTGGACCCAAGGTCGCTGGCTCCAGCAAGGGGTTGCTCGGTCTGCTGAAGGCCCCCGGTCAAGGCACAAACGAGAAAGCAATCAATGAACAACTGTGGTGTCGCAATAAAAAACCGATGATTGATGCTTCTCATTTTTCTCCGTTCCTGTCTGTTTGTCCCTATCTAGCCCTCTCTCTGACTATCTCTCTGTCCCTGTAAAGAAAAAAAAAAAAAAAAAAGTTACTGCAGGGTTATTGACTATATTCTCTATGCTGCTTGTTGCATCCCTGTGATTTATTTCTTTTATAACTGGAGGCTCATACCCCTTTCCCATCACCTATACCACTCTTCCTTCCTGCCCCTTATCATTCCCGTCAACCACCAGTTTGTTCTACTTACGAGTCTGTTTCTATTTTGTTTCTTTTTTAGACTCTACATTTAAGTGAAATCATACAATATTTGTCTTTTCCTGTCTGACTTGTTTCGCTTAGCATAATACCCTCTAGGTCTAACCCTGTTGTTTCAAATGGCAGGATTTTATTCCTTTTCTTTCATGGTTAGCACTATTCCTCTGTGTGTATATGTGGCATGTTCTTCGTTAATTGATCTACTGATGGACACTTAGGCTGCTTCCGTATCTTGGCTACTGTAAATAATGCTGCAGTGAACATAGGGGTGCATATATCTTTTTGAATTAATGTTCTGGTTTTTTTGGATACATACCTAAAACGGAATTGCTGGGTCATATGGTAGTTCCATTTTTAATCTTTTGAGGAACCACCATACTGCTTTCCATAGTGGCTTCGCCAATTTACATTTCCACCAACAGTGTACAAGGGTAAAATAACCTTGTCTTTTTAGGACCTCCCCAATTTCAGTGCCTCTCTGTATAAGAAAATGAGCTCTACTGCAAAGGCTTACTTATAAAAAAAAGTTATGACCCATGTGACAGTAATCTTAAATCCCAGATGTGTGCTTTGGCAAACACTCCAGACCATTGCTGTTCCCTGGCCTGCTTGTTAAATACTCTCTAAATAATAGGTGCTGGGGGAACTTCTGGCCCTGAGCAATTGGGACTCATAAAATTTCCTGGAAGTGCCTTACACATCATCCTGGTTTTACAAATGAGGAAAGCTACCACACAGCCTGTGGACTGATTTGTTTGAGGTCAACAAAGTATTTTTGCCTGTTCCTCTGTCTTCATATGCTATTTGCTGTTGACACCTAAATTTATATATCTACCCTGACCTATTGGGCATCTTGACTGTATGTTTTAAAGGCTCAAACTCGGCACATCCCAAATGGAACCCAGCTCTCCCTCCAGGCCTGGCCACCCGAGCCTTTCCTGTCCCAGCAGCTGCCATTTTATCCACCTCGGAGGTGACATCACAAGTGCGAGAATTGCTTTGAATTCGTTTGTATCTGTCATCCTATTATCAGAGTCATCAACCCGTCTTGTTCTCTCTGGTTCTGGGTTTACTGTGAACCTCTCCATGTGTGTCTTCGTCGCTACTACCATGTCCCTAATGTAAAGCACCACCATCTTTTACACCTTCGGTCTCTCCTCCACTCAGTGTCTAGATGACCTTGTAAAAACAACTTTGAGCATGTCAGTCCCTTCTCTAGATCATTCCTCTATGAATCAAAGTGGGCTTTAACTTACATTGCAGTCCGTGAGGCTCTGTGTGATCCCTGCCTCCCTCCTGCATCTTGTTTTGTTTCTTTGCCTGCAATGCTTCAGCCACATCAACATCATTTTAGATGCTTTAAAATGACAACTTCTTGCCCTGACCGGGTAGCTAGGTTGGTTACTGTGTTATCTGAATACACAAATGTTGCGGGTTCGATCCCTGGTCAGGGCACATAAAGGAACAGGTTGGTGTTTCTGTCTCTCTCTCTCTGCCTTCCTCTCCCTCTAAAATAATAATCTCTAAAACTAAGTGAAGATTGTGCATATGTATATATTTTACTATTAAATCTTTATTGCAAAGCTGAATATATTTTCAAATTAAAATATAATATTTAAGAATAAAGAATAAATGTTCACTTAGCAGATGAATACATAGAAAATTCTTACAAAACACTGAGACGTAGTTTGATGAAGACTCAATTTGAGTAAAAGATGCATCTATCTCTTAAGTACAGCATCTCTTTCATTGCACTGAGGAGAATTCAAACACTCGGTGACTATATAGAAGTCCCCCATTTCTGAGTCTCTCTGGAAAGTCTCATGCTCTTTGCATTTGGAGGGATTGTCCATGCAAGAGCTGCCCACTGTGTGCAGTGTGGGGGCGGAGGAGAAGCCCCCGCCAGGGGGGGGGACTTCCCTGTGTTCACTGACCTCAGGAATCATCTGGTGGAGGTGGCAGCAGGCGGCACAGCAGGCGGCTGGGAGGCTTAAGTTGAGTGGACGGAATATTGTTGCTTTAAGACCCATGTCCACTCTGGGGGGCTGGACCACCCGGGCTTGGCTCTTGGCTTCCTGGCAGGTTTGGAAAAGCTCCTTGTGAAGTGATGATTTTCAGAACCTCTTCTAGGGACTTGAGTGTTTCTCACATTTCTGCTGTGACTGTGACTCTTTGGACCTCACTCCCTTCGGTCTGGAACCAGGGCGGTGATTTCCTACCTCAGCATCCAGTAGGTCGTGGTCCCTCTTCTCTAAGAGTCCATAAGGCGGGGTGTGTTTAAATGACTCCTTCTCAGCCCGGCATTGTCTAAGGATGACTCGGTCCCCGTGCAGTTCTCTCTCGCTGCGCTCCGCTTGTCAATGAGGTGGCATTGCTGCTCAATCTGTGTGGCGGGTGCTTCTGCAAGCTGTGTTTCACATCTTACATAAAGTCAACTCAGAACAGACTAAGTCTGACTAGAAGTAGGAGACCCACCGAGAAGCCAATGACAAGTGGACACGCCAGTGTCTTCCACTGGAGGGCATGGACAGCGAGGCATGGACTCAGGCCATCAGGCAGCAGCTCCACCAGCACCTCACCCACCTTCCCAAGGTTGGGTCCAAAGTCCAGCTAAACAGAGGACTGCAGCCCTTCCATGGACCGTCTGCAAAGGCACTGCCCCATCACCATGGAGCTTCTGGCCATCAAGGGCGACCCTGATTGGTCATCAGTGATACGCTGATTGGAGTTGGGGAGAGATTTGTAAGTAAAATGCCCTTGTCTTCATGGCTACCTAATGATAATTTTCTTTCATTCCTATCTGTATGTTTTTGTATCAGTGTAAATGAACAGATAGTGAAAATAGCAAAACAAAAAACTTGATTGCCACAGAACTTTCAAATGAGTTCTTTTCACCTGAAAACTCCTTTTCATTCATTAGTTCCTCACTTAAATGTTGCCTCCTTTAGGCCTTAGCCAAGGTCTCTACCTAAAAAGTTGTCTCCTCTGACCTGTGGTGGCAAGGTGGATGGAGTGTCCACCTGAAATACTGAGGTTGCTGGTTTCAGATCCTGGGCTTGCCTGGTCAAGGATCTATAAGTTGATGCTTCCCTCCTCCTCAATTTCTCTCTCTCCTCTCTCTGAAAAAAAATCAATAAATAAAATCCTAAAAAAAATAAAATAAAAAGTTGTCCCATGTTTTCTCTATTATTGTACCCAGCTTATTTATTTGATAGCATTATCTACAACTGTTTATGATTAATTTGGTTATTTCCTATATTGGTTGCTGTTGGAAGGGCCTATGTTTATTTTGCTCTCCCATGTGAAGCCTCCTTTGCCTACAACTCATCTCTTATTACTTTGCCCTCCCTTCATTCCATTCCAACAACAATGGTCTCCTTCCTGTTCTTTAAACATACTGGGCTTGCTTCTGTCCCAGGGCCTTTGCACTTGCTGGGCCATTTGTCCAGAGTTTTTTTGTTTTGTTTTGTTTTGTGTGTTTTGTTTTTTTCCCCCCAGATTTGTATGGCTGATTTGTATTTTCTTTAGATCTTTACTGAAAATCTCCTTTTTGGTAAAGATTTCTCTGTCTAAAACTGCACTGTCCTGACATATCACACCCCCCTCCTATGCTTTACTTCTCTTCCACTGCCTGTTACATGGCACTTTTATTTATTTATCTCTTTTATGTCTGTCTCCCCTACTAGAATAAAAACTCCATGAGTTCCTGTTTTTTTACTGCTTTATGCCTAGTATCTTAAATAGTTTTAGACACCTGGGCACTCTATAAATGTTTGCTGCATGAATGAATAATTGCATGAATAATGTCTGCTCAGTGAATGGTACATAGTGGATACTCTATATACTTTTATTATAGTGAGATATAAATAAAATGTACCATTTAAACTATTTTTAAGTGTATAGTTCAGTGGCATTAAGTATGTTGACATTGTTGGACAACCCTCACCACCATCTGCTGTGTACTCTTTTCAGAAATGACAGCATCTGAGAGGAAGCGAGTAACTGAATGAGCATAAAGCAGGTTTACCATGTAGGTCTCTCTTTCTCTCTTTTTTTATTTTATTTTTTTTGTGTGTGTGTCAGAGACAGAGAGAGAGTTAGAGAAAGAAAGGAAAGAGATGAGAAGTATTAATTCTTCCTTGTGGCCTCTGAGTTGTTCATTGATTGCTTTCTTATATATGCCTTGACGAGGGGGCTATAGCAGAGTGAGTGACCCCTTGCTCAGGCAGCGACTTGGCCTCAGCCAGCAACCTTTGGGCTCAAGCCAGCGACCATGGGGTCATGTCCATGATCCCATGCTCAAGCCAGCAACCCCGTGCTCTAGCCGGATGAGCCCGCACTCAAGCTGATGACCTCGGGGATTTGAATCTGGGTCTTTTGCATCCCAGTCTAATGCTCTATCCACTGCGCCATCGCCTGGTCAGGCTACAATATAGGTCTTTTGATGTAGGGCCCAGTGCTTCTTGTATTGCGTTGTACTACCGAGGAGGGAGGGTGAGATGATGGTCTGACTACCTCTCAGGATACCTGGGAGGTACAGCAAAGGTGCTCAGAAATGTGGCATATGTTTTATGTGTTTTCTGTTGTAAGTGTTCAGGACTCTACCCTGTGTTCCCTTCTCCCTGCCACACAACCCATGTCCCTTCTCATCCATACCTGAGGATGAGACTCAGTCATGTCTCCAGCCCATAGGATGATATGAAAGGAGGTGCTTCTCTTTGAACCTTTCCTACTCGATCCACATCATGAGAAGACCCTCTCTGCCTCTGTTGGGGTCCCTTAAGAGATTATTCCATTGATGGCAGAACACTGACTGTTGATTTTTAAGTCTAAAATAAACACAAAATGTTAAGTGTGGATCAAAATTGTTGGCTATGTAATTCTCCCAGAGGGATGGGAGGAAGGGTTGTTGCAAGCCCTTGATAGTTACTTCTCACGAGTTTGTTGAACTCTGTGGAAGTCCGTGTTTCCATGCACTTCCCCATTTCAGGCCCATCCCTGCAGAAACCCACAGGGCTGGTTCCTGCCATTATCCATCATGTGTCTTGTGCTGGATTTCTCAGTGACATAGCAGTGGTGTTTTTCCTTCACGATGCCATTGAAGTCTTGAGACTGAAGCATAGGGCAGGCACCACTAAGTGTTGAGGGTCTTCTCTTTTGAATCCCTGGCATGGTGTGCCCCACGCTGCGCCTGACACTGTTCGTCTGGGGTGTTCGCAGAGGATTTGAGCAAAGGCTCTCCCCAGAGGAGCTCAGTACAGTGCTGCTGCCGGTAGAGCAGACCTACCTGGCTGTTCCACCCTGCTATGAGTGATACCCTGTTCTGTGCACAAAAGTCTGTCGGGGACTCCAAGGACAGAGATAATTGTTTGGGTTGGGGGTACAGGTAAAGGTCAGGGGAGACTTCACAAAGGTACCTGTCAAGGCTAGAGGTCTGTTGGCAGAGAGGGGAGCAGCGAGGCAGAAAAATTGGGATGCAGGATTGTGGTTGGGTCAGCTTCCTGTCTGGTCTTGTGAGTGATAGATAGGAACTGGATTTAATTGGAGATTATGTTCTTCTCTGTTGTCAGCCCTAATTATTTGTGGTTTGACTTTCTTCCTACCTTCACTTAGAGATATTAGTACTTGTCACGCTTCCACACATGTGGCTCTGGTGAACAGCCTTGCAGGGTCCATGGTCACTCATCATTTTGCTGATAGAGACAGTATTCAGAGTTACCAGAAAGGATTTACTCAGACCATTATAAATATAGTAGGTCATTAAGTGGTAGTTCACGAGAGTAAAAAAAACACACACAATTGGTTTAATCTATTTTGACAGATTTTTTTTTACTAGGTAAATCCATTAAAAGTATCACTAGTGTTAACTAGTGTCACCTCAGTAAAATCAAAGAAAAAATATCGCTAGTCTCTTCTCTTTATCTTAAAGGGTGCTAGACACTTGAGTTGATAATGTGATAAGACTTAGTGTGAGATTGTTAACTGCAGTGTTGATAATACTGGTACCCCTCAACAGAGTGCACACCATACCTTCTGAACAGCAGAAGTCATTAAAAAAAACCTTTGAGTCCTGGTCAGTTTTCTCAGTGGTAGAGCATCAGTCCAGCGTATGGACATCCCAGGTTTGATTCCTGGTCAGGGCACACAGATAAAGTGACTATCTGCTTCTCTACCTCTACTCCTATCCCATCTTTCTTCCCTTCCACAGCCATGGCTCAATTGGTTTGAGCACACTGGCCCCAGGTGCTGAGGATGGCTCTGTGGAGCCTCTGCCTTAGGCACTAAAAATAACTCAGTTGTGAGCATCGGCCCCAGATGGGGGGCGCGTGCTAGAGTCTGCCTAACTATCTCCCCTCCTCTCACTTGGAAAAGGAGAAGAAGAAGAAAAAAAAGAAAATCTTTGAATGTCTTGTTGAAATTCAGAAAATATCCCTTAACTGGGAAAGATTTTCCTGTTCTTAAAATTAAGCGTACAAATGCTAAACAGATGAAAAACAATTGAAATTATTTTTCTGAAGCATCTATCCTATCAGGTTTTAGTTGGGAGGAAATTTTTGTCTTATGGGCAGCTTTCCTTTCATTGAAACTTGCAAAGCTGATGGCCCTTGTCCCATCTTTGTTCTGTTCTCCTGGAAGTCTTGGTTTTAGGCCAGAGGCATAGCCCCTGGATAGATATGCTACTGTCCCTCTGTGGGGAGATACTGCCATTTGTTTCCCTCAGGGAGGCCAGTGATGAACATTTTCTGGTTAGTGTATTAAATTTTAAGTGGATTTAAATAAAATTTAGTCTGGATGTGATGGTTCTTGGTGAAATCTTCAGTATACAGAAATACTAAAAACCATTGTATTTGGAGAATCATTATTTTCTGTAATGATTTCCTGTAAGAACAGAAGACTCTCCACCCTCCATCAGACTAATGGTTTTTCCATTCCAGCGTTCTGATGCTGAGAGTAGAATTAAGGGAGTCATTATGGGAGTACCTGGTGACATCTTCTTGCCATCACCTTAAAAATTTAGGGGTGTGGTTTAAATATGGGCAGCTTGTCTTGATAAGGTCTTATGTAGTCATTATTCATATTATTCTTGAATTTGTCTAATTGCTTTTGCAGCAGTTTTTATTTTTGGCCTTTACCATCTGGTGGAACATGGCTTCAGCAGCAATCAGAATTTACCCATGTCACCAACAAAAAATTGTCCTTTTTCCATTCAGTTTTCACACAAATTCATGTGGTTCACTCAGTAGAATTTATAAATACTTACAGTGTTGACCTACGTGTTTATTTTAAACCATGTTACTTTGAACCTTGTCACCAGTATAGTTCATAATGATATTTTCCCCCCTTCGTTTGCTGCGGGGGCTCTGAGAGCTATCGATTCTCTGCTTGGTAACTCTTGTCTGAGAATAGGGAGAAGTGGTGTTGGAAAGTCCTGGTATAATTTCTGGCCCCACAGTTTCCTCTGTAGTCTGGGTGCTTTACCAAATCTTCCTAAGGCCCAGCTGCCTCACTTTAAGGTGGGGGTTCATGTGTATCTTCTCATAGAATTGTGCTCATTCAGACTCTCTTAGTTAAAAGTGATAGAAGCCCAGTTCTGTTGACTTATGAATAGAGTCTTGGCCCTGCAGTGGCCAGAGGAAAGGGTTCCCCACAGAGAGAGAGGGTTTCACTAAGAGGGTGGCGGGACATCCACAACAGTGTGATGTAACGAGTGGCTCCCCTGGTGGTGGCAAGGCAGAGCTGATGAGGGCAGAGAAGCCCGTGCCGTGTCTGTCTCACAGATAGCAATACCTGTAAGATGGACTCCATTCTCTCTTATTTTACTACCTAAGGAATTGGACTTCTTTATATCAGTTCTAAAGCCACTTCTTTAACCTATATATTAAAGTGATTTTACCTTTAATACTTTTATAAAGCTTTAATTTTACTTACCCGTACCCTTGAAATGTTTTAAAAAGATTTATTTTAAAGGGGGGAAGGGTAGAGGGAAATTGCAATTAATCTGCTTTTGTTATCCAGTTAAAAATTACTCCTGGAGAATTGGTCATATACAGGATACGTTCTGGGAGGATGGAAGGGAACGAGGAAAAGCCCCTTTCTCAGGGTGTCTGCTTGGTGTAGGTCAAGTGTATAGATACGTGGAATAAGGTAGAATATGGGAAGGTGCGGTCAGGGAAGGGGAAGCTCTAGGGAGCAGGGAATAGAGCAGAAGCCCTCCAGCCCGGAGAATTCGGGAGGGCCGGGGGGCGGGGGGTAGCATCTGAGCTCGGTTTTGAAGGTGGGAGGTGGTTTCTAGTCATAGGATGTAGGGGGCTAGGTGGGGTGGCAGGAAGGAGAGATGAGGGAGAGGGCACTAACTCATTCACCTTTAGGGTTCACGTTATTCTAGGCACTATGTGTGGCAGCAGGCACTCAGACAAATAACGTTCCATGCTCTAGTAGAGGAAGACCGTCACAAAGAGTTGAGGTGCCCAGACAGAAGTCTGTATAGAGCTTGGTGAGACCATGGCAAGGGGAGCTGCTTGCTTTCAATCCTGATGGCGAAGGTATGAACCAAGGATTAGAGCTGGATGGTGACAGATGACTGAAATGATAGGCAGTTTTGTGTTTCTAGAGCATGAGGTCCACTAGGGGAAGAGAAGGTGGAGCCAGGCAGCAGAGGACCTGGATTGCCTGATTCAGAGATTTGGCTGGGAATTCTTTTTTCTTTTTAAATTTTATTTAGAAAATTAAATTTAATGGCGTGACATTGATCAGACAGACACTAGTTCTCCAAGGCAGGAGTCGTGGGCGTGGGACCTCTTGCAGCCACACACGGCCCCGTGCTTAGCAGAGTGCTCGTCTGTTGTCATCTTGAAATTCTTAGTACTTTTTAAACCAGAGCATTTCGCATTAGGCCCTGGGTGGGTGTGACGTGATACCAGTCTGAGCTGTGCGGCAGGGCACATCCAGCTGCAGTGAAGAAGGGGGCAGGAGCAGAGGAGGGACAGTGGTTGGAAAGCTGACCACGTAGTTTTGAGGAAGAGATATTTAGGGCCTAGATGGGGATGTATACCGAGGATGGAGAGATGTGTCTGGCACCTGTGGCCAGGTCTGAGCAACCACTGGATATGAAGGGCTGGGGGGCAGGAGGCCGGAGAGGAGCAGCACTGGCTTCAGTGCTGGACTTGGGGACTTCTGCTCAGGGCTGTCCTCTGAGCCAGGGACTTGCAATGGTTAAGGCTGGTTTTTCAAACTGAAATTTAGAAGACTGTCTTAATATTTTTACTCTCCATAGTAAGCGAAAGCTAACATTGGCAGGCTCATTCAGTGAACGTAAAATAAGCAGAAAAGACATTCTGAGGCATTCTGGAATCAAACAGATGGACCAAGCAATCATGTTAAAAACAGTAAATCACAACGTGAACTTCGGTTAATCATCATCACATTTCTCTCTTCCTATTTAATTTTGAAACATCTTCCTCAGTAGTTTCCTATTTTTGGTTTATTTTACTTAAAAGACCTTGTTATCATAAAGCATTCTACTTAAAGATGCCTGATACAGGCCATGCGAACCAGAAAACCTCATCGTTTAGGAAATAGTATTCTTTCTGAGGTTTCGGAAGTGGTTATTTCATCTCATAAAAGATTTGTGAGGGAACTTATTTCCCCTTGTTCAGTTAATATAGAAATGAACACAATTATGTATTTATCTAGCGCTTTAAAAAAACACTCTGAGTAAATAAATTTAAGGTAGGGTCCTGACGAGCTGCTTGCAGACAGGCCGCAACCCAGGAAGCAGGCCCCTGGCAGTGGGGTAGAAAGGGTGTGCTGCTTTAACGCTGCACTTTGTTTCCTGTCTGGTGCAGACGTAGACAAAGCCCTTTTGTCGCAAAGGTCAAGGCAGTGTGGTCCAGACCCCAGATTCTATGCTGTGGTATATTGAAATCGAGGAAGCAGCTCTCGGCCAGAAAGAACCAGGGTGAGACTCATGAAAAGACTAAAGGGCTCATCCAGTCATGGCGACAGATCAGCATGCCTATTCACACGTTCAGAATCAGGCTGCAGGCGGGTACAAGGGCCACTGCAGCTCCACCTGCACCTGGTCATCTGAAGTTGCCTTCTCTGACTCGTGTAGTTTTTTCCATGAGGGGAGTAACTTGGTACCGTCCAGATGTGCCATTCTCTAAATATGGAGAGTATACCTGCTTTTTGAGGGGTTTGTGGGGGAATGCCTGGTGTCAAAAATGGGAGTCCATTCAGTTTGTGATGTGAAAAATAAAGAGTCCCCTTGTTTTGCTCTTTTGCTCTCAACCATCACAATGTACCTGATGTCACCTCCATACTCCGCCACTGCTGCGCCGATGGTGCGCGGGGACTGGAACCTGGTGGTACTCAGCTCTGGGTTGTGGAGCATCTGACAAGTCCTGGAACAGGAATGGAGAAAGTGCTGTAGACACTCGGCCAGCTCCTTGTTGTCTCCCACGGCACAGAGTACCTTGCTGTGTGCGCAGTGGGCACTTCCAGTTGTTGAACTAACCCTGTTGTACTTGTCTGAAGGAAGATCACCACCGTCTGTAGAGTGTGGGTTATGGAGCACTTCCAGCTGAACTAGCCCTGTTCTACTTGTCTGAAGGAAGATCACCACCATCTATAGAGTGTGGGTTATGGAGCACTTCCAGCTGAACTAGCCCTGTTCTACTTGTCTGAAGGAAGATCACCACCATCTATCTGTAGAGTGTGGGTTATGGAGTGTGTGTGTAGGGACAGCATCCTCATGATCTCACTCGACCATTTTTGGCACCAAGAGCTGTGAAGGCAGAGACTGTTTCTAGCTTGCTCCCCATTCTCCATTGCCTAGCACAGGGCTTGGTGCATAGCAGGTGCTTAATACACATTTGAGAGTGTGAATAAAGGAGTCAGATACACCTGTCTTTTATTACATTATAGTAGGAGGTCATTGCTAAAAGAGTCATGAGTGCATGTCTCCAAGTTCCTTTAGTCCTCTTGATCTTTTCTTACTCTTTCACCCCTTCTGCCCCCTTCCTATACTCTACACCAGGGGTAGTCAACCTTTTTATACCTACCACCCACTTTTGTATCTCTGTTAGTAGTAACATTTTCTTTTTTTTTTTATAATATTTTTTTAAATTTTATTTTATTCATTTTAGAGAGGAGACACAGAGTAAGAGAGAGAGAGAGGGAGAAAGAGAGAAAGGGGGGAGGAGCTGGAAGCATCAACTCCCATATGTGCCTTGACCAGACCAGTACAGGGTTTTGAACTGGCGACCTCAGTGTTCCCAGGTCAACGCTTTATCCACTGCGCTACCACAGGTCAGGCCAGTAGTAACATTTTCTAACCGCCCACTGGTTCCACAGTAGTAGTGATTTATAAAGTAGGGAAGTAACTTTACTTTATAAAATTTATAAAGCAGAGTTACAGCAAGTTAAAGCATATAATAATAATTACTTACCAAGTACTTTATGTCGGATTTTCGCTAAGTTTGGCAGAATAAATCTTTATAAAACAACTTACTATAGTTAAATCTATCTTTTTATTTATACTTTGGTTGCTCCGCTACCACCCATCATGAAAGCTGGAACACCCACTAGTGGTCGGTAGGGACCAGGTTGACTACCACTACTCTACATAGTGATTAACACATAGCAGCCATTTGGTATTCAGGAAATGAAATAAATGGCAGTAGGTAAAGGAAAGTGCACAGATGAGGAGCTAGAAGGTCTGGATTCAAGTCCAGGATTGGCCACTCCAGACCTTGGTTAAGTGGGCTGGGTGTCTGTCTGGGCCAGGCAGAATCCTGCTTTGTAAAATGAGGCTACTATGCAGCCCAGAAGAAAGAGGGGATGTGAGATGCTGGGGAAAGTTGTACCTTGTACCAGGGGAGTACTTGTTCTTGTTACCAAAACGTGATGGAATCCCCTTATGCAGGATGGGTGGCTAATGTGTGTGCACCTCCTTCCCATTTGCCTTGAGAACTCATGGTTTTATTTTATCCAAGTAAGTAGGGAAATAAATAAGATACACTGTTAGTGATAAAATTTGGAAGTTACAGTAAAGCGTAAATATGAAAACAATAATTACCCATAAGAGGTGGCTGAGAGATGATCACTGTTAATCTTGTAGAGTATTTTTAGAATCTTTCCTAGGCAGGTGCACACACACACGCACATCACAATTTGATTCATCTAACAAGTTATTTTTGTACCTCATTTTCTGAAGTAAAGGGCTGTGTTAGTTCCAGCTGCTGTGACAAACACTATATAGCCAGGGTGGTTTAAACAACATGGGCTTCTCGCAGTCTGGATGCTGGGAAGTCTAAGACCCAGATGCCAGCAGATTTGGTGTCTGGGGAGAGCCCACTTCCCAGTTTGTAGATTGATGCCTTCTTGCTGTGTCCTCATATGGAGAAGAGAGAGAGATCATCTTTCCATCTATTCTTATGTGAACATTAATTCCATTCATGAGGGTACCACCCTCATGACCTCCCAAATACTATCACATTGGAAATTAAGTTTCAACATACAAATATATGGACGACATAGTCACTTCATAGCAATGTTCGGTTCCAGGAGAAGAGCCTTGTCTTACCATTTTGTATGCAACTTGCTCAAAGCCAGTCTGATGTGAGACAGAACAAGAATTTGCTAAATAACTAATAGATTTCTAGAACATCAGGGCTGGAAAGGTTCTGAGCCTTTAATTTAACATTCTTATTTTAAATTCAGGGAAACAAAGGCCCAGGGAGGAAACCATCCCAGGGCCTTATGATTGTAGAGCTGGCCCTCCAAACCTTGCCTGCTCGCTTCCACTCCCTGCTAATGGGTTACATTGCAGGTGCCAGAGGTCCACTGGGTTGGCACTTTCAGCAGCCAGGCCAGTGCTGGGTTAATTTTGCCTGCATCTCCAGGTTTGTGAGTACTGCTCTGTCTCAGGATAGCGTCTGGATATCTCGAAGTAGCTGTCTTCAGGGGAGCTTGTTTTTGGACTGTTCTTACAACATTATGCTGACTTCTGTATCAGCCAACATCTGGGGCTCCCTCTGGTTATCGTCATGCAGACTTGCTGTGTTTGATTTGAGTTTTGGTAGGAATGTATTTGCCTGTGTTTTTCATTGAAATATTCTAACATTTCTTTCCTAGCTTTGTCTTTCAAGCAGAGCTTACAGGGGTCCTCCTTCCTGTAGGTGGTCCTCCCTTTACTCACAATTGTGTAACGCTGCCCACCCCTTTCTGTGGCTTTCTTATGAGCAATGAGCAATCTTTCATTCACCAGCAAACATTTCACATTTAAGGTTCGCTGTGAGGATGTCCTGTGGAAGTTTCAGCATCAGCAAACCTCCTGTCTTTAACAATCTGAATCTAAAGAGTGGTAACATGTGTATAGGAAAATTACAGCTCAATTTTTGAAGTGGCTAGGACCCAGGAGAGGAGCAGAGGAAGTACTCTGGATACTCAGGGGCAGGAGGCCTTCCTCATGGCTGCTTGCGGTTGGGAGATCCATCAGCAAGGTGTTTAAAGCAGAAAAGGATGATGTTTGGAAAGGATAATGAGGGCTTGAACATGTGGTGGCTGCAGGATAAAGCTTTCTGGGTGGAGAGGAAAGTATGAGATGAGGTCAGGGGTTAGTCCCCAGGTGGAGAAGCCAGGAAGGAGCTCCAGGGATCCTAGGGTCTGGGGCTCAATGGTGGCAAGTAGTCTTCTCTTTGAGAGCTGTGACTCGGCACGCACCTCCTGTCCATTCGCCTCTTGCCCAGGGCTTTGGTGCCCATAGCCTGGCACGTTGGTGCAGCTGGCTTTCCTCTGGGATGGGGCTTCTGGCCAGGGCTCTGTGGACTGCTTAGGAGCCTTCCACTGGGTTTCAGGTGCTCTGGGAACTACTGGAAACGGTGTGTGCAACTTTGTACCTGTGTGTGCTTTTTTCCCCTCTGATTTTTAGAGGTGTTTGTTACCCTTGAAAGGATGTGCATTTTATAGTCCAGGAGGAAGAAGGTTGGCATGTGGCTTAATTTTAACAACTTATTTTAAAAACCCTCAAATCATGTGAAGTTTTTTGGGAAAATTTTAATTCAGTTTGAAAGCTGTCACTGTTGTTAGGTATAGTTCATGGATCTCCTTAGACTGTGCCCCTGATGACCAGGACTGTGTCTTCTTCTTTTTTCTGTCCTCTACCTCTTGGCCTTGGATGTGTGGTTATTTGTCATGTTAGTTTAGGGAATAAATAGCTTTGATGTGGATATCAGTCCACATGTACGCTGGCCTGCAATTGAGTAGATGTTTAGACCAATTGGCCACTTCTAGGATCCTGAGGCTCGTCCTGTGGGGAGCTGACCTTTCCAATGCCAGTCTCCCTGCCTGGTCCCTCCTGACTCAGCACAGGAACGGACGGGCCTTGGCTCATCCTGCCAGCAAGCTGAGGGCTGGCTGTCTGCCTAGTGCCTGACAAATGCAATCTGAGTTGTCTTCTCTCAAAAGGGTTCTTATGCCCCACAATTCCCAGGTGTGAACTGGAACCTACATGTGCCTCTCTGCCTGTTACGGGTGTGTCTGGTGGGAATGCTTGGGAACCTCATCTCACCCATTCTTGACTTGAGAATGGCTTGTGCCAGCAGCAGCCCATGCTTGTCTTAGGCAGTATAAGGACTCCTGTGGCTGCACAGCCACCAGTTGGAGCTGTCCTCAGGGGCTTCTGCGTGGTGACTCTGCACCATTTCTAATCTGGAGCTCTGCCAGGTGGACGTGAGGTGACAGCAGAGGGCGGGGCCACTAACAGCTGCCTTGTCGTTCTGTTATGTAGGTATATATGCAGGTTGTGGCCCATCAGGAAGCTCATGATTGGTGGAATCACTTGTTTCCTATTTGACTTAAGCTGCTTTAGAGCACGGCAGATGAGATTAGGGGAGGAGAGAGGGCCCTTCAGAGTTTTTCAAACTCATTTTCTTCCTTTTTAGAAAAGCACAAGGAGAACATTTGGTTTTCACTGTTGAGGGCTTTGGCCTCGCTTAGAAAGAAAGCAACCGTGGCATGTAGCACTTTAGGGATTAGGCAAACCCTAATCCAGGTGGGATCTGGAACCCTGTGCTATGACTCCCATGCACCCTCCCTCAGTCTCACTCTCATTCATTCAGCAGCTCACGGAGGGAGACAGTGAACAGATGCACACAGATCTTACCTTCAGAGTTCTCTGTACTGCCAGGTGGCTCTTAAGTGTCCTAAGAAATCTAGAGATGTATGCTGGTGTGGGGGATGGGAAATGGTCGGATTGATGCTCAGATACCCCTGTCTTCTTTCTATTATCCCAAGCCTACAGAAGCCTTACCACTGTTTCCTGTTTAACATCTTAATGCATTTGCAGGCCCTTCATTCTGTTCCTCACTCATCCACCCCACATTTACAGGCTGCGGACAGGAATGCAGAAAGAAAGATGACTCAGGCCCGGCTAAAAGGGAGCTCACCTCTGAATGCTTCCTCACTGTCCACATTGCACTGGGGTTTTGCTCCCCAGCGTAACTGGGAGCTCTTTGAAGGCTGAAGACGATATCTTCTTAGATATCCTTGGAAGACTGAAAGGTTTGCTGGTCAGTGGATTTCTGGAACTGTAGTCCTGGTGTATTTGGTAATTGAAAGGTTTAAGAGAATGTGTGTCTGCAAAGCATGCCTGTCTCCCTGCTAGCCGCGTGGCGTCGATGTCGTCATGCAAGGTTCTTAGTCCTGGTTTGGAAACCCACAATAGCAGGAGGGACTTGGGGGGAATACGTTTCAATAGGCAGAGATCCCTAAAGTGTATCTGTGCTTGAGGCTTGCCCAAAGAGTGAAAAGCCAGCCTGACCAGGCGGTGGCGCAGTGGATAGAGCATCAGACTGGGAGGCAGAAGACCCAGGTTCGAGACCCTGAGCTTGCCAGCTTGAGCACAGGCCCATCTGGCTTGAGTAAAAGTTCACCAGCTTGGACCCAAGGTCGCTGGCTCCAGCAAGGGGTTGCTTGGTCTGCTGAAGGCTCATGGTCAAGGCACATGTGAGAAAGCAATCAATGAACAACTAAGGTGTCGCAATGGCAACGAAAAACTAAGGATGCTTCTTACCTCTCTCCGTTCCTGTCTGTCTGTCCCTATCTATCCCTCTCTCTGTCCCTGTAAAAAAAAAAAAAAGAGTGAAAAGCTTAATTCATGCCTTTTCTTTATGTGTTCGCTTATTTTTCTGTTTTTATTTTTATTTGTTTTAAGAAAGGTGTCAATTTAAGCCACTTCACGTTTAATATGGGTCAGAGCTGCCACCTTCACACACCTTTGTCTAATCACACTTTAGACTTCTGTTGGGTTGCTTGCTTCATAAATTAAGTTTAATTAATAGAAATAGTGAGCAGGGCTGCCTGTCCGCCCAGAGAGGCCTCTGTGGCTGCACTCCTCGCCTGTCCTCGGATGCGGATTTTTACTTGGGGAGCCAGGCTACTGGGATTTGAGCAGGGCCATCCATCAACAGTGCAGAGCACAGATTTGCTTCTTAGTAGATGAGCTGGCCCACTTATCCTATGCTAGAAGAATTGTCATTGTCTCAAAATAAAAAAAAAGATTTGACTTAAAGTCAGACTCTCGGTTGGGGCTAGGTTTGATCTTAAAGCAAGTTAACCTATTTTCATCCTAGCCTTATCAAAGCCTGCTTTATGATTCTACCTCCCAAATGTGCTTGTATTGGAGTCACATGAATTAAACACCTGATTCGAGCAGGAGTGAAGATCTTGTTTGGGGAGGCTTGGTTTCCCACTGGGCCTCAGGGCCCGCTTCTCAGAGAAGTGTCTCCCTAGAGCCAGCCTGCTAATGCCTGCTCCCTGCCTGGGCAGGGCCCCCTGGGAGAGGATGGCAGCTACCTAGTGCAAGCACACGGGCTTCACCTTTATAAAGTGTTTTACATCTTCCTATTTGACCTTGACAGCTGCCTGGGGAGGGAGGCCTGGCAGGCTGTGTTGTCCTTGCTCCATGGAAGAGGAAACTGAAACTCACAGCGGCAGGTGGTGAGAGGCCTTGATGAAAACATTCAACACTGGCTCAGCTTGGGGACCTGTCAGCACTGACCTTGTGTCTCTGTCTCTGGGAGCTTCCACTTTGTCTAGATCCTTTGTTCTTTTCCTCATAGGGTATAAGTAGTCCTGCTACAGTTCAGAAACAAAGTAAACCCAAGATGGGGCGTGGGATCTTGTGTACTAAGCCCGCAAGTTCATTCCTCTGGAAAACCTTGGAAAGTGAACTGTATTGAGCACCCTTGTCATGTAGCAAGGGCTCAGTTTCGTGGCAAGTGTGTTAGCCAGAGAAATTCATAGAGGAAAGCGAGAAGAGTATTTCCCCACTGACTTTTCCTTGCCTGTATTCTGGGATTTCCCCCTTGACAGATAAGGCAGCTCCTTGTCCCAAGGGGTCATGTCCTGTGTGTTTTTCAGTGCACTCCTTGTGTATTACCCTGGTTTTCTGGGCTCTTTCTGAGGTGATAATTCCTACCCAGTTTTTGTGATACCTGCAGTGTGTCCAGTGATAAGAATGCTATCATAAATAAATACCAAAGCAATGAATCCACTTCAGATTTTATTTTTTTAAAGTCACTGTAGCCCATGAAAAATATTTACAAGGACCAGAGACTGTTAGTATTACATGAAAACAACTGTGAGGATAATTCTTTTCATTTTTTTTTTTTTTTTTTTTTTTTTTTACAGGGACAGAGAGAGAGTCAGAGAGAGGGATAGATAGGGACAGACAGACAGGAACGGAGAGAGATGAGAAGCATCAATCATTAGTTTTTCGTTGCTGTTGCGACACCTTAGTTGTTCATTGATTGCTTTCTCACATGTGCCTTGACCGCGGGCCTTCAGCAGACCAAGCAACCCCTTGCTGGAGCCAGTGACCTTGGGTCCAAGCTGGTGAGCTTTTGCTCAAGCCAGATGGGCCTGCGTTCAAGCTGGTGACCTCGGGGTCTCGAACCTGGGTCCTCTGCATCCCAGTCCGACGCTCTATCCACTGTGCCACCGCCTGGTCAGGCAATCCTTTTCATTTTTGTAGAGAGCTCCAAAAATTAGAATTCTGAGTCAGGGAACCCTGGGGGAAAAGGGTGAGTGTTGGGAAGGTGGGCAGGATCATGGACTCAGTTTGGGTCTTGGAAATGCCTGTATGATGTCCAAGTGGAGACGTTGGTAGGAACTTACACTCATAGGCTGCAGTTCTGGAGAGGACCTGTTGACCCAAAGTGAGTCATTGAAGTTGTGGGCATGCATCCGTGCTCTTTCGTCTTCAGTACAGTCCTGGAGAGGGTGTTCAGCTCAAGGCCTGGGTTAGGAATCAGAGCTTTGAGGGAGCTATTACCACATTTGGAGTTTAAGAAGGGCTATTTAATTAATTAATATATAATTATTTAATAAAGGCTATTAGTTTAATAAAGGCTATTCCTTAGGTCCCAGAAAAGACTCTGTAATGTAAAAGGAAAATTCATTAGGTGAGGGGAACCAACAAATGAAATTAGTATTAGATGAGAATGTTATCAATTTAATAACTAATGATTTGCTGAAACGTAGTCTTTGTGGTGACTTTTCTGTGGCTCTGGGTATTTCATCAAGTTATTCTACCTAAGTTTACTTAACTGTATAGATCTGTGTGATGTACTTTACAGTGGGAAATAATTCTGAAATGTATTCATCATATTTTCAAATTGTGGGTTAATTCTTTGGATGAGTGCCCAGAATTTGGCTTCTTTGGTTATAAGAGCACACACATTTTTGTGACTCTATTACTGAGTAAACCAATTGTTCTTGCAGCAAGAATTCTAGACTTGCTGGGGCAAGAGTGGCATGATCTCTCTCACCTGTAAGGGTGGCCCTCCCTGGGTGTCTAAGGTCCCGTCTGTGGGCACTGTGAAGACTGGGGAGGAAGCTCTCACTCACACTCTCTATAGCTGTCTTTCTTGCCATGGGGCACACAGACATGACTCAGACCCAGCTCTGCTGATAGCCTGTGGTGTTAGCCTGAGAGCTGGGTGGCTGTTACACAGATCATTGCAACCAAGGATGAACTCTGCTTTGAGTTCTATGTGAGGTGGGGGTAGAGAAAGGCTTCACAGAGGTTATGACAGTAATTGAATGAATGGAGATGACTAATGGCTCTCTGCACCTTGTTTAGTATCTCCGGCAGAGTCAGAGAACTCTAGCCAAGAGGGGACACAGAGGTCAGTCATCCCATTGAGCCAGGTTTACCCATGATCAGGCAGAGGCCTATGTGAGGACTAGCCACATACTCACCTTCTAGTTTTTGAGGTAGGACTTTTTAACCAGATATTTTTCAACCTTATTGTTATTTAATGCTCCTGACAAATCATTCAAAAAAATGGAACTCTTAAGTTACTTTTGACCTAATTAGTTGATTCCTCTCTATATAGTTAGATCAGTGGTTCTTAACCTGGGTTCTATCGAACCCTAGGGGTTCGATGAGTTGGTCTCAGGGGTTCGGAGAAGCCTCTGTCGCAGAGGCCAGAATAAAGTAATACCGTAATTTGTTGTGAGTTCATGCACTTTGTTGGTTTTGTTCTTTGAGCAAGGGGATGTTCATGCACGGCTCATTTTGTGCACCAGTAAAAAAACATATACCTATGTCTTGAATTTGGAAAAAAAGATCATATTTTATTTATCACTAAAGAAGGGTTCAGCAAATGCGCATATGAAACTGGTGGGTTCGGTACCTCAAAAAAGGTTAAGAACCACTGAGTTAGATGTATATAATATGTAGTATATATATCAAACTAGAACAGATTCTGATCTTCTTTGTGGGGGGGAAATGATGTCTTTTAGTGGAACACAAGAGACAAGGTCTTGATTAACATCCTGCCTGTTCACGTTTTTGGGAGAGCAAGTACCTTGAATGTCGTGGCCACTCCATGTGCGTTTCCAGTTTGCATGGTGCCTCTGCTATAATTACTGAAGCTCCCAAACGGCCACTGGTGTGTGATTCTTTCCTTCTTCAAGTCTGTAGGGTTTTCCCTAATGCAGAAATCAGTGTCTTCTTTTTAACTTAATTAAACCTTTAATGAATATTTTATCAAATGAACTCCATGTCTTCTGTTTCATTATTAATGTTGTTTGTGGAGCCCTTCCCTCATTAGCCTAATTTATGAGCTAAGAGCTCGCAAAAGGAGGGCTGACACCTTGGAGACGACACTCAGGAGCTGGGGAGAGAACTTTGGAGTGGGTGCAAACATGGGCGTTGAAAGACGCTGCAGGAGGAACTGGGTTGCTAAGGTGTATGTTTCCTCTAGGTGACAAATTGAGTGTGCACACCCTGTGAGAATGAAATTATCCTAAATGTGTGACTGTTCCCATGTGTGAGTAGGATGCAGGAGAGACAGACTTGGGCTGTGGGTGCAGAAGGCCTGAGTTGAGGGTCAAGGTCGGTCTTATCCTAGCTGGTTCTCTTTAGCCAAGCCCTCTTACCCCATTCAGGGTCACTTTGGTCTGCTGACTGCCCAGATAGTCCACATGGTTCGCCGATGACCGTGGGTTAAACTTTACAGATGTCGTGTCCACCACTCTGACCTCTCGCTTCAAGGCAGTTCTCCTTCTACCCTTAGTCACCACTTCTACTCTCAGACCTTGACCCGCATGTAGTCATGGGTCCTGTTCCAGCTCCTGAGCCTCTACCTCAGCACCTCCCCTTTCAGCTGGTTGGCTTGGCATGGCCCAGGGACCCTTCTCTGGAATCCTTGTAGACCTTTCCTTCCCTCCTTGTCCAGCCTGGATTCCAGACCTTTCCAGTCACTGCCCTAAACTTTCTTCCCATTTGTCCTTTTCATTGTATCTTCCCAGGAAATCTCCAGCCTGGATGAGTCCAGTCATTGTATCTTCCCAGGAAATCTCCAGCCTGGATGAGTCCAGTCATGTCTTCTACCCCTGGCTGGCCAGCCAGCTGACCACTGCCCAACACTCCATGACTGTGTGGCCTTACTTGCCTTTTCTTTTCATCTGAGTTCAGCTCTTTCCCACCTTGGAACCTCCTTTTCGATGGTGCTGTCTCCCCGGATTGTTCCCTTGCCTCCCTTCATCTAATTATTATTTGAGTCCAAGCCTCATTTGCTACCTGGGGAACCTCTTCTGACTGGTTGAGGTCAGGTCTTCTCCTGCTGGGCACTCTCTTGGCACCTGTTCTGGTCTGTTCACTTGGGATTGTCACTGGTCATTTGTGGGCTTATCTGTTCAAGATCAGATCTGGGTGTCACAGGGCAGTGCTAACTTCAGACTTTTTGTTCCTTTGTGTCCATGAAATGTCCAAGAAATGTCCTATTATTGTCTCTCTTACTTAGAAGCAGTTCAGAAACCTTTTAATCAGCACTCGAGTTCCTGATTTTTGGTCCCCATAGTTATAATCCCTGTTATCTGGAGGTGGGGTCCAGAGTGATAGTGAAGGGCATGGGCTTTGGACCAAACTGCTTGAGCTAAACCCTTTACCTTGGGCTAGAGAACTGCTCAGAGTCTTGGTTTTCTCAACTAGACAGTGATAATAGTATCCGTCTCCTGGTATTGTTGAGAGGACGGGATGAGCTGATACAAATGTGGAGCCTGTAGGGGTGTTCAGGGCACAGGTGAGCATCTGGGAAGTGATAGATGTTGTTACTGGGAGCTGTTCTTTACCACTCTGGGGAACGTAAGCCTCTACCACCTTGTGTTTCATGTTCTTTTCTTATGCATAGGCTTTACATAAACATTTTTAGGTTGAAATAAACATTGAGAGGGCATAGGATGAACACTTTTGAGACTACAGTGCAAAAACGATAGCTTCTCACTCCCCATGACACCCAAGTCCACCTTTCTCAGGATGGCTGTGCTCTTGTCTCCATCTCTCACAAACAGGTGACTGTATTTCTTATCCTCAGCTATCTGTTTGGAATACTCTCTCTTTATGTTTCCTTGGTTCCAACATTGTGTCCACATCCTTTAATATAAGCTTCACAAATGTCTCTCAGCATGAGTCCACTGACTGTGCCAACCTCTTTGTATTGTTCTGTTCACTCAAGGCTGTTGATTCACCCTCATTTGCTGCTTTTTAATTCTAAAATTACAAATGACTAAAGGCAGGAGTAATGTTTCCTCTTTTCCGGGAACTGTACAAAGCACATAAAAGAACTCAGGTCTTCCCAGGTTTACAGGAAACGCTTATTGACTGAAAGAAATAACCAGTTGACATAGTTTTGGTGTTAATTTATTAATACTTGGATATTGGGTATACCCTGTAATGCTTGTTAAATACCATGTCACTCAGCATATTTAGTCTCCTACTTTTGGCAAAACAGGGTGATGCAACTTTGTCCCCTTGTTGAAAAATGACCAGCGAGTTCCAAGGAGACACCAGAATTACAGAAGAATTTGAGGAGTTTATTAAGCCTGCTCAAATCATGCAGCCCCAAGGGGTCGGTGTTCAGGGTTTATAAAGGCAAAAGCCACAGGATTCAGTTAGGGAAGTTTTAGTAAGTGCGAAAAGCCATTTCACAGAAGCAGAAATTGTGGTTAGTTCATCAAATAGTTCCTTTTGCAGAGTTTTCTGACTGTTGCTGACAGTTCGACTTGAGGTCTAGCTCAGTTTGCAAGTCTGCACTGACAAAAATACAAGAAATTGCAAAATGGTGATTACAGAAGGCATACAAAATGGCATTTGCTTCTGCTAACAGTTTTACAGTTTCTTGGCACCTTGTCACACCCTCCCCATTTACTTCCGTCTCTGCCCTAAGGCATAATTGCTGTCATTCATTCAGCAGTTCAGCAGGAGTTACTAGCACCTATGTGCTGTGGTGTGAGAGGCAGGCACTCGTCTGAGCACCAAGGAGCAGCAGTGAACCAAGTAGGCAGGATTTCGATTCTCGTGGGACTACATTCTGTTGGGAAGAGACACACACACCACAGATGGGCTTCCAGTCTGGTGGGGGAGGCACCAGCAGCACAGATGGGCTTCCAGTCTGGTGGAGGAGGCACCAGCAGCACAGATGGCGCTTCCAGTCTGGTGGGGGAGGAGCACACAGCACAGATGGCGCTTCCAGTCTGGTGGGGAGGAGCACGCAGCACAGATGGCGCTTCCAGTCTGGTGGGGGAGGAGCACTCGGCACAGATGGCGCTTCCAGTCTGGTGGGGAGGAGCACGCGGCACAGATGGCGCTTCCAGTCTGGTGGGGGAGGCGCCCGCAGCACAGATGGCGCTTCCAGTCTGGTGGGGAGGAGCACACAGCACAGATGGCGCTTCCAGTCTGGTGGGGGAGGAGCACGCAGCACAGATGGCGCTTCCAGTCTGGTGGGGAGGAGCACGCAGCACAGATGGCGCTTCCAGTCTGGTGGGGAGGAGCACGCAGCACAGATGGCGCTTCCAGTCTGGTGGGGGAGGAGCACACAGCACAGATGGCGCTTCCAGTCTGGTGGGGGAGGCAGCCGCAGCACAGATGGCGCTTCCAGTCTGGTGGAGGAGGCGCCGGCAGCACAGATGGCGCTTCAAGTCTGGTGGGGGAGGCGCACAGAGTGATGGAAAGAGAAAAGGGGAAGGGTGATGCTCTTGTAAGTTTTGGGTGGCCAGGAAAGGCTTCTTTGATGAGGGGAAGTGTGAGAAGGGCCCAGAGTGAAGTGAAGTGAGCAAGCTTACGGATAGCCCTGAAAAGAGTATGTGAGGCAGAAGGGATCACAAGCGCATGGTCCTGAGGAGATAGGACTGTGTTGGGGTCACCTTGGGGAGATAGGAGCCGAAGTATTTGATAGGATTGGCAGGAGGCAGGAGAGTGGAAAGGGTGAACAGAGTCATGGGAGAGTAGATCATATAGGGCTCTCTCTGGCCCTGTAAAGGCCTTGGATTTAATTCTGAATGGGGTAGGGGGGAGCAATCTGAAGATTTTGAGGAACAGAGGGATGCAACTTAACTTATGTAATGTCACCTCAGATCTCTCATGAACTTAAAGGAATTGAACCAACAAACTCAGCTGTAGAAGGGAAATCACTTGCATTTTAACAGAAGGGCACCTAATTATTTTATGGGTAAGGCTCATAAGCAAAAGGAAAGGAATGAAGTATAAGTGAAATTAAGTGACTCCAAAGGCCTCTTGCTTCTTTCTCATGACAGATATGTAAATGGTGAGCCACTTGGAATACAGCCAAGCCCAGTGAGCTCGCTGTACTCTCCGAGGCACTTGTGCGTTTGGTGCTGATGAGAACCTTGGTTGTAGCTCTGTATGTAAGAGTGTGTTCCCTTCTCTCTGAGGATTGTAAAAGTGTCAGGAGCATCCCGTTGGTGTTGAAGTAATGAGCAAGTGAGGGTAAAGGGAAGTATGAGGACTGTGGAGCTCCGAGGCCACCCAGGCAGCTGGAAATTTCTTCTAAGCCTTCCCTCTCTTCCTCCACCCCCACTAACCAGCATGTGGACAGAGGGCAGTGCCTTGCCTACCTCAAGCCTGGAAAGTGCCAGATGTCAGGCCTGTACACCTGAGTCTCACCAGCAGAGATGGCTGCGGTCCCAGCCAGCTTTGCAAGAACTTCAGTCAGAAATGATGATGTTAGAATTCATTCTACAGGGAGCTGCTGCTTTTCTTAGAAGGTGTAAAAAAAGAAAGATATGAGTAAGGTGGAATCTTAAAAGAAGGAAGAACAGAAATTGTCTTCAGCAACAGAACCCATCACGTCCAACAAAATCTGACTCAGGAGTATGTGAGGATAGGGTGACTCTCCCTTTCTCTCACTCTCTTGCCTTCTCTCGCCCTCCCTCTCCCTTCTCCTCCCCTTGTTCCCCTTCTCCCTTCTTCCTCCCCATCTCCCCCTCCGTGTGTGTGTGTGTGTGTGTGTGTGTGTGTGTGTGTGTGTGAAAGAGAGAGAGAGAGAGAGAGAGGTGCAAAAGAAGTGGGAGATGCCCTTGGACAGAAAGCCCATTCATAGTCTGGTTCATACTAGTGATAAAACTTAGAGACCAGCTTTAAGATGTAATTGTATTGCTTTAAAGCATTTGAAATAACCTAACTATAGTATTTGAAATAAAAGGTGACTTTCTCAAGACTTACTTGAAACTGGGGACAAAGTCACTCAAATGCTCACAGCTTCCTAAGACTCCAGGCAAGACGAGAAGTTAGGTGCCAGGTTCCTCAGGTGTGTTGCCCATTAGTTAATTCCAACAAACATTTACAGAGCACTTCCTGGCAGGCACTGTCCTTGGTACTGGGGGTACCGGTTAACTGGCTCCACATAGAGATTATGTGCTGCTGGGAGAACAGGCAATAAACAGGAAAACAGAGAAGGTAACTTCAGAGCAGCCAGTCTGTGAAGGAAAGGATGTGAGGCAATGTGCTGGAACCTGAGAGGATGGCCAGGGAGGGCAGCATCTTGGGGCTCTGGGGCAGTTTTTAAAGCACAAGGGAGATACAAAGACTTTGAGGCAGATAGTGTTTTTATGGAGCAAAAGGAAGGCCAGCTGATACCACTCTTTGCTGTGGCAGAGAAGCATAGTCTCCTTGAATCACTCTTTCTTCATATGATTGTGGTTCCAGAAACTTGTATACAGGCAGCAGGCATGATCATGGGCCTGGGGGGCCTGTTCCACTTCCCCTCAGCCAGGATGCAAAGATTTCTGATCAGAGCATGGGGTCCCTTGAGACTTGGAGACTGTCCTCCTGTCATCTCCCCTCAATAACCCAAATATGAGGATGAGAGCTGCCTGAATTTTCCTGTTGCTGTGGAATTGTGTGCCAACAGCTACAGGGTTTCTTCCCGTAGCTTTCCTGACCTGTTGCTGCTTTTCTATTGATTTCTTTCCTCCGGTTTGTTTGTGTTTCTGCCATGCTGTCTGTCCACGAGCTGCCTCTCTGAGTGAAGCCAATTGTTTCACCATTATAATGGGTCACTACTTCGACAGCTGTACACGCAGGTGGTTAGGAGGAAGCTTAGTCTTTTAAGTTAGTAGTTTTGTTGTGATGACCAGCCCCTCTTTAGACAGTTCTCTGCTTCCTGTTAAAGAAGGCAGAGGCCGCAGCCATGAGAGGACACCAGTGGGGGCATTTGGAAGGAATTTAGGCTGACACTAAGAACAGTTTCACTTGAAAGAAAAGGATGAACACCAGAGGTTAAACCAAGGAGGCAGTGGCATTTCCCCCCTCCCATTCCACCCTTAGAACCTTCACCCACATAGAGTGGTCTCTGAAGCCCAGAGCACAGTGAAGATCCCCGAGGACCAAGAAGGACCATCTGTTACTTCTCAGTCTCCAGCCGGTCCCTGGAGCTACCTAGCATCTGGGATTGCTTCCCTGCTGCTCCCTGATCCCGCTTATCAGAGCCCACTTACTTAGGCTGGACCCCTGCCTACCTGCCTGCCTTCCATCACCCCCTCCACTGCAACCCCAGCTCCTTGTGACACCAGCCTGGAGGGGCTCAGTTTGTATAGAATGCAGTTGAATTTGTAGTGAGGGAGATGTCAGGTACGAATTCACAAAAATTCTTGAAAGTGTGTTCATGGTTCTTGCCTTTAAGGAGTTTACATTCTAGTGCTCATGAGGACAGGAATGATGATAGCATTTTTTGATAGGTGCTCAGAGAATGATTCAGACAGACTGGAGGGCAGGTGTGTGTGTATATGGGCTGTGTATATAAAAAGTATTACTAGATGGTGGTGTCTTGGCCAAGCAGGTTGATGTCAGGGTAGACTTTCTTGATCTCTTGGGTGTTTTTTTTCAGTTGTAGATTTCTGTCATTATTAAAGAAACAAGCCTTAACAAGGCATTTAAAGCACCCGTGCTGCTTTAAATGCCAAAAGAGATGGAGAATGAAGTTGAGATTTATGGGCATTGAAAGCCTCATAACATGTACACTACAAAAATACTTCTGGCTGATGTAACAGCAGGATGCCCAGCACTGGGGAAGGAGGGCTGGACCACGGAACCTGGGTTCTAGTCTCAGACATCCAGCCACAGGCTTACTGGGTGACCTGGCCCTCTACCTCCTGGGTGCCCCTGCTTCCTTACTCTGCAGTAATAGCCTCAGCCACATGTGTGCATGCACACGTGCCCATGATTTCGAAGGTGACTCCAATATTGGGAGAGATCTGCTAACAGGAGGGAACCCTGCTTGGGTGGAGGTCTTCTCTTTGTCATTTACTAACTCTCATTTTGTCCAGAATTGAGCGGAGAAATAGCCCCACAAAGATGTTCACATCCTATCCCTGGAACCCATGAATATGTTACCTTACATAGTAAAAGCAACTTTGTAGGTGTGATTGTTCAGGATCTTGAGAGAGACGGTATCCTGCATTTTTTAAGTGGGTCCACCCAATCCTTTTAAGAAGGTCAGAGCAAGAGAAGATGTGATGTTGGAAGCAGGGGTCTGAGTAATGTGGCCACAAGCCAGAGAGTACAGACAGCCTGTAGAAGCTGGAAAAGTCAGGAGACATTCTCTCTCAGTCTCTGGAAGGAACCTTAGTTTTATCCCATGGGACCCATGCTGACATCCAACCTCCGGAACTATAAAATACATTTGTGTTGTTTTAAGCTACTGCATTTCTAATAATTTATTATAGCAACAATAGGGAACTAATGTCACTTATTCATCTAGATTTTAGTTGCCTCAACTCTAAAATAGGACCAAAAAGTGTTTTCTGCCTGAAAGCTGAGGATTGGACCATGTGATTTTTTTCAAGTTCCTTCCAGTTCTGAGGTTCATGAATTGAGAGAGTAAACCTAAAATTAGTGCATTGCTAAGTTCAAAAGGAGAGGGAAGGAATGAACCATTATTGAATACCTATGTGTTATATGTTTTCCATGGTCACATCATTTAATTCTTATAACCATCTGAGAAACATTTTAGAATTCTTTTCCTCTTTCAACAATTATTTGAGTGCCTATGGTATGCCAGGCACTGTTGTAGGTGCTGGGAAGGCAGCAGTGAACAACCGGACAAAAATCTCCCTTCTTGAGTAGTGTACTCTTTAGGGAGGCAGATGATGATAAGCCTTAAATATAATAGCCAAGAAAGTTGTAAATGATGTTGGAAGATGATTCTCGGTACGGGAAAATAATAGAGCAGGTTTGGGGGGTGACCATGCCTGTGTGAGAAAGGACAGAATGAAGGGGAGCTCAGAGGGCTAAGCTTTGTCAGCTCCAGGGAGGGGTGGAGTGGGGACCCACCTGGATCTGTTGGGATCCAGAGGCCCAGTGTGCTCTTCCTCTCAGGCCAGGAGAAGGCTCTGTTCCACTTTGCTAATTTGGATCCCCCCACTTTTCTGAGGGAGAGGAGTCTCCCTTGCCAGCTGTTGCTAAAGGAAGTTGTTGTCATTCTGGATAGTATCGTCTCCTTCCCATCTTGTCGATAGAAAATGCCAGAAAGGTAAGGCTGGCTCCCATGCTGGTGATGAGCCAAGGGCTGCAGGTAGCCCAGCAGGCTTGACCTGATGGGATACGATGCACACAGGCCACTGTTTCTGTTCCCTCTAAGAGAGAAGGGACCCGGCATCCCATCTCAGCCAAGGCGGGAGAGCGAGGCTGTGATTCGGTGCAAAATGATGTTCAGTAAACAACAGTTACAATATTTCTTTAGCATGGCCTTTTTCTGGCTGTTGGATATTTACCTTTTTTTTTTTTTAATTTTTTATTTGGGGATACGTTTTTCTAGGGAACTGTCGGGTCTTTAGAGGGAAACTCTGGAGTTACTCCTTCGAGCTCTTCTCTCTGTTAGCTGCACTTCTCAGTCTGTTCTGATTGGAAACTGAAAGGTGTATGTCAGGAAGACGTGTGGAAGTACAGTGGGCGGCGGGGTGAAAGGTCTCGGTATTAAACACAGACAAGTCATCAGTAACTGTAAGCTGTCACAGGCAAATCAAACAGTGGCGTTTAGAGATTGTTATGAAGTACCTTCTGTTGAAGGGTGTTTGAGGAAAAGCCTTGCCTTTTGGTTCTTGGTGTGAGGCTCCCTTTCCCTTTTATTTCCTCTTACTGCTACTTCTACACAAAGCCAGAGGAAAAGCTGGCTTACTTCAGAGTAGTTATGGGGCCAACCCCTGGGGCCCAGCTGCTGTGAAAGGAATTGAAGTTCTGGTTAGTCAGTGAGCTCGGGGGCACACTTGGTGGAGAGGGATGTCCTCGGGCCTGGGTGTCGAGAGACTGGGTCTTGGTGTAATTCTGCAACTGACTGACATCCGTGTCATCTTGGGAGACCTTTCTGGGCCCCGGGACAGCTGAGAAATTTGATGCCATTAGAAAATGTTTTTGAGAGCACTAGACAATTAGCCAATCATAGAAATAAAGTTTTAGGTGGCCAAATTTGGATATGTTATCAGTGTGCTTTTTTTTTTTTTTTAAGACCACAGGTATGTTTCTGGTAAAAAGCTGTATGTAAATGGAATTTTAAGTAGTTTTCCAATGGAAGGAATGTTTTACTTTTTTATGTATTAGATTCTCCTGAAGGGGCAGCTCTGCCTGCACTTTTTTCACCCTAGCTTAAAAATGTTTTAAAGTAAAACGTATTCATTTCAGAACATACAGGAAACATAGATTAACCCAAACACAATAATATATATATATATTTTTAAAAAGGGTATTTAAATAGATGCTTTTGCAACTGAACATCTGTTGTGGATGTCTTGTGGCATGTCGTGTGATCTTCTGTACCTGTCCTTGCTGACGGTGTCATGTCTCATTAAAGTGATTGTTCCTTTTCACCCGTGTTTGGTTGTTGGAAATGTAGGTTATCACCCTCTTCTCACCACTGTAAATCACATCGCATTTGAATGTCGTGGTGGTTGAATCACCGTACACAGCCGCGACTGTTCCCTTAGAATCGGTTTTTAGACATGAAATTGCTGAAGAGTATACAGGATTTTATGACTTTCGATGGGAGTTGCACAGTACTTTGTTGTTGAGTTTTCAAAGGGATAAAAACAGAAATTTTGAGGTGGAAATTATTGAATGTTCAAGAGCCCAGTCAGATACATGTTACTTCACATTTCCAGGCCTTAGTTTCCTTGTTTATTAAATGGGCGTTATAGTATCCTTAAACTAAATATGAACATTCATTGAATCACATAAGTAAAACACCAGGTTGCATATGAGTTCTTTATGTGGAAGTTACTGATTTCTACCCAAACCTCTCCTTATTTGCCAGAGAACATGGGCTCTTAAGCAGTCTCCCGTCCAGCCAGGCTTCCCACGTGGTCACTGGAGGCACGGGAGAGGTCCACCCATCTTGGTGGATTGTAACCAGGGTAGAGATATCTGTTCTAATTCTGAGAACCTGCCTTCATACATTTAAATATTCAGACAAACTAATCAGGCTGACATTTCTCATGCTTATTTGCAGCTGATGAAGCAATCTATTTGGTTGTTTTGGAGTTACTCAGGCGTGGAAGAAATTGGTTTCTCAACCTTGAGAAATTCCGCAGATACTGAGGTCCTACTGATAGGCACCAGAGCTGCTTGGTGAAATCAGAAACAAAGGGACCGGGGTGGCTCTTGGCCAGAACCCTGATCCTTGGAAAGAGTGGTGATGCTAAACCTAGGACTTGACCTAAGCTCCAGCCCTGCATTTAGCCTGTGTCATAAAGTTCTTCCTTATCTCATCTTGCGGGGAGCTGAGCTTCTCACTGAGAAAGCAGATCTTTTGTTTCCTTTTTTTATGTTTCCTCATGGGTCCGTAGGGATGAGACATTTGCTGATTTGGCTTCTCTTTTTCTGGAGTGAGAGACCCAGAGGTTCTACCTAGCTGCTTCCTGTTAAAACCCCACCAGTCCAGCATTTGGTCTGTTACTAAGGGTCATGGGGTCGGGGAGCCAAAGCTGGGTTTGGGGCCTTCAGATTCCAGAGCGTGTAATGCCTTCTTTACCAATCTTACAACCTGTGAGACAAGGATAGACAGGAAGACTGAGGTCCTGAAGGATAAAGTGACCAAAGACATGCAGCTAGGAAATATCGGCGCTGGGTTTGGTACGGTTCCATTGCTGTGGTTCCAGTGGTGCTTTGAACCACTACACAGTAATCACATTTCAATGAATATCTGCTCATAGAATGTTTTTGGTGCCTAGCTACACCACGGGATTGATTCATCATCCACTCTCCGGTTACACAGTTGTTGTATGGGAGTATGCAAAGACAAATAGGTGTTTTTGTTCTTAAGGAAAGTTTATATCATAACAATAGTAGAAGCAGCAAAATAACTATACATTATTGTATGACAATATCTCACCTGTTTGGTATATAGCTCTAAATCCCAAAAGGATTTTGTTCTGCATGGTCAAAATAGGTGATCCTTATATAACAGCCACACATACATCCTTGATGTCCACCCCCACCCCCGCTCTCACTTAGCGTCTGTGTTGATTTTTTCCTTTATTAGTAGACCGAACATGTGGGTTCTGTAATTCCACAGTGCGCGGTGAGTTCGTGGCGGGAGAGAAGCCATCTTGGGCATTGTATGGCCAGTTGTTGCTGCCAGGCACGTGCAGGTTCCCATTAGACTCGGACAGACAGTAAAGAAGCAGGGGAGCCAAGAAATGGTGGGCCATTCTTTCATTAAAGTCTTGCATGGGCTGATGAGAAACACACAGGGAAAACACTTCCCTCTTTATTCAGAGCTCACAAAGCCCTGACACAATATCCGGTTCCACATCCGGGAGAATCTTCTCCGGTTCCTCCTACAGTCAAAGGTCCCACCGGTCTCAGTGGAGCTTGCAAAAGCCCCTCACCTCTCTCTCTGCAAACACTGGCTTCTCTCTTTCCCTGCCATCTTGGCTTCTCATTCTTCAGCACTCTGCCTTCTTCTCTCCGCTCTCACTCTGCAAAAAATGGCTTCTCTCCCCTTCTCCTTCTCTCCTTTTAAAACTTTTCTGGTGAGAAAACCTCTCCTCTAGCGAACATTAGCAAGACAATGGTCCTTCCCAAGCAGGAAGGTAATTTGCAAGTTCACAGGTCACACACCTGGCGTTGCCTAGCTCCATTTTTAACAATAAAAGTTAGCAAACTCAAAAATCACAAATTTAACAATCTCATTTGCCCAACAGGCATGTACCGCATTGTGACTTCCTGTCCCCCCTTTTAGGGCATGCATTCTTGTCATGAATATAAGTCCTCTGCCCCCACCGCCCACTTCAGAAATGCTGACACTGCTTTCCAGAGTGACATTTGTACCCACTGCCCCTCCCTCATCTTCTTGAGGCTCATTAGGGTGCAAAGAGGTTGGTGATTTTTTCTCTGAATATCCCATCAGCAAAGGTTTGACCACTTTTCTTTCTGCCATTATGTATTAAGGTTTTACACTTTAAAATATGAAATTAAATTCTAATACTAAATAGGTTCCTTTCATCTATACCCACTGCTGTGACCCTATCCACTCTACCAAGATATGTCTCTCTCTGGAATATTCCCCCTGCTTAAGAACCACTGGTGTAGTAGCAGGGGAGAAGGCAGGAGACTGATTAAAATATGCCCTAGGATTCTAAAAATAGCCGGGATGATTTTGAGTCAGGGAAAGAGCCCTGCAAAACTCTGTTGTCCCTAAGGAAACCCTTGTAGCTCAGTCACTGGTTTTCCTGACTCCATATAGGAAACATTATGTTGTTAGTAAAGATGATGATGATATATGTGCTGAGCATTGTGGGGGGCACTTTTCATGCTCATTTAATCCTCTCAGTGACTCCCGTTATAGGTATTTCATCCTCACTTAGATATGCAAGACCCCGCTCATGGAGGTAAGCTGTTTCAGTGCTCCACAACTAGGTAGTGGATATGGGGGTCTACTTGCACCACCCAAGACCAGAGAGAGGCATGTGCTTGTGACCAGGACGCCCTGCTGCAGCTTTCACAGCATCTGTGTAAAGTCATGCGTGCTGTCGTCCCCTACTACTTCTGGGTCACAAAGCTTGACTGAATTGTGCTGTGTGGTCTTCACTGTTACACACCCTTTCTGGAATCAAGCTTAGGGGTAAGTGGATATGTGGAGTCTCATTCATTAGGTGGTAAGCTGTTTGTTGTCAGAGCTGATGATTTTTATCTGTGTAGAGCAGTTAATAGAAATTAATCTAACCTTTTTTTTCCTTTGCTAAGCGTCACATCCTCTGCCAGTTGCTCAGAACGACCATGTAAGCTAGAGCCTGTTCTCTGTTTCTGCAGTCTCTTCCACTTGTAGAACTCTCATTGACTGGGTAGCTGGTGCAGTTCTGACAAGCTGTTTCCCACAAGGTAACTGATTGTCCCTTTGGACAGTGAGGTGCAGCATGTTGTGTCACATGCTGTGCACATGTCGCAGGTAGGCTTCTAGAGCCTAGTGGCTAGGAGGGCTGGCAATGAAACTGTGTTCTTCATTGTGGTTTTGCTGCTGGGATTTTTTGAGAGCCCTGGACTAACACATGGAACAGATGCCCCCTCCCTTGAGAAATGGTTCTAGATAACTTTATGAACTTGAGCCAGTCCCCTAAACTCTTTTCAGTAGAAGTGGTGCTCATGTTTGCTCTGAAAGGAAGTAGAGCAGGAGTAGTTGGAAGTATGGACTTCAAGACTTGAAAGTGATTGGATACTGCTGAGTTTGAGTCCCAGCTCTGATATTACTGTGAGACATTGAGCACATGTTTTTACTTTCCTGTGCCTTAGATTCATTGTCCGTAAAATCAGAGAGGATAATAAACCTACCCCATGGGGTTGTTGTGAGGATTCAGTGACTGACTCTACTTTAAGCATCAGAACACTTTCTGAGACATAGTTTATGGTAGATGCTACCATGTTGTTATATCATTTGATTGGCCAAGTTAAATGAGAATGCTCTGTAAATTACAAAATACCATTTAAATACTGTGACAAAAGATGAAGAAATGGAATGTTTTAGCATAAACTATACCTGATAACCCCAATCCATGCTGTGGCAATAAAATTGGCTAATTGGAGATGATGGAGAACCTATGGACATGACAGGGCTCTTTGGAGTGGTGATGCCATAACTTGGCTATGTATTAAAATCCCCAAGAACGTCAAAAATACATAGCCATTGGTACTTTTCCAAACCAGTATAAGCAGAATTTTATAGAGCAGAGAGAAGGGTAGACCCAGGAAGTGTTTGCCATTGTTATTATTTTATAAAAAGATCTCCAGGTAATCCTGGTGCAGCTGATCTGTTTGGAAGCCTCTGCCTTGCTGGTCTGATAGAATTAGTTGTTTTTTATTCAATAGGGTGCAAGAGTGGAGGCCCTGACAGCAGGTATCCACAGATAGATGCATTTTCATTAGGTAATGTGGGAGAGGCTCTACAGGGCGATTTGTCTGAAATAAAATCTAGACACATGTAGAGACACCTGAAACCTGGGGCTGAGTCGGGTTCTATTTCTTATTGAGTTCAGTTTTTACTGGCTGACTGGCTCCCTTGCCGTAGGGTAAAGTGTTCATGGAGACTGCTAACTGGGTGAGGAGTGGGAAGTGAGTGTAATTGAAAGGGATTTGGAACTGGGCAGTTTTGGGATCCTGGTCTGTAGTTGGCATACTGAACTCTCACATTTCAACTTGTGATGAAATGTCTCTGTGGGTTAGGATTTTGCAGAAGTGGGAGTTTCAGGCGGAGGGAACAGTGCAGAAGATTTAGGCAGCAGACAGTAGGATGACTGGCTGGCAGACGGGGAGGAGAGCTTAATGTAGAGTCCTTCCAAACTCGTTAGTATGGGAGCAAGGGACAAGCTGCTGCCCTGTGCTAAATCAATAAAAGGGCTGGCATTTCCTTGAGGAGGTGGGGATGTTTACAGATGGAGGGCTTTTTGAAGGGTCACTGAGCAGTTCCTCACCCTGCTACTCAGCGCTTCTTCCTATAGCTAAAAAGTCTTTAAAAGCCGTTTAATGAAGAAATCACATAAGCTAAGTGAGATGCCAGGACAGGTCAGCGATAACCCTTGGAACAGCATCTAACAGCTGACTGGTTTTGCTGGTCCTGGCTCTGAAATGGGGATGTCTATCCTTACTTTACAGAGCTGCCATAGCGTTGGCTGAAATGCTTGATATGACTGGTGGCTTCACTGTAGAGTGCCATCCACAGATTGTGGCAGCATCGCCTGTGATGTGATGAAGCATGCCCCTTGGTATTGGGAGGAGGGAGTGGGCTGTACTCCTGGGTAAAGGTGGGGGTACTTGCTTCCTGGGTTACAATGCCAAATCTAAAGACTTGCAAACATTTAGTCCCACCTTCATTTCCTGGTCTGAAATGTAGGAGTGTGAGCCTTCCTAAGATCTGCCGTAGGGCAGAGCACTGTGCCAGCTCCTAGTGGTGATGGCTGGGATGGTTTCTCGCTGTGGGCTTTTGTGGTTAGACCTCTGTTATGCCCAGTAGCCTGAGCTTTGCTATGATTCCGTTTCTTCTCCTCTATGCTATTACTCTATATAAACAAGAATGACATCATTAAAGAGGTAACCCTCGCCTGACCAGGCAGTGGCACAGTGGATATTGCATCAGTCTGGGATACCGAGGACCCAGGTTCGTAACTCCAAGGTCAATGGCTTGAGCAAGGGGTCACTGGCTTGGCTGGAACCCCCAAGTCAAGGAACATAGGAGAAAACAATCAGTGAACAACTAAGGTGCCACAACTATGAGATGATGCTTCTCATCTCTCTTCCTTCCTGTCTGTCTGTCCCTGCTGTCCTTCCATTTTTCTCTCCCTTTCTCCCCCCCTTCTCTCTCTCTCGCTAAAAATAAATAGGTAACCCAATCCACTTAACTAACTAAAAACACCCCCAAAACAACAGGTTATTCAATTTTGACACTATACTGTTAGAAATAAATAACATGTAATATTCCACACAGCAGCTGTCAAGGTAAGAACCACGACTCCAGGTAGGGAGATTCTTCTAGACATCAGGAGCTACCATACACTTGAGGTTACCATGGAGTGCTTCTCATGTGTTTGGCACTATGAAAGTTTTAGGGGAGACAGATACACTGTAAGTGGTCATGTGTCCAAATGAATGGTAGGCTCCTAGGTACTGTAGGAGTTGTTCAGAGAGAGTAGGGACTCTGATTGAAGCAGTCTACTTGATCAGCACACTGCAGACAGGTAGCTAGCTGGCTACTGTTGATGAATCAGAGGAATGACCACTGTGCAGAGCATTTTACATATTAAATTTCCTACAGGGATCATGAGCTCTAATGCCTTCAGGAGCCAGACAGGTAACCAAAACTAGAGAAGCAGTTGGAATGGTAGTGATTGTGGCACCCTAAAACATGGCAATGCAAAATTTAAAACAGAAGCATAGCACACTACTTCAAAGAACGTTGACAAGTATGATCTCATTTAATGGTCACAGAGTCCTGATGAGGCAGGACTGTTCTCTTCCAAAGGTAAGAAACTATCAAATACAATCAAAAGCACAGGTAGCCTTTATGTGACCTGGAATCTGCAGTGCTGATTTCCAGAGTTGTGCCTGGGAACCCCCAGAGCCTGGGCCCGCCAGACTGAGCCACTTGGGAAGAAGGTATTGTGCTCTCCTAATGTGTCTGCCCTCTCCCGAGAGCTGCTGCAATCCTTCTCTGAGCACAGCTCTGGGGAGGCGGGCCCTGGCCTGTTTGTTTCTACTCTTACCCAGGTTTTTAAATGGACTCAGGAGGAAACGGGTGGGAGACACCAGCAGTCCTGCGTAGGAGCTGGAGAAAGCCATCAACCCAGTCAGTATTCAGTTCTTTTTGGACCTAATAATGGGGCCCAAAGTGCTGAAATCAGCTTTGTTACAATATCTAATTGGTTGACTTGAGATTTCCCAACTCTCTCTTCCTTTTTATCTTTTAATCATCTTAGTCATTTTTTACTGAAAGGAAAAGTAGAAAGAAAGGAGATTGAGAAATACAGTTGGGGTTACTTGAACCTGAAGTGAATGAAGTGCCAGAGCCGGGTTTGCCTGCAGGAGGGAAGGTGTCCGTACAATTAATGTGAGCAGACTCTCTCACTTCCAACACCTCTGGTTACAGCACATGTGACAGCCTGAATTACCTTCAGTTATGGTGAAACTATATTTAACTGCATTATTGCCCGTACACCTTGGTGGGAGCTGGCTTCTTTGAGATTCTTGACCGTGGAAGAAACAGACAGGAGGGAAGACTTGGAAACAGCACGTGCCTAGGATCTGGGTGTAGGGCACAGCACCTGCCAGGGACGGTGGACTTTCTGTACTGTCACCATCACCGGAGGTTATGTATCATTTGGGGTCTGATTCCTGTAAGTGCTGCTTGAGGGCAGCAGGAACAGTTACCCACATTAGTGAGGTAAAATTTACACATGATAAAATGTTCATCTTAATGTGTACAGGTTGGCAGTCTGACCTGTGGTGGCACAGTTGATAAGGCACCAACCTGGAATGCTGATGTCACCGGTTCGAAATCCTGGGCTTTCCTGGTCTAGGCACATATGGGAGTTGATGCTTCCTGCTCCTTCCCCCTTCTCTCTCCCTCTCTCTCTTCTCTCCAAAATGAATAAATAAAATGAAAAGAAAATAAACTTGTATAAAGTGTACAGATTGGCTTCTTGATAGATGTATCCACCTCTGTAGTCACCACCCCGGTGAAGATACACAATGTTTTTATCACCCCCTGAAGTCCCCTTGTGACTTGTGTAGTCCCACCAGCAGTTCTTGACCCAAGGCAAGCACTTATCCGCTTTTACTATTCTAGATTAGATTCAACTTTCCTAGAGCTTCATAGAAACGGAATGATATGGAATGTGCTCTTGTGTATCAAAGGCTTGTCCTTTTCATTGCTGGGTGATATTCTATTATGTGGCCATACCACAGTTTATCCACTTACCTGCTGCTGTTGGGCATGTGGGGCCAAATGTTGGCAAAATTGTTTTGACTATTACAATAAGTAGCCATGTTTTGGCTATTACAAACAAAGCTGCAAGTCTTTGTGTGGATATATGTTTTTATTACTCTTGGGAAAACAATAACGAAGACTAGAATTGTTGGGTAATATGGTGTGGTAGGTGGGATTTGGGCCTCCATGATCTTTGTCCCTCACCCCAGTGATAGATCTGAGTATGTCATGTGATGCAGCAAAAGAGACAGGGCAGATGGAATTAAGATTGCTAATTAACTGACAATATAGGGAGATGATCCTGAGTTAAGTGGATGGGCCCAGTGTAACCCCATGGAAGTGTCAGGAAAGGAGGCCGGAAGAGCCAGTTAGAGCGATGTGGTAGAAGGAGAGGTCTGAGAGACTCAGATTGAGGAGGTCTTAACCTGTCATTGCTGGTTTTGAAAATGGAAAAAGGAGGCCATGTGCCAGGCAATGGAGATAGCTTCTGGAATATGCAAATGCTCCCCCTACTGACTGCCAGTGAGGAAAGACGGGCTTCTGTTCTATAACTGTTCATAGCTGAATTCCACCCACCACCTGAATGAACCTAGAAGCATATCCTCCCCCAGAACCTGTGGATAGGAGCCCAGGCTGCCTGTCACTCTGATTTTGGGACCCAGAGGAGAGAAATCAAGCAAACTTACTGGACTTCTGACCTACTATTTTCAAAGTGAGATAATAAACTTGTGTTATTTTAAGCCACTAAATTTGTGGTAATTTGTTACAGCAGCAATAGAAAATGAATATGTATGCTAAGTGTTTAACTTTATAAGAAACTGCCAAACTGTCTTCCAGATTGGTTGTATAATTTCCGTTGCCGTCAGTAACATATCTTGAGTTCTAGTATCTCCATATTCTCACCAACACTGTTGTTAGTCTTTTTTATTCCATAAGTAGTATGTTATTATGGCTTTAATTTATATCTCATTTGTAGATATTCTGTTGTGATGTCCCTGTTTACATCTTTTGTGCATATTTTATTGGGCTGTTTGTCATCTTATTGAGTTGTAAGAGATCTTTATATACTCTAGATACCAGTTCTTGTAAGACAAACGCATTGTGAAATTTTTTTTTTTTAACAGTATATGGCTTGCCTTTTCATGTCCTAAATGGTGTTTCTGGAAGAACAGGTTTTGATGAAGTCAATTTTTATTAACCTTATCTTTTATGGTTCATTCTAAATCCTGAGAAAATTTTTGCTTACCCATAATTTAAAATGTTTTCTCATATTTCTTTTCTTCTAGAAGTTTTATAGTTTTAGCTCTTAAATTTAGGACAGTGATCCATTTTGAAGTAATCTTATATATAATATAATATGATGTGAAATAAGGATTGAAGTTTTTTTTCTTTTTTTACATGAATATCCAGTTGCTACAACACCATTAGCTGAACAAGCTATTCTTTGTTGAATTACGTTGGACACTTTGTCAAATCAATTGACTATATATATGTGGGTTTATTTTTGGACTTCTTATTTTCCATTGGTCTATATGTCTATGTAAATTCCACCCTATTTTGATTACTGAAACTTTATAGTATGTCTGGAAACCAAGTAGTGTAAGCTCTTTAATTTTATACTTGTCCTTTGTATGTTCATATACATTTAATAATAAGCTTGTAAATTTCTGTCAAAAAAACCTTGTTCGGATTTTGACTGGGATTGCATTGACTCTATAGATCAATGCAGGGAAATTTGGGGTGGGATCAGAAAAATATTTAAAAAATTAATGGTTAAAAATGTTGGATTTGACAATCATAACCCTCATATCTAAGAAGCTCACTAAATCCAAAGAAGAATAAACAACAACAAAAAAACCCCACATTATAATTAAATATCTAAAAACTTAAAGAGAAAAATCTTTATAAACAGAGGAAAAAGTCACTTATATGCACAGATTCAAAGAAAAGTTTCTATCAGAAACAATACAAGTCAGAGACAAATAACATCTTTAAAATGCTACAAAGAAAGCTCTCAACCTAAAATTCAATGTCCAATGAAATTACCTTCCTAAATGATGGTAAGATAAAGAGATGGTCAGATAAAAGTCAGGGGATTCATTACCAGCAGAAATGCATGGCAAAAATGTGAGTCTTCATGTGGAAGGAAAATGACATTAAGTGTACACTTGGATCCACACAAAGAAATAAAGAGCCCTGGAAATGGTAAACATGTGTTAAATATATTTAACACATACTCCATAAATACGTGGAAGAGATACAAGGTAGATATAGCTAATATGGCAAAAGTAGAGATAAGGTGGAATGCTAAAGAATACTCAGTTGTACCAAAAAGGGTAGAAAGAAAACAACTATAAATAGACAAATGGAAAACACATAGCAAGATGACAGAAAAAACTAAAACCAAAACAGAAATGGTCCAAACACTTCATTCAACTAAAGGGCAGAGTTGCACTTGTTGCTGAGAGGCATTCACTCTGCAATGGGCATAGTCCGTTCCTTACCCTGCTCGGCTGCCGTAGGCAGCCATCTCACACCTGAACTTCTCTTGTGCAACAGCCACTGTTTCTACTGAGCAAGGTACAGCTGACTTTATTACAGGTGAAGTTCTCACCTGTTCCCCAAATGAGGAGCCTCACGGTCCCAAACTGTTGTGTTTCCCTCTGGCTTCTATTATTTGCTTCTCAAATTCAGTCCGAGTCCCACTGATTATTCCATTACCTAAAGACAACATTGTACTTTTAACAAGTTAACTTCTAACAATTTGTATAAATAAAAATGGGAGGGAGAGAGAAGAATAAAATTATTACTATATACATATAAAAATAAACAGGGGCCTTGGCCAGTGGCTCAGTGGATTGAGCATCCACTGGCATATAGAAATCCTGGGTTGGATTCTTTGTCAGGGCACACAAGAAAAGTGACCATCTGCTTCTCCCTACCTCCCCACCTTCTCTCCCTCTTCCTCTCCTGCAGCCAGTGGCTCAGTTGCTTCAAACATGGCCCCAGGTGCTGAGGGTAGCTTGGTTGGTTGGAGTAGTCAGCCTCAGGCGCTAAAGATAGCTGAGTATTCAAGCATTAGCCCTAGATGGGATTGCTTGGGTGGATATTGGTTGGGGCACATGCGGGAGAATGTCTCACTATCTCCCCTCCTCTCATCTAAAATAAATAAAAAATAAACAGGCACATTAAAACTACACAAAACTGCTATAGTCCTCAATTCTATCATTGGTCACATGACTACCGCTATGGCTTCTTTCTTTTCTTTTTTCTTTCTGTGTTTTTCAGAGGTGAGAAGTGGTGAGTGGAAGATAGACTTCTGCATGTGCCTGACCAGGATCCACCTGGCACGCCCACTAGGGGGCAATGCTCGGCCCATCTGGGGCTTTGTTCTGCTGCAACCAGAGCCATTTTAGCACTTGAGGTGGAGGCCATAAAGCCATCCTCAGCGCCCGGGCCAATTTTGCACCTATGGAGCCTTGGCTGTGGGAGAGGGAGAGGGAGAGAGAGAGAGAGAGAGAGAGAGAGAAAGGAGAGGAGGAAGGGTGGAGAAGCAGATGGGTGCTTCTCCTCTGTGCCCTGGCCTGGAATCAAACCTGGGACTTCCACACACTGGGCTAATGCTCTATTGCTGAGCCAACTGGCCAGGGACTTGGCTTCCTTTTCTGACAATTCATTCTGTATCTCTTCTTCTCTCATGCCACATTCTCAGGTGGTTAGGATTCTTTATGTGGCAGATTGACTCAAACCTTCCTTCCTTGAAAGCTTGAGTCTTCAGTTTCCTGCCTGGTTTGGATTGCTAGAGTTTTCTATTAACCTTTACCAGAGGGCATGGAAGTACTAAAGGTGCCCCAGGAAATCACTTAGTTTCCAGACCTTGCCTTTTTGCCCCCATTGTGTGGCAACAACCTGGTTTCCCCTTGCTAATGAGAATCAGTCACTGTAGCCAGTAGACTGACCCTCTTTCCCCTGCCCTTTGGTTCAGTGGCATCAAGGACCAAATGTCCACATGATGATCTCATGCTCAAATCCAGTGAATCTCAGTTGTATACCCTAGTGGGAGCATTTCTCCCATGGGGACTAAGATCTCCATACCAGTAGATGCAACATTGCTGAGATGGGAATCATATTCTGCGAGTTGGGTATTAGGTGTCATAGAGAGAGAAGCTACTACCCTCACTTCCACCCTTTGAATTCTGGACTTGTGTATTCTGGCTACGGGAGAGGCCACACCATATGTTGGTTTCTGATTCCAAGCATATGCTGCCCCTTATAAAACAACATCCCATCCTTTCAGGGCATTCTGTTCCAAATGATGACATAACAAGTCTTTAGGAAGCCATTTCACCTTTTAATTAAGCCTGTCACTTCTGGATGGCAGGGCCCTGACAGTTCTTGACATTGTACTAATACCAGGTTTCCTGCAGTTTCTGTATTTTTGTTACAGCTGACCTGTTGATTCTCACATTTGCTGAAATAATCTGATTTCTACCATGACTTGATGTGCAACCTTAGGTAAATCCTTTGCTCTCCGTGGATGTTTGAATTTCCAACCGAGGTGAGGGAGGTTTGGCCTTGATCCTTTAAAAATCTTCCACTTCTGCTGTGTTCTTGTTTCAGTGACCTTGCAATGTTGTTAAGAGATCAGTTGGAACAGTGTGGGTAAAAGTGAATAGTTAATGCCAGGGGCTGTGCACATGGGATGGCTGAGTCATGAAGCATTCTCATTATTACTGTCCATTCTCTCTTGAGCTGAAGAAAGGGTACCATGCATAGTGACTGCTGCCTCACAATACTCTTTGTCTATGACTGAACCAGCCATTTCTCTGTCCCTCTGTCCAGCGCGCATGTGCAGAGTTCACTGTGCACTCTGTTGTCTCCTGATTCAGTGTTTGGGCTAAGAGCTGTAGAGTGTCCTACTTGCCAATCGTGTGTGACGTTGGTTAAGTTGCTTTGTCCTCTAAGCCTCATTTTCCTCCTCTAAAACACTGAGGATAATATTTTTGTTTTGTAGGTCTTAAGTTATGATAATGGAATGACATATTGGCTGTAAAGTACTTAGCATAACGACAGGTTTGTGTCAGTGCTTGTTAAATGCTAGGTGTTGCTATTATGATTTTATAGTTGAGGAACAGGAAGCCAGGGGAGGAGGTGACTTAGTCCAGTTGCACAGTCAGTCATGGCTACCTAGCAAGAACTGGATTATTCAGTGTGGGCTCTGAATTCAGCCCATGCTGGACACTGTGCTGGAATAGTGACTGGTACTGAGTGAGGGCACAGCCAGGGAGAAAAGGGTGCATGTGAGCACTCACAGTGCTGGGAGAGGAGGGTGGAGGCAGATGATATAATGGGGAGTGCACTTGACCTGGAGACAGAAGGAGAGTGCCTGCCTGTCATTTCACCCTTTGCCCAGGACGGAGCCAGGCACATAGCAGGTCCTGGGTGCTTCTCTGGAGGAGAACGCCCAGAAGCCCTGGGCCGCAACTCTGGCTGTGCCTCTGCCCTGGGTAACCCAGGCCGGCTCCGAGTCACAGGGATCGCTCTGTGTAGCGGGGCTGGGCCTCTGGGACTCATTGGCTTTCATGGGCTTCGGTTCTGAGGTCTCCTGCACCCATCATAAGTCTTGCCTCAGTCGTGCTTTTGGAGAGCTGGGTGGAGAGGTGAGAGCATGAACGGTCCAATGGGCTGACTGGCAGTGAGGGCGCCAGGTGCTGGCAGCGCCACAGGCAGTGTGTGGCTGTCCTTAGATGGCCAGGCTGGCTGGGCTTTGCAGGAACACTCAGCTTGTGGACAGCTTGATTTGTGCTGACGCTGAAGGACTTCCCTGGCAGCCAGATTTGCTGCTGTTGCTGCTGCCTAGTCAAAGTCAAGAGAGAGTTGTGACAACCGGCATCACGCCGTGCTGTCTTTCAGCTGCTCGGAAGCCTCTGTGACTGGTTGGCCACAGGATAAAGCTTCTGAGCACGACATTCAAGGTCCTTGGGGTTCTCTGGCCTCCTCTGCTTTTCTCATATCACCACTCACTCCCTTGTCCCCAGGCCCAAAATTCACACTGCAGCCACCTCAGCTGTTTGCTGGTCTCCAAATATACCCAAAACCCTGATTTTCCACATAGGCCATTTATTGTCCTTGTCCCTCCCTGGGGTTCTACCCATCCCATCCCCACAAGGATCTCCTCCCCTTCCAGATATAACATACAGCACCTGGAGTGCCCGAGCTTCCATCTGTCATGTAATGTTCTCTAGTGGTTCAAATGCCGACTTTGCTCTTGAACAGACCAGGGTTCAAATTATGGCTCTCCGATTCACTAGCCATGCAGCATTGGGTAAGTCACTTCACCTTGCGGGTGAGTCATTACTGGTGAAATGGCGCTAACAACTCTGTAGTGACAGTGTATTTGTAGCCATTTGCAAGTGGTGACTAGAGCTCTTCACAAGCTAGCTCTTGCTGGCATCAGCTGTCCTGTGTTGGTTCAAGTCTAGCCAGTCAGCCAGCTCCTCTCTTTCTGGGCAGAAACAGTGCCAGAGAAGTACTAGCATGATGGCGGGGCCAGTCGGGGTGCAGAAAGCACATCAGCAGATCACCCCACGCTGTGGCTCTCATTTCCACTCCCTCACCAATGTGACAGCTGCCACACCTTGCCCGGGACTGTTCATAGACCCAGTCTTTGCAGAAAGAGGTTGACTCAGATTTTGCATTTGCTCACACCTTATCTCTCAAGCCCTTAGAAAATTAATATTCAGAATTGGAATTAGTCATGGAAAGCCTCTATTATCTCCCCTTTCATTCTCTGTGAAGATTTTAGTTTTAGGTTATTCCCTTGAATTAGGTAATTTGGCAAACCTTGTGAAGAATTGGTAATGTGCCTGGGATTGGAGTGGTGAGGTGCCGCACATAATAACCAGCATTCTTAGATGGATGTATGTTTTCCAAGCACTTTCACTGGTGCTGACTGCCTTGGCCCTCACAGTGCTCGAGGGTGCTTAAGGGGCTGTTATTATTGTTAATATTCTTCTACAGAGGACTGGGGCTCAAGCCCTTGTCTCTCAGCTCTTCTAGGTCAGGTATCCTGCTCCTCTGAACTCAAGCTTCTTCCTCGCTCGTTGGAGGGGCAGCAGAGGTTCCTTTTACAGAGCTTACCTGACCCATCAGCTAGAGTAGAAGGCTCCTGCCTGTTGATCTGCTTCATCAGTGTTCAGGGCACTGCCCAGGTGCAGAAGAGGAAGACGTGATTTCTTCCTAGAGCTTTCTAAACTCACCGCGGTAGCTGGGACATGCACATCATTATGGAACAAATAGTTATTGAGTGTCTGCTTTGTGCCTGGCACCGTACTAGGAGATGGTAATATGGTGGCAAGCAGAAAAAAGAAATGTCTCTTAGGCTTCCAACTGTGGGCACAGGCAGTTTAATTGGGAGATAATCAAAACTAGTTATAGATTATTGTGAGTGCTACGAAGAAAGTTTAAGAAAATTTAAATAGCAATGCAAATAGAACACAGTAAAATGAGATAAAATCAAGACAAATTATAGGATCATTATGTATCTTCTCTGGAAGGGCCCTGTCCCTGTCCCTCTCTTTAAGGCAGAGAAATCCAGGCTGGGGGTGGGGGGTGTTTTAGTGAGTGGGGTTTCCATGGGCCATGTATATGGAGGGTCCTGGAGGATGGGACCGGGTGGCCCCTTGGAGAAGAGTGTTGAGATCTGTAATTCCTTACACTTGAACCCAGTTCTGGTCCCTCTTTTAAAGTACAGGAAATCCAAAAAAATAAATCTTGTCCTTTTGTGGCGTGGAAACATTTCTTTCAATTGAACAACCCCTAAGCACTTGCAGTCCTAGTTTTGTATAGGGACTTGGTTTGCATCCTGCGTTTGGGGAATAAGCGGGTATACCTGGGTTTGAACAACAGAAAGGACTATTCAGGGTGCCTTCTGAAGGAGTCCGATGCTGTTTGAACAATCGTAGAAACGTTAATATCAGCTGAGGACTGGGGGCATCTGAGAGGTGGGGGGCGGGGTATAGGCTCTGAGCCAGAGGAAGAAGAAATACTTCATCCTGCAAGGGCTAGCCACACTCTGCCATGGGAGCACAGGCCCCAGGATGTCGGGAAAGAAGCAAAAAGCGTACTTCCTAAAAGAAGGAAGAGAATCTCTACTGTTGACCCTTCAACAACACTGGGGTTAGGGTGCTGACCCTCAGCACAGTAGAAAATTCATGTGCCATTTTTGACCACAGTGGATGGGTCCCAGAACCCGCATGGATGCCATAATCTATGGATGCTCAAATTCTTTTTATAAAATGGCATAGAACGATGTATACAGTTGACTCTCCACATCCACAGATTTTGAACTGCAAGAGAAAATTTCTGTCCCGGAACTAAGCCAGAGAGCGCTGCAAAGAGATCACTTCAGTGTGTCAAGAGCCAGGCCTGCTTGCTTTACCAACTCTTGCACGGCCAAGGTGGCCCAGGTGGGGAGAAGAGTGGTGTGCGCCACTCAGTAGTTGCCATGGGAGAGGAGAGGGATGAAACAAAGCAGGGTAATAGCACAGTTAAATATACTCATGAAGAAGAGGAAGGACTTGGACATAAGCAAGGTCTCTATGACAGGGAGCAGAAAGCAATAACAATAAAAAGAAGCTGATAGAATAGACTTCATCAAGATGACAAATGTGTGCTCATGAAAAGATGCTGTAAAGAATATGAATAAGCAAGCCATCAGTTGGAAGAAAATATTTGCAAAACTCGTTACCAATGAGCGATTTGTATTCAGGACCTATAAAGCATTCATATAACGTAGAAGATACAAATGGCCAGAAGACCCATGAAAAGATGTTCAGCATTGTAGTCATCAGACAAATGCAAGTTAAAGCCATAATGACTTGCCACTGTACACCCACCAGAGGTACTAAGCGGAAAAAAGGAGATAATGCCACACATACGTGAGTGTATAGAAGCAGTGGGAACCCGTGCGAGCTGTTGATAGGATTGCACAGTGAGTGGTACAGTACTCTGGAGAAACCTCAGGTAGGTTTTTTATGCGGCCCATAACACAGTGATTTTATTCCTAGATGTTTACCCAAGTGACATGAAAATGTGCCCACAAAAAAAGATTTGCACACAAGTGATTACAGCAGCTTTATTCATAATGGAAGAAAATCCTAGAAACTGTATAGGAGTAATGGATAAACAAACTGGCATGTTTATAAAATGGCATACCACTCAGGAGTAAAAAGGCATGAACTACTGATTCGTGAAGCGTCATTATGCCGAGTGAAAGAAACCTAGATGCACGAGTGGGTAAGAGAGTAAATACTATACTACGTGAGTTCTTGGACAGGCTAAAACTAAACTATGGTGGTAAGAGTCAAAATAGTGGTTGCCTCTAAAGAATGTGGGTGGGAAGAAACTCAGCAGAACTCTTTTGTTTGTTTTTTAATTTATTGATTTTAGAGAGCAGGGAAGGGAGTGGGGCTGAGAGAGAGAAACAGCATCTATTTGTTGTTTCACTTACTTATGCATTCATTGGTTGATTCTTGTATGTGCCCTGACTGGGAATCGAAACCACAACGTTGGCATATTGGAACAATGCTCTAACCAAATGAGCTACCTGGCCAGGGCTTCACCAGAATGTTCAAGGTGATGGTAATGCTCTGTATTTTTAAGGTTGCATTTGTCAAAACTCATTAAGTAGTAGCACACCTAAGATTAATGCATTTCTCCAAGTGAAAATTTTACTTTAAAATACCTGTAGGTAGGCATGCTTAAGGGTTTAGGGATAAACTGTGTAGAGAATATTAGAAGTAAGATGCACTAGTGGATGAATTGAGGGGTAGATATGTGATACAGCACTCATAACAAAATCTTAACTGTTGAATTTAGGTCGTGGATATATGGGTATTCACTGTAAAATTTTTTCAGCTTTTCTGTGTGTTTGAAAATGTTCATACTGTTAGATCAGATATGCTCAAGTGGAGGATGTGAGCTGTGTTAATATGAACAAAAATAATTGTGGTTTATTGCTCTTTGTTACACAGGCGAGGTTGCTTATCTTCCTCATATCCCATGAAACCCTCCACAGGAGCCCCAGCCGTATAGCTGATGTATCAAATTCAGACAAAGCCTTTCATCTTCTTACTCATTTGTACCACCTGGATACCTTTAAGTTAGTTTTCTCACCTCAGCTATGATTTTCTCTCCCCTTGAATGTAATCATCCTGATGTATGTTTCCTAAGTGCTGAGTGATTGTAGTCGCTCTAGAATTATTGCTTTCATTGTCTGTTAATTTGGAGAACAAAACAAAAAAAGGAGGTTAGAAAAGTGACTGGGGAGACTCAGAGTTCACTAAATAATTTGAAATATACTCAGTGACCGAAACGAAGTTCTAGTGTTTCAACAAAGGTTCAAATAAAAGATGAGCGAGGCTATCTTTTTCCCTTTGACGACCATCACCCACGGACAGTACAATGGTGGATGTTGTGTGCAAGAGCTGAAATGGCTGTTCATTTTAACTTTCAGGGCTTTAGACAACAATACTGAAGACATCGTTCAAGTTAGAAATGTCAGGCAAGCCTTTGAGTGGGGAGGGGAAGCTATAACCCACTGTAGATAATCACAGAGTGAACTGAGGACAGAGATTAGATCAACACTCATTCCTTTTTGTTTTCCTGGAGTGAAGTCAGAGCAACATTCTTTTCATTTTTATTTGCAATGAACCTAACATTTGAACTGAGCTAAGTAATAATAAGCACAGGAGAGGCAAACTAGATGAAAGGAGAGCCAGCACATAGGCTAGTTCATTCTTCAGTCATAATGAAAACAACAAAAGAAAAAGAACTTCTGGCTGGTCAAGTTTACTCTGCCTTTCTTCCTTGGCCCCATTTCCTGCTGCCATGCTGAGCCTCTCTCCACCCCCAAGTAGTTATTTATATTTATTTATTTTTTTGGTGTGCCCATTCTACTATCCCTCCCCATACCAACCCAAGTCCAGCTATAATCACCATCTGCAAGGTGTGGCTCTTGGTGTTTACCTCCCATTATAGGGTGCTTTACTTGGGAAGGACTCGTTGTAGGCCCTCAACTATATTTCTACAAGCCCTTTGTTGGTATTATTTCAATTATATAGCACACCCCTCTGTGCTGGAGCTGTGGCTTGATGGGATCAATCATTGGAATAGAATTCCTCTAAGTGACAGCACATTCCCCAGGTGACAGTCCTGTGACTGGATGTGTCCACGTGGTACCACGTTGTATAGGGTCATCACAGTGATAGTCACCCTGTTGGCACAGTGCAAAACTCTAAGAAACTCAGAGCACCCTGGTGACAGAGAATTTTGCATTGCTACGACGGGGGTGTAAGACAGCTGATTTGTTGCTATATTTTTATAAAGAAATGGAGAGGGAAGGGGAGAAACAGGAGCATGTCAGTCTGCAGAGGACTCACCGTGGTTCTGTTTCTCCATTATTCTCCGCCCTGAATAAAGAGGGCTCATCTTGTCTTTGAGTGCCAGGCGGTCAGCAGGACTCAGTACAGCGGACTACACTAAGTGCAGCACACGAGGAAAGACCGTATTTCTTCCCACATGTGTGGACTTGACATTCTGGCGTTGAGAGAGTGCCCTGCGAGGGTCCCTGAAGGGCAGCTGGTTTTAGCACTGTTGCTAATGAGGGCGAGCTAGACCCCAAGACCTGCCTCTCCTGCATTTGGCAGGGCCACCAGGTTATAAACAAGTCCTCGGCTGTGACCCCACTGTGTCTCTGCTCTCCCCTCTTAGAGGCTCAGATGTGCTGCTGGGGGGTTTCCAGCACCCCACACATGCCTCTTGTCTCCAGCACTTCTCTCCAAGACAGCTGCTTTACTCTCCTTACCGCTCTTAGCTGTGTGAGGGCTGTGGTGACACCGGTCACCCTTCCAGGAGGGTATGCTGCTCTGGGGCTCAGGAGTGCTCTTTGCATCACCCTGTACCACCCCCCTCCCCCAGGTTTGTGCCAAGCTTCTAACATACTCGACTTTGGAAAGGCGGCACACATTTCTTCATTTGTTTGCTACTATGAAGTGTTCAGGCTGTGTCAGTTTGGAACAGAGGAGTTTGCTAAAACTATAGATAATTTGTGACCACTCAGATTTCTATGTGCTCTTCAAATCTGTTGATGAGTTTGCAACAAATCAAGAAAATGAGTCATAGAGTGGGGTGATCAGTTCCCTGGTGATGTGTCTTTGGTGGACACCTGTAGCAGAGAGAACTTGGGGACACATTGAGTCATCTGGTCCTGTTTCTCTGCCTTTGGAGCAGGAGGGGAGTCAAGTGAGGAAATTCACAAACTGGACCAAGGTAGAGGGAAAGGAAGAATTTGTTTTTAGTTCTGCTCTGGTTTCTTTTAGATTAGCTTAACAGTTGGAAACTGACCAATGAGATCCACAGAATTGGTGGCATCCTGGAGCAGAAGGGTCTGAGCGCTCTGTTTTCTTCCTAATTAAAAGTGGGGCTCATCAGAGATGTTTTCAAGTCTGGACTGTCACTGGCTCAGTCTGAGGTGAGGAGAAGGTGGAGACTGATGGCTAGGCTCCAGGAAGGCCAGCTCTAGGGGCCCTGATTTGGAAATAGCTTAGAAATCTGATTGCGCCTGAGGATTTGGGCCACACAGGAAGGTCCTGATTGCTAAAACCAGTCAGAGGAGGAGGAAAGTGGGCAGGCATGGCAGGTGATAGAGGTAATCTGCATGGAAGAAGGGAAAAAGACGATGGGGAAGGGCTGAGTGGGGAAATGAGAGTGAGAGAGGAGGCTCTTAGGAAAGCCCGCCAGGAGGGAAGACCTGTAATCTGACCCAAAGCCCTGAGCCAGTTCCTCTAATTTTTTAAAGTGAAACACGATAAAGTCACACTCAAGTGTCATTGTGTGTGTGTGTGTGTGGGGGGGGGGTTAATGTAGCTACTGTCCCGGTTTATGTGATGGACAAGTTCTTAGCCTCAGCTTAGCCACCTATATTCCACCAAGGGATCTCACATTTTAACATGAACTAGTTTGATGTTTGGAACACTGCTCTCACCTGTGTGGTGCTGCCTCTACTGTTCTCCGCTACGTCCGGCAGATGCCACACCTTCCCAGTCTCTGCCATGCCCCCACTCCCCCCCCCCCCCCCTGCACCATATCACCTCTAACGGCCCCATTTTGAGGAAAGGGAGGAGGAATGGAATAAAAGGACCTGTACCATTTACCTAACTGGGCATGACTGGAGGTCCCTTCCTGGTTGATTTTGCAGTTTTTCTAGCTGAAACCGATCAGGCGACAGGCCCTCCATCTGACCTACGTGGTTTGTGTGGGCTTTGGTGGAGGGCCTGTCCTGACCCGGAACATGTGGCTCTGGCTCTGGCACTCTGATTTCTAATGCATAGCCTGTCATGCTGGTGACTGACCTCTCATAGTGACCAGTACTCATGAGTGAGGTCCCGGCTCAAGCCTAGTGCCCTGTGTGGCCCACTGGGTTCACAAGAAGCCCACAGATTCTTCCCAGGCCAGTGGATGGCATGTGACTTCCCTGCCACTTTGCTTTTTCCTGTTCAGGACTGGCCAAAGTGGAGAGCCCCTGGGAGATGAGGTGCTAGCTTTCCTTGTCACAAGCATGATCATCTGTGTGATTCTCTTGTGTCCCTGTCACTTGGATTTAGGGAGGGAACCTTCCTCTAGCTTCTCTCCTGCTCTTGGACACTGCAGTCTCCACAAGGCTGACAGCTTGAGGACTGCCTGTCCCCCCCTCACCCCACTGGACTGCAGCCACCAGGGGGGCAGGCTGTTGATGGTGGAAGGCTGGCTCGGTAAGCCTTGGGTGGGGAGATGTCTAGTCTTGTCTGTTGGTTACTTAGAAAGTGGGGTCCTGAGTCCTTGTTTCCAGCAGGGAGCCCTGTCCTCCTAACACCTGGGTAACAGGAAACATCTCACCCAACTCTTTAAGAACAAAATAAATTTCATCCTCACCCACGCTGCTGTACTTTTCTCTGCACACATGTATAAGTATCAAACTGGTACCCTTTAGTTGGGGCTGTCTGTTTGTGGTTTGGGTGTGCTCTGTGTGATGCTGTCATTTATCAGAGTCTGAGGAGAATTTCTTGTAAAAGGATGGACCTTAAGTCTTATTTAAGGCTATGATGACCTCCCCACCCCCAAACCTTAGGGAGTCAACATGCACTGTTCTGGGTCGGCCGTAGCTTACATCAAATTATAGTACTTCCTAACCTAGTTCTAGAGGCTGAATGCCATGGCACTTAAAGTATTTTGCAGAAACTATTATTTTAACTCATTTTCACAATGCCTATGGGTTTTTTTATAGTCTCGTAAGAACTTTGGTTAAATACAGAGTAAAACTGAAAGCTCCTTTGAGGATAATGGGGAATCAGGTCTTTCAAGGTCTTTTAAAGAGTATTTTCTCAGCAGTAGTTTCTTTTGTGCCTGCCTTTCAGAATTGTAGCGTGTGCCTCCAATTCAGGCTGAGGCCAGGTGTGACTGTGCATGTGTGTGCTTGGAAAGACCTCACTGGTCACCGATATTTTAGTGCTTGTATGTTTTCACAGAAAGCAGTGAGGAAGGACTGATAGAATCTATTTTTAGAAATGTGTTTGCAAAGATTTGCTAGTATCCCACATGTCGCTATTAAGCAAACACCTTTCACCATCACGTTGCAAGGACCAGGGCTAGAGAATCACTAACATTCTTCTTCTCTTTCTCTGGCAGAGAGGCCAGGCCAAGAGCTAGCGATCTCATGGGCACTAAGGGTCCAGAGCAGGGGTCAGCAAACATTTTCTGTGAAGCTCCAGATAGTAAATATTGTATGCTTCGCAGGCTGTGAAGTTTTTGTCACAGCTACTCAACTCAGTTGACTGTAGTACAAAAGCCTCCACAGATAGTACTTAAAACAAATAAGCACACTGTGTTTCAACAGAACTTTAGTTACAAAAAATCTGGCCAGTGAACTAGATTTGGCCCGTGGACCAGGATTTGCCAACCCCTCGTCTAGTGAAAAGGACCAGTTTCGAGTTGTTACTGGTCGTCTAACCTCTTCCAGGAAGGTAGCCCTGCTTGCCTGGTCACCCTTGCACTAACCCCAGTCTCCTGCAGCTGACCATGAACTAGGGTGTGGGGGCTGGCTGGCCTCCAGTCCTCTCCTGAGGGAGTGTTCATGTCTGTGGAAATGTATAATGCTCACAAACATTAGGGGATATCTCAAAATGAATATGAAGCAATAAAATATCCCCTAATGTTTGTGAGCATAATATGTAGGCTCCTGAGAGAGCCTCATTCCCTTCTTCAGGCCAGCTCACACACAGCAGATGCTCAGGAAAGCTGCCAAAGGAAGAATAAAGTACAGAATGAAAGAAGTTTTGATAACGTAAAGGAAATCATGGTTTAGGTCAGGATTTAGCTGTGGGGACCTGGGAGATTTTCTGGGGAACTCTAATCAGTTGTGAATTTCCACCAGTGGCCGCCATCCTCCTCTCCCATGTGTGACACTGTGCAGGTCTCTCTCGCTCAAATGCGTCTCCCTGTTTCTCACCCATGCTCACATACCTTGCCTCGCTCCCCCTTTTCTCTTGCCCCAGAATATAATACTGCTGCTACCAATACACACACCCACGAGCATGTTCCTCTACTCTGGCACACTAAGAAGACAGAGGTGGTAACATAGCATTCAACTTGGGAAAGTTTGCTAACATCAAGCCCAAGTACATAGATGGGAGTACTTTGTATTCAGCCAGTGCACGGCAAGTTGCCATGATGTTTTTTTAAGTACATAGTCACTGCTGACTGACAATGCATTTGCACTCTATTATGTAGTTTCTAGAAACAAACTCATGGTGAGCATAGTCAGGTGCTTGATCTCAGATGGGAACTGAGGACAAAGTAAGCCCTGGTTAGTCTCTCTGGCCTCCTGTTGCACCTGCCCTTGTATCGGACCTGATAAGTTGGTTATTCTAAAAAGTCAGTTATAGGGTAACTCATTTAAAAAGATGAAAATACATCTTAAAGCTTATTTGACCTATAAATATAACTTGACATTTATTTGCCAATCTTTTGGAGGACGGCCAAAGGCTTTTTTTATTTTTATTTTTTAGTGTTGTGCATCTACCGGTCAGTGTTCATTGTTTTTATTGCATAAACTTACATTGATTATGTACCTATAGTTTCCAGTTGTGTTTTACTAAAAAGTAGGATAAAATAAAAATATACAAGAAGAAAGCTAAGAGCAATTCTAAAAGTTTATGGTTTTTTCTTTATCTTTTGCTGTCATCTCACCCATATCCAAGTCAACAACAAAACTACATTCTTTTTAGTTATATTCTTTGTCCAGTACTTTCAAAGGATTCAGCCCAGTTTTAATGGAAACAACCCTTCTTACACTCATAGCTTTTCATTTCAAGCAGTATTCAATTAAGTTAGGCAGGTCTGGCAACAGATCCACCTGGTATAAACCTGGGAGCAAACATAGCCAATTGCTGGTAAGCACAGGATTCGATTGTTGAGAATAAAAATGTGTAAGCTTTCTAGAAATTGACCCAGGAGCCATCTGAATTCAAAACAGCATGGGCCTTAGTCATCACCTTCTACCCGGAAGGAACAAAGAATGTCAGCTCACCTGACGAGTTGCTTAAAAGGATATCAGTTCAGAGAGCTTCTCCTGTCTTAGAAAAGAGGTCCCAGGATGAACTTCTACCCTCAATTCCCAGTGTATTAACAACCGTTTATTGTGTGCATACTGTGTGCTGGGCATTAACTCGTTTATTCTTTGAGCAGCACTGTCAGTGATTAGGGAACCAAGGCTCACAAGGATGATGTGCAGGTGTGAGGTCATGTAGCTGGACCACAGAGGAACCTCTGAACCCAGGCAGACCTCACATTCACTGTGTTAACCTGCGTAGGACTGGAGGGCAGAAGTCATTCAGCTAGAGTTCAGTTTTCCTTATCCTGGCTCAGTGGCTGGCTAATTGTTGGAAAGTGGCTAGCTGCTGGAATGGAGGCCCTGCAGAGGGGATACAGCCGCTGGTGTTGCAGAGCCCGTCTCTCCACCTTTTACTGGCGGTAATGAGGACCCGTCTTACCTCCCATTGTGTCTCTCTGCGCCCTCATGTCTGACTAGATGGTACGGTTGAAGTGCTGGTTCTGGATTTGGATTTTATTTTATTTTGGTTTGGCATTTTAGCAGAATCACAAGTTGTAGAAAGTAGTAATTTCTAGACATTTGAGGTCTGATTCACCAACATAATACTGTAATTAAAAGAAAACCTGTATTTGTTTGCTCTATTTATCCTAAGTCACTAGAATGTTTTGTACATAATGAACCTAGATATTTAGGAAATAGCGTCCACTTCACTGTTTACGCTGCCAAGGGTTCCTCACGTTCAGATGTCCCCGAGTTATCCTGACGATGGGTGTTTGCCTGAACACTGAATCCATAGGAAGTGACTGTGGAAAGTGAACTAGACTGATACGTACGGGCAGCAGTAAAGTACAGAGTCCAGAAACTAAGCAGCTTGCCAGTTCTCTTCGGAGGCACACTTATGAAATATAGCACTCCAGTGTAATGATTTCAGTTGGTCACAGAGTGTTAATGAATTTTGAATTGAGGCAGTTGTGATGAAGCCTGTTGCATTTTTCAACACTGATCATTATTAAAATGATGATTGATCTTGGCAATCATGAAACCATTAAGAAGGCATCTGTGTGCCCAAATGAACAGGATGGATGTAGTTTGAGCTTTCAGCTAGCCAAACATGATTTTAGTGGTTGTGATTTCCAGGTGCTTGTTTAGTTATGGTCTTCCCTGTGCTTTTCTGAGCCTTCGCTATTGTTGTTTTTGTCCTAGAGTACAAATGCTGGTGTGTGTCTGTGTGTGAGGTGCAGGATGTGCCCCTTTGGACCTCAGCATGTGGCACTGTAGGGTGAATGGAGTAGAATGATTTCTCACCTTTCTAGAATTCTGTCCTTGATAAGCGGTCCCCTGCCCACCCCCACCCAAGAGCTTGTGGAGACCCTTCTGTGTAACATTCACAACCCAGTCACTGTGGTGACAGCCGCCACTGTACTGAGTGCAAACCCTGGGTCAGGCATCTCCCTCCAGCACCCTTAATCCTTAATTCCCAGAGGTTGGCGGTGGGGGTCCTCATCGAGAGGATGAGGACTTTTTCCTTGAAATTCCAGTGCTCTGCCTAGGGCCAGGGGCAGAACCACAGTCTGAACATGTTTTTCATTACTCACAATCTGTGCTTTCTTAAAAGATTGTTCCTTTGGGAGATCGCTTCTCAGTGAAGAAAGCTGAGGAAAGAATTCCTCTCATTCAGTGAACAAGGACACAAAACATGCCTTAAAAATGACAGCCTCAGGCACTGAAGAGCCTTTTATGGTGCTGACCACTTTTATCATAAGGCAGCGAGATAAAAAGCACCCATTCCCTCCCTGGAGCTTCTTGTGAATTAGGTGCCCCGTGTTCCAACAGCCTGTTCCCATCTGAGAGGTGTTCGGCCTGGCGCACGCGGCCCCATGCTTGCCAGAGGACGCAGCTGCTGTGGACCCTCTTGGCCTGCAAGCTCCAGCCTCAGGTGGGGACCCATAACCCAGGTCTTCAGATGCCCTCATGCTCCCTGCCCTGCTTCTCTCCAGCCTGCTTGCCCAGTGCAGATGCTATTTTGCTTCCTGTCCTGGAAGTTTTATGAGCCATTCTCCATGTGTACTGGAAGTGGCTCGGGGAGGGTGGGCAGGTTGTGAGGCAGGTCAGGTCTGCTGGCCACGCTCCCTCTTTTCCACATCCAGTTCCCAGGGGTCTGGTGCTGCGTTTCCTGCCTCCAGGAGCTCTGTGTGCTGGTGCAGCCCTTGCCCTCTCTGGGTTTCATTTTCTCCATCTGCCAGAGGGCAGTGCTGTTGGGTCTCTGGAGCGAGCGCCTTCTGTGTGGGCACTCCGGCTTTGAGAGGCAGAGCCTTTGGATTGCTGCTTTTTTCCATGCGCTTCTCCCTTCTGCCTTCAGTGTCCCACTGCAAGCGTATGTCTTCTTCCTTCCCATAGAAACTCCCATCTGGTCTCACCCACGTCCCTCTCCTCCCTCTCCAGATGACCCTCGGGAGTGCCTCCTCCCAAGGTGGGCCGCCATGATCTCCTAGGATGGGCAGGGAGCTGGGTGCCCAGCCCTAGCGTGGCCTCTGCTTCTTTACCTGGACCGTCAGGTCTCCTCTAGAAACCAGTGCAGGAAACAGACCTCCACTGCGTCACGTCGGGGTCGGCACTTTCGGGCTAGTATTAGGTTTGTTTCTTGGGCATTTGGCACAGCACACAGTTAGGGATTCTTTAAATACCTTTTAACTCAGGTGCTTTGTGGTTGTTTGTGCAAGGGCAGAACGTGTGTGAGCGAGTGTGAGAGTAGGAGAGTGAATATCTATCCCACTGGCACCCACTGGTGGGTCTAGATTATTAGTTCTTATAGCTGTTTTTCAACTTTCTTTTTAACCTTGGCCACCGGGAGAAGAAACATTTTACGTTTTAACTCCCAAACATATGTGTATCATTTAAAAGATGAGTTTGATGAAAAAATGCTAAATTCTGATCTTTTTGATGCACTCTGATATTTTCCATTCTATTTATTTAATTTTTAAAAATTTACTGGATATAAACCACAAAATTTATTGCATATATATTCCATTTAAAAAAACCCTCTCTTCCACTACAGAATAAATTCCATAAAGACAGGCAAATATTATTCTTCCTCATATAATTGGTGCTCGATTCAGGATGTCAGCTGATTCTTCTCGCTAGGCAAGTCCTTTGCAGAAATGCTTTCCTGGGCTGACAAACAGATTCACCCAAAAGAGGAGGTGACTTGTGTCACCGATCTGATTTCCTTCCTTCCCATTAGCCGTTAGAAATCCCAGGGATGTTAATAAAAGTGGGTCTACATAGTATATATCTTTGTAGTGGTCTTAGTCCTCTTTCATTTTCCTTTCCTTGTTAACTTATTTTTCATACCTTATTTCTTCTAAATATTTACAGTTCCAGATGATTTTAGTAAAAGTCAGTGAGAAAAGCTTGCACACATCAGAGAAACCTAAAAGTGAGATAGAGGGTCCCCATGACCTTGCTCTATAGGCAAGCCTCCTCACTTTTGGGTGTCTGACTGCAGACTGACTTGTTAAGAGATCTTTTATGACACCGGGGGTCATATTATTGTTCATCCTATTCATACTGTTCCTATGGTAATATATCCTTCTCTGTCTTTAGTATAGATCTGCTGCCATCTTTTTTCTTTTTCTTTTATTTTTTTGTATTTTTCTGAAGTGAAAACGGAGAGGCAGAGAGAGAGAGAGACTCCTGTGTACACCTGACCAGGATCCACCTGGCATGCCCACCAGGGGGCAATGCTCTGCCCATCTGCAGCATGGCTCCATTGCAACTGGAGCCATTCTCGTGCCTGAGGCGGAGGCCATGGAGCCATCCTCAGCACCCGGGCCAACTTTGCTGCAATGGAGCCTTGGCTGAGGGAGGGGAAGAAAGAGATAGAGAGAAAGGAGAGGGGGAAGGGTGGAGAAGCAGATAGGTGCTTCTCCTGTGTGCCCTGATCAGGAATCGAACCCAGGATACCCACACACGGGGCTGACGCGTTACCACTGAGCCAACAGGCCAGGGCCCCCCTTCTTTTTAACAGCCATATAGCATTCCCTTTTTCAACTACTTTTATGTTCTTGCTGCTTAGAGTTCTTCTTTGGAGCAAGATAGGTACTAAATAAAAACTTAATTTAAAAAGGATGGTAGAGATTATTAATTAGCTGTAGCCACCTGCATGAACAAAACCCTCTAGTAATGACTTCTGGAGCCATCAGTTTTCCTGGGAATGAAATTGCTTGTAGGAAACCTGTGGATCCCAAGCTGGGGGTGGGGCCGAGCCCTCCCTCCAGCCTCTGGGAGGTGGGAAGTGGCACACAGTGAGAGCTTTGACTGGCAGGACCAGATCATTACATATGAGCCTCCCACAGAGCGGGTCTACAGACTCCATTCTTCTCCGTCATTGACTTATGCACTGCTTTCCACTTCAGGGCCACAGTTTGGCAGTGCCTGCGTTTTAACTTAATTTTACTTTCTAGTATGAATTTTACAGGCGTGGAATTAATCTTCTAAGTGAATGTAGCAAACACTTTATCTCACTTATAGACTTCACACTTCACGTATTCTTAAGCTTTGATTCATAAGTTTATATAGGAAGAAATGATCTACATTCCTATGATCTCAGCACATTTACTGGGAAGAAGTGACTACGAATTAGCGTTGTTCATCCCCCAAAGTGGTTTTCATGGTGGGAGTAACAACTGATGAGCTGAATGCTGCCTGCTACCCAGGGACCCACAGACATCCCTTTTTGTTTTAGCAGTGTGTTTGTGTGTGTATGTGTGTGTGTGAGAGAGAGAGAGAGCAAGGGCGGTGGGAACACAGGGCTGGGTGCTGGGCCCTCATCCATCTCCTGACTGTTCTGTCTGCGATAGACCAGACAGACTGCTGGACAGTCAAGGAGGTATAGGTTAAGATGGGGCAGCTCTCTCCCTTAAAGTGCGGCCAGTGCTAACCCAGCTACCCTGCCCTCAGGAAGACATCTGCCCTGTGGGTGTGCAGACAGACCTGCAGGGTCAGCAGTGAGTCAGCCATTGTCCCAATGCTGGTTCAGTGAGGAGTTGCTTTTCATAGGCCCTGTGCTGTTTTTGGGTGGAGGCCAATGCTATGCAGTGTGTGTTACATAGACACAATGGTGAAATGAGCCAGTGTTGTGAGAGCGTGCTTCACACAGACCCTAGCTCAGGAGTCGGGAACCTATGGCTCGCAAGCCAGACGTGTCTCTTTTGATGGCTACATCTGGATCGCAGACAAATCTTTAATAAAAAAATAATAACGTTAAAAATATAAAACATTCTCATGTATTACAATCCATTCCTTTCCTACCACTCATGTTCATGGTTGTGGGTGGCTGGAGCCAATCACAGCTGTCCTCCGGGACAACACCAAGTTTTTATTGGATAATGCGGAACGTACATGGTCTTTGTTAGGTCAGGAAGTAAACTTCCCTTCTTTTAATCAAGTAGTCAGCTAGCTAACTAATTGCAGAAACCCTTTTGACGAAGAAGATGGCTAAAAGAAAAAAAGATGAGGAGTATTGTACTTTTCAGCAGGAATGGACAGAGGAATTCGCCTTTGTGGAGAGAGCAAGTTCTGCAGTGTGTCTAATATGCAATGATAAAATTACATCGATGAAATGGTCAACTATAAAGCGGCACTTTGACACATGCCATACTATATTTGCATTAAAATATCCAGTGGGGGACAGCAGGAAGAAAGCATGTCAAGAGTACTGTGCAGAGTGCTAGCTAGTCAGCAGCAACTTCGTGTTTGGACCCACCAAGGTGACTGGAATTCGGCTAGCTTTGCTGGTGCTTTAGCAATTGTGAGAAACGGAAAGCCATTCACAGATGGGGAGTATGCCAAAACATTCATGCTTGATGTTGCCAACGAACTTTTTGATGACTTTTTGGATAAAGACAGGATAATCAAACGAATAAAAGACATGCCTCTGTAGGCAAGAACTGTTCACGATTATACCATCAAGATGGCAAATCAAATTGAGGCAACACAAGTGAAGGACATAAATGCAGCACCATTCTTTTCTCTACTTTTGGATGAGTCAATAGACGTAAGCCATTTATCCCAGTTCAGCGTGATTGCAAGGTATGCTGTCGGTGACACACTACATGAGGAAAGTCTTGCTGTTTTGCCTATGAAAGAGACAACAAGGGGGGAGGATTTATTCTAGTCTTTCACTGAGTTCGCTAAAGAAAAAAATCTACCGATGGATAAACTTATTTCGGTGTGTACTGATGATGCTTTGTGCATGATGGGGAAAAACTGAGGATTCATAGTGCTTCTTCGTGAACATGAAAAGAGACCCATCCTAAGTTTTCACTGCATTCTACATCAGGAGGCTCTTTGTGCTCAGATGTGTGGCGAACAGCTTGGTGAGGTGATGTCGCTGGTCATTTGGGTGGTCAACTTTATTGTTACCTGAGCTTTAAATGATCGCCAGTTTAAAACACTGCTGGATGAAGTTGGGAATAATTATCCTGGTCTGCTTCTGCATAGCAATGTGTGTTGGTTGTCAAGAGGGAAGGTGCTCAGCCGTTTCGCAGTTTGTCTGAGCGAAATCTGGACTTTTCTTGAAATGAAAAACGTCAAGCATCCTGAGTTGGCTAACACTGAGTGGCTCCTGAAGTTCTACTATCTTGTGGACATGACTGAACATCTGAACCAGCTCAATGTGAAAATGCCAGGTGTTGGAAATACAATCTAATCCCTTCAACAAGCAGTGATAGCATTTGCAAACAAGCTGGAACTCTTCATCGCAGACATTGAAACAGGTCGTTTACTACACTTTGAAAAACTGGGAGAGTTGAAAGATGCATGCACCATGCACAGCAAGTGACCCTGCTCAACATCTTGATCTCCAGCAGCTAGCAGGTTTCATATTGAATCTCCTGCAGTCATTCAAAGTGTGCTTTGGAGAATTTTTTGAGTGCACTTGTCTTTTTAAGTTCATCACCCATCCACACGAGTGTGCAGTGGACAGCGCCAACCTGAGTTACATCCCCAGTATCTCTGTCAGAGATTTTGAGCTACAAGCTGCTGACCTGAAGGCCTCAGACATGTGGGTGAATAAGTTCTAGTCACTGAATGAAGATTTGGAAAGACTTGCACGACAGCAAGCAGTGTTGGAGAGCAAACACAAGTGGGGAGAAATGAAAAAACTTCAACCTGTGGACCAATTCATTGTCAAAACTTGGAACGCGATTCCCATCACATGCCACACACTGCAGCGTGTGAGTATTGCTGTACTGACAATGTTTGGCTCCATGTATGCATGTGAGAAGTCTTTCTCACATCTAAAGAACGTTAAGACCAACCTACGATCACATTTAACGGTTGGAAGTCTCAATGCCTGCATGAAGCTTAACCTCACCATGTATCAACCAGACAACAAAGCCATCAGCAAAACCATGCAGCACCAGAAGTCGCATTAATGGTAAGAAGTACTTTATTCATCGTTGGTTAGCAACACCATACCAATGTTATTAAAAAGAATTCAGAGACTTATAGTACTTTAAAAGTGTTGGTCTTACATAAAATGCACGTATTTACTTGTATTTAGTGTTAAATATATTGTATGGCTCTCACGGAATTACATTTTAAAATATGTGGTGTTCATGGCTCTCTCATCCAATAAGGTTTCTGACCCCTGCCCTAGCTCATGTCTTTTATACTCAACAGCAAACCTGGGCATTTTCTGTTTTACGTGGTCTCATTTTATGGTTAAGAAGCAGCTGTGAGAAAGGGTAAAGTCACTTACCTGAGTCCACAAAGCTAGTAAGTGGCAGAGGTCCTTGCCTCCCTGTAGGAGGTGAGAGTGTTTCCGAACCTGTGACTATACTTTTCCTTAAATGGGCACAGCCCCGCCTACCAGCTACCAACATTTGTACGTTAGCAGCTGTCACCACCAAGGTGCATCTGAGGTTGCTCAGTGGAAGTTGCCTAGGTGACCCTGGGCTGAGGTCATTGCAGTGTGACAGGTGAAAAACACAGAAGCCCAGGTGAGGTTTGGTAGACATGGGAGGGGTGCTGCCCTACCAGGTGGCTGTGGTCAGATCTCTTCAATCCAGAGGGCAGGATTGCTGCTGTTGTTCCCATTGACTGGGACAGGAAGTGACTTAGTGTCTGTGACCCTCATAGGTGGATGTGTATAATGAGCCATTCTCTGCCTGTCTTAGTCGCTCGGAGAATCAGCTGAGAGGATACCGGGAAGTGTTGTTTCTCTGGCCCGAGTGCTGTGTCCAAGTGTGCAAGTGGAATGACGTGACATTGTATTGATAATTCAGATGTCAGGGAATTTAACCATATACAGATCTGAAAGGTTTTTCTTTTCTTTTTTCTTGTTTCCAGAGACAGAGGGAGAGAGTCAGAGAGAGGGATAGATAGGGACAGACAGACAGGAACAGAGAAAAATGAGAAGCATCAATTATCAGTTTTTTGTTGTGGCACTTGAGTTGTTCATTGATTGCTTTCTCATATGTACCTTGACCGTGGGTCTACAGCAGACTGAGTGACCCCTTGCTTGAGCCAGTGACCTTGGGTCCAAGCTGGTGAGCTTTGCTCAAACCAGATGAGCCCGCACTCAAGCTGGCAACCTTGTGGTCTCGAACCTGGGTCCTCTGCATTCCTGTCCGATGCTGTATCCACTGCGTCACCGCCTGGTCAGGCTGAAAGGCTTTTTTTTAGCTCTATCAATGGAAAAAAGGAATGGCTGTTTTCTTGTTAAAATGAAATGTTTGGTTTTAACTGACTCAGTTCCTGCCATTTTGAAGTGTTTGCTCATTTCTTTTCAGCCGAGGATATAGACCTGTTGCAGCCTTGGCTCATGTTATGCCTACTGACCAGTGTGATTAAGAGACTTCTTTTCTAAGGCAATGGATGTTTGGCACTTGTCACATGAGCCAGGCCCTCCTGATTGCGGGCAGGCGGGGGGGGGGGGCATTGAGCTGCTACTTCCAGTGACACACGCCTTGACTTGAGCTGTCAGAACAGGATAGAAAGGCCTGACACTGTTTGGAAAGAAAGCATAACTCTAAAAGGAGTTATAACTCTTAAGTTATAAGAGTTCTGCGCCCATTTGAGTCTAACTAGGAGAGGGTGAGTGGGAGTCTGGCCTACGTGGAGGAACTGTTCTCAGGGCTCCCTGATGGTGAGACAGGCCTTGGTCCAGGTGCTTCGAAATGCAGCCTTGAGTTCCTGGCTCTGTTTTTCTTTTTGGTGGATGCTGCCATCTTGGTCTCGATTGAGGCCAAGTGCTCAGTTCTCTGGTTGGGACAGTGAGAGGATTCCACAGAGGTAGGGGACAATAGTTCTTGCCCTTGATGCAGTGACAGTCTTCAGCCATACATGACAACACATTAGATAGGTATATCTTCCCTCCGAGATGGGAGCTCCTGGAAACGGGCAGAGCCTTTCCCTTCTCCGTGCTCTGCTCTTTCATGGCCTTGAACATGGTGGTGCTCGAGTGTTCGTTGGGGTTTACTTTCATGATTAAATGCCAGACTTGTGCTGCAGCTTTCAGCTCTGGGGTGGCAAATTGTTCTGACACACATGGCCACTCCAGTCAGTGGGGATGCCCGACTGGGTGCCTCGAGAAGCTGTGTTAGGGTGCAGTGGGAGGAGCGCCAGCTGAGGACTGGGAGTGACGTCGGCTGAGGGGTACCTGGGGAGCAGAGGCAGCAGGCACGTGAGTCATTTGTCCTCCCTGGTAAGTGCATCAGCCTTGCAAAGAGGGGCAGGATAGTCTCGGGAAATAAAACTCCCTAGTTGTCCCTGAAAGGGTGGAACAGAATTCAGATGAACAGAGTGCTTTCAGTCATGGAGGAGAGCAGGCACAAACACCAGAGGTTTTAGTGAGTGTGACGTGTGCAGGCCGCCATGGGAACTGAGGGACTAGAGCAGACGGAGACTTGCTGTGTATGTAGGTCGAGGGCCTGTACTTGGTGGGGTTGTTGGTAGGTAGGACACAGACAGACTGTAGAGGTCCTTGGGGATGCCAGATGGAGGAGTTTAGATGTGTTGCAGTCCTATGCCTTTTAGGAAGTTTTTCCGAGTGTTCCAGACACAATTAGTTGCTCCATCTCCCATCTCCCTACTGGAGATTCCCAGTACTCTGTTTTGGCTTTGATTGGTATCTGCTATGTCTTGAAATTTTTATATATGCATCTGATGTCCCCCTTCAGGACATGGACAGTTCTTTGGCCATCTTTGAATACCCAGTGCTCAGGACTGCATCCAATGAATGTTGTTGAATTAAATTGAAGTGGGACATCTGAACTGCAGAATGAGGTGGGGCGAAGGTGGGCAGTGCCTTAGCATTGAAGCTGGGGGAGGAAGTGCATGGCTGCCAACCACAGACAGCAGCCACCACCAAGAGAACTCAGAGTGCGTGGCCCCTGGTGGGCGGGATGGGAAGCCGGGCAAGCCGGAGGAGTGCGTAGTGTCCAGGAAACCAGATGGACTTGAAGACGGCAGCAGAGAATGGAGGAGATGGAAGGAGGCAGTTTAGAAAGCTGAATCTAGATGAATTCCTATAGATAATGACTTGTAGGACTCATGGCCTTGTACATAGAGAGCCATCTGTAGGCCTGTGGGTCAAAAGGAATCACCAGAGGAGTTGAGTCTCTTGAGAAGTGAGGAGCTGCTGAAGATTCTCTTAGATGCTTCAGCTTTCAGAGAACCAGAGTGATCACGTAGACCTCGTGTGTTATCTAGGACTCTTTTGTTTGTTATTGACCAAAACCCCAAACTGGCTTATTTATTGCCTTTTGTAACTGAGCAGCCCTAGATAAAGGGGAGAATTTTGGCTGCAGGTTTAGCTTGATCCAGGTGCTCATACAAAGGCATCAGAGCCAGATGCTAGCCTCTGTCTGAGTTTCTCTGTCTTTCAGTTTGACACCCTTTCCCCCTTGGCTCTGTGTCGCAGAGCTAAGTCCAGCTAGTGACAGGACTTCTTGCCTACTTGCTGAAGTGAAAATCCCAGGCTTAGTACTAATTGGACCTGGTTGGCATGCTCTGGGTCACATGCCAGCCCTGTCACCCCCAGGCTGAGCTTAGGAGGAAAGAAATAATTCTTGGGGGAAATTCAGACTGCTGTTACCCTGGGAGTTTTGCATGGGGTGGGGGGCAAGAATCATAATTAGCCACCCCACCCAAGCTGCTTGTTTTATTCTCTGCAGCAAAGCAGCAGCTGCCTCTGCTCTGCGGGTGAGCATTAGGCCATGTGTGGACAGTGTGCCCTTTTGGCCTCCTCTGCCCCACAGATCAGGTATCTCTGAAGCTGGTCTGCAGAGTGGTCACCAGGTCTCCCTGTTGGCCTCTGTTTGTAATCTCAGTACATTCTGGATGACATTGTGTGTAGCAGCCCTCCCCACCTGAGTGGTCATGGGGTCACTCTACTGCTGTGGAGTTTCAGGAGAAACATCTTGACTTTCCAGATTGTCTTCTCTTGGTGCCTTTTCCCGGGTCTGGCAGAGCTGCCTGCCTCAGCCCATTCCAGCGGCTTTGACCAGGGTGAGTCTGACCTGCAGCGGATCTGACCCACGCAGAGCTCTTTCCCAGCTTCCTCTTAGTCTGATTATGCTGTCACCTGGTTGTGGGGTGATTATCCTTGTTTTATAGGTGAACACACTGAGGAGCAGATAGGGTAAATGACCAGGGTGACCAAATACCCAAACGCAAACCAGCTTGATTTATTGGGTTTTGTAACTGAACAGCCCAAGGCAAAGGGGAGAATTTTGGCTGCTGGTTTAGCTTGATTCAGGTGCTCATACAAAGGCATCAGAGCCAGATGCTAGCCTCTGTCTGAGTTTTTTTTGTCTTTCTGTTTGACACCCTTTCCCCAGACTACAGACTGAATTTGGACCTAGGACACAAATGTCATCTAAACTTTGTACTTTTAAAGCAAAGGTAATGAAGAACAAAGGCAAACTGACTATTCTAGCCAGTTCTTCATGTAACTATGGTGTTAACCTACCCATTGGAGGCCTGCAGAGAGAAAAAGGACCTCTGCTTTCATAGGGCTGAGCCAAGGACCACTGGCTGGTCAGTCTCCTGCGGTTCACCCACTGGAGTTTCCCTGGAGATTGAATCACGTATTGAAACCCTGGGATAGTAGCTCCTGGCTCCCTTAGTCCTGTGAGAGGGTCTCTCGGCAAGCCTGGCCTGAATGTGCTGGTGGTTTCAGGTGACCCAGCCCCTGACAAAACAGCCACTGCTCTTGCTTGGCTGTCTCCCTGGGGTCTCTGGCCTCACAGAACTCCCTCAGACACCTGCATCTAGATTTGATGCATTAGGTCACAGAGGATCATAGTTTTACAGGTGGGAGAGCTCAACTGCTCACGTTACAGACAAGACACGGAGGACAAGCCCTGCAGGCTGGCACATGAAGCTCTTCGTGGTCTCCCTCAAGCTGTCCTCACACCTTCCCACCTGCTCTCGCTCTCGGTGCTCCCACTGCTCCGGAGCGCTCCTCGTCCTTCAGCACTTTGCCTTTGTGCGTTTTCCTCGCTGGCTGGGTATGGCTGCCCAGCTGGAGCAGGGAGGCTGCCGTTAGGGAGCTGGATGGCCATGCTGAGAGGCTTTTCCCAAACACTTAGGGACAGTTTTCTGGGACAGGGCAAAGCTAGGGGGCCCTTGTGTTCTTGCTATGGACTCAATGTTTGCTTCTCCCAAACTCTATGTTGAAGCCTCACCCCCAACATGATGGCTTTTAGAGGTGGGGCCTTCTTGATGGGATTAGTGCCCTAATAAGAGAAAGAGCACTTTCTTTGTCTCTCTCTCTCTCTCTGTATTCTCTCTCATTCTCTCTTTACACATATATGTACTAGGGAAAGGCCGGATGAGGAGCAGGAAGAGCTCCCCCCTGCAGACCCCTTTTCATCCAGCATCTTGATCTTGGATTTCCCCTTCTCCGGAACTGTGAGAAATTGTTGCTTAAGCCACCCAGTCTATGGTATTTTCTTATGGCAACCTGAGCAGACTAAACACAATTATGGGACTTCTTAGCAGGAAGGGACATTGAGTACTGTTTGGTTGAAACCTCTCATTTTGCCCACTTATTTGTTCATTTATTAATATCAAGTTTCTGCTTCTATGACAGGCCTTGGGAATATATGATGCCTGAAATAAAAGCGGTCTCTGATCTTAGAGAAGTTATCATTTATGTGGGGAGTCAGATATTAAAGAGATAATCTTTAAAGAATTTGAAATTTGCAAATAAAGTTATGAGGAAGTATAATGAGGTTTGAAAGCATCTAACAGCAGGTCCTCATTTTGTCTGGGAGGTCAGCAATGGTTTTGCTGAGAAAGTGGCATTTAAGCTGAGCCTGGAAGGGAAAATAGAACTTAGCCAATGCAAAGGTAGGACGGGGGAAGCCGTTCTAGAAAGAGGGGTGGGAAGTAGAACTGAATCAGTGGCCAAGTGGCGGCTAGCAGGAAGCAGCCTGTGTGTGGCTCTGAGCCCGGCTTTCGTGCCGTTCAACAGTGCTAGGCTTGCTTTAGCCCTGCAGTGGAGTCAGGTGCTTGCTCTGGAGAGGGTGGTTTCATCGTGGGGGCAGGCAAAAGAACGGAGGAGGGGGAACATCAGCATGTGTGGGCAGGAGCTGGTTGGCCCTTGACTTGGGAAGCTAGAGAAGGGTGAGGGCATGGGGAGGACCTTACCCAAGGGCTCATGTTAGGCTTGAAAGGGAGGGTCAGGTGAGAAGTTGAGATCAGCTCTTGTCTCAGCAGTCTGACGATTTATTCCAGGCTTGTTCTAGACAGGGTTTATGGTAACTTAGAAAGATACTGACCCAACTTGTTTTGCTTTTTGGTGCATATGCTAAGATCTCAAAACCTCATGTTTTTATAGCCCCCTTCCCCCTTTTAAGTCTATCTTTGTTGCTTTATTCCTTCACTGTTTTTCTTTCCCGCTTGCTGTTAGCACCTGTGAGTACTTTATGTATGCCCAAAGCTAGGTGCTGAGGTTACAAAGGCAGTAGGAGATGATCCCTGCTGATGGGGAGCCCAGGACTGCAGGTCCCAGGAGGGATGTGTGGGTGTTGGAGGGTGGGGGGAGGGGGCAGCTACTGCTGGAGTGTAAGCCAGGAGCGCCTTTCCAAAGACTTGGGCTGTGTAGGTGGCTGCAGAGCAAAGAGGTGCCTCTTACCTGGCTCATCAAGCCTTGGTTGAGTGTTGACAGCAGGTTGGGAGGGAGCTCTGTGAGGGATCAGGCTGTCTGAGGAGGACCCAGGTGCTCAGGGCTGGCTGGTCAGGTGGTCGCACCACAGCACTAGTAGAAGGATCCCTGAGGGTCGGAGAGCTGACAACCAAGTACAAGGATCAAACAAGTACAAGAACTGCCCAGTTGAGGACCCTGCGCCCCAGCCCCAGCCCGCTGCTCGCAGTCTCTGTTTCTCAGGGTTCTGTGTAGGGTTAACTGGTTTAGAGACTTGGTTTAGAGCCTCTCCCATTTGGTTAAACTTCAATGTTTAAAGAAAATCAGGTTTCAGAATTAAATTCGGAACCTTTATTCCTCTGGTGGCTTGAGGTCTCATGGGAGGACTTTCATTCATGTATAAATAAAGTCATCTCTGATTAAGAGGCAGTGGTGGTTTCTTAAAAGGCTGTTGGACTGACCCCGCCCACCTGGGATCTCCTGCCTGGGAGAGGAGTCCCTGCTGGGGGCTGGCGAGGTCCACAGCTCTGACTCTGCCTGGCCAGTGCAGGGAGCCTGGCGAGCGGGAATCGTTTACTCTTTCTGGTTAGCCTGGGTTAGGGCTTTAGGGGGCAGCCTAACCTGGGACACCTCATTTCATGTTCAAGTCGGGGGGGTTCTTGCCTACCTCTCTTCAACCCCATCCCTTCATGCTTGCTGCTGTTTCTTCCATCCTGGCCACATCCTCCGTACTTTCTCCATGGGACAGCTCGGAGCCCATACCCACCTCACCCAGTTAGAAACCACACTTTCTTGGTGGCTTCCTTTTCAAATTACTAACTCAACATGCTTTTCTCAAGCTATTTTTTTAAGAAGTAAATAATTACCTCCCCTTCCCATGATTACTGTTTTGCAAGACTTTCCCCCTCTACATTTGTTTAATGTAGAAGTACCATATATTTGTTTTGTAGGAGTCCTTTTAACAGCAGGATTGGGAACCATGATGACACTGGCTTCTAGGCAGACTGGTCTGTCATGCTCTCCAGGCTGTGATTGTTTATTTGGCATTATGGTAGAGCTTCTGTAATAAAGAATCACATTAAAGCAAGGTTGCATTTCTGATAATTCCATCAAGTAACGCACCAAGAATTTTGGAAAGAGAAACCAAATTCTTTAAAAAGGAGAGAGAAGAGGACAAGAGAGGCGATAAAAGAACCCCAAACAGTTCAGTTGTACTAATGGTCCTTGCATTATTGTGGCAAAATAACTTATAAATAAAACCCAAAGAGGAAAAACAAGCTGTGTTTGGTAGGCGTACTCTCTGTTCCTTGTCTTGTTTTTCTGTTCTAAAGTAGAGCACTGTGTTGACGTAGGGATGTAACTGCTATGAATATTGATGGCAACAAAAGCCTTTCCCCCATATCTGGCCTAGTAAATAAAGCAGAGAGGATAAAAAGGGAAGCAGAATTGTGGAATCAGCGTGCTGTCTTCAGCTTATCTTGTTCCTTTAGAACTCTAAGTCTCCAAAACATATTGACAATCTCTATTTGGTAGTCAGGGTCTAATTTCAGTACAGTGAATGGGTGTTTTCAGGGATTTTTGCTTCTGGTTAAAGCAACAGAATTGCTCTTCCTTTTAGCTCTCAAAGTTAACGTCACCGCCTCATTGAAGCTTTCCTGGATCTCTTCTCCCTATCTGTTATAGCCAAGTGGGGCCTGTTCCTCAGAACATCCACAGAGGTGAATGCTCCTCCCATGGCGGCATCCCTCTTGGGGATATGGCAGGGACCAGGAAGAGAAGCCCTTGCTCCTGTGAGGTTAAGGGAATGTGGAGAGTAAACAGAGTCCTTGGAGGTCTGTGTGTGGCAGGAAGGGGGCATGCATGCTGCTGCTTTGGGAGCATTTTACAACCTGCTCACCCTGGCCTGAGTTGCTGGGCTGTGTGGGAGGGCATGAGGTCGTGGTCAGAAAAGGTCTTCACAGACTAGCAGAGGGGTTGGGGTGCATGGGTTCAGACAGCGCTAGGACAGGACCTATTTGTTGGGGAGTCTGGAGGAAGCGTGGGTTTGGAGATTATGGAGGAGCTAGACTTAAAACAAGTTTTTATTAAAGCATCATTGTCATATAACAGTGGTTCTTAACCTGGGTTCTATTGAACCCTAGGGGTTCAATGAGTCGGTCTCAGGGGTTCGGAGAAGCCTCTGCCCGGAGGTCAGAATAAAGTAGTACCGTAATTTGTTGTGAGTTCATGCACTTTGTTGATTTTGTTCTTTGAGCAAGGTGATGTTCATGCACGGCTCATTTTGTGCACCAGTAAAGAAACATATACCTATGCCTCGAATTTGGAAAAAGAAATCATATTTTATTTATCACTAAAGAAGGGTTCGGTGAATGCGCATATGAAACTGGTGGGTTCGGTACCTCAAAAAAAGGTTAAGAACCACTGTCATATAATATTATGTTAGTTTCAGATGTGCAACATAGTGATTTGATGTTTACATACCTTACAATGTGATCACCAATGTAAGTCTAGTAACAATCTGTCATCATGCAAAGTTATGATATAATTGACTATATTCCCTGTGCTATATAGTACATCCCTGTGTCTTATTTCTGTTATAACAGGAAGTTTATAGCTCTTACTCCCCTTCATCTTTTCCACCCCCCGCCCCCCGCCCTTCCTCCCTCCCCTCTGGCAACGGTCAGTTTGGTCTGTTTCTATGAGTCTGTTTTTGTTTTGTTTTAGCTCTAGTTTTTTTTTTATTCTGCATGTAAGTGAAATAATATGGTATTTGTCTTTGTCTGATTTATTTCATTTAGCATAATACCCTCTAGGTCCATCCATATTGTTGCAAATGGAAAAATTGCATTCTGTTTTTATTGCTGAGTAATATTCCACTGTATGTATGTATATCACATCTTCTCTTCTTTCCTTTTCCATCTATTGATGGACACCTAGGTTGCTTCTAGGTCTTGCTATTGTTTACTAATGTGTAAAGAATTTAGAGGTGCATATTAAGCTTTTAAAACTGAAAACATACTGACTCTGGCTAACTCATAGCACAAAAGAACTTATTAGACTGCTGTGACAGTGTGCTGAGAGTCAAAAGGCTCTCTGGAGGGCAGGTTAGGAATGACAGGGACCCAGGAAGGAAGAACTATGAACTGGCTTTCTGGCATGATCAGTGAGGACTCAAGAATGGGGTGAAGGCTGGGGTACTGTAGTGGGTGCATGGTTCCTCTGGTGGTAAAGAGGAAGGATGCCATGACAAGACGCGAAACTGGCCAGCAACAGAGGAGTAGCACTGTGGTGGCAGATGGCTCAAGCTCAGGGTGGCATAGGCAAATAGCAGTCATATATAACAAAGCAAAGTCTTTGCAGGGAGAAGTGGATCAACCCTTTGGCCTTATCAGAGGGCTAAAGATGCAGACTTGCTCTTTGTCACTTACCTCTCTTAGGACTTTGTGTGCATGTTGAAACCTGCAGCCTCTCCCACCAGACGAAACCTTTGAGGACAGTGACCACAGCAGAGAAAGTTTTCTAATTCTGGCTCCTGGTATGGGGCCCGTCATGCAGAAGGAGGTGCTCACTGTTTCCTGGGCCAGATTGACTTGATCTCTTGTAGTAGGCATCTTAATAGGTGAATTCCGTGACCTCCATTTTCCTCACAGTGGTAACTTTCCTTGGGTCCCGTGGAGTAGAATTAAGACCAGTAGAGGACTTTAAGGCCCATATGGAAAAGTTTCATTACTTATGATTTTTTTTATGTAGTTATTATTAAGTAACGTCTTGCCAGGAAATGCCTCATGTAAAATTAATCACACACATCCAGGTCAGTCCATATTTCTATTAAAACTGAAGCTGGATAAAGAAAACCTTTATAAGAGGAAAGAGTCAAAGTTTTTAGACTGATGGGTATGTTTTCTGAACTCATGGAGTTGCAGGAGTTGGAACTAGAAAGGTTCTAAGAGTCACATAGCCCAAGGGCAGCATCTTAGAGGTCTGTGGCAATCATGTGGGAAGGACTGCGGGGCTGTGAAAAGAGAAGATTGAACATGCGTGGTGACACTCAGCAGTGGCATACAAGAGAAGTGGCATGCCAATAAAGAGTCAATGGGCTTTCTGTCCTGAATTCACCACCCCTTACTGTGCAGATAAGGAAACTTAGGTCTAGAGATGTTGCCAAAGTCACCTTGCTGCTTAGAGACAAAGTTGACCCTTACTTAGAAGTCAGACGTAAACCCAAGCGCAAGAGAATGTCAAAGCAAACACATCTCTCTTTCAGAGGACATTCTGTTCCAGGCTGCACCCTTGTGCTTTTGTGGGCCCGATTTGGCCCAGAAACCTCAGGAGAAAAACATGATGCACTTTGCAAATGTGTGCAAATAACCAACATGCCCATTATGTCCTAGGCAGGCTCACTGCACATGCATCGGGCAGGTGGCAAAACACAGTCATGAAGCCCCAAATGGAAAGAAGCATTTTACACTTAGTTGCTTATGAGAAATTCAGTGCTAGAATTAAAATGCCTCCCTGGCCCAGGTGCAGTGTTAATTGTTCCATTTCTCATAATAAAATGTTGCTTGGAGAAAAATGTTTGGATATGAGATATTGATTCTAATAACTACTTTTTAAAAATCTTTTCTCCTCCTTCTCCCTCCCTCCCTTTTCTTTGTTTCTCTTCACAGGAAAAAGTAGAATATGCCTTCCTGATTATTTTTACAGTCGAGACATTTTTGAAGATTATTGCATATGGATTATTGCTACATCCTAATGCTTATGTTAGGAATGGATGGAATTTACTGGATTTTGTTATAGTAATAGTAGGGTAAGTCCATTTAATTTTTGGGAAATGTTTGTTTGGAAAGTGGGAGGTGGAAAGTAACAGAGAAACTGTCTATTGAGGAAATCTGGTCACTCCTCTCTGCCAGTGATCACAGCCAGAGCCTGTCAGTTCTCTGAAGGATGACAACGTTGCTGTCAGTCTCTGGGCAGAACTGGTCTGAAATTCTCTCACGGTTTTTACTCCCACTGTTAGTAGCAATTGTGGAAGGAAGTCTAAGTTCCTAATATTAGACAGTCCATCTTACAAGGCCTCTGGTTTCCACAAATAGGCCAACCCTGCTTGTTATTTGAGTCCAACGTGTAGAGCTTTTATATTTAGCACCCCATTAAGTTAAAAAAAAACAGTAAAGAAGTAATAAATTCTTATAGCAGTGAGGTACTCTGCTATTTAGCATCCCTTGAGTGAAGCTATTAATTCTCTGCCTTATGGGAAAAAATGTTGGCATGCTACTATCCCATTTTAAATAACAAAACAAGTGTCTGAATAATATCAGCTATCTGGCATGGAATGAAATAAGCCAGAAAATTCAGAGAAGCAGGTATTACCCTGAATTCCTGACACAGGAAGAGGACAACAGCAGTTTTCGTTCAGGAGAATGTTAAGATGAAAAACAGTGGCCTGTTATTCTGGTCCTTCTGCACCAGGAGTGTCACCAGCAAAGGAAAGATGAATCCATGTTAAAGGAATGCTGGGCTTTTGGACAAAATACCCACATAGGAAAATAAAATGTATCCCATTTCTGAGTCTCAGTTACCCAGCTATAAAATGGGTTGCTCCTAAAATGACATTTGGTCCTATTGTGAGAGGTTGTTAAACAGGCTGCTTTCAACCTCCATGACTTTGTTCAACCACCTTTTTTTTTTTAAAGGGACAGAGAGAGAGAAAGTCAGAGAGAGGGATAGATAGGGACGGACAGACAGACAGGAACAGAGAGAGATGAGAAGCATCAATCATCAGTTTTTTGTTGGGACACCTTAGTTGTTCATTGATTGTTTTCTCAATATGTGCCTTGACCGCGGGCCTTCAGCAGACCGAGTAACCCCTTGCTCGAGCCAGTGACCTTGGGTCCAAGCTGGCAAACTTTTGCTCAAGCCAGATGGGCCCGCGCTCAAGCTGGTGACCTTGGGGTCTCGAACCTGGGTCCTCTGCATCCAAGTCCAATGCTCTATCCACTGCGCCACTGCCTGGTCAGGCTCAACCACCTTTTATAGTTTGGATTATTCTTTTATCATGAATCCTTTGGCTCTTTATGGGAGACTAATTAAACTGGATATTGGGAGAGTTAGATAAATTTAGAGCCTGTAATTTCAAACCTAGGAAGTTAAAATGGAACCCAAAATGGTGGCCCAGTTGGATAGTTAGACTTTTGAGGGGAAAGGTTAGCTTTCACAAAAATCACCATAGTAGCCTGACCAGGCGGTAGCGCAGTGGATAGAGTGTCGGACTGGGATACGGAGGACCCAGGTTCGAGACCCCGAGGTCGCCAGCTTGAGCGCGGGCCCATCTGGTTTGAGCAAAAGCTCGCCAGCTTGGATCCAAGGCTGCTGGCTCCAGCAAGGGGTTACTCAGTCTGCTGAAGGCCGCGGTCAAGGCACATATGAGAAAGCTACCAATGAACAACTAATGTTTCGCAACAAAAAACTGATGATTGATGCTTCTCATCTCTCCATTTCTGTCTGTCTGTCCCTCTCTCTGACTCTCTGTCTCTGTAAAAAAAAAAAAAAAATCACCATAGTACATTGGCATGTAAGATAATCACAGCAAAGATAGTGCAGCCAAATGAACAGGTATGTACTATCCCTTCCTGTATTTGGTGAACTCTAACAGGAGTGGCTAGCAGGAACCTTGCAGCTCTCCTGATTCTGGAATAATCTTTCTGTGCCTCTCCTGACCTTGAACTTTCTGGTCAGCTAGAGGACAGAGATGCTTAAGCTCTATTCTTTTGTCCCTGCCCTTCAGTCACCTTGGATTTCTGCCTGGAGACATTTTTCAAGCTGTAGTAAAGCACAGAGAGGGATCCAAGCACAATGTGGTGGCCTCATTAAGCTGAGACAGAAACAAGAGTCCAGGGAGGCTGAGGTGGTTGAAACTTAAGAGGCACAGTGTGTAAGGGGAGGAAGCTATTCAGAGAAAGAGCTCTATAAATATGCCTTGGGGTCCTCTTGAGTTTTGGCTGAAGACTAAGCTACAATTACAAAGAACGCTATTAGGGAACACCACATTGAGTGGAAAGATGTCACTGAACACCCTGGAATGTCAGTAGAGACTCCAGAGAGTACTTAGTATTGGGGATAAACTAGCTCTGGGGCAGAGACTGGCAAACTATGACCAATAGGCCAAATCCAGTCTGCCACCAATTTTTGGAATGAAAGCTTTATTGTAACATGGTCACATACTTGTTTACAAAGTGAGTGGTTTAAACCTAAAATAAAGGATGGGGCCAAAATAGGTTTATAGTTCTGAGTATCTGAAACACAGTTTATTCTTGTATTATTATTTATTAATCATTTTATTATTTTCTAACCAACCGAGCTATCCAGCCAGAGCAATTATTGTATTATTTTCTATACGAACAACTGTAAACTGATTTTTGTCCCACCCTATATTTCCTATCTGACTTTTTAAAAAATAAAATTGTCAGCCTCTGCTCTAGGGTAAGGACTACCTGGAGCCCTTACTAATAATGTTCGGAAAGAAGCTTGAAAAGGAGCAAACTGATATGCAAGTAACTTAACTGCCTAACAGAACAAAACTCCACACTCTTTAAAGGAAGACAACAAAATCCAGATATTTAACAATGTTCCAGCATCCAGTCAGTTATCATTAGATAAATGAAGAAATTTGACCCATAACCAGGAGGAAATTCCATCAATAGAAGCAGACATATAAATGACAGAGATGATGGAATTAGTAGAGAATTATTTAACAAAACTTTAAAAAGAGCTATTATAAGTATGTTTATGAATTTAAAAGAATGCATAACTATAATGATGCAAGATGGAGCAGTATAAAAAAAAAACAACAAAAGGGACTTCAAGAGCTGACAAATAATTGAAATGAAAATCCTCTGGATTGGCTTAACAGTAGGTGAGACACAAAAGAAAAGAATCAAGGAACTTGAAGACATTGCAATAACACGAAGAGTAATTGATGGATTAAAAAATGACCACCACCTTGGTTACCGGTGAGGCAATGTAAAGTTCTCTAGCATACATATACAGTGTGTCCGTAAAGTTATGGTGCACTTTTGGCCGGTCAAAAGTCAAAAGTGTATCATGACTTTACGGACACACTGTATTTGGGATCCCAGAAGAGAGGACATAGAGGGAAGGCAGCAAAAAATATTTGAAGAAATGACTCCAAATTTTCTAAATGTGATAAAAAAATACTAACTCAAATATTCAAGAAGCTCAACAAAACTCAATCAAAATAAGCATAAAGCAAATTGTAATTATAATTGAATTGCCAACAACCAAAAATAAAAATCTTAAAAGCACTCAAAGGAAAAAAGATTACAGATTTTTTTGTCAGCAACTATGCAAGCCAGAACACACTAAAGAAACATCATTAAAGTGCTAGGGAACCTAGACTTCTTATTCTGTGAAGATATCTTTCAAAATTCAAGTAAAAACAACTTTTTTAGACAAACCAAAGCTCAGAATTCATCACCAGTAGACCTGCATCTTAGTAAATGTTAAAGGGGTTTCTTCCCATTGAAGGAAAACGACACCAGATAAAAATGTGGATCTACACAAAAGGAAGGGCAATCTTGAAAATAAAAACATTGTTCTCATTTTAAAATCTTTCTTAAATTAATTTATCATTTAAAGGAAAAATAGTAACAATGTATAGTGGGGTTTATACCTTCTATAAAAGTAAAATACATGAGAACCGTAATACGAAGGACAAGAACAAGGAAAAAAGAACCAAATACGATTGCAAACTGCTTGTGCGGTGGGTGGAGTGACAAAATATAGTGTGTCCATAAAGTCATGGTGCACTTTTGACCGGTGACTGGTCAAAAGTGCACCATGACTTTACGGACACACTGTATTATTTGATATTATTTGAAGATAGATTGGGATAAACTGAATATGTATATTGTAAACCCTGGACCATGGGCTACCCAACTTCAGCCCATCGACCAAATCTGGTTTACTGCCTTTATTCTTTTCACATTGACAAGGTATTGCTGTTTGCTTTAGTAGATAATTCCCACTCACTCATGTCTATTGCTATTTGGTGTTAGGATGGCAAAGTTGAGTAGTTGTGACAGAGACTATATGACCTGCAAATCCTACAGTGGTTACCCCCTGGCACTCTAGAGAAATTTTTTTGCTGACATTTGCTCTAGAGGAGCCACTGGAAAAATAAAGAGGTATAGCTAACAGGCCTATATTGGAGGAAATTAAATGGATTAAAAAAAAATAGATATATACAAAAAAGGAAGAAAAAAAGGAAAAAGGAACAATGGACAGAGCAATAGAAAAGTAATAGCAAGATGATAGGATAGATTTAACCCAGCTTTATATACCCTTGTTAGAATCCAGAGTTTACCAGGTTTTAAATGTAAAAGAACCTGTACTCTGTAGTGTCTATAAAACTACTTCAAATATAAAGAAACAAACAATTTGAAAGTAAAAGGACAGAAGAATATATAATATGCAAATACTAATAAAAGACAGTTTGAGTGGCTATATTAATATCTAAGTAGTCTTCAGAATAATGAATATTATCAAGGATGCAGAGAGACATTTCAAAATGATAAAATCATTTCATAAAGGTGAAATAATCCCAAATACACACACACACACACACATACACACGACAACAGAGCTTCAAAATACACAAAGCCAAAACTAATGGAACTGAAGGGAGGAAGAGGCAAATCCACAATTGTAGTTGTATATTTTAATACTCAGAGGAATGTTCATAGAACATGTAGACAGAAAATCACTAAGGAAGGAGATTTGGACTGTACCATTAGCCAGCTTGACTTAATTGACATTTTAGAATACTCTACCAACAAGAGCAGAATATACATTCCTTTCACATGCACATGAAGTATCAACCAAGAGAGACATATTCAGGGATTTAAAACAGATCTTGGTGAATTTAAAAAGATGAAAATCGAAGTTATGTTTTCTAAATAAATTTAGCAATGTTTCTGGGCAAAAGGCTACTATGAAACAGCCTTGGCCCTGGCCAGTTGGCTCAGCGGTAGAGCATTGGCCTGGCATGTGGAAGTCCTGGGTTCAATTCTCAGTCAGGTTACATAGGAGAAGCAACCATCTGCTTCTCTTCCCCATCCTCTCCCCCTTCTCTCCCTCTTCCCCTCCTGCAGCCAGTGGCTCAGTTGGTTCTCTCCCCCTCCCACTTATCTTTCTCCATCCCCCTCTTCTACCCCGCCCATCACCCACAGCCATGGCTTGAATGGTTTGAGCAAGTTGGCCCCAGGTGTTGAGGATGGCTCCATGGCCTTGCCTCAGGTGCTAAAAACACCTTGGTTGTGGAGCAATGGAGCAGTGACCACAGATAGGCAAAGCATCACCTGGTAAGGGGCTTGTTGGGTGGGTCCTAATTAGGGCGCATGTGGGAATCTATCTCTCTGCCTCCCTGCCTCTCACTTAAAGGAAAAAAAAAAGCCTGAGAATTTCCACATAATAGCCATGAACAACTGGAAAATGAAAATATAAAGACTACTATTTATGATAGTATTAAAAGGAAATATTTAAGGACAGTGCACTAAAATGACCAAACCTTTCTGAGAAGAAGTAAAGATAGAATGATGTACTGTATCATGGATTAAAAGACTCAATATTGTTAGGATATCAGTTCTTCTCAAATTAATCTGTAGATTTAATCCTAATCTAAATCCCGGCAAGATTATTGTAGAAATTGACAAATATATTTGAAACTTTAAATGGAAATTAGAGAGGTTCTAGACTAGCCAAAGACATATTTAAGAACAAAGCTAGAACCTGGTTTTAAGACTTACTATAAAACTATGGAAGTAGTCAATACAGTATGATACTGGCATAATGAGTAGACTTAAAGATCAATGGAACAGAACAGGGAGTATAGAAATAGACCTATAAAAGTAATTTTAGACAAAGGTTTCTTGATAATTCAATGGGTTGAGGAAACTTTTCAATAAATGGTGCCAGAACAACTATTTACCCATATTTAAAAAAGAAGACTATTTTTACCTCATACTGTATGCAGATACTATGTTAATGGTTCCTAGATCTATACATGAAAGCCAAAACTATAACATTTTTAGGATAGAATCTTTATGACATTGGGGTAGGCAGGGACTGCTAGGACACAAAAAGCACTAGCCATAAAAGAATAGTTGAAATTTTGGACCTTATCAAAATTTTAAACTTTTCTTCAAAAGACAGTGTTAAGAAAATGAAAAAGTAATGCACTGATTGGGAAAATAAATCACAGTACATATATATGACTGAGGATTTGTATTTAAACTATATAAAGAAATCTTAACTCAAGAAGACAACCCAGTACATAAGTGGGTAAAAGATTTGAACAGATATTTACAAAAGAAGGTATAAATAGTCACCGAGCATCTGAAAAGAAGTTCATCCTTAGTAGTTAAAGAAATGCAAATTAAAGCCGCAGGGACAGCAGCTGCATTGGCATGTGTCACTAGTATTACTAAATGTGAGAAGATAGATAATACCTACCTCATGTTAACCAAGTTATGGAGCAACTGGAACTCTCATACACTGCTTGTAGAAAGGAAAAATGGTGTGATCATTTTGGAAAAGTTTGCCAGTTTCTTACAATATTAATTATACACTAACCATATGACTGTATTGCCAGTATTACTACTAGGTAATTATCCAAGATAAGGGAAAACACATCTTCACAAAGAGACTTTATTTTCCAATAGAGAAAAGGTGGAAACAGCCCAAATCTCTCTCAACAAGAGAATGGATAACTCATTGTGGTATATTCCTACAATGGAATATCACTCAACAATAAAAAGAAATGAACTGCTGATTAATGTAACAACTTGGATGACTCTCAAAAACATGGTGAGCAAAAGAAGATAAACAAAGAGAACAAGCTGTGTGATTTGGTTTATGTATAAGATTCAAGAAAAGGGGAAAAAACCCCAAGTGATAATCATCCGGTCAGTGGCTACCTAAGCTGTGTGTGCATGGAGGGAGGAAGCCTCCAGCGCGTCTCGAGAGAATGTTGCAGACACTGGGCATCTCGATTGTGGTGCTGGTTACTTGGACTTATACTTTTGTTAAAACATGTCATTGTGTGCTCTAAATGTATGTGTTTTATTATAAATTGGCAGCAAGAACACTGTTTTTGAAAAAGTAAAAATACTATCAAGGAAACTAAAGTAGAACTTAAACTCATTGGTCTTTTTTTTCCTCATTAAATATGAAAGACTTTAGAACATCAGATTATTCTTCTAAAAAATGCACTAAACTGTAGTCAGAGAATGGAAGAAAAGTTAAAAAGAGTGAAAATTAAATAATGTCTTTATTTGAATCAAATTCCTACTCCCTAAAGTTTCCAACTGCAGACTCTGTCTCAATCTAATGGATTTTCCGTTCCAAGTCAGCCATGACCTGTTCTTGTCAAGATTCCTAATAACAGAGACAGTAAGAAAGTAATTGATATGTCTAAAATGTTAACTGTTAATAGTGACCACAGGAGGACTCAATGGGTCTACCAGAGCTGCTATTATTATTCCCTGTCTAGGAAAGTTTGATCGGAGCCAACTTTTATCCCCTACCTCTAATTTTTCAATAAATAGGTATTTCAAGCAATCAGGTTCTTAAGCTCATTCTGGTGCTTCTGAATTGAATCAGTTTAGGTAGTTCCTTGCTTTTCTTTTTCACTTGGGGTAAACTTTTTCTTTTTTTCTACAGGGACAGAGAGAGAGTCAGAGAGGGATAGACAGGGACAGACAGACAGGAACAGAGAGATGAGAAGCATCAATCATCAATTTTTCAGTGAGACACCTCAGTTGTTCATTGATTGCTTTCTTATATGTGCCTTGACCTTGGGCCTTCAGCAGACCGAGTAACCCTGGAGCCAGCAACCTTGGGTCCAAGCTGGCGAGCTTTTGCTCAAGCCAGATGAGCCTGCACTCAAGCTGGCGATCTCGGGGTCTCAAACCTGGGTCCTCTGCATCCCAGTCCAACGCTTCATCCATTGCGCCACTGCCTGGTCAGGCTCTTGGGGTAAACTTTTAATAATAGTTTAGGATCAAATACTTTCTCCTCATGTCCTTATCTCTTTAGGCACATGGTACTTTTATTTTTGGTTGGGGGTTGTGGAGTAGAATCACAGAATATTAGAGTGGGGAGAAGGTGGGCTGTGGATCATTTAATCCAGGTTTTTCATTTTAGAGGAAAGTGAAGCTTGAATGCCTCCTGACTGATAGGAAGGGAAGCCAGCCCCGACCCCTTCCACTCCTGGCTATCTGGAAACAATAGTCAGCTTCTTTCTCTGACTCAGGCTTCTCTGTAATGGGAAAAAGACATTGTTCACCTGTTTTCAAGGACATTGCTGAAGAACAGGGGAGAAAGGACCATAAAGTATACATTGCAAAACACCGGTCCTTGAAAGCAATCCTAAATCACCACCTACATAAATTACTTTTCTAACCCTTTGCGATAAAAATTCCTATGGTTGCCACATATTAGAAAAGTTGGAGGCTTTCTTCCTTCCCCTTTCTTTGTTTTCCTGAAGCTATGAGCTTATTTTGGAGGGAGACTTTTAACTGTAGCCTTGCTGCAGGGGTTTACAGTGCTTAGAAAACTATGCTGATGAGAGAAACCTGTCATCTGAAGCTTGGAAAAGGTAGAAACCTGATTTATTTCCTTTCTGCCCACCCTGCTGGGTTCATTGCTAATTGCTGTAGTGCTATTAAATCAAACGACTGGTCTTTAAATGTCCCAGAATGACATGACTATGCCTGATCAGGACTGCAAATCAGACCACCCTGTGTTTTATGGACTTAGTGTCTTGGCCATCCAGAGGCATGCAAGTGGGGGCAGAGTTTCTGCTTTGGCTGCTAATTAAACTTTAGAAACCTTTTCTTTGTTGCTGGGCCAATCATTCCCACAATCTGATTGGCCACAGTTGGTTCCATTTGAAATGGACATATTTATATTTATTCCGAAAAACAAGCCGCAATTCCAAAGAATAAATGTTTATTTGAAAGAGCACAAGTAACTGTCAAATGAGCAGATTGCCTGAAAATAGCTTTATCCGAAAAACCTTCTGAGAGTAGGAAAAATTTGTCGTGGCTGCCAGATACAATGTTATTAACATTTCAATAGATAAAATGATGGTATTAATACCTTCGGTTACTGCTTTTGGCATTGGCGCCTGTGATTTACGTCATTCTGCAGACATCTCTTTGAGGGTGGAGGTGGTATATAACCGACTGATTAAGATTTGGGACTTCAAAGCCAGTATCATGCATTAAGTTATCAAATATTTTGAGCACCTCTTTACTTTTATTTTGAATTGAAGTTATTAGGGTGACACTGGTTAACATAGCTACAGAGGTTTCAGGTGCCCAATTCTATAACACATCTCTGTCCATTGCATTGTGTGTTCACCTCCCCGCCCAGTCAAGTCTTCGTCACTATTTATCCCCTGTACCCTCCCTCCTCTACACCCCCCCCCCTGCCCGGCAATCCTCATGCTGTTGTCCATGTCCATGAGCTTTTCCCCCTTTCTTTGCGAGTACCTCTTACATACCAGGAAATGTCCTAAGCACTAGGCTGGAAGAGACTAAATGAACTAACTAATGAACAAAACAGACCAAAATTTCCTGTCCTTATGGAACCTACATCTCAGTGGGGACAACATACCTGGATTTACATATACCTGGATTTACATATAAGTTCTGCCACTAATTTTGTGAACTTGGGCAAATTACTTGTTCTCCTGAAGTTTGTTTCCTTGTATGTAGGATGGTGTTAATAATAATTCCTACTGTGTAACACTTTATGAGGATTAATGAGATAATGTATGTAAAGTGATTAGCGTGTGGTGAGTGCTCAGAAATGGCAGCCGTTAGGATTATTGTCGTCATTATTTCTGTTGGGGCAATTCCATCTGTCGTTAACCTGTCTCCAGTGAGCCCCCTCTTCCATGGGGGCTGACTTGCTTGAAGATGTTCCCTTGGCAGGGAAACAGGAGCTCAATCCCTGACCCAAATGGGGGTAGACATAGGGGTCATGCTCAGGATTTACAGCCCGGTTCTTGCCTTGACCTTGCTTTTCCTTTATTTAAGCAGCAGGCATACAGAATTAGCCCATATTCAAAAATAACTACTGCTACCCTGTTTTGCTTCCCTAGGTGACAGACTCTAACGTTTCGTTCTCTTCCCTTCTTTCAGATTGTTTAGTGTAATTTTGGAACAATTAACCAAAGAAACAGAAGACGGTAACCACTCTAGTGGCAAATCAGGAGGCTTTGATGTCAAAGCCCTTCGCGCCTTTCGAGTGTTACGACCACTTCGACTAGTATCGGGAGTGCCCAGTAAGCACGTTTTGTTTCCTAAAGCTAGGATTTTGTTGACTTTTTCCTTCTGGGTGGGTCTCAGGACTATGAACAGAGTGGTACAAGGTGAGTTGCTGTGCCTCTTGGGCCCTGCCGACTACCCTGGAGGTCTTCGCAGCGTGCAGTCCGCTCTGGCTTGTGTTATCACTTTAATTCCCACGACAGCCCAAGAGGGGCTGGCAGGGATGTGGTAATGTGCCTCCCTGATTTTGTAAAAGAGACAATCTGCTCTTGTAGAGTGACAAAGTAAGTGGTGGCCTGAAAGAAGCCTTGAGTTCAGGTTCCTGATTCCAGCCTACTTTCCCTGCTCTGGTGACACACTCCAGGCCTGCCCTCTGAAAGTGGGGGCTTCTCTACATAGAGGTGTTGGAGGGCTCAACTCACTGCCTTTTTTTCAAAGTGAAGAGCAGCAGGAGCTGGACTTCTGCAAACTTGGCTCTCACTATTAGGGCCTGTGCCTGTCCCGCTCTGGGGAGGAGGAGAGTGCCTTTGTGTCGTCTCCTGTGCGTGGGGCATAGAGTACCTGCCTGACAGTGGCTGGAGGCCTGACGTGATAGTGCAGGGAGAGCCCCCACACAAGGCCTGGGGCACAGAGGAGACCCTTGGGTGAGATGTTATCGCCCGCTTGGCCACGATACCTGTCTGTGCTAGGCCCTGGTGTGCTGGCTGCTGCAGACCGGCTGGGATGAGTGCCACCTGAGTAGGAACAGACATCCTGTCTGTGCCCTGGCCAGGAGCTGCAGACTGCTGCTTCCGTAAGGAGCATGGGGTGTTCTTCACTGGGCTCTGTCCCTGAGAGGACACCCCCTATTGGGGACTTCAGAGGGTAGGTGTCCTAGCATCTTCCCAAGGACTGTGTTTGTGGGGGGCTGCCTGCTTGCAGCGGGGGAAGGGTTTGGGAATGCAGGACGTGCCTATTTTTCACAACTGACAGCCGTCAGAAGAGCACAGGCATGGTTTTGTGCCTCCAAAGTTCTTTGTGAGGGTTTATTAAACCTGTTGGTGCTCAAGAGGCACCAGAAATTCTTTGGAATAAAAAATGATTTCCAAATTTAACATTTTAAAATGTAGGAAGTGGTATTTTGTGTGTACTTGTTTTTCCAGATGGTTAATTTATTTTCATTGAAAAAGATCAGCGCAAGTCAAAACCACAGAACTGTCTGGAAGCAATTGAGAAAAATAGAAATACCTTGGAAATGACTGGCTCTGTTAGGGTGTAACATGGTTATGTGAGAAGCTCAGTAAGCAAACATGTTCTTTCAAATTTAGTTGTTACAGCTTAATCTAATTTCAAAGGAACCACGACAATGTTTTTTCCCCCCAAAGAGCAAAGGACAGGACAGCTGGCCTGCGCCATGCGTGGGCTGCAGCCGCGCAGGTGCTGCGCCCTGTGGGTGAGCCCAGATGCTGAGCGCTCGGGTAACATGGCATTGGTTTGGCTCCCTCTCCTCATGAGCTTGTCACAAGATGACTGTCCAGTGCTCCTGGGTCCTCTTGAGAACCACTTTTATAACTGCATTTCTTCCTTTTCCCCTAAAAATGTCTCTCTCAAACTTGACCAAGATCTGTGTCACATTCTTCCAAGGGTCAGCAGAGAGAAGCAGGCCCTGAACCTGCTGGGAGGACTTTTCAGCCCGTACTTTAACTGCTCGGGGAGGGAACCCTTGAGCCTCTCAGCAGAGCCTAATAGACTCTGGGGGAAGGGTCGGGGGCTCTGGGTCCTGCTGTCTCCCATGCCAGTTGGCAGCTGAGGTTCAGTGATTTCTTCTCAAGACCTGAAATAGTTAAAAATGCCTGAGAAAGTTTGACTGTTCACACTTATCTAGGAATTGTCTAGTAATTTCTGAAGAGAATTGAGACTGTCTTATAAGATAGGATTGTGTGTGTGTGTGTGTGTGTGTGTGTGTGTGTGTGTGTGTGTGTGTGAATATATATTCATTCAGAGGAAGGTAAAAATGCATGTTTCCAAGATAGTAGTTCATTTGCAAGGGTCTTTACCACCCATACTCAGTTAACTGTTAAGTGTTTATAGGAACCCTAGAGACCATCAAAGTGGGAAAGAACCCTAGAGAACATCCTGTCCAACAGCACCACCTTGTAGATGAGGAAGCTGAGGCCTGTTAAGGGCTAGTGACTTGTGCAGGTTCCCACAGCTCGTGAGTGGCCAGACCCATGGTCTCCTAGTTCCTGGCCTGGTGTCCTTGCCACTCACCCCCTCTGCCTCTGTGACGGGGCCACGGGAGAGCTATACACCTCGACAATAGACAGAGGAGCCGAATGTCGTGAAAGCGTACAGTTCACATTAAGAAACAAACAAGTTCATTATCTCACAAGTTTGGCCAATCTGACACAGTAGCAACTTAGATATAAACATTCATGAAGCATGTGGTTCACTGCCATTGAGTTTAGAAGAGCTAACTGCTGAATAGTGGTTTTTTGGATGGCCCACCCATGTCTAAAAAATAAAAAAACTATACAGTTTGATGAAAGCAGATGTTTTTCCTCCTTTTTTTGTTCTTTCTAAAAGGTGAAACATTAGCAATCACCTTATTGATCTTTTTTCCCCAAAAGAAACCATTTGAGCATTTAAATATCCAAAGGCAGTACCTGGGATTTTGGTCCTAATGAGGGTCTTGGAGAGACGGGCTGTTTCCGAGTCTAAAGTCCTCTTATCGGTCTTCCCTGCTTATCCAGTCCCTACCTCTTCCCTGTCTTTTTCTTTTCTCTTTAATCATTGCTGATAAGTATTCTCTCTGCTCAGTATGTTCTGATTTCAAACTTATTTAATTCTAGCATCTCAGCTTATATTTGTTCATTCTTTGAGTATGTATTGGGAGAGTGAGAAGGTATTAGACAAGGGCAGTTAGAATGAGCGTGAGACAGGAGAAAGGGAGGGATGAGGAGGGGAAAGAACAAAGAAATGAGAGAAGAGTGAGCTATGTAGAGCAGAGGCTCTGGTCACAGGTGGTGGTGAGAATGCAGGACACTAAAGATGGGAGTCAGGTTCTACTGTTGGTTCTGGTTTCCTGTCCATCACTGTCACTTAGTCTTCTGCCTCCTCTCACCCAGAGTGAATCTTGAGTGTTGCTTTGCCCACCATCCCATTTCCATTATCCCCCTTTCTCTTCCTGTACTATGGCTTTGAGTTTTACTCTGTGGGTAGCTCCCAGGTTGTGTGTCCCTTCCTCATCAATCAAGGCCACAGTGCAGCTGCAGGATGCTTCTCTCTTCATGCCATGCCAGTGATCAGTTTTACTGGTTCTAAAGTGGCTCTCACCTCCTCCTTCCTTTGCCTGTCTCTTACCTCCCTCATTCCAGGAGAGCCTCCTTTTGACATGCTATTTTTGTTCAGGCATTAGTATTTGCTCTATGACCGTCTCTATAGATGCCTTCTCTCTCAAACTCAGTTGTTGAGTTCTGGTCTCCACTGATCTTGTCTGCTGGTGATCTGTTTGTTTGTCTTTCTCTTCTCTTCCCCTTCCTCTATCCCTTCCTTTTCTTTGAAAGAGAGAGACAGGAAGGGAAAGAGGGTGAGAAGCATCAACTTGTAGTTGCCTTCACGTTAGTTGTACATCGCTTGCTTCTCATATGTTCTTGACCGGGGTCAAGCCAGTGTCCCCTTGCTCCAGCCTTGGGCTTTTCATGCAGCGACCTTTTGAGCTCAAGCTGGTGAGCTTTCAGATTGTGTGGATGATCCCCTGCTCAAGCCCGTGACCCTGCGCTGACAAACCCGTGTTCAGAGCCAGCATTCTTGGGACATTGCTTCTGAGATCAGACCAGATCGGGTGCTTTCAGGGTGGTATGGCATTAGATCCAACCTTGGGGTTTTGAACCGGTGACCTCAGTGTTCTGGTTCAATGCTTTGTCCACTGTGCCACCACTGATCAGGCTGCCCCATTTGTCTTTCTAAAGAAGGGATGCCTTTTGCAAATGGACTAATGTCTGGCCCCGTAACCAAGATTCACAAACTTGGAGCTACCTAGCTGCAATCTGCTTTTCTATCCTGATCTTCTTCTCCACTGTGTGCCCACCAGCCAAGACTCCCCACCCTCCACCGCCCACGTGGCACAAGCTCATTTCTGTGCTTTCAGTGCTCTCTCCCTCTGCCTGGCATAGCCTCTTTCCTGCCCTCTTGTGGAACGCTGCCTTCCTCAGCCCCAGGTTCTGCCAGGAGGGGCTACTGCCCAGTCCTCTTTCTTCCCCCGACTCAGAATCAATATTTTCAGCCATCGTTAGTTGTAATCGATGTTATTCATACAGCATCGGTGTATTACCTTTAATTTATGTTTAATTCTTACATCTCCTTCTAGAATACAACCTCTCCGAGAGAAGGCACTTTATGTAATACGTCCTCATATCTCCCAAAGTACTAACCTTATGCTTGCCATGTGGTAGATATTCAAGAAATTTTGTTGAATGGATGAACAATTGCATAAACGAATAACTGACTGATATTGAACAGTTCTCTCTCTAGGCCTTAGTTATACCATCTGTCAAGCAATGGAGGTAGATTAGATGGTCTTTAAGTTTTCTTTTTAATTTATCTCACATCCAGGTTTAACGCTAAGTAAAAGCTTTGAAGTATCTCTTTGAGTTATATTATTGTGTGTCATATGCAAAGCAGGCGCCATTAGGAATTATATATGTGCATCACTGAAGTTTCTTCCTGGCTCACAAACTTATTTCTCTCTCTCCTAGGTTTACAAGTTGTCCTGAACTCCATTATAAAAGCCATGGTTCCCCTCCTTCATATAGCCCTTCTGGTATTATTTGTAATCATAATCTATGCTATTATAGGATTGGAACTTTTTATTGGGAAAATGCACAAAACATGTTTTTTTGCTGACTCAGGTGAGTAATGAAAATAGTAGCTAACCCAGCTTTTAAAACAATTAGATTTTCTGCCAAACAACTTTTGTGGTTTTGGGAAAATCTAAAACAAAATGAGAGTGAGAAAGAGGAAATAAAAACAAACAAACCCCAAATGTACCAGTAAATTTACTGAGACAGTTTTTGGTGTGAATTATGTTCAGAATAAATGAGAAACGAGAACTTAATTTCCTTTTATGTCCTGATTTCCTATGTAATGTGTCCTGGCAAACAAGATAAGGGAACCCCCAAAACTAGAACATGAGGTAAACCAAAAGCGTTGCCCTATGGAGCCTTGAGGAAGGTGCTGTGGGTGACACAGAGGGAGAGCTGTGGATTCTGCACGTGGGAAATGGCAGAGTCCACGGAGAAGGGGCTGTGGGAAGTGGACCTTGATGGACAAGTGGGAGTCTGAGCCAGCAGAGATGCGAGGAGGGGTGTTCCAGGCTCTAGCAAGGAAGTAGTCCGCTTCCTCAGGCTTAGGTGTCCTGAGGTTCCTGTCTTGGATGGAGATGCCTTCTTGCTCTGTTTGCAGATATCGTAGCTGAAGAGGACCCAGCACCATGTGCGTTCTCAGGGAATGGACGCCAGTGCACCGCCAATGGCACGGAGTGCAGGAGTGGCTGGGTTGGCCCAAATGGAGGCATTACCAACTTTGATAACTTTGCCTTTGCTATGCTCACCGTGTTTCAGTGCATCACCATGGAGGGCTGGACAGATGTGCTCTACTGGGTAAGCAGCATGGGGAGAGAGTCAGTGGCGTGTTCTTTCTTTGGACAACAGTGTTGCATTAGCTAGAGCCATTGAGAGCTGGCTGGCTGAGGAAAACTTGGAAGTCAGTTCTTTGGGAAGGGAAGCACACCCTCTCTTCACTCAGCAAGACTTATCATCTTTGCTGCTCAGGGCTTTAGTTTCCATTCTAGAAAGCAGGGTGCATGACATTGGTTTTCTCCACTCCTCGGTGCTGCCTAGGGAATTCTCACGGAATGTGCCTCATAGTCCCTTTTTGGAGGGACCCCAGAAGGCCAGGGCTGTCCTGATTAAACTCTTAGAGAGCCAGGGGTTATTTTCTAGATTTAGAAGCTTCCATGGACTAAAATTGATCTTTTATACCTAAAGGCAGGCTGCCTTACTGGAATTCTAAACAGAAGTAGGAAACATGAATTGCATTCCTTTCATGTTTTCCATAACTTAGCACAGCCCTAATGCCAAAATGGGTTTTTCCCCTATTATATTTCCCTTGCATCTTTAGTGTTATATAAATCAGCCCAGCACAAGTCCTAAACTCACTCTCCCTTTCTCTTTGGAGCCTAAGAAGTCTGGCAGAGAGGGTAGAAATGAAGTGGGGCCCATCCAACCTGCTGTGAAAACAGATGGACACCCTTTTGATGGCTGGGGTCTGGTTCTTCTTGATCCTGACAGTACCAGAAGGGCTTGCCATAAATGAAGAGTAGTAGTATTTTAACAGCCAATTCCCAGAGCTGAGTTTGTTTATTTGTTTGGTTGCATTTGAAAAAGCTCACAGAAGTTTAGAAATTACATTTCATGCCAAAGACTTGCTGGGAAGAACAGCTGATGTGTAGATTTTGAGCCTAAACCCAAGTCCAAATGAGATTAACTAAGATTCCAATAATGACTTGTTAAAGGCAATTAGGAATAATATACTTCTTGAATGGAAAGTCTCTAGTTATAAGACCCACAAGAATTAGCTTCTAAAGTTTAGACACTTGCACAGGATTTTATATTACTCTGTATCTTCAGAGAACATAGCAGGTTTTTGCTTCCCTTCCCCAATGAACGCCATGTTTACAGGATTGTAGAAATCCCTATGTACTCAACGTTAGAGATGAGGATATGTTTTTATTTTCATCCCCAAAGTGTATGTCTAGTTTGGTAATAAGGTATAATCATGTTATATCTTGTTTCTCCCCTTTTTTCTCCTCTTTCTTATTTTCATAGGAGTATGTGTGTGTGTGTCTGTCCGTCTGTGTGGGTATGCACATCTGTTATTTATATCTGTAAGGCAATGCCTTTCATGAAGAGGAAGAAGGAGGGAGACTATATTGGATGAGCCAAGACCACGGTCATGCAAGGCGACCCTCAAATTAAGTAAAGGGTTTGTTATCATTTAAAAAGTTGCAACTCCTAGTTAGATTAGTTAAGGTCTCATTCCCAGTCTTCCCTTGAAATTTCTGATCAGTAGAAAAAAGTATCATCCAAATAGCCCAAACTCTGATCCTTTCCCCAAACAGTACAGAAAACAACATTTTTATCTATCTATTCTTTTAAATAAAATTCTGTGACTCCTCTCAGCTCTCCCTAGGCCGGGCGAATTGTTCACTGCTTATCCAACATGCCTTGACTAATGGACAATTTTATACTTTAGGTTACATTTCTACACATTCTCTTATGATAATTTCCTATTGTCAAGCAAGTGAGACCTCTGGGAATGTGTGATTGAAGGAGAGGAAACTCCATGAGCCCAGAAACAAGTTCCCACTTGCTTTCCTGAGAACCTTTAAGTATCATCTAAGATCCTATGATTATTATCTCTATTGTTAATATGACGATCTGAGTTAATAATTTGACAATATAATTGTATTATCTATGAGCCACATAGCATCTTTATTCTGATGGAGGAATTCGTGTAATTTTTCAACATCATCCCAGTGTGTATCCCTTTATGGAAAGTCTGGAATTTTGAGGATGGAAACCCTGGAGTATAGAGACCACTGAACATCCCCAGGGTCCTACAGCAAGTGGTTATGGTCCTTGATCTAGAATAGAGACCTATACACCTTTTATTTATAAGGGGCCAGATAGTAAATATATTTGGCCTTGCAGACCACAGTGTCTGTGTCACAGCTCTCAGCTGGCCCTCTGCCATGTCACTTAGAAGCAGCTATGAACAACATGTAAACAAATGGGCTGGCTCTGTTCCAATGAAACTTTTCTTAAAGACACTGAAATTTAAATTTTGTATAACATTCGTGTGTCGTGAAGTAGTCTTTTGACTTTTTTCCCCAACCATTTTTAAATGTAAAAGCTATTTTTAGCTCAAGGGCTATACAAAAGCAGGTGGCAGGGTGAGTTTGGCCTGCAGGTGATAGTTTGTCGACCCCTGGTCTAGGCTGGAATCCGGCATTCTTCCCCTGGCAATCTTCCAACCCTTCTAGAACACTTGGGAGCAGCTAACTAATGTCTTCCAGAGTGTTCACTAAGAGCTTAGTCTCTGAAACACATCAGGTTGTTTTTAATTACTTGTTGATTCCATTTATTAACTCATCATAGAGTAGGCAGGAGCAAAGGCACCAAGCCTTCTTATATGTTGTGGGTTACGGTCAGCTAGAGCCACACGACTGTGGTCCAGACCAGAACATCCCTCCCAGAACAGTGCCTCGCCTGAGCATTAGCTCAACAAATACTAATCACCATTATTCTCCAAGTATATAGGCCTATTGCCTCGGGATAGATGGGCCATGTTGAAATATCAATTCTTATCCACAACTAGGGTATCAAGGAAACATTTTGTGAGATAACTAAGGAGATTAGATTTTAAATATTGATGACAAGCAAACTTCTCAGCCATTTAGGTGTTTGTTTATGGTGGACAGAGTCTTTGCCAGGGATCATGTTGCATCTTGTCAGGTTTCTATTCAGTTGGTGTTCACAAGCTCACCATTAGCTCAGCTCTCCAGAGAGTCTGGCAAACCGTCTTGAGAGGGCAAATATAGATGGATCTGACATGTAGACAGACACACCTAGACCAGAACCATGTGGAGTGTGGAGGTGGGATTATTAACTTCTGGTGGGAAAAAGGTATTGTAGAGCTCTTTTATAAATTGAGCTCTTTAAACATAATTAAGCTGTCACCCAAGCCATGCATATTTGTTGGCCACAGAGGCAGGAGAGTATAGTGCAAGGAAAAGAACATTGAGGCTGGGATGGGGCTGGGTGTGTGACCTTGGATAGGCCACTGAAACTCTTTGGGCTTTAATTTTGTTATAAGATGCAGAATATGATCCATTTTTTTCCTTCAACTCAGAGGAAATGTTTTTGAATGTAAGAAATTAAAATGGTATTGGTGTTGGGAGAGAGCCACCTATGTAAATCATGTACGGCCTCTGCCCTTCTTGTCAAGCACTTTCTCAATGAGCACGCTTCTGGAGGTGCTGGCCATCAGGCTCTATCTAATAGGACATTTTTCTGGTCAAGTTGACCATTGACTTCATTCAAGGTACCTGGGAAATTCCTCTGTAGTTGGCCAAGGGCTTGCCTTTCTGTACGGTTCTCTTAGTCCATGCTCAGGAGAGCTACAAGTATCCTAATTTTTCAGTGGTCTTTTCAACAGTTAGAAAAGACAGGAAGCCATAGGTTGGCCCCTAATTGGAGACATGAATGTGCATTTCAACCTTTGAAGTAAGGGAAAACAAACTCAATACTATTTCCTGGTCACCAGGTGGCTCCACATGATGACTTGGATATAAATATTTTAAAAATCTAAATTGAAGCGCTTCAGCTCATGCCTATTTCTCCATTGTTGATAAAGACCATGCAGACAAAATCCCTAGCAGAGTATTCTGTTTTCATGTGGGTATTTTGGGGAACAGCTTGCCAGTTCTGACTTATCCTATATATGTGATCAGGCCTAAGAAATACCAGCCTCTAAAGAGGCTGGGTTGAGAAGGTTGAGTTGGGAGGAAGACTGGCCCTTGAAGCTTGCATTCTCTTTTTGTTCCCCAACTTCTGGAGATCCAGAGAGAGTCTCTTGTGGCCTTTGTTTAGCAATAGCCATTCCCCTCGCCCCCAGCTGTCATTCCAGGTGATATTTCTGACTTCAGCAAATGTGAGCCTGTTGAAGACTCCTAAAAATTTAAAACAGTGTTTAATTTTAATAAATGTTTCCTCCCAAGTGGAGCAGACAGCTGTTACCAGAGCCATTTCCTGGAGCCTGAGACTGAGGATAGGGAAGCAGAGGGCGCAGCCCACACTGACTTGGCCAGAGTTCTAGAAAAGTGAGGTCTCCCTGTGGAAGTCTGAAAAGTGAGGTCTCCCTGTGGAAGTCTTAGCTTTGAACACTTGTCTCCCATCTGTGAGTACCCTCTCTCCTGTCATATGTACTCCTGTTCCAATTGAGAGGAAACTGGTCTAGAGAGGCCCCTGTGAAAGGTCCTAACACCAGGCTGGGCTCTGGCCACTACACTAGGCAGCCTGTTTCTTGTCCTCCACACATGAGCTTTTAAATAAATTTGGTGGTATAGTCGCTTTGGAAGAATTATCCTCTGCCTTCCGGCTGAAATTAGTTTATCCACCTTAATTAGATCAACAATTGCAGCCATGGCCTTGGCTCATTCATTACTCTAATTGCCAATGTAAGATGTGCAGACTGATATGAGTTCTATTAAGCACATTCGTTTCCATGTGGCCAACCAGGTGTTTCATAAGGGATTTAATGTCCTTTCCTGAGACTTCAGCAACAGATGTTAGGCAATTTTTTATAAATGTTCTCTTCTCCTGTTTGGCTTCTGCATGAGGCAAACAGTGAAATGCAGGAGCCTCGTTCTGTGAAGCGAAACCTGGAGTCACATTGTGTGGAAGAAAACACAAGCTTAATGCCTAAGGGCTTGCACCTGCAAGGCAGGAGCCATGAATCAGCCTGGACTGTGTAGGATTCTGCTGGCCATAGATTCTGGGTGTTTCAGCAAAGTCAGGCCTGGAGTCATTCATTGTCCCCGGCTGGTCCTTAACATCTCCTTCCTGGGAGAAGCGTTTGCCCAATTTAGCACTGACCTGTGCTGTTAGAAAATGCCCTCAGCCTTGAACCTTCAAGCACCCGTTTGCTCCAGCATGAGAGCTGCTCGTGACCAAATTTCTTCTGGGAGGGTCTGTCAGGCAGGCCACGTGGGTCTGTCCTGCTTGAGCATGTCCCACAGTAGGAGTATAGGGTTCCTCTTGATGAACCAGTCAGCTCACAGCTGAAGCCAGCTTTCCCAGGCTGGGTCATGTAGGTCCAAGATAGGGGTATGTGTGTGTGTGGCAGGAAGGCTAGGGGGTAAGGGCTTTTTCCTTCTCCTGGGTCCTTCCTGTGGTGCAGTTGTGAACTTCTCATTCCTAAAAGCACCCTTGAACATGTACCAGTTCCCTGACTGCTGAACACTTGCCTTCTTTGCATTAGTTTATCTGTGCTTGCACTTTAATGATTGAGGGTAATCCAGATTCAATCCCGATTTAAGGTGGGTTAGGTTTCCTTAGAAAGGTTGGCTTCCAATGGAAAGTTATTATTTTAGTGTTTTTTCCCCTAAGAACAAAACTTATAGAGTCAAATGTTAATTTGTTTCTATAATTAAGACTTCTCCACCATCACAAATTTTAAAAGCAATAATAATAATAATCATAAAAATAGTACTAACAACTTGGACAGAGTAGAAAATAGTTTTCAGCTAAGCACTAGTTTTGTCCTCTACCAAGATCTTTTCTGAAAATCCCTGATCCAGGCAGCTGATTCCCTACTAGTGGCCAAAGTTGGCTCTCATTTGCCCTGAAAGCTTTGATGAATGTATGTGTATGTGTGTGTTAGGAATATATAATGAATATGTCTTGGCTACTATTGTCTCTGATTTGAATCTAAGTAAATGTTTCATTAAATGTATAGAATGTTGTCTCTAATGTGATCCTCTTTCCTTACTAGATTCTCTTATTAACCCACTCCTATGAGACCATCTTATTTCTTACAGATGAATGATGCTATGGGATTTGAATTGCCCTGGGTGTATTTTGTCAGTCTCGTCATCTTTGGGTCATTTTTCGTACTAAATCTTGTACTTGGTGTATTGAGCGGGTAAGCTACACCTCTTTCATCTTGAAAGCAGAGTCCTGAGGACAGTTGCCAAGACCACACAGGCTTTGCTAGATGGGGGCTGCCGGGTGGGTGCCAGATGCCTTCCATGTCCTCCAAGATGCTTTCTTTTCTGCTGAGGCTTCCCACATTGCAGTGTTTCCTGGAACCTCACCAACCTTCACGAAAGAAAGCTATAAAATCATTATTGACCAGAAATCAATCAGCATTGTTGCTTGGGATATAAATAGTTTCCATTGCTTTCCCTCTTGTTATGTCCTAAAATGAGATACATTTATAATTACTTTATTGGTTAGAGTCCAAATATAATGCAGATTAATTGGTACGAAACAGTAGCTAACTGAGCTGGTCCTGGCTGACTTTTGGTAGCCCACAGAATATAGCAGCAGGACTTGTCCTTATTTGAAGACAAAAACACCACCACCAACAACAAAAAAACCCCAGAAGGTCCTAGGTGGGGACCCTGTCTAGGAGCACGGATCTCCCATCAAAGCCCCTGAGTGTTCTGGCAGCTGCACTGGGGGCTTCGCTCTTTAGTAAATAGATAACTGATAACTGATCTCCTTACGTTTTACAGGTAAATGATGCGATAGGATGGGAATGGCCATGGGTGTATTTTGTTAGTCTGATAATCCTTGGCTCATTTTTCGTCCTTAACCTGGTTCTTGGTGTCCTTAGTGGGTAAGCAGTTGGATCCATGTTGTGCATTTTGCTGCCTCGTGGGAGGCGGCTCTGTGTGTCCCCCAGTTGCCCCGCAGCTCCTTTGCATGCGTGTGGATTCTGATGTCCCCTCCTGTGTGTTGCTTTTGGATTGAACTGTGATTCTTCCTGCCTGTATCTGTCTGTGAGATTCCGTGTCTCTGATGCTTGCCAAACACTATTAATTTAATGGAAACGTTTTCCTGAAGCCAGTTGCATTAATTTGCCGACATGCAGAAGTGAATTTCCACTGAGGAAAAGGAGTCCCAGCCTTGGTCTCCCCTAGGAAGGGGCCTCTTTTACGGTTCTTTTCCCACTGGTACATAACCTGGCCCTTTGAAATAATCATGACTATTTCCACTGTGTTTCAGATTTCATCCTGAAGAAAAACTAAGCCTAGATAAATGCATAAATACTGAACAAATTTCAAAATCTATGTCCTTCGAATAGAGATTGTTTATTAGTTTGGTTTTCTAATGCTGTCACTGTGAGAATTTGCCCTCTAATTCATGTTTAATCTTAACTGGTATAATCTTTTTTAAATGCAGAGTAATGATCAACTATTGCACACACATGTATTTTGGTCTTATCATAGTCCTCATCACTCAGTCATCAGTTTGGGAATTTCATTTTGTTACGTCAGCTCTGTGATTGACCCTCTATAGACAAGGTTCGGGGGAGACTGGCTCAGGAAGGGGATTTCTGGTGTTTCTGGGCTATGTCCTGACTAGTTGCTATTCGAGAGCCCCTCGGGGCAGCTGTGCATCCTCACCATTCTGCAGATATCCTAGAAAGGGAAGTTAAGTACCCCAAGGAAGGAAGCAGGACTGTCTAGGCCAGGGGTGCTCAATACATCGATCGCGATCTACTGGTCGGTCGCGAAGGAAGTGTGGGTAGATCACATGACATTAAAAAGACATTTGTCTTTTGATTGGCATACAGGGTAGCCAATCTGACGTCTGAACTTTTGACACCCTATGCATGCACGTTAAACCGCGCTAACTTGTTCAGTTACATTGCTGCGTAGTTAGCCTTCAATTTATTTAAACTAAATACAACAAAGGGTATAAAAATGAGTGCCGTAGTAGCTGGTCTGAGTAAGAAGCCTAAAACCTACCACTTTCATACAGAATGGGAGGGGATTTTTTTCACTGTCATATTCTAAGTGCATTTGCCTCATCTGTCTGTGTGCCATTGCTATTCCAAAGAAGGGAAATGTGGAGCGGCTTTTTCGGACTGTTCATAAAAACTATGGCATTGACTTTCCTCCGAAAAGAGAGCTGAGAAGGAGAAAGGTGAAAGAAGAATACACAATATTAAATAGTAATAATAGAAACTTAAATAATGATAATATAGAAGAAATAAATTTATGTTTTGCATTTTTATTGTAGGTAGCTCATTTTAACTTGGTCATCTTATAAGTAGCTCGCAAGCTGAAAAAGTGTGGGCACCCCTGGTCTAGGCTCTCTCAGAAGCAACCCCAGCTGGTGGGGAGGGGGGGTGCTGGGGTACTACTGGAGGCCAGAGGGTGCCCGTCTCCCCTAAGAGCCTCTGTTACTCACCGAGTGCAGACATCTTCAGGAAATACTGTTGATGGACTTGTTTCCGAGTGAGTTTATCTTCTCGTCAATCACTTTATCTTCCTCTCAGAGCTGTTGGAGCTTGTGTCTTGGGGAAGTGATGTCTTCATGCATTGCTGAGTCAGTGAAGAGAACTTGATCACATTTTTTCTGATGCTGCCTTTGCCAGACCAGAAAGCCAAGTCAGTTATCCATCTCTGCTTCTTTTGCTCATCTTTCTCTGACCTCCCTGCCTGTTTTCAGGGGATGAGCATTTTGGAACTCTCCTTGGCCGGGTGTGGTCAGTTTTACACATGGACACATACTATCATGTGAAGGCCCTCTCTAGAAATGGCCCAGGATTCAGGCCACACAGTGAGAGCAGTGGGCGGGTGGCTAGGACTGAGTTGGGGGGGAGGGTGGTGAAAACATACACTGGTCCCCCAGCCCTACCAAAGCTTCCTTCTAGAAATAAGTGACTCCTCAAGCCTCATGTTCTCTCACTTAGAACTCTAAACGTGCCTTCTTCCTAATGAACCTCTGTGACTTGAGGTGGATATTGGTGTTGTAAGGGTGGAATTTATCCTGGAGAAACAGCATCGTGAGTAATTTTACCACAGGAACAGCCTGTACAAGATTAACAGCCATTCTGTTGTGAGTTGCCTGGCGCCTCTGTCTCCTAAACCCAACTAAACTGACTGAGGCCATGGAAACCGCTGGGTTTAACAGTGCCAGCGACACGCCTTGTCGCTAGCTTAGCGGAGCAGGAACCCTCGCCCTGGCATGATGAAGCAGTTTTAAACAGAAAAAAGGAAAAGGTGAGAGGGGCCTCCTCCTTAGACCTGTGAGCATTAAATGTGCACCCCCTGGGGGTACCCCTATCTTAAGGATAAAAAAGACTCACAACCCCATGGAACTGAAGTTTATTTGGGGGGAAATAATTCCATTTACAAGTAATTTAGAGAGCATTTTTGTATATAAAACAAAACTAGGTCCCTTATGAAGGAGAATGCAAACAACACATGGATTTTTAAAATAAAAGCTAAGACTTCCTAGTGATATTTACTGTCAGTTCATGTTCCCATGGGCTACTCCACACAAGAGGCTACTTTAGTAGGAATTACTGAGAGGCATTTTGTGTAAGGTAAGGACCATGTCTCTGTGTTGGCTAATTTGGCCAGCATTTCCTGAGTTCTGCTGAGTGCCCGGCTCTGGGCCAGAGACCAGGGGTGCCAGGATGTCTAAGACACAGATGGAGCCTAGTGCTCAGACATTCACTGTCTGGTGGGAGAGACTGTTGTTCAGGAGTGCAGGAGGACCAAGCTAGCGTAGAGCTATAGGACGAGGGGCTGTGGGCTGGATCCTGTACGATGGGAAGGCATCTACTGGGGAAACCTGAGGAGCTGGAAGGCCCCACCTACTCTGACAGTGACCTGGGCTTCTCTGCCCAGCTGCTCCCCTTGATTTTCCCCCAAAGCTACCAGAAATCAAAGTGGGTCATTGCTATTCATCTTCTTGTTAAAGCAATTTTAAAATATTTTAATTTTAATCTTAATCTTAGATTTTTTCTTTTCCTTTTTCTTTTATTTTTAGGTGAGACGAGGGGAGATATTGAGGCAGACTCCCGCATGCACCCCAGTTGGGATCCACCCGGCAGCCCTGTCTGGGCCCCGTGGAGTACTGAGCTATCTTTAGCGCCTGAGGCTGACTGTTCGGACCAGCCTAGCTATCCTCAGCACCCGGGGCCATGCTCAAACTAGTAGAGCCACTGGCTGTAGGAGGGGAAGAAGGAAAGGAGGAGAGAGGAGGTGGGAGAAAAGCAGATGGTTGCTTGTGCCGTGACTAGGAATCGAACTCAGGACATCCATATGCCAGGCTGACACTCTATCCACTGAGCCACCAGCCAGGGCCACAGTTTTATTATTATTTTTTTAGGGAACACTACAGTGATTACAAAACCAGAAAAATGTAAATGTTACAAGGAAGACAACTTACGCTGCAAAGCCCCTTAGGGACCATCAGGCCAATACAAATGTCATCCCCAAAGCACAGAATTAAGACTCTTCTTAGAAATATAAGAGCGTGCTGTAGCCTTCTGATGAAGAATTGTGAAATACGGACGTGTCTTTGGGTCTGTTAAGCTTTGGGAAGTGTTTGTGTCTGCTCCTCGGTCCCTTTTCTTTCTGTGTGGCTGTGCCTTGCTGTTGTCTTCTTGAATTGATTCTAATCTGCCACCTGATTTATTGTTGGTCCACTTTTAAAACATTCTAAGACTGAGGCTTTGGGAAAATCTTTGATGTTACAGTGGAGCCTTTTTCTCAAGGTGAGAATAAAGTTCATGAACTGCATGCACATCCTGTGCAGTCAGGCATGAACACATTCAAAGACCTTCATCCCTGATGCTAGTGCTCGTGGGAGGGGCCGGAGTGTCTGGCTCGTGTCACAGGCTCACATTAAGTTGTCATTGAGGGGATGGTCCCACTGTGACCAGCAATTAGAAAGAATGTTTCATTGAAATCTATAATTCAGACAGGGGATGTCTCCTTTCATGCTGGCTTTATAGAAGCTTGGTGATTTTTCATTTTTAAAATTGTTCGTTTAACTCCTTGTCTCTTCTGAGGTTTTTGTCAGTAAAGAGGCAAAAGAAGAGAACACATTGGTGTTTCAGGGCTTTGTTTCTTTAGAAGCACTACCCGATCCCCAGGGTACGGGGCATTGTGGGCAGTGCGCTCAGCTTTTCACCTGCAGGACCGACCTGATGCTAGGCACACCGGCTGTAAGCTAGAGTTCAGACCCCAGAAAAGGGAGTGGTGGATGGGAAGGAAACTAGAAGACCTGGGTTATGTATGGTCCAGCCAGTGTCACACACTATGGTAGCCCTGGGCCTCAGTCTTCTTATCCCTCAAACAGGGATGATCCCACCATCCACCTTCCCCACAGGGTGGCTGGCTTTATGAATGCAGAAGTGCTTCAAAAAATGTACAAAGGATATTACTCATGTAATGTATCTGCATATTAAATCCATGACTCCTCTCCCTGGGTGAAGCGAAACAGCCAAAGGGGTACTTTGGGAATTTGCTAAAGTGTACCATTTTCTGGATTTTTCAGGAAGTGACCATAGAAACAAGCCCTGTACACACATTAATACTGTATTTTGTGCCCTCCAAGAGGAGAGTGTAACGATTCTTTGTCAGCTATAGAGGATTACGCAGCTCTGAATCATTGTGATTGAAGTGATATCCGATAGTTATTTGGGGGCACAACTAGGGGGTCATGGCACTTCTGTAACATACTGGTTAAACCCGCTGGCTTTAGAGTTGGATCACCAAGACTTGCATCTGCGCTCTACCATTTTACCATGTGAGATTTGGGGCAAATACTTACCTCTTTCAGTTTCGCTTTCCTTGTCTTGTGAAATGCAACTAACTCCAACAGTGAGCTTCAGGAAGATTCAACAGGCAGAAGTGTGCAGAGTGCTTGGTCATTGCTCTCTTGATGGCTTAAGTAAAAGTACAGAAAATGGGATTTGATGCAAGGAAAATCTAATCAGCTCAGTCCTTTGAAACCAATTAATAATTATTGGCCAAGGTAGGCCTGAATTAGCTGAGAGTCAAAGTTGTACTTTTAAATGTTTTATTATATACACGTGTGTGTGTATATACACTGACGTGGCCAATGAGTGCTAAAGATGTTACCACGCAAACCACCTCCTGGGCCTGCTTTAGAAAACGGATTAAAATCACTTGTTATTCACATATGAATTCAAAGCTTTGATTTTGCCAGCATCTTTTGAAAAATATTTGAAACACTCCTTTTTTTAAGCAGCCCTTGTATATTCTTGGAAGATAAGTGCTCTTTGTAAACCAGATTTTATGACATCAGAATGAATGTAAACTCAACCAATGTCTATCAGTTTGAAATCATTCAGCTCTATATTATTTTGTGTCTTTGTGTCCCAATAAGTTGCAAATCTACCAAGTCTCAGGTCACCTTTTTAAATAATTAATCCAATTTTGTATTACTAGAGGCCTGTTTATCTTAACCCTTTGAGTAATGAGTTTTTTTCATGCTTGCTGACCCCTGGAGTGAGGTATTTTTTTTCCAAAAAATGAAATTAGTTCCAGTTTTATTAACTTAAAATTATGTTTGTTTGATAAGCAATTTATGGAAACAAGAAGAACATACATTTACCTTTTTTTAAGGTTGCCTTACACATTTTAAAAATAAATCAATAGTACTCTGGATGGTCAGGAGGCATGAGGACGTACATGAACGTTTGTACTACTCAAAGGGTTACATGGATGAAGTGAAGCATTACAGAAGAGCCATTTTCAAACCACATGCTTGTCCTGAATTTCACGGTTGCATCCTTCTGATATCCATTCTAGTTACATCAGATCCCAGGGCTTAGGTAGAGACCCAGGTGTGAGTGCTTTCCTTGTGTAACTGCAGGTGGAAGGAGACCGGTGAGGGAAGGTGGTGGTAGTGATGGGCCCTGTCAACTGTATTATATCAGAATTATACAGACTAGGGGCAGGTTTGAGGCATTGTAATTTGTACCCTGGTCCACTTAAACTCACACCATCATGAGCCATGGTGAATCAGAGATTGCCTCTGATTTCTACCCTTTGAATGTTGGCAACAGAGGAAAAATGCATCAGGGTAGATAGTGGTTGTATTGCTTGTGACTATTTTTCAAGTGGAAACATACCCTCTGGGAATAGGCACTCATAAATTATTCATAGACTGGGATTAGGTTTTGCTCTCGTTCAACACTTTACCAGCCTCTGCTGTTAGAAAAGGAGCAACAGAATTTCTTCCTGTACATACTCCTCTGACATCCTGCATCTTAAAAGAGCCGCCAAATTGCTCACAGCATTGAAAGGCATGCTGTTAGGTAATGGGATGAGCAGGCTCTCAGCATGCCTGATGCCACTGTAGTTCAGAGTAAATTGTGTAGAGTTCAGGAGTTGATTTCATATCTTGGCCAGCACACTAAGTAAAATAAATTGTGGAGGGTTCTTCATAGATGGTTCTTACAATTAAAAACATTATTTTCCCTGTTTATTATTAGTGATGGTCAGGCTGCCCCAATTCCAGAAGAAGACACCCTTAACGATCACTTATAGCAGTGGTTCTTAACCTTTTTTGAGGTACCAAACCCACCAGTTCATATGCACATTCACCGAACCCTTCTTTAGTGATAAATAAAAGGTTACTTTTTTCCCAAATTCAAGACATAGGTATATATTTTTTTACTGGTGCACAAAATGAGCCGTGCATGAACATCACCTTGCTCAAAGAACAAAACCAACAAAGTGCATGAACTCACAACAAATTACGGTATTACTTTATTCTGGCCTTCGTGGCAGAGGCTTCTCCGAAACCCTGAGACCTACTCATCGAACCCCTAGGGTTCGATAGAACCCAGGTTAAGAACCACTGACTTATAGCAAAATACTTCCCAACATTTAGCTAGATCTGTCTTTGGCTTGTCTAGGCTAATATGCGAATGATTTGTCCACAACATTGAATGTCTCTTTTCTTGAACTTGGAAGTTATGTTGTCAGTGGGGTTGATTGTTGAGGGAAGGATCAAGTAACTGCACATGGTTTGGCTTTGGTGGAACAAGCAGCCCCATATCAGCTTCAAATGGAAGGATGCTAAATTTCCTTTTTCAAATAAAGAACCAAGCTAAACATTTATATATACTTTTAGACGCTGAATTTTCTTGTTGCAGAGTTAAAAGGCTGTCGGGGGTAGATGACAGCTGGATCCTGGTACTGTTGGTACCATGGTACCTGAAGTGCCCAGGCGGGTAGCCATACCTGACACTAACAAGTGAGTGGTAACCTCTTTGCCCCTGGCTTGCAGCTACTGTTTCCATAGAAATGGCTGTCGGGATCAGTGGAAACGAGGTAAGTGAAAGTTTTCGCTGATCCTCGTTTCCATCAAGCTGACATCTGTTTCCCTGGCAACAGCAGTGGACAGCAGCAAGGCACTAGCAACAGATTTAGTAGAGCTCTCTCACTTGTCAGCTGTGGCTGTCATCTGTCTCTGACCGAGTTCTTCTTTATAATGCATAACAAAGACCTCTGAAACCCAGGAGGTACCTCTGGGCACCCATTTTGCCTATGGAGAGCTCTATCCTAAGCGGCTGCTCCATCAGCAGCGGGAGAAGGGAGAAGTAGTTGAGGCCATCCGTGTCGCAGGGCAGGCTGTTTAGTCTGTTGATCCCAAATCCTAGGGGAAGAGAATTCATTGCTGTGCTTTCCTGAGCAGACCCAGTTCTTCATAAAGCCACCAGTGCTTTAACGGTTGAAATTAAAGCCATAATTTTTCCATGTTCCCTATTCAATTAGTGGCATGAACAGTTGCTATCACTCTTACAGTGGGAGGGATATTTATGAATTTAATAGTTTGACTTCTTGTGAGAAACATTTGATGATTGCCTCTAAGATAATATGCGAGTGTCAACCTTATACCAGTCTTTTTTTCCTCCTATGTACTAGTCTTTTGCAGGCTGGTGAAATTGCTTATAGAGATCAAATATTGGTATAGCAAGGCAGCTCAGTGTACAGAGACCACTATGTCCATAGTATAGGAAACTCTTTTTCATTAAAGTTTAGCAGTTGTTCCTTTCCTGGAGTTTCATTTTAATATTTCAGCAAATGTATGCACCTAAGGTGTAAGTCTCTTCCTGCCCTATGAGAGCACTCACAGTCCCCGAAGCAAAGGAGGGCTGTCATTTTTGCCTGGTGTGTGAGATGAGAACACAGAGGAAGAGGCACAGAACGAGTTGTTGATCTCTGTCTGATTTTAAACACTTAAAGATACTGTGGAAAAATATTTTCTCTGAAATAAAACTCTGAGAGAGTTTTATTCAATTTCTAAGGACTGAATGAAGGTGTGGATCCACAGAGCTGTGAGAATTTAGATTGGCTATCTAGAAGAACACTAAAAAAATTGTGATTTCCTGGTGAGGACTTTTCTTAATAACTTGGTTTCTTAATTGGATTGGGACAACTATGTTGGGCCTGGAGGCAGTCTTTAGGGCTGATCCTATATCATCTGGTTGGGTTCAATATAAAAGACTAATAAGCAGAAAGGCTTGCTAGGTAACATTTTTTCTTTGTCTTAGACTTCTTAAGAAGAAATTGCTTAAATTCATTTATTTAATGACTTTTTTTCCAAGTGCCTACAAAGTAGTGTATTTGCCAAGCACCTTACTAGGTATTGGGGCTATAATGGGAAGACAAAACAGAGTTCTTATCTTCAAGAAGCTTATGTCTAATAAGGGAGACAAAAAAGTTCTAGTTATAAACACTTACAAATTCTTGCAAAGGAAAGTGCATTGTTCTGGGGGAGTGGTTAACAGACAAGACAGATACCTGGTGGAAGAGAATGAATGACTAGCCATCATATCCAAGCAAGATGGGAGGGGAAGGTAGGGGAGAATTCCAATCAGAAAAAACCCAAGCAAAGGCTATACAATAGGGAGGAGCAGAGGACGTTTGAGGAACTGGGCCAAGGCAGGGTGGCAGGCACCTGGGGTGCAGGGAAAGGCAGGGAGAGAAGAGAGGATGACTGGTCAGCAGAGAACAGATCACAAAGGCCCTTCTAGACCATGTCACAGATTTAGGTCATGAGTTAAAGGGTAAAGGAACTCACTGATGAATTCTAAGCAGGAGATAATGTGATTTATATTTGTGTTTTATAAAAGATTATTCTGTATTCTGGTATCTTCAGCTTATCTTAAAATGCTTCAGAAATAAGATGACTTTGTGGATAGTTAGAAGGTTGGATAGATAGGTGATAAAGATAATGTTAATTGTGGAATCTAAGTGTTAGGCACGTGTGTCTTCACCATATACAGTATGTCCGTAAAGTCATGGTGCACTTTTGACCGGTCAACCTGTCAAAAGTGCACCATGACTTTATGGACACACTGTAGTTCTTTCTACTTTTATGAATGTTTGAGCATTGTTGGTCAAATAAGTTTGTAAATATGATATATATGTTTGCTCACTTATAGTTTGCATTGGGTGTGGGGAACAGGCTGCAAGCAGGCAGGATCCTTATAGCCTAAGGCTTAGTTTTAAGACTAAGCTTTTCCCCACACCCTTGACTGTTGCATGATGTAGGTGGTGCACTCTCATGAGGAATCCCATTTATGCCTCAGATAAGTGGCTTTGTATCAGAGACTTCCTTGTTTGTATATTGGATTAAAGGTTTTGATTTCTACACTATAAAATGGGGCAGATCAGGAGCTTGCTCTCTTTCAGTTTCTGAGATTAGCATTAGAGAGGAGAGAAGAGAAAGGCCATGTGGAGGAGAGGAGAAGCAGCCAAGATGGCAGAGTGCTGAGGGAGAAGCTAGTTTGTGTAGAGTTTATGCAGAGAGAAGGAGACGGGGAACAGAGGTGAATAAGGCTGGTGAGGTAGAAACCTTTGATTCTAGGAAACTCGGATAAGTCAGTGGCTTTGGGAGCCTGAATGGAAAGGGAAGTGTTTTCCCACTGTGTGTATTTCTTGCCCACCGGGTGCAAGCTAGGATTAAAGGTGATGGCCCACCAGTTCTTGGTTTCATTGTTTCATTACCATCTGTTCGAATCAAATGCGAACCTGCACGGGCCAGGTGGCTGTGATGGTGGCCGTGGCTGCTGGCTTTACAAACGTTTTTCTCGATGAAATTTTGGGGAAATCTGCATATAAAAATCACTCTGGCAGTATGAATGGATTAGATGGGTACTACAGGACTGGGTGTGGGGAGACCGATTTAAGACTGTTCTAGTCCACTTTCATCTATAATGTAGCAACGGTGCCAGAGTGAACCTTTCATGATAAACGACTGTAAAACTGGTCAAAATACATAAAGCAGTTTTCTTTTTCCTTAGAAGATAGAAGTAGCCAGCACAGTATTGGGATCCCTAAGAGAAGGGAAACACATGACATGTCCCCCACAATTTTCTGGCTTTCTGCCTGAGATACTTTTAGAATTGTGATACCAGGAGGCAGAACCCAGCAGAGGTCAGCAGTCTATTTGCTGAAGAGGCAAAGAACAGAGGTTGGGCTGCTGAGACAGCTGGCGTTTCCAGGGCAAAGTATTAGAGAGAAGTATGCAGAGAAGGGGCTCCAGAAATCTGAATAGGGATATTTTAAAATATCTGATCATATACTAATTTGCTATGTGCCAGGTGAGACTATTGAGGCATGGTAAAGAACAGGTACTGAAACGGCTGGAAATCTCACAGTGCTAGTGGACAGAGGAGTTCTGACCAGATGAAGTAAATTGACCTTGGTGAATAAATTACACATTCATTTGAGACCTCTAAGAAGAAGGGCATTAGGGGTGAGGTTACTTTAGCCCCAGAGTAAGAGTCAGTCTAGACTTCCCTAACAATTCTTACAAACAAACTTCAGAAGGATGAGGCCAAGTGGCCAATTAATTAAACACCTGCCAAATCAAAAGTCAACACCCATTAAAGGAAGACACCAAAATCCAGATGTTTCCCCAAATATTTCCACATATCATTAAAACTACAGGCTATGAAAAGAAACAGAAAAACATGATTCATAATCAAGGTTGGGGGGTGGTTAATAACAACAAATTGAGAGATGACAAAAGTATTGCAATTAACAGTAAAAGATTTTTAAATTGCTACTGTAAACCTTTTCAAGGAATAGAAGGAAAGGATGACCATAATAAAGGAACAGATGACAATTCACAGTAGAGAAATAGAAACAATGCATTATCTGAAATAAATAAGTAGCAGATTGGAAACTCAAGGGAAAAAAAATCAGTGAAGACTTTGTGATCTCTAGGACAAATAATAAGCGATCTGATATATGTGAAATTGAAGTCCCAGAAGCAGAAGAGAGATTGGAGAAGAATGCAGTTTTTAAAGAAATAATGGCTGCCTGACCTGTGGTGGCGCAGTGGATAAAGTGTTGACCTGGAACACTGAGGTCGCTGGTTCAAATCCTGGGCTTGCCTGGTCAAGCCACATATATGAGTCGATGCTTCCTGCTCCTTTCTCCTTCTCTCTCTTTCTCCCCCACCCTGTCTCCCCCTTCTCTTTAAAATGAATAAGTCATAAAAAAATTTAAAAAATAATGGCTGAAATGCAGCTTAATAGACCCCAAGCAGTAAAAACACAAAGAGAAGCACACCTAGACATGTCAAATTCAAATTGCTGAAATTAAAAATATAGCATTTTGAAAGAAACCAGTCGGAAAAGGGAAATTACATACTGGGAAAAAAATGATAAGATTATTCAATAACTTATTTTTAGAAATAGTGCAAGCCATAGGACAGTGGAATGATGTCTTTAAAGAGCTGAAAGAAAAACTAGAATTCTGTGTTAAGCAAAAAACAAACTCTTTAAAATGTAAGATAAAGAAATTCTTAGACAAAAGCCAAGAGGATTGGTCATCAGCAGATCTGCACTACAAGAAGTATTAAAGGAAATTCTTCACGCTAAAGAAGATAATACCAGATAAAAATTTATACATTAAAAAATAAGGAACACCAAAAAGAGTAAACATAAAGGTAAAGATAGAATTTTCCCCATTTCTTTAAAAGATAATTATTTAAAGTAAAAATATAGCTGGTTCTTAAAAAACTTTTTGTTCACTGTCTTTTCGTTATAATGTTGATGAGCTACCATAGGAACTTAATTTAACACTTGTTAATATCAATTAGCCTGTGGTAAAATTGATCTTGCTGTGGTAAAATACATCATTTTGTTGCAGTTTCAAGAACCTATTGATGTTAAGTCAGGACTTACTGTAATAATATAGTATTATGGGGACTATAACATGTCAAAGTAAATTATATGACAGTAGCACAAAAGGTAGAAGGTAGCTAAATGGAATTTTAGTATTGTAAAGTTCTTAACAATATGTGTGAAATAATATAATATGAAGTAATGGAAGATGTATGGCCAGTAGCCATGGCCACCATCACAGCTACCTGGCCCGTGCAGGTTCACATTTGATTCAGACAGATAGTAAGGAAACAACGGAGCCAAGAACTGGTGGGCCATTACCTTTAATCCTAGCTCACACCCGGCGGGCGAGAAATACACACAGTGGGAAAACACTTCTCTTTCCATTCAGGGCTCCCAAAGCCACTGACTTATCCAAATTTCCTAGAATCAAAGGTTCCTACCTCACCAGACTTATTCACCTCTGTTCCCCATCTCCTTCTCTCTGCACAAACTGGTTTCTCCTTCAGCATTCAGCTATCTTGGCTGCCTCTCTTCTCCAATACTGATGACAGGATCTGAGCGAGTGTGCCCGCTCCACCCCCACCCCCGCTTGCCTCATTTTATAGTGTAGAAATTAAAGCCTTTAAGCCAATATACAAATAAGGAAGTCTCTGATACAAAGCCATTTATCTGAGGCATAAATAGGATTCCTCATAAGAGTGCACCACCTACATCATGCAACAGTCAAGGGTGCGGGGAAAAGCTTAGTTGAAAATATCTTAGTTTTAAAAGGGTGGGAAAGGCTTAGTCTTAAAACTAAGCCTTAGGCTATAAGGATCTTGACAGCTTACAGCCTGTACCCCACACTCAATGCAAACTGTTAGCAAGCAAACATATATATCATATTTGCAAACTTATTTGACCGACAGTAAACTGTAATAAATTAAGGATACATATGATCTGTAGAGCAATGGTTAAAAAAATAAAACAAAATAGTAGTATCTTAAATGATAAGAGATAAAGTGGAATCCTAAATGGTAATAGATGTTAACCATCTGCAGGAAAGGAATTAAGATATTGTGGGATGAACAAAAAAAATCAATGACAAAACTGTAGACATAAACCCAACCATATCAATAATTGCATTAAGTGAAAATGGATGTATTTTAATTAAAAGATTTCAGACTGAACGTAAAGCCAGTAGCCACAGCCACCATTACAGCCACCTGGCCCATGAAGGTTCTCATTAGATTCGGACAGACAGTAATGAAACACCGGAGCCAAGAACTGGTGGGCAATCACATTTAATCCTAGCTTGCTCCGGTGGGCAAAAAATACACACAATGGGAAAACACTTCCCTTTCCATTCAAGGTTCCCAAAGCCACTTATCCGAGTTTCCTAGAATCAAAGGTATCTATCTACCTCACCAGCCTAATTCACCTCTTTTTCCCATCTCTTTCTCTCTGTACAAACTGGCTTCTCCTTCAGCACTCTGCTGTCTTGACTACTTCTCCTCTCCTCCATGTGGCCGTTCTCTTTTCTCCTCTCTAATGCTAATCCCAGGAACCTTGAGGCAGAGAGAGCAAGCTCCGGTCTGCCTCATTTTATAGTGTAGAAATCCAAACCTTTAAGCCAATCTACAAATAAGGAAGTCTCTGATACAAAGCCAGTTATCTAAGGCACAATGGGATTCCTCATGAGAGTGCACCACCCCCTTTCGTGCAACAGTCAAGGGTGTGGGGAAAAGCTTAGTCTTAAAACTAAGCCTCAGGCTATAATGACCCAGCCTGTCCCACACACACATTAATATAATCACACCCATCCCAAGCAAGAAGGGCAACTAATATTATCACCTGGGTGACAGGCTTCCACATGGGCAGCGCCATCTTTAACAAAGTGAGCATAATATATTTTATCTGCCCAACACCGAATAAAAATACAAGATCTATAAATACAAAAACATAGATTAAAAATTAAAAAATGGGGTAAATATAGTAATACCAAGTATACAAAATAGATTTCAATACAAAGAATGTTTCCAGAGATAAAAATAATCTCAGACATAATCATCAAAGGTCAATTAATCAAGAAAACACAATGATTCTAAATCTGTTTGTACCGAGTAAGTCTTTTTTTTTTTTTTTTTACAGGGACAGAGAGAGAGTCAGAGAGAGGGATAGATAGGGATAGACAAACAGGAATGGAGAGAGATGAGAAGCATCAATCATTAGTTTTTTGTTGCCGTCCCAACACCTTAGTTGTTCATTGATTGTTTTCTCACATGTGCCTTGACCGTAGGCCTTCAGCAGACCGAGCCACCCCTTGCTGGAGCCAGCTTCCTTGGGTCCAAGCTCACGAGCTTTTATCAAGCCAGATTGGCCTGTGCTCAAGCTGGCGAGCTCGTGGTCTTGAACCTGGGTCTTCTGCATCCCAGTCCGATGCTCTATCCACTGCGCCACTGCCTGGTCAGTCTGTACCTAGTAAGTCTTAAAATACATAAAGGAAAAGCTGTCAAAATCAAGTGATGAGATCAATAAATTACATACATAGATAAAAATGTTGATAATCCCCTTTTAATAATTGCTAGAACAAGGAAATGAAAAACGCTAAGTATAGATAATACCTAAACACTATCAAACTGACCTAGTTGATAGCTATAGAGCACTATATCCAGTACTACAGAATACACCTGTTTGAGTCCTGTCCCCATAAAACTTAATAGACTTTTTATAGAAGCTGACAAGATATCTCTAATATTTATAATATAAGTTCAAAGGACCTGTGATAACTAAAACAATCTTGGCAAAGAGCAAATTTGAAGGACTTACACTACCTGATTTCAAAACTTGCCATAATGCTACCATGCATATAGTGTTGTTTTAGCCTAAAGATGTATAGAACAATTGAATGAATGGAACAGAAAGTCCAGAAACACATGCATATGGTCAACAGGACATTAAGTAATTCAATGGAGAAAGGGTAGGATAATCTTTTCAGTAATACCAGGAAAACTGGATATCTGCAAAAAAACAAAACCTTGACTCTTAGGTCATACTATATACAAATACTGACTTGATATGGATCCTAGATCTAATTAAAAAGCTACAATTATCAGTATTTTCCAAAAATATTCTTGCTCTTTGGAAACTGAAAAAAAGCCACACAATGGAAGAAAATATTCACAATATATGTATCTGAAAAAAGGTTGGTACTTTAAATATACAAAGAACTCTTAACAAATTAGATAAACAACCCAATTAAAACTTGGCAGATTTTTAATTAAATAGATACTTCATAAAAGATTGTATACTAATAGCCAGTGTGCACACAAAGATGTTCAACATCATCAGTCATTTGGTAAGTACAAATTAAAACTGCAGGCCCTGGTTAGTGGCTCAGTGGATAGAGTGTCTGCCTGGTGTGTGGACATCCTGGGTTCTATTCCCGGTCAGGGCACACAGGAGAAGCGACCATCTGCTTCTCCCCACCTTCCTTTCCCCCTTCTCTCCCTCTTCCCCTCCCGCAGCTAGTAGCTCGGTTGGTTTGAGTGTGGCCCTGGGCACTGAGGATATCTCTGTTGCTCCTAGCATCAGCCATAGGTGCTAAAAATAGGTTGGTACTTGAGCATCAGCCCCTGATGACATTGGCAGGTGGATTCCAGTTGGGGCTCATGTGGGAGCCTGCCTCACTTCTCCCCTCTTCTCACCTAAAACCCCTGCAATAATATTCTATTACATATATAGAATATGTATATACTCTATATATGTAGTAGAATAGCTAAAATAAAAAGGACTGGCAGAATCAAGTGTTGTCAAGAGTGTAGAGCAATTGATATGCTCAGACTTTGCTTATAGAAACGTAAGATGGTACCACCACTTTGGAAAAGTTTGTCAGTTTCTCATGAAGTTAAACATATACTTACCATATGGCTAAACGGTCCCATTCCTAGGTATTTCCCCATGAGAAATGAAAACCTATGTCCACAAAATGATCTTGTACATGAAAAATCATAGAGCTTCGTTCATAGTAGCTCCAAATTGGAAAAACCCAAATGTCTATCGACCGGTAAATAAGCAAATTGTGGTGTGTTCAGACATTGGAATACTATTTAGCAATAAAAAGGAATGAAGCATGAACACAATGAAGCTCAAACATCTTGCTGAGAGAAAGAAGCCAAATACAGAAGAAAACATATGCTCAAGTTCTGGACGTGGCCAAATTAGTTTATAATACAGAATTCAGGCCGTTGATTTTCTAGGGTGGCAGGAAGGAGAGGGAATTGAGAAAGGGAACGAGAGAGTTTTCTCAGAGAGAGCTTTCTGTATCTTAATTGGGGTATTATTTACATGGTGTCAGCATTAGCAAACTGTAAACTTAAATTTTGTACATCTGATTGTTCGTGACCTATGACATGATAAAATTGATTTTTAAACACCGTTAAAATAGAATTAGGATGTGGCTGTTGGCTTAGCAGTAGAGCATTGGCCCAGTGTGTGGAAGTCCTGGGTTTGATTCCCAGTCAGGGCACACAGGAGAAGCAACCATTGGCTTCTCCTCTCCATCCCTCTCCCCTTCCCCTTTCTCTCTCTCTCTTCCCTTCCTGCAGCCATGGCTTGAATGGTTGAGTAAGTTGACCCAGGCTCTAAGGATAGCTCCTTGGCCTCAGCTCAGGTGCGAAAATAGCTCAGTTGCTGAGCAATGGATCAGTGGCCCCAGATGGGCAGAGCATCTCCCAGTAGGGAGCTTGTCGGGTGGATCCTGGTCAGGTGCATGCGGAAGTCTGTCTCTGCCTCCATGCCTCTCACTTAAAAAAAGAGAGAGAGAAAATGGGATGAGGAGATGGGATCAGAAGGTGAAGGGATTAGTGAAATTACATACATACATAACACAGAGATACAGATAACAGGACAGCAAATCCCAGGGGGAAGTGGAGAGGGGGGCAAAGGATGTATAAATTGGGACATGGGGTGGGGGGGTGAGGGTGTTATATTCAGTGGGACACTTGAATCCATGTAAACACAATAAATTAATAAAAATTTAAAAAAATAAACAGACTTCTGCTTCTGGTCATGATAGGATAACAGATACTGGATTCAACCTGCCACCTGCAACAACAACAAAACTAAAAAAACAGGCCATATGTGTGAAACAGTGGTTTTATTTAAGACACTGAACATTAGACAATGAAGGACAGTGATCCCTGAGAAACAAGAAATAAACTAAGCTCCATGACTATCACAGCTTACTGGCTTAAAGAGTTCCTGGGCCCTGGCACAGAAAGGGGAGGCCAGGCAGAGTCTCCTTCCCGTGCTGAGAAGATGAAGCTAAGAGTCTGCAGAAACCGAGGTGGCTGAGGCGTGCACGGCAGAGTACTGGAGAGGGGGGAGACTCTAGAAATAAGCAGGAGGTCCCCCTTAAGTATTGTGCAGGGTACTTTTCCCTAAGGCCAGGGAAGACACATTCGAATGGATTAGAAAGGACGGTGCTCAGTGCTCACACAGGGCCAGGGCCAGGAATATTGCTTGTTCTCACCAGCCAGCCCGGAAAAACTCATTATTCACATAACACTGGGCAGCGTAAGGATAAGAAAGGATTTGCCTCAGTAGTGAGGAATTATTAGCCCTAGACTGCAGGATTCCAGATGGACCTAACAGATCATTAAAGCAAGATCTGCAAGGATCAAACAGTTTGATCCAAGTTACCTGACTGTATCCCAGAACAAATCCCTAGATTACTTATAGGAATACATAAATATGTAGCACCAACGAGATAAAACTTAAAATGCCTGGCATTCACTCCAAGGTTACTAGGGATGCAAAGAAGCAGAAAAACGTGACCCATAATGAGAAGATCTAGTCGATCGAAACCAAACCAGAAATCCCACAGGTGTTAGAGTTAGCAGGAAAGGTCATTTATGACTCTGTTACATGTGTTCAAAAATGTTCAACAAAGACATGGAAGATAAAAAAAAAAAAAGCCACCCCCCCCCCAAACATAGCAAACCCCACAAGAATGCTAGGAATAAATCTAATGAAAGATGTACAACCCTCTTCTATATAAAACTTTGCTGAAGAAATTAAAGACCTTGAAAAAACTGGGAGGATATACGTTGTTCATGGACTGGAAAACTGTTAAGATGTCAGAAGACAGGTAGTAGTAAGAAAAAGTGCTGTTCTTTATAATGAGAAGGAAGGAAGAGAAAATGGGGCAGGGATATAAGTTTGGGTTGGAGATGGGAGACAGAGTATTCCCAGCTGATTCCTAGTTTTTCTGAGGCAGGAGGGAAGGTTAAGGGCTGAGGGTGAGAGGGGAAGTGGCAAGGTCATATGTCTGAAGGGAGAGGGGCAGGCTCAAAATAGTCATCACCAGGAGTTAGGGAATGAGTGGGCCAGAGAACCGAGGTTGAGTAGCATGGAGGTCCCCTTTGAAGCTGGCAGTGATGAATCTATATGGATGTCATTATGTCCCATAGTATGACTTTCTGTAGCCGTGCTAGACTGCTCTTACCCACGTGTACAGAAAAGAAATATTTGAGCTTGTCTAGGGCAATGGTTTTGCTTTCTGTGGACAGTGAAAAGATGGAAGAAAGTTTAGGGTCTCAGCAAGAACACCACTGAATGGATCACTGGATCATGAAATCTAAGGTAGATTAAGAAGGAAGGAGAGGCCTAACAGATTGAGAGAAAATTCAGGGGTCAATGGACTAGACATTCCAAAGAGGTTAAAAGTGTTTATGGTGGGAGTTGTTGAACAGGTCAGCTGGGATGAAAGGTGATGATCTGAAAGCAGAAAGCTTGAGTTCGTGATTTGGGGTAGTAAAATTTAGGGTTCAGTGATGGGATTGGGTGGCTGAAACTGCATAGAGGAGAAGATTATTGGAGATTAACATGTCAGAAAGCTGAAAGCCAGCGGTTGGCTTCTGGAGTCCCCAAGAATGTTGGTAGAACTTGGGATGGAAGGAAAGGCTGGGAGCCAGAAGCCAACACAGAGCAACAGGAGAAGGTCAGTAGTCCATGGCACTGTCCTCAAAGGAGCAGGAACCTCTTTATAGCGGGATGAGAGAGTATTGGTCTAGAGGTGAAGACAAACTGAAAAGCAAAAGGGCCATCAACTACACCTTGAGACCCTGAGGTGTTTGGGTTTGAAGATAAGCAGGCAATAAGCTCAAGAGTGACCCAGTTTCCATCAAAGCAGGAATGGGGGTCCCTTTGAAGAGCTAGAGGGTACAGGGTCAGCAATTTCAGAGGGCACCAGGAAGGGTTGATGAGTAAGGAGAGGCCGAGTCAGTGACAAGGAAGTTGAAAGGAAGGTGGGGACAACGTGCACTAGGTGATAGAGGGTTTGGGCATTGGACACGTGACTTGCATGTTGGGCAGTCATTTGCTGAAGTCATCAGTGAAGAGAGCAGGGGCCTAGTGGTGGGAGGTCTTCTGATGGGGGAGGGGCCTCAGCTAATAGAGACCCTGGCTCACTTGATCTGAGGTGGTGGTGTTCAGCCCCTGTGGTCTGGTTTCCCCCAGCTTGGAATATGTGTTAGAAGTTCCAGTCTCTACAGAGACTAACACAGACAGTATGGATAGCCTAGCCAAGGGCATGGCTGTGCTTTTGTTGGCTTCCCTGAGTGCTGCCCAGGCCTGTGGTGACTCCTTTGGCCAAGGGCATTACTAGTTGCTGTTGTTATTGGTTTGCATGTGTTGTAGTAGGGAGATGCAAATTGAGAGGTCAGCCTTCCAGCTCTCCTCCTGATTCTGGACTTCCTAGGCTCATGACTTTAGTCAGTGTTAATTCACTTCTCCAAGGCAAGGTTTTCTCAGCCCTAGTGTTGGATAGTCCCACTTGCTGTGCAGAGCTGTCCTAAGAGCCGAGGGGAGAAGTGGATGGGAAGGGACTTTGTGAACAGCAGAGACCTTCCCAAATGTGAGATGTGCTCTCTGTTGGGCTTGCAGTCGCCCAGGAGGTTTCTGCGAGTTTGAACCCTGCCTTATGTGCAGTCTGAACACTTTCCCTCCGGCTCTTCTCTCCAGCTCTTCTCTCTAGGGCCCCACATCTTCCCCAGACCTGGAGTGACACTTGAAGCACTAACCTAATTTCTCTGAGTCTGATTGTCATAAGAGTTTGGTTTGGATTCAGGGATAAAAGATCATTTTCTTGAAATTCTGCTTTAAAATTCATCTTGGTTTAAGTTATCTGCTGACACCTTTGGAGCCTCCAAGCATTTGGGCTTTTCAGCTTCTGAGTCAGAGAGGCTTTGGCTGCATCTGAAGTATTCTAATGCAGATGACACACCGCCTCCCTAGAGGTGTCCTGTTCCCTCCCTCTTCAGCTCTCCGTCAAGCACACTTGAGCGCTATCCTACACTCCTAGCAGTACGCCCGAGGAGTGTAATGGAGGGTCGGCAGGGCAGAGAGGGCTCTCCTGAGGATTCTGGACTCAGGTTGGGCATTGAAGGATGGTCATTTGTGAGAATGGAAAGAAAAGAGGGCACATTCTAGATCCTGGTGACTGTTTAGGAAAAACAGGTGCATCACGTGTGTCAGGAGCCAGCGAGGCTGCTAGGGCACTCTGTGCTGGTCGGTGAGCTACTGGACAGGACTGGGTGGAGTTGGGAATACCCAGTTACCCAGTGGGCCATTGAGTGTTTGGAAATAAGGTGATGGAGGGGGTGGGGGGGCATAAAGATAAACAAATAAAAGGTGATGGAGGATGATTTGACTTTGGGTGATGGTTATACAGCATAATTGAATGTCCAAATGATGTGGAGATGTTTTCTCTAAGTCTATATACTCTAGTTGACCAATGTCACCCCACTAATTAATTGTCTAAATTAAAAGAAAAAAGAAAGAAAGAAAAGAAGATGGAGGAGAGCTAGGCCTGCAAGGTAAAGCTGGTGCCTCGCAGGCGGAGCCAAGTGAGGAGAGCTCTGGAGCAGCGCCGTGCGGTGAAGTGGATGTGAGGTGATGGGCTGGGTGCCGGATGGAGATGGACATGGAGGATTTGATGCAGAAGATAGTTGTGGGCCAGTGCATCAGATGGGGAGTTATCCGTGGGTTTAATTGTCAACAGTGGGGTATGGATTGTGTGAAAGCATTTCCTTTTTTAAGTGATAGGTCTCCACATGCGATTTGACCATGATCTACCCAGAAACTCCTGTCTGGGGCCAACGCTCAGACCAACGGAGCTATCCTCAGTGCCTGGGGCTGACCCTCAGACCATTAAAAGCACGGGCTGCAAGAGGGAAATATGAAGAGAATGGGGAGAGGGAAGGGAAGAGAGGCAGATGGTTGCTTCTCCTGTGTGCTCTGACCGGGGATTGAACCTGGGACATCCACACTCTGGACCGACACTCTATTTACTGAGCCAACCGGCCAGGGCCAAGAGAATTTTTTATTGCCTGTAATTGTTAATGTAGCAGTTAAGATATGCCAGGCACTGGACTAGTGTTTTATATACGTAGTTTATTTCATTCACCCTTCTCTACTGCTTTGATGAAGTGGCTTCGCCTCAGTTTTACAGATGCGGAATGCAAAGCTCAGAGACATTTATTCTATTCTCAAAATCACGCAGCTAGTAAGTAAGGAATTCCTGGTAGGGTAGGGATTTAATCCAGATCTGCTTGCCTCCAGAGCCTGAGCTGCATGTCCTGTCAGCTGGAGGTTTTTTCTGGGTCTGGCGAGGGGGAGCCCGCTGTGCGATCCCCTCTACCAGACTGCTGATGCACTGATAAATCCTGAGTTTTTCTAGTCTTCTTGCTTTGTCAGTTTCTGTCTTTCCCTGAAATTAATTACCCAAAGCAAAGAGGACTAGTGTAATATGGAGGCTTCAGAGAAATTAGTTTCTTTCTCTTAAAACTGTCTGTGAACAAGTCCCATTCTTACTCAAGGTGTCCTGTTGGATCCTTTTCTAGGAGTGGATCTCTCTGAATCTCTGAGGCTCCCCTATAATATGAAGTATGTTCCCTTGTTTTCAACCTAAGCCTAATGATTCAGCGAGGGCATACCCCACCCATCCTGCCCTTAAAGGAGGAACTCATGCTGGGAGGGTCAGACTCCGTCTCCTCTCAGTGCCTCTTACCCGGTGATTTGCCTTTGCCCTGCCCCACGGGTGGGATTGGGGCTGAAATTCCTACAGATATTGCTTAGAGGACATCCCAACAGGTAGGCTCAGGTCCACCTTCTTCCTTGAGTCAATGCTGCTCATCGGTAGTCAGACCGCCCCAGCAGATGTTTGCATGGGCAAGTCCAGCCGTTTAACCAGCCAGGCGCCTCACATGGCAAGCCATCGCCACACAAGTCTGATGTGCCCTGGCGTTGCTGGTACCTTCAAACACGTTTAATTTTAATGGTTCTGCCACCCATCCGAATTCTACTTCAGGTACACATTTTCCTTTTTTTTTTTAAAGACTGGAATCTGACAAATCTAGTGAAGTATGCTTCTTAAGTGATTCTTAAGTAGCAGTATTGGAAACCGGCTTCATGAAAAAAAGTATGATGTTGGCTTGGCTCATTTGATCAAGGGCTGAGTTCATTCAGAGAAAAGTGATGCCAGGCAAGAGAGCCCATGTTTTTTAAGAATGTTTTAAAACGTGGGTGTTTTTTCTTTTTTAAGCAGAAACAAGAAGTCTAACTTTTAGCATGCAACCTGCAGATTCTTATCATTAGAGGAAATTTTCTGATAGAAGCATCGGAAAGTCATTGGTAGCCATGGAAACCTAGTCTTCAAAGAGAGAGAGCTGTTCTTCTGCCTTCAGACAAGGAGATGTGGTGAAAGGAAAGGTGTATTCAGTCTAGGAAGTCCAGGAGCATTCATTTCCATGCATGACTGGTTTAGATTTATACAGGACTTTGTCTTTGTTTTTATCTTTTAATGGCAATGATGGATACAATTTTAGCTAATAGAAAGTTACATGGACATTTGTGATCCAATACATCTATCACAGAGCCCACAGTCTATGTCTTTGACAGGATCATGAGCCTATAATACTACTTCTAAATATACTTAGCCTGTTCTTATTGAGCAACTACTAATGGCTAGAGTTTATCATAAGGAACCAATGTACAAAGACAAGACAGACATAGCCCATACTTCACAGGGCTTATAGTCTAGTGCAGGGGTTGGGAACCTATGGCTCGCGAGACGTGGCTCTTTTGATGGCTGCATCTGGCTCACAGACAAATATTTAATAAAAAAATTAATAATGTTAAAAATATAAAACATTCTCATGTATTACAATCCATTCATTTCCTACCGCTCATGTTCATGGTTGCGGTTGACTGGAGCCAATCACAGCTGTCCTCCAGGACAACACCAAGTTTTTATTGGATAATGCGTAAAGTACACAGGTTGCTGTGAGGTCAGGAAGTAAACTTCCCTCCTTTTAATCAAGTAGTCAGCTAGCTAATTGCAGAAACCCTTTTGACGAAGGAGATGGCTAAAAGAAAAAAGATGAGGAATATCATACTTTTCAGCAGGAATGGACAGAGGAATTTGCCTTTATGGAGAGAGCAGGTTCTGCAGTATGTCTAATATGCAATGATAAAATTGCATTGATGAAATGGTCAAATGTAAAGTGGTACTTCGACACATGCCATACTACATTTGCATTAAAATATCCAGCGGGGAACAGCAGGAAGAAAGCATGTCAAGAGCTACTATGCAGAGTACAAGCTAGTCAGCAGCAACTCCATGTTTGGACCCAACAAGGTGACTGGAATTTGGCTAGCTTTGCTGGTGCTTTAGCAATTGTGAGAAATGGAAAGCTATCCACAGATGGGGAGTATGCCAAAACATTCATGCTTGATGTTGCCAGTGAACTTTTTGATGAATTTTCAGATAAAGACAATAATCAAACAAATAAAAGACATGCCTCTGTCGGCAAGAACTGTTCACGATCATACCATCAAGATGGCAAATCAAATCAAATTGAGGCAACACAAGTGAAGGACATAAATGCAGCACCATTCTTTTCTCTCGCTTTGGATGAGTCAACAGACGTAAGCCATTTATCCTAATTCAGCGTGATTGCAAGGTATGCTGTCGGTGACACACTATGTGAGGAAAGTCTTGCTGTTTTGCCTATGGAGGAGACAATAAGAGGGGAGGATTTATTCCAGTCTTTCACTGAGTTCGCTAAAGAAAAAACATTTACCGATGGATTAACTTATTTCGGCATGTACTGATTGATGGTGCCCCTTGCATGATGGGGAAAAACAGAGGATTTGTAGCACTTTTTCATGAACATGAAAAGAGACCCATCCTAAGTTTTCACTGCATCCTACATCAGGAGGCTCTTTGTGCTCAGATGTGTGGTGAGCAGCTTGGTGAGGTGATGTTGCTGGTCATTCGGGTGGTCAACTTTATTGTTGCCCGAGCTTTAAATGATCACCAGTTTAAAATACTGCTGGATGAAGTTGGGAATAATTATCCTGGTCTGCTTCTGCACAGCAATGTGTGTTGGTTGTCAAGAGGGAACGTGCTCAGCCGTTTCATGGCTTGTCTGAGTGAAATTCGGACTTTTCTTGAAATAAAAAATGTTGAGCACACTGAGTTAGCTAACACTGAGTGGCTCCTGAAGTTCTACTATCTCGTGGACATGACTGAACATCTGAACCAGCTCAATGTGAAAATGCCAGGTGTTGGAAATACAGTCTTATCCCTTCAACAAGTAGTGTTTGTATTTGAAAACCAACTGGAACTCTTCATCACTGACATTGAAACAGGTTGTTTACTACACTTTGAAAAACAGGGAGAGTTTAAAGATGCATGCACCATGCACAGCAAGTGACCCTGCTCAACATCTTGATCTTCAGCAGCTAGCTGGTTTCACATTGAATCTCCTGCAGTCATTTTGTGTGTGCACTTGTCTTTTTAAGTTCATCACCCATCCACATGAGTGTGCAGTGGACAGCACCGACCTGAGTTACATCCCCGGTGTCTCCATCAGAGATTTTGAGCTGCAAGCTTCTGACTTGAAGGCCTCAGACATGTGGGTGAATAAGTTCAAGTCACTGAATGAAGATTTTTAAAGACTTGCACGACAGCAAGCAGAGTTGGTGAGCAAACACAAGTGGGGAGAAATTAAGCAACTTCAACCCATGGACCAGCTGATTATGAAAACTTGGAATGGGCTTCCTGTCACATACCACATGCTGCAGTGTGTGAGTATTGCTGTACTGACAATGTTTGGCTCTATGTATGCATGTGAGCAATCTTTCTCACATCTAAAGAACGTTAAGACCAACCTACAATCACATTTAATGAATGGAAGTCTCAATGCCTGCATGAAGCTTAACCTCACTGTGTATCAACCAGACTACAAAGCCATCAGCAAAACCATGCAGCACCAGAAGTCACATTAATGGTAAGAAGTACTTTATTCATCATTGGTTAGCAACAGCATAACAACGTTATTAAAAAGAATTCAGAGACTTATTATACTTTAAAAGTGTTGGTCTTACATAAAATGCACATATTTACTTGTATTTAGTGTTAAGTATATTGTATGGCTCTCACAGAATTACATTTTAAAATATGTGGCGTTCATGGCTCTTTCAGCAAAAAGGTTCCCGACCCCTGGTCTAGTGTGTAAAAGAGAATATTAAATATTAGTTGCAGGGCTATGAAATAAATGTTCATAAGTGAGACTCTTATCTAAGAGTTTCTAAGGATATTGGAGAAATGTCCTTATAGGCCAACCCAGGTGAGTGGGGTGGTGTCTGGCGGAGCTGTTGAGGTTTAGGAAACAGCACACACAATGGCCTGGAGCTGAAAAAGAGGTCTAGACCATGGGGAGAACAAGTGAACTTAGGATGGCTCGAGTGCAGAATGCGAGGAGCAAGTGGTCAGAAAGGACCAGAGGAGATCAAAGAAGACCAGACAGGAGGAGCATTTATTTCCTCCATCCTTATCTCTGTTCCTCTAGTGTAAGGTGAGTGCCACATGTTTCCAGCCTGCTCATCAGCGTTCTCAGAAGATAGCTCAACGTAGTCGTTAAAATCTAGGAAATACCTACTTTGAAAGTGGTTCATCTTCCCGAAAGATGAAAACTGTTTCTATTTAAAGCATCGTCACAGACTTGTATATCAATAAAAGCAGTTGAAAGCATGCATGTCCTTGGTGGTCGGTTCAGTGGTAGAGCGTCAGCCCTGTGTGTGGATGTCCCGGATTCGATTCCCGGTCAGGGCAAATAGGAGAAGCCACCATCTACTTCCTCACCCCTTCCCTTCTCTATTTTCTCTCTCTCTTCCCCCGCCCCATCTCTCGGCAGCCATGATTAGATTGGAGCTCATTGGCCCCAGGCCCTGAGGATGGCTCCATGGCCTTTGCGTCAGGCCCTAAGAATAGCTTGGCTGCTGAGCAATGGGGCAACACCCCAGATGGGTAGAGCATCACCCCCTAGTGGTCTTGCTAGGTGAATCCTGGTCAGGGTGCATGTGGGAGTCTTTTTCTGTCTCCCCTTTTTGCACTGAATAAAAAATATATATATATACACACACACAAGTATATAATACAAATTTTTTAAAAAAGAACATGCATGAAGGGGGGGACTACTTTGAGAAAATTTCAATACACCTCAACAGTTGTAAACAGAATAATTAGGAGGCACGGATTTTTTTTTTTTTTTTTACAGGGACAGAGAGAGTCAGAGAGAGGGATAGATAGGGACAGACAGACCGGACTGGAGAGAGATAAGAAGTATCAATCATTAGTTTTTCGTTGCCGTCACAACACCTTAGTTGTTCATTGATTGCTTTCTCACATGTGCCTTGACCGCGGGCCTTCAGCAGACCAAGCCACCCCTTGCTGGAGCCAGCGACCTTAGGTCCAAGCTGGCAAGCTTTTGCTCAAGCCAGATGCACCCGCACTCAAGCTGGCGACCTCAGGGTCTCAAACCTGGATCTTCCGCATCCCAGTCCGATGCTCTATCCACTGGGCCACTGCCTGGTCAGGCGGAGGCACGGAATCTTTATGAAAGGGTTCTTAAGCATGTGCTTCATTTCAATAATCAGTTCTCAAATAATGTGGTTTAATGATTAGAAATACAATAGTTAAATATGTTCCTAAACATCTTCACTGTGTAAACAGAGTTTCTTCATTTTCTCTTGTTCCTCTTGCCAGCCAGAGACTCCCCTCCACTTCTTGGTGGGCAGTGTCTAATTTGCCATTGAAAAATGCTATCAAGGTTAACCTTCTTCCCCTCCCAGGACCTTGTCTGCGAGGGAGCAGATCTTCCTGATAGCGTGCTGCACCCCCAGGCCCACTGCCCCCATTCTGCCCTGTTTGTCTTATGCAGAAAGAACAAGAACATACTTCAGCTGCTTTCTGTGGTTGATTGAGGACAGATTGAGCAAAGCCAGGGATTCGGATGAACTTTGAACTAAACCAGTGCCACTAATTTAAATTTATTTTTATTGTGAAACATTTTCTTGTGAAACATTGTTTTTTTTAAAGACAAAACACTTAGTTTCTTGAACAGAAACTGAGCTTAAATGCTTTCCAAAAAAATTAGAATTAAATATAATAATACTTTTTCAAACCAAACTACATTTTTAATTGTGTTTTATTTCTTTTTTGTCTGTGCAGAAGAAATATTTTAGGTCTAAGGAAGACTGGCCTCTGCTGATAAAATATCACTGGGTTACTCTTCAACTTCCCCCTACTTTATGCCTTTTTATAAATGCCGCTTTTTTGTTGTTTTGGGGGAAGGTGAATTTCTGAGTCCTCTGTTTTACTCGAAACCTGAGAGGTGATTCTATTGGCCTTGCTCACTGTAGGTTTTTATGCTTGTTTATGTTTCTGTGTGTATTCATACATGCACATGTGTATGCAAATTTCAAAGCATTTAATTTGTCTAAATTTTATTTGTGTCGGTCTGTTTAAAACAAATAGCATTACAACCCAAAGAGAAAAAATAAACCTATCTCTAAATCAACATGACTTTCAGTGGCCCATTTATTTTAAGGGGCGTTTGAGAAATAACAAATTCCAGAGCAAACTGTGTACTGTCCTTTTGCATTTGTGGCAGTCACGTTTGACCTGCACTGCCATTTGAATGCAATGGCTTGCTTCAGGCGAAGCCCTCTCTCTCCCACAGCGTTGACTGGCTGGGCTCTCAGAGCTCAGGATGTCAGGGCCTGTAAATCCTGAGCAATGTCAGGGTTTGGGGAGTTCTCTGCAGAGTGTGGGGCATGTGCCTGCTCCCTGGGGGTCGATAGGGGCTCCCTGGGGGAAGGCTGGCTAGTTCCAGGCACAGAGAAAGCCTTTCCCAGAGCAGTGCTTCATGGGGAGATGAGTAATAAAGGGTTCTGTCATTTCTCCAAGCTTGAGTTGGGGCTCTGGGAAAGAACCAGAGTGTGGGGGTAGTGCATTCAGTCCTGCTCTCTTCCCGATCCCGACCAATAGGTGTCCTCCCTATGCTCCTCCTGAGCCAGGAGACAAGAATCAGGCATCCCGTGGAAAGAGCAGTTGGTTAGGGGCTCTGGTGTCCTGTGTACAGGGCTCATGTGTAGGGCATATACCTTTGTAAGGTGGGAGTGAGAGTCCTTGTCCTGCTTGTCCCACAGTGAGGTAGGGAGGGGCCTGTGGGACAGTGAATGTAAAGATACTTTGAGGATTCCAAGTAAAAATCAAAATACATAAGGAGTTTGTTTCTGTTACTACTAGAGAGAGGGGCCATGGCCTGGACGGGCGCTCCTGTAGGAAACCAAGTCAGCTCCCCAGCAGCACAGGCCCAGATCCTGCTGCCCCGGGTTGATGGGTGGCACCCAGAGCAGGTGCAGGCATGGGTGAAGGGCTGCCAAAGGCGGCGGTGGGCTCAGGTGGGCGCATCTCCAAGCCTTCTGCTTGCTCTCTTCTGTTTATCTCCCCAACTAAGGGCCTATGTGCCTGGCGTGGCGTGGCGGCACTTACTGTCAGAATCCCACTTGGCCATTTCTTCCAAATTCTCTCAGCCCTTTTGCTTTCTGGTGTTGATGCCACCAGATAGCTTGGCTGCCAGGTCTAAGAGAGGGTGCCAGGCTGCTGCCCAGGGAAAGGCTCAAAAAGTGAGGAAGGGTCCAATTCTCAACAGTCAGGGGTCCTGCTGTCCCTTCGAACCATAGAAGAGGCCAGAGAGACTCAAGTTATAGCAACACTTGAACAGAGCATCAGGCAGTGTTGCCAAGTGCTGGCCTGAGTGGGGTGGTGGGGGGTGTCGGGTGTTGGGCCTGGGGAGGCAGTTTCCCTGCTGAGGTCCTGGTACTTTTCCATCCAGGTTCCCTGTCTGCACCTCGCTGGGGAAGCTGCTGCTTCCTAAGGCCACCCACTTCATCTTTGGTGGACGTGGACTTTTAGAAATCTCTTCCTTATATTGTGTTGAAAGAAATCTTCTTAAACTTTTGCCTACTGCCTGGGGCACATGTGCGGCCTGCTTCTTCTTCTCCATGGCAGCCTTCCAAAGCTCGAGGACCAGGAACAGGACTCCTCAGTGGCGTCTCTTCTCCAGCTAACCTTCTGTTTACCCTTCCTCTGCTCCTTGCCCACCCTACCTTTCTTTCCTGGACACAGACAAGGAATGTTTACTTGGCAGGTGGGGCACAGACTTCCCACGGGAAGGTCTACGCTAACTGAGATGATGGCACTGGGTGTGCCCGGCTCCAGGAACCAGCACAAAGGGGTGGAGGTAAAAGTGACCCGAGAGTAGGATGGCTGGGGGTCCGTGGGAGCAGGCCACACAGGTGCTTTTTCCAGTTACAATGTAAGAAAAATGGAAATGTTATCAGAACCATGTTACTTTCAACTTGCATTTTTATTGATGTTGAATCTACCCAATCTCACCCGTTATTTACTGAATGGCTTCTGGCCTTCTCACCACCATTTTCTCCTCTTTTTGATCCTCTATAAAACCAAGCCGGTAAGGAGGCTCTCCTATCAAACTTCTGTTGGTTCCCCATTGCCTACAGGGAAGCAGTCCTGGTATCTTAGTTTGGGATTTAAGGCTCTTCCTGGACTGACCATAAGCTGTATTTTGAAATTCATCCCTTCATACCCTACCTACCCTCTTCTTCCTCTGCCTCCTGTCTGTCCTTGTTGAGGCCCTTAGGAGACCAGCTAGCTGGGCTTGTGTGACCAACCTCCCAGAGCCTCAGCTGCCCCAGTGTCTGTATAATGCAGGTGATAGTCCCTCCCTCACAATGGACACTCCCCAGTGAGGGGCGGGGGAAGGCATCACACTGGGCTCTGCTATGGATGCCACGTTGAGGAAGCCGGCTGGGCTAGGGCACACAAGAACACACATTCGTGTCTTGGTGTTCAGCGGGCAGAGTGCACTGGTGACTCACAGGAGGGCAGAACTCTTTGGTTGGGGTAGCCAGGGAAAGCTCGGTCTTAGAAGATGAACTGGAATTCAAAGACGGTAGAAAGCTGCTCAAGGGGTTTGGGTTCTGTGACCGAAGGCTCAGAGGGCTGAGGAATTGAGAAGAATGTAGCTGAAATAAAAGGTTTACATTTATAAGAAGGGGAACTAAAGCTGGAATAGCCTGTGGGAGAAGGCTGGAGGGCCCTGAGTGCCATCCGGAAGCGTTTGGCCTTGATTCTTGAGGGCCATGGGCATTCTGTACAGGACAACACCAGGGTGAAGTCAGGTCTGCAGCAGAAACCAGAAGCCAAGAGGGAAGCAAAACCTGATGAAGTGCTCTGGCTACAACTTCTTTGGCTGCCTCCGTAGATGAGGTGTGTGAAGCCCAGCCACCATCCTGGTGGGGAGAAATTGTGCCTTACAAAATTACATAGACCCAGAGGGAAGATTTTCTAACCTAGTGACAGCCAATCTACCACCACATGAGACCTGTAAATGACAAGGAGCAATGGCATGTCTGGGCTTGCACACTCTCATTTCATGCTTCTGGGAGATCTCAGGAACCGTGAGCTTTCTGTCCTGATGCATTCTGGGCTCCTAGGGAGTAGGCTTGTTGTGTGCACTTTTTTTTTTTTTGTACTCAGACTTCTTGCATGGCTGCTCAAGGGGGTCGTCAAGGGGGAGACAGAGACATGGAGAGAAAACATGAGAAATGGGCAACATTGTCCGTTCCCACAAGGAGCCTAAAATCTAGCTGGTAAGAAGAAATAAATATGTAAAATATAAACTTGAATTTGGTTACGTTAGTATAGTTTCCAAACACTTAAAATCCTTTTCTACTTGGAAGTGATTTCAAGCTACAGAGAAGTTATAATAAGAAGAATGTCATATTGAACCATGTACCCTTTATTTGAATTCACTTATTAATGTTTTATCTCATGTGTTTTGTTTTATTTGTCATCCATAAGTGTGTGGACTGATTAAAAAAATATTTTATAATTCACTACTGTTCTTAGTTATAACCCCTGGGACTCAAACTATCACAGATTTGGCTAGTGAGAGGCACTGCTCTGGCTTCTGTGTCCTTAGGGCACGCGCTCATCATGGTTATTTTTGTTTTTGCTTGTTTGGTTCTTTTATTTTAAATTTTTTACTTTTTAGCACTTTTTTATTTGTTTCATCTTGTACCTATTCTGCCCTACCCCCAGAAACAGCCATTTCTGCGAAGACTACTAGCTCCTTTTAATGGGAAATGGTATTATAGAGCAAGACCTGGGTGCCAGGTGTGCTCGTAACTACTGGCGTCTCTGCTACTAGAGCCTTTCGGTAGACAGAGCGAGGAAATACGTGCTTTTACCTGCACATGCGCATTCTGTTTTCATATCTATATTCGCATCTTTTATTCACACCAGCACCTTCAACTCCAGTCCATCCCCAGAGGGCTCTTTCTAGCCTTCCTCACTCTGCCTTTCTGTATCCCTCCTTCCACAGAGAGAACTCTGGCTCCCAACAGCACTGGCACATTTCATCATTTGTCAAGTCCTGTAATACACTGGACATAATTTCAGCATTGTTTTGTCCATATTGCTTCAAAATCCAACAACCCTCCTAAAAGGAGGTCGGCACTTGTTTGCTGTCCTTCCCGCACCCCAGTCCTGCCCAGGGCTGAGAGCGCCAGTCAGCCGTCCACAAGCTACTTGGTTTACTTTTGTCTGTCTCCTTCAGTATGGCTATGGTTTCATTTGAAATACTGTTAGAGTCGTTTGCTTTCATTCACTTCCACCTTCAGGGTATTTTCCCTCCATCCCATCCCTCTTAGTTAAAAATTTTAATGTATATACCATTAACATGATTCCAAAAGTAAAAAACTATATAGTACATAGTAGTGCCACTCCTACTTTGCCTCCTCTGCTCCATTTGTCCCTGTCCCCTATATTTTGCTTCATCCTTCAAATATATCCTACAGTAACATATGCATGTTTACTTATTTCCTCTTTTTTGTATGCAAAGGGCAGCATACAATGTGCTTTATTTTCCAACGCTGTCTTACCATATTTCCCCGTGTATAAGATACACCTTAATTTGGGGGCTCAAAATTTGAAAAATAAATACATTACATAAAGTTATTGAACTCAAGTTTTATTCATCATAAAATTCATACATCTCCTCCTCACTGTCAAAACTCCCATCCATTAGCTTGTCCTCATCTGTGTCTGATGATGAATCACTGCCTTCAACAGTGAGTGCAAAACCAAGTGCATAAAAGTGGGAAGTGCAAGTAAAAAAGTCTATAACCACTGTATAAGACACACCCAGTTTTAGAACCCAAATTTTTTGGAAAAGGGTGCATCTTATACATAGGAAATACGGTATATCTTTTTTTTTTTCATTTGAATGCATCATAAACAGAATTCTGATCTGAAACAAGTAAATGTCACATGTGAGTTGTCAGATTTCTAGTCTGGTGGTTTCTACCAATTGCTTTGTTAAATCAACTTTTGTAATAGTGACTATTATTTTATCCCTACTTCTATCAATGATGAATTCTTACACAAAAGGGAAAACTTTTTTTTTTTTTTAATCCACTGACGTTCATACAAAACTCAGTGGGATCGGGTGAGATTTTCTGGAACGGAAGGTTTGTGGTGATGGGAAGGAATTATTTCCAACTGAATGGTTGCGATGCTGGATTGGTCAGGCACTTGCTAGCCTGTGTGCATCCCTCTGAGCTCTAGGATCTCATGTGTTCTTTGTGCTTCTCCCAGTTTGCTGGGATCGTGTGGCTTAGTGCCTGTTCAGAGCTGTTTGCAATTTTTCTCCCTTTGGTATTTGAGAAAGCTCCACCAACTGCTGTTTTTAATGCCCAGGTTTTACAACTAAATATTATACATTTGAACTTCATATTTGTACAGCGTTCTGTGATTTCCACGGTATCATCTTATCGAATGCTTTATTGAATCCTTGTGAAACAGTAGAGCAGGTATTATGTCTGTTTTGCACATAGGGAAACTGAGGCTCAGAAAAGGACAGTGGCAGAGCTGGCGCTAGAATCCAGGCCTGCAGACGCGGAGCTCAGTGTGGTCTGGGGGGACCAAGGGGGTAACCCGGTTTATCACACAGGTCTCACCTTCCTGCGCCTTCTCTTCCATTTCATCTCATAGCCCACAGGAGGAAATTCATGCCTAATGCAGCTTAGTTCTATCCACATCAGTGAATGTTACGTGCCTGCTAAGTATTAGGCCTTGAGAACTGTCTAAAATTAATTCAGAGGCTTTCCATGTACAGTTTTGTTATATGAACTTTTGTAACAGTGACTACTATTTGAAATAAAGGGGCCATAAGCCAGGACCTGGCAGTCTTTTGTATTCTCAGAAGTTTTAATCATAGTTGGATTTACCTATGCATGCTTCACTGGTTCCAGCAACCAAGAATGTGCATCAGTAATGCAGCTTGTTAGAGAGGGGTTTCTGCATTACTTTTATTTATTTATTTTATACTTTTTAAAATTAAGTGAGAGGTGAGGAAGCATACAGGCTCCTACATGTGCCCCAACCAACTGGGATCCACCTGGCAAGCCCTGTACTGGGCGATGCTCTGCCCATCTGGGACTGCTGCTCCATTGCTCGGCAACCAAGCTATTTTAGCACCTGAGGTGAGGCCATGGAGCCATCCTTAGTGCCCAGGACCAATTTGCTCAACCATTAGAGCCATGGCTGCAGAAGGGGAAGAGAGAGAGAAAAAGAGAAGGGGGATGGGTGGAGAAGCATATGGTTGCTTCTCTTGTGTACCCTGACTGGGAATCGAACCCAGGACTTCCACACACTGGGCCGATGTTTACTGCTGAGCCAACTGGCCAGGGCCTCTGCATTCCTAATGCAAGAAGACATCATACAATATGATAGTAAAGTAAAGCCCCCATTTACTCTTTTACAATTTTGGTAATTTTTTCAAGAATTCAACTTAAATATGTAACCAAAATAAGAATACATGTTTGTATGTAATTATGTACATTTAGTACTCTAAATTTAGAATCAAAATATGCACAGAGATTTCTACTTGGATGCTTTTGGTGAACAATAGAATTGAAGTCTCATATACTTATTCTTTACTAAGTTTTCGTGTTTAAGAAAACATAACGCATTTTCATGTTGACATGTGGCACTCCAGGGCCGCCTCTTGTTCAGGGATGTGATTCTGGATTGGGTGTGGCTTTTTCAAAGTTCAGATTAATTTGGTGAATCTACTCAGGACTTAGTTATTCATGTTCTGTATTTTAGGAAGCCTAGATGCCTCAAGTCCTACGCAGGGGATGGTTTGCATAGCTTCCTTTTTGAGATATAAGGTATTCTCCAGAGGAGGAAAGGCCCCTGGGCTGGGAGTACAGAAAACATCACAGGGTCTTCACCAGCTTCTGCTCACCCTGCAGATCTCTGGAGGGGGCTCCTCTGTGAGCTGGACCTGGATGTACCATAACCCCCCCCCACACACACACACTTCCCTGAGGGTGAAGATGGGGACGGACCAGCCCTAACAGAGTCACGTGTTCTGCAGCATCAGAAGAGCGGGTGACTTAGAAGCAATGACTAAATAACTGTGAGCAGAGGGTGAAACCTTGGCAAAGATTCGTTTCTTATCTGAAGTACAAGTGTCACTGGGTATTCACGTATCTGTTTGGCCCTTGGACAGCCCAGAGTCGAGAGAGGGGAGGAAGGAGAGGATGGGGGTTGGCTGTAAGTGACAGGTAGTTTTCCCCTTTTCTCAGTTGAGTTGGGTTGGGTTAATGAGGTCCCTGGATGGGAGATGTGCTGGCTTTGGATTGGCAGGATGACAGAAGGAAGACAGATGTGACCTCCGTTGGGACCCAGGGCTCTGCCTGAAATCACATCTGCTTTCTTAGCGGCTTTTTCACCATACTTAGTAAATCTGCAACTCATAGAACTTGGCTCCTGTGACAATTCACAGGTGGAAATGCAGACAGTTCCTTGTATATGGAAATTGGGTGATCGTCCACCTGCCTCTCAGGCTTGCTGAGCAGATGTGGGATTCTGTTTATGAGCATGGAGATAGGAGTGCAACAAGAAAGGCGGAGTAAACAGCGACCAGTGGGGAATGTGGACACGTCTGCCAAGGCCTTTCGAGGGCAGGTGTTCCTATAGATGGGCACCAGATCATACTGCCTCTTCACCGGCCCCGGGAAGATGTTTTGGGGGAAGACCATGACAAGAAGCAAGGGTTAAGAGAAACAGTCATGTTTCACCAGCGCTCCAGCTGCTGTCTGGGGTAGGAGAACAGGGCTGTCCACTGCTCTGCCTGAACCTACCGGAGGTGGGGACAGGAGCCTGGACCATGCCACTTCTCAGAGCTCTTGGTTTGGACAAAGGGGTCAGCACACATTAGGAATGCTAGGTTTCCGGAAATACTGCAGAAACACTGAACTTGGTACCCTCTCTGACCACAGCATGGCCCTCCTGGGTCCTTTCTCTTTGAACTGTGATGCCAGTTATCTGAGGAGACTGGGGGCGATGGGGCATCTCTGAGTCAGGCCTCTGGTGGGGTGTCAGTAGGCCTGCCATGACAGCACGTGCTGTTTTTGGCCTAGGTGCTTCAGGATCACTTATCTGAAGTACAAGTGTCACTGGGTATTCACGTATCTGATTTGTACTGATTTCAGCATTTCAGAAATGCTGAAGGGAGTTATTTTCTAAGGGGTGCATGCACGTCGGTGTGGTCTCTGCAGCTTTGACAGCCACAGTCTTGCTTGGGAAGACACTGTCCTGTCTGTCCACATGTGTGGCCCCTGTTGCTGTGCTCGTGTGGCTGTACTCAGTGCTGTGTGTCCTGCCACAAGACTGTGGTGCCGCAGGGCAGATGGAGAGTGGAGCGGCTCCCGCGGGTGTCCTGACATGTGCCTGTTCTCTTTGCCTCCCTCAGAGAATTCTCAAAGGAAAGAGAGAAGGCTAAAGCCCGGGGGGATTTCCAGAAGCTCCGGGAGAAGCAGCAGCTCGAGGAGGACCTAAAGGGCTACTTGGATTGGATTACTCAAGCAGAAGATATTGACCCTGAGAACGAGGAGGAAGGAGGAGAGGAGAGCAAACGGAATAGTATGTAGCGCCCTCCCTGCTCTCCACCAGACGACCAGACGGAGCATGTGTGCGGTGCAGGCAGCCCCAGCCGCGGGGCTTCCGCCCCTCCGCCCCAGCCCAGGAGACCCGTGGCCTCCTCGTTGCCATCCGCTCTGTCTGCCTGCACCTCAGAGAGGATGAGTGCGTTTAGCTGCCTCTGAATCTCTGCCTGAGGTTTGGATTGTAGAGTTGTATCTACTCACATGGCTTTCTGGTGGAGGAGGGCCTGCCAGCCTCACTGATAAACCCAGGAGTTCAGGAAGCCCCTTCTGAGCGGGTCAGGGTGTGTAAGAACAGTTACCTTGTGTCACAGAAGACAGAGTGAGCAGTGCTACTGGAGCTTGAAGAGCAGCGGTCCCCCTACCCCTCTTCTCCCTGAAGTGGCTCCCACCTGTGCAGCCACAGGAAGCCAAATGCCTGGCTGGGAAGAGACCAGTCTGGGCAGCATTAGGAAGCGTGTGAGTCAGTGCATCTGCTTTGCAGCCCACCCACCTGGTGCCCCACATTGACACTAGGCACCCCCTGGCACTTCCTGCAGTAGGAAGTCCAAGTGCTCACTACCCACTGGAATTAATTGTCTGTGCCAGCCAAGATGTCTGTCTTACCATAGACTTCTCTCACAGACATGCTCTTACCCTTTGTGGGGCCATCTCTGCCTTAGGTAAAAGTGAATATTGACATTTAGCAATGGATTTGACTGATTGATTTGTTTCAAATCTATAATAGTTGACAGTAAAGACCTACAATATATTTCAGAGGCACACACCCACCGAGAGGCCTGTGAAACCAAGTTGGGCGCTGCCTCTTACAAGCTGGCTGAGGGAGTCTCCCCGCCCCCAGCAGAACCCCTCAGCCCTCACGTGGTGACTCCTTCATGCAGCAAGGCTGGGTGCTGATGCTGGGAGAAGTCCTGAGGTGGAGAGGCCGTGTTTGCCCCTTCTGGGGGCGGCAGGCCCGCACACACATGGACGCAGCACAGGGGGACAGACACACAGGTAGCCAGGGAGGCAGGCAGTGTGTGCTCGGGGTGCTGTGAGGAGGAAGGGCTCTAGGAGAGAGTTGTGGAGGCATTGGACCGGGGCCGTGAGGGTGGATGGATCTGAGATGTCACAGCTCAGTGTCAGGGAAAACATTCTGAGCCATGGCAATGGCCTGAGGAGGACATCAAGGTAGACATATGCAAGGCGCAATGGAGGAAGTGATGAGGGATTGGTTCTGCCGGAGCCCAGAGGGTGTGCAGGTCAGAGAGACACGACGCAGGGCGAGGCCAATCTGTATTGCTCCTGTAGACAGGGGAGATGGGGGCTGAGGTTCATGCGGGAGGGATTCTTGACCTTTCTGGCCTTTAGTATCTTCTAGCCTGGCATGTTGAGGCTGTGCTTCCACAGGGAGGCAGGGTTTCCTTCTATCTTGGATGCCGAAGAGTGGTTGACTGAGTCCTGTGTGCCAGTGAGGGAGCCTGGGCAGTGCAACCTGTTCTCCCCCCACCCCCGCCCCCAGTCACACCCACAGCTCCTTAAGAAAGGGCTTACGTTCGCCACCCTAAGGGTGAGGAAACTGCAGGAGGATTTCTAGAGCTGACTGTGTTTGTCGAATTTGAGATCAGAGTGTATAATCAGACGTTCTTTGAGTTCCAAACTTGGTGGTGTCCTCTGGGTAATCGGGTATGAGGAGAGTGTCTGCATGCCCTCGGCACAGCTCTCCCAGGTATCCGAGCCAGCTCGCGTCCCCATGGCCTTGGCACCTGCCGTGTGGCCAGCACAAGCTGCTTGCGTGCCGCTTGGGGATACCTGCGTGTTCTCTTCCTCTTCATTCGCAGCCCCAGCGTAGATGCCGACCTGTGGAGGCTGCCTGCCTTCTCCTAAGCCCAGCACCTAGCATTTGTGTGTAAACGAGTGAAGGTTCTGATCCTTCTTTTGAGCAGAATGCCTTTTCTTTGCTAGTTTAGGGGTGTCCTGTAGAGTGCTGAGCAAGGTCCCCTTGCAGGCCGATGCCTTTCGTCTCTAGAAATAAAGGCAGGGCCCATGTTAGTGTTGCCAGCCTCAGTTGTGGTCATCTGTTTTTATGGCCTGTGATTGGAGGAGTATGGGTTTTTGTGGACTTGAGGCCATGCCTTCAGGTAGTCCTGAGGTTCCACTCTTGTGTATTAGCCCAGCACATCCTGTCTCCTGCTGCTGTCTGTGCAGAACCTGACCACGTGATGACAAAATCAGTGGCTTTGGAGACCTTGCCCCAGAGGGAAGACAGAGAAGTGGTGCCTTAGGGTAAGCCAGTGGACAAGCTGGCACTGTGGTCAAGGGCCGGAGATCTGCTGTGGGAGCCCAGAGGGCATAGCAATACGGGCTGGTGGGAATGCAGGGAAGGTCCTTGGAACAGGGGTAATCCTGCTGAGCTCTGAGGGCTGAGCCATTGAGCTGCAGAAGGTGGGGAGAGCTTTTCAGGCTGAGGAAAGGGCAAGACCAAGGTGAGGAGAGTTATGAATGTTTAAAACCCTTAAGTGCATTTCTTCATAATATAATCAAGAAAGGAAATCCCCTTTACAAGCTGTAGATCCCCAGAGTTCACTTTATAACCTGAGTTTCAAATCCCTCTACCTACTGAGGCAGCTTGGCCTTTGACCCAGAATAGCATGCCATTCTGTGGAGCACCCTTGTTCTCTGTCAGGCTCACTGGCCAGGGGCTGTGGTCTCCTGGGGAGTGAGGCGCTCACGGTTTCTCCCGAGTCATCAGAGCCCCAGAGCCCCGATGATTAGGGTTAGAAATAAAGATATAAATCCCAGGCCATGAGAACCATGTTGGGTTTTAACTGACTTAAGAGAGCCCCAGGTCTCCTCCTGATGAGGAAGTGGGCCTTGCGGAATACCTTGCCAGCAGCCCAGGCCTTCTGGACAAGCAGCTCTGTGGGTTTCCCTGCCACCTCCCATGGCTACTAGCTATTTTCTTCTTGTCCTACCCAGAAACCCCAGGGAAGAGGGTTTCAACAAGGCCCATGTGGTCCTCCTCGCCAACAGAGGTTGACTTACCACTGGTACACCCAGGCCTGGTCTTTGTCCTCTGTGGCAGGCAGTGAAATGTGGGCATGGCTGGTACCAGCATGCCCCCCACCCAGCCCTGCTCCTTCATTATCTCTGGGGAAGGGGATGGGAGTCTGCTTAGGGCTCCTGACTTTGTCCACACTGCATTAGGATGCTCACTCCACAGACTGCCCTTTTCAGGAGGCCCTGGGTGGGATTAGGGCAGTTTCCCCCAAGACACAGAGGAAGCCCTTCCTGATGGCCAGACCTCAGCTGAGAGGAGAAAAGGTGAGGAGAGGAGGCTGTGACTAACAGCAGGTATCCTATTTGCACATTGGTTGTCTTGAGGATTTAATGTTTGATAACTGGTAGGGGCCACCACAGCTGGAGGCATATTTGCTGCTGCTCTTGTCATAGACTCCAGTGAAACTTGACCTAAACAGAATTATTTTTTACAGATCCTGCTAGATCTCTACCCAGCCTCAGGGTGAGGACCCATTTTAGGACCATGCCCCTGCACTTTCCTGTTTAGAACTATAAGGTCCCCAAATCTTGATGGGAGACAAACCTGTTGAGCCAGTCACTTTCGAGGTATGGGCAGCACAGCTTGCTGGCTCTTGAAGTCTGTTTCTAGTCGGTCGTGCCTGCTGTCTGAGAACAGATGTCCAATCAAGTGCTTGGAGATGGGCTCACATTATGTTTTCTCTCTCATCTACTAAATGTCATTTTCTGCATCTCTGGTACCCAACTCTGGCTGTACGTGACAATCACCAGGGAGCTTCCCAAAGCCACACCCAACCCCGGGCTCATTAGTTGGTCTGTAGTGGGATGTGGACGTGGCTTTATTTATAGCTTCCTGGAGGCTCCAGTGAAGAGACAGGGTTGGAACCTTCCTAATGCCCTCCCAATGAAGAGCACTGTTCTGGGCTTTCACCTGAAAGAAGACAAAAGGAGAGACAGTTAGGTCCCTGCTGGGCTGTCTGGTGACTGCAGTAACTGGTGGCTTTAGTTTTGTAAGTCACGGACTACTTGAAACGACAGTCCGGTAAATTTTCTGTTAGAAAGCTGGTATCATACAGTTAATTAATCGGTGGACAAAATTCCCTTGGAAATTAGTTCCTAAGCATTTGGGAAATTTTCAAGGATAATTTATTTAACATTTTGCTGAGCTTCAAGTTTCTTAAGAAGCCCTGCCAAATAATCTCCAAGTGATTTTTTAGATGTGTGCAGCTGCTTCTTAGTTAACAATGGAGTTTTTCTAGGGCCATTAAAATCTGAAAGCCCAAATTCTATTTTAAACTCTTCTCATGTCAGTGATTAGTCTTAAAAAAATAGCATTGAAAATAATGAAGTGGTTTTAAAGGGAGCTCATGCTAAAGTTCTGGCCCGAAAAGCAGGGAAATTTCCCTGGGGGAATTATGAATGATCAATATTTCTCATCAGTGGGGATACAGATGCTGAAAGAAAGGGAGGGAATGGCGGAAGCTCCCCCTCTGGCTACCAGGAGAGTCTGTCCCCTCTCAGCAGGGGTCCCAGGTGGAAGCCGTGAGCCCTGCCCTTGCCTGCCTTCCCCTGGGACGCTGCCCCTCCAGGTCTCAGTGCACAGGGTTGCCACAGCCCCTCCCTTCTGCAGCTACCCCCAGATGACTTTTACTGTGATGTCTGATTGGACGGTGGCCAGAAAACAGTGAGGGACTAGCTGTTTGCAAGCACAAGGTGTGGACATTTTCTGGTCCCATTTAAAAAGGTTGTGTAGTCCAAATTTGATTTCTAAAACTGCTTTTATCACAATTAAACTACCTCAAGGTACAAGTTCCAAGTGGAAAACATTCAGTTAAAAGCTGTAAAGCAAAGAGCAGCAGTTAGAGCTGCATGCAGCAAGCCTGTGCCCAGGACAGCTGTCCTCTCTGGAGAGCCTGCTGGAAGTGGCATGAGCGGAGTGGGTGGGCAGGAGACCCGGCTCCCCTGGGGTGGTGCTGGGAGCAGTCGTCAGCCCTGGGTAGGCATCCCAAGAGTTGGAGGGAGACGGACTTGAGGGAGGTCACATCCCTCCACTCCACTGGAGACAGGGAGGAGGAGGAGGTTTGTGGAGTCCCAAGTCAGGGTTGTGTTGTTTGCTTTTAATGTGTTTTAATTATAGAAGTGATATTTGCCCACTGTAAAGAATTCATCTGATGTCAAAGTATATAAAGTAAGAAATAACATTCTTTCGTCACTCTTCTGCGAGAGAACCAGACTAGGCAGTTTGGAACCTGCTCTTTCCACCCTTATCTGTGCGTGGAGGAGCGTGGAGTGTTGCCCGCTCATTGGTCCCCAGTAGGAGGTCACCCAGCTCACGTGGTTCTCACGTGAGCTTGCCTTGAGCTTTCTCACTGAGCCAGATGCCGCAGACATCTTCCTGTACAGCTGGTGCTCGACTTCCGACCACGATGGTTCCGACAGACCAGTCAGAACACGATTTGGTCATAAGTTGAGTACGCTATATGTACAGTACTGTGAAATGATGTTATAAAAATCTTTAAGTCATATGTTATCATAATTTTCTTTCATTATTGTTATATATCATAATTTTCTTTGTTCATTTTATGCCATTTGTATCATCTCTACACCATTTTGTTTCTTATTTTTACATTCGGCAGGTTTAAGTAAAACACTGCATTACCAGTACAACTGGTTTAATATTTGCAAAACATACAAAATGACAAAATACAGGTGCATACAAATACTGCTCCAGACGCGGAGCAGTCGTGGCTAGCGATTGTGGTCGTAAAGTCGAATGGTTGTAAGTTTCATAGGTCGTAAGTCGATCAATACCCGTATTTTTAAAATAACACCTTGGCTATTTTCAAAATATTGCCAAAGTAAAAGCTGTCACAATGGACTATATACAGCTCATGGACCTCTGCTTTATGGCAGTTATCAGAGTGGTGGTTTTACCCTTATTGATGGGGTAGTCTACTTGCCTCCTCTACCGTGAGGCTGTGCTCCATGGGGGCAGGGACAGGGTCTGTTTCTGCTCTCCACTGTACGGCAGGCACCTCGTGCAGTATTTCTCACACATATTATTTGTTGAATGAAAGAACACAGAGTAACACCTCATATTGGTTAAGTGCTTCCCATGTGTCAGACTGTTTTAAGGGCTGTGGATGCATTAATCCATTATTCCTCACACAACTCTGTGAGATGAGGACTTGACGGATGAGGAAACTGAAGCACAAAGATGTTAAGTAGCTTTCCGGGGCCCCATGACTATTAAGTGGCAAAGCTTGAATTGAACCCAGGTTCTGCTACTGTCTGTACATCAGCCTTCATTTATCCCCGCAAATGCATGCACCTGGGTCTGCACCCTCATGTTCACGTTCTTGTGGGCAAGATGATCAGAAATGGCTTTGCTGGGTCAAAGAGCATGGCCTTTAGAAACATGGGTGCTGTGGCCAGTGGCAGCAGTCTTCACGCCCACTGATGGTATGTGCACGTTCCGTCTCCTGCAGGCTCTTGCCTCCTTGGCATTCCTTCTGCTGCCCACACTGCCTCTGCTATTCCCTTCCCCAGCGCATGTGACCTCTACAGCAAGCACTAGCGGCATGGAGTGACCACCATATCACAGAGCTGGAAGGAGTTGGGGACCCTAGAGTCATTTCTCTCATGACCTAGCAGCTATAGGGGAGTTGGAGTCATAATGCTGAGCATGCCTTGCCAAAGCTGAGCATGTCGCCTGTATTACTGGATTTACTAGTTTCTTCTTAAAATACTCCTATGAAGTACAGTTCTGACTACTATTAACATCTCACGAATAATGAAACTAAAACTTAATTCACAAAATCAGGTAACTTGTTCATGATCAGCCAGTAAGTGGCAGAGTCCAGAGCCCACCGTTCTAACACCCACGTGTCCTGTCATGTAGCAATACTGGCTGGACTCGAACAGCCAACTGATGAGCACCCAGGATTCCTGACTCCTCTGAAGTGCCCTCTCCCTAACACTCTCCTTATCCTTCTTAGAGGGGAGACCAAACACGGGAAACCTTTGCCTACAATAGATTGATTGTTTACTGTTAGTGGCTTGGTTGTTTATTGTAGTTGGTTGTTTATTTACAACGGGTTCTTAAAGACAGGCATTTTGTACAGTAGCTCTAAACCGTGCACTTCTGCTCCACTGGTCCAACCCTGAACTGGAGGTTTTCCCATAGAGCAGTTTCAGGTTTTGCATATCAGAGCCCAGGGATGTGTGTGCCTCCTTGGGCCTCAGGCCCCGTTTGTGTTTCTCTTGCTGCCCTCTACTGAATCATAATGAAATCACTTGTGTTCAACCTGAAGGGGTCACATTGGCCGACTTGCTAAAAGAGGATAAGAAGAAAAGGAAGTTTTGCTGCTTTCGCCAACGCAGGGCTAAAGATCACGGTAAATAGCTGAGACTGAACTTCGTCTCCAGGAGGCTCTCCTCCCGAGACCTCTGCCGCCTTCCACTCACGCATAGGCATGGTGTGATGTGCGTGTGCCGTGTGCTCGTCTGTAAGATGCCTATGTTTCAACTGCCTGATTTCTTTGAAACTTGGTCATGTTGTTTTCTTCTTGTCTCTCCCCCAAAATGTGTGTCTTTGCCAGGACAGCAGTGCAATTTCCTTTCTGTGTGAACTGTACCTTTTAAAGAAGCAGCTGAACCAACTCAGAAAATTTATTTAATTCAGCATGAATATTCTTAGACCGGAAGACAGACTTTTAAAAACACTTTTCCCCAAATCATGCCTTTTCATCTAAACTGGTTTAGTTTAGATGAAAGTCCAGTGATATTATCTGATTGATTCCACCCCCTGCCCCCCAGGGGACATTTTTCAAATGCCCTCCTGGTCTTTCACTCTCTGGCAGGTTTGCCCAGGACCATGTTCAAGCTAGTAGAGCCTGTTTCACAAAAGAAGTTAAAAAAATACTTCTAGGCTGCAAAGATTTGGGTGTACTTGCCTTTGCACGTAGGAATGAGGAAAGGGCTGAGGTGGGAAATAGTTAAGTTTCCAGCCATGTTCTAATAATGCTACACAGACCCTCATTGGGAACCGTGGGGTTCGTGTCAGATCTGTCCCTATGCAGAGCAGTTATGCAGACAGTTGGCACCCTGCCCTGCCTGCCAAGTCACCAGTGTGGTCTACAGCAGCATGAACTCTGCCTCTGCACATTGCCCAATCCCCCTAGCTATGGCCACCACAGCTGGCCTGGTCAGACAACTCTGCAGATAGAATCTATCTGGGAACATTTAGACTACAGGGACGCAGAGCCAGCTGCTAAGCTAGCAGCAGAGGGGATATGTTGCAGTGTTTTCTCAGGAGTCACCTCTACCACCAGGGAACGCTGTGCCCAGAGGTTATGGAAATTGGACTTGAATGAGCCAAGGGTGGTTTGATTGAAGGTTTGTATTAGTGCTCTGTTCTCATCAGAAGGCCCGAAAGGGAAAAGGGACAGAGAGACTGTCAGATAAAAGTCTCTTGTTATTCTGGGAACATGCTGTGGCCCCAGGAGGAAGAGGACAAGGAGTAGGAACTTGCCTGAGAGTGGGCAGTGAGTTGGGGGCAGAGACGGGACTGAGTTGTTCAGCTTTATGGTTTTCAAAGAACAGCTGGGCTTGACGCCGCTCCTGGAGGCCTCTGCAGGGAAAATGGGCTTCAGCTGAGCAGAAAATACTGTCATGGATACAAGAAAACACGTTTTCAGAGACTGCTTAGGACTACAGCTCCAGGTAGGTTACCATGAGAAGAGGAGTGGTTTCTGTCCCAGAGACCAGCCCCTTCTTTGGGCTTCTAGGTATCTGCCCCCCTCAGCCAGGGCTTGCACCTGAAGACTGCAAGGATTCTTGAGGCTTTCCTGTTAGCTTTCTGAGAGATCTATCTGTAGGGAGAGAAAGCAGCATAATATTTTCAGGAAACTTTGCATTTTGAGTCGGGGAACTCTTCTACTGACTGAGATACTTAGGGTCCCTGAGGAAGGCTCTGACATTGCTGGTGACGAGTGGGACAGAGGCTGTTGTGCAGATGCTGTGTTCCCCATGTCAGTGGTCATATAGGAATAGTTATAGTCAGGGCATAATGCTTGCTTCAGACACAGAAACCTTGGTCTGGCCTTGACCCACATTCCCGAAGAAGAGTCTGGCTTCTTTACAGCAACAAGAATCTGCTACCCTGTGATGGCAAGGCATGTCACCACTAGCAAGCACAGATTCCTTCAGGGGTTGTCATGGTGCTGCTTATGCTTGCCATGAAAATAAGATAAAAACACAAGATCCTGGCTTCGGATCCCTTCTCTTCGAGGACTGCTATTGCTCGTTGACCTCCCTTACCCTTCACCCTTCTTTTGAGAGGAAAGAGTGAGCAGCTTTGGGTTACGGGGCATGGAGGGAAACGCTGGAAGAATTCCTCAGGTGTACAAGAGGGCCTGTTCTATGGAGGCGAATGGCAGCTGAGGCTCAGGACATCAGTGGGCTCAGTGTGGCTGACTCTCAGCTCTTGGGGGCTGCTCCTCATGCTTCTCTGGTCCCCAGGGTGTTCTGCCTGGAGATTACTTCTGGTGACCCTCCTGAGGGGTGGAGAGGGGTGTCACAGTCCTTCCCATTCCCTGCTCTTCTTGCTGAGCTGGGGGAACGCCAGGGGAAACCCCTTTGGTGCTGGAAGTAAAACCAGACAGCCTGTGAGTGTTTCCTCTGTACACAGTTGTAGTAGGTCAGAGGTGAATGGGGCTCAGAGATGATATTACCCAACAGCTCATTTTCTAGATGAGGTAACTAGGCCCTGGAGGGAAAGGGACTTGTCCCAGCATCGCCAATCACAAAGACCAGGCTCCTCTGACATTCTTCTAGTGTCCTGGCCTCAGTAGCCTCCATCACTGAAGGTCGTTGGCTGAGATTTGGCTGTGGCTATTAATGATGGACATAATTTGGGGGCTGCCTACTTGGACCTATACACAGACTCATTGTGTGTGTGTGTGTGTGTGTGTGTTTCCCTCTGAATTCACAAGCCCGGCAGATTTGGTTGAGAGAGGTATGTTGTCCGTCAGAGTGAGAATAGAGAGGGGAATAGAGAGAGGCATGTTTAGGCATTGGTGAAAATGGCCATTGTAATGGTCTAAAAAAATAGTTCCCTGATTTATTTTTGTGTGGTATTGCCTGTGATGGCATCTGGGCCCAGTACAAGACCTTAAAGAGAAGTAATGTGACACTGGCTGCCTGGGAAGGGCCCGGCATCTCTCATCTACAGTTCAGGATGTGCTGGGCTGCTCTCTGGACTCCTGTCCTCACCCACAGCAACATTCCGGCCCCTCCTCAGTGCCACACTTGAAGCCCTAGTGTCTGTCCTGGAGCTCTCCCCAGAGGTCCCAGCGCCTGGAATAGATTATAAGACAGGGGCCCTGAGCTTCCGCAGATTTTCAGCAGGTGAATTGTAGTGTAAGCCGGCATCCCGTTACAAGTGTCAGGCTGGTCCTAATACCTGGTTTCACCCAGAGTCACTGAAAACAGTTTTGAAATGTATATTGAAAATGATAACTTTCTGACACAGCTCTAAGATTTCCCTGAAATGTGTGAGGGAGAAGGACCTACAGCTTCTCTGCATGCAGATGGTCCCTGGCTTGCTTCTGCAGGAGGGTCTGGTACAGGCAGGTGGCATGTTGGGCTCTCTCTGTTTGCATCCTAATGGGTCTGGCCGCTTGTCAGCAAGTAACACTAAATCCCTGCTAAAGTGGACAGAGGACAGCTGGATAGGGAGAAGGGCGTGTGTTCCAGTCATTTGCCTGTAGGTTTACATACTAGGGTTTCTGTAGTTTCGATTTTTGTAAAGTCTCAGTAGTAACTTTTATCGGCTTGAAATATGTACTCTGCTTTTGCTGGGCTTATCGTCAGTAACTAGTCAAGCTATATGTCATGTTTCTCAGGATTAATAAAGGTCGTTAGGACAGCAAACCAATGCTAAGGATAAGAGGCTTGCTCGGCTTTTGGAACGTTTTGATTTGTGGAGGCCAGACCATTGTATATACCAATACCATAGTGTGTACCAGTCAGTTCAAGTGAGTGCCAAAGCCGTGGGGGCATTGGCAGGGCGGGAAGGAGGCTGGGGTGGGCAGGAGAGCCTCACATCTGAGCTGTGTGCCCCAAGGCCGACCAGTCAGTCTCTCCTCTGTGAAATCACAGTTTGTTCATGGAATCTCAGAATCCTCTTCCAGTTCTAACAGTCTATGATTTTCTTGTCTTCATCCTTTAAAACGTTCATGAGATCATATTTGGGCTAAATGAAGTAAAACTTTTATCAATTTATTAGCATTAAAAAATGATTGCTTAGTACAAATGAAGGGTGAAATGTCTTAACGACCATCGAGCTCCTAGCTCGTGCTCACTGGATCTGGTGCTTTCTATACTTTTGGAAAGGAAATGCTGTCCTGTCGCAGGGAGGGCAAGGCTGGAGCAGATGGAAAGGCTGCCAGGGCCCAGGTCAGATCAGGTTTCCTCTGTTCTGATTTAGGGACAGGGTCAAGGTCCTTTTCCACAACCAAATGAGGTCACCAGATCCTAACATAGTCACTGTCCTCTCCCTCTCTTCCCCCCTCCACCCCTCCTCTCATCCCTGGCAACATCATTCTGGAATAGATTTATTTATTATGGGCTCTGGAGGTATCAAGTAATTGTAACAGAAAAGTTGCTGTCTGCACAACAGGCTAAGTTAGACATAAATAACTCAGTGTAGGACAGGAGAAGAAGGAGTGGAGCTTGATACAGAAGTATGGGTGACTGTTCCCACCAGAGGCCTCTGTGCAGCAACGGGGGATGGGGGGGGGGGATGGGGATACGGATCAGACGGAGTGTTGCTGTGCATCCAGAGAGCTCCATGAGAGCCTTCCCAAGGTGATAGTCACTGCCACTCACGAGCCTCACCGGTTGTCTCACTCCGTGTACCCATTCGGGGATGGCCTACTGTGTGTTTCATCTCATTCAGTTCTGCCAACAGCCCTGAAATGCAGGCACCCCTCATTTTTCAGGTGGGAACATGGCGCCTTGGAGAACTTTGGTCACAGCCATGAAGTTAAGCTTTGGTCTGACAAACCTGAGAGCTGCTCTTCGCCATCATCCCCCAGCACCTGAAAGGGGGGGTCCACTTGAAAAGCAGAAGAGAAGGGCTTTCCCCCATTAGTGCAGCACTGAAGTGGTGCCACACAGTTAGTCTCTCTTTGCTGCTGTTTGGAGAATTTGGCTTTATTTCTTTGTCTTCCCCCCACTGTAACTTAGAGAGCAACGAGTACATTTCAGGCACTAACAGCTGGCACACAGCCAGGAATGCAGAAGGCTGCCCCCACCTCCCCACCCCCGTGGGCAGTACGTACTTTAATCTGTTTCAGCCCTATCATTTGAAAAATGAAGTTTTAGGGATGAAATGCAGCAACTATGTGAATATCATCATGGCCCCAGAGAATAAAAAGCCACAAAGATTTAGCTTGTTTAAAAGTTTGCTCTTTTCAAAATAGCTAATGTCATGATATGATTAATATTAGAACTATGAAGTGGTTGACTGTTAGAAATGAAAATGACTCTTAAGAGTGTGGAATTAGCATGACCAGGACCCTTAAGCTGGGAGAGATGTGGGACTCTGACCCAGGCAGAGTCAGGACCTAACTGGGGCCCGAAGACTGAAACCCCAGTCCCCACCCAGGTCATAGTGCTCTCAACCTCTGTCCTCTTAAACCAGTGGTTCTTAACCTTTTTTGAGGTACCGAACTCGCCAGTTTCACATGCGCATTCACCAAACCCTTCTTTAGTGATAAATAAAATATGATTTTTTTCCCCAAATTCAAGACGTAGGTATATGTTTTATTACTGGTGCACAAAATGAGCCGTGCATGAACATCACCTTGCTCAAAGAACAAAACCAACAAAGTGCATGAACTCACAACAAATTACGGTATTACTTTATTCTGGCCTCCGTGGCGGAGGCTTCTCCGAACCCCTGAGACGAACTCATCGAACCCCTAGGGTTCTATAGAACCCAGGTTAAGAACCACTGTCTTAAACCATCAACAAATGGTTCCACAGAGATGGTGCATGGTCATATTTATAAGAGTTTCTCACTGGGATTTTCTTCATCCTGTTCCTGAAAAGAAGGCTGACCCTATCTGAAGACCCCATGACAATGAACTTTGTTGACTTTTACACCCTTTTAGTCTTTCTGCTAAAGCAAAGGCATCAAACACTCTTGGAGAAGAGAACTGTAGGAGCATCTGTATGTCTGTCTGTCTGATGACCTCCCCCTCCCTCTCCCTCTCTCCTTCTTCCTCCTCTTCCCTCCTCCTCCCTCTCCCTCCCCTCCTTCCTTCTCTTTCTCCCCCTCCCTCATTCTTCCCCCTCCTCTACCCTCCCCCTCCTTCTCCCTCTCCCTCCCCACCTTCCTTCTCCTTCTCCCTCTCCCCTCCCTCCTCCCTCACCTCCTCTACCCTCCTCCTCCTCCTCCCTCCCTCCCTCTCTCCCCCTCCTCCTCCCTCTCTCCCCTTCCTCTTCCCTCTCTCTCCTTCCCTCTCCCTCTCCGTCTCCCTCCCCCTCCCTCTCCCTCTCCCTCCCCCTTCTCCATTCCTCCCTCTCTTTCTCCTTCCCCCTCTCTCTCTTTCCCCCTCCTCCCTCTCCTTCCTCCTCCGTCTCCCCTCCCTCCCTCTCTCTCCTTTCCCTTTCCTCTCTCTCTGGAGCTTTCTGTTAAGGTTTTTCCATGATTGGATCGTTTGTGTTTTTTGGATTGTTTTTGTCTCTCTCTCTCTCTCTCTCTCTCTCTCTTTTTTTTTTTTTTTTTGCATGCAATTGTGAAAAAGTGAATTAAAGTTTGCAGTTGGTTTCTTTTGACTTAACTAAGGAAGGAAAAGGTTATTCCATGAGATAACCAGTTGTGGTTGTGGATCTATAATTCTGCTATTTTGTCTTTCCTTTGGAGCCTTTGCCTAAATGCTCCTGGATGTGGCTCTTGAGACTCCCACCCAGGCAGCCTCACAAAAGGAAAAGGATCTTCTCTGTTGCCCTCAGAAACGATGTTTCTCAGTCCTCTGGGCCCTTAGAGTCAGTCCCCCTTCATCCTTGTCATTGACTCCATGTCTGTCACCAGAGCAGGGTCAGGAGACGCGCGGCTGATGCACTGCTAGCCCTCTGTGCCTGGGCTGGCTCCAGGATGTCCACCACGGCACTCAGCAGCAGCACCGGCTTTCGCGGATGAAACTGAGGCATCGTGCTAGGAGGGTCGTAGGGGCAGAGGCCGCGGGAAGGCCGTCCTGTCAATACCTCCATCAGGCTTCTAAGGACAGTTGCTCCAGCTCAGAGCGAGGCATCAGGGAAAAGCAGGGCGTGTGCTCTGGTTATTCTCCCACTTTCGGTGTTCCGTGACCTCTCCCAGCCCTTACCGTGTTAGTCACTCCTTGTCGTGCATTTCTGGAGTTCCTTGCCCAGACCCCTGGGGGCGGGGGGTCTATATTTCTCAGCTAATTGAAATCCCCTGGGGGCTTGCCTCTCCCCCTGGCCCTCCAGGACAGACGGGCAGTGCTGAGCCCCTCTGTGCCCACATCCCTTCATCTCCTGGTCTCCAGCACACGCTTGTCATGTTTATGGAGTTGAATCAAGTAGATGCAAAAACACCAAGTGACGGATGGTGGCTCCAGGTGGGTTCCTGGGCCTCTTGACACTAGTGGGTCTTGCCATGGAGGAATGAGACATGCCAGAGACCCTGGTGGCACTAGGACCACTGTCAACTTTGCCCTCCTTCACTGAGTGGGAGGTGCCTTCCCCTACCCACAGACTCTCCCCTAGTGCTCTAGTCCTAGCTGCCTCGCTAAGAGCTTCTGCATAGCAGCTTCTCAAGCCCAGCAGAACTTAGACATCAGATAAATTAACCAAAAATGAGTAAAGTTCTTACATTTTCACAAAGATTTTGTGCTTGGTACCTGCACGTATTCCTCCATCCACAATTTCCCCTCTCCTTCAATTTATTTAAAGTAAGAATTTGTTCACGAAGTATAGGGCTATTCACAGATTTTCTAGAATACTCCTGCTGTGGCAAGCAAAGATGTCACTGTACCTGAGATGTCTTGGTGGCCTCTTGTTGCAAAGCTGGAAACGGGGAGAATAAAGGGGCCCCAGGCTTAGTGACAGGGATTCAGTTTCATCCCTAAGCTGCTTTTGTTGGGAAATGTCTGGATGAGCATTCTTCCTGATGGGGACTTGGCGTCAGGGCAGATGATGGAAGCAGAGGCTCTCCTGCGGTGGAGGGCTTGGCCTCGGCACTTCCTTCTGCTGGTCACGACCTGGTCCCCAGAGGGTCTGCTGGGGGCAGATCTTGCATCCAGCCCCTCCTGGGCATGCGGCCCCTCCAGGGTGCCATCTGAAGCCTGTTCTCCTCCCCGCAGCCAGCATGCCCACCAGCGAGACGGAATCGGTGAACACGGAGAACGTAAGTGGTGAAGGCGAGAACCAAGGCTGCTGTGGAGGTCTCTGGTGAGTGTGAGGGCTGCCCGCCCTCTTGGCTTCTGCTGTCAATGGCTCAGAGAAGCAAGTGTGGGGGTGGCGCCCAGGTGTCTGGAGTCTGGGAACATAGCCGCAGGGGCAAAAAGGGACGGGTGGGCTCACCCTGGATCCCTTGGTCTCCTTCTTCCCCGGGCCCCTCCCATGCCTCTTGCTCCAGAGCAGCCGTCCTGCTGGGGTGCGGCCTGCAGCAGGGTGTGCCAGGTAACCCGCCATTCCACTGTGTCCACTAGGTGCTGGTGGAAAAGAAGAGGAGCGGCCCAGGCTGGGCCCTCTGGGTGTCGGCGGTGGGGGTAAAAGGCCCAGTTTTGCTCCGAGTCTGGTGCTGGTGTCAGTGCTTTGAACAAGAGCTTGTCTGGCAGAGTGGCTGACTAGAATGTGCTGCATCTTTGTTTTCCTCTGCTCCTGGGTTCCCCCACCCTCATTCACAGCTGCAGGAGGAGGAGACCCCGCACCACCCTCTCCTAATACTGGAGGGGGCCCTCGTGTTAAGCGCCATTGGCTTTTTCTAGAGGATTTGGATTGTAGCAGTGGGGGACCAGCAGGGTGGAATGTGCAGAGTCCTGCTTGCTTTGGAGACACCCATACAGTTTTGTTTTGTTTGCTTCCTTCTGGTATCTTTTACTTATCTCTGCAAAATGCAGTTGTTGTTTTTATGAGAATTTAATCTCCTTGGCCAGAAGTGCATAAAATTGATGTTATGGGGAGGATGCTCAACAGTTTACAAAGTGAATTTGCCTCCTTTCTCTTGCTCTGCCCTCCCTACAACAATATAAAGTAGGCAGGGAATGGTTTGTCCTTCCCATTTTATAGATGAGAACAGCTGCTTGCCCAGGTTCATGCAGTTAGTGACTAGCGGAGCCAGGACTCCTATCCAGTGCTCCATTTGCTACAGTAGTAGTGCATGCTGCTACTGAGATGAGTGACTGGGTTGCAGGCGGGGGAAGCCCCGCTGACTTCAGTTTGGGCATCGTGGGTGCAGGGCAGGGGAGAAGGACTCCTGGCGTCACCACCTATGCCATGGCTGCTCAGGGCATCTGGCTAAGTCTTCTGTGTGGGGGCCCTGGAGGGTGCCTGGCCCACCTGGATCGGCAGCACCTTGCTCGTGCTCCGCAAATACCCCAGCTGGCTGGCTGCGGGAACTGGGGCTGCTGAGTCCAGGCAGCTGTGCATGGCTTTTCTGATATCTCAGCTGACATGGTAGGGGTGGGGATTGCCTGTGCTCAAGCCTTCCTCACAGGAATGATACTTCTTTTTGTCTTTCTTTCAGTCAAGCCATCTCAAAATCCAAGCTCAGGTCAGTATCCTCTTTCTGTTTTTTCTCAAGCATGTGTGTTGGTTTGTTACCTTTAACTGCTGAGTTTGACATGGGGTTGCTCTAGACTTTCATTTTGCTCTGCGGGCTGCAGCATTCAATTAAAAACATTTTACTACTCTATAAAAGTATTACCTTGAACATAGAACTAAATGTAAAATCTAAAACTATAAACATTCTAGAAGAAAACAGGAGAAAATCTCTGTGACCTTGGGTAAAGCAAAGATATTCTTGAATACAATACCCAAAGCGCCGGCCATAACAGAAAAGATGGATAAATTAGACTTCATCAAAACTAAAACTTCTGCTCTTCAATAGAAAATAAAAAGATAAACTGCAGACTTGGAGAAATATTTGTAAAACATATTTGATGAAGGACTAGTATTCAGTGTGTATATGTAAAGGATAATATGAAAAGAATAGTGTCGATAATAAGGAAACAACCCAATAAAAAAAATGGTCAATAAATTTCAAGATGCATGTTACCAAATAAAAGAGATGGGTGGAGAGTAAGCACACGAATGACCATTGGTCATCAGAAAAATGCAAATTAAAATCACAGTGAGATATCACTACATTCCTATATAAAACATTTTTTACACCTGTGGATCAAATTTAGAAATCTGACAATACTAAGTTCTAACAAGGATGCAGATCTATGGGAATTCTCATTCATTCCTACTTGTCAAACGACACAGACATTTGTAAAACAAATTGGCAATTTCTTATAAAGTTAAATACATACTTATGACCCAGTAATCCCACTTCTAAGGTATTTGTATAAGAAAAGTAAAGATATCTGCCTGTACAAAAACTTCAATCTGTTTATGGCAGTCTTTTATTTTATTTTATTTTTGTTTGTTTTTACAGGGACAGAGAGAGAGTCAGAGAGAGGGATAGATAGGGACACACAGACAGGAACAGAGAAAGATGAGAAGCATCAATCATCAGTTTTTTGTTGTGACTCCTTAGTTGTTCATTGATTGCTTTCTCACATGTGCCTTGACCGTGGGCCTTCAGCAGTCCAAGTAACCCCTTGCTGGAGCCAAGGACCTTGGGTCCAAGCTGGGGAGCTTTTTGCTCAAGCCCGATGAGCCCGCACTCAAGTTGGCAACCTCGGGGTCTCGAACCTGGGTCTTCCACATCCCAGTCTGACCCTCTATCCACTGTGCCATTGCCTGGTCAGGCTATGACAGTCTTATTCATAATAACTCACATGTCTATCAAATGGTGACTGGGTAGACAAATTGTGGTTCATCCTCGTAATGGAACAATGCTCAGCAATAAGAAGGAAAAAACTGATAGAGGCAACAACACAAATGAATCTCCAATGTAGTTTTGCTAAGTGGAAGGAGCCAGTCTCAAAAAGCTATGTATTGTATAATTCTATTCATAGGGCGTCTGGATAAAGCAAAACAGTAGGAGCAAAAAGACAGATGAGTAGTTGTCAGGGGTCGGGGTGAGGAAAGGGATTGACCCAGAAGGACTGTGAAGGAACTCCTTGAGTGATGGAAATATTCTATACGTTGATTGTGGCGGTGGTTACAAATGGTATACCTATAGAAAGTACATTGTATCATCTGTAAATTGTATCAGTAAACCAGACTTTAAAAATAAAATGAAAAGCCCTCCCATGATCCCGGTTGCCAGACATGTGAATTCCTTCATAGTTTGGTCCATGGTTTACCATCCGGCCTCACCTTCTGATGGCCCTTCCTTGCTCCCCAGCACTCTCAGTTTTCAAACATAGGACACACGCTGTTTCTTCTCAAAGTCCCATTGGTCCTGCGGTCCCCTCTGAGTGGAGTGCCCTTCCCTCTGCCTGCTGGTGAACTGCTCAACTGTGGAGAGTCAGCTCAAGTCTGTTTTTCAGAGGAGACGTCCTGACTCTTAGAGCATTTGCAGCTCCCTTTTCTTTTTCCCTATACCTGGCACCTAGGGAATAGCACATGGTATGGATTTATAATGTGTAACTGTACATGCTTTACAAGGCAGGAGCCTTGGGACTGTGTCTTCTCCTCCACATGTTCAGTGACTGGGCACCCAGCACCCAGTGAGGGGCAGGATTTCAGGGATGTCAGTTATGACCCCTGAATTTGGGAGACACCTATGACTTGTCACTACAGCATAGACCCACCAAGGCTGAATCGCATTCAGACTGGTCCATACCTTGGTTATGTGTACTGAATTACCTATCACTGAAGGGGTCCAGCCTGGAGGGGACAATCTTTAATGTCCTCTGTAGAATATTTATTTGCTGATCATCATGTTTCCAGCAGCTATTACCATTGGAAACCACATAGCAAGAGCAGTAACAAAATGCACCTTGTTTGTTCCAAGGCTTGCTGAAGAGTAGCATGACTTTTTCTTTGCCTGGTCCCCGGGTTTCAGTGTTTTTAGCAAAGCGGCACAGCTGAGTCAGCTATGGCTGCAGCTTGGACTCAGCCTGGAGAGTCCTCTGACTCAGGCCCGCAGAGCCGAGCCCACTTCCCTGGATCATCCAGGGGCAGGGAATGTGCTCCACAGGAAGACGGGCTAAGGGGGAGAATACTTTTCCTAATTAAAACCAGAACTGAAAGTCAATAAGGACACGCTACTTGTCTGTTTGGCTCAGCTCATTTTATTTGTGTGAAAACACAATTCAATATTGGCTCTTTTCCTAAAGGTGTATTTTGAGCATCACTAGTTAGGGCCCCTGATGACTCAGTATGAAAACTCATGTCCTACTCAGCCATGACAGCTCTGCCAGGCTCCAGAGAAATCTCCCAGATTTAAGAAAGGACTGAAAGTTTCCCTAAATGGAAAACTGGTTTTAGAGCACTTTATTGCCTGATAAGTTTTGTATGATGATTGAGATGCTGCAAGAGATGTAATGATACGCTAAGTGGCTCTCTGCACCAACAGATCCATGTACCAGATGGTGGGAATGTGAGCTGCATATGCGTGATAGCTCAGTTTTACATCTGCACATGGATCTATGAATATCTAGAGTTTCTAATTGGCTTGAGGACTGTGTATAACAGCTTATGAGTTATCTAAAGCCATAGGAAGGAAACCGACAGCATGATCATATCAAGATGTAATACTTTAAAAAGTTGTATTTTAAGACCAACATAATTTGTATTATGAGGTCTGTTCATTTCTCTGCCATTTGTTCTAGGCTTTTCTTCCTGCACCTTCTCCCCTCAGTCTGGACCTCCAGAATGGGAGACAAATGATTGCCCAGTGATGTTAATTGGACACACAGATGTTGTGTCTGTCATTCACAGAGTGACGCCTGTTTCCCTTTTAGCCGGCGCTGGCGTCGCTGGAACCGATTCAGTCGCAGAAGATGCAGGGCTGCCGTGAAGTCAGTCACGTTTTACTGGCTGGTTATTGTTCTGGTGTTTCTCAACACCTTAACCATTTCCTCTGAGCACTACAACCAGCCGGACTGGTTGACGCAGATTCAAGGTACAAGCAGAGACCATTCTCGTTTCACCCTGCGCGCGGGATTCCCGAGGCTGTCCAGTTGCACTTTAGTCTTACCTGCTTGGGGTGTAATAGGGTACAGGGATATTTTTAGTGCTCATTAATTTGGAAGACAATAGAACCATCCAAACACAGAGTGCACCTGGGTGGAGATGCAGGCTGCATGTGGTGGAGGAAGCACCTTGGAGCTGCTGAACGCCAGGGTGTCTCATTGTCTTCGCTCTGTGACAACCTAGGGTCAAGGAAGAGTTGGAAGGGACCTCCATCCCTTCTCCCCAGCTCACCCTAACAGGAAGGTTTATTTTCCCTTATGGTTTTCTGGGCAAGTGGTGATTGTTTCCTTGCCTTGAATGTCCCAGCATGTGCTGTGGGAGTTCGTCCCAGAGACAGCCCATTCTGAGTGTGGCAGTTTCGAATTATCGAGAAGTCCTATCTTACATCAAGTCAGTTCTATTTCTATCCAACTCTCCAGCTTGCTGGGCGGTATTTTCTGCTGATAGAAATGACCTTGATAGGCAACTGCTCCTTACACCTTGTTGCTATAAGCAAGACCACACAGAGCTTTTGTGCTTGATGGAAACAGAAACTATAACATGATGGACTAAATGGAGAATCATAGGCTTTTAGGGTGAGGACACATCCGTGATTATGTTGTAAACTGCCCCTCCCTATTTAATATTTTTATAATCAGTGAAACTGAGGTCCAGAGAGACCAAGGAACCTCTCCAGAGCCACATGTCTAGGTAGTCTGGAACCAGGCAGACAAGCAGACCACAAATGTTAGTGCCACGGTTCTGTAACGGAGGCAACGGCAAAGATAGGACAGGTGCCTAGGCATTTCCGGCAGGGGCTGGAGGGCGGCGAGAGGAGGAATCTGAGCCACCCTTATGGTGAGGTCCCGAGGACATGCGCCCCTTTGTCTTTCCAGATATTGCAAACAAAGTCCTCCTGGCCCTGTTCACCTGTGAGATGCTGGTCAAGATGTACAGCTTGGGTCTCCAGGCGTACTTTGTTTCTCTCTTTAACCGGTTTGATTGCTTCGTGGTGTGTGGCGGGATTACAGAAACGATCTTGGTGGAGCTGGAAATCATGTCTCCCCTGGGGATCTCTGTGTTTCGCTGTGTGCGCCTCTTGCGCATTTTCAAAGTGACCAGGTAAGGACACGTGTTATCTCGCTGCAGGTGTTTTCTGAATAGGAAGTGGTGATGAGCCGCATCCCTATTCAGGAAGTGCTCTGTGTTCTGGGCTCACACCCTCATCTTGACTTGTAGGCATTGGACATCCCTGAGCAACTTAGTGGCATCCTTGTTAAACTCCATGAAGTCCATCGCTTCACTGTTGCTTCTGCTTTTCCTCTTCATCATCATCTTCTCGTTGCTCGGGATGCAGCTGTTTGGAGGCAAGTTTAATTTCGACGAGACGCAGACGAAGCGGAGCACTTTTGACAACTTCCCTCAAGCGCTTCTGACAGTATTCCAGGTCAGCCCTCCTGCCGGTCCCTGAGAAGCACGTAGTGAGCTGCCGTCTCTCGTCTGCCCACAAAATGATGCCGTTTTTGTTAGTAACCTCTGCCCCTGAAGTGCTCTGATAAATTTTGTGCCGTTTAAATGGTTTGTTTTGCGTTTTAATCCAGCTGTCTGTGAGATGGGATTTAATGCTTCTGAAAGACCACTGGCTTGGGTTTCTGCAAGACAGGCTCTAAAATCCTCTTCTGGCTCGGTGCTAATTTTTTACTGTGGCTAAGTTCTGTTGTCCTGGTTATCACAGATTTATGCAGAGAAGTGAATTCTAAAGCCCTAATGCTTCGGTGTACTCAGAGCAATTGGGATGATAAAAGAGTTGTGACAGCCTTCTGCCCTCCTTCTTTTTGCCCTCTTTCATGTGATGTAATGAGGACACACAGGCTCTGAGGGTGTCTGCTTTTGGGGCCGTTGTGGGTGATGAGGCTGAGAAGCAAGTGACAGCGTGAGGCAGAGCCTCTCTGCCCTCCTGGCTCTAAGCTGAGTTGTTCCGAACCCCCTCTTCATCCTGTGGGCTGAAGCCCTTCCTTGGACAGAGCCTAGCAGATAAGTTTAAAAGACCCATCGGCCCTGTGGCTTTTCACATGCCATGTCAGGGATCTCTGGGACCCTGCTGGAGGGCCAGTGGGAGGGGCCTCGGGGCTCTCTCAGTGCTCAGCTCTGTGAGCCTGGGAAGTCACTGTCCTTATCTGGAAAAACAAAAAACAAAATAAAACAAAAAGCCAAGCAACTAGAGGGAATGACCTCTAAGATTCTTTCCTACTTGGTCATTTTGAAGTTGAATGGGCTTTCTGCCACAGCTATTGGCTGTGACAAAATTGTACTTAATTTTTATGAATCTTAATTTTTTTAAATTTTTTGAAAAATTTTTTGAATTACAAGTAATTTTGGCCACGGATTAGTCATTTGTTTTCTTGATTTCTTTCAGAGAAACTGGTGTGGTGGTGATGGTTTTGTAATACATGTTTATGGCACAGAATTCAAGCATTGTGAAAGGGTGTAAAGTAACAAATCTCCCACCGTCCCCCTTCCAGGAGACAACTCCCGTTAAATAGCTTCTTGAGTATTATTCTTTGAAATTTATTTGCTCAGATGTAAATCAATTAACTTACCTGCCTACAGGTGAATTTACACAGATGGTAGCTCTTTCTGCAGGCTGTTTTCATCTTGCTTTTTATCACTTAAAATGTCTTTAAGAATCTTCCGTATTGGCCCATGAAAGAAAGGTTGCCACCTCCTTCTCCGTGCTGCATAAATTCTGTGATATGAATGCGCCACAAGTCATGGAGTAGTCCCCTGCCTCAGTGGGTGACCTTGACATACACCATGGGGCACATGTGAGAGGAGAGCTGTAGGATAAGCTTCCCGAAGTCTGCTGCTTTAAATGGTGTGTCCATTTTCAACTTGGATGCTCTTGCCCAAGTGTCCTCCAGTGGTGGAGTGTAGAGACTGCGCTGCCTCACTCCTTCTCACCACAGGAGGAGCTCACGCTTTCTGATTGTTACCCATCTGACTGGTGACAATGGTGTCTTGTAGTTTTAGTTCATATATCTCTTATCAGTAGTGAATCTGAATGTCTTTTCATGTGACTGAGAGCCACGAATAGTTCCTTTTCTGCTAACTGCTTTATCCTTTCCAGTCACTTGCCAAATTTTCTGTTTGGTTATGACCCACAACAACTTTGTTTATTTTTATTCAATGAGAGGAGGGTAGGCAGAGACAGACTCCTGCATGCACCCTGACCAGTATCCACCGGGCAAGCCCAGTAAGAGGTGATGATCTACCTAGGAGGTGATGCTCTGCCTATCTGGGACGTTGCTCTGTTGCTCAGCAACCAAGCTCTTAGCACCTGAGGAAGAGGCCGTGGAGCCATCCACAGAACCTAGGGCTGATGAGTTCCAATTAGCCATGGGGGGTGGGAGGTAGAGAGAAGCAAGAGGGGGAGGGGTGGAGAAGCAGATGGTTGCTTCTCCTGTGTGCCCTGACCGGGAATCAAACCTGGACATTCACACGCCAGGCTGATGTTTTACCACTGAGCCAACTGGCCAGGGCCCAATTTAAATTTTAAAGTGCCTGGTCCAAACAGATTATAAAGGAGCATACTCTCTTCCCTTTCTTAACTGTCTCTTTTTTCCTGGAAGATAGTGTATTTTTAAATTGCTGTTAATGTTTATCTGATTCTATTTCATGATGGATTGAATTATCAAGTATCATTAGAAGATTATATTTGAAATTCAGGTCATTATTGGTATCTATTCATGAGGTAGTTTGTAAATTTATATAACATGTTTAGAGAATTTTCTGCTTATAAAAATTCATAGATATAATTCTCCATTTCCATAGTTGGTTAACTATGTGGCATACTAGGTGGTTGTTAAAAAGGATGACATGAAGCTACTGACACAGAGGGTCTCCAGAGTGTATTGTTGAGGGGAAGAAAAAGTAAACTGCAGAGAATTCATATAGTGAACTTTCATATGATGCCCTTTCTAGGCCTAGTGAATCAGAGAAGACGCCAACTGCCTGTTTCCTCCGAGTGTAAATATATGTGTTTAAATCCACAGATAAGGTCCTGGAGAGGGACATCCCAATAGCATGCTCTCTGGGGAGGGAACTAAAACTGGGCTGGGCATTATTTAAGAGTACATAAGTCTTACATGGAATGTTATTTTCACTGGAATGATGACACTCATCTATGCGTAATTACAAATAATGTTTTGAGAACTCTGTGGGGTAACAGATGAATTTGTGCAGTGCAAACTGGACTATGAAAGGCAGCTTGAACCAGATTTAGGCAGCCACCAAGGAGCTCTGGGAGAACACCTGGGAATCGTGGGTCCACGTGCCGGCTGATCCAGCTTTGTCTTCTTAGATTCTGACAGGTGAAGACTGGAATGCTGTGATGTATGATGGCATCATGGCATACGGGGGCCCATCGTCTTCAGGAATGATTGTCTGCATCTACTTCATCATCCTCTTCATTTGTGGAAACTGTATCCTTTAAACTGACCAGGGCTTTGTTGTCCCCATCTCTCTTTGTTTCTCCCTCTCTGAATCTCCCCATCATGGTGCTGGTAGCTGTTGTAACAGGGAGGTGAGTGCCCTTCCTTTGTTTTATCTGCTGTCCTTCACTGTTGCTGGGACAGCACAGTGGAGGCAGAGGCCCATCCCAGTTGGGCTCTGAGGAAGGAGAGCAGGCGTGGAGGAGGGAGCCTGCTGTGCATGGGTGTCGTGTTTGCTGGACAGGTCCTGTGGGATAGTGTAGGGTAGAGCCAGGTGGTTCCCTGTGCCATCAGCCTTGGAGGCTGGGGCACATTTATGTCTACTTAGGACCTTCATAACTGATAGGGACCCACCTAAGCTTCCCTGAACCTAATTTTGCATTGCTTATCTGTACGTCTTTGAAAGTCAGATACAGGCAGTCCCTGGGTTACCAGCAAGATAGGTTCTGTAGGTTTGTTTTTAAGTTGAATTTGTATGTAAGTTGGAAGAGGTACACTTACCTATTAAAGGCAACTTAGACAGAAGTTCCTGTTAACTTAGTATTTGTTTTTACCTTTCTGTGCATATAAATATTTAAACATTTTCAAACCTATGGAACCTATCTCATTCACAACCTGGGGACTGCCTGTGTCCAGCGACTTATTCCTCCTGTACCATGCCATGTAACTTTTCTCCAACTTGTTTAATCCTCTCCCCTGCCGAGAGGTCCTGTCTAATCCTAGACTTCTGAACACTCAGATCTCTCTTTAGCTCGACTGGCACCTTCCTGACCCCATAACCTTTGACCATGTCTGCTTTCTCTCTCTGTCCTCCCTGCCTACCACAAGACCTGGCACAGGGAGCCCCTTGATAAATGTTTGGTGGAAGAGCTGTTGTACAAACATGTGAATATCACCCCAGGCTCATGGAGGCTCTGTTTAAAAAATAGTCTAGCATCTCCAAGGGGGTTCGAAAGTCTTAATGTAATTCAGTCATGTTTCTGTCCTCTTTAAAGACTTGAATAGATTTGTCAAGTATGAAATCCCCTGGAAGCTGTCTCATCACCCGTCCCTTGTTAGGTTATGTTTGTTTACATGTTCAGCCACCCGCCTGAGATTTCAGATTGCACAGGGCATGTTGCACAGTGGTATGACTCTCCTGTCTCAGGTCCCTGGGCTCACATAGGCAGATGGTTGTGTATCTGCCTGAGAGAAGCATTAGCCAGAGGAGGGAGCCCTCTTGACTTCCTGCTCTCTGATCCCTCTGCCTCTCAAAAATATACTTAACTGCTAGCAAATAAGAAATAGGTGTCTGCTCATTTGGGAACTTTGTTCAGAAAAAAAAAGTATTTTTCAATCATTCATGGAAACTACATCTACTACATTACAGTAAGAGCCAAACACTTGATAACTTGTTTAAATACCAAACTTTTTACTATTTGGAAAAATACAATTCAACCACCACAGTCAAAGAATTCGCCTCAGTGGGCCTATTCAGAGGAATAGCCCTGCACCACCTGGCAGTTAGTCAGGCATGCTGCAGCCAGTGTGCGTGCATAGAATGAATGGATGAATGAGGTGAGCACACTCTGAAGGCCATTTCAGGGGGGAAAGGCTCAGGCTGCCTTGTGCAATGGGATCATCATTGGCATCATGTAACCTTTAAAGGGGTCTATTTGGGAAAGTGTGCCCTGAATACATGTGTTATCGGCGTGTGTGTTTTAAAAGAAACAAAACAAAATGCATAAAGCAAAAGTGCAAAATGCAGAAAAACTCCATGTTTATGTTCTAGATTGTCTTATGCAGTGTGTATCCTAGCTATAGATACCTAGACGCACAGAGGCACCCACACGTACGTGTGCAAGCATCCACATGCACACACACGGAAGGAAATGTCGATGTTTGTGAGGTTTTCATGGATTTCAGTGGCTCTTGATTTTGCTTCTTTCTAGACTGTTTTCTCTAGTTTTCTAGTGTTTTGTTTTGTTTTTAAACAGGACTGTGATCTTCTGGCTTTACCGAGTGAATATAGCACTAGGGACAGTACCTGTTACCAGCCTCCTGCAATGCAGGGAGGTGTGGCGTTGCTATTGTTGAAAGGTGTGTTATAACCCTTAAAATGTTCAAATTAGATATTCTACTGAATGTCTTCTTGGCTATTGCTGTAGACAATTTGGCTGATGCTGAAAGTTTGAATACTGCTCAGAAGGAGGAAGCTGAAGAAAAGGAAAGGAAAAAGATTGCCAGGTAAGCCTGTTTTCACCTGAGGTGTATGCTCGGGGGGCTGCCTGGGAGTCAGCTTCAGAGGAGGCTGGCGAGCCTTGTGGACTCCACAGCAGCTGCGGCCCCACCTTGCTGCTTTGTGGTGATCATGGGTGGCCACGTGGGGCCAACCCAAAAGGATGGAATGTGGGCCAGAACCCAGGCCCTTGGCTCTCATTCCCTCAGAGCTGAGAGTGGGAGTCAAACGTCCCCAAGCTTCAAGAATCCCTGTGGTTAATTTTGGCATCATAAAATAAATGACGCATTCAATGCTGATTAGCTTTTGGATGAGAATTTTAATAAGATGATCCATGTAATGACTCTGGCGCACTGAACAAACAGGAAGCTCTTATTGTGGGTTGTGCTGTGCTCTCGCTGTTAGGGTTGTTTCCAGTTAAATTCTTTCATTGGGCCACTGTTGATTCAGAATCCTGATTAGCATTTCTATTCGCAGCAATCTAGCTACTTAGCTTCTTGTGTTCTGCTCTCTCCTCTGTAGAAAAGAAAGCCTGGAAAATAAAAAGAACAACAAGCCAGAAGTCAACCAGGTCGCCAACAGTGACAACAAGGTGCATGATCGGAAACACTTCTCCCCTTTTTGTTTCAAGAAGGTCCTGTTGCTATCACCATAAATGTGCCATTTCCACCATGACGGTGTCCTGTGTGGTGTTTTGGTGTGTGAGCGTACACACCATTATAGATTCTGGCTTCCCCAGGGTTCGGAGTAAATTTAGGTACTTAACTGGTGCTTAGCAAATATTTTACGAGAGAACCAGTATGTTAAATATTTGACTGGTCTGACCACTTATTTTTTTTTCTTTATTGGACTTGTGCGGTCAGACCTGACCTCAGTTAGGGTCTTCTCAGTGGGGATTAAAATCAGGGATTGTTAATGGATGTGTGTCCCTGAGGAGCTTGCAGGACTAGGGGTCTGTGTGCTCAGGGCTGTGCTGTCAGACTTCATCCCACACAGGACAGCTCTGGACTTGTCATTTATTTGGCTCTTTGTTTATTGAGTCAGTAAACGCTTTTTGTGTGGTTACCGTGTGTCAGACACTGGGGATTGAGAGCGAACAAGACCAGCGAGGTCCTGCCTGCCTGGGGCTCACTGTCCAAAAGGGAGGCAGGAATCTGCAGTCTGTGACGATGCCAGGTGCACTGACCGTAGCTGGGAGGGGCCATACCAGTGTTGTCTTCATCTGCTCTCGGACCTTGGTCATTGGCAGAGTCACCATCTGGGTGTCTGCTGCCCCTACACCCTCACTCACATACCACACACACTTGGAAGAGAACCCCTGCCCTGTGCTGAGTGGCAGGGCTGAGTCCTTACTGTGGCCCCTCCTCCCAGGACCTCTCTGTCATCCTAGGTTACAATCGATGACTACCGAGAAGAGGATGAGGACAAGGACCCCTACCCACCCTGTGATGTGCCAGGTATGGTGGCCGGAGACAGGGTTTTAGCTCATGAGTGACATGCCTTTGTGGCCACTCTGTGATCAGCGGCTGAGGCTGAGCTGGGGCGCATGCTGGGCTGCTGAGGTCGCTGAAGCCATGAGTCCAGTCCCCTGCTTTTCCTCTTGGTCATAGGTAGCTTACATAATTCAAATTCCAAGGGTGGGAGGGAAAGTGTAGGTGGATCAGGATAAGCCCAACCTCTGCTGGGAAGTCTCTCTAGGAGGTGACCAGTTATTGTTCCTCACCTGACATGTTCGCATTTGACTGGTGTCTTTTGTGGCTGATGTAGAAGGGTTGGTGGAGTGAGAGGAGCTTGGGGGAATGATCATGTGTGACTTGAAGTCCCACACAGTTTTTCAGGCTGAAGCTGAGCAAGGAGCTTACTGGGTACACTACTGGTGCTAGGGGTTGGTGGTGAGAATCCCACGACTGCCACCATTTACCTGTGCTCAGAAGAACTGCTGGGGACCTCACCCCACAGCTGTGCACACTCACCAGACAGGCAAGCTTCTCAGTGCCCTGCCGCCCCCCACACAGAGTCCATATTCCGAAGGGCTTTGTACTCATGCTAGATTCACGATAGATGTTATTAAAGTTTAAGCTAAATTTTCACAAGAACTTGAGAATAATTAAAATCCCAAGGCTGCCTTTGTTTCATGCTTATAAAAAAGTGTCTTGTTTAAAGTAGGTGAAGAGGAGGAGGAGGAGGAGGAGGAGGAAGATGAGCCCGAGGTTCCTGCTGGCCCCCGTCCTCGCAGAATCTCAGAGTTGAACATGAAAGAGAAAATCGTCCCCATTCCTGAAGGAAGCGCTTTCTTCATTCTTAGCAAGACCAACCCGTAAATACCTCTTTCTAGTCACCTCACTGCTGCACCTCGCCTCTGACTGTGCAGGTTGCATGAAGGTGGCTGGTGATGGGGGGAGGGGGTATAACCCCTTTTAGCACCTAAACTTTGGAGCCCAACCCCTGCCCTGTACCCCCGACCCCGCTCCTGTCGCTGCCTTTGTCCTCTGCTCCTCTCTTCCTAGCCTTTCTGTTCCTGCAGGGCTGTAGCCAGGTCCTGGGAGGAGCCCATTCCAGATTCTCCTCCCCTTCCCCCCTCACGGGGGCTGCTGCTCATGGGAGCCCACACTCTGGTGTTTCGTGGGTGGTCACCTGTGAAGTGTTGTTCATGCAAAGGGCCCTTTCTTCACAAGGCGGTCTTCTGTTAAGATGCTTTGTGGGGTGTAGGTTTCTGTGACCGACTTTTACCCAGCACCCCTATGCCAAGATCTATTACAGCTGGTCACTCCTCCCTATTGAGTTTTATGGCAATAAGTAATATGACTCAGTGATATGTTATAGGTTGAGCTAAGCAATTCAGCTCTATGATCTCCTGCTTAAAATAGCACTTCTCGTGTTAAAATGATAAGATGCTCAGCAGGAACGTGGCAGCTACTCACACGCACTGTGAGAGGAGGACACTTATTTACTAGCTAGTTTCTAGGTTTTACATCATCTGGGGTTGAGTGACACACCACCGGGAATAAGTGACTCCTGCAGGAGAGAACTGCAGAGGTAGTTCTCGGCTGCCAGAGAAGAACTCAGTGTAATTCACAGGCCCCAGGGAGGCACAAGTGGGAAGCGAGCAGGCAGCGGTGCTTAGAGACTTGGAGGTTTGATGGTTGTTCTTACAGCTCATCACTGCTGAGAGATTGCGTGTACCTTAAAAAAATTGTTCAGCTAATGTTACTGACATCTATAGCTCACTATATCTGCAAATATTGAGGGAATGGATTGATCCCCCCCACCCCACAAAGCTGTGAGCATGCCTGTCCTCAGCCCTGGAGGCCTTGCCTAGACTCAGTTACTTGTAGCTTGCAAGCCTTCTGGGGAGCACATCCCAGCCTTAAGCAGCCCCCCAAAGGGAGGATTTGAAGCAAGGAGTCACTTTCTCATAAAGTTGACTCTAGTTTTGAAAGTGAAAAATGTTTTCAAAGGAAAACCTACATGTATTCTGTAGCCCCCCCCCCCAAAAAAAAGAACAAATTCTAAAGCCAAACATTGAGGTTAAGGGTGGTTAGGCACTAACCAGTCCCCGGATGTCAGGGGCAGCAGGTAGCCCACAGAGCCACCGTGAGTGCTGCCCTGCCTAGTTTCACAGGCCCTCAGGACTCTGGTGGCTCTATCACGCGATACAATAAGACCCTTGTGAAACTCTTGCCTGATGATGCAACACTCCTCATTTCACTTTCTCAGGAGTGCTCATTATGGGTCAACTCAAAAAATACTACTCCTACTAATAAGGCGCTGTGGCCGAATCTCCACATAGCAGGCAGTCCTCGATTGAGACAGTCTGGCCTCAGTCCGAGTCAGGGCTGCTCCCGCTCACTCTGTGAGCTGCTGGGAGGACCGACTCCAACCTCAGCCTCCTTACTAGGTGGGGAAAGAATGCACTGGGGTTTCCTGTTGTAGTGGGGAATGTCACAGGCAGCCCTGGGATGGAGACCTGCCCCTGGTCCTCCCTAAGGGTGTTCTTTCACGTGCTTAAGCCTCAGCTTCTTCTTCAGATGGTGATGATCCCCACATTTAAGGACTCGGTGAGTGGTATCTGTGGTGCACCTGCACAGAGCCATGACACCGAGGGCCCACAGGTCTGCCATCCAGGTGTTTCAAGGGGCTAGTGGTCAGTCAGGTGGTCTGGATTGCTGGGTGGGGCACGGGTGGCCCAGCGACAGCTGTCCTCTGCCTGGCCTGTCCTGGCATGCTGAAGCACTGCCTGGGGCCGTGTCCATGCACCAGCTTTCCCCACAGGATCCGTGTGGGCTGCCACAAGCTCATCAACCACCACGTCTTCACCAACCTCATCCTCGTCTTCATCATGCTCAGCAGTGCATCCCTCGCCGCCGAGGACCCCATTCGCAGCCACTCCTTCCGGAACACTGTAAGCCACTGGGCGCAGACAGGAGGGTGGAGTTCCCTATGGTCAGCACTGGCCTCTCTGTCGTCCAGGCAGGACCCATGGAGGCCCAAGAGGCTAAGAGCCAGTGTAAGCATCTCATTCACTGGCAGGCGTGTTATGTTTCAGATTTGTAAGGGCCAGAGGGGTTTTGTTTTATATCAGGACAAGTTTTTCTTGAATCATGCACTTTACACTTTATTTTAATACTCTGCAGTAACTTATAGTCTATTCGGGGACCCCACTTCTCTTCATGCCTCGCTGCCCACAGTTTGATCCCTCTCTTTTCCCTGGTCAAATTCTTATTCCTACCTATTTTGAGATTTCTGCCTAGTGGAAGCTCCCAGCAGGAGAGAAAGTAAAACTGAAGCCAGTATGTCCAGGCCGAGGAGCTCTTACTTAGGGATGGAGGAGAAGACTCGTGTCCTACATGGATGGAAATTCACAAAGCTACCTGACTCCATTACTGGGGAAAATACAGGTTGGGGAGATGATGAGATGCGGGGTTGAGTGGTTCGATAAAGAGGAAGAACTATGTTTGGTGAGGCAGGAGCTGGTTTTATGAGAAAATGAGTAGCGGATTAAGTTTTCTATTAATCATGTTCATAACATAGGGGGGAGCACCCTTGCACTACATCTGTGCTGGAAAGAATGGTACCCAGACTAGCTCTTGCCTAAGAAGTTCCATCTTAGCAGGTCAGCTGATTCAGCACTGAGAATAGTCCCAAACTTGACAGCTTTGGAAGACCCGTGTCCTGCTGTCTCTAGGCTCTAATATTGTAGTATAGTTCCAGATGGTAACTAAGAAACCATCCCCGAAGAGGCAGCCTGCCCTTGTGTGAGGCCATCAGGCATCGCTGCCTTGCCTGGGTGGTACCTCTTTCTGTGGGTGAGGTTTTAGAGGGTTAAGATAAATCACCACCAGATCAGTGCCCCAGGATTTCAGTTGAGACAACCAAACCTTGTGCTGTTTTTCCATTTCCAGGCTCTTGCTTTGAAGCCTGGAAACTCAACCTATCAGACTGATAGGATACACACTTTGATATGAAGATAAAGAACTTTCCCCCAGCACACCAGTGCTGGTGTTGATGTAAAGAGGAAGGCCCCAGCCTGTCTTAATCTCTACATTCAAACGGAACAAAGACCTGGGGGCACTGAGTTCTATCATAAAAACATCCTCACATGACCGACTAGTTCAGGAGCTAGTCTAGAACACAGCTGGACACAGTTAGTTTACATTGGGGCCCCGTGTTCTCATCTTTTATTGCAATCACTTCCGCATGAGTTTATTCCCCTGCAGCTTTTCCCAAGAATGTTGTTTTTAAATAGATGTACATATGTGTGTTGTTGTTAAAATACTAGTTTTATTATTACTATTATTATTATTAGAACACTTACCATGAGCTCTACCCTTTTAACAACTTTTTGACTGTACAAGGGAGTATTTGTAGTGATGGGGCACTGTATTGAATAGTAGACCTTCAGAATTTACTCATCTGGTATGACTGGAACTTTATATCCATGGGACAACCCCCCTGCGTAGCCCCAGCCCCTGACCACCTGCAGCCCGCGTCCTGTCTGCAGGTTTGACTACTTTAGCTATCTCATGTAATTGCAATCTAGCAGTAGTTTTTTGCTTTATTTTTTTAACCTTAGCTGAGTTATTAGTGAAAAAGAGAATGGAGGCTGAGCGACTGAGCGCATTGGCCCTCTGCGCTGGGCTGAGTTGTTGGCTACGGGCAGCGGTGTCACTCTTGGCCACCCAGGCGCCTTCCACAGTAACAGTCCATCTGTGACCGTGGAGAAAGCAAAGGGGAGGGGCAGAGGCCTGCGCGTCCTGGAAAGGCTTTGCATTGCCTGGCCAGAAACACAGACACACAGAGAGGTTCCAGCAAGATTTATAAACTCAGAATAAAGGAAGCGGTTTGGATAATGACTACCCTCTGAAAAGAGAACTTATACTTCAGCTGAGGAGAGCTGGCTGGTGAAGCAGAGGCCCCCCTTACTGTAAGAGAGCAGTAAAGGGCCCCGCTGAGGTGGACCTCATACATAAACAACAGGGCCCATGGCTCTTGACAGGCGCTGCCCAGCAGTGCTATGACTGGCCTCGTGGCCGGAGCAGGCACCTCCTCCCCACTTCCTAGTATCCTCATCTGTCAAATGAAAGGAGTGGCCTGGATGGTCAGCAGAGTCCCTCCCAGCCCTGATCTCTTCAGTTCTTTCAAACCAGAGAGCACAATTGTCATGACAATAAGTAGCCAAGATGGCTTTGTCCACTAGCAGTCTCAGCTGCCTTCCCTGTGGTAGAGGGTCCCTGTGAAAGCTGTAGCTGATGGTGGTCAGACTCCTTGCTGCAGCCCTCTTGCCCACCCTCCTGCCCCCACAGCTCTGAAAAAAGGCAGATAACCCAGAAGGGCAAGCAGGACTCAGTTGGGGAGTAGATGGTATGTTCAGGAATACTGACAAAGTAGCCTGGACAGATAATTCAAAAACCCGGTCATTTGTTCTTTGGGTCCAGCAAGGTTAAAAAACAGTAGAAAGAGAGAGTTGTATTAGATTCAGAGCAAGGTGGTAAGTGAAATTCTTCCTTGGTGACTTCTCCAGCCCCGCACAACAGTGAGGAGGGAGGTTGCTTACTCCCTGATTAAATGGGCTGGAATTGGAGGAATATATATGGAAGCTTCTGGCCCCATTTAATGGCCCTTACATCATCATTTACATTTCTCCACCAATCTAAAGCTCAGCTGGATGGCAACATATTTCATTCAGCCAAAAATTCAAAATGTGTGTAAGACTCTAATATATCTGGTGCCACAAGTAATTTGTCAGTGTGGTACTCTGATGAGAAGAGATTATTAATAAAGCACTTTTAGAAATGAATCCGCCTGAGACGAAAGACTTGGGGGGCAGGCGGGTTAAAGGAGCTAAGTGTTTCCAAGTGCTCTCTGCTGGTCATAAAGGTGAGCTGTACCAGGCCAAGGTGGGGCATTTATAAGCATCTCTGCACTTGCTTCTGGGGAGGCAAGCTTACCCGGCGAGGGTCCCTGACTGCATGCGGGATTCTGCCCATGGACGGATTGATGGCAATGGAATGGGACTGGATGTGTTTTTCTCATGTCATTGTTGTGCCTTTCAGATACTGGGTTACTTTGACTATGCTTTCACAGCCATCTTTACTGTTGAAATCCTGTTAAAGGTAATGGCTTCTTTGTTGACCCTCATGTACTACTCTAACCCATCAGTAGCAATAACAGTTTCAATTCTTTGTTTACTTTCCAGATGCTAGGTTATGCAGATTATGTCTTCACTGCTACTTTTGCCTTTGAGATTGTTTTGAAGGTAACAGGTTCCGGAGCGTTGTGCACGCAGCAAAGCAGCGTGAAGTGCTTCTGTTTATTTACTTGTCTTCCATGACTAAGTTCATACTTTTTTATATATATATATAGAAATATAACCAAAGGATTTTTTCCCCTGAAACTTTTCAACTTGTTTTTGCTGTTTCTTTTTAACTTTTGGTGCATGTAGGACTTACTTTGGTTTCATAATAGTGATTAGAAACTGTTTTGCTCTTTTTTTTTTAATATCCTCTGAGATATGTCAACTGATAACAGATACATCACTATGTGTGAACTTCCTTCCACCCTTCCTGACATCAGAGTCAGAGGAAAAGTATTTGTCCTTTGAAGGGAATGTATCTCTTCTCATTTCTTCATTGAATTATGTTTCAGTGGCCGAAAATAGTAACAACACTCGTTTCTTGCAACAGGATTTGCAAGATAACTTGGATCTATTTGTGTTAAGATATTTTATATCTGTTATGATGGATGGGCTTACATTTACACAAACAAAAAGAGCACCTTTTGGACAGGGTGCCCTAAATGTACTGCCCATGCATGAGCTAACAGGGTACCATTGCTGCATGCGGTTTGTGTGCTGATGGTAAAGGCCACCCTGGGCCAAGCTCGTTCCTATGTGCCTCGTGGCCTGGAGACCAACAGTAGGGAGCCAAGAACCCCCAGATTCGCTGAGTGGTGTGAGTGATAGCAGTACTGGACAACATGGCCTGTGACAACTGTCTGAGAAGTCATCTAGTGGGAGGCAAGCAGGGAAATGAAGACTTTTCACCGCAATTGCCTGTAAACCATTTTGAGTTTATTGTGTGTGCATCTCAGGGGGGAAAATGTACTCTATGTTAAACTACTGTGAAATGTGGGCTCTTTACAAAACCTTCTATAAAATGAAACCTCAATTAGTATTGCTCGGGAATGGAATAGCTTTTTCTTTCTACCAATATTACTGTTATTACTCGATAATGAAAGCATTAGCACAGCACCAATTAAACAGCCGACTTCTGTTTAAACATTTGTTAAAAATCGAAAAACTTGAGTTCATTTTTCCATCTTGAAGCCAGTGAGGTTGGTTGAGGGCTAAGTCAGCCTGGTGCCCGTATTGGTGAGCAGAGTCTAGCAGTGGTCTCCATGGAAGGAGCGGGTGGGGTGGGGGGTGGGGGTGCAGTTATTTAAATGAATATAGTTACTTTCTGGCCTTGGGGCAAGTGAGATACAGGTTTATTTGAAAGGAAAAACTACTGCTTTTCAATTTCTGTATATCTGCGTCAGTGACTTAAATCTCCCAAGTCATTCTTCATTCTGAATGTATTTTAGAGAGCGGGAACTAGACTAAAACGAGGAGGATTCAGAAAATGGAGATTTGCCAAGAAACTCCCACATCCGACGCCTGGTCCCTGGTCGCCCTGGGACCTGGGAAGATGTGGAAGGCTTTTTGGTTATTTGGTTTTAACACATGAAATTGACATTTTTGTCAGAAAAGGCTGAGTATTTGGCAATTTTATATGGTCCAATTTTATTAGTTCCCAAGTCTGTCTCTCTTACACATATCTGAGTCATCCCCACTTAATTTTTTTTTTTAATTTTTTTATGTAAACAATGAAGGCTTTGTATTTTGCTGTTTTTACTCTGGGGAACTTCCTTACTAAACTCCGTCTCCATCACCAGTAAGCACGTCAGTGGAGCACCCATGGTGTGGGCTCCAGGGACACAGGGCATGTGGCTAGAGAGCGATGAGACTGACTTAGGTGAGATGCACATGATGGCTTCCTGGCCACACCTTGGCAGATATAGAGTAGCTGAGTTGGAAGGGCTGTTTAAAGCAGATATGTCACTAAGGACTCTTAAGAGCAGGAAGGGACCTCCCTGGGAAAATGCCAGTTTCTATGCAGACAGCCAGTGAGCACTGGACTCCAGCACTTCTTCTGGCCCCTCTCTCCCTGGCTGGACTGATGTGGGCTCTCCTGGGGACTCAGAGGAGCCAGAACCAGCAGTTAGTGGGGAAGCCAGGTTGTCTGGACAGCAGGTACTCCTCAACAAGTGTGATTATGGGATTGTCTCGTGAGACAGGCTCTTCAGACATGCCAACAATGATTTTTCATATTTGAAATTTGTTGTTGCTGTAATGAAGTCTAAATTGTTCTCTTTTAAAATACCCCCCCCCAAATCAGCTGCCCCTTTCCCATTTTTGAACAAGTTATTTAGTTGCTCAGCCTTGTTGGTTTCCATTTCTGACCTCACAACGCACACTTGTTGAGAAAGAGATACTTTCCTCCAGGTGTTGTAAAGAGCCCGGGTTTCTTTCCCTCTGGAGAGGAAACAGTAATTCACCCGTGGTTCTGCTTGCAGATGACGACTTTCGGAGCTTTTCTCCACAAAGGGGCCTTCTGCAGGAACTACTTCAATTTGCTGGATATGCTGGTTGTAGGGGTATCTCTGGTGTCATTTGGGATCCAGTAAGTATTCTGGGACTCAGTGTCTGTACACACAGGGCTGTTGGGCAGGGTGGTTTACATGAGAAATGTTAACATGACTTGTAAAGGCTAGGCATCTACATCTAAAGGGAGTGCTTAATTTGTACTCATGCCAGAAAGTACGGGACACTTCATGCTTTCTTGTGTTTCTCCTTTTCTTTTTATGCCCATTGCCAGGTTGGGTTTATTACTCTCTGATATTTGCTTTCAGCAGAGTGAAAGAAGCCAAGGTCTAGTCTAGCTTTCTCCCCAGGCCTTGGTTCCCCACCTGTATGGGAGGGACAGGGACCAGGTGACTTCCTGGGGCCCTTTTTACTTGGATAGTGAAGGTTCTTTGATCTCTAAGATATATGATCCGTTTCTTTTGGCCTTTAAAATTTTTAGGTAGGAGTGGTCTGAGATTGTAAGTCAGTGCCCTAGGTCTTTTTCATGTCATTTGGAGATTTCTGGTGGGAAATAGCCTGAGCTGCACCCTGCCAGCCTGCCGTACCTGGGGGCCTGGGGCAGAGGCTCCAGTGGGAGTGCCCATAGGTGGCCTTGCTTTCCCCCTGACTTCTAAGCACCACTGCTCACTGCTGACCTCAGCACCCTCTGTGTGATGTACACCTGCATGCATGTACGCCTCTGAGCTAAAGGGGAGCAGAGAGGCTGTTCCCCTCAGAAGGTTAAGGACCCCTGCCTGAAACAGCACTCTATAGGAGTTGCCCTCCTCACCTCACCCCCCCCCCAGAGTGAGCCATATAGTCGCCACCTGGAGGGACATTCTAACAGTATCTTTGCAACTTCCATAAACTCCCAGCTGTGGCTGTCCTCTCCAGCTGCCACCCTTGCCCACTGCCTCCCACGCATGTCCCCAGGCCACACTCACCCATCTGCTTTGTTACTTGAGCAGTAGTACTCTGTCACACAGGACCTGCCTTCAGTGCCTTTCCCTTTTGTCTAGCTAACCCTCACTCCCCCTGGATGTAACTTCCTAGGCCCCCCCCCCAGGTACCCCCAGCTGACGCTCCCCTCACTGTATCACCTGTGTTGTCAGACCTGGCCCTTGGGCCTGTGATCTCCCATCTCTCCCACCAAACAGTGGACTCCTTGAAGGCCAAAGAAGCCCAGCACCAAAGCACTGCCTCAGAGCCCCAGAGTTAGAAAATAAAACCAAACAAATGAAATTTAAGCCTAAAAGCCAATTACTATCTAGTGTTTACATTAAGGCAAATTTTCTCAGTCATGTCTCTGCCCAGGCCAGCTGTATGCCTGAGTCAAGGCCTGTGAGTGGGCCTGGCCTAGGAGGTGCATTGATTGTGGTCATAAGCATCTCTGAGTCTTGGAGAGAGGTTATCTCAGCTCCACATGGGTCCCACCACATTGTATAGTGTTAGCAAAGTGAAACCAAGTGTAATAATCTCAGAGTGTTTTATCCAACTCTTACACATTCTTCTCTTTCCTCCCTCTGTTCTTTCCCTTAGATCCAGTGCCATCTCTGTTGTGAAGATTCTCAGGGTCTTAAGGGTCCTGAGGCCACTCAGGGCAATTAACAGAGCAAAAGGACTTAAGGTTTGGGCTTCTCTCCTTGGGCTGGGCTTGCTTTGGTGGGGCTAGCTGTAATTACTGAGTTTCCTGGGCCAGAGCTGGGCTGAGGCCTGGTAGGTTTTAAAGTGGGTTACACATTTGAGAAGGACATGTCTGTCCAATTGAGCTGCCTCTGCTGAGTATTGGTCCCATTTTCAGTCTTATTATTTTCTTTATTGTTACTCATTTAAAATATTTTCTTTATGTGATTACTATTCATTTATTACTTTTTAATTATTAATAGTGTTTAGTCTTTAAATCTATTCTCATGCATGTTATATAAAAGGTCAGAGGGTTTGCATTTTCCCAAGTCCTTTTGTGGGGTGGGAGTCCTGTGGGCCAGGCAGTGAGTGCTGTACCCTGTGACACGGAAGCAGGGTGGGACCCACCTACAGGTGCTCTTCCCAGGCAGCCATGATACACTGGGGTAACTCCCACAGGTAACTACCTGAAAGACAGAGCCCCACAAAGTCAGAAAACCATGTACAAGTGCACATACACATATACAGTCTTGGTGGGCATTAGCTCTTCCCGTGGCTAAACCAAGAAAGGCGGGTCATGCCCCACCCCACCCCCGCTTCTCTCCCCAGCACGTCGTCCAGTGCGTCTTTGTGGCCATCCGGACAATCGGCAACATCATGATTGTCACCACCCTTCTCCAGTTCATGTTTGCCTGCATCGGGGTCCAGTTGTTCAAGGTACAGGGATGTGCCTTGGAGCACGAGGCCTGGATGATCTCTTCAGGGGCAAGCTCGCGTTTGACTGTCTGTCTGTTTTGTACTCAGGGAAAGTTCTATCGCTGCACAGATGAAGCCAAAAGTAACCCTGAAGAGTGCAGGTGAGTGTCCTGAACACAGGGCTGGTGGTTTGGAAGAACAAAGGGAAGACTTCAGGGATTCACCTGTGCTAGTGTTTCAGAAACCATGGAATGCAGGAGGCCTGTGCGCCCAGCTGGTAGCTGGACAGATGAAGCGTTTTGTTTCTGTGTGAGGTGCAAGTCACATCACATGAAGCTAGCCGTTGTAAACTACAGCTCAGTGGCATTTAGCACACTCACCTTTCAGTATAAGCACCACCTCTGTTCTAGTTCCAAAGCTTTTTGTAACCCCCAAAGAATGATTAGATGGCTTTTGATGTTTGAAATAGAATTGATAAATGTGGGCAGGGGCCCTGAAACCTAAAATAACAATTAGGAAATGCCCCAGCAAGCTCCCCCTACAGCCACATGGATACCTTTTTCCCAAACCCAGAACTCAGAGCTCAACTCCCTGGTATTCAGGAGCTGAGTACCGTCTTCTGATGCGTTTCCTGTCACCCACATTTTCACTGCATCTCCACTTGCAAGACTGGACAGAGGACAGAGGAGATGGGAAATACCTGTCCATGCCTCTCATCCCGAGCTGTGCAGAAGAATGTGAAGGCAGACATGGGAACCACTGCTTAAAGTTCTAAGACTGTGCAGGAGTCCCTGTTTCCCTATCCATTGAGATGTCAACAAATGAGGTCCAGCTGCCTACAATGATTTAGGGTTTCTTTTCAGCAAAAGGTGTCATCAGAGAGCACCAAATGTCATGTGACTATGGCTCTGCTCCTCCAGGGGCACCATTCATGTGGGCTTTAGGGTAGAGGGCGCCCCCTGGAGTTGAGCAGCACAGTAGCAGCTCAAAGACACCTTCCCTTCCCTCTTTAAGCCTCTGCTTCCTCATCTGTGAAATAAAGACATTGGACTCCTTCCAGAAATGAAATTCTATGAGAAATATGTGTGCCAGAAATTATTGAAGGCTCTGGGGGAAAACGTCTCTGGGACTACTGTTAGTATAAAGAGAAGGAATTTGATTGAAATGCAGATAAGAGGACTGGGCTTGTTTCCCAGTGCGTATGCAATTCCCCGTGGCCAAAGCTTTGATTCTTCCGTGTACACTCTGAGCCCACTGCATGTGAGAGGTGTTTCTTGTTCAGTAGTTTTCATTTCTTATCTGTCATATGCCAGTGTCTGCCGAGTTGCTCTGGAGAATACTCATTAAACTAGTAGCTTACTCGATGGTTATTTGAACCAAGGAGTCAGTTTAATGCAGGATAGGAGAAGGAGAAGTGCAGATGGTCAGTGCTCAGCTCAGCGGCCTGGCTGGCAGACCAGGCCAGCCAGGCCTGGTCTGTGCGTGGAGGTGTGGGACTGGGGCAGCTGTGACTGAGTCTGTGCCAGGCCAAGATGACCCACGTTTCTTTCCCTCTCTAGGGGCCTTTTCATCCTCTACAAGGATGGGGATGTTGATAATCCTGTGGTCCGTGAAAGGATCTGGCAAAATAGTGATTTCAACTTTGACAACGTTCTTTCTGCTATGATGGCGCTTTTCACAGTCTCCACGTTCGAGGGCTGGCCTGAGTAAGTATAGAGAACGAGAACAGACTCTTCAGGGGGGCTCCTCCTTGCTTCGGGGTACTCTAGGCAGACCCGTCTCTTCTTTAGGGAATCCTGCTTCTTTTCTCCACAGTTGCAGGTTTTTCCTATTATTTAAACTTTGGGCCACTTAACAGTCACATCTTGGCCCACAGGGCCCCTCTGTCTGATTGGGCAAAGGATTAACCTTTGCGACCAGCTGATGGGACTCTTGGATTTGGGAAGTGGGAATGGCATGGATCCCAGGCAGGGGGCTCATCTCGGCTGGCTTCTGAGGATAGGATTGAGGATTTCACAGGAGCATTTGTCATGCCCAGTCCCACTGGTAGCTATGCCAGTAAAGCTGCCATTACACTGAAGAGGATCTTCCTTGTGTTCATTCATTCATTCATTCTTCATTCACTGATTCCTAGTATTGATACGTGCCAGGCATGGATGGCTGCCCTTGTGCCCTGCCTTTCACTGAGGCACTCATTTGCTCATTTATAACACGTGCTTTCAATAACAGCTCCATGTGGCATGCTCTATTAGGCACCATGGAAGAAAGAGTTGTTTCAGCATGGTTCCTCCTTCCAAAGCCCAAATTCAATTAGTGTGTCAGGCAATCAAACCAGGCAGGAGGGTCTGGTGTGTCGGAGATGAGCAGAATAAGGTCCAGAAGAATGGCTAGGATGGTGACGGGCAGAGTAAGAACACAGAAAGAAGGAAGGTAAAGGGTGCAAAAGGGGAGTCTCTGGCACCTTTGCTACTCTCTGCTCACTGATGCCCCACTCTGCCTCTAGCTCCTGCCCCCAGAGTATAGATATGTAGATGGAGTCCTGAATGTCAAGTTCTCATGCACACAAGGACTGCAAAAGGTGGACAGGCTGATCTTTACAGACTGGAGAACCCTCTGGATGCATGAGAGCGTTGGAGATCTTTACAGTAGTGCCCATGGGGTGAAGGATGGCTGGGTGGGGCTGTTCATTAGAAAACTGGTCCTGAGGAGAAAGGAGGTATGCAGTACGATCTTTCACTCTACGGAGGTTTTGAGTCTTAGGTTTTGAACACTGTGTTTTAGTCAATCAGGATGGCAGCTGAGGGGACATGAATGAGTTTGAGACTTGGGGCTCAGAGGAGCTGGGCCCAACTCCCAGCTCTGCCTTCGAGGACTGTGACCCTGGGCACTTAGATCCCTCTTTGAGCTTCCATAATATGAAAGTGACAGTAATGTCCACCTTTCCAGATAGATGTGAAAGTATGTAGCACAGTGTACCCAGGGAGGGAGTGGGGAGGCCCTAGAAGTGTTGAATCTACATCTCAAGTGGGCTGAACTTGGGGGTGTTAAAGTAATTTCTACTGTTCCTGTTGAGTTCTGCTGGGCCTACATTTAATTTAGTTTGTGCTTCAGATTGGGGAAGCTCTCTGAGTTCTTTGGAAATCTGTGGTTGTTTGCTGTTGTTGTTGCTAGAGTGTACAGATTTCAGCTCAGCCAGTGTCTGCATGAGACAGTCTTCCGCTCTTCTATCTGTGAATAGAAGGAGCATTAGTGAATATTTGTGAAATCCTTTGTTTTTCAGTCCTCAAAACGTCAAACACGGATATATCCCAGGTGCTCCCCACGTAGGTGCTGGGCCAGCTGGGCCTCACACTAAGGAGGGTGCCTCAGAGACCTGCCTGTGTGAGGGGCTCTAGTGAGAGGTGACAGTCAGTGCCCATGGTGGCATGCAGAAGGACACACCGGGAAGGCAGCCGGGGCTGGGCTACCTGGTGTGGGGGTGGCAGCACTCATCTAGTCCTTCTGCACTCCAGGTTGCTATACAAAGCCATCGATTCAAACGGAGAGAACGTCGGCCCCATCTACAACTACCGCGTAGAGATCTCCATCTTCTTCATCATCTACATCATCATCGTCGCCTTCTTTATGATGAACATCTTCGTGGGTTTCGTCATTGTCACATTCCAGGAGCAGGGAGAAAAAGAGTATAAGAACTGTGAGCTGGACAAAAATCAGGTTAAAGTCACATACTGTTTGGGCTCTATCCCTTGAGGAGGAGAGAAATTACTTCTCTTTTGATGGTTTCCCTGTGCACAGAGAAAGTGCCACCTGTGTCTGTCCTTGGGGCTTGGGCCCTGTTAGGAGCATAGTCACAGCCAGTCTGAGACATTGCTGTTGAAAGTTAGGTTTGCAGATATAGATCTGGCTTTGTAATTGTGGAATCCACCCCCAGACCTGTCTGGGAGAAGTCAGAGAAGTGCTTGGGCCACCTTTTGTGGGCATGACCCACCAGTAACAGCTTACAATCCTGTGGCTAAGGGACAGAAAGCACCCAGTGATTCTCCCAGAGTTCCTAATGGCAGATAAAGTCTTTGACCTCCTCAACCTTGGCGTTGTTGACATATTAGGCCAGATAGTTCTTATTGTGCTTTGTAGGATGTTTAGCGGTATCCCTGGCTTCTACGCACTGGACTCCAGTAGCACTTTCCCATCTCCCACCTCAACCCCTGTTTCAGATGTTACTAAATGTCCCCTGGATTAGAGCCATTGGCTTAGGAGGAAATCTGCTATCGCACCGCAGGAAAAGGCACTATCTGTAAGCTTGAGACTCAGGTTACCCTGGCACCAATCTCTCTTTATCTAGTACCCTGTTTTAACCAATCCGGTGGATGCAGTGCTTTGGCTCTGATTGTGAGGTGATGCGAGGAAGCCAGGTAACCTGCATCCCGGTCCCGCTGTACCTGCACCTGCTCTGTGCCTGCGGGTGTGACCCCGATTCTCTCTGGGTTTGCTCCTTCATCTCTAAATCGAGGGCATTCAGGAGTTGCTTTTAGAGGTCCCTTTCGGCCTTAAAAGATGATGAGATGGAGGTTCTGCTTTGGGAGTTCACCCCAGGTCCTCTATCAGCAGCATCTCGGTTTGGTGATGACGGTGAGAGCAAGAACAACCTGCCAGCCGGGCTTCCTGGGGGAAGTGGCTGTGGTGAGACAGCCTGCGGTGGGCTGCAGCCATACCCACTGGGGGAAACATGAGGACAGTGCTGACTTGGTTTGTAGGAAGACGTTGCTTTGAGGTGTCAGAACATCTCTGTAGATCCCATCAGTGACAATCAGAGGGAGGCCTGACCCAGCTCTTCACTGCACTAAGGAAGAAGAGCGTCAGTGCAAGGCCCAGGATGGCCAGGCTGCACCAGAGCTGAAATTATGTCACCACCCAAAGTTCAGAACCAGCTCAAATTGGGGGTACCCGTGTCGACCTGTGAGGTCACAGCAGGGCCAGGTCCTAGACAGGAAGCGCCTGTCTGAAGTCAAACCAGAGTCCAAGCAGAAGAATGGGAGTAGGTCTGGGCCTGGGCACCAGCACGGCCTGATGCTGGGCTCGCAGGGCTAGAGGCTCCCTCTGTGCTTGCTGCAAAGGGTGCACCCGTCTCAGCCCCAGAGCAGTGGGGAGGAAAGCGCTCTGGCCATTACTAACCTGGAGGTCTGAGAACATGACAAGCTCCTGAGCCTCAAAAGCCCAGATGGACACGTAGCTAGCTCACCATTAGACGCTTACAGTTAACACGCTGTGGCTCCTGAGAGGTGACTCTTGTGGGTCCATCTTGGAGCAGCCATGGGGCTCCAGTCCTGAGAGCAGTGAGCTCAGTCCCTCTGGTTCTTGAGGATTTCTGTGCCTCTTGTGACCTGGCTTCCTCCCCTCAGGACAGTGTGGACAGGAGAACTACAGGTGTGATCCGCCAGCGTAGGGTAATGGCAGGAATAAGAACGGGGGCAAGGCCTCACGTCTCTGCTGTGCACTATGCGACCTCAGGCGGGCAGTTTGCAGCTCTCGACTCAGTTTTGTAAGAAGTAAAACGGAGGCAGACGGGGGTATCTGGTCACCCTCAGGTTGTTGTGAGGGTCAGAAGGGGTGATGGAGTTGGGGGCCCTTTGTCCCTGATGCAGAGTGGTGCCTGTGGGGATTGCCTTGGCCCTGGGTCCCTGCCAGTAGGTGCTGCCCTGGCTCTTTCCGAGCAGGTGAGAGCTGCGTCCTCATTCTGTGACATGCTCAGGACCCCTTGTCGCTCTTTTCCGCCATTGCAGCGTCAGTGTGTTGAATACGCCTTGAAAGCACGTCCCTTGCGGAGATACATCCCCAAAAACCCCTACCAGTACAAGTTCTGGTATGTGGTGAACTCCTCGCCTTTCGAATACATGATGTTTGTCCTCATCATGCTCAACACACTCTGCTTGGCCATGCAGGTAAAATGGTAACGTGTGAACAGGGGACGATGTCTGGGCCTTCTGCACAGTTCTGTGCCCCAGATTTTGAGGGTGGAAGGTCAGGCCCTCCCAAGAGGGTGGGTTTGATTTTCTGATGAGTGTGGGCTGTAGTGTGGTCAGGGTCCTGCTCCTGGCTAACAGTCATCACGGTAGGAGTTTAAGCATTGCTCTTTTGTTTAAGAGACTGTATGTAGACAGCATTTCCATGGAGCCTGAGCACTCAGTTCTATAAACCTTTTCTGGGCTCTTGGAGCCAGGGAGTGGCTGCGGACAATAGCTCTGTGTAGAGCGGCAGACGGGTTCCAATCCTGACTCCTCACCAGCGGGGCAACCTTACATAAGTTATTTAAATCCTCTGAGCCTGCTTTCTTTATTGGTCAAGTGGGAAGTCCATCACCCCTGCCTTAGATACAAAGTGTATGATGGCTAACTTGTCTCAGGCACTTTGCTCTGGGCCCCTCACAGAGTAAGCACCCAGTGTTGAGTAACAATGTATAAGTCACATTCCTGTCCTCAAGGAGCCCTCAGTGTGGCGGTGGGAGGTCTGCCCATCATGGGGTATTGAGCTGGACCTGCATTACAGCTCTTCCTTGCTCACAGGGGTCGCAAGGAGTAAAATTCACTTCAATTGGTCAGGCTGGATTATTGTATAGTAACAATGTTAGTACCATTAATATAATTCTATGTATTTTATATTAACACTGCAATTAATAGAATTAACAGCCTTTCCAGCAGTTTTATTGTCTGGTTGCACAAGGGCAAGAAGCAAAGACCAAGGTCTAGATTGAGTTTTCACACTGACTTGAAGAATCTGAGCAAACCTACTCCCAGTGCTATCTGGAAAATGGGCCTAAAAACAGCCAATGATACATTTTCTAGCATTTTCCTCAAATTTAATCATTCTTTATGCTTGAGAAGGACCATATTCTGATGTAGGGGAGAGCAGGAAGTCAAGATGACACTGTCTGTTATTGAACATAGAACTAAACGGCAAGAAGCTTATCCCTAACCAAGTCCTACCTTTATTCATAGGCGTTTGGGTGGGTTCTGCATTGTGCCTGGTCACGGCCCTGAGTATACACCCTACCAGAATGAGGGCTGGGTTCCTTTAATCCTGAGCAGAAGAAATTGGTCTTTCCCTTTTACTCTTATTTTATCAAGGCCCCTGCACTTTGTAGGGAGGGCTTGTGCCCTCACAGTACCAGTGGGATCATTGGGACAGGGTGCTGGACTGTGGAGGTTGCCTCTGTGTCCACTCAGGACGGACACCTGCAAGGAGTGGAGGGCTGGGGAACTCCCTTTTGCAAGTTGGGAAGGAGCCTCTGAGAACCATGCCTCTGTCTTCACCCACAGCACTATGAGCAGTCCAAGATGTTCAATGACGCCATGGACATTCTGAACATGGTCTTCACTGGGGTGTTCACCGTCGAGATGGTTTTGAAAGTAATTGCGTTTAAACCTAAGGTGAGTTGCTGAAACTACCTCTCAGAGGCTTTTGCTGAATCACCCCGAGAAGCACCTGCTTCCTGTTGGTCCTGTGTTACTGAAGTATGCTGAATTGTTTTGGCTGCTAACTGGGTTATCACCTGAGAACATTAAAATCTGATTAGGGCCTCTGTCTACATATGGGAAAATAAATCTGCAAAAACAAAACCTCATAATAACAATTCTAAGAAAAAGAAGAAGGGAGGAGAGAATTGGGAATCGGTAGAATGGAGATTGTTGTCAATCTGACTTTCTGTTTCTAGAATAGCCTGTTTCAGGCTGTCTCAGGGAGGCTTGCTTCATTCCTGGAGCCCTGGAGAACTTGCTGTATCAGAAAGAATTCAGCTCCGGCTTTACTTTTCGATTTCTAGGATGAAGACTTTGGTCTTATTTAGTCTGGATCTACAGCATTGTTTTCACCTTTTATGGAAAGTTCTACAGCTGCAGGCCTCTCATAACCATACCATTTTCTGTTTAATTTATAAAACTTTCACTTTAAGACAAAATGAGACATGAAATGTGTTAAAACTGTATTGGACAACTCAGCATATTGTGCCTCTTCTGGGAGGGAGTGAGTCCATTCACAAGTGTCAACGTCTGTAGTGGACGAGGCAGAGAGGACAGTGTCACAGAGCACACACGGTTCTGGGGTCCAGTCCCTGTCTCCACTAGCGAATCAAACAAGTTCCTTAACGGCCCAGTGCCTCAATTGCCTCATCCATAAAATGAAGACATAGTAGTCCTATTGCACAGGGATTGGGAGCCTGGCTCTGGGGGCTTGTTTTATATCCCAGAGTCTGACCTAGACACTGGGCCCTCTGAGAAGGAGCACATTTAGAGGAAATGGTCCCACGCTCGTGAGGAGAAAAGAGTGACTAGCTGTGCCCTGCTTAGACGAGTGCCTGGCGAGCAGTAGCAGGCTGTGGGCATGTCAGTACTGTTCCTGTGACCACCACCACCATCATCTTCAACTAATGATGAGCTGTGGGACATCTGACCCTCAGTTTCTTTTCTATCAAAGCCCCAAACTATCAGAGTTAGAGAATGAGAGTGACCCAGTTATTGGTTGGTTCATCTGTGTATAAGGTATCTGACAAAACTAATTGAAGACTTGGGTTATGAAATGATGATTTCACATACTCCATATGTATACGAGTTCTAATTCAAAACTGTTCCTTTCTTTAATTTGAATTAATTCCTATGCAATCTTTATCAGCTCTTTGTGGACCCAAAAGAAAGGACACTTGTAAGTGACCAACTGGGGTGATTGCAGTGGGGTCCGTTATGGCACTTTCTGCATGGCCAGGTGTTATTTACTGTGACTTGTCCATATCTACACATACAAACGTTTCTTCCTTTTTCAAATTCCTCTTAATTTCCCTTGAAGATTTTGGTTTGCTTCCCTCTCACCTCTACTTCTTTGAGTAATATTTATTTGTCTGGACTGATAGGAAAGTTTTCAAAGTAACAACTTGAGAAATGCAACGTGGAGCAACTCTGGGAAGCGTTTCCTGGATGCCTTGCCTTGCCTTCCCTTGCCTGGTGATCAGGCTCCAAAGTTGTTGAAAGCTTATTTGTTCCAGGCTAAAGAGAAGGCTCTTTGCCCATGGCATGTGAGAGAGAGTGTGTAAGAGAGAGAATGTGTGTGTGTGAGTGAGTGTGAGCTTGGACCTTGTTGCATCAGTGGCTCGTTAATTGCAAACTGCTCCGTCCAGTAAACCACTGAAACCAAACCTTGGAGGGAAGTTCAGTGGCCTGTGAACTGACTTGAGATACCAAGGGAAAATTTATAATCAGTACTGATCAATCAGAGTTTTAAAATGAGTGATTTCCGCTAGAAATTGTGCTGCTTTGTCGTTCTACTTAGCAAGATATTTTCATAGCATCTCTGTGCTTGGGGAGCTTGGCCACTGACACAGAGCTCTGCTGAGAGTGCTCCCTGAAGTATCCTTGTCTTCTCGTCACTGTCAACACCAACCCCCCACAATCGCCGCCCCCCACCTGGGGCAGTGGGGATCAGGGACCATGTTTTAGAGGCTGCATCTCCTCTTTGAGGAGATGGCCACATGGGACAGAAGGTTGGGAAAACTGGCCCATCAGTCTCATCTTGAGAAAGTCTTTGTCTGCTGTGAGGAGCTTTGTGACAGGGTCCCTTGGGCAGCAGTCTCCACAGTGAGGGCCACACCCTCTAGGAAAATTCCTCAGCATCTCTGTCGGGAGAGCCTGGTCGCAGCTGTTTTGTGATTCAAATACAGAAAGTGAGTTCGACCAAAGCCTTCCTGGTAGGCCAGAAGCTGTTGTAGGAGGAAGGGTTAAAGCAAAGCAAGAAGCCTGGCTCTGGGGGCTTGTTTTATATCCCAGAGTCTGACCTAGACACTGGGCCCTCTGAGAAGGAGCACATTTAGAGGAACATGGTCCCAGGACCCACGAGCTGAGGTCACCCAGTCTCCACAAGCAAGATGGGCTGTGGTGGGCAGACAGAAGGAGGAAACCCAGAGCTGGGTGCTTCCTGTTGGGGGGCGGGCTCACTGTGTTGGAGAGCTGTACTGAGCCTGAGTGGGGTAAGAGGCAAGGCGGGGAGAAGCCACAGAGCCAAGGACTAGGGCAGTGATTTTCAACCGGTGTGCTGCAAGAATCTTTAAAACATGCAATACCTGTTTAATCAGGGGCACTGACATCTTTTCCTTTAGATGTTCAAATAAAAAAATGACAACAACCAACACAATAGCTGGCCAGTGTAAATGAATCAAAATTGTACCTTTTTTTAAATTTTAGTCGGATTGTCAGAAAATATATTTTTTGGCATGCTGCAGAATTTTAGTAATTAGTTTATGTGTGCCATGAGATGAAAAAGGTTGAAAATCGCTGGATTAGGGCAAAACAAGCAGGCTGTTGAGTATATTATATCAGCTCCCCAGGGAAAGCCACTGTCTTGAATTGACCTCACACACTCTAGGCTCTTGCTTTTGACGAGGAGTTAGCCGTGCAGCCCTGAGGGTTTCCTTTCGTGAGAGACAAGCCCTGCCCCCCTGGCCTTTCCCTCCAGCACTCCTGGGGGAAGTCACTAGAATTCTCTGATGAAATCTCTTGTTCCAAGGAAGGAGCAGAGAAGGGCCTTTTCAACGTACTGGCTCCTGCAGGCAGGAAGACCACTTCTAACTTCTCTGAGCTCCCTCTTTGCGCTTCTAGATGTCACCCTTGTGGTTGGTCTAGCACACATTTGAGCCAGGAGACCTTACTTGGTCGTGGTGGGTTCATCCCCAGAGAATCACACTTTGTTCCTAAGTCTTAGGCCATAAAGTCTTTGGATCTTCCTTCTACCTCAAAAATGGCTCATTTACCTGCCTAGCCCCTTGGGCTTGGCAAAAGTAAAGAGTAGTTAGGTTTGGGAAAGGAAGGGAGAGTTTGGTGCTGTCCACATGCTTCTGGGCAGAGTTGATGCACAGTGGACACAGGTCATGTGGCTCCATCCGCCTCCCGGGACAGCACTCCCTGCCTCAGGGTCCCTGGTAGGAGTCAGGCTTATTAAGAAAGCCGCAGCAGTCTTCCTGGAGGACATGCTCCACCTCCTGGGAAGAAAACTTTATACTCTTTTTTTTCAGTTCTTCAGTGGTCACATATAATTTAGGTGATTTATTTTAATGACAAGTAACAGTCCCGTTCTTCCTCTCCTTAACTAGAATTTTATGTCAGACTTCTTCATGGACTCAGCCTGTTCCTTTAATGTTGGGGTTTCTCAACATTCTCTCCTGGTAGAATGGGTAACTGCCCAGGGCTTCAGTGGCCCCTCCATATCATCCAAATCTACTGCCCTCCTCCTTTCTGGGTTCCCTCACTGCTAGGTCCTCTCTCTGCCTGTGGCCTCGGCCCCTCTCTGTTCGTCTTCCTCATACTCCCCTTGTAAACCCAAAGTTGGCTGTGTCGTTCTTCCAACAAAATTCTGGTACTGGCCACCTATTGCATGAGAAATATAATTTTCTTAGGCTAAGTTCAGAGTCTTCTGCTAAACCTTGGCCCATTTGCATTTTTGCCTCATTTCCAGCCACTCCTTCCCTATTATTCCTTTTCCCTTCCCCATCCCCAACTGTTGACAGGCTCAGCCTTCCCATGGCACATGCTTCTGCCTGTTATTCTTCAAGATGTGTTTGAAATATTGGCTCCTCTGAGACACTGTCTCTACCAACCCAGCCAGAGTCAGCTCTTCCCTGCGCATTGTATTGTTATGTCCTTATCGTTCGTTAGTATCATCATTGCTACCTCAGGTCTCCCTCTCCACTAGCTGATGTCACAGACTGGGTCTTCTTTGTCTCACGTGATGCCTGCTATAAGCTGGGTAATCAGTAAAGATTGGGGAATGGCCTGATTAGGCGGTGGCGCGGTGGATAGAACATCAGACTGGGACACGGAGGACTCAGGTTTGAAACCCAGAGGTGACTGGCTTGAGCATGAGATCATACATATGACCCCATGGTTGCTGACTTGAGCCCAAAGATCACTAGCTTGAAGCTCAAGGTCACTGGCTTGAGCCCAAAGTCGCTGGCTTGAACAAGGAGTCACTTGCTGTGCTGTAGCACCCCCCCCCCCGCCATTAAGGCACATATGAGAAAGCAATCAATGAACAGCTAAGATGCTGCAACAAAGAATTGATGCTTCTCATCTCTCTCCCTTCCTGTCTGTCTGTCCCTATCTGTCCCTCTCTCTGTCTCTATCACACACACACACACACACACACACACACACACACACACGATTGGGGAACTAAGAAAGGAATAAATAGATGAGCCTGTAGGCAAGATCAGCCTCTATGCCAAGAGGGTACCTGGTTTCCTATCACAGGATATTTGGGCAGAGTAGAGTGGCCAAAAGTGAATATGTCTTCCTGTAAACCCTCGCTTGGCCTTTGAAAAGGCTTATTTATGCTAGTTAGAAAGCTGCCAGCTACAGTTTCTATGAAAAGTTGGTATTATGGGTCATACCTTGAGTCAAATGCTGCCCTGGCAGAAACTGGTAAGTGATCTGGCTGCCGTGGTCAATGGCAAAGCAGGACATTTACAGAAGGCTTCTTTAGGTCTGCAGCTGAGAGAGAGAGACTTCAGGCAGTCAAAGACCCTGAACTTGGCTGCTTTTCTTGTTTCCCACATGTAACCATTCCACAAACTCTCCCACACATGTGTCAAGGCTGTGCAACATCCTGGCTAGAGAGCCAGGCTTTGCTTCCAAGGTCCCGCATTTGGGCAGGAGACATTCATCAGCAGATAGTCAGAATTCTTGGAAATAATGGAGTTGCCTGACCCCAAGGCCCATGTTAGTCTGGTTTATGATTTGAAATTTCTGGAGTCAGAATTATTTCTGGGTAAGAGATGTTATTGCAAGTGGCTGATTTGCGTGTGTGTGTGTGTGTGTGTGTGTGTGTGTGTTTTAAAACAAATGGGGCAAAAAATAATATAAGGGCTGGCTCTGGCTGTGCAAGTAGTGACTGTTGGTTCCACTTGATGGGCCCTGGCCTCAGAATTCAGCTATAGGAGAATGTGTGTCAGTGGCTTAGAGAGAAGGAGAGGGGCCCTCTGTTGGAAGCTAGTGTCCGATTTCCTGGTTATACCAGCCTTCAGTGGGAAAGGGGTGGGGGACTGAGTCATACTCACTTGACAGTGATTTTATTACAAAGGAGGCTACTGCACAGGGAAACAGGATGTGGGAAGAAAGGACAGACTGGCATTTTCTGCCTCCCTTGGACCTAGCCAAGCCAGTGACTCCAGCCACCTGCCCCAACTCAAGCCTCCTGTTGCCATTGTCGGGTTAGGGGTGTCAGCCTCTAGGGTTTTGAGTGTGAGGGATCCTCTGGAAAGAGTGTTGATGAGGTTGCCACAGAGTTTCAGGACCCAAAATGTCAAGCCCCCTCACATTGATTTTAAGTGATTTTTATACAGAATCATGGGTCATGGTGACCCCGTGGGACACCAGTTTGTTGGCTAATGGGAATGATCCAAAGGTGAATACTGATCATTCTGGACAGACAGGATCTGCTCAGGAGTAGAGTCCAAGGAAGTGATGGGTTGGCACCCAGCACCCAGGTCATGGGCTTGGCCTCAGGTCAATGTCCTACTTTAATGGGGGGAGCAGAGTGCACAGGCTCATGGCCAGGGGCAGTCTGTGTGCCAGGATGGGAGAGGAAGACAAGTGCTTGGCCTTCTGTGTGTCTGCTGGAGGCCCAGCTGTTGCTGATGACCAAGGGTGGTATTAAAGCACCTGTTCCTCTCTAGGGACCAGGGAGGGATCACCACACTCTTTAGCTTTTGAGTTAATCCTACAAAGGAAAGGACAGGCCTTGACCCTCAGAGCATAGTCTGCCAACTGGCTGTTGCCCATTCATAACAATGTGCACCATTTCAAAGAGAACCTGCATCCTTACAACCTGGGGACATCCACAGCGGCACTTAGTGCGCCCTGTGATGATGCTGACGATTTGGTTCTGAGCCCTCCTTGATGAAGGAAGTTCTGTGTTCCTTTATGTCATGGCACAAGCTCTTCACTCTGACCAGCATGACTGGCCTATTGGTAAACACTGTCTGGTCCTCCAGGTGGCCCATCTCTCCTCAGTCTGGCCAGCCAGCAGTCATGCATCACAAGAAGAAAAGCTAGAAGGTGTAGGATGGTATTTCTTAAGTCTGCCTTCCCAGTAGACTTGGGTACACAGGTCATTAGAGTTGGTACAGGTGAACTTGTTTTGTTTACTTCTTATAGGACTGAGATAGGGAGCTGGGTGGGTGGCAGTCGATGAGGATATCATGTGACTGAGGCACTATGATTGTAGGAGGTGAAGAGAGAGGTAAAGAACGGATCAGAAGTCATGGCAGTTGGGTGGGAAAAATATTAGTTAAGATGAAATTGTATAAAAACCCACATCATCAGTCAGTGTCATAACTCCCTCACATGTGCACCTGGCCAGTGTAAAGGAGTGATTAATAGTAACTGAAATGAGCATCCCTGCTCCAGCCATTAGGACCACCAGCATGTCTGAGCTGTCTATTGTGTCCTAGAAGGCTGGGATTCTGTAGTGGCTTCCTCTGGGCCTGCGTTTCATCACAAGTTCATGGGACCTGACACTTCAGAGTATCTTCTGTTCGGGTTTTCTTGATCTAGTTTGAAGTGTACCCAGTGGTGAGCACACTGGGCCCCTCTTTAATATTATTCCGATCTGAATTTTTTATTTCCAAAACATGTTCTGACTTTCTAGAAAGACACAGTGGAATTTAGACATTTGCAGCTGGGACTTACAGACATTGGCCTTGCAGCTGCGAGCCTCTCTGCAATACTACCCACCACCCTACCTGATCTCAGTCTTCCTGGGGGTGTTGGGAGACAATAGGCACTAGTTTAGCACCTACTGTGCCAGGCGCAAAAGGCAGTAAAATGAATGGCACATGTATATAGATCTGTAAGTCACACATGTGGATGTTGTACCTTCAGAATTGTAAGATATGAGGACCTGAGGAAACAGCTCTGGGCTGAGTAATAATAGGGCACACGCTGGTGGAAGAGACATTGCCATGCGTCAGACACTAACTGTGTTCGAGGCTCTGTGAGATATTGGGGTTAGTGGAGGAGGGGACGGAATCATCAGCACAGTCCGCCTCCTCGGATTGGTGGACTTGCAAAGAGCCCAGATTCAGTGATCAAGATATGAGGGAGATGCAGAGTCACCACAATGGGGGTAGAAGTCAGGAAGATCTGAAAAGGCCCCTCGGGGAGGTAGCATTTGATCTGACCTTGAAGGAGGAAGTGGATATGGGCAGATAGAGTTGGGGTGGGGAGGCACCAGGATGTGGAGAAGAACCTGGTGGTGGTTCTGACGGATGGAAAAGAGTCCTCCTAGCCTGGAGGGTGAGGAGGGAGGGAGGGAGCTAGAGCCGGGTGCAAGGAGGAGCGTGCTGGTGACGTGGGGCTTTTCTCAATGGTAGTGGGAGCCCTTGAGCAGCCTCGTCATCCATCAGTTTTCTTTTCCTCTGTAAGACCTGCCATGGCTTCCCCACAAGGCCCCACCCTCATGACCCAGAGCAAGCATCTATGTCTTGACTCTGTGCCGTGCACCTGCGTGCCTCACTGTGCCTGTCTCTCTCAGCCACGCCATATGTCTCTGTCGCGTTAGACCGAGAGGACAGGCACACCTTTGTAAGGGCACAGAAATGGAAGCGTGTGGAAAGCCTGGCCACAGTGCTCTTTAACTGCCGAGGGGAAGAGAGTTAGGGTGCCTGGGGTCCCTGTGGAAGGAGTCAGAGGGGCTGCTTTCCCATCAGTACATGAGGGTTTGGGCTTGTCACCCTGGGTGACAAATGCCTCCTTCTGTCCTGCAGATATTCTGCTCGGTTTGATGCTTCTCAGAGCCATGGGTCTGCATTGTGTGTGTGTGTGTGTGTGTGTGTGTGTGTGCGTGCGCGTGTGTGTGCAGCCTCTCTAACACATGCAGGTGCACAACATCCTTTGTGTCCCTTCCCACCTGTGGACAGTTTTGTTTCCTTCCTTTGGCTCTTCCACCCCACCTGGTTGCCATGGGTGCTGTGGGGCCTCGGATGTGTCCCCATACGGTCTGTGTGGTGGTTCATTCATACATGCTCATAAATGTCTGCCCCCTGCCTGCTCTGTCCAGGGGTATTTTAGTGACGCCTGGAATACGTTTGACTCCCTCATCGTAATCGGCAGCATTATAGACGTGGCCCTCAGCGAAGCCGACGTGAGTATGCGCCCGCCTGCCTGTGGCTGCCTGCTCTTGTCCTCTGTCTGTGCACACCCTGCTCCCTGCCCGCACTGGCATCACCTGGACAAGTCACAGATCCGTTTCACTTTATCTAAAACCAGGAATTTCCTAGTGAGGGCTGCAGAAAAGGGGCCTTTCAAGGTCAAGCCTTATCCTGGGCCTTTGTAGACACAGCCGCTATCTGGAGGACTGGCTGTTTTGCAGCAAGCATTACCCAAGTCACTAGTAGGCAGGGCAAGATAGGCTCTCTAACTGTTTTCATCTTCTGTGTCAGCAGTGCTATCCAAAGTGATGTGTCTATAACATGTTTGTTTTAGGGCGGTTTTTCACGTAGCCGGGTGGCCCAATGCTAGGACGCTCCCTGTTTATAACACTGTCCTTTTCTCTTTTTCCTCTGTGCCTCCTCCTCTGTGGCTTCTGAATGCTTGTCCTAACAGCACTATTTCACCGACGCATGGAACACTTTTGATGCCTTAATTGTTGTTGGTAGCGTCGTTGATATTGCTATAACTGAAGTGAATGTAAGTAGCAAACTGTGTCCTGCAACGTATTTGCTTTTGTTCAGTCTAACGTAGAGGAGACTAAGAAACCCCCAGCCCAGGGGTCTCTGGGTGTTTTAGAAAAACAGGCACACATGTTTTTTGAAAGACTGAGACCCTTTTGTGGTCTCCCCACTCTGACCCCACTCCCTTCTCCTGAAAGAGAGTGGGAAGTAAATGTGAAATTACTGGTTTAGAACTAAAACATTATTTTAATAGACTATCTTGTTAAAATGTTAAAGGCTAGGATTTAATTATGTGAGTATGTAAACATCAGCACTCACCAGCAGCGTGACCTGGGCATGCCAGCTGACTGGCTTTGTGCCTCACTTTTTCATGCTATCAAGTGGAGTTCAGAACATGTGCCCTAGTACTCTGAGCACGTGGCTGTGGCTGCTCGTGTCCTCTCCTGTCCCCTGTGTCTGCTGAGCCTGACTAGTGAGTGACACTGGAGAACATCTCCCATCTTAGCTCCCCAAATGTGATGCAGACTGAAAACTGTCCAGGACCAAGGGAAGGGGGGCTTACTGCATAGCAAGGATCAGAGGGAGTACTCCTTTGTTACACTCAGTTGAATCCTTTGATAAAGGAACACATAGCTTAGTGTGTGAAATGACCATCTCCTTCCCGTTTTAAAAAGCATCCTGAGAACCGTCCTTTAAAATTAAGAGGCTTGCGAAAGGGGAGCACCTCCTCCTACCAGCTCTTCTTGGGTCTGGTCTGGCCTATGTTTAGACCAGTGGGCCTGCTCAGGCAGAAATGGCCTTGCCCACCTCCTCTGTCCCAGCCCATCACCAAGTCTTCGTGGGTGTCCAGCATGTGTACCAGGTTGTGTAGGGCCCTTTGCAGGGATAGCAGAGCATGGGGCAGGACCGATGTGCAGTGTTGGCTTCCTGCTCTGTGTTGCCAGCCTAGTTCCTCCCCATACTTGGCTGGGAAGGGGCCGCGACACTTTGCCAGGGTGACATCTGCAGGTCTGTATGCTCCATCCTGGTGCCCAGACAGCTGTGTCAGATAAGGACTATGAAATCTCTTTGTGCCATCGGTTCAGGGGCTGGGCTGATTCTCGAGTGTAGAAGATGGTACAGCCACTGGCCGGGCAGTCCCGATGCCTGGCAGTCCTAGCCTTGATGAAAACGCTGTGTGGGATCTGGGCCTCACTTCTTTCTTAGATAAGTGAGGCAAACGAAATCTGTTCTCCCTGCTTCGTAGGTATGTTGTGATAAAGTGATATGAATATTTGTGAAAATACTTGCTAAAAAACCCAAACTGTTAGGGAGGTACAAAGGTATTATTGTAAAATTTTCCATGTTCTAGTTAAGTGCAGTGATCTGTAAGACATAGTATGTGCGTGAACGTGTGACTTAAGCCTCAGGGCAATCAGATTCATGCTATGACGAGGTACAAAAATGGTTTTTCACATCCCTTAACCTCCATAAGCCTAGGCTTAAGATAACTCCACTTCATGTGAAATATTCCATAAGTCGGCTCTAAAATTGCCATTCATAATATATAAATTATTCTTGGTTATAAAGTAATCTGATGCTAATGGGAGAACAGCAGGACCCTAAATCAGCTGCCATGTGCTCTCTCCTGAGTTCATGAGCACACAGCTGCCTGCTTAATCATCTTACAGTGGAAAGTGTTTATAACTTACATCAAAGTATACTCCAATGAAAATTTTGGAAGAGACACTTATGTAAGTCAGAGATGGTCTATAATGGAAATGAAAATATAATAAACTACAATTTCAGCAGGTCTCCCTAGAGCACTCTGTGCTTAAAGTGTTGTGCAGTGTTTGGTGTAAATGCTTAGCTTCTGGATACCAGGATGTGACCAAAGTGTGTTCACTAAGCGAACAAGCCAGCTCTCCAATGCTGGGCCCACCTGCTGGCTGGCTGGTGGGGCACTGGCTCATTCAGCAATAGCATGTTCCCGGCTTCCCAGCTGCCTGACTCTCTGCTCGGCATAGGAGCCCACTGCACCTGTCCACGCTCGTCCAGCCTGGCTAATCGGTGTCTCAGTGTTGTCCTCTTTCATTTCTCATTAGTCAAAGAAACAAGTCTACAAAAGCCCACACTAAGTTTTCTAGTTAGCATTTGACTCTAGGGTATCTGTAGGAAACAGTCTATCATTGGGCCAATTCCTGGCATTCAGTCAGACTTTCAGAATCCCACTGGTAATCCTTCCCATACTGTCTGTTCAGTCAGTGACCCTGGCCAGACATAACTTGAGACCAAAGCTTCCTCAGTGGAGGCAATCCCAGTTCTCTGCCCTGCACCAGTAGAGTACAAGCATTTCTCTGCTAGGCCTCAGTGCAGAACAAACGCTCCAGGCTACCTTCTCATTTATTCGGTCTTTCAAGAAGTTTATGGGACATCTAGAATCCTCAGGCCATGGGTGAAGCTTTGGAGAGGCACAGAGATGAAAGAGATTGAGTGTTCTTAATCTCTGATGGTTTAGCTATCTGTGCAGGACTATTGACTCCTACATGCCCCCACTCATACACTAGGTCCCCACAGTAATAGCATACATCCTGTCCAATAGTCACCTTGTCCCCTGAGCTCCTGGGTCAGCTGAGCATGAGCACTCTTGGTCCGCTGTTGGCTGTTTTTAGCTGCCATTAGTCATCATTATTTGCAATATTAACTTGCTGTGCTCTCTCATATTTATTTTCTGTTGCCTAATTAATTTTCATGTTGGTTTTATTTTTAGAAAATTGTAGCGGCAAGTATATATAAACATATATACGGTGAAGTCATTAAAGCAGAAGCACTTTAAAGACTGTATACTTGTCTTTGACCTCCCCACCTTTGGTTTTCACTGAGTTTCACAGGACATGCTATTGATCATGGTCATCTAAATTGTTTCCTGTTCCACATTTCATTGTCTCCAGCTTGGGGCCTGAGCCGAGGCCGTCGTGGTCAGTCGTGCTTGGCTCTGTGACTTGCCAGCATAATCTTCAAGAACGAATGATCTGGCCTGGAAATGAGAAACCGAGCTTGTGTTTGCCGTCTTTGCAGAAACAGTTTGGATGGCCCTTCCCGTTGTCCTGCTTGCACACCCACCCAGCCCTCCCCATCCTGCTGCCCCTCCCCCCCACCCTGCACTGACCACGGTTTGACAGCTCTCATGGACTTGTCTGTGTTTGGTCATCACATCACCAAGCTGCTAAAATGTCAGATGACGACAGGCAGGCTCACTTTTGCTCCCGCTGAGAGGCCCATTTGCTTTTCTGCAAAATGACCCAGCAACATAGTCTCCCTAATCTGGGAGTGGTTGCTTTGCCATTATCATTATTGTCAAGGGGCAGAATACTTGTTTGGAGGCCTTGTCTGCATTGTTATTACTTACAAAGAACTTGTCTAAAGTCTGTAGAGAATCCACTCTCAGGGACCCAAGAATTGTTCCTAACTTGTCAGGTATCCAGTTTGGACCAGGTAGCCAAGAGTTGCAGTCAACTTCTTATTCTGATCCCATAGTCGGATTGTTCAGCCCTCCATTCCATATGATCAGCCATTCCTAGGGACCAGGTTTCTGGTTTCTGGGCACAGACTCAACAATCCCAGATGCAGAGCCCTCTCTCCCAAAGATACTACGTTCCAGGTCAGAAGTCATCAGAGGGGTCTCCCCTCAAAGACTGGGTTCTCCATGACGCCTCAGGTTAACTGGTTCTGGCATGTTGGTTTGCTTCCTGTCGGAGCTGAAAAACTGCATCCTTTCAGCTTTTCCAGAAAGATGGGAATTAATTCAGAAAGTTCAGACTGATCCCTTTGATTGTACTTGGGAAACTCAGGGTTTGTTTGGCTGTTATAGTTGCAGGGCTGATGCTGAACCTGCATCTCAGGAGCCTGTTTGGAAACCCCAGGGGGATACCAGCAGAGCCCTAGGGGGTCTAAGCAGCTTTCCTGGCCTGAGCATGTAGTGTGAGGGCCATCTCTCGGCAGGGATCCCAACTGAAAAATGTGGCGTCTCAGGGCTGGAAGGAGCTGCTGAGGTCATTTAGTCCAAGCCCTGAGATTACATGGGAATTCCTTCTGTTAAAAAGTGGCCATGCAGCCCTTACCTGCTGTCTTTGGAAGCTGCCTAGGGAGTGAGTCCTTGCCCAATCTCATGTCCCCTGAGGGTGTTCTGTGGTTGATCCCAGGAGTTCAGCAGAGTGGCCTCTTCCATTCCTTGTTAAGAAGAGGGGGATGGAATCCAATCTCTTTGCATCCAAGTTCTGAACCCTCATCAACCTCCAAAGAACCCACTCAGCTGTGACAGGCCATGTGGGTCTTTCTAGTGGTCTTACTCTGTATGGCCAATCCAGACCTAAAGGGAATTAGCTGGTGTGGGTGCCCAGCTCTACACTGGCTAGGACTGCAGTTCTTGGCTCTGGCAGCATGTTAGTTAGAATCACTGGGGAGATTTTAAAACTCCCTAAGCTTAGATACACCCCCCCCCATCAATAAGTAAGAATGTTTTGGGTAGGCCCTAGCCATCAGATTTTGTCCAAGATGCCCAGGCAGTTCTAACGTGCCTCCCAGAGCAAGAGCTGGCCTGCCCGTCCTCAGGCTGGCATTTGTAGTTTGAGCAAAGCTATCCTTAGGGTCCTTCCAATTTGTAAGATGTTTTGGCAACTTGCACTGTCCCCCAGTGCTGCCAACGATACTTCGATACTTCCCCCGAGCGTCCTGCCCAGTGGGGCATGTGGGGGAGGGGAGGGTGCTGCAGGCTGCAGGGGCTGCACGGAGCTTCGTTTGCTGCTTGTTCTTTCCTGCCTTCGATGCATGTTGTGCTGCCTGTCCTTCCAGAAATGCTGTCTCCTCCTCTTTTCTGATGTTTCTAAACAAAAGAATATCCATGGGTCCCAATTTATAGCCTAAGATCTGTCATATTTCAAAGTCATCAGCTGAGAAAGAGATGTGCACTTCAGAAGTCAGTTTGGTTGCTCACTTTCCTGTGTCACAAGGAAGGGGCGGTGCAGTCAGTCAGACTTGGAGCAGGATAGACAGCAGCAAGCAGAGGGGCTGGGCCAGAGCATGTGGCCAAGGGGAGTGTCTTCCGCAGCCGCAGGTCCAACGCACAGATGATGTATGGACATTTCAAATGTTTGCTGGGGAGGGCTCGGACTCATGCACACTCTGGTCCTCTTGAGCACAGGCAAGCAGAGGTACACACACACACACACACTTTCACTCACCCTCACACACACTCATACACTCACACAGCCTCTCACTCCAGCTGTGTGGATAACTGAAGCCTTCCTGCACATGGGGAGATGATGTGAGCGACAGTGAGAACTCTGGAAAACTAACTCCTTTATTTGTTAGTCTTAAGTTAAGTACCACCATCTGTCCCTTGCAGATGTTACTTGTTTTGAGGTGAGATGATGGAGAAGGAGAATAAAAACAGTGACCTGGGCCTTGAACAGACCCATTGCAGAGCTCACACTCTGAGCACCTCAGGTGACCCAGGAACCCCTTCTTTATCGTACCAGAACCTGGTAGTCCTAGGTTTGTTGTCACACTGCTGAATTTCAGTTGTGATGCGATGTGCCAAAATTTCTTATTTTCAATGAGTTTTGTAGAATTTTATTTTTGGTTTCAAGAGGCAGCTGTTGATGAGCGTGAGACTTCAGAATGGAGCCCTGATTTTCCCCGATTCCCTGAGGAGGGGAGCCCTAGCTGCACAGATGCACTGTATAGAAAGGCTGCCTAGCAGCCCGGAGTGCACACAACAGTGCTGGGCTCCAGCCGTGCGAGCCTCATAGCTACGTGGGTCACCTGGTAGACCAGCTACTTTAGTAGAGATGACCCTACCAAAGAGAAGAGAAAGGCCATCATTTCCCAATATTTGTTTAACCCTATTTAATTTTAAGGTGCTTCCTGATATTTGTTAGAGTTTGCTTACAGCCTCTTTGCATTTGCTGAAGCACTTACTGAGCATCTAATAAGTGCCAGATATCATGGTGGGCACTGAGTGGAGTGAGGCAAGGCCCCCCTGGCCCTCTGGGGGTCCCCAGCCTGAGGTAGGAGGCTGTGTCCACAGGGTGGTGAGGGCTGTGATTCTGCACTATGGTGCCTAAGTGACAGGAGCCCCACCAGACCTCAGATGAGGCATAACTGCTAAAGCTCAGGGCAAGCTGCTTCTAAGCTGCTTTTCTCCAGTAGTCACGCAGAGCTGAGCTTTGCCTCCTTGACCCAGTCTGGGCTGCCAGTTGGGCAGTGAAGCCTTCTTTAGGGAACGTAGACCTTCCTGCTCCCACTGACTCAGTCTGTCCAGGTCCCCAGCAGCCCAGCCAGCGGGGGCATGTGGGACACACACTGCTCAGCCATGTGACCTCAGGAACAGAGTGTGGTCCTGGGGAAACTAGTGCTCTGTTTGCCCTGCTTGGTAGAGTCCTTCTGTTCCTCGGGGTTCAGAGGGGCCTGCTGCAGAGCAGTGACTCCCTGAGGCCCATAGCATTGATGCTACAAAGAGAGCCAGTCTCCCCAGAAGCAGAGCCCCACTCCGCTTCCTGTCTGTAGGGACAGCTGAGGTCTGGCAGCATTATCTTTCTTGGGTGTTGGTCAGCCTAGGAACCTCACATCCTGGGGTGTGATTTAGAAAGTAGTATATCTGGACCTGGTCCTTGGCTGCCCTCCCTCAGGTCCGCTTCCAAGCAGTGTCCCTGGCATTTCTCAGGTGTTGTCCTCAGACATTAACCACACATTTTTTAAAAGGGGGAGGGGATATCCTCCTGAACCACTGCTTTCTTCTCAACTCATTAATGTATTTTCAATCTTTGATTTCTTAAAGCCAACTGAAAGTGAAAATGTCCCTGTCCCAACCGCTACACCTGGGGTAAGATCAGTGACTAGTCCCCAGGGGCTGGGCCTTTTCCTTGAGTTTATTTGACCATGTCGAGTTTTCTGCTAGTTTCTCTGTACTCTCCATGATTGTTATTCCAGAACAGTGTCTGCAGTGGTTTGCATTCATCATCAGTATCCAGTACTCTTGACCAGCCCAGCGTTCACCTCTTAATACACTAGGCCATGTGGACATGCATGTGCTGTGTGGACTCAGTTTTCTAAGCCCTGTGTTGTTAGCATGTAACTTTTCTTTTCATATCATGCTTTTTAAGGTGAAAAGGCCCTAGAAACACATCTTCAATTCTTACCTCTGTCACCTGTGTTTGCATCTGTTGCTGTTTTTCTGAAAGTGTTGCATGTTCTACTTTCCATTGGGTTTGACTTCTCCATGATAACCCTTCAGAACTCTGAAGAGAGCAATAGAATCTCCATCACCTTTTTCCGTCTTTTCCGAGTGATGCGATTGGTGAAGCTTCTCAGCAGGGGCGAAGGCATCCGGACCTTGCTGTGGACTTTCATTAAGTCCTTTCAGGTAAGAGCCATGCCGGGGCTTCCTTTTGTCTTTGAAGATCCTGTGTAAGTCAGGGATTGTCCCCTGTCGTGGAGGAGCCAGACTGTTTTCTGCATGACCTCTGTGACCACCTAGGTCACGTAACTACCCAGGTCGCATGACCACCCAGGTCACTAGAGAATATGAAATGCTGGAGAGACCCTGTGTTCCTTGGGTAAATGAAATAGGATTACTTCCTTAAAGGAAACAGAAAGTAAAGCAGCAAGGACCTGTAGCTGAGAGTTCTGGACCATTTCCAAGACTTATAGAGCTGTGAGCCTCTGAGTAGCTTGAACTGGTCCTTCCTAGGAAGCACAGTGGTAAATGATGATATCTGAGATGTGCTGGGTCCCAGGAGACACCCAGAAGCCCAACAGCCTCTCGCTCGGATGACTTCTGCTCATAGGGCTGCAACGGTCCTGTCTGTAGATACGGGTCAGAGACTATCTCGCCTGGGCCCGCACTCATCACCAGTGTCTGGATTAGCTAGTGCCTGGAACAACTACATAATTGAGGATGTTTAGGCATAAACCATTTCTTATTTGTAATTTGTGATTCTTCAGGCTGGTGTAGCCTGGTTCTGTTCTATTCCTGAACAGAACCTGGCTTCTCCTGTGCCTTCTAGTACCCAGTATCCCACCCAGGTACTCTAGTCTTCTGGGCTGAGTTCATGGGGAATATCGGTATAGATTCTTATTAAAAAGGTACACCCATGAAGGGGAATATGTAGATATGCACAAGCATTAGAAAATGAAGCACACATCCCTGTTTTTATTTAACTATTTTAATTCAGAAGTAATAAGTACTCACATTAACAAATGAAGTGATGCAAAGATACTTAAAGAAAAAGTTCAAACTGATCCCCATGACTACTGTTAATGTTTCAGAGCATTTTCTCCACAGTGGGTAGGATTTTAATAGAGGAGAAGGGACGGCTTCTGGGGAAGGGGGTAGATCCAGAATCTCAAAGAAGGAGAGTCACAAGTCCTGTGGGTAAAATGGAGAGGAGGGACCAGGAACACCCCTCTGAGAGGGGCAGGCCAAGGCAGGAGAGCCCTGACCTTGGTGAGGGCTGAAGTCCAAGACAATTGTCACTAATACAAAGTACCACAGTTTATGAATGAACTGCCATAAAAATACAATAACTTCATGTAATATCATTCTTGCTCACTTTTAAAGAAATTGCTTACCTTTTTTTTTTTTGTAGTGAAATTTATGTCATGGGGTAGTGGTTCATGAAAACAGACGTGGTGCCAATGAAACTCTTAAATATTCTGTAATCTTGGAAGGAAATGCACATAGGTATAGGAAAGCCTGAAACTAGCACTGTGGGGCTCTGTGACCCCGTCCAGCCGTCAGGATGGTGTCACTGCACTGGGCCAGGCTGGCAGCCATGATCCACACGTTGGAAAGTTTGTTAGCCTCTGGCTTTCTTCTGATGACCTTTTGCAGATAAGAGAGAAAGTGGATGCTTTAATAAGCATGTGTGCCTGGCATTAAGTTTAACAACCTGGGCACTCCCTGCACGTGGACATATTATCACATTAGATGAGGAAATAACTCACTTGAGAAACATGGATTAAAGGGCCAGGGGTCTGACCTGACACATGTTCCTAAGGAGAGCTCAGCTAGCTCCTTTTCTCCCCTGGCCCAGCCCCCAATTCTGGGGTTCCTTCAGAAAGCATGCATTTTAAGAAAAGTATCTTCTTTCTCCAGTGGTTCTTTCCCCCTGACCTAGTAATTCCATTCCTAAATTCCTAAGACTTCCCCTTAAGGGAATACTTCAGCAGGTAGCCAAGCAGTTTTGTGTAAAGATGTCCCTTGACAAGGTGAACTGGAAAAGCCCCTCATCCCCACCCCACACCCCACACTGCAGACATGCCCACACAAGAAGGTGGAAGCCATCTAAATGTCAGTGTTCTGGAATGGTTTGGTCAATTACGATATTTTCACAAAGAAATCTGGTGAGGAATTTAAACATTATGAGAGTAGTGTGTCTGCGTTGACACTGTTTAGGGCTAGGATAAACTCTTAATGGCTGTGAGGAGCCGTCCTGCCCACAGCTCTGTAACTCTGGGTGTCTGCATGGCTACAATACTAACGATGGAAGTTGCTGTGCTGGGGTCTAAAAAGTCCTTCTCTGTTGATGTCCTTTCAATATAACATGGAAAAGAAAAGCGTGTGGCCCTCTGTGGGTCTTCATTCTGTGCCCGCACAGTCACGGGGGCAAGAAGCCAGCACTGAGCAGAGTGCTTCCTGTCTTCCAGGCGCTCCCATATGTTGCCCTTCTCATAGCCATGTTGTTCTTCATCTACGCGGTTATCGGCATGCAGGTAAGCTCCCGGTCCCTGGGGGTCCCGTATGCTGGGTAGTCCCAAATCTGTACGAGATGCTCCCTGGCCAGCCAGATTGGAAAGGCAAGGTCATAATTTTGCATCCAATGCCTTGGCTGCTTGAGAGAGGGATGGAGATGAAAAAGGCATGACTTCAAAGCAGAGAGCCGGTGCAGAGAGCCAGGCTCCGAAGAGCAAGAAGGAGTTGGTGGTCCTCTGCACCCTGAGTCTGGGAGAGCCAACTGATTGAGAAAAGCCACAGTTGATTTTAGCAATGGGAAATGCCATACTCAAAGAAGCCATAATTGTCTTATTTTCTGCACTGATGTTACTAAGAAAATATTTAGTTATATAAAAGTCTGTGTATGTTCTGAAAAATAGTTTTATTGTAACCAAGTGAGAGTTTCACTTGAAACAAACTATTTCCTGATGCCATGGCATACCTGAGCTGGGATCATTATCTTGCGTCAGTAGCACGTCTGAGGAAGGGGCATGAGACAGGGTGGTTCTCTGACCCTTGTTAGGGGCTGCAGGACACTTGCCAGCTTCCCATGGGGTGGGGAACAAGGTTGGGCTTCATTAACAGCTGAACCCCAACAGAAGTGTCAGCTGCAGTGGGCAGAGCCTCCAGGAGGAGGGGGAGGTGGACAGCAGCCTGTGGAACTGGACCTCCCTGGGTGGTCTCTCTGCCACATTCTTGTGGGTTCAGATAGCTATCCTCTTTCAGATAAGGGAGGGGTATGTGTAAAGAGATGGAGTGATTCCAGAGGCAGAGAAGGGATTATGCCAATGTATATATTTATTTATTTAATTTTCTTAAGTGAGAAGTGGAGAGGCAGAGAGACAGACTCCCACATGCGCTCTGACCAGCATCCACCCAATAAGCCCCCTGTGGGGTATGCTCTGCCCGTCTGGGGCCATTGCTTGGCAACCAAGCTATCTTAGCTTCTAAGGTGAGGCCATGGAGTCATCCTCAGTGGCAGGGACCAACTTGTTCCAACTGAGCTATAGCTGCGGGAGGAGAAAAGAGAGAGAGAAGGGAGAAGGGTAGAGAAGCAGATGGTTGCTTCTCCTGTGTGCCCTGACTGGGATTCAAATAAGGGACATCCACATGCTGGGCCTACACTCTACCACTGAACCAACCAGCCAGGGCTGTGCCGATTTATTTTATTCTGAAAGCATAGAAGGATTCACAAGTCACTAGGAATCCTAGCAGGAGTTATGAACCAAGAATCAACGTGCTTGAGCCCCTGTCATTCAATGGCATGGGATGCCATGTGCCCTGAAAGGTCCTTCATGACAAGATGCTCTCACACTGACCCAGGGCTGTCTCAGAGAACTGCAGACTGCATTGCACATACACCATCATTCACTAAAGTGTCCGTCTGCTTCTATAAGTCCCACAAGTATTTCCTAACTTCCCCTCGCCCTGGAAGTAAAGCCACCCTCCTTTCTGTGGTCTGTTGGCCCCACGCTTGTCTTCAGCCTGACCCTTGTCTGCCTGTCTGTCTGTATGCATGTTCCCTGGAGCACCTGTGTGGCCTCAGTTCTGGGCCTTCATCTTACTCCCCTGGAGCCTCCCTGTCCCAAGTCCCCAGCCTCGTATATGTGAGCCTCTCTCTGCTCCCCTGTTCAGCGGGACTATCCCAGCTCTCATCTGGACGGCTGCCTGCCTGCTTGCCTTTCTGACCCTCCCCCAGCAGAGTAACTCCGAGGGGAGAATGTACCTGCTGTTGCCATGTTCCCAGTGGTTAGCACAGTGCCTGGCACAGCTTTGTGAATAAATGAAGGTCCAAGCACCATGGGAAAGCTCTTGTGGGTGTGGATCAAACTTGAGATGGTTCTAAATTCACATACGGAGGGTTATTGTTTTGCTTTTTTTTTAATGACAAAATCTATTCTTATTTTTCCCGAATAATTTCTCCACCTAGATGTTTGGGAAAGTTGCCATGAGAGATAACAACCAGATCAACAGGAACAACAATTTCCAGACCTTTCCCCAGGCGGTGCTGCTGCTCTTCAGGTGACTGATTCCCAGCATGAGGCGTGTGTCTCTAGCTTTGGGCTGCGGAGTGACAGAGGACACGTATTGTGAAGCAGCATGACCATCCCTAGTTGATCACAGTGGCTTTTTGCATTTGTTTTGTATTCTTAAACAGAGACACTAACATCTCAGTCACCAGAATTTTGCTGTGGTTGTTCTAGTGGTGGCTGGCTTAGGGTTTATCCTTCCGGGAGTTAGTCTCCAAAGGCCAACCGGGGAATGAAAGGAGCTGTGCTTACACCTCCGAGCGCGCACTGAGACCAACCAGGAGCACAGGAATTTTGCAGGAACTTAGAAACCTTTTGTGCAGCCAGTAGGGGATATCCTAAAAGGTGTAATTAGAAATTTTATGGGATTTTTTAACCCCCGTTAATTAACATTGTAAACAAGGGTGCCTCAAAATGAGAGAATTTTCTATAAATCATACAGGTAATTGGTAATGACTCTAGTAACTGGATAGTAAGTCATCGGCAAGTTAGGTAATTTTCAGTTGTTGACTTTCAACAAAATTGAAACAGAGTCTAATCAAGTCAGATGTTAAACTATTAAAAGATAATAATCAATAAAAATTTTAACATTAGTGTTTAAAGAAGAAACAGTGCAAAAATAAACTTCTATTTTTACAAAAAAAGAATTGATGTCTTTATATTGATTGATATAAATAAAAGGAAGTTGTAGCCGGGCCTTCACTTTGATAAATTGCATTTGAAAATAAGTAGGAAATTTATATTTTCACTAATTCAAATTGGCTTTTTGACAAATTCCTTAGGTTTTGCTCCACTGGAGAAAATAATTTTTTTCTTAACGGTCTAAGCCTCAAATCCCTTCCTCCCTACTAAAAGCCTTTCTTCGCTTGCTCTGAAAAGGTGTGCGACAGGTGAGGCCTGGCAGGAGATCATGCTGGCCTGCCTCCCAGGGAAGCTGTGTGACCCTGAGTCGGATTACAACCCTGGGGAGGAGTACTCGTGCGGGAGCAACTTCGCCATTGTGTACTTCATCAGTTTTTACATGCTCTGCGCATTTCTGGTATGTGGTCAGATGAGCTCCCTCTGCGTCAGCAGGTGTTCATGGAACATTTGGAAATCAGACCAGTGATGTTACCCCATCCACTTGCTGGGGGCTGTTTCATGTGGACGAGCAGCACTCTGGACTCCATGTAGCAGTCTTGGCAGAGGTTTTTGCTTAATCATCCAGTGTGAAGTACCTTTGTGTGAGCAGGTCTTTAATGCTTAATCAGACTTGGAGTAGTCATAGCCCTGGCTTCTTAGGGCTGCTGGTTTCTTTATAAAAATTTTAAAGCAGCATTGTTTACAATAACCAAGATCTGGAAACAGCCCAAGTGTCCATCAAAAAGTAGACGAGTAGATCAAAAAGCTGTGATACATATACACAATGGAATACTACGCAGCCATGAAAAAGAAGGAAATCTTAACCTTTGCAGCAACATAGATGGACATGGAGTCTATTATGCTAAGTGAAATAAGCCAGGCAGAGAAAGAAAAATATCATATGACTTTACTCATATGAGGAATTCAATGCACAATCAGAACTGAGGAACAAAAGAGAGGCAGAGAAAGGGTCAAAGAGTTCGGAGGGAAAAGGGAAGAGGGGAGGGGATCAAAGAAAGGAAAGACATTAGTGAAAGTGTATAAACATAACACAGAGAGATAGAGGGCAGGATAGTAAATTATGGAGGAAAAGGGGAAAGGCAGTGGGGGTAGGGGGCAAAGGGAGTATCAAGGAGAACAAGAGGGGAGGGAGGGAGCTATATTTGGGGGTACACTTTTAACTATGTAAACATAAATTAAAATCAGTAGAAAAAAAATTCAAAGCCAATACACATGGCAGTGACTTAGGAGTGTGAGTTATTTGGTAGCAATGAAATTATAGAACTGGAATGTGCTTCAAAAGTCCTGATTTAACCCCTGCTCCCAACCTCCTCTGGGACTATGCCAAAGCCATCTCAGAAAGCTAGAAGCCTGCTCTTTCCTTAAACGTTCTCCAGAGGGGAAGTTTTTATAGCCTCTCTGAAGGAACGGGTTTAAATGTTTCCCGACCCCATAATTAGGAAACAGCAGGGTCTAGCGCCACCCATCCCACCACAGCTGAAGTTCCCCTTTCTGATTTCCTTTCACAGATCATCAACCTGTTTGTGGCTGTCATCATGGATAATTTTGATTATCTGACCCGGGACTGGTCGATTCTGGGACCTCACCATTTAGATGAATTCAAAAGGATATGGTCAGAATATGACCCTGAGGCAAAGTAGGTTGGAAAGGATTCGGTCTGGCGTGTGTGGGCTGTTTCTGGCCCGCTGGCTGTGGTTGTGGTGGAAGGTGGGATGGGTGGAAAGCTCAGCCCTCAGTGCTGCCCTAGACTTCATGCTGTCCTCTGTCTTCAGGGGAAGGATCAAGCACCTAGACGTGGTCACCCTGCTCCGCCGCATCCAGCCTCCCCTGGGGTTTGGGAAATTATGCCCACACAGAGTAGCTTGTAAGGTAAGTGTCCTGTCTGAGCGGCTGATGGCCTCTCTTGCAGGGACTCCCTGCTTCATTAAAAAAAACAACAAAAAAACCCCAGTAAGTGACATTCTCTCAAACCTCTGTCAGATGCTGAGGATGCGGAGGGGAATAACATGTAGCTCCTGTCCTGGAGGGGCTCCCAGAGTGTAACCCTTAGGGCCCCTGCCAGCCAACAAGGAGAATAGGAAGGGAATTATGTAGTCTGTCATCAGGTGAATGGAGGTGACAGGGACATTTGCGTTAGGTCCAGAAGGAGAGACACAGGGGTTTGTCTGAGTGGGAGGGGCTTTGCAGAAAGGAAGCACAGAGAACCAGACATGGAGACAGGAGAATGTACGTTATATTGGCAAGTGGGGCATCACTGGTGTGGCTAGAACAAAAGAGGAAGTGGCCAAAGGCCACAGGCACAAACTCAGCATAGCTCTGAGGAGCCATCCAAGCCCTGCTGAGTTCCAACACAAGAGGACTTCCTTGTTAGGCGACTCTGGCAGTGGAGAAGTAAGCTGGGGACAGGGACACGCCCAGGAGAGCTGTTGGAGTTAGATGTCCAAGTGTGGTGTGACAAGAGCCAGAATAAGGACAGAGGAAGTGGAGACAGAGAGGAGGGGGTGGCTTAGCGCTCCACTTACGAGGCAGAATGGAGAAGACTTGGTCCCCTGGGCATCTATAGCTTGTGTGCTGGTGGGTACAGTTATATGCCCTCTGTGGCCGGCCGGCGCTCCTCTCCTGGGAACCGCCGGTGCTGGATGGATCCGGGCCTCCCACCCACACCTGTCTGCCGTTCGCACAGCGGCCATGCTGTTTGTGAGCCCTAGCTGAGATTTGTCTTCTTTCCACAGAGCTCGCATTGACTCACCTTAAGTCTGTTGTAGCAACAGGAAAGACTTACCCTTTTTAAAAGAGAAACGCAAGATGTTCCTGTTGGAACTCTACCCTGTAGAAATCCAGCCAGTCTGCTGGACCACTTCTAGATGGATCCAGCACAACAGAGTAGAGTCGACTGTGTATTTCAGGCCCAAAGAGGTTTTCTAAGCCATGCTCATCGTTCCCTGAGCGGCACGTTCAGAAAAACCCATTGGCAAGTGCTGGGGTCCTTGCCTGGGTTGTCTCTGCTCCTCATCCTGGACTCGGGTGGTAGATGGCTTTTTTTCATACATTTCCCAGCACCAGCCTCTTTCCTGCTTCCCAAGAACAAGATGGGTTCCAGCTCATTGCTGTCATCTTGTGTTTGCCTCTCCAGGCCCAATCACATGTTCCCATGTATAGGACGCGCCCTTTTTTGAAAAATTTGCGGTCTAAAAACGGTGCGTCTTATACAGTGGTTGTAGATGTTTTACTTGCATTTCCCGTTTTTTCCTGTGGGTGAGGAGTTGTATGAATTTTATGATGAATAAAACTTGAGTTCAATAACTTTATGTAATACATTTTTTTTCAAATTTCAGGCCCCCAAATTAAGGTGCGTCTTATACATGGGGGATACTGTACATAAAGGATCCAAGTGTCCTCAAGGCACAAAATGGTCCCTTTTGCTGACTCAGGAACTTGCCAGGAAGGGCGGCCAGAGATCACAGCTGCCTGTGCTAGTTTTGGAGACGGGGTGGTTGGTAATAGGACTGAGAATTTAGGTGGATGAATTGTACAAACACAAATTTCCAGTCTGTTAATAAAGAGGGAATTTTTTTTTTTTAACTTTTGGGACACCCTGTCAGCCCAATATAAGAAATTCGAAGCTACCAACAATTATAATTACCACTCGTTTAGCACTTAACCTTGTTCCAGGCACGGCCCCCTTGGTGTGGGCAGGTAGTCTGTTATATAGATGGGGTGCTGGGACTCAGAGACGGTGTTAGGCACCCAGTCCTGTCCAGCTCTCAGTGCTGGTGGGAGAGGGGTCAGGAGAGTGGGAAGAGAAGCGGAAAGTGCAGATTCCACTCTGAAAGACCCAACAATGGAGGAACCACGTAGACTCCACAAGGGTTTCACTAGGGCAGGGTCCTCGGAGGACACTCCCTGTATTAGGAATAATCACAGATCCTGTTGTTTGAGGACTCGAGTTCCACACTCTACGCCTGGTGTCTGGTACATTTTACACTCAGAACAGCCTTAAGGGTGAGCCCAGAATGGAGGCCTGACCTCAAGATGCAGGTAGAGCTGGCTGATTGGCAAGGGAAAAGAATGCTGAAATAGGAACATGATGAAACAAAAACCGAGGGCCTGTATTTGCCTTTCATGACCAGACCTTTGATCTTTGTCATGTCAGAGCCCTCCAGCTGGAAGGTGCTCCTCAAATGACTGTTGAATTAAATTGAGGGCCAACTAGAAAAAATATGCGGAGAAAAAGAAAACCCAGTGTGTCCGTAAAGTCACGGTGCACTTTTGACCGGTCACACATGTGGGAAAAGGATATGGCTATGATCAGTCATTCTCATTCCACTAAGAAAATTTTCTTTCTGTTTACAGAGACTGGTTGCCATGAACATGCCTCTCAACAGTGATGGGACAGTCATGTTTAATGCAACCCTGTTTGCTTTGGTTCGAACAGCTCTTAAAATCAAGACCGAAGGTGAGCATGCCCTGGGAGCAGGCCAGGTGGTGGAACACAGGCCACCTGCCTTAGCCTCCTGGGCCGTTCCTTGCCAAGGGGAGGCCCTAGGAAGGGGCGGTGAGTGCAATGAGAACATTTGTGCTGGTGGATGCGGCTGTTCCCGTCTCCCTCATCCCTTTCTTCCTTTACATTTCACTCTGTCTCAGGTTTTGAGGTGACTCGTGTCACTGCTTCCACTGAGTGGAAGAGATCGGTGGGAGATCAGGCCAGAGACAGAACTGTCACATGACTTGACTCCAGCTGTTCTCTTACTCTTTGTGTGACCTTCAGTGAGGGACTTCACTGTTCTAAGCTGTAGTTAGTGTCTCTATGAAAAGGAAATAGACACACTGACGCCAGGGGAAGTCCTGGGGAGAAGGTGAGGTCATGTCTGCAGAAGCCCCTTGGCTGACCTGTAGTGGGCACTTGGGAAATACTGTTAAGACCAGCATCTTCCCAGCTGAGACCAAAGCAGAGTGGTCTTGGGGACCACGCTCAGCCCTGGTAGAATAAGCCCTGGCATGTGGCCCCTGGGTCGGCTCGTGGCAGCTTCAGAGGTGGGGTGGAAGGCAGGTTGGAACAGGTTAGGGAGTGACCAGGAGGTGAGGAATCAGAGACTGAGGGAGGAGAGGGGAGAGGGGCCAGCAAGCGGCACATGCGGAGTCTGTGGACATCCATTTTCCCACAGTCCCAGAGCTCAGAGTGAACCTGTTCTGCAAAACGAGTCCCTGCAGGCTAACGTGTGCTCCCTGCAGCGTGCTCTCTGTGCCTGGCCCCCTCAGCCATCAGTGAGGGTGCAGAAGGCAGGATGCACGTGTTACTTGAAGAGACAAATATCAGCCCATCTGATAAAAGACCGAGGTGATGTGAGTGCCACAGATGAGTACACACAGTAGGAATGGAGAGAGTCTTGTTCTGGTGAAATTTAGTCTGGGTCTTCGAGGAAAGAGGCAGGATTTGGCATGCTAGGCTGGGAGCAGGGGAGAGGTACAGGTGTGGGCATGGGAGGTTAGGACATGGGTTCCAGAGTAAAACATGGTTGTTCCCACAGTGGAGTGACTGTGGTTGGTGCTGATACAGGATGTGTGAATGACCCTGACTGGGGAGAGTCTGCTGGGAGCGGTGCCCTGGCCATGGGTGTGCTCCCGTCCAGGGCGGGCTAGCAGGGAAGCAGCAGTGGTCAGACTGGAGAGGGATTGCTGGGTGGAAGAAGCAAAGCTTGTTTTCCCCTCTTGCTTTCTGCATCCAGGGAACCTGGAACAGGCTAACGAGGAACTCCGAGCTGTGATAAAGAAGATCTGGAAGAAGACCAGCATGAAGCTCCTTGACCAAGTCGTCCCTCCAGCTGGGGGTCAGTGTAATCTATTTCCTACGTAGTTCTTGACCAACACATAGGTGTCAGTGATAGTGCCTCCAGCCACCCCAGACTGCAGAATTCTTTGTGCATCAGCTAGGTCAGCGAGGCCAACAGCTCAAGAAGGCCCCTCAAACATTTGGTGTAATTGTTTGGGGTACTAATGAAGACCACTCCAAAGGCAAGGCTTCGGTGGGAAAGAAACCAGACAAAAATGGCTGGAGCAGGTCTTTCCTGTTGGGGGAGGAAGTAATATTAGACAACAAGCTTGCTGCCTCAAAGCAGAAAGCCTGTATTTTTTGGCCCAAAATTAAATATTTAAGACTAGTTTCCATTTACCCTTCGATGTATTGTTGAACACTTCTCATAAAGAAATAGATAGCTGTCAGAAAATGGTATTTTCAAAATGTTCTTATCAAGACTGAGTTTACTACTGTTAACCACCCAAAACGTCCCTTTAATTAGAATGTAGAGTAGGGACAGGACTAACAAGGCGTGCTCATTTCTTTCATTATTTATCATAAAATAACTGACTAAACCTTTTTCAGATTTATATCTATATAATTTATTATATATATATTATATAATATATATATATTATTTATACACTGTTTTCCCATTTTGTTCAAGTGCTTATGTACTTTGAAGTTGAGGTGGTTGTTTTCTGACTGTTTTATTTTCAAGTTTTAAAGGTGCAGGATCCGTTTGCTCAGGTCCACCACACAGCATCCCAGCATCTCTAGCTTGGGCATGTGGTGAGCATATGGTATATTTTGTAGCCAACCAGACTTTTATAGTGTCACTGCCCCCATAGCTTTCGAGATTGGCCTGACTCAGATCTGGACACCGACTCTGGAACCCCGGGTCAGGACGGTGGCCAAGGTCTCTTCCTCTGAGAAGGTGACAACCTCTGGCTCTCAGGGGCAGAGGAAGCAGCATGCTGGCCAGCTCTGCTCCTCAGCGTGAAGCAAGAGGCAATATGAGTGTTTGTTGCTGCAGGGAGCCGCCCACAGCTAGTATGGCCACTGGCTCAAAGCTGGGAAAGATGGCCTGCAAAGAAATGATGATAAAGGGAAAGCCAAAAAGCCCCTAAATCAAAAAGAACAAAAGCCGCAAACTCCCACTGGGAGACCCCTGGCTCTGCACAGGAGAACTGATACTGCACATTTCAAACAGCTCTTTGGTTTCATTCTGTTTTTTATAGCTGCACGCCCAAGTGCTCGCATGGCTTAGAAAAACTGCTTTTAAAATATTTGTTGTAACAATGTGCTTGAGCTTTTTCTGCAGCCTCCATTCCTTTCAACTCTCAGTCTTTCAGAATATTCTGAAGCAATTCTGTTTTAGGGTGGTGGCATGGAATCAGAGTTATCTCTTGCCAACTGTATTCCCCTACGACGTTTCTCAAAATACAGATGCATGCTTCAGAATAGCGGCTGTGCCTGTCTGGGTGAGCCTTCCCTTTGCGGCCGGAGCCAGCTCCGCCTCCCCGCCTCACACCTCTCCAGACACGCCACCTTCATGACAAACTAGTGTCACTCACATGTCAGCCCCCTCCACCCCCTGGCTAGACTCATGTGGTTAGCATCATTCACGTTACTGTGACATTTCTTTTAATTTGACCAGAAAAAAGTCTGGAATTTGGCTTAACATCTAAGCTCCCTTCTTTTGAAAAACTGATGAGCTTTTATCTCCACTAGACTTCTGCTAAGGGCTACATATTCTTCGGCTCTCTTGGCCCAATGACGAGCCCTGGCTTTTTCTCTGTATCTCTTAAAATGGATTGGAATTTAGGATAACATGTTCATCTATTTCAAAATGGCACCAGGAGGCACTGTGAAACCAAGAAGAAGGAAATGGGCCTTAGAAGGAGATGGAATGTTCTAGAAGTTCCATGTCATGGTTTGTGTCTGTGCCTAGAATGATGAATGATGCTTACTGAGTTGAATCTCAGATAAGTGCTGCTGCCAGCAGAGAAGTTCAGTGGACAGCGAGTTTATGGCTCCAGTAGCAGACCCTGACTGAGTTGCTGGACCGCATGTTAGTGCTGGTCTGCTTTTCTTCTTCCATGCTCCAGCCTGCCAGTGGTTCCCAGCTGTCCCCACATCATGGCATGCTTAGAAAAGGAGAATATTTGTACAGCCCTCCCAGCCAGTGAGTAAATAGCTCCCGGGGACTGAGGAGCTCTGTGTCCCCCATGCTGCAACCTCGTCTGAGAGCAGCAGATTGAGCCAGGCCAGCTGTCCTGGCACCTGGGATTGGTTGATGTAGGGTGGTCAGGGAACCCCTTGGGGACCTGGTGACAGAGTAGGTGGCCATCTTAGGAGATGTGATGTAAGGCATCCCGGGTTGTCATGAGCTTGGTAATAAGGAGACACTCAGGACTGAGCCCTGGAATACCGTTTGGGAGCTTTTCTTCTGCAAGGATCTGTGGCGGGGGGGGGGGGGGCGGGGGGCAGCCTGCTATCTTCATCTTAAAGCTGAAATCTCTCGTTGCCCATCTCTGACTCGGGCGCACGTTCTCGCCTCCGCTCTTCAGTCTTGTCGCGCCATTTCATGGGTCTTCCCCCATCTTTAGAAGTCCCTCTCCTTCCAGAGGCTCTCCTTGCCTTTCGGTATTTGCTCCTTGACCTGGCTCTCTGGCTCCTTTGCCCAGAAGGGCGCTCAGTGCCCACCAACCTCTTCTCTCCAGTCCTGAGCCCAGCCAGCCTCACTGCCTTCAGTCCTTCTTTTCTGCCCTGCTTTCACCTTCCCTTCCTGGGCTCAGTCTCAACTAGCTCAGCTTTTCGGTGGAGCAGACCAAGTAGTCCTTGAATGCTGCCCTGCAGCACACTGGGTGGCTGAGCCCTGCTCTGCTGTGGCCCCCCGGGGAGAGCACGGCCAGTCCTCAGCATTGAGCACACTGCCACCCCAGGCTGTGGCCAAGAGAGCCAGGACCCCCCTTGGCCCATCCAGGCCAGCACCGCCCACGCTGAAGGAGATAAGGGTAGGCCCGCATGTGCTGGAAGCATTCCAGTCTGGAATGAGTTGGGCCTTCTCTATATAGTTTGTTTTTTCTAGAAGCACCCAGAGAAGGCTTGAGATCCTGTACTGAAGAGGCCAGCTGTGGCATAGCAGGTGGAGAATCCCCTTGGGTCCCTGGATTGTCTATGCAGTCAGCAGTCGGTCTAGCTGTGGATAGCAGCCCAGTAGAGAGAGACTTGTACTCTGGGAGAGGCAGCGCCAAAGAAGGTGGCCTGTGTGGCCCGCAGAGGAGGTGAAGAGCCCAGGCTCGGCTGCTCATGTCCTACCTCGACTGGCCCGGGGCAAGTCCTTGAACCTCTCTCACTTGTCAGAGTTCTACTTGAAGAAACCTTGTGACCCAGGTGGAACTCCGCTGATACACAGGGCCTGCTACCTGTAGTTGCCCAGCGGTAGTGGCAGCTGGAACAGGTGTGTCTGAACACTTCTAGACAAAACGGGATGCAGCTCAAGAGCAGAGCAGGGACCGAAGTGTCAAGACCTGGATGGTCTCTCTTCACTTCTCACTTCTTTGCCATGAGTGTATCGTTAGACCAGACTGAGACCGATGAGGGACCATGGTTTCACGTGCTACACAAAGTCACAGGTTCCCTGGTGGCCCCTACACTATTCCAGAACTTGTTTAGCTTGAATTTGGAAGGAATGCAGTATGTTCTCGAAGCCAGACCATTCCAAGCATCTTTTCTCACAGTAATGTCAAGCAGCTCTTGACCAGGAAGTTTGGAGAGGTGACCCAGAATGGCCCGGTAGTGTCAAAACCCAGAACCCCACCCAAGGTTACATTAGGGAATACAGTGGGCCTCAGTGTCCCCCAGCCTGTGGCTCTTGTAATCCATTTCAGTGGCTGCCACAGTTGGTGGGTTGTAAAATAATAGTGACTCTGAGGGCTCACAGTCATCCAGCCCTCCTAACAGAAGCTGAGTATTATACACGCCCCTTCTCCTATGAGCCTATCAGCCCTTCTAAGAGGCTAGCCCTCTTCACACAAGTGAGCACAAGCCACTAGAGGTTGAGGCTCTTGTCCCAGATCACATGTAACTATTATAAGGGTAACCTGGCTGAAAGTTTAGCCATGCTAAAACCTGAGGGCCAGCAGCAAGTCATGGTCCGTGGCCCCGTGTGGGTGGGCTCAAGCTTTCTACCCAGGAGCCCTCTGCACACTGCAGATCTGGTGGTAAGCTCCCTTGGGAGAGCAGGGCTTGTGGAGACCCCCAGGGCACACTCACACTGCCAAAGTGGTTTACCATGAAACAGCCAGAGCCTCTATTCTGCCTCATGCATCACCTGTAAAATGCTCAGCAGAGTTCCAGTTCCCAGTGATCCATGTTGGATTTTCTGAACAAATGTTAGTTGGCACTGTCGCAACGCAAAGAAACAAACAGCTCTGAATTACAAACCAAGAAATGGCGTATGGAGGCTATTGGCAGAGTTAAGGGGCACATGAAAATCTGAGTTTGCAGTCACTTTACTGAACCTCCTTCTTCTTCTAAGCTTGTCTGTCACCTTTCCGAGGTCTCTATCTTTATCTCCAGGCATAGAGATTTGGATGGTTAATTGCCCTGGTGTTCATGGTAATTATACATGCAGATCCCAATGCACAGAGGTAAAAATATGACCTATGAAGTCCTTTTTGTTTTGTAATTTTTATTTTAAGCAAATAACCAAGACAGTACCTTATAGTGTTACTAATATGGTGCTCTATTCAACTCATGACAAATATCATTTTCTGCAATTTTCAGTATCAGTTTATTTAACTGACTCTAATTTTGAGCCTGAACTGCTCTGCCCAACCTCGCTTTTTGCTAGATCTAGTCTCCCTCCTGTGACGTAAGCCGTAAGCCTAGCGCACTGAGCCCCCGCCCCGCCCCAGCCAGAAGCCAGTGTTTAGGCTCTTGGTGCAAATGTGCTGATTCGGGAGAGCTGTGTCTGGTCTCTCCGTTTAGATGATGAGGTAACCGTGGGGAAGTTCTATGCCACTTTCCTGATACAGGACTACTTTAGGAAATTCAAGAAACGGAAAGAACAAGGACTGGTGGGAAAGTACCCTGCGAAGAACACCACAATTGCCCTACAGGTGAATTGTTGTTTTGTTGTTTTCTCTTTTCACTAACGATTTTACAAGCTTATTTGAAACACTAGAGAGCTGACAATTCATGGTTGAGCAGTACCACAAGGATTTTGTTTAAACTGAGATACTGCACACTCCCCAAAATGTGGACTAGCCATTTCTGGGCTACAAGGTAAGTGCCTCCTTCTTGCTTTCTCTGTTCTCTGCTGCGGCCAGTGGGACAGGGCCCCCAAGACAGCGATGGGGAGGCACAGCCCTGGGGGAGGGGAGCGAGCCTGCCCGTATACCTGTCTCCTCCAGGCTTCTCCCAATGCAGTGCTCTCTGGGCAGGCCCCCACCTTCCCCCAGCCCTGGGCTTGGGCTCTAGCTGCCCAGTACACAGCTTTACATCTGAACGCAAGTGCTTTGTTTTGTTTCTGTTTGTTTCTTACCCCACTGCTTGTTGGTTTTTGGTCCATTTCAGTAACATCCATCACCTCCTGGTATGTCTGCTGTGCATGTGCATATGCGTTTGTGCGTGCATGTGTGCGTGTGTGTGTGCCTGCGCGCCTGGGGTGTGTCTGTCTCTGTGTTGTCTCCTGATGGCCGTGAGGCTTGCTGTGCAAATGCTGTTCTCATACTCAGGCCAGCCTCTGGTCCTCTAAGCCAGCCCGGCCCCTCCCCGGCTCCTAGAGTGTGGATGTGGCTCTCAGGGACCTATGGTTCCAACCAGAGTGCATGAGGATATAGAATCCGAGGTGAGCCCAAAGCTCTGGGATGGGAAGCCGGTGTGCAGCGGAAAGGAGTCACGGTGGAGACCTGCCCACAGGGGCCAGGAAGGGGACTTTGTGAATGCTGGTGATGGAGAAAGCAAGGTGAAGAAGGAATGAGAAAAAGATGCTAAGAACTGGGGGAGGGGAACTGTAGAGGTTGGCAAGCTGTCAGAAACAGCTGACCAAATTAACCAAGAGCCCTGTCATCTCTACTACCCACTGTGCTTTTAAGTCTATTGTGAATAGAGTAAAAAATGTTTCCTTTTTCAATTCATTTACTCTAAAATTACTTTTATGTCCCTGTTATCAGCAGACCTTAAATTAGGCCTTATAAATATTGGTAAGGGTCAACGTGAAATAGTCCTGCACTTTTTTTTTCCTGGAGAAAATGCCCAGTATTGATTGTTTTGTGTTCAAAGTGATGGTCACTGCCAAAGTGAAGGCTTGTCTGTGATCTGGCTGAGAGAGAGAATATAAACATGAATGCTAATGAAATCGTGAATGAAGGAATGTGTGGTGCTCATATGTTGTGTTAGTAGACAACCTGGTGTGACAGTGACCTGTTGATTCATGATGGAACCTCTGTTCTACGCAAACAGCTTCAGGGCGGGGTGAATCAGTTAAATCTAACAGTAGACAATTTCTGATCTTTCTTTCCCTGATCACATCTCCTAAAGGTAGTGCAGTGAACCACAGGCTCAGTCAGATAGCTCACTGCTGTCTTAAGTTGTAGAATTTGTGAGCATAATTCTCACCTCTGGCCAAGCCAGTTTGCAAAAGCAATAGTAGCCCTTCTGACCACAATTTGCAAGTAGCCTTAGACAAAACAAAGTGACAAGTGTTTGTAAATGTGAACAGATCCCTCTCCCACACATTCTCCAGGGCAGTGTGGCCAAGTTGGGTGCAAGGAGAAGGGGTGATGTCATGTTTCTGATAGCTCTTCCTGAAAGTAGCCTTGGGCCTGGACGACTGAGCTGGCCAGGTCTCAATGCCCGGGCCCTTTGCATAGGTAATGCCTGCTGTTCTCAGATTCTTGTGGGCGGGGTTGGTGAAACTTGATGACTTTTCTGGAAGGGGAAACATACTCTTTCATGGGTGGCTGTGTTGTAGTTCACGATAATCAGGTTAGCTCTGGCAAGAGACCCTTCTGTTTCCCATGGAAGGTGCTGCGATGACCACCTCACACAGAGCTAAAGCTTTTCTGGATTCCCAAGACCTCCTAATTAGATGGCTTCAGTTCTTGCTCTGGTGATGGGGTCTTTTGATATTTTCAAATCTGAAAAGCAACACATAGCTAAGTAGTTATCATATTTCACAAAGGGGCTTCATGGAGTCTTCAAGTAGAAGGTTCAAAATGCTGTCAAAACTACATTTTTAAGTCATGGGTGACAAGAGTCTATTACATTGTGTCACAGTAATACTGAGGTTTGGATTTGTTTCCTCCTAAACATTTTCCATTTTGTTGTTTATAAAGAGTTCATTTCCTTGGTGAAATTAAAGTATTTTCAGTTAGGTGGTAATATCACATTTTATATGGTTCCGTTGGGAGCTGAGGCTATGGCTCTAAATTATGTTGAATGCACAGCCTAGAAAATTACGTTGTGTTCATAATTTTGACAGAGAAATTCTGAAAATGCATTTGATTCTGAAGCAAACATTAAAAGTAGAAAATTTTGTCTCCTTGAAGGATAATTTTAATTGCATTTTTGGCTTCCTCTGCTCTAGAAATGGCTTTACATGTGATTTACCACTCTGCTGTTAAGTAGCACGGGAGGCTCTTCCTTTGGCGTAGTGGAGTATTACGTGATGATATAGCAGTTAGGGAAATGGGGCCAAGTGGCGATGGGGGAACTGCACCAACACTGTCCCTAGGATAAGTACACAAGCCCTCAGGGGAGCACCAAAAGTGGGCGTGGCATATTGATAAGTGGGTTGAGTTGATTCTCCCTGTGCCAGGGGTGACACATGGCTTTGCTAATGGCCACTGGAGTGTGGGCATTATGGGGTGAGCGCAGAAGTCCAGACATAGACATGTGCGTGCTTGTGCTGCGTCGAGTGCCGTCTGCCTGAATAGCATCAGAACCGGTCAACTTTCTGGGCCTCACTCCCCCATGGAATGGTTTTCAAGGATGCAAGGATGCACTGTTGTTTTCAACCCTCTGGGCTCCATCTGGTCTCCCTGTGTTCAGACCAACTGCAGTGTCCCCTTCCGCGTGAAGGGGAACAGCTTGAGGAGCTCCTGGGTCCATGTGTGGGAAGGAGCTCGGCACCCGGTGTACTCTGGCCTCTGTGGTCTGAATGAGTGTGCAGTTTCCATCTGTTCATCCATCGCCATCATTAAAGCCAGCCTTCTCTCCAGCACCTCTACAGAGGGAACCAGAGAGAAGCTGCATCAGGCCTTTTATTTTCCTCACTCATCCCCTCCATGCCATGTTCACTTTAGTTTGACTCAGCATTTGCTCTTCACCCATTGTTGCCGCATTCGAGTGACCTACAAGTTTCCACAAGGAGCAAGGAAGTAAAGGAACAGAGCTCTGCGCCATGAGACGTGTTCCCTTCCCAGCAGCTAGCGATGCCCACCAGACCTTCTAGATGAGAACTCCTGTACAGCAGGCACACAAAAATTTATCCAGTATCTCAAAGAAAATAAAAGATCCCAAAGTGGGAAAAGTTTTGTTCATTTCTTTTTCTTTCCACATTCAAGGATTTTCTTTATGCAAAAGACACTTGGGTGGAATCTGAGGAGACACTGTCCCTCACTCATCTCAGATGGGAACCTGCCCATCTTAATGACAGAAAGACTTTAGAGGAATAGTCTCATCCCCCGCCCCCCCCAAACCTGTTGGGCTTAAAGAAGAGACTGTTATTTCCAGCTTGTAAAGAGTACGGTTGTTAATAATGTTAAAGTCTATATCCAAAGCCAACAAATGGTGACACAGGTGGTCAAGCGGAAAGGTGGGTGGACAAAGGTGCTTCTTCCCTGATGTGCCTTGGAGTGGCCATCTGAGAGAGGCTTGGTGCGTAAAGACGGGAAAATGGGATGTCCAACAGACATTTAATCTCTGGAGTACCAGACACCTGTTTTCTAAGTCACCACAGTCTGAGAAGTAGAAGACACATATTTTTTGTTTTGTTTTTTAAAGCATGATTCCATCTAGAGCCATAAAAAGGCTTTATTTTTTCTTTCTTTTTTAATCTAAGAGGAGAACAGATACTAACAGATGAGATTTTACTGGCTGATTCATTTGTTTCAGATGCTTGAACGGATGCTTTAGAATTTTCTGCCTGAGCTACAGCACCAAGCTCGTTAGTCGGAAGGCGTTTGTGGCTAATGCCTTGAAAGGGAAAAGTCTCAAATGGGCTTATTTCTACTGAAACAGCATTTCAGGAGAAATGCAGGAAAAAGCAAACCCAAGGCCCCAGAGAGACCCCTTCCAAGCAAAACAGTCCTCCAGAAGGTGGAAGCAGGGCCGTGGCTCACCTGTGGAGCCACTCATGGCCTTCTGTCGCGGACACTGCTCACGGTGGCTCTTTTTCATGAAAGGGAACGTGCAAGGCTTAACCATTTCCCTTCCAAGCAGAGACTCAGAGAAAGGGAAACAGAGAGAGAGCAAAGGAGGGGGCAGCCAACCCACAGAGAAATGAAATGAACACAACTTCCTGATGCTGGCCAGTAAAAAAAAAAAAAAAAAAAATTAAAATAATAAAAAAGATTAAGTAGACCTGCTTAAGGTGGGCAGCTGACTTGGCTCCAAAGTCCTGCATTTCTTGTTTGCCTCGACTCCCAAAGACTGGCAGGCCCCTGGGCGCTGAGCTGACAGAGTTCCTTTTATGTGGCAGTCAGTCCTGACCTCCTGACCATCCGGCTCCGCTCTCTGCAGTGGGGTCGGGCAGGACAGGAATCTCAGACACACCCATTTAAACTAACACATACACCCGCATGCCAAAGCCAACCCAGGCAGCACCTCAGCTTCCATCTTACGTGTCCACGGGCAGCACCACCACACCCAGACCTCATCATTGTCCGTCTTTAATCCGTGCTCAAAGCCAGTCCGGGCATGCCTCTTTGGAAGCAGTGTGGTCTAGTTTCAAGGACACTGGGAGTCAGGGAACCTGGGTTCTAATCCCAGCTCCAGCGTTTGGTTGCTGCGTGACCTTGGGCAAGACTCTTAACCTCTCTGTGCCTCAGTTTCCCCATCTGTAAAATGGGGATAATAATGTCGACCTACCTCACAGGGCTGTTGTGAGGAATAGCTAAGTGATTGTAAAGCACTTTGAACGTATAATTGCTTATTATTAAGACTACAACAATAATAATATCATATGCCTGTTTACTACCAGAACTTTAAGAAATTCCTGTTTTTCTTTGATCTCTGTTCTGTACTGTAGCGATCCATTGAGACAGTAAAACCTCCCCTTTTTCAGATGTCTGGAAATGCATAAAGATGTCAACAGAGGGAACTCTCCAGGCTGGGTTTCCACAGCTTGTGTACAGGAGAATTTTGTCTAAAAAGTTGCTTCGTGAGGGCCTCCCCTCTGGAATTCTCAGCCAGTTCCAAATGCTGGTTGAGTCTATACATCTGATGTAGAGCCCAAGATGTCCGAGGGAGCCAATTTGTGTTTTAAAGTCAATACAGTATTCAAAAATAACCTTCCTGCAAAAGCTCGATGTGTCTGAAGCGAATAGAGAAAAGAAGGCTTCTCAGCCGCTTTTGCTGCCCTGGCCTCTGGGGCCTGGCGGCTGCATGTGTGCAAAAGGTGGAGAGAAGGTGGAGGAGGTGGGAAACCAAGACCAGGCAGAGTGGGCAGCCATGTCACCGGTAGAAGTGGAGGTCCGGCAGGTGCATCCTACACTTGACTGACAGACTCCTTCCCAGCCTTGAGGTCTGTTCCTGTGATATCTTGTGTGCTGTGACCTTAGCCCTTTGGCCCCTGGGGCTCATGATCTCACATGGTCTGACCTGTCTGGACTTAAGTGGACTCCCTGGCCTCACTATGGAAATGGGCTCAGCCCCTACTCTACTCCCGCATATGCAGACTTCAGTGCATCTAGGAGCTCGCAGCAGGTTTTATGAATTCGCACAGCAGAGTCCATGAGGCCTGAGACCAGGTTGGACTTCTTCACACATCACCATGGTTAGTGATATGGGGATAGGGCTGAAATCTGGCCAGAAAACTCCAGTATGATTGGAACCTTTGTGGGGGTGCCGAGTCTGCACCTGCTAGTTAATAGCTGTGGCCCCTCAGCACCTTGAGTCTCCCAGCCCCTTTCTAGACCCTGCTATAAGCCAGCAACTAAAGGACTAATAACTGGCTCAGTGGGGGCCTTCTGGACCCTGCTGTGCTCTGCAGTCCCGCTTTGCTCTGATTGGGTAGTGCTTGAGATGCAGCAGTCATTAAGAATTTTATTAGTCATTCCTGAGAAGGGAGCTAGTCAGCCTGTGGGCACAGGCGAGAAGCTAGCCCCCCACCAGACAAAGGATCCCTCTTGGTCTCATTTGCCTTGATGTCAAGTGTATTAAACCCTAATGGACAGACAGTATGTCCTCACCCCACTGTCTGTGTCGCCTGTCTCAGAGGGTTAGTGTAACCAGCTGTCTTCTAGATCTAAGCCTCTGTTTGCCAGATACCTCAGCAGGATAGCCCCAAGCAGGTCACATGGCTGGTGTTTCCAAATGCCTTTCTCCACTGTCCTTCCAAAGAGTTAAAAACTGCAAAATGATAACTTCCTAAATGGGACTTGAAGAATGGTTCCAATGAAACAAAAGAATCTTGCCCCATGGGGGCCTGGCTGTGTTTGCTGCATAACGGCACTGGCTGTGGTCTGTAGCCAAGGCCAGTTCCTGAAAGAAAGCCAGAATTGTGGGGGGCCCCGCTAGCCTTGACTCATGTGGGAAATAAGGCTTCCCTGAAACTCGGTTTACAGTCAGACTGCAGCCACCTCTGTCATTTCTCCTAAAATCCTGGGGGAAGAGTATAGCTTTAAATGTAGGCAGTTGTAGGAGACAACCCAAGTTCATTATCCTAGAATCTTTGTAGACTCACTCAGCAAACTTGGTACCCAACCCCATGGTGCTAACACTAAAACTCTGAGCTCTGGGATGGAAGACAGGACACAGGCCAGTACCCGTGTGGGGAGCGGAGGTAAGGCTGGGCCTCTGGCTCTTACATAGCTTACACTGCAGTGTGCTCAAATAAAAATTAAATCCACAGGATTATTCAATACTGGGTTCTAGACACTTTCTGAAAAGCAGGTATTCTCCATCTGGGAATAGTAATTATTATTTTCAAAAGTCTTCGAGAGATAAGAAAAATTACTGAAAAGGAGTTACAGCAAGTTGTATTATGTAGTAGCAAAAGGTCTTAATTATTGTAGCATGTTATTGAATAGTACCCACCTAGTACCCCTCATTAGGCCGCATGGGTCACGATTCCGTTATCTATGGGAAGGAGCTTGCTACCACTTACTCATGGCTCCTAGGTTGGGAAGGGACCTGTGCAAACCTGTTCTCCTTGGCAGGTGGTAGATGTAAAAGAGATGGCTAAATAAGAAAGCATGTCATTCTAAGGCACACTGACCGCTATCTGTTAAGAAGGGTCAAAGGCTAGCTCAGAGAAGCTCTGGGAAGGACATTTTTTCCCAAAGTGGAGAAAAGTTCAGTGAAATAACAGGAATCCTAGAATGGGTGAAGAGGCAGGCTGTTGCCTAGGGGGAAAAATGGTATTATTACCTGTCTGAGGACAGGTTATCAGCAATTCTCAAAGCCTGTGGCCTCAGGATCCTTTTGTGCTCTTAAAAATTAATGAGGAGCAAAAAAAAAAATTAATGAGGAGCCTTGTGTTTCAATATTTAGTGCATTAGAAATTAAAAGTGAGAAAATTTGAAAACAGAACATGCAAGCACAAAGATGCCAGAGTGATGACATCATCACGGGTCAGGTAACCTTTGAGAAACTTCCTGTGCTCTCAGGAGAGAAAGAGAGGTCAAGGCAGAGAACATCCTAGTGCCAGGATGCAGATTACAGTGACGTCATGGACTCCTGATGGCATCTTGTGGAGCCCCGGGGTCGCTGGAGCACACTTTGAGAACTGCTACTGTAGGGAAGTGATCCCGAGTCCCCTAAAGGAAAAGGGTACTCGAGCCTTTTTGTGATCTTCCTGGTTAAAGAGTCTCTTGTGTTATCACCGTCCCTAACTCAAACCCTTCTCTCCCTCTCAGGCCCCTTCCCAAAACCAACTCATTCACCTGGACACAGAGCTGCCTGTACCCCCAGTGTGCAGCTAAGTTCAGACTGAGGGTTATACCACACATGGCCACGTCTCACTGCCTGTGCTGATCGGGAGGAACAATGGTCTGAATGAGTGCACGATAGACCGTACTTTTCAAGATCGCAGCTCCTCAGTCGCACAACTGAGACAAGGATGTGTGCCGTGCATAAAATCAGTTTTCGTGACACCTTGTGATCAATCATTTGTCATCTCCATGTTGACGTAGTGATACAAGAGCTCTGTTAAGCTAGTTAAAGGAGGTTAACCTTGATCGAGTAGCACCCATGGTCATGTAGGAAGTGGTCACAAGTGAGTGTTCGATTGAGACTTGTTCACAGCACTCTTTTCCATTGACCCAATGGCTTTGTCTGGGTGGCGGTCAAGGTGAGGCCAGTGTGGTATTATGGACACCTCGCTGAGCCTTTGCTATTCTGGGTAGGTCACTTAACCATGGGACTAATGTGGGCAGCCCACCCCTTCCCCAGAACGTAGCAGAATAAAGTGTGTGAGATTACAATGACAGGTGCAAAGATGAATCAGTATAGCAGTCGTGCTTTGCAGCTTCTGCTGAGCCTAAATTTTAAGTAATTCTCTGTTATCAGGAAGCTGACAATACTTTCTTCAATTCTGGTGTTAAAACTATAACTGACCGAAAAAACTACAAAGGACCTAAAACCAATAGCTCTGTCAGATCATTTTCAGGGAAATGTCACAGATCAAAATTTTAGGTAATTTTTAAAAATATTTCCTTTATTTTTCAAAGTAATGGTGACAAACGTGATGGTAACAACACTCAGCTGCCTGAGTGCAACCCCACGCGTAAGTTACGGGGGTAATGTTACAACTGACTTTTCCATGAGGGTTGGAATCACCATGGGTGACTCACAGAGCGTCGTGCTTATGATTCCAAGCCTTTATATAACTCAAGGGCTGTTCATCATGGACACAAAGGCCACACCATCGCATTTTCCCTGGAGGAAAACAATGAAAAATGAAGGGGTGTGCCCCTGCGTGATGTGTGTGCATTGAATGTGTGTGTGGAGGAGGCGGGGAACAGCAAGTATATTCTATAAGAATTTAATCAGCAGCAGTTCTTTCTTCTAAGGGAGCTAGTTTGAAATCATCCAGCTGATTGGATAGGGGCCAAATCCTGCGGAAGGGTGAACTAGAACTTGCCGGAGCAGGACCAGCCCTGGCTGAATGAAACCTGCCTGTGATGGAGAACAGGCTCCGCCAGGCGAGGGCTCTTGGGCTGGAGTCTGAAAGACTGGCACTGGCTTCTGCAGACACACATCTCTTATCTCCACGGTTACAGTGTAGGTTCCGAAGGAGTTTGATGAGCTTGCTGTAGTTCTGAGAGCTGACAGATGACCGGTGTGTCTGATGGAGCTAACTTCGGGAGACGGGCAGTGCAGGTCTTACAAATGCACCTAGGCAGGAAAAACGTAGCCCTAAACGTGGGCAAGAGGAAGCAAGGTAAATGGATGTTCATTTTTGATGGTAAAATATCATAATTTTATGCTATTGCTTCAGAAATATTTAAAGAGATTTTACAGTTTGGGGGTTTTGTTGTGACTTAATCATTTAGTAGAGTAAATATCTATAAAATTCCAATTAAATAAATGGTGTCTAAAATTTAAAGCAGCAGTCAACAGGCAAAGCGCCATTTCTTTTTCTAAAAAAATTGATGATAATATCTAGCGTTTAAAAACCAATCAAAACTAGGCTTGATTCTGTTTAATATTTTATATGATTGGACATCTTAAATCAATAATGTTTATATTTGATAGCAATTCTGTGTTAATTCTAAACCTTAATTCTACTATGATGTTAACGGAATGACTTTATATGGCTTTGTGTTGGTTTAAGTGCTGTGACCACATTTCAAATTAAAATAGTATTTTGCTCATAGAAGTAGACACAGATATGAAATATGGAAGAATACATTATTTTACTAACTGTACAGTGTTTATTTCGAGAAAAAAAACGTTCTTTTTTAGATCTGTAAAAAAAAAGTTTTTTTCAAGGATTTAAGATAGTTTTTGGAATATTTGGGGATTGGAACTTGTGCCTATGGAGTTTTTGGAGCAGCCTAAGCTACCTTTTAGCTCAATATGTGTGCTAGAAGAATTTCATTATCCTGTTTTGTGATATGTAATAAATTCAGGGTGCTGTACTTAAGCTTTGTTTCAATTCAAGTCTGGGAACATCTGTTTTGCTCATTCCCAACCCTGGCAGACACTCCCACCTTTAGCCCTTCCACGTTTCTAGTCCCTCCCCAGATCCCGTGTGGAAGAGTGAACTCAGTCCCTGACTCTCGGGTGTATTTCTCTCCCTGCGTGCAGCAAGCGAAATGTAATCATGGTTTTTAAGCCTCTGCTTTCAGGTCTGGGAAGAGTGATGCTTTCTCTCCTCCTTTGATGTCTCTTTAATAAATATGTTGTCATTATTTGTCTTTGGAAATGGCCCTTTGGGCCACCTCTCAATTTTCTCTATGATTTATGTTGCAAACAAACTCTCTGTCCTGTGTCTGTTCACTGCACTCTCCTACTCTGTGTGTCATTGATGATGTGTTGGAAACAGTTTCTGTTTTTATTATGCAATTATGTTATATGTGTATTTCAGTGAAATGTCAACCCGTCAACAGAGGATGATGTTAAAAATTATCCAAATAAATAGTTTTCTATTTCTTTTAATCAGACCTAGTCCAATCAGTTGAATGACAGTGAACAGGATTATCTGTTGTTATTTAAACTCAATGTACTTGGCCCATGCTACCTTGTAACATGGATTATTATACATTATTTAACAGGGGGTATTGACTTAGTGTATTGTCACCCGTGTTTATTTTGTGGGGACAGCACCAGGTGTCTGAAACCTGGTCTCTTGTTTGGGAGCCTCAGATATGCAACAACCCTTTCTCACCAGTAATCCAGAATCAGCCTTGAGCCCTGGCTTATCTCCCCTTGATAACTATGCCCTAGAAAATGCTGAATGAATGAGTTGTAGGCTGATTAATACTACTGGCTCAGCCTTTCACCTGTAGCTCCGCTATGTAGGAGCTTTCACCTACTTGGCATTAGATTTGCCTTCTTGATGTTTCCATGAGAATGGCAAGTGGGTCCCCCTCCAAGCCAGATAATTCCCTGGGTTCACATGTGCTGGACTTGGGGATCCTGAGAGAGGGAAAGTGTGTGTGTGGGAATGCATGTACATGTGCACATGTGTGCATGTGTGTACACGTATGTGTGTGCATGTGCATCTTGTGCTTGTGATTAGAGGGGCAGGAGAGGAAGTGACAGCCTCACCGACATGCCACGGACTGTTCTGGGTTTGGCCCTGGGACATGTATGTCTTTCCCCTGTAAGCCCACAGCATTCCTAGGGAGGAACCTGGGAGCTTTGAATCTGGGTGGCTCTCTCTCCCCCCACAGTTATTTCCATTTTACGAAATGGAGAGCCCTGCCGATACTTTATTCAAAGCCTGGTTCAAAGCAGAGTCAGGCTGGTGTGCCACCTTTCACAGGCTCATCTCATAGGCTGGGTGCTACTATGGAGGAGGCTATTTTCAAAAGAGCCTATTGGGAATTTTTTGTACAACTTTATATTCTAAGTTAATGCCACCACGACTGGCACCTGCAGAAGACCAGTCTGAGCATGTCTACACCATTGGGCCCAGCCCTGCTGGATCTGGCCACCAGCCCCTCCCTAGCCTTGACCACTGCTGAGTGTGTCCACGTGTGGTCATCATGCTCTGTCTATGCCCCATGCCTATCTGCTGCTGGGGATTGTGGAGGAAGGACAGGGAAGTGGTCCCTTCCCCTGACAATCCATGCTTGGCCCCGTCCTCTGTAGACCGTCCTGACATTGGAGCGTTAGCTGCAGGCAGAGACCTGGACCCCAGCTGTCAGTGGCTGCTTAGTTCGCAGAGTGGCTGGCAACAAATGAAGGTCTGCCACTGGGTACACATTGGTGGTTTTAGACCAGGGGCCGGGAGAAAGTGCCTCCTTCAGATGTAAGTCGTTTTGTGGAAAAGGATAAATTAGCTCTCCTGTCCCTATTTGTCTTTGAATCAGTATGCAATTTTTCTTCACATTGATGGTCAAAACATCAAAATTTCCTCAGAGCCAGTGACTATACCTTCCCTGTATGTGATCCATAAACATCCCAAATGTTTCCCTAAAGAAGTTGGGAACAATAGAAAAAGGCTTCTCCTAGGCCCTGTCCCAGTAGAAGCCTGGACCCAGGACAAGGAAGGCCAACTGTGAGGGCCTTGGGAGAAGGCAGAGGATGGAGGGGCCTGGGGCATCGGCTGGTGGGTCTTACATGGCCTCCCGACTGGTGAGCCCCTTTCAATGTGTTGTGGCCTTCAAGAGGATGACCTGACTATTGACCGAGCACAGGCTACAGGCCAGGGTCCACAATGGCCACAGAGGCTGGCACTGCCCGACGGCCCAGGTCTGTGTGCATGTCAGCCCATTCTGTCATGTCTGAGTGTGCCGGTGGTTGCAGCGTGTTGTGTCATTCCCTTGTTCCCATGGCTTTTCGGCAGAACCAGTGCTTGGCCTGCGTGGCCTCTGGCACTCGTACCTAGGCTTTCCCTTTCTGGACACAGCCTGCGAGGCCTTGCCCCTCTCCCCATAGAGCAGCCCGGCTGTGCTCCCTGCCCTGTCATGGGCTCAGCAGATGGCGCTCTGCAGGACCTCCTTCTGTAGACTGTCATTTAGACATGGCGTGGGCTCTTGACCATGACAGTCCTATTATAGGGGGTCTTCAGATTACGACACAGTTCGGTTCTTACGATAGTGACATAACCCAAATTTTGGTGTTAAGTCGAAACACACCCTAGCCTAAGTCACTTACCCATCCTAACAGTTGGAAAATGATAATCTAGAACAGAAAACCACAGACATGCCATATTACTGCGTGTTCTTCTGCCGCGTGCAACCAGACTAGTTTGCCCATGTAGTCCATAAGTATGGTGCTAGCGGCATAAGCTGAAACACTTACGTCTCAATTTTTTAAAGTTTTTATGGGAGTGAGTCTCATAAACTCAAAATGTTGTATGTTGAGACTTTAGTAACCCGCGGACCCCCTGTACTCATCACCAGGCACTATTCCCTGCAAGTGTGGGTGTTTGAAAAGGAGTTTCCTAAGTTGAGGGCCTCAAGCATCACAGGCTAGGGCCATCTTGAACCCCTGACCGCACCCCACAGCCTCGAAGATGCAGGGACTCCTCCAGTTACACTCAGACAGTGGTCAGTTTCCCAGGCCGTCCTTTGGAGAAACCTACCCCCTACCCCCAGCTGAATCAGGCAGGAGCAAAGCCAAGACCCGGGCCAGGCCCAGGGCACCCGTGCTGCCTAATCCGTTTTGCCATTTTCATCGATCTAGGCGGGGTTAAGGACACTGCATGACATTGGGCCAGAGATCCGGCGTGCTATATCATGTGATCTGCAAGATGATGAGCCCGAGGACACAAAAGGAGAAGAAGAAGAAGATGGATTCAAAGTAATTATTCCACGCACAGCTACACACTGGCCACTTGGAAGTAGTGGGGCACAGTTCCAGTCTGGGCAGTTAATGAGCCACAAGAGAGCCCGGAGAATGCAAACCAGCCCCAGAGCACAGGGGGCTTGCAGACCATGCCCTGTCCCCAGCAGACCTCCCCATTCCCCAGCACCTCCTCTAGGGCCGGGCCTGTCCTTCCTGTGCTTGCTCCTCTGTCCACATGGGCAGCTTCCAAGGAGCCTGGCCGCAGCCACTGGCCGGTGTGGACAGGCATCCTGGGTGCTTCTGGCAGCTGCTTGCCTACACTGCTGCCTTCTTTCCTGGGACAGTTCTTTGAGCTGCCAGCCAGCCTTCAGCCTCAGCCCCACAGCCCAGGGAGCTTGCCTAGTACCCATCCTCAACTGCTGGGCCTGCCAGCCAGCCCTGCTCATCTCGGAGCAACTGGAAGAGCACCCTCGAGTGATAGCCGAGAGCTTGCTCCCCGGGTCAGAAATTGGTAACCTTCCTCCTTTCAGGAGGACCAGCTGTCATGTAGATACATGCACCTTGATCATTGAGGCCCTCAGATTGTTCTCCAGGGATCCTCCGGAGCTTACCTAGAATTTGTTTTTCATGTAGAAAAAATTACCTAACATAGCTAGCCTGCATCAAATACTTGTTAAATTACCTGGTGTTGTCTCCCATTATTTTGCAGAGAAATGGTGCCCTGCTTGGAAACCATGTCAATCATGTTAATAGTGATAGGAGAGATTCCCTTCAGCAGACCAATACCACCCACCGTCCCCTGCATGTCCAAAGGCCTTCAATTCCACCTGCAAGTGATACTGAGAAACCGCTGTTTCCTCCAGCAGGAAATTCGGTGTGTCATAACCATCATAACCATAATTCCATAGGAAAGCAAGTTCCCAGCTCAACAAATGCCAATCTTAATAATGCCAATATGTCCAAAGCTGCCCCTGGAAAGCGGCCCAGCAATGGGAACCTTGAGCATGTGTCTGAAAATGGGCATCATTCTTCCCACAAGCATGACCATGAGTCTCAAAGAAGGTCCAGTATTAAAAGGTAACCTTTGAAATTTGTTTTCACTTGATAATGTTGTGTCTGCCCCCCACCCCACCCCGTGCTCTGGCCATGCAGGAGATTCCCAGCGGGCATTTGCAGTTGAACCTGTGAGTGTCGTGAGGTCAGGGCGTCTTCAGGCCCTAGCCACCTGATAACCCTGAAGGATAAAGGGCCACCAGCCATTTGGTAGCCTGCTGTATGAGATATGCCTTAAAATGGCAACAGGTGCAAACTCTACCCTCCCTGATTGTGCCAAACTACTTTGGGACGGGTTGGCAAGCCTCTTGTGTGAAGGGCTAGATGGCAGCTCTGAGGCTGTGAGCCCCGGACAATCTTGCAGCTGCTCACCTCTGCTGCAGCGGCGAGAAGGCAGCCTCAGTGCGGCACATGCACGGGTGTGGCTGTGTCTAATAAACTTTATTTTTGGACATTGAGATGTGAACTTCATATAGTCACAGGTGATAAAATATTTTTCTTCCTTTGGTGTTTCTCAGTCCTTTAATAATGCAAAGCCACTCCTAGTTCATGGGCCACACCGAAACAGGTGGCAGCTCGTGTTTGTCCTGTGACCCATACACAGTGTGCCAACCCCACTCTGGCTAGTAGCCTGGTAACTGCATTTTAAGTTCTGTTGGAAATGAATAACTTTTATCTTCTCCCTCCCTCGCTTATCATGCCATTCCTGGATAGAACCCGCTATTATGAAACTTACATTAGGTATGTGCTCACTGCCTGTGTTTGTATGTTAAATACTTACTATGTTATAAGTGTGACCAGTTGGTCTCTCTGAATGCCGAGAGATGAGAAATTCCTTTGAGCCAACTACAATATTATAGCTCAGGGCTATAGACTCGGGTCAGAGGTAGTGGCTTCTTTCTGCATAGACAGTTACCACCCAGGACTGACATTCACATGCCAGGTGCCCATGGACTAGCCCCTGTAGACCTCAGGACAGCATAGGAGAGCCTGCTGTGCACCAGTGCCTGGGCCTGTGATGATGGGAGTGGCTGCTGCTTTCTGGGGAGCACCTCTCGTGGGGTCTTGGTAAAAGCAGGACCCCAGCCACCTGAAGACCAGGGGCAGGCCCTCTTCTTTCCCTCCCATGCTGCCCTCAATGCATGCAGTGTATCCTCCATGTTCACTGAACTGGATGGAATGGCACACAGGATGGTTGTTTTGTTGGCGATGGGGAGCATAGGTCTGCCAATTTAATGACATCAAATGAGCTCTTAAGCTGGAGGAGGTCAGGGAGAGAATAAAGAATGTGGAGGAAGCACAGTCCTCTCTCTGGAAAGAAGTAATGTCACAGCACCTAGCTTGTTTTCCTGAGGACCCAGTCCAGGACAGCCAGGCTTCGGGGAGGCGTTACGACAGTCCTGGGGCAGGGAGCAGTCTTGGAAAACTTGGCAGATGTCATGCATGAGAGTACCTATCCCCTGCGACATAGTATCCAAAACTCCTGTCACCCTTCCTGGGTTGGAGGTGGTGGGAAGTTGGTAGTCAGGGAGTTCCTTTCTTCCAGGCTCTGATGTCACATGGGGTTCAGGTAGGAAGGAGCAGGAATCAGAGTAGATGCCTGGGAGCTAGTCTTTTCCCCAGGATTGCTGATCGCTGCAGGTCTCTGGGTCCATTTTCTTGCTCTGTTCCCCAAATTACATCTACTCCTTTGGCCCCAAGGCCCCTGGACATAGTGGTCTGGAACTATCATTATGCAGGGTACAGAGAGAGAAGCCTCTCCTGATGCATGTATGTACATATGTACACAGACACACACACACCACCATCACCACCACCATCCCCACTGTTGCCAGAGGCCTTAACAGTCCTGTGCTGCTTCAAGCAGGTGCACAGGCAGGAAGCCAGCTGCACACTGAGCTGGATGCTGGCCGTATGGCGAGGTGCGACTGCAGGAGGCATCTGCTGCCTGCACAGGTGCTCATGTCCTCTCTCCCAACTGCAGGTCTGACTCAGGAGATGAGCAGTTCCCAACTATTTGCCGGGAAGACCCAGAGATACATGGCTACTTCAGGGAGCCCCATTGCTTGGGGGAGCCAGAGTATTTCAGTGGCGAGGAAGACTATGAGGACAGCAGCTCGCCGACCTCCAGCAGGTGAGGAGCCCGAGCTCTGGGGTTTGGGCTGACATTAGGAGGCCAGGCTGTTGCCTGTGCTTTGTGCTCTGCCTGTTTTTGAAGCCACGGGCCACCTGCAGCAGCACTCAGGACTGGCCGGGGAAGCCAACCAGAAACGCAGACTCCAGGCCAGAGGAAAAGTCTGAGCAGAAGGAACAGGACCAGATAACAGGGTGGAGACAGTCTTTTTGGGCTGTTGACTCATTTCCACCAGGCTCCTGAGAAGCCTTTCAGTAAAGGCCCAGAGTGAGAGCTGGGCCTGCTTCCCCGAGGACTAGCTTGTTTCCATCGCTTCCTTGTCTTCTGAGAGGTCTGTTTTTATATTGTTAACGCTGAGCACTCAGAGCTGGGCTCTGTCTGCACAGCAGCTCGGCCAGCCATAGCCTGGGCAGGTCTCAGTGAACCACACCTATCTCCACGCTCCTCAAGGGGTCTCTCCTGGAGATGGGGGACAAGAGGTCAGAGTGGCACCTCTGTTGAGGACAGAAGCTCTCCAGGCTTCTGTCCTCAAGAAAGAATGTTTGAGGTTAAAAGGGACACTTTGCTTTAGGAGACACAGTGGGTAGTACTGGGGGACAGAGGCCACCTGCCATCCTCTTCTGTGTAAATTACATCTCCCCATGACCAGGTGGTCCACTGAAGTGGACGTGGACTGCTTTGGGGTCTCTTCTGGTATCTGAGCTGTGAATCATTGTTGGTCACTGCCAGCCCTTCACTCACCCTGTCCTTCGCCAGTTCCTTCCGCTTTACTTCCAGAACCATCGGTTCTGACCAAATGGATTCTGATAGTCCTTCTTCAGAGTCATTGCACGTGCCATGCCCACCACTTGGACTCCTGTCCCACCTCCCTGGCCTGGTTCCACCATCTCCTGAAGACCTACTGCAGGGCTTTGCTTCTCATGCCCTGAATGACATGGAAGTACCCAGCCCCCAGAACTCCTGGAGCCCGCCCTGGCCCCTCTCTTCCAGTGCTGACCTTTCCCAGCTGTGGTAGGCGTCTCTGTGCCTGTGGTCTTTGCTGAGCTCCTGGAGGGCAGGGGCCGTGCTTCATGCCTCTCCATGTCCCTGGTTCTCAGCCCAGCAGCTGACCGAGGGCAAGCACCCAGGAGAAGGGCTCTCAAGGAGGACGTGAGCGGGTGACAGTCAAGCTGGCAGGAAACTTGCAATCCACTTCTGACCTGGGTCTGAGGCTGCCCCAGTTTGGGAAAACCACTAACACCCCATTCATCACAGGCCTGCTGTCCTGAACCTTCCAGGAGCAGCCCTCGCTCTCCATCTAGAATTTTCCATGAAACTGAGGACTACCTTGTTTTCAGTCCTACTGTGCCCAAGGAGGTGGAGAGAGGACGACAGAGGTGGACTTATCTGATGGAAAGGGCTTGTTACCTAGGAGTTCACATGCCCCTTACTCTCCCTTTTGGCCTTTTGGACCATCAGGCAAAACTACAGCTACTACAACCGATATCCAGGCAGCAACTTGGACTTCGAGCGGCCCCGGGGCTACCATCACCCCCAAGGCTTCTTGGATGATGATGATTCGCCCATTTGCTATGATTCCTGGAGATCTCCAAGGAGACGCCTACTACCTCCCACCCCACCACGTGAGACCAAATTTTTTGTTTGGGGTGAAGCCCCCGGAGAGCAGTGTGCTGCTCCTGCCAGCCCTGGGGCGGGGGGTGGCGTGGGAGGGGTGATGGATGTGGTCCTGCCATGCCGGGGACCTTAGTCCTCAAGGCCAGCCCCTTGGTTGGAGATCCTATTGGCTTTCCTTTCTTTCTCATCTACATTCCATGTGTCTGGACTCTGTCTGAGAGCGAGGAAGCGTGCGGCCCTAATGCCGCCTAGCATGGAGTATCTGATAAGGGCTAAATGTGCAAGCTTTTATTGCCTTGGAGCCTGGGATCCATCCTGAGAGGTGGGCAAGACATGTACTTTGCTATTGTCAGGCCCACTCTGGGGATCAGCGTATCTACCCTCAGGGCAGGAGCTAGACTTAGCCCACGTCTGTTTTACCAAGGCCCACACCTCTGAGCATGGGTGCCTGGGGGTTCTTGGTGATACCAGGTGTCTCCTCTCTCACCTCTCTACCCTCCTCTCTGTCTTTGCCTCTGGTCTGCCAATGCCCTCTACTCAGGGGGCAGGTTTGGGCCTTGATAGTGATCTCTAAGGTAGGCCTTGCCATCCTGCTGAGCAGGGGCAGGGGCTGGCTGCTCCCCCTGGTTACCCTGTGCAGATGGCGTAACTGGCACTGCCGGGAAATCTGGGTCGTTCCCAGTGAGGAACTTGGGCTCGGGAAAGAGATGCAGCAATGGCCCCACCAGCTCCTGGCTAGGCAGTTTGATTTGGGGCATGTGGGCATTTGGATGATAGTTAAAGAATATGTACTTCTGGTGTTTCTAAGGAATGAAGCATATTTTTGATCAGGACATTAATCAGTAATAAAAAAAAATAGCTAAGACACATTGGCTCCCAGTCTGCTGGCTACGTGCACAGTAACGATTGTGGCTGGGTGGCACCAGGGCTCTCTGTCTCTGTCCAGCTGTCACAGCCCTGCTGGCGAGTGTACTCAGACTTGTTTCCATGGTGAATATTTGATTTCACAGCCCCAAACACACGAAGCATTTCTGGTCTCCATAAATTTTGATGACACACATGCAGGTAAGGCTGGGTAGAGGCCCCTTGCCCATACAATGGTGGCCACATTAATGCCCGCCATGCACAGGTGCTGCCTCTGGGAAGTGAAGAACCTGAGTGGACAAGAGCAGCTGCCCTCTCTATTTGTAATAACAAATAAATAAAATGTATTTAATTTGCTTTCCTGCCTGGAGGTTCATACCTTGGCCAGGGAGAGCATGGAATTCCTCAGCCTGTGTTCTCAGCTTCAGAAAGATAACTTCCTCCAGCAGAGATGGTTGTGACCAAATGAGATGATGGGTATATGTGGACTCATTTTCAAAACTGAGAAGCACTATCCAAAAGAGAGGGGCAGTGGTTTTCCTTTCGTGGCTCTGAGCCTGAGGACCCCACTATCCGATCCTAGGAGGGTCCTAGAGGCTGTGCTCCCAAAGGAGGCCTGTCCCCCTTAGAACTCTGTTAAATTCAGCCCCTGGGTGGTGCATGCAGTGTAGGCTGTCTGAGGAGGACAGCAGCCACTGACTCAACTCAGGAGGTGCCTGCATGCCCCACAGTGTGTCGAGCCTGCGAGACCAGGAGTATTGTCTTGTTCCTCCCCTGGGCCAGCGGCCAGCATTGTCTCCATGTACTGCTGGAGCAGAGCACTCACAGGACCAGTTCCTGCAGCTTTCTGAGCAGCCCTAGGATGCCTGGGCTGCCTCTCCAGGCTGGTGCCTGCAGTTCCCAATCCAGGCATTTAGGGGTGTGGAGTTTTAGGCTGCCCTGTGAGCTAAAGCAGAGGTCAGGAAAGGCACTGTTGAGCTGGCTTGGCCACACTGTCTTGCAGACTACCAGTAGGGCTCCTGAATTGCCTCCTTTTCCCCATGGAGGTGTTCCCAGGGGTTGGCCTCTGGCCTGTGTCTGGGGACCCGGACTCCAGGTGGGTCTCCCGAGCCTGGGGTCCAGTGAAGCTGCAAGCTCTGCACCTCTTGTCGTCGCTCAACCTGTGTATAAGCCTCTATTCGAACTGGCTGCGACCAGGGCAACTGCGTTCCTTAAAGTTAGAGGTGTTCCTGTCTGTCTGTCTTCAGTGCAAGAGAAGCGGGGTCTTCCCCAACGAAGAGGTTTCTTATTGAGCTGATAGGGCACTTCGCAAGTCACTTCCCTTAAGGCCAAGATACAGACCCAGGAGCACCCGAGAGATACCCCGGGTCCCAGGGACACTTGGGAGGGTTGGGAGGCGAGAACGGGATGGCCAGCCAGTGTCTGTGGGAGTCTAGAGTGAGGTTGTGCTCTTGCCTTAGCACGTGGGGCAGGGGCTTCACGTCACAACAGCCGCCCTCTGGCTGACTTCAGCTCCACCCTTGAGAACAGGCGTGGCATTTACAAGAACTCTACTAGCACTTTTTAAAAACATCCCTCACTTGGGCTTTATTTCTCATCCTCCTTCCAAAAGTTCTGAGACCTCACTACCTAATGCCCCTTCTGGATGAACCACATTCTTCCTCCTGGGCTACCTGCTGGCTGCTTGGTTGGCCACCGTGATTGCCGGAGCCCGGGGTCTGCCAGAGAGCTGGTTCCACAACAGCTCGTGTGCTTTGCCTTCTCAGCCCACCGGAGGTCCTCCTTCAACTTCGAGTGCCTGCGCCGGCAGAGCAGCCAGGAGGAGGTTCCCCCTTCCCCGGCCTTCCCCCATCGCACGGCCCTGCCTCTGCACCTGATGCAGCAACAGGTGAGCCGGCCCACCTGGCCTTGCCCCCATGGTCCAAAGGGCACCTTGTGTGGGACCCACCCTCAAGACACCTTTCCCCTTGGCTGCCAGCATGGGGGTGGGGAGAACCTTCACACACACTGGGGTTCCATTGTGAAAGAAGCCGCAAATAGATCCTATGATGAAGCCCATTGTGTGGAAGAGCAAACATCAGAGGGTAGGTGCATGCCCAAGCTCACACCGGAGGTGAGTGACCAAGTTGGCATTCGAACCCAAGGCTGCCAGTTGCCAAAGCTGGGCTCTCAGCTGGGGCGCACATGGCCCCCAAGTATCTCCTCAGCACTGAAGACGGCCTAGGGCAATCCATGACCTTGGGAGTGGTGGCCACTTGACTGACCCTGAACAATCAGCACTGTACCTTATTTTCTCTGAGAGGTTGTTCCTTCATTTATGGAGCCCTTTGTGGGCAGGGCCCTGTGGTCATGGGGGTGGGTGAGCCCCTGACACTGCCTTGCAAGGGGACTAAGTCCAGGGAGAAGGACCTGTCCAGAGTGAGGGCAGATAGACAGGAGGGAGCGCGGGCCAGAGCCCACTCAGCAGGGCTTTACCTCGAGGACACGGGCTTTTCTTTCTGAAAATGAGGAGCACACCAGGATGCTGTGCGCTGTGTGTGTTGGGAAGGGGTAGGGAGGCGGAGAGAGCTGCCTTGTGCTGTGAGCACCCAGTCTGTAAACGTGCAGAGCAGCCGTCCAGGCGGCTCTCTCACCCTGAGTGTCCTGAGCACACGAGCAGTACCTGCCGTTTCAGATTAATTTTTCTTTTTAAGTGAGAGGAGGGGCCTGACCTATGGTGGCGCAGTGGATAAAGTATTGGCCGGGAACACTGAGGTCACTGATTCAAAGTCCTGGGCTTGCCTGGTCAAGACATATACAAGAAGCAACAATGCTTCGCACTTCTCCACCTCCATAAAAATTTTAAAAAATAAAAAAGTAGGCCTGACCTGTGGTGGTGCAGTGGATAAAGCATCGACCTGGAACGCTGAGGTCGCCGGTTCAAAACCCTGCACTTGTCTGGTCAAGGCACATATGGGAGTTGATGCTTCCTGCTCCTCCCCCTTTCTTTCTCTCTATCCTGTCTAAAATGAATAATAATAATAATAAAAAAATGCCTGACCAGGCGGTGGCACAGTGGATAGAGCCTCAGACTGGGATACGGAAGACCCAGGTCCGAGACCCCGAGGTCGCCAGCTTGAGCACGGGCCCATCTGGCTTGAGCAAAAGCTCGTCAGCTTGGACCCAAGGTTGCTGCCTCGAGCAAAGGGTTGCTCGGTCTGCTGAAGGCCCGTGGTCAATGCACATGTGAGAAAGCAATCAATGAACAACTAAGGTGTTGCGACGGCAACGAAAAACTAATGATTGATGCTTCTCACCTCTCTCCGTTCCTGTCTGTCTGTCCCTGTCTTTCCCTCTCTCTGACTCTCTCTGTCCCTGTAAAAAAAAAAAGTAAAAATAAATTGAGAGAAGGAGAGACAGAGAGACAGACTGACTCCTGCATGCACCCCGGCCGGGATCCACTCTACCACCTCCGTCTAGAGTCAATCAATGCTCTGCCCATCTGGAGCCATGCTCACAATTGAGCTATTTTTAGTGCCGGAGGCAGAGGCTCCACAGAGCCATCCTCAGTGCTTGGGCTGATGTGCTCGAACCAATCAAACCATGGCTACACGAGGAGGAGAAAGCTAGTGAGAATGGAAGGGGGAGGGGTGGAGAAGCAGATGGTCACTTCTCCTGTGTGCCCTGACCGGGAATTGAACCTGTGACATCCAAATGCCAGGCCAATGCTCTACCATTGAGCCAACCGGCCAGAGCTGCCATTTCAGACTTTCTATTCGAGTCTCTCTGCCAGCTTTTACTTTTCTGCTTTCAGTTTTTATATTCATTTTTATTGTCCTGCTTTATCATGGTAGAAGGACAAGCCCTGGGAAGGTCCAGGCCATCAAATGCCACCCACCAAGGAGGCATGGAAGTCTCCACAGGTGTGTGTGTGAAAATGCCTTCCCTCTTCTGCCTTCCTGGCCAGGACTCAGTCAGGTCTGCGCTGCCTCCCTTGGGCAATTATGGCTTCCGCTTTGGACACAGGCCCGTGCTGCTCACAAGACTTGGCCTCAGGGTCACCTTGTGCAGAGTGGGCATGCCCAGGTGGATCTGCCTTGGTGCCAGCAGAGGTGGGAGAAGCAAGGCCTGTACCCATTGCTTCAGAATGGGCAAAGCTGGCCATGTGACATATTGCACTAGAGCAGTGGCTCTCAAACTTTTTGAAGTCGGGGCACATTTAAAATTATACAAATAATTGTAGGCGCACTATATACAAATTTCTGAGAAATATGTTATAATAATTAAGTCAAATATTAAAGAAAAAAATATAAAGTCCAAGCATGCTTTTATGGTAATTAAGCAAAATAAATACAACAAAATTAAATTTATTCTGACATTAAAAAACATTTTTATGTTACATTTTTGAGTTATGCTTTTTAGAGTTCGTAAAAAAGGTGTTAAAATATAAAAAATGACAAAAAAGTTTTCTTTATATATATATATATACATACATTCTTAGTAAGATTTAGTAAATTCGGCAAGTCCCGGCTTGAATGTATTAAGTTTTTTCATTCTTGTGTTTATGAGAAACATGAGCCTGATGGTCCTAGCGATTTCTTCAATGTTTGGGCATATATTTGAAAGGCAAACTCTCATTTCCTCATCAATACATTGAAGAATTCCTCTCTTTTTACTCTTAATTTTGTTGAGTGCAGAAAACCCCCACCATACATATCATCTTAACTTTACACCAAACAAAGGATAGAAGAAACTTGCCTCCAGTCTTTCTGGGGAACATGGGGGGTAGTGTAAACAATCCAGCACCACAGCTTAACAGCCTTTTGCAACCTAATCAGGCAAGTGAGGTGAGGGGTTGGGCAGACTGTCAGCTTACAGCCAATTCCCCATACCTCTGTCCCCCAAAAATCTAAACTCCAAAAGCCCTGTTGGTTTTTTGGTCCCCAACAGAGACATATTTCTCTGGAATACCATAGGGCACACCTGGAAATCTAGGGCACCAGTGAGCGCACACTTTGAGAAGCACTGCCCTAGAGTAAAGAGAGCAGCTGTCTATTTCCTTGTGAGAGCTGGGCCGTTAGCTTGCCCTGAATGGACTTCCATAGTTAACCCAGAGTGAGCTGGGTGGCATACCCCAGCTTGTATGCTTTGTTATTCTGAAGCGATTTCACAAATTAGCAACTGATTCCTGCTTGGGAACGGTCATAGGAAATGCAATATGGATTTTGGGGAAAAGAAAATGCAGTCTGCTGAAAAGCCAACTGTTTTACTGCCAATTCATTTAATTTACTCAGTGCTTTTACAGCCCTTGTCCGAGGCTGCCCATGCAAAACAGTGCCTCACGCTTGGTCCAGTGTGGGTGGCCAAGGCCCAGATCTCTGAGGAGCTTGGGGTTCCCACTTCCCCTTTCTTCTCAGATCATGGCAGTTGCAGGCCTAGACTCGAGTAAAGCCCAGAAGTACTCACCGAGCCACTCAGCCCGGTCATGGGCCACACCTCCAGCGACCCCTCCGTACAGGGACTGGACGCCGTGCTACACCCCCCTGATCCAGGTGGAACAGCCCGAGGCCCTGGACCAGGTCAACGGCAGCCTGCCGTCGCTGCACCGCAGCTCATGGTACACGGACGAACCTGGCATCTCCTATCGGACTTTCACCCCAGCCAGCCTGACTGTCCCCAGCAGCTTCCACAACAAAAACAGTGACAAGCAGAGGAGCGCAGACAGCTTGGTGGAGGCAGTGAGTATGGCTCACCAATGCGCCACAGGAGGGCAGGGTGGTGGGCAGGATGGCACCGTGAGAACTACCCAGAGCAGGAGCTGGAAGTGACTATGAGGGCAGGAAGGGTCTTGAGCCAGGCTACATTGCTTCTAATCTGGATACTGGCCGCTTCTTAGAAGCAAGAATGGTACTTAAAGCATGCGTATAAAACCACCACCACAGCCTGACCAGGCGGTGGCGCAGTGAATAGAGCGTTGGACTGGGATGCGGAGGACCCAGGTTCGAGACCCCAAGGTTGCCAGCTTGAGCGCGGGCCCATCTGGCTTGAGCAAAAGCTCGCCAGCTTGGACCCAAGGTTGCTGCCTCGAGCAAAGGGTTACTCGGTCTGCTGAAGGCCCGCGGTCAAGGCACATATGAGAAAGCAGTCAATGAACTAAGGTGTCACAACGAAAAACTGATGATTGATGCTTCTCATCTCTCTTCGTTCCTGTCTGTCCCTATCTATCCCTCTCTCTCTCTGTTCCTGTAAAAAAACAAAACAAAAAACACCACCACTGCAGCCTAGTCTTAGAAATTAGATATACCTCCTGCAGCTATTACCAGTTTATACTAGAAGATTCTTCACCAGTGAGTTTCATTCTTGTTGGGCTATGTGTAGTTTTTGAGTTTCCTGATGTTTCAGAACAAAGCCATTTACACTGACATTTAGTTACCATGTATGAGATCTAGTGAACATGACTGGCTGAGTCCCATCTAGAAGCATGTCATGCAGTTAGTGCTTCTGTCACTGTCCCCCCTCAAAGCCTTATGATGCATTCAGGCCATGGATCCTCTTTCCTGTGCAGGTCCTGATATCCGAAGGCTTAGGACGGTATGCAAGGGACCCAAAATTTGTGTCGGCAACAAAACACGAAATTGCCGATGCCTGTGACCTAACCATCGACGAGATGGAGAGTGCAGCCAGCAACCTGCTTAATGGGACCGTGCATCCCCGGGCTAATGGGGATGTGGGCCCCATCTCAAGCCGGCAGGACTACGAGCTCCAGGACTTCGGGCCAGGATACAGCGATGAAGAGCCAGACCCGGGGAGAGAGGAGGAGGACCTGGCAGATGAGATGATATGCATCACCACCCTGTAACTCCCAGGGAGGGGCGGACTGGCTCTGCCCTCAGGTGGGGCGCCTGAGGGCCAGGAATAAAGTGCCTCATAGTTAGGAAAGTTTAGGCACTAGCGTGAAGTCCATATTCAATTAGACTTTTGTACAAGTGATGTCATGCCTCAAGGAAGCCATAAACCTGGTGGGGGACAGCTGTGCTCACACGCTGAGCCCCAGGGGTGGGAAACAGCACGTCCGGCCAGCTCATGGAGGCAGGTGCTGGACAAGCCCTGTCCTCTTATTCAGAGCCTAGCCAGGGCACTCGCCCATACCCACCTGCCCACAGGCTTGGTGGGAAAGGTTAAAGGTGATGACGATCACCATACCAGTGTCATTACCTCAACCATCGGTCTAGCATATCAGACATTCACTGGGCCCTGCTTATTATCCATTTGTAAACCCTTCCCTCCAACAGGCTTATTGGTTCCTGTTCTGAAATACAGTTAAGTCAGGACCTACTTACCAGCTGTCATCCTGAGAGGGAAGCAGGACCTGATAAGCAAGGTTTGGTTATGTGACACCAGTTTACATGAGAGAGCGTCACTTAGACGGTCGGTTTCTGGCAGTCAGACTAAGGGCAACCATAAACTGGAATACTAATGCACTCGCAACCAGGTCAACTTAGATACGCTAGTTTGTTTTAAAATTATAGACTTATTGTACATTACTTGTAATATACTATAATTTGTATTTGTAAAGAGATGGTCTATATTTTGTAATTATTGTACCATATTTGAGCTGCAGCAATATGGGTCCTAATAATTGTAGTGCCCCCACTGAAACCTAGAAATTACTGGTATTTTTACTTGGACTCAACAGAAGTAGAAGAAATAGAGCCAATTCTCATTTATGCAGTGAATATCTTTTGGAGGTAAAATTTTAAGTTCAAAAGAACTTGACACTACAAAGATTTTTCTAAAATATTTTGAATCACCATAAATCTGTCTTTACACAGGCTATACGAGATGACGGCTTGAGGTCTTTTCTGTGGGCAAGAGTTCTGATTTGATGGTGTACCTTTTGCTCCGCCCCGGGTTGCAACTGTCTTGTTTTACATTAACCACTCCCCCCACCCCAGAAGTGCGTGACAGACTAGGTCAGGCTGGTTACTGCCCCACAGGACATTTTTGCAGGTGAATGAAGTCCCTCTGCTCGTGTCCCCTGGGAAATGCCAAGGCTGCTTTTCTTAAGAAATAAGTGCTGGGGAAGGGGATGGATGGAGGAAACAAAAGAATGTGATCATCTACAGAATGAGGTCAGGGTCTGGACAAATCGTACTGCTGCCTTTTTTACAAACCGTCGCTGCACTGTGTGTTCTCTCTGAGGGCTTTAATATGCAACTGAATGAGGGCTGAAGTTTCCCTAGGACGCACTCTCACCCCAGGTGTACTTCCTGAGGAAAGCCCGCCTTTGGATCATTAGACCCGTCAAGGCTTCCTTTTCTCTTCACAGAATTATAGCGACTTTGTCAAGTTACCTTGGCAGGGATTCTCTGCAGGCAAAAAAACAGGTAGCAAATTTTGGTTCAAAATTTTTAAATATTACACAGACAACCTGTTAATGTTTCTTTTCTTTTTCTTTTTTTGTAAATAACAATACTTGGTTATGAAGACCTTACAAACCTCTTCTTAAGACATTCTTCAGATTCAGGCAAAAAAACTCTTCAAGGTTTGTAAATGACTATTTCCTGACGTAAATTCTTTTTTTATTAAAATGTAGAATGTTCTTCAGAATAAAATTGTGTAATAATTTTATTTTATTTGGGAGCTCTCCTTGCAAAGAGCTGGCGTTGGCCAGTGAGAGCTTCGGAAGGGGTGGGCACTCTGTGAGCGCAGTTCTGTAACTGTGTAGATGTTTTTTCTTATCCTTGTGGCTCCTTCAATGCCTATGGCAACTTAACACCAGCTGTAGAGAGCACCGTTTCTCCTAAAGGGCTAAACCACTGTTACCATCTCCCTGGACTGTTTCTCTTTTAGGTATTGGTCTTATTGTGTGGCTTAACATCACCAGTCTACACTGCCGGCCAGGACTAACTTTTCTGGTCCAGGCAATGATGTTTTCCAGTCAGTACTTAAAAACCGGGATCTTTATAGGCCGCACCACTCCTAATTATTTGTCTGCTTTAAGCCTGGTTCAGCCTCTCACCTAACATTAAATTTTCTCTGTAAGAAAAACTTGAAGTTGTAGAGCATTGTTTTTTCCCGTTTTAGGAAAGTTTTATGATTACATGTCTTTCTTTCTGGTTCCCCTTCCACCCCTACAACACTGTTATTTTGTTGTATCTCCAGGGATAATACATTTAGTTTCTTTCATCTGTGTTTTGTATAACGTCACATAATGGAAGTGGCAGCTCTGATTTAACTCCCACCTAGCAAGGGCCTTGTGATTTCCACTCCGACGTGGCCAGGACCTTTCAGACCCCGCCTGAGGCCTGGGAGCCTCTTGGGGCACAGTGTGGGCTTGCCCGCAGACAAGCCCGGTTTACTGCTGCACCCACACATGCGACAGAAACCAGGGCACTTTATTTTGTGTTTATTGGCTGCACCCCAGTCACCAGTGGCTATGCCGACTGCTTTCTGACGAGTTCTGTTGTGATGGGTGGCCAGTTTGCTAGGAAGTGTTTCGCGACAGAGCCCCAACTCAAAACAGACTCCAGCTACGCTTTCATTTGTTGAAATCGTTTTTATTTCTCTAAAATGATATTGTCTACTGGAAACTTTGGAGGGCAGGCAAGAATGAGGAGCAGGCCTGGGGCCCGTGCTTCCAACATGAGCACCAGTTGAGCGTGGTCTCGAGGGTGGTGACAGGAGACAGTGCGAGGACTGCCTGGGTCTCAAGACGGGGCCTGTGGAGGGTGTGAGTGATTCTTAAGGGAAAAGGATCTAGGTATTAGATATGCTGTTAAGTTGATCGGTGGAAATATGGAATGACCTTTGGACAGAGGAATGTGGTTTGGCTGGAGAGAAGAATCTATTTAAATGTATGGAAATGTTGATTCTTGCTGTCTGCAGGTAGTTAAGGCACCCGAGTTCTGCGGACACAGCAGCCTAACGCAGGCTTCTTCAAAGGGGTCGGTGCTGCTCGGCGCCTGATCACGAGGCACACTCACAGCTCTGTTATTTTTAAACCATTTGGGGGTGGGGTGGTAAAGTACAGTGTTTCATTTTTTAAGTACTGCAGGCTTTTGCTTGGGTTTAACTGACAAAGTCTGCCAGACTCCTCAAGGGCTCAGAGCTGGCCAGTCTCTGGATGGGCAGCCTGACTGTGGCCCTTTTCTCTGCTCTTTGGCTTCCTTGGACAACAGCCCTTTCTTTCTGAGGTGGAAGGGTCCCGCATGGCAGTGGTTCCTGCAGACAGCGCAGTGGTTGTGACATGGGTCACTGCTCACTCTGCCCAGACAACCACACACCCAGCATATTCTGTCCTGGGTCTGAACCCCAACAGCATCTCTCCACTCTGACTTCTGTGGGTTCTGGATATGTAACACCCTAGCTGTGTGTGGCTGAACCGTGCGATCGCAGGAGTGGGGAAGGGCCCGAGCTACGGTTAAGCTGTACAGGGACGTGCTGTTTTGCCCGCCGCTGTCTCGGGGACCAAGACAGCCACGGGCACAGAGACGGCAGGACTGCACGGCACCTGCCACAACCGCACCAGCCACGGTCGGCACAGTCGCATTCGCCCGGGCCATCCCCTTCCCCACACTCACACCTAGCCGGTGACGTCAGGGCCTGCACTGCTCGCCTGCTGTTCCTTCGCCCCTGCAGGCAGCTCCACGGCCCAGAGGTGACGGCTGGGGACCAGGTGGGAACCCTCTCTAGGAGAAATGAATCTCTCGAAAGATTCAGAATTTTCTTTCTTTACCCTCCCTTGGAACAGAAAATAAAAGCAGGATACAGGTAAGATTTAAGGGAAGGAGGGGCGAGACCTGCCTTTCTGGAAGGTCTTGGAAACATAAGTTATGGCCGTCGGGCCGCCTAGCCACGCCAGTCCACTCTGGCCCTGGGAAAAGCCTGGAACCTACTCTGGGCCCAGTGGGGGGCTTCCATATCGCACTTCTTTTGTTCCCCGCCATAGATCGTGGCTTTGAATAGGTTTAAAAAAATACAATCAATCCAAATTGCATTTTGTTCTCATTACCTTGGAACTGTCTGGATAAGGCATCTCAGTTCAAAAATAAATTACTGGATTGCATTATTGAATTATAAGAAATTTAAAGATCACAGAACTGTCTGTTTTAAATGCTCCTTGTATCTGGTCTTTCTCCCTTCCCCCCACCCAAACTCAAATCTTTGACAATTGATTTCTCTCTCAATTGCATTTTTACAGGCTCAGGCAGCACAGCTTTACTTGGCTGCTTCCTCTGTCAGTCACGGCCCCATCCTGGTCTGTGCCTACTGACATCTGGAGAATAAGAATTAGCCAGCCTCGCCTGCCTTGAGTTGTTCATTCCCTAGGCGGAGAGGGAGCTGTCTCCTTGGGCTGGCGCTTTGGCAAGCAGCAGTAGTCCGGTATGTGGGGTCTGCGCTGGGTTCCAGGTCTCTTGGTAACAGGAACATCTTTTAAAATGTGCAATCATGAAACCTGTAGTAGTGAAGAATCTCTCCTTGAACCAGGTCCAGAAGTTCTCTTGTTGACCGACTGTGTTTAGTAAGAACCAGAGCATTGGACAGGTAGGCTGCAGGCCCCTCAGGGTGCCTCACTCTGGAAGTGAGATCAGGAAGTAGAGGAGAGAGGCAAGGCCTGTGCTCACCCCCCATGCCACAGGCAGCTCTCCCTCTGAACAGGGATGCTGGAGCTATGGCATGACTCTTGGTCTCAGGCTGCCCCTTGAAAGAGGCAGCATGTGGCCTCTGTGCATAGCAGCCTGCTCTCTGAGGGCTTGCCTTCAGAGGGAGGCCTGGGAGAGAACCCTTTCCTGAAGTCCAGCGAGGACTTGGGCCCTGGCTGAGGAAGGCGTCAGGACCCTGGGCTGGAGAGTGCCATGGCATAATACAAGACCATGGCCTCCCTTTCCCTTCGCTGTCCCTCCGGGAGCAGGGAGGGGGCCCCTGCCAGAACGCTGGACTTTCCAAAGGGCCCACGGGAAGATGCAGAGAAAAGGAACCTGATTCACTGACCAGTGCTGGTCTCAGTTCTTAAGAAATTAATCCAGTTCTGTGCCACTGAATCCTAACATTCCAGATAATTTCAGGAAAGAATATTGGGTGCAAGGGCTGTGCTAGCTCACTTGGCTTATGAGGGGGCTTCTCAGACAGCGACTGCCTCAACGCTGGGTGGCCAGGGACCTGGGTTTGTACACAGGGACGTCCTTGTCGCAGAGTACAGGCCGTCCCCTGATGATGTCGGCTGCTTTCTCCGCAATCATGATCGTGGGGGCATTCAGGTTGCCGCTGACCACGCTGGGCATGATGGAGGCATCGACCACCCTGAGGTTTTCCACGCCAATCACCCTGGTCTGTGGATCCACCACAGCAGTGGGATCGGAGGGCTGGCCCATTTTACAGGTGCACGAGGGGTGGTAGGCGCTGTCTGCTTTCGCCCGCACAAAGGCGTCTATTTCTTTATCTGACTGGACGTGGCTTCCTGGCTGGAGCTCTTGCCCCCGGAAAGGTGCCAGGGCTTCCTGTGCAAAAATTTCTCTGGTCAGCTTCACACACATACGGAAATCATTAACATCGGTTTCTGTCGGGAAGAAGAAAGAAACAGGTGACTTCTCTTACCGTACTGGCCTTGCTGGAAGAGTCTAGGCATGGAGAGGCTCAATAAGCTGCCAGAGGGGGGACAGTTCAGAACACGGCGGTCCGAGCCACCAGGCTGCTTGTCACCTACACATAGGCCGTTACACTGCAATCCAGCAGAGTTCAGTGAAGCCCAAACAGAGCATCCTAGACGGATGCAGCTTGCCTCAGCGGCCCCAGGTTTAAGTTGGGGATCTGACTTTCCTTGCTGTAAATGGGGAGAAAGAGGGCATGCCTGGCCTCCTTCCTAGTGTGGCTGTGAGTGCCCTGCGAGTTCTTGCTAGGCACCGCCTGCTGATGGGGAGTGCCCATTTTTGCTGCAGCTAAGAGGCAGGTCCAGGAATACAGTTCGCTTTGAGAGGGTGCTCACAGTAACAGGACAGACGCTCTGTGAGAGGGTGCTCATAGTAACAGGACAGACGCTCTGTGAGCTACGTGTGCACAGCCAGGTCACCTTGAACCTCTTGGCAGATCGTTTTGAAAGCTGCTACTCTGTCCTCCTGTGTAAAATGATGACCCAGGGTGCTGTGTTGCAGTATGTACAAATTTATAGCCTGTAATCACGGGGCAGAGGGAGAACAGACAGTCACTTGTGTCTCAGGGACAAATGGAAACCCCGTAAAGGCAGTCATTCAATCAGTGACCCAGGCCTGGGGAGATACAAGATGGCCAGTGAATTACCTGTTGACAAGTAGTTGGGCTGCAGCACAGGGTGGTCCTGAGAGTTGGCACTTCTCAGTTTGAGCCAGCCCACACTCGTGCCCCGCATGGTCCCCACATGCACCTAGATAAATCCAGAGGGAGCTGTCACTTCCATCAGCCCCCAGCTCAGTTCAGAGGGGGCCTGGGTTTCCTGTGGATGGGACTCTGTCCAAAGTCAATTAAAAGCAGATACATTTTAGCATCTGCCTGCACCTTACCTTACTCCCCCGACCCTTCCCCAGTGATTAAAAAACATCTGATTGTCCAAAACGTTTAGGAGCTGGCAATTCCTGGGCGGAGTTGGTGCCATTCGTCCATTCCCAGTGCTCAACACCTGGAGTACCTGCCCTAAGCTGGGCGCCGGCCTCTCTATCCCATGTACCACATGGATCGCCTGCCTCCGTTCAGACACCCCGCGCATCTGCAGAGCAGAGCACAGGCTTCTGTGCTCCCCACCCTGAAGGCCCCGCTGCTGTGGGGAAGACGAGACTATCTGCTCACCTGGTAAGCCTCCTGCTGCGTGGGGAGACGCCCGTGGTCAATCACTTGGGATGGCAAGAAATGGAACTGGATGTCTGGGTGGGGGACCCCAGGCTGGCTCCGTATGAACCCACCTGTTTCCAGATGGGCCGTGGCTCCCTCCCCTGAGGATTGGAAGAGAAGTCAGTCAGGGCATGGCAGGTGGGCCGGCCTCGGACCCCAGTGTTCCTGTCTGTCCTCTTTCCCCAGGTAGGCTCACCCAGCTTTCAATTTCAGCTACAGGTCAAGCTTGCCTCTCCCCTGACTCCGCCAGGGAGACTGGATTGTAAGGCCTGATGTCCCATGGGCATCCCTAGCCTGGCCCAGGCTGTGCTCCTTGTGAGCCTTCACCTGTCACCATTCCTTTCACATAAGGCTAAAGGCAGAGACCCAAGCTGTCACTGCCTCTGCCCTCCCACCTCATCGCTCACCACACAGCCCATCAGAAAAATCTCATCAACTTCAGTTCCAAAATCAGCTTGAATCATTTACTTGGCATGGCCTCCCACACCCCTACCTTGGTCCAAACCCAGATCACCTCATACCTGGTGGCTCCCCTCGCCTCTGTGCTGGTGCTGTGTCCTCCCTCAGCGCCTCCCGCAGCCCACCCTTCACATACAGCCAGCCTCGTGATCAAGCCCGCTCCCCTCCAACCTCCCCCCACCGCCGCCACCTCCTGGGGCTCCGTTTCCCTGGCCCAGCTCATTAGGTACCTAGTCCAGGGGCCTCTGCACATACTCGTCCTGCCTTCCAGATCCCCCGCCACCGCGGTCTCATTTAACTAACCACCTGATCCTTCACTGTATAAAATTTACCATGTTTACTTGGTTCTTCCCATTGTCTCCATTGGAGTGTCAGCTGCCAAGGATACTGCCTTTCTGGCACTTCTTACCCTCTAGTACTCCCACACAGTAGGTGTGCAAGAAATACATGATGAGTAGGACTTCAAAGCACCATTTCCTGGCCAAACTCGGTACTGAGACTCAAGTTATAAAACAAATGGAAAATGCTAAGAAATGGATGCTGGCTCTATAGTCCGGCACAGGGCGGTGCCCATCTGTCTGCCAGGAAGTGCAGCAGCATCTAGCCCTCAGGCGTCCGCCCAACAGGCAGCAGCTGTGGACCACATTTTGTCAGTGGGAGAGCTGAGGCGAATAGCAGGGCTCAGCTTCAAACCAGCAGTCGGGGGCCAGAGCCCTTGCCTGGTCCCTCAGGAAGGAGGCTGTGCTGCCCGCAGACCATCTCTACCAAGGTCACGATGAGCACACCCACCTGTGAACTTCCAGAGCCACTCCAGACCAATCCGGACCTTCCTCAAGGGTTTCTGTGCTGCATGGAGAGTGATGGGACGGGTGCATGCCTGCTGGATGTATATCTCCAGGTGGTCTTGCAGGTTTTGGCCCACGCCTGAAACAGGAGTGAGTGAGTGAGTGGTGAGGAAAAATGGCTACCAACGGTAGCTGACCTCTCCTGCTTCTGAGAACTTCTCCCATCCACTTATCTGCCAGGCCAACTCCCACTCAGTCCCTAGGTCACAGCTTGGAAGTCACCTCCCAGGGACACCATCCTGCACTCCCTGCCCTTGTCGCTCACTCCCAGGGCAGCACCTGTAACCACCCAGTCGACCTTCCTGCCGAGCAGTACCCTTTATGAGGCAGGGCCCCTGTGTGCATCAGGTACTGCTCAGTGAGCTGTCGCTGAATGGCTAGCAGTCCCACCCTCACCCCTGGCTGGGGAAAGGCGGGAGCAGGGTCCTTCACGCTGTGTAGACCCTGCAAGAGATCATCCAAGCTCAAGGGGATGCTGGGCAGGTTGGTGTCATGGACCAGTGCTTTCCCAGACCGCTCATGATGCAGCTTCAATGCAGAAAAGCCCAGGCCTCTGGGAGCTTGGGGCATAAGAAAGGGCAAAGGGACAGGCCCCAAAGGGCACCAAAGACAGTTTATAAAATAAATGTCAGGCCTGGAGAACTGTCTTAAAATGCAAAGCAAAGCATACTCAGGAGCACTGAGTGGGCACCTTTAGCCTCAGAGCAACTGGTGAGTCCTGAGGATGCAAAACACAAAGGCTTGACACCTCTCACCACAGAGCTGCCCTGGTGCCCTGGCCGAGCCTGGCCCCGCAGGCTCTATGCGGGTGCTTCCCCGTCAGAGGCCCTTGCCTCTCAGCAGGGTAGGATACCTAAGGAAGGGAGGGAAACAACGCAAAGACCTGGGATGCCTGGGCGAGGGGCACAAGTGTCTTGTGAGGCATGGGGACCTTCAGGCTCATAAGAGGAATATGACAGTTCTGAGGAACATTGACTCCTGTGCCCTCCCCACTCCATGCCAATAAAATACAGTAACCCATTTTATTTAGCAGACACACCCTCTGAGAGCCGTGGAGAAGGGAACTCACCCGGAAGGTGGCACACTACGGGGATGCCCAGGTTCCTGAGGTCATCTGCATTGCCAACACCCGAGAGCATGAGCAGCTGCGGAGAGTTGATGGCCCCGCCGCTCAGAATCACCTCCTCACTGGCATAGGCCTGGAGGAGGCAGACAGAACCCTGAGAACATGGCCTTGGCATGACGTGCCCAAGGGAAGACGATGCTCAGGGTGCTATGTGAAAGCTACCCACACATTCAGCTACGGTCTGCAGTCATCAATAAAGCCTGGTTCATACTCTGAAATATGCTGCAATGGCCCAATAGTAACGAAGGTCTTAAACACAGGGCTATGGGACGTAAATGAGAAACTGCACTCAAATGAGCGGCTTCAGTGAAGTAAGCAGTGGGATGTGGAACGATCCTGACTCACTACTGAGGGGAAACAGCACAGTGCAGAAATATGGAGTATGACCCCAGTTATGGTTTTTAAAACCTCTAGGGAAACCTATCCACTTCTGAAAAAGCATGGAAGGTGCTGGGAACAGCTCTGAGGTGGGGAGTGGCAGACAGGCACACATGGGCACTTATTCCAGGGCACAACAGGCTCTTAGCAGGTGGCTAGACGAGATTTCCTCACCGCTGCCAGGCCACCCTCTGGCAAAGCCCTGGGCACAATCTTTCAGGCCATTGCCACCTGCTCACTCCACATTACAGTGCTGATGGAGATAAGAGCATGATTACTGTCCACTCCCTTCCTGCCATCTGAGCTGCCCAGGCCGGGGGTAATAAGCTCACCCTGTGGCTCTGGCCGTTCTTGATGTACTCCACGCCCACTGCGCGGGTGCCTTCAAACAGCACCCTGCTCACAAACGTCCGGGTCTCGGCTGTGAGGTTGGGGCGGCTCAGGGCCGGGTGCAGGTACGCACAGGCTGTGCTCCAGCGCTTGCCTGCAGGGTGGAGCAGGGGTTTCAGGCACAGCCCTGCCCCTTCCCCTGACACCTGCACACAGGGGAGAGGCGGAGAGGGAATTTCTCCATCCCCGGACACCTGCACTGGCGGGGGGGATTTCTCCCTCTTCTGCCTGTGCAAGTTCTGCCTTCCAAGTAGAGCTAAGACCAAAAGACCCCATCCAGCTGAAATCCATGTCTACCTGGGCCCCACCCCGATATTCTGTGCCTCGGTTTCTCCATCTATAACTCTCTAGAGAACTTTGAATTGTTTAGCTAGAGAGATGACTTTCCATTATCCACATCCTCAGGGGCCAGAGACCCAGAGAATGCCCAAGGTGTCACCATCCCCATGTCATGTCATTTCTACTGACAGGTTATTTTGTGGGGAAACAGTATGTCACACTCCCTCAGTCTCCTACCAGCCCATTTATTCACACTCACAGACCATGATGGGAGCAGGCGAAATGGGGCTGTAATAGTATTTTTTTTTCCTAAAGGAAGAACCAGGGAGATGGGGATGGGCACCTTATGCTACCTTTGTGGATGGTCATGTCCATCCATCCAAAGCCTTCTTGCTGGAAGCCGTTCATGTCCTCGGTGCGGGGGTAGCCGGCCTGCTGCGCGGCCTCCAGGAACGCCCGATGCAGCGGGTGGTTCGTCTTGCCCCGCGACACATGCAGTGGGCCTTCACCCCCACGGTACCTGTCGGCACCCAGCTCATGGCACTGTGCCTTGCGGAAGTAGGGCAGGCAATGTGCGTAGTCCCAGTCTGTGGCGCCTTGCTGGTGCCAGCGGTTGTAGTCGTCCGCGTGTCCGCGGATGTAGACCATGGCATTGAGGGACGAGGAACCTCCCCAGACCCGGCCACGCGGCCAGTACAGCACACGGCTATCCAGGCCTGCCTGCGGCTCAGTGTGGTAGTACCAGTTGAACCTGTCATCACATAGGTTGGCCACAAGGGCAGCGGGCATGTGGATCTTCCACAAGAGCCGCTTGCTCCCTGCATACGTATCCTTGGGCCCAGCCTCCAACAGCAGCACATGTTTACCAGGGTCCTCGGTGAGCCGTCCAGCCAGCACACAGCCCGCGGAGCCTGCCCCCACCACCACATGGCTGTATTCGTCCCCACTCCTGGAAGCCACACTGGCCAGAGCACGGATGCTTGGGGGCCACCACTGCCACTGGGCTCCCCCAGGGCTCAAGTGCCCTCGCCTCCATCGTCGTAGGACACACCACATGCTTCCAGCACAAGTCCTCTTAAATCCACTGAGGGGGATGTGCTGGTTCACTTCCTAAAACAAGAAAAGAGACCTTAAAATTTTAACACGACATGCAGAATCAGCCCAAAGCTAGGGTGCCCCCCTGGTGCAGAAAAGATCCCCTGCAGGCTCACCAAGTAGTCTGCCCAGGGACTGGTGGGACAAGCCTGGCTAGCAGGTCCCTGCCCTGGGGGCCTAGGAGAAGGGAGCAGAGGTATACAAGCAGTTATATGAACACTGCAAGAGCTGTGCCAGGGTTGGGACACAGGAGAGAGGCCCCTCCCCAAACCTGGGGAGTCCCCAGAAAGGCTTCTGGCTTCTGTGTGACTTCTGTGCATGAACTTGTAGGCTGGGCAGGAGTTCACCTGCTGGAAAGTGGGGGGGGGGGGGATAAGGGCTTTCCAGGCTCGCACTTATTCCTCATCCATTCAAGGCAGGTGGTGAGCCCCTACCATGCGCCATGCACCGTTTCATCACTAGCAATACACAGACAGCAAGATGTCTGCCCTCAAAACTGATGCGCTGGGGCGAGGGATACAGATAAGATAAGACTTAAACAACTGAAGGGAAGGTCAGGGCAAGAGGCTTGAGACTATACATTTGACCCGAAGGCCACGATGTGCATCAGAAGGCCTTTACGGGGCGGGGGGTCGGTGGGGCAGCGCTAATATCTTCAAAGATCACTCTGTAGAGTGCTCAAGTTCTAACAAAAAAGTGCTGGCAGCTTTTGCAGGCTCCCTTCCCAGCAATGTTCAAAGCAAACCCAACATGCTCAGTGCACAGAGGTGGGAAAGAACCAGGGTCTCCCATCAGGAACTCTCTGACACAAGCACATCTGAGAAAGCCCCACCCATGAGGCTAAGGAACAAAAGGCCTGCCCAAAACTAGGGCTAGAACAAGAGAACTGAGAAACCTCAAGAAAACCCTGATAGGTCTTCCTGCTCCCTGCCATTAGCCTGGGCCAAGGAACAACAGTGGCTTACTACTGGAGATAGGCTAGGACAGTGGTTCTTAACCTGAGTTCTATCGAACCCTAGGGGTTCAATGAGTTGGTCTCAGGGGTTCGGAGAAGCCTCTGCTGCGGAGGCCAGAATAATGTAATACCATAATTTGTTGTGAGTTCATGCACTTTGTTGGTTTTGTTCTTTGAGCAAGGTGATGTTCATGCACGGCTCATTTTGTGCACCAGTAAAAAAACATATACCTTTGTCTTGAATTTGGGGAAAAAATCACATTTTATTTATCACTAAAGAAGGGTTCAGTGAATGCGCATATAAAACTGGTGGGTTCGGTAGGTACCTCAATAAAGGTTAAGAACCACTGGGCTAGGAGGTTAAGAGTACGGAGAAAGATTCTCAGTCCCCACTCCATTCACGCAGCCAGGAGAGAGAGGCACCAGGGCCTCCTGAATGCTAAGTCTGAGGAGGAACACTGAGAAGGACCTGCCAGTGCTCCAGGCCCCGTGCTAGCCCAAGGTGGCAGCAGCTCAACTTCCCACTAGGTTAACTCAACAGTTCACACTAATGACCTGATAGGATAAAGGGTATGCCCTTTCCCAGGCATAAATACTATCTACTTCAGTTCCTGCTACCCTGTTACACACAAGGTCCAGTATGCAATAGAATTAAGACATACAGAAAGGGCCTAACCAGGCAAGGTGCAGTGGATAAAGCATTGGACTGGGATGTAGAGGACACAGGTTCGAATCCCCGAGGTTGCCAGCTTGAGCGCGGGCTCATCCAGCTTGAGCGCGGGGTCACTGGCTTTAGCATGGGATCATATACATGACTCCATGGTCACTGGCTTGAGCCCAAAGGTTTCTGGCTTGAGCAAGGGGTCACTCAATCTGCTGTAGCCCTCTGGTCAAGGCACATATGAGAAGGCAATCAACGAACAGCTAAGGAGCCACCACAAAGAACTGATGTTTCTTATCTCTCCGTTCCTGCCTGTCTGTCCCTATCTGTCCCCCCCCCCTCTCTCTTTTGCTAAATAAAATAAAATAAAGACATACACAAAGGTAAGAAAAAGAAATGACTAATTATCAAAAGATAAAATTAATAGAACCAGACCAAGGAACAGCCCACCCAGATGTTAGCACTCAAACAAAGACTTTAACCTAGGTAAGCATTTTAAAGGATTGAGTTGAAAAGGTGGACGACATGTTAAACAGATAGGCAATTTCAGCAAAAAGTTGTAAACTATAAAACAAAGGGATGGCCTGACCAGGCGGTGGCGCAGTGAATAGAGCGTCGGACTGGGATGCGGAAGACCCAGGTTTGAGACCCCGAGCTCGCCAGCTTGAGCGCGGGCCCATCTGGCTTGAGCAAAAAGCTCGCCAGCTTGGACCCAAGGTCGCTGGCTCCAGCAAGGGGTTGCTCCGTCTGCTGAAGGCCCGCGGTCAAGGCACGTGTGAGAAAGCAATCAATGAACAACTATGGTGTCGCAATGCCAACAAAAAACTAATGATTGATGCTTCTCACCTCTCTCCGTTCCTGTCTGTCTGTCCCTATCTATCCCTCTCTCTGACTTTCTCTCTGTCCCTGTAAAAAAAAAAAGAAAGAAAAAAAAAGAGGAACAGTAAAAAAGACATTTAAAAAACAAAACAAAACAAAGGGATGAACATAAATGCTAAAAATAAAAACCACATTACTGAAGATGAATAATCTGGACACAGCAAAGGAAAAAATAAGTGACACTGAAAATTAGGTTATTAGCAATTATGAGATTGGAAATATGAACAGAAGAGTGAAAGAGAGAGGAAGAAAGAATATAACAACTGAGAGCTATGAGAAGATATCAAACTATATAAAGTACACACAATTTAAGTCCTAGGAGGAGTGGGGTAAAGAGGAAAAGGGAGAGGGGGAAGGAGAGAAGAGGAGCAGAGGGAGAAAGGGGAAGAGGGAGAGAAGGACAGAGAGAACAGGAATGAAAAATATTTGAAGAAATAATTTGAGACTTTTCCAAAATCAATGCAAGACAAAAAACCAGATTCAAGAAGCTTAGAGCGTTCCAAGCGTTATTAATATAAAAGGAACCACATCTAGGTACATCATATTCAAATTGCTGAAATTCCATGAGAAAATTGTCAAGGCAGTCAGTCAAAAAAAAAAAAAAAAAAAGAAAGAAAGAAAATTGTGTGCAGAGGAATAAATATAAGGGTGACAGCAAACCTTTCATCAGAAACATGCAAACCAGAAGACTATATATAGTGCTTGAAGGAAAAAAAGACAAAACAGTAAACTTAGAACTCTGTATATCTAACTATGAAGAGCAATAATGACATCTTCAGAGAATCAGAAGCTGAGAGAATTTACTGCCACTGGATCTGCATTGCAAGGCATGTTAAAGTAAGGTCTTTAGTCAAAAGGAGAATGATACCAGATGGAAATTTCAATCTGTACCAAGAAATGAAGAGCAATGGAAATGGTAAAACTATGGTGTATTAGTTTTTTACAGCTGCTGTAACAAATTACCATGAAGTTGGTGGGTTAAAACAATACAAATTTATTCCCTTAAAGTTGTAGAGGCCAGAAGTCTGAAATCAGTTTCACAGTGCTAATGTCAAGGTGTTGGCAGGGCTGGTTCCTTCTAGAAGCTCTCTAAAGGGAGAATCCATTTCCTTGCCTTTTCTACATTCTGAGAACCACCTGCATTACCTGGCTAGTAAATAACCCTTTTCTTGCATCACTCTAACCTCTTGATTATGCCATCATATCTACTTCTATAGTACTATTTCCCTCTTATTAGGACATTGTGATTCCATCATTGAAACCACCTGGACAATATCTAAAGTGAAGAATACACCAGAAAGAATCAATAGGAGGTTAAATGAAGCACAGTATCACATCAGTGATTTGGAAATCAAGGCAGCAGAAAACACTCAGAGAAGCAAAAAAAAAAATATTTTAAAAATGAGGGTAACAACCCTAAACAGTTGGTTCAGTGATAGAACATCAGCCCAGCGTGTGGATGTCCAGGGTTTGATTCCCGGTGAGGGCACACAGGAGAAGTGCCCATCTGCTTCTCCATCTGGCCCCCTCTCGCTTTTCTCTCTCTCTTCCTCTCCTGCGGCCATGGCTCAATGAAGTCAGTTGGCCCCAGGTGCTGAGGATAGCTCCATGTCCTTGGCCTCAGGCACTAAGAAGGGCTCAGTTGCTGAGCAAAGGAGCAATGCCTCAGATGGGCAGAGCACTGCCCCCTAGTGGGTTTGTTGGTGGGTACCAGTCAGGGCACATGTGGGAGTTGCTCTGCCTCCCCTCCCCTCACTGAATAAAGAAAAAATGAGGATAACAAAGCCATAGAGATGGTTATAAACACACTAGTCAGTTTTTTCTTTTAAAGTCTACTATGTCATATGTGGTCTTCTGGGACAGGAATTTTTTCATTGAACATGATGCTATCTGGACTCATCCATGTGAAAGAGCGTCCCTGCAGCTCTTTTGTTTTCATACTATAGAACGTTCCACTTTATCAATATACTGTGATTTATTTCTGACTTGCATTTTCAATGGATAATTATTATAAATAAATATTTAAATTATTTCAAGTTTTTTCTCTATTTGATAAGTTCAACTATGATTATTTTTGTGTATGTGTCTCCTGGTATACATGTGCTAAATTTTCTCTTGGGTATGTATTTACAGAAATTGGGTATATGCCTAATAGATTTTCTGGGTAAGCAAGCATCCAACTTTACAAGATAATGTTAAATAATTTTTCAATTTCCCACCAGCAGTGTTTTTGAGATTGTTGATGTCTAAGACTTGGTATTGTCAGATTTCTTAGATTTGTCAAGCATATAGGTATAAACTGACATTTCATGGTAATAATATGTGATCTTCCTCTTTCTGTTTATTGGTGAAGTGAGCATTTCTCTATAGGTTAGCTGATTTATATGTGTTTCTTTTTAAAATAAACAAAAAAAATCAACTTTTATTTAAAACTTGAAGCAAACCTCAAATACTGCTTCATTTTATTTCATTAACTCTGATCCCACATTTGCTCTTTGTTCTATGAAATGCTGCCTTATGATTTTTGCCCATATTTATATTGAGTTGAGTTTTTTATTTATTTGTAGGAATGATTTATATATTTTTAAAACCAATTTTTTTGTTGGCTATATATATGTCAAATATTTTCTTCAAGTTTGTAGCTGGCATTTTTACCTTCATTGGAGACTCTTGCAAACAGAAGTTCTTAGTTTTAATACAGTTGATTTTATGTTATATTTTCTTTTATAATTAGCAATGTCTATGTTTTAAAGAAATTGTTCCTATACCATCATCATAATGATATTCTCTTATGTAAAAAAAATATTAAAAATGAAGATAGTTTAAAAGGGACCTCTGGAACAACATGAAGTGTAACAACATCTGCACCATAGGGGTACTGGAAGGAGAAGAGCAAGGGCAAGGAATGGAGAATTATTTGAAGAAATAATGACTGAAAACTTCCCTACGTTGGTGAAGGAAAAAGACACAGAAGTCCAGGAAGCACAGAAAGTCCCAAACAAGATCAATCCAAAGGAGCCCACATCAAGATACCTCATAATTAAAATGGTAAAGGTTAAAGACAAAGAGAAAATCTTAAAAGTTGCAAGAGACAGTTACTTACAAGGGAGTTCCATAAAGCTGTCAGCTGATTTTTCAACAAAAACATTTTAGGCCATAAATCAGGGGTAATCAACCTTTTTATACCTACAGCCCACTTTAGTATCTCTGTTAGTAGTAAAATTTTCTAACCGCCCACCGGTTCCACAGTAATGGTGATTTATAAAGTAGGGAAGTAACTTTACTTTATAAAATTTATAAAGCAGAGTTACAGCAAGTTAAAGCATATAATAATAATTACTTACCAAGTACTTTATGTCAGATTTTTGCTAAGTTTGGCAGAATAAATCTTTGTAAAACAACTTACTATAGCATTTGGTTGCTGCGCTACCACCCACCATGAAAGCTGGAACACCCACTAGTGGGCGGTAGGACCAGGTTGACTACCACTGCCATAAAGGATTGGTATGAAATATTCAAATTGATGAAAGTCAAGAACCAACAACTAAGACTACTTTATCCAGGAAGGCTATCATTTAAAACTGAAGGAGAAATAAAGAGCTTTCCTGATAAGAAAAAGCTAAAGTGGCTCATTACCAACAAATAAATATTAAAAGGTCTTTTTTAAGAAGGAAAAAAAAAAGAGGAAGAACATAGTTGTAATGAATAAAATGGCAATAAATATGTACTTATTAATCATCACTGTAAATGTAAATGGTTAAAATGCTACAATCAAAAGACATAGGGAGGCTGAATGGGTAAGAAAACAAGATCCATATACACTATCTACAAGAGACCCATTTCAGAATATAAGACACAGAGACTGAAAAGGGATAGGAAAAGATATTTTATGAAAACAAACAAAAAAAACAAAAACTGAAAACTCTGAGATAGCAATACTTTTACTAGACAAAAAAAACTTTAAATCAAAGGCTATAAGAATATACACAGAAAAACACTACATAATGATAAAGGGATCAATCCAACAAGAGAATATAACCCCTGTAAAAATTTATGCACCCAATGTAGGAGCACCTAAATATGTAAAGCAAATCTTGATAGACATACAGGGAGAAATTTCCATCAGTACAGTCATAGTAAGGGATTTTAACATCCCACTGACATCTATAAATAGATACTTTAGACAGAAAATCAATAAGGAGACAGACATGCTAGCCCAAATAGACTTAACTGATATTTTCAGAGGATTTCACCCAAAGCAGCAGAACATACATTTCTTTCAAGGGCACATGGAACATTTACTAGGATAGACCACATGTTAGGACACAAAACATGTCTCAACAAGTTTAAGGTTGAAATCACATCAAGCTTCTTCCCTGACCATAATAGTTCAAAACTAGAAATCAATCACAAGAAAAGACTGAAGAACACACAAAGACATGGAGGCTAAATAACATGTTACTAAGCAATGAATGGCTTAACAATGTGATCAAGGAAGAAATCACAAGAGACCCTGAGACAAATAAAAATGGTACAGAACAACCCCAAATCTATGGGACACAGCAAAAGCGCTCCTAAGGGGGGAATTCATAGCAGTAAGGCCTATCTCAAGAAATAAGAAAAATATCAAATAAACAATCTAACTTTATACTTAAAGGAACAAGAAAAATAAAATAAATAAAACCCAAAGTGTGTAGAAGAAAGGAAATAATAAAGATCAGAGCAGAAATAAATGAAATAGAATCTAAAAATATATATATAAAAGATCAACAAAACCAAGAGTTGGTTCTTTGACCAAGATAAACAAGATAACCAGAATCATCAAGAAAAAGAGAACACCCAAATAAATAAAGTCAGGAATGAAAGAGAAGTACAACTGACACTAAAAAAATACAAAAGGTTGTAAGAAAATCTTATGAACAACTATATACTGACAAATTGGACAATCTGGATGAAATGAACAAATTCCTAGAAATACATAATCTTCTAAAACATAATCAGGAAGAATCAAGAGAATCTAAATAGAGAAGAAACAAAATCTGAACAGATCGATTACAACTAATGCAATCAAATCAGTAATAAGAAAATATTCCGCCTGACCAGGCAGTGGCGCAGTGGATAGAGCTTCGGACTGGAATGCGGAAGACCCAGGTTCGAGACCCCAAGGTAGCCAGCTTGAGCACGGGCCCATCTGGTTTGAGCAAAAGCTCACCAGCTTGGACCCAAGGTTGCTGGCTCCAGCAAGGGGTGGCTCGGTCTGCTGAAGCCCCCCGGTCAAGGCACGTGTGAGAAAGCAATCAATGAACAACTATGGTGTCGCAATAGCAACGAAAAACTAATGATTGATGCTTCTCATCTCTCTCCGTTTCTGTCTGTCTGTCCCTAACTATCCCTCTCTCTGACTCTCTCTCTGTGTCCCTGTAAGAAAAAAACAAACAAAAAACAACCTATCTAAAAAAAAAAAAAAAAAAAGAAAATCTTCCAACAAACATTCAGACTGGATGATTTCACAGGGGAATTTTACCAAACAGTCAAAGAAGAACTAACACCAATTCTTCTCAAACTATTTCAAAAAATTCAAGAGGGAATACGCCCAAGCTCATTTAAATAGGTCAGCATTATCCTAATTCCAAAACCAGATAAGGACACTACAAAGAAAGAAAATTATAGGTCAATATCTCTGTGAACATAAATGCAAAAATCCTCAACAGAATATTAGCAAGCCAAATCCAGCAAATACATTAAAAAGATCATATACCACGATCAAATGGGATTTATCCCTGGTATGCATACTTGGTACAATATCTGCAAATGTATTAATGTAACACATCACATAAACAAAATAAAGGATAAAAAGCATATGACCATTTCAATAGATGGAGAAAAGGCATTTGACAAAATCATGTACTTATTAAAAACTCTCAACAAAGTGGGAATTGAGGGAACATATCTCCATATAATAAAGCCCATATATGACAATTCCATAGCTATACTTAATGTGCAAAACCTAACAGGTGTTTTCCTTTAAATCAGGAATAAGATAGGATTGCCCAATTTCATCATTCTTATTCAATTTAGTACTGGAAGTCCTAGCCACAGCAATCATACAAGAAGAAGAAATAGAAGGCATCCAAATTGGAAAAGAGGAAGTAAAACTCTCACTATTTGCAGATGACATGACACTGCACACAGAGAACCCTAAAGATTCCACCAAAAATCTACTAGGACTGATTAAGGAATTCAATAAAGTATAGGATACAAAATTAATATCCAGAAATCAGTTGTATTTTTTTATATACCAATAATGAACTATCAGAAAGAGAAACTAAGAAAATCCCATATACAACTGCATGCAAAAACAAACAAAACAAACAAAACCCCCCAAAAACTAGAAATAAGTTTAACCTAGGAGGTAGAAGACCAGTACTTGGAAAATTATGAGACACTAAAAAAAGAAACAGAAGAAATTACAAATAAATGGAAGCATATACTATGCTAATAGATAGAAAGAATTAATACCATTAAAATGTCTGTACTACCCAAAGCAATCTATAGATTAAATGCAATTCTTATCAAGATACTAATGGTGTATTTCACAGAACTAGAACAAATGTTCCAAAATGTATGAAACCACAAAAGACCTTGAATAGCACCAGCAATCTTGAGAAAGAAAAACAAAGTTGGTGATATGCTATGTGATATCAAACTATACTACAAGGCCATAGTAATCAAAACAGCTTGGTACTGGCATAAAAACAGACATATAAATCAATGGAACAGAACAGAGAACCTAGAAATAAACCCATACATTTAAAGTCAATTAATATTTGACAAAGAAGGCAAAAATACAGAATGGGGTAAAGACAGTCTATTCAATAAATGGTGTAGGGAAAATTGGACAGATACATGCAAAAAATGAAACTAGACTACCTTCTTAGACCCCATACACATACAAGAATCAACTCAAAATGGATGAAATAATTATATATTAGACCAGAAACCATAAAACTTTGTAAAACATAGGTAGTAAAATCTCAGACATTACTCAGAGCAATATTTTTTTCTGCTATAACTCCTTAGGTAAGGGAAACTAAAGAGAAAGTAAACAAATGGGACTGCCTCAAAATAAAAGGTTACACTGGGGAACAAAATTTTTGTTGCATCCACAAAAACACTTGTTCTTGCCTGACTGGGCGGTGGCACAGTGGATAGAGCGTCGGACTGGGATGCAGAAGACCCAGGTTTGAGACCCCGAGCTCGCCAGCTTGAGCGTGGGCTCATCTGGCTTGAGCAAACTCGCCAGCTTGGACCCAAGGTCACTGGCTCCAGCAAGGGATTGCTTGGTCGGCTGAACGCCTGTGGTCAAGGCACATGTGAGAAAGCAATCAATGAACAACTAAGGTGTGGCAACGGCAACGAAAACTAATGATTGATGCTTCTCACCTCTCTCCATTCCTGTCTGTCTGTCCCTATCTATCCCTCTCTCTGACTCTCTTTCTGTCCCTGTAAAAAACAACAACAACAAAAAACACTTGTTCTTACCTACTCGAGTGTGCTGATCTCAGATCTGCCATTAGTTTTTCTCTGTCAGCTACAGTTTTTTTGCAATTCAAGACTTTAGGTTTTCATCTTATTGTAAAATTTTCAATATTTAGTTGAACATAATGAAGTAGAATTTCTTCTTGGGCATCATCTTTGTGAAAATATAATAATTTATATAATGCAGTAAATTCACTAGTATCTAAAGATATGATTGCATCAGAATTTGTCTACAATTTTGAAATAGAACATATTAAACACTTATTTTAATCATAAAATTAGCACAAAACTTATTTAAATTCTATTCAGGCAAAAATTTGCATTTGTAGCTCTTGCGTTCGTGTACTTGTTGAGGACAATCTCGTTGGATGCTCCAGCAGTAGTCTGCTCATCACTAACAGCTCCAAGATTTTCGAGAAACTTATCAAGGTGACTGCTCAGGAAGTGAATCTTAATGCTCATGTTACATCAGTGGTTCTTAACCTTTTTTGAGGTACCAAACCCACCAGTTTCATATGCGCATTCACTGAACACTTCTTTAGTGATAAATAAAATATGATTTGTTTTTCCAAATTCAAGACATAGGTATATGTTTTTTTGCTGGTGCACAAAAGGAGCCGTGCATGAACATCACCTTGCTCAAAGAACAAAACCAACAAAGTGCATGAACTCACAACAAATTACGGTATTACTTTATTCTGGCCTCCGCGTCAGAGGCTTCTCCGAACCCGAGACCGATTCATCGAACCCCTAGGGTTTGATAGAACCCAGGTTAAGAACCACTGTGTTACATCCAACAGCAACCTTTGAACCAGAAGTTCATAGTTTTCTGCTTTATTGTTGCCAAGGAAGTTCTTTGTAACTGCCACAAAAGACTGCCAGGCTGCTTTCTCCTCCTTATTCATCTTCCTGGCAAATTCTTCCTCATGTATGAGGGTTCAAATTTGAGGTCCATCAAATACACCTGCTTTTATCTTCTTGAAAGACAAGACAGGAAAAGCAGAAATAATATGTTGAAAGCATTCACTTTCTCTATTCAAAGCCTGAACAAACTGATTCATTAAGCTAAGTTTGATGTGAAGTGGGGGGAAAATGATCCTGTCTCGATTAACTACAGGTTCATTCACAATATTTTGCATCCCTACTTCCAGAGCTTCACGTTTCGGCCACTCCTTCTGTGTCCAGTGTTTCTCCCGAGCTCGGCTGTCCCACAAACACAGAAAGCAAGGATGTTTCGTGAAACCTCTCTGTTGTCCTAGCAGGAAATTTACCATTTTAAGATCCACACAAATGATCCAGTTATGCTCCTCATACTTCAGAAAGTTGAGGACAATTTTTATGTCATTATAATCTTCTCGCAGATGAGTTGAATAATCAATTGGAACCACTGCATAAACATTACCGTTGTGTAGGAGAACACATTTCAGACTCCGTTTAGAGCTGTCAAGAAATCGCCACCATTCTGTTGGACTGTAAGTGGTAAAACCTAGCTGGCTGAGAAGACTAGTGATATCATGACAGTAAACAAAGTGTTTATCTTCAGAAAAAAAGTCCACAAAAATTTGTTCACGCTTCCTGAAATGGGATACTTTAGCTGACCAGTGAAGTACATTCTTTTCTTGAAACCTGGAGGCTAATAACTCAGCTACTTTCTTTGATAGGCCTAAATCTCTTACTAAATCAATCAATTCGGGTTGGCTAAACTGCTGAGGGGTTAATGACTGCTTGGCATCAGAAGAAGACCCTTCAGATTCTACAACCATTTCCTCATGCATCTTATCAAAATACACTTGATCACTATATTCACTTTCTTTGTCCTTAGAAGAAATAAGACCATTGAAAACTGGAACCAGGAGTGTCTCAGAGTGTGGGATAGGTCGTATTGCTGAAGGAATATTAGGATATGCGATCATATGCCGTTTTTTCTTGTCGATGCCCTTTGTATGGATCAGACAGAAATAACAGTCACTGCTGTGGTCCTTAGGTTCATGCCAAACCATGGGAATACATAAAGGCATTGCTTTGCATTTTCCTTTTGTCCAGTCACAAAGCATTTTCTCACAATTATGACACAAAATATGAGGAGCCCAATTCTTGTCTTGATCGCCAAGGGGAACTTGAAAATAGGCAATATATGCACGTGTTGCAAATGATGAAATATTGAGCCTTTGATGTTGAAGTGTGTAACAGCCACATATATAACAGAAGGTGTCAGGGCTATTCTTACATTTACGCCTACTCAAAGAAGCCATGATTCAATCTTAAAACAAAATAAGAGCGTGTTTTTAACAGATAATACTTTTTTACATTTAAAAACAACTACAATCATGTAAAAGTGATGTTTGTAAAACATTAATTGCCTTGTGGTTATGTTCAATCCAAGAATTGTTGCCCTTTAACTCCAATTTAAAAACCAATGCATGCCATTAACTGTAACAAAAAGAAATTAAAATTGCATAAAAACTAGAGCATGCCCCAAAAAAACGGATTTCAGATTTGGAATCAGTGATGTAGAAATATATAGAAAAAGTTCTAAAACCTCATGCAACAGAAAATGAAAAAGAAATTGTTCCCCAGTGTATTGCAGAGTAAAGGAAACCATCAACAAAATGAAAAGACCACCCACTGAACGAGAGAACACATTTGCCAATGATATCTCTGATAAAGGGTTAATATGTAAAATGTATAAAGAATTCATACAATTCAGCACCAGAAAACCCCCAAAAAATCCAATTAAAAATTGGGCAAAGGAAAAAAAAATGAGCAAAGAAAGGACCTGAATACACACTTCCCCAAAGAGGACATACAGATGGCCAGTAGACATATAAAAAGATGCTCAACATCACTATCAACAAAGAAATATAAATTAAAACCACAATGAGATACCACCTCATATCTGTCAGAATGGCTATCATCAATAAATAACAAACAAGTGTTGGAGAGAAAGTGCAGAAAAGGGAACCCTTGTGCACTGTTGGTGAAAATACAGACTGGTGCAGCCATTTTGGAAAACAGTATGCAAATTCCTCAAAAAATTAAAAATGAAACTGCCTTATGACCCAGTGATTCAACTTCTGGCTCTATACCTAAAGAAACCCAAAACACTATTTTGAAAGAATATATGTACCTCTATGTTCACTGCAGCATTATTTGCAATAGCCAAGATATGGAAGCAACCCAAGTGCCCATCAATAGGAGTGGTGAAAAGAGTTGTCGTACATATATACAAAGGAATAATTACGCGACCATAACAGAAGAATGAAATCGTACCATTCCCAATAGCAAGGATGGACCTAAAAGGTATTATGCTAAGTGAAGTCAGTCAGAGAAAGACGAATACCATATGAATTCACTTTTATGTGGAATCTAAAGAACAACATAAACAAAACAGAAAGACTCATAGGTACAGAGAACAGACTGAGGGTTGACAGAGGGAGAGGGTTAGGGATTGGTTGAGAAAGGTGAAGGATTTAAGAGTACAGATTGACAGTTACAAAATAGTCATGGGAATGTAAAAGTACAGCATAGGAAATATAATCAATAATATTGTAATAATTATGTGTGGTGCCAGGTGGGTACTGGAAATATTGGGGAACACTTTGTAAAGTATATGATTGCCTAGCCACTGTGCTGTACTCTTGAAACTATACAAAATAATGGCAGAATAAACTAAAAAGAGACGGGACAAATAAAGAGCAAATAACAAAATGGTAGATTTAAATCCATCCATATCAATAACTGCATTAAGTGTAAATGGTCTAAATATTCCAATTAAAGTGCAGAGATTGTCAAGTGGGATTAAAAAAAAAGCAAGACAAATACATGCTGTGCGCACACACAAAATACCCACTTTAAAAATAAAGACATATGTAATAAATATAAAAAAAGGAAGAAAATACACCACATAAGCACTACATAAATAAGAGTCAAAGTGACAATACCAACTCTATACTTCAGTACAAAGAATATTACCAGGGTTTAGAAGAAATTTAAAATAATAAGGGATCAATTTATCATTAGACAAAACAATTCTAAATGTGTATGTGCCTAATAGAACTCCAAAATCATGAAGCAAAAATCAGATAGAATCACCCTGAAGCACAGAGGTTGCTGGTTCAATCCTCAGTCAGGGCACATACAGGAATGGCACAATGTTCCTTTCTCTCTCTCTCCCTTCCTCTCTCTCTAAAAATCAATAAAACAAACAAACATTAAAAGAAATCAAATAGAAACAAGAGGAGAAATGAATAAATATGTAATTACATGTGGAGACTTCAAATCTCCCTTCTCAGTAATAGATAAAATGTCTACAGATACATTCATTAGATCACTCCTTTCTGCTGGTAGATGCCGCAGAGCAAGCATCACTGAAGTTTCCCCTCCCAGAGTCGTCATGTGTAAGTCAGAGTCTCCCAAAAAGCCTGAACAGCTACAGAAGCCCTTTTACTGGAGGTTTTGTGGGAGAGACAGGCTGTAAACTGACAAAGTCCTTACAGTCTAGGGCAGTGGTTCTTAACCTGGGTTCTATCAAACCCTAGGGGTTCGATGAGTCGGTCTCAGGGGTTCAGAGAAGCCTCTGCCGTGGAGGCCAGAATAAAAGGAATACCGTAATTTGTTGTGAGTTCATGCACTTTGTTGGTTTTGTTCTTTGAGCAAGGTGATGTTCATGCACAACTCATTTTGTGCACCAGTAAAAGAACATATACCTATGTCTTGAATTTGGAAAAAAAAATCATATTTTATTTATCACTAAAGAAGGGTTCGGTGATTGCGCATATGAAACTGGTGGGTTCAGTACCTCAAAAAAGGTTAAGAACCACTGGTCTAGAGCTTAGCCTAAGACTAAGCTCTTCCCCATACCCTTGGTTGTTGCACGGTGGGGGTGGTGCACTCTTAAGAGGATTCCTGATTATACCTCAGATGTGTGACTTTGTACTGGAGACTTCCTTGTTTTGCAAACGGTTTTGTTCTCTGCACTATACATATGATAAAGCTGACCAGCCCCTCCCCACCCCACCCCACCCCCGTTCTTGTATGCCATTAGCTGACAGGAGGACAGATCCCATCCTTTTTCTCTCTGTGTATATTTCTTAATCCCCCACTGTTCTCCCTTGGGACCTGGACAATTACAAGTCCCGCTCGTTCATAGCAAGGTTTGAGCTTTGAAACAACCAATGAGAGTCTGAGGAGCCATGTTGAGCACTGGGGAACATTCACAGACTGTGTGGTGATTAGAGATCCAAATACCAAGTGCTCCAGAGGCTTTGGGTTTGTCACCTATGCCACTGTGGAGGAGGTGGAGGCAGCCATGATTGCAAGGCCACACAAGCTGGATGGAAGAGTTGTGTAACCAAAAACAATCCTATCTCAAGAGAAGATTCTCAAAGGCCTGTTGCCCATTTAACAGTAAAAAGATTTTTGTCGGTGGTTTTACACTAATGAATATCACCTAAGAGATTATTTTGAATAATACGGGAAAACTGAAACAATTGGAATCATGAATGACTGAGGCAGTGACAAGAAAAACAGGCTTTGCTTCTGTAATCTTAGATGATCATGACCCTGTAGAAAGACTGTCATTCAGAAATACCATACATACTGTGAATAGCCACAGAGTGAGGTAAGGAAAGCACTATCCAATAATCAAGAGATGGCCAGTGCTTCATCCAGCCAAAGAGGTGGAAGTGCTGATGGAAGTTTCAGAGGTTCTGATGGGAGTGACAGCTTTGGTTCTGGAGGAAACCTCAGTGGTCAAGGTGGCCTTGGTGGCAGCCAGGTGGTAGATATGGTGGCAGTGGGGATGGCTCTAATGGATTTGGTAATGTAGAAGCAGTTTTGGAGGTGGCAGAAGCTACAATGATTTTGGCAGTTACAACAGTCAGTCTTCAAACTTTGGAACCATGAAAGAAGGAAACTTTGGAGGGAGAAACTCCGGCCCCTGTGGTGGTGGAGGACAATGCTTTGCCAAACTATGGAACCAAGATGACTAAGGTGGTTCCAGCAGCAACAGTAGCTAAAGCAGAGAGAGAAGGTTTTAATTACTGCCAGGAAAAAAAGCTTAGCAGGAGAGGAGAGCCGGAGAAGTGACAGAGAAGCCACAGGTTACAACAGATTCATCAAGTCAGCTAAGCACAGTGGTGGCAGGACCTATCAGCTGCAAAGAAGACGTGTTTTAGACAGTACTCATGTGAATGAGCCTTGTTTAACAGGTTGTTTTAGTTTCTGTTCCATGAAAAGTGTAAAGCATTCCAAAATACAGTTTGAATGCAGATTTTTATTTTGTGCCCATGCTGTCAATTGCTATATGTAATAGTATGATCATGACGTTAAATAAATGTGTCTTTCTTTAAAAAATCTCAACAAATCTAAAAGGACTGAAATGAAACAAAGTATTTTCTCTAACGCCAAAAAATTGATTTAAAATAAATAAAAAAATTATCTCTGGCTCTGCCTGGTTGCCTCAGTAGGTTAAGAGCATCCCAAAACAACAAGGTTGTGGGTTCGATCCCCAATCAGGGCACACATGGATAGTATCTAAAGAATGCACGATTTCATTGTACATATGTACCCTGATTTATTGGTGTCACCCCATTAAAATTAAAAAAAAAAAAAGAATGCACGACTGAGTGGAACAACAAATGAATGCTTCCCTTCCCCTTGCCCTTTCTCTCCATTCCTCTCTCTGTCTCTCTAAAAATCAATAAAAGTTAAGCCCTGGTGTACGGCCAGTAGTCAAGGCCGCCATCACAGCAGCCTGACCCACGCAGGTTCACACTGGATTCGGACAAATGGCAATGAAACACAGAAGCCACAAACTGGTGAGCCATCAGCTTTAATTCTAGCTTGCACCCGGCGGGCAAGCAAAAACACACACTGGGCTCCAAAACCCACACATTTAGTGCTCACAAAGCTACTGACTTATCCGAGTTTCCTAGAATCAAAGCTTTCTAGCTCACCAGACTTATTCACCTCTGTTTCCCATCTCCTCCTGCACAAACTCTTAACAAACTGGCTTCTTCCTCAGCACTCTGCCATCTCGGCTGCTTCTCCTGGCCTTCACGTGGCCTTTCTCTGCTCTCCTCTCTAATACTAATCTCAGGAACCCAGGAACCGAGAGAGAGAGAGAGAGCTCCCGGACTGCCCCAGTTTATAGCATAGAAAATCCAAACCCTTAATCCAATCTACAGACAAGAAAGTCTCTGATACAAAGTCACCCATCTGAGGCATAATGGGATTCCTCAGGAGAGTGCACCACCCTACATCATCCAATCAGTCAAGGGTGTGGAGAAGAGCTTACTCTTAAAACAAAGCCTTAAGCTATAACGACCCGGCCTGCTTACATTACAACTTTTCCCCCACAGCCATCACAAGCATAAGGGCAAATAATATCACCTGGGTGACTGGCTTCCATGTGGGCAGCACCATCTTTAACAAAGTGAGCATATTATATTTTATCTGCCGAACACCTGGCTGGATAGCTTAGTTGGTAGGAGCATTGTCCCAGAGCAAAAGGGTTCCCAGTTCAAGTCCCCAGTCAGGGCACATACAGGAGCAGCTCAACATTCCCGTCTCTCTTTCTCTCTCCCTGCCTCTATAAAAATAAAAAATAAAATAAAAAAATATATACATATATGAAAAATCCCTAAATATTAAAAATTAAATACATTTATAAATAAGCCAGGAGTCAAGGAAGAAATCACTAGAGAAATTAGCAAATTTTTGAACTGAAAAAGAAAAAGAAAACATAATAGACGGAAATGTGTGGAATGCAAGTAATGTATTAGAAAAGTCAGACCTCACATTGATGATCTACACTTTTATCTTTAGATAATCAGAAAAAAATTAATTCTATAATAATCAGAAGAACATAAAAAACATAACAGCAGAAATCAATAAAACTGAAAACAAATTTAAAAGTAAAAATTAATAAAACCAAAATGTCATTCTTTAAAACAATAAAATAAATTTTTACCCAAAGAAAAGAGATAACACAAATTACCAACATCAGCAATGACAGAGGGGCTGTTTCTCCAAATTCTACAGTATAAAACTATTATGACAACTTTACTCCAATAAATTTGATAATAAGATAATACAGATATATTTTTGAAAGATAGATTATCAAAGCTCACTTAAGAAAAACTATATAACCTAAGTAGCTATATACATCTATTGAAGAAATTACATTCATAACTTAAATTCTTCTGACAAAGAAAACTCTAGACTTCACTGGTAAAATTTAACAGACACTCAAGATGAAATAATATTAAATCTATAGAAAACAGAAGGTAGAGAATACTCCCAAATCATTTTACAAATCCAGCATTATCCTGTTACCAAACCAGACAAAGATATCACAAGAAAAGGAAATTACAGACTAATATCCATTATGCACAAAGATGCAAAAATATTTAACAAAGTTTTAGCAAATCATATCCAGCAACACACAAAAAGGATACATTGTAACCAACTAGAGTTTATCCCAGTAATGCAAGGTTAATTCAACATTTGACTATCAATCATGGCATTTCATATTAATAATCCAAAAAAGGAAAACCATATGATCATCTTGAGTAATGCAGAAATCATTTGGCAATATTCAAAATCCATAAAATCTCTGTGTACTTAATGAATGGAAGAGAACTTCCAGATAATAAGCATCTATGAATACCTACAGCTAACTTTGTACTAAATGGTGAAAGACTGCAAGCTTTCCCTGAGATCAGGAACAAGGAGAGAATGCTCACTCTCATCACTTTTATTCAAGATTATATGAAGATTCTAGCATAGGATTTAAATTTAATTAATTAGTTCAAATAAAAAACATATAGATTGGAAAGAAAGAATTAAAAATGCCCTCATTTGTAGACATGATTATCTACATAAAAATTCCCAAGGAATTCTTTTAAAAAGATACTGGAATTGATAAGTGAATTTACAAGGTCATAAGATACACAATAAACACACAAAAGTCAACTGTATTTTTATATACGATTAACAAACACCTGAATGTAAATAAATGTAATGAAGACTCTGAGTCCATTTTTGATGTTTGACCATTGACAGCTTCAAACCCCATTCCTCCTTGTTGCTTCATATCTGGGCAAGTCAGTAAGAAAGTCCTGACATTCCTGACCCTGCTGTCAGTGGGGAAGTTTAAATCATGCAAATTAAACTTATATACAGGAATCATTACCTTGGTCCCGTTCTTCAACCATAATAAAAATCAGAGCTACTTGGCCCTCTCTTCTCTCTAGATACCCTGGACTAGCTTGGGCACCCACCCTGCTCCGCTCAGAAAGCCCCATTCTGTGAGTAATAAACCTTTTCATAGTCTCTTAGTACATGTGTGATGTCACTGGTATTTTGGGTGGTGGTGGGGTAATCCCACTCTCTGGGGGACAACAGCAAAACAAAATAATATCAGTTTCAAAACCAGCAGGAAACACGTAACATTTAGGAGTAAATTTCGCAAGATATGTGCAAGACCTATACACTGAAAACTACAAACATGGTTGATAGAAATTGAAGACCTAAATAGAGAGAGATACCATGAACAGGAAGACCTAATATTGTTACGTTTTATAGGTTGAATACAGCGCCAATCTAATCTTAGCAGGGCATATTTTTTGTAGAAATTGAAATGCTGACTTCAAATGTATATGTAGATTCAAAGGATACAGAAAATGTTATTAGTACAGTCAAGCAAAGAAACCTCACACAACAGTGAAAATGAAGGAAACACAGCACTTCACAACAACATGGATGAATCCTAAAAGTATATTCAAAATATAGAAAGCAATCTACAGAGTGGTATCACCTGAATGAGACCTTTGGATAAGGAAAGTTTTAAAGCATGCAATTCACATATGTACCCAACATCAGGGCCCCAAAATATCTGATGCAAACATTGACAGATTTAAAAAGGGAGAAATAGTTCTATAATCAATGGAGACTTCTATACTCAAATTTCAATAATTAATAGAATTACAAGAGAGAAGATCAATGAGAAAATAGAGCACTTGATTAACACTACAAACCAACTGTATTTAATAGACATATATAAAACACTTCACCCAACAACAGCAAAATACACATTTTTTTCTCAAGTGCACATGGAATATCCTCTAGGACATGCTGTATATTAGACCACAAAACAAATAATAAATTTTAAAATATTGGTCTGACCTGTGGTGGCACAGTGGATAAAGTGTCAACTGGAATATTGAGGTCATTGGTTCAAAACCCTGGGCTTGCGGGGTCAAGGCACATACAAGAAGCAACTACCATGAGCTGATGCTTCCTGTTCCACTTACTACTTTTCTCTCTCTCTATCCTCTTTCTTAAATCAATAAAATCTAAAGAGAGAGAGAGAGATAGAACGCAATCAATGAACTAAGGTGCTGCAACTATGAGTTGATGCTTCTCAGCTCTCTCCGTCTGTCCCGCTTTCTCTCTCCCTATTAAAAAGAAAAAGAAAGAAAAAACATATTGAATCATATAAAGTATCATTTCTGATCATAATGGAATGAAACTAGAAATCAATATCAGAAAGAAAACTGAAAAGTCCACAAATATGTGGAAATTAAACAATATACACTTAAATAACCAATGTGTCAAATACAAACCACAAAAGAAATTAGAAAATATCTTGAGACAAATAAAAATGAAACTACAACATACCAAATCTTATTAGATGCAGAAAAAGCAGTGCTCAGAAGGAAACATAGTTGTAAATGCACGCATTAAAGAAGAAAGATCTTAAATAATAACCAAACTCTACATCTTAAGAAAGTAGAAAAAGAGCAACCTAACTCTATAGCTAGCAGAAGGAAATAATAAAGATTAGAGCAAAAATAAATGAAATTAAGAACAGAAAATCAATAGAGAAAACCAAGCCAAAAATTGGTTCTTAAGAAACCCTGACAGGTAGTTTGAGAAAAAGAGAAGACTCAAATTAGTAAAATAAAAATGGAAATAGAAACATTACTACTGATTTTACAGAAATAAAAAGGATTATGAGACTACTATAAACAATTTGTACCAATAACCTAAATGAAGTAGACAAATTCTCAGAAATACACCATCTACCAAAACTGAATCATGAAGAAATAGAAAAATATAAATTAACATATAACTACTTGATAGAATTAGTAATCTAACCTCCCAACAAAGAAACACCCTGGACAAGATGGTTTCATTCATGAATTCTCCCAAACATTTAAAGAAGAATTAACATCAATCCTTCTCATTTTCTTCCCAAAACTTGAAGAAGAGGAAAAATTTCCTAAATTACCCAGATGCCAAAGTGAGACAAGACACTAACAAGAAAACTAACAAATATAAGGTGACAAAAAATGATTTAACTTAAGGTGATGGACTCACAATGCAATCAACATTCAAATGCTGTAGCAATGTTTACCTGGAACCTATGTACTCCTATTGATCAATGTCACCCCATTGAATTTAATTTATAAATAAAAAAAGTTAAAAAAAGAAAACTTCAGATCAATATTTCCTATGAATCTTAATACAAAACTTCATCAACATATTAAAAAGGATTATACACCATGACCAAACAGAATTTATTCTGGGGCTGCAAAGATGGTTCAACATATAAAAATCAATCAATAGAATATACCATATTAATAGAAAAAAGAAATAAAAACTACATAAATATCTCAATTGATGCAGAAAAAGTATTTGACAAAATTCAACATTCTTTCATAAAAAACAAAACAAACAAAACAAAACAAAAAGAAATAAAAACCACATAAATATCTCAATTGATGCAGAAAAAGTATTTGACAAAATTCAACATTCTTTCATAAAAAACAAAACAAACAAAACAAAACAAACCAGGAATAGAAAGAGACTTCCTCAACATGATAATGGCCATATGTGAAAAACCCTCAGCTAACATAATACTCAATGGTAGGAGAGTGAAATCTTTAATAATCAGGTACAAGACAAGGGTGCCCACTATTGCCACTTCTATTCAACATAGCCAGAGCAATTAGGCAAAAAAAGTAATAAAGTCATCAAAATTTGTAAAGAAGAAGTAAAATTATCTCTGTTTTCAGATGACATAACTAACATTTAGAAAACCTTAAAGATTACAGACAGGCAGAACTAATAAGCAAATGCAACAAAGTTTCACGATACAAAATCAAAACACAAAAATCAGCTACATTTCTATATATTAACAATGAATAGTCTAAGAAGGAAATTAAGGAAACAGTTTTATTTATAATATCATAAGAAAGAATAAAATACTTAGAAATAAATTTAACCAAGAAATTAAAAGACACCAAAAACTACAAAACATTGCTGACAGAAATTAAAGAAATATGAAGAAATGGAAAAACATCCACATTCATAGATTGGAAGACTTAATATTGTTAAAATGACATTATTACTCAAAGCAATCTGCAGATTCAATGTAGTAATCCCTATCAAAATCCCAACAATGGCATTTATTTATTTGTCTAAACAGAAATAGAGAACCCCATCCTAAAATTCATATGGAATCTGAAGGGGCCCTAAATAGCCAAATGTTGAAAAAAACAAAGCTGAAGGATTCAAATGTCTGATTTCAAAACTTACTACAAAGCTACAGCACTCAAAACAGTATGGTGGAGGGGTAAGGACAGATACGCACACCAATGGAATACAGAGAGGGCCCAGAAATAAACACTTTCATAGATGATTAATAGTTTTTTGACCAGGCTACCAAAACTATTCAATGGAGAATAGACAATCCCAGCAAATGATGCTGGGCAAACTGGATATCTATATGAATAAGCATAAATGCAGATTCTTACCTTATGCCATACACAAAAATTAAAATGCTGGTAGATCAAAGATCTAAATGTAAGAACTAAAATTATAAAACCATTAGATAAAAACATAGGGTAGAATCCTTATGACATTGAATTTGGCAATGATTTACTGGATCAATGCCAAAAGCAAAGGCAACAAAATAAAAAATAGAGTAGACGTCATCAAAATTAAAAACTTTTGTGCATCAAAGGACCTCATTCAGAGAGAGAAACGACAACCCAAAGAATGAAAGAAAGCTCTCCCGGGGTTGCTCAGCTGATTAGGGCAGGGGACCCCAAACGTTTTACACAGGGGGCCAGTTCACTGTCCCTCAGAGGGTTGGAGGGCCAGACTATAAAAAAAAACTATGAACAAATTCCCACGCACACTGCACGTATCTTAAAGTAAAAAAACAAAATGGGAACAAAACGCTTTTCCGGAGCCCTAAGGCGTGCATTCCCCGTTTCGGGAAGTAGTACTACTGTACGTGAGCGACGCCCACACTTTGCGGCACCGCCACATACAGGACTTCAGGAGCACAGGATGCGTCTCACTGACCACCAATGAAAGAGGTGCCCCTTCTGGAAGTGCGGCAGGGCCGGATAAACGGCCTCAGGGGCCACATGCAGCCTGTAGTTTAGGGACCCCCGGGTTAGAGTGTTGTCCTGACACACCAAGGTTGCAAGTCCAATCCCAGTCAGGAAATATACACGAATGAATCGATGAATGAATGAATAAGGGGAACAATAAATTGATGTTTTTCCTTCCTTCCCCCCAACCCCTATTCCTCTGTCTAAAGTCAATCAAAAAGATTCTTTTAGAGAATAGAGGAAAATATTTGCAATTTACATATCTGATAAGGGATTAATATCTAGAATATAGAAAGAACTTCTACTACAACAAGAACTACTCAACAACAAATAGCTAACAACGCAAAACAAACAATGGGCCAAGAACAGGAATGCACATTTCTTCAATGACATACAAATGGCTAATAACTATATGAAAAGATGCTTAACATCACTAATACAAGTTAAAAACACAATGAGATATGGCCTCACACCTATTAGGATGGCTAAAATCAAAAATGGAAAATAACAAATGCTGACAAGGAAGTAGAGAAATTGGAACCCTTGTGCATGGTTGGTAGAAATGCAAAATGGGACGGTCAATGTAGAAAACAGTACAGCAGTTCCTCAAAATGTTAAACGTAGAATTGCCATATGTTTAGCAAGTCCACTCCTAGGTGAACTGAAAGCAGGGACTTCCAACAAATACTGTACACCAGTTTTTTAGCAGCCCTATTCACGACGGCCTAAAGGCAGAAACAAACAGTGCAAACGTCCATCAACAGATGATAAAATGAATATTACTCAGCCTGAAAAATTAATGAATTTCTGACACATGCAACAATATGGATAAAATATGGGAACAGTATGCCAAGTAAAATTAGCCAGTCACAGAAGGACATTACTGTAGATTCCACCTATATGAGGTCAATTCATAGAGACAGAAAGTAGATTAGGGGTTACCAGGGGCTGCGGGAGGTCAGGGAGCAGGGAGTTACTGTTTAAGGGTACAGGACTTACATTTGCAGTGATGGAAAATGTGGAAATAGATAGTGTGATGGCTGTGCAACACTGTGAGTGCATTTAATGTCACCGGGTTGGACACTTAAAGGTAGTTTAAATGGTAAATTTTATGTTATGTATATTTTACCTCAATTTTTTAAAATTAAAAACAAAAACCTACATTTCATGCAGTACAATGCTGGATATTACTAAGTGATTCAAATCTAACTGAGAAAAGTACATATAAAGGAATTAAGGATAGTAGTTACGTCTGAGTAGGGAGGTAGGTGTATTCAGATGTTTTCACCTGCACCTGCCATGTTTTAATTCCTAAATCTAGGTGACATGCGTTGTATGTTCATTGTTCAGTTTTATGAAGGGTCTGAAATAATGGATGATAATTAAAGTAAACAGGATTAGGAAGCAACATGGACAGGTTCCAGGAGGCACTGAGCTTACTGCACAGAAGTTACTGGCCCCTACTTTGTGGGGTGGCACCAGATCATTTACTCTCCTTGTCCCCATCATGCCCAAACCCCACTTCTTATCATAACTCTTCCTTCAACAACCCCATCCAGCACATCCCAACATGGAGGGGTCCTTCAATTATTCTTGAAGATCTGGGTCGAGCCTTGAACTAGGCACAAATCTCTCCAGCTTCTGGGCAGGGGTGGGCTAAACTGCGGCACTTGTGTCTGACCCTCACCCCTGCAGAAAGGAAACTTCCTCAGGTTCATAGCCCTGCTGACTATTGCTAGTGGCTTTCATCACCATAGTACTTTGTAGCAACTAACAATTCTCATTTAAAATTTTAAAATCAGTAAGTGAAGATCTGTACTGAAAAATTCACCAAATTTCATTTCACCGCCAACCCCCCCCCAGAATTCTCAGCCCAGGATTGCTGAATAATGGAGCTAGGAGAGCCCAGGGCACTTGCCCACTCTCAGTACCCACCCCACCCCACCCCCAGAATCCTCAGCCCAGGATTGCTGAATAATGGAGCTAGGAGAGCCCAGGGCACTTGCCCACTCTCAGTACCCACCCCACCCCACCCCACCCCCCAGAATCCTCCTCCCCAGGATTTGCTGAATAATGGAGCTAGGAGAGCCAGGGCACTTGCCCACTCTCAGTACCCACCCCACCCCACCCCCAGAATCCTCAGCCCAGGATTGCTGAATAATGGAGCTAGGAGAGCCCAGGGCACTTGCCCACTCTCAGTACCCACCCCACCCCACCCCACCCCCCAGAATCCTCAGCCCAGGATTTGCTGAATAATGGAGCTAGGAGAGCCAGGGCACTTGCCCACTCTCAGTACCCACCCCATCCCACCCCCCAGAATCCTCAGCCCAGGATTTGCTGAATAATGGAGCTAGGAGAGCCAGGGCACTTGCCCACTCTCAGTTCCCACCCCACCCCACCCCCAGAATCCTCAGCCCAGGATTTGCTGAATAATGGAGCTAGGAGAGCCAGGGCACTTGCCCACTCTCAGTACCCACCCCACCCCACCCCCAGAATCCTCAGCCCAGGATTGCTGAATAATGGAGCTAGGAGAGGCAGGGCACTTGCCCACTCTCAGTACCCACCCCACCCCACCCCCAGAATCCTCAGCCCAGGATTTGCTGAATAATGGAGCTAGGAGAGGCAGGGCACTTGCCCACTCTCAGTTCCCCTTTATGGGAGTAGTAGCCCAGCTTTCCATCCCACTCCATAGCTGGAGGCAGGGTGGGCTCTCTTCTTCCCCCTCAGCAATCCTAATGCCCAGGCCCAGGGGAGGCTCCAGCCTCAGCAACATTTCCTTGTTCCTGAGACCCACTGGAGGAGGCTGCCTCTCCCCACCGGCAGAAGCCAGGCCTGGGGCTGGGGGCAGGGGCTGAGGAGTCATTCAGGCTCCCCGCTGACTGGACTCACAGTGTTAGAAGGCGGCAGTATCTATATACATGGTCACTGTCCAGTACGAATAAGGGGGTAGGGTGGGTCTGAATGGGGGGCTGCTACCCAAAAGAAACTCCTTGGGGACAGGGCCCCCCTATCACCTAGCACAGTGCTCCCTCAGGCAACCAGAATGGGTGGGTGGAAGACTGACCGACAGAGGGTGGAGAAAGGGGGTGGCAGGAGTCACAGGGCACCAGCCCCTTCAGCTTTCCTGGGCTGCCTGCGTGGGGAAGGAGCTCCCTGGCACTGGCCGTGTGGAAAGTGGGGGGTGAGGTATGATGGGGTGGGAGGTATGGGCCAGAGAAAGGCAGGCTTGCATGTGTGTTCATTTAAGTGCGTGAGTGAGAGTGTGTGAGAGAGAGTGTGTGTGTGTGTGGGGGGGGGGAATGTATTTGTGATTTGTGTGTGTAAAATGGGGGAGTCCTACTATGGGCGGGGGCTGAAGTGGGTGGGGTGACATTCAAGGCTTCCTTTCGACTCTGGGTGTCTGTACCCCTGACCCGCCCTGTTTCGTGGGACCAACCTTGGCTCTGCCCTCCACTCTTGTGTCTCTGAGAGGTGAAGAAGAGGACACTTCCACCTGCCCTGCCTCCCAGTCAGGGGGAGAGACCCTCAAGCCACCCTCCTCTTCCTGAGGCACAGGGGAGCTCCACCCAGCCACACCTTCCATCCAGCTGGTCAGCTCGGAGCTGGGCACCGTGTCCCTGTGGCACTTCCGTCTGGGAAGTCAGGCTTTCATCAATTAAAGGCCATCACCCTCAATGCCAGTGATGACCACAGCAGAGGAGTCAAGTGCAGAGATGACATTAAATGAGGGACAACCAATGTAGGGGCCACCACGCCCTACTGACTATTGCTAGCAGCTTTAATCACCAGAGTTCTTTGTAGCAACTAACAATTCTCATTTAAAATTCTAAAATCATTTGGTGAAGATTTGTATTGAAAAATTCACCAAATTTCATGGTCAGCATTTCCTGTATGACAAGAAAGACTTCCATGTAATTCCAAGCTTGTGATCAGTTGCACAAGTCTGACCATTCTGCTGGACTCAAATTTCAAAAGAACTGTGACCAGAATAAAACACTTGCCCTCCATTTCAGGAGTACCTGTACTGGGGACACAGTCATACAGCTGGAGAACAGAAAAAACTTAATGAAACAACCTTTGGACAGAGTTTTGCACAATTTCTTGGATCAAGCACGTGTGTGCACACCCACACATGTAACTGTGTGCACGTGTTTCCTTTCTAGCTTTTGGTCAGGGCAGTGCACTGCGTTAGTGTTAGCTCGTTTGAGCCACTGAGGTCCTGGCTTTTGTTGGTCAGCCAAGAAGAGATGATCAAACCCTGGAGAGGGGCAAGCAGCCTCAGCCAGGCCTGCACCAGCTGGAAGCATGTGACACTTCCCAGAAGGCAATGGCTGCATCAGGATTTCAAAGGTGCAGCCCTTGGTCTTAGCAATCCCATTTCTAGGAATTTAACCAAAAGAGAGCTATAAAACACAAGCCCAAGCCGTCTGTCCTGACCTGGCAAAAATGATAAAAACCAAACTGCCCACCAACAGGGGAGGGCGCAGTAAAAACGGGACCATCCACAGAAGGGATCCTGTTAGCAGACCTGTTTGTGTGGAGAGCAGATTGGGGGTGACGTGGAAGGGATTGTGATAGCAGGGACACTGCTAAGATGTCATCGGAAGGATCTCAGCACCAGGTGTAGTCTGAGATGATGGAGCCCGATCGAGGCAGGAGTACGTGAGGTGGACAAAAGTGAGCAGATTCAGAGTTCTGGCCCCACCCTTTTTAAGAGAAGTCACTGCCCCCCTGTGCCTTCATTGAACACAAAGCTCAGCTTATCATGAGCACTGAGGCCCTTAGTGCCCTGAGGTGGCCCTGTCCCTGGAGGTACTTGGCCTTCACATCCATCCCTATGCCTAGGTGCCAGACTGGTGACGATAATCCTGAGAGGACTACAGAAAGGTGGGGGGCACGGCCATCCTGGCCTATTTGGCAGTCTCGGGGGGTTGTTCTCAAATGGAGGCTTCAGAGGGCGCCTGCCGTAGTGGGCGCTGGTGAATCTGAGCTGAAGTCAGAGGAGCACAGATGCAACAAAGGACCCGGTGCCTTGGCTCTCATACAGTAATGACACAACACCACGAAGAGCAACTGCTTACCCCTCTCCAGGGGCGCTGAAAGTCCTCCTTGGGCCAGGCACAGGATGGGACCCAGAGATCACCAGAACTTGATGGCCTAGTGGCCTCAAATCACCAAGATTTCTGCCTGGCAGGGCCTGTCCAGAGCTGCAACCTCGTTTGATCTCTGACAGTCTGCAATGGGGCACTCACAGTTCCCAGAGTCCAGCACACAGCAGGTGTTCAATAAATGCCTGTTGTGTGACTGGCATATAAAAACACATTGTTTACTTCAGGAGAGGAGGCAGACATGGAAACCGAGGCACAGGGGGGCAGTGACTTCTCTTAAATGGGGTGGGGTCAGAACTCTGAATCTGCTCACTTTTGTCTACCCCACGGACTCCTGCCTTGATCGGACTCCATCATCTTGGGCAGCACCTGATGCTGGGATCCTTCCAATGACATCTTAACAGTGTCCCTGCTATCACAGCTCTTCCCTGTCACCTCACAATTTGTTCTCTACATAGCGGCTGGGTGGTCTCTGAACGAAGGGGAGCTCAGGACCAGTGGGCGTGGCCTCACCAAAATAGCACACAGGAAAGTTAACAAAACAACTTCTTCTTCAGATTGAGACAAGTCTAAAGGGGAGAATGCCTACGAAACATCCTTGCCAAAAAATTCAAACCTGAGCCTGACCTGTGGGGGTGCAGTGGATAAAGCTCCGACCTGGAATCCTGAGGTTGCTGGTTCGAAAACCCGGGCTTGCCTGGTCAAGGCACATATGATAAACAACTGCTGTGAGTTGATGCTTCCCACTCCTCCCCTCCCTTTCTCTCTCTAAAAAAATCAATCAATAAATTTTAAAATATTAAAAATAAATTCAAGCCTGAATCTGCTCATACTTGTAGATCTACCTGCCAATTGAGAGGATACGCAAAGGTCCCAGAACACAGGAAAGAACGCCCAGGGGCCCCATCAACAGAACCCAGGCTACAGGAAACCCCACTCATTCCTTCAACAATAGATTTAATAAAAAGTAAGTAAGACAGAGACTGAAGGCAATCTATAGATTATGAGAGCATAATGTATGTATCTTATTTAGATCCTCAGATTCAAATACTCACTACTGAATATTTGACGATGTTAAGTAATCATTGCTTGTTTGTCAGATGTGACAAAGGTCCTGTGGTTAGGTTGTTTAAAACAACTCTCTCAGAAACACATACTAGAAAATTGATAAAAACTAAAGGATATTTGGAACTTGGTTTAAAATAACCCTAGGGATTATGGGGGCAGATGAAACAGGAAATACAAAGTTCAATAATTTCTTCTGGCCGATTTTGTACATGTTTCAAATTTTCCATAACAAAAAAAAAGGTATTTTGTCTGTTTTGAATCTCAAATATCCCCACTATAGCAGGAGGGAAAGAAACTAGGGTTGGGAACCTCCTAGGTGGAAAGCCAGGTTCCAGGTTGAGGGATTTCAAAACATTCCACAGAAGTTTGGGGTGTTCTGCAAATGTTTGCTACCGGATTCCTTTCAAGTACTCCTTCCACCAGTTTTCAAAAATCTCAATTAAAAAGCACCCACCTTACACCCAGATGTGGCAGGAGTCAGGCAGTATGTGGCCAGTGCAGCCCACACGCTATTTTCAAATGTCTGTGAAAGATAAGTACAGAAACAAAAGTTAGGGTTTAGAAATTTTTGCAGCAATTTAACACAGTGACTTTTTGTATGCTGAATCTCAAAATACAAAAATGGGCTTAAATATTACGTCTTTTTTTTTTTTTTAAGTGAGAGTAAGGGAGATATAGAGAAAGGCTCCTGCATGCACCCAGACCAGGACCCACTCAGCACCCTCATCTGGGCTGCTGGCAACCAAGCTATTTTTAGTGCCTGAGGCAGAGGTTCCATGAAGCCATCCTCAGCGCCTGGGGCAATGTGCTCGAACCAATCAGGCTATGGCTGTGGGAGGAGAAGAGAGAGAAAAAGGGGAGGAAGGGGAGGGAAGCAGATGGTAGCCTCTCCTGTGTGTCCTGACTGGGAATCAAACCTGGGACAGCCTTATGTTGGGCTAATGCTCTACCACTGAGCCAACCAGTCAGGGCCTGTCTACATTATAACAGCTTTTACTGGATTTCTTTAATCGGCATATGAGAGATTAAATTTTAAGACCAAAATAAATGACCAGTCCTTCACCACAGAGTCTGGTGTCCTGCCGAAGACCCCAGGTCAAATCCTCCCTTCCCACAGTCTGTAGCTGGGGCTCTGGCACTGTCAAGAGACACGGCGCTGACTAGAAACTGCAAAGCCCGCTTGATTTTCTTAACCCGTGTTCACTGCGCACCTCCACAGGGCCAGAGCCACACTCCGCCAAAGGCCAGCAAGGCCCGGGAGGGGCCGAGCACCTCCTCTTCAAGGCGTCATCACCAGCCATGGCGTGACAGCACTACCAGATCTCCTCCAGAAGCAGACTAGCAGTGTCCCTCCTTTCATTTATACACCACTGGCACAGAGGTGAGATGTCAGTCAGCCAGCCAACTTCCATACCCCTCTGCATGGCTTAGCTGCAGGGAACCTAAGACTGCGAGGTGAGCTGCTTTATAGAAGACCCACTGCTTCCTTGTCAGCTACAACTTCTCTCACTGAACTAAGGGTGAGAATTAAGGAGGCACTGGAGCTCTTGTAAGACACCAACAAACACCTGTGGCCCCTGGTTTCAAGACTGTGCTCCTGATAGTAACTATAATCATTGTTCTTAAGATGACATTAAAAAAAAAGTCATAAATGTGAACTTATAAGATAAACACACTAATGTGCAACCTTTGCATGTGTTTTATATGTTGGGGTTCCATGTTCAAGCTTCACTACTTTAAAAAATAAATGAAAGGAGCTGGTTCAAGGTCGTTTGGATTGCAATACTAACTCTACCACCATTTACGGTTTAGCAACTCCGGGCCTCAGTTTACTCATCTAAGAACGGGAACAGAGCCACCCATTTCATAGGTCGTTTTAGGAGAGCAAAAGCAAATAGCTGAAAACATGTCAGAGAATTAAAAGTGCAAAGCCAAAAGCATGTGATGATCCACTATTCATTTTCTCCTCTATGAAGCACAGACAGCGATGCTGCAATTATGACCAATAATACTGCAAATAACAGATTAATTAAAGTATCACTGATCAAAACATGTATCAGTAAGTCCATTACGTGTGCCTGACAGGGTGCCCCTGCCCCAACCCCTGAAGTCTCCAGGAATCCTCCCTACAGCCCTGTGAGGCTAACTTCATCACCCCGTACAGGTGGGGCTTTGTGAGAACAGCCGTAGCCACCTTCTCTGCGTTCTGAACTTTCTCTGAGACCTCAATGTGACAGCACACGTGAAAACCTATGCAAGTACACACGGGTTGTGACTTCAGAGGGCTTCAGCAGGAGCAGCAGTATTAAGGTGGAGTTAAGCCTGTGGCCACACCTGTGTGCTTTCCTGGGTCAGCCCCTCCTTACTGCAGCAGAGAAAATGTTTGCAGTATGGCCCTCTTGGGAGGGGTGGGTGCAAGCCTTCAGTGTGACTCCAGGGTCCCCGGCTCAAAGCGAATGTGACCCTTGACTCTGTGACGCTCACCAGCTGGAGCAGATCATAGGTTGGGGGAGGACCCAGGGCAGGGTGCTCCCAACTTGGGCAGGCGCCAGGGCCCTGGAAGGCAGCCAGTACTTGCTAGAAACGGCTTGCTCTTCACGAGACAATGAGTCCACTGTTAACTGGCAGGGCCTTGATTAATATTTGCAAAAGGACGAAGTGGAAAATTCCACCTGTGTGGGTGGGGGTAGGACCTGGGACGTGTCAACAACCCTAATAGCCTTGTTCTTTCAGGATGGACCCAGCAGAGACACAAAGGTCTGATAAGAGTGACAGAACCTGAGGGTGTCATTACACTTGGGTCCAAAGGAATTTCCCTATTTGGATCATAGAGACATTAATTTTTTATTGTCTTGCCTCCCTTGCCCCTAAACTTACACAGCACCTTCAAATGTTTCAACTTTCCTCCTGTCTCTTCGGAGTCACTCAACAGCCTCGGCAGTTCACCGGGGCCGATGTCCACACCACATTATGGGGTGGGGACAGCTAAGGCCCCGAGGCTCCAAGAGCCTCACCAAAGGCTGCAGCTGGTGAGTAGCTCAGCCCCGTGATGTAGAACCCTGGAATCTTGACCTCCAGCTGTGACACAGAGCCTGTCCCAGTGGGTCTGAGGTCAGGGGCCATGGGCACTAGAAAGAGTGGTCTTCGAGCTCCAGTGGAGGCCCTGACCTTCACTCACCAGAGCAGGAGGAGCAAGCCCACACCAGCTCTCTCAGGTGGGCAGGCTTAGGCGCTGGCCTTGGAGGAAGGTATGCATTCACTCATCTGTGCGACTATTTAACGAGTGCCTACAGAGTACCCGACATAAAAGCACACTGCATGGTGCTCTTTCAGACACCCAGACCCCTCAGAATTCATGACAGCAGGGGCAGGGTCAGACAGTATCTCCAAAAGTTGCTTTCCTCATGGGCTTGAGTCACCTCATTTAGCCATTGCCTACACATTCTCACCTGCTAATTTAACAGAACAAGAAAACGAGGCTCTGAGGATAGTGACTCGCCCGATGTCACAGAGAGAGAGGAGGCTGAGGCCTCCTGTCCCAGAGTGGCCCTGCCTCCAGTTTACAAAGCCACAACAGTTTCGGGCTTAGATATTGAAACACATGGTGTTCCTTCCAGAAGGCCACCTCAGAGGCTAAACAGCCTATCAACAAGGACCTCTCACAGAGGAACATTTTTTGAAATAACCTTCCAAACAGTGTGGAACCTCTCCAGAAGACAGGCAGACACACTTTGTTTGCTCAGAGAATAGGTGCGGCTGCAGGGCTCACCTCTGCACCCCCACTCTATAATCCTGTCTTCAGAGCTGGCCACGGGCACCATCCGCACCCTTCAGAGGGCCAAGGCCAGAGCAGAATCATATCTCTGTGCCCACACCCCCTCGAGCCAAGACCCAGGGCAGTGGATGCAGGGGTAGAGGGGACTCAGTCTGTGTCGCACGTCAGGGTCCAGAAACCCTCTTTCCCATCCTACCCACATGCTCAGCGACCTCAACACCACCCTTACCTCAACCTTCCTCTCCTTTGCCTATCAGCTTCTTCCCTAATTTCCTCCCCTCTCTACCACCCCCTCTAAATGCCTGTCTCACAAATCCTAGCTCCAGGCTTGACCTCTGTATCCCTGGCTGTCCCCAAAGCCCTTGCATTCAACAGTCCCAAGTTACCCCAGCAGGGCCTGCACTTTGGTGCACGGCTGAAAATCCAGCACAGCTCGAAGCGTGGCCCGCAGCAGGGACTCAGCACATGAAGTGTCTTGGTTAGCCGCGACCTCTTCGCTGGTCGCAGAGGGGCTGGCCTCCCACTGTCCTGCAGAGCCACCCAGGCAGCCTTTCTAAAACTGAAAACTGACCACTACCTAAACCTCTGCTCTGGTTCTTGGCACCATGGGATAAAGTTCATGATTTCGAGCTGGCACACGAAGCTGTTTCCATCAGCACTTCCACAGCAGGGCAGGCACACGTACGTGCCCTTGAACATACTCTCACCACTCTCATCCTCAGTCCAAGAGGGCCCATCAGCCAGTAACCATGTGTTCTTCACCTTTGCACCCCAGAACTGGCACCCAGAAAGTGTTTGCTAAAAAGACAGACAACTATTCGAGTCAGAAATGATCTCAGTCAGAAACCACAGGGCTCAAAGCAACTCGGAGGGGCTGAGCAAAAGTTCCCCGGGTCACCCAGCCCCTGGCAAGGATGAGGCAACAGTCACACCTGAATCACTCTCCTGGGTCAGAAACCAGGCCAATCCTATGGAAAGGTCACCTAGAACCCCATATGCATGTATGCGAGAGCACCCAGTTGACCTTGAGGCTGGGCCCACTCCAAGCAAACCCAAATCTGAAGCCAGCAGGTGGGTCAGGCCTGGCACACAGTAAGATTGAGCAAAAACAGCTGCTTGACTAAGTCAACCTCCCGCCAGTTCCACCCATAAGACCCACATTCCTCTCTAGGTCTTGTTCTCCTCATCTGTAGAATGGAGCTAACTCAACTTACAAGTTTAAGTGATTTTCACTGGCCACACCAATCTTGTCCTTTGCAAACAGAGAAGGCTGGAGCAGCAGAATTCCAAGCTCCCCAATTCACTGTTAGCCCCACTGATTTCTGTTAACCTTTCTCCAAAGCATTGTATCTGGGGTGGGGAGTGTGTGTGGGGGGTACCCATCACCTGTGTCAGAATTACCAGGGAGTGCTTGTTAAATGCTGATCTCAGATCCAGCCCCACCTGAGGGGTTGGTAGGAATCTCTGAGAGCCTGCCCAGAGTTTGCATTTAAGGCAATCTTGAAAAATCCTGGGTAGCGAAACTGGAGAACCAAAGTTCCAAACCCGATCAATCCTCTAGAAATGTCACCCAGGACGCCTGCCACATGTATTCATGCAGGGCCCCCATCTAAGCCTGAGGCTGGCCCTACTCCATGCTGGCCCAAAGCTGAACCCAGCAAGTGGACCACACCAGGCACACAGTAGGGCTGCAACAAAAACAGCTTTGGGAAAACCAAGTTTTAAGGTCAGGCCTCATTTTGGGGAAAGCTACATTTACCAGAAAAACATGGGCAGGGGAAGGGGAAGGGAGGATTTGTGTTACCCTAAATATTGTGATAGGGGCCTAGTGTTGTGTATGGGACCTCAGTATTGTGTATAGAGAGTAGGTTCCTAAGAGGAACTGAGGTTTCTGACCTTACTTAAGTTAGGAACCAGAGGGACTGGTTCATAAGAGGAACTGCGGCTTCTGCCCTTACTTAAGTTAGAAGCCAGAGGGACTGGTTCATAAGAGGAACTGAGGCTTAATAGCCATAGCCACAACTGAAAAAAAAATTTCAGCAGGCTTGTGCAAGGTTGAGGTTTACTTTTGCTAGTATAAGCAGGATGCAGTTCTCAGACTTCAGCTTTTTGCAGGAACTGTAAGAAACTGGTTTCATATTCTTGGAATCTTATATCTTTGCAAATATTGTGCAAATATGCTGAACCAACTATAACTTTGTGGGATTTTTTCTATAAATACTCCCCTCCCCATGGCTCTAGGCCCCTCTCTGCTTCTTTGTGAAGATTGCAGATGGACGGTCCACTGGCCAGTGAATAAAGGCTCTAAATTTTTCCTCAATTTGGGCTCTGCCTCAGTTTCTCGCGAGTTGCACCGCAACAAGTATCATAAAACTTTTAGTTCGTGCAAAGAACTAGCTCTGGGAAGAACTCATTAAGACTTCGACTGCCCCTGTCCTTTTGCCCCAGGGGGTCTTCCGTTGCGTTAAGTGGTGCCCCTGGCCAGTCTTAGCGTCCAGCCCGGGTCCTCCCGACTCACCAAACCTCCGGCCTGAGGCCTCCCAAGGCTGCAGCCAGGGCCGTGCGGAGCGGGAGCCGGGCCACGGACCACGCCGCTACGGGCGCAGTCAGCCGGGCGTCGGGCGCGTTCCCTGCTACTCACCTCGGCAGCTGGGGCCGAGTGCCGGGACAGTCGGCTGTGGCGGAGCGGGAGCGGGAGCGGGAGCTGGAGGAGCCGGCGGCGGCAGTCCGGTCCCTGCCCCGCTACACTTCAACTGTTGGCGCCGGCGCACCACGCGCTCTCCGCAGCCAAGAGTGGAGCCGCGGGCGTCTCGGAATCGGTCGAATTGGGGCGGAGACCGGAGCGCCCGGCTGGCAAGCCCGCTCCCGCGGGCGGGGCGCGCGCAGCCCGGGGCGTGAATGCAATTGTGCACCTGGCTCACTACACGCACGTGTGCGCGGGGTCCGAACGCACCGCCCCTGCGCGTGCTCTGCCCACGAAGGGTCCGAAGCCGCTTGTACCCGACCCATCCCTCCGAATTCGGCAGCCGAGGGCTCTTCCACGTTCTCCACCCAGGGAGGGGGCGGCGGGGCCAGGGTGGCGCTGGAGGGAGGCGGAGCCCGGGGGGGGGGGGGAGGTGGCCCGGGACTCCTAGATAAAAGTGCGGCGGGAAGCTGACCCTGGCCTGCGCGGTGGGGGGCGGTGGCCCTGCGATGTCGCTAGTGTTGCTGAGTTTGGCCGCGCTGTGCTTGGGTGCCGCGCCGCTGGAGCCGGTAAGCCCCCTTCCCCGCCTCTTTCCCGCGTTTCCATCCCTCAAGCCCAGACCCTGAAGGTGGCCGACCCGCCAGTTCATGCCTCTTCAAGGGGTTTGCGGAGGCACGTCCTGAGGGGGCAAGTCTGCATCCCCTCGAGGAGCCCAGCTTGTCCCGGCCAGGCGGCACCGGGCTTCAGGCTGCTTGAGTCAGGGTCATGGGAATCAGGCTCAGATGCCACCCTGTACTCATATTCCAGTCATTTATGCCCACTGAACCTTGGTGTCCTCGACTATAAAACAAAGGGTGCTATCTAACTCACCAGAGTCCAGTGAAAAAAGGGAGGACCTGCAAAGCAGGAAGCAGCAAAGAGCCCAGCACATAGTAGGTGCTCAATATTGTTACTGCTTGGGGCCTTGAGGTCTGCCTATCTTTGAGGGAACAAAAAGGGCTTCTCTAATTACACATGACCTCTTTGTCATTTTGGTACAGGCTGGACTGGGGCACCTTGCCCCTGGAGCTGGTAAGCACCCGAACTCTCCTGCACGAACTGCCTTTGTTTCCCAGTGCCTTGAAGGGCTGAGGGAGTCTTCTGTCCCTAAAGAGGAAAAAGCTCATTCACAAAATAATATTTGAAATTATATCCCTGTTTTTTTTAGCACAGTATATAACATAAGAACATGGTGGTTACTTGTTGATGGTTATAGAAAGACAAACCCCATTCCGGTGCCCTGATGTCTCTAGTTGCTATTCTTGCCACTTCTCTGGCTTAATTCAGCACCCCTATGGCCGTTTCCACTAAACAGTGGTTCTTAACCTGGGTTCTATCGAACCTTAGGGGTTCGATGAGTCGGTCTCAGGGGTTCAGAGAAGCCTCTGCCACGGAGGCCAGAATAAAGTAATACCGTAATTTGTTGTGAGTTCATGCACTTTGTTGGTTTTGTTCTTTGAGCAAGGTGATGTTCATGCATGGCTCATTTTGTGCACCAGTAAAAAAACATATACCTATGTCTTGAATTTGGAAAAATAAATCATATTTTATTTATCACTAAAGAAGGGTCTGTGAGTGCGCATATGAAACTGGTGGATTCCGTACCTCAAAAAAGGTTAAGAACCACTGCACTAGAGAAAGAATTCATTGCTTTTGCAGTAGTTGCTATCAGGCCAACGGTTTGAACTCTGTAAAGTTTAGAGCTGTTGCTTTGTTTCTTCCTACAACTTATCTCACCAGCCTTTTGACAGAATTCCGATCCCAGTATAGTGGCTTATTTATTTTTGTAAAATGTCTGATGACATCCCTTGGAATTCAGCTTCAAAAAGACAAAGGTGAGCAACTGACAATTTCACCAAAACCCAGATTACTCAAACCAGTAAAAGTCTTGCCTTCTGTCTTCCAAGGTGTTTGGAAGTGTTGAGGCTGAGAGGGATCAGCTTCCAGGCTGGTGGACTTAGCACACGGAGTCTTGGCACTGGTGCATGCTGCTGCCTAAAAAGTCCAGTATTTTACTCCGAAATGAAAATGCTTACTGTTTTTTATTAAAAAACGTGAGCAGCTCACTCCACAGGATTTAGTACTGGCCTTCCTTGGATGCTGATGATACTTTTAAGTTCTTATTTTAAAAAGATATCATGAGATCACAGTTGCTTTATAATTTTACAAATAGCTCAGGTGAGTTAGTCCTTTTGTATTAAAAGACGAATATTTTTAAAAGTGTGGTGAAGGTACTACAAACCTCATTCATGGTTTTCTTCATTCATCTTACTAACACAACCTGTTCTTCACCTGGGGGAAAATACTCTCGATGACTCTGAAACCTACAGTGAAAATGTAAAGGGGTTTTCGTGATGGTCCAAGTCATCCCCTCTGGTCTTTAAGTGAGGTGACAAGCCGGCTTCAGGATCTAGTATACTGATGGCTGGTCTGTGGTCCGTTATAGCCTACAATGAGACAGTTTAGTTTTCCCCAAATTGAAGTGGAACCAGCTCAGCTTTTCTTTGAGCATTTAAGGAAAAAGGATGGTGTTTTGACTAATTTGGCTTGTGGTTTGCTGGCATTCAGCATGATACTTGGTTTCTTTCTCTTGCAGATGGTTCAGTGCGGCTCTGAAAATGGTAGGTGCACTAGGGAATGGGTATTTGGGGCTTTACACTGAAATTGAAAGCACAGTTGGACTTTTACGGGATCCAAATCCAGTGGGTCATCAGAGACCAGGCTTAGGTGAACCATTGCTTTGTTTGCTGATGCACACAGAGCCCCTCCCAGCCAGAGGCAGAGCTCCCGGTGTTTCAGGTGGGCTGGCTTCCTGGTGAGTAAGACAGCAAGAGAGGCACTGGCAGGGCAGGAATGGCTGTGCAGAGTAGACCGTGAAGTCTGCCACTCCGAGGAGGGACACCGAGTGCTGTGAGAGGGAGGTAATGTACACTTAGAAACAGGAAGCAACTGTTTTAGAGCGTTTAAGATTGTAGCATCTTAAGACTGGGTGGACTTCTGCCCAAGATATGTGGATGAAAAGGGTGAGCTGGAGGAAGGATGGTGCTGGCAAAGATTAGGAGGAAGTGGGAGCTGTGTGGGCCAGCTGGCTGGAGTCCAGGCTGAGGCATGGGGAAGGCAGGACTGAGCCTAACAACCATGTCAAATACACTAAATACATACACACACACAGGCACCTGGAGTGGTCTCAAGTGCTCTGCGGATTGGGGCCAGGAGGTTGAGCTTCACCTTGGCTATAAATCAGTCAACACTGAGAAATGTCTGACCTGCTTCAGCAGGAAGGAGAGATGGACTGTGAATGAGGGTTGGGTCAGGGTAGGTCACACAGAGGAGATGGCATCGAATTGGGCCAGGGAAGGGTGTGTCATGGGCAGTCTCGCCTTCTCCCAGGACCGTCTCCAGAGTGGATGGTCAGCCACACTCTGACTCCAGGAGACTTGAGGGACCTTCGAGTGGAACTTGTTAAAACCAGTGTTGCAATGGATGACTATTCGATTTTGATGAACATAAGCTGGATACTCCGGGCAGATGGTAAGTTCGCACCAATCAAAGTGAAGGCCTAAAGCAGAAATGTGCAGGGTATATGATCCATTAATTTTACTCCTAGGCATATACTCAGGAGAATATATACATACGTGTGCCCAAACCACAAAATAGAATGTTCAAGAGTAGCTTTTTTCATAACAACCAAAAATAAATGAAAAGTACCCAAATGCCTGACTAGAACTGGAATCACAGAATAAAATCCAACACAGAACGAGCACTTACAACCTATAATGATGCACAATATGGACGAATCTCACCAATCCAAGAAGCCAGATTTAAGAGTTCATACACTCATGTCTGCATGCATGCCTGCAGTCAGTCGTACATACCATATGATGCCTTAATAAATAATGTAAAACAAGCAAAACTAAGCACTTACGAGTCAGGATAGTAACTACTCTGTGGTGGAAGTGACTGAAGAGAAGGATGAGAGATATCCCCGGGGTGTTTCTCGGCCTAGGTACTGGCTACATGGTTGTGAACATGCCACTGGGTGGCACACTTCTGATCTGTGTACTCTGTATGTAATGTCATATACCTTATGGAAGAAGACAGAATAAGGCCAGAGATGATCCCCCAAGTTTAGGAAGAGCACCGACTTGGGTGGTGAACACGCAGTATAATATACAGATAGATGATGTATTGTAGAATTGTGCACCTGAAACTTATATAATTTTACTAACTATTGTCACCCCAATCAAGTCAATAATTTTTTTTAAAGGAAAAGCATGGGCTTAGATAGATTACTTTTCCATGTTCCAGCGGCATTGTGAAAGTCCTCGTACTTCCCCAAAGCAGGTTTTGAGTTCTTTTGATGAACCAATTCTGGGTTCCTAGAGTCCATGTCTGTTGTTACTGTCTGCTAAAGTCAGTTAAATTCCATCTGATCAGGAACCTGGGAGTGCCAGGGACGTGAGTCAGCTACAGACTCAGGCACAGGGACAGTGCTGGGAATCCTGAAAAGAACTGTGAGTGGGTGGCGGCAGGGAGCAGAAGGAGAGGGCCTGGGAGAGACCACTTTAATTTTTTTTTTTTTTTTTTACAGAGACAGTGAGAGAGTCAGAGAGAGGGACAGATAGGGACAGACTGACAGGAACAGAGAGAGATGAGAAGCATCAATCATCAGTTTTCTGTTGCCTTTGCAACACCTTAGTTGTTCATTGATTGCTTTCTCACATGTGCCTTGACCGCGGGCCTTCAGCAGACCGAGTAACCCCTTGCTGGAGCCAGCGACCTTGGGTCCAAGCTGGTGAGCTTCCGCTCAAATCAGATGAGCCCACGCAGGAGAGACCACTTTAAATTAGATGATGCAACATGGCTTTTGGCCCCATACCTAGCAGAGTGAGCTTCTGTATTTGTTAGCTGTTGTTACAGACATAACTTTGACCTTGAAGGAGTAAGCTTTGGAGAGGCGGAAAATAGGAGTAAAGGGCTCTCTAGGAAGAAGAATCAGCTTGGATAAAAGGCTGCCAGAAGAGACATGGTATGGTGGTGACATTCTGGGGGGTTTTACTTCCTCAGAGCTAGAGCCACTTTTGCAGGTATCCTGTGAAACTCAGGCTCACCTGTGAGGAGGAAAGAGCTTGAGCTTTGGAATATGAACCCATATTCTGCCCCTGATGAGCTTGGTAAACTTAGGCAAATCTCCCAGAAATCCCTAAGCCTCACTCAAGCCATTGGTGAGCTGGGGACAATAATGGTACCTACCTATTAGGCTGTTGTATGAAATGAGATGAGGCATATACACCCTTAGCATCAAGTCGGCCACATAGTAGGTGCTAAATATATGTTCTCTTGTCCATTTTGGTAGCTAGCATCCGCTTTTTGAAAGCCACCAAGATCTGTGTGACAGGCAAAAGCAACTTCCAGTCCTACAGCTGCGTGAGGTGCAATTACACAGAGGCCTTCCAGACTCAGACCAGACCCTCTGGTGGCAAAGTAAGCACTTTGGCTAACTGTCATTAAGGCCGGGAAGGCCCCTAGTTGGGGATATGGCTGATGTGCTACACACACAGGCTGGTAAGCAGCCACAACTTCCAGCCTAGCATACGATGTCTGCATTCACAACCCAGTTCTGGCCGCTGCTCTGCTGTGTGCTGTGTGCAAGGCAGCATCACTTGGCCTCATTTTCCCCACTGGCAAAGTGAGGGGAACGGAACTTAAAATATATCGTGGTTCTAAAATTTTACACTTCTCTGATTCTGTGGCAAATTGTGTGGGGTCCATTCCCTAAGTAGTCATCAACTAGAGACCCGCTTCAGCAGTAGGGTGAAGCAAACTGTAAATGAAAAGGTCAACACAAAGGCACTGTTTCTGCATCACAGTGTTTCAGAAATTGAGGGGATCCTTGCTTTGCCTTTCAGTGGACGTACTCCTACACTGGCTTTCCTGTAGAGTTGAACACACTCTATTTCATCGGCGCCCATAATATCCCCAATGCAAATATGAATGAAGACAGTCCCTCCCTGTCTGTGAACTTCACCTCACCAGGTAAACTTTCGTACACTTCTGTTACTCTCTGTCTTGCTGGGATGCTTGCCTTGGGGTATGTGGTTTGGTACAGAGAGGCCAGGGGGCCTTGGAAAAAGCATTTGGCCTTGCCAAGTCTTGGAACGCAGTCACAATAGTAACTGTACCTCACCGAGCGGAGGGGAGGTAGCATCAGGAAAAAGCCCATTTCCGTGTCAGGCGCTATGCTGAGCACTTGACATGCATCATGTCACTTAGCCTCCAACAACCCCGAGGTTGGAATAGCCTGTTTTACAGGTGAAGAAATTTCTCAGGTAACTTGGCCTGGGTTACACACACAGTAAAAGTGAAGCCAATTCAAGCTCCAGTCCTTCTTGGCCCATGCTTTTTAGCCATTCTGTCACTGATGCAAAACATCTGTTCCAGTCTTGGCTTCCTAGCATGCTATGTTTGAGAGCATGCTGCTGGGTCTCTGAGGATATATAGCACAGCCACCAGCAGGCCTGTCCCTTGAACTTCTGGTGAGAGGCAGAGTGGCCCTGAGTTGAATGTTGGGTTCTTTCCCCTGCTTGCAACATAGTCAACTTTCCAGTGTCACACCTGCAATGTCACACATGTGGCAGCGGTGAGGATGAGACAGCATCATGTAGGAAGGGTCCAGCATGGTGGCTGGCTACAGCAGTTCCCACATCACCCCCATCTAGGCTGGATCAAAGGTTTGTACCCCGTTTCTGTTCTGTCTCAGGCGAATTTCCACATGGAAAATTTCCAGTCGTTGTTCTCTGAGACCGTGGGCCAGGGTGTTCTTGGAGCCCTACATTTAGTACACAGTAGTTTCCAGCTTTCCCGATGAGACCAAACCTCATTTTTAAAAATATATTTTTGTTTTGGAATAATTTTAGGTTTATAGAAAAGTTTCAAAGATAGTTTGAAGAGCTTCTATATAGCCCTTGTCCAGTTGCCCTTATCATTAGCACAGGGGTTCTTAACCTTTTCTGAGATGCCGAACCCACCAGTTCATGTGCGCATTCACCGAACCCTTCTTTAGTGATAAATAAAATATGATTTTTTCCCCAAATTCAAGACATAGGTATATGTTTTTTTACTGGTGCACAAAATGAGCCGTGCATGAACATCACCTTGCTCAAAGATCAAAACCAACAAAGTGCATGAACTCACAACAAATTACGGTATTACTTTATTCTGGCCTCCGCGGCAGAGGCTTCTCCGAACCCCTGAGACCGACTCATCGAACCCCTAGGGTTTGATAGAACCCAGGTTAAGAACCACTGCATTAGCATCTCATATTATCATGGGACATTTGTCACAACTACGAAACTAACATTTGTACATTTCTATTAACTGAGCTCTAGACTTCATTTGGCATTCACCTGCTTTGCTATTAATGATCTCTTTCTGTTCCAGTTGCATTTTGTCTCTCGTGTCTCCTTACTCTCCTCTGGTTGTGACAGCTTCTTAGTCTTTGTTCTTCATGGTCTTCACAGTCATGAAGTACTGGCCAGGCTTCCTGTGGAATGTCCCCCAATCTGAGCAGGGGTGGGTGACACCCACACATCATTGGTAGTGTTTAGCACTTGGTTAAGTGGCATCTGCCAGGTTTCTCCATGTAAATGTCCTATTTTCCCCCTTCCCAAGTCTAGTTTTTGGAAACAAGTTACTACATCTACCCCACCCTGGGGTGGAGGTGTGGGGTGGATTAAACTCCACCTCCTGGAAGGGGTGGTATTTACACATATTGCCAAATTTATTTTTAAAAAATGGTTTGAATCTTGTCCTAGGGATCATAGATCCATTTGTGATAAAGGCTGTATTTAAATTAGAGCCTGGTTATCACTTCATGGGTAGATATCTTCTGTTTAACAGTAAAATGTTCGTGTCCCGTTTAAGTCTGCTATCTTACCTCACATCTTGAATGCTCCAGCAATTCGTACGGGGATGATAAGGGTGTACATGTGTGTGCTTGCTGGCAAGGGAGTGGAGCAGAGATGCCTTTTCTAAAATGTAAAAATTTTCATTAAAATTTCCAGGCTGCCTAGACCATGTAATGAAATACAAAAAAAAGTGCATTGAGGCAGGTAAGTAAATCCAGCATTTGCTTTTGTTATTAGAAGGAACTCGTAACTTGAGCCAGCACCACCCAGCCCACCTTTCATGAAGAAGCAGGTGCCGACAGCAGGGGAGTTATGTATCCAAGTTGCTCAGACAGTGAAAGCTGACCTTCAGCCAGTGCTTTGCCTGCTGAATCAAGCAGCCGGTGTATCAGAGAAGGACAGACCCTTAGTGGGTTTAGGTAATGAGCAACAGTCACAGAAGAATGCCCCATCCCAGTGGCTCAAACCACATTTACGGGGGCGCTGACTGAAAACCCTTCCTGATGGGAGAGGAATCGGTAAATCCTTCTACCTGTTCAGACTCGGGTACCACTAACCTGTGGCCAACGGGACCCTGAGAACCTTCTATTTGGATTAACAAACATTTATAGTAGGTGTGTTAGCAGAAGTAACGGCCTCAAGTCATGTTCTCAACCTGTGTTCTCACAGGGGTCATCTTTTTCTACCAGAACCTGCTCCTGCCCTTTGAATTTTGAAATCGGTCTCTTCAGTCCCAAATGTCCAATTTCCAAGGCTTACACAAGGATGCTAAAGAGGCTAGTGGTATTTAGGGGGAACTGGTCCCTATCTTTTAGGTACCCCCCTCCCACAAAGTCTCCCTGTGTACCCTGTCAGACTGAGCTGCCCGCGGCCTCCTCGTGGGCAGGCTTGGAGCATCGTGCCAAGAGGGGGAGTATGGAGGACAGTGGCAGTGTGAAGAGGTCTGAGAACCTTCGGTCAGTTCTGGAGCTGCTCCTAAGGACCATCTGAGCTAGGGCCTAACTGGTCTCCTAGATGGGGAAAAGCATGCTATTATGCATCACCTTCCTGGAAATGAACCTAGTGCTGATTTGCAAGTCACATTAGTGAAACAATGTTTTCTTACAGAGTAGACCTGTCAGGGTACCTCTAAGCCATGAGGCATTTCCTTATTTCTTCACGTCCAGTAAAGCTGGCAGAATAGTCCGAAGGGTGGAGCTCCTAGAATGCAGAATGTTCTAATAGTTGTCGTCCTGATCTTGAATTCACTTGCTCTATGATCGTAGACATGTCCCTAACCCATGGCTCTTCCTCCTCATCCTAAAATCATGTTCTCACAGGGGTCATCTCTTACATGCTAGGCCCCTGCCCTTTGAATTTTGAAATCAGTATCTTCGGTCTCAAATGTCCGATTTCCAAGGCTTATACAAGGATGCTAAAGAGGCCAATGGTATTTAGGGGGAAAGGAGAAAATACTGACCTAGCCCTTAAGTCAGGATGGATGTTGAGAACAGAAGTGAGTAGCAGACCCTGATCTGTGTCTCCCACCAGCCTCAGCCCAGGGGAGCTGTGTTAGCAAAGCAGTGACTTGGGGTCCTTAAGCTTTCTTGGGAAGCAGCTACTTTGAGATTCTGGGCACGGTGACCAATAAAAAGTACAAGTGTAGTAGGGCCTGTGTTTCTTGGACATGCGGGAGAAATTGTGTTTGTTTTTGTCAAGCCCCTTTGGGGACTTAATTGAGGGAAGAGTCTGCAACTTCATCTATGTGATTCTATCTCAACTATTAGGAAGCCTGTGGGATCCAAACATCACTGCTTGTCAGAAGGATGAGAAGACGGTAGAAGTGAATTTTACAACCAATCCCCTTGGGAACAGATACCTGACTGTTATCCAAAATAACACTGTGATTGGGATTGCTGAGTTGGAGGTACCCTTACTCTTCATTTTATTTGCCCCTCTCCATCCTCAACCGCTAGCCCGCCTTCCTTGCTAAAGAACCATGTGGACACCACAGTCTCGGGTTCCCTGGACAGGCTCTTTTGAGAGATCACAGGCAGGACTGTTTATTCTCCACACGTGCTGGCAATTTTAATTCATCAGAGAAAAGAACAAGTCTCTGGGGGCATCCCTGGAAATGTCCCTGTGAATCTGAGTTGAAACCAAGGTTGAGGTATCAGAAGTATGAAATCAATCCATATTCATATAGTCTAATGAATGGAAAGTCAGTTTAGGAAGAGTGGTTTCTTCACTGGCAGTCTTTGACCTACTCACTCTTGTGGCTTGTAATTCTTGATTTTGTCTCGCTTAGCTGCAGCAGAGCGAACAAACTCGAACTTCTGTCATGGTTGCAGTGACTGGGGAAAGCAAAGGTGCGATGGTCCAGGTAAAGTTCAGTAAAGAGCTCAGGGGAGCCTGACCTGTGGTGGCGCAGTGGATAAAGCGACGACCTGGGAACACTGAGGTCGCCAGTTCAAAACCCTGCACTGGTCCGGTCAAGGCACATATGGGAGTTGATGCTTCCAGCTCCTCCCCTCTCTCTCTTTCTCTCTCTCTCTCTCTCTCTCTCACTCTCTGTCTAATAAAATAAAAAAAAATAATAAACAATAAAAAGAGCTCTGGGGAGGGGAAGACTGAGTTCTCCACCATCAATGGCATTTACAGGGACAGAGAGAGCCATTCCTAGTTGGAGTATGTGAGCTCTCTCCTCCCGTTCATTTCAGCCAGCAGTCTTGCAGTACGTGATGTTAATGGGAAATCCTTGTCTTGGTCTCTGCGGTGGTGAGGTCAGGAAATTGACCTTACAGTCATGGTCCATTTTGCTTTTATCAGTGGCTGTTGACTTTCCAGAGTGCATTTATTCCCAATTTCTGTCACAAAGCTTGTAAGTCTGAGATGGAAGTACTGTACCATTCTATTTTCCCAAGCCTCAGTTTTAACTGCAAAATGAAGTAACAGACGATGTGAAGTGTAAAAGCTTGGGTTCCTGATTAGTGTATGAACTATGAAGGACAACTGTCTGTCCTCACAGGGCCTCAGTTTACCCAGCTGGGAAATCGGAAGTTGGACTAGCAGATCTCTGTGGTCCCATTCAAATCTGAGTTTATGATGTGGGGCTGTGGAGGCTCAGGAGACGCAGCCACACCCACGGTAAAAGGAGCGTTTGCTTTTCATTCCCTGGAACATAAAGGCAGTGCGTTGCCCTGCCAGCAGGAGCAGATGCCTGTCCGTACCCTCTTCCAGGGAAGCAGACCTTCCTAGTCCTGGGGAACCTTTATGTCATAAAGCACAATTGGATAGGAGTTCTACTGCTGTTTGTTTTATTGAGAAAATATTTGTATATATATATGTAGGATGTGACCTAACCCATTTAGATAAGGAAACTAACACATTAGCAACATGCACAAAGTTTAGATTCAGAGCCCAGGAGACTTAGAAGATTCTTCAGTCTTGGGTCACTGGTTTGGATTTTAGGACTTTGTGACCAAAGTGTGACCAGAGGAAAAATGCCGAATTACATGCAGGGGATGGGCAGGGTGGAAACCAGAATAAAAGGTAAGAGGAGTTTTGGTGGAAGTAGGAATAATGCTGAGAGTTTGCTCTGACACGTGGTGGGAACTTTCTGAGCCTCTTGTTTTTTTCTCAGCTGACTCCGTATTTCCACACTTGTGGCAATGACTGCATCCGTCGCAAAGGAGAGGTTGTGCTTTGCCCACAAACAGGGGTCTCCTTCCCTCTGGATGCCAGTAAGTGCCTAGTCATTGTCACAGGAGGATCAAAGAGGCTCAGGGCATGAAGGGTCCACTGTCACCACCCCCATTCACTATGTGACAGGGTGTGTGTGGTGGAGTGGGACAGAGTCCCTGCCAGTGTATGTATGCTGAACTGGGTGCAGAAAAAGATGTCAGAGCTGTCCCAAAGAGCCTGCAATCTGATTAAGAATGAAGGTTTTATTTATAAAATCAGCTCAAGATCTTTTAGGAAGCAGGATATACACATGGGAAGAAATGAACAGTGCAGAATGGGTGTTCAGAGCCACAAAGACCTGCTAAGAAAATGCCAGAAGCCTAAAAGGACTGAGTGTATAAGGGAACCTGCACTTCACGGTGTTTTTATTATCTTATCAGCCTCAGTGGCCCAGGCCTAACTGCTGCTGTAACTACATCAGGTCACCTGGCCAACATTTGGATAACAAATTAGAAATATTGGCATAAAGACACATCTCACTAGTGCCTGGGAGCAGCATGTTCTGGAAAATGTCTCTGGATTTAGAGATGTTAGTGCTTCTATTTACAGTTGGACAAATAAAATGTTCTGGTACTAATCCAGGGGTGGGGTCAAAATTTGTAAGGTGTTATTCTTAGAAACTCAGCCAAACCAACTGAAGACAACCCAGGTGCCTAACAGTCCTGTCTGGGCACAGTGCCTCTGGGTTCCCTAGTACATTTCTGTGCCTGAGCTTACCTGATCCTTGACATTCCACGAAGGGGTGGCATTACCTCCTGCATTTCCAGTCTTATAAAACAGCCTTTTAAAATGCCATCTATGTGTACTATCAAGTAATTGCATCCAGAACAACACTAATTTGTCAAAGAACAAAAAAACCGAACATAAGCTCTGGTTACCACAGTGTAAATATGGAGTAGGAAGCCAAAGTGATTTCAGAGGGCTGTTCTTAACCTCCCATCTCCCTTTTGAGAATCTAATGAAAGATCTGGACCCTGTAAAAAAACATATAATTCTGAAGACCCCTTAGAGATCTACCGACTCTGGTTTTAAAGGGGTCTAAAGTTCTGCAAAGTATAAGAGTATAATCTTAGCTTCCAAATAGGAGGTAATTTGGTTTTGTTTAGCGAGGTGAATAAGCTCTGTTTTCTCCAGGCGGGAGTGTGCTCAGTGGCTGGCTACCTCTCCTCCTCCTGGCTCTGCTGGTGGCTGCCTGGGTGCTGGTGGTTGGGATCTACCTAATGTGGAGGCATGGTAAGGTTTATGATGCCGTGTTTTAAAGAACTTGAATGAAGAAATAACACTTTGAATTTTTATTTTATTTTATTTTTTTACAGGGACAGAGAGAGAGAGTCAGAGAAAGGGATAGATAGGGACAGACAGACAGGAACGGAGAGAGGTGAGAAGCATCAATCATTAGTTTTTAGTTGCCATTGCGACACCATAGTTGTTCATTGATTGCTTTCTCACATGTGCCTTGACCGCGGGCCTTCAGCAGACCGAGCAACCCCTTGCTGGAGCCAGCGACCTTGGGTGAGTTTTTTGCTCAAGCCAGTTGGGCCCGTGCTCAAGCTGGCGAGCTCGGGGTCTCGAACCCAGGTCTTCCGCATCCCAGTCTGACGCTCTATCCACTGCGCCACCTCCTGGTCAGGCACACTTTGAATTTTTTTAAAGGAGATCCCTCTAGAGTCTAGAGTCTAGAGGCAGTCACATTTGGCACTGGACAGAAGTCAGATAGCATGTATTTAATGCCTTAGAGTTTTCTGAGAAAGACTGATCTGATGACTGGATTGCAGCTACTGAGGTAAAGCAGGGATCAGGACCTCCAAATCTGGTGGCTATTATGCTTTATTTTTACCTCTGAGGCATCGACAGGTAGTGAACAGGCAAAGACAGCTAATAAGGAATGTACCCGTGATAGGGACGCTCTGCTAGTTCATACTTTTTAAAAATAATTCTTACAAGGCATAAGAAGAGTCACTTGGGCTCATATACTCTAAGTACTTTGCCAACATTAAAATACTGAAGACTGACTACAGAAACCAGAGTACTTAGATTCCAGCTAGAGGGTGGCACACTAAAAATCTCTGCTTCTCCTCTTCTGCACATGGATCAAAGATGAAAAATGCAGTCTGAGTCTCTGTGATGGTGTAGATCCAACAAGATTGAGCTCATGATCTAAGCTAAGAAAGCCATGTGAAACTCTGACCTCAGGAATACTTGTATTTAGAAGATGTGTGTACAGTACTTTCAAAGGTGGTTTCTGAAATAGGGCACCACTTAAACCTTAAGGAACTATTGTATAAAGAAACTCTGCCATCTGCAGGTAGAAAGCAGAGTAGCTACTGAGTTGACCTAACTCAAAAATGTGAAGGGCAGAGGTCAGGTTGTTCTATATATATGGTACTAAAAATACTCGTTACAACTTACCTAAAACAGTTTCTATGAATTTACCTGAAAAGGTACGTCCTGATTAAGAGAACTGATTGAGTGGTAAAGACTTAGAAACTACATCTTTAACAACATCTTTACAGTGAAAGCTTGCCACTTGCTGTTTACAGATAACAATGCTTTCCTCCCTCCACAGGAAAGATCAAGACTTCCTTTCCTACCACCACACTGCTGTCCCCCACTAAGGTTCTTGTGGTTTACCCATCTGAAATATGTTTCCATCACACAATTTGTTACTTCACTGAGTTTCTTCAAACTCATTGCAGAAGTGAGGTTATTCTTGACAAGTGGCAGAAAAAGAAAATAGCCGAGGTGGGTCTGGTGCAGTGGCTTACCACTCAGAAGAATGAAGCCGATAAAGTCATTTTCCTTCTTTCCAATGACGTCAACACCGTGTGTGATGGTACCTGTGGCAAGAGCAAGGCCAGCCCCCATGAGAACTCTCAAGACTTGTTCCCCCTTGCCTTTAACCTCTTCTGCAGTGACCTCAGAAGCCAGACTCATCTGTGCAAATACATGGTGGTCAATTTTAGAGAGGCTGATACCAAAGATGATTACAACGCCCTCAACGTCTGCCCTAAGTACCGCCTCATGAAGGATGCTGCTGCTTTCTGCACAGAACTTCTCCATGCCGAACAGCATGTGCCAGTGGGAGAAAGGTTGCAAGCCTGCCACTACAGCTGCTCCTCCATGTAGCTAGCCCATGAGAGGAGAGAACCTGAAGCCTTCGTACCCCTCCAACTAGAAAAAGCTTCTGTGGTGATTCTGAGGTTTACTGTGCGGGGTACTTGCAGGGAGGAGTTTAAGTATATACGTGCTTTAGCTACAGGAATAGGGAGGACTCTTAACTGAATGTATATGCCTTAATCTAGTAACTAAATCTCTTATGCCAGCAGTTACAAATATCCCTAACTACTGTATAACCAACTAAAAAACGGAAACTAAATTTATAAAGCTAAATTCACTTCATAACTAAAAATCAAGAATAGTTGGAAAACCGTAACCATTCTGACAATGCAATGAGAAAGTGCCTTCCAGTGGAACGTCCAGTCTTGAAGAGTCCATGCCCTGCACTGCAGGTGATATTGTTGAGCCCTGTAACAGTCTAAGTTTAATTAATGAATGCCAGCCGAAGTTAATAAGCCCCCACTAATTCAACTTAGGTTAAAAACCATTTATTACACATACACGTCTTTAATAACAGAAATAGGGAATAACAGGCTGAACCTATCTTTGCTGATCAGATGAGCTAGTATATGTGTAACCACCTGTATTATTTGGTATTTTCACAGGCCCTTTCCTCTCTGAAGTAGATTTATATCCCATTTGCCTATTGTGCAGGTGACTGTAACATGAACACCAAAATGCACCTGCAGATCTGTTCTCTACTTCTGCCTGGTTCCCTATTAGAGGTCACTGTCAGAGTTGTTTCTTGGTTATTATGTGTTCAGAACAAAAATAACCCTTTATTATGTTGGAAGATAGTCCTCCTGAAGTAATTAGTACTATAAATGAGTTATTATAATGGCATAAGTAAAAAAAACAAACAGGAACTACCAGTTATAGAAGTTATGTGGTATTTTGAGCCTTCCAACTTTTTACTTTGCTAAAAGCATCTTTTTCTTATACCAGGTCACCAAAAGGTTATAAATGTTAGCATACGTATTTTTCTAGGCATGCACAGCGCAATACTGAATCTGCTCTAGAATGTGGACCAGTTTCAGGTGGGGGACTGCTAAAATGTATTTGTAGATTATTCTTAAAGGGCATGCCACACCTTCTAACATAGTCCTAAGGATAAAAACAAAAATAAATACGCATAGAGTGAAATCTCAGTGTCTAGCTTTCTCATTGGTACTTAGTAATTACTTAGGCAATATATTTAATGTGGTAAAGGTCACTTATTTGTCAAGATCAGTCTTCCCGGTGTTTAAAGTGCTGGTAACAGAAGATGGAAGTGGCTTACGTGCAAACGTGGACCAGAAGCCAACTTCCTCTGAACCAACGCCTACCAGTGATAAAAGCGGCATGCTATTACATGTAAGACTATTAAAACTGAAGATTTTGTGCTTTTGGAACTAGGGAGCCAATACTAAATTGTGTTGCAACAGTTCAGAAACATAAATAAAATCAATATTGTATAGATTGTTAAAAAACATGTTATTTCCAAACAGTACAACCAAGATAAATTTTGTGATGCTGGAGGATCCTTTGTTCCTAACCTACTGGGCAGATAGATACACAGGGTACTTCGTCCTAATGCAAAACACTCCACCACCAGCATTGCTCTGTGTCCTAAGACTTATTACCACCCTTTTCTATATTCCACTCTCACTTCCACCCCTTAACTGTCCCTATCTTTGTCTTTCCCCCTTGACAGAGGGTAGTGGAAGTGCAACAGAGACTGGCAGGGATCAGGCCTCTCCTGACCTTTCCAGGTCTGAGCCCCCAGACTGTGCTGACTGCCTCCTGTCTCCACAGTGCCTTCTCTTCCTTGGGTCTGGGGCTCAGAAGGCTCCCCTGAGGCCTGGACCACCAGTGGTAATAGCTGTCTGTATTATTTACATTTTGCCTCAGAGAGCTCACAGACTAAGGTCAATGGATAATAACACAACCCCAAATGCTTCTATGAGCTACTGCCTTCAGGTAAAGAAAACCCCGGGGTAGTAGTAATCGTGGCAATCACCTTGCTTATCGGCACAACACATGCTAACAACTCTAAATTGTTCCTAAACCATTTCTATCTGGCTTTAGGAAGGAAATAATTTTTCTGCTTTTGTTCATTTTGGTCAAATGACTGTCTTCTCTTCCCATGCCTACCCTAAGGCGTATTGGGTAACCAGCCAGCCAGCCCAGCCTTAAATCTTTGCCTCAGCAAATCTAGACCTGAATGGGCTCCCACTATTTTTGTAATCCAACAGAAAATTTAATAAAATTGTTTTCCTATCTGGAATTCCAAAAGCACACATTACATCCTATGTGCTCGCTCCTCTAGGCAGGAGGGAAAATGTTATGACCATGCACTTCTTCTTATACTTCAGGTCCCGAGTCACAGACCCCCTCCCTCAGGGTCTCAGGGGACTGTCTCAAGACATTCAGAAAACTTAAGCGGATTCACCACTTGATAACTGCCCAAGCATTTTATACTACTGGGGAGCTTCTGCGACCCTGACATGGTGCAGAACTTACCACATTTATTCTCAAATGCCTTGATTACAGAAACAGCTTAGAATTCCACACCAATGTCGTTTCCACAACAGGAAAATTAAAATTTGTTTATTTTCCACAAAACTGAAGCATCTAGGTCAATAAATAAAACAACACATCTTCTGTAACAGTCTTTAAACCAAGAGGCCTGTCTGGGTCTGCAGGAGTGACTTTTCCTGGCCATTTCACCACACAAAGGCAGCTCGCTCTCGTAACATGCGGACACCAAAGCGCTGCCATTCTCGCCGATAGACCCACAGCTCCTGTGTCGTATCCAAACAGGCCAGCACGGCGCCCCCTTTCCATGCAATCAGCCGGGGATCCATGTCCTAGGGCGGGGACAGAGCTGTCAGCACAAGCAAGATGTACAGCGTACACAAGTCATTTATTTGATTTGGGGATGGAAACACCTAGTACCTAGTAAGCCAGATTTCAACCTGCATTAAGGACCCTTGCAGACCCATGAGCTATAGGTGTCTGTTTCGAGTGACAGGAACTTTTTGGAAGCTGCTACTATTCATTATTATTCCATAAACAGCCCTCAAGACAGAACATATGTGCAGAAATAACTTACTTTTAATTTTGAATAGAATAAATATACCCCACAATCTCTCAGGATTAAAATTAAGCACATTTCCAGAAATTATCAATGAGATATAATAAAATATGGGCACAATCTGTTTCTAAATTTCTAGGTTTATATTTTAAGACAGTATCTAAAGATACTTAAGAGATCATCTGGTCCAGGGACCAACAGCAGATCCTTAATATGAAAAAGATAATGGAGTTGTTCTTGTTGACAGGGTGACACCAGTCAGTTTTCTTGCCCTGCCGTTCTTCTACAAAGGCAGAGTCATTCCTGGTAGTTTTGGAGAGCAGAGCAGAGACTAAAACCCAGAAATACAGTCCTCTCATCCAGAGCTCCTTTCCCCAAATCTGTGACCTGCTCTAAGTTATATTTCCACTGTCCCATCCCTCAAGAACTCCCAGACACGAGCCTATGACTTCCAAGATTTTATTTGTCCACATACACTAGAATTAGAAATACTTAATACTGGTTTCATTTGCATACAGTCCGACTTGCACAATGAACAACATACCTTGGGCCTTGTGATCACTTCCACATTTTCAATAATTCGTCTAAATGAAGGTGGCATTTTGTTGAGAATTCTGTGCTGCAGAAATTCTTGTGCTTTATGAAACATCAATCCACCTCCCACTACCAGGATGGAGCTGTACATCTTCTTTTTGGTATCATCAGATGCTGCAAAGACAGTGATAGCCCTTTCATCCTTTTTCTCCACATGCACCACCACCCTAGGCCAAGCCTCCATCACCTCTTGCTTGGATAACCGCAAGAGCCCTCTCGAGGCTCTCTCCAACCCTCCTCAACAATGCGGCCCGGGGAACCTTGCCAACCATGAAAGTGAGCATGCTGCTGCCCACCCTGCTACTCGCAGCATGACCACCATCTCTGGGGCACGTACTCTCCTAGCCTCATCGTCACACCCCACGGCCCTCACACAGGCTTCTTCCTCAGCCTGAATGCCACCTATCTGTGACTGGCTAACCACCTACCCCTCCCTCAAGCGCCTTTTCCTCAAGGAAGCCTTTCCTGACTCCCAACCTCTACACCTACCCCGACGGGAGTAAAAATCCCTTACTATATTCCTCAATCGGATGCTCTCAGTCAGCACTGCTTAGTTCAATTTTTTTGTACCTGCCACTGGTGTAATTTCACATTTGCGTGATAACTTTTTAATGGAGAGGCAGGGAGGCAGAGAGACAGACTCCCATATGTCCCCCACCCCCACGGGATCCACCCAGCAAGCTCCCTACAGGGCAATGGTCTGCCCATCTGGGGCTGCTGCTCTGTTGCTTGGCAACCCAGCTATTTTAGCACCTGAGGCTGAGGCCATGGAGCCATCCTCAGTGCCCAGGGCCAATTTGCTCAAACTAAATCAGCCATTGTTGTACAGGAGGGCAGGGGAAGAGAGAGAGAGAGAGAGAGAGAGAGAGAGAGAGAGAGAGAGAGAGAGAGAGAGAGACAGAAGTGAGAGGGGGAGGGTTGGAGAAGCAGATGGTCACTTCTCCTGTGTGCCCTGACTAAAAATTGAACCAAGGACTTCCACATGTCAGGCCAATGCTCTATCACTAAGTCAATCAGCCAGAGCTTGTGTGATAATTTGCCTTATTTTGGTCTGCTCCAATAAGGCCAGAAACCAGTTCCTCCCACCCAACAGTACAAGCACAAGGTAGGTGCTCAATTGTTTCTGAATGACTATGCTATGCTACACTGCACTATATGATACCCTAGATTGCACCAGTTAGTTCATTTGCTATCTTCTGGTTTCCCCAAATGTGCTTACAACAGCAGTCTATGCTATGAAGGATGGCTTTATCCAGGCCCAGGGCCTTCCCTTCAAACAGTGAAATAGCCGTCTTCCTGGACATCAGCGCAGTGAGGGCCTCCTCAGAGTCATTGCCAGCCATCAGACAGTCTCCCTGGGAGGATCCCAAATCCACCTCCTGGGAATGGAGTCGTTCTGGAAGATCAGAGGACTGCCCACGAAGATCCCCTTCAAATCCAATGGGTTTGGATGCAGACTTTCGGTCAGCAGTAGCTTTTGCAGACTTTAAATCAATGAAAAGGACAATCAAGTAGATGATATGACTATGACAGAAACCTTGATGTCCTACAGCTAGATTTATCCCCCCTCCCACACCATACACTCCGATAAACAGGCCTGTTGCTTGGGTGCAGAGGAAATACACTAGAGTATACAACCAACCACCTGTAAATGAGGTATGCACAGAAGAAGATGATGTATTATGACAATACTGAAGCAGTCACTGTGGGCAGGGCATGTCTCAGAACCTTAACTGTTACAGGTTGGAATTTAAAGTTGAGATGCCAAAGCAGACAAACTTTTCTCCCCTTAAACTGAGTCTTTAAGTGGAGAATTTCAGTGGAATTCTTGGGCCAGCGACTGTTCTGAAGTCTTTAACTTTCAGACCTTTTCTAACCACCTTGTGTTCACCTTTGGGACAAGAATGAAGACTAGAAAAGGCTTACAGCCCTCTTCTGTCCACCATGAGCTGCTGTTTCATCAGCAGATAATAGCTTTAATTTGTGCCCCTGCATCAGACATCCTATAACTGGGATCTGCTTTGGGCAAATAAATTTAGGTCTTTGCCTATGCCACACACTTTTGATATATTATAATTAAATAGGTGAGATTTTACTGAAAATATTTACTCTGGCGGTGACTGCGATGACCCATTAATTAGAGGCAAACTTTTCCTGCAGGGACAAACTGTCTCCTCTCACACCAGCATCACTGCGGACCTGTTCTTGCTTGCTCTGTGTGGCCAGCAGGTAATGTTCATCATGAGGATCCTCAGGGTCACCCTGGGATCTGTGCTGCAGAGTTGTCATTTTCTGTCCCACGATTCCAAAAGTTGCCGGATAAAACAAAGCCATTGGAGCCTGTGCACGGAAGGAGAGGAATGACCAGTTGAGGAAACTGCCTCTTCAAGAAACTGACCCATTAACTTTTGTTTTGACAAAACACAAAGCTGGCAGGTTAGATCCCAGCAGCTCGCCAGTGTATTGTTCCTTTTTGGGAGTAGCATTCTTTCTTCAGTGCAGATAGGCCAGAAAACTCACCTACCATCCAACTGAACAGGTGATATGACACCAGAGAACCTCTCAGCAAATGTAAAGTACCTCGTAATCTATTTCATAATTATCTAATAAGAATGGTGCCTCTCTCTGTAAATGACTAATCACATAGATAGGGGCTAATTAAAAAGATGGTTCTCAGATCTGTTCTCATTAGGCTTAGTGAATAACCTATTAGTTCTCATTCTGAGTTCGTGAGGTTTCCAACAATATTCTCTCAGTCGGAATGAGCCTCTCTGGCCTTCTTTCTACCCATAAAAATATACACCCATGTGTTACCTGGAGTTTCTCATCTCCTAACCGAAATTGGTAAAGCAGGGCAGGGGAGTCTGGATGTCGAATCTGAAACTCATGGTCCTGAAGCCCAGAGATGTCCTGATTCCAGGGAAAGATGCTGTCAGTGAATCAGTAAAAGTGCACGTAAACTCCTCGAATTACAATTAAGCCTCCCTACCGTATAAATCTCACCTATGAAAGGCTGCCCTACAATTCTCTACCTCACCCACTGGAACTTAATACAAGTTTAATGATAATTTCTTTTTTAACATTTGTGAAATTCTCACCATCTGCATTTTTGGTTTTCTTTATTATCAATAAAACGCTAATATAATGACCCAAATGAATAAGCAAATGCTCTCAATAACTAAGGAATGTTACCTAGTCTTATATTTCTGAAGCTTTTTTTGTTTGTTTTTTTGGGGGTTTTTTGTAAGTGAGAGGAGGGGAGATAGTGAGACAGACTTCCACACACACCATGAACAGGATTCACCTGGCGAACCTGTCTAGGGCCAATGCTTGAATCTACCAAGCTGTTTTTAGCACCTGAGGCTAATGCTTGGACTAACAACTTATCCTCAGCGCCTGGGGCCAATGCTCACACCAATCAAGCCACTGGCTATGGGAGGGGAAGAGGAAGAGAAGCAGGTAAGGGAGGGGGAGAGAATCAGATGGCTGCTTCTCCTGCGTGCCCTAACCGAAAATTGAACCCAGGACGTCTATACACCAGGCTGACATTCTATCCACGGAGCCAGCTGGACACGGTTTTCTCAAACTTTTAAATTTAGAATTCTACTATGTGAAAAGGTGAAAAAGAAAAAGATCTAAAACAGAATATATAAAGGTAGCAATCCATATAGGGCAATGATTAAAGTTGACTGTTCACAATACTAAAACAGTGCTTCAAAGGGTGCCACTTTATTAAATGGCACCTCAAGGCTTATCTTCATCCTCTATCAGAACGATCCCAGAGCTTATAAAAGAGAGACTTGCGAAACGCTCTTAAAAAACAAGCTGTTTGCCAGAGCCACAGACACATGTCCACAGCTCGAGCCTTACCAAAACCCTCACTGCTTAGGGCTTCAGCTTCAAGGCTTTATCAGCTTACATTGAAAGGGTAGCATGATACTGTTAAATTTTGCCTAAAAACAAAATAATGAATTTTGATTTTGCACCCACCTGGTCTAAATGACAAAAAGTTTCTTTAAGGTGCTGCAGAAGAAGGCAATCCATTTTATTTGTTAACTGGCATTCTCTGTAAGGGAATCCCGCTCGCTGCATCAGCCAGTAGAAACATCTCGATACGTCAGATCCTCCATATGCCAGACAAAGTCTAGAGTTAAGGGAAAAGGCAGGTAAGTAAGCTGTCAGTTAAGAAGGTGCAAAGGAGGACTCAAAAACTCAGTTAGGCACGGTGGAACAGTAAGTTTAAAAAAAAATGTTTGTTGTAGGAATAAATCAAAGGATGAAAGAACAGATGGATGATGGGAGGGAGAAAGGGAACTCTTGAATAAACTAGAGGTAGGGCACCTAGAAGCAGTCATGCTATTTGCAAAAAGTATCCAAGAAACAGAAAACACTGTTACATCTAGCTCATTTCCAAGTCACTATGTTTACCATCTGACAGTTGGCCTATGTATATTCCCCAGCTATATGACATAAAGGTGACAGCGTAAGACAAATTTACAGGGGAAATCTGAGAGGACACTACCCACTAACTGAAGGTATCTGTGATTTGGAGAGACCACGGCTACAGTATCGTAGTGGTTGGAGACCTGAATCCAGTATTTTCTCCTTACCTTGTGAACCACTGGCACTAGATGAGACAATGGATGAACCAAAATAACTCAAACTGGGTTTTAGAATACATTATAACTTGGGGTTGGACAGAACAGAATAACCTTTCTCATGGACTTCTTGGGACCAACAGGCATAATTCACTTTATTTTCCTTATATAAAATTATGTGGTGGCCACAGCAGGAGCCTGGGTCCTCTGCACAGAAACTCGGGTGTGGGTCTTTACAAGATGGTCAGTGAATTCCTGATAGGGAGACTTAGTGAACACAGTCTCTTTCCAGAGGTCAGGGGTGAGATAGCTATAGGTCTTGGAGATGGGATCAAAGGTGGCCTTGGCAAAATTGCCCAGGGTAGCAGTACAGCCCCTAGCCGAGGTATAGCAGTCGTCGATACCAGCCATCACCAGCAATTTCTTGGGCACAGGGGCAGAGACAATGCCAGTGCCTCTGGGGGCAGGGATGAGGCGCACCAGCAGAGCCACAGTGGCCCGTCACCTTGCAAGGGACATTGTGGGGCTTGCCGATCTTGTTCCCCCAGCAGCCTCGACGAACAGGAACAATAGAGAGCTTGGCCAGGATTATGGCCCCGCGGATTGCAGTGGCTACTTCTTTTGAGCATTTAGCACCCAGACCAACATGTCCATCGTAGTCTCCAATGGGACCTCTTTTATCTTTTTGTTTTATTATTATTATTTTTTTGAGTGACAGGAGGAAAGATAGACTCCTGCATGTGCCCCAGCCGGGATCCATACACAATCCCCCTCTGGAGTCAATGCTTAAATCAGTTGAGCTATTCTCAGCATCTGAGGCTGATGCTAAGACCAACAACAGGCTATCCTCAGTGCCTGGGGCCAAAGCTTGAAGCAACTGAGCCATTGGTTGCAAGAGCGTGAGAGAGAGAGAAGGGGAGAGGGAGAAGAGAAGCACATGGTTGTTTTTCACGTGTGCCCTGACTAAGGATCAAACCTGGGACGTCCACATGCTGGGCCAACGCTCCGTCCACTCAGCCAGTGAATGTGCCAGAGCCGAGACCTCTCTTAAATGTTTCTATACTTAAGATTCAAACTACCTTGTGTACGGGACAAGAATTACAGCATCCTCAATAAGCCATCCTGAGAGCACAAAATGCTGCAAAGAGTACATATGTGTGTGCACTACCTGAGTGTGCTTACCTGTGTTGGGCTAGTTCCAATGAGAACAAGCAGCAAACTTGCTCCTGATAGTCATTTTATCACCTCTTCTATCAGTGACGACACATGAAAGGACATGACCACCATAAAGTTACCCAGAGAACACCATTTATGACAAGAAGAGCAAATATTCAAAATGCTAGCTAGCTAAAGAACTCAAACCTGAAAACCTATTTTCTCCTACATGACTTGCCTGTATCCACTTTGTTGTGAGTGACTGGTATGTCTGGGCCAGACAAAAGCAAAAGACACAGCTCACCTAGACACTCCTCTGTGGGACAGCACAGCACACACTAGCACTTTCAGGAGCTGCTGATGTGAACTTATATGTGAGAGCTCCAAAGGAAAGGGTAAAATCAGCTGTTGATAGCCTTGCTAGACTTTGCACTTCCATAATCTTGCTGATTTCCCTATGCAAAATTTGAATATATAATTCCTTATAAATAATTCCTTTCTAACTTGTGATACTTTATAGTTGAACAGGCTGTGAAGTAAGGATGGGGAATGCTACCTCCCAGTCCCTTACCGAGTATTCCGATGAGAGACCCCATCCTCCACACAGCATACACTTGTCTTCTGGTCCCCAACATCTACAATACACGTGCTGCTTAAACCACTTCCAAAAGTCGCACACACAGACTCCTGATGGACCACAATCCCTAAAAAACAAAAGGTAGAGGAGCAATCAGCTGGGGAGCAGTAACACTCCTAAGACAAATAATAAACTCAAGTCTAGGAACCTCAGGGCAAATATTCAATCACTGCTGACCCTCTCAAATAAGAATTCAATAAAGCAGTGTTGGTCCTGGCCAGTTGGCTCAGTTGACAGAGCATCTACCTGGTGTAGGGATATCCCAGGATCAATTCCCAGCCCAGGCACATAAGAGAAGCAACTATCTGCTTCTCTCCCCCTCCCTTTTCTCTCCCTCTTTTCCTCCTGCATCCGCTGTCTCAATTGGTTCAGCCGTGGGTGCTGAGGATAGCTTGGTTGGTGTGTGCATCAGCCTCAGGTGCTAAAAATAGTTCGGCTGATTCAAGCATTGGCCCACAACAGGGATTGCTGGATGGATCCTGGTTGGAGCACATATGGGAGTCTCACTATCTCCCCTCCTCTCACTTAAAAGTAAGTAAATAAAGCAGTGAATTGGATTAACTCTGTCAATAAAAGAAAGATTATTTCAAGAAGGTCTCATTGGAGTATCAGACATACCTGAAAAACCCATCTTCATTAGGATCATATTCACTAACTCCTTCACATGTTGTTTATTATAAATATCAGGAATTAATAAGATACATCTATAATACTAAAAGAAGAACAAAGAATGGTTAACACTGAAGTCAGGTCAAAATAAACCTCACAACACTTGCCTTCAGAGAGGATTCTCTCTAAAGCAGTAGAAGCAATGGTTAGACAGCCACTATAAAAGCTCAAAATTCTCTATCTTTCAGGGTTTATGAAAAAACAGAAAATGTTGACATTTTTTCTTTTAGTTAATACTTGTGAAATGAAAAATAAAAAAACTGATGTGTCTGCAAAGGTCCAGAGGGAAGGCATAGACATGAGCAAGTTTGCTGCCTGCAGGCCATAGAGAGACTCCAAACCAGTGGTTCTTAACCTGATTCTATTGAACCCTAGGGGTTCGATGAGTCGGTCTCAGGGGCGGAGAAGCTCCTGCCCCGGAGGCCAGAATAAAGTAATACCGTAATTTGTTGTGAGTTCATGCACTTTGTTGGTTTTGTTCTTTGAGCAAGGTGATGTTCATGCACGGCTCATTTTGTGCACCAGTAAAAAAACATATACCTATGTCTTGAATTTGGGGAAAAAAATCATATTTTATTTATCACTAAAGAAGTGTTCGGTGAATGCACATATGAAACTGGTGGGTTCGGTACCTCAAAAAAGGTTAAGAACCACTGCTCCAAACAAACAGTAAGAAAAAAGAGAAAGCCCTAAATAGAATTCAGTGGAAAAAAGATATCCTCAAAACCCAAGGAGAGAATGCTTCAAGGACACTGTATTACAAACAACTCAGGAATGTATACTTTTGTGGACCAAGAATCTTAAAGACAATCCAAGTAACTGGGAATCTGAGCTCACCTTTAAATCTTTCAATGGAATTTCCAAGTACTTTTGTATTGCATGAGACCATATTACTTCAATATCTGCCAGAACGGCTGTAAGGGAGCCCCCAGCTCCTGGGTGAATATTTAACTGACCTCTTCTAATTGGCCAGTGAATATTGTAACAGTCCAATGGATTAACATACAAGGCCTAAAAATGATGGGGAGAGGAACACATTGTTAAAACTCTTCTCTCAGGATTTTCTGGATTCACGTTCAAAATGCTATGGCTAGAAATGCTCATTAACACTTGCTGTTCTAAATGTGAGATGGTGGAGTATCTAACACTTCAGGAGCCAGTGTGACTATCTGGTCCTCAAAGTAGGATTACAGAATGCTAGGAAACTCTAACTGGATGGCAAAGTAAATGAATTTTAGCATTAGAATCAAGTTTTCTTCCATTTCATTGTAAAAGAAGTTTCCTACCTCTTCTCCTACCAAAAACTCAGGGTGATGAGATGTGCTTGTCCACTTATTTCCAGAACAGTGATCCAAAATTGCAGGTCGCATCTGCTTGTTGTAGGAGCGCGCCTGAAACGAAACAATTCACAAATTCTCTGAATTTATGCAAGGTAAAAATTGCTCGGGAGAGTATAGTATGAGTCCTCCTTTCTCCTCTCCCATACTGACTAGAAAAAGTGGCAAACTTTTACCACAAACCCAGGATACTTGGGAAAATACTGCCTGGTAACAAAAGGATTCTCTTGCCCTTTTCCAAAATCCTGATTTTTTTCCTGTGATTTTTAATACCTAGACTGCAATTCAGAGCCAGTCCAAAATTAATAATGCATTCTACAAGTTGCATATAAATTTATGTACCATACTGACTCATAAACATTCCTAATTGTGTTAGTTTATCTCATTAAAATAACAAATGTAGTAAGAATACAGTTTCCCACCAAGGTCCTGGGATTCTATCCTTAAGAGTCTCAGGTGAACTGTAAATTTTATCAACTTGTGGTAAGAAACACCACTTTATAAATTATTTGGCTTGCCTTAGCATTTGTGACACTGATTCAGGTATTTTATAGGTGTTTATGAATGGTTTTTCTTATCTTTTTGAATTTTTATTTATTGATATTAGATAGCGAAGCAGGGAGAGAAAGAGAGAAACACTGATTTGTGCTCCAGCCATTTATGCGTTCATTGGGTGATTCCTGTATGTGCTCTTACTGGAACTTGAACCCACAACCTTGGCTCATCAGGACAATGTTCTAACCAACTGAGCTACTAGCCAGGACGGCTTTATTTCCTTTTTAAAGGAAATCCCATCTTGCATTTGCATAATAAAATAGGCAGAGTCAGTGAATGGCATTATGATACAATAGCTGTGCTAAAAGAATAAAGCTGAAAACTTGAAACCAAACCTGTTCAGGGGACACAGGAATTCGTCTTGTACCATTTGACATCTTTTTAGACCATATTGCTTGATCCACCATTTTAAGACCATTTTGTCTTTGTTCATTGCTTTCAGGTTTCTAGGGAAAAAAGAATGAAAGATGAGCAGTACAAAGGACTCAGTGATAGGGAAGGCAATCTGGAGAACTACTAATTTAACGCAGGAATGGGAAATGCTCCCTTGTCAACAGTGTTTCCTTAATCTCATACGCATTAATCTTCAGAATTCAGTCATTAAAGATCCCTCAATATAAACCCACTATTTGCAAAAATCTGTAACCTCGGGTTGATAAAAAATTTCACAGCACTAATCAAAGCATAGCTGCCTTTACATTTACGAAGTATTTCAGAGATGCTCTCATGTTAATACCATTTCCATGTTTATAATTTTATAGCAGTATTATACTCTTTCATCTTCATTTTGCTTAATTAGCAAGTATACCAGTTACTGTGTTACCACAGAAAACATATCCATAGCTCTGGCTGGGTGGCTCAGTTGGTTAGAGCACTGTCCTGATCCACCAAGGTTGCGGGTTCAGCCTCTAGGGCACATACAAGAATCAACCAATAAACGCGTAAGTAGTGGAAAAACAAATTGATGTTTTTCTCTCTCCCCCTTCTTCTCTCTCAAATCAATCAATCAAATTCTTTTAAAAAGCACATACAACCCTGGCCAGTGGCTCAATGGATAGAGCGTTGGCCCAGAATATGGATGTCCCGGGTTCAATCCCCAGTCAGGGCACACATGAGAAGTGACCATCTGCTTCAACCCCCTCCCTCCCCCTCCCCCAGCCAGTGGCTCAATTGGATCAAGTGCGGCCCCAGGGTGCTGGGAGCATGGCAGCCTCAGGCACTAAGAACAGCAGCTCAGTATTGGAGCACTGGCTCTAGATGGGGTTGCTGGGAGGATCCCAGTGCGTGGGAGTCTACCTCACTATCTCTCCTCCACTCACCCAATATGATAAGAACATAGTCATAAATTATTTTAATTGAAATGTTATTTTTTTACTTTTTTTCTAAAGTACAATTAAGATTCAAAGATACACATGGATTTTTGATTCTTATATCAAGTTATACTAAAAAGCAAAACCTTAAGCCATGCTATCAGAATTACAGAAACTGCAAGTTACTTAAACTCTCGATTTAAAATTTAAAAGTGGATAACAATGTAATGTACCTATTTAACACCTATCACAGAATATTTTCCTGGTAATTACCATTTGTAAAATGAATAAAAGTATACTGTAAGGACATACACTTTTTTGCCTTTATGAATTGACTTAAAATTGTAGTTAAGTGCTTCCTGTAGCAATTCAATTTGCTTATGAATTGAAAATGAGTTCACTTTATTACTTTTAATTGCATTGATTGATTTTAGAGAGAGAGGAAGGGAGAAAAGGAGAGAGGGATAGAGAGAAACATAAATTTGTTGTTAAACTTATTTATGCATTGGTTGATTCTTGTCTGTGTCCTGACTGGGGATATGTATCAGGGATGATGTTCTAACAAATTGAACTACCAGGCCAGGTCATGATTTCATTTTAAACTCTATCTAGAAGAGAAAATATGGTAGTCAGTTAATAGAGACCTGAATTCTTCATTTTAAGTGAGTGATCATTCTGTATTTTCCAGTAAAGATCACTTTCATCAATACTCAATTCATCCTGATGAGTTAAAAAATTTGAATTTACTTTTTTATAATCATTTCTTTTTTTCTTTTTTTTGTATTTTTTTCTGTAGCGAGAAGCGGGGAGAAACAGACTCAAACAAAGCCTGACCGGGATTCACCTGGCGTGACCACTAGGGGGCATTGCTCTGTGGTAACCGGAGCAATTCTAGCATCTGAGGTGGAAGCCATGGAGCCGTCCTCAGCGCCCAGGCCAACTTTGCTCCAATGGAGCCTTGGCTGCGGGAGGGAAGAGAGAGAAAGGACAGGGGAAAGGGTGGAGAAGCAGATAGGTGCTTCTCCTGTGTGCCCTGACTGGGAATCGAACCTGGGACTTCCACACACCAAGCTGATGCTCTACCACTGAGCAAACCAGCCAGGGCATTATTGCTTTACTATTTAAAATTGCTAGCTCAGACGAAAAATGATATTTGTAAACCTGAATGATGCTATTATTTTAAAACACAAAGCTATAAAGATGTTTATTCAGGATTATTGCATATACTTGAATGTCTAAGCCTTCCCAAGGAAACAACCTTGGGCTTTCTCTCCAGGCCCTCCATTTCTGACTTACATTTAATCCTTCCCGTAGAAGCCAGTTGTCTTTATATAAGGGCTGTCCTTGTTGTTTGTGTCTTCGCGCGATCACATGAGGAATGCTGGCAGGAAGTGTGTCTGTGGCTCGACCAATCCTTAGAGTTGTTGAACCTGGATGTATGACAACAATGAAGTTGCTCTGGATTTGCTGAAAATATAAAATATAGGAGTGTGACTTTAGTAATATACAGGTAAATTAAATAACATATAGTTAACAGGATAGACTAAAAAGTTAGTTTCCTGGGATGGTCATCACACTGAAAGGTATCAAAATAATTCAGTGAAGGGAGTTCTGAGAAGCATCCAATTACTGCTCTCTACCTGAATACAAACTCATTTTATTGGTCTACGTTCCCAGGATCCAACTCACTGTACATAGCCCAACAAATAACTTTAAATGCAAAGAACCGTAATTATCCAATGCATATTAACTGCTGGACACTTCTGTGCCAGGCACAGTGGGTACAATGGTGACCAAGACAAAGTCCCCCAAATCAGAGAACTTTCCATTTACTAGGGAAACCAGTTAAACAAGGAATAGGAGTGTAGGGAATACTATAACTAGTGAAATGCTGGCTTCCTCATATCTGAATCACCTAAAGATGCTTGTAAAAAAATAAAAACTGACCCTAAGCTTTCACTACAAATTTTGTGAGTCAGAATCTCCAGGGAGAGAGCCTAGGAATCTGTAATTTTCAAAAGCTCCTCAGGTAACTAGTATGACCACTCAGGTTTAAACCTACTGGCTGAACAGGTGACAAAAGAAATTAATGTAAGGGTAGAACTATTATTTTGTAATATTGGAAAGGAAGGCTTTATGCATCAACTACTTCCAAGTGTGTACGTAAACTGTATTTTGGCTACTGTTTTTAAAAACACTTTACCCTGTTGATTCTGTGCTATTAACCTAATCTGACAAGAGTCTCAGGTTGAAAAGCCAGAGTTCACAATTCTATCTTCACAAATCAGAAAACTTTGCTGCATTTCACAATCTATTCTTGTGACATGATGAACAAGAACTGATACAGTGATGCAAATCAGGACCGTGGATGACTCTAAACTTTACTCTGAGGTGGTAATTGTTTGAGATTTGAATTCTCAAGGGGGCAGGATATCATCTGAATCACTTGGGGAACCTGTACCACATACACCTGTTGAGGGATCCAGTTTCAGTAGGGAGTGGGGGAAATTAAAAGGAAGTCTGACAATCCCTTTAACAACACGATCCCTGTAAGAATAACTGCCACTTCAACTGCCTCATTAGCTTGCACCTGCTCTACCCTGCTCAGTTGTCTCTTCTAGGCATGTTTCCATTTAAAACATTTCCGTACCCTGCCAACAGATAAAGTCCAGACCTGCAAGATCAAGAATCTGCCTACTTCTCTAGCCTTACTCTAGAGCCACCTCCTTGATGGTCAGTATATCCCTCATACCATTTCCTGGATATTACTGTTTAAGATGAGATAGAGTGAATTGTACAGATGCCACAGGGGACATGGGAAAACCAAAGGATGTTATACAAAAGACTAAAGTTAAGGAAATGTCGCTCAAGTGGTTGTTAAGGACCCGGGCTCTGGATTCAGAGACCTGGCTTCAAATTCAGACGGTGCCTCTTGTTCTGGATGCAGTGCCTACTTCATAGGGTAATTGTGAAGATTACATGAGTGAATCACAATGTTCAGAGTCTGGTTAGCTCTTCCAGAGTGCCCCACTGCCTTGACAAGTGGCCAGCCAGACTTTCTGGCCTATCTGACCATCATGGTATGGCTGTTGCTACCATCCTCAGTCACATTCCTCGCTCCCTTCTCTCCCTTAATTCCAGACATCCTGATCTCCAATTCCTATCTTTTTAGCTCAGATTTCTTCCATGCTGTTCTCTCCCTACCTGAGATTTCTCCTTCCCCCTAGCTAACTCTTATTCATCCTTCAGAACTTAGTTCATATGTCACCTCCTCTGAAGGGCTAGAGGAGGTACCTGCTGTGTGCACCCAATACTTCCTTATGGTCCTCTGCATTAGCCTATCCCACACTACACTCTGAATAGGTGGCCCCATCACCAACAGTCAGTGCTCTGTCGGTGCCCCCCTCAGAGTAGGGGAATCCTAGAAGGTGGGCACCAGCAAGCCCTTACAGACCATCCAGTCTGCCCCTGAACTAGGTAAGTGGAAAAACTGAGTCCTGTGCAACAGTAATAACCACCCTGAGGGGTTAACCATGTGCCAGCCACTATGCTACATAGTGTATAGCTGCCTGGCCAGCTGGGCATTATCTTTAACACATCTACCAGTAAGAAATCTACCTCAGAGATGTCCAAGAAGAAATGCTGAGCGTTAATCTCTGTTGTGAATTTTATTATTTACCTTTGCCCACTTTCCTACAGTAATGCTGGTGCTTTCTTCACTGATTATTAGTAATATGATATATATAAATGTCCTTTGCCTGCCATGTACTGCAATAACGTTTTTCTGGTATGACTTAACCATGTTTTTGACACACGTGCACCCAATGTCTATTTAGACATATGTCGACCTTCTCATTGCTTTTAAGCTTGCAACGACCTCCTCTAAGATTACCTTAACAAAGAAAAGAACCTGAGCCTCTAACTATCCCTTACCAAGTATCCAGATACCAGGCCCGGTTCTAGCTCTGTGTGCGACCACTAAAACCTCAACTTGGGAGGTGGGTGAAGCCCTGTCCTGGTTCCCAGGCCGAGGAGACTGGAGCTCGCACAGCGGCCGGTGGGGACGCAGCCCTCGCCCGAACGACCCGGGAGGGAGCCAGCACCCCCAACACCACCCTCTACCGTGGGGATCAGAGCCTGCCCTCGGACCCCAGCCTCTCCCACCCAGACCCGGCAGCCCAAGGCCGAGGCCAGGCTGCGGGGCCCTCATCGAGCCCCGCCCTCGGCGCCTAACCTCCTGCAACGACTCCGGCACCAGCGCGGGCACGATGGGCCGCTTCACACCACGCTGCTCCTTTTCCTTCTCCCCTCCCTTCTCCTTCCCGTTCTCCGCGTCCCCCTTCTCCGCCTGGGTCATTGCGGCCGCAGAACTCGCGAGCCAGGAAGTTCGGGCCGCGCCGCACCCTCCAGAGCCCCGGCGCAAGCGCAGTCTCCCGGCGGCAGTCGCCGCAGAGAATCTCGGGAAATGGAAGGGCGGAGCTGTCCGCGGAGGGGCCGAGTTGGCCCGGTGTCCGGGTGTGTAGGTTAAATGTCAATGGGTGGTGCTGCGATTGGTCCTGGTCATAGCAAGCCAGCAGTGTCCGGTACTTTTTGTTCTGAGCGTTCACCATGGACCACCCAATAACTGGCATCTCATTTCGCCGTCACACCTGCCTCTTCTGGATCCCAAACACCATACATACGTTCTTATATTTGACTGGTCTGCTTAGTCCTGCCCGTGTTTGGGTTGTCTGAGGTTAGGACGCCTCTCACACACTTCTTGGATGACTTTATCCAGTTTCATTGTTTTAAATATGAGGCTAACCCCAAATATTTCCAGTGTGGACTTCTCCCCCAGATCCAGATATATATATTTGGTATTTCTCCTTGGATGTCGACAAAGCAATGCAAACTTTTAAAAATATGTCCAAACTGAAAAAAAAAATTTTTTTTCCGAAATATATTTCCCCCCCCAGCAAGTAAAGGAAGAATTTATTGCCCATGCAGAAGTCAGAGAAAAAGGGGATCTTGGAGACAGGTTCAGGGTGTTAGCCTGGGAGGAGCTGCCACTGCCCACTGCTCCCCTGGTCACAAGGCTGGTGGGGTCAGTCCCTTAGAGCTTAGGAGAGAAAGAAAAAGAGGAAAACGTGCCTGGGGGAGTCGGGGGGGGGGGGAGGTGTAGAGCGTGCTCCAGAGGAGAATAGCGCCCCAAAATAGAATTCTTGATCAACCCCAGCTCCCAAAAAACCTACTTCCACTTTTACTGTCTCAGTGAATGTCACTTTGATACCATTCCTATCCCTATTTCCTAGCAAATGTGGTTGAATAAATATGTATAAATAAATGGATATAAAAATGCTTTTATGTCAACACTTTGGCTTCAAAGCCTGTTCAACACTGTGAGTAGAATTATCTGTATTATTCACTCTTCCAATAAATATTCTGTGCCTATTACATGTTGTCACTGTTCAAAGTATTGGGGTAAAAATGACAAACTCTAACCTCACAGAGCTTCCATTCTGGTGAAAGAATGTAAATTACTAGCATTCAGATGAGTGTTAAAGACAAAACAACCACATAGAATTAAAATTTGTCAAGATAGCATTGAGATCCATATATTTAAAGACCACCTAACAGCTCTTCCTTTTGTAGCTGTTTTGTTGGTTATGGCTTTATAAATACACTGATAATTATATATGGCAGCAAACCAAACACCTTGTATTAAAAACTCATGGGTCAAATATGCTTCAAGATAAAAATTAATTCAAAACACATATTATATGCATTACTACTGAAATAAATATAATTGATTTATTTATAAATGAGAACAAATTAAAACGGACACTTTTAGAAGCTGAAAATGATGACACTAACAGTACTAAATACATGGCCTTTTAATTTTCTCCAAATTTTGAGTTTTAATTATATAAAGATGAGAAGCCAGTTGTGTAACCTAAAAATATTTACTTATTAAAACTATATTAATACTTTCATAAACTATACAAAATGGTAATGAGACAAACATGTGTGTTTATAGAATTACATGTCAGTCATGTCAGATCCCTGAGAGGGAATTCCCAACACAACCTCATTCGTCTGTGAGCACACAGAGTAATCCTTGTTTAGACATAAACATTCATCTACTTGTCCAGCATGGTAAGCCTCCATTGCTTGATGGTTTCCTTCTGCTATGAATGTACATGTCCAGTTGTCTGCTTCTTAGAGCAGACATTTACCTAAAAGAAAACATTATAATAATTAGTTGTTAATTATTAATTTGGATAAGTATGAAAAATCCAACAACTACTACATTATAAACCCTGTTTCCAAAAACATTTTGGCCTGACCAGGCAGTGGCATAGTGGATAAAGTGTCGGCCTGAGATGCTGAGGACCCAGGTTTGAGTGTCGGATCATAGACACAACCCCATTGTTGCTGGCTTGAGCCGAAAGGTCACTGGCTTGAAGCCGAAGGTCGCTGATTTGAGCAAGGGGTCACTCGCCTTACTTGAGCCCCCCAGTTAAGGCATATGAGAAGGCAATCAATGTACAGCTAAGGAAGCTGCAACCATTAGTTGATGCTTCTCATCTCTCTCCCTTCCTGTCTCTCTCTTGCAGAAAAAGAAAAGAAAAAAAAAAGAAGACATTTTGATAATAAAGCTAATGGATTTTTTAAGAATTAGGATAGAAATATTTTTCCAAATAATGTCTGAATAATTACAAACTATTGGGCAACTTCTGTTTTCTTAAAGAACTTTCTAAGGAAGCATTTACAAAATAAAATCCCTGCAGAATAATTTCAAATTTTATGCTACCTTCCTCATCCACCAGCCATTGGAGGAGGATTGGGACCACATAGATGATTAATTCGACCCATTCTTCTTGGAGGGTTTCCTGGAGGCCTAATAAAAGAAAATGTTAATTTCTACTGTTTGGTAGACACCTTCAATTGGTTCCTTTTAAACACTCAAATAGACCGTTTTATTTATTTAAAATGCCATTTAAGTAAAAAATTCAAACCTTTATAAGGAGCAACACTCATATAGCACATGAAGAAGGTAAGTTAGGCAAGTAATGTGATGAACTGAACACCACTTCATGTACGCGCCCAACTAGACCCCAGTTCTAGCTGATTTGTGCACATGGAAACACAAGCCTAGCCCACTGCTGTTTGATCTTCTGAGTTCCTCATTAGCAGCTAGAAACCTAGATTCTACAGTGAAATCTATAGGTTTTAATGTTGGCTCTCAGTTTTCATCCTCTAATTTGGTATCTCCCATAAGATATATAATGTACACTTTAGCTTTGCCAAGTTGACTCTAATTATCAAATCAAAGGCAACTTGACTTAATTTATAGTAATGCATTAATTTTGTGAAACAGGATTTAAACCTTTAATTTCCAAGAGTCTGTCTATCTATCTAATTTTATTAAAACATTTAGAGGGGTAAAAGTATCCAGCATCAATTTAAAAAGCTATACCCTCTTCCATCATCGTATCTGGAATCAGATGAGTTTCCGTAGCCTCTTCTCTTTTTCACATCTTGCTGAAGCAGAGTTTTGAAACTGAAACAAGGGGCAGAAAACAACAGAAGAATTACTTTCAACATTATAAAGCATATCTTATGGTTTCAACTATCATCTCCATGAAAGGATGACTGAATTGATTTAGATCCAAACCCACATTTTTTTAAGCCATCTGGACAACACCATCTAACACAAACACATGTCTGAACAGAGTGTGCTGCGTTCTGTACCAAAGTCAGCCTTCCTATCTTTCTTACTTGCCAACTCGCCTAGATAATCATCCCAACTTTCTTTCTCTACTCTGCCTCAGCTGGCAGGTCTCAGGGTCTGTTTTTACAGTACTGAACATTCACTGCTCTTGCATTTCCTTTACCGACAGCTTACCTAACATTTCCTTGGAGAGGGAGGGCTGAGGGTGGGTGCCAGACACACAGACCTTCTGGGAATCCACTTAAATGAAATTTTATTTGTGAAGGAGGAAGAGTTTAACTAAAACAGTATTTTTAATAAACAATAATGAGTAGTTAAAATTTGTTAAACTGTAAAGAAGTTCTGCAATGGGTAACTTCATGTTAAGCCTCTCTTGTCCCTTGTTGCATTTTTTAAAATTTATTTTATTTTTATTTTATTCATTTTAGAGAGGAGACACAGAGTGAGAGAGAGAGAGAGAAAGAAAGAGAGAAAGGGGGGAGGAGCTGGAAGCATCAACTCCCATATGTGCCTTGACGGGACCAGTGCAGGGTTTTGAACTGGCGACCTCAGTGTTCCCAGGTCGACGCTTTATCCACTGCGCCACCACAGGTCAGGCTGTAGCATTTTTTTATGGAGCTGTCTTTTCCATTTTATCCTTTCTAATTTATATTACATGAAGCCATCAGATTAATCTTTCTAAAACAAAGCAATAATCAAATTAAGTACAAAGATCAGACTTATACTCAAACTTCACTGCCACCCTTCCTGTGTTTCTTCCACCTGGAATAACTTCGGCTGATGTCTACCTCCCATGACTGCTCCTTACAATATAACAATATTTACTGATATTAAACAAGTCAGTGAAAGGACTATCTCTCACATCTCTGCATCTCTTTTGTTCTCCACCTATAAGACACTCAAATATATATTCAAAAGTGGGATAAGACTTATTAGTAGTTGATGAACAATTTTCATAAAACATACAGCAGGTGAGGCCCTGGCTGGCTGGATCAGAGGTAGAGCATCGGCCCAGCGTATGGAAGTCCCGGGTTCAATTCACGGTCAGGGCACACAGAAGTGCCCATCTGCTTCTCCACCCTTCCCCCTCCCCTTCCTGTCTCTCTCTTCCCCTCCTACAGCCGAAGCTCCATTGGAGCAAAGTTGGCCTGGCACTCCGTCTCAGATGCTAGAATGGCTTCCACCGCAAGGGAGCAATGCCCCAGATGGGCAGAACATCGCCCCTTAGTGGGCATGCTGGGTGGATACTGGTTGGGTGCATGTGGGAGTCTGACTGCCTCCCTGCTTCTAACTTTGGAAAAATACCAAAATAATAATAATAATAATAATATAATAAAATAAAATAATGTACAGCAGGTGAAAAATCAAAAAATGCATTAAACTAAAAACTGATATTATGATGAAGTTAAAATTTTTGTCTTCTATTGATTCTCTTCATTTAAAAAAATTACTTTTTAAAATCAAGATCTAATTCCCCTTGTTTACTTATTGTATAATATTCAATAAAACCAGCACACACACACACTAAAGCTGGGAATAGCAGACAGAAAGTGAGGCACTGTCATCTAGCATTATAATGGGCAGGCCTGGCTCCGTTGTTGAAGGTTGATATGATTACCACCAAAACTAAGATATGGTCACGCTAACCAACTCAACTATCATATTCATAATCACAAGACATCTGGTGGTAGCTTTATCACTACACAAATCTTCATTTCCCTTTGTAGTAGAAGCTATTAATTAAAAGGATTAAAATTAAAGACTGCTTTAGGAAAGCTGAGCTTGTTTAAGGTAGGCAACATAACGTACCTAATGTACTTCTGGTACCTTAAGTATCAGAGCTATTCAGAGCACTACTATACTTACAACAGAACCACAAATTCAGCTACACCCCAGAAGAAATCTGTTATCAAAGATAATCTCCATGGAGACTGACTCCGGCTGTCCAACACTTGTCCTAAACAAGAATAAAGAAACTTTAGTCAGTGCTACAATTCCCTGACACTAGATGGGTGACATTTAAATCAGTTATGTAACAATCATAGATTCAGTTTTCAACTTGTCCATGTTCCAAACAGTCAACAAAAAGGAGAGGTCTATTATGTGCACACCAGTGGTTTTCAATCTTTTATATTTGTGACTGGTGTAAACTGGAAAATTATTTGGGGGGGCCACTAAGGCAGAAATCACTCTGAGCAAAAGTGAATTTGACTAAGGTCATTGGGTCTATAATCTTCACTGATCAAGGGGGTTCACTCTTTCGCAGACTGGAATGAACTTTCTGGCTGACCAGTACGGCAACTGAAAACCACTGCACACCATTCTTAGGAAGGGTTCGGGAAGTAAAGCTCTGTGATCTAGGGATGATTTCTTTAATATGTCAAATGCTTTCCTACAGTCTATAATATTTGTGGGTGATACGTCATTCAAACATTATCCCTGTTTTTACTGTGGTAGAATAGACATAAAAAGATCGACCATTTTTACCATTTTGAGTATACAGTTCTATGGCATTAAATACACTCACGTTTATTGTACAGCCGCCACCACCATACATCTCCAAAACTTCTTCATTGTCCCCGACTGAAACTCTATATCCACTAAACACTAACTTCTCATTTCTTTGTTTTCCCCAGTCCCCTGCAAACCACTCTTCTACTTTCTGTCTCTATGAACTTGACTGCTCTAGGAACCTAATCTGAGGACTCACACAATATTTGCACTTTGGTAACCAGCTATTTCACTAAGCGTAATGTCTTCAGGGTTCATCAACGTTGTAGCATGTATCAGAAGTTCCTGCTTTTTTCAAAGCTGATTAATATTCCATTGTACAGGGGCCCTCGGGTGATGTCGCAGTTCCGTTCCTATGACCATGACGTACCCAAATTTTGTTGTAAGTCAAAACACACCCTAGCCTAAGACACGTACCTATCCCAACACAGTTATAAAATCATAATCTAGAACATAAAACACAGCTAAGCCACAGAAAAAGAAAATAAGTATACTTACTGTATTGCACACTGTACTGCGTATTCTTAAACCGCACATGACCAAACTATTTCGCCCATGTAGTCCATAATAAGTACAATGCTAACAATATAAGCCAAAACACTCACATCTCAATTTTTTAAAGTTTTTATGGGAGTGAGCGTTGTAAACTCGAAGGACTCCCTATATATGCATACTACATTTTGTTGATCCATTCATTTGTTCATCTGTGATGGATACTTGGGTTGCTATTGTGAAAATGCTGCTATGAACATGTCTGTTTATTTACGTATTTTAAGGAAATAAATGGGTGGAAATAAAAGGATGCTTACACCACTTCCACTTTCCTAAATATGTTCAAAGTAAGTATTTTTCACTTGCAAAGACTCTTGAAGTACAAAAGGACTGTTTATATACACTCCTACAAATCCTTAGTATCAGTTATTGTAATAAAATTTTTAGAAACCAAAGAATCTGTATGCTCGAAGTACTAAAGAGAATTTGGTTTATTCATTAAAATGACCACTATTTTTCTGTAAAAGGCTGTTCATTCTAATTATAGAATTCAGCTTTATCTTAAGCAAAAAAAAAAAAATTTATTCTTCAAACCACTTTAAGTAATGAAAGCTAAAATGAAAAGTTAGTACTCTTAGAGTTTCAGCCTTGCAAATCAAGAGGTCAGAATCTTTTGGAAGAACTGTCTGTTAATTCCCTCTACCTCAATTTTCCCAAGGACTTCCCTATGCTTTTTACTTTTCCTCTTTACTTGATCAGTTTACTTTCAGGTATATCTAACACAAAGAGTTAATGAGAAATAAGGGCTACACTTAAAGACAAAGAATGGGGGATACGTTCTGCCTCTTACTAGCTCTACTTTGTTGGCTGATGGGACATTTTCCCTGAGAAAACGTATCCCAGGGCTAATCATACAGAATTGTTCGGAAAAAGTTACTTGAGAGTAAGAGAAATCTTTTGTCAACCTGTCAACCTATGAAGTGCTGATACAGTTCTTCTAAGAAAATAGATCTAATTTGGAACCCATCAATTCCGTCTTACTTTCTGCACTTTTCCCCCTACTTTCTGAAGGCAGAAACTTCCACTCCCAACATTCTTAGGGGAAAGTAAGTTGCTTGAATGCAATTGGCATTTTTCAACTAGAAAATTGAAATAAAAGGCCTCTATGTTATTTATGTGGATCAAATACAATTTTGTGTGCACAAGACAATATAAATACAAAAAAATCATTCAATAATGCATAAATACTGTAGAAGCTGACAGCCTTAACCACCAAGGTTAAAACAAAGTCTGCAAGTGCCAAAACAAAGATAAAACTTTGATTTCTGTGTGTCCATCAATCTACCTGTTCTAAAGAGTTTTAAGTGGGAGACAAAGTGAGACTTTGAAGAGCAAAGAAATGCAAAGTGCACTCAGGCAAAGACTTTATTAGCTCTAAAGATAAACAGATTATTCAAATAGAACCAGCACCTAGTTCCGGTCATCCATGAACTATGTGTTAATATTGCACCGAGGTGTTAATGCCACCTGAATCAAACAGGTGGTTATGCAGTGCTGGCATTATTCTGACCCGGTTATACTGTCTTTACCTTCCAGTCATTTTCTTTGTGGAATCACTGAATTGTCTTTCTCGGACTCTCTATTCCAGGAATAATTAACTTGCTTTAGAGGAAGTGGTCCTTCTTGTGCCCATTGAAATTGGGACAAAAAACTGCGTGTGACTCACTACCCTCTCCTGGGGGGAAAAAGCTCACCGGAACTTTCATCTAATTTTTAGATCAAAGTTCCAGAAAGACACTACACTTAACTGCAAGAACGCTGACGTCAGCCAACCTTGATCTGAATCTGGGATGAGCCATTAACTATCTTTGTCATTTTGGACAATCTCTTTAATCCACCTGCGCCTCAGTCTCCATTCGTGAAGTAGGGAATAAAATACGTATTACCTTAAATGGGCTGTTATAAAGACTGTATGAGTTGATAAGCGAATAACGCTAAAACAGTGCCTGAGCCATAAAGCGCTACGCAGATGGTGTCAGTGTTGTTGTCGTTACTAGTTAAAAACACAGAGGTCCGAGAAAAAAGACCATTTCTGCTAGGCCCACAATCAGAAGTTCGAAGAGGACGCCAGACACCGGCCCAGTCGACTATAGAGACCTCGGCCTCTGCCCACCCGCTTATGGGCGACCGAGCGACGCACGGCGGGCCCAGGCGACTTTGCATCCTGCTCCGCCTTCTTGCGCGGCGCAAAGTCCAGGAAAACTGTGACGGGCGGCAGGGCCGGCGGGCGACAATGAAAGAGACCCAAGACCCAGTTCCTGAGCCCGCGGTGGCCCGAAAGCCCCTTCCCCACTCACCATTCGAGATGTAAACCATTTTGCTCCTTGCACCGGCCTCCGAAAGACTAAGCAGCTTGAACCCTTTCGACTTCCGTATCTTCCTCCACGCCCCGCCCAACGTCACAGAAAACGCGATGACGAAATAAGGAGGTGGACAGAGCCCATTGGCTGGGGAGACACGCCCCTGCTTTCGTTTTTGCTTCGTCATGGGGCGACTACCACTAAAGGCTGACGGGTATGTGACCGGATGTGACGTTTAGGGTTTATCCTGTCGGTGCTGGGTATCCTGTCTCCTTTGGGATGTGGGTTGGCGGAGCTTCCTAGTATCGTCTGGTGAAGAGAAGCAGCTTTTTGGTTGTCTGGCAGGCTTAGGTTTGGGGGAGACAAGGCTGCTCACGTGCAGTGACTTGGACACTCGCTGACATGAAGAAGTTCCTCAGAATTTTAGGGGAGAGATGCTGTTTGAGGATGCGGTGGTGACCGGCTGTAAGGAGCTTTATTGTTAAGGTTTTAGGAATATATGGATAGGTACCCATTAGATGTATTGATTCCATTTGTGGATGCTAAACCTGACAAGCTCATGGGAGGCTGCGATGGCGGCCTTACAGACTTAGAGCAAAAATAACCACATAGGACAATCTGAAATGAAAACTTCCTAATAGCCAGTCACAGAGGCACTGAGCCTGTTGTCTTTTTGCATCAAGAGCATACCATTGGTATGGCAGTGTCATCCTGTTTTTTTTCCAGACCCCCACCCCCACCCCCATGCCAGCAGGACACAACCTCTAAACCACAGGAGACCACAGAACCCTCATTGTTACCTTGTCCCTTGAATGTTAACTACTCTGTACTTATCAGTGTAAAAGAAGCGTCTCTCCGTTTTACTTTTTATCCAGCCCCAGAGATTTCCCTCCCTTTGCTTTCCTCCCACAGCCTTAATCTACCAGCAGTGGATTTCACTTCCCGCCCCATACTTCATTTCCTTTCATTCTAACGTATAAAATAAGCAGTAAAACTGCCATTCTCCAGAGCATTTTCTCTTCTGTTGGGATTTTGCATGCTGGCAGTTATCAGTTTGGCTCAAACTCAAAAATTCTCTACAGGTTTGGATGTTTCATTGTTGTGAAGTACCGCACCCCAGATTCTGAAAGGCACCATACCTCACTTCATCGAGTTCACATAGAGACACCCAGTCCAGATAAATTTTGAAGAGTTTTATTAAAGGAGGAAAATTTAAATATGCCGGCCGCATATGGCTGACACAAGGCCTCTGCAGGCCCAAATGGTGCAGTCCCAAAAATAGTTCAGGGGCTGCTTATATACCCTTGATCACACGTGGGCGGGGGAAGAGCATGACATTATGGCACAATCATTAACAAGATTATAACATTTTGTCTAGGGCAGTGGTAGTCAGCCTGGTCCCTACCACCCACTAGAGGGTGTTCCAGCTTTCATTGTGGGCGATAGCGGAGCAACCAAAGTATAAATTAAAGGATAGATTTAACTATAGTAAGTTGTTTTATAAAGATTTATTCTGCCAAACTTAGTGAAAATCCGACATAAAGTACTTGGTAAGTAATTATTATTATATGCTTTCACTTGCTGTAACTCTGTTTTATAAATTTTATAAAGTAAAGTTACTTCCCTACTTTATAAATCACCATTACTGTGGAACCGGTAGGCAGTTAGAAAATTTTACTACTAACAGAGATACAAAAGTGGGCTGTAGGTATAAAATGGTTGACTACCCCTGGTCTAGGGGATACACAGAAACATTAAGACTTTCAAGGTAACACAATCAAAGATACTTACAAATCTTTCAGGGTTCCTCTTCCCTCATTAGCCTAGAGGTATGTTACTCTCAAGATTCCAGGAAGGGGGAGGGACTACAATCAATGCAAGGTGGTATGTAAATCCTGTCTCCCATTGAAAGAGAAGTTGTTTCTCAGTTAACCTTAATCCTTTCAAAGAACTTAAAACCAAATGACCCTAGTCGTCTTTGTAAGTCAGGAGACTTCTATATTCCTCTACCTCCCCTCCCTAAAGGAGGGATGGGACAGGAAAGCCTGACCTGTCCTCCCAGAATATCACTTTTTAATTTGCAGCTCTTTGGTACCTTGCAACATCATATGGTGACATGTTTTAGACCAGTGTTTCTGTTCTTGGTTCACCAGAAGTGATCAGTGATTTTTATCCGTTCTTGTGAGGCAACTGAAAAATATTGTAGACTTTCTTTGCTTGTTTCTTATTGATGGTGTTGGGCATCTTTGCTAAATTAAGCCACTGCAATTTCAGAGTTGTTTGTTATTGCAGCATAACTAAGCCTATGCAGATTGTATAAAACAAAAACAAAAGGAAGAGACATTGAATCTGTTGGGCAGATGAAATATATTATGCTCCCTTTGTTAAAGATGGTGTTGCCCACATGCAAGTTTTAAGAGTAAGCTTTTCTCCACATCCTTGACTGATTGGATGATGTGGGGTGGTGCACTCTCATGAGGAATCCTCCCATTATGCCTCAGATAAGTGACTTTGTATCAGAAACTTCCTTGTTTGTAGATTGGATTAAAGGTTTGGATTTCTACACTATAAAGTGGGAGAGACCCGGAGCTTGCTCTCTCTCGGTTCCTGAGATTAGTATTAGAGAGGAGAGCAGATTGAGGCCACTTGGAGGAGAGGAGAAGCAGCCAAGATGGCGGAGTGCTGAGGAAGAAGCCAGTTTGTGCAGAGTTTGTGCAGAGAGAAGGAGATGGGAAACAGAGGTGAATAAGTCTGGTGAGCTAGTGTAAAGCCAGTAGTCGCGGCCACCATCAGAACCGCCTGGTCAGTGCAGGTTCACATTAGATTCGAACAGTCGGTAATGAAACAATGGAGCCAAGAACTGGTGAGCCATCAGCTTTAATACTAGCTTGCAGCCGGCGGGCAAGCAAAAACACACTGGGCTCCAAAACCCACTCATTCAGTGCTCACAAAGCTACTGACTTATCCGAGTTTCCTAGCATCAAAGCTTTCTAGCTCACCAGACTTATTCACCTCTGTTCCCCATCTCCTTCTCCAGCACAAACTCTGCACAAACTGGCTTCTCCCTCAGCACTCTGCCATCTTGGCCTCCATCCACGTGGCCTTCATCTGCTCTGCTCTCTAATACCTCAGGAACCAAGAGACCAAGCTACTGGTCTGTCTCACTTTATACTGTAGAAATCCAAACCCTTAATCCAATCTACACACAAGGAACTCTGTGATACTAAGTCACCCATCTGAGGCATAATGGGATTCCTCAGGAGAGTGCACCACCCTACATCATCCAATCAGTCAAGGGTTTGGGGAAAAGCTTACTCTTAAAACTAAGCCTTAGGCTATAACGACCCAGCCTGCCCACAGCCTGTCCCAGAACACACATTAATATCAATGAACTTCCATGTGGGCAGTGCCATCTTTAACAAAGTGAGCATATTATATTTTATCTGCTCAACAGCTAGAAACCTTTGATTCTAGGAAACTTGAATAAGTCAGTAGCTTTGTGAGCACTGAATGAGTGGTTTTGGAGCCCAGTGTGTGTTTTTGCTTGCCTGCTGGGTGCAAGCTAGAATTAAAGCTGATGGCTCACCAGTTCTTGGCTCCGTTGTTCCATTACCGACTGTCTGAATCTAATGTGAACCTACATGGGCCAGGCGGCTGTGATAATGGCCCTGGCTACTGGCTTTACACTATACAAACTTTTTTGCAATTTATATAAAACTAATTGGCTTTTATAACAATTTACCTTTAGTTAGAATTTTTTTTTTTTTACAGGGACTGAGAGAGGGATAGATAGGGACAGACAGAAAGGAACGGAGAGAGATGAGAAGCATCAATCACCAGTTTTTTGTTGCCGTCACAACACCTTAGTTGTTCATTGATTGCTTTCTCACATGTACCTTTACCTCTGGTCTTCAGCAGACCGAGCCACCCCTTGCTGGAGCCAGCGACCTTGGGTCCAAGCTGATGAGCTTTTGCTCAAGCCAGATGGGCCCCCGCTCAAGCTGGCAAGCTCGGGGTCTCAAACCTGGGTCTTTTGCATTGCAATCTGACGCTCTATCCAATGCGCCACCGCCTAGTCAGACACCTTTAGTCAGAACTCTTAATTTAAAAACCTTTAGTGACAATTAAGTCGACTTTTTTTTATCTTAGTTTTCTTTTTCCCAAAGTCTGATTAGAAAGAGCCCTTAGTGAGTTTCTTCATACATTCGCCATTTGTAGACCAACCAGCTTCCAGTTTGTGGTTGGAGTAGGGCATGCCAATTTCCTACCTTAGCTGCAGTAGGAGTGGTCAGGATCACAGTGTGTGGACCCGTCTATGTGAAAGTCAGTCCTTGGGTGATGTACTTGATCACCTGGTAATGCTGGAAGTGCCTCTTGGACCGTCTTTGAACAGTTTACTGAGTAACCTGTAAATCCTGCAAGTACTTAGGGAAAGGGTGGTTATGTTTCTTGCACTGAACCTTTTGGTGTCTGTGGGCACAATGTAACTTCAAATTAGTTTCTAATTAATATTGGGTTCCTTTCCTACTAGCTTTGAGACTGTGGACACAAATGCAGCATCCAATACTAGAATGGGCAAGCTAAACCTGGAAAGAATTTTATATATCAATTTCCTAACAATTGTCAATTAATTTATTAAAGTCTATTTTAAATGTTTACTCGGGAAAATTCCTTTTTTCCCTGTTTTTTCTATAATTTCCTTATTTTGCTTAGTATTCACTTGGGTATAAGCTAAACATTCAGATATTATGCCTTCTGAAATAGATTCTAATTATCCCTTTCCTGTTGGCCAAATCTTTTTCTAATTGGTTTCGAATAAACCTTTGGCAATAAGGGTCCCAAGACCTCACTGGTTCGGGGTGACATCTATTCATTTCAATCACTATTATCCGATTTTGAGGCAGACTGGAAAAATATACAATTAACAATAAAATTCAAATAGCTAATGTTAACAAATACTATAACAAGCATCCTAATACAATAAAATGACTAAAGCCTACCAGATTATTAAACAAAAATAAAATTTTAACTAATGTAACAGGATTCAAAATAAAATTCTTACAGTCACAAATGTTCTTTTTTTTTTAAATGTTTTATTTATATATTTATTTTTTACAGGGACAGAGAGTCAGAGAGAGGTATAGATAGGGACAGACAGACAGGAACAGAGAGAGGTGAGAAGCATCATCATTAGTTTCTCGCTGCCCTTGCAACACCCTAGTTGTTCATTGATTGGTTTCTCACATGTGCCTTGACCGCGGGCCTTCAGCAGACCGAGCAACTCCTTGCTGGAGCCAGCGACCTTGGGTCCAAGCTGGTGAGCTTTTGCTCAAGCCAGATGGACCCGCGCTCAAGCTGGCAACGTTGGAGTCTTGAACCTGGGTCTTCCACATCTCAGTCCAACGCTCTATCCACTGTGCCACTGCCTGGTCAGGCCAGTCACAAATGTTCTTAACATGTTAATGTAATTTCACTAAGTCTGTGTTGACATTCTCATTGCTTTATATTATTTTCAAATGTAATTCAATCTTACTTTAGTCTGAGAAATGTCCCAAAGAACAGGAGTTACACATATTCAGGAAAAGTCCACAAGGCATTGGAGTTGTGGTCACATTCTAAACTTTGCAGCTAGAGTTTAAGTCCTAATGATCATTGCTTTTAGCCGGAATTAGGAGCAGGTCACAGCCTAAAACAGGCATGCAGCATTGAGACAAGAGGAGTAAAGGAGTCACTATACATTAAATAAAACAACAAAAAACAGACTGTTATTACCCACAGTAGAGATTTTTGAGGGATAAATAAAACTCACATATTTAAGTGAGGCATAGTGAATGGCCCTCATGTTTACAAGAAATGAGATCAGCTTTACCTGCTACTTGGAAGAAATACCTTAGGCTTGTGAACGATGTCATGAGATGGGGCCAATGGCCGGCCTTGGGCACCTTTTAGCTGTCAGTGGCAAGTTCCAGCATGCTGGGCAAAGTCAGGTCTCAGCTGGAGCAGGGCTGCAAGAGACTGAACCCTCCCTCCGTGGAGCAAGGGGACAGCTTACCTTCTTGTGTCCCTTTTTCCACAGCAAAGGCATGTACCCTGGTGGGGCTGACAAACCTGGCAGACCTCAGCTCAATGACCTTTCTTTCCACCCTTGAAGCAGGGCCCTGCTGGAATCCTATGAAGCCCTTTGGGGCGCTGGAGCCTTTAAAGGGTATATGCCAAGAACTGGTATTTTTCTGATCTCTTTTGGGCTCTATTTGCATTTTCTGTTACTACTTTGGTCATTATAGACCTTAAAAGCCATGCTCAGAAGATCTTGCTGAGGGGCTTGAGAGTCCTTATCTGTTTATATAAACTTTTGGAAAAAAAAGACAAAAACAACTCTATTAGCTGGATCAATTCAAGAAAAATAGGTTTTGGTGTCTCCTTTAGAATTCCACAGTCTCTTCACTGCTAAATGATTTAGTACATTAGCATTCAAAAGAAATTGTAACAAAAGCACAATAAAATAGATTGGCAGGAGTTCCAAGATATGACTTCTTTTTCTTATATTACTTAGCATAATAAACTAACATTACATTAAAAAGCATTATTAACAATTCCTAATATTTAAACTAAGATTCTAATATTACAAGGGCTATAAAACAGCAAATAGAAAAAATAAAAAAAAGCCTTTAAAATAATATATACATTTTAACATGGAAAATACTTTTATACAATAAGGGATTCTTGGTATAAATGACCGAGCTGGCAAAGAGATATTAACTTTCTTTTGACTCACAGTAATTTACACTATTATATCAATCATGAGGGGCGGGGTGGATGCCTGAGGGAGAAGCAGACTCCAAGAATTGAGAGCTTGCTGCTTTTACCTTTTATTTATTTATTTTTTTACAGGGATAGAGAGAAAGTCTGAGAGAGGGATAGATAGGGACAGACAGACAGGAACGGAGAGAGGTGAGAAGCATCAATCATTCGTTTTTCATTGCCGTTGTGACACCATAGTTGTTCATTGATTGCTTTCTCACATGTGCCTTGACCGCGGGCCTTCAGCAGACCGAGCCACCCCTTGCTGGAGCCAGCGACCTTGGGTCCAAGCTGACGAGCTTTTTTTTTGCTCAAGCCAGATGGGCCCACGCTCAAGCTGGCGAGCTCGGGGTCTCAAACCTGGGTCTTCCGCATCCCAGTCCAACGCTCTATCCACTGCGCCACCGCCTGGTCAGGTCCTTTTTTTTTTTGCAGCAAGACAATGGGACTTCTCCCAAGCAGGACTTGAATCAATTTGCCACCTGTAAACCTTGCTTTGAGCAGCTAAATACAATTGTATACAGAATTACTTTCCCAATAGTGAGTTGTTTTAGCCTATATGAGGTTTCCAATTTTTCCCGCAATTCCCTGAAAATTTCCTTTTACAGTTTTACCATTATGGTTAATGCTGTGGGTCTTTCTTATGAACTCCATGTCTTCTACGTAACTGAAAGACTTGGAGGAGAACCTACCACTCCCTCGGCCCACGAGAGAGTTTTGGAACCTTTTCCTTTCACCAGTGGAGGGCAACAAGCCATCATCCCTAACCCACGGAGGGCTTATTTTTAATTTTATTCCCTTTAATCCTATTACTCATGATTTTATCACTCCTTCTGTAATTGCAATTTAATTTAAGAAACTGCCAATTAACTAGCATGGTCTACACCTATGGTTTGTTAATTTCTAAATTCTTTTTATTTTTCTTCTTTTAAGATTTTTCTAAAGGAAAGTTTTAATTTTTAATACTATTTCTATCCTGTATTTTCTAAATGGGCAAAACTTCCTTTGGTCAATAGGCAGATATTTGAAACTAATTTCTATTCTATATTTTAGTCACCTTACCCTTACTTTATTGCCTTTTATAGTCATTCCACACAGCCGGCTGAATCCTAACCTAACTGTGCGTCTGAAGGCAGCAGGACTTGTTTCTTAGCGCTTGGTTTGCTGTTTACTATTTGCCTTCTGCTTGGGTGCAGCGCTGGCGGAGACCGGGGAACAATGGAGAGGGGAGAGGCATGCCTACCTTTGCCTCTCCTCGGCCGCGGCCCCACACCCTCACTCCATGCACCGCGCGGACCTACTGGGTTTTTCTCTCACTCAAACTGCTTACTTGCTAGTCCTTTTTCTCCAGAGTTTGGAGAAACACTTTCAATTTGTGGGCTCCGCTTTTCTTTCTTCCCCTTAGCTGCTTGTAACCTGGGACATTTATTTTTCCAATGGCCTTCTTCCTTATAATAAGCGCATTGATTCTTTCCTAGCTGAATTCTATTCTTCCTCAAATTTCTTCTTTTTCCTTTATTTTTATTTCTCTCTCTTGGAGACCCCTTATCCTTAAAAGAGTTCATCTCTTGGAGCACTGCTGCTGTCATTTTAGCTATTCTTTCATCCTGTTCCATACTCATATCTGGCCTGACTAGGAAGACGTGGCACCTTCTTTCTATGGAGCAAGCTTTTAGCCATAGTGGCAGATTTAATGTTAAATTTAGCTATTGATCAATGTATGGACACTGATTGGGACAGCCTGGATTCCCAGTTACTATATTCCAGACTGCTTTTACTATCTGGGGATTAAAAGGCCCAGCTTTCGGCCATTTAACCTTGAAAGTTGGCCATTCAGATTCACAGAGAGTGTGAAGCCTTTTCTTAGACCATTTAATTTTATACCCACGATTGTCTTCATAAGCTTCTTGAAAGTGCTTTAAAAGTACTAAAGGGGTCTTCTGTGAACTAGCGCCTCCTTCCATATTTAATAGTCAAGGCCACCAATTACAGAATTAAAACGACTTCAGAAAAATCCAGAAATTAGTGCACCAATAAAGCAAAAATATAAGACAGATAATTAACTAGCACCCAGAATAAAAGGTGTTTGACTATAGAGATATTAATTATTACACAAGATAAGGGGAAGAAGCCAACCGAAGAGAATGATTCTTTCAAAGAAGAAACAACCCTACAGGGCACCCCAAAGCTAATTTGAGAACAAAGAGAATAATAGAGCCACGACAATCACAACAGCATAGTATTGGCAGAAAAATAGACACTCAGACCAATGGAACAGAATAGAAAGTCCAGAAATAAAACCACATATATATGGTCAAATAATTTTTTTTTTACAGGGACAGAGAGAGATGAATCTTGATAACATTATACAGAGTAAAATAAGTAAATCAGAAAAAACTAAGAACTGCATGATTTCATATATAGTTGGGACATAAAAGCGAGATTAAGAGACATGGACATGACTTTGGTGGTTACGGGGTGGGGGGGAAGGGAGGAGAGCGAGGGAGAGGGGGGAGGTGAGGGGCACAAAGAAAACCAGGTAGAAGGTGACAGAGGACAATTTGACTTTGGATGATGGGTATGCAACATAATTGAATGACAAAATAACCTGGAGATGTTTCCTTTGAACATATGTACCCTGATTTATTAATGTCACCCCATTAAAATTAATTAAAAAAATAAGAATTAAAAACAAAAAAAGATTGCTTTTAGTCAGAAGCTTCCAATCTTGACACAAAAGACTCAAATAGACACATTTAGATATTGAACAGACTTATACACAAACAATGCACGCCTATTTCAATTAAATAATACCAGATAATTTGATAAACAAAGACAAAGCCTCATAGACAAGGGAAGGGCTCCCATTGTGGCCTCTCAGGTTCACGCAGGTCACAGCACCAGAGATTTCTTAAGCAGGGGTTTTAGAGACAGAAACATTAAAACAAAGAATGAGATCTCGACAAACACAGAGACGTCTCTTGGAAGTCTTGGCTCGAGATTAATCAATTCATGTTAGCTCAGCCTCCACTGATTCAGTGCGATGCGAGACTGACTAATCCTGGAAGGACTCAACCTCCATTAGCCGTCCTAGAGATAGACGCATCGTCCCAAGTTCTGGCATTTTACTGAGAGCCCAACTAGATACCTCTGGAAGTCCTGGGCAGGATGACATTCCTACTAATACCTCTCTTGGAGAAACTGACGTCTCCGAAGGCCTGCTGCAGAACTGGTGGACCTGGTCCCCTTGGTTCCCACTATGTCCTTCTAAAGTACGAGCAGATATTCCTGAAAGCGCCAAGCGGGACCCAATCCCCACCAGTCATCCCTCCAAATTATAACCAGATGTTTCTCAGCAAAAACCAAGGCAGAAAAAGAAAAAAAAAAAACAGAAGAAAAAAAAAACAACCAAGGCAGGACCACTAAAACTCCCTACCGACGTCTCGGTCTTGGATAGCCTGCGCTAACATGCGACAACGGCTGGTCTGTTTCACGGCAGATCAAAACAAAAAGGCTATCGACTAGTTACAACCAGCAAAGCAGTTTGTTTTCTTTTTTTTTACAGGGACTGAGAGAGAGTCAGAGAGAGGGATAGATAGGGACAGACAGACAGGAATGGAGAGAGGTGAGAAGCATCAATCATTAGTTTTTTGTTGCCATTGCGACACCTTAGTGGTTCATTGATTGCTTTTTTACATGTGACTTGACCGCAGGCCTTCAGCAGACCGAGCAACCCCTTGCTGGAGCCAGTGACCCTGGGTCCAAGCTGGTGAGCTTTTGCTCAAGCGGGATGGACCCGCACTCAAGCTGGTGACCTTGGGGTCTCGAACCTGGGTCTTCCGCATCCCAGTTCTGCGCTCTATCCACTGCCCCACCGCCTGGTGAGGTGAAGTCAGCAAAGCAGTTTTGAAAGCCCTACCTACTCGACCGGGGTTCCACATCCCTGGAGTCACAACTCAGCAAAGTCCCCAAATCCACTCTATCTACATTCTAGTCCAAAACATAAAAGCGAAAGCAAGAATTCAAAGGGAAGCCAGAAAGTTTAGTAAAGCAAAAAGAGTTGCTTTATGTACCTCCTCAATATCTCTGCCGAATTATCCAAATTATCGAATTTGGGAACTGGGAGGCATCTACTGGAGAACTGTCCGAACACCACAGGAAGACCCAGAGCCCTGGAACATGTCAGGTGGCGCCTCTCCTCAAATTTTCAGAAAGTGGGGCTGGGCAGCTCAGCAGAGAGTCCAGCCAATCCTGGGTGTCTCTATCCGGTGACACGAAACACCAGATCCTGGACAAGCCCCCATATATTATAAAGTACCGCACCCCAGATTCTGAAAGGCACTGTACCTCATTTCATCGAGTTCACATAGAGACACCCAGTCCAGATGAATTTTGTAGAGTTTTATTAGAGGAGGAGATTTATTAAATATGCTGGCCACATATGGCTGACATGGGGCATCAGACCCAAATCGTGCAGTCCCAAAAATACAGTGTGTTCGTAAAGTCGTGGTGCACTTTTGACCAGTCACAGGAAAGCAACAAAAGACAGTAGAAATGTGAAATCTGCACCAAATAAAAGGAAAACTCTCCCAGTTTTATACCTATTCAGTGCAGTTCGATGTGGGCTCCATTTGTTGCCCTACACACATCCAAACAATAGTGGAGTTCTTGCCACACACGGGTAAGGACGTCTGGGGTAACAGAGTGAATAACGTCTGTGATTCTCTGTTTTAAGTGATTAATGTCATAGATATGTTCAATGTACACATGTTGCTTCACATAACCCCAAAAGTAAAAGTCTAAGGGCGTCAGATCCAGGGATCGTGGTGGCCATGGCTTGACAGAACCCCTTCCTATCCACCACCGGGGGAATATTCTATCCAGAAACTCACGAACAATGGTGGCATAGCGTGGAAGAGTGTCGTCCTGTTGAAATATGACAGCTTCTGGAAATTATGGCACTGCATACAATTCCAACATGTCAAGATAGGTGTTTGCCGTCACAGACTGCTCCGCGTAAAAAAAATGGGCCCATCACCTTATCATGCATCAGGCCACACCACACGTTCACTTTAGGGGTGTTACGTTCATACTCAACGTAGGCATGAGGATGTTCAGCAGCCCATATTCGGACATTATGGCGATGAACATGTCCACAGATATGGAAGGTCGCCTCATCGCTAAACACAATCTTCTGCAAAAATCTTGCATCATTGTCGATCTCATGAAGCATATCTGTAGCAAACGTGCATCGTGTGGGTCTATCTGCCAGTTTGATAGCGTGCAACAGCCGCAATTTGTACCCTGTAAAACAGAGATGTTTCTTTAACACCTTATGAACTGTATGTAGTCTTGTTTAGGTGTAATTGAGCACATGCATGCACAGATTTTTAGGGCTCCTTAGGTAGCTATCCCATATAGCCTCTACAGACTCGTCACTGACTGAAGGCCTACCAGAACGGGGTTTCTCCACCAAACTGCCGGTTTCCTTCAACTGCTTATCCCATCGAGTAATGTTATTTCTATGTGGTGGTGCTTCGTTTTAAACATGCCAATATTCACGTTGCACTTTGGTCATGGATTCTAATTTAGCGAGCCACAGAACACACTGAACTTTCCTCTGTACCATCCATATCTCGATTGCCATGGCCTTGGGCTGCTGCGCTGTATACACGGTGTTACATCATCATCTGCACATGCACACACGCTGCCTCATCATCCTACAGAAACTGGGAGGGTTTTCCTTTTATTTGGTGCAGATTTCACATTTCTGTTGTCTTTTGTTGCTTTCCTGTGACTGGCCAAAAGTGCAGCATGACTTTACGGACACACTGTAGTTCAGGAGCTGCTTATAATACCCTTGATTACACATGGACGGGGGAGAGCATGAGTCACAGTACGAACTGACAACATTTGTTTAGGGGATACACAGAAACATTAAGACTTTCAAGGTAACACAATCAAAGATGTTTACAAATTTTTCAGGATTCACCTTCCCTCACTAGCCTAGAGGTATTTTACTCTCAAGATACCAGGAAGGCCCTGACCTGTGGTGGTGCAGTGGATAAAGTGTCGACCTGGAACGCTGAGATTGCTGGTTCGAAACCCTAGGATTACCCAGTCAAGGTACATATGGGAGTTGATGCTTCCTGCTCCTCCCCCTTCTCTCTCTCTATACTCCTTCTCTCCTCTCTAAATTGAATAAAGTCCTTTAAAAAAAAAAAAAGATTCCAGGAAGGGGAAAGATCTACAGTTAATGCAAGGTGGTATGTAAATTCTGCCTCCCATTGAAAGAGATGAAGTTTCTTGGTTAACCTTTATTTTAGATTTAAAACTAAATGACCCATTGTTCTTGCAAGTCAAAAACTTCTACATTCTTCTCCTTCCCCTCCCCAGAGGAGGAATGGGACAGGAAAGCCTGATAGGAAAACCTGACTTTTCCTCCCAGAATATTAATATCAATTTTCAGCTTTCTAGTACCTTACTACATGGGAGTTCATGCTTCCTGCTCCTCCCCACCTTCTGTCTGTCTCTCTCTCTCTCTCCCCTCTAAAATAATAAAGTCCTAAAAATATATATATTCTACAAAGAATCAATCAATGAATGCATGAAAAAGTGGAACAACAAATTGCTGTTTCTATCTTTTTCACTTGTTCTCCCCCCCTCTAAAATGAATAAATAAAAACAAATTTTAAAAAAAAGCTTCCCACTAGCTCCTACTCACATGTGGCTCTTAAGCAGTTGAAATGTAGCTAGTCTGAATTGAGATATGCTGTATACACAAAATACATACTAGATTACAATGATTAGAATGGAAACAAGGTAAAATGTCTCAGTTTTTACATTGATTAAATAATGAGATAATATTTTGGGAATTGGATTAAAATATTTTATTAAAAGTGATTTTGGCCTGATCAGGATAGAGCATTGGACTGGGATGCAGAAGACACAGGTTCAAAACCCCAAGGTAGCCGGCTTAAAGCCCAAGATGGCTGGCTTGAGCCTGAGGTTGCAGGTTGAGCAAGGGGTCAATTGCTCTGCTGTAATCCCCCTCCCCATCAAAACACATATGATAAAGCAATCAATGGAAAAGCAATCAACGAACAACTAAGATGCCACAATGGAGAATTGATGCTCCTCATCTCTCTCCCTTCCTGTCTGTTTGTCCCTATCTGTCCCTCTCTCTCTAAAACAAAAATTATTTTGCTCATTACTTTTTTAATGTGACTACTAGAAAATTTAAATTACATATTTGGCTCACATTTACGATTCACATTACATTTTTTTGGACACTGCTGGTCTAGAATGAAGACATTGACCCGGCACAGAAAAGTCACTTGGTAAATATTTGTAGAATGGATGGATAAATGAATGAATGAAGGCTCTCAACAATGGATTATAGGGTTTACTATGTGAACAGCACTGTTCTAAGCACTTTCCATTTATTAATTTATTCCTTACAACAGCAATAATAATAATTAACATTTATATACCACTTATATACCCCTATACCAGGAAATGTTCTGAGTGCTTTTTATGTATTAATTCATTTAAACCTCAACTTTATTAACTGGGTTCTATTATTCTCATTTTACAGTTGAGTAATAAAGAGTTCAAGTGACTTGCCCGAATTCATATAGCTAATAAGAAGCAGAACTGAGATTAAGACCTAACAGTTTGGCTCTACAGTTTGTGCTATTAACTTTGTGCTAAACTGCCTCTTTTCACATAAGCAGAGGTATTGAAATAGAGGATATAATCCAATGTAGTACTCACAGTATATAATAGGAGGTTGTAAAGCCAGTAGTCGGGGCCGGGATCACAGCCGCCTGACCCATGCAGGTTCGCATTTGATTCGAACAGTCGGTAATGAAACACAGGAGCCATGAACTGGTGAGCCATCAGCTTTAATTCTAGCTTGCACCCGGCGGGCAAGCAAAAACACACACTGGGCTCCAAAACCCACACATTCAGTGCTCACATAGCTACTGACTTATCCGAGTTTCCTAGCATCAAAGCTTTCTAGCTCACCAGACTTATTCACCTCTGTTTCCCATCTCCTCCTGCACAAACTCTTAAAAAACTGGCTTCTTCCTCAGCACTCTGCCATCTTGGCTACTTCTCCTCCACATGGCCTTAATCTTCTCTCCTCTCTAATACTAACCTCAGGAACTCAGGAACCAAGAGAGAGAGCAAGCTCCCGAACTGCCCCAGTTTATAGCATAGAAAATCCAAACCCCTAATCCAATCTACAGACAAAGTCTCTGATAAAAGCCACCCATCTGAGGCACAATGGGATTCCTCCCTACATCACCACCCTACATCATCCAATCAGTCAAGGGTGTGGAGAAGAGCTTAGTCTTAAAACCAAGCCTTAGGCCATAACGACCCGGCCTGCCCACAGCCTGTTCCAGAACACACATTAATATCAACAAACTTCCATGTGGGCAGCGCCATCTTCAACAAAGTGAGCATAATATATTTTATCTGCCGAACAATCCACCCCTATGCTCACTTTACTACCCACAATTTACACCACCGGCATCCCTGTACAGTGAAATTAAGTACATTACACAAATTACAGCAATAGCACAAATCATACAGTTTCAACAATTACAAAGATACACACATTTCACCAGTCTCTATGTACTTTGCCAAAAGTGCAAAATGTCCTCAGCCTTTTCTCTAGCCATGGGAAAAACTTCCCAGGGCAGGAGGGCCTCCAGCAAAGCCACCCCCACCCCCATCAGGATATTTCACATTGTCCAAAATCCATAAGTCCATTCAACAAAGGAGCTTGTGCCCATCCGGTCATAGTCCAGGAAATCAGTCCACACACATGGGGTGTTAGCCTCCGCCCTCATCTCTGCCATCCTGGCAGCTCGTACACTGTCCCAAAAAGGAGCACGTGGCCATGGCAGTCAGAATTTCCATCTCTGCTCTGGGGAGCATGATGGCATCCACCCCTATGTCCCAAAATCGGAGACCTACCAGCAGCGTAGCTACTCCTTGCTGCTGGGCTCTCATCTTCTGGAGACTGCGGATTGCAACTCCAGCCCGATTCTCCTCATCCTCCAAAGAGGAACTGAAAACATCAGCTCCTGCTGCTGGGCTCGAGCCCCCTGCTGCCACTGCTTTCTGCTCCATGGGCCTTACAGCCCCTGCCTCAGCCTCAGCCCCAGCCTTGGCTTCAGCCCCGGCCTCCTGCCACTGCTGGCTCTCCACAACATCTAGGGAAAGCTGCAACTCACAAACCTGTGATTCCTTCTCCGGCCTCTGCTCCATTTCCAGGCGAATCTCGCAAACCTGGTCGGCCTCCTCCTCCAGCACTTCCTTCAGCTCCAGGGTCAGCATCTGTTTCTCCCACGTTTCCTCCAGCTCCTTCCGCTGCTCGGTTTGGAGGTCCTGGGCAACCTCTTCCATAGAGCTCTCAGTTTCCTCACACATGGCTGTAAAAGTCAGCCAGCCTACAGTCCCCCAAAAAACAGCTATGGGAAACCATAACAGCAGCCAGTCCTCTACTCCACCACTCAAAGGTGGTGGTGGCTCCATGCCGATCTGTATCGAATCCTGCCAGAGACTACGCCAAATGTAAAGCCAGTAGTCGAGGCCGCCATCACAGCAGCCTGACCCACGCAGGTTCACATTGGATTCGAACAGTCGGTAATGAAACACAGGAGCCATGAACTGGTGAGCCATCAGCTTTAATTCTAGCTTGCACCCGGCGGGCAAGCAAAACACATACTGGGCTCCAAAACCCACACATTCAGTGCTCACATAGCTACTGACTTATCCGAGTTTCCTAGCATCAAAGCTTTCTAGCTCACCAGACTTATTCACCTCTGTTTTCCATCTCCTCCTGCACAAACTCTTAAAAAACTGGCTTCTTCCTCAGCACTCTGCCATCTTGGCTACTTCTCCTCCACATGGCCTTAATCTGCTCTCCTCTCTAATACTAACCTCAGGAACTCAGGAACCAAGAGAGAGAGCAAGCTCCCGAACTGCCCCAGTTTATAGCATAGAAAATCCAAACCCCTAATCCAATCTACAGACAAAGTCTCTGATAAAAGCCACCCATCTGAGGCACAATGGGATTCCTCCCTACATCACCACCCTACATCATCCAATCAGTCAAGGGTGTGGAGAAGAGCTTAGTCTTAAAACCAAGCCTTAGGCCATAACGACCCGGCCTGCCCACAGCCTGTTCCAGAACACACATTAATATCAACAAACTTCCATGTGGGCAGCGCCATCTTCAACAAAGTGAGCATAATATATTTTATCTGCCGAACAGAGGTGGTTTCTGGAGACTGCTTGAGTATATCTCAGTTTTCTCGAAGTTTCAAAATATCTTCCCACATTTTTTCTTTTATAGATACCCTAAGCATACGATTCCCTTAAGCATCTGATTAAAAAGAAGGAACAAACCTAAAAATGGAGTTTCTTTTGCTGAGCCCCACCAAAACTTACTGCCTATCCTAATTGCAGTTTCAGCTTCTCCCAGTCTGAAATTTCCTAATCAGTACTAGTGAGGTAACCTGCCTGAAAAGGCCCTTTGCCTTCCCCTAAGCACTCTTCTCATTGCTAGATGGGACGCTGTCCAATTCATGAATTCCTTAATAAACTCAACTAGGTCTTCAAATTTACTCCATTGAGTTTTGTTCTTTCACAATCCCTAAATCAGTCATCTTCCCGTATCTGCACCAATCCCTTGGCCGGAGGGATGGATGATTCTGAATGATGGCTACTTTTGTAGGTGGAGCTAGAGTCAGTCCCACTTAAGCCACATGGCTTGGGAGGTGGACATAAAGGGTTAGTGTTTACCACAAGATAGTGATTACATCAAAGCAATAAAATTCCCTCAATATTGCCTTTAGGGAACATAAAAGATGATATTTATATTTTTTATTAACCTTTTATGTGTTTGTTCTTATAGTTATTGCCTTTCTGTTTGTTATTTCATATGGGCTTAGAAATCTTAGCTCTTTAATTGCCTCACTTTTCTACCTTATACTCTTTCTTGTTGCTTTTTTATAGTAACTTCTATTTTTTAAAATTTCTTTTAAATTATGCAGTCTCAGACTGGACATGCTTTGCAAATCAGGGGATATTTTCAGCCAATAAGCACCTCATCCCCTCATCTGAACTGAGGGTTGTATTGCTCTACAAGTTATTTTCTTAAACTGCTTGAACTCATTTTTTGTATCAATATAGGAAAAAGGTTCATAAAAATTCCCAGAGCTATCTTCCTGGGAGAATACATTTGACTAAAAACTTTGGACTTTTATCTACTCTAAAATATACTATCAATTTCATTAGTGAGCCCGTGTGGTTAAATTTAAACAGTCTACCTTTAAATGACTAAAGAATATCTAGATTCAGCCTTGTGTTTCCATTAGAGGAAAATAAACACTATAGCAATGATATAATTTCTAATCTTTTAAACTCATCTCACTTTTAGCAATCTTGGTAACTGTAATGGAAACTGTTATAGTGATAAATGGAAGGGAATACTTACCCAAACTTGTAAAGTTTTAGTTGCTTTCTATCCCAGAGGCATTGATCATTAAAAGCAAATTTTTAATACTGTTATAATTATATTCTATAGTACAAAAAAAGTTTCTTTCTAAACTTTATCTCTAGAATCCCTAAAATGAAGTAAAATATAACAAGTGTACAGTCTATTACTGTGTTTATAGTTCTCAAGATAACATTGAGTTTTATATTTTGAAAAATTATAGATATGTGACTGTTGATTTTAAGGAACATGATTTATTATTCACTAAATGGTTTGGAGCAGAGCATTTGATAGTCATTATATATTTTTATTTATTTTAAGGTGATACCTGTATAAAATATAAAAATTAAAAGATACAAATGGATATTCCATGAAGAGCAAGTCTCCTATCTTCCCTTGTCACTCAGGATTCTAAATTCTAGTCCCCTAGTTTAAAGAGGCTGATACAAGGACTACTTGGCAAATTCCTTTTGGGTGATAGGAGCCTCAGTGACAGACTCACCTCTCTGAAGTTACAGCTTCTTTTGGATCTTGGCCAAACAATTTCTCACCAACTCTTTAATGTTTTTAAAACATTTGTCCTCAGAAGAGATTTAGTACAAATTATTTGAGCCTCAGTAACAGAAGTGAAAGTTGATGTATTTATTTAACCCAATCAATATGACAATTTATATTAGGTCTTAGATTAAGCACTGTTTTGCCTGTGACTTTAAAAGTTCTGTTATTTATATATAAATAAAATTTCTTGAACAACTGCTATTTCCTACTATAGTGAAAACACATTATAACTCAAAGGATAATTATAAGTAGTAAATTAAAATGTGTGGTTAATTAAAATATATTTATTTTGCCAATAAACATTCTGCTTTTAATCTTTCTATAGCCCCCAAACAGATGAATAAAACTTTGGTTTGACATTCTCAGTCTTTTAATAGTAGGTTCAATGAAAATAGGTTTCCTTTATAGTCTCCTAGGGGAAAGAACCTTCTGGCCCAGCAGTGACTATTTTTTAGAAAGATTTTTAGCTTGGCTTAAAAGGATACTGTTAGGGAGGCTCCTGTGACCTCACCTAGGTGGTTAGACAATCTGTTGCCAATGCTTCAACATCACTTTATTTTTTCTTACTAATTATATAATGCATGCAGCTTGGTTAATATCACCCAAGGTCAAATATGTTTCTCAATTTTTTAAAAAAATCCTCTTTTATAATTATCAGTAATTCAACTTTTTTTTTCTGCTATGAAATGTGAACTTATTTTTGATGGGAAGTATGAAACAGACTGTAAATGGAATCTAGCAACTGAAACACTGTTCTTTATATTATTTTATCCTTTCATTTTGACTGTATTTAGCTACTCCTTATTGGCAACCATTCTTTCACATTCAGACTGAGACATTTCACATGTGTGTTGGAAACCATATGTGCAGAAAAGGGGAAAAGAAAGTGGAAATAGATATTATTACCTTGGTGTAAAGCCAGTAACCAATGCCACCATCACAGCCGCCTGGTCTGTGCGGGTTCACTTTAGATTCGGACTGTCGGTAATGAGACAACGGAGCCAAGAACTGGTGAGCCGTCAGCTTTAATTCTAGCTTGCACCCGGCAGGCAAGCAAAAACACACACTGGGCTCTAAAACCCACTCATTCAGTGCTCACAAAGCTACTGACTTATCCGAGTTTCCTAGCATCAAAGGTTTCTAGCTTACCAGACTTATTCACCTCTGTTTCCCATCTCCTCCTGCACAAACTCTGCACGAACTGGTTTCTCCCTCAGCACTCTGCCATCTTGACTGCTTCTCCTGGCCTCCATGTGGCCTTAATCTGCTCTCCTCTCTAATACCTCAGGAACCAAGAGAGCAAGCTCCCTATCTGCCCCACTTTATAGTGTAGAAATCCAAACCCTTAATCCAATCTATAAACAAGGAAGTCTCTGATACAAAGCCACTTATCTGAGGCATAATGGGAGGATTCCTCATGAGAGTGCACCACCCACATTATCCAATCAGTCAAGGGTGTGGGGAAAAGCTTACTCTTAAAACTAAGGCGTAGGCTATAATGACCCGGCCTGCCCACAGCCTGTCTCTCAAAACACATTAATATCAACGAACTTGCATGTGGGTGCACCATCTTTAACAAAGTGAGCATAATATATTTTATCTTCCCAACAATCCACCCCATATGCTTACTTTACTACCCACAGTCTACACCACTGGCATTCCTGTACAGGGAAATAGGTACATTACACAAATTACAAATACATGACAAACCATACAATTTCAACAATTACAAAGATACATTTCACCACTCTCTGAGCACTTTGCCAAAAGTGCAAAATGTCCTCGGAATTTTCTCTTGCCATTTGAAAAGCTTCCTGGGGCAGAAAGACGGTGTAAAGCCTGTGGTCGAGGCCACCATCACAGCAGCCTGACCCATGCAGGTTCGCATTAGATTCGAACAGTCGGTAATGAAACACAAGAGCCAAGAACTGGTGAGCCATAAGCTTTAATTCTAGCTTGCACCCGGCGGGCAAGCAAAAACACACACTGGGCTTCAAAACCCACACATTCAGTGCTCACAAAGCTACTGACTTATCCGAGTTTCGTAGCATCAAAGCTTTCTAGCTCACCAGACTTATTCACCTCTGTTTTCCATCTCCTCCTGCACAAACTCTTCACAAACTGGCTTCTTCCTCAGCATTCTGCCATCTTGGCTGCTTCTCCTGGTCTTCACGTGGCCTTACTCTGCTCCCCTCTCTAATACTAACCTCAGGAACTCAGGAACCAAGAGAGAGAGATCTAGCTACTGGTCCGCCCACTTTATAGCATAGATAATCTAAACCTTTAATCCAATTATACATACAAGAAAGTCTCTGATACAAAGCCACCCATCTGAGGCATAATGGGATTCCTCCCTACATCACCACCCTACATCATCCAATCAGTCAAGGGTGTGGAGAAGAGCTTAGTCTTAAACTAAGCCTTAGGCTATAACGACCCAGCCTGCCCACAGCCTGTTCCAGAACACACATTCGAAGCATAAGGCCAAATAATATCACCTGGGTGACGGGCTTCCATGTGGGCAGCTCCATCTTTAACAGAGTGAGCACAATATATTTTATCTGCCCAACAATCCACCCCTATGCTCACTTTACTACCCACAATTTACACCACTGGCATCCCTGTACAATGAAATTAAGTACATTACACAAATTACAGCAATAGCACAAATCATACAGTTTCAACAATTACAAAGGTACTCACATTTCACCAGTCTCTAAGCACTTTGCCAAAAGTGCAAAATGTCCTCGGCCTTCTCTCTTGCCATTTGAAAGGCTTCCCGGGGCAGGGGGAGGGCCTCCAGCAAAGCCACCCCCACCCCCATCAGGGTATTTCACATTATCCAAAATCCGTAAGTCCATTCAACAAGGGAGCTTGTGCCCATCCGGTCATAGTCCAGGAAATCAGTCCACACACATAGGGTGTTAGCCTTCCCCCTCATCTCTGCCATCCTGGCAGCTAGTACACTGTCTCAAAAAGGAGCACGTGGCCATGGCAGTCAGAATTTCCATCTTTGCTCTGGGGAGCATGATGGCATCCACCCCTATGTCCCAAAATCGCAGACCTACCAGCAGCGTAGCTACTCCTTGCTGCTGGGCTCTCACCTTCTGGAGGCTGCGGATCACAATTCCAGCTGGATTCTCCTCATCCTCCAAAGAGGAACTGGAAACATCAGCTCCTGCTGCTGGGCTTGAGCCCCGGGCCACCGTTTCCTTCTGCTCAGCAGGCCTTGCAGCTCCAACCCCGGCCTCAGCCCCGGTCCTGGCCTCAGCTCCGGCCCCGGCCTCAGGCCCGGCCTCATACCGCTGCTGGCTCTCCACAACATCCAGGGCAATCTCCAACTCACGAACCTGTGATTCCTTCTCCAGCATCTGCTCCATTTCCAGGTGAATCTCGCAAACCTGGTCAGCCTCCTCCTCCAGCGCTTCCTTCAGTTCCAGGGTCAGCATCTGTTTCTCCCACATTTCCTCCAGCTCCTTCTGCTGCTCGACCTGCAGGTTCTGGGCAGCCTCTTCCATAGAGCTCTTGGTTTCCTCACGCATGACTGTAAAAGTCAACCAGCCAACAGTCCCCCAAAAAACAGCCACAGGGAACCATAACAGCAACCAGTCCTCTACTCCACCACTCAAAGGTGGTGGTGGCTCCATGCCAATCTGTATCGAATCCTGCCAGAGACTACGCCAAATGTAAAGCCAGTAGTCGCGGTCAGGATCACAGCCACCTGATTCACGCAGGTTCGCATTAGATTCGAACAGTCGGTAATGAAATACAAGAGCCAAGAACTGGTGAGCCATAAGCTTTAATTCTAGCTTGCACCTGGCGGGCAAGCAAAAACACACACTGGGCTCCAAAACCCACACATTCAGTGCTCACAAAGCTACTGACTTATCCGAGTTTCGTAGCATCAAAGCTTTCTAGCTCACCAGACTTATTCACCTCTGTTTTCCATCTCCTCCTGCACAAACTCTTCACAAACTGGCTTCTTCCTCAGCATTCTGCCATCTTGGCTGCTTCTCCTGGTCTTCACGTGGCCTTACTCTGCTCCCCTCTCTAATACTAACCTCAGGAACTCAGGAACCAAGAGAGAGAGATCTAGCTACTGGTCCGCCCACTTTATAGCATAGATAATCCAAACCTTTAATCCAATTATACATACAAGAAAGTCCCTGATACAAAGCCACCCATCTGAGGCATAATGGGATTCCTCCCTACATCACCACCCTACATCATCCAATCAGTCAAGGGTGTGGAGAAGAGCTTAGTCTTAAACTAAGCCTTAGGCTATAACGACCCAGCCTGCCCACAGCCTGTTCCAGAACACCCATCCCAAGCATAAGGCCAAATAATATCACCTGGGTGACGGGCTTCCATGTGGGCAGCTCCATCTTTAACAAAGTGAGCATAATATATTTTATCTGCCCAACAGACGGCCTCTATCAAAGCCACCCCTCACCCCCATCAGGGTATTTCACATTGTCCAAAATCCATAAGTCCATTCAACAAATGAGCCAGTGCTCACTCTGGTCGTAGTCCAGGAAATCAGTCCACACATTTAAAGCCAGTAGTAGCGGCCACCATCACAGCCGCCAAACCCACGCAGGTTTGCATTAGATTCGAACAGTCGGTAATGAAACAATGGAGCCAAGAACTGGTGAGCCATCAGCTTTAATTCTAGCTTGCACCCAGCGGGCAAGCAAAAACACACACTGGGCTCCAAAACCCACACATTCAGTGCTCACAAAGCTACTGACTTATCCGAGTTTCCTAGCATCAAAGCTTTCTAGCTCACCAGACTTATTCACCTCTGTTTCCCATCTCCTTCTCTCTACACAAACTCTGCACAAACTGGCTTCTTCCTCAGCACTCCACCATCTTGGCTGCTTCTCCTGGCCTCCATGTGGCCTTAATCTGCTCTCCTCTCTAATACCTCAGGAACCAAGAGAGAACAAGCTCCCGGACTGCCCCAGTTTATAGAATAGAAAATCCAAACCTTTAATCCAATTATACAAACAAGAAAGTCTCTGATAAAAAGCCACCCATCTGAGGCATAATGGGATTCCTCAGGAGAGTGCACCACCCTACATCATCCAATTGGTCAAGGGCATGGAGAAGAGCTTACTCTTAAAACTAAGCCTTAGGCTATAATTACCTGGCCTGCTTACATTACAGCCTTTCCCCCACACCTATTCCAAGCATAAGGGCAAATAATATCACCTGGGTGACAGGCTTCCATGTGGGCAGCGCCATTTTTAACAAAGTGAGCATATTATATTTTATCTGCCCAACAACACACATGGGGCTTTAGCCTCTCCTGTCATTCCTGCCGTCATGGCAGGTCTCACACTCTCCTAAAGAGAAGGATGTGGCAATGGCAGTCAGCATTTCCATCTCTGCTCTGGGGAGCATGACGGCATCTACCCCTGTTGGGTAGATAAAATATGTTATGCTCACTTTGTTAAGGATGGCGCTGCCCACATGGAAGCCCGTCACCCAAGTGATATTATTTGCCCTTATGCTGGGATGGGTGCGGGGGAAAGGCTGTAATATAAGCAGGCCAGGTTGTTATAGCCTAAGGCTTGGTTTTAAGAGTAAGCTTTTCCCCACCCACTTGACTGATTGGATGATGTAGGGTGGTGCACTCTCCTGAGGAATCCCATTATGCCTCAGATGGGTGGCTTTTTATCAGAGACTTTCTTGTTTGTATAATTGGATTTAAAGGTTTTGTATCTATGCTATAAAGTGGGGCAGACTAGGAGCTTGCTCTCTTGGTTCCTGAGGTCCTGAGGTTAGTATTAGAGAGGAGAGGAGATTAAAGCCATGTGCAGGAGAGGAGAAGCAGCCAGGATGGCAGAGTGCTGAGGAAGAAGCCATTTTGTGCAGAGTTTGTGCAGGAAGAGATGGGAAACAGAGGTGAATAAGTCTGGTGAGCTAGAAACTTTTGATTTTAGGAAAGTCAGATAAGTCAGTAACTTTTTGAGCACTGAATGAATGTGTGGGTTTTGGAGCCCAGTGTGTGTTTTTGCTTGCCCGCCGGGTGCATGCTAGAATTAAAGCTGATGGCTCACCAGTTCTTGGCTCCGTTGTTTCATTACTGACTGTACGAATCTAATGCGAACCTGCAGGGGTCAGGCGGCTCTGATAGTGGCCGCAACTACTGGCTTTACAACCCCTATGTCCCAGAATTGCAGACCTATCAGCGGTATAGTAGGAGCTCCTTGCTTCTGGGCACAGTCACCTTCTGGAGACTGTGGATTGCAACTCCAACCCGATTCTCCTCATTCTCCAAAGAGGAACTGAAAACATCAGCCGCCTGAGCCGTGCAGGGTCACATTAGATTCGAACAGTCGGTAATGAAACACAGGAGCCAAGAACTGGTGAGCCATCAGCTGGGCTTGATCTCCGGGCCACCACTACCTTCTGCTCAGCAGGCCTTGCAGCTCCAACCCTGGCCTCATGCCACTGCTGGCTCTCCACCACATCCAGGGCTATCTCCAACTCATGAGCCTGTGATTCCTCCTCCAGTATCTGCTCCATTTCCAGGTGAATCTCATGAACCTGGTCAGCCTCCTCCTCCAGTGCTTCCTCTTGCTCCAGGGTCGGCATCTCTTTCTCCCACGTTTCCTCCAGCTCCTTCCGCTTGTCAGTTTGCATGTCCCGGGCAGCCTCTTCCATAGAGCTCTCGGTTTCCTCAGGCATGGCTGTAAAAGTCAGCCAGCCAACAGTTACCCAAAAAACAGCCACAGGGAGCCATAACAGCAGCCAGTCCTCTACTCGACCACTCAAAGGTGGTGGTGGCTCCATGCCGATCTGTATCGAATCCTGCCACAGACTACGACAAATGTAAAGTCAGTAACCAAGGCCACCATCACAGCCGCCTGGCCCATGCAGGTTCACATTAGATTCGAATAGTCGGTAATGAGACAATGGAGCCAAGAACTGGTGAGCCATCAGCTTTAATTCTAGCTTGCACCTGGCGGGCAAGCAAAAACACACACTTGGCTCCAAAACCCACTCATTCAGTGCTCACAATGCTACTGACTTATCCGAGTTTCCTAGTGTTGGGCAGATAAAATATATTATACTCACTTTGTTAAAGATGGGGCTACCCACATGGAAGTTCGTTGATATTAATGTGTGTTCTGGAACAGGCTGTGGGCAGGCCGGGTCGTTGTAGCCTAAGGCTTAGTTTTAAGAGTAAGCTCTTCTCCACACCCTTGACTGATTGGATGATGTAGGGTGGTACACTCTCCTGAGGAATCCCATTATACAGAGACTTCCGTGTTTGTATAATTGGATTAAAGGTTTTGAATCTATGCTATAAAGTGGGCAGACCAGTAGCTTGGTCTCTTGGTTCCTGAGGTATTAGAGAGGAGAGCAGATTAAGGCCATGTGGAGGAGAGAAGCAGCCAAGATGGCAGAGTGCTGATGAAGAAGCCAGTTTGTTAAGAGTTTGTGCTGGAGGAGATGGGGAACAGAGGTGAATAAGTCTGGTGATCTAGAAACCTTTGATTCTAGGAAACTCGGATAAGTCAGTAGCTTTGTGAGCAGTGAATGTGTGGGATTTGGAGCCCAGTGTGTGTTTTTGCTTGCCCACTGGGTGCAAGCTAGAATTAAAGCTTATGGCTCACCAGTTCTTGGCTCCTGTGTTTCATTACCGACTGTTCGAATCTAATGTGAACCTGCACGGGTCAGGCGGCTGTGATAGTGGCCGTGACTACTGGCTTTACACCTAGAATCAAAGGTTTCTAGTTCACCAGACTTATTCACCTCTGTTCCCCATCTCCTCCTACACAAACTCTGCACAAACTGGCTTCTTCCTCAGCACTCTGCCATCTTGGCTGCTTCTCCTCTCCTCCATGTGGCCTTAATCTGCACTTCTGGCTAATACCTCAAGGAACGAAGAGAGCAAGCTCCCTATCTGCCCCACTTTATAGTGTAGAAATCCAAACCCTTAATCCAATCTACTAACAAGGAAGTCTCTGATACAAAGCCACTTATCTGAGGCATAATGGGAGGATTCCTCATGATAGTGCACCACCCTACATCATCCAATCAGTCAAGGGTGTAGGGAAAAGCTTACTCTTAAAACTAAAGCGTAGGCTATAACGACCCTGCCTGCCCACAGCCTGTCTCTCAAAACACATTAATATCAACGGACTTGCATGTGGGCAGCACCATCTTTAACAAAGTGAGCATAATATATTTTATCTGCCCAACACTTGGGTTGCTGACCTGTAAAGCCAGTAGTCGCGGCCACAGTAACAGTTGCCTGGCCAGTGCAGGTTCGCATTAGATTCGAACAGTCGGTAATGAAACAACGGAGCCAAGAACTGGGAAACCATCAGCTTTAATTCTAGCTTGCACCCGGTGGGCAAGCAAAAACACACACTGGGCTCCAAAACCCACACATTCAGTGCTCACAAAGCTACTGACTTATCTGAGTTTCCTAGAATCAAAGGTTTCTAGATCACCAGACTTATTCACCTCTGTTCCCCATCTCCTCCTGCACAAATTCTGCTCAAACTGCCTTCTTCCTCAGCACTCTGCCATCTTGGCTGCTTCTCCTGCACGTGGCCTTAATCTGCTATCCTCTCTAAACTAATCCCAGGAACCTAGAGAGAGAGCAAGCTCCTGTCCTGCCCCACTTTATAATGTAGAAATTCAAACCCTTAATCTAATCTACAGACAAGGAAGTCTCTGATACAAAGTCACCCATCTGAGGCATAATGGGATTCCTCAGGAGTGCGCATCACCCTTCATCATTCAATCAGTCAAGGGTGTGGGGCAATAAGCTTACTCTTAAAACCAAGCCCTAGGCTATAAGGACCTGGCCTGCCCACAGCCTGTCCCAGAACACACATTAATACCAACGAACTTCCATGTGGGCAGCGCCATCCCCAACAAAGTGAGCATAATATATTTTATCTGCCCAACATGACCTGTTTGGTCTTTTTAGTTCCTGTGCCATAGTTAGCTGACTGGCAAGAGAGGGGAACTGATGTTGTGTTGTAAGGTACCAAAAAGCTGCAAATTAATATTAATATTCTGGGAGAAAAGGTCAGGCTTTCCTGTCCTTTCTTTGGAAAATGGAGCAAAAAGAATATAGAAGTCTCCTGACTTACAAGGACAAATGGGTCATTTGGTTTTAAGTTCTCTGAAAGGATTCAGGTTATCTGAAGGACTTCCTTTCTCTTTCAATAAGAGACAAAATTATCATGCCACCCTACAATGATCTTAGTTCTCCCTCTCTTCTTGGAATCCTGAGATTAACGTGTACCTCTAGGCAAAGGAGGAGAGATAGATATTAAAAAGATTTGTGAATGTCTTTGATTGTATTACCTTGAAAGTTATTTTTTTTATCTTTTTTTTTTTTTTTAACAGGGACAGAGAGAGAGTCAGAGAGAGGGACAGATAGGGACAGAAAGACAGGAACAGAGAGAGGTGAGAAGCATCAATCATTAGTTTTTCATTGCCTTTGCGACACCTTAGTTGTTCATTCATTGCTTTCTCACATGTGCCTTGACCGCGGGCCTTTGGGGGACCACGCGCAGACAACGCAAGCCCTTGCTGGAGCCAGCGACCTTGGGTCCAAGCTGGCAAGACTTTGCTCAAGCCAGATGAGCCCGCGATCAAGCTGGCAAGCTCGGGGTCTCGAACCGGGGTACTCTGCATTCCAGTCCGATGCTCTATCCACTGCGCCACCACCTGGTCAGGCTTACCTTGAAAGTTTTAACGTTTCTTTTAAATCCCCTAGACAAATGTTATAATCTTGTTAATGATTGTCTCATGCTGTCATGCCCCCCAACCTGTATGTGGTCAAAGGGTATATAACCGGCCCCTGAACTATACTCAGTGCACATGATTTGGGCCTGCTATGCTCTGTGTCAGCCATATGTGACCAGCATATTTAACAAATTTTTCTCCTTCAATAAAACTCTTCAAAATTCATCTGGACTGGGTGTCTCTATGTGGACTCAATGAAGTGAGGTACAATGCCTTTCAGAATCTGGGGTATGGTACTTTCTAATGTTTGGGGACTTGTCCGGAATCCAGTGTTTTGTGTCATTGGGTAGAGACACCCGAATCTGCTTCTCTTTGCAGGGAGCTGCCCAGCCCCACTTGAATCTCAAGGAGAGGCTCCCCCTGAGATGTTCCAGGGCTCCTGGTCTTCCTGTGGGGTCCAGACAGTTCTTCGGTAGACACTTCCCGGTTTCCAAATTTGACAATTTGGACAATTCTGCAGAGAAATCAAGGAGGTAGGTAAAGCAACTCTTTTGCTTTACTGAATTCTAGCTTTCCTCTGAATTCTTGTTTTTGCTTTTCTGTTTAGTACTGGTACTGGTCAAATTTGTTTGGGACTAGGATGTAGGTAAGTATTGGGCAGATAAAATATATTATGCTCACTTTGTTAAAGATGGCGCTGCCCATGTGAAAGGCTGTCTCCCAGGTGATGATATTAGTTGCCCTGTCCTTCCTGCTTGGGATGGGCGTGATTGTATTAACGTGTGTTGGGGGAGGGCTTTTGCACCAAAAGGTTTTAATAGAGAAGAGGGATTATGTTCTAGGCAGAGAGCAGGGTGGAGAGCAGAGTGTTGGGCAGATGAAATATATTTTGCTCACTTTGTTAAAGATGGCGCTGCCCACGTGCAAGTTTTAAGAGTAAGCTTTTCCCCACACCCTTGACTGATTGGATGATGTAGGGTGGTGCACTCTCATGAGGAATCCTCCCAGTATGTCTCAGATAAGTGACTTTGTATCAGAGACTTCCTTGTTTGTAGATTGGATTAAAGGTTTTGAATCTACTCTATAAAGTGGGGCAGGCTGAGAGCTTGCTCTCTCTTGGTTCCTGGGATTATTATTAGAAAGGAGAGCAGATTAAGGCCACATGGAGGCCAGGAGAAGCAGCCAAGATGGCGGAGCACTAAGGAAGAAGCCAGTTTGTGCAGAGTTTGTGCAGAGAGAAGGAGATGGGAAACAGAGGTGAATAAGTCTCGTGAGCTAGAAAGCTTTGATGCTAGGAAACTCGGATAAGTCAGTAGCTTTGTGAGCACTGAATGAGTGGGTTTTGGATCCCAGAGTGTGTTTTTACTTGCCCGCTGGGTGCAAGCTAGAATTAAAGATGGTGGCCCACCAGTTCTTGGCTCCATTGTTCATTACCGACTGTACGAATATAACGCAAACCTGCAATGGCCAGGTGGCTCTGATGATGGCCTTGCCCAAGGCCCCTGGCTTTACACAGAGTAAGGCCATATGGAGTAGGCCAGGGAAGCAGCCAAGATGGTGGAGTGCTGAGGGAGAAGCCAGTTTGTGCAGAGTTTGTGCTGGAGAAGGAGATGGGGAACAGAGGTGAATAAGTCTGGTGAGCTAGAAACCTTTGATTCTCGGAAACTCGGATAAGTCAGTAGCTTTGTGAGCACTGAATGAGTGGGTTTTGGAGCCCAGTATGTGTTTTTACTTGCCCACCGGGTGCAAGCTAGCATTAAAGCTGATGGCTCACCAGTTTTTGACTCTGTTGTTTTATTACGGACTGTCCAAATCTAATGCGAACCTGCATGGGCCAGGCAGCTGTGATGGTGGCTGCAGCTACTGGCTTTACAGTAAGGTAGATTTGTGGCTTTACTGAGTTGTAACTCCAGAGATATGTAGGTGAGATAGATCTTTTGTTTTGCTGAGTTGTAACTCTGGAATCTTGTAGGTAAAGCAAATTCATTGCTTTACTGAGTTGTAACTCCAGAGGTATGTAGGTAAAACAGATTGCTTCGCTGAGTTGAAACTCCAGTGATGTAGGTAGGGCCTTCAGAGCTGCTTTAATGAGTTGAAACTCTAGAAATTTGTAGGTGAGGTAGATCTTTTGTTTTGCTGAGTTGTAACTCTGGAATTTTGTAGGTAAAGCAAATCCGTTGCTTTCACTGAGTTGTAACTCCAGAGGTGTGCAGGTAAGACAAATCGTCTGCTTTGCTGAGTTGAATCTTTGTAGGTATGTAGGTAGGACCAGCTCTCCGCCTTTACTGAGTTGAAACTAGTCCCGTTATGGACTCTCCAGAGACCGAGATGTTGATAGGCATTCCATTGGTCCTGATTAGGATTCTCTGGGATGCATTTAGTTGTCATCTGGAAAGATAATTAAAGGGGACTGAGGCAGCTAGTTGTGTTATGCTCTCAGAAAAACCTAAGTAGGGATATTTGGTGGTGCCACATAACATTTGGTGGTGTTTGAGATCTCGTTCTTTGCTTTCCTTGTTTCTGTTTGAAACCCCTGAGCTGTGTGGTGTGAGTGGGAATCTCTGGTGCCTGAGCCTAAGTTCCAGGAACGTGGCTAGAACACCTGAGAGGCCTCTGAAAGTGGAGCCCCTTCCTTTGTTTATTGAGCTGTGTGAGAAAGTAATTGTTTTTCTCTCTGTCTGTCAGAAAATATGTCTAGTGTAATTTTAATTGGAATAAGTAAAGCGCGCTCATTTAAATTTCTTGACTTATAATTTGTGTATGTGAAGTCTTTGTTTAATGTGTAACTGTGTCTTTTTCTAAGGCCTGAATTGAATTTTCGCATGCAAAATTGGAAATTTCTGGGCAAAACTAAAAGAAAATTTGTATAACAAGCCTGAAAAATATAAAATCTCTTTTCTTGGATCCAAGACCTTTCTTTAGCTTCAGGGCACTCTGTCTGATTTCTTCCCTGAAGAAATTATTCTCTTCTGTTGATTCCTACTTCTTGTCTTATGTCCTCTATAGTCAAACACTCTTTATTCTGGGTGCTAGTTAATTGTCTGTATTATATTTCTTGCTTTTTATTAGTGTGCTAATTCCTGCCTTCTCTCTGGACAGTTTGAAGTGTTTCCTCAGCCTCTGGGGCAAAGGGCTGACAAGTAAGTGGTTTGGGTGAGAGAAGAGCAGGGCGGGGATGTACTGTGGGTGGAACAGTGGTAAATTGGCAGGAACAACTAAGGGTGAAGTGACTAGAGAAAGGATAGAATAGAAACTAGTCTCAGATATCTACCTACTGATTAAAAGAAGTTTTACCCATTTGGAAAATACAGGATAGGATTGGTATTAAAATTGGAAGTTTGCTTTAGAAAAAGAAAAATCTTAGAAAAAGAACAAGACCAGGTAAAAAGGATTTGCAGTGTGTCTGTAAAGTCATGTGCACTTTGGACCTTGCTGGTTATCAGTTCTTTGAAATGAATTGCAATTCCAGAATAAGTGATGGGATCATGAGGAATAGGATTATAGGGAATAGGATTATCTGGACAGTCCAGAAGGAGTACTGGGATCATGAGTAACAGGATTATAGGGAATGGGATTATCAGAGACAGGCCCTCCAGCCGCCTCTCCCTTTCCCCTCCCTAGGACATAGGGGTCTGGTGGGTCCTCCATAGGTTAGGATTATTAGCTTATTGCCCTCCACTGATGTATAGGAAATTATAGAAGGGAAAATAAGTGTAAAGTGAATAAGACTAGCACTGGGAGAAGGTTTCCGACTCTCTCCCGTGGGACCAACATGAGTGTAGGGTCCTCTCTAAAGTTTTCCCTACCCTTCCCCAGTTCCTTCATGTGGCATGGTTGTTATCTGATGTGGGAGGCATGGTATTCATGGGAGAGACCCACTGTTTTAACCGTAATGGTAAAAATTGTAAAAAGAATTTTCAAAAATAGCAGCGAAATGAGAAACCTCATATGGACTAAAGCAACCCAATATTGGGAAAGTAATTTTGTAAAAACTTGTATTTTAATTAGCTGCTCAATGCAAGGCAGTTGGTTTGCAGGTGGCAGATTGATTCACGTTCTGCTTGGAAAAAGGCCCATTATCTTGCCAAGGAGCTTGGCTACAGGACAAATGATTAAAATAAAAAAGGTAAAAGTGACAGGCTTTTCTCTTCTAACAGCTCCCGGAGCCAGCTGCAAGAATCCCAGCCATCCTGCCTCTCATGTTGACGTAATAGTGTAAATTACTAAGTGTAAAGCCAATAGTCGCGGCCATTATCATGACCGCCTGGCCAGTGCAGGTTCTCATTAGATTCAAACAGATGGTAATGAAACAATAAAGCCAAAAACTGGTGAGCCATCAGCTTTAATGCTAGCTTGCACCCGGCGGGCAAGCAAAAACACACACTGGGCTCCAAAACCCACTTATTCAGTGCTCACAAAGCTACTGACTTATCCGAGTTTCCTAGAGTCAAAGGTTTCTAGCTCACCAGACTTATTCACCTCTGTTTCCCACCTCCTTCTCTCTGCACAAACTCTGCACAAACTGGCTTCTCCCTCAGCACTCTGTCATCTTGGCTGCTTCTCCTCTTCTCCACGTGGCCATAATCTGCTCTTCTCTCTAATGCTAACCTGAGGAACCGAGAGAGAGCAAGCTCCTGGTCTGTCCCACTTTATAGTGTAGAAATCCAAACCCTTAATCCAATCTACAAACAAAGAAGTCTCTGATACAAAGTCACTTATCTGAGGCATAATGGGAGGATTCCTCATGAGAGTGTACCACCCACATTATCCAATCAGTCAAGGGAGTGGGGAAAAGCTTACTCTTAAAACTTGCACGTGGGCAGTGCCATCTTTAACAAAGTGAGCATAATATATTTTATCTGCCAACACTGAGGGTCAAAAGAAAGTTAATATCTCTTTGCCAGCTGGGTAGTTTGTACCAAGAATCCCTTATTGAGGAAAAAGTATTTTCCATGTTAAAATGTATGTGTTGTTTCAAAGGCCTTTTGTTAATTCTTTATTTGCTGTTTTATAGCCTTGTAATATTGAAATCTTAAATATTAGAAATTGTTAATAATGTCTTATGTAATGTTTAGGTTTATTATCATCTTGAAACAATATTGTTCAATGCTAAGTAATATAAGAAAATGAGTTGTATCCTAGAACTCCTACAAATCTATCTTTATCATGCTCTTTGTTAAAATTTTCTTTGAATACTAATGTACTGAGTTATTCAGCAGCGAAGAGACTCTGGAATTCTAAAGGAGACACCAAAACCTGTTTCTTCTAGATTTAATCCAGCCAATAATGATGCTTTTGTCTTATTCCAAGAGTTTATACAGACAGAAAAGGGCTCTCAAGCCCCTCAGCGAGATCTTCTGAGCATGGCTTTTAGGTCTATAATGACCAAGATAGAAACAGAAAAGGCAAGTAGAGCCCAAAAGAGATCAGAAAAATAGCATTTTTTGGCATATACCCTTAAAGGCTCCAATGCCCAAAAAAGGGCTTCATAGGATTCCATCAGGGCCCTGCTTCAAGGGTGGAAATAAAAAAAGGTCATTGAGCTGAGGCCTGCCAGGCTTCTCAGCCCCAACCAGAGGACACATCTTTGCTCTGAAAAATAAGGGACACGAGAAGGTAAGCTGCCTCCCTGCTCCACGGAGGAAGGGTTCAATCTCTTCCAGCCCTAATCCAGCTTCCTGTGACGTGACCTTGCCCAGCTTGCTGGGACTTGCCACTGAAAGCTAAATGGTGCCTAAGATTGTTGACCTCATCTTAAGACATCGTTTACAAGCCTAAGGTATTTCTTCCAAGTAACAGGTAAAAATTATCTCATTTCTTATAAACATAAGAGCCATTTACTATGCCTTGCCTGAATATTTAAGTTTTATGTATCCCTTGAAGATCTCTACTGGGGGTAATGACAGTCTCATTTTCTGTTGCTTTATTTAATGTATAGTGTCTCCTTTATTCTTGTCTCAATGACCCATGCCTATTGTAGGTTGGGACCTGCTCCTAATTCCAGCTAGAAACATTAATCATTAGGACTGACTCTAGCTGCAAAGTGTAAAAATATGACTGCAACTTCAGTGCCTTACAGACTTTTCCTGAATATGTGTGACTCCTGAATTTGGGACAGTGATAGTGTCAACATAGACTTAATGAAATTATGTTAACATGTTAAGAACATTTGAGACTAAGAATTTTATTCTAAACTTGTTGTATTAGTTAGAACAGGGGTTCCCAAACTTTTTACACAGGGGCCAGTTCACTGTCCTTCAGACTATTGGAGGGCCACCACATACAGTACTCCATACACTGACCACCAATGAAAGAGTGTGGCGGGGGCTGGATAAATGGCCTCAGGTGGCCGCAATTTGGCCCGCGGGCCATAGTTTGGGGACATCTGAGTTAGAACTTTGTTTAATAATCTAATAGGCTTTAGTTACTTTATTGTATTAAGACACTTCTTATAATATTTGTTAACATTAGTTTGAATTTTATTGTTTATTTTATATTTCTCCAGTCCACCTCAAAATCAGAACATAGTAATTCAAATGAATAGATGCCACCCAAAGCCAGTGGGGTTTTGGGACCCTTATTGCCAAAGGTTTGTTCGAAGCCAATCAGAGAAAGATTTTGCCAACGGGAAGGGAATAATTGGAAAAGCCAAACTTAGTATCTATTGTAGAGGCATAATATCTGAGTGTTCAGTTTGTGTCCAAGTGAATGCTGGGCAAAGTAAGGAAATTGCTGTATAGAATTCTTGCCCGGTTTAGCTTGCCCATTTTAATTATTGGACCTGCATTTCTGTCCACAGTCTCAGAGCTAGTAGGAAAGGAACTCATATTAATTAGAAGCTAACTTGAAGTTACACTGTGCCTACAGGTACCCAAAAGGACCAGGAAAGTAAAATGCATGAATCAGAGAGTAAAAAGAAATGTAACTACCCCTTTCCTAAGTACTTGCAGGATTTATAGGTTACTCAGCTGTTGGGCAGATAAAATATATTATGCTCACTTTGTTAAAGATGGCGCTGCCCACATGGAAGTTCGCGATATTAATGTGTGTTCTGGAACAGGCTGTGGGCAGGCCGGGTCGTTATAGCCTAAGGCTTAGTTTAAGAGTAAACTCTTCCCCACACCCTTGACTGTTTGGATGATGTAGGGTGGTGCACTCTCCTAAGGAAACCCATTTTACAGAGACTTCCTTGTTTGTATAATTGGATTAAAGGTTTTGAGTCTATGCTATAAAGTGGGAGAGACCAGTAGCTTGAGCTCTCTCTTGGTTCCTGAGGTATTAGAGAGTAGAGCAGAGGAAGGCCACATGGAGGAGAGGAAGCAGCCAAGATGGCAGAGTGCTGAGGAAGAGTTTGTGCAGGAGGAGATGGAAAACAGAAGTGAATAAGTCTGGTGAGCTAGAAAGCTTTGATGCTAGGAAACTTGGATGAGTCAGTAGCTTTGTAAGCACTGAATGTGTAGGTTTTGAAGCCCAGTGTGTGTTTTTTGCTTGCTCACTGGGTGCAAGCTAGAATTAAAGCTGATGGCTCACCAGTTTTTGGCTCCTGTGTTTCATTACCGACTGTTCGAATCAAATGCGAACCTGCATTGGCCAGGCTGCTGTGATAATGGCCTTGACTACTGGCTTTACACTCAGCAAACTGTTCAAAGACTGTCCAAGAGGTGCTTCCAGCATTACCAGGAGATCCAGTACATCACCCAAGGATTGACTCTCACGTGGATGGGTCCACACCATGATCCTGACAACTCCCACTGCTGCTAAGATAGAAAAATGGTGTGCCTTACTCCAATCACAAACCGGAAGCTGGTTGGTTTACATACAGCAAATGTATGAAGAGACTCACTAAGGACTCTCTTTTAATCTGACTTTGGGGAAAGGGAAAGCTAGGGTAAAAGGAGAGCCAACTTAATTGACACTAAAGGTTAAAAGTTTTAAAATTAACAGTTCTGACTAAAAGTAAATTGTTATAAAGGCCAATTAGTTTTATGTAAGTTGCAAAAGGTTTGTACAATTTATAGGGAATCAATTAATAACATTTGTTTCTCTAGTGAACTATATTGCTATTAATGCTCTCTGTTCAGTATCTGTTACATGTTATAAGTTAATATACCTACAACAGCCTCATGCTTTTCAGTAAATTAAGTCAAAAATTTGACTTAGGACATAAAGCCAGTGGGAAACGTTGTAAGGTACCAAAAAGCTGTAAATTAATATTAATATTCTGGTAGAAAAGGTCAGGCTTTCCTGTTCTTTCTTTTGAAAAAGGAGGAAAAAGAATATAGAAGTCTCCTGACTTACAAGGACAACTAGAGTAATTTGGTTTTAAGTTCTCTGAAAGGATTAAGGTTATCTGAAGGACTCCCTTTCTCTTTCAATAAGAGACAAAATTATCATGCCACCCTACACTGATCTTAGTTCTCCCTCCCTTCTTGGAATCCTGTGATTAATGTGTACCTCTAGGCAAAGGAGGAGAGATAGATATTAAAAGGATTTGTGAATGTCTTTGATTGTATTACCTTGAAATTTTTAAAATTTCTTGTAAATCCCCTAGACCAGGGGTCGGGAACCTATGGCTCGTGAACCAGATGTGGCTCTTTTGATAATAATGTTAAAAATATAAAACATTCTTATGTATTACATTTCATTCATTTTCTACCGCTCATATTCATGGTTGCGGGTGACTAGAGTCAATCACAGCTGACCTCCGGGACAACACCAAATTTTTATTGGATAATGCATAACGTACAAGGTTCGTTGTGAGGTCAGGAAGTAAACGTCCATTCTTTTAATCAAGTAGTCAGTTACCTAATTGCAGAAACCCTTTTGACGAAGAAGATGGCTAAAAAAAAGAAAATGATGAGGAGTATCATATTTTTCATCAGGAATGAACAGAGGAATTTGCCTATGTGGAGAGAGTAGGTTCTGCAGTGTGTCTAATATGCAATGATAAAAAGGGGCACTTTGACACGTGCCATACTACATTTGCATCAAAATATCCAGCAGGGGACAGCAGGAAGAAAGCATGTCAAGAGCTATTGTGCAGAGTGCAAGCTAGTCAGCAGCAACTCCATGTGTAAAGCCAGTAGTCGAGGCTGCCATCAAAGCCGCCTGACCCACGCAGGTTCGCATTAGATTCGAACAGTCAGTAATGAAACAATGGAGCCAAGAATTGGTGAGCCATCAGCTAGAGCTTGCACCCGGCGGGCAAGCAAAAACACACACTGGGCTCCAAAACCCACTGATTCAGTGCTCCTAAGCTACTGTCTTATCCAAGTTTCCTAGAATCAAAGGTTTCTAGCTCACCAGACTTTTTCACCTCTGTTTCCCATCTCCTCCTGCACAAACTCTTAACAAACTGGCTTCTTCCTCAGCACTCTGCCATCTTGGCTACTTCTCCTCCATATGGCCTTAATCTGCTCTCCTCTCTGATACTAATCTCAGGAACCCAGGAACCGAGCGAGAGCAAGCTCCTGGCCTGCCCCACTTTATATTGTAAAAATCCAAACCCTTAATCCAATTTACACAAACAAGAAAGTCTCTGATACATAATGGGCATAATGGGATTCCTCAGGAGAGTGCACCACCCAACATCACCCAATCAGTCAAGGGTGTGGAGAAGAGCTTACTCTTAAAACTAAGCCTTGGGCTATAACAACCCGGCCTGCCCACAGCCTGTTCCAGAACACACATTAATATCAACAAACTTCCATGTGGGCAGCGCCATCTTTAACAAAGTGAGCATAATATATTTTATCTGCCCAACACCATGTTTGTACCCAACAAGGTAACTGGAATTCGGCTATTTTTGCTGGTGCTTTAGCAATTGTGAGAAATGGAAAGCCATTCACAGATGGGGAGTATGCCAAAACATTCATGCTTGATGTTGCCAATGAACTTTTTGACAACTTTTTGGATAAAGACAAGATAATCAAACGAATAAGAGACATGCCTCTGTCAGCAAGAACTGTTCAAGATCGTACCATCATAATAGCAAATCAAATTGAGGCAACACAAGTGAAGGACATAAATGCAGCACCATTCTTTTCTCTTGCTTTGTATGAGTCAACGATGTAATCCATTTATCCCAGTTCAGCGTGCTTGCAAGGTATGCCGTGGGTGACACACTATGTGAGGAAAGTCTTGCTGTTTTGCCTATGAAAGAGAAAACAAGAGGGGAGGATTCATTCAAGTCTTTCACTGAGTTCACTAAAGAAAATAATCTACTGATGGATAAACTTATTTCGGTATGTACTGATGGTGCTCTGTGCATGGTGGGGAAAAACAGGATTCATGGCGCTACTTCGTGAACATGAAAAGAGACCTGTAAAGCCAGTAGTCGCGGTCAGGATCACAGCCGCCTGACCCGTGCAGGTTCGCATTGGATTCGAACAGTCGGTAATGAAACACAGGAGCCCCAAACTGGTGAGCCATCAGCTTTAATTCTAGCTTGCACTCAGCGGGCAAGCAAAAACACACACTGGGCTCCAAAACCCACACATTCAGTGCTCACAAAGCTACTGACTTATCCGAGTTTCCTAGAATCAAAGGTTTCTAGCTCACCAGACTTTTTCACCTCTGTTTCCCATCTCCTCCTGCACAAACTCTTAACAAACTGGCTTCTTCCTCAGCACTCTGCCATCTTGGCTACTTCTCCTCCATATGGCCTTAATCTGCTCTCCTCTCTAATACCTCAGGAACCAAGCAAGAGAGAGCAAGCTCCTGGTCTCTCCCACTTTATACCGTAGAATCAAAACCTTTAATCCAATTATACAAACAAGGAAGTCTCTGTATAATGGGATTCGTCAGGAGAGTGCACCACCCTACATCATCCAATCAGTCAAGGGTGTAGGGAAGAGCTTACTCTTAAACTAAGCCTTAGGCTATAACGACCCGGCCTGCCCACAGCCTGTTCCAGAGCACACATTAATATCAACGAAATTCCATGTGGGCAGCGCCATCTTTAATAAAGTGAGCATAATATATTTTATCTGCCCAACAAGACCCATCCTAAGTTTTCACTGCATCCTACATCAGGAGGTGCTTTGTGCTCAGATGTGTGGCGAGTAGCTTGGTGAGGTGATGTTGCTGGTCATATGGGTGGTCAACTTTATTGTTGTCCGAGCTTTAAATGATTGCCAGTTTGAAACACTGCTGGATGAAGTTGGGAATAATTATCCTGGTTGCTTCTGCACAGCAATGTGTGTTGGTTGTCAAGATGGAAGGTGCTCAGCCATTTCACGGCTTATCTGAGCAATATCCAAACTTTTCTTGAAATGAAAAACGTCGAGCATCCTGAGTTAGCTAACACTGAGTGACTCCTGAAGTTCTACTATCTCATGGACATGACTGAACATCTGAACCAGCTCAATGTGAAAATGCAAGGCGTTGGAAATACAGTCTTATCCCTTCAACAAGCAGTGTTTGCATTTGAAAACAATCTGGAACTCTTCATCACCGACATTGAAACAGGTCATTTACTACACTTTGAAAAACTGGGAGAGTTGAAAGATGCATGCACAGCAAGTGACCCTTCTCAGCATCTTGATCTCCAGAAGCTAGCAGGCTTCACATCGAATCTCCTGCAGTCATTCAAAGCGTGCTTTGGAGAATTTTGTGAGCGCACTCGTCTTTTTAAGTTCATCACCCATCCACACGAGTGTGCAGTGGACAGCGCTGACTTGAGTTACATCCCTGGTTTCTCCATCAGAGGTTTTGAGCTTTAAGCTGTTGACCTGGAGGCCTCAGATATGTAGGTGAATAAGTTCAAGTCACTGAATGCAGATTTGGAAAGACTTGCACGACTGCAAGCAGAGTTGGCGAGCAAACACAAGTGGGGAGAAATAAAAAAACTTCAACCCGCCGACCAGCTGATTGTCAAAACTTGGAACGTGCTTCCCATCACATACCACACACTCCAGGTGTGAGTATTGCTGTACTGACAATGTTTGGCTCTGCGTATGCATGTGAGCAGTCTTTCTCACATCTAAAGAACGTTAAGACCAACCTACGATCACGTTTAGTGGATGGAAGTCTCAGCGCCTGCATGAAGCTTAACCTCACCATGTATCAACCAGACTACAAAGCCATCAGCAAAACCATGAAGCACCAGAAGTCGCATTAATGGTAAGAAGTACAGTGTGTCCGTAAAGTCATGGTGCACTTTTTACTTTTGACAGGTCAAAAGTGCACCATGACTTTACGGACACACTGTACTTTATTCATCATTGGTTAGCAACAGCATAACAATGTTATTACAAATATTTCAGAGACTTATTGTACTTTAAAAGTGTTGGTCTTGGGCTTGACCTGTGGTGGCGCAGTGGATAAAACATCAACACGGAACGCTGAGGTCGCCAATTCAAAACCCTGTGCTTATCTGGTCAAGGCACATATGGGAGTTGATGCTTCCTGCTCCTCCTCCCCCTTCTCTCTCTCTCTCTCTCTCTCTCTTCTCTAAAATGAATAAATAAATTTAAAACATAATTAAAACAAACAAAAATTTCAAAAAAAAAAAAGTGTTGGTCTTACATAAAAGGCACACATTTACTTGTATTTAGTGTTAAACATATTGTACGGCTATCACAGAATTACATTTTAAAATGTGGCGTTCATGGCTCTCTCAGCCAAAAAGGTTCCTGACCCCTGCCCTAGACAAATGTTATAATCTTGTTAATGACTGTGTCATGCTGTCATGCCCCCGCAACCTGTATGTGGTCAAAGGGCATATAACCAGCCCCTGAGATATACTCGGCGCGCACTATTTGGGCCTGCTATACCCCGTGTCAGCCATATGCAGCCGACATATTTAACAAATTTTCTTCTTCAATAAAACTTCAAAATTCATCTGGACTGGGTGTCTCTATGTGGAGTCGATGAAGTGAGGTACAGTGGCTTTCAGAATCTGGGATACGGTACTCTATAACAGTTGAGGCTGCCAGCAGGGCTGGCACACAAGACAGCTGTTGCTCGGGCTTATGCTGCAGCGGTGGTGACAGCACAAACAGTTCACACTGGGATTAATAGGCTATCTGGCTAACAGGAAGCTACGTTTGGGACTGTTCCTGCATGAGGAAGCCATCCAGAATACAACTTTAGCCATTTCAACTGGTTCACTATTTTTAGAAATATAAAATCCCAAAGAATCCTTGCTAAATTGCATTTTTTATCATAAACCTTGAAAATGTTCATGTCCCTAGCCAAGCATTTCCATTTTTAGAATTTATTATAAAGAAACAATGGGAGATTTTCTAACAGATTTATGTGCAAGGATATTTACCACAGTGTTACTTGGAATATATAAAAAAATGAATGCCATATAGCTGTGCAGCAAAGTGAGATAGGCTAAATATTGGAATATAATAGCATACTGTACATTAAAATAATGGGAAGTCATTCATGGTATATTAAGTAAAGCAGATTACAAAACAGTATATTCAGTATGATAATGCAACAACAAAAAAAGGAAATTGTATATATATGTATATGGGAATATAATAAAAATTGGGTTATGAGAGCTGTAATTTTTTAATTTTTATTTATTTTCCCCAAGGACAGAGAGAGAGAGTCAGAGAGAGGGATAGATAGGGACAGACAGACAGGAACGGAGAGAGCTGAGAAGCATCAATTATTAGTTTCTCCTTGCCCTTGCGACACCATTGTTGTTCATTGATTGCTTTCTCACATGTGCCTTGACTCGGCCTTCAATCAAGCTGGCGACCTCGGGGTCTCGAACCCGGGTCTTCCACATCCCAGTCTGACACTCTATTTACTGCGCCACTGCCTGGTCAGGCTAATTTTTATTTATTTATTTTTTACAAGGACAGAGAGAAAGTCAGAGAGAGGGATAGATAGGTACAGACAGACAGGAACAGAGAGAGGTGAGAAGCATTAATCATTACTATTTCATTGCCGTTGCAACACTTTAGTTGTTCATTGATTGCTTTCTCACACGTGCCTTGACCGTGGGCCTTCAGCAGACCGAGCCACCCCTTGCTGGAGCCAGCGACCTTGGGTCCAAGCTGGCGAGCTTCTGCTCAAGCCAGATGGGCCCGCGCTCAAGCTGGCGAGCTTGTGGTCTCGAACCTGGGTCCTCCGCATCCCAGTCCGACGCTCTATCCACTACGCCACCGCCTGGTCAGGCAGAGCTGTAATATTTTTATTTGTGCTTTTTTATGGTTCTCAAATTTTGTATAGTAAACATGTAATCGTTTCGTGATTAGAAATAATTTTTAAGTTACATTTGTTAGAAACTTAGGGTTCATCTCCAGTTTCATTTTAATGGCTTGGTGAGTTCTTTAAAATATTTTTTTTTCTAGCAGAAGTAATAGAAAGTTAATAACCAATGGATTTACTCAGGTACTTGTTAACTGTTGGAGTACATTTTAAAGGTTATTTTATTTAATAAAGTTGGTTTTTTGCTCTCCCCCAGTATACACGTAGGCATCCCATCCAAGTGAGTTAGTGTTGTTTTTGGTTTTCCCTAAGTATGAATAGAGTCTAGTAATAACCAACTAAACATACTTTCAAATTCTTTGCTAGTTAGCTCAAAGTAATCTTGACTATTGGTCAATTGAAGGCTTATATGTTCAAATATTGGGATCGATCTGTTGGCAAGGTGTTGGGCAGATAAAATATATTGTGCTTACTTTGTTAAAAATGGTGCTGCCCACGTGAAAGCTCGTCGCCCAGGTTATATTAGTTGCCCTCCTTGCTTGGGATGGGCGTGATTATATTAATGTGTGTTGGGGGCGGGCTGTGGACAATCAGAATCCTTGTAGCCTGGGGCTTGGTTTTAGGACTGAGCCTTTCCCACCCTTTTTGATGTATGGTGGTACACTCTCATGAGGAATCCCATTATGCCTCAGATAAGTGACTTTGTAGCAGAGACTTCCTTGTTTGTATATTGGATTAAAGGTTTTGAATCTATACTATAAAGTGGGGCAGAACAGGAGCTTGCTCTCTCTTGGTTCCTGAGATTAGCATTAGAGAGGAGAGCAGAAAAAGGCCACATGGAGGACGCCAGGAGAAGCAGCCAAGATGGCAGAATGCTAAAGGAAAAGTCAGTTTGTGTAGAGTTTGTGCAGAGAGAAGGAGATGGGAAACAGAGGTGAATAAGGCTGGTGAGGTAGAAACCTTTGATTCTAGGAAACTCGTATAAGTCAGTGGCTTTGGGAACCCGAATGGAAAGGGAAGTGTTTTCCCATAGTGTGTATTTCTTGCCCGCAGGGTGCAAGCTTAGATGAAAGGTGATGGCTCACCAGTTCTTGGCTTCGTTTCATTACCGTCTGTCTGAATCTAATGCAAACCCACACTGACCAGGCGGCTGTGATAGTGGCCGTGGCTACAGGCTTTACAGCAAGGTTATTAAATAACATTCATTTAAAATATATGCTTTTTCAAAGAGTCATACTTTTAATTTAAAAAAATTTTTTTAAAGAGTATAAATAGGGCCCTGGCTGGTTTTCCCAGTGGTTAGAGCATATGGACATTCTGGTTTTGATTTCCTGTAAGGGCGCACAGGAGAAGCGACCATCCACTTCTCTTCCTCTCCCTCTCCTCCTTCTCTTCTTCCCTCCCCCCAGCCAGTGGCTGGATTGGTTTGAGCATTGCCCCCCCCCCCCCTCCAGGCATTGTGGATGCTAGTTTGGTCTCAGCAGCCTCAGGCTCTAAAAATAGCTCAACTGGTGCTAAAAATAGCTCAATTGATTCCAGCATCTGCAGCAGACAGGGGTTTCCGGGTAGATCCCAGTTGGGGCAGTTTCAGGAGTCTGTCTCACTATCTCCCCTCCTCTCTCTTAAAAAAATATAAAATTTTAAAAATTTAAATAGGGTGATAGATCTTTGTAGATCTTTAGTCCTTTGGGTAGTGACTGATTGTCTATAGAAAGTAGAATTATCCTGCTAGTATTTTGAACGTGCTATAAAAAATGGCCTGTGAATGAAGAAAATCTATAAAATTTGATATTATGGCCAAAAACTTGAAACATATCCTTAAAGAAACAAAAACAAACCCAAAAGGTTGCTGTATGCGTGGCTGATCTAATCTTCTTTCTTTAATAGAATTTATAGGGTATAAAAAATGCACTGATGCAACTGAGTCTTATTTTCAGGGGATGAAGGCAGAGTTCAACTCAATGATTTTGCCTCCCAGCTGGAAGATGCTCTCTGTAAATATCATGCAGGGAATCAATGCTGAAAATAAGTAATTTCTTTAAGAACAGATACAGCTAAATGGTCTCCCTTCAAAAACAGTCAAAAAGAATTGCAGAGACTCTGGTTTATACCAGACTCTACAAAAGGCCAAGGAACCTCGAGGAGATCTGTTGATATAGTGCCTACTAGATGTTCCCTGGAATCTCCTCTGTGGGCACTTTGTTTTCTTCAGTTCTAAATAAGCAATATTTCAGCTGTAGGGATAAAGAAATTGTTTTTGAAATCTAAGACTAGGGAAGAAAATGGTTTCCTTTGACCCTCCAGGTAATGTGAGGCCTATTTTGAGCTTGACTGGCTGTTATGATTCAAACCAGGAAAAAAAACACAAAAAACCTCTGGATGCTTTAAGGTATTCTCATTTCTATCTTTTTTAATAAGCTATAGATTTCAGGAGAGAGCTTCAAAAAGTGTTGGGACACTTTTGTTCTGTTAATTCTGTTAAACTTAACAAACATTTATTAGGCTCTTACTGTATATGAGTCATCATGCCAGGCAGTGGCATAGATAATAATAGCTAACAATTAATACTTTGTACTGGGTACTGTTCTAAGCACTTTCCATATTGTAAACATTATATTGAACAAGCAAGACTTAGGGACTGTGATTACTATTTTATTATTGTCTCCTACCACTCCTTTACGTTTTGTTCAGTCAAGTTAGTTCTTCTGTGCTCTTAAATTAAAACTTGGGCAACCTCAAAACTTCTTTGGCTTCTCAGAAGGGACACACTCTGTCTCAATTTAATAATAAGAATGTCTAGTTATAATTAATAGTAAAACTTCTGATCTTGATTGAAAATTAAAGCTGTTTCTTGCCTCTTGTGCAGCTTGCTGTAGGCAGTGAGAATGTGTGGCTAGCTGACTCCCTCCTCTTGCCTCCTACCTCTACCCTGGGGTTTTTACTCTACCTCCTAGAGCTGGCTTACTACAGTTTCTGACCCATCTGGAGTTGGGAGGGGAAGCTAAGGGTGCCAGAAAACATCTTAGCTGTGGTCCTTCATAATCTGGGCCCTTCATAATGGTGTTTTCTGGACTAAGCTTTTGTGGGTTATTTGGAAATTCTCTCAATTACTGGCCCGGCATCTATCACAGATAATATCCTTGGTGCCTGACCTGTGTGGTGGCATAGTGGATAAAGTGTCGACCTGGAATGCTGAGGTCGCCGGTTCGAAACCCTGGGCTTGCCTGGTCAAGGCACATATGGGAGTTGATGCTTCCTGCTCCTCCCTACCTTCTCTCTTTCTCTCTTCCCTCTCTAAAATGAATAAATTAATAATAATAATAATATCCTTGGTAAGGCCAAATCATCTCTCTTCTTGGCCTTGGCTTGCTCACAGCTCCTTTTTATCTTCCTGGTAATCCACCATTTAGCTCCAGCCTTTTCTGATTATGTCCTCCACCCTGCCAGGCAGCCATCTAGACAGGGCCAGCTTAATACAGTGCCAGTTCCCTCTCACATCCTTTGCCTGACAAATTCTGGGAGTACCAGCCAAGTCCAATACAGCACAATGTCTCCCCTCCTGCTTTAAAGGCAGCCATCCAGACCATTCCTCACCTTTTATGTTTCCCAGACAGGAGTCAGACAGCCCACTGTGTTTCTGTCATGTGGGGAATTAACCTGGATGTAGAGGTAGCTCCTAGTGTACCACCATGCAAGTTATCCCAGAGGTCACAGAATAGAACCACTCACAGATCAAAATAGGATGCTCAAGTGACATGATTTATTCAGTCAATTTAAAACACAATGCAAAACAAAAGGAAAGAGATGGGTAGGTTTATTATACCTTATGACAGGATACAGCAAGGTGGAAAGACATGCGACCTGAATCTTTTGTTACTTGTTGGTCAGATGTTTTCTGCCCCGGGGACACTGCCACATCACTTTCCCCATTGATGTGTAGTTATAAGAACCAGAATTCAAATATGAGCAGAGGGGCTCAGCATATAGAAGGTACTTAGAACAAACAGGAGGGTGGAAAGAGGGTGGGGAAGTGGAGGGGGGCAGAGGGGGATAGATGCTGATGGAGGGAGACTGGACTTGGGGTAGTGAACACACAATGCAATACACATGATGCATTGTAGAATTGTGTACCTGAAGCCTGTATAAATTTATTAACCAGCGCCAGCTTAATAAATTTTGAAAAATTTTTTAAAAAAGAAAAGGTGCTTAGAGCTGACATGCTTACCCCGTCAGAGAGACACAGGAGCCTGGCCATTAGCCATAATTTGCCAATTACCCTGTGGAGCAGCGGTAGATTTTATGTGCATCTCTGGGTAAGAACATAGTGATTCATAATGGGAATCACAGGTGGAAGAAAAACTTAAGGGTAACGTAGTTGTCATTCTGGAGGTGGCATGACCCACTACCTCCCATATGACTTAGTCTTTCCATCCTTTTCTATCCATAGATACTCTTATTTGTTATTTTTTTTAAAGTTTTTTTTTCTTTTTATTTATTCATTTTTTAGAGAGGAGATACAGAGAGAGAGAGAGAGAAAGGGGGGAGGACCTGGAAGCATCAACTCCCATATGTGCCTTGACCAGACCAGTGCAGGGTTTTGAACTGGCAACCTCAGTGTTCCCAGGTCGACGCTCCATCCACTGTGCCACCACAGGTCAGGCTTATTTGTTATTTTTTAATCATATACTTCATTCTCTTTATTTTTAACGTCTTAGGTGTTACTAACATACTATCTTTTTTAACATCCATCCTATTTGTATTTCTTATCTTTTATAACAGAATTGCATAGTCTTAAATAATACAAACACACATTGCAGTCCTTCCAAAATTTATGGCTATATTCATCACTTAGGTCAATGCTTTTTTAATTTTTTTTTATTTATTCATTTTTGTCAGAAAGGAAAGTTGTTGGGGAAGAGAAAGAGTGTGTGTGAGAGAGAAACATCAATCTGTTCCTATATGTGCCCTGACTAGGAGGAATTAAACTAGCAACCTCTGTGCTTTTGGACGATGCTCTAACCAACTGAGCTATCTGGCCAGGGCTCTAGGTGGTTTCTTTCTTTCCTTTTTTTTTTTTTTTGTGGCAGAGACGGAGAGAGTCAGAGAGAGGGACAGATAGGGACAGACAGAAATGGAGAGAGATGAGAAGCATCAATTATCAGTTTTTCGTTGTGACACCATAGTTGTTCATTGATTGCATTCTTACATGTGCCTTGACCCTGGGCCTTCAGCAGACTGAGCCACCCCTTGCTGGAGCCAGCTACCTTAGACTCAAGCTGGTGAGCCTTGCTCAAACCAGATGGGCCCGCGCTCAAGCTGGCAACCTCGGGGTCTCGAACCTGGGTCCTCCGTGTCCTAGTTCGATGCTCTATCCACTGTGCCACCACTTGGTCAGGCTCTAGGTGGTTTCTAAAGCCTCTCTTTCATGACTTGAGATAAAGTAGTGAAGCTCTCTACCCATTCTCCTTAGGACTGGAATGCAGAATAATTGTCTTCAAAGAAATCCTCTTAAAAATTCTCCTAACTACTTTTAAATCCTTTTGTATCCCAGTGTGGAGAAGGGCCTCAGAGTTAAGAAACAGTTTTCAGATGCCTACTTTGAAAAGGTACATTTTTCTCTAGTTTCTCTTTCAAAATGTATCTATTTTATCCAGATGCCTCAGTCAAAACTCATTTTAATATCCTGTCACACACTTCTACTCCATTGGATCCTCACAACCCTATGAAATTGATATGATTGTCATCTCCATTTTATAGGTGAGGAAATTGAGGCTTAGAGAGAGTAACTTGATCACAGCTAGTAAATGGCAGAACTGGGGTTGAAACCCAGGGAATCTGGCTACAGAGTCCCTGATATTAAGGAACTTTCATTTTCCATAAGGAGGAGGGGGAGATTGATGAAAGCACAAATGTAAGTTGAAGTGCCATCAAATAATCACGCTAAATGTCCATGGATGTGCAGGAGGGAGGACACATGCTACCTGGAGGGAATCAGAAGTGATAGTAGAAGTATATGTTGTAAGAAAAAGAATATTTTGAAAGTGGCAGTAAGGAGCGAGAAATGAAATGAAGCATGTGTGATGAGATTGTATCTGTCATTCAGAAATCTTCTCACTTCAGCTAAATCCCCAAATGATCACATAATTTTAAATCTAATAAGATTTATGATGGGATTAACTTGAATTGGCTGATTTTTAAAGCATCCTGTTTCCATAATTTACCTTATAAAATACAATTGTTTTGTCATTGACTTAGATTTGTGGCCTACCTGTTAAAGCCTAACTGATAGACTGTCACCTTAGAAATGTTCTTATTAACATCAAGTCTTGGATAAAATATTTTCCTGTCTCTTTTGAATGCTTTATAGTAGTTGAAATACTATATTAAATTATTTTTGGTTTTGAGAACAAAATATATAGCTGTACTATATACCTTTTTCGAGGTATATATAGCTATACTATAATACATTGATTAAACTCAAGTAGACTTTTTGTTTTTTGTTCATTGTTGTCTTCTATTGTCAACAAGCCTTAGAACCATGATGGCGTACCTATGACATGCATGTCAGCACTGATACGCGTAGCCATTTTCGATGACACGCGGCCACATACTAGAGAAGTATGGGGCCGCATGCCGAGAAGGACGTTTCATCCCGGCTCCTGGCACGGCCAGGTGCAGTAGCCGAGGATAAAACATTTGCTGTAGTGTAGACACTCTGTGTCAGAGGTCTGTAGGCCAAAACAACAGAACTCCAGCACAGAGCATCTAGTTCTGGGACTTCCGGTTAGGCCATTTTTCTCGATGTCACACACCACCCGAGTTATACCCGGTTTTTTGGCAAATTTTGACACACCAAGCTCAAAAGATTGCCCATCACTGCCTTAGAAACACAATAAAACAAGTGACATACTTGCATGCAGACAAGGGTCAGGCATGTGGGAACTATGGGAAAATAGTGAATACCTTTCATTTATGGAATGACAGTTTTCATTTCCAGCCAGTTCTCAGCAAGTAAGATGGGAGTCCACTGTAGCCAGAGTTTCTAATGGTTTTAAGAGAAGCTTGAAATATGGGTGATTGTCTGAAATTTTATTGTTTTAAAATTTTACAATGGCCCTGGCCAGGTAGCTCAGTTGGTTACAGTGTCATGCAGATATGCCAAGGTTGTGAGTTTGATTCCAGGTCAGGGCACATACAAGATTCAACCAATGAATGCATAAATAAATTGAACAACAAATCAGTGTTTCTTTCTTTCTCTCCCCTCCCTCTTTCTCTTTTTCTAAAATCAGTAAAATGCTAATGTAGAAAAATAATAAAATGTTAAAATGTTGGTAGCTAATTCATACGTTATAAAAAAATGAGGTGGTGGCCAAACAAAACATGCATATGGGTCAAATGCAGTTCAGGCATCATCTGTTTGCAATTTCTGCTCTAAGACACATCCTTTAGAAATTACTAGAATTCCTCACGGGCTCAGACTTGAAGAAACAACACTATAACAAATAAACAAACAAAAATCCCCCCAAGGCCTTTATTATGGAAAATTTCAAACATTGACAAGTAGAATAGCACAATGAACTCCTTTGTACACATTACCCACTTTAGAGAGCTCGTAGCCAGGCTCGTTTCATCCAAACTCTCACCCACTTTTCCCCATTTCCTAAAATAATTTCAAAGCAAATCCCTGATGTCACAGTTTCATCTGTAAATTATTTTTTGGCATGTGTCTCTCAATGGGCAGGACTCAAATATTATAATCTCAATTTCATTTTTCCACTAACAAAAAATTACCAGTAATTTCTTATATCATAAATACCCAATATTCAAAAATCTCCTAATTGTCACAATTCGTTTAAAGTCAATTTTAAATACATTGCAGCTGGTTAATATGTCTTCATAAATCTCTTAATTTATAGATGAATATAACATTTTAATATAATTTTTTTAACAGGGACAAAGGGGGGGATAGATAGGGACAGACGGACAGGAACGGAGATGAGAAGCATCAATCATCAGTTTTTCGTTGTGACATCTTAGTTGTTCCTTGATTGCTCTCTCCTATGTGCCTTGACCATGGGCCTTCAGCAGACCGAGCAACCTCTTGCTCGAGCCAGCGACCTTGTGTCCAAGCTGGTGAGCTTTGTTTTCTTTTTTTGTTCAAGCCAGGTGAGCCCACGCTCAAGCTGGCGACCGTGGGGTCTCGAACCTGGGTCCTCCACATCCCAGTCCGACGCTCTATCCACTGCGCCACCGCCTGGTCAGGCGAGATATATATCTATATATATCTATATCTATATATATATATATATAGATAGATAGATAGATATATATAGATATATATATATATATACCTATATATATATATATATATAGATATATATATATATCTATATATATCTATCTATCTATCTATATATATATATATATATTTTTTTTTAATAAAGAAGAGAAAAACATCAAAACTTGTATCTATAAAAGAAAAGAAATCCATTGTTCTGGTGACTTGGTGAATGATAATGTAATAAGTTTTCTGGGAACTAGGAAAGTACCAAATATCATGTAGATACCCTCACTAAAAACCTATTAACAAAATACTTCTAAGAAGTATTTTTTAAAGTTATAAAAAAACTGTAAAAATAATTATTAGGATCACCAGCAAAAATAGCAGAATAAGAATCTCCAAAAACTCTTCCATAAAAGAAATTAGAGCCCTGGCCAGCTGGCTTAGTGTATAGAGTGTTGGCCCGGCATGCACAAGTCCTGGGTTCAATCGCAGTCAGGGCACACAAAGAGGCGACCACCTGCTTCTCTCCCCCTCCTTTTCTTCTCTTCCTCTTTCCCTCTCACAGCCAGTATTGGTTCCAGCATAGGCCACAGACACTGAGGATAGCTCAGTTGGTCCCAGTGCATCAGCCTCAGGCACTAAAAAATAGCTTGGTTGATTCAAACATCAGCCCCAGGTTGGTTGCCGGGTGGATCTCAGTCAAGGCATATGTGGGAGTCTGTCTCACTATTTCCTCTCCTCTTACTTAAAAAAAAATAAAAAGAAATGAGAAAGCTAGCAAAAACTGTTCAAAATCAACTGTGCAAATTAGTCAAAATATTGCAGCAATAAGGAGAGCATTTATGCAAGGAAAATGGCTGGATCTTGGTAAGAATAGTATTTTCTAGCACATTAACTTGTCCTATTTTCATTGGCCTTTAGATCTACAGTAGTCTTGAGAACCAACAGCCTGACAGCCACTAGAGGAGCAGAGTTGCGTTGGAACACCTTAAAGTCCTCATTCACAGAAAATTTACACTATTTGACCTGTTCAGGGCAGTTCCTTAGAGGATGTGAATTGCAAGGCTGTCAAACTCACAAAGTGTGGAAAAGACTTTGTCCCAGGGGCATATTTTGAAAACAATTAAAAGCTATTGATTGACTTTGTGACTGCTTGAGGTAGTAGCTTTTGTTAGGATACACAATACATTAACCAAAAAGTTAAACAAAAATACTCAGCAATGAGATATTCATAGGAGCTTTGAAAGGCTTTGGTGTGTTCTTGGAAATCTGTAAGTCCACTTTTATGAGTAGAGCTGTGTGCATGTCTACAGATGATTTCATGCTCAAGAAGGACCTGAGAGGCCCCTAACTCTCACCTATAGATGATCTTAAGATTTTGTTGCACAAGCAAGAAATGAAGGGTAAGGCAGAATTATTAACTGTCTTATGACTGAACATTGAAGGCACGACCCAGCATATACAGAGTGCTTCAGCAGATAGTGGGAAGCTTATTATTTCCAGACACTTAAAGAAATCTGTGAGTTGACCACTAAGCTAACTGAGCAGAGACTTCAGTGACTACTATACATGGCAAACAATGCAGCCTTTATAGAATTTGTTCAGAAAAGTCATTAAGACAATAAGCAGCAACAACAGTTGGAGGGGAGAGAAGACTCCTATTGTGGATTTGTGATTTTATATTATTTGGAGTGTCCAGTTTTCAACAAAAAATTATAAGACATGAAAAGAAATAAGGTATGATTCACAGGGGAAAGAAAACCAACAGAAGGTATCATTGAGGAAGCCCGGGCATTATACATACTAGGCAAAGACTTTAAATCAGTTATTTTAAAGATATTCAAATAGCTAAATGTTGAAAAGGCTAAAAAAAAAAGTAATGGTTTGATTTCTTAACAAATGGAAATATTAATAAAGAGTAATTATTTTAAAATAAAACCAAATAGAAATCTGGAGGTGAAAATTAGTCACTAAAATAAAAATTCAGTAGAATGAGTGGCTCAATTTCAGAGTTGAGCAAGCAGAAGAAAGAATCAGTGAATTTAAAAATATATTAATTGAGATTGTCCAATCTGAGGAACAGAAAGGAAAAAAATAATGAAAAACAGAATTTCAGAGATGTATGAGATACCATTAAGTTCACCAACATATGTAAAAATGAAAACCCCAGAAGGAGAGGAGAGAAACAAAAATTATTTGAAGAAATAATGACCCAGAAATTCCCACATTTTATGACAAATGTTAATCTATATCTCCAAGAACTAAAATAACTTTAAGATAAAATTAAAGAGATCCACACCTAGACATATGATCATTAATCTGGGTATCAAAAGCCAAAGACAAATTCAGAATCTTGAGAGCATCAGTAGTGACTCATAATGACAAAGAATCCTCATTAAGATGAATGCTTGGTTTCTCATTAGAAACTATGAGGCCAGAAGGCAATGGGATAACATATTTAAAGTGCTGAAAGAAAATTATCAATCAAGAATTGTATATCCTGCAAAATTGTTTCAAAAATAGAGAAGAAATTAAGACTTGTTAGATAAACAGAAACAGAAATTTATTCTATAAAATCTTTCCTACAGTAAATACTAAAGGTTATTTAGAGAAACAAGAAGGCATTCGACAGTTACTCAAATCTTCCTGAAGAAATAAAGAGCATTGGTGTGTAAGTTTCCCAGTACTGCTGTAACAAATTAGCACAAACTGTATGGCTTAAAACAACAGAAATGTATTCTATCATGTTTCTGGAGGACAGAAAGCCAAAATCTGAAAGTGTTCTATCTATTCCCTTCTGGAGACTCTAGGAGAGAACCATTCCTTGCCTCTTTCAATTACTGATGACTACCCAGCGTTCTTTGGCTTGTAGCCACATCACTCCAGTCCTTTCTTCTGTCTTTGCATTGCCTTCTCCTCTTTTTCTGTTTTATCTTCTGTATGTATCATATAAAGATGCTTGTCATTAGATTTAGGGCCTAGCTGAATAATGATAATCCACAATGATCTTATCTCAAGACCCTTAACTTAGTTACATGTGCAAAAATAAGGTAATAATCAAAGGATTCCATAATTAAAGGTTCTGAGATAGAACATGGACATATCTCTTATGGGACATATCTTTTCTCCACAATCAATAAAGGTAACTACATAGGTAAATATGTATAATAGTATAATATATTTTTGTTGGTAACTGTTCTTCTACTTATTTGATTTGAAAGACAACTGCATTAAACAATAATTATAGTAATTATAAAATTTCTATTGATGGGCAAATAATATATAAAGATGTAATTTATATGACAGTAGCAGCACAAAAGAGAGGAAATGGAATTATATGGGAGGAAACATTTTATATACTACTGAAGTTAAGTTGGCATGATTTCAAACTAGATTATTAAGAGTTGAAATTTTAAGCCTGACCTGTGGTGGCACAGTGAGTAAAGCATTGACCTGGAATGCTGAGGTCGCCGGTTCAAACCCCGGGCTTGCCTAGTCAAGGCACATATGGGAGTTGATGCTTCCTGTTCCTCCCTTCTCTCTCTCTCTCTCCTCTCTCTAAAATGAATTTTAAAAAAAGTTGAAATTGTGATTATAATTCCCAGGGAAAAACTAAGAAAATAATTCAAAATATAGGGTAAAAGAAGAAATAGGAAATTAAAGTGGTAAACTATAAATATCTATATAATAGGAGAAGTTAGTAATGGACAAATAGAAAACAAACAAATAAACAAAAAGGACATATTAGAAAACAAATAGCAGAAAGGTAGATGTAAATCCTGCCTTGTTCATAATTACATTAAAAGTAAATGGATTAAGCACTCCAATTAAAGGCAGATATTGATAGAATGGGTTGAAAAAAACAACCATGATACATGCTGTCTACAAAAGACACATTTGGATTTAAATGCACAAATGAGTTGAAAGTAAAAGGATAAAAAAACACCAACCATGCAATCAGAAACCGAGAGAGTTGGAATGACTTACTAATATCAGAAACAATAGATGTTAAGACAAAAATCACTAGAATAAAGGACATTTTATAATGATAAGGAGTCAATCCAGCAAGAAGACAAAAGAATTATAAACACATAAGCACCAGACAAAGAGTCTTAACATGTATTAAACAAAACTGACAAAATTGGCCCTTATTGGGTAGTTCAGTGGGTAAAGCATCCTGGCACACTAAGGTTGTGGGTTCGACACCCAGTCAGGGCATGTACAAGAAGCAATCAAAGTGGGAAAATGAGGCTTTTCTCTCCATTTCTCTCCCTCAATCAATCAAAAAAGAAAACATTTTTTTAACTGACAAAATTGAAGGAGGAAATAGACAATAATAATAGCTAGATAATTTAATATTTCACTTTCAGAACTGGCAAAAAAGAATTGGGCAGAAAATAACAAAGGAATAGACAACTTGACCAACACAATACACCAACTAGTCCTAATTGACATCTCTAGAATACTCTACCCCAGTGCATCAGAATACATATTTCTTTCAAGTACACATGGAACATTCTTCAGTATAGATAAACATTAAGCCATAACAAATATCAATAAATTTAAAATGATTGAAATATAAAATATCTTCTCCATCTACAATGAAATGAAATTAGAAATCAATAACAGGAACTATTTTGGGAAATTCACAAATATGTGGAAATTAACACATTCCTAAATATCACAGGGAAAAAATAAATCACAGGGAAAAATCAGAAAATCATTTGAGATAAATCAAAATGAAAACACAATATACTAAAACTTATGCCATGCTGTGAGAGCAATGCTTAGAGTAAAATGTATAACTTCAAATGCTTATATTAAAAAAGAAGAAAAATTTAAAATCAATAAAAATCTTTCAACTTAAGAATCTAGAAAAAGAAGAGCAAACTAAACCCAAAGCAAGGTGAAATATATAAAGATAAGTATGGAAATAAATGAAATAGGAATGAAAAAATAAATAAAACCTAAAGTTGAGGCCCTGGGCAGCCAGCTCAGTCAATTCGAGTTTCATCTGGAAACACCAGGGTTTTTGGTTTGTCCCTGGTCAGAGCACTTATGGGAAGTGACCAATTAATACACAGTGAAATGAAACAACAAACGAGTGCCTCGCTCTTTCCCTCCACTTCTCTGTCTCTCTAAAAATCAATATATATATTTTAAAAATACCTAAAGTTGGTTCTTTGAAAAAGATCAACAAATTTATATAACTTTACTTACACCACAAAAAAAAGAAGACTCATCTGACCAGGCAGTGGTGCAGTGGATAGAGCGTCGGACTGGGATGTGGAGGACCCAGGTTCGAGACCCCAAGGTCGCCAGCTTGAGCGTGGGCCCATCTGGCTTGAGCAAAAGCTTGCCAGTTTGGACCCAAGGTCGCTGGCTCAAGCAAGGGGTTGCTCAGTCTGCTGAAGGCCCGCGGTCAAGGCACATGTGAGAAAGCAATCAATGAACAACTAAGGTGTCGCAACGAAAAACTGATGATTGATGCTTCTCATCTCTCTCCATTCCTGTTTCTGTCCCTACCTATCCCTCTCTCTGACTCTCTCTCTGTCCCTGTAAAAGAAAAAGACTCATTACTAAAAAACCAGGAATGAAGGAGGAGACATTGTTGCTGATCTTACAGAAATAAAAGATGACACGAAAAGTGTATGGACAATTGTATGCCAACAGATAATCAGGTGAAATGAACAAGTTCCTAAAAAGACATGAAGTATCAAAATGATTCAAGAAGAAATAGAAAATCAACTGTAAACCTATAAACAGTAAAGAGATTGGTTTGGTAATAAAATCTTTCTATATTTAAAAACAGAATGAGGCAGATATTTTGGTGCATTTAAAGAATTCATGCCATTCCTTCACAAACTCCCAAAAAGTAGAAAGAGGAATACTTTCTGTCTTTTTCTATGATACCCAAACCACCTTGACATCAAAACCAGAGAAAGACATAAAGAAAAAAGATTAAAAAAAAGAAATTTACACACTAATATATCTGATGAATAGGGATGAGAAAATTTTCAGCAAATATACTGGCAAACTGAATCTAGAAACATATTTAAAATATAACCATATGGGATTTACCCCAGGAATGCAAGTTTGGTTTAATATCTAAAATCAATCAATGTAATACACCATATTAATGAAGTAAGGGCAAAACTACATGATCATTGTAATAATTTTAGAAAATGCATTTGACAAAAACTAAAACCTTTCATGATAAAAAACAATCAACAAATGAAAAATAGATGTGATCTTCCCATACCTGATAGGGCTCTACAAAGAAACAAAACAAAACACAGTTAAGATCATACTTAATGGGTGAAAAAATGAATACTTCCCCCCAAGATCAGGAACAAGACTGAATACGTATTCACTGTCACTATTTCTGTTCAGTATTGTACTGGAGGATCTACCCAGAGCTAGTACACAAGAAAAAAAAAAACGTTCAGATTGAAGACGATAAATCTTTCTCAATTTGAAATAACATGATCTTGGATATAAAAAAACCTAATAAATGCATTTATGCATTGTGCATGTGCCCATTCATACATACACACACACACAATTAGAAATTATGAGTTCAGCAAGGTAGCAAGATTCAAGATTAATATACAAAAAATTCATTGTATTTCTTTACACTAGCAATGAACAATCTAAAAATGGAGTTAAGAAAACAATTTCATTTACAATAGCATCAGAAATAATAAAATAGAAATAAACCTAAGAGAAGCGCAAGACTTGTACTCTGAAAACGTTAAAAAGTTGGATTTTAAGATGATCGGAAAAATTAAAACCACAAGCTTGTTAAGAAAACTTTAAAAAACCCAATGAAACATAAAGACATTCCATTTTTATGGATAGTTAGACTTAAGATGGAAATAATTTCTAAAATAATCTACAGATTTAACAAATTTTCTATCAAAATTTCAACTGGCTATTTTGCAGAAAAAGGCAATTCAATACTCAGATTTATATGGAAGTTCAAAGGCCCCAAAACAACCAAAATAAACTTGCAAAAGAAGTTGGAGGACTCACACTTTCTGTTTCAAATTTTAAGCAACAGTAACCAAGATAATGTGGAACTGGCATAAGGATAGACATAAAAAAGTGATTTTTAACCTTTTTCATTTCTTGACACAATAAGCATTACTAAAATTCTGCAGCACACCAAAATATAGATCTTTTGCTGATCTGACCAAAAAATATGTATAATTTTGATTCATTCATCCTGGATGGCTATTGTTGTGTTGGCTATTGTCATTTTTTTATTTGACAATCTGAGGGAAAAGGTCAGTGCCTCTTTCTAAATAGTCAGGTATTGCATATTAAAAAAATTATTTTTGTGGCATACCAGTTGAAAATTGCTGACATAGATCAGTGGAATAGAATTTAGAGTCCAAAAATAAACCCCTATATCTATGGTCAATTAATTTTGACAAGAATGCCAAACAAATAAGGCGATAGAATAGTCTTTTCTATAATGATGCTAAAAATTTTAATTACTAGAAGAAAACTTGGTGTGAATCTCTGTGACCTTGGATTTGACAATGGTGTCTTTAGATATGACACTTAACACAGGCAACCAATGAAAAAATAGGTAAATTGGACTTTATCAAAATTAAAAACTATTGTATATCCAAGAATACTATCAAGAAAATGAAAAGACAGAATGGGAGAAAATTTTTATAAATAACAATCTGATAAGAATATTCAAAATATATAAAGAACTCAAAAAGTTTAATGCAATTAAAAAATGGGCAAATGATCTGAATAGATATTTCTTCAAAGATACACAAATGGCCAATAAGCACATGAAAAGATGCTCAACATCATTAGTAATCAGAGAAATGCAAATTAAAACCACAGTGAAGTAAGTCATTGTGATATCCCACACGAGGGAATAATAGTGTTGAGAATGTGGAGAAATTGGAACACTTATTATTGATGGGAATTCAGAATGGTACAGCCACTTTGGAAAACGCAGGTGATTTCTCAAACAGTTAAGCAGAATTACCATATGACTCCACAATTCAACTCCTAGGTACACATTCAAGAGAACTGAAAACATGTCCATGCAAAAACTTGTACACACATGTTTATAGGAGCATTATTCATAATTACCAAAGAGTAAAACAGCTCAAATTTCCACAACTGGTGAATCGATGAACTGAAGTGGTATACCTATATAATAAAATGAACTCCCTCAGTTTTTGTTTATCTAGGAATGCCTTAATTTCTCTTTCACTTTGCAGAGCAGTTTTGCCAGATAAAGGATTCTTGGTTGACAGTGGGCATTTAAAAAAAAAGTTTATTTATTGATATCAGCAAGATAAGGGAGAGAGAGAGAAAGGAACATCGATCTGTTCCTGTATGTGCCCAGGCCACCAGCAGTCTCTGCGTTTTGGGATGATGCTCTAACCAACTGAGCTATCCGGCCAAGGTAAGTGAACAGTGGGCATTTTGAATATAACCCCCTGCCTCCTGGGCTCCAAAGTTTCTTATGACAAATCTATCTAATAATAATCTTTCTGAGGATTCCTTTTGCATGACAGGTCACTTATTATTTTGCAGCTTTCAAAATTACCTGTTTTTGCCTTTCATTAATTGGATTATTATGTTACTTGGTGTGAGTCTCTGAGTTCATCCTATTTGGAATTTGTTGAACTTCTTAGATGCTTATATATATATTTTTTTCTTTTTTTTAAAATCTAATTTGGGAAAATTTTGGTCATTGCATTCCTTTCTTCTCTCCTTTCCTCTTTTTCTTTTTTGGTTGATGACCAGAAACTCTTTTGTGAACAATTTTATTGCAGATTTTTTTTCCCTTTCATAGACCCAGCTTAAGTCTCATGGCTCAAGTGCTGCCAGGTGTATTCAGTGTTATATTGGGACAGCGAGAAACAGACGTTTGCCACACAGTTAAGTAGTCAATTAAGGAGTCTTTATTTCAAAAGCCGGTGACCAATGGGGAACTAGCGTTCCCAAAACTTGCAACCCCAAACACACTCAGGAGCAAGCTTTTAAAGGCAAGATTACATTCTGGGCAGCGTATGGGGAGGAGGGGAAGCCTAGCAGTAAAACAAAGCAGTGAAACAAACTCATTTACAATGTACATTTACATTAGATGTTCATTACATTAGAATGTAATGTAATCTTCATTTACATTAGAATTAATCTATAGGATTAATTCAGGGAGAAACATTCTGGAATATCTGCAACCCTGCAAAACTAGCCTCAAGGCCAGGGGTAGGGAGTCTTAGAAAAAGTAAATTCTGCTAAAAGTCTCTTTGTTTTAGAGAAATAAATTCTGCTGAAAGTCTCTGCTTAATTTTATTCAATGGAAATTAAAATAACTTTACCTCTCATCTGGTCTCACTTAATTATCTTGGTAGAACAGACTTGTTAGTTATGGCCATTATGAACCCTCAAACTCTACAGAATAAAGATTCAAGGTGAATGCATTCAGACAATTAATTCATGTTGTGTCCAAACAGTAACAGATAAAAAGTTTTTTGAAGTTAGTTTGAAACAGCTTGATTCCATGGGATCCAATTATTCTTTGGTACATTTGTTATTCAGGTTCTAATAGACTCAAATTCAAATCGGCACATTTGTTATACGTCTACTTTATATTAATCACTAGGATCTGGCTCAAAACTATGATTTTGCTGAACCTAATTATGTTTATAAATAGACTCCAAAGGAAAAAGACTAAAAGGAAAAATTGGAGTATTTTATCTTAAAATGTATTATATCATTAAAGATAATTTTAGAACTTTTAAATTACTTGTTGTATGTTAAATTGTGTACCCCCCCAAATTTAAATATTTAAGCACTAACCCTCATTAACTCAGAATGTGACCTCTTTTGAAGAGAGTCTTTCCAAAGGTAATCAAGTTAAAGTGAAGTCATTGGAGGTCCTAATCTAATATGACTGGTGTTTTTATAAAAAGGGGAAATTTGGGCACAGAGAAATACGTAGAAGAAAGATGATGTGAAGAGACATAGGAAGAAGATGGTCATCTACAAGTCAAGGATGAAGGCATGGATTAGGTCTGTCTTTCAAAACTCTCAGGAGCAACCAAACCTGCTGACACTTCAATTTTGGACTTTTACATTCCAGAACGGAGACAATAAATTTCTATTGTTTAAATCCCATTGTGGTGCTTTGTTACAGCAGCCATAGCAAATTAATATATTAACTTGTATTATTTTTTTGAAGCCAACAACTGTTTATTTACCAAAGTTATAGAAGGCAATAGAAATTGAAATATTTTGTGACTATTTTTATTTTGCCATTTATTTATTTATTTGTGAAAGAGACAGAGAGAGGGACAGACAGGGACAGACAGGCAGGAAGGGAGAGAGATGAGAAGCATCAGTTCTTCATTGTGGCACCTTACTTGCTCATTGATTGCTTTCTCATATGTGCCTTGATTGGGGGTGCGGTGGGGGGCTATAGTAAAGCAAGTGACCCCATGCTCAAGCCAGTGACCTTGGTCTCAAGCCAGCGACTTTGGGCTTCAAGCCAGCAACCTTTGGGCTCAAGCCAGCGACCATGGGGTCATGTCTATGATCCCATGCTCAAGCCAGCGACCCCACACTCAAGCCGGTGAACTCAGGGTTTCGAACCTGGGTCCTCTGTGTCCCAGGCCAGCACTCTATCCACTGTGCTACGACCTGGTCAGGCTATTTTGCCAGTTTTAAACTCAATTTTTTTAATTTTATTATTTTTTTTACAGGGATAGAGAGAGAGAGAGTCAGAGAGAGGGATAGACAGACAGAACGGAGAGAAGTTAAAAGCATCAATCATTACTTTTTCGTTGCCGTTGCGACACCATAGTTGTTCATTGATTGCTTTCTCACATGTACCTTGACCGCAGGCCTTCAGCAGACCAAGCTACCCCTTGCTGGAGCCAGCGACCTTGGGTCCAAGCGGGCGAGCTTTTGCTCAAGCCAGATGGGCCTGCACTCAAGCTGGTGACCTCGGGGTCTCGAACCTAGGTTTTCCACATCCCAGTCCGACGCTCTATCTACTGTGCCACCACCTGGTTAGGCTATTTTGCCAGTTTTAAAGTTTACAAGAATTTATAGATTATTTCTATGCCATGTACATTTTCCTTCTTTTTAACTGATTTTAGAGAGACTGAGAGAGGAAGGGAGAGAAAGAAGCATTTATTTGTTGTTCCATTTAGCTATTCTTCACTGGTTGTTTCCTTTGTGTGTTCTGACCAGGGATTGGATCTGCAATCTTGGCATTTAGGGACGACACTCGAACTGACTGAGCTAACCATCAAGGGCTGCCATACCTCTTAATAATCAGATTTTAAGCAATGAAGAAATAAATATTGCAGTTGCCTAATTTCTTCCCATTTTTAAAAAAGAGTCTTATGACAAGGAGGTTACTATCCAAAATATATAAAGAACTCACAAAGCTCAACAATAAACAAGCAAACAACCCAATTAAAAAATGGAGAAAGGATCTGAACAGATAGTTTTCTCATGAAGACATACAGAAAACTAACAGATATATGAAAAGATGGTTATCTTCACTCGCTATTAGGGAAATACAAATCAAAACTACAATGAGATACCACTACACACCTGTTAGATTGGCTGTTACCAACAAGACAGGTAATAACAAGTGTTGGAGAGACTAATTTATAAGTTGCTGAATATAACTATGTTTAAAACTACCCTATCTGTAAGAAAATGGATGTCATTAGTCCTTCCAGAATATCAAAAGCTACAGGATAGTTTACGCATTATAATGACTGCCTAGAAAGCCACCTGTAGAAAGGCAACAAGTCTAACTTGCTGAATTTTAATAACCTATGAGTTATATTTGCCATGGAATCATTTCATTTTGAAAGCCTCTTTTAACATTTTACAGCCTGTGTGATAGCTTGCATAGAAAAACAAACAAACAAAAAACGGGCCTCTCAGGCTTGTGGAATTTTCTCTATGATACTTTTATGAAATTGTGGCCCATTTTTTACTATATTCCTTAGAGTAGAATAGATATAGCAAACCTATAAGAAATGAGCTGTTTCCAACTGATCACATAACTCACTTGGTTGACCTGTGGAAGTGAACTTTCAACTTCTATTTCCAGGTTTTTAAATTTAATTTAATTTAATTTAATTTTTTTTCAGAGACTGAGAGAGAGTCAGAGAGAGGGATAGATAGGGACAGACAGACAGGAACAGAGATAGGTGAGAAGCATCAATCATTAGTTTTTTGTTGCCATTGCGACACCTTAGTTGTTCATTGATTGCTTTCTCACATGTGCCTTGACCGCTGGCCTTCAGCAGACCGAGCAACCCCTTGCTGGAGCCAGCAACCTTGGGTCCAAGCTGGCGAGCTTTTGCTCAATCCAGATGGGCCCGCGCTCAAGCTGGCGACCTCAGGGTCTTGAACCTGGGTCTTCCGCATCCCAGTCCGATGGTCTATCCACTGCGCCACCACCTGGTCAGGCTATTTCCAGGTTTTTTGATAGAATTGGGCTTCCCAAATCTTTTGGAGTAATTGAGCTTGTGAATTCCTAAATTAACCCAGAGATATGTGTTTTTATGAGCATGGGGGTAGGTGGGCTTGTCAGATCCTTTCAAAGTTACCAAGATTATTGTAAAAGCTTCAGGAGAACATTCCTTGTGGGAGGACATGAATTGACTAAAAGAACTAAATCTAGGCCATGGAATTCATGAATGCGATTTCCTCTGTTGACGAATGATTGGAGGGATTGGTTCTTAACCTTTTTTGAGGTACCGAACCCACCAGTTTCATATGCACATTCACCGAACCCTTCCTTAGTGATAAATAAAATATGATATTTTTTTCCAAATGCAAGACATAGGTATATGTTTTTTTACTGGTGCACAAAATGAGCCGTGCATGAACATCACCTTGCTCAAAGAACAAAACCAACTAAGTGCATGAACTCACAACAAATTACGGTATTACTTTATTCTGGCCTCTGCGGCAGAGGCTTCTCCAAACCCCTGAGACTGACTCATCGAACCCTTAGGGTTCGATAGAACCCAGGTTAAGAACCACTGATATACAGGTTGACATTTCCTGGGAGGACATAAACAGGATTAGGAGGCAAATAGGAGAATTTTCACATTTTATCCTACATGCTTCAATTTGGTTGATTTTTATTTTTGAAAATGTGAGTATTGGTATTATGTCATTTAAAATTAAATGAAAATAAAATTATATAAATCTTGAATTAAAATGAAAACAAAACACAAAATACTTGGATAATTAACACCAAGTGTTTTGGATTTTATTTTGGACAATGGCAGTGGGAATGCACTGATTAATAGACACATAATTTTCTTGTTTTCTCCTTCCTGACACTCATGATACAGTTTTTAAAATGCTGTCCCCTCTCCCTGGCTGGATAACTCAGTTGATTAGAGCATCATCCAAAGTGCAGAGGTTGCTGGTTGGATCCTAGTCAGGGCATATATGGGAGCAGATCGATGTTCCTGTCTCTCACAAATCAATACAATAAATACTTTATAATGCTGTCCCCACAATCCATAAAAAAATAACGGTAGCCTGCATTTACTGAAAATTAACCTAATGTATTGGGCACTGTGTTAAGTGCGTTACAAATGCCTTCATCTTTAATCCTCACCAGAATCTGAAGGATGAAACAAGGGCAAGTGTTGGCGAGTTAGCCACATGGGTATCATCTACAGCTGGGGTCCCCAAACTACGGCCCGCAGGCCGCATGCACCCCCCTGAGGCCATTTATTCGTCCAGCCACACTTCCAGAAGGGGCACCTCTTTCATTGGTGGTCAGTGAGAGGAGCACAGGATGCATCCGCACCCATAGTTCCCATTGAAATACTGGTCAGTTTGTTTTATATTTACTTGTTCTTTATTTTAAATATTGTATTTGTTTCTGTTTTGTTTCTTTACTTTAAAATAAGATATGTGCAGTGTGCATAGGGATTTGTTCATAGTTCTTTTTATAGTCCGGCCCTCCAACGGTCTGAGGGACAGTGAACTGGCCCCCTGTGTAAAAAGTTTGGGGACCCCTGCTCTACAGCATCAAAAGCATTATTATTAGGAATACATTGTAAATATTGAACTCTGCAAAACATCACTTGGAGATACTGTCTTTTCACTGGATTTACTATCAATTTGATGAAATGTTCACACACAAGTAAACATAAGTATCTTCTCTTTTAGTCATCCTGCTGCTGCTAGAAAAGAAATCTGCGGTAGTCTATTTGATGTCACTCAGTACACCTGGAGACATAGCTGATGTTGTGGGGAGCCTTGGCTTGAAGATCATGTTCCAGGCTGGAAGAAACAAAATGTCAAGATCTATCCAGAAGTGAATTTAGTAAGATATGATGTTCTGAAAGTGACTGAGCTATTCCATGTGGTAAATTCTTTAGATGGCTGATGTTCAAGCATCAGAGCTTTCAATGATTTATACTTTCTATTGGAGGTCTTTCAAAATTATTTATCTTTCCTTGTGGTACACAGCATACTACTTGTAATTTAATCTTGATAGCACAAGCTTATTATTATGAACATCCATATTCTGTACTAGAATGGGAAATAATGCAATCAATTTAGAGGGCTTTTTAATTGTGTACCTCCAACAGGACATAATCCTTTCCAAAATAGTTGTCTTGTGAGGTTTTGTACTACTACAACAATGTTATTACTGTGTACAACACATTTGAGACTCTTTCTTAGGAATGTTCTACTTAGCCATAGTCATATTACTTCAGATTTCCTTAGTGGTAGAATGATCTCATCTTTTGAAAGTAAATTTGATTTTTGGAAATACCTTGTAGTGTCTTGGGACCAAGTCTAAATTAACATCTGGTGTCAGGAATAACCTGTGGTTATCAAGTTAAGAATGCAATTTGTTACTTGCTTTTTAGTTCTTTGTATTTTCACTTGCCTCTGCCTTTGATATCTGCATTTGAGATCTCCCTTTTCATTGAAAAAAGTAGATACATTTTCTTACATGCTAGAACAGAAAAACAATGCATATTTATAATGATAAGTTACGTGTGGGACTTTGAAGAAATAGATGAGTAGAGAATTTTTAGAAGGTTTTGCTCTGTGTTGTGTGACAAGCTGTCCCTCCCAAAAGACCTTCAATAAAGACTCATACAAGTTTTCAACATTTTATGATAAAGATTTTCAAACATACAAAGAAGTTAAAAGAATTTTATAGCAAATGCACACATCTCCTAGTTTAAATAGTTTTTTAAAAATTATTATACTATGTTTATGTCTTCATCAGTTCATACCTATACCCAACCATCAGTATTTCATTTTTTAATATTTATTTAAAACTTCCAACTTTGTTGTTTGTTTTCAAGATATGTTTGTATATTATGGTCCTTTCTGTTTCTATATACATTTTATTATTTAAAAAATTTTTGTTTCAATTATAGTTTAAGTTCAATATTATTTTATATTAGTTTTGGGTATACAGCATAGTGGTTAGACAATCATATATTTTACAGAGCATTTGTATATACATTTTAGAATTAGCTTGTCAAGTTCTACAAAGTAGCCTACTGGAATTATGTCTAATTGTGTTAAATCTGTAGATCAATGTGGGGAGAATTCACCTGCTATAATAGTATTGAGTCATCCAATTCTTGAACATGGTATGTGTCTCCAATAATTTAGGTTATTTTAAAATTAACTCAGAATGTTTCATGGTTTTCAGTATAGAGGTCTTACGTGTATTTTGTTAAATTTATCACTAGGTATCTTTTTTTTTTTTTTTTTTTACAGGGACAGAGAGAGAGTCGGAGAGAGGGATAGACAGGGACAGACAGACAGGAACGGAGAGAGATGAGAAGCATCAATTATCAGTTTTTCGTTGCAACACCTTATTTGTTCATTGATTGCTTTCTCATATGTGCCTTGACCACGGGCCTTCAGCAGGCTGAGTAACCCCTTTCTGGAGCCAGCGACCTTGGGTCCAAGCTGAGGAGCTTTTGCTTAAGCCAGATGGGCCCACGCTCAAGCTGGCAACCTCGGGGTCTCAAACCTGGGTCCTCTGCATCCCAGTCCGATGCTCTATCCACTGCGCCACCGCCTGATCAGGCTAGGTATTTTTTTTATAGTATTGCTAATGGAGTTGCTTTTAAAATATTATCTTCCAGTTTGCTTTTCTATGAAAATGCAATTAAGTTTTATCCATTAGCCTTCCTGCAATCTTACTAAATTCACTTATTCTAGTGATTGTCTTGTAGATTCTGTAGCATTTCTTATATAAAGGTAGGGGAAGAAAAACTTCTTTCTACACTCTTAGGTCCTGTGTGGGACCTAAGAATTAAACCGACAAAAGACAGATAAACAGGCGAGAAATAGAAACACTTTATTTAATATTTTTACATGTACTCAAGAGTCTTCAGAGGTAGATGAAGAACTGAAGAAGCCATTAGGCCCCAAAGCTTATATATCTTTTTAAACAAACATAAAAATAAGTTGTGGCGTTTGTAACAAGACAAAGGGCTTGGTCAAGGAGAAGTAAATTGTGGAACAGCAACTTGGGAATATTTAGGGAAAACTAATGGAAGATAAGAGGTTTTTTCATAGGTTTTTGCACAGGTCCACGCCATCTTACCAAACCAAACCACTGTCCTGCACACAAAGCCAAAGCCTGAGGCAACAGATTTTTCCACAGAAAATGTTTTGTCAGGCAGCCAGACAGAGACTGGAGACAAAGCTCAGAATTAGCCTCCTGGAAAAAAAGGCTTGAAGTAAATTTAAAGAAAGAGGTAAGAAGTAGCTATACATATTTATTAATTCTAATTAAGGAGGTCTGATTGGACAGTCTTGCAACTAAGCCATTTAAAGTAAGGAATGTGAAAAGAGCAGAGGGAACAATGAAGTTCCAATCTGTCAGATTTTAAGTGGTCAGCCCTATATGTGTCCCTATTTGGTCTGGACAGTGGGTCTTCCTTTATTGACAGGCCTCTCACTTTTTATAAGGCTCTGGTGGCAACAGTAGCACCTTTGTTACTTGAGTTCTGTGAAACTTAGTTCTGATTCCTTTGTGCTCTTGAGGTCAATTTAGGTTCATTTAGCTGCTAAATGCAGACTCCAGTCTTTGGAGCTGTTAGCTGTCAGTCTGCCGGTTTTGATACTTTAAAAAATGGCAGGGATTTCCTGCAAGACAATCTAGAGTATTCTTATCAGTCTCTAGTCTTTTAGATTTGCCTGCACAATTTCATCAACTCCTGGTGTCTGGTGATAAGAATGTTCTCTTTCTGGTACAGGGAAGGCATCTTTCTCAAGAGAAATCTTATGTCTTGCTTTTATGTAGAAAGGATAGGTCAGAGATACCTTCCTGTACCTATAGTTTTTCAAGTACTTCCTGCTCAAAACAGCGAGGCTACCAAAGTGGCATTTTGGGGGTGACATGTTCTGAACACCTTCATAAACAAACATGTCATCTGGATAGAGACAATTTACTTTTTCCTTTTCAATCTATACCTTTGAATTTCTTTTTTCTTGCCTCATTACACTGGCTAGGACCTTTGGTATGTCCTGGAGAGAGAGGTCATCTGCTTTGTTCACAATCTTAGCATTCCATATTTCACTATTTACCATGTTTTCTCATGTATAAGATGCACCTCTTTAAAAAAAACTTGGGGTCTAAAAACTGGGTGCACCTTATACGGTGCTTGTAGATGTTCTTACTTGCATTTCTGCTTTTTAGCACTTATTTTTGCACTCATTGTTGAAGATAGTGATTCATCATCAGACACAGATGAGGACAAGCTAATGGATGGGAGTTTTGACAGTGAGGAGTTGTATGAATTTTATGATGAATAAAACTTGAGTTTAATAACTTTATGTAATACATTTTTCCCCCAAATTTCAGGCCCCCAAATTAAGGAGCGTCTTATACATGGGGAAATATGGTCGTATGGTGTTAACTGTTGGTTTTTATAGATATTCTTTTATTTATTTTTATTTTTTTTACAGGGACAGAGAGAAAGTCAGAGAGAGGAATAGATAGGGACAGACAGACAGGAACGGAGAGAGATGAGAAGCATCAATCATTAGTTTTTCGTTGTTGTTGCGACACCATAGTTGTTCATTGATTGCTTGCTCATATGTGCCTTGACCATGGGCCTTCAGCAGACTGAGCCACCCCTTGCTGGAGCCAGTGACCTTGGCGAGCTTTTGCTCAAGCCAGATGGGCCCGCGCTCAAACTGGCGACCTCAGGGTATCGAACCTGGGTCTTCCGCATCCCAGTCCAACGCTCTATCCACTGCGCCACCGCCTGGTCAGGCTCCATAGATATTCTTTATTAGATTGATAGTTTCCTTCTATTCCCAATTTTCTGAAAGTTTTTTTTTTTAAATCATGAATTGGATTTTTCCAAGTGCTTTTTCTACATATGTTAAAATGATGATACGAGTTTCCTCCTTTATTATCTTCATATTGTGAATTACATTGGTTAATTTTTGTATGTTAAGACAATCTTGCATCAAACCATCCTTAATCATGATGTATTATTCTTTTTTAAGTTTTCTTACCCAAATATTTCATACTTATTTCATAAGTCTATTCTGAGGGTGACTTTTTTGTCTTTATAAAAAAAAATCAAAAGGCTCAGTTGAGTAGTTTGGACATGGCAAAATTTACTGAGGAAGATTTTTAAAAGCCCTATCCTGAGTACTTAAAGTCAGAGTCTGAGCAAGAAAGAATATGGAAGTGTGTGATATAATAAAAATTAAATATTCTATCTTAATCCATAATTCCTGACAAACAGCTCCTAAAACCCTTGGAAATTCTGGAGTGATATGAGTGCCTTTTTTTTGTTTTTGTTAATGAGATAATATATGGCTGGGGCTCCTAGATGGCTTCAGGATAGGAAGTGGTCAGCAGCATGATTAGAGGGCTGGAACTTACAGCCCACTCCCTGACCTCTGGGGAAGTGAGAGGGGATGGAGCTTGAGTTAAATGGCCAATGATTTTATCAATCATGCCTATGTAATGGAACCTCCATAAAGCTCTGTAAACGATGGGATTCAGAGAAGCTCTGGACTAGCGAATGCATCCATGCACTGGGAACATATCCATGTGATACACCCCAACTCCACGGACAGAAGCTTATGTACTCCAGACCGATCCACACCTTGTTTTATGTGCATCTTTATGTGGCTGTTCATTTGAATCCTTTATGATATCCTGTATAATAAAATGGTAATAGTAAGTGTAAAGCCAGTAGTCAGGGTCAGGATTACAGCCGCCGGACCCGTGCAGGTTCGCATTGGATTCGGACAGATGGCAATGAAACAACGGAGCCAAAAACTGGTGAGCTATCAGATTTAATTCTAGCTTGCACCTGGCGGGCAAGCAAAAACACACACTGGGCTCCAAAACCCACACATTCAGTACTCACAAAGCTACTGACTTATCCGAGTTTCCTAGAATCAAAGGTTTCTAGCTCACCAGACTTATTCACCTCTGTTTCCCATCTCCTCCAGCACAAACTCTTAACAAACTGGCTTCTCACTCAGCACTCTGCCATCTTGGCTACTTCTCCTCCACATGGCCTTAATCTACTCTCCTCTCTAATACCAACCTCAGGAACTCTGGAACCAAGAGAGAGATCAAGCTACTGTTCTCTCCCACTTTATAGCAGACTCAAAACCTTTAATCCAATTATACAAACAAGGAAGTCTCTGATACAAAGTCACCCATCTGAGTCATAATGGGATTCCTCCCTACATCACCACCCTACATCATCCAATCAGTCAAGACCAGGCGGTGGCGCAGTAGATAGAGCATTGGACTGGGATGCGGAGGACCAGATTTGAGACCCGAGGTCGCCAGCTTGAGCACGGGCCCATCTGACTTGAGCGAAGGCTCGCCATCTTGGACCCAAGGTCACTGGCTCCAGCAAGGGGTTGCTCGGTTTGCTGAAGGCCCGCGGTCAAGGCACATGTGAGAAAGCAATCAATGAACAACTAAGGTTTCGCAATGGCAATGAAAAGCTAATGATTGATGCTTCTCACCTCTCCCCGTTCCTGTCTGTCTGTCCCTATCTATCCCTCTCTCTGACTCTCTCTCTGTCCCTGTAAAAAAAAAACAACAAAGCCTTAAGCTATAACGACCCGGCCCGCTTACGTTACAACTTTTCCCCCACAGCCATCACAAGCATAAGGGCAAATTATATCACCTGGGTGACAGGCTTCCATGTGGGCAGCACCATCTTTAACAAAGTGAGCATATTATATTTTATCTGCCGAACAGTAAGTAAACTGCTTCTCTGAGTTCTGTAAATCGTTCTGGCGCATTATTGAAACTGAAGGAGTTGTGAGAACCAGTCAGTTAGAAGTGATAACCTGGGACTTGTGACAGGCATCTGATATAGGGGCTCTCTTGTGGAACACTTAACTTGTGGGCTCTGATGCTAATTTCAGTGTTAGCGCTAGAACGGAACTGAATTATAGGACACTTAGCTCATTTCGGAGAGTTGGAGAAGTGATCCTGGAAAAGACATTATGCATCTGGTGTCAGAAGTATTGTGAATAAAAACAGTTTGTAGGATGACAGAAGTGTCTTGGGTTTTTTCTACTTTTCTAATTTCAATTGCTATCTTCCGCTTCTAAGCTTTATCCTTCTTCCCACAAATATGTTTGCTCCATTTTCATCAGGGCCTAGATCTCAGCTAGTGTTATGACCATACAAGGAAATCTTAGGTTATCTAGTTAGGTCCAATGTATACATCCCCCTTCTAGCTTCTTTAATTAATAGTCAGTTGGTTTCAGCTTTAACTTACTCTCCTTCCTCAGCATGTTAGAACAGCTTAAACTGTTACCCATGCCAGGGCCATTTGCACTTAATATGTATTATTAAGGGCTTCAGAAAGTTTGCAAGAGGCTGGAAATCTAGACATTGATCTGGGTGACGAAGGAACACTGAGAGGCTGAGAAGTCTTTCCAGATTCCTTAGTATTAGGCTGTTTCCTATTCTCCCGTCCTCAAACCACCTGGCCAGCCCTGGGGCTACTTGCTTTAAGTGACTTGGTCATTCCAGTCTTTGAGTAACTGTCTTCAGCTTTTCTCAGGCCTAAAACAAGTTTCATTTCTGTGAAGAAGTGTTTTGGACAGTGTTTATTACTTCTTACCTTTCTGCCTTATTCAGATCACAAAGAGGAGTTAAAGTGATTCAGATCACTTTAAAAGGAGATAAGGCTACACCCTTTATCAGCAATGGAGGAAACACAAAAGTTTAAATTGGAACTGGTGTCCCTGCCCACCCCAAGGGGCAGTTTCTATACCCTCCATGAAAATGGAGTAGTCAAAAAGACAATTTTTTTCAGGTTCCTGCTTCGGTGCTCCCCTTCTTTCTCCCACTAGGTGTCACCACACTACACAGTAATGAAGGGAAATGGCCTTGAAGCAGTGTGACAGGTTTCTAGACTTTAGAGAAGTGGTTGTGTTTAGGTTAGCAGTAAATTGGATATAATTAGTTTATTTAATAAACTGTATCTCTGAGATATGGATATAACATATAATCAGGCTGCAAAATAAGTTACTTCATTCATTCTCTTAAAATGCTACTAGTCTTGGAAGTTCAAGCAGAGAGTTGCTTACAGTCACTTACTCTATCTGTAAAAAAAACCTGTCTGGATTAAACCAGTTGATGACCCTGCACTGATGAGTGGATCTCACCCCTCAGGATGTTAAATCTCTTTGCTGAGAGGGTGGATTACTGCTAGATCCCTTTATCACCAGAGCTGAGCTGCTGGGGATTAGACATGATCCTTCTCCATCCACAGAGCTTTATCACCCTTCCTCTTCCTGGTGCTTCCTTTGTGGTCACTGTTCTGTGAAGGCACAGATAAAATGCCAGAGATAAGGGAGGAGTGAATGTGGCAGACTCTGCAGCATTTCATTTCTAACACCCCAGTTGCCGAGCTATCCCGCTGGTTGTATAAAAGATCCTATTCCCTGACCATCAGCCTCCCCAGGCTGGCCCATGAGTATCAGCTTGATCTCAAATCTAATTTAGGAGGGGAGTGGGTGGTAGACGGGAAGCAAAACACAGCTAATTCTACTTATCTCACATAATGAGTGGTAAATATTTGCAAATACATATTTCTAAATCTAATGAAGTTTAGCTCTACTGGGCTGACCCCTTTAATTCTCAAGACAGATCTCTCTGTGTGCCACCATTTAACTTCCTATGGAGAATAATTTAATGCCCAGGGTTCAGGAAGCTAGTGGGTCAGTGATTACTCTGTGTTCTGTTCTCTGATAAGGATAAGATGCTTCATGGCATCTGACCTTCCTTTTGGTGCAAAGTTTAAAGTTTCAGTTCATATGGGTCATCTGAAATTGCTGTAAAAAATATCCTGGGAGTCTGCATGCTCTCAGAAAAAGAAGGGAGATCCAGTTACCATCATGAGCAACAAGTAGCATTTATTAAAATAACTGTCTAACTTGGGGGGATCTCAAGTGTGTTTTACCCTAAATCAGTGGTTCTTAACCTTTTTTGAGGTACCGAACCCACCAGTTTCATATGCGCATTCACCGAACCCTTCTTTAGTGATAAATAAAATATGATTTTTTTTCCCAAATTCAAGACATAGGTATATGTTTTTTTACTGGTGCACAAAATGAGCCGTGCATGAACATCACCTTGCTCAAAGAACAAAACCAACAAAGTGCATGAACTCACAACAAATTATGGTATTACTTTATTCTGGCCTCCGCGGCAGAGGCTTCTCCGAATCCCTGAGACCGACTCATCGAACCCCTAGGGTTTGATAGAACCCAGGTTAAGAACCACTGAACTAAATACAACAAATGGTATAAAAATGAGTGCCGTAGCTGGTCCGAGTAAGAAGCCTGAAACCTACCACTTTCATACAGAATGGGAGGGTATTTTTTTCACTATGTCATATTCTAAGTGCGTTTGCCTCATCTGTCTGTGTGCCATTGCTATTCTAAAGAAGGGGACTGTGGAGCGGCTTTTTCGGACTGTTCATAAAAACTATGACATTGACTTTCCTCCGAAAAGAGAGCTGAGAAGGAGAAAGGTGAAAGAATACACAATATTAAATAGTAATAATAGTAACTTAAATAATGATAATATAGAAAAAATAAATTTATGTTTTGCATTTTTATTGTAGGTAGATCATTTTGACTTGATCATCTTATAAGTAGCTCGCAAGCTGAAAAAGTGTGGGCACCCCTGCTTTAAACAGTCATTAGGGCAGAGAACTGGTTGTTAAATTATTTGAATCCTACCCCTGCAAATGGCCCTTCTGCTATAATACACACTTCTAAATGAAATCTTAGAACATATATGGCAGAGCTGTCAAATATAGTCATGCACAACTCTAGGGGGTGCTGTTTGCATCACCGTGTACCCATAGGTGGTGCCTGGGTATCACCCAAACTTACAGAGGGAAAAGCAGTGTTTTATTTATTTATTTATATTTACTTTTTTTACAGGGACAGAGAGAGAGTCAGAGAGAGGGGTAGGCAGGGACAGAGAGACAGGAACGGAGAGAGATGAGAAGCATCAATCATCAGTTTTTGTTGCGACACCTCAGTTGTTCATTGATTGCTTTCTCACATGTGCCTTGACTGCAGGCCTTCAGTAGACCAAGCAATCCCTCACTCGAGCCAGCGACCTTGGGTCCAAGCTGGCAAGCTTTTTGCTCAAGCCAGATGGGCCCGCGCTCAAGCTGGCAATCTTGGGGTCTCGACGCTCTATCCACTGCGCCACTGCCTGGTTAGGCAGCAGTGTTTTATTGATGTAAAAATTGTATATTCCAATTTTGAATCTTTATTTAGTAGTCAATCAGTGGGAAATAGACATTTTAATGAAAATAAAGCATTTTATTTGTGAGTTATGATTGAAAGTTGCCCTTTTATCAACATCGGCATCTCACACTCTGCAGATAAGAGTTGAAATCTTAAGGGAATTTTAATAAAACAGTCCCAGACAGTCATAAATAAGAGTGGCAATGATCACATATTTTGAAATTTGGGTTATTTCTGTCGAGGGGCCAAGAGGAATATGTATCAAATGCACGTACTGTTTAACCCAGCAATTCCACTTCTAGGATGTTATCAGATGTACTTTCAAATATGAAAAATGATCTATAGACAGCGTTATTAATTGCTGCATTGTTGATAACAGAAAAAGACTGGAAACAACCTAAATGTCCAATAGAGGACAAATCACACAGTGAACTAGTTGGCAGCTCTCACAAGGAATGAGGAAACTGTCTGTGTATGAAATGGTCTCCAGGTGCAGGTTCATAGGGAAAGAGAAAAGTGCAGAAAAGCATGAATAATATGCTACCTTAACTGTGTGTGTGGTTTTATTTATTAGCTTGTATATGCATAAGGAATTCCTGGAAAGACACCCAAGGAGCTAATAGTCCTGCTTGCTTCCAGGGCAAGGTACTGACTATGTGGGAGGAGATAGAGGATACTTATTTTATATCTTTCATACCTTCTGAATTTTTTACTACATGAATACATGAACTAATCAAATAATAATAGTAATAGGAATATTAATAAAACCCAGATTCTCTCCACCACCAAAAAACCCCACATTTCAAAATGTATGCTAATCATTGTAGCAGCCTGAGATACAATATACTTACAATGTAGTCCAGCCCATTGCTATTTCACTTTGGTGGTGCAGCTTCACACCAGGATCAGCTCACTACTAACTTGACAGTATAATTTAGTGCTAGGATTTAAATTCTGCCTCTAGGACTTGTAAGTTGTGTGACCTAGGGCAGATCTACTTAACTTCTCTGAGCTTCAGTTCCCTTTTTAATAACTGATGATAAACCCTACTTTGAGGGGTTATTGAGAAGATTTAACAAGTTAGTATCTGTTAAGTTTTCAATGAAATGTTTAAAAAGAACAGAAGCAGAACAAAGATCCCCACTGTGCCTGGCATTAGTTGTGGTGTACATGTCTGCTGTGGCATGACCGATAAGTGAGAGAATGTAAGTGTAGCCCTTGACACATTGTGAATACTTACTAAACATGACTTCCGTCCTCATTCATACTTCATTGGGCTGTCAGGGGCTTCATAGACTCTCTCTCTCTTTCTCAGAAGACTGAGCAGTAATTTTCTACTAGACATAGTTGTGATCTCTCCATTTTAGTCTGCAGATGGACTCTTTGAACTGTGTTAGACTGGGCCAGGGTGCTTTTAAAATGAAGAAACTGTTTGGCTTTATTATTTCCATGTCAATTTCTTAGGTTTATCTAAATAAACATATATATATATATATTTCCCCCAAGTTTTATATGGGTTAAATTGTTGCAGTGGAAATGTGCCATGCTGTGAAATGCAAAATCTGTGGCTATGACTTTAAGCATAAATTGAAAGAAAAGTACAAGGCAATTTTATGAATGATTTTTAGAAAAACAGAAACAAAACCAAAAATAAATAGCCAACATTTTTAGAATGGTAGGGGTCCTGCCAAGTGCTTTCCAAGCCTTAGCCTTAACCCCTTTGAGTTACTGAGATCAGTTGCAGTTTACAGTCGAGGAAACTGAGGCAACTTGGTCAAGGTTACAAGGTTGTAAATAGCAGAGATAGGATTTAAATCCAAGTCTGACTGATTTCAGTTTCTAAATTGTATGTGTATGCCTTTTCCTCTGAGGAAAATCATCATAAAACTAAATTTATAAGCCTTAGACAGATATTGCTAATTGATTTTAAGATGTAGTTTCTAAGTAAGGAAGAGATTATCATGTGTGCTCGGGTCCTTATATGCATTGTCTTTTATAATTTTAACATTTACACTGTGAGTTAGGGATTATCCTCATCTTTCAGGTAAGGAAACCAAAACTCAGAGATGTTAGGTAACTTGCCCAAGATTGCACAGCAAGTGGGGAAGAAAGTATTTAAACCTAGGCTGGTCTACTTTCATAACATTCAGACTTACAGTTCTTAAGACCCTTATTCATATTCAGTCTTTGTTGTTGTTGTTGTTGTTTTTATCTTGTTTTCTGTTGTTTTTTTTCTCAAACATTCTGCCAGGATACAAGTTCAAAGGGAGTTCTAGGTAAGATCCTTGAAAGTGGTCTCCTGGGGTTCTCTTTCTCCTGGTTAAATGCCCATGTGACTCAATGTAAAAAAACAAAATTTCACATTGAGATGAGTTATCTCTGTCTCTCTGCATCTAGATTTCATTTATCCTCTCTTTCTCCCCCCCCCCTTTTTTTTCTTTTGTATTTTTCTGAAGTGAGAAGCAGGGAGGCAGAGAAACAGACATTTGCATGTGCCAGAGCAGGATCCACCCGGCATGCCCATCAGGGGGCGATGCTATGCCCATCTGGGGCGTTGCAACTGGAGCCATTCTAGCACCTGAGGTGGAGGTCATGGAGCCATCCTCAGCGTCCAGGCTAACTTTGCTCCAATGGAGCCTTGCCTGCAGGAGGGGAAAAGAGAGACAGAGACAAAGGAGAGGGGGAAGGGTGGAGAAGCAGATGGGTGCTTCTCCTGTGTGCCCTGGCTGGGAATCGAACCTGGACTTCCACGCGCCATGCCGATGCTCTACTGCTGAGCCAACTGGCCAGAGCCTACCCTCTCTCTTTATAATATAATATTTCTTCTTAGAATATACATTTGTGACATGATTCTTATAACAATGCAGTACTTTCTGAGATTCTTTATAGTCTAAGTTGTCAGTTCCTTAAATTAGGTGGAACAGAATTCTTTTCAGATTAGGAGTATCTGACAGGGTTTACTTGGATTTCCTTCACACAGCTGTTTACGACTACATTTTCCTTGAGTGCACAGAGCCTGAGGGGACTGACAAGTGATAATGGGAAACCTTGTAAGGAACTCTCACGCAGAAAATGCTCCTGGGAGAAGCCCCTGAAGGGGTGAAGAGAGGCTGGAAAGAGACTGGAATGGTGATTGGAGCCGTGGGTTTTGGATTGAGCCTTGCCAGTGCCAGACTAAGATCCTGTATCTGGATAAGGGTGTTGGATCAGCTCGTCTATACAGTAGACATGACACAAGGAAGCTGGATTATTCCCTCTGGGAGCAGGTGGAAATATTCTCCACATATAACCAAGTACCTGCCATATTCCAAGCAATATGCTAAGCTCAGTTCTGGGACTATTTGATATCATCCTCACACAGTCCTGTGAGGCAGCTTCTGCTAGTATGCTTATTTCACAGATGAGAAGTTTCAGACTCTGAGAGGTTCAATCACTTTACCCAAAGTCTCATAGCCAGTAAATTACAGAGTGGGAATTCAAGCCCATGCCACTTGGCTCAGGAAACCTGAACCTTAACTACTTTACCACTATATCCTTGAAACTGCCCAGAGAGAGCCCATTCTCTGCAAATGTATTCGCATGCATGACAAAACTGGATCCTACTGCATGTCTTATTTGCTGATTATCTTTTTCCTAACAATACACTTGAAAGTTTATTTTCATTTTATTTTTTATTTTTTTTAAACCTTTTATTTATTCATTTTAGAAAGGAGAGAGAGAGAAGGGGGAGGAACAAGAAGCATCAATTCCAGTATATGCCTTGAGCGGACAAGCCCAGGGTTTTGAACCAGCAACCTCAGTGTTCCAGGTCAATGCTTTATCCACTGTGCCACCACAGGTCAGACTTTATTTTCATTTTTAAAGTAAATTCCTCACTTCCCTTTTGCAAGGTTCTCCCTGCACAGCTAAGCAGGCTGAGAGGTGGATGCTAAGGCCGGTGTAAGGGTGGTGTAATGCTCACTGTTAAAAATATGTACCGGGGCCTTTAAATGACCCCCAAACAGCCAGATCCTATTCTGCAAAGGAAGAAAACAAAAAGAATTTTCTTGGCTGTGTTTTGTAGCTTCCATTAGCTTAACTGTCATCAAGAACAATCCTGAGTCAGGGCCTGAATTATCTTTTTTTTTGCTTGGGTTCTTGCCTTTGGCTTGCTGCCATTCTCTGCATGCTACTACAAGGCATGAAGACAGGTCTCCACCTCATCCACTTCTCTCAAGAAAGATGATAGAAATTATATATATTTTAATGGGGAACAATATAGCTTATGAGTTAGGAGAATGCATTCAAGTGCTGGCTCCAACACTGTTGAGCTATGTGTCCTTGAGCATGTTATTAATTCAGAGCCTTGGTTTCTTCATCTGTAAAGTACAGGTTCTGATATTGCCTTTCTCCTGGGCCTCAGTCAGGGAGGAATGAGACTAGCCTGGAAGGTGCTCAGCACAGTGTCGAGATACCAGCCCACCTACGCTGGGGGCGTGGGGTGGTAAATTCCACTTCTGTGCTCTTCAGGGCCACCTGGGATCCTGTTGCAACCCCCATGCCACTTGAGAAGGTTCCCTCAGACCTCTCTGCCTAGACAAACCTCAACACATGGCCTGGGGAACTCTGGGTTTGCTACCTACTGGGCTCCCTCCATGGGGAGAAGAGCACAGCTCTCTCTTTTTAAATGCCCCAAACTATCTGGAAGAAATTTGTCTTCCTCTTCAACAGGAATTTGGCTCAGAGAGACAGAGTACAGGCCATTTCTCAGGGATGCATCAGTGTCTATGATTTTTTTTGTTTTTTTGTTGGTTTGTTTGTTTTGCTTCTCTTTTTCTCCATTTGCTCCTTCCCACCAAGCTGATGGAATTTTGGTGCAGGGGAGAGGGAGCTGGTGGACAGAAAAGCCATCTCTTACCATGCATTCTTATGAATCTTTATAACTAATTTTAGGAGAGGCTTTTGAAACTCCAAAGTCAAGCATTGATCCCTGTATTTGTTGTGTTTTATTTCATAATAGTATCCTGCCATAGTAGCATGGCTTTGTTTTATGGAGAATGCTAAGCAACTCATTGCTTTTGGTTGAATGGCTAATTTCAGCTTGGCTCTTTTAGAATCCTTGTGTGAGCACAACCACCAGGAACCTGTGATCTCAGTCTTTGGTACCCAGCACAATGTTTGCCTGACATGCAATAGGCACTTTGTACATGCCTGTTGCATGACAGCTTTTTTCACCCAAGAGAAGTTCTGCTCTAACCTGTTAAATTTGATTTTTAAGGTCCTTGATGGTAGTTTTTCTGCACAGAAGAGATTATTCATAAGTAACTTTGATTTTTAAATTAGTCTTTGATTTATTAAAGTTAGAATTAAAAAAAAAAATCCTTGTATTTCTTAAGCCTGTAAATTTAGTTTACAAATCTTATTACTGTCATGTACCACTTAACAACAGGGATACTTTCTGAGAAATGTGTTGTTAGGCAGTTTCATTGTTAAAATGTCACAGAATGCACTTACACAAACCTAGATGGTATAGCTTTCTATTTTAATTGTACATACTATACTTTTGTATGACTGGCAGCACAAAAATTTTGTTTATACCAGCATCTTCACAAACATGTGAGTAATGTGTTGAGCTGAGACTTTATTACAGTTTTAATGTCTCTAAGTGATACAATTCTTCAGCTCCATTAAAATCTCATGGGACCACAATTGTATATGCAGTATGTTGTTGACCAAAACATCATTATGTGGCATATGACCATATGTACAACAATGAGCATTTGCTGTGATGGTAGCTTTTCATGACATTAGATGCTTTGCTTTTCAGTAATTTTGTTCATTCCCATTAACCTGAATGAAAAACCATAACTGAATAAACAGAAAAATATGAATTTCATAATTAAGTAAAGAAAACAGGAACCCTAAAGGGGTAGTAGCTTTAGCCAAGGTCACATAGGCAGTTGGTGGCAAGGCCATCAGAGAGATGTAGTCAGGTTGATTGGTGAGCAAATGTATAGAGGAGAAGAAGAAAAGAGAGGGATGGCTGTTTTGAGTGGCACTGTTATTTGGGATGATTTAAAAATAAGTATCATAATGTTTAAGACTCTCAAATGTGGAGCATTAGTATTTTTAGGTTAAGGAATCTGTGCAGTTTTGGCATTTTATATTTTGGCATTTTTCAGCTTATAATGTTTAAGAGAATTTGGCTTAATGGAGCAATAGGTCATCCTTGTGGTTCTAATTTTTAAAGTGTACTTGATTTAAATTTGAGATTTTAACTTCAAATTTTAATAAGTTTATTACAGAACAGAATAATTTAACATAACTAAAGGCTTAACATGTTTATACATTTAAAGTATTAGATTTACAAGGGTTATTTAAGTATTCAGGAAGGTTTTGCTAAACCAGATAATTTTAGTACTTAAAAGGAAATTGAATACATTACATTTATAAAAGCAGTTTAAAAGAAGTTTTACCAAGTTTGTAAATGAGACCATTTATCAAAGGCCCCTTAAAAGTGACTTTTATAAGTTGCTGGGCTGCTGAACAAAATGTGTATTTAGAGTATTCTAAGGGATATACACACACAAGTGCAGCAAAGTTGCAGGATACAAGATCAATATACCAAAATCAATTGTATTTGTGTATATAAACAATGAACAATTAAAAAAGGAAATTAAGAATATAATTCCATCCACAATAGTATAAAAAATAATAAAATACTTAGGAATAAATTTTTAAAAAGAAATTTAGACCTGACCTGTGGTGGCTCAGTGGATAAAGCATCAACCTGGAGTACTGAGGATGCCAGTTCGAATCCCTGGGCTTACCTTTTCAAGGCACATACAAGAAGCAACTATTATGAGTTGATGATACCTGCTTCTCCCTCCTCTTTCTCTCCCTTACTCTCTCTCTCTCTCTCTCTCCCTCCTCTCTCTCTCAAAAAAGAAAGAAAGAAAGAAATTCATGACTTACACAATGAAAATTACAAAATTTTGCTGAAGGAAATTCAAGATTTAAGTAAATGGAGTGACATTCCATGTCCATGAATTGGAAGACACAATATTGTTAATATGTCAATTGTCTTCAAATTGATCTACATATACAATGCAATTATTGTCATAATTCCAGCATGATTTTTGGGGGGCAGAATTGACAAGTAGATTTTAAACTTGATATGAAAATGGAATACTTAGACTAGCCCAAACAACTGTAAAATATAAGAATGAAATTAGAGTATTGTCATCTCCCAATTTCAAAAATTTACGATTACTGTTAAGTTACATTTATCAATACAGTATGATATTGGCATATATATGTATGTGTGTGTGATATATATATATATATATATATATATATATATATATATATATATACTGCTCACAAAAATTAGGGAATACTTTATCACTTTATATTTATTTTGAAATATCCCTTAATTTTTGTGAGCAGTATATAAATATATGTATATATATATACATTTATACATACACCATATATATGGATATATATATATATATATATATATATATATATATATATATATATATAATTCAAAGGAACAGAATTGAGAATTCAGAAATAAATTCTTATATTTAGAATCAATTATTTTTCTGTTTTGATTTGTTTTTATAAAGAATGCTAAGGTAATTTACTTGGGAATGGATAGTCTGTTCAACAATGTACTGGGGTAATTAGATATCTGTAATGTAAGAACGTAAACTTAGAGTCTCACCTCATACCATATACAAAAGCCAACTTAAAATGGGTCACAGACTTAAATGTAAGAGTTAAAACAATAAAACTCTTAGAAAAAGCATATTAGACAATATTCAAGACCATTAGTTAGGCAAAGCTTCTTTAAGTACAGTACAGAAAAGCATAGTTAGTAAAAGGAAAAATTGATAACTTAGATCTCATCAATATATGGTGACAGAAAATGATTTGACTTTGGGTGATGGATACCCAACATAATCAACAGTTTAAATAGTATAGAAATGCTTACATGAAATTTATGTACTCTTTTTGATCAATGTTACCCCATTAAATTTAATTTTCTAAATAAATTTTTCTTAAAAATTGAAAACTTTTGTACTTCAATGAACATCATTAAGAAAATTAAAAGACAAGAAACAGACTGGGAGAAAATATTTGCAAAACATATATCCAATCAAGGACTCCAATTAAGATTGAACAAATTTATGTAATTTTATTAACCAATGTTGCCTTAATAAACTCAATTAAAAAATAAAAAAAATTAACGAACATATAAATACAATTGAATTATAAAATGAATAACCCAATCAAACAATGGGCAAAAGATATACACTTCACACACACACACACACACACACACACACACACACACAAACACACACACAATGCCAAAGAAATACATGAAAAGATGTTCAACATTCTAAGTCATTAGAGAAATTCAAATTAAAACTACAAAGAGATACTTTTTCACACCCACTGGAATGGCTATAAAAAATAAGACACTGACCGAGTAGCTCAGGTGGTTAGAGCACTGTCCAGATATGCCAAAGTTTTGGGTTTGATCCCTGGTCTAGGCACATACAAGAATCACCCAAATAAGTGAAACAACAAATTGAGGTTTCTTTCTCTTTCTATATTAAATAAATAAATAGAAATGAGAGAGACAATAACAAATGTTGGTGAGGATGTGGAAACACAGGAACTCTCATATACTACTGCTGATGGAATTTAAAATGGTACAGCCTTTGGAAATATTTTGGCTGTTTCTCAAAAAGAGGAACATAAAACTGCTATATAATATGCAGTTCCATTCCTAGGTATAGGGAAATGAAAGAGAAATGAAAACATAAGTCCACATGAAGATGTGCACACAAATGTTCATTACAGTGTTACTCATTATAGCCCCAAACTGGAACAACCTAAATGTCCATTAATTGGTAAATAGAGGTATATTCACATAATGGAAAACTATTCAGCAATAAAAAAACAATGAACTACTGACACATGCTAACTACTGACAAATGCTCAAAAACATTATGTTAAGTGAAAGAAGCCAGACAATAGAGATCACATATACCATGATTTCATGTATATGATATGCCCAGAAATACGGCAACAGAAAGTAGATTGGTGATTGCTTGAGATGCAGGGTATGAACAGGGATTAGTGCAAATAGGCATAAGGGATTTTATTGGAGGGATGCAGATATTTTGGAACTGATTTATGGTGGTGGTGTACCACTTGTTGAAGTTACTAAAAATCATTGAATTGTACACCTGAGAGAATTTTATGATATATGAAATATACCTTAATAAAGTGGTTAAAGAAAAAGTATGGCCTGACCAGGCGGTGGCGCAGTGGATAGAGCATCGGACTGGGATGTGGAAGACCCAGGTTCGAGACCCCGAGCTTGCCAGCTTGAGCACGGACCCATCTGGGTTGAGCAAAAAGCTCACCAGCTTGGACCCAAGGTCGCTGGCCCTAGCAAGGGGGTGCTCAGTCTGCTGAAGGCCCGCGGTCAAGGCACATGTGAGAAAGCAATCAATGAACAACTAAGGTGTTGCGACGGCAACGAAAAACTAATGATTGATGCTTCTCACCTCTCTCTGTCTGTCCCTGTCTATCCCTCTCTCTGACTAAAAAAAAAAAAGAAAAAAAGAAAAAGTATGTGCCTTTGGGCAGGTAACTAACTTATCTATGCTGTAGCTTTCATCTGTAAAATCAGGAAAACAAAAGTATTTAGGCTGACCAGGCAGTGGTGCAATGGATAGAGCATCGAACTGGGACGCAGAGGACCCACGTTCAAAACCCTGAGGTCACCGGCTTGAGTGCAGGCTCATCTGGTTTGAGCATAGGCTCACCAACTTGAGCGCAGAGTCACTGGCTTGAGCATGGGATCATAGACATGACCGCATGGTTGCTGGCTTGAATCCAAAAGTCACTGGCTTGAGCCCAAGGTCACTGGCTTGAGCAAGGAATCACTGGCTCAGCTGTAGCCATATGAGAAAGCAATGAACAACTAAAGTGCTGCTACAAAGAATTGATGCTTCTCATCTCTCTCCCTTCCTGTCTTGTCTGTTCCTATCTGTCCCTCTCACTGTCTCTCTCACTGTCTCTGTCACACACACACAAAAGTATTTGCCTCATAGGGTCACTGAACATGGTGATCAAGGGAGAAAATATGTAAACTGTGTATAAAGTTAGAGTACCTATCTATCATATAATAAACAATAAAATATTGGTTTCTGTGATTATTTCAAAACATCAGAGCAGTTCTGAAAGAGTAAGGGAATTATTTTCTTTTGTGGGAGCTACTGATATATTACTGTAAAACCCACTTGAAAAGACATGAGGAGCCCTGGCTAGGTAGTTCAGTCAGTTAGAGCAGCATCCTGATACACCAAGGTTGAGGGTTTAATCCCTCAGGATTTATACAGCAATCAGCCAAGGAAAATGTGTAATTAAGTAGAATAACAAATTAATGTTTCTCTTTCTTTCTCTCCCTTCCTCTCTCCCTCTAAAAATCAATAATAATAATGATAATAAAAACAGTGTGGGGAAACTTAAATAGATTTTATTAAGTGAAAGAAGCCAATCAGAAAAGACCACATACTGTATGTATAATTCCAAGTACATAATTTTCTAGAAAAGGCAAAACTGTGTGGCTAGTAAAACGATCAGTGGTTGTCGGGCTGGTGGGGACCATGGGGAGACTAAGGTGAACAGGAGGAGCACAGAGGGTCTCTAGGGCAGTGAAAATATGCTGTGTGATACTATAAAGATAGATACATGTCATTAGACATTTGTCCAAACCCACAGAATGTACAAACCTAGCATGAACCCTAATGTAGAACTATGGATTTGGGGTGGTCATATGTCAGTGCAGGTTCATCAATCGTCACAAGTGTACCACTGATGGAAGACATTGATAATGGGGAAGATTATGCATATTTGAGGACAGTGGTATGAGGGAATTCTTTGTACCTTCCACCCAGTTTTTCTGTGACCTTAAAACTATTCTGAAAAGTGAAGTCTTTATAATAATAATTAAAAATAAATAAAAAACCCCACTTATGTTGCCTGACCAGGCGGTGGCGCAGTGGATAGAGCGTTGGACTGGGATGCGAAAGACCCAAGTTCGAGACCTCAAGGTCACCAGCTTGAGTGCGGACCCATCTGGCTTGAGCAAAAGCTCGCCAGCTTGGACCCAAGGTCGCTGGCTCCAGCAAGGGGTGGCTCGGTTTGCTGAAGGCCCGCGGTCAAGGCACATGTGAGAAAGCAATCAATGAACAACTAAGGTTTCGCAATGGCAATGAAAAGCTAATGATTGATGCTTCTCACCCCTCTCCGTTCCTGTCTGTCTGTCCCTATCTATCCCTCTCTCTGACTCTCTCTCTGTCCTTGTAAAAAAACAAAACAAAACAAAACAAAAAACCACTTATGTAATTTCCAACCTGAAATTTTCTATCTGTAGCATGGAACAGCTGGTAGGAAATTAAAAAAATCTTGCCTGACCAGGCGGTGGCGCAGTGGATAGAGCGTTGTACTGGGATGCGGAAGGTCCCAGGTTCGAGACCCAGATGTCACCAGCTTGAGCGTGGGCTCATCTGGTTTGAGCAAAGCTCACCAGCTTGGACCCAAGGTCGCTGGTTCCAGCAAGGGGTTGCTTGGTCTGCTGAAGGCCTGTGGTCAAGGCACATGTGAGAAAGCAATCAATGAACAACTAAGGTGTCACAACAAAAAACTAATGATTGATGCTTCTCATCTCTCTCCATTCCTGTCTGTCTGTCCCTATCTATCCCTCTCTCTGACTCTCTCTCTGTCCCTGTAAAAAAAAAAAAAGTTAAAAAAATCTTGTGGGAAACAAAATTTGGCTTTACAGGTCGAATAGGCAAAATTTCATTTTAAGAAATAATGAAACTATAAACATTTATTATTTCAATTTATGAAATTCCAACTCAGTAGAAATGAAAGATTTTGTTAGCCAAATTAAACTTCAATCAAGATGCAATAAGTAGACTGACCAGGCGGTGGCGCAGTGGATAGAGCGTCAGACTGGGATGTGGAGGACGCACGTTGGAGACCCCGAGGACACCAGCTTGAGTGTGGACTCATCTGGTTTGAGCAAAAGCTCACCAGCTTGGACCCAAGGTCGCTGGCTCGAGCAAGGGGTAACTTGGTCTGCTAAAGGCCCACGGTCAAGGCACATGTGAGAAAGCAATCAATGAATAACTAAGGTGTTGCAACAAAAAATTGATGATTGATGCTTCTCACCTCTCTCCGTTCCTGTCTGTCTGACCCTGTCTATTCCTCTCTCTGACTCTCTCTCTGTCCCTGTAAAACAAAACAAAACAAAACAAAGATGCAATAAAATATATTTTTAAAATTTAATGTTTAAGTATGTAAAATGTTTGTAGGGTTCCAAAATCAGAACTACACAATAAAAGGCATCAAGAAATCTAGGCTGTATCCCCATTCCGTCTACCTTGTCTCCTTCTTACTTCTGTAGGTAATCTTTCCTTCCTTCTTTCCTTTCCTTTCCTTTCCTTCTTTCCTTTCCTTTCCTTTCCTTTCCTTTCCTTTCCTTTCCTTTCCTTTCCTTTCCTTTCCTTTCCTTTTTTTTCCTCTCCTCTCCTCTCCTCTCCTCTCCTCTCCTCTCCTCTCCTCTCCTCTCCTCTCCTCTCCTCTCCTCTCCTCCCCTCCCCTCCCCTCCCCTCCCTTCCCCTCTCCCCTCCTCTCCCCTCCCCTCTCCTCCCTCCTTCCCTCCCTCCCTCCCTCTCTTCCTTCCAAGTTTTTGGATTGTCTTTTATTATTTGTTCAAATATAAGCAAATAAAGTATATAGTATATTTCTCCTCCCCCTTTCTCACTAAAAGATACCACACTATAAACCTTGTCTCCTTGCTCCTTTTTTTTTTTGCTTAACAATACATCCTGGTAATATGCCATGGTGGTGGATATCCTGCCTATTCTTTGTCTCAGTTACGTGGTGCTCCATCGTGTAGCACACCATGGCTTATTCAGCTAGTGTCTTGATGATGATCATTTGGATTGTTTCCAGTCTTTTGCTATTATACTTAATGCTGCAATGCATCCCCTTGAAGTTGCATAAATTTAAGGTGCAAGGTCTAAACAGTCCTTGGCATCTCAGTAAGTTTGCCTTTTCTTTGGCAAGACAAGCTAGTGGCTATGGCTTATATAACTGCTCAGTACTGTTTGTGAAGAAATTCTAGTTGGACTACCTAAAGGTTTGAATTACTTTGAAATTGCTCATTTTTCTAAGCTCCTAAAATGTATTGGAAACTTGTCCTTGATAGTAAATGCCATTTCTTATTAACCATTTTATGTAACTATTGAATTATTTAATACCTACAACCAAATTGTCTGGCTATCTTTACTTAGTATTTGGGGGTTTTTCACTTCATTGTATCAGCTCTGTGAACAGTCTTTCACTTGTTAAACTATGGAAATTTGGGCTCTAACTATATTTATCAAGTTCAGGGTTTGACAAGTTCAGTGTTTCAGTCTAGCTTTAATTGATTTATTTTACACAAGTTATCTGTGTTTACTGAAGAAAACTTAGGAAGTTCAGAGAAGCAGAATGAAAAAAATGATTTATAATCCCACCTTCCAGGGATAAGCAGTATTAGCGTTTGGATGCATATTCTTCTAGACTTTTTCAATGAACATAGATAGTCTCGCTCCCCTGACACACATGCATATGTCCTTTCTCCCTCTTATTCTATGGGTTTGGCAAAAGCAGGTTTACACCTGTGAGATGTGAAACAGAGTTTATCCTCTTCTTTTAGCAAAAGAGATAGAGACAGAAATACAAAGAGGAACAGACAAGGACAGACAGACAGGAAGGGAGAGAGATGAGAAGCATCAATTCTTCATTGTGGGACCTTAGTTGTTCATTGATTGCTTTCTCATATATGCCTTGACTGGGGGCTACAGCTGAGCCAGCGACTCTTTGCTCAAGCCATCAACCTTGGGCTCAAGCCAGCGACCTTTGGTCTCAAGCCAGGGACCATGGGGTGTGTCTAGATCCCACATGGGGTTGTGTCTATAACTCAAGTCAGCAGCCCTGTGCTCAAACTGGTGAGCCCATGCTCAAGTTGGTGACCTTGGGATTTTGAACCTGGGTCTTGTGCATCCCAGGCCAATGCTCTATTCACTATGCCACTGCCTAGTCAGGCTATCCTTTATAAAAATAAAAATTACTTACTGATTTTAGAGAGATAAGAGAGAGAAAAAAAGACAGAGAGACAAAACATATCAATTTGTTTTTCCATTTATTTATGCATTCATTGGTTGAGTCTCGAATGTGCTCTGACCAGGGATTGAACCTTGGCATATCAGGATAATACTCTAACTAACCGAGCTACCTGGCCAGGGCAGAATTTATTCTTTTCTTTTTTTTTGTATTTTTCTTAAGTGAGAAGTGGGGAGGCAGAGAGACAGACTCTCGCACACACCCAACTGGGATCCACCTGGCAAACCCCCCAGAGGGCGATGCTCTGCCCATCTGGGGCATTGCTCTGTTGCAACTGGAGCCATTCTAGCACCTGAGGCGGAGTCTATGGAGCCATCCTCAGCACCTGGGCAACTTTGCTCTAATGGAACCTTGGCTGTGGGAAGGGATGAGAGAGGTAAAGAGAAAGAATAGGGGAAAGCATGGAGAAGCAGATGGAGCTTCTCCTGTGTGCCCTGCCGGAAATCGAACCCAGGACTTCCACACGCCAGGCTAATGCTCTACCACTGAGCCAATTGGTCAGCGCTGAGTTTATTCTTGTATTATTATTTATTAATCATTGTATTAGTTTCACAACAGTAAACCTACTTTTGCCTCACCATGTATATGAACTTCAAGGGAAATTTCATCTTTTCTATTTATTAGAATTTATCCTTTAACTTTGCTATTCGCTTTATACACCATATAGATGATTTTTCTGTTTCTCCATCAAAGTTAAGTCTTTGTACTTATCACTATAGTGTTCACCTTAGAAATTAAAAATAAAAAAAATTTTGTTTCTAGATATATAAACTGAAAGTCCCCAAGATTTGTTTTCCATGGTCTTCTAAATCCTTGAGCTTCCCATCTGTGTGTTTGCCCAGGGGCAGTTTACTGACTCCTAACGGGAGATGAGTATATGAGACCAGGAGTCTTTGGACAGATTAGTTTTGCAGAAATGAAAGTTAAGCAGATTCTTCCTGACCATTATTCTGCTATTCAAAAGATTTGTTGGAAGAAACAAGTTCTTGCAAATGCTTTCTGTTATCATGATTGCTTGTGTGTTATTCTAACTACTAACACTAAATATCTAATTGAAACCTGAAAAGTTTAGATCTCTGCATGATCCAGTTTCATGTACAAAAAATAATTTCTGAAACTGAACTGAATTTTATACTTTCTATATGGATGGATTTTGACATTTTGCACACTAGAGTTGTGTTCATGGGATAGAGGAGGGACATATTACCCTGCCTTGTGTCGTTGAAATCAAGGGTCACATCGAATTAACTTACTTTTTGTGTTTTGTTACTAATTTTTAGGGAGACATGAAAAATAAAACTACCTGATTAACAAGTGGAGACAGAAAGTTTCTTTCATAATCAGTTAACATTTTAAATATTCTTTTATGTCTTGTTATAGTTAAATAATCAGTAAAAGGATGGTGGGATATGAGTAGACAGAAGTGGAGGGTAGACCAGGAAAAGTGAAGAGAACAGGAATAGGGCATGGCTAGGAGGTGCGGTCTAAACACCCTCCCCCAAAGGGGGAGAGCAATGCATGCAGGAAAAACGCTGGCGAAGAAGGTCATTTAGACAGTATCTATAAAATATTTACATTCCTAACTCTTTAAACCAATGGTAGTTTTCTACAGTAGTACTACTGGTATCTATACTATAGAAATATTCATGTAGGCATGCAAGGATGTTTATTGCAGCATTTTATAACCGCAATAAAACTATAGACAATTTAGATGTTGAACAGTAGGAAAATGGCTAAATAGATAAAAGTGTGGACTTTTAGACACTCATTGAAAAGAATATAACAGATCTATGTGCACTGATGTGGAAATGTATACATATATGTGATAAAGTGTAAGAAGCATGTTTCAGAGCATTATGTGTAGTATCGTTCCAGTTTTGTGAAAAACAAAAGAATGTGTGTATATATAAGTTGAGAAGCAGTCTAGATGGATACACATTAAACTGCTGATAGTTTTGGACAAAAATTTGAATTGTTACAATGATATTTATTAGTTTTTGAGAAGATGAAAGTAAGAGAATTACTTATGTGTCTGAATGCATTCAGAAGAAATTTCACAATGGAGATTGAGTTGTTCTCTGAATTCCAGGAGGAGCCCAACCTAATTCAGTTTAGGGCTGAGCCAAGCCTGCAGCTTTCTGCTTCCCACTTCCAGTGGACACCAGAGTCCAGACCTGTATAATTCTGTGCATGGATGTTAACAGACACTTTTGTTATAATCATGGGATTTTTTGGGTAGATCTCAGAAAGAAAGGAGTCTATAATTTGGAGATAATAGTAATCCTTGCATTAAAAAATTATTTTGAGTGTTAAATGTAATAATATATAAAAAATGTGGTCAGGATTCATAAGTGAATGTCACTATTGTTATTAATATTTTGAATAAATCCATGATGAAATTCCCACTTTTCTAAGTCTTCATTTTATTTATACAGTATGTGCTTCCTACCCTTGTAGCATAGAAAGCAATTTGATATATGAAATTGGAAATAGACAAAATTACCTAAGATTTCATACTTGGCCAGCACAGCTTATGTGTTTTGTCTGTATGGGAAAGAATCTTTTGTTAATTTTGACTCCTCTCTCATCAAGTCTCAATTACTTATCTGACAATTTGTGTTAGCCCCCAAAGCAGCCCTGAAAAGGTATTTGTTCATTTCACAAATATAAACATTTAATTTTTAAATGCCTTAAATAATTTTTGGACATTTTAATTTTTTTTTTTTAACGAAGCAACTTTTGACACATTAAATTTATTCCAAGAGAAGACATTAGGCCGTGTTCTTGTGCCTGTTCTCTTGAGTAGAGTTAATGTACTTCCACATTTTTAAAATGTTTTTATAATAGCTTCATAATTAGAAGTGATACTCTTTAAATGTGTTGCCTTCTCAAAAAAAAGTGACTCTGACTTGCAGTTTTTGTGAATTTTGCTAGTTCCTTAATGCTTTAGCCTCACCAGCCTGTAGGAAGAAAAGCTCAAGCTACACAAACATGCAGCTCAGCTGTGGACGTTGTGGCAGCCCGTTAGAATTGACATATGGTTACCATGCATGGCAGGGTTGAGGCTGTTGCTATTCTTGGTCATATTTATTTAATAATTTAATTTCATAATTGAGAAAACTATTACTTAGAAAAAAATTTGCTCTTCAGTGGAGAAATATTATTTATTAATAGTACATTTGCATTTGTGAAATAATTTTTTTATAGAGGACCAAGGATTCCCTTCAGTGTAATAATTCAGTACCCTCTCTCCAATATTATGAACCTCAGATGCATTATCATTGGTTCAATGTCCATAACAGGTCAATATGGCACCGTGTATGGTAAAAGGGCCTCTCCTCATTTCCTCAAATCCCACTTCTACCCATTCCTTAACCCATATCACCATCAACCTCCCCCCTTACCTCTACCCCTCTGCCACACATCCATGATGGGCATCACTAACCATTTAGCAAAATGTTTTAACACTGAGCCTCTGCATTGTCTCAGAATCCCTTGCAAAAGTGAGTCCTAGGTAGCCTATTTCAGTCAACTGCTACAGAGGAGGAAGCCTATCGAACCTCTGAGGCTAATCAAATATTGACAAAATATTTAGCCAGATTAGGCAAAGCAGTTCTGTTTGTAAAAATTAGTCAAATTACTTTTTGGACATAATATACAAATAGTTATTTTTTTTGGCAATTAACTTTTAATTTACTGTTTTAACACAACATGGGGAAAGTTTGAACAACTAATTCTATAATTATTAGCACCACACTCTAACCAACTGAGCTAACCGGCCGTCCGTTCAACTAATTCTATAATTAAATACAGTGTACAAGAAGAATTACATGAAGTCACATTAACTGTGAAACAGCTTACACTTAGGCAGAATCATATCAGCTAAGTGTGAATGTATTCAAACTTCTCTTTCTTTGAGACAGATTTTTCACTGGTCTTTGTTATTTGCTATTCTCCTGGCATATAGCATACAGCTGACCCTTGAACAACATGGCAGTTATGGCTATTGTAGATTGAAAACAGTACAGTGTGTCTGTAAAGTCATGGTGCACTTTTGACCGGTCACAAGAAAGCAACAAAAGACGATAGAAATGTGAAATCTGCACCAAATAAAAGGAAAACTCTCCCAGTTTCATACCTATTCAGTTCAGTTTGATAAGGGCTCCATTTGTTGCCCTACACACACCCAAATGATAGTGAAGTTCTTGCCACACACGGGTAAGGATGTCTGGGGTAACAGAGTGAATAACATCTGTGATTCTCTGTTTTAAGTGATTAATGTCATTGATACGTTCAATGTACACATGTTGCTTCATATAACCCCAAAAGTAAAAGTCTAAGGGCGTCAAATCTGGGGATCGTGGTGGCCATGGCTTGACAGAACCCCTTCCTATCCACCACCGGGGGAATATTCTATCCAGAAACTCACGAACAATGGTGGCATAGCGTGGAGGAGTGTCGTCCTGTTGAAAGATGACACCTGCTAGAAATTGTGGCACTGCATACAATTCCAACATGTCAAGATAGGTGTTTGCCGTCACAGACTGCTCCGCGAAAAAAAATGGGCTTATCACCTTATCATGTATCAGGCCACACCACACATTCACTTTATGGGTGTTATATTCGTACTCAATGTAGGCATGAGGATGTTCAGCAGCCCATATTCAGACGTTATGGCGATGAACATGTCCACAGATATGGAAGGTCGCCTCATCGCTAAACACAATCTTCTGCAAAAATTATGCATCATTGTCGATCTCATGAAGCATATCTGTAGCAAACGCTCATCGTGTGGGTCTATCTGCTGGTTTGATAGCGTGCAACAGCCACAATTTGTACCCCGTAAAACAGAGACTTTTTTTTTTAACACCTTATGAACGGTATGTAGTCTTGCTTAGGTGTAATTGAGCACACGCACACACAGATTTTTAGGACTCCTTAGGTAGCTATCCCATATAGCCTCTACAGACTCATCACTGACTGATGGCCTACTAGAACGGGGTTTCTCCACCAAACTGCCGGTTTCCTTCAACTGCTTATCCCACCGAGTAATGTTATTTCTATGTGGTGGCGCTTTGTTATAAACGCGCCAATATTCACGTTGCACTTTGGTCACGGATTCGAATTTAGCGAGCCACAGAACACACTGAACTTTCCTCTGTACCGTCCACATCTCCACTAGCATGGCCTGGGCTGCTCCACTGTATACATGGTGTTACGTCATCATCTGCTCATACGCACATGCTACCACATCATCCTACGGAAACTGGGAGGGTTTTCCTTTTATTTGGTGCAGATTTCACATTTCTATCGTCTTTTGTTGCTTTCCTGTGACTGGCCAAAAGTGCACCATGACTTACAGACACACTGTATTTTTGTTGGGAATCTGCAATTGGAAAACCGTGGCTGGGAATGTGAAAGTAGTATTGTTTTCAATTTGTGTTTGATTAAATCCTTTACCCAAAACCCAAAATATGGAGGTCCAACTGTATTTATTAAAAAAGAAAACTGTGCATCAAAGGACCCATGCAGTTCAAGCTCATGTTGTTCAAGGGTCAACTGTAGTTTTCCACTCCATGAAAATTCATTACCATCATTGTAGCATATGGAAAGGTCTGTGGCCCTGCATCTTATTTGGAAATCTTCCCTATTCACTACTGCTGAGTACTTTTACAATTAGGGTTCATTTTGTATGGAAGGGGATATAAATCTGACCCTCATTACATATTCCAATCGCAGGCATAAAAACTTATAAGATCCAACTCTAGCAGCCTGGTCAGGGTAAATAGCACTTGGGAACTATGGAATGTGTTTTATCCTTTTCTCCCAATACTCTGTTGACATTATACTAGAATTTGCAACAACTGTCAATTCCCTAGATTGGACACCCAAGCATGTAGGACCCCATCTGCCTCCCTCTTGCTATACCCTTCTCAGTCTCCTTTGATAGGTACAGAAACAGAACTGGGGAGCTGCAAGAGCGAGACTGCTCCCCAACAGCAGTCTCTAAAACTTTAGACCAGGGGTCCCCAAACTTTTTACACAGGGGGCCAGTTCACTGTCCTCCAAACCGTTGGAGGGCCGGACTATAAAGAAAACTATGAACAAATAAGTCCCTATGTACACTGCACATATCTTATTTTAAAGTAAAAAAACAAAATGGGAACAAATACAATATATAAAATAAAGAACAAGTAAACTTAAATCAACAAACTGACCAGTATTTCAACGGGAACTATGGGTGCGGATGCATCCTGTGCTCCTCTCACTGACCACCAATGAAAGAGGTGCCCCTTCCGGAAGTGTGGCGGGGGCCGGATAAATGGCCTCAGGGGGTCACATGTGGCCTGCGGGCTGTAGTTTGGGGACCCCTGCTTTAGACTATTGGGAAACGCATGAAAAAACATAACAACAAAACAAAACAGTATGAAAACAGCTCATAAGGTTGTAAAAAAATACGGGTTCTATATTTTTAGATGCTTGCTTCCTTATGCACACCAGGGTCCTAGTCCTGTCCCTGTAGGACCCCACTTGGGTATAGTGACCTTAGTCTTAGCCCCTGGCCAGACTTCTATTGGCCTGTTTGTGTGAATGTGCACGCCCTGCTTATTCATGTGTTTGAGATACGCCGCAAGTATAGATGTAGCCCAGCAGATGTGTCGGAGCGTACTCACTCTGCTGTCTGTGTCCTCTGCAAAGAGCTGTCGGCTCCTTCTTTCTCGTTCATTGCCCCCTACGGTAACTGGGCAGCCTGAGGCTTGAAGCATGCACCCCAATTTGCAATTTCCAGGATAGCTCAATTCCTCAAGCAATGAAGTTCATGTTATGACTGACTAATTTATTCCTTTTTATTATTTTGAAAATTAGAGAAGCTTTTATTAAAGTAAATCTCTTACAACAGGACTTTTGATCTAAACTGTCTCTTAATCTTGTGTTTGATAAATAATTACTGGCTCACTGCTCAAACCAGTCAATGATTTCTAGTACCTCATTTACATGTGAAATTAATATTCCATATGGTTGGTTTGATCATTTAAGCCTAATCCAACAGGAGGAAGCATGTTGATTTAAGCAGAAGTTTGGGTTGCAACAGAATGAACTATTGACTCAGTGTCCATATTTTGATGTTCTCACGGCCAGTGCTGCAGATATGCAATGGGGCAAATTATTCATTTTGGGGTGGTACCTTTCTAATAAAAGACTTGCTCTGGGTATAAGGTGCCATGAAGTTTATTCTGTCAATCCAAAAAATAATTTTAGATTCCTATTGTGTACATACCACTGTACCAACCATTCTAATGACTGTTAGGAAAGTAGTGAAGAAAATAACAATTTTAACTCCACTTTAATATGGAATTGCTTTTTGGATCCCAAACACAGACCATTGTCAATGTCTTGAAACTCCCTGGTTGCTTGATATTTGTCAGCATTTGATATTGAGCTATCTAACCAAAAGGTCTTTCTTTCCCTGGCTCTTAGGCTCATCATTAATTATGCTTATCAATCACAACTAAGTTCATCATCAATATTCTGTTAACAAGCAAAGAATATTTCCATATGTTATGGGAGTTCCAAAACTCAATTAATATAAATATAAATATTAGTATTTGTTCCTTACACATTGTAGTAGGCTTTAATAAATATTTTAAGAGTAGAACCTGACAGTTCAGAAAGTCTGTCAGATAAACTCCAGCTTGAGTGTTATACCAATCATGTCCTTAAAGGATACTATTATTATTTCCTTTCCTTTGGTGGCAGTATTGCGGACAATTCTAGTTCATAAATGGGCCATAGACCAGTCAAGGCAGGTAATACTTCATTACCATAACTGTAGAAGTAATTTCCCACTACCCTTCTGCGTTCTTGGCTGAGACTCCTATGATAAAAGACAAGTTAACAGCAGAAAACCAAACATGTTTACTAACATGTATCTCTCGTACACATGGGAGATACTCAGGAAAAATGAGTAACTCTGAGGTGGCTTAGAAGTCAGGGTTAAATGCCGTCTTACTAGGGAAAGGAAAAGTGGGACGTGGGCCTCTAAGGGGAGAGTTAATGAACTTTAGGAAAGGTGAATGGGCCCTCAGGAGACTAAATGGGAGGTATGACAGTTTGATGCTTTCCTTTCATGAGCCTGAAAGTAGAGGGTATCTAGACACTGATGTGCTTGTATGTTGGACCACATCAGATCATTAGAAAATCCAGGAGAACTTCTGTCTCTCTTTTGGTTAGTGAAGTGGGAAAACAAATAAATGTCCCTGAATGAGTTTTTCTTTTTAATGTGATGGTGATGAAATAAATATGAGAAATGCTTCTAGATTATTGAAATGGATATGCCACAAAAAATTAAAAGTAACTATTGATAATTTATATATATTGGTATTTTCAGCAACATGAATTTATTAAATGCCTTAAGGGAGACTGTATTTAAACTTCTTCTTGGAGGACTCATGTGCTATGGTTGATAGAACAGTAGTTTCCTGAAAATGTCATTGTCTTAACCCCTGGAACCTGAGATTATGTTGTGTTATATGGCAAGGAGGAATTAAGGTCGCAATAGAAACTAATCAGCTGACTTTACAATAAGGAAATTACCCTGGATTACTCGGATGGGCCCAATATAATCACATGGTTCTTTAAAGTGGGAGAGGGAGGTGGAAGAGGAGGTCAGAATCAGACAGATGGTAGCATAAGGAAGAGTTTGGCTGATTTGCTGGCTATGAAGATGGAGGAAGGGGCCATAAGCCAAGGAATGTGAACAGGCTCTAGAAAGTGGCAAACAGCAAAAAAATAGATTCTCCCCTAGAGCCTCCAGAAGGAATGCAGCCCTTCAGAAACCTTGATTTAGCCCTTTGGAGACCATTTTGGACTCCTCATCTCTAGAATTGGAAGATAATAAACGTGTGTTGTTTTAAGCTACTAAATTTGCAGTAATTTGTTATAGCCACGGCAGGAAACTAATCCATGTCCCATGACTTCTCTAAAAGGATTGGGACAGAAGATTGGCATTTCCTGGAAGACTATGCAGGAAAAATATGGAATTATATTCTTCTCTTAAATAGCCTCAAACATTCCTGGAGGAAACCAAGAAAGCTGGAAAAGCACATTTTCTGTAAAGATACATCTTTTCTATTCTACTCATAGATAGGCTTTGTCAATCTGTTGAGAAATTTATGCAGAGTAATAGGAGGAGAAGAAAATAGCACCAATTGTATCAGAATTTTGCATGGCCTTGGAAGAGCTAGAAGTTTGTGGCTAAAATTTAGCAAGTAATCAAAGGACTGACTGATGGATGATGTTGGAACAGATTAAGGGTTGGGATGATATGCTAGAAAATAACTTTGTCTATAATGCTTTATTTGGTTAGAAAAAAAAGATTAGGATTGTAGGTAATGTGCACACCCTGTCTATCTTCAATCTAGGTAGGGAATAGCCAAAGTGAATAGCAAAATTCTGAGTTTCTAAGGAATATGGCATATTCCATTATGAAACTACTTTTGCATTAATGCATGACTATATAGTATGTATATATAAATATATATGAATTTATATGAACATATATAAAAATATACATATACATCTAAATTCCTTGAAAAGATTCCCAAAGAATGTAAAGTACAACGAGTTATTATTTAGAATAACCAGCAGCTGAAACACACCCAGAAAGACAAGAATTTAGCTCAGAATAAAAATCTGTTGAAGACTGCTTTGTAAGCAGCCCCAAAGATCACCTATGGTAGTCAGCCAACTAGACTTCTTTTAACAATCACTTATCTTTTATTAAATTTTGATAGACAAATATCCTTTACTATTTGCTAAAATTCTGCATTGAACAGAAGTAGAAATAGTTCAAAAGCTCCTTTCTGTTGATGTTAGTCTATGTCACCTGTCATTATTCTCCTCCCACTTCCTCCCCTAATTACCAGAGCCCGTTATATGTGCTCAAGAGTGTTATATTTTGGTCATTAGTAGCTGCTTTATAATAACAATGGCAAAAGATAGCTACTAGTTCCATTATTTATTTATTTATTTTCACCACACAAGAAGATTTGAGGTGGCTTGCAAAAAATTCTTGCAATACAAGGTAAAAGGAAGATTAGAAAAATGAGGACATTAGGGCAAAAGAAAAATAAGCTGGGAGCGCAAAGTGTGCTCCATGAGGCTCTCAGCCCTTGACAGGAGTGGACCCAAATGTGGACCTGGCTTTCTAGCAACCAACTCAAAAGGGAGAAAATGATCAGTCCCATCAGTCACAGGTCAGGTGGTCAAAAATAGCACAATAATTCCTGGAACTTAGAACAGAGAGAAATTTCTCCCATGAACTCTGTAAAGAGCCCCCCTGCAGAATCAGTGAGCAGAGTCCGCAGTAGCCTCCTCTTGTAAGAAAAGGACAAATCCTCAGGGCTGTGTCTGGTCACATGCTCAGTCTCAGCCTGCCACATCACACACCAGCAGAATTCAGCAAAAACCCTCTCTAGACGATGAAAGGGATATATTCTAGGCTCTCTATGCATTGCTGGTTTAACCCAGGCATAGACTGAGTGAGTGTCTAGGGGAATGAATAGGTGAAAAGCCTCTATAAACACTTTCTTCTTAGCTGAGCCCTGCAGAAGTTAAGTGTGTGTGTGTGTGTGTGTGTGTGTGTGTGTGTGTGTGTGTGTGTGTGTGTGTGTGTGTGTCTTCTAGGAGCTTTAGTGAAAGGGTGAACATTGATGGCATTTGCAGAGAGCTTCAGCGTCTGGGAAAGAGCTTCAGACTCCCTTTTTGCGTTTGGAACTCTACAAGGAGCACCCATCATACTGAGCAGAGGTACCGAAAGGAAGGAAGGAAGGAAGGAAGGAAGGAAGGAAGGAAGGAAGGAGGGAAGGAAGGAAAAAAGGAAGGAAGGGAGTGAGGAAAGGAAGAAAGGAAGGGAGGGAGGGAGGGAGGGAGGGAGGGAAGGAAGGAGGGAGGGAGAGAGGGAGGAAGGAGGGAGGGAGGGAGGAAGGAGGGAGGGAGGGGAGGAGGGAAGGAAGGAAGGAAGGAAGGAGGGAAGGAAGGAAGGAAGGAAGGAGGGAGGGAGGGAGGGAGGGAGGGAGGGAAGGAAGGAAGGAGAGAGGGAGGGAGGGAGGGAGGGAGGAAGGGAGGGAAGGAAGGAAGGAGAGAGGGAGGGAGGGAGGGAAGGAAGGAAGGAAGGAAGGAGGGAAGGAAGGAAGGAGGGAGGGATGGCAAGCAGAGTAGTGATGCTACTAGGTCTCAGGATTCCCCAGGGTGGGGGTGGGGCCCGCCCTCTCCCAACACATGTAGTTTACCTTTTTACCCTGTTGCCTTCAATGGTGTCCAGGTTGCGTGAGTCAGCAGATAGAGTCAATTCCCCTCTGCGTGCTGAGGGTCCTGAGGGGTGCCCTTTGAATTCAGATGGTCGGGGCCCCTAAGCCATCCATGAGTAGCAGAGGTCTTCCTGTCAGGCTCCCTCCCATATGCAGGACTCTTCTGAGGCCTGTGGTGTTCAACTGATGTCCTAACACATTGTAAACAAAGGTCACTAATGCCGCCCTCCTGCAGCCCAGCCTCCTGCCTCTCAAAAGCTCCTGAGGCCTCAGTGGGGCTTGGGAACCTTTCCAGGCCTCAGCAGCAGGCCGCTCACATTTGCCCGGCAGCATTGTCCTAGTACACTTTGGGCAGAAGGGGAAATAATGAACATGTGTCTTTCCAAGAACACTCCATTCTCCACACTACAGTCACTGTGATCTTTCTAGATCATACATCTCACTATGTCACCCTGGTGAAAACCCGCTCAGAGCTTCCCATGCCCTTCACATTAAGCTGCAGCTTTGTCGTATGGTTAACAAGACACTTGGCTGATCTCTACAACCCTCCCCTCACTTTTCTCCTCCTTCCCTCCCCTCCCCACCGCTGCTCTCAGGAGGCCACATTCTTCAGGTCCTCAAACTTCTTACATTCTCTTCCTCCTCCAGGCCCAGGCACATGCCATTCCTTCTTGACAAACTAATTTTACCCTTTACCCATTAGGTTGGGCTGTGCCTACTTACACAGGGTGGGGCAAAAGTGGGTCTACAGTTGTTCGTATAGAAAATAATACAATAATTAATAAATAATAATACAAGAATAAACTGTTGCGTATACTCACCACTGTAAACCTACTTTTGCCCCACCCTGTATTTCAGGTTTTAGCCCGGAAAGAAATCCCTGAGGGGACTGGTCCCGGAGGTGCCTCTGCTGGGTGCCGCACAGCACCCTTTGCTTTCCCAGTTGGAGCACTGTGCTAGCTGCGGAGACAAACCCCAACATGTCAGTGGCTTAATGCAACAGAATTTTATTTCTCTCTCATTAACCATCCAGTGCAGGTGCTGTGGCTGTTAGGCTGTTCTCCCCAGGCTGATCAGGCCCCGAGCTCTTTCTGCATTGTAGCTCTGCCATTGTCTAGGGCCTTCCGTCCTCGTCCTCAGCATCCACCAGGCAGGAGGGGGACAGTGGCTGAAAGGCCTATCTGTCCCTTATTGTCCTGACATGGAGGCATCCTTTGTCCCTTCTGCTTGCATCCATTGGCATGAACATGGTGCTGCCTACTTGCCAAGGGCAGCTGCTATCCAGTGACAGTGTTATACAATGGAAGAAAGACCATACATTTTCATGGGCACACAAGCTCCAGAAGTGCCTTATTTTAATTGCTTATGACTCGACTAGACTCTGAGTTCACTGAGGGACAAGAAGGTGATAGCGTTGCTCGCTGTTAATCCCTTTGCCAGCTCTGTGCCTGGCCCTGGGGAGACAGAATACTCAGTGCTGGCCAGCAGAGAGAGTGGGTCCCATAGACTAGTGTCTTCTTGAAGCTCCTCCCCACACAGTATGAGTGCTGCTGGGAAGGAGCCAGCAAGCCACAGGTCTTCCCTGCTGCTGCTGGCAGGCGTGCACCTGGAAAAGCGTCACTTCCCGCTCAGAAAGGCATTTACTGTGAACAGAGAGGTTCTGTAATTACAGGTGCCCATACAGGCACAAACTTCCTTTTGGATGATGAGGCCTTCTGATTAAAGAACTTGTGTTTGGTATTTTATTGGGCAGAGAAATGTGCTCCTGTTAGAATTGGCATTGCAGCTCCTCAGCACATCTGGCACCTGCCTCTGAGTCCAAGGAAGTGGGTGGTGAATGCATTTCCCCCTCTTTATAACCAGCTACATCTTTAAAGTGTCTCTTCACAAGCTGGTTTTTTGTGTGGATGTTGGTATGAACATATAGTAGTAAGAAGGCAATCATGGATCAGATTATCTGGTAGAAAAAAAGAAATGAATAGACATGATGTCTAATTGACTTATGGAATTGGGGAAATGTAATTCATGATCTGAAGCAGCATGGTTTTATAATAGCTCTGAAAATCATCAGGTAGGATAATAGTGCTTTGACTTGTGGTATTGGGGCCTTCTGCTTTACAATTTGAGGCCCCCAAAACGATCTGAGGTAATGAATGACACAAATGAAAACATTAGAGTATCCCCTCCACACAGTCCTATGTTGGGAGGAAGGCTATACTCCTGTCCTGTCTCCAAGCCCCCCCAATTTTAGTTATATTTTATTTTCTTTCAAGTGAGAGGAAGGGAGATAGTGGGACAGACTCCCGTATGTGTCCTGACCAGAATTCACCTGGCAACCCCTGTCTTGGGCCAATGCTTGTAACCAAGCTATTTTTAGTGTCTGTGGCCGATGCTCAGACCAACTGATCTATTCTCAGCACCCAGGTTGGTGCTTGAACTAGTTGAGCCACTGACTGCGAGGGGGGAAGAGAGAGAGAAGGGGAGGGAAAGGGGAAGAGAAGCCAATGGTTACTCCTCCTGTGTGCCTTGATTGGGAATTACACCTGGGACATCCATATGCTGGGCTGATGCTCTATCCACTGAGCAACTGGGCAGTGGTAATTCCAAGAATCCAGGGGTTCTTGCCTTTGGTGTCATTGCAGGAAACAGGGAGAACGGGGTTCTAGGCAATCTCCCATCTGCTGCAGGGGCATGGTGAAGACCGAGGTGCAAGTTGCCATCTCTGGTCTTGCTGGTTTTCTTGAGGTTTAAGGAAAGAAAGAAGCCTCCCTTCTGTCTTTTCAGTGGTTCACTAGCCACGGGCACTGCAGGCCAAGCAGAAGGTAGGCAGGTTACAGTTCTCTAGTGAGATTATTGTGTTCCTGCAAGTGAAATTTCCATCTCTAATAGGACCAGGGCAGGGCATAATGGCCTTGTTTGGTGCCCACTGTGCTATAGTTCAAGAGCCAGGCCCTGGGCCTGGTTTTATGCACCCTCAGGGTTAAGCTGATGGTAACCTCACTGCCCTAGCCCACAGCTTTCCTTATGGTCATTCCAGGCCTTCACAGGTGCCTATGACTTTGAACCACAAAGATATTTATGTTTTTTTTCCACTAGGAAGATCCAGGATGTTCCACCCCTTTCCCAGGGACCACCCTTCCTTGAACAACGGGTTCTTACATGCCTTACTACAAATAATAATCATAAACACTTATGAGTGCTTACTGTAGATAGATGTTGTTTTAAATCTTTTATATGGATTAACTCATTTAATCTTCACACACATTCTATAAAGTAGGTTTTAATATCATTCTCACTTTATGCAGGAGGTAATTAAGGCACAGAGAAAGTAATTGACCCAAATTACACAGTGTCCAGTTTGAGCCAGCACTCTGCACTGGGGCTCAGCCTGCTCAATGCTGCTTCATTTAGATAGGAGTCGAGTCTTCTCAGAATACAGATGGGCTTCAAGGCCACTTGACTTTACTGCTATCATTAAAAATGTCAACAATGAGGAAGCAAGATGGCGACGGAGTAGGCGGACGTACCAACTTCCAACTCCCAGAAGCAAAGTGGTTTATAACTCAATTTAAAGAACCATCATCTGGATAAACCAACTATGAACTAAACTAAGTGAACTCTTCAACCAAGGAACACAGAAGAAGCCACATTGAGACTGGTAGGAATAGCGAAAACGTGAAGAGGGCTGCCCAGCTCCCCGGAGCAAACAGCAGCCCAGAGAGACCCGTGGGGCGGGAGGAAAGTTTGGCGGAGAGGGAGGGACCTGGGTCCCAGGAACCAAGGCCCAGCCTGCAGTCCTAGAGCCTAGAAGAGGTGTTTGGACAGTTTTGAGCTGTGAAACAAGTGAGGGAGCTCCCAGGCCTACAGTGTGGAGTATTAGGTCCCTTCCTACTCTGCTGAGGGCTGCTTAAGGGTTTGGGGCGACAGGACGCTGAAAGGCGGTTCTATTGGCGTGGGCAGAGGCCAAGCCGGTGGAAGATCGGTCTAGCCCAGAGGGTCGGAGGGGACGCGCGAAAGCGGTCCGGAAGCTGTGGGCCCGCCTTTAATCCCACTTACAGGGACAAAGCGGGAGGCCAGGAACGGGCAGGCCCTACGCAAGCTGGCCCTGACCGCGGGGACCGGGCTAGGACCAGGGACGGGTGGGGGCTCGCGGCTGAGCTGACGCTACCAGCCCCCCACCCCCTGGGCCGAAGAAACCGCGGTTGGCCAGTATACGTGCACGAGCGGGCTCCGAGCGCGGGAACGGGCTAGACCCCGAGACAAGTGGAAGCTCGCAACTGAGCTCACGCTACTATCCCCACCCGGCCAGAGAAACCGCGGATTGCATTCATACGTGCACGAGCGGGCTCCGAACGCGGGGGGGGGGGGGTAGAGTCCGGGACGAGCGGAAGTACACAGCTGAGCGGAAGCCAGCAAACACGCCCCCCCCAATAAACCCTGGTTTCCGACCCTGCGCAGAAGGGCCCTGGCCTCAAGGGCGGGGCTAAAGCTCCTGACGGGCAAAAGCTTACAGCTGAGAGCATGTCAAAAGCCCCGCCTAACCCACGGAACTGTAGCGAGCAGGTTCCGACTGCTGGTTCTGGGTGGAAGTCCGGAAATAGGCTGGGTCCGCAGCTGAGCAAAGGTGCTCACCTCTACCCTTGGTGCTAAGTCTTGTGGCTTCAGTGACAGCCCCTCCCACGGAGGAGAGGCAGAAATCATGGCAAAAGCCACAGTGGGCCGGCGCTGGCAACGCTCATACCCAACCACCCTAGGCACCGGCAGAGGGGGTGGGAGGCCTGCAGACAGACCACACCTAGAGAACACAAAGGCATCACCTACAGGACTCCAGTGGCCACAACTTGCTTATACACAGAGAAAATGGGCAGGCAGAGGAATGCAAACCAAATGAATCAAGAGAAATCCCCAGAGAAGGAACTGAATGAACCAGATATAACCAAATTACCAGAAGCAGAATTTAGAATAATGATAGTTAGGATGTTCAAAGAAATTAGAGCAACAATGGATAGTCATTATGAACACCTAAATAAAGAGATAACAAGTATAAAAAATGAAATTGAAATAATAAAAAAGAATCAGACAGAAATGACAAATACAGTATCAGAACTGAAGACCACAATGGAAGGAATTAAAAGCAGGATGGATGACGCTGAGGATCGAATAAGCGAGTTAGAGGACACAATAAACAAAGGCACAGAAGCAGAGAAGAAAAAGGAAAAGAGACTTTAAAAATGTGAGGAAACACTAAGGGAGCTTTGTGACAACATGAAGAGAAACAACATTCGCATCATAGGGGTGCCTGAAGAAGAGGAGAGAGGACAGGAAATGGAAACTTTGTTCAATCAAATCATAGCAGAAAACTTTCCTAAATTAAGGCTGGGAAACACTCCACACATTCAAGAAGCACACAGAACTCCATTAAAGAGAAACCCAAAAAGATCTACATCAAGACACATCATAGTTAAAATACCAAAGCTAATGGATAAAGAAAAAATTTTAAAAGCTGCTAGAGAAAAAAAGGCTATCACCTACATAGGAGCCCCCATAAGGATGACATCGGACTTCTCAACAGAAACACTTGAGGCCAGAAGGGAATGGCAAGATATAATCAAAGTAATGCAGAACAAGAACCTACAACCAAGACTACTTTATCCAGCAAGGCTAATGTTTAAAATTGAAGGAGAAATAAAGAGCTTCCCAGAAAAAGAAAGCCTCAAGGAATTCATAAAAACCAAACCAATTCTGCAAGAGATACTAAGGGGCCTCTTGTGAACAGTTTAAAATTTTATTTTATTTTATTTTATTCATTTTAGAGAGGAGACACAGAGTGAGAGAGAGAGAGAGAAAGAGAGAAAGGGGGGAGGAGCTGGAAGCATCAACTCCCATATGTGCCTTGACCAGACCAGTGCAGGGTTTTGAACTGGCGACCTCAGTGTTCCCAGGTCGACGCTTTATCCACTGCGCCACCACAGGTCAGGCGCTCTTGTGAACAGTTTAAAGGGAAAAATGAATAGAGCAAAAGAAGAATACAGCTTTAAAGAATAAAATGGCAATAAACAACTACATATCAATAATAACCTTAAATGTAAATGGATTAAATGATCCAATCAAAAGACATAGGGTAGCTGCATGGATAAAGAAACAGGACCCATACATATGCTGTCTACAAGAGACACACCTTAAAACAGAAGATGCTCATAGACTGAAGGTAAAAGGATGGAAAAAAATATTTCATGCAAATGGAAATAAAAAAAAGCAGGGGTAGCAATACTTATATCAGACAAAATAGACTTTAAAACAAAGGCTGTAGTAAGAGATAAAGGAGGACACTACATAATGATAAAGGGAACAATTCAACAGGAAGATATAACTATTGTAAATATCTATGCACCAAATATAGGAGCCCCGACATACATAAAGCAGACTTTGATGGATATAAAGGGCGAGATTAACAGCAATACTATCATAGTAGGGGATTTCAATACCCCTCTAACAACACTGGATAGATCCTCAAGAAAGAAAATTAATAATGAAACAGGAGACTTAAAGGAGACACTAGATCAACTTGATTTAATAGATATCTTCAGAACTTTTCACCCTAAAGCAGTAGAATATACATTCTTCTCAAGCACTCATGGTACATTTTCTAGGATAGACCACACGTTAGGACACAAAAATGGTCTCAATAAATTTAAGAAGATTGAAATTATATCAAGCATTTTCTCTGATCACAATGCCATGAAACTAGAAATTAACCACAAAAGAAAAACTGAAAAATACTCAAACACTTGGAAACTAAATAGCATGTTATTAAATAATGAATGGATTAACAATGAGATCAAAGAAGAAATAAAAAAGTTTCTAGAAACAAATGATAATGAGCATACATCAACTGAAAATTTATGGGACACAGCAAAAGCAGTTCTGAGAGGGAAGTTTATTGCACTACAGGCATATCATAAGAAGCTAGAAAAAACTCAAATAAGCAACCTGACCCTGCATCTAAAAGAACTAGAAAAACAACAACAAATAAAACCCAAGACAAGTAGAAGGTAGGAAATAATAAAGGTCAGAGCAGAAATAAATGACATAGAGGCTAAGGAAACAATACAGAGGATCAATGAAACCAGAAGCTGGTTCTTTGAAAAGGTAAACAAGATTGATGAACCTTTAACTAGACTCACCAAGAAAAAAAGAGAGAGAACTCAAATAAATAAAATTAGAAAGGACAGTGGAGAAATAACAACTGACACAACAGAAATACAAAGCATTGTAAGAAAATACTATGAAGAACTATATGCCAAAATATTAGACAATCTTGGTGAAATGGACAAATTTCTTGAATCATATAACCTTCCAAAAATCAATCTGGAAGAATCAGAACACCTAAACAAACCAATTACAACAAATGAGATTGAAACAGTTATCAAAAAACTCCCAGAAAAGAAAAGTCCTGGGCCTGATGGCTTCACAAGTGAATTCTATCAAAAATTCAAAGAAGAACGAACTCCTATCCTTCTCAAGCTATTTCAAAAAATTCAAGAGGAAGGAAGACTTCCAAACTCCTTTTATGAGGCAAGCATAATTCTGATCCCAAAACCGGGCAAAGACAACACAAAGAAAGAAAATTATAGGCCTATATCCCTGATGAATTTAGACGCTAAAATTCTCAACAAAATATTAGCCAACCGGATCCAGCAATATATGAAAAAAATCATACACCACGATCAAGTGGGATTTATTCTGGAGAGGCAAGGCTGGTTCAATATTTGCAAATCAATCAATGTGATTCATCACATAAACAAAAGGAAGGACAAAAATAACATGATAATTTCAATAGATGCAGAAAAGGCATTTGATAAAATCCAGCACCCATTCATGCTCAAAACTCTCAGTAAAGTGGGAATACAGGGATCATTCCTTAACATGATAAAGGCCATCTACGATAAAGCGACAGCAAACATCATACTAAATGGACAAAGATTAAAAGCAATCCCCTTAAGATCAGGAACCAGGCAGGGTTGCCCACTTTCACCACTCTTATTCAACATAGTTCTGGAAGTCCTAGCTACAGCAATCAGACAAGAAGAAAAAATAAAAGGCATCCAAATTGGAAAAGAAGAAGTAAAACTGTCACTATTTGCAGATGATATGATATTGTATATTGAAAACCCTAAAGTCTCAGTCAAAAAACTACTGGACCTTATAAATGAATTCAGCAAGGTAGCAGGATATAAAATTAATACTCAGAAATCAGAGGTATTTCTATACACCAACAATGAAATATCAGCAAAAGAAATTAAGGAAACAATCCCCTTCACTATTGCAGCCAAAAAAATAAAGTACCTAGGAGTAAATTTAACCAAGGAGGTTAAGGACCTGTACTCGGAAAATTATAGAACATTGATAAAAGAAATCAAGGAAGATACAAACAAGTGGAAGCACATACCGTGCTCATGGCTAGGAAGAATAAACATCATTAAAATGTCTATATTACCCAAAGCAATTTATAAATTCAATGCAATACCAATTAAAATACCAATGACATACTTCAAAGATATAGAACACATATTCCAAAAATTTATATGGAACCAAAAAAGAACACGAATAGCCTCAGCAATCTTAAAAAGAAAAAATAAAGCAGGAGGTATCACTCTTCCAGATATCAAGGTTTACTATAAGGCCATTATACTCAAGACAGCCTGGTACTGGCATAAGAACAGGCACATAGATCAATGGAACAGAACAGAGGACCCAGAAATAAACCCACAGCTTTATGGACAACTGATATTTGACAAAGGAGGAAAGAACATACAATGGAGTAAAGACAGCCTCTTTAACAAATGGTGTTGGGAAAATTGGACATCTACCTGCAAAAAAATGAAACTAGACCATCAACTTACACCATTCACAAAAACAAACTCAAAATGGATAAAAGACTTAAATGTAAGCCGTGAAACCATAAGCATCTTAGAAGAAAACATAGGCAGCAAGCTCTCCGACATCTGTAGCAGCAGTATATTTGCCGATTTATCTCCACGGGCAACTGAAATAAAAGGCAAGATAAACAAATGGGACTATATCAAACTAAAAAGTTTTTGCACAGCTAAAGACAATAGGAACAGAATAAAAAGACAAACTACACAATGGGAGAACATATTCGACAGCACATCTGATAAGGGGTTAATAACTAAAATTTATAAAGAACTTATAAAACTCAACACCAGGAAGACAAACAACCCAATCAAAAAATGGGCAAAAGAAATGAATAGAAATTTCTCCAAAGAGGACATACAGATGGCCAATAGGCATATGAAAAAATGCTCAACATCACTAATCATTAGAGAAATGCAAATTAAAACCACAATGAGATATCACCTCATACCAGTCAGAATGGCACTTATCAGCAAAACAACACAGAATAAGTGCTGGCGAGGATGTGGAGAAAAGGGAACCCTTCTGCACTGCTGGTGGGAATGCAGACTGGTGCAGCCACTGTGGAAAACAGTTTGGAGATTCCTCAGAAAATTAAAAATCGAACTGCCTTTTGACCCAGCTATCCCACTTTTAGGAATATACCCTAAGAACACCATAGCACTGTTCGAAAAGAAGAAATGCGCCCCCATGTTCCTGGCAGCATTGTTCACAATAGCGAAGATCTGGAACCAGCCCAAGTGTCCGTCAGAAGACGAGTGGATTAAAAAGCTATGGTACATATATACTATGGAAAACTACTCAGCCATAAGAAACGATGACATCGGATCATTTATAACAAAATGGATGTACCTTGATAACATTATACGGAGTGAAATAAGTAAATCAGAAAAAAAGAAAAACTGAGAACAGCATGATTTCATACATAGGTGGGACATAAAAGTGAGAATATGAGACATGGACAAGAGAGTGGTGGTTATGGGATGGGGGGAGGGAGGGAAGAGTGGGATAGGGAGGAGGGGAGGGACACAGGGAAAACCAGATTGAAGGTGACAGAGGACAATTTGACTTTTGGTGATGGGTATGCAACACAATTGAATGATAAGATAACCTGGAGATATTTTCATTGTACATATGTACCCTGATTTATTGGTGTCACCCCATTAGAATTAATAATAATAAAAAATATATATATATATAATAAAAAAGCGCTGGTACATATATACTATGGAATACTACTCAGCCATAAGAAATGATGACATCGGATCATTTACAACAAAATGGATGGACCTTGATAACATTATTCGGAGTTAAATAAGTAAATTAGAAAAAAAAACTGAGAACAGCATGATTTCATACATAGGTGGGACATAAAAGTGAGACTATGAGACATGGACAAGAGTGTGGTGGTTACGGGGTGGGGGGAGGGAGAGGAGGGTAAGATAGGGAGGAGGGGAGGGGCACAGGGAAAACCAGATAGAAGGTGACAGAGGACAATTTGACTTTGGGTGACGGGTATGCAACACAATTGAATGATAAGATAATCTGGAGATGTTTTCATTGTACATATGTACCCTGATTTATTGGTGTCACCCCATTAAAATTAATAATAATTAAAAAAGCACAAAAAAAACTGGTGAAGACTGAATAAAGTCTGTAGTCTAACAGTAAAAAAAATAAAAGAATTCTACAGTTCAAAAAAAAAAAAAAAAAGAATAAACCACTGCCTGACCGGTGGTAGCACAATGGATAGAGCGTCGGCTTATGATGGTGAGGCCCCTGGTTCGAAACCCCAAGGTTGGCAGCTTGAGCACGGGCTCATTAGCCTAAGTTTAAGGTCACCGCCTTGAGCATGGGATCGCTGACATGAGCCCAAGGTCGCTGGCTTGAGCAAGGGGTCACTGGCTCGGCTGGAGCCCCCCGGGTCAAGGCACATGTGAGAAGCAATCAATAAGCAGCTAAAGTGCTGCAACTACAAGCTGATGCTTCTCATCTCTCTCTTTCCTCTCTCTGTCCATCTCTCTCAGTAAACAAACAAACAAACAAACAAACAAAAAATACCCCAGTAATTAAAAATAATGACATGAAGAAGAAACGACACATTGAAGTGGCTCTAGAGCAGGGGTCGGGAACCTTTTTGGCTGAGAGAGCCATGAACGCCACATATTATAAAATGTAATCCCGAGAGAGCCATACAATATGTTTAACACTAAATACAAGTAAATGTGTGCATTTTATGTAAGACCAACACTTTTAAAGTACAATAAGTCTCTGAATTCTTTTTAATAACGTTGTTATGCTGTTGCTAACCAATGATGAATAAAGTACTTCTTACCATTAAAAAAAAAAAAATGTCAACAATGGAAAAGTTCAAAAAATATGGAGTAAATCCCTCCAATCCCCACTTAATTATCCCTCATCAGAGGTGACCACGGATAACAGTCTGGTATACACCCTTTCAACCTTTCTCTAGCCTTTACAAACATACCCATGTGTTTCTACGAAACCAGAATCATTTCTACTAAGTAAAGTGTGGGATAGCTGGCAGTATCTTTGGCAAGAAAGTTCAGTCTCTCTGAACTGAGTACCCTGCTGTGTTTATAATTCAGGGAGGTTTTGCTGACCACCTTTGTGATGGTAGCAACCCTGCTATAGTCTAAAGTTTTGTCCCTCAAAATTTATTTGTTGAAATCCTGACTTCCAAGGTGACGGTAATAAGAGGTGGGTCTTTGGGAAGTGATTAGGTCACAACGGAGCCCTCATGAATGGGGTTAGTGTGTTATAAAAGGGCTGAGAGCGGTGCCTCTCCTCCACCCCGTCTACTATGTGTGGGTACTGTAAGGTCAGTGGACAGTGGGGATGGTCACGTGAGGAACTCAGACCCGGGACTTTTGGCTAGGGCCACCCATAACTAAGCACACCAAAAGAAACTTCCCAGAGGTCCTTGGGAAAAGAGCGACCGTCTGTCAGCCAGTGAGATTTCACCACATCATAATTGCTTGCCCACCCTACAGGACCCCTTTAAATACCTCTTACTTGGTTAAATTTGGGCGACTTCCCTAGCCTCTGTCCCCAGGGCTAGGGGACCTCGTCGGGTGGGATGTGCAGTACTTAATAAAGCCTTTGCTATTCCACACTTTGTGCCCCCCTTCTTCTTTCTCGGTAGGGAAAAATACCTTACATTTTGTGCTGAAAACCCAGGGAGGAGTTAGAAGCCTGCTAGGGCTACTCCTCTCCCCGTCCCCTCCAAGAAAGAAGCAGGATCTCAGGACCTCCAACCATCCACCCACTTCAGTGCGTCGTGCGGTAAGTTCCCTGCTTCCAAACTTCCCTCAATTCTTTCCTCTGAGACTCCCTGTCCGAAACCGAAACCGTAGCTACATCAGAAAAGTCTTTTCCATCTGAGTGCGTGTGTGCCCTGGAGACGTCCGAGCACATCCACTTTCCCTATCTGCCCATGGCCAGAGCTTGAGTTTTAGGACGCCAATTCTCAACTCTGACCACTCCGAGAACTGAGGACAGCTGTGGGGGAACAGGAATCCCAAAACACTCTGGGAGTTGACATCCAAAATCTCTCCCTCCCTAAAGAAGAGGAAACTGTTCTTCTCCACTGTGGCCAGGCCACAGAACCCGCTGGATAATCGGACCAGGTAGCCTCCTGAAGGGATTTTCGGTTTTAATACCCTCACCAATTTAACTATAGCCAAAAAAAGCTGGGAGCTGATTGGAGATCCCTTAAATACAGGGCTAATTATTCACGCGCCTATCCTTAATCTCTGTGCCACCTGTTCTACTGTGCAGGCCATTTTTGGCCGGAGAAAATCTCATTTAAAACCTCCGCTCCTAATTTTTTCTGCTCCTCAGACTTCCAACTCTCTTCCGTTCAGAGAGCCCCCTCCCCTCCCTTCGCTAAATCCTGTTTCTCATTCACCTGCAAATACTAGTCTCACTTTCTCTTCCCCTGCTGGCCAGGGGCCCCTCCCTTCTCCACTGCATTCTTAAACACCTCCTCTGTCAGTCCATTCTCTGCCTATTATTGGCTATTATACTGGTTTGCAGGACACCCAACCCAATCTGCTTGCAGGAAGTTCTGACCCTGTCCTTCCTCTGGCTCCAGTGTTTCCGGCTGGATTTGGGTGCCAGGCTCCCTAGGAGCCTTCCTCCTCCTCTTATTCTCAACCCCAGACCCCTATTCAGGACCTGTGAACATGGCATTTAAAGTTTTCAATAGTCACGGCTAGTAGGAACAGGCCAAGGCTATTCACCAGGCCCGCATGCAGCAGAAGGTAATACTCCAAACCCAGGCTCTTGTGGCAACCCTGAGGCCAGCAGAGCAACAGGGGCAAGGCACAGGAAGTGACCAGCCCAAGTCTGCACCGCAAAGAGGAATCCCACCAGCAACTTCCTTTAAGTGTGGCAAGCAGGACCACTGTGCCTGCGGCTGCCCACTGAGCCCTGCCCTAACTGCAAGCAGCCCGGTCACTGGCAGAGCAATTGCCCCTTTGGGCAGCAGGCTCATTCTCAACATATCTATGTGGAGGATGACGCAGCCATGTGGGCACATCGCTCAAACTCCTAGGACACGGCGTGGACTTGGAGGACCCAGGGTATGCTGCCACTAGTGGGTAAGTCCATCTCATTTGTGTGGACACGGGAGCTGCCTTCTCTGTTTTGCCATCACTCTCTGGACCTCTAGTTCCCTCACAGGTCTCGGTTATGGGAATGGATGGGACCCTTCTTTTCCCCTTCGCACTCCACCCCTGACATGCAGTTTAAACGGAATCCCATTTTTGCCCTCCTTCTTAGTTATGCCTTCGTGCCCTGTACCCCTTTGGGGTCGAGACATTCTACACAGTCTCAGAGCCACTATCCAGCTGACAGCATCTTCCCACTTACTCCTGCCATTCCTCACTACCAAGGGCTCCCCCATAATCAATACTACCCTCATTTCTAACCATGTCTATCGCCTCAAGCTTGCTCCCATGCAGGATCGCTGGCAGTCAGAACCACTGGGCCCTACTCGTCTGCGGTTCAATGAAAGGTTGGGCCCTGCAGACCCTCCTGTTGCTCCTGTCCCTCCCACCAGGAACCTGCCGCCAGAGTGAGCTGAAGCAGGGAGCAAAGCTTTCAGTAAGACTGGTCGGATGAAAGAAGCTTCAATCTCCTCAACCATCTGCAAAAAAATGAAGCAAGAATCTCTCCTCCTACAACCCGCTTATATCCTGATGGCAGCCACCCATTCTTACCTAGGCTGCCCCTATCCTAACTCTTCTAATTATCAGCGTATAACTCATATTTGATTCTCTCTTTTTAAATTCTTACAGAACCGCATCCACGAAGTTTCTCAACTCACAGCCAAACAGATGTTCCTCCTGACACCCCTCAAAGCCACCACCTTACGACCTCCCCTCCCCATGATGCCCCTAACCAGCAGGAAATAGCCAGACGAATAAACTGCTCTCCTCACAAAAAAGGTCAGAATGTAAGATCAATGGACAATGGGGAAGGTCACGTGAGGAACTCAGACCCACAACCAAGTGCGCCAAAAGAAACTTCCCAGAGGTCCTTGGGAAAAGAGCGACTGTCCGTCAGCCAGTGAGATTTCACCATGTCATAATTGCTCGCCCACCCTAGAGGACCCCTTTAAATACCACTCACTCGGTTTAATTTGCACGACTCCCTCGTAGGGCAGGATGTGCGGTACTTAATAAAGCCTTTGCTATTCCACACTTCGTGGCTTCCGGCCTCCCCTCCCCCGCCCCCTTCCTTCTTTCTCAGCGCACAAAACAGCTGTCTATGAACCAGAAAGCGAGTCCTCCCCAGACATGTAATGTGCCTGGGTTTTGGTCATGGACGTCGCAGCCTCCAGAACTATGAGGAGTAAATGTTTAAGCCACCAAGCTTGTGATATTGCTGGCAGCCCAGAAGGAACTAAGACTATGCCCATCCATCCACACTCTCTTTCAAGGCCCTGTGTGTTTCCTTGCTCCTACTGGATTGGCTTGGCTTTCAAATGGATATGAACACCAACAAATTCATTTCCTTTGACACCCTGGGGGTATGGCTAATTAGCATAGAAAGAGTCCTAATCTCAATTAACCCCTTGGGCTTGGTTAATAAGGAGGGGAAGATTAGAAGTAATTTAAAAATATTTTTCCACTGATTTGAGAGAGAGAGAGAAAGAGAGAGAAACAGAAGCATCAACTCATTGTTTCTCTTAGTTGTTCCATTTTGTTGTGTACTCACTGATTGCTTCTCATATATGACCTGACTGGGGATCAAACCTATGACCTCGGTATGCTGGGACAATGCTTTATCCACTGAGCCACCAGGCCAGGCCTAGAAGTAATCTTTGACTGATGAAATTCATGGTGGTTTGGATATGCAGGACAGGCTACATAATTTTCTGGGTTCAGTGAAAAATGAAAACATGGCTTCTTGTTCAAGAAGCAGGAAAAATGTTGTTAAAGATACTAAGACAAGTACCATATGATTTCACTTATATGTGAAATCTAATGAATAAAATAAACTAACAAATGAACAAAAATATATACTAAGACAATACTTTATTTATTCCGTGGTCTTTCTCTTGACCTGTGATTGCACTTTAGAAATTTCTTATTTGATTCCATACTCCCTCACAGGGACACATTCAGAGGAGTGCAAACCCTTACAGGCACCCATGGTGGGTGAGGGGTCCTCCTCTGTGACTGTTTGCTCACAGACTTCCAGGTTCCCTTCTTGCCAAGCTCTGGCGCAACACACTGTGTCCAGATTGAGAGCCAGGCATTGCTTCATCACCCACAGTGGGTGGGCAGCCCCCAAGAGTATTGCAGCTTCTGGCCTTGGAGGTACTAGGGACCCGACTGGGCTGAGAGAAAACCTTGTCCCTGATAAGTCACCAGCTGTGGCACTGCCAATTTGGGATAGAGACAGTCACTTCCATGTCTCACCCAGAAACAGTGCAGGGCACCTGAACAAGCCAGCCAGTCACCACACTCATGCCCCAGTCCCCAGTGGGAGTCAAGGGGAACATAAGTCTGGGGTGAAACAGGGAAAGGAAGGGGAGGCCAGGTGGGTCCAGGACATAAGGAGGTGAGGGAACAGACATTATGTATATTAAAATACCAGTACAGTTCTTGGCATATGGTAAGCATTCTGTATACAGAGTAGCTAATATCATTTTTGGCAGAAGAGAAACGATTGAGATCTGATTCGGTATTTTTCATTAGTTGCTCTCTTGCTCCCATTATACTGATATTAGTATTATAAATGGAGAACAGGAAATAGCCCTAAAATATCAGCAGCTTAAGATAAGATCTTTTTCTTCCTTATCCTACATGTCTCTGGTAGGTGGACTGGGTACCCTGCTGCATTTCATCATCATACTCACTGAGACCCAGACCCACAAACTTTGCTTTTGGCAGAGGGAGCGCTGGAGGGTCTCCTATCAGCAGCTAAATGCTTGGCCCGACTGTGACATGTATTATTTCTGCTTACAGTTCATTGGCCAGAACTGCAGGGGCCAGAAAGTGTAATCTTACCATGTGCTTAGAAGGTGGAGAGCCAGAATATTCAGTGAGCAGCATTAATGACGCTACCACTTATTGAGTACCTCTGCTATGGACTGAATGTTTGTGTCCCCTCTCTGTCCCAGTAGAGCCTAAGCTCTATGTTGATCAGGCGTCCCTGATTCGACTTCCCCGTGCAGTGGAACACTCCTGCTTAACAGCAGGCTGGCAGCCTCTTCGAGACTACTCTTGAGGAGGTTATGAGGATGCTGCTACTCAGTGCTAACACTAACTGCCACCGAAGGAAAGACACAACCGACACACAAGTTAGTTGCAAGAATCACACAGGCAACTTATTACTCACAAATCCTTTTGGCGTGCCTGGGTACAGCTTAAGGGGCCCTGTGGACGTGCTCCTCTCGGCTGTCTTTGGACAGAGCTCAGAGCAGCATGGAGACAGTCCACGTTCACGTTGGAACCTGGGCAACTACTGCAGCAGGGGACCCCTCAGCTATAGTACCTTTCCTGGCCAACACCTTCTAACAGGTGTCAATCTACAGAATTATCACCTTAAACCACCTTTTGGGGAGTTCTCAAGGGAGCCCTTTTTGTGATAATCTACTGAAATGTTACTTCTTGTTTATGTTAACTTACAGAGTTATGACATCAAGCCACTTCTTATCTATGTATAACTTCACACACACACTAACTGGGCCCTGCTCGAAAGTCAGAGTCTGTTTATCATATTTATACACACTATATTAATTCCTATCCAGGCGGCATAACTTTATTTAATTTCCTTAATTTATTTTAATATTATATCTTAATTACTTTTATCTATCTTCCATATTTTTCTATATTTCTATATATTTAATTACTATAACATTATATTACTACAACACCCCCACCCTCACCCAACTCATATGTAGAAACCTAATGTTCAAGGTGATGGTGTTTGGAGGTGGGGCTTTGTGAGGTAATTAGGTTGTTAGGTATTAGGGTAGAACCCTCATGAATAGGACTAGTGCCCTTATAAAAAACACCCCTGAGAGCTTTCTTCCCCCTTTGTCTTGTGAGGACAGTAAGAAAATAGGCTATGAATCAGGAAGTGGGTTCTCATCAGACACTGAATCAGCTGGTCCCTTGATCTTAGATTTCTCAAACTCCAGAGCTAAATGTTTCTTGTGAGAAATAAATGTTTGCTGCTTAAGCCACTCAGTCTATAGTATGTCACAGCATGCTGAACTGACTAAGATAGCCTCTTACGTGCCAGGCACTGTGCCATGTACTTTACACACAGAACCACAGAGTCCACATGAGTCCTTGAACTTACTGCACATCAGAGAAGGGTTTTACTTTTGTATAGGTTCTTGTGCTCTGCCTGCCAGTAGAATCAAGCATGTGCTCTGTAAGACACTGCATCAAAGCAGGCCACTGCTCTCCTCACTGCGCCCAGCTGTCCAATCTGAAGTAGGGCAGAGCATCTCTGCTGTGTGTAGCCCCAGGGGCTTACATCTCAAGGGTAACTTGTCTCCAGTTGTATTCTTTTCCCTGTGAGATGTCTCAGTGAAACCTAAAATGCTAGAAGCCTAAAGTCTAAGACCATTTGATTCCTGCTCACTGGATCTTAAGACTGTGGGAAAGGTTACTGGCTGCCTTTGAAATAGCTTTTGGGATTTTGATTTTCCTTTGGAGGTGAAATGGGAGAACTCCTTTGTGCTTGACAGAGCTCTTTAACAGGCATCCAGGTATTCACAGTAGACCTGGGAGGGAGGGAGCAATGTCAGGAGTGGCATGTGCTTTGCTCAAGGTGACTGAACCAGGCAGGTCCAGAGCCGGCACTAAGAAGGCAGGCACTGAGCCTTCAGACTGCACTTCCTTTCTCCCTCCTTGCACAAGCACACTCAACAGCCTCTTCTAATGGTGTGTTTTTAAATGCAGCTAAGGGAAGCTCCCAAGGGAAGTCTCTTTCTCTTAAAGTTTACCATGTTCCCCCACACATCATCATTCTGGCTTCTTAGAATGTAATACAATTGTGATCTGCTTTTCAGAAAAAGATTATTCTATTTAAGCATCAAATTTACAAAAGAATTAAATGAGGCACTGATTTGAAAAAGATTCACCACACGCTTTTGTTACAAAGAAAGGTACCTTGGAGGCATTTCAAATGATTTGATTTACAAACCCTTCAGGAAAATATAACATGGGAAGAGGAAGGTATAGATGAACGTGATTTATGTGGGCACAACACTTGCGCTGCTTCTAAACCACGTGCATATTTCTGCAGTTTGAACTATCTTCTTCTATCTGTTGTGATCGTTTGTTGTCGTGTCTATTACGGCCATTATAGCAGAGTCCCTTGCTGGCAGGGAGCACACCTCAATCATCCGTGTATCTCCAGGATCCAGGAGAGTTGTTGGCAGCTGGAGTCATGTCTTATTTTCTTTCTATCCTTGGCACCAGGTTCAGGGACTGGCATTCAGAGGCACTAAGAAAATGTTTGATGAATTGAAATAGCTAAATATAAGTTTCCCTCAATGGAAATAGGGTGGATTTTTGCACTTATAAAAATCCTCTCATTAGTATAGTTCATTAAAACAGTTACTTAATGTTCTTGGCCATAGGCCATCTGTAGAATGTTGGCTTCCCACTGATGAGTTCATTTACTGAATGCCTATCATGTGCCAGGCACTGAGGTAGTAACTGAGGATACAGTGAGCAAGGCGGGTAGGGTTTCTGCCTCATGAGGTGGTTATAGACAAAGCAGAGGAATAAGAAATGACAGTAGTGTGGTAAGAGCTGACAGGGTGGAGGGCAGGCGGCAGCAGAACTGATGTTTGTGCTGAGACATGAAGGACAAGGAGGAGTTAGTCAGACAATGCAGGGGTGGAGGGGAATGGGTTGTAAGGATAAGGAATGAAAGGAAACATGGCAGAGCTAGAGTCTAGGGAGGAAGGCCTAGAACAGGTAGAGAAGCTGTGGCTGAGGTTGGCTTGGGCAGGGTCCAAGAGGCCCTGATACCGGTGTGGAAGAGTCTGGTGTGGATCCCTAAGAGGGGAAGGGGAGTGTTGGGCAAACCAATGTGTTACAGGTGTGTTAGGTTTGCTCGTTTGCACTTTGCCCGATTGGTGCATGAGCACGGGCAGAGCCATGTGTGTATAGTCTATGGAAGGCTGTGTGTGGGTGATGCCCTCAGGGCAGCAGGTTGCAAATTGCGGATCACCTGCCTATTTGGGAGGGGCCCTTGTTTGCTATTGTTTGCCTGCAGAAGGGGTTAACCCCCACCCCCCAGCCCTGTTTGTCTGGAGAGTCCAGAGAGAGAGGGGGCAGCAGTTTTCCCTGCCTGCTTGCTCATCTGTGAGACTTTAATAAGCAGAATGGCCCACCATCCTCTGGCTCCACAGTTCCTTTAGCATCTGCCCAAAATCCAGCGCTAACCTGGCATGGCCATGGCCACTGGCCTTACAGGGAGCATGAAAAGTGGTTTTGGCGGCAGTGGAAGATGAATCGGAAAGACCAACATGAGGGTCAGTTTGGATTCTTATATCCACGGAAGCATTTTACTGTAGAAATAAATGAAGACCAACCAAATGTGAACAAGCGAAGCCTATTCGGTCTTTGTCATCAAGGGAGTCACTGCGTTTTGGTGGAGACTCTAGGGAGGCAGAGGAGTGGGAAAGCCTTACCGTGGTAAGAAGGAAAGGCTCCGGGTGTGCCCCGAGTGGGGGGTTGGCATGAGGAAGCTGTATGTGGACTAGCTGGAAGTGGGTCATTCTGTATGATTGGTTAAAGGAGCTTGTTTGGCTTGTTCTAGTTGGTCCAACTTCGGAAGCAGGGATAAAAATTAGGAAAGCTGTCAGTGATTCATCAAGCCCTGGTCATTTTAGGTTGATTGTTATAGAAGTTATTGTTTGTCTCCTGGACTGTTACTAGAGATAATAATCTGGCTTCCTATAAGTCTGACTTATAGCAGACTGGCTTCCTGGACTGGTTACTGTAGATAAGGGATTGGTCTCCTGGGCAGGTTACTACAAGTTGTGGGTCAGACTTCTATTTTTATATGTGGTCTGGCCATTGTCTGCACAGTCACTGTCTTATTATCATCAGGAAGAACTATTTACAGTTTAACAATCACTTTCATTGATGTATATTAAATTCTTCTAAACAATAACCCCTAATTATACAGTTAGCCAATTAAATGATCTTAAACACATCATACTACATTTAGAGATTTATTTAATATATTTGATTGATGTATTAAATACCTGATTGGGAAGACTTACAACCCTAACAGACATCTTCCTAAGCATTGAAGCATTTCTTGCAAACAAAATAAGTACGTTTTCAATGTTGCAAACTATCTTCTTTTTTGCAATTGAGGTGTGATTGATATATAACATTACTTTAATTTCAGATGTACAACATAATAATTTGATATTTGTATACATTGTAAAGCATATTTTCTTAAACATTTTCCAAACATTTGCCAATTTGATCAAATTTTTAGTACATCTTTAAAAACTTAAAAAAAACCCCAAATCTGAAGTAAATGACAGATTCACCAATATATCATATTAACCAATGCATTTTAAATTACAAAGATACAGAGTGTCCTGAAGTTTGCAAAACTTAATCTTTTAGTTAGCAGTATTAAATTACAGGTTTAAGGTAGTTTTTATTTTTAACCATCTCAGTTTGTAAAATCACTTACCCAAGTAAGAGGAGTGGATTTACCACTGCAGGCAGGCTGAGGTTACTTGATCAAAAACAAGACTACAAAACTGTTACAATTGAATTATATTGAGACTGGGACTTGGGTCTTGGCACAACATACCTTGTGGGTGAGTCTACCCATGCCACTGGGGGACACTCTGGGCCCTTTGTCAGAGTCAGGGTCTGTCTTCTATTGTTGGCCGCTGCCTTGCAAACCCACACTTTTCAACGGGATTTATTACAACTCAGTGCATTCCATTTCTCTTGGGAGTCTTTCACCATTGCTCATGATTTTCCTTAACTTCCTCCAACTCTGACCACCCATTGCAGTGGCTAATTTGCCACCACTTAATTGGATTAGGTTAATCTCTTTACCTTCTCATTGGATTCTGAATTCCTTACATGTTTTGCTTGACAACCTCTCTGGAGAGTCAGGTTTAGGAGGCTGTCATGGTCAGAGGCCTGGATGTGTGAATGGAGACAAATTCAAAGCTTCTTAGAGCAGAGCACAGGGAAGATTTAATGACTGATTAGATGTTGGGGAGAGGGTAGAAGGAGCAGAGATGCTGCTCAGGTTTCTGGCTTGAATAACTGGGTAGAAATATGTTTATGTAAAAATCACTGATCACTTATTGAAGATTAACTCCTTAGGTATGGCTGATTTAATTAGCTTAACATATAGTTTGTAAACAGGCAGATGCAGCATGCTAGAAGGGAGAATAAAGTGGTATAAAGAGACTCAGGACTGAGAGTCAGGAGACTGTATTGCTTTCCCAGCTCTGCCTCTGACTTCTGGCTGTCCAGGCTGGGCAGATCCTGTCTCCTCCCTGGGCCTACCTTCTCCTCTTATAAAGAAAACCACGCTAAATGTCTTAGTCCTATTAACTCTGAAGTGCATAAATATGCCAAAAGAGAGAGCTGGATTAGACAAAGATTCACAAGCTTTTTTGATAATTAGATGAACACTAGGGAACCTCTCTCCCAGAAAATGCATGAAACAACTACATAACCTTTCATGGGGTTTCTGTGTTACGCCCCCACCTTCAACACTCATGCATTAGGTGGTCTCCAAAGCCCTTTCATGCTCTTAATGTCTCTGATTTTTGATTCTGGGAACAAAGACATGCCCTCTTTGCATTTTAAGTCACCTTTTCTCTTCCAAAGGAACAAGGATAAAGCTGGTGCTTGCCTCTCCTAGCTTTGTGTTCTTTCTTCCCCCTTTGAATGACCCTGGCCATCTATTTAGAGTGGAGTCCCTTGGGCACAGGCTGTCTCTGTCTTGGTATTTGTTCCAGGGGCTAGAATGCAGTTGGATGCCTTACAATACCTAATTATAATAATACGGATTATGGTATAACACCATCTGTAAGCCTTGATAAGTTTAGCACAGTTACAATATTTTAAAAACCTGTACAAAACAGATGGACCACATTTAAGGGAGCACACAATGGAACTTGTGCTTTCATGTTACAATACAGGGTTAATTAAACATCCTTAGGAGTTTATCTCTAAGAATCCATGCTCACAGAATATCAGAATATATGCAAGGGTGGGCAAAAGTAGGTTTATGGTTGTTTTTATGAAAGAAGAAAAAGAATAAACTTGGCATTTTGCGTACTCACAACTGTAAATCTACTTTCTCCTGCCCTGTAGGTATATCAAGGATTATATATAAATATAATATGTTATATATATTCAAGAATTATTTGATTGATCACTAGACCTACCTTTATTCAAAATAGCAGCTTGATAGTCAGGGTTAGCTTTCTATATACCAGCAGAACCCTGATGAAAAGCTTTGGCTGAGAGAGTAATGTTCTCTGATTGGCTGAGGACTTACCCCATGAAGTACTGGTATTTTTTATTTTTCTTTAACCATCTTGGAGGGATATCTTTCCGAAACGTGCTTACTGCCTTCTTAAACAGATTATCTGAAACATAGCCCCACAATGAGCATTGATTATTATAGTGTATTATACGATATTCTTTAATAATCTTTAGGCCTAGGTAATCTTATTGCCTATTGAAGTATCTGTAGAATTGTTAGCCCCCGACAGCAGATTTTTAGTTTTATTGGAGTTATACAGGCACATAGTTCAAAGAGACAAGTTCATCGAGGGTTGTTAGGAAAAACAGCGCTGGTCAGGTAGCTCAGTTAAGAGCATTGTCCTGATATCCCCAGATCGTGGGGTCGATCCCAAGTCAGGGCACATGAAAGAATCAACCAATGAATGCATAAATAAGTGGAACAATGATTCAATGTTTCCCTGTCTGTCTTTCTCTTTCTCTCTCTCTCTCAAGTCATTAATAATTAAACCAACCAACCAACCAGTGGTCCCCTTGCTTCCATTTCTCCTTCCCCTCAGGGAATCACTTTTACATTTTTTAGCAGACTTAAAAAATTTCCTTTCTTATTAATAAGTAACATGGCTGTATTGCTACTTGTTTATTTTTCCTTATTCGGCTTTATCTATTGACTTCCCACTATGGGAGATGAGGACTTAACTCTTACCTTTCCCATCTGTATCATTATAGTTAAAGCAGTGTTTAGTATTTACATTATTATGACTCTATATGCTATTCAGAGCTTAGCCATGTAAAAAGCAATAATTATTTTTCCTTTCCTGAATAATTTTGTTTTCTCTCAAGTTCATAATCATCTTTTTTAATAATTTGCTTCAATATCCTGTGCATTTATTTCTGATTCAACCGATTGCCTAAATTAGTGCTTCTCAAACTATCTGTGATAAAGGATCAGCTTTTTAAAAATATCTCTGATCTGTTCCAGATAGATACTTTTATAAAATACAATAAAAATACATTTGTAGAGTAGTTCATGGCTAGCAGAAGTAGACCAATCATACTTCAGGTAGCACTGTTAGAGTTCCTGTTAATGTATCTACACACATTGAGTATTCTGTCAGTTTTGTCTTCCTGAAGAAGCCCCTGCAGCCTTCTGAGAGGTCACTGTGGGATGGTTGCATTCTGTATACCAGATATACAGCTGCTTTGTGGGTCTGGGTTTTCCTTATTCAGCCTCAGGTTTCTTTTTTGCCTACCTCTTATTCTGGTTCCCATGCCTTCCTCATTATTTATTCACTCCCTTGTTTTCATGAAGCACATCCTCCAGTAGCTTCCTAGAAAAGGGTATGTGGAAAATAAAATGTTTGAGACCCTGAATGTCAAAACAAAACAAAACAAAATAAAACGGTTTTCATTTTACTCTCTTGACTGCTTATTTGTTTGAGTATAGATTTTTGTTTGGAACTCATTTTTCTTCAGGTAGCTTTCTTGTCTTCCAATTTCTAGTGCTGTTGTCAACAAGTCTAAGACCATTCTGCTTTCAGAACCCTTTTATATAACTTTTTATTTTCTGGAAGTTTATAAAGTTTTCCCTTTGACCTCAATATTGTGATTTTTCACATGATGTTGGTTTTTTCCCCCTTCATTATGCCGGGTACTTAGTGAGCCCTTTTGGTTCTAAGAAATGTTCTTTAATGGTTTCTTTCATTATCCCTCCCTTGTTTTCTCTTCCTATAGTGATAAATACTATAATTGAACGTTGGATCTGCTGGATAGGTCTCTCATATAAAGATTTCCAAGGCAAATGGAGTTGGTGTCCTGCTTTCCACACTGCTGACTAAGGAATCAGTATTCTCTAAATTATTCAATTACTTGCCCTTCTAGCTTCCAAAATTGTGTTACTGCCTCCTTTCCCATTCTCCAAATCTTCTTATAGTTATTTTAGTGGGGTCTCAAAAGGGAACTAAGTTAGATAGGTGTGTTCCATGTGCCATCCTTACCAAGTACCTGGTGTCTGCTTCCTGTTGTGCTCTCCTCTTCCTTCCCTGTCAGCCAAGTTGAGAATGTAACTGTTGGTTTCCAAAGACTTTGGAGTCAACCCTGCTGACATCACTTACCTGCTGTGTGACCTTGGACAAATCATTTTACCTCTCAGAAATTCAATTTCTTCATCTATCTGATGGGGAGAAAAAGAATACATAGCCCATGTGGTTGTGGAGAGAACTGGAGGAGGTAGCACTCAGTACAAGGTCGCTGTTCCGTAAAGCGCAGCTGTTACTGCTACTGCTGTTGAGGCTTGCCTCTTGCCCCGTCCTCTTCCCCATCGCAATAGTCTGTGGACCGGAAAATTGAATTGCCATGCACATTAGACTGAAGTAAAACTCCAGGGCAGGAGGGGGGGGCTTTCTAAGGTGTAAAGGGTAAATGTTATTTTGTGGACTTGGGGGCATCTATTTGGCTGCCTAGAAACTCAAATAGGGCAACCAAGGTCCTTTCTCCAAAAGGCAGATCTTATCACCGAATCTCCTAAACATCCTGATGCAGATCAAGTCTTTGCAAGATGTCCAGGTGTCTTCCTGCATCTGCGACCTCGTGCCCCACTCATTTGTGGCTCACGGGCCAGAAGTCCTTGTTCACATCTGTGTCCCTCAGGTTTTGCCCTGCCAGCCCTGCAGAGCCCAGAGCCAATGCTGCTCTTCCTGCAGAGCTCAATTCAGCTTTCACCCTTTTCTGGAAGTTTATCTTGCTTTCTTCTCCCTGATCTGTTTGTTTTGGACCCCATTCTGGGGTAGAATGTCTTATGTGCCTCATCCTGGAGATTCACAGCTTTGACACAGCACTCCCTCATAGACTCTCTACTGTAGCTGGTTACTTATCTTTCTTATCCACAGAATTGTAAGTTTTCTTTGGATACAGCACATGACATTCTTATTAGCTTATTCTTAGCACCCAGTATGGTGCTTGGCACATCTTAAGTGTAGACAACTTTTGAAGTAAAATAATATTTGGTGAGTGAATGAATGAGAAGATTTCAAATAAGAGTTTGGTTTGCACACAAAGAATGAAATCCTTCAATCAAGGAACTTAAAATGTAATTCTCTTTGCAAATTTTCAGAGTTCAAAAATCCCCCCAAATAACAATATTTACTTGGCATTGCCCTGGAATGCCTATTTAAGTTGGCAAGTTACGATTGAGGTGTTCTAAATGCTCTAATCCTCTCCTTCGTGCTAACTAGCACCCAGTGCATCCAACACGGAGTGATCACCATGTCAGAATTGTCCAAAGCAGACGCAGGCAGCTTTGTAATTTTTTTAACCAACCCAGCAATAATATTTCAGTCACATTCCTGGGTGTTCATTGCCCTTCCTAAAATACAAACTATCTGCATGCTGTTTCCAGCCAAAAGAAGACAGGACGAGCTTTACATGTCTAATGAAGAAACAGCTCAAGAGATTAGGAACAAAGCGTTTTGGTCACACCGACATGCACTGCAGACATTTGAGGGCAGGGCCTCTTGCTCACCCTCCAGTAGGTTCTGTCCGCCCAGCTTTTCTCCCGGCGGCTCCTGAAGGAATCTGGATTAACATAATGAGGGTGCTTATGAACTAGCTCATTATTATTTTAGAAAACTTCAGAGCTGAGTAAAACACCAGACTTGATGTTCAAGCTGTACTACTGTCAGACATTTATTTAATGAACTATTTTCTGCTTACAGATGGAGGTTGAAGTTGTATCCACATGCTCTAAATGTCAGCCTGCATCTTTAGACTTAGCGGCAGGAATAAATGACAAAACATGATGCACTGAACCTTGTTATGTTGTCCCCCAAATGGGCACTCAGCTCTGGTAGCATACCTTCATCCCTCTCTTGGCCTCACTGATGGAGGAGTAGCCAAGATAGGAGTTCTGCGTACAGAGGAAGTTACTGAAGCAATTCTTCAGTCAGGGTCTCTGATTACAGTAGTTTCCCCTTATCCTCAGTTTTGCTTTCCATGGTTTCAGATACCCAAGATCAATTGTGACCTGAACATATTAAATGGAAAATTCCAGAAATAAACAACTCATAACTTTTAAATTGCATGTTGTTCTCAGTAGCGTGAAATCTCGTGATCTCTACTCTGTCCCATCTGGGACATGATTCATCCCTCAGTGTTTCCACACTGTGTTTGCTACCTGTTAGTCACTTAGTAGCCATCTCAGTTATCAGATGGACTGTTGTGATATTGCAGTGTTTGTGTTCAGGTCACCTTTATTTTACTTAATCATGTCTATAAAACACAAGAGTGGTGATGCTGACAATTCAGATATGCCAAAGAGAAGGCATAAAGAGCTTTCTTAAGTAAAAATGTAAAAGAAATTGGAGAAAGAAAAATATCATATGCTAAGGTTGCTAAGATCTATGGTGAGAACAAATATTCAATTCATGAAACTGTAAAGAAGGAAAAAAATCCTTGCTAGTTTTGCTGTTGCACCTCAAACTGCAAAAATTACAACCTCAGTGTGTGGTAAATGCCTAGTTAAGGTGAAAAAGGCATTAAATTTATGGGTGAAGGACATGAACAGAAAATGTGGTCTGTCAATCAGAAAGCACTGAGCCTATTTGAGGACTTTAGCAAGGAATCCTCCGAAATGAGTGACATCAAGCCATTTACTGCAAGCAAGGGAATAGATTTGACATTTTATCATCTCACATCATCACAAGAAGAAGGGTGAGTACAGTAAGATATTTTGAGGGAGAGAGAGAGAGACCACATTCACATAACTTTTATTATAGCATATTGTTATAATTGTTCTATTTTATTAGTTATTGATGTTAATCTCTTACTATTCTTAATTTATAAATTAAACTTTATCATAGGTATGTATAGGAAAAACACAATATATATAAGGTACTATTCAAGGTTTCAGCATCCACTGTGGGTCTTGGAACGTATCCCCCATGGATAAGGGAAATTACTATTGTAGTGCTGTAATTTCAAATGTAAACAATAATAAACAACCTTCTAGCTTTTAGGAGAGAATTGGACTCTTCAAAATGGTTTCTGGCCCTGGCCCAATAACTCATTTGAAGAGTTGTCCCCATTTGCCAAGGTTGTGTGTTCAATCCCAAGTTAGGGCACGTTTAGGAGTCAGCTAATGAATGCATGAATAAATGGAGTGACAAATCAACGTTTCTCTCTCTATATAAATCAATACATCAATAAATTAATTTAAAAATTATTTTTATCTGTTGCTGTACTTAGTGAATTGGACACTCTTCAATTGCAGTCAATTTTATATCCTAAGTATATTTTCCATTTCCTAATATGCATTTACGTTTTACCAAAAGAAAGTAAAGACCCATCCATAGCAGTCTTTGAGGAAGGTCAGAGGAAACTGACAAAGCAAGATAAAAATTGCAGAGCTGACGCTGAGGAACAAGTGATGGTGTTAAGCAGCCTTATCATTATTAAACAGAATAAAAAGTCATTAAATGCATATGAACCCAAAGCAAAATTGATCAGAAGTGTTAATCAACCTCATCAAGTCACATTTCTGGAAGTGCCCTCTGGGTACAAGTTATCACTGCTCTTGAACACGGGATCATTTCTTCAAGGGCACCAGACTCAAAGCTAGGTGCAGCCCTGGTCTTTGGTTGCGGCAGAGGGGGAAGAGAATGGAAGACAGGATCCTTGCCCATATGGATTCCGTTGATGCTGCTCAAGACTTCAGTGGTTCCACTGACTCCAACCAATTTAGACCCACAGATCTATTAAAAAATAATCTCTGTATTTAAAGGGCTTTCATTCTCATCTAGGGAGATGTAACATGTCTTTGTATTCCAGGTAAATTGGATTTATTTGTTTAGTGCTTTGAGCCATGTGCAGTCAGCAAGGATTATTGAATAACCGTGTTGATTGATTCATAGTCCCCTAGCACATGGGAGAGCTAGATGGCCAGCCAAGTGTGTTCATCCCTTCATTGCTGCCCTAGGCAGGAACTGGTAAACTAGGGATCTCACTCTCCCTGAGGCATCCAAAGTCCCCGGATTTTCCTGATGTAGCTTTGCTTTTGCTCATTACCTGTAAACTGGACCTAAAAAGGCATTATGTTTTACACATTAAAAATACAGACTTCTTTTATTTCTTGCAACTGAGGAAAATAGATACAATTTATCTACTGCCTATTCTGCCAGGTGCATACTAGTCAGTTTGACCATTTGAAACTAAATCTATACATCCTCAAGATACATTTTATTATTCTCATTTTACAGATGAAGAAACTGAAGCTCACAGCAGTGAAGTGACTTGCCCTAGATCTAGTAGGTCGTGCAGCCAGGGTTTAAACCCAGGTCTGTCGGATTCAAAGGGCATTCTCTTTCCACTCTGAATTAACAAAAGATTGCATGTGGGTGTGCGATATGTTTATGTTTATATAAAATTGAGACCATACTTTATATGTGGAGAAAGTCTGGATCAAAAAGTACACATAGTGTTACGAGATGGCCCAGCAACTCCACTCCTATGTATATACCCCAAAGAATTAAAAAACAGGAACTCAGACACTTGAATACCAGTGTACACTGCAGCATTATTCACAGTGGCCAAAATGTGGAAACAGCTCAAATGTCCAATGATGGATAAACAAAATATGGTATATATATATATGCAATAGAATATTGTTCAACCATAAAAAGGAATGAAATTCTGATACTGTACATGCTATGTGGATGAACCTTAAAGACTGCTAAGTGAAAGAAGCCAGTCACAAAATGACAAGTATTGTATGATTCCACTTATATGGGATACCTAGACTAGGCAAACTCATAGAGATAGAAAGTAGAATTGACGTTACCAGAGGCTAGGGAAGTGAGAATAGGGAGTTATTGGGTTACAGGATTTCTTTTTTGAAATGAAAAAGGTTTGGAAATAGTGCTGATGGTTATACAACATTGCAAATATACTTAATGACACTGAATTATTCACTTAAAAGTGGTTAAAGTGGTAAAATTCATGTTATGTATATTTTACTACAATTTTTTAAAAAAGTCTGGCATAATCAAAAGAGTCAAACAGACATCATTGTGAATTCCAGATCTGTCACCTACCTGGGTAAGTGACTTAATGTCTCTGAACCTCTGTTTCTCATTTTATTTTTAAAAAATTTATTTATTTTAAAAAAGATTTTATTTACTCATTTTAGAGACAGGAGAGAGAGAGAGAGAGAGAGAAAGAGAGAGAGAGAGAAGAGGGGGGAGGAGCAGGAAGCATCAACTTGTGGTTGCTTCCATATGTGCCTTGACCTGGCAAGCCCAGGGTTCTGAGCTGGTGACCTCAGCGTTCCAGGTTGACTCTTTATCCACTGAGCCACCACAGGCCAGGCTGTTTTCTCATTTTAAAAGCGGAGACGATAATGCCTAACTCACTGGGTATGTAGGATGTAATACGTCTAGCCAGTACTTAGCACACAGTGTGAGCACTCAGTACCTGTGGAGGTGACGGTAGCGGTTGTATTATTGTTAGCTCTGAAGTTCCACACCCAAAACTTCAACACATGGCCAGTGAGTGTTACTCACCACACACACTGATGAATGGTTAAATGATAACTGAAATTTTGTTCTTGTTTTGGAAGAACTTTTTTTCAGCAGAATGTCAGTGAAGAACCAGGTGTTTGAGAAATGTGGCTTTGTTAAGTTAAATGAGCCTTTTTTTGGTTGCCAGATGGGAACGTAAAGCTGTTTGAAACCCCAACGGTCTTTTCTCGTTGATTTTCACATGACTGACAAATGATTTGACTGCAGCCCAGAGAAGCTGCCCATGCGTCCCTGTTGCCAGCCCTGTTGCTGCTATTTAGGAAAAGAAGAGATGCTAGAGCAAAACCTTATAGCCCCTGAAAACAGGAGGCCTGTGACAGAGCCTCTGAGGAGGCCTTTAATTATGACACAGCTGAGGTGACATAATTATAGGGCTCTCAGACATCCCCTTCGGCTGAATAGTCACCCATTGCCTCCTGCATCAGGAAATTGAGTCCCATGATGAAAGAAATGGAAGGTATCAACCAGGTTGGCAAAGACCCACAGAAAGCATTTAAATACATCTATTAGACTGACTTCTGCGTTCCATAAAGCGGTCGATCGATCCCACTGCCCCTACATATTAAATCTGCTTTCAATGCACGTTAACATTTTTTCAAGTAAGTTTATGCCAAACTCTTATGATACTGACTGTAGCTCCCTAATAAAGCACAACTATAGACCTGGAAACTTATCCTTCGAACATTTGGAAGCAACTCTGCAGGCTCCTTTTTTTGCTTGAGACACATATGGCCTCTAAAAAATAATGTGCCTTTGTGTTTAACCCTTCGGGTCTGTAAAGGAACTATTTTATGAAGCTGAGTTTTAATTTATTTATTGGTTCCCTAGTGATTAGTAAGAGTGAATACACCTCCTAAATATCATCCTTAGTTCCCTCCAAGTCCCCATGTGCCATGTGGCAATACTGCCTTAAGTAATGGCTAACTATTCCTTTCATTGGTCTGTTTAACTAGAGTAAATAGGCTTTCAGGTGGTATTTAGTGTCTTAGATAGGTCAGTCGCACAATACCTGTTCCTTATATGAAACTAATTAGCCACTTTGTATAAAAACACAGACTAATTACTATAGTCCAACTATTGATAGATAATTGTTTTGGAGTATAACTCTAGACTTTTTTCAATAACACAAATATCAAATTTCATCTTCTACAAAAATAAGGTTATACTGTACATACTATTTTTAAACCTGCCTTTATCAAATACCAATATATTGTGAACTTCTATACATATAGCATCATTATAAATGGCTACTTAGGTTTTATTGTATGAATTTTATATATTTTATTTAACTGGTTTTCTTCTGTTAGACTTTTAGGTTTTAATCCCATGTAGTGTATAAGCTAGAATTAGGTTCAGCTTTGTTTACAGAAAATTCCAAAGAACAGTGGTTTAAACAAGATGGACATTTATTGCTCCTTAATGTAAGGCAGTCCAGAGCTTGGCTGGGATAGCTGGCAGGCATCCAGAGACTCATGCTTCTTCTACCTTTTTGCTCTATCATATTTTTGGATAGCTTCCATCCTCAGGGTTACTTCTTGGCCCAAAATGCCTACAGGAGTTCTGAACATCATGTCCAAGTTCTAAGTAGTGTAGAGGAGAAAGAAAGAAGGGTCCAAAGAACTCCTCCCCAGATAAATCAGCTGCCTTTAAATAGCCTCCCTAAAATTCCATACAACACCCCCGCTTTCCTGGAGCTGAGCATACTCAGTTCAAGGGTGGCTGTGAAGGAGCGTCAGAGAGCTCAACTGCTAAGGAACAAAGGAAAGGAAGGATATTGTGTAGTGACTAGTGCTTTGTGCCACCCTGATTGTTGCCCTTATAATCAATGCTGTCATCTATCCTTTCTAGCTAAAAACTTTTACACATCCATGATTATTTCCTTAGAATTTTTGCTGAGAAAATAATCGTGTCAAGGGTTAAGCACATTTACAAATATTATCGGTTTTATTTTGTTGTCACAAAAGCAATGTATGCTTGCTGAAAAAATTTCCAAACATAATAGAAATATGAGCTGTTTTAATACATATTGCCACTCTGAAGTGTGTGCCAATCCACATTAATTAGCAGTGTACAAAGGAGACAGCTTCCCTATATTCTTACCAGTTACCTCTTGCCTTGTCTTATCAACAATCTGGTAAATAAAAATATATTAATTTGTACTTTTTAAATTTCTCACCAATTGCCTCTTGAGGTCCTTTGCCTACTTTCCTAGGTGCTCATTTAAAAAATAATTTAAAAGTTTTCTTTATATATTGAATATTAACTTGATAATTACCATGTTTCTAATATTTTTTCAAGTTTTCACTTTCCTCCAGCTTTATTTATGTCATTATTGTCATGTAAAATTTTTAACATCTTTACACTCAAATCTATTTTTTTCTTTAAAGCTTCTCCTATGGTGTAACTGCTAACAATTAAACAAATAATTTTTATTTTCTCAGGGGTAATGAAAAGGTTCTGTGTTGGATTTGGAATTAAAATCCAAGTGTTGAAAGCCAGCCGTGTTAAACAGGCAGCCATTGTAGAAGTATGGTAATCTTCCTCCCTGTCTCCTAGCACAGAGCCTTGTGTCCATTACCTAAGACAATCTGAGTATGTTTCATCATAAAGTCACACTCCCACACCAAAGAGCCTCACTTTCTTCAATGGTTAGATTTCTTTTCTTTCTTCTTCTTCATATATATATTGTATTTTTCTTAAGTGAGAAGTGGGGAGGCAGAGAGACAGACTCCCACATGCGCCCAACAGGGATCCACGCGGCATGCCCACTAGGGGGTGATGCTCTGCCCATCTGGGGTGTTACAACCAGAGCCATTCTAGCACCTGAGGCAGAGGCCATGGAGCCGTCCTCAGTTCCCAGGCCAACTTTGCTCCAATGCAGCCTTGGCTGTGGGAGGGGCAGAGAGAGATATAAAGGAGAGGGATAAGGGTGAAGAAGCAGATGGCGCTTCTGTATGCCCTGGCCGGGAATCGAACCTGAACTTCCACACACTGGCCAATGCTCTACTGCTGAGCCACCTGGCCAGGGTCGCAATTTCTGAGGACTGATAAAATTCTATTTTTTTGTTTACTTACATTATGCCTAATTTTAAGGAAATATTTCACACATTAGACACCAAAATATTTATTAATTCAAATTGAGTCTTCCTGTGCCTGAGAAGCATGATGGAATTCTGGGAAGAACATGAGCCTTGAAGTCAAACAGCCTGAGTTGAAATCCTACTAGCATTTATTGCTTATGGAAATTCAGGCAGGTTATGTAACTTGGATGGGTATCAGTTTATCTGGGCAGTTAAAAGGATTAAGGAAGATAGTCAATGATAAAGCACCTAGCACCATAATTAGCTCATAGTGACAGAGACCATCAACAGATATTGCCCTAGTCTACCCAGAAACAAAAGCATTTAAGTGTATTGGTAATTGATAGTATCTTTGGTACTAAGATTCCTTTACAATGCAAATAATTACCTCCTACTTTTTCCTTTTGTTGGTTCACATTTTCAAATATTAGGGTAGCTGAAATATAACAGGACCTCCCTGTCCTTCCCTGCTCCTCCCTTTCTGCCATGAGGTCAGTCCTTTATGTCCTAGATTGCCCTCTCTCCTCTCTCCAGCCTCAAAATCAATTCGAGTTAATGGGAGGTGAGGATGGGGTGAGGCAGATGGGTTAATACCGCTACCTGAGGCCAGACAGCCAGCAAGTCATTGATTTCTTCTCTTGAGTTTTAAGAATTAAAATTGTTCAGATCTCTTAGACTGAATGGGATTGTAACATCTTTGAAGAGAGGTAGGGCCAATAGTTTTTGTTTATGCACTGGCTGGCCCTGGAGAAACTGCCCAAAGAAAGAAAGGACTTGAGTAGAGTCTGCAGTTAGTGGTGAAGCTGAAAACAGGGCGGCAGGTCCAGGTGCCCCTTTCCACACTCCAAGTCCTTCTGTGCCGATGACCTGACACGGTGATCCGCTCACAAGTTTTAGCATCAGAGGTCAAGACATCCATTAGTTGCAACCTTGAAAAGAGCCATTTCATATCCAATGGGAATAATATGCCAGATGAATAGGAACATTAGCGATTTTCATTTGCTAGGCACTAATTTCTCTTGAGGAAGGTGAGTGGACTTTTTAAAGCTGCAAACTGGCAGATTTCATTCCGTGCTATTTCTGAAGTCTTGGCAGAGGAGCTCACTTTCCATCCCAGATCTCTGAGAACTCCAAAGAATCTGGTGCAGGGTGTTCCTGTGAAGTCAGATTTTGACATCAACAGTATCTGGGTGATACGGAGGGGAACAGGAACACGTGGTGAGGTGCTCAGGCCCCAAAGTCCACACGGGCTTCCAGCAAGTAGGCTGATCAACAGCCAAAGGGCTCAGGGAAATCATTCACAGGGTTCTCTCCGCTGAGATGTGTGTGGAGGGGACGTGGAGGTGAGGCCCCACGATAAGTGGATGACCCACCACACGCCAGCCTGGCTCTCCCAGTTGCAGAGACTATTGCTCATAAATATCAATTACCAGTTATCCGACTGGGCCTGACAGGTTTGATGAGTTTATAAGCAAAGTAGCTTCAATAATTTCATCTGTGGAATTCACTGATCTGGAGCTTTTGTTTATTCCCCAGAAAGTTCACATAACGCACATTTGTGTGATAAGTGGGTGGATTGTGGCACAGGTAGAAAAATGGTTTGATCTGAAAATTTATTAGTAAATTTAGAACTGAAAAACATTAGTCTGGAACTAGCAAAATTTCCTCTGAGTCCTTCATCCTTTTGAAATGCCCAAGGAGTTTAGTGGGTTCAGTTCACTCTGACTCTAAGCTCCCCAATCCTTAGCTCCTGCTGCTTGGGGGCACATAGGGTACCAAGCTCTTGGAAACAATCCAGAGTTCATGTTCACTCTGTATTTCAGAGAGGGGTCTTCTGGCCCACTTTCCTTTTGCGTCCTGACTCAGCTTTCACATCCGTGTTGGTGCTCCTTCATCATTGGGGACTTTGGTGTGAGTGTGTGAAAGAAAAGGTGACTTTATGATGAAAGCAAAGTACAGATAACAGTTTAGCATATACAGACCTTTGCCAGGGTCTAGGGGTCCACCTGGCTTTGGACAGGTCTTCTGTGACCTCTCCATGGGCCCGGTGATGTGAAGGAACAAGGCCCTGGGCTGGTAACTCTGACCATCTGGAACCCTGTGTCTCCCTGGGTCTGCTTCCTTGTTAGAAGGGAACAGGTGATCTCAGAGGGCCTCTAGTTTTTAAATGGAAAAATGTTTTTTTCTGGCCCTTTCCAATCCCCAGGAATCCCATGAGAAGTAGGGTGTGTGTGTGGGAAGACTAGCTAAGTGAAACAGCAAGTATGGGACAGACTCCTCCGGGACGGGGAAGTGGCTGCGGAGGTCAGAGGGTGGGGCTGGTGAAACCTGGCTTTATGCTGTCTCTGCACGGCCAGCCCAGCCCCAGTAACAGCCCCAGCAGTAGGACTCCCAAGTTCCAGGGCTGCCATCTGGCCGCGGGTGCAGAAAGTCTTCTAGCTGTCCTCGGTCTCACTGGGCAAAGTACCCATAGCCATGGCACCCTGGCGACTGTAGGCTATGGCCACCCTGGTCACATTGATCATATAGGGGCTCAGGGTGCCCACCAGGTAGTCATGAAGATGCCAGTACTTCTCCTGAGATAGGAACCTCCCAGAGCTCTAGTGTGTGAGGGAGGCATAGGCCAGGACAGGCAGAGGAGGTGGGTGCCCAGCACGGGCCACATGGAAGGCCTCCTCCAGGCCGTATTAGATAAATGCTTGATGGTGAGCAGGCGACAGCCTGGGTGGGAGGTAGATGCTGAGGCAGAGGGTGCTGAAGGTGGCCCAGAGCCAAAGCAACGGGTGTGGTGGGTGCGGGTGGCTATGTGGCAGGGGCCCGTGTAATTGGAAGCCATATTATGCCAGTCATTGCCACAGCTCAGAAGCAATAGAAGCCAGTGGCCCAGCCCCACTGTGCTCTCCAAAGCCAGTGTGGGCTTGTGGAGCTGCTTCTGGGAGTCCAGGAAGGGGAATACTCACTGTGCCCAAGCCTGTGGGGCTGGCTGAGAGGCTCAGTAGCCACCCTAGTGCCCCGCTGTAATGCCGGTGGCCAAGGCCAGGCAGGTCCACACTGGATTTGGGCAGATGGTAAAGCAACTGTGGAGCCAGAAAGAGTTGGGCCATTCCGATTAATAAAGTCTCACAATGGCGGACAAGCACACATGCAGGGGAAACCTCCTCTCAGGCAAACAAACAACAAAATGGCCCCTCACAGTGGCAGGCAGGCAATCCACCATCTTCAATACCCCTGAGCGCAAGCACCCATAGCCTTATATAGGCTACACACACGTGCCTCTGCCAGATGCTCACGCACTACTCAAGCAAAGTGCTTGCAGCTGGTACCCCAGTGAGCAAGCCTAACACAGCTGCCCCACACCAGCACGGAGTGGACACCACTCTTCCCAGTTCAGCACTGTCAGGTCAGTGAAGCCAGGTCCCAGGCTATGGTGGGTCTGGTAGGGAGCCCATGCCAGGTAGTGGTAAAGGAGCACAGTCTGAGGGATGTTCCTATTGTGAGCTTGATTCCTGGGTCCAAGGTAGAGATAGAGGCTGAGCTGGTTTTTTGTAGAAGATGGTGATGTTCTGGCCTTGGGAATTCTGGCCATGGTTGGCTGGCATGCCCAGGCCTCTAGCAGCAGGTGCACACCAACACGGGCCACACAGTATGCTGATGGTACATTCCACAGCACAGAGTAGGGGCACCCAAGGGACTGCAGTAGGGGTTGGCCACATCTCAGACACAAGGGCACCCCCAACACCAGGGCTGGGCCTGGCTGTGTCGTCATGCCCCAGGAATGGAGGCCTGTTGAAACCAGGCTTCAGGATGCTTGGCATCCTGGCCTCGCACTGACCTGATCTTACCATTGTGGATCTTCATGCCAAACCAATCCCTGCCAAGGAAGGGAGCATTCTCTCTAGCAGAGTTAAACTAGTATTAGGCTCCTCAAAACAATATATTTTGCTCTGTAATCTTCTTATGGTCTCCCCAACTCAATGAACGTAAGAACAAACTACTGCCAGGCATGGTAGCAGGGTATGTGAATTAATGTGTCTCTATTCTGCAGTGTGTCATGGAGAAGTTCTCTGTTCCCTAATAGTCAGAGAGGGTCATCTCAAATTCCTCTGCTGTCAGAGAATTCTCTGATCCATATCCCTCTGCATAGGACTCATTTTTCACATTCATTTAAAAAATGATACGTTCTTAGCTCTTTAAGCCTTTCTCCTTCCAGACTGGAATTTCATGAAACAATCTAATACTTTCTTGCAAGATTTCCCTTATGAAATATCTGGCAGTTGCTTCTGTTTGTTTAAACTTAGAAAAATCAATGATTTCAAATTGCAAATTCAGTTAAAATTTACTTTGCAATAGTGTTGTAGGATAATGTTGCCAGAGTTTGGAAGCAGAAAGCAAATGAGGCAGGAAAAGAGATAGTTGAAGAGGATGATAGAATAGGATCTCTGATTAGTGAAGCACAATTACACAGAATAAATACAGTATCAACTTTTGTGTAAAAATCACCCACAGAAGAGAAAATAAGGAGGGTACTTTGTCATATTTCCTTTTTTATTTCTATTTTTCAAGATATTTTCAAGTTCTCTGAACTGTATTAGTTTTCTTTTTTAAAAAAAATACAGTCTGATTGGGATGATTGATGTTGCTTTACATGCTTTTGGTATTCCCTCTTTGGAAATATATTTCTTCTGAGCTCCCATAGTTCTGTGTCAGGTCCACTCTTTGGCTATTTCTCACTTTCCACATGATGTTATAATTATTTGTTGTGTTCATGTCTTCACTCCCTTGCTAGATTGTGAATTTATTGAGAGTAGACACATGCTTGTTTATGGTTTATCAATAGTGAATTCCCTAGTGGCATGAGTAGATGTAGTTCTTATTTTAAGAATGTGATTTTAAAAACTGAGTTATAAAATGATTTTATGAGAATTTTTTGTTTTTTTTTTTTTACAGGGACAGAGAGTCAAAGAGAGGGATAGATAGGGACAGACAAACAGGAACGGAGAGAGATGAGAAGCATCAATCATTAGTTTTTCGTTGCCATTGCGACACCATAGTTGTTCATTGATTGCTTTCTCACATGTGCCTTGACCCTGGACCTTCAGCAGACTGAGCCACCCCTTGCTGGAGCCAGCGACCTTGGGTCCAAGCTGACGAGCTTTTGCTCAAGCCAGATGGGCCCGCGCTCAAGCTGGCGAACTCGGGGTCTCAAATCTGGGTCTTCTGCATCCCAGCCTGATGCTCTATCCACTGTGCCACTACCTGGTCAGGCTTTATGAGAATTTTTCACATGAAATGCATATCTTGGTGACTCTGAGCTAAAAAAAAATGCACACTTTATTTATATATTTAATAATTTGTGGGAGAAAATATGGGTGTTTCCACTGTAAAGCAGTGTTTTTTTAGTTACTTATATTTGCTTATGCTTCTTAGGGAACATGTCAAGTGTAGACACACACATACATACACACACACACACACACACACACACACACACACACCCTTGAAAGAGTGGGGATCCCACTGTTCCCTGTGGGAGGTAAACGGATGTGCCCCAATTCTAGCACTGAATCGAAAGAAGGTTTGCAGTTTCCAGAGGGTTGGGATCACAGCTCTCAAGGGATGATTTTGGTGACAAGGACCTGTTGGGCTTAGAGGCAGGAACCGCCTGGGAGATGGTCTGGAGCCCTGGTTGACCAGGAAGCCCTCCCGGCTGTCCAGATAAGAGCAGAAGAGACTGCAGAGATGATTCTATCTTTTTATCTCTATTTATTTCTTTGACTTGTAATGAATTTGAATCTGAGGACTCTTCATCTGGTTTTTAGCGTAGTTCTTTTGAACTCAAGCGTTCTCTGGAAATTTTATTGTGTATGTAAACCAACAGAAAGAATCTTGGATATTCCATTCGCACTTCATGGAAGACCATTGCTAGAGGAGGAATTCCTAACTGAATTGGAGCTGAACAGTCTGTTTTGTTAATTTCTTAGGCAGTATGTAGAGCAGAGGGCAGGCGCTCAGGGTCTGGTGCGAGATCAGCTTTGGGTTAGGGTTCCACCACACATTTGTTGTGCAGAGACCAGTTTACCATGAAACTGGTAACAATTCAATTCTAGGGTGCCTCCTTTCCCAGAAGGCTCTAGCTAATAGTTAATCCATGAAGACTACCGTCTCTTTCCACTTGGAATTCCCCTTGGTGTACCTTTATCTTGTGGAGATGGCACTAGAAAGGCCAAGGGTATTTTTGGGATCTGACTAAGGGCAAGTTCAATGAAGAATATGCCATTTTAACACTATTTGAAACGTTATTTTGGAATATGTCAGTAGAACAACTGAGAAATTCCAGTCTTATTTAAAAATAGGTAAATTGCACCTTTTTGTGTGGTCATCTTTAAACTTATTAAAGCACTTAAAGAAACTTCATAGAAAGAAATGTAAAATAGAAGTGGCAAAGATGAATAATCAATAGACACTGAGAAGCAAATTATAACAAAAATTTTCAGATCAATTTGAATTCAGTCATTAATTAACAGAAAGAGTAATTTTATTCATTCATTCAGCAAGAAAGAAATATTGACTAGAAATAATGAACAGCACTTGAAGTTTTGATAATCCAATTAATGAAGAGGAGTGAATATGAGCATATTGAGAAAGGATTTAAATTACTTGCTGATTTCACTCAGAACAAAGATAACATGAAATTCATAAGTCAGTAGAGTGAGGCAAACAGCTTTGTGAGGGTTGTCAACTCAGTAATGATTCAAGATAAGTCATCAACAAGAAAACTTGTAATGCTCTGAAATTCTATAGCTCAGATATGAGAGTTTTTACCCATATTTGATAATTCTAATGATTTACCTGATAGCATCTATAATGAGTTGTGAAGCTAAAAGGTATTTCCACAACTATCAATAATAAAAGTAAATTTTTATCAACCGCAATACTGGAAAGATAAATTAGCTTTCTGTTCTCTTTATATAAAAATATGTAGCAAAAAAAAAAAAAAAGTAAGAAAAAATATGGTAGAGTTATGTTAGGCAGATGACAAAATATTCCTGTCATTTTCTCCAGATTTTCTGGTATTTGTCATACTTTTGCATTTGTAATTTGTTACAATTTCTTTCCTCATTCTAAGTAAATATTTACTTACATATCTAAATTTTTATTTGGATTTTTGTATTCTTTTCCTTAAAGCAAGCATTCTGAAATGTTATGTTTCAGGCTCTGAAAAGCCTGGGTCTGCCCACAACAAGTTGACACTGAAAAAATAATGCGCATCTGTTTCCTCCTAACAGACTGGGGATCGTACAGGTTCCTGGCTATTAGGTCAAGAGGTATCAACGAAATAATGAAGATGGAGTATTTAGCACAGAATCTGGGACGCTGTAAGCAATCCTATTAGTATCTTCTATTCATTCATTTAATGGACGTGTGTTAAGCTCCTGAATGTTCAGGCACCATGGATTCAGCAGGGAACAAGATAGAAAAAATCTCTGCTCTTCAGAAACGTAAGTTCTAGTGTATTATAATTATTTATTGTTGTTTACTACTCTTCTTATCAGATCTCTTTGTGCTCCTACACTTCCTAGAAGGGTTACTGGCTCTTTATCTTTTGCAAATTAAATGGATTAAAGTTAATTGTTTTGGAAAATTATATGTCGTCATTTAGATATGAGGTGATGCTGCAAAAACTGAGTTGGAAACTGCTGACCATTCTAATCCTGAGTTTGTGGCTTGACATTTTGAATAGACAGTAATAGAGGCAGTAGCTCAGCATGGAGTTCATCATACTATCTTGAAAGAGTCCTGTAGTAGCTCTCACTCCTCACTTCCTTAGGAACACAGTTTGGAAGACACCTCTTTTTTATTTTTAATTGAGTTTATTGGAGTGGCATTTGTTAATAGAAGTATATAGGTTTCAGGTGTACAATTCTATAAATCATCAGCTGTATATTGTATTGAGTTCACCACTTTAAGTCAAGTCTCCTTTCATCACCCTTTATACTCTTCATACCCCTTTCCACCTCTCCCCATTCCTCTTTCCCTCTGCTAATCACCATACTGTTTTCTGTGTCTGAGATTTTTTTTTTTTTTTTTTTGCTTGAGCCCTTCACCTTTTTCACCCATCCCTACAACCCTGCTCCCCTGACAGCGGTCAGTTTGTTTTCTGTATCTATGAGTCTGTTTCTGTTTTGTTTGTTAGTTTATTTTTTTCATTAGATTCCACATATGAATGAAATCATATGCTACCTGTTTTTCTCTGACTGGCTTATTTCACTTAGCATGATGCCCCTCATGTCCATCCATGCTGTCACAAAGGGTAAAGATTTCCTTCTTTGTTTACATCCAAATAGTAGTCCATTGTGTAAATGTACCTCAGCTTTTTTATCCACTCATCTACTGATGGGCACTTGGGCTGCTTCCAAATCTGGCTATTGCAAGTAATGCTGCATTGAACGTAGGGGTGCATGTATTCTTTCAAATTAGTTTTCAGGTTCTTTGGGTGTATTCCCAACAGTGGAATCACTGGGTCATAAGGCAGATCCATTTCCAAATTTTTGAGGAATCTCCATACTGTTTTCCATAGTGGCTGCACTGGTCTGTATTCCCACCAGCAGTGCAGGAGCGTTCCCTTTTCCCCACACCCTCGCCAACATTTGTTTATTGATCTATTGATGAGAGCCATTCTGACAGGTGTGAGGTGACATCTAATTGTGGTTTGAATTTGCATTGTTCTGATGATTAGTGATGTTGAGCATCTTTTCATATGTCTATTGGCCATCTGAATATTCTCTTTGGAGAAGTATCTGTTCAGTTCTTTTTGCTCATTTTTTAATTGGATTGTTTGTTTTTTCAGTGTTGAGTTGTATAAGCTCTCCATAAATTTCAGATATTAACCCCTTATCAGATGTAACATTGATGAATATGTTCTCTCATTCAGTGGGTTAACTTTTGATTTTGTTGATGGTTTCCTTTGCTGTGCAGAAACTATTTTAGCTTAATGTAGTCCCATTTGTTTTTTTTGTTATTGTTGTTTCCCCTGCTTGAGGCAATATATCAGAAAAAAATATTGCTACAAGAAATGTCTAGATTTTACTGCTTATGTTTTCTTCTAGGATTTTTAACATTTTAGTATTTAAATTCATTTTGAGTTTATTCTTGTATATGGTATAAGAATCTGATCTAATTTCACTTTTTTTCATGTATCTGTTCAATTTTTCTAACACCATTTATTGAATAGACTATCTTTACCTCATTGTATGTTTTTGCCTCCTTTATTAAATATTAATTGACCACATAGGCATGGGTTTATTTCTGGGCTCTTATTCTATTCCATTGATCTATATGACTGTTTTTATGCCAGTACCACGCTGGCATATCATGTAGCATGAATCCTCCAGCTTTGTCTTTCTGCCTCAAGATTGCGGTGGCTATTCGGGGTTTTCTATGGTTCCATATAAATCTTTGGAATATTTGTTCTAGTTCTGTGAAATAGGCCATTGGCATCTTGATAGGAAATGCGTTGAATCTATCAATTGCTTTGGATAGTATGAACATTTTAATGATATTAATTTTTATCCTGAACACAGTACATACTCCCACTTATTTATATCTTCTTCAATTTCTTTCTTCAGTGTCATATTTTCTGAGTACATGTCTTTTATATCCTTGGTTAAATTTATTTCTAGATTGTTTTCTGTTCTTTTTTGGAGGATGCAGTTTAAGTGGGATTGTTCTCTTAGTTTTCCTTTCTGGTTATAAGAGACCTCTTAGAACTAGAATCAGAGCTTACTTTCTCCTATGAGGCTACTGTTTTTCATAGGGTTTTCTGGGCTAACCCATCATTTTAGAAATACTGTTTCTGGCATTAATAGCTTCCCAAGGAACAACTTTCTAAAGCTGGTGAGGGGTCAGGAAAGGAAGCAGTGTGCATAATTCTGAGGACTAGAGGGTTGGTTTTCTACTTGGATTCTTTAAGTCCAAGCATCTGCTGAAATTTATTTATAGGTTTACAGAAAGGGTCCTGGTTATTCTACAGCAGAAGCCCAGTATACTGACTTTGGTCCAGTTTTTGAAAGCTGAAATGTTTGACTCTTTTATTTTAGGAGTGTACTATACTGATGAAATCAAATGAAGAAGCAGTGAGTTGTGAGCACAATTCTTTCTTTTCTTTTTTTTGAATATGGACTTGGTCAGAAGCCTGATAATCTTTTGGTCATTTAGTGGCAGATACATTCAGCTTTGATCCTGGACTCTCTGTGCTGTAAGTCTGTTTTTGACACCTAAGCTCTCACTAATAGACATCGATTCCAGATGCTCAGAGGTGGATTTAACGGGGGTTGCACTGGGTGCCTGCCCTGGGCCCCGAGTTCTGAAGGGCCCCAGAAAACCCCAACTTTACACTTTTTTCTAATATAAGGAACCCAATATTTTCTTTTGTGCCTGGGGCCTCAACCAACCTTAATCCACCTCTGTGGATGCCTCATCTGGAACAAACCCAGATACAGGCTGTGAGTCCCTTCAGAGCAAGAACTTCATCTGGACTAAGTCCTAGGAATCATCAGGGGGCCTAATACTTAGTAGGTGCGCATAAATGGTTCTTGAATGAATGAATGAGTGGCACATGAATGAAGGACCATATATGTTAATAGCATTTTCAAGGAAGAGAAGAAGGCCTCTTTACTGAATAAGCTTGTGTGGTATTTATTCAAGGCATACTAAGGAAGACTGTTAAACAAAGTTCACATCAAAAATAAATGTGTTTCAGAGTAAATCATTTCCCATGTGGATATAGAGGAAAGTGCTTTGCAGCTCTAGATGCATTTCTCCAAATGGGAAACATTTAAATGTGTGTCAGGGTAATTGAATATTTGTTAGAAGTTAGTATAGATCCATAATTTAGCCTATTGGATTTTCTGCATTTCCCCATGTATAAGACACACCCTTTTTTGAAAAATTTAGCATCTAAAAACTGGGTGCATCTTATACAGTGGTTGTAGATTTTTTTTACTTGCATTTTCTGCTTTTTGGCACTTGTTTTTGTGCTCATTGTTGAAGACAGTGATTTGTCATCAGAAACGGATGAGAACAAGCTAATGGATGAGAGCTGTATGAATTTTATGATAAATAAAACTTGAGTTCAATAACTGTATGTAATACTTTTTTTTTTTTCAAATTTCAGGCCCCAAAATAAAGGTGCGTCTTATACATGGGGGCATCTTATACCTGGGGAAATACGGTAAATCAGAGAGCCTGGACACTAAACCCAGCTCTGACATGTACAGGCTTAGCGTTCTTATATAAATTCCCTAAGCTCTCTGAATTTTCTCATGTAAATAATGGGAATAATAATAATAATTATTATTTTGTAAGGTTCTTGGGAAGATTGAGATAATGCTTGGCACAAAGTAGTAAGGGCTCAGTAAAAATTCCCCCTCCCCACCTCCCTTTCCTCTTCTCCTCCTTCCCTCCCTACTAACTGGCCTGGGCATAGGTGATTTCTGCTGCTCACTTCCTCAGTTGATTTCTCTTAGAAGCAAGTTAGAGTCTGGGGACATTTTCTGGAGGTCACTGTTCAGCCCTACTTTACAATAATATCTTTCCATAATTTTTGGATATTCAAAGAGGAAGCAGGTACAGATTTTTATCCCTAGATTTTACAAAAGAGTCTGACACTTAAACATTTTTGCTCACTTAATTAGTGCCCATTTCTTTCCTACTCCCCCCCCCCCCCCAGGTTGGATTTCTCTAGCGTTCCAAGTCCTCTGGGATTGCTCTGTGCTCCTTGTTCTCCTTGGAGTGCAAGCCTACTTTTATTTTCATTTTCAGAGATTTTACTGGGTGAGAAATTGACATTGAAGACAATTTCCTAAGGACTTGAGCCTTGAAGGTGACTGACTTTTTAAAATCTTTTAGTGACTTAGAGAAGCCAAGCAAAACTCACCTTCTGGAGAGAGCCCACACCTCTCCAAAGCAACCCTTTCTCCCGGCTCCTCTGTGACAACCCAGGGTCAAGCTCATTTGTGGCAGTGGCTTGATTTTGCTCATTTTGTACATTATTTATGTAACATACAGGTTGTGAGGGAGTGTGGATGTAGATGATTCATAGGCACAAGCCGTTGAAAACAGATTGCAGAAGCCCAGCTCCTTTACTTGGGTGTCCCCCACACCTCCAGCTGCTTCCTATGCTACTGCCCGCATGCCCTGCACTGCTGCAGGCTAACTGCAGCCCTTGCTCCCCCATACCCCACGGAGCAGGAGGCACTCTGACCCTTCGGAGAGTCAGCCCGCAACGGTTTCTGCATATGCACCCACCTCCCAAGGTGAAATGCTCGTGAAAACACCCAAATCATAGACTAGCATAAGGAATTCGGAAAAAGTTATGATGACTACTTCAGTGCCTATTTTTTGAAATACCAAGTTCTTAAAAAAAGTTTCTTATTTTTATGCCTTTGCCCCTGCTTCTTTGGGCTGTGCCTGGCACCTATGCTTAGCCTGCCTATTGGGCAGCCCAGTTCCTGGTAGGCATGCTGTTTTCTCATGGCTAAACTGCAAAGGAACCTCTTACCAACTTTTTAAAAGTTTTGTCTCACCTGGAAACATGCTGTCAGGTGATAGCCAACACTGTCCAGTGCACTGGGGAGAGCACTGACTGTGGTTGGACACCCTTCGTCAGGTGACCTGTTAGCTTTGTATAGCAGTTAGCTATTGTGAGGTGATACCATGGAACAAAACCTCCATGGCATACAAAGCATTCATTGTTCACGCTCTAGGGGTGGCCAGCTGGGCAGCTCTGTTGATCTTAAACAAGCTTATTTAACATTAGCCAGACACTGATCTAAGCTGGGGTGTCTCGACTGTGTGCCACATATGTCTCATCCTCCAGCAGGCCAACCTGGGCATGCTCTCTTGGCTGTGATAGGCCAAGACTGACAATAGTCCCAGTCACACAAGTACTTTTTAAGCCTTTGATATTGTGTCACACTTGCTAGCATCTCATTGGCCAAAGCAAGTCAGATGGCTGAACCCAGAGTTGGAGTAGATGGACATTACAAATTGATATGGTAAAGGGCTTGGAAACAGGAAGAGGTGAAGAATTGGGGTCATTTTTATAACCTACTAAACTGTGTAAACTTGGGAAAGCCCTACTTTCCTTGTCTTTCCAGATACTGCTCCTGATCCCTAGCCATCAAGCTTGTGTGAGGATCAGATTAGAGAACTGGGTTGAATGGGTATGATTTATGGCTATGCAGGCTTGTAAAAGTGCTATGAAACTGGTATTAACCATTTTTTTCTCAGATTAAGGAAGGTAAATACATATTTCTGTGGGGTTCTCCAGAGAAATAGAACCATCAGGATGTGTATCTGTACGAAGATATTTATTTTAAAGAATTGGCTTGGCGAGTCCAAAATCTGATAGGGAAGCTGGTAGGCTGGAGACTCAGGGAAGAGTTGCAGTTCAAGTTCACAGGCAGTCAGCTGGTAGAATTCCATTTTGCTCAGTGAAGTCTTGGTTCTATTAGACCTTCAACTAAATGGATGAGGCTCACCCACATTATGGAGGGCAATCTGCTTTACTCAGAGCCCACTGATTTAAATGTTAATCTCATCCAAAAACTCTGTCAAAAAATCATTCTCAATAATTTTTGACCAAATATCTGGGCACCATGACCCATCCAAGTTGACACATAAAATTAATCATCACATGTACTAATGATATGGGTCTATAATTAATTATGAATTAAACATATTCAGCAAGTATTTAATAAATGTTTACTGTGTGCCTGAAACTATGTTTATCCATTGGAATATAGCAGTTAAACAACTAACCCTGCCTTGAAAGGACGGGCAATCTAGTAAGTGGTAAGCAAACAGGTAAGACAGCCGAACATGCCAAATGCTGTGAGAGTCACCGCTAGTGGAGGGTGCTTACACAGTGAATGGAGCTCTTTGTACACATTATCACGTCAGTCCCCACAACAAACCTGGTAGCAAGCATTGTTGTCCCTCTGGTACAGATGAGGAAAATGAGGTTTGGTGAGATCAAGTGACTTGTTCACATAGCACAGAGATGCAGAGCCCAAACTGAGTTCTGGCTGACGCCCAAGCCCAGGCTGTTGGTGGCTTCACCTTCTCACTCATGCCTGCGTACTGTGGCTTCTCACAGACGGGCACGGAGGAGGAGCAGGACAGGGCGAGCCTGTGGTCAGCCTGGAGCGGTCATCAGGAAATGTTGAGGAGGGTGCTGCTGCTTTCTGAGACACATGCGTCTGCTTGCCCCTGCTGGCTGGTTTGTGTGGCCACTTCCTGAGCCTCTGGGGTGGAGGCAACAACCAGGCCACCAGCATCCTGGAATCTGCTAGACCATCCTGAAGTCCATCTCAGCACTGTCACCTTTTAAAGGGACAAGTGAGCGTGTGTGTAGGTAGAGAGAGGGAAGATTTAAGCCCTTTCCAGGAAAGCCACCTCTCATGCATTCTGCTCAGGGACATGCTCTGGGTGAGTGTGTACAGACATACATATATAATATTTTCAGACTTTACCTACTTTCAAACTGCTTGCAACAGGGGTGCCGGTGGAATTATATGCTACTGGGTGTGGGGAAGCATGCTCCCACATAAGGATTGCCCTGTGTATGTTTAGAGGAAACTATCTGCTGGGGGCTTCTCTCCCTAGCAGGTAGCTCTGGGCTGTACGTGGCTGTGCACCCGTTAACCCTTGTCCTGGTGTATGCTAGCCAAAAGCCTGACCTGGCCCACAGAGGAAGAACCTGTGGAGGCGAGGGAGAAGGGGGCGCTTTATGTAACTGATTTTTAGACAGATGGAGGATTTATTTTAATTGCATAAGAAGCAGTCTTTCTTGAGTAGATCTGTAGGTCCTTTTGTAAACCTGTGCTAGACAAATCTTTGTTGCTGCCACTGTTGCTTTTCTAAATGCCCCATTATTTCCACGATAATTGCTCAACAGTGTGTAGAGTTGCATCTGGGCCATTTGCTGCTTAAATAGAGGCTCAGCACTTCTCAGCACACCCCCCACTCAGTGCAAGTTCACTCTGTTCTGATGATGCTACCTGAAAGTCTTCAGCTAGGTTGTGAATGGTACAGTAATTTGGAGAACGGACAGGTGGATGCTCACAGCATGGCGCAGGGGGGAGATTGAACAAAGCAAGTTCAGAGAAACAGTTTTCAAGTTGAGTCTGATGGCTGGTCCAGCTTCAGGGAACCCATTCCCTGAAGCTGGACCAGCCATCAGACTCAACTTTGTACCTTTTCTTGGTTAGAGCCCACCATTGAGAAAACCATCATTAGTGGCCCTTAGCTCCAGGCCCTAGAGGGAGAAGGGGCTGGCTTCCTGGGTATGCTTCAGGCTGAAGAATTCTAAATGTAACAAGAAGAACATCAGCTTGGGTCCTCTGGTTCCTATGCAGCTGTAATCAAGGTGAAACTACTTATGCTGGCTGTTTATTTGACCAGTGACAAGTGAGTAAAACCTGATCTTCCATAGCAGGAAAGGGTTGTGCAAGTTCCCGGCTCTATAAGATGTGGTTCTCCCAGGAAAGAACAAAGAGGTTTGAGGTACTGTGTCAGGGGACCCTTTGCCCTAGCCAGTTACGTGCTGGGCAGAAGTTCATCTCAAGTATGGGTTTTGTGGGCACTGTGCCAGTTTTGTTCATCTGTGCATAGTCAGAGCACTCCACTGAGAGGCACACAGTAAATGTTTTTTAGATGGATGGGTGACTATTTTGAGACCAGCCAGAGTGGAGGCAACTTCATCAAAATAATTCTTACCAGTCATCAACAATCCAGTGTGTGAAACCAAGTCCCTGGGGACAACAACCTCAGGGAACAAGAAGAAGCACAGAGCTCCTTGGCCTTTGCTACTGGTCACTTCACATTGTCAGCCACAGATTTCCTTCTCTGGCCTATTTGTGTCCTGGGAACTTTGGCCTTCCTCCTTAAGCAGCATGTAGTTTTTCATCTCTGCTTTTGCACATGTTGTCATTTCTGCTGGAATGCCTCCCCCACCCACCCAGTGGCCTCTCATGTGACCTCTAGTCACAGGTCTGGGCAGTCTGGAGTGGAGGGGGCCTGGGGCTCTGGAGCCAGCCTCCTTGCTTTTCTATGCTGGGGCTGCCACTTATTACTTGTGACCTTTGCAAGTTGCCAAAGTCACCTCATAATTCTGGACCTTTTTTTTCCATCTGGAAAGTAGAAATGATAATAATACCCAAATCAGAGGATTGTTATAGAATTACAGTACTGTGTACACATAAAGCACACAGAATAGAGCTGGGACACAGCACTAAGTCCCCGTCAGCCACCATCTCCTTGTGGTTCCTTTTCTTCTGTACCCATCAGAGTTGTGTTCTCTTTTGCCTCCCACACCACTTTGCTCTCATGGCTTTCCCACGTAGCACCCTGGCTGGCCCACTTCCTTATTCAAGAACCCTTAGAGGCTCCTCAGTACCCACCTAAATGCATTCAAAGCTCCCTAGTAAGACTCAAGGCTTTCCATTTTCCAGGCCAATCAGTATTGACAGCCTATGTCCCCACTTCCTGGGCCACACTTGATCTTCCTGTCTAAATGTGCTCTTTGTTCCTAAGCATGTTCTGTGCCCTCTTACCTCTTGCTCAGGCAGGCCCTGTCCTTCCCCAACCTCCATCTTCCCAGCCTTCTGCACACGGGGAGGAAAGGCAGCAGCCTGCATGCCAGGGTTGGCCTTCCTTGACCTGCAAGCTTCACATAGTCTTGGCTTGTTTCTGGAGGTCAGACTCTGCTCTGGCAATCGGAAAGGCAGTACAGTGTATATTTTTGGATCGTATTCCTAGGTGCATTTGTACATTGTAGAAAGTGAAATCCATCAGCTTTCAAGCTTATAAAAGGTTAATGCCCTTTCTTTACCCAAAGTGCCCTGATCTGCCTGCCTCCTGGTGGCACTGGTTTCATTACACTGAATTTGGTTACTTCAAGGGCCAGCATGGGTCATCTTGAGGGACTTAAATTTAGAAAATATGAAGGAGACTGCTTATGCTATAGAGAGGGTCACTGCATCTTATTATCCCTGAATATACATGGCTTTTAAAGTCACAATTTAATGATTCATATGTAGCAGAAAATGCGTATCATATGTTAGCTGGAAGAAATTAGAGTGCAAAGTTGCATTTACAATAGGATTATAACTATGTATGAATCATGTGGGTCAGGACAGGAAGAGGCTGTGGGCAAATGACAATAGCTTGGTTTGTTGGGAACATGGGATTAGAGACAACTTTTTTTTACTATAGTTGTGTTAATGTTTCTACTATCGTGTAAAATATCAGTTAATGATGTTAATAGCTGTCACTAGTGGTATTATATTAGCCATGTTCTAATAAGTACATGTCTACTTTGAGCGACAGAACTCTGCATTATCTCATTTAAACTTCCCAGCACACCTGGGGAATGGGTCTGAGGGAGTAAAGGATTCTCCCCAATGTCACAGCTTCTGAGGGGACAGATAAGCAGTCTGTACCACAGCCCCTCTCACTTTAAAGCTGTTCTTTCAACCACTGCTTCCTTTTTACTAAAATCAAACAACTTTTCATAAATCTGTAGTACAGCTTGTTAGAGAACAAGTAGAGGATACTGAAAAGGACAGAACACTTTAAAATAAAAAATAGTCTGTCACATCAACACCCAGGAATCCATAGCTGACCTTTCAGACACACTTTCCAGGGCAATGCCTCTCAGGGGCCCCGTTGTGATTCTCCTGTGAATCCCTCACTAGAAACTTTAATTATGTTTTCCTTCTCTGGGAAGTGGAGAGGGGAGAAGTACTTGTTCTTAAGTTTTGCACCTGGAGCCTAGAAAAATCATAAAACTACTGTTGGGTGTCAGAATTTCCTCTCTTGAAATCTAAGCTAAGAATGACTGAGAACTTGGACTTTTGGATAGAAGGAGTTGACCCCACCAACAGATTTAGGCAGCGTCAAGGGCTACATTGTAATCATGAGGCTGTTTTAACTTTCATACTTCCATGGTCTAGACCAGGGGTCAGGAACTTTTTTGGCCGAGAGAGCCATGAACGCCACATATTTTAAAATGTAATTCCGTGAGAGCCATATAATATGATTAACACTAAATATAAGTAAATGTGTGCATTTTATGTAAGACCAACACTTTTAAAGTACAATAAGTCTCTGAATTCTTTTTAAAAATGTTGTTATGCTGTTGCTAACCAATGATGATTAAAGTACTTCTTACCATTAATGTGACTTCTGGTGCTGCATGGTTTTGCTGATGGCTTTGTAGTCTGGTTGATACGTGGTGAGGTTAAGCTTCATGCAGGCGTTGAGACTTCCATCCGTTAAATGTGATCATAGGTTGGTCTTAACGTTCTTTAGATGTGAGAAAGACTGCTCACATGCATATGTAGAGCCAAACATTGTCAGTACAGCAATACTCACATGCTGCAGTGTGTGGTATGTAACGGGAAGCGCATTCCAAGTTTTGACATTGAGCTGGTCCACGGGTTGAAGGTTTTTCATTTCTCCCCACTTGTGTTTGCTTGCCAACTCTGCTTGCTGTCGTGCAAGTCTTTCCAAATATTTATTCAGTGACTTGAACTTATTCACCCACATGTCTGAGGCTTCAGGTCAACAGCTTGTAGCTCAAAATCTCTGACAGAGACACCGGGGATGTAACTCAGGTCGGTGCTGTTCACTGCACACTCATGTGGATGGGTGATGAACTTAAAAAGACGAGTGCACTCACAAAATTCTCCAAAGCGCACTTTGAATGACTGCAGGAGATTAGATGTGAAGCCCGCTAGCTGCTGAAGATCAAGATGTTGAGCAGGGTCACTTGCTGTGCATGGTGCATGAATCTTTCAACTCTCCCAGTTTTTCAAAGTGTAGTAAATGACCTGTTTCAATGTTGGAGATGAAGAGTTACAGCTTGTATTCAAATGCAAACACTGCTTGTTGAAGGGATGAGACTGTATTTCCAATGACTTACATTTTCACATTGAGCTGGTTCAGATGTTCAGTCATGTCTATGAGATAGTAGAACTTCAGGAGCGACTCAGTGTTAGTTAACTCAGGATGCTCGACATTTTTCATTTCAAGAAAAGTCCAGATTTCGCTCAGACAAGCTGTGAAACGGCTAAGCACCTTCCCTCTTGACAACCAATGTACATTGCTGTGCAGAAGAAGACCAGGATAATTATCCCCAACTTCATCCAGCAGTGTTTTAAACTGGTGATCATTTAAAGCTCAGGCAACAATAAAGTTGACCACCCGAATGACCAGCGACATCACCTTACCAAGCTGCTCTCCACACATCTGAGCACGAAGTGCCTCCTGATGTAGGATGCAGTGAAAACTTAGGATGGGTCTCTCTTTATGTTCATGAAGAAGCGCTATAAATCCTCTGTTTCTCCCCACCATGCATGGAGCACCATCAGTACACGCCGAAATAAGTTTATCCACCGGTAGATTTTTTTTCTTTAGTGAACTCAGTGAAAGACTGGAATAAATCTTCCCCTCTTATTGTCTCTTTCATAGGCAAAACAGCAAGACTTTCCTCATGTAGTGTGTCACCGACAGCATACCTTGCAATCACGCTGAACTGGGATAAATGGCTTACATCTGTTGACTCATCCAAAGTGAGAGAAAAGAATGGTACTGCATTTATGTCCTTCACTTGTGTTGCCTCAATTTGATTTGCCATCATGATGGTACAATTGTGAACAGTTCTTGCCGACAGAGGCATGTCTTTTATTCGTTTCATTATCTTGTCTTTATCTGAAAAGTCATCAAAAAGTTCATTGGCAACATCAAGCAGGAATGTTTTGGCATACTCCCCATCTGTGAATGGCTTTCTGTTTCTCACAATTGCTAAAGCACCAGCAAAGCCAGCCAAATTCCAGTCACCTTGTTGGGTCCAAACACGGAGTTGCTGCTGACTAGCTTGCACTCTGCGCAGTAGCTCTTGACATGCTCTCTTCTTGCTGTCCCCCCGCTTGATATTTTGATGCAAATGTCGTATGGCATGTGTTGAAGTGCCGCTTTATATTTGACCGTTTCATCGATGCAATTTTATCATTGCATATTAGACACACTGCAGAACCTGCTCTCTCCACAAAGGCAAATTCCTCTGTCCATTTCTGCTGAAAAGTACGATACTCCTCATCTTTTATTCTTTTAGCCATCTTCTTCGTCTAAAGGGTTTCTTCAATTAGCTAGCTGACTACTTGATTAAAAGGAGGAAGTTTACTTTCTGACCTCACAACGACCTGTGTATGTTAAGCATTATCCAATAAAAATTTGGTGTTAACTCGGAGGACAGCTGTGATTGGCTCCAGCCACCAGCAACCATGAACATGAGCGGTAGGAAATGAATGAATTTTAATACATAAGAATGTTTTATATTTTTAACATTACTATTATTTTTATTAATGATTTGTCTGCAAGCCATATCCAGCCATCGAAAGAGCCACATCTGGCTCGCAAGCCAGAGGTTTCCGACCCCTGGTCTAGGGCGTAGGTATATTCCAGGAATTCTTGAAAATCATTTTAACTAAAAATTGAGCTTTAAACAATATATGCATATTTGGAATGAGGAATGGAGACTACTTCATCCTAAAAGCTCCATAAACTTATAAAGCAATTAGGTAGTGCTCAGAAACATGATTTCCATGCTTGTTAGTGCTATCAGGAGATAATCCAGACTTTCTTAATATTGTCATTTGATTAAAATAGTTAACATCTTCTATATAACAGGTTTATTTTAAAAGAATTTATTAGTTTGGCAATGATTGCAACTTTATTGGGCATTTAGTTCTCTCATACTAAGAAATTTATGAATGGTTTGTGTGATGAGAATGCTACTGATCTGAGAGAAATTTATCTTTTATTTATTCATTTATTATTTACTTATTAATTTGTCTAGTAAATTAGCAAATATTTATTGAAAAACAACCATATGAAAAATTTCTTGTGCATTTTTTATAAAATTATTGTCAATGACATTGCCTCTTATGTATATTAATGTTCTATGTGTGAAATTCATGTGAAAACTTTCTTTTAGATTTAAGTTCTAGAAAAGCACTTTAGGTCCTAAGTTATACTGACTATTCTCTTTTCTGATAGTAACCACTTATTTTTGTGTTTCCCATTTTTCTCTGGCTGCCAGGCAGTTCAGAGATACCCTTAATGCTTAATCACAAACATCATATCAACCTCATGATTGGTATAGTTAGCCCCTTCTTCCTTTATGGTCCTTATTTTCTGCTTTATTAACCTCAGCATGTATCAATTCCTTTGACACCCCACCTCAGTTCTTTTTAGAAAAAGGTTTGGATGGGTGTGAATTCAAGGCACAATCCTAGATATTCCCAACAAATGCCTATCAGTTGGAACTAGATGCACAATATTGTGAATGAACAAAATGCCACTGAATCGTACACTTTAAAATGGTCAATTCTATGTTAGGTGAATTTTACCTCAATAAAAAAATTGGAAAAGAAAAGCATATCCGTGACCAACTGTCTCTGATGATGGTGATGATGATGATGATGATGATGATGATGATGACGATGATGATGGTGATGGTTCTAGTTGAATACAGAGTGTTTTTCATGATGGCTAATAGGAACCACAGGAAAGTCATACAGGGAATTGCCTCAGTGCATTAGAAGAGCAATGATAAACACTGGCACGTATACAAGGCAGTCACACAGCTGACTTTGAGAGGGAGAACTCTCCTCCCTATCTTCAACCTTTCTCCAGCCATCTTAAAAAAATAAAATAATAGCAGAACAGCTTTGTTAATTAATTAATTAATTAATTAGAAAGAGAGATACAGAGACAGGCAGGAAAGGAGAGAGATAAGAAGCATCAACTCACAGTTGTATCACTTTAGTTGGTCATCGATTACTTCTCATATGTGCCTTAACTGGGAGGCTCTATCAAAGCCAGTGACCCCTTGGTCAAGCTGGTGACCTTGGGCTCAAGCCAGTGATCATAGGATCATGTCAATGATCCCACACTGAAACTGGTGACCCCATGTTCAAACTGATGAGTCTGTGCTCAAGCTGGATGAGCTGCTGCTCAAGCCAATGACTTTGGGGTTTTGAAACTGGGATCTCAGCATCCCAGGTTGGCACTTTATCCACTGTTCCACCTCTGATCAGGCAGAACAGCTTTGTTATTTTAAAATTATATAAACAGAAATATTCACTGTAAGAAAAATAACAAGATAATAATATTAATAATACACCCACAAAGTCACCCATATTTCCAATAGCGAGATACAATTACTGTTAACTTTTTCTGTGTTCCTTCTAGACTTCTGTATTGATCCATCAGTGCATGCATTCAATCATCCATCTCTCTATTATTTCCAAAGTGTGGTCCCCAGGACGCATCTCATAATTAAATATATTTAGAAAATGGGTCACCCTAACATCTCTTGGAGATTCGTGATGCACATTAGCATATTCAAAGATTTGAGAAATTTAGTAGCAAAGAAGTTCATTTTCTGTGATTAATTTAGAGTTTTCCACAATGTACTTGAGCATGGACTCCTTATTTTCTGTAACTCAAAGAACCAATGCAGTGTTTCATGGAAGCCAAAGAAGCTGAGGAATACTAGATCTTAAGTCCAAATTATATTTCATCTATATAGTTATATGAGAGAGACTGTCAGAATTGATTCTATGGTGTAAATATCTCTCCATGTCACTTATATATTCTTAAAACATAATTTTTAATAGCTGCATAGAATTTTATTGTATGGGTGTCCCATGGCTGTGAGTTCATTTCTTTCCCATTTTGACTCTCATCATGAAAGTTATTGTTGCCCACTGCCTGAAACACCCATCATGTGAAGGTTGTTTTCCTGTGGAGTAAGTCGTATCTGCACAGATTCGCCATGAGCTTTTTTCTTTTAATTTTCAAATTTTATCTTATTTTGTTTTTGTACCTCTAGTTTAAAGGACATTTGGGAAAGAAGGGTGGGGGGAGATGAATAGCAAGGGTAGAGAGAAGGGATGGTTTTGTGCTGAACTGGAGTTTTCACAATTAAAAGAATGTTTTTTATCTGGTGTGTCCATGGCCAGAATTCTGGCCTAGCTCCTGGCTACGCCATGAGAGGACAGATGTTCTGGGACAGCTGGGCTTAGATGTTCTAGGGTTTGTAGGTGTGGAGCCTCAAGTAAGGGTGAGGAAGCTCATGGAATAAGGGAGCAGTTTGTGAGTAGTGTGGAGCCAACCTGCCTATGAGCACGTTCCTCATTCTTCAAGTGTGGGATAAGCCCCCTGGCTTTGGTGTGCGTAGGGTCCCGACAGTGTAGGGTCCTGAAAGTCCAGTCCCTTTCTATGGGACTGGATCACAAGGTGAGAAAGTCATTCCCTTTTCAATTCTTGTTCAGCCTTCCCCTTTTTGAAGGAGCCAGTCTGTTCGGTGCTGGGAGATTCTCAACACCTAACATTTTCTGACTTCCCTTCCTGACAAGGAGAGAGCAGCCCTCAGGGGCAGCGTCCTGGCAGCCTAAAACTTTCACTATACTCATTTTTAAAATTTGCCGAATTACCTCCTTGTTATGGTAAGAGATCCTGATACGATTTATTTAAAAATAAATGTACACACACACAAATACAAATGAAATAAATGTACATAAAGAAAGAGGGAAAAGAAAGTAGATATTAAGAAAAATTATAAATAATGAAGAGTATAAGTGATACTCAGATATGGCAAAAAAAATCATGACATGATATACAAGTCAATGAGGTTTGGGAAAAGGTGGGTTAAACCAGGTCTCATGGTCAGTAGCCAGTGTGAGTTCTTTATAACTATATCTTGGTGTGATTATCATTCATGGATCCATTTTTGGGTCCTCAGCCTGGTTTTCTTTCATCTTCCTCATCTGCTTTCAACTGTCCAGGGAGCCAAAGAAGACTTTAGACAGTAAGGATATTTATTTGGGTCTTACAAGGTGAGTGGAAGCATTTGCCACCTAATAGAGAGTGGGAATAGAGACCCTCAGGGTGGCTGACCCCCTCATAGGTCACAGTCAACATTTCCTTCATCATGAGGGAAATTGCTTCTAATGGGAAGAAATAACACTTGGAGCCAATAAATAGAAAAGGGTTCATTGAAAACCAGTTTGGCCGAGGTAACTGTGGGAATTGGAGAAATATTTCTCTTTTCTTCTCTGGTATCTGGAACAGAAAATAGCCCTCACAGAGACCAGCAAATAACAGCAATAAAAACTAACGCCTGTGCACAAGACTGAGGGAGGTGTCAGCTTCGAGAGGTGAGAGAGGAAAGACTAGATGTAAAGTGGAGCAAAGAAATGTAGGTTTAAGCCTATGAGGCACAGGTGGGATTTTTATATCGAGCAAATGAAAGTCTTCAGGGGAAAAGCAGGCCAACTTTATTTTTTATGACAGAATCAATAGAATCTAATCAAGTTTTTAATGCAATCAGAGTGAGATGTGAAATACCAACTAGGTCCTTGTAGGCAGCAAGCAGAACATAATCGTGTCCGGAAGCCATTACCAGAGTGATGTTCCACATTTCCTCCGGGGCCCCTGGGGAAGGAGGCTCCAAAGTTACAGGTGCCGCGCTTTCAGGTTCATGTCCCCAGAGTTTGGATGTCTCGCTTTATGTTGTTTTTCTCTTCTCTGAACTGCTCTCCTGGGGTGAGGCTTTCAGCTAGAAAAGATGAAAGAAAGATGTCCTTTTGGAGGAAGGTTGTCACATGTCAGTTTGTGAGATGCACAAATTCAAATAACAAAACGCTCAGCCAGAAGGTGATGAGAACTGGGGACTCCAAAGGTGGTTGAGATTATGAAGGTCAAGATCCTTCATAATCCCTATGAATACCCTGCCCAAGTCACCGCATATGCAGATAATCCAAGCCCCTAACAGACTGCTTCTCGTGCCAGTGCAGCTTCAAGCTCCCCAACCAGTCCTGGCTGTGCGATGGACTTGAAACAAGAGTGCTGCTCATCACGTGGTGCTCCAGCCCCCGACCAGGTGCCCCTGCTAGGCATCCCACATTATTGGAATTCTGGCCACCCCTGGAAGGTGATTATGATTTAGATCCATTGATCACACATGAAAAAGTGCAAAACTACTTACTAACACTGACCCAAACAGCTACTTTAATTATACAGGTTCTGACAATGATTCAGTGCCAGGTCCTTGGCTCACAGGGCTGGGATGGAAGCCTATCTTCCCGCTTGAGGAGCTGTGAGAGGCTAAGTGGATAACACAGACACATAGTCAGTAGTGTAACCTAATCACATTGGGTGGTGATTCCACCCCCATCCCCAACCTGGGGCTGAGGAAGTCAGAGGATGCCTGTTACTAACTTTGTATGGGGTGTGGGCTCGGGAAAGGAGTGACAATAATGAATGGTCATGATTTCTACAATCACTTGAATCCCTAACTGGTATCAGGCAACACAACCCCAGGGGAGTGTTATTACTTCAGGCACATAATAATTGCTCAGGAAATGTTTGTGAACATCTGGATGAATGAAAAACCAAACGTCTCTCCCGTGAAGAAGCTGGGCCTCAGGGAAGAAATAACTTTCTGAGATCACACAGTTCATAAATAGCAAAGCTGGAATTCAGACGTAAGAACCTCATTCTCTTTCTATCACACACAGCATTTGCTGGGTGGTGAAGTGGAAGGAGCTAGAAAACCCACACAGCTGTGAGGAAAACTTGATAGGAACCAACCAGGCTGGGATTTTCAGGAGAGAGAGTAGATTTTTGTTCCCTCCTCACACTGGCAAGTTCCCGTCAGTGAGTGAGCGCACTGCTGATCTGCAAAAATATTTTTCTTTTGAAAAAAACAAAAAACAGCAACAAAATGGTATTCTGTTTTCTATTTCTCAGTGGGTAGCCCTGGTGCCACATTCTGAATTAGCCCTTTAAAAATAGTCTCCTTTCAGCCCACCTTGTTTGAGTATTGGGTTTAGAAACAATTAATAAAGTCCATTTGCCATATGGGTAAGTGAACTTTTTTTAAGTAGGTGTTTTTCATCCCTGCAGCTCTAGGAACTGTTGTCATAGTAACGTTTCCCCCCTCGACTTGCAGAATGCGCAGTCCATGGAACCAATGGCAATGTAGGTCACAAGTAAAAAAGGGTTTGGTGGCTTCGCCTCACTGCCCAGTTTGGCATAGCTGGGGATTGTTAATGCCAGGGGTGGGGGCTCCAGAGGGTCTGGTATTCCTCAGAATGTTCTGTACTAGGACTGAGTTAGAAAAAGAAGAGGACGGGGGAAGAGGCATAGAAACTCTGAGGGAAGGCAGGCAGGGGCTCTCCTTCTATATGGAGATTGGAGTGCCCAGGGTGATCTGTCCCAGGTCAGGGCTGAGGGAGCAGGATGTAGAGCATTAAGAACTCACTGTCCCTGCTGCTTGGTGAGAATAGGTGCCCTAGCAGCGCAGAATCCATTCAGAGTTGGTTTATGAAGGTCCACATCAATCGTCAATATAAAAGTTTTGGCTGCAGGAAACCTCAGCTTTATATACAGTTTGGAAATGTGTTCAAGGAGCTTGTATTTATTTATTCATCCATTTGTGGAGCAGACATTTACTGGGTCCTTTCTCTGCTCCCAGTACTGAGCTGGCCAGCACCAGCTTTGTGGGTGTGCACTTGCACAGGGCACTGTGATTAGAAGGACCTTGAGCTTGGTTTAATGTGTTACTTTTGCCATCTTGAAATTCTTAACAATTTTTGAACCTGGGCTCCCCATTTTCATTTTGTATTGGGCCCTGCACTGAGGGTGCAGTGTTCAGCAAAGCCACACTCCCTGCCTTTCTGAAGCTTGTGATACAGTGGGAGAGAAAAACATGAACGCAAAGATGACAGAAATCAGCGTAGAATTGCAACTGTGAACTGTGGCATGAAGGACAGGAATGTAATAGCAGGAAAGGTCATTTTACAGCTATATGTTTTCACTTATGTTCAGAATAGAGTGGGAAAGATTTCAGTTTGTGTTGCAGGGAGTGAGTGTGCTGTGGGAGACCCGTGCAGGCTTCTGGGAGAGGAGGGCAGCTTCCCTCAACGGTGTGAAAATTAGGGAGGATATCCACCTGTTAGGGCAAGTACTTTGGATGCAAAACTTCTCTGATTCTAAGTGTTTTTTTCTTTTAACTTTTAACATTGACATAATTTCAGACTTGCAGAAAATTTGAAAGAATAGTATAAAGTATTCCCATATTCCCTTCATCCAGGTCATTCAGATGTTACATTTTGCCATGTTATCTGTCTGTCTGTCTATCCATCCATTTATTGTCAAAGGGAAATTCAGAGAGCTTTAGTAGATATGAATCTTTTATTGAGCAAGAAACAAAATGTTCATGAGACAAACTCAAAAATGCTATGAAGCTCAGAGGCGTGACGTTACAGGTTGGCTTATGATGTGAAGAAAAGGAAGTTGTTTAACCTTTACAACGATTGGTTATTTCAATAGAGTTTTCCAGATGGCAGGAGTTTGGTTAAAAGTGATTATCTTACATCATTTTAGGAAGGTGACTTAAGTTTTGTTTATGATTATCAGAGGCATTTATAAGAAATATCCTAAGTTGGCCTGACCTTTGGTGGCGCAGTGGAAAAAGCATCGATCTGGAAGTCTGAGGTTGCTGGTTCAAAACCCTGGGCTTGCCTCATCAAGACACATAGAGGAGTTGATGCTTCCTGCTCCTCCCCCACTACTCTCCCTCTTTTTCCTCTCTAAAAGATGAATAAATAAAATCTTAAAAATAAATAACCTAGTTAAGTTTTGCTTGTTTTCATGAAGTAAAGTAGAGTATGGGGCTTAACTTGTTTATTTCTTTTCTGCTAGGAGGATCATCAAGCCTGGTCTCTATTTCATTTTAGCACCCATCCATCCATCCACCAAACCATCCGTCCATCCATCCATCCATCCATCCATCCATCCATCCATCCATCCTTCCATCCTGTTTATCTACTTTTTAATCTTAAATTGGCGATGTGATATAATGCCCTTTTGCTGCTAGCTAGTAGAACTGGTTTCCTAAAAACAAGATGATTATCTTACATAACCATAACACTATTATCAAAATTAGGACATAACATTTATACAATATTATTGTTTCCGTACAGATCTTATTCAGATTGTGCCCGCCATCCCAACGATGTTCTTTATAACAAAAGGAAATCCATATTACATGTTGTATTTACTTGGCTCATCTATTCAGTCTGTTACACTATGGAATAGTTCCTAGTCTTTCTTTATTTCCCTGATAATGGTATTTTTTCAAGGATTACCAGTCAGTGTTTTTGTTTTTTTTTTTTTAAAAATCACATGAATTGAGGTATAATCTTTATATAGTAAAATTCTCCTTTTTTTCTTTTAAATGCACAGTTGTCAGACCAGTTATGAAATAGAAGGGCTCTCACCTTGGATGTGTCTGACGCTTCCCCATAAGTAGATTCAGACTATGATTCTTTAGCAGATATACCACAGAACGGACGCTGCGTTTTTCTCAGTGCATCATATGAGGAAACACATGGCATTGATGTCATTAGAGACTATGTTACTTCTCAAACTTTCACTCTCCAGTGTTTTCATCCATGATGAATTTTGCCAGGAAGTTATTAATATAGTGGTTGCCAAATGGTGATTTTCTAGTTTCATAAATTCTTTTACATATTTTGTTGTCTTTCTACTCTAAGACAACTTCCCCCCAAATAATTAATACATTAATTGAGTGCACTTATTCATTCTTATTTTATTCAATGAGTTGTGCTCCTTTATTAACATTATTTTATTGTGATGTTCACATTGTCTTAGATTCGGTCCCTCAAGCTGGGCCATGTTTTGACATGTCCCCCATCATTCCTTGAGCACTTTCTTACTTTCTGCCACCAGCGTTCCAAGTTCCTGTGCACTGTCTGTGCCCAGCCCTAGTGACTTCATTTCTCCAGAGAAGGCTGCACTTTTCTCAACGGGCACATGTTGCCTGAAGTCATTTCAATCTTGAAAGTCTTTCTAAACTCGTGTGATAGAACAAAAAAATGGAGGCTTTAGAGGTAAATTTTTCAGGATACTTGTCTGGTTCTTTTCTCCCTTGATTGAATTTGAAGTAACTTAGCAAAAATAGTAATAATAATAATACAATAAAATTTATAAAATAAGAATCTTCAAAAAGAAAAGAAATGGTGACGGAGAAGAAAATACAACTATGCTAGCCACTAAAGCTTCTAGGCTCGCTCAGAACAACTTGCCATTCAACATTCTGGCAGCCAAATTAAAGAAGGATCTGCCCAGAGAGACGATGCCTGGTGCTCAAAACACCTTCCGGGACTCTGCAAAGGCAGGCGTGGCCGCTAGGGGCCAGCAGCATTGCTCTGTGGGAATAAAGAGCTGAGGTGGTATTCCACTCTGCAGAGAGGAGGCAGCTGGGCCAGGATTTCTATTTACTTACTTATTTATTTTTATTATTTTTAAAGATTTCATTTGACTTCACAGAGAGAGACTAGAGAAGATAGCAAGAAGTATCAACTTGTAGTTGCTTCACTTTAGTTGTTCATTGTTTGTTGTATGTTCCTTGACCAGGGAAGCTCAGGGTTTCGAATCAGAGACCTCAGTGTTCCAGGTCGACACTCTATCCACCACAGGCCACCGCAGGCCAGGATTTTATTTATTTATTTATCTATCTATTTATTTTTAAAAGCACTTTGAGGTATGTTCTATCTAGGTTTTGGACCAGCACTCAGCAAGACCCCACAGTTAGAAGAGAATTGGTATTTAAGGGGCCTTATAGTCACTCCTGCACTCAGTGATGTGCTATTGAATACTTACTCAGAGACGTGTGGCCATCAGACCCAGGGAAGGCAGAGACAGCTAAGGTCCAGACTCTGACCACCAGGTCCAATAGCCAAAGAGGCCTGAGCTGAATGGTAGCATACCCGATTAAACACTAACCATGCTCTGGGAGATGCTGTAAGAATTGAGAAGCAGTTGTGAGACATCCGTTCTCACCTGAGAAGTGTTTCAAGGGAGGAGCAGCTATGTTGTTGAAAAGTGAAACTTCAGATCTGCAAAAGGACCTTGAGAGAGGTCCTGGCCAGAGGTCTCATTAAGGCCTTACATCTCTCCCCCCAGTGGGCCTTGTGGGTGAGCTGTCATTTGATATAAGTAGGAGGTCAAGAGAAAATGTGCAAACGAAGGGAGTTGTCCATAGATGAGCAAGCAATCCATAGTTCCTTCCTTGATTGCTGCATTTATTTAACACCTAGTATTTGAGGCCCTCTCATGTTCTTGGTTGGCACTGGGGTAGATACTGGGTGTACATGGTGAGCAAAGATGTACTCACTTTCTGTCCTCATAGTGCTTGATCTATGAAATGACAGGCCTTAATCAGAAAATAAAGAAAAACAACCCCATGTATTATTAAAAATTGATCTAAGTGCCATCATGAATGGTACTGAGCACTTCCAGAGCAGGAGGTCAAGCGTGGCTGCCTTTAGGAAGTGACATTTGGCCTGACCTGTGGTGGTGCAGTGGATAAAGCATCAGCCTAGGATGGGTCACTAGATGGGTCAGGACAAGAGCATTCTAGCCAGAAGGAACAGTAAAGCCTTGGTTGGGGTGGAAGGAGTGTCAGAGAACATCTGAAAAGAGGGAGGCCCATGAGGTTGAGGGGCAGAGAGCAGGGGCAAATGATGAGGGATCAGAGGGTGAAGGCCTGAGGCAGGGTCCTTCCAGAGGAAGGGAGGAGAGAGAGGCATGGGGGTGCAGGAGAGCTGAGCTGACTGCATCCCAAAGCAAGGGGTAGAGGTGGGAACCTAGACAGATAACTCTAAAGATGAAAGAAGTAGGGACAAAATTATAAAATAATAGGAATAATGTTAATGACAATAAAAATCACACCTTCCATTTGGTAAGTGTCCCTTTGACTAAGGAGGAAACAAGGCTCTGAGACCTTAGTGATAGGAAACAGGGTACAGGGAAGGCAGGGTTAGTATCTGTTAGCACAGAGCTGAAAATAACCTATGATAACTCCATTTCTTACTAGCTGTCCTGTAGAAGCACTCTCTCTTGCATGAGAAGACACATCCAAGGATATTTATTGAAGCAATGATTGTAGTCAAAGAAAAATTTCCATTATTATGGGGATGGGTAAGTAATCTGGAGTACACCCTCACCATACTATACTGAGCAGCGGTGGGAGAAGGGGTCTGATCTCTAGGCTACATGGATTGTCTCTAAGACATATGGCTGGGAGAAGGCAAGAGGCAGGATAATACATCAGGATGATATCACTGCCATAAATGGAAAATAGCAGTTCTTAAAAAATAGTATCCCTCATCCCTGTGAGTACATACATAGTACTTAAATGCCCAGAAAATCGGAAGACTTCAGAGCAAATGGGACACAGCAGTTCCCTGGGGAAGGGGAGGGTCCTAGGACTAGATGACATTAAGGGGGATTTTAGCCTTATCCCTAATGTTACTTTTATTATGGAAACTTTTAAACATATAAAATAGACACTGTAATAAACCCCCAAATACCTGTCACCTACACATTCCCTCTTCATGGATTTTTTTTAGCTCATCACGTTGTATTTCATTCATAAATATTTCAAAAAGGATCTCTCACAGGTAAGGGCCTTTTAAGAAGAACATAACCATAACACTATGATTATACCTAAAATATTAATAATAATTCCATAGACTTATAACCTATCATGAAAATAAAATAAGAATGGGCTTTAGGAAAGAGGAGCCAATTCAGAAATGTGAACCTACCAAACTCAGACTTATAAATGCATGTCCTACCAAGGGTCCCCAAACTTTTTACACAGGGGGCCAGTGCACTGTCCCTCAGACCGCTGGAGGGCCGCCACATACAGTACTCCATACACTGACCACCAATGAAAGAGGTGCCCCTTCCGGAAGTGTGGCGGGGACCAGATAAATGGCCTCAGGTGGCTGCAATTTGGCCCGCCAGCCATAGTTTGGGGACCTCTGAACCTAACCCCTTTGATTTGCACACTTTGCTACCTACCTGAAGTGTCTGTGTTTGGCCTGACCTTGCTCCATTGTGTGAGCATGGCAATTCTCATCCTAGCCATTCTTCAGAGGGAGAGGCTGAGCTGCAGGTCATCTAGGGGCTCTCCCCAATTGCAGAAGCCTGGCCAGGACCCTTTACAAGATGGATTTGAGTCAGAACTTGAACATTAGAGAAAAAAGTCCTTTTCTTCATCTTCTGTCTTATCAGACTAGGTATTGGAAATCCACAGAGATGGACACATGGGGCCCACTGTCAAGGAAGGAGCTGAGGGGGAAGGGAGAGGGAGATGTACGATTTGGGTGATTAAAATGAAAGGTAGTCACAAACCAAGCTTTCTCCTGTTGGCACGTATGTGTCTACACATGAACCCATCCCGCATAGTGCAAAAGAACTGGACTGAGCCCCAGAAGAGGTGGGTTTAAGCTCTGGTACTGTCACTTCATAGCTATGTGGTTTGGGGCAAGTCACCTTCCCTCCTTAAGTCTCAGTCTCCTCTGGAAAATGGGGCAGATGAATGCTTCTGTCATGGGGATGCTGTGAAGATGGAATGGCGCCGGTAGAGAAGGGCCAGATCATGTGATCAGGGCAGTGCCTGGGGCATGTAGTAGGTGCTCAGGAAATGCTGATCATGTTGATTGAGTAAACCTGATGCCCTGCTAGAACTGAAGGGATCTTGGAGGTCCAGCGTAAAATCTTCTCATTGAAATTGGGAGGTGTGAGTGGGGAGGAGCACTCTACCTTACCCTGCTCTGATTAGAGATCTAGACCCAGCCTTCAGTCCCACTTCAGAACCCATTCAGTCCCCCAGAACCATTTCAGTCCCTCATACCACAACGGACTGGACCAGCCCTGGACCCTTCAAACACACAAAGACTTTTGTTCTTGTATGTTCTCAGCTCACTCCCATTTTCTTTCCATAAGTGCCTGCCCTCTACCCCAACACACAAACCTTTTGGAAAAAAGAACAAAGAACTGGTCCTGTGCCTTTGCCTTTGAAATATATTTTGGATCTTTTGCTTTTCTTTAGTAGGTGGGTATTTGGTGTTTTGTCCACCTCCCATGTCCTGTCAATCATGAATGCCTGCAAACATTTACTTCAGGATTGTGAAGAGAGAGGTCAGCTTAGTATATTCCTCAAGCTGACTATGTACCTCCATCCCTTAGAAAACTCAACCACAACAACGACTCTCCCTCCCCCAAATCTAAAAACCTGTCCTCTTCCCCCCTCCAAGGGCTCTGAGAGAAAGAACTGGGCAATTTCTCTGGGCTCTGGCAGGACTTCAGATTCTTTCTTTCTGTTTTCTTTTCTTTTTTTTTCCCCAGTAGAAACTCAATAATTCTTAAGATCCAAATTTAGAAGCTTGTGTAGAGAGCCCTGAGAAATCAGTAGTAAGACAGTCAGGCTTTCTAACTTTTTTTCCCCAAGCAATCTAATAAAGCTATTGCATAGTCATTTCCCAAGGTCAATTTTCAGCTTTTAATAGTTTTAATGAGCTGTTTAAGAGGCTCCTCAACTTGTGTTCACCCAAGCTTGCACATGTTTCAGAGTAGGGAGGACAGGAAAGGAAGAAAAATGGAGGGTTAAGACTAGATAGAAGATGTGTGTTCAGCCCTGCGAACTTTGGCACAGGCAAGGGCAGCTCAGGGTGACACCTCTCCAGGGTGTCCCAGGGATGCTAATGGGAGCACTGTTTCACTCTCGTGACCAGATCTAAATAACTCAGGGACCTAAGAGTTAGTCACCACTTCTACCTCACCTAAAACCTTGGATAACTGCAGGGAGGTTAAGGAGAAGGCAGAGTTAGAGAGTGATCATTAGGTCAGTAGAAGAGATGAGAGAGAGGAGTGTTTAATAAGTACCTGAAATTGTTGAAAGGGCTGAGGAGGAGGAAGGAGAGAGAAGAAAAAGAAGGCGGCAGTTCATGGGAGCGACACACCAAACAATTGAGGGCCTAGGTATTAGGTGGCCTGAAGCTAATAATTACCATGATGATGATGGCAATACTAGTGATAACCAGTAATATTCATCCATGGTCCCTGTGCTAAGCACTGTGCAGATCTTCAGTCTTTCAATTTCCACAGCTGCCTGGGAGGTATTTTTTTCTATTGTTCCCATGATACAGTTGAGGAAAACAGGCTTATGGAGGGGAAATTACTGGTCCGAGGTTATCCAGTTTGTTAGGCTCATTTACATCCTGACAGTCTGACTCCAGAACCCAAGATTATCACCATAATCATTAATTTGTACATTACCTAGGGCAATATAACATTTTAGAAAAACCCAGATACTGATATAAAGAAGTAAACAAGTGGGAGGCACATGAGAATTTTGTGGCATGTGGCAGAGGCCTTGGGCTATTCCAGGAGCCATTTTTTTCCCCATAGAAATAGAATCATAGCCAGGCCTTGCTGTCCTCCCTGGCAGCGAGATGTGAATAGGGATGTGGTTGTTAGCCATGGAATATGAGTGGAAGGATGTGGGCCATCCAAGGGCCTGGGATGGCAGTGGAGGCAAGCCCTCCACACTCCTTTGCTTCCTGCTGGCTTGAATCTGCATGTGGGTTCATCTCCCCCATCCCCCCCACTCCCCCCGCCCCCCGCATCAGCCATGCTTGTGATGACAATGTCTGGAGGTGGGAGTACATAATGGAGACAGAGGTGCCCACCTCCTGCCCCAAGAACCTTTACAATGTAACATGAAAGAGAAGTCAAGTTCTTTATTTTCAGGCCCTGTATTGTTGCACCCTTGGTTACAGCACCTTTCCCTGACTATTATTGTATATTTCCTTCTGAATATTTTATAGTCATTTTTTTATGCACTGGCCCCTTAATTCCTTTCCTCATATTTTATGATCTGTTGGGATTGGTGAGTCCAGATTCACCATCTAATTTCAGAACAATATTAATTAGAAATAATCGAACTACACACCACACATTTCCATGCAACTTCTTTGATTTGATCTCAGGCGCTCAGCGGGGCAGAATCCAGCTCCCACAGTATCATTCAATATGTCCAAGGTTCTCAGGATTACAGGTGATGCACTCATCTCTCTCTACTCTGTGTGAGTCTGAAATCTTGTCCTTGGATCTTGTGCTATGATGTGCAAGGCCAGGGCCCCCTTGGCTTCTTCATTTTGAGCTAGCCCTCAGTGCTAAGTCTTGTTAGGGCCCAGTGTTTCTATTTTATAGGTTAGGACTGAGGCTCAGAGAGGATGTCCTTTTCTGGGCCCTACACTTGATCAAGAACCCACACCTGGTCAAGAATGAACTGTGAGGACCAAAACTTGTACTCAGCTCTTTTCGAGTTCAAGACTCGTACATTTAAAAAATATTTTTTAAAATTTTCTTACATTTTCCAAAGTAGTAATTTATGTTCTTTGTACACACTATCTCACAACACAGCAGTCAGAATAAGCCTTTTAACACACCAGTCATAAAAAGACAAATAACCTCATTTTTTAAATGGGCGAGGATTTGAATAGACATTTCTTCAAAGAAGATATACAAATGGCTAATAAGCACATGAAAGGATGCTTAGTATAATTAATAATGAGAGAAATGCAAATCAGAACTACAACGAGCTACCATTTTACGCCCACTAGGGTGGCTATAATTTAAAAAACAGGCAACAGCAAGCATTGGGAAGGATGTGGAGAAATTGGAACCCTCATACATTTCTAGTGGGAATGCAAAATTGTGCAGCCGCCTTGGAAAACAGTTTGGCAGTTCCTCAGAATGAATTGAAAAACACGCCCACACAAAATCTTGTACACTGTTTATAGCAGCATTACTTATCATAGCCCCAAAGTGGAAACTACACAAATGTCCATCAGCTGGTAAACAGACAGACAAAATGTGGTATATCCATACAACAAAATGTTATTTGACAATAAAAGGAATTGGAGTACTGAAACAATATGGCTGAGCCTTGAAAATGTGCTCGGTGAAAGAAGCCAGTCATTGAAGGTCACATATTGTATGACCCCAGTCATGTGGAGTGTCCAGAAGATGCAAATCCGTAGACACAGGAAGAAGATTAGGGGCTGCCTGGGGCTGGAGGGAAGGGAATGGGGAGTGACTGCTGATGGCTCTGTACTTTTCAGGGTGGCATGAAAATGTTCTAAAATTAGAGAGTGGCGATGGTTGTACAACCCAGTTAATGTACGAAAGATCATTGACTTGCATACATAAATGGGTGAATTATAGCGCATGTGAGTTATATATCTCAATCAAGCTATTTAAAAAGTGTAGCTTAAGTTCTGTCACCCCTTTGCTGCCAATCCCCTGAGGCTCCCCGACTTCCTCAGACCCACACCCTGATGACTCATATCACTCTACAAGACCCCCGCCTCCAGTTTTCTCATTTGCTCAGTCACACCAGTCTCTTCATGATGCCCAGATGTGCAAGGCATATTCCTGCCCCAGGACATTTGCCCTGTTGTCCCTCTGCTGGAGAAGCTCCTTCCCCCAGTGCTCTCCTGATGAGCCCCCTTATGTCACGTTGTCCTGGAGGCTTTCCCTGACCACTCTGTTTAGAATCACGTTTCTACGCTACCTGGCATTCCTTACCATTTTTCCCCTTCATTGTTTTATCTGGCTTCCTATATGGTTTATTATTTTATCACATTTATTGTTGGATCTCTCTATTAGAATCTAAGCTCTGTGAGATCTAGAATTTTGTCTGTCTTGATCACTGCATTTGCCCATCAGCCAGACCATGCCTGGCATATGACAGGTACTCAGTAAGTATCTGTTGAATGAATGATTGGGAAGATACGGGGCAAAAATTGTGGATTTCCCAACTCCCTTCTTCCTTACCCACCTCCATTGATAGACTGAAAAAACCCTGTCATCACTCTCTCAGTTTACTTTCAGGTGTGGATGTCCATAGGACCAACTCAGGAGAAGGCTGCTAGGGAATTCCTGGTAAAATGTTTATTCCCCAATAAACTGAAAGAGGCTTCTTTGGAGTCAGAACCTCTCTCTCGGTGTCTGGTCTGCATCTGCCCTTTGCTTAGCACCTTTGAATGTTAATATGTGAGAACATCTTTCAGAATTTCTCTTTTTCATTCATACCTTTTTGTAAAGTTTAAAATTGGATTATCCTCTCTATACACCGTTTGATAATCTGCTATTTTCCACTTAATTTGTCATGGACATCTTGACATGTCTGTCATTCTCTTCTCCCTGAGAGACAGCTCACTTTGCCACTGTTCACTCATTCAGCACTTATTTTGTGAGCACCTACTACAATAACTGCTGAGCAGCACAAATCAAAAACAGTGGTGTGTATGGGCCCTAAGGGACTGGAAAGGAATGATAGCCTGGGCTGGTATTGGGGAATCTGGGACTCTGACCAGGGAACACTGCAGGGAGGGATTTCAGGGACTGGCCCAGGAAGGAGGGTCTGCTCAGTGGTCACAATGGTGCAGGAGCCACAGGGGTCCTTTCTGATCACACTCTCCAGATTTGATTGCAGACACTGGCCCTACATCCACCTCTGCTGGGAGCTGTCTTGTTGGCAAGAGCACATTCCTCCAAATCTGGGAGGAGCAAGCCGTGGGCTGGTTTCATCCTGGCACTTTGTGCATCATGCAAATGTAATTAATCATGTCTACGGTGGTTATAATTTAGCATATTTTCATATTTAGCAGTCGAATTAAATTCATTTAAGCTTTATAAGCAGTTATTTTAGAATTTTCTTTGCCCCCCCTCGGGCGGAGTGCTGAGAGCTCACCATAACATGTTTCGAGATGGCTGCTGCCGCTTTCAAAATGAAGCTTAAAGTCTGTTCAAATGAAAAGTACTATTGTGGTGCCACATCTTAAATTAGCCATAAAAACTGGAGGCCTGTTTCTTATTTCTTTCTTTGTAAAAAACTTTATAGTGCCTTAAAGAATTGGGACAGAAACACCCGTGAGCTGGGGAAGAGCTTCCTAGCAAGGTCTTCACCCAGGACAGAGGGTCAGGGAGACAGCATGTACTCTGGGACACAACTCTGTGGCATGTCCAGCTGTCGGATTTGGAAAAAAAACTGCACACTCTCTTCTCTGTCTCTCAGACAAAAGCCCATTTCCGGATGCATTATGTGGAGCTCATTTTAATGGTGTAGTAATTAAGTTAGAAATATGTGGTGCTTATCCCTTTTATGAATGCCCTACATGCCGGGTTTACAAATTTTCCCTTAAAGTCAAAGAAAACTTTAACATAAGGATAAGAAAAAACACCGACTATACTGATAATTTTAAAAATGCAAAGGAAGTCAACAAGATGCTATTTTTCTCCCACCAAATCGTCATAGATTTATATTCATGATTAATACTGGGATGGTCATGATGCTGGTAGAAGTTTACAAAGGTATAATCTTTCTGGTAATAATTTAATGGGAACAAGAATCTGTACTCTGGATAATTTTTTTTTTTTTGAGGGCAATTATTATGAAATCTTTAAGCTGGAAATTTCACTCCTAAGACTGCATTTTTTTAAAAATTTCTTTTTATTTTATTCATTTTAGAGAGGAGACACAGAGTGAGTGAGAGAGAGAGAGAGAGAAAGAGAAAGGGGGAGGAGCTGGAAGCATCAACTCCCATATGTGCCTTGACAAGACTAGTGCAGGGTTTTGAACTGGCGACCTCAGTGTTCCCAGGTTGACGCTTTTATCCACTGCGCCACCATAGGTCAGGCAAGACTGCATTTTAAGGAAGTACAGAGCTTAAGCAAATATGTAGCTGAGAGGATTCTCATTTATCCAGTTAATATATTTTTGCTCAAAGTTTTTAAAGAGAGACCTTTTTATACAGAGAGAATGACAGCAGGTGAAGAAGCCCACCTGTGTAGCAAAGGCCTGAGCCAGAGAGGAAGAGCTGGAAGCACCTTGGCACCTGGCCTCACACACCTGTATCCCTAATGTGGAAATGCTCTTGGTAATGGCTGCTGTCAGTTTACCAAAACGCTGGCTTCTTATGCCCACCCTCGGCTACATCCAATTTTATTATTATTTTAAAATTTAAATCTCTGGTTGTATCTAAGATAGTAAAATTTTATTTTGATTTTAGGCTCAAGTGGTGTTAAAAGTTAGGATCAGAATTCAGTATTACATATAATGTTAAAGCTAAAGTTCTTTTGCAATTCAAGATTTTAGGTTTTCATCTTATTGTAAAATTTTCAACGTTTAGTTTAACATAATGAAGTAGAATGTCTTTTTGGGCATCATCTTTGTGAAAATATAATAACTTATATAATACAGTAAATACACTAATACACTAAAAGATATGATTGCATCAGAATTTGTCTACAATTTCAAAATAGAACATATTAAAACACTAATTGTAATCATAAAATTTGCACAAAATTTATGTAAATTCTATTCAGGCAAAAATTTGCGTTTGTAGCTCTTGCGTTTGTGTACTTGTTGAGGACAATCTTGTTTGAAGATCCAGCAGTAGTCTGCTCATCACTAACAGCTCCAAGATTTTCGAGAAACTTATCAAAATGACTGTTCAGGAAGTGAATCTTAACACTCATGTTACATCCAATGTCATGGAAAGCCAACAGCATCCTTTGAACCAGAAGTTCATAGTTTTCTGCTTTTTTGTTGCCAAGAAAGTTCTTTGTAACTGCCACAAAAGACTGCCATGCTGCTTTCTCCTCCTTATTCATCTTCCTGGCAAGTTCTTCATCACGTATGAGGGTTCGAATTTGAGGTCCATCAAATATACCTGCTTTTATCTTCTCAAAAGACAAGGCAGGAACAATAGAAATAATATTTTGAAAGCATTCACTTTATTCAAAGCCTGAACAAACTGCTTCCTTAAGCCAAGTTTCATGTGAAGTGGGGGGAAATGATCCTGTCTCGATTAACTACAGGTTCATTCACAATATTTTGCATCCCTACTTCCAGAGCTCCATGTTTTGGCCACTTCTTCTGTGTCCAGTGTTTCTCCTGAGCTCGGCTGTCCCACAAAAACAGAAAGCAAGGATACTTTGTGAAACCTCTCTGTTGTCCTAGCAGGAAATTTACCATTTTAAGATCCACACAAATGATCCAGTTATGCTCCGCATACTTCAGAAAGTCAAGGATAATTTTTATGTCATTATAATCTTCTTGAAGATGAGTTGAATAACCAATTGGAACCTCTGCATAAACATTACTGTAGTTTAGGAGAACACATTTTAGACTCCGTTTAGAGCTGTCAAGAAATAGCCGCCATTCTGTTGGACTGTAAGTGGTAACACCTAGTTGGCTGAGAAGAAGACTAGTGATATCATGACAGTAAACAAAGTGTCTTCGGAAAAAATGTCCACAAAAATTTGTTCACACTTCCTGAAATGAGATACTTTAGCTGACCAGTGAAGTACATTCTTTTCTTGAAGCTTGGAGGCTAATAACTCAGCTGCTTTCTTTGATAGGCCCAAATCTCTTACTAAATCATTCAATTTGGGTTGGCTGAACTGCTGAGGGGTTAATGACTGCTTGGCATCAGAAGAAGACCCTTCAGATTCTACAACCATTTCCTCATGCATCTTATCAAAATACATTTGATCACCATGTTCACTTTCTTTGTCCTTAGAAGAAATAAAACCATTCAAAACTGGAACCGGGAGTGTCTCAGAGTGTGGGATAGGTCATATTGCTGAAGGAATATTAGGACATGTGATCATATGCCATTTTTTCTTGCCGATGCCCTTTGTATGGATCAGACAGAAATAACAGTCACTGCTGTGGTCCTTAGGTTCACACCAAACCATGGGAATACCTAAAGGCATTCCTTTGCGTTTCCCTTTTGTCCAGTCACAAAGCATTTCCTCACAATTAGGACACACAATGTGAGGAGCCCAATTCTTGTCTTGATCGCCAAGGGGAACTTGAAAATAGGCAATATATGCACATGTCACAAATGATGAAATATTGCTCATGTGATGTTGAAGTGTGTAACAGCCACATATATAACAGAAGGTGTCAGGACTATTCTTACATTTGCACCTACTTGAAAAAGCCATGATTCAATCTTAAAACAAAATAAGAGGGTGTTTTTATCATAATAATTTTTTAAATTTAAAAACAACTACAATTATGTAAAAGTGATGTTTGTAAAACATTAATTGCCTTGTAGTTATGTTTAATCCAAGAGTCGTTGCCCTTTAACTCCAATTTAAAAGCCAATGCATGCCATTAACTGCAACAAAAAGAAATTGAAATTGCATAAAAACTCAAGCATGCCCCTAAAAACAGATTTTATATTTGGAATCATCAAAACAGAGATATATAGAAACAGTTCTAAAACCACATGCAACAGAAAATTTTTAAAAATAATTGTTTCCCCAGTGATTTGATGAGTTTCTTTGACAGTTAGCAGTGGTCTATAGTTTGAATTCCTCCTGAATGCTGAGGTTCAGTGATAATTGTAGTAGTGATTTTACCATTATAGTTAGGTTCAGTTTGGAAGCTGAGTTAGTAATTGTCAGGGAAGAAAAGTGGTCTTCACAAGGTAGAAAATAACATGCACATTTCAATAAGTATTTTCAGTATTGAGTTTTCCTTGGCCAATTTTCAAATTCATATGAATTGTTTTAGTTCCTTACTTAGCCAAAGTCAGAAAGAATAATAAATGAATAGTAAAGTAACATAATTTGGGTCTTAAAACTCAATTCAAATTGGTTGAATAATAAGAGAGCAAGAGTCCATAAAACTGAGAAGTCTGGAAGATCAGATGTTATAAAATGGTGTCCTCCATGTCTGTTTCTTCCAATTCCTCAGGTTTTCCTCAGGGAGGAGCATTGTCATCTGCAGGCTTCAACAGTAGTGGTGGCAGGCCAGTTTCTCTTGGGCAGCAGCAAGATGGCTAAAAAACACTTTGCCAAAGAAGATATATGGAAGGCCAATAAGTGCATAGAAAAATGTTCCACATTATATGCCATCAGGGAAATGCAAATTAAAACAGCAATGAGATATCACTATACACCTATTAGAATGGCCAAAATCCAGAACACTGACAACATCAAATGCTGATGAGGTTGTGGAGGAACAGGAACTCTCAATCATTGCTAGTGGGAATGCAAAATGTTACTGCCACTTTGGAAAACAGTTTGGAGGTTTCTTACAAAACTAAACATACACTTACCATACAATCCAGCAATTATGCTCCTCGGTACTACCCAAAGGAGTTGAAAACTTATGTCTACACAAAAACCTGCGCACATGTTTATAGCTGCTTTACTTATAATTGCCAAAGCTTGGAAGTAATCGAAATGCCCGTCAGTAGGTGAGTGGATAAACAAACTGAGGTGCTACCAGACAATGAAATATTATACAGTGCTAAAAAGAAATGAACTATTAAGTCATGGAAAAGACATGGAGAAAACTTGGAAATCCATATTGCTAAGGGAAAGAAGTCAATCTGAAAAGGCTACATACTATATGAATCTAACTATATTCATTCTGGAAAAGGCAAAATGGAGACAAAGTTGAGTGGTTGCTGGTAGTCAGCAGGGAGTGAGAAGTGACAGGTGAGGCATAAAGGATTTTTAGGGAGTGCAGCTAATTTGCATGATACTATAATAGTGAGTACCTGTCATTATACATTTGTCCAAACCCCTGGAATGTACAAAGAGTGAACTTTAATGTAAACTATGGATTTGGTGTGATAATGATCTGTCATTAGTTTCATTGATTGGAACAAATCTACTATTCTGGTGCAGGATGTTGATAGCAGAGGAGGCTGTGCATGCATGGGGGGTGAGAAGTATATGGGAAATCTCTGTACCTTTCACTCAATTTTGTTACGTACCTAAAGCTGTTCTAAAAAAAAAAGTCTTAAAAAACAACGTAGCTGCAGAGTTCCAGGCTTTAACATCATTGCAATGCATTCCTCAGGCAGACAGAGAGGGTCTCTTTCACTAGTTTTTGTAGCGGTAGTGAAATCTTTTCTTTGCTGGAAGGATTCGGTGATGCTTCCTCATGCCCTTGTGTTTCACTGGCCAATTACTGTAGCCCAAGGGTCAGGAGTCCTGGTTGGCCTATCTGGGCCCACATGCTAATGGGAGTTTCAGGCTCACCAAAATTACATGGCTGGGCATGGAGGAGGGTGGTTTACCAAAGGAAATATGGGGAGATTATTTCCAAGAAGAGGGTGAATGAGTGATGGGTAGCAGATAACGGACATTATCTATAAACAGGAAGTTTATTTTCTGTAGTGACTGAATATCCCCCTGCCTTAACATTTTGGACCATATTTTAAGGAGCCATTTGTTTAATTTTGGTACATTGAACTGGTCTCTAAGGGACGTAGGGTACCCACAATAAATATTGCTGAAAGAAAGAACGGTAAACAGAGAGAAAGAGAGAGAGAGAGAGGGAAAGAGAGAGAGATTATTAGTAATGGTAGCACTAGTTGTGATATTAAATCCTTACATTTCAGTGGCTTAACACAACAGAAGTTAGTTCTGGTTCCTCTAAAGGTGCTGGATTGGTAGGTGACTTTTCACAGTCTTATTCAGAGACGCAGGTTTCTTCTGTCTTGTGCCTCAGCCGAAGGCCTCAGATTTCTTCACGTCCAGACAGTAGATAAGCAAAAAAGTAGAGCATAGCCTCTAGGAGATTTTTATAGGAATCACATCTGTTCATATTCTCCTGGGAGGAGTTTAGTCACAAGGCTATGCCTTAACTGAAAGAAATGTAGTCCAGCTGAATGTCCATTGTATGTGTGTGGGCAGGGGGCTAAAAGGAGGGAAGACAATGGAAGAAATTTCATTCACACTAGTACATTTGTTGCTAAATAAAATCTTTAAATTAAAATGTATTACTAGGACAGTAGGTGAGAATAGCTGCAGGTTACATAGCACAAACATGGTAACACTAATTAAAAACTTTAAAAAGTTGATTAGTCCAATGAAAAAATAAAAAGAACAGTTGACCTGTATGGAGCTGACATACACAAATGGCATTTGACATTGTTTGACTTAATACCAACTTGACATGAAATCTGGGAAATGGTGAAGCCAAAAACGCATTGGGCGTACCTCCCACTGAGTGTTCTAAGATATTTATTTCTGAAACAGCCTTTTTGAGGCATATTTTACAAATGATAGAATGCTGGCATTTTAGATGTATAGACTGAAGGGATTTAACATCCCTATAATATTTTTGATGAAGACAATGTGCAGGGAAATAGGTCTATACGTACCGCTATACAATGCGGAGTGTTGAGGGAATGTCTGAAAAGTTCTGTAAGACAATTTATCTTTCTCTGAGTTAATCAATAATGAAAAAGGAATTTGCCAAAAATGGTCAGCTTATTGCCCCAGTTTGCTTAACCGGGAGAGAAATGGCACACACCACTACTGTGAGCTTGGGCTTTGGTGTCACATAGACCTGGGGTTGAATTCTGGCTCTGCTACTGTCAAGTCATGTTGACCTTAGCTATTCTGAGCCTCATTTTTCTCTTTTGGAAAATGGAGTTAAAAATAGCACCTACTTGACAGGGTTAGTATGAAAATGAAAAGAGATAATGCCTGAAAGCACTTAGTATAATGAGTGGCACATAGTAAGTTCTCAATTTGCATTAGCTACTATTATTAACTATTTATTAGGAAAATACCCATTTTGGAAAGTCTCTGGTTTCATTCGGTACATGCCACTGAAAAGCTCCTGAAGAAATCATGCTCAATCTGACTTCGGCATTTCTTTTATTCACCATCCCATTATTTTTTTATAAGATATTTTGAATTCCCTGTGGAAGCAAGAACCATAGTAACAAGCTTTCAGCTTCATTTTGCTTCAGAGATGATCATTAATGGAGTTATTCTGACACTTATTTTCACATGCCAGCCTTAAGCTGTAACTACAGATGCTTTTTCAGAATCCCTGATTTATTTTTCTGTTCAGTTGAACTCTTGTGTCTTCGTCTTCCTGTGTTTTTGATGAGTGGATGATGTTGTCTTTAGATGTTCTCAACCATCCTGGGCACATTAATATCCACCCAATGGCTCTTATCAAGGGAACTCCCAGAAAAAACCAGCACCGCCTCTGCGTCCTGAGGCACGTGCACCAGCTAAGGGACTAGTGTTAGGGAAATTTACAAAGTCAGCCTCTGATTATAAAGATTCTTCCTTAAGGAGAAAAGAGAAAAAGAAAGAAAGAAAGCAAAAGAAGAAAACATAGTATTTACTTCAAAGAATTCTTGTCTGATTGAGTGAAGAAAAAGTAGTCTCATTGCTTTGATCCTTTCACTGAGAGAAACATGAAAAGAAAAGAGAAAACAAGGCCGACAATATGGGCTTTTGTTGAGAGCGTCATTAGGAGTGTTTATGGGCTGCAGCAAACACACAGACCAGCTCTGGAACCTTAGGGGAGGTCACGTCAGCTTTTGCCTGGAAGGCCAGGCGATTGATTCTGGGCCACACTCCTTTCCCAAATGAGGGAGTGTGGGGCTGGAAGTCTCCAACCCCCTGACCTCTGCTGAATTCAGGCTTTAGAAATAAACTGGAATTTTTTTTTTTTGAAGGCTTTAGTTTGTTTACCTTTGGTAAACACTGTCTGATTTTTTTCTCCCCTTGAAGAGAAAAGCTCTTCAAAGAGCTGATGAAAAGGCTTTTTGCACATCAGCTTCTTCAAAACAACACTGTGATGAGTTAAGTGCAAACAAATCAGGATTAGATGAATTACATTTTCCCTCTAATACAGAGTTGAACGGATTTAAGGTGGCGAGGCCATGTTTTGCAAATGTGTTCTTCAGATCCAGAATACTGAGTGACAGTCAAAAAGCTCAGAGCATGGCCTTTGCCTCCCTGTACTTATAGGACAGTATTTTCTCAACCAATGTATCTGGCCTCCATCCCTGGCAGGTAAATCATCAAATTTTGATGAATGCATGAAGTTTATTTCCTCTACAATGAAAAAATTTCCAACACAGCGACACTGAACAGATGGAACATAAAGCCAAGTGTACAGCCACTGCCTGCTGCAAGGAGGTTAAAGGTACAGTTTAATTGTACACTGGCACCAAAGACAGATTTTCTAATTTGGGGGTTTGTGAGATTTTGCTTTTGAGCATGCCAAAGAGTGTTGTTAAGGCAGGAAGCAGTTCTATTCAAACGGCTCTGCTGTGATTTTCATGAAGTGGAAGTTCAAGGGCTCTTCTGGAACTCAGTGCCCATTGCCTGGCATGGGGCTAGCACCACAAGTCATTGACTGTGACATGAAAGAAAGAAAGAAAGAAAGAAAGAAAGAAAGAAAGAAAGAGAAAGAAGGGAGGGAGGGAGGGAGGGTGGAAGAAAGAGTGAATCAGTCACATACTGGCAAAGGGTGCTAATATTAGTCAGAGAAACAGAACTAATAAGATGTATAATTATATATATTATATGTAAAGCCAATAGTCACGGCCACCATCACAGCCGTCTGGCCCATATAGGTTCACATTTTATTAGGACAGATGGTAATGAAACAACAAAGCCAAGAACTGGTGGGCCATTACCTTTTTTTTTTTTTTTTTTTTTTTTTTTTTTTTTTGGGCCATTACCTTTAATCCTACCTTGCACCCACCAGGCAAGACATACACACAGTGGGAAAACACTTCCCTTTCCATTAAGGGCTCCCAAAGCCACTAACTTATCCGAGTTTCCTAAAATCAAAGTTTGTACCTCACCAGACTTATTCACCTCTGTTCTCCATCTCCTTCTCTCTGCACAAACTCTCCACAAACTGGCTTCTCCTTCAGCACTCTGCCATCTTGACTGCTTCTCCTCTCCTCCATGTGGCCTTTCTCTGCTCTCCTCTCTAATGATAATCTCAGGAACCGAGAGAGAGCAAACTCCCAGTCTACCACATTTTATAGTGTAGAAATCAAAACCTTTAATCCAATATACAAACAAGGAAGTCTCTGATACAAAGTCACTTATCTGGGGCATAATGAGATTTCTCATGAGACTGTACCACCCCACATCAAAATGGGTGGGAAAGGCTCAGTCCTAAAACCAAGCCCCAGGCTACAAGTATCCTGCCTGCTCACAGCCCACCCCAACACACATTAATATAATCACACCCATCTCAAGCAAGAAGGATAACTAATATTATCACCTGGGCCACGGGCTTCCACATGGGCAGCACCATCTTTAACAAAGTGAGCATAATGTATTTTATCTGCCCACCATTATATAATATGTATTACTAGAAAAGGGGACACATGATGAATTGGCTCGTGCAATTGTGGAGGCTGAGGAGTCCCACAATCTGCCTTCTGTAAGCTGAAGATCCAGGAAAGTTGAAGGCATTATTCAGTCTGAGGCCCAGGTTGAGAACCAGGGGAGCTGGTGGTGTAAATCTTAGTCTAGGGCAAAAGAATATGAGAAGAGATGTCCCAGCTCAAGCTGTGAGGCTGGGAGAGGGAGGCTAATTCCTCCTTCTGCCTTTTTAAAAAATTTATTTAGGTCCTCACCAGGTTGGATCACAGCCACTCACATTGGGGAGGACATTTACTTTACTGAGTCTACCAATTCAAATGCTAATCTCACCCAGAAACACCCTCACAGGCACAGAAATGATGTTTTATCAGGATGCTCCATGGTCAGTCAAGCTGATACATAAAATTAACCATCACAGTGACCAAGAGACTAGACTTTGTCAAGAGGCCACTCAGACGAGGTTAGGAAAGCAAAAGGCTAAGAGCCTTTGGTTTGAGCAACAGCAACCCCTGTCTATCCCTGTCTTCTCTCATTATATGTGCATTTTCTTGCTTTGCTTCTTCTCCTCTTGGCCTGCAGTCCCACTGAGGGCAAAGTGCATGTCTTACTTGGTCTCCCCTCCCCCCCAGAGTGTTGCATGACATGTGACACTAGATGATTCTAAACTCATGGAAGAATCCAGGCCATCAACATCTTTCTCATCACCTTCACCATCATCTTTTTCTTCTGCTTCAGTATTTTTCTTCTTACATCAGGATAGTGCTGTGCTGGTGTCCAAGTTCTTTTGCATCGGGGCTTCATGGAGGCACGTACAGTGCTGTCTGTCCAAGGTAGTTGGGTTTATGGAGTGGTCTCCATTGACCCCTCTTCTAGCACCTGATGCGGGTTCTGGGGGTTCTGTAAGCACATCTTGAGGCAGAGCAGCTTGAAGTGCACTGAGAAACCGCGTCTCAGGGGAAAAAAAGCTAGTGTTTATTAGTTAAATCATTTAGCAAAAATAAATAGTTCAATATCTAATAAAAACAACGACTGAAAGTTATATTGTGTCTGGTTGGAATACTTTGTTTTGACCCTATTCAGGAAAGAATGGTCCAAGTCTTAAATTTCATGTTAATCCCTATTGCTCTTAACAAGACAACAAAGAACAGTATATATAAAGAGAGTGAGAGCAGCCTTCCCATCCCACTAATGTCTGTGCGAAGCAAGATATCTTCTGCTGTAACACGTTTTGCCTTTGAAAAGAGCCACAAAAACCTTCTGATTCTTTCCTGGTTTTCAGAGCTCTTGTGTCTCTCTTCTTTCTCTCTCTGTCTTTCTCAGTTAAAAGCCTGAAGTGGAGACTCATGGAGACCTAGAGCCAGCTCATTTGGTTTCAGATAACTATTGTGGATTCACTTTGGGTGAATAAATTGAAATAACACAATAACTACTCAAAAGGGAGAGAGCTGCTTTGAGCCTGACCTGAAATGAACAATGTTTGGGGTCTGTTTATGGAAAAATTATCCTAGGACCACACTCTGACCACCAACAAAAAGTAGAATTTTACCATTTGTATTATACCATATTACTTAAACATAGATTGCAGAAAAGTAAATATAAATTTCTTATGTTTGTAGTTCTTATAAAACTGTAAAAGAAAAAACAAATTGACAGGTAACATTAAAACCAAACAATAAAACCAATCAATTCAGACTAAGGACATCAATGTGAAAGGTGATGTGGTTTTTCCAGAACTAAACCACTGCTCAAAACAAGTTGCTGGCCAGCTTGGCTTTTGGGTGCTCCTCAGGCACAAAGACATGCCCTTCAGTATTGTGTCTATCTCGGTTCTTTACTCTCTAGCCCTTGACATAGTACCATTTGGTGGCAAGAGGAATGGAAGGACAAATGCAAACTTGGGTCTTGGCTTTGCCTTGCACAGGTTGGTCATCCAGGTGATACAAATATGCTCATATTAATTTTTTTGTTATCAACATGAAAGCCTAAATTTAAAACTCCCCTTTAGAAATTTTACCGGTCCCCATAAATTTATCCCAGTAACCCAGTAGATATGAGTTTACAGTTAAATAATTTAATTCAAGCTTATAATGAAAATATTTTGATCATAACACAATGACCTTTCAGCATTTTTAGGATGTTTTGTACTTTTTAAAGGAGTTCATTGAGCTTACTTATAGCATATTAAATAGGGAATGAGTGTTTGGACAAAGAGCAATAAAATCCTTGAAGGGATTCTGTAAAGCCAGTGGCCAAGGCCACCATCAGAGCCGCCTGGCCAGTGCAGGTTCACATTAGATTCGGACAGTCTGTAATGAAACAATGGAGCTAAGAACTGGTGAGCCATCAGCTTCAATTCTAGCTTTCATCCAGCAGGCAAGCAAACACACACACTGGGTTCCAAAACCCACTCATTCAGTGCTCACAAAGCTACTGACTTATCCGAGTTTCCTAGAATCAAAGGTTTCTAGCTCACCAGACTTATTCACCTCTGTTCCCCATCTCCTCCTGCACAAACTCTGCACAACCTGGCTTCTCCCTCAGCACTTCACCATCTTGGCTGCTTCTACTCTCCTCCACTTGGCCTTACTCTGCTCTCCTCTCTAATACTAACCTCAGGAACCAAGGGAGAGCAAGCTCCCAGCCTGTTCCACTGTATAGTGTAGAAATCCAAACCTTTAATCCAATCTACAAACAAGGAAGTCTCTGATACAAAGTCACTTATCTGAGGCATAATGGGAGGCTTCCTCATGAGAGTGCACCACCCCACATCATCCAGTCAGTCAAGGGTGTGGGGAAAAGCTTACTCTTAAAACTTGCACATGGGCAGCACCATCTTTAACAAAGTGAGCATAATATATTTCATCTGCCCAACAGATTCAATGTCACTTTTCCTTTTGTTTTTGTTTTATACAATCAGCATAGACTTAGTTATGCTGCAATAACAGACAACTCTGAAATTGCAGTGGCTTAATTTAGCAAAGATGCATTTATCAAGTGCTGGTTGTGGTCACCTAAGAGTTCAGGCTGTTGGAGGTTTGACTTTGACATGTGCTTCTACCTCTCTCTGGCTAGAGAAGGGGATATTGATTCATGCTTGGCTCTCTAAATGTCAACCTATGAGGCACTCATCACTTCCACACACAAATTATTGGCCATGGAAAGCTATACGGCCATCCTAATTTTAAGAGTAGTGCAGTCCTATTTTGTACCCATAGAGGAAAGAACTAGAATGTGTGTGACCAGCCCCAGCACTCTGCTAGCTCTTCTTTGATTATCTCCCATTCATGACAGTTGCAGGACCTGCCAGGGAAGATACTGTCTCTGATATATCTATTAGGTTGTCTGGCTTTGTTATCTCTCTAAAACTGCTCCTGCCATCTTAGAGAGAAAATGAGTAATGCAAAATAGGAAGGTCAATTTATTACTTTTAGGGAAAAAAGCTGAACAAAGATTGAACAGAAAATGCAAATTTTATGTTTAAAAGTAATTAATAAAAATGATACCATCTTCCTTCCTGGAATAAAGCTTATCTCAAATGACTCTGATAGCAGGTAGCTGAACTTTGGGATTTGAATACTGTAGTATATACAGGTCAGCAAACAGGGTTCCCAAACCCTTTAGGGATACATAAACTATTTAGGGGTATTTGGTAACTATCATTTTTTTGGTGACTGTAGTTACTGAGGGAAAAACTCTATAACTATTTAGTATTTCCACTTTTGTATTTTATTTTTAAGCAGCAGTGGGGATCAAGGATAATTATGCAGGTAGTTTGTATTTAAATAAGGCATATAAGTGGAAATATCATTTAATTTTCCTCTTAGAAATCAGTTTTCAGTCATGATGTTGAAATGTACCATTAAAAGTACCTCATGCTACGATAATTAAATATTATGCTTTCCAAAGATGCTAAATGATACGTCCTGAGGGCCGCAAGATTTGCAAGTGTCTCTATTTTATAAAATGGAACTTTAAAATGAGCAAGAGTAACTTGTAAACTAAAGATTTAAAATGAAAATTAGATATGCTCTCAAGATATTATATTATATCAATGAAATATCCTTAACTGTCTGGGTACAACATAAAGTGTAGACATGTTTTTCTGTTCCAATAGAATATGTTCAATATGCTACTTTTTAGTGTTCTTTGGGCCATTATATTAAAAATAAATAAATATAGCCTCTTTTGTGATAAGTAGCATAAATTTAGATGGAAAACACAGTTATTGCCTTTAATTATAAAAGTAAAATATAATATTGTAGAAAATCAGGAAGTACTGAAGAACATTGAGAATCAAACAAACCAAACCAAACAAAATTAAAAACCTATTAATAATCTTTCTGTGTAGGAGCAATCATTTTTATTTTTTTAAATTTATTGATTTTAGAGAAAGAGAAAGGGGGGAGGAGAGAGAGAGAGAGAGAGATCACTTTGTTGTTCCACTTATTTATGCATTCACTGGTTGTTTCTTGTATATGTCCTGCTTGGATAGAACCCACAACCTTGGAGTATGGGAATGACACTCTAATCAAATGAGCTACCCAGCCAGGGCCAGGAACAATCATTTCACACAGAATTTTTCTTACTAGTCTTTTGTTTTATTTTATTTATTTTATTTTTTAACAATCATTTCACACAGTATTTTTCGTACTAGTTTTTTGTTTTATTTTATTTATTTTATTTTTTACAGAGACAGAGAGAGTCAGAGAGAGGGATAGATAGAGACAGACAGACAGGAATGGAGAGAGATGAGAAGCATCAATCATCAGTTCTTCGTTTTGACACTTCAGTTGTTCATTGATTGCTTTCTCATGTGTGCCTTGACCGCGGGCCTTCAGCAGACCGAGCAACCCCTTGCTTGAGCCAGTGACCTTGGACTCAAGCTGGTGAGCTTTTGCTCAAACCAGATGAGCCCACGCTCAAGCTGGCGACCTCGGGGTCTTGAACCTGGATCTTCCGCATCCCAGTCCGACGATCTATCCACTGCACCACCACCTGGTCAGGTTCTTACTAGTCTTTTAAGTGTGAGTATGTGTGTGAGTGCTCATGTGCACTTAACAGTTGGGATCATGTGTACGAAATTTTACTTTATACATTTTTCATTTAACATTAGAATATTTTGGGTGATGATGGTGAGAAATGTGCCAGGTCTCATTCCATAACGTTTTTCTTATAATTATGCACTCTGCACCCAAATTCCAGAACACTGTTCTTGGGATTAAGGTAACAGTCCTAACCTACAGAATGTATCCATATGGATGCTTTTGGAAGCAAGTTATCAGAAAACTTGGCTTAAATTGGCTTGAACAATGAAATTTATTATTTCCCATTCTTAGAAGTCCCAGATAATTCAGGGTTTAAGGTTGCTTAATTTAGTGGCAATAGTTTTGTAAAGGACCAAAGTTCTTCCTATCTCTCCTCTTTACTGTCCACCCAGTTGGCTTTGTCCCATGACTGGCAGCAGCAATTAGGTCAACAGGCTTCCTTCTTTATGCTTAGAGAGAGAGAAAGGCCCCTCCATCACTTGGGGGTCTGACTGGTCCAGTTTAGATTATATTTCTACCCCAGTACCATTAGCAGTTGCCTCATGTAGTGCTTAAACCTGGGATCTGGAAGGACTGAGTTAGATTTATTGCAACCCATACCCTGAGCGGAAGATGGTGTCATCTGCTCCTGTATCACATAAACTGTAGGGGAGGATGCTCAATATCAGAACAAAGTTGTGATTCTGTTGGGAAGGTGGGATAGATACTGCAGAGGCATCCAGCATTGTCCAGCAAATGGTCCCTCACAGTGTCACTCCTGCGTACTCTCATCACATCTTCAGGCTCACTCTGAACCATGTTTCTATCTCTTTTTTTTTTAAAGATTTTTTTGTTTATTGATTTTAGAGAAAGGAGAGAGAGAGAGAAAGAGAGAAATGGTGGTGGGGAGGAGCGGGAAGCATCAACTCATAGTAGTTGCTTCTCATATGTACTTTGACTAGGAAAGTCCAGGGTTTCAAACTAGCGACCTCAGCTTTCCAAGTTGATGATTCATCCACTGCACCACCACAGTTCAGGCTCTATCTCTTAATTAATTCCAGTGCCTATTGAGGTAGTTGTATGCTCTACCTCAGGGCCTTTGCACATGCTGTATTCTCTTCTTGGACTGCTCTTCCCTACTTTTCTCCTTTTTCTTAGTAAATTGCTACTCATCCTTCAAATCCAGCTCAGCTCCCACTTCTCCCTAGCTCAGTCAAATCCTGTATTTCTCTCTTCTCTATCCCTTCTTAGTGTTCATTCTCTACTTACTAATATCTCTTTTTGACTCATTTTTTTCTCCCAGTAACTCTAGGCTCCCTCAGGGCCAAGATTACCTCACCACTTTATTTTCTGAGCCTAACACAGTGCCCGAAATGTGTAAGGTACTTAATAGATAATTTCTAAATTAAAAAGAAAAGAATGATGGAAGCTAATTTTAAACAGAGGTTAAATATCCATGTTTCTTTTAAGTATTTTCTTAGAGAGTAATAGAGATGATGTTTTACAGCTGACACCACTAGAGGAGGCACTTAGATGGGAAGGCAGGGGGAGAAAAGGATGTGGTAACTGTGATACCCTGTGGTTACGTGGTATCTTACCACACTGTCGTGGCAGATCTCATAGGATTGTTTATGGGGACAAACAATAACTTCATAACCCCTTTCCCTTTCTTACTTTGTCACCTGATCAAGGTAAATCTTCTTATTTCTATGAGAGAAGAGATCATCATGAAATAGAATGAGAAATGAGGACATAATCAAAGCATGGTGTTCCCCATGACCAGTATTTTTGTTTCATTTAATGAAAAAATATAGATGTTACGTTAGGAAATATAAGAGTTTGTATGATTTGAACCTTTAATATATGTGAAGAGTATTGTTTATTAAAATGCTGATAACTCACTAGATTTAAAAAAATTAATGTCAAACTTCTATCAATAAAAATACCAATACAAATGGTCATGGGGAAATCCATTTTGTACAGAAAAACCATTGGTTAATATTTCTCTGTATCCTTTAGCACACTTTGTTCATATTATTTTGATGTCTGCCTCTATCTCATTGCCTGGGCAAACCATATCTAAGCTTGAATTGTTAGGACATTCCACTATTTCCCATCTCTTGCTATGATAGGTAATGCTCGTAATGCTCAGATGACCATCTCATATACACACACATATTGGTATAAGTCTACATTCTAGGTTATGTCTTCCAGACTTTTTTCCAGAAATAGAATTATGGAGATCTCCACTTTTAATATCTAGCTTTGAAAGCCTCTGTGAATTCAATATTCTAAAAGTGTGTTGGCTTACTGCAGTTCTGAAACCTGAGAAGATGAGGCAGAGGAGATGAGGTGTCTAGCTCAGGGCACTGCACTGATTCACTGGCGATACTCAACAGGGGGGTTCCACTAAAACACCTGGGGTGGGGCATCGGGATCTGCCCACATGTGCGAGTTGTCAGCTGTGTGAAACACAGGGAAATTTCTTGCCTAGACCCCAATGTGTGAGAACCCCTGAGGGAAACCCAGGTGAGGTCCGTGTCAGCAGCTCACCTTTAAACACTGGATGTGGAAAGTGATCAATCAGGGAGCCATAAGGGAGAAAGTATAAATAAAACATGTCCCTCTCAAAGAGGACAAAGCTGCAATTTGCCAAGTGCACTGTAATTGCTCTGGTTAATTATCACAGTGGTGAGCTGGGAGCACCAAAGGCACACACTGACATCCGCAATGTGGATAAGAATAATGTCACTTCTTGACTGGTCCTGATTTTGTTGTCGAGATGTGGACATTGCATACCCAGTTCCCTTGGATAATAAGAGATAGATGGTGACTTCAGATAGCTCTTCATTTTGGGTTGTCAATTTTTATCATCATTGTAATTCATAACAATAATTATAGTAATATGATTATTAACAATAAACACTAATAATTACAATAATATTAAATGCAGCCTCTATGCTAAGCATTTCACATGTATTAGCTACTGAATGCTCACAAGTAAAAGGGAAGATTATTTTCCTAATTTTCAGATTTGGCAAATGAAGCTTTGCGAGGTTAAGTGACTTGCTCAAGGTCACATAGCTGACATTGAATCCCAGTTCTTTTGCCAAGATCCAGAAAATTTAACCACTGCAGAAGACACCTCAGTTCCCCATCGACTATGTCTCCTGGGACCCCTTTCACCAGTCAGTGCACCTATACCCTAACACTAGAGGGACTGCTCTTTTTTTGTTTGTTTAAGTGAGAGGAGGGAAGATAGTGACACTGATGCTGCACGTAGTATCTCAACTGGGATCTACCTGGCAACCCCTGTCTGGGGCTGATCTTCAGGTCAACCGAGCTATCCTCAGTGCTAGGGGCCGACACATGGACTAACTGAGCTATCCTGAGTGCCTGGGTCCAACACTCAAACCAATCGAGCCACTGACTATGGGCGGGTAAGGAGGAGAGAAGGAGGAGAAGGAGGGGAGAGAAGCACATGGTCGCTTCTCTTGTGTGCCCTGACCGGGAATCGAAACTGGGGTGTCCATACACTGGGCCAATGCTCTATCCACTGCGCAAACCAGCCAGGGCCTAGAGGGACTACTTTTAATAGCTCAAACCTGAAGCCTTTTGGGGGTTATTGCCCTTCAGATATTGGAGCCACTTTACCAGGAAGTAGCTGGGAGTTCCAGGGCGGCCTGGAACAGCCCATAGCCAATAACCAGCTAGTGGATAAGTATAAAGCTCAGCAACCTTGTTTTAAGGTGGTTCAAGTTCAGCGACACAGTTTATTCTCTAGGGCCCGCGCAGGGTCAGGCCTTGGCCACATGTTACCTAAACTACATTCTTGCTTAATTTCATTCCCCCATCTTACTGCCCTCCCTCCCATAGTGGTTCTCCTGAGATTGATCCCCTAATAAATGCCTTTCACACAAATCCCCTCTCAGGCTGCCTGGCCTGATACAGCTACTATGTTAAGTTTGCTCCCAGTAGGTGTCCTGATTTACTCAAAGAATCCTTCCCACTGAAGCAGTTATCACCTTGCCTGCTGTGTGACCTTGGGCAAGTCCTTTACATCTCAGGCCCTAAGATCCCTTCTCTGCAAGAAAGAGGTCTAGATTGGATGGTCCCCAGGATTCTTCTAGTCCTGAAAGCCACTGCTGTTACTTTCCACTTTCTAAAAATCTATTTGTTTGTAGAGAGCTCTATTGCTGTGTCCAAAAAAGGACATTTGGTTTGGCAGCCTTCCTGGTAGGAAGACTCTCAGAGATTGTGAACTTACTTTTCTCCCCATCTCTTCATCCTGACCACAGAAGACTCCTGAGGAGACTGGAGCCCACTCAGGGCTTGTGTGTGTGACTCTATGGTCTGAAGTTTTCAATTCAATCTGAAATGTCTTTAGAAGTAAATAGTATTCTTGAAGTTGGACAACAAGAGCAGCCTTCCACAGGATAGACAAGTTCCTGTTTGAAGTGGGGGAAGGTGAGCCCAGAGAATGGATCATCAGATTTATCAAGATGAAGGTCACTGATGATTTTGACAAAAGTGGATTCAATGCAATTCATCCTGACTGGAGCAAGTTAAATAGAGAATAATAAGAGGTGAGGAGGTAAAAACAGTTCAGAGAGGAGTGGGAACAGGCCATCCATGGAAGGTAGAAGGCAATGTACATGGTCCAGCTAACAAGGTTGGTACATCAGATGGGGAGGGGGTGACAGTATCCCTTGCATTTAAATAGTTTTCTAAATGTAGTCATAAACCAAGAGGGAAAAAGGGTAGAAAAATGGGATAATTTAAAGGGAAAGGAGAAGTTCTGGAAATAGTTTTAAGGGCTGTGAAACAGATTTATTAAGGGAATTGTTAGGCAGTGTTAAGATACAGTTATGTACTTAAAGAGAGATCTGTCTTCATATTGTCTTCCTCTATAGCCAAATTCAGCTGCTCTGGTGCAGAGTAGGGGTGGGCTGGGATTTTGCTCAAGTGATTTGATAAAAAAATAAGGAGGTAGGAAATTGGAAGTAGAGTGAAGGAACTAGTGTAGTGATGGACTGTGATATCTAAGCAGGGATGTGAAGACTGAAATGACAAAATGAATATTAAAAAAGCAAAAAGGTTAATGGACTGGAGCTTCTGGTGGGTTTGAAGAATGAGGGTCATTGAGTGAGTGAGCTGGAAGCTCAGGAAGTGACGTTCAGCAAGTAGAATGGATGAGCTGAGATGTTGAGATGGTTCAGATATTGGAAATGACAAGGTCTAGGGCAGGCTGAGGGATGATGATTGAGCTATGGTGGAGAAAAAGGTCAGCAGAAGTAAAGATCAAGGAACAATGCTAAGGTCACCTATGTCGGTGTTAAAGTCACAAGAATGATGAAAAAAGTAGAGGTGGAGAGGAAGATGATGAACAAGGTGCTAAACTCTATAAAGAAGAGTCATAATAATCTATAAAAGTAAAAAAAAGTCTTTAAACAGTCTCTAAAAATGAAGAGAGAAAATGATCCAGGCTTCACAGGAATTGAGACTTTTGAGAGGAAAAGGGAGGGGAGAAGAGAGGATACTTACCCCACCTTTGGGAGATAAAGCAATTCTCACTGGAAAGACATGTAGGAAAGCAGTTCTTTTGGGGGTGGCCAGCTTTCAGAAGCAGGCAGTGCTCTAGGAACTCTCTTAGCTCCCAACCAGACAGTGCTGCCACCAGGGAAAGAAAAATTTGAATAGGTAGCCACGCTAGAGGATTTCTATCCGAAGGTAATTTAATAGGAAAATGGAATATTGGTGCTTGGCATCAATTATGACCTCCATACAGTGTGCCTTCCTATATGGCAAAGGCTGGAAAGGTGAAGATGGAACTTCCCAGACTCTCTTGCAGCTAGCTTCCCAGATGCTCTCTAGCTTCGTTCAAGCATGCACTCTCAGGTAGGATTCAGGAGGTGGAAATGAGGCAGGGGACATGCTAGCACAGCTTCTGCTGATAGCAACAGTGGCAGAGCAATGTGTAGAGGCTGGGGGAGTAAGGTTATCACTGACTTTGTGTCTATTAAGAGGCAGAATATAGGGTACCCATGTTGGCGATGCAGATTGCAGCAGGTTGTGAGGTTGTGGAGTTGACAGCAGTTGTGGAGATTTTCTGACAGTGGTGTCCCTCTGACCATGGTAGTGGTTGCCTGGATATGGGATCAGCAGTTGTAATGGAAGTTTCCAAGTCAGGCAGTGCTTCCGTGTCAGAGCAGAGGCAGCTGGCAGTCTTTTGGGTGATCCAATTCTGCTAGTCTAGAAAACTTTAGAGTCATTGTCTTCAAGTCTCCAGGGATTCTATAAACCATCTAATGCCCTGAAATAAACCCCTTATGTTTACAATTGATGGAGTATATTTTATACCCTGCAACTGAATCCTGGTGGGTACATGGGCCTAAGTCTAGAGTAGAAGTGAAGATGCCCTGTAAATATAAAGTAGTGAGTTCAACACAAAATAATGATGCTGGTGAGTAAGAATTACCAAGAGCAGCTCTTCTGAAGAACTCACTGCAGGCCAGGTAGACTCTCCAGTTCTTACATGGGCCTGAAGAACAGGCATGATTCTCTCTATTGTGTAGAGAAGGAAATTAGAGCACAGACAAGCTGTTTCCTTTCTAAGGTCACACAGCTAGGAAGTGGCAGAACCAGGTCTGCTAAATTTTCAGTACACCATGCTGACACATTGGGTAGGACCTGCTCTATTTGGACACAAGGACCTGGAAAATTCCCAAGTGCAGAAAAGTGATTTTTGTGCTGAGAACTATCTCTAGGGGGTACTTTTCACTCCCCAAAATTTTAGTAATGCCTGCATATTCTTACTTCTCAGAGTCTTTTGGCCAGGGGACTAAGGAGACACACCACACAGGAAACATCTAGAAAAAATAAAAGCTGTTAGTAAAACTTGAGTAACTTTATTATATGCAAAACTAGATGTGATTCTGTTTTGTCCATCGTATTAAATGAAAAAGAGTCCTGCTTGACCAAGCGGTGGTGCAGTGGATGGAGCATCAGACTAGGACATGGAGGACCCAGGTTCGAGGCCCCAAGGCTGCCGGCTTGAGCACGGGCTCATCTGGTTTGAGCAAGGTTCACCAGCTTGAGCCCAAGGTTGCTGGATTGAGCAAAGGGTCCCTCAGTCTGCTGTGCCCCCTCACCCCCCCCCCCCGTCAAGGCACATGTGAGAAAGCAATCAATGAGAAACTGAGGTGCCGCAATGAGGAATTGATGCTTCTTACTCTCTCCCTTCCTGTCTGTCTGTCCCTCTCTCTGTCTCTCTGTCTCTCTGTCTCTCTGTCTCTCTCTCTCTCTCTCTCTCTCTCACACACACACACACACACACACACACACACACACACACACACACACACACACACACATGAGTCCTAAATGGTAAGGCTTTGAAGATAAGAGAGAAGGGCTGTTGGAATGAGCTCCCAACAATAGTGATGAAAACAGAGGGTTATTTTAGTAAAACAAAGGCCTGGGAGCTGCCATCGAAGGTGCTGAGCTTAGCTGATGGAGGGTGATGCAGGGATGCTCAGTTTAGGATCTGAGTCCCAGAACAAAGGAGTCAGGAGTGGTGGGCTGAGCAGAGGTGAGATATGGAAGGGGGGAAAGAGCCAGCACCCCAGGAAGGTGCTCTGTGCAGGAAGCCCTATCTCAGCTCGGGAATGAGGAGAGCCCAGCAGACCTCAGGGGAGAGGGAAGAGCTAAAGGAAGGAGGAGAGGTGACAGGAAAGGGAGGGAAATAATGAAGCAGAGGAGAAAGACACCAAGAAGGCATTTGAGAAGTGGTGGGGCTTTAACTGGCTCCTCTCAGCTTTTTCTTTGGGGGCGGGAGAATGCCACACTGGCCTGTCTGGTTTGGCAGAACAGCATTTTTGTTCCCCAACATGGATCAGATTGTCACGAACCTAACTCTACTGCAGCCTCCGGGGACCCACGCCTTCCTGGAAGACAGCAAGGTCTTGTCCCTCAGCGTTTGCTTTTCTGTTTGTTTAGCTGCTGACAGCACAGGGGTTTGGACCCAGGATACATGAGGCTGGACCAGCTTTGCAGCCTTGGGAGAGTTACCCCACCTCTCTGAACTTCAGCTTCCCCATCAGTGGAAAGAATGACAGTTGTACTTGTTGTATAGCTTAAATGACATAATTTCTCAATATTACCATTATTTAGCACCCTATCCTTTCTCTAGACCAGTGGTTCTTAACCTTTTTTGAGGTACAGAACCCACCAGTTTCATATGCGCATTCACCGAACCCTTCCTTAGTGATAAATAAAATATGATTTTGTTTCCAAATTCAAGACATAGGTATATGTTTTTTTACTGGTGCACAAAATGAGCCGTGCATGAACATCACCTTGCTCAAAGAACAAAACCAACAAAGTGCATGTACTCACAACAAATTACGGTATTACTTTATTCTGGCCTCCGCGGCAGAGGCTTCTCCGAACCCCCGAGACCGACTCATTGAACCCCTAGGGTTCCTTAGAACCCAGGTTAAGAACCACTGCTCTATACTCTTAGCTTGTGAGATAGAAAATACTAAGACTCAGAGAATCTGGCTCTATCACTTACTTCTTAGGTGATTTGGGAAACTCTCAAGACTGCTCTGGGCCTCAGTTTCCTTATCTCTGAAAGAACACTGATAAAAAAGTTAAGATGAATGATGTCTGTTCTTGAAAGGATAGGGTAATTTATATTCTGGCAGAGATATTCTCACAAAGAGTGAATTCCTCCCTCCTGTGCCGGTTGGAGCTGTCTTCATCTGGGGCTTTGTGTTGATCCAATGCGGATCCACAAATCTCATTCAGTGAGACTTCCTTGTGCCAGGCGTGGAGTCAGATGCAGAGGTGGGAATAGGCAAGCCATGCCCCAAGCCCTGAGGGGCTCATATCTAGTGGAAAAAATAGGAAGAAATACAAGGCTAATTCCCATCCTGTGGTGCGGGCACTGACACTGATGCACAAGATAGAGGCAGTACAGAAGACAGAGAGACCACGTGCTGTGTGGGTAGGAGAAGGCTTCACAGAGAAAATGAGGGAACACCCCTTCCCTGTTCATAAATAAAATGCATGTTCAGTAGAGAAAATAGGAAAGCACAGAGGAAAGCACCATTTTGGTGCATGTATGTTCTTTCTGTCCTATGCATGGTATGTGTGAGTACTTACATATCCAAAATTGGGATTGCAGTTTGTATACTGCATTGCTGCTTGTTTTTCAACTTTAGCAGAATACCCTGAAAGTGAATAGGAGTTGGTTTGAAGACAAGTAGGGAAGGGAGGAGAAGGGGTGGAACAGCATGGGAGGTAGTAATTCTAGCTTTGCACTTGAAAGTTGGTGCCTTTCTTTCCTACCCACAGTATAGTAGTGACAGGAAATGAGGCAGTCATTCCACATTGTGTGGGTTTCAGGGTGTAGGATATCTAGCAGCATGTGTCTTTCCATTTGCTTAGAAATAGAGAAAAACTTAGTTCTGAAACCAAATAAGCCAGAACACTTCAAGCTGCCCCCAAGAGAGATGAAATCAGGAGCCTCAGTGTAATAAAAGATTTGCAGTGTGCCAAGGCCCTGCCATGCTCACAGCATGTTCTGAGCAAAGAGGCACCAAGTGGCACCCTCTGCTTCAGGATAGATTCAGACTATGTGTGTCCCAGGGGACTATGCCTGTCATCCTAGGCACTGCCATTGCAACCAGCCAGTGAGCATGGCCTGAGCTGTGGTCATCTAAAGGTGGGCTGCTCCCAAGGGAGGCCAGCTCACCTTTGACATGCAAAACTCTCCACAGGAGCATTCCATCATGTTAAGTGCTCAGAGTTGGGTCACAGGGCCCAGGTTGTCTCCACAACCATGTCAAGCTGGTGGTTTCGGTTCCCCACCAGGCTCCAGTAGCCATCTGCTCCTAGAAACCCCAGTGAGCCTGCGGCTGGGGAGGCAGTGTCCTCAGCCTCACCCTTTGGGGCATCCTTACACTAAACCCCCATTGCTGGGATAATCCATGTCTACCTCTCTTTTGAAATCTGAACTTTCCTGACCTGTTAGTGATACGGAGGACTGACTCATATTAATACTCGCTCGCTAGAGCTGACTTTTAGATTTCAAGGAATTTTATGAAGTGTTTTCTAAGCCCAACCATTATTAAAGATTAAATTACATAAATTACATATACTTGCAGTTAAATAAATTGTATAAACAAAGGTAATAAATATTCAAAACTCATCCCCTTCCTAGTTCTTTTATATGTTTTACTCTTGGGATTATTTACATGCATTTTATGTGGATAATTGTGTGCTATGGCACGTCTCTTCCCAAATCCACTTTCAGTGACTTCACATTGTGAACTTGAAATCAGGCATGGCTAGATAGAGTGTACCTCACAACTTAGCAAATGTTAGAAGTCAAGGCTTTCCCCCTTATGACCTGGTTGGTTGGCATTCACCAGCACACCACTGCCCTTTGGCCCCAGGAGAAGGCAGGCTTCCTAGAGGTGTGCTATTGGAGAGCGAGCACAGAAGTCACCCTCGATTCCATCAGCAAGTCAGCATGGCCTGCAGGCTGGAAGCGGGCCAGTAGTTCTCCATTTATTAATAAAATTTCCTCACAGCCTGACCAGGTGGTGCTGCAGTGAATAGAGTGATAGACTGGGATGCAGAGGACACAGGTTCAAAACCTCAAGGTTGCCAGCTTGAGCATGGGCTCATCCAGCTTGAGTAGGGGCTTATCAGCTTGAGTGCTAGCTCGCTGGCTTGAGTGTATGATCATAGACATGACCCCACGGTCCCTGGCTTGAGCCCAAAGGTTGCTGGCTTGAAATCCAAAGTCATTGGCTTGAGTCCAAAGTCGCTGGCCTGAGCAAGGGGTCACTTGCTCTGCTGTAGCCCCCTGTCAAGGCACATATGAGAAAGCATCAATGAACAACTAAGGTGCCACAATGAATAATTGATGCTTCTTATCTCTTTCCCTTCCTGTCTGTTTGTCCCTATCTGTCCCTCTCTCTGTCTCTGTCACAAAAATAAAATAAAATAAGATAAAATAAAATAAAATAAAATTTCCTCACAGCCTGTTCCTAAGAGGCAGACACAGTTGATTCACCCACAGGCCTATGGTCATTACTGAATTCCAGTTTGACTCATTACAATTTAATTAATATGGAGCAGCCAGGATACTATACTCCCCCACCCCTCTCCTGAAGCACTATCTAAGCAAAAATAAAGAAGTCTTCAGTGCTTGGGCCACTTGCAGATGATATAAGGACTGCAAATGCTGGTGGCTGAGGTCAGGCAGGTTCACATTGGATTCGGGCAGACAGTAGAGAAACTGTGGAGCCAGAAAGTGTCAGACCATACTCATTTATTGGAGGTGAGCAAATAAACAACAAAAGGGAAAGAGCTAATAAAGAAAGGAAAATCTGTTATCCTCAGTAAGGGCAAAGGAGCAAGGAAAACTGCACCTCACGTTGGCTAGAGAGTGGTCTGGGAGAATCACCACCCAGGGGAAGCACCCACAGCCTTATATAGGCTATGCACACGTGCCTCTGCCATGTGCTCACACTAATCAAGCAAAGTGCTTGCAGCTGGTAAACCCACAAGCAAGCTTAACATAGCTGCCCCACATTCCACCCCTTTAGGGTTGCTCGCCTCACAATCTATGTGACAAGTTTCTTCCGTGATGGTCCCTGTGCGAGGAGGGAGGTACATTACAAAAAGAGAAACAGTACAAACTACAGCAACAGAATTACAAAACACAGCTATGGGTGAAATGAGAGAGTGGTCAGTGGCAGCAAGAGAGGCAAATCTTTCTCTTCTGGCAGAATCCAGGCCAGAGTTCTGTCTGTAGACAGCACAGTATCTGGTACCAGAGGCTGCCCCAGGCGGGCATTCCTAACCTTATTGGCCTGCACACCAGGATCTGCTGGTTCTGTGTATAATAAAATGGGAGAACTCATTATTAGCCATAAAGAAATTACAAAGGTGCCCTTCACAATGCTGTCCCCCTCAGCACTCAAGGGATAACACACGTCCACCTTAGGCGGCCAGGGCTGGTTGCCCAGGGAGTTCACTGGAGGTCTGCCTCTAGCCCCCACCCCATGGTACCAACAAGGCCACCCATCGCAGGTAGGGGTGCTGTACAGTCCAGGGCCATGTCCATTGAAGCCAGTGGCCATCAAGGAGGTCTACTAGGGAAAGCAAAAGCATGTTGCCCTGCTGTCCAAAGCCTGGCTTGAGCAAAGTGTTCTTGGTGCGTATCTGCAACCGGGTGGGATCAACTGCCTGGTGCAGGAGGGCCTCCACTGAACCTCGCCCCCTCCCCCCCATCAAGGTCTCTCATTCAAATTCCAGAGTACTGTTCACAAGCAGCATGTCCATCCAGTAAGGGAGCCAGTGCCCCCTCCTGTCGCAGTCCCTGATTTAAGAGTCCATTATACCACTCAATGATAAAAGCAGCCTGTGGGTGGTAGGGGACATGGTATTTCCAGTCTACCCCTAGGTCTTGAGCCCATTACCACACACTCCTCCTTGAGGCAGTGTCTTCAGAACTTCCGTGACAACTGAGGAAACCATACCCTATTAGAATGGTCTGGCAGAATGCTGGGGACTTGCCGGGGGCAGTGAGTCAATGGCAGTGCTATAGTGAGTTAGTAAAGGTCCTTCAGGAACTAGGTATGAAGAATGCTGCTTTTAATCCGGGGTCCTGTGGACCAGACAAGGAAGTGTTTACAGCCGGGATATGGGATCTCATCCTCTGCAGTGCCCCATCAGCCCTTTTTGGGCCACTCCTGGCTATCCTGGGCCCCTATGTGGGACAGCCTATCAACATGGTTACACAGATGGTAGCAGACATGGGGGAGCTGGAGGTAGCACAGAATCACAAAGCTGTGAGGGCTGCTGCCCGTGCTGCCCCTCTGACCAGCAAGAGGAATGGGCCTGTGAAAGTTACCCAAACACAGGTGTGGGTAGATTTAATTGCGGCTGGGGCAGATAGGGAGACATTGGATGGCAAACCTAATAGGGCTCTTTTGGAGCTTTGGCAGCAGCTTAAACCAGGACAGAAATTCCAGCCACTGAGAAGAACAGCCCCAGCAGCTAGCAGTAAAACGGTTGGTGCAGGGGTGGCACAGTTACAAGATTATAGGATGGAGACTGATGAAGGAGAGTAGGACCCCCAAGACCCACTCTTCCAGTTTCAATAGGGGGAAGGGAAGGCCGAGGGACCCATCTAACAGGGATGGGCCACACATGGAACTGGCTATCCACTGGTCCCCTTCTAATGTGCAGCGGGTGTTGGCATTACAATAGAAGGTAATAGGTGCTTTTTTTTTTTACAGCAGAAGCAGCTAAGAGAACTGTTAAGCTGACACAATCCTTGAATGTGTTTGACCCCACCAGGCCCTGTGAGCTTATTGAGGGGTTTGGATGGGGCTTGTGGCAACAGACAGCACACTATGGAAAGGTGCTGAGGTCCATTAATAAGAGCTGTATGACTAGTTGCCTGTAGTGGACCTTTATGTTGGTGATTTACACAGACAGCTGGACTGTCTATTATGGGCTGACTCTTGGACTGTGGCCAGAGTGGGACATCGGCTCCCATGATGGATGGACATGCTGCCTTTGGACAGTAGGAGAGACCCTGATTGGGCCACAGCTCCGGTGGACACCCTCCTGCACCAGGAAGCTGCTCTCACGAAGTTGCAGAGACTCACCAAGGACATTTTTGGTTTCGATGGACATGGCCCTGTACTGTACAGGCCCCCACCTACAATGGGTGGCCTTGTTGGCACAATGGGGTGAGGAGTTGGAGGTGGGCCTCCAGTTAACTCCCTGGGCAGAGTGCTCAGGGAGATATTGTGAAGGGCACCTTTGTAATTGTCATTTTTGGAATGGATGTAATGTATCTATTGTTAGGTGAGCAAATCTAAAGGGGTGGAATGTGGGGCAGCTGTGTTAGGCTTGCTTGCGGGGTTACCAGGTGTAAGCACCTTGCCTGATTAGTGCGTGAGCACATGGCAGAGGCACATGTGCAAAGCCTATGTAAGGCTACGGGTGCTTGTGGTCAACAGAGATTAGAGATGGGGGACTGTGGATGGTGGGTTGCCTGCCTGCCATTGTGAGGGGCCATATTGCTGTTTGTTTGCCTGAGAGGCGGTTTCCCCTGCCTGTGTGCTTGTCTGCTGTTGTGAGACTTTATTAAACGGAATGGCTCAACCCTGTGACTGAAATGGATCCACAGTTTCTCTACCATCTGTCCAAATCCAATGTGGACCTGCCTGGCTTTGGCCACCGGCATTACACTAGGATATTACATTTAGGAGAATTAAGGGAGCTCTGGGATCTTTTTGTGTGAAAGGAATGAGAAGTCTGGCAGGAAAGTTTGAAGACTTGGACAGCTGAAAAGCTTTATATTGCAAATTACAACAAACCTACTACAACCTGCCCGAGGTAACTGAAAAATCCAGTGGCATCTCAGTTTCTGGCTCGGTTGGATCCAGAAGCTCAAAATATGGTACCATTTCCCAGTTTTCTGTGTTGGCTTCTGTAACGCTGGAGCCTTCTACAGGCCATACACACGTGGCACAGCCACTTGCTCACATACCAACCAGGCAAAGTGCTTACACCTGGTAAACCCATGAGCAAACCTGACACAGCTGCCCCACAGCTTCCTTCTCAGGGAAGATGACAGCCCATGTGGTCAGGACTGCACCTGGGAAGTTTCAAGTCCAGTAGAAAAGGAGAGTTCACTTCTCTCTCAACACAGAAGTCCCACCACATCTCTTTGATTTGATAAAGTCCGAAGCTCATTCCTGAACCAGTCATCCCTGCCAGGGGAATTTGATCAAGGATTGATGGAACTCCACCCAAAACACATGGGCTGCAATGGGAGTGGAGAGGGTTCACCAGAGGAAAACTGAGGCACCATTAGAAGAAGGATGAAGAGGTGGAAACCCAGCAGTGTCTACCACATTGATCAGCCCAGAGAGTCTGGTGTTTACAGTGAGTTTCCCACTTATGGGCTCTTTGACCCAGTGGCTTTGGTTTGTCTACTGGCTTCAGGGTTGGCCTCAGGCCATGAGCACCACCCTCTTCCACTCTGCCAAGTTGGGTAGGAACCTCATTCTGTTTCTAGCCTTTCAGTAATGGTGTCTTCATTATGCTTTCTAATGTGTCAGTGGGGACTGGTGCCCTAGTTCCCTGAGGGACACAGTGAAGAGGACAGAGCTGCAGAGGAGAATGCCTACAGAGTGGTCCTGGATGGGGGGACTCTGCTCCAAGCACTGTGACTTCCCATCTCAGCCACGATCAGAAAAATCTCTGCCTTCCATAGACTATATTGACCTGACCCTAGGTAGCAGCAGTGAGAAATGGTGACTGGTCCTCCTTATATGCTCCAGTCCAGATAAGATCTGAACCTTCAAATAGCCCTGGTGGGAGGAGAGGAGTGCTGGGAAGAAGCCTCGAGGATGACTGAGATTGAATTTCCTTGTGAATGGGAACTTGGAGTTGGATTTGATTTGATTGAGGGGAATAGTGTGATATTTATTTACATCAGTGATTGAGTGGAATAGAATTCCGACTCATCTGGGCAGTATTTATCAAGCACCGCCATTAGACACAGCACTGGGTCAGGTGCTTTTACATAAAAAATTCTATTTGAGGATCTTTAGAGGTGGTGATGCCATCTCTTTTGTTAATATGTTCCCTTGATTCTCAGTTCTTCTAGAAAGTTCTTCTGAAAAAAATATCCCTCTTCTCCTAGCCCATCCTTGAGGTGGGGGAGAGCAATTCCTTTTTTTAATTTTTTTTAAATTAAATTTTATTAAAAACAGTTTTTTACTTACACTTGACTCACCCCTTACTGTAATCCGTACATCCACATAAGTATCTGTCATTAGTGTTTGGGATGAGCAAGCAGGGGTAGTGTGTAACCCTGATGTGGCGACCCCACATGTTTTTAGGCTGTTTTTTTTGGATGTGCTACAAAGTATTTCCAACCTCCTTTCTTTCCAGAAATTAAGGAGATGACTCCATGTGAGCTCAGCAGGCTGGTCTGCACTTTCTCTTTGAGCAGAAACTCCTTTCATGTGTAAACTGCCCCAAATGCCTTCCCAACTTTGTCCCCCCACCACCATCTGAGAAGCATCCCCCTTCAATCTCTCCCTTGCCAATTACACCTCCGAAGTTGCAACTGAAAAATCAAAGAACATTTTTAATGAAAAAAGCCCTTTAGATCCCTTTTTCTGCAAATCCATTGCAATAATTTTGAGTCTGTTAGTGACATTTAAACCCTCCTAGATATTCTTGTGCTAGAGTAAGGCTGTTCTTGCAACACAGTCTCAAATAATAAAATCTCTTTACATTTCACCTGTGCCCTTTCCTTTCATAGAATGTCAACAACATATAAAACAAATGTTTGAAGTTTCCAAGACAGGTTTTGGTGCTCCTGTAACCAACATTCTTGCCATTATTTACATTCATTATTCAGAGGGTGTCTTTGGAGTACCTTTTTCATAAGGTTAATTTACATATCCATGTCTCTTTTGTATTTCTTGCTATCTGAGCATGGCACACACTCACTTAAAAAAAAATCCTTTCACATTGTGCTAATATTAAGAGGAATTTCTTAAATTAAGCATCCTGATGAACTGCTCTTCTTTGGTGAAGCATGGAATGAGAGGCTGGCATTTGAAAAACAAGTTGGTCAGGAACAAAGCAAGATTTGCTTCTGCATGGATGAGTAATAGATGCCCCTTGGCAATCTTGTTTGGAACCAAACTCTAAGAATTTGTAAGTACCTACTAGCGCCAGAATTTTGTCTGCCTCATCTAACTTAATCCTCACATCATCCCTGCAAACTAGATTGGCTAAGATTCCATTCTCATTTTACAGATGAGGAAAGTAAGGCTGAGAGAGATGAGTTAACTTGTTCACTGTCCTTGGGTTAGTAAATGGCAGCACAGGGTCTTGTTCTCTGCAGTATCTGAATGCACAACCAAGGCCATCTCCTCTTTATTGGTCTATAATTCACAGTGAAGGTGGTGATTGGATGACTTGAAAAGTCCCACCTTGACCACCTGAAGGAGGATGGAGGAGGTGCACCCAGTCATCTACTTTTAAAAGCCTTTATCATCCGGGATAATCCCAGGGGTGGGATTCAGCTGGTTCACACTTGTTCGGCAGAGTCAATACCTAATTTTTTGTTGAGTTCGGCAAACCAGTTGTTAAAAATGGCACTTGTAATCAAGGTTCTTTCTAAAGTGGTGCCTGGGCGGTCACCCAATGTGGAAATTGTAAGGTCAGTGGATAATGGGGGAAGGTCACATGAGGAACCAGACGGGAACTTTGGCTAGAACTGCCTACAACCATGTGCACCAAAAGAAACTTCCCAGGAGTCCTTGGGAAAAGAGCTACTGTCTGCCAGCCAGTGAGATTTCGCCATGTCATATTAGCTTGAGCACCCTAGACAAGATCCTTTAAATATCTCCCACACGGTTTAATCCATGCAACTTCCATGGCCTCTGTCCCCGGGGACAGGGAACATCGTCTGGGCAGCACAGTACTAAATAAAGCCTTTACTATTCCAGACTTTGTGACTCTGGCCCCTTCCTTCTTCCTCGACGGGGAAAAATACCTTACAGAAATCACAAATTTAGCCTGACCAGATGGTGGCGCAGTGGATAGAGTGTCGGACTTGGATGCGGAAGACCCAGGTTCGAGACCCTAAGGTCAGCAGCTTGAGCGTGGGCCCATGTGGCTTGAGCAAAAGCTTGCCAGCTTGGACCCAAGGTCACTGCCTCCAGCAAGGGGTTACTTGGTTTGCTGAAGGCCCGCAGTCAAGGCACCTGTGAGAAAGCAATATATGAACAACTAAGGTGTTGCAACAAAAAAATGATGATTGATGCTTCTCATCTCTCTCCGTTCCTGTCTGTCCCTATCTATTCCTCTCTCTGATTCTCTCTCTGTCCCTGTAAAAAAAAAAAAAAAGAAATCACAAATTTACATTCCTTACTCTTTTTTAACATTCATCTGTGCAAGAATGTATTCTAAATGCCTGAAGTAATAATGTTCATTTCATCCATACGTGGAAAAAATTGCAAGTGAGAACGCCAATCAAGAAGCAATATGGAATTCGACAGCATGTCTGATAAGGGGTTAATAACCAAAATTTATAAAGAACTTACAAAACTCAACACCAGGAAGACAAACAATTCAATCAAAAAATGGGCAAAAGAAATGAATAGAAATTTCTCCAAAGAGGACATACAGATGGCCAATAGGCATATGAAAAAATGCTCAACATCACTAATGATTAGAGAAATGCAAATTAAAACCACAATGAGATATCACCTCACACCAGTCAGAATGGCGCTCATCAGCAAAACAACACAGAATAAGTGCTGGCGAAGATGTAGAGAAAAGGGAACCCTTCTGCACTGCTGGTGGGAATGCAGACTGGTGTAGCCACTGTGGAAAATAGTATGGAGATTCCTCAAAAAATTAAAAGTCGAACTTCCTTTTGACCCAGCTATCCCACTGATAGGAATATACCCTAAGAACACCATATCACTGTTCGAAAAGAAGAAATGCGCCCCCATGTTCGTGGCAGCATTGTTCACAATAGCGAAGATCTGGAAACAGCCCAAGTGTCCGTAAGAGGACGAGTGGATTAAAAAGCTTTGGAACATATATACTATGGAATACTACTCAGCCATAAGAAATGATGACATCGGATCATTTATAACAAAATGGATGGACCTTGATAACATTATACGGAGTGAAATAAGTAAATCAGAGAAAAACTGAGAACAGCATGATTTCATACATAGGTGGAACATAAAAGTGAGACTATGAGACATGGACAAGAAACTGGTGGTTACTGGATGGGGGGAGGGAGGAGAGAGTGGGATAGGGAGGAGAGGAGGGGCACAGGGAAAACCAGATAGAAGGTGACAGAGAACAATTTGACTTTGGGTGATGGGTATGCAACATAATTGAATGATAAGATAACCTGGAGATGTTTTCGTTGTACATATGAACCCTGATTTATTGGTGTCACCCCATTAAAATTAATAAAAAAGAAATAATAATAATAATAAAAAGAAGCAATATGGAAATATTTTAAATAAAAGTTTTATTGTCTTTTGTCAGATATTATTTAATATTTTTTTCATTAATATTTTAAAACTGTCTTAAAACATAATCTAGTTTTGAGTACCTCTTTTATTGCTCTTATTCAGGTATTAAATCCATGAAATAGCCTGACCAGGCAGTGGTGCAGTGGATAGAGCGACGAATGGGGACGCAGAGGACCCAGGTTCAAAACCTCGAGGTTGTTGGCTTGAGTGTGGCCTCAGCAGCCTGAGCCCGGGGTCAGTGGCTTGAGTGTGGGATCATAGACATGACCCCATGGTCGCTGGTTTGTGCCCAAAGGTTGCTGGCTTGAGCAAGGGGTCACTCAGTCTGCTGGAGCCCGCAGTCAAGGCATGTATGAGAAAGCAGCCAATGAACAACTAAGGTTCTGCAATGAAGAATTGATGCTTCTCATCTCTCTTCCTTCCTGTCTATCTCTCCCTATCTGTTCCTCTCTCTGTCTCTCTCTCTTGTCTGTCACAAAAAATAAAAATAAAAATACTGCTTGAAATAATAAACTATCTTTTGGTATATAGATTTTTTATACTTGTCATGGTCATTAGGGAAGAGAACCAGTTGTTAAATTATTTTAATCTCACCACTGGATAACCCCCTGTACAGCTCGGGTTGGAGAATGACCGCCCTAAGAGATGCACATTGAAGTCCGCAGGAGCACTTGGCCAGAGTGAGGAGGTACAGTTTGAAACAGTTCTATCTTCCCATGTGGACTTGAGTATAATTTTGCTGCTCAAGCAGGGAGAGAAAACAAAGATGTTGATGCTGAAAAGGAAATAACTTGAGTTTGGGCGCAAGAAACTTATGCAAGATATGCTTTCTTTCAGGAAGGAAAGCTTAATAGATATTATTAGTTTTATTCCCCAAATCCACTCTCTTCTTCTAGTAATGACACACTGATTGTGTTTGCGGAAGCCAGCCATCGTTCCCTCACTATGAGTACATGAGGTGCTACAGACATAGACACATGGCTCAGGTTTGGCCAATCAGGACATAGTATCCTATAGCTAAGTGATTGGTTCAGGATGGGCACATGACCCAAGCCCACCAGTCACATCCAATCAATCAACCAATCTGGAGATTTTTGTTTGGATTTTAGAAGAGATGAAGTCTTTCTTTTTACCTGTTAGACTTGGGTCTGTGGGGGCCTGGAGCTGTTGGGTGTCTTCTTGGTTTCACAAGGGAAGAGTTTATGTTGGAATAGAGCCAACATCAGAAAGGCAGGACTGAGAGACAAAGGGAGACCAAGTCCTCATTCTTTGAACCTTAAACCTCGCTAAAGCTATGCTTATAAACTTCAGTTGTGGGAGACAATGAATCACCCTTTTTGCTTAAGGTGGTTTGGGTTGCATTTGTTTGTTTTGTATTGTTATTTACATTTGAAAAATGTTCTCACTGGCTCAGAATATCAAACATCAGACTCACATGAGTTTATATAAAGGAAATATGTTTTTCTGGTAGCAATTTTTTTTTTTTTTTTTTTATTAAGTGAGAGGAGGGAAGGCAGAGACAGACTCCTACATGTGCCCCCACTGGGATCCACCAGCAACCCCTATAAGGGGCGGTACTCTGCCCATCTGGGGCCGCTGCTTTGTTGCTCAGCAACTGAGCTATTTTTAGCACCTGAGGTGCAGGCTCCCAGAGCCATCCTCAACACCCTGGGGCCAACTCACTCCACTTGAGCCATGTCTGTGGGAGGAGAAGAGAGAGAGAGAGAAGCAAGAGAAAGAGGGGTGGAGAAGCAGATAGTGGCTTCTCCTGTGTTCCCTAACTGGGAATTGAACCCAGGACATCCACATGCCAGGCCAGTGGTCTACCACTGAGCCTACCAGCCAGGGCCTTTTCTGGTAGTAATTGAATGTAGCCTTTTATTCCACAAATATTTATTGAGCTTCTGCTTTGTGCCATTCACTATCCTAGGAGATTCAGAAGCAGCTCTCAGAGGAGAGATGGCCTGATTAAAAGAGGAATTGAAGGAGATGACAAGGGTAAAACAACGTGGGAAGAGAAGATGCCCCAAGAGATGCAGATCATCTGTTAGAGCAGTGCTTTTCAATGGTTAACTCTTGCGAACTGGCACAAAATTTCTGGTGGATAGATACTGGTTTGTGGATCAGTTGTTGAAAACCACTGTGCTAGAAAGATCCAGTGGGAAGCACTTGCACTGAGGGAGGTTTCTCTTTAAAGTGCAAACTATCACCCTGTCCTCTGCATGCCAGATGCTCAGCAAACCCTTAAAGGATGAATGGCTTAGTGGAGGGTGTCACACTGAGAAACAGGCTAGCCGGAACCTTGAACCAGGCCTCAAGACAGAAAGGTGAGACACCACAGAGCTCTGCCCATAAATCATGCTGCCTGGGTGGCCTGATGGAGAAACGAATGCTTTACTGTCTCAGAGTAGAGGTGGGAACTCAGTTCCAATTTTATGTTCAGTACCAACTGATTCTTATCCTTTAGTGTATTATGGGAAGCTCCTAAGATTGGTCTTTGTCCTTAAGTTTCTTGATAAATAGTCAATTTATTTATTTATTTATTTACTTACTTACTTACTTATTTAAGAGGTAGGTAGAGAGAGAGGGTGAGAAAAGAAATGAGAAGCATCAACTCGCAGTACTTCACTTTAGTTGTTTATTGATTGCTTCTCACACGTGCCTTGACCAGGGGTTCAAGTTGAACCATTGACTTCTTGCTCAAGTCAGTGATCTTGGCCTTCCAGTTAGCAACCTTGGGCTCAAGCCAGCAACCTTCGGATCATGTTGATGACCCTGCAGTCAAGCCGGCAACTTTGCACTCAAGCTAATGAGCCTACACTCATGCTAGAGACTTCCGGGTTTTAAATCTGAGTCCTCAGTGACCTAGGTCGATGCTCTGTCCTCTGTTCCACCACCGGTTAGGTGATAAATAGTCCTTTTAAAGAAATAAAAGTATCATTATTGATTTTTTCCTAATTATAATTTTTTCATGCTTACAAAATTTTGAAGGACTATCTAAAGGTGTAAAGAAGAAACAAACTCTCATAATCCTACCACTAAGAAATAACCAGTGTATACACACGCACACACACACACACACACACACACACACACACGTACTGACTTAATTTGTCTTAACATTGAGTCATATCTTTCCTTGTCAACAAATAGCTGTATGTGATTGTCTTAATGGCTACTGAGTATTCCATTGTAGGGATGAACCAAAATTAATTGAACCAATTTTCTGTTGTTGAACATATAGGCTGATTACAGTTTTACATTATTATAAACACACAGAGAAAATGACCATTCTTTTTTTTTTTTTTTTTTTTTTTTTTTTTTTACAGGGACAGAGAGAGGGATAGATAGGGACAGAGAGACAGGAATGGAGAGAGATGAGAAGCATCAATCATCAGTTTTTCCTTGCGACACCTTAGTTGTTCATTGATTGCTTTTTCATATGTGCCTTGACCGCGGGTCTTCAGCAGACTGAGTAACCCCTTGCTGGAGCCAGCGACCAAGGTCCAAGCTGACGAGCTTTTGCTCAAGCCAGATGAGCCAGTGCTTAAGCTGGCGACCTTGGAGGTCTTGAACCTGGGTTCTCTGCATCCCAGTCCGATGCTCTATCCACTGTGCCACTGCCTGGTCAGGCAGAAATGAACATTCTTATAGAGAAAATATTCCACATTCTGAATCATTTCCTACAGTGGTATAGACCACAGAGAGTATGCTCCATGAGAACAGGGACCAAGCCTGATTTTGCTTGCCACACTTGGCATACTTGCTAGCCTAATGCTAGCAATAGTAGGTGCTCATAACATAGCAGCTATTTCTACACTATTTTCACAAATATTCATGCATAATAATCCCTCTTTCTATTTTCTTCCCCGCCCCCTTCAAACGAAATATTACTTCTGTTTCTCTGATTGTCCTTTTCCTGATTTGAAGGTCATAGATTCATTAGGTTTCTCTCTACCTTCACAATTCTTCTCTCTTCTTTATTTCCATGTTGTCATACCATGTATTTAGCAATTCCTTGCAGTGCCAAACAAACGGGGACGTAGTCCGGCTAGATTACTAAAGGAGAGAAATGCAGGACACTCTTGCCTCTTAAACAAATATCCATTCCCTTCAGGGCTAGTAGATATTTACATAACTAACCAGCAAATAAGGAGAACTTCCGAGTTTGTGTTTTAAGTGACAGGTAAATTTATACCCAAAGCGAGTGTTCTAATTCATCACTAAGCTCCTCTTCCTTGATTACAGTGCCAAAGCCTGAGGTTAGCTGGGTCACATAAAACATGTTTTTAAGGTTCCATTACATACACTGCCAGGCTGACTTATGGTATTTGCTCTCATAATGGCCACGTCCTCTACTCTCTTCAATACCGGAAGTGGCCATGTTTCTTTCTCTTTTGTCCATGTGAAGGGCAGGGAGGTGTATAGTTTTGCCAGCAACACTGGGCAAGGGGTCACATTGATCTCTCCTGTTCCTTTCTATAAAGTTTTCTGGTAAGGAAACCTTTCTCCTAGACATAGGTCTGACCAGAAAACAGTTGCTGCCCCTCCAGCCCTGCCCCCTTTCCCAAACTCAGCCCCTAGATTTGGAGAGGCCAGAGAAACCATTTTCTTAATCTCAGTTTCCAGGAGAATCAGCTTCTGCTCTGGTTAGTACCAGGCCAGTGTCCTCTGAGTGCTTAGGATGCCAGGTTCCTGACACAGTGGGACACAGAGGGAGGGGACAAGCACAAGTCCTGTTAGCTGCCTGGAGAGCACTGGCGTTGTCCAAGTGTTTCAGTGACAGCGGGGTCTTTTTCTTTTGCATTTTTTAAATTTAGAAATCAAATTTAATGGGTGACATAGGAATGTGGCCCATAGGAACACATAGGTTTCAGGTGTACATCTCTATAGCATTTGAACGGTTCATTGCGTTGTGTGCCCAGGGTCTTTCATCATGCACCGTCCAACTCACCTTGGAGAGAGCCAAGGAAACCAGGGGTGGTCATGGCATGAGTTTTGTTAGAAAATGGCCTAGATTGTTCTTGCACAATTAATATTTTCCCTTTTTCTCTCCATAAAAATTTATGGCGCACTCTCAGCAAGGAGGCATCTTCTTAATGGTTGGGTACTCCCAGCGATCATTTCTGGAGATGCCAAATAATAACTGAGAAAAGATCCAGTGTGAGGAATAAACCTCCTTTCTAAGAGGAGTGTTCCTGGGAGCCTCTGCAGACTGAGTCCAGAACCAGTATTCCTTGGTCATTTGACAACTAATTCTGAAGACCTGCTGTGAGGCATGCCCTGGGCTAGCTCAGAGCTAGGGCAGGAAGATTATTGCTAACGGTCTTCTAATGAAATTTCCCCCAAATTCCTAGAGCTCAGTCATACTAAAGCCCAATGGGGTAGTGAGCAACCACAGGTCTTGGAACCATGAGGACCTGGGATCCATTCTTGTTTAGATGTTGCTAACAGCTATCAGTTTTCTCTCTGAGCCTCAGTTACCTCTTCTATGAAATGGGAATTATAATGATTGTAAACAGGATCAAGTTGGGAGGATTCAGCAAGGTAATTCATGTAAAGGACAGAGCTTGTTGTATAATGGCACTTAATAAATCTTAGCTGTATTATGATTATGGTCTGTAAAATGGAGAGAATGATGCCAATCATATAGAGCCATTATAAAGATGAAATGAAACTAGGTACCTAGAAAGTTCTCATAAAATGGCAGTTGTGGGGCATTTTTCTCTGTTAAATATCACCCTCAAGGGGGTGAGAGATGTGGAGGGGCAAGAAGACTCAGCTCTACAGGAGCTATTGAATTTTTGAAACAGAAGTTATAGGTTTTGTCTTGTAAAGGCAGGTTTCTCTCCTTGGAAGGTCTCTAGTACATGTACAACAAGAAAGACATAATTGCTATTTGAAGACACAAAGTGCCTATAGTTGCATTTAGAATGACAGGGTAATAGTAGAATTTATGTGGAGAAAAAGAGAGCGGGGGAAGCTTTGGAAGATTAGAGAAAAAGGGCCAGTGACTCAAGGGCCCAAAGAGACTACTACAGCAAGAGATAGCCTTGGTCAGACTTGGTCAGGGGATAATGGATGGATTTTTGGTAACTATTCATGCCCAGCATTCAGTTTACAGTCCCCCGCTAACTCCCACCCTATGCTGTACTTACCTTCTGTTGTCTTCAGATTTTACACAGGTCTGTCATACACAGAGTTGGCTTTGCTCAGGCTTGGGAGAAAGGGCTGGACATGAGAGCTCTGAGCAGGAACTCAGAGCAAGAGAAGACAGGAACCTGTGTCTCTGAGCACTTGGGAAAGCCTTTAGACCTTTCACCAACAGTGGGATGACCATTTAAGTTATCTCAGTTGATATTAAAGCAAAGGATGACTGTTCCAGAAGGCTGCAGAATTGAAAGAAACCTTAATTTGTTTATTAAGTAGGTTTCTAGGAAGGTCTCCTGGAATCCAAAGTACTTGAAAACAAAACAAAACAAAATGCAGCATATGTGTGAGTATCTGGAGAATACATGGTGCCAATTATTTTTTTTTTTGAGAAGCCAAAGCTATTGGTAATTTCTGCCATGGTGGAGAGATGACCTTTGACGACTCAAAATTGTATGTACACCAGCCTGAAACAGTTTCCAAAATGTCTTTCTAGTCCCAGAGAGACCAATTTGGCACTCAGGGAACACAACATTTTGTGTGCCACCTCAGGCTTTGGCACTGTAATCAAGGAAGAGGAGCTTAGTGATGAATTAGAACACTCGCTTTGGGTATAAATTTACCTGTCACTTAAAACACAAACTCGGAAGTCCTCCTTATTTTGCTGGTTAGTTATGTAAATATCTACTAGCCCTGAAGGGAATGGATATTTGTTTAAGAGGCAAGAGTGTCCTGCATTTCTCTCCTTTAGTAATCTAGCCGGACTACGTCCCCGTTTGTTTGGCACTGCAAGGAATTGCTAAATACATGGTATGACAACATGGAAATAAAGAAGAGAGAAGAATTGTGAAGGTAGAGAGAAACCTAATGAATCTATGACCTTCAAATCAGGAAAAGGATAATCAGAGAAACAGAAGTAATATTTTGTTTGAAGGGGGGCGCGGAAGAAAATAGAAAGAGGGATTATTATGCATGAATATTTGTGAAAATAGTGTAGAAATAGCTGCTATGTTATGAGCACCTACTATTGCTAGCATTAGGCTAGCAAGTATGCCTAGTGTGACAAGCAAAATCAGGCTTGGTCCCTGTTCTCATGGATCTTACTTTCTGTGGTCTACACCACTGGGGTAGGTTCCCATGGCAAAGTCATGTCTACTGATAGGTTGGCACCACTCTCTTCTTGATCCTTTCCCTTCAGTCATTCTGGAATCTTCTCAATTTTCCCATTCCTGTGAGACTCTTCTCTTGCCTCTGGTCTTCACACATATTCTCCATGGATTGAAGTGCTCTTTTTCTGGATATCTCCTTTTCATCTTAGCTGGGATTCTTCTTCTCCCAGGGAAGCTTTCATATTGGGTTCGACTCTCTTGCTATCTATTACCATATTTCCCTGTGTGGTTTAATTAATAATTAGTTACTACAGGCCTCAATTCTGCCTGCCCCACTACTCTGGGAGCCCATAAAGGCTAGGATACGTCTGCCTTGTTCTCTACTGCTTAGACCTGGGCCTAGCACACAATAGAAAATCAATAATCATGGGGAGGTAAAATTATAGTCTAGAAGTTACAGGTCTTAATTTAATCTTTAATCTTACATTGTCAGTCCTTTTTTCCAGCTTCTGTGACATATAGGTATTTCTATGTTGGTGCATTTAGTTTTTACTCCATTACCAGGATAAAGTAAAGAAGAAATTCTGCTAAAGAAATAGGCAAATTTTCTTCTGACACAATGAACAGATCTTAAGAGAATGGAACATTTTTTTCAAGAGGAAAACTGGAGAATTGGTAAAGATGTTGCTCTACATCTTAGACTTAGACAGACGGTCCATTTTAAACTCAATACTATTAACTTTAGATTACAATGCTTTATGAAGACTTTACGCCCAAGGATACAAAACAGGAGAAAATCTGCACCAGAAAATGCAAGAGAGGAATTATGCTAGCATGGTGCCAAACTTCCTGTGGTGCTGTTACCACTGTGGGCAGATGCGTTTCTATGTAAAGTGCACACATTTGAGTGCCAGGCTGAACTTCAATTTATTGGTCCACAGGAAAACTGACCACTACCATAGCCTCTTCCACAGACAGTCAACAAAACGAACTAAGGTTTTATTTAATGTGTTTCAGGAATGGAAACTGCCAGCAAGCAGCCTGAAAAGAGTGAGTGGTTAATACAGCCACTGTCCCAAAATGATAGTCACTCTGTGTGCAGCTGATTTCATTAAAGTGAGTGGTGGCTAATGTCACTGAGACTAACCCCGGGAAAGCCTTAGGGGCATGAAAATGCTTCAAGAGCATTTGAAGACCTAAAGACCAGGATTCCAGACCTAATTCTACAGCTTACAGAGGAGGGAAACTTGGGCAAGACGCTGTCCTCAAGCCTCACTTTCCTGTACAGTGTGGGTTTAATAACAATCCCTAGGATTGCTCTGCAGAACACCTGCCCAGGTCTGGCCCTAGTAAATGCTCAACAGGAGTAAGTGGTATGCCCCCTTTGTTCCCTCTGCTTAGGGTAGATGAGGACCACACATGTCCCGCACCGAGGTGCACAGCTGTCAGCCAATCCAAGCTGGGACTTCTAGTTGAGCCCCAATTTTAAAGGAGATTAACAGGGTCAGAAAACTATGTTCTTCTACTTTTGAGGTCTGGTTTTTTAGACAGAGAGCCCTAAGGGGATTCTTAGGGCCATTAGGAAGTTCCAGTGCATACTGTCCTGGGTACAATACAAAGAGACTTCTGCGGGCCAGTTTTTCCTCCAACTAAAGATACTTAAGGGGCAGGAGTAAATAAAGGAGACTACAAAGAGTAAAACAGTGAAAAGACGGGGTGGGGGTAAAGCTGTGCACCAGGCTAACCAGCTCTTACAAAAAAAAAATGTCCAGTCCCCAGCTGCTTCACCGGCCAAGGTCAGGAGGCTCAGAGGTAAAGTAACCCAGAGTCAGCCCCTCTGTACCCGCGGCTCTGCAGGGGACCTAACGGTCTCTAGATCACCGCGGTGCGCGCTGAGTGTGGCTCCGCATACCCTCCGCATGCCCTTCCGGTGGTCCCTCGAGGCTGCCCGCGCAGCTTGTTCTCCTGTACTTTCAGGCCCGTCGCTAACTGACCTGCTGTTTCTTTTCTTCCTCTCACCATCTGGGACCCTGGGAGGAGCGTCGCTCCTCCCTGCAGGGCGCCTCCCAACTCTCTGTCCGCCCCTTTGTCCAATTTGCGCGAGGTACTAGATGTGGCTTCTGAAATCCAATATATCGTGCAGCGAACCGCCAAAGCGTTCAAGCGCGGAGAGGTGGCCACCAGGTAGGCCCGCTGTAGGTTCCCGAGACCAGATGCACAGCGCGCCCCTGGATGGCAGCAGCAAGCATTCTTGAGAGGACCCCGCCCTCGCCCCCAGGTCCCGTGCTTCCTCAGCCGGTGTGTGTGAAGTCTCCCAGCAATTCTAAGAGTTTTGAAGGAACCATCCCTACTTTTACTAAATGAAGCGGGCAGAGCTGTCGACATTCCATAAAATTCAGGGACAGGACAGCAAAGCAACTTCCGCCAGCCTTGGACTATTCATGGGTTCTCTGATCGAACACATTCTTCCTGTGCACCTACTGCGCGCGAGGCTCTGACAGGTTCCACATTGCTGAGTTCTCACTCTATTTGCCCTGGAAGTGGGACTTGCATGAATCCTATGCAGTTCTCCCTCAAACCGCTCCAGGGTGGTGCATCTTACCCTGAAGTCCGAGTGAAATAGCAGGGCCCAGGGAGGTCAGGAGTGGCTTCTGGCTTTCCCGGCCACCAATCCTAGTATTTTTCTTGGGGAATATGCTTTCTTTATTCCCAGCAGGCTTGCATGGGAGTGACTTCATTCTGATGAGGTGGGAGAGGAGCTCTATTGACCTAAATTCATCAATATATCTCACCCCTGGTCATGGGGATTGGGTCGGGGAAGAAGTGTGACCAGCGTGGGCCAACCAATGTCACATCCAGGAGAGTGATCCCTCTGTTGCAGGAGAGAAGCTTTCTTTGACCCAAGTGGGAGACATTGTGAAGAGATATTGAGACTGGAGGTTAAGGGAGGTGGGAAGAAAGCCAGCTTTGAGTGGCAGACCCAGGGCTAAATAATTTTATTTAAAACTACCCACTTTTTTAAATGGAAAGAAATTGTATATCCTTATCATAAATGGCAAAATAGTATCACTTGACATAAATGAGTATATTAAAAATAAAACCATGTTATTAAATTCTGGTTTGATTCTGTTGCTAGCTACAATTGTTGAGCCTAAGGCTTATTCTCTTTTTTCTTAAAATCAGATTCTAGCAAGTTATTAGGGAGAAGTCAGAGACTACCTCTAAACAAGGCTTTCTCCTTGAGTGATATCAAAAATTGAAAGAGAGTCAATTTAACATTTCTGCCTTCCACTAAAATTATCTCAAAGGCAGCCCTTGCTGTGTGTTTCACACAAGAGGTGAGGTGTGTGTACTTAGTCAAGATGATAGAAACACATTGAGCAGGGGAGGTTCAAGAAAGACCACTTTATGAAGGATCTATTGGAGAACCTACTTCGGGCCATTTTGGAATAGCCAGCCAAGGCTGCATTCTACAGCTGGTAGCTGTGACCCCAGATCCCATTTTCACTGTTTTTGGTGTACATTTAGCTAATTTAACAAGTATTAGTTTAATGCCTGTGAAATGCCAGCATTTCTAGTTGCTTCGATCTCCTCAGTGAACAAAACAGGTAAGAATCGCTGCCCTCATGAGACTAATAGTCTTTTGCAGAAACAGACAATGAATCATTACCATAATAAATGCTATTATTTCACTTTTGCCTTCACAGCACCTTTATGAAATAGTCAGCACAGTGATTTGCCCAAAGTCACAGAGCTAGTGTAGAAGCAGGAGCAGAATCATTAGCTTTAACTCTTAGCTCAGTGCTCTTTCCATTAAATTATCTTCCCTGGGAAAAGGACATTATTGGATGCCTGGCACTGTGCTTAATATTTAGGGGCATTCAATAAATACTTGAGTACCTATTTATTGAGTTTTTATGTGGCTGACATTGTTCTAAGTCCAAGTACACAAAGCTGACAGGCCTTGCCCTGTTGGAAATTAGTGCTTAGAGAGAGAGGGGGGGGGGACAGGTTTTCATAAAATATTAGTATTAAAATTAATAAAAATGTTAAGAAGTACAAATTGACACTTACAAACTAGTCATGGTGATATAAAGTACAATGTAGGGAATACAGTCAATAATATTGTAATAACTATGTATGGTGCCAGGTGGGTATGAGATTTATTGGGGGATCACTTCATAGATTATATAAATGTCTAACCACTATGCTGTACACCTGAAACTAATACAATATTGAATGTTGCCTGTAATTTAAAAGATAAATAAAAATGAACATATTGATAGCATAATATACACTCTAATTAGATGGATCTTAGTATATAAGATAGGCTTTCATTAATTAATTGTTTATTGAATGCCTATTAGATGTTAGGCAGAGCTATACAGTCCTGTCAACTTTTATTTTAGGAAAGTAATTTAACCCCTTTGTCACAGATTCCTCTTCTGCATACTACACTGCTCACAAAAACTAGCGGATATTTTATTGCTTCATATTCATTTTGAAATATTCCCTAATATTTGTGAGCAGTATATTAATAATGGGTAAGCAACCTATGCTAAACATCAGGCTTCATGGAGAAACTTTGTATAGACCCATTTTTGTATAAGATTTATAATTTTTTGGTACTTAAAAATGAAAAGATAAAAAGGGAGTGTCCAATTGTACTTCCCTTTTAGATGAATGAACACATAATCCTACCATGTGCATTTAGTGACTGTAGAAAGAGAGACAAGAGGAAGGTGAATGATCTTCCCAGGCTCTCTCAGACAGTTGGCTCCAGGGGGGGCTTAGATAATCTCACTGTCAGGGCTCTGCTTTGTTCCCCTGGCTAGGCCAGGGCGAATGAAGGAGGAGAGAGCGGTGGACTGGAAGAAGTATAGCCTAGGACAGGACTCCACTCTCTTAGAGCTTAGTTTCTGTGATTCAAGCAATCAGCCAGAGGGACATGTGTCCAGGTTAAGAGCATAGTCTTGAATAATGCTGACATCCTGCTCCACCACTTGCCAGGGCAAGGAACAAACCCTTTGAGACCTCTGCTTCCTCTTCTTATAGTACTTGTACTTGTCCTCACCCAACAAAGTTGTCCCCAGGACTTGGTGAGGTTATCCAGAGCAAGCAGGCAACATAGTACCCAGCACAGGGTAAGTGTTCAGTGGATATTAGCTATCACTATTATTAATTTTAAAATTCATTTCCTCTTGAATAAAAGTAGACTGCCTTGTATTTGTGAGGCTGGCAGTATGAATCCTGCAGAACATCTACCCAATAGGTGCAAAGGACTCTGTAGATTGCAAACTACACTTCATAATTAAGCAACTGGTTGTTACTTAATAAAACCCTGTCTCAGGCTCTCCTTTTAGTTTTGACTTTCAAACATAGTGATGATTATGTAGTGACTGTGTGGGATGAATTGAGCTCATCTAACCTGCTTCAGTGTGGCTAAGGATTGCTGGAGGTTTTGTAGAATCCACTCCATGAGCCAGCAGGGGCACAGCCCTATGTTGGTTGGTCAGTCTTTCAGCATAAGAGTTGTTGCTGTGCCTGACCAGGCGGTGGCCCAGTGGATAGAGCATCAGACTGGGACACTTAGGACCCAGGTTTGAAACCCCAAGGTTGCTGGTTTGAACAAGGGCTCATCCAGCTTGAGTGTGGTCTCACCAGCTTGAGCGCGAGGTCACTGGCTTGAGAGCAAGGTCACTGGCTTGAGTGCGAGGTCACTGGCTTGAGCATGGGGTTGCTGACTTGAGCATGGGATCATAGACATAACCCCATGGTCACTGGCTTGAACCCAAAGATTGCTAGCTTAAAGGCCAAGGTTGCTGACTTGAGCCCAAGGTCACTGGCTTGAGTTCAAGCTTGCTGGCTTGAGCAAGAGGTCACTTGCTCTGCTGTAATCCTCCACCCCCCACCCCCCCACACCTGTCAAGGCACATATGAGAAAGTAATCAATGAACAACTAAGGTGCCACAATGAAGAACTGATGCTTCTCATCTCTCTCCCTCCCTGTCTGTTCCTCGCTGTGTGTCTCTCTTAGTCTCTGTCAAAAATAAATAAATAAATAAACAGACTTGTTGCTGCCTTCCCAGCCAGACCCGGCTTCTTGGGGAGTTTGACTGGGTTGTATCCCAATCCTAGCTGGGACTGTCTAGGCACAGCTCAAGAGACCAGCCTGGTTTCCAGCCTGCCCTGCCCCTACATTTCCATGATCCTGCTCAGACTCACAGGATAAAAGGCTTCCCTGGAGCATAGAGCAAATTTCTTTGGTCTCCTGGGAAAAGGGCTGAGTGAATGAAGAGTGGGTGAACTCTCAGTGAGAACATGCCTTTTGCTGTGGGTACAACTTGGTTGTAACTTTTAAATTTAAAAGTTATATATGTGAACATTTAGTATATGGGCCTTCATGGGTACTCTTAGTCTATTCTCATGAGTTAGAGCCAGGCTTGTCCCCTGCCCCCAATAAGGTCCAGTAGGCTTATTGGACTGTTAGGAGGTGTACAATCTTAAGGTAAAAGAGACAAAGAGGTGATACTTCTGTTGTGTATCTGTGTGGTCTCTACCATGACCTTCCCACCAGCTCCCAAACTCATCACCAAGGTACCAACTGCCTAGACAGTTGATTGAATTAGCATGGACTCCATATCATCTGAAATAGTTCTGAATTAGCTGCTAGATAGACCCCAGGCATTTCAATATGAATGTGTCCATGGAGAGAGGCTCTGCCAGGCATGAATTTAGTGGTGTATTAGTTATCTGTTGCTGTGCTGTCACAAATTACCCCAAAATTAGTGGCTTAAAAAGAAACACATTTATCACAGTTCCTATGGGTCAAAAATCTGGGCACAGCTTAGGTCTCTCACAGGCTGCAATCAGGTGATGGCCGAGCCTCAGTTATGTCGAGGCTCCATTTCAAAAGGATCCACTTCCCCAGCTCACTCATTTGTTGGTTGGGAGGATTCAGTTCCTTGTGGCTTATGGAATTTACTGGTGATTGGCTGGAAGACATCCATAGTTCTTGTTATACGGGCCTCTCCCTAGGGCGGCTCAAAACAGCTTGCTTTTATCAGAGGATGAAATAAAACAAGGGAAGGAGCATGAGCAAGATGGAAATTATAGGTTTTGTCAGCTAATTTTATAAGTGGCATTCCACCCCTCTTGCCACATTTGTTTGCCTTAGAAGCAAGTCACTAGGTCCACCTCATATCCAAGGGGAGGGATTACACAAAAGTATGAATACAGGATGTGGAGTCACTGGAAGAAACATGAGACAGCTGTCTATCATCGTTAGTTTGTCTGTTCATTCATTCAGTCAACCCAGAGCTTTTCAGGCACTGAGCATCAGCCTGCTTCACTAATAATGCTAAACTAGTTTATCTCAGATACTCAGATCGAAATTTCCTGTTACATGGGGAATTTTTAAGGATTAAAAAGCCAGATTAGTATTATTGTTACTTTTACAATTTATACGTTTCCACTCTCTTTGAGGGGAACCATGTTAATTCATTTTCTTGTATATAGATAATCCTCTTCCTGATTGTAAATAAAAATGTTTCTCTGATTCACTTGGTGAAGAGCCAAGACATTTACTGGAGAAATAAAAAGCACACTACATACATTACAATTGAATAAGGAGAAGAATCTGTTGAAATAAATAAGATGATGTAAGTTGATTCACCTAACCAAATTATGATTATTTCATGAACTCTTCAATCGAATTCCAAATCTTCATTCTATTTGCTGAAGTGAATTTGTTTAACATGAAGCCTTGACATCCTTTAAAATAATTATGCTTCTAAATGAAAGTTTAATTTTTAATCATTTGCTTTGCTAAAAGAGAAGCAAATGAGAGGATAATATGACAATTTAAAGGCTTTGCAATAGATCCCCTAGCGCCGGAAGAAACATGAATTTTTCCTGAGTGCTGCTGACTAGTGGAAGAATTTTAAATATGTTAAATGTTTGCTTCTTTGATGGAAATAAAACCAGAGGCAATTAGAAGCCAACAGAGATGAGGCAGGTCAATGCTCCCTGATCAATCGCTGACTCTAATGGGGGCCACGATCTTCTCCCCACCAGGTCTTCTCCTCCGGTGGACTTCTGGACTCGAGATTCAGGGCAGTACAAATCCCATTAGGAAAAAGAGCCAATTCCCACAGTATAGAATAAAAATCAATGTCATCTGAGAATGAAAGAGGTAGACACTCCTGCATATTTCTGCAAATAATAAAATCTATACAATAGAAATACCAGTTAGTTCATTTCAACTAATGGCTAAATGGTGTGAATTTGGTTTGTTTGCTTTTAAATCACTTTCCAGCAGTGATGAATATAACATCTTCCAAGTTCAGGTTAGGAATGTGAATTCATGTAAGAGATGTTTTTAACTAGAGTTACCAAACGATGAGTGAAAAACAAAGCCTCTTAACTGATAACTTTTCCAATGATCGGTTTGATTTAGGAAGCTTTACCCCTCTTCACTGTAAGGTTTTCAAAAAATTGAGTTTTTTCTCTCTCTCCAGGAATTAATTGTGAATTGCATCCATGCCCTTACCTCCTCACATTCCTCATTGCTTCCCATGGCAGAGGACATAATTTTAATAGTACGTGTGCGATTTCCTTGAAACAAAATGAGAAAGAACCTGTACTTGTGATTGGTTTAACTGAGTCGCTTCAAGGCATTGAGCTCAGAGGTGAGGGCTCATTTTGCAGTGGCCCTGACTTTTAACCTGTGTTTTGTTTGATTACCTACCTGGGATCCACTTAAAACTAGTGAGAGTGCAGTGACATTCATAGTAGTTTTTCTAGGTTCATATATAATTAAAAATAAAAACTTATGATTGTTATATTTTATTGCACCAACATTATACAGCACTGTTAATATAAATCAAAATGAAAAAAAAATTTCATCCACAATCCTACTCAAATTTCTTTCATTTTTCAAGTTGTCTCTCAAATCTTGGTTGTGCACAAAAGTATTTTTTCACACAGTTGTAATAATAAGATAGATACAGTTTTGCATTTACTTTTAAACTTAAAGTGCCATACACATTTCTCCGTATTTCACTTTACTCCTCACAATCAAAATGCTAATCTAATATCTGTATAATTCTTTTGAATGGTGAGATCATAATTTACCAAATCATTTTCAATAATGAACATTTAGATAAAATATAGTATATAACTATTACTACAAAGTATTTTTTATGGCATAATTTAAAAAGTTATTTTGGATTATTTTCTTGGTATAAAGTCTTGAAAGTGAGTTCAAAGGGTATGAATATTTTAGCATAGTGAAAATATTTATCCTTAATGAGTTGTACTCATTTACACTGTGAGTTTTCACCATATCAATTTTACTTGTTAGCATTTGAAATTCTCATTTAAATTTCTTCCTTTTTGAATGAATGGCATGTGGGTGCATTTTGATATCATCACATCATTCTTTGTCAATAGACAAATAGATGTTAGTTTTAACTCTTCACTCTCTGGAGGAAGAATGTGATGGTACTTCCTTAGAGTCTCAACTCATTTCTTAAACTAATAATTAGGAAGCAACCCAAGGAAACATTATTTAAGACATTTTAACATAAGTTAACTTCTCATGTTCTCTCACTTTCTTTGGTCCATTTTTAGCTGGGACGTTAGACGCAGAGGAGGCCACAGCTGGGACTGAAGGGGGGTTACGGTGTTACTATTCCCAAGCTATTCACCTGAGGCCTTACTACTCCCTTGTGTTGTCTTTGTTTATGCTTTTCATTTAGCCTGGAAAGTTCTTTCCTTCTGTCCCCATTGTAAAGACTGTGGTAGGCAGAATTCTAAACATGGCCTCTAAGATTTCACTGCTTTAGTCCCCAAAACCCCTTGACATGGTGAATTATTACTCCCATAATTATGCCTTTTTTATAACAGCACAGTTGACTTTGGTAGGTTTACCTGGGTGGACCTGACTTAATTTCATGAACCCTTTTAGAATCAGAGAGTTTTCTCTTCTGGTAGCTGAAGGGGAATTAAAAAATTTGAAGCACAAGAGGCATTTGACACACCATGGCTGCTTTGATGATGGAAGAGGCCACATGCCAAGACTTGTGAATAGTCTTTAGGAGCTGAATAGTTCCCATCTTAACAGCCAGCAGGGAAATGGGACCTTTATATCTATAACTAAAAGGAACTGCATTTAGTCAACAACTCAAATGAGCAGGGAAGTGGATTCATCCTTAAAGGTTGTGGATAAGAGCTCAGCTGGCTTTAATTTTGGCCTTGTGAGACCCTAAGGGGAGAATCCAGTTGAGTCTATCTCTCTGGATTTCTGACCTACAGGACTGTGAGATCAATGTGTGTCATTTTCAGTTGCTAAGTTTGTGGTACTTTGTTATAGCATAAATAGAAAACTAATGCAATGATGTAGAGGGTTTTCAGAAATAGTAGAAATTGCCTTACATTTTTTTTTTATTGATTGATTGATTTTAGAGAGAGAGGAAAAAAACATCAATTTGTTGTCCTACTTATTTATGCATTCACTGGTTGATTCTTGTATGTGCCCTGACCAGAAATAGAACCCACAACCTTGGTGTTTAGGGCCAGCTTGCTGGGCTTGATAGATTCCATGTGTAAGAATTTCTGACTGAAGCCCATGGCAGTCTGATTGCTTTTGCTGCTGGGGAATCAAAAGTACTCCTGTCTTTTTCTGTGGCTGTTGGTTGAGTCATTGGCTCCCCAACCTGCTGATTGCTAGTTGTATTGGTTATTATAATTACATGTTTATATGCGTTTAAATATTATGTCAACTGGGGATATAAGAGAATGAACATGAAGAGCATCCATTTTTTTATTAAGATGAAGTTGAATGTCTTGGGCTGACTGGATAAATGGTGGTCACTGAGAAACACTGGAATTAGGTAGGTGTGGCAACTCAAAAGCTAAAAAAGAGCTGTAAGGATCTAGAAGGTTTTGCACTCAGATTGCTCTGTAAGTATTCCTAAATTCTTCTTCCATGGAAAAGAATTTGACACTAGAAATTGTACATAGTGCATGAGGAGGACAACTGGCATGGCATTCCCTCAGTGGTGTCAGATACAAAGAAAAGGCCTTGGCCCTATGTCAGATGAATGGTCAATGAGGGCACATGATTTTGTTTTAGGATAAGATGTTTCAGACATTGCTTTTATTTGATGATTACGTCCACTGATTATTATTCACACATTTATGCCTGTACCTGAAGGGTTAAGCAGGCTACAACTCGAATCATGAAATATGATCACATTTTTATGAAAAACTCATATTCCCAGAAAAAAAAAGGGAATACTAATGGTAGCTCTATTTGAGTGGTAGGATTCTGTGGCTTTGCATATGTATATATATTTTTATAATACAAATATATTACTTTTGAAATAAGGCAATAATAAAATAGTAACTCTTAGCCACCCTTCAAAGTCAAGGTGCAAAAAATCATCTCCCTGATGTTTCTCTGGATTCACGTGAAGCATCATAAATCACTTATTTCTATATGATTTTTATAGATCCTTACTTGTACTTCCATCTTCGCACTTAATTAGTTCTGATATTTAGCATGGCCAATTGTGCCTTTCCCTCTCATTTGAGAGCAGGAACCATGACTTATGAATATTCATATTCCATAACATTAAACACAGTTCCCATATTTAAGGAGTACTCACCAAGTCAATACATGAATGAATTGTGTGCTATTGTACTCACAAATACATCAGAAACTTTCAAAAAACAAAAAAGCTTTGTCTCTTGGTTCCCTTGGGTAAGCAGTTTTAAAACCAAACTCTGGCCTTCTAGCCCAGATCATGTGTTTTAGCATTTTACATAATCTGATAGCAAAGACCATTCACTCAGGCCTCGAGTAGAGCTTTTTTTGGTGACATGAGAACAGCTTTATGAAAAACAAAGACAAACTCAGCACCAATTTTCAGGCACCACACAAATGTTTGCCAGGTTCTAGAAGAATCTACCTACTGAAGTTGTCTTGATATTACCCTCCTGTTCTGCATCTAGACAACCTGTTAGCAAGTCCTCTGTCCATGTAGGGGAGCATTTGTGATGCATTTCTCATTTTGCATCTCCTGCAAGCAGATCAAGCTATGTCCTGATTTTGTTAGTGTGATTGCTGGAAATAGAGTGGTCTATTAAAAAGTCATGGTCACCACCGCCTGAAGGATTTGCTCTTGCAACATTAGTGTCACGGTGATGGATTAACAGAATCTCCAAAGTGGAAAGGCATATTTCCACAAATATTTTGTATAAACATGAATTCACTTGCAAACACTACTCATTTTCCTTTTATTTTTTAATTTATTATCCTTTTTAAAAAATTTTTATTTTATTCATTTTTAGAGAGGAGACACAGAGTGAGAGAGAGAGAGAGAGAGAAAGAGAGAAAGGGGGGAGGAGCTGGAAGCTCAACTCCCATATGTGCCTTGACCAGACCAGTGCAGGGTTTTGAACTGGCAATCTCAGTGTTCCCAGGTCGACACTTTATCCACTGCGCCACCACAGGTAAGGCCATAATTTATTATCCTTTTTTAAAAAATGTTTTTTTATTTATTGATTTTAGCGAGAGAGGGAGAGAAAGAGAAACAAGAACATTAAGCTTCTCCTGTATGTGACCTATCCAGGGATGAAACCGGCAACCTCTGCTCTTTGGGACAACTCTCTAACCAACCGAGCTATCCAGCCAGGGATAATTTAGTATCCTTTAATATTTGCCATACATCTCTCAGCATACATGTGGCCTTCTCTGGGAGGCTCTCATGAGTGATTCTGGGAGGGCTCGAGGACCCTTATGCCCATGATTACTGAGTTTCCCTCTGTTTTTGAGCTGTTTGCAGGAAAAAAGAAAACATAAGGTAGGACCAAGCAAATTATTGGGCTAAGAAAGCTCTGAGGGACATCTTTTTTAACTAGAAAGTTAAGTCTGTGTAGTGGTTTGAAAACTCTCTGCCATGGGGGCTTCTGGGGCGGGGAGGTAGAAGAGATGGATAGGCAGAGCACAGAGAATTTTTAGGGCAGTGAAAATACTCTGTATGATATTATGATGATAGATGTATGTCACTGCGTTTTTGTCCAAACCTATAAAATGTACAACACCAAGAGTGAACCCTAAGGTAAACTATGGTCTTTAGGTAATTATTATGTGTCAATGTAGCTTCATTCTTGGATAAAAAAAAACATGTACCATTTTGGTGAGTGATGGTGATAACGGAGGAGGCAATGCATGTGTGGGAACTGGGAGTAGGGGGAAATCTATGTACCTCCCTCTCAAATTTTTTATAAAACTAAAATTGCTCTAAAATTATAGTCTTTAAAAAAAGAACCCAACCTTCCTGCCTTCATTTCATCTTTCACTGAAAAATTAAATGACTGCTTTTTATGTTTCCTTCCCACATCTAGAGAACCAAATCAAGAAATGAATGATTTCTCCCACTAAGGCTGGACTCAACAGATAGCTGAATGATCACGGTTTCCAGGGACCAAAACACTTTTTCCTTTCAGACTTCATAAAATACATTTAGCTGGAGATAAGATTTGTCGGCTTGGGAGCAAAAATACATTCAAAAGCTTGTACAATAGGCCAACAAACTGATGGTCCCAGAGTCCTAAGAGAACGGGATTCCACTGGGCAAAGGGTTGAATAAGTTAAGAAGTATTAGGAACTTGGAGAAAGGGTACATACACAAACAGTGACCCCTTCTCTCTGTTTGTGGAGCCCTGTTTTCATTATTCCTGGTTCTATGGGTGCCCATCTGTTGGTTTTGCCAGAATCCATTCCCCCTTCTGCTGGTAGCTACTCCCTGATTTTCTTTGGGAAAGCTCTGTTCACCACTCTTAGATTTAGGTCTGGATGAAGTTGACTTCACCTCTGATCTCAAGGATGGACATGTGACCCAGGCCTGGCAAGGAAAGCCACATCCTCTACTAGGCCAGTATAGAGGTGAGGTTTGAGCCAGTCAGCAGATGTTCAATTATTGTATGTTGAGTCATTTAAGAATTCTTCCTTCTATATATAGAGGACTTTCTTGGTTGTATTATATAAAAATCTCTTTAGCAACATTCCTTTTATTATGCTTAATATTTGTTTCTTTTGTTGTTGTTTTTCAATGTTAGAGAATTTGTCCTGCAGTTGAATTAACACACATGCTCCAGCCTGGGGGGTTAAAGATAATTAACAAGCTGGGAGAAGAATTCATTGTCTAGCTTAATATTTAGAAAAAAATGTGAAAGCAGGGTTCTTATGGTGGTTGAGCATTCTAAGATAAATGAACCTTATAAGAAATGAGAATTGAAAACTGGAGTCCAATGAATTGCTTCAACTAGACCTGGTTAGCTGTAAACATCATTAACTTAAAATGTTTTCTCTTACCCTGTTGTCGGTGATAAGACGGGCCTCCTAAGTGGGAAAGTGCTGTTCTGTCACATTTTAACTCCTTCTGGGTGTTAATGCTAGCTGAAATCAAGCTTCCTACAAGCTACATTAAGCTTGTGTTCCTCCAGGCCAGAAGGGAAATTGTGATGTCTCTTCCGGGTTTAGAGATTTCAAAGGCAAGGTTGCTCTTTATTCCTAAAATCAGGAATTTAATAACAAAATATAAACAGATCCAGATCAGTCTACTCGTATGCTAGTTTTAAGACATTTTTCTAATGTTTTCTCTTTTCACATTACATTCTTGATGTCCAAGATCAAGATCTGCAAAATTTAGATGTTAAAATATGAGTCTGATGTTGAGTTTAGAGATGGTGATTTTTGTAATGAGTTCTTTGTAATGAGTTCTTTTCAAATCATTCTTTATATTACTGGAAAATGCTTTATGGACCAAGTTTCTTTAAGTCAATAACATTAAAAAAAAGAAAGTAAAAAGAAAAGATGGTGCTGATGATATAAACTCTTCTAGACTTTAAGAAGACTAGATTTTAGAAATGAAATGGTCAGTGGGGCCTTATGTGGATCCTAGTTTGAATAACTAACTGCAAAGATACATTTTGGGGATAAATCAGGGCAATTTAAATATAGTCTAAGTATGAGTTGATATTGAAAATTATAGTTAATTTTATTAGAAGTGGATTTTTTTGGTGTGTTAGAAATGCATGCTGAAGTATTTGGGGATGAAATATCATAATGTTTAATTTATTTTTAAAAATATGAAGCAAATACAGCAAGTTATTTGTTAAATCTAGGTTATATTTATACAAGTTTTACTAAATAATTCTCTTTTTGTGTGTGTGTTTGAAATATAAAATAGAAGCTTTTTGTTTTTTAAAAGAACAAAAAAATTATCAGCAGATTCCTTTTCTACACTATTTTAAGAAGCCAAACATGGACACCATTCTGATGGAAACTATAGAAGAAAACTACAAATGTAAGTTAGGTAGATTTAAATGAGAATTAAAAAATTATCCTTTGCTATTGGAATACCAAATTATGCAGCTTTTATTAGTAAAAGTTCACAAAGCTCTCTTAATTCATCTATGTTCTGTGGGTGGGTGGGAATAAATGAATAATAAAAGCATTGCCTGTTGAAGGAATAAAATTTCAACTGAAAAATTGAACTCCATGAAAATTATTTAAAGTACTTGTAAGTATAATAGGTTTACCAGAAATAGTTCTCATTTGCAAGATAGCATTTTCTATAAATGAGCAGAAAGTCATACATGGTCATTGCAGAAGACACAGATAATTCATAAAAAGAAAATGTCTCCCATAATTTTACTTCCTGTTATTAACATATTAGTGTATTTCAGCATTTTTCCTGAACATAGGTATGGCTTTATCTTTCCTCTTTCCTTCCTTTTTCTTCCTGATCTCTTTTTCTTTCCCTCTCTCCCCTTTTCATTAGAAATGGAATTGAAATGGAAATGAAACCAAAAACAGGAAAAGTGGCTTCACCCAGGGATCTACTTGTGAGGGAAGCACTTATCTTCTAAAGTAGAGCTGTCTTTACTTTGGTAACAAGGTATTTTGAAATAAGTTCTTAAGAATTCTTATATATAAGGACAATTAGCCCTTTGTCTAAGAGATGAGCTGCAAATATCCCCAGTCTACCATTTGTCATTTTTAAATGTTTTACAACTTTATTACTGCAACTGATCCCCTTTATGAAGACTTTGTACTGTAGTGACAAATAATTATACTACAAAAAGGCAGTTATTACAATGCAAGGTAGTCCATCAGCATCTCTTGAAAACAAGTCTTTTTTTAAAAAAAAATTGAGGCATACTTTACATACAATAAAATGCACAGATCTTAAGTGCTTAGTTATACGAGTTTTGGCAACAGTATTCACCTGTGAAAACACCACGCAAAACAAAATATAGAGCATTAGCATCACCCCAGAAAGTGTCTTTGTGCCCTTTCTAGCCATGATGCCTCCTAACTGGGTAAGCATTTTTGATTTGTCATCATAGATTAGTTTTCATTTGTTTTTGGACTTCACATATTTTGGAATCATTAAAGTATACTGTACACTCTTTTGTGCCCCACTTCTTTCACTCAAGCATAATGTTTTTGAGGTTCACACATGCTGATTATTGCATGTATTAGTAATTCATTTCAACTGCTGAGTAGTAGTATTCCATTATATGAATATACTGCTATTTGTTTAGCCAATGGCCTTTTAAGGGACACTTGGAGGTGTTTTCAGTTTGGAGCTAGGAGTATTTGTGTATAATTTGTAGGTATGTGTTTTCCTTTTTTCTTGAGCAAATACCTAGGAATTTCTGGATAGGGAAGGTCTTTGCATATAAGAAATTGTTCAAGTGTTTTCCAAAATGACTGTACTCCTTTATATTCACATCAATAGATGAGAGCTTCAGTTGCTCCGCATGCTTACCAACGGTTAGTATTGTCAGGCTTTTAAATTTTAGCTATGTTAGTGGATGCAGGTGGTATCTCAGTATGATTTTAAATTTGTATTTCCCTTTTGATAATGATGATGAACATAATTTAATCTTTTTTGCCACCTATACATTTTTCTTTGTGACATATCCATTCAAATCTTTTTGTTCATTTGTAAATTGTGTGTCTTCTAAATATTAAGTTGTAGGAATTTTAAAATCTATTCAAGGTATGTTTTCTGTTAAATATCTTTCTGTATATCTATCTATTTATTTTTTGAGTGAGAGGAAGGGAGATAGTGATAAAGACTCCCTCATGCAACTTTACTGGGATCCACCCAGCAACTCCTTCTGGGGCTGATGCTCAAATCAACCGAGCTATTTTTAGCACCTGAGGCTGATGCGCTTGGACCAACCAAGCTATCCTCAGTGCCCCGGGCCATGCACAAATGAATTAAGCCACCGGCTATGGGAGGGGAAGAGAGAGAGAAAGGGCGGAGGTAAGGGGAGAGAAGCAGATGGTCGCTTCTCTTGTGCCCTAACTGGGAATTGAACCTGGGACATCCATAAGCCAGGCCAATGCTCTATCCACTGAGCCATGAGCCAGGGATTATCTTTGTATTTTTAAAGGTGTCTTTCAAAGAGCAGGTGTTTTTAATTTTGATGAAGCCCAAGTTGTCATTTTCTTTTTTGGTTAGTATTTATTGTGTGCATAAAGTAATCATTGCCTATATAGGGATAATAAAGGTTTTTTCTCTTCTATTTTCATCTAGGAGTTCTGTAGTTTCAGCTATTAGGCTCATAGCTATAATCCATTTGAGTTATTTTTGTGTACAGATGGATGCAAAAGCTGTTTTATTTTTTCCATAATCAATTCCAATTGTCCAAAGGACTTCTTTTACCCATTGAATTACCTTGGAATCTTTGTTAAAAATTCAACTGACATTATAATTAAGGGTCTATTTGGGGGATTTATATTAATTCTTTTTATCTTTAGGGCTGTACCTATACTAATACAACATCGTGTTGATACTGCACCTTTATAATAAGTTTTAAAGTTAGATCATGTAAATCCTCCAACTTTGTTCTTCTTTTTCAAGATCATTTTGTCTATTCTAGGTTCTTTTTATTTGTATTTTTAGAATAAGCTCTTCAACTTCTATAAAATGTCTTTTGGAATTTTAATTGGGCCTATATTGAATTAAGAAATTAGTTTTGGGAAAATAACTGTCAATACTATTAATGACTTTATTTATAAACCTTTGAAAATTTCTCATAAGAATATTTTACTGTGTTTAGTAGAGAGGATTTATACATCTTTTTTTAGATTTATTCCTAGCTATTTGTGTTATTTTTAATATTTTATTTTAATTGTTTATTAATATATAAAGGCAGTTTATTTTTTATATATTGACTTTGTATTTATGACCTTGCTAATAAGTTTATGTATTAGTTTTAGTAGTTTTTATTATATATATAATATAAAAATATATATATTTGTAGATTCTATAGGTTTTTTCTATGTGTACAACCATGTCATATACAAATTATGAAAGTTGTACTTCCTTTCCAATATTTTTCTTACTTTATTACACTGGTTAAGAAGTACAGTAAGTACAGTATATTGTTAAATAGAGTGGTTAGAGTGGACATCCTTGCCTTTTTCCCAATTGTAGAGGGAAAATATTTGATATTTCACCATTAATATGTTATCATAGTTGTTTTTGATAGATGATCTTTATCAGATTGAGAAAGTTTCCTTATATTCCTAGTTATGAGCTCTTTAAAAAGTCTTAAATTTTTGTTGAGTTTTGTTGATTTTATATTGCATTTATTAAGAGGGTCAGACTTTTTTTCTCTTTTTTATTCTGTTAATATGGTGAACCACATTGTTTGATTTTTCAAAAGATGAAACAACTTTTATCCCTGTTATTTTTCAAAAATAAAATCCCTGTTGGTCATAATATATTACTTTTTTATATACTTGCTAGATTCAACTTGCTAATATTTTGTTAAGGTTGTTTGCATCTATGTTCATAAGAGATACTGCTTTCTAATTTTCTTTCTTTTAATGACCTTGTCAGATATTTTATCAGAATTATGCTGGTCTCATCAAGTGAGGTGGGGATTGTCTTTCCTTGTCTATTTTATTAAAGTGTTTGTGACTGGAATTAAATTTTTTTCTTAAATGTTTGATAGAATTTATTGTAAAGCAATCTGAACCTAGAGTTTTTTATTTGTCTGTTTTTATTAAAAATTCAATTTATTTAATAGATTGAGAGCTTTTAGATTTTCTATTTCTTCTTATATCAGTTTTGTGTGAAGTTATGTTTTCAAGAAATTTGAATCTTTAATTTAGGTCGTTGAATTTGGTAGCATCAAGTAGCTCATAATATCCCTTTATCATTCTTTTAATGTCTATAGGCAAGCTCAGTATGTATTCCTTTCAGCTCTCATAATTACCTAACCCAGTGATGGGCAATCTTTTGAGCTTGGTGTGTCAAAATTCACCAAAAAACCGAGCATAACTCAGATGGTGTGTCACTTCGAGAAAAACAGCCTAACTGGAAGTCCCAGAACTAGATGCTCTGTGCCGAGTTCTGTTGTTCTACAGACCTCTGGCACAGAGTGTCTACACTACAGCAAATGTTTTATCCTCAGCTACTGTACCTGGCTGTGCAGGAGCCGAGGATGAAACATCCTTCTCGGCATGTGGCCCCATACTGCTCTGGTATGCGGCCACGTGTCATCGAAAATGGCTATGCGTGTCAGTGCTGACATGTGTGTCATAGGTTCGCCATCACGGACTTAAACCTCCCTACTCAACCTCTAAATTTTGGAGATTAGCTGAAGTTCTCGTGGTGAATTTCAAAACCCTTTAAAGGTATTTCTCAGATCTATTTGCTCTGTCATCAGTCTGTGGCAGGTTGTTTTGTGCATTTGGGGCATGTCCCTGCCTTGCCCTAGAGGAAGACCCTGTTGACCTTGAGGAGATCTTTCTCAGAGACCTTGCCTTCTCCCCAGCCTTCAGTACACTAGCCCCATGCATTCAGTGAAGATTGTAGTAAAGAATCAACATGTGAGTGATGCCTTGCTTACTGGGGTCCTTGTCATTCTAATCTATCTAATCCTTGCCAATTTTGATCAAACCATTAAAAGTTCAGCTGGTTTTTCTTTATTTCCATCTATGATAGATTTCTCCTGTACCGGTCTGTCTGCCAAGGGTTTTGCAGGTTATTGTTCTCATTTTTAAGGTGACAGCGATGATCTTCTGCAACCTTCCATTCTCTGACAAGAAGTGGCAATCTATCATTTAACTTTTCTTAAATATTATTTTATTAACCATACTCTATGTGATTTAAACTTTTTTATGTAATGTAACTTTTCTTTATGACTTCTGAATTTTAAGTCATAGTTAGGTATTTCCTATTCTAAGTTATAAAATATTTTTTCAGGTCTTTTTTCTACTATGTTTTGTGTATGTGTATTGGGGTAAAGAAAATTATTTATTTATATTTAAATCTTAGGTCTAAGTGAAATTTATCCTGATGTGTGCTATAAACACAAATTTAGATCTTCCAGTTAGATATCCAACTGTCCCAACACCAGATGTAGGTCTTTCTGCTTTTCATCAAGATCCCCATTTATTATATACTGCTCACAAAAATTAGGAGATATTTCAAAATGAATATGAAGTGATAAAATATCCCCTCATTTGGCCTGACCTGTGGTGGTGCAGTGGATCAAACTTCAACGTGGAACGCTGAGGTCGCTGGTTCAAAAACGTGGGGTCTGGTCATGGTACATATGGGAGTTGATGCTTCCTGCTTCTCTTCCCCTTCTCTTTCTCTCTCTGTCTTTCTTCTCTAAAATGAATAAATATAAATATTAAAAAAATATCCCCTAATTTTTGTGAGCAGTGTATATTAAAGGGCTGTATGGTATTTGGATTTATTTTAGTCTTTTCTATGGTGTGTGTGTGTGTGTGTGTGTGTGTGTGTGATTTTTTTCATTTGTTTGTTTGTTTAATGATCCATTCATTTACCAGTATCATAATGCTCACTTATTGAGGCTTATGTTTTAAGATTTGCTAGGTCTACTCTTACTTTGTTACACTTCTTTTTCAAGATTTTTCTGACTATGCCATTTGAACTTCAGAGTCAAAGTGTGTTCTAAAACAATCTTATTAATAATTTTTACTAAATCATATATAGGTATAAATTATTTTGGAGGTAAATAATATCATATATATATATGTGTGTGTGTGTGTATATATATATATATATATATATATATATATATATGATAATGATACATCTTTCCTTCCATTCAAGAGCTCTTTTTGTTTTTAATGGTGTTTTAAAGTTTTCTTAAATGTATTTTTAAAAAGTTTATCCCTATGTATTTTATCTTTTTTATGACTGTAGAGTATGGGGTATTTTTTTCCATTACATATATATATATATTTTTTACAGGGACAGAGAGAGGGATAGACAGACAGGAACGGAGAGAGGTGAGAAGTTTTTTGTTGCCGTTGTGACCACGGGCCTTCAGCAGACCGAGCAACCCCTTGCTGGAGCCACAGACCTTGGGTCCAAGCTGGTGAGCTTTTGCTCAAGCCAGGTGGGCCCGCACTCAAGCTGGTGACCTCGGGGTCTCGAACCTGGGTCTTTGGCATCCCAGTCCGATGCTCTATTCACTCCGCCACCGCCTGGTCAGGCCCATTATATCTTTTAAGTAGCTATGGTATACATTCATATACATGAAGGCTATTATTTTTTTTGTATAAATTTGGTACTTCAATATCTTTTGAATTCTCACACTAGTTTTTTGTTTGATTTTCTTTAATTTTCCAGAAGCACAATTAAATCTTCTGATAGTTTTACCTCCTCTTTCCAATTTTGATGACTTTAGTTTTCTTTTACATTGTCTAGTGTTCTACATATAATGTCAAATGATGAGCTAGTTGGCATCCTTGTTTTGTGACTCTTTTAATGTGTTTCTGGATTCTGTTTGTTAATATTATTTGAAGCTTTGCATTACCATCACATGATGGATTGCTCTGTAGTTTTTTTTTTATGTTTTGTATGTGTGCTTTCTTTGTAATTTTGTTATAATGCAGCTAATACTTTTTCCTTTTAACTTTAGTATCATATATGTAGCATTCTTTGAGATTTTCCTTGTTCACAATTGTTCAAAATCAGTTTGGTTGGATGTAGAACCATACTTTTTCCTTGAGAATCTTCTAGGAATTGCTCTATTATATTTTGACCTTGAATGTTGTTCTGGAGATATTTGATGCCAGTCTGATATACTCCCTTATAAGCAACTCGACATTTTTTCTTAATTGTCCAAAATATACTTTCCTTATTTTTAAGACCCAAGATCTTTACCAAGATGTGTCTCAGAAATACTCAGGTAAGCTTTACTTAATATACAATACGCTTTGTATCTGTAGATTTAAGTTTTCTTATATTTGCATGAAGTTTTCTTGAATTATATCTTGAAATCTTTGTTCTGTTTTCATTTTCTTGGGTTTCTTCTTTGAAGACTCTAATCATAAATGTATTTGATTACCTTGGCATGTCTTCAAAATCTCAATTTCTCACTAATATTAATTTTTTCTTTATTTCCAGTTTATTTTGTTTACTTTTATAAGTTCTATTCTCTATGTCTATTACTTTATTTTCTGCAGTATATATTCTTCTTTGTGCCCCTTCAATTTTATCTTTATTTCTTTGGTGGTTTTATCTTTTTCATCTAAATTTTCCGAGTTCTGAAAGTTTATGTTTCATTCCCTCCTGTTGTCTTCATCATCTTTCCCCCTAGTTCTTGTATTTCTTATTGTGATCTTCTATCATTGGGAGGAATTGTTTCCCATACTTTTAAAGTTCATGGTAAAATACTTCGTTATGGTTTTCATCTGCTCTATGGCGACATTTTTATGGGGAGTGTTTTTTGTTCCTTGATGAATTCTGCTGTTCTATTTTTTATGTTTTAAAGAATAAACTCTTTATACTGTTGTTGGGCCAGTTGTTTCTTTTCTTCCTCCTCCTCCCCTGCCCTATTCCACCTGCTTCTTCTTCATCTTCTTCCCCTTTCTCCCGTCTTTCTTCTTTTCATTCATCAGTGAATTAGTTGATTTTCTAGATAAATAACTATTCTGAATAAGAAGTCAGGGGATAAATTGAGTTAGCTTTCCTTCACAACTCCAAAACTTTTGCATTTTCTGTTGCTGTAATGACAGTCTGTTCCATTTAATATGGCTGTGAGATTCCTTGTGCAGTACCTTACCTTTTGCTTTAAGAGAACACCTTGGGTCTTAAGGGCCTCTGCCTCTAATTTTGTTCAAATTGAGTTCTGCATCCATTGTTCCTACAGGGATGGAGCACCTGCATTTGGGAAGAACTTTTAACTCTCAAGCAATGGTGATTTTTGGTGTCTGCTCATGGTGGGGTTCTTCACCTCTCTTTGCTCTTCAGCTCTTTCTCCTCAGTGCCACTTCTGCGCCACCTGCTCCTGTGGGAAGTCTTTACTGGTATTTTGGACTCTGTAGGCTATACCTGCCTTCAAGGTTTGATGAAAATGGAGTTTGTGAAATAAAAAAAAAACTTTGTTATTTTTTAATGAGTTCTCTGAGAAAAAAAAAAGGTTCTATTGATAGAGCTACATTCATACCAGAAGTCTCTCTTTTATTCCCCTGTGGATCCAGACACTCTAAATTGGCTTTACAGAGACTACTGCTAATAAGTACATAATCATCTGTTACCATAAAGGCGACTTTTGGCTCTCCATTTTTATAATTAATCTATAGGTAAGGGCTAGAAGAATGATTTATAGAATAAAATGTAGACATTAGAACCCTTGACAATGTAAAAAATTTTAAATACTTGCCAAATACTCCTATTTGAAGTGGAGAAAGTGGAAGAGGAAGGGTAAGTGCTCAGATTAGAAAGCAACTTTCACTGTGGTATGTCCAAGGATACTGGTAGCGCAGCATTGGAGAGTGAAGTTAATCCACTGAACATGGAACACCACCAGGGCATGGATTGCTTCACACACTCTCACATCCTCCACATTTAGAATCATACCCACACATGGTAAGGGCACTATAAAAATGGCTAAGCTGATAACTAAACAAATAAAAAAGTAGAAATATAAAATACACTATTTAGAGTTACAACAATAATAAAAAATAACTAAAAACAGAAACAGTTTAAAGTAATTTTCTTTGGAAAAAGGGAGACTTCGCATCTCATATTTTACTTTTCTGCACTGCTTGAAGTCTTTTAAAGATTATGTTTACATATCATTTCTATAATTTAAAAAAGTGATTAAATAAAAAAGAGACAGAATAAATCCCACAGCATTCTCACTGATAATACATATATTAAGGTATTTTTAATTGCTTATGTTTTCATATTTCATAGGAATACATATTATATAAATAAATTGAGGCTTTAGAGTTTCTCTTTTCCCAGTAGGAAGTATGCTCAGCTCTTACTGCCATCCCTAGTCCATGCTAAGGGAGATAGAGAACTGCTGACAATGAGCACTTAAAACAGTGGCTAATCTCATCCACACTTATAGTTAGTTGCCTTTAGAATGTGTGTGGTCCCTGGCCTGTTGGTTCAGTGGTAAAAGCATCAGCTCGGCATGTGGATATCCCGGGTTCAATTCCCAGTTAGGGCACATGAGAGAAGCGCCCATCTGCTTCTCTACCTCTCCCCCTCTTGCTTCTCTTTCTTTCTCTCTCTCTCTCTCTCTCTCTCTCCCTTCCTGCAGCCATGGCTCCTTGGAGAAAGTGGGCTCCAGGCACTGAGGATGGCTCCATGGCCTCTGCCTCAGGAGCTAAGAAAAGCTCAGTAGCTGAGCAACAGAGCAATACCTCAGATGGGCACGGCATTGCCCCCTAGTGGGCTTGCTGGGTGGATAACGGTCAGGTGCATGTGGGAGTCTGTCTCTGCCTTTCCTCCTCTCATTGAATAATAAAATAAAGAATGTGTATGCATGCATGCCTAAATATATTATCTAGCAACCTAAATTACCTTTATTTATCTTATTTAAAAAATTAATTTATTTTCCAAATGTAGCCTTATTAAGTAGTGGGCAGACTTGCTGTATGGCACTGGGGAAGTTGACCTGGGCTGAGAAGTTGCAAGTGGACCTTTTAAAAACCAGCTTCAAACGGAGGGTTTACTGTGCATATTTGAAACCTGATTATTTCATCACAAATTTAAATATTATATTTATCGTTACTATAAAAGTAATACAGCAAAAACCAATTTACTTTTTTGATTATTGCTGTTTCTAGAATTTAAATACCTTATGTCTACAAAACATGGTTATTTATTTTTTACTTATTTTTATTTTTTACAGGGACAAAGAGAGAGTCAGAGAGAGGGATAGATAAGGACAGACAGACAGGAATGGAGAGAGAGATGATAAGCATCAATCATCAGTTTTTCGTTGTGACACCTTAGTTGTTCATTGATTGCTTTCTCACATGTGCCTTGACCGCGGGCCTTCAGCAGGCCAAGTGACCCCTTGCTGGAGCCAGCGAGCTTGGGTCCAAGCTGGCGAGCTTTTGCTCAAGCCAGATGGGCCCACGCTCAAGCTGGCGATCTCGGGGTCTCGAACCTGGGTCCTTTGCATCCCAGTTCAACGCTTTATCCACTGCGCCACTGCCTGGTCAGGTCAACATGGTTATTTAAAGAAATGTTTTAACATGTAATAGAAATTCACACAATTGCAATTCAGCATTCCAAAAACAGTTGTTATCAATGAAATGAGAGGAAAGCCACAAATACACATGTTATAAGGACATCTGCCTGGGCCACCCTGCTGGCTGGGCCTCTGACGTGATTGTGTTTCTCAACATAGATGACGTGACGCTTTCTCCTGACAGGTCTTAGCTCTGAGAAGTGACCTCTTATCCCCCTGCTCATTCATTAGCACTGATGGGTCTTCCTTTCCTGCCTTTCGTGGTTTTAAAAACAAGTGATCACACACAAGTCAACTGTTTTGGAATATCTGTGGTTTTTGGATGCTTCCTGTGTTAATACCTCCAGATACACTATCTTCTACTTTACATGATTTTTTGTAAAGATTCACACAATACCAAAATGTTGAAAATAAAAAGTTTTATTTTAATTTCCCAAATCTGTTTTCTAGTGCTAACCAGTATTAACAGTTTAGCATGTAACTTTCCAGTTTGTTCCATGCTTATACCACACACACACACACACTTTCATCTATACATATATCTATGTTTTTTAAAAACAGAAATGTGTTTATGCCACACATTGTTCTACAACCTTGATTTTTCTTTTGCATTTAGCACTTTCACTTATCATGGACAGCTTGCCATGTGGGCACTTCAATTCATAGAAGTCACCTTATTCTTTGTAATAGCTTTATGAAATTCCCTTATGTACTAAACTGTGATTAATATAACCAGTTCCCATTTGATGGACACTTAGAAACCTTGTTATTTCTTAAGATACTCCCAAAGAAATGAATCTGATCCTGGAAAGACATTTTCTTACATGCCTAACCTCCAGAAAGCGTCTGCCTTCTATGAAAACAGGCAACTTCGGATTCAGATAACTAGAACATGTGTTAAGCATGAATACTTGCTCCTTCTCCATTTGGCTTGATGTTTTGAATGTAAAACACAACAAGAATAGTTGTCTCGGCATATGTTGGACTGTTAATTCAAGGGCTCCTCGTTTCACGCGAGTATTTTACCAGAGAAAGGTAGTGGAGAAATCAAGTCATTAGGCACATGAGTGCAGCTGTTTGAGTGTGAGGCCATTGTTCTTCAGGGACAAAGGCAGAAGTTGGTTTATAGGAATCTCCCCGATTGAATTATAGGCCGGCCTTAACCTAGGACGTAATGCCTATATACACACATTATATATATATATATATATATAATATATATGTATATACACACAGAGAGAGAATCACTTTATTCAGTAAACTATTGTGAGGGTTCATGGTGTGCGGTTGGGGATGAGCAGGGAAGGGCTGGAGGAGCCAGAGATTTGCAAACTCAGTCCCTGCCCCTAAGTAGGCATGGACAAGCCAGACCTAACATCTGTGGGCCAACAGGTGCTAGGCTTGGGTGAGCTGCTCCATAGCCAGCTGATCCTTCTAGATCCTTCCTCTGGGATGGGCCTGTGCCACTGCTCCGGACAATCTTTCCAGAGTTGGGAAGGGCTCTTAGGCAGAGGGGGCACATCTCATACAAAGTACCTGCATGCCCACCCATTGTCATTGTCTGTGTTAGGGATGCCAAAGACCTCTTTTTTCAATTCAATGGAAGAGTTAGAAATGTTTGAAAGGATCTTTTAGTTTGGTTGGATTAAACTGAAGCTGCTTTAATGCCTCTTCCATGCAAGCAGCTTTGGCATAGTGAACCCCATACTAGCTTCGGGGCTTTCTTTTCCAAGGGCTGAATTTCAGACATATCCAAACTGCTCCTAAGAGCAGAACATTCTTCTGTGGTCACGGTGATCTCCTTGGCACACAGCTGCACCATACACGCCATTGAGAACTAGAAATAATGTCACTGTCTCATGGTAACAGAATTCTGTTGAGGACAAATAGGTGTCTGTTCTCTGATAGCTTAAAAAGCAGCACTCAGTACAGCATTTTCACAGTGTTGTTTGTTTCTTACTTTTTATTTTTTTAAAATTTATTTAATTAATTGAGTTTACATAGATTCTAGGGTGACCCCGACTGCATCCCCCCTCCCCCATTTTCACAGTGTTTTTAAACTTGAGAAATCTTCCTCATTTTTCTTTCCCTTCTTCCTCTAGCCAGCATCCTCCCATGGGAATGTTACTGAGGATTTCTCCTCAGAGAAACAGTTTCCCTGATTCTTTCCTTCTTGGCAAATCTGTGCCTTTTTAAAGGCTCTGTGTCTTGGGTGAGGTGTACTAGAGCCTGAGGAGGAAAGAAATAGGTGGGAATTTAGGAGAAAGGAATTTCAAGCTGACATCCTTTCTAGCCATTCAGCCCATGTTTATTGAGCTCCCATGATATCGAAGTTCTTGCTGAAGACATAGTCAGAATGATGAAGAACATGGGCACATCCCATCCAATGGGGAAGGCACAGTGTAAACAAATAAATCACTCTATCTGCAGTGATAACTGCGAAGAAAAAAGTGCAGCAAGGTGAGAGAACAGAGATGGAAGTGTGTGAGAGTGAGTGTATGTGTTTCTCTTTTACCTGAACTGGTCAGGGGAAAGTTCTCTCCATGGAAGAGACATTTGAGCAAAGACCTGACTACGGTGAGATACACTCATGGGACCATCTAGAGAAAAAGTGATCCAGGCAGAGGGCACACACATGCAAGAGCCAAGGTGGGAAGAAGCTTAGTGCTTTGGGAACTTCAAGGACACTGGCTAGTGCTCAATGAGCGATGGGGAGAGGAGTGCAGAGTAAGGTGGGGCGGGCCAGGCAAGGGCCTTGGGTGCCTTGAGAAGGAGTGTGAACATTAATTTAAAGCTAAAAGCATTGGAAGATCTCAAGCAGTGGGATGCCTATGTTTTGATTTTTGTTTTGTAAAAAGGAATGTATTAGAAGGAATGTCTCATTTGGAGTCAATCAAAGGATTTTACAGAGGCTATGCTGAGATCTGGGCCAGGTAGTGGGTGGGCATGGAGAGATGGGTTCTGTTTGAGTGTGTGTGTATGTATGCAAGCAGGAAGCTTGGTTTCGGTCATGGGCCCCATGGCTTTGGCACTTTGAGGCAAAGTGAGAGCCAGAACAATAGCCTAGGTGTGGAAATGTTGGCTGTACTCGCAGAATGAAAGTAGTAACCAGCATTTCTTGAATACTTAGCTCCACTGCCTCATTTCATTCTCCTTATGTCTGCATGAAAATGTCTCTATTATTACCATCTTTTGCAGTTGAGAAAAGGGTGGCTCAGAGACGTTGGGTAACTTCCACAGTTAGTGTGAGGATGATCCATGACCTGAATTTAGGATTGTTTGACCCCAACCTCTACACTACCATTTGAGTGAGAGAAGCCTTGTGCTTTATACAAGTGGTTCATGGCCACTGGCATCAGAATCCTCTGACGAGCTTATTAGAGATACAGTTTCCCCACTCTACCTCTTGCCCCAACTTGAACTTACTGAATCAGAACCTCTGGGAGTTTGAGAACCACCTCTGTAAAGATCAAGGACTTCCAATTGTTTCTCAAATTTCTTCCTGAATGATCACTCCCTCCACTCTAGCCCAGGCCCCAGATTCTGAGTTGTTACAGAGCTATGGATATTTCTGTTCTATTGTTTTGAATACATAGTACATTCACAAGGCTCAAAAAAACCAAAATGACCCTGGTCTGGTAGCTCAGTTGGTTAGAACATTGTCCCGTTACACTAATGTGTGGGTTTGATCCCGGGTCAGGGCACATACAGGAATCAACAAATGAATGTATAAGTAAGTGGAACGAATTGATGTCTGTCTGTCTGTTTCTTCCTCCCTCCCTTCTTCTTTCTCTAAAATCAATTTAAAAAACCCAAAAATGATTGAAAGTGAAAAACATTGTGAAATGTCACTCTCAAACCCATCTCATATACAGTGTGTCCGTAAAGTCATGGTGCACTTTTGACCAGTCACATGGTCAAAAGTGCACCATGACTTTACGGACACACTGTACTTTGTTCCTCCTAATCCTTCAACTATTAGTTTCTTGTGTATATTCATTGTTTTTAAGCAAATGCAAAATATGTATCATTTCCCTCTTTCTTACACAGAAGTGTCATGAAATATATAGTTTCGTACCTTGCTTTAAAATTTTTAACATATGCTAGATATCTTTCACATCCCTATGTAGAAAGTATCTTCACTTTTAAAATTGCTGTATAATACTCCAATGTAAGGATTCCCCAATTTCTTTAACCAATTCTGTACTGATAGCCAGTGGGTTGTTCCCAGTCTTCTGCTCTTCTAGATAATGAAGTAATGAACAACCATATACGTATGTCATTTAGTAACTGCAAGGTAAATTCCCAGAAGCAGAATTGCAGGGTCAAAGTTTAAAGCATTTGTCATTTTGCTTCTTTGGAATGAAACATTTTTTATTCCTACTAGCAACATCACAGTGTTTTAGCTGGTTTCTTTCTAATCTAGAGTAGTAGATCTTATCCAGTTAGAGCCAATGCCCCCTTTACCATCTGGATATGAAATTCTAAGACAGTATAACCTACTCAAAGTCAGAATAAAAAAATCAATACGATGCTTTATCTGGGAATATCAAAGAAAATAAAATAATTTATAATAAAGAGGCACTTCAATATTTGAAACACTTGTGTAAGATTACACTGCAAGATGTAATGAAGTCATTAGATGCATGTGCCTATATTTGGACTATCGGGATGCCACACACCAAATGAACACTGATACTGATGTGCTCTGTTGGTGATTCAGGACCCATGAGCACAGTTGCCACAGCAGACGTGATTTTCCAAAATGGTGAAACAGACAAACACACAAACAATCCTCTTGGTAATGTTCTGAACAAAACAGAAGACAACCTTCTCATTATTTACACAGTAGTTATATTCCTGGAAAATTCAGTGTCTGTTAAAATCATGCAAACACTTCTTTGTATTTATATATAAAATGGATTTAAGTTCTAGATTCAGATGATTGTAATCAGGTTTTTCTCCTACTTGAATGTCCAGTAGGATATGTGAAAGTCCTATGGGATACAGAACAATTCTTCCTGTGGGACTGTCCTGCCCTCATCCACTAAATGCCAGTAGGACGCTAAGCCATTGCGGAGAAGTGAGAGGTCCCAATTGTTCAATGCTTTCCCCTGCCTTGAGAACTGCTGCTCTGGGTTCTATGGAATCCATCCCATAGACCAGGATTTGGTGAACGTTTCTAGAACATTCATTTCTGTTTCATCATGTTTCGCTCTGTTCAGACCCTCCAGTAGCTAGTCATATTACAAGACAAGTGCAACACCCTCAGCTGATGAGACAAGAGTATGCAGGCTGATTGGCTGGATTCAATGCTTCATCTGAAAGTTGGGTATTGAAATACAGGGTTTTTTTTTGGTGAATATAGCAAGTAGGACCCAATGCCTGGTGTTGCGCTTGGCATATTGAAGGGTACTCCTGATCACTTGTCCTGATACGGCTGTACAAAGCCCAAATTTGTATGACACTTTGAGTTCTGAAACTACTAATTATCAGATAGTTTAAATATTTTTATTCTTGAGAGAGTCAGAAATGTTTAGTGGAAATGTATTGTGCATTGTGCTCTGTGGAAGATAGTCTCTACGTTTCAAATGCTGGAGATGTCACTCTCCTGGGGTTGTGATGCCCTGTGTCAGGGCTCCTTTCCTGGTTACTCTCTAGCTGCCCTGAAATGCCTGCGAAGTTTGATGCCTGGATCAGGCTGGCAGACTATAATGACTCAATCATAAAATGTCCTCATGACCTCAGTGCCCAGGTGGGTCTCAATATAATCTAGCAATCAAATGGTTGTTTAAATGACTAAGCTGTTGTTGTGTTTCAATTTTCCCGTAAGTGAATAGGAATAACTTGGCTGTTACAGGTACTATTTTGTCATATAGTCGACCCCTTGTCAAAGTTTATAATTATGTGGCTTTTGGAGCAAAGCCTGTCTCTGTCCCTAGTGCATTAACTCCGTGAAGGCAAGCAGCTGATTTGATCTCCACTGGGTCTCCAGCACATCCTACCATCCTGTCACATGGAGGCTTGAAACTATTCACTGGGTTAATGAGGGCCTGCATGAAGGCTGTTAGGTAGTTACCATAGGTAAAACATTGTAGTCTTACTAACCAGGGCTAGTATGCTTTCTTTCTCACTCACTCACTTATTTATGTAGGGTTCTGACAGGAAAATTAATTTTCTCCCAGCCCTCAATTTGGGCGGCAAAGCCATCCCGACCACTTGCCCTGGGGTCAGGCCGTGCTTGACTCCGTTTGGAATTGCTAGCTTGCTTCCGTAGACGGGAGATGTGCACAGAAGCGGAGAATTCATTATAACCGGCTAGTCATCCGTGAAGATTGTAGATACTGCCCGTGGGCAGAACGCACCTGGCGCTTCCCGGGTGGGGTCTGTTCTGTGAGCAAAGGCCCGGGGTTGGAGCGCGACCAACCCACAGGAAGCCGGGGGTCTCCTCGAACTTGGAAAAAGCACCAATGCCCCCTCTGCGGCCCATATCCCTGCGTTGCCAACTCTGATATCAAGCCTACCATCTTCTGGGGTAACTTCTTCCAGAGACTGCTGGGCAGTAGAGCCGGCCAGGATCCTCGTCCGACAACACCCGGCGGAAGCCACAGCTCACCCTGAAAGCCGAGGGTCTGTAGGTAGAAGGCGGGGACGGGAGGACGCCAAGCCCTCGGTGCGGAGGCACGCCACTGAGGCGCACCCGGGCGGCGGACGCCCCGGGAGACCCCGACGTCAGGAGCGCGCGGCTCGCCAGGGTCACTGAGTTGCGCTCTGGTCCAGGATGACTCAGCCTCGCTGGGGTCGGTCTTCACTGCCAGTCCGCGTGAGGGCTCCACAAAGTTCCCAGTCATACCCCAGACTTCGCACGGAGGCAACCGGCTCCGAAGCCGGTCCTGAGACCGCGGGGGAGCCCAGTTCTCGGTGCGGCAGTACCCCGACTCCCTTCACCTCTCCCTTCTTCTACTGGCCGCCCTGTGCGCCTCCACCGTTGGCTAGGGTCCGTGTGGGCAGAGGGTGACCCCTGGTTCTCAGAGGAATCTTTTATTCCCAAACCAAGGGAGTCCGCCAGTCAAAAGGACTTGGCACCGATTTTGCTTCCCTAGCCCTGCCATCCTGGCCCCCGCCACTCACCGCAGTCGCGCGAGCGCCGGGCCTCAGCTCGTCAGAGTGCGAGCTGCTCGTAAGCCCCGGCCCGGGTTCGGGCGCGCCAGGGCGGCTGTGCTGCGGGGCGCCGCCGGGTGCCCCGCGCCACGGCGGCAGCGCCGCCCTCCGCGCCTTCCCTGCCCGGCGCTGCGGCCGGCCACGCAGCCTTGCCATCGCTAGAACCCGCTGAACCCGGTCCCATCCCTGCCCCATTCCGCCCGCGTGCGACCCGGCGGCCGCGGCCAGATCCTTCAGACTTTTGTCTCTTCAGCCGCCCTTCCTTCTGGAAAATTGAGCGTCAGGGGGTGTGGGGCGCGCTACCTTAGGCTCGGCAGCACCTGACCCCGCCGCCCCCGAGCCGGACTGGGCACGCGGCGGCGGCTCGGAGCTGTCGCTGGCAAAGTGCAGGCGCTGTGCCCAGCCCTCGGCCTTGCTCCTGCGCCCCCACCTCCAGCCCCAGCTTGGGTCGCAGGGTTGGGGACTGCCCGCGGCCAGCCCAAGAGTCGCGTCCGCGGTGGCGGACTGCGGAGTTGTAAAGAACTCGGTGTCCGCAGTGGACCGGGCGGGGCAGGGCACGCTCCGCCGCCGCCAAGGACACTGGAGTTTGCGAGTCCCCGCCCGCGCGGCGCCTCCCACCCTCCCGCCGCGGCGGCCGGACTCCCCGGGGCCGCCGAGGCGGGGCGGGGCTGCGAGAGGCGCGTTTCCCTCTCTCCTCCCCCGCCTTCCTTCCTCTCCACCTCTCTTCCCTCCCTCCTCTCCGCCCTCTTCCCCCCCACCTCTCCAGCTCCTTTTTCTGCTCCTCAAGTGAGCCCGGTGCGCGAGAGGCAGGCGGGGCGGCGCGGAGCAGGCAGTCCAGCGCGCTCGCCCACCGCCCGCTCCGCGCAGCTCCCTGCGGCCGCTCTTGTCGCCGCCGCCGGCGCGTCGGAGGGAGCCTAGGATGGCCGGGCCGGGCTCACAGCGCCGCGCGTCCCGGGGGGCCTCGGCGCTCCTCGCCGCCGCGCTTCTCTACGCGGCGCTGGGGGACGTGGTGCGCTCGGAGCAGCAGATCCCGCTCTCCGTGTAAGTGCCGGCTCCTGCGCGGCCCGGGGAGGGGACCCGGCAGCCGGCGACCCACTGTGCCCAAGTTTGGGCGCCCGCAGGCGCGATTGGGCAGGACCTGCCGCGGGTGTCGGCCTCGGCTCTCGCACCTGCCTTCCAGGAGCAGAGAAGGGGCGGTGAGCCTTGGATGGGATCCTCTAGACCCACCTTTGGGTTGGAGAGTGAGACCTGGAGAGGCTTACCTCAAGTGACAGCACCAACTTTGAAGCCTGTTTGCCGAACCCAACTTCCACGGGCCGTTTATTTACCCTCATCTATGCTATCTTCACTTCTTTTGGGGGGAGGGGAGATGGGTGGATTTCTTCTGACTAGTATTTGCCAGGTGATAGATACCCATTTCGGGTGGGTGATTTCTCAGGCAATTATTCAAATAAAACCCACTGATCATTTTTAGAGAGCCGGGGAGACTTTGCGCATTATGAACTATGTGACCCAGCCCTCGGGCCCCCTCCCGCGCTGCGCTCTGCAGTTTGGTGCTGGCAGTTTCTGCCAAGGCTCTTTTTCTTTCAAAACCCCCACTCCCCGACTAGTGTATATCGCCAGGCTTCTTCAGCCACAGCCTATGTGTGCGTGCGTGTTGACTGTGGCACCGGTGTTACATTTGTTCCTGTGCCCTTTCTCCCTATAGGGTGAAGCTCTGGGCCTCCGCTTTTGGTGGGGAGATAAAATCCATTGCTGCTAAGTACTCCGGCTCCCAGCTTCTGCAAAAGGTAAGGTTTCTGTGGTGGCGGGATGTGAGAATTTTTTTCCAGCACAGAAAATGGAGGCAGTTTTAGTTTTCCAAACAAATGTGAACCCTAAGCAGCATCAGTTAGCAGAGGTGTCCCTGATCCCTCGGTTTCTTGGCAGTGACTTCTCCCTACCAACGGGTTATTTTTAGATGACACTTCGTTCTAAACACAAAGAAAAGCAGGATACTCACTGGCACTGTCCTGGCCGGGGCTCAGAAACTGAGTGTTTCTGCACAGCTCTCCTCTCCGTGTCGGTATTGCTGCTTCAGTGTGAGAGCAGATGCTCCTCTGGCCAAAAACTGCTAACTTCATCCAAGGAGCAGAATCAGTGCCTATTTGATGATGTCTTTCACCTCGCCTGCGTGAGGCTGGGATTCAGTGTATCAGAGAAAGCGCTGCACTATTGTTTGTCATCCCTGCAGTTGTACAATCCCATTATTCCCCAATCATCTAGACCCAGGGCTGGGATGCATTACATCATTACAGATAAGGAGAATGAATATGGTTATCTTTCCACTCAGCTGCACTGCCGGGTAATAACCTAGGAGAGTCGTCCACAAACTTAAGCAGTTGGTTGGCATCCATATAATTCTGGAAGAGTAATGAGAATGGAGAATTGATTATTAGGCTTTTATCAGAAGCGGCATCAATTTTAATTCAAACAGACAGCATTATGCTTAAAATTACATTGGGAGATATATGGTCTTTTGCCCTCCTCTCCAAGAAGAAAAGAAATGGTCTGGGAAGGAGAGATTAGAGGGGTTAAAAGAATTTCAATTTAACAAATTAACAGGGTTAATCCAAGTATTCTCTCAAAGATAGAAAACAAAATTGACCTTGAGGGGATAATTTTCTGAAAATGGGTACAAACAGCTTAAATTAAGTTAACTTCAAGCATTTTTAAATGTGTTTTTTGCGCCAAAGCAACATATGTGTTATGCATGCTGCCTGGTAACCAAGTACGTATTTTATTTATGGCATTCTGCTTCAGAGAGTAGCATTTTTGGGGATAGTATATGAAACAGTTTGTCACATGAAATTTAAATATCGTAATACAACATCAGCCCACAATAGAATGTTATTCTGGTTTAAAAATTTCCAATAGTCATACTCTTTGAAACTGTGCAAAGATTGCTTGCTCAACTCTATTATTTGGTGAAGAAGTTCATTGACTTATAGGTGGTTGATAAAAATTTGAAGCTATGGCGTGCCTTTATGGACGATGATAATTTTCATAGCTGTGCATCTCCTCTCAGTTTATGGGAATTGCCTCTTTGCCAGTATTCTTTTACTCTGGACCAGTCTGTACCCTGCTTTGGCATTTTGCCCATGTGTCAGATGTTTTACCTGAAGAGTTCTGGACTATCACCTTGTCTGTGTATTCTTCTTATGCTCTTAGAGATGAGAGTATTCGTATAACTTTCAAGAAATATTTTTCATCTGCATGTTGTAGTTTAGTTGCAGCAACTCTGAAAGAATCCCTTCAGAGCCTGTGACTATTTCCTCGGTTGTGCTTACATATCTTCTATCTCACATTTTGTAAGAGCACAGAAAATATGTTTTTCTTTCTCTCTGAATTTAACACACATGCACACATACACACGGACACTCGCACACTCACACACTGCACAAAGCCCCATCAACCATATTATTGGCTGCTCTATAATAGCAAATTGGAAGCAGCTAAAATGCTTCTCTTACCTTCTCATCAGCATCCTTTCTGATAGTGAATTCACAAGCCTAGCTTTGCTTTTGTCATGTTTGCAGCTTGACAATTGTATAATTATATCCAGCTGTTTATGGCTTTGTTGTCATTTCTCGCTGTTGCCTGGCATTTTGTAATCTGATGCGAGGGGAAGGTGAGGTGTTGCTTGGCATAGGTTCCAGGGTGGTTATCTGCTCTCAGTCTTGGATTGCAAGCATCTGCCCTGGAGTCCTGAGATACCCATGGCTTTGGCTTGCTAGACAAGGACTTCCATAAATGATGGGGTAGGGCACCTTAGACAACCTGGGGAGCATTTTTACAATTATCTTTTGTTCCATTGCCCCCAAATATGACTATTTAAAAAATTAGCAGAGAACATTGATTTCAGAGAGTTCAGAAGGTGAATGAGAAAAGCTCTGAGGTGCTCAGAGGGTGGGAGGCGTAACATCATTTGGAAAAGCTAGAAAACCGTTGCCTTTTCCTTGTTTATTTTCAAGTTTCTGGCTATTTGCATGAGAATGACTCCTCTAAGTCAAAACTCTAGGCATCCTCCATTATATCACTGCATCTTTAACAATTAAGACATCTCAAAATGATTTAGAAAATTTGGTTGAAAAATGCGGTAATACTGTATTAAGGGGACTGAAAGGTGACTGCTGTGTTGCCTAATCGACTGTAATTACAGTTTTAAGGCATGGACGTTTAAACTTGAATTTCAGTTAAGTAGGTGTACCTATGCCACGGTATAATTTCATGTACTCTGTGTAGTTTCTCTAACTGACACTTCATGTTGTGACTGAAGCAGGATGTTCATTTTTCACATGGGAGCTTAGTAATTTTTGCACCAAAGTTTACAAAGTATTTATTGTGAATATAAAGGAGTAATTGGTCACCTATTTTAAGGTGTGTGAAGACAGGGAAAACTGCTATTTTGGTAACAGGTTTTTATTAGGTAATTTGATTGGAGGTAGAAGCATTATCACTGACTTCATCAATGTAAATTCAAATATTTAATAAGTTACCTTATTATCGTGGCTTCGGAAAGGAGAAAATTTCATTAATTGTATCTATGTTTAATACCATGGCTTTTGTTACCTTAGCTTATAATATATTAGGTATTCACTGCCAGACTTTTCTTATATTTTTCTCCTTTTTGTCTTTGCTGAGCACAGGAATAGCAACCTATTAATTCCTTACAAAGGGGCTATTTTTGATTTTACAGAATTCAGTAGTCCGTTCTTAGCAAAGTTGTGTGTTTTCGGTAGGGAATGGAGGCACGTGGGACTTGGATGTTGGAGTTGGAGTGAATCTTGAGAGGTTTTAGAGTGGGTGTAGGAAAGCAGGCCCTGGGAGGAACATGCTGGCGGCTTCTTGTGCCTTCCTGAGCTGCGGATACTGCAAGGGTTTCGATTCACTTCATCCTTTAATTAACTTTCCTATTTGACATATTCATGCCAGCATTCAGCTGTCTCTATCTTGCTACAATTTCCACCAAAGAATGCTCTTTGTTTGGGTTCTTTAGGGGAGGCATAGCTTCATTACCCTCTAATGTTGGGACTCAGTGAGAAGTATTCAAGTAGGTCGGGTAACCTAGGCTGTTAAACTCCTGGGCTCCCCACCCCTAACATTCATAAGAAAAGGCATTAAACTTGCACGATTCTCATTTCATCCCCCTTAGGGACAATTGGGTAGGAGCTGGCTGTTTCATTCTGTTTAGTCCTGCATTTAGGAAATGCATGTTCATGGGAATTACATCTTCCAGAATTGTGATGATAAATACACAGCAGAAATACAGGTAATGTGTGTCTCTGCTCTTAATGCTAGAGGAAATTGACACTTACCTTTGGACGCCTCATGCAGCACTTCTTGGAATGCACAACTGTTTTTTTTGTTTTTTGTTATCCACTATTTATTGAGAGAGAGGCTTTAATACACAGATTTGATGTCTCTTTCCACAGGACAGAGTCAGCAAAGTAAAAGGTTGGTTCCATAAGCCATTTTGATAATTATGACTTTTTATCAATGTGGGAATCGATGGACTTTTGAATAATTAAGTAGCAGTAGTCACTTGTCAGGAATTGGGTAGCAGTGCAGTGCTGCCCTTAGGAATCCTGACGCTCTACAGATTGCTTTCATGGGGGAGGTGCTACTCAGCTGTACATTTTGTTGAGTAAATAGTTATTTGTCATCCTGCAAGATTAATGCATTCAACCTATGCTGCCCATGCTTTAAGTCACGGCACCACTTCAATTTCGGGACTTTTCCCAGGGAGATGATTTTTTTAACGTCTTGAAGTCTCAGAAATGACAGTTTTTATTCTTTGAGGGCACTTTATTGGTCTCATTAGTCCAATCGTCAGGACATTAGCAGAGCAGGGTAAACCAGTTAGAATTCGGCATGAGCCTCTTTCCCGCGTGTATATGTAATTGCATTCGTAAATTCCTAAGTGGTCACTTGCTGTCCAAAGAAAGTTCGTTTTTTCCTATGGTTTTGCTCAGTTTTTGGCTGAACCTCTTTTGTTCATTTCTGTTTCCTTTCTTTGTTTTTTTCTTTCTCATTTTTCTTTTCTGCTGCATATATTTCTGCTTTGCTTTTTCTCTCATTAGGAATTGCTATATTCCACGTTACTCGGATTTACATGTGCTCGTCAAAATTAAGAGAAATGAAAATAGAGGCATGGTTTTCTTGTCAGAGGCAAACTTCAGGTTTTTTTTCCCAATGTGGTAATTAATTGTGATCAATTACTATGGTGCTATCAAACTAGTTTTATTTTATATTTTACCTTATTCATTCTAATACCAGGGTGCTTTTAGGCAAACACATGAGTATTAAATCACCTAATAATTATGAATTTGTTCGGCACAGGCAAGGACAATGAATGTTTTCAGTCTGTGAGAAAGACTGAGCTGTGTATCAGGATGAACAAAACCATTGCCCGAGCACCTGTGGCCTTGCCGGGGGTTTCATTGTCATGCAGTTTGAAGCACCTATTCAGGGAAGTACAAGTTTGGGGTTTTAGCCTTTCTCTTTTTCAGTTTTTGATTGATCTTCACATGGTGTTTTGTGCTCCCACTTGTGTTGATCAATGCAGAGCTTGGTGTGTTGGGTTACTTACAGAAGCGTGCATCCTCATAGGGATCCTTTGCTTCAGGTCTGTCGTTAATCCAGATTTACCACCAAAGGTGCCCATAAGCAGGCTTTTTCTTTATTCAAGGACACACCTGTGTGGCATTTATTTCAGCCTGTCCCCAGCGTTTGCAGTCACAATGCTGCTGGAACAGGCTCTGGAGTCGAGAATCGCAGCCGAGACTTCCAGCAGATCATGTGTTCCCTGGGACACTGATGTATCGTAGAGGTTTGCTGTGGCTAAGACTGAGCAAAAGTGAAATAGATGTTGTAGATGCCAGCCTATTAATTAGCACATGAGATTCCCCTCCCCCATTTTAATGTAATTTTTATACAAGGGACATGATGGCCTCTGTTTCATCTCGAGTGACTGGAGTGATGCTTTTATGTATTGTTCAATGAGAGAAGAGGTTCCTCATACTGGGCAACACAGAGAAAATCTTCCTCGGCTCTCTTTGGTCCATTAAAGTTAGCTTCTCCTTCAAGGGAAGAAAATGATGTAGAGGAGGAGGAGGCTGTGTGATGTCCCTTGATTTTCCTGAGTCTTTAGGGACCTGCAGATGGCGGGTGCTTGTATCTGAAGTGTAAAGCTGGACTCCAAGGCCTCCCTTTGACAGTCCTCTGCCTGGGCCGCACCTCACCTGTGGCAGATTAAGCATTTGCATAGCTGGTGTGTTTTAGGGGATTTCTACCTGCATAGAGCGTCTGCTTTTCAGAAGGAAGTTATTCTACAAATACAGCTTTGAAAAGGGTCTAGTATGTTATCAAGAAATGGTAAACATTTTGATTTCCATTTGCTTTGAACAACACTCACTGGGTACTCATTCCAAGGCAGTTTAAATAAGATATTACATTTAGAATGTGTGTTATATTTCTGTGTTGCATAGCTTCCCATCTACCTCAAACCAAGATTATGAAAATAGTTCAGAATCCAAACTATATTAATGGGCATTTCAAGGCCAAATTGGAAAGGAGCGCATTATCTCTTGACAAGAAATAGATGGCTGTTCTTCACTTTGGGCATTTGATATTGGAAAACAGTACTCTCCTAAGGTTAAAAGAGCTGTTATTCATGAAAATGATTCAGATAGGCAAGTTGGGCAGGACCAGAAATGGCTGTGGGTTCACAGAGCAGACCTCTGGTTATCCATTTCAGGGGAAGCAACTGCCTGTCAATATTCGGGGCTTGCACATGCCATTACCATTATACTTATTAAGTTTGTGTGTGCATACGTTTGCCAGTAAAGATGGATGCTGCTCATCACAGGATGTGCCAGATGCTGCCTTCTCACAGGGAAGACTGTCCTTGTCCTCTTGTGCTGCAGGAGAGAGCAGCCTGAGGGAGTAAACCCGGGTGTGAGGACAGAACCAAGTGACCCCCTCCACCAGGTGTGGATTTGTCCAGCATCTGAGATTTGTAGGCAGCTGGAAGCTGAGGATCTGCTCAGACCAGGACCAGCTACATAATTTGCAAAGCCCAGCATGAAAGGAAAATAGGAGACACCTTGTTAAAAAATGAAAAGCTATATACTAGAGCATTAAATCAAGCAAGGGGTCCATTGGGCCTGCAGAAAACTCGCTGTGGGAGAGGCCATCCTCATTTTGGCTTCTATGCCACTTTCTGTTTTCTTAGCCTAATTTAAGGTTTCTGGCTGCAGTCAGTTTAGGGGGCGTACTTTGCCCATCTTTGTCGTAATAGGTCGAGAGCTTGGAGCATTTTCAGAGATGCACATCTTTGGAAATGCAGGGTTGTTAAAGGTAAGGTCACTGGCCTAAGAGCAGTGGCATCTGTCCTATGTTTTCTGTAGGTCTTTTCCTGGGTGACCTTGGGCAAATCACTTAAGTCAGAAAAACAGGTAGCATTCACTGTGAGTCCCTGCCTTCTAGGTACTATGATAAGTACTTCACATACTTCGTCCCATCCAGTTCCCCAACAATCTGACGAAGCAGGAACTACTAGTCACCCCACTTTACAGGTTTAGAAGTTGAGGCTTACAGAAGTTAACTGGCCTTCCCAAGGTGGCCAAGCTGAGCTTGCAGAGTCTGCACACCTGGCCAGGTGCTGTGGTCTCTCACCTTGTGTGTGCTCTTCTTTGACCTCAGTTCCTGTTTGAAAAAATGTGAATAGTACGTGCATTTCTTTACCTCATGGGTGTTTGGGAAGATTAAATGAGATAACATCTGGGAAATGACTTCAGAAACAATTAAAGCCTGAGATAACAGCTGAGAGGACACGGTTTGGAGTCAGAACTTGGATTTGAGTCCCAGATCTTCCATCTCTTAGCGGGGTCACCTTGTAGTTTAACATTTCTGAACCTGTGCTCTCAAATGTAAAAGGAGACCTAGACCTTTTACTTTACAGGCTGTGGTGAGGAGTCAGTGAAATACAACACGCAAAGCGTCCAGCACAGAGCCTGGCACAGAAGAGCTTCATGCCACCTAGTTGTTGAGGTCATGATTGTTTGCATGACACAAATACCAGCTCTCCAGGGAAACTTCATTGAGTACCTGTGGGCCTGGCTCCACACATACATGCGGACTGAGTTAATGATCAAGTGCATGAATGGGTGAGTGCTGGCATATAGGAAGGGGATCCCACCTGGAATCTGATGAGCACCACGTGGGACCAAGTACTTCACAGCAGGAAGAGGTGGCAATAGACACAGCATCTGCCCACATGTTAACTCTTCTTGAGGTCAGCTCCCTTCTCCCTGAGGGTGGAGGAGTTTCCCAGAGGAACCCTTCATGGGAGGTCTTCCCATTTTCTCCTTCCTGGCTCACTCTGCTGTGTAGGCAATGGTCAGGCTGAGGACTGGCTGTCTGCTGCACTTCCCAGAGTGAGAGCCCAGAGCACCCAGCAGTTTCTCCCACTTGAAAGTGTACCCAGAAGCCAGTGCAGACATACATTAATCCAGATGTCCTCCTGGACAGCATAACACGCATTTCCTCCTGTGAGATTTCTCTTGTTAGGCCTTGGGGGACATGGAACTTCTCCCAGCTGGTTTCTTGGGAGCAGCAGTAGAGGTTAGATGGGGGACCAAGTACCTTGCTGAGGCAGGGTGGTCTTTTCTCCAATCAGGTGGGCAGTAATGCAGGGGGACTACCATCTATCATCAGGAGGTACTGAAAGGAATCCATGTTCCTTGGCTCTTCCTGCTGGCTCTGCTTCTCAGAGCTTCCTTGACATGATCTGTTGTGTTCTGGCCTTTGAGCATCTGTAATCCCCTTCTGAATTTCTTAAAGACTTTGAATGCGTGACACTTGTCAGCCTTCTTTGTATAAGCATAGGTACCAACATTTTGAAATCATCAGGGGGATGCTATTTTATTTGCATAACTTTTATTGTTTATGTGTTAAACCGTTATAATTAGCACCAAAAGTCAGCTAAAAAGTCAGTATGCAATGAGTGCGGTTCCGCTTGGGCCATATTGCTCAGACACCATATTTGCCCCTGTGTCATAGTGCTTTCAGAGGACTAAATGAGATAACATATGAAGTATGGAGTTTATAACAATATGTAGCATGTGAAAAGCTGTAGCTCACTTGCTACTTTCTCATTTATAGATTCTCATTTTATTATTAAGCAACAAGAGAGAGTCTTGGAATTTTAGTCTCTTTGATCTCATGATGAGTTCACAAAATTAAGTCAGTGTGTGTTACATACATTTGATGTGAGGAGCACAATGGCAAACAATAGCATTTATTATATCCCTGAAGAGGTGAATGCTTTTTTTCTCCAAAATGTTCTCGTCCTGTGCCTCGTACAGTAAAGGTTCGCAGTTGTGGGGTTCACGTTTCTTCCTGCTATAACATTGTGTTGCAATTTGCAAATCAAGGGGAGAGTCCGAAACACTGGGCAGGCATTTGGTTCTGTGTCCCTGAGCCATCCATAATGCCTTTTTCATTGTGCTGTGTTAAGGCAGAGGTGGAAAAATATTGTAAAAAAGAACAATAGGTATGGGAGGCAATAAATCCATTGGAGGTAGGTAGTCTTTGGCCAAGAGTCATAACATACAGCTTTACTCTTAGCTTCCTACCAGTTTGCATTGTCAGCCAAATTTTTGTTAGCGCAATATGATCGCATCACGTACGAACAGCTCAGTTGGCATGGGGTTTTGCCACACTAAACAATAAACAAAAGTCGTTTGGCTGCTGGGATGGTGATGCTGAAGTTTGAATATTCTTTCCTGGTTCTGGCCTGGGCTCCTGTTGGGAGGTTATGTTTTTGTACACTGGCACAGAGGGCACACTTTAAGGGAATTACTATCAGGAAAGTATTAAAAGTTGCAGGATGTGAGCTCTGGCTAGGTAGCTCTATTAGTTAGAGCAGGTGTCCCTGCAGGCCGTATGCTGCCCCTTGAGGCCATTTACCCGGCCCCCGCGGCACTTCCGTAAGGGGCACCTCTTCATTGGTGGTCAGTGAGAGAATGCATCCTGTGCTCCTGGAGTACTGTATGTGGCGGTGCCGCAAAGCGCAGTGTTGCTCACATACAGTACTACTTCTGGTGATGCAGGACGCACACCTCACGGCTCCAGAAGCGTGTTATATGACACGTGTGCATATGTGCAGTGTGCATAGGGATTTGTTCATAGTTTTTTATTATAGTCTGGCCCTCCAACGGTCTGAGGGACAGTGAACTGGCTCCCTGTGTAAAAAGTTTGGGGATCCCTGAGTTAGAGCATTGCTCCAATATGCCAAGGTTGTGGATTTGATTCCTGGTCGGGGTACATACAAAATTCAACCAATGAATACATAAATAAGTGGAACAACAAATCGATGTCTTTCCCTCCCTCCCTCCCTCTCTGTAATCAGTCATTCAATCAATCAAGTAGTCAATCAATTAAAAAAAAGGTGCATGGTGTGTGTGTTTTAATGTATATGGCTTGTTTCCCTTTATTGATAAAAACTGGTAACTCCTTTAAAATCCCAAGGTCTATGTCTAAGTTCAAGTATTCCAGAACATCAGGAGTCATCTGGTCACCCTGAAATAAGATGTAATCTTCTCAGGAAAGGGCTTGTAGCTCACTAATCTTTTTTAAAAAGCCAACAATACACATTTCCCAGCATAGGAACTTCAGAATAGAGACCCATGCTGGATTTTCTAGTTAATGCAAAATTTTCAGTTTTTTTGCATGAAACAAATACCCTATGAATGACAAGAAAAAGATATAGAATTAGAGAGAAATCAGAGGGTTATTGATTTTAGAAGTCTTTAAAGAAAGGTGGTTGGTGTTGGGAGGGCAGAACTGTGTGGAGGTGAGAGTCTGGATCTGACTAGTCTGTGTTTGAATTTGATGCTCCCACTGTCTAGTCATCTGACCCTGACAAGGCAGTCACTGAACCTCAGTGTTCTTACCTGTCAAATGGCCATGCTTGTACTAACTTCTAAGGTGGAGTTGAGAGGCCTGCCTGAAAAGCTGCGCACAGATGCTTAGCCCAAAGTGGCTCCTCGGAAATGTTGAGAAAATGTTGGCTGTTGTTCTTAATGATTATTATTCCACAGTAGCTGCTCCCATATACCAGGGCATGTGGCTGCTGAAGATGGCAATTTGTCCGCTTAGGGAGAGTTCACGGGCCATCCAGAGGCCTTATTTGGAGACCTCCACTAAAGCATCCCAGCCCTGAGCCCCATAGTACTTCCTAGGCAGTAACCCTAGAGTGACATAGGTGCTTTATATTTGTATTTTGTGCTGTGTGCGTTAGCTGTACTATTTCATTTAATTCCTCACGGCCACTTCTGAGGTTGGCTCTATCATTACATCCATGTTATAAGTGCAGAAATGGAGACATAGAATGTGACTATGCCTGAGGTGACATAGCTCTAGGGGCCAGAGGCAGGTTTGTGAATCCTGGTCAGGTGCCTGGGCTGGGCTGTGGTCCAAGGAAGGACATCTGGGCACTTCTTAGGACCAGCATTTTCCCGGTGCTTTCATTATAACCTGGTGTTGGCCCATTGGGAGGGTTGTTGGAAACTTCTGCCTGCTCTTGATTCTTCCCCCAACTGAATTCTTAGTCTTGTTCGGGTACGTTGTCATTTGCTTTCATAATGCAGAATTAAAAGGAACAACAGCTGGAATGAGGGGAAGGCCCAGTAAGCTCTCTGGCCTTTTATGATTTTCTCTATTATTGTAATAAAATGAGGCTGTTAATCTTTTGCTTTTCTTGTGGGTCAGCTCATTAGGTTCGACTCTTAAGAAGCCTTTCTGAGAATCTCATTGAATTTGGTCAAATTTCCCTTTGTGCACTTCCCATTATGGTCATGGATGGTCCTGTGGAAGAGCCAGCTTGAGCTCTGGGACCTTGGGACAGGATAGATCTGGCTTTGCAATCCAGCTTGCTACGTACCCAGCCGGGCCTCAGGTACCAGATGTGTGAAATGGGGTCACAGTGAGAATTTCCTTGTTGACACGTAACAGTCTTATTAGCACAGAACTAGAGATTTGGCAAGTGCCTTATAATTTTTAATCCCTTGGTCTTTGTTGTCCCCATTCTTTGTCTCTGTTCTAGATGTCTGATGATGCTTGATGCTTATTTATTTATTTTATTCCCGTTGGGGAAGACACAATTCTGTTTTCTGCATGATTGACAGCTAGCTTGAGGACCAGAGCCCTTGGACTCACCAGAGTCAGTTTTATTTTGTGTGGGATGAGCCTGGCAGATCTGTCCATGCCTTTGGCAGGTCTGGGGATGTATGATATCCTGAGGACCCCCTTACCTCTTTCAGTGTGGAGGGGTGGGGAGAGGGTGTTGAGAAGGAGGCAGGTGAGCTAGACTTTAAATTTCCTGAGGGTGGGCTGGCTCTTTCAGATAGGAGAGGGTCCTCCTTTGGCACTTAGTGCAGAGCTGTCTTTGGGGTGGGCTTCAGGGGTTGTTGAGGAATGTGTGAATGTACAGATACACAAAGGGAGAGCCGAGGGAGCCTTTGCCTGGTGCTCACACGCTGGCTATGGGAGACAGAATGCTGTTGAGCAAGGGCCAAGAACTAGGTCCTTCACATCTTTTTCTTCATTTATTCCCCAATGCTGGGTTTTATGAGTTCCTAGCATCAAGCGTGGATGCCGCAAAAAGTCGGGGACTGCCTCCCAGCTACAGCAATCCAGCTCTGAAGCTCTGCAGGCAGGTCCCTCACCCACTGCCCTCTGGATGTCAGCAGGGACTGCCAGACTGCGGAGCCAGCTGCTGCTCACGTCTCCCAGCCAGCGACCCCCTCTCGCCTGGGGAGCATCCCAGTCCATCTCAGTCACTACCCTGAAATCACGGCCAGGGTCTCCCCCAGAAACCTCCCAGCTGAGCTGGGGGTCCCAGTGCCTCCGCAGAGCCAAGCCCGACAGTTGCCGCGGGAGCACCGCAGTGTGAGCCGGAGCACCGCAGTGCTGGGCGGGTGCACGAGGAGCACCAAGCGAGACTGATGGGGCCGCGCAGCCGCCGCCATCAACCTGGGGCAGGCAACACGGCACAGACAATTAGGAAGCTGCTGCAGCGAATTCCATGGAGCGCTCCAACGCTACATTCCAGTGACATTAGGGAGAAATGTGGATTTTAATTTCTGTCCCCTTCACCTTCATGCGGGGCCATTACCTGACCTTCTCTGAGGCCCTGCCAGCGTCAAGACGTTGCACATTGTTTGCAGAGAGTGATTTCACTTGCCTTTTATTTTGTATTTATTTATCTATTTTTTTACACCACTGGGACTGGGTTTCTGAGTCTGTGCATTGCAGGCGATCAGAGTGGCTGGTTCGTCCGTTGCCTGTGCCTGCAGCATCCACAGAGCGGCACTACCACCCCAAACAACACCCAGGCTGTGCCCTGCATGGCTTTGTCCGGCACCTCCCTGTGGGTGGAAGGAAGCCTGTGAGCGGCCATAAATCGAGTTTGGGTTATTTGCATTTTGCTTTTGCATCCTGCAGGTGCTGTTGCCGCTCTCTTCCCTAGGCCTGGTCCTGGGATCTGGTGAAAGCCTGCACCAAGCACAGCCCTCTGACATGAAGGAGAGCAGCTGGCTGTGAAGTAGGAATTAAAATATATGAACTTAATGGGGGCAGTTTTGCCAAAAGATGTTTAGCTCCAGCCCTCATTTCTTCCAGTGTCAGACCCAAAAGAGTGTTGCATTTTGAGGCTTTGGGAGGATTCTTGAATCCAGCTCATTCCTGGGACATTAATCTATGGAGGCTGTGAGGCTTGCAGGATGATTTTTGCTCCGTAGAGCACCTTGTGTCATGTCACACTCATAGTTTGCCATGTGGCCTTGACCGGAATCCTATGCCCTCCTTCCGCCTTCCTGTTAAGCCTGTCTACTCACTCAGAAGGGAATGAGAACCAGCTCCTCCTCCTGTGGGTGCTTGGGGGCCCCGTGGCATGCCCCGGGTGTCATGGTGATTCAGGAATGCTAGCTGGGTCATGCATTGATCAGGGCCGTGAACCCACAGAGGGAAGGATGGCACCATGTCCTAGGACAGAGAGAGGCAGCACCTAGCCCCCTATTCTGCTGCCCCCTGTCCTGTGCCTTTTGTAGGTCCCCTGCTGGACTGCACAGGAAACTGGTTTGTAGCCTTTCCTTGGATTAAATATCACTTAAGTCTGAATTTTACCTGTAGAAAATGTTTCCCCAGTGTGTCTCTTTTTTATTTTTGGATTTTTCTGAAATGAGAAGCGGGGAGGCAGAGAGACAGATTCCCGCATATGCCTGACCAGGATCCACCTGGCAAGCCCACCAATGAGTGATGCTCTGTTGCAACCGGAGCCATTCTGTTGCCTGAGGTGGAGGCCATGGAGCCATCCTCAGTGCCTGGGCCAACTTTTGCTCCAATGAAGCCTTGGCTGTGGGAGAGGAAGAGACAGACAGACAGAGAGAAAGGAGAGGGAAGGGTGGAGAAGCAGATGGGCGCTTCTCTTGCGGCCCTGGCTGGGAATCGAATCTGGGACTTCTGCATGCTGGGCTGATGCTCTACCACTGAGCTAACTGGCCAGGGCCAGTGTATCTCTTTTTTAAAAAGATATTTTATTTATTGACTTCAGAGAGAGAGAGAGAGAGAGAGAGAGAAAGGGGTGGGGGAAAGAGAGAGAGAGAGAAAAGCATTGATTTATTGTTTCACTTATTTGTGCATTTGCTGATTGTTACTTTTGTGTGCCCTGACTGAGGATCATATCCACAACCTTGGTCTATCGAGACAACACAAATCAACTGAGCTACCTGGCCAGGGCCTCCGATGTATCTCTCTAACAGCCAAAATATTTGTCCCAGTGTATCATCAGGGCACATTCCCCTATTAACACGATCTACATAAGTGAAGCAAGGAGGAGACAGAACAATTAGTCAAATGTTTATTCAGTGCTGATGAACCCATCTGGAAACCTGGGGCACCAACTTTCTCCTTTTGCACAATAGCGGTTCACATGAGTAAATGCTTCATTTGGGGTAGGATATTATGGTTTGGGAAAATCTTTAGCTGTCTTAACAGACTTACAAGACCACATTTGCTTTTAACCTAACATTAAAAATGTTTTCTTCCTTTTTTCCCTCATTCTTTCTCTTCCTGCTTCAAAAGACACCTATTTCATACTCAATGAGGCATGCAGAGTGTGCTGGGTACCAAAATCCCTTTGCTGTTGTGGCTACCTTTCGCTTCCTCACCTGGAATGCTTCAGTGTCAGCACACTGCTCACAGTCCCCAAACACACCAGGCTGTGTCATGCCTCTGTGCCTTGGCCCATGCTATTCTCGCTGTCTACCTTACCTACCCTGTTGCCCTTGTCTGACTGCTGAGCCCTGACTCTAGAGCAGGGGTGCTCAATACGTCAATCGCGATCTGCTGGTCGATCGCGAAGGAAGTGTGGGTAGATCGCATGACATTAAAAAGACATTTGTCTTTTGATTGGCATACAGGGTAGCCAATCTGACGTCTGAGCTTTTGACACCCTATGCATGCGCGTTAAACCGTGCTAACTTGTTCAGTTACATTGCTGCGTAGTTAGCCTTCAATTTATTTAAACTAAATACAACAAAGGATATAAAAAAGTGCTGTAGCTGGTCGGAGTAAGAAGCCTAAAACCTACCACTTTCATACAGAATGGGAGGGTTTTTTTTCACTATGTCATATTCTAAGTGCGTTTGGCTCATCTGTCTGTGTGCCATTGCTATTCCAAAGAAGGGAAATGTGGAGTGGCTTTTTCGGACTGTTCATTAAAACTATGACATGACTTTCCTCCGAAAAGAGAGCTGAGAAGGAGAAAGGTGAAAGAAGAATACACAATATTAAATAGTAATAATAGTAACTTAAATAATGATAATATAGAAGAAATAAATTTATGTTTTGCATTTTTATTGTAGGTAGATCATTTTGACTTGGTCATCTTATAAGTGGCTTGCAAGCTGAAAAAGTGTGGGCACCCCTGCTCTAGAGGATGTCAGACGTCAGCATCAGGAATATAACTTGGGGAGCTTGATAAAATATATTATTGTAGGGTCCTGCTTTAGGAGATTCAGACTCAGTAAGCTTGGCCCAGGGCCCTACATTCTTCCTTTCTTTATTGAGAGAGGCAGCGATAGAGAGACAGGAACATCGAGCTGCTCCTGTTTGTGTGCTGACTGGGGGATTGAACCAGCAACCTCTGCGCTCTGGGATAATGCTCCAACCAACTGAGCTAACTGGCCAGGGCTTATTTATTTATTTATTTTTTTAGAGACAGAACAAGGAGAGAGAGGGGATGGGGAAGGGAGAGAAAACGGAGGGATAAAGGAAGTATTCATTTGTTGTTCTACTCAGTAGCTTGCCATGTGTTCCCTGACTGGGGATTGAACCCACAACCTTGTTGTTTGGGATGATGCTCTTAACCAACAGAGCTAACCTGCCAAGGCTGGAAATCCTACATTCTACCAAACCTCTTAGATGATTCAGATGTTGGTGGTCCATGAAGTAGGCTTTGAGAAATGTTGTTCATATCCAGTGGCTGGGTAGGTTTCTTGCTTTTCCTAAGGAGATCCACTCATTCCCTCTCTTTTCTACTGGGAGGGAGTGTGCACATCTTCACATTGTGGTCTGCATAAGTAGCTGAGTGTGTGAAGTCTGTGCTATGCCCGGCCAGCAGCTGTGGCTGCTCGGCCCCTGACCCCAGCCTAATGCTGGCACTGGCTGCAGCCTTCCTTGGTGTACCTGGCGTGAATGGAAGTTTCCTTCTGCCGTAAAATCGGGAGCTTTGGAACAAGTCAAGCATTTTATCTGTTAAGTCACAAGGTACCCAGGAGCATGTCTGATTGTTGAAGCAGTTTATGTAGAAATCACCGAGGAGACTTGAAGTGGCCAATCTCCAATTTGTGAGGCGGAGAGGCATTTGTTGACCTGTCACTGATGGCTTTTCTTCTTACCAAGTAGGTTACAGGGACCTGTGGTTACTAACTCTTTAAAGAAAATTGTTTGGTGAACATTGGTATGAAAGTCACCATCTGCTTCCCATAAAAGGCTGCACCTAATCTCCCTGGTACAAGAATAGCTCCCTCAGGGGCCTGTTGGGCACAAAACTGCATTTTTTCCATGTCAATGGCTTTCAAACTTTTTTGACCATGGCCCACAGTAAGAAAGACATGGTTCATTGCAACCCATTGCACACAACTTCACACGTGAAACACAAGTTTTATGGACCATTGCTTAGCCTTTTTTCTTTAGTGTAGTTTGGTCTACTTTATTTGATCATACTCTTTTCTATTCCTGTTCTGTTCTGTTTGTCTATTCATTCTATTCTATTCTATTCTATTCTTTTATTCTAATCTATTGTATTCTTTTTAGAAGGCTAGTTGTTAGCAATAAATTGATCTCACAAACTAATCAATGTGTTAAATAAAAGTGCTCTTCATGTTACCTGGGTAGATTACAGGTTGGTTCAATTTTATTCTGGGATCTACAACATTGATCTTTGAGACTACAGTTGTGTTTTATCCAATAATGATAGGTGGTGATAGCTAACATTTATCAGCCAGTCATAATGTTGTTCCCTATATAAATTTTATTTCACCTTCTTAACAATCCCAGAGATAGGTGCTCTGATGTCCCCATTTTGTAGATGAGGACACTCAGGTTCAGGGCAGTAGAATGACTTACCCAAGGTCACATAGCTACTAAGTGGTGACCTTGTTTCTTGAACTCAGGACTGTCTGAATGTGAGACTGTACTCTTAGCCATATTTGCATTTGCCTCTTCCTGTTGCCAGCGGCTACCTTTATTGGTCTCAAATCTTACCCTTGGGCTGCTATGTGGATAGTATGGGGATTCATGATGGAGAGCAAGAAGAGGAAGCATAAAAGGAAGGGAGGTGTGTGGGAGAGGGAACTTTGGGAAGCTCAGGGTGAGCAGTGGTCTTTAAAACATCTGATATTGCCTGACCAGGTGGTGGCGCAGTGGATAGAGCGTCGAACTGGGATGCAGAAGACCCAGGTTCGAGACCCCAAGGTTGCCAGCTTGATCGCGGGCCCATCTGGCTTGAGCAAAAGCTTGCCAGCTTGGACCCAAGGTCGCTGGCTCCAGCAAGGGGTTGCTCGGTCTGCTGAAGGCCCGCGGTCAAGGCACATGTGAGAAAGCAATCAATGAACAACTAAGGTGTTGCAATGGCAACGAAAAACTAATAATGCTTCTTACCTCTCTCCGTTCCTGTCTGTCTGTCCCTGTCTATCCCTCTCTCTGACTCTTTCTCTGTCTCTGAAATAAAATAAAATAAAATTAAAAAAAAACATCTGATATTATATTTAGCCTTACAGAATTTACAGAGAGCTTTTACATCTGTGTTGTATTAGCCGCCTCCGCTTAGTGGATCCACTGTGTCTGGTGTTTGTTAGTGTACCTGCTGGGCAGTTAGTTGTTTTCTCATCTCTTTCTCTGACCACGATCATCTTGGCATGCTCAGGACCTGGTCGAGATGATGCCTTATGAGTGTTTGGTGAATGAGCAAGTGCATGAAGAGATCCTTTAATTGAATCATCACAACTAGCCCACGAGTAGTATTCCATCCTAGTATTGCATTTGAGGAACCTGGGCTCAGTCAGGATTATGATGCTAGTGATAGAAGAGCCAGATGGAGGAACACTACCCCTGAATACAAATATGACTGTTAGGTTCATATTAAAAAAATTTTTTTTTCTATTGATTTGAGAGAAAGAGAGGAAGAAAAAGATGGGCTGGGGTGTTGGTAGGGAGAGAGAGAGAGAGAAGCCTTAATTCGTTTCACTTAGCTCCATTAGTTGTGCACTCACTGATTGATTTTTGTATGTGCCTTGACCAGGGGTCGAACCTACAACCTCTGGTGCACTAGTTTGACACTTTATCCACTGAGCCACCTGGCCTGGGCCTGTTTGTTTTTTGAAGGTTAATTTGTTATCCTGCCTCCTCCCAAGAATTTATTTTCCTTTATCTGGATCTGAGTTTGCTGGGCATAATTTCCTGTTTTTTTTTTTTCTTGTTTGTTTGTTTTTTTTTTGGTTGCTGTTTAGTCATGGTGTGGCTGGAGCAAAAGATCAGAGGGATAGAGAGGGCAAGCCCATGTGTGGCCATCCAGGGTCCAGGTTCTAGCTCTGGCTCTGACATGGCTTCTCCCTGGGCCTCCAAGGATCTCAGTGCTGGGACTCAGGACAGCCCAGAAGGTAGCAGGTCCTACCTCACTTCACAGTCTGCCCCACCATGAGATGGATGGCACTCTTTCCATTTAGTGCCAATGGCCATCTATCCTCCCAGCATCTGTTGCTCTTGCCTCTGTCTGCACCAGGCACCTACTGGATGGAGGTGTGAGGATACTACTGGCCCTGCCTCAGGGACGTCGTAGGGCAGTGACTGACACTAGAGCGAAGTCTATGGAAGACCAGGCAGATGCAGCTGAATGGCCAAGAGAAAACAGGGCAGCAGCCTTGGTGGAGGACGCAGAAATGATATTACATTTTGGTAAATTCTCCTTTACATTTTTGCTAATGTTATTTCCCAGGAATTATTGTACCATAGCCGTGTTCTTAGAGTTGTGTCGGGAATAGAGTTATCTCTGAATATAAAAGGCAAAAATAAAAGAGACTAAAATATTTGACATATGATGAAGTTCTGTGATATTTTAGAGAGTGAGTAAATTGGTATTTATATAACCTGATGTATTCATTTCCCCTGATCCACCCTCCCTTGAATGTTGACTTAATAACATGCATGACTAAATCACGCTAATTGCTTTAAACTGCCAAATTAAAAAAAAAAAAAGCCAGCGATCATTCAACAAGTGTGCTGTGTTCTTTCCTGGCTCGAGCCAGGAAGGAGCTGAAGTGTCTTGAGGGGGGAAGACTGAAATGGAACCTGAGCAGCTCAGGAAAGGGGGCCTGTGCATCCCAGGATCGCCAGCTGATTGGACCAGAAGTAACAAGTGGAGCTGAGGGTTAAGCTCATGGCACCTGGTATAGGTTTGGCAGATACTTAGCTTCTTATTTTACATTTTCTTCTTTTTTAAGTGATCCTTGTCTCACTGGACTGTTGTGAAGATGTAATTAGATCACATATATAAAATTTAACTCAGTGTCTGGCAGTCATAGGAATTCGGTGAAGACAGTCAGGGGCAACCACTGTTTGAATTCTTACCACCTTTGAGTTATGCACCCACCTTCTGAGGTCTTGTCTCATCCAGAGGGTGTCAAACCCTCAGAGCAAGACCTTTGGCTTGTCCATTGCTCTATTTTTGGCTCCCATAATAGTCTCTGTCAGTAAATATTTGTGGAATGAATGGATGAGTGCAGGGAATACATGAACTTTAGAGGCTGAGAAAACTGAGGCTCAGAGAGGTCAGCCAGATCATAAAAGACAGAGATTCACACCATGTCTGCTTGGTCCTTAGTCATGATCATCCACTAGTGGGGGCTTGCTAGCTCCTCTCTTTAGTGTTACTTAAATTCCTGGGAGGAACACCATTTGTCTCCTGTGATTTGAAGGTTAAATATGTGTGTGTGCATGTGCATGGTTTCATGCACACTTTCCAGGATGGCATCTCAAGAAGGGGTCCTGTCGGATGTAGCATTATGATTGTTTAGAAACTATTTGTTTAGTATATCTGGGGGAAAATGACAGACCTGATAACTTTTCTCTCTTTTGGAAAAAAAGCTGCCTAAGAGCTCCTATGTTCTGAATTGCAGACTCTCATCAGAATGTTGAAATAGCTCATTCCCAACAAGGCCCTGTTCGAGGTGTTTTTTCTGGGACTTGGTGGGGACAAGATTTGTGTGTGTCACCTTTCTCTTGGGTATTGCAATGGTGACTTAAACCTCCCTGCTCACTACAAACGCCCTTAGACTGCAAGTGCAACGGCTGTGTAGGCTCACTGTTTACCCGCTTTCTCAGGTCTCCTTTGCCAGCAAGACTGCTGGGTTAAGTGCGGAAGAGACGAGCGGGAGAGGGCTGGAATGTGAAGAGAAGCACTTTCTGTTCTTTTTAAAAAAGTCCTTGAATTAAGCCCTTGAAAAGTTCAGGATAGATTTGAGAGATGATGACTATTAATACTTTGCTTCTCATGTAGCAGGTTTTAGTCCAGGATGTCAAAATACATCAATAACACACTTCTTTTTACAGTACTCCATTTCACATGGAGGGAGGAGGTGAGAGCACCTCCAGAGGGAATGTCACTGCTTCGGCCGTGGCTCGTCCCTGGCAGGGCACGACACAGCAGCGGGAATCTGATGATTTATTTCATTCATTCATCATTTGACAACATTTTTGCATCTTGCTACTCTGTTCCAGCTGTTGTGCTGGCTTTAGGGATTTATCAACAAGCAAAATAAGACAGTCCACACCCTCATGGAGAATGATGCATTTCTCAAAGATTTAGACTAATTCATGTAAGTCTCCCTGTGGTGACCTGCTCTAGTCCAGGATCAGAGGAGGCTTTGCAGAGGGAATGAGCTTTAGCTAAGACCCAGGGAATGGCAGGAAGTAATATGACAGAGCAGCAGAAGAAGGGCCCTTGGATCCTTTGTGATGCTTCCTCACCAATCATGGTCCACCTGGGACTATGCTTCAGCTTCTTGCATGGGTCTAGGTCCCAAAACTCATTCTATACTTTCTTCTCAGCTTTTGCTTTTCTTGTTCCCACTGCCCTGAAGTTCCCGCTTGTCCCTTGAGCTTCCTGCAGAATTCTCAGTCTTCATGCCTGGTTCTCTGACTCATCGAACTCCTTTGAGCTTCTGCTATGCTGGTGCTCAGTGCTGGGCCCTCAGTTGCTGCTTCCTTTGGGAATCCTTTCGTGATCTCTTTCCTCTTTTTCCTTTTTTACCTCCCTGATTATCATCATGGTTGGCCTTGATGACCACTGTGTTTCTAATCACTGTGGTGCCGTCAGTAGGTCTTCCCCTCAGCTCCACAAGCTCTGTGAGGTCCTCCCTTGTCCTTTTCACTTTTGATTTCCTTGAGGCTTCCTAGGGCAAAGCCTTGTGATGACAATGGTGATGATGATGACTGATGTTAATGATGATAATGATGGTGACAACACACTGATGCTTGTTGAACATGTGCCACAAGCTAGACAGCGTGTCAAACACCTAATACATAATAATTTATTTAATCCATACAACAACCCCACGACCAATCTCCTCCATTATTATCCATAGTTAACTGAAGAAGAAACAGGCATACAGACTGTTAATTAACTTTCCCAGAGTCACTTGGCTAGGAGGTGGTAGAGCCAGGACTCCAGCTTGGGCACTGTGACTTCAGTGTCTGCAGCCACCGCCCCACCCTTCCTTCCTGGCATGGCCTGCGTCTGTTCAGTTGTACAGGTGAGATGCTTATGCTAGTTAGTGAAGGGTGCAGCACACCCCTCCTCCAAAGCGTGCACAAGTACAGCAGCCGTGCACGACACAGGAGTAATGAGCCGACAGTGGTCCTCCAGGTATCACGAGTGATACGGTTATGAGCAGGTTTCTGTGCTCCAGAATTTGTTCCCATCATAGGAGGTAGGGGACAAGGCTAATGTATGCATTGGTCATGCCAGCAACTCTGCCAGGCTTTGAGATTTTTATCCTTAGTTGTTTTCCTTCACAGCAGTGAAGAAGGCTCCAGACCAGTCCAAGTTGTACAGGTGACTTCTCCTCAGCAGAAATGCTAGTTTTGTTATTACAGGTGCAAATTCTTTGTATGACCACAGACTTCAAAAGCTGCCAGAGACGAGGATTTCCTTTCACCGAAGTGTTCATGCATAGTTGCTGGATGAAGTAATAATTGTGATAAACTATACAATTTTAAATTGCGAAATGTTGTCTATTGATTACTCTTAATATTTTGGTGTATTCCAGTCTTTTCTCCTTTGAGTACATTTACGTATATATTATGCATGCATATATATATTTACTTTACCTAAATGGGATCATGTTGTACCAACTATAATGGCAAGACATTTGGAGAAGATTTAGGCAGCATAGGGACCACTTAAAATAATTCTTTTTCCTACAGAATAAAGTTTATTTTATTCTTTGAACAATTGGAAAGCACTGAATAATACAATAAGACAAAAATTATTCCTAGCCTGACAATGCAAAAATGAACACATTAAAATTTTGCAGCATTTCTTTCAAGCTGCTTAAAATTGTAATCAGCCTGACCTGTGGTGGTGCAATGGGTAAAGTGTCGACTTGGAATGCTGAGGTCGCTGGTTCAAAACCCTGGGCTTTCCTGGTCAAGGTACATATGGGAGTTGATGCTTCCTGCTCCTCCTTCTTTCTCTCTCTCCTGTCTCTCTAAAAATGAATAAATAAAAATCTAAAATAAAAATGGAATCAGACTATAGATATGAAGTTATTTTGCCTTTCCTCTCCTAATTTTCAGACATGAACATGTCCCCTTATCATTTAGTATTCTTCATAATGACATGTTTTCTGGCTGTCAAACATTCCGCCGCTTGGATGTGGTGTAACTTATGTCACCGTCCCTCAGTGTCGGCCACAAATTTGTATGCCCAGGTTTTCCCCCAGTGTAAACAGTGCTTCAGTGAGCATCTCTCTCTGCTGGTTCCAGAACTCCTGATTGTGTCCCTCAGCGCCATCCTTGCAAGCGAAGTCACTGCCAAAGGGTGTGAGCTTTGTTAGTCTCCATTCTTTTCTTTATTTTTTTCTTACAGGGACAGAGAGAGAGTCAGAGAGAGGGATAGACAGGGACAGACAGACAGGAACGGAGAGAAATGAGAAGCATCAATCATCTGTTTTTCATTGTGACACCTTAGTTGTTCGTTGATTGCTTTCTCACATGTGCCTTGACCGCGAGCCTTCAGCAGACCGAGCAACCCCTTGCTGGAGCCAGCGACCTTGGGTCCAAGCTGGCGAGCTTTTGCTCAAGCCAGATGTGCCTGCGCTCAAGCGGGCAACCTCGGGGTCTCGAACCTGGGTTTTCTGCATCCTAGTCCGACGCTCTATCCACTGCGCCACCGCCCGGTCAGGCAGCACTCTCCATTCTTGCTGCTGCTGTGTGTGTATACGTGTGTGTGTGTATACGTGTGTGTGTGTATACATGTGTGTGTGTGTATACGTGTGTGTGTGTGTGTATGTACACAAGCTCATTTGTCCTCTTTGTGTCTCTCCCATGGCATCCAGCTCTGTTCCGTGGCTGTCAGCTGACAACATTGGTTGTATTAAACTCATTTTTCTTACATGTGCTAGACAATCAAAACAGGGTTCAAAGCAAAGGTCTGGGGTCAGAAGTACCTGGGTTCAAATCCTGGTCCTAATGCTTACTAGTGTGGGGACTTGAGCAAGTGATTCAACTGTCCTGAACTTTAATTTACTAAAGGAAATAATGGTATCTTCTTATGGAGTTATTATGAGGATTAAGTTAAAGAATATATGCCACGTGCTTAGCATTGAACACATAGTAAAGTCTCAATAATGGCAAATGTTCATTCTTACTATTTATTCTACTCTTCAGCCTTTAGGATTATACGAATTTGCTTTATTTTAAAAACCACTGCCTTCACATGAGTAGAGTTTTTAAATAGGCCAGAGATCAGTCTGCATGGTTTAGAGAGAAATCTTAGGGTGCTGGGTGTTCTCTATCAGTTTAGGGTCTCCCAAAGAATTTGAGGTTTTGGATTGGCTTCTGCCCTAAGAGACTGGCTTTAAAAAGGTAGACCGTACTCTGCGTGCTGGCTGGGGGAGTGCATGCTGCCTCCTTACTCTCCCAAGTGCGGGTTGTTTCAGCTGTCAGGTAAATTAAGAGTAACAGTAATAATAGGAATTAACAACGACTAATTATAAAATGAGGTTCATTGCCAATCCTGTCATGGTAGCTAAACCCCAGAGTAAATGGGGATATTTACAGATGTGACTTGTGCTGCGCACTATGTCAAGGGGTTGGGGGTTGCATTTTGTTAATGAACGCACCCATATGCTCATACATGGACCTCTGGAACCTGGATGCCAAACTGGAACTGTTTATTGCTAGCTTGGAAAACATGGGCTCTAGACACTGTAAAGAAAAAATTGCATTTTTTTTCCTTTCAGGGAAATGTCCTGTTATCCACTTAATATCACTAAAATGTATAAGAAAGAAGAGGTGCTTTCTGAATGCTCACTGGTGAGAAACAGCAGAGCCTAGTTCTGCCTCGGAGTAACCCCATGTTCTAGGGGGCCCTTTGGGGAAGGTCTGGACACACCAGACCAACAGCACATGGCCAGGGTGAGGAGACACTAGATTTCTCTGTGGGCCAGAGAGGGTGAGGCTGGAGGATGCGGGGGTTATTGCACATTACTGTTCTGTGGCTGTGGGGAGATGGAAAGTGGCCTGGTGTCGATAGTGTTCCCTCTGATGGCTCCTCTTCATGAGTAAGCCCTGTGTACCACTGTGCCTTCCTTGTATGCAGCAGGGCCCCAGGGAATGATCACGGAAGGTGGAATCTGTCTTCAGACAAGTCACTGAGTCTCTGAGCCTTGTTTCCCTTACCTCAAGAGATAAGATGCTGGTTGTCCCTGCCTGGATGGGAGTTGCTATGGAGATGAAATAACTCGAAGTGGTGCTTTGTAGGTTGCCCCGGGGAGCCAGGGCCTTGATGGTGGTCATCCAGATCTGCAGCCCTGCTTAGGGATGCATGTGGTTACTAAGCCATGTGGAGAAGTTTGGAGGTGGCCCTGGACTCCCTGGAACAGGCCCAGAGCCCTAGCTTTACCAGTAAGCTGAACCCAGCAAGACCCACACTTCTGAGTGCTTGGCTAGTTGTCACACCACCACCATACATCAAGCAGCAGAAATCCAGAGAGCAGGAAACTGACTGTGCAAAGCCAAACTGGGCCCTGTCTTTGATTCCTAGCCTCAGGTCCCATCCAGGTGACTGATGCCCTTTGCTGCTTGGATCCGCTTTTGACTAGTTTCTCTTCCCACTGATGTTCTGTTCTTTTATGTTACGGAAATCTCTTTTCTCTTTTAGATGGGAATCCGGCTGAGACAGTTTATAGCGTGGCAGGAGATGGTTCTCCTTTGTCCCTCTGAGGACAAATCCAGAACCCTGTGTTAACTTGTTGGGAGCTTCTCTGGAGCAGACATGAGGCTGTAGCCCCATTTTCTCTGTGGAGGAGTTCTGACAAGGGGGTTTTGAGGGGGCCTGGTGCCAGGCTCCCCTACCAATGGCCGGGGCTGCAGTTGGCATCCCCCTCACCCCCTTCCAGGGCCCCCTGCATTTCAGAAGCCTCAGCATTCTTTATCAGAGGTAACGTTTATTGGCAGAATTTTTTCTGGGCAAGGCAGTGTGCTCTGCCCTGAACTTACATTGTTTAAATTAATTCTAACCACATCCCTTGGAGATCTCTCTGCTCCTAGTTTATCTGTCTTATTGGTGGGGCAACCAAGGCACCAGAAGCCAAGTAACTTGCTTGGGGTCCCGCAGTTAGTAAGTGTGACTCTGGAGAGGCAGAGGCGAGAGGGTAGCATAATCAGCTTGGCCTTGTGCAAGGAATTTGAGGAGACACAGGATTTATAATAACAGCAAATGATGTTGGAATGTGTGATTAATTGCTTACTACTGTATGGAAGGAATCACACTCATTGAATTCTCCTGAGGACCCAGGGAGCAGGTGTGATAGTCCCCTGCCCCACCCCCACCCCACACTTCCCCCCTCCCGACCAGGAGCTGTGCTTAGAGACAGCAGCTGGTGGGCCCTGGTCACCCAGGAAACAGTTTGCATGGTGGGTTTGCACTTGGATCTGTCCAGCTTGAATGGCCTGACTGTATAGCCCTTGCTGTGCTGAGCTATATACAAGAGCTTTCCCTGTCCTTGAGGGCTCTGGGCTCCCCCCTCTGGTAAATACAGAGAGAGTAAACAAAGTAAATAAATTTCGATTCATCTTGCTGGGAAAATAAATCCACATTGCAGAGTATGTTTGGGGAAGAGTGGCAGGAGGCCTCTGCTTCCAAAAAGGTATGGCCCCAGCAGGAGTGGCACCCTCTGTGCCCACCACCTCCTCAGCTAGGGCAGTGGGGCCTCCTCACTCCCCCAGAGGATGGGGCAGCAGGATCATGGGGCTCTAGGGTCCCCATGATGGCCTCTGGCTGTGCACCCAGGATCCTGCCCTGGAGCCTTGGGACATCACCCTTGGAAGGCACTTGATTCTGGTGCCCAAAAAAGGAGGTGATGGCTTCCCTGGGGCCAGTCATCCTTTGTCTTCCTTGATCCCACACCCAGCTGGCCCCATGGCTTTCCCGTCCACGCCTGGGATTTGTTTCTCTGGGGGTCAGGCAACATCCCACCCATGGGTCTTTCTGAGCCTCAGAGGAATCAGAGTTGGGGGCCCCTCTGCCCTCCACTCGCCTGGTTGGCCCCTGTTCCCTGCCTGTAATTGCTGCAGTTGGTCACAGGGTGGCAGCAAGAGTCAGATGCGAAGGCTGCCGCTGGGCTCCCGTGTAGCCTGGACAGAGAGCTTCTGGCTGCTCTGGCTCCTCCCGCTGGGACTGGACCTTTCCAACCATGTTCCAGGCAGGACCAGGACCACGACGTCGGCCACTGCTCAGCATCACCTGTGGCCTTCTCTTGCCTGCATTGCAGGTTCAGGGAAGAATGAAAATCGCCCCCTTTTAGTGAATAATGCTGATTATAAACTTTGGTGTCTGGTTAGTCTTTCCTACACCCCAAACCCATACTGCTCCCAGGGAACCAGTGCACAGCTACCAAGAATGATCAGAAATAAATGTCAGGGCGAGAGCTGAGATGAAGGTAGAAGTTTGAACCCTCCCTACACTGGTTACTGGCTCTGCCACCTGGGCGTGTGGCTTTGCTCTTCAGGGCCCTAGTGTCTCCATCTGTAAAATGGGAAATCCATACTTTCAGCGTTCTGAGGCATCAGGAGCTCTCTCACCAAGGCTGTTCACATGGTACTTGGCAGAGCAGAACCATTAGCTCCTCTGATTGCTTAAAAACCAACGTTTCGTGTGTATGGAAATAGCAGTTAAAAGTCATCAGAGGAGGCCTTGCTTGGACAATTGCCCACTAAGTTCTGGTAAAGAGAAACCAAAACAGACCTTATTTTTCTTCTTCTCTTTATTCTCCTCTGCTACTTTTAGTAATGTTGCATAGTAGAAAAGACAACAGATTTCAGGACCAAACTTGCCTGGGTCGGATCCTGACTCTTCCATACTCTGTGATCTTTGGCAAGTTCCCTAACTTTTATGTGCCTACATTTTCTCACCCTAAAGTGGGGGTAACTGTAAGATTGTTGTGAGCACTGCATTGTTAATATAGATATCTCCTGGCATGTGATGGATACTATATTGTTCTTCATTTCTGTTATTCTGTTTGTCATTCTACCTGAGAGCCAAAGGAAGCTTTTCCAAAGGTTTCAGGAACAGTTAGGACTGGAAGGTTCTTACTTGCCTGGCTCCCATGATGCTCCAGCTCCTTACTTTGAGGTTCCCAGGCACTCCCAGCCTGAGATGTCGCTTCCATTCTTGCTGTCCTGCCATGTGCCACACACAGAGACCAAGCTAGGGCTTACCATGCAGCGGGACAGCTAGACACAAAATCAGACTTCAGTACACTCAGAAATGCCTCCCAGTATAAACTACAGCCCCAGAGAGGAGCCACCTGGTCAAATCTTCCTGCGAGGCCTGGTGATAAAGGGAGCCTCAGAAAGGAGGTGACTGTTGAATCAACCAGGACTTGGCAGGTGGCATGGGCTTGGCAAGTGGCGGTTGTATTCCAGGCTGAGAGGCAACCTGGGCCACAGTTGTGTGTGTGTGTGTGTGGGTGTATCGGGGGACAAGGTGTCTGCTATGGTCTGAGCCCTGCATATGAATGTAGAGGAAGAGGAGATGGAGCTGGTGAGGTGAACAGGAGCCAACGGATGGGTGGACTTGTTTCCATGGTAAGTAAGTAAGTAAGAGGCTTTAATAATGGGTTAGGTGGAGGAGGAGGTAGGATCTGGTTAGTTTTGTTCTTTAAGACAAATTAAGTACCAAACAGTATAATTCATAGGAGGAGGTGGGGGAGCGTGGGAAGAGCCAGGAAGTCCAGTGATAAAGGTTTTATCCCAGAGCAGTGAGACCTGGGAGAATGGGCACCCAGGAGATGTTTTGGAGGGAGAATTCAGGCCTGTCTCCAATATTTGTGGGGTCAGGGAAGGAGCAAAAACGAGACTCTCAGCTAATGTCTCAGCTGCTTTCTCTCGCTACCCACCCTGGGTCTACGTGGGACTTGGGAGGGGGGAATGTCCCGCACACATGTGTGGGCACACCAGCCCACACATCTGGGAAACCTTCACACTCCCTCTACCAGCCACCTCTCTGCTACCCTTGACCCAGGGCTGGCACTGTTGTCTGCCTTCAGGTGGACCACCTTGGGAAGGGGCCCACACAGGTTCCGGAAGCAGGCTTGGGGCAAAGAATTTTAGGATCCCAGGTATCTGCAGAGGGACAGGTATTGGTGCTGGGTAGGTACATCCCCTTGGGCCTGGAGACCCTTTCCCCTTTGGGAAGGACAAGGCTGGAGGAAGGCTAGAGGGAGGCTCAGGGCAGGGACTTCAGTGGTTGGGTGGTTGTGTGAGCCAAACAAGAAATACAAGGAGAGAAGTTTGTAGGGTAAAGATGACAATCTTGTTCCAGACATGTCCAGGTGCAGGTGCCCACACGACATCCTAGTGTACCTGCTGCTGTTCTTCGGTTCACCAGAAGTCTGGTTAGGGCGAGATGAACCTGGTGCCTGGCTTTTGAATGGGTAACACACTTCATATTATTTTAGTAACATAGGACTCTCTTTTTTTTTTTTAATTTATGATTTTTAAATTATTTTTTATTGAACTTTTATTGGGGTGATATTGGTTAATAAGTTACATAGGTTTCAAGGCTATGATTCTATAATACATCATCTGTACACTGTATTCTGTGTTCCTCACTGCAGCCAGGTCTTCGTCCATCAGCACTTATGCCCCTTTGCCCTCTCCTGCCTCTCCCCTCATACCCCCTTCCCTCTGGCAATCGCCATACTATTGTCCGTGAGGTTCTCTTTCTTAATCCTTTTCACCCAGCCCCCCAGCTCCTCCCTGCACAGCCATCAGCCTGTTCTCTGTGTCTGTGAGTCTGTTTCTGTTTTTATTAGTTTATTCTGTTCTTTCAATGCCACATAGGAGTGAAATCATGGTACTTGTCTTGCTCTGACTTGTGGGACTCTCTTAAAGGAATCGGTTTCTCCCTTCCTCTCTCCCTCCCACCTTCTTTCCTTCTCAGGTGTCTGTGGAGACACAGACTCACAAAGAATAGAAGCAGATTTGACCTTTCCCGGGGAAGTTCAGTTTTGAGGGTCTGCTTCCCTATGTAGAGAAAAAGGAATTTTGGTAGTCTCTGGAAAAAAGAACAAAACAAAAAGATGAAAACCCCTAAAACTCCAATGAGCTAAGATGCACCTTGGCTGCTGGGAACTAAATTTGTCATTTTCTAGATTCTCCCTTTCAGTTTTTACTTTAGGTGTAGAAGGTCTAAGCTTTGGGGAAGTGCTCTGAGGATTTCGCCCTGGCTGGATAGCTCAGTTGGTTAGCATGGTATCTGCATATGCAAAGGTTGTAGGTTTGATGCCCGGTCAGGGCACATACAGGAACAGATTGATGTTTCTGTCTCTTTTTCTTCTTCTCTCTTTTAAATCAATAAATAAAATTTCAAAAAATAAGGAAAAATATAATAAAAATGAAACACAGATGGAATAGTCTTATTCCAGGGCAGGAGGAGAATGGGAATGAATGAGACCCAGGCATTTCTCCCTGGCCCCCTTCCCTCTCTTGAAAACATGTGCAGAGGATGGGCAAGCCTAGGCATCCCATTCTTGTTTGCTTCTTCAACACAGTATACCCATAAGGCCTAAGTAGGAAGTGATTCTGGTGTCTTTGAGAGCTGTTATGAGGATTCCTGAAATAATACACGACATAGTAAATTATCAATAAATGGTCTCATCGTTATTATCTCTGTTATTGTAATTACTATAACTTAATTCCCTTATATGGTAGTGATAGGGTCACGTTTCCCAGGGAGAGGCATGAGTCATATATTAAAATAAAAATATTACAGAGGAATAAGCAGAAGGATAATTATAGTTCATCCAGGATATAGCTAAGAGGAGATAGTTGTTGAAGTAGCTACAGAATTAGCACTTAATATGTGATGGATTAATGGACAAGTGGGTAGAGGGAGGGAGAGATAAAGGATAAGTGAGTCCATGCATGAATGAATGGATTGGATCAGTGGGTGGGAGGGATAGATGGATGAAAGGGACAACTGGTTGGAAGCATGAATGGAAGAAGGAGGAAGGAGGGATAGATGGAAGAGAGGTGGATAGATGGATGGTTGGTTCAAGGACTGAATAGATGGGTGAGTAGATGGGTGATTATGTAGATAGGTGGATTGGAGGGATGAGTGAATGGATGGTTGGATGGATGGATGGATTAATGGATGGATGGTTTGATGGATGGATAGGTGGTTGGTTGGTTGAATAAACAGATGAATGGTTGATTGGAAGGATGGCTGGAATAAAAATGGATTACTTATTTTGTGCTTCTGCAAGATTTGTCTATACCATTCTTACAGGTTTTTTAGAACACTGATTTGGGTTTGCCTTGGGTTGGTTATTTATGTCCTTGGCATTTTTCTCTCAGGACACTGAGCTCTTGGAGGTCAGGGACCCCCTGCTTCACCTCTGTTCCCCATGTGGCCTGGCACCAACATGTAGTGGTTAATGTATCATGCTTGTAGGAAATGAAAATGAAATATTCTCATCTCAGGAGACAGACATTGTTTTGTGGCTGAGTTTATATTAAGTACCACACCTGGAATGTTTTGGCCATTGAGCTTGTGCACATTTCTTTAAAAACTGCATTTCCATCTATAGATCCTCATATTTGGTAGGATTTTAAAATGGTGCTCACTTAAAAAAATCCATTAGTGCTTGGCTTCTTTTCAAAACCTTCTCTGATTAAATGCATGTAAACCCCAGTCTCACATAGTCTACCACTTAGTAGGTGCCTCCCGTATTTTTTAAAGAGTTCAGAGGTTGGTCATTTGTCCACACAGTGGTCCAGGGAACTGTGAGGTGGGAGATGGACAAATGGAGAAAGAAGAGAAGCACTCAAGGCCCCAGGGAGGAGAGAGGCAGGGAAAAAGCAAAACCTTGGAATGTAATTGCCCTGTCTTCTATTCTTAATTTTTAATAGTGTTTATAGAACAAAAACACATGGGAAAACTATTTTAGAGAGACATTTATAGATATTTTTAAGTGCAGACTTTGATTGATCTTTTTAATACTAGGAAAATTTTTATCTAAGTATGAGGAAAAAAGTGTGGTTATTTGCCTCGGTGCTTATTTATTGTGAGCAGATTGCCAAGGCAGACCCTCGTTTCACAAACTGCCGGAGCAGCAAAATGGTCCCTTGGGAAGGAGCTTTATCTAAGTTGGACCTGTAGAGGTGATGCAAGTGATGTAGCCAGGAATCCAAGGTCTTAGGAGAGCTTTGCACACTCAGTTTCCTCATGAGCTCATTATATTGTGTAAATAGTCTGCAGGTCCACTGAGATCCCAGTCTCCTTTTGGAGGAGAATGCAGGCAAGTTCCTCTGTATGGGGTACCCACAGACTATACAGGGCAGGGAGTATTGGGTTATAGAGACACATGATAGTTGTGTGACCTTGGGCAGATTAAGTCACTGCTCTGGGCCTCTGAGTCCACATCTGTACAAAGAAGACAGTGGTCTTCTGGGGAAGGTTAGGATCACACATGTAAGCACTTATCACTGCACTTGAAAGAGCACCACATCAATGCCAGCAGCCTACCCAAATTCCTTTGTTCAAGTCAGTGAGTGGACACAGGAAAGCAGAAATGCACATGTATGTATTTTGGAGTAAAAATAAATTTGCTAACTGAGAAATGAAAGGGCTCTAGGTTTGAGGGGCTTGTGGAATAACTAAATCTCATTTATTCAATCAATGTTATAATATATCCACTGTGTATCAGGCACTGTGATCGTGCCATTATTTATGAATGATAAACAAGACAAATGTGACCTCAAGGAACTTAGTTGGGGGGTGGGGGTCTTAGATGCTAAATAAAGGAATAAATATATAATGACTAATGAAGAAAAACCTTAAAGGAGCCGTAGTACATTTTGTGACCCACAAACTGATGTCTGTGTGTAGCAATTGTCTTTTTCTTTTCTTTTTTTTTTCTTATATACACACTGAGGTGTTTTTATTCTATTTAGTTAAAAAATGGTAGTTCTAACTCACTAAAATTGATGTTATTGCATGTTATTGGGTTGCCACTTGCAGCTTGAGAAACTTTTGTGGAACAGAACTTAACCTTTCTGCTGGGATTTGGCTGGTGTACTCCTCAGGATAGAGTGAGATGCAGTCTGAACCCTTTCAGAACCCCTGATCTGGGCAGCATGACATCAGCCAGTGAAGAATTAGATGCTAAGTAATGTGGTCGACTGCAACCAAATACTGAATTCTAGACCTATCTCCAGCTTTTTTATGGGGCCTTGTTTCTATATGACTGCTAAAACATATAGTTTTTAAAAATATATAGGATGAGTGAAGGAAATGGTTCTTTTAATCCATGTAGCTAATTTCAGTGCTATTTCCCATCCAACTCATTACCTTTTATTCAAATTCTAACAATTTTACTAAGGTTTCTATTATGTACCAGGTTAAAAAAGAAAAAATAGGTAGTACTTCTCTAGCATTTGTTTTGTACAAGGCACTAACCTAAGCATTTGCATGGAGTAACTCATTTATTATTCCCGATAACCTGATTAGGGAAGCATCTAGTTTACAAATGAGAGCCAAACATAGCTTAAATAATGTGATTAAGAGCAAGTTGATGGAGTGAGATTTGAATCCAGAGCTCTTGGGCTTATTTACTTATTTACTGTAGTTTAACAGTTCAGGATCTTGTCATAGGCATCCAGTTTAGTTGTGTCAACAGAAGAGCCTGCTGCTGTGACTTTTTCTCCCTCTGTGAGGATGATACCTTGTTTCCTACGTTGTCAGTCATTGGGTTTTACCTTCATGGATTTAGATAATATTTACTGTTTTTCTATAAATTGACATACTTTTTCCCCTTTTAACTTCAGTAAAATTATTTAAATGGAAACATTGTAGAATTCTTACAAATAAACAACCGGCTGTTATCCCCTGCCATAGTGGGAGTCACTGCTATGAAAACTGAACAACTGGGTTGCAATCTAGCTAGCCAGTTTTTGCTTGCTGAAGACTCTTTGCTTGGGTCCTGTTCTCTCTTTTAAAAGGGGACTTGGGAGAGGTGGTTTTCTTGGTCAGATTGTGCTGGGCTGTGCTGCAATAATAAACACACCTTGGAATCTCATGGCTAATCCCAACAAAGCTCTACCGGTGACTCCCACAGAGCCTGCTGGGGACGGACAGCACTCCATGGGCAGTGTCTGTTCTGAATCTCCTCTCTGTCCTGTCTGGCTGCTGAGGGAGAGGAGGAGAGGGTGAGGATGCACCCTGGCTCTGCCTGCTTTGTCTTGGAATAGGCACACACAACTTCTGCTCAGATCCATGCTGAACCAGTTGGTCTCAGTCTAGCAGCAGGGACTTTGGGAAATAAAAAGGAACACATGGGCAATTTGTTAGAAATAACCGTGAATAATATATCTTAAGGTTTTAAATTAAAAAATTTTTAAATTTTTTCCCCTTAACATGGGTAAAAGAATTAAAGGCAAGTTGTAGAGAGGGAAACTCCATCATGCGTGGGTGAATGTTATTGAACGTTGAATCCCCTCTCATGCCTCTTCTGCAGGAAAACATGGGTTAGCAGGTCCTGTCACCAGAGCCATGACTATGGGGCAATTGAAGAAGGTTATTCAAGAGCAGTCCTGCTTCCCCGAGCAAATATTCAACCTGAACAAATTTTGTTTTAAAAATATATATCTTCCAGCCTGACCTGTGGTGGCGCAGTGGATAAAGCATCGACCTGGGAACACCAAGGTCGCCAGTTCAAAACCCTGCACTGGTCTGGTCAAGGCACATATGGGAGTTGATGTTTCCTGCTCCTCCCCCCTTTTTCTCTGTCTCTCTCTCTCAATCTGTGTCTCCTCTCTAAAATGAATAAATAAAAAAAGAATTTAAAAAATGTAAAATATATATATTACAAAAATGTAAGATATATATATATATATCTTCCAGAACTTTACCGTAGTTTAAAACTAATAGAGTGCCACTGTCATTGTCCTACTATCTTCTACATTTCATGTGATCTTACTAAGGTTTTGCCAAACATAGTATTCTCTTTAGGAACATAATCACTAACATTGTTATTTTGAGGCGATGCAGCCTGATTTATGTGCGTATGTTCTATCTCCTTAGCTCAAGGAAAGCTCCATGAAAACAGGAAACATTTCCGTCGCCTCCTCATTGTTTCCGGGTAGGCCCTAGTGTCGTACCTGATAGTGATCTGAGTACTAATAGCTTATCTGTAAGATGAACCCAGGAACTCCAGTAGGGGAGTTAGGACGTGGGACAGGGATGAGAAGGCAGTAAAGGGTACCTTATCAAGCCTCTCACCATTGTGGGCTACTGGAGCATAATTTGCTGGAGGCCTGGGAGACAGTGCAGTACACGCACTATGGAATTATCAAAGGGTAAAGAAGCTGGGGCGTTTACACACTGATGCCTGTCAGCCATTGTTTGAGAGCTTCTCCTGGGAGTGGTCAGTCCTCAGCACTTTCTGCCCCGTTGGGAGTTGGGTAGATGTACATGGATGACCACTTGCATCTGCTTTACCCACAGTGTGTAATGGTCAGTCTTTTTGACTGTCTGGGAGCCAGATTCCGCTATGGCCCCATTGCCTTAAGGTCTTCATGCTCTTATTATCGTCACCTCCCACACTGAATCAGGGCTGGCCCTTCATGGCAGAAGTGACGATGTGTGACTTCTGAGGCGTGGTCTCTGCCTTGGTTTCTAGGATCCCCAGCTCTGGTGGAGCCAGTCACTGTGCCATGAGGGGCCCACGGGGAGATGAGGTGAGGCCTCAGGCTCAGAGCTATCACTGCTTGCTAGCCAGGTGAGTAACCACTTTGAAAGTGGATCCTCTCACCTCGTGTAGCCTTGAAGTGATGACATCCCCAGGTGAGATCTCGTGACACCCACTCAAGAGACCCACTCATGAGAACTGTTCAGCTGAGCCTTTCTCCAATTCCTGACCCACACAAACCATGATAGGTAAGTTAACAGCATTACTGTTTTAATCCACTAGATTTTGGGATGACCTATTATGTAGCAATAGATAACTAACATATGCCAAGGTCTTTGAGTGATTTGCAAGTCAGCCACAGTCCCCAGCTCCTGTGCTGAAGTAAGTGATTTACACTTTCAGTGAGGGATGATGGATGTGTTGAACAAAGAGAGTGATTTGGGTGGGAACAGAAAGAAGAAAGAGGAGATATTCTCTGTGCAAAGGCTCTTTTCAGTTGGCAACTTCCTTATAATCATTGCATTCAGAAGTTCTTTTGGGTAGGAAGAAAAGCAACATATAATTTTGAAGGGAGCTGCACTATTTCAAAAGGAAATTGCCACCCAGGGTGGGAGGCAGAGCAGGTCTGGGGTCCTGGAAGTGCTGAAGATTGTCCCTGCTTCTGTGTTGTCTGTAATCTCTGGTTCCTGCAGTCTGGCTACTTAGGACTTTGTGATTCACTGGCAGGGGCTGGGACAGTATTTGAAGCCCCCATGGCTTACTATCTCTGTGGCCCTTTATTTCACATCTCTAGGGGTTGTATTTTCGAGTGGCAGTGGTGAGGTCACCCTGGGTGCAGCCATGAAGATCCCCATACTTGTTCATTTAGGTCTTTTTGTGAGTTATTTTTATTTCAGATGCCTTCTGTGGAAATTTTGTTCCAGACCAACTGGAAAATGTTTTCAGTATCAATTCTGTCTTTGAACAGCATACTAGAGTTCATTGCCTGCCAGGGAAAAAGGAGCTCCTTTTGGGCATTCAGAACAGCGTGCGGTGGGCTTCTTGTATCCAGTCCTTTCCAGGCTTCATCCTGTGGTGCATCTCTGTCCAGGATAAACTAGCTTTTCCTCTTTACTTCAAATCTAATCTCTTGAATAACTACAGTGCATATGCAGAACTGGCTTCTTGGAATCAGATGTCTGTGCTCTGTTTTCCAAGGCTGGCTTATGTTTTTTTTCCTGTTGTTCCTTTTGAGGGTTTGAGCAAGGTCCCACATGGTATCATGGCTGTGCTGGCTTCTGTGTTGTTTGTGGTGGTGGGGAGAAGGCACCTCCTCTTGGGGAAATGACTTTCCTTTGATCACCCAGCAAGCATTTCTGGAACTTGGATTGCTTGGAGCTTGAGTCAGTCTCATCCTCTGCATCCATGTAAAAGAAGTAGGCTGTCTGTGAAGGTCACTAGTGATGTTCATAACTGGGCACATGTTAAATCTCACTTGCCATCCTCTTGATGTTAAGAGTGGCCGCGTTACTTTCTTTTGGCCAATGGGATATAAGTGGATGTGCTGTGTGTCACTTCTGGGAGAAGCCTCCGGGAATTATGTGTCTGATTACCCCGCATAGCAACTGGAGTGTTTGAGATGGTGGAAGCTCTGTCAAGCCCTTTGTTTCAAACCATCCCTCTGAACCAAGTCCTCTTCAAATCATCCCAGGTTGCCTGTTTCATTATTTCCTGTCAGGATCCTGGCTGAGTCAGTCATCATTAAACTAGTAGTACATATTCATGAACATTTGGAAAATTGGGAAGTATAGAAAGAAGAGAAAAAAATCATAATTTTATACCCAAAGATCACTGCTATGAACATATAAACATTTTTTTTCAGACTTTTTCCTTTCCCAGTGCAGATTTTTAAAAAACTTTATTACAGTCATTTGGTATATACAATTTAATGTCCTTTCTTATGGATGTTACAGCATTTGCAGTGTTCTTGTGTATTCCTCATAAGAGTCTCTTTGAATGACTGTGTAGTAGGGGATACAGTTTAGATAAATAAACCTTTTTTGTCCATATCCTTCCACTATTTTTGTTTTTTATTCATTTTAATGGGTGACACCAATAAATTAGGGTACATATGTACAACGAAAACATCTCCAGGTTATCTTATCATTCAATTATGTGGCATACCCTTCACCCAAAGTCAAATTGTCCCCTGTCACCTTCTGTCTGGTTTTCCCTGTGCCCCACCCCTCCTCCCTATCCCACCTTCTCCTCCCTCCTCCCACCCCGTAACCACCACTCTCTTGTCCATGTCTCATAGTCTCACTTTTATGTCCCACCTATGTATGAAATCATGCTGTTCGCAGTTTTTTTTCTGATTTACTTATTTCACTCCGTATAATGTTATCAAGGTCCATCCATTTTGTTGTAAATGATCCGATGTCATCATTTCTTATGGCTGAGTAGTATTCCATAGTATATATGTACCAAAGCTTTTTAATCCACTCGTCTTCTGACGGACACTTGGGCTGTTTCCAGATCTTTGCTATTGTGAACAATGCTGCCAGGAACATGGGGGCGCATTTCTTCTTTTCGAACAGTGCTATGGTGTTCTTAGGGTATATTCCTATAAGTGGGATAGCTGGGTCAAAAGGTAGTTCGACTTTTAATTTTCTGAGGAATCTCCAAACTGTTTTCCACAGTGGCTGCACCAGTCTGCATTCCCACCAGCAGTGCAGGAGGGTTCCCTTTTCTCTACATCTTCGCCAGCACTTATTCTGTGTTGTTTTTGCTGATGAGTGCCATTCTGACTGGTGTGAGGTGATATCTCATTGTGGTTTTAATTTGCATTTCTTTAATGATTAGTGATGTTGAGCATTTTTTCATATGCATATTGGCCATCTGTATGTCCTCTTTGGAGAAATTTCTATTTATTTCTTTTTCCCATTTTTCGATTGGATTGTTTGTCTTCCTGGTGTTGAGTTTTATAAGTTCTTTATAAATTTTGGTTATTAACCCCTTATCAGACGTGCTGTCGAATATGTTCTCCCATTGTGTGGTTTGTCTTTTTATTCTGTTCTTATTGTCTTTAGCTGTGCAAAAAATTAGATACAAAAACTTTTAAACTTCAGAATCATAAAAATTATTTTCTACATAGTTGCAATATATCTGCTAATGGAGAAGGGGTAAGTAAAAGACAACAACAAATTAGCAAATTTCTCACATGTGCCTTCCACATATAGTACCAGGCTTGTCCTGGATGTGAAAGCGAAAACAGTAGAATAATCAAATGCTCATGGGGCTGGTGCTGATAAATGTTGATTCTATATCTAATCCTCTAGGGATTAGCTGGGTTTCATTGCCCACTGAGTTCTTTGTCTTACTTAGCTAATGGGATCTACTTGTTTTGAAAAACAACACTTGGCCTGACCTGCGGTGGCACAGTGGATGGAGTGTTGACCTGGAGTGCCGAGGTCGCCAATTTGAAAACCCGGGCTTGCCTGGTCAAGGCACATATGGGAGTTGATGCTTCTTGCTCCTCCCCCTGCCCTTCTCTCTCTCTCTCTCCCCTACTATTTTCCCTCACCTCTCTAAAATGAATAAATAAAAATTAAGAATAACAACACTCACAAAAATTGCTCTTCTCTGAGGGGCGGGTTCAACTTTATATAATTTGGGAAGTATACTTTATGTAAAAAACACAAAATTGTGAATGGGAAGTAAATCAGACCATATTTTTTAACAGTTGAAAGTGTCATTTATGTAAAAAAACAACACAAACATTACAAAATCCAGAAAATAGCATGAATTATTTTAATTAACTGTCTAATGTGCTTTGTGATTATGATAAAAAGATTTATTTTCATACAGTTTTTAGTTGAATGCTCATTGATCTGCTCTTTATGTGATGATGATTTTATAATATCGTTTTATATGGAGAGAATAGAAAGACGATTCATTCTTTTTTTTTGGCAGTGGTTTTTCACATGGGCGGCCCAATAGAATAGTTTGGAAACAATTAAGAATCCTGAAACCCAGTATGCATCCTAGACTAGTTAAATCAGAAATGCTGGGACCCAGGCATTAGTCTTTTGTAAAGACTGGATGAGAACCATAGCTACAGGACAGATGATGGAAATTTGACTTTTATTATCCATGGTTTAGAGAAGTTTCTTTCAGCTTCACTACTTGTTACTGGTATTGTCATATATGTTTTCAGTCTTGTCATACTTGAAGAAACCCTACCAAGTTTCTTTCATACTTGATTTGTGAGACTTTAGGGTCTTTAAATTTTTCTATGCAGTAACTAATTTTAAATGTTCTTGGAATTGAAGACACTCATTAACAGTTTATCTTTGGTGCCCTCATTTTCCAGGCATTTTATGAGTTTTATGCTGTTTTTTAATGAGATCAGTAATTTGTGCCAAGAGTAGGAATTGAATGGCCTAAAGAAATGTGATTGGATGAGACCATTTCTGCTGAAGGAAGAGCTTGAGCAGGGTTGAGGTCCAACAGGTGTGTCCCCTGTGGCTTGAGGGCAGCGGGCAGGTGCAGCAGCACTGGGCAATGCCCCTAGGAAAGGGAGTTTGGGTGCAAATGGGAAAGTGCCGCATGCTGGCTAGTACTGGAGAGTGGACAGCCTACTTTTAAGTGAAGGGGTCAGTAAGCATATGAAAGACAGTATCATGCAGTGTTGAGATTATGCCCATCAGAGGCCCCAAAGTCTTGTGTGAACCCTAGCTCTGCCAGTATCACTAACCAGCTGTGACTCTACACAGAAACAGGACATCCCTATGGCCCTCTTTCCCCAAACTCAATAGATCTCCAACTCGACTTCCTTCTTCACTGCACCTCTAAAAGCCCCTGGCCACACCTGTACCGGGAAGAAGAGTGTAACAGAAGGCAAGTTGGAGCAAAAGGCGACAGTGGTCTTAACCAATTGATGTTAAAAGAACTTTTAGGTTGACAAAAACATGCTTCGCAGTTAACCTACTTCTGCTTTTGTATGTGAATTAGTAATGGAATGTCCCATGTACTGGTCAAATTGAGGCTTAAAAAGGAATAAAAGAGCTTCTGATGACAAAATTTCTGTCCTAGGACCTCGAAAAACAGTTTAAACTTATGTGCTTTTTTTTTTATTGTATGAGAAATGATTGTTGCTTTTTGAGACAGCACTCTCTCAATCTGTAGAATATCATGATATTGGAAAGTATCATTCTTAGATTGCTGTCTTGTTTCTACTGATCTCCCCAACAAGCGGCTCCTTTAGGAAATCAGCAAAGGACGAGCCAAAAAGCATCCTAATTAGGGTTGGTGAGTCTCATCATTTCCTAACATCAAGACAGTGGTGACTGCTCCTTGGGGAGTAGCCACTCTGTGTTTTTGACCTACCCCAGCCATGGATTCAGAGGTTCATCGGCTCATAATCTGGGTGTACATTCACAGTCACAGTTACTTATGAGGTATATGGAGCCCCAGGAATCCTGGAGGAGATCAGAGCAAGGGCAGCACTCTTCCCCAGGACTTGTTTGAGACAAGGCAAGGACATGGGGCCAGAGCCAACCTGTCACTCAGGCATGTTGATTGAGTGGGTTTGATTCATGTGCGGGAGTCCCCAAACTACGGGCCCGCAGGCCGCATGCGGCCCCCGCCACACTTCCGGAAGGGGCACCTCTTTCATTGGTGGTCAGTGAAAGGAGCACAGGAGGCATCCGCACCAATAGTTCCCATTGAAATACTGGTCAGTTTGTTGATTTAAATTTACTTGTTCTTTATTTTAAATATTGTATTTGTTCCTGTTTTGTTTTCTTACTTTAAAATAAGATATGTGCTGTGTGCATAGGGATTTGTTCATAGTTTTTTTTTATCGTCCGGCCCTCCAACGGTCTGAGGGACAGTGAACTGGCCCCCTGTGTAAAAAGTTTGGGGACCCCTGTTCATGTGCATGGCATAGAGATGTTTCAGTTACTCTTGCTGAGTAACAACACATACCAGAACTTTGTGGTGAAAAACAACCATTTCTCATACTCATGGATTCTAGGGTTGGTAATTTGAACACGGCAGAGTGACTTGTTTCTATTGGAACCTCACCTGGGAAAACTTGGAGACAGGGGATGACTTGGTGGCTGGGGGCTGAAATTGTCTGGAGGCAGCTTTACTGATGTGTACATATGGGACTTTGGCTGGGCTGTCAGCTGGAACCTTACATGTGGCTTCCCATATACTCTTTCTATGTAGTATGGCATGGACTTCCTTATAATGTGACAGTTGAGTTCCAGGAGAACAAGGAAGAAGTGAATGGTGCTTTAGGACCTCATTAGAAATGTCACTTAGCATTATTCTGCCCTGTTGGTTGAATCAGTAAAGGTCCACCCAAATTCACGACGAGGAGTGATAAGGCTTTAAAAAGAACATGTAGTATGGGAAATGTTGTGGCCATCTTTGGAAAACACCGTGTGACTCGGAGAGTCCCAGGTGCTGCTCTCGTGAAGCTTATAACCTAAATGGTAAGAAAGTCAGGCAATGAATTATTCAACAAATATCTATTGAGCACCTACAATGTGCCATGTTCTGTCCTAAGTTATGGGGATTCACAGAGCAATAAGATGGATGTACTCTCTGACCATGGAGATTTTCTACTGGTGGCAGAAACTGACAAAATAATTATACTGCTCACAAAAATTAGGGGATATTTTATTGCTTTATATTTATTTTGAAATATCCCCTAAAGTTGTGAGCAGTATAATTGAAATTAACATAAAATGTAATGCCAAGTGTGGGGTAAGTAATATAAAGGAAACTGAGTAGGAAAAGGGGCTAGGAAGCAATGGGAGGTGCTGTTTTAGATAGGGCAGTTAGGGAAGGCCTCACTGATTAGTACACTGTAGGCAGAGGGAAAACCTAGGGCAAGGTCCAGAGGCAGATATATGGTTGGCGTGTTTGAGAAATGGCCAGAAGGCAAGTATGGCTGGAGCAGAACAAGTGAGGAAAGTGGTTGAAAATGAGGTTGAAGCCATAAAGGGTCAGATGTTGTAGGGCCAGGGTATGGTGATGATGTTGGATTTGACACTGAGTGCAATGGGAACCTGTCAGCTTGTGCTGGGCTTTGCTGCTATAACAACCAAAACCTCAGCGACCCATAACAACTAATTATAGTTAGTAATGGGAAGAAAAACCTCAAGGGAAGCCTTAAGGAATAATTGCAGTCTACCTTTCAGACATTCAGCCCAGGCCCACATGGCTACTTGACCTTCAGGGGCTCACTGTGGCTCTCCTCCATGTCCTCTTCATCCCAGGATCTAAGCTGAAGGTGTCAACTTTTTCTAGGATAGTGCCGACCTAGTGGCAGAAGGAAAGAGCAATGGTAGAATCCATTATAGCTTATAAAGCTACTCCTTTGAAGTGGGCAAGTTACTTCTCCCATTTTATTGGCCAAAATAAGTCATATGACCAAGCCTGATCTCAGTGGGGAAGGAGTGATAGCCCTTCCAGAGTAAGGGGTAGAAAACAGTCATGACCAAATACACTCTACCTGAGAACCACTGAAAGTTTTTGAATGCATAATGACATCTCAGTTGCTTTTTCGTAAGATCACAAATGTAATACTGCTACTGAAATGAGAGACAGTAGGGGAGACCTGTGGTGCTGTGGTCCCCAGAGTGACAGGTGAGCAGAGACCTGAAGGATGGAGAGGTGTCAGTGCATCTATATACATCCTGTTTGTCAGGCATATCAGATGCTCCAGGAGGTGCTCAACCCCTTCCTACACAGACTGTAAGGTCTAGTTGAGGAAAAGACCAGTGAACAGTCAGTTTCAGTCTGGTGTGGTTGGGTCCCAGATAGAGGTCAGCCCAGAGGGCGACGGTAAGGTCCAGTGGAGTGCCTAACCCAATCAGGAGGTCAGGGAAGGAGATGATTCCTTGGCAGAGGTTCAACATTAATCAAGAGTTAGCTAGGTCAGGAGGAGATGCTGGGGAGACAATATTGGATACTCCTGGTAGAGAGACTAGCATCAGCAAAGGCTCTCAGGTGGGAAGGATGCTTCTTGTCACCTTTTCTCTGTGTTAGGGAATCGGCTGAGGCCCAGGTTTCCCCAGCCTTTTCTTTGGGACCTCATACCCTGTAGTCCCTCTTCTTTTTGTCCTTCAAGGAGCTGCACATATCTCTCTGGTAGGCATCTTGATTCCACACACGTTACATCTGCAAGTTGCAACTTTAGGATTACTCCCTATACTACTGAAGTGTGGAACAAGTAGTTCCCTGTGATGGCAAGGGATTAACACACTGAGTAAGCAGTCAGAGTTTACCCTGAGGTGGGCTTTCTTTCTACCCACATTCCCCTCCTCCTTGGGACTCAATTAGAGTTATCTTAGCCATTTGTCTTCCTCACCTTCACAGTTTCTTTTCAGATTCATGTATCTGGGCTTTGTTCAGACAGCTCCTAAGCCTTCAAAGGAACTTTTGCCTCTGGAGTCAATTTTTAGGTCATTTGAAAGTTCAGGAGGGGAAGGTGTGGTAATTTTCCAGTCCTTACTGCATTTACCAGGAGTGGGTACTTTGTGACAGGGCTTGCTGTATCCTCAATTTATGCTTGTCATTCCTCTGTATGATGTACATAGTAGTGTTCATCTCCTGAGCAGGACAGGGCTCTCAGGGAGAGCCCCAGGCTCATTACTTCCAAGCTGTCTGGCATCAGACAAGACACAGACCCTCTCTGTGACTTACTGTATTTCCCCATGTATAATATGCACTTTAATTTTGGGGCCCTAAGTTTGAAAATAATGTGTTACACAAGGTTATTGAACTCAAGTTTTATTCATCATAAAATTCATACAACTCCTCATCACTGTCAGAACTCCCAAGGTTATTGAACTCAAGTTTTATTCATCATAAAATTCATACAACTCCTCATCACTGTCAGAACTCCCATCCATTAGCTTGTCCTCATCTGTGTCTGATGACGAATCACTGTCTTCAACAATGAGCACAAAAACAAGCAAAAGAAAGCTGGAAATGCAAGTAAGGAAATCTATAACCACTGTATAAGACACACCCGGTTTTTAGACCCCAAATTTTTCGAAAAAAAGGTGCATCTTATATGGCAAAATACGGTAGATTCCTCTTAGGGACCTTGTGCAGATTCAATGAAATAAAGTGTGCAAAGCACTGACCCCGGGGTCTGGATAAACAATATCCATCACCCGTGTTTACAGCTACTTCTATCCTTCCTTGAAGCCAAATAGAGAGAAGAAGCCAGAAAACCTGGGTTTAGTCCCAGCTATGCCTCATAATAAGCTGGGTGAACCAGGGCAAGATGCTGCACTTTTCGGAACCTCATTCTCTTTCCTGTCCAACAAGATAGATGAGGCTGATCATTCTTCTTCAACAGAAATTTCAGTGGCATTTGGGAAGGGACAGTTCCTCGATGTGTGCTCACCCTAAGTGCCAGTGGTCTCCCCCACATTGTTACAACTCCAGATAGCACCCCTACCATCAAATATTTTTAACTGTCCCCAGGAGATGGTGATAGCACTGCCCCCAGTTGAGAACCACTGAAGCAGCTCATCCGGAACTTGATCCTGTCTGACATCCTGTACGAGTGACAGAGTGAGGATCCAGCCGGGCAGTTTGACAAGGAACCGTTCCTTGGGGCCCTCTGCTCCTGTGATTCTGAGACAGCTTCATTTCCTCTGACTTAGAAGCTTCTTGGCCCACATGTAAAGAAGGGAAGGGGTTTCCATCAAATGAAAACACAAACCTGATTTTGTTCTAAGGATCCCTCTTTGTCCTCTGGTCACATTCTTGCTATTGATATATGATGCCCTCCTGGGAAGGTGGAGAGGCAACTATGTGATCACTGAAAATACATTTGACCTCCAGTGGTGTAACTTGAAGTATTTGATCCAGAAAAAAGGATCTGCAAAAGAGGAACCTTGAGTGTTCTGCTAGGAGAGGAGCCCAGGCATGCAATGATCACAGCTGAGCTCCTGCAGTCCTTGTCACTTTGTTTGCCAAGAACCACTGACATGGGTAGGGGCTTTGTTCAAAACCTTGAAATTCACAGCATGGGTCCATGTGGAGCTGGCCGCATTTCCTTTCAGACTGTCTCAGCATTTCAAAGAGGAAGTTCAAAGCTGGAAATGTGACCTTGGTGGACTTTTCCTTTCCAGCGGGTGCTTTGTGGTCCTGAGGACCATTGGCAGCCTGAGTCTATCATGTCCCTTTGCCCATTTGTTCTCCTGAGGTTGACAGCCCTAAATTGTAATGCTCCTTGCCAAATACCATTAATCTTAAGCAAGCAACTTACTGCAGGTTATTAGCTGCTCACCTTGAAATTCTGTGAATAGAGAAGAAAATTACCCTACTGTCCAGAGCCCCTTATTAATCGAATATGTGGTGGAAGAATACAGAGGGTATAATTAACTTTGAGATAGGGGAGTTTGTTGCCCCCTTTTATTTATTTTTATTTTATCCATGGATATTCGTCTAGTTAAATTACTCAAACTTGGTAATTTGGGGAAGTTTTCCTTTTTTCCTCACTATGTTTAATCACAAGCATCTTAGTTAAGAAGCTGTTAGTGATGCCTTGCCTCTGTGGTGCTTAATTTATAGAAGATGAATTTTAAAGAGTTTGTTGCATTTATCAAATAATTTTCTGAACCTTTGGGAACATTTCTAATGAGTTTTTATGAGATTGTTTGTGCATCTCTTTAGTGTGGAGAGAAAGATTGGTGAGTTAATAGTCTGAAAAATCCTGACATCTTTATTTACATTTGATGATGATAGATTTTAGGTCATTTCTCCCATCAAAGATATCCTAATAAAAGTTAACATTTGAGAGGAGACTTTGTTTTTTTAAAATATGTTTTGGGAAAAAAAGATTGCAATTCAGTCTTTGGATCTAGAAGGAAGTTTCTCTCACTTCCTATATAAAATAAGACTTTCCACTTACACCGTTTCTGCTGGTTCTTGTCTTGCACTTAATTCCCTTTACCTTGTGGGTCTTTTTGTTTTTTAAGATAGAGGCAGAGAGAGGGACAGATAGGAACAGACAGACAAGAAGGGAGAGAGATGAGAAGCATCACTTCTTCTCTGCAGCACCTTAGTTGTTTATTGATTGCTTTCTCATATGTGCCTTGACCTTGGGTAGGGGCTACATCAGAATGAGTGACCCCTTGCTCAAACCAGCACCCTTGGGCTTCAAGCCAGTGGCCTTGGGCTTCAAGCCAGTTACCTTTGGGCTCAAGCAGTGACCATGGGGCTGCGACCATGGGGTCATGTCTATGATCCCATGCTCAAGCTAGTGTGCCTGTGCTCAAGCCGGATGAACCCGCGCTCAAGATGGTGACCTTGGGGTTTCAAACCTGGTTCCTTCGCGTCCCAGTTCGACACTCTGTCCACTGTGCCACCACCTGGTCAGGCTGCCTTGTGTTCTTACTGAGTTATTCTGTCATCTCTTTGAGTCAAGACTGCTATGTTCTCCACTAGATTTTAAGCTTTCCAACAGTGTTTAGATGTCCCCAAGTCAGGCACATAGTTGGCCCACAGTAGAATGCTTTCGGTAAAGGTTTGTCAAATGGGTAAACAGATGACTTCCTTAGCCTTGCAAAGGCACTGTTGGTGTGTATTCGCAGTTAGGTTGGACCTGATACCCTTCGACTCTGGTTATTCATCTCCAGCATTCTGCTTTTCTCTCACTGAGGCATGCTATCTCTGTTGGCTCCTTACACCCCCTTTACTAGTTGTCATCATCCATAACAGGGGGGGCTCCAGCTGTGTCTTGGTGAGGTTAAGGAGGACCATGTTTAGATTTGTGGGTTAAGTGTGGAGCCATCTTTTAGAATTGGAGAGTGTGGGAGGCAGGGGATGGGGTCTTGAGCTCATCGTGTTCACCACCTTCATTTGGTGGTGGCCGTGGTGGTGTGGAGTGGATGCCCGGTGCAGATAAGATGGACAGAATCACCTGGTGGGAGACTGACGTTCCTTCACTGTGGAAGCTCAGGAAGAAGCTAGAATGGAAGCCCATTTGGTTATGACTGTTATAGGAAGCGTCAAGTCTTAGGGTGAGGCAGTCTGGAGGGACCTGGAACCCAGGACCATAAAGGGCTCTCTTTAGAGTCTGAGTGATTTATTTGCTCAGGTCCTGCCCAAGTATGGAAGGAGTGCTCGCTGTACAGATTTTTCTTTGTTTTCATATTTTCCCTTCCGTAAGTGGAGGGAAAGTCTCTTCTTTGTCTTCCTTTTTCCCTCGGACCCTTTTCTTTAATCCACTCTTCTTTTCATTTTTGCCCTAAGCCCTTCACTCCTTTCTTCCCTATTTCTTGAATTTACATTTCTGTTCCTTTCTCTCCTTTCCTATGTTTTGCTTGTTAGTGAACCCTTCAGTAGCGCCAACTCAGGACTGTTTTGTTTGACTTCTCTCATTAAAGAAAGAGATCCGGAGAGGGGAAGAGTTAAAGCGGGTGGTGAAAACGAGGTCAGTGGGAGCCTCCTGCAAAGAATCTGGGATGCTGAAGGTTCTCCATAAATGCTGTGGAATGAATGGATTTGTAACTTTCATTCACTTGTGCTGACATTATTTCACATTTGCATATTGGCGAGTAGGTTTTGTTTTAATTCATGCAGAAATATCCTTTGGATTTTTCTCTCTGATTGAGTTGCTTGTCTTTCCAAATGTGAAGATGACTGAACAATTTAGGGGTAATGTTGCATAAGTACGGGTGATTTCAGGGTGGGAGTTGTTCCGGGTGATTTTAGGGTGGGAGTTGTTTGCAGTTTTTAAATGGAAATCCCAGATTTGGAATGCAGGGATGCTCACCTCCACCTCCTGCCATGTGGTGGGTGCTGAGGGGCTGCTTCATGAAGCCTGGTTCAATTCTGTTTACAATCCAGATAAGATTCCAGGCATGTTTGCCAAAGTCCGCAGCTTTCTTAGCACTCTTGCCAGTGTTGATATGGTTGTGGCAGAAGCACCTGGCTAAGGCTGTACTTTCAGAGCATTGTTGACTCTCTGGAGTTTGCTTATGCAAATGAATTCACAAACTGATGCAAATTAGAGAAGAAAGGAAAGGCTCTTCAGGTGACATGGCCCAAAGCTCGAGGACTTGAAGGCTCAGCTCAGCAGAGCACTGTGGGGGCCTTACCTACTTTAATATTCAATGCCAGGAAATCTGATGTAAGTACTTCATCCCAAGGGCTGTATTCTGACTTCTCAGTGTCCTGGCAGGAAGTGCTTCTGGGCCGTGGCCTGAAACCCCCTCCCGATTTTGGTGTGTGCTGCCTCGTGGCTGCCTCGTGCCCAAGACTAAGGGGGAAGTGGACTGTTCGGGCCGATCAGTACTATGATCAAGGCGATGCTTCCGAGTCCCCAGAGGGGATGTTGCTTATTGTAGGAGACTGGTTGCGAGCTGTTGGTGTTTTGTGGAAAGAGAGCCTGCAAGAGTCATCGGTCTTAACAACACAAAACCAAACAGCTGAAAGCCACCAAGCGAATGAAAACAGTGATTCAAATTCCTTGCTTTCAGCATGGTGAGAGGCACGCCCTGCTCAAGCGAAAGGGGCTGGTGTTCAGGATATAGAGTTTTCCCCAAGACTCCAAAGACTGAAAACAATGCCCCGTGGTCCTTGGAAAGGAGCCGAGCTATACTTTGCTCAGCGGGCAGTCATCTCTGTTCCTCTTTGATTCTCTTTCATGCATTTGTTACAGTTTAAAACATGTTGCAGTTCTACTATGTGCCAGACACTTGCCCTTACGAACCTACCATCTATTGGGAGAAACAGAAAATAAATAACATGTACATTTAAAAATTAAATTGTGACAAATACAATAAAGAAATGGAACAGTGATAGAGGTGTGTGTGTGGTGATTGTGACGGTGGATGTGGGGAACATGTTTTATATCAGGTGGTGAAGAAGGACCTCTCTCTAAGTGGTAAGGGTGAAATGGCACAAGTCATTTCGTACCAATGAAGCTACACCTCTGTTCTTGAGTTTGACTAAGAAGAGAATTCAGAGCCAGAGAATGCAAACACAAGTGAAAGTTCATTTAGAAAGTTGCAAAGGTACAATAGCATATTGATCAGCTTCCCAGGTGTGTTCTTTCAGGGTCATGTGCTACACTGATTGGTTAGTACCAGGGTGGGGGTCATTAGTCATCACAGCTGGTCTTGATGTCAACCATGGCGTCACCCTGCCTGGCCCTGCTGCTCTTCTGGGCCTGGAGCTGAAACACCACTGAGACCTAGATATTATCTCTCATTTGACCAAAACTCTGTCTCTGTGGTCAACACACCCAAAGCTTTGTGCCTAAGATTATTTGATGCCGGTCAGAACTTCATTGTCCTGAGGGCTTAATGGTTAAGGGAATTGTTGTGCACGGGCTTATACGGGAATCTGATGAGGCTGTGCTCCAGCCCACTTGTTCCTCCTTGAAGAGGGTCTACCATGCTACTGGCTATATGCTAAGGGAGGAAAGGTCACCTGGGGGTGAGGTCTCACCTTACACTTGTCCCTTGCTAGGCACTTGGGGATTTCTGCTGTGGTGATCTTCTGTACCTGGCCTACAGTTCCTGCTCTGCTCATGTTTGTCTAATTGCCTACTCTAACATAAGGAGGTGACATTTCAGCCAAGATCTGAATGATTAAAATCAGTTATACAGTTAAAGAGTGGAGGGAGAAGATGGCCTGGAAACAGGCCATCTCAGTAACAAGTTTTGCCAGGAGACCCATTGAGAAGGGGGACCAAGACAATTTGCCCTTCAGGTGGTGTTTTCCACAACAGACCCATTAGGAGCACATGTCTTCCTATTCCTAGTAAAAAATAGATTATGAATAAAATTCAAAGTACAATTAAAAATTAAATAAGGGGCCCTGGCCGGTTGTCTCAGCGGTAGAGCGTCGGCCTGGCGTGTGGAAGTCCCGGGTTTGATTCCTGACCAGGGCACACAGACGAAGCACCCATCTGCTTCTCCACCCTTTCCCCCCTCCTCTCTCCATGTCTCTCTCTTCCCCTCCTGCAGCCAAGGCTCCACTGGAACAAAGTTGACCCGGGCGCTGAGGATGGCTCTATGGCCTCCGCCTCAGGCACTAGAATGGTTCCAGTTGCAACAGAGCAATGGCTCAGATGGGCAGAGCATCTCCCCCTGGTGGGCATGCTGGGTGGATTCAGGTCAGGTGCATGCAGGAGTCTGTCTCTCTGCCTCTCTGCTTCTCACTTCAGAAAAATACACACACAAAAAAATTAAATAATGTATGGGGTAAAAATATTCCTTGTTCAGACAAGTCTTTAATGGTCAGATTTTTGGGCATCTGAGGTGTAGTTTGGAATTTCAAAATATTGCAGCTGTGGATCTCTTCTGTATTGATAATTTTACCCTAAGAGAGTCAAAAAATAATCCTCCCATTCTCCCTCCCTCTCTCCTCGGGTTCAGCGATATCACCCAAGGACAGATCAGTGAGTAAACCTGTCTCCTATTGGAATCAGTTTTGCTCAGTAAAAGCTTTTTATTTGAAGTCTAGCAAGTGTCCATTTTAAAGCTTCTCTTCTTTTAAGAAACCAAATTTTGTCAAACCTGAACTCAGCTGGAGAGATGTGTAGATTCTATTATTTTTGCCATGTCAATAGATTTCAGTCTTTCTCTAGGCTTTGCCAGATAGTTTAAAATAAAAAGAAATATATAGATGGAGTAATTTTAGTAAAAACCTTTGACTGAATAATCAGAGACCTTACATATTGATGCAAAGACTGGGCACACAACCTGACAGTGCGGTTGTGGGAGAGAAGGGAGCGTGTGGATCAAAAGTTCTTTAAAGGACTTTGCAGTCTAGAACATTGCGGATTATCTGTTCCAGGCATATTTGTGGAACTGTGTCCAGGCCTTTTGTTTACTTTTGAAAGATTGTAAGCATTTCTTAGGAATAGCTCAATGAGCAGTGTGGTTATCAAAGAAGGCTTTTCTGAATTCTGTGACTGTATTGTAACGTGCATGTTGGTGTTTGTTGTGAGAGATCAGTTAGTTTGCTGTGCCAAAGCGGTGACAAGTTACTGTGAGAAGAGCCCAAGGAAGAGCTTTGATGATTTTTAAACTTTTATTTATTTATTTATTCATTTTAGAGAGGTCTGTGTGTGTGAGAGAGAAATAACATGGGAAGAAGGGAGGAGCAGGAAGCATCAACTCCCGTATGTGTCTTAACCAGGCAAGCCCAGGGTTTCAAACCAGCAACCTCAGTGTTCCAGGTTGAAACTTTATCCACTGCACCACCACAGGCCAAGCCTTTGGTGATTCCTTAAACGGAGAGTCCTGAGGAGGCTCTTGGTACGTCTGGGAAGGCCCTGTAACTGGTTGTTGCAATTTCCGGGGTCAGGGTTGACCCCTGGTGGTGGGACAGTTCATGCTGGGATGGATTTGAGCTATCAGAGGTCATTCTGGTGTATAGCAAAATTACTATCTCAGAGGAAAGGCAGGTTGTTTACAAACCCCTGCATTTCACATACAAAATGTTTTATGTCTAAATCTATTGAAGAAATGATCTTCCAAAATGAAAGTTAAAGAAACGCAGATGTCTCTTGACACTTGGAAGCACAAATGATTTAATAAGGGGGCACACAAATAGTTTAAAGGCTTACGGGTGCAAGTCCCCAGCCCGAGTTTGAGGAACAGAATTTCCTTTCTTCTCCTCAGAATGTTTAGCTTGAAAGGTCAGGAACAGCTGACCATTAAAGAAATAGCATGTGACTCCTATGGGGTGTCTTTCCCTTGAACTTTGAGTTATTTTAGCCTGAAATCCTTGGTCATTGGTGCCTTTCACTATGTGTCTTTCCTTCTGCTCCCTTTTCCCTCGTTCTGTTCCCTCTCCGTCTCTTCTGTTCTTAGTCCTGTGTGTTTGGCTCTTTTACATTCACTTCTGCCTGAGTCCAGGACTTCAGCCAGAGTCCAGGGGAGACTGTTCTCTGTCCTTCCTCTTTTCCTGGCCATGGTGTATGTTCTAGATGGTCAGTGGGAGAGCTGCCTGGCTTCCATGAATGGCCTCTTTTCCTGGCCGTGGTGTATCTTCTAGCTGGTCAGTGGGATAGCTGCCTGGCTTCCATGAATGGCCTCCTTTTCAGGAGAGCACCTTGGCCCATCAGACTCTCCTGGTGTGCACAGGCCTTTGCACATCTGACAGATCCTTAGTGATTTTTGCCCTGTAGTTCTGCCCTCCCAGAGCCTGTCTGCAGACCCCACAATGCTCTCCCTGGGCTGCCAGGGTAAACCCATGTTGAAAGGTGTTCATTTGATTTGGAAGGAAACTGTTATTTATATTAAGCCTGTGTGTTTATTTTCTGCTGAGCCTTGACTTGTAGTCCTTGGCAAGCTCTGGTCCTGCTACATGCTGCTTGGAGGTGGCAGAATTGTGGGGTCTTTCTCTTTGGTCTCAAAATATGGAGCTCCCCCTCCATGCTTTGTACATTTAAGGATGGCCTCACTGTCCAAGGAGCCCTTTAATGTAGGTTGGGGTATGTAGACCCAGTTGGCAAGGCTTCCCACACCTAGGGTGGGCTCAGTTCCAAATGCTGACTACACGGAGAAGGCGGCTACCAACTCTGTATAACATTCTGCACATTAAAACCTCAGTTTTAGAATAAAAATGTGTAAATTAGGTTGAGGCCTGCGGTTTCTGATATTTGACCATTTTTGACCTACAAAAATGGCAGTTTTAGAAGTTCAGTTTAGTAGTATTGAATGAATAGGAAGAGCGGACCTGGTTTAAAAGAACTCTCAACTCTATTTCATTAATTCGTTTACTCAAGGCACACCTATCAAGCATGTCTCCTATGCTTAGCATTTTGAAGATGTTGAGGATACTAAGAGAAATTGTGTCTGTTCCTTGCCCTCTAGCCAGGAAGATACTCAACCAACTTGAGCACAAGTGTCGGGTGTTGTAAGGAGATCTGTTCATGTGCCCGGGGTTCTGTTGGTGGACTGACCATCGGTTTGCCTGGGACTGTCCCAGTTTTAACACTGAAAGTCCTGGGCAAACTGGGACCAGATTACTTGGGCATTGTGCAGTTAGGGCTCCATGTGAAAATAACAACTCTGTAACTTAAGAAGTTTATGATTGGAAATGAAGCCACCCCTCCAACCTGAGAGAGGCCAAAAAGCACATTAGCAAAGCAAGAACTCTGTGAAGTCTCAGTGGAGGAAGCTGCTAAATTTGTTTAATCAGAGTTTGTTTTTCTAATTTATTTGACCTTGAAACTCTTTTTTGTACTTAATATCCTTTGAACATCTTTTGGTTCTCCCCTCTTTGTCCTGTGGGGGAAAATTATACCACTCTCTATTCTAAAGTACACATTATTTCCTATGTTATTAGTCTGTTCCACGATTCAGGCAACAATTAGTATTAAAATAGTCAGTCACAAGAAAATTTAGTAATAATGCAATCTTGGGATTAAAAGGTTTTTCAGGAGGTTTGCTAATGTGCTGTGGAGGGTTGTGAGTTACCACAAGGCTATTTTTCTTTGGCTGACTTGCAGAGTCAGGCTGGCTGCTCACCTCTTTCTGCAAGTCTGTTTTTTTGTACCAAAGTCTGAGCCAAGTTGTTATGGAAACAGAAACGGTCTCCGTGTCTGAGAGCAATGCCTTGCTAATAATTAGAAAGCATGGCTGAGCAAACTTCAGTGGAAATGATTAATCTTTGCAAAGCACAGGTAAGCCTAAAAAATTGAACAGGTGTTTTTTGGCCTTTGCACTTTTCAGCCCTAGAAAATTTTAATTTGGAAAATGCTGAGCAAGCTCAGGTTTTGGGTCTTTCCTTACTTTATTTTATTTAAAAAATTTTATTATTATTTGAATTTATTGGGATGACAATTCACAAAAGCATACAGGTTTCAAGCATACAACTGAATAAAACACCATCTGTACACCGCAGCCATCATTTAATGTTATGGTTATTGGTTTTATATATTTTTAAGGACACCTTTTAAGCTTATAGAGCTTCTCAGAGTGTGGTTTGCAACCCTCTTTGAGATTGTTAAAATGTAGATTTCTGGGCCCGTTTCCAGATCCACTGAGTCAGGATCTCTCAGTGAGGGTCCTGGAATTTGATTCTGTATGTAACAAGCTCTCTGCTGACTTTGACAGCTTGCACCTTGAAGTTATCTTTACTCTAGAAATTGCCACTCTTTATTTCTTTTTATTTATTTATTCATTTTTTTTAGAGAGAGAGAGAGAGAGAGAGAGAGAAAGAAAGAAAGGGGGGAGGAGCTACAAGCATCAACTCCCATATGTGCCTTGACCAGACCAGTGCAGGGTTTCGAACTGGCGACCTCAGTGTTCCCAGTTCAACGCTTTATCCACTGCGGCACCACAGGTCAGGCTAGAAATTGCCACCTTTAAAGGGCCTGGTAGTAAATAGTTTAGGCTTTGCAACTCTATTGTAGTGTGAAAGTGGCCGTAAGCAAGACCTGAAGGAAGAGACATGGCAGTGTGAAGCAGCAGTGGCTGCACTTGGCCCTTGGCTGTAGTTTGCTGACCCTGCTGTACCATCTGCCAAGTGCTGCCCATTTAATGGGACTCCTGCTTTCAAAGGTGTCTGTGTTAAAAGTCCACGACCTTTCCAGACACCTTGTATATCCCATGCATGTCAACTGTCTGGTATACTCCTGCAGATGAAGGGAGAATATGCCTGTGCCGGGGAAGGCGAGCGAGTGAGTTTGAATGATTAGATGGCAAATCATTCTTTTGTGGTTGTGAGTTTAAAGTGGGTTGAGATGATCTCCTCACCACCATCTTAATGGTGGATTAGGTGATTTCCTGGTTTCGGGATGAGAACAGAAGGGAATTGATGCACTTAATCTGTCCTGAAGAAAAGTCTCAGGTTTTTCTTGAAGGAGGAGATGAGAGTGTGGCAGTGGGGTGGGGGTGGGGGGTTGAGAAGTGCCGTTTCCCTTTTTTTTTTCTGCCCAACCTGCTGCTTACTGTTTTTGCCCTTGAATTCCTGCTCTGGCTCTCCGACGTGGCCTTTGCTGTCAGGCGAGCCCATGCCCACCCTCGGAGTTGGACTGGCACCTGGGTCCTGTATCTATAGCACTTTGAGCTCTTCTTTGGGAGTACAAATAAGTTCAGCACCTTAAGATTTTCTTGCTGTTTTCAAATGCCACCATGGCCCATTCTGTGTAACATTTATGGTACCTAATTTTTCATTGCTTATAAAACGCTTCTGGAATGAAAGGAGGCCTTCCTTGTTCTTTAAGGGTTAGTCACAAGCATTAGAAAGTATACCCTTAAGTGCTTTGTTGTGTTCCATTGGGTTTGGGGTTCAATTGTCTTAACTGCATACAATCAACCAGATTATGAGTTTTTCTGCTTTTCTTGTGCAACTATTCTGCTTTTCCAAATGGTTTTCTTAGTTTCAAATTTTCTTTTTATGTGTTTAAGGAAGAAGTAGTTCTCCTGGACCACAGCCGTGAATGCACCGACGAATGCTGCTTTCAGAACGCGTTTCTCTTCATATCCCTGAGGCTTTTCTTCTGTGTCACAGCAGTTCCTTGCGATTATCTTACTTTCTGATTGCTTTTGAAGGGATAATGATGGTGGCCAATTTGTGCATTTTATACTGTTTTAATTCAGTCATGCTCATCCTGCAGCTAATGCTGGACACATAATGGCGCATACACCTGAGCTGCTCTCTTTGATTCAGCCTTGAGATCTGTTTCCCTCCCGGCTCGAGTCTGGATATTGTGGCATCATTAGCTGGTGTAGCTTTGCGATATCACTGTCAACTCTCTGTTATCAAATACAAGAGCATTTTCTTCTGACATGTTTATATCCAGTTCCAAAACTACTTTATATTCAGTTATCACAAGACAGTTTTAAGCCTTCACCTGTTCATTGTTGTTTCTTATTTCTTATTTCTTAATTGAATGTATTGGGGTGACACTGGTTAACATAATTGTATAGGTTTCCAGTGCCCAATTCTACAACACATCTCTGTACACCGCCCTGTGTGTTCACCTCTCACCCAAGTCAAGTCTCTGTCCATCACCATTTATCCCTCTTACTCTCCTCCAAGCTCCCCCCAACCCGGCATTGTTTTTAACAACCTTGGCCTTATGTATATTTTAAATATGAGAATTTATGCTTTTTCTTGTGTACCATTTTCCCTTTTGATTTTTTTATTCCTGTTTCTAATATATTTATACTTTTCAAACAAAAAACATTCCCTCAGTGTTTTCTAAGGCAGCACATATTCCTCTACTCATTTGCACGGACGTTTGCACAGCCTGCCCCCTAGAGGTTATGCTTTCTCCTTTGGTTGGAGGTGAACTGCACTGCTCACAAAAATTAGGGGATATTTTGTTGCTTCGTATTCATTTTGAAATATCCCCTAATTTTTGTGGGCAGTGTATTTTGAGCAGCCTAGTGAGGACTTAGGAAGCTTGGAGTCAGGAGTCAGAAGGGCCTGAGTTTCCAGGGTTCCTGACTCCCTGGCTGGGTGACCCTGACATTAAGGTCCCTTCTGTGCAATACTTCCCTGGGAGGGGTGTATATCACATGCATGTCAATGTCTAGTATACTCCTGCCAAAGAGTGAGTGCCCCATACGTGTGATCTTTTTCCATGATAACAAGTAGGCAGATGAATCCGTGCTATCTGTTTTACAATGTGAATCCCTTCCCGTGTACTTAAGAAGAATGCCATCTCTCTGAATATGACAGTTCCCATGAGCCTTGTCTATTTCCAATCTGAAATACTGTGATTTGTTACATTTTCAGCCTGCAAATTCAGGCTCTTTTTCTGTGACTCGCTATTTTGGGTACTTCACAGGAAGGATTTGGCAGGACATCGGCCATTTTCTTGGTAACAGAAATGGTCGGTGAAACATTTTATGACCAAGTTGCTGCCTGTCCCGGAGGTGTTTTTCAATCTTACTGAGCAGTGGAGGCTCCTTGGACATTTTTATGAGATGGTTAGCTATGGAGAATTCTTGGCTACAGAGCTTAATCATATTCTCACATTTGATCCTTCCCAGTGTAAAGCTTCCATGAGAGTTTGGTTTTTAGGAAACATTTTTACTTTTCTTAGTGAAAACCATCGTAACATGGTGACGATGCTGTGACAGAAGTTGACGGAGGGCCTGGGACAAAGCTGTGTGATGGGTTTGGAGTACAGTATTTTACCTCAGGCTCTTGTGATTGCTGCCGAGAGAACGTTTTCTTAATTTCACTGGTTTCCTGTGTGGTCGGATTCTTGCTTCTCTGTCCCCAACATTTATCTTTAACTTCAAGAGAATGTTGTTGTTTTTGTGGCTTATGAGCAATGTATACTCTCAAGTTTCAGCACCGTGGAATTGGAGGGAAATTAGGGAAGGGGAACCTTTTTTTAAAAAAAGGTTTACTTTATTTAAAAATACTACTTATTTCCACTGATCTGTCATCTGTTTCTATGGAAATAGAATTAGGAGATAGTTTCTGACGATCATTTTCAAGGCTGGCTCCTGATTTCCACTCCAGTTTCCATAGAGATGGAAGCAACATTGGTGAAGACAAGGTAAAAAGGATTGTAAAAGTGAGCTTCCCTGTGCACTGTGGTCCACACCCTTTTCTGGCGGTTTCTGTGTGATCAGTTTGGTCATGACCCCTCTGTGATGCTGGTACTTGTTGGAAAACCAGGGGTCATTACTCAGAAAATGGCCCTCACTCTAAGATGAGAGGCTCCGCTGTTTCCCACACTTCTCTTTGTCTTCTCGAATCGGCTTCAGGGACAGCTCCAGCCTTCATGGATACTTGCTCTCTGCCTCCTTTTAAGAACGGTCTCTAAAACGATGGAGACAATCAGGTATTGATTGCCTGGCAATTTCAGCACCTCTGGTTTCCCAAGGTGGACAGGTAGAGAGAGACACTGGCTTTTGTCTGCCAGGAGCTCAGCCTCCTTGAGTCCACACACATTTCCTGTCTGCTGTAGTAAGCAGACGCAGGGACAAAAACTACTGGGTTGAGTGGCATTGTCACAAACTGTGCTTTGCTGTTTCTGAGGGTGGTCTTGGTTGTTTGCCTGGAAACTATGAAATTGCCTTCATGTTTTTACTGAAGTCCATTCAGTCTGCACTTCTAACAGAATGGTTAGTCAGGAGCTGATTGATACTATTAACAGAAATAATGTGTCAAAATAAAACATGATGTCCTTTGAAGAAAACAGTTTTAACATAAATAAGGACAAAGCAGGATGCTCGAGTGGGCTTCACCTCTTTTGGATCCAGGGCTTTTCGTTCTGGGCTGCAGAAAGGCAGAGTCCGGGCTGTCTGGGGTCGCTTGGGTTTCCAGAGTCTCTGGATTCCTCTGTTTGATTAGGTGAGAGTCTTGAAGCTTCATTTGCACAGCAAGCATGTTGCTTAAATTTTAGGGTGCTCACTCTTTTTTTTTTTAAACAATTTATTTTTTATTTTATTCATTTTAGAGAGGAGACACAGAGTGAGAGAGAGAAAGAGAGAAAGGGGGGAGGAGCTGGAAGCATCAACTCCCATATGTGCCTTGATCAGACCAGTGCAGGGTTTTGAACTGGCGACCTCAGTGTTCCCAGGTCGACGCTTTATCCACTGCACCACCACAGGTCAGGCTAGGGTGCTCACTCTTGAATTGGTGGCTGATGGTGCCTGTTTTGTCTCTGTCTGCACTGTCAACCGTTTTGGGGAGAGATGGAGAGAGCAGTGACTTGAAGCTCTGCCTTGGAAGGTTGTGTATAGCTCATCCTGGGAAGGTCATTTGATCTTTATCAGAAGTCTGGCACATTTTTTATTTTGAAGGAGGAAAAATGGGAATGAGAAATAACCATGAAACCACTGAAGATTAAACTGCTTGAAACTGGGAACTGGACCACTTGTGTCTTCTGTCAGCACCTCAGTAGTTGCACTGGCTTTTTGATCTGCAGAAAGTTCTGGAAAGCTGGGATCTCAGGCATTTTTTGCTTTCTTCTTGCTCCCCGCAGAAGCCCTTTCTATAGGAATCTTGCTGCTACTCAACTCTCACCTAGGTTGACTCTCCAAAGTGCTTGGCTGAGCCTTCTGCACCCCCACTCCTCCTACCTGATGGGGCAGGAACCACATCTTGGTGGAATTTTTCTGAGATCCTTCAGAATTCTTCCCCTGGGTCTACAGGTCAAACCCCTTTTATAGCCAGAGCTATCTCTTTCTGTGCTCTGGGTTTTTTTAGCTTTAGTTTCTCAGGATTTTTTTTCTTTCTCTCCCCCCACCCCCATTTTGTTTCAACTTATGTTCTTTTTTTTTCTTTGCTTTTTTTGGTTACACCTGAATTGGGAAATAAAAATCTCCTAGAAATGTGGATATAACATGAAGATCAACCTTAGCTTGACATAGGGACTCTATGTTTCTGAGACCTCACCCAACAGTACGGGTAGGCGCTGGTGTGAGTGAGGCTCAGTGTACCAGGTGGGACCACACAGTCTAGTTAGCTGCATGCTTTGCTTTGTGCCAGATGGGACACCAAGTATGTGAACTTGTTTAGGGCTCAAGACCCTGAGTGGGCATGCCCCAAACGTCTGTCTTCTAAGTGAATGTTACCATTTGCATTTCACATATAGAGAAACTGAGGCTCATGATTGGAATCAGCTCAGCTCTATAAACCACAAAACCCACACCCATAGCCAGTGTGATATATGAACTCACTCCTGAATCTGGAGTCCCACCCAGGATTTCCTGAGTCCAAGGAGGCCTGGGCACAGAGCCTTCCAACCGCCAGCTGCTGCTCCCACTTGCAGTTACTGTTAGTGGGTCTCTGTATGGTTACTCCTTTGTGTTCCTTCAAGTCTCAGATCATGTGTCCTTCCTCTTTGGAGTCTTCTAAGAATTGTGTCTGTCTACTTCCTCAGTAGGCCTGGTTGCTTCCCTGCCAGTTGATAGCCAGTGAATGAACTTGGTCAGTGACCCTCAGGATGGGCGTCTTATAAGCACTAAGTATGTACATGCCTGCCTGATCTCCCAGTCTGGGAGGCCATTGGGGGGGGGGGGCTACACCTTCCACCCCAACATGCAGCAGGTGTTCAGGAGTTTTTGCAAAAGGAGGGTACCCAGTCAATATTAGATCTGAGTAGAGTCTGTGAGCTAGTGGGCCATCTGGTTGACCCCATAGTGATCAATAACAAGGGGTCCCTTCCCCCAAACTAGGTATGACTGGAGTCATACCTTTTTTCCGTGATAAGTAGATGGTTCTAGCCTGAGTGAAAACAGCAGAACAACTGACACTTACAATATTCACCCTTCACTTACTGTGTAAAAGGATTTGATTGTAGGGTTGTTAATCAAGCTGTCAGGTAGAACATGAAGGTCTTATTTATTATATAGGGAGGTATGTTATAAAGAAATCGAACTGTGGTGATGAATAGATATTGGACACCAATTATGTTGCTGCTATTAATCAAGGTATTAATATTTAGCAGTAACAGCTACTGTGAGGGATTGTAAAAGTAAATAAACTTCCCCAAGGATGAATTATACCATTTGATGATTAACTTCCCATTTAGAACACTGACCATTTACAATTAAAAGTTTAAAAAAGGTTAGAAATTATCCTGTAGTTAAACAACAGTTATGATTAGGCATATCAACAGAAGGAGATGTTACTAATACTTTCAGTTAGTTCTAAACAAATTATTGGGTATAAAATGTATGCTGTTATTAAAATCAGTCCTAATTTAGACCTCCATTAAATAAAGCATACTTTACTTCTGGAGCTCAGAGAGTCATGTGACTTGCTCCATTGTCACAGCTGATAGGGCAAGGTTAGGATTTGAACTTATTGCCTAAACTTCAAAATATTTTTCAAATGCTTTGCCATAAATGGTCTCTTTTACATTTAAACAGCTCTTGTGAGCCGGCCTAAATCCTGTGGTATTTTATCAACACAGGCAGTTGATGCTTTCTTCTGTCGCAGTGTTCTTGTGATGGGGTCCCTTATGGCATGATTGTGAGGCAGAATGAAACCATGATGTCCTGGCCACAGAGTCTGGTATGTAATGAGCTGCTAGAAGGTGTGATCTTTTTTTTAATGATATTTTTAGTTATTTGAAGGAAATACCTAAATTTAGGAGCTGGTTTTGATACCTTGAATAATCTGATGGGCCTGAAATGTGGATAAACACACATTTTTGGAAATGTATTTACAGGCAACAATCGTTATAAACAGGCTTTATTTTGACCCAAGTCTGAAGTAACAACATAGTTTTAATGCAGATACTTCTGTTTTCTATGCCAGGACTGATGAGAAATGAGGGTGTTTTGGATGAGTCACTTAGCAGTACAACCTCTTCCAGCACTCACTGAGAACTGATCCGCATTGAGTAACCCCACCAGAGTGGAAAAGTCTATTTGCTTTAAATGAGATTTTGCCTGATTGCTATTTTTATTTTGCAAATCCAATTTTAGCTTTTTGTCTCACATAATAATGAGTTTTTTGATAAATATTGTCACCCTTTATTATAAGTGTAAAGGAGAGGTAACAGCTTTTTGCAATGAGACAGTGCAGTGAAATCAGATGCTAGGAGTCTGCTTGTCATTGGCAGAAATAATGCATTCCTTTTCTTTGGGCAGAGAGGAAGAGCATGTATGGTAACTTGGAAAAAATTTGATGCCACCTTTGAAAATCCAGAGACTGAAGTCTGAAATGTGTGTTACCACCTTATTGGATTCAGAGTGGCAATTCTTAGCTAACTTTAACAATTAATTCTGTTTGGGCTTCACGTTGCTGCAGCTGAGTGCCCTGTCCATGTTGGGAAGGATTATTGGGAAAAGGGTCCCTTGGTGATCACTTTCTCACTGTGGGTTTCCTTTGGGATGTCTGAAACTGCTTATCATGGCAAAGGACAGAAAATAAATTTCCTGAAGGCACCATAGAGCTCAAGTGACAATTTGAAAATAACAATCAGAGCAGTGCATAGAAGCTGAGGCCCAAATTCAGTTAACAACCAGAGGAACTAATCTGTCAGGTATTGGATGGAAAGCCTATTTCTGAGTTTATTTCACAGCACATTATGACATCATTTTTAAAATCACAATTCATCTGCATTTAGATTTTAGAAGATATAATCTACATATGTTTATAGGAAATACTGAGAGACAGTATTTTGAAATACTTTTCTCTTTCCTCCTGAGACTGACCTTGTCCCTCCACCCCAAGGAACATTTTTCACACTGTGAAATGTAATCTATTTGAGCCCAACAGAATTGAAATAAAAGCCATCACTGTTACCAATGAGTAAGAAAGTGAGGGTTTGGGAGAATCAGGGCTAGAAAATTAAGTCTTTTGCTATTCAAAAATAAATATGTTGGCCCTGGCTGGGTAGCTTAGTTGGTAGATCATTGCCCCGAAATGCCGAGGTTGTAGGTTCGATCACCAGTCAGTAAATACAAGAATCAACCAATGGTCTGACTGGTGATGGCCCAGTGGATATAGAGCATCAGCCTGGGATGCTGAGGTCCTAGGTTCGAAACCCCAAGGTTGCTGGCTTGAGTGTGGACTCATCCGGCTTGAGCATAGGCTCACCTGGCTTGAGTGTGGGATCACCAGTTGAGTGTGGGATCATAGACATGATTCTGTGGTTGCTGGCTTGAGCCCAAAGGTTGCTGGCTTGAAGTCCAAGGTCATTGGTTTGAGCCCAAGGTCACTGGCTTGAGCAAAGAAAGGGTCACTGGCTTGGTTGAAGCCCCTTGGTCAAGGCATGTATGAGGAAACAATCAATGAACAACTAGAATGTCTCAACTATGAGTTGATGCTTCTCACCTATCTTTCTTCCTCTCTCTCTCTCTCACACACACACACACACAATCAACCAGTGAATGCATAAATGAGTGGAAGAACAAACTGATGTCTCTCTCTCTCCCCCACCTCTCTTTCGAAAAGTCAATTAAAAATATGCTGGAGATGCACAGAGACTCCCTGATTCCAGAGTATTTGCACCCATTTCTGGTTTACAGAGTGTCAGTTGAGAGAAGTGGGTAGTTGTGGAGTTTATGGTGACCTGCACCCTCATTTGACTGAGAGGAGCCTGGAGCCCAGAAAGGGGAGATGACCTGTTGAGAGTCAAACGGCTGTCCAAGGCAGGGCTGGATTTGCATCCTGGTTCATATACTTGTGCCCCTTTGCTCCTCTAAAACTTCCTTCCAGGAAGCCCATAATTTTTTTAATACCACAACATATGGTGTTCACTTAGTATCTAGGTTCGCAGTTGCTTGAGTTGAAAGGGAGCCGCAAAACAAATGACTCTTCAACGGAGACTTCAGCAGTGACTGATGGGAGCGGTTCTGTCTTCTTGGACTCACTTCTTTTCAATTTAGGGAATGTGGAATTACTTTGACTATAGAGTCACTGACTTTTTCCAGGGCATCTGTCCCCATGTATTTATAATGGTCTTCTTAGATGAGACTCACTCATCCTAGGTCAAGTTCAAAGGCAGCAAGCCTTCATGAACACAAGAACATGTAGTCAATAGTCTATTTGAATGCAGGAAACAAATGCTCTTACAGAGCTGGGGAAATAGAGTGCCCAGAGACTCAGTAATTGGGGAGAGCTGGAGCCCTAAAAGGTTCTGTTTGAACATTTGCCACCCACCTGACACTCCCTTGAGGGCAGGTGCTGCCTTGGTCTTCACTGTTTCTCCCAGATGTGGTAGGCATCCATCACCTATTTGGGAAAATGCCAACCACTTCTATGATTGTTCCCTGTGTACCAGGCTCCTTGCTAAGGCCTATGACCCGCCCTCTCCAATTGTAGAGGCACAGAAATCTGAGAACCAAGTCTCATTTCAGGATAACCAGCCCAGAGCCCCTCAGTCTGGATTTGAATCCAGGCTGTGCCCAGCACCAGCAGTAGGTGAACAGCTCATTTGTACCCTGGTGCTGCCCCTCACCCACATCCTCTCCCTTGCTCTTATGTCGGATTCCTACTTGAAAAGAGCCATTACATGTAGAGTACTTTATGCTTTACACAGGTTATTATTAAACCTGATGAAATTGAATCCGTTCTGGGAGATGAGCTCCTCTTCTAACCATGATATGTGTTCTCATCTCTTCTTGGCTCACATTTGTATTTTTTCTTTAGTTCAGAATAGTGAATATGGGTGAAAATGGAGGAAGGTTTTCTCTGGAACTGGAAATGTGGAGTTTTCTGGAGCTAATAGCAAAATGCTACAGTGTTTGTTTCTGTTGGCGACCCTCTGAGGCAAGAGTCCTGACCATTACCAGTTCCAGTGAGGAGAATGATGTCGAAGGTACCGCGACTTAGGCAAGGAGCCCTGAATGGAGAGAATTAATTGACATGTGTGATTACCCTCAGTGGTCCAAGACAGAGCCCCTGGTGCCTTGGAAGCAGGATGGGGTTGCCGATATTCCCTGTAGGTTCTATTCATAAGTGTTGGGATTTTCTTTTGACAAGGCAGGGATAAATCCGCTGGTTTGGAAGGTGAGGTAATGGAAAACCTATTTCACCAGCCCATTTGGTGATATTTCAAAACCACAAAGTAGTGATTCTTGTAATTGTTAGATTGTATTTTTTCTAAAGGGTTCACAGAGTTTAGAGTTTCCCATCTCTGCTTTGTCCTGACATGTAGACTCTTTAGGATAAAAACAAAAACAAAAACAAAAGCCCAAAACAAACCAAAAACCTTATGTTAGAATTAAATGACTTTCTTGCAGAAGAGAACTTCACAAAAAGTTTTTTGAACAAACAACTGGGAAATTCTACTTTCTTACTTTTTTTTTTCTTGGTGATTGTGCCTCTGTATATTAAAGGCACTGAGAAATCCTGAGAAAGAAACCTGCTTAATTTTACCCAGGCATTTCCCAACCTTATTTATCACCCCAAATTTTAATTTGCTTGAAGGGCACTTCTGTGCTGTTTCCTCTAGCTGTAAAGCATGTCTTGATTCAATAACTGCTACTCAGTCTCCCAAAATTCTCTCCAGCACACCTCCTCCCTGAAGCCTTCTTGGCTACTCAGGACAGCTCCCCTGCCCTCCCATAGCTCTCAGTGGTCTCTTGTCATAGCCCTAAACAACTCATCTCTCCTTCCCTTCCCTGCTCCCTCCCCATCTGAGAGCTCTTAGGGAAGAGACCTTATTGCTAGTTTGTATCTTTAGCTCTAATACAGCACTCACTGTGAGCTTGTTGGATGAATATGATTTGTGATAACTTGATACAGTGTTTTGTTTGGGTGAACTCTTATTAGAGTTAATAGTAAGTACAGCAGGAAGAAATGCTCTTTCCAAATAAAAATTCCATGTATCCCCAAAGTCACGGATCATTTGAATAAGTCTGGGTAAGAATTCTGTGTCCTCCCAGGATATGTGATTCTCTGGTGAAGGAAGGAAGAAATGAGGCTGCTGTGCACTGTGGTAAATTATGCATGTGGAACAGAAAAGCCAAGTGAAAATGGTAATTTAGGGGGCAACGGGGAAGAATTTGAAAGATTTGAAGGCATATTTTTCTCCTTTTCTCTCCATGTATTAGAGAGTAAATGATATAGACCTTTTTTCTCTTTTCACCCTGGCCTTTAAGATATTTTTCTGGTAATTTCTCTTTATACTACATGACTGCTCTAATTACATCTCTAGTTTTAAGATAATAGACTGCATTTTTAATGTGCTCTCTACTCTACCTCAATTTATGATATCTCTTCTTTCTTATGCCTTTAATTTTTTTTACTGAGTTAATATTGAAACAAAGTAGGTGAATTAAAAGGGAGTGAGCCTTTAAAATCTTGGATCCAACCCAAATGCTCATTCAATGGCTGGTCTCTCCTCCCCGAGACCAAAGTAACCAGGATCTTACCTGCTTCCTTGAAGGAAAGCCTCCCTGACCTCCAGGGTGTCCATGACCCTGTGCTGGCCTGGTGGGGAAGAAAAGGAAAGGTTGGCTTGATGTCCGATAAGGTCTGAACTGTTTTCATCTAGAGGAGACACCGTGACTTTACCAGAGTCCAATGCTGGAAACCCCATAATCTCTCAGCACTGTGGCCCCCTTCTGCTGCTGTCCCTGGGAGCACTGCGCAATGCAGTGACTTTCAGAGTCCTGACAGGCAGACCAGGTCTTGTCTCAATACCATTGCTGACAAATGGGATGACCTTGGGAGAGTCACGTGACATCTTGGCCTTCAGCCTCTAGATGACTCCATCTGTCTGGAGTGATTGATTTGCTTCCTGGGTTGTCTTCGATGTTAGCAAATAAAACTCCATGCACTCAGTTGAATATTAAATACCACTGTGCCTATCTCTCACTTTGATCTTAGGATCTGGATAAAAGGAAATAGCAGAGATTTGAAAGCCTTGACAATTGAAATAATTGGATGCACATTTGTGTTCTGCATTAAAACACAGGCCCTTGCCTCAAAGAGCTCATATATGACTAAAGGAAGTGACACACAAACCCAGGACTGTGGAGTTGGGGATAACCGTGTGTATGAAGCACTGTGGGGTGTGGAGGAAGGCATCATTGTCTGTCTGTCTGGAATGGGGGACCAGGCAGTCATGAACGGCTTCCTAGGTGAGGTCCTGGTTAACTTGGGTGTTTAAGAATTACCTGGTGTTCACCAAATCAAAGGTCATAGTGCCCAGGAGTTGCTCATCAACAGAGTAGAATTCCCAAATATCAGTCAGGTTTGCAGACACAGTACTGGGGGAAAAATAGGAGGTTGTGCTTCCCCACTAGACACTCAGATGAGCATTTAGTAAGACCGTGGAACAGACAGGGTGGGGCAAAAGTAGGTGTACAGGTGTGAGTATGCAAAACAGTTTATTTTTGTATTATTATTTATTATTATATTACTTCCCATACGAACAACTGTAAGCCTACTTTTGCTCCACCCTGTATTTATATGGAACTCATTGTATAAATTGCTGAACATAGGTTATGGTTGTGATTCTTCCATCTTTCCATTGTCACACTTTTATTAAGTAGAAAAGATGAACTTAACTGAGTAGCAAGAGAGGCTGTGCAGAACTGCCCTGAAGGGTCAGCACTGCTGGAAGCAGTGATGTTTCAGCACCTAGGACAGCGGCATGCAACCTGTCCAGCTCCAGGACCTGTGGGTGATTCTTAGTGTTCAGTGTGGTGAGGAATGACATCGTTTCCAGAGTCTGTGTTCTTCATGACCTCAGAACCACACCCAAGCCATGCTGGCTCAAGTCATCATAGGTTAGAGCCTGACACCCCTGTGCTGGAGGGCCATTTACTTTGGGAGCAGGAGGACCCTTCTGAATTGATCCCAATTCCAAGTGGTCCAAACCAAGGGAATGTGGAATTGAGATCAATTTAAATGGGTCTTCCTGCTCCTGAAGCAAATAAAAGGCCATGCTTGCTGTGTTTTCTGCCGGACAGTTGGCCCAAGGTTATAGTTTTACTTGCAGTTCCTTGATATATGAAGAATCTTTGTGCCTTTTCTAGGTCATAGGTAATGATCACAGGGCCCCTTCTATAATAGACCCACAGATCACAAATTTCCAAAATGGCTTTTTTTTTTTTTTAATTAGAGGAGTGAGATTGATGGCGATATTTGCTGCCAAATCCTGTAGAATACGGAGTGTCACTCATTTAGTACTTGTCAGGCCACTCAGTGTCATCTGTGGTGTTTGTCCCCCAACAACTCAGGATAATGGACTTGGCTTTTGACTGACTTAGGCAAGTCTTTAAAATTTTCTCCAACCCCCCTTAATGTGTTGACCCTCAGTTAGAAGTGAAACTGAGGTGTCTGAGCCTCTGGCAGGACTCCATATATTTTTGTAAGCATTTGCTAAAGCAACCCCTTTACATTTACTTTGGAAATGAAGGCTTAGGTTTGTGGAAGGAATTCTTGGATTTTTGTGGTTGTAAATCTTGACTTTTTGTTCCCATTTAGCCAAGCTATTGACCGGGAAGACTTTGTGTATGGACTTGATTTTCCAAAGAGATAGAATGGATGTTCATATTTGTATTGTTATAACTAGATAGATTAACAAGAGGTGCTCCATGAAATGAGCCCAGTGATCCTGCATGTAGTGCCTCTGGTCTGAATGAGCTTGTGGTTTTTAAAACACAATTGCACATCAATATTTCAAAAGAAACTCATGAGAGTAAATGGACCTTTGTGGGTCACAGCTGGAGTTGGCTTTCTGAGTGTGTGACCTGTGCAGTCCCACAGGACCCCATGCTCAGAAGGGCACATGTATGATTTTATGCTCTGCTGTCATACTTTTGAAGTTCTTCATTTTTTATTATTTTAATTTTTTGTGACAGAAACAGAGAGAGGGACAAATAGGAAGGGAGAGAGATGAGAAGCATCAATTCTTTGTTGTGGTACCTTAGTTGTTCATTGATTGCTTTCTCATATGTGCCTTGACCTGGGGGCTACAGCAGATGGAGTGACCCCATGCTCAAGCCAGTGACCTTGATCTCAAGCTACTGAGCCTTGCTCAAACCAGATGAGCCCATGCTCAAGCTGGCAACCTTGGGGTTTCGAATCTGGGTCCTCTGCATTCCAGTCTGACACTCTATCCACTGCACTACCGCCTGATCAGGCTTGAAGTTCTTCACTTTTAAACAAGGGTCCTCACTTTTTAAATTTGCACTCAGTTTTGAAAATAATGTAGCTAGTCCTGAACATAATCTAGTGTGGAAAGAAAATAACAATTGGAGTACAGGGACCTTGTGGAGATTTGAGGAGTTCTAAGTCCATAGAGGTTACAGTGGATTTTAGTAGGTGTTCTGTTTGTTAATAAAAGTTGCATAACTGTCCTCCATGGTATACAGTTTTAGCGTAAGACTAGGAACAGACAGAATAAAAGTTAAACACAAAGGGAGTAAGTGGTCTTGGGCTTTCCAACCAGTTTTATTCCTCACTCTCCCATGCCCCCAACCCATCTTTTGAAGTCTAGAGCTCATGAGGCAGCTAGGAGGGGTCACAGTCCTGCTAGATGGCTGTAGGTGAGTGTCCCTCATGAGGTGGAGCAGGCTGGCAAGCTGGTCAGGTTCCTGGGATGGGGGTGCTTCTTGCCCAGGTTCTGGAGGAAGTTGTCTGGAGCTGTGAGAGTTTGGAGAGAACTGCTGCAAGCCCTTTCTCACCCCACTGGGCAGGAAGAAAAGGCCAAAGTAGACAGAGGCCTGATCCCAGCAGATGGACCGCACAGGCAGGCCTGTCTTCCCTGTCAGCTGAATTCAAGCCCTCTGCATCTTCACCTTAGATGGTTTACAAAGGGATTTTTAAATTCTTATATCATTGATGATGAATACACATAGTTTTCTACTTTTTAATCTTTATGTATAATAATCCATCCTCATAATTGCTTTCCCGAATACTCATTGGAAGTGGGGTCACTACAGAGTGGTAGCAGTAGGTACGGTGAGGTATCCAGAAAGAAAAGGGCAAATGTTTTTTAAATCCTCATCCCTGCACAGAAGGCAGAAATGTAATGGGAGAATGCAAGTGTAGTGCCTCCTGCTGGCGGTTACAGGGTTGTGTTCTGGATGAGTGGTGCCTGTCTCTGCTGTGCCACCAGCTCACAGCCCACTTTCCTTCTGAAACAGAGATTTAAAACCTCTCATCATTGTCACCTTTGATTTTTAGCTCTAGCTTAAATCTCTAAGTATGTCACTATCAGAGTTTCGTCTATAGAAACCTTTGAATGTGTGCCTCAAAGTGACCCTCTTGGTATGCTTTCTCATCTTCTCTTTCACAATGACGCTATTGGCAATAAGCCATTTTGCTTCCAGGGAAAGCAAATCTCTCACATCTGATTGTCCTTGTAGGATTATATGGTACTGTAAGTAAAATGTTCTAGAAACATTTCAGGATCATTTTTTTGTAACTGCAGAGGAGTTAAGGTCCAGTGGGCAGAACACAGGGTTGGGCTCTATAGAACTGGATTCGAATCTCAATCCTGCCACTTGATGGTCATGTGATCTTAGGCAAACATTTAACCTCCTTGGGCTTCAGTTTTCTCATCTGTAAAATGGGGATCTCTGTCCAAAATAAATGAAAAGAAAACCCTCCAGTGGGACCTAGGGGGACAATATCAGGCCCCAGTGTAGTGTCTGATGTGGCTTGCTTCTTGATTAAGGTTGGCAGAAACTAAAGAAAACATTCTTTTTATTGAGTTTGATTTGTTTCAATTAGTTATGGTGACCCCACGCAAGGACAGTGGATTCACTTGTGCGGATCCAAAACACATCTGCTCTGGGAGAACAGAGGAGGACCCTGAAGCTGAGACCATGGCCTTTGAAAGGGAAGCGGAACTTGGGCAGCCTCAGTGAGCAGGGACAATATTAGTGGACAAACGTGTGATCTTCAGTGTCTTTTTGTAATGTGAGATCACATCCGATTAATGTTTTCATAATGAGTTCTTTTCTGCCTTCTGGCCATCTTTAATGTTCTAATGTCTTTTTTTCTTTTTTTTAACATCATCAATAGCCACACCATCACAATACTACTCAGTTTAGTAATTTTGGTTTTAGAACCATGCTGAGCCATCCAAACCATGAAATGGACTTTGTAATCGGGTATTCAGGAAACTCCTTGGAAGGACATGTGCTGTTTTCAGTCTGTCTCTAAACTGAACCGACCGAGTTCATGGGACTTGGGGACATGCTCTCTGTTCATATGGTGTTTGCTGTGGGGTGGTGGTGGATTCAGCCTCCTCTGTGGACAGTTTGGCTTTGAAGAGCTGGGTTTGGGTGTTAGGGTTTTGTAATTGGGACAAGTTATATAATTTCTCTGGGCCTCCGTTTTCCACTGTTTGGGGATAAGGATGGGTTTTGACACCTACCTTCATAAGGCCGCGTGAGCAGTAAGAGAGAAACTACGTAGAGCGCAGAGCTGACAGGATGAAGAGCCATACATGTTGGCTGCCGCTGTTTCTGATATGCTTATGCAGCAATACCTACTCTTCTGCTTCTACCCTGAATATTGGTGTGCAGGGTCCTGGGACACAGCTACACTGAGCGGGGTTGTTTGGAGCAGGTCTGGATTTGTGTGGGACCTGCCAGCTGCCCTCCAGTGCATCTGTGCCCTCCTTGTAAGTTTTCTTTAGACTGATGCCATCGATAATGACAAAACCTGGGAAGCAGTGGTTTTTTTTCTTTTCTTTTTTTATTCCCTGTCAGTCAGCAGTGCTGAGTGATTCAAGAGTGGGTGGTCCTTCATCCTCCCACTTCCAGAAAGTTCTTTTAAAGATTGCTTGGGGGTGGAGGGGAAGACTTTTCTTTTAACACAAATGATGTATTTTGACAAAAATATATCACCGTGGTGAGTTTATGCTAAAGGGGAAATGCTTGCTATTACCAGCAGTGCTTAGTTTTCCTTCGGCAAAAAAGGCATTGACACTTAAGTTTTCCATGTGACATGTGGTGACAAATTTGACTGAGATGGGGCTAGCGTCATAGGCACATGAATCTTTGGTAAAACATGAAAACAACACCAATGCCCAAACAGTCTCTTTGGGTGTTTAAAAATCAGGGACCTAACAGAGGACACACTGCCACCACTGTGGGGTGTTGGGCCAGTGAATTTTCTCTTAGTGTGCTTTATCCCCAGGAAGGTGAGGAATGAGCACGAGAGACAGAGGCTGCCTTAGCTCCCCACATGCTTCCCCCACACCCAGCATCTGTGTGTGTGTGCACCAGGCTGCTTATGGTTTGTTTTCTGGGAACCTCCAGGTGACTCAGGTGGGAGTGGAGGTGTGACAGGTGCACACCGATGTCTGCAGCTGGTGTGTGGACAAGCGACCTTTGACTGGGCAGGTGTAATAGAGCCGGCAGAGCTGCTTACCATAACCTCAGAGAGAGTTCAGAAATGTAGAAGACTCATGAAGGAGGGGAGGACTTGGAGAATTATGGGCAGTGAAATAGTGTTAGTTGTAGCCCTGTTGGACTACCCTCCAGACGTCCGTCCTTCCTCCTGTGACTGTGATGTGAGGTGTTCGTGATGATTGTTAACATTTATTCAGCACATAACTGTGGCAGGCTTTGTGCTAAATGATTCACATTCAGTCTCTACAGCAACCCTCTGAGGAAGGAGCTATTATTTTTGAACCCATTTTTCAGATGAAGGCATGAGGCTTCAGGGGTGAAGTGACACTTCCTGGTCATGGGGTAGGTTGGGAAGGCTGGTTTCAAGCCAGGTGGTAGGACTTTGCATCGCTTGAATCAGCGTCTCTGGCCGTGACTGTGGCTATGGATGAGTGAGGCTGCCTGGTAGGAGTCATGCTCCCCAGTTGCACAGGGGGAGAAAGCAGCCAGGAGGCTATTTGCTCACCTTGCAAATTGTATATTGTGGCCAGCAGCTTTTCCAGGGTTAAGTTTTTTGAAATTAACTAGAGTTTCTCCTCTGTCCTGATGGTGACATTATAACATAATGATAATAAGCATTCGAACCCTAGTTGCTAGGCACTGTTGTAAGAAATTTTCAAACGTCATCTCATTTGGTCTTCATAATAGCCCGATTAGACAGGTATGATGATTATTTCCATTTCCTGGTGAGGAAATGGAGTCACTTACCAGAGGTCTTGGGACCAGTGGGTGACCATTTAACCTGGACAGCCTGGTCTGTGCTCAGTTGGGAGGGACCCCTGACCTGGAAGACTTTGTTGTAGGAAGAATTTCTCCATCAGGGCTGATTTAGGGTCTGTTGCTGGGAACATCAGCTCTATGGCCTGAGAGACCAGGGTTCAAATTTGGAATCCCCCACTTTCACATTATGTGGCCACAGGCAAGTCATTGCTTTTCTGTGCCTTGGCTTCCTCTTATGTGAGATGCGAGAAGAGTACCTCACTGGAATCTTGGGAGCTCAGTGTCTGAGCCATAGTCAGCTCACAAAACATGGGAAACCATCATTGAATTCACATTGAGAAGTAGGGACGTGATGGTGGAACTGTTTCCCAATTGCCAAAGTCAGAAACTCATACCAGTTTTCTCTCCTGTCTCTTCTGTGTCCCCACCTTTCCAGCCTTTTGTCTGGAATATTCCTTCTGGCTGTCCCTCCCTCTCCACTTGATTACCACATGGATGAGGCCTTCAGCACTTGCATCTCCTGTGAAAAGACTGCCTCCTGTGCGGCCTGCCTGTCTATGGCTGTTTCCTCTGACTCATTTTCCACATGGCCAGCAGGTTACTCTGCCAGCAAAGCACATCTTGGTCACTTTGCTAAAGTCCTGAATGGTACCCAGTCACTCATAGCTACCTTTTTTTGAACCGTTAGAGCAGAGGTCGAGAATCTCTGGCTCGCAAGCCAGTTGTGGCTCTTTTGATGGCTGTATCTGGCTCGCAGACAAATCTTTAATAAAAAAAATAACATTAAAAATATAAAACATTCTCATGTATTACAATCCATTTGGTTCCTACCGCTCATGTTCATGGTGCGGGTGGCTGCAGCCAGTCACAGCTGTCCTCCGGGACAACACTGAATTTTTATTGGATAATGAGTAATGTACATGGGTCATTGTGAGGTCAGGAAGTAAACTTCCATCCTTTTAATCAAGTAGTCAGCTAGCTAATTGCAAAAACCTTTTTTTTTTTTTTTTTTTTTTTTTTTTATACAGGGACAGAGAGAGAGTCAGAGAGAGGGATAGAGAGGGACAGACAGAAATGGAGAGAGGTGAGAAGCATCAATCATTAGTTTTTCGTTGTCGTCGCAACACATTAGTTGTTCATTGATTGCTTTCTCACATGTGCCTTGACTGTGGGTCTTCAGCAAACCGAGCAACCCCTTGCTGGAGCCAGTGACCTTGGGTCCAAGCTAGTGAACTTTTGCTCAAACCAGATGGGCCTGCGCTCAAGCTGGCGAGCTCAGGGTCTCGAACCTGGGTCTTCCGCATCCCAGTCTGATGCTCTATCCACTGCGCCACCGCCTGGTCAGGCTGTAGAAACCCTTTTGATGAAGAAGATGGCTAAAAGAAAAAAAGAGGAATATCGTACTTTTCATCAGGAATGGACAGAGGAATTCGCCTTTGTGGAGAGAGCAGATTCTGCAGTGTGTCTAATATGCAATGATAAAATCGCATTGATGAAACAGTCAAATATAAAGCGGCACTTCAACACATGCCATAATACATTTGCATCAAAATATCAGTGGGGGACAACAGGAAGAAAGCATGTCAAGAGCTACTGTGCAGAATGCAAGCTAGTCAGCAGCAACTCCGTGTTTGAACCCAACAAGGTGACTGGAATTCGGCTAGCTTTGCTGGTGCTTTGGCAATTATGAGAAACAGAAAGCCATTCACAGATGGGGAGTATGCCAAAACATTCATGCTTGACGTTGCCAATGAACTTTTTGACGACTTTTTGGATAAAGACAAGATAATCAAATGAATAAAAGACATGCCTCTGTCGGCAAGAACTATTCACGATCGTACTATCATGATGGCAAATCAAATTGAGGCAACACAAGTGAAGGACATAAATGCAGCACCATTATTTTCTCTTGCTTTGGATGAGTCAACAGACGTAATCCATTTATCCCAGTACAGTGTGATTGCAAGGTATGCTGTCGGTGACACACTACATGAGGAAAGTCTTGCTGTTTTTCCTATCAAAGAGACAAGAGAGGAGGATTTATTCAAGTCTTTCACTGAGTTCACTAAAGAAAAAATCTACCGATGGATAAACTTATTTCAGTGTTTACTGATTGTGCTCCGTGCATGATGGGGAAAAACAGAGGATTTGTAGTGCTTCTTCGTGAACATGAAAAGAAACCCATCCTAAGTTTTCACTGCATCCTACATCAGGAGGCACTTTGTTCTCAGATGTGTGGTGAGCAGCTTGGTGAGGTGATGTCGCTGATCATTCTGGTGGTCAACTTTATTGTTGCCCAAGCTTTAAATGATCGCCAGTTTAAAACACTGCTGGATTAAGTTGGGAATAATTATTCTGGTCTGCTTCTGCACAGCAATGTGCGTTGGTTGTCAAGAGGGAAGGTGCTCAGCTGTTTCACGGCTTGTCTGAGTGTAATTCGGACTTTTCTTGAAATGAAAAACATCGAACATCCTGAGTTAGCTAACACGGAGTCACTCCTAAAGTTTTACTATCCTGTGGACATGACTGAACATCTGAACCAGCTCAATGTGAAAATGTAATGCATTGGAAAGTCTTATCCCTTCAACAAGCAGCGTTTGCATTTGAAAATAAGCTGGAACTCTTCATCTTCAACATTGAAACAGGTCGTTTACTACACTTTGAAGACTGGGAGAGTTTAAAGATGCATGCACAGCAAGTGACCCTGCTCACCATCTTGATCTCCAGCAGCTAGCAGGCTTCACATCTAATCTCCTGCAGTCATTCAAAGCATGCTTTGGAAAATTTTGTGAGTGCACTCGTCTTTTTAAGTTCATCACCCATCCACACAAGTGTGCAGTGGACAGCACAGACCTGAGTTACACCCCCGGTGTCTCCTTCAGAGATTTTGAGCTATAAGCTGCTGACCTGAAGGCCTCAGACATGTGGGTGAATAAGTTCAAGGCACTGAATGAAGATTTGGAAAGACTTGCATGACAGCAAGCAGAGTTGGTGAGCTAACACAAGTGGGGAGAAGTGAAAAAACTTCAACCCGCGGACCAACTGATTGTCAAAAGCTGGAACGCGCTTCCGTCACATACCACACACTGCAGCGTGTGAGTATTGCTGTACTGACAATGTTTGGCTCTATGTATGCATGTGAGCAGTCTTTCTCACATCTAAAGAATGTTAAGACCAACCTACGATCACGTTTAATAGATGGAAGTCTCAACACCTGCATGAAGCTTAACCTCATCGCGTATCAACCATACCACAAAGCCATCAGCAAAACCATGCAGCAACAGAAGTTGCATTAATGGGAAGAAGTAATTTATTCATCATTGGCTAGCAACAACATAAAAAATGTTTTTAAAAACAATTTAGAGACTTATTATACTTTATAAGTGTTGGTCTTACATAAAATGTACACATTTACTTGTATTTAGTGTTAAACATATTGTATGGCTCTCATGGAATTACATTTTAAAATATGTGGCGTTCATGGCTCTCTCAGTCAAAAAAGTTCCCGACCCCTGTGTTAGAAGGTATTAGAATCATTTGGGGAAGTTGCCTAATATGCACATTCTGGGGTTCCACACCCAGAGATTTAGTCCCAGGTCTGGACTAGGCCCATGAATTTGCTACCTGGCCATTGTCAGGTGAGTCTGATGTATGAGATCTGGGTTGAAACCCTGACCCATGAGGCTCTAGTCCAGGTTCCTAAACATGCCAACTCAGCCTGACTTATTTCTGACTCTGTGTCTTTGTTAAGCCACCTACCCCTCTGCCCTCTGCCCCTCTCCCCCCTTTCACCTGGCTTTGAGGTTTAATATTTAAATAGACTGACACGAAGATTTAATGACAGAGTTAATCATCATAATATCTAGAATTCATCGAAGCCTTATTATATGCTGCTTATCAAGTATTAACCTATTTATTCCTGATAGCCCCAAGCGGTCAAAACAGTTTGGGTCTCCATTTTTATAGATATAGAAGATGAGGTGTTGGGAGGTGGATTTGCTTGCCCCAGGGAGGAGTCTAGGTAGGCCGGTTCTTGGTGGAATGGTTCGGGCATGTCTCTCAGACCTTTGCAGCACTGGCTTGGGTTGTTACAATGTCACAATGATTGGATGGTATTGTTGGCATTCAGAGTGCAGAGCTCAGGGATGATGGACATCCTGAAGCGTGTAAGTCCCGCACCCTCATGCACAGCAGATAATTCTGCTGGACATTCATTTGTGCAGGTGAAAAACCTGACCATAATGATTTGAACCTAGAATCTAAGTTAAAAACACTTTTTTTTACTTCATGTTTTAATAAACAATGAATTTTTTTAGACCATTGGTACCATAAATCATCAAGAGTTGTTCATTGCTTTGGAGGAGTCACATCATTGAGGTCAACATTAACAGCCACTGAGACTTGTATTCACAGGGATGCAAAGTACGACATCAGGAATATACTCAGTGATATTGCAAGTACTATACATGGTGGCAGATGGGTACTAGACTTATTGGGGCGATCACTTCATAAGGTATATAAATGTTTAATCACTATGTTGTGCACCTGAAACTAACATAATATTGTATGTCAACTATAATTGAAAAATAAGAGGACATACCTGTGTCCGCTGGCTTTGGCAACTCTTCAACTTTTTGTGATTCTGCACAGAGGTCCATGCATCCGGCTGTTTATGTTTTTTAGTGTAGTTGTGCCTCAGTGTTTACCTACTGAAATATTTATTATTTTATTATAAACCCATTGTCTTTGATTCTCTTTCATATTATAGGCCAGGCATGCTACTGATTTTTTTTTTTATGTTATAGATATTATCTGAGTTTCATTTCAGGGTCGTAAAGGAGACATCAAACGGCTATTGAAAAAGGAGGTGTTTGGTCTCATCAGATTAAAGTCTACTTCTTTAGAAGTCAGGCTTCATAAGAGGTGGGGACGGCTGTGAGTTCTTAGGAGGGGTATCTCGTGGCTGGATCCTCACAGGAAAGTTGTTAAAATAGAGCTTGAGTCTGGAAAGTCTTTGCTAGACCTCGGCTTGCCTCCTGCCCACATATCACAGCCCTCCCATTTCCCTTTGAGATGTTAATTTGTTGCTATGAAAATTATCTTGTCACTGACAAACAGAATCTGGGAGAATCAGCTCTTCTTGTAAAGTGGTTCCTATGGTATTTGCAGGGCTTTGTCAGTCTACAAGTTATGAATATTTATGTCTCAGGAAAAAAATTTCCTCATTTAAATTGCATTTTCGGTAATGTCCCACTTAATTTCACATGGAAAATGATGACATTTCCAGCCTTTGTCTAGGTGAATGTCTTCAGAGATGGTAATTTTTGCTCATAGGCCAAAGGGTCACTGGGATTTACTGAATTCCAAACACAGAGGCCGTCCCGCCGCTGCAGTTACTTCTATATAAAATAACGCATGTGCCCAATATATTATCGACTGAACGTTAAGTGCCAGACGTGATTATGGTAAATTAGACCTTTTGCATTATTTATGAGATCCAGTGTAAAACGTGTCTCATTTCCCCCCACTAATGTTTGTATAAAAGCCATTGTAGGACTTGTTAATAAACAATTCTAAAATTTATCCTACAAAGGATTATGTTTTAAGGTCTGTTCTAGCCCTGATTTCCTCATCTCCAACCACAAATTCTCCAGGCAGAATAGTGGATCTGTTAAAAATGTTATTGGTCATGTGTTGAGTGGCTTGAGTCAAGTCCTGGAGAACTGGATCTTGGGGATGTCAGGAACTGTCTTCATTTTGGCCCCAGTCGGCTGGTCCCAGCCATGGTTATTTGAGCATCTGTAGAAAGGTGTTGATATCAAGAGCATGTCCTCTTTCCTGGTCACTTTCCAGGAAAGTGTGCAGTACCTGACTCCAGTGTGGATCCACCTTCATCATTTTTTCTATATCAAAACTTATCAGAAGGGTTTTGTCCTGGTACCATTCCTCCTCTGTTTTTATACTGATCTCTTGAGAGATGCAAGGAGAATGAACTCACAAATAAACTTTCTTTCTTGAGTTGTGGGTGCTGATTTTTTTTTGTGGCAAGTCATTATAACATCTTACACTTGTTTAGAATCAGTGTCAGAACTGCTTCTATGTATGAGCTTCTATCTTTGATCTGTAGGCTGCTGTCCTGCAAATGGATACAGGTCATGGGGGGAGCTGGCTGAACAGGAGTGGGTCACTGAGTCCATCCTTTCCATAGTCACACCTCCATTTCTGCACATTCTTTTTTATTTTTTTTAAGTGAGAGGAGGAGAGATAGAGAGACAGACTCCCACATGTTCCCCAATGTGTATCCACCAGGCAACCCTTTCTGGGGCTGATGCTTGAGTACCAAGCTATATTTAGCACCTGAGGCTGACACTCAGACCAGCAGAGCTATCTTCAGTGCCCAGGACCACACTGGAACCAATTGAACCACTGGCTGTAGAAAGGGAAGAGGGAGAGGTAAGGGAAGAAAAGCAGATGCTTGCTTCTTATGTGTGCCCAGACTGGGGATCAAACCTGGGAAGTCCACATGCTTGGCTGATATTCTATCCATTGGGCTAACCGGCCAGGGCAATTTCTGCACATTCTTTGATGGGCCATTATTACTCCTGCCCCATTTCCATTATATCTCCAACCCAAAATTATAAGTTTCTATCTTTGGGTGTTAGAGATTCACTTAGGAACTGCTTTCTCTGAGCTGAGAAATCTTGGGCTCAGGGTTGGATTAGTAAAGTGCTATTGATGTGTCTTTGGATACACTCATAATGAAAGTCAGAACAGCATGTGTGAAGTTGCAGGGAAAGATAGATCTGGGAAGCTAATTGATGCCTTTTTTTTTATATCAGATTTTTCTTTTTTAACCTAAAAGAGCTTAAAGGCTGGTTCTGTTCTTTATCTGTGCATAACAAGGAAGGCGGTGAATCACTACCTGTGTGTCTTTGTAATGCCTAAAAGAAGCCCCCTCTTAACTGGCTCCTTGTGGCTCTACCAGTTCGACCACAAGAGGTCTGACACATTGAACCCACCTGAAAGGCCTGACTCTTATTTGCTGGCTTAGCCTTTTCAAGGGTATTATAATATGTCTTGAACCCTCTTCATGTGAACCAACAAGGGCCAGCAGCCTGGCGTGAAGGCCAGAGCCTCAGGCTTTCTGTGGCTCAGGTATTTCTGTTCCCCAGCTGGAGGCTGCTGGTCAGGCTACTTCAGTGGAGTGTTTGATGGGCTGGCCACTTTGTGGGGTTCTGTTTGCTAATATATATGCATATATTTATACAGTTTCTTCACTTTTTATGCTTCAGTTCCAGTACATTTGGACAATGAAATTAAATTGGCCCATTTCTAACACATTAAGTGGTTTATCTTTCTGCTCTGGCACTGAGCCTCACATGGAATTATTTCAAAGGACGGCTCAGCTGGGAGCACAGTGGAATTCAAGGATTGGGCTTTGTCATTTTGAGGTGTGGTTCTGCATGTCCAGCCTGGTTGGTGATGGGCTCCCTGGACTAGGCTGGTGGCATCATCCTTAGCCCAAGGCTTTGTGAGGCCTCCCCACAGTGTGCGAGTCTGGCTGGTGTAGGTCACTCACCAGAGCTTTATTCTGTGGCTGACTTCTCCGTGCTGAGGGATGGCTGCTGCCCCGAGCTCCTCAGTGCTTGGCTCCTCCTCCCTGCTGTGGGATGGGCGCCTTTATGAAATGATTCCATCTCTCTTCTTCCTGGCCCTGTGCTTCCTGTGTTCCCCCTTTCTCATTTTTAAGCCCTTATTTCTGATCTCTTTTTATTTCCCTTCTTCAATTCTCCTTGACCCCCCTGCTTTTTAGGCTAAGAATTATATTTTCTATCTGGTATACATTAAAAAAATCTTTTAAATTACAGGCATCTTTAAACATATACAAAACAGAATAATGAAATCATCCAAATTCTACACTTATCAACTCTTGGCCATATCTGGTTTCATCTGTGCTCCCAGTGTTCCCCTCCCCTGCCCCCTGGATTATTTGAAGTAGTTCTCACATGTCATGTCTTATCTCTCAGTATTCAGTGTGCATCTCTGATGGAGAGGGGCTCTTTCTTGCTCCCTCTCTTTTTTAGATGAAAGAAGAGCATCATAGAAATTTGGTTTGTCAGAGGCCAATAATGGTCATTAAAAGCCTCATTTCTTAAAGTACAGTATACAAAGTAATTGAGGTGGCATGCAGTAGTTAAAATTTTATTTTATGTTTGTTTTTCTGAATCTACTCTACTTTATGGCAAGTGATACTGCTATTACCTTCATGATACTAATGTTAATAAAGAAAGTGAATTGATTTAAAAATAAAAGTATTAGGTAAATAATAGTAGAGGACAAGGGTTAGAAATTGATCTGAGAGTCAAATTTGGCCCACTGCCTGCTTTTTTGTAAATAAAGGCTTTTTAAAAATTTGTTTGTTTGGGTTTTTAAATTTATTTGCTTGTATGTTTTTAAGTGAGAGGAGGGAGATAGTGAGATAGACTTTCACATGAGCCCTGACCAGGATCCACCCTGCAAACGTCTGGGGCCCGTGCTCTAGTAATAGGCCATCCTTAGCACCCAAGGCTAACGCTCTGAGCAAGCTATCTTCAGCACCTGGGGCCATGCTCAACAACTGAGCCACTGGCTGAGGGAGGGGAAGAGGAAGAAAAGGGGGAGAAGGAACGGGAGAGAAGCAGGTGGTCGCTTCTCCTGTGTGCTCTGACTGGGAATCGAACCGAGGATACCCATATGCCAGGCCTACTCTCTACCCATTGAGCCACCAGCCAGGGCCATAAATAACATTTTATTGGAATACAGTCTTTCTCATTTGTTTATGGATTGTTTATGGCTGCTTTCATGCACGAATGACAGAATTGTGTAATTGTGACAGAGATTGTCTGGCCTATGAAGTTGAAAACAAATACTCTCTTGCCCTTTAAAGGGAAATGTTTGCTGATCCATGGTCTAGGAAATGTGTGGATGGAGTATATATCATGCCCTTGGCACATGAATGGCCGAAGTTTAGAAAATGCCAGTCAGAGCCAACCCCTTACTCTGTAGTTGATGTAGTTACGAGCCAGGGAGGGAAGGTTTGCTCTGGGTCACACAGCTTGGGGATGGGAGTTCATCCTGCAGCCCTGTTCTCCCCGTTCCCATACATGGGCTTTTCTCACCCTAAGGCACTGCTTCAGGCCTTGTGTTAATACTATGTCTCTAAGCATTTCAGATTGGGTCTTGGCCTTACATTGGGCAGTTGTTCATTCCAGAGCAGAAATAATTTCTAGTTTTCAGTAATTTAGAACAAAATTCTTTGTATTAAGTTTCTGTAGCCCCTCAAATTATTATACCAACGGGGAGAAAAGTAATTTCAAAGACATAAGAACTGTATTTGTGAAGTTGAATAATTTACCACCAATAAAATACACGGAGGGTGCTCTGCTGATTTTACTCTGAGGTATCAATTTCATCTCTAGCTTTTGTAGATATCCAGCTGGGAGGAAAGCATCAAGATAAAATGTAAAAGCTCTCTAGCGTGTGCTTGTGGTTTTCTTATTTCAGTATCTGTTTCTGCCACAAATATCAGAGAAGCAGCAACGTTACAGGGAGAACTATTGTAGGGTCCTTATGTCATTTGATTGCTTAGGGTTGAATAGCCATGAGATTATATTGACCCACAGACTTTTCTTATGTTTCCCCACTTTCCTATATTTTAGGCAAGTGCTTAAGAAAATAAGATTTCTATTGGTTGAGATTTTAAGATATATAGATTTTGTTAAGTGAGAGGAGGGTAGATAGACTTCCGCATGTGCCCCGACGGGATCCACCTGGCAAGCCGTCTGGGGATAATGCTTGAACCAATCGAGCCACTGGCTGTGAGATGGGAGAAGAGAGAGAAGGGGGAGAGGGAGGGAAAGAGAAGCAGATGGTCACTCCTTATCTATACCCTGACTGGGGATCGAACCTGGGAAGTCCACACACCAGCTGATGCTCTATTCTCTGAGCCAACCAGCCATGGCTGAGATTTTTTTAGATTTTGAGGTGGAAATGTTGTTCTTGTCTTATAATTCAAAATTATTATTATGTTACACAGTAAAGGCAGGTTGCTAAAATGCTTCTGTAGATTACTTAGAATTGGGCTGACTTTATAGCCATTGGGCCACACATAGCTGTTGATTACTTGAAATTTGGCTTGTATCAATTGAGATGCCATGTTAATGTGAAATAGACATTGGATTTTGAAAACAAAGTACAAGAAAAAGAATGTAAAATATTATCATAATTGAAAAATATTGGTTACATGTTTAAATGATAGTATTTTGGAATAAACAAAATCTGTTATTGAAATTAATTTTATCTGTTTCTGTTTAATTTTTAGTGTAGCTACCAAAAAAATTAAATTACATGTGTAATTATCATATATTTATTTTGGAAAGCACTGAATAGTAAGATGAGGATAATTAAAGAAATTTGAACAACTAGAGTAATGATAGGGAAGCTTGAGTTACTTGATACTGAAAACTGTTGTTATAATGTTTGAAGCTATAGTAACAAAAGGAGTGAGCATTGGCTCGAGAATCACAGATTGATGTAATGAAACATCTGGCCTAGAAATCAACTCTGGCTTTTTGTTCAGTGATCTAAAGGTGGCCCCAAATCACTAGGTTGATGGAAGATTGTTTAATAAACAATCTACAAGTGGTTAACTATTTTGTGAAAGATTAAGGTTTGAACCTGTTATCCTAAAATTTTTAGATAAAAAAATAAATATAAGAAATTAAATGATTAAAGAGAACTAGAACATTATCTAGTCAAATGGGTATTTGATCTTAGAATACAATCAATAGAAAAAAAGTTATAAAGATATGAAAACAGGAAACTCTTATCAGCTTTTCCTGACTCCCTGAAGATACAAGGCTCAGAAGACCACATTTAATGGACATCAGAACTCTATAAATATATCTGGCTGTATCCCTGCTAGTCTTCTGTTCATTAATAGGCTTGTTAGATTTAACAAAAATATGGGATACCCAGTTAAATTTAAATTTTAGAGAAACAACAAATAATTTTTTTTCTTTTTTTTTATTTTATTCCTTTTAGAGTGGAGAGAGAGAGAGAGAGAAAGGGGGGAGGAGCTGGAAGCGTCAACTCCTATATGTGCCTTGACCAGACAGTGCAGGGTTTTGAACAGGCAACCTCAGTGTTCCCAGGTCGATGCTTTATCCACTGCGCCACCACAGGTCAGGCTACAACAAATAATTTTTATTATAAGCATGTCCCACAGAATATTTGGGACTACTTTTACTAAAAATAATGTTGTTTATCTGAAATTCACATTTATTCGGACATTCTGTGTTTTATTTGTCAGCAGTAAGCATGCAATGATAACCCCCAGTATGCAGGAGATGGAAGGGGTCAGTAGTAACATGTCTGGATATGGTGGGTAAGGGACCTGGGGCTCAACTGCCCTGCAGATAGACTTCCAGCCAGTTGCTCCCTTTGAGCCCTGGACCTCATCTCTGGCTCCTGGAATATGGGGCACCTCTGTATCCTAAGCTTGTCTGGGCTTCTGCAGGATCACCTGGCCCCTCATGTGTAGGCAGTTAACAGAGTGAAGGAATACAGCCCTAAGTCCCAGATACCATGCCTTCTTCAGCCATTCTAAAATGCATGACTCTTATTGGCTGTAGTCCCCTCCCATCCCTTATCCTGGAAGTTTATATACCTACTTTATTCCTTCACTGTCTCTTAATGTGTTCAAAAAGAGGAGAAAAGTACATGTGGTCTATTTTATGATGAATAGAAAGGCAACCTTAATCAGAACACATATTTTTAATTATCCAATTAATACATGGATTTAGGCCTGACCTGTGGTGGCACAGTGGATCAAGCGTCGACCTGGAATGCTGAGGTCACTGGTTCAAATCCCTGGGCTTTCCCGGTCAAGGCTCATATGGGAGTTCATGCTTCCTGCTCCTCCCCCCTTCTTTTCTCTCTCTCTACCCCTCTCTCTGTCTCTCTTCTCTAAAATGAATAAATAAATAGAAATAATTTTAAAAAATACATGGATACATTTTTGTTGAAAGAAATATATATACAAAACAAAGAGTTCTGTTTATTTCTCAGTTTCAGGAAGAGAACCCTAAACTGCTCTCCAAGGGGTCTCTGTTGGGAAAGGAAACTATACGGTCAAGTTAGGCCTAGAGGAAGCTGAGTGTTAAGTGCAGAGCTCACCAGGTAGGAGGAGGTAGGAAGATTATTTATGGTCAGTGTTTACATCATTGACTGGTTTTTCTTTTTTTCTTTTTTTTTTAGTGAAAGACACAGAGACAGACAGAGACAGAGAGAGAGATTGATAGGGACAGAGAGACAGGAAGGGAGAAGGATGAGTAGCATTAATTCTTCGTGTAGTACCTCAGTTGTTCATTGATTATTTTCTTATATGTGCCTTGACCAGGGGACTACAGCTGAGACAGTGACCTCTTGCTCAAGCCAGTGACCTTGGGCTTAAGCCAGTGACCTTGGGCTCAAGCCAGCAACCATGGAGTCATATCTGTGATCCCTTGCTCAAGCCAGTGACCCCATGCTCAAGCTGGTGAGCCTGCACTCAAGCCGGATATGTTGGGGTTTTGAACCTGGGTCTTCTGTGTCCCAGGCCGATGCTCTATCCACTGCACCACCACCTGGTCAAGCATCATCATTGACTGTTTGAAAAGTTATGGTAGCTCTTTTGCGAAGATAGAAGGAAGGAAATCAGGAGATTGTGATGAGGGCCAAATCTTAGTTGATTCATATTGTCTATAATAATATGCCTGTGTTGCTATTTCTTGATATTTAGCAACACGGAGGCAGATGCCAAAGTAAGGAGCTAAAAGAGTGGAAAGGGGTTGCCTCTGGGTCTGGAATGGGGCAGAGTGTAGGATAGGGCACAGAAAGGGAGGTAAGGATTGGGGCAGAGGATGTCTTCTTTTGTTTAACAGTCAACATTGGACTCCTCTCATCTGGAGGCTCCACTGCTCCCTAGGGACTGCTAGAGCGCCTGGCAGACTCACTCTGCCAGCAAGCCGTGGACAGTGACTAGACACAGGGCAGAAAAGCATGTTTTAGGGGCCAGGCCAGAACAAGATGCATATGTTCTCTGTTCCCAGAATCTGGTCATATGCCCCAACTTCACTGCATGGGAGGCTGGGAAATGTAGTCTTTTTGAGTGTCCCGGAATAAGAATGGGTTTAGGTGAGCTTCTAGTCCAGTGATTCTCAAACTTGTTGAAGTCAGGGCACATTTAAAATCCTACAAATAATTGTAGGCACACTATATACAAATTTCTGAGAAATATGTTATAATAATTAAGTCAAATATTAAAGAAAAAAATATAAAGTCCAAGTGTGCTTTTATGGTAATTAAATGAAATAAATATGACAGTTAAATTTATTCTGACATTAAAAAACATTTTTATGTTACATTTTTTGAGTTATGCTTTTTAGAATTCATAAAAAAGGGGTTAAAAAATAAAAAACTGACAAAAAGGTTATCTCTTTATATATATAGATATATTCTTAGTAAGATTTAGCAAATTTGGCAGGTCCCGGTGCAAATGTGTTAAGTTTTTTCATTCTTGTGTTTATGAGAAACATGAGCCTGATGTGTCCTAGCAATTTCTTCAATGTTTGGGCATATATTTGAAAGGCAGACGCTCATTTCCTCCTCAATACATTGAAGAATTCCTCTCCTTTTACTCTGAATTGTGTTGAGTGCAGAAAACTGCCACCATACATATCATCTTAACTTTACACCAAAGGATAGAAGAAACTTGCCTCCAGTCTTTTGGGGGTACATGGGGGTAGTGTAAACAATCCAGCATCACAGCTTAACAGCCTTTTGCAACCTAATCAGGCAAGTGCGGTGGGGGGTTGGGCAGACTGTCAGCTTACAGCCAATTCCCCACACCTCTGTACACAAAAATCTAAACTCCAAAAACCCTGTTGGTTTATTGGTCCCTTACAGGCACATATTTCTCTAGAATACGGTAGGGCGCACCTGGAAATCTTCTAGGGCGCCCCAGTGCGCCCTGGCGCACACTTGGAGAACCACTGCTCTAGGCAGTGTTTGACACAAGCGCTATTGTGTGCTGAGCTCTCACTGTATGTCAACATATGAAACCATGTACATACACTGTCTCACTAGTTCTGGGAGATGTGTTCTAAGGTCTCTGTCTTCCTCACCAGAAAAGGGAAGCTCAGAGACACAATGCCTTCTGACAAGCTCACACAGAGAGCAAGTGGGAGTGCTGGGCTTGTCTAAGATCTGTTATCCCTGTGTCCTGTGTGGTCCTTTATTTGAATTTTACCATATTTCCTCATGTATAAGATGCTTCCATGTATAAGACTCACCTTAATTTTGGGGCTCAAAATTTGAAAAAATATGTATTACATAAAGTTATTGAACTCAAGTTTTATTCATCATAAAATTCATACAACTTCTCAACAAGCGCGAAAAACTGGAAATGCAAGTAAAAAATCTACAATCACTGTATAATATGCACCCAGTTTTTAGATTCCAAATTTTTCGAAAAAGGTTGTGTCTTATACATGGGGAAATACGAATCATTTACTTAAGGAGAAAGAGCATTGTGAGAAAAGTTATGACCGTGTTTAAAATCTCTCTTGGATACATTTTTAGCTTCTTTTTCATACCATGTCTCAAGTTTGAAGCACTGTATTTCTCTCCCTTGCACAAACCCACTGCTAACCTTCCTGAATGAATGGAAGTTGGTGTAAGATCCCTGGTGGCAGTCTTCCAGGCCAGCAGAGAGGAGAGACTTGCATTTGTCTGAGTTACCTTGGGAATGACAGACCAGGTCCTGTGCACCGTCGCACCATATCACATGGAGAGTGGGCCGTGGAGCATGGTCACTTGTGAGGGGAGTCCTGATGCCATGAGAGGAAATTGACAAATCACATCTCTTCGTAACTTCATCCGAGAACCATGAGGTGGAGCTGCTTGATGGAAAACATTTTCACAGAGTACTTTAGATTACCTTCGCCAGGTGCGTCTGTCCTCACGACACATATCCATTGTTAAAAGGGATTTACAACCCAGATAGCTGAATGACTGCCTAGGCGTGAATTCTGCTTCTCATGTCCTCTGTCAGTTGCGTCCAGTGAATTCATGGCCCCTTTTGAAGTGGGGTAACTGTTATTAACTCAATTTGGCAATGCATTTCCTGTGCCATTTTTTTTTCTTCTTTTTTTTCTTTTCTTTTTTCTAATTGAGAAGAGGGAAGATAGTTAGACTCCCACATGTACCCCTACAGGGATCCACCTGGCAACCCCTGTCAGGGGCCTGTGCTTGAATCAATCTAGCTAATTTTAGCATCTGAGACTGAGGCGCTCGGACCAACTCAGCCAGCCTCAGCGGCCAGGGACGAGGCTTGATCCAATTGAGCCACTGGCTGTGGAAGGGAAAGAGGGAGAGGAGAGGGAAAAGAGAGGGAGAGGGGGTGGGGAGGAGAAGCAGATGATTGTTTCTGCTGTGTTCCCTGGCTGGAAATTGAACCCAGGACTTCCATACGCCCAGGTCGGTGCTCTATCCACTGAGAAAACTGGCCAGGGCCTCTGCCATTTTCTAAAAAGTCTGAGTAGTGTGTGTGTTCTCAGACTCTTAGACTCTAACTTCTTTACATGGTCATTGATGTTTACCAACTTCCTTTTAAGATGTTGGCATTCCTCAGGGTTCTTCTAGGGAGAACTGGGCCCCTAACAAGCTTACTAACTGGCTTGGGAAGGACCTTGTTGTATGGGAGGCACTGGTCTCTAAGTGACCTCTCTTTTGGCTCTGGATAGCTTGCAGTCCTGGTCAGGGACTTGGCCGGCAGCCCTACCTCCCCTCACCCCACTTTCACCAAGTAGGAAATATCTGGTCCTAGACTCTGCATGTCCTTGCTGGTGCCAGACCTCTGTGACTCACCCGTGTCAGCTCTTGGTGATGAGTGGCAATTGGGGCCCTCCAGTGTGTTTATTTTTTTGTTCCTTTTATTTTGAGCAGGCATTTCACTTTTGGACTATACAGGCTTCCTTTCTTGTTTTAGAACATACTGTGTGGATGGTAATAACATTTTCCTCCCCCAATTATCCCAACATATTTGGTAAATGTTTGGTTTACCATATTAAACCAAAGGATCTTATACAATTTTCACAGGATTTCAAGATATACATTGAAACAACTGGAGGCCCCCGAGGATGTAAACTTGGGAGCTGATTTTGGCTCTTAGGAAAGCCCTTGAATAAAGTCGTTTGTTCATTATGCCTCACCCTCCTGCGCCTTTAGTTGCGCCTGGTAATCTTGCTGCAGACTAAAGCACTGACTGACTGGGGGTGTGTCTCAAGAGACATGAGAGAACTTTCTACAGAACTTTTAACTAATAAAAATACAGGTCAAAAGTCATTATTTCTATACCCATTCTATACCAAGTAAGGCTAAAAGGAGTTCACCCATTTAATTACATTTTCAGTGTTCTGTTCCAATATATGCTCCTTTAAAACTTTATTAAAGAAAGTGTAATGTGAAAGGCTTTTAAATCTGATGAAAGAAAGACAAGAGCCTTAGTCATTTATGGTGGAATTTCTCATGCTGTCATCTCTTCCAAGAACAAAAATTTTTTAGAACCTGGATGCAGGTAGTTCTTGGGTTATATTAATGGAACATAACCTTAATAGACCCCTCCAGACATTAATCTAAAGATAGATTAGCTCTCCTCAAACATCTTTGATCTTCAAAGTTTTTATTATTTTACTGTATAAATTTTTATTATTTTACTGTATAAATTTTGCCTTCATCACTTTACCTAATGTCTAAGGATTTTGTTTTAAAAAATCATAATGCCCTTAGAAGTGAATGTTGCATGTGTATTTCTTTAGCTGTATGTGGATTTTTGATCATTGAAGTTGAGATGTATTTAGCATGTCTTTATTGAGCATCTACCTATGCAGCATGCACTGTTCTAGGTCATTAGACTCCATCAGGGAATGGAAGACAAGATCCATGCCCTGGTGGGACCTGTATTCTGGTGACTTCTGCTGAGGAGAGGGCAGATAATAAAGATAGGGATAAGAAATAAGAAAGACACAAACATTTCTAACAGGTGATAAGTAATATGGAAACAAAAAGTGGAGAGGTAAGGAAAATTAGGAGAATCTGGGGATGTAGGGGTAGTGAGGATAGGAATAGACTAGTCCCGAGGTGGCGCCTAGGAGCCAGCTAGTCAGCCCTTGACTTCCATCATATAAAGTTAGGATGTTGAGAATGACTTCTCAGTTTTTTGAATAAAGAGATATCATTTAAATAATTTTTCTGTAAGCTTAACAGCTATTGTTTCTTAGGTAATAAGACAGTCTAGTTTATTTCTTTTCAGCAACATTAACAAACATCGTTTTAAACTTTACACAATATGCAAAAATGTATCTCATGATGTCAGATAGCTCCTATTGACTTAAGAAGGATTTGTGTTTTCAATCTGGGGTTATGTCAATTTGGTCAGGACATTGGATTTCTGTAGACCCGGTTTCTTCATCGGTCACGTGGACATTGGGTGTTGCAAGAGCAAGCGAGGTAATAGATGTGAAAAGACAGTGAAATGCAGCTCATCATGTCCTAGAGAGAGGTTCTGTGGTGTTTACAGTAATTCACACAGGCCTCTGGGGAGGATTTAGTAAACCTATGGGCTTCTGTCCCTGGGGAGTTCTGTTGTCCATTGTTTTCATTAAGTGTCATCCTTCCAACTCCCCCCCCCCCCGCCCCTCTCTCCCCCTGTGAAGTGTCTCCCATTCATGTTTACCCTCCTGCCTTCTAAGCTGAGGCTGTGAGTCAGGCAGAGGAGAGTGGTCGAGAACTCCATTAGTTCTTAATACTGTATAAATGACTGATAGGCTGTGTCCTGACAAGGGACACTGGATACTGATGATTTAAGAGACGGTTATGTTATAGAGCTAGATATATAATGATGGGGGAATCACTGTATATTGTTTAATGTTTAAATAGACAATATACTTGACTTAAGTATCAAAAAATATGCAAAATAGCAAAGAAAAGTTTTCGTTCCCTCTTTTTTCATTTTTCTTTTTCTCTAGTCTGCACCCCAAACAGGTAATAGCTGGTATTAGTTATTTATCCTTCTAGATATAGGTTTATGCATATATAAGTCACTACAAATATATACCCATGTTTCCTCTTATTTGTGTAAGTGATAGCACACGTATATGCTGCTGTCAGATCTGCTTTTGTCCATTTTGGAAGTCTTGTCATATGCAGACAAGTGCAGATACTATTTTGAGGGTTTTCTTTTCAGCTTCTGAGTAGGGCATTTTACAAATGGGTCATTGTAATTTTAACCACATCCCTTTGAGAGGTGTATCTTTTGTATCATGCCATCCTGAATACCTTGCACAGATATCATTTCACATAGAGCAGTGGTTCTTAACCTGGGTTCTATCGAACCCTAGGGGTTCGGAGAAACCTCTGCCGCGGAGGCCAGAATAAAGTAATACGATAATTTGTTGTGAGTTCATGCACTTTGTTGGTTTTGTTCTTTGAGCAAGGTGATGTTCATGCACGGCTCATTTTGTGCACCAGCAAAAAAACATATACCTATATCTTGAATTTTGAAAAAAAATCACATTTTATTTATCACTAAAGAAGGGTTCGGTGAATGCGCATATGAAACTGGTGGGTTCGGTACCTCAAAAATGGTTAAGAACCACTGACATAGAGGTACCTTCGCTTCAGGAGAAATCCTAGAAGTGGAAATGTAAATCCTAGAAGTGGAAGTGTAGAGATAAAGGCTGATTGTGTTGGTAATGTTGATATAGTTCACTAGATTAACCCTTAGAGGGGTTGCACCAATTTACACGACACCCCCTCAGCAGCCATGAGTGATGTATGTTTCTCCATGGTCTAGCGAGGATGATGTGGGAATGAGTGTTTGGGCTTTCCCCCACCTGATATGCAAAATGGAATTCAGCTTTTAGAAAGACAGATTTCCTGAATCCCGCTTGTACTTTCTGGACTGCAAGCTCCTCTCTATTCCACATTTTTCCAGAAGAGCCGGTTACTAGCACCTGGGAACTTACTCCTGGGAGAAACCATATTCTGCTCTCTAGTCCATGTGTTTCTTACCTTTGTATGCAAAGCTCAGACTCATTTGTTATTTTACAAACTGAAGACTTTCCTTTGACCGTCTAGGTGTTTTTAATTGCTGTCTTAGTTGATGGTGACTCGGTTCTTTAGTTTTAATTTTTTCTATCTTAGCTTTTTCACCACAGTAGATAGGCATCTATGAGTTAACACATAATTGGTGAAAGGGAACCTGTTATTTAAAGATACTTACAGATTTCTTTGTAAAAAAATATATTTATAAAATATAAATTATTTAGTCCCTGGCTGGTTGGCTCAGTGAATAGAGTGTTAGCCTGGCGTATGGATGTCCTGGGTTTGATTCCTGGTCAGGGCACATAGAAGAAGCAACTGTCTGCTTCCCCCTCCCTCTTCCTCTTCTCTCCCTCTTCCTGTCTCACAGCCAGTGGCTTGATTGGTTAGAGCATGGCCTCGGACACTGACGATAGCCCTGTTGGAGTGCATCAGCCTCAGGTGCTAAAAATAGCTTGGGTCTCAAGCATTGGCCCCAGATGGGGTTGCTGAGGATGTGGATCCTGGTTGGGGCACATGTAGGCTTCTGTTTCACTATCTCCCCTCTCCTCTCACTTATCATATATATATATATATATATATATATATATATATATATATATATATATATATACACACACACACACACATATACACATATATATATTATTTTTCTATGTCTTTTAAAAATTTAGGTTTTTAGGAGTTAGATTTTTTAACAATGGAGGATGAGGTACACAATGAAGTAAAAGCACCATTGAAACCAGATGAATTTATTTAGCTAGTATTGGGGGGAAATAATTTTACTCTACCCTTCTGGGTATTTTCCAGCTGATCTAATAATTATATCAACATGAGACAGATTACCAAGAGAAAATGACCAAATTTAATTACATATGTATATACAGGAACCCTACATACATGAGAGAGTCAGCAACAGGAAGGTGAAATGAAGTATTTATGGAATCTGAACTAAAGAATGAGGTAAGAGGCCTGAGGTTTTAGAGGGGAGAACAGTAATCGACAAGATGATAGGAAGTACAGATGTTCAGTAATTAGAAGTTCACCCTGCCCTATAGCTAGGCCATAAAAAGTCATTCCTGGTGATAACTCTTATTATGGGCAAGGCCCTAAATTTCAATTCTTAAAGATAGAGGTGAAAGTTTCTCTTGAGCCCAGAGGACCTTGACCATTGTCAGCTCAGAATCATCCACATACCACAGAGTCACATCTTGGGATGGCTCGTTCTAAACCCCTACACTAGGAGACTGTAGGGAGCATTTCAGAAATCTTGACTTCACCCACCTGTGTCTTGTGAAAGTATCCCTCCGACACTTTGGGACCTTACTTTTTAAGGTCCAAGGTATGGAAAAAAGTCCTCACCAGTAATCGTGAGATCAGGTAACTTAGATTTAAGTGTGTCTGTTTTGTAATCAGACAGGTCTGGAGGGAAGGGAGTGCTCAATCTTCGGCTCTAGGCTTCAGTTTCCTCCTCTGGGAAGTGAGGATGATGATCAGTCCTGCTCGTGGGTGTTCCAGTAGATCTAACGAGACAATGCATGATGCTGTCCATGCAGCGCCTGGCATCGGGAGGCCCTCCGGGGCTTGGTAATGCCCCTCTCTATATGTTTGCTTTGTGTTTCCATGGTTTTTCACAAATGACCTTTCATCCTTGCATATAATATGGACTCCTGCGTTGATGATCTAAGGTCAGACTATCCAGTGTCTGTTGTTCCTTGTGAAGCATCCCAATGGCCCGCATCAATGGCTGGGGAGAGGGCCCAGAGCTAACAAATGCTTCCACAAATGGCTCTTGGTCACTGAAACTGGGTCACATTGCCTTTTTTAAGGAAAATGCTCAAATCATTTACTTTCTGAAAACCTTATTTTTCACTCTTTTGAAAGGCTGTTAATGGGATAGTTTAAGTAGAAATTATAAAGCCTCTTTTTCTCAGGCCCTCTCTGGCTATATTAATTAGTATATTTCTATAACGTCAGTGCATCTATTTACCAGCATGGGTCTGGGCCATTAAAGGCACCCTTCCTGCCCCAGTCCTCAGGGAACATGGGTGATACAGGAACAATTGCTCCCTGGTGTTTCTCTGGGTCGCAGTTTGTTGTTCTTTAATGAATGCCTCCATCAGACTGCTTGTGGAAGGTGATAGAACACCCTCTCTTCTGTGGCCCTCACTGGAAGGATGGTGCCTTTCGTTGCACTACTTGGAGGATGCAGGCTGAATTAAGGAATTCCTTGTGACCCTGCTGCTACATGGAAGGGGTGACCTTCTGCCTTCAGGCTGCTGAATGCAGGGATTGGCTACAGAACCACTGGTTTTGTCTTCTACCAGAGTCAATAGCAGATAGAGTCTAACAGCACATAGTTGTCAGGCGTTCCTCTAACAGCGGGAAGAGATAGATATGGAGACGTATGATATAGTAGAAACATTAGGATAGAGAAAGTGGAATCAAATGGGGAAATTTATTTATCTTGGTGTTCATTTGGATTGGAGGTGGGTGGGTAGGGGGATGAGAAAGCTTCAGGCTTTGATGCCTCTGACCTGGAGTCCCTCTCCAGCACCTGCTATTGATAGAGTTTTTTTCAGTAGCAAAATGACGAAAGAGGGGTCCAAAGCGTCAAATGAGTGAGTGGCTGGTCCACCACCAGATCAGCCCTGCTGTGCTGGGATTCTCTGAGTCTTGCCATTTCAGGCGGAAACATCGGGACAAAGGCATTACTGACACCTTGTGGACCTTGGAGTTCAAGCTGGGTTAGAATGGGGTCTTGGAGTCACTCATGACTACTCATAAAGTTGAGATGCCTCTGGCAAGAATGAGTCTGGCATTTAAAAATTCTCATGGGGAAATGCTCATATTCCAGAAAACTCTGGCTTGAGTTAATCAATTCATTTCAAACGTTGCTTACCATGCCTCTAGCAACCAGTATTAGCATTTTGTCTATTGCAAGTATTTCCAAGTTCCTTTCTTTTGACCAGTAAACACACAGAGGAGCTGCAAAATTCATCTTTACATCACAGTCATGAAGGGAGACAAATATGAGACACATCTTCCCCTGTCTCTAAGGGACACAGTCTGGAGCCAGAGGGCAGGACCTGGGTACGACACATGGGCTGTCACTAAAGGTGAGTTGGAGAAGTGAATGGGTTTTATCCACAGTGGCTGTCCCCGTTGATGAGTGCTTTCTGCTGCAGGTCATTTGCAGAATTGCATGAGAGCTGAATGGTGTGTGGTTGGCGCTCTCGCTCCAAATAGCTCTCAGTAGTATGGTCATGTGGTATCCCAGGGGCTGGAAAGGCCGCCCCAGCATAGTCAGAAGCAGCTCTGATATATTTGTGCCCCATGCCAGTGTCCAGAGTTGACAATACCAGACTCAAATGGCAATACTGGTGTTCTTGTCTTGTCTTTTGGAGCTCAGATGCTGATACCAACAAAAATTAGAGTGCGGGACCCAGTCAGCTCTTCTATCCTTTGGTTAGAGTTTCTCCAACAAGTCTGATGGCAGAAAATTGACTATAAAATGTAGTTCCCTCATGGAGGGATCCTCAGATGTGACCTCTGTCAAGCGTCCATCAGCTGAAATGTTGCTGTGACCTCATCCAGCCCCCTCCCATGCACTGTGCCTGCTCTCTGTTCTCTCAGCTGATGTCAGCTCCTCAGAGCAGCCAGGGAGCCCGGAGGCCGAGTTACTGGAGAAGTGAAAGTTTCTGCCCCATCTCATCTTTCTCCAAATATTCTGATGTGCATGTGGACTCAACTTTTGGATTTTAGAAACTAGGATTCATCTTCTCTAGGTTTGCTGGGTTTGCTGTGTCTTGCCTGGGGGGACCTCCCGCTTTCCAAGTAAGTAAAGCTGGTGCTGTTGGGAGGAGGGGCAGCACATTCTTTACTTTTTCTTCTGTCACTCAGCCTTTTCCAGGTAATTTCCAGACTCAGGCCAACAGCCCAGTGCCTGATGGTGTGAAACTGATTTCCTCTGGTTTCAGTTGACCAAAGAGAAATCAGGATAATTTCTCAGGGAGGTGTTCACATAGGTAAACATATTCCACTTAAGGTCAAAGCCTTTTTTATTCTAAGCTCGCTCTTCTTTCTTGGTTCATGAAATGACTATAACAGAAAGTCGTGTGTGTGTGTGTGTGTGTGTGTGTGTGTGTGTGTGTGTGTGCGTGTATGAATTTCCTCTTTAATTTCCTTACTTTGTTAAATAAAAACTTGACAGTCCCATGCCAGTTCCCCAAATTAGGTGGTTCTCAGCTTTCTTTGAGAGCTGTGCATTTCTTTCTTACGAGCCCACCCATAGTTATTTCCCTACTGTTACTTTCCGGGGGACGGGGCATGGCATAGTTTAAGAAGCCAGACACCCACTCTTTGCCGAAGATATTTTATAAGTGCAGAAGCAAAGGCTTTTAAAGTTGGGGGTCTTTGTATTCTGAACTAACAGCCTTTTTAATTTCAGGTTTTTTTTTTTTTTTTTTTTTTTTTTTTTGCAATGGTGCCTTTTTTCTCATTTCAGTGATTTTTAAAAGTCCACGTTGTTATGATGTTTAAATATTCCAAATATATATGTACTTTATACAATAATAAACAAAAGCTAATATTTGTGCAACTATTGAAATCTGCTTAAAGTTTGCACAGATGGGTTATCCAGTTGTTCCCCAAAGTGTGTGGGGGTGCGCTGGGAGCACCAAAGTGCCAGGGCCTACAATCGAACGTCTGGATTAATGTCAACATTTTAAACTAATTAGGTGAGGAAAAAGCATTTCAAAGGCAAATAATGGCTCCTTGCACTCCAGCTGGAAGGCAGCACCATATAATTGTCTGGTTAGGAAAGCTTTTTAACATCAGTGATTTAACTAAGCACATTTGAAGAAAATGCAGGGGAAAAATGGTTTAACTATTTTGTGTTTGTCAAAAAGAAGCCCAGCAGTACCCAGCCAGGACTTGTAATCATCGTAGTGCAGAGAATGGGGAAACCGTTCATTCAGCCATGACGGCTTGGAGCACCGGCCCTGACAGGCTTTGCAGGTGCTGTGGGAACCAAGCCAGTGAAGATCTCTGGGTTCCGGAACTTCTGTTTGGTGAAGGATAGCAAAGGGGAGCAAGATGAGTGACCCAGATAGTGACAGTGCCAGGAGGGAGTGAGGACCCTGGGGAGGGAGGTGAGAAGACGGGGTCTCATTTGGGCTGACCAGAGGAGGAGCCTACCTTTCAGGGCCTGAAAGAAGATCAGTCTGGCTGGAGGGTGTGAGGCAAGGGGAGAGGGCGGCCTTGTGGTCTGAGAGCAGGAGGCAGGATTTTATTTCTGGTGTGGGAGGGGAGCAACCTGAGGCTTGGTCTGCAGGCTAGTAGTGACTGAGAGGCCAAGTGGGGTCTCAGGCTGAGAGAGCCTGGTTTCTCCGCTTCCCCACCCCCTTGTCTGGGCAGCCCCGGCCAGAGGCAGCGTCCCTTATCCTGGTTCTGTCTGGCTGCTTCACAACCGCCTTGGTCTGGGGAGCTGATGGACATTGAAGTAAATTGAATAGTAGCCACTCTTAAATACCAAGTTTTAATCCCTGAAATTTGTAAAGATCACTTTGTTTAGAAGAAGGGTCTTTACTGGTATAGTTTAGGATTTTGAAATGCAGTTGCCTGGGATTTTTTTGGGTGGGGCTTAAATGCCATCACAAGCATCTTTATGAAGAGAAGCAAAGGGAGTTACTGACACCCGGAGGAGAAGTGGAGGTGAAGACAGCGACAAGGAACACCAAGGGCCACCAGAATGTGGGACACATAAGGGGAGGCTTTTCCCCAAGAACCTATGGAGGGAGTGTGGCCCTACTGACATCGTTTTAGACTTTTCGTCTCCAGAACTGTGAGAGAATACATTTCTTTTTAAGCTGCTAGTTTGTGGCAATTTGTTACAAAACCCACAGGAAACTAATCTAGGCCCTGGAGAGAAAGGGAGGCATGGAAGGAGTGTTATCTCCTCCTTTTTTTTTTTTTTTTTTTTTTACAGGGACAGAGAGAGAGTCAGAGAGAGGGATAGATAGGGACAGACAGACAGGAATGGAGAGAGGTGAGAAGCATCAATCATTAGTTTTTCGTTGCCGTTGCGACACCTTAGTTGTTCATTGATTGCTTTCCCACATGTGCCTTGACTGCGGGCCTTCAGCAGATTGAGCCACCCCTTGCTGGAGCCAGCAACATTGGGTCCAAGCTGGTGAGCTTTTGCTCAAGCCAGATGGGCCCGTGCTCAAGCTGGTGAGCTCGGGGTCTCGAATCTGGGTCTTCCACATCCCAGTCCGACGCTCTATCCACTGCGCCACCGCCTGGTCAGGCCATCTTCTCCTTTTTTTGGAGCTCCCAAGCCTCATCATGGTGGGTGCTGATGAAGGGGAAGGAAGAGAGGTTGAGGGTGATGACTGTCCCCTCCCCAGACTAGTCATAGCTTGTGGATGAGGGTGGTGGGCAGGGGGAGGTTGGCGGCCTGGACTGACACATGCCCTGAGCTGCTGAACCTCCCTTTAGCCGGTTTCCCTGGGGGATGTGGGGCCAGTGGGCTCAGGTGGCTGAGTTTTCCCAGACAAGCTTGAAAACAATCTGATATTTAAACATGAAATTTTGTGGTATGGAAAACTGGCTCAGGTGGTTATTCTGCAGGTCTGATTTGACTGGGGAGTGAGGTAAAGAGCTCTATTCACTAACTTCTGTCTTACAGATTTTATTTGTCCCAGAGGTTAGCATGTTAATCTCCACCTCATTTTTAAGAGGCTGAGTGGGGTTTTAGTAAGTGTATTAGTTTCCTATGGCTGCTGTAACAAATGACCACACACCTACTTGCTCAACACAATAGGAATTTGTTATTTTACAGTTCTAGAGGTCAGAAGTTCAAAATAGATTTTATAGGGCTAAAATTGAGGTTTTGGCAGAGCACTGCTCCTGCTAGAGGCTTGGTGTGGGGGAGGGGATCTGGATCTTTCCTGTTCTGGCTCCCAGAGGCTGTTCTTGGCTCATGGCCCACTTTCTGGCTCACTGTGACCTCTGCTCTTGTCACATCTTCTCTGGCTCTTATCTCCCTCTCTCCCTTATGAGGACCCTTGTGACTACACTGGGCCTACCCAGAGCCTTAACTTAATCACATGTGCAAAATCTCTTATTCCATGTAAAGTAACATATTCACAGGTTGCAGAGATTAGGACATGGACATATTTGAGGGGCCATTACAACCTCTTCCAGCCAGTCAGTGACTGGTGTTTACCTGCAGATCTCCATGAAAAACTCTCATGGCTGCCTTGTCTCTGTCTTACCCAATCCAGTTTGCTGGAGCTGGTCAACAAGCTTTCAAGAGCTGATTGTAGGCCTGACCTGTGGTGGCGCAGTGGAAAAAGTGTCGACCTGGAACGCTGAGGTCACCGGTTCAAAACCCTGCACTTGTCTGGTCAAGGCACATATAGAAGTTGATGCTTCCTGCTCCTCCCTTTCTTTCTTTCTCTCTCTCTCTCCTCTCTAAAATAAATAATTTAAAAAAATTAAGTTTAAAAAGTTCTAAAGAAAAAGAGCTGATTGTAAAGTATATGATTCTCTAACTACTATGCTGCACACCTGAAAGTAATACAAAATTATATTGACTGTAAACTGTAAATGAAAAATTAAAAATATAAAAGAGCTGATCGTACTTATCTCTTCCCAATTTCATGTTTAGTGACTTCATGTTGGTAGCTTGAAATGGGCCAGTGTAGAGTATTTGCACCATGGAAACCAGATTCTACAGGTCAGGGCTTCCCAACACTCCTTTTTCTATTCTTTGTCCTGGAGAGCTGGATGTTAGCCATTTACCAGCACACCCTTGGCTTCCACCTCTTCCATTTGGGCTGAGATCTCTGCTTTCTGGGGCTCCCTGTCCATTTTCCTGTGATTGCCATCTCACTTGTGGGGAGATGGATCTGGATGTCTAGGAGGCGTTATGGAGATCTTGTATGAAGACCGTTATTGAACTTGTCTGAGCTCTGCAGTTTGGACAATAAATCATATGGCCTTTGGGTTTTCCTTCTGTCCAAGTAGTCTGGGGGATTTTTGCTTCCTCCTGGCTGGAATTACAATCCTCCTTTTCTTGCATAAGGAAAACATTAAATATTTGATATTTGCTGGCTTTCACGAAATGACCTCCTCTCCTTCATAATCATTTTGGGCTAAATAGCTGTATCTTCCATTGTTAAGGGACTGTAAGTATCCTTCCCAGTGTTTCGACTTTGATAAACTGTGCAGTCTGCTGAAAACTTGATTATACCCCTTAGTCATCCCCAGAGCCTTTTAGAATATAGCTCGTCTTGGTACATGCTGACATGGTGGTGGCAACTAATTAAGGATTCTGATTAATAAAACTATCTTTTCTTACTAACTGAAAGAGTCTTGTAGATATTCTCAAAAATCCTCAAGCGTGTTTTTGCACTTGGCATTTTATCATGCTTACTTTGCCTTCAGAATCTCCAAAATTATGTTTGCTATTTTCTTTGATAATGGAATTTCAAGCTACTTTTTGATCAAGAACTTCCATATAATGAGCTACCTAAAATTAAAAATTACTTTTTCCCTTTTTATGTCAATATCTGATTTTTTTCTTCGCGATTGCTGCGAATGTTCCAACTTCCTTTACAGTCAGTCTGCTGTGATAGTAATAGTATTTTCATTACATAGATTACAAGCATGTTTGGGACATAATTACACTTATCAGTTAGGTTTTAAGTAAAGCCTCATTAATTAGGCATGTAATTATTATCTAATATTCTCTTTGCAGAGGAGGCTTTTCAATAAATTTTTTAAAAATGAAGATTGACCAAATTCTTGCCAAATTTACAAATGCACTGATACTCATGTAGCCTGGAAGAATAACAGATGATTAGCTTAGAAAAATCAAGCCACCCTCAGATGTGAAAACTGGCTCCACAAGGGCTGTTTTGTTGGAAGACCAGGCCCAGCATCCAGGCGTGTGAACTTCCACTTCGGTGTTTTCTCCCCTGTCCCTGTGGCCTCTCCTGAGCTGAGAGGCTTGGGGGCTCAGCAGCTGTGTTCATGCTGGCCTTGCATAAGAGAGACTATAGGTGCGGGTGGAGACAGCGAGAAGGTAGAGGTGGGAAAGAGTTTGCTATCAGCCAGCCAACATTTATCTCATCCGCCTCATGCCAGGTAACAGGCGAAGCCCTTTAAAGTACATGTTCTCATTTCGTTCTCACCCTGGGACATAGTCTTTAATTCATTCAGCAGGTTTTAGTAGCTACAACACAGCAGGCATTTTGCTGGCTGCTGGGAATTTAGAGATCAAAATCACTGAATCCCGGCCACCATGCACCACACAGGCTAGACAATCATGATGTTGGATAGAGAATGGTACAGCCAGGGCCAGAAATTCCAGTGAAATTATTTTGTTTCCATTTTTGATAACCGGACTTTTTATGACCATAGTTTACTTACCTCTACGTATTTAAAGTTGATTAATTAAACCTCTTTTACAATTGAGTATTTTCCTGAGTCACAGATGTAATTTTGAACTTCTCACTTGGTAGTTTAAGTTTAAATGAGGATTACTTAAATTGTTTGAAATGTGAAAACACACACCTATCTGAGAGTTCCTCCAAACTGAAGTCCCCGGAAAGGCATCAATTATTAAATTAACATATTATAAACTAGTTCCTTGTATTTGTGAGTTTTCTTCCTAGCAAAATTTTTGTAAATATATGCTATTGACCTAATCAGCAATTTATGATTTTAGAAGAAATTATTTTCCTATTGATTTATTTATTCATGCATGTGTGCATTCTCTAATTCTGAGAACAAACTCCTAACCTTTCTTTGTGTACGTAGAGTGAATACCATTTCTTGCTCAGTGCAGAAAACTTGCGATCAGGTTAGTACCTTTTCTCCTGATGATAGTTGTCATATGTGTTGCATTGACATGCACTGAAAAACCTACAGACAGTGCTATCATTTCTGTTTTAAACAGTCATACATATTTCAGAGCGCTAAGGAGCAGAAAAGGTAGTCTATTACTTGACGAGTTTTGTTACCATTTTTCTTGTGTCATGCCTGAAGATCCAAGTTTCTCCCTATTAACATTTACCTTTGGCTTAAAGAATTTTAGCTTTCTTGAAGAGCAAGCAGGTCTACAGGTGACAAATTCTCTTTGTTTTCTTTCACCTGTGAATGTCTCAATTTTGCCTTTATCCTTGAACAATAGTTTTTAGTGGACATAGTATTCTGGAGTGACAGTTTTGTTCTTTCAGCGTTTAAAAGCTGTTGTTCTACTGTTTTTTGTTCTCTATAGTTTCTGATGAGAAATTTGTGGTGATTCAAATGATTGTTTCTTTTTATGTATTGTATCATTTTTCTGTAGCTGCTTTTGAGATTTTTCTCTTTATAGTTGTTTTCAGCCATTTAATTATGATTATGCTGTGTCTAGATGTGGTTTTCTTTGAATTTATCCTGCTTCTGAATTGCTATGCTTTTTTAAATCTGTAAATTTATATATCTGAACAAATTTGGTAATTAGTTTTTATATATTTTTCTGCCCAACTTTCTTTCTCCTAGCTTGCTGGGACTCCAGTGACTTTTTGATATTGTCTTAAAGGTTTCTGCAGCTCTGTTCATTTTTCCATAATCTCTTTTCTTTCTGTATTTCAGAATTGGTAATTTCTATTGATCTCTCTTTTAAGTTCACTTACTCTTTCTCTGCCATCTCCATCCTGTTCTTGAGCCCATCTAAATGAGCTTTTTTAAAATTTAAGACATTGTGTTTTTAAGTTTTAAATTTTTCATTTGGTTCTTTATTGTGGTTTGGATTTCTCTACTGAGTGTTCTTATTTTTTTGCTTATTTGAATTGTGTTTTTATTTACCTCATAAACTATAGTTTTTTAAAAAATAAGTATGTGTAAAAGCGATTTTATCTTAAGTTTCAGGCGTACAATATAGTGACTCAACATTTATATATCTTATAATGTGATCACCTCACCAAGTCTACTAATCAATCACCTGTCACCGTGCAAACTTACTGAAATGTTATTGGCTATGTGCCCTTCACTTTTTTCACCCATGCTCCACCCTCTCGCCTCTGGTAACCATCAGGTTGATTTGTTGTTTCCATGAGTCTGTTTTGTTTGCTCATTTGTTTGGTATGAACTGTAGTTTGAATAGCTCTCTTATAAAGTCTCTGTTTGATAGTTTCCACATAGGGCACATCTTGGGTTTAGCATCTGTTGATTGTATTTTTTTCTCAAGTAATTTTGGATTATATCCTGAACATTCTGAATGTTACTTTGTGTAAACTCTGGGTCTAATTAAAATTCATGGGAAAATGTTGGATTTTTTTTTAATCAGGCAATCAATATAATTAGATTCAGACTATAAACTCTGTCTTCATTTCCGGGGATGGTGGTTCACATCTTAGCCAGCCTTCTGAGCTATGGATGTTGATTTGGATCTATCCTTTGCTTGCACAATTTTGGGGTCATTCTGAAGCTTGTGTGGGTTATTTAGGTCTCAGCTAAGTTCTCTAAGCCTTTGCTTAGACATGGGCTTGAGTTTGTCCCACATACACATTATCCAGGATGGAGTTTTACAAGAGGACAATGCAAAGACAAACAATTCAGCTATTGCCCAGGACTGTTTTGGGCATCACCAGACCTGAGAGAAGCCATTTCTCTGAGCTAGTGAAGCTTGGATGAAGTAGAATGTACCTGCGTGCTCTTGGTTCAACTTGTTCCAGTAACTCTTTCTGGCTCCTCTTTTATTTTGATGTAAAATGTGTGTGATTTGAGGATGTCATCTGACCTTTCAGAACTTCCAAGGTGCAAAGAGATTTGGTCCATTCTCCAGATTTTATAGATTAGAAAATGGAGACCTATTTAAGGGTCTAAATCTTGAACTTAAGAGACCCCCAGTTTGGTTTCCTTAGCAGGATGGGGTGGCAGAATCCTGAGTTCAAAACCTAGCTCTGCCACTTAACTGGGTGTGATTGTATGGAGCGACCTGACCCCTTTGAGTGTTGATTTCATCACCTGTGCAGTAGGAATAACACTGGGCTCACACAGAGGATGAGACATACTGTATATAGTGATCTAGCCCAGGATACCCTAAATAGTGCTAAAAAGATTGAACAAATATTTCTTGACTCTGGCAGACTCCTTGGTGGAAACATGGGCCCTGTCTTTGGAAAGGTAGCCAGAATCTAGTAGTGATTTCTTTAGTCTTTTATTTCACACATGAAATTCAGACCCTAAAGTTAGAAACCTAAGGACAAGAACCTGTGACTTTATTCTGTCCCCAATTCTTGGTCTCAGCAAGTCTCCACCCATCTTGACTAGGTGTTTGCTGTGGTGACCAGGTAATACCCTCACAGTCTGCACTGAGAAATGACAGAATCCCTGTTTGACAGATGACAAGCGGAGGTGCAGCACTGCTGCCTGTATTGTCACGAGAAGAGTCTGGGTTTTCACGTGTGGGTTTCAGACATGCCAGAAGTGTGTTGATAGAGTGACATGTGCTCTGCTGCTTTTTGTCTCTGCAAGGAGATCACATTTGCTTTCTTAGAAGACCCCGAAGTCTGTGAAGAGGCCAGCGACACCTGCTGACCCACGTTTCCTGCAGTGTGCCAGGGCCTGTGTGGCCCATGGTGTCTGAGCTTCCTCTGTGCTGTGTAGGAGCATCAGGGATGAGTCAGACATTTCTTAGACCAGCAATGCTGCTGGTGTCCAGTCTGGGGAGACTTGATTCTCTTTCTCATTTGGATGTTTGGTTTCATGACACAGGACTCTGTTTTACCTGATCTTTGTAAGGCCTGAAGGCAGAGACGGATTAAGGTCGGTTGAGGCCCTGGGCGCAGAAGAAAATATAGGGCCCTTAAAAAAAAGAGAGACAGGGAAAATAAAAATACATGTTAACCATATTTTAAATAACTAAAACATATTATGTACTATTAATGTTAAACTCGCACATGAGACCAAACTTGGTGTCATTAGAAAAAAGTGTGAAGTTGGGGTTTTGCAGGGCACTTCAGAATTCGGGGCCCAGAGCATGCACCCAGTGTGCCCGCTGTTAAATCCGCCTCTGCCTGCAGGGCTAGTGATTTCTGTGTCGGATCTGAAAGTTACTGACAAGTTAAGAAAATTTGAAGTTTTTATGGAGCTTACTAAATCCATTTCTGCTTTTTTTCTTCTTATGATGTTTTATTCACCTGGCCAATGCCCAGTTATAAAAACCCCAGATTTACCACCCCAAATATCAGTTCCTGTGGCAAGCTTTTCATATCATGCACCAAATTTACTGTTCTGGGATCTGTTTTATTGCACGTTGTGTAGACCACTTATTTCAAGAGTGAGGGCAGTTTCAGTCACTTGATGGCTGCAGATTACAGAGACCTCCCTTCCTTTCTCATCTTAATGTAACTTCTTGTCTGTTCTTTGTTGCTTCAACATGATTCCTCTAAATAACCCAGGGTCAAGGAGGCATCAATCATGACAAAGTATTTATGCAAGTTGAAAATTTTGTTAAAGCTAAGTTTAATTTTAACCAAAAATAAATAAATAAAGTTAAATGAAAAAAGAATTACCAGACCTATTAATGACAGCACTGACTATAAGAAGGTTTAATTGTTTCTTTTGCCTGCAATTTAAAGTATTTTCAACTTAACTCGTGTTCCTAGTTTCTGGTCTTAAAAAAAGACATGGCCTGACCTGTGGTGGCGCAGTGGATAAAGCGTCGACCTGGGAACACTGAGGTCGCCAGTTCAAAACCCTGCACTGGTCTGGTCAAGGCACATATGGGAGTTGATGCTTCCAGCTCCTCCCCCCTTTCTCTCTTTCTCTCTCTCTCTCTCTCTCTCTCTCTCACTCTGTGTCTCCTCTCTAAAATGAAAAAAAAAAAAAAGACATGAATTTAGCCTGACCAGGCGGTGGCATAGTGGATGGAGCGTCGGACTGGGACGCAGAGGACCCAGGTTTGAGACCCCGAGGTCGCCTTGAGCACTGGCTCATCGGGTTTGAGCAAGGTTCACCAGCTTGAGCCCAAGGTCGCTGGCTCAAGCAAGGGGTCACTCGGTTTGCTGTAGTCCCTTGGTCAAGGCACATGTGAGAAATCAATCAATGAACAACTAAGGAACTGCAACAAAGAATTGACGTTTCTTATTTCTCTCCCTTCCTGTCTGTCTGTGCCTTTCTTTGACTCTCTCTGCCACACACACACACACACACACACACACACACACACACACACACACACAAAGACATGAATTTAAAAGGTAGCATAGTTGTATTGTAGGAAAATTATGTCAGATTTTATTTTTTTTGCATTCTTGCCGGTGGAGTATTTGGCCTCTTTTTTGGGCTCACTAAGAGTTGAAGCCCCAAGAGCCTATGAAATTCTCCTTCCTGACTGCTATGGGCTGAATGTTTGTGTCCCCATGTCCCCACCCCCAGTGCATATGTTCAGGTTCTAACCTCAGTGTGATACTATAAGGAGATGTGGCCTTTGGGAAGTAATTGGGTTTAGATGCAGTTATAAGGGTCTAGTCCTCATGGTGGGATTAGTGCCCTTATAAAAAAAGACAAGAGTGGTATGCTCTTGCCAAACTTCTCCCCACTGGCTTTCCCTGAGGATATAGCAAGAAGGTGGCCGTCTGCAAATTAGGAAGAGTGCCCTGATCAGACACTGAATGTGTTGGCGCTTTGATCTTGAACTCTCCAGCATCCAGAATTGTAAAAAATGTAAGAAATAAATATATGTTGTTTAAGCCACCCAGTTCATGATGCATTTGGTTATAGCAAACCAGATTGACTGACACACCAACTTACCTTACTAATATTCAAGAAAATGTTTCCCAAAGCTCATAAGAATTATCTAAGCCTGTGCATATTTAAATTGGTAAATTATAAGGGTCATTAATTTCTGAAAAGGCATAATAATTTCTGTAGATAATTTTGAAGAGTATATCCTATGATCTATGAATGAAAAGCTCATCTTAGCACGTAAATAGTTTCTGAGCCACAGTTAGACACAGTAGATTCTAAAGACAAACTCTGCTGGACTCTGTGGGAGACAGGTTGCAAATGTTTAGCTTCATTAAACATGTTATACTTACAGTTTAAGAAATGCTATAAATTTGTGTGAGAGATTATTCAGGCCACATGTCACCTCTGCAGTCTTATAAAGTCATTCTGTTTGACATTTTTATTTCAACAATATTTATATAGATAGATGTAGATAAATCTCTTTGCAAAAGGAAGAATTATAAACGCTAATTCATTGAACTGAGCTGTAAACATTTTCTCTTCTCTTCTGCTTAATAGAAAAAAATACACAAAGATTAATTAAATGATCTAAAATTTCCAACATCTTTGTAATTGTGTAAATGGAATGCGTTGCCCAGAGATACCCAGCTCCGGCAAACATGATAGCTGGTGATGGGGACACATGGTGGCTTGGATACACTCCATTTTTGAGTTTTGCCTGAGTGTGTTGGCCATAATGTGTGGTGTACAAAATATATTCAGTCTGCCCACATATAATTCAGGGCGCAGTGGTCAGTGGTTTCCTGTGATGTCTTTAAGGTGCACTCACACTGAGGTGACAAGGGGGAGATCAGTGGGCAGGAACGTGGGTCTCTAGAAAAGGTTGCTCAAATGTCATAGATCCCAAATATCTGGGTACTTATAAGGTTTTCGGTTTGTTGAAATCCAAAATGCTATACTACCTTGCTGGGTAGAAGAAGTTCTTAAAGAGGAATTAGAAAGCCTGCCTTCTGGTCCTTACTCTGACAACTAACCTCACAGAAGTGGAGATCCACCATCTGTAGGTAGGTGAAATGAGACACGTTTCTGCCTTTCAGGGTAAATGAAAGGAGCCCACAGAATTGATGAGTTCCTTGAAAAATCTAAAGCAGTATATTTCTTAATTTGTTAGTTGATTTATCAAATACTCTATGAGCATCTGCTAGCAAAAGTGGGGCAATCTTGTGAGCAAGAGGCTCACATGTATGTGTAACTAATGTATACTTGTGTTGTAAGAATGTTTTTAGCTGTTGCTGCAATATTGTCTTGAAGCCAAAGGTGATTTTTGTCCAGTTTTACCTATATAATTTCAGTGTGTAATGAAGTGCCTGGCATATACTAGTGGTTCCATAAATTTGTGAAATGTAAAAATGAATGGTTTGCGTAGACATTATAGTTAGTACTACATAGTTTTGTCAAGGCCATAGTTATAGGTTGCAAGGGTGTAGAGAGATGCTTGTTATAGTCCATTGTATGAAGACATGGAGCTGCCAAATGTCAGGCTGCGGAATGAAGTATGGAAGGGGTGGTCCTGTGTGTGTGTGGGGGGAGCTCACAAGCACTCAGGTAGCAGTACCCAAGCTATTGCTTTGGATATGACCCCTTACCCTTGGCACACCTGGAGTTGCTTGTTTCCTTGTGGCATGGCTTGGCTCAGCTCCAACTCTTGAGTCCACTGCCTCGTTATCAAGGACAGACATGTTTTGTGGAAATGACCTCCTTTGTGTCATGGTGGGTCTTGCCTCAGCTGTGTAAACACATGTATGTGTGTGTATATAACATATACATATGATGCACAGATGTGCATCTGACATGAAGAGCTCAGCTAGAGTCAAACTGTCACAAGGGGTCCATTCTCAGATTAGCTATTTTGCTGGCCTAGTGCTCTCGGAAGTTACTGAATGTGTTGGAGCTTGGGCTTTCAGCTGCAGGGAGGTGATGCTAGCCCCTGCTTTATAGTGTTACTGGGAACAGTAAATGAGTCAGTGCCCATAAGGGGTTGGTGAGTTGAGTGGTAGTATGTGTTCTCATACCAATACCACTTATTATAAGATTACCAGGAGCTAGGTCCTGGACTAAGAGTCTAATGCACATATCTTTTGAATTTTCATAGCAATACCTCTGAGGTGGGTTTTGAAGCCCAAAGGAAATATGTCACAAATGGTGAATTTTATGAGGATTTTTATTTTTTACCAAAACAGCTTCCTTTTAGATATGTATACACAGACGGTTTCCAACCCTCACCCGCACACGCATGTTCCCCCACCCCATCATACTTTCAAAGTCCATTCCTTTCACATCAGTTTGGATTTCCTCCTATGTGGCTCTTCATAGAACTTTTCCTAATATTGAATAGCTTATTGCTTGAAATGCAGATGCAGAGCACATGGACATTTTGGTTTATGATAGTATAAGAACTATGCTTTAAAGTATGTAATTAGAGTACAAGGGCACATTGCAGTCCATGCCCCTACTGTTTACAGAATCTCATGCCAGTCACTTGCCTTGGAGTGATCCTCCCTGAGGGCTGGCTTTCTGCAAAACACTGTGTGATGAGATAAACCGGATCCATTCCTGCCCCCAGGGACTTGTCAGTCTACTGGGAGAGATGCACAAACCAACAGACACTTATGCTCAATATGGTGAATGCTCTGGTCGTACTAGAAAGACAAATGTAGTGGACCGAGGAGAGGGAAAGTGGTGGGAGCATGTTTGGGGAGGCCCCTCTGAAAAGGTGACCTTTGAATAGCAGCTAGGTGTCCATCCCCTTCCATTTGCTCTCCTTTTCCTCTTATCACTTGCTACCACCTGATATTTTCTGGCCCCCTTATATCCCCCTGGAATATTAACTCTGAGGACAGGGCCTTAGTCTGTTAGCATTCACCTTGTATCCCAAGTCCTGGGGCTGGGACTAGCCTGCCATAGTGTGGAACAGATGAATGACAATGGGCCAGTGAACAGGAAGCCACAGAAAAGTCATCCATAGGCTCTGGATAGTACTTAAGAGGTTACTGGTGAGACAAGGGTGAGCCCCATACAGAGGGCAGAGAAAGGCTACACAGGTTGTAGAAACAGTTCATCCAAAGCTGCCTGAATGAACACAGGCAGTCCCTGGGTTAGGAACAGATAGGTTCTATAGGTTTGTTCTCAAGTTGAATTTGTATGTAACTTGGAACAGGAACATTTACCTATTAAATGCAACTTAGACAGATGTTTATCTTAACATAGTATTTACTTTTACCTTTTTCTGCATATAAATACTTAGACGTTTTCAAACCTATAGAACCTATCTTATTTGTAGCCCAGGGACTGCCCATATATTTAAAGAGGCTGCCTTGCCTTTCAGCCTCTGCCCTCCTGTTTCTTTGGGAACACATCCAATAGCACAGCACTGGTTAAGCAGGACAGTGGCTCTTTGGGCTCCATTTTCTGATAGAGTATAGAAGCATTCATTCTTTGGGACAAATTCTTTCAGCATTAGGAAAATGAACAATCTGAACTCAGTGGACTACTTGATAATCTAATTTAAGGAGGATTGTCTGCATGTGGGAGATCTGGATCCCTTCTTAACCTTAAAAGAACATTGGGAATTATTGGGATGGAGGATTTAAATTTCTGTTTGATTTTCAGTTGTCTTGTATACCTAAATTTTACAGGAACTGATTTTATTTGGAACACTAAGGGTGGGTTGACTATTGGTACAAATAAAACCAAGTAGGTTTTCATGAACATTTAGAGAAATATGCACTCTCCCAGATCTTGGTTTCCAATACTATATCCTAATAAAAGGAATGCAGGATCCCTGGAGAAAGGGCAGATTCTAGGGCTGGGGCAGGGAATTTGTAAGATGAGCCAGGTGCATTTATAGTGTCAGAAAGTAATAAATACTCAAATAATGAAACAAACAATAAAAACACAATGGTGAGTGTATGCCAAAGAGACATAGGGCTCAACTGAAAGAGCCCCCAGTGGTTGAACTGGAATAATTTTAATAACAAAATAAATTAAGTCGTGTTTATATCCACAATATGTAGAAATGGAGGGAGAGCAGACAGATCATCTATGCAGAAGAATTCAATGTAATGTCTGTAGCTTCTCTGTCTCAAGGAGGTGGAGCATAGCTTCCACTCCTCACCTGCTGGCTCCCGACTTCCTTACAAAGAGTACAGTGTGGAAAGGGAGATAAAAGAGGAATAACTTCACAGTGGAGTTACTGTGACAATCACCACGTCAGCCAGGTAACGAAGGTTAATGTCAGTAGTGGTAAGTCAGTGATGTGGCGAGAATGGCACTCCCCTCCTCAGAGCCTGTAAACTCCAGTTTCATCATGAGAAAAACATCAGAAAAGTTCCATTTGAAGAATATTTTACAAAATACCTGACCAGTACTCTTCGAAACTGCCAAGATCATTGAAACAAAGAAAGTCTAAGAGAAAGTGTCACCACCAGGAGGCAACCAAAGAGACATGGTGACTCACTGTGATATGAAATCCTAACTGAGATCCTGGGAAAGAAGAAAGACATTAGTAAAACTAAGGTAGTCGAATAAAGTATGGATTTTCATTAATAATAATGTGTCCATATCGGTTCCTTGGTGTTGACAAATATCTCGGTGAATGTAAGAGGGTAATAGGGGACACTGGGCAGCAGATAGACAGGAAATCAGTACTGTTTTTGCAGCTGTTCTGTAAACTTTAAACCAGAAGTCCCCAAACTACTACGGCCTGCGGGCTGCATGCGGCCCCCAGAGGCCATTTATCCGGCCCCACCGCACTTCCGGAAGGGGCACCTCTTTCATTGGTGGTCAGTGTATGGAGTACTGTATGTGGCGGCCCTCCAACGGTCTGAGGGACAGTGAACTGGCCCCCTGTGTAAAAAGTTTGGGGACCCCTGCCTTAAACTATTCTAAGACAAAAAGTTTATTTAAACATACCTACTGAACTGAAAGCTGGGTTATTGTGACTTTTGATTGAATAGCAGGTTGCCAAGTCAACATGTCCCATGTGTGTTCTGTGGATGCAAGTTTAGGGGTGGCTTAAAAACCTTCACTCAACAAATATTGACGCCGTGCATGGAAGTTGTCAGGGATGTGGAAACTTCTTGCCAGAGCCATTTGGGCAACTCTTAAGTTAATGCAAAGCTCATTTGAAATAACTATTGATCCAAACAGGCCAAACAAAGCAGACTGTACAATATAGCAGCAAAGTCACATTATCCTGGGTTCAAATCCAGTCATGTAGCATCCTAGCCAACAGATATTTTTAATAAGTGGTATCACACTCTGAACCTCAGTTTCCTCTTCAATAAAATGAATATCACAATAACATCATATCACTGATGGTTTCAAGGATAAAATGAAAGCAATAACCAATGTGAGTAAAAGCACTTAGCACAGTACTTGGTACACATTAACTGTTACTTAAATGGCATCTGCTATTGTTGTTTATGGTAGCTTTTTTTTTTAACTTGTGAAAAATATTCCATTAGCTCAGGTCTAATGATTCTGCTTTAATGGCAGTAGATGATGCCACTGGTTACTTCGATCTGATTTCAAGTGTAAGAGGAAGTTCTCCCCCTACAAAATATGTTACCAACACCTCTATTTCCCCCTGGGAGAATTAATTGTGTGTAAATAATCTGTGTTAACATTACCATACCTCTTTCAAGCTGCCCCTGTCCCCAGGAGGAAGAACACACCTGCTGTGAAAGCGTTTACAAGGTTTGCTGTGCAGAGGACACAGTGCACCTTGGGCCATTGGGGCAGAGGTTTGGAGGGGACGAAAGGGTTCGGAAAGGAGGGCAAAGGCACCCAATGTACTCCCCACATCCACCTGCATCCACCGCAGGGTGGTCCTGTGCTGTTTATCTAAGAAGCTAGTATTTTATATTCCTTCCTTGATAATTTAAATGTTCACATAGTTTGGATTTATCTAAATTTAAGTCTTTAGATTGTTTTGAATATTGTATTTATTACCAACATATAAACCAACAGTTGTATTTATTGGTGTCAAAGGAAAAAATACCGGAATATGATGCTAGTAAGTTCATTACCAGTCATTCTTTCTAATGCTTGGCAATGAAATATAGGTGAAACACATTTTTACAAGTTTTCATGGTAAATCTTAATCATCACCCAAGCAACTGGCTCTGGAACTTGACTTTTATGACGAGGAACTCTAGCTGACCCACCAAGAGTTTACTTAATAGACTCAACGTTATAATTGCCTTTGTATGGCCTCTCAGGAATTATTAATCATCAGTATCTTTTTCTTCCATGGAAACCCTGAGTGTTTGGTTTGTGCTGTCAGCACATGCTGCATTGAGCAAAGCCCACCACCTTTGGCTCAGTTTCCCTTTGGCTATGTTTCCCAGTGTTTTCCTCTTTCTAGTGCAGGGTTTCCCCAAATCTCTTTGAGTTCAACATGCTAAGCAGAAAAAGAAAATATCTTCATGTGTCAGTAGGTTTAGGAAATACAGAGTTAGTCAAGTTAGCACAGGACTTTTCAGACCCTTAATTTTCCCGGTGTGCATTGTAACTCTGAGGGTGTGTGGCTATGCTCATCTCCAATATCCCTTGAAACCTGCCTCCGTCAGAGTCATTCAAGCCTGATCCTGAGGTGTCAGTGTTTGAAAGTGCATACTTAAGAAACACTGCTCCGTACTACTTTTCAATTTCCTTGTAGTCATCATACTTATTTTTCTTATGTTCACAAGTCATCTGTAGCGTAACTTACACATCATTAGATTTTTTCCGTAGTATTTCATCCAATATATATGATTGTAATTTTAAAAAATAGAATAGTTGAGCCTCTGTAGAACTTGGGGTTTTGTTTTAGTCACACAATTGCCTGCATTGGCATTGGTGGGTTGTCAGTCACCTGTGCATAATAAGGAGGCAGAAGCAAATTGGCTGCTGAATCCAGAGGTACAGCAAGCCACCTCAAATGATTACCCCCCCCAAAAAAAATCCAATTTGGGTCTTATAATTGCTTTGTTATGGCCATCCCAAAATGTGGACTTATTTTAATAGAAAAGAAAACCTCAAAAGATGAATGTGTTTGCTAAGATAATTTCTCTCTGCTGTCATAGAGCTTCTTACTACTGGGGAGAAGACAGTCCATCTCTAAGTCATCTAGTGTGTTTATGGTGTCAGTTTTTATATGTGACAGTACCTTGTAGAGACATAGTTACGAGTGAGCAAATGTTTCCTGCTTTTTCTGAGAAGGAAAAGCACTAAGGTGTACATTCCTGATTGAAGTCTAAAAGAAAAAAGATGTTTGCAAAAAGGCCCCAAAACATGAGATAGTTACCTCCCAATGCAGACTGAGCTGTTCATGGTGGGACCAACTAGAACATGTTAGCGACTCAGATCAACTCCTTTTCTCTCTGTGGTTCAAGGAGAGAAATTCTTATGCCTCCAAAGTGCTGTGTACTCAACATGTAAGCCACAGCACCAATAAACTCATTTGAAGTCTTTAGATTGTTTTGAATATTGTATTTATTAGCAACATATAAACCAACAGTTGTATTTATTGGTGTCAAAGGGAAAAATACCGGGGATATGATGCTCGTAAGTTCATTACCAGTCATTCTTTCTAATGCTTGGCAAATATTATTATTTGATAGGTAAGAAGGGGTGGGAATCGGGTCCTGTGGCTCAATTATAGGACACAAGGCAGGGCTGAACAGTAATTACTGAATCAGCTAAGTCCTGCCTCCGGGGTGCGGCTTGGCTTTGAGTGTGGGCAACATCTTTCAGAGGCTCCTGAGGAACAGGAAGAAAGTAGGGATTCAATATTTTGAGATGTGTTGTTTTAAGCCCTATAAGAAAAAAAAAATGCAGTTATTAGTTAAGTGTGGAAATAAATCAGTAGGTATTTATAGAGTAAACATTATGCCAAAGAAAGGGTGTAGAGCAACAAGCCTAAGTTTCTTACCTTTTAAGATTTTATAATTCAGAGGGCAAGGTGAGACATAAACCCATAGACAAAGTTCATTGCCAATGCAAGAACTAAAGAATATCAAAGCAGCTCAGGGTCTTCAGTAACTGCATTTGAAAAGCAGTTCTATGTCTGTTGTGATCCCAGGTGCCAAATATGTTCAGGTCAGAAGGGCTGGGTGAGAAGAAGGAAGATCACGGGGTGCTGAAGCAGTTTGGGACAGACAGGCAGCCATGGCTCTACCAGCTGCCGTGGCTCAGAATTATAACTTTATTTCCTGAAAAGCAGAAGCTCAGAGCCTTGCTCAAAATAATGGCATAGTACGTAAAAGAATATAATGAGTAAACATTGGGACATCAAGTCAAACTTAGTAAAATTTGGGGCAGGTTATTGGAATATCTAATTCTAACTTCATTCATCATTAAAATAAGGATAGTGAAAATACAGGATGGGGCAAAAGTAGGTTTACAGTTCACATGGAAAATAATACAATAAACAATAATATAAGAATAAGCTCTTTTGTGTATTCACAACTATAAACCTACTTTTGCCCCACCCTACATAATATAACTATAATCTACCCAACCTGGTTTCTATGAGAATAAAATCAGATGACATTTTTAAAATCAAACAACTTTGCACTATGCTAGGCATAGCATAAATGTTTCACTAAACATTAGCTTCTTTAAGAATCACTGTAAACAATGTGTAAAATCTTAGTTGGAGCCAAGAATAAAGTTTATAGAATAGAAAATAGAATCATATAGTTAAAGAACTTAATTTCTAATTTTGAAATATAAACTATCTTTTTGACATTTATGACAAACTACCCATGACTATGTGGAGTGGTTCAAGATGTTAAAGGGGCTCTCTAAGGGGTTGGAATATTCAACCAATAAAGATAGCAAACAATTGACTGATGACGGTCACGTTAGGTGGATATTTTCTCTTTGAAATGAAAACCAATCCAGACAGGCATCAAAACTGCAGAAGGGGTGGAGGGGGAGTTATGATGGCAGATCCTGTTGGTTGGTTGTTGCAGGTCAAAAGCCCAGCAGCTTCCGTTGAAAAATCAGTGAAGATAAGCAAGTCTGTTTTGTTCCAACCTACCCAAGAGAACAGTAATTACGAGAGATAGTAATGCTTGTCAGAGGCCGTTACTGAAAACCCTCCGCTGCTTCAGCATAATCAGGATGACAAGTTGCAGGGTGATTTTCTGTGTGAGAGGCACCCACTCAGAATGCTAATGAGGTGAAGTAAAAGGAAGTGGGGTCAGCAGCTGGGAGACGCATTTCCTTGTAAGTGAGGCTGAGAAAGGAAGTAGTAGGAAGAAGAATTTGACTTACCTGTGTTATGGTTCATGATGTGATTCTCTGCATTGATTTCAGGCTCTTAATTCTTTTCTTCTGTTGGTTTTGGAGAGAGATACTTGGAGTAGCCACAGCAGAGTGAAGGCTGGCTTTTCCCTTAGAAACTTTGCAGGTGTTGTTATTCTTGGAAGTTTCGTGGTACAAAGAAAAAAAATACCTTAAGATTCAGGCCAGTTATTATCTTCCAATTCCTGGGGCAAGGGGAGCTCTCTAAAAGTGAAGGTTCCAGTCTTTATTCTTTTTGTCCCCTTCTGATGTCTTTTGGGTGACCTCAAAATGGAACTTGAATCCAGAGGCAAATGGACCCTTTTGGACATGGATTTGTATCACTCTGTATCCTTGCTTTTCTCTTTCTCTCTCTCTCTCTTTTTTTTTTTGTGTGTGTAACAGAGACAGAGAGAGGGACAGATAGGGACAGATAGGAAGGGAGAAGGATGAGAAGCATCAATTCTTCACTGCGGCACCCTAGCTGTTCACTGACAACTCTCTCATATGTGCCTTCACCGGGGGCTACAGCAGACCGAGTGATCCCTTGCTCAAGCCAGCGACCCTAGGTTCAAGCTGGTGAGCTGTGCTCAAACTGGATGAGTCTGTGCTAAAGCCGGTGACCTTGGGGTTTCAAACCTGGGTCCTCTGCATCCCAGGCTGATGCTCTATTCCTGCGTCACTGCCTGGTCAGGCATCTGTATCCTTGCTTTTATTTGCTATCAAACATTCAGTTTCTAAGAGAAATCTATTCATCCAGAAAACCTCAGTGCTGTTGTCTAGGTGACCATGACTGAACGCTTCCTTCCTGCTAGGCCCTGTTTTAAGCACTTCATGAACAGAACTTTATATAAACCTCATAGCATACTTAGTGGTGAGTCCTATACTATCATGAGTGCTTATGTTAGAGGTGAGAAAAAGTAACCCAGTGAAGGTAAGTATGTTGCTCAAGGCCACACAGCTTCTACATGGTACAGCCAGGGTTTAAGTCCTGGTCTTGTGCCTCCAGAGTCCACAGTCAAAGAAAGCATATTAAGGACACAGGGGCTTTTGGGAAACATTGAGATAAAGACAACACCTAATCAACAGAGTCTAAACTAACTGGATCTCGTGGAGACAAGTTGGGTGCATCCAACTCAAATTGCACACAAGACACTGTAGGCTGGTAGGCCAATGCATGCTGCTCACGTGACTGTTTTGGAGGTGGTTGGTGGATGGAGTGGATGGCGGGTTGATGATACTAGGAAGCTCCTATGGCAGAGGGCACCACTGTGGGGCAGTCACTAAGAGCCCAGCCTCTGGGGACACATGCAGCAGCCTTTGGGGACACACGCACCAGCCTCTGAGTGTATTGGTAGTGGCGGCTATTTAATTGTTCTAACACTTGTTTTCTGTGTGTGTGACCTTGGACAAGCTATGTCAAGTCTGTAAGCCTCAGTTTCACCATCCAAAATATGATGAGTACCTATGAAACAGGGTTGCTGTGAGAATTACGTGAGAGAAAACATGTAAAAACTTGAACACAGTCCTGGCATATGGTAAGTTTGAAATCCATGACACAGGTGGTATATTTTCTTTTGTAACTGGAGCAAGGAGGAAGTTTTGAAGATAATTGATATACAGACACCTTCAACCAATAGTCAAAATATGGAAGTGCTCTGTAGAAAATACTCTTCCTAACAACAGAGATATCAAAAGAGTTTGGTTCCTGGTGAATTGCAGTTGGCTTTAACAGTTAGCCTGAACCCCAATTTCAGATTATAAACCAGATGCCCACGAGTCTGGAGCTTCTCCAAAATTGTGTCCTCTGCCTCCAGTTTTTTTAAAATTTTTTTATTGACTGTATTTGAGTAATGTTGGTAAATAAAATTATACAGGTTTCAGGTGCACAATTCTATAATACATCATGTGTATGTTGCATTCTGTGTTCACCACCTCAAGTCAAGTTTCCTCTGTCACCATCTATCCCTCCTCTGCCCTCCTCTCCCTCCCCCCAGGCCACTTTCCCTTGTGCAATCCCCACATTGTTGTTTATGTTCGTAAGGTGTTTTTTTTATTTGCTTAATAACTTTATTCTCTAGCTCACCAGTGCTTTTCTGTTCATCCCATGCCCTGTGGAGTCCTGGAAACCCAGGGCTGCTGCTGAGAGCGTAGGTTCACTCCCCAAGAAGATAAGGAGTGGTGGGTGGAAACACCTGAGACTTGAAGGGCCATCAAGTGTTTGGCAAATGCTAGGTGATGCCTGATGAATCTGGTCAAAACTGAATGGGTGCTCTTGATTATAGTCTGTTGTGAGTACACATAGTTCCAAATTCTGTTCTGCATTCTTTCCTTTTGTCCTTAGCTTTTCATTGCTTTCAGTTCTTAAAGCTGAGCTGTTGGTCCTGGCCACAGCTGGGAGAGGCATCAGGACATAACCTGACGCTCGTAGGAGGCACTGAACATCCTGAACATTTCAGTGAAATAACAGTATTTTCTTCATTACATGCATAGTCAGAAGCATTTGATAGTTCTGACTAAAAATGATTAATTAGAATTAAAAGGAGAAAAACAAACAAAAACTAAACAAAACATTTCCTCTCCCACACTCATAAAGCCCTCCTCAGGGAGGTGGAGCTTCCAAGTATTCTGATCACCCAGTTCTGGACTCCAGCAGTGGAGTGAATGTTCTTGAGCTCTGACTCAGCTTTGCGACTCTTTCGCAGCAGCACCTTGGACAAGTCACTGATCTCTCCAAGTGTTATTTCCCTTAGCTCTAATGATGGATAATGATAGCTGCCCTCCTTCCTCACTGGGTCCTGAAGAGACAAATTAGGATGTATCTGGAGGCTCTTTCCAAATTGTACAATATGAGTTTTGATTCATACTATGTTATTTCCCTGAGGTCACAGAGCTTAACATACTCATAATGTGGTACATGAAACATACTGTCAGCCAGAACTAGAATGTGGTAAAGGTGCTTTTAATGTGTGACCTGTGTGTCTGAGCTATACCATGTGGATAACCCTCTGAGTGTCTGCTTCCCCTCTGCAAGGGGTACAGATTCAGGTAACAGGACCCCCTTCTCTGCCATTCCCTGCTGGAGAACAACCTGACAAGTCATTCCAGTACCTTTTCCCCAGAGCCTAATAGTGACCCTCAGTCCTGCTCCACCTAGGACACTTCTGGGAGGAAATGGAGAAATCATGGAGTGCCGGCAGGGTATACTGCGTGTCTTCAAGTAAGCGCTCAGCTGCTGAGAGAAGTAGCCCCAATGGCTACAGGTGAGCAACACTGATCTGGGCGGGGGTAGAAAAATGCCTTCCCCTGTGACCTGCGGAGATAGCTGGTATAACAGAAGCAGCTGGCATTGGAGGTGATCTTGAAGAACAATGTTTCCACTTTGACTTTAAACTGATAGCTATTAGTTTAATGAGATTGAGTGTGTTCAAACTATGTCAACTGTGAAGCACAGTATATATCCATTGTTACTAAATCAAACTATCAAATGCTTCATTAGCTTTAAAAATAACATCATTTGAGCCAAAGATTCACTGGTGGGTGAGTTCCCTGAATAGGGACCAAAGTCATCACTGTGGCCTCAGGGGCTGGGGTGAAGCCCTGTTCATAGTGAGGCCTCAGCAAAAATTTGTTAACTGATTGACTGAAGGAAAAAAAGTAAGCATCTATTGAATATTCCAGTAATTTTCAAAAGTAGGTATCCATATTTACATCTGAGCAGTTTTAAAATGTGTTGGGTGGGTCATACCTAGGGTAATCCTTTGTCTTGATTCATCCAAGACGGTTCCAGTTTATACCAGTTGTCTTGCATAATCATCATCATTCTCTTTCATGTTCAACAGTGTTTTCATCTGAACAATAAATTACATATATAGTCATAGCCTATCAGTAGCAGGATTGTCAAAAAATACATGTTTTGTGTGTTTTTGTAATGGTTGTGAATGAGTGTGTGTGTGTGTGTGTGTGTGAGAGAGAGAGAGAGAGAGAGAGAGAGAGAGAGTGAGAGAGAGAGTGCTCATTTCCTTGGGGAATCTCTGGGCAGAACCATCAAAAGATAGCTTGTAGTCAACAGAGAAAGTAAAGTTCTAGCTCTGAGCTTGGCTCATAATTGAGACGAGGGTCTTTGACCTACGGCCAAGGTGTGCCCTTCCATCTTTTATCCAGAGCCTGGCATTTAGGATCTCCTCCCACCCACTCTATTGATATAGTAATGTCACTTAAAGCACCTTGGCCTGGGGCATGAATTCCATCAGCCAACTCTGGACCTTCTAGGTAATGCAGTTGTTACTCAGTGTAACAAAGAGTTTGAGAAGCAGCATCTATTCAGAAAGGCCTGCTGTTGGAGAACTCACTGTTTTCTCCCAGCCCCTCATCCATGCCATCACAAGTTAATGCCGGTTATGAAAAATGGGCTCATCTAAACATAAAATCTGTCACCCATGTCTCCATCACCTTGTCTATTCTCCAAATGGAAATGCAACACAAGAATGAATATTTTTGAAAGAGTATAGGGTCATGATTAGTTTGGGATTTGCTTCTCTATTGTCATTGTCCCCTGATAATTCTGACATGGGATTTTTATAACTAAACCCAATTGCTTTGGAAGTTTATGTGTTTTTAAATTTATTTTTATCTCCCTCTCCTCTCAGACCATAATCTCCCCTTTTCTCATTTTTATTATGTCCTTGCATTTCTTTGCAGTTGGACAACTCACATGTGTATTGAGTTTTTACAGTTTCATCTCACCCATTTCCTTTTTATTTGATATATCTTATGCCTCTTTAAAATTTTCTAGTTTCTCTTCTACCCCTGTTCTCCCCCCTCCCCCTTACAATTTGTTTGTTAAAAATCAGGCCATTTAACTTGTAGAGTTTCCCACAGTTTGCATTTTGCTGTTTTCCCAGTCATTGTGGAGTTCATCCTGTTCATCGGTCCTCTGAATTTCCTGTAAATTAATTAGCAAATGCAATCCACAGGTTTGACCAGACTCAGGTTTGATTGCTTGGCAGGACTCTGGGCGGTAGCAAAGTGTTCTTTCCCTGAGAGGCACATGGCACCTGCTGCCCTCTCTCGTGTTGCTGACAGCTGTAGGTGCTCAGTGCCTAGATCAAAGTGTTCTTTCCCTGAGAGGCACATGGCACCTGCTGCCCTCTCTCGTGTTGCTGACAGCTGTAGGTGCTCAGGGCTGTAGATCACTAATTCACTGGGACTGCGAAGCAGTGGTAGTTTGATTATATCATTTACTTTTCATTTGTTAGCTAGAATATTTCTATAAAGAAATGTTTCCCTCATCTGCTGTTTGGTTTCTCATTCAGTAGAGTTCACAGACAGGACAAACTCTTGATTGTTCGCCTTTGTTCACTAGGTTCAAGGTAGGGAATCTTTTCCTTATCATCCTTTGAAGGCAACCAGTGATGATTTTTTCCCCCTGTATCATTATGAACAAATAGATTTAAACATATTTTATGGGTTTTAATCAGTTGCAATTATTGTCTTTATTGAAGCTCAGGTCTTTGCTTGGGGAGAGCCCCTTTAAGTTGGCTCTGACCAGATATGGCTGTAGACTAAGTTGGCTCTGTATGACATGGCCCTAGGAGTCTATGATAGCTTCCCTGCTATCAAGGTTTTCCATGCTTATCTTGTATATTTCCTTCTCCAGACCTGGAATCAGCTACTTTTCTACAATATTCTAATTTCTTTTAGAGAGAAATAGTGTATCAGGACCACAATGTGAAAGCTAGAAGTGCTCAGTGTTACTTGGTTAGTCATTGTTCCTCGGTCTTTTTAGGGGAGAAAGCTGAAAGCTGGCCAAGATATAGAAATTGAATGTACCTGTGTGTACATAAATACTTAATTACTTTATGACTTTATACTGATACTTCCAATTCAAATACATGGCCATAGGGTCTTTGATATATTTCATCTGTATATCTTTTACATTAAGAAACTTGGCTCTGAGGACACAGGGATGATAGAATTAGAAAATCATGTAACTCATGATAACTTATTGTTTGACCTCATATTATATAGAAAACACCTCAGAACAATATTTCACCAAAATATTTTTTACATTTGTTTTTCCCATTCTCTCTATTTTAAAAAAATAGTGGTACCGTATCTACATTTTGAAAGCATATAGCATTACATATTATATTACTTTCTTTAATTCTTATTTAGTCTTAATTTTCCATCCATCTATATATTTAATCTTTTTTTTTTTTTTTTAACAGGGATAGAGAAAGAGTCAAAAAGAGGAATAGACAGGGACTGACAGACAGGAACGGAGAAAGATGAGAAGCATCAATCATCAGTTTTTCATTGCGAAATCTTAGTTGTTCATTGATTGTTTTCTCATATGTGCCTTTACCACGGGCCTTCAGCAGACTGAGCAACCCCTTGCTCAAGCCAGTGATCTTGAGTCTAAGCTGGAGAGCTTTAGCTCAAGCCAGATGGGCCCGCGCTCAAGCTGGCGACCTTGGGGTCTCGAACCTGGGTTCTCTGTGTCCCAGTCCAATGCTCTATCCACTGTGCCACCACTTGGTCAGGCTATATATTTAATCTTCACCAATAGTTCTCATTTCTGCTCTTTAGCCATTTTGATTGTCTGAATCTTATTCATAGTTCTCAGAAATGGCTCGTATTCTCTGAGTTTTTATATTTTGCCTATGTCTTTTATACTTGGAAATAGTTTTTCTGAATATAAAATATTTCACGCCTGACCTGTGGTAGCGCAGTGGATAAAAGCATCGACCTGGGAACACTGAGGTCGCCAGTTCAAAACCCTGCACTGGTCTGGTCAAGGCACATATGGGAGTTGATGCTTCCAGCTCCTCCCCCCTTTCTCTCTCTCTCTCTCTCTCACTCATTCTGTGTCTTCTCTCTAAAATGAATAAAATAAAAATAAAGTTAAAAATTAAAATATTTCACTTATACTTTATTTCCTTGAGTATTTAAAATGTTACTCTATTTTCTTTTGTAAATTTATTACTTTTATAGTTTGATTATAATATTTTTTTCTCCTATAAGTCACAATTCACTATACCCAAAGGCTCAACAATTTTTCCATTTACTTTAAGGTTTAGTAATAGAAGTGGACATGGGGTAAAAATATAGCCAGGATACTTCATAAATAAATAAATATATTTTTACCACTACATGGAAACAATGGGAGAGGTAGCTCTGAAGTTAGAAAAGCTGTGGACCATGCCTGCTCCTCTAAGTTTAGGGACATTAATTTGACATAAAAGCAAGCCACAGAAATTGATGGAGGTAAGACCCCATACTAAGTCAAAATAAGATAAAAAGAATAAAGAGCAGAGTAATATCTCTAAATACAACACAGCTATGGCCACAAAACAGATTAAAACGGTAACCTATTATTTTCAAAATGAACTCAAATTCATTAAGAAAATGAAGAAAGGTATGAGAGAACGATATAAATCTAAGAAGTGAAGTGACAGAAATTAGGAAAGCATTGGAAATAAAAGGAAAACATTTTAGAAACGAATATTAGGCCCTGTCCAGTTGCTCAGGGGCTAGACTATCAGCTCGGCATATGGACATCCAGGTTTGATTACCAGTCAGAGCACACAGGGGAAGCGACCATCTGCTTCTCTCACCTTGCCTCTCCTCCTTCTCGCCATCTTCCTCTCCCACATCCAGTGGCTCAGTTATTTCGAGCATGGCCCCACTGATGATGAGGATAGCTCAGTTGGAGCGCATCATCCTTGGGTGCTAAAAATAGCTCAGTACTCAAGCACTGGTCCTGGGACGGGTTGCCAGTTGTATCCCAGTTGGGGTGCATGTGTGAGTCTGCCTCTCTATCTCTCCTATTTTCACCTAAAAAAAAAAGAAAGATTAAACTAGAAGGAACATTAGAACAAATAAACACAACAGATCATGCCTTAAAAGAAATACAAAGTGAAAAGTAATAATATTTTCAATAGGAAAAGAAAAGAATTCAAGAGAAAGACAAATATTGAAGATAGGCAAAGGAGAACTAACACATAATTAATAGTAGTCCCTGAAAAAGGAAACTATCAATAAAACAAGGAACAGAACTTAACACAAAATCTATAATTCAGGTGTGACATCAGAGAAATGGTGCCATGAGGAGTGCTCTTGATACCTCTCCCTGAAACTTCAACAAAATCAAAAACTAGAGACAGAAAAACAATCTCAGGAGCATCTGAAATACACATACATCAAACAAAGGTATGATTGGGCGAAAAGGTGACTGAATATATAATCCACTCTGAAGGAAATAAGACGAAGAATGGAGTATTCCGCTTTCCTCACTGGCCTGAGCAAAGGCTGCTTTCACTTGGAACTGAGAGAAAGCGAGGGCTGGGGGCGTGGAAAAAGCCAGGCTAGGGCAGAGACGCTCAAGCCGAGGAGAGAATGTGCCTGCGGCTCAGCCCACGTGGAGCTAACACCAACAGCAGACCCCGGCAGAGGTGGGCAAGCAGTTGCCTTGTTTACTCCCGGTATCCCGGTCAGCGAGCATGGGCAGTGTGCGAGTGGATCCACCTGGTGCTTTGAGCGTGGGTGCCCACATTCCAGGATGGAGGGGCTGGGTCAGAGACGGTCAGTAGTGGCCCTTGGTGTGGGCTGTGACCAGAGCTTTTGAATAATCCTGGCTTCCCAAACAATATCATGTGGGAAGTGCACAAAAGCCGGCTTCCCTACACCCAGACCTGTCTGGGTGCAGTGCCTCCATCAGCCATACAACACTAACAGGCTAACAAAGCACACTTCTGGGGAAGAGAACTGTGGAAGTGGTGGGGGAAAGGGCACACAGGCAGCTTGCAGACAGCCTTTGGAGAGCACATCTGCGGAGTGCTGAGGCATACTAGACATGCCCAGAGGCTCATAGAAAGATACCTGAAAGGCAATCGGCTCCCAGCCCTACCTGATTATGCTGGTGGCTCTGGCTGGCAAAGCCTTACCCAGAACTCTGCTTTGAGTGGGGATAGGGAGGGGATTTGGCAGCTCTTAGAGCCTTTTGCTCTCCAGGCAGTGGCTGGGGCAACTTCACAGCTGGGTTCCAGGCTGCTGGTTCAGAAAGGAGAGATTTGGGAAGAGGCTCCGGGAAAACAGACTCTCCCATTGTCGGAGCCTGCAAACGCTAAAAGCCCTGCCTACCAACAGGACTGAGGCCTAGTTTGTGTCATCACCATAGCAACACAACAGCAAATCTCTGCCTAAGAGTGCCACAGAGGCAGAACCGGGGGTACAGAGCCACTGGCCAAAAAGAGAGAAGAAAGAAAAAGGAAGAAGGTAACTTCTTAAAACCAAGAAAAATCCACAGCCTTTATAATTTTTACCATTTTTTTCTTGTATTATATATATATATTTTCCTTCCACCTTGGTCATTTTATCCTCTTTCCATTTTATTCTTTTCTTTTCATTTTGAACATTATCACTCATAGATGTTACATTTTTCATTCTTTTTTTTCCTTTGAGTGTTACATTCCAAAAAATCTAAATCAATTCTTTTTCTCTCTTTTTGTTTCTTCTTTTCCCTTTCACTTTTTCTCTCATTCGAATCTCACCCACAAACAAATTATTTTATTCTGGATTCAAATGTTTTCTTTGTGGCATTTTGTGTGCTTTTTACTTCACTTTTTATCTCTTTAGCATTTTCCCCAACTCCAGCTCTCCATTCTATAGTTTTTGTGCCACTTAATACAAAAGAATTTTAATTTTTTACTGTATTTTTTTCTTTTTTCTCTTTTTCTTTTCTCTTACACTATTTCTGTCATTGGAACATCATTTACAAACAAATTATTTTATTCCTGATCCAAATTTTTTCCTTGTAACATTTTGTGGGTTCTTGCTTCGTTTTTTGCCTCTTTGTCACCCCCTCCAACCCAGACCCATTGTTCTACATATTTTTTTCCACTTAGCACAATAGGATTTTCAGTTTTTCACTGCATTTTCTCAAAAAATATTTTATCAACTCTTATTAGTGTTATTAACAATACCACGCTCAAATGCCATTAAAGAAAAAGAAATTTAATATCATGGATACAAAATACAGTGATGTAGCTCAGATAGAAGAGGAAAAATCTATAGAAATAAATTTCAATAGCTTAGAAACCTTGTTGTTAAATGACAGGTAATTTAAAATTGAAGTCCTAAAGATACTCAGGGATATACAAGAAAGCACAGAAAGGCAATTTAAGGAGGTCAAAAATCAATTTGATGAACAAAAAGAATACTTCACCAAGGAAATTGAAACTATGAAAACGAATCAAATAGAGATGAAAAACTCAATTCGTGAACTGAAAAACTAGGTAACAAGTTTAGCCAGTAGAACAGGTCAGGTAGAGGAGAGAATTAGTGACATAGAAGACAGGCAACTAGAGGTACTATAGAGACTCATAAATTAAAATAAATGAGATAGCCCCACAGGAATTGTCTGACTCCATCAGAAAGAGCAACATAAGAATAATGGTTATATCAGAAGGAGAAAAGAGAGGAAATGGAATGGAGAACATACTCAAACAAATAATAGACGAAAACTTCCCAAGCCTGTGGAAAGAACTAAAACCTCGAATTCAAGAAGCAAACAGAACACCGAGTTATCTTAACCCTAACAAACCTACTCCAAGGCACATACATCATAATAAAATTGGCAGAAACCAACAATGAAGAAAAAATTCTCAAGGCAGCCAGGGAAAAGAAGAATACAACATATAAAAGAAGGCCCATTAGATTATCAACAGATTTCTTAGCAGAAACTCTAGAAGAGAGTGGACCCCAATATTTAAAGTTCTGAAAGAGAGGAACTTCCAGCCAAGAATATTATACCCATCAAAGCTGTCCTTCAAACACAAAGGAGAAATAAAAACATTCACAGATACAGAAAAGATGAGGGAATTTATCACCACTTCAGGAAATACTAAAGGGAGTTTTCCGACCAGACACAATAAAACAAAACAAAACTACAAGTAAAAGATTGCAATAAAAACAAGATTAATCTGTGACATAGAAACAAAGAAGGGGAGAAGACAAAGATTAACAGAGGACAAAGATTAACAGAGATTAAAGATTAGCAAAGGAGGATGGAGTGCAAAAGCACTCATGAGATAATAATGTACTACAATGAACATGATATGTATGCTTTCCATTACTTAATGGTAACCACTCCTGAAAAAACCAACACAGAAGTACATGGCTTGAAAAAAGAAGTAACAGAGAAAAGAAGTATGGATTACAACCAAACAAAAACAAATGTTAGAAAAATAAAAGAGAAGAACCAAACAAGATACAAAATTATCAGAAAGCAATATATAAAATGGCAATAGGAAACCCTCAAATGTCAATAATTACGCTAAATGTAAATGGATTGAACTCACCAATAAAATGACACAGAGTAGCAGAATGGATTAAAAAAGAAAATCCAACTATATGCTGCCTACAAGAAATACATCTAGGCTACAAGGATAAAAACAAATTCAAAATGAAAGGTTGGAAAACAATACTCCAAGCAATTAACATCCAAAGAAAAGCAGGTGTAGCAATACTCATATCTAACATTGCTGACTACAAGACAGCAAAGGTAATCAGAGACAAAAACAGTCATTTCATAATGATAAAAGGGAAATTGAATCAAGAAGACATAACACTTCTTAATATATATGTACCAAACCAAGGAGCACCAAAATATATAAGACAGCTACTGACTGACCTAAAAATAAAAATCGACAAAAATACAATCATGCTTGGCGACCTCAATACACCGCTGATGGCTCTAGATTGTTCATCAAAACAGAAAATCAATAAAAAAATATTGGCCTTAAATTAAACACTAGAATAATTGGATATGATAGACATCTATAGGACATTTTATCCCAAAGTGCCAGAGTATACATTTTTCTCTAATGTACATAGAACATTCTCAAGAATTGACCATATGTTGGGCCACAAAAATAATCAACATATTCAGAAAGATTGAAATTATACAAAGCATATTTTCTGATCATAAAGCCTTGAAACTAGAATTCAACTGCAAAAAAGAGGTAAACAAACCCACAAAAATGTGGAAACTAAACAACATACGTTTAAAAAATGAGTGGGTCAAAGAAGAAGTAAGTGCAGAGATCAAAAGATACATACAGGCAAACAAAAATAACAATACAACATATTAGAATCTCTGGGATGCAGCAAAAGCAGTAATAAGAGGGAAGTTCATATCACTACCGGCCTATATGAACAAACAAGAGAGAGCACACGTAAACCGCTTAACTTCACATCTTAAGGAACTAGAAAAAGAAGAACAAAGACAACCCAATACCAGCAGAAGAAAGGAAATAATAAAAATCAGAGCAGAAATAAACGAAATAGAGAACAGAAAAACTATAGAAAAAAATTAATAAAACAAGGAGCTGGCTTTTTGAAAAGATCAACAAAATTGACAAACACTTGGCATGACTCATCAAGGAATAATGAGAAAGTACTCAAATTAACAAAAGCCAAAATGAAAGAGGAGAAATCACCACAGATATCATAGATATACAAGGAATTATTGTAGAATACTATGAAAAACTATATGCCGCCAAATTTAACAATCTAGGAGAAATGGATAAATTCCTAGAACAATACAACCTTCCTAGATTGAGTCATGAAGAAGTAGAAAGGCTAAACAGACCCATAAGCAGGGAGGAAATAGAAATAACTATTAAAAACCTCCCCAGAAATAAAAGTTCAGGACCAGACAGCTATACTAGTAAATTCTATCAAACATTTAAAGAAGATTTGGTTCCTATTCTACTCATAGTCTTCCAAAAAATTGAAGAAGAAGCAATACTGCCAAACACATTTTATGAGGCCAACATAACCCTCATACTAAAACCTGGCAAGAAAAACACAAAAAGAAAAACTACAGACCAATATCTCTAATGAATACAGATGCTAAAATGCTAAACAAAATACTAGCAAACCAAATCCATCAACACATTTAAAAAATAATTTATCATGATCAAGTGGGATTCATCCCAGAATCACAAGGATGATTCAGCATACATAAAACGGTTAAAATAATACACTGTATCAACAAAACAAAGAACAAAAACCATATGATCTTATCAATAGATGCAGAAAAGGCATTCGAAAAAATACATCATTTTATATTTAAAACACTTAACGAAATGGGTATAGAAGGAAAATATCTCAACATAATAAAGGCCATTTATGATAAACCATCAACTAACATCATATTAAATGGCATAAAACTGAGTACTTTTTCCCTAAAATCAGGAATAAGACAAGGATGTCTATTCTCTCCACTCTTATTCAGCGTAGTGCTGGAAGTTCTAGCCAGAGCAATCAGACAAGAGAAAGAAATAAAAGACATTCATATTGGGAAAGAAGAAGTAAATGTTTCACTTTTTGTAGATGATATGATCCTGTACATCGAAAACCCTGAAGACTCCACAAAAAGACTACTTAGAAACAAATTAATACTGTAAGGTCACAGGATACAAAATTAATATACAAAAGTCCATTGCCTTCCTATATGCCAACTATGAAACATCAGAAAACGAGCTCAAAAAAAGAATCCCCTTCATGGTTGCAACAACAACAACAAAATACCTAGGAATAAACATAACAAAGAATGTAAAGGACCTATATAATGAAAAGTACAAAGCATTGTTAAGGGAAATTGAAAAAAATACAATGAAATAGAAAAATATTCCTTGTTCTTGGCTAGGAAGAATAAATATAGTCAAAATGACTATATTACCCAAAGCGATACATAAAATTAATGCAATTTCCATCAAAATTTTAATGTCATTTTTTAAAGAAATGGAACAAAAAGTCATCAGGTTTATAGGGAACTGTATAAAAAACTTCGAATAGCCAGAGCAATCTTAAAGAAAAAGAACAAAGCTGGGGGCATTACAAAACCTGACTTCAAATTATATTATAGAGCTATGATAATCAAAACAGCATGCTACTGGCAGAAAAATAGACACTCAGAGCAATGGAACAGAATAGAAAGCCCAGAAATAAAATCACATGTATATGATCAAATAATTTTTGATAAAGGGGTCAACAACACACAATGGAGAAAAGAAAGCCTCTTCAACAAATGGTGCTGGGAAAACTGAAAAGCCACATGCAAAAGAATGAAACTCGACTACAGTTTGTCCCCTTGTACTAAAATTAATCCAAAAATGGATCAAAGGCCTAAATATAAGACCTGAAACAATAAATTACATAGAAGGAAACATAGGTACTAAACGTTTTGGTTACAAAGAGCACTTTATGAATTTGACTCCAAAGGCAAGGGAAGTGAAGGCAAAGATAAATGAATGGGACTACATCAGGCTAAGAAGCTTTTGCACAGCAAGAGAAACTGACAACAAAACAGACAGCCAACTAAATGGGAGATGATATTTTCAAACAACAGCACAGATAAGGGCCTAATATCCAAAATATACAAAGAACTCATAAAACTCAACAACAAACAAGCAAAAAATCTAATAAAAAATGGGAAGAGGACATGAACAGACACTTCTCCCAGGAAGAAATACAAAAGGCCAACAGATATATGAAAAGATGCTCATCTTCATTAGCTATTAGAGAAATGCAAATCAAAACTACAATGAGATACCACCTCACACCTGTTAGATTAGCTATTATCAACAAGACAGGTAATAACAAGAGTTGGAGAGGCTGTGTAGAAAAAGGAACCCTCATCCACTGTTGGTGGGAATGTAAAGTAATACAATCATTATGGAAGAAAGTATGGTGGTTCCTCAAAAAACTAAGAATAGAACTACCATATGACCCAGCAATTCCTCTACTGGGTATATACCCCCAAAACTCAAAAACACTGATGTAAAGACACATGTAGCCCATGTTCATTGCAGCATTGTTCACAGTGGCCAAGACATGGAAACAACCTAAAAGCCCTTCAATAGATGACTGGATAAAGAAGATGTGGTACATATATACTATGGAATACTACTCAGCCATAAGAAATGATGACATCGGAGCATTTAGAACAACATGGATGGACCTTGATAACATTATACTGAGTGAAATAAGTAAATCAGAGAAAACTAAGAACTATATTATTCCATACATAGGTGAGACATAAAAATGAGACTCAGGGACATGTACAGGACTGTGGTGGTTACTGGGGGTGGGGAGGGGAAGAGAGAGGGTAGGGAGAAGGGTGGAGCACAAAGAAAACCAGATAGAAGGTGATGGAAGACTATATGACTTTGGGTGGTGGGTATGCAACATAATCAAGTGTCAAAATAACCTGAAGATGTTTTCTCTGAAGCTATGTACCCTGACTGATTAATGTCACCCCATTAAAATTAATAAAATTAAAAAATGCAAAAAATATCTATAATTCAAGAAAACGAGCCTGACCAGGCGGTGGCATAGTGGATAGAGCGTCGGACTGGGATGCCAAGGATCCAGGTTCGAGACCCCGAGGTTGCCAGCTTGAGCGCGGGCTCATCTGGTTTGAGCAAGGCTCACCAGCTTGACCCCAAGGTCGCTGGCTCGAGCAAGGGGTCACTCAGTCTGCTGTAGGCCCCCGGTCAAGGCACATATGAGAAATCAATCAACTAAGGAACCACAATGAAGAACTGATGTTTCTCATCTCTCTTTCTTCCTGTCTTTCTGTCCTTATCTGTCCCTCTCTCCTACTCTGTCTCTGCCAAAAAAGAAAAAAAAATTGAGCATTTATATTGGAACCTTATATCTAAGAACAGTGGCCCTCAATGAATGGCCAATATCCAAGGTATAATCTGATGTCTCATTTGATTACTGCTTATGTCTGCCATGGTTAGAACAGTGCCTGATACATAGTAGGTGGTCAAACTATTGGTTAAATGTATTAATGTTGAATGAATAAATAAAAGATTCTCTGAAGTTCCTAGAAAATGTAATGAACTATTACTTGCTGTATATTACTCTGGGTGATTCTGGGAATATTATTACACTATTATTACTGGGAATATTATTACACTATTATTACTGGGAATATTATTACACTATCATTACTGGGAATATTATTACACTATTATTGTGTACTGCAGAGTGTTCCTTCATAGATTTACATGATAAAGCCCTAATGTGACTGTATTTGGAGGCAGGACCTTTTAGGGGGTAATTAAGGTTAAATGAGATCACCAGGTTGGGAACCTGATCCAGTAGGACTGGTATTTTTAGAAGAAGAGGAAGAAACATCAAGAGTGTACATATACAGAGGACAGGACATCTGAGGTAATAGCGAGAAGGTGGCCATCTGGAAGCCAAAAAGAGAGATCCCTCACTAGAAACCAGCCCTGCCTGCACCTTGACCTTGGACTTTCAGCCTTCAGAACTGTTGGAAAACAGATTTCTGTTGTTTAAACTGCTCAGTCAGTGGTATTTGTTAGTGCAGCCCTAGCAGACTAATGTGAATTTTAAGGGTTGGGTCATCCTGTGAGGTAAAGAAACATAGCCAACTGAGGTGCCTGCTACAGGGGAAGGGAACACAGACTGGGGAGTGGAGGAAGGTAATTATAAATATTACCATGTGACGAGTTACAGAAATAAGGATTATAATTGTCATATTTCCTCCTTATTTTGTTATTTTTGTGTGTGTGCATAGCAGATATTTCTTCATTCCCTTTGTTACTTCCTTGTCATGTAACATAGATTGGTTGACTTTATGTCATAGTATTGAAGTATTGTTAACTTTATATTATGGTATTTATCAAAGAGAAGAGTGAACATTATCCAAATATTTTGCATCCTTTTCTAGGGAAGAAGTTAGTGAATTTTTGATTGTATGTGGGATAGTTGTATCATTTTAGGTAGAAGTGTGACCTTGTTGTATTTATTTGGAGATTAGGAATGGTTTAGTGAGATATTGTACAGGTGCTAAATTGACAAGGGGTGAATTTGTGGTGGCTAATCTGCTGTGTCAACATGGAGTGGGCTTTTGGATGAGAGTAACATTTAAATTGGTTAACTTTACCCTCCTTAATATGGTTGGCCTTATCCAATCCATTGAAGACCTGACTGAAAAATTCTGGCACCTTGAGCAAGAAGGGATTCTCCTGCAAATGACCTTTGGACTTTCTCTGCACTGTCAGCTTTCCTGGGTCTCTACTTGCTGGTCTTAGGCCTAGAAGTGCACCTCTGGCTTTCCTGGGCCTATAGGCTGCTGGTCCCCCTACATCTCCATAATCGCATGAGTCAATTTCTTATAATAAATCTCTCTCTCTCTCTCTCTCTCTCTCTCTCTCTCTCTATATATATATATATATATATATATATATATATATATATATATATGTATGTATGTATATGTATACACACACACACACACACACATCCTATTGGTTCTGTTTTTCTGGAGAACCCTAACACATAAGGATTCAAAATTCTGTATTAAAACTGAATATTTTGGTGTGAGTGGGACCATTCTTCCTTTTGTCTCTTTAATAATATAAAAGTGATTTGCAGTGATCCCAAAGAGGTACAGATAACTCCTTAATTGTATTTGTGTTGATTGAAAAAATATCATATTTATGAAGCTTTGATACTAAAGGGTCAGTCCCCTGAGCTCTCAGTTAGTGGTGGGAATAGTCAGGACTTTTCTATAGTGGATAGATGTATCTCTTAGGGCTCCTCAGAGATCCTGCATTTCTCTGAGTCATTATATGTTCTTGGGATACGATATTTGTAAAGTCTAAGAGTCTTAGAAGCACATCACTTTTTTTCTTAATTGATTTTCGTGGTTGGACTATTTTGTTCTAATGTACATAGTGGGATCAGACAGAATCCTGCTCTGGTCAGTGAGTATGTGGTTGATAAGTGACAAACATTGAATTATAAATTTACTTTATTTACAAAGGTGATAAGAGTATTACTCCTAGGATCCTTACAGCCTAGCAGAGAGAAGGCAAGAAACAAATGAGCAAGAAAAGATTAGACCCTGGTAAGACCAAGGTAGTAGGTACTGATTCAGTCTGTGTATTCAGGGAAGATGTCATTTAATCTGCAATGAAGGTAACACTCAATGTGATGAGATCTGATGACAAGAAAGAGTGAAGATCTGAGCTAAGAGCATTCTAGGTAGAAGAAACAGCCATTGCAAAGGCCCTAAGGCGGCACTAGCTTGCAGGTTGTGAGGTACAGATTGCCTTAGTGGAAAAATCTAAGGGGTTAGGTAAGGGATTTAGGCAGAACCAGGAGGAAATTCAGTCAGGTTTTGGTACCTGAATGGAACTATCTGCTTCTGGGGTTTGAGAAGAGGGTTGGGGTGGGTTTGGGGGACAGGAAGGAAGGAGAGAGAACAATGTAGTGGCTTCTGCAAGAGATGAAAGGGAGTTAGACTTAAGTCATATTGCAAGAGGTTCGGCAAAGGACAGTCAGCATCTGAAACACAATTGCAGTGTATTTCGAACTCTTTTATGGAAGTCAGTATTTTTATATTTTGAAGTTGAGAGATAAGTGTACCTGTATATCAACTTAATTTGAAACCACAGATTATTTAGGTTGGAATAAGGTGACCAATCCAGGATGCTTGGTGAAAGTATGTTACTGCCATCTGCCACAGTTTATTTAGAATTGCAGACCGTGGCGTTGTAGTCAGTAAGAATGAGTGCGAATCTCAAATGTCAACCTATTTTGATCAGAAAGCGTTCTGGAGCCTTCCCACCTATACCAACCTCATCTCGTTCAACTCTTACTACAACTTCCAAAATGATGTAGCTCTGTTGCCTCCCTAAGCAATGTCTACCTTATGTCTGCAGTGGTCCTTGAAGTCTGTGTCTTTTCTCTTGAGTTTGAATGAATGACTTGTTCCTTTGGATTACGAATATGGTACTGACATGAAGCACAATTAAAGTTAAGTGACCTAGCTTCAAGTGACCTAGATAAATATAAAAATTATATTTCATAAAATAATTTCACTTATGAGGTAGAACAAGATTGTGAAATTTGAAGAACCGCTGGGTTATAGAGAAGCCCTGGTGTTTTAGTGTTTTAGCTCTCCTGTTGAACTCTGCTTGCTTCCACTATTTATGTACTATCTGTTAACATCTTTTGAAATAGTTTATTCCTACAGTAATCTCTCCAGAAATCCTTCTTAATTTGGACCCCAAGATGCATCTATGTAAAGTGACTGGATCCCAGTGTTACCAAGGTCTGTTTTTTTGCAAAGCTGCTTTTTTTGGCACAATAATCTTATTAAAAAGTTTTCTCTTTCTACAGTTTTGCTAATGGACAAGCAGATCCTTGCAGGAAAAACCCCTGCATTCTTGCAGGATAGTCTGATGAATAGACTGATGGGAAACTAGCCCTTGGGGTAGGCTGAGCTTCTTGTACTGGATTTCCCAGTAATGTTTACTTGAGAATAACTTAATCAGACTGTGGATATACACAGACTTAATGGTGGAATATGTCAGCCCTGCCTGTCACAGAAATGTGTTGGGAGCACAGTCAGTGGTAGGCGGGGAGTTGTCTCATTTCTGTGGTCAAATGCATGGGGCCAGTGTCCTGGCTTTCTCATGTCCACTAGGTTTAATTTTTACTATTTCTTTCCTTTGTTTTAATTGTTTGCAAAGACTTAACTGACCAGTGGCTATGTCTCTAGGACTTGGCTACAATTTCTTAAAATTAAACTTCTCTGTCTCCAGCAGTCTCTGCACCATACATGCCAGGACTTCTGTCATCTCTCAACTCTTTCTTGTGTCTTCTGTGTAGGCTTCCCACCTGGGAACACAGAACTGCCTTTCTCTGCTCTTGTTCTGTTTGCACCCAGTGCCAGGCATTTGCCATCTGTCCCCTGCCATCTGTCTATGCTGCCTCCCCCACCCCCACCCCAAGCTTCTTGTTTGTGCCGGGTATCTGAGTGACAGTACTGGGTTCCTACTGTCCTAGAGCGAGCTCTTGACTGAGGGCCCCGTGAGAGGGCAGCGGAGGTGGAGAGGCCTGGGGGAGGCAGGGAGGGCAGAGCCAGCAGGAGGGCGAGGCCTCCAGCAGACGCTGTGGGCCTTAGCTTTCAGGCTTCGTGGTTCGGTTCTAACCTTCATTCCCTTCCAGGCCTCAGCCAGCTGTCTGCACTCTCTGAGAGTCTGCTGGCCGTCAAACTGACATGACCTTTGCTTTTTCCATGACTCTCTGGTTTCGGCTGGTGAGGAGGTGATTGAATATTTTCACTGAATTAGTGTGTGTCCATCTTGTTTACTTACAGGTCTGAAATTGGACCTTTAATATTGAAGATTCAAAACTGCCCTGAGTTTGACCAGCCCTCTTAAGTACTAGTGCTCAGATCATCTCTGTGTCGGGATGTCGTTTTGAAATACTATATCAATGTTGTGTTTTTAAAGCATTTCTTTGCTCAGCTCAATGAACCTTATGTTAATTTTTTGTGAATAAGAGATTGGTTGTGAATGGGTCTTCTTAATTCCTGTTACCCATTTTGATTCAGAGGATTTGTGTGTTTTTTATGTGTGTGCGCCCTTTGGAGGACTCCTTGCATAGCAAGAGCAGAGTAACATCAGTTTCTAATTCAGGAATCTCCATAAAATCTTGCAGGGATCTTGCTTAAAATGCAGTTTCTCATGTTTCCTCACAGTGAGTCACTGGGCTCAGTCTAGGATGGGCTTGGAAGTGTGGAGTGTTCCATTTTCTTGGACGGCATTGATGCTGTTAGCACTTGAGAAGCGCTTCTCTGAGGACGGTTGCATGCCTGTCACACGACAGGCTTGGGTTTGTCAGGGCTGTGTCTGATCTCCTAAGGGCTGTTTGCCATTTCCAGATAGAAATGGGGTTAGGTGATGGTTCTTTATCTCACAATCTACTGCTTCCTTCCATTTCCCCTTCTAGGAGCTGTCCTGGGGGCCAATGAGAACTGTCAAGTAGCTTGTAATAAACTATTGTTGCTTTTTGGAACAATACAGTATATTTACTCTGTAGGATTGCAATGATGTGTCCACCAAATGCAATCTTCTGTTGGTTTCTGGGTGGTTACATGTGTGTACCTGTGGGCTTTAACCCGAAAAGATAAGGACTTGAGCCAATTACTTAACCTCTATGAGCTTTAGTTTCCAAGTATGAAAAGAGAAATGGTAACAGTACCTAATGTGCAGGGTTGTTATAAAGATTAAATGCCAAATGTTTAGAGCCTCAAGGTAATAAGTGCTACATAAGGGTTATTTGCTAGTAGTATTATGTTATTATTATTGTTACTAAATTACTGAGTTTAAGTAAAAATCTTCTTTGTCAGAAATTTGTAAGGAGCAAGAAGAAAGATATGGGAGAACGCTCTGTGCAGCGGCTTGCATGCTCTAAGGGAGTCAGTGCAATTTCTAGAATGAACACAGTCCTTATCTGCAGTGTGGAGCCTTTATCAACCCATCTACTGTGCAGTGTTAATAGGACGTTTTCCTGTCCTCCAGTCCCAGCTCAGAGGTGGTGCCAATTTCAGATAAAAGCATTGGGGTAATCTCAGCTGACTATTGTCTGCCTCCTTAATCTCCCCATCAGAGAAATTAATATTTGGGTGCCAAGGAAAGACAAACATCTGTAACTTTCCCCTTGTGCAATGACTGTTTGGTTTCTATTGCATACATTTTTCTTTCAGGTTAAAATCTGTCTAAACCTGATTTCCCCCCTTTTAAAAATGGAATTCCGTTTGATTTAATGATAATGCTTATAGTGCGAATAAGAAGTAAGAGTCATTCTGGTGTTAAAACTTCTTAAGCCTTTGAGTAAGTATATTGTTGTTATCTTGAAACTTTCCAAACTGAACTTGGAGTTCACTCAGGCATTTTCTAGAGCTTTGAAATGTAAGAGGTGGGCAGCTAATGATCCTGTAAATTCCTAATAACGTTGCAGCCACTCTTGCAGTTTAGCAAAAATAATACACAATGCCACGCAGGGTCGCACATTGGCAAATTTGCCAATTAATCAACTTATTGTTTTTTTTTATTTACAGGGACAGAGAGAGAGTCAGAGAGAGGGATAGATAGGAACAGACAGACAGGAACGAAGAGAGGTGAGAAGCATCAATCATTAGTTTTTCGTTGCCGTTGCAACACCTTAGTTGTTCATTGATTGCTTTCTCACATGTGCCTTGACCGCGGGCCTTCAGCAGACCGAGCAACCCCTTGCTGGAGCCAGCGACCTTGGGTCCAAGCTGGCGAGCTTTTGCTCAAGCCAGATGGGTCTGCGCTCAATCTGGCGAGCTCGGGGTCTTGAACCTGGGTCTTCTGCATCTCAGTCCGACGCTCTATCTACTGCGCCACCGCCTGGTCAGGCTCAACTTGCTGTTTGAAATAATGTCCCAATTATAGAAAATATATTTTGGAGGAATTGGTGTTTTATCATCATCCTGATCTGAGTGATTGTGTCAGCCTCCTAACTGGTCTTCATGCTCCTTTTCCCTTTTTCCTTCGCTCCATCTTGCACAGCGATTCTGGGTCACCTTTTCTAAAACAGTTATTCCACCAGCTTGCTCCCTTGCTTAGAAGCCCAGTGTGGCTCCCCACTGCTCTCACAGAAGTATACACTGGAGCTTTGTATTCCAGGCCCTACTGTGTGTGCTTCCCGCCAGACTTGGGTGGTCTGCACCCCAGCACTCCTGTGCTTGGCCCTGTGCTTGCTCCTCTAGGCTTTGCTTACAGCTTTTAGTCTGCCTGACAGCCCTTTCCCTCCCTCCACTGCCGGGCACTCTGGTACTTTGGGGTCCTCAGGTCATCTCTATGGTCTTTCCTGAACACTCTGCCCTCAGACTTAATCACCCCATTCTCCTCTGCAGGGGTGCATGGATGTACCGAGGCACAGAGAGGTTAAGTGACTCACTCGAGGTGCACTTTTGTTGTGTCACAGCTGGGGTGAGCAATGAAACACTTAATGAAAAATAGGAAAACGCAAACGCATAGTTGGCAGTAGGAGGTCAATGTGAAATTTAGGTTTTGTGAGGACCTACACTGGAGTACACCCTGGAAGAAGGCTATCTGTGTGGAGTCGTGGAAAGGGAAGGCACCCAAGCCTAAGGTGGCAACACCCTCTCTGTTGGACCTGCAACCTTGTCTCTGTGGAGGAGCTGTGCATCCTGTGCTGTGTGTGCTGGGAGGTGCTCTGCCAAGTCCTGCCGTGACTGGAAGAAGTCCTCGAGATTGAACAGCTCCCCTTTCACTGTGCTGAGCGAGGGACTGTCTGACAAGGAGTGTGGCTGTTTCTGCGATCTACCTCTTCCATGGACGGGCTGCCCTGGATATGGCTGGGTCTGCTTATAAATCACTAGGCACTTGAGTGAGGGAAAAGTAAATAGGCTTATTAGGCTTGTAGGACATTGTGGGTATTCCCAGATTTATCCTGCTTCCTAGAGAGTCTGCATTTTCCCTTATGAGCTAGAATGTGGTGAATGACATGTTCCTGAGACTTGCACACCACAGACCTTGCACTTTCTGCCATCAACATTGAAATGCAGAATTATCTTCTCTTGTCAGAGACTACAGTAAGAGCAGCATCTATAAAATAAGTAGTTTTGTTCCCACTACACTTCTCACTCAGAAACTGGGAAAAAAGTAAGAGCTTCTCTGATTAGGACACAGTAAAATTATTGAGGTAGTTTTCCACATTATTTGTTCTGTTTGGCCAGGGCTGACACTTTAAAAATCTGCATTTGGCCCTTTCTTCATCTACTTGGACTGCCTTTCAGGCTACAGTAAGCAGGGTCTAGTTATGTCCAGCGAAGCAGAAATGCAGACTCAATGAGTAATTATTAAGAACTTTCCAGAATATTAGCTGTTTCAGTTCCTGCAGTGACTAGTGATGGAATAGTCCATTAGACATTTCTGTTCCCAGCAACTCCTGAAAATTGATTCCAATCTGAAGCAGCCAACCACTTTGATCAATACCATAATTACTCTTATTGATGGATTGTTTTACAATGGTAGCCATCAAGGCAGTCCGTCAGCTCAGGAGGCACCAGAACTGTCCCCTGCAAGCTGTAATGTACCGCAAATATCTGATTCAAATCAACTTACTATTGAGGCCAGGATGACAAGCGTGAAATTCATTGTTCCACTTCATGTAAGACCTGCGTTCCTCTTTTGAGAGAGTAATTGGTTGCCGCATATAGCGTGAGAGCAGGAGGGGCCCTGCCTTGCAGTGTTTATGGGTGCAGTTCCCCCACCCCCTTAGCTACTTTTCCCCACTACCTGCTCTTTGGGGTGTCAGCAGTGTTGTATGGCTGTTGTTCCTGCTGCTGTTTTTATTTCTTTTCTTAATGGGTCTTGTTATATCAGGGAGAATGGTCTCCTTCCAGGAAGGTTGATTGCAGCTAGAGTAAATTTCTTTTCTGAAAAGTTTGTTCATAAAAGAAGGGGGTTCGTTGGCTGACAAGAAAGCAAGAAGAACCCTGCAGCATTTCACTGAGTATAGGAAAATAAGTTGGCAAGTGGCAATAGTTGTGCTAGATAATTCAAAAAGTGTGCTCCTTTGCTGGGCATCTTCTAAGTAGACGTGCCATCAGAGACCTGTGGCTAGAGAAATGGCTAGGGCACTGAAGTCAAGGACAACTGAGTAAATTGGAAAATGGGGATAGTCCCAACAGTGGCTGGTCATTTAGTCCTCATCAACCTACTGACCATTGGATAGAATCAGGATCTCAGTAGAACTTGAGAGAAGTAGTGTAAAATATTTTTATAATAAAATCAAGTACACAGGTCTGCAGCAGGTGCACAAAGGTAAAAGGGCTGTAGAAATGGAGAAGTGTTAGAGCAGAAAGACCTTCATGGCCTCAAGGGCTTTCTGAAACCCTGAACCCTACTGTAGGTATGGAGCCTCTTAGATTCTAGAGATACATCAGAAGCTAGTATTTCTGGGTGTGGTGATGATTTTTAATTTGATAGTTGTTTATGATAGCATTTTCACATCATAATTGAGGCACTCAATTCTAGGGGCCTGTAAAAAGCGGGTCTGTGGACAACTAATCCTATAGCCAACCAATATTTATTAAACACATCAATACATTATTTATGCCCTGGGGCTATAAGTAAATGACATCTTGCACCTCTAAAGCTTACATTCTCATTGGAAACTTAAGAAGACAGACAATGGCTGTACACTTGAATATGTAAGGTGATGTCAGATAGTGTGACCGATGGTGGCAGATTACAGAGGAGGCAGCTATGTCTAATGTTGGAGAATGAAGTCCAACATTAGACAGAATGAAAGACAAGTAAGTTAGGTAGGTTTGAATCCAGCCCAGCTTGTGGGCTTGAAGCAACCTTCACCATTAAACTTGGTTTGTCTTTGAGATGTTCTGGTAGCTGAGCTTCCAGATACATGTTGGAAGGAGGAGATTTTATGCTATCAGCATGCAGTACAGGGGAAAGAACCAATATAAAATACCAGTGGTGGGATTCAGCCAGTTCATACCGGTTTGGAAGAACCAATACCTAATTTTTTGTTGAGTTTGGTGAACTGGTTGTTGAAATGGCACTTGTAATCAAGGTTCTCTCTAAGGTGGGTGCCTGGGCAGGTGTCCAATATGGAAATCACAAATTTAATTCCTTACTCTTTTATAACATTCATCTGTGCAACAGTGTATTCTAAGCACTCGTAGTAATGTTCCTTCCATCCATAGGTGAAAAAAACTGCAAGTGAGGATGCCAATCAAGAAGCAATATGGAGCCTGACCTGTGGTGGCGCAGTGGATAAAGTGTCGACCTGGGAACACTGAGGTCGCCAGTTCAAAACCCTGCACTGGTCTGGTCAAGGCACATATGGGAGTTGATGCTTCCAGCTCCTCCCCCCTTTCTCTCTTTCTCTCTCTCTCACTCTGTCCCCTCTCTAAAAAAAAAAAAAAAAAAAAGAAAATGAATAAAATAAAAAATAAATTAAAAAAAAGAAGAAAAAAGATCTCTTTAAAAAGAAAAAAAGCAATATGGAAATAACCTACCTTAAGTAACAGTTTTACTGTTTATTTGTCATGTATTATTTAATATTTTTTCATTAATATTTTAGAACTCTTATAACATAATCTAGTTTTATGTACTTTTATTGTTCTTATTTAGGTATTAAATGCATGAAATAATAAATTATCTTTCAGAATATTGGTTTTTTTTAATACTTAAAATGGTCATTAAGGCTGAGAACCAGTTGTTAACTTATTTGAATCCCACCACTATGAAATACCCAGTTGAGATTTGGGGGGTGGCTTTAGAGGTAGGCTATTCTATTTCTACTCAGTCATGTCAGTATTGGAAAGTATTGGTTGAATACTTTCACAACACCTGAAGGGTCTAGGAGTGATTAATAATAAATAATCTACAAAAGCAAAACTTAGAGAAAGCCCCTGATGATGCTACTGGGGAAGGAGGTTTCCATATTATCAGTTATATGTCACCTCATTTATTTACACCTCTACCATGGGGGATCAAGGAGGCAAAAGGATTAACCTGATCATCGTGCTTTCCTAGCTCCCATTTTTGGGTTTCTTTGGGGACTATCTCCTCCTTCCTTTTGATGCTGGAGCCCTGAGATCCAGCCACCAGGTGGTGAGGATGCCCAAGCTCAGCCCACCAAGGTCACAGATCACCTTGGACACAGAAATTGTCTCAAAAAGATCTTACAACTCAGATGAGAAGGCCACTCAGAGCTTTCCTGCTTTTCTCCAGAAGCCAGTGAGAAAGATGTTCTTTTCTCCGGTGTGGCTCAGCTGATAGGATGGGAGTCTGGCATGATGACGTGGACTGAGCAGGCCACTGGAGTGGCAGAGTGGAGAGCTGTGATGGCGAGGAAAAGAGACAGCAAACAGAGAGTCCATAGTTGTGAGTTCTTGATCCTTGAGGTTGCCTTGCTGAAACTAGTCTACACATTTAATGGGAGAATTTTTTTTTTCTAAAGTGAGAGGAGGGGAAATAGTAAGACAGCCTCCTGCAAGCACCCCAGGGGGAATAAAAAAAATCATCTAAAAACGAATAATTGAAATAGGTTTCCACTTAATTAAGCCACATGGGTGAGATTTCATGCCTGTTGTCTAGAGTATCAGGTGGAAGTGCTCTCACTGTGCAGTGAGGTTGACAGCGTTCTTCTAGGAGGGACAGGCTGAGAGCTGGACCCAGGCCGCTTTTCCCCAGGACTCCCGTACTGTCGCCTGTGGAAGCACTTCCTGTGAATGCAAGAGTCCTCTTAAGTAACTTTTATGATTGACAATACCATAAATATATATCATAAAGGCTCTCTGTGAAGGGAACACACAAAATTAAAAGTCTATTTAGTTAAAGCAGAAGCCTGCCAATACATTTATGTAGCTGCAAAATAGGGACTTCTGAGAGGAGAGACAAAATGTGCAGCTGCTTAAGCAAAGCCCTGCCTCCTAGCCACTCAGCTTTTAAACTGCTCAGGAATTTTCAGTGGTGTTTATGGGCCAGCTGCTCTGCTGGGATTCAGTAATATATGGGTAGAGGAGTCTGGAATAAGTAGGTTTCCTCCTCCTCCCAGGGAGGCAGGATCCTTAGCCATGACTTTTTCCAGGAATTGAACCCCAGTCATGCTTAAGGTTTGTAAGAAGAGTCAGCTGTTTGTTTAGTTACTTGAGCCAGTGCTTATATGGAATTGGCGCGTTACAAATTTGTTTTCTAACAGAAACTATATTTATTGTGTCCATACTGAGATGCCACTCTTTAGAATCCTTCATATTCATCTCTTCTGTCTCTGTGGACTCGGCCCCTAGAATTGAGTGCCTCAAATCCCTACCTTGGTTTACAAGGCTCCCAGGAGGGTTCACTTTGTTATGTCTCCTAGTTCTTTTCCAGGTGTTCAGCCAGGCTTTGGTCACACCGGCCTCCATTTTCTTCCTTAGACAAACCAGTCTCTTAATACTGAGGACCTTGACTCTCACATTCCCTCTGTCTCGAACACATGGTCCTCCCACTTTATTTGCTCTCCCAGTTTATTAAGCGGATCTCAGCTCATATGTCATCTCCGCAGAGAAGCTTGTGATCTAACATCTTTTCCCTTATCATGTGATCCTGACTCCTTTTCTTCACAGTCACTTTGAGGTCTGAACTCATTTCCTGCTTGTTCTCTCTTCCTCCTCAGTTTTCTGATATAGAGGGGGCGGAGGAATGCAATATTGAAGTTTGAGACTCCACATTAAGCTGGATGCTTTAATGATCTCATTTAATCCTTACAAAGACCCAAGGAGCCAACGATACTAAAGCCCGTTTTTTCTCCACATCGAGTCCGGTTTCACTTTTTGGCACCTATATTTCTTCTTGGCACTAGCTTACCATGAGGATCGATGGATTTTGTGATTATAGTTGGTGCTTTTACAATGCAAGGGTTAGAAGCGCTGACCCCCATGCAATTGAAAATCTATGTATAACTTTTGACTTCCCCCAAACTTAACTACTGTGGTTTCTCAGTATCCACCAGGGATTGTTTGCAGGACCTCCTGTGGATACCCAAATCTGTGGATATGCAAGTCCTTTGTAAAGAATGGCACAGTACAGTTCATACTGTTGGCCCTTCAAATCTGTGGATTCCCAACCAGGGATTAAAAATACTGTTTTGGTCTGTGGCTGGTTGAATCTGCAGATGCAAAACTGGGGATACTGAGGGCTGACTGTATATTCATTGAGAAAGATCCATGTATAAGTGGACCTGCACAGTACAAACCTATGTTGTTCAAGGGTCAGTTGTAGATGTGTACTATCTTCTTCCCCTGCTGGACCTTTAAGCAGGGTTGCTGGATTGCTGTGCTCACTGCTTAACCCTTTGCACCTTGCCAAGGGCTTGGCAAAAAAGGGCTTGTGACCCAGACTAAGGGCCTTAGTGCTAATGATGAGGGTAGCTTGCTGGCTGAACCCCTTACTCTGCCAGGTCTGTGACCACACAGTTTCCTCTGAACACATTTGTGTTTTCTCATGGCTAGGAGAACACTTAAAAGTGCCTTGTTCACCTTTTTTTGTTGCAATGTCTGAAGAAATGTGAAGTCTTTCTCACCTTTAGCACGGGCAGCCTAAGTTCAGAGAGATCCATGGATTTGTGTGTTTAGTGACATGGGTTTTAGATTGTACCCCATATTACTCCCGGTTTATGAAAAAAGGTAGTCAGGGGTGTGGTCCAAAATATATAAATGTACTTTAAGGGGCAATGTGCTGGAATGTTTGAAATGTCCTGTACTTCCCCCACAGAAAAGGCACAAATCCCTCCATGGCACTTGACTAGGACCCACCCTTACAAGCAGGTGTCTTTTTGTATCCCTAGAGAGGTCTGTCTCCTTGGGGGCTGTGACCTCAGTGAAAGAGGAGAGAGGGTTGGGGAGAGGCACCAGGAGTTTTGATTTTTTGCCGCTGCTCTCTAAGGAATTCTTCTATATTTCACTTTAGTGTGCTCCCAGAACCCGTGACAGCCTGTATAATTGCTGGATCGACATAAATCTATAGCAACGATGGGTAGTTTTGCTGACATGTTGGCTTCAGCCTGCAAGACTCAGTAGACCACGTCTGCATATCATCTCACAATCTCAGGCTGTAGTGGGACAGGGAAGGAGAGCTACGGTATTTATTGTGCCTGCAAGGTCATGATGCAAGATTGCGGTGGGTGGGGGGAGTCATAATAAAAGGAGGATTATTTGGCAGAGAGAATTTTCTGAATATCTGTGATTTAAATACGCTGGTTAAAACCCTGACTGACCAGAAGTCTTTCCTTGTAGTTTGAAAGTTAAAAAATTTAATGTGTTTAGGCTTGCAAAACAGATATTGCAAAATGACAGACCTTATCACAGTGCTTAAATAATTTAGAACTTTGTTTCTTTAATGCATTCGTGTGGTCCATAGATATATGCTGAGCACCCGCTGTGTGCTTAGTGCCATAGTCGGTGCTGGAGACATAAGAGTAATTATGAGGCAGGTGGGTTCCTTGTCAGGCAGAACCTGTGATTCAGGCAAGAACAAGCCGTTATCCAGGTGATTACAGTTTCCTCCTCTGTCAGCCCCAGGGAGAGCTCCCTTCTGGCCAGTCCTATCAGTGGAGCCGATTCTCTCTCTCTCGCTCGCTCTCTTTTTCTTTTTGGTCTCATTTTTGTTTTTATTTTTGGTGTACATTTAAAAAGTCTGTTTCAATTTTTAATGATAATTTAAGAAACTGATTTAGGAATCCACTTGCTTTATAAGTAAAACATTATAGATAAAGGCGTAAACTCCATTAGACATGCCGCACTCCAGGTAACCACTACAGATTTGTAGTACGATTTCGCAGAGGTTTTCTGTTCCATTTCCACACTTGTGTGTGTCTCTCCCCATGGAAAACGCAGCATGTGCTATGCATACATCATTGTGCACCTTGCTTCTTTTTTTCCATAGTGTATTTATTTTTTTAAAATTTTATTTAAAATATTAATTTAATGGGGTAACATTGGTCAACATGAGTACATAGGTTTCAGGTAAACATGTCTATAACATTTGAACTGTTGATTGTGTTGTGTGCCCATCACCCAAAGTCAAATCATTTTCCGTCACCGTGTATTTGTCCCTCTATACTCCCCTCCCCTACAGCCCCTCTCCCTGTAACCACTCACTTTTATCTATATCCATGAGTCTCATTTTTATATCCCACCAATGTGTGAAATCATATAGCCCTTAGCTTTTTCTGATTTACTTATTTTACTTAGTATAATGTTCTCAAGGTCCATCCATGTTGTCATAAATGGCACTATGTCATCATTTCTTATGGCTGAGTAGTATTCCATAGTATATATGTACCACATCTTCTTTATCCAATCCTTTATTGAGAGATACTTTGGTTGTTTCCATGTCTTGGCTACTGTGAATAATGCTTTGATGAACACATAGTGTGTGTGTGTGTGTGTGTGTGTGTGTGTGTGTGTATATATATATATATATATATATATATATATATATATATAATCTTAGTTCATGTTGATAGCTGGAAATGAAATTGATTAATTTTAATTACTGGAAATTGTGCTTATTCATAATCCTTAGAAGCTTTTATGTTGGTGACTGTCACTGACTCAGAATAGTAAAAATAATGGAGTTTGGGTTTATTGAGTGCTTAATGTTTACCTGACAATTCTGTGTCTCACATAGATTACTTTATTTAATCAGTAGGGCACCTCAGAGGGCCAAGTACTGTTTTTATCATCATTTTATAAGAGAGGAAAGCTGAGGCATGGAGAAATAAGGTAATTTTTCCCAGCTAAAAAATGATGTCAAGATTTGAAGCCAGGTAGTGTGATTCTGAGATTTCTTGGTTCATTTGAGCATCTGTGGTTTTTGGAACTTTAGTTGCTAAATGCTACTAATGAAATAGGATGTTGGACATGATCACTGAGGGGCCGATGGGTGGTTTGCATATTTGTTCACTCACTGATTCAGTAGACACCTGTTGAACATCTTCAGGGTGCCTAGTTCTCTGTGTGTCCTGCACAACCCAGCAGAGACCTGCAGCTAGCTATGCCGCAGGAGGCTCACAGAGAGCTAGGATAATGCTGAGTAGTCACCTGTGTAAGGCATGTGTCATGTCTGTACCTGGTAGAGTGGGGGTATTGTCCCCTCCGGGGCTATGTATTTCGTTTTGTTTCATTTCCTCCATGTTAGTAGCATTCGTTAAACTGTTTTTAACCTGTGTCCTCCGGCATGTTTAGAGTCTAGCCTTTCTGTAGTGATGTTATTGCCTTCTGTGCTACTTCTGTACAGGCAGCATGTCCTGGACCCTGGTGTTTTATCCTCAGTTGTTTCCTAGTCACAATATGACAGATTTTCTATTCATCCAGCTCAATCATAATTAGCATAATTGCCTCTGGTGCCCACCCAGATGTGGTGGGTGGTGTCCTCAACTGATTACTAAGATTGCATCCCAGGCGTTTCCGGAAACTGCTCTTTTTGTCCTCATATCACTTCTGTGGGCTGATGTTTCTGCTCTTGTGTTGAAAAATGAAGTGAGGAAGGTTCTCTTATATTCGTTATATATTGTATAATGATGACAGATAATCACAGTGCCTGTGATTTTTTCTTTGACAATCAGGAGAATAGTTAAGGACAGAAGGAAGTATAAACCACTTGGCTTTGAATTCAAGGATTCATTCATTGTCCTGAAGGCTTAGACAAAGGAGTCTTATTCCTTTCTCTTTATTTGGACCTAGAACAATCTTTTAGCTTAGGAGTGGAAAAAGTTTAATGTCCCATATTTTCTTCCTTTTTTATTTTTAAGAGAGAAAGATGGAGGGACAGACAGACAGGAAGGGAGAGAGACGAGAAGCATCAATTTGTAGTTGTGACACCTTAGCTGTTCATTGATTGCTTTCTCATATGTGCCTTGACGTGGGGGGCTGTAGCTGAGCCAGTGACCCCTTGCTCAAGTCAGCGACCTGGGGCTCATGCCAGTGACCTTGGGTTTCAAGCCAGTGACCTTTGGGCTCAAGCCAATGACCATGGGGTCATGTTTATTATCCCACACTCAAGCTGGTGAGCCTGCATTCAAGCCAGTTACCTTGGGGTTTTGAACCTAGGTCCTCAGCATCTCAGGGTGATGCTCTCTCCACTGCACCACTGCCAGGTCAGGCAATTTTTTTAAAAAAACTTTTTCTTTTTTTTGCTATCAATAATGAAGTATAAGAGGATCCCATAAAAGATGTTGACCAGATTATCTACATATCTATCTATCTAGGGAACACTTAGGTAAATTAAATTATGACTTTCTACATTTTGGTCTGTTGAACTGAAAACTATCAAGCTTTTTTTCATCCCTTAAAGACCATATTTTATGAGACATGCTGGCCTTCTAAATAAGTTCTTTCTCATTTTGGTATGCATATGATGGGAGAAATGAAAAAAATGTATATTAAAGAAAAGAAAGCATATTTTTTCTCTTGGAATAGAATCCACTTGTACTTTGAGGAGGTTTGAATTTCAGACTAACCTAAAGCCTTTTGAGGTTCAAGATTAGTTTGCTCTTAGCAAAAAAGGCAGCTTCCTAGTAGTTCAAAGAGGTAGGGAAATTTAAAGACTTAAAATACTCAAAAGGCTTCTTGGATATCAAATAGCTCTCAGAGAGAAAACATTTGATGAATGAAGGACATAGGAATTAGAAAAATATGGGCCAATTTTTCTTTGTATATAATCATATTTAAAAGAAGTGGAAAGAGTTCTTAGGTCTAGAGAATTGGGACTTAAATCAGTGGCCCTTGGAAAAATTAGGTTTTTGCCAAACACAGAAAATGGACCAATTTGGAGCTTTACAGAAGTGAAAAATCCTTTAGCCATCATTTCTATGATGAATGAAATTAACATGAGAAATGTTGACACATGAGATCTTGGTAATACTTCTTATAATTGGAATTGGATATTCTGCTAGCTCCTGTCAATAATAAATGTACTGTGTTTTGTTGTTGTTATTATTCCAAATAACTGAAGTAGAAAATAAGGTTGAGAGAGATGAGATAAGATACCAAGGAATTCTCTAAACTTTCCTAAGCATGCTGATTTTGGATTTTGGAGTTTAATGTTGCCTGAAGTTAACTCTGCCACTGGGCTAACGGTATTGGATTGCAGTTGTGGAGAACAGTGGGCTCTGAGGCTGCATGGCCAGCTCAAAGTGGGCGATCTCTACAGGAACACAAACCTGAGGGCTTGATTAAATGTCTTACTCATGCATATCACAGGGCACTATTCCCGCATATTTGGCATTGCGGTCTTCATTCTCACACAAAGGCCTTTTGTGTAGTTATGACATCTGCTGAATGAGATCGTGGTGACGATGAATAATTGCAGTGGCTGCTACTCCATGCTGAAAACCCAGAATTCAAGGCTGGGGGGAGTGGCTTTGGCAGAGTCGGTGCCTGCCCTTTCTTACCTTACATTCCAATTTGGGAAGGGCCACCACTGGCAAAAGGGCAAGGAATGACATCCAGCCTGACCAGACCTCCTGCTAGCTCTCAATTACTGTGGGCCTGTGACTGGTGTACTTCACTGGTATTTCTGTGGCATTGAGTGACCCAATTAGCAGAAGCGTGAGCACATTTAAATGGTTTAATTCAGGGGTCCCCAAACTTTTTACGCAGGGGGCCAGTTCACTGTCCCTCAGACCATTGGAGGGCCGCCACATACAGTACTCCATACACTGACCACCAATGAAAGAGGTGCCCCTTCCGGAAGTGCGGCGGGGGCCGGATAAATGGCCTCAGGGGGCCACAATTTGGCCCACGGGCCGTAGTTTGGGGACCTCTGGTTTAATTCTTTACACACCTCATCTGAGCTTTGATCTGAGCATGGACCATGGATGTTTTACATTTTAGTAGTCTGTATTTATTTTATTGTGAAAACAGGGGAGGTTGGAATAGAGCTAGCACAATCATGATATCATTGTCATCTGGGCTTAAGGTGAGGTTAAAGTAAGCAGTAAGAAGAAAATGTGACTTTATTAAAACAACAACAACAACAAATATTGCAGGTAGTGTTCAGACTTCCTAAGTATGATGGTGTGACTCAAATAATAGAAATGTACAGACACTGCCTTGGCGTTCCCACTCATACTTACCTTTTCAGGCTTGGGTCTTGTGAAGTGGTACTTTTCAGTATAGAATGTATATTCAGCCTCCTTATAAAACCCTTCACAAATACTCGTTATTGACACTGATTTGTTGAGTTGCAGAGGAAGATATGGCGACCCAGAGCCTCCTATTCTGGGTTACTCAATCCAATTTAAATAGGTGTTTTTAGGGAGTTCATTAGTCTCTATTAGAGGTTCAGGGTGGACCCTCACCTCACGTCACTGGTATGAGAGCTTGGCAAGTTTCAGAAACATGATCAGCCCGTAGTAGAAATTTATTACTTTATTTTTAAAAACAGAATTAAAGGTATCCTTCCTGAATGGAATAATATTTAGTCACTGTTTTTCAGGAACCCAAAGTTAGATCTAAGTCTGAAATCATTTGATGTTATTTTTGTTGTTGTTGTTTTTTTGTTTGTTTGTTTTTTACACAGTGGCTGATGTTCAGGGAAAGGAACATCCATCCATCCCTGGGTGTTTAAGTTTTTCTTAAACCTTAGAAAGTATACCATCAATGGAATATGGAAGGCAAGCTTCCTGTAATGTTTGGTGGCATGAGGCAGGGGATTCTAAGTGGTTCTTCCAGACCCCACTGCTCAGTTATTTTTTCTATCCTAAACCTGTAGGATTTCCAGGGGTTTGCAATTCATTCCTATAACAATTTTTTGGCTTAATCTAATGGCACAAAAAGGGTTCAGCTTGGGAGCAAGGGATGTTTGGGGATATTTTTATAGCATTTAAAATATAAATCTCTTTGATTGCCCCAAGTTAAAAAATTATAAAATAAAAATAAAAAGGAAAGAAATTAATGGCCTAAAACAGGGCTGGTATGTGTTTATGTTCAGAATCAGAACAGGGTGCTGGCTTTGGCAATGGGGAGGTATTAATATTCCAGGCTGTGGAGTTGGAATTTGGAAAAGAGGTTTAAAGGAAAAGCTCGTATGACAAATTTTTAATAAGAAGGAAGCTGCTGCCCATGTGTAAGAAATGCTGCTCTTCTGTTCTGGGTGTGCCAGCCTTTATGTGATGGCCCGTCAGGGGCCATTCTATCTCTGCTGATATCATGGCCGTTTTCTGCTATGACTGCCCACTAAACTGATGTCTGTCTGACCTCACTTTTTCTTTACAATAACCCAATGAATGAGAGACAGTTATTTTCACTGTTCTGGAGATGAGAAAACTGAGGTTTGGTGAGGGGGAAAAGGACTTGCCCAAGGTCACTCTGCTGCTGTGTGGCAAAGCTGGGATTTGAACCTGGTCCTCTCTGCATCCTACCCATTATGTAATAGGATAGAGGAAACAGAGCATTTGGGAACTATAACCTGGGAGGCAGTGGTTCTGAAACCATTTGTGTTTTGTTTCATGAATTTGATTGATGAAAGATACTAAAAAGTTTGTCAATTACTTAGAAAAGTGCCTGGCCCATGAGGAAACACCGCAGCTCATGGTAGCTGTTGTGTTGTTATTGTTGTTTAGTAACAGTAATATTAGTGTGAATCCAATTTTGGCCCTGGGGAACCAACAAATAAAACTCTTTCTTGCCTTGTTTTACCAGAACTAGAAGCAGCTGGTCTGAATTTGAGAGTAGGCAAAGACATTTGTGGACACCATTTAATTCTGACCTTGTGATGCTTAAGCTTGAAAGTATTTTTGAAATTGCCCTAATCTCCCTGTATTTAGCATTCTCCTCAAGTGCACTGCAGATTTAATTGTTAAAGCAGCATTTAGCAAATTTACCTATGTGCTGAATTTGCAAATTTCAAGCAGAGAAAAGAAACTCTTTTCTCTGCTTTGCTTAACCTCCCCTTTGGAGATTATTTCATTTTCGTGTTGTTATCATACAAACCTTACTTTATTTAAATATAAGATATAGGAATACTGTGCACTGCATGATATAGGAATTAATTGACCTGGTCCAACCATTACCTGGACACTTCTTGAGTTGACCACATAAATTGCTTTCTGCCCATTGCCACCACTTAACAAGATGTCGAAATCCTCATTCCTTAAAGGGACTTAGCCAGCCATCCACAGGAGGCATATTTCAGCTGCCAACTGTGTTGGCTTTCTATTCCTGTGTAACAATTTACCAGAAATTTAGCAGCTTAAAACAACTTCCATTTAATAATAAGCTCACAGTTCTGTAGCTTAGCAGCCCAGGGAGTGTATCATAGGCCAGGTCAAGGTGCCTTCCTGGCTAGGCTATGATGTGCAGGCGCTCATTCTGGTTGTGGGCTGGAATCTGTGCCCCACAGTAATAGGGCTGAGGTCGGTTTGTTTGCTGGCTCTCAGCAGAGGATGTTCCTTAAGGCTGCCCACTGAGTTTGTCACGTGGCTCCTTCATCTTCAAAGGCAGCCATAGTAGGTCGGAGCCTCTTAAGCTTCATATCTCCTGGCTTTCTTTCTGACTCTGGAGAAAGTTTTCTGCTTTTGAGAGATTATTTAGTTTTATGTCTTCTTTTTTTTATATAAAATCAAGAACTGTGCGCCACCAAGAAACCCTGGAGAAAAGCAGGAGGGCTGCATCTGATTTGCATTTTTACTCAACCACAGCTGGTGGCAATAGAACTATACTGAATGGGAATTGAGATGAGGTTTTGAGTCTTGTTTCTGGGACCATGTGTCTGGAGAGCTTTGAGCACATTTGCTGGGACTTGATTTCACCAGCTGTAAAATAAGATAGCTGGGCACTTAGGGTCAGCTTATTATGTTTTTCCTTTCCTCCTCCGACTCTCCTGCTCTCATTCTGCCTCCCCCTGGCAGACCTCTGTAAATCAACCGTCCTACTCTTTCCCGCTGAGCCTGGATGCAGTCCTAGAATCGTTCTGACATGACCCTCCAGGAAGTCACCAGCAATCCACTGGAGCTGTCATTGGAGCCAAAACCTGTGTGCCATTCCACCACTTGGAGGTCTCATTTCACCCTGAAATGTGATGATTCTCTAAAATGAAAAATTATCAACAACCCTTAGTCAAATTGCAGACAGCCATGGAAGAGCCAGTTGGCCTTTGCTTTGCTTGTCATACGGACATCTGGGGAGCGGGTTCAGTTTTCAAGCTGCAAATTGAGGTGTGCAGAAAAAGTCACTTTCTTTCTTTCTAATTGAACTTCATTTCTAGTTTGAGCCCCTGTTCTGCCAAGTTGTTGAAATAAAATCCGAGTCAATTCACAGTACTCTCTGGCTCTCCTTGGGGTTGTTCCAAATTCCATGGGCCATGTGGAACCCATGCATGAGGCAGGGGGGCTGCTGGTACTTTGCTGTCACCTGTCTGTGATGGCATCTATGGAGACCTCCTTGATCCCAGTTATTGATTTTGTCCAGGAGAGATTAGGTTAACAAATTATACTCTCCTCCCCAAATTCAGTAACACTTAAGTCATTGTCTTGCTCAGGCAAAGTTCTCCATGACTTGGGCAATTATCCAGGACATCTTTCATCCATATAATGATCAAGGAACTAGCTATCACCGGCTTGTCTGAGCACAAAGCCTCTTGTTTCTCAGGCAGAGAAGACATATCTGGAAGGTCACTGGGCAGCTATAAATGTGTTGGTCTGGATGTATTGGCCAGGGCTGGATACACAGAATCAGCCATCCAGAAGGAGGCACGAAGATGGCAGTGGGGGTGGGGGTGATGACATGCAAATGTCAGGTGAGCATTACCTGCAGTTACCACAGTTGTTGATTCATTTTGAGTTGATTCTACGTTTCTTATCCTTCCTGTCATTCTTGAGCAGGTTGCCAGCTCTGTGTTCTGCTCAAGCTGCTCTCAGCCAGTGATGGAAGAAGCTTTCTGTTCTTCCTAGACCTTTGTGGGCTTGCAGAAGTGCTGGAGCTGTCCGTGTTCTTCAACACACCTGAACCACACACATGCATGTCTTTTGCCCATTTTCTTGATAGCAGGAGCATTCAGTACTTGACACCAAGCTGATTTTGAGGTCTATAATATTCATTTGCTGAGAGTCTGAGTGTGCTGGGAAAATCAGATAGGTGTTGGTGATTTTGATACCATTATATTTTGATTGTGGTCCACTTAGAAGCAGTCTTTATGCTAGAGATCTGTGGTTATCTGAACCTAGATTACTAGGGATTTCATGACTGGTATACCTGCAATACCTGGCAGTGAGATCCCAGTGGAGGTGGTGGTGAAGGTGGTCACTGAGATTAGGAAGATTTCTGGTATTTCTAGAATTATGTATGAGTTAGCATCAAAGCCCCAGAACTGAGTGGGAGAAATAACCTTCTTTGTCTAGTAAAAGAATAAGGAGTACTAGTTATAGGAGTGTGGTGGAAGTCTGCTGGCTCATCACTCCTGTGGGGATGGAAGGTCAGGCCCCCTTGCTTTCAGGTTTCTTAAACTTATCGGGAGCTTTTCTTGTTCACAGCTTCCATCTCTGACTGGGTCAACATGAGATGGTGAGGGCCAGAGGCAGATGAAGGTCGGTGGAGGCCCCGGGCGCAGAAGAAAATATTGGACCCTTTAAAAGAGAGAGAGAGAGAGAGCCAGGGAAAATAAAAATACCTGTTAGCCATATTTTTAGATAAATAAAAAATATTATGTACAATTAATGTTAAAATTGCACATATGAAACCAAACTTGGTGTCATTAGAAAAAAGTGCCAAGTTGGGGTTTTGTGGGGCCCTTCAGAAGTCGGGGCCCAGCGCGCATGCCTGGTGTGCCTGCTGTTAAATCCACCTTTGGCGAGGGCTTCTTAGGGACAGTGCTTGACATCCCTGAGAACTTACCCTGCTCTGAGAACTTCCAGTCTGGGCGTTGGTGAGCAGGGTGAGTAGGCAGAAGCATCTCCAGCTGCCTCTGACCCCATTCTTCCCAGGCTTAGTTTATCCTGAATTCTGAGTTCCAAAAAGGTCAAAGCCACGCCTTGCACTCCCTTGTTGTGGGTCCTGCTATGGGCAGTGAGGAGAGCCAGCCTCTCTCCTCCTGGTTAGTACATTAAAATGACTCTGCATCATCATATTCTCAGTTCTCATCCTGTCTTGGTCATTGTAAACATGTCACTTGAGATGGAAAAGCAGATTTTTGTGGTTCCAAATGCTTAACGCAAGGCTATCTGTAGGTGAAGAAAATGGTGGAATTTGTAAAGGTCTTAGGTTTGTTCTTTCCTCTTGGCCAGCTGTGCTTAGTGGCTGGAAAGAACAAGTTGGATCCGTCTCATTACTCTTGGCTTTGGGGCTCTTCTATTTTCAACTGTGCATAAGTTGAAAAGGAGAGCTTTCTCTTTCTTGGTCTCCCCATCGCTGTCTGTCTGTGACACTTGCCCTTCTCCCCCATCTGGTCCCACTCCAGCTTCCCCAACTTACTTCCTAGGGCTCTCTTTAACCTGTCAGTCTGCCAGATGAAGTAATCACTTTCTGTACCTTCTGTGTCCCTCTGTGTTAGTGTCATTTAGTCTACTGGAACAGCCTTCTCTTATGATATCTAGATACAACCTTCCCCCTTTTTAAAAATCATTTTGTATAAAGCACTATATATAAAGTATAAAAATGTACAAATATATATTTCTATATTGATAGAATAATTCTTATCTATGTAGAAACACCTAGGAAATGTAGAAAAGTATAAGGTAGAAAGCAAAAATCCATGACTTGATCGCCTGGCTATAACCATTTCAATTTATTTTCTTTTGACATTACTTTTTCCTTTTATTTTATTTTAATTTAATGTATTTTATTTTATTTTATTTTTAGTGAGACACACACACACACACACACACACACACACACACACAGAGACAGACAAACAGGAAGGGAGAGAGGTGAGAAGCATCTACCTGTAGTTGTGGCACTTTAGTTGTTCATTGATTGCTTCTCAGATGTGCCTTGATTGGGGGAAGGGGCGGTTCCAGCTGAACCAGTGACCCCTTGCTCAAGCTGGCAACCTTGGGCCTAAGCCAATGACCTTGGGCTTCAAGCCAGTGACGTTTGGGCTCCAGCAAGTGACCTTGGGCTTCAAGCCAGGGAACTTTGGGCTCAAGCCTGTGACCGTAGGGTCATGTGTATGATCCCATGCTCAATCTGGCGACCCCATCCTCAAGCTGGTGATCTCAGGGTTTCAAACTTGGATCCTCAGTGTCCCAGGCTGACACTCTATCCACTGTACTACCACCTGGTCAGGTTATTTTTTCTTTTTTTAAAAAAAACTCTGATACTTCTGTGTATGTGATATTCTTGTTTTTGAGGCCCACTTCAAGTGCAGATCTCCTCAGATACCTTTCTATGCAATCACTCTCAGATATGAGAGATGATCTCCTCCTCAGCATCCCTAGATTTCTGGTTCTCCTGCTCATGCTGTATACTCTGCGTCATTGTATAACAGATTGCTGCAAAACCTAGTGGTTTACAGTAATAAATGGTTATTACCTCAAAGTCTCTGTGGGTCTGGGATCTGAGCACAACCTACCTGAGTACTCTGCCTCACGATCTTCTATAGACCAAAGTATCAGCTGGCTGCAGTCTCATCTGAAGGCTCCACTGGGGGAGGTCTGCTCCTAGCTCACTGGCATGCTTGTTGGACAGGAGACCTCAGTTCCTTGCTGGCTGTTGGCTGGAGGCTTCCTTTAGGTGTTTACCACATAAGCCTCTGTGTAAGCAGCTGGCCTCCTTCAGAGTGAGCTTGTGAGAGAGCCAGAGGCAAGCGAGGCAGGAGCCAGATTTTTTTTCCAATCTAGTTGTGGAAGTGGTATCACATTAATTTTGTCATAGTCTATCCATTAGGAAAGAGTCCCCAGCTTCAGCCACGCTCACAGAAAGAGGAGTACACAAAGACACCAGCAGCAGGAGGCAGGACGGACCATTGGGAGCCATCCCGGAAGCTGCCTACTGCACTTGGGCTTAGTCAGTGACGGAGTCTGCTGTCTGTTCTGTACTGTACTGTTTCATCTTGGACCGAACCCTGCTTGCTCCTCACATCTCTATCCTCCGCAGCTTAGTCAGCGTGCACCTGAGGCAGTCGCTTGGAGACCTGTTCTGCCGGGCCATTTGGGCTTTTACAGTGTGTGACGTCTGCACCACCCCACCTCTAACTAAACCTTGGCTGGGTAATTCTTCGCAGCCCTTCCCATCTCCGCTCATGGGCCCAGCTCTCAAGCAGGTGTGCCATGGACCACGTTGACAGTCTAACACTTATGCTTTCTTAGAAAAATATTCTTCTAAGTTCATGAAATGAAATGCATAGGGAAGCCCAGTTACAATGAAATACAGCTATCAAAATAATGCTCCATCTGTATAATATAGTAATAAATGTACTTATTTATTAACACCTTAAATATCAAGATTCAGCTGAGCTTTAATTTTAAAATACTGATGAAAGTAAATGCTGTTTTGAGATACAGGCAACAACTAAACTAAATATTCGATAGGAAAATAATCTGATTTCTGTTAGTGATAAAGTCCTAAGTTTTCCTAATATAACTTTTATTTGTTATTCGAAATTCAAGGGAATGCTAAATTTCAGTGGGATACTAACAAAAATCAGGATAGAGTTGTTTTATTTTTGGACACCCTGACTGCTGATCCAACCTGCAGGAACGTGCTGGCCACCTTCACACATCTCACTTTCATTTCTTCCCATGTGCACTTCCGCCCGCAGCCCCCAGCTTGGAGAAGCCTTGCCTGACCTCTTGCTGGAGAGTGGAATGGCCAGCAGGGTTCCTGTTGGAAATGAGAGATGACCTGGGAGAAAAACAAGAGCAGTTTGACATGAATTCAGAGAGAACATGATGGCTGAGTTTGCCTGTGTTGATTGTGTAGCCGGGCGTTGGGTATTCTGTGGCAAGGAATGAAGAGGCTGGGTGGGGGGTGAGAGGTAGAAACAAGAACGGGGTGTGCGTGAGAGAGAATGCAAGAGCTGGGGAACGGGGTATGGAAAGTATTTTTCAATGTCTATCTGGGAGACTGAGGCAAAGTCATGTGTTCTATGGCTGTCCAACTGTTGTGTCTAAGCCTGTCTGTCAGCTAGGTCTGACAGTGTGATGTGTCTCCTGGGTTGGGGCGCTCACTCATGACCATACACTGTGATTATGTATGTAGATCAGGGGTGATATGCTATGGATCTTGAGCCAAATCTGGCTGTCTGCCTGTTTCTGTGCAGCTCCAGTTTTCCAGTTCCGTGCACCATTCTTTTCCAGATGCTGTATCGTTTGGGCTCTGCTCCATGGCTTGGAGGTAGCGCTCAATGGGTCTTTCTGGGAAACATCCTCACTCTTCTGTTCTGACCTTTGGATCAAAGCTATCTTGCACAAAGCCACCCTGCAGGACTATGCTACTGCTATTAAAAACAAAATAAAACAAAACAAAAACTTCGGTACTCTTTTTACTTCTTTAAAACATGCTGGTCTTTCCAGCCCAGCTACAAAGCTGACAAATTAGTATTCTTTAATGTACACGGATCCCGTGAAGATATCTAATTCGCTCCTCTAAATGAACTTACTTCCTAATCCCCCAAGCCTTGCTCCTCCCCTGCAAGGCTCCAGTGATGAAGAGATTGGCTGTGTCACTTTGATGACTCTTTTAATTTTCAGTTACATGAGGGGAATGCCAAGTCCAAGGTGAGGGGCAGACGCAGACTCTGACGAAAGGACTGAAGCATCACAGGTGATGTCAGCGGTACCTCTAAGCCAGGGGATGGGCAGGTAGTTGTGACCTTGGCTGCGTGTGCACGGCGGTGGACCAAACAGCATGGCTCAACTATTATGCATGTCTAAGTCGACCTGAGTAATTTCCCGAGGGACAGTGGATTTCTTAAGTATTGGAATCTTGACAAGCTCTCTCTTTTTGGTAATGTGCCCTGCCCAGAGCTGGCCTTGACTGTGCCGCAGCTGCACACAGCTTGTACCTTGCAAGTGAGGACTTTCACAGAGAGGCCCTGTCTACATGTGGCAAGGAGATGCCTGATGTTTTAGAACTTTCCTTCTCCCTTATACTATCTTTAATACTGGAAAGCGTTATGCACTGCAGGCAGCACTGCTCCTCTAGGTCGGGTCATCTGAGCAGAACTGTGGGTTAGCCCTAATAATTGGCAATCTTTTGAGCCCTAGCATCTTGTGCATGGAGTGGTCTCTGCCCTCACACCCAGAACTGAGCTCCTGGCCTGTGGGCTCCCACTTTGAATGGCTGCCTGAGGAGTCTGCCTCAGAGTTGTCAGGAGGCCGTGATCAGGGTAGCATTGGTTTAATTTTGGTTCTGGTGCAGCATGGTGCAAAGATCCCCTGAATTACATTTTATACCCCAAGTCTTCAGAGGTAGAGGCAATTCAAGGTCAGCTCCACCTAGAGAGAATTTTAGCTGTGAGTTCTTTGGTACATCAACTATGCCTAAATGAAAACAAGAAAGATGACTTATTTGTTCATTTAACATGTATTTGTTTGAGCACTATGCCTCTTGGGACTCAGGCTTGGTACTGCTGTGCAGTGAGGAGAAACAACCCAAACGCTCATATTTGTGAAAGTTCTTACCTGGTGCAGGGGGACACAAACAAGTGGGTCAATACATATTGTGAGGTGCTTTGAAGTTCCTGCACTGCACGGAGAGCAAGAGCAACTGGGGTGGGGATGGGGGCGGGGGCCAGAGCAGCACACTGAGAAATGACACGGCAGCGACACCTGATTATCAGTCACAGTCTGGCTGTGCCTGCCTCTCAGGGTCATACTGATAGTCTCCCCCTTGAGCTCAGAGGTCACACACTTCCCAGACAACTTTTACTCTTCTGACCTTCAGTCTCTTGCCTGTTAGCCTTTGCATTGATTGCTGTTCCCTTTGCATGGTTTTCTCATTCCCTCTCATCCTCATCTCTTAACGAACTACTACTCATCCTTGGGTCTCAGCTTAGGCAGCATTCTTTGAGACAGCCCTTTGTAACCCTCAAGTATGGATGGGTGCCACTCCCAAATATGGTTTGCACACCCCATACTTTCCTTATCATGATGTTGAGCTTTCTTGTTTTCCTCCTTTATGAGGCTGTGAGCTCCCAGAGGGCAGGGATTGTGGGTAGCTCATTTATTTCTCTACCTCAAGCATCCACCCTAAGCGTGGCTGCACACATGTGCGAAAGAGTGCTGGCTCCTGACAAACTTGGTGTTGAGAGGGGAGAAGTTAGTCCCATGGGGAACTGTGGCAAGTCTGACAGTGCATGTGGATGGTTCACCAATCTCAGGACTGGGAAAAGCAGTATAGATTTAAATAGTATTAAGAGCAGTGTCCCCTGCCTGCTAGCAGGAATATTTCATGATTTCTGAAATGGGAAGGCATCATTGTTTGGGTAGTTTCTCACACATTTTTGTGACTCCTAATCTTTTCCATTGTATATCCCAGTAGCCAAAAAGCACATGACTACCTAACTGTGTCAGACCAAGTGGGTTACCTGTAGGGAGGCATGGTAAACCGACCGCTCCCCTTGCCCATGTCATGATGGGCCCTAGAGGGTGGGGGTGGCCAGGCTCTGGGGAGGAAAGGGAGACCCCAGGCCCCAGAGCTCACTCAAACATGGCAGCTCTATAATGAGGTGATTCTTCATTCCTGAAACTGCTGAGTGAGACCTGAGCAAACACATGTGTACCCATGGCTGTCATGGGGGAGCCTCACACACCTTGAAGGCCCCACACAAGGTCCAGTTGGTGTGGTTAGATTTTATTGAAGTCTTCCCTCCTCCTCAGGTTCTTGCTGAAAAAGCGAGGTAACGTTTTGTTGTATAGAATTAAAGCTTCAAATGAGGATCTTAAGTTCCGTTTTAAGTCAGTGTATTAGGAGGTGAAGAGAATCTGAATCAATAGGATTTTCCAGCAGTTAGGAATGGACATAAGTCTATGGAAGATGTGCAGTCCTAGTGAGTCTCATGTGACTGACCACTTGGCAGGGGATTTACCATATTCTCCTGTCCTGTATTAACACTCTCACCAAATTACACAGTGAAGCTTGCTTCCCTGTGTGCAAGCCAAATAGATCTCTCTCTCTCTCTCTCTCTCTCTCTCTCTCGATGTTTATAATATTAAACAGAGGGTTTGTGCTTTAGGTGGTGACAAAAATAAATGTGTGACTGACAAAAGCAATGGTGACAACAAAAGTATTTATTGATATAGGAAGATTTTCATCACAAGTAATTCAGAAAAAATCCATCATGATATGGCATATATACAGGTGGGGCGAAAGTAGGTTTACAGTTGTTCGTATGGAAAATAATACAATTAATAAATAATAATACAAGAATAAACTCTTGTGTTTCGCATACTCACACCTGTTAACCTACTTTTGCCCCACCCTGTATGTTTAACAGAAAAAATGAAGGGCACACATCAAAATATAAGGTTTTTGGTGGGGGGGGGGTGGCAGGTTTGTGGAATTATCACCAGATTTTCTATTTTGACTTTTTAATTATTTTCAGTAAGCATTCATTAGTGTTTTAATAAGCCAACGAAGATATAGCGAAACAGGCTTTGGAATTGAATAAGTGTATGCTCTTTATGCTACCGTATAAGACTAGACCGACATGCTAATAGCCCCTCTGGATTGTAGCCACTGGTTAAGTAGTAAAGCATTGGAGGAAAAGAACAGGGGTGTTAGCACTGAGACTCTGGGCTAGTGTGTGGGCCATTCTGGCGCTCTGACATCCTTACTGTGAGTGGTCATATGGGCTGGTGGAGCTGAAGAGTGGAAGCTTAGGAATCTCCGTGGAAATGTTGTGTGCATGTCTAGACATCTAAAGCAATCTAGGGTAAGAAGTGATTGTGCCTAGGGATGCACTGTCCTCATGATTCTGAAGTCACCAATCTCAGTGCTGGGCTCGGAGGACACAGTGGTCATTTATACCTTCATGAACTTACAGCATGATTATTTATAAGATAGTAAACAAATAAATATTTAAACATTACCAATTGTGGTAAGTGTTATACAAAGGAAAACCATTTGCAAGGTAAGGGAATAAGAGACATCAATTTCTGTAGCAATGAGCTCTCTCAGATGAGCACTAACTCTCAGTGTTGGCTTTTTTTCAATCAAATTCAGTCATTATTTGCTGTATCACAAACCATATCATGCTTGTGCTTGTAGATTAAAGTCTTTTATCAATCAGAAAGAAACGTGCATGAGAAATAGGACTTTGTTGCTGAGGGCAAAGCTACCTTGTGATGATTGTACTGAAGGATGTGGCTTTATGTGACACTAAAGTAGTTTTTACCTTATAAAACAAGAGATTGATTTGGGCTTTGAGGTAGCAGGATTTAGAAAAGTGATTCCAGTTATACGATACAAATTGCAGAATTTCTGTGAGGAGAAATCTTGTACAAAGATAATTAATAGGGAAAGCAGAGTTGTGCAGTGGAAAAGATGCCAGTCGAACTTTCCCAAGTGTTGGGCTCTCATCCCAGAAACAGTAGCAGCTGTTGGCCTTGCTGCAGTAAATTGCTCCCGTTACATGGTCAGATCTTTCCTCTATATAAGAAGAGACAGACTTGAAAGGTCTTCCCTTCACTGGTTGCTTATGATGATCACAGATGGTCACAGAATATAATGTGAAGTTTGGGCTTCTGGGTTATTTTATCTGTATGTTAAACATGAGAACAGGCTTCTTAACTGCTAAATGTTTTGAGTTTAGATACTTAACAGTAAGAGCAAGTGAAGTTTTTTTTTAAGGAAGTGTTCATAGCAAGGGAAAGAAATTGGTTTATGGTTCATTCGTGTACCTGGCTTTCCTCCTACAGAGTAAGGTTCTGGGGTCATGGCTTAATCAGTGTTGTCAGAGACAAAGTGTTGTGTGTATGAGTAGTTCCATGAGTTGGGATAAGTGGCTGGTGAGTCATGCTCCACTGTCTAACATGAAAGCTGGAAATGACAGCCTGTTCTTGATATTCTAACAGCTGAGAGTTTTCTAGGTATGGACATTACCCAGGCAAAGAAACTGCTGATTTTATTGCTACTATTCTTACATAGGTATTGCTGCATAAAAAGCTTTCCTCCTTTTTTCTTTTATATCATTAAAAATCTTATTAACTTTTGTACCATTGTTAGTTTATACACATGTACCACAGTCTGACGTAATGTTACATTAGGGCAGTGTTTCTTAACCTGGGTTCTATCGAACCCTAGGGGTTCGATGAGTCAGTCTCAGGGGTTCAGAGAAGCCTCTGCCGCGGAGGCCAGAATAAAGTAATACTGTAATTTGTTGTGAGTTCATGCACTTTGTTGGTTTTGTTCTTTGAGCAAGGTGATGTTCATGCACGGCTCATTTTGTGCACCAGTAAAAAAACATATATTTATGTCTTGAATTTGGAAAAAAAAAATCATATTTTATTTATCACTAAAGAAGGGTTCGGTGAATGCACATATGAAACTGGTGGGTTTGGTACCTCAAAAAAGGTTAAGAACCACTGCATTAGGGGAAGATGAGTGAAAAGTATATGGAAACTCTACTTTCTTTGTAACTTTTCTATAAATCTAGACTAATTTCAAAATCTGCTTAAGGGAAATTTTTTAATTAAAATTTCTTCATTGTAAGGATATAGAATATACTCCAAGCAACAAACATCTCTGTCTTGATGTACAATTTCAGTGTGAAAATAAATTCTAAACAAAAAAATTTAGTTGGAAGAAAGCTACTTCACTACAAGAGCTTCTTAATAAAAATACATCAGTTTGCCTGCCTCAATAGTTTTTCTCAGCTCAGAATCAGAGGAAGAGGAAGTAAAAGATGTATGCACAGAAGAGATTGGTTAAATAAATAAAGGCCCTTCAATGTCCTGGAATACTATGCAGTAATAACAGTAATGGTGTAGAATATACTTGATGTTAATGACACTCTTGATATGTGGAAAAGTAGGTCATAGAGGAGTATGTAAAGAAGCTGTGTACCTGTATATGCAGGAAAATAGAAAGCATTCTGGCAGGCTGTGTTGTAGTTTCTCAGTAGCTTGCAGGTTATTAGTGATTCTTGTTTATATTTTGCTTATGTTAGTTTTCTGTGTTACTGCCATGGACATGTATTAGTGGTTAAAAGAAAAAAAGCCATTGTCTCCCCAAACCCTATCAGCACACGTTTAAAAGGCACTTGTGGGAATGATTAATATCCTTTATCTCAGGCAGTAAAAGTGACATATTCTTATGTAAATACTGTCTGAATTTTGTCACTTAGAAATAACCCTTAAGGTTCATTTTTCTTGAAACACATTTTTTTCTTTTTTTTTCTTTCTTTTTTTTATTTTATTCATTTTATTCATTTTTTTTTTTTTTTTTTAGAGAGGAGACACAGAGTGAGAGAGAGAGAGAGAGAGAAAGAGAGAAAGGGGGGAGGAGCTGGAAGCTCAACTCCCATATGTGCCTTGACCAGACCAGTACAGGGTTTTGAACTGGCGACCTCAGTGTTCCCAGGTCGACGCTTTATCCACTGTGCCACCACAGGTCAGGCACATTTTTTTCTTTGATTTTCATACTTACTGCTGAAGACTTAAACAGTTCATCAGAACCTCCTGTCATTTTAGCCATTGATGTTTTATGTCATAAATGATCCAAATCTGTAATTTTTTAAATGAAAGGTTAAACATTAATTACCACAGACTAGAAAATACTGTGCCTCTCCTAATGGCACAGAACAGAACTGGATGGAGAAATTGTTTCTAACTTTTATTCACAGGGTGCAGTGTTTACTTATGATGGCTCTAATGCTGTTTCTGACATTTCCTAGAAACCTAAGTTATGTATGATCTGTCCCTGGAGCAAGAGAAGTTTGGTGGTGTTAGTTATTCCAGGGAGTGAATATGCTGCACTGATTTGTAAATGTCTAGGGAAGGAGCATCTACATTCATTCATTTATTTCTTCATTTATACATTCCTTCATCTACTCAGCTATTGATTCATGTTATGTGCAGGGCACTGTGTTGGAAATTGTGAAATATAACACAACCCAGGAAGGGAGATAAGCATGCAAGCAATTAATAGAGTAATTATTGCACCCAAAATAAAGTTTTCAAAAAGCATTAAAGAGGAAAGAAAAAAAAAGAACAACCCTTCACATATATGGTCAATTGATTTCAACAAGGATTCTAAGATCATTCAATGGAGAAAGAATAGTTTTTTCAACAAACAGTGCTGGGACAACTGGATATTCACATGCAAAAGAATGAAGTCAGACCCTTACCTCACACCAAATATAAACGAGTAATTCAAAATTCATTAAAGATCTAAAGGTAAGGGCTAAATCTATAGAACTTTTAGAAGAAACCATAGTGCTAAATTTTTGTAACCTCAGAGTTGGCAATGGATTCTTGAATATAAAACCAAAGAGCAGGAGCAAAAAAAAAAAATAAATAAATAAAAATACTTAAATTGAAATTTGTCAAAATTAAAACCTTTTGTGCTTCAAAGGACAGCATCAAGAAAATGAAAAGACAACCCATAGAATGGGAGAAAATACTTGCAAATTATGTATCTTACAAGAGACTTGTATCTAGAATATATAAAGAACTCTATAACTCAATAATATAAAGATAAATAACCCCGTTAAAAATGTACAAGGGATCTGAATAGACATTTCTCCAACGAAGATGTACAAATGGCCATGAAAATATGCTTGAAATTTTTAGTCATGAGGTAAATATAAATCAAAAACACATAGAGCTACTGCTTCACACTCACTAGAAAGATATATAATTGAAATGTCAGATAATAAGTGTTGGCAAGGATGTAGGGAAATCAGAACCTTCAGACATTGCTGGTGGGAATGTAAAACAGTATGGTTGCTGTGGGAAACGTTTGGCAGTTTCTCAAAAGTTAAATATAGCATTATCACATGACCCAGTGTTTCTCCCCCTAGCTATATATCCAAAAGAAGTGAAAGAAGGAACTCAGATGCTTGCACACCATTGTTCACAGAAGCATTATCCACAGTAGCCAAAAGATGGGAGTAGCTCAACTATTCAACAGATGAATGGACAAACAAAATATACACAATGGAGTATATTCAACCTTAAAAAGAAATCAAATTCTGATAATGCTACAACATGGATAGACCTTGAAAATATTATGCTAAGTGAAATAAGCCAGACAACAGGAGGTATAATACATGGCTCCACTTATATAAAGTATGTAGAGTAAACCAATTCATAGAGACTCAAAGTAGAATAGATAGGGGTTAGTAGGAACAGGGGAGGTAGGACTGGCACTTTATTCTTTAATGAGTATGGACTTTCAGTTTGAGATGTAAAAATGTTCTGGAACTGGATAGTGATGATGGTTGCACAGCATTGTGAAAGTCATTGCCAGAGAATGGTGTACTTAATGGCTAAAAGGATAAATTTATGTTATGTATATTATATCACACACACACAAAATAAGTTATAACTTCCTCTCTAAGCAAGGTGAATATGAGAGGAACCTTGAGTTTTTTCTAAGACACATTTTTTATTCCAAATTCTCTCAATATGCTTAATTTATTGGCAATTACAAAAATTTTATTGTTTCTTTTCTAGCAAAAAGGAGTTATTGATATGTTAGCATTACATTTTAACCTTTCCTCCTCCAAAAAAAACCATACCACCATTGGTTTGTAACAAATGAAGCTCGGAACAATTGGATCTCCATATGTAAAATAAATGAACCTCAACCTTCACACCTTTTAGAAAAATTAAATAAAAATGGATCATAGACCTCAATGTAAATTATAAAACTATAAAACTTCCAAAAGAAAACATAGGAGAATGTTTATGTGAATTAGGCCCATGACATGTGTTAGACATGACATCAAAACCCAATTCATTAAAAACAAGAACAAATTTAAAATTTGTCAAAATTTAAAATGTTTTCTATCTGAAAGACACGGTTAAAAAGTGAAAAGACAAATCACAGACTGGGAATAAATACACTGTGTCCGTAAAGTCATGGTGCACTTTTGACTGTGTGACCGGTCAAAAGTGCACCATGACTTTACGGACACACTGTATATGCAATTCATGCACATGACAGAAGCTTTGTATTGAACTCTCAAAACCCAAGAATGTGAAAATGAACAACCCGATTAAATTGGGCAGGATTTGAACAGACATTTTACCAAAGAAGCATATATATGGATGGGAAATAAGTATGAGAAAAGGTACTTAACATTGTTAGTCATTAAAGAAATGTCTGTTAATAATACAGTGAAATATTACTGCACACCTATGAGAATGGCTCATATTCTCTTCCACCCTCAAAAAACCAAAACAACAAAGTCCGACAATCTCTGATGTTGGTGAGGGTGCAGAACTAATGGGGCTCTCGTATGTTGCTGGTGGGACCATGAAATGATGCAACCACTTCGGAAAAAACAGTGTGCACTTTCTTCTAAGTTAAGCGTTTATACACCAGATGACCTACCTATTCCATTCCTAGGCACTTACTGAAGGAAATGAAAACTTGTGTTCACACGAATACCTATATCTGAATGGTTATAATAAGTAGGTTTATTCATAGTAGCCCCAAACCACAGAAGGGTGGTGAGGTCTATGACAGGAAGAGTTGGGGTTCCCAAGGTTCTATAGTCATGATGGAGGCGTCACCTGGTTGGGAGTGCAAGGAGGCCTTTGTGAAGGAAGTAGTGCCCCAGGGTAGACCTGCCTTGTGGGAGACAGGTAGGTAATGGGTGAGTGTGGAGTATAGAGAACATTCTAGAGGTAGTGAACTCTGTGGGACCTTTTTGCCACATTGGTTCTTAGGAACTACCCTGGGTTTAGACAGAGAAGAAGGAGTTCAGTGTGGCTAGAGCCCAGGTGATGATGAGTGAGGGAGGGGCTGATGGCGTTTAGTTGGGAGGAGACCCCATGAGCCAGGTCTGCCTTCATCCGGCCTCAGGAAGGCCTGAGTTCCAGGATGCAGACTGCAGGAGCCAGATGGAAGGCGGATGGGGTGAAGCAGAGCTGGGAGGACACTGGGAAAGGACTGAGGCATTGAGGTGGAGATGAAGACATAGGTGTGAACTGGACTTGGTGGTTGGAATGATTAGAAGTGAACAGGTTTCAGCAAAATCCAGGGTGAAGGCACAACCAGACCTTTTCCAGAGGACTTCTTTTGCTCCCCTCCCCTGCCCTTCTTTCTCTCCCGTACCAGTTGCCCCAAAGCAGCAGTTTTCACGGGAAGCCACAGCTGATCTTGCTGCTTTTTCTTTTCTCGCTCTTGCCCCCCTGCACAGACCCGGTATGGGGGAAAGAAATGTTACTAATGTGAGACGGATGGATTTGGCTACAGAGAACTCTGCATTTCCTGGGATAACGTTTGTCTTTATTTTAAATCGTTGGAACAGCGTGTAAGTGCGAACTGGGATCCATGCGTGCCTTTACTCAGTGTGTTTTCCAATTGCTGGCATTATCCTCTAATAACGGGATGTGTATTCGATATGATATAGAGGCCACTGGGCTGCAGAGCAGTCATTAGCTTTCCCTCAAAAATAAAAGAGAGGCTGCTGTTTGAATAATGATCCCTGGCTGTTTTCTTTGTACACGGGCCATTTCCTTAATTAGGTTTCAAGCTTCATCTCTTTTGTTTTTAACTAAAAAGCCAAGTGAGAGAGAGACAAATTGTATTGTGGAAATAGGAGAGGAATGTAATGTGTTCCATGCAAAGTAAGGGGCAAATGAATAAAATAGGAGATCAGTGGACGCCCTACTGATCAAGCTTGACTTGGGCAGAGTCAGCTTTGTGTCTGGTTCAAATTCAGTTTCTTTAAAGGTCAAGGGAACCTTTGTGCACACCCCAGGGAATTCCTCCCCGACTTCCTCTCTAAAGTTTCTGATCCAGGTCTCAGAATTTGTCTCTAGGGTCACCTTTTCCTTCACTTTACCTTGATATGCGCATGGCACCATATCTCTTAAACACATGTGCTTAGGAGTCAGACAGCCTAGGTGTGAATCCTGCCCTGCTGCGAACCAGCCCTGGGACCTTGGGCAGGCAAACTATGGCATTCTTCATAGCCCAGGTTGTTCTTTGGTAAAATCAAGGTGATAATAGTAGCTACTTAGTTGAATCAGTGATTTGGCGTTCTTAGGATATATTCCTAAAAGTGGGATGGCTGGGTCAAAAGGAAGTTCGATTTTTAATTTTTTGAGGAATCTCTATACTGTTTTCCACCATGGCTGCACCAGTCTGCATTCCCACCAGCAGTGCAGGAGGGTTCCCTTTTCTCCACACCCTCTCCAGCACTTATTCTGTGTTGTTTTGTTAATGAGCGCCATTCTGACTGGTGTGAGGTGATATCTCATTATGGTTTTAATTTGCATTTCTCTAATGATTAGTGATGGCGAACATTTTTTGATCTGCCTATTGGCCATCTGTATGTCCTCTTTGGAGAAGTGTCTATTCATTTCTTTTGCCCATTTTTTGATTGGATTGTTTATCTTCCTGGTGTTGAGTTTTACAAGTTTTTTAATGCACCCCCATGTTTATTGCAGCATTGTTTATAATAGCCAAGATCTGGAAACAGCCCAAGTGTCTGTCAGTGGATGAGTGGATTAAAAAGCGGTGGTACATATACACAATGGAATACTACGTGGCAGTAAAAAAGAAGGAAATCTTAAAAAAAAAAAAAAAGAAAGAAGGAAATCTTACCTTTTGCGACAACATGTGTGGACCTGGAAACTATTATGCTAAGTGAAATAAGCCAGGCAGAGAAAGAAAAATATCATATGACCTCACTCATTTGAGGAATCCAGTGAACAAAGTGAACTGAGGAACGGAATAGAGGCAGAGGCGGGATCAAAGGGACCAGAGGGAAAGGGGATGAGAGGATGGGATCAGAGAAGGGAAAGAGATTATATATACATAATACAGCGTTATAGAGAGCAGGAAAGCAAATCCTGGAGGGAAGAGGGGAGGGCTTTGGAGGGAGGGAGGCAAGGAGGATGTTGAAGGGAACACAGGGGTGGGGGGATTTATTTGGTGGGACACTTGAATCTATGTAAACACAATAAATTAAAATCAATAAAAATAGTAGCTACTTTGCAGGGTGGCTGTGGGCTTAAACAACTTACTTTTTAAGTGAAGCACTTAGAACACTGCATTGGACAGGGTGAGTGTTTATTAAGCTTCAGGCTGCTGCAGCTATTGTGGTTATTATTCCTATTATTATTAGCCTCTGAGAGAGAGTCCTCACAAGGTGTAGGACAGGTCCTGTACTGTTATTTCATAACAGTTCATAGTGAGGGAAAGGGAATCGACATGTTGGAGCAATAAATTACAGAGAATACTGACAACCTCATTCCCCCTCCCGCCCTGAGTATCCTGTTTTCTTACCTGTTGTTTTTAACTTCTGCACTCCCTGAGATGCTTAAAGATGGTGTCATCTTTTGAGTTTACTGAATATGGTAGGAAATCATTTTGAAGCCTTGGTACATAAATTCTGTCTTCTCAAATTAGGATACTTTATGTATTAATGGTGAATGTTAAAAATACTAAAAAGCTGGACAGAAGGCAGGACCACAGAACAGCTTTCCTGACCTCCTAGGGGCGAGCTCTTCTTCATTCCTTCAGTGAGCCTCCCTCTTGCCCCTGCCCTCCCGTGGCCCCAACATAGAGTATGGAGGTGAAACCCCGAATCTCTTTCATTTAGAACTCAGGTTGTGGTCCGTGGAACAGTAACTTCTGGAACTTGTTAGAAATGCAAAATCTCTAGCTCTATCTCAAATATGAATCAGAATCCTCATTTTAATAAAACCCTCATGACATTATATGCATATTAAAATATGTCAGATGCTGTGATATCTCCCACTCATTGGGAGGTTGGACCAATGAGCCAAACAGTAAATGCCAGTGAGGTGGACCAAAGTCTTTCCCTGGGGGTGAGAGGACTTGCTACAGGCAGTGACCCTTGATCAGGGTATTGATGGAGGAATAGGAGTTGGCTGGAGAAAGGGGAAAATGTGGGCAAATAAAGGGAGGGAGGGACTTTATAAAGAAAAGAACAACGGATGTACAAAGACAATGAGACAGATAATTTGACCTGCCTTCACTTTTATCGACTTAGTATTTATCGTTTCCTGGATTCTTTTTAGCATTTACACAGGACATGTGCTTGGGTCAAATGAAATAATGTTTTTAACAATGCAAAATTAACCTTGCCTCCAAAACTCTAATATATGAAATGTGGACTCACAAAACAGACAGATGAAGAAGTATTGCCACTTTGTAATGAATTGACTTAATTTTCAGACTGATTCCTTGGGAATAAGAAGGGAAGGATATGGGTGGGTTTTAACTTCCTCCATCTGGGTCTGGACCATCTGGGAGGAAACTTGGGCCAGTTAGTAGCCTTTGAGTCTTAATCTGTGACATGTAGCTTTGGAAATTTCACTCAATTGTTGAGAACACTTATTTGGTTTGTGATGAGAGCTATGAAATGCATGCTACCTGACCTTCAGATATGTGGCTTCGTTTTTTTTTTTTTTTAAAGTCAGTGCTTTATAGCCTAACGGAAACATAATAAAGGTGGGGAGAGGGGAAGGGGCCACATGGCACACTCCTGGTCTAGGTTGGGATAGCTATCCTCAATCCTTTTAGCAAGGAGAGTATTTGCACAAGTGCCTTATGTTGGGGAGCTTCTTCAGTAATATGTACATCATGCTTTCAGGGTTAGGTTTCACTTTCTGCTGATGTTTCAGTTTTTTTCATTTGCTTTCCTTTTTTTCCTGGTTAACCTTATGTAGCCCCCCACTGTGTTTCATGAAAGATGAATAGATTAAAGGAGGCATGGTAATAACAAGGAAATGGAACAGCTCAAAAAACATTCAGTTAATGAGAGAGACCATGGAACACAGAATGCATGCAAGAAAAGGCAGATAAATTCAAGGCTCATTCATTAAGTACAATTCACCTTGAATTCAGAAAAGGGAACTTTTTCAGTAAAGGATTAGTGACAAGATTTGAAAAGGCTCCCCCAGGGAAAGAAGATTAACAAAAGGATACATTATAGAATGGAATAGAAGTGAATTAACAAATTGATTTTCTGTTAAGGGTTAGGACACAAGATTTATTTGGAAGATAAATATTTGGTCATCGAAACCTGTGTTTTATGACTTTTGCCCAGTGAAGCTATGCCCCCAGTGAAAATCTTATGGTTGATGAACATGGAATGTTGTAGATTTTATAAAAAGGATGCCGGACCTCTTTCCCTTTCTGCATTTGTCTCTGTATGTGCCAGATGCATTTTTTTCTACTTTAGTAATTTAAAGGATTTACCCTCTAATCAAAGGAGTTAGTTTAAAACATAATGAGAATAATTTGGAATAGAAGCTAAAATCTTTTTTTTTAATCTAGGGAAATTTTTTTAATAAAGATTTTTGTACATTTCATCTTTACTTCTCCGTATTTCACCTGAATTTCTTGAAAACGTTTCTGTTGGTTTCAGAGGAATGTCCTGGGATTCATCTGTTAACAGCAGAACATGGCAGTTTACCTGATGGAGGTTTTATAGGATGTGATGTCCTGTCCTCAGGTGATGGCCTTGATGTAGAAATGCCACGGGCAATTTCTGCCACGTAGCCCATTCTCTGAAATGGCCCCTGCTGGCTTCCCGGATCTGTCCCAGAGAAGGTTGGCTATATTGTTTGACTCATTAATTCACAAAGGATTATTGATTCTCTGATGATCTATATCTTCTTTGCCTTCAATATGTAGGCTGTACTGCAGAACAGGAGGGGGTGGACGTTGTTAGAAGACAAAAGTGACCCTGTGTGTCACCCCCTGACTTATTTCAGTCCCCCACTACTTTTTTTTTTATTTATCCTTCTTTCTTGCTCTTTCTATTAATATAGGAAATGGATGTCTGGTTATATATTTGGCTTTTGACTATGCTGCTTCCTGGGTATAAGTATTACCAATAATTTCACTGTCATCAGTTCTTCTGTCTGATGTCCATTTGGTGAATAGGTCTCTTTATATTAAGTTGTAATTATTTATGTTTAAAGATATGAAAAAGGGAAAGAAAACATACTTAACAAATATACAGATTGCAATTACAGATATAATAATTATACAGGTATATATATAATAATTTTAATAGGAATTATTTAATACTATTAAAATTGCAATGGTACTGCATTTATTAGTTAGGATTTTCCAAACAAAACTTTTTTTTTTTAAATCCATTGAAATATCCCTGAATTTCCTGTGTTTTTCTAGTTTTCTTCACCAAATTTGTCCCTCTGTACCTCATGAAACAGCGTGCACACATGCGCCCGTGAACACACACCTTTTGAGGAGGAGGGTTGAGAAGAATGACTCCCATGGAAACGCATTGGTTTTGGATCCACCCATGTTTGGAAAAGATGAGTCATATGACTCAAGCAGACAGACATATGTCTCCCACCTGTCCACTGTTTAAGATTCCTTATGTAGATTAACAGATTAAAGGGAAGAAGAGCAAATATTTTCCTAAAATTGAACTGTAGAAGCCCATGAAACAAATATACAGGCCACGCTGACAGTTCTTGTCTCACCTGGTTGCTTTTTTGATTCCAGGTCCAACTGCACCAAACTCAGATTTACTGCAAATCCTGAGCATTGTACTCAATTTTATATCAAAGCTGTGTACTTAAACAGCCATTCCCCTCTCCCTGGTAAAATCTTCCAGTCACAGCTTCTAGCCTTACTATTTCTCTGCTGAGGGCAATTCCAACATCTCTCAGGTACGATACCATTGATGTACTAGAAGTGGTTGGTATAACTCAGAAGTCTGTTTTAAAAACAACTTTAGCTTGTGGAAAGGATTCTCTATCATGTCTTTCAGGCATTTGGAAGGTCTTTTTTTCCCCCAGCAGATTGTGTTTCTTCAAACATGACTGAGCTTCCATGGGAAGCAGAATGGGAACAGCACTTGGTGGATCTTCTTACTGTCGTTCTTGACTTTGGTTTGTTCAGGCTTTTTTCCAAAAGTATTCCTGAAGCCAAGCATCACTCTTCATCCATATGCCCACACCCTGCCTACCAGGACCGTTTAATAATTTGCAATACTCAAAATGAGGCGGTCTTTCACAAAGTATAACTACATAGGAGGAGTCCCCATGAGCTATGGGCAGGATTGGCCTTTTGTGGCTGATCTCTATGACCTCACAGTCTCCTGTCTGTCCCCTTCTCCTTCATCTATTTCTCTGTTTATTGCCCACCCAGCTGTACAGAGGGGCTTTTGCTTGGGCTCAGTGCTGGGACTCGTTTTTCTTCCTCTCCTGCTCTTATCCCCTCCTTTTGCCTCTCTCCCCTGTTTCTGTGATTGTTCTCATTCATGTTCAGTTTTTTCTTTATTCCACAATCTACAAATTAGGATGTACGGCCATGTCATTCCTTTGTCTACTAGACATTTTTTTTTTAATTAAGTGAATACAGGGGAGGCAGAGAGACAGACTCCTGCATGAGCCCTGACAGGTATCCACCTGGCAAGCCCCCAATGGGGAAATGCTCTGCCCATCTGGGACTGTTGTTCCTTTGCTCGGCAACTGAGCCATTTTTAGCACCAGAGATAGAGGCCAAGGGATCCATTCTCAGCCGCTGGGGCCAACTCATTAAAATAAATCAATGGAGCCATGGCTGTGTGGGAGATAGGAAGAAAGAAGGGGAGGGGCTGGAGAAGCAGATGGTCACTTCTCCTGTGTGTCCTCACCTGGACTCGAACCTGGGACATCCACATGCTGGGCTGATGCTCTATCACTGAGCCAAACGGTCAAGGTCTGCCTACTAGTCTTTTCCCTTCAGTCTTTCCCTCTTTTCTCCATTCATTCTTTCAGTCTCTGTTGTAAGAGTGATTACTGAGAGGCCTTTTCTCTCAGTCAGATTTGGGTCTCCCTTTTTTGAGTCATAGCACTTGTTCTACTTGTCACTGTGTATAATGACAGGTGTGTTCTGCACTTTTATTTGGTTAATATCTCCCCAGTAGACTCTAAACTTTGTGGGAGAAGGGAGTCTATTGTTTTTCATCTCTGGAGCAGTCTCATCACCGAGAATAGTATCTGGCACATGGTATTTTGTAAATATTTATTAAGACAATTCGTAGTTCACTTGATATGCATCATGTCCTTAACAGTGGCATGACCTTGTTGAAATGATGGTTTTCTTCTAATTATACTTGAATTCCTCATGGATCCTGTTTGTTGGTTTATTTCCTAAGAAGCTGATTCAGAAGAGGTCCCCATTGTACTGAAGAACTGCATGTATGAAATCTCTCGCTGGGGCCATTTTCAACAACCTCATTTTCACATATGTGCATTGTGTGCTGTGTCGTGTTGCTGGAGGCTGTGCAATGTGGTGGCCCTTCTGAAGTTTCAGATTATGACACCCACACCTAGGGGCTTGGCTCCTGGAGCCTCTGCTTTCTTCCTTGTCCAGTGTGCCAGGCATCTTTCTCGTTGTCATGAGAAGGCAGCACACGTGAGACACTCAGCTAGCTCACAGGAAGTGCTCAGCTGTTGTTAGGTGCTATTAGGATTGATTAGATGGTTGTTTTGGGGCGAAAACTCAGTTCATCTGCTGTCACCCTCCGGGGACCCTTCTTTTCCTGCTATTTGTTGGTCCTACTTCAGGAAACTGTGACCTCACAACTTACCTGTCCCTGGAAGTTCCTTGAATCTCTGACCCATGCAATCATCTGTTCTCAGTGTGCCTACTCGGTGTCCACATGGGGCCATAAATGCAGTGGGGCCATCGGCTGCCCCAGAGCTGATGCTGCCCAGGGTGCAGTGACGGGTGCTGATGGGTGGTGCAGAGAAGACAGAGCTACACTGGGCTCAGCAACAGTCAGACCAAACCTGGGGTTGTGTGGTTACAGTCTGAAGAGGAACAGAGGCAAATAGGGGATGCTTGGAGAAGGCAGACAAGGTAGGGAGAGGAGTTAAGAGTCTGTGTCCCCCAAGGACCCATGGTTTTGTTTTTAGACCAGAACAAAAGGCAGCAGATAGTGCCAAGCACTGCTTTAAGCACTTGTGTATAGTAACTCAGATCATCTTCACAGTAACCCCATGAACTTATTGTTATTATTACCCCCATTTTCAGATGAGGAAACTGAGGCAGAGGATGTCTGTGACACTTTCTCTAAAGATCCCTGCAGGAGAGTTGGGATTCTCATGCAGGAAGGCCATGCTCTAACCCTGAATCCAGCTGTCCTGTCTCTCCCTTAAAATATTTCAAGGCAGAATGATGCATGGTCTGTATAACCAGTTGCCATAACTACATTTTAAAGGCAGATATTACAAGGAGACAGAGTGAGGTCAAATTGAGAAGGTACCCTGCTGCCCAGAAGTGGAGCTGCAGGGGGCTCTCCTTGGAAGAGTCCAGCACTCCTTGTCCGATGTACCTTGGACGGAAGTTCAGATTTGGGAGGAAGATTGGGCTTGATGGTCATTAGGATTTGTGTTATGTGTGTTCAGTGGTGAAAATGACTCTCTCACCCAGATTTTGCAACTTCTGCACCTTGATGAACTTGGCTGGATAATTCTTTGTTGTGGGAGACTTCCCTATGCTTCGAAGGGGGTGTGGCAGCTTCCCCGACCTGTACCCACCAGATGCCAGAAGAACTCTCCCCTCCTCCCCTACTTCCACTGTGAAAGCCCAAAATATCTTCAGACACTGCCATGTGTCCCTGGGGGACAAAATGGTCTGAGCTTGAGAACTGCTGCTCTAGATATACAGCCCCTCTTTTTCACAAGAAACCCATATTTTATCTTGACCAGGGCATTGGTATGAAGGCCCTGGGGTTGTTGGACCCTTGAACATTCCTCTTCTTTATTTTGGTTGTCTGTAGGATGAACTGTTTTAAACTTAAGCTTCTTGGGGAAATAATTTGAAAATATACTCCATTGTAATGTATAGGACAATCTTACATTGATTGTAAAGTAACAATTACACTTAAAATATTACATTTAAAAAAAAGAAAAGATCTCTAAGCATATGAACCAAAGAGTAGCTTCTGATATTTTGAGCAACTGGGACTTAGGCATTTTTATTTTCTTCTATTTGCTTGTATCTACTTTCTGATTGTTCTTCCTACAGTGAGGAGAGTTGGCTTTTATAATAAATAAAAAGTCTCATTTTACCTTTAACTATTTTTTTTTCTGAAATGTAAAGCAGGAGGCAGACAGACAGACTCCTGCATGCACCCGACCAGGATCCACCTGGCATGCCCACCAGGAGGTGATGCTCTGCCCATCTGGGGCATTGCTCCATTCTAACTGGAGCCATTCTAGCATCTGAGGCAGAGGCCATGGAGCCATCCTAGTGCCCAGGGCCAACTTTGCTCCAGTGGAGCCGTGGCTTTGGGAGGGGGAGAGTTAGAGAGAATAAAAAAAGAGGGGGAAGAACGGAGAAACAGATGGGCACTTCTCCTGTGTTCCTTGGCCTGGAATTGAACCCGGGACTTCCACACGCCAGGCTGACACTCTACCGCTGAGCCAGCTGGCCAGGGCCATACTTTCAACTATTTTAAGAGTGTTATAAGGAGAGGTTAGAATCTGGGCTCTGGAACCAGCCTGTCTGGGTTTGAATCCCACCCTTACCTTTCTGTTTTTCTCCATTTTAGATTTTACTTTTTCCGTTTGAAAAGTAGTATCACACAATTGATAGAAAACTATGTATCCAAAATTATTGTAGTAACCCTCTGGGAGAATATGTTCCTGGCTGGAGAACAAGGGTTTACGATGTGTTAGGGGAATTCAATTCAACTTACAGACAGAGACAATGTGCAAGGTAAAAGGCACATAAGCTTCAATTTACTCTCAGTTCCGACGAGTGGCTGGCCCAGCCTAGGCTCAGCTTAGATGGGCCCCCGAACGACCTTGCTCAGTGGCATGAAGTCTCCAAGCATCTGTGATGTTCAGACGTCGCCAGGGAAAAACAGTAGAAGGAGAGGTCTCAAAGCTTCAGCCCCTTAGATATTTATATGAGCCATTCACCATGCCTGTTCACAACTTTCTTTGCTTCACACGTAAGTATTTACATTAAGTCTTGTTCAATAACAAGTTACAAGTTCAGTATTATATTTACATACATTTTTGGTTTTATTTTTATCATTCTCAAACACCCGCACTATCAGCTCACAAAGAGCCACACTTATCAACTCCTGGTCAAAACATGTTTAGATCTCCCTTTGGAACTATTAGTAAATAACAAGTTTACTATAACAAAAATTCTGCCATCGTAACCCAACCATGGTCAGAATTTTGTTGTGGTCCCTTGCAGTGCCCTTTGGTTTGTGGGTTGTTTTTTTTTTAAATGTTGGTTTGTTTGTTTTTACAGGGACAGAGAGAGAGTCAGAGAGAGGGATAAATAGGGACAGACAGACAGGAACGGAGAGAGATGAGAAGCATCAGTCATTAATTTTTCGTTGCCGTTGCGACACCTTAGTTGTTCATTGATTGCTTTCTCACATGTGCCTTGACCGCGGGCCTTCAGCAGACTGAGCAACCCCTTGCTAGAGCCAGCAACCTTGGGTCCAAACTGGCAAGCTTTTGCTCAAGCCAGATGGGCCCATGCTCAAGCTGTTAAGCTCAGGGTCTCGAACCTGGGTCTTCTGCGTCCCAGTTCGATGCTCCATCCACTGTGCCGCCGCCTGGTCAGGCGGGGGAGGGGGGGTTTGTTTTTTTTTTAAGTGAGAGGAAGAGAGATAGAGAAACAGACTCCTGTATGCATCCTGACTGGGATCCACCCAGCAACCTCTGTCTGGGCCTGATGTTTGAATCAACTAAGCTATCCTTAGTGCCTGAGACTGATGCTTGGATCAGTCAAGCTATCCTCAGCACCTGGGGCCGATGCTTGACCAGTCAAACTACTAGCTGCAAGAGGGGAAGAGAGAGTAGGGGGAAAGGATGGGGAAGAGAAGCAGATGGTGTGCCTTGACCGGGAATCACACCTGGGATGTCCACATACTGGGCCAACACTCTATCCACTGAGCCAACTGGCAGAGGTTTAATTATAAATGCACTTCACTCAGCATTACCTCACAAACAGATTTCTATGATAGCACACAGTTGTGAGTATACATTGGATGAACTATTATTTTTTGGCACAGTTATTAGCAGCTAAGGATAATGGCCAAGCTTGCTGAATGGGCAGTTCAATTAATGTCTTAAGTGTAAATCTTCTCAGTCAGTCACATTTGTACTTACAAATTATGAGACATTCTAAATGTCTGTGAACCTGACACTTTATATATTTTTAGTCACACAGTAATACATGAATGTATGCTGTTTGTGAAGAATTCTAACAATGCGGTACTATATAGGGAAAACATTATAGTTCCCATTGATTGTGTTCTAAGACCCTGACCTGGGATAAATATTAGTTCCAGTTTAGTGTTTACCCTTTCCTGATCCAATTGGGAAGTTTTTATTGACAGAACCACCAAAGAAACTATGAGCTGTAATCATACTTAACATAGACAGCAAAGCCATCTGCCAAAATTATCGCAGAAAGTGTCTGTAAGGTAATGTCTATGTTAATATACAGAAAGCTTAAACTGGATTATAAATATATGCTGATGATCAGATAATACATGTGACACAGGCCAGAAGTTGTTAACAGGTATAGAACATCCTGATGTTGCATGTGAATTTGGGGCAGATGCCCCGTCACTAATCACATGTCAGGTGACCTTTTCTGGGACCACATGCTCTTCTTGGGTAGTACATAAGGGTGCCTATTGTGTCCACAGCCTTGGTGGGAATTCAGGGGGCTATGAACCTAGGTGAGAAAAGGGATGACATCCTGTGTTTTCACTAACCTCTAACCAAAATGTATTACTTTATTGTGCACATGTAGGTAATGAGTCATAGCAGTGCCTGTGACTTTGTTAGCAGAAGAAATCACAGATATTTCCATGTTATATCATAATTGATTCAAACATCTCCGTGCTGTTGGTGCTCATCCTCGACACCCATGCTTCTGTGGTTAGTGCTCACCACTAGGTCTTGTATTTAGTACGCTGAGGAAAAGGCACCTACATTACACATTTATGCTTTAAACATTTAAAACTTAATTTCAGTATAGTTGTTTTCCTCCCTATGTGTTTAAAATACCATTCTGAAAAGGGTCCATGGGCATCACCAAATGCCAGAGCAGCCACTCTCTTGAACCCCTCAGAATTCCCATCTTAAAGGCATATCATACATGATAATAAAAATAAGGTGGGCCCTGACCGGTTGGTTCAGTGGTAGAATGTCGACCCAGTATGTGGATGTCCCAGGTTCGAGTCCCAGTCAGGGCATACAGGAGAATCACCCATCTGCTTTTCCACCCCCCCCCTCACTTCTCTCTCTCTCTTAGCTCTCTCTGTCTCTCTTCTCCTCCACTCCTGCAGCCATAGCTCGATCTGAGCAAGTTGGCCCCAGTCACTGAGGATGGCTCCATGGCCTCTGCCTCAGGCATTAAAAAATGGCTCAGGTTGCAATGGAACAAGGGCCCCAGATGGGCAAAGCACTGTCCCCTAGTGGACTTGCTGGGTGGATCCCGGTTGGGGTGCATGCAGGAGTCTGTCTCTGCCTCCCCGCATTTCACTAAAATAAAATAAAAAATAGGGTTGCTATATTGATTGATTTTCTTATATTTTCCTAAATACATTCAGGAGAAAAAATACTGGTGTTATAGTGATTGTATGTATGTGTGTGTGTGAGAGAGAAAGAGAGCGAGAGAGAGAAAGAGAAACATTAGTTAACATTTCCTAGGACTCTAGGATTTTTCTAACCACCATAGGAAAAAAACCTTATTTCAAGAATAATACGTGGGCTTCTCTCAATCTGCATGGAGTCCTCCTCTTTAGGGTCTTGTTCCGATGCCTGGCAATGCCAAATGCATGGGCACCTAGTCCTTCTGGTCTTATGCAGGGTCTTCAGGGAATGCAGCCTTAGGTTCAGAGCCCCTGCATGAGCAGGGAACACGAATGGTGTGGAGGACCCTGGATCTGTTCCCCTTGTCTGGGACCCTGAGCCAGGCGGGCATCGGAGCTGGCTGCTGCCTCCTGGGTGCCTCATATTCATATTATGGTGGAGATCATAGGATGTCAAGGGATCGTGATAGATCCTGGCAGCAATGTGCGCTCTGTCTTGCATACTGCTGCCTTGTGGGAGACATGAGCCCATGTGTTCTGTCTCTCTTTCTCGGTCTCCTTACGTGAAGATAAATGCGGAGAAAGATGTTTACTGACATTTTCTATCTGGGTTCCATAGTGTTCAGAGAAAGGGACTCAGTGCGAGGTTACACATAAAAATACAGATTTCTGGCTTCTCTCAACAAGTGGAAGATTGGATAACCACAGTGTGTCTCTCACCTTGAGAGATCAGCCAAAAAGTGACCATCACTTTAGGATGAGCCAGAAGGGCTGCTGTTGGCCACAGGTCCCAGATGGGCTCGATTTCCCTCCCCTGGCATGACCTGTCTGGTCTCTGGAGGCGTTTGAGTTAGTGGCTTCTGAAATAGATTATTTCTAAATTCCTTTCGGAGTTTAGTTTTAAAGATATTGGGGAGAAGTTTTGTGTGCCGGGCTTGGTGCAGTATGTCAAAAAATTATTTGATTGTGAAGTTGGTGATGTTTAAATTCTTGGAAGACTCAGATTATGTTTGCATCTCAGCTCAGGGGGGACTGAGCAATACACCTTCAGTTTCTGGTACTGTTTAGGGCTGGCAAAATGGGAGGGGTCACCTGCTGCCAACTCCTGGAGTATCTGTGGGCAGAAGTGACGCAGAGGGTGCTTCCATGAAGAATGCTGATGCTCTGGGTCGTTTTTCTTGGCCTCCGATCTTAGTAGTGGTAGGCACAGAATCTTCACAAGCTTTTAACAAAGGAAGTTTTCTACCAATAGGAGGGAGACCCAGTCCTCAGTTTTCCCGTTCCACAGGAGGGAAGGCGGGTTCATAACTATTACACATGATCTCACTGTCGCTCTCTATGTTCCACAGCAAAGAGCCAGGATCCAGCGGTGCTGTAAACTAGTATTGCTATATTCAGGTTGGAGTTGATGGAGTTAAAGATTCATTCAGATGCAGCCTCCTAACACTTATTCCAGCTTTTGGCTCTGTAAGTGCAGGGACCACTTGAGCAGTTGTAAATAGTATTAACTTTAAGCTTGTTATGGGTCTTCCAGACTCATTCATTGATTATCTTTGAGTTTTAAGACATCTTGGATATAGAATTAAAATGACTTTAGTTAAGCCAATTAACTTTCCTGGGGCCTCAGCAACTAATATCGTATGCTGGAGAAGGTCGCTGATGTTAATCAAATAGCAATTTTATTTGAGCTGGGCTTAAGGAAATCAGACAAAAGGTATAAGAATTGTTTATAGCACATTTCTCTCTGTGTTGCACTAATCTGGCCTTTAACATCTGAGCCTGAGCTAATCACACACAGGTGATTAGATGATATCCTTTCTGTAGACTGTGACTTGATTGTGCCAGCTCTAAAGTATCCGTCTTGCAGGTAGTACCAAGGCAAGTTTCAATCTGAGGTTTCATCTGTATGCAGTTTATCAAGACTTTATACTAAAGTGTGGCAGTGAAGACTCTGGGGCCATGCTGCCTGGGTTCGAACCCTGGTTCGGCAGCACAGAGAGCTAACAGACCCTGGTGACTTAAGCACCTGTTTCCATAGTGTTGACTTCCAGCTTGGATAAGGTTGTCTTAGCCCCCAGTTCCATTACCCTGGGTTGACCCTGGCTAGTTCCTGCCAGTGGAATGTGAGCAGAGCTCACGCAAGCCAGTTTCCGGCTAAGGAGCTCAAGAAACAGGTGCTCTCTCTCCACTCACTCTACACCCTTTGCTCGCTGAATGCGGAAGTCTCCAAGGCCTGAGAGAAGAAACATGCAGGAGGATGCTGGGATCATGTGGAATCTCTGAATCACTGTGTGGAAGGCCTCTCATGATGACCCCTCACATGGGATGGTTGCCTGAAATAAACCTTAATTGTGTAAAGCCACAGAGATTGTGGGATATTTTTATGATAGTAGTTTCTATCCCCCTAGCTAATATAACCACTTATTGGTGGTGTAACCTTGGATAAATTACTTAATTTCTCTGTCTCAGTTTCTTACCCTATAAAATGGGGCGGGGGAGTAATATCTAATCTGATCTAAAATAAGTGTTCAATAAATACTGGTTGGTATTAATCATTTATTATTATTATTATTGTCATTGTTGTTGTTATTTCTTCTGGTCCTTGGGGAGCAGGAAGGATGAATTATTTTAAAGTGGAGCTTGAGCAAAGTGGACTAAAGAAAATAACCTATATCAAATAGTCCAGGCTCTGTAAAGTAGTGTTTCACTATTTGCATTTTGGCTGTAGGTAACTTGATTGATGTACATAAAACACACTCATAACTATGTCTAATGAGATTTTTCTTCTCTAACACGTGTGGACCTGTAATCATTGTTTCGGGTTTTAGTATTGTGAGGATCTATGTTCAGCATAAATATTTGCATTTTGAAGCTTTAGATCCCTCATACAGTAATTCATAAAATATCCAGGAATTAGACCTTTTTAAAATTAATTTTAATGGGGTGACATTAATAAATCAGGGTACATATGTTCAAAGAAAACATCTCCAGGTTATCTTATCATTCAATTATGTTGCATACCCATCACCCAAAGTTAAATTGTCCTCTGTCACCTTCTATCTGGTTTTCTTTGTGCCCCTCCCGTCCCCCCTCTCCCACCCTCTCCAGGAATTAGACTTTTTAATAAGCACTGAGACCATTTGATTTTGCCCAGTTGACAGATGAATTTCCCAACTTTAAAGCAGTGTGTTATGCCACCATACTAGGTCAAAGATGGTTGTATCATCAGCTGGGTTGGTAGCCTGTTCCTGACTTAATTTCCCTTTCACGCTTAGTTTTATCACCATAGAGCTAAAATTTATTAGTGGCATTTGTCCAGTTGACTGTGTTGAACAGTAAAAGCTTATGAGACTTATCGAGATTTAAAAAGAAGAGTGTAGAGAGTAAAACAGGGAGAGGAGAGATAGTCATCTTTTAATTCAGCACCTGACAGTCTGAGAGCAATAGAAGTCTGTCAGAGGGCAGCCATGTGGAGCCAGCTGCTCTTAAGAGCAGTCTCCCCGGAATTCTGTCATGGAGGAGGGCACTCCACACTGCCAACTAGGCAAGGGCTCCAAGGACTCTGGGGCAGGCCACCCCAATAATTCTTGGACAGTGCTTTCTTGAGGTGAGTACCAGAAGGCACCCTGATAAGAAATTTAGAAATTTTCAACCACCTCCCCACCCCACCCCCCACTCCCAGCTGGAAGTTCTTAACAAATTCTGCCTGCAGTGGCAGTTCATGTCCATGCTTCTCCCCTCATGGAGTAAGAACTGCTTTACAGGTGACATTCTAAGTTCTCGAGTGGTCTCCATGTGCCACTGCCCTGCACAAGCTGGAGCCCAGCTGCTTCCTACCCCCACTCTGTTCTTTGTGTTATAATTTAATGCCCTGTCCTAGGTCTCTTCTTCCGATGCAAATTGTCTCTTGTTCTGATGGCTTTGACAGTGAAAAACTGCATTCTTCAAGAATTTTCTTCCAACTTCACTAGATCTGGAAGAGCATTGCCTTAATAGTGGATTCTTTTTTAAAAAAATTGACCTTGGAGACACTTGATCATAATATCTGGGTGAAACAGAATTGTCTGTACAAAATGGCACTTCCTATTCAAATATTCTTCTGTGATCTAGAATCCCAATGATTTAGTTACATTTGTTGCTGTTATGGTTAAGAAGAAGTGTTCCTAACATCAGCTTAAAGGATTTAGAAATATATTTACTTGGAAACATAATTGCTTTGGAGTGTTGTATTTTGAAGTGACACTTCTGTATGCAAAAATTGAGTTGAGAGGAATACTAAGTACATTTATGTCATAATTAGAAAATGACACTACCTATAAGAAGAGAATCCAGGAATTATAGATGATTACTTTTTATGGCAACATCTTTAGTAACTTATCTAAAAACCATAGTTTCCCTTACCTATACAAATATAGGCTTCCATCATCCAGTTTCTGCCAGAAGGGAGCCATTCTCAAAGAGTAACTGTTGAAGACTCCTTCATACCTTGTGAATGTGGCATTCAGAGCTAGTTCACCTGTTAGGTTGAGAGTTCAGGCAAGAGAAGGACCTTTTTCAGAAGTTATAGACCAAATGTCAGAATTTATTACTAGCCTCCAACATTAGAATCACTACTTTTAAGGGCTTTGTGTCCATAATTCTGTTGGGTACTTTACACCCTTGACTTCATTTGGTCATTCCAACAGCAGTATGAGGTCTCATATCGTCCACTTTATTGATGAAAGAAAGGAGGCTGATGGAGGCTATAGCTATTAAGTGGTGATGCCAGGATTTGAACTTAGCATATCTGACTGGGGAGTCCCTGGTTTTTGCCTAGCAAGTGGGATGTACATTGTTGTTCTTCCTCTGACGTGACCCTGGTGGGTGATTCTAAACCAAGAAGGATGCTGCTACCAGACTCAAAATCAATAGCATTTCAGCAAATTCATGTGGATTCTTTCCCACCCATCCCATTGTGGCGAACCCTCTTTGCTAGGAATAAGACAGAGAAGACAAAACAGGAATGCATCACTTTCTCCCTGCTAGAGGGACATATGTGCTTCCATATGCATGGATGTGAAAGGAGATTACATGCAATTTAAAGAGAGCACTCCCAGCTCCCTTTGTTCCCACTGTCCATCGGGCATTGGTCGTAGACGTCCTGCCTCTGCTCACCAGTCACGTTGTGTTGGTTCATGGCTGTCTCATTACATTAACAGGATACTCCATCAACCTGGTCTCTCAGGAGGCAGGGAGTTGTATATACTTCACAATCATTCCCTTTTTTAGGAGCCTTGACTCATTTATTGTTTTAAATCCCTCTCTGAGACCCTCTTCCTACCTGATGACTGTGCTATGCTTCCCGTTTATGGCCAAGTTTTCAGTGTCTACAGAACTGGTGGGTTGCCCACATGACCTGACACTCACTCCTCCTGACACAGGGAAAATACAGGTCTGTGCTTTATAGCCTGTCGTACACTCAGTGGAAGACACAACACCTTCTCCCCTCTGGCGTAAGGGATTTACTCACACTGCATACAGGTGTGACGTCGGGAGGGATACATTCACAGACTGCTTAGTGGAATATCAGGACTCAAGTTTAGGTTGAAATGATCCGTATGTCTATACTCTATCTTATATATTACTTATTGTTTATGAAATGAACCAAAATTTAGCTTATTGATATCCCAAGGGAAGATGTGTATTTGCTAAGTCACCCACCCACCTGGCACATGGTAGGTGATTTGTAAATATTTGTTAAATGAATAAAAATAGAAGTGATTTCAGTTTAGTCTCCTTTTTTTGTGTTGATAGGATCCTTTCTTAAATGATTGATATAATTTATTCCTTGCACTGCTGCTATTTTAGAGAATGAGACTGAAAATTGAACTCTCAAGTAGGAACAGGAAGCATCTTCTGCTCATGTTCCTTTAAGGGTTCTGGCCTTTCCCAATCTCCAGGGTGTTTTCCCAGTAAATGAGTTTATTGGGGGCCTGGGGTCAGAGATTTCAAGAGAAGTGCCAGAGGCTTCGGGGAAAGGATGGAGAAGCAGACCAGTCTCTCAAGTTGTGGGTTTTGAGGCAAGCCCCCGGATTCTCACTTGGGACTGGGCAAGTTCCTGCTTTGCCATCGCTCTTCCTCTTCCTGGACCTTCTGTCAACCCTCATCTAAGTGATTTAATTATGACGACTCTAGAGATGTAACTGCAGTTTTTGATGAAAAACTTGGCCAAGAGACCATATTCGAACGCACTAGCTCTTTGGCGAATGATGCCCTCTTCATCCATTCTCTGCAGAGGGCATGCTTTGGTTGGTGCTAGTCCTCAGCCCCTCTTTTACATATGGCTCTTATCCCAATTAGTTGTGACTGGTCAAAAGCCTCATGACCGGAGCCCCTCTTTTACATATGGCTCTTATCCCAATTAGTTGTGACTGGTCAAAAGCCTCATGACCGGAGCCCCTCTCTGGGGGCTGTTCCAGGTGACTCGCTTCTAGATATGCAGTTATCACGTAGGAGAAAAATGACCCAAATGTATGAACAACATTAAGTGTTCTGACAGTGAAGTAGTGCTCTTCTCTTCCTGGTGTTTGTGTGAAATGATCTGGCAAAATAGATGCTGTAGAAATAATGCATTTCTGTGTCTCCCTTCGCAAATGATGAATGTCCTTGGCTCATCACGAGATTTCTTGCCAAATGCTGATTCTGCTAACAGAAGGAATGGAAGCTTCAGATGTTCTCCTGAGACAGAGGGAATAAAAAGTTTCCCAGGCTTGCCTTCCTTCTGTGTCATGAATACTGAGAGGTGATCTTGTGAAGGGCTGTGTTCTGCCCTCACCGTGGTCTCAGCTAAAGCCACGGGCCGCTGTCTCAGGTACCTCCAGCTGCTGCCCCCAGCCTGGGGAGGGCCCGAGGACAGGGGCAGCAGAGTGAGGAGCACTGGCATCATCAGCCACCTGGTGGATTTCTCTCTTGAATTAAGGGCTTCGGGTCAGCAAGGCATTCGTATGAAAACACAACACTTGGCAGAAATGTGGGCAGGGAAAATTGGGGAGCATGAGGATGGTGTGGCTCATTATGTGCAAGCACTGTGCTGGGGGCCTTCCCAGACATCCTCCCAGTAACCCTCTAGAGCAGCTCTGGAAAATGGCCATAGGTCTCCTAGGAATTGTGAATGAGGACACCGAACCCCAGGAAGGTAAGCAATTTCCTTGAAGTGACATGGCCAACCTCCTGAACTGCAGGTGTGTCTGACCTTCCGATTCCTGCCTGTCTCCCGGGATCCCACCTCTCACTCATTGCACTGACTCTGCTGGCTTCTCCCCTTTGCTTTCTCCCAAGTTCTGGCTGTGTCAGCCTCCCAACTCTGTGTCTCCAGGTAGCTTTACTCCCTCCTACGCATAGTTATACACCAAGATTTTCCCAAAGAACATGTGATCATTGAGTCCCAATATCCATAAACCATTCAGTGGCTCTGCTCTGGCTGTTGCCTGTCTCCACACCCCACCCTCCCACTCAAATCAGGATATGGTCCAAACTCTTACACCTTAGAACACGACCTTTGATTGCCTGACTCAGCTCACTAATTGATCCTCCTTATCTCTCACCAGAGTCCCCTGCCTTAGCCATCCATGTGCCACTAAAGTGAAATAGGGGGCAGCTTCTTGTCCCTGGACCTCCATGCCTTCCTCTCTCTCTACCAGGCATGCTTGTCCTGTTGTGTCTCCCACCTTCCCAGCCTACTTGTCCTTTTAAAGTCCAGCAAAACGGAAATTGCTACCTTGACTACCCCACTGGTACAATCTACTACTATGTTGTATCTTTGCCTGTTCCCTCATCAGAACACTCCTGACCCTTTGAATGCCAGCTTTCTTCAATGCTGCTTTAGTTATCATTGCGCTCAGTGTCTAGTACGCTGCCAGATATATCAGAGACACAAAAGAGATGTTTGCAGAATAAACAGAGTACTAGAGACAGTATTCAAATCCAGCCAGGCACAACATCTCTTCCATGTTCGTCTTTCCCTCTGTCTTCCTTTTGTTTTTTTTTCAGGGGTCTGCTGATACTCTCCTAGCTCCTTTTCCCAGGGAAGGAGGGCTGCTTTGACAGGAAACAAAGTATTTGCTGGTGCAGCCCTTGAAAGCTGTGAAAGACAAAGCAACATTGCCCCTCAGGGTGGTGTGGGAGGCCAGAGCTGGAGGGAAAAGCCTGGCATGTTGTGCCACCAGCACTCTCTTGGTACCTCGGAGAACAAGTCACTCTGTAGCCCAAACACAGCCATGATGTGATTTAGAGGGAAGACTCCAGGGCCACCTAGAGGGCGCTTGTTTCTTTCGCTCCAGGCATTTTTATTGTCAAGAACTGTATCTGTGTCTGACCAGGCGGTGGCGCAGTGGACAGAGCGCGGGACTGGGATGCAGAGGACCCAGGTTTGAGACCCTGAGGTTGCCAGCCTGAGCGCGGGCTCATCTGGTTTGAGCAAAAAGCTCACCAGCTTGAGCCCAAGTTCTCTGGCTCAAGCAAGGGGTCACTCGGTCTGCTGTAGCCCTCTGGTCAAGGCACATATGAGAAATCAATCAATAAACAACTAAGGAGCGCAATGAAGAATTGATGCTTCTTATCTCTCTCCCTTCCTGTCTGTCTGTTCCTATCTGTCCCTCTCTTGACTTTCTCTGTCTCTGCCACAAAAACAAAAAACAAACAAACAAAAAAAACTGTATCTGCTCCTTTAAGGCTAGGTTTCAAGCTCATTCCTCTGTGGTCCTTTGGAGCGATATCGTCCACTTTTGTGACATACAAAGTGCCCTGGCCACATAGCTGTGGCTCATTGGAGCAGTCTTGTGAGCAGCCACCGCCCTCGTTAACTGAGGATATATCCCATCTTTGGTATTTGTCTCTTGGCAGGTCTGAGCCACCACTGGCTACAAAAATCAATGATACCGGGGTTGTTATGGCAGTGAAATATTTTTCAGTTGCAAATATTTAGACTGTCAGTCCTTCATCCTTTACCCCCACCCCTACCCCTGTCAAGTTCAAATGATCAAGTGAATAGACATTTAGATCTTGCTGGGTTTAAAACCCACTCCCTAACCATTTGCCTTTCAACAATTGCCTAACCCTCCCTGTGCCTCAGTTCCCCATCAGCAACCTGGGGACAATGCCAGCCTCTCAGGTTAGCTGTGAGGATTAGATGAATTAATATGTGAAAAGCTTCCGGCTCTGTGCTGGGCCTGAGATGCACAGAGGACTCCTTGTACTGACTTCCTCAGGCTCTGCTAATGAAGACATGCTGCTTAATTACACAGATTCTAATTGGGATCACGTTCCCCTAAAGGAATCTGTTTATTAGGTGCCCATACGCTATTCTGCATATAACTACAACTTTTATATTTTCTAATTTCCAGTGTATGTTCATTGTAAAAATGAGAAAATACAGGTAAGCAAAAAAAGAAAGGGAAACAAAATCATTTGGAATTGTACAGCTAGCTGTAAGCATGTGGCATGTCCTTCTAGCAGTATTTGTATGTGCACGCACATGTGCAGATTAGTAAGTAAAAATAAAAGTCACTGATTACTGTATGTAACACTGTAACACACTGTATGCACATTTCCTATATTCTTCTATACTGTTTTGGGATGGTTATGTGGAATTCTGTTGTATAGTTGTAGCTTACTCTAACCAGTTGCTGGAGGTCAAATGCTTGGTTTCATATTGTAGGCACGTTTTTAAAGGTTTTGATATATATCGCCATTCTAAACTGCTAAGGGCTTGCAATTGATTAATGACTATCATTGGGTTAATCTCTCTGTTCTTCAAAATCCTTTGATTCCAGCAAAGTGTAATGTTTCTTGGTAAGAGCAAGGCATTATTACATTGTTCTGACCAGATTCCAACAGACATTAACATATCTTGAAAAGCAGTATATTTTTGTTTATTTTTTGTCTTTTTTTTTTTGCTCATGGGCTAACTTCCCCAGAAGGGAGAGAAAGCAGCATGGGCTTTGCTCGTTGGCAAAGAAGACCCATATCCACATGTCCGGAAGGGAGAAGACTTAGGCTGCCAGAGGAAGAGGTCCAGTGAACTGCTGTGTTTGTCCCACAGCTGAAATCTTTGGCTTCACAGAGAGCTTTGTGGTGTGATTGTTTAGCTAGGCCACCAGGCACTAACTAACCTGGGATACTGATAGCCCTCCAAAAAGTCAGTGGCTCCTTTTCGCAGAACAGACTCAGAAGAGAAGACACAGGAAGATCTTATTGAAAACTTGGGGAATAGTGAGAAATATATTGATTCCCTTTTAGAGGTCTGCTGGGAGAGAAACACGTGCATGTAACAGATACAGCCAGAGTAATGGCCCTCTATATAAAAATCGAAAGATGCAGGTAAAGGCTAACTGTGAAATCCATTTTAGTTTTCTTTATCTTAAGTCTCTAGATCAGTGTTAGTTTCAGAATTACTTAAGACAGAGATTGATTTCACTGACTCTGTCAATATTAGACTGACATTAGTTTTGTTTTGTTTTACTCCCTTCTCGAACTTTGTAATTTTGGTGGTGAATCAGCCTTGGCTACGAATGGGTCTCGGCTGCTGGCTTTTGGAGCACATCTGGCAGGCAGCAGAGAACCCCAGGATTTTTGGCTCCAAAGACATTGGCTTGCATTTGAACTTGAGGGAAAGTTTCCAGTAATTGTCACTGAAGTTTTATTCATACAGCAGAGGACGCTGTTAGATTGAGCCAGGCTGGGGCTGGCTGGAGTCCCATATCCCAGGCGAATCCAGCACACCTCCCAAGGGGTGGGGAGGTTATCCTTACAGAGCCGTGGGACTGTTCGACTGTACTGCTTCCTGGTTCCTTGTGTTGTAATATCACAGCTGTTCTGCAACAAGCTTCACCAAGAGAAGTCCTGGAGTATCTGCTGGGGGATGGTGGGTGACCACAAGAACCTGTCCTCGCCTCCTGGGCCACAGAAGTCACAATGCCAGGAGAATTGAGCACTGAATGCTCTGGTGGCTTAGAGGGAGAGCACAGCCTCCTTGTCTTGGGGAACCAAGGTCCCCTTGTTGAGGCAGAGGGGAAAACTAGAAGAAGGATTACTTTCCAGGTGAGATACAAGAGAGAGACTCTCAGGACAGACATGTAAGATTTCTATGAATGTTTTCAGGGAGCAGGGAGAAACATGACACTTACAACTTATGGTTCATTGTAGGAAGACACAGAGCAGCTCAGAGCATTTTATACATATTGTGGCAGATGTCCGTCTTGGTCCAGACTCAGGTGGTTTGGAATAGCACTTTGTTTATTTCTTTAGGATCACCTTAATTCTGAAAAACACCTAGTCCTTGGGCCTGATGTTCAGGTGAGAGGCCCCATGCCTAGTCTGAGGGTCCCTTCCTGCCCTCTGCCAAGAGTCCAGTGGTGGGCCCTTGTCACTCTGTGTGGCCAGATGCCCCAGACTCTAGCAATTTGAGTTTCTTAAAAAATTTTGTTTACTTTTTAAATTTTTATTGATTTGAGAGAGAAAGATTTCTTGTTCCATTTATTTATGCATTCATTGGTTGATTCTTGTATGTACCCTGACTGGAGATTGAACCAGCAACCTTGGCATATTCTCTTAAGTATCAGAGGAATACTCTCTTTACATTTGTTTCCTTAGAGTCACTCCCTCTGTCCTCAAACTCTACTTTCTTTTTTCAGGACACCCAGGGTTATTGTCTCAAAGGACTTGGGACTCTAAGCTAGAGAGAGAAATGTTTTGTAACACACACATACACACACACACACACACACACCTCCACACACACTCTTACACTCCCCCTGACTTGGGCCAAGGAAAGGCTGAGCCTCCTTCAACTTTATAAAATGGGGAGAAAATATAAATTTATATCTCAAAAATGATCCTGCTGTTAAAAATCATTGTTTTTCACTTCAAAAATGACTATCAAGGTTACTAGAGCCCTTTGTTTTTCCTAAGTAGGACCTTGGGGTGAGGGATTATTAACTTATTCAGGTTTTCCCAACAAATAAGAGTAACTATACTGCTCACAAGAATTAGGAGATATTTCAAAATCAACATGAAGCTATAAAATATCCCCTAATTTTTATGGGCAGAATTAGGAGATATTTCAGAATGAATATGAAGGGAAAAAATATCCCCAAATATTTGTGAGCAGTGTGAAGTTCCCAATATTTCAGTTCCTCAACCTTTTGATAGCTACCTAAGTGTAAGGGATTTCTGTTGACACTAAAGGTATTTGGAGTCCTGGCCAGTTAGTTCAGTGTACAGAGTGTTGGTCCAGCACGTGGACATCCCAAATTTCTTTACCGGTCAGGGCACACAAGAGAAGCAATCATCTCCTTCTCTCCCCCTTTTCTCTCTCTTCCTCTTTCATAGCCAGTGGCTTGATTGGTTCAAGTGTTGGTCCTAGGTGCTGAGAATGGCTCAGTTAGTCCAAGTGCGACAGCCTCAGGTGCTAAAAGTAGCTTGATTTATTCGAGCATTGGCCCCAGACAGGGATTGCTGGGTGGATCCCAGTCGAGGTGCATGTGGGAGTCTGTCTCACTATTTCCCCTCCTTTCAATCTAAGAAAAAAAGTATTTGGAATTCCATTTGGAAGGTATATATGGATAAAATATATTTCTTTTCAGAGGGACCAATATTGAATCTTTAGTTAAACCAAGCTTTTTGGTTTCGGGATGTCTTTACAGTCTTATTGAGGTGATTACTAAGACCTTTTGCTTATATGCATTATGTTTATTGATATTTGCCATATTAGAAATTAAACCTAAGAAATTTAAAAATTAATTCAAAACATAAAAGCTCCTTACATGTTGTCATAAAAAAACATTTTATGAAAAGTAAATCTATTTTCTAAAACAAAATGATTTTGGTTTATTTTTTTCATTTTTGCAAATATCTTTAATGTTTGATTTAAGAGGAAATAGGTGATTCTCATATCTGCTTCTGTGTTCAGTCCATTATGATTTGTTCAAATCTATAAAGAAACTCTGACTTTACATATATATACTGTTGGAAACCAAGGGGACTTAACGGACCCAAAAAGGTTTCAAAGACTACTAGTCCAAGGGGCTTAGACCACTCTAAGAGCTGCTAGTTTAAACAGATAAATTGCCAGGCTATGTGATGGGTTTTAAATTAAAATTATTTTTGAGAATTTTGAAGAACTGTGGGTCAAATCAGTCCCTTATGAACAGACTAACAGATTAAGAAATTTTTGCACTTACTGTACATGCTTCTTTCTGTGAGCTCCTGGAAGGTTAATATGAAGTCCTCCATAATTGAATGGGATTACTAAAAGCCATAGCAAGGACTCTACAATCATAAAGTGTTTATAAGGTGCTCTGCCATGTTACTTTCTTTAATTCCTACTCCTGCTCAAGAGTTGTGTGGCTTTTTCTGTAAAGCAAGAGAGTAAATACTTTAGATTTTGTGAGTCATCTGGTCTCTGTTGTGACTACTTAATTTGATCAAAGATGTAAACAAATGTGTATGGTTTTATCCCAATAAAACTTTATTTATAGCTATAGGTGATGGATTGGATTTGGCCCAAGGATTGTAGTTTGGTGACTCCTGCTGTACTTATACATGGGACTCATAACCTTAAAACTATTTTTCCCTAAGACCTTTGTCTTTGGCCATGAAAAGTTAAGTTAGTGATGTTCAAGGAAAAATAAAACACAAACCTCAAATTTCTTTATATTTATTTTATGGACATCTGGAATAGTCAGTTTTCAGCAGTGCTGGCTGCAGGATAGCTAATGAATCAGGGCAGTCCTGCAGAAGAATGGCTGACTCTGGTCAGATTGGAAGTCCAGAGTGTTGATTTCAGGAACCGAAGAGGGTGAGTGACATAAAGTTTATTTGTATTAGGGTTTATTCCTTTCTTGGATGTAAGTTAAGTGTCCAAAAAGTCAGAGCCAGTTTTCACATTTCTCCCTAGTTGTTCTAGTAACCATGAAATATAGTCCAATCTCCCCCAATCCAACAGAGACAGTCATATTATAACTCTATTTTTACTTACTTCTTGTAGGTAGAGATGCTGTGTTGTCATGGGTGTGGTGCTCGTGGTAGCGTGTGCCTTTACTGTTGCCCTTCCTCCTTGCAGAAATACAAAGAGTACGAGAAGGATGTGGCCATAGAAGAAATCGATGGCCTCCAGCTGGTGAAAAGGCTGGCGAAGAACATGGAGGAGATGTTTCACAAGAAGTCTGAAGCAGTGCGGGTGAGTGCCTCTGCTTCCCGCTCCTTATTGTCTGAGGACACAAGGCAGCTTCAAGGGACTGGCTGCGATGAACCCAACTTTCAGAGGTCAAAACTGACTCAGTTATCATGTGAACTCTTTCTTTTCTTAAGTTAACCAGGAAAAGCAGTTATTAGGGATGGGAGTGCTGTTTCCATATATGGTTCAGGTACCAGATTTCATCGTAAAATTTTATGCCTTTGTCAGAGTTAGTACTAATTGTACAGCCATAGAAAATGACTTATGACTGTGTGATGCATTTTCTAATTACCAAAAATCATTCAAAAGTACATTGTGGTTCAACTAAGCAACTATAGAAAATGTAAGCACTGCTTGTCAAAATGTGGAATTGAAAATCTCAAAGGAGTAAATTAATCTAGATGAAGTCAGAAGTTCTTTATTTCTGTTGGTATATTACCATAATTATAATGTTTGTCTTGACTGGTAAGAGCTCCCTGAAATTTCATATCAGTGGGATGAATGGAACTAGAGTGCACAGACATATCATTTTGGATTTCCAAGGCGGTTTCTGACTTTATTCCTTATAGCCAGCTAACTGGGGCATCTTCCTTCCTTGCTTTAGGACACGTGAGCATTGCAGAACCCTACATTAATGCCATATTGACACGGGCTTGTGGGAAAGAACCACAGTATGCAGAGTTCTTTATTTCTAATGTGTAATTTGCTTACCTTTCAGTTTTAATAATTATCTCCAGAATCATTTTGCTATAAAAGAACACTTCCTACTTTAGCTTCTTGCACACTTAATTGGCTAAATGAAATTTCCACAGTTACTTCTGCTTTAAACCTGATGGTCCCACACATCGGTATGTCTCAAAAACCCTTTGTACTACATATTTTGATTCAGGGAAGGAGGAGTTGTAGTTTAGTAGGTGAGAGCGTGCGTGTGACCTGGGTTCAGTGTTTGCCTTTGTCACTCCTAAGCTTTGGACTGGGGAGAAGCAGCCCATATGAGCCTCAACTTCCTCATCTGTGAATGGGGAAAACACACAGCAAGTGTGAAGACAAAACACAGTTATGATTTTTGAGCCACATAACACAGATCCTAGCATAGAAAAGTGCTCAGTAAAGGGTAGTTTCTGCTGCTAGCATGATTATTAATTTAAGTAAGTTGAGACTTTTTTTTTAAAATTCATTTTAGAGAGGAGACACAGAGTGAGAGAGAGAGAGAGAGAAAGGGGGGAGGAGCTGGAAGCATCAACTCCCATATGTGCCTTGACCAGACCAGTGCAGGGTTTTGAACTGGCGACCTCAGTGTTCCCAGGTCGACGCTTTATCCACTGCGCCACCACAGGTCAGGCTAAGTTGAGACTTTTTGGTGGAAACTCTGCTCTGAAGTGCCTTTGAAGGAAAAAAAAAGTTGTTTTTTATTTTTCTTTTATTCATTTTAGAGAGGAGACACAGAGTGAGAGAGAGAGAGAGAGAGAGAGAGAGAGAAGGGGGAGGAGGAGCAGGAAGCATCAACTCCCATATGTGCCTTGACCAGACCAGTGCAGGGTTTTGAACTGGCGACCTCAGTGTTCCCAGGTCGACGCTTTATCGCTTTATTCACTGCGCCACCACAGGTCAGGCAGGAAAAAAAAAAGTTTTTATCTGCCACAGAAATATTGCTGGGAGAGCCAGCCCTAGGAGCTGCGTGGTGGCCTCCTGTGTGTCCTTATGTCATTATATTGAAGCAAGCGGTGCTCTCTATATGGGCAGTGTGGTAGCCATTGAAATCCAAAAGTCAGAAACTTGAAAAAAATCCACCACAATTACTATTTAAAAATACATTTTTAAAATTTATTAATTTTAGCCAGAGAGGAAGGGAGGAAGAGAGACAGGAAGGAACACCTATCCGCTCCTGTATATGCCCTGACTGGGGATTGAACTGGCAACCTCTGTGCTTTGGGGCGATGCTCTAACCAGTGGAGGTATCCAGCCAAGGCAATTACTATTTTTTTACTTATGAAATAAATATTCCTTTGGGGGAACTTTAAGACTATAGACATGGGCAAAAGTAGATGTACAGTTGTGAGCATGCAAAACACAGTTTATTCCTGTATTATTATCTGTTAATTATTATATTATGATATTTATTTGTATTACAACTGTAAGCCTCCCTTTGCCTACCCTTCTATATTGAAAAGTATTAAACAGAAAAAAGCATCTCAAGTCCCACCATCCAGCAGGAAACTACAACCATGTTCCTTAGTGTTTCCTTCCTTCCTGTGTTTTTAATTTGCATTTTTATGCTTGTACCTGTGTGTTTTTCTTTTTTCAAATTTGCAATTGCATTGCCTGTTCACTTTCTTATCCAGCTTTTTATTTTAATTTCTTTATACCATTATAGAATGAGCATTTTCTTGTGTCACTGTATTTCTTGATTTTTCTTAAATGGCTGCATAATATTCTTCTGTCTTAATTGATTTGGTTGCCCCTTGTATCTGGATATATGTCTGCTGGTTTGGTGTAATAATGCTGCAATCAAGCATCTTAGCACCTATTCTGCTGGGTCCACCTCTGAGGATTTTACAGTTAAACACTTCCCCTTATAACAGCCTTCTGATGGAGGGTGCAGCCAGTCTCTGCTCCACAAAGGGGGAGACTGAGCGGCAGAAGTCAAGTTGCTTTCCCAGGTCACATGGGGAGTGAGAGGTGGGCTCCAGGCACACGGAGACCCCAGGGCCACACTTTTTATCACTTCCATGCCCTCAGCATTCTGCACGTGTAACAAGTGCTTTAGGATGAACTCCTGGACACAGAAGGCAGTTCAGAGGCTGTGACCCAGTCTTCAAGGCTTATTATGCCTATGGAAACATTTCTGTCCAGTAGGGCTGTGCCAGTTTAGTACTTCCAGCGGGAGAGGTATGTGATGGCTCCTTTTCCTGAACTCTTGTGAAAACAATAAAAATGTTTTGATCTGTTTTAAATAGCACTAACAATATTGTCAGTCTGAGAAGGGGAAATGCTATTATTGTTTTAACTGGCATTTCCTTGTGAATCACAAAATTTTAGAGTAGATTTAGAGACATGAATATCCAATGACTTCTGCCATCGACTGACAAGAAAGTTCTTCGGGGGTGGAACTCGGGGTGGGCAGTGCTGTGCAGCATGCCACCCTAGCAAAGCGGCCCAGCCAGCACCGGAGCCAGGACCCCACTGCTCAGAGACGGGCCCACATGGCGGGTGAGCCAGGGACGAATCTTAGCTCTGTCCCAAGGTAGGAGGCTGGTGAGCAACCCAGTAGAGCTCTTCTCCTCACTGACCTCCCTGGAGATGCTGGGAAGAGTCAGTGCTGTACTAATCTGTGCTTACGGTTGCTGAGTTCGCTGTGTACCAGGCCCTGCACATGTGTCAGCTCACTTCACTCTCGCATGAGCCCTGGGAGTGAGACACTGTTGTTTCAGAGATGGGCCCACAGGGATGGCAGGGTGAAGGTTTTGCCAGGTCACGTGGGCAGACTCAGTGGCGTTGTCCCTCCAGGCAGGAGCATTGCAGTTCCTCTGTGTGTTTCTGTGTACAGGGTGCAGCGCGGGGCCTGGCGAACAGTAAACACTCAGTCGGTGTTGGCTGTTATTCCTGCTCAAGGAATAACACTCCCATCCAAGTGTGAAGATTTAATCGTGAGGGAGCCTTGAAGCTTCAGGAGGCTTCTGGGTAATGATAGGAGGGAATCAAATTTTGAAACCCTTTTGCTTTAAGTTAGTGAAGTTGAAAAAAATAAGAAAGACTGATGATTGGTGTGGTTCCTTTGAAAAGGAAAAAAAAGTTGCTCTGTTTAAATTGAAAAGATCCCAGAGTAAAGGCCTCCAGGATTCTCTGAAATGTGTATTTTATGTGTTTTAAAATAGATGTACAAGGCCCTTTGTGAGCACGTTTGATGCCATAAAATTTAGGTTAACCGGTCCAGTGACATGTGGGCTCTCCTCTGCTCCCAACCTTAACACAGGAAAGAGGCTTGTATGTCAAGTTGGGTTTGGTCGGGAGACTTTCTCTGTTGAGATTGGCCCGGTCCCCCTTGTCAGCTGTGCAGCTCTCTGGGCAACAGTCACGAACCCTGTGGCATTTGGAATGAGATGAGGTGGCTGCTGGGAGGCCTCCTGGATGTCAGTTTATGTTGGGCCACACTGTAATGACACCTTACTTCTGGAATAGGAATGGTGGCTATTTGCCTGTGGGATTTAGGAGCATTTGGAGAGTAAAGACCTCAATTCCAAATGTGCCTGTGGTTTTGCGTGCAGTCATTATTAGCAGCATTGCCCCAGAAGATATCTTGTGCACCAGGGCCCTTCCTTTCCCGTGCCACCCACTGAGCAGCGACCTTCTTCTCAAACAGCCCAGGAAAAGAACAGATTTTAGCATGCACTCCCTCACTGCGATGCGCCACACCTGGCTTTCTTCCATTTCCAAGCCCCCATGTCCACCCTCAACAATTGGAGTCAGGCTGGAGAGCCTAGTGAGTCCGCGAGTGTCTTCCTGCCACAAACTGATTCCGCACCAAGTACTTATCAATGGTGGATGGCTGGGAACACTCAGAATCATATGGAAGAAAATACTCGCAAACAACACTAATGATTACAATTTCCATGGATGTATATAAAATATTCATGAAACTGGCAATAGAAATTTAGAAAACGGCACTAATACCTTCAGTGTGTGCAGGCAGCTAAGTTAGTGCTGGAAATAAAAAGGAGTAGGCAGTCCTCTAACATGACTGTTGTCTCTCGCTGTTATACGGTGTTGATCTTTTCCTGTCCCTTCTGGCTTGATTTCATCATTTTACCCCATCACTTTTCCCAGTGATTAGTTGAATCAGAGTGATTTTATCATACTCATCGCCTATTTGAATTACTCTCCACTATGCAATTATCCTATCCCAGAAAGTCCTATTTTCTTGCCGTCAGATGTCTGAAGTAAATGCGAAACCTGAAGTCAGCTGCCCATTACATAACCTCTGTTATCTGGTTGGTAGTGGACTATATGCAAATTACAAATAACCTTAGCTTTAATATTTGCCATTAGCACAATGGTAACGTCATTTTTTTAACTAATATTTTCTAGCGTGTTTTAATGTCCTTTTTTATTGATGGTTTAAATAATAATTCCAATTCCACTTGATATAGGTGGTCTTAACTTAGATCCAGCTCAGGTTTGAGGTGGCCACACTGCTCCTTGCTCTGGTGCATAATGATTGTGCTCAAACCATTATCCCCCAACTTCTTTGTTCAGACGTATTCATGTGATGTTGATTTTGCTAAGCAGTTTATCAAGTTTTATGTCCTATGAATGAACAAGAAATAGAATCGATGTGCTTGTAGTTCATGAACATTTCAAGGGAGATATTTCACATGCTGGAAGTGGAGGAAGTGACATTTGTCAGTCTTCTGGAAGCTGAAGGCTCCCATTGGACATTTGTTAAATGACACCTGGAAATGCTCAACTTGTTACCGGTCACAGCCCGTGTCAGATTCTGATTGCAAGCACATCTGACACAGCTCCCCTATCTTCTGTCTTGCTTAAGGTGACCAGACGCCCCACTTTTGGTGGGACAGTCCTGATTTTTAACAATTTGTCCCATGTCCCGCAGCGTTTTAAAATAGTCCCAATTTTTGGAAAGAATGCAGGAAAAGCTAGGGAATGGTGGGAGAATGGGAAGGGAATATACGGTTTTTGGCGGGGAGACCCTGCCTCGACCTGGAAGTGCCCGCACTGCCGCAAGAGCTGGCTGCCCCATGCAGGGCCCCGAAACAAAGAACTTTGGGCAGGATGTACCTGTTGGGGCGGTGGCTCTCAAGTCCCCTAACTACCCATAGGCCAGTGTCCTGGACGCCGGCGTGTGGCTCCGGGATCCACGAGGCGCAAGTCGCTGGGTCTCCAGCAGGCAGCAGGGCTGGACGCAGGGAGCACTCATGCAGCTCCGGCATCGGTTTCAGGACCATGTAACCCAATCCCTCTGACTCACTCAAAATTTCCCATATAGTAATATTTACGAAAATGATCTTTTTAATGAGGTATCATTATTTAAAAAATATATTGAGAAGGAAAAGGTTAAGTCTTGGGCATCAGCAAAAATCACAATAGAGAACAAATGGTCAGAAATATTTCATCATTTTGAAACAAACCATGTTTCATATAATAATGCACTAAAAATTGTGGAATACGTGCTGTCTTTACCAGGAGCTAATGCTGCGACTGAATGCATTTTTTCTATGCTAAATAAAGTGTGGACATCAGAAAAATCACAATTAAGTGTTCAGACTTTGAAAGCCATTTTATGTGTGAAATATAATTTAACAAATTCTTGTGAAAAATTTCATGACCTTTTAAACGACAGCAATCTACTAAAAAAATTCACTCAAATGAGAAATATGCTAAAGAATAAAATAATACTATACATAATTTTTAATGTATTATATTTGTAAATTGTACTTACGTTGATATTTAAAAATATATATTACAATACTATTTTTGCATTCTATGAATTTTTTTTTGTTCCATACAGACCAAATTTTTAATCAAGAACACCCCGCCTCTCCATCAATCAGTGGTGTCCTGCTTTACCAATTTTAAAATCTGGTCACCTTAGTCTTGCTGACAGTGATAAATTCTTTTCCCTGACTGAGAGGGGGAGAAGGCATTGCTCTTGGGACAGGTTGCCTGGGCTTTCCTTTGTCTTTAAAACCCACACCTCTACTAGGAGTAGTGCATGCAAATCACCACACAGCTGGAAGGATCATCCAACCCTCCCAGGGACCTCTGAGCAGGCACAGCTGAGATCCTGCCCCTGAGGCCCCTGTGGAAGGTGACTGAGGAACTGAGCGCATCTCTAATGATTGGGATGTACTTTTCAGAGAGATTCTAGCGCTGCCCGGGGAAGTCACTCTCTTATGATTTTGAAATGGCTCACATGCTCGAGATGAGCAGTACAACTGAAAAGAGTATCTAAATCAGGGAATGACAAAAAGAAAGACTGAAGAACATGTAAATTTACACTGGGATTCTCCAGAGTGGTTATTGCTTTTTACTGCAGAGCAGCTCCAGGGTGGGCACTGCCTTCATCACACTTATTTGGGCAGGAATTGTAACACCCATCTGTCCTGGTTTTAGGCGTTCCTGGTTTCATGGCCAGGCACTGGTCCACACAGCTTCCACTATTGGGCTTTATAGAATTCAGGCCTCCAGAAACTTGCACACGTTTCACAAAGAGGATTATTGGATGGTATCTATTATGGTAGCACATCAGCCAAAACATTAAGCATTTTATTGGCTGTTCCAATTCATTGCCTCCCCAAAACAGTTATCTAAAAGTCTCTAAGACAGGGGTCGGGAACCTATGGCTTGCGAGCCAGATGTAGCTCTTTTGATGGGTGCATCTGGCTCTCAAACAAATCTTTAATAAAAAAATAATAACGTTAAAAATATAAAACATTCTCATGTATTACAATCCATTCATTTCCTACCACTCATGTTTATGGTTGCAGGTGGCTGGAACCAATCACAGCTGTCCTCCGGGACAACACCAAAATTTTATTGCATAATACGTAACGTGCACGGGTCATTGTGAGGTCAGAAAGTAAACTTTCCTCCTTTTAATCACGTAGTCAGCTAGGTAATTGCAGATACCCTTTTGAAGAAGAAGATGGCTAAAAGACAAAAAGATGGGGAGTATTGTACTTTTCAGCAGGAATGGACAGAGGAATTCACCTTTGTGGAGAGAGCAGGTTTTGCAGTGTGTCTAAATGCAATGATAAAATTGCATCGATGAAATGGCCAAATATAAAGTGGCACTTTGACACACACCATACAAAATTTGAATTGAAATATCCAGCGGGGTACAGCAGGAAGAAAGCATGTCAAGAGCTACTATGCAGAGTGCAAGCTAGTCAGTAGCAACTACTTGTCTGGACCCAATAAGGTGACTGGAATTTGGCTAGCTTTGCTGGTGCTTTAGCAATTGTGAGAAAAAGAAAGCCATTCACAGATGGGGAGTATGCCAAAACATTCATGCTTGATGTTGCCAATGAACTTTTTGATGACTTTTCGGATAAAGACAAGATAATCAAATGAATAAAAGACATGCCTCTGTCGGCAAAAACTGTTCACGATCATACCATCATGATGGTAAATCAAATTGAGGCAACACAAGCAAAGGACATAAATGCAGCACCATTCTTTTCTCTCGCTTTGGATGAGTCAGTAGATGTAAGCCATTTATCCCAGTTCAGCATGATTGCAAGGTATGCTGTCAGTGACACACTACATGAGGAAAGTCTTGCTGTTTTGCCTATGAAAGAGACAAGAGGGGAGGATTTATTCAAGTCTTTCACTGAGTTTGCTAAAGAAAAAAATCTACTGATGGATAAACTTATTTCATTGTGTACTGATGTTGCTCCGTGCATGGTGGGGAAAAACAGAGGATTTGTAGCGCTTCTTTGTGAACAGAAAAAGAGACCCATCCTAAATTTTCACTGCATCCTACATCAGGAGGCCCTTTGTGCGCTGATGTATGGCGAGCAGCTTGGTGAGGTGGTGTTGCTGGTCATTTGGGTGGTCAACTTTATTGTTGCCTGAGCTTTAAATGATTACCAGTTTAAAACACTGCTGGGTGAAGTTGGAATAATTATCCTGGTCTGCTTCTGCACAGCAATGTGCATTGGTTGTCAAGAGGGAAGGTGCTCAGCCATTTCGTGGCTTGTCTGAGCGACTTTTCCGGCTTGTCTCCGGACTTTTCTTGAAATAAAAAATGTCGAACACCCTGAGTTAGCTAACACTGAGTCGCTCCTGAAGTTCTATCTTGTGGACATGACTGGACGTCTGAACCAGCTCAATGTGAAAATGCAAGGCGTTGGAAATACAGTCTTATCCCTTCAACAAGCAGTGTTTGCATTTGAAAACAAGCTGGAACTCTTCATCGCAGACATTGAAACAGGTCATTTACTACACTTTGAAAAGCTGGGAGAGTTTAAAGATGCATGCACAACAAGTGACCCTGCTCACCACCTTGATCTCCAGCAGCTAGTGGGCTTCACATCTAATCTCCTGCAGTCATTCAAAGAGCGCTTTGGAGAATTTTGTGAGCGCACTCGTCTTTTTATGTTTATCACCCATCTACATGAATGTGCAGTGGATAGCACCGACTTGAGTTGCATCCTCAGTGTCTCCATCAGAGATTTTGAGCTACAAGCTGCTGACCTGAAAGCCTCAGACATGTGGGTGAATAAGTTCAAGTCACTGAATGAAGATTTAGAAAGACTTGCACGATAGCAAGCAGGGTTGGCGAGCAAACACAAGTGGGGAGAAATGGAAAATCTTCAACCTGCAGACCAGCTAATTGTCAAAACTTGGAACACGCTTCCATCACATACCACACACTGCAGCGTGTGAGTATTGCTGTACTGACAATGTTTGTCTCTACATATGCATGTGAGCAGTCTTTCTCACATCTAAAGAACATTAAGACCAACCTAGGATCACGTTTATAGATGGACGTCTCAACGCCTGCATGAAGCTTAACCTCACCACATATCAACCAGACTCCAAGGCCATCAGCAAAGCCATGCAGCACCAGAAATCGCATTAATGGTAAGAAGTACTTTATTGATCATTGGTTAGCAACAGCATAACAACATTATCAAAAAGAATTCAAAGACTTAATGTACTTTAAAAGTGTTGGTCTTACATAAAATGCACACATTAACTTGTATTTAGTGTTAAACATATTGTATGGCTCTCATGGAATTACATTTTAAAATATGTGGTGTTCATGGCTCTCTCAGCCAAAAAGGTTCCCAACCCCTTCTCTAAGAGAACAAACTTCAATGGGGACTGTGTAGAGACAAAAGAGCAGGTCGTAGCTAAACTCACAAAGTGAGAATTCTGTTGTTTTCAGAACTTGGATAAGATATTGAGTGAATTTTGAAAGCAACGTGAAGCTCGTACTTGTAAATAAACTTAATCCTGTTTTGCTTATTTTTCGATTTACATTGATAAAATGACAGGTCCAGCACTCAAGGAAGAGGGTTCTGCTTAAAAATAAATGTGCTCTCTCCTTGGGAGACGTTGAGAGAGACTGGGGCGTATGTGGAGTTTCCCCTTCCTCTGGCTGCCTGCTGTTCTGGCAGGACCGATTCCCATTACAGCTGTACTGTGGAAGGTAATTGCTGTTGTACAGTAATTCAATTTCAGTGCATTCACGCCTCAGCTCACCGGTAGAGGTTTATCTGGAGGAACCTGGGACTTGAAAGCTTTTTATTCCACATGCAGCAAGACGTTTTTTCCAGGGAACAGATATCAGCATTTGCATTTAATAAACATTTACCTACTCAGAAAGATGGAAGTTTCCCCTCACGGAAGAGATTTATGCCTGTCTTCCAAAAAAAGCTAGAGGCTACTATTAAAGCGACTTTCTCTAGCTGTTTTCTTGATGGGTATGTGTCTACATATGTATGACTATAAAAAACACCTATGTTTTTATGTAAATATATATTTGCCGAGGCGTGAAAATCAGGGTGCGCCCAAGGAAAGCATGCTCTGTACGAAAAATACATGCTATGGGAGGGAATAAGGTCTACAGGACTTACATGAACACTTCTGGCTCAAAAACCATCTGTATCTGCAGGCAAGGTAGGGATTGTCGGCATGACACACTTTCAAAATGACACCCATTAAGTTGGAAATGAAATCAACCATATTTTTTATAAGCTTTTAAATTAAGTAAAGGTTCTTAAGACACCTGATCCTCCCTGTATAAAATGACTCTTATATCATAAGGACTCTAGATATTAAGTCTAAAATGAGCTGTAGTGATCTTAGGGGTAGAAGACCCCAAACATTGCCAGAATGGCCTTAGCTAGGTGACTGTCCACATCTGAAAATTTTTTCTGCCTTTTGTTCATGTCTGATCTCATCTCAAAATTTCAAAACTTGCTCCTTGAAAGAGAAGTAAGTTTGTTATTAAAAAAAAAAAGTTTTAAGTCACAAGTGAAGAAGGAAAAGACTTTTATTTTTGGGGTTGCTTTATCCTGTGGCCTATTTGCTTTCTCTCCTCCCTCCCTTTCTCTTTCTCCCTCTCTTTTTTTGCAAACTGGATTACAGAATTCCACGCCTATATGTTATAGAATTTAGAGCAGAAACCTCAAACCAGAAGAAACAAAAATAGCAACAATCTAGACTTACCAGTTCTGAGGAGGTCAGCGAACCATTCTTGGTTAAGATTGAGGGTAAAACCACATAGGACCGCGTGGTCTTCATGGAGTTCACCCCAAATGGTGTTGGGGTTTCCGCTGACATACTTTGGAGCCTCACAGAGAGGCCTAGAAGACTGCTGCCCCACCCACAGTGACAGTGAGCAACTGGCCTGCCTCCTGTGGGAGATGAGCTTCTCGGGAAGGGGGGAAGGGCGGAAGGGGGAACCGCTGGGCATTGCACATAGGCCACTTCAGTTCCGGCTCCTCGGTCACCTCCGGTCCACCAGCCCCTGGTGCTGGAAGTTGGGTCGGCTTGGTGAACTGTATCCTAGTAGTCCTGCTCTTCTATGTTGGCCTGCAGAAAGAGCTCTCTTATGTAGGTAGAACCACTGTGCCAAACCTTCCTCAACTTCATCATTCTTTTGTCCCATTTGTAAATATTTGACTAAAAGCTTTCCGTTTTCAGTTATATGGAAGAGTTAGTTTGGGGTTTTCTGTGTAACTTACCTCAACCGTGCTTGTTTTTTTTAAAACCTTTTTTGTTTTGTTTTTACTGATAGTACAATACATGGTGCTTGTAAAAGAAAAAAGAATGTGAAGAAAACAATAAAGGGTAAAGAGAGATCACACCACCAAAAGGCACAGCATCTTTAACACCTTTTGCTTTTAAACATCTTAATTTCTATTCTTCCAGATTTTTTTCTATTTGAGCATGTGTGTATACATATGTGTGTGTGTTTATATTCACTTCTAAAAACATTGGAGTATACTTTCTTATAACCAGTTTTTCTTTTCTTGTTAAAACTTTAAGTGTTGTGGACATCTTCCCATGTCCGTGAATGCATACTTCTGTTCTGCATGACTGGATAGTAGCCTTCTTCCTGGATGTCTCAGTCAGGCAATTGTCTCTTAGGGAGCATTGATGTCATTTGCAATGTTTCACTATTATAAACAATAACAATGAACTCTCCTGCAGAGAAGCATTTGTCCATTTATTTGACGCATTTATTAGGATGTATTCTTAGCAGTAAGATCAAGGATTTGGGTACCTTGCCAGCTTGTCTCCCAGCTGGCATCCGCCGGCTTGTGCTGCCACCTGTGTGGCAGGACAGCTACTCTTTCTTCCCTTTCCACTCTAGCATTTGACAGTTGTTGGTTTTTTAGTCTTTGTCCATCTTAAAGGCAAAAGGTGGAACCTCATTTTGCTTTATTTCTTTAATTCTTCACTGTCTGGCACGATGAGTCTTTTCTGGTTCTCCACGTGCCCTACCCCAGGGTGTGGGGGAAATCACACAGTGTCGCGGAACATGGCCATCAGTGCCACAACACAGAGAAGGCCCAGTGCTGGCCACCCACCGCCCCACTGAGAGGTGCGTGAGCCAGGCACGGGCTTGGCGTACTGGGGCACCTGCCATAGGAGGAAGCCACTAGTTCTAAGAAAACTTGAGCTGGTACAGACTTTGTCACTGGGAAAGGACCCTATCCTTTGAGGACCCAAGTCACTGTGGTTCTCTTATGGGACCATGTAGGAAAGTTGACCATCTTTTATAGGTTCATTGGTCATTTCTTCTTCCTCTCCTTCCCTCTTTTCTGTCTTCTTTTAATAAGCTGCCTCTTACTACCCTTTCCCACCATCTATACTAATACAATACCGTGTCATGCCATACAATATCATACCACTTTACATTTTTGTCCTGACTCTAGCCCCAGTACCTATCACAGGATCTGAACCTATAGTTAAGTGCTCATTAAATATTTGTTGACTGACTCACAGACCTTCGCCTTGGAGTCAGGATACCTGGAATTCAGAGTGATCATGGGTTACATATATTCCCTTGACCAGAGAACTCCTGAATATTGAAGGGAAAAGAAACGGATTTGAGCTTCATTATAGAGGAACTGTGGGGTTCATAGATTTTCTAGACCCTTTGCTATCTGTTCCATGTAAATGAGATGTGTGTGTGCTGCTCCAAGCAAGCTGCTGCCAGCTTAGACTCTAGTTGTGGGTTTCAGCTCAGTCCCCCCTGTGGACCTGCTTTTAGAACCTGCTTTTAGGACTAGGTGAATGGAGAAGTTGAAATGGGCAGACATCACGCCACCTGCTCAGAGTGGAAATAAAAGGTTAATGACTTCCATAGAGGAAAACAAATCATCTTCCTCCTTTCCTCTCTTCCTCCTCTTTATTTCCTACTTCCTATTTGGTTGACACTGATAAAGGAAGACTTGATTCCTATACAGGGGAGGGAGGAGGAAGTCAGTATAGTGAGGTCATGACTTAACAAAATAACCACAAGTTCCCTGGGGTTCTCTTTGTCTGACTGAGTGAGCTTTTGGTCCCAATGCACAGGCTGGACTCTAGAGCTAGGGTGCATGCCCCCAGGCTGGGCAGATATTTCTCCTCCTGTGGCAGGTAGTAAACACAGGCAGCCTGCTAACCCCAAGAAATGGAACAAACTGATGCTATGAGCAGGTTCAAGAGGAGTTCCGTAAATCTGAGTGATGTAATGAAGCAGAATTTTGGAGCGATGCTGAGAATAGTGAAAGCTGGGCTTGGAGTTGTCCCAGCTGTAGCATTGCTGGACTGTAGCACTCATCTAGAGTCCTGCCCCACCCTGCCAGCACTGTCTGTCACAGCATCCTGCTTACTCCCTTTATCCACGTTTTGATTATTTTCTCATATGTGTCTCGATTGGGGGTCTCCAGCCAAGCCAGTGACCCCTTGCTCAAGCCAATGACCTTGGGCTCAAGCCAGCAACCATGTGGTCATGTCTATGATCTCACACTTAAGCAAGTGACCCTGCACTCAAGTTGGTGCCCTCAGAGTTTCAAACCTGGGTCCCCAGTGCCCCAGGCTGAGGCTGTATCCATGCACTGTGCCACCACCTGGTCCATGTTTTGAAAGAAGTTGTACTTACTCTGTTTATCTCAGCATTGACTTGCAGCTTGCCAGACTATGCCATAGAACCTGTTTCATGGGGGTAGGAACATGACAGTCATGTTTCTCCTTATATCCCCAGAGTGCAGGTAGTATGCTTGGTGAGTGTCCATGGACTGTCACACTGGTAATGACGATGTCATGGGGCAAGTGCTCAAGCTTGGCAAGACCATCTGGTCACCAGGACACAGTGCTAGGTAAGGCCCCAAGCGTTTCCTGCATGTTTTTCCTTCCCGCCTACTGTTCCCACTAAATGATCCATTTGTCCTCTGGCTCACAAGTGAAGTTTGCATTTGGTTTTTGCTATATAGTGATAAAGAAAAAGGAAAACAATTACCTTAGCTTCCAAAGTAAAACGTCATTTAAAATAAGAATTCCCATTTTCCTTGCCTGTCTTTCTTTTCCATTAAAAAAAAATCCATCTTGAAAGATTTCATGTTGCTTTGGTCAAGACTGAGTAGACCAAGCAGCCTGGAGAAGAGAGCTCTGTGGCCACGAGATCCTGTACGAAATTACAGGGCAGGTCCCTGCCTTTAGCCCAAGTAACAATTACACCCCGTCAGGGAGTCCATGCAGAGCTGCCGGGCACCCGGGCACCCGGAGGTTCTCTGATGGCCTCGCCCTCTAGAACAGAAGAGCAAGGGGTCTGCTGCAGGTGAAAGGTAGTCCTGCAGGGCACTGTCTGACCCGCAGTGGGCGGGGTGAAATGGGGGTGGGGTGAAATGGAGGCGGGGTGAAATGGGGGCGGGGTGAAATGGGGGCGGGGTGAAATGGGGGCGGGGTGAAATGGGGGTGGGGTGAAATGGGGGTGGGGTAGGGGAGCTCAGCGCAGCAATAGAGGTTCTTCCTTTGATTTTTCAGAGTAGTACATGGTTATTTCAGCACACCAGACCAGGTTGAAAATAATGCCACTCAATTTATACTCATGCGAGGTAAAGGAAATCTTAAAAGGTTAATGGGTGGGAGGAAATTATATTGAATCACTGAAGTGTCACAATGGAAAGATCCAAATGATAAAACTAAGTCACAGGACTAATAATAACAAAATAAAAGGCCACTGGCTATAATTGTATGAATTACTGGCAACAAATTAAAGGTTTTCAGAAATATTTTGACGCATAGTTGGTATGTTTCAGCAAGGATGTGTGGCAGCGTCAGTTGTCTTTGCTTTGCTTTGTTTTGGTCTTCACTGAGTTTCCAGTGGGAGGTGAGGAACAGCTGGTCCTCAAACATGGGGAAGCTATTTATGGTTCTAAATTAGGTGACAGGGAAGATGAAAAGGTAGTTAGGAATGTATTGATATTTCATTTGTACTCATTCAGGGGACGGATGACAGCCTGTTCCAGCAATCAGAGTCTTTGTTAAAAACGAGCTGGGACACCGGTGATTGCACACACCGAGCTGTAGTGGCTGCTTGAATGGGCACCACACAATGCTCTGTATTATCAGGGACAAATGTGGACTTTTTTTCTTGTGTATTTTTTAATTGATTTTTTTTTTTTTTTTTGGCATGTCTGTTGGGAAGGAAAATTATCTCTTTGGGAATACACTTAGAAAGCCTTCGTCAAGTGCACCCAGTGATCCGGAGCAGCTCCTCACTGATGGGCTTTGCAGGGAGGAATTTGTCCAGTGGCCCCTAGAAGCCTGTGGTGTCCATCAGAAAGCAGACCTTTATCTTGGCCATGATGAGGAGTTGCTAACAAATATTCCAGCACCCTCCAGTGAGGAGGCATCTCTTTTCTCAAACAGGTGCCTCTGTAAGGACTTCAGATAGGGCAAAGGTGCTGGTTCCAGCACTTTCACCAAGAGGTGAGCAGATGCCGCGAGCTGCCAGGGGTCATGGGAGCATGGCCAGACTTGCAGGGGACGTGGCATGCGGCAGCTGTGTAACAGAGGCTACAACGTGGCCTCTGTTAAGAAGTTTGTTGAGTCAGGCAGGCTATTTCCATGAGGACTTCCCCAACCTGCTTGGTGCACCGCCCCTTGGTGAGCTGGGCATCTGTTGTTGTCCCTTTGGACGCGGTCTGGGAGCAGTGTGGTTCTCATCGGGAACTCAGAGTTGGCCTCTGAGGTCACACATGGTGGAGATGATTTACTCCTGGGAAGTGGGTTCAGCCCTCTTCCTGTGGCAAAAGTGAGCACAGAGTGGAGTGTGATGTTCACACTCACAGGAATTGCTTCAGTGGAAATGGGGAGTCAGAATAAACATCTGTATCACAGTTGTGCACCTGTGACCCCCAGGCCAGTCCTGGTCGTAGACAGGTGTTACTGGATCTGTGTGGACTTTGGGGAAAAAAGTGAAATCACTTAAAAATATGAAGTGCTATAAAAATATCCTGATTCAAAGTTTGAAAAATTGAGAGGGGTGGACATCCTAGGTCCCCATTCCCACATGGACCTCCCAGTTTGCTGACTTCTATGCCATTCTCCTGTCATGTATTTTGCCTCTCTATTCCTCCAAAACATTGAGTTTGCAACCCTGGATTAGTCAGATCAGGGGTACAACTTTTTTCAGGGAACATAGCACAGTGTCTGAGTGAAATTTGAAAGCTCATAGGCAGGATACTCACAACTTATATAATTCACTCTACATAAAATAAGCTGGAATCATTGCCATTGTCATCACATTATTGAGTGCTTCTCCTTCGCCAGGACACCCTGCTATGCCTTACATATACATACATATATACATATATATATATAAATTAGGGGATCAGGGAACATACAGATACTCCAGTATTTTCAGTCTTTTATATAGTGCATTTTCACCAATGAAATAAAAGTTGGTTTTGCATCTCATTTGTATAATAGAACGACTTTCTTTGACTTATTGTTTGCTTTTCTGATGTTCTTGTTTAATAAAAAAAATCACATTCTTCTTTTTTTATTGCTTCATATTCATTTTGAAATATCCCCTAATTTTTGTGAGCAGTGTATTATCTCAATTAAATGTTACAACCTTGTGAGGTTGGATTAAAACAGTTCTGGGCTTAGGGTAGGGGGTTGCTCATTCACAGGATAGCGAATAAGAAAACATTGCAAGGGGCCAGGACCTCTCTCTGTCTTTCTCTGTCATTTTGAGAACCACCACGAGACTGTCTGAGATTTTCTTCACCTTTAACGTTTTAGGATTTTAGCCTTTATTTTAGGCTCTTATCCATAAGAAGTCCTATTTGTCTTGTATATTTTTTCCCCATCTCCAAGAAGATCTGATCTAAGTAAATAATTACCAATTTGGTCTCATTCACAGAATAAGGACACAAAAATTATAATGGCACCCCCCTTCTCAGACCCCCTTCCCCAGAACACACTTTCCCGCTAGAATGATGACTGAGACCATATCGCTCATGAGGGGAAGGGGACGAAAAATGCTCCAAGTGGTTATATTTTAATATGTGGCACTTATCTCTCCGTGCAGGCACCTTACAGGAAAAATAATTTATCAAACTTCATTCAAGAATAAAGAGCATTAAGCCTTCATCAATAACAACATCAAAACCTCACTATGGCAGGAACAGGTTATTTTAGCAGAATTAACAGGAAGAAATTAGCCTCGTATATCCTCCCTTTTATCACAGTGTGGTGCATTTACATAGTTGAAATTTCACATTTGCATAGTCAATGATTTTAAATTAGATTCTCACATCTCCTTTCTGATGTTTGTCATGTGCATAACTTGTCTTAATAACTGGGTTGTTCTCATTTAAAAAACAGTTATCTAATCATCCGCCTGACCGTGAAAACACAGCAGCCAGTTACCTTGGCAGTTTTTTTTAACAGTTTTAGTGAGATATCATTCACATATGATACAAGTCATTCATTTAAAATATACAATTCAGTATATCCACAGAATTGTACAGCCATCACCTCAGTCAACTGTAGAAGATTTTTATCAGACCAAGGAGAAAGCCCTGTGCCCCTTAGCAGCCACTTCCCGTTCCCTCCGAAACCTCCTTCCTCCAAGGAGACTGGGCAAAGCCTCTTCCACTGTGTGTTCCCAAGGATTTACCTTCCCTGGACACTCATGTAAATGGAGTCATACAGTGTGTGGTCTTTTGTGACTGATTTCTTCTGCTGAGCGTACTGCTTTTACAGTGTATCTGTATTGTAACATGTACCAATGCTTCATTCTTTGCTATGCTCAAATAATTTTCTATTGCCTGAATATACCACATTTTGTTTGTTCTTCAGTTGATAGTCATTTGGGCTGGGTTCAGTCTTTGGCTACAAAAACTAATCCTGCTACAAACACTTGTTGTGCAGGTTTTGGTGTGGGTATATCTGTAGGAATGGAATTACTGGATCATATGGCAATTCCATGTTTAACCTTTTGAGGAACTGCCAGACTCTTTTTTAAAGTGACAGTACCATATTACATCCCCGTTAGCAATGTGTGAGAGTTCTGACTTCTCTGTATCCTTGCCAGCACTTATTATTATGTCTTTCTGATTATAGCCATCCTAGTGAGTGTAAAGTAGTATCATTATGTGTGTGTGTTTTAAAAAATTTATTGGGATAACACTGGTTAACAAAATTATACAGGTTTCAGGTGCACAATTCTACAACACATCACCTGTATACTCTATTTTATGTTGACCACCCCCAATCAAGTCTCCACCCAACACCATTCATTCCCCCTATACTCTCCTCTACTTCCCCCTCTCCTATTCCAGTCCCCCAGCAATCACCACACTGCTTTCCATGTCGATGAGTTCTTTCTTTTTGTTCAATACCTTCACATCGTAGCCCACTTCCCAACAGCTGCTAGCCTGCTTTTTGTCTGAGTTATTGTGGTTTTGACTTATATTTCCTTAGTGACTAATAATGTTAAGCATGTTTTCATGTACTTGTTGGTCATTTGAATATCTTCCTTGGAGGAATTCCTGTTCAGATCCTTTGCCCATTTTTAAATTGTGTTATTTTTCTTTTTTAAGTTATTGAGTTTAAAGAATTCTTTTTATATTCTAGATGCTCATCCCTTGTAAGTAGATGATCAGCAAATATTTTCTCCCATTCAATGGGCTGTCTTTTCACCTTGATGATATCCTTTGTAGCACAAAAGTTTCAATTTTGACAAAGTCCAATTTATCAATTTTCCTTTTTGTTGCTTTTACTTTGATGTCATATCTAAGAAATTATTACCTATTCCAACATCATGAAAATTTGTGCCTATGTTCTTTCCTTAGAGTAGCTCTTACATTGAGATCTTGGATCTATTTTGAATTAATTTTTGTGTATGGTGTGAGGTAGGGTTCCAGCTTCATTCTTTCCACATAGATATCAAAAGTCCCAGGATCATTTGTTGAAAAATACCCTTGCAACTTAAGGTGAGTTTCTCTTAGCCCTGACATCGAATCAACCCAGTGCTGTCACCTGAAGAGCCTGGATCCTTAGAGCTGGAATCGTAACTACACTGTCTGTGTTGACTCTGAAAAGCATGTGTTAAGCACTATCTACATGTTATCTGATTGAATACTCACAACCCCTGTCAGAGCTGGGCAGAGTTATTACTAGTTATTCACCTGTGTTATAGGTGAAGCAACAGAGGCCCAATTTCTTCTTACTGGTAGTGGGTAGTTGAGATTCCAACTCAGCCCTTTTGCTGTAATGCTTCTCCTTGGGCTTTTAATAAGATCCCATAAACAGTGGGGGCCAGGGGCCAGGAACCTGGCTCATCACTTAAGGTGTCTCGTCTTAGCATTTACAGAGTATGACATTCATTAGAATAGCCCAGGAATATTGTTAGAAGGGAGATTCCATTTTATTCGTCTGAGAGTATGCATTTCCAGTTGGCTCACAGGTAAAGCTGAGATGCTTCTAGTCAAAAGATCACCGTCTGTGTTGAGAGGGATTAGCTCACTGGTTCACAAACTTGGCTGCACACTGGAACCATCTGGAAGCTTAAAACTTCTAATTGAGCTGGTCTTGGTGTGGCCTGGGCATGGGGAGTTTTAAAAACTCCCAGGAGGTTCTGGTGTGTAACTAAGTCTGACTAGCATGTGTTATCTTATCCTGTCCTTCAGGGAGCCCCACGGGTAGGTTCTTCAGCCTACTTTTTAAAGTAGGTTTCTGGCTTCTGACTTGTCCAGGGTCACATAGCTGCTAAGTGTTCAAGCTGGGAATTCCAATCCAGCTTAGTCCTTTTCCATGGCCAGTTCCCAACTCTTGCATCCTTCCCTAGGATGGCCTCTAAATTGTAGTCAATTTGAAAAGGAGCCCGGGTGAAGTGGGTGGCTTCTTCTGGCCCATGTAACGCTTTGGAGAAGGTCATCCAGCACCCATGTTTCAGGACTGCTGGACCCCTTTCATACCCTCCCCATGCAAGGGCCTCTGTTCTCATCATAGGTGTCTATGGGACACGTGCCCATTATGTATTTCCTGCCGCTTGGAAACAATCTGGATGTGAGGCTGCCGTCCCTATGAATCAAGTTCAGGCTCTGTCATTTGTCTCATCACCTCATCAGGGGATAGCACAGGTGCTTTGAAACAATGCCTGTTGGGAGTGAGACAAAATCCTTATTTCTTTGAGAACTCCATTCATTTCAAGGAGGAGAAAATTTGTGTTTTGCAGTAAGGGTGCAATTTGTTTTGTCTTCTCTTCCTGCTTAAGCTACCTTCATCCCCAAACTGCCAATGCGTGGGAGCCAGAGCTTACCCTACCTGCCCTGTCTGTCCTTGGCCAAGGCTGCTTTTACCATTCTACCCACTTCATGGACTGTGAGCTGTGTACCTGAAATGGCCAGCCTGGAGCCTCAGTGTTGGCACGGTTGAAACTAGATTGACAGCACAGGGATAAATGCAGCCTCCTACCCCATGGAGTTTATAGACTATTGGGGGAGAGAAATACTGAGTCAAAAGTTAGGGGAGTAGGGAAGGCTTGGAGGAAGGAAGTCCTGGTGGCTCAGGTGGTGCCCACGGGGAACTAAGGAGTAGTGAAGAACATACCCAGTACCCAGAATATGGCAAGAAGGGGCTGCAGGCAGAGGGAACAGCTTATTTGAAGCTGGAGAGGAAACAGAGGGTGGGGCAAGTTAGAGGAGTTGAAAAGAGGATGGAGTGGAGGGTGGGGTTGGAATGGAGAGAGCAAGACGGGGGAGCACTGTGAGGTCCAGAAGGTGAGGGGGCACCTGAGAGTGGGATAAAGGGGTCCATTTGTGTGGTTATGGTCAGTGGTTGTATCTGTTTGCTTCCTGCTACCCCAGCAGCTCGCACACCTGGCTAGGACGGCAGTCGGTGTTCACTGGAGTTTGATGTCATGCTGAGGGTACGAGAAGCTGCAGGACTTTGTGTGTTTCTCTCTCTGCACAGCTCACTGCCTGGCTCCCTTTCCCATTATGCTGAGGACAGTATTTCTCTGTGTATTGATTTTTATTCACTTACCGTTCCAATAAAAAAAAAAGAAAAGGTATTTTTCAGTCTCTAATTGAAGAAGGCTCCTCCAAATCGCAGTGTGAGCCTTGGCTCTTTTGTCACCAGTCCCTTTTCCATCTGAGTGTACTTTGGTGGTGAGAGACAACAGATCCTTTCTTTGTACAGCCCTAGGAGCATGAAGCCCTCAGGGAACACGCAGGAGGAGGGGCTGTGAAGTTGCTGCAGCCTCTGTTGTACTGGGAGACAACAATGAGGTCTGTTCTCCAGGAAGCAGAGACCTGCCTTTTTATTTTCAGCTACTTTTAGCAGATGGACCAGTTCTGGATTGCTCCATTTTGGGGAGTCTGATCCACCACTCAGGTGGGGCACCATCTAGGGGCTAGTCCAAGAAGGAAGTCACTTATTAATTCCTTAAGCTTGCCTCTAAGTGGGCCTCATCTTTTTGACAGCAGTTTTAAGGAGACAACACATGATTTGCTTACTTTTTGCAATAGCTTCTAGAAGCATGCTCCCTTTTGCTGTAGTGGCAACAGCAACTGAAGGTCAGCCCTGGGAATGGGAGTTACCTTCTCTGGTAGAAGGTGGGCACACGGTCTTGGCCCCACATCTGTAGAGTTTTGATGCACTTGCTATTCAGTTGGCTCTGTGGAAACAGGTTCATTTCTTCTTTTTATTTTTAAAGATCATTAATTTTATTTTCTTTTTCTAATTTTTATTTATTTATTTTAGAGAAGAGAGATAGAGGGAGAGAGGGAGAGAGAGAAAGGGAGGAGGAGCAGGAAGCATCAACTTCCATATGCGCCTTGACCAGGTAGGCCCGGGGTTGCAAACTAGTGACCTCAGTGTTTCCAGGTCAACGTTTTATCTACCGCACCACCACGGTGAAGCTCATTTCTTCTTTGGTAGGTAATATATCTGTTTTGGAGCCTTGGACACCTGGGGTTAACCATCATTTACTGAGTGTGAAACCTTAGCCTGTCTAAGTCTCAGTTTCCCATCTGTGAAATGGACATAATAACATGTGACAGGTATCATGACTCTTTGGATATCGGTAGGGCTGGGTTTGAGGCTGGTTCCATCAGACCCTGGGCCAGGAACCCAGGTCTCTTCCTCTTTAAATTGGAAACAGTCATGCAGCTGATATCAGCACTGATGTAAGGGTTAAATGAGCAACACGGGTATAATGTTAGACTGGTGTCAGGGACATAAATATTTTGTAAATGGTCATTTATTTTTATTTGCATATGTAAATATGCATGTTATACAACCAGCATGCTGGAAACAGGCTCTGGCTCTGGTTCAGAACTCTGTGAATTCAAATCCTATTCCAGTTGTTTAATAGCTGACTAATCTTGCCCAATGTACATAAACTCTCTAAGCCTTAGTTTCCTTATCTGTACAATGGGGATGACAATACCCACCTGGTGGAGTTATTTGGAGGGTCAAATGAGAAAATTAATGTAAAGCATTTTAGCCCAGCAGCTGGCACATAGTTCTTCTTCTACTTCACAATTGATTGCTAGTAGTATAGCTGTAATTGTTAGTATTATCGGACAGAAAGCATGGGTGTGATGGAACCTCACATTTGAGGAAGTTTACAAAGTTTAGCTCTTTGGCCAGCACTGCTATTTCAAGGAGGTAACTTAGAAGAAACTTTTCCTCCTCGGATTCCCAGGAGACTTTTGTTTGTGGGGTGGTCACCAGTGGATTGTGGGGAGTTCCCATTTGTGCTAGCTCCCATCAGCAGTGAAGCCTCCTGCACTCCAGCGGTGTCATGAGCGAGGGAGCATCTCCGAAAGCAGTCACTCACACATTTGTGTCTTTCCACAATGCCAGGTTTATTAGGGGAATCTCCACATAAGCCAATGGAGTGACACACAGGTTACACTTGGAGAGGGGAGCTTACAGAAAGAGCGGGTATCTGGCTGGAAGTCCTGGTCACTGGTGGCATCTTCAGGTGGAGATGCAGGCATTGGCCTAAAACCAGGCAGCTACAGTGACATGTGTCCAGTGGAGTGGAAGTCTGGCAGGACTCTGAATGTGACCAATGCCGAGTAAGCTCGAGCATTGGGTGGTCGGAGCTGAGTTCTTATAGTCCACCAGGGCTGGAGGTCCCACTCATATCCATGTCCAGATAGAGTCCCTATCTGACTGTCCAGACTCGTGGTTTTGGGCATTCCAGGCTCCTTCCAGGGCATTCCCATTACACCCTGTTACTTCAGTCTTGACATAGCAGTTGACATAATGTCGTGGCTGACAGTGACTCCATATTGGATTGTCAAAAATGTCCAAACAGTTTGTTCTGCTCTTGCTCTACACGACAGGCGGACTTCCTCAGGAGCAGTCAGCCAAGCAGGTCCTCGAGGTGGGCAGTGGGCCATCTGCCGCTCCTTGTGGGAGAAAAGCCTGCGGCAGTGGGCCTCACATTGCTGTTTTCTCTGGAGCCCAGAGGGCAGTGCGCTAGGGCTTCACTTGGTCCTCTCACAGCCCTTCCTTGTATGAGGGGAGGCAGAGCTGCAAACTACAGAATATTTAGAGAAAGAAAATAGATTGATAACCAGAGCTCATCAGCCCCAGTCCTTCAGCCAGTGTCTACTGTGGGTAGTTGGTGCCTATTGTGGACCGCCTTAGGGTACCTTTTATCCGGCTGATGAATGTGGGGAAGCCTAGGAGTCACACAAACATAGCTGCCTGACTGTTTTTATAGATATATGCCTATTTAATCTATATTAGAACAAATATAACTATCCTTTAAAGCAAATTTATCTAAGTTATGTGAGTTTATTTAAAGAAATGTATTAAGAAAAGATGAGATGAGGTGGTCAGTTGCAGCATAGTTTTGGGGGTGGTTGAAGAAGACTCTAGGAACCCATTATTAGGAAAGAGGACAGGATGAAATGAGCTAAAAGTGACATGAGAAGCAATGAACAATTCACTGATCTTGAATGGAACAATGTATAAGAAATAGAATCAACTTTATAGCATAATGGCACCTATATAAATTAAAAACATACAGAATAATGTTCATGTTACATAAACACATGCACAGTTAAGGATGTCTGTCAAATTCATCTGAGTGGGTGCCAATGGGGGATGTTAAGTAAGAGTATAGCTCTGGGCTGAAGGGGAAAATATAAATCAAGAGATAGGCTTTGCATGGCCCACTGATGATGATATGCTGAGTATGAATAATCAGTGTTCTGTATGAGTGGTGGGTACACACACACACACACACACACACACACACACACACACACTGAGATATATAGATAGTTACATATAGACATAGATCCACACACAGATGGTTGGCTGAAATGGCAAGTAGTAATGATGTTATGCAAATGTATGAGGTTCCAGCAGCCTTATGAGGCAGGTAGTATCATCACCTTTTCTACAGGTAAGTAAACGGGCAGGTCCCGTGTCATGGAGGGAAAGCATGGCAGAGCAGTCACAGACCCAATCTGGCTCCAAAGCCTATGTCCGTCATTTACTTCCACTGACAGAGTCCTTTAAAGTGGGTGCTCTTCTAACACCCTAGTTCCTGCTTGCATTGTGTGAGTTCTGCTTTCTCTACAGTAGCTGAAAACAGAGTCCTCCCCAGTAGCGCAAGGTCCTGTTGGGAATATTAGTTTGGACTTTCAGGTGGCAGCCCTTTTGCCACTCCTGATACTTGATTTTGTGCCTCTGAAGCTCCATATCTTATCATCTTATCTCTTCATTTCTTTCTTTACCATCCAAAGTATTGCAGTATTACCCCAATGCTCTTCCCTTCACGCCCTGAGCTGGCCAGGCAGAGAGCTTGATTTCAAACAGCATTTTCATGCTCTCTGCTTATAGCAGGTAATTATATAACACTGGGCTTCCATGTGAGTATTTTCAAAATGATTCACTAAGAAGATTCGTGATTCTCTGGTGGACAGCTGAATCACTTAGGATACTTTATAGTTTATTACACTGTCCACACAGGTAGATCAAGCCACGGAGTCCTTCCTGGTTATTAAGATGTAGTCTGGCTCTTGCATGCAGAGCTTTTGAGTGCCTTAACTGAGCACCTTGTCCAGCCTGATGACTGTTGACAGGACTGTGCTGGTGCTCCCCAAGGCCAGACAACATCAGTAAATCGTAATCACAATGGAGCTCAGAAGGAAGAAGTAAACAGTTCTGAAATTGCACTGTAAATTGTCATCCAGTGATGGTTCTTTTTATTATGGAGGTTAAATTACAGCAATCACCAATGCACAAAGGCTCTGCAGTAAGAAAACATCTGGGAACAATGTTTTTCTCCTATGGCTTAGAAGATGGGTGCGTAGAAGTAAAACACAGTAACTTGTTTACCGTGGGTCAGAAAGGAAAATAGGAGCTAGGGTCCACTGCGAGGTGTGCACTCTCTTTATCTTTTATGAACCAAGTGGGCTGTAAGCATGTTGCTGTTGCCACAGGAGTGGGCAATAAACTTGACCAGAAGACACCTTCCAGCTATGTTTTTTAGTTCTGTGTCTCCCGTGTGTGTGTGTGTGTGTGTGTGTGTGTGTGTGTGTGTGTGTCTGTCTGTCTACTGGGGCTGGAATGGGATAGGATAAAATGAACCAGAGAACGATGCCTCAGCTAGCAGTTAACAGCTTACAGATGCAGTCTTCCTGATGTTCCCCAGAATGCTATCCCAAGGGCTTGTATATATGTATGTCAGGGGCCACTTAATTTTCTGGTGAAAAAGACGGGTTTGGAGCTCTCTGAATCCTGGTTCACATCCTGACTCTGCCTCTTGATAGCTGTGTGACTTAGGGGGAGTTCACTTCTCTCTCTCATACTCAGGATCATGTAAATGAGAGCAGTAATTTACCTTACTCATGTGGGGCCGTAAAATGTGGCCTGATTCTAGTAATACAGTACCTAATAATTGTTCCTGCTCATTATTATTTTGTAACAGCAGCAAATGGTAGCATCACCACAGATAGTCTTGCATCTCCGAAGCTTCATTATTTTCTCTAACCTTGGGATTATTTTGCAGCTTTTAGAATTAATACATAAAAGCAACCGTGTTCATGTGGGAAGTTCATTTTGCTATTGCAGAGAATATATTGCCCGCCATTATTTCTCATATCATTTACAATGAAATTGAACCCCATTGGCAAGGCCATTGCATGATCTTGGCCTTGCCTGCCTCTCCCAGCTCCTCTCCTGTTGACTTCCCATGTGGACCTCCCGCTTGTCCCATGAACATGCCAAGCCTGTTTTCTCTGCAGTGTCCTTGTTTGTGGTATTCTCTCTGAGTGGAATTTTCTTTGCCAGAATTTGGTTCCTTCTTGTTACTCAAGCTTCAGCTTAGATTCATTTTTAAGGTAGCTTTTCTTGGCCGCCTTGCCCAAGACAGAGAATCCTCGCCCACCCTTCCCACACCACCACCCTCCCTCCCCTTTTCCTCTCTCCCACTACCTTGTCATTTTCTTTCATATTGCATTGTTTATACTTGTCTCATGGAACTCATCAGTACCTGAAATTACCTTTTTATGTATCTGGCTTCCCCCCTCCCCTATTTATTTATTTATTTATTTACAGGGACAGAGAGAGAGAGTCAGAGAGAGGGATAGATAGGGACAGACAGACAGGAATAGAGAGAGGTGAGAAGCATCAATCATTAGTTTTTCGTTGCCATTGTGACACCTTAGTTGTTCATTGATTGCTTTCTCACATGTGCCTTGACCGCGGGCCTTCAGCAGACCGAGCCACCCCTTGCTGGAGCCAGCAACCTTGGGTCCAAGCTGATGAGCTTTTGCTCAAGCCAGATGGGCCCACGCTCAAGCTGGCGACCTCAGGGTCTCGAACCTGGGTCCTCTGTGTCCCAGTCCGACGCTCTATCCACTGCGCCACTGCCTGGTCAGGCTATGTATCTGGCTTTAATTTCCTTCCTTGCTAGAAAATAAGCCCCTGAGTACTGTGTGTGACCCGTTCACCTAGGATAGGACTTTCTTTTCTTTTTCTTTTTTAATGCCTACAGCACCCGGTATTCCCAGGCAGTCTCCCATCCAAGTACTAACCAGACCCGACCCTGCTTAGCTTCCGAGATCAGACCAGATCGGGCGCGTTCAGGGTGGTATGGCCGTAGACTAGGACAGGGCTTTCTATAGCACAAGTATCCAAGCAATCGCTGAATGAAGAATGGATATTTTTCTGATTGTAGACCAGACCAGAATATTTTGCCTCCAAACATATTGGAAACTCAAGAAATTTAAATAAATACTCATTAATTAATAGCCTTTTAAAGTATTAGGTTTTAACACTGTTCTTTGTGAGTTGTAAGATGCATTCTAGTGGGTAGAATTTAAACTACTAATGGGCCCTGGCCAGCTAGCTCAGTTGGTTAGAGCCATGTTCTGGTATGACAGGGCACACAGAAGAATCAACCAATGAATGCATAAATAAGTGGAACAACAAATCTCTCTCTCTCTGTCTCTCTCTTGCTCTCAAAGTCAATAATAATAATAATAATAATAAAACACCAATGATACCCCATCTCTGGGTACTTGCAAGGTGGAAAGTAATGTGAATGTCATTGTCAAACTTTAAGTTTCTCATGGCTTTAAAGAGTATATTTGCAATAACCTGTAATATTTATTGAAAATTAATTATGAATTTTACATATGTTTATTTAATAATATTGTAGAGTTATTTTTTAGGGGAAAGATTTTACCAAGTGTGATGAGTCATAGTAGTTATCTCACTGTTGAGAGTGACAAAGGACAAATAAAAGTGGCAACATTGAGAGAGAAATAATGATTTTGGAAAATCTAGATTATAAACAAATTAATCTTGCTATAATCTTGAAAATCTGATTCAAAAAACAACACTTGGAAAATCTTCTATCAAAGTTATTCTTTAGGTTTGAAATGATAATGTTCCCAGCTCTCAACATTTTATTATGAAAATGTTCAAGCATGCAGCAAAATTGAAATAGTTTTACCACAAACATCCATATACCCATCACCCATTTTCTACCATTGGCATTTAATATACTCGCTTTATTACATATTTGCCTATCCATTCCTCTGTCCACCCACTACTACATCTGATTTTAGTAATTTGCATATTTGTTGATAGTATTTTTAATATTTCATTTGTCATTGAAAAAGAAGCATGTTTTATAGAAGTCAGGTTGATATGTAAGTCTAATATAGTTTATGCAAAAATTTGAAGTGGAGTTGGTAAATTCAGCCTATTTAGATAGGACCCAAAGTCTTGTAGGGCTCTGATTTATGACATGACCTGTTATTATCACATGCACAATCTTAGATACACCGTTGAAGAATTTTAAAGTTTTAAAGTACAAGGAAAGACACAAAAATCTCAATAGGTATTTCAAACGGGAAGAGCTTTAACACAGAGAACTTAAGGCTTACAAACATTTGGAAAGGCTGACAGAGCACACATCAGAGAAAATCAACTTTAATATTTAGGAAACCACGAAGCGCAGAGATCCTAGGAGATACTCCACCCATGATTTCAGCTGTCTGTGGCACTGAGGTGGGTGATTTACTGGAGTATGCTGGAAGCCACTGCAAAAAGCCTCTTGCTGCTCACAGCTGAAGCCCAAGTACCTGTCTGTGGTCACTGCCCTAGGGAGATACTGCTCTCTGCTTCTCAGGCTCCTGCCTATCTCCCAGGAGGGCCTCTCACTGGCTGAATCTAACCTGGACCCTGTCTGGTCTGGAGGATTCTGGGAAATGTCATTCCTGGGTTGCCAGTTCCTGAGATACAGGGACAAACACATTACCACAATTAGCACAAGCATATCTAACAAATATTATGTCAGAAACCGATAGGAAAATTCACACCTAGAATATTTAGAATGTTGAAAAAAGTAGTTAGCCACTTCATTAGTTTTTCATGGAATGTGCACAGTATTCTAGTGTCATTTAGAGATACAAATGATAGTATTTTGCTATTACAAATGTTCAGAATTCAAATTCATGACTTGTACTCTGTCATACTGAATTTTAATAAATTCACACTGACCAGAACAAACATATTTGGATGGATAAGATAACCTGTGAAAAAAGAGCTTAAATAACGATGCCTCCCCAAAATACATGTTTTCAGATGGCATCTTAAGGGGCTAGGACTGGGGATCTTTTCAAAATGCAAAGGAATGAAGTGGAAATGATGGACTGACAGAACATGGGGTTGTGTTTACTGGGCAGGAATGTCTGGCTTTGAGCCCTGTGAAGTCATTTATGTCTCTACCCACATCCTCCCGGGTGTCCCAGGATTCCATGTTAGAGCTACACAATTAGGTTAATGCATGCTTTGGACAGATTTGAGCTCAAAGTACACCTGACCCTTCTGGCATTGGTATCTGCTCTATTCTGTCTTCCAAATATCTGTTCCTCTTGCTCAGGCAGCTGTGCCCTGATTTTCTTTCCTCATTCTAGGTCATGGGTGGGAGTGGAAGTGATGGGTGATACATGACCCAGACCTGGAAAGTCTATATTCTTCGTCCCCCTGAGACAAATGCCCTTAGACAGGCATTTGACTTGGCTGAGCCCCAAGAATATCCCATGAGGGACTGACTTGTTTTGCAAAGATGGGCACAGAAGCATTCTCTTTTCACCGTGGTGTCTGAGCTGCTGGGATAAGATGTGGAGGTGCCCCAACTGTGTTTCCATAACCCCATTGGGGGAGTGTCTGCTTGAAAACAAAGCCCACCACAGATACAAGCTAAGTGTGCAGAGTCCCTTATGTAGACATGGAAATACATGGTGACAGGGTTTGATACTCTGAATTTAGCTGTGGATGCGGTTTGCATTAGCCTGGATGTTTTACTTTTATGAGCCAATTACTTCTCTCCTTCTTTGTAAAATTGAGTCAGTTTGCTCTATCTGTCACTTGCAACTAAATATCTCCTATGTAGCACTCATTTAAAAAACAAAAACCTGGAACCATCCTATGCTTTTACCATGGGGTACCACTTCTAAACATGGACAGATGTTTCTGCATTGAGACACCGCCACCTCCCTCTTTGGTGTCCACCTGGCTCAACCCCACCCCCACCCCCACCCCCACCCAGAGCCAGCTTGGTACCTTCTCTTTAATACTTTATAGAAATAAGCTCTACATAGCTGGAATTAAGTCTATTTTGAATGAATAACTACTCCCTCTACTTCCAAGATTTACCACTGGGCGTAACAGAATGAGGCTCTTTAAAAGTTAGGGGTGTCACTAAACCTCACCTGCATGAGGGTCCTCCTCACAGGTCACTTCAGCCTCAGAACTTGTTTAAATTAAGGTTTGTATACATCCTGGCTACATTGTGGACATCAAGCTAACGAATTTCCTGACTGGCCTTCTCCTGCTTGATGCTTCTGTCTCTGATCACACACACACATCACATTTTTAATTTCCAATCTCTAGTGTAAAACCCAGACCATCCAGTAAACAATGCTCAAATTGAAACAGACACAAATATATGTTGCTGCTAGTCCTTTATAAGGGAGTAGTACAGTAATTATAAGCACACAAGAACAAAGCTGTGAAAAAATCGCTGTGTGGTCTTATTAATGTCTGTTTCACCGCGTTGCTTTTGTCAGATGGTGTGTGTGTGTGTGTGTGTGTGTTCCATTTTCCATTTTGGGAATTGGCATTGGTTCATTCAGATTTGCATTACATAGCGAGAGGTCCGTGTTAGTGTTATGATTCAAAGGCCCTCAATCATCACCAGGCTGTGCAATTATTGTAAAATGTAATGTGATTGGGAAAGTGGGGCTTGTTCCAACTGAAGTCGGCCTGTGGGTTTTGTTTCTCCGGTAATGGATGTGGCGCTTTCCCCCCAACCCCGTTTTTCTGTACAACATCCACTACTCTTCTTCCTGGTATTCTCATTACTGATTTTTCTGTGGGAGCCTGCTCTTTCCTGACCATTAGTGCATAAGGTTCGGGTGGAGCAGATCCCAGGTATGAGCATAAGGCTATTGCTCATATACAGATGACATAATGATCTAGTTAGTAGGCCGCAGACCTTACCACGAGGTATGTACAAGGTCCAAGGTCCTCTGCCTCATCACCTCCCTGACCTTGCCTCTTGCCATTTTCTCTTTTATTCACTGGCTTCCAACTCTGAGCCTTTGTGCCTGCTGTCTTCTCAGCCTGTCTGCTCCTGTACTTCATTCTGGTCTCTGTTCAAATGCCAGTTCTCAAAGAGACGTTTCCTGGTCTTCCTCACTAAGATGGCATCTCTGGCCTGCTTTGTAATTTGAGCTAATACACATCCCCTATGTTGTGCTCTGCCTTTCAGTTAGATGTGTGTCCCTTCCTATTTAAGAGATCCAGTAGAAAATACCGCATTTGTTCAGGCTCCGTCAGTGTGCTCTCACTGTCCTCCAAGGTTCCCAGCACTGTCTGCACCAGTGGCTGACCCAGCACTCCCATAACAGAGACCTAGGGTAGATCCCTGAGCTAGTGCCTGACTAGAGCTACAGTACACACGGGCTCCCAGGTAGATAACTGGACAGAGGGTTAGCAGGAGGCTTTGTGTAGAGAGGCTGAGACTTGGAGGTATAATAGAGAGATAAATTCAGGGTGGTGGCACCTGCTGTCTCCTCTGATCTGTAGGGACCAGAGAGGTTGCTTCACCTTAACACCTTGTATACACAGATGGGATGACATCACATAGGGGATCCTGGGAAAGGGAGCCCAGGGTTGTTATCACTTGTATCTCCTGCTTCAGGAGCTCAAAGTCCAAGAGGCTGAAACTGTTAGGAACGTCTTTAGCAATTGATAACCACTAAGTACTGATAACTCACTCCATTCAGCTACTGATCCTTATGGTAGATTCAAAATCTGTACATTGGCTTAGCTTCTGGCATGGCACCTGCATATTGTACATAATTACTATATTCCCCCATGTATAAGACACACAATTTTTCAAAAAATTTGGGGTCTAAAAACTGGGTGCGTCTTATACAGTGGTTGTAGTTTTTTTTTACTTGCATTTCCTGCCTTTTTGTGCTTGTTTGGCACTCATTGTTGAAGACAGTGATTAATCATCAGACACAGATGAGGACAAGCTAATGGATGGGAGTTTTGACAGTGACGAGGAGATATATGAATTCTATGATGAATAAAACTTGAGTTCAATACCTTGTGTAATACTTTTTTTTCAAATTCCAGGTCCCCAAATTAAGATGTGTGTTATACATGGGAGCATCTTATATGTGCGGAAATATGATCACTACATTCTGTCTGTCTTTGAGCTGGAGTGAGGCCTTTTCTGTTTTTTTGTTTTTTATAGTCTAAATACTCATCATAGTTTCTGAGCCAATAATAGTCAATAATTGTTAAATTAACTAAATAGTAAATACTGTTTATTGAGTGTTTGCAATGGCAAGACATGGTTCTAATCCCATTACATATATAAATTTATTTAATCTTCACATCAATAATGAGGGGGTAGGTAGTACTATTTTCCTGTCTTGTAGATGAGGAAACTGACTCACCAAGCTGTAAGTTACTTGCCAGAGATCATCAAGCTGGCAAGTACATGAGCTAGGACTTGAGCCCATCAGTATCTATATGATACTTTGTTACTGTGCAAAAATAATATAGAAGTCATGTAATGTTATTGTGTCACCTAAACATGTGTTAAGAACTGAGTTAGAGTAGCATAGGCTTCTTATCTACTCAACATTTCTTCAACCATGCTATGTGTCAGTGATCGGGTTTATTTATTCATTTATCTAGTTTATTGGGAGTGACACTGGTTAACAAGTCATACAGGTTTCAGGTGCACAATTCTACAACACACGTTCTGTATACCGTGTTGTGTGTTCACCCCCCTCTTCAAGTCAAGTCCCCGTTCATCACCAGTTTACCCCGTACCCTTTTCTGCCTCCCACCCCCCCCAGCAATCACCACACTTTTGTCCATGTCCATGAGTTTTCTCTTTTTTCTGTCCTATTTTGCTCAATTCCTTCACTCTCCTCACCTAGCTGCCCCGCTCTCAACAGCCGTCATTCTGCCGTGTGATTGGATTTGAAGATGAGTAAGGCTGCGTCAAGACTGGAGAAGCTTACAGTCTGGAGATAGCTGTAGAAATCCATGCCCAGAGCTGTCCTGTGAGGGGATGGGGCTGAGTGTTATATACAGTAAAGACGTCCAGCTCTGTTGTCATGTGCCAGAGATGATGACTGATGCTGGCCTGTGTGGCAGGAGAGGGTCTGAGAAGAGGTGGCAACGAGGCTGGCTGACAGTGCTCTGGGAGTGGTAATGGGGATGGATGGGAGGGGGAGCAGTGTAATCAGTGACTTAGGAGCCCGATGTCTTCCTGTGTGAAACTGATGCTTCAGTACTTGGAGTCTTGTGTTCCCTTCAAAACAGTAGATCAGATGACAAGTCACTGATGAACAACAGTATTGAGGCCCTGGCCGGTTGCTCAGTGGTAGCGTGTCGGCCTGGCATGTCAAAGTCCCAGGTTTAATTCCCAGTCAGGGCACACAGAAGCAACCGTCTGCTTCTCCACCCTTCCCCCTTCTCTGTCTCTCTCTCTTTCCCCCTCTCCCTCTCCCGCCCTCCCTCTTCTGTAGCCACGGTTTGAATGGTTCAAGCAAGTTGGCTCCCCACACTGAGGATGGCTCCATGACCTCACCTCAAGCGCTGAAATAGCTCGGTTGCTGAGCAATGGAGCACTGGCCTCAGATGGGCAGAGCATTGCCCTGTAGGGGGCTTGCCAGGTGGATCTTGGTCAGGGCACATGCGGGAGTCTATCTCTCTGCCTCCCTGCCTCCCCACTTCTCACTTAATTAAAAAAAAAAAAAGAACAGTGTTCAACCAACTACCTACCAGTTTGAATTTCGAAATTTCCTCCTGGATCCCAGGAGATAAAACTTACACCAATAAAGAGGGTGCCTCAGGTGGTTACCAGGACCAGTTAGCAGTTGAGAAAGTGGATAAATGGCTACCAGCAAAGGTGGAGGGGTGCCTGCCGAAGCCTGACTTGGGCTGGAACCACCTCAGTGTGGAGCCCCCAGGCTGAGACTCTGGTTGTATGAGGCTTGGCACGCAGCCTTCTCAGAGCCTGAGGAGCTTAGGTCCAGGGAAGCCCTCCCTGTGTAGCTGCTGTGGGCCGACACCACCACATGAAAATGATCTGTTCTTGCTGTTCAGGCTGATGGTTCTTGGATAGTGAGCACCTGAAATAGATTTCATGCATTAAGGAAGTTCCTAAACTTTTTTTTCGTCTTGGGAAAATGTATTTAATCTGGGGAAGTGCTTCACTGAATTTAAAATTCACCCAAGAAGCTTGTTAAATGTGGATTTATGGGCCCCGCGGGAGTGGTTCATTCAGTGAGCTTGGAGGACTAGGGAACTAGAATTTTAAAATTGTCCCGCTGCCACTCTCCGTCCCCAATGCCCAGGCAGAATCCAGACAGAATCCGGTGCCTGAGGTCTGAGGATCTCAATCTGAGAAGCCTTGAGCCAGAAAAATAATTTCTAAAGGGGTGTGTGTGGGATGCTTCTCTGCTGTGCAGGCTGGAAATATTAGAACATCTCTTTCCAAATGTCCATATTTGTGTATGTTTTATAATGTACATAGCAGAGCAATAGTCCATTATGGTAATGTACATAATGGTGATATTTATATAATGTGTATATAAAGGTAGTTACTTGCAAGCATAGGCTCTCTTCTCCGATTTTTGCTGACAAGAATATACATTTTTTTAAAAATTCAGAAATTAGTGTAAAGCAAGTTTTTAGGATTTATCCCTGCTGAAACAGGCCTGACGCATTGTGTCCCCGATAGTTCCAAGAGGAAATAGTCATGGAGTAGTGTATTCCCCTTACTTAGAACGTGTGCATAACCAGCCTTGTTACCAAGGCACACCACGGAGGTGTGCTTGTGCGGCCCCTCCCTCGCACCACGCTGTTTCCAGGGGCCCATCTTCCTGGAGGGACAGCAGCGAGTGCTTCGTTGCTTGGTGTGTGGACCTCCGATTACACTGTGCTGTTCCTTCAAGCTAGAGCCAGTGTGTCTTTATTCAGCTTTCTGTCCCTGCCCCCATTAGTGCCTGCCCCTTCGTGTGCTTGGTGACTGAAAGACAAGTGGAGGAGGGTGATGAAGGATTCTAGCCATCACTTTGTATCATTGCCCCTGGCTGGCTGGGAACCAGAAACAAGAGCAAATTGTGTTTTGGCAACAATAAAGTATTTCTCCCTACCCCTGTTTGCTCTACCTGCTGTGCATCTGATCAGAAGGTGTCCTTTCCTCAGGGAACTTTGGATGGAGACATAGACTCGCAGGGCCTGCTTTGGCTCCCAGCTCTCTTATCTCTGTGGCCTTTACAGAAATTACTCCTCCTCTGCGGTCTCAGTTTCCCTCACAGTAAAGTAAGGGAGTTGGGGTGCCCCAGACCCCAGCGACTCCTGTTTTGCCTTCCTAATTTTGGCTTAATCTGAGTAGCACCGACAGAAATGTTTAGCAGGATGTTTTACTTTATGTTGACTTCCTTTTTCTTAAATTTATTTTAGAAGCAGCCTTTACATCACTAGTGTTGAAGGGAAGCCAGCTGGTCATAAAAGAAGATAGTACTTAAGGAAGTAGAGTGAACCCCAAACAGGCTGGCTCAGGTCTAGATCATTGCCATGGCCTGCAGGGTTTGTAGCCAGAGGCCTATGGTGAGGGGAGTCCAGATTGGAAAGGTGTTAGAGACCCAGATGCTGGGTTGAGACATTCTTGCTCCTTGTCTTTATTCATGAGGCTTGAAGGAGAACTGGAAAAGAGATACTTTTCTCTCTCTGAGGTTCAGTGTTATTAAAATAGGGTATTTAGTGACTACCTACTACCACTCCCCAAAGCACCTTAAGCTTTATGTCATCTGCACAGGCCTCTCCCTCTGTCCATAAAGAAGTTCAGGCATTGCCTACCTTAGATAGAACATGCAGTTACTGGGTGTCTCTTGTTGCTTATTTTTCCTTCAAAATTGCATGTTTAGCCCACCTCCAAATACCATCACATTGGGGATTAGATTTAAAATATAACTTGGCAGAGACCCAAGCATTCATTCTATAACAGCCAATTCTGTGGGTTTTGACAAATGTATACTGTCATGTATCCATCATCTCAGTGTCATACAGATTAGCTTCACTGCCCTAAAAATCAACTGTGCTCCTGGCAACGACCGATGTTTTTACTATCTCTATAATTTTTCCTTTTTCTCTATTTTTTAAAAAAATTGTGGTTAAATATACATAAAGTTTACTATTTTAACCATTTTTAAGTATACAGTTTCCTCGTATGAATTTTTAATGGGATTTAGATTGGGGCAAGTGACTGACTTTGAGGGCATAGATGTGACGAAGAAAATGACAAAGCCAGGCATGTATGTCACTCATGCCTTCAGCCATGTTGAATGTTGATGGAGCCTTGACTACACATGGAGTCCTGGGCCACACTTTTTATGCGCAGAGCCACGTTGATATCTCATGCAAATACTGAAAGGCAGGTGTTGCTCTTCCATAAGGAAGGAGAGGCAGGGAGACCAGAAGCTGAGCCCTGGGATGGCTAAGCTGGGAGTAAAGCCCTGTCTGCCCACTTCCACAGCTCTGTCTCTGCCAGAGCTCTTTCTTGCTGATGTGGGAACCTAAGGAAGAAGCGATTTAAATACTCTTTTGAGGGTTGTAACACTCACTCCTTTTCATTTCAGAGGCCAGCTGGGATGGAGTTCTTTATTCTGCCTTATTAGTAATGGTAACTGAAGATAGTGCTTCTGTTTTTCTGTTACTTGTGTTTCTATCAGATTTGAAAGATACCATGTCATAAACACCCTTAATACAGAACATGCTTATTTCTATGTTAAACTCGAGAAGTTTGGGGGACTTAGAGTAAAGAATGAGATTATTATGCTGTGCTATAATCTAAATTTTAAAAATATTACTGGCTCCTTCAGAGAAGGCTCTTTTGGGGTCCATTTGTCAGGCAACCTCATGGATTTGGTTAGATGACACAGGCTTCCCTCAGCCCATCCCAAATAGAACTGACGCCTCCTTGCCCGAGGACCACTGCTCACGCACACACTCAGGGCCCTTCTGTGGGCTGACTTGTCTATGGGCCCACCTTACTAGCTGCAGCCCCTAGGAAGCAGGAACTTCTGATGGGGCCAGGTACACCTTAGGCACTCAATAAGTTTTTCTTTAATAAATGTAACTGTGTAGGGCTATATGCTTTTCAAAGTAGGCCCATATACAAAAGTCATGTCTTAGGTGAATTCAACTCCCATATGTGAATGTAAAGAAGTTAATGTTCCTTTAAAGAAAATCCTTGGGCTCTTCTGCTCTTGGGTTCATTGGAATGATGAGCTGGTTGCAGCATAAGGCTTGATCAAGAATGCCAACACCCCTGCCGGGAACAGGCATCCACACCTAGACTGGAATCTAGTCTTTAACCAGAGACCCTTCCGTTGCCCTGTGAATGAGTTCAACATAGCCAGTTATTGTTCTTTTGGAATTTGACCCTCTTTGTTCTCAGCCTGAGTACAATGATTGAGTATTGTTTTGGTGAGGATTTCTTTTCCCTCCCTTGGCTGGCATTGTAACTGATTCATTGAAACATTTTAACTGCGAGATAAAATATTTTTTAATTTACAGAATCTCCATATTCAAGTCAAAATGGGTAATTTTCTAGTAATTTTATTGCCAGTGCTCTGATATCTACAATATTATGTTTCAGTTATAAAATGCTTGATACTATGAACTTGCAGAGACATCTATTTCTTTTTAAATGGAAATTCAAGGCACATTATCGGGAGCCTCTTGTTCTCAGAAGATAGCTGCTATTTCTTTACCCATAACTCGCTTTTCTCATTCTGTGGATTATTGCAAATGACATTAGAATTATTTGCTCATCTTTCTTTTCTGTCAAGAAAAGAGATTCTTGTGTTAGCAACATACCTAATTACAACTGTGGCTTTTCGATTAGCATCCTGTAATAGGAAGTAAGAGGCTGCTAGATCTGTCCCAGGGAAGGAAAGAGAAAATGGGTGTGGCTTAGTAATAAGGATAGTGGGGGAGGCAAAAAAGAAAGCTACTTCAGGGGTGCAGTGCCGAGTTTCTGAGTTGTTTTCCCAGTTGCAGCTCTCAACTCCTCAGTCATGATCAGGAACCGAGAAGAGTGGTGTGAAGGCGACAGGAGCATCCTTGTGCCCCAAGCCTCCTGAGCCCTGGGAGTGAGTCTGTCCAGGCCCAGCCTCCTGCAGCCGTTCGTTCTGAACATTGCACTTTCTCATTAGGAATCTCTCATTAGGAGACATGCTTAAGAGGAGGCTCCTTTTAGGAATTTGGAGGCAAAGACTTCACGGAGCCCATCAGCAGTACCAGCCCCATCTGTCACTCCTCCTTCCAATAGCTCTTAATGGCTCCCCTGGCTGAGCCAAGCTGTTTGCTCCTTATCTTTTCAGAGCATTGCTCTGTTTATCTTTATTTCTCTATGCTCCTTTAATTTTTGTCTGTCTAAGTTTTCATTATTCCCTTCCTTATCTTTAAAATCACTAGTGAGCTTCTTCTTCTTTTTTAAATTAGTTTTAAACCTCTCTTTTCCACAGAGATTTCTGAAAAACATTGCACCATCCAGGCATCCATCATGGCTGCCCATAGCTTCACTTAGTTACGGGATGGTTGGCCCCATCTCAATGTCTCTTCTTTGTTAGGACAGATGTCCCATTCTGTCCAATTATGACTCTTAAAATCCTTCCCCCAGTTTCCCTTAGTACTCCTTTCTGTATGTGAGTATCAGAAACCTCTGTTCTTCACCCTGTTGTTCCCCCAGTTTCCCTTAGTACTCCTTTATATGTGAGTATCAGAACCTCTGTTCTTTACCCTGTTGTTCTTCACCCTGCCTGCCTTCTGTGCTGTGTCTGTAAGAACTGGCCACCATGTTTCAAATTCCCCTTAAGACAATTCTTGGTCAGAGAGTCCTTTGGTTCAGATGTCGCCCATGCTATTGTGCTGTTATGGCTATTGGTGGGTATTTTGACATTTTATGACCAAAGTAGCTGAATTCACTTATAACTTCAGCTCTGGCTATTTATCAGGGTACACTTGGCTGACCTGTTGAGGGGGAGTGTTTCCTTCCTCCTTCCTGTCTAATCTCTATTCCTTCACAACTGGTATAGCCAGGGGATAAAGAGAAGACCTTTGTGTGGGAAGTAGATCACCTTCCCTCCTCTCTCTCTCTCTTTTTAAAAAATAAAATTTAGGGTTTTCAAAAAACTGCACTCTGGAAATGCCAAGTGGATTTTCAGTCACACAGTTTAATGTTAGTTATTCTGTTTGTTTAAATGAATATTTCAGATAAGTGTTGGATTTTTCTGATTGATGCTAGTCTTTTTTTTCTACTTATTTTTTAACAATCCATCCTTTATCAAGCATCTGTTACACTTGAGGTACTGTACTAGGCCCAGAGATAGAGACGGAGGAGTGAACAAGATGAACATGGTCTTTCTCGCCTTGAGCTTAATGTCTCTCTATGGGGAGTCGATATAATTGACCACAGAGGCTCTGCTGCAAAGTGATTGAATATATTAGATCCTACTGACTGCAGAATGGTTCACACTTTCACATTTTGTACATGCTTTATTGAAGAATAGGATGTCTAGAAGTTTTAGGATGACTGGTTCAACATGTCTGTTATCAACCTACCCATATAGCCATATTGTATCCTCTTACTCACATCCCAGGTAAGTGTTCTGTAGGAGTGAGCTTTCTAGATACTTAAAACTCCTCCCAACCAAATCAGAGATCTCCTGGTCCCTGGGGCAACAGTGGACCCAACTGGGATGGCACCTAGCTCCAGCGATTTAAGGTCACTCCAGAAATTAGCATACACACCCAAATATATCACTTTTAAAAGTGAATGGAGAAGAAGGCAGTGGTACTTAATTCTAAGGACAGATCCACAAAAGTTAGAAACAGTCATTTCTAGAAGTTTGGGGATACAGCTGTGGGAGTAAATCCAGGTAAGTGCTGGCTGGTAATTTTGTGATTTTCTAGCCGTCTGACTAAGTCATGCAGGTAGCTTGCTGACATAGCTGCTTCCTCAGAGTCAGGAACAGAAGGACTGTCATGGAAGCAGAATTCCTGTGTGGCTCTGAAAGAAACACAGAGATTTGAATTTTAAATTGTGGGGAAAGGTAGCCATCCCCTCAAGGCCCGTGACCAGCAGCTGAGGGCAGTCTTGGAGCAATACTGACATAGATTTGCATCCTACCTCTGCCCTGTTCCAGTGGTATGATGGCCCTGACTCAGCAGGTGTGGGTATGGGGAGGTCCTGAGTGGTCTTTTTATACAGTCACCAACCTTCTCTCACTTCACAGTAGTTTTGATGGTCAACTGAGTTGGGAACCATAGCTCTAAGCAGATGTAACATAAGTGGCAGGACTTTTTGGTGAGCATGCTAGAACTAGCAATGCAGTAGACCAAAGTAAAGTATGAAAACACCAGCCTCAACCCTGAATCTGAAGTGACCTCTTGGGAACCTTCTTCTTCGCCTTGGCAGACTTCACGTGGGCAGTGGAGTGGAGTAAGGAGATGCCAGAGCAACTGGCCAGCCACCTTCCTACACACTCAGACTCCTTGCCATCCCATTCTGGTCTGAAAGTTCAGCCAGCCAGCCTTGCAGCAGGCGAGGTGGGGGAGCCCCAGCAGAAGCCCCTCTGGGTAGTGCTTGGCCATGGACAAAGAGAGCTATTCTTTTATCTAAAACAGGTATCGGGAACCTTTTTGGTTGAGAGAGCCATGAACACCAAATATGTTAAAATGTAATTCCATGAGAGCCATACAATATGTTTAACACTAAATACAAGTTAATGTGTGCATTTTATGTAAGACCAACACTTTTAAAGTACAATAAGTCTCTGAATTCTTTTTTTTTTTTTTACAGGGACAGAGAGAGAGAGTCAGAGAGAGGGATAGATAAGGACAGACAGACAGGAATGGAGATAGGTGAGAAGCATCAATCATTAGTTTTTCATTGCTGTTGCAACACCTTAGTTGTTCATTGATTGCTTTCCCACATGTGCCTTGACCGCGGGCCTTCAACAGACCGAGCAACCCCTTGCTGGAGCAAGTGACTTTGGGTCCAAGCTGGCGCACCCTTGCTCAAGCCAGATGGGCCTGCGATCAAGCTGGCAAGCTCGAGGTCTCGAAACTGGGTCTTCCACATCCCAGTCCGACGCTTTATCCACTGTGCCACCGCCTGGTCAGGCTCTGAATTCTTTTTAATAATGTTGTTATGCTGTTGCTAACCAATGATGAATAAAGTACTTCTTACCATTAATGCGGCTTCTGGTGCTGCATGGTTTTGCTGATGGCTTTGTAGTCTGGTTGATATGTGGTGAGGTTAAGCTTCATGCAGGCGTTAAGACTTCCATCCATTAAACGTGATCATCGGTTGGTCTTAACATTTTTTAGATGTGAGAAAGACTGCTCATGTGCATATGTAGAGCCAAACATTGTCAGTAAAGCAATACTCACATGCTGCAGTGTGTGGTATGTGATGGGAAGCACGTTCCAAGTTTTGACAATTAGCTGGTCCGTGGGTTGAGGTTTTTTCATTTTTCCCCACTTGTGTTTGCTCGCCAACTCTGCTTGCTGTCGTGCAAGTCTTTCCAAATCTTTATTCAGTGACTTGAATTTATTCAGCCACATATCTGAGGCCTTCAGGTCAGCAGCTTGTAGCTCAAAATCTCTGATGGAGACACCGGGGATTCAACTCAAGTTGGCGCTGTCCACTGCACCCTCATGTGGATGGGTGATGAACTTAAAAAGATGAGTGCGCTCACAAAATTCTCCAAAGCACGCTTTGAATGACTGCAGGAGATTAGCTGTGAAGCCCAATAGCTGCTGGAGATCAAGATGGTGAGCAGGGTCACTTGCTGTGCATGCATCTTTAAACCCTGCCAGTTTTTCAAAGTGTAGTAAATAACCTGTTTCAATGTCAGTGATGAAGAGTTCCTGCTTGTTTTCAATGCAAACACTGCTTGTTGAAGGGATAAGACTGTATTTCCAATGCCTTGCTTTGAGCTGGTTCAGAAGTTCAGTCATGTCCACGAGACAGTAAAACTTCAGGAACCACTCAGTGTTAGCTAACTCAGGATGCTCAACATTTTTTATTTCAAGAAAAGTCTGGATTTCGCTCAGACAAGCTGCAAAATGGCTGAGCACCTTCCCTTCTTTTATTATTATTATTATTATTATTATTATGAAGATTGCATTGTTTATCTTGTTCTGGTTTTCTTTTAATCGTTTTGTTTTATTCATTTTAATGGGGTGACATTGATAAATCAGGGCACATATGTTCAGATAATATATTTCCAGGTTATTTTAACATTTGATTATCTTGCGTACCCATCACCCAAAGTCAAATTTCCTCTGTCACCTTCTATCTGGTTTTATTTGTGCCCCTCCCCTCCCTTCTCTCTCTCCCTCACCTCCTCCCCCACACCCCATAACCACCACACTCTTGTCCATGTCTCATAGTCTCATTTTTATATCCCACCTATGTATGAAATCATGCGGTTCTCAGTGTTTTTCTGTTTTACTTATTTCACTCCGTATAATGTTATCAAGGTCCATCCATTTTGTTGTAAATGACCCGATGTAATCATTTCTTTTGGCTGAGTAGTATTCCATAGTATATATGTAACAAAGCTTTTTAATCTCCTCGTCCTCTGATGGACACTTGGGCTGTTTCCAGATCTTCGCTATTGTGAACAATGCTGCCACAAACATGGGGGCGCATTTCTTCTTTTTGAACAGTGCTATGGTGTTCTTAGGGTGTATTCCTAAAAGTGGGATAGTTGAGTCAAAAGGCAGTTTGATTTTTAATTTTTTGAGGAATCTCCATACTGTTTTCCACAGTGGCTGCACCAGTCTGCATTCCCACCAGCAGTGCAGGAGGGTTCCCTTTTCTCTACATCCTCGCCAGCACTTATTCTGTGTTGTTTTGCTGATGAGCGCCATTCTGACTGGTGTGAGGTGATATCTCATTGTGGTTTTAATTTGCATTTCTCTAATGATTAGTAATGGTGAGCATTTTTTCATATGCCTATTGGCCATCTGTATGTCCTCTTTGGAGAAATTTCTATTCATTACTTTTGCCCATTTTTTGATTGAATTGTTTGTCTTCCTGGTGTTGAGTTTTATAAGTTCTTTATAAATTTTGGTTACTAACCCCTTATCAGACATATTGTGAAATACGTTCTCCCATTGTGTGGTTTGTCTTTTTATTCTGTTCTTATTGTCTTTAGATGTGCAAAAACTTTTTAGTTTGTTATAACCCCATTTGTTTATCCTGCCTTTTATTTCATTTGCCCATGAAGATAAATTGGCAAATATATTGCTGTGACAGATGTGGGAGACCTTACTGCCTATGTTTTCTTCTAAGATGCTTACGGTTTCATGGCTTACATTTAAGTCTTTTATCCATTTGAGTTTATTTTTGTGAATCGTGTAAGTTGATGGTGTAGTTTCATTTTTTTTGCAGGTAGATGACCAATTTTCCGAACACCATTTGTTAAAGAGGCTGTCTTTACCATTGTATGTTTTTTCCTCCTTTGTCAAATATCAGTTGTCCATAAAGATGTGGGTTTATTTCTGGGTTCTCTGTTCTGTCCCATTGATCTATGTGCCTGTTCTTATGCCAGTACCAGACTGTCTTGAGTACAATGGCCTTGTAGTGTACCTTGATATCTGGAAGAGTGATACCTCCTGCTTTAGTTTTTATTTTTAAGATTGCTGAGGCTATTAGTGTTCCATATAAATTTGGAATGTGTGTTCTATATCTTTGAAGTATGTCATTGGTGTTTTAATTGGTATTGCATTGAATTTATAAATTGCTTTTGGTAATATAGACATTTTAATGATGTTTTTCTTCCTAACCATGAGCACGGTATATGCTTCAACTTTTTTGTATTTTCATTAATTTCTTTTATCAATATTTTATAATTTTCTGAGTACAAGTCTGCACCTTTCCTCTTGACAGCCAATGCACATTCTGCTGTGCAGAATCAGACTATGATAATTATTCCCAACTTCATCCAACAGTGTTTAAAACTGGCAATCATTTAGAACTAGGGCAACAATAAAGTTGACCACCTGAATGACCAGCGATATCACCTTACCAAGCTGCTTGCCACACATCTGAGCACAAAGCACCTCCTGATGTAGGATGCAGTGAAAACTTAGGATGGGTCTCTTTTCATGTTCACGAAGAAATGCTACGAATTCTCTGTTTTTCCCCATCATGCAGGGAGCACCATCAGTACACATCGAAATAAGTTTATCCATCAGTAGATTTTTTTCTTTAGCAAACTCAGTGAAAGAGTTGAATAACTCCTCCCTCTTGCTGTCTCTTTCATAGGCAAAACAGCAAGACTTTCCTCATGTAGTGTGTCACTGACAGCATACCTTGCAATCATGCTGAACTGGGATAAATGGCTTATGTCTGTTGACTCATCCAAAGCAAGAGAAAGGAATGGTGCTGCAATTATGTCCTTTACTCATGTTGCCTCAATTTGATTTGCCATCATGATGGTAGGATTTTGAACAGTTTTTGCCGACAGAAGCATGTCTTTATTCATTTGATTATCTTGTCAAAAAGTTCATCGGCAACATCAAGCATGAATGTTTTGGCATACTCCGCATCTATGAATGGCTTTCCATTTCTCACAATTGCTAAAGCACCAGCAAAGCTAGCCGAATTTCAGTCACCTTGTTGGGTCCAAACACGAAGTTGCTGCTGACTAGCTTGCAATCTGCACAGTAGCATCTGACATGCTTTCTTTCTGCTGTCCCTCGCTGGATATTTTGATGCAAATGTAGTATGGCGTGTTTTGAAGTGCGCTTTATATTTGTCTGTATCATCAATGCAATTTTATCATTGCATATTAGACACACTGCAGAACCTGCTCTATCCACAAAGGCTAATTCCTCTGTCTATTACTGCTGAAAAGTACGATACTCATCTTTTTATTTCTTTTAGACATCTTCGTCAAAAAGGTTTCTGCTATTAACTAGCAGACTACTTGATTAAAAGGAGGGAAGTTTACTTCCTGACCTTACAACAACCCGTGTACGTTATGCATTATCTAATAAAAAGTTGGTGTTGTCCCGGAGGACAGCTGCAATTGGCTCCAGCCGCCCGCAACCATGAACATGAGCTGTAGGAAATGAATGGATTATAATACATGAGAATGTTTTATATTTTAACATTATTATTATTTTTATTAATGATTTGTCTGTGAGCCAGATGCTGCCATCGAAAGAGCCACATCTGTTTCGCGAGCCATAGGTTCCCGACCCCAGATCTAAAAGGTCTTCCTGCCAGGATAGCCTTTTTAAAAAATAATATTTGCCAAAAATTCCCATTACTCCTAATTGCCTCTTTTGTGTAGATTTGGCCATTATTTTCGTTCCCCTTTGGTGTTTATTCTGTCTGATAATTAAGGGCAGTTATCATGTCTCTTTCGCCAAAGCATACACACTCAGGGTCTTTGCATCTTTGCACATAAATCTCAGCCTTCTAGCCCCTCAACACCTACCCATACATGCTGTGCAGTGTTTGCTTTGGATTGCATCTTGGAAGTGGAGGAATTTTTCTCCTTAAAATTACTGGCATTGGTGTGCACTTTATAAGTCAGCCATAAACACACTCACAGGGAATTATGGAGACAGAATCCAGTTTACTGTTGTTTTAAGTACAGCACAGGGCCTTTTAGCCCCCCAGATGATATCTCTTTAAACTGAACTTGAAGCATGGGCAAAAGTCAACAATAGCTAGTGTTTCCATTACTTTAAGGCTTATAAAGTATAAAAGTTTTCTTCATGGGTTCCCATGGTTTCCATCCCGAGCATCTCTGAGTCGCTTTATTGGGCACTGAGTGTGCACTTAGCTTCTTTATTGTGCATTCAGGGTTTTCTGTCAATGCCCTTACTTCTCTGAAAAACCACTTTAGCTCATGAAAAATCAGCCAATGGGAAAAACTGTTTAAATATTAAATTTAACTCCACTTGCCATTCTACTCAGTGGCTAAAATGTGAGATCTAAGAGCTGTCTGCTGGACCCCTCCAGCAACTTGGTTTTCACAAGCCTCTCCTTGACTTTGAATGGGATTCCATTATTTAATGATACATATCTTTTGTACAACATGGTCCATAAATGTAAGCCAATTACTGCATCTTTTACCCAACAGCAATAACAAAACCAAAAATTATTTGCAACACCAGAGAAGAAAATGATGACTACTGTATTCCCCCATGTATAAGAAGCACACTTTTTGGAAAAATTTGGGGTCTAAAAAATGGGTGTGTCTTATACAGTGGTTGCAGATTTTTTTACTTGCATTTTTCGCTTTTTTGCGCTTGTTTTTGCACTCATTGTTGAGGACAGTGATTTGTCATCAGACACAGATGAAGACAAGCTAATGGATGGGAGTTTTGACAGTGATGAGGAGTTGTATGAATTTTATGATGAATAAAACTTGAGTTCAATACTTTATGTAATACATTTTTTTCAAATTTTGGGCTCCATCATTAAGGTGTGTATTATACATGGAAGCATCTTATACGTGGGGAAATACAGTATGTATGTTGGACTTACTAAATTATGGCTTATCAGCTTCTATTTTTCCTTCGAAATATTTATTGAGGAACTGTTTTGTCCTGGGTATACTTCTGGGCAGTGGAGATACTGTTGTAAACAAACTTTATAGCTTAGTGTGTGTGTGTGTGTGTAGAAAATGATGATAAGTACGCTAGAGAGAATAAAAATAACATGACATGAGAGAATTGTTGGATGGTGATCTCCCTCTCTCTCTCTTTTATTAAGTGAGAGGCGGGGAGGCAGGGGCAAACTCCTGCATGCACCTGACCAGGATCCCCCTACCAGGCTATGCTCTTCCTGTCTGGGGCCACTGCTCCATTGATTAGCAACTGAGCAATTATTAACCCGTGAGGTGAGGCCATGGAGCCATCCTCAGCACCTGGTGCCAACCTGCTCGACCATTTGAGCCATGGCTGTAGGGAGGGTAAGAGAGAGAGAAGGTGGAGGGGAAGGGGTGGAGAAACAGACGGTCACTTCTCCTGTGTGCCCTGACTGGGAATTAAACCCAGGACTTCCACACACCGGGCCGACGCACTATGCTCTACTGCTGAGCCAATCAGCCAGGGCCAGGTGGTGATCTCTTTATATTAACGATCAGGATCAATAGTTTCTACATATGCAACAATGTGACATTGGGATCAGTATGGCCAGAAGGATGAGATTGAGGAGATGGACAGTGATTGGGGTTATATATAGATCAGCAGGCTAGAGTTGGAAGTTTGCATTTTATTTGAAGTACAACTGGAGGCCATCAAAGGGTTTCAAGCAGTAAGAGAGATGATCTGATTTACATTCATTTTACTCCAGGTGTTGTGTGGAGGAGACTAATGTGTGTGTGTGTGTGGGGGGGGGTGGTAAGAGGGGAGACAGGCCAGCTAGGGGCTCTTACATTCCTCAGTGAAGAGATCTGGGAATAGGGCTGTATCAGTATAGGAGAGAAGTGGAAGTTAGAGTCATCAAGCACTGCTCATAAGTAGACTGTGGGGGAGTGATGCAGGAGGTGTTGAGAAAAGGAGAGAAACAAATGGTAACTCCGAGGCTTTGCTTTAAAGCCTTCAGTTCAGCTCAGGCCACTTTAACTTTGAGATGGCTACAACAGATGTAAGTGGAGATATGAAAAATGCCATTGTCTCTCTAAGGCTTAAGCCCAGGACAAGAGTCTAGGTTGGAAATAGAAGCTTGGGAGATTTGCCACGTAGGTGATATAGTAAGTCATTTTAGTGGGGAAAGTCTGCAGATGCGGGAGAGAGGAGAAGAGCCCCCATTGGGCTACTTACCCTTTTCACTTCATATACCTTGGTTACCCTGGAAACTCCACTGTCCAAGTGCAGATGTTGTCACACTGCTCACTGCTGTGCTCCTGTCAATTGCTCTGAAGGCTGGGGTTAGTCACTGTGGAATTGCTTAGTTCTTGGCCAGTCAGGTATTTGGAGGTTAACAAGGACTGGCTGGATCAGTCACGTCCTGGTCTGATTTTTTTACAAATTGCAGATGCACCTTCTGAAGTGCTCTGGGATGACTGTCCTCCAATGCCCAGATCTGGGGGTAGCTCCAGAATGAAATCTTTTTACAAGGCCAGGACCAACACCATGTAGGTTAGTTACTTCCCAGATGGCTCATAGAGGGAACCTGAGATGAGCTAGTGCAGTGGTGTTTCTTAAAGTCATTTTAATTTTCCTTTTTGGTCATCCCTGTTGATGGGGGCTGCTGTTCTCTAACTTTGCCATGTCGTATGTGAATGAAAAAACTGTCTTTTAGTCTCACTTTTCTTCCTTGCTGAGAACTTCCAGAGCTCTGCACCAACTTAAGGGTTCAGGTCACTGCAAAGACACTGCTGATTCAGGTTTTGTACCTAATGAATCTTTATTGGCATCAAGGTCTAACCTTGACACAGCGTGGTGAATTATGCGTTGGCAGCCACTCTCAGGCACTGTGTTCCTGGTCCTGTGAAGCCCTTTATAAATAAGGTGTGCTGGCTCAGAAGATGCTCCCAGCACAGCAGAGTCTACAAGCACTCTTAAAGAATAGATGGTAGGTGGGATGGCAGCCTTACAATATGAGTGTTCAGTATTAAACGCTAATGAACATTTCCACAAAATATTGAACAGTTTTTGTTAGTGCAAGTTCACTAAAAATGGGCCATATGGATCTGTGAAGTCCAGAAGAGTGGTATTAATTAGAACAAAGTTGCATTCTCACAACCTCAGTGGTTGTCAGAAACACTTTCAGGGATGGCACGCACTCTTGATTCAGAAACCTCCAGCACTTTCTTACTTTAGCTGTGTCACTTTTCTCTCTGGGTTTTCTGGCAGAGTGAATTCCTCCTGGCAACTTTGCAGAAAAAACAGAGTTGTCAGAAGTTTAGGCCCTTTGTTTTGTCATCCTAGAGGACCTTCTCCCTGTTGGATGCCACGATTGAGGCCTCACCATGTGAAGTGGCCACGTTCAGCTCCTCCCTTGCCTTTGGTTTCTCTGGATGTGACATGACCATGAGTGCTGGCTCCCTGACTTCTGTGAGTGTAGGAACCACATGTCTTGTTAATCACTCTGTTCTTGGTGCTGTCATGTCACTCAGTAGGAGAGGCTTCATGAATATTTATTAAGTGAATGAAATGTGGTCAGTGGGTACAATTAGCCCTTTAAAACCCTGGAATAAACAAATTATCATTATACTGATTCAGGTTTATTCAATATCAAATCTTGACCCTTGGCATATAACTGATATAGTCCATAAATCTGTTATAAATTGAGGTAGTCACATTTACATCTTTTATAAATATCTGATATGCTCAACACCAAATGCTGATGAGGTTGTGCAGCAGCAAGGACTCTGATTTATTGCTGGTGGGAATGCATACTGGTGCAGACACTGTGGAAGGCAGTTGGGTCTTTCTTCCTAAACAAAATATACTCTTACCCTATAATCCAGCAGTTATGTTTCTTGGTGTTTACTCAGAAAAGTTTAAAACTTATGTCTACACAAAAACCTGCACATGAATGTTTATGGACACTTTATTTATGATTGCCCAAACTGGGAAGAAAGATATGTTCTTCAATAGGTGAATCCACTGGTATATCCGGACAACGGACTATTATCTAGTGATGAAAAAAAGAGACATCAAGCTATGAGAAAACATGGGGGCACTTTAAATGCGTATTGCTGAGTGAAAGAAATGATTCCAGCTCTATGACATTCCAGCAAGAGCAAAACTATAGGGGCAGTAAAATGACCAGTGGTCACTAGGAGTCGGAAGAGAGAAAGGGATGAATAGGTGGAGTACATGGGCTTTTTAGAACAGTTAAACTATCCTGTATGGGACAGTAATGATGTATGGATGTCATTTTATATTTGTCAAAGCCCATAGAATGTACATTACAAAGAATGAACCCTAATGTAAACTATGAACTTCAGTTAATAATATGTGTTGGCTCATCAATGATGACATATGTATCATCTAATGCAAGATTTAGTATTGGGGACATTGTGTGTGTAAGGGTGAGGTTGTATTTGAGACTTCTCTTAGTTTGTTTGTCAGTTTTTCTGTAAAATTGCTCTAAAAAATAAAATCGATTTTTTTTTAAAGTAAAATGCTAAAGAACTAAGGAATTGCAAGGTTGATCATGTCTTTTTTTGTTGCCACTGGTTTTACATATGTGTGTGTGTGTGTGTGTGTGTGTGTGTGCCTTATGTATACCTGAATCCAGAATTCATTAAATTGTTTCTTTGTGAAGAAGAGTATGTGGTTTCATTTAAGGAAAGGAAATGTTCCCCTTTGAGACTATGACTGCAAAGTGGACAGATTGTGACGTTCTGGCACTAACATTCAGTGTTCAAGTGCATTGCTTGGGCAGGCCAATCAACTTCTCCCTGCCCTGGTTTCATCATCTGTAAAATTAGGATGATAATGCCTGAGGGCACTTAAAATCAGAGGCCCGTGGAAGGATAAGAGGAGCATCTCATGGCCCTTGAACAATCTCCTGAAATGTGAGGCATCCACGGGAGAGCTGCTGGGGTGAGGTGCCTCCCGCTGGCCCATGGATTCCTTATCTGAAAAATGATTGTGTTGTTCTCTCCAACCCTAGTGTTCAGTAATTCCTACTCTTGTACTCAGTGTGTGAAATTACCTATACATCAACAACACGGCAGATTGGGTATCAACCAGGAGCAAGCTAGAAGACCAATTTTCAGTTATTAAAAGGCAAGAAGTAACGGGAAAAGTCTAGGAAATAAATCAGATAATTATTTTAATAGTTTATACTTGATGTTTGCTGGAGATGTTTTAGGATAATTTCCTTCTCCCCTTCCCTTCTTTTTTCCTTCCATAAACATTTCCTAAATCCATCTACTCATATTCAACCTACCCCTCTATGTTGTCTGAGGAGTCCCCCATAAGTATCATGGGGTGGAGGGAAAAATAAGGAAGTATATTTCGTACATTGCTTACATGTAAATTATGGGAGAAATAACATTTTATTAAACTGAATGTATTGTGGCCTGACCTCTGGTGGCACAGTGGATTAAGTGTCGACCTGGAACACTAAGGTTGCTGGTTCGAAACCCTGGGCTGGCCCGGTCAAGGCACATATGGGAATTGATGCTTCCTGCTCCTACCCCCTTCTCTCTCTCTTTCTCTTTCTCTCTCACTCCTCTCTAAAATGAATAAGTAAAGTCTTAAAAAATAAAATAAACTGAATGTATTATACAAGATCATTTTGTGTGTAACTCGCCCATGATTATCTGGGAAAATACCAGAAAATCATTGGCGTAGTATTGGGTGCTATTCCAGGCCATAGGGTGTATAAGGTTTGACAGGGAAGGATATGCTCAGACCTCTGCAGTAGGAGGTGGAAGAGGGAGTGGGAGGAAGACATCTGTTAGAGCACCACTGTGAGAGCTCAAGGCTCTGCCATCACATGTTTTCAGGGACCAAGGCCAGGAATCAAGAATCTGCAGCCGATAGGCCAAATCCAGTTAATCCAACAAACGATTTTATAAATAAAGTTTTTATAAACATGCTTTTACTTTTTTATTTAGAAAATTAAGTTTAACAGGGTGACATTGATCAATAAGGATACATAAATTTCAAATAAAACATTTCCACATCATTTGAACAGACAGTTATATTGTTTACCCATTACCCAAAGTCAAGTCATTTTCTGTCACCTTGTATTTGTCTCTCTTTACACCCTTGCCCCAACCCTCTTTCTCTCCCTTCCCCTGGTAACCACTGTATTCTTATCTATGTCCATGAGTCTCAGTTTTGTGTTTCATCTATGTATGAAGTCATACAGGTTTTATCTTTTTCTGATTTACCTATTTCACTCAGTATAATGTTCTCAAGGTCCATCCATGTTGTCGTAAATTGATACTGTCATTTCTTATGGCTAAGTAGTATTCCATTGTATATATGTACCACTTCTTCTTTATCCAATCCTCTATCAAGGAGCACTTTGGTTGTTTCCATGTCTTGGCCACTGTGAACAATGCTGAGATGAGCATGGTGGTGCATGTGTCTTTTTTAATTTTATTTTATTAATTTTTAATTTTAATGGGGTGACATGTGTTTTTATGTACCGATGTTTTTGGAGTATATACCCAGTAGAGGGATTGCTGAGTCATATGGTAGTTCTATTCTTAATTTTTTGAGGAACCCGTATACTTTCTTCTATAATGGTTGTACTAATTTACATTCTCACTAGCAATGAATGAGGGTTTCTTTTTATCCACAGCCTCTCTAATAGTTGTTATTATCTGTCTTGTTAATAATAGCCAATCTAACAGATTAATTCAAAATGGATCAAATACCTAAAAGTAAGATCTGAAACAATAAATTACGTAGAAGAAAACATAGGTACTAAACTCATGGACCTTGGCCATAGAGAACAATTTATTAATTTGACCCCAAAGGCAAGGGAAGTAAAAGCAAAAACAAACGAATGGGACTATATCAAACTAAAAAGCTTCTGCACAGCAAAAGAAACTAACTACAAAACAAATAGGCAGCCAGCTAAATGGTAGATGATATTTGGAAACAATAGCTCCGATAAAGGGTTTATATCCAAAATATACAAAGAACTAACAAAGCTCAGCAACAAACAAGCGAGCAATCCAATTAAAAAATGGGGAGAGGACCTGAACAGACACTTCTCCCAAGAAGACATACAAATGGCCAACAGATACATGAGAAAATGTTCATCTTCACTAGCTATTTGAGAAATGCAAATCAAAACTGGAATGAGAAACATGCTTTTATAAGCACAGGCACACCCATTCCTTCACATGTCTTTTCCACTATAACCATAGAATTGAGTGGTGGAGGCAGAGACCATGTGGCCTGCAAAGCTAAAAATATTTCCCATCTGCTTCTTTATAGAAACTTATGTTGACCCCTGATCTCAGTGGTTGGTTGGATTATGCAAATATAAGAGAATCATGAGGGAGTTTCAGTTCTGGTTTCTTCAAACAAATGCATGCAAACAATATATACAAACAAAATTCCCAATGTCAGATGCTAGCAGTCAGCCCTAACTTGAATGCTTAATGAAAGGGGCAAACACAGGCATCATTCTTTTCAGCTCTGAAAGAGCAAGAAAACTGAACACCTGCTCTCATCTCTGGTGGGCTCTTTCTCCCATCCATGGTGGGACGCAGCTTGTGGGGGAGCAGGGGGCACTTGTATCCTCAGCTCTTGAACCTGTAAGCTATCAGTCATTACTCTTGGTACGCTCTCAGGCTATGTCACAACCGGACAGGAATCCAGCTGCAGTTTCTGGTTCCTCTGAGCCCTGTCTCCTCAGCACACTGTTGATATTGGCAGATGTTGTCTGCTCTTTCCCTTGGAGAGCAACTTTCTACACTATTTCTTGGGGCACATATATTTATATACCATATATAATGTAAAGTCTTGCAATGACCAAGTATGTGGTGGCCCCAAAAGGTAGAGTGGAGCCATTGCTCCCACAAGACAGATTTCTGTGGTCCATTTAAGGCCTGGCTTGCCTAACACCAAGTATGATTGATTGATTGATCTATCTATCTCATGAATAAGCTCTCCAAAAATTTGAAACTGTATTGTTTCAGTGGTGTTGATATATTGGGGACCCTATGAAGTTAGTAAAAGAAAATCTTTAAGAATTGCTATTATTTGTCACTTTATATGTGTTACCAAGTGTTTAAAAGAATTTTCAGATAGCCGCACAGCAAGCATAAAAAGGGAATGTTTCTTAGCTGTGAAACATGCCAGTGGAAATGTTCATATCCAATCGTGATTTGAATATTTGTTTTTACAGGAAGTGAAGTACCAGCTTGTAAAATAGGTGGTTGTAAATGAGGTGTGAAAGTTGATGTGGAACCTGTGAAGTGATTCAAAGCACTGCCCGCCTCCAGCAGCTCTGAGTGGCAGGCAGGTCACCGTGGAACAGAGCAGCGCTCAGAGCCCTGTGGGTCTCCCATCCCCTGCAGGGTCGGTCTGTTTTTTAATTCTCATCACCGAAGGCTTATCTAAGAGTGCTGAATGTTAGGCTCAGTCCAATTTACAGGATCCTGCTTATGGGAATGTTTGCTTTCTTTTTTTTCATTTGGTAGTCAGAAAATACAATTTACCCCGTGATTTCAGGATGGACGGAGACCTACATTATAATCCAAGACATCTATGATGTTTGCCAAATTTATTTTTTGAAACTGTTTGAGGTGGCTTATTGCAGCTCAAGAAAAAGTAAGGTTACATTTAAAAGTAAGGTTGCTGTAGATTTTTAAAGGATGTGTGTGTGTGTGTGTGTGTGTGTGGCCTGGTTGGGCTATAAGACAACTGGCTATGAGATCCCCGTGGAGTTGGAGCTTTAAATATTTCCTAGTGTAATGGAAATGGTAGTATTTGCCTCCCAGGCTTATGACAGTGATCAAAAGAGAGATAGGAGAGGAATCTAAGAGATACAAGGTGGTTTTTGAAAATAATAGGCAGGTTGTCCTCTGTAGGAAGGTTGTGAAGTCTGTTAGAATTTTATGTATGTGAATGTGTGTTTGTACGTAGATATACTTTACTCACTTTATAGATAGGCAGGCCTACATGTGTTATGAAAACTATTCAGTAACACAGGCTGAGTGATTATGATATGCTCAGCACGACCCATAGAAGATTTCTAATCTTTGTAAAAACCTCATGCCTAGGAGCATGCCACCCTGTATCAGTTTTCTATTGCTGCATAGAAAAGTAGCACCCATTTATTGTTATTATCTATAGATCAGCAAAGCGTCGCCATTTATTATTATTACCTATAGGGGAGAAGTCCTGGCCCAGCATAGCTGGCTGGGTTCTCTCTCAGGGACTAAGCTGAAACCAAAGTGTTGGCGTGGGCTGCAATCCCATTTGAGCCTTGGGATTCTTTTCCAGCTTCATTCAGGTTGTTGATGGAACTTATTTGCAGTGCTAGGATGAGGTTCCTGTTGTCTTGCAGGCTGTTGTACAGGGTTTAATCTTAGCTTCTACAGGCCACCCTCTGGTCCTAGCCCCATGGGCTGCTCACAAAAGCAGCTTACTTCTTCAAAGTCAGCAGTGAAACCATCTCTCCCGTTTCTGCAGTGATGACATCTTATAGAACAGAACCTAATTGAGGGAGTGGCTACCCCATCAGATTCACTGGCCCTACCCACCATCAAGGGAGGGTGATGATGCAGGTATGTTAATCAGCAGATGGGGATTGCAGGGAACATTCTGCCTACCATATACCCTCATTTTGTGAATGGCAGAAAATTCCCAGAGAAGTTACATTCCTAGCTCAGAGTCACAGAGCCAGTTAGGGCCGAACAGAGATTTGATTATTACCAGCCTCCCAGGCATGATGTCTGTGGGGAGGGGGCCGTCACAATGCCTTCAAAGAAGTACGGGGTGGGACACCTGAACATCCTGGGTAGAGATAACTACAATTATCCTAACGGTTCCTCAAAGTGTGGACCATGGGCTGCCGTTGGCTCACAAACTGTTATTTCAATGAGCTAAGAACAGAAATTGAAAGCAAGGATTCAGAAATATTTATAACAGTGTGACATTTCTGTAACATCAATCATGCTATACTTTTGTGTTTTACAAAAGTATTGAACTCCGATGCATTGGAAAACACAGCAAAATGGAAATACCCCCCTCCACCCCAAAACCTCACACACCAAATTTGGCCATTTCACCACTTATAGTGTGAGGAGTCCTGGTGTAGAGCACACATCGCCCATCCTGCTGTCATCGAGTGGGGCCCCAATGCCTCATCCCTTGCTCCAGAGCTGAAAATAGAGTCCACCTGGGAAGATGACCACATTGGCCTCCTGGGTTAAAATCGTAGGAGATCTCTGACAGCTCTTTCTGGCCAGTTGATCTTGCACATTGTTTCTTGCTAAGCAAAGCCTAAATGTGCTCCAACTGAATTGCCAAAGATTTTGGATACTTTTTGAATCAGAATATTCAGAAGCCCTGGTGGTCACTATTGTGTCATTGGGTCTAGAGTTTATAGAGAAACTGTCTTGCTGGCCTGCAAAGCAGTCAAGCTTAATTGTCAGTGTTGTCTCAAGGTTATTTGGGTGACCAGTAACTAAACCGATAGGATACAGTGCTGATGAAAATGAGGGTTTGTCGGTGAAGCAGCAGAGGCATGTGACAGAGCCTGTGGGGGAGGTTGGGGACAGGCCATGACCAGCCACTGAGGTTGGACCCTTTGTCTCTCACCTTCGCTGTTCTTCCTCCTGTTTCGTTCCTGTCTCAGCACCCTGGCTTTCTCTGGGTCTCCGGGTACACTGTGGTTGGTGGAAGCTATGACCTCCTTTCTAAGTTTACGTGTCTTTCTTCTAATGACCCTTTGTGGCTGACAAAAGTTTCAAGCCTCCAATTCCAAATTCTTAGGGAAGAGTGTCTGAGGAGCCCAGTTCAGTCACGTCTTCATTCTGGAGACAAGACTGCTTATCCCATCATAGCAGCTGGGCCCCCTTGGCAGGGTGTTTGGCCAGCTCTCAGCGAGGGGGGATGGGCTGGGTGGACTCTGCAGAATACCTTTAAGCTGGCCTGTGTGTGGGCCTTGAGAGAATAAGTTGACATTCTCTGCATACAGGATATGTTGATTAGCTACCTAAAAAAAGTAATTAGTGAATACCTTTTTGACATTTTGTAGCTCAATCATTGTCTGAAACCTGGCCCTGTTTTTATTAAGACTAAATATCAAAACAATAGGGACACAGTTTTATCTTCCTGAAAAATCTCTCCATGCAGACTAGAAAGAAAGACCTTGGGCAACATCTAATTATTTCTCTGCCTCTTAATTTGATAGCTTGAGAAATGTTTGTAGTTTTTAAGAATGTCTATGGAAATTTCCTGTCCCTGACACAGATCAAATTGTTTAAATAAGGGATAGTAATCTTATATTGAATTGTGATCATAGTATCTCATTTGCTACTACTTAAATAATTTCTTTTCCTCTTAATACATGTAGGTCCAGTTGCTTTTTCAGTCTAAAAAAATTTGTAACTAGAAAAGAATGGAAAATGGGACAAAGCCAATTTTATAACAGTTTTAGACTTTTGAAGATCACTATATTTTCAAATATTGATTATATTTTCCGCTTGATTACAGTGACTCTTTTCAGCTGTTTATTACAATATAGATCTTCATCCACAGACTGCATTTGTTATTCTCAACTAAATATAAGTGCAGGGAAGCGGAATGGGGAAGGGGGTGAATAAAAAGTCGCATTTTGACATCGGTAAATAACCATCAAGTGAATAATCATGTTTAGCTTGTCTAAGAATTGTATTTGACTGGTAACATACTGAACTTTTGTCAGAGAAACTCAGATTTAATATATATCACCTCATGCATTTTCCCTTTATTTTTATAGTAGGTTGAAGACCATTTTATGTTACTTCTGCATGATAGGAGAGAACCGGGGAAATGCAGTGGCCTGAAGCAACCCCTGACATCTGTGGTCTGGAATTGGAGCAAAACGTGTGTTTCTGAAACCTGAACTCAGCTCCCCAACTTAGGTTGTCGAATGTTTGACATGGCTCAGAAGTTGGGCTTTCTTCTTTGAGTAAAGTGGGACCACCTCGAATACCCTGCGATCTTATGTACTCTTTGCTGAATATTTAGTCAATAGCCATTGAATGACTTCTGGGCTCAGTATGCTGCACTTCGGGTACTGAGCATTCAAGCAAGTTCTGGACCTTAAAGGGTTTCTATTCCATATCTTTTTAGAATGTGTCTGTAAACCTCTAAAATACAAGGTCAAAAATGTGGAGTGACGAGAGGGATAAGCAGATGAAGAAGTTCTGAGAAGGGTAGCATTAATTCAACAAATGTGTTGAGTGCCTGATGGAGAGAGGACACTTTGCTTTAATGTTTTTTTCAGTTCTTCATTTAATCATACATTTAGCTCAGTAATTACTCAGTACATATGAGCTAAACGTATAAGTAATTACTGTGGTTTCTCAGAGGTTGGCAAAACCCAGGTGAATAGACAGTCTCCTTTCCTGGAGTTCACCCTAATAGGGACAGGGTGGGCCTGGTAAAGCTGGGAAGGGTCATTCACTGTCGAACAGCCACTGATGGAGCACCACCATGCAAGGGCACTCACCTATGCCCTGTAGAGCATACAACTGTGGACAAGTCCAAGGTATCAGGGATAGAAGTGGGGAAGGTCAGCTCTGTGGCTAACATTTACAGTACAGTACAGATGAACTGGACCTCTCAGCCCCATGCAGATTTGTCAAGTATTCCAGTGAAGGGGGTCCGAGACCCCAGAGTAAGGAGCTATTTCTTCTGCTTTGGAGTGTTCAAGAAAGGTTTCCGAGAACAGAGATGTTTGATGAGGGTGTTGATGGAGGAATAAGAGTTTGCTGGGCAGGGATAAGATTATTCTAGCCAGAGTAACACACGGGGAAAAGACACACCTGCTTGTTATTGGTTTGGATAACACATAGTGTGCAATGATTGTGGCATGGGACTTACTTTTCTCACTGCTCTGCACTTAATCTAGATAACCTCTCAAAATGAAAGATGAATTAGGCTTTTCTTTTTCTTTTTCTTTTTTTTTTTTTTTGAGGATTAACAACCCCAGGGCTAGAAAATAGTTATTTTCTGAAACTTGGAAAGCAAATGTAAAATACATTTTCCCCATGTCAGAAAATGGTTCAATCCATTATGATGCAAAGATTATGGACTTAAATTGGATTCATAGGAGATGTGCCAGCTCCACATATGTACTAGATAATTATTATTTTTTAAAGTGATTTAGGCACTTTGCCCATAAACTAGAGTAAGGTTTTTGATACAGCTGAAAAACTAGGGGAGAAACCTTTGAGAAGAGCCTATGCATTTCACTTTGGCAACCACTAGCTGAAAGGTTCAGTAGACACAGTTCCTGGGTTTTGGACTCAGCTTTTCTTCACTTTGCTTCATTTTCCCAGATGTCTCTTGATGAGAAAAAGGCAGCTGCTTGTTTAATTCTCTACATATTTGTATTATCTCAGATGATCTTAAAGTTATGGTTAAGATTCTTACAAGAGATACAAAGCTGGTAAAGAGAAAAGCAACCTCCAAAACAGAGGGTGCTACAGATACAAAGCAGAGGGCAAAGACAACGGGAGACAAAGCGAGCGTGTTTGCAAGTAAACGTGTCTGGAATCCAGGCACCTGCCAGGTGGCAGTTGTTAGGGATGATAAAATGGTTATTGACTTAGAATTCATCCATCCTCTCCTGTTCACATTTGATAAACTGCCAAGTCTAATTCTCTTAGTACCAACTTACCTTTTCTAATAATTTTCTACTCCAACAGCTGTCCAGTCACATTTCTTAGAGTTGGTGGCATTTTGTCCCCCTTAAATTCTGTTCAATGCACTTAGTTAATTCTCCACCAAGAAAGACCTTTTCTTTTTTCTTTTCTCTTTTTTTGCTCTTCTTTCCTCCCCTCCCCTCCCCTCCCCTCCCCCTTCCTTCCCCTCCCCTCCCCCTCCCCCTCTTCTTCTCCCTCTCTTCTCCTCTCCTCTCCTCTCCTCTCCTCTCCTCTCCTCTCCTCTCTTCTCCTCTCTTTTCTTTTTTCAGTGAGAGGAGGGGAGATAGAGATATATACTCCTACATGCATCCTGACCAGGATCCACCCAGCAATCCCCATCTGGGGCTGATGCTTGAATCAACCGAGCTATCCTCAGCATCTTAGGCTGATACTTGAACAAATTGAGCTACTGGCTGTGGGAGGGGAAGAAAGAGAAAAGAGGGAGAGGGTGGTGGAGAGATGCAGATGGTTGCTTTTCATGTGTGCCCTGACCGTGGATTGAACCTGAGATATCTGCACACTGGGCCAATGCTCTATCCACTGAGCCAACTGGCCAGGGCCAAGACATTTCTTTAAAGACAATTACATTACCAAAGGGTAGACAACTCCTCTGAATGTCAACTCTGCTCTCAGCCTGCTGTGGATACTGGAATTCTCTGGCCATCAGTACTCAAGGGCACCTACCATGTTTGAGATGCTTCCACCTTATTGTCAAGGATGTTGTTGCCAGCCCTGAGTGGCATCCCTGATAGCCAGCCCTTAGAGAGAGGAAAGCTTGAAGAATCCAGTTCTAACCACCCATGACCTAATCACAAGAAGCATCTGTGAAATGTCTTTATTTAAAGGGAGTACAGGGCCTGACCAAGTGGTGGCACAGTGGGTAAAGCATTAGACTGGGATGCAGAAGACCCAGATTTGAAACCCCGAGGTCACTGACTTGAGCATTGGCTCATCAGCTTGAGCACAGAGTCACTGGCTTGAGTGTGGGATCAGAGACATGACCCCATAGTAGCTGGCGTGAGCCCAAAGGTCTCTGGCTTGAAGCCCAAGGTTGCTGACTTGAATCCCAAGGTTGCTGGCTTGAGCCAAAGGTCGCTGGTTTGAGCAAGGGGTCATTCGCTCTGCTGTAACTCCCTGGTCAAGGCACATATGGAAAAGCAATCAATGAACAACTAAGGAGCCACAATGAAGAATTGATGCTTCTCATCTCTCTCCTTTCCTGTCTGTCCCTATTTGTCTCTTTCTCTGTCTCTCTGTCTTTAAAAAAAAAAGAGTGCAGGGGTCCTGGAGAATGCAACTGATCCAAGAAGGGTAAAAACACCATCCCAGGGGTTAAGGCAAAGGTAAGTACAGGGTTGAAAGAACCCTGACCACAAACTGCCTCTTAACTCAGTGCCTACAAAAGCTCATTCTAGTTTTGTAGTAGTTCCTTTTTGAAAAACCATGCCAACTTGTCTTCTGATATACACTTGCCATAACTGGGCCGAGATCTTGCCTCAGAATCATGGCTTTCCCAGTGTCCTGGATTCTGTTCCCTCTGGCCTCTGTGACCTTGTCACACTTTTCTTGTCCCTGACCTTGTGAACCGTCTCCTACCATCTGCACAGTTTAGGCGCCTGCCCACCTTGACTTCTAGAATTGGTTTGTCCTGTGATTTGCCCACCAATTGTCTGGCTGTTGCTTATATTAGTTATGAGCAAAGTGGGATGCACTATTGATGGTGTCCCTTGAGTCTCTGCAAGTTAAAAGCTGTGATTTATTAAACAGCTTCAATTAAGTGGTTCATCTTAAGGACATATTGATAAATGAAGGGAATTATATAAGGAGCAAGATTTTGTTAGAATAAGTAGGCACAAGTTAATATTCTTTTTTTATAATTTTTTTTACCTTTTAGATTTTATTTTTTTATTTTTAGAGAAAAAGAGAGCGAGAGAAAGAAAGAGAGAGAGAGAGGAGAAGGGGAGGAGCAGGAAGCATCAACTCCCATATGTGCCTTGACCAGACAAGCCCAGGGTTTTGAACTGGCGACCTCAGTGTTCCAGGTTGACGCTTTATCCACTGCGCCATTGCAGGTCAGGCCAATATTCTTATTTTGACTTATTTTATTAACAGTTCTATTTTAATCCTTATTTGAAGTTACCGCATCTGAATACCTATAATGTCCATCATATCAAACAGTAGTTACTTGATTACATATTTGTCTCTTTTACTATTCGGTGCAATCTTCAAGAGGAGAGACTGTGTCTTATTAATCTTTGTTTAATAAATAATGGTTGAACTTAATTAACTTCTGAGAGAGACAGAGACATAGACATAGAAACAGAAAGGGAAAGAAGACCCAGGTAAGTCACCAATCTCTTCTGGTTCATATAAAATTGAATCTTTAGAATATAACAGCATGTATGACATAATCAGTTTACTAATCTGCGTATGTGTCTGGAAGCAAGCTAATACTTGGGGGTGTGGTTCTCTTTTAACATACCCTTCATGTTGTATTCATCACCTTGCTTACATTCCTTCCCCAATAGTGAAAGCTTAATTAACATCATAGAAATAATTATACATATGTATACATATAACATATCAATCAATATCTATCTCAAGCCTATGACAGGTCATTGCAAGGATTGTCTTTCTATTTCTAGGCCTGAGACTTTACAAAGGAACATTTTTTTAAACTCAGAAAATAATTTAATAACACAAAACATTTTTTTTTAAATAGCAGAATAGAATAGGACTAAGTTCATTCTTGATGGCTGTGATTAGGCTTGCTAGTGACAGAGCCATGGCTGTACTGGGGAACCGTCAGCATGGCATTCAGTGATGTACCCACTTCTCCAGGCAGCTGGCAGTGGGACAAGTCTAGGCTGAGTCTTAGGCACCCTTTAAAGTTGGTTCAAAATCTGCCTCTTCTTTCTTCCTGGCCTCTGTAGTGGGAAGTCATCACTCCTTTGTCAACTCTCACACCTCCTGTAAACTGGGTCGCTTATTTGAAATCTGGCGGACAGCATCAGGGATAGTAATTTATTATTGCTAGATGTGACTACAAATTCCTCAAATTCCTAGAAGGCAGAGACTGTGTCATAAATATTTTGTAGCTCCCTTCAGTACCGTACTCTTTGTATATAGTGGGTGCTTAACTATTTGTTAACTGCAGGGGTCCTTGGGTTACAACAGTCTTGACATACTACGTTTAGAGCTATCATGCTCACTCCTATAAAAACTCAGAAAAATTGAGTGTTTCGGCTTACACCATTAGCGTCGTACTTTTTTTTTATACTCATTTTTTGGTCATTTTTTTTTGTTACTACAGTACAGTGTACAGTACAGTATATTTATATCCTTTGCCTTTTTCTGTGGCTCAGTTATATTTTTTGTTCTAGATTCCGATTTTACAACTGTGTTTGGATAGGTAAGTGACTTAGGCTAGGATGTGTTTCAACTTACACCAAAATTTGGATTACATCACTGTTGTAGGAACAGAACTATGTCAAAACCCGAGGATCCCCGTAATTGGTTTTATGCCCCTTAAGATCAGATGTGTTTTTTTTTTAAGAGAGAGAAGGTGAGATAAACAGACTCCTGCATGCGCCCCAACCTGGATCCACCCAACAAGCCCCATCTGGAGCCGATGTTCGAATAACCAAGCTGTCCTCAGTGCTCAGGGCTGACGCTCGACCCAGTCAAGCCACTGGCTGAAGGAGGGGATGAGGGGAGAAGGGGCAGAGGGAGGGAAAGAGAAGCAGGTGGTCACTCCTCATGTGTGCCCTGACGGGGAATCAAACCTGGGACATCCCCACGCTGGGCTGACACTCTATTCTCTAACCCAACCATCCAGATCTGGATGTTTAATAATTGACTCCCCTCCCTCCCCAACCCTTGATGTGGCATATTATCATGGCAAGGTCTTTTTGGAATGTGGTGTGATATAAATAAATAGTAATACATTGTAATAAGCCTCCCCAAAATGTGGCAAATCTATGACCTTTTCCTCCATTTCGTGTTTACTTTTCTAAGGAGTGAGAAAATTTTTAATTAACACTATTTGTATGTTAGCTCTGGATTGACCTATAATTCTGCTGGATGCCCTCAGAGTCAATTTGTAGACTAGTATTAGAATGTATACAATAAAATACACTTCTGAGGGTCATTTTAATATGTTTAACTTACTTTTACCTCAATATTATTTTATTTAGTGCTTCTAATCACTGTTATTGCAAATGACAGTGATTTTGCTAGTTAACCTGGAATGGGTTGTTGTGCTAAAGGTGCATAAGAGATCCTAATTGAGACCCTTGTAATAAGTAAGTTTTTAAAGCAGACTTCAATTTCTGCACAGACTTTCCCTTTCCCAGTCTCCTAGTTGCTAGATGGGAACTTTTCCTCTGTTGATGAAGATTGGTGGCCACCAGGTAACATTCTGTGAAGACAGGTTGTACTTGCTAAGTTGGCACCAAAGAATCATTGTATGCTTTGAGATAATGATACACATTTAATTTCATCCTAATATAACAGACACATTTTGGGGGGGGGGGCTAACAGTTTTATTGAAATATAATTTACACATCATATAATTTATCCACTTAAAGTATGCAATTGAGTGGTTTTTAGCATATTTACAGTTGTACAACCATTGCTACAATTAACTTTAGAATATTTTCATCACCTCCCAAAGAAACCCAGTACCTTTAGTCATTATCCCTCAATCTCATCCCTCTCCCCAGGTCTAGACATCTACTAATCTACTTCCATTTTCTATGGAGTTGCCTCTTTTGGACATTTCATATACACAAAATCATACAGTATGTGGTCTTTTGTGATTGACTCCTTTGACTTAATATAATGTTCTCAAGATTCATCCATTTTGTAGTATGTACCAGTACTTCATTCCTTCTTATTGCCAAATAGTGTTCCGGCGCATGGCTAGAACATTTGTTTACCCACTCATCAGTTACCTTTGGGTTGTTTCTAGATTGGGGCTATTATGAGTCTCACAGTTCCGAACATTTGTGCATACATTTTTGTGTGGGTGTAGATTTTCACTTTTTGTGTCTACCGGGGAGTGAAATGACTAGACCACCTGATAAGTTTCTGTCTAACCTTTCGAGGAGCTGTCAGATTGTTTTCCAGCGTGGCTGTGTCATTTTGCAGTATGCAAATACTTCAACTGTAAGAAAATAGGATCAAATTATTCACAAGCAGGTTTGAGCCTTTGAAAAACTGGCCCATGAATTCACATTGCTGAGTTTCTCCCATTGATATTGTTTCTAACAACTGTGTTGAGGTATAACACCGGCACAATTTACCATTTTCAGCGTTCGGCTCAGTGATTTTAGTCATTTACTAGGTTGTGCGTGTTATAACCACAGTGTGATAACTGCTGGGCGTCATGTCGAGTGTGCATTTTGTCAGTTCAGTGATACCCCTCCCCCCCATTGCCAATTACATGATCTATCCCTTATTCATTTGCTTTTGTGATTTGCTGGCCTAGGTGGTAGTTAGGCAGAAGGACTGAGAAAGCTTTGTGGCTACAAAGATAAAATAGAGAAACTTCTATCAATTTGACTTTTCTCCAAGTCCCAGTAGGTTCACAAGCCCATTCTATAATTTTGACACCTAGAAAGCTCTGAAAATTGAAAATTCCTTTTTAACTCATTAGATGAAAAAGCCTGACCTAAATTGACATGATAATATATATAACACTTATTTTAATTATTACTGTGAATAACCATGTCTTACTACAGAAATGTTAATATTTCAATATGAGGTGCTGCCCTAGCCCTCACTGGAGATGATTTGTAATAACTGTGTGATACATGTATCATTTTACCTTTATAAAATTCAAATAATCCTGAATTAGAATAGCATACCTGGACCCAAGGGTTTCAGATACCATCTGGAGACCTGTGTTTGGTGTTAGTAGCCAGTACTTCAGACCCTTTGCACTTGCTCTTTTCCCCAAAAAGCTCTTTCCCCAGATAGCTTCTGGACTCCTCCTTGTTATTTACTTACAGAGATCCCTTTCTTGACCACCCAAACATGCATGTCCCTGTCACTCACTACCATGTCACCTAGTCTTAACATTCATGGTGTGTATCATTACCGGATGTGATCTAACACATTTCTCCCCTTATTTTCTGTCTGTGTCCCTGCTGGTATGTTCTGTTGCTACAGAGTGGAGTGTGCTTGGTTCCTCATGGGGATAGAGTGGGACTTTCCCTAAAGGACGCTGCTGAGGAGCTGCTGTCACAACACATAAGGCTGCTGCCTCCCCCAGCACATCAGAAACTAAATGTTTGGTCTTGACTTTTGTGCCAACCTCCTGTTACCATGGAGATGGAGACAGGAAGTTCTCTAAGTGGTGTCCAGGTCTGAAAGGGAGCACCGTTTGGCAGTGAGAGATACTAGACAATCATCAGCCTTCAGATTGTTTTCTTTTTTCTTCGAAGATAGATTTTTATCTGTGTTTTTAGGACAGAAGAAAGCTGTGACCAGAACATCAGTCTCTTTTTTTCTTGGCAGGGGAATAGATGACAGGCATGCTTTCTGACACAGTGCAAAAGATAGGAGAGTGCGTAATTTCCTCCAAACTAGTCCCTTGTCCCTCAGTTTACATCTGATTTTAAAGCATGCTACTCGGGATAGGCAGACTCCAGTCAAGACATTATAACCTCAGTTTATCTGCATGTTGGATTTAAGTATCTTTTTTTTTTAAATTTTCTTTTTTTATTTTATTCATTTTAGAGAGAAGACAGAGAGAGGGAGAGAGAGAGAGAAAGAGAGAAAGGGGGAGGAGCTGGAAGCATTAACTCCCATATGTGCCTTGACCAGACAAGCCCAGGGTTTTGAACTGGCGACCTCAGTGTTCCCAGGTCGTCGCTTTATCCACTGCGCCACCACAGGTCAGGCTAAGTATCTTTTCTTAAGGGCCAGTTGAAGCAGCTGCTAGTGGTTGTGGTTTCTAGGGCCTATGCTACTACAGAGGGCCTGCACATTGACATCTATGATTTGAGTCTTCCCAACAGTTTAATCAAGTGAGCGTTTCCTAAGTTCCATTCTTAACCCCATGACTCAGTTGTTGGGTCTCTTTGAGACTGTTTCTCATCTGGGCAATGGGACATGGTGGCTCCTCAAGGGCTTGTTTTGCTAAACTGTACAAATATCTCCAAAGTGCCAGGTAAAGAGAAGGGCCTTGATCATGTTCGTTCCTAGCTTTTGCATATTCCTGGGATTCTTAATTTGTTCAAAATCATTTAACTTCTTTAAATATTAAAGGAAATTTAAAATCCACTAAAGTCCCTAACCTTTTGCATTTTAGTTATAGGTATTCGAATATTATTGACTATATTCCCTGTGCTGTCCTTTATATCCCCATAACTGTTCCGAAACAACCAATTTGTGCTTTGTATGGCCAGGAGCCGCAATTGTGGCCATTCACATGCAGGTTCACATTAGATTCAGGCAATCGGTAATGAAACAATGGGGCCATCATCTTTAATTCTATCTTGCACCCGGCGGGAAAGAAATACACACAATGGGAAAACACTTCCCTTTCCATTCAGGGCTCCCAAAACCACTGACTTATCCGAGTTTCCTAGAATCAAAGGTTTCTAGCTTACCAGACTTATTCACGTCTGTTCCCCATCTCCTTCTCCTCCACAAAGCTCTGAACCAACTGGCTTCTTCCTCAGCACTCCACCATCTTGGTTGTTTCTCCTGGCCTCCTCCATGTGACCTTTCTCTAATCTCAGGAACCCAGAGAGAGCAAGCTCCTGGTCCACCCCACTTTATAGTGTAGAAATCCAAACCTTTAATCAAATATACAAACAAGGAAGTCTCTGATACAAAGTCACTTATCTGAGGCATAATGGGATTCCTCATGAGAGTGTACTACCCCACATCAAAAAGGGTGGGAAAGGCTCAGTCCTAAAACCAAGCCCCAGGATACAAGGATCCTGCCTGCCCACAGCCCACCCCCAACATACATTAATATCAATGGACTTCCACGTGGGCAGCACCATCTGTAACAAAATGAGCATAATATATTTTATCTGCCCAAAATGCTTCTTAATCCCTTCACCTTTTTCTCCTATCCCACCAATCCCCCTCCCATCTGGCACCTCTCAAGATGTTCTCTATATCTGTGAGTTTGTTTCTGTTCTTCTTGTTTGTTTATTTTGTTCTCTAGGTTAATTTTTGATAGATATGTATTAATTACCACTTTATTTCCCATATTTTATATCTCTTTATTTTTCTTAAATAAGACCCTTTAACATTTTTTTTGACCCTTTAACATTTTATATAATACTGGTTTCACTCTTTTAGGTTTTTCTTGTCTCGGAAACTTTTATATGACCATTGATTCTAAATGATAGCTCTGCTGGGTAGACTAATTTTGGTTGTAGGTCCTTGCTTTTTATCATGTTGGTCAAATAAGTTTGTAAATATGATTTTTATGTTTGCTCACTTATAGCTTGCATTGGGGGCTGGGCAGTGCCAGATATAGTGGTTTGTGAGGTTGCAGGTTGCCTTCCTGATTGGGAGGGGCCATTGTCTTGCTGATGTTTACTGGAAGGGAGATTCTGCCCAACCACTGAGAGATGCAGGAGGTTTTTTTGTCTCTTCTCCCTGATCCCTTGCCCTCCATGGGAAAAGCATGTTTTCTGCATTTCCCTTGGCTTCTCTTGTGGCTTTCCTGTCTTAGTGAGACACCAATATACAGAATGGCCCACCATTCTCTGACTCCGCTGTTTCTTTACCGTCTGCCCCAATTCAGTGAAAACCTGCATGTGAACGGCCACAATGGCTAAGGCCCCTGGCCTTACACATCACTTTCAATATTTATTGCTATTTTCTTCTGACCTGCAAAGTTTCTGTTGCGATATCAGCTGATAATCTTTTTTTCCTGCTGCTTTTAAGATTCTCTGTTTCTTTCATGTACAGTGTTTGATGGGTACGAGACTGATCAGAATGATCACTTAATAAGTTATATAATGTCTAATCATTGGTTTGTACATGTGAAAATAATATAATGTATATCAACTGTAATTGAAAAATAAAAAATGATTAAAAATATAAAAAATAGAAACCACTAAAGTCTAAATCTATTTTTTGAATTTTCTCAAGCTATGTAGAATTGCTGATATTCAACTGGTTCTGATTCACAAAGTAGAAGATTTCTGTAACTTAGTAGTTCTCTGCATCTATTTCACAGTATAAGAAGGGGGTGTGTGTTTGCAGAAAGGGGAACAAGGAGTGTCAGTGCATTGTGCTGAAATGAAGACTCCATTTTGTTTGGTCCTATAAGAGCATTGGAAAGATAGAGGACTACAGACTGCAGGGCATGGATAATGAGGAAGGATGTGTGAAGGCAAAGCTTGACGAATGCCAAGAGCAGGCATGGCGTACAAATGAGGGAGGGTAAGTTATTGATCTTAGTTTACTTTTCTTTAAAATGGATTTAGGTCCTTCATTAGCTCTGTCTTTGCTTCATTAAAAAAAAGTCCTCAAAGTTTTTACTACCAGCATGTTTCATATATCTCTGATTTCATTGTCGTTGTGAAGTAAAATTATAATTAAGAGTTGAGAGAGGAGTAAAGGTTGAAGCGGAGAGAATAAAGTATATGCAAAAGTTTCCATCAAAATTCAAAATTCAATTTATTACATGAGCATTAAAAAAAGGAGAGGCAGTTTATCCTTTAAGCTAGCTTCTCATCCTTCAAAATTTAAATATGTTAGTCTGGTTCCAGTGAGTAAAAATGTCATTACTCGGATGCAAGAGGAGGAATGAATGTATGAGAAATAGAAGGAAAAAATAACAAGAAATGAATTTAAGGCACACATACTTCATTCAGAACTAGCCCCTTAGTTTATTAAAAAGCTCATGCACATAGTGTGATGTCATGAGAGTTGGTTCCCTTACCATCCACATTTTGAGTTGAAACTGCTGTTTTTCTTGAAATATTGGCAAGGTTCAGAGTATTGGTTTCAGGATATCATTTCTACATTGCAGGAAGAAGTCCTGTTCTGAGGACATTGGAACAAGGGACTTACATATAATGTGTGGGGCCCAAGATTCTGAAAACAGTCTTTTTTATTTTATTATTATTCAGATTCAATCTTGATTTCATTTGCAATCAACTTCACACCAAGCACATATGTTTTGACTTAACCTTAGAGGAGTAAAAGCCAGCTTGGTCCTATTTCCCAGGGTCCTTCAGAAGTTACATGTGACCCAGGCAATTTGATTTTTGTTTTTTAAGGATCAGAGTATATTATAAAATGAAGAAATGACAAAACATACTTGAAAATTGTGGCATATTTTAAATATGTACATTCACAAATTACTATTTGTTAGTAAAGACTGCCTAAAAAATATAATTGAGCTCTTTCTAGGAGAATTAAGGGTACAGTAAAGAAAAATGATCATGTAGCATAGGCTCTGTGGTCCAGGACAGGGATGTTGCTTTAAATAAGTTCTCCTTTCAGTGCTGTAGTTTCTCTGTGATGATTATATGTGTAATCTCTTTAGGAGATAATGTGGAAAGTCTAACTCAGTGGTCCTTAACCTGGGTTCTATCGAACCCTAGGGGTTCGATGAGTCAGTCTCAGGGGTTCGGAGAAGCCTCTGCCACGGAGGTAAAGACACACTTGTGTAAAGTCGTGATGACACGCCCCGCTTGGCCATCACTTGCTGCAGAGGATCACGTTACATTGCTTGGCCAACCAGTTCTGCGGGGAATTTAGTGCGCGCAGTAGTCAACGGCTGATGTAGTTGTACGTCGTGTGGTTTCTTTCTTAATATTTTAATCTATACTAAATATGTCGAGCAAAAAAAGAAAGTGATCGGACGAATATGTACAACATGGATTCACATGTATCACGGAACGGGATGGGAGTCAGCGTCCTATCTGCATGATATGCAATGCCAAGTTGAGCAACTCTAGTCTCGCACCAGCAAAATTAAATTTGGAAAAAAAAAATCATATTTTATTTATCACTAAAGAAGGATTCGGTGAATGCGCATATGAAACTGGTGGGTTCGGTACCTCAAAAAAGGTTAAGAACCACTGGTCTAACTTTAAGACCCTTTGTGTTGGAGGCCTGGGGCCATTGGCTTTCTGGCTCCAGGGAAAGGTACTAGAGCAGTGGTTCTTAACCTGGGTTCTATCAAACCCTAGGGGTTCGATGAGTTGGTCTCAGGGGTTCGGAGAAGCCTCTGCCGCGCGGGGGCCAGAATAAAGTAATACCGTAATTTGTTGTGAATTCATGCACTTTGTTGGTTTTGTTCTTTGAGCAAGGTGATGTTCATGCATGGCTCATTTTGTGCACCAGTAAAAAAACATATACCTATGTCTTGAATTTGGAAAAAAAAATCATATTTTATTTATCGCTAAAGAAGGGTTCGGTGAATGCGCATATGAAACTGGGGAGTTCGGTACTTCAAAAAAGGTTAAGAACCACTGTCCTAGAGCTTCCCTGAGCTGGGTCTGCAGTGAGCTCCCCGGGCCAGTTCTTATTATTGCTTGTGTTACTGTGAGCATGTTTTCATGTAGAGCATTACTTCACTCTGCAGTCCTTTCCTGCTATGGCCTAAATCTCTCCCCTCTCTTTCTCCCTCTTTCTTTTTCCCTCCCTTATTATTTTTTAATTAATTAATTAATTAATTAATTTATTTATTTTTAATATAGGAGTGTAAAGCCAGTAGCCATGGCCACCATCACAGCCTCCTGGCCCTTGCAGGTTTGCATCTGATTCGGACAGACGGTAATGAAACAGCAGAGCCAGGAACTGGTGGGCCATTAGCTTTAATCCTAGCTTGCAGCTGGCGGGCAAGTAAAAACACACACTGGGCTCCAAAATCCACTTATTCAGTACTCACAGAGCTACTGACTTATCCGAGTTTCCTAGAATTAAAGGTTTCTAGCTCACCAGCCTTATTCACCTCTGTTTCCCACCTCTTTCTCTCTGCACAAACTCTACACAAACTGACTTCTCCTACAGCACTTCGCCATCTTGGCTGCCTCTTCTTTACTTCACATAGTCTTTCTCTGCTCTTCTCTCATGGGCTCTTCCTAGAATGTAATCACTCTTCCCAAGAACAACGTGATCTCTCTTCCTTTTAAAACCTTTTTGGCGTGAAAACTCTCCCCCAACACACTTTAATATAATCATGCCCTTCCCAAGCAAGAAGGGCAGCTATATTATCACCTGGGTGACATGCTTCCACATGGGCAGTGCCATATGTAACAAAGTGAACATAATATATTTTATCTGCCCAACAAAGAGTCTATATCAACCTTCCATCACTCCCACTTCTCTGCTTTCTGCACTTTTGGACCCTGCCCCTACCTCTGCTCTGAAACGGTCTTACACAGTCACCCTCTGGCTCACTCAGTCAGGTTTGAGCAGAAAAATAAGAAAATCTTTAGGCATTCTAAGTAGTCAGGGATTTAATATAGAGAATTAGAAGCTTGCTTGATAGTTAGAAGAACTGGAGAAATGAGAGTCAGAGAAGCTGCTGCCCAAGTTCGTAGACTCAGAAAGTAGCCCAGTCACAGGGAGCCATCACCAATGGCCTCAGCTGTCTGTAGACCCAGTGGGTAATTCTCAGGAGGGAATCTGGATGGCATAGGCAGAAGATATCTGCCATCTACAGATGTCTACATTCTTGCCCATCACTTCAATTAGAGAATATTGGTGTCTCTTGTTACCTTGCAGATCTCTCAATAATCTAACCTGAAGCCCTGCTAGCAAGGAACTCTAGGACATGTAGTCTGCAGGCTTCCAGCCCCTGCCACAGAGGGACATCATTGATGATGCTGAGAATCTATAGCCTTCATCCAAAACATAGCCTTACTCACCAAACTTTCTATTGTTGTTTTGGTAACTCCTGCCTGCCCTTCTTTTCTCAAATGTTCCTCCTGAGCTCCAGCTCCCTCTCTAACCATTTCTGGATATCTCTTGGGGGCAGTACTGGGTAGTGGCTAATAGCAACAAAGCTAATGATCCTTCCTCTGCCTTTTCCCTCATTCTCTAAGTCTCATTGGCCTCCAAGTCTTGCAGAGTCTCATTGCTAAACAGCTTTAGCATGCTTTCTCTGCAGTCTTTCTCTTTATTGCCACGAATCACCTTGTGATAACTTTAAAAGTCTAGATAACTTCAACAATATTAATCTGCTTAAAACTTTCCATCCTTCTTCCTCATACCCCCACCGCCACGCAATCAGTCCCTCCTCTAGACCTCCATTCACTCAACCACCTGTTAGTGCCTGCATGGATCATGTTTTCTTTTGCCTTAGGGCCTGTCACCTGCATCCTGGGATGTCCTTCCTTTGTCTTCTGGGCTATCTCTTCTCATTCAGGTTTCAACAGGTCTCCTTGTACCCCTTAAACCTGGTCTGCTCCCTCAGTGGATGTGCGTAGTATCCCTTGCTCCCTCCTCTTGGAACCTTTGTCACATTGAGCTGTGGGTGCCTATTTGTCTCTCTCCCACACAAGACTTTAATGTCCTCAAAGGTAGGATCTGTGTCTTATAAACTGTTTATTCCCAGCCAGACATAGCCCCTGGGACACACACAGTGGGGTCGATAGATATTTCACTTGATCCACAGCTATATCTTTAGTGATGGCCATGTTCCCTTATTACTTTAGCATGAATCAAGTCACCATTTTATTAGAGTTAGGATGGAGAATATATCTCTAAGGAAGAGTCATTTGAGTGGCAGAATGAACTATGAGGAGGGAGCAAACAACTGAGGATCTAGGAAAAGAACATTCTAGGCCAGGAGAACAGCAAGAGTAACAGAGACAAGAATGTGGTGGACTGGGGTAAAAAATATGTCAGGGAGTCTGGGCCCATAGGGAGGAGGGGGCACTGAACATGCAGGGTTGGAGCAAAGGGCTTGTGGGGCATGGTCATGATTACTGGGAAGTGATTGAAGAGTTTCAACAAGGGAACGATGCCATCAGCATTATTCTTAAAAGGCTCCTTCTGGCAGCTGTGTAAAGACTTGATTGCAGGGCATGGAGAAGAGGCTGAAGACTAGTTAGGAGGCTGGAGTCTCCAGGGGGAGACGGCTATGGCTTTGATTAGAGCTGTAACTGGAGGTCATCGTGAAAGCGGTAAAGCATAGGCCATATTTTGTAGGGAAAGCCTCCAGGATTCGCTGATGGATTGAGATATTTGTGGAATCAGTGGCATTAAAACAAGTGGGTTCTCTGCTACAGTCTCTCTTTCAGGCTTATCTCCTAATTCCTTTTTTTCAAAATTGCTAACAGATTCATTTAAAGATGATTTAAATTTCAGAACTGTTCTTGTTGCTATTATGCCCAATCAGACCTCTTCAACTGCCCAGCCGATTGTGCACAGAGCAGAGTTTTCCTTAGCCTTGCTCATTGCCCTTGCTCACCTGAACCTCACTTGCCTGCCTTTTAGCACCCTGTCCCCCAGCTCCACTGACCTTCCCCATTTCAACCCACTTGCCACTCTGTAGACACGTAAGCCTTCTTCCTGGAGCCTTTGCTGTTCGTTCTCCCAGCATTTCCCTTGACTTCCACTCATCCGTAAATTCAGGCTCACTGTCGCACCACGTACAAACCTTTCCCGCCCTGGTGCCCCGTCCCCTGGCAGAGTTAATCTGCTCCCTGCTTTGAGTCTTCATAACACTTTAAGCTCTCTGCTCTTTGGTTTCCCCATGTGTAAAGTTGAGATGACATCTGAGCTTTTCTTTATAGAATGGCTGTGAGGATTAAGTGGGTTAATTGACTGAAACACTTAGAACAGTTTAGCACTAGGATAGGAAGTGTGAAACCCATTAATTGTTTGCTGTTCTCACCTTAGGTCACCTCCTAGGGTAGCCATGTCACATTGTCCAGTTTTTTGCTTTTCCTTCCAACGGAATTATGAATGTATTGGTCATATTCTGGCCCGAATATCTAGAATATTTCTTCTCACATACTTAATCTTCAACATCACTGTTGTCATCATCCTTGACAATAATAAGAGCTAACATTAATGGACATTTACTATGTATTAAGAACTTTTGCCCAGTGAATTCTCATTAAGTAGCTGGAGCCAAAATTCAAAGTGAGGTTGTCTTTGACTGTAGGGCCTGCTTTCTGGACCAACATGATGCGTTCCCTCCTCCCAAACTGAAGTTACCTGGTAAACATCTGGAAGGCTGGATAGAAGGAACGAATAAAAAGGAAATTAAAATAGCTTATTCTTTGTATCAGATGTCAGTATGTTAAAGTCTGAATGGACATGGAAATTGTTCCTCATCTTTCTACATCCAAGGGGAAAGATAACTTTCCTTTTCCAGTCATGGTTGTGGCCCAGGGGCTGGCAGCTGCCTGCCTCACTCAGCGCTCTGCCACTCGCCTTCCTGCCGCGCTCGCCTTCCTGCCGCGCTCGCCTTCCTGCCGCGCTCGCCTTCCTGCCGCGCTCGCCTTCCTGCCGCGCTCGCCTTCCTGCCGCGCTCGCCTTCCTGCCGCGCTCGCCTTCCTGCCGCGCTCGCCTTCCTGCCGCGCTCGCCTTCCTGCCGCGCTCGCCTTCCTGCCGCGCTCGCCTTCCTGCCTCACTCAGCGCTCTGCCACTCGCCTTCCTGCCGCGCTCGCCTTCCTGCCGCGCTCGCCTTCCTGCCGCGCTCGCCTTCCTGCCGCGCTCGCCTTCCTGCCGCGCTCGCCTTCCTGCCGCGCTCGCCTTCCTGCCGCGCTCGCCTTCCTGCCGCGCTCGCCTTCCTGCCTCGCTCGCCTTCCTGCCTCGCTCGCCTTCCTGCCTCGCTCGCCTTCCTGCCTCGCTCGCCTTCCTGCCACACTCTAAGCCTCATTGGGCCATCCATCAAAGGAGCTTGTGTTGGCAAACAGCTTACTTATGCTGTGTCATGCTGAGGACATCAGTCAAACCTTTCAGTAAAGGCCCTTGCTTTTGTCCGTTTTCAGCCTCACTCATCACAGATTTTGCTGCTGAAGCTGAAAAAGAGAGCAGTAGATTCTGAAAACCCGTCCTTAAGGAGCAGGTGCTCAGCCTCATGTTTGATAACACAGGCTTTGGAGCCCTTTCCTTGGCAGCAGAATTAGCTTTCACATAACCTCCATGTAACTGTGAACCTGAGGAGTTCTTCCAAGTTTTCCCCGTATGAGAGCCAACTGTGGCAGGCCCAGCCTCTGTGAGGTTTCCTTGTTCCAGTCAAGCTGTGCTGTGCCTGAAAGTCTCGTCTCCTCCCCGCCCCATCATACTAATAGCTTACACTTGTACGGAATCCTTGAAGGGATGTTTTGTGTGTATGTTCTCATCAAATTCACACACAGAGGTATAAACTAAAGGCAGTATATTTTTTAGATCATCAGATAAGAAAATCAAGACTTAGAGAGCTAAAGCCGAGTAGCTAGTGAGTAGGATGACTCCAATTCAAACCCTTGTCCGTAGACTCTGAGACTATTCTGATTTTACTGGGCCATGATGCTTAACACCAAAAGCTTCTTGAGGGCCAAGAGGAAGTCATCTATTTCTTGGTGTCTCACTTGGTTCTTGTTGCTGTTTTGGTTATTTAATAGGTTCTCACCACATTCTTGTTAAACTAGGTTGAACAAAAGTGATGTAAATTTGTTGCTACCACCAGGAATGGAAACTCTCTGTGGGACAGAATTTCTCACCAAGACTATCTCCTTCTTAACTTGGTTGTGCCTTAACCTTGTCCTATCTATTATATTTTAGACAGATGTTTCTACCTTACTTAGCTAGTTGGACAGTACCTTCAAAGCTCTGCCATTGTGCATTCCAGTCAAAGTCTCTGAGTAGGTCCTGTTTAGGATGTAATCAAGGGCTGGAACAAAATTTTCTTCACCACTGTCAGAGCCCTCAGTGATAGATGGTTTCCAGTGTGTAAAACAAATGTTTATCCTCAAACTTACATAGTGTCATAGTCTTGTTCATCCAGAACTGTCCCCTTGGGGAATAAATGACAGTTCCATTGCCCACAAGGGAACTACTTCCACTATCTCAGAACTGAAGGGTCCTGAGGGGAATTTACAAGTTTTGTGGTTAAATAGACTTGATTTTGATAATAAACTCTAACCATTCCCAGGGGGTTTCATAAGCAGAAGAGCATTCTTTAAAATGCTGGATCACTTGGAAAAATTACTTGGGCTGAAATATATGGTTGACTATTCTTCCTGTCTCCTCCCCAACTGCGTTGGCCCTTGGGCAGCTGTTTGAGCGAAGTTTGGTTGTTTCCATCTTCAGTAACTTTGCAAATATTGTGCTTTGGCAAATGTAGCTTTAGATGTAAAGCAAGATAGCTTTGGTTTGGAAATAGGTCATTTGTGTTGATAACAGGTATTAATTTAACACCCTCAAATAATAACAGGTATCTTCTATGGAAACAAAGATAATTTGTTATTGATCATGCTCATGTCTTCTGATGTAAACTCTGGGCTTATTTTGTCTCATGAAAGTCTGGTGTAGACTTATGCATTCTGGAGGAGACAGGAAGGGGGGGAGTAGAAAAACGGGGGTAGCGCTCCCCCCCCTCCCCCCGCCACAAGATGTGTCTGCTCTATTGTTCCATTACCTGTTTTCTCTGGAACCTTTATAGATTAGCTTTTATAATCCACTTTGAAATGTTTGCTGTTTTAAAAGCAGAAGCAATCTTTGCAATTTTCAGGCAGAAAGGTCATTTTATACAAAATGTTCATTTGTGTGCAACAAAGCTTATTCTGAAGGAACAAAGAAATGATGAAGGCTCCTTAAAAGTTGTTTTTCTCTAAAGAAATGATCATCTTGATAGTTGGTGAATTACACGTACCATTTTTATTGGGTTTGAGAAGTAAAAACATTTGTATCAATAAGGATTACTAAATATTACTCAGCTCTTAGATATGACTCTATTGGCGGTTTTAGCATTTCGGGGTGGTAAGGGGAGATGTCTTGGGTTTCTTCTTGTGTAATCATGTTCATGTCTCCAGGTTATTCCTTTTACCCTGGATTATTGCCTGATGGTCATCTCATCAATGATGTGGCCTCTATGTAGGTCTCTGAGATACAGCTGTTTCCAGAACTTCTCCTAGCCTCTAAAACTTTGTCTAGCCTGACCTGTGGTGGTGCAGTAGATAAAGCGTCGACCTGGGAATACTGAGGTCGCCAGTTCAAATTCCTGCACTGGTCTGGTCAAGGCACATATGGGAGTTGATGCTTCCAGCTCCTCCCCCCTTTCTCTCTTTCTCTCTCTCTCTCTCACTCTGTGTCTCCTCTCTAAAATGAATAAAATAAAATAAAAAGAAAAATTTTAAAACTTTGTCTACAATATTTCCATTGGCTGGAGCCATCTTTCTGCATCTTTCCTTCTGAAAGAACCTCCAGTAGATTTAGTGGCTCAGCCTACATGTCACTTCTAGGAAGTTTCCTGACCTACCGTCAATGTTCTTTGTCAGCTATTTCTTCATGTTGAAATAGTTGCTTTCCTTGTGTGTGTCCCTCACCCTTCTGTAAACCACTGCATGCTGCTTCCTGGCTCACCGGTGGTACCAGCCCCACACTGTGGGGACTCGTCATCCTCCCACTCTAGGAACAAAAGCAATGAAGAGGAATCCACACTGTTACAGAGTGATGCAAACTCTATACTGCGAACAGAAGGGAAGGGGTTTCAGTGACAGAAGGAATGAAAATGTAAATGTGAACATCTTACTTTGTTCTTTAACTTAATGGTTCTCAAACTGTTGTTTTCTGATCTATATACAAGATAGGAGTGTTTGAAATTAGTCCTGGGAACAAATTAACCTCATTCTGTCCAGATTCCCAGAGACATCTCTTGATGTGCTGATGGCATTTAATAAGGGTGGAGATTTTCCATTTTGTTTTTCAAATTCACTGAGTTTAAAATCAGTGACTAGAGAGAGGATGGGGTTTTCTCTGTCCTCATCTTGTGGATGGTCAGCATGCAGAGTTCAAACACGATGCCAAGACAGCATGAACCCCACGTATACACTGGTTATAGCTCTTCCTCCATTAAACTCTAGCCTGCAAAGCAAAGGCCACTAAATCTAATGTGAGGAAAAGATGAACCATGCCACAGTAAATGTAGTTGTGGGTCTCCAGTGGCGCAATCAGTTAGCGACTGGCACTAATACTAGTGTGGTTGCCGTGGTGATATTTTCTCTTTGGTCACTCTTTTTGGTTGTTTTCTATACATTTAGTTCTTATTGATTGGGTATTAATGACAATTCAAAAACTAACTTCAAGTTCATCATCAATGAAGCTTAAATCAATGTTAATGGTTATTGATTGTCCTTCGAATCCCCTAGTTGAACTTAAACAACATTTGAGAAAGAACTGTGTATTTATTCTAGAACAAAAGAACAACAGAAATCCTGGTATCAGTATTAAATGTGTTGTGTCAAAACATTATATGCAAACCACTAAACATACTAAGTGTTTTGAAGTCTTCCAATATTCCATTACAACAGCAGTTACAAGCCAATGCTTTTAGCTTTATCACGAGAAATAAAAGCAACCTTTTCCTTTGGTTTTAATATTTCTTTTGCTTTAAGAATTTTTGTCCATAATGAACCCTCCCCCCAATTTTAGAGATTTTTTATTTAATGTTTTTTCATTTGTACACAACTTGTTCACTCTGATGGAAGCAGTAGGAGTCCAGCGGTATGTTACTTTGGTTGTGTGATTACATTTTCCGTTACCTTTTCTACTCTCACTGCACATTTCTTTCTATCGTTTTTCCTGGTAAAGCCACAATGACCAGGAACAAAAATATGAAATACAAACAGAATAAAAAAATCATTTTCTTCTTCTGTTCCAATTTTTACTTTGACTTGGTATTCTATTTTCCTCCTTCAGGACCATGACAAGATTTGACCTCTACAATGTCTTTAGTCTTGATTTAGTAAGTGCTGTAGGGGAGGAGGTGGGAGATTGCATTCTGGAGCATTGTGGGGATACTGTGGGGTCGTTGTAACAAGAAATAAGATGTGACTTTAAAGGAAATGCTTTAATATCCCTGCTATACCCTTGGCAGTTTTGCCTTCACCATATAACTATAAATACTGCTCATGGTACATGATTTCTTATATGTAAAGACAGCTTTTGTTTGAATTTATTTCACTAAAAAGGAAGAGTGATTTAGAAATAAAAAGTCAATGAAATGTACATAAACTCACAAATGACAACATTTGCACTTATAGATGCTTTGTTCCAATTCCAGTATATTCCAGTATGTTATCATTTTTACTGAGTAAGGAGATGTTGCAGCATTAAAGCGGAAGAGGAGAGAATTTGGCACTGAAGGGGGTGGGGGAACCTGTGGACAAAATTGCTGTTTTTCCTTCCCTCAAAGCTCAGTTTTGAATATTCGTCTTCAAAGCCATTTTTATTTAAAGTGTTCAGTTTTAATTAAAAACCACAGCCACAATTCTATAAGCCTGTCTGCAGATCCAAAAGGGGAATTCACGCAAAAGAAAATTAACTTATTATTAAAAGCACATTGCCTTTCTAATAGATATAATAGAGTAACAGTTTTCCTCAGGCTCCGTGGCCGTTTTTTATATAATTACTAAAATATTAGCATGTTTAAATTGATTTTTCTAACCTGCAAGTGATAATAAAACTTATTTTTTAAAACATATTGAATTTGAATGAGATGATAGGGATATTTGTGCAGGAAAGACACGGTGCAGGCTTTCATTATTTACTGGCGAGCATCAGAGTTGAAAGTGGGGTTGTCTTGACTTTTTTAAAATGGTAATTCAATTTATTTTTTGTTTTATTAACAGTAGGAACTTCTATCCCCAGGACTCTGTTTTAGGCAAATTTATGGCACATGGTTTTCTCCCTAGAGACTATTTCTTTTAATTCATTTATCTTTATAAGACTATTTCAGAGGAAAGATCAACTATCCTTTGTTCTTTTCGAAAGGTACATAGTTCTTGATGTACTGCTTGTCATTGCCATTGTGCATAATGGCTGGGCCTATTCTTGAGGGTGTTTGAATTCTCTTAAGTCTATCTCCCAATGGCTTCAGAGAATAGGTTGGGATATCCCCTACTTGATTGCAGGAAGGGTATATCTTTTCAAAGAGCTCTGTTCCAAAGTTCTTATTTGTTGCACACGAGGCAACTATTATGTGTAGCTGCCAGTTGACTTTCTTTTTTCTGAAAAATTTTTTCCCTAAAGCTTTATAGTGAGCATGATGGGAAATATCTTCATGGAAATGAGTGTGTGAGATAAGTTAAGAAAACATGCAGCAACTCTAACTTGAAAATGATCATAAAAACTGGCCAGGGCGGTTCAGCCTGACCTGTGGTGGCGCAGTGGATAAAGCGTTGACCTGGGAACACTGAGGTCGCCAGTTCAAAACCCTGCACTGGTCTGGTCAAGGCACATAAGGGAGTTGATGCTTCTGGCTCCCCCCCCCCCCCTTTCTCTCTTTCTCTCTCTCACTCTGTGTCTCCTCTCTAAAATAAATAAATAAAAAGAAATAATAATAATAAAAAAAAGATCATTTGAAAAAAATAAGTGAAAAAAACCCAACAACTGGCCAGGGCGGTTCAGATTCTCATGTACTCACTGCACCACACAGAAACGGTGTTCTGGCTAATCTCGGTAATTACTACAATGTTATTGAACTGTTTCCAGTGTGTTACCTTCTTGCATTGCCATGCCCTATGTCTTACATTGTAGTATTTGTGGTTGAAATACATTTCATGTTATGTTATATTTGGACATGTTATATGGTATGTATAATATACATACACACTAATATAAAGAAAATGCATTTTATGCTATACTCTTTCATAATAATTCAGTTTGCCTATCATTTCCTTTTTCTCTTATTTGTTGGTCCTACACTGCTTTTGTGTTTTTGTAAATTTCCGATTCTTCACCTTTTTCCCCAATATTATCTATCTTGGTCATTGTGAAATTAGTTTGTGCCTATCTTTTGATCATTTTTACATTTCATTGACATTTCTGGATTCTCAGAATGCTTAGACACCACGAAAAAACAACTTTTATGTGTTTAAGTAAATACGTAATCAAAAGGCATGACTTTTTTTATAATGTAACTGTTCAGACAAGTGTAATATTTGTACACACTCAATATATAACTGATTTTATGAAACATGAATACAAATTTTAAATCTATTACAAAGATTAAGAGAATAAGCTCTCACAAGCACATTGATTTGTAACATCACTGCCTGTCACTCATCTCTCTGGGTCACACTGATACATTTATAAATTGGGTCTTGTGAACCCCGGAAGCTGACAAGCTTCATTGACTGGGATGATTCCAAGAAGACTATGACCCATTGAAAGCTGATCCAATGTGAGCTTGGGGCCAACATATCCAATCTACACAGATAGTGTCTCTTCTTCCTTTTCTTTTTCTCTGTTTCTCATTCTCTCCATGTTATGCTCTCTTTTGTAAAATATTTTATGTCTTATAGTAAAAATACATATATACACAGTTTATAAAAAGATAAATGAGAGTTGAGAAACTTTGGGATTGGTGGAGCTCATTAAACAGGGCATCAGGGCTGAGGGAAGGTCTGGGATAAGCGGGTGTTTTTAGCCAGTGGTTCTCAAAGTGTTGGAATGTCACAGTCGATTGGAAAGCTTCTGACTCTGCAGGTCTGGGATGGGGCCTGAGAATGTGCATTTCTAACAAGTTCTCAGGCACAACCAATGCTACCAATAGGAGGCTACACTTTGAGAACCACTTCTCTATGGTCACCTCTTCATGTGGTTGGGATGAAGAAACTAGGCCCAGAGAGGGGAAAGGACTTGCCCAAGGTCTCACAACTCTAGTGGGTTGCAACATGGCTAGAATTAGAACTGGGTCTTCTGTCTCTGGCCTGCCATGTTTCCTGAGGTCAATTGTTCGGTCAGACAAGGAGAAGCCCCTTCCTGACTATGAGAAAAGAGTGTGGGGAGCCAGATGTGCCAACCTGCCCAGATTTTTGTGTGTGGACAGCACTGTCTCTGGCTGGTCAATCTCTTTCTTTGTACACCCTCATGGATATGGGGGCTTTGGTGCTCTACACTAGAGTCTAAAGCTACACCAGTGGATCCAGCCTCTTCATTTCAATGTCCAATTTAATAATTATTCATAGAACATTTGTCTGTGGGTTTGTGATTATTTAGAGATTAATACTAATATCATTTTTTGAAACATGGCTTTTTAAATTCAGGTCTGTATTGTGTCAAAAAAAACCCAACAAGTTAAAGGCAGCATAGGCTACAAAGATTAACCATAAGGAAGAACAGAAATTGTTAAATTTTTATTTGGATCTAAAGGTTTTGCTCTTAGTTCAATGAAATTTCAGTGAACTATTATTTAACTAAGTTAGGTTTCTGCAATATCTTCTAACCCAGTGTTTTTCAACTGCTGGTCTGAGACTGGTCCACCAGAAAATTTGTGCTAGTCCACAGAAGAGTTAACCACCCTGATGTTGTATGAAGATTATCGATCCAGTGATCTTAGTTGAATTTGCTTATGCTCCAGAGTGATTTCTGCCTCAGTGGTCCCCAAAATAATTCTATTTTCACCAGTTACCAAGGGTAAAAAGCTTAAAAGTCACTGTTCTAACCCACATTTTCACAGTGAAAAATAACTTCTTGGCAAATTCAAATTAAAGTAAAATGATTTTAGTTGCTGAGTAATTGTTAAATGGAATTTTATTATGTTGTTTTCATAAGAATATGAATTAGTTGAATTTAGTTGGCTAAGAAGAATAATTGTGTATTTTATGGGTACTGCTTATTGATTTAATTTAAGTGATTTTATTATTGGGATGCAGATTGTCAAAATGGCATTTGATGTACCATAAAATTCAAATAACTGTCACCTGATAATTACATACTAGAACTGAGTACAGAAAGAATTGACCTTGAATGATGCAGGCAATTAAAATAAGTAGTATTTTCCAAACCATTGGGGAAGTTAGCCCACTTAAAGTTGGATTCAATTCAGCTCAATAAATTTTCTCTAAGGTCCTTCTTTACCTAAGGAATGCACTTCTCTAGGAATGCAGTCCATATCAGGCCTCAAGGGTGAATGTCTTTGAATTGTTACAAATATGGGTGCAACATGTGTGCCTTTATATACACATAACAATAAATATTTATCAGAATAATTATAGTTGAATATTAAAGGAAAAAATTAGATCTTGACACTGATATTACTATTTTTAGTTTCACGGGAGCAGAAGCAGTTGTCACAGTGAACACGCCATAATATAACCCTTTGGGGGCAATGGAGAAAACTCAGTCTTTTCACGTTGTTGAGATGGGGTCCACATTGTTGAAATGTAACCTTTCCCATTGCTGTCTCTCTTTGCAGCGTCTCGTGGAGGCTGCTGAAGAAGCACACCTGAAACATGAGTTCGATGCAGACTTGCAGGTAACTGATTCTCATTTGAGTTAAATCATTTTCTGGGTTTGCTGCCAAAGGGGAAACAGCAGGTGTACCAGGAATACTGGTGTCAGTTGTTGGGAAAGGATGATCCGGAGTTGGAAGAAACGTGCCTATTTTTTGATAAGGCCAGATAGTGGTCCAACACCATTTTCCACCATGATAGTTGCAATGGGTGATAATAATAATATTATCATGAATATAACCAGATTTTGATGAATTTCTCCCCAGTTCTGGGGGAGTTAATCAGTCAACTGACAATAATCACCTGAGCGTGTAATGGTAAATTGATAAGATAGATAGCAGAGAAGAGACACGTCCTTGGGTGCCTTTTAAATGATTGAGAGCAATGTGGTGATTAATCTGTTATTTATTCTTTTTTTTTTTAAAGTTAGAGGAGGGGAGATAGACTCCCGCATGCACCCTGACCGGGATCCACCCGGGCACTGCCATCTGCGGTTGATGCTCAAATTCACCGAGCTATTTTTTTTTAGCACCTGAACCTGACCAACTAGGCTATCCTCAGCATCCAGGGCCAAGGCTCGAACCAATTAAGCCACTGACTGTGGGAGGAGAAGAGGGAGAGAAGGGGGAGAGGAAGGGGGAAAAGAGCAGGTGGTCGCTTCTCTTATGTGCCCTGATAGAGAATTGAATCTGGGACGTCCATATGCCAAGCCGATGCTCTGTCCACTGAGCAGATCAGCTCAAAATTAAATCATTTGCAGATGTGGGATTTGAACATCTGCTTAAATAAATTTCTTGTAGTAGATCTCATACCTAATCATGGCACACCTGTATCTGAGAAGGCTTTTGATGTTGTCTTGTAGAGAGAAAACCTAATAAAAGGCAACAAGTAAGTTGAATAATTCTTGAAGGTTTTTTTGGGTCCCTCCTGAAGGACATTTTATCTGTATTGTCATTTTGAGGTCTGCGGCTTTTCCTAACTGCTAGAAAAACAGGGTGAATCTTAATTTTTAAGTCTGTGCTTTGATAGACCATAACTCTTTTAGTGGCACACAATCACCGTTAGGAACAGTGGTCGTTTTACTATGTTTTCATTTATAGGGAAAAGTTAAAGACAGATATAAATCTTCAAGCACAAAACAAGATAGTGATATCTAAGATAACCTTTGGCTTTATCTCTGTCCCGTGGATGTACCTCTTGTCATCATCACTATCTACAATTTATTTTTATTTACTTTGTGGATAAAAGAATGAACACTCAAACAGGGTAATTGAGACAAGTTTAACCCTTTGAGTAGTGAGTTTTATGTTAACCCCTTGAGTGAGGATGTACATGAACGTTGGTACTACTCTCAAAGGATTAATGAAGGGAATATTTACAAATGTGTGGTAAATGAAACCAACAAGTGATAGCGTCATACCCCAGGGCAAGCCACACTTCTGGCCTGGAGGAACCAGGTGACAGAGTAGTTTCCAGAAGCCAGGGAGAATAGCTATAGGAAAGGGCCCTTGGCAAAGGGGTGCAGTGATGGTGATCTGGAAGTTTTTTTGGGAAATATCCCAATAACAATCTCTAGCCTCTGATTTATTGCTGATACCCAGCATTGGTTGAACCTAACTGTTGGTGTAGTTGATTTCTTTCAGTCTTCCAAGGCATGGCACTGGGTGGAGAAGGGTGAAACATAGATCTGGATGAAGGGGAAGCAGAAAATATCAAACCTCCCATCGGGAGGTCATTTTCAGGCATAGTTAGTAACATATGAAGCAAATAGAGCCAGGAATATAGCCAAGCACAAAAAGTTGCGGGGGAGGTGGAGACGTTCTAGGCACTGTTGGTAACATTGGGTGAGGAGTGATGAGCAGTGTCACAAGAGAAGGAGTACAGTAGTCAGATGGATGTAGCAAGAAGCATCTTGCTTTCCTATAACCACAACCATGTGGTGGCTCCAAGAAGATCCAAGGGCCATTTACTGGTCACATTTAACTTTGGCCTCCTCTTCAGAGGGTTTGGATTTCCTAGAGTGGGCCGAAGGGATTTAATGGAAGCATTTTTGTGAGACGATTGGAAGGACCTCTTGAATGTGTTGCCAAGGGAAATTGTCTTCTCGTCCTCAGGAGTTCCTGAAGCCTTTTCAGGAATTCTGGTACTAAATGACATAAACTCTACTTAGAGTATAATGTTGAATAAAGTAAGAATTCATGAGTCCACTTTGATAAACAAATAAACAGATATGTAAAAAGATAAATACATAAGTAAAAGAGAAGGAAACTCTTACAGGGGCATGCCAACTAATAAATATAGAAGAAATGATGACATTAGAAAATGATGGTATTAACAGATTCAGACAAGAATCTTCAATGAATGCTAAAACTAGCAAGTGGAAGTTTGATGAAGAACAGGACATTGACAGTCTTACAGCACCCACCCACAACTTACTTATTAATTACAAAGGAGAAAATAGCAGCTCTTATGGAAAAAACAGGTGGACGCGATCTTGAACAGGTAATCAAAGTTAACATAATCAGTGATGAGGCAAATGACATCAAGAGCCTCCAGATGTGATGACCAGGGTGAATGGAATGTCACTTATGTACAGTGTGTCTATAAAGTCATGGTGCACTTTTGACCGGTCACAGGAAAGCAACAAAAGACAATAGAAATGTGAAATTGTCACCAAATAAAATGAAAACTCTCCCAGTTTCATACCTATTCAGTGCAGTTTGATGTGGGTTCCATTTGTTGCCCTACACACATCCAAACGATAGTAAAGTTCTTGCCACACACGGGTAAGGACATCTGTTGTAAAAGAGTGAATAATGTCTGTGATTCTCTGTTTTAAGTGATTAATATTGTTGATATATTCAATGTACACATGTTGCTTCATATAACCCCAAAAGTAAAAGTCTAAGGGCGTCAGATCCGGGGATCGTGGTGGCCATGGCTTGACAGAACCCCTGCTTATCCACCGCCGGGGGAATGTCCTATCCACAAACTCAGGAACAATGGTGGCGTAGTGTGGAGGAATGTCGTCCTATTGAAAGTTGACACCTTCTGAAAATTGTGGCACTGCATATAATTCCAACATATCAAAATAGGTGTTTGTAGTCACAGACTGCTCCATGAAAAAAAATGGGCCTATCACCTTATCATGCGTCAGGCCACACCACACGTTCACTTTAGGGGTGTTACGTTCGTACTCAACGTAGGCATGAGGATGTTCAGCAGCCCATAGTCGAACGTTATGGCGATGAACATGTCCACAGATATGGAAGGTCACCTCATCGCTAAACACAATCTTCTGCAAAAATCTTGCATCATTGTCAATCTCATGAAGCATATCGGTAGCAAACACGTATCGTGTGGGTCTATCCGCTGGTTTGATAGCGTGCAACAGCAGCAATTTATACCCCGTAAAACAGAGATGTTTCTTTAACACCTTATGAACTGTAGTCTTGCTTAGGTGTAATTGTCGAGCACACGCACGCACAGATGTTTTAGGGCTTCTTAGGTAGCTATCCCGTATAGCCTCTACAGACTTGTCACTGACTGATGGCCTACCAGAAAGGGGTTTCTCCACCAAACTGCTGGTTTCCTTCAACTGCTTATCCCACTGAGTAATGTTATTCCTATGTGGTGGTGCTTCATTATAAACGCGCAATATTCATGTTGCACTTTGGTCACGGATTTGAATTTAGCGAGCCACAGAACACACTGAACTTTCCTCTGTACCATCCACATCTCGACTGGCATGGCCGTGGGCTGCTCCGCTGTATACACGGTGTTAGGTCATCATCTCCACATGTGCACATGCTGCCACATCATCCTACAGAAACTGGGAACGTTTTCCTTTTATTTGGTGCATACTTCACGTTTCTATTGTCTTTTGTTGCTTTCCTGTTACCGGTCAAAATTGCACTATGACTTTACGGACACACTGTAGAATTCTCACGTTGTGTCCAAAATGTGTAATCTGAATCTAATTGTGATAAAACATGGGAGGAATATGGATTAAGGAACATTTCACAAAGTAACTGGCTGGGCTTTTCAAAAATGTCAAGGTCAAGAAAGGCAAAGAATCATTGAGGATTTGTTCCAGACTAAAGCACATTAAAGACACATAACAACTAAATGCAACGTGTGATCCAAAACTGGATTCTGAACCAGAAACAAAGGCTTGAATGTCAATTGTTCATTAGATAACAATATTGCATCAATGTTCAATTTCCTGATTTTGAGTTTTGTATTGTGTTTATGTAAGAGAATGTTCCTGTTCTTGGGTTTTTCTGGACTAAACATTTGGATTCATTGGTCCAATTGTAAGCAGTGGGTTTGCAGGAAAGCAAGAGAAGGTTCTTGGAAGTCAGGATTATTTTGGAAAATCTGGTGTTTATGGCTCGTATAGCCAATTTTATTCTGAGATCATATTCTGAGATCAATAGTCTAGTAAAGGTAGGTGGACAGAGAGGGAATGCTTTTATTGACTTCTGGAGATTTTTATCGTTCAGCAGAGGAAAAATGTTCTGTGGTTTAGTTCCCCTAACTTAGAGCTGCTCTCTTTTGTCTGTCTGGGGCTGTTATCTTTCAAGAGTGTTCTGACTTCCTTTCTATTATTGAAGCTTTACAATAAACTCCTGGTGTAGAACAAGGGATTCCTTGTCAGATGTGATACTGAGAACACAAACACAGCAGTGGCATCTCTTGAAAAATAAACTAGAGGACAAGAAAATGAGTCTCTGGAGTGTTACAGCTTTTGTTCTCTTGGGAACAAGGATAGGGAGCCCATTTTTTCCTCTCAAGTTGCCTGTTTTGTACAAGTACACAAGAAATATCAGGGGCCACAGTTGTCTGAACACAAGGGTGAATGTTGTAATAATCTGTCAGTATAACAAAGTGTCATTCACTACCTGGACCTTAGACCTCCGTGAAATCTTCTCTGGGTCAGAGTACACCGCGTGCTCTCCTGTGGACACCTGTGAAAGAGAGGCCTTCCGGAGGATGAGTGTGCACTGAAGAATGCCTGTCTGCTTGGATAAAGGTTCTGAAGCTGCAAATTATCAATGCTTAAGCACAAGTCTATTAACAGTTTGGGTGTCAGCCCTGGGGTAGCAGGTCTGTGTATGGGCTCTGAGTTTATTGCTACAATGGTCCATTAGAGCTGATCAATTGTTAATCTGGGTTCCACTGACCTCTTGGCAACCCCTTTCAGTGGGTAGTTTTTTATCAAAAAAGTTTCAGATGACCATCTGCTTACCATGAAATAATGCTGAGGAGGTCCCTATATTCTTAGCTCAGGAAGAGCAGAGGGAGCTGGGAGCCTTTTTTCTTTTAGAAAAAACATGCTTTTGTGAAATTTCCTAAACTGTGTAGCTTCAAGTTATATGGTCCTAGCACCCCTGCACCCAAAAGAGCAGAGAGGTGATGGATCTGGCTGGTCTTTTACTTTAGCGGAGTTTCCGTGCCATGGCACCATCCTGTGCTTGAGAAGTGAAGACTGATTTTCACTGGTTGGAACCATCAAAAATAACCACAATGAAGTTATGCCAACTTTACTGTCAGAATTTTACTTTTTGTTGTGCTCTCCAGAGGCTTAACTCTTTCCCCAGGGGTTTATGGCCTTGAAGTAGGCAGTCTCTTCAGTGAGGTCCTTAAATATGACATTACATTGTTAGTTTCTAGCAAAAACTGTATTGGGCAAAAGGCAAACGACAGCCTTTGAAGGGGAATCTTGTGTGAACAGTGTCCTCTGAGAGAAACAGACTGCCTGGTCCTCACAGGTTGGGACACTTTCTGTGGCTACTGGTGTCATCTCAGCTCTCTGGCTGGTCCCTCTCTGTGATGGCCTAGATGTATTCTAGAATGGCCTTCTCTGGGTTTTGTTCTTGATACCCTGGTAGCTCCATTAGGGCAATTTTCAGTTATAGTTGATGTAAACAGAGGTATTGTTAAAATGATATCTTCCTTTTTTTATTTATGTTTTGAATTAGCATAGGTTTTTAATGTAAAGCACATATGATTTTAATTAATGATTATGATTAATACATAATAAAAGATTAATGATTATTATAAAAACAGAGCATTAAAAAACTGTCTAAATTATCATGTGTGATTGTAGTGCTTTATTCTTATTGTTTTGATGACAAAACCTAACTAGGCCAGGGGCAGGGTGGTTGGGGTGTACCCTAGCCCTGATTATTCTATCTACTGATGACAAACTAGGTCTACATGTGTAGTATAACTCAGACTGACTATCCCCCTCTTACTTACTTTTTTTTTTTTATTTAGTTAAGTGAGAGGTGGGGAGGCAGAGAGACAGACTTCTTGCATGCACCCTTACTGGGATCCACCCGGCAAGTCCCCTATGGGATGATGCTTTATCTATCTGAGGCTGCTGCTCTGTTGCTCAGCAACTAAGCTATTTTAGCACCTAAGGTGAGGCCATGGAGCCATCCTTAGCACCTGCGGACAACTTGCTTAAACCATTTGAGTAATGGCTGCAGGAAGTGAAGAGAGAGTGAGAGAAGTGTGAGGAGGAGGTGTGGAGAAGCAGATGGTCTCTTCTCCTGTGTGCCCTGACGGGTAGATGAACCTGGGATTTCTACATGCTGGGCCAACCTGCCGGGGCCTCTTATTCTTTCTTTCTGGTTTTTTTTTTTTTTTTTTACCAACAATGAAGAAAAATACAGTTTTTTTGATAGTTTACTAAATACTTGCTTATGTCTTTGAACCACAAATATATTTATTTTGAAATCTGTCTCAAATAAATGCTAATTGCACAGAGCTGGTACATAGTAGAAAAAAAAATTGTGGTTTTGAATTGTGTATCCTGAAGAAGGCTTTTCCATTACAGTTTTCTATAATATATATATATATATATATATATATATATATATATATATATATATATATATATATATTGTAACTGATGGAAAAAAGGTGGGCCTGGTGACATTCAGAGGGATGACAAAAGTGTGAGAGTGGAAGGGCCCTGGGAGCTATAGTGTCCTGGTCATCAACAAGCTGTGGTCACCCATCTTGCCAGTGCAGGGGCCTGGTATCAGTTGGGGTGAGTGAAGGGTATGGAGTAAAAGGATGTGGAGGCCTCTGATGAGACTCTTGGAGGTGGGAGGGCCAATGACACTGGTGGGCCAGCTTCCTCGCTCTCCTCATTGCTGCCTGTTGCAGTGAGCAGTTTGAGGTGAAGGAGACCCGGAGCAGAGGAAGGGGAGGTTCAGGAGCCCGAGCATCTGCTTTAGAAGCCCTGACACCATGCACTGGGAGAAGAAAGCCTTTCCTGGAAGTGACTGGGAAGGGCAGTGCAGAAGCACACAGCGGGGCTGAGCCTGCTTCCCCTGATAAGTGTTTCCCTGCTGTAGAGTGAGCTATGCCCTGGGGAGAGACTGTTGTGAGCTGGAGCAGAGGCTGGGCAGGGAGGAGTGCTCCTCAGTGGAGGAAACGACTTCTCCTATGTTCCCATCCAGTCCTGAACCATCTTTGTTCTTTTTGACTGAGTGAGCTGTTGAACTCCTTGCTAAGGGAGGGAGGTGGAACATAGAAGACCTAGGCCCCAGAATTAGAAATGATGTTTTTATTATTATTATTATTTATTTATTTATTTATTTATTTTTACTTTCAATATTATTTTGTATTAGTTTCAGGTGTATAGCATAGAGTTTAGACCAGTGGTTCTTAACCTTTTTTGAGGTACTGAACCCACCAGTTTTATATGTGCATTCACCGAACCCTTCTTTAGTGATAAATAAAATATGATATTTTTTTCCAAATTCAAGACATAGATATATGTTTTTTTACTGGTGCACAAAATGAGCCATGCATGAACATCACCTTGCTCAAAGAACAAAACCAACAAAGTGCATGAACTCACAACAAATTACGGTATTACTTTATTCTGGCCTCCGCAGCAGAGGCTTCTCCGAACCCCTGAGACCGACTCATCGAATCCTTAGGGTTCGATAGAACCCAGGTTAAGAACCACTGGTTTAGACAATCATATACTTTACAAAGTGGTCCCCCTGATAATTCCTGTATCCACCTGGCACCAAACATAGTTATTAACTATGACTCCTATGTGGTGATTTTATGGAGATAGCTAATTGACTTTGTGCAGTAAACAAGAAACATAGGGGCCACCTGTATCGGAGAAATAAATTTAAAAAGAAGAAAATTTTCACTCTTTGCATTACAATCACTGTCTTATTTTCCAATCTAACTTATCAGAGCATGCCTATTGTTTTTCCTTTTTTTCTTTTTATCAGCTTGGCAGGGGGTTGCAGTTGCTCTTCTGTGTTTTAAGATCTTACAGTAGATGTTCTTAGTTAGGACTTGCCACTTATGATTTAATTCATAAGACTAATGTGTAAATAGTTTCTGAGGAAACTTTAAGTGTGAGCATTTTAAAATCAAAGTCATTTTTCAGTTGTTACACACATAGACATAAACACTATCACTTTTTCTCCTTTGGCTAGAACATTTTAACTTTTCATAACACTAATGTCATGACTTGAGGTTTGTATTAATTGCTTGTTTGGTGGTCACATGTTAAGGTCATGACACTGACTTCTGCTCATATGAGCGTCAGGGATGGGGCAGTGGCTGGAGCCTCAGCTGAATCCAACAGAGAAAGCTTTGGCCTCGTGGACTGAATGATTAGGTTTTAGTAGAAGTTCCATTCTCAGTTGGACCATCTACATGCTCAAAGATCTGTTGCTGTGGTCTCTTTGCTCATATGTAAAGTGACATACTTGTCATATCTAGATAATTTCTAGGATCTCTTCCATTTCATGTGCTGTAATTCATTTAACCAAGTGTTATCATTGACCTCCCAAGGTCAGCACTGTGCTGTGGATATGACCAGGACCTAGGCAGATGCTGTCTTTGTTTTCATGGAGCTCATCATCTAATGGGAGAAACAGATATTAAAGACTTGTTGACTTAGATAATTATTAAATCTTGATCATGGTAAATAACATAAAAGAGAAGCATAGGGTGTTATCACAGTGCTTGATAGGAGACCTTTCCTAGTCTGGGAGTTCAAGGGACCTTGGAGCAAATCCCCAAAGAGTGTGCCTTGACTGAGTGGAGAGTCTAAACTCACCCTTACCACAGTTAAAAGAAATCTCCTCAAACACAGGGAACCCATCATATCTTTATTTCTAGGTGACGTGAAAAATTAAAATTATTTAATTTAAATTTAATTAAAAATTAAAATTATTTTAATCTACTTTCTACATAATAATCTTGATCATCTCTCATGATACTTTAATTTTGCCTTTAATGATGCTTATTGCTTCCTATGTTAATTTTATTCATGTGTTTCTTTGTTGTTTAATGTAACTTTTATTTAGAACTCAGTACAAGTTAGGTCCTCTTTGAGGTTATGGGACTTCCACAAACTGAGAGGTGACCCTTTTCCTCCAGGGAAGTTCTAATCTACCTTTTTGTTTTTGCTTTAGTTTATTTTTAGGATATACCACAGACTCTTTTATTTAATATTTTTACAACACACAGTGGATGTAGTATATGGACAAAGAATCATGTCAAGTAACTATATGGATCGTACACTTGAATTCAGTCTTGCTCTAGAAGAGGGAGTTTGCAGACTATGGCAAATCCAGTTCACTACCTGATATTGTAAATGGAATTTTATTGGAATAATGCCATGCCCATTTATTTACATCTTGTTCCTTGCTGCTTTTGAGCTGCAATGGGAAAATTGAGTAGTTGTGACTAGAACCGTGTCATCTGCAAACCCTCAGGTATTTATGATCTGGATCTTTTATTTTCTTCTTTTGGAGCCAATCAACCATTTGGTGCTAATCTATTTTTAAAAAATATGTTACTTTAGTTGTTGCTTGAAGGATTACAATAAATATTTGCAACTTAAGTATATAGTATATCTAGACCTAATTTAGTGTGTGAAAAACCATTTCACCTGAAACAAGAACTTCACAGCAGTGTAATTCTACCCACTGCCATCCTTTGTGGTGTTGTCATATTTTTTACTTCTTTATATGCTATAAACATTATAGTAAAATGTAAATTTTATTTTGTTTTATTTTGCTTTAAATGGCCATATTATAAAAATTAAATAAAATAGTGATATATTTAACCACATATCATTTCTGGCACTCTTCATCCCTTTCTGTAGATTAGAATTTCCATCTGTTATCATTTTCTTCAGCCTGAAGAACCTCTTTCAGCATTTTTGCATTGTAGGTCCAGTAGCAGAAGCGTCTCTCAGCTTTTGTTTAACTAAAAATAGCTATATTTCACCTTCATTTCTGAAGGATAATTTTGCTGGATATAGAATTTTTACTTGGCAGTTAATTTTTTCTTTTAGCACTTTGATGATATAATTCCATTCTCTTCTGAGCTTTAATGCTTCTGATGAATTGTCAGCCATCATTCTTATCTTTGTTTCTCTGAATACAATGAGTCATTTTTCTCTGTTGCTTTTAAGATTTTTCTCCTTATCTTTGATTTCCAGTATACCATATACTATGATAAGTTAAGGATGTTCCTAGATGTGATTTTCTTTGTACTTGTTCTGGTTGGAATTTGCCTCTTGAATATTCTCACCATACTTGAAAAATATTTAATGATTATATCCTCAAAATTTTACCTGTCCCATTTTTTTGTTGCGACACCTTAGTTGTTCATTGATTGCTTTCTCATATGTGCCTTGACCGCGGGCCTTCAGCAGACCGAGTAGCCCCTTGCTTGAGCCAGTGACCTTGGGTCCAAGCTGGCAAGCTTTTGCTCAAGCCAGATGGGCCCGCGCTCAAGCTGGCAACCTTGGGGTCTCAAACCTGGGTTCTCCACATCCCAGTTCGACACTCTATCCACTACGCCACCGCCTGGTCAGGCTTGGTTTTTTCTTTTGAAATAACTTTTTAAATTTTATTCTTTTGCTTTTTCATATGCCTAGTAAATTTTTGTTGTATCAAGGACATTGTGATTATATCTGATTTTTATAAATTTCCTCATTGTAACTTAGTATCATTTCATCCAAGAAATAGGTATTCTAAAAATACCAATTTTATGGACTCCAATTAAATTTGTATTAAGAAACAGTTATGAAAGAGACAAAGAGGAAATAGTGATGAAGCATATGTAACAGGGCAGCCTCCAGTGATATGATCTTCTGCATCACTTAAGCTGGGAGTACATTGTCTTCTTTGTTCCAAAAGAACCACATGCCATTTTGTAGCTGAAAGAAAGAGAAAGATGATTTTTTAAAAATATTTTATTTATTGATTTTAGAGAGAGAAGGGGTATGAGGAGCAGGAAGTGTCAACTCGTAATTACTTCCCATATGTTCCTTGAACAGGCAAGTGCATGGTTTTGAAAGAGCAACGTCAGCATTCCAGGTTGATACTTTATCCACTGCACCATCATAGGTCAGGCTGAGAAAAATGAATTTTTAAAGTAGACTCTTGAAATGTAAACGTGGTTTCTCAAAAGTTTATAATTTTAAGAGATTAATTTTATTAGTATTATCTTCCTGTTATAAATCCAGATAAAAGTATTAATATTAACAAATTTAAGACAAAAGTGTCACTTCATGGTAATGATAATTGATTTGGTTTTCTTTGCATATTTATCTTACTTTATAGGTCAGAGGGAAATAATGACATTTTTTGTCCTTCCAATGTTATCTTTTATGTGCCTGTACATTTCCACATTTGCAACCCTCTTTTTTAAACAGGTGTTGAGTTTAAAAACTTTGGAATGTTTATCTCTAATGTCATAGATAATGAACAATCTAGTAAAACCCACATGTGTCTTCCTTATTGTCCTTGTCTTTCTTGTTACAGCATTGTTTTTCTATCATGACCATGTGTACCTTAATTTATAGGCAATACTGGTTATAGAATTCTGAATTATTGCTTTAGAAAGCACTTTCTTTCCCACCAAAAAAGTAATTTGTTCTTTTATGATTCTTTTAACTCTTGGATTTTCTCAGTTGGGCTCTCTCAGAGCTGAGAATATTTTTTTTAAATAAATATTTGTTTAAAACACATTTGTTTTAAATAATGTATTTCAAACACAATAAAAACCACAAATTCAAACTTTATTAAATGCTCCAATTAACAAATACTTTTAAAGTTCAGTTTTATTGTTTTCATATACAATGTGATTCTGGTGTTTCAGGCATCAGCCAGGTTGAAATGGGGCATTTTGGGACACCAGGCCTGTGTTTGCATATCTACATTCATTAGATAAACACTTAGTGTTCTGTTAATCATAATATTCAGAGTCCCATGGAACATTTCCAGAAACCTTAGTGTCTTTCATTAAGATGGCTGACTGCAGAGATCATTGGCAGACCCCAGAAATTGCATCAGGATCTTTCTGCTACAGAAATTTTGGCAGCAATGGAAATGCTCTTAGATTGCTGATTTTTCACTAAGCATCTTCTGATCTAGGGATTTGCCAGCAGCTATTGAATTCTTAAATTAAAGCTTGAATCTAGTGGCAATCCAGAAGTGCACAACTCAATAACAGATTTATTAATCACAATTTAAGCTTGTTATTAAAGTACATGTTATGAACACAGATTAATTAATCTGTAACTTTTCTGCTTTCAGGTTAGCTTGTGATACAGGCTTTCATAATATATACATAGCTCCACACACACACCTTTAATATGATAGTCCTAATTCTTCCACTTAAAAATTTTTTTTGTGACTAACAATTTTAGGACATTTTTTCTTTGTTGGATAATGAATACTAATAGATGATAGTAACCGTGGTAAGGGTAATAGGTAGCATTATAAAAAATGCATTAAGTATAGGCAGGGCCTTAAGTGCTTCACAGGCATGATTTCATTTATTCTTCTCCCCACAGTTCCCTGACACATAGACTGTTATTATCTCTGTTTTACACATGGAGAAACTGAAGATGGAGAGGCCACATGATGTTATATATCATGTTATATAGGGATATGCTCTGAAAATATTCAGAGTTAAGACAAAATTAGAGACAGCAAGGTGTCTTAGGGCAGAAGCCCTGAGTGGATGAGAGTCCAGGGGCCTCTCTGACCCATACTGGAAACAACAAAACAGCAGGATAAGATTCAGTAACAGATATGTTTAGGCTCTCAAAACAGAGATTAGGAGTCAGCATGTTCTGTGTCCTTTACTTTGCCCCCTGCTGTCTGCTTCCTTGGATTATTTGTATTGGCTAATAAATATCTGAGTAAGGCTGGGGATGGGGCTTGAGTCCTTTGGTCTGCTGACCAGGGCTGTTTTCTTCCCTTGGTCCCTTGGAGCATGTCATCTGGTCTCCAGGTAATTTGTTGTTGCTACGACAATGTTATTCAAGATTGGATGGAATGAATCAGAATTCACAACCAAGTTTATCTGGCTCCAAAGATCAATAAGTTATGTTGCCTCATGGATCTATAATTTACTTCACTGATCTTATTTTATACTGGACAAAATCTTATAAGAAAATAAATTTATGATGAAAGTTACTATAGGTTATACAAAAGGCCTATCAAATACTTCAAAATGAAATTTTCTCGAATCGTAAATTCTGACCCAGATATCTATGGAATTAAAAAAAAAATCTCAGTATAATACAATGATTTAGTAAAAATAATTAAACATCAGATTAATGATATTATTGGAAAAATATAAATAGTGGAGACACTCCCTCATTTGGCCATTGGATCTGTCCTCTATACACAGGAACACCAAATAGGTTTAATAATAAAACCTGAACTTCACGTGTGCCTTATTGAGCACTATCTATACAATCTGCCCAAGATTACACATGGATTAACCACCTCCAACTCTTTCCCTCACGCCTGTGCTCTTGTTTCCCTCCCTTTTGTTTATTGATCCCCCCAATATGATTTGTTCATTTTCTGTCTTCTCCAGCAAAACATAAATTCCACTAGAGTAGGCATATGACAACTAGTCAGATGTCCGCAAATATTTGTTAGAATTAATCGAACTGTATAATAGTGACATAGTACTAAAATCCTCAGCTGGCTGGTGACCAACAGCGTTGTGTACAGTTAGTAATTCCTGAAGTCGTCACCTGTTTATTTCAATTAGAAATAAGTACTTACACTTTACCAGAAGTGATTCAATTATTGCTGTAATAATCAAAGACCTTTTCATATGATAATGGCAGCTTTTTAGTGAAACAGTTGGTTTTTGTTGTTACTTGTAATAAATTCAAGAATTTTCTAATTTTTATCATCCAAATGATATGTTTCTACCCTTTAATATGTAGTTACATATTTACGAATATATGAATTAATTAAGAACAAGATAATTACATTTAATATCATATTAAACGAATAGTTGTCAAATTATTTTATTAAACAGATATGTGTTTATAGAGAAAACATCTTTAAAATTAGAAAGGAGAAAAATTAGCAGGGAAACAAACAAGTTGGAGTTCCCCTCTTGGGTAGGTTCCAGCCTACCTTCCCAGCTTCTGTAGTCAGCGCTGCAGATGTGGTGTGTCTGCAGCAGGGCAGCCTCTTACAGTACAAATATTAATATGGAGTGAGACTCAATCAGCCTCTAAGAATGAGAATTTGACAGGAAAAATGGGTGTGAGTTGAGGTCATATCTGAATCTTTGTATGTAACAGAAAGTGAACTTCTAACATTATCAACTCTTTAGAATATCTTAAAAGTCATGACTGTCAGCCTCTCATGGAAAATACCACTATTTACATTTCACTTGTTCATGGGAAAATAAAACAACATCAAAATAAACAAACAACCTTGGGAAAAACAAGTCTTTTCCCATGTTGGTAGCCATTAGCAGAAGGGGAAAAATGATTTTCTTTCTTGCAGTATTACATTAGTAGCCAGGTGATCAACATCTGAGTAACCTGGAAAAAGTCGTGTTTCCTTTCAGACCTCATGTTCCCTCAAACAAATGAGGGGATGGGGCTGGTTTGATTTTTCTTTCTCATCTAGAAATAAGTCTCTGAAGTTGTGATTTTTTTTACAGTAAAGGAGAGCAGTTGTTTTTTCATCTTGGGTACACTCATTCTTTTACAAAATTCAGCATCTTGTACAGACATAGCATTGTCTCAAAGGAATCATCTCTGAGAATAAAATTCTTTATTTCTTTTTCCCTCTAAATAGATATAAACTTTCTATTTTAATACTGAAAAAGGGAACTTCAAGGAAAGATGGGTTTATTGGATCATTCATAAACCTCCCCATCCCATAAATAATTTTATCCTTTTAGATTTAAAGGGATTTTTATGAATAATATAGAAGGACATGTGCGTGTGTGTGTGTGTGTATGTGACTTTAAGAACTTAACTGGAACTGAAATGACTTGTCTTACTTCACAACTCAGTTTGCTGTATAGTTAAATTCAGAACCAAATTAAACCTTTGCTTTGACTTATTTTGAAGTGATTATGTCATGCATATAAATGTATTCATTATTTATCTTTCTTCCTATAAGGTTCTAGGGGGCTGAGACCATATAGCCACAATGAAAAATCTTTTTTACGTGGAATTGGCTGAAATGTAGAAGTCGTTCTGATTAGAAGGAGCAAGAGCGGAGAGGGAGAAGAGGTGGACTTACAGCTTAGTAGTAATATTTTCTGAAACCCAGGTCATGGGAACAATGGGCCACAGACAGCTCTTGTCTGGTCATAATGGCCCTTTGATTACAAGGAAATAAAAGAGGATTCATTATGTCTGATTATTTTTGCTGATTAACATTCTGAATGAGATAGATATTAGCTGTTGAGAGCCTGTCTTCTGAAGGTAGAAAAACACAGATTTAAATACTGGCTCTTTTATTCTTAGTAGTGCTGAGACGAGGGGCAGATTTCTTACTTAGCCCATTGAAGTCTTGGGTTCTTCTTCGCATTATTAAAGTGATGCTGCTGTTCCTGTAAGGGAGTCAGTTTTCAAGGGGCTTGTTTATCGATATGAAGTATTTAGCATTCTTCCTGGTATAAAAGATGGTCCCAGTTTAGGGTAACCTATTATTGTGAGCATTATTTTGTCTAATACTCTCGCAACACAAAGAGGTTGATTACATGTATAGTTGCATATTTAGTCTCCACCTCCCTAGAGGACTGTGAGTTCTGTGAGGCAGGGACCACATCTGTTCTTCAGTGTTGTAATTGGGGCTTATGCACACAGCTGGCCCTCAATCAATATTTGAGGAAGGACCGAATGCCTGAAGGAAAAAAAAGAAGGATCCTCTCAAGAATTAGATATCCATTAGGAAGGATTTTAAAAGCATCATTTGCAAAGGATAAAAAAAAAAGAAATACGATGCGGCTAGCAGAATTGATAGTAACTTTACAGCAGAAAGGCTGCCCAGGCTCACAAACTGAGCTATTGCAAGCCTCTTGAGTACACTGTTGAGCCACAGGATTGGGTGTTTCTTGTCCAGACAGGGGCTGAACTCAAACCAACTTTGGCCACACCTGTCTTTCCCTGGTGTGTGTGTGACTCAGTGGGAGAGGGTCCTAGCTAGGTAGGCAGAGAGAACAGCAGACCTGAAGCAATTCCCCTTCGTACTCGTCAGCCAGTTTGGGAGCACGAGGCTAGCTAATTGTTCAGCTTGGTTTCCATGTTATTTTAAACAGGTTCTCCTCTGTACCAGAGGAGAAACACAAACAAGAGACTGCTGCTGGCACATAATTTTATATTCCTCTTCCACTTTCCTTAGCAGCTTTAAAGGAAATCTCTAGTAATTGCCTTAAGCATTCTGTCTTCATTATTAAATACCAGCCATTTATTATATTCTACACTTCTTTTTGGCTTTGTGTGCCAATTTTTTTTTTGGGGGGGGGATCTTCTGACCTAAAAGTGACATAGAACTGTAGGGCAGGTGGTTCTGGAGGCATGTCCTCCCATGTCAATTTCCAGAAACACCACTGTGCTCTCAGAAATGTCTTAACAAGAAGGATGTCTGGAGTCTGAGGTTTTATTTATTCAATGTTAAGAGACACCATTAACTATTAATGTAAAATCAGCAAAATTCTCTTTGGTTTGGTACCATCTCAGCTGTACTTTACAGATCTCAGATGCCCCAACCCCAATCGCAGATTTTGACCTTGAATCTCAGTCACATCCTGTCTCAGGTCATTATTTGAGAAGCATTACAGGATCTTGACTCAGCATTACAAGGTGTGCCTTAAACTTTACACGCTCAGGTGAGGTAGCATTTTGAGGGCTGTGACTATCGCATATAATTTTGGCACCAATGTGGTGGGGTAGGTACGTACTGTTATTGCCCTCACTTCGGTAAAGTTAAATAAATTACCGAAAGTCTCTTGGGAGGATGTGGCAAACCTGAGATCAGAAGTTAATCGGTTGTGATTCCATGAACAGTGCTTAAATATTACACATTCCAGAAAAGCAGCCTTTGTTTATGAATATTTCCTTTCCAGGTCTTTTTCTGACCTAGTATTGATGGATGATTGGAAGTTATAATGAATTTGAAAAGCAGACAGACTATGCCTGACCAGGCGGTGGTGCAGTGGGTAGAGTGTCGGACTGGGATGCAGAAGACCCAGGTTCGAGACCCTGAGCTCTCCAGCTTGAGCACGGACCCATCTGGCTTGAGCAAAAGCTCGCCAGCTTGGACCCAAGGTCGCTGGCTCCAGCAAGGGGTGGCTCGGTCTGCTGAAGGCCCGTGGTCAAGGCACATGTGAGAAAGCAATCAATGAACAACTAAGGTGTCGTAACGGCAACGAAAAACTAATGATTGATGCTTCTCACCTCTCTCTGTTCCCGTCTGTCTGTCCCTATCTATCCCTCTTTCTGACTCTCTCTCTGTCCCTGTAAAAAAAAAAAAAAAAAAAAAAAAAAAAAAAAGCAGACAATCAGCCTGACAGGTTGAGTCAGGTAGGTGTCATTTTTATTCTCTTGTGACAGCCTGCACCAGTCTCCTGCAGTGTGATGCTATCATTCCTGTACTTCCTGAAGTCACCCTTTACTTTCCACAGGATACGCTTCAGGCCGTGGGGCTCTGCTCTCAGATGAAGCAAGAGGCACCTTTGGCCACATGATCATGCAGTGAGTTTGGTGGTGGCATGTGGGAACTTCTGTTATCTGAAGCATTTATATCCCAAGGGCTTGGAATATTCATTAATTTATTGATTAATTTTTCGTTATTTTCTTGAATTTACCTGCAAAGGATATGACTCTAGAATATGTCCCCCAAGACTGGCAATAGCAGACAGGGAGCCAGCAGCTACTGGAGGTCCCTGACACAGAGTCACGTATGCCACGCTCTGTTTCCTTCCTCTGCCCCTCCCCCATTATCTTTTAACTCAATAGACTATAAGACAGGAACAAGGCTGAGCAGGTGACACCACTCTTGAGCATGGAGGGTTGGAGGGGTCTGTTGAGGTTCCAGTCATTGATGTACATTTTCCCAGCATGGCACAAGCCAGCTCTGGATTTGAAAAGTTCACGTGAACTCCATGGGAGAGCTGTTGTTGGTGCATTGCTTTTCTGGGAAAGGTGACTGCTTCCTGCTGTACGGTTATGGTGTTGAGATTTGGGAGACAGAGCACAGTGGAGATAAGGATTTAATGAATACATATGAGAAGAGGAGATTCAAACCACTGAGCAGCGTATTGCCCTGGACCCTTCCCATTTCAGGATGGTGAGATATTTAGGGGAGTACATTTCAGAGGATCATGGAAGAAAAGATGTTCAAGAAGCATTGGGGTTCCTGACCAGGCGGTGGCACAGTGGATAGAGCATCGGACTGGGATGAGGAAGACCCAGGTTCGAGACCCCGAGCTCGCCAGCTTGAGTGCGGGCTCATCTGGCTTGAGCAAAAGCTCGCCAGCTTGGACCCAAGGTCGCTGGCTCCAGCAAGGGGTTGCTCAGTCTGCTGAAGGCCTGCGGTCAAGGCACATGTGAGAAAGCCATCAATGAACAACTAAGGTGTTGTGACGGCAACAGAAAACTAATGACTGATGCTTCTCACCTCTCTCCGTTCCTGTCTGTCTGTCCCTATCTATCCCTCTCTCTGACTCTCTCTCTGTCTCTGTACAATGGGTTGAGAGATATGTCCTTATCCGTGCTCCTAACAGCAGGTGGTTGGTCCACCTCACTGGGAGTCTTAGGAATCTTCTCTTCTCAGCTTTGCCTATTGTCTTTGTTTTTATTTTTATTTTATTTAGACAATTAATTTTAATGGGGTCATATAGAACTATTAGAGTACATAGATTCAGAGAAAACATCTCCAGATCATTCTGACATTTGATTATGTTGTGTACCCATCACCCAAAGTCAAACTGTCCTCTGTCACCTTCAATCTGGTTTTCTTTATGCCCCTGCCCTTCCCCCCACCCCCCTCCCTTCCCTTCCCCACCCCCGATAACCACTACACTCTTGTCCATGTCCATGAGTCTCAATTTTGTGTCCCACCTATTTAGGGAATTATATTCAATATAATGTTATCAAGGTTCGTCCATGTTGTCGTAAATGATCCTGTGTCATCATTTCTTATGGCTGAGTAGTATTCCACAGTATATATGTACCACATCTTTATCCAGTCATCTATTGAAGGGCTTTTGGTTGTTTCCATGTCTTGGCCACTGTGAACAATGCTGCGATGGACATGGGGTGCATGTGTCTTTACATACTGATGTTTTTGAGTTTTTGGGGTATATACCCAGTAAAGGGGTTGCTGGGTCATATGGTAGTTCTATTTTTAGTTTTTTGAGGAACCACCATACTTTCTTCCATAATAGTTGTACTACTTTACATTCCCACCAACAGTGGATGAGGGTTCCTTTTTATCCACAGCCTCTCCAACACTTATTACCTGTCTTATTGATAATAGCTAATCGAACAGGTGTGAGGTGGTATCTCATTGTAGTTTTGACTCTTATTTCTCTAATAGCTACTGAAATGAGCATCTTTTCATATATCTGTTGGCCATTTGTATTTCTTCCTGGGAGAAGTGTCTGTTCATGTCCTCTTCCCATTTTTTATTGGATTTTTTGCTTGTTTGTTGTTGAGTTTTCTGAGTTTTTTGTATATTTTAGATACTAGGCCCTTCTCTGAGCTGTTGTTTGAAAATATCCATTGTCTTTGTTTTTATAATTCACTTATAGCTGTAAAAAGTACGATTAGTTCTGCCCTTGTGTCCATCATTCCACGTGGCAGAGAGGACATGCTTTAAATTTATTCTTTGCTTCTAATCACATGGTCTTAATGTCAGGGTTCACTGGCTAGTGAGAGAACGAGCCTTGGTTTTGTAAAGCAGTTAATGGAACCTGGTAATGATTCCTGTCAGAAGTCCCTGGGGTCGTGCTGGTCCCCGCGCATCCTCCCTCCTGGCGTTTCTCAGCATCTTGTGTTCAGACGGCGCACAAAAGCAGCACGTTGGAGTGTCTGTACTGCGGTTGTGTTAGTAACCTCTTCTGAGTTTGTACCCGTTTCTGGTGCTGGAGACTTCTGAAGGCAATGTTTTTAATTTTGAAATGTTGAAGAAAGTGTTTGTAATAAGGACTGGTATCTAGGATCGAGACAGAAGCCGTCCACTTCAGTCACAACAGTATCACAATAAAAGTCCTCCATCTCCAGCTACTGCACAGCAGCAGCAGAAGAATGGGCATGAGAGATGAACAGTCAGTTGATGGGGTGGAAGTTACACGGACAAAGGAAAGACACTCAATCTCACTGGTAATCAAGGAATACCATTTTTACCAATCAGTTAGCAAAATGATAGTGATGATACCGATACCCAATGTGGCAAGGCCTGGGAAAATGAGATGCCGGTGGTACAACCTCGCCGCAGGAACTGGGAAAACTGAGGCGCACAGACCCCATGGCCCGGCAGCTCCACATCTTGCCTCTGCTCACAGAAACACTATCATGTGTGTACCAGAAGGCAGCAGTGCTTCATTTGACAAAACTCTGCAGACTGTCTACATGTCTACCTGTGCGACAAAGGCCAGTTAGAGTGTGGCATCTCCGTGGAATGGGATTCTGGGTAGTAGTGACAGGAGGGAAACAGGTCTGCTTCCTACAGACAATGGCAACGACAGTGCCCAGAACATGTGTTGTTTGCAAACCCAAGGCAGGGGTTAGAATTATTTGTACAATGTGATATAATTGAGGTTAAAAAGAAAAATGGTCCTCCCAATATTATCCACATATCTCTGGTATTACAAAGGAAAGGGTCTGTTCATAGGCCTGGGATTATCCGGGTGGTCAAAGGAGAGTCGTTTTGGGGTCTGATTATTCTATTTTTATACAGAAGTTCTTTGGGATAATCAAAAGTGAATTTTTAAAGTTTTTTTTTTTTTAAAGAGAAAACTAATAATTAACTGGTGGGTAAATACCCATTGGAGTCTGCTACTTACCTTACAGTAGCTGCCGAGAGAAGCCAGAGAACAGAGCTACCATCTGCAGGGTGCTAATACTCACCCCTCTCCATTCTCTTGTTAGGACTCAGGGTCCCGCCTTCCTGAGAGGTTCTGACAGAGATCAGGTGAGATCGTGTGTGTCTGGCCTTCCTGCTTCCTCATCCCAGCACAGTGCCTGCCACGGAGCGGGCGCTGAATAAATACTTGTTGAATTGGTATTGAACTTGGCGTTCTTGCATGTGGACTGTTTTCATGTAACTGCTGAGAGATTATTGTCCTCTGCTTTGTAGTCAGAGGTGCCCCCAGCTGCAGATTCTCGAGGACCCGAGCACAAACCCCAGGTTTACATCAGCCTCTGCTCAGCCGTCCTGAGCAGGAGGTCCCTTGGCCTCTGTCTGTGAGGGAGGGCTTCCGGCGCTCCCAGGCTGACCTTTGCTCTGACCTGCCCGGGGCATCAGAGTGGGCGCTTCTTGGGCCTGCAGCCTGTGTGGCCATTGCCCTCACTTGGTTTAATGCTCTGCTTTTGCCATCTTGAAATTATTAATAGTTTTTGAACAAGACGCCCTGCATTTCCTTTTGTCTTGGGCCCTGAATTGATGTATCCATCATGGTTAGAAGGACTTAGGGGGCCCACCCTTGGCCAGGTGGTGAGGAGAGCTAATGAGAACCCAGAAGCAGCTTCTGACTTGTACATTCATGAAAATCAGACAGCTCTGATACTGAAGCAACATAAGGAGCCCTTTAGGACAGAGTGGACTTCCCTGTGGGAACAGAAGGCCATGGAATCTGTGGTTGTGCCCTGAGGGCAACGGCTGCTTCCTCCTGTTGTGCCTGAATGCAGATTAGAGGCCACTGCTCCTGATGGCCCCGCCTCTCTGAGGGAAGGCTTTACCGCAGAACTGCTAAAGATGGCCAGGAGGAGGCGCTCTTGCTCTAACATTTCCACCAGATCCTGAGCTGCACGTGGAAGCAGAACCGCTGGGGGGCTCTGTACCCTGGGTGATGGGGCAGGTAGCCAGGAGGCAGCTTCTCCTGCATCCCCATTGTCCAGAGCACGTGGACCCCCACAGCCCCCCCGCCACCTCTGCTTGCCATTATCATCCTCTCCACGCACCCCTGCATCATCCTCACGTGCCCTGCATCTCTGCCTCCCTTCCTCCTAGGCTGCTGTATTCGCAGCACTGGCCCTGGGGATGCAGGAGGAGATAGGAAATACCCACACTCATTTCTTCCCTTTTTGAAGCAGCTTGAGCTAATGAGGGAACATGGATTTAGAAGTCAGAAAGATCGAAATTGAATGCTAAGTATGGCCACTTAATAGGTGTGCAAGTTCTTGGGCAAGTTGTTTCACTCTGAGCACAGATGGAGGGCTATAGGAGAAAGGGATCTAACGCAAGTTGTTTCATTCTGAGCACAGATGGATGGAGGGCTATAGGAGAAAGGGATCTAATGCAGGTTGTTTCACTCTGAGCACAGATGGATGGAGGGCTATAGGAGAAAGGGATCTAACGCAAGTTGTTTCATTCTGAGCACAGATGGATGGAGGTCTATAGGAGAAAGGGATCTAATGCAGGTTGTTTCACTCTGAGCACAGATGGATGGAGGGCTATAGGAGAAAGGGATCTAATGCAGGTTGTTTCACTCTGAGCACAGATGGATGGAGGGCTATAGGAGAAAGGGATCTAATGCAGGTTGTTTCACTCTGAGCACAGATGGATGGAGGGCTATAGGAGAAAGGGATCTAATGCAGGTTGTTTCACTCTGAGCACAGATGGATGGAGGGCTATAGGAGAAAGGGATCTAATGCAGGTTGTTTCACTCTGAGCACAGATGGATGGAGGGCTATAGGAGAAAGGGATCTAATGCAGGTTGTTTCACTCTGAGCACAGATGGAAGGCTATAGGAGAAAGGGATCTAATGCATCAGGCTCAGAGTTGTTTTAGCACCTTCTCACTCTGCTTTCTCTTTTTCTGGAATTTTCCACTGGTATCCTGAAAGGCAGAAACCATGGGCCAAACCAAAAACACAAGGCTAGTGTGTTCCAAAAGGAGAATTTATTTTAAAAACGCCTCTATGGAAGTGGGCTGGGACCAGCAAAGGGTATCAGTCCCTAGGGAGGGATGGGGCAGGGGTTATATGGATTCATCAAAGGGCCTTGGGCAAAGGTGGCTGCAAGGTAACTTCTTTTGTTTGTGGTTTGGGAGCCCTTCCACAATTCCTTAAAATTGTCTGCACCCTAACCCAGTCATCCCTTATCAGAATCCAGCAACAAGGGAGGTCTGAGTCAGATTACTGAGTAGGCAAGTCCTTTCTCCATCAGGCCTGCATTGTTCTTAAGAAAGAGGGTGGCTGAGTAGCCATTTTATCTATCATATCCTGTCGTCTCCTCTTCCATCCCCAGCTCTGCCCTAGGAGCAGAAATGGCCAAGACGAAGTGGGTTTGGGTTTTCCTCAGAAATGTAGATAAATCAAGGCACATTATCATTTATAGGGAGTCCCAGTATTGCTGTGGTTTCCATAAACAGGTGAACAGGCTTTGAGAGTGAGCACTCAGGCCAGGCACTGAGGGTGGGGAAGGGGCCTGTCTCCAGCCCTTAACACAGCTCTGCCTTGTTAACCAGCAGAGAGCAAAGCATTCAGAAGACTTCAGTGAGTGATCTTGCTATCCTTCCCTGGCCCTAGATTGGTGATTGACACATTGGGCTCATTGATAGCCCAGGTTTCATCAGAGCAGTTCAAACCAACATATACATCTTGGAGATATCACCACCTCAGGGTGCATGGAAGGTTGGTTGGTTTAAATAAGAAATGAGATGTGCCTCCTGGTTAGACAGTTCAGTTTAAGACTACCGTATTCCCCCATGTATAAGTGTAAAGCCACATCACAGCTACCCGGTCCGTGCAGGTTCACATTTGATTTGGACAGACAGTAATGAAACAGTGGAGCCAAGAACTGGTGGGCCATTACATTTAATCCTAGCTCGCACCCGGCGGGCAAGAAATACACACAGTGGGAAAATAATTCCCTTTCTATTCAGGGCTCCCAAAGCCACTGACTCATTCAAGTTTCCAAGAATCAAAGGTTTCTACCTCACCAGCCTTATTCACCTCTGTTCCCCATCTCTTTCTCTCTGCACAAACTGGCTTCTCCTTCAGCACTCTGCCATCTTGGCTGCTTCTCCTCTGCAATGTTAATTTCAGAAACTGAGAGAGAAAGTCCCTGGTCTGTCTCATTTTATAGTGTAGAAATCAAAACCTTTAAGCCAATATACAAATAAGAAAGTCTCTTTGATACGAAGTCACTTATCTGAGGCATAATGGGATTCCTCATAAGAGTGCACCACCCCTATCATGCAACAGTCAAGAGTGTGGGGAAAAGCTTAGTTTTGAAAAGATCTTAGTATTAAAAGGATGGGAAAAGCTTAGTCTTAAAATGAAGCCGTAGGCTATGAGGACCCTGCCTACTTACAGCCTGTCCCCCGCACCCAATGCAAACTACAGTGTGTCCGTAAAGTCATGGTGCACTTTTGACTGGTCACAGGAAAGCAACAAAAGACGATAGAAATGTGAAATCTGCACCAAATAAAATGAAAACTCTCCCAGTTTCATACCTATTCAGTGCAGTTTGATGTGGGTTCCATTTGTTGCCCTACACACATCCAAACGATAGTGAAGTTCTTGCCACACACGAGTAAGGATGTCTGGTGTAACAGAGTGAATAACGTCTGTGATTCTCTGTTTTAAGTGATTAATGTCATTGATACGTTCAATGTACACATGTTGCTTCACATAACCCCAAAACTAAAAGTCCAAGGGTGTCAGATCTGGGGAAAGTAGTGGCCAAGGCTTGACAGAACCCCTGCCTATCCACCGCTGGAGGAATGTCCTATCCAGAAACTCACAAACAATGGTGGCGTAGTGTGGAGGAGCGTCGTCCTATATACACGGTGTTACGTCATCATCTGCGCATGCGCACATGCTGCCACATCATCTGACAGAAACTGGGAGGGTTTTCCTTTTATTTGGTGCAGATTTCACATTTCTATCGTCTTTTGTTGCTTTCCTGTGACCTGTCAAAAGTGCACCATGACTTTACAGATACACTGTATAAGCGAGCAAACATATACATCATATTTGCAAACTTATTTGACCCTCAATAAGACACACCTTAATTTGGGGGCCCAGAATTTGAATAAAAATGTATTACATAAAGTTATAGAACTCAAGTTTTATTCATCATAAAATTTATACAACTCCTCATCACTGTCAAAACTTTCATCCATTAGCTTGTCTTCATCTGTGTTTGATGATGAATCACTGTCTTCATATATTGCCTCATTCTCAGGTCCATCTATGGCTGTGATGGCGAAACTATGACACACGTGTCAGCACTGACACACATGGCTATTTTTGATGACACGCGGCCGCATGAGGCTGCATACTAGAGAAGTATGGGGCCGCATGCCGAGAAAGATGTTTCATCCTCAGCTCCTGCACGGCCAGGTACAGTAGCTGAGGATAAAACATTTGCTGTAGTGTAGACACTCTGTGCCGGAGGTCTGGAGGCCAAAACAACGGAACTCTGGCACAGAGCGTCTAGTTCTGGGACTTTCAGTTAGGACTTTCTCGAAGTGACACACCACCGAGTTATACTCTGTTTTTTGGCGAATTTTGACACACCAAGCTCAAAAGATTGCCATCACTGATCTATGGTATATGAGATGCCACACTTCTTAAATGACTTGACAATGATCTCAATCTTGATATTATCCCAGGATCTTTTCACGGTTTCCATTCACTTGTGCAAACTGGATCACTTTTAAATTGAATTTAGCACTGTACAAAAATCTTTTCTGAGCCATTTCTGTGTAGAACATGGCAAAACAAAACCTACCGTAATATACAGGTAACAAGTGCAAAACATTGAGTGCAGAAAAATAAGTGGAAAAAAGCGGGAAATGAAAGTAAGAAAAAAAATCTACAAGCACTGTATAAGATGCACACAGTTTATAGACCCCCAATTTTTTGAAACGGGGTGCATCTTATACATGGGGAATATGGTATAGCCCAGGTGTGTATCCTGGATAACTTTTCACAAGGACATCTACAATAGCTCTGGCTCTTAGTGGGCAAGAGAAGATGCCAGGGACACGTCTGTATCATGAACTTGCTAGTTGGCAGACACATGTTAATTTGTATTCTAAAGATATAGGGTGTTTTTGCAACATTTACTTCAGGCACCAAACTCATTTAAAATATACTTATTTTTTAAGAAAGTCGTAAGAGAGCAGTGATTTTTATAGCTCCATGTTATTTTGATTTTTTTCAGCTTTCCATCTTTGTTATAAACTGCACTTTATGTGTTTGTCATAATATTTGCCTTCCCACTCCTTTTAATGGGTTAGGATATTTTGGAATCAGTTACACATTGCTTTTGTTTTTCACATTAAATGTACCACCAAGGCTTTCCTTAAATATTTTGAATATGGAAAATAATTTTTTAGATGACATTAATTATGATGCACGTCCCTGCTGAGCTATTCTTCCCTGGTGATATTAATGATAGTGTTCCTGCATTCCCGACTGGCTCTGTCATTAGCCCATCATAAGTACCAGCCCCGATTTGAGTGCAGACGTGAAATCAGCTGAAGGGTGAAGTGGATGTACAGCAGCAGAAGGTAGTGCATCTATCTACTCCCCATGTTCCCTGAGAAACACCTGAAGTTGTCAGCTGTCACGTCTGAATGCCAAATAGTTCTGTTTGTGTAAAAGTGCATTCTTTGATATTTTGTCTACTTTATAAAATAATTTGTCACCACAGTTGGTGGTGATGTCTATTTGCACAGACTTATACTTTGATTTCTAACAATTCTGTGAAATCATAAAATCCATTTTTGATTCAAGGATATTATGCTTTGTACCTCCCTATTAATGTATCTGCCAGTTCTGCCTCTTTTTCTTCCTTTCCTCTTGGTTTTTTCCTTTTCTCTCTTTCCACCTTAATTTCTTAGCTTCCTCTCCTTACTCCCCTCTTTCCCTCCTTCCTTTCTGCCTTCTTTCCTCCCCTTTTTCCTTTCTTTCTTTATGTCCTTTTGTCCTCCTTATTTTTGCCTTTGGAGTGTGTTATCAGAGGTCAGTATGAGAGCACTTACTTACGTGCATGCTGTGCTCAGCCCAGGAGGAACTGGAAACGCTTTCTGGCTGGCCCTTTGGTCTTGCAGAGTGCCAGGAAGTCCTGCACTTGTAGATTTCAATACATATTTGTTGACTAGTAAAAATTTTCTTACAAAACTGACTTTTCAAAGTGTGAAACAGAGAATGGTTTTTAAATTGGCAAACATTTAGTACACATGCTCTTCCCTTGGGTCACCCATCCAGAAAGTAGCTGTTCATTTGGTTGTTTAAGATGCGCATTAAGATCCTCTTACATTCATGACGTTGTGCTAGGAATCGGTTTGGAATTAGGGATCCCAAAATCGTCATTTGTAAATCGAGAGGCTTTTAAAAGTACAGAAGAGGAGCTATTTATAATTGCTCTTGGACAACAGTTATAAAGCAGGATTACCTTGGGCAAATAGATTGGCAGATAAAATATAGGACACCCTAGTTAAGTTTGAAATTTAAATTTAGCTGTGTAAATTTTGTACTCCTGTTGGTCAAATAAGTTTGTAAATATGATATATATGTTTGCTTGCTTATAGTTTGCATTGGGTGTAGGGGATAGGCTGTAAGCTGGCAAAGTTATTATAGCCTAAGGCTTAGTTTTAAAACTAAGCTTTTGCCCACACCCTTGACTGTTGCATGATAGGGTGGTGCACTCTCATGAGGAATCCCATTTATGCCTCAGATAACTGACTTGTATCAGAGACTTCCTTATTTGTGTATTGGGTTAAAGGTTTTGATTCTTACACTATAAAATGGGGACAGACTGGGGGCTCACTCTCTCGGTTCCTCCTATCACCATTGCAGGGGCCTCCCTGATCCCTTGCCCTCCATGGGAAAAAGCAAGTTTTCTGCTTTTCCTTTGGCTTCTCTTGTGGCTTGCCTGTCTTGGTGAGACACCAATAAACAGAATGGCCCACCATCCTCCTACTCCACCATTTTATTACCATCTATCTGAATCAAATATGAACCTGCATGGGCCAGGCGGCTGTGATGGTGGCCGTGGCTACTGGCTTTACATTTGGTGAAGTCTGTGGCAGGATTCGATACAGATTGGTATGGAGCCACCACCACCTTTGAGTGGTGGAGTAGAGGACTGGCTGCTGTTATGGTTCCCCATGGCTGTCCTTTTGAGAGCCGTAGGCTGGCTGACTTTTACAGTTATGCGTGAGGAAACCGAGAGCTCTGTGAAAGAGGTTGCCCGGGACCTGCAAACCGAGCAGTGGAAGGAGCTGGAGCAAACGCAGGAGAAAGAGATGCCGACCCTGGAGCTGAAGCAAGCACCGGAGAAGGCCAACCAGGTTCATGAGATTCACTTGGAAATGAAGCAGCTGCTGTAGAAGGAATCACAAGTTCATGAGTTGCAGATTTCCCTGGACATAGTGGAGAGCCAGCAGCGGCAGGAGGCTGGGGATGAGGCCAGGGCTGAGGCCAGGCCCGGGGCTGCAAGGTCAGCAGCAGGAGCTAATGTTTTCAGTTCCTCTTTGAAAGAAGAAGAGAATCGGGCTGGAGTTGCAATCCGCAGTCTCCAGAAGGTGAGAGCCCAGCAGCAAGAGCACCTACTATGCCCCTGGTAGGTCTGTGATTTTGGGACATAGGGGTAGATGCCACCATGCTCTCCAGAGCAGAGATGGAAATGCTGACTGCCATTGCCATGTGCTCCTCTTTGGGACAGTGTAATACCTGCCAGGACAGCAGGGATGAGAGGGGTGGCTGAGGTCCCATGTGTGTGGACTAATTCCTGGACTATGACCGGAGTGAGCACTGGCTCCTTTGTTAGATGGACTTACGTATTTTGGACAATATGAAATACCCTGATGGGAATGGGAAGTGGCTTTGCTGGAGGCCCTTCCCCTGTCCCAGGGAGCTTTTCCCATGGCTGGAAAGAAGTCAGAGGACATTTTGCACTTTTGGCAAAGTGCTCAGAGACTGGTAAAGTGTGTCTTTGTAATTGTTGAAATTGTATGATTTGTCATGTTGTAATTTGTTTAATGTGCTTAATTTCCTTGTACAGGAATACCTGTGCTTTAGATTGTGAGTGAAGTGAGCAAAAGGGGTGGAATGTTGCTCAAATAAGTTTGTAAATATGATATATATGTTTGCTCGCTTATAGTTTGCATTGGGTAAGGGGGACCGGCTTTAAGCTGGCAAAGTTATTATAGCCTAAGGCTTAATTTTAAAACTAAGCTTTTGCCCACACCCTTGACTGTTGCATGATAGGGGGTGGTGCACTCTCATGAGGAATCCCATTTATGCCTCAGATAAGTGGCTTTGTATCAGAGACTTCCTTGTTCATATATTGGATTAAAGGTTTTGATTCCTACATTATAAAATGGGGCAGAGAAGCTCATGCTGTAGGAGAGCAGAGAAAGGCCACATGGAGGAGAGGAGAAGCAGCCAAGATGGTGGAGTGCTGAAGGAGAGGCCAGTTAGTGCAGAATTTGTGCAGAGAGAAGGAGATGGGGAACAGACATGAATAAGGCTGGTGAACTAGAAACTTTGATTTTAGGAAACTCGGTTAAGTCAGTGGCTTTGGGAGCCCTGTATGGAAAGGGAAGTGATTTCCCACTGTGTGCATATCTTGCCTGCCAGGTACAAGCTAGGATTAAAGGTAATGGCCCACCAGTTCTTGGCTTCATTGTTTCATTACTGTCTGTCCGAATCAAATGCGAACCTGCACGGGCCAGGCGACTGTGATGGTGGCCGTGGCTGCTGGCTTTACAACTCCTGTATTTTTATTTGCTGTCCTGGCAACTCTATCTGCAGTCATAAACACATGAGACATGCTCTGCTTTAGCCTGTAGTTTATAGTCTAGTGAGCATAACTTCAGATTATTGACCTCGGGCATTACACTGATTACTTAGCATGTCACAACAACTCTAAGATGTGGGTGGTGCTTTCCCACTTCCCAGGGGAGAAGTAACAGGTCAATAATATCCCCAGGGCCAGACAGCTAGGACCCGCAGAGTGGGATAGGGAATGCAGTGGAGAGTCAGGACTAAGACTCTGATCCTGCTCCCTGTGAAGGCTTTCCCTTACCCACCAGATCCTCCTGCTTTCTGCCCAGCATGTGACAGCAGTGAGCTCCTTTTGTAGCTTTTTAAAGAGATCCTGCAAGAAAAGTAAAGAGTCTCCACTGCTGCGTTTTCCAGGCAGCAGGAGGCAACCAGCTGTTTTCACTGTATCAAACCCAAAACATGTCACGCAGAAAAAATGTCAAGTCATTTTGAAAAATGTCTGAAGCATAATGTGCTTGACAGGGGTGAAATAGCATTGGCCGTAGTCACGTAATTACTACCTCAGTGTTTGTTTACTGTACAGGCCTTTCTTCTTCACTTGAATTAAATCAATCTGGGCCACAGTGCAGCTTTATACACAACCCAGGTCTCAGCGCTAACAACAGTTAGATTTTCTCAGGTTCTTCATATGCATGATCCTTGCCAGTTTGACTAAGCAACTTAACAGTTTCTTCCATGTTCTTATCTTCAGACTAAACTCAGACAGACTTATTGAATTAAAGTAAATGGAGGTCACCTATTTTCCCCTCGCAAACGAAAAATGTTAAGATAGGGTGAGGCACTGAGGTCCGAGATCTGATTTGAATTTAAGCAGCAGCCAGACACCATAACATTGTCATCCACTAGATGTCGCTGATGATTCACACCAGTGCAACTGCAAGCCCACTTCAAGTCCGGAAAAATGTCAAGCCACAGTTAAAAATCTGAAACTTCCAAGTTTCTTCTTCCTCTTTCTTCTTTCCTCTTTCCTCTTTTTTTTCTTCTTATTTCTTATATTTTACTTTTTAATATCTTCTCTGTGTTCACCCAAATGGGCCTTCTTCCTCCTTTCAGTGATCTCTTTCTACCTTACTAAATTTGGCAAAAAAGAAGTTGAGGAGGATAAGAGAAGCTGTCATATATAAACCATCTTGCTCTTTATGTATGTTGGTTTTTTGATTCTTTTGTGAAACTCGTCAGACTCCATTTCCTTGATGAATTTGGTTGGTGTGTATTAACATAACTTATCTAGTTACTGTGGATTTCCTATATCCAGTAAAGTTGGTTTTCTTGTTACAGGTCTATGTTTGATTTACTTTGAGAAGGAAGAACATCTTTAGTAGCATGGGGCTTGCCCCTGATAATAGGAGCGGTTGGATGCCTGTCGTAGTCCGAGGAGAGTGAATCCTCGGTCAGCCGTTCTGGTGGAGAAGCTAACGCTGGAGGGGATGCGCCTGGAGGAAGCTGGGAGGACTGGACATGGAAGTTGTAATGCACAGAGTGCGTTCTGGGCCGGGCAGCATTCACAAGAGCAGTAAGACTGGCAGCTGCTATAGATTTCCACTCCTAATGAGCTACATTTTTTCCCTCAGAGCATGGCTAATATGGGATGGGATCCTCAAATTTAAAAGAAGGAATGTTTAAAGGGAGTAAGGTTGGCTTTAATCAACCAAAAAAAAAAAATTATAAAACTAATTTTTAGAAAAGCTTGAGACCCATGGAAAGTTCTCTTGTAAGTATTATAATGGCAAGCAGTTTTTCCTTTCTTTCTTTTTTTTTTTTTTTTTAAGAGAAGTCTCCTACTTTTTAAACAGCAAACCATCCGGGTGGATGGAAGTGTTAGAGTCTGCATTCGATTGGGAATTTGGTCTAGATCCTGTCTTCACAGGAGAGCCCTGGTATTGTAGTGCCTTCTGTAAGCGTGGGCTTAATGCTTCTCAGCTGTGGTTGAAATTTCAGTAAGAGTCGGATGGGACTAATAGATTTCCTGGGGGTTAAATGTGGTGGACAAATGTATGGTGAGTGGCACTTCGCCAAACTCTACTGCTCAACTCCCATGCCTACCTTGGTATCTAGCAATGTGAAGCCCCTAAAATGTAAAGTACTTGTTTTTTGCCAGGGATTTTTCTTGGATAGTAGAATGAAGTATTTGCTTGAGTTATTTTTTAAATAGTCTTCTATGGATTTCATTATATCATCAAAAATGTAACATCTATGAAATAATCATGTAATCATAAGAGGGTTAGATTTCCCATTCATTGGAAGAAAAAGACCCAAATTCCCTGATTATAATCTGACATTCTGTTTAAAATTTTAGGGAATGAATATCCTAAGAACATCTACTTGACTGCACTGTGGATAGAGATCGGGGAAAAAGAAGCCACAATGCAGTATCAAAACACAAAACACTTCCTGAGTTTCCCTGCAGTATGAATTAATCATATTTGATACTAATTATGTTCTTGCTACACAACAACTTCCTGTATAAATTGTGGGAAAATGTGAAAACATTTTCAAGCTCCACACAAGTTTTACAGTGAGCTTGTGTATGTGGATTTGTTAATTTGCTTGGTATCTCTTTCAATATTATTTTCTGCAGATTTACCAAGGTGTAGTGTTGCTAATTTTCCACTTTTCGGAAAAATTACTGTTATTTTCTCTCTCCTTAGTTGAAGTGTTTAAAGAATTGGGGTTGAGTAAATTATGCATCTTTAAAGAGTTGTTCCACTGGTGCAGAATTATTTGTGCATAGTTATATAGAGTCTGTGAATTGTTTGACTTTTGTCATTTATAACTCTTTGTCTCCAGAGCCAACATTTGGCATCCACACCACTCAGTAATCATTTTTTTATATCTTTGGTTAAAATTCCTCTTCCAAGTCAACATACTCAGAAGTTAGCTTAATCCTAGTCATGGTTTGGGTCTCAGGTGTCCTGGGTTTCTCAGATATATCCAGGGTCTACCCTGTAGTAAGTTCTAAAACCAGCTGGACCCTTGAATTTCCTCCAGACCTGTAATGACTCCAGCAAGACCAGCACTTTTGGATTAGAGTGAATGATCTAAATCTGTGAAGACACTGTCAGTAGAGGGTTTCTCTACATTTATTTTATTATTGTGAAAATTTGTTTGAAAAATAAATCTTTTATTATTATTGTTATTATTATTATTATTATTTTAATTTTAGTGAGAGGAGGGGAGGCAGAGACAGACTCCCGCATGTGCCCTGACCGGGATCCACCTGGCAAGCTCACTAGGGGGTAATGCTCTGCTCATCTGTGGCCCTTGCTCCATTGCAACTGGAGCCATTTTTTTTTTTTTTTTTTTTTAGTGCCTGAGGTGGAGGCCAGGGAGCCTTCCTCAGTGCCCAGGCCCAATTCACTGTAATTGAGCCATGGGTGCAGGAGAGGAGGAGAACAGAAAGAGAGAGTAGTGAGAGGAAGGGGTAGAGAAGCAGATGGGCACTTTTCCTGTGTGCCCTGGTCTGGAATTGAATCCAGGACATCTACATGCCCGGCTGACACTCTACCGCTGAGCCAACGAACCACGGTGAGAAATAATTCTTTCATGTAATAATATCACGCACAGGCACGCACGCGTGCACGTGCACACACATTCATACACTTAAAGTAAACCTAACCTTGTAGATTATCAAAATATGTTCTTATAAAATGTATTGAAAAAGTTGGTTCTTCAAACCTAATGTCCTTCCATAGGGGACTCCTCAGATAAATTAGAGCCATAAAAACAACAATGGGGTCTATGTTAACTAATATAGAAGATGGCCATGCTGCATTTTCAGGCAACACAAAATAAAATGGAAACCACCAAATTTCCTTTCCTGTTGTGGTCCCCATTTTATATGTGTATGTTCTTAGATGTACAGCTAAAAGACTATCACCAGAATAGTAGAATTATGGATATTTAATGTTTTTTTATCCTTCACTGCCTTCTAATTTTTATAATGAAGTTATATTTTATTATCCAAAAATAAATAAGGAAGCTCTTTGTTTGTGGGGGTAAACATTGTTCATATTTGTTTTCGATCTCTCAGTTCGGTTGGGGTTTCCATATGCTGCTATTGAAATATAACTAAAGCAAAATAAATGCAGATGCATTTCTGTAACCAAGTGAATTCTAGAATGCATCATTCTCTAAAATATTATAATTCACTTTAAAGAAGGAAGAAGTGAAACATGCTCTTTCCTAACTATCGGTGAGTTTTCCCCTGAAAACAAAAGCCGTGATATCCCTTTCCCAAAGTGCTCAGTGCCAGGGGACCCATTTCTTCCCACCAGGCTTGGTTAAGATTCCGTTAAGGTTTTATCGGAACATTACAAATGCATTAGGAATGTGAGGCTTTCAGCATACGCATAGTGCTGCTGCTGTTTATTATGGATTTTTTTTCTAAATTACTTCAGGCATTAATTTTAAGAAAGCCTGTCTGGAATCAATTTATTTTAATTAAAATATAAAATGAGAATGGAGTAAAGGTTGACATTTTGGTAAGTTCCCCTAACATGTTGTCTGCATTGTATCTTCTGATTTCCAATTGCAGATGAAGACCAAGGATTATGGGGTCTTGCTTGATGTCATAGCCTTTTTCACCATGCCTTTTGCTTGAGCCAAAATAATGAAGTGGTAGAATATGTTTTATAAAAAAAAAATCGAAAGGTTTTAATTTGGGTGAGTTAACACATTTTAATCAGAATATTATGAGCTGATGTTTTGATTTGAAGCAAAAATTGAATGCGAATCCACTTGTGAAATGGATGATAAAATGATACTGTGTTGAACTTAATTTGTCATATAAAGCTAGGAAGGAGAGAATCAAATATAACTCATGGCAAAGTGACTATTGCTGATCAAAGTTGTAAGTAGCTGAATATTTATGTCCTTGTTCAATGTCTGTCTTTCTTTTCAGTTGTAAGTTCTATGAGAATGGAACAGTATCTGTTATTCTCTTTATTCTTGTAACCCCGGGTACTCGCCAGTGCCTGCAATGTAGTAGATGCTTAATAAATAAATACCAACTAAATGAATATGTTCTGGAAATGTTAGACTTGTCATGTTCTGAAATGTCTGCCAAGAGTTAATTTTCCTTTGACTAAATATTGTTAAGCTTTCATAAAATTAAAATTTGAATTATAAAAAGTAATGTCTGAATACATTTTCCTTAAGAAACATTAGAACATTACTGATACATCCAGTTACAGCAGAGATGGAATAGTCTCATTACACCCAGTCCTCCCCCTTACAACTAAAAAGGTCTAGACGACATCACATAAAAAATGAGCATAGGAAGACCGTGAAAGGTAGAAGGAAGAAGATGGACTACCTAAGGACCTTCAGACATGAGGCACCACATGGTTGTGGGTCCCCTGGGTTTCCTTATGACTTCTCATACATCATGAACAGAGCACTCCAGAAGCCTCCCACCTGGACTGCTAACAAGCACAGACGGCAAGAAAAAGCCTGTTCCCTCTAGACAGAGGCCTGGGAAAAGAACGGCCTCTCAGCAGAAACCTTTTTGGCAATATTCACTTTACACCAGCCAAATACCAATGGACAAATATCATCCTCCACCCCCTATGTTCTCAGCAGGACCAAGCAGAGTGTAGATCTCCTACCCCATGTTCCCCACTAGCAGAATCAAGCAGCTGTGCTTTAGTCCTCACATCCACTGGTGACGGCTGAATGAGAAACGAGCTGATATCCCATCCCTGCCTGCTGAAGCAGGCACAGAGTGTCAGCACCTCCTGCTGGGTGGTGTTTGTGTGGCTGCTTGGTAGACACAGCAGTGTTCCTGTTACCCTTCCTAGGCTCTGTCAGTGGACGTCCAGGGTGTCCAGCCTTAGCAAGACTAAATGAGACTAATTGGGGGTTCATTAGCATTCTCCTATCTTTCACCCCACTGGGACATTTAACCAACACACTTCACAACCAAGCAGCAGCCATGAGACTGGATGAGATGGTATAAAGCAGACTGAGTTGGTACTTTGGTTTTGGCCCACCCCATCCCCACCAGTACCAGTGGGGCACGGCAGCATCAGTGACACTGATCAAGGTGGTGTGAGATGAGGCTCTCTGTACTGCAGTGTCCCCAGCCTCATGTGAGTGAGACCCAGTATGGAGCTGAACCTTCACCGCCACCTGGCATCAGTGAAGTGGAGTGAGATGGTGGAAGGCAGGCTAGGTGGCACTCTGCTCCCTTTTCCTTTGGGGTTAGCAGTACCCCATGGGGCGCTGGGCTTCTGTGTCTATTCTGTAACAACAAAGTAGCGTGTCACCTTTCTCTTCCCCCACTCCTACAGTGGCAGTGGAGTCTAACAGAGAGTTAAGCTTAAAAGTCTTTTCAGAGTCAACAAAGTATTGTGAGTTGGAACCCCCTTTCACCAGGAAGATGTCAGCAGGGCCGAAGGGTGAACTGAACTGCCACGCCACTTGAATGCAATAAAGCAATATGACTCAGAGCACCACTTTTGCTGAAATACTGTTGATAGGTCCCATTGAGAAGCTATATACATGGTCATACAGACTCCTCAAGAGGAAAGGCTGCTAAATGGCAGAGCGAATAGGATCCACAGCCCCATGATATTCAAAATTTTCAGGAAACAATCGAAAATCAGAACCAAGAAAAATCACAACTTGAATGAGAAAAGACAATCAACACAAATCAAGAATGAATTGGTTGCTGGAATTATCTTACAAGGATTTTAAAGAGGCCATCATAAAAATACTTGAACAAAGCTATTATGATTTTTTCTGAAAAGAAAATAGAAAAATTAGAAGTTATTAAAAAAAGAAATGAATGGAAGTTATAGAATTGAAAAATACTATCATCTGCTCTCACTCTCCTCACCTCCTGCAGAAAACTTGCTGGATGGGCTCAGTAGTTGAGTGGAGATGACAGAAGATAGAATCAGTGAACTTGAGGACAGCTCAAAAGAAATTACCCTAGGGTTTACCCAGGTTGAAAAATCAGAGAAATAGATTGGACAGAGGGTTGGGGGGAACGTAGGCAGGATAGGGGAGGTTCTATGGGACAATAAAAAATACAGGTATTGATCAACTTATGACCTATGCAACTTACGACCATTCGACTTTACGACCACAGTCGCTAGCCATGACTGCTCCGCGTCTGGCGCAGTTTTTATATGCACCTGTATTTTGTAATTTTGTATGTTTTGCAAATATTAAACCAGTTGTACTGGTAATGCAGTGTTTTACTTAAACCTGACGAATGTAAAAATAAGAAAAATGGTGTAGAGATTATACAAATGGCATAAAATGAACAAAGAAAATTATGATATATAACAATAATGGAAGAAAACTATGATAAAATATGACTTAAAGATTTTTATAACATCATTTCACAGTACTGTACATATAGCCTACTCAACTTACGACCAAATCATGTTATGACCAGTCTGTCGGAACCAATCGTGGTCGTAAGTCAAGCACGAGCTGTAAAAAGAACTAACATGTATATCATCAGAGACTGAGGAGAGAAGACTGAAATACTACTCAAAGAAATAATGGCTGAAAGCTTCATCAGTTTGGTGAAAGACATAAACCTGCAGATACAAGAAGCTGAAGCTGAGTAAACTCCAAATAAGTTAACCCAAAGAAATTCATATGAAGACACATCAGAATTAAACTTCTGAAAACTAAAGCAAAAAAAAAAATTCACTTATTTACAGGACAACACCTATTTTAATTACTGCAGATCTACAACCTGAAACCACAGAGGCCAGAAGAAGCAATGTATTTACTTTTTCAGTACAGAAGGAAAAGAACTCTCAATTGCAGTAAGAATATCCTTCAGGAATAAAGGGAAATAAAGAAGTTTTCATATTAAAGAATACTATGAGAATTTGTTGCTATTATATCTACCTTTAAATAATAGCTAAAGGAGTGTTGGCTTATGATGGTGTTACATAAATGCTTCCATATTCTACAAGGCATTTGGCAATTTGCTTTTTTATTCACTATGTTTTATTACAATTCTTCATAACCACTATGTTGGATATGAATGCACCACTTTATTTTTCTGTTCCTTTACTGAGATGTTTTTCGAGACATTTTTCCAGTTTAGCTACTATAAGCAATTCATAATGGACATGCTTGTTGGCAGCCCCTGGAGTATATGTGTGTGTGTTTGTTTTTGAATTTTTCTAATTGAGATAAAACCCCTTGGGTATATTTCCCTGTATTGTTTTCTTGGCTCATTCTGGCCTACATGCCAAGTCAGATTCTCGCGGATCCCACTTAGCAGGAGAAAGCTCTCCTGGAAATGCAAGTGCTGTGAGAATTAGAAGATGTGCTCCTGCATTATGGTAGGTCGTCTGGCAAGGAGTTTAGACAGATGTTGGTCACTCCTTCCAGACCACAAGTGTGTTAAAAAAAACCTGTGGGTAAACTTTTCTTTTAGTTTAAAAAACTGAATTTTTTTCTAAAAAGAAAAAAGAAATATTTTCATTTTAGCCAAGGATAAATGATTGCCTACTGTTCCATTTCCTTAAGGATTTTGGGGACCACAAGGAAAGTTGCTCCTTTCTTTGTTTTTCTGATTTCTTATAGTGTGGATGGACATGAACCTTTGCATCAGTCAAGATGGTTAAACATAGCTAGTTAGGGAGCCAAGAGAATGGTGGCCAGAGGTGCCAACACTGCACTCAGGTAGCACGGGAGACAGATGTTCTGTGGCTGAGAGCATTTGCTGGCTGGTACACCATCACTCATTGGTCAGGACTAGAATGTATGGATGCTGGACAGCTCATTGGTGGGGCGAGGAGAGGATGCATAGATGTATATACAGTATATGTATGAGTTCTGTAGGGGCTGTATTAAGGAAAATATTAAAGACAGAATAAATTAGTGATGATTGAATAGCTAACTGAAGTTTCTCTGAACACAAGAAAGTCTCTGTTACCTCCATGGGCAGGGGGAGAAGGGAGCAAAATCACTCCTTTATTACTATCATGTTCTTTGCATGAGGAAAATCTGCTGGTTACTCAGTCAATCATTTTTCTTACCTTCCTTGTGGCTTACTTCCTAAATAAGATGGTAAAATAATTTGGGAACTGACATGGAGATGGTTTAGTTAGCAGTTGTGTTTCATGCTATGCCTTAGGAAGGGTGATTTACCTTTGTCAGCCACCAAATAAGGGACATCTGAAGACTTTTGCAAATAATTTTCAGTTATGGAAACCTTTCTAAACAATGTTGCTTTGGGAAGTCAGGATGACCTCTTGCTGCAGATTTTCAGAGCAACTCCCTGGGAGAAGGAAAAGCTCAGAGAAATCAAAGGATAATTAATGCATATTTCTTTGTTTAAAGGAAAGACTGAATTGAAATATTATTAAAAACATTTAAGGTGACCTGTGCTTTGTATCAAGGGCATTTAGATGGCTAAATTATGATAAAGGAGTATTGTATTTGTCAGCTATTATCATTCTAAATTTGCATAAAAGTAATCATAATAGTGGGAGACATTAATTGCATTAATTATCTATTAAAGGGGTAATTTAACAATCATTAAGAGAGGCACTAATAGATTGGTGATCATCTTTATAAATGATGTGCTTGATCTAAGCTTTATGTAACACCAAAAAGATTAATCTGCCATTTTTACCTTAGTGAAATATACCATTTTGTTTTAGTTTTCTGGTAGCTTCTGTTAAGAATTAAATATTCGAAGGAATGGATAAACGTACTTATTGTGTCTGTTCTATAATTTTGCATAATATACATGGGAACACCGGTACCAAGTTCTTGACCAGGTATAGACTGGTTACACTGGCTGGCTGGATCCATATTTTCATTTGCCATGGGTGAGAAACCTAGCTATTGTCTCAAGTCCAACAGTTATGAAAGCAGCCTCATCATTCTTCCCGGTGCTTCCCATCCATTGATCCTATGACAGTGGAGATGCCCATCTTTCCTCTTCTGGACATCATATTGAGGAGCCTGGATTCAGCCCATCTTGTGTCTTACTTTGAAATATCTTTGGCTCCACTAGGGTTAGTGTGCTTGCAGATAGAAGAAACCCACTCAAGCTAACCTACATAAAGGAGACTATTTTTTAAAATCAGAATAAAAAGCTTATGGAACCCAAATGCAGCAGAATAACCAGGCCTCCCGAGGACGTGGGGAACAGATGAAGGAAGTTCCTAGCAACCAAGGCCATCACCTTCCCAGCCACTGGCATCTGCTGCTTTTCCTTTAGCTTCTTTACAGACCTGGTTTTTCTGCTTTGCCAGCAACGCAGGCCCCAGCCCTAAGTTCATGTGCTTCTGTAAAGCCAGTGCTGGCAGCTAATGGACCAGTGGGTTTGAGTCCCTTGGGGAAATGTGTCTGTGTTTTTATCATGCATCCACCCCTGGTTCGATAATGCAATGGCCGTGGGCAGGTTTGTGTCATAAAGCATGCCTCAGGGGAGGCATTTGCAGAGAAGGCTGGTGGCTAGCAAACTCCCTAAGTAAGCCTGCCCTTGACCTCTGGGCTATACACACCCCACACCAAGGGAGACCAGGTTCTCTTCAGGAATCCGAAGGGCAGAACCAGCTCTCACTGTTTTCCTTTCCTCCAGGCTGTCCCTTTTCCCCTTTCCTGCCACACAATTCTGATGTGCTTCCCCAGTATAACATTCATATTACTGTCACATGTAATAAGCTAGCATCTTTCTCATACCTGATTCCCACAAGTCCAGACCTTTTCTTGCATTCTAATCGCTATCTGACCTTTTTTGGCCAGCCTTATCTTCACTCTACTGTGGACCAATCTAGCACCCAGCAGGGCTGGCTTGTTGTCCACTCTTTTCTTACCCACCCCCTGGACCTGTGCTTCTGCTTGCTCCATATCTGGGGTGCCCCTGACCTCTTTCCTTTCCAGTTAAAGAGAGCCAGCTCAGCCCAGGCAGACCTGAGTTTAAGCATCTGGAGTGGGAGGGGGGATGGTATGAAAAGCAGCCAGCTCTGAACCTTTCTTCTGGAGTGACAGTTCTGTTAGAAACAATGTCAGCATCAGTAAGTGTTTTGTTTATGGCCCAGGTGAAGGCCTCCCTTCCCATGAAGCCCACCTTAACATACTCCTCCTTTCTGTCTTTGAGTTGCCTCTGTCCGTTTCGCACGTTTAGTGAGTAACTGTTCTGTATGCACCGCTGTTCCCAAGCCCCTGTGTTGGATTGCAGTCTCCTTAAGGGTAGAAATGGTGTCTTTGATTTCTTTAGGACCCATTGAGCTCAGCACTCAGAAAATGTTTTGCTTCATTATTAGACAATCATGATCTAGTTCCACTCAATAAACATTTAAAGTGCCTTTTATGTGTCAGCTATCATTCATTGAAAAAATTATCCTTGACCCAACAAGCGGTCATGGAGTGAATAAATTGTGAAGTATGATATATTTTATTGGCATCGTAATGACACAAAATTTTTTACTTTCAAGTCTTTAATTATGCATGATTCTATACTGGCTCTTGAACAAAGAAACCCACAAAGAACTTTTTCCCTTTGCTTGAATTTGCTATTGATATGGACTTGAGTAATGAATCCATCAAGGTAGACTTTATAGGATGACTCACAGTCTGTTTCAAACCATTATCCCTTATCTTTTTCATGATCTCTCAGCCTCCTTTGCATCTGTGAATGCCAATGTGACCCTGTTCTGGTGAATGGGCTATTGGGAATGCTGTAAGAGATGGTTTCTTTCAACAATTAAAAAACAAAAATTTGTAAAGAGAATTTCTGCCTTTTTCCTTCCTGGAAGATGGATGCTATGCCTGGAGATGCAGCAGCCATTCTGCCACCATGAGAATGAAAGCCATAGGCTACGGATGGTGGAAGGTGGGAAAGGTGGTACCCCCGTGATGTTCTTGAATGGCTGCAAGTACCCTTTACTACCTTTTTATGGATACCATTATTCAGGAGAAAAATAAAGATTCATCATTTAAGCCATTGTTTGGTGGTTTTCCCCTTCCTTGCAGTTGAATACACTGTTGGTGGACTGACAATCACACAGCAGCTTCTGAACTTTAGCTGAAGAGTGATAAAAGTCAGGCTGATCTGATGTAGCTTAATTCAGCTACTGCCTAGGCCAGCATTTATTCATTCATTAATGCAGTCAACCATCTATATGTCCATTCAGTGTATATGAACAGGGCAAGGGCCTACTGTATGTGCCGTGCTGGGCCAGGTCCTCTGAGAAATAGGGCTCCCATCTTACTTGTGACCAGCCACTTCATGAGTTGCTGCTGAGACAAAGGTCAGAGACCCAGTGGGAAAAGAGCTTGGGCTTTGATGGATCATGAAACCATCCACTATTTGCTGGCTGTTTGGAAACTTGAACATGTGCTACATCTCCCTGAGCTGCCTTGTCATTAGAAATGGCGATTACTGCCTACCTATAGGGAAGGGCTGTCTGGAACACTTAACGAAGTAAGACAGTGTGTCCTGGCACACAGAGGTGCTGAATGCAAGTCAGTGGGGAAAGAAGGTAAGGGAGACTGGCGATGAAGAAAAGCACCTTGAAAATAAGCACTTCTCTTATTTTACTGGTTAAAGAGACTACGTATAGTCAGGACCTGGGGCAGCTTTATGTGCCAGAACCCATTTCTAGGGGATTCAGGCTAGACCAGGATTCTTCCATACCACCAGCCATCTGCCTTTCCCTGGGGTGTTAAGTTTCCCAAGTGTATGTGTGTCTGTGTGTGGTGGTGTGGTGGGCAGGCCAGCATGGTAAAGAGATACAGTTCACTTTAGGAATTGTCTTAGGTTGTGGTAAATTTGTTTCAAAACTCGTGCCTGGAAGGCTCCCATTTTTGTACTTGGATTGCCATATGAGGTATCCCTGTCTTGGAGTATTGATTCTTTGAGGTTCCTATGCTATGAAGAATTTGGAAGATGGGAGTGGAAGGGCCTCTTGACTTAGGGATGCTTTTTTCTGCACACCTACCTGTCTGCCCGCCCAGTGTTCACAGGGAGGAGCAGAGGCAGCTCTGTAGACCGCCTGGCACCATGTGCTGCTCTCCGTCTGTGCAGCTGGCCTGCAGGGATTTGGCGTCCTTTCCTCACAGGGTCGGTCACATTATGCTCAGCCTTCATGTTTGTCTCTTGCCATGTCTTGTCTTTAATACGGGCAGATAGAAGAGATTGGGAAGGAAGACGACTTTCACGGTTTCCTCCTTTGATCTGAGTCATGGGTCACAGATCAAAGCAGCCACAAAATCATCTTTGCTTTATAGAGGTCTATTGCAAAACATGCTGTTTTGTTTTGTTGGGAAAAGCAGGCTGAAGGTTTGGTTTTATGTCCTCCAATTCTCTTTGCTTCTGGAACTCCTCATCATGTGGTTTAACGTTGCCAGTGGACTTGAAGCCACCAGGTGATGCCCAATTTTTCCCTGCAAGGCAAGAAAAGAGTGAGGACATGGCCACCTTTAATGTAACAAAGACAGTGAGGATAACACAGTTTCCCCCTTCTCATCTGTTCCCATCTTCTTTTGGATGCTTCCTCAATGAACACCATCGGTTGAAAACATTAACCGAGGCATTCAGCCTTCCCCAAGCTGGAGGGAAAATCGTGGCCCGAAGCTGGCCTGTCAGCCTCTCCCAGGACTTCAGCTCGAGCACCACGTCCCAGACACCTTCTCTGGTGTTTTCCTGACCATGACACTGAATAATTCTTGCCAGCTGGAAATCCACTGTGGCTCTTGTTTCTTCTTTTTCAAGATTTGTTCTTCAGTCTTCTGGTTCATTCTGTGAGGTCCCCGTATGCTTTCCAAACTTTTCCTCTTAGTTTAAATTGCCACAGTGGTTATTTTTTTTGAAACCGAAGAATCCTGACTAATGCAGTTGGCCTTCCCATAAACTAGCCGATTCCTTTTCAGGCATTTTTCTGTCTCATTTTGTTCATGGACACCATCTCCTGAGATGGTAAACACATCAAGGAAACTAATTCACAGGAGTTAGGGCCCAAAGGAGCCAAACTTCTTCTCTCAAGGGGCTACTCAGAGCTGCCAATAGCATGTAGCTCTTCCTTTTGCTGGTTTTAAGTTAATGGCTGGCCTGACTATTGAGGCACTCAGAGCTCTATACTTCTGAATAGCATTGCCTTAGGGGCCAATGAGTCCTTACTAAAAACTAGCTCATTGCTCTGTCAGTGCTGCTTTGAGGATCTCCTTGTTAGAAGTAACTGAATTCTTTTTACTTTTGCTTTAGAGATAATGATTCTCTTTCTTGGGGAAAGCTCTACCTCTCCCAGTGCAGCCCTGGTTCTACATCCTCCGTGAGTCTCCCTCTCCTCACCTCTGCTCTCCACCCTGACAGAATGAGCCTCTCTCTGCCTACCATGAATGAGTCAGAGTTAAATGTGCCAGAGAATGCAACTTCAGAACCCACCTAGACTGGGCTCGTAGCAGGTAAGAGGTGAGTAAGCCAGGTGTTAGATGACAAATGATAGGGATTCTGAGCCCTAGGTCAAGGGTCAGTGGCTAGGAAAGGGCCTGGGATCTCACCCTGCTCGGCCCCAGCCACTGCGGCCATGTACAAAGGTACATCTCCTATTGTCAGAGTTGAAAGTTCATATTTGAAGTGAACTATCTCATTACTTTAAAAAATGCTGGTAAAAAATTGAAATTTAAAATGTGCAGACCTCACTGTTTAGGCCAAGCAAAACATGCCTGCAGATTGAACATAGCCTGGGGTCTCAAGAATTCTTAACCTCTATACTCCTTGGGAACCAGGTCTGAGTTATATTAATTAACAGAAAAGAGTAGCTTGCCAAAGAACATGCATAGAAAGTATCTCTATCCATGTCTCTGCCTGGATCTGGATCTGTCTATAGACATGCATGCATAGAACGTATCCATATCTGTATCTGTTTCTACATATAAATATACTCACATGTACACACACATTCATCTATGAATGTGGAGAGAGTGGACAAGCCACATCATTATCACCAGAGGAGAGGAGGTGGGCATGTGTTGGGATAATTTTCATGTCTCACTTCTTTAATGTGTAAGTTTTTAGTTAGAAACATCTTTCTTTGGTATTCAGAAAAAAATAAAGGTATACAGCTGAAATGGGAGTGGGAAGGGGGTCCTGATAGGGCTGTCTTCCCTCAGCCACACCCTTATTTTATAGGGCAGGGGTGTACAAGCCCTGGTTGTTGCAGAGCTCCATGGAGGCAGGAACTACTTTATTTTTGTTGTGTCTCTAGTACCTATCATCAAAGCATCCCCAGTGCGTAGCCCACCATCTGTGTGCTCTGAGTGGACAGAATGAGTGGCCGAAGCCGGCTGATAGATGCAGCTCTGGCAATGAAGGATCCTGAGGGCTGCTGGTGTGGCCCGCCTGCACTGATAATGTAGTTGAACAAAACCTCATCTGTGGATCAGACAGTTCAGAGTCTCCATGCCAGGAACCTCCATGCCAAAGGGGCAGAGAGCCCTCACAGGGGGCTGGGAAACTCAGGTTATCCTCACAGTTGGATGAAACTCAACACCGAGTTCCATCCACCTACGTTTATAAGAACGGGAGTGCGTCTTTATCTTTTTCGGGAAGACGACTTTGCCAATCTGCAGTTTTGTAGGATGCTTCAAGTCGGACACTTTCCATATCTCCTAATTCTTCTGCTGTTTTCTTTCAATATCCACACCGGATCAGAATACATGCCCTTCCCTGTTTCGGTTCTCAATTCCCCAACTATGACCAATTTGGTCAAGAACATTCATGGGGGAAATCCATAGAGCAGAGAGAGAAGTTAGACCTCTCTTTGCCCAGATGGGAGCAATGAGGCCTTGAGATGGACCTGACTTAAGACAGACAACACAGGTGTGAGGGGAAGAGACAAGGAGAGACCAGGTCAGGGCCTATATGTCAGGACTCTTCTACACTGTGCTGTTTCTTTAAAAACTTTTAGAAAAGATAATGAGTAATATAACAAACACCAAGATTGCCATCTGGAATAAATGGATGTTTTACCTTTTGTTCTTTTCATTTTTTTGGATGGCTTTTTTTTTTTTTTACTTTCCTTAAAGAATACTGCTTTCTTTTTATTTTATTTTTTTAAATTAAATCTTATTTGTGGTATAGTTCTGATGATAAGATTCCTGAATGATGATATTTAAGGAAGCCTCCTGGCAGTGATGTCTGAACCATCTCAGAATCCAGAAAGAGGATGACTTCTTCCCCCTCCTGCAGTGCTGGGTGCCTGCAGTGTGTAGGTGTGACATGTCTGCCCTAGCTTGTCCCCCACCCCCACCCCCAGCCTCCTGTGAGGGCTCTCTGCCCCTTTGGAGTGGAGTTTCCTGGCATGGAGACTCTGAACTGTCTGATACACAGATGAGGTTTTTTCCACATTTCTGATTCTTCAAGGTGGGATCTGGGAGGGGTGTGTTTTTAGCCTAACGCTGACATCTTCGTTAATTACACAGAAGGCACTTTTTTTTTTCCAGCCAACAAGACTGTCCTTCTTTTTGAATGTTGTGAACCAGACATTCCCAATGCATTTTTCTTTGATCAGTGTTACACAACTTTTCTGAATGCTAATCTGCTCCAATTCAAAATAGATGAAAACCACCACATGAATGACAGCTGCAGGTTTCTGTTTTTCTTAGAAGTTATCTATCTGAGACAGGGAAAATTTTAGAACTTGTATTATGCCAGGTGAATCTATCAATGATGAGTTATTTGTCAAGATGACTAAAATAAGGAAAATAGGAAAAAGAAAGTACAGGGTGAATCCTGGAACAGGAAGTTGTCTAAAGGGAACATCAGTAGGTTCAAAGGCTATTTCAGGAAGGGGACTGGTTCAGGTTTCAGAACCTCACACGGCTGTGAAGGGAAGTTTCCAGAAAATGAACTATTTCCAGTGTTTTGTTTTTATGTCAATCAAATGTAGTAGACACAGGGTTTATAAGCCAGACCACAGAAGGGAAGCTCTCCATCTCATGTGGTATGGTGCGGCCTCTGTGGCCTGGAGCTGTGTTTGTTTAGATTCTTGTTGGCCTTGAACAATGACAGGAGGGAACCCATCTGTTTCTCCAGCCGATACTCAGGAAAGACACTGCTTGGTTCCTGTTAAGTCACAGTTATACATCAGGGCAGATATGGACCAGAGAGCCCGACTTGCCTATTCTTTTGAAAATCATGCTTTGGCAGTAGTGAAAGGAAGCTGTGGGAATTAGACTTCCTTATAATGACTTATTACTGTGGACCAACCTTTGAGCTATTTTAGATGACATTTCTGGTCATTCTAGGGTGAATAATTCTAATCTTAACCTTGGAGTACTTGGCAATGGATTCAAGTTTTTCAATAATATTTCTGGAAGAGGGTTTCAGGAAGAACCAGCTCATGCTGATTTTAACAATAGCTTACTAATTATATTTGTTGTGGTTGTGACAGAAAATTCAACGCAAAGTAGCATAACAAGAAAATTTACCAAAAAAAAAAAAAAAATCAAAGGAAATCTGGCTTCAAGCAAGGATGAGTACAGGGGCTCAGATAATGTGACAGGAACACCTGAATTCTGCTTCCATGTCTTCGTGCTTCAGTCCCATCTGCCTGGGCTAGTCCGTTCTTAAGCAGTTTGGGTACACAGTGCCAGCCCCGTGTCTTCCCAGTCCCAGCTCACATGGAAGAGAAGACTCTACATCTGAAAGGTCAACTCAGACACCTCAGAACTGAGGCTGGTTGCCTCCCATTGATTCAAAAAATTTAGCCTAAAGCACATGCCACGCTCTGAGGCAGTCATGAGCTCTGGTTGCCTGGATTAGGAGCTGCTTCCCTGGGAGAGGAGGAGGAGCCATCTCCTCTAAAGCTGTCGGTGAGAACCTGTCTCATCTAGCGATATGACAATGTCGCAGGACCTGCCCGCTTTTGCTGTCTCTCCATTTCTTCCTCCTGTGCATTGTCTTTATACTCAGGTCACCCACTGACCTTCAGAAAACTGGAGATTGAAACAAAATATGGGACAAGGGCTCTGAAAGGCCCACATCTGCAGATGCTCTTTACAGAAAATGCCAGTGAACTAACAGGTGGAGAAATGAGCGAGCAGTACTCATGTTCCCACCCATGGGATCTGCCTTTCCCTCTTTGGTCATCACTGAATCGTGTAGCAAACCACCCAAGACCTGTAGTATGCTTGTGAACCAGAGGGACTCAGCTGTTTCCATTGTGCAGAACTCAGGTCCAGTGACAGGTGCTTCACTTCTGCATTATTTTATCATGGGAGTGCCTTAGTTTTCTCACTGCAGGGTGAGCTGTGTTCTTCCATTTGTCAGGGGAGCCATACGTCATCTCTGCAGAGATTGGTTCATCTTCAGTTATTCTGTGTCTGTTTCCATCTCAGTTCAACTAGAGATTAATTTGGTAGTGAGTACTTTGGAACCATATGAGAATTTATCTTGTACGTATTTATTTTAGAGTGGTAAATCTCACTCATCAGCCCTTCAGTGAAAAACAAGAAAAAGCAAACTATTTTTAATGTCATAGCTGAACTGTATTTTTAAATCCTTCATTTTGGCATGCTGGGTTGGAATATCATGGAGCAGAGGAGCTGGCTTCAAGAATCTGTTATTAATTACAGTTAATGCTTCTTACAGAGTACAGAACACAGGAAAGAGAGCTCTGGCTTCTTGTGATATCAACAGTATAAAGGGAAGAGAGTTGTTCCTGTTGGCTATTACTAAAGAATTAGCGAAGCATAAGAATTTGTCTCCGCATATACAGGGCAAACCCAACTCAGTCCCCTTAGAGAACATAGTGTGTTCGTGTTTTCAGTGAAAAAGATTTGGTAATTTGGTGTTTTAAGTTTTGTTTCAAATTTGCTTTTCTTTTTATGAAGGAAAGGAATAACTTCAGTGCCAATTTTATGTTACTCTGTTATTACATAGATATACGCACACAAGCTCTACTATTTGTCCTCTCTCAGGCATTTTATCTATAAATGCAGTAATTGGGACAAACAATTGTTTGTGGATGAAACAGTTATTAAAATATTTACTTATGTAATTTCTGTTTTTCTTTTCTTTTGTAAGCCAAATCAATCTATAAGTCAGGGTAACAGTTTATAGTTTACCACAGATTGATTCTGGGGCGCTGGATGGGTTTTGACCTACATTAGTTTATTCCTCTAGGACTGCCAAACAAAATACCACAGACTGGCTTAGCCAGCAGGGACTTTTCATCTCACGATTCTGGAGAAGTCACATTCTCAAGTATCTATGGGTAGGAATTCAGCATATCTTTTGAGGGGACACAGTTCAACCCACAACAGTTGCCCTCTTCCTTACCCCCCCATTCATCTTCTTCCCACATGCAAAATATATTCAACTCTATCTGAACACCCCTAAAATCTTAATTAACCCATTATAGCATCCACTCTAAGTCAAAAAATCTCATCTAAACATAACCAGTTCAAAAGGTCCCAAATCTTATCTTCTAAATCACCTAAATCAGGTCTGAGTGAGATTCCGAGTCTGACCCATCCTGAGGCACAGTCCCTCGCCACCTGTGGACCTGTGAAACAAGTTGCCTGCTTCCAAAAATATAGTGAGGGGGCAGGCAGTGGGCGGACAGCACCATTCCAAGTGTGAAAAAGTTGAAGGAATAAAGGGGTCATGAGTTCCAGGCAAGTCTGCAAGCAGGCAGGGCAAGACCTATTGGATTTCAGATTCTGAGAATAATACCTTCAGCTTGATGCTCCGTCCTCTTTGCCCCAGGTGCCAACCCCACTCTTTCATTCCCACCTTCTTGAGCCTCAGAATCTCTGACTCTGCCTTTGGAATCATTCTTTCTTCGTTTCATTCTATCTCTGGCTCTTTCAGCCCAGGGTGACAGTGTTTCTCCTGATATAATTTTCTTCAAAACCTTGTGACCTTTCTTGAATGTCAAGGGACTCAGGACCCATGCCAGTACGCAGAGAGGATCTCCACAGATTCTTCTGGATAATTTTGTCTCTGTTCCTGGTTTCTGCTTACAGGGGTGATTGGCCTGAGCTTTCTGATCTTCCTTATCTGGACAGGCTAAAATCTTTTCAAAATATCAAGTGCTGGTTCCTTTTTGTTTAACAATTTCATCCTCAGTTTGTATGTTTTCTTTTCTTGACTGTTACTAGAAGCAGCAAGGATAAACGGGGCCACCCCTTCCACACATCGCTTTGAAATTTCCTCAGCTAAACACACAACTTTATTGTTACAAACTCTACTTTCAATTTAATGGTAGAATATAATTTAGCTAATTTTCTGCCACTTTTTAACAAGGATTGTTCGTACCCACAGCATATTCTTAATTTCCTTTTAAGGACTCGCCAGTACCTTTAACATTCCTATTTCTAGCAACATTCTGTTCAAGATGACATATGCATTCTCTGAGATAATTGGGGTTTTATCTACTGTCGTCTTCTTCCTGAGCTCTCCCTGGGGCTGCTTTGAATGTCTCCATTTCTACCAGCAGTCTCCTCAAGACAACCTGAGCTTTTTCTGTCGTGCCCCTTGGATTTCTCCTCACCTCGACTCATTATCCAGCTCCAAAGCCACTCCCACACTTAGATACTGTTAGAGCGGCACTGTGCTTCCTGGTCCAAAGTCAGTGTTCATTTCCTGGGGCTGCTGGAACAAAGTACCACAGACTGGTGGCCTGAAACAGCAGGACCCTATTCTCTCACATTTCTCGGGGCTAGAAGTTTAAATAAAATCCAGATGTTTGCAGGGCTAGCCTCCCTCTGAAGGCACTAGAGAAGAGTTCCCGTTGCCTGTTCTGGCTTTTGCTGGGGCCGGCCCCCTTGGCCTTCCTTGGCTTGCAGCTGCATCATTCTGGTTTTGGCCTCTGTCTTCCCATGACTGTCTTCCCTCTGTGTTAGTCCATGTCTCTGTGTTTTCTCTTCTTGTGAGAACATGGGTCATATTGAATTTAGAGCCCATTAGTGTGACCTCATCTCAACTGTCACATATGCAAAGATACTAATTCCAAATAAGGCCACATTCACAGGTATCTGAGGCTCAAACTTCAGCATCTCTTTTGGGGGGACGTAACTTTGTTTTCTGAAGTGAGAAGCCGGGAGGTAGAAAGACAGATTCTCACATGCACCTTGACCAGGATCCACCCGGCATGCCCACCAGGGAGCGATGTTCTGCCCATCTGGGGCGTTGCTTCTCTGCAACCAGAGCCATTCTAGCACCTGAGGCGGAGGCCATGGAGCCATCCTCAGTGCCCAAGCCAACTTTGCTCCAATAGAGCCTTGGCTGTGGGAGGGGAAGAGAGAGATAGAGAAAAAAGAGAGGGGCAAGGGTGGAGAAGCAGATGGTTGCTTTTCCTGTGTGCCCTGGCCGGGAATCGAACCTGAGACATCCACACACCGGGCCAACACTCTACCTCTGAGTCAACCAGCCAGGGCCTGGGGTGGGGGGGACATAATTTAACACACAGTACTATCCTCAGGGCTTCCAGTTTCCACATTTATAGAAACAGGACATTTTGGGATGCAAATGACAGAAAATACAAATCAAGCTGGCCTAGGCAAAATGAGCCTGTTTGGCTCTTGTAACTAATATTTTCATGCATAGTTTAGCTTTTAGGCTTAGCCTGACCCAGGGACTGTTAACAATGTCATCAGGATGTGGACGCTTTTGCCCTCTCTTAATTTCTTATTCCCCTGTGTTGTCTTCATTCTCAGGTTCATTTCTAGCCATGTGGTTGTCTCTACTGGCCCTTGAACTATCCCAGAGCAAAGGATGTCTCTTATAATAATATTTGCACAAAAATCCTGGATCTTACTCTCATTAGCCCCAACCACACCTCTGCATCACAGACTGGGGAGATGGGGTTTGCTGAGTGGCTTGTTATGAGTTCTCTCCTGGATCCAAAGATGCAATCAGTGCTCCCCAAACCACATGGGCTGAGATCACAGAATTAAGCTGCATTGCCATGAGAAGGGGGAGAGCCCAGTAGAGAGACCAGCTCAGTCACTGCCCAAAGGGGGTTGAATCAGCACGTCTCTAAGGGCTCTTCAGTTGTATGTCAGCCACGAATCTCACTATACTCCCTCCAGTGATTCCTGGCCAAGCAGTTCTATGTGTTGCTTTAGTTTCTTCATTCAATAAAACACTACTTCATAAGTTTTTTAAAGTTTTAATTTACTTTTTTGGAGAATCCACTTTGGTGAGGTATAATTTAAACAATAACATTAATCAATTTTAGGTGTACAATTTGATGAGTTTTGACAAATGTATTCAGTTGTGTAGCCGCCACCACAGTAATTACACAGAGCATTTTCTTCACCCCAGAAGTTCCCAGTACCCCTTTGTAGTCAGTCTCCTCACATCAGCAGGCAGCTGTTGATCTGCTTTCTGTGATTATAGCTTTACATAGGGTTTTATTTATTTATTTATTTAAAAAAGATCATCTAAATTACTTGGTATTAAACCTTTAAGGCTAGAGTTAAAGACCTGTATAAGATCTAAGTGACATTAGCTTTTATTAACATGAAAAGGCTTAATAAAATTAAGCAGAATCCATTCAGCATTTTAGGGTGAACCATAGGAAACTGTTGACATTTGCTAGTTTTTAAATTATAAAAAATGGCAATTTTTGTTGGGTTTTATAGGGTTCATTATGATGAGAGTCTAATAACAGTAGGATAAAATCCTTTCAAACTACTGCTAATGGTCGGTGCATGGGGAGTTTGAGGTATACTCTTTGTCGCTTGTCTTTTATGTATTTGGTATATATGGCTTCATGCCTGGTGATGGAATTTTAGGTTGCCATCCAGGCTGCCAATGAAATGGAAGGAAAGAGCAGGCTATCTTTGTTAGAAGGAAGCTGTCTTACCGAGGGTATAAGCAACAGGCCATTTGGTGGACATTTAGGGTTTGCCTACCCAGTATTATCTATTCCTCCCATTTTTAATAATACCCTCATGATTTTCCTTGGGGACCCACTACACCCCACTCAGCTCACAGGGTTTACATGCTTTGACCCACATCTGGCCAGTTAAAACATGATCTTTTTGTAGCCATAAAGCAGTGGTTCTTAACCTGGGTTCTATCGAACCACAGGGGTTCGATGAGTCGGTCTCAGGGGTTCAGAGAAGCCTCTGCCGCGGAGGCCAGAATAAATACCATAATTTGTTGTGAGTTCATGCACTTTGTTGGTGTTGTTCTTTGAGCAAGGTGATATTCATGCACGGCTCATTTTGTGCACCAGTAAAAAAACATATACCTATGTCTTGAATTTTGAAAAAATATATATATATATTATTTATCACTAAAGAAGGGTTCGGTGAATGCGCATATGAAACTGGTGGGTTCGGTACCTCAAAAAAGGTTAAGAACCACTGCCATAGAGTTTGGTTCAAGAATGGATACCTGACCCTGTTAAAGCTGATCAGAGTCCAACCTTGGGACTTTGCTGGAGCTATCAGGGAAGACATGCTTTCTTCTACTACAAAAGGTTAAGTCTGGGCATTGTGAGCCATCCTGGCATCCTGTGGGGAAAGCCTGTTTCAGATGAGCCCACATAGAAGAAAGCAGAGCTAGAAATAAGGCTGGGACAGAATTCAGATGGCATTATTGGAGGTTCTGTCATATCCAACTGTGCCTTGGGTAAGGTGACCAGATTTTACAATTGGTAAAGCGGAACACCATTGATGAGGGGGGCGGTTCTTGATTAAAAATTTGTATATATGGAGCAAAAAAAATTTTCATAGAATGCAAAAATAATATTGTAATATAATTTTTAAAATTTCAACTTAAGTACAATTTACAAATATAATACATTAAAAATTATGTATAGTATTATTTTATTCTTTGGCATATTTCTCATTTGAGTGAAATTTTTTTAGTAGATTGCTGTTGTTGTTTAAAAGGTCATGAAAATTTTCACAAGAATTTGTTAAATTATATTTCACACATAAAATGGCTTTCAAAGTCTCAACACTTAATTGTGATTTTTCTGATTTCCACACTTTATTTAGTGTAGAAAAAACGCATTCAGTCGCAGCATTAGTTCCTGGTAAAGACAGCACGTATTTCTTGTGGAGCCCGGAGCCACACGCCGGCGTCCTGGACACGGGCCTGTGGGTAGTTAGGGGACTTGACAGCCGCCACCCCAGCAGGTACTTCCGGCTCCAAGTTGTTTTGGGGCCCTGCACGGGGCAGCCAGCTCTTGCAGCAGTGCGGGCGCTTCCAGGTCGAGACAGGGTCTCCCCGCCGAAAACCGTATATTCCCTTCCCGTTTTCCCACCGTTCCCTAGCTTTTCGTGCATTCTTTCCAAAAGTCGGGACTTTTTTAAAACGCCACGGGATGCGGGACAAATTATTAAAAATTGGGACTGTCCCGCCAAAAGTGGGATGTCTGGTCGCTGTAGCCTTGGAGTCAAACATACTTCTGGACACCTTAATTACATGAACCAGTCCAGTCTTACTCTTCATTTAAACCAGTTGGTTTTTATTTATTTCTGTCACTTGCAACAGTGGCATTCCTGTAACAGCATGCCATCCCGAGGAGATGTGTGTGTGTGATCCTGTCTGTAACTTACTCATTTAAAACATGTACCCAACAGATATCAAAACCAAGAATGTGGTAAGAATGCATTTTTTTTTTTAATCCAAACACAAAACTAAATCTTCTATCTTGGCTGAACCTGTTAATTAAAAAAATATCAGGTACTTTCTTTCTCTAGGATAAGACAGACATTGAAGGAAAAGAGTCGTTTTGCTTTAATTTATATGTTAAGCTGTGATAATGCTTTGAAGCAACACTGAAACATTGGTGGTGGGAGAAGCCCATTGGCACTGTGGACCTTGGCATATCCTAATTTGCAAGGGGAAAGTGGGGTCAAGGAAGCCCCTGGGAAAGGGGGAACAACTTGGAGGTTGTATTTTCCCCTTTCAGTCTGTTCCAGAGCACTCTTCTGATGGGGCTGGGTGTGTGGCATGTGTTCTCACCAGTGTCCTGTCCCCACAGCAGTCCTAATTCTCATCCAGGTGTATGTCACAGTATCCCGGTCTGGTTAAAAGAGGCTAGAAAAATTTACACTAAACTCTTGTTTCCAGCAGAGCAAATACTTTTTCTAAATCAGTTAGCATCAACTGGACCTGTGTCTGAATCCTGGTTCTGCTACCTATTAGGACTGTTCCTTGAATGTATAAGTTTATCTCTTTTAACTTTGTTTTATTTATTTTGAATATATTTAAGAATAATAACATCAACTCTCTTTAGAATCATTGTGAGGATTAAGTGAGATGAGGCATGAATAATGGATGTTGCAGCCAAAATTTGAGTGCATACCATCAGCCCTCCATAAGTGGAGGTTCTGAGGTTCTGCATTTGAGGATTCAACCAACCATTTTCAATTTTGGTTGAATTATCAGATGCAGAACCTGCACATGCTGAGGGTCAATGATAGGACTTAAGCATGTGAAGATTGGGACATCGCAGAGGATCCTGGAACCAGTCTCTGTGGATTCCAGAAGACAACTATACTTCGTGCCAACAATGTGCTAAGAGCTTGTGTATGAGATACTCTTGGCTGCCCACCCAGGCTCCTTCCCTGTCTCTTCCAGGCTAACAGAACCCTAATTTGGTTTAGAAATTTACTTCTTCTTAGGGAAGCCCTGCATGCATTTTCCAGGGCTCTCTTCCCTTTGAGGGAAGCTTATCCTTCCTTTTTCCTTTGTGCATGATTGGTTCAGGCATGGGTGTAAGACCCAACTCTGGCCTTTGGGAAAATGTTCATTTGACCCTAAGCTTCTTCCTCTGGACCACAGTGTTTCTGGATGTGAGGGCCAAATAAGCTGTAGCCTTCTTAGTACCAACCAAAGAACAAAATTATCATGGATTTGCAGAGCAGAGAAATGGGAAGAATCTGGGTCTTCAGAGTTCCTGCTGGAACGAGCCTTGATCTGCACTAACTTGGGGCTTTCTGTTATGTCCACTAATACATTTCCCTATTGTTTAAGCCAATTAGATTCAGGAATTCTGACTCTAATAACTGATACTGCCTCATTTATTTATTTTTATTTTATCCTCAAAGCATCTTTTTAAGGTTAATTCTTCGCCCAATGCCTGACTAATTCTAGTGGCTCAATCTGCTGAGTCCTAGAGGGCTTTCAGTCTGCAATTTGTCACCTGAATGAACCCCTTCCTGTTGCACATTTGCTTCTAGGCTTTGTCACACTATGTTTTATGCCACACAGCTCCTTGGACTTGTAAAAGGAGGGGATCCTCTTAGTTTATGTCCCGGGGAAAACTCAAGTGCCGATGTCATCAAAATTTATACACTTCGTCTGAGAACTTTCTAGCACAGAGTCATGCACAGAGTAGGCATGTTACTTTTCTGTTGGTTCATAACAATTTGCTATAAATCTAGCAGTTCCTGAAACTATACTGATTTATTATTTCAGTTCGATAGGTCAGAAGTTTTGGTAGGCATGGATTGTTTTCTGGGTCTCATAAGGCTGAAATCAAGGTATTGGCTGGGCTGAGTTCTCATCTAAAAAATAAGCAGTTTCTAAGCTCATTCAAGTGTTGGCAGAATTAAATCTCATGTGATTGTAGGACTGGGATTCTGCCCGCTTCGCTGGCTGTCAGCTCCTAGAAGCTGCCTCGTGGTTCTTACACATGGCCCCTTTGTTTTACAAACCTTTTTATTTTTTTCCTTAGAAAATTAAATTTTACAGGGTGACATTGATCAACAAGAGTATATAGATTTCAGGTGAACATCTCCACATCATTTGAACAGATAATTACATTATGTGCCCATCACACAAAGTCAAGTCATTTTCTTTCACCTTATATTTGTCCCTCTTCACACTCTTCTCCAACCCTCTCTCTCCCCTCCCCACCTCCCCCCACATTTTCCTCCCCTGGTAACCACTACACTCTTATCCATGTCCATAAGTCTCAGATTTTTATTCCACTTATGTATGAAATCATAGTTTTTAGCTTTTTCTGATTTATTTATTTCACTCAGTATAATGTTCTCAAGGTCCATACATGTTGTCGTAAATGATACTATGTCATCATTTCTTATGGCTGAATGATATTTCCCTGTATATATGTACCACATCTTCTTTATCCAATCCTCTATCGAGGGGCATTTTGGTGTTTCCATGTCTTGGCCACTGGGAATGATGCTGAGATGAACATGGCGGTGCATGTGTCTTTACGTACCAATGCTTTTATTTATTTATTATTTATTTATTTACAGGGACAGAGAGAGAGTCAGAGAGAGGGATAGATAGGGACAGACAGACAGGAATGGAGAAAAATGAGAAGCATCAATCATCAGTTTTTCATTTTGACACCTTAGTGGTTCATTGATTGCTTTCTCATATGTGCCTTGACCATGGGCCTTCAGCAGACCAAGCAACCCCTTGCGCGAGCCAGCGACCTTGTGTTTAAAATGGTAAGCTTTTGCTCAAGCCAGATGAGCCCGCGCTCAAACTGGTGGCCTCAGGGTCTCAAACCTGGGTCCTTCCACATCCAAGTTGATGCTCAATCCACTGCGCCACCGCCTGGTTAGGTCATACCAATGCTTTTGAGTTTTGGGGGTATATACCTAGTAGAGGGAATGTAGAGTCATATGGTAGTTTTATTCTTAATTTTTATTTTTTAGGAGGTTTTTGATAGTTGGTTCTATTTCCTCACTGCTTATTGGTTTATGTAGATTTCCCACATCTTTGTGACTAAGTCTGAGAAGACTATAGTTCTAGGAATTTATCCATTTCCTCTCGGTCAGGGGTCAGAAACCTTTTTGGCTGAGAGAGCCATGAACGCCACATATTTTAAAATGTAATTATGTGAGAGACATACAATATGTTTAACAATAAATACAAGTAAATGTGTGCACTTCATGTAAAACCAACACTTTTAAAGTACAATAAGTCTCTGAATTCTTTTTAATAACGTTGTTATGCTGTTGCTAACCAGTGATGAATAAAGTACTTCTTACCATTAATGCGACTTCTAGTGCCACATGCTTTTTCTGATGGCTTTGTAGTCTGGTTGATACATGGTGAGGTTAAGTTTCATGCAGGTGTTGAGACTTCCATCCATTAAATGTGATCATAGGTTGGTCTTAACGTTCTTTAGATGTGAGAAAGACTGCTCACATGCATATGTAGAGCCAAACATTGTCAGTACAGCAATACTCACACACTGCAGTGTATGGTATGTGATGGGAAGTGTGATCCACGTTTTGACAATCAGCTGGCCTGTGGGTTGAAGTTTTTTCATTTCTCCCCACTTGTGTTTGCTCGCCAACTCTGCTTGCTGTCATGCAAGTCTTTCCAAATCTTCATTCAGTGACTTGAACTTATTCAGACACATGTCTGAGGCCTTCAGGTTAGCAGCTTGTAGCTCAAATCTCTGACAGAGACACCAAGGATGTAACTCAGGTCGGCGCTGTCCACTGCACACTCATGTGGATGGGTGATGAACTTAAAAAGACGAGTGTGCTCACGAAATTCTCCAAAACGCACTTTGAATGACTGCAGGAGATTAGATGTGAAGCCTGCTAGCTGCTGGAGATCAAGATGTTGAGCAGGGTCACTTGCTGTGCATACATCTTTCAACTTTCCCAGTTTTTCAAAGTGTAGTAAACAACCTGTTTCAACTTTGGTGATGAAGAGTTCCAGCTTTTCCAGCTTGTTTTTAAATGCAAACACTGCTTGTTGAAGGGATAAAACTGTATTTCCAATGCCTTACATTTTCACATTGAGCTGGTTCAGATGTTCAGTCATGTCCACAAGATAGTAGGACTTCAGGAGCCAATCAGTGTTAGCTATCTCAGGATGCTCAACATTTTTCATTTCAGGAAAAGTCTGGATTTTTCTCAGACAAGTCACGAAATGGCTGAGCACCTTCCTTCTTGACAACCAACACACATTGCTGTGCAGAAGCAGACCAGGATAATTATTCTCAACTTCATCCAGCAGTGTTTTAAACTGGTGATCATTTAAAGCTTGGCCAACAATAAAGTTGACCACCCGAATAACCAGCGACATCACCTCACCAAGCTGCTCGCCACACATCTGAGCACAAAGCACGTCCTGATGCAGTGAAAACTTATGATGGGTCTCTTCATGTTCACGAAGAAGCACTACGAATCCTCTGTTTTTCCCCACCATGCACGGAGCACCATCAGTACACACCGAAATAAGTTTATCCATCGGTAGATTGTTTTCTTTAGTGAACTCAGTCTTCTCGCATCTTGAATAAATCCTCCCCTCTTATTGTCTCTTTCATTGGCAAAACAGCAAGACTTTCCTCATGTAGTGTGTCACCGACAGCATACCTTTCAATCACTCTGAACTGGGATAAATGGCTTATGTCTGTTGACTCATCCAAAGTGAGAGAAAAGAATGGTGCTGGATTTGTGTCCTTTACTTGTGTTGACTCAATTTGATTTGCCATCATGATGGTATGATCGTGAACAATTCTTGCCGACAGAGGCATGTCTTTTATTCATTTGATTATCTTGTCTTTATCTGAAAAGTCGTCAAAAAGTTCATTGGCAACGTCAAGCATGAATGTTTTGGCATACTCCCCATCTGTGAATGCCTTTCCCTTTCTCACAATTGCTAAAGCACCAGCAAAGCTAGTCGAATTCCAGTCACCTTGTTGGGTCCAAACACGGAGTTGCTGCTGACTAGCTTGCACTCTGTGCAATAGCTCTTGACATACTTTTTTCCCGTTGTCCCCCACTGGATATTTCAATGCAAATGTAATATGGCGTGTGTCGAAGTGCCACTTTATATTTAACCATTTCATCGATGCAATTTTATCATTGCATATTAGACGCACTGCAGAACCTGCTCTATCCACAAAGGCGAATTCCTCTGTCCATTCCTGCTGAAAAATACGATAGCCCTCATCTTTTTTTTTTAGCCATCTTCTTCTTCAAAAGGGTTTCTGCAATTAGCTAGCTGACTACTTGATTAAAAGGAGGGAAGTTTACTTCCTGACCTCACAACATCCCGTGTGCATTATGCATTATCTAATAAAAATTTGGTTTTGTCCCGGAGGACAGCTGTTATTGGCTCCAGCCACCCGCAACCATGAACATAAGCAGTAGGAAATGAATGGATTGTAATATATGAGAATGTTTTATATTTTTAACATTATTATTATTTTTTAATTAAAGATTAGTCTGCAAGCCAGATGCAGCCATCAAAAGAGCCATATCTGGTTCCCTACCCCTGCTCTAGGTTGTTGTATTTGGTGGCATATAATCTTTCATAATATTCTACTATGACCCTTTGTATATCTATAATGTCTGCGGTAATTTCTTTTTCATTTTGGGTTTTGTTTACATGAATCCTTTCTCTTTTTTTTTTAGTGAGTCTAACCAGTGTTTTTTCAATTTCATTGATCTTTTCAAAGAACCAACTCTTTGTTGTATTCATTTTTTCTATAGGTTTTTTGTTCTCTATTTCATTTAGTTCTGCTCTGATTTTTACTATAGTTTTTCTTTTGTTGACTTTGGATTTTCTTTGTTCTTCTTTTTCTAGTTCCTTGAGGTATGATGTTAGGTTGTTTACTTGTGATTTCTCTTGTTTCTTGATATATGCCTGTAATGATATACATAGACTTCCTTCTTATTACTGCTTTTGCTGCAGCCCAGAAATTTTGATGTTGTGTTGTCATTTTCATTTGTTTGTATATATCTTTTGATCTCTGCTTTTATTTTTTGATTGACCCAGTCATTTTTTAGAAGTATGTTGTTTAATTTTTACATCTGTGTGGGTTTTCTTTCTTCCCCTTTACAACTGAATTAGAATTTTAAAGATCATAAAATGTGCTTAATATAATTTTAATCTTCCTGAATTTGTTGATGTTAATTTTGTGGCTCAACATATGGTCTATTCTTGAGAATGTTCCATGCACTCTGGAGAACAATGTATATATAATCTGACATTGTTGGATGAAATGTTCTGTAAATGTCTATTATGTTCATTTGGTCCAGAGTGTCATGTAAGGCCCATATTTCTTTATTGATTTTCTGTTTGGATGATCTATCTAAAGTTGTCAATGGTGTGTTGAAATCTCCAAATATGGTTGTGTTTTTGTCTGCTTCTATTTTTAGATCAGTTAGTAGCTGTTTTATATATTTTAGTGCTCCCTGATTTGGTGCATATACATTAAGAAATGTATTGTCTTCTTGATACAGTGTCCCCTTTATTATTATAAAATGTCCATCTTTGTCTCTGCACCTTTGTTATCTTGAAGTCAGCATTGTCAGATATGAATATGGCTACATCTGCTTTTCTTTGGATATTATTTGATTGAAGAATTATTTTCCAACCTTTTACTTTAAATCTACTTTTTTTCTTGCAGCTTAGATATGTCTCTTGAAGACAGCATATGGTTGGGTTTTGCTTCTTGATCCAATCTGCTACCCTGTGCCTCTTTATTGGTGAATCAGTTTATTTACATTTAGGGTAATTATTGACACTTGAGAATTTCCTCTAACCATTTTATATTTTGTTTTCTGGTAACTCCGTGTCTTGTTTGCTGTCTTCTCTTTTGTGTTACTATCAGTTGTTTTTGTTTGGTGGTATTCCATACTTCTTTCTCTAGTTTCTCTTTTTTTTAAGCTGTGTATCAGTAGTGGCTTTTTTGTGGGTGGTTACCATTAAGTTATTAAGAAAAAATTGTTTATGTATACAAGAGTCCTTTGTCTTATGAGTGCTTTTGTACTCTATCCTCCTTTGCTACTGGTGATCTTTACCCTCTTTCTTTTTATGTTATTGTTGTCACAGATTATCCTTGGTTTTCTTTTTTACTTGTTTTTTTTTATGTCCTTGTTGAACCTTTTATTTGTAGTTTTGATTTGGTTTTTTTTTTCTTTTTTTTAATCTGGTCAAATAACCCCCTTGAGCATTTCCTGCAGTGGGGGTTTTCTGGTGATAAATTCCTTCAGCTTCTTTATGTCTGTAAAAGTTTTTATTTGTTCTTTATATTTGAATTATAACTTTGATGGATATAGTATTCTTGGCTGGTAATTATTTTCTTTCAGTACTTTAAAGTCTACTCTCTTCTGGCTTGTAGAGTTTCTGCTGAGAAGTCTGATGATAACCTAATGGGCTTTCCTTTATATGTTAATGTTCTTCTTTTCCCTAGCTGCCTTGAGGATTCTTTTTTTGTCATTGATTTTTGATAATTTTATTATGATGTGCCTTGGAGTAGGTCTGTTTGGGTTGTGGACATTCAGTGTTCTGTTTGCTTCTTTGATTAAAACTATTAAAACTCTCTTTCCAAAGGCTTTGGAAATTTTCATCAATTACTTGTTTGAATAGACTCCCCATTCCCTTCTCCCTCTCTTCTTCTTCTGATATACCCATTATTCTTATATTGCTCTTTCTGATAGAGTCAGACAATTCTTGTAGAGCTCTCTCAGTTTTATTCAATTCATGAGTTTCTCTCCTCTTCTCTGTAGCATTTCTAATTGCCTGTCTTCAATGTCACTGATTTTTTCCTCTATCAGGCTTGTTCTATTAGCTAACCTTACTACCTCAGTCCTCAATTCATGTATTGTGTTCTTCATCTCTTTTTTTAAATTTTCAATCTTCTTGGTGAGGTATTCTTTTTGTTCACTAATTTTTTTTTCTGAGCTCATTGCCTATTGGTGTCTTCTCGCATCTCATTGAGTATTTTTAGAACTTCAACTTTGAATTCTCTATCATTAACTCCAAGGTTTCCATGTGATTGAAAATTTTTCTGGAGATTTTTAAATTTCTTTCTGAACTGATTTTTCTTCTTTCTGTCTCGTGTAGCCATTGTATTTAATTTATTCTTCCTTGATGACATTTGAGAGTGGTATTGTTAAGAACCCTAACAAAAAAAGCTACTAAAAATGAAAAATTAAAATAAGTAAATACAATAAAAATTTTAAAAATTATGACAAGAAGAAAAACAGAAAAGATCAAAAGCAAACAAAAAAGTCCAAAACAAAACACCCACAAAAAATAAGAATAAAAAATATAAAAATTAATGAAAATAAAATTCAAAAGAATAATAAGAAAAAATGGCAAAAAGAGGGATAAAAGGAAAGATAAATTTTGGTTTTGAGAGATTTCTTCCAGTAGGTGTTGCTGTATTACAACTTTTAGCTCTGTGAAGTTCCTGGGCTATCCTCTGCTGAGATATTGCTGTGCCAATGATGTAGGCAGGACCACAGTCAATCACATTGGTGGGTGATCTCAGGCTTCTGGGCACTCCTTCCAACATCTCAACAGACCTTGGACCAGATGTGGAACGCCTCTGTTCTTCAGGGGAGAACGTGGCTCTGAAGAGCTACCTGTGGAGTTTGTTTCTGCCAGTCTCTGTATCGTGAGATGAGGGAGGTAGGATCTGGGAGGCTGGGGGCTGCACTTTAGCTTTCTCTGTCTCTGCCGAGTGTGAGCTGCAGGCAGACTGTGGGAACATTGGCCGTGACCCCATGCTTTGGTTGCTTTGGTTTATCTCACCCTTTGCCCCTCTGTCTCACTGCTCCTTCTGGAAGAAGGAAACCCAGTCACTCTGAGTTTTTCTCTCCATACCCCTCAGACAAAATTCAGAGAACCTGAGCTTCCCTCCTCCCCATAGTCCAGCAGAGAAAAAAAATACCCAGTCACTCCAGGTTTGTGTTCTCTCCAAAGCCCACTACGATTGCATTTTGTCGTCTGCCTTCCCTGTCCCACCTTTAGTCAGTTCAGTGCATGAATCTTTCAGGTGTGTCTGTGAGCCCAGCTGGGGTTTCTTTGCTTCATTATAGTTGTTCAATCTGTTAAAATTTCAAGGGGAGGTCAGGAATATCTCTCACTCTGCCATTACTTTTAAGTCATCCTGTCTTATGTACCATTAGGCGCCTGCTGTATCCTTTTTGTGCTTCAAATTTGATTTCTCTTTCTACCAACAGCTGGAAAATACTCTCTGTTTTAAAGAGCCTACCTGACTGTGTCAGGCCCAAATTATATATGTTAAGGACAATTGACTTAAGATTTTAGTTCCACCAGCAAAATACTGCCAGATTAATTGATTGAGTAATCAGGGTACAGAATTTTGGATGGACCATATTTAGAATTCTGACTAGCATTAGCAGGTTGTGCATACAGTTATTATTTATTTATGATACTGAATTATGGATAGAATAGGAAAAAATGTAAATAAATTATCAAATTAATTTTGCTTTACCTCTGCTAACTTTAGGCCTGCTTCAACATGCTATCAGTGTTATGCTGGTTGTACTGCCCATTGTTGTGACTAAGAAAACCACTATTTAACAGAAACAAAACCCCCACAAAATAAAGAAACCATTAAATTATGCTGATGTTGTTGCCTTTTTTATTTTTGGAAGGAAGAGAAATCTGCTCATTGGGGCCAACATTTTCCCCTCAATGCTGGCACTTCTCAGTAACATTACAAGTGTTATTCATATATCATCTTTATTTCTTTGGGAGTCTTGGGTAAAAATAGTTACTTTTTTCTTTTAAAAGAATGGATTTAAACATGTGGAAAAGTTTAGGAGAAGACGGTTAGTACAATTGATATAAAATAGTTGTAAAAAGCAAACCACCTCATTATAATGTTGTGATTTCTGAGCCGTATTGAGTTTCATTAGTTGCCCAACACTGTAATTATAAGTGTAGCTAGAAACGTGGGTGCTCTTCAGAACTTTGGGACAGTTGGTTGGGATTTTGTAGGCAATCCAGTGTTGAAAGGTTTGCTCCATCATTTTGTGGTGTTATCTTTGGTCTAAGAAACAGTCTTCTAAAAAGAAAAATTTAGAGAGTCCTGGTAGATTTTGCCATATTGTGGATTGTAGCCTATTGGCTGAAAGCACCATGAAGTTTTCAGTACTGAAAATCAGCTTTAATTAACTTTTAAATTGAAAAGCAACTATTTTTCATGCATTGTTTTAGAGTAAAAGGTCTGGGCAGGATTTTCCCCATATCTAATAAACAACAACAGGAGTCCTGGCTGGCAAAGAGGTATAGATCTCTGCCTCAGCTGATCAGCCTCCAGGAAAATAAGTTCAAAACAGAGCACCAAACAGCATCTGAAGAGACACCAAGTCTGTGGGCTGCCCTGGACAACCCGTGTGGGCTCCTTTCTGTGTTGCAAACTGTAAACTTGGGAAGACTCCTGGAAATATACCAGTGCTGCCTGAACCCACTTGAACTTAGGGAAGGGAGGAGGACATGAAGGAGACCGAGAAGCTCAGTAGAGGAGGAGTGATATTTGTGGAGTGAGCCATACTCCTTCAAGTCTTATCTTGAAGGAGACTTGGGCAAGTTGCTTTATCTCTCAAACCTTGTGTCCTTATCTGAAAAATAGAGGTAATAATAGTAATAAAAATTCCTTATATGGATTGAGTATTTGTGTCTCTCACTTAATCATCAATGTGATAGTATTTGGAGAGAAGGGTTTTAGGAGGTGATTAGGTTATGAGGGTAGAACCCTAAATAAATAGGATTAGTGCCCTGATAAAAGAGACTCCAGAGAGCTACCTCAGCTTTTCCATCATCTTAGGACACAAAAAAATGATATTCACCTAGGAAGCAGTCTCTTATGAGACATAAAAGCTGCCAGTGTCTTGAGCTTGGACTTCCCAGACTCCAGATCTATGAGAAATAAATTTCTGTTAATTGTAAGTTACCCTGTCTTATAAAAGGTATTTTGTTACAGCAACCCAATGGACTAAGACAACACTTCTTATTTTTGGATGATTATATTAAGTGATGCATTAGGCATTTAACAGAGCATGCAAGTAGTTAGTAAATGTTGCTCTAATTGGAAGAAATTCATAGAAGAAGGAAGCAGGAAATATTAAGAGAGAAAAAGAAAGAAAGAATAAGAGAAGGAAGAAAGGGAATGGGGAAAGATGAGACCATTGGAGGCAGACAGAAGTAGTAGGTGGATTCACTGCACTTAGAAAAATAATTTAAGTTCAACTTGAATTGTTTGTTTTTTTTTCTTTTCTTTTTTTGTCACAGAGACAGAGAGAGTCAGAGAGAGGAACAGATAGGGACAGACAGACAGGGAGGGAGAGAGATAAGAAGCATCAGTTCTTCGTTGCGGCACTTTAGTTGTTCATTGATTGCTTTCTCATCTGTGCCTTGACCAGGTGGCTACAGCAGACTGAGTGACCCCTTGCTCAAGCCAGCAACCTTGGTCTCAAGCTGGTGAGCCTGCGCTCAAACCAGATGAGTCGTGCTTAAGCTGGAGACCTCAGGGTCTTGAACCCGGGTCCTCCGCATCCCAGTCTGGTGTTCTATCCACTGCACCACTGCCTGTTCAGGCTCGACTTGAATTGTTAAGTTCGACTTGAACCTGAATGAGGTTGAGTTCTAGGATAAACACTGACTACTGCATACAACTGTTTGGGTGCAGCATTTCTCTATTCCTTAATTGAAGCTTCCAGGGACTGACCAGTGTAGCCCACAGGATGCCTCTGTAATCCAGGAGTGATATTAGTGGAGTCTGGGAAATACTTTATAACCACCAATTTATTTGCCATCTAACTCTACACTAAAGATGTTAGCATCAAACTTTTCACTCCAACTGTTGAACACAGACTCTCAGGAGTGCTAATTAAAGAGAAATCTAAGTAAAATCTTACCTTGAATAACGGGTCTCCGTGGGCATGCATGAAGCAGCTCACGGGAGAGAGTGCCCTGGTGGAGCCTGGGACAACGGGCTGGTGTGTGCGCCTCCCCAGCACTGAGCGGCGCTCCTGGAGTCACTGCCAAGGAGCTGTGCCCTTTGTGCAAAGGAAAGCACACACTCCATGGGCAGCAGAGTTTTGATTTAATCTGTGCTGAAATACCTTCAAGGTCTCCTGTGATTCTGCTTTTTAGAGAAAATTGAATTACCTCCCTCAGCAAAATTGCAAATGGCGTGGAAAGTCTCTGTTGCAACAAAAGGAAAAATGGCAATAAATGACTTCTCTTTTTTCTCTTTGCTTTGTTTTGCTTTGAGATTTTGGTACAGAAATCCATTACTTCAGAACAAATTAATATCTTTTAAAGAAAGTTAGCCAACATGCTTGAGAGGTCTCATTGTTTTCTTTGGGCTCTTCTTGGGTCACGGGGGAGCTGCTGAGGCCTTAGTTCCATCAAGATCAACCATTGTTCTCTACCTCTAACTCTGTCTCTACTTTAACTCTGCTTTGAGAATAAAAAACAAGAAAGAAAAACACACAAACAAAGAAAACAGAGTGCTTTTACTTTATAGCTAAATACTTTGCCTAGGTTTGAAGGCAGTTTCACAAATTCTTAAAGATTCAATAATTCCTTTTCTTTTCACTCTTCAGGATGCAAGTTGGTGGTAGAAAGTAACATGGACCCCTCTCTCATGTCAGCTATATAGAGAAGCAGTAGACAGGTTGGGGTGGGGGAAGAACGGGCAATTTTCCTTCTACCCTTCTGAATTCTAATAGCTGGATTAATAATCGAATTAATTTAAGACAGATTAACAGAGGGAAAATGACCTGATTAGTACATACGTACATATGAGTAATCCCTCTGACAAGGGCTTCTTGAAAATATGGGACCCAAGGACAGATGGGACAGTTAAGGCTTCTATGCCATCGTGAGTTAAGGAGAAGAGGGGATAGTTGTGCTGTGTAACTTCAAAGGGTAGGGAGGCAGTTCAAATGGAGATGGAAAAGCAAATGTTTAGTGAATAAATGTTTACTTGGCCATCTGCAGCAATGGGACACAGAGAGGACTGAGTGGACAGGCCTCACTGGGTCTCTCCCTGCCTATCTAACCTAGTTCATGTTAAGTTATAGTTATCTATGATGATAACTCCCTTTATGGAGCAGAACCTTTAAATTATTTTAGGCAGTTAGTGCAAAGATCAAAGATTTTTGTTTGTTTTGGGTGGTTTTTTAAAAATCTTTTCTTAAGAGTTAACAGCTTGAAATATTCAGCATCCCAGAAGAAATATTTTGTGGTGACAGACTCTGCTTTGCCTGAAGGGCAATTTAGTTGCTGGATGCCCTCATCAAGGAGCATAGAGGGGTGGCTGGGGAAGGTCAGCAGAGACCAGCCCAGGGTTCATATTGGTCACTCTGGGGATGGTTGTTGACCAGAAAAATATCCTCAGAGCAAACTGCTTTATTAGGAATGATAACAGTAGCTAATACTCATAAGGTATTGGCTCATATGTAAAGCAATTAGATAGTTACCTGGCTAGAGTACCTTACCCCGTGAGGAAAGAACTGTCCTCAATTTTGTGAGGTTGGGTAACTGAGTTATAAAGTGGATGAGAGGCTTGACCAAGGTCACTACGGTAATACTGCATTCGTGGCAGAGCAGGGATTGGAGCCGTGCAGCCCTACTCTAGGTTGGCCACCATGCCCCACTGTTTCCCGTTGCATCAGCCTGCTTTTCTTGTCGTGCTTCCTCTCTCTGAGGACAGCCCCACTACCCCTCCACTGACACAAAACAGGAATAAGACATTCATCCTCCACTTGCCACATCCTGCGCTCGCCACAGGAATCTGTCTCCAATTTTTGTCAGACTGCACATTCTCACCTTTTTCTCCCCACCCCTGGCCATGTCTTATTTAAGTCAGCTCGCCTCTTCCCTGGATCTCTGAGTCAGTCTCTTAGCTTGTCTTCTAGCTGTCTTTCTTCCACTGCTCCATGGAAGTTTCTGTACCACAGATCTGATCCTTTCTGAAGCTAAATCTCTTCAGTGGACCCTCTCTCTCATAACAGAGAGCTGTCATCCTCACAGTGTCCACACTTGTACATGATAATGAGTGGGACTTTCACAGTGAGGGATACTGGATCAAAAGTGATAGAGTTATTCCTCTTTAAGTAATCCCTCTGACAATCACAGGAGGAAAGTCTCAATTTAGTGTTAACACTAAAATCAAGTGTTAGTTCTTGATTATCTCCATTTTTAACCAGGACAGAGTATGCAGCTATAGTAAGCTAGAATTTAATACTACTACTTGTTTTAATTGTATTTTTATGTTTTTCTTTTCTACTTTATGCCTCATGATACAAGTTTTCCTTGGTATAGTAGTGATACAAAATTACCTTTTAAAAGAAGTATATTTAAATATTAAAGTAACAGTATAATGAAATTATTAATTCATGGAAAACACAGGTGATATAATACAGCAAAAACCGATCTGGGTACAAGAAAGATGAGTTTGGAAAGCCTTAATTATAGAACTTTCTGGACCCTGCTCGCTGCCTGTGTTGTCAGCCCCAATTCTCCCATATTTATCCCCCTTCTTTTTGTTATTTCTCGAAAATGACGGAGTCCTGAGCTGTATGGTAGCTCCCACCCTTTGTCTCTCTCCCTTCTTGGAGACCTCAGAATTTAGTAGGAGAGAAAACTTCACGTTAGTCTATGTGTCCTGCAAGCATAGACCCATCAATGATAGGCATTATTTTACTAACTAGTTTCTTTAGAAGAAGAAATTGTTTGAATAGTGTTATTAAACATATGGACAAACACTTGGCAGTAAATGATTGAGTTATGCATTTTAAGATCTTACAATAATACATGTGGGCAGCTGTTAGCCAAGCTTTTTGTATTTATTTGTTCAATCGAACATCATAACATCTTCAGACGCTGGAAATCTATCTTTGTTTAGCAAGCTGTTTTTATCTTTTGGAGGGTAATTTTGTGAAAATTCAGTAGAATTTTCTTCTTTCAATTGTTTGTCAGACTATGAAAATCACAGAAAACTGCTCATCTCCAAAGTTCCCTTCCACGGGCTCACAGAAGCAGCATCTATAATAGATTTTAAAACTTTCTCCTAACCCTTAATTTGTAATACAAGTGATCCTCCAAAAACAACCACACTGGGATTGTTGACTCTGAGAACATATTCTTTGATTCTCATCTTCTTTCTTTCTTATTATTTTTTTTCTTAAACAACAGACATTTATTTTTTATACTTCTGGGGAGGCTGTAAGTCCAAGATCAACATGTCAGCACAGTTGTTTTCTTCTGATGCCTCTGTCGTCTTGTAGATGACTATCTTCTCCCTGTGTCTTCACTCGGTCTTTCCTCCATATATCCCTGACGTCTCTCTCTCTTCTCAGGGCTTTGAAGACAAGGCTTTTGCTGAGATTGTTGCCGATCAGTACAGTCTTGTGGATTTTCAGCCACTGAGCATGCATCCACACTCAAAAGTTTCTCCACTTTTGGGATCACCTTATTATGTTTTCTCATCCTAATTTATTCCCACCCCCACCCCACCCACACACACCACACATTTTTAGGTCCTGGGTAGTGGGAACTGAAAGGGGGTCTTATAAAAAGAAAAATCATATAAGTTGGGTCACAAACAAGTTTTAGAATTTAAAATGTGCTTGAAAGTTTTAAGCTTAAACCATCTAACTTTCAGGAATTGAATGATAGTCAACTTGGGCTGCCTCCTGATTTCTAGGGACACTAATTTCTTTTCCATTTGGGGAAGTTTTGGTGGAAAACATGGACTTGTGTTTCCATACACCAGGGTGATAGATAATGTTAAATGCCTGAAGAGCTTGCGAATAAACTCCAGAATCTGAAGTGGATGGAAGCTGGAAGAGAACCCCGTGGGTCCCTGGAAGAAATGCTTTGTTGACAGATGGGGAGACAGAGGCTTAGAAGTAGGAGACTCATCCAGGTGAAAAAGCAGGCCACAGCAGAAAATCTCAGCCTCCTGACTGGGGCCTGAGAACACTCTTCTCGTGATGACCACAGGAATCCCTGGGTCCTGGGACATTTTCTGATCCTGTGTGTGGCTTTGCCTCTGTTGGGGAGAAGCAGCGAGGTCTGGAGATGCTCATTTCCTGATGGCCTCCTGGAATCCAGGTTTCCTGGACGGGGAGAGCCCTTCTGCTCTTGCTTCTTGGAAGGGGATGCAGCGGTCAGACATGAAAAGGTGGCTTCTGGTTAGGCCGCCGTTAGGGGATGAAATACGAAAGACATTGGATGAGAAGCCACATGTATTTTGTCTTCCAAAGCTTTGGGACAATCTCCAGATCCCTTCGCACCTTCACTCTGCTCTGGTGTTTCATTTGCACAACCAAAGTGCAGTTGTGTTTTCAATGCGTTTCCGACATGCCTGCAAGATTTCTCAAAAACCTCTCGCAGATGGATATGTTGTTGATCTCCATTCCCACCCTCTGGAAAACCTGGAATCTGGGGTGGCTTGTAAGCTGTCTGGCTCCATGGCTTCCTCGGGAGAGATCAAAGCCTTCTTGAAGCAGCCCGAGCATATGAAGCACTTGGTAGTTGTGCTCAGTTCCTCTACAGCTATTTGTTCTCATAAGCCCAGCCTTTACACCTCTTCCCAAAATCTGTACACAGCATTCATTCTTTAGAGCACTTGAAGAACTAACAGTCTCATTTTATTCCACCCCCAAATACAGGCAACTCTGTTGCTAGATGAGGTTATCTGAATTTCTTTTGCTAGATCTTATGAAGTGAATACATTTGAATTAATGTGTACTTTTTTGAGGTGAGGGAAGTTATGCTATGAGGTGTTAAGCAATGTCTGTATTCATTTATATAAGTGGATCTTTAGGGGTGTAAATGTACTCAACACCACGATCCCATATTGGTTCTATTAGTTTATACAAAATTTTCATTAGGGGATGCTAAAATATGCACATGGGGATTTCTCAAATGAGTTTTTCCTTTTGAACAGCCAGATATTTATGTTTCTTTGGATTGTGTTGGCAGATAAATATATTTTCCCTTTTAAAGGTAACATTTGGGAGAAATATGTATCAATAAACATGTAAATTATAATTACAATTCCCCTCAATTGCATTTGCTGTATTGGGTAACTCTCTAATAGTGTTTCTTCCCATAATAACTAGAGCAGAATTGAGAGGTTACAAAAGAAACTGATACTCCAGACTCAGTTGTTGTCTGGAAGGAGTGGGGAGGGGAAGTGGGAAGCATTTGGCTTCTTTGTAAGTTGAAATTTTATTACTGTATTTGTATTTCTAAATGACTATGAATGGAACTGTGGTGGGTAAACTCGTGAATGTTAATATGCCTATAGCTTCTGCTTATATAACACTTTGTTATTCAGTCCTTTATTACACTCTTAAAGATGTTGATGGTTCAACAATTGGAGCTTTTAAACTAATGGAAGGCTTTCAACCAAATAGAATGCCTTCATTACTAGTGAGTAGGGAGATTTGAATGTGAATTGAGGTGGTTTAAACTAATCTAAGAAAATATTTTTATAAAATGACTAATACCCATAATTTATATGTTTATTTTCAGTTTTTTTATTTGAATAAATTAGGGCAGGGATTTATATTATTTTTCTTTTCTTCAGTTCTCAACTGCATTAGTATAATAACCTGAAAGCTCATGGGATAACACATGGTGGTTTATTTCTTGCTTATGTGCATGTCCGTATGAATCCAGGAGCTTTCCTGGGACCTTCTCTTCCAGTGAACAACTCAGGGTCCCAGGCACCCTCCTGTCTGTCATCTGGGATATGTAGCTTCTGGAATTACTATAAGGGGAAAGACAGTTGGGTTACCCATCACCCTCTCTCAAATATTTTAGCTAGAAAGTGACACACAGCACATCTGCTCACTGCTCATTGGCCAAACTAGTTACATGCTACCCACAGGCTACAGGAGCAGCTAGGGAATAGTGAGATTACACAGGACACTCAGTGACACAACTGTTTCAACGAGCCCAACACAGCACAGGTGCCCAGCAAGTGTTAAACTGGAGAACAAATGAATGAATTATGACTTCTTTTACCAGCTTGGCCATCATTTTAAATAGCTGTTTTAAATTGATAAAGGGATTGAAAATTGCTGGAGGAATAGTAACTTTAAAGAGGGTTTTGTGTGTGTTTGCATGATTGACAACTATGAGAGCCTGTTGCTGGTTTAAGCCAAGACAACTCTGCTATTGCATAATGTTGTTTTTTTTTTTTAAGGTACAGACACCTGGGTCTTAAAAATTTTGTTTTCTGATCTTAAAGGGCCTCAAAAACATCTTGCAATTGATTAGATGGAAGTGAATCAGAGCCTTCACAGTGTGCATGGTGGGAATGGAGCTTGTTAAGGTTACACAGAAGGTTAACCTTCATTGACAAGATGGAATTGAAGTCATTCTCTCTTGCCACAGAGCAGTTCCCAATCCCTATTGTCAGCAGAGAAGAGTTTTTCCATTCTCTCCAGAGCATTATCTCAAATGAAGTGTCAGGGCACTAAATGGATTTACTGTCTTGTATCATTTTTTATTTTGATGTTTAATTTTTTATCCCACTTATTTAATGTCATATGAGTTCAAAACAACAACATAGAAATAAACATGGAGGGCTAAGTGAGAATAAGATGACAGACTCACGATATTTTTTTATCTTTTTCCTGAGTGGTTGTTGCAGACTCTCTAAAGAATGCCATTGCATTAATTTCTAGTTTTTGTTTTCTTGATTTCTGACAGCTCATTTCCATAACTTATTATTGTTCAGATAATAGATCAGTTCCCTCAAACATATTCAGAGCACTCACTAAGTGCAAGACAATGTATGATACAGGTATGTTGTAGTAGATGACTTGCTTTTTCCATGACACCTTGTTAAGTTGTAATTTTTGAAAGCAATCCCAAGCCACCAAAAATGGAGTAGGTGCTAGAGTTGGTCACATGAGATTTCTTCCACCTTCTAGCTGTGGGACCTTCAGACAATTACTTACTCATGCTGAGAATCAGTTTCCACACGGAAAAAGATGGGTAGGAGAGTCTTAGGAAGACGTTAAGAGGGCCTAAGCAAGGAAACATTGTGGTACCTGGGCACATCACCCTCCAGGTAACTTCAGAAACCCTGGCTGTACTGAAAATGAAGTAACATTTTCCCCCTCTAGATTTTGCAAAATTCTAGATATGTCTTTAAAAGCTTTTATTTTTTCTCCATTACATTCTTCACCGTGTCCCCTTCTATAGTACTCCCCACCCAAGGACAGTCGGCAGTTGGGAAACCCAGCACTGCATGTTGGACACACCACATGTTAGGCACGCTAGTGGTAACTACACTTGTTGAGTTATTGCATCTATCTATCTATCTATCTATCTATCTATCTATCTATCTATCTATCTATCTATCTAATCAGAGAAGGAGTTCTGTATTTAAGATACTAGCTAGTAATGGAAATGACATTAGTATAATTTTTTTTTACCTGGTAACCAGGGTTGGATGCCGTCTCTGTCTGTGGTATGTTTATGGCCTTGGGTGTCTTTTCCCCTAATTAACATCCTGTGAGAAATGTGATGTAAATCATCAGAGCAAGCGGACCACTGCGATATTAGTGCTAGAACATTCTAAATTGCAGTAATAATCATGATAACAAGGCCGCATATTCTGTCTGTCTTTTAATTGCTTCTTAACTCTTCTCAGTGGAAATAATAGTCATTATGATGTGGAAATGAGTGGGAATAATATATTTCTTACTTCACTTGGGCATGTGTGAAGAAACTGTTTTTAGTCTATTGGGAATTGTAAGAGTTCCTTTAAAGAAGAACAACTTAGGTAGATGATTTTAAATATAGTTTGATACTAATGCAGCACCAAAAATATGGATTTGCCTCAGTGTCAGGTGGTATTGTCATGCAGAAGGAATTACACTCTGAAGTTCAGGTACCCTAATCAAGTCTTGTTCTTTCATGGTTTGCTACTCAATTATGAATTTAAATTCATAGGTGAATTATTTTTTACTTGAATCAAGGAAGTCAAGTTGTTGTACACCAGAGGAACTCATAGAATGATTAGTCTTGTGAGCCAGTGTTCTGTTTTGGACCTAAAGGACACGTGTTCAGATTCACTTTATAATTCTTGAGTGTCATCTGTGTAACAATTGATCTGTTGTTACTTATCTTTCCATATTGAGTATGTTAGCTCAATGAGTTTTTATAAAAAACCTTCTGTATGTAGTGTAGATATCTTTTGAGGTCTCTGCCAGGCTATCAGTGACTCTCTTCCCAATAAAAATTCTTTATGCATAAGGGTGGGCCCATGAACCATGTTTGTACAACTTGACTCCATCACCTGCCCAACTTTCCTGTCCCAGTTGATTGGATGGTCTTTTGACACATGATAGACCAAGTAGATTTCCTCTCCTAGGATCTGGGAATTGGATAAAAAATATCAGTTTTGGCCTTGGCCAGTTAGTTCAGTCGGTTAAGAGCATCATCTCAAAATGACATAGTTGTGGGTTTGATCCCTGGTCAGGACACACATGGGAAGCAACCAATTAATGCTTGACTGAGTGGAATAACAAATGAATACTTCTCTTCTCCCTCCCCTCTCTTTCCCTTCCTCTCTCTGTCTCTCTAAAAATCAATCAATAATAGAAAAAAATTAAGCCCTGGTTGGATAGCTCAGTTGGTTGGAGCATTGCACTGGATCATGGAGGTTGCCGGTTTGATTTCCAGGTCAGGGCACATATAGGAACAGATTGATGTTCCTGTCTCTCTCTTCCTGCCTTTCAAAAAAAAAATTGGTTTATCCTAACCTAAGCTCTGAATGGAAAGGTGTAAACATAGAGAAGCTGTGGTATTTCTCCTTGCTGTGTGAACCAGTGGGCAAGAACCCAGTCTGTAGAGTGGAGGCTGGTGCAGACTCCTAAAGAGAAGCAGAAAGGAGACGTGAGAGAACTTGGCCTAAGACCCTGATGGCTTTGATTGTAGCTCCAGGCCTTTCCTGGGACCTGGCTGTATTTAGTTCTTTGAATTCCATCAAGCACTCTCATATCTTAGGATAAGTTTTATCACTTCTAATAAAACTAACATAAGTTTTTTATCTCTCTTTGTTTTTGTCTCTCTTTGGTGTGTAAGGAAAACTGAAGTTCAGGAAAGCCAATGTTATTGCAAGTGTTGATGACAGAGTTCCTGAACTCAATCAGGGCTCTAGTAACCCAGGTCAAATTAAAATATAAAAAAGAAAGGGTGGCCCTGGCTTCTTGGCTCAGCGGTAAACCATCGGTCCGGCGTGTAGAAGTCCTGGGTTCTATTCCTGGCCAGGGCACACAGGAGAGGCACCCATCTGCTTTTTCACCCTTCCCCCTATCCTTCCTCTCTATCTCTCTCTTCCCCTCCTGCAGCCAAGTCTCCATTGGAGCAAAGTTGGCCCGGGTGCTGAGGATGGTTACATGACCTCCCCCTCAGGTGCTAGAATGGCTCTGATTGCAGTGGAGCAATGCCCCAAAGGGGCTGAGCATCGCTCCCTGGTGGGTATGCCGGGGCGGGGGGAGAAGGGGGTCCCTGTAGGGTGCATGTGGGAGTCTGTCTGACTGCCTCCCAACTTCTAACTTTGGAAAAATACAAAAAAAGAAACCACAAAAAACTTAGAAAGGGCATTTTTTGGCTCACATATCTGGGCCTTTTATGGTATGACTCTGCCCTTAAGCATGGAGTTAAGTAAGTATTCGACCAGAATTATTTTATCAAGCCTTACTTTTTTGCCAGCTCTTGGCTGTGTGTCTCTGTGTGGATTTGTGCTCAAAAGAGGGACCTCTGTGTGGGGGGCAAGATGGCTGCTGGCAGCCCAAAGCAGCACATTGTAACTTGTGACCCTTGATAAAGTGCTTGGGAACCTCAGTTTCCCAACATTCATAGCTTTGCCTGTAAACGAAAGACTCTGATTGGCCAGCCAGGGTCACATGCAGGAGCGTGGCTGACAGGACCCCCTTGATTGACATCTCCTCCTGTATCAGAGGTTTGGAGTACCATTACTAAAACAAGGAAGAAGAGATGCTGAGCACAGCAAAGCATCCTTATTCGCTACATTTGCTGTTTCCTCCTACCTGAGTAGAAGTGACAGATGATGCTCATATGTGTGACACACTTCCATGTGCAACTTTTTTCTACCAGCTGTTAGTCTCCCTCCCACTCAAGTAAATCAACCTGGATATAGATGTTTGGGTGTGAGCCTGTTATTCAGATAACTTTAAATCTAACTAATTAGAATAGACAGTCCTTTGCAAATGTGAGTACTCCTACCATTAGTAATAACAAGTGTGACATATTTCATAATTGCTTGAGGCACAAATCCTGGGGTGGAAACGCCTGTTTTTGCATGGATGTTATGAAGATAATTGTATCAACACCTTTTCTGACACATGCCTACCTATTCAAAGCACATTGAGTGCCTCCCAATAACCAGGCACTGTTGTAGGCGCTCGGGTTCCAGCTGTGAGAAAAAGAAATAAAGCCTCTGGCTCCATTGGGAGCTCAAGTTTCTAATGGGGGGAGGTGGAGGTAACCTTGTGAACAAATAAAATAAATTCCAGATATTGAGTGCAATAAAGAAAATAAAACAGGGTAGTAGGCCTGTTTTTGTAGGATAGTTTGGTTGACACAAGCTGTGTGCGGCTATTTTAAGTTAAATTAAAATTTGTTTAAATGAAAGGAAATTAAAAAGTCAGGCAGTGAACTGAGTGCTTTTTATCCTTTATTTGTTTCTTACTCCGAATGACTCCACTATAATGTGGGTGGTTGGAATCCCAATGTATAGATGAGGTAACAGAGATTGTGGCTAAACCGCAGAGCTAGGATTTGAACCCAGCGTGCTTGAGTTAAATACTCCTTTCCAAGGCTCTTAAAGTTAGATGTCAAGTGGCCAGCTAGACCTGCAGGAAACTGCAGCCCAAGGCCTACATAAGTAGCTTGTTAAGTAGGCCATTTATACTCATGTATGAGCCTTCTCAGAGGCCAAAAATTCCAGATGGCTGGGAGGAGGATATTCATTATCTGCTTTTTGTAAAGGAGCTGTGGCACTTGGGGAATCATAAGTGAGTTAATGTAACATTAATACCTAGAAATATTCTGGAACAGATCATTTAAAAATCAATTTTCACATATAAGGAGAAAATGAGATTATTGAGTAGTAACCAGATGACACTAGACCTTTGGAGAGGGACACAGATGAGTAGGAATATATGTCACTTCCCCATAGGATGCATATGCAATAAGAATTTAATATTTGTTTGGCTCATTTGGAGCTAATATTCCTACTAATTTTTATTTTTTAATCTAAGTCATAAAAAGCTGGCCATCATCCCAGAGCATGGGAGGGAAAAATAATAAGGAAAAGAGGAGAGACCCAGAACATATTAAGAGCCTGCTCTAGGCACTGTGCCCATTGCTTTAGCACATTTTATCCCCTTAGTCCTCGAAAGGCCCTGAAGAAGTAGGCGTCACCACTCCCTTTTCACAGAGAAAGAAACTGAGCCATAAGGATGTTAGCAGGCCATTTGGAAGCAAGTGAGCTTTCAACCCTGGGCATCAGGCTCCAAAGCCTCCCCCCTCCTCTCCTTGCCATGCGGCTGGTTTCTTGCTTCATGAATGGAACACAGTGAAATCCAGACAGAGGGAGGGATGGGAAGCCGGAGACCTGCCCAGGTTTGTCCTGGCTTGGAACTAACTCTGGGCAGGGAGTGGGAAGGCTCTTCCCAGCGGGGGTGGAACATGTTTTCCTAAGTGGTACAGACCAGGATCACTGCATTCAGTTATTCACTCCACCACTGATTGAGAATCCAGGCGCTGTGCTTGGTTGTACTGGGGATGGAGTGGTGAGAAAAATATGGTGTCTCTGGGACAGATGGGCACTCCTGAAATCCAGGAATGTGGATTAATGATGGGATTGAGTCCTTAATCATGAATGCCCTTTACTTAGTTCTTACCTGTGCTGAGTGCTCTGAAAGAGTTCACAGCTGCTTCACTTTAAAGATGAGGAAACTGAGGCACATAAAGATCAGGTAAAGAAAGATGGGTGGTGACTGGGGCAATGGGACGGGGCTGGGCAGAGATTGAAGCCAGTAGCAGGGCCGCCTGAGAGCCCACCTGGTGGGAAGGACACTCCCGTATGAGACCTGGAGATGTCAAGAGCAAGTCTTCTTTGTAGGATCCTGGAGGTCCTGCATCATCAGGACGTGGGAGTGGGCTGGTTGCCACGAATAGAACCCACTCAAGTCAACTTTGCCCACAGCAGAGTTACTGCAAAGACTGAGGGGAGTGGCTGCCTCAGGCAGGCCCAGTGCCCTGGTTCGTTCTGTCTGTAAGGCCCTACCTGGAAACAAACTTGTCTGAACATTAGCAAGAGGGCAGGGAGATTTGAGTGGGTCAGAGGCTAGTCAGTGGAGGAGACCATGTGGGCAAGGTGGGTAGCCGCAGGACCACAGAGCCTTTCAAAGCCCAAGGAAGGTTTTATTCTGAGGGCACTAGGGGATCACTGGAGAGTAACACAGGCCAACTCTTGTTCCTCAACAACCACTCTGGCTGCTGCCTGATGGGTGGCAGGAGATGAGGAGGCCGCTGGAAGTCCAGCTGACAGACTGCTGCCATAGTCCATTGAGAAGGACAGTGGTGATGGTTGATTTTATGTGTCAGCTTGGCTAGGCTACAGGTACCCAGTTGTTTGCTTGGTCAAACACTAGTTTTGATGTTGCTGTGAACGTGGATTTTAGATGGGACTAATACTTATAATCAGTAGACTTTGAGTAAAGCAGACCACCCTTCATAAGGAGGGGTGCTTCACCCAGTCAGCTGAAGGCCTGAGGAGCAAAGGCAGGTTCACTAAGGAAGGAGCAATTCTGCCTCCAGATGGCAACACAGAATCCACCTGTGTCCAGCCTGCCTGGCTTGCTCTCTGCAACATCAACTCTTAACTGCGCCTCCAGCCTGCCAGCTTTCCCTACAGATTTTGGACTTGTTGGTCCCCACAATCAAATGAGTTGATTCATTTAATTTAATAAAGCTCAACCCCCACCCTTGTCCTTACCCTTCCACCCTCCCAACCTGCCTCCTTCTCCATTGGTCTGTTTCTCTGGAGCATTCTGACCAATCTGGTTATTTCTGGAGTCTGTGTTGATTTTGTCAATGGCCGTGTTCTGCATTCCACCCTCAGGCTGGGTTTTACGAGTTGGGTTGTTCTCTGGTTCCATGGCCAGTGGGCGAGGAGAGAAGCAGGCCACCTCCTAGGGAGTTTACAGTTTGCTGGTTCCAAGCACACACACAAAGGAAACAATTAGAGAACTTTCCAGGCAGGAATTAATTAGCACCAAAATGTGGGGAACAGCTTCTTCCTGCCGTGAATAGCCCTCTACAGTAGGCCTTGTTAGGCTCTTACCTCACGGGCAGGGAAAGCAGAAGGTGCCCCGGAAAACACCGTGTCTCAGCCTGGGCTGCACACTGGAATCAACTGGCAGAGGCAGAAAAAACACCCCTTTGGTATTTGAACTGAATTGTTCTGAGATTTGGACTGGACATCTAGATATTGAAAAGCCCTCCAGCTGGAGTTGAGAAGCATTTCCTTGGGACATCTTGATTTGTGAGATGAGGTGCCTCTCACCTGGAATGAGTGAAGAGGGAAATAGCTATGGCTTTCAGGCTATATATCCTGCTCCCACCTGGTTTTGTAAATAAAGTTTTATTTAGACTCAGACACACCCGTTTATTTATGTATTGCATTTGGCTACTTTTGCTAAAACAACAGAACTGAATTTTGTGACAGTACTATCTGGCCTGCAAAACCTAAAATATTTACTATCTGGATCTTTATAGAAATAGTTTGCCAACCCCTAAATGAGGGAGTAAGGAGTCTTTAGAGATGCAGGGGGTGTGGGAGAGGCTCAACCACCATTAGAGGAGAGAGCTTAGGTCTCTCTGGTTGAGATACTGCCTCAGTAGCCTTCTCAACACATATAGGCAGTAACCATCAACTAATCTGCAAGAGCCATACAGACTTTTTGCTCTCTAGTGATACTTCCTATTGAATCTGAAGTTTGACTCTGCATGGTGACAGGCATACAGCTGGGCCAATGAGAAGGCCTCACCTGTTGGATTCCATAGTTGGTGGAGGGGTGGAGCAATGAGTTATTTTCACTGGTGGCAACCCTATCAGAACTGAAAATGTGGTGACATTGAAGAAGAAGGACTCTGCCAGCAGAGGGTGCCCAGGCAGCTGTAGTTCCTGGAGGTATCACAGGGCTCCTGCCTTGCCCCTTTCTTCTTACAGTGGTTCGTAGAGATTAGCAGTTCCAGTCCCTTCTGTGGTCATATTTACCCCAGAAATGTGGGAGAGGGCTGGATACAGTACTCTGGATACACTTGTCTCTGAATTTATGACAAGTGGTGCAGCAATCTGACATTGGCCTCCTGCAGCTTCCCTTACCGGGGGCCGTAGGAGACATTGCTTACTGCGTGATCTTTGCTACCTGCTGAGAAGTTCCTCAGTACCTCATGGCCCGAAAGAGCTGACTGTGAAGACAGGTCTGTGATGGATTCTGACATTGTCATTTGGTCTGTTAGTCAACCGACAGGTGCATGGGCCTGGTGATCCAATAGTGCCTCACACGGGCACAGTTTCTAAGTTGCCAAACACTGATAAAACGGTCACCTGAGTACTTGTACAGTGATATTCATGGTAATGCCGAAGAGGACACCTACGTGATCAGCTGCACTGGAGGAATGGTGCATTCAACCCTTCAATCCCCAGACATTCAAACCTAACATAGTATATTCTCAGAACAAGTTTAAAAGCCCTGAGAAGTCCTGGATTGAAAAACTGGTTTGCCTATTCTTGGTTTAGATCCTATTGGATCTAAAAAGCATCACCATAATCAAGGTCATCTAGGTTTTCTTCTGTGGTATCTTCTAAGAGTTTTATAGTTTTCATTTTATATTTAGGTCTGTGATTCATTTTGATTTAATTTTTGTGAAAGGTTTAAGGGCTATGTTTAGATTCTTTCGGTGTTTTTGTTTCCTTTTTGTTTGTTTTTTGTATGTGGCTGGTCACATTATCAAGCATGATTTGTTAAAGAGTCTGTCTTTGCCCCTTTGTCAAAGATCAGTTGACTATATATATGAGAGTCTATTTCTGGGCTCTGTATTTTGTTTCACTGATCTATTTATCCTTTTTGCCAATACCTATTACTGTAGCTTTATAATAAGTCTTGATGTCAGGTAGTATCAGTCCTTTAACTTTATTCTTTTCCTTCATTATTGTGCTCAAAAATGTTTTAGTGGAGTGACGTCAGAGAAATGGTGGTGTAAGAGATACACCCAATTTCTCCCCTTGAAATTTCGATAAGTTCTATATATGCAGAGAAAAGAAAAAAACCCGGATGAACCTAAAATATACACACACCAGATAGGCAAAGGTATGATTGTGCAAGAAGATGGGCCAAAGAAAATCTGTTCACAGAAGAAAAAAAATGCCAGAGGACTGAGTCTTTCTCTTTCCTCACAGACCTGAGGGAGTGAGGCTCTGTTGGTGCAGGCTTTGTCTCAGAGCCAGAGCCTGGAGAAGAGGAGAGTCTGGGGGAAGGAGCTGAGATAGGGGCGATGACCACAAACAGGGAGCAGGGCTGTTCCAGCTTATGCCACACCCGTGATTGCAGGTGCTGGGCACACAAAACCCGTGGTGCACTCCCAAATACTACATGTGAATAGGTTGTGGAGATCAGCCCACAGGCACTGGGGTGTCTTGATTTGCCCACCCGACTGGCAGAGTTTAACCTTTTGGCGCCAGATGCACTTGGTCTGGGATCTGCGCCCCACCCACTCAAAGCTCAGGCAGCTGCTTGCCCTGCGGTGTTTAGTGTATGTGGGTGGAATGCCCCTGATCTGTGATCTCTGCCGCAACTACTCCTGAAGCTCGGACACTGGCTTGTGGCACGCAGGCTCTGCCTGCCCAGGGCTGCACTTTGAGTGCTTAGAGTGGTATGAGAGCAGGGACGGGACTGTGTCACCCCAGTCACCCAGTCCCACATTGCTCCCCTTGCTGTGCGAACAGTGGCGGTGGCACACACACACCCTCCCCCCGGGCTGCTTGATCCCTTGCTCTGTTGGGACATGGGGGGGGGGCCTGGAGGACCCCTGGTCGACCATTGCTAGAGGCATAAAATTGCAAAGCCCTAACTAACAACAAGCCCCTCCTACCAATGCAATGACTCTGCCTGCGTCATTAGGACAGTGACGCCCCAGCAGAGCTGTACCCAAGAATCTTGCAGAGGCAAACTTTGTATTATAGTGCCTGTTACCAGAAAAAGGAATAAGTTACCTTTCAAAACTGTAAAAAAATACTTTTTTCCCCTCTCTTTTCTTTTTCTGCTTTATCCCACTTTCCCACATTTTCTTCTTTCCTTTTTCTTCTTTATCCTTTTCCCGTGTGAACTTCATTATTCCAAGTTGTTATATATTTTTATTCTTAATTTTTCAAGGGTTTCATTTATGACATTTTCTCTTCTTTTTTTCTCTACTCCCTTCTCTCCTCCTTCTATCACCTTTCTTCTTTCTTTTATACCTCCTTACCTGAATGTCATTTTTCATCAAATTATTATATTTTAAATGCATGCTTTTTTCTGTGGCATTTTGCTTGTTTTTGACTTCATTTTTCTAAAATATTTTCTGTTTCTGCTTTTTATTATCTGTAGTTTTTGTTCTACTTCTCATTATTTATATAATTTTAATTTTTTCACTCTATTTTTTTCAATTATTTTTTATTTTATTTTTTTAGTATTTTTCAGTTATCTCTTGTTAGGGTTATTAACAATACCACTCATAAATTCCATCAAGGAGAAAGAAATCAAATATGGGTATACAAAACAGAGACAGAGCTCAAATACATGATGAAAAATCTCCAGAAATAATCTCAATTACTTGGAAACCTTGGAGCTTAATGACAGATAATTTAATTAAAATTGAAGTCTAAAAATACTCAATAAGATACAAGAAAACACTGAAAGGCAATTGCTTAATCTCAAAAAACGACTTAATGAGCAAAAGAGTACTTTACCAAGGAAATTGGAACTATAAAAAAGAACCAAACAGAGATGAAAATTTCAATACATGAAATGAAAAATGAGATAAGCTTAGCTAATAAAACAGTCTCGATAAAGGAGAGAATCAGTGACATTGATGACAGGCAACTAGAGATACAGAGCAAAGAAGAAAGAGACTCACAAATTTAAAAAATGAGAAAGCCCAACAAGAATTGCCTGAGTCCATCAGAAAGAGCAGTATAAGAATAATGTATATATTAGAAGAAGAAGTGAGGGAAAAGACAATGGAGAACATATTGAAAGAAATAATCGATGAGAACTTTCAAAGCCTGTTGAAAAAATATATAATCATGCTTGGAGACCTCAATACATTATTGATGGCTTTAGATCGTTCATCCAAACAGAAAGAGTTAGAACATCGAATCGAAGAAGCAAACAGAACACTGAGTTACCTCAACTCAAACAGACGTACTCCAAGGCACATCATAATAAAATTATCAAAAATCAATCCAAAAGAAAGAATTCTCAGGCAGCTAGGGAGAAGAATATAACATATAAAGGAAGGCCTATTAGGCTATCATCAGATTTCTCAGCAGAAACTCTACAAGCCAGAAGAGAATGGACCCCAACATTTAAAGTACTGAAAGAGGGGAACTACCAGACAAGAAAACTATATCCATCAAAGCTACCCTTCAAATATAAAGGGGAAATGAAAGCATTTACAGACATACAGAAGCTGAGGGAATTTATCACCAAAAAACCCCCACTGCAGGAAATATTAAAGGCGGTGATCTGACCAGATACAAAGAACAAAACAAAACAAAAGTACAAGAAAAATTTTAAGAAAACCACAATCAAAACAAGGACAATCTGTGACAACAATAACATTAAAAGGGGAGAGGATAAAGGTCAGCAGTAGCAAAGGAGGATGGAGTGCAGAAGCACTCATGAGATAATGGACTCTAATAAATATGATAATTTTTCTTTTTTTTACAGGGACAGAGAGAGAGTCAGAGAGAGGGATAGATAGGGAAAGACAGACAGAAACAAAGAGAGATGAAAAGCATCAATAATTAGTTTTTCGTTGCTGTTGCGACACCATAGTTGTTCATTGATTGCTTTCTCACATGTGCCATGACCACGGGCCTTCAGCAGACTGAGCAACCCCTTGCTGGAGCCAGCGAGTGACCTTGGGTCCAAGCTGGCGAGCTTTTGCTCAAGCCAGATGGTCCCACGCTCCAGCTGGAGACCTCGGGGTCTCGAACCTGGGTCCTCCGCATCCCAGTCCGACGCTCTATCCACTGCACCACCACCTGGTCAGACGATAATTTTTTTTTTAATAACCTAATGGTAACAACCCCTGAATATGCCACTACTGATACACACATATCTAAAAAAAGAAGAAACAGGGGAAAGAAGTATGGAATACCACCAAATAAAAACAAATGACAGAAAAACAAAAAAAGAACTAACCAAGACACAAAGATATCAAAAAGCAGTATATAAAATGGCAATAGGAAATCCTCAAGTGTCAATAATTACACTAAATGTAAGTGGATTGAACTCACCAATAAAGAGGCACAAAGTAGCAGATTGGATCAAGAAGCAAAACCCAACCATATGCTGCCTTTAAGAAACACATCTAAGTTACAAGGGTAAAAGCAGACTCAAAGTGAAAGACTGGAAAACGATTCTCCAAGCAAATAATATCCAAAGTAAAGCAGGTGTAGCCATACCCATATCTGACAATGCTGACTACAAGACAACAAAGGTAAACAGAGACAAAGATGGCTATTTCATAATGATAAAGGGGACATTGAATCAAGAAGACATAACATTTTTTAATATATATGTACCAAACCAGGGAGCACCAAAATATATAAAACATCTACTAATTGATCTAAACGTACAAACCGAAAAAAATACAATCATGCTTGGAGACCTCAATACACTATTGATGGCTTTAGATCGTTCATCCAAACAGAAAATCAATAAGGAAATATTGGCCTTAAATGAAGCACTAAAACAAATGGACATAATAGACATGTACTGGACATTTCATCCCAAAACGTTAGAGTATACATTTTTCTCCAGTGTACATCACACATTCTCAAGAATAGACAATATGCTGGGCTACAAAACTAACATCAACAAATTCAGAAAGATTGAAATTATACTAAGCATATTCTCTGACCATAAGGCTTTGAAACTAGAATTCAACAACAAAAAATAAGTTAAAAACCCACAAAAATGTGGAAATTAAACAGCATACTTTTAAAAAATGACTGGGTCAAAGAAGTAATAAAAGAGATCAAAAGATATATGCAGATAAACAAAAATGACATGACATATCAGAATCTCTGGAATGCAGCTAAAACAGTAATAAGAAGGAAGTTCATATTATTACAGGCTTATATGAAAAACAAGAGAGAGCTCAAGTAAATAACCTAATATCACATCTTAAGGAACTAGAAAAAGAAGAACAAAGGCAACCCACAAACAGCAGAAGAAAGGAAATAATAAAAAGAGCAGACATAAATGAAATAGAGAACAGAAAAACTATAGAAAAAATTAGTACAACAAAGAGCTGGTTCTTTGAAAATACCAACAAAATTGACAAACCGTTGGCAAGACTCACTAAGGAAAAAAGAAAAAGGACTCATATAAGCAAAATTCAAAATGAAAGAGAAGAAATTACCACAGATATCATAGATATACAAAGGATTAGTGTAGAATATTATGAAAAAGTATATGCCACCAAATTCAATAATGTAGAAGAAATGGATAAACTCCTAAAACAATACAACCTTACTAGACTGAATCATGAAGTAGAAAGCCTAAACAGACCCATATGCAGAAAGGAAACAGAAAGAACTATCTAAAACTTCCTCAAAAATAAAAGTCCGGGACCAGATGGCTATACTACTGAATTCTACCGAACATTCAAAGAAGATTTAGTTTCTATACTTCTCAAAATCTTCCAAAAAATTGAAGGAGAAGCAATACTTCCAAACACATTTTATGAGGCCAACATAACCCTTGTACCAAAACCTGTCAAGGACAACATACACAAAAAAGAAAACTACAGACCAATATCTCTAATGAATACAGATGCAAAAATCCTAAACAAAATACTAGCAAATCAAATACAACACATTAAAAAAGTAATTCATCATGATCAAGTGAGATTCATCCCAGAAACACTAGAATGTTTCAACATATGTAAAACGATTAATGTAATACACCATATCAACAAAACAAAGAACAAAAACATTATAATCCTATCAATAGATGCAGAAAAGGCATTTGATAAAATACAGCATCCTTCTATGTTTAAAACACTCAACAAAATGGGTATAGAAGGAAAATATCTCAACATAACAAAGGGCATTTATGACAAACCATCAGCAAAAATCATACTAAATGGTAAAAAACTGAAAACTTTTTCTCAAAAATAAGGAACAAGACAAGGCTGCCCATACTGTCCACTCCTATTCAACATAGTGCTGGAAGTTCTAGCCAGAGCAATCAGACAAGAGAAAGAAATAAAAGGCATTTATATTGGGAAGGAAGAAGTAAAGGTTTCACTTTTTGCAGATGATATGATCCTGTATATAGAAAACCCCAAAGACTACACAAAAAAGTTATTAGAAACAATAAACCAATACAGTAAGGTTGCAGGATACAAAATTAATATACAGAAGTCTCTTGCTTTCTTATATGCCGACAATGAAACTTCAGAAAAAGAACTAAAAAAAAATAATCCCTTTTATAGTTTCAACAAAAAAAAAAATACCTAGGAATAAACATAACAAAGAATGTAAAGAACCTATATAATGAAAACTAAGCATTATTAAAGGAAATTGAAAAAAAAAAAACAGAATGAAATGGAAAAATATTTCTTGTTTGTGAATAGAAGGAATAAATTAGTTAAAATGGCCATATTACCCAAAGCAATATACAAATTTAATGCAATTCCCATCAAAATTTTAAAGTCATTTATTTTTAAAAAATGGAACAAAAAATGATCAGGTTTATATGGAACCATAAAAAACCTCAAATAACCAAAGTAATCCTAAGGGGAAAAAAACGAACCTGGAGGAATTACAATACCTAACTTCAAACTATACTACAGAGCCATAATAATCAAAACAGCATGGTACTGGCAGAAAAATAGACACACAGACCAATGGAATAGAATAGAAAAGCCAGAAATAAAACCACATATATATGGTCAAATCATCTTTGATAAAAGAGCCAAAAAACACACAATGAAGAAAAAAAAGAAAGCCTCTTCAATAAATGGTACTTTGAAAATTGGAAAGCCACATGCAAAAGAATGAAACTGGACTACAGTTTGTTTCCTTGCACAAAAATGAATTCAAAATGGATCAAAACCTAAGTATAAGACCTGAAACAATAAATTACTTTGAATAAAACATAGGTACTAAACTCATGGACCTTGGCAGTAAAGAACATTTTATGAATTTGACCCCAAAGGCAAGGGAAGTGAAGGCAAAGATAAATGAATGGAACTACATCAAACTAAGTAGCTTCTGCACAACAAAAGAAACTGACAACAAAACAGACAGACAGCCTACTAAATGGGAGATGATATTTTCAAACAACAGCTCAGATAAGGGGCTAATATCCAAAATATATGAAGAACTCACAAAACTCAATGGCAAAGAAAACAACACAATAAAAAAATGGGAAGAGGACATGAACAGACACTTCTCCCAGGAAGAAATACAAATGGCCAACAGATATATGAAAAGATGCTCATCTTCATTAGCTATTAGAGAAATGCAAATTAAAAGTACAATGAGATGCCACCTCACCTGTTAGATTAGCTATTATCAACAAGACAGGTAATAACAAGTGTTGGAGAGGCTGTGGAGAAAAAGGAACCCTCATCCACTGTTGGTGAGAATGTAACATTATGGAAGAAAGTATGGTGGTTCCTCAAAAAACTAAGAATAGAAAACTACCATATGACCCAGCAATTCCTTTACTGGGTATATACCCCCAATACTCGAAAACATGGATATGGAAAGACACATGTTCCCCCATGTCCATCGCAGCATTGTTCACAGTGGCCAAGACATGGATATAACCAAAAGTCCTTCAATAGAGGGTTGGATAAAGAAGATATGGTATATATATACTATGGCAGTGGTTCTTAATCTGGGTTCTATCGAACTCTAGGGGTTCGATGAGTCGGTCTCAGGGATTCGGAGAAGCCTCTGCCGCGGAGACCAGAATAAAGTAATACCGTAATTTGTTGTGAGTTCATGCACTTTGTTGGTTTTGTTCATTGAGCAAGGTGATGTTCATGCACAGCTCATTTTGTGCACCAGTAAAAAACATATACCTACGTCATGAATTTGGAAAAAAAAATCATATTCTATTTATCACTAAAGAAGGGTTTGGTGAATGCGCATATGAAACTGGTGAGTTCAGTACCTCAAAAAAGGTTAAGGACCACTGACTGTACTATGGAATACTACTCAGCCATAAGAAATGATGACATCAAATCATTTACAACAACATGGATAGACCTTGATAACATTATACTGAGTGAAATAAGTAAATCAGAAAAAGCTAAGAACTGTATGATTTCATACATAGGCAGGACACAAAACTGAGACTCATGGACATAGATAAAAGTGCAGTGGTTGCCAGGGAGAGGGAAAGAGAAGAGAGGAAGGGGGGGGTAAGGGGAGGGGCTTAAAGAGAAACAAAATATCAGGTGATGGAGGAGGATCTGACTTTCTTTGGGTGATGGGTATACGGCATGATTGACTGTCCAAGTGATGTGGAGATGTTTTCTCTAAATCTATGTGCTCTGGTTGACCAATGTCACCCTGTTAAATTTAATTGTCTAAATAAAAAACAAAACAAAAACTTTTTAGTGAAAGAAATACTTAATTCCTTCTAGCCTGACGTCATTCATTTCTGTCTTTTGAAAATCTCATAACACCCTACTGCAGGGGATGGCAAACAATAGCCTGCAGGCCAAATCTTTTGTAATTTTGTGGATATTTTTGGTAAATTAAGTTTGGCACACAGCCAGGCCCGTTGGTTTATTGTCTGCAGCCTCTGTCATGCTGTAACTGCAGAGTTGAGTTGTTGCAACCAAGTGTCTATAGCTTACACAGCCTAAAATACTTACTATCTGACCCTTTACAGAAAAATTGTGACTACCCCAGGCCTAACAAATCAGTTTTAGACACTCATTGGACCACTTCAATATGAGAATAAAAGTATTCAACATCATTAGTCATCAGGGAAGTGCAAAACAAAGCTCAAACCAGATGTAATTTTACACCCATTTATAATAGCTTGGCCAGGTTTTGGTGACCAACATGCAACTACTTTTATATGCCACAACTTGTGCCTTATATCCTTTATGCCCTATCACACTTAGTAGATTATCGGATGTACTCACAACATAATTGATTTCCTCTTATTCCATGGGTGACAGGGATTCAGAAACACTGAGGTGATTTGAACAAAACCCCTGAGCCTCATAATAATAGCAATGATTTCCAAGGACTGAGAAATGGTCCTTGTTTGAACCAAGTCAGCCTTTTCAAAATCAACAGAGTGGACAAATGGATTTGGGAAGGGAAGCTGAGCACACTGTTGCCAGAGTAAATGATGGGCGCCATTGAGCAAAAGCCTGCTTGCATTTCCATCGTCCCGTGATGTGCATTCTGGACTGTGCAGATTAGTCAGCTAAAAGTGCCTCCAGAGTGCCTTTGTGTGAACCATGATGTCACTGGCATTTCCCACAAAGACCTAGGCTTTGGTTTGTTAATTTAACATCTAGTTAAAATGACACAATGGCATTGAAGTGTTGCAGTTTTTAAACTTTTTAAATTTTTTATTAATTTTAATGGGGTGACATTAATAAATCAGGGTACATATGTGCAAAGAAAACATCTCCAGGTTATCTTATCATTCAATTATGTTGCATACCCATCACCCAAAGTCAAATTGTCCTGTCACCTTCTTTCTGATTTTCTTTGTGCCCCTCCCCTCCCCCTCTCCCTCCTTCTCCTCCCTTCCCCCACCCTGTAACCACCACTCTCTTGTCCATGTCTCATAGTCTCACTTTATGTTCCACCTATGTATGAAATCATGCAGTTCTCAGTTTTTTTCTGTTTTACTTATTTCACTCCGTATAATGTTATCAAGGTCCATCCATTTTGTTGTAAATGAAGTGTTGCATTTTAAACGGTATTGATACTATTCTGTGAAGCACTTGAGTCTATGGAGAATTACGCCCTTACTCACACGGGGCTGTGGGAGGAAACCCTCCTGACATGTTACCTAGAAAGCAGATCCCCTTAGAGGGAAGGGCCCCTTGGTATGGGCAGTTCATGGGCCAGTGGAGGTATTCCTGCTTGTGAAGGTGCTCCCTTGGCTGGTGTTTCAGCAGAAAGGTATGATTTATTTTGTTTCTGGGTGTCAAATCACAGTAAATTTTGCTTTGGCCTGGAGTTGTATTTGTTAAATTGAGTTTTGTTTCTGTGAAGTTTTTGAATTAATAATTGTTTAAAAAATGAAAGGTCTTTCCTTATTGGGCATACATTTCTGTGTAGTAAAACACAGTTCTTTAGCATATAAATCAATGAGTACCGACAGATGAATGCACCCGAGTAATCCATATCCATCAAGACATAGAATAATTCCAGCAACCCTGGATGTTCTCCGAGTCCCTTTCTAGTGGATCCCCACCTTCTCTCTCAGATGCAACCCCTGATTGCTTTTACGATTCAAGGAAAATTTTGCCTATTCTAGAACTTGATATAAATATGGGATTGTGCACACATACGCTTTTGATTCTGGCTTCTTTCACTTAAAGTGCTTTTGAGATCCATCCATATTTTGAATGTGTCAGTAATTTGTTCCTGAGTAGTAATCCGTTGTATGACTATATCAGTGATTCGTTTACCTTTGCATTTGTTGATGGACATTTGTGTTGTTTCTAGTTTTGACTATAGTGAATGGGTCTTTCATGCCCATCCACACAGACATTTTTGTGACTATGTTTTCATTTCTCTTGGATATATATCTAGTTGTGGAGTTACTGGGTCATAGGGTCATATGTGTTTAACTTTACAAGAAACTACAAAATGATTTTTCAAACTATTATAGCATTTTATATTTCCATGAGTAATACATGGAATTTCTGGTTACATTCATGCCAATATTTAGTATTTTCAGAAATTTTAATGTTAGCTATTCTAAGTGGGTGTAAAATTACATCTGGTTCGAGCTTTGTTTTACACTTCCTTGATGACTAATGATGTTGAATACTTTTACTTTAAAACTGACATTTATGTACCTTCCTTTGTAAAGTGTCTATTTAAATCTTTTGCCTATGTTTTCATTGATGTTTTAAGTTGAGTTATATGAGTTATGTAGATAGTCTGGGTACAAATTATTTGTCAAATGCATATGATGAATACTTTTTTCTTAACAATGGCTCTACTATTTGTTTTAATGGTGAATTTGATGGTCAAAAATTATGAAAATTATCAATTTTTAAAATAAGTGCTTCTTATGTCCTAAGAAATTATTTCCTACTCAAGGCTAAAATAAATTCATCATTTTTAAAAGATGAATATATATAAATTTTGAGTTGAAGTTGTTGTTTTCATATGATTAGTCATTTGTTCTAGCATAATTTATTGAAAATAATTTCCCCATTGAATGATCCAGGCACCTCTGCTGAAAATCTATGGACTGTAAGGGGATCCAAGATGATGTTAGAGTAGCTGGATGTTATTCTCAGCTCCTCTCAGGACCAAACTGGAATTACAACTAAAATATAGAACATTCGACTGAAATAAACAACTGAAGGCTAGCAAAAGAGAAGTTTTATAACCTAGGATTTACAGAAGAAGCCACACTAAGACAGCTCCAAACAGGTTGCCCAGGGCCAGTCACAGGCAGCATCTGATATTGGCCTGTATCCAAGTCCCCTTCCAAAGGGCCCCCAGAACCAACACACCTAGAGGCCAGCTTCAGAAAACATTAAAGCAGAATCTAGTTATCTTTACAAGCAAGCCGGACATCCAGAGGGAGACCTCAGCATGCGTCAGATCCTGCTGAGGCGAATTCCACTTTTGGTAGTTAGCACCAGCAGAGCAGTTAGCACACTATGGTCAGAGTTGATTCTCACAGCCAGCCTGCCCGAGGGTGGACCCCATGCTCACATGGGGCAATATCAATCACAACTCAGTTATAACAAGAGGGCCTACAGAACATGCATAAGGAACCTAACTAGAACACCAGATCAGGTGATTAAGGAGCCTGCACCACTGGGTTCCATAGGACACCTACTACATAAAGCCACCCTACCAAGACCAGGAATCATAGCAGATCTACCTAAGACATGGAAACAAACAAAGAATCAATCAAAACAGGAGACAAAAAAAAATACCCTATATGAAGTAACAGGAGAGTTCTCCAGAAAAAGAGCTAAATGAAATGGAGGCTATTTATCAGATATAGAGTTCAAAAAGTGGTTATAAGGATGCTCAAGGAAATTAGTGAGAAGTACAAGAAATGTAGTAAAAACTACCACAACATGGAAAGAAAAAAAACATAGAAACCTTAAAAAAGTACCAGTCAGAATTGATGAATACAATATCTAAAATATAAAAATACACTAGAAGGAATTAACAGTAGGTTAGATGAAGCAGAAGACTGAATGAATGACTTAGAAGACAAAATAGCAGCCTGACCTGTGGTGGCACAGTGGATAAAAAGCGTCGACCTGGGAACACTGAGGTCGCCAGTTCAAAACCCTGCACTGGCCTGGTCAAGGCACATATGGGAGTTGATGCTTCCGGCTCCTCCCCCCTTTCTCTCTCTCTCTCTCTCTCTCTCTCTCTCTCTCTCTGTCTCCTTTCTAAAAAATGAATAAAAAAAAGAAAGAAAAGAAGACAAAATAGCAGAAAACACCCAATCAGAGCAGAAAAAGGAATAAAAATAATTTAAGAAAATGAAGATAATTTAAGGGACCTTTGGGACAACATTAAGCATAACAATATTTTCATCATAGGTATACCAGCAGGAAAAGAGGGGGAGCAAGAAATTGAGAACCTATTTGAAGAAATAATGGCTGAAAACTTCTGTAACTTGGTGAAGGAAAAAGACATACAAGTCGAGAGTTCCAAACAAGATGAACCCAAAGAGGCCCACAGCAATACATATCATAATTAAAATGGCAAAGGTTAAAGACAGAGAGAGAATCTTAAAAGCAGCAAGAGAAAAGCAGTGAGTTATGTACAAGGGAGCTTCTGTAAGACTGTCAGCTGATTTATCAACAGAAACATTTCAGGCCAGCAAGGTTATCATTTAAAATTGAGAAAGAAATAAAGAGCTTCCCGTGCAAGAACTAGCTAAAGGAATATGTTACCACTAAACTACTATTACAAAAAATGTTAAAGGGCTTTTAAGAAGAAGAAAGAGAAGAAACAGAAGAACACAGTAAAATAGAATAAAATGGCCACAAATACATACCTATCAACAATCACTTTAAATGTATATGACTTAAACACTGCAACAAAAAACATAGGGTTGCTAAATGAATAAGAAAACAAGACCCATATACATGCTATTGAAAAGAGATTCACCTCAGAACAAAAAATACTCGTTGAAAGTGATGCAAAAAGATATGTTATGCAAATGGAAATGAAAAAAAATAAAAGCTGGAATAACAATACTTATGTCTGACAAAATGGACTTTAAAACAAAAGCTATAGTACGAGACAAAGAAGAACACTGCATAATGTTAAAGGGATTAATCCAACAAAAAGATATAACCTTTGTAAGCATTTATGTGCTCAGCATAGGAACACTAAATACATAAAGCAAAACTTGATGTACATAAAGGGAGAAATTGAAAATAGTACAGTAATATAGTACGAGATTTTTAACAACCCATTGACACCAATGGATAGGTCTTCTAGACAGAAAATCTACAAGTAAACAGCAGCCTTAAATGATATATAGATCAGATGGATTTAATTGATATCTTTAGAGTATTTTCCCCCAAAGCAGCAGAATATATTGAATACATTCTTTTAGAGTATGCATGGAACCTTTTTTAGGATATACTAATGTTAGGATATAAAACAAGTCTTAATAAATTTTAGGAGTTTGAAATCATAACAAGCATCTTCTCTGACCATAATGGTATGAAACTAGGACTCAGTTTCAAGAAAAAAACAGAAAAATGAACAAAGACATGGAAGCTAAGTAACTTGTTACTGAACAACAAATAGGTTAACAATGAGATCAAGGAAGAAATCAAAAGATACCTTGAAACAAGTGAAATTGGAACACATCAACTCCAAACCTATGGGACTTGGTATTCAGTGTGTGGAAGTTCCAGGTTTGATTCCTGGTCATGAAATACAGGAGAAAGGACCATCTGCTTCTCTCCTACACCTCCCACTTCTCTTTTCTCTTCCTACATCCATGGCTTGCTTGATTCAAGTGTGTTAACCCTGGATTCTGAGAATAGCTCTGTGGAATCCCCACCTCAGGCACTAAAAATAGCCTAGCGTGAGCATTGGCCCAAATGGGCAGAGCATTGGCCTTAGGCAGGGGTTACTGGGTGGATTCCAGTTGGGGTGCATGTGGAAGTCTATCTTTCCTCCTCTTACTTAAATCAAAAAAAAAAAAAAGAAAAATTCTAAATAAACAATTTAACTTTACACTGATAGGAACTTAAAAAAAACCCCACAATAAACAAATCTTCAAATGATTAGAATAAAGGAAATAATAAAGATCAGAACAGAAATAAATGGAATCTAAAGAAATAATACAAAAGATTAGTGAAACCAAGAGCTGGTCCTCTGAAAAGATAAATAGGATTGATGGACCTTTAATCAGACATATCAAGAGGAAAAAGAGAGGGGGCCCAAATAAAATCAGAAATGAAAAATAAGAAGTAAAAACTAAAACCAAAGAACACAAAGGATTATAAGAACATATTTCCAACAATTATATGCTAACAAATTGGACAATCTGAATGAAATGGATAAATTTCTAGAAACATACAATCTTCTAAAACTGAATCATGAAGAATCTGAATAGGCATATTATAGCTAAGGAAACTGAGGCAATAATAATAATAATTCCCTGCAAACAAATATCCTGGACCAGATGGCTTCACAGACGAATTTTACCAAACATTCAAAGAACTAACACCTATCATACTCAAACTATTTAAAAAAATTCGAAAGGAGAAAAGACTTAGGATAATCCCAATTCCAGAACCAAGAAAAGACACTAAAATAAATAAATAAATAAATAGATAGATAGATAGATAGATAGATAGAAAATTGCAGGCCAATATCTCTGATGAAAATAGATTCTAAAATCCTCATCAAAATATTAGAAAACTGGCCTGACCAGGCGGTGGCGCAGTGGATAGAGCTTCGGACTGAGACGTGGAGGACCCAGGTTTGAGACCTTAACGTCGCCAGCTTGAGCGCGGGCCCATCTGGCTTGAGCAAAAGCTTGTCAGCTTGGACCCAAGGTCGCTGGCTCCAGCAAGGGGTGGCTCGGTCTGCTGAAGGCCCGTGGTCAAGGCACATATGAGAAAGCAATCAATGAACATTTAAGGTGTCGCAACGAAAAACTGATGATTGATGCTTCTTACCTCTCTCTGTTCCTGTTTGTCTGTCTGTCCCTATCTATCCCTCTTGCTGACTCTCTCTCTGTCCCTGTAAAAAAAAAAAAAGAAAGAAAAAGAAAATGAGAAAACTGGATTCAACAATGCATTAAAAAGTTTATACTCCATGATCAAGTGGGATTTTTTTCTGGTGATACAAGGTTGGTATAATATCTGCAAATCAATAAACATTACACACTACATGAACAAAATGAAGGATAAAAACTACATAATCAGATCTATAGGTACAGAAAAAGCATATATTAAAATCCAGCACCTGCCTGACCTGTGGTGGTGCAGTGGATAAGTGTCAACCTGGAATGTTGAGGTCGCCAGTTAGAAACCCTGGGCTTGCCTGGACAAGGCACCTATGGGAGTTGAGGCTTCCTGCTTCTCCCCTCCCTTCTCTCCCCCCCTCTCTAAATGAATAAATAAAATCTTAAAAAAATAATCCAGCACCCATTTATGATAAAAACTCTCAACAAAATAAGAATAGAAAGAATATACCTCAACATAATGAAGACTATATATGACAAACCCACAGACAGCATTATACTCAATGGACAAAAATTAAAACTATTTTCCTTAAGATTGGGAGCAAGATATGAATATCCATTTTCAACACTCTTTTTTTAAAAGATTTATTTTGCAGAGAGAGGAAGGGAAGAGATAAAGAGAGGGGGAGATCTACTTGTTGTTCCACTTATTTATGCACTCATTGGTTGATTCTTGTATGTGCCCCGACTGGGGATAACCCTCAACCTTGGCATATCTGGATAATGTTATAACCAACTGAGCTACCTGTCCAGGGCCTCACTATTTTTCTTTTTCCTAAAATTTTTTTTTACTACTCTAATTTAGCTGTAGTACTGGAAGTCTTGCTACAGCAATCAGACAAGAAAAAGAAATAAAAGACATCCAAATTGGAAAGGAAGAAGTAAAACTGCCATTATTTGCAAATTACATGGTACCTTGTATAGAGAACCCTAAAGAGTTCAACAAAAAAATTCTAGAACTGATAAATCAATTTAATAAAGTAGCAGAATATAAAATAATTATTGAGAAACATTTGCATTTTTATACACCAATAATGAGCTATCAGAAATGGAAACTAAGTAAACAATTCCATTTACAATCGCATAAAATAAACACAAAAAAACTAGGAGTAAACTCAACCAAGGATTTTAAAGACCTGTAGTTGCCAAATTATAAGACACAGAGAAAGAAATTGAAGAAAATACAAATAAGTGGAAGAGTATACTGTGTTTACGGACAGGAAGAATTAACATCATTAAAATATCTGTCCTACCCAAAGTAATTTATAGATTAAGTGAAATTTCTGTGAAGATACCAATGGTATATTTCACAGAATTAGAATATTCCAAAGATTTATATGGAACCATAAAAGACCCTGAGTAGTCACAGAAATCTTAAGAAAGAAGAACACTACCTAATATCAAGCTATACTAAAAAGTTATAGTAATCAAAACAGCATGCTACTGGCATAAAAACAGGTAGATCAGTGGAACATAAGAGAAATCCAGAAATAAACACACACCTTTACAGTCAATTAATATTTGACAAAGGAAGCAAGAACATACAATGGGGTAAAGATAGTCTATTCAATAAATGGTGTTCAGAAAATTGGCCAGGTACATCTAAAACAATGAAGCTAGATGACCTTTTTATGCCACATGCAATATTAAACTGAAAATGAATTAAAGACTTCAGTGTAAGACTTGAAACCATTAAAAACCTTAGAGCAGCCTGACCAGGCAGTGGCGCAGTACATAGAGTGTCAGACTGGAATGTGGAGGACCCGGGTTCGAGACCTCGAGGTTACCAGCTTGAGCACGGGCTCATTGGGTTTGAGCAAGGCTCACCAGCTTGAACCCAAGGTCACTGGCTCAAGCAAGGGGTCACTCGGTCTGCTGTAGCCCCCCAGTCAAGGCACTTATGAGAAATCAATTAATGGACAACCAAGGAAACGCAGCGAAGAATTGATGTTTCTCAACTCTCTCCCTTTCTGTCTGTCTGTCTCTATCTGTCCCTCTCTCTCTCTCTGTTTCTGCCACAAAAAAACAAAACATAAAACCTTAGAGGAAGACATAAACAGTATAATCTCGGACATTTCTCATAGCAATATTTTTCTGATATATCACCTCAGGTAAGGGAAACAAACAAAAACATAAACAATGGTATTACATTAATCTAAAAAGTTTTTTCACAGCGAAGGAAACCAACAAGACAATGAAAAGACAACACACTTAATAGGAGAACATATTCACCAATAATACATCTGATAAGGGATTAATATCCAAAATAATAAAAATTTATAAAACTCAGCACCAAGAGAAAAACAATCCAATTAAAAAATAGAGAAAGGATCTTAATACACACTTCTCCAAAGAGGACATATAGGTGGCCAATAGACATATGAAAGATGCTAATCATCATAGAAATGTAGATTAAAAGCACTATGAGATATCTCCTCACACCTGTCAGAATGGCTATAATTTATTAATAAAACAGCAAACAAGTGTTGGTGAGAGTGTGGAGAAAAGGGAACCCTCATGAACTGTTGGTGGGAATACATATTGGTGCAGCCACTGTGGAAAGCAGTACAGTGTTAAAATTAAAAATGGAATTGCTTTATGACCCATTGATTCCACTTCTGAAAATATACCCAAAGAAATCCAAAACACTAATTCAAAAGAATATATGCATCCCTAAATTCATTGTGGTGTTTACAATAGCTAACATTTAGAAGCTTCCCAAGTGTCCATCAGTAGATGAGTAGATAAAAAAGCTTTGGTACACAATGGAATAATACTTGGCCATATAAAGAAGGAAATCTTACCCTTTGCAACAACACGGATGGACCTGGAGAGTATTACGCTAAGTGAAATAAACTAGAGAAAGACAAGTACTATTTGATTTCACTTATATGTGGAATCTAATGAACAAAATAAACTTTAACAAAATAGAAACAGACTCGTAGATACTGAGAGTAGATTGACAGCTGTCAAAATGGGAGAGGGTTGAGGACTTGGTGAAAAAGGTGAAGGGATTAAGAATAAAAAAGCAAAAAAAAAAAACAAACCCAAGAAAGAATTATAGATACCAGTAACAGTGTGATGATTATCAGAGGGAAAGAGGAATTAGATACCAGTAACAGTGTGATGATTATCAGAGAGAAAGAGGAATTGAGAGAGGTAGAAGATAGTAAACAGGAGATACATGGCATTGAAAGGAGATTTGACTTGGGATGGTGACCACAATACAGTATACACCCACATTTACTGCTGGTGGGAATGTTAACTGGGACAGCCATTATGGAAAACAATATGGTGGTACTTCAAAAAATTAAGAATAGAGTTACCATATGACCCAGCAATCCCATTACTAAGTACCCCCAAAACTCAAAAACATTGGTACTCAAAGACACATGCACTCCCATGTTCATCACAGCATTATTCATGGTGGCCAAGACATGGAAACAACTAAAGTGTCCCTTAATAGAGGATTGGGTAAAGATGATATGGTACATATACACAATGGAATAGTACTCAGCCATAAGAAATAATGACATATTGCCGTTACGACAACATGGATGAACCTTGAGACTATTATACTAAGTGAAATAAGTAAATCAGAAAAAACTAAGAACTACATGATTTCACACATAGGTGGGATATGAAACTGAGACTCAGGGACATAGATAAAAGTGAAATGGTTACCCGGGGGAGAGGATGGAAGGGAGGGGAGAAAAGAGGGACAAATATATGGTGACATAAAATGATTTAATTTTGGGTGGTGGTCACACAATGCAATCAACAGCTTAAATGCTATAGAGATGTTCACCAAAACCTTATGCACTCTTGGTGGTCAATGTCATCCCATTAAATTTTATTTTAAAAAAATATTAAAAAATAAAATTAACTTTCTGAGTTGCAAAGCAAGAAAGGCAAAGAAATCAGCTATCACTCATGACCAGTGAAAGCATATTATGGGAAATGTTACTTCTTAACGATAAGAGGAAAAAGAAAGCCCAACAATGACTCTTTCCAGACAATGCTAATGTTTGCAATTATGTTCTAAAAATAAAGAAATAGATATTGTTTAATATTTTTGAAAAAGAAAATAGAAATAAAATCAATTTAATGTATATTTGTGGCTTTACTTCTGGACTCTTTCAGTTCCATTTATCTGTTTTTCTTTTCTAATGCCAATACTATAATGTTTTTTGATTAATTAGGTTTATAATAAGACTTAAAATCAGGAAATGTGAGTCCTTGGGCTGGTTCTTCTTTTTTTTTTTAAAAGATTTTATTTATTCATTAATAAGAGGAGAGGGAGAGAGAGAGAGAGAGAGAGAGAGAGAGAGAGAGAGAGAGAAGGGGGAAGGAACCAGAAGTATCAAGTCCCATATATGCCTTGACCAGGCAAGCCCAGGGTTTTGAACCAGCAACCTCAGTGTTTCCAGGTTGATGCTTTATCCACTGCGCCACCACTGGTCAGGCCATCTTTTCAAAAACATCTTTCAGTATTTTAGATTTTTTTTACTTCTATGTAAAACTTAAAATCAACTTGACAATTCCTAGAAAGGTTTGTTGAGATTTTGTTGAATTTTTAGATCAATTTGGGAAGAATTAATACCTTAAAACTGAATTACTAATCCTCAAGTTATATATCTCACTCCATTTACTTAAATAAGCCTTTTTTAAAATTTCTAGCAGCAATATAATGGTGGGGAAAAAGTAAGTTTACAGTTGTTCATATGGAAAAAAATACAATAATTAATAAATAACAATATAAGAATAAACTTTGTTACATGCACTCACAACTGTAGACCTACTTTCTGTACCACTCTATGTTGTAGTTTTCTTATTTATTTATTTATTTATTTAAAATATTTTTTTCTAAATTATTTCTTTTTTTAAAATTCATTTTAGAAAGGAGACACAGATATATATATATATATATATATATATATATATATATATATAGAGAGAGAGAGAGAGAGAGAGAGAGAGAGAGAGAGAGAGAGAAAGGGGGGAGGAGCTGGAAGCATCAACTCCCATATGTGCCTTGACCAGACCAGTGCAGGGTTTTGAACTGGCGACCTCAATGTTCCCAGGTCGACGCTTTATCCACTGCGCCACCACAGGTCAGGCTCTTTTTTATTAATGATTTTAATTTATTGTGTTTACACACATTCAAATGTCTCACCGAATACACCACACCCCACCTCCATGTTCTCCTCAACATCGCCTTTGCCCTCCTCCCCACAATGCCCTAGCCCCTTCCCTCCAGGATTTGCTTTCCTGTTCTCTATAATGCTGTGTCGTGTGTACATAATTTCACCAATCTCTTTCCTTTCTCTGATCCCATCCTCTCATCCCCTTTCCCTCTGTCAGCTTTCCCTCGGGTCCCTTTGATCCCTCCTCTGCATCTCTTCCTTTTCTCAGTTCACATTGTTCACTGGATTCCTCAAATGAGTGAGGTCATATGATATATTTTTTTCTCTGCCTGGCTTAGTTCACTTAACATAATAGTTTCCAGGTCCATCCATGTTGTCACAAAAGAAAAGATTTTCTTCTTTTTCGTGGCTGTATAGCAGGGGGTCCCCAAACTAGGGCCTGCGAGCCACATGCGGCCCCCTGAGGCCATTTATCCCGCCCCCTGCTGCACTTCCCTCACTTCCGGAAGGGGCACGTCTTTCATTGGTGGTCAGTGAGAGGAGCACAGGATGCATCCACACCCATAGTTCCCATTGAAATACTAGTCAGTTTGTTGATTTAAATTTACTTGTTCTTTATTTTAAATATTGTATTTGTTCCTGTTTTGTTTTTTTACCTTAAAGTAAGATATGTGCAGTGTGCATAGGGATTTGTTCATAGTTTTTTTTATAGTCCGGCCCTCCAACGGTCTGAGGGACAGTGAACTGGCCCCCTGTATAAAATGTTTGGGTACCCCTGCTGTATAGTATTCTGTTGTGTATATGTATCACTGTTTTTAATCCACTCATCCACTGATGGACCCTTGGGCTGTTTCCAGATCTTGGCTATTGTAAACAATGCTGCAATAAACATGGGGGTGCATTTCTTCTTTTGAATCAGGGATTTGGTGTTCTTAGGCTGTATTTCTAAAAGTGGGATGCCTGGGTCTAAAGGTAGTTCAATTTTTAATTTTTTGAGGAATCTCCATACTGTTTTCCACAGTGGCTGCACCAGTCTGCATTCCCACCAGCAGTGCAGGAGGGTTCCCTTTTCTCCACATCCTCACCAGCACTTACTCTGTGTTGTTTTGCTGATGAGTGCCATTCTGACTGGTGTGAGGTGATACCTCATTGTGGTTTTAATTTGCATTTCTCTAATGATTAGTGATGTTGAGCATTTTTTCATATGCCTATTGGCCATCTGTATGTCCTCTCTGGAGAAATTTCTATTCATTTCTTTTGCCCATTTTTTGATTGGATTGTTTATCTTCCTGGTGTTGAGTGTTACTAGTTTCTTTTATAAATTTTGGTTATTAACCCCTTATCAGACATATTGTCAAATATGTTCTCCCATTGTGTGGTTGGTCTTTTATTTTGTTCATATTGTCTTTAGCTGTGCAAAAGCTTTTTAGTTTGATATAGTCCCATTTGTTCATTCTGTCCTTTATTTCACTTGCCCGTGGAGATAGGTCAGCAAATATATTGCTGTGAGAGATGTCGGAGAGCTTACTGCCTATGTTTTCTTCTAAGATGCTTATGGTTTCACGCTTACATTTAAGTTTTTAATCCATTTTGAATTTATTTTTATGAATGGTGTAAGTTGGTAGCCTAGTTTCATTTTTTTGCAGGTAGCTGTCCAATTTTTCCAACACCATTTGTTAAAGAGACTGTTTTTACTCCATTGTATGCTCTTTCCTCCTTTGTCAAATATCAGTTGTCCATAAATGTGTGGGTTTATTTCTGGGTTCTCTGTTCTGTTCCATTGATCTATGTGCCTGTTCTTATGCCAGTACCAGGCTGTCTTGAGAACAATGGCCTTTTAGTATAACTTGATATCAGGAAGTGTAATACCTCCCACTTTACTTTTTTTTTTAAGATTTCTGAGGCTATTCATGTTCTTTTTTGGTTCTATATAAATTTTTGAAATATGTGTTCTATATCATTGAAGTATGTCATTCGTATTTTAATAGGAATTGCATTGAATTTATAAATTTCTTTGGGTAATATAGACATTTTAATGATGTTTATTCTTTCTATCCATGAACATGGCATACACTTCCATTTGTTGTATCTTCCTAGGTTTCTTTTATCAATATTTTATAATTTTTCAAGTACAAGTCCTTAACCTCCTTGGTTAAATTTACTCCTAGGTACTTTATTTTTTTGGTTGCAATAGTGAAGGGGATTGTTTACTTATTTTTTTTTTCTGACAGTTCATTGTTGGTATATAAAAATGCCTCTGATTTCTGAGTATTAATTTTATATCCTGCCACCTTGCTGAATTCATTTATCAGGTCCCGTAGATTTTTTTGTTTGTTTGTTATTTGTGACAGAGACAGAGTCAGAGAGAGGGACAGATAGGGACAGACAGACAGGAAGAGAGAGAGAGAGAGAGAGAGAGAGAGATGAGAAATATAAATTCTTCACTGTAGTTCCTTAGTTGTCCATTTATTGATTTCTCATATATGCCTTGACTGGGGGGCTACAGCATACTGAGTGACCCCTTGCTTGAGCCAGCGACCTTGGGCTCAAGCTGGTGAGCTTTGCTCAAACTTGATGAACCCACGCTCAAGCTGGCAACCTCAGGGTCTCGAATCTGGGTCCTCTGCATCCCAGTCTGACGTTCTATCCAGTGCCCAATGCCTGGTCAGGCCCAGTAGTTTTTTAACTGAGACTTTAGGGTTTTCTATGTACAGTATCATATCATCAGCAAATAATGATAGTTTTACTTTTTTTTCCAATTTGAATGTCTTTTATTTCTTCTTCTTGTCTGTTTGCTGTGGCTAGGATTTCCAGAACTATGTTGAATAAGAGTGATAAAATGGGGCACCCCTGCCTCATTCCTGATCTTAAGGGGATTGCTTTTAAATTTTGCCCATTGAGTATGATGTTTGCTGTGGGTTTGTCATAGATGGCCTTTATCATGTTGAGGTATGTTCCCTTTATTCCCACTTGCTCAGAATTTTGATCATAAATGGGTGCTGGATTTTTTCAAATGCTTTTTCTGTATCTACTGAAATTATCGTGTGGTTTCTCTCCTTTCTTTTGTTTATGAGATGAATCACATTGATTGATTTACAAATGTTGTATTATCCTTGTCTCCCCAGAATAAATCCTACTTGATTATGATGTATGATTTTCCTCACATATTACTGGATCTGGATTGCAAATATTTTGTTGAGGATTTTAGCATCTAAATTCATCAAGAATATTGGCTTACACTTTTCTTTCTATGTATTGTCTTTGCCTGGTTTTGGAATGAGGATTATCCTTGCCTCATTAAAAGAGCTTGGAAGTCTTTACTCCTCTTGAATTTTTTGAAATAGCTTGAGAAAGATATGTATCAGTTCTTCTTTGAATATTTTGTAGAATTTGCCTGTGAAGCCATCTGGCCCAGGTCTTTTGTTTGTTGATAGTTTTTTGACAGTTGTTTCAATCTCATTTGTTGTAATCGGTTTGTTTAGGTTTTCTGAATTTTCCAGATTGATTTTTGAAAAATTATGTTTCAAGGAATTTGTCCATTTTACCTAGGTTGTCTAATATTTTGGCATATAGTTCTTTATAATATTTTCTTACAATCCTTTGTATTTCTGTGTGTCAATTGGTATGTCTCCACTCTCATTTCTAATTTTAATTATTTGAGTCCTCCCTCTTTTTTTCTTGGTGAGACTGGTTTAAGCAGGGGTCAGGAAACATTTTGGCTGAGAGAGCCATGAACGCCACATATTTTAAAATGTAATTTAGTGAGAGCCATACAATATGTTTAACACTAAATACAAGTAAATGTGTGCATTTTATGTAAGACAAACACTTTTAAAGTACAATAAGTCTCTGAATTCTTTTTAATAAAGTTGTTATGCTATTGCTAACCAATGATGAATAAAGTACTTCTTACCATTAATGAGACTTCTGGTGCTGCATGGTTTTGCTGATGGCTTTGTTGTCTGGTTGATACATGGTGAGGTTAAGCTTCATGCAGGCGTTGAGACTTCCATTCGTTAAACATGATCGTTGGTTGGTCTTAACGTTCTTTAGATGTGAGAAAGACTGCTCACATGCATATGTAGAGCCAAACATTATCAGTACAACAATACTCACATGCTGTAGTGTGTGGTATATGATGGGAAGCGTGTTCCAAGTTTTGACAATCAGCTGGTCTGTGGGTTGAAGTTTTTTATTTCTCCCCACTTGTGTTTGCTTGCCAACTCTACTTGCTGTAGTGCAAGTCTTTCCTAATCTTTATTCAGTGACTTGAACTTATTCAGCCACATATCTGAGGCCTTCAGGTCAGCAGCTTGTAGCTCAAAATCTCTGAAGGAGACACTGGGAATGTAACTCAGGTCAGCGCTGTCCACTGCACACTCGTGTGGATGGGTGATGAACTTAAAAAGAAGATTGCGCTCACGAAATTCTCCAAAGAGTGCTTTGAATGACTGCAGGAGATTAGATGTGAAGCCCACTAGCTGCTGGAGATCAAGATGTTGAGCAGGGTGACTTTCTATGCATGCATCTTTCAACTCTTCCAGTTTTTGAAAGTGTAGTAAACGACCTGCTTTAATGTCTGCAATGAAGAATTCCAGCTTGTTTTCATACGCAAACACTGCTTGTTGAAGGGATAAGACTGTATTTACAATGCCTTGCATTTTCACATTGAGCTGGCTCAAATGTTCAGTCATGTCCATGAGATAGTAGAACTTCAGGAGCCACTCAATGTTAGCTAACTCAGGATGTTCGGCATTTTTCATTTCAAGAAAAGTCCAGATTTTGCTCAGACAAGCTGCGAAACGGCTGAGCCCCCTCCCTCTTAACAACCAGTGCACATTGCTGTGCAGAAGCAGACCAGGATAATTATTCCCAACTTCATCCAGCAGTGTTTTAAACTGGCAATCATTTAAAGCTCGGACAACAATAAAGTTGACCACCCGAATGACCAGCGACATCACCTCACCAAGCTGCTTGCCACACATCTGAGCACAGAGCACCTCCTGATGTAGGATGCAGTGAGAACTTAGGATGGGTCTCTTTTCATGTTCACGAAGAAGCACTACGAATCCTCTGTTTTTCCCCACCATGCACGGAGCACCATCAGTACACACCAAAATAAGTTTATCCGCGGTAGATTTTTTCTTTACCAAACTCAGTGAAAGACTTGAATAAATCCTCCCCTCTTGTTGGCTCTTTCATATGCAAAACAGCAAGACTTTCCTCAGGTAGTGTGTCACCAACAGCATACCTTGCAATCACACTGAACTGGGATAAATGGCTTACGTCTGTTGACTCATCCAAAGGGAGAGAAAGAATGGTGCTGCAATTATGTACTTCAATTGTGTTGCCTCAGTTTGATTTGCCATCATGATGGTAAGATCGTGAACAATTCTTGCCAACAGAGGCATGTCTTTTATTTGTTTGATTATCTTGTCTTTATGGTCGCCAAAAAGTTCATTGGCAACATCAGTCATGAATGTTTTGGCATACTTCCCATCTGTGAATGGCTGTTTGTTTCTCACAATTGCTAAAGCACCAGCAAAGCTAGCCAAATTCCAGTCACCTTGTTGGGTTCAAATATGGAGTTGTTGCTGACTAGCTTGCACTCTGCACAGTAGCTCTTGACATGCTTTCTTCCTGCTGTCCCCCACTGGGTATTTCGATGCAAATGTAGTATGGTGTGTGTCCAAGTGCTTCTTTACGTTTGACTGTTTCATCAATGCAATTTTATCATTGCATATTAGACACACTGCAGAACCTGCTGTCTCCACAAAGGCGAATTCCTCTGTCCATTCCTGCTGAAAAGTACGATACTGCTCATCTTTTTTTCTTTTAACCATGTTCGTTGTCAAAAGGGTTTCTGCAATTAGCTAGCTGGCTACTTGATTAAAAGGAGGGAAATTTACTTTCTGGCCTCTCAACAACCCGAATATGTTATGCATTATCTAATAAAAATTTGGTTTTGTCCCGGAGGACAGCTGTGATTGGCTCCAGCCACCCGCAACCATGAACATGAGCGGTAGGAAATGAATGGATTGTAATACATGAGAATGTTTTATATTTTTAACGTTATTAATATTTTAATAAAGATTTGTCTGCGAGTCAGATGCAACCATCAAAAGAGCCACATCTGGTTCGCGATCCATAGGTTCCCGACCCCTGATCTATCTAGTGATGGCAGTGGGGTATTGAAATCTCCTACTATTATAGTATTGCTGTTGATCTTGCCCTTTATGTCCATCAAAATCTGCTTTATATATTTAGGTGTTCCTATATTAGGAGCATAGATATTTATAATGGTTGTATCTTTCTGTTGGATTGCTCCCTTTATCATTATGTAGTGACCTTCTTTATCCCTTATTATAGTCTTTGTTTTAAAGTCTATTATGTCAGATATAAGTATTGCTACCCCACCATTTTTTTTTCATTTTCATTTTCATGAAATATTTTTTTCATCCCTTCACTTTCAGTCTATATGTATCTTTTGTTTTCAGGTGTATCTTTTGTAGACAGCATATGTACTGGTCCTGTTTTTAACTCAGCTACCCTATGTCTTTTGATTGGAGTATTTAATCCATTTACATTTAAGGTTATTATTAATGTGTAGTTGTTTATTGACATTTAATCTTTAAATCTACGTCATTCTTTTCTTTTTTTTTAAATTTTATTTATTCATTTTAGAGAGGAGACACAGAGTGAGAGAGAGAGATAGAGAAAGAGAGAAAGGGGGGAGGAGCTGGAAGCATCAACTCCCATATGTGCCTTGACCAGACCAGTGCAGGGTTTTGAACTGGCGACCGCAGTATTCCCAGGTCGACGCTTTATCCACTGCGCCACCACAGGTCAGGCCAAATCTACGTCATTCTTTTACTAGATTCTCCCCTCCCTTTTGTTCTGTTTACAACAGGCCCCTTAACATTTCTTGCAGCATTGGTTTGGTTGCAATGAATTCCTTGAATTTGTTTTTGTCTGGGAATTTTTTTATTTCTCCTTCAATTTTAAATGATAGCCTTGCTGGATAAAGAAGTCTTGGTTCTAGGCTCTTGTTTAGCATTACTTTGAATATTTTTTTCTATTCCCTTCTGGCCTCAAGTATTTCTGTTGAAACGTCGGATGTCATCATAATGGGGGCTTCTTTGTAGGGTATTGACTTCTTTTAGTATTCTTTCTTTATCTCTTGGCTTTGGTATTTTAGTTATGATGTGTCTTGGTGTACTTCTCTTTGGGTTTCTCTTTAATGGAATTCTCTGTGCTTCTTGAACTTTTTTGACTTTTTCCTGCATTGATATAGGGAAATTTTCATCTATGACTTCTTCAGTTTAGTTCTCTATCCCTTGTTTTCTCTCTCTTCACCTTTGGAACCCCTAATCTGCAGATGTTGTTTCTCTTCACGTTGTCACAGAGCTCTCTTAGAGTTTCCTCACACTTTTTGATCCTCTTCTTTTTGCTGTTCTGCTTCAGTGCTTTTGCTTATCTTGTTATTTAAATCGCTGATTTGATCCTCTGCTTCATCCAGCCTGCTTTTAAATACCTTCTAGTTTAGTCTTTGTTTCTGATATTGTGTTTGTCATTTCTTCTGTCTGATTCTTTTTTATGATTTTAATGTCCTTTTTGATGCCTGCAATCTCTTTGTTTAGGTGCTCATTATGTCCATCTATTTTGCTCTAAGATCCTTGAGCATCTTAACAATCATTATTTTAAGCTCTGCATCCAGAACCTTGGTTATTTCTATCTCATTCAGTTCTTCTTCTGGGGATTTCTCGTGTTTATTTATTTGAATTGCATTTCTCTTACTTCCCATTTTGTCTCTGTATAGACTGCTCCTTTGGATTTATTCTTTGTGTAGCTAGCTGAGTATAGGGTTGGTGTTGCCTGCCTCCAGCTTTCAGTTGTGTTGTTTCTAGATCTACTTGGGTTGGCTTCAGCTGTTATTTTAATCCCCTGTGGGCTACTTGTCTGCCGCAACTGCTTTTCCTCTTTGTGACAGTGTTTTCTATGCCTTAGCTGGGTCAGGTGTGAGGAGCCTTTTGTTGAGATACCACTCTCACTAGGGTTTTTAGGTCCTGAGTTGATGTTCTCCATCTTTGTCTGCTGGATGTACCAGCTCTGGACCTCCCTGGCCAGAACCTGGCACAGACCAGTGGGGGTCACTGCTTATAACTGGCCTTTAGCAACCTTCTTGGACCTACAGGTGATCCAGAGTTTGTGGCTATCTCCGCTGGGCCCTGATGTCATTGTAATTCTTAGCTGCTCTCCTAGGCTGGCTTTTATCTACTCTTGGTTAGTGTGTGTGGCCTCTCTATTCCTGAAGTGTGGTCTTTCTGCCAGCCTCCCACTGCCTCCACTTCTTCAGGCACTCGGGCACTGGCACTGCTGGGTGCGCGAGCTCATGGGCTTCAGCTCGGGCTAGTCCACGGGAGACTCCTCGCCTCACTTAGTTTTGACCCCGCGGGTGTGCGGGTTATCTCTTTGTGCTCTGCCCACCACGGTTATGAGAGACACCTCTTTGGGCTCTGCTCCTCACCTCCACCACGCAGGCTGCTGGACTGTGTCCCCCACGGGCTCTTGGGCTGCCTCTCCTGGCTCAGCCTCCTGCATGTGTGCAGAACACCTCTCTGGGCTCTGCCCCTCACTGTCACTGTGTGGGCAGCCTGGTACCATCCTCTGTGGGCATTAGGGATACCTCGCCAGGCTCAGCTCCCCCCGTGGTCACACAGGATGCCTTGCCCCACAGGGCTCCACCACCCTCGGCCTCGGGAGGCCTCTCTCAGTTGTACCCCTCACTGCCTGATGTGGGGGTTGCCTTGCTGTGCTCCACCACAGACCCCAGAAGGGGCCACAGCCGGCCCCTCTTGCCCACCGGAGGGTACTCAGCAGGTTGGGGGGACCGTGTATTCCAGACCTCAGCATTCAAAACCTGTGTCCCTGATTCTAAGTGTCTCTCTGCACTGACTGGAGCAGGAGAACCTTTGGTGTAATAGCTTCCCTTTGATGGCTTGGTTCTCCCAGGAAAAATGGCCACTTTAGGTTTGGGGAGTGACCCAGTACAGGGGTAAGGATGGCTGTCTCCCACAGTCTCTCCCTGTGTCCCGGACACTACACTCTTCTTTTGCAACTCCAGTTCTCTTGGCACTCCCTGCTCCTGGAGCACCAGGTAAGTGGCTGTGAACGAGGTTTTCTGTGCTGTCCCTTTAAGATGGAGCCTGGGTCTGAGAGTTCTGCCTCCCTCTCGAAAACATTAACCTGGATATTCTTTCAGCTAAATACTGTTTGTACACCTTCTCTAGTCTCTGGAGTTCCAGGCTGGGGTTCTGGTCCTGTGGTTGAGGACCCACAATTCTTCGGGAATCCCACCCCACCGTGATTGACCCTCTGCGCCACCTCTTACTCCTGGGAGTGGGGCAGCCCTTTCCGCTTCTCCACCCTTCCTACCAGCTCACTGTGGTTCCTTCGGTGATGCTTGGTTATAGATTTCTCTTAGTTTAGTCCAAAGTTGGTTTTTCAAGATGATTGTTCCTAAGTTGTAATCCACTTTGGTTCTGGGAGGTGAGAGTTGTAACGTCCACCTACTCCATCATCATTTTCCCCTCCAGTGTATTGTAGTTTCCAACATACAGATATTATATACACATTTTTATAAAGGTACATATAAGTTATTTCCTCTTTTATATACTATTGTAAATGTTACTGTTATTTCAATTTTAATTTCAATTGTTCTTTGTAAGTATATTTAAATTGTTCTGTTAGTATGTTAAATATTTAAATAATTTTTATATATTGATCTTGTATTCTAAAATTTTGCTAAATTCACTAGTTATAGTAGATTATGTGGATTTTTTAGGGTTTCCTACATAAACAAATAGAGATTTGTCTACAAATAGAGATTTTTCCTTTTCAGTACCTATGACATTATTTGCTTGTTTGTTTGACTGCATTAGTCAGGACCACCAGTACAGTGTTGAGCAGAAGTGGTATAGCATTCTTGCCATGCTCCTGATCTTAGAGGAAACATTCAGTGTTTCATTATTGGATATGTTAGTTATAGGTTTTTCATAAATGCTGTCAGGTTGAGGACATTTATTTCTGGCTTTCTCAGAGCTTTTATGTAAACAAATGATAAATTCTTTCAAATTATTTTTCTGCATGTATTTGGTCATATTAAAATGTGGAAAAGAAAAGCTTTTAACATGAAAAATTTTTGGCAAAATTTTCTCTAAAACAAAGAGACTTTTAGCCCAACTCACTTTTTCTGAAAATACTCCCTATTTCTGGCCTTGAGGCTGGATTCTGAGACTGTGGTCTTGGGCTAGTTTTGCAAGGTTGCAGGTGTGCTCAGAATGTTTCTCCCTGAGTTAGTCCTATGGATAAACATTGTAAGAAGGCTTGTTTTACTGCTATGCTTTCTCCCTCCCCATTCCTCAATCAGTATGTAATTCCGCCTGTAAAACCTAATTCCAAACTGTGTTCTGGGCCGCACTGATTTGAAAGGTTTCGGTCTCCATGTGGTCCACATGCTGGCATTAAAGACTCCTTAATTCCTTAATTTGGCTAATTGATTGATTGTGTGCCAAGATGTTTGTTTCTCGCTGTTCCAATACAACAATATATTTTTTTCTTTATTCTGTTAATGTGGTGAACTGTGCTAATTGATTTTTCAAATGTAAAATTAACCTTGAATTCCTGGGATAAATAAACTTGGTCATGATGTATTATTATCCTTTTATTATAGGTGAAATTGATTCAATATTTTGTAAAGAGTTTTACATGTAAGTTAATGAGGGATATTGGTGTGCAATTTTAAAAATGATATATATATTCTTGTTTGGTTTGGCATCAGGATTATGCTGCCTTCATTAAATAAATTGAGGTGTATCTGTGCTGTGCAGGAGGCATGGTATAGAGTTGCCATTATGGATGGATTTTAAAGGGAAATTTATTATGATTAATAACAATAAAAATAATTAAGGCAAAATCAAAAAGGTTTGAATTTATGTAACCTAAAGTAGAATTAAGAAAAAGAATCAATACAACAATAAGCTACACAACATCACCAGATGGAGGAACATAAACCTGGGTGCTAGAGTAATAGTAATAGCTAGTTAAAGCGATAGACTAAGAATAAGAGAATTATGAGTATGTTAAAATCTCACCAAACCATAGAGAAACATATCACCAGAACGCGAAGCCTCAGCCTGGAGTCCAAAGTCAGCCACCTGCTGTGTGCATTGGTGAGGAAGAGTTCTCTAGAGCTTCAAGGGTGGTCTGAGATTATACCTATTTTGGGTGGAGGACATTACACAAGGGCCTTTTGTGTATAGCCTCTGGGAACAAAGAAAGTCCACCATTTTCCAGAATTATTAATGAGGCGGTCAGTCAAGTGGTAAGAACATCCTCCCTGGCTTCAAGGGAAACTGCAGCAGGATATCTTACCCCACCCCGAGTAAATGACTCAGTCATTACTCTAAACATTTTTCATGACCCTTTTTGTTCATGTATACTTGAGTTCAAATTCATATATATATATTATATACTGTTCCTCCACAATATTCCATCCTCTATTTATATAAGGTAGTTTGTATTTTTTCTTTTTTTGTGATTTGGTAAAATTCATCATTTGAGGAATTTGAACCTGGAGTTATTTGTTTTAGAGTAGCTATTAACTGTGAACTCAATTTCTTTTGTTTATATAGGGCCAGTCATATCTTTTTATGTCAGTTTTGGTAATTTCTGTTTTTCAAGGAATTTGATATTAAACTCAAGTTATCAAATATTGGCATATATTTGTTCATAATATTCCCTTACCTTTTCATTATCTGTAGGCTATTTAATAATGTTTTCTCTTTCATTCCTGATACAAGTATTCTCTGCTATCTTCCTTTTCTTCATCCATCTAGCTAGGGTTTTTAAATTATTTTTATTTATTTATTCCTTTTTTTTTAGAGGAGATGAGAGAGAGAGAGGGAGAGAGAGAGAGAAAGAGAGAGAGAGGGAGGGGAGGAGCAGGAAGCATCAACTCCCATATGTGCCTTGACCAGGCAAACCCAGAGTTTTGAACCGGCGACTTCAGTGTTTCAGGTCGATGCTTGATCCACTGCACCACCACAGGTTAGGCTCTAGCTAGGGTTTTATAATTTTATTAACAAAAGAACCAGCTTTTTTGCCTGACCAAGTGGTGGTGCAGTGGATAGAGCATTGAACTGGGATGCAGAGGACCCAGGTTCGAGACCCCAAGGTCACCAGCTTGGGCGCGGGCTCATCTGGCTTGAGCAAAAAGCTTACCAGCTTGGACCCAAGGTCGCTAGCTTGAGCAAGGAGTTACTCAGTCTGCTGAAGGCCCACAGCCAAGGCACATGTGAGAAAGCAATCAATGAACTGCTAAGGTGTCGCAATGAAAAACTGATGATTGATGCTTCTCATCTCTCCGTTCCTGTCTGTCTGTCCCTATCTGTCTCTCTCTCTGACTCTCTCTCTCTCTGTCCCTGTAAAAAAACAAACAAAAAACCCCCCCAGCTTTTAATATCATTGGTTCCCTCTTCCGTTATTTGCTTTCTGTTTTATTGGTTTCTATTATTTTATTTCTTTTAATATTGAGCTTCATTTGTTCTTTTTTTATCTTAAGGTAGTGTCTTAGAGTATTAATCTTAAAATTTGCTTCTTTCCTATAAGCCTTTAAATCTTAAAACTTTTTGTAAACTCTGTTTTAGCTACATCTCACACATATTGATATTTTTTATCATTAGTTTCAAAATATTTTCCAGTTTTCCATGTCTTTTTTTTCCTTGACACATAATATTAAGTCTATGTTGTTTAATTTACAAATCCTTAGGATATTTCTAGACATCATTTTTTTTTTAGATATCATTGATATTTTTATATCATTATCATATATTACTTTTTAAAATTAGCCTGTTGTTACCAGAGACCATATTATGTGAATTTTGGTCACTTTAAACTTATTGAAACTTGTTTGATGGATCAGTTTATTATCTTGAAAATAATGTGTTTTCTGCATTTGTTAGGTATGTTAGTTATGTCTATCAATTTAGTTAGGTTAAGTTGATACATAGTGTTGCTGTATAATCAACACCCCATAAAAATTCTTGGTGCTGAGTCTTCATTGAGCACCCATGACAAGCAACATGGCAGATGTGTTATCATAACTCATTGCTGGAAGAATTAGTGTATCCTGTGTGACTACACTGGGAGTAAACTGATTTTGCTTTATATCTTTTCATTGTAATAAATTTTTTTCAAAGAACCAACATTTTGTTTAATTGATTTTCTCTATTGATTTTCTGTTTTGAATTTTACTAATTTCTGCTCTGCAAATTTAAAGATATACTGCTTTTCTTCTGCTTACTTCGGATTTAGTTTGCTTTTCTAATTTCCTAAAGTTGGACCTTAGATGTTAATTTTAAATATAGTGTGTCCGTAAAGTCATGGTGCACTTTTGACCGGTCACAGACAAAAGTGCACCATGACTTTATGGACACACTGTATTTTTTTCTAATGCATGTGATGTTATCAGTTTTCCTTTAAGCACTGTTTCTGTTGTATCTCACAGATTTTGATAAGTTGCCTTTTCATTTTCATTTAGTTTAAAATTTCTCTTGAGGCTTTTTAAAAAAAATTCATGTGTTATTTAGATTTTGCTTAAGATTCAAATATTTTGGCATTTTGTCCAGCTATCTTTCTGTCATTGATTTCTAAATTTAATTCTATTGTAGTCTAAGAGGATATTTTGTATGATTTCTGTTCTTTAATTTGATAAGGTATATTTTGTGACCCCAAATGTTATATACATGATTATTTCATGGTAGCTGGAGAAGTGTATTCTGCTGCTGTTGGTTGAAGTATTCTATAAATACCAATTAGATCCAATTGATGGGTCTGTTCAGTTAACTATATACTTAACCATTTTCTGCCTGCTGGACTTGTCAGTTATTGATAGAGGGGTGTGAAGTATTCAACTATAGTAGTAGCTTCATCTATTTCTTCTTATAGTTCTATTTAGTTTTTACCTCACCTATTTTAACACTTTGTTGTTAGGTGCATACACGTTAAGGATTGTTATGTCTTCTTGGAGAATCGATCCCTTAATCCATGAGATTTTAGAACTGTTTCTATATATCTTTGCATCGCTGATTCCAAATCTGAAATCTGTATTTTGATGCATAATCTAGTATTTATGCAATTTTAATTTCTTTTTGTTATATTTAATGGCATGTATTGGTTTTTAAATTGGAGTTAAAGGGCAACAACTCTTGGATTGAACATAACCACAAGGCAATTAATGTTTTACAACCATCACTTTTACATAATTGTAGTTGTTTGTAAATGTAAAAAATTATTATCTGATAAAAACACCCTCTTATTTTGTTTTAAAATTGAATCATGGCTTCTTTGAATAGGCGTAAATGTAAAAATAATCCTGACACCTTCTGTTATATATGTGGCTGTTACACACTTCAATGTCAAAGGTGCAATATTTCATCATTTGTGATGTGCATATATTGCCTATTTTCAAGTTCCCCTTGGCAATCAGGACAAGAATTGGGCTCCTTATATTATGTGTCATAATTGTGAGGAAATGCTTTGTGACTAGACAAAAGGAAAACGCAAAGGAATGCCTTTTGGTATACTCATGGTTTGACGTGAACCTAAGGACCACAGCAGTGACTGTTATTTCTGTCTGATCCTTACAAAGGGCATTGACAAGAAAAAACAGCATCTAATCACATTTTCTAATATTCCTTCAGCACTATGACCTATGCTACACTCTGAGACACTTCTGGCTCCAGTTTTCAATGGTTTGATTTCTTCTAAGGACTAAGAAAGTGAACATGGTGATCAAGTGTATTTTAATAAGATGCATGAGCAAATGGTTGTAGAATCTGAAGGGTCTTCTTCTGATGCCAAGCAGTCATTAACCCCTCAGCAGTTTATCCAACCCGAATTGAATGACTTAGTAAGAGATTTGAGCCTATCAAAGAAAGCGGCTGAGTTATTAGCCTACAGGCTTCAAAAAAAGAATGTACTTCACTGGTCAGCTAAAGTATCTCATTTCAGGAAGGATGAACAAATTTTTGTGGACTTTTTTACCAAAGACAAACACTTTGTTTACTGTCATGATATCCGTAGTCTTCTCAGCCAGCTCGGTTTTACCAAGTATAGTCCAACAGAATGGCGGCTATTTCTTGACAGCTCTAAATGGAGTCTGAAATGTGTTCTCCTACACAACGGTAATGTTTATGCAGTGGTTCCAATTGGTTATTCAACTCCTCTGCCAGAAGATTATAATGACAAAAAATTGTCCTTGACTTTCTGAAGTATGAGAAGCATAACTGGATCATTTCTGTGGATCTTAAAATGGTAAATTTCCTTCTAGGACAACAGAGAGGTTTAATGAAGTATCCTTGCTTTCTGTGTTTTTGGGACAGCCAAACTCGGGAGAAACACTGGACGCAGAAGGAGTGGCTGAAACATAAAGCTCTGGAATTAGGGATGCAAAATATTGTGAATGAACCGGTAGTCCATTGAGACAGAATCATTTTTCCCCCACTTCACATCAAACTTGGCTTAATGAAGCAGTTTGTTCAGGCTTTGAATAGAGAAAGTGAATGCTATCAAAATATTATTTCTGCTTCTTCTGCCTTGTCTTTCGAGAAGATAAAAGCAGGTGTATTCGATGGACCTCCAATTTGAACCCTCATACGTGATGAAGAATTTGCCAGGAAGATGAGTAAGGAGGAGAAAGCAGCATGGCAGTCTTTTGTGGCAGTTACAAAGAACTTCCTTGGCAACAAAAAAGCAGAAAACTATGAACTTCTGGTTCAAAGGATGCTGTTGGCTTTCTGCGACATTGGACGTAACATAAGTGTTAAGATTCACTTTCTGAACAGTCACCTTGATTAGTTTCCCAAAAATCTTGGAGTTGTTAGTGATGAGCAGACTACTGCTGGAGCATCAAACGAGATTGTCCTCAACAAGTACACAAATGCAAGAGCTATAAATTTTGAATTCTATTTAAAATATTTTCCTGAATAGAATTTAAATAAGTTTTGTGCAAATTTTATGATTAAAATAAGTGTTTTAATATGTTCTATTTTGAAATTGTAGACAAACTCTGATACAATTATATATTTTAGTGTATTAGTGTATTTACTGCATTATACAAATTATTATATTTTCACAAAGATGATGCCCAAGAAGACATTCTACTTCATTATGTTCTACTAAATGTTGAAAATTTTAAAATAAGATAAAAACATAAAATCTTTAATTGCAAAAAAACTGTAGCTTACAGAGAAAAACTAATGTCAGATTTGAGATTAGCACACTTGAATTAGGTAAGAACAAGTGGTTTTGTGGATGCAACAAAAATTTTGTTCCCCAGTATAATTTTTCTTGTTCTAAATAAAGCAGTGGTTCTTAACCATTTTTGAGGTACCGAACCCATCATTTTTATATGCGCATTCACCGAACCCTTCTTTAGTGATAAATAAAATATGATTTTTTTTTCCAAATTGAAGACATAGGTATATGTTTTTTTACTGGTGCACAAAATGAGCCGTGCATGAACATCACCTTGTTCAAAAAACAAAACCAACAAAGTGCATGAACTCACAACAAATTACGGTATTACTTTATTCTGGCCTCTGTGGCAGAGGCTTCTCCGAATCCCTGAGACAGACTCATCAAACCCCTAGAGTTCAATAGAACCCAGGTTAAGAACCACTGTTCTAAAGTTTGCCTTGTGTGGAATTAGTATAGCTATTCCGGCTTTATTTTGATTAGTGTTAGAATGGTATATCTTTCGCTGTCCCTTTACTTTTAACTATGTGTTCTTTGTATTTAAATAGGTTTATATAGAGTATATAGGTACTTGGTCATGTTTTCTTCTTTTCTCTCTGATAGTCTCTGTCTTTTAAATTAGTGTATTTAGAACATTTACATTTAAAGTGGCTATTTTTACAGTTGGATTCATATGTATTATATTTGTAAGTGTTTTCTTTTTTTTTGAGACAAGAGACAGAGGAGAGAGGGACAGATAGGGACATACAAACAGGAAGTCAGAGTGACAAGAAGCATCATTTCTTCATTGCAGTACTTAGTTGTTCATTAATTGCTTTCTCATATGTGCCTTGACTGGGGGGCTACAGCAGAGCATGTGGCCCTTTGCTCAAGCCAACAGCCTTGGGCTCAAGCCAGTGACCTTAGGCTTCAAGTTGGTGAGCCCACACTCAAACTGGTGACCTTGGGGTTTTGAAACTGGGTACCCTGCATCCCAGTCAATACTCTATCCACTGCGCCACCGCCTGGTCATAACTGTTTTCTATTCATTATCTTGTTCTTTATTCTTGTTCTTCCCTTTCTTTTTTCCCTCCGTCCATCCCTCCCTCCTTTCCTCCCTCCCTCCCTTTCTTTCCTTCTTTCTCTTTTTGGTCTTCTACTCTTCTGCTTTCTCTGCTTTTAATTGGCATATTATTGTATGTGATTTAATTTTCTCTCCTTTCTTAGTATGTAAATGTCTCCTTTTAAAGTTGTCTTGTGGTTGCCTTATAGTTTGCTGTATACATTTACAACTAATTTAAGTCTACTTTATTCTTTTTTATTAAATTGAGTTTATTCAGATGACAATGGTTCACAAAGCCTACAGGTTTCAAGTTTATAACTCAATACTTTCAAATGCCCCTGTACCACTTCATGGGTAGCACAGGAACCTTATGACAGTATTTCCAATTCCTCCTTCTTGCCTTATTAGCACTGCTGTTAGTTTCACTATTTTCCCATAAACTATAATCATCCAATAATATGATAACATTATTTTGATCAAGCTGTTATTTGTCAGATTAAGTTAAGAAAATGAAATATTTTGTTTTACTTTTATATATTTCTGCTATATACTCCTTTTTATGTCGGTTGGCATTTCTGAACTAGATCATTTCCCCTTCTCTTTAAAGAACTTAAAAAAATTTTTTTTGCAAGGCTTGTCTACTTGTGACAAACTACTTCAATTTTTGTTTTTCTGCAAGGTCTTTGTTTCTTCTTTACTTTTCTTTGAAGAGTAATTTAGGTTGGTGGGCTTTTTCTTTGGATACTTTAAGAATATTACTCCACTCTCTTTTGGTTGCATGGTTTCTGAAGAGAAGTCTAATGTAATCCTTACCCTATTTCTCTATAGGTAAGCCCCTCACCCCTGCACACACACCTCCTGGCTTCTTTCAAGATTTCCTTTTGTCCTTGACTTTCTGCTGTTTGAATATGATGGGCCTGGGTGTAGATTTTTTTATAGCCATGTCCTGGGTTCTCTATGAGCTTCTTGGATCTGTGGTTCAGTGTTTGTCATAATTTTGGAAAAACTTCAGCCATTATTATGTCAAATATTTGCTCTGTTGCTTTGTCTTTTCTCCTTCTGTTATTTGCATTATATATGTTATACCTTTAGTAATTGTCCCACAGTTCATGAATGTTCTGTTGTCCCCCTCCCCCATTGTTTTACTCTTTGCTTTTCAGTTTGAGAAGTTTCTATTGACCTATTTTTAGGTCACTTATTATATCCTCAGCTGTGTTCAGTGTGCTGATGAGCCAGTAAAGGCATTCTTCTCTTGTGTTTCAGTGTTTTTGGTTTCTAGCTTTTTCCTTTGATTCCTTCTTAGAATATCCATCTCTCTGCTCGTATTATCCATTTAGTCTTAGCTACTTTCTACTTTTTCCATTAGTGTCCTGAGCATATTAATCACAGTTGTTTTAAATTCCCAACCTGATCATTGCAGCCACACCTCCCATCTGCTGCGTTGGCAGTAATCCACGGCAGATAAGAGCACAGGCTGTGGAAATAGATGGCCTGTGTTTGAATTCTGGCTCTGCTCATCAGTGGGGCAGTGATGTTTGACAGGGTAGCTAAGTTTTCTAGGCTTCAGTGTACTTACTTGTGAAGTGGGAATGCTCATAAAAGTTTTTTCATTGAGTTGTGAGGAAAATCAGCATATGAAGGGAGAGTTAACATGAGAAGCACTCAGAGTAATTTCTGAAACAAAGTAAGCATTATATACATGCTACATGATGATGATGACAATGATATGATAATAGTGATACAGCATTTGTAAGACATGCTAGTATACTCTCATCTTGCGGGTCTTTGCCCTTGCTGTCCCTCTGTTTGTGACTTGCCCACACAACTCACTTCTTTCCTTCATTCAGTTTGTGTGTAAGTGTCACTGGAGCAGTGAGACCATCTCTGAGCCTTGTATATAAACCCACAGCCCTCCCCCTGCTGCTGTCCCCTTCCCCTGCTTGACGACATTTTCATAGCGAGTATGTCTATTACATATTATATGTGTACTTGTTTTGGTTTTTTTTTAATGCTTTCCAGTCTCCTTCAACCTAAGTGTAGGCTGTATAAGGATAGGGCCTGTCTTTAAAATTTTAAAAGTTAAAATGGTTTTAGAGCAATTTTTTAAAGATACACAAAGAAAGTACTGTGTACTCCTTCAATTTATGTTTTCTGAGACTATTTAGAGATGCTGGGAAATATTTATATAGCACTTGTCGCACCTGTGTGAAGGCCGCCACAGATGACATGAAAGACTGAAAGGGATTAGGGTGGCCAGAGCAGGATCCGCCAGTGTAGGGCTGGCCTGCCACGTAAGCCCGGGTCTGTCTGAGATCATAGCTTCTGCTGTGAGCCACATGTAATGTTTTCTGACTCTCTCTTTCAGTACGAATACTTCAATGCCGTGCTGATAAATGAAAGGGACAAAGATGGGAATTTTTTGGAGCTGGGGAAGGAATTCATCTTAGCCCCAAATGACCATTTCAATAATTTGCCTGTGAATATCAGTCTGAGTGATGTCCAGGTGCCCACGAACATGTACAACAAAGGTAAGAATCACTTCTGCTGCTCTGTGCAGAGGGTGGAGGGCATGGGCTGGGGCAGGGCTGGCTGCTTTGGGATATTATGTTACGTTGGAGAGCATAATTATAATTGGGGTATGTCCGCATATGCGCTGGGTTGGTGAAGGGTGTGCCGTATTTCCCCACACTGTGTGTATGAAGCTCTCTGACATGTCGTCCAGGGGTTGCTGAATGTTTTTCTGTAAAGGGCCAGGTAGTAAATATCTCAGGTTTTGCAGGCTATACAGCCTCTCTTGGACTTCCTCCACTTGGCTGTTCTGGCACAAAAGCAGCCATAGACAACATGTAAGTCAGCAGATACGGCTGTGTTCTAATCTGACTTTTTATCTACAAAACCAGATGGCCGCATTTGACCTATAGGTATAGGAGGTCATTTACGGACCCTCAGTGTAGTCTCTCTCTCTCTTCCTCTGTTCTTTGTAATGGTATTTCAATGTCCAGGAATTCCTGGGGTCATGATAGGACTGGTTGTGGTTTTCTTAGAGTACAAAGCAGCAAGGACTCCCTGTTTTCAGGTTTGTGTCCCTCAATTCTAATCGTCACATAGATTCTAGAGTTATTTTCCCAAGAGTCCAATATAGCCATGTAAGTTGAGATTATACTGGCCAAGGACTGGCCACCGTCACCATCACTGAGTAGGATTTTGCTCTGCTTTGTCACACCCAGGAGGCTCCTAAACGAAGAGCCATTCCCCCAGCAAGCACTGGCGTCTTCAAAGTGCAATTCTGCCTTACTGTCTACTACTGAGGTTTCAAGAATAGCAGGGGGCAGTATCATCTATAAGAATACAGTGGTCAAGAGAAGGGCTCTGGTTTGGGGTTCTGCTCTTGCCCTTGCTGGCCATGTGATCCTAACCAAGTAACTTTGTCCCAGGGAGCCTCAGTCTCCCCAAGGGATAAGGACACCAGCTCCCTCAGAGAGTGATTGTGAAGACATAAAAGGAAGTGTATGCAGCCTTAGCGCACAAGTCACTCACAGAGAGTGCTTGGTCGTCTTAGCTGTCATTGATATTTATAGGCAGGTAAATAACATACCTATAAAGTGCACTTCTAAATTGTTCTAGGTCACTGTTTAAAGAGTTTGGTCACTGATTAAAGAACCTACTACTCACTGTCTCTGAAACATTCTTCTTGTGTCTGCTTTTTGTGGCTGGATACCTAATGTTTTCCTTTCCTTGTTTACCTGCTAGCCATCCTTAATACTCAGTGGGGCAGAACCCACTTCATTCATTGTTGTGATGGTTTGGGGGGACCTCAGGGTAAACCAGACAGCCACTCCTGAGGGCTTCACACTTTACTTGGGTAATGAGATCATTAGTTACTGGTCATCTTTATAGAAAGCCAGGGGCAGTGGGAATGCCAAGGAAGGGACCTGGTCACTTGCTCATTTGGCAGCTACATGTTTTTCTTTTTCTCTCTCCCTCCTGGAGAAAGTGATCTCAGTCTGAACCACCCCTACTGGTCTCTGGACTGGACTGTCTCCTGTGACCTAATCTTCACTTTGGACTCTTCCTTAGAGGGCAAATTCCGTAGAACCCGAGCCTTAGAGGGCTGAGCTCAGCTTCGTCTGGTGGAGTTTAGTCCTCCAGGGTGGTCTTGTCAGCTGATGAAGGAAACCCCCTTTTGTGCACTGTGTCTGGAAGAAAGCCATCCTCTCTACATTAAATACATACTCAAGTGAAAATGAAAAATTAACAAGATTTTACAGAGCAACGTCAGATATAAAACAAATCAGAACAGTCTTTTAAAATAGGACGGCTGCATCAGGTTGCTCGAGCCATTAGCACCATTATAAGGAGAGATTGAGTTGCACCTTGAGTTGTAAAAGCATAATTGTGCTTTTCAATGGGGGCAACACAGAGGGATCAGCACCACCATTGATTACACAGGCTGCAGATTCATGGCTGCAAGCCCACTAGGCAGAATTCTAAGACGGTCAGATCGCTTGAGCTCTGGAGGTAAGTGATGATATTTGAAGTCATCCTCAGCAGCCCTGCTGGGGTCTGCCTGCCGCCCCTACCCAGACTTAATGGTCCTGAAGCCAGGCTGTAGGGTCAGCCATGCTCCATATCTCATCTAGTCTCTGCTAAGCAGTGAGTGGCTGTCCAGGGGAGAGGACTTCAGGAAAATTCCTGTCTCCATCCCACCTAATTCAAACCAGCCCCAAACAGTCTGCTTTCTTTTCAAGCTGCAGAAATGTATTTTATGTTTAGAGGACCCTCCAGCTCAGATCTAGTTATTGATGACATGGACTCAAAGCACATGCTCAGAGCTTGGGCACTGGCTGTGATGTCCCTGGGTTAGAATTCTCATTCTCAACAAAAGAAACTAACACAGAATCATGCTCTCTGGGCAGCTTGGTCCCCATGGGACTTGGCAGAGAGGTCGGAGGCTGGCTTAGGAGCTGCTGTGTGCTGTGTGCTCTTGGGTATCACTTCTCGCCATTGATGAAACTGGCTGGTTTTCCACAATCTGAGTTCTGCCTCCTGGGCTGGAGCTTGCAACAGGACTATTCAACCAGGCTGGCACTGAGCCTTCCTCGTAGGCCTTGAGGGATACTTCAGGTTCAGGGTTGGTGACATATGGGCAAGCTCTCCTACTGCCCGCAAGAATTCAAAGAGCCCCTTCCCAAGAGTCTTTGGAAATGTGTCCTTGGGTCCTGGTGCTGCCTGATGTGGAAGCTTCTTCATGAAACCTCTTCAACAGACAGATATCTGAGGAGGGGATGCCCCTTCAGAGGTAGGGATGCCTATCTCTGAAGACAGGCTGCTGATGCTTTTGGAGCTGTGACCAAGCCATGTCCTCTGAGAACAGCATGTGGCAGATGCTTTTCTGAGAACTGTTTTGTCTGCATTCACATAATGCTTAACTCCTTTTTAATTATGTTCTAGGATTAAGTGTTATAAAATTTACACTCACATGCACATATATACCTACACACATACTATATATGAGTATGTATATTTGGTTGTGTGTTTGTATATGTGGGTATGTGTTTGTATATGTGTGTATATCTGGGTATGTGTTTGTAATGTGTATGTATATGTGGGTGTGTGTTTGTATATGTGTGTATATGAAAGAACAATGTTTTATTCAAAATTTACCCCTTCATTCCCACTTGTCTCCTCTGTACCATCCGGTGAGCCCTCATTCTGTTGACCGCGTATAAATCTCTTTTTTTTCATTATGTACTGCTCACAAAAATTAGAGGATATTTTATAGCTTTATATTCACTTGGAAATATCCCCTAATTTTTGTGAGAAGTAATATTTTATTTCTCTCCATTTCTCTTGTTCCTGCCTCCCCCCTTTCTTGCTTATCCAAATGTTTGTTCTTAAAAACCGGCTTAATACAACAACCTCTTTAATTTCTCAGTCTTCTGTTCTGTAAGTGACTTCGGCTTATTCCTTCGTTCTAGCATTGCTTTGTTTCAGAAGTGCACTGCCTATGTTTTTTTCCTTCTCTACTTAGAGCTCTGCCAGGGCAGGGACCCTGCTTACCCTGCCTAGTGTTCCCTCTGCTCCCCAGCACTGGGCTCTTTACATAGAGGGGTAGGTGGAGGACCCAACGTGTGTGCTTCCTGGGCTGGGGGAACTCAGCCGGGGCTACAGTGTCCCCATGTGTTTGTGAGTGGCAGAAACATACCCTGGCTGATTAAAATGGAAAATAAATATTTTGAAAGGACATTGGGTAGCTCACAGACTCTCTAATAAAGCTAGGTGCATGACTTGGAAAATGGTGGGGAGAGGGTGGCCAGGGGCCAGAACCACACCCAGAGCCGGCCGGGTAAGGATCCTGCCCTCATGGCTTGCCTTAGAGCACATCTGTTATGGCATAAAATATCTGTGCCTCATTTTCCTCAACCCTAAACTGTTAGAGATGATAATGCCAGTGACCTGCCTCCGGGGGTTGTGGTGAGGACCCTAGCTCAGAGGGTGCTGCCCAGTACACGAGCCGAGGCAAGTTTCTCTTCCCCTCCAATCCTCGGCCTCCTCGGCTGTAAAATGGAGACAGTAATACTACTGACCTTGTGGCACTGCCACGGGCACTGCAAGAATCATGCTCGTGTGGGCAGGGTGCAGTGGCAGACCACTGTGTTGGTTCCCATCACCTGACAGAGAGAAAATAAGACCCATGTCATAGGGTTGCAGCTAGACAGCACAGGTAAGGGATGTGGCCTTCAGACAGCCTGGGACATGACAAATGCCAGCACAGTATGCTGATACCATCACCATGTTTGTTTTTTGAGTCTCAAGGTAATTATAGATAAGACAGGAAGAACTTGAACCCAGAAGGAGTAACAGCAGGTGGCTGGGTCTCCAGTGGGTGGAAGTGGGATTAGAACTCCTCAGGTGGAGGAAAGCGGAGGGGGGATAGAGGGTGATGGAGGGAGACTTGAATTGGGGTGGTGAGTACACGATGCATTATACGGATGATGTGTTGTAGAATTGTGAACATGAAACCTATATAACTTTATTAACTAGTGTCACTCCAATAAGTTCAATTAAAAAAGAAATCCCAGCATTTTCATTAATCAAGATCTCACACCACCTCAGTTTCTGGGCTGTTAATCTGTGCGCAGTTTTTCTCAAGGACATCTATGAAGGAAAAGGTAATAATTTGTCTCCCAGATATTTTTGTTTTAACATGCCTGCAACCCCAGGGCTACAAACAGCCAGGGTTTGGGCCATTACTCTTTGCTTGCATCTTCTCGGTGGCGCCAAAGAACACAAACGGGCAGTTCTAAGGGTCTGTCTTGCTTGGGGTGTCTTGGCTACTAATCTGAGGGTTCCCCCTTATCCATGGTCCCATTCACACCTTTTCCCTCCTTACTGTGCAGTAACCATGACCACAGAGACAGGAAAGACTGTTGACAAAGGCGGGTAAAAAAGTAGATGGCTTAAAAATATGTCCATGGAGAACATGAAACACAAATGACCCTGATTTGCAGGGGAGGGGAGGGGAGGAGCCCTGTAGCATGTGAATCCATCAGGCCCAAGCAGGAAAGAGGCAGAGTAGCCGTCTTTTCAGCAGTTTTATGCTGGCTCAAGGAAAACACAAATTTTAGAAGTTAATTGGTTTAATATTTTCTATCATTTTACAACTTTGCCCTCATTTCATTTGCTCTGCAACCCCAGGAGGGAGGTCCAGCAGTGTTCTCATCTCCCTTATCCAGACACAGAAACTAAAGATCAGGGAGGTGTGACTACTCCGGGTCACACAGGTAGGAAGGTCTCTGCCAAGATGGACCTGAGTTTTTGATGACAAGACTGACATACTCTGCTGCCTCTCTGGGCATGAGCTCCGAGAGAACAGAAAGCTGGTCCCTCAGGATGCCCTGGTGTCTGGGGATCAGTTACTTTCAGGTCACCTTGGGTTATGGGAATTTCTGCATAGGCTGAGACCTCTAGGTCTCGGCTTCCACCACTCTAGGACCATCACCAACCTTCCTTCAGAAGCTTTAACTCATCTGGGCCCTGCTAGGAAGTGGACACAAGGCTGTACTCTAGTGAGGACCCAGACCCATCACCAGAGTCCTGTCTCTCTTGCTGCCCTCTGGCCCTCTCTCCTTTTCATACCATGACCCCCAGCCCAATAACTTCGCTGAGTTGGGACTCCCACCCTAGGTGGGGAGAACGTCTGACTTAGTGTGTGCAGGTCAACCCTGCAGACATCTTGGAAGCAAGGAGTACAAAGGCTCTGATTATCTGCTTGGGGCAGAAGGGGGAAATAGCAGGGAAAACAAAATATTGTCTCAGTAAAGTATTTTCTCATCTATTCATTCATTCGTTCATTCCTTTCATCCTGCATTCATTCATCAAAGGTCAACTGTGCCAAACTCTAGAGATATGCCCCTGACTGAGACAGACATGGGCGCTGCTCCCTGAGAAGTGGGGGTGATAGCTACTGGAGAAGTCATAATCCGTGTGACAAGAGTTGCAAATGGCATTTTGTGGTGCTCAGGGACATGACCAGGGACCTGACCTGGTCCTAGGGCATAAAGAAAGGCCTCCCTGAGAGGAGAATAGGGAAGAGTCAGTCAGGCAAGGAGGGGTTGGTGGTGAAGTGTGTCTAATGGAAGGACTAAACCATGAGCAGGTGTCAAGGTAAGAGAGTGTGGGGCAGGGACTCTGAGACTGAGGGCGTGTGGTATCCGGGAGACTGCAGAATTGGCTGGAGTGGGCTGGCCCCTAGCAGTGGCAGCAGGAGCGGCCATACCTCTATAGGAGCCAGAACCCTAACTGTGGTGCCTGGGAGAGCTGGCCAGGTGGTGAGAGGCTGTGAGCGCCATCAAAAGATCATAGAAACAATGGAGACAGGTACAGTGTGATTGGCAACTTTCCTGAGAACAGGCCTGTGCTGGAACACTGGTTCACCCACACTGAAGAAGAGGGCAGGAGAGAGGGCAGGAATCCAAGACCCAGGATGGAGAAGACTCAGGGGAAAGGAATGGTGCACGGCCTGCTGGATGGCCAAGGGGAGAGCTCTCGGCCCAGACCCCAGAGAGTAACCTCCATTGAGAACTTCAGCTCCATGAGGCAGGGACGCTGTCTGTTTTGTTTTCTGATGAGTTTTCAGCCTTCAGTCCCAGCATGGTACTTAGCCCATGGTAGGTGCTCAGTGCTTAGTAAGTAAATACTTATGCAAGGCGAGGGAATGAAAGGAGAGTGCAATTAAAAACAACAAAAACCCTTTCTACTTTGTTTCGACACATGAAGAAAGGGTGCCTGCAATAACTCTCAATCTCAATTCCCCTCCTAGGCCAGTAGTGAGGGCGAGAGGAGGGGTGGCATTCCTGGCAGGGGTAGGGAGGTGTGGACTGCAGGACACAGCCTTGACCACCCCTTTATTTTTTAGACTCCCCCAACAGGATCCCCAGTCAGGCCAGACTGGGCTGTGCTGGGAAGCCCAGCCCCTGAAAATGAACACAGATCCAGGAAGGGGACAGCCATCAGCACAGCTGCAGACCCCAGGGAGTCAGCCTGTCTGTTACAATCCAATAGACTCCTCTGAAAAGCCCAGGGAAGGGCAGGGAACTGGGGAGGTGGGCTGGGCCCTGCCTGGGAGCGGGGTGTGCGTGCTGCTGTCAGGATGGGCAGGGCAGCTCTGCTTAGATTTGTCAGATGTCTCAACCTATTTTTCAAATGTTGGGGTTGATAAAAATGCAAAATGCATTTTGCCAAGCATTTTTCCCCTTAATTACATGTGTATATTTTAAGGGAAATTTAATCCATGTGTTTCTGATTCGTTTACACAAAAATCATTAAAATGTTTTCTAGAAGTCATTTGATGTGGAAGAAGGCTCACGAACCTTTAAAATGCTGTTTAAGTTTGTTTCTTCTTTTGTTTCTCTTCTCTTTGCCTGAGTGTGAGGGGGGGATGGGGGGGAGAGATATCAGGACTCCTGGGAATTCTGAACTGAACCATTTGGAGTAGGTTTGAATCTTGCTTTCCTGTCTCCTAGCACCCTGGTCGGCAAACCGCGGCCTGCCAGCCACCTGCGGCTCTCTGGCCCCTTGAGTGTGGCTCTTCCACAAAATACCACGTGCGGGCGCTACCTCGATAAGAAATGTACCTACCTATATAGTTTAAGTCTAAAAAATTTGGCTCTCAAAAGAAATTTCAATCATTGCAACGTTGATATGTGGCTCTGTTGACTAATGAGTTTGCCGACCACTGGCCTAGCACTAAGTGAATCTGATGGCGCCATGATTGTGAATGGGACTCGGGAGTCCAGATCAGAGGACCAGGCCTGAATACCCTGCTTTGGCCCCAGAGAAAGATACAAGGGAACCTCACACCATGTGGCCCTTTGGCACTTAGTCCTTACCAGGGCCAGGTGAACGTCCCCAGGCCCCTTTCATCAGTGCAAGTACAACAGGACCAAAAGTTTTTGATGAGAGACACACAAGATAATGTCACTGAAGTGACTTCACAGTTGTCATCCCAGAGTATTCATAGTTTTTCTCTTATAGTTTTAAAATTATATTTCTTTCTGTCACAGAATAACTATCTCTGTTTTAAAATTCATAATTTGAGCAGCTGAGTTCAAGTTCTTTTGGCAATTCCTTCACATTTCTTTCATATGTGTGCACGCACATGACACCAGTATAGACCTGTACGTATATGTGTATACACACAGACAGACACACAGGCTTGTGTCTGTATTTCCTCAGAAGTGACATTAGTGGAAGAGGGATGTTGTGTGGCCCCATAATCATGTGTTTAGGCATATGTTTAGCTCAGAAGGAGCATTTGTTGAATGACTGACGAATGGATGAATGATTTAATTGAGTGAGTGAGTGAGTTGCTTACTTATCAGCAGCTATGCTCTCCTTAGCTCGTCAGCTACAGTGTCTGATTCTCCACTACCCCGTGTGTTACAGGCAGCAATAGAGCCCACCATCTTCCCCAGCCTCCTGTGAAAGAATTCCAAGACAGCCCTTCCACAGCCTGTGTTCTAGAGCTGGGTCCCAACATAAAATGTGGTAAAACTCAAATGCATGACTTTAGATGCTAGTGAATGGTTTCCTAAAAATCCAGTGGGAAGAAGTCTATACCTCCTGTCTAAGCCTCTCGGAAATACTGGGGTTGCTCTGGTCCCCTTTCAGCGTGGCACTGACCTTTGCGGTCCCCCGCATTCCATCTGGTCTATTTCTGGGCTTTTTTTCAGAAGCATCAGTGAGTGTTTGGAGTGTAGCAGACCTGGTCATGTATCGCAGTTCTGTGAGTCCCAGCTTGGTGGACTGGGAGAAACATTCCACTCTCTGGGCCTCAGTTTCCCCATCTGTAAGGTGTGAAGTGTTAGTTGGAGCCTTGGAGGAGGTCAGGTGCAGCACCCAGCACATGGCCGGCACATGGAAGCACTTGACTGACACACATATTACCCGTCCTTCCTGTTGGCATTGTCTGTAGAATGAGGTGTGAACACGCACAGACTGAAGCCAGTTCACTGCCCTCTTTCTCTGGCCAGCCATCTCCTCCTCTGTCCTCATGCTGGATCCCAGGACTCCAGCTCCCAAATGACTTTCCCTGAGGCTGCCCTCCACCCCAGCCGACTCTCCCTGCTGCCCTGGCCAGACTCGCCCTTCCTCGAGAGCCCAGCTCCACAGCTACCTCGTCTGTCCCTGTCTCAGCCCTCTTCTCCAGAACTGCCGCCTGCCCCTCCTTTATGTCCTCACAGTACAGTAGGTTCTCTTTTGCAGGGCTTGTCTTCCTTGGAGACAGGGGCTGTGATTTTCTCATCCCTTTGGGAAACTAACAGAATGGCTAGAATAAAAAAGTTATTCTGTTCACGTTTTTGAACTGAATTCCATACTGCTATATTACTACTTTGACCTTCTATATTACCACCGGGTCCCGAGCTCCTGCACTACCGCCCGGGTCCCGAGCTCCTGCACTACGGCCCGGGTCCCGAGCTCCTGCACTACCGCCCAAGGCCCGTATTCCTGCACTACCGCCCGGGTCCCGAGCTCCTGCACTACGGCCCGGGTCCCGAGCTCCTGCACTACCGCCCCGGTCCCGAGCTCCTGCACTACCGCCCAAGCCCGTATTCCTGCACTACCGCCCGGGTCCCGAGCTCCTGCACTACGGCCCGGGTCCCGAGCTCCTGCACTACCGCCCGGGTCCCGAGCTCCTGCACTACGGCCTGGGTCATGTGTTACTGTGCTGTTTCCTGAATCCTATGTTACTACATTACCACACACATTTTACATTATTACCTGAATTCTACATTATGACCTGAATCCCACATTACTGTATCACTACCTGCATCCTACATTACTAGAGGTCATCATAAATGGATTATTGTTTATTTCTGCTTGTTGGTCAGCCAATTCTACTTGTATTTATTTGGTGGTACTCGTTTGGCAGGGTGGTGAAAGGAATCTTCCTTTTCACTTTTCTTTCCCCTCTTCCCTGCTCTAAGCTAGTGGAATCTTCTATCCAGGACACACAAGCTTCCTTGGCGTCACGCACCCGTGCATTGGTCCACTGATGTTTCCCTCCGTCGGTTTTCTTCCTTTGGATAGCATTAATGTAGTGTTTATCCTGAGTAGGCACAAGCATGATCTACTACAATATAACCCTACCCACAAGTCAGGAGCAATTATCGTTCCCATTTTAAAGATGAGGGAACTGAGCCTCAGCGACCTGCTCAACACAACGGCTAATAAAATGGGTGAGTTAGCATAGAACCTTTACATTTGACTTGGATTTCAGAATCACTAGGATACACTGCCTCTTTATACCATGTCCTGTGTGCCCCCATACCTCCCGCCCTGTGTCTGTGCCCGAGTGCTCACTGAGCACCTCACATGTTGACAAATGAAAGGCCTTGTTTTTGTCAGATTGTGCTATTGTCTTCTCAGCTTGTGAAAATCTATCATAAATGAAAACTAGCCTTTTTTTTACACCAACACTTTAAATTTTTTTCCCTGATCAAAATAAATGTTGCATCAGAAATTCTATTTAAAAATGTACAGCAGATTCGGAATTCGAATGTCAGTGGGCACCAACTGCTCACAAGTGGGGGGTATTTCTGTTGGAGATGAGACGGTTCCACATTTAATCCTGCAACCCTGCCCAACAAAACGTGTTGAGGCAAGTGAGTGACAGCTCACGATGCCACACGGCTCCTCACCTCACCAGAAAGTTCACTGAGGCGTGTTTAGAAGAGAATTCCTGCACTGGAGTGACGTGGACAGAGCTGGGGGACACCACCAACATGTACTGATTTAATAGTCACAAAACGCCTGTTTTGTGTGCCAACGTTAGACATTAGCTTAAGAAGGTGTGGTGGTGGAAGGCCAGATGCTGTCCGTGCTCGTGTGGAACTTACAGGTCGGGGGAGGCAGATGGGGAGTGATCACACCTCTCAGCATTTGGTGCTGTCAGGAGTGGTCTGCAGCTCCGCAAGAGGGATTCCCAGATCAACGCAACCTGGGCTGGGGGCAAACTAGGGGAGGGAATGGCCAGGGTCAGAGGACGAGTTCCTGAGGAAGATGCGCTTGGCTGACGTCTGAAGCATGGGTAGGAAATAATTTAGCCAAGATATGGGGCAGGGAGTTTGCAGGAAGAGAGATCACATTGCACAGATGCTAGTAAGTCATCCTTGAAAACATGTTTTCGGGTGAAATAGGGGAGGGAGATGTCATGTAAAACCTGCCGCTCTTGGTCTACTGTGTACACAGAATACTCAGGGAACACAAGCTTCTACGACAGAGAAAGCCCTCCTGTTGTGTGACTCAGCTTTCCCCAGACTGAACTGGTCATTGTGTGTTTTACCATGGAAGGAACAGCCATCAGCATTTTAGGAGGCACGTGTGTTTCCTGGGACGGGAGATGTGCGTGAGCCAGCACCTGTGTACTCCGGTGGAGAGGTGCAGATGGACACAGTGCGTCACTGAGGTGCAGAGAAAACTGCACTGTGATGTACACTTGGATGTGTGTTGGAAGGATATTCACAAGTGGTTGTATGTGCAGAACATTTCTTGAGAGATACGCAGGAAATTGAAGTACTTACCTTTCACTTGACACCCTCTGTTCAGTTAAGTGTCTTTTCATGAACAAGGCTTGCTTTTTGTAAGAATTAAAAGCAAAAGAACAAAAGCACTTGATTTACAAAAGCCACTCATCTACAAGTATTTTTCAGTAACAGAGCTATCCGATGAAAGGAGACACACCTGTGTGTCAGCTGCTCCTGGCTTTCTGGCTGAGAGCCCTTTCAGCTTGTGCTGGGCGCTGCAGGCGGTACTTTCGTTTGAGGCAGAAGGACCATGGAGTAAATAGTTGATGCGCAGACACTGACCGCTGGAGCTTGTGTTCAGTGTCATGTTGTGTCTGTAGGTGGCAGTACTTATTTCCGTACAAATGATCTGGTTCTGGGAAAGGAGACATGGTTTCCCTCTACAGTGATTCCATAATGGTCCGATCACCCGCCAACAGATGTCATGGACATGGGGATGCCCTGCCTCAAATATGAAGAGTGTTTGACACTTGTGATAAAATATATTGGTGCCTCCAAGGGTCAGGCTGAAAACTGAGATTAGAAGTGAGATTTTCTGGTCTCAAGCCAAAGGCAGGTGGCCGTGCAGTCTCGTGTTATCATTGGTATAGCCTCAGGGTCCTTGCCAGAGGGTTTTTGGAAGCAGCTGCTCCTGGCCCTCAGTGGATCCTCTAGAGGGAGGGAGCTGCCTGACAGAGGCCCAGGGCTGAGGCAGCCACGGATGTGCCCAGCCAGTCCCTGCTGCTGTACCCCTGTCCCAGGCCCTCCTCAAGCCTGGCCTGTACCATTGATTTGAGTCATGGAGGATTGGGGCCAGAGGTAGTATCTTCTCTACCTGAGGAATGTGCAGGTGGGCCTTGGGGATAGGACCCCATGCATAGGTGTGGTCTCTGCTCAGTGCCACCAGTTCCACAAAATGCCAGCTTATGAATGCCATGATATCCGAAAGTCCATGCCCCAGATAGTTAGGGTGTGTTTCTGGTAAAAATGGCTGTAGTTACCTTATTTATCTTTCCAGGCATCATTCTCTGTGCAGTATGGGCAGCTCCATTCTATACTCTCCGAAGGACCACTGTCTTGTACCCCCCCACCTTTGTGAAATGGGAGAGTTATTTTTGTACATTTCTGATTGTATCTGCTTTTCTCTCTTCATGGTGCCAGAACAATTCTTGGGTGGCCTCCCCCTCCACAAGCACTGCTGCCTGTTTCATGGCCACATATGTGGGTCAGACCTCCATGCAGGTGGAGGCAACACGCTGTGACTTCACCTTCTGGCAGGTGGATTGATCCACATCTAGAGAAGTTAAAGGCATCTAACTGTACATGGCACTCAGACTGGTGTTAAAAGTCTTCCGGTTCTCAATCTGTGGTGTCTCACTAGAGCTTGGGAGCAGCGCCTCTGGTTGGAACCACATGGGCACATCCTCACTCGGGTCTGCTCTATTCCAGGCCCAGCGGTGGGTGCAAGGCAGTTGGACTCTTCTTGTCCTTCAGAGACTTTTGGGGATGGATTTTTTGTCTGGGGTTTCACTGCTGTTAAAGGCAGAGTGGAGGAGGGAAATTGCAAGACCAAACCCCTCGGGAGCTCAGAGGAAGAGATGGTAGAGGGGCTCTCTGTTGGGGTGCAGACTCATGACGAGTCAGGTCCTGACGAGAGGCCGTGGGGAAGTTTCTGAGGCAGGAGAGAAGCCCCAGGAAAATAGCAGACTAGGCCAAGCTCTTCTAGCACGCACACAGAACTGGGTGGGGCTGGTTTGGTTTTTTATAAACCAGACTTTAAAGACGGTCCAGAGGGTCATTGCTCAGTAAGGTCACAGTGTTCCCGTAACATCCTCTTGGATTTCAAGAACAGGTTGTCAGGCTGTGTGTCCTCAGCCCCGTAGTTTCCGGCAGCCCACTGGCAGCACGGCGCTCAGGCCCTTCCCCACCCTGCTCTCGCCGTCTCCTTCCACGCAGTATCTGCATGTCTCAAATGGATTGACTTAGAAAGCTTTATTCTTTTCCAATTTTCCAGTTTCCTCTCCTTCTTTCAAAGAGGGTTTGAGTCAGGTGTATTGAAGGGCCAAATCATTTTTCCTTCTTTTGTCCTTTTTGCTCCTCTCTCTCTTTTGTGAAGAGTCTGGCAAATGGCTGACTGATTTTCACATGCACCCAGAGGCGCTGGTGTTTTAAGTATGTACTTCGGCGCTACTGTGTTGAATGAAAGGAAGTATACTCGAGAATAGAGCTCTCAGTTTTATGTAAGAAACACAGAGGAGCTTCATTCTGTCCACTGTTTTTTCTGAGACAGCCCCAGCAGGTATTAGCATAAGGTCTACTCAGGCATGCCTGTCTCCCCAGGGATAACGACAGATAGTTAGAACAGCAGCTATGCATGTTCCTGACTGTGGCAGGTGCTCCATGAAGCGCTCCATTTCCCTCGATGCCTGCAGCACCCACCTGAGCAGGAGGCAACCAGGGCTGGTCGCTAGATGGGACAGTGGGTGGGCCCTGAAGCTAAACAGCCTGGGTTAGAATCCAAGCCCCACTATTCAGCCGGGGTGTGATTTCAGACACAGCAGTTAGCCACTCTGTGTCTCAGGGGAGAATTACTATACCCACCTCAGTGCATAGCATTTTGAGAGGAAGAGACAGACAGACAGAGACAGGGAGAGACAGAGAAAGAGGAAGAAGCAGACAGAGAGAGACAGAGACAGAGACACACAGAGAAAGAGACAGAGAGATAGGGAGAGACAGAGAGACTGGCATATTAGGTTCAAAAAGCATTAGCCATTGTTGTTGTTGCTTAACAAGGAAGTTAAGTCACATGAGCAATTCTGACTCCAGATCCAGTTCTGCTCAGCTGCAAAGTCATTGTATTACCTGGGGACGGGGGGTGGGGGCTAAGGGGGGAAGGATGAGCCTCTCAAGAGAGGGGCCAGGGAGAAGTGCCAAGGCTGCTCCTCACTGACAGTAAGGAAAGGATTTCTGGGGGCAGCCTGGTCACAACCCTACCAGTGTCTCCATGGCTAGTTCTTAATGACAGCCAGGGCTAGTTCCTGTAGCCAGGGCTTACCTCCAGCCAGGAAGCATCAGTCTGGTTGCTTGGTGGCTTGAATATTGAAACAAGGTGTGCGGTTGGTGACTAGCCATTGCTCTAAGACCCCCTCCCTAGTGCTCCTGTCCACCTAGTCTCCCTGCAGCTAAAGGGTTGGCGTCATGGGTGAGCCCTACCACAGAGCTGAGGTTTATGCCCACTGTAGTTGGTCACTCAGTGTTGCTGCCCAGGTGAAAAGACACTGCACTTTCTTGGCAACAATTTAACACGGCTCATTGGCAGTGACCTCTCCAGTGGGTAAATGTATGTCTTCTCTCTGCCGCCTAGGTGCTCTAACTCTTCTTTTAGGGGAACCCTGAGAGCCTCACAGGGTGTCCAGGTCCTCAGCCTTGTCTCTCCTAGTACCCTCTGTGGCTGCCTGGCCTGGGCCCAGTGTTCCTGCTGCCTTGCCCCCTGCTCAGTCCACACCCTCAGAGTGAGGCTGCAGAGGCCTCTGGGCTTCCTCATAGGCAGCAGGGCAGGGCCCACTCAGCTGAGGATTGCCCTGGGAACCTTAGCAGGGAGGACGAGGACAGCGCCTACACCTGGATCTGTGGGCCTGGGGATCTCATTGCTGGGGTGCATCTTCCTGGTACCCTTCTAATGAAGCCCAGTGGTTCCCATAGTTGTCCTGGATGGAATTGTTTCAGGAAGTGACCTGGTCTGCAGACACTTCTTTGTTTGGAACTGAGTTGGACAAGGCAGGGGATGCTTTTCCTGGCAAGTGCAGAGTCACCACTGGGGCTGCTGTGTCTCAGTGGTTATGAGCACAGACTGAAGGGCCAGTCCCTGCTCCTCCACCTGCTGGATGTCAGACTGCACACATTCGTGAGCCTCTGTGAGTCAGTCCGCCTCGTGAGGACTAGAATCCCACAGCATGGTAGGAAGGCACTCCTGGGGAGCATGGAGGGGGCTGGTGGAGGGAGGGTGGAGAGGGGGTGAAGTAGAAAGACAGAAAAGGTGAGAGAGACAGGGAAAAGGTAGGGAGAGAAAATAGTGGATAGAGGGAGTGAGGAGGAGGATGGAGAAAGAGGAGACGGGGAGGGAGGTGGGAGAAAGGTGGAGGAAGGCAAGTAGGGAGGGAAGGAGGTAAAAGGGTGAATGGAAGGGAAAGGGTTTGCGCTGACTTCTCTCAGCTTCAGTCCCTGGCTAGTTTTTTTTGTCTGGTTATATGATAATCTGACTCCAGAAAAGCTCTCTTCATACCCTGACACGTTTCATTTTAGAATTTTAGATTTCTCTGCCCCTGTAGCTCACTCTAAGGAGCTTGAGAAGATAGGACCCAAAGCTATTTCAGCTGTCAAGATACGAAATCCCCTCTGTCACTTCCCCGCTGCTGTTCCCTCCCAGGCTCACTAGACTTGATAAAAAAGAGGCAGGACCAGGGCTTGGTGGTTATTTTTTACTTATACAGGAAAAGCCATCTTCATCCTTCAAGTTCAGAGTCGAATAAAATATTTGGAAATGACATTTACTAGCTAATGTTAGGAATTAACAAGTACACTGTCACATTGAACTAAACAAACAAACAACAACAAAAAAGTAGGGTATGAGGGTGGAACGCTAATGAACCTTCCAGGGTGTGGGGGCCCATGTGCTGCCTACACAGGAAGGCGTGGTGAGGAGTGGGCTTCATGCGTGACCGTGGGAGGGGCCTCCATGTGCTGGCTCCTGTCAGGGTACGGGTGGTGAGAAGTGACATGCCAACACATATCCAGCTGTTCCACACTTGTGAATTGATTCTAAGGAAGATGCTCCTCAGGGACCTTTTCGTAACTTAGAGGTGCGTCTCCTGGTGTTAACAGTAGTTACTTTTGCCGGGAAAGGAGTAGTGATGAAGAGATGTGATGGGCCTGGACCACGTTCAGCCCAGATGCAATCCCCTTGACACTCCCCTTGTCCTCTACTCGCACTTGCTCTTGGTGTACGTACCAGCATGTGGAAGGCGGGGATGCCCCTCTTCAAGGCATCAGAGCGTAGAGACTAGCAGACCCACACCAGAGGGAATTCAGGATGAAGTCAGCCCATTAAACAGCACGATAGGGAGTTGGTTCTGAGCTTTCCCTCCTTTTCAGATGATATGATAGCGAAGAGAGTATGTTCTTCCCATTGCAAGCAGGCCCTCTTCTTAATCAATAGCTTAGTCGTAGGAGACACGTAATACACTTTCAGGTTGTGCCAGAAAGGGCTTTATCTTCCATTTCCACGCCCGTGGCATTTATTTCTTTATAAAGGATGGCCAAGTAAGGAGAAATTGTTTCAGAGAAACTATGTCTCTGGAGGGATGTGGTTTATATTAGCTCAGCTGACAGAAATCTAAGTCAAACATGCTGTTGACAAAGAATGGAGACCATGATCTGATTTTAAATGGGGAGTGATTGTTAACTTGGTTGGTGAGAAGTACAACCATATGCTGGCACTGAATGGCTTCAGTCCAGGGCGCTACGGCTTATCCAGCATCGGATGGTGGTGGGAAGACACCTGGGGCCAGGATATTGCCATTCAAGAGGAAAAGCAAGGAGTTTGAGTACATCTATTATGTTTTGATGTGTCTGAGTTAAAAATAAAAGGACTAGGATGGGAGATTGCAATCTGTGCAAGTTGAAACGGCTATTGTGAGGAGGCTGCTTTCACAAAAATACAGGTGAAATCTCTAACAGTTGCAGTAACCCTCTGTCCAGATATTCAGGAAGACTGAAGTTCATTATCTGTGCCACAGCTGATATTTCACAAGTGCCTTAGTGCGGTCTCCCCAGCTGTATTCACGTGGTAACACGCCAGGCTCCCGAGAGGGGCAACTGTTTGTCAGAGGCACCTCTTCGATCCTGAGAGCTGAGAGGTCAGGCAGTGTCTTGGCCCGCAAGCCAGAGTGCTGGCCTCGGTGCTTAATCTTAGAAGCAGATGAGGCTGGAGCTTCACACAGCTAATTTGTCAGTGTATTTGGCCCAAACACAGCAGTTCACAAAATCCAGAACTGACTCGGTCTACAGCCAGCAACACGAAGGTATACAGGAACCATTAACGCTGTAAAGAGAGAACTTGGGGAGAATCCAGGGAGCAGAGGGTGGGGCAGTGGTTCTTATCTCAGTTTGCTTAATGATCAAAATCACTTCAAGCTTCTTTTCCTTAAAAAAAAACAACAATAAAACAAATAGCTTTATGGAGATATAATTCACATACCATACCATACAATTTTCCCTAAATGTAAAATTTTATGGTTTTTAGTGTATACACAGATATGTGCAAACATCACCATGGTCAATTTTAGAACATCTTCAACATCTCAGCAAGAAACCCTTTAGGGATCACCCACCTATTCCCCCATGTCCCCCACCCTAAGCAGCCACTAATCTGCTTTCTGTCTCTGTAGAATTGCCTTTTCTGGACATTTCATATAAATGTATTTATATGATACATACTTTTTCATGACTGGCATGTTTTACTTAGCATAATTTTTCAAATTTTATTAACATGATAACATACATCCGTATTTATACCTGACATTCCACTGCAGGCATATACTACAGATTGTTTATCCATTCATCAGTTAGTGAACATTTAGGTTGTTTCTACCTTTTGACTATTAGGAATAATATTGATATACATATACAGTGTTTATGTGGACATATATTTTTATTTGGGGAGGGTATATACCTAGGAATGAAATTGCTGACTCGTGTGATAGCTCTATGTTTCACCATTCGAGGAATGGCTAGATTGTTTCCCACAGGAGTTGTACCATTCTCCTTTCCCACCAGAAATGTGGAAGACTTCTGATTGACATACATTCTTGCTAATATTTCTTGTTTTCTGGATTTTTGGCCATGGCCATTCTTGTTTGTGAGAAATAATATTTCATTGTTGTTTTGATATACATTACCATGATGACTAATGATTTCAAACATCTTTTTATGTGCTTATTGGTCATTTGTATATCTTCTTTAAAGGAATGTCTTTTTAAAAACTTTTAAAATTTTTAATTGGGTTATTTGTTTTTATAGTATTGAATTGTGAGAGTACTTAAGTATTCTAGGTATAAGACATATTATTTACTTGCATATATCAGATACATGATTTGCAAATATATTCTCTCATTCTGTGGGTTGTCTTCACTTTTTTTATGGTGTTCTTTGAAGCATAAAGAGTTTTAGTTTTGATGTTTAGTTTGTTTATTTAAAAAAATTTGTTGTTTATGCTTTTCATGTAATAGTTAAGAATTTACTGCTAAATCTAAGGTATAATGACTTAGCCCCATTTTTCTTTAAGGGTTTTATAGTTCTAGCTCTTAAACTGAGGTCTTTGATCTAGTTTTAGTTAATATTTTTAATATGGTATGAGGTACGGATACAACTTCATTCTTTTGCATGTGACTATCCAGTTGTCTCATCACTCACTGTATTGAAAAGGCTATTATTTCTCCCATTGAGTGATCATGGCATCCTTGTGGTAATCAATTCACCAAAAACACATAGGTTTATTTCTGAATCCTCACTTCTATTCCACTGATCTCTGTGTCTGTCTTTATGCCAGCTGTGATCACTGTTGCTTTGTACTGTTTTGAAACCATCAAATGAATCCTCCAACTTTGTTCTTTTTCAAGATTGTTTTGGCTATTCTGGATTCCTTGCAATTCTACCTGAATTTCAGGATCAAGCTTATCAATTTTCACAATGAAGTCAGCTGTAACTCTGATAGAGACTGCACTGAATCTGTAGATTACTATGGAACATATTTCAATTTATGTAATATTCTTTCAACCTATAAACATGAGATTTTTTTCATCTGTTTGAATCCTTAATTTCTTTTAACCAAATTTTAAGGTTTTCAGAGTATAGATTTTGCATTTCTTTGTTAAATTTATTCAAAAGTATTATTTTTGATGCCATTGTAAATTAAATTGCTTTTATAATTCATTTTGGGTTGTTTATTGCAAGTATATAAAAAGAGTCAAATTTTGTATATCGATTTTATATTCTGCAACATTGTTGAAGTTGTTTATTAGTTCTAATAGTTTTTTAGTGGATTTCTTAAAATCTTTTGTGTATACACTTGTGGCATCAGCGAAAGATTGTTTTATACTGTTCTTGTCAATCTGAGTTCTCTTTCTCTTTCTCTCTCTCTCCATCTGTCTACCTACCTCCTTATCTATTTGCCTAATCACCCTGGCTAGTACCTTTAGTATAATGTTGAGTAAAAGTGGTGATGTAGACATTCTTGTCTTGTTTCTGATCTTAAGGGAAAGCATCCAGTATTTCATCATTAAGTATGATATTTGTTATAGGTTTTATAGATGCTCTTTATGAGTTTGAGGAAGTTCTCTTTTATTTCTAGTTTGTTTAATAATGTTTTTATTATGAAAGATTTTGTGAAATGCCTTTTCTGAATTAGTTGGAAAGATCATGTGAATTTTAAAAATTCTACTTAAATCGCAAATTACCTTAATTGATTTTTAGATATTTAGACAACTTTACATTCCTGAGTTAACTCTTACATGGTCTAAGTGTCTAATCCTTTTTATGTGGTACTTGATTTGGTTTGCTAGTACAGTATTGGATTTTTGAATGCATGTTCATGTTCATAAGTGATATTGGTCTATAGTATTCTTTATTGTGATGTATTTGACAAGGTATTAGTGGTCTCATAAAATGTATTCAGAAGTGTTTTCTCTTCCTCTATTATTTTGGAAGAGTTTGTGAAATTTGAAATTCTTTAACTCTTTGGTGGAATGCACCAATGAAGCCATCTGCCTCTGGCTTTTCTTTTGGGAGTATCTTTTTAATTACTAATTTAGTCTCTTTGCTTTTCATAGCTCAGTGCAGGTTATTATTTCTTCCTGAGCCAGGTTCAATAGTTTATCTCCTAAGTTGTCTATTTTATTGATGTTTAATTGTTCGTGGTATTTATTTCTAATTCTTTTTATTTCTATAAGGTTGGTAAAAAGCTCCTTTCATTTCAGATTCTAGTAGTTAGAGTATTTCTCTTTGTAATTCTTGTTCAGTCTAGCTAAAGTGTTGCAGTTTTGTTCATAGTTTTAAAAAAATCATATATTGGTCTCATTGCTTTTCTCAGTTGTTTTTCTATTCTCTATTTCATTAATTTTCCATTGTAATTTTTATTAGTTCCTTCTTTCTGGTTGCTTTACATTGAGTGTGCTTTACTTTTTGCATTATCCTAAGATGAAAATTTAGGTTATTGATTTAAGATCTTTCTTCTTTCTTACTTTATCAATTTGTAGCTATAAATTCACTTCTAAGTAATGATTTGACTGCAACCCATAACTTTTGGTCAGTTATATATTTATTTTTTCATATCAAAGTATTTTGAATTTTCCTTTTGGTTTATTATTTCATCCATTGGTTATTTAGGATTTTAATTTCTACATACTTATGAATTTTCCAAATTTATTTTTGTTATTGACTTATAATTTAATTCCATTGTGGTAAAAAATATGTACTCTTTATTATGTCTACCCTTTTAAAACAATTGAGGTTTGTTTTATTGCCTAACCTATGGTTTAGCCTGAAGAATTTTTCATGTGCACTGAGAAGAATGTACAGGAGTTCCTTCTTATCTGAAGTTTTGCTTTATATGGTTTCATTTACCTGAATCAACTACAATCTGAAACTTTTAAATGGAAAATTCAAGAAATAAGCAATTCATAATCTTTAATGTACCGTTCTGAGTAGCATAATAATGTCTCATGTGATCCCTACTTTGTCTCGCCTGATGTAATCATCCCTTTGTTTAGTATATCTAATCTGTATACACTTCCCACTCATTAGCCATTTAGTAGCGGACTTGATCATTGGATCTACTAGTGTGGTATTGCAGTATGTGTGTTCAAGTAACCCTCATAGTAGATTAATGCTTCGTCCCAATTCCTTTGTCATACACCTCACTTCATCTCTTCATCACACATCCCCCACAGAAAAGAGGGGGCCCTCTGTATCTTCAGCTATTGTTGGATGTAGTGGTCTAGGGATGTCTATTAGCCTGGTTGTTTTTTAGTGTTGTTCAAGTCTTTTATTTCCTTTTTGACCTTCTGCCTAGTTGTCTTCCTCTTTATTCAGTGCAGCTGTTGAAGTCCTCCACTAATATTGTTGAATTTTCTATTTCTCTCTTAATGTCTATTAATATTTTCTTTATGAAATTTGGTGCTGTGTTATTATATGTCTTTATGTGTATAATTATTATATCTCTAGTGAATTTACTCTTCTATCATTATGAAATGTTCCTCTTTTAGTAACATTTTTAAAAGTCTATTTCATGTGATGTTAGTATAACCACTCCAGGTTTCTTGTGGTTGCTGTTGGTATGGAATTTTTTTTTCTTCACTTTACTTTTGCTCTGCTTGTGTCTTTTACTTTAAAGTGAGCTGCATGTAGACAGCAGGCCAGTGTTTGAGGTTGTCCTCTTGCCAGCTGTCTCTCTCTCTCCCTCAGGTTCTTTCCAGAAGACTTGCTGCCTGCAGTTTAGTTTATATCTCTGATGAGTCTATCAGTCTTTTCCCAAATATATTTTACTACAACCTACAAACCTTACTGTTTTTGAGAGCCCTTAGGCTTGAACTTCTCCATTCAGTTGCAAATGAAGTCCATTCCCTTGGGAAGAGATTTCAAACTCTCTATATTAGTACTTTCTTCCTTGCATCCTTCTGGGAAAAACCTCTGAGTCATGGCATTGGGGCTGGCGATGGGAACAATCATCCCCAATTCTCTCAGAGTGACACCTCTGCGTTAGGAGCTAAATGCTCACCATGAAGGGGAGCAGGAACGTCAAGTCTTTTCAGCCTACCTTTCCTAGCATGGAACCTTCATTTTACAAGTCTGGTCAAGGGCAGTCTGAGCCCTGACCCTCTCAGCGTGCAGTGCCCAAGGCCCTGTGAATATGGGCTGCTTGAAAGAAGGGGCCCTCCCCTCCCAGCTGCACTTACTCAGAACTTAGCCTCAGTGACAGTGGCTGGTGGCAGGATGATAAATGCTGGTGTCGGAGCTCTCCCAGATAAATGCCCCACAACTGCAGGTTTGAGAGAGAGATAGCCTGAGTTCTTATCTATACCAGTCTAGAGTGAAGTTTGTTTTGCTGAGCTGGGAAGGGAGAGGGAAGAAGCAGGTTTTGGTTGAAATATGATAGACTTGCTAGTCTTAGTGACATGTGGTAAATTTTCTTGAATAAATGGTTTTTTTGTTTTTGTTTTATCTTTTTTTTTGCTATTTTTATATAGGACCATTTCTAGAAACATTAAATGGTTAAAAAAATAATTTTGCCACTTGCACTGTGGAGCAACTCTGAGGCGTTCCTTCTACTGTTGTGCTAAAAATGGAACCTCTCAGGTGCTTCTTACACACTCTGAGAAATCGGAGTCTGAGATGTGGACAGGGTGTTGAAAATGCCAGAAGATTCGGGGGTGCAGCCAGGGTAAGGGCTATTATTAGTTCAATATGAGTGGGAGCATGACCTTTGTATAAAGTCCCAGCCCTGACATTTAACAGTTGGCCATCTTGGGCAGGGTGTCACTTTTAGATTAGTGTATTGATTTATAAAATGGGAATGAGAATGTTTCCTACCCCAGAAGGTTGTAGTGAGGATTAAATGCATAACACTGTAAAGCATATAAAAGGAACATGTAAAAATATTACAACATATAATATATATCATATACAATTATTATTATGATTTTTTTGAATTGGTAAGTTTTGAGCTTAAAGAAAAACAAAAGCACCGTGTTCTTGTCTTATCCAGTTTGCTGTTTTGTCTTATCCAGTTTGCGATGTTCACTGATATAATTTTTAGAATAGTTTTACTTGGATGTTTTAGATTTAACTGTGGCTATCAGGAATACAGGGGTGTGTGCTTGGGTGGGCAGAGTAGGGGATTAGACAGGTGGGCAGCACCTGTGGCTGTGAGAATCTCTGTGTTGGAAATAGAGGCAGCTGGCTGCCAGCACCCTCCTAGGGCTGAGTTTTGTCCTTGCCCCTTGGCTATAGGTGAGGTCCTGGATTCTAAGCAGCCTGCATGGAAGAGCTGACAGCACTCAGATTAAAGCCTTGAGGAGAGCAGATCTTTGGCTGAGGGTCTCTCCTAGAAGGCTTCCCTCGCCGGAGTACCTTAGCACACACAGTTCAATCCTTTGGCCACTTCCTTATGAAAGACCCACCTGACTGCATAGATTAGACTAGGTATTCCCCCAGTGCTGCCTCCAGTGACCTGGTCTTGCTGGCACTGTGCTGTGTATTGTCTCTTTTAGGGCTTCTCTGCCATTCCCACGGCAGGGTGAGCTCTCTGGCCCAGTACTTGGCTTGTGCTCTGTCGCTGTTGGAAGGTTCAGGTAAGTTTGATGAGCTCCTTAAAGCTGGAAAGGGTGGATAATCCATCCATGTCATTCCATTAGAAAGGAATAAGAAAGGAGTGTTTCTTGCTACTCTGAAAGACACTGAGCACACATTGTATGGCACAAAAAAGAAGCAACCCTGCAGAAATCCTTCCTCCCTTTCCTTACCTCCTCACAAGAATAGTCCAGATCAGGCTTCCTGTGTCTTCAAAGTAAGACAGAAAAGTTGAACTCAAACAGAGTAATATTAACATTTTTGAAGAACTTATTATGCTCTAAGCAAAGTGTTTTAAATGTATGCCTCCTTTAATCTTTCCAGCCATGCTATGAAGGTCAGCTTTGCTTTTTAGATAACAATTTTATAGATGAAGGATAGAGTTCAGAGACATCGAGTAACTTGCCCAGGGTCACACAGCTTATTGATATACTGAACTATATGCAGTATTGTCTGAATGTGAAATCCTTTGTAGGAAATGGACACCTGAAAGATTGTGCTGTGTTGGCTGAGCTGAGAAAAGAACAGATGTGTCCTGTTGTGGTCCCTCCCCAGGCACACAGTCCACCGCCACCTAGATCAGCCCAGGTGGGCTTCACCAGCCAGAGAATACTTTCCTCCCATACGTAGGAAGATCCCCCTCTTTGTTTAAACAGCACAGAGTTCAGGACAGCAGGACAAAAGCCCTTTAAAAGCTTGCAGAAACATGGGCTGGCAGCCGATGCGGCTTACAAGATGCTGCGTGCTCTGCCTTGTGTTCTGGTCGAGGATGGATATTCAGAAGCTGTGGGAACAGATGACACGCTCTAGCTTGTCTGATTCTAATTTCTCCATTTTATACCTTCCAGAAGAGGATTTTTGCATACTTGCTGCTAATAAATGATCATCTCTGTACACCCAGGGAAGGATAAACACGGGCAGGTAGTTTCAGTGCTTCCGAATTACAGGTACTCTTGACCCAACTGCTTCTTGGACGAAGTTGATAGGGGTGTATGATGGAGGGTATTCACAACTCCCACTATGTGACAAATTGAAAAACCCTACTTACTAAAAAAAAAAAAAAAAGGCAGTAGTTCATCAGATTTCAGTCTTGTTTAGAGCTGCCTCTAGACCCTCTGAAGACTTCTTTACCCCTGTGAAGCAGAACTTCTGATTACTGCCTACATTTAGCAACTTGCGGGGAATAACGCTCATCTCTGAACATGGCAGCAAGAACAGGGCTCTGGGAATGTCGTTCAGAGAACGACATTGCTAGCTGTGCTGCAGAGTTCGAGAGAGGCAAAGTTAAGTGCGTTTCTGTGCAGTCCAGGTTGGGAACATCAGCTATCATTGTTCAAAGGCAGAAGGATTGGCTAGTCACTGAGAAACTTGCTAAGACCCTGACCAAGAGGACATTAAGGCAGAGGAGATAATATTAGAAAATTGCAACATTGACAAATGTCAGAAAGGGAATTTTGGTCAATTTGTCACTATATAAGTCAGGTTAAATTTCCTGTTCAAAACTTAAAATCCTTCCACAGGTGATCAGTGCCTGGAACTTGCAGACCCAGAGCTGTCCCCTGTCTCAGTTCATCCTGGGGCTGGCTGGCAGTGCCTTTTCTCTGATGTGCTCACCCTGCCTCTCTGACCTCATTTTCTACACCTGCCTTCAAGTCCCTGCCAGTACAGGGTGGCCTTCTGTCTGTTACTGTGTATGTCATTCCCATTTTCTCCTCATGGTCTGTGCAGACGGCCCTCCCCTGATCTAATCATGCCTGTCTTAGTCCTGTCCACTTTCAAAGCCACCAAGCCTCATCTGAGGCTCTGCCACATCCTCAAAAGCCTCTGTGTCCTGCTGACCTTGGAGCTCTTACACAGCTTGTGGGTGGAATCAGGCAATTCAGGGCTTTCTGACTTTCTTGCAAGTTCTAGTTGTGCTGGTTCCTAGCGAGGTCCTAGCACGGGCTAATATGTTTTCTGTTGAGCTCAGAGTCATGACCACTCAAATGAGAAGCTGCATAAGTACAACTGGACATATAAGCTTGTAACATTGTAGTTCTGAGGAATTTAGGGAGGAAGGACCACAATGTGTGTGCTTGCTCTCAAGAGGCTGGGAAAGGAAAACAGTATGTGTGTTTCTGTGTGTGTCTGGGGAGAGTGCACATGTTAAAACAAATAAATAAAGTGTTAAAAGCGAGAGATTCTAGAAGGGTTTATAGGTGTTCTTTATTTTGTTTTAGTCTTGCAGCTTGTCTGTAGCCTTGAGAATGTTTCCAAATAAATGTTTTCTCTTCAGCTGCTGCCCTCCCCGCCGCCAGTAAAAACAAGACAAAACACTGTGGTCATCTTGGAGCTCCACCCTCACCCTCACATCCCATCCCTCCGAAAGTCTGTTGGCACCCTCTGCAAGATGTCTTCCATTTCCAAACCTCCTTGCCAGGTTTGCTGGTGACCACCTAAGCTGGTGGTCCAAGCTGCCATCCTCTGTAATTGCCTCCTGACTGACTGGTCTTCTGGCTGCCATCTTTGTCTTCATACCTCCTAATAGCCAACAGGTTCTTTTTAACACATGAACCAGATTATATCATTTCTCCACTCATCACCTTTCCATAAAAAAATTTATTTATCAGTCTAACCTGCCTTCCTGCCTACTCAGAACTCATCCGTCTCCATGTTCTTTCTGCTCTGTTGAGACTGGTCTTGCTGTTCTGGGGCACTTGAAGCACATGGGGTTCTTCCCATTAGATGCTTCCTTTGTATGAAATGTTTTCCCCCTGATACTGCGTAGCTTTCTCTCTGTTCATTGATTTACTTCATGTGTTTGAATGTCACCTCCTCAGAAATGCCTTCTCTGGCCATTGTTTTTAAAAAATGATCTCTACTTCCTCTATCTTCCTCGATCCTTTCTCTAACTTTATTTTTCAAGGTAGAAATGATAAGTTTTCCACTAATAAATTATTTTCTACTTAATTCTTATCACTCCAATAGAATGCAAGCTTGAGGGAGATGGGCTTTGCTTAGTTCTCTGCAGTATTTTCACAGAGTGGAAGGGTGCTTCTCATTGTGGTCCCAGAACAGCAGCATCAGTGCCATCTGGGAGCTTGTTAGAAATGAAAATCTTTAGGTCCTTCCCAGATCTATTGAATCAGGTACTCTTGGATGGGGGTGGGTACAGAATTTGTGACTTAAAACTCTTTCAATTGCCTCTGACTCTGGTGCATTTTTAAATTTGAGAATCACTGCATTCAAATAGTGCCTCATGTAAGTTAAGTTGTAAGACAGAATAAACAAAGTTTTAGTGCCTGTGTTATAATGCTCGCTTTCCGTGGCCTACTCAGTTCAGAACTTTAAAATTCTATTCTATAATAACATGATTTTTTTTATTATAACAATGTTAATGTTTCAGTTTGGGGCTTTGTAAGGATTCAAGGTTAAAGATGACTTCTGTTTTGATTTTCTGTTCCTGCTGCCTTCTTTGTTGTATGCTCATCAAAAGCTATTATATCTTTCCTTGATGTTCATTTCTGATAATGGTTGTTGTTGGAGAAATAATATTGATAACTCCACATTATGAAAGGATTATCTTGTGCTGATGAATGTTGGTTGGAAGTATATATGATGTGTGAGCTGGCAAATTGGCTCAAGCCAAGATTTATAACAGGCCTCACTGCCCAGCTAAAAGTAGGAGCTTTGAGGTGGACAGGTCACCTGTCAGGATGCTGAGTAATGCCTGGTGTGACTAGACCTTTGCTGGCCAATTTGTCAATGTCAGCACTGAACTTATTCTTGTGTAGAGAACAGATGAAGTGGCCAGAAGGTAGAACGGCCAAAATAAAAGGGACTAAAAGGTTATTTGTTGGAAAATTAGAAGTTTCAAATTCTAGAGAACCTCTTGGAGATGTCATTGCTAGGAGCTATTTGCACACAATTGTCTCTGGCTGTGCTTTATGTATTCCATCTAAAAATGTGGCCTTTTCCACTTGAATTACCCTAGAGCAGGAAAACAGAATAAATGTTATTAGAAACATCTAGTTGTCAGCCTCTCCCTCTGATCCTGGTAAAAAGTCACCGAGCTGACGCGGGCATGCTGCCCCCGCTCCCGGCATTGCTGTGTGCGGTGGGGAGGGCATTTCCCAGCGTTGCCATGGTCATCAAATCATGGGTGGCTTTAATTTTCTTCTCTGTCCCTTTCTGTACTTTCTTGATTTTCTACAGTATACATTTTTTTAATGACCTTGGTGTATTTAGAAGTTTATTGGGTTGGGTTGGACCACTTTCCCTGTGGGTGTGAACTGGGATAAGCAGAGAGCGAGCAGGACACTCTCAAGGACAGCCAAAGAACACTCAGAGCCACCCCACTAGGGATCATCCAAGCTCCCCTGGTTGAAACTTCTGCAGAAACTAGCCATGCCAGCAGACCAGTAAGGGACAAGTGTTCTTCACAGGGTGACCATATGGCCCATGTCACTTGGGTTTCCATGGTTCACTCAGCTGCTGCTCTGTGAGCCAGCTCAGGGCTGGTGGCTGGAGTGCACACTGGCCCTGAGCAGCAGGCTACACCCTGTGCTGGGGAGAAGTGGCTGAGAACAGTGCAGGATGAGTGAGAACGCTGGGCGTTTTGAAAAGGTGCTTTCCATCTTTCCTAGTCTCTTTTTCTCTTAGTCTACTAGAAGAGCTGAAGGCTATTCTATTATTGTTAACTATTGTTAATATTATTATTATTGGTAGTAATAGTGATATTAAAAAAGCCGCAGCCCTGCATTGAGTATTCACAGGTGCCAGCACCATGTAACTCTGGAGAAGCCCCTTAACCTCACACACCTGTGAAATGGGACTGTCACCACCAGGCCTCAGTGAGGGAAACATAGTGCAAGACCCCGAAGAGACTGGCATGCATTCCTATGTGCTCAGTAAATGGTATGACTTGATAACGGCAATCATCTTCCCCTGATTGTAGCAGTTAAATATTGTTACTCGCATTTTATAGTCAAAGAGACTGAGGCAGAGAGAGAGGGAGATGGCGGGAGGGAGGGAGGGGCAGACAGGCACAGAGGTGTGGAGAGAGGGGATGCTGGCGTGTAGACCAGCACCTGTGAAGAGTCCCTGGATTGGCCATGGGAGTGATCAGGGCTCTCGAGTCCTGGAAAATGCACTTTTTTGAGAATTCCGTGTTTGTAGGGATTCAGATGGGTTCATACAGGTATGAATATGGTCAAGGACACTTGGCCAGTTAAGTGGGAATTTTAACTTGGTCCATTTGATGTGAGGTCCCTGCTCCCCATGGTGAGGCCACACCGGAGCATACTGTGACAGAGAGTACTTGGGAGGCATGCCGGCTGCTTACTGCAGGGGTGACAGGCCTGAGCTGGGAGACCGCAGCACCTTGGCCTTTTTTCTGGCCCGGAGCAGTAACTACAGTGACAGCCCTGTTGGTTTCCGAGTGGAGGGCACTCCCCCCGTTTCTGTGACCCATGCCCAGGACTGTGGCCATGCCCTCCTCTTTCACTGTCATTCCATGCCCAGGCAGGCTCCATCCAGTCAGGCTGCGTGACCACCCTGTGTTCACTGAGGGAGTAGAACCCTGGAGGTGATATGGGTTCTGGTCTTAGACCTGATGAGAACTGGCTTTGGACAAGTCACATCAGATTGTTTAAGGATCTGCCGCACTGTCCCTGTCCTCATTGTGGGCCGCCCTTCAGCACCCACAGATGCCTGACACAATGCGATATTTGGCAAGTTAGATGAAGAGGCTGAACACTAATCTCAACTCATCCATCCATGAGTGAAGCACCACCATACTATGTATACATTCCTGGGAAACTCAGCAGACTTCCTCTCAGCTTCTTTTCCAGGAGTCCTTAGTCATCAGTAAAGGAATCTGCATTAGGACATTCTCTCGCAGGCCAGGAAAGAAAGAGAGCGTGCTGGTGGCTATGGCAGCCTTCCAAGCTGTTTTCCCCTCTGACAATGCAGAGGGCACTTGAGAATTCAGGGCAGCAGGGAGAGAAGATAGCAGGTTTCTGTTGTTCATTGCTGTTTCCTTGGGGAAGATCGCCTTCTTAACAGACTGAGCCAGTGTTCTGAGGAGTTAGCTGTCATCCACACTGCATTGTTGCCATCCCCCTTGGCCATCATACGGAAACCCAAGTGAATCCCAGCATCCTCCATCTGTTCTGTTCCAGGTACATCCATGTGTATGAGATCCTGGGCCCACCTCTCTTCAGGTTAGCACTTCATTTGCTCAACAGGGCCCAAAGGGTTCACACTCTGGTCCTCTGAATTTGTTTTCAGTTTGAACCCTCTGACATGGGAATGATGTACTTATTCTCTCTTTGCCCTGGATTCGGTCAATAAAACATGGTCAGGAAGAGCTATCTGTTGGCTCTGCTACTAACTGTGTGACCCTGGGCACGTTACTCAGAAGCTTAAGCTTAGTTTCCCCATCTGTAAAATGGGTATAACATTCATAATCGCCCTAGAGTTGTTTTGAGAATAAAATGTGTTACTATATGTGCATGTATCAGAATAATTCCTGGCACATCCTGAGTATTTAATACTTGTAGACTGTGTTCAGGTTCTGCTACTGTTTAAAGATGTTTCCTTGTGTAAATTATGCTCTCTATGACCCCAGCTCCCATGTTTGTTAATGTGCATAGAGGATCTATGCTATAGAGCAGGGGTCCCCAAATTTTCTACACAGGGGCCAGTTCACTGTCCCTCAGACCGCTGGAGGGCCGCCACATACAGTACTTCATACACTGACCACCAATAAAAGAGGTGCCCCTTCCGGAAGTGCGGTGGGGGCCGGATAAATGGCCTCAGGTGGCCACAATTTGGCCCACGGACCGTAGTTTGGGGACCTCTGTTATAGAGGGTTAAGCGAGGTAAACCATGGAAAGTAGATACTTAGCCAGGCACAGAGTAAGTGCCGCATGCATGACCTGTCCCCTTATTTTAGGGAGCTCTGTTTTTAAAATTGAGCCAATTTTCCTCTTTTCCTGTGTTAATTCTTATTCAAATAAAGCCTAGTGAACAGTTTATGGTGCCTTTTCCAGGATCATCAATATTGTGTATAGTCTGTTGTAGTTTTAGTGTGTGTGTGTGTGTGTGTGTGTGTGTGAGAGAGAGAGAGAGAGAGAGAGAGAGAGAGAGAGAGAGAGAGAAGTAATTGTTAAATGGTTTCTTTGCTACTTGGGCATTTGTAGGGTGTTTCTGTCTGAACACTTAGGTGTCTTTGCCTTTCTCTGCTTTGATTTCTTAGACCAGGACTCTCAGTCCAAATTAACTTCCATGTGGACACACATGTATTATGGTGCTTACATAGGTTAAGTGGATATGGGTAATTTGAATATTTATATATGTCTTTTTAAAGCTTGATCTTTTTGAAATTGGTAAACTCAAGGCTGGGCAGGCAGCTCACAGATTGTGAGCATGGGGGCTTTCCTCGGCTTAATTAAGGAAATTGCTAAGAAAGAAACAGGTTAAAGTTCAAGACTGGCGAGATGTGTTGGAGAGCAATCTCAGCTCATCCAATTTGTGGCTGGGCATCTTGGGACAGGTATGGAAACTGGGCACAGCAGGCTCAGCTGTCATGCTGGAGGGATGGACCACTGTTCATTTTACCCAGCTTGGATATCCTGCAGGTCAGAGTGGACTTACCACCGGCTCGATTCACAGTCATCATGGATAGGACTAGCTGCTGTCTTTGCCCTGTAGATTTCTCCAGAGAACTAATCCTGCAGAGCAAACCTCATCTCCTTCTTTAATCAAGTGGTGGCAGGCTATTGAACATGATGATTGTCCCAATTGTCCTTTTCCCTTGGCCTGCGAGGCAGAGCTCAAGTCTTGGCAGTGCTTGGATATAATGACCTCTTACAAGAACATCCAATTCAGAAGCAGCTTCAAACTCCTGACACCTTCTTAGAGAAAAGTGTTTATGTTTCTCCCCTAGTCAACAGACTGATTACTTTTGCTACTTGGGCATTTGTAGGGTGTTTCTGTCTGAACACTTAGGTGTTTTTGCCTTTTTCTGCTTTGATATCTCAGACCAGGACTTTCAGTCCAAATTAACTTCCATGTGGAAACACATGTATGATGGTGCTTACATAGATTAAGTGGATATGGCTACATTTTCACCTAGCATGAGAAACAGGTGCGAACTGTGAGGCTGCCACTGAGTTGTATCTATAATACTGGGGAAGAAAATTTCTGTTGCATCCACAAAAACACTTGTTCTTACCTAATTCGAGTGTGCTGATCTCAAATATGACATTAGTTTTTTTATCTGTAAGCTACAGGTTTTTTGCAATTAAAGATTTTAGATTTTCATCTCATTGTAAAATTTTCAATATTTATTTTAACATAATGAAGTAGAATGTCTTTTTGGGCATCATCTTTGTGAAAATATAATAACTTATATAATGCAGTAAATACACTAGTACACTAAAAGATAGGATTGCATCAGAATTTGTCTACAATTTCAAAATAGAACATATTTAAACACTTATTTTAATCATAAAATTTGCGCAAAACTTATTTCAGTTCTATTCAGGCAAAAATGTGCGTTTGTAGCTCTTGCGTTTGTGTACTTGTTGAGGACAATCTCGTTTGATGCTCCAGCAGTAGTCTGCTCATTACTAACAGCTCCAAAATTTTCGAGAAACTTATCAAGATGACTGTTCAGAAAGTGAATCTTAACACTCATGTAACATCCAATGTCGCGGAAAGCCAACAGCATCCTTTAAACCAGAAGTTCATAGTTTTCTGCTTTATTGTTGCCAAGGAAGTTCTTTGTAACTGCCACAAAAGACTGCCAGGCTGCTTTCTCCTCCTTATTCATCTTCCTGGCAAATTCTTCGTCACGTATGAGGCTTTGAATTTGAGGTCCATCAAATACACCTGCGTTTATCTTCTCAAAAGACAAGGCAGGAAAAGCAGAAATAATATGTTGAAAGCATTCACTTTCTCTATTCAAAGCCTGAACAAACTGCTTCATTAAGCCAAGTTTGATGTGAAGTGGGGGGAAAATGATTCTATCTCGATTAACTACAGGTTCATTCACAATATTTTGCATCCCTACTTCCAGAGCTTCACGTTTCGGTCACTCCTTCTGCGTCCAGTGTTTCTCCTGAGCTCTGCTGTCCCACAAACACAGAAAGCAAGGATACTTCATTAAACCTCTCTGTTGTCCCAGCAAAAAATTTACCATTTTAAGATCCACACAAATGATCCATTTATGCTCCTCATACTTCAGAAAGTCAAGGACAATTTTTATGTCATTATAATCTACTCACAGATGAATTGAATAACCAATTGGAACTGCTGCATAAACATTACCGTTGTGTAGGAGAACACATTTCAGACTCCATTTACAGTTGTCAAGAAATAACCACCATTCTGTTGGACTGTAAGTGGTAACAACTAGCTGGCTGAGAAGACTACTGATATCATGACAGTAAACAAAGTGTTTGTCTTTGGTAAAAAAGTCCACAAAAATTTGTTCATGCTTCCTGAAATGGGATACTTTAGCTGACCAGTGAAGTATATTATTTTCTTGAAGCCTGGAGGCTAATAATTCAGCTGCTTTCTTTGATAGGCCCAAATCTCTTACTAAATCATTCAATTTGGGTTGGCTAAAATGCTGAGGGGTTAATGACTGCTTGGCATCAGAAGAAGACCCTTCAGATTCTACAACCATTTCCTCTTGCATCTTATCAAAATACACTTGATCACCATGTTCACTTTCTTTGTTCTTAGAAGAAATTAAACCATTGAAAACTGGAACTGGGAGTGTCTCAGAGTGTGGGATAGGTTGTACTGCTGAAGGAATATTAGGATATGTGATCAGATGCTGTTTTTTCTTGCTGATGCCCTTTGTATGGATCAGACAGAAATAACAATTACTGTTGTGGTCCTTAGGTTCACCCCAAACCATGTGAATACCAAAAGGCATTCCTTTGCATTTTCCTTTTGTCCAGTCACGAAGCATTTCCTCACAATTATGACACACGATATGAGGAGCCCAATTCTTATCTTGATCGCCAAGGGGAACTTGAAAATAGGCAATATATGCACATGTCACAAGTGATGAATATTGTGCCTTTGACGTTGAAGTGTGTTAACAGCCACATATTTAACAGGACTATTCTTACATTTATGCCTATTCGAAGAAGCCATGATTCAATCTTAAAACAAAATAAAAGGGTGTTTTTATCAGAATAATTGTTTACATTTACAAACAACTACAATTATGTAAAAGTGATGTTTGTAAAACATTAATTGCCTTGTGGTTATGTTCAATCCAAGAGTTGTTGCCCTTTAACTCCAATTTAAAAAGCAATGCATGCCACTAACTATAACAAAAAGAAATTAAAATTGCATAAAAACTAGAGCATGCACCAAAAAACGGATTTTAGTTTTGGAATCAGTGATGCAGATATATATATATATATATATATATATAAAGAGTTCTAAAACCTCACGCAACAGATAATGAAAAGAAAATTGTTCCCCAGTAAATTGAAATACCAAATGCTAAACTAATCGTAATTTGCCATTCTCTTCCCCTAAGATGGGTGTTTGATGCTATTCTAAGAAATGATCCTTTTTACCTGCTCCTGCTGTCTCATATCAAGGCAATGTGAAAAATTGTATAACAGGACTCATAACAATAATTTATATTCTTTCCAAGAATATCCATTAAAAAATGAATTGAAGGACATTGTAGTGAGTTAAACAATTTTTCCCTTAAAAATTCTTGTTTGCCTGACCTGTGGTGGCGCAGTGGATAAAGCGTCGACCTGGGAACACTGAGGTCGCCAGTTCAAAATCCTGCACTGGTTCGGTCAAGGCACATATGGGAGTTGATGCTTCTAGCTCCTCTCCCCTTTCTCTCTCTCTCTCTCTCTCTCACTCTGTGTCTCCTCTCTAAAATGAATAAAATAAAAATTAAAAAAAAAATTCTTGTTCACCTAGAGTCTTAGGCAGTGACCTTATTTGGAAATAGAGTCTTTGCAGATGAGGTTTATTAAGTATCTCAAGATGAGCTCATGCTAAATTTTAGGGTGGGCCCTAAATTCAATGGCAGGTGTCCTTACAAGAAGAGAGGAAGCCACACACGTAAATTGAAGTTATGCCAAGATAAGCCAAGGAATGCCAAGGACTGCCAGCAGCCGCCAGAAGGTAGAAGACAGACATGGGACAGTTTCTCCCCCAGGGCCTCCAGAAGGAGCCAGCATCACTGACACATTGATTTTCGACTTCTGGCCTCAGGAACTGTGGTTCTCAGGAACAGAATAGAACTCTGCTCTTGGAAGCCACCAGTTAGCTGTAGTTTGCTAAGGCAGGACTAGGACTCTGACACACTAGCAAGGGCTCTTCTGAGTCCTCGTTAGACAAGTTTCTCAAGTCAAGTCACCTTCCTATCAGGCTGTGTGGGGAGGTGGGATGCATCAACATCCTGAAAAACAAAGAAAGACCAAGGAACTGTCCTGAATTAAAGAAGACTAAAGAGACAGCACAGCTAATGTGCTGTGTGATCATGGATTGGGCTCAGACAAAGGACATTGGTGGAGTAGTTGATGAAATTTAAATGAGAAATGTAGAGTAGGGTCTAATATTGTTATCCGCGTTAGTGTTGTCGTTTTGACTATCGGACTGTGGTTAACAGGTTAACATTTGGAGCAGCTAGGTGAAGGGTATATGGAACTTATGTTTTACAAGTTTTGCAACTGTTTTAAATACTGAGAGCATTTCATGACAATAATTTAAAACAGTGATACTGTTGGTTTTATAGGAGAAAGATGGGCAAGGAAGAGGTTGAGGTATTATTTTGAACATCATAAAAATGGTGAGCTGACTGTGTACCTTTCTGTAGTAAAGATGCAGGCATTGTTTCTCAGTTCACCAACATTTCTCTCTTTATATCTGTGAGAAAAATATATATTTATTTCTTTTAAAACAAATCCTTCCAAGTACTCGGAGTACTAAAAATTCCACTGGTGAACACAGGCTCCTTACTTCTCCCCATGCCAATCAGCGCTGTACTGCTGCTATAGGCGAGGGGGAGGGGTGCGACTTGGGGGTTTCACTTGTGAGGGGATACACATCGCACGACTGCGTTTCAGTGCAGACAACACGTCTTACCTGGACGCTAACAGGAGTTATTGATGGTATTAGAGTGATTTTAAGTTTTCTCTCTGATCACTCCATTTTTTTCAAACATTGAGGAGAGTATTGCTAAATGAAAAATTATTTTGTTAAATTTTTATTTATTGATTTGAGAGAGAGAGTGAAAGAGAAACTTCAATTTGCTGTCCCCTTATTTATGCATTTTGTTGGTTGATTCTTATATGTGCCCTGACCTGGGATCAAACCCACACCTTGGCATATCAGGATAATGATGCAACCAACTTAGCTACCCGGCCAGGATGAGAAGTTATTTTATAAGAGGAAGAATTAAATTATTTTTAGAGAGTGATTTCCACTCTCTTCCTCCCAAACAGAACCCTGTATTCGGTTTAAGGTAAAAAGCCCCAAGTGGAAACTTATTACAAATTACATTAATTATTCCACTCTCTTACCATGTAGGGCTGAGGCTTGGACTCTATTGCTGTTTTCAAAGGTGGCCAGTGTGACAGTATGACCTGTTTGGTGGTCTAGTCAGACTCAGATATATCCAACTGAGGATTAGCTCTTGGCTCAAGACCATAAGATTTTTTTAAAAAATACTGTCTGCATTTTGTTTATTAAAAGGTCTTTCTTATGTTTCTCTTTGGCACAATTAAATAGATTTTAGAATTTGCAGTTGTGAGTCCTTAATATATTCATCCCAAGATGCCTTTGTGCATCTGTTATATATTTCTATATTGTTTTTGCTAATAGTTTTGGAGAGATTTTAAACATTTGAACTTTTTTTCCCCCTTGCTTTAAAGACTATGTCTGGAGAAAGTTAAGGACCCGGAAAGTTATTAATTTTTTTGTATCCCTCATTGCACTGTAGTCAGCTACTTTCAAGACAAAAGGGCTTGTATTTTGTCCTTCTTTCCTTTTCTTCTTAAATAGAGTTTACATGAATCAAAAGGATTGAATTGACCTTCTGGTATGAATTCATACTGATCTCATGTGCTAATTAACTATGCTCATGCTTAATTCAATTGTAAGGAGATCTCTATATACACATGGTAAATATATAATATGTGTTAGAGAGAAAATATTGAACAACTAAAGATTAAATTAAATATATGTTTTTAAAGTAACAAGTTGTCTCTTAAATATTTCTCCATTTTATGATGGGCTATTTTTTTGAAAAATGCTTATTGTTTTCTCTACATATCTTTTGTTCTTGTTGGGTCCATCCATCTCTTGATTTGACACTGACCATGATGGCCTTCTTTATTTTGACTTTGTACACTTTGACCTGGTGTCATGGACAGCCCTTGCTTTGGGAGATTCCATGAGTAACATACCTTTCCGTTCTTACAAACACTTCATTCTATTCTAATCATATAAAATGCTATTGAAATATCAACCACTTTAAATTTATTTGTCCTTTAATTCACATACAAAAGAACAAAGCTATTTAAAAGTAATCAAGCAGACCAGAGGGTGAAATCATGGCAGATTAAATAAAAAAGCTTAATTGGATACTAGCTTCAGAGATGGCTTGTCTTATTTCTAGTTAGCCGCTGTAATAAAATTAGTCATCAAATGTGTTAGGACTCTACAGTGTTTCTGGAGGTATGATTTATCCTCTCCTTCTGGCAGTTTAAAATATGTCTCAAACTATTTAACCAGACCACAATCATAATATAAAAATTTTAACATCTTTATAGCTAGATCTTTCCGAAAAAGTTTATTTCTATAAATAACAACTACTCAGATTTTTTTTTTTTTTTTTTGTATTTTTCCAAAGTTTGAAGCAGAGAGGCTGTCAGACAGATTCCTGCATGTGCCCAACCGGGATCCACCCAGCATGCCCACTAGAGGGCGATGTTCGGCCCATCTGGGGTTTTGCTCCGTTGCAACCAGAGCTATTCTAGGGCCTGAGGCGGAGACCATGGAGCTATCCTCAGCGCCCGGGCCAACTTTGCTCTAGTGGAGCCTTGGCTGCCAGATGGGGAGAAAGAGAGAGAGAGAGGAAGGATAGGGGGAAGAGTGGAAAAGCAGATGGATGCTTCTCCTGTGTGCCCTGGCCGGGAATCGAACCCGGGACTTCCACACTCTGGGCTGACACTCTACCACTGAGCCAACTAGCCAGGGCCTGACTACCAAGATATTTAAGGAAAGATTTCTCAAACTCTGACTTAAAAGCATTCTCTTATTGAAAACAATGCCAACTAAAATTTGTAAGTAGCTTTGTCCTTGAAGCTTGTCGGAGAACAACTTCTATTTCTGAAGGCGTGTCCCAGTCATACATCATTTTTGTAGCAGCCAGCTTCTTCTCTCTTGCTGCCGTTTCTGTTAAATATGTATGGCTTGGATGGTTTTACTTTAGTAGCACTAACATTTTCTTCTTCATTGTTATTTGTAGCATGTAATAAGCTAGTCTGGAAGCAGTATTTCCCATGAAACACTTTTTTCTCTATTCTTTGATATTTTTTTCCTTTGCATCCCCAGTGATCTGTCTTCTGCATTAAACTTTCCGTGATAAAGTCCCTTTTATCTTTCATACAATTTTTAGAATACTCAGCATATTTCTTACACAACAGTGTGGTGTGGAAATGCTTCACTTGGGGAATGATTCTGCCAAATTTAAATTCTTTAACTGAATTAGCACACGGAGAAATCCTGAGTTGTGTGGGTTTTGTGACCTCTGAGATGACTTTTTGGGTGTTTGTGACCATATTGGAAACTCAGAGATGTTTATAGTTTGGCATACCTCCACTCCCCCTCAGTGGCACCCTGAATTTCTTTCCGGATTTCATCTTGCATGGCTGCAGGGCCTGATTCAGACCCAAGGTTGAACAGGTTTAAGCTGACTGATCAGCATGCCTCATCCTCCTTCTGTGTTGACTAGTTTAGGGATGGATTTACAGTGGTCAAAGTCAATGAGAAGTAAGGAAACATTTGAACCTTTGAAGGAAACATTCTATCCCTAATATGCATGGGTAAAAGATTGGTGGTAGTGAATGCTGCAGCAATTCTGTGGTCCAAAAGAGGAAAAGTTTGAGATGCTGAGGCAAGGGCTGGAGGGTGAAAGACCAGGATGTGTGAGAGGAAGGGTCTGAGGATGGAGCTGATTCAGTAGGAGGCAGAATAGAAAGAAAGATAGAAGCCAGGTCCTTGGTGAAACCATTGATAATCTCTGGATCAGTCTTTCCTGTAAGCCATTCCTACTTCTCATCTTAGTTCTGTGTTTTTTCAAGGTATTTTGAGAAGGGTGTGTGGCTCCTTCACTTGGACATTCCCAACTTGAATAAGTAGAGGTTACATTGATACAATTACAGTTGAAACTCTTAAGTAACCAACCTCAAGTTAAGCAAATTAGTGGATTAACTAATGTTCTCTATTTCTTCTCCTATCAGTGAAATGCTTAGGTTGGTGTCTAGAGCATGCTGACTTCCCATAGCCAGCAAGTTGTGAACAATACTCAAAAGGCCAAGATCCTACAGGCAATGATTGAGTAAGTGTTAAAAGAAGGCATTAGATATATTACTTTAAAAATGATTCCTTGCTCTAAATCATTTTGGTTAACCAACTAATTGCACATAATGATCACATCAGAATTATACATGCACAACAACATCAATCAATGGGGGGCGAGTTATCAATAGGGTACCCATTCATTCTGGTTTGCTGAGGATACCCCCACTTTACAGGGGTAGTCCTTATATAGTAAAAAAAAGTCTCCTCAGCCCCTGGTTTGATTCATTAATTGTATGAGCATCCTACCGTATTTCCCCATGTATAAGATGATCCCATGTATAAGATGCACCTTAAATTGGAGCCTGGAATTTGAAAAAAATATATATTAAATAAAGTTATTAAACTCAAGTTTTATTCATCATACAATTCATACAACTCTTCATCCAGGAAAAAAAGCAGGAAATGCAAGTAAAGAAATCTACAACCACTGTATAGAAGGTACCCAGTGTTTAGACTCCAAATTTTTCGAAAAAGGTTATGTCTTATACGTGGGGGAATATGGTTGTTATAAATGACTTTATAGAACTGAACTTATACCCTTGGCTTTTTCCATTAGCTATTATGTGACAAGAGGAGGGACCTCTGAGCATGAGTCCCTGCCATCCAGGAGTTAGGGTGCACCAGCTACTGAAGATTCATAAACTCAATCATTTGGTCTCAATTAATTTGTCCCAAGTGCTGTTGTTTAACAAGCCAAAGAAATAGCTGATAAAAGCATTCATAGGTTGAGTAAGGTCTGGTGGAAAGATGTCTGGAACCTCCTTGTTAATAGTTCTTGGCCAATATTACTGGAAGCTGGCATTATTCCTAGTGCGTATCCTGCTCTTTGGGAGCAGTTTGAACGTCCAATGATACAATCCAGGGGGGGTTTATGACCTGTAGATATTCACGTGCAATTGGACATCAAAAGCAAATTGTTATAGTGTTCTAGCCATGTGGACCCTGTCCCCTTGTGCCATATGCATCAAAACCACCTCCGCACAAGTTTGGCTTCTTCTCAGAGGTCTGGGAGAGGGCGGATCCTTCCTGCAGTTTACTTGCAGAGAACATGTCTGCTTCTTAGAGCATCTTTCTGCACTTTCTCAGTCCTACTTCTGACTTCTGCTTATGCGCCTGCAGTGTGGGGCTAGAAATGCCTTTATATGTGACTACATCCACATTTTCATATCCTTGGGGCTAAATAGCTTCAGGTATTTGTCAGTGTGAGAGCAGGAAGACATAGAGGATTTTATTAAAGAAAAATGCATGATGTTCTTGTACAAGGAGTGTGTTCATGTGTTACCTGCCACCCCCACACTGGTCTGTACACTGGTTGGTTTGGGTGTGAGTGCCCAGGGAAGGAAGCTGTGGGAGGCGGGATGAGCATGGCTGCTTTGAGCCATTGGAGCTGCACTTCCCAACCTGTCACACACTTATGCCTTCATCTCTTTCTGCTCAACACCTGTATAATTCCTTAATGCTTTTCTTTAAAGTAGCTCACTCTTTATTTTAAATTTTAAAAAATTTAGAGCAAGATGAGTATTAATTTGTTGTTCCACTTATTTATGTATTCATTAGTTGATTCTTATATGTGCCCTGACTGGGGATTGAACTCTCAACCTTAGTGTATCAGGATGATGCTCTAACTGACTGAGATACCCAGCCAGGGCCTATTTTTATCTAAATAAATTTATCCTCAATCTGAGTATCTATGAGTTCAATGTGTTGATTAAAATTCTCTAACACAGTGGTTCTTTTAACCTTTTTTAAGGTACTGAACCCACCAGTTTCATATGCGCATTCACCGAACCCTTCTTTAGTGATAAATAAAATATGATTTTTTTTCCAAATTCAAGACATAAGTATATGTTTTTTTACTGGTGCACAAAATGAGCCGTGCATGAACATCACCTTGCTCAAAGAACAAAACCAACGAAGTGCATGAACTCACAACAAATTACGGTATTACTTTATTCTGGCCACCGCGGCAGAGGCTTCTCCGAACTCCTGAGACCGACTCATCGAACCCCTAGTGTTCGATAGAACCCAGGTTAAGAACCACTGCTCTAACATCATGAAATATATTGCTCACAAAGATTAGGGGATCAGGGAATCTGCAGATACTCCAGTACTTTCAGCCTTTTGTGTACTGTATTTTCACCAATGAAATAAAAGTTGGTTTTTGCTTCTCATTTGCATAATCAAACAACTTTGTTTGACTTGTTTGCTTTTCTGATGTTCTTGTTTAGTAAAAAGAAATCTAATGCTTCTTTATATTGCTTCATATTCATTTTGAAATATCCCCTAATTTTGTGAGCAATATATATAACTCACAAAGACTTAAGTTTCTTTTTGTAATACCTGAAAGCACTTACCTAGGATGGGTTGTGGTGTGTGTGTGTGTCTGCCTTTGGAAGTGGTGATTGCAGAGCATACTCCTTTTTCCACCCATTTCTTTCCATTGAGAAAGAGAAAATCAGCATTTATTCTACACCCCGATCGGCTCTCTGTAGTCCCAATTGCAGGCAGCAGCATTCCATGTGCAGAGGGGTGCTGCCCTCGCAGGAACTGAAAATCCAGCTAAAGCACTGGGACTACACCTGCTCATTCAGACCTCCAAACCCAGGCCATGCGTTAGACATCACTCCCATATGCCACCTCTTCCAACTCACAAAAACCAAGCCTCTGGGGCTTCTCAGAGGAAGACCAGAGATTCCGGTACAGGGAGAATCACTGTGACTGACCCACACCCACTACCAGTGTTGCCTGTTGAAGCAATGACAGCATAGGTGGAAGTAGGACTTGTTTCTGGAACATGGCTTAGGCATTCTTGGTTCCCCCCTGAGGCTCACCTCAAACCCTCCTGCTGGGCCTTGCCTCCAGCTGGCACCCTTTCTACTCAGAACTCACCTTAAGCCCATCCACCCTGTCTCCCTCCCACCAGCCCGGTTTTCAGATTGGTACCACTGTGACAGCTCTTAGAAGCAGTGCAGAATACACATTCCTTTTAATGTCCCCTTTCCATCCCATTCTGCCCTCACATCCCCCACCTAGGCCTCTTTGCAAAGCCAGGCTCTCAGCTGCATGTGGTCTCTACAATAGAAATGTTACAGCTCAGTCCAGAGAGTCAGCTCTTGCTCAGCCTGTGGGTGTTGAAAGCAAACAGCAAAGTTAAACTTGGCTCCATGTTCTTTTTGAATGTCCGTAATCCACTTATCTGCTCCCTGCGTGTGATTTCTGGGCCTGTAATGTAGCACTGTGCAGGTGCGCCACCCGGTTCCGGCTCACAGCACTGGCTCCCTTGCCTCCCCACCCAGCACTGGCTGCCTTTGTCCAACCCACGGCTCTGTGTCTTTGCACCAGCAACATCCCTGACAGCTCCTTAATTGCTACATGCATTTGTACAGTTCCTGGCAATTATATTTCAGACCCTGTCAAGGTACCTGCTAGCCTCGGGGCTGTGTTTATATTAAATATCAATAAAAAGCTGATAGCATCAGTGCAGATGGCAGGCTCACAAAATCATATTTTACTGGGAGCCAGGCCTGTCCGGAAGATGGAAGGAAGGACCGTTTAAATTCCTTTCTCTCTGTGAAAGGTTGAAATGAGAGGAGACTATCTGAGTGAGTCTCAGGATTAGGTTCTTACTGAAGTATGACAGCTCTGTATGCTCCGAGTGTTGTCTTTTATTGTGTGTGACTTGTCATAACAGCTGCTTTCTGTAGAATTGCTCTCTCATGTGCCCCCCACCCATGGTTGTAGGATAAGGTTTCAGATACCCTGCATGTCTTTAGATGCTTGTTGACTGAATGGGTAAGAGTATATTTGGCTGTATTTCGAGGGAGTGTATTCAGGGATAGTGAGTCGGAGCCCCTTCTTCCTTATCGCCATGCCCAGCTCTGCCTTTCTGGCAGGAATACCTTAGGTTCGAGGACAGCCTAGCTTCTGATTGGCTGTGTGGTCTTCCCCTCACCGGACCTTGGTTCCCTCGTCCTTGAGATGCAGTGTAGGCCTTCCCAGGAGCAGTGAGCATGGTGAGGGATGCGTGCAGCGCCGCTGCGTTGTGTGGGCACCTAGCAGCCCCAGCAACAGAGCCTCACACCCAAAGGGGGGTGGTCAAGGGCTTTTTTCCTATCATTTTATTCTCTCATGCTGCTAATGAATAACCTCTATTAATTAGAGACTCACTGCAAGAATGTCTGGGAGGGAAGTACATTCTAAGAACTGTTATTGCAGAGAAATTAGTGCTTGCAAATCTGTGACAATCTAGCTCTTTGGGGACAAACTCTTCCCTATGGCTACTGACAGATTTTTTTACATTCCAATGTGATCTCAGGAGCACGCTGGCTCTTTTGGGCCACTTCCCCCATGGTGTAGTCCTCTGGAGTACTTCCCTCCAGGCTTGGATGCTGGGATGATGCTGAGGAGACCTACTGCCCCCACCTGTAGAGAGGAAACCCTGCGCCAGCTCGTGTTTGGTGAGCACATCCTGTCTAGATGGCACTGGCTCCCTCACCCTGCCACCCTAGAGCAGGCACCATCATGTCCCCCTGGAGAAACTGCAGGAGCCTCTAAATACACCCTCCACCCTGGCCCACCTGCTTTTGCTTTTTTTTAAAATTGATTTTAGCAAGAGAGAGGAAGGGAGAGAGACAGAAACACCTGTTACTGGTATGTGGCCTGACCGGGATCGAACTGGAAACCTCTGTGCTTCAGGACAAAGCTCCAATCAACTGAGCCATTTTGCTTGATTGCTTTTCTAATGGAGATGGTGTGGACCCACCTTGTCTTCTAACACTCCAGGGGCCTTCATTTCTCTCACCCCCTCTCCTTTTTGTTCTCTGCCAGACCCTGCACTCACCCCCCTTTAATGCTGGTTCATTCTGCTGATTACAGCTTGGTCCGAGCTGGATTAGAGACCTTTCCCAAGAACCTGTTTCTTAATACCACCTGCTGCCCTTATACTAATCACAACTATAATTTTACATGGAACTAGTTAATTAGTGGGTTCTCTACTCCGCTTATGGACTCTACACTCCATAGGGTTAAAGGCCATGTTTGGCTACACCCACTGCTTTATCCCCAAATGCAGAGCCTGGGGACATCAACATCATAAACTTACAGTGGATATTTTCTGAATGGATGAATAAATGCCTACTACATCTAATACAGGTGCTAATGCTTCTGGGGATATTAGAAAATATTCATGATTTATTCCCTGGAGTTGGGTTACCTAGTGGTAATGGTACTAGCTACTATAAATATAATAACTAGAAGAAAAAAGGGAAAGCCTCGGTGAGATTGGTCAGGGCGCTGACGGGGGGTGTGCTGTTGGGAGCTGGAGGGCAGCAGGTTTGAGGAGGCGTCCTGGGTTTGGAGCATCAGGCAGTGGTGATTGGTCTGCAGGAACTACTGATGTCCCACAGCGGGGTGGGTGGGCTGGCCATGATATTTAGTACAGATTTGGGAGAACATTGAATCCCAGGGAGCCCCCAGGAGGGTCTTGCAAGATTGATGTTCTAATACACGCTGGTGGGACGAGGGTGACTGTGTTCACCCCATCTCCAAACCTGTGCACGATGAGCCTAGTCCCCTTCCAACCAGAGCAAACCCTCTGGAAGAAGATAGACTCTGGTTCTTCAGGTTTATGTTATAAACCTCCTGGGAGACTCAGTGAGTAGGGCAGTATCACACCTCACAGGAGACGGTTTACCTTCATGAGTACAGCTTAGCTACAATGTACAGAATGCCGTAAAATCAGAAGCCCCTTGATATGTACTTATCTTTACTCTAACGTGTTTCATCAAAACTTTAGGGCCTGGTCATTGCCTCCTCTGCAAGCAGACCCCAAATCCAAATGCTGATGACAAAACAGCCTCATTGACAGCTTTGCAGCAGAGATCCTGAGGGAATGAGTTAGGAGGCTCTTGCCTAGGCTCTAGTCCCCGGCATTACCTCATCTTGCCTACCATGTCCCCTGCAATTCATACGCCCCAAGCACCAGGTGCAGAGCTGCCATGTCAGGGCCCAAAGCAGGCCTAATGCCAGTTCCCCACTCCAGAGAACACCCACTCTATTTGTGGATAGCTAGGGACACACAGCTTACTCGGCCACCTGTTACTTAGTGTCTAGACCAGGGGTCCCCAAACTCCGCCTCGCGGGCCGCATGCAGCCGCCTGAGGCCATTTATACGGCCCCATCGCACTTCCGGAAGGGGCACCTCTTTCATTGGTGGTCAGTGAGAGGAGCACAGGATGCATCCGCACCCATAGTTCCCATTGAAATACTGGTCAGTTTGTTGATTTAAATTTACTTGTTCTTTATTTTAAATATTGTATTCGTTCCTGTTTTGTTTTTTACTTTAAAATAAGATATGTGCAGTGTGCATAGGGATTTGTTCATAGTGTTTTTTATAGTCCAGCCCTCCAACGGTCTGAGGGACAGTGAACTGGCCCCCTGTGTAAAAAGTTTGGGGACCCCTGGTCTAGACTGTACCTTTAGAGCCATTCCATTCTTCTGCCCCCTGCTTATTCTCTGGCAGTAAATAGAGTTCAAGACCTGCATTCAAATCTTCTTCCATTAGATAGTTTAGACAGGGAATTTAGCTAATCTCTACCAGACAGGATGATCTTCTTGGGCAATGAATTTCAATGCTCCAAGGATCAGTGTTCTCATCTGTAAAATAGGACTAGGAGGAGTAGTTTGTCTATCTGGACAGGCTCCTGCATATTGCATGGTGCACTGTAAATGTTTCACAAATGAGAGACTCTGCTGCCATCACTATCGTCATCACCATCATCGTTATTTTCATTTTACTATATAATTTTCTTCTTCTTACTGTCTCTGACAAGGCTTGGAATGCTTTATTCCAGAAGAATGAGAGATGAGAAGGAAGAAATGCAGATTTCTCCATAAAATTCATACTATATTAAGGGAGGAAGACTCTTTAAAGTTCATATATTTAAAGCAAAACAAACAAACAAAGTACTTTAGTCACTGATGTGAAATGTCACTTGGGAATTAACCCTGAAGTCTAACACACTAAGGCATTGGGCTGAGAGAGTCCAGAGCACCCCCTGGCTTTGCCAGACTGGTAGGTGTGCTTGTTTACCATTTGTCTTACTTCCCAACTTCTTCTAGAATGGTTTAGCACTGGGCCTTGAGTCCTCCTTGTCCCCTCTCGTCTCAGGGCTGCCAGAAATTGGCTCCAGCTTTGTGAGTTAAATGCAAAACTTGCATTTAATATCTAGCACATCGATAAGTTTAGAGGAAGGGTAAATGTTTGGCAAATAAACCTACTTTATAATTCAACACACATTAAGGGCTATTTTCCAATACATATAAGCACTTGATAATTAGTATCAAAACTATTCATCATTTAATCTATGATCTATTTAGAATGAATGGGAGAGATGTCATTTACTTGCTGAAATGGGAGACATGAAAACTATCCAGCCATTTTCCTCTTGAATCTGATCCAACAGGCAGTGCTGAGGAAAACTCCTGCATGGGCTCAAGCCCTCTCCCTGTGTGGGGCGTAATTTCATATTCAGGAGACACACACTTTCAAAGACCTTTAGAAAAGCCAGAGGTCCTTCCTTCAGCCTTGTTCAAGGCAGGAAACACCTTTTTTTTTTTTTTTTTTAAACAAAGTCCACACTTCAAGAAACCCAGTCAAACCTGAACTCTGTGTCTTCAAACAATGAAAAATTTTTGGGTAACTATAGTTTTTAATACTATTTTAACCTATAATTGCTCAAATATACTCAGATTCTCTAGAAATGGGCTCATATTCTGTGATAGAAAATGGCAGCTTTAAGTTAATACAGTTCTTCTGATTCACTAGAGAGTAAAATACTGAGGAAAAAGACAGTGCGTATCTGATGATTTTGAGGTCTGGAGATGAAATGCAAGTTTAAAGACATCGTGAAGATCCTGGTTGCTTGAAAGCTGTGTCCTGGGAAGAGGGAGCAGGCTGTGTTTGCTGTGGATTACAGAAGGAAGACAACTTGATTTGGGGACCGTGAATAAAAGTGTGATGGGCCATGGTGCTAGTGGAGCCCAGATTATGTTTCTTCAAAAAGTCTGCTTGGCATAAAACCGCTGATCTGCTCAAATCCTCACCATGGCCTCTGGACCTCCCCAGCCCATCTTGTGCCTCTCTCTGACTTGCTGTTCCTCCCGACACCATTTCTTCCCAGTGCAGGGCTTTTGAACTTGCTGTTCCCTCTGCCTAGAAATCTCTTGTTGGCCAAGGCATGTTTGAGCTAATGCTTACTGAGGATTCAGGTCTCTGTTCAGAGAGGTCATCTTTGAGTACCCAGTTTGAGTAACTCCCCTTCCTAATTTTCCATACAAGTAATTCTCAAGCCTGCAATTCCTTTTCATTGTCTTTGTTACTTCCATTCCTATTTGGAGTTCTCATTGATTTGTCCATTTTCTCTCCTCCTCAGAGTGAAATGTCAGCTTCATGGTCTGTTGGTTCACTGCTGAATGCCTGGTAGAATAGATGCTCAATAATATTTGTTGAATGATCAAATGAATGAAAGATTCATCAAGAGTACCTTGCCTGGCCTGACCTGTGGTGGCGCAGTGGATAAAGCGTCGACCTGGGAACACTGAGGTTGCCAGTTCAAAACCCTGCACTGGTCTGGTCAAGGCACATATGGGAGTTGATGCTTCCAGCTGCTCCCCCCTTTCTCTCTTTCTCTCTCTCTCTCTCTCTCTCTCTCTGTCTCTCTCACTCGCTCTCTCTTCCTCACTCTGTGTCTCCTCTCTAAAATAAATAAATAAAAAGAAATAATAATAATAATAAAAAGAGTACCTTGCCTGACCATTGGAGGAAGGGCGGAAGAACCTTAGGTACAGCCTCGCCTACAGTCTTAGGGGTTGGGTTTGGGGCTCACCACAGAATTGCGTGTGACTAATGAAGTTCCTGCTGATAGTTATGGAGACCTTCCAACTTATGTGCTTTTTCTCAGCAGCCTTTGGGGGGGGGCTGTTCTATCTCCTTCTACATGAGGACACTGGTCTCAGCAGAGTTCAGTCACAGGTCCAGAGCCATTGGCTAACAGGTACTGAATGAGGTCTCAAACCTGTGACTCCAGCTCCTAAGCCTGATACAGACTGGTTTGCAGCACTGCAAGGGTGCTGCCCAGTGACACCTGCTGTCGGGAACGGGTGAAAGTTGGGAGCGCCTCAGGAGACCTTACTCATGACTAGTGCACAGAATAAGTAATGGCCACTATTTGGGAGCATTTTGTCTGTGCTAGCCGCTGTGCTAAGTGTTTACATCCATTGATTTGCTTGAACCCAAGGGGCTGATCATCTCAGGCAGGACTTGGAGATGGCACTGCCAGCTGAAATATGATGACAAGGGGGGCTTCTTGTTCAGAGATACCAACCTAAAATGGAAAGTTGTGGAAATGCCTGTGAAAGTTGTGCAGAGAGAGTGGTAGCTATCTGTAATACCAGGTGACCCTATGTATCACGTGTCAGCCACAGGAAAGAACAGTTATCTGGGTGGAAATAAAAGAAGAAAACTGCAAAGGTGACTTTTGGGATGTGTTATATGATACATTACAAGGACAGATCAGGTATTACTGAGATGCTTTTCAGATACAAATTGCAAATTGATCACAGAAGTGGTATGGGACCCTATTCTTTGAACATCTGCTAGTCTTCTGTTTTACTGAAAGCTGAACATCTGATAACTTCCTGACTGGCATCGAAGGTGATTTAATCTCTCAGAAGACAGAGGAAGTAGGAAGCAGAACTTCTATCCTTGGGTTTCATGTTGACCAATATGAGTAATAAGTGGATGTGGAAGGGACAGGAATATTGGATGAAATGACCATGTTATATGGAGTTCACTTTCTTGAACACAGAAGGCTGAACATATACTAGACATTAAGGAAAATTATTTTAACCCAACTTTGTGTATTACAGATAGGACCCGCTAACATAGGTCAGGGAGTTCATAAAATTACAATTCAGATGTAAAAATCTGAATTGTTCACATAAAGAAAAAAAGGGGGGCAAGGCTTTTAAACACGCTTTGCAGGGTAAAAAAGCCTGCACTTATTAAATTCAGGTTTAGAAAATAATATGCACCAACTATGAAAAATGGGTATATCGTAGGATAAGCAGGAGAGTACCAGTACCTGTACTGGGGCGAATAGTGCCCCCTCCCCCGCACGTCCTGCAATCATGACCTATTTTGGAAATAGGACCTTTGCAGATAGAAATAAGTTAAAGATTTTCAGAAGAATTCATCCTAAATTTAGGATGGACCCTAAATCTAATGGCTGGTTTCTTCAAAGAACAGGAGAGGGAGATTGGACATAGGCCTACGGAGGGCAGGCCGTGTGAGATGGGGTGGGGATTGGAGTGGTGCATCCGTTACAAGGCAGAAAGCATCACAGATGGCGGGAGAAACACCAGAACCTGGGGAGAGGCACAGGGAAGAGTCTTTCCCGGAGCCTCCAGGAGGAGCCAGTCCTGCCAACACCAAGACTTTGGGCTTCTGGCCTTCAGAATAAATTTGTATTAGGCCACTTAGTTCATGGTATTTTGTTATATCAGCCACAAGAAGCTATGTGTATTAAACCCCTAAGAAGATGAAGGGTAGAGGTGCAAGCTAAAGCTCATATTAATCTAAGAGTCTCTGAAAATCCTAAAGGATGCAAAGGGGGCTTTTAAACAAGTTTTGAAATGAAACACAAAACAAGGAAACAGGTAAGCCTGCTACCAATGAGGATGCCATCATTTTTACAACTGATCATAAAAAAGCAGATCTGCTCAGCAACCACAGATAGAACATCGAGTGGGGTGCTGGTCCACACCCCAGTGTCATGTTCGCCTCCTCCCCAAGAACGGTGGGAAGGGCTGGGTCCTGGCACGTGGTGTGCCTGGCCCTTTGGCCTGTTTCACTTGTGCTTTCTGGCAATGCGGTGGGAAAACCATTTTTAACTTGTCTTTTTTAAACGCAAATATTTAGAGGAATGCTCCACTTAACAATGTCATCATTTTTTGTTGTTTTTTTTTTCTAGTCTCCTACATTATGGTAACAATAGACAACAATTCAAGATTTTCTGTTGTTTTGCTTGCTAAGCAAGCTTGTAAAATCAATCCATTGTGATTATTTTATAAGCCAGAGGAAGTGTTGTTTGAGGAAATGGGTGTGTGCAACACAGTCCCCACTTCAGCTGGGTCATATCTTCCAGTGATCCTGCTTGGTTCCCCGTGCCCTGTGACAATTGCAGCCTCCTTCCCTTGAGGAGGCATAATTTCATAAGATTCCATGTCCAAATGAAGTGGGTGAAGTGATCCTCAGAGCCCTACAATTCTTTCTGCATTGTTGAATATCCTCACAGTTCCTCAGGTGAGGATCATATGTTTCCAGGACTGCCTGCAGGCATGGACAGCCTTTACCACCCCCAAAGAAACCACACTCAACGAAAAGAATTGTCTAACTGGAAACTGTTTGACTCCTTAATATGTTCAGACAGTTAGCTAGTGAATTGGAATTTTTGCTTCTAATTGTGGAAGGTTTTTATATGATGCCGACATAATTGAAGCCATTGATGGAGAAGGCAAGAACCGTAGGCTTTCCAGTGTCATTGTTGTATTTGCATCTTTGTGGATTAATTTAAGGGGCTTTTGTAGCAGAGAGTGAGTCAGAATAATTATTGTCAAGCATGGACAGGAACAATAAAGGGCTCCATTTTCCAGTACTGTAAAGATAAAGTCCTTCTTACAGTTACCTGATGGTAGAAGGTTGAATTGGCCACTTTTACTGTCCCAGCCTGTGAAGTGTTTATTATGGTTCACAAGAGTTAGAACACTTACCCTTGAGATGAGAGTCAGAATCCCAATTGCCTATTGAATCCAATTAAGTGATCTGAAACAATAAGGCAGCCAGAGGCAAGACAACGAGACGAGATGCCATGTCTGCCCACTGGGTCAGATGAACATGCTGCGGACAGCCAGCTGGCAAAGGGCAGACAGTGTGGAGGAGGGTGTGGGTGCACTAGAGTGCGTTTGTCATTGTACCCAATTTCCATGAACATTTCTAACATTATTTACCTCATTGTCTTACCATGAGACTTGAGGACCAGGTGACCCGATCTGTCCTCATCCTCTCATCTGTGTAGTATGGAGGAATCTTTGGATTAAGGATTCAACAGTGGCATTGCTGTGACTTGGAATGCCCTGGGGAGCTCTGGTGAAGGTGTGGCACTCCAGGCCAGTGGAACACGTGCACTGATGGCTTTGTTGAATGCCTTTACCATTAGTCCTTTTCTGCCCACTTTTTTTTTAATCTTCCAAAACAGCCTTGTATGGTGGGAACCGTTACCCACATTTTTCAAATATGGAAAACAGAGATCTAAGGTTTTGTCTCTTACTAGCAGGCACTTCTAAGAAAGAACCTAACCTTCTTTGCTCAGTTTCCAGTTGTATAGTCTGGAGGGTAGCCTGTCATGAAGGGCTGTGGTAGGGTGATAGGAGGGTGATAATCACAGTGTCTGTTCCACAGGACGGACTCAAAGGTTCCCCCTCCATTTGCTAATGATGAACATGTGCATCCTGTTATTATTTTCACCCTCATCACCCTGGGACCAGACGGTTATTTCCCCTCTGAGAACAGACTGGGGCTTCATGCTGCAGGCAGCATTTTGAAACAGGAGCTTCAGAGGTGAAAAAAACAAAACGTGGACAGTCACAGATCGTCCTCTCTGTTCCACCCTGCTTCCTCCATGCGGGAAATGTTGTGTATTCTCTCTGTGTCTTTGCCCTTTGTTATACCCATGGACAGAGGGCAAAGGGTTGTGTTTGGGCTGCCAGTGCTGAGGAAGAGAGATCTGCTCATGGGATAGCGGGGCAGAAGAATAGATGGGTGTTTGTAATCTGGCTTTAATCATCTATCCACCATCTCTTTATAAATCCATCCATTGTTGGAGTTTCTGCCATGCACTGATCAGAGGAGTAACAGCAAAGCAAGGTGGTTCCTTCCCTCAGGGAGCTCACACCTGCTGAACAGAAAGAAATAGATTTAGTTACACAATTCCAATTTACTTATCTATTTTTTTTTTTTAAAGTAGCAAACTTCTAAATCTGAAGTGGAGAGAATTTGAATGAAGTTATGTTGGCTGAGGTAATATTGGTGAGAAAAGAAAATACATGGTTTTTTTCCTCTTTAATGCTGAGTTCTGACTGGGGGGAGGGGGATAACGCTAAGAGCCTGTGTCTTTGCTGCCTCGAGAAGCGAGGGGAATGCAAGACTGAAAGTTACGAATAACAGGATCTGCCTTTCCAGTAGAGAAGCATGGGTGGAGGCTCCTGGGCGGCATGGAGAGCAAGGGAGGATGGGGAAGCTTTTATTATGGAATTAATTTCCAGGAGCTCTAACTTTCTTCACAGCTTTCTGCGATACAGACCTCATGCTGAGAACTGCTAGCCACGTGAGATGCCAGCCAGGTTCTAGCCTACCTTGCTTTGTGACATCCTCTTTTCTCTCTCTCTTTCTTTTCAGACCCGGCAATTGTCAATGGTGTTTATTGGTCTGAATCCCTAAACAAAGTTTTTGTGGATAACTTCGACCGTGACCCTTCTCTCATATGGCAGTACTTTGGAAGTGCAAAGGGCTTTTTTAGGCAGTATCCAGGTGAGTGTCCTGCATGGAAGATTATGATTCATATTAAAGAAAATGTAATCTTTTCCTTTAGGGTTCAGGGTTAAAATTGTTCTCCCTTCCCGTAGGAGAACATGGAAGGCTCTGAAAAGCAAAACAAAGGAACAGACAAAGCAAAACAGAAACTGACTTGAAGATACAGTGAACAAACTGATGGTTGTCAGAGAGGAGGGGGTGGGGCCTGGGAAAAACAGGTAAAGAGGGCTCAGAGGGACAGAACTCCAGTTAGAAAGTGGGTCAATCGTGAGAATGTGATGCACCGCTTGGGAACACACTCGGTAGTAGTGTCACAACTGCTCGGTGACGTGTTCACTACTTAACATCAGGGCCGTTTGTAACATTTGAATGTCGAGTCACTATGTGTACACCTGAAACTAATATAATATTTCATGTCAATTATATCTCCATGAAAAGAAACTATTAAATCTGCTGTCAGGTGCAGGTCGGGAACGGCAGCGTGGCGTCGGCACACCCGTGGACAGGCGTGCGCCAGCCGTTGGACCGGGGTCTTTCTCAATTCAGTAACTCATAGAGCTGCCGAAAGCGGGGAGTTGGGGTCTGAAATGTACCATATTTAAACTTTCTGGACAAGGGTTTGCTTTTATTATTATTGCTACTATGATAATCAGGGAAAGAAACGAGTCAAAATTGGACAGAGTTAAATTCTGACTGGAAGGTATAAGAAATGGAAAATGTGAACTTGAGTTTCCCCACTCCTGAGCCGACTGCCTTGAAAGAAGAGGTTGGAAGGGCCGAAGCACCACTGATGTCAGTAACCCATCATAAGGGCCACCAACAGCACCTTCAAATGAGGGCATTTGTCAGTCTGGCCACCTTGTCTGTGGAACAGGTGTTCATTCTTGGGCCTCCCCAGGCCTCTACATTGCAATAGGAATTTAATTCTGGTTTGGTTTGAATTTTAATTAAACAGGGAAGTTTTAATTTTGCTTAGAAGTTGTGAAAACAGGACTCGAGGCTGCAATTGTGCCAACAACACAGCTGTACAAATTAACAAGCTCAACCTAAAAGAAGGAAAAAAACACCCTGCATAATCTTGGAGCAATTAAGTGAAGTCTTTTATGTTTTCATTAAGTAAGGCTAGGCACCTGATGTCTTCGCACTCGGAGGCACAGAGCCTGCCAGCCTCTGCCTTGAGGAGTTGTTTGCCTTGCACACGGCATCTGTCCCTTGAGACTTGCCTGCTGAAGGTCTGCTCTGCCAGATTATTCAATGTTTCCCAAGAGCTGTGTTCAGAGGGCAGGCATGTTCCTCCTGGAGCTCACAGGAATTTAAACAATAAGTATATTATTAAAAGATAACGTTATGACAAACAGTGGTCTGTTAAAGTTCCAGTATCACCAAACTGCAGTTTGCTTTGATACACTCAGCAGAGAGTAAATTTAACACAGATGTTGCTGAAATGAGAGCATGGTGGGTGGCGGACACACTGAGGAAGTCACAAGGACATCTTACCATGTGGCATTTGGATGAAGGTAGAGCAGATGAGAAGAAACCACAGATGATCTCTTGTCTCCACCATCAGGAAGTTCTGAAACTAGAGTCATGAGGAAATTTGAAAATAAAGGTGTATTAGTGATCTCGGGCTGCCATAACAAAATATCATAGACTGAATAGTTTAAACAACAGACATTTATTCCTCATGGTTCTGGAGGCTTGGAAGGCCAAGATCAAGGTACCAGCAGATTTGGTTCTTGGTAAGAACCCTCTTTCTGGCTTTCAGGACCTTCTCCTTGAGTCCTCACACAGTAGAGAACGAAAGCTTTGGTGATTCTTACTCTTTCTGAAAGGGCACTGGTCCCATTATGCGGGTTCCACCCTCATGGTCTCATTTGAACCTAATTTACTTCCAAAGTCTCCACCTCTTAATACCATCAAATAGGATAGTAAGGCTTCAACATATGAATGGGGGTGGAGAGGAACAGGTATAACACGGACATTTAGTTTCTATAATAAAAGAGAATCCTAATAGAAGAGAGCTTAATTACACACAAGGTTTTATCAGTCAGAACAGTTGATTCAGAAATACTTCAGAGTTCTTTTATGACTTTTGTAGCAGAATTTTGACTTTGTAAAATTTCTGCATCTTTTTAAAGTTACTATACACAGGTCACAGTCCCTCAAAGGTTTTTATTGCCTCAATAAATGTCATGGGGTCACTCAGTGCTTAGTTCTGAACAGAGAGCACAGTTCTGGTCTCCTGGATATAATGTGATTGTTGGAAAAGGAATCCCTGAGCATTCTTTGTTAGGAGGTCTTTCTCTTCAGGGTGCAGCTCTCCACGTTTAGTGTATAATAGTATAAATCAGTGCTAAGCATGAGTGTTCTTAAGCAGAAGGGGTGTTTCTTTATTCTTACAAGAGTGTACCTTGAGTTCTTGCTTTGTGTGGAGCTCTGTGTGAGGCCCCGAGGATAAAGTGGTAACCGAGACAGGAAAGGCCTTCGCCCGTGTGTAGCTCCCTCTTGTTGAGACATGCGTTCCTCAGGGATTCAGATTGCACATGCCAGAAACCCAGTTACAACTAGCTCCAGCAATGACCACGTTTACTGGCTCGTGTAACTGAAAACCAGCAGTTGTGCTGTGAAACAGCACAACTAGACTTCCTTTCATGCTTCATCTCTGCCCTCCTGTCTCCTGACCTTGCTTCCCTGGCAGGTGACCTCCCTGTGATGGGGGCCATGGCTGCGGGTTGCAGGATTGCTCCTCCGTTATGATCCTGGGGAAGAGAGAACATCAGTCTCGGTAGCTTGGATGAAAGGTCAAGGATTGTCTTGGTCTGGGTCACAGGCCCACAAACAGAAGCCAGGGACACTAGACAGTAAGAAGGGCCAGTCATCTGAAACCATGGGGGTTAGTGAGGATTACTGTGGCCTTGCTCGGAATGGATACCTAAAGGAGGGGACAGTGACCAGCAGGGTAGAGAGACAAGTGAACAGGTCTTCCATGGTCCAGTGTGTTTCATGTTAAGGAGGGGAAATAGGGGTGCTAGAGATCACAGAAAAAGAGCACCAATCCCATCTTCTGGAGGTGAGAGGAAGTTCTTACCGGAAGGAGAATTTGAGTCAGCTAGTAACATACCCGTGATGCAGTTGTCCATTTCTGCATGACTTCATGTAAGCCTCGACGAGTTCCACTTATGTGTTGTGAGCATGTGGCAAGTTTTGTTATGCATCTCAAAGGGCTTTCTGTGATGATGGAAATGTTCTATTTCTACAGTATCTAAAGTGGTAGCCACTGACCCCATGTGGCTGGTGAGCACTTGAAATGTGCCTAGTGAGACTGAGGAATTAAAATTTGAATTTTATTTAAATTAATTTAAATTTAAAATTAAATAACAACATGGGGCTAGTAGCTATTATGTTAAACAGTATAACTAGGAAAATAGTTTAATAGTCTGATACTCAGTTTCCAAGGTATTACTGGCATCACCTTTCACTGCCTGCATTGCAGAAGGGTCTCACTGAACAGGGAGCTGCAGATAAGCTCTTCTAAACGACACCAACAATACTATGCTAGGGCCTCTGAGCTCTGAGGCTCAGCATCCAGGGCTCATCGTAGCTCTGCTTATGTCACTTTCATCCTTGGGAAACTTTGGGAGTGCTGTGAACATCAACAGCCACACTGATGACAGTGATAGGGGGTCCTTCTTATTGAGCATTCTGCTGGATGCCTGTACAAGCATTGCCTGATTTAATCCTCACGGGGATTTTAGGAGCTGAAGCTCCTCTAATCCCCATTTTACATGAGGAAACGGGGGTTAGACACTAACTGAATAACCTGGAATGCACCACCAGGAGAAGTTGGTGATGGTGCTAATACTTCAATCACCTCTTTCTTTCTTTGTTCTCGTGGTGGTTCTTACCCTTTAAATATGAAGTCTGGCCTACAGCCCTGAGCCATCCGGCTTTCCATCCCATCTCCTTTACTGGGACATCCTCTCTGGGCGGGCAGAGACATTTGTTTTGTCCACCACTTATCGTCAACCCCAATATTGTCTGAGGACATTATAGGTCCTCAGAAAATGGATATAGCACTCAGCGATCAAAGTCCACAAAATCTCTTGTCCCCATCACACTGGTAGTAGCAGCCTTCCTGCCTCAGAAACAATGGAACTACTGCCTCTCTGGGAAGCTGGTCACTGGCTTCAATCCAGTGGAACTATGTGACCAAGGAGGGAGTTGGCATAACCACAGTATAGAGCCATGGTCCCGTTCACTCCCATTGCTCCCTCATCAAGTTAATTATTCTACAACTGTGTAGGGTCCCAATTTCTCCCTGGGTGGGGCCACCAGTGCCAATCCATCCTTCCTGTTCTGGCCACTTCTTAACCTTTATCCAAAATGATATGGCTGACTGACAGTTCTACATAATTGTCCTTAACTCTATCGAGAGAAAAGTGTCTATCTGTCATAGACTGATCAGCATCTATTCAAACACAGACACTAATTGAATTTATGCATGATGATAAGAAGCTCTGTTCCTTCCCCATTGCCAGACTCTCAGCATTCCAGAGCCACAGCCCAGGGATGTAGAAGTTCCTGTAGAAGGCTCAAGGATCACAAGGGAAATTGATTTTCTTGTCTTGATTATGATTTCTGCACCATACGAAGGGGAAAGCTGGTTCACAGGACAGACGTGAGGAGGAGGACCGATGGCTAAGTGGAGAGTTCTCTGCAAGTTTGCACTCATACAAGCCATGGGCTACTAGTAATACATCAAGTGTGGTTTCCATGTGCAGCTTGGCTTCGTGTTGTCTCTTGCCTGTCTTCCTCCCCCAGCTCAGGTTTAGCAGCAGGTGGTGTGTGGTTGATACTGGAGTTCTTGTCCTTGACCACTGTAGTACCACTGGCGAGTGATCATGGAAAACCATAATTTTAGTTGTCATAGCAAATCTTGAGATATTCATTTATCATGGTGAATGATTTCTCAAGAGATTGTTAAGGAAGATGGCATTCGTTGGATGAAGGAGATTTATTTTTCTTTTCTTTCCCCTGGAGGAATGCATAACCAGTGTCTCAGAAGACACTTTAAAGTTTGACTACAGTTCAGCTCATGTTGAGTTAGTATTTCATTATAGACCAGCTATTTTAGATCTAAAGTTATACTGGGAGGTATTCATTTAAACTTCAGAGTTGGGCCCAAGTAAAAACTATTTGTTGAGAAAGGACTTGGACAGTTAGGGAGAAACCACCATCTGCTCCCCCTTGATTGTCCTCCCTTTCTTTCTGCATCTTTCTGGACTGTGTGCTCTCTGGCAGGGAAGGGAAAGGCCAGGTCGCAGCACGATAGTGTTTGTGCAGATGGTGGGTGGAGAAGGTGGCTTGGATGTCACCAGCAGTGCCCGGGAAGATTTATGAAAAAGACTTGGCACTAAGGAGAGAAAAGAAGCAATGGGCTCAGACACTCATTGCTGAGGTAGAGATTTTGAAAAGGGGAGATTAGAGCCAAGCAAAAATAATTACAGAGGCCAAAAAGATATTTGGATTTTTATTGTACTCTTTGTTGTAGCTCTTAGTTCTGTTGGGCATTCAAGCCTTTTTGCGGCTGAAATTGTAGTGGCAACCTGTGGCTTGACTTTCAGACGATGTTGTATGAGGCTCTTCTCTAAATGTGAAGTCACGTGTTGTCCTGGATGAAATTAAGTTCCCTCTAATGTTAGTTTTAATGACTTTTGGGAGACAAACTATGGGATATAGGAATGTTGCACAATATTTTATATTTGATCAGATTTGAGCACTTGAATCTGCAGGAGGGATTCTGACATTATTTTCAGCTTCACTTAGGGATATGCTGATTGTTCTAGAGACTCTGTGCCCTGAAAGTGGAGGAAGGCAGGCTAGCAATTACTGATGCTACGAATTGAGCCTTGAGTGCCTCAGGGGAAAGGGGAAACGGCAGCTGAGTCTGCTGAGCTGCTTCACTCCTCTGGCCTCACATTCATGCCCCATACAGCTTGGGTGGGGTCCCCAAAGACATGTTGAGGCCTGACCTGTGGTGGTGCAGTGGATAAAGCGTCGACCTGAGAACACTGAGGTCGCCAGTTCAAAACCCTGCACTGGTCTGGTCAAGGCACATATGGGAGTTGATGCTTCCAGCTCCTCCCCCCTTTCTATATTTCTCTCTCTCTCTCATACTGTTTCTCCTCTCTAAAAAAAAAATGAATAAAATAAAAAGAAAAAAAAATGTTAAAAAAGACATGTTGAAACTTCCGGAAATTATGAGGCCCTGGCTCAGTAGCTCCGTTGGTTGGAATAGTTAGAGCATCATCCTGATGCACCAAGGTTGCCGGTTTGATTCCCGGTCAGGACACATACACGAAGCAACCAGTGAATGTATCAATAAGTAAAACCACAAATCGATGTTTCTGTCCCTAACTCTCACCTCCCTCTCTCTAAAATCAATAAATTAAACATTTATTTTAAAAAACACTCTAACACAGCTTCAGGTACTTTTTGGTAACTCTAGTTCTTGTGATTTCTTATCTAGCATCTGCTTCTCTGCTAAATGTGAGGCTCTCTGAGAGCAACAGAGGCTGGGCCCATCTTTCTCAGTCACTGCTGTATGTCCATCAGCTGTTAGAGTGCCAGGAAGGAGTTACAAGCCCATTTGCAAGGAAATGATCTCAGTTCAAAGGAGAGCATGCTTGGTCACTAATTCCTTTCCCCCAGGCCCTGGCCTAAAGGTGGGGGCTGTAGGAGAGAACCACATGCACGTTTTCTCCTCCTGGGCAGTACATGGCAATGGGAAGGATGGATGGAAGAGTGGGCGTAGGGTGAAAGATGTTCAGATATGCTTGTTGTCTCAGAACACTACCCACAATTCAGTTCAAGAAACACCCGCTGAACGCCTACCATGAGCCAACATATTAAAAGATAAATTCTCTTTATATTGGACTCAAACCAATTCTTTGTGGAATTACAAATTGGAGCATTACCTAGCCTCCCCACGGATATAATTGCATTATGTGTCAAGGCTGTGATTCTAGCTATACTTGGCTTTATACAAACCTGTGTGTCAGATATTTTTAAAACAAATTGCATTCTTGTCCCTCAGTGTACAAAATCGTGTCAGTTTTATTTTATCTTCATTACCTAATGGCCTTCAGTTGGCAGTGGCTTCTCATACTTTTTTTTTTTCTGATTTGTTACAGAGAACTCATTAAATTAGGCACATTTGCAGGTGGGAAATGTAGGTACAAGGAAGACAGAACAAAAGGACTCTTTGCATTACAAACTGCCATCTCACAGTTATCTGTGTAATAATTTGGGGGTATTACCTTAAGCAAGTGACTATTATTGGCCCAGTGTGGTCCAGAAAGCTGGCAATTATTCATTGAAAAGGAGAATCTCAATGTTACATTATGAGTCACCATTTTTTTCTCCATAAAAATAATATTTCTATTCCAATTTTCTTACTTCCAAAGTCTCTATTTTCAAATCCTCTATCTCTGAGTGCCACTGTTGGTAGAAAACAATGTTTTTGTTTTTTTTTTAAATCTTATTCTTAGGCAGCAAACACTTTTATTTTTAAGTGAAATTTTATTCTTTTTTTTTTTTTTTTTTTTTGTTGTAGTTTTCCAAAGTGAGAAGCAGAGAGGCAGACAGACAGATTCTAGCATGTGCCCGGCCGGGATCCACCCAGCATTCCCACTAGGGGGTGATGCTCTACCCATTCAGAGCATTGCTTCATTGCAAGCAGAGCCATTCTAGCACCTGAGGCAGAGGCCACGGAGCCATCCATCCTCAGTGCCTGAGCCAACTTTGCTCCAGTGGAACCTTGGCTGCGGGAGGGGAAGAGAGAAATAGAGAGAAAGGAGAGGTGGAAGGGTGGAGAAGCAGATGGGCTTTTCTCCTGTATGCCCTGACCAAGAATCGAACCCAGGACTTCCACACACCACTGAGCCAACTGACCAGGGCCTAAGTGAAATTTATTCTTAAAAACTAAGTTGTAAATAGAGAATGTCGACCTTGGACACATCCTGATTAGTCTGCAAACCACGAGGCTAGGGGTATTGGCTCCCATTTTATACGCGGGGAAAGCTCTCCAGGCCACAAAGCCTGAAATTCAAACTTCATTGTACAGCAGGGTCAGGGGCATTTTATTTTATTTTGGTGTCAAAGACTGGGCCAAAATTCCTGATTCTAAAAACAGGAGTCGGGAAAGAACAGACCTGTGTGTATTCTGAGATAGCAGCGTATCAAATGCTTGCTTACCCCTATGCGATAGACATTCTCTTACCCGGGTCCAGGGGTGGGGGCCAACTCTGCCAGAAATCTATGAATGAAGCCCCCAGGTTTAGCAACTTGAGGGACAGTAAGACATGACCTTGGCTGACTTTATCACTGGCCACAGGAAGGGGCTGGAGTCATGTCCTCTCTTGATGGACAGCACTTTACTCAAGATGTCACCACTCTGGATTGGGTCTTGCAGCGCGTGCGCTCAGGCTGTCGGCTGCAGAGGTGCAGCCCTGAAGCGCCTTCCCCTCGTGGGTGATGGAGCAGAGGATGAGCTCTGGGGTTGGTCTTTGCATGTGATTTTTCACCCTGTCCGTTCAGTCAGCAAAGCAGAGCAGCCTTGAAATGCTATGAATAAATATTTGAAGTTTCTGGGTTTCTTATAACTCCATTTTTCTTCTAGGGATTAAATGGGAACCAGATGAGAATGGAGTTATTGCATTTGACTGCAGGAACCGAAAATGGTAAGAAGTGGTCAAACCTCTTGGTTCTTTTTTAAAAAGAAAACTTGCAGAGAGGTTCAAGAGTCATTTTATTTTATTTATTTAGTTTTTACTTTATTTTCTCCTGACCTAGGTATATCCAGGCAGCAACTTCTCCTAAAGACGTGGTCATTTTAGTTGATGTCAGTGGCAGCATGAAAGGTCTCCGTCTGACTATCGCAAAGCAAACAGTTTCATCTATTTTGGACACGCTGGGGGATGATGACTTCTTCAACATAATTGCTGTGAGTGTGGCTGTTTTTGTGCTTTCTGTGCACTTTGGGTTCATTTGATCTTTTAGTAGTACTGGTTAACATTCTTACCACTTTTATATCAGAGCATTAGATGCCCAGGATGAGGAGCGGTGAGTGACCTGTGAGTTCACTGAGTCGTGATGTCGGAGGGGCTCTGGGAGGCAGGAATGCACTGAGCACGTTCCCTCCTAACCACGCAGACAGGCGCTTTCATCTGAAAGAGTCAAGCTGGACTTGGTTTTCCTGGGGAGCCAGACTTTTCAGAATGAGACCTGGCAAGGTTTTCCTTAATGGCTAGATTTTCTCATGTGGAAATTAACTTTAAGTTGGGTTAGTCTGATGACAATAATAGTAATAGCAATCATGACGATAAAATGACTAAACTGTGGACAGCAGCTGCAGACTCACAGAACAAAAGCGGCATTTCTGAATTGCCTTCTGGGTGCACTATCCTCTGCTCTTCCTGTGTGCACTGGCTGTGTTCCTCACAGCAGCTCTAGGTCGTGTGGATGGCAGGGCATTTCTCAAATGAGACTGCTTAGACAAAGAGTGACAGCGACTTGCCTGAGGTCCCAATACTGGGAAGGGGGTCCCAGGAACCCAGCCTGGACAGTGACATCCTCTCTGGAAGGAGCACGGACACAGCTGTTCATCTCCAGTTGTTTTCCTGTCCTCTTGTCATGTCCCTAGTCCCTCTCACTCTTTTTCCAAAGATTGTAGCCACAATGAGCTCGGTTCTTCTCCTTAGGTACTTAACTAGGTGCTCCTGCATGGGACCACCAGTGCTTTGCATCATCCCCTCTATCTGGAACAGGGAGTAGCTGTAGCAGGCACGGAGGCCATGTGGTGAGGAGGTTTGGGTTTGGGAATGGGACTTAGTTTTGAATCCTAGTTCTGCCACATACGGCCATGCATCTTGGAACAAACTGCCCGGGTCTGAGCCTGAGCCTCAGCCCACCAGCAGTGCACCTGATACAGTCACATTGCCCAAAGGGCTTCTCCCAGAATACCTGCCTGAGCCAGTGCACAGGGGGCCATGGGCGGTGGGAGGGTGCTTTTTGAGGAGTGGGTGAACATGCCGTGAGAATGCTATTACTATGGTCGGCCTGGCATCCCCAGTCCCCTGAGAAGAATGTGTTGTCAGAGGAGCCTGTTTCTGGTAGCCTTCTGCATGGGCACCCACTTTTATTTGCTAGCCAGAGGGCAGGGTGTTTAAAGGACATTGGGCTTGCAGAGAGGATTGCTTGAATTAGTGTCCTGTCTGTGTGTGCTTCTGATGGGACTCTGAGCCAAGAGATACAACCATAGGGCCCCACGCTCTATAGCTTCTTAATATAAAAAGCCCTAAAGAAGAAAGGGAAAAGGAAGAGAATCATACATTCCATGGAAACAGGGGTTAGTCTTCTTCATTCATTGAACTGTGCTTAGTGCCTAGGACAGTGCCGGGCAAATACTAGGAATTTAAGTATTTATTGAATAAATAATGCCAGCAGCTGCCTTCCACAGAGTGCATATACTGTGTGCCAGCCCCAGCTGCATGTCCTATGTGAATTATCTCATTGGGTCTTCTACCACCTCTGTGCCACCTAGCATGGAGACAAAAGCACTAAGAGGTAGAAATGACTGGCTTAAGGTCACATAGCTAGCAAAGGTGGAACAACGAGGACTCAGAATTGTCTGGCTTTACCTTCTGCTTTTTTTCCCCTTTTATTCAGTGAGAGAAGGGGAGGCAGAGAGAAAGACTGCCACATGCACCCCGACTGGGATCCATCCACTATGGGGCTATGCTCTTCCCACCTAAGGTGTTACTCTGTTGCTCGGTAACCGAGCTATTTTTAGCACCTGAGGCAGAGGCCACAGAGCCATCCTCAGCACCCTGGGCCAACTCGCTAGAACTAATTGAGCCATGGCAGGAGGGGAAGAGAGAGAGAGAAGACAAAGGATAGGGGGAGGGGTGAAGAAGCAGATGGTCACTTCTGTGTGCCCTGACTAGAAATTGAACTCTGGGGCATCTACACACTGGCTGATGCTCTACCACTGAACCAGCTGGTCAGGATCCTTCTCCTGCTTCCTGAGCAGAAGTGAAGAGCATGTAGCTGAGCCCTGGGCCACCTTCCTGTGAAACTCCATGACCAGGGGCACAGTTCTTCCCAAGGAGACTTTCAGATGGAACATTGCCATTGCCTTTGCAAATCAAGAGAGGTTGCTCTGGTTACCAGCCTCCTTGAGAATATGTAAATGTGGCTGATCCTCACATATCCCGAAGCATTTAGAAATAAGAAGCAGCTAATTTGGGACTATCTTTCTTATTAATCTTTAATTACTCATTACAGAAGTATCAGAAATTTGCATAATAAGAACTAACTAATTACATCCTGAATCCTTTATCAGTCAGGATTTATTGTTCTGTTAACAAAACCAATCGATTGAAATAATCTCTGTAAGTTCATTAAGATATACAAACAGTGTCAACTAAATAATGAAGAGAGGGTGATTAAGATAATTAAAAGTAGACATGCCAGTTATTGTAGAACAGTTAAGGAAAATATTATTTTTTTTACCCCAAATTGTCCTTTTATATAAAGAAATCCATTAGAAGTCCCATTGACCTTCTCTATACATCTGTTTATTAGTTTTCAACATTAATGATCAGCTTTAAAACTAGCTCTGGCCTGCTGGCTCAGTGGATAGAGTGTTGGCTAGGCATAGGGATGACCCAGCATATCAATGTGTGCCCAGTGAGGGCACACAGGAGAAGCAACCTCCTGCTTCTCTCACACTCCCATTCTCCCTTTTCTCTCTCTTTCCCTCCCACAGCTAGTGGCTGGATTGGTTTGAGTGCCAGCCTCAGACACTGAGGATCGCTATTGGTTTGAGTGTCAGCCTTAGATGCTAAACATAGCTCAGTGTATTCAAGCATTGACCCCATCTGGGGTTGCCAGGTTGATTCTGGTTGGGTGCAAGTGGGAGTCTGTCTCACTATCCCCTCTCCACTCACCTAATAAAATAAAAGACTATTGCATAATTATTTCAATAACTAGAAAGATGCTCTGAACATTTTTACTTGAAGCCTTTATAGTAAAATAATGAATTCTGTTCCCCTAAAGAATAAGGGAATACATCAAATATGTTAGCAGATTTATATAAAAAGCCTAAGGTTACAAAAGGAACTGCTAATTAACAATAACTTTTACACATTGACTTATTTTAATATAGGCAACACATGTAAAATTTTAAACAATTCAAAAATATACATGAATATACATAACATTTCCACAAAAATAGAATAATATTTTATAGAATATTCAGCAACTTTTATACTCATATGTGTTTGAAAAGCAGGACATTTTACAGTCTATAGTTGACAATGATTTTTTAATCCGTTTTCCTTTGATGAGCTTATGCTGTTACTGATCTCTTTTCCACTCAAGAATGCTACAGTAAATGGACTTGTTCCTATATTTTTGCAGGGTTGGTTGTGCTTCGCTTCTTTTTTTTTTACAGGGACAGAGAGAGAGTCAGAGAGAGGGATAGATAGGGACAGACAGACAGGAACGGAGAGAGATGAGAAGCATCAATCATCAGTTTTTGTTGCCATCACAACACCTTAGTTGTTCATTGATTGCTTTCTCACATGTGCCTTGACCGCGGGCCTTCAGCAGACCAAACAACCTCTTGCTGGAGCCAGTGACCTTGGGTCCAAGCTGATGAGCTTTTGCTCAAACCAGATGGGCCCATGCTCAAGCTGACGAGCTCGGGGTCTTGAACCTGGGTCTTCCACATCCCAGTCCGACGCTCTATCCACTGCTCTACTGCCTGGTCAGGCTGGTTGTGCTTCTATTGAGTAAAATCTAGAAGTGAAATTACTGCACAAAAGGGTATGCACATAGTTAGGTACTGGAATGTCCACTAAGTAGGGTGATGTTTACACACTTAGAAACTATAGTAGTCAGCTACACCTTCTGTAACAAAATATGACCCGGTGACCTTAACCAGTGGTTTTTGACTACAAGTTTGCAGACTGGTCCACCGGAAATTTTGTGTCAGTCTGCAAGAGTTAACTCCCCTATGTTGTATGACTATAGACCCAGTGATCTTAATTGAATTCGCTTATAATGAGTGATCTCTGCCTTAGCAGTCCCCGAAATAATTCTCCTATTTTTACTGGTCCCCAAGTATTAAAAGGTTGAAAACCACTGGCTAAAACAACAGAAATTTACTTACTCAGAGTTCTAGAGGTTGGAAAGTCCCAGATCAAGGTTAGGTAGGGTTTGCTTTTGGTGAGGATTCCCTTTCTGGACCGTAGACAGCGACCTTCTCGCTGTTACTCTCATGGCCTTTTCTCTGTATGTGCTCATGGAGCCAGAAAGAGAGAGCGAGCGAGCACTCTCATGTCTCCTATACGGGCATGATCAGAGGCAGATTTAACAGTGGGGGTACTGGACGCATGCCCTGGGTGCCAGCTTCTGAAGGGTCCCGCAAAACCCCAACTTTACCCTTTTTCTAATGTAAGGGTCCCAATATTTTCTTCTCTGCCTGGGGCCTCAACCGACCTTAATTAGCCTCTGGACATGATCCCCTCACAAAGGATCCACCCTCATGACTTCATCTAAACATAATTATGTCCCAAATGTCTCATCTCCAAATACCACCACATTGGGAGATGGGGCTTCCACATAGGACTTTAAGGGGGACAAAGATACTCAGTTCATAACACCAACATTTTGAGGGGTTTTAATAGTAGATTTGTAATTGGTAAATCTTCATTTTCATTTCTTTGAGTTGTCCTTCCAACCCTAAGTGTATTTGACCAATTTTGCCTTGCCGAATTGTGGTGGTGTTTTGTTGTGTTTCTGTTGTGTTGCATTTTCTCCAGCACCTTCCTCTGTTTCTATAGGGGCAAAACTGCTCCAGTAATGTGGTGTAAATTTTTCTTCGTTCTTTTCAAAAAGGTCACTTGCCTCTGTGTGGAGGCAGACCCCACTGCAGGCTCTTGTAAGTGCAAGGGATGGAATATGTGAAACTCCGTCCAGAACCCCCGCCAGTGGGAGCAGCTTGTTCTTGTGGGTTGGGTTTCATTTACGGGAGAGGACATTATTATTTCACCTTGCACTGCGCTGTCAGCTTTCTCTTGCTTGCTGGGTAGATGTTTGAGGAGAAATTTTAGTACTGTATTTTAGAGAGAAAGTAAAGAAAACAATCTTCACTTTCAGTGTGGGAAGCCCTTGTGCACTGTAGGTTTTTGTTTGAATAAATCTAATTCATCATTGCCTTTTGATTTTTAGTCCCATGATGGGGAAGGGAGCAGAGAGACTTAAGAAGTAGACAGGGCTTTCCCTGGCCATTTCAGTCATTATTTTGCATGTTTGTATTAAGTTCATTGTTAAATGCATCTTATGTATTTTATTGAAAAGCTTTTAATCCAGTTCTTTCCAGAGAATAAACATGAAAAGATAATGTAAAAATTGTTTTAGCGTTCATGGGCAGGGTATTACAAAATTTACCTAAGACTGATGAACTAAATGATTGAATTATAAAAAGATAGTTGAAATGTGAGAGTGGTTTTGTGCATTCGAAGTTAAAATTTAAGGTCAAACCACTGGTGCATGGAGATGTCTCTGACAAGACAAAAGGCATATTTTTCTGATTCACTTTGAAGTCGAACTCTAAGCCATGCATTAAATTAACAATATTATCATAAAAATGAGGGTGCTAATTCTGTCCTGTACAATGCTGAAATTTGAAAAGTGATTTTACAGGAGTCTAAAGCCATGCATTCAGTGAATACAACATTAACTGGGCTGATATTGTGAAATCAATTTAAATGCCTCCTCCTGCAGCCCATGTTTGTACAGAGAAGAGCATCATTTGTTAGTTCAACCCAGAACTTTCTGGTACCCTGGTTTTAATTTGCAGAATTTTCTTTTAAAACAATTTCTCCAGTGCTTTGCCTGCTGTGGATTTGCTTTTTAAAGTAATTGATTCCGTATTAAAAGTAAGAGGATGGTATTGTCTTTCACTGCTCATTTGTTCTATCCTACTCATTATGTCTAGTCGTGTTTTAAATTATACAAGAAGCTTTTGTAGTGCAAAAGATCCCTGGGACTCCTTGTGTTGGTGAAAATATTGTGGGTTCATCTGCTTCATTACATAATCCCTGCACATTTTCATTCTAAAGGTTATTTAATCAAAAGTGCTCCAATAAAACCATCAAAATATCTAATGGCATTCCAGCAATTCCACACCAGTTTTCTCGCACTGGATGAGCACGCCAACGTGTTAATTCTGTGGGGTTTTTTTGTGGGATTTAGGATTCTCTAAAATATACCCACTCACTTCCTTTACTTTTTGTTTATCTGTTTTTTGAAGGTGGTAGAGGTTCTCATCTTTTTTCTGTCTCTGTCAACATTCCCCCCCCCCGCTTTGTTCTTTTTTTTTTTTTTATCAGTAAACTCCACAGTTTTGCCTCTTTGTTTCTTTGTTCTGATTCTTCAGTCTACAAAAACTGTTGAGGTCTGACATGTAAGTACTGGGACTGTCTTTGTAACTAGTGAAGGCAGAGTGTCTTCCCTGGTGGACCTTGATGCTTTGTTTGTGAGTGTTGGTGAGGGACCAGCCAGGGAGAGGTGCACACAAGAGAGTGGCCAGTGCAGTCTGGGAGGGAGGCAGTGAGAGGGGCTGCAAGGGCACGAAGCTGGGACAGGCGGCCGACTCAGACTCAGTGACCACTCCTTGGCAGAAGTGATGAGTAGGTGAGCACTTTACGATAGGCATTAGCCAGGTATGTGCAATGAGGTAGGGCGGGAGGGAGGAGAACAGTAGTATTTACAGGCTGATTAACTCCTCTTCCATCCCAGGAGGTGCAGGCTTGGTCGGATGACTGAAAGGAGTTCAGTGTCTGGGCGTATTGAAGTTGGGGTGAACGGAGGAGGCGGAGTGGGTGGATGGGAATACTGATGAAAAGGATGGGACTGGACTGAGAGGGTCAGGCCAGATCCAACAAGTCTGGTCAACCATGGAGCGGAATTGGGATCTCTCCTGGAGACAAGAAGACATGGCAGGAGTCTGGAGGGTGTGCTAAGAGTGTCCCTTAAAGTTATTTTCTTTCTTAGGCCTTTGCTCATTCTCCTTTTTAGGCAACTGGTGATTTTCTGTTAGGCCCAAAAGTGCCATTGCTCTCTTTGATCCAGCCCAGCTGCTAAAGTTAAACAGTGTTCATAGTCCCCACTCTCATCCAGAGCCCCAAATCGGCTGTCCTCCGCTTTGGTCTCAGGGCTGTGATTCATACAAGCCAGCATGTGACATGATTGCACGTAATGCCGGAGCCTGGGTGAATCTCAGTGGGCGAGTTCAACCCATTTGTTCCTTGTTTTCAGGTCCTTCTCCAAAACATTCTGGCCATTCATTTAATACACTTATAACTTGCCTTTCAAATAGGAGGTGTAGGGAATGCTCACAGAAGTTGGGCAGCAGGAAGGAAAAGAGGATGGTGATGTGTCCCCTGCCATCAACACAGAATCTGGTGGTTGGCACAGAGGCAAGGGAGGGACAGTTTCTGCAAGAAGAGAGTACTAGGATGTAGGCTCACACCTAAAGAAGATCAAGGGTTTATCTGAAACCTGATTTTGTTTTTGAATGAACCACTGCAGCATCACAGATAAGCACATTTTATTATAAAAAGGAAAGCAGACATTATCTTCAGATATAACGAGCCTATTCTTTTACTAATGAAAGCAGGAAAAGAAGTGGTTCATGATCACTCCACCATGATGATCAGGGGGACCTTTAGCTGTTATTTCACGTCCCTGGCACAAGGCAGGTGCTCTGTCCCTATTCACTGAGCAAGCACGGGAACAAAGGTTTCCCTGGCTGATGCGTTTCTGGGAGAGGATTTGGCGGTAAGCTAGTTGCACTGTCTTGGCTCCAGGTCTGTCAAGGACCCAGGTCACCGAGAGGGTTCAGAGAGTGGCACAGAGTGGGAGAGGGTGTGGCCACACACCCTGATGATTTCTGTCTCGGGTACTTAGACAGTCGCATGTGCCTACTGGTGAAACACTTCTCTCCATCTGTGCTCTCTAGAGGAGGTCAGGGGCATGTGAGCCGTGTTCCTAAGAGTAGGTTACTGCCATTGTCCCCCACATCCGCTTCCTACTTAGCAAATACTGACTCGGGGTAGAGGGTACCCGTGGTCCTTTGTGTCTATGCAGCACACATCACACTTGCATGTTTTTTATTTTCCTTTCTGTGCATGTGTACCAGGGTCTTTCTGTTTCTTATATGCCAGGTTCTATTCTAACCCTTTACCAAACCATCAAGTGTTGTCCTCACAGTGAGCTCATGGGGGAGGCTTAGTTACCATTTCCAGTTTCCACAACACAAACACTAGGACTCAGAAGCTGACACACCTTGGCCTAGGTCACCAGTTAGTGTGTGTCAGAGCCAGGATTGGAACCCAGCCTTGTCTTCCTCAGTTACTTCAGCTCTACTGTCCTACTCTAGTGTGAGTCAGAGGAGATAATCCAATCAGACAAGAGAAGGGGAGAAGGGAACCAGCAGCGACTGAGATCCTGTGTCTAAGTGGCCATTTCTGAACTCTTTACGGAAAAAAGTTCTTTGTCCAATCTCCTCGCCACGTGCCTATTCAGTGAAGAGACTCTTCTTATTCCCCAGAAATTTCAGAAACAACTTACCACTTTGGGGGAAATGGAAATTGGTTGAGTTTCTCTTTCAATCTTGGTAGTGGGAAGGAGCAAAAGCAAATGACAGAAGAAAACTCTATGTTGCCAGGGATGATGCACATTGCATCCTTTTCTTCTTTAGACTATTGGTATCTGATTGTTTAAGGATGAAGGAGAACCGTTCATAAGGCCGTCACGTCTTAGGGCCGAGGCGACCAGATGCTCAGGTGTAAAAGATATGGCCATCCACATTATTGTTTCACAGAGTAGAAATTTTGGGAACATCCGTGAAAATGCAGAAGTGAAAGATTTCCAGACAGATTGCTGCTAGGAGCTTGGAAGCAGTTCCACGTGCGGGCACCCTTGTGTCCCCTGGGGAGGAGCTGGGGTGGCGTGGTGGGCATGCACAGCTGCCTGGTGTGCATCGTTCCTTCACGCAGATGGCTGAGCCCAGCTCCCTTTGGGGATACACACCAGATTGCTCAGCATAGCTTTATCCTGATGCATCAAGGGAAATTAGTCAACTGCAAGCTTGGATGATGCCACTAACAAGCTGGCAGTGGCTCAGAAGAGCAGATTCCTCCACTTTGGCCACGGCTCACACAGTGACGGTGAGCATGGTTTTGATTACTGCATATGTTCCTCCCTGATGAGGGCAAGAACTTCTTGGTCTTCTTTACTTTTAAGTTCCCTCTGCAGTTCCCCAACATGCACAGGCCTTTACACTAGCCAAGTAATTTCAGGTCTGTTGCCACAATGGATCCTTACAGGGACCCCTAGAGGGTAAACAAGATGAGTTAGCATCTTTGTATGCACAAGAATCTGGGATCAGAGAGGTTTAGTGCCTTCCCCAAGGCCACACAGTGAGTCCATAGACTTGTGTCCTGACTCCCAGCTCAGATTGTACAACCCCAAGAATCAACTTTGAGAGTGTTTATTAGGCAGAAGGGAGATGGCGTTTTAAATTTACCTGGAAAAAGTTGGAAAGTTTTTGGCTGCAGGTTATGAAACAATGAATGAATGAAGGCTGCTTGAGCCTCGAGGCATCTATAATCTCCTGGGAGAAGCCTGGAGGATGCAGCTGCAGTGGTTCAGCAGTGTCCCCAGGACCCATAAAGATCCCTCTTCCTGCTCTGTCTTCCTTGAACTTGGCTCTTCACTTTCAACCTTGTCACCTCATGGTTGCAGAATGACTTGCAACTGCATGAGAGCATCCCAAGTGTGAAAGACAGCAGTGGATATAGAAGAGTTTTTCTTTAATGGGAAGAAAATGCACTGAAACTACCTAGAAAACTACCCCTCAAGTTTTATTGGCTGAGAAGGAGTCACTTTACCAACCCTCACGTAAGACAGGCTATGAAAGCATGTGCCCAGCAGAGGGGGACTGATAGCTGTGATTGGCTCCGACTGATTCTGCTTTAGGCTTTAGGAATAGATGTATTGTCTCCCTGGACCAAATCAGTCAATAGCAAGGGTGGAGGGAAAGATGTTGGCTGTTTTATTCATTCATTCATTCGTTCGTTCGTTCGTTCATTCGTTCATTTATTCATTCATTCACATTTTCAACAATCCCAGTGCCAGTCCAATAGGAACTGAGAACTTTGGAGAAGCTCTTCTTCAGGTTGGACTGTGTAGTTGCTTTCTGGATCCTGCCCTGTTTAATCACAAGACATTGCACTCTCATTTGTCAGTGGCTAATTTCAGAATTACATGAATATATTTTTCCTTCATGCCTCATCAGAAGAGATCTAAGCTCTAAGACCACTGAGTGGTAATTTTCCAAATGCTTTTGTGTGACCAGACTAAGAACAAAGGTTGGAGAAAGAGCAAGTCAGACTGGCGAGAAACACAGAAGAGAAGCTTGGGGGTCAGAGAGGAGCACCTGGGGCTTTGTCATTTTGGGCCAGTGGCGGTGCGGTTAGACTACCTCGGACTGAGTCTGGACTCCATCCTTTATGCATGACTTTGAGCATGTTGATCATTTTTGCTGTGCCTCAGTTTTCCTCTCTGCAAAGGGAAAGGAATTAGAAGCACTTACCACATGGGGTTGAAATGTCCTGTGGATGAAGTCCAGCCCATGGCTGGATGAAGGAAATGCTCAGTAACAGTTAATAGCTGGCATTAATGTTGCCACTACTGCTCCTTCCTTGTACACATCTCAGCACGTGAAAGGCGCGCTCTCTCAGTGACTATTGCTGCAGCTGCAGGTCTGGTCCTCTTGAGTCTATCCCTGTAGGGTACCCAGGGAAGTTCTCCCAAGTTCATCTCCTTTTTTCACTCATCCCCCTGTTCACAGCCCTCCATGGTCTGCTGTGCCACAGACTTAAAGTCCAAACTCCTTAGCCAGACTTTGCATGCAGTCTGGGCCTGTGACTGATGGTTCTGGTTCCTTCTCTCAGGAGCTCAGGCTAGGCCTTTGGTGGGTAAAGTGAGAATGCCATGACACTCTCATTTAACAAATTGTACTCAAAGGCACCTGCTGTGTCATAGGGAATAAATATACTGAGGAGTCGGACATGGATTTTAGCAATGTGGCTCCACTTGTGGTGAGGGGCCCAGGCACTAGGTACCTGGAATTCAGAAGTAAGCAGGAGAGAGGTCTCACCTACCCCAGGGGAGGCAGGTGTGAGCTGACCCAGAGGATGAAAAGGAGTCAGCCAGGAGATGCCCAGTGATGGCCTCAGGCAGAGGGCCCAGTGTTGGAAAGCCCAAGGGAAAAGACAGGACATGTCAGAGGACAGAACGGGAATTAGAACTGGCCCGTGCTGAGTTCATGGGGGAGGACTAATGAATGAAGATGCTAGAAAAGTAAACAGATGCCAAGTGTCCAGAACCTTGCCAGACAAGCCGTGGAAAGGTCCATCTGAAGAGCAGGGGGAACTGTGAATGGGTTTGAACAGAGGTTAATCAGATTTATATTTCGGAAAGACCAGCCTGGCTACAGTGTAGGGAATCGAGCTTGATAAGGGAAGTGAAGAGAAGAACAGTGAAAAATTTACTTCCTAGTTGTGAGCTTTGGACAAAAACATGGTCTTATCCTGGGTGTTCTGGGATCAAAAATGATTGGAAGGTGGGCATTGGCCTGTGTGGAAGGTGGTGTCGCTGTGCATGAGTAACGGAGTGACCAATACCTGTGTAGCCTCCACGAGTGACCAGAGAACATCAAGGTTGCTCTTCTATTCTGTCCTCACACACGTGTGACCCACACAGGATTCCTTTGGCTCCCTGAAGCCAAAGACAAGAGCTGGAGCTCTATTCACCTAAGTCTGGAATGCTCTTTAGAGTCTACATGGACCAAGTGTTGTCAGCCTTGCCCAGGGAGCCCCAGTGTTTGGAGTTGCCCCTGAAGGATTATCATTTAACTGTGTGCACCCTGAATACTGCCAGACACAAACATGTGCTCTAGAAGTTTCTTCTTTAAACGGGAAAAGATAAAGACAGTCTTTGGCACATAAGCATGATTTTCTCTATGGGCACCAACTGAGAAAGCTAGCTTTTGTAAGCAAATTGAACCTGTGATCATTCTGCTTTTTGTTTCTATACCCTTAAATTATTAAGGAGGACCCTTTAAATGCTTAATTGTTTCCTCTTGGCTGTTTCTTCCCTCTGCAGTATAACGAGGAGCTTCACTACGTGGAACCTTGCCTGAATGGAACATTGGTGCAAGCTGACCGAACAAACAAGGAGGTGAGGCCTGCTGCTGGGCGGGTGCGTTCGGGGTCATGGCCCACCCTGCTGTCTCCTTCGTGGTGACCATGTATAGTAATTCTGTCTTAACTTTTAGAAGCTCACCAAATGAATTGCTCTTTCACCAAGGGCTTCAGAACCCCACCCAGTGTGTAGGACATTTAGGAAGAGGCCCAAATGAAGTCATGGCAGTAAAATGATTACATTGAGTTTCGACGCTTGCTAATTCTGAAGCAACTGACTGATTTTTCTCTTTCTCTGAGTGTGTGCTCTGTGTGCTTGACATCATTGAAAAAAATTGATTTTTGCAGAGATTTTAAAGAAAATTGAAGTCACTTGCTATGTGATTATTGTATTTAATAAAATTGATTAAATAATGGTGGGGGTAGCTGTTGGGCTAACTTGTCTCCTGAGTGAGAAGAGAAACTTTACAAGCATAGGAATGACGTCTGCTCTCTGCTGGATCTTTAATGCTCCAAGCATTGCCCGCTCCATACATTTTTTAAAGTTTTATTTAGAAAATTACATTTAAAGGGGTGACATTGATCCATAAAGGTACACAGGGTTTCAGGTAAACATTTCTATAGCATTTGAACTGTTGATTATGTTGTGTACCCATCACCACTCCATAAATAGTATTGAACACAAAGGAGCTGGTTAAAGGAGGCCCTTTAAAAAGTTGGATAGATGTTTACCTTTCAGTTGGAGCATTCTAGAGGAATTCCCAGAATAGATTTTTATAAAAACAGGTTTTGTTTGGGCCTGACCTGTGGTGACGCAGTGGCTGAAGCGTTGGCCTGGAACGCTGAGGTCATCTGTTTGAAACCCTGGGCTTACCTGGTCAAGGCACATATGGGAGTTGATGCTTCCTGCTCCTCCCCCCTTCTCTCTCTCTCTCTAAAAATGAATAAATAAAATTTAAAAAAGCAGGATGAAAATAGATCTTGTTTCTCTTCGGCCACCTTTAAATCTTTCAATACACCACTGTAGCTGCAGGCACCACTCCTCCAGGGCCAGATCACCAATTAGGTGGAAGGTGTAGCTGTGAGTACGATAATGTCACACCTCCTGGAATGCATAGCTGCCATTACTCACATTGTTTTGTTGTAACTGCTAGATAGGTACAACAAAGTAGTGTCCCTGCCCTGGAGTACCCCTGAGGTAGCTGAGGAAAGCGGCCATGGTCAACCTCTGTGAGGCACTGTGCATACGCTGGGGAGACCCCTGGCCCAAACGGGAGTGATGGGTGCTCTCTGGGAGAAGCACCTGCTGTGGGCATCTCTGAGGGAGGGAGTGACAGAGGATTGAGAAAAACTCATTAGAACTAGAACACAGGTGAGAAGGAAAAGTTTCAACAGGGTTCACATCCAAGCTTTAATCTGAGGGGCAAGAAATACCATAACAAGCTTTATTTTTAGGAGAGAGAAATGTGTATGTTGTAGTTCAAAAAACAAGTGTATCTAAGTAATGTTTGTTCATGGTCATTTTCTAGTCCAAGGTAGGCTTTTCTTTCGTGTGGCCATTGCCTGGGTCAGGATAACATTTATTTCCCAAAGTAGTAGCACTGGAATATTTTCCAAGCCTCAAGTAGGTGTCCAGTGATGATGCTTATGACATTAAATAGAAAAGATGCTTAAAATGACTGAGGCCGGCCCTGGCCGGGTGGCTCAGCGGTAAAGCGTCAGCCTGGCGCTTGGATGTCCTGGGTGCGATTCCCAGTCAGGGCACAGAGGAGAGGCAAGCATCTGCTTCTCCCCCCCCTTCTCTTCCCTTCCCTCTTCTCTTTCTCTTCCTCTCCCTCAGCCATGGCTCTGTTGTTTCTAGCACATGGATCCGGGCACTAAAGATGGCTCCCTGGAGCTTCCACCTCAAGCAGTAAAAATAACTTGGTTGTGGTAGGCCCCAGATGGGCAGAGCATTGTTCCCAGATGGGGGTCACCGGGTAGATTCGGGTTGGTTGGAGCTCACGCAGGAGCCTGTCTCTTTATATCCCCTCCTCCCACTTAAAAAAAGAATAACTAAGGCCTTTCTTTAGATCACTTCCCAATGAACAGTGCCAGTTTTGTATTTGGAGATACAAAGTTTTATGAATGAAAAAAGTTGTTAGACAAGGTGGTCTAAGAATTTATTTAAAATTTCCTTCAGTTTTTGGGTATTAAAGACTGAGGTAGTTTTGAATATAAAAATTAATTCAGACTCTGATTCTGCCAGTACAGGGTAGCCACATTTTAGTTAGATTCACCCCCCTTACAAATAAAAATTTCTATACATGACCTAGTCTAAAGACACAGGGTGAGTCCCATGGATTTCCCTATTGATTCCCATTTATCCCAAATAGAGCAATCCAGAAGCCTCCACCAGAGCTAATAATACGCACTAGGCACAGATTTTAAAAAATGGTTTCAAGGAAAGACTATTTCCCTATTTCCTCTAAAGAACTGGAACAAAGGTGGCCTGTCTAAGGAAACCTTTGAGACAATACCTTTCCTTCTCCAGCCAAACACCAATGGGCAACCACAGACCACCTTCCACAGCTGCAATGGGGCTAAACAGGGTTGGTCTTCCAGCCAACCAATACCCACTTGGCTCATGTGCTACACCTCAACAGAGACAAAATGCTGAGAAAAATGCTTAAATAGGATTCAGAGTCTCATAATATACAATCCAAAATGCTCAGAATGTGATAAAAAATTTTGTATGACCTCAAAACCAGGAAAATCACAATATGAGTGAGAAAAGACAATCAACACAAGCCAATATTGACATGAATCAGATGTTGAAATTACTGAGTTGCTTCAATAAGCAATTAGGAATTCTCTTGAAGCAAATGAAAAAATAGAAAAGCTCAGTAAAGAAATAGAAGTTATAAAAAAGAGCCAAATGAAAATTAGAGAACTGAAAATATAGTCACCGAAATAAAAAGTTCACTGGATTAGTGCTCTAGTAGAGTGGAGATGACAGCAGATAAAATCAGTGAATGTTAGGACAGATCAGTACAAATTACCCAGTCTAAACAACAGAGAGAAAATGGCCTGGAGTGAACAGAGTTCCAGGAACACGTGGGACAATAACAAAAGAACAAGCACTCATGTTATGAAAGTCCTAAAATAGGAAAGAGAAAGTAGACTGGATAGAAGTTTGAAGATATATTGACTGAAAACTTCCCCAAACTAATGAAAGGCATAAACAAATATATTCAAGAGACTAAGCATCTTCCCAATAGGATAAACCTCAGTAAATCAATGGCAAGACACATCATAATTAAATACAATTAGACAAGGAAAAGACATAATAGCAGCCAGAGAGAAAGGACTTGTCACTACAGCTTTTAATTTTTTTTTTTTTTTTTTTTTTTTTTTTTTTACAGGGACAGAGAGAGAGTCAGAGAGAGGGATAGATAGGGACAGACAGACAGGAACGGAGAGAGATGAGAAACATCAATCATCAGTTTTTTGTTGTGATGCCTTAGTTGTTCATTGATTGCTTTCTCACATGTGCCTTGACCGTGGGTCTTCAGCAGACCGAGCAATCCCTTGCTCGAGGCAGCGACCTTGGGTCCAAGCTGGCGAGCTTTTGCTCAAACCAGATGGGCCTGCGCTCAAGGTGGTGACCCCAGGGTCTTGAACCTGGGTCCTCCGGATCCCAGTTCGATGCTCTATCCACTGCGCAACCGCCTGGTCAGGCTACAGCTTTTCATTTGAATGACAGTAAATTTCTCAAGAAAAATCATGGGGGCCAAGAGGAAGTGGTATAGTATTCTTCAAGTACTTAAAGAAAACTGTCAACCCAGGATTCTATATTCAATGAAAATCTTTTATAATGAAGGAGAAATGAAGACATTATCAGATGAATGAAAACTCTGAGAATTTGTTACCAGCAACTCTACCCTCAAAGAAGAGCTGGAGAAATTCTCCAAATAGAAAGGAAATAACAGTAAAAAGATTGAAACTTAAGAAAGGAAAGAATATTGGAATGTGTAAAAATAAGAGTAAGTATAATAGACTCTCCTAATTCTGAGAAGATTCTAAAATTATATTTGAGAGTTGAAGCAAAAATTATAATATCATCTGATGTAGTACCCAATGTTTGTTGAGGAAATATTTAAGAGAATTATATTTTAGAAGTATGGATGGCAAAGGGACCTAATTAGAAGTAATTCCTACATTTCAATGAAATTGGTAAATGCTGATACCAGTAGACTGTGACAAGTTACAAATTTGTAATAACTAGAGCTACTATAAAGAAAACAATAAAAAAGAGGCACACTTGAAATTTATTCAGAGGAATTTCAGAGAAGAGAAACAAGGATGAGATACAGAGGAAATGAACAACAACAACAAAAAAGACATAAATTGGGAGACTTAAGCCTTAACTATCTTGGTCCAAATGCATCACTTAAAAGATAGAGATTGAATAGATTATAAAATGATCCATCCATATACTACTATAAGAAATTTACTTGAAATTCAAGGACATGGATATGTTGAAAGTAAAACAGTGGGAGAAGATATACAATGCAAATATTAATTAAAAATGAGGGTAGCTATATTAATTTCAAGTAAAGTGATCTTTAGAGCAAAGAAAATTATTAGAGATAATGAAGGAAAATACAGAAGGATAAAAGAATTAGTCCACCAGGGAGACATAACACTTCTTCTAAATATGTTTGGACTAAACTATGGAGCTTCAACACACATGATGAAAATGAACAGAGCTGGTGATTAGTGACACTGAGCATCTTATCATATGTCTATTGGCCATCTGTATGTCTTCTTTGAAGAAATGTCTATTCAGGTTCTCTGCTCATTTTTAATCAGATTGTGCTTTTTGTTGCTGTTAAGTTGTATGAGTTTCTTGTATATTTTGAATATTAATACCTTATCAGATGTATCATTGGCTAACTGTCCATTGATAGGCAAATGGATAAAGAAGATGTGGCACATATATACAATGGTATATTACTCAGCTGTAAGAAAGAATGAAATCTTTTGATTTGTAAAAGCATGGATGGACCTAGAGGGTATTATGCTAAGTGATATGTCAGACAGAGAAAGCAAATGCCATATTATTTCACTTATATGTGAAATATAAAAAATAAATGAAAAACAAAATAGAAAATTCATAGAGAGAACAAATTGATGGTTACTGGATGAGAGGGGATTTGGGGGATGTGTGAAAAAGGTGAAAGGGACTAAGAAGTACAAATTGTCAGTGATAAAAAACAGGAATATAAAGTACAGCATAGGGAATATAGTCAATAATACTGTAATAACTATGTATCATGTCAGATGGGTACTAGATTTGGGGGGTTGGACACTTTGTAAGGTATATAAAAGTCTAATCACTGCGCTACACATCCAAAATAATGCAGTATTGTATGTCAACAGTAATTGAAAAATAAATTAAAAAAATTAATACTGCAAGGAGTAGAAATATAAAAACCTACAGTTACAGTGGATAGTTGTGCATTTCACAGTCTTTAATTGATAGACTACTAAGCTGAAAGTCTTCAAGGATATAGAAGCACTGAACAAAATTATCAGTCAATAAGATCTGAATAACATTTATAGAATGCTTTGCCCAACAGCAGTAACATGCACGTTCTTTTCAAGTACCTGTGGAATGTCAACCAAGATAAACATATCCTGGGTCATAATATAAGCCTTGACAACTATGAAAGAGTTGACCTCACCTAACTATCTTTTCTGATAATAATGGAATCAAACTAGAAATCAGTAACGGAAAGATGACAGAAAAGTCTTTAAACACTTAGAAATGAAGCACATTTCTAAATAATGGATAGGTCGAAGAAGAGGTATTGAAGGAAATATTTTAAAATATAAAGGGAGAAGGGTAGGGGCACAAGGAAAACCAGATAGAAGGTGAGAGAGGACAATTTGACTTTGGATGATGGGTATGCAACACAATTGAATGATTGGAGATGTTTTCATTGTACATATGTACCCTGATTTATTGGTGTCACCACATTAAAGTTAATAAAAAAAAAGAGAGAAAAAAAAGCTTTGGTACATAAAAAAAAATTTAAAATATAAAGCTAATAAAAATATAAAGCTAATATCAAAATATGGGGGACAAAAGCTGTTACAGTTTTTAGAGGTAAACTGATAGCACTAAAGGCTTATATTAAAACAAGAAAAGCCTTAAATAAATAACCTAATGTTCTACCACAATAAACTAGAAAAAGTGAAGCATAATAAACCCAAAGCAAACAGGAAGAAGAAAATAATAGAAAGCAGAAATAAATTAAATTGGAGCAGGTTAATAGTAAAGAAAAATCATGACAACAAAAGCTGGTTCTTAAAAAAATCAATAAAACTGACAAACTTCTAGCAAGACTAATGAAAATTAAAGGAGAGAAGTGACAAGTCACCAATATCAGAAGTGAAACAGGAAATATCACTACTACAGTTATTAAAAATAATACAAAGGTATTTCAAACATCTTAACACTGATAAATTTGAGAACTTAGATAAAATGGACCAAATTCTCAAAAACTACAAGTTATGAAAATCCAACCAAGATAAAACAGATAATCTGAATAGTCCTATAAGTATTTAAAAAATTCAATTCATAATTTAAAGTTCCAAAAGAGATAAAAGTCCCAGATGGTTTCACTCGATAATTCTATCAAGCATTTAAAGAAAAATTAACGCCACTCTCTTCCAGAAAAACAAGAGAAGCAAAATCCCCCCAGCTTATTTTATAAGGCAAGTAGTAAGTACCGTGATAAACAAAAGTACAGAAGAATACTACTGATCAATATCCCTCATGAACTTACAGCAAGAATCCTTAATAAAATCATAGCACATCAAATCCAACAATATATGTAAAGAATTATACACCATCACCAAGTAAGATTTAATCCAGGTGTGATGCTGGTTCACATGTGTCCAACCAATCCATGTAATTCACCATATCAACAGGATAAAGGTGAAAAATCATGTGGTCACATCAATTAATTCAACAAAGGCATTTATTTAATAAAATACAACACACATTTACAATTAAAAAATACTTTCAGCCAAACAGAAACAGAGGTATCTTCCTCAAATTGATAATGACCATCTATAAAATGCTACAGCTAATCTAAAGTTAAGCAGTAAAAGTTTGAAAACTATTTCTCAAAGAAATAAGACATACAGGTCCGAAAGGAAGGATTTAAACTGTCCTTATTTTCTCATGGCAGAATTGTATACTTAGAAAATCCCAATGAATCTACCAAAAATGCAAAAACCCCAAACTCCTAGAACTAATGAGTAAATTCAACAAAGTCACATATACAAGATGAATGCACAAAAACCAATCACATACCTATATACTAACAATGAACATATGGAAATCTAAATTTGAAAACAATACCATTTATAATTTCTCCAAAGAAATAAACAGTAAAACTTGTATAGGCTCTGAATGCTGTAAATTACAAAATGCTCATGAAAGAAATCAAAGAAACCTAAATAAGTTGCAGGACTTATCCGTGTTAATGCATGGGAAGACTCAACAGAGTCAAGATGTCAGTTCTGTTCAAACTGAACTGTAAATTTAAAGCAATTTTTATCAATCCCAGCAAGGCTTTTGTAGACAAGGATAAGGGCATTCTCAGATTTACATAGAAAGGCACAGGTCCTAGAATAGTAAAATAATCTTGAAAAAGAAGAATAAAACAGGAGGACTCAACCTATGCAATGTTAAGGCCTAATAATGACGGCAGCGTGGTGTCAATGTAGCAGTAGAATATAGACCAATGGAATAGAAGAGAGAAGTTAGAACTGTACTCACACAAATATGCCCAACTGGTTTTTGACAAAGGTGTAAAAACGATTTAGTGAAGGATATTCTTTTCAGCACATTGTGCCAGAGCAACTAAGCATCCATAAGCACACACATGGACCCCCCCCCCATACACACACACACACACACACACACAATATAAAGAAAACAAAACAAAAGAAACTTAACCTTGCCTTAAACCTCACAACTTAAAATATAATTCCAATGGGTCCAAGACTTAAATGTGAAATGTACAGCTATGACACACTCTGAAAAAAAATGCAGTAGAAAATCCTTAGGATCTAGAACTAGATAAAGAGTCTTAGGCTTGACACCAAAAGCACAATCTATGAAAGGAATATTTGACATGATGGAGCTCATCAAAATTAGGATTAAAACAATACAAAGCAAAACTGTGCTGTTTGAAAGACCCTGATTGAAAAGATGGAAAGATATGTGATTTGCAAACATCTTCTCCCAAGCTATGGAATATATTCATATCTTGGGAAAGATATTTATAAATCACATATTTAATAAAGAATGAGTATGTAGAGTATTTATAAATAACTCACAGAAAACAAACAATCCAATTAGAAAATAGGCAAAAGACATGAAGAGACATTTTACTGAAAAGGACATAATAAAGTAAGCCCACAAAAGGATATTTAATATCATTAGCTTCTGGAGAAATTCAAATTAAAACCACTGTGAGATATCACTACACACCTATTAGAATGACTAGAATAAAAGAGTAAAAAAAAACACTAAGTGCTGTAAGCATGTGGAGAATTGCTGATGAGGATGTAAAATTATGATAGAGCCATTCCAGAAAACTTTTGGCAGTTTCTTATAAAACTGAATGTGCAGTTACGATATGACCCAGCATTTTCACTTTTGGGCATTTATCACAAAAATAAAAGTTTAAGTGCACACAGAAACCTGTAGACAAATGTTCATAGCAGCTTTATTCATAATAGCCAAAAACTGGGGAACAACCCTAATGCCCATCAATAGATAAATGGTTACGCTGTGATGTATATATAAATGGGGGTGTGCAAAAATAGATTTACAGTTTTGAGTATGCAAAGCAGAGTTTTTTTCCTGTATTACTTATTAATTATTGCATTATTTATTTGTATTATTTGCCTTATTATTGTTATGATTTCATATCCTTACTTATGATTTATCTTTTAGGTAATGATGGCTGGTAATTTAGCATACTTTTCCCCACCCTTGTATATATAATAAAATACTGCTTAGCAATTTCTAAAATGATATTGATACTCAGTAACTTAGATGAATCTTTAAATCTTTGGGGAATTATCCTGAGTGGAAAGCATCAATCCCAAAATGATATATACTTCATATAACATTCTTGCAATGACACAATAATAGAAATGTCAAAGAGATTAGTGGCTGCCGGAGGTTAGAGGCAGGAGTGGGGCGAGTTCAGTGGCTACAAAAGGGTGTCAGCCCTGGTTGTGACATTGTGCTGTATGTAGTCTTGTGCCGTGTGACTGGCGAGTAAGGGTTAAAGAGCACATAACCTCTTTCCCTGTAATTTCTGACAACTACCTGTGGCTCTATAGTAATTTCCTCAAAATAAAAAATTTAATTAAAAGTAACCTGAGGTAAATGAGGAACTCTTAAAAAGGGGCTGTATCCAATCAGTGTGAACAGTTGAACAGTGTTTGTTAGGTTGCTTTAGTTATATGTGAAAAAAAAAATCTTATTGAAGTTGTAGTGTTCTTACTTATGGCTCATTTTGTTTGGAGAACATCTCTGAAGACAAAGCATTTATTTTTCATTGTAGTCTTGGGAGATTTTAAAACAAAGGTGAGCTTCTTTGGCTCATTTGAATTATTTCCATTTTTATCATCGATGGTAGGCTGTATACATTCAGGGCTCAGTAGCATGGGACAGAGACTATCAAATTCATAAAAGCAAAATGGGACTTTATATCACCCCACCTCATTGCAATATCTTGGGGTTGGAAAGCTCGCACCGAAAGCCTTAAATGGAATGTCAGGATTAATCCGCCCTCTCTCCAGCCACCTCCCCAACATGGCTTCTGTGGACTTTGACTGATTCTGCTAGGTCAGGTGCCCATTTGGGATCCATAATTGCATGTCTAGAAGGTGGAGCAGCCTGGTCCAGGTGTCTGCAACTGTGGCTAACAGGCAGCCTTGTGTTGAACAGACCTTCTTGGTTTTCCAGAAGGAAAAGACAGGGCACCCAGGCTACCGCCTAAAAGGTAGATGCTAAGTAGAAGCAAGAATGAAAGAATGGCTGAGCCACCTGGAAGAAGATGCTGTTTGAAATTATTTGTATGTTTCAATAGATGATCCATAAAACATTGAAAACAAAAAACATGAAACTCACTCATTATTTTAACATAATCAGGACAGTCTGACAGTCTGAATTAGATTGCAGGTGAAATGACCAAATTCCAGGGTTGGCATCTTCCCTCATTCTTCTGTCTAGTTTAGGCAAATGCCCTGAGTGGCAGCTTGGGAGCCATTTTCTCATGTTCTTTGTGAAATGTGGGCAGTGATTATGATCTTCTGTATGAACTTATATAGAAATGGCACTGTGCACATTGATGCTAGCCTTCCATCCTCTGAGTTCAATCATTCTGACTACATTGTGCCAGATCCTTCAGGTTGTTCATTCTTCACTTAAAAATATCCATGTATATCCTGACAAGTTCTTATGATAGCCAAATAAGTGAGAGTCTTTCACACCTATACTTTTTCATCTTATGACTCTTTACCTGGTGGCCACAGTAATGTTACTTCTAGTTTATGAAAGGATAGGAAAAGGCTTCTAGAAGGTGACATCTGGGATTATTACGACATGTGCCTTTAGTCCAATGACAGTTAATAAGTTTCACAATATGCAGGTGACCACCTAAAAAATCAGAAGTAGATATTTTTAATTAAAATAATACATAATAATTTTTTTTTTTAATTTGAAAGAGGAGTGAGAAAATTTCCAGAAGTCTTGAAATAGAAGAAAATGTTAGGTGAGAATGCTGGCCTTGCTCACACTAAATCATCCTGGCTCACAGATTTCCTGTGACTTTGCTTGAAATAGCCCAGGACACATCATCCCTGAGCAAGTGACTTGAAGGTTTCAAGTTTTTGTTTTTGGCTTTTAAAATGATTGTTTACTGTCTGGAGAGAATTTTGTTTTGCTGCTTTATGTACCAAATAACTCACATTTTTTTTTCTTTAAAGAAAAAGAAACCATGACAAATTGAGTAAGCCTGGAGCTCAAATATAGAATCCAAAGCAGTAAACTCTCATCATAATCTACTTCAGACCTTCAACCATTCGTTAGACCTTCAAATGAACTTCCTGTGGTCTCTGGGTGAGGGAGGAAGGACAGGGGTATGTTTTCCCTTTGGTTTTATAATGAAGATATTCCGAAACTAACTGAATTTCTTTGCAAATATTTGTTGCAAAATCAAAGGACCTTACAAACCCATGTAATGTGTGTCTTCCTCGCAGTTTTGATATTTTCCCACGGGATTACTGAACATCCATGAATTAACAAAGGTACGCATCAGAGTTGCTGGATTTTCCCCGGAACTCTTTCTTTCAGCTTGTGCTGTCAAGAGACACCTTGGATTCTAAAACTTCCCACTTCTCATGGCTTTGTGGGCTTCCACTGTACAGTTTACCAGTAATATGGGAGTGAGGGGCATGCTGTCAACTGTAGGCAAAAAGTGAATGTAGAGTGCCCAAACTCCAAGGAAGACAGAGTTTCCAGAAAATACACCAACTCACTTTTATTCAATTCAAAGCTAATAAGCGGTAGCTAGAATTGCATCACTATGTGGAGAGAGATACTCCTAGAATTAGGTTAACAGTCCGTTGACACAGAGTTCATCAATGAGTTGTTCAATAGGTTGATCACAAGTGAACCCTTTAGAACAAGGTAAAGCATCAGAGAGACTCACTCTTCTTGGTCTTGAAGGGGTAAATGACCCTGCTGTCCAGAGGGCCCTGTGGCTGAGAACAGCAGGCAGCCTCTAGTACCTGAGATCTCAGTCTTACAATCTCAAGGAGCTGAATTCTTCCAATAACAGGGTTCGGGAACTTTTTTGGCTGAGAGAGCCATGAACGCCACATATTTTAAAATGTAATTCTGTGAGAGCCATACAATATGTTTAACACTAAATACAAGTAAATGTGTGCATTTTATGTAAGACCAACACTTTTAAAGTACAATAAGTCTCTGAATTCTTTTTAGCGACATTATTATGCTGTTGCTAACCAATGATGAATAAATTACTTTATACCATTAATGTGACTTCTGGTGCCACATACTTTTTTCTGATGGCTTTGTAGTCTGGTTAGTACGTGGTGAGGTTAAGCTTCATGCAGGCGTTGAGACTTCCATCCGTTAAACATGATTGTAGGTTGGTCTTAATGTTCTTTAGATGTGAGAAAGACTGCTCACATGCATATGCAGAGCCAAACATTGTCAATACAGAAATACTCACATGCTGCACTGTGTGGTATGTGACAGGAAGCGCTTTCCAAGTTTTGACAATCAGTTGGTCCACGGGTTGAAGTTTTTTCATTTCTCCCACTTGTATTTGCTCGCCAACTCTGTTTGTTGTCGTGCAAGTCTTTTCAAATCTTCATTCAGTGACTTGAATTTATTCACCCACATGTCTGAGGCCTTCAGGTCAGCAGCTTATAGCTCAAGATCTCAGACAGAGACACTGGGGATGTAACTCAGGTTGGCGCTGTCCACTGCACACTCGTGTGGATGGGTGATGAACTTAAAAAGACAAGTGCGCTCATAAAATTCTCCAAAGCGTGCTCTGAATGACTGCAGGAGATTAGATGTGAAGCCCACTAGCTGCTGGAGATCAAGATGTTGAGCAGGGTCACTTGCTGTCCATGCATCTTTAAACTCTTCCAGTTTTTCAAAGTATAGTAAATGACCTGTTTCAGTGTCGGCAATGGAGAATTTCAGCTTGTTTTCAAATGCAAACGCTGCTTGTTGAAGGGATAAGACTATTTCCAATGCCTTGCATTTTCACATTGAGCTGGTTCAGATGTTCAGTCATGTCCATGAGATAGTAGAACTTCAGGAACCACTCAGTGTTAGCTAAGCCAGAATGCTCAATGTTTTTTATTTTAAGGAAAGTCCGGATTATGCTCAGACAAGCCGTGGAATGGCTGAGCACCTTCCCTCTTGACAACCAACGCACATTGCTGTGCATAAGCAGACCAGGATAATTATTCCCAACTTAATCCAGCAGTGTTTTAAACTGGCAATCATTTAAAGCTCGGGCAACAATAAAGTTGACCACCCGAATGACCAGTGACATCACCTCACCAAGCTGCTCACCACACATCTGAGCACAAAGTGCCTCCTGATGTAGGATGCAGTGAAAACTTAGAATGGGTCTCTTTTCATGTTCACAAAGAAGCACTACAAATTCTCTTTTTTCTCCACCATGCATGGAGCACCATCGGTACACACTGAAATAAGTTTATCAATCGGTAGATTTTTTCTTTAGTGAACTCAGTGAAAGACTTGAATAAATCCTCCCCTCTTGTTGTCTCTTTCATAGGCAAAACAGCAAGACTTTTCTCACGTAGTGTGTCACAGACAGCATACCTTGCAATCACGCTGAACTGGGATAAATGGCTTACGGCTGTTGATTCATCCAAAGCGAGAGAAAAGAATAGTGCTACATTTATGTTCTTCACTTGTGTTGCCTCAATTTGATTTGCCATCATGATGGTACAATCGTTAACAGTTCTTGCCGACAGAGGCATGTCTTTTATTTGTTTGATTATCTTGTCTTTATCCGAAAATTCGTCAAAAAGTTCATTGGCAACATTAAGCATGAACGTTTTGGCATACTCCCCATCTGTGAATGGCTTCCATTTCTCACAATTGCTAAGCACCAGCAAAGCTAGCCGAATTCCAGTCACCTTGTTGGGTTCAAACACGGAGTTGCTGCTGACTAGCTTCTGCACAGTAGCTCTTGATATGCTTTCTTCCTGCCGTCACTGCTGGATATTTTGATGCAAATGTAGTATGGCATGTGTCGAAGTGCCGCTTTATATTTGACCATTTCATTGATGCAATTTTATCATTGCATATTAGACACACTGCTGAACCTGCTTTCTCCACAGAGGCGAATTCCTCTGTCCATTCCTGCTGAAAAGTACGATACTCCTCATCTTTTTTTATTTTTTTCCATCTTCTTCGTCTAAAGCGTTTCTGCAATTAGCTAGCTGACTACTTGACTAAAGGAGGGAAGTTTACTTCCTGACCTCACAACATCCCGTGTATGTTATGCATTATCTAATAAAAATTTGGTGTTGTCCCAGAGGACAGCTGTGATTGGCTCCAGCCACCGGCAACCATGAACATGAGCGGTAGGAAATGAATGGATTGTAATACATGAGAATGTTTTATATTTTTAATGTTATTATTATTTTTATTAAAGATTTGTCTGCGAGCCAGATGCAGCCATCAAAAGAGCCACATCTGGTCGCGAGCCATAGGTTCCCGACCCCAGGCCTATAACAATGAGTTTGGAAGAGCATTTTGAGTTTACATGAAATTGACACCTTGTTTTTAACCCAGTGAGATCCCAAGGAGAGAACCCAATTGAACTATAACTGTGCCCAGACTACTGACAATAAATGGGTGTTTTTGTACAAAAAACAAAAAGAATCTCATTGCTTTTAAATTGTCAGCAGTGAATTGAAAATAAGTTACATAGAAAGAAATGGGAACAACTCAAATGTGAACAAATTGTTCTAAATCCTATATAATTCAACATGATGCAGCTCTAAATAGGAATAAGATAGGTTTGTTTATCTTACAATGAAAGAGTAATACTGGTCTATAGTTAGGTTAAAAGAAAGTAACTTAAAGAATAATGTGCTTTGTGGTTTTTATATTCTTTAAAGATAGAAAGAAAGGAGGAAAGAAATCAAGGGAAGGGAAGCAGGAGAAAAGGTGAGGGAGGAAAGGACGAGGGAGGGTCGCAGGGAGGGAGGGAGGAATGTAGGTGAGGGATTAAAGAGATTGATACAGTTGACACATTTTCTTTAATTGTACTAAAACATTTTGTATGAGGCAGCATTTAACAGCTTGTTGAGTGCTCAGTACAGCACTGGTAACTATAGACACAGTGTTGCACAGCAGATCTCTAGAAATTTCTCACCACGTTTGGTTGAAATTTATACCTGTTGAATAGCAAATGTGTTTACACTGAGCCCAAAGTACTTTTGCAGTCAGAAATACATTATTTTTAATATCAGTTGCTTATTCTTAAAGTTAATACAAATTTTTAAAAAAATTGTTAGTGCAGGTTTATAAGCAATGACCCAATTGTTTTCCTATGATGTGAAGACGTCCTTCCTGCTAATTTCCAGGTAGGTTTTATTTTCTGATTTCTGCTTATTGAGGGTTAAACATAGAGCTATAGTTTAAATCCATATCACCCTATTGGCTTGCATGAATTAGAATACTCAAATGACTCATAAAGCAAACGTTTCCTAATTCCTTGTAGAGAAGAAGTGACCAAAATGATGACCTAGGGACTATTTCTATGGGAGCTGTGTCCCAGAAACTATGCTTAATTATGTTCCCTTTTATATTTTAACATATATTTATATTACTTTGATAAAACTCACTTGTTTGGAAACAGTCGAGCCACTACTTGGGGAACTATCTAGATTAGCAAATATTTACCAATGCATAATCTGGATTCCAGCCATTAATATAGGACAAAATAGTTTTGTTAATCTTTACTTTGGAATAGTGTGCTAATTGTGAATCCCTTGTATGGGTCTAGATTAGGGGTCTAGGACCAGAGAGGAATAAATATTTTAGGCTTGGTGGGTGATATGGGTGCTGCTTTAACTTCTCAACTTCACCATTGTTGCTGAGAGCAACTATAGGCAATATAGAAATAAGTGGGCATGGCTGTGTGCCAATAAAACTTTATTTACAAAAATCTTTGCAGGCCCATATGGGGCTGATTCCTAGTGTAGACCATGGACCAGACTAGGAGGGGAAGTCTGTTACTAAATAAAGAACTTATGTTACATTCAGGTAAAAATCTTTCTGAAAGGGCCTGGGCATCCGTGGCTGAGAGCTAGAGTAGATTAGCTAATATTTCTTCACTCTTCTCACTTTAATTCCTTTGGGAACTGAGGCTGGATCTCTCTATCTTGGGCTGGCTTTCAACCTTGGATAGATTTGCCAATTAACTGATTTCTGATTTCTCAGTTCATTTCCATTTAACCTGAAAGCAAGAAGACATGGATATATGTTGTAAATAGAGGTCGATATAAGAAGTAATAACATCAATGATAATACAATTTGGAAAATACTTCTCAATTGATTCTCATGATTATTACCATATTGCTCTTAACTTTATATACATTGGGAGTCCTGGGCCCGCATGTACATGGTCAGCTGCTTGAGCAGGGGAATGACAGAAGGAGAAGCAGAGAGAGCTTAGATGACTCGTGCATGTGCACACTCCATAGCAGATCATGTCACTGATACCCACCTTATGTTCCAGATACTGTCCTACTCTCCTCACTACCTGAGCAGGTAGGCTTACCTTTCTGACACAGTTCAATCGTACTTTATTCTTCTAAAGTCTTGACACATAGAGAAAAGCCTAATTCAGATTTAGCTTTTAAATGGAGCACCAATGAATGTGATGTGCTGGGAGCCTCTATGTGATAAGTAAGGTATTCTTATGGAGCTGGGGTGCCCACACTAGTAGTAAGTACTGAGGCCCTGGCCAGCTAGCTCAGTTGGTTAGAGCATCATTTTAATATGCCAAGTTTGTGGGTTCAATCCGTGGTCAGGGCACATACAAGAATCAACCAATGAATCAATAAATAAGTGGAACAACAACAAATTGATGTCTCTCTCACTCCCCCCTTTCTCTCTCTGTAAAACCAATAATAATAATAATAATAATAACAATAATAAAAGGGCTGAACCACTTATTTGTATGAAGTGATCTATAATCCAAATGTCTATTCATCATTTACCCAAGTGGGACTTTGTTGAATTCTTCATCCTGGACTTCTCTGTGGCTGCACATGGCAGGTCTGCTGCAAGCAAGCTCTCTGTCTCTGTCTCTCTCTATCCCTTTGTTCTTCTTGGTTCTACCACTCTAGCACTCAGCTAACTGTTCAGGCAAACTGCTTTCTTCATGCTTGGCAGTGGCCTGGTGGTTGTTCCCCTGCCATTTCCCATTTCCCCCACTTCTCAGCCCAGAAATACTAGAGAGACTGCCTTTTGTAAAGTGTCTTCTAATCCCTGTGCTTTTGGTGACCATGCCTTGATTCGCCCTGTGACAGCTGTTTGGGTCCCAGAGGCACCCATGCTGTGCCCACTGTAGCAGCTCATTGAACACACAGATGGCCCTCTTCCCTAGGTTTCTTCTCTGGGGTCTGCCCGATCCTGATGCCTCAAGTCCTATGGAGCTCTGGAGTAGCACTGAAGAAAAACTGATAGAATCTGAGACCCCAGGAGGAAGTTATGTTCCCAGACACACTTGATGACCTTATCATAAATATTCACACCTCATTTACCCAGAGTTCGCAGGTCCATTCACTACTTAGGCTGCAGGGGCGGGGGTGGGGGGTGGGAGGGCAATGCTATTCGCTCTGCACCGGGTCCTTTGAGCTCTCTCTTGGAGACTGTTTCCTCTTTGTTGGCACATACTTTTAAGCACCTTGGTGACTTGCCAACATGAAGGAAAAAGTGATTGGGTGGGGAGGGTGGGGCAAGAAGAACTACTTAGAGCAACCTTTCTCTTTCAGCACTCACCAGCCCAGGAATGGGTCCACTGTTCCCAGATGCCCAGTGCCACCCAGAGTCCCCTCCTTAGCCTCTATTCCCACCGATTCTTCCTCCTCAGGGTCTCTAGTCTCCCCACATTTCAGCTTCATGCCTTCAACGCCTCCCTATTACTCCTTGGATAAGGGCACACTCCCTTTAATGACTACAGAGGAGATGCCTCCCTGTTTGCCCAGAAGGGCAGTCTTCATAGATGCCAGTTGTCAAGGTCAATTTGTAAGAGTTCTGTCTTTCACGCTCAAAAGTGTCCCTTCTTGGAAGACTGAATATTTAGGCCCCTCAGTATCAAGTTTTCTATGGTATCCCTCCTGTTTATCTATCCATTCTCATCCCTTGCTGTTAAGATATTCCCCTCAACCCCTCCTCTTCACCACTTGTTTCTTCCTGCCTCCTTCCTTCTCTCTCTTTCTTTCTGATCCAGCCATATTGAAATCACTTTGTTCTTGACAAGGTTGTATTCACTGCTGTTTCCACTGCCTCCAGCATGGGACCAGGTGGTCCATAAAGAACACTGAATGAAGGAAGGAGGGAGCACATCAGATCAAGTCAGTCTCCTGATCAGAACCCTCCCAAGGTTTTTGTTCCACCTAGAATAAAACCTAACTTCCTTTGCAGTGAGTGCAAGGCCTTGGAGTGTGGTGGGGGGACATCATCCTGCCAAGCAGCCTGTGATCTTTCCCCACTGTGGGCACACAGGCCTCCAATCAGTGTCTTTGTCACCCCATTCTCCTCCATGCCTGTTCCCACCTCCTTGGGGCCTCAACACCAACTCTTCTGCCTGGAAGAAGGAGAAATACAATGTTTTGTTGTTGTTAGATCTCAGCTCAAAGATCACCTCCCCTGACTTTCTCCCCCACGCCACTCTGCTTGACTCTTCATAAGCCCTGGCCGCAGGTATTTCTTTTAATTTACTTGTTCATTTGTCTATTTTCACTCACCTTCACCAGAACCTAGAAGTCCCCTCTTTTGACCCAAAAATTCTGCTATTTACTTCTGTTGCAGCTCTTAGAAGGAGTCCTAACCCATCCAAGGGTCTTAGGTCCTCTGAGCTAACAGGAGAGTGAAGGGACAGAGGAGCACTCGTTTTCTCATGCTGCTCTCGCTTAACACGGAGTCTCAGCACTTGAGAGAAAAAGGCAAAGCTAGAGATAGGCAGACTGACAGCTGAAAAGTGGGAGTGGTAGCCCAATTTGGGGGCGAGGGAGAGACCAGAAGCCATTTAGATCAACAGCCGGGAGCACTCAGGCAACCACGGGGTTTCTGGGGTTTCTGGGATTTTGATAAAAGTTTCAGCAACATAATACATCTATTAGCATTACAGTTCAGCATGGCAATTTGAGTCATTTAAATGTTGATCAGTGGTCTCTGTTTTGGACTGAGGAGATGAGTAACTTTAGAGGTGGAAATGTCAGACAGTTAAGAACTAGGTGAATGTCACTGTGTCTCCTGGACACAGTGGTGAGCTATGGGCAACGTGTGTCACCTCATGCCTGCAAGCTGCCCTTCTTTTGCGTGTCAGCAGATTGAGGCTCATGAGCACCCTTCCCTCCTGGTCTGTCATACAGGCTTGGGAAGATTTTCTGGGAGAATGGCTTTAGAGCATTTTATACAGTGCCCAGCATCTTCACCAATGCCAGCGGTTAATTATTTACTTAATTGTGATGATTAATGCTTTTTTAAGAAGTACTCCTGCCCCAGATGGTTCACGTATAGAAAGATAGACTGTACAAAGGGTAAACTGCAGTGGTCAGAACAAGCCACTTCCCAGTGCACCTCCGAGAGACCAGCCCTTCTGCACCCAGTTTCCATGTGCATACATTACCACCAACACGTCCACCGCTTGACATGATTGATGGAAACATCCCAACCGCTGAGCTAGAATGCACTGCTCATGATTTCATAACTACTTAGCTAATGATAATGGGAATGGTACCTTAGAGTGTGGTGCAGAAATAGGTCGGCACTTAGATGCACACTTCTGTCCTTGGCCATCAGTAAATAGAACACGCTGTGAGTAAAATGTGAATAAATGACCAAGAGCATCTAGCCCCTCTCCCCAGAGACCACTCCAGAGACTTGTGAAAATAACACAGTTGTGAGTGCAGTCGTGAGGCTGCAGGGCTTGGTCAGTATCTAATATCTGAGAAACTCCTGTCTTACACAAAAATCCATGTTCTTTTTATGGCAGGTGCCCCTGACCGGGAGATATAAAAGAACATGTAACAGGCAAGGAGTCCCACCGTGCGTTTTAAAATCCGACCCAGGCAGTGGCCTGTAGGTATAGTCAGTTTCCCTGGGCCCTCTGTTTATAACAGACTGAGAACATTGTGAATGCAACCTGGCTGACAGGAGCACCATAACATCTCCCTCATGCTTGGATGGTGACTCCTTATTTTCCAAAGCCTCACTGGAAGAGGAAGTCACGCCCTGTGATCTCGTATGTTAAGTTGGAGGAAATGAATCCAGGGCAGCTTGCTCAGATTAAAGGCTTTAGGAGGAACCACAGTAAATCACTATTTGTTGATCAAAAAATGGTCAAACATCGGCAGCTTTCCTGTGACTCCATCCTGATAGTTCAGCATTTCTCTTAGATGTTGCTATAGCCAGTCCCTGGTCAAAGGAGGTGACCCCGGGTATAACCTGTTACCCCATGCGCTCCAAATGGTTGTATTAAGGACTCAATTAACATCACTATTAATTGTAATAATTAACTGTACAGGAGCCTACAGATAAAGTAATTAATTAATAACACACACACACACACACACACACACCCCAAACTTGGTAGCCAGAATAATGGGCTTTCATGCTGATGAACCTTCAGTGTGGGAAGGGGTCTGCCCTCTACTTTCCATTTTTTCTGATGGATTAAACCTGTTGCTTTTGCCAGACCTGGTTAAAACGAGCTACAGGAAATCACTGAAGGCTTTAATACCACGTGATTTCACTCTGCTGTTTCTTGGGTCTGGTCTGGATGGCAGATCATCCCAGCGTGAACTAGTCCAGTGGCCATGAGGCCAAGCCCAGGGGGGGCGGGGGGTGGGGGGGGGACAGCTGCCAGGGTCTCTGCCTCAGCTGTAGTCAGGAAGCCTGAGCTGAACGCTGTGCTCCGCCCGCCCACAGCCCTGGTGCTGTGGGTCAGCTGGCCTAGGCTGTGCACAGCCCCGCGTTTGGAGCTGTTTCGTTACCTGACACACTGCAGGATCAGGAGCTGGCGCTGAAAGCATGTCCCAGGAAGGAGCTGCTGTCTGACTCTTGCCAGTTCTGTATCATCAAACAGTGTGTGATGCAACCTGTCACCTCCCTGGGGGATGAGATAAAATGGCACACTTGAGTAGAGGACCTGAGAAATAAGGCAAGGAACTTCCTGCAGCATCTCTCCCTGCAGCCTAAACCCTCTGAGCTCTCCCCCCACCCCCATTCATTGTCTGGGTCCTCTTGCTAATTCAGGAGCAGTTTCTTCTTCAGTAGCCACCTCCCCTGCATGCAGAAGAGCGCATCTTCCCTGTGTCACTGCCTCTTCCTTATCTTCAGAGAAGGGATGTTCTTACATCAGTGATACTTAAAGGATTTGCCTTATATCTATCAGCTTTCTTGGATATTTGCGATGAGTTCTTGCTGGATTGAGTTGGATTGACTTCATTTAACAGCCAGATGGGTCTTGAAGGGAGCAGTCAGCACATATCAGCGTGCCCTGGTGGCAGCTGATTTCTCACGATCATTCTGCTGGGGGGTCAGAGGCTGCGCGGCTGGCTTTTCCTCTAGGATGGGTTTTGGAAACTGCAGATAATAGAGTGTGTTGTGAGGCACCAACGGAGCTGCTCATAACCGGAGTCCCCTGCTGTATTTGCTTATGGCATCCCTTCCTCCCCGGCGGTGTGAGCCTCCTGTGCCATGGCTTCTCTGTGTGTACATCTAGAGAGCCGTGTGGCAGCTGTATGTCTTAGGACTGGCTTCTCACCCAGTGCAGCCTGGACCCAACGTCTGGAGGCCTACCTGTCATCACACACCTGGGCTGGGACGCTGTACTTCATCCCTCTGCTCGTAGGTTTCTTCACTTCTCATTCATCTTTACTGATCATCAAATGGTATTTTTATTTTTTTTGTGATGTCCAGATCATGTGCCCAGCAGCTTGCACTTGGAATTGTGTGGTCCAGAGTAGCTGGCCCAGACCATATTCTCACCACATCTTCGCAGGTGCCTCATGCGGGATGAGATTGCTCACATTTGACTAAAAGCATTTTAACTTAAGTATTTTCTAAATTCCTAATTCCAGTCATCGAGATGGTGGATGACCAAATGTAGGCAGCTGGTCCCCAAGAATCTCGTGGACAACGTTTAAAAAATATGTAGATTCCTAAGCCCACCCAAAATATACTGAATCAGAACCTCTCAACCTGGAGCTCAGAATGTTTTTTTAATGAGTTTCCAGGGAATTCTGTTGTAGTTATCCCTCAAACCTGCTATTAGACACTGTTGGGGTCTAGCATAACCCCAAATCTTATGCTGCAACACCCACAGGGCTGTTTGGCTTTGTTTGAATGTGGAGTCTTTGTGAGTGTGAACCTTGTGATCTCTCATTTCTGCTGCTAATCCAAGTCTTGTGTGCCTGATTTAAATGAAAACTTATTTTTGGAGTTAAAATATTAAGTGTTTTCACCATTGTGAATTGCCTTCTAAGTCATTTCATTTCGCCCTGATATTTGACATCAGTTAATTTTAGTAGGTATTTCATCAAGCAGATCATTGTGAAAGACAGTTTCCAGTTAAGGAAAAAACATTCTGTGTTGTTATTTTAGCCTTTCAGGAACTGGGAAATAAAGCCAGGTATTATAAATGAACACAGGTAGATATTTCTGTAGGGTCAAAAAAAAAAAAGAGCCTGACCTGTGGTAGCGCAGTGGATAAAGCGTCGACCTGGGAACACTAAGGTCACCAGTTCAAAACCCTGCACTGGTCTGGTCAAGGCACATATGGGAGTTGATGCTTCCAGCTCCTCCCCCCTTTCTCTCTCTCTCTCTCTCTCTCTCTCTCTCTCACTCTGTGTCTCCTCTCTAAAATGAATAAAATAAAATAAAAAACTAAAATTAAAAAAAAAAAGAGAAGTCCATGAATGGGGGCAGCCCAGGTTCCAGCCACAGCCACCGTCAGGACTGGCTACAAGATTTTCAAGGCCCAGGACAAAATGAAAATTCAGGGCCCTTGGTTCAAAAATTAAGAATTTCAAGATGGCAACGTTAAACCAAATGCTGAGCCCTTCTAAACATCGGTTCCTGTGTGAGGCCAACCCTGGAATTGGTCTCAAATTTGTTGGCTCTGAGAATAAATATTTCATCTTTTCTACCTGTTTATAAGATGCCTTCAAAAGAGTATTTAAATACTAAGATGAAAAGAGTCCTGAATTATTGTTTATTTTGAAATAGATAGATTGAGTTTTAGGATTCTATCTTTATTACTATTTTCTGAACTAGTATTAAATGCTTTCCCCGTCACTGACATTGTGGGAGTTCATCTGACCACTAGGGGAGGCACCTGTTCTTTCTCACACCCCAGACGGGACCGGGAGGGAACCCTTTAAAAAACACCAGCCCCATCATACCCTGGGATTTCAATCCAAAGTTGAAGCAGAGCAGTGTCTGCTGTTGTTTAGACATTCCCGCTGTCTGAAGTTGAAGGTTTTTGTGGGTGGTCCCCCTCTGTTCCGTGTCACTATCAACAAACCTGTGGAAAGAAGAAATGACCGGAGGTGCGGGCGGGCTTCAGTGATTTCTGCCTTCCCCGGCAGTCAGTTGCATTTGTAGCACAGGCAGAATCAATTAGGGAGCTGGGCTGGAGACAGAGCTGGCCCTGCCGCCCTGCCCTGCAGGCACAGGGCACAGAGTTCCGTGGTGGCTCCACCCAAGGGGAAGCGGTGTCCCTGCCCCCTCCTAAGTAAGGCTCGGGGACTGCTGAGTTCCCACTATCGCTTTCATTTCTCTTACTTTTTAAGATTCCTCCTACCTGACAGGCTCTCTTCACTCCCTCTATACCAATTTCTTCCTTTCTTTCAGGGGTCTGGCCCTCTGCGGTCTCATTGGAAGTCTTTCTGGTTCCCTGGAAGGCAGGGTCCACCTTGTTTTCTTCCACTATCCCCACTGCTCTAGGTCCAGGGTTAGGGTCTAAGGCACAACTGATAGCATGTGCATCTCTGTCCTACAGAGCAGCATTTCGCAACTGCTGGCCTACACACGAGCCGCCATAAATTGCATGCCAGTCCACGAAAGAGTTAACCACCTGATGTATAAAGATTATAGACCCAATGACCTTAGTTGAATTTGCTTCTGTTCAGGGTGATTTCTGCCTTAGTAGTCCCCAAAACAATTCTCTTATTTTTGCCAGTTTCCAAATGTAAAGAGGTTCAAGCTAAACATTACACTAATTACACCTATTAATGAAGCATTGTCCAGAAAAAATAAATAAATAAAGCGAGAATTCCAACTACCTTCCATGGGTGCCATATTGTTTAGGTTTTTAGTAAATTCTAAAGACATGTAAATCTTTTTAGACTGTAAAATTTTAGCAAACTTTATTCACTTAATATATTATCATTTATTTTCCTTAATCACCTTTAAAAATGAAAAAGAAAATATAAAGGTTGAAAACCACTGCTGTAGAGCTGGCTGGTATTGCTGGCGGGATGGAAGCAGCTTTGAAGCTAATGTTCCCGTGGAGTGTTCTGCAAATCTGGACGGCAGGGCAGAAGGGGCTTGTCCAGAGCAGCGAGGCTTTTTCTATGGAGTGAAGCTTTCACATTTTTTTACAAAGGATTTTTAAAATACTTTCTTAATATACAAAATAATCAAGAATATGGATAAGCAAGAGGAGGAAAAATTTAAAAGTCACATTTGAGTCTTATTATCAAAAAGTTCCAACTGTAATATTTTTGCATTTATCCTGAAGACTTATATCAGATTATTTTTTATAAGTGAATTGTAAATTCTTTATGTGTCTTTTAAAATTAATGCTAAGTTGTGATAATCCTTCCAGACCCTGAAATGTTTCTTTATGGTATTTTAGATGGGTACGTAGCATTCCAACCTCCTTAATGTTGAAAATTTAATTTATTTTCAAGGGTTTTTTTGCTATTGTAAACAATGCTGTGATGAGCATCTGCACATAAATATTTGAGTATTTGCTTGATTAATTCTTTAGAATAAATTTATAGAATTGAAATTGGGTCTAACAATATTTAGCATTTGAGCACTTGTAAGGCTTTTTATATGTACTATTTTGTTCATCAATGCAACAAATATTCGTGTGGCAGGCACCATTGCTGTTAGAGGTATAATGTGAACAAGGTTGACAAACTTCTTTCTCATGATGGGGTATGAAGTTCTGGTGTGAGAGAGATAATAATTAAAGTGATTATTAGACCCCCAGGTTAGACCCCAGTGATACCAACATTCACACCTCCAGCTCTGGTCTCAACCCTGCCCAATCAAGGGGCCTGTGGGATATCAACCAGCAGTCACACGTTTTTTACATTGAAAACCAGACTTGTTGTTTTACCTTCCCAAGCTGCTCCCAGCCCCCAGTCTTCCTCATCTTCCAAATGGTTGTCCCGGACTTCCAGGATTCATGCCCAAACCTGGCATTCTTCTTTTTCTCCTTCCCTGGAAAAGCAACACCCAGCTGACAGCAGGTTCTGCCACCTCTAGCTTCAAAACAACTGGAGCTGACTGTGCTCAGTCCCTTCCCCATTTTCACTGTGGGCCAAGCCACCATCCTAGTCCCTTCACTGTGACCCACAGTCTCCTGACTGATCTCCCTGCCTCTACCCTTCTCCACCCATTGCTCCTCCTGGCATCTAGTCTGTTCTCCACTCAGGGGGCAGAGTGATGCTTTATCTTTCACAAATGAAAGGCAGACCATACCCCTTTGGTATTCAGCACCCTGCAATGGCGTAGGGTCTTAGACCAAAGCCAGTGAGGGCCTGCATTACCACTCAGCCCAATCTCTGTTACCTCCAGCCCACCCAGCCCAGCCACCCTGGCTCCATGCTGTTCCATGGGACCCACAGGACTTGCTTCCTCCTTCAGGTATTGGTGCTTGTGTTTCTTGTGCTTGGAGGGGCCATCTCAGAGAGCCATGTGACCAGCTCCCTCACTGCTCAGGGCCCTGTTCACATGCGGCCACCTCAGAGCCACCTTCCTGACCTCTCTTTAAAGCTGCAACTGTCCTCTTGCCCTCTCTGGTTAAGCACTTATCAGTTGTGTACTGTCCCCTCACGCACTGGAATGCGAACTCCATGGGGGCCTGGCTCCTTACAGGTTCTAATAAGCAGCTACTGAGCAAATCAACCCAATGTGGAAATAAAGAACTAAGTGCTGGCGATGGGATCAGAGAAGGTGAAGGGATTAGTGAAACTATATATACATAACACAGAGATATAGATAACAGGACAGCAAATCCCAGAGGGAAGGGGGGAGGGAGTTAGGGGGAGGGGACAAAGGGGGTGTAATGGGGGACAAGGGGATGGGGGTGAGAAAGTTATATAGAGTGGGACACTTGAATCTATGTTAGCAAAATAAATTAAAATTAATAAAAATTAAAAAAATAATAAGAATATAGCTGAAGGGGGCTAAGAGCACTTAGTGGGAGTGTGGGCAGCCAGGGATCCTCTCCAGGGTGTTGACAGGAAACCTGATTGAGACAAGGCCACGTCCCGCTGGCCTTGTCAGAGACAGGCTGAGGCCCCATCAGGGCAGTTCTGAGGAAGCCACTGGAATATGTTGCACAGAGGAGAGGAATGATGTGATACATGTTTTTAAAGAATCCTCTGAGTTTTCTGAGGAGGATAGCCATGTCTGGTCAGAATGGAAGCCGATGATCAAAGAGGAGTTTCTTCTGTGAGTCTGGGCACCTGAGAGTGATGCCTGGCTCCAGGGATGCTTTTGGGGGTGGGGAATAGGGAATGGGTTTGAAGGTAGGCTGCTGGTGGATTTACTGTGGACAGTGACAGAAGAGATTATGGACCCTTCAGGAGTATGGTGGTTCTAATGGTCATGTATGCAGATGCCGATGCCCTGGTGAGGTTTGACTATTCATATGTGCTGTATGAATACATACTACAGAGTCCATATACAATACAAATATACACTGTACTATACATAGAGTACACTTATGACTATGTACAGATGAATGTCAAAGATTAGCCTAGTTACCTTTTATGGACTGAGTAGGGGCTCTCCTCTTTTGTCCCAAGAGGGTTCGACATGTAGGATTTTGAATTGTTCTAAAGCATTCAAATTAGGAAGCATGCATACTTCCAGGAAGAAGAGAATCAATCAGGATAAATTATATCACCCCCAAAATTCTCTAGGGAGGAGGAAAAATGAGAGCTGGAGGTTAGCAAGTAATATGACTCTTTCTCTATGCAAATAATAAATTAAACATGGAGGAAAATGTGGAAGGAGAGGAGTATGGTAGCAAGTGAATAAAGATGAGAATGTGATTCTTTGAGTGACAGGAAGGGTCACCAAGGGACCTGGAAGAGTCCAGATATGTGAAAGGACGTTGTATTGTAAACTGTGAAGAATTACTCTAAAGCAAATCACTGCTTTGTAATATTTTTTCTGGGTACACCTAGTTATAAATCCATCCATGATGGTGGTGATTTCACTAGCAGGTAACTTTCATACCCATGGGTCACCAGGAGTAATCGCTTCCAACACTGAAGTACCTATTGCCAGGATTATAACTAAATTTGGGTTTATAAAAGCAATTTCAGACACAGGTATGATCCATTTAACAACATTTAAATTTAACCCTCCTAAGTTAGAATAAGGCTCATTTAATCTACTGAAATAGTTAAAAATAATCTCTCAATGTGTTTGAGGTGTGAGCTGCAGTACTATGAATTAGGAAGACTGCATGCATTTGCAATGAGCTGGTAATGATTTTTGAAAATCTCTACAGGTTTATAAAAAAACAACTGGGAAAAGGTCACTGCCTTGAAGTTTTGAAAAATAACTTTAGACATTTACTAAAGAGCCATATGCAGGAGGAAAAGCGAGGACCACCTGCCAGAGGCCAGGGCCCCACCTCAGATCTTGACATATCATTTTACAGGTTCTCCTTTATGCATAAATATGAGCCAAGATTCTTCCTCCGCCATCTCCTCCCCACCAAGGAGTTATTAGTGTTTGCAGGGAAGGAAGGGCCTTACATTCACAGGTAAATAAACTTCAGGAAGTTACCATGCTTGAAAATAGATTCAAAGATCCATTTTTGAAAATGAGATTTTTGAGAAAAGGAGGACTCCTATTATTTGTATGAAGAACTGAAGAAATGTGAAGTTGAAAGCCTACAATGGAGTCATAATGGTTGTTCAGGAAGAAAAATATTGAGAATGTGCTTTACTTAGCTGAGTTTTTAACTTCAGGAGTGTCACCAAGGTCTGTTGAATATAGAGCCACCAGCAAGAGGACAACTGTTTTTCTGGTGGTCTGAGCTCTCTTACAAGTTGCCTCCTTGTCATCTGTGGGTATTGGGCTGCCCTACATCCATTGTCCACTTTTGTAGGACCCTTAGTTTGAAACCCTGGCAGGGCCATATGTTGGTAAATCAAGATCTCTTGCTCTCCTTCGTAAAAGAGGTTGATGAGCCTTTCTATCCAGAACTCTGCAAAGTCAGGACAGGGAAGAGCTTTGGGAGACACGTTCACCCTAGTACAGGCCCTTACCGCACCTGACAACCTTCCCATTGATTCTGAAAGCTGTCTGACAGCGAGTTGGACCAAGTTAGTTTCTGTTGCTTGCAACCAAAAATTGCTGGCAGATGAACTTTTTAGTAAGTTAGAATACTATGCACAGTTTCACTGTACGAGTGCTGCTGTCCTTTGTGTAGCTTCTTTGAAAGAGAAGGGATCCATGCCAACTTCCTGCTTACAAGCCTTAGTGTGTGCACGAGAATGTGGCTCCTGAATAAGGTGTGACTTGGGCCTCTCATGGGCTAAAATCTAGAAGGCTGCCACTAAGGAATATAGAATATATCAGATATCTCATGTTGTGTGATTTCTAAGATCTCAGGGAAAATGAAACCATGGGTGTGTTGGCAGAGTTCACAGGCTTGAATTTCTCTGAGATTCTAAAAGTCACGCTGCTTGAGCCATGATACTGTACTAATTTGGTAGGCCTGCCTAACAGAGCGCTACAAACTGCATGGCTTGAAATCGCAGGAATTTATTTTCTCAAAATGACGGAAGCTGGAATTCTAAAAATCAAAGTGTTGCAGGGTCATGCTCCCTGAAACCTGCAGGGGAATCTGTTCTTGCCTCTTCCTAGTGGTTGGTTGTTTGCTGGCAATTGTCAGCATTCCTTGGCTTGTATCTACATCACTTCAATCTGTCTTCACCTGGTCTGAACTTGGTATCTTCTTATGAAGTGTCTAAGTCCATTCAGGCTGCTATAACAAAACATCATGTTGTTTAGAATCAGTTGCTATTCTCAGTTGACTGTCAATGCAGATTTTCATTCTTTTCTTTTTTCTATACAGTGTGTCCGTAAAGTCATGGTGCACTTTTGACCGGTCACCGGTCAAAAGTGCACCATGACTTTACGGACACACTGTATCTTTTTATTCACTGGTCACATAACAGCAACTAATGCATTCTTCCTATGAGCTACTTTTTTTATATTTTGGGGAGAAGTGCTGAAGAGCAGCATTCTGGGGCTGCCAGAGTCAGTTTCGGTACACGACTTCCCACAGAGGAAGCCCCATTTAGCTCTAGGACTCAGAGAGACATAAAGAAAGTTGCGTGCACAGAGGCTGCCCCTGGCCCACACTGCCTGACGTGTGGTCCTGCAGACACAGCTCTACATAGCACCAGTAGGGGAACTGGATCTCTGGGTCCTGAACAAAATAAGACATGGCCTGAACCCTTCTCTTTACCCACTCTGCAGTACCATCCCTCTTTGCATCAACTCCGAGTATAAGTGGCAAAAACGACCATACTCCAGGGTTTCTGCATCCTTGAAAACCAAGTGTAACCATGTCCCGGTCCCTCCTTGGATCTCTGCTTCATGCTTACTTGTGCTCTGCTCTGATACTATTTAGGCATTCCCTCCCTTGTGTGAGTTTTGGAAAGAGCATTTTTAGTTTGTCTTGGAAGTGAACTAAAAAAATCTTTCCCATGTGTAGTCCTTGGAGCCAGAGGAACAAAGTGGACAAAAACCCAATATTAAGTTTGTCACTAAAATAGTATTTATATGGCCACTGAGATTAAACAGCATTGGAGAACTTCCCAGCCAGAATAATTGGGGCTGGAGAAAGGAGAACTCACATGTCCATTTCCCCCAGACTTATTTCTGGCTGCTGTGGGGTGCCCACAATTCATCAGTGTGCACAGCTGCTGCTCTGAAGTCACAGCAGGCAGCTTTCTTATTGGGGAATGGCTCCTGCCATGAGGCTGTCTGATTTGGACTCCTTGCATCATAGTAGTCCCCTCGTATACCCCCCAGCAACATGACCCAAGTGGTTTAGAATTCCCATAATACCACTGTATACCTATCAGAATGTCCAAAAAAAAAATCTGCTAATATCAAATGCTGACAAGGATGCAGAGCAACTGGATCTCTCATAGGTTGTTGGTGGAAACGTGAAATTTGCAGCCACTCTGGAAAACAGTTTGACAATTTTTTGTAAGTTTAAACTATACTTACTGATCCAGCAGTGCAGGTTCATAAGAGTTTTTATTGTAATCACCCAAACTGGAAACAACCCAAATATCCTTCATCCAGTGAATGAATGAATAGGTGGTGGTATATCCATCCAGTGGAATTGAGACGAAAAGACCTATTGATATATGTGACAACTTGGATAGATATTAAGGTCATTATGTTGGTGGGGGAAAAACAATCTTAAAATGCTACATAGTGTATGGTTCCATATATATGACAGTCTCAAAATAAAATTATAGTGGTGGAGAATGACCAGTGGTTCCAGGGGTTGAGAGAGGGGGAGGAGAAAATATAAAGGGGTAGGTAGTATGAGAGAGTTTCTTAGGTGATAGTTCTATATCCCAGTTATGGTGGTGGCTACACCAATCTAGTCATGTGACAAAATTCCACTAAACCTCCCATTAATAAATAATGTGTGTAAAAACTGGTGAAATTCAAATAAGGTTTGTAGTTTAATTAATAGTAGTATTCCACCATCAATTTCCTACTTTTAATAATTATACTATAGTAAATATATTGTCATTGGGGGAAGCTGGATTAAGGGTATAGGTCAGTGGTTCTTAACTTTTTTTGAGGTACTGAACCCACCAGTTTCATATGTGCATTCACCGAACCCTTCTTTAGTGATAAATAAAATATGATTTTTTTTCCAAATTCAAGACATAGGTATATGTTTTTTTACTGGTGCACAAAATGAGTCGTGCATGAACATCACCTTGCTCAAAGAACAAAACCAACAAAGTGCATGAACTCACAACAAATGACGGTATTACTTTATTCTGGCCTCTGCGGCAGAGGCTTCTCCGAACCCCTGAGACAGACTCATTGAACCCCTAGGGTTCAATAGAGCCCAGGTTAAGAACCACTGGTATAGGGACTCTCTATTATTAATTTTGCAACTTCTCCTTGAGTCTTAAAAATAAAAAGGGTTGAAAATTTCTTGAATAGTAGCAATTTCTGAATTTTCTCAAATTTCAGGCTTTTTGCTCAGTGTTCTCCATCTGTAATCTCATTTGACTTTCCCAACTACCCTGTCTGATGTGTTCTGTGTTCCCCAATGTATCGGCGAGGAGGACACCAACATCATAGATAAAATAAAGAGTAAAGGGCTAGGATCCCAACACCAGTGGTCAGCCTTCATAATCTGTGCATTTAACTACTACGAGGTTCTTTCTCCATTAGCAAACTTTCTGATACAAATAGCAGTGTAGATCACGCCTGCAGGGGATCTCAGCAGTGTTGCTGAAAGATGTGGCTTCTGTCTTTGCTGCTGGTTAAAATGGGCATGGCTCTTGCAGATTTAAAAATGTCATGGCTCAAATTTCTCTTCACAATAAAATAATGAGAATGCATAAAAATAGAACGCATAATTTATTGTGGACATTTATTATCAGAGGCTCCCTTGCGACGGAAATAGATTGCTGGGAGCAAGGAGTCAAGTATTATGGGGTGGTGCAAGAAACTGTTGTCTTTGGGGCTACCGACTTGTGATCTGGGCTCTGATACTTCCCAGTGACTTCAGGCAATTTACTTTTTGGTCTGTTTTCTTACCAATAAAACAAGGACTTTTGTCCCATAATTGAGAAATTGGAAGGGTATTATGGACTGAATTGTGTCCCCCAACCCAAATCAGTATGTTGAAGCCTTGATTCCCATCTGCAAACCAATCAGAGTGGCCTTTGGAAACACAAACCCTGATAACACATTGATCTTTGGACTCCCAACCTCCACAACCGTAAGAAAATACATTTTTGTTCAAGAGTGTGGTATTTTGTTACGGCAGCCTCACACATGTGTTTCTTTTTTACCCTACCAAGCAGCTCTCCAACTCTTAGCTGTCCCTCAAGCTTAATTCTGGGCCTGTCTACGTATAGATAGTGTTAGACCCCATAAGTTTCAAGGCTCAGTCCCATCAGACTGCCCTCCCATCACCCGTAGACACCAGTGTCATGTCCGAGGTATCACCTGTGATTCTGACAGACTGGATATATACATTGCAGGTTCCCATGATCCCCTCCTCAGGTTTCATTGATTTGCTAGAGTGAATTACAGAACTCAGAGAAACAGTTCTCTGGGTTCGCTACCCTCTCAGCTCCTTCATGTATTCACCGACCTGGACTCTCTCCAAACCCTGACCATCTGTGTTTTTATGAAGGACTCATGATGAAGGCAGCATTGATTAAATCATTGACCATTGGTGACTGAGCTCAATCACCAGGGATTCTTCCTTCCCAGGAGGTCTTGGGAGGGAATGGGTGCTGAAAGTTTCAACCTTCTAATTTTAGCTGGTTCCCCTGGCAACCATCCCACATCCTTTTGAGCTTTCCAAAACTCACCTCATTAACATAAACTCAGGTGTGGTGGAAAGCAGCTTTTAATATAAATAACAAAAACGCACTCCTTTCACTTGGTAGCTCTATTATCACCTAGGACAGTGGTTCTTAACCTGGGTTCTGTTGAACCCTAGGGGTTCGATGAGTCGGTCTCAGGGGTTCAGAGAAGCCTCTGCCATGGAGATCAGAATAAAGTAATACCGTAATTTGTTGTGAGTTCATGCACTTTGTTGGTTTTGTTCTTTGAGCAAGGTGATGTTCATGCACGGCTCATTTTGTGCACCAGTAAGAAAACATATACCTATGTCTTGAATTTGGAAAAAAAAATCATTTTATTTAACACTAAAGAAGGGTCGGTGAATGCGCATATGAAACTGGTGGGTTCGGTACCTCAAAAAAGGTTAAGAACCACTGACCTAGGACATCCCAAGGGCTAGGGAGATCTGTGCCAGAAATGAGGATGGATGAAGACTAAATTTATTTTTCTTGTCATAAATCACAATATCCCACAACCCTAGCAAACAGATATAGATGGTAAGATAGGATCGAAAATATGGAAAAAGTATTACGTACTTCATGCATATGAAGGGACTAGAGATCTAAAAATATTTTAAAAAGTACTAATCACTGCTTGCATATGAAGTGGCTAGAGTGACAATGGAAATCTAGCATCTAGTCATGTTCCTTAGAAAGAACAAGTGCTTCCCTTTTTGTATTGGCCAAGCCAGTGTTTCTGAAATATATTTGAGGAAACAATATTTCCATGACAAGATGTTAATAGCTGTCCTGGTGGGGGGCAGGGAGGAGGAAAAATGACAGATTAAACAAACATAAATAAGGTTTTTTGCTGAAGGACTTCTCAGAGCCGTCTGGGATACTCACATGCATTGTGACTCTCTAAAAGAGTTAGATGATTCACATTCATTTTGCAGCATTTCCAAACTCTTTCCAAGAAAACCATTTAATTAAATAAGTTTAACAGGTAGCAGTGTGTGTGTTAGACTTGAACACAGGTTTGTTTGCACGCTGCCGCATTTGAGAGACTAGATATTACTCCATATGACTTGTATATCCCAGAATTTTCCAAGGCTCACATTTTGGATTTTATTTGCAAACACCAATTCTCTAATGCCTAGCTTTCATAGTTTCTCCACCAAAAAGTAGTATTGCCCTCTTTGCAAGTACCTGGTCAGGCTGCACATCCCAGGCTCATCCTGGGACCCAGGGAAGAATGTGTAGGTGAGGGTTGTGTCTGGGGTCCCAGCTGGGCAGCTAAGCCAAGTCTCCTGCAACAAAGTCATGGCAGGGCCTGAGCAAAGTGTGGACGCAGCCTTGCTGGGTTGAACTACATGCTAAAACTGCGCCCTAGCCGTGGTGTTGCGTGAATAGGGATTGCAGAGTTGAGCTGGGATTTTGGTTTACGTGACATTTCTAATCACTGACCATTTCTCAGATTGTATTTCCGCTTCAGGAAGTTACTTGAAAGATTTTGCTGAGCACCTTTTAAATGACTCTAACTTCTCTACATGTCTTTTATGCCCTACTTCAAGGACTCAGGCCTGCAGTGACTTCCCTCACAGAGATCATCCCTTCGCCAGTTGGTCTTTTGTCTTTGTCCTCAAGGTCTTCAGGATGTCACTTAGACTCTAGTCATTCAACAGTGTAGTAATTTTTCTTCTAAAATGCTGACCAGAAGGGGCCATTTTGCTAATTTAGTATGTCTGCTCTTTGGCTCAAATGAGAAGTTTCCATAAAACTAGGAGCGTGGGATGGTGAGGCCTGGGGCACAGGGGTGTTCAGTCTCTCCTAACTCGGTATTGGAAAGGGGGCGGAGCACACAGAAGAGTCTCTGAAGAAGGGAGTGGTTAGAATGACACGGCCCTGCCCCCTGAAGGCAGTATTTCATTTGCATGCTCCCTTGAAAGTGACATTCAGATTTTGGAAGGATGGAGAGGAAGAAGATTAGGGGGGAAAAAAGAAAGGAAATTTGAAGCCTATCACAGACTTCCATATTTAAATCATCTGGCATTTTCTTTCTTAAGTGAATCCAAAAAGACCTACCTTAAAAGAATGAGGTTTAAAGAAACAGCTGCTGCCCTCATTGTCTCATCCCAGGCCTGACCTTCCCTTTCTGCTCCTCTCAGGGCTCCAGAGGGAGTGAGTGGGACTCAGAACTGGGTAACTGTGTCACAGAGAAGGGGTTTTCCATAAAGCATCTCCTGGTAGGAGAGAATTTCTTCTCTGGTGGCCAGATATTTCTTGTTCAGGGTACCTGTGATCTAGGCTGCAAAGGCATTTACCAACAGATTTATTCCGGAAACTGTTTCCTGGATTCTTTGTGTATTGCTGTCACATTCATCCTTGTTCTGGTGACTCGTAATCATAGCCCGCCTGGAATCAGAAGTAGCCTGAAGACACTGAGCAACAAAGGAAAACACGAAATAGACTTTCTGAAGGTCAAGCTGGGGGATGGGGATGGGCTTAGGGAGGATCTGAACCTCAAGCAAAGGACTTGCTCCAGCTTCTGCCTTTATTAGATTTATAAGGAACATTATACAGATGTCAATGATTAACATATTTTGTTATTTTTCTCTGCATGATGAGACTAATGATTTTCTCTCTAAAGTTATTTTCGTATCGGAGGTGAATAGAGATGTTAGTTAATTAAACCTACTGCCTAGCATAAGGTGACCAGACGTCCCGCTTTTGGCGGGACAGTCCCAGTTTTTAACAATTTGTCCTGCGGAGTTTTAAAAAAGTCCCGATTTTTGGAAAGAATGCACAAAAAGCTAGGGAACAGCAGGAAAACAGGAAGGGAATATATGGTTTTTGGTGGGGAGACCCTGCCTCGACCTGGAAGCGCCCGCACTGCTGCAAGAGCTGGCTGCCCCATGAGGGGCCTCAAAACAAAGAACTTCGGGCGGGATGTACCTGCTGGGGCGGCAGCTGTCAAGTCCCCTAACTACCCATAGGCCCAAGTCCTGGACGCCGGCGTGTGGCTCCGGGCTCCACGAGGCGCAAGCCGCTAGGTCTCCCGTGGGCGGCGGGTTTGGATGTGGGGAGCACCGGCGGCGCTCATGCATCTCCAGCATCGGTTTCGGGACCATGTAACCTGATCCCTCTGACTCACTCAAAATTTCCCATATAGTAATATTTCCAAAAATGATCTTTTTAATGAGGTATCATTATTTAAAAATATATATTGTTAAGGAAAAGGTTAAATCTTGGGCATCAGCAAAAATCACAAAAGAGAACAAATGCTTAGAAATATTTCATCATTTTGAAACAAACCATGTTCCATACAATAATGCACTAAAAATTGTGGAATATGCACTGTCTTTGCCAGGAACTAATGCTGTGACTGAATGCGTTTTTTCTACCGTAAATAAAGTGTGGACATCAGAAAAATCACAATTAAGTGTTGAGACTTTGAAAGCCATTTTATGTGTGAAATATAATTTAACAAATTCTTGTGAAAAATTTCATGACCTTTTAAACGACAGCAATCTAAAAAAATTCACTCAAATGAGAAATATGCCAAAGAATAAAATAATACTATACATAATTTTTAATGTATTATATTTGTAAATTGTACTTATGTTAAAATTTAAAAATATATATTACAATACTATTTTTGCATTCTATGAAAATTTTCTTTCCTCCATATAGACCAAAATTTTAATCAAGAACCCTACCCCCCCCCCCCCCCCCCCCGTCAGTGGTGTCCCGCTTTACCAATTTTAAAATCTGGTCACCTTAGCCCGGCAGCTAAGAAGCAGATGACCTCCAGGGGCACTGGGAAGGTTCCCTAACGATTGGGAAAGATAGCCAGCTGTGGGAAGGAAAAGGCCAGCTAATTAGTGTGAGGATGCCCAGTGGCTCATCTCCAAACGAGAACCTGGTTTCTGAGAGAGCTGAAATGGCTGGGACCAAAGCCTCAGATGGGACTGGGCAGGAATGCCTGTCTTCTTCAGACTAGGTCTGTGTGCTGCTGAGGGGCCCCTGAGTCCCCTGGGTCTGGGGTCACAGAGAGTAGGTTCCATGAAGCACTGGGAATACCGTCTGACGACATGGCAGGAGTGAAGAAGGGGAAACCCCTCCTGGACAATTCCTGTGTTGTCTGCACAGGAACCTTCACAGGTGAGGCAGAAAGGAGACATTACGATACCGTCCGCACACAGGAAGGGGATCAAAGTAGCAGAACTTAGCACAGTTGCTATTTAGTTGATTTGTGACTTTGAGCCGTAACACCTCAGTGATATGCATTCTCTTTATTAATTTGCACATTTGTAAAGGAGGCATTTTCCTTTAGCAAAGCATGTTGGGTATTTAAAAGGTTTATCTTTATTTTTACAATGACAGGTAATTAAATTTTTTCCTTTATTCGTGTGTCATAAAATTCCTTCTTGGAGAAATTTCTTCTGCTGTTTTGTTAAGCTTGCCAGTGATTGGATCTTAATTTTCCTGGACAGGGAGCATGCATGTTGTCTTAAAGCTCTCTGTTGATTTCATGTCCTATGACTAAAAATCCATCTGTTAATTTCCTGTGGATTATTGCTGTTTTGTTGTATAGCATGTGAATGGCACTAGGCTTTGTCACTCTGTTTTGTAAGCTCCATGGTCACCTGACTCCTGATCTGAAAGTCCTTGAGAAGGGCTTCCTGTCCCATGTTCTAAACCCCTCCGCCTATCATCCCATGGTATCTCTGAGTCTTTGTGGTCCTTAAGCAATCATTCTAGCTAATAGTGTTGTTGAACACAAGCCCTCAATGTGGCCTAGAAGTTCCTGCCGTGTCTGACTTCTTTCTGGCTCTCCAGTCCATGGCACATCATGCTCCTCTTCCCTCGCTGGGCTATGATCTCAGTGACCTTGTTAAAGTCATTTATGTGTGCTCTGCTTTCTCTTGCCACAAGGCCTTGGAACATGCTATTTCTCTAAAGTTATGCCCCAGCCCTGTCCATTGCCTACTCAATGCCTGGGCCCTCTCTCTGTACTACCAAAGGACCATGAGCCTGTCCTCGATGGCACTTGCTACTCTTGCACCTATCTGTGTACTTACTGTGGTCTGTCTGCCCCCACTGGTGTATGAACTCTGGGGGCAGAGACCAGATCTGCTTTTGCTCCATTGATTTAGTACAGTCTGTGACATTTGATTGATTCTTAATATCTAGTGACTTAATGAGTGAATGCAAGACAGAAGTCTGAGGATATTGTGATAAATTTGCACTGTGAATGGGAAAGTACAGGAGAGACAATGGTAGTGAAGAAGGGAGGTTAAAACAGTCAGTCTTAGTTCATAAAGCACAGGTGAGGGGCTGGATCGAATGGTTGCCCTTGGAGGCCCTTCCCCTCTGGAGTGATGGAATTTGAATTCTCGTCAGAGTCCTGGCCTAGCACAGAGGCTGCCGTAGGAAGCTCCTGCCTCTTTTATCAGTCTTCTAGCTCCAGCTTTTCTTTCTCTCGCCATGCACAGTTCCTCTTGGAGTACATTCCTGACTTGGGTCTAGCAAGTACTGCTTCACCTTATTTCCTTGTCACTTTGCCCATCACACCATTCAAATATGGTTCTCACCGGTTTTATGCCCTTCATGAGCTCCTAGACTGCTCTTCACTCCTCCTCCCCTTGCATTGCCCCTGAATGTTCTTTCTCCCATTCCTCCTTCCCTCCCGTTGCCCAGGTGTGCACGCAAGCGAGACATAGACTGTAGAGTGTGAGTAGGTAAGGGTGGGGGGTTTACTGGGCTCTTGGCAAGTGGCAGAAAATGATCAAGATGAGCCTGGAACATGGTGTCTGTTGAGACAGCAGGAAGTAAGTGACTACTGGACAGGGACTTGGGTACAAACCTGAAGAGAAGAGGCTCTGACTGGCCTAAAATTAGTAACAGATTAAAACACAAAGTATATGCGACAGTCCATGCTGACACTGAAAATATGAAGCAGGAAAAATTATAAATTCATAATGATTTAAAATAAGAGGAAGGGAGCCCTCATTAGTTACCTTCAGTCCAATCTTTATCTTTAAGACCAGTAAACAAACAATGAGTAGCAAGCTTTTATCCAACTTTCCTCTACAGGTGGTTTCTCAGATAACAAAATAGTATAAGAAGAGAAGCTTCTACTTTTAGAGAATTTTGATTTGAATGCTTTAATAAGCTTAGTAGAACACTGCTATTGGTGCCCTATTAATAAGACCTAACCTTTAATGAGTTCTTACTATATGCTGGACTATGTCTGAATTATTTTATTAATTTGTCACAGTAACTTTGCATGGTATAAATAAATTATTGACCCAATAATTTCCCTTCTATCAAGTTGTTATGTTGATATTAATATACATATGCACTACAACACTCCAATATGTGTACAAAGATGTTTAGTATAGTAATGTTTGAAAAAAATAAGTCACTGAAAACCTAAATGTTCCTCTGTGGGAGACAAGTTAAATAAATGTTGATACATGCCCCTCAAAAATCACAGTAGCCCCATAGTGTATTTGTTTATTTACAGACTTGAATGAGAATGGAAGAATTTTAGACAGCTCAGATTAATACTCAAATGTAATTAATTTGGCAATATATAGAGATGATTGAAATCAATACATCTTAATTAAATAACCATTTTATAAATTATATGAATCTTCCAAGTAATCACACTGAAAAAGTTCTAGCTTTATTGTGTCATGGTTCACACCCCTTTGCCAACCTGTCCCAGAAATGAAGGTGGCCACCCATAGATGGGCGGGCATGGAGTGGATCAGGGTATACCCGTCAGCATACCCTGCCGACACACTCGACTCCGGTGTGTCCTCAACACCCAGCACCTTCCACACTGGGCTGGAGCTTCGTGTTTGGTGTGAAGGACTGCCACCCTGACTGTGACGGGAGGGCTGCATGCAGATGAGCCCCGCACCCCAGTCTTCCTGGAAGCTCACTGCAAATACACATCTCTCCCAACTTGAGGCTTCCACGAAGTATAGCACCTCATTTGGAATGAGCTGAAACTGTGACTTCTAGCTGCTCTCACACACTACAGCTGATGAAAACATTCTCCTTCCAAGAAACAGAGTTGAATCAAGTCAGGGTTTTCATAAAGTTTGTAAAAGATGAACTTGGACCTTGGGAATTGTCAGAAACGTGAAGGGTGAGGCCTGCTATTCGCACACTTGCTCTTGTACCCAGCCAGCATTTGGGCTGTGACTTCCCTTGGTCTCTCAGAAGTTCACAGAGCTGGCTCCCTCAAACACCGGACAGGGAGGATGATGGAATAACACAGAATAACAGTGAGTTCCACCCAGCAACCCTGTCCGCGGTGGACAACTGTGGGGGAGGTGCTTGTTCCACTGTAGATACTTCCCTATTGTGGAGGACCACCGATCCCTAACTCATCACCATCTCACATGGCATAATTAGTGTTCTTGTCACAGAAATGAGCTTGTGGCTAATCTGACTGCCTGTATGAAATAACACTCATTGTTCACATCCAGGTGATCTACCTTGTCTCCATTTTGGCGTTGGCATGAAACAGCTGCCACCTTTAGATGTTTCAGTTCGTTACAGATGACATTAAGAGGAGACGGGGACTGGCTCAGACGAGGTTCTAACAGAGTCTGTACATTCTCCCCTAAATTGCAAACATCTGGGCCTGCCTCTTTAATACCAACATTCTTGGGCCATCCTGATTTCATGCTTGAGAAACACCATGTCTGCTCTGCCCACTGGGATCAAATGAGAGTCTGCTTCTCTAGAGCCTGGGCTTTGAGGTAGCAATGTCACAAGATGGGCACCTTCCCTGTAAAGTGTATTATCTGGGCATTGCCCTACGTCACTGTTGTATGTGCCCAAAAGGTGTAAAATTCAGCCAGGGGGCTGCTGAGGCTAAACGGGAGCCTGGGATAGACATCCTGGCTTCAGGCTGGGGCGGTGTTGCCAGGAGGAATTGTATCAGGAGAAAGAGTCCATATTTATATTTAATCAGCTGGTGGACTAGTGCCCCAGTCAGGTCAAAGGCAGGTATGGGCGCCCTCTGGGTCTCTGACAGAGGGGTTCTGCGGTTTGGGTTTGGTGCTCAGTGGCCATGGGAGTGATCCCAGAGGGTTTTGAAGGTTTTTTTGGAAATTTCAGTGAGGACTTTGACATCAGAATGAGATGGACATGGTTATTGGCCACTGACTTAACTGACGTCAGCAATATCCCTACTTCAGGAGAAGCCAAGTGGTAGCATACGTGTGCTGACAGCGGAACACTGGAGAGCCTCGAAGGGCACCCTTACCGGAAGCTCCTTTATGTTAGTGGCCACTTGGCAGCGGGGCAAAGGAACTGAATAAAGTCAAGCACGGGTGATAAACTCGTGCCCTGATCAGCACCAGAACAGGAACGGCAAACTTTTCATAGCTCCCGTGCTCACACACGTGCTCTTGTCCCATTGGACTTTATTTACAAATCACCAACCCATAGTTAAAATTATTGAAAATTCCAAGACGGTGACAGCAAAACACTAACCCAAGTGCAGGGACCTTCTAGGCAGGGGCCCTTTGCAAGTCCCTGAGTGGGATGGTGGCTTTGCCGATGTCCCGACAGGCTCTGTGCCCCCCAATGCCGACTTTATCAGCAACCTTGAGAGCTGGGACCCGGGTGTTGGGAGGGCTCTGCTCCTTAGGGGTTCACGCAGGGGGCTCAGCACTTTGAAACCCACCCTCCTCCTACTTCTTCTGCCACCTTGGGAGAATATTTCGCTATTCTTAGTCTCTATCTGCTTATATGCAAAATAGGAACATTAAAGTACCTTTCTTTGAAGGATGTTAGGACCTGTGAGGTGAGGCAGCAAAAGCCCACAGCACCGGCAAGCAGCAGGCATTCGCCAGCCGTGGCTGCGATTGCTGGGCTTGGAGGAGGCAGTTTCTGAAAACCTTCCCAAGGCCGAGGTGTTGCAGCGGCCATCGTCCACACCTAATGGATGATGGTCACTTTAGGTCTGCTGAACGGCAGTGACTTGATGGGCATGACTGGTGGGGGCGGCTGTTAGCCTCCACCTCAAATATCCCCAGCAGACCACTGGTCCTCAAAAGCTCTGTGGGTGGGGTTTGGTCTGATGTCCACTTTCATGTTAATCCCCTGCTTTTTAATTGGGAGGACTCAAGACTCAAGCATTCATTATAATCACATAGACAGGAAAAACCATGCTTGCTATTATCACAGAAAGAGTTGTCACTGTTGCTTCAACTGAATCAAATGCTGGTGGAGGGGAGGTTATTTCAGCAGGACCCCCGCTGGCCTGGGCGCTGTGCGTGTTTCACAGAGATAAGCGGCCTGGCCGTGCCCGCTGGCACCCAGGCATGCGGAGCGTGGCGCTCGTGCGGGCTTTCCTCCCCAGGCGTTAAGCTGCCTTAATTGCTTTGGAAGCGAGTCCTTCTCCCGGGGAGCAGCATATGCTGCACGAGTGCCTGAAGCAAAGATAAAAAGCCACCGTTCTCCTCCTTTATTGAAGTTTAATAATAAAGTGGAACTGTCACCACTTCCAATAAACTGTTTATTTAATTTAGAAAAAGAATGAGAACTGGCCACCTTATGGCACACAATTGTTGAGGAACGTCTCCCTGGCTCAGGCAGTCTCAGACCTTCTGTTCTCCGGACCCTGGCTCTGGAAGACACACAGGTCCTGGTGTCAGCGAAATCAACCACGTGCCTTCTCCATCCCATGAAACCCGGACCTCAAAGGGCACAAGTCAGTCAAGGTGTATTCGACTATAAAGTTGCAAGGAAGACGGCATAGAAGAGGTGTTGAAGGATTTTTTTTTTATCAAATATTTTATTGACAGTGACATTAAAAGTCTCACATTTTTCTGCCACTAGGGCAGTGGTTCTTAACCTGGGTTCTATCGAACCCTAGGGGTTCGATGAGTCAGTCTCAGGGGTTCGGAGAAGCCTCTGCCACGGAGGCCAGAATAAAGTAATACCGTAATTTGTTGTGAGTTCATGCACTTTGTTGGTTTTGTTCTTTGAGCAAGGTGTTGTTCATGCACGGCTCATTTTGTGCACCAGTAAGAAAACATATACCTATGTCTTGCATTTGGAAAAAAAATCATATTTTATTTATCACTAAAGAAGGGTTCGGTGAATGTGCATATGAAACTGGTGGGTTCGGTACCTCAAAAAAGGTTAAGAGCCACTGGGTCCTATCAGATGACTTCTCTTTTCCTGTGGTATCAGTGAGAGCTTAGCCCAGTCCCTCTTGCATTTAGAGGGAAGTGAAGGCTCAGATGAACCAGGCTAACAGAGAGGGTGAGTTGCATATCTGGCATTGGAATTCAGGTCACCACCTCCCACCTGCTGCTCTGAGGCACCACTGCTCTAGCCCCCCACTCCACCCCAACCCCTTGCAGGGGCCTTTCCATCCCCGTTTCACAGGGGGCAAAACTGAGGCTTCAGAGCCAAAGCTGCTTGCCTCAGGCTGTCACAGTTGGTAAATGGTCTAACTAGAACCAGAACTCCGTCTCCTGAATCCTAGTTCAGTTGTTTTGTTTTCCAGAGTGCATGGGGTCTGCAGACCAGTTGCTTACATGCAAGGATTATAGTGCGACTGCATTAAATACCAGTTGGGGTCTTGGAGCAGCCGCAGCGGGAGAGAGAAAAGGACCTGTGCACTGAGGAGGAGGCTGCGAAGCAGTCCGCGGCTTCTTCCCTCCCCTCAGGCTCTGCCGCGGAGGCGCGCGGTTAGGACTCACCCCCCAGAGAATCCCTCCGCCGCCGCCGTGGCACAAGGGCACCTGCAGGCGCTGGGTATGGAGTGCTTGCTCTGTGTCACAGGCACTCACACAATGCGTGAAAACCCAAAAACCGTGAAGTGCAGGGACAGCGGTTAAGAAGGGGAGGGGGTCCCGGGTGTAGGAAAGATGAAGAAGATCACACTCATGCAGGGGGAGCTTCCGGAGGTATTGTCTCAGTCAGGCTCATTGTGATGGTCATGGTCATCAAAGTCCATAACCAGCTAAATCTGGTCAGGCAAAGAAGCAACATTCTTTGGCTCACGTGCCTGACAGGCTAAGCATGGCTGGATCTAAGGGCTCAAGCCATGCTCTCATGGTTCTATCCTGCCCTCTCTCTTGTGCACTTTTTTCTGCATGGCTGTGACCTTTGTTCATGGGAGCTCTTCCTGTGCAGAGGCGAGTTGGCTGCTGGCAGCCCCAGGCTTCCTCCCCGGTGTCTCAGTCATCTCAGTGGAGAGTCTTCTTCCCCACATGTCAGTAGAAGCTCTTGGATTGTGTCCGTGCCTGTGTCCACCAATTCCTAATGAGACGGAAGTCACAGGTTGGTCAGGCCTGATGAATGGGCCCACGCCTTGATCATGGAAAGAGGGAGAGAGATGTTAGCCTTACCTAAATCGTATAAATTATGGGCTGCGGGTGAGAAGGGAAATCAAAAGAAGGGGACTGGATGCTGGACAAGCAAAAATCACACATGTCCATTGAGTACCAGCCTCGGAGGTCCCTCACATGGACCACTGGTCAATCACTGGCTTGGTGAGGAGGAGGGCTGAGTCTCCAGGTCAGCACTGTCCAATAGCACTTCCTACAATGATGGAGGCGCTCCGTCTTCACCGTCCAGTAGAGCAGTCACTTGTTGTCTGGGGCTGTAGAGCACTTGAAATGTGCTAGTGTGCATGAGGAACTGAGTTTTTAATTTTAGGTCGTTTTAATTAAATTTATTGTAAATAGCTACCTGTATGTAGCTCATGGCTACGACAGTGGACAGAGCAGTTGTTAGTGGACGCTGATCACAGGAGACGCTTTCCTGGACGGCGAGGCCCGACCTTGTGTGAGAGGAGAGTTGGGCTGAGGGCACAGTGCACCTGGCAGACCTGGAGGGAGAAGCTGATTCGGTTCAGGTTATGGCGGAGGAGCAGATGGAGTTTGTATGAGAGGGGAGGGGAGAGAAAGAAACAGAGTTCTTTATCTGTGATATCATTTGGAAACCCTTAACCTGAGGAAATATTTTTTCCATCTAATATATGGACCAGATTTGTACCAGGAAAAAACAAAATCACAACTGACCTCATTATAAAAGTGAATTCCATGACATGTTACATTTTACCCTTAAGTTTCCAGCAATAAAAGCAACCATCGCCTGAAGCTTTTTTGACACATGACACGCAGCTACACATGGATTCAGAGAAAGATTAAATGGAGTTGCTGTCTTATTAAAAAAAAATACTGTGTAAAATTGAGTGACTGGGCACAATTAAATACAGTTGACAGAAATGACATCAGATGAATAGAATGAACTTGTCAAGGCAGGGTCGGTCACTGCCCTGCGAACCTGGGGTTGGTTAACGGCCAGCCTCTCTGTAAGCTGTGTGATTGGCCTGCGTGGGGCAACACTTGCCAGGCCTAAGACCTCTCGGTTGTCCCCTCACCCCCACCCACGAATCAGTTTCCCAGGGAGGCTGCACTTGGTGAAGGTAGGCTGGTCTGTCCTGATCCCCTCCAGCTCACCTACAGCCGGGACACTTGGGCTTCCTTAGAGTCACTAACTGCCCGGATGTGTTCACAGAGTGCTCATGGGGGACCCGCCATGTGCTTAGTCTCCTGCTGGGCCTTGAACATGAGGCAGGAAGACCAGAGAAGCACAGTGCTCTGTTCCTGGCAGTGTGGTTTTTCCAATTCCCTGGCCTTTAGCATACCTCTGCCTCCTCGCTCAAGCACTTGATAATTTCCTGTAGACTAAGCCCGAGCCCAGGCACAGAGATTAAGAAGAAACATTCTGGAGCCAGACTAGCCAGGTATATGTCAAGCTCATGGCCAGTAACTGGCATACAAGATACAGAGGAAAGAAGGAGGGCATTAGAGTGGGTGAAGCTGACCTGGGGAGGAACCTGGGCCGGGCAGCTAGGGGGTATATGACTTTGGGCACAGTGTTGAGCCTCAGTCTCCCCATTTGAAAGGTGGGCAGTGGAACCTCACAGGACTGTCTGAGGACTCAGATACCTGCTCCATGCTAAGAAGCTGTCCTGGGGACTCAGTTACCTGGTACATGCTAAGAAGCTAGCATGGAGGAGGCTTGGGCAGCTGGGGCTGCTCTAGTGAACATGGGCATGTGGTTGCTGAGGGCAGGCTGGGCCAAGGAAGTGTCCATGGGTAATATGAATATCACCATGGTGAATGGCCAGCTTTACATTCAACCTTGATTCTTGTTGGGCATGGTTTCATTTAAGCTGAATCACCGTGAGGAGCCCACTCAAACTCAAGCCCGGTTTGCTGGCAAGCTGCCACCTGTCCCCATGAGCAGAAGCCTCTGGTACTTCCTGAGGGGGCCCAGGCAGAAAAGCTTCACAGAACCGTTAGCCATGGTGTCTTTGACCTGTTCTGATTCTACGATCAGTTTCACGGTTCTATTGCAGATGTCACCATCTGAATACTGATGCTGTGTTTGGGTCATTGCTTGGTACCTGGGCATAGTAAGAGAAAAACAGTCCTAGGCAGAAAATCACCAGCAAACATGTTCCGTGAGCCCACCCTTCCTGCCCCTCTCCCTCCTGGTGACCTCTCCCCCCAGTTTCCCCACGAGTAAGGTGTGGGTGCCCTTGGGAAGAAAACGTTCGCTTTAATAGGAACTAAATGGTTGCAGACAGAATGGGTCAGTTGGGAAATAATGCCAAGCAACTGTGTCACTGCGGACATGGGCTTTGGGTCAGTGGACATAACACACACTCACATGTCCCTGGGCATGTACCTGGACTCACTCTTGCTTGTTTGTTGAGAGAAGACATATGGTGGGGCTCCAGTAAGTTCCTTTTGTTCCCTTTACTCTTCAGCTGATGCTGGGCTTCTGCGGAATAAACACAGCTGGAAGGTCCGAGGGATGGCTTCCCAGCACGCTCGTTCCCATTCTGCCTATTCCTTGAAGCGCTTCTGATTCCTAGCCTGTGTCTCCCTGGCCATAACCACACTTCTCATGCAATCAAATCTTTATCCTTGCTTTTTGGAGATGGTAACTGAGCACCTTCTGTTTATCAGAGAGTCGTGGGAGACCGAGTCAGCAACCAGATGTACGCTTAGGAACCTCACAGTCTTGTGTAGGGACAGAATGTAACCAGGCAGTGACATACCTGGTGTGCTGTGTGCAGGGGTGTGGCATCGGATCCCAAGGTAACATTCTAAGCCAATCTCAAAGGTGGCTGGTCTGGGAAAGTGTCTCAGGTAGGGAAGGGTTCAAACTGAGGTCCCAAAAGTGGGTGGGGAGCCTGGCAGGAGAGATGGGAAATGAATGGGGAGTGGGTTCCCAGGGGTGATGAGCATACACAGAGTCCAAAAAGTGACCAGGAATGGGAAAAATGGAGGGGAGAGGAAGAGAGAGTCATGGGAGATAAAACTGGAGAGGAAAGCAGGAGTTTTAGACGAATTCAGAGCTTTTCACTAGAATTCAACAATATTTTTCTCTAAAATTGAATCAAAGCTAAAAAAAATGGATATGGTAGATAAATTTTGCATGAAGTAAGTCATATTTTTAATTTCACAGAAAAAAATTGACCATTTGGGTCTGAGATTCATCGGTCTTGCCTTGGCATTGCCTCCCTGTTCACCCAAGGCTGGCGTTCCACATAACAGGACAGACGCTAATGGATTTTCTGCTTTGTTGTTACAGCACTTCCGGGAGCATCTGGACAAACTTTTTGCCAAAGGGATTGGAATGCTGGATATAGCTCTGAATGAGGCCTTCAACATTCTCAGCGATGTAAGTTGCTCTTTGTCTTTCCTTTCTCTTGTCCAGCAGAATAGAGGGAATTATTTTTTTAGTTGTAGCACAGCATGTTTACTTGCCCTGGTTGTCACTGAGCAGCATCCACAGGCACAGAAGGGGAGGGTGAGGTGGCCATTGAGAGGTCTGGGGAACCAGGTCCAGCCAGGGAGGTCAAAAATGCCCCCTGCTGGAAAGAGTTGGTGGTGCAGTGTGGTCAGGGGACTCGCCCACTAAAAACGCTTATGGACTCTGGAACCGGAGTGCCTCAACACCTGTACACCTTATAATGCAGGTTTCTTTCCACCTGAGAAATTCTCATTGTCTTCATGGAGTAGACTCATTTCTCATTGTGTATCACACTGAATCCTTGAATGTGACGATGTTCTGAGGGTGCAGGGCTTCTCTGTGTATTATGTTTAGGGAGTGCTATATCTATCTATCCTTCCTTCTCTTCCAGCTCCTTAGAGATCCCAATAAACAGCACCATAGTCAAGGCTCCAATAAATACTGGAGGAAAGAAATCTGCTTAACCTGCTGTCTCTCACACTTTAAACACGGAGTGTTTTTTCTAGTAGCACCTGTTAACGGTCTGTGAAACACGTTGGGGAGTGTTGGGCTGGTAGTTCTTTTCCTTGGATCCAATTACGTTAAGGTAGAACAACATGGGGCTTTTGTGTTCTTGTTACTCTGGGAAGGAAGCAGGAAAAATAATGACTACCTTGATCAATGCAAGTTCTGTATCATTTATTTGGTTAGGAAGTATTGTAAGCTTTTTAATGGCAGACACTAAAAACACACCAGGAAACAGCATAGGCAAGCTGTCTGCCTTAACGGACCTTACATTTTAGTACGAAGGTCAGCAAATGTTGGCATTGGAGCCACATCCAGACTGCACCCCGCTTTTGTAAACAGTGTCTCATTGGAATGCAGCCATGCCCACCTGATCATGTGTTGTCCGTGGCTGCTTTTGCACAACATTGGCAGAGTCAATTAGTTGCACTAGAGACCACATGGACTATAAAACCTAGCATAGTTACTATGTGGCTCTTTACAGAAGTTTGCTGATCCCAGTTCTAGTGAGAAAAGACAGATGAGTTGAGTATACCTATGAAGAAAAACAGCACCATTGTGTCAGCATGATAGGGAGTTTCTGCTTTGTAGGGTGATACCAGGAAAGGTCTCCCTGATGAGATGATGTGACAGGAGAAACCTGGAGGAAGTGAGGGAGCAGCCTGCAGAAATTTCCAGCAAGAGGATTCCAAAGAGAGAAATAGTAAATGCAAAGGCCCTGAGGCAGGGGTGTTTGGCATATTTAGACTACAGTGAGGAGACCAATGTGACAAGAACAAAGTGAGAAAGAGAGAGAGAGAGAGAGAGAGAATGAGTGTTTTTCAGGGGTAGCAGGAGCCGGGTCGGATGGAGCCGTATAGACTAGTGAGGACTTCAGCTCTCGCTCTGGCTGGGATGGAAAGTCACTGGAGTCCGAGCAGAGAATGACACGAAGCAGGTTGGGTTTTAGCAGCATTTTTCTGGTTGCTGTGTTAAGAAGCAACTATAGGAAGACAAGGGCAATGGCAGGAGGGCCACTAAATTATCTGGGAGACAGATAATGATGGCTTGGATCAGCCAGGCGCAGTTAAGATGTTAAGAAGCAGAAAAATAGAAAGCACTCTAGGTATGTCAAACAGCAAGAGTTTAATTCTGGGAACTGGTTGCACAGGGGATGGGAAAGGTGAGGAACCAAACAGGGAGTGAAACCACGCCCTCGCTGGGGCAGGAGGGGCAACTGGAGTGCGGGGCTCCCACAGAGCCTTCCACTGTGGCCTTCCAGATGGTGACAGGACAGTGAAGGGGACTGACTGCCTTGCTGGGCTCACTGCAGGAAGGGCCTGTCCTGGGAAAGCTGGTGCCATGATGGAGACACAGTCATGGCCAGAAAATGCCTGGGCCCTTACAGCAGAGAGAAAGGAAGAAATCACTTAGAAACCTGGTGTCTCCCTTGTGTCCTCCAGTGTTCTCCTTAGGTGAACCTTGTCAAAACTGTTGGGGAGCCCAGAAAATGAGGATTTCTGGGAGAAGGGGGGAGCTGAGTGCAAACAGGCACTGCATGGAGCAGCAGCTATGCTGAGGTATCTCAGGAGCCGGGAGACCGGACAGTTGGGGCTCAGATCCTGGCTGCACTGAGTCTCCAGGTAGCTCAGCGGGCTGGCTGTTGTCAGGATGCAGCATTCAGCCAACACCACGTGGGTCATATGTGGCGTTCAGTTATGCCTGATTCCAAAACTGGAGTTCCTACTCAGCTACCCAAGCCAAGGGTAGGACCTGATTTTAAACTCTTTTACCAATAACATTTCTTAGTACCCAGAAGGTTCTTTAGGGCTCAGCCCTGAGCCAGTATCACAACTGCAGGGGAGCAAAGAATCAGAAGGAAAAGTGCCAGGCCAGCACCTTCAGTGTCAACCTGAGGCCATCGCCTCTCACTCCAAGGCGCTGTCAGCCATAGACAATGACCATTTATGTAGGCCTCAGTGTTGAGGACAGCACATTTCTATTATCAGCTTATTAATAATGTAGAAACATTCCTGGCCAGAGCAGAGGGCCATGCTGCTTCTTTGCATTCTGTTTGAAACCTGGATAGATGCCTCTTCCAGGCTTGGAGATGCAGAGCTCTGCCTCTCAACAGGCTTTTTCTAGGGACTTGTCACAAATGGAAAATTGGCTCGCTTCTCAACCCCAAAGCTGTGTATCTAGGGTAGGTTAGGGGTGGGCTACGTTGAGCCTTGTTGGGAAGTCCGCCTGCAGTGAGTTTCTGTTTCTCTGTTCTTTGGCAGTAGTGGTGGAGGAGAGAGAGTTAGAAGACTCCTGTCCTGTGGTTAAGTTTGTGGCCTCTGGAATCAGGCAGGCAGAATTGAGAAGTCCGATTCTCTGTGGGCTTGAGAAACTGTGCTCAGTTTCCCCTTATTTTACCTACCTGTAAAATGGGGAGAGGAATAGACCGAGCATTGGCCACATTATTTGTGAGGCACTGTTCAGGCTTCTTGTTTGAAAGTTCCTAAGAATTGTAAGAGAGTGACAGTCATAATAAGCCAGGCACATAGCCCTGCACAGCTGTGCTGCTTGTAGGCCCTTGAGACTGGTCCTGGTAGCCGGGGTGGGGTGCGGGGTGGGGTTCCGTGTGGGGAAGCAGTGCCTGGTCCTTTCTTGGCAGTGCCGAGCTGAGTGAGACCAGGGAGACAGAGTAGGCAGCCTCACTGCTGCCAGGCTGCCTGCGGTTTCTAGAAGTAGCTCCCACTCTTGATGCTTTTTGGTCTTCCTCCCTGCCCAAGGCCTTAGGACTACCCACTGTCCTTCATCTTCCCCTCTCTTCTTTCCCCCGCCCATTCCTTTTCTCTCCTCATCTCTCCCACTTACCAATTTTGTTCTCAGACACCCCTAAGCCAGTGTGCCCATTGCATGCCCAGTTGACTGCTGATATGCCAACATACTCCCACGTAGGTGCTGTGGTCAAGGTGGGGAAGTGCACGATGCTCTCGTGCATAAAGGCCTAGAAGTCCTATAATGAACACATCATTTCAAAATGTGTTGATACCTGTGCTCAGACTTATTAACCCGGGAACTCTTTCTATCATATCATACCCAGAAGAGTAGGCTCTCACAGAAGTCCCAGCTCAGTGAGCACGTCTTCAGGCATAGGGTCGTTGTATACTTCAAGAGGATACGTTACACACCCAACACCTCTGAGATATTACCAATGCATGGTGGGTTTTTCCCCTTGAATCCTGGTGAGAGAAGTATTTTTGAACCAGAGAAATATTCCACATACCCATGTGCTCTGCCTCCACCTAGAAAAACCCTTTAGGGCCTGGCCAGTCAGAAAAAGTTCTGTGTCCCATGTAAATTCCAGAAAGTAAGAATAGAAGGAACAAAAATGTTATAAAACATCCCTGCTTGAGACTGGTTGACGCTGGCACCATATTTCTATCAGTGCACATTTATCCCATAGACCAGTGGTTCTTAACCTTTTTTGAGGTACCGAACCTACCAATTTCATATGCGCATTCACCGAACCCTTCTTTAGTGATAAATAAAATATGATTTTCTTTTCCAAATTCAAGACATAGGTATATTTTTTTTTACTGATACACAAAATGAGCCGTGCATGAACATCACCTTGCTCAAAGAACAAAACCAACAAAGTGCATGAACTCACAACAAATTACGGTATTACTTTATTCTAGCCTCTGTGGCAGAGGCTTCTCCGAACCCCTGAGACCGACTCATCGAACCCCTGTGGTTCAATAGAACCCAGGTTAAGAACCACTGCCATAGAGGGAAGCATTCCCATCCCATCTCTTCCCAGTGGGCTTTTATTTGGGGGAGGGGGCGGTGATATTAGTTAATAACATTATATAGGTTTCGGGTGCACAATTCTATAACACATCATCTATACACTGTATTGTGTGGTCACTACCCCAAGTCAAGTCTCCTTCCATCACCATTTATCCCCCTCTACCCTCCTCCACTTTCATTACCCACCTTTTCCAATCATCTATTGTCTGTGTCTGTGAGTTTCTTTTCTTCTTATTTATTTATTTATTTGCTTAAGCCCTTTACTGTTCGGCTTTTAAATAGCCAAACACTTTGGGGGAAAACAACAAAAGAACAGAGATGGTTAATCTTTCATGAAAGTGAAGCTCTAGCTATTTTCTGCTTCACCAATATGATCTTTACATGATACATTTCTCTCTATGTGTATTATGCCTCTTTGTAAGCTAATATAAAGTAAACACTTATTTTTCAAACACACATTCTTTCTCTCTCATACACACATGCACACACACTTGAAATTGTGATTATGGCTGGAACTTAGAGTGATCCAGAGGTTACTGTAACTAAGTGGAGTTAATTCTGTTTTGCAATGGCTTGCATTTCACTTCCAGTATTTGCTCAGATGACTTAAAGGCTTGCAGTTCCTGCACAAACAGCTTTGAAAGGCGCATTCCCACAAACTTCTAAGGCCCTCTGGCTATTGATGTCTGCTGCACCCATTAGGTCCTGTAGAAACACAGAGCCCATTTGCTACAGTAGTTAGCATCTACCTTGTCATATGACAACTGCAATTATCTCTTTTGGTGATGAATATGATCTTTGCAGTGATTATCTTTAAAAAATTTTTGTTAGCCAATTAAATAAAATTCGGTGACATTTCAAAGACTGTTAATCACAACCAAATGCTTTAAATGTCAGGATGCATTGAAATTTTCTCTACTAACTGATGAACCACTGAGCTAATTGTGGTTCATCATCAGATACTTGTCATTGTTATTATTATGAAAAACACTTTCATCACTCTCGCTATTCAATAAAAAAAGTTCTAGACAAATATGAAGAGAAGAGACATTACTCATCAAAGCATTTGAATTTAATTGCATTTTCCAAAATTCTTCAATTGCAGATTGCTGCAGAGAATTGCGAAGACTCAGCCAGAAAGGAAAGTGAAGTGCTTTGGGCACTTCTTCTACTGTGTTATTTAGATATCTTCATTTTCTGCTCTTTATTTTATTTATTTATTTATTTTGGTAGAGTTTTTCCAGGATGTTTTCAAATGAGTTGCATGAACAACATCCCCAAGCTATTCTGACATTATTTCCTTTTGCAGCCTCTGTGGCTATAAGGATAGATCACTTTTATTCAGTGTCCTGCTGCTGGGTTTATTCAGTGACTCGAAGGCTGTGTTGAAAGCAGGCTGCCCCAAACAGCTCCAGAACCACCTGTTCCCTACAGTAGGGAACAAAATGTGTTCTGATAATAGAACCGTAGTGACGTCTCAGCATGGAAAAGACGAAGTCATTTATTGAGACTATGAAGTCTATTTGAAGGTGGGTCTTTCAGGGTACAAGAGAGGGAAGAGGCTGGGTTAAGACCAAGTAGGAATCCTGATATTATACTCTAGGATTGGTAGCTTTTAAAATGGGGTGGGGGGAAGGTTCAGAGAGTCTTTGGGTATGCATTGTCCTTTGATGCTTTCTATTGAAGAACTGATGGCTCTTTCAGGAAGTTCTTGGAATAAGCAATAAAGTTATTTGCAATTTAAATCTGCCTCAGCCAGAGTTTTCTGCAATATTGTTATATCAGTAAAGATAGCAGAATAGTAGTTATATGGAAAGCTTTGCAGCATGATGGCTTTAGTAGTGAGGTGTTTCTACCTACTAATTTGTGTCATGGGCCATGTCTACTCATGAATTCAAGATTACTTGTCCGGCCTGAGTTGCAGAAGTGACTAGGGCCAGGACTTAGGTGATGCAAGTGCCTGGGACACAGAATTTAAGGGACACTCCCTCATTCTCAGGGTGGTAGCCCTGGTGACTGCCAAGTGACCCTGGAACCCTGGAAAGAAGAAAGGAAAGGAAAGAGGAGGAAACGAACATTTGCCGAGTCCTACCATGTATCCCTGTTTGCTCAAGGACCTTATTGGGAAGCAGCAGTGGGGAATGCTGAATCTGCGAGTAGACTCTGGAGCTGGACTGCCTGGGTTAAAATCTCAGCTATGGTAGGTAGTGGCTGTGTGACCTTGAGCAACTTAGCTAATCTCTCCGAGCTTCTGTAAAAGGGGGATAATTATAGTGCCTACCTTAGAGGCTGGTAAAGATTAAGTTTATACTTGTAGCCCAGCATAGAAGGAAATTTCACCTACATTGGAATTACTACGTAAGCATGATACTCTCTCATCTTATAAATGAAGAGAAAGGCACTGATAAGAGAACTTACCCCAGGCACAGAGCTTGTAGTTCTGGAACAGAGCAAGGTGCTTTCCACTATACCAGGCAGGCCAGGCGTGCTTTGAGTTGGCTCTACTCTGTCCCAGTGTGGCCACAAGGCACTTCATTCCTGCCATTCATCCATTCTTCCATCATCCATCCAATTAATTATAGTCTCTTTTCAAGTTACTGCGAATTCAAACTCCACATCAGAATTCTAAGTTCACAGAGACTCGGCATTAAACTTTAACTTGAATGTTTTATGAGTTCTTTGGTTCACCGGGAGCCAGCAGCAAATCCAAAAGCAGCTTCTGTCCTTGCTGGTTTGAGTGTGCTGGGCGCAGTCCCGTGCACTGCCATTGCGTACTGCTTTGTTTGCCTGCACTGGGATGCCCTCCCCTGACACTCACCTCCTTTAGCTGTAACTCGACCACCACCTTCTCAGTGAGTTCTTCCTTAACTACTTGTTCTAAAGTTACCCCCTTCTCCTTTCCTATTCTTCTTTGCCACTCTCTTTTTTTCCTCTTAGCATCACCATTTTCAAACATACAAATTCATTTACTCATTTACTTTGTTTTTAGATGTCTCCCCAAATAGAATATAAACTACATGGGGGAAGGGATTTTTTAAATTATGTTATATTATTTATCTATTTATTTTTTTTACAGAGACAGAGAGAGAGTCAGAGAGAGGGATAGATAGGGACAGACAGACAGGAAGGGAGAGAGATGAGAAGCATCAGTTCTTCTTTGCAGCATCTTAGTTGTTCATTGATTGCTTTCTCACATGTGCCTTGACGACGGGCCTTCAGCAGACCAAGCAACCCTTGCTCGAGCCAGCGACGTTGGGTCCAAGCCCGTGAGCTTTTCTCAAACCAGATGAGTCCGCGCTCAAGCTGGTGACCTTGGGGTCTCAAACCTGGGTCCTCCGCATCCCAGTCCAGTGCTCTATCCACTGCGCCACTGCCTGGTCAGGCATATTTTTTATTTAGACAATTAAAATTGACAGGGTAACATTGGTCAACTAGAGTACATAGATTTAGAGAAAACATCTCCACATCACTTGGACAGTCAATTATGTTGTATACCCATCACTCAAAGTCAAATCATCCTCTGTCACCCCATATTTGTTTCCCTTTATGTCCCTTCTCCTCCCCTAACCCCCTCTTTTTCTTCCCTTTCCCTCCCCCTGGTAACCAGTGCACTCTTGTCCATGTCCATGAGTCTCAATTTTGTCCCACCCATGTATGGAATCATACAGTTCTTAGTTTTTTCTGATTACTTATTTCACTCAGTATAATGTTATCTAGGTCCATCCATGCTGTCATAAATGATACTATGTCATCATTTCTTATTGGCTGAGTAGTATTCCACAGTATATATGTACCGCATCTTCTTTATCCAATCTTCTATTGAAGGGCATTTTGGCTGTTTCCATGTCTTGAACACCATGAACAATACTGTGATGAACATGGGGCTGCATGTGTCTTTACGTACCAATATTTTTGAGTTTTGGGGGTATATACCCAGTAGAGGGATTGCTGGGTCATATGGTAGCTCTATTCTTAATTTTTGAGGAACCACCAAACTTTCTTCCATAATGGTTGTACTACTTCACATTCCCACCAACAGTGAATGAGGGTTCCTTTTTCTCCACAGCCTCTCCAACACTTGTTATTACCTGTCTTGTTGATAATAGCTAATCTAACAGGTGTGAGGTGGTATCTCATTGTAGTTTTGATTTGCATTTCTGTAATAGCTAATGAAGATGAGCATCTTTTCATATATCTATTGGCCATTTGTATTTCTTCCTGGGAGAAGTATCTGTTCATGCCCTTGAAAGGGATTTTTGTATGTTTACATTGCCAGCACTGTGTGGGCTTTTAGTAAATAATTTCTGAGTAAGTGAATAAACTTTACAGATTATAATGGACAGAGTTTTACTCTTGAAGTTTGAGACTTATTTGTGTGTTTCTCACGCCTTGGCATTATTGTGCAATTGTAGGGTTTTTAAAGGATATGGTGTTGCTTTGAATTGTAGCATTAATAACATTCAATTAGGGAATGCTCCTCCGCTAATTCTGGGGAAGGAAGTGAAGGCCTGGCAGGTGCAGTTTGGTCACGCTGGCTTACCTCGCCCAAAGGCGGGGTCTTTTATTTTAATGTTATATGAAACTGAAAGCTGAGGATATTTAGGGTTTTGCGCACCAGTGGGCACGATCTTGGAATTCCAGCATGCTATGTACAACGTCAAACAAAACCAATGCAAAATGTTACAGGCTAACAAATATATATTTTAAATGAACCCTACAAAAAGGGTGCTTGAGCTTCTGATCTGAATTGTTATGCTCCTGACTTTATTCCCTATCCATCCATAACCTCCTTGATTTTATTATATAGTACAGCTTGTCCCCATTAGACCTGTTCAAACCAGACTCCGATTTTGAAAGAGATGTTGCCTGGCACATATCCTGCTGCCCATATACTGTGTTCCTATAAAGGTTGTTGTGCCAACTCCTTTGGGCTTGTATGAAGCACTGTCCACAGTTAAAGGTCAGAGAGGGTATGTGTTTTAGAATCTCACTTCCACTGTGTGCGTGTTTTGCAGAAATCTGTTCTGCGATCTGAATCTCATTCCAAGTTGTCAGAGTAGAGTTGGTAATCCGCGTGGGAGCAGGCATGGGGGGGAGGCTGGTTGTGTAGGCTCCAGCCTCCGTCCCACTGGTGCACGCGAGCTCTGCTCTGGAGAGGCGTCCTAAGCCAAGGCTATCCGGAGCTCCCTGGTGTGTGTTTTAATTTAGCACTCATTTCTTCGCAGTTCAACCATACAGGACAAGGAAGCATCTGCAGCCAGGCCATCATGCTCATCACCGATGGGGCAGTGGACACCTATGACACAATCTTTGCCAAATACAATTGGCCGGACCGAAAGGTAAGTTGATGCTGCTGCTGGCTATGCCATGCGGTCCACAGAGGATCCTTGTTGTGTTGAAACCTCCAGATTGTTCACAGAGAAGGGCCCCATGTGGATTTCATCTCATCATGACCTAGGGTTTCTCAGCCTTGTGTTTTTCCCATGCCTTGGGTGTTTGGGTTCACCAAAATGGAACTATGAATTTCCATGTTCTCAAAACAGTTTTGGAAGGGAGTAGAAACCTGCAAAGACATTTGAGCACATTCAGTGAACAGATCTGTTGTGAAGTACACTTTGTCTATGTGGCGCAGGGCTTCTCTTTGTGCCCCATGGAGCTGGAGTTGGTGGCCCAGGACCTATGGAGTGGTGGAGCCAGCGTGGCCGCCCCGCAGCCATCTCCTTTATGTTCCTGTGTTTCTGCAGCTCTTTCTTGAGCCCACGTGCACTCCCACCCCACCTCTGCCCAGAGCTGTTTCCCCACCCATGTCAAAGGTTGTTCTCTATCCTGATTACTTCTTTGCTTTCCAGGTGGGCCTTTATTTATCTTTTGAATCTATGTGTTAGGGTGTTAATGATGGATACTAATATTTTTTGGTGCCACTTGAGTGCATTAACCCAGAGGTTCCTCGAGCTATTAGCCATTCTGAATTTCTTGGGAAGAGCTCTTACATTTGGAGACTTGGATTCTATTCTACAGCTACAGGAAAAAAAAAATCTCTGAGGAAATGGCCCAATAATCCATGTTTTTAATAAGTTTCTGGAGCAGGCACCAATCAGCAGGTGGGAAGTTGGTGAGCACTATCTTACCTAAATGGTGGCATTTCAGCGGGAAAAAGAGGTCAGTCAGCCTAGGTGCTAACCTGGGGATACCACAAAGGTGTTCTCTTATCCCCCATGCCCATGACACTCCGACTGTCTCTATAGGCGCATGAGACCATCCAGAACAAGTCCACCCTGCTTTTTCTACTTTGTATATTTAATTTCTTGGATTGAGCTAACCATACACACGTGGCAATAAGAAACAGAAGACGAATCATAGTGTACTCTGAGATGTATCCAGGGAGCATGTACCTTTGAGGGAGCGTGGGATGTCATTCTGTAGTTCCTCACTCGTTCTTGGTCCTCACACGTCTCTGATAACATTGGTCTCTCACCTCTCCAAGTGTGCATCTGGGATTTAAAGATACATACCTTTTGTGCAATATGGTTCCCAAATGGACCCCAGGTCCTTCCCCTGGTGCTCAGCCTTAGAAACAGCCATCACTTCCGAGGCTGGAGGAGAAGCAAGCTGTGCTGGGCTTATTAAGAGGAGGTAGGACTCTGACATGGCACTGCCTGAGTTTTCTGGGAATAAATTTGGCTGAATGCAACTCCCACAACAAGCACTGACTTTGGAATCCAATCCTGAATAAGATGGATATTCACTGTTGGACAAGGTGATATAGATGCTATGTTTCAGGTGACATGAAGGCAGGAACTTGCTGAGTAGGTGTACACGCCTGCAGTGTACAGCTCGGTGCTAGGTACATGGCTGGGGCCTAATGTACAACCCTGAGGGGTGGCTAAGTCTGGGAGGGAGGACATTGCACCAGAAACATGGGTGGGGTCATGAGTATTTTGCAGTCCAATGGAATGTTCCCAGATGCTATGGCATCTCACAGCATGCTGAAGGATATTTTGAATCACTTGGGACCATCTTAAATAAAAGAAGGTGAAGGGGCTCTTTAATAAACAGCTCCAGGCCTGACCTGTGGTGGCTCAGTGGATAAAGCGTCGACCTGGGAACACTGAGGTCGCCAGTTCAAAATCCTTCACTGGTCTGGTAAAGGCACATATGGGAGTTGATGTTTCCAGCTCCTCCCCCCTTTTTCTCTTTCTCTCTCTCTCTCTCTCTCTCTCTCTCTCTCTCACTCTGTGTCTCCTCTCTAAAATGAATTTTAAAAAATTAAAATAAAATAAAATAAACAGCTCCAATGCCAAACTAGGTGGTGGTTCAGTGGATAGAGCATCAGACTGAGACATAGAGGACCCAGGTTCAAAACCCTGAGGTCACTGGCTTGAGGACAGGCTCATCCAGCTTGAGTGTGGGCTCACCAGCTTGAGTGCGAGGTCATTGGCTTGAGCGTGGAGTTGCTGACTTGAGCATGGGATTATAGACATGACCCCATGGTCACTGGCTTGAGCCCAAAGGTTTCTGGCTTAAAGCCCACGGTTGCTGACTTGAGCACAAGGTCACTGGCTTGAGTTTAAAGTCACTGGCTTAAGTGAGGGGTCACTCACTCTGCTGTAATACCCCTGTCAAAGCACATATGAGAAAGCAATCAATGAAAAACTAAAGTGCTGCAATGAAGAATTGATGCTTCTCATCTCTCTCCTTTCCTGTCCATCTGTCTCTATCTGTCCTTGTCGCTCTCTCTGTCTCTTTCTCTCTCTCTGTCAAAAAATAAAATTAAATTTAAAAAGGCAAAAAAGCAGTTCTGTTAACACCGAATGTGATATCCTGTATCTTCCATGAAGAATCTGATGACTGCCTTCCCCCTGGTGAGACTTGATGAAGAGCAGTTGCCCAGGAATATTTGTATTTAAACATTATGGCATTACTTGCAGGGAGAAGCATGGGATGAGGACTGCAAAGTCATAATTCTTCAGACGAAACACAAATTTCAACATATCTTTCCAAAGAAACAATATTGACTTTAGGCCAGGTGCTTCCTTGAATTGATTGGAACCAGGAACCTGGAAATTTCAATGTTGCGCAAAAATAGTTTCATCTACTTATAAAGTACTATCAAGCAGGAGCAGGTTTCTTTCTGTAGCAGGAGGGTCCTTTTCTATAATTAAAAACTAATAGCAGGATACCTTTTCTTTCTACTCCATTCTGGAGAATTCCATGATATTGATATACATACACATATGCATAATCATACACCAGTGGTTCTTAACCTGGGTTCTATCGAACCCTAGGGGTTCGATGAGTCGGTCTCAGGGGTTCGGAGAAGCCTCTGCCGCGGAGGCCAGAATAAAGTAATACCGTAATTTGTTGTGAGTTCATGTACTTTGTTGGTTTTGTTCTTTGAGCAAGGTGATGTTCATGCACGGCTCACTTTGTGCACCAGTAAAAACATATACCTATGTCTTGAATTTGGGGGGAAAAATTATATTTTATTTATCACTAAAGAAGGGTTCGGTGAATGCGCATATGAAACTGGTAGGTTCGGTACCTCAAAAATGGTTAAGAACCACTGCCATACACATGCATATCCATCCCTTCTTGCAGACTTCTCTGTGCAGGTTCAGGTAAAAAATGTACACAAAGCCCAGTCGGGTTTGCCCTTTGTCAGAGAGAGATGAGATGATGGGCAGTGTAAGCAGTCATTTTTCTCTGTTATTTTGAACATTGGATATTTAGTAGAAGGTTGTGTTGTGCTGTAGTTGGTAATCTTCTATCAGGGGTCCCCAAACATTTTACACAGGGGCCAGTTCACTGTCCCTCAGACCATTGGAGGGCCGCCACATACAGTACTCCATACACTGACCACCAATGAAAGAGATGCCCCTTCCAGAAGTGAGGCGGGAGCTGGATAAATGGCCTCAGGGGGCCGCAATTTGGCCTGCGGGCCGTAGTTTGGGGACCCCTGTTCGAGATCATAGAAACAGGAAATGGGCTCAGGAGAAGGAAAATGGAAAGTGAGGCTGAAGCTGGATTCCCATATGACAATCTTCGCAAACTTGAGAGAGCATCAGAACTCTGGGAGGCTTGTTCCCACATCACTGCTTACCCGTCTCCAGTGTTTCTGAGTCAGTAGGGCTCCACGGGACCTGAGACTGTGCATTTCTAACAGGTTCCCACATGGGGTTTTCTGTGAGTGGAGAACTATGCTTGGGGAGCTCATGCCATAAGCTGTGGCCCGGGGAGGAGGCTTTGGTAACCCTGTGGGTTCTGTCGCTTTTGTTCCGTCTGTCAGCCTTTAAAGGACCCATTCTCTCACTCACATCCAGTGCCCAGATATGTTTCTTGGCCCATACTTTGTTTAAAATATCGCCAGCTACTGATCATCATATAAAATCTGGCTATGGTGTATAAAGATTTTAAATTTTAGTGTTTCTTATAAGCAGACTTACTTGTCACTTTTATAATGTTCTCATATAACAGCAACAACAAACGGCTGGAGCTGAGAAATGGCTGCTTCCTTAGATGGCAGGTACGTGCACTATTTGGCCGTGACCTTCCCCACTCTGTTCTTTCCTCTAAGCCAGCTTCTCTCGTGCCCATAGGTGTGCACTTCTGAAGTCACAAGTACTTGTTCTTTCACCGGTGTGACTTGTATTCCCCATCCTTTGGGGATTTGTTCCATTCTCTGGGCTCTGCCCTGAACTTTCCCTTTTCTCCTCTGGCCAGAGGTCATCTTTGCCCTGCCTGAACCCTAGACTTTAGACTCTCTCAGAATGGTCCTCAGGGAAGCATAGTTCAGGTCCAGTACTATAATCACCTCTGGGCCTGTTTTCTGTTTTCATGGGTTAGGTGAGTCTTTGAAGATAATTTTTGTATCTCTGAACTGTCTCAGCTCTGCTGCGAAGCATGGCATAGACAACCCAGGACAGTGTCATGATCCTGCCCCTACTGTTTTTATACCCTGTATAATCTCCTCACCTGGAGTGTGAGTGGGACCTGTGATTTGCTTCTAACCAATGAGATATAGTAAAGGTGAGGGTGTTTTGCAGATGTAATCAAGGTCTCATCAGTTAATTTGGATCTAATCACAAGGGATATTATCATCAGTGGGCCTTATTTAATTAAGAACCCTTAAAAGAGGGACTGGACACTTCCCGGGGACAGAGACAATGTTCTGTGATTTGGAAGATTACCAACTACAGCATGACATAACCTTCTACTAAATATCTAATGTTCAAAATAACAGAGAAAGATGACTGCTTAGACACTGCCCGTCATCTCACATTGACACAGGGCAAACTCCACTGGGATTTATGCACATTTATTACCTGCACCTGCACAGAGAGGTCAGCAAGAAAGAATGGATATGCATGTATATGTGTATATGTTTATGTGTTTCAATGTCACAGAATTCTCTGGAATGGAGCAGAAAGGAAAGATATCTTGCTATTAATTTTTAATCCTGCCAGTTTGATGAAATAAGATGCTATTTGGAGAAGCCCTGTGCCAAGAACCTGAGGGCAGCCTTTAGGACCTGGTGGGATCCTCTAGCCAACATTCAGGAAAAAGCTGGGCCCTCAGTCTGATAGCCACAAGGAAATGAATCCTGCTAACAATCTGAACAAGCTTGGAAGCACAGCTCTCCTTAGTCAGTCCTCCAGATGAAATTACAGCCCAGCCAGCACCTTGATTGCAGCCTTGGGAGCCTTTGGACAGAGACTCAGCTAAGCTGTGTCCAGACCCTGGACTCAAAGAAACTGCAATAACACATGTGTTGATTTCAGCCACTACATTTTTGGTAACTTGTTATACAGCAAAAGAAGCAAGGAAAAGGGAGAAAGGAAAGATAGTCCTTTATATAGTAATACTATAAAGCATCCCCAAACTTTGTGGTTTCAAGTAACAGTTCATTATTTCTTGGAATTCTGAGGGTTAACTCTGTGTTGCCTCTGTACCATGTGGTTTCAGATGGGGTCTCTAGTTAATCTGCGTGCAGTTGGGAGCTTGGCTGGGCTTCCTTGGTTCTCCTGGCCATGGCCCCTCTCTCCACGTGGTGTCTAATCCTCCAGGGCCACACCAGGAGTTTTCTGGACTTTCTTACACTATGGCAGCTGGGATCCCAGAAAGGAAAAGGAGGAGGAAGTAGGAAGCAGGCCCAGGGAGCACTTGTGGATGTCATTTTCTAAGCCATCTACCACCAGACCAGGGCTTTGCTCGAGGCAATTGATTAATGAGTCATTTTAGAATGAATTGGGAGAAGGAATGCATTATTGGTGATTTAACGATGAGTCTGCAAAGGCAGCAGTTGCCTATGCAATGTGTCCCTTGCCAGCATTTTATTTCTGAGTGCAGAAATGAGGGGATATTTATTCATCTATTGGACGTCATTTCCTTTTGCCTAATATCCATTGGTTTGTGGCTTAACAGCAGCTCTTACACACTTGGAATAAAATACGAATCTCTCAACGTGAAAGGGACTCATTCCAGGATCTGCCCTAATAAACCTGCCTAAAGTTAAATGAGAAAAACGGTCATACCTACCGTCTATGTAGTTGCTCCTACAAGTGAACTAGAAAAAGTGCTCATGGAATTATTTATCATGACTTCCCATGATGACAAGGCAGAGTGAATAGTAAGAAATGGTAAATAAGTGATTTAAAGAAAGGGTTGTAAACTATGGCCCATGGGACAAATCGAATCCGTTGCTTGCTTCTTGTGGCCTATGAGCTATGAATAAATGATTTTTCACATTTTTAAATGGCCCACCAAAAAAAGCCCCAAGGAGAATAATATTTCATGATGTGTGAAAATTGTATAGAATACAAACTTTTACTGTCCATAAATAAAGTACTATTGTAATATAGCCATACCCAATTGTTTATATATTGTCTACTGTTAAGTAGTTGTGACCTAGCCCATGTGCTCCACAAAACCTGAAATATTTACTATCTGGCCCTTTCAGACAATGTTGGCCAGCCCCCGATCTAAAGTAACCAGTGTGTTGTTGAAAGTCATTGAGAGGCCCTCTAATTTTATGTACTGGCTGAATTCAGAATGGCGGGGGCAATTTCTCCCTGCATTTTCATTGCTCTTTCTACTTGGCGACCGTCCTAACCACAGATTAAATGGTGGAAGGTGTGGAGACCTGATGGTAAACCCTTCTCTATGCTGTAGGTATCTCCCTCAACCTATGGTGCCATGCTCTCAGCTTTTACCAGTCCTTTCCGGCCTCCCCTTCTCCTTTAGCACTGCCCTCTGGGCTGGGGGCAGTGCATGGAGACAGGGCTGTTCAGAAGGAAAGTGAGCTGTAGGTACCAAACCGGGGTTGCCTCCAGTGCCTGGAATGTCGGATTTTCACAAACGTTAACCCTAATGGCCTCTGGAACCCTGTTTTATGGTGACATGGCACATGGTGTAGTGCCACAGCTTTCAAGTCCCTGTAGTAACAGGGGACATTCTGAAGACAAACATATTTCCTTTTTGCCAGGACCCAGGAAAGCAGAGACTCTCTGAATTCAAGTAGAATAGAACCCTTGGAATCCCCTTCATGGTAGGACCAGGATTGACCTACTCTTTGCTTTGTGATGCACAGTGGCCTCTGTACCAGTTAGATGGCTGTGTATTATCTGTCCTTCTTGTGGGTCTGTGATAGAAATGTGGGCAGCACTTGGATGCTTAGTATACTTCCCTGAACCAGAATGTCTCTCAACAAGAGAACACTTTAAACTGGTACCCTGTATCTAAATATAGAAAACAAAGCTAACGAGAGGTACTCTCATTGAGTGCTGTCAGACGCTGTTCTAAGTACTTCGTGGATATTTGTATGGAAAACCCATGAAGTGGGTGCTATTGTTATCTCCTTCTTCGTAAATGAAGGAACTCAGGCAGCAAGAGGCTATGTAACCGATTCACAGTTTCATAACTAACATTTGATCTGAAATGGCAACCCAGCCATTGAGTGCTGAGGCTGTACCCTTAACCAGGATACAGACCTTGGAATGTCCAAAGAAAAGCAAAATGACCTCAGGTCTGAGAAAGAGCTGGCATCCCACTTACATTAATACCTGGTCAATAAATTCACTTCCTTGGCCTTCCTGCCCCAAAGTACATGAGGGTCTGCAGAGTGTCAGAGGTTTGGGGATCTCAGGACCCATCAGACTGCAGGCATTGTGTTGCCTCAGGCATTGTGTTGCCTCAGGAAGAGTGTAACTGAGTGACTTCCCTCATTTGAGAGGACAGAGGACTTTTCAGATGAATTCTGTTTCAGTTATGTGTGCTCTGTGTCTTCAGTTATCTCCAGAACTACAGCCAGGCCTGTGGTGTGAGACCCTTGAGAGACAGCCAGGGCTCAGTGTCCCTGGAGGATCCTTGGTGGCCTGGGGAGGAGCACCAGAAAGGGTGAGGCAAAGCAGCTCTTGGTGTGGGGAAACGGGAAGCCCTTGATCACAGAACAGGTTAGGGCCTGGCTTTGGAGCACTTTGGAAACACTTTTGGGAATCAGTCATTTGAGCTGGAGTCACTTGGATCTCCAAGAAGGGGCACTCTTGGGGGTTTTGTCCTAGGTCACCTGCCCTTGTCATAATTTGGAAGCTAAGGCCTCATTCATTCCAAGTCCTAGAGGCCTGGGAAGCACGGAAAGGCTCTCTGCGAATTACTCTCTCTTCTCCATGGGGCATGGGCCACTTTGGGAAGCAGAATCTCTGAGCAGAGTCAACCCTTCTTCACTTAAGAACTCAACCCTTAATGAATCTTAAGCAATTTAGAAGAAAATCTTTCCTCTTTTTTTTCCCTAAACTACATTGTTTCCTTCTCTGACTTTGAAATGATTTCTTTTTTGTCAAAACATGTCCATTTATTTTTATTGGTATTGAGATAGCTTCCAATTTATCACCATTATAAATAAGTATTGCTGTGATAAACATGTTTATAATACAGTGTGTGTAACTTAGTTCCATAGTGGTAAAATATTTTTTTAATTTTATTTTTTAATTTCAGTTGACATTCAGTATTACTTTATATTATTTGCAGGTGTACAGCACAGTAGTTAGACAATTATGTAATATTTTTATATAGTTATCTCCCCAGTAATTCAAGTACCCACCTGGCACTATCATAGTTATTACCGTGTTATTGACTATATTCCCAATGCTGTACTTTACATTCCTATGACTGTTTTTGAAACTGCCACTCTTTGCTTTTTAATCCCTTCACCTTTTCCACCCATCCTCCCAATCTCCTCTCCTCTGGCAACCATCAGTTTGTTCTCTGCATCTATGAGTCTGTTTCTGTTTTGTTTGTTTATCTTGTTCTTTAGATTCCACTTATAAGTGAAATCATGTGGTATTTGTCTTCCTCTGTCAGGTCACACCTGTCAGAATGGCTATTACCAATAAATCAACAAACAGAAAATAGTGGCGAGGATGTGGAGGAAAGGGAACCCTCCTGCACTGCTGGTGGGAATGCGCATTGGCGTGGCCACTGTGCCAAACAATATGGAGGTTTCTCAAAAAATTAAAGATGGAACTGCCTTATGACCTAGTGATTTCACTTCTGGGTATATATCTGAAGAAACCCAAAACTCTAATTCGAAAGAACATACGCACCCCTGTGTTCATTGCAGCATTATTTACAATAGCCAAGATCTAGCTGCAACCCAAGTGCCCATCAGTAGGCGAGCGGATAAAAACTGTGGTGCATATATACAATGGGATATTCCTTGGCTATAAAAAAGAATAGAATCTTGCTATTTGTGACAGCATGAATGGACTTAGATGGCGTTATGCTTAGTGACACAAGTCAGATTTTCTTTTTTATCTTTTTAAACTTTTTAAATAAGTCAGATTTTTAAAATGATTTTACAAAGCATTTTCTTTGCCTTCCTTTGAGCCAGTTGAGAAGAGAAGGGATTTACCCACAACCGCAGGCCACTGGAGAAGGTGTTAAGATCGTACTGCTTGTAGAGGAGGGGTCTCCAAACATTCTTTCCACCCACATCCCACCTGCATTTTGGCTCTGTATGTTCCCTGTCCCACAGAAGCATATTAACATGGGGCTTGAGGGTGGCAGGAGCCACTGGTAGGGGAAGTAGAGGGAAAAGAGTAGCTATATGCAGGTAATCCATGTATTCAACAGAGTTTTGTTGAGGGCCACTGTGTCTGCTATCATTATACCAGAGCCCAGGAGTGTGGGGCTTACATGGCAGCTCCAAGGAGCTCCCAGAGAGCACAGGCAGATCACAGATAACAAGTGAAAAGACCGGTTAATTAGAAATCCTGGCAAATTGCCTGGAGACAAGCAAGGGCCAGAGACAGGGAAGAGGTGGCAGAGGAAAGAGCACATGGAAGTGAAAAGAGCTGTGGGGAGGGGCCAAAGCAACAGTATATTTTTAAGACTTTTTAGTTGGATTCACTGGGCTACAGGTTTTCAGAGTGCAACCCAGTAAATCACCGCCTGCATCGCATCGTGTGCCTGTTGCCCCATGCAAAGTCTCCTTCCGTCCCCATTCCCCCCCCTTTGTCCACCTGCACCTACCTCCAGCCCCCTTCCCCTCTGGCTGTCACCACCCTGTTGACTATGTCTGTGTGTTATGTATATATGTTTTTATTGCTTAATTTCTTAACCTTCTGTCATCCAGCCCTCCAACCCTTCTCCTCAAAGTCCTGGAGGAGGAGACGCTGGGCGTGTGTGGGGTGCTGGATGAAGAGCAGGTGGCTAGAACATGGTTGGTGCAGGGAGGTGACATAGGGAAGACTGCAGGACAGTAAGTAGTTGGGATTGTGATCCAAGGGTAGACAGGAGCCAAGGGAGGATCTTGAGCAAGGAGAGGCATGAGATGATGGTCTGCAGAAGTTCTCTCTGACTGCTGTGTGGGGAGTCAGGCTTCATTGCCTGGACCGGGGCTGTGTATGTAGTTTTGGTATTGACACTCCTCATCATAACTCATTTCATTTGGGTGGGGGGTGAGGGGGTGGGTTCCTTTTTTTTTTTTCCTATAAATGCTCCAAGATGGTCGTGTTTCTGACCACTGACTTACTTCAGGGCTCAGTTGGGTGGTTACTCGTTCCTGTCCTCCCCCGCCCTTCATCTCTCCATCCCTGACTGAAGTCACATGTTGGTCTGAAAGTTTTGGGTGAGTGTGTGTGGTTGCTGTATTTTTTCCAGGGTGATAAATCCTAAAGCTGTCTTAGGAAAACAGCAGGAACATTCATTTCTCGTGGTCAGTCAACAGTATGACGGGAAGCGACGTTTGCAGTCACCGTGGTGAGAGCTCACATGGCCCCCCTTGCTGCTGAAGGGAGAGTCGCAATGGTTCGCTGTTTCCCAGTTTATTTTTAATTACTTCTGCTGGTATTAGACATCTTGTGACTCCGGCAAGAACATGACAAGACAAGTTAGGAATGAGGCCCATTGAAGCATGGCTGCTGCCAGCCACCGAAAAATTAGTTCATGTCAAGGGCTCGAGACAGCCTTGTGGGCACTTCCCTGCCACAGCAGGGCTGGGGCTCTTCCCTGCACCAGACACGGCTGTCTTCAGAAAGCAATGGGGACAGTGCCTGTTCCCAAGTGATCCTTAACCACGTCACACTGTCTCCACACCTGTGATCCAAACAGTGGCTGACAGTTTGGGGGTTACTTATAAAAAATGTTTCCTGAGTTCACCACTCCCTTCATTCTCTGCAGATACCACCCCGGAACTGGCATTTTGATAGGGGCTCATAGGCCACACCATGTGAGTTATAAGGATTGTCGTGCCCCTCCATAGCCCTGCAAGCAAAGAGTGCTTGTCTCAGGTGAAGCAGTTTGAGAAATGCCACTGGATCAGGCAGGTTCCAGTCAGGAGCAGAAAGCTACCAGTTATTTTAATGAGAAAGCTTAATACCAAGAATTATTGCCCTGGCCAATTGGCTCAGTAGATAGAGTGCCAGCTTGGCATATGGGCATCCTGGGTTTGAGTCTTAGTCAGGACACACAAGAAAAGTGAACATTTGCTTCTCATCCCTCCCTCTTCTCCTTCTCTCTTTCTCCTCCTCCCACAGCTAGTGGCTCGACTGGTTTGAGCATCAGCCTCAGGTACTAAAAAGAGTCTGGTTGATTTGAGCATTGGCCCTAGACAGGGGTTGCCAGGTGGATCCTGGTCAGTGTACATGCGGGAGTCTGTCTCACTATTTCCCCTCCTCTCATTTAAAAAATTGTTAACCAGAAAGGGCAACAAGAAAAGTCGAAGGGTACCTTCAGGATGTCTCCTGCCATCCCTGCTTGGTGGGGGATGGAGGATAGGTGGTTGTTAACGCTCAAAAATAGAGGAGAGGACTTGGGGGGCTGGAGCCTGACCTCGGAGGAAGGTACCCAGAGGAGGGTTCTGTGGGGCTGGGACCAAGGCTTTTGAGGAGAAGTGCTGGGGCCTCTGAAGGGAATGTGTTGAAAAAACTACAAAGTGGATTCATCCACTGCTACTGGAATGAACTGTCCCTGCTGGGGCAAAGAAGCCTTTCTGCAGTGTTAGCACTGGGAACAGGAAGCCAGCAGGCAAACTCCCTTCGTCCTCCATCCCTGCACCACCACCCCGTCCATGACCCTGTGGGCGGAGCCTGGCCAGAGCAGCTGGCAAAGCAGAAGTGGTTACAGAGTCCCAGCCCCATCCACACAAAGCCCTGTGGATCTGGTGCTGAGGCTCATTAGCTTATTAACACCCGGGCACACCTGGTCACAACTGAAAGCTTGCTGAACAAGTTCAGCACTATTTGCCGGCTAATGACACATCCAGTTCTTATTTCCTGGGTTTTTATTCCTTTTGAACTATTAAGAAGGCCTCTTGGGGAGCAGGTTGGGGGCAGGAAGACAATGCTGCCTCCTGGCCAGAGGGTGGAGTCTGGCTGCTGACAAATCTGGTTCGCCCATCTATAAAATGGGGCTCATTATGCACACCTTGCAGGGCCATTCAGAATTAAAGAAGATGATGTGCTACTCAGCTCAGCACTGGGCACAGAGTGGGTGCAGCGCCTGATTGCCAACCACTTGCATTGTTGAAACTTTTATTTAACTGTTACAGTTAAAATGTAGTTTGTAGGGGATGAATTCAAGATGGGGTAGCAATATTTTTTCAGATGTGGGATAGAAAGTACTGTTTTATCCCTGAATCTGGTTTCATCTTATGTGGGCTCTTGGTTGACTTATAAGAAGATTAAAGTAATCAGCTACATTTTAAAATCATTTCTAGGCCTCACCTTTTACCTGTTTCATGAATAAATATACACACAGTGCCCTTTAAACCTAACCTTCTAGCACCTAATCTGTTCAATCTTTCAATATCATTAATTAACGACATGTAAGAGCTAGTGTTTCTCGGTTCAAACAAGTGGCCTGTCTGTATTAATGAAATGTAAGAAGGAGATTTGAAAAGTTAGTGTTGCGTTTGTATCAGGCATCGCCTTTGTAGTGTGGTGGTCAAGGCTCCAGCTGCTAGGATGGTGTCCAGACTTGACCGTTCCCAAGCTGTGTGACTGAATCTCCTTGTACTTAACTTTCCCCATTTAGGAAATGGGGGTAGGGACAAGAAGCATGCTGCCCTTGTACCTTGTAGGGTTGTTGTGGGGGACAGATGAGTAGTGCCCAGTGTCTAGCAAATCCTCAGGGTTAGCAAATGCTCGCTGAATTTTAGTGATAAGAGAAGTGGTTGTGGGTTGTGCGATCCTGGGCCAGCCTTGGTGGGTTGGAAGCATGCAATCCATTTTTTTTTTGTCACAAATATCACCTTAGATTTATTTATGTATATATTTATTTTGGTGCTTAGCTCTTATTAGTTAGTGAAGTAATGTTGGTTAATAGCCTTATGTAAGTTTCAGGTGTACAACATTGTAATTCTATATATGTGCACACGATAGCTTATTTACCACCAAAAGTCTAGTTTCTATCTGTCACCATACATTCGACTCCATTTACCCATTTTGCCCTCTCATCCCCTCCTCCCTTCTGGTGAGCTCCAGTCTGTTGTGTGTATTTATGAGTTTGTTTTTCTCTTACGCAGCCTCCCATGTAATCTCACCTCATGGGCTCCCTTCATAAAGCTCGCCTGTAGATGATTTGCTGGGAGCCTCACAGCTACCTGTTTGTGGCCTGGGAACTGATGTGGTCAGTAAATGGAGCCCTCTTCCAATAGGAGTTCCGTGCCTCTGGTAGCCAGAAACTGCCAGTGAGGCCCACCGTCTCAGCCAGTGAGCACTGCCCACCTTCCCGTGCTCCCTCTGCAGGATGGGCTAGGGATGGGACTTAGCAGGGTGGAGAAGAGGGCAGAAGGCACCTGCTGTCAGGGAACGGGCCCAGCGTGCAGGAGTCTGGAAACCAAGTGTGTTTCCAGACCTGCATGTAAATTGTGACCAAATCAAATTTCTTCCCCAAACGCAGATTTGTTTAATCAGAAGTAGGCACTTTGTGGCTTGTCCTCCATATGGCAGACAGGCACTTGGGAAGCTAAAGGTAAATGGTGCCAATGAACCTCCACACTTCCAGTCTCCGCGCTTTATGCCAAGGTTAGGTCAAAGTCCCAAGGGAGGCACACAGACCTGGCCTGCCGGGTGCCTGCTCCTTTTAAGCTGTTCTCCACTGCCCGCCCCTCAGGCCCTCTGCACAGCCCACTGCCCTCTGGTGTGCTGGGGGCACGGCCTCCTTTGGAGATCTACGGTTTCTCTCCCTTCGGCCTGGGACACGTGCACCCAGATTTCTGCATTGGTTCCTCACTTCTCAGTCCCTTTATGCCCTTGCTCCCAACCACCTCTTCAACCCCACCTACGCTGACAATCAGATTTAACGTTACCCCTGGTCCAACCGCCAGCACTCTCAGATACCACTTTCTTTGTGGGGATCATTTTCCATCTCGTAATATTGGGTAAACATCCATTGGAAGCAGGGCACTGAGAGCAGGGGCTGTGTCTGTTTTCCTGGTTGAGGTATCCCAAGTGCGAGACACGCGTGCCCACTCGGAGCCTTCTGCAAGGACGGGGCGGGGGTGCCACTTGGCTCATGCTGAACATGTTGGAAGCATCATTTTGTGTGTGATCCTCTCAGCACTTTTATAGATTTGCTATTTATAGAATGTCCCTTTAACAGTAGGAAACTGACTTGAGAGCAGGTTAAGTGACTTGATTCCAAAGACCTAACTTTTTTTTTTTTACAGGGACAGAGAGAGAGTCAGAGAGAGGGATAGATAGGGACAGACAGACAGGAACGGAGAGAGATGAGAAGCATCAATCATTAGTTTTTCGTTGCCGTTGCGACACCATATTTGTTCATTGATTGCTTTCTCACATGTGCCTTGACCGCGGGCCTTCAGCAGACCGAGCACCCCCTTGCTGGAGCCAGCAACCTTGGGTCCAAGCTGGCGACCTATTGCTCAAGCTAGATGGGCCCTCACTCAAGCTGGCGATCTTGGAGTCTCGAACCTGGGTCCTTCCGCATCCCAGTCCGACACTCTATTCACTGCGCCACCGCCTGGTCAGGCCAAAGACCTAACTTTAACCTGCTCAGCACCCACCCTGGTCTGAGGCCCTGGGATGAACAGAGCCTACCAGAAGCTCCCCATTGAGCTTCCTCGGGAAGACAGTGTCCAGGCAAAAGGCTTCCAGGTAGTGAATTTCCAGCACCTGGGACATCTGGGCAGCACTGGTGTCATTATCTCTGCAATGTATATCTTTTCTAGTAGATCCAAGGTCATTTCCCGTTTGGTTTCCCCCAGAGCTTAGTATTTGACACAGTGCTGGATGCATAGCAGGTGCTCAGGGAACATTTGTGGAAGGGAGGAAGGCACAAGTAGATTTAGGTCAAGGCAAGGTTTCCACATCTCCCTGCAAACTCCCTAACAGCATTGAGTTTGTGTTACAAACTCCCAAGGAATTGACATACCCTTTGAACTTGATCCCAACAGCCCCACAGGAAAGATCCCCAACGCCAAACGTGACCCTGAGCCTTGCACCTCCTGGCCTTGATGCTTGTTTCACGATGCTTGGTCTTCATCACGGAGGAGTGTTTACTTCTCTGCTAACCTTGTTTTTGGAGAAATCACCTTTATGCCTCATAAATGAAGCTTCTTCTTCTAGCAGATTTTGGGAAATCCAATATTTTCCAAAGGCTGACACTTATATTACGTCCTCCAACATCTGGGGAGAAAACATGCATCTCCCAAAGCCAAATGATGTTGGCCATAGACCTGTTATCCACCCAACTACCTTTACCTTAATCATTTCCATTTAAAAAAGTATGAAGGGAAGAGATTTACGGGCTTAGTGAATATGATCTGTTATTCAGCCCAGCAGTTTGGGCCCCTCTCTCAGCTCAGAGCCTCTCGCAAGAGCCTTTCTGCTCCCTCCCTAGATCTCCGCTTTAAAGTTGACTTTGGTTCATTATTTGCTGTTCCATAATGTAATAAAGATTGTGTCCTATCCTCTTCACTCCTCCGGGATTCCTATCTTGAAAGCGAAACAGCTGACGATGGTGACTAATGGGGCCTCTTTGGGGGAGACACGTCTGAGCTGCGTGCTGACCGTCCAGCAGGAAGCCCGCAGCTTGGCATCCCTTACTAGAAAGCAGAGAGGCCGTGTGGAAATGTGTGCTGGAACACAAACGGAAAGTGAGACGTATGGGGAGGATCAGCCGAATGGCCACACACCTCCCGGGGCCACAGCAGGCCTTGGAATGAATTTCCAAGGTACCCTGTGATTTGGAGAGGATTCACCTGGCTGGGGGCCTTTGGGTCAGAAGTCTGACTATTTGGCACTCTCAGCCCTTGGTTCTATGAATCTGACCCTCAATACCCATGGAAACTTGAAGGCTTTTTAGAGTTGGATCCTTTTGATTTTGCTTTCCTGTGATTTGTTTTAGTGCCTCAGTAGGACAGAGACAAAAAGTGATGGTTTTATCATTTCAAATAAGACTGATCTGGTTCAGACTCACAACAGAAGGATGTCTGTGAGAGCCAGAGATACTTACTCAAATGTATTTTCTCCTCACAGAAAAACTAGCTTGACCCTCTTAGAAGTACGGATCATTTCCGTTCCTCAGGGCTTGGGGAATGGCCTGTTAGGGGCTCTTCTAATCAGAAAATTTCTAGGCTCCCTGAAAAAAAATCTAGCAAGAGAAGCTGTAGGCTAGGGATGGACAGCTGACTCCCTGACACCAGGCGGAAGGGGCAGGGTGCAGTTTCGTGGATGTGGATCTCTCTGCTTCTGTCTCTTCTAGATAGGGTACGTAATTCCTTTACTGCTCTCTCTCACTGTGGGCATTAAAAATCTGACATGGGGTCTCACCAGGCCTTCAAGTATTCTTAGAGGAACAAGCATGTGGTTCACACAGACATCTCAGCCTGAGTGCTGACTTGAGCTGTGTTATATCTATATTACTACTGCTTCAGCAACACACCCTGACCACCACTTCTTCGGCTACTATAGGCTTTGGTAGTACCTGCTATTTTCCTTACTGACAGCATCATTTATAATTAAGTTAGGTATTCCTTTCAGGTTTAACCTGATTATTAATTCTTTACACATTGTATATTCCATGAAGGTGAATGCCATGTGCCGTGTCTGTCTGGGTCACTAGTGTATGCCCAACACTCGATATATTAGCACTAAGAGCTCCTTAATATGAAATTCAATGAGTGAGTGTGTGTGTGTGTGTGTGTGTGTGTGTCTGTGTCTGTGTTTGTGTGTGACTAAAGAACACAGACCATGTGCTAGCAGAGCAGGGCAGGACAGGAATGACTTTCAGGTATGGGACTTGATACCTCCCTCGAATGGCACCTGTGATGCGTGGGAGATGACAAGTGATGACCCAAACAAAGCAGAATCTAAAATGAGACTTCCCTCCCCGTTCTGATAGACTAAATACTGTGCATGGCACCCAGCAGGGGTCAGACACAAAGTGCCTGCCTCTGAGAGATGTGAAGGTTTAGGAAGTCCTCTTGGACAGGAACAGCCAGCTATTGCTGTTGGGTGTTTGTGGTGGTCCTCACCTCCTGCATGTCTTGACCCTCTGCTGTGCCCTTTGCCTTAGGCCAGCACAAGTGTGTGCTGATCTTGCCTCCTGGCCCAAGGTGAGGGGCTTGCTGTGTGTACTTGTCTCCGGAAGCCCAGGGCTTTCAAGTTCATGTGGCAGATGTGCTAGGTAGAATGTGTTCACATACTTAGAAGAGGCAGGAAAGGAAACTACTTTCTCAATGTTGATTTAGAATGTCAGGCGTAGTAGGTGTGACCCAGAGTTAAATAGTCTTATTGCGGAGGACAGAGGAGCACAATTTGATGTCCTATTGCAAAGGACAGAGGAGCACAATTTGACGTCCTATTGCGAAGGACAGAGGAGCACAATTTGATGTCCTATTGCGAAGGACAGAGGAGCACAATTTGATGTCCAACTTGGTCTTGAGCGCACACACAAACAAACCACCCAGTTTTCTCCAGCTTCCAATTTGTAAAATGGCCATGAGAAAAGGCGCATGGCAGTACCTTGAGGTCCCCAGAACCAGGGAGGAAAATGGGACAATTCTTGAGGAAGGAGAATGGAGTAAATGAGGCAAGGTCCCTGAAAACACCTAGAAGAAGTTGAAGGCTTGAGAATGCACAAGCATTTGGGAGAAGTCCTCCAGACCTTTCTGGAAAGGTCCCTCTCTGCCCCTGCTGTGACCAGGTTTCCTCTTGACTTAATTTTAAAATTTGCATCCATGACTGACCATCATCGGCCTTCCTGTTGCCTCAGGCGCAGGTCATCGCAGGAAGCTCTGTGGCCTCAGTGTCTGTGAGCCAAAGAGGGGGGTGGTTTGTTTTAGGGACAGTGCAGGAACTCCGGTTGTCCTCAGCTCCTTCTGGGCCGAGAGGCTAGTGTGAGCAGAGGCGTCCACCCCTCTTGTCACCAGGCCTCTTGCAGTTATCTATGTGGTGACTTGGGCTTTAAGGCGCCGAGACTTTGATCAACCTGTGGCAGAGGGTTGTGTGAAACCCTTCCTGGATTTCTTTTTTAAAACACAAAAGGGATCTGGAATTGATCCCAGATAATACATCTGCCTCTTAATTTCACTTCAGAGGGGCAGGATGACAAGAAAGGCGATGAAGACAACTAAATGCATTTATGATTTATGCCCCCTGTGATAAATCAATGGATGATTTCTCCCCAAAATGTGGTCACTGCCCGGCTAACTCATACCAGCTGACACATCTGTGCGGTGCAGAAGGGAATGGGGCCGAGCCCGCCTTGCCATGTGCACACCAGTTCTTGAACCCCACACCCTAGGATGGGGTTTTGGCCATGTGAGCGACAGGGTCGTCCACACGCGGTGAGGAAGAAGTTGCTCCACTGCCGCCTTTTTCCTGATGGCGCCCGTGCTTCCCTTTCCTGCAGCTGACGGCGCGGCTCCGCTCAGCCTGTCCTTGGTTCATCTCCAGCATTCCTGTCTGTGCTCGCCTTCATGTGTGGTGAGTTAGATTTTTCCATTCCCTAAAGGTGATTTGATCAGGCCGATTCTCACCAGAGTCCCTCGGAGCCGGTCGGGAGAGTGGAAAATCACATGAACTCTTTCATCAGCTCCAGCTGTCTGCGCCGAGTCAAGATGGCAAGGAGGTCTGTCTCCAGGGCTAGCTCAGGCCTTTGGCGGTGGCTGCCTGCCGCGCTAACACGGGAAGGGTTGCCGGGGCCCATCTGGCTGGGAAGGGGACAGAGCTGTGACCAGTGAGCAGCGTCAGCCCTGCACAAGCAGCCAATGGTTGGCCCGCATGCCGTGTGCCAGTCATCCCTTTTCTCTGCGGTTTCTTTGTGTTTTAAAGGCCCAACCTCGCCTTTCTGAACAGAAAGCCACATCTACATTTTCCAAAATATTCTGTCATTAGAATTTTTCAGAAATTGATTGAGCCATTTTTGGCTGCTCAGCTGTCCCAGAGCAGCTGGACCACTGACTTCCCCACCATTTTTTTTTTTAAAGCATCATCCAGAACTAATTTATTCAGAAGTAACTTGGGCTGGGACCACAGGAGGCGGGGGTAAAGTCACGTTAGTTTTATAAGTTACAGGCAAATAAAACTGCCTGGTGGTGCCTCGTTTTCCTATTGTTAAAAATGCCTTTGTTATTCCATTCTTGCTTTTCTTTACAACAAAGTTGAGAAACTCTCAGGGATGTGGTTTAAATTTATGCAATGTTATTTTCCTCACCTTGCTTTCTGGGAAACAAAAAGGGTCAAAGCCATTGCCTGGGCCTGGACAGGAGGTGAGACCCCCTGTAGATGGAAAGAGGCAGAGCAGGAGGGTGCAGAGACTGGCACCTTCTCTGTGAGGCCAGCAAGATCACCAGTGTTCCTCGTCAGGGCAAAGCTCAGGGAGGACAGAGGGTGGAGAGGGGGTGCTGGCTGGGGGCTGGGTCGCACGAGGCTCGGCTGCTAGGCCCGTGTCACCCGCTCCTACAGACTGTGTAAAGAGGAAGAAATGAGCCAGCCAGTAAAGGTTGCTCATCGGATGTCTCTGCTGATCCCTCACCCTCCCATTGTCTCAGCCAGGAATAATATACCTGCAGCTGTGTTTCTGTAGGACAATGGGGACATCTAATAATATATTGGGCTGATCTAAACTGCCTTTTTTTTTCCAGCGATGCCCCCAAGGGGAAGATATATACTCTATCTTCCTATTATCTGGTGGTACTAATCAGAAACCATTGCTGTGGAAATGACTAGTCCTGTTTGCTCTCCACCTAATAGAAAATCATAAATTAAAATAGAGCTTTATCGATTCTGCATAACGCCAAAATGAAATCCTCACATATTTAGTCGGATATTACATAATTAGTTGACTTCTCAGAGGAGTTCTAATTATGCCCATGGAATAAGCTCAAGGTAATGAAATGCATTCATCTCGCTGGCCAGCCGTCTGTCACTTAGTACTGAGCTCAGAGTCACTCCTTTGGGGTTTGCCTTCAAGCCCAACGAACAAAGCTTTATTTACAGCCACTGAACTTGGAAATGAATGGTACAAAGTTATTTTACAACACACTTTTAAAAAATTTTCTAAGAAAATCAGTTTTCCTTAGCTTCATCTATTGGTAAATGGCCACATGTAAAGTACAGTAGCTATATTAATTCCAAAATAAAGATTTCCCTGCCAATGCATTACTAAGGCTCATAATATCAAAACAACAACAACAACAACAAAAATAAAACTGCCAGAGATAAGAAGAGAATAATGACAAGGCCAAAGGAAATGAGTTATTTGAATCTGTATTTCATTATCTGTTACATTAATACTCAGAAATAGCTGGATAGATAGGTGGGTAGGTAAGTGGATGGATGGATGGATGGATGGATGGATGGATGGATTAATGGATGGATGAGTGGATGGTTGGATGAGAGGGCAGATGTGTATTTAAATAAATGGATGAGTATTTAATCAGGGAGGAATATAGATGGAAGAGAAAGAGAACTAACTCAGGAAAAATCTATCTTTGAATATGTCATTATGTATTTGATTGTAAGAAAAAAATATGAGGAAAGAAAGGATTCATTTTTTAAAAAATAATTCCTTAATTGTAAAAGGGTAACTCAAGGTTCTTTTGATTACTCAGTAGACAGCTTTGGAAGGTAGCAGTGAAGATGTAGGGAAAGTTGACATGGAGGACAATTGAAGGAAAATGCCTCTGAGACAAACTAGGTAAGAGATAGCTTTACATCCCAATAGCCTGAACTATACAATAAAAGTTTATTCTTTATAAATAAGTCATTGGTAACCAAAGTTAGAACAAAACTATACTTAAATTTCCCTGAAATATAGATTGTTCCATGCCATGTTAGTGAATGGAACTCGAGCCAAGAAGAAGCCATTTAGAGTGATGTTTATGGAATATTCCTGCCTCGATTTCTACATTTAGTAATGAAGATGCCCATTGTGAAGAGGAGATCTGTAGGACCCTAGTGCTGACACAGCCATGGAGAAAAGGCAGAGATGCCTCCTGGCTTTCCTCCCCCACTTTAAGCCACAGGCCTCTCATCTGAGGTCAAGCACCAAAGGCATTTTTGCTGTTTGCTATGAAGTCACCTTATCTCCAGATTTGTCCCTTGAAATACATATAGAAAGGAATGCCTGACAAGATGTTAAACCAAGTTTTTCTAAAACAAAGGATAAGTCTTGTTTTATGAGACGTGATTCAGGGTGACGGGGGATTACCGGGCAGAGTGAGGGGAGCCTGGACTTAACATTATCCCCAGCACAGTTGGAAATACTCGGTGCAAGCAAACACCTTCCATCTGACCCAGCACATGAAGCACTGGAATCCTTATAAGAACCTGTCTATGTGCTTGGTGGCTGAATTCCAGCACAACATCTGTGGGTAGTTCTCTGGCTCTGGGTTTGGGTTTTCCTCCCATCAACAGAACCTTTTGTGAACTGTGTTGACCAAAGGGTTAGTGCATTTCTGTTTTCAGCAGAAGCGGCTCCCTCTGGCTAAAGTGCCTGAAGGTTGGGTCCCCTTGTGTTAGGCACTCATCAGCATTCGGGCTGGCACAAAATTGCTGCATGAACATTGCTCTGAAAAACTCTGAACTGGATCCCTCATAAGATGCTCACACAAATAGGATGCTTCAGTGAACTACTTTTTTCAAATATGGTAGTGGGATCCTAGGACCTAAGGTTTTAAAGATACCTTAAAAGAGTGAAAGTAATGAATTTGTTTTTAAGACTAAATATGATACCTGCAGGTCAGTATTATTTTGCGCTATATTAGATACATAATCAGTAATCATCTTCTAAGGCAGGGACTGAAAAAAAGCAGTAAGAATAAGACCAAATGCCATTTGTAGAGAACATGTGCTTTTGATGATTAGATGAACATGTTTTTATTTTATTTCTGTTCTTTCAAAAAACAGCATAACTACTTTCACGCAATGGCACAGTGTTGAACCCTTGAAAATTGATACATTGTCTGTTATAAACAGACCACTTCCTGTTGAGTTACAAGAAGAGACACAGTCTAGTTTGTTGAAAAATTGTGATAAATATTTGAGCCATGTATTGAAAGAGTCAAAATAGTCATTTTTAAATTTGAGTTTTATATTAAATTAGGATAGCAAAAAAAAGCAGATTTGGCACGAAAAAAAGAATTTTCTTATTCAAAAATTCAAAGGGCTATTTGTAGCTATTTATTATGCAGTGTTTAAGGAAAACTTCTATTTTAAAAACAAATATTATCAGTAGGCCTCAAGATTCAAGACCAAAACGGCAAATCCCCTGAGTGTGAGAGAGAATCCTTTAAAAATTAATAACAAATTAGTAATGTCTAATTTAAAAAAAAGAAAATGTAGGTCAATCAAGCATACCGTGCCTCGAATCCTTACTCCTTTTTCATGCCGAGTCACTAGGATGTGGCTCCGAGACAGCAGCCCTTCGCTGGCATTCTGCCTCCGCGCAGTAACAGTGAATCCAGTGCAAATGGCCTGGCAGAGGGCAAAAGACTGGACTCCGCCAGTGGGTGCTTCCGGGAGGATGGGTCCAACACTCAAGTGTGGGTAGGTTCTGCCCTTGTTCCTGGAGGCTCCTTGGCCTTTCGCTGTGGTTCATTATAGAGCAAAACCTCTACCACTGTGTAGCGAGGTTTACTCCTCAGGTCTACAAGTGCACCGTGGTGGGGGTGGGGTTCTTTGTCTCTTAAATTAAGAACAAAATCTTTCTGTTGTTTCTGGTGTTAGAAGAGTAAATATTTTCACCAAACCTGCTTCTAGTTTCTCTCAGGCTTCACCTCAAATCTGGGCTTTTTCTGGGATGGGGGCACCGCTCTCCCTCCCCCAGCGGCCCGATGCACTTGCTGCTTCATCCCTTGTGATGCGCCTATTCACTGCTCAACAGCAACACACCCTTCAGATCGCAACTCAGACAGCCCATCCTGTCCCCTGAGCCCCAGCCAGGAGCAGATTCCTTTGTCCTGCTTTCCCAGAGGACAGCATTCCTTTTCTCTGAGCGTGAGTATCTGCTGCTCATGTCCTTGTCAGTGGTCTGGTCTTGTTGTTGGGCTCCTTTACTAAATACCTGCTCCACATGACAGAGTAGGGCTGCCTCCACGGGCGTGCTACCAGGCCGTGCCTCAGGGCTCCCTGTCCAGAGGGCCCGCGCTTGGCTTCCTGCTCCGCTATTGCCATCCTGAAACCCTTAACGCTTTTTGAACAATGGCCCCCACAGTTTTATTTTGCATTGAACCTACAAATCATACAGTCAGTCTTGGATCAGGACCATGTCTGTTTCAATTAGATCTCCACGACTTGGTCTAGGCTCAAGAAGTGTTTTGTAAATGAATGTTTCAGTGACAAAAGATGACCTCCTGCCATTAATGCGCAAAGTAGAAAATGCCTAATACCTAACTAACATCAAGTCAGGATGTTATATGCTTTCCTGGCAGCTCACTACTTCATCTGATGCTTTTCATAAAGTTTGGCCCATGCAACCAAAATTCAATTAAAGAGACATGCATATTATGATCTAAGACACAAAAATGGTTGTATGGAAGGAAGTATAAAAATGGCTGATCTGTTGTTAATTTTTTGTTCTATATTTAGAACTAACAGGGTGATGCTTAGAGAGCAAAAATGCTAGTCATCTTGCAAAGAGTGCCATAATAAGCCCGGGCAAACGCTTCCTTGCAGAAAGCATCCTTCCAGTGATAGAGGAAGTAGAAACAGAGACTGGGGTTCCTTGAAGGACATGTAAATGCTTTCCCCTGGGTTCCTTCAGAGCCAAGGAAACACTGAGACAGTGTGTCCATTTAGCTCTTGCCATCACATGGTTGGGAAAAGCCTGTTCTCCACAGCAGGCTTGGCCAAATGTCGGAGTTCAGAGAAAATGCAAGGCTTCACCATTTTGTACAGTGTGTCCATAAGTTTTCTGTCACTTGTCTGAGTTGGACACATTTTTCCCTCTCTCCCTTGCTTACCCCAAAGGTGACTGCTGCAGATTGTGGGGTTGGCAGGATTTTCCAGGTTGTGCCGGCACAAGCTGTTAATAAATTAGGTGCACAGAAGTGTGATGGCAAGGCATTTCCTCCTGCAGTTCATAGGCCTTCCAGAACATTTATGTCTCATTATAGCCCGAACAGCAGTTTATGCCCTAATAAATCAGAGAAGCTTTCGGAGATGGGCTGGACTGTAATGAATCTTTCTGTTGGCGTTTTCCTTTTACAGGCGCAAATAATGGAGCAAAACCGCCCCATCTGGCCACTCTGTAAGAGAGAACTCATAGTGAAGCTGCTTTCTCGAGCATGACAAAGGTCACTGCAGGTAGCAGGAGTGAGGGGTGGCAGCTAGGGCTGTGAGTGACAAGGTGGAATGAAGCCATTTACGAGCCTTTATCACTGTGATTATAGGCATTAGCTGAACTGTCAGGGTCCTCTTCTCCCTTCCTGTGATGGGCCGTGGGTCTTTACTGATTTTTCATGTCTAATTTCCAGACCTGTTTGCTGTCTGTCAGTCAGTGCAAATGGACACACACCCTCAGCATGGCGTGTGGACCTATTCACTTTTATTTACGTTCCATGATCTTAATAAGGTGCACTCTCCGCTAACGGAATGGTTGCCAAGCAGAGTGTGTGCGTGGGGGGGGGCTTCCTTTCTCTGTCTTCTCTCACCAGTGCAAAGAGATGTGTGATGAAAGCCAAGTAAATATGGAAATTATTACTAATTACGTCGTGATGGACAGAAATGCATTATTCTGGCTAGGAAATCAACTTGTCTCTAGTGGAGGTTTACCAGATGTTAAAAATAAGGAAGGGGGTAGGGTGTGAATCATATTAAAAACAGTGCCTAGGGATAACTGAGGAATTTGTTGTTGATGTTTATGCATTTTAACAGGGGAACTGATCACCCATTTTAGAAGTCAACAAATATTGATCATTTTCCCTGTACCAGGTAACTGGATTCTCATTTCACTGGAGAAAAATTGGCATCTAATTAACCACAGAAGCCATCTTGTTTTTTCTTGCTTTTCCACTCCAGCAGGTCCGTGTCCTGCTCCCTTGCAGGGCTGTGAGGGAGCTCGAGGTGCCTAGGCTGCATGTTTATGTTTACAGAGAGGCTGGTGGGAGTCCGTGGAGAGCGGGATAAATCCCGCCGGACCTGTTCATTCCATAAAGGCTTTCCTGGGGCTTCTTCAGTAATCACTGTGCTGCTGGGAAGGCAGACGAGAAGCAATTGAGCTAGTGTATGATTTATCCAAAGTGACAAGGAGCACAGAGCTCCTCCATCAGCCTCAGCTACTCCCACATTTACTGACACCTTCCTCCCAGCGTTTTCCCCAGCAGATGGCCAGGTGAGGTTCACAGACTCTGCTCGGAAACACAGCTGCTCAGGGACAGGCATGAGGGAGATTTTGGCCTCTCTCCCAGCAGAATTACGCAAAGTCCACAGAGAGAGGGAGAGAGGGAGCGAGGTAAGAGGCAAAGTCACTCCCCCGCTGAAAAAACACTGGAAATGTAGATTCAAAGCCAAGTGCTGCTTGCAGATTGGGAGATTGCCAAGACCCAGCACCCCAAGACTGAGGGAGAAAGTCAAATCCTGGAGAAGTTAGTAACTGTACACAGTGGGTTTACCTCTGTCTGCCCTGCTGTCATGGGTGAGTGAGGCTTGATAGGGTCACAAAGGGACATTAATGTCTTGACGGAGATGACTGTGTTCTGCTCAGGGCTAGAAGAGTTTACGCGTCAAAGGGATTCTCCAGGTAGACTGACAGTTCTCTCACCATCCTGCCTTACCAAGATCCCAGCACCACCAGAGGCACCTGCTCTGTCTGGGACTTTGCTCTGGGGCTGAGTATGTGTCAGGATACTTCCTCTGCTTCAGGATTTTGAACACACACAGTTGATGTTTTCTTGTGTTTTTATTTTGTTTTAAGGTTTCCATTTGAAACTGGGTGATCCCTTGCAGGTAATTAGCACCTGTGCTGTTGGAGCAAGTGGTGCTTTTACAGGTTAGAGATTCTTTTTTATATATTTATTTATTTATTTTTTATTTTTTATTTTTTTACAGGGACAAAGAGAGAGTCAGAGAGAGGGATAGATAGGGACAGACAGACAGGAATGGAGAGAGGTGAGAAGCATCAATCATTAGTTTTTCATTGCCTTTCGCAACACCTTAGTTGTTCATTGATTGCTTTCTCACATGTGCCTTGACCGCGGGCCTTCAGCAGAACGAGCAACCCTTTGCTGAAACCAGTGACCTTGGGTCCAAGCTGGTGAGCTTTTCTGCTCAAGCCAGATGAGACTGCTCTCAAGCTGGTGAGCTCGGGGTCTCGAACCTGGGTCTTCCGCATCCCAGTCCGACGCTCTATCCACTGCGCCACCGCCTGGTCAGGCAGGTTAGAGATTCTTAATCAGATTGACCACTTTGCAGTTCTGGGGAAGAAGGTCCAGAAAGAGAGCTGTGGGTGCTGTGTCCCAGAGGATGAGGCCCTGTACCCAGGGACATGTCTTAACCCCCTTAAGCCTTTTTCTTCCTCTGAGATCTTGATCAGCCCCCAGAACTGGTTGTTATACCCCATTTCTCTCCTCTAAAATCTGATGGAGACACTAGCCTCACTTTAGGGCGGTCATTTCCAGAATAAAAATGAAAGATAAAAAAGGTTTGTTGGGAATAGTCTGTGAAATCCCAGGCCTAAGTCAGGATCACATTTATGGCTTGGTCAGGACTGAGGATATATTCTGGGGCCGCATGCTTGGCATAGCGAAGGTGCCAGCTAAGCTACTTTCCAACTGGATGACCTTGTGCCCCTGAGGCATCTGTGCCCTGGGTCTCTTGTGTGTGAGCAGGGACTGTCTTGTTAACTCTCTCTTAGGGTTGTGAGAGGATGAAACCAGAGAAGATATATAATACCCATAGCAAGGTGGCTGGCTCACAGTACATACGCAAAAGTGACAGCTGTGATGACGATGATGTAATGAGTGTGACATTGTTACTGGGAACGCAGAGTCCAAAGACCTGGACGCTAGCTTATAGGTAACAAATAGATATAATTTCACAGGCCAGCTTCTGTTGATGGGTGACTGTGTTAAGCAAGATCCTGAGGCTGTATGTGGGCTCAGTGAGAGACACTGAAGTCAGTTAGGAATATCTGCCTTCAGAGATAGAAACAAGGGTGATGCCACACACCAGGAATTTGCTATTTCTTTAACATTTCACAGCTGCCCTGAATAGCCCTGTGATATGGGTTGAATCCGCCTTAGACTCTGGTATATTTTTTTTAACCTATAAAATGGGAAGGTTGGACAAGATCAGTTTTCTTTGAAATGTTCAGCTGAATGTTAGAAGGTGTTGGGGGTGGAAAACGATCTTTGAATAGGGTTTGAAAATGATTTGTATAATTTCACAACTCAGGACAGATTTCCTTAGTGCACAACTTCTCAGAGCCTCTAGTGTGCTTGAAACTTCCAGGAGGGGACATTCTGCCCAAACTTACCTGATCATGAACATATTGGTTTTTATGACAACAGCAACCTGTGAAACTAGTGTTTCCCGGACTGGACTTTGAGAAACTAGATAATCCCCAAGGGCCAATTTTGTTTCCTCTCCAAAGCCTTGAAATCTGTTACGTCTCAAAAACTCAGATAATTTAATACCTGCCTCTCCCCAGCTTTGAATTTTTATATCTTACAGAAAATGCATATTTAAAAGCCACATTTAAATGATCATTCTTCCTTCCTTAAAACAACTTTGAAAAATACTGAAGGTGCCTGCCTGACCAGGTGGTGGCGCAGTGGATAGAGCATCGGACTGGGATGTGCAAGACCCAGGTTCGAGACCCCGAGGTCGCCAGCTTGAGTGTGGGCCCATCTGGCCTGAGCAAAAGCTCGCCAGCTTGGACCCAAGGTCGCTGGCTCCAGCAAGGAGTTGCTCGGTCTGCTGAAGGCCCGCGGTCAAGGCACGTGTGAGAAAGCAATCAATGAACAACTAAGGTGTCGCAACAAAAAACTGATGATTGATGCTTCTCATCTCTCTTCATTTCTGTCTGTCTGTTCCTACCTATTCCTCTCTCTGACTCTCTCTCTGTCCCTGTAAAAAAAGAAAATAAAAGAGAAATACCGAAGGTAATATTTGGTAAAACAGTAAGTCATCCTTAATGTTTAGAACGCCTTCATTCTGAATCTGTTTTAGTTGCGAGTCATTCTGATGGGTTTGGCCCACTCCTTGGCTACAACACTTTTCTCAACATTTGACCTCCTTTAGACTGGTCTGTACCAGTACCTGTGGGGTGAAGGACACTGTACTCTCTCCTCTCCACCTTTGGCTTTAGGGGCCTGTCGCCTGTGTCAGCTGCCTGAGAGGCAGGGGGCACCCCGTCTGTCCTCACATGTGCCCCTACTGGCCAGAGTCTGTTGTCTTCCATGGCAGGCAAAGATTAGCAGTGGAAGCAGCCTGAGGTATTCGAACTCTAAAGGTTTGTGTTGATTTCTTATTTGTTGTTAATAAATAACTCTCTCTTTTGTGTCATCCTGAAGGTGATTGAAACTACTTTTTGGTAGCAGTAATGCCATACAGTAACTGGGTAATTGGTTTCTTTTAGGTAGCAGAAACTTAGGACATGCTTTATGCTTGGAACAAAGATATGGTCCCAATGTCCCTTTCATCAGCAGGATGACACAGAACATTATTTCCCAAAGGGGTCTCACAGAATGCCAGCCTTTTCCATCTATCCATTTATCCATTCATTCATTCGTGAGTGAGTCAGTGAGTAAAAGGAAAGAGAGGAGGGTTGGAGTTTTAGAGTAAAATGGGGAGAAGGAAGGAGGTGTGGGGAAAGAAATGAGTGCCAATTATTTTTTCAGGAGAGTCAGACAGAGAATAGACCAGGAGAAAAGTAGAGGATACCCAGAAATGAGAGGACCCACTTGAGATTTTTAATTATAGTTTACAGTGGACGGATCATTATAGTTGTATATTATTCTTCTGCGACTGTTTTAGCTGTTGTGTACAGGCACAGAGGAGGTGGAAAGTTGTATCTAATCAGGGATGGAGTACAAGTCAGGTGGAAGGAGAATTAATGGAATTGAGAGTGTGTTCAAAGGAAATGAGCTAAGGTGTGTAAGGAAGTGAGGATAAGAGGCAGATGATACAGTGGAGGGAAGTGGTCTGGTGATCTAAAACTTGAGTGCAGAAAACCAAGATTTTGGAGCTGACATGGTATTGACAATAAAAAGTATTGGCAAGGGCAATAGCTTTTTGTCAGGCTAGACCATTTGTGTGCCCTTTTGTTGCTGCCATCTCCTGACCTCCTGATCACTCGTGACTACTTTAGCATTGCGCTCACTGACTTCCTGACCTCATCCTTGGTGACTTTAACATCCAGATGGATTATTCGACCTCCTAGTCCACTTTTCCATGTTCTCTATCCACTTCAGCCATCTACTCCTGTGGTTATATCCTAGACCAGTGGTAGTCAACCTGGTCCGTAACGCCCCCTAGTAGGTGTTCCAGCTTTCATGGTGGGTGGTAGCGGAGCAACCAAAGTATAAATAAAAAGGTAGATTTAACTATAGTAAGTTGTTTTATAAAGATTTATTCTGACAAACTTAGCGAAAATCTGACATAAAGTACTTGGTAAGTAATTATTATTATATGCTTTAACTTGCTGTAACTCTGCTTTATAAATTTTATAAAGTAAAGTTACTTTCCTACTTTATAAATCACCACTACTGTGGAACCGGTGGGCGGTTAGAAAATGTTACTACTAACAGAGATACAAAAGTGGGCGGTAGGTATAAAAAGGTTGACTACCCCTGTCCTGAACTTTGGGTTATTATTTTGTTCTTCCATAGAGCTCCCTTTGATATTCTGCAGAGATAGCTTTCTTTGGAACATGCTTCTGAATGTGCTGGGTTTGAATCCCAGTGTGACCACCAGCTGCCCATCCCTTGCTTTCTCAGGCTTCCCTTTGGGAACATGGGTCATGCAAGGTAGCTGTGGGAATAGTGCATTAACACGTGTAAAAGCACTGACCCAATACTTGGCTTATAGCCTCTCCTCAGTAAATGTTAGCTCCTTTCCTCACTTCTTCCCAGTAGCTTCTGGGATATCTTGACATCAAAACTTAAACCACAAATTCCAACTGTTAAAAAACCCTATTCTTTACATATAACAGAGCTGATGGAGGGAAACCATGTTCTTTACACATATCAGAGCTGATTGAGGGAATAGTTAATGGAGGTTGGAATGGATGCATTGGTTTAATTTCCAGCTTGGGCCTGAGTCTTGGTAGGACCTTGATAGATGCTGGCTCTATACATGGACACAGTTGGGTTGCTCAGTTCCTCATGCAACAGGGTGCATGTTGTGGGATGTTCATGGGCCCTACATGCTGGGCTGTTGGCAGGAGAGAAGGGTTCAGATAACTGAACCATGTGGACAGAAGCTGGGAAAACAACCTTCTATTTCATCTTGATATCTAGGCCTCCATGACTATCCTGTCTCTGGGCTGGCAGCAATGACAAGGAACAGAGACCCAACTCACTTTCTCCAAGGAGTGATCCTGACAGTCTAGCCAAAGACGGTGACAGGAGCACTGCCAGCTGCCTCCCAAAGAGAGGACAGAGTGGATTAATTAAAACTAAAAATAGACCTCAACTGGAAATACTCTTGTAGGTGGAGGGAAAACAGATTGGCCAGAGCTAAGACTTTTGAGGTTATGTCCCTTACATTTAACTTTGACCCCTAAAATGGCTGAGGTAGAGGAATTATTTTTGGTACCAGGTAGATCGTCTGACATCCATACTCCATTAGTTCTGGTTCTCCATGTTTAGGGAGGTGGTAGTTAATTGTGGCATTTCCTTTCTTTCTTTCTTTCTTTCTTTTCTTAACTTTTTAAACTCAAATGATGTATGGTATTTGAGAGTTAGAAAGGAGTTGATATATACATGTCCTTGAGCATAGCCCCCCCCCAATTAAAAAGATGTCTCTGAAATAAAACTTATCCAATTTATTTTAGAGGCTTGTGCTTTCTTTTTTGTTTCCCAAAATATACAACTTTATATGCTAAAGTTAAAACCATTGTCATGTTGGATGTTCCTGAGCAGGAAATAGTAACAGCATTTGGTACCATGAGCCTCATAGCCACTTGCTAGAAGGTTTGAATGCCTTATTTTACACAAGGCAGCGTAATTTTGGTAGTTCTATAAAAAAGAAAGGCAGACCTGAAGATATGTGATCTCTTTCAAGTTTTCTTTTTTCAAGGCCAAGAGCTGTAAATGACAAGATTGACTTAATATTTGAATTAATGAAAAATTTGCTCTCATCACCTGAGCTTATAAATGGAAATATTTAATAAAAAGAATTGGCCTCTATTTCAAGACAAACAGATTTAAATTCTCTTCAAATAAGCATTAAGATTTAACATACCTTCAAAAACAGTGTATGAATTTTGAGTGGTATACAGTGACTAGAGGAAAATTTAATTAGTAATGGTTGGAACAATTTGATGATATTTGAAGAATTGCCTTTTGTAGCCAAAGTACTTTCTCTTATTCTTCTGTCCCAGGAATATGTTATAAATAATGTTTTTTATTATGAAATGTTATAACCTTATCCCAGCTGATTCATTATTTGGGTAAGAAAAAAGGTCACATCTCTGAACCAAAGAGAAAATTAGAATCATGTTGTAGCGGCTATAAAAGTAGAATTTGATTGATTAAGCCAAGGGAGGAGGGGGAGAAGTTATAAGAAATTCAGTCTAAAATAGATGTTCATCAGAGACAGAGAAAGGTAGAGAACTACAGTATTCAGAAGGGAAAGTTGAATTACCTTTAAAATTTAGAGTGATACATTTGTGACTGAGAGAAAGAAATGAAGTAAGAAGTGAAAAATGCACAGAACAAAAATGCTGATTTTCTGCAAAAGACATAAGGAATAGAAAGAAGTTTGTAGCTATAGGTAGACCCCGTCTTTGAGGATTTCTGTTGGATATGGTAATCTGAACTGAGGAAAATGAAGAACTGTTCTAGGGACTTTGATTAGGAAGCTAGAGGGGCTGGTTGAATCCTGCAGTGGTAGATTTACCTTCCGTTTTGGAAGGGTCTTTCTAATTTGCCTAGTGGGTTCCAAGAGTGAAGGAGTCTGGCTGTGGGAGAAGTTGAAACGTCTTCTGCTTTGAGATTTGGTGCCAGTATGGTTTCAAATTTTTCTACCCAGGTAGGAGAAGGTGGCAAGAAGGGACACAGCAACCTGAAAAATTCAAGAGAGAGAATTTAGTAAGAAAGGAGGGACATATAGGAAATTCTAGAAGTTCAATCACCCCAGAGGGAAGAATGCAAAATAAAAAAGTAGATGAACAAATGAAGTACATAAACATTTCTATGTTCAGGAAAATTTACTTTATTCCTCATGTTTAAAAATATAAATGATGTTTCCTGCAGTTGATGGAGAATTATAGGCAAAAACACTGGCTTGATCAGATGGGAAAAATATGCAGCAGCAGCTAAAGTAGGAGCTGTATTGAATCCTGAGGAAATAGGTTCTTTAACATAAGTATTCAAAATTCAGGTGCACATCTCTTTTAGTGTACCAGTATTAGTGGCACAAGTAATGATTAAAGATCCTTGCATTTGGCTAGCCAAGAGCACGGAGTCCAGAGGTGGATAAAAGGGTTCAAGACTTAACTGTCAGCCATGCTCTGTGGGGAACCAAATCCTTTTTTCTTTAGAGTTGCCTTCTGCTGGAGCACCTACTTCCTTTCCATCAGCCTCCCTTAGGCTCCACGGTGGAAGTAGAGGGGTCTTTGTGCCATTTAAACCCCGTGAGTGTAACAACTACCAAATCATCAGAACTTCAGGGCTGCCAAGACTCTCAGCATATTCCTGCTCTCATCGTTTTCCAGGGTATTGTTATAGTCAAAGAGGCCCGGCACTTCTTCGGTCTTTTAAATACACCAGCCTTAGGTGGACACTAGGGAGGGAGGTAGAAGCAATAGGAAGAAGTGCAGGGACTATTGGGTCAGAGACTGAGGACTCCAAATCCAGAATGATCAAGTTCTCTATGTGCATCGGTCCCCAGAGGAGCTGGAGGAGCAAGGGGTCTGAGCCATGGTCAAGTCCCTTGTAGTTTTCCTAAATTTGGTGTACCTTCGTATATTTACTCAAAGGCATGCCCTCTGTCCAGGGTGACCCTCTCTCTCTGTCATATTTCTACTCAGCCTTCAAGTCTCTGCTCAGAAATGCCCTTGTCAGTGGTAATTGATTACCCAAGAAATGGGTTTAGGAGTCCATTGCAGACCATTTCTTGAAAGTGTACTTTATATTGGGTTCAGGGTCAGCAAATGAGAGACCTGGTCTGCATTAAGAAAGTGAATTGGATTCAAAAGAGTAACCTTTTTATATTTTTAAATATAATTTCAAATCTAAATATCTCCTGTCATGAGTAAAATTATCTATTTATGACAATTGCCATATTTGCAAATTAATTCAAATTTTGAAACTTTGAAAATGCAGAATCCAGTATTTTAATGCCTATCTGACCCTCACAAAACCAGTGTAGTAAATCTGAGTGAAATTTAAGTTCTAAAACCTATACTCAATGAATAGTGATAATAGTAGAAAGAGCTATTTCAATTTTTCATCTTTCACGAAGGAATAAAGGTAATTTTCTCATGGAAATTACTTTGATAAGGGTGGTTTATAGGGCTTAATTGGGTGAGGTTGAAATTGTAAAACAGCTTGCAAATTCATTTAGAGGTGAAAAAAAATTGTTTACTAGGAAAATAAATCACCAACTATGTCCCTAGGTCAAATGTACAGACACTTCCAAAGATAAACCTTCACATAATTGTGGACAAGGAGAAGCTGTTAATCTTGCCCAGCTCAACAATATTTCCTTTTTTTTTTTTAAAAAAAGGTTTTGTTCTGTTAGCTGCACAGATGTTTTTAATTTTTCTGGGTGTGTTTTTATGTTTGCAAGTTTCTGAGGCTGTGCTGATGAATAGAGATTTTACCGAATTTATATGTAGCTTTCAGATAGTAAAAGCGTGCTTAAGCTTCTTCAACTTGTCCCTTACCCCCAGTCTGGGTCTTGTATGAGGAAACTTACTCTGCTGTCTTAGCATCCTCAGGGTTTCACTGCTCTGTGCCTCCATATGCTACTATAATTAAAATGTTGAAAGGGGGAAAATGGTATTTGTGAATTTAATGGCAAGATCAGGACATGCCAGATTCCCTCTTGGTGGGTTTCCCTGTGGATGGCAAGAATTGAACAGGCTATCCTCAGTGAACAGCCCATTATGTCATCTTCTACTGAGAAGAACATTTACTCTCAATTACAGTGAGGACCTTTGAGTCTTTGAATGCTTGAGAGGTTTGGGGGTATTATAGATATTCTGCTAATTTTTTAAAACGGAATTATAATCAACAGGTGAAAGAGCCCTTCGTCCAGATCAGTTACTCCCCAGGTGTGTAGTGGGCACTTACTCCTTGTGTTTCAGGTGCTGTGCTGGCCACAAGGGGGAGTGAGGAAGGGGCACCAGTCCAGGGGAGTGGAGATGCCTTGGTCCATGGAGTGTTATTCTAAGTGGGAGAGCTCTACTGTCAAGAGAGAGAGAGAACATATCTTGTTTGATAGTTCAGTTATCTGATGTTTCCATCCAAAACCTTATAACCTTATGAAGTTCTTATTTCTGAAAATTTCCCTTTTTATTCTAATATATAAGACTGCCTAGGAGTAAAAGGGGGGAAGAATAGGTAAGAGCCCGTCTGACTTCTCCTGTCCAAGTCTTTTAGGCTATGCACTGTGCCGTCACGTGTATGATAAAAAGGACACTGAAAATATTAGACAGAGGTAAACGTAGACAAAGGTGAAAGGTTGAGTAGTCAGGAGAAAGTGAATTAACACTTAAATGTCTATATACTTCATGCTTTTAATTTGTGACCAATTTAGTCTCAGAGAAAATAAGTGACTGGCCCAAAGTTATAGAACTAATACACTGGGACTCAGAATTTGAATCCATGTTGGCGTGATTGCAAAGTTTTGTGTGTTGTGCTGCCTCCTGGTGTCTCATTTACATACAAAAGAACCCCCCCCATCCATGTGTGTGCACGTGCACACTCACACACCCTGAAACCCTAGTCATATAATGGCAACAAAGAAAAATATTTCAATAAAAAGATGAGGAGAAAATGAAGAAGCATAATTAGTGTGTGTGTGTGGACCAAAAATGCTACATTTTATATTGTTAGAACATTGAGAATGAATTCAATAAGGAATAGAATGAAAATTTTTTAAGCTCAGAAAGCAAATGTTCACTCTCTAGAATGGGATTTAAATGTACCCTTTTCCATAAACATGTCTGGAAACCTGAAAAGGCAGATTTATTTTCTTCTTACAAGGTCATCAATAATGATTCCAGAACAGCATGCTTGGGGGGTGGGGCAGTGCTCCCGGCTTGGTGTGCACTGCTTGTTGACCAAGTTGAGACTAAATGTGCTCTCACCACCCAAGTACTCACTGCCTTCTGCATAGCTAGGTCAGCCTGGATGACATCTTCATAGCCGAGCTATTAATTTTAGTTTCTGAGTTGATGAAATGTGTGTATGACAATGAAGTGAAAATAGGAAAAGTGAACTTGCGAAGGCAACTAGATAAAGGTTTTTATAAACCAATTTAAATTGTACCCACTTCATCTGCACTTTCTATATGTATACAAAGTTTCTCACTGACAAGAATAATAAGGAAAGAGAACTGGACGTTTCGTTACTGAAATGGAACTCTCTGCATCAGATTGCAGCATGAATTTCATGGATGCCTCCAACCTTCTCCAGACTAAAGTTGCTGCGAGGTAACTTGTGGGTGATGGTGGCTCCCCACCACTCAGAATCTGAGCCCTCTGTCCCTTGGGTCCGGCTGGGCTCTGGGATCCAGCTTTTCCACGTGGACCAGCTTGCTATGTTGCAAAATGAAAACACAGAAACACAGTCAGAAACTAAAAGCTTTCATGTGGACAGTATGGAGCAGTATTTACGAGCATGGGTTTGGAGTTCAGTAGGCGGTATTCAAACCCGGACCTTGCTATCAGGAGACCTGGCCCTGAGACCATGGACAGCTCTCTAGGAGGAGCTTCTTCAGCTTCAATGTGCAGATAATCAGTCCTGTTCGCAAAGATGACGGGAAGGAAAGTAATGCACACAACACATCTAGCACAATGCCTGGGACATGGGAAGCTATTCCTCAATGTTCTCTACTAACTGGTTTTCCTCTTCTCCCAATTCTACCTCCACCACCACCATCAACACCTTGACTTTCTTAGGCTGCTGTAACACAACACCATGACCTGGGTGGTCTGTAAAAACAGAAATTCATTCTCTTACAGTCCTGTAGGCTGGAAATCTGAAACTAAGTGACAGCATGGCCATGCTTTCCCGGAAGCCTCCTGGGGAGGAGCTGTTCCAGGCCTTCCTCCTGCCATCTGATGGTTGCCTGCAGTCCTTGGCTTGGGGCAGCATCACTTCAATGCTCACCTCTGTCTTTATATGGCCATCTCCCTTCTAGGTGTCTATGCCCAAACTTCCCTGTTCTTATAAAGGACAGCAGCAGTCATTGCATTAGGGGCTGCCTTGATTCAGTATGACCTCATCTTAACTTGATTACATTTGCAAACACCCTCTTTCCAACTAAGGCCACAATAACAATTACCAGGGGTTAGAGTTCTAGTGTACCTGTGTGGGCTACAGAAGTCAACCCACAACAAACAACACCTTTATTTTAGGCCTGAGGGAGACTTCCACTCCATCTTGGTTTGGGCGTGCCTGAAGTCACCTGCTTTGCCAGATATATACCTTGCCCACAGAGCTAACATATGTTTAGCAACTCTTTGAGAGACTGATTCTGTCTTGCTTTCCCTTGATGCATTTTGTGGTTTGTGTATATTTTGTAGCTATCTAATAAAATGGCAGGAGATACTCTTATTTTCCTAATTTCCTGTGAGGCTCAGGAGACAGCATAGAAAATTGGAAACTGTTATTAAATGTTGCCATTAAAAAAAAAAAAAATCTCCCAGGCGTTGAGAAGCTCTCAGCCGATCACAGCAACGGTAAGAGCAGATAGCCGATGGGTCTAGTCCAGTGGTTCTCAAACTTTTTGAAGTTGGGGCACATTTAAAATTCTACAAATAATGGCATGCACACTATATACAAATTTATGAGAAATATGTTATAATAATTAAGTCAAATATTAAAGAAAAAATATAAAGCCCAAGTGTGCTTTTATGGTAATTAAATGAAATAAATACGACAAAATTAAATTTATTCTGACATTAAAAAATATTTTTATGTTATATTTTTGAGTTATGCTGTTTAGAATTCATAAAAAAGAGGGGTTAAAGAATAAAAAAATGACAAAAAGTTATCTTTTTATATATATAGATACATTCAGTAAGATTTAGTAAATTCAGCAGGTCCCAGCACAAATGTGTTTTTTCATTCTTGTGTTTATGAGAAACATGAGCCTAATGGTCCTAGTGATTTCTTCAATGTTTGGGCATATATCTGAAAAGCAAACTCTCATTTTCTCGTCAATACATTGAAGAATTCCTCTTTTTTACTCTTAATTGTGTTGAGTGCAGAAACCCCCCACCATACATATCATCTTAACTTTACACCAAACAAAGGATAGAAGAAACCTGCCTCCAGTCTTTCTGGGGAACATGGGGGGTAGTGTAAACAATCCAGCACCACAGCTTAACAGCCTTTTGCAACCTAATCAGGCAGGTGAGTTGGGGGATTGGGCAGATGGTCAGCTTACAGCCAATACCCCATACATCTGTCCCCCAAGAATCTAAACTCCAAAAACCCTGTTGGTTTTTTGGTCCCCAATAGGCACATAATTCTCTGGAATACCTTAGGGCGCACCTAGAAATCTAGGGCGCATCAGTGCGCCCTGGCGCACACTTTGAGAACTACTGTTCTAGTCTGAGAAGGTAAGTATTGGCTGAATGGTGTGATCTCAGCCTGATAAGAGGAGTGTCTGCAAAGTCATCTTATCCTTCAGTCCTTCTGTGTGCTAGATCTATGTATCCCACTGTGTAGAGTAGAGGAATCTGCAGAGACATCTGTTTACCTTCAAATTCAGAAGACTGGAAAGCCCTGACTTTGATTAAATATCATCTAAACGTCTCAATTCCCGCAAGTGTATCTCGGCAACTGGGCCAAATATGGAAAATGACAATGTTCCAGAAAACAGCAGCCCACGGGCTTGTCTCTGAGGACCCCTCAGCCGTGGAGTATGCAGAGAGACAGCCTCTGTGAGGCTGGGAGCTTCCAGTCTGGTTCTGAAACCTGAGAAATAACAAAACAACCAAAGCAGACAAGTAAGCAAACCAACAAAAACACCCTGAAGGAATGAATTGGGTCATATTTGACTCATGGGCCATGGTTGGCCAACCCCTGGAATGAATCAGTCAATCTGATAATTTTCCTTTTAAATTCTGGAAGCTATTTGCTTACACTTCCTTCTGTATTCCAGAAGCTCATTTCCTTCTGTTTTCTACACATTCTATAGTGCTGTGCTTACGAGCCAGATTCTAGAGAAAAAATCACCCAGGTTTAAATCCTGCTATTGGTTGACTTGCAGTATATCCTTGGCCTCTGGGAAAATAATATAATACATATAAAGTGCTTAGCATGGTGGCTGACTAACCAGATCTACATGGGAACAGCTGGCAGCTAGCTATTACAATGAAAGGACTTTTGTTCATAAAGGCCAACTCTGGAAGGATCATTTTGTGTTTTGTGGAGTGTTTTTCAGTTGCTGTCACTTGATTCCTTCCTCCACCTCATCACCACAGCTAAAAATCATCACACTCTTCTGTGCTTTTATCCTGTAATTATTAACTTATACCTGGTCATCTTTGTTATCTGTGGGATGCTACAGGGCAAGGAGTGCCCTCGTGTCTCTGTATCCCACTCCATCACCCGCCCTGAATAATTATCAGCAATAATTTGCTGAATTACTTGGCCATTATAGAATGCTTTTTTACTACAGTGTTTTGAATTGTCCTGTTTTTCATATCAGGACTGTAGTAATTCAAATCGGGAAATAGAACAATCTTACTTGTTAGCTAGACCAGGGTTTGTTGAAATAGATCCTATGGGCCAAATCTGGCCTGCCACCTGTTCTTGTTAATAAAGTTTTATTGGAACACAGCCATACTGGTTCATTTACATATTGTCTGTGACTGTTTTTCCACTGAGCAGCTGAGTTGTGTTGTTGCAGCAGAGACCATATGTTCCACAAAGCCTGAAATATTTATAGGAAAAGTTTGTTGACCCCAGGCTAACTCTTCCTTAGTAAGTACCCTTACCTTAATTAAACTGCAGGTGGCTCAGACCAAGTACTTCATACTGTGTGCACAGAGATATAAAGTTGTCTCCTTTTCTTAAGGTTTGTGGTCAAGTATTAAAGTAATATTACGGTGGAATCTATAAACCCATGAGGAATACAAGACAGTTTTAATTACTGGGTTTAAGATTAAAGGTCTTACCAATTTTCACTGTGGGTTTCAGACACACTAAAACTTAAGCTTAGTGCAGGGTTGCAGTTCCCAAATTGTGTACCAAAGCAGCCTTAGGGCATGGCAGCGGAATTCTAGGAGCTCTGGGGGACATTTTAAATTTATAAAGGAAACACAGTAACACTCGCCACTGACATTGCATCAGCTACTAGTTTCAGTGGGTCACGCTGCTTCTTTGTCAGGGATGTCACATCTGTGTGAAGATGGATTTGGGGCATTTACTGTGATTGAAAAAGCAAGCACTGTGTGAAAATCAATGTGGGACAGGAAATTAGAGTGTCAGTATCCAGTCTGATTTTAAGACTTGAGAATTTATGCCTGGTCCATCAGGTGTAAGTATGGTTGTTTAAGAATGAAACAAAGCATGACCAGGTGGTGGCGCAGTGGATAGAGCGTCGGACTGGGATGCGGAAGACCCAGGTTCGAGACCCCGAGCTCGCCAGCTTGAGCGCGGTCCCATCTGGCTTGAGCAAAAGCTCGCCAGCTTGGACCCAAGGTCACTGGCTCCAGCAAGGGGTTGCTCGGTCTGCTGAAGGCCTGCAGTCAAGGCACATGTGAGAAAGCAATCAATGAACAACTATGGTTTCGCAACAGCAACGAAAAACTAATGATTGATGCTTCTCACCTCTCTCTGTTCCTGTCTGTCTGTCCCTATTTATCCCTCTCTGACTCTCTCTCTGTCCCTGTAAAAAAAAAAAAAGAAAGAAAAAAGAATGAAACAAAATATTATTTTTTTCAAATGCCTATACGTTGTTGGGACATAACTACGTAGTAAACAAGAGTGTTAGACATTTTGGCCTGGGGCTATTGGAAATCAAGAAAGTTATGGCACCTCTGATCTGTGGTCTGTATAAGTGGCATATCTGAGTGCCAGGAAGCACTCAATATATTCTGATACGCAAGTGGGACTTTATTTTTTCTTGTGAAAACAATTTCCTTGTCATTTTTTAAAGGAAATAAAACTTTTAGTATATAAAAGGGAAAATAGGAAATTGGTCATCTTAAAACTAGCTGGTTAATATATCCAGAAGTTTTGGAAGGTGTATCTAAACCTAAAGAAATCACTTAAATTTGATTTCTTCAATAAGTAATTATGTAATGCTTATTGTATGGTGGAGATAAGACACTAAACAGAAAGGCATGTGCTTGCAGGAGTCATTGTAGGAGTCATTTAGACAAAACAACTTGGCTTTCTAAAGGTTGTGAATCTCTCCCAAACCTGGCAGAATTTGATTTAATTTTTTTTTGAATCAAGTGAGAGGCAGGGAGGCGGAAAGACAGGCTCCTGTATGCGGCCTGACTGGGCTCAACCCAGCAACCCCTGTATGGGGCTGATGTTCTGCCCATCTAGGGCCGCTTCCCATTGTTCAGCAGCTGAGCTATTTTAGCACCTGTGGTGAGGCCATGGAGTAATCCTCGTTACCCAAGGCCAATTTCCTCATTTGAGCCATGGTTATGGAAGGGAAGAGAGCAGGGGGAGGGGTGAAGAAGCAGATCGTCAATTTCTCCTGTGTGCCCTGACTGGAAATCAAACCTGGGACTTTCCCAGGCCAGGCAGATGCTTTACCACTGAGCCAAGTGGACAAAGCCATATTTGATTTTCAATGGGGACATCTACTGGGTGCTTTGCAAGCTGCTCCCCCAGAACAATCATGTTGGTGTTAGAGACACACACTCACTAGAGAACATTACTATTAAGCATTACTCTTTATATAGACTCCTCTCACCCAGGCACCCTTTATCTCAACACCTTGCCCAGAGGATTTTCAACCCATGAGAAAAACTCTTAATGTTTTGTCTTTGTATTTTCTTTTGTATTTTTCTGAAGTGAAAAGTGGGAAGGCAGACAGACAGACTCCCGCATGTGCCCAACCGGGATCTACCCCGTGTGCCCAACCGGGATCCACCTGGCATGCCTACTAGGGGGCGTTGCTTCACTGCGACTGGAGCCATTCTAGCGCCTGAGGCAGAGGCCATGGGGTCATCCTCAGTGCCCAGGCCAACTTTGCTCCAATGGAGCCTTGGCTGCAGGAGGGGAAGAGATAGAGAGAAAGGCGAGGGGGAAGGGTGGAGGAGCAGATGGGCACTTTTTCTATGTGCCCTGGCTGGGAATCAAACCCAGGAGTTCCACACGCTGGGCTGACACTCTACCGCTGAGCCAACTGGCCAGGGCCAACCAGAATGTTCTTATTTGGTGATACACATTGATATTCCTCTCACAGTTTTATTTTCTTTCATGTTGTATGAGCATCTTTTGATGTTTCATATGTTTTTATTGTTTATAAGAATCAGACTAGCCTTTAAGAATGGAATAAAGGGATTAACACATAAATCCTTAATGAATGGCCAACATGGCTCTTTGTCCCCAAGAACAGGGAGCTCTTTATTACTTTCTATTAATTGGTTATATATCCATTGTAAATATCCTATGTCTTCTAAATTACCTGTGGATGTCAGCCCAAATGGAAACCATTTGTATCCATAAAGAGCCTTTTATTTATTTATTTCCTCCCTCTTTTCCTTACTTGTTTTTTATCTGTTAACTTTTTCACTTTTTTCATTTTTTTCCCCATGAATGTCCACACAGGACAGGAAGGAGGGAGGATGGACGAAGGTGAGTTGCCCAGCTGTTAAGAGTACTGACATCAGATTCATGAGGCTTATGTCTCTATCTGTTTTCTACAGCTTGGTTGCGTGTTCTTTTTCAAACCTCAGTTTCCAGCCTGCATTCTAGTGACAGTAAAACAGGCCCTAAGGATGGCTAAGATTGAGTGACATAATAGACATAAAGCAATTAGTGTAGTTGCTGACACAAAAAGGCTCACAGTCATAGCTTCCCTTCCTATCATTAATAATTACAGTAACAGTTGTTAAGCAGTCTTTCTCTTGCTTTTCTGGAAGTGGCATTTGTCACAGTTGATCTTTTCCCTTCCTTGAAGTATTTTCTTTTCTTCTTCTAACTGAATTTATTGGGGTGACACTAGATAATAAAATTATGTAGGTTTCAGGTGTACAATTCTATAATACATCTGTATATTGTACTGTGTGTTCACCACCTCAAGTCAAGTCTCGTTCTATCACCATCTATTCCTCCTTCACCCTTTTCCCCTCACCTCATCCCCTTTTCCCCCTTGTAATCACCATATAGTTGTCTGTGTTTATGAGGTTTTTTTTTCTTTGCTTAATTCCTTCACCTTTCTTTACTTGGCCACCGGATACTCAGGTCTCTTGGTTTTCCTCTTCTCACCAGTCCTTCCTTCTCGGCCTCTTTTTCTGGTTGCATCTCATTCCTCTGATCAGAAGTCCTCCAGCTGCAGTGCTCAGTGCTTTCTCCTATCTACACTCACACCCTTGGATGGTGATCTCATCAGGGCTCATTTCTTTCAATTTCATGTACCTGTTGACAACTCCCAAATGTGCAGGGTAGGGTAAAGATAGGTTCACAGTTTTTCTTATGGGAAATAATACAATAATTTAAAAATAATAAGGGTCCCGGAAACACCCATACCCGAATGCCCAAGGCAGCAACAGAGAGGGTGGTGGGTCTGCAGACAGACCACACCTAGGGAACACAGAGGCCACACCCATTGGACTCCAGTGGCCACATCTTTCTTATACACAGACAAGATGGGAAGGCAGAGAAATGCAACCCAAATGAATCAAGAGAAATCCCCAGAAAAGACTTGAATGAGTCAGATATAACCAAATTATCGGATGCAGGGTTTAAAATAATTATTGTTAGGACGCTTAAAGATATTAGAATAACAATAGATGGACATAACGAACACCTAAATAAAGAGATAACAAGTATAAAAACAGGACATTGAAGTAATAAAAAATAATCAAATGACAAATACAATATCAGAAATGAAGAACACAATGGAGGGAATTAAAAGCAGGATGGATGAAGCTGAGGATTGAATCAGCGAGTTAGAGGACAAGATAAACGAAGGCATGGAAGCAGAGCAGCAAAAAGAAAAGAGACTCAAAAAGTCTGAGGAAACTCTAAGAGAGCTCTGTGACAACATGAAGAGAAATAACATGTGCATCATAGGGGTTCCTGAAGAAGAAGAGAAAGGACATGGGATAGAGACTTTGTTCAATCAAATCAGTTAAAAACTTTCCTAAATTGATGCAGGAAAAAGTCACACAAGTTCAAGAAGCCCAGAGAATTCCATTAAAGAGAAACCCAAAGAAATCTACACCATGGTACATCATAATTAAATTACCAAAGCTAAGAGATAAAGAGAAAACATTAAAAGCTGCTAGAGACAATAAGGCTATCACCTACAAAGGAACCCCCATAAGGATGACATCCAACTTCTCAACAGAAACACTTGAGGCCAGATGGGAATGGCAAGAAATATTCAAAGTAATGCAGAACAAGAGCCTACGACCAAGACTGCTTTATCCAGCAAGGCTATCATTTAAAGTTGAAGAAGAAATGAAAAGCTTCCCAGACAAAAAAAAAAAAGAAAACACCTCAAGGAATTCATTACAACCAAATGAAGTCTGCAAGAAATGTTAAGGGGCCTGTTGTAAACAGAGCAAAGCGGGAAAAGAATATAGCAAAGGCGAACAGGACCCATACAAATACTGTCTACAAGAGACACATCTTAAAACAAAAGATGCACATAGACTGAAGGTAAAAGGATCAAAAAAATATTTTATGCAAATGGAAATGAAAAAATAGCTAGGGTAGCAATACTTATATCTGACAAAATGTACTTTAAAACAAAGGCTATAGTAAGAGATAAAGAAGGTCACTACATAATGATAAAGGGAGCAATCCAACAGGAAGATATAACTATTATAAGAATCTACACACCTAATATAGGAGCACCTAAATATATAAAGCAGACCTTGATGGATTTAAAGGGCGAGATCAACAGCAATACTATAATAGTAGGGGATTTCAATACCCCACTAACATCACTAGATAGATTCTCAATAAATAAAATTAACAAAGAAACAGCAGACTTAAAGGACACACTAGATCGATAGATATCTTCAGAACCTTTCACCCTACAGCAGCAGAATATACATTCCTCTCAAGTGCTCATGGTACATTCTCTAGGATAGACCACATGTAAGGGCAAAGAAGCAGTCTCAACAAATTTAAGAAGATTGAAATCATATCAAGCATTTTCTCTGATCACAATGGCATAAAACTAGAAATCAAGCACAACATAATAACTGAAAAATACTCAAACACATGGAAACTAAATAGCATGTTATTAAATAACAAATGGTTTAACAATGAAATCAAAGTAATAGACCAATATGGACCCAAATTAAAAGTTTGGGCAACACAGTGAAAAATAATTAATAATAATAATAATAATAATAATACAAGAAAGCCCTGGCCAGATAGCTTGGTTGGTTGGAGTGTCATCTAGAAACGCAGAGGTTGCCAGTTTGATTCCCAGTCGGGGCACATACAGGAGCAGCTTGATGTTCCTGTCTCTCTGTGTCTCTTTCCCTCTCTCTTAAAGAAAAAGAAAGAAAAAAAGAATAATCCCAGAATAAACTCTATGTTTCGCTCACTGACAACTGTAATCTTCCTTTTGCCCCACCCTGTGTGTTTCCATGGTATACATCTCTTCTGAGGCTCAGACCTGCCCATCCAGCCTCTGTTCCACATCTCCACCTGGCTGTCTAATGGGCATCTCAGACTTATGCTATCCAGTGCTCATCTCATCTCATCTACCTCCCCGCCTGCTCTCTCTTAGCCAGGGACCCTCCTTATGCTTGATGGTAACACTATTCTAGCTGCACAGGCCAGAAGCTTGAAGTCATCACCCCTGTTACCTCTCTCTCTCACTCCCTGTCTAGTCAGTCAGTAAATCCTGTTGGCTCTCCTTCACATATCCGCAGACTCTGATGCACACACTCGCCCCCACTGCCAGCACCCGAGTCCCATCTCCTGGACTAGTTCCGTAGCCACCCTACTGGTCTCACTGCCTCTAACACCCCTTTTCACATAATCTGTTCTGCACACAACAGCCAGAATGATCCTTTGAAAACATATGTCAGTTCAGTTTTCTCCTCTGCCTCCAGTCTTCTAGGGGTTCCCGTTTTCTCAGAGTAGAAGCCAACTTCTTACAGAGAAGCCTCGTCTTTGCTTGCCCTGCTCCACCTGTCTACCGGACATGTCTCTGACCTCTTTTCTCCTTCTCCTTTTCATTTCAGAATCTCCAGACTAGCTGGCCTTCTCTGAGACCAGTCAGTCATTGCCTGCCTCAGGCTCTTTGCGCTGCCTGTTCCTTCTGCCTGGGACTTTTCCTCCAGATGTCTGTGAGGCTTTCTCTCCTCTTTTAAGTCTCTTCTCAGATCTTCCTTTCCTCGTAAGGCTTACTGTGACACCTTACTTAAAATTGCATCTTCCCACTGACTCTGGTTTGATACAGCCAGTGTCTCTTAATTTGCTATAGTTTTCTCCTTCTTAGTATTTTTACTTATTACTTTCTCACAAACTACACAATTTATGTACTTATTTAAAATAGCTTTTTTTTCCCCAATAGAATGTTAGCACCACATGCATGGGGATCTTTCTAGCTTATCACTGATGAATCATAATTGCTCAGAACAGGACCCCGTACATTCTAAATGTTCAGTACATAGCTGTTAAATCATTATCATTACCATTATCACTTTTATAGTCTTTCTTGTGTCAACACTTCCTTTTGTTATCTGGCTAGTGGTATGAGTATTGAATCCTCATTGTTACATGGACAGTTAATTAGACCAAGTGTCTTTTTTTCAGGCAACCTGTGATTTGATAGAAGAATTGTATCTGATTGAAAAAGAAATATGAAACATTTGACATCTTATGAAAAATTAGAAAACTGTGACTTTGTAGGTATAATGTATTTATCAGATGGTGTATCCATCGAGTGTTTTGTTTTGCTTTTTTTTGTTTCCACTGTACCTAGAAGAAGAGGGAAAATATCCCAGGCTGGCCCTGTGAGGATTTAGGCTAGTCCTCTGGGGAAAGTTACCTCTTAGGGGTAATGCAGCAAAGCCACACATGACTGGAGTTGTCATTTCGTTTCACCCTACGAGTAGTTACATTTTTATAGTATTAAGTGCTCTATGAACAGCAATAAATAGAATGTGTGTCAGTTTAGCTTTTCTCTATTTTTGGTGTGTTTAATGATTACGTTACAAATATTTTAGCCCTCTACCCTAATGGTTGCCTGTGTCACTACTTAGAAAGAGATGTGGGTTTCAGCCATTTGAAGCCCTTCACTGCCCTGTGATGGCAGATCCCTGAATGGAAGAAAATGAAGCAGCATCTCAGAGTGATACATGACTTGAAGTACTCATGAGTAATGTCAGACCACAGAAATAGTCTCTCCCAGCAAAGAGTGTGGTCCCACACTGGGCTGACCTTGCTGTCCCTTCCCCGGGATATCCTGTCCAGGTTCGGGCAGCAGCTGAGCACTGAGCCGCTGGGCAACTTCCCGATGCTCTGCGACACCATGCCAACAGTGTGATGTGTGTAATCAGCAAAGGAACATACTGTAGGGTTCCCTGGAGTGGCTTTGGTCACACATAGCAGCAATGCTTAGTTCAGTGAAAAGGGGAAGAGAGGGGGGCTGTGATGGAAGCCGAGCCGTATTTAGCTTGCCTTGCTGGGAAGAGCTTATCAGAACTCCAAAGGAAGTTGTCGAAAGTATATTCCCAGCAGACAGTTTAAAAAGAAAAGTAATTATGGTAATCTCTAGTTCAGAGTCCTTAGTTTATCAACATGAAAATGAGCAAATGCTAAATTCCTTCAGCTCCCAGCAGCGTGGAGAGGGGCCAGCTCTCAGGCTATGAGCGTGGGGGGTGTTGCTGCCTTTGCCTACAGGAAGCAGTTCTTAATTTATTCACTGAGTGCTTAGTATGATGTTCATGTTGGCAGGGGTTTTTGTCTCAAGTGCTGATTCTTAGGTGAGAATGCAGTGGGTGTCCATCAACCGTCCTTTAGCGTTTATTTTTGACACTGTGAATAGCTTGCCAGTTGCAACGATGTCACTCATCACAAAGAGCTGATGCCTCGTTAAATTAGTCATATTAATTTTTACTGATCCTGTGGCCAGATTTGGTTTTCCCTCTCCCCTTTCTAAGAATATTTTTAACCTAAGCTCATCTAGTGAGGGGAGGATTTCAGGAGAATGCCACCTCACTCGTCCCTCGTCCCCTCTTCTTTGTGCTGCACACTGCTGGTCACCTGCCTTCAGAGGAAGCGGGGAGTAAGGGGCTGCGGACCGCCGTGCTGGACTCTGGGCTGAGTGCCCAACTCTAGGCTCACACAGGCTCCCTACTCTCTTTCTTCTCTGGTCAGATTCACATGACTCTTCAGATAGTCATTAAAACTGAGTTTCCATTTCAGCTCTGAGTTCTACCGAAATTTCTTAGCAACTCCCAGGCCTCCGTTCTCTGAATACAACACGTCAACAAGCAAGATGGACTCCAGCCCAGTTACCTGTTTTAACTCACTAACAGCCAGGAGGGGCTGCACCCCAGTAACCGTTTTTTTCATTCTGCAGGCAGATTTGCGTGCCTCTCGCAGCCTTTTTGGACAGAGTTACTCCTGCAGATGTCTGTGCCTCGCCATATTCGCTCAACTCAAATGCCATTATCTATCGTCCGCTGAGAATTTACCCAGCAAGGGCCTGAAGAGGAAAACCATTAGGTTTTGTTCCTGGAAATGAAATCACCAATACTTTTGAGTCAGGGTTTATCGATCAGATATTTTGCTACTAGATTTCATGGACTAGTAAAATAGGAAAAGTAAATACATAATATAGTGTGCAGCCTGGGCTTGCAGATTTTTACTCTGGTTGCTCAGGATGTTGAGATAAACAAAACAGAACAACCATTTATTATTATCTATCACCTCAGAGATGAATGAACATTCTGGCACTAAAATGTAGTCAGGATATAATCTCAGACTAAAAGACAATCCTCGAATGAAATATGCTGACTTGATAGAGACACTCGCATTGCTTCCTCCTTTCACTTGGGCTGGTGAAGATGTGCTCCCTTAGGCTGGCTGCCCTGCCTGATGGCATTGGTGACCCAGTTAATGAGAGGAGCCAGTCGGTTCGCCACTCAGGTCTTATGACAAGACAGCTGGGGGTGCTTCCTGCTCTACACACTGAAAATACCAAAATTCACAGACTCAAGGAGCTGCTTTGAGAAAGAATCTGCTGGTCCTTTGTCCCTTCCTTCTGAGGGGAATCATCCTGCCCACCTGGTCCTCTGCCTGCTTCCCTACTGTTTCTACTCTGTTCTCTTTCTTGGTGTGGTTTACATTTTTGTTGCATTTTCTTTTGTTTCTTCCAGAAAATGATAGAAAAATCTAAGGAGAAAGATGAAACATTTCTATAACTGTGTCTTCTAGAGAACACATGGGTAAAATCCCGATGTAATTAATCTAGCATTTTTATCTGTGCATGTTTTTCACAAAACAAGGATCCTACTATATTATTTTATATTTTGATTACTTTTTTCTGTTACATCAGTGTTACTGTCATGCCATTATATACTTCTTAAAAACATAATTTTAATGAGGAGCATTCAAGTTTAGTTTTTTTCTTTTTCTCTTTGCTTTTCTGGAAAAAAAACTTTAAAGATTTTATTTATTGAGAGAATAGAGAGAGAGAGAGAGAGGAGTGCAAAGCATCAACTCATAGTAGTTTCTCGTATGTGCCTTGACGGGGTAAGCCTGGGGTTTTGAACTGGCGACCTCAGCATTCCAGGTCAATGCTCCATCCACTGTGCCAGCACAGGTCAGGCAAGAAAAGTTAAAGAGGAGAGTCTTCACATGCAGCAAGCCCATACCATGAACCCACTGCCCGGCAGCTGTTGCTAGAGATGAACTTTGGGAAAAACCTTAGCTGTTGGATGTGTTTGTTACCTTGATTGTGGTGATGGTATCATGCATGGTTGCCAATGTCCAAACTGGCCAAATTGTACGCATTAAATGTATGCAGTTCTTTCTGTATTAATAATACCTAATAAATATGTTTTTAAAAATAATATAAATATCTTAGTCTGATTGCAAAATAAATGGAACTCCTCTTCTTTATTACTCACCAGATCTTACGCAGTCATTTGTATTTCCTTCTCTGTAAATGACTTGTCAAGCCTTTTGCTTCCTTTTGTTTTTAATCAAGGAATTCATTTTTTTCATTATTGATTGGTATCAATCCTTACTATTTTCTTTGTATATAAGGACATCAAGTTTTGTCATCATCCACAAATATTTTTCACTTTTGTTTGCCTTCTCTCTCTCTTTTTTTTTTACAGGGACAGAGAGAGAGAGAAAGTCAGAGAGAGGGATAGATAGGGATAGACAGACAGGAACGGAGAGAGGTGAGAAGCATCAATCATTAGTTTTTCGTTGCCATTGCGACACCATCTGGCTGGTTGTTCATTGATTGCTTTCTCACATGTGCGTTGACTGCGGGCCTTCAGCAGACCAAGCCACCCCTTGCTGGAGCCAGCGACCTTGGGTCTGAGCTGGCAAGCTTTTGCTCAAGCCAGATGGGCCCACACTCAAGCTGGCGACCTTGGGGTCTTGAACCTGGGTCTTTCGCATCTCAGTCCGATGCTCTATCCACTGCGCCACCACCTGGTCAGGCTTATTTTATTTTTTTATGGTGGCTATTGCCATGTCAAAAATTTTAAATGTTGTGAATTTGGATGATCAATGATTTCCTTTCTGGCTCTGTTTTGGCTAATGTTCCTTAAAAGTAGGTTGCTTTCTTACTGCCTCTGTTTCCTGCCTCTCATACACTTTTCTCTCTTCACCTCTCTCCCCAATGGGAAGAAGACTGGGTCCATGGACTGGAAGAGGCCTGGCCAGCGTAGAGGAGTGAGTGTGATCCTGTTTGTTATTCTTCTCTCTGGTTTGACTCATCTGCTGCGCTGAGATTTGCTTCTCCTCACATCTCTGTGCTTGTGACTTCTACTAATTCCATCATTATAATCGGATGAAAATCTTAGTAGCTTCAATTACAGCTGCTGACAGCTGTTAACTTGACAAACAATTACTGGTGATATGTGTGTTTTGGGCCAGTGCCTCCCCAAGTCAGTAGATTGAGGAAGACTCCTGCAGCCTTCACAGTTCATCTTGAGATGGTTGGTGGAAGGTCCCCATTCCAGGGGTGCTCGTCTTCTGCATGGTGGGGAATGCATCTCCTTCCTGCTTCACTGATGTTAAGAAAGTATTTTCACATGGCTTTGAGGCCCAATGTTATTTGTAAAACGTAGTGTGCATTTACCTTCCTTCTCCAGCTGATTTTCTAATTCCCGTGTTTGCTTTTCCTTGTCATAGGGTGTTTCCTTTGGAGAGGGTTTTGTTTCTGTGGTAGCATTTATTGAGCCTGTGGGTTTACATGCACCCACCACAGCACTGGGAAAACCAGTTTTCTGTAATTCCACTTCATCAAAGACCTGACTCTGCCCACAAAACTCTCCAGATTGCATTTTAAAGGATGCTCAGATGGGTGTGGTCTCTTAAATCAGCCAGCAGTATCATTTAAAATTCTTCCTTTCTGTTTTCTCAGCCTGCTTCCTACCGCTCCAGGAATGAGCAGAGTTCTTCACTTGGGGACTCACTGATGAGAAGCACTCTTTCTGAATCTGTGATTTGAGAGTTCCTAGCTGTGGAGTCTGCTAGAGCTCTCTTAATGTCAGATTTCTGGCCCCAGACCCAAAGTTTGTCAGTCAGGGACCTGTCTCACATACAGGGAATCCTCGGGTTACAACAGTTTCGTTCCTATGACAGTGATATAACCTTAGTTTTGGTGTAAGTCAAAACACACCCTAGCCTAAGTCACATACGTATCCTAACACAGTTGTAAAATCATAATCTAGAACATAAAACACAACCTAGCCACAAAAAAAGTAAAAGGACATAAATATACTGTACTGTACACTGTGCTACAGTAACAGCAGAAAATACGCGTGAAAAAAATTCCTTACCTTTATTCCTATGGTTGGCTTGCACACTGGAAAGGACATTGCACGGCAGAGAAGAGTGACCTATTGGGAGGAGGAAGCTGGAGAGGCAGGAGAACCTGCAGAAGGTGCTGGAGATACTGGGTCAGGTGAATCGGGGTTGCCTAAGGAGCATGCAGGAGACTCTGGAGATGATTCTACCTGTACTACACATGATTTATCTGGAGAAGCAGCTGAAGTAGAGGGTACAGGATCTGTTGCAGGCCCCTCTACCTTCTTAAAGAAATTTTTCAGGCTAGTCTGGAAGGTTGATGACTTCTTTTTTTCCAAAATCTGCCTATAGTATTGCAAGTCATTCATAACATTTCTGTAGACCTTACTGAATCTGTCATCACTGGAGTCCTCAACCTGAAATCTTGCCAACCCCTCCTCACCATAGAAAAACCTTCTGCCAAACCTTTGGTAGTAAATCTCTTGGGTTCCGGGGTTTCTATCTCTTCCTCTTCAATCAGCTGCTTCTTCAGCTGAGTGAGGTCCTCAGTAGACAGCTCCTCTCCATGTGATACAGTAGCTCTGTGACATCCATCGAGATGGCTTTCCTCTTCTTCAAAGCACTACCATCTGAAAACTCTCACTTTCATTTAGGAGCCATGAGAAGAGACAAAGACTCACCAAACAAAGCAACACAAACAGAACACTTGTGCTTTTAACAGTCTAATATGGTGCAGGTAAGCGTCCTGGGAGACGCCAGCTCCCCCATATGCTGTGTTATTGGTATTCTTCTGCCGCACGCAACCAAACCAGTTTGCCCACATAATCCGTAAGTGCTCCACTAACATCATTAGCTGAAACACTCACGTCTCAATTTTTTAGTTTTTATGGGAGTGTCGAGGCTGTAGTAACCCGAGGACCCGCTGTATTTGCATTTTAACAAACATCCAAGGTGATTCATATACACAGTAAAGTTTGCCACCTCCTGCTTTAGGGAACTCCTTCACTTGCACAGAGAGCCAGCCAGCAATGCCCTCCCAGGCCCACTGCGGGGTCAGCTAAGCCAACTGCAAAGAATGGTTTTTATCTGTCATTATTTCACACCTGCAGAGTATGCAGGCAAGAGCAGACTCCCAACCCTCCTTTGGGGTCACCCCAGCAGGCTGTCAGACTCAGGTCTGTCCCACTCTGAAGCTTGTGTGTGGTACGGCTGCTTTCCTCTTCACCGAGACCTCTTGGGGCGGTGCATGGGCTCTCCTTTTGCAGAACTGATGGGCAGCATGGTGCTGCTGAGGTCAGGTGGCTCTTCTTTCCCTCTTCCTTTCCACATTTACAGGCACGTGGGACAGTCAGCAGACTGATTCGTGAGCACAGTGGCTGAGGAAGCTTTACCAGCCTTGCAGATGCTTTCACACCTGTACCTGGACTGGTCTTAGACCACTCGGGGGTCACAAGAGAGAGCAGCTCTGATTTTTAACAAGTGATGGCGGCACCTCCCGTGGGAGCCTAATCCCTTTGTATCATCTGTAACTTCCCACCTGAAACTCAAAGAGGAATAAGAAGTCTTTGTGTTTCCAGGGAGGCTCTTAACACAGCTGAATTTCCTCAAAGCAGAATGTAGAACAGTCTTTTGTTGGAAAGTGGACTCTGGGTAGCTATAAGCATCAGCTCTTCCTAACCCACCGGTTTCAAGGGACAAGTGAAGATTCTGAGTCTGTGGAGGAAAATCCCTCCATCTGTTTGGATGGAAACCTTGCTCACACTGTTACATGTTCTTTATCCTTTCTGGGCCTCTTTCTCTTTCCTGTAACTACCCCGCCCCTGGCTACAAGGTGCCCTCACTCCTGTAGCTGGAAGGGATGAAACAGTGTGCACACTTAGCTTATTTTTCATGCATTCCAGAGAGAGGGAGTTGGGACAAGAGTGCTCTGCAGGCAAGATACTTCCTTCTCTTCTTTCCTAAAGACCCCCGAGGAATCCAAATCACCCAGTTAATGGGGGCCAGAGCTACTGCTGAAAAAGGAGTGGGGAAGGGAAGAAAGGACAACATTTGCTAAATATTTCTAAGATATTTAGTAGTTAATTAATTTCTTCCTTAGCTAGACCTTTATTTTATTCCTTCTATAGTCTCATTTCACTGGTGGGCATAGTGATCCACATTATTGGCCTATCACTTATTTTCATTTTTATAAAATGATGCACAATATGTTATCTTACCACTTCCCACAAACATAAAATAATGTCTCTTGTCCCTTTGTGAGCTAGCTCACTGCTGTCATTGTAGCTGCTCTCTACTTACCTTCATTTAAAACACTCAGCTGCAAGCAAGCCAAATAACAATACCGTCAAGCTATTGTCAGATCCCAGTGACAATTGATTAGTCACGCTGCTTCCCAGGAAACTGCTTGTGGATGTAGAATTAATAGCAACCATAGTAGATTTGTAACCGAGGAGTAGTCTCAGGAATGTGAATAGCAAATTAGGGGGAATGAGTTTGGACATCAGAATCTGGGGGGAGGTGAACTTATGGACATACAGGGATGGTCTTGTTTGTTTAGAAGATGAGTCACAATTCTGTTTTCCTTTGAACTCTTTCAAAAGAGCTGGCTTCCAGACAAAGAGAAATAGAATACAGCGAGGGTTGTCTGTTTTCATAAACTTTCAACTTGCTTTGTTGCCAGTCCTGTTTTTAAAAGTGGCCTTAGGAAAACATAAGACGTGTTTAATATTCTGCTCTGGATGATCTGATATTCATTTTGATATGTTCATGGTCCCTATTGACTTTGAAAATGCTGAACACAAACACTTGACATTCGGGAGGACGAGCAAAAGATTAAAACGAAATCTCTGCCTCCTGCTCGCAGACATCTTTGAAGAGTTGAAAACGTTCAAGTAAGCAGAATTCGTGCAGCCAGAATAAAACATGATTAGAACATTCGGGGAAGGAGATGTGATGTGACTAGGGAAAACATTAACAGCACCGAGATAAAAAATACATTTACCGAGCACTTTTCAATTCTTTTGGTGTATTTTATAAATAGATACATGGACAATGGCCTGTATGTATTCTCTCACCCTGTGTGTTTGCTCCCAAACGTAACAGTTTGTACAAGTACAGGGATGTTCAGGAGAGAGAGTGAGAACTTGAACAAATCACTAACAACCACATAAATGCAGGCAGCTCAGCCCGGGTTTTAGACTAGAATCAAAGATTATTGAACCCATAGAGGCCTTTAGATAAGAGAGTTGCAATTACTGTTATTATTTAATGATTGCTGAATGTTGACAATTTGCTTCATTAGAGAAGAGCAAGAACTTGCCCAGAGGACTTAAGATGAAAATTTGAAAAGGCATCATGGCATGGCAAAACCCAGGGTGTAAAAAAGTAACTCAAGTCATCGGCAACTAGTGGCATCTGTTTTCCAGTTAAAAAAAATTGTGTCTTCCTTTTGACCTCATGCCAGCCAGTCTTTGAGAGAGCCAGATGGTGAAAGAATGCTTGGGAGCTGCAGCAGCGGGAGAGGACCAGAGGGAGGGGCAGGCTGGCACGGTGCTGGAAGAGTGAGGGAGACAGAGGCTGAGATGTGACAGCGCTTCCTTTAATGAAGCGGAAGCTGTCCCACCCTTGTCGTTATGAACAAAGTCTGTTCATTTAGCCACTTATTCTGTATCTAAACTAACCAGAAAACAGCATTTCCTGTGGCCTTTCCTCCTCTGCCCTGTGACAATGTCTGTATCACTTTCTATTTCGTCTTGTGTTTGTCTCACCTTCCCTATTAGACTAGTTGCAATTTATTATAAGGGATTGCTCTTTTTATTATCGTTCCAACAGCGGTTCTTTAGAATTAAGACTTTATCAAGTTGGGTTTGAGTTCCCGCTCTGCTCTGTGCCATGGGTGAGTGATTTGACTACACTATGCCTCAGTTTATAGTCTCTATAGAAGGAAGATCACAATGTGGACTCTGCTGTGCGCTGCCATGAGATGAAATGCAGTGTTAGAAGCCTGGGTGCTATGGCCATGCAGGTTCACATTGGATTCAGGCAGATAGTAAAGGAACTGTGAAACTGGAACATGGTGAATCATTCCATTTATTAGCATCTTGCAACAACAGAGGAATAAGCAGGCAGAGGAAACTGCTTCCCTCTCTTTCTCTGGACTCCCCAGCCAAAAACAGGAGGTGGGGGGAAACCCCTTCCCCGGCAAACAATAGCAAAATATGGCCCCTCCCAATGGCAGCAGGCAACCTGCATTCTACAATCTGCTGCCCTGAGGGCGAGCACCCACAGCCTTACACAGACTATACACACATGGCGCTGCCCGTGCTCATGCACCAATCGGGCAAAGTACCAACAAGCAAGCCTAACGCCCTTGTTTGCTCAACAGAGCTGTATGGAAGTTACTTAGCATGTGTTAAGCAATATTTGTTTAGCTTTTGCTCTATCCCTGTAGATCCCACCACACAGCAACAGTGCTTATTGGACAATTTAGACCCTTGTTGAATGAATGACCAAAAATATATGCCAACCCAAACCGTCCTAGTAACCGTGATGTTAAATTGTGTGTTGGTGTGTTACTTGTGTGTTTGTCACCTGTGTGTGACACAGGTATAGACAAGATTGTCACTGATGGGTTTCAGTGACCGAGCCCACTCCTAGCCTTAATTATCTACTCGCATCTCCTAACCACAGCCAGGGATAACCAAGGCTTATAGAAGCTAACAGATTTGTTCAGACTCACACAACTTGGTTGTGGTGAGTCCAGACTTTGAAATCAGGATAGTCTGATTCTCAGCTCAGCATCACCTACCTAACCCCATGTAACTCCTCAAATGTTTGCTGGGTGAGTGCTTAATGAGCACTAGTATCTAAATATGCCTCTACCCACTTATCGTTATTTCTCTGTCCATGTATGCTCTTCAGCTGGTGTTCTCTCATTCTAGGGCTGACGTGCTTTCTGATATGGTGGCAGTGAGCTATGCAGGACTACTTAACTAGACATTTAAATTATTTAAAATTAAATTTCTATTTTAGTTTATTGATCACACTAGCCATATTTCAAGTGTTTGATAATTACATTTAGCTCCTGGCAACCATATTTGCACGGATATGCGGCATTTTCATCATTGTAGAAAATTCCATTGGCCAGCACTGTTCCACAGAATACCTCAAACAAGTAACAGTCAAGATGCTGAGTTTTATTTTATTCCTGTTATACATGGTTATTCTTAGTGTTTTATAATGTATGAGACATTGGAGAATCAGTTAGTAGAAGAATGATAGTTAATACTGTAAGAAGATTTTATATATATATATATATTAAAAATTTTATTTATAGATTTTTAGAGATAAGAGAGAGAAAGAGGGAGAGAGAGAAAAAGGGGAAAGAACCAGAAAGGATCAACTCATAGTAGTTGCTTCCTGTATGTGCCTTGACACCACAAGCCCAGGGTTTTGAACTAGCGACCTTAGTATTCCAGGTTGACGCTTTATTCACTCTGCCACCACAAGTCAGGCAGAAGATTATATTTTGAGTTAGTTGACTTTATACTATGTGTTGGGCTCCTTGTAAAGTGCTTCTATGAGTTCTTCTCATGTAATTCTCATAGCAGCCCACTGAGGTAGGCACTTTGTCTACTGTTTTATAGGGGGGAATGCCCCATGCTCTGGGTCTCAGAACTGCTCAGTAGAGGAATGCAGACTTGGCCCCAATCTGCCAGACTCCACAACTCCACCAGGAGCCATTATATTGCCTTCCCAAAAGTCACAGCACATTCTCAAAGAAGTGTAAGTAGTCTGTTATAAAGACAAGCAGCAGAATTCTCTGTTCTGAATTTCAGTGGCATGGGGCCATAGAGAATGGGAGGAGTCAGGTTCTTTTCCTGGTGCTGAAGGGCCTCTGGTCCCTATAAGAAACCAACTTGGCAACTGAACTGAAATTTCCTTCTAGGCTTCAGAAATTATTTCTGGTTCTTTATCTCTACAAACAAAATGTGTGTAGCCCACCAAACAAAGGTCATCTTATGTTTGAAAGTGGATCAGAAACAAATCATATGAGAAACTGGTTGTGTTATCAAGGGTTTGAAAATGAGAGATGTTAAAATGAATGTTGCTTTGATCTTAAAATGAAAACAAAATGAGCCCTACTATGTGAAAGAAACCCGAATGGATTTATTCAACATTTTCTGTCCTCCTACCTTCTTTTGATTGGAACTTTCTGGAATCCCCTCACAACTTTCCTGTCACTCCAGGGGTCTCTTTTTCTTGTTGGTATTTAGGAGGTAGATGTCATGCACATAAAAAGCAGTAGAGTTTACATGCTGTTCATGTGTCTGCACTGAAATTTTGTGATGGCTCTCACTCCTGCTCCAGGTTCAGAAACCTTTGAGTCAGACAGCTCACAGTAGAACCAGAAGGGAAGTGATGGTTAGATGACGAAACGTGGGCTTGGTTATGTAGACAGAGGTGTTAACTGAGAGCCCCATTTGTTTGCAGCACCTGAAGTACTCAAGGAATCTCTCTAAGAGACTTAATTTGTAGTCCAAAACCCTATCTCGAGCCCCAGGTAATCGCAAGACTGGTGAAAAAATACTATATGCTCTCTTTCTTTTCCTAAATTCACTGTAATCTTGCTCTTTTCAAGACAAGTGGTTTTCTTGTGCAAACAGCTACATAGAAATGTCAAATCTGGCACCCACAGTCCATGCTGAAGGGGAGACTTGGTACAAAAGGCTCAGTGCTCAGGGCCCAGGCTTTGAAATGATTCCAACTGTATTGCCAATGCAAATGCAGAAGGGGGAAAAATTACTGGAACAAATTGAAAGGTTATTCAGACTGGAATTTAGAATCTCAATAAAAAAAGGCTTTTATAAGCCAAAGCCCTCGGAGTAACCGGATCATTTAAAAATACATCTTTTCTGCATTAAATGTAGTGTGACAGCCGCATTAGAAATGCTGCAGTCCAAGTATGTTTCTTAAACATTTGTAACTGACTTTTAAGGACAGCTAAAATCTTCTATTGGGGGGAATACTGAATCCTCAGTTCATGAGTAGTTTCCATTTCTTCATTTTTTTTTTCTTCTAATTTTTGATACCTGGCAAATGGGGCCTCTCCCCCATGTTGCTTGCTGCAGACTCAGTGGGCTATGTCTTGATAAATATTGTTGCTAGTAATTTTTTTCAATGTAATCATAGGCAACAGTCTTCCTGATCACATATATTTTGGGGATCAGGAATAGCACAGAGTTGTACAGGGATGGAATCTGTTTAACAAGATGGGTTTAGGCCAAGAGACAGAAGCATAATTCACCTAATGTAATGCAATGACCCAAATGTAGGACTTACTTCCCATTGTTTAAAGTTTCATATTTCATTACCTTTAGAAAGAAAGACCCAAGACCAGTTGTTAGTGACATGCATGACAGGTCCCTCCACCCCCCACCCCCATCCCAGAAACAAGTGGGAGATATTTTTCCTTGAAACAAGTGGGAGATATTTTTCAAGGGGCAACATGCCTGCAGAGAGTGGGGAGTGAATTGAAATCAAAGCAACGTTCATTTCTTGCGGGCTCCCCACGTTCTCCTGCTCTGCTCAGCACAGGGCTCCCAGGCGCCCTGGAGTTGTACCTGACGTGACCTCCGCACGGTCGCCGGCACAGGTCTTCCCACCTGTTTATTTCTAAAAGTGGCTCGGTCTCCAAAAGATAGAGTCATTGTTTTTAATTTGCAAAATATTTCAAATGTACCAAATACCTGCTATCTGGAATTAGCAAATATTCACATTTAGCCATACTTATTTCAACTTGTTTGGCCTTCAGTTCTCACTTCCTTTCTCCTTCTCCTGGGGTCACACTATTTCCTTTTCCAGGCAGAGTTAGCTCTTGGTGTTGCCAGATTTTATTGTTTGCATCAGAGTCTTAGGAATTGTGCTATTGAGTTAGAGCTATAAGATAACGTTTTTGTAGCTCCCTCTGGATTCCACACTCAAGAACTAAAACTTGACCTCTTTTCCCTTGTTGTCCACTAGCACTTAATGACCTGGCTAGTGCTGCAATTGGTCCTTACGAGTTTGCTTTTGTTGTTGTTGCTTGCTTGTTCGTTTTGAGTGAGTGGGATGGCTCCATATTTGAAAATTCAATCAACACAGGGTTTCATACTTTCACATATCAAGTCTCTCTTGCCATTGATGATCAATATGTTTAATGGGTATTTTAAAACAAGATCGTGGAGTTATTTAATTCAATAGTCTGAGCTTCCCAAATAATATTTCTATAACTAAAACCTTCAAACGAACCTTGTTTGAATTATCTGATATAATTATAAATAGTAGGGCATCTTCCTCATCTTTCTGCTTCAAAGTATGTAAGTTGCTTCAGAGAATGTGCTGTTTCTAGCTCAATGAGTTTGCAATTTCTGTAAGGATTTGTGTTTGAAGTCTGTTGTCTTGCTCAAACCTGAAAATAGCCATTGTTCTAAACAAGCACTTCAGTGATACTGAAGCTTATCCTTAATAGATTGGTGATGAGATGATGACCACAGCACCTTTTTTCATCACATAGTTGCCGTAAAAGAACACACTAATCTCTTATGGTTTCTCTGCCTTTTTCAAGATAGCACCACTAGCTCATTCATATGTTTTAAGCACCATCTTGTTCACACACTGTAAAGCCAAATCAACTAGAGCCAGTTTTTCCACATATCCCCCATGTTTTTTTTAACAATAAAGGTGCCCTTCAAGCCCCAATGATGCATTATTGTATTGTATCCAAGTAAAGCTATCTTTTAACATAAAGGGACAACTTCTTTCACCTTATTCAGCTAAAATGGAGTTGGGTAAAGCCATGCACTGGTTCTATTCCTGGAATTGACATTTCAATAGAAGGTGGGCATAGGATGATTCGCCCCCAAAGAAGACAGTTTTTCCTTGCACTAGTAGCCATTCTCAACTGCATTTTCAACAGGAAATAAGTAATGCATGGTATTTCTACATCTGGAACATGCCAGTGCTTGCCTAGAGTTACATATGCATCAGTCACCTGCTTCCCTTCCATTCAGGAACATTCTTTAGAATGTGAGAGGGTGGGTGCTACGCTTAGTAACATGGTTAAAATATGTCTGCATTTATTTAGTGTCATTTATTTTCAGACGTTGGTGATTGGACTTTCATTAGATTCCAGTCACCTCATGACCCAGAGCACATTGCTATTGAGAATGGCAGCCCTTAAGTGAGGTGTCTCTGGAGACAGGACCTTTTCCTGAAGCTCCGTGTCTGGTTCCTTTAGAGATGACCCTGTAACTGATCATCAGGGGCACTGGGGGAGCTGATGCTCTCCAACTTTAGACCCTCACTCCCAAGGTGAGTGACTGTGAGAGGCCTTGATACCTTTTAAAACTCACAGAGGGGAACTTTTTGTGCTGGCTGTGCCAGGATCCCATGCTCTGTGGGCAACAGAATGGATTCTGTTTACAGTGCTGCACGGGCCAGCCGTCATGATACGGTTGGGAAGCTTTCCATCAGCTACTGTGAGCTCCATCGCTCTGCTCCCTACCTCCTTTTTTGGCTGCTCCATTCTTGGTCCCATTTTGTGAAGCAGCCAACCGTCCAGCATGGGATTTCATGCGCTGCTGCACTGTTGCCCCACTTATTTCTCTCACAAAGGCCTTCTTTACAAACCCCTTAATCTAAGCAATGCATAGAAGGTGTACTAAGGGGTAACAAATGGAAGAAGGCAACATCTGAAAAATGTTGTCATTAGAGCATTTTCATGAAGGCCCAATAGTTCATTAGGCTGAGTCCAGGAAAAAGCCCCATCCCCCAAAACATATGTAATGAATTCAAACCTAATTGGCCATGGTCCAGTCCAGTTTTAAGGGTGACATTCTTGGCATTTTGGAAGTCAGAGTTTGATTTGCAGCTTGTCATGTGTGCTTCCTGTATTTAAGTTTATTACATTCATTGGATGTGCCCATTGCTTTTTAATTTTGAGAAAAAGGTCAAATAAATTTGTCAGCCCTGGCTCATTATGCCGTCAATCCAATGCCTGAATGCAGAAGCCATCGACACCTTATTCTGGTATATAAAAAGGGTCACAGAGCAGCCTAAGGTTTGAGTGTGAAAAAGACCCCGGTTTATGTATTAAGATTGACATTGGTTTTGTGGACTAGAAAAGAACCCTATCTCTGTCTTTTATTTGTGGAATTTTCTTTGCAGTCCTACTACCAGGGTGTGGCTAATACCTCCAAAGCTTACCTGGACGCTGTTATTAAAAAATCTTTGAAGAAGGGCAGCTTGTAAAGGATTCTTGCTAATCTGTTGAATTTCCATGGCCTGCTCATCCCAGAGTTTCACTGTGTGGGACAGCTGGAGTAAAGGGAAGCTCTGGAGCAACCACTGTATGAGTTTGTATTTGCTCATCTGACTTTAGCAGGGAAGTGAGAACAGTGAGTAGCACACTCTGTTTGTCCATCAGAAGAATCATTCATCTAATGGAAAGACTCTCCCTAATCCTGTTTTCATTCCCTTTTTCCTCTTGGAGTTAGATCTCAGATATAATAATCAGGGCTTGGGTATGTGATTTCAGATCCACCTGTATCCACAGAGAGTCCATAGATCTGCATTGTTTGAAGCTTTGAAGTACTGCCTATGTTGAACAGTGGAAAAGGGTTGTGGCCTGAAAAAGAAGGTGCTTGTTTATTTGAAGCTAAAAGTCCAAGATGTGGGAGACATAATTTAAGGAGTGTAGGGGCCTCATATTCCTTGCCTTGACTCAACTGACGAACATATAAAACCATCAAGCGAAACTTTTCTGGGCTTGCAATTGGATAATCCATTTGAATCTATGATCTATAATCTCTGAGAATGAGAAGTAGCTGGATGGTATCACATTATATATACATAGGTGGTATCTAGTTTGATAGGAGGCCACCACTATTTTCCTGGAATGTTATAGTAAAAAATGGAAATTTCAGTTCACTGAGATAAGTTTTAAGGTTTAGATTAATAGCTGGCTTATTCTGTAGAGCTACCAAAGACAAAGTGACAGAAAATAACTCAAATAAACACTTCTTTGAAAGGATGGAATTGAATAAGATCCTTTTGATTAGAGACCTTGGGATTACTGCCAAACTGGATTTGGGGTTGTTTATAATAGGTACGTGTTGATTGAGCTGAGACTTATGAAAGCTGAATACCCCCAGCCTTGGCCCAAGTGTGCAGGAGGTAGAGGCTGAGGCTGCTTGGAAAAGAGACAGATAACTAAATCTTTTAGAGAAGAATGCTTTTAAATGCACATTTGTAAGTTAAGCCATAATTTAAATGCCCAAGTCTCTGGAGACCCTAGAATTTCCTCCAACACCTGAGTTCATGGTGAAGGAGTAAGATCCTAACCAGTTTACATAGGCTTTTAGTACTCATTTACTTTCATTGGCCCAGTTGGTTGGTTTTTTAATCTTGAGTCTTAAGATTCTCTCTTTTTATGTAACTCCATTAATTGAAAATATATGTGAAGCCCTGGCCAAAAAGCACAGTAGATAGAATGTCATCTTGGCACACTGTGGTCCCAGGTTTCATCCTCGGTCAGGACATGTATGAGAAGTAATCAATGAGTGCACAACTAAGTGGAACAAATAAGTAGAACAATGAGTTGAGGCTTCTCTCTGTGTTTCTGTTTCTCTCTAACTTGCCCTCTCTCATGAACACATGCACACTCTCAAATTAATAATAAAAAATTAATAAGTGTGTATGTGTGTGTGTATTTCTTTTAGTTTCCCACTAATTCTGGTAGATGAGATGAGACCAATTTTAAATAACTATTGTTTACACCTTTTTAAAATACTAAAATCTGACTTTACACCTGTCCTCGATTTTAAATTGCAGTTGTAGACTGCTTTTTAAATTTTTTCTTAAAGATAAGTGTAGTAACTAGCATCTGGTAGAGGTACAGCCTTCCAAAAAGAAAATGTGCCTTTGGTTTTAACAAAAGCAACAACAACAACAAAATGGGTAGAGATATGGGAGACAAAAAATCACAGAGTGATTAATTTATTTGCTAAATGCCCATTTATTCATTCAGTGCATTCAGTTATGCATTGAACAAGTATTTGTTGAGCAGCTATCATGTACCATACACTGAACTAATACCCAGCCAATGGAACATAGGTGAACAGTGGTTATTGAGGAGTCAGGAAATAAATAAGAAAGTTCCAATTTATATATTTCATAGCAAATTGCAGTAACCATGATGAAGGAAAAGTCAATGTCTCTAGGAGAGACTTATGTTAATAAGGTTTGGCTGGCCTGTATTGCAATAACAATAAATAATGGTCCTGGCCAGTTAGCTGAATGGTCGAGTGTCAGCCTGGCATGTGGATGTGTCCTGGGTTTGATCCCTGGTCAGGACACACAGGACAAGCGACCATCTGCTTCTCCACCCCTCCCCCTCTTCCTTCTCTATCTCTCTCTCTTCTCCTCCTGGAGCCATGGCTCGGTTTGAGCAGGTTGGCCTCGGGCACTGAGGATAGCTCCATGGCCTCTGCCTCCAGCACTGGAATGGCTTGGTTGCTGAGCAAAAGAGCAGCAGTTCCAGATGGTCAGAGCATTGCCCCATAGGCGGCTTGCTGGGTTGATCCTGGTCAGGGCATATGCAGAAGTCTATCTCTCTGCCTCCTGGGTTCTCACTTAAGAATTAAAAAATAAACAAATAAATAATAAATTTACATGGCTTAATGAAAACAAAGGTTTATTTCTTCTCACATTCCAATCTTATGCAGGTTGACTAGTTCTCTTGGGACGGTGACTGTCAAGTCTTCTTTCATTATTGTGTGTGATCAACTTCAAAATGTGATCTCCATAATTGTGACAGAAGGGAGAGAAAGACTGAGGAGTATTGTATAGGCATGTTTTTTGGCTAGCGAGGAAGTGGTTATATCATTTCTACTCATATTTCATTGTCCAGAACCTAACCGCATTGGCCCAACTTTGTTGCAGGTGAGACTGGGAAATGTGGTTCTCTTGAGGGCCCAAAAAGAGGAAATGGGATTGGTGAGCACCGCAATTTAAGTGGAAGACCTCATGTAGAGTAGAGGCTTCAGGAGGCTCTCTCTAACAAAGTGATTCTTAAGCAGTAATTAGAATATTAAATATGGCCACATACATTCTTCTCAAGAGCACATGGAACATTCTCTAGGATAGATAACAGGCTTGTTCACAAAACAAGTCTTAACAAATTTAAGAAGATTGAAATTATACCAAGTATCTTTTCCAACCATAATGGAATGAAACTAGAAATCAATAGCAGAAAGAAAACTGGAAAATTAACAAATATGTGGAAAGCAAACAACACACTTCTGAACAATCAATTGCTCAAGTAAAAATCAAAAGGAAAATTAGAAAATATCTAGAGACAAATGAAAATGAAAATATAACATGCCAAAACCTATGGGACATAGCAAAAGCAGTTCTAAAAGGGAAATTTATAGTGATAAACACCTATGTTAAAGAGAAAAAAGATCTCCAATAAATAACCTAACTTTATAACTCAAGGAACTAGGGAGAAAAAAAAAAGAACAAATTAAGCCCAGAAGGAAGGAAGTAATAAAGATGACAGTAGAAATAAAAAAAATAGAGAATATAATAAATCAATGAAACCTAAAGTTGGTTTTGGGAAAAAATAAAGTTGAGTTTTAGTTAGACTAAGGAAGAAGACAGATAAATAAAATTAGAAATGAAAAGGAATACATTACAGTTGATGCCACAGATACAGAAAGAATCATAGAAGTTGACTGTGAACAATTATACACCATCACACTAGAAAGCCTAGATGAAGTTCTAGAATAACACAACCTATCAAGTCTGAATCATGATAAAATGTCTAAACAGACCAATAACTAGTAAGGAGATTTGATCAGTGATCAAAACCTCTTCACAGAGGAAAGCCCAGGACCAGATGACTTCACTAGTGACTTCTACCAAATATTTTAAGAAGAATTAATGTCAGTTCTTCCAAAAAATTAAGGAGGAGAATACACTTCTAAACTCACGTTATGAGGTCAGCATTACCCAGATAGCAAAAACAGACAAGGCTTTCACAAGGAAAGAAAACTATAGGCCACTATCATTGATGAATACATGAAAAGCCTCAACAAAGTACTTATACACCAAATTTAACAGCACATTGAAAGAATCATACACTATGATCAAGTAAGATTTATGGAAGGGTGGTTCAGTATATGCAAATCAGTATAATACACCAGATTAACAGAATGAAGGCTAAAACCAATGTGATCATCCCAATAGATACAGAAAAGACATTGTCAAAATTCAATACCCTGTCATGATAAAAACCTTCATGAAAGTAGGTATAGAAGGGACAGAACATAATAAAGGCCATATATCACAAACCCACAGCTAACATAATGCACAATGGTGAAAAACTGAAAGCTTTACCTCTAAGATTGGGAACAGGCGATGGTGCACATTATCACCAATTCTACTCAACATAGTACTAGAAGTCCTACCCAAAATGATTAGTTAAGAAAATAAATAAAAGGCATTTAAATCAGAAAAGAAGACATAAAATTATCTGTTTGCAGATCATGTGACCTATGTGTAAAAAACACTAAAGACTCCCCCCAAAATTAGTTACAACTAATAAATGCAATAAAATTACAAGATACAGAATCAATATTAAAAAATCAGTTGTGTTTCTATACACTAACAATGCACTATCTGAAAAAGGAAATTAGGAAAGCAATCTTATTTATAATAGCATCAAAAAGAATAAAACACTTAGAAATAAACTTAACTAAGGAGGGGAAAGTTTTATGTTGACAACTAAAAATTGTTTCCCTCCTCTCCCTTCCCTTTCAAATGCTACACAATGAATATTAGACTTGTTAAACAAAGTCTTCATTTTTTTTTTTTTTTTTTTTTTTTACAGGGACAGAGAGAGAGTCAGAGAGAGGGATAGATAGGGACAGACAGACAGGAAGGGAGAGAGATGAGAAGCATCAATCATCAGTTTTTCGTTGTGACCCCTTAGTTGTTCATTGATTGCTTTCTCACATGTGCCTTGACCGTGGGCCTTCAGCAGACCAAGTAACCCCTTGCTGGAGCCAGCGACCTTGGGTCCAAGCTGGTGAGCTTTTGCTCAAGCCAGATGGGCCCGCGCTAAAGCTGGAGACCTCAGGGTCTCAAACCTGGGTCCTCCGCATCCCAGTCCGACACTCTATCCACTGTGCCACCACCTGGTCAGGCACAAAGCCTTTGTTTTAATGAAAGAAATAAGAGGGACAGTTTTGAAAGAAGAGGAGCTGCCTGGTAGGAGAGGCAGGCGTGGATTGCTAAGGTAAGGGCTCCAAGAGCTAGGCGCAGATTCTGTTCCATCATTTACTAGCTGGTGGACAACAGCTTTAAAACTCAGTACTGGTTTCTTCTGTACAACAGCGACCATCATCCTAATAAAATCCACATATTTTTGCTGCCTTTTTCTGTTGTAATGACAATAAATGTAGTGGCTTGGAACAATTCAAATGTATTAATTTACAGTTTATAGGTTAGAAACCCGACACAGAGCTCACTGGGTTAAATTGAAAGTGTCAGCAGAGCTGTATTCTTTTCTGGAGACTCTGGAGATCATTTGTTTCCTTGCCTTTCCCGATTTCTAGAGACTGTCTCATCTCTTGGCTCACAGTCCCCTTCCATCTGTGAAGCCATCAGTGGCCTGTTGAATCTTTGTCACATCACAGCACTCTGACACCCTCTTCCTCTTTCAAGGACTTTTGTGATTGTACTGGTCCGGTGGGATAATTCAGAATAATATCTCTATTGTAAAGTCAGCAGATTAGCTATCTTAATTCCATCTGCAGCTTTAATACCCTTTGTCATGTAGCGTAACATCATCACAAATTCCAGGGAACAGGATACAGACATCCTGGTAGGGAGGGGACATCATTACTCTGCCCACCACACAATAGGATAGGAACATTATGATGATTAAAGAAGACTCCTATGATGACTTTGAATAGTGCCAATCACAAACGCAAATGCTCAGTAAATGTCAGACCTGACCCCATTTATGTCATACCAGTTAGTGAAGTTGTTTTGCAGAGGGACAGGCTGCTGGGCAGTTCTGTGTTGAGGAAATATCTAATGCTACCTTGCTCACTGCTAGAAGTGATGATAAAAAGACATAGATAAGAATAAAAGTCTGTTCCTTCATGGGTTTTGCACTTTGCTTTTCAAAGCCAAAACCCAGAATCTGAAATCCCTTTAGAATGATGTGATTCTCCATAGAAAACATGTGGTTTGTGCAAAGCCAATGTTGTGAATAACAATAATGAAACAAGCCTGGCAAGATCTGAGCAGATAACATTATCCTCACAGAAAAGAAGCTCGTAGAAAGGTGAAGAGCCTCCCTGCCCGGAATCACATTTTATTATCTCATGAAGGAGCTGGAGTCCAGGATGTGGTTATGCTAATGGACTCTACATTTAGACTGCCTTCTCTTCTCAGTAGTTGGGTGACCTCAAGCCTTAGTTTCCCCACTTGTCAGATGTGGATAAAAATAATACTTACCTTAATATGAGATGAAAATTAAATGAGCTAACACAGCCCATGTGCTTGGCACAGGGAGAACCAGGCAGTAATTGCTAGGTGGGGAGAGCTCTGGAATCTTTTGCATGCACTAAGGACCTCACTGAAAATGATTCGAGTTAAGAGAGCCATTCTCCTGTTAGTCTGAAGCCAAACTAGAAGGATTATGAGTGTTATCTTCAAAATTTTATTCTCATGTAGTTAAATCTAAGTAAATGTTTATTCCATTAAACTTCCCTCCCAGATTGCATCATAGGCAATTACGAGATGAAAATGTGGTCTGGAGAATGAACATAGCCATTGTTCAAGTTTTACATAAGTGATGATGGGCTCTGAATCTTCCTTGTGGGGAAGAGGCTGTATTTGTTGTTGGAGGTGGATTATGATGATTGGGCCGGTGGACAGACAGCAGAAAGCCGCAGTTTCTTGGTTGGAAAGGAATACATTGCAGGACCTGGACTTAGCAAGAGTTATATCTTGTCCTGGGCTCTTTTCATCCCACAGCAGGAATAACTGAAGATAAAGACAGAGATGATGAAGGACAAGATGATATTTTAATGTCACTGGGCCTGGAAACAAGAGTGCTATTGTTTGCAGACAGGATTCGTTCATCTGTGCAAGATTAGCAATGGCATGAATTTATTCAAGATTACAGTTCTGAAGGAAAGTCATCAAAGCTAAAGCTTTTTCTTTTATTGGGCAAGTTAGACTGACTCTGGGTCACGGTGCTCTGAGACTACAGCATCCTTCTGGGCACTCTGTCTTAATAGAATGGCTCACCCCTTAGACAAACCTCAGAGCCACCTTTTTTCTGCCTCTTAGACACACTCAGGATTCCTACCTAAGATCTTTAGATTTCTTTTTTTTTTTTTTTTTTTTTTTTTTTTTTACAGGGACAGAGAGAGAGAGAGTCAGAGAGAGGGATAAATAGGGACAGACAGACAAGAACGGAGAGAGGTGAGAAGCATCAATCATTAGTTTTTCATTGCCGTTGCGACACCTTAGTTGTTCATTGATTGCTTTCTCACATGTGCCTTGACCGCGGGCCTTCAGCAAACTGAGCAACCCCTTGCTGGAGCCAGCGACCTTGGGTCCATGCTGATGAGCTTTTTGCTCAAGCCAGATGGGCCAGCGCTCAAGCTGGCGAGCTCAGGGTCTCGAACCTGGGTCTTCTGCATCGCAGTCCAACACTCTATCCACTGCGCCACCGCCTGGTCAGAAATCTAAAATCTAGATCTTTCGATTTCTAATGGTGAAAGCAAACACTGTGTTTGGAAAGTAGAAATTGGTAAAGTCAATGAGTTTCACTTGGGCTACTGTGATTCATTCCCACTCTTCATGGTCCCTGATATATTCACACTTTGGGCAAAGATATTATAACTATGGCTTCTTTCCTCACTAGGTCAGCTCCTTAGCTGTCTCAATTACACTTATCTTCATGAGGATGATGGGGGCACTGGATTATCACAGAGACTGTTAACTTTAAAACAACCTTTTTATTTTCAAGTAATTTTAGAATCACAAGAAATGCTAATAGTGTGGAGTGTTTCTTTGTACCCTTCTCTCAACTTCTAGGGATACAATCTTAAATAAGCATAGTCAGTTAACTTTTTAAAGATCATATATATATATATATATATATATATATATATATATATATATATATATATATATATATCGAAGGTTTCAAAAATAATATGGGATATAGTACAAAAACCAGAAAAAACAGTTAGGTGTACAATTCTATGATTTTTTTAAACAAGTGACCACTCCAATGTGAACACTGTATATATATTAACAAGAATCTCCCAGCACCTCCAGAGCCTCCCTTAACATGCCTCCTTCCAGTCGTGATGTCCCCCAAACATAATTACCATTCTGACTTCTATCACCATGGATTAGTTTTAGCTATTATTGAACTTTCTAAAAATGGAATCATCTGGTATATATATACTATTTGTGCTTGGCTTCTTTTGCTCAGGGTTATGTCTGAAATTCATTCAAGTTGCTGAGTGTTATAGTGGTTTGTTCTTAGCATTGCTGTTGTACTCTGTAGTATGGATGTATTATCATTTCTCCTGTAGATGGACACATAAGTTATTTCCAATTTTGGCTGTTTTGAATTATGCTGCCATAAAAAATAATTACGCATGCCTTTTATTGCATACTCGTGTATGCATTTCTGTTGCGGATATACCTAGGACTTGAATCACTAGTTCATAGGTTATGCCTATGGTAGGAATTAGTAGGTACTGCCAGAGAGTTTTCCAAGTGATTGCAACAATGGAAATTTTACTTTCTTTCCAACAACACTTGATATTCTCAACTTTTTAAGTTTTAGCCACTTTGGAGAGAGAGAAAGAAAGAAAAAGAGAGAGTGTGTATATGTATGTGTTTTAGTATGTGTCATTTTAATTTGCATTTCCATGATTACTAGTATTGTTCAGCTTTTCACATATTTGTTGGGTATTTGTATTTATTGGCTATTTGAATATCTTCTTTTGTAAAGTGTCTATTTAAGTTTTTATGCCCATTAATATTATTAGTCCAGATTTTTTTTTATTCATAATATCTCTTTACATTTTCTAGATACTAGTCCTATATTGGATATATATATATATATATATATATATATATATATATATATATATATATATGCTGCAAATATATTCTCCTACTCTGTAACTTCCTTTGTCTCTCTTATATGCTAATTTTTGAAAAACAGAACTTTTTAATTTTGATAAAATTAAGTATATCAATCTTTTCTCTTAGGAATTGTATTTTTTTTTGACAGAGACAGAGAGAGAGTCAGAGAGAGGGATCAATAGGGACAGACAGGAAGGGAGAGAGATAAGAAGCATCAATTTTTTTTATTGTGGCACTTTAGTTGTTCATTGATTGCTCTTTCATATGTGCCTTGACCGTGGGGCTACAGCAGACCAAGTAACCCCTTGCTCAAGCCAGCGACCTTGGGTCCAAGCTGGCGAGCTTTGCTCAAACCAGATGAACCCACGCTCAAGCTGGCGACCTTGGGGTTTCGAAGTTGGGTCCTCTGCATCCCAGTTCGATGCTCTATCCACTGCGCCACCACCTGGTCAGGCAGGAATAGTACTTTTTTTTTTTTTAAGAATAGTACTTTTTATGTACAATTTTAGACATATTTTCCTAACCAAAGGGTGGATTATATTCTCCATATTATCTTCTGAAAGCTCTATTATTAAGCTTCATTATTAAACTTTATTATTAAGATCTGTATGAGATTAATTAAGGTTTACTTTTCTGCACATAGTCAGTTGATCTAGCACCATGTATAAAAAAAAATAAACCACCCTTTCCTTATTGTATTCTAGTAGCACATTTTAAAAATTAGGGTTTTCCTTTTTTTATATAGATACTCTGATTTTATGCTATTGGTCTGTTTGTCTATGCTTATACCAGTTTTATTCTATTTTAATTACTTGAGTTTTATATCTGGTTGTGTGAGTCCTCTAATATTATTTTGGTTTTTCAAAATAGTCTTTGCTTTTTTTAGTCATTTGCATTTCCATCCAGATGTTGTAAGGATAAGGATTAGTAGATATTCTTATCTCATCCATTAGCTCAGGGTGAACATTTTAATGTTTTTACCATGAAGTTTTACATTGCTGTTGATTTTTGTACTTTTTTATTTTAAGTTAAGGAAGAGCTATTCTATTTCTAGCTTGGTAAGAATTTAATTGAATGGGTGTTGAATTTTATGAGGTGTTTCTTTTGCATCTGTTGAGATCATCATATTTTTTCTTTGTCGTTTAATGCCATGAGTTGCATTACTTGATTTTCAAATGTTAAACTAACGTTGCATTCGTGGCATAAAACCAACATTGTCATTAGGTATTAAGCTTTTATGTTTCACTGAATTTGATTTGCTGTGATTTTAAGATCTTTGTGACTATGTTCAGGAAAGATACTAGTCTGAAATTTTTCTGGTTTGTAGTCCCCTTTTCAGGGTTTTGATTAGAGTACACTGGCTTCAGATTAAGTTGGCAGTGTGCCTTCTTTTTCTGTTCTCTGGAAGGATTTATTTAAGATTGGTCTTCCTTTCTTAATTGTATACAAGAATGCAAGGTTGAGGTCACAAGGGACTGTAGTTAATTTTGAGGGAAGATTTTTCCTTGCAGATTCAATCACTTAAATAATTGTAGGCTAGTCGGATTTTTTAATTTCTTCTTGAATCAGGTTTGATAAATTGTGCTTTTCAAGGAATTTGTTCTTTTCTCTCAAATTCTCTTATTTAGTGGCCTAAAGTTGTATATAAATTTTCCTCATTATCTTTTTAATATGTAAAGGATCTCTAGGACTTTCCCTTTTCCATTCCTAACATGGTGAAATTGTGTTTTCACTCATATTTCATTAATCCTTCCTTTAAAGAATTTATCAACTTTATTGGATTTTCAAGAAGCAACTTTTGGCATACATATATTTTCTGTGTCTTTGATTTCTATTTTTTCTTTCTATTTATTTAGTTATTTATTTAGTGAGAGAGAGACAGATAGGGACAGACAGGAAGGGAGAGAGATCAGAAGCATCAGTTCTTTGTTGTGACACCTTAGTTGTTCATTGATTGCTTTCTCATATGTGCCTTGACTGGGGGACCTTAGCCACACCAGTGACCCCTTGCTCAAGTCAGAGACCATGGGCTTCAAGCCAGCCAGCCCCTTTGGGCTCAGGCGTGCAACCATGGGATAATGTCTATGATCCCACACTCAAGCCAGCAACCCTGTGCTCAAGCTGGTAAGCCCGTGCTCAAGCCAGCAACCTTGGGATGCAAACCTGGGTCCTCTGCAACCAAGGCCGATGCTTTATCCACTGTATCACTGCCTGGTCAGGCTGATTTCTATTCTTATATTTTTCTTTCCTTTCTTATACTTTCTTTGGGTTCAATTTGACATTTTTATAACTTGTTAAAATAGAACTTTAGATCATTGATTTTCAGCCTTCTTTTTTATTATATGCTGGTAGAGCTATTCATTTCCCTCTAGTGTTTTAATGATATCCCACATGCTTTTGGAGATCATATTTTTATTATCATTGAGCTCAAACTATTTTCTGATTTTCAGTGTGAGCTTTCCTTTGACCCATGAATTATTTAAAGTGTATTATATAATTTTTAAGCAATTTGGGTTCCAAATTTTCCAGCTAATATTTTATTATTTTTTAAGTCATTACACTGAAATTACATAACTTTTGTGTGATTTTCATCTTTCAAATACAATTAGACTTGCTTCATAGACAAGCATTAATGAGTTTAGGTTAATGATCTTTAAGTATACATGTAAACAAAATGTATTTTTGAATTGACTAATTGCAATATTTAGATCATTTTGTCTTTACTGATTGCTTTGTTTACTTATTTTATCCATTACAGAGAACTGTGTTAAACATCCCCCACTCTGATGTTATATTTCTCTTTTTCTACTTTCATTGTATTTCTCTATTTCTCCTTTTGTTAGTCAGTTTTTGTGTTATATATTGTGTTTTTGCTATCATCAGTATACAGAAATAAGGTTGTTATGTTTCCCTATTGAATCAACCCTTTTATTATTACATATACTAAAAGATAAATAATGTTATTTACAGTTACATTATGCTTATGAAATTTAAAAGTAAAAAGACCGAAACTTCTGCCTAAAGTATTTCTTGAAATTCTGCTGATAAAAAGATGTCTAAAAGTTTTAACATTGCTATAGTTTTAAAGAATATTTTTACTGAGTATAACATGCTAATAAGACACTTAGGTTCTGTATGGACAGGAGCCACCATTGTGGCCATTCACATGCAGGTGCTCATTGAATTTGGGCAGGCAGTAAAGAAATGGGAGAGTCAGAGGATGGTGGGCCATTATGTTTATTGGTGTCTCACCAAGATGGGCAAGCCACAAGAAAAGCCAAGAGAAAAGCAGAAAACCTGCTTTTCCCATAGAGGGCAAGGGATCAGGGAGGCCTCTGCAATGCTGATAGCAGAAACCGAGGGAGAACGAGAACCCTTGGTCTGCTTCATTTTATAGTGTAGAAAATTAAAGCCTTTAAGCCAATATACAAATAAGGAAGTCTCTGATACAAAGCCACATATCTGAGGCATAAACAGGATTCCTCATAAGAGTGTAACACCCCCTATCATGCAACAGTCAAGGTGTGGGGAAAAGCTTAGTTTTGAGAAGACCTCATTATTAGAAGGGAGGGAAACATATATACATCATATTTACAAACTTATTTGACCAACATTCCACCCCTTTTGCTCTCTTTACAATCTAAACCACAGGTATCTTCCATGAGGGTCACTGTGCGAGGAGTGGGATACATTGCATAAACAAGAACAGTACAAACTACAGCAATAGAATTAACAAATCAAAAGCAATGGGCAAAATGAGAGAGCTTTCAGTGGCACCAAGAAAGGCAAATCATTTTCCTCTGGCAGAATACAGGCCAGAGTTTTTCTGCAGACAGCACAGTAGCTGGTACAAGAAGCTGCCCTGAGCCAGCATACCAAACCTTATTGGCCAATACACCAGGATCTGCTGGTTCAATGTGTAATAAAATAGGAGAACTCATTATTGGCCATAAAGAAATTACAAAGGTGCCCTTTATAATGCTCTCCCCCTGAGCACTTAAGGGATAATACACTTCTACCTTAGGTGGCCAGGTGCTGGTTGCCCAAGGAGTTAACTGGAGGTTCACCTCTAGTCCCTTTCCCTGTGGTGCTAACAAGGCCACCCATCTCAGATGGGGGGCATGGACAGTTCAGGGCCAAGTCCATTGAAATCATTGGCCTTTAAGGAAGGCTGTTGGAGTATGCAAGAGCATGTTGCCCTGCTGTCCAAAACCTGGCTTGAGTTAAATGTCCTTGGTGCATATCTGCAACTGAATGGGAGCAGCTGCCTGATGCGGGAGGGCTTCCTGGATCTGAGATCCCCGGTCCAGGTCTCTCATTCAAAATCCGGAGCACTGTGCATAAGTGGCGTATCCATCCAGTGAGGGAGCTGGTGCCTCCTTTCTGTCGCAGTCCCTGCTTTAAGAGTCCATTATACTGCTCAATGATACCAGCAGCCTGGGGGGTGATAGGGAACATGGTACTTCCAGTCCATACCCAGCTCTTGAACCCATTGCCTCACCATTGAACCAGTGAAATGGGTACCATTGTCACTTTCAAGGGCCAGCGATCGCCCATATGCAGCACTTAGGCAGTCCAGAACTTGTATGACTGCCCTCTGGTCAGGGTTATGAGCAGGGTATGCAGCAAGCAGACCTGTGGCAGCATCTACACAAGTGACTGCATTCTGGTACACTTCTGACTTTGGTAAGGGTTCAATGATGTCTATCTGTCATCGTGTCAGTGGAACATGACCCCTCTGGATCTGTCCAGGTCACACCAGTTGTCTCCGAGGGTGATCTTTGGAACATACTGCACATTGCTCAAAGGCTGCAAGTACTTTTGCATAGGACACAGGCAAGTTTCCACGCCTTAACCATAGCCCACATAGTTTTTTGTCCTGCATGGAGCAGGTGCCAGTGGAGCCACTGCACCACATCACCAGCAGACATAGTCTCCAACCATCACACCCTTGCCAACATATCTGCCTCATCATTCCCAAGATGGACTAGAGGGGCATGACCCATGACATGATATATTGTCACCTACTTCTGGTGTCCTGTTTCCTATAAATCCTGCCATATGGCCTGACCCCATAGTCGATGGTGCATTACGATCCACTGGTTAGTGTGCCAAGTAGCAATCCAAAGGGTCAGTCCATGATAGACAGGCCAGCTGTCAGTGCAGATCACCAGAGGTGAAGGTTCATTATGGGCAACTAGCCAAATAGCTCTTAATTCTGCCCATTGGCTGCTCTGGGCTGTACCTCTGTCCATCCAAATAGTCTCAGTGGCCAGATGGAAGGCTATGGCTGTCCATTTTGCAGGTTGGCCCCTGCTGGAACCATCAGTATACCAGGCATCCTCGGGGATGGGCACCTGCCCCTCCTGGTAGGGACTGACTTCAGGTCCTGTCTCATGAACTCCAGCTGCACCTGAATCTAAGTTTGCATAGGTGACTGGACCCAAAACTTCCTGCAGTTCTGCCTTCAACGGGCTGTTGATATGAGCACAGTGTTGTTGCAGGTAGGCACCCCACTTGGCCAGGGTGGACATTTGGGCCATACCACTACGTGGTTTGGTCACCCAATCTCTCACCCATCCTCCAACAGGGTATGTGGTCTTGACTGTAACTGGAGTTGTGGCTGTAATACTCTCAGTGGCCAGGAGGGCAACATACACAGCTGCCAGCTGCTTCTCCTCTAATGAGTAACGGACTTCAGCACCTTTCCACAATTGGGACCAAAACCCAATAGGTTGCCGTAAGCACTCTGTCCATTGCCACAAGTCCCATCCAGACTCCTCTGAGGTTACATGAACATCCAGCACACAGGTCCTGACAGGATCAGACACATTCAAGGCCTGTGCCACCTTGACAGCTCTCTTAGCTGCTGCATGAACCTTGCGCCTGCTTAGTCCAATCCCAACAAACCTCCTTCTGAAAAAGGTACAAGGGGTGTAGTTGCTGAGCCAAATGGGGTGTAAATGCTCGCCAATACCCCAACAAACCTAAGAATTCCTGTAACTGTTTTGCCATAGAGGTCTTTCATCTCAGTAGCTGGAACTTCTGTTCTGGTTTAAGCAGTCACCAAAGCTCCAAAAGAATTTTATTAGACTGGCCATCCAATTTCCCCTTATCTGCTCCAGCCGCAATCAAGTCTACCCACATCTGTGTTCAGGTAACCTTTATAGGCCCATTTCCCTTGTTAGTTGGGGGGGGCAATATGGGCAGCAGCCCTCACTGCTTTATGATCCCTAGCGGCCTCCAGCTCCCCCAAATCTGCTACCATCTGTGTAACTGCATCGATGGGCTGCCCCACATAGGGGCCCAAGATAGCCACAAGTGACGCAAAAATGGTTGACGAAGCACTAGCAAGGATAAAGTCCCTCATTTTTGCTGTAAACATTTCCTCATCTGACCCACGGGACCCCGTGTTGAAAGCAGCATTCTTCATACCTAGTTCCTGAAGGACCTTTACTAACTCACTATAGCACTGCCACTGACTCACTGCTCCCAGCAATTCTCCAGCATTCTGCCAGACCATACGAATGGCAGCCATCACCTATTCTAATAGGGTATGGTCTCCTGGGTCACCATGGCAGTTCTGAAGACGCTGCTCCAAGGAGGAGTGTGTGGTAATGGCGGCCAATTTCTCCATCTCTGTTCTGGAGAGCATGATGCCATCCACCCCTATGTCCCATAATCATAGTAACCAGGCTACCAGGGATTTAGTAGGTTTCTGCCTAAATTGTGCCCCCAACTCCATCAGCTCTGCTTGGGTATAGGGCCAGACCACAGAATGTTCCATTACCTGGGCAGGAGGCTGTGGCTGCCCCTGAGGGACTCTTCACTGCTGGGTTTTTACCTTCTTGGTGACCACTGGTCAGGCTGTGAGTGTGTGCATAGCAGCTTCAGCCTGAGCCTTCTCATCCTCAGAAGAGGAGTTGCAAGCGCCTGCTCCCTCTGACTCAAAGCCAGTCCACCGGCACGGGTGCTGCTGCTCCTTTGGCGACTGTTTAGGCTCCTGTGGCTGATGGCCTCTGGCCAGAAGCTGAGACTCGAGCTCTTGAACCTGCAGTTGTTTCTCCAACAACTGCCAGTGCAAATGTTCAGCTTCCGGGGCAAACTGCAACTCACCAACCCGTAATTTCTTCTCCAGTGTTCACTCCAATTCCAGCCTTTTCTGCTGTTCCATTTGCAATTCATCCTGGAGCTTTCGACCTCGGGCAGCTTCTTGTACAGAACTCCTGGTTTCCCCTTGAGTGAAAAACATACATGTCCCGGCCCCTAAAAGGACAGCCACGGGGAGCCAGAATAGCAACCAGTCCTCTACCATGCACCTCAAGGGTGGTGGCTCCATACTAATCTGATCCAAATCCTGCCACAAACTACGCCAGTTGTAAGGTCAGGGGCTGCCAATGTGGCCGTTCACATGCAGGTTCTCATTGAATTTGTGCAGACAGTAAAGAAATGGCGGAATCGGAGGATGGTGGGCCATTCTGTTTATTGGTGTCTCACCAAGACAGGCAAGCCACAAGAAAAGCCAAAGGAAAAGCAGAAAACCTACCTTTCCCATAGAGGTCAAGGGATCAGGGAGGCCTCTGCAATGCTGATAGCAGTAACCGAGAGAGAGCGAGAGACTCCAATCTGCTGCATTTTATAGTGTAGATAATTAAAGCCCTTATGCCAATATACAAATAGGGAAGTCTCTGATACAAAGCCACTTATCTGAGGCATAAATGGGATTTCTCATAAGAATGCACAACCCCCTGTCATACAACATTCAAGGATGTCGGGAAAAGCTAAGTTTTGAGAAGACCTCAGTATTAGAAGGGTGGGAAAGGCTTAGTCTTATAATTAAGCTTTAGGCTATAATGACTTTGCCAGCTTACAGCCTGTCTCCTACACCCAATGCGAGCAAACATATAAATCATATTTACGAACTTATTTGACCAACAGGTTCTTTTAGCCTTTTTCAGATTATTCAGACCAGAATACAATGTGTTCTGTTGTCTCTGCCTTTATTGTTTCTATTGAGAAGACAGTTGTCAGTCTTATTATCTTCTGATTGCTCCTTGGAGCATACTGTCTTTTTTTTTAGCTGACATCAAGATTTTATTTTGTTTGTTTTTAGAATTTTTTATTATGACGTGCTGTGGAACACTGAGTTAGGTAGGTCTTTATGGACAACAACTGAACCTTGTTTCTGTTTCCAGTGGTTACCGACTCTGTTTTTTAGCTGGAGCACGTACATATGAAAAAAATATCTAATGGAAATGGCAGTTTTTCAGTGTTTTGCCTCCTTAAGAGAATATATCAGAGTGATACCGAATTTTTAACTTACCATGGTGAGTCTGATTATTGTCTATATACTGTCTCACACTCTTTCAGCAAGTGTTGCTGGGTTACTGAAGCCAACTTAATTTAAGTTCTCTTTAAATCCGTCTTTTGGTTTGATTTCCTAAATTGTAACTGTCAAGAGATCAAGTAACAGTGTCATTATGTCGTAAGGCATCTCTGCTTTAAGGACTATCAGTCTGTTTGATCTGTCTCACAGAACCTAGGTTGGCTATTATCGTCAAAGAGTCAACTTGGCACAGAATAAAATAAAAGAATCTTAAGAGTCAGTTAGAGACTGCATGCCAATCTGTCTTGTGATTTTATGTAGTTATTTATCAAAATGACTGCATTTATAGCCATAAACGTGCACCTGTGTGTACTCCTGCCCCTACATTCCTAGACTGACATTCCTCTTAAATAATTAGGAAATGTATACCTTCATGCAAAACCATACTGCCTTATGAAATGACCACTGAGAGCCTATGACGTTTTACACTACCCACGGCACTGTTCCTGTTATCAGCATGGGTAATTGCAACTTGATTGTCTTTCTCATTTCACAGATTCGCCTGTCCCTATCTATCAGAGCTATTTTTAAGACTCTATGTAACCCGAAAACTTGTTCAGGACAGTTTTTGTTTTTATACTGTAAGGTGTCAAAGGCAAGATGAACTGTGTGATATGCTTTTCCAGGCCACAGTTACATCATCTGTTCTTTCTTCAAGGTCATATTGTGTGTTCAGATTTTGCATTTGATCCAGAACATGTTCAGGACTCGTAGTGGCCTAGGAGAGTCAGAGTGTCATGAAAATAAGTGACAGTGAATGATTTGAAAGAACCCTGCCTTTTTTGGGGAAGGGTGTGACACTCATCCTAGGGTAGTGGTTCTTAACTTGGGTTCTATCGAACCCTAGGGGTTCAATGAGTCGGTCGCAGGGGTTCGGAGAAGCCTCTACCGCGGAGGCCAGAATAAAGTAATACCGTGATTTGTTGTGAGTTCATGCACTTTGTTGGTTTTGTTCTTTGAGCAAGGTGATGTTCATGGCATGGCTCATTTTGTGCACCAGTAAAAAAACATATACCTATATCTTGAATTTGGAAAAGAAATCATATTTTATTTGTCACTAAAGAAGGGTTTGGTGAATGCACATATGAAACTGGTGGGTTCGGTACCTCAAAAAAGGTTAAGAACCACTGTCATAGGGTAATAACTGCAAAACCCACATCTCCAAAATTTTTGGTTTTCAGGAGAAACTAGGTGTCTCTATGACTGTTAAAATGTCTGTATTCTCAGATTTTAAATGAGGTGGGACTGTTCAAAGGCAAGTTAATATATTTTATGGGAACATTCAGGTGTTTAGGCATACACTTCAGTACAAGCAAAAGCATGTATCACAACGGTGCAGATCAAAGTCATCGCCCTGTAATTGAAACTTGTGTTGGGTTCCTTCGGTGTCAAGAATCTTTTTTTCCGAGATGACACTTTCCCTCTTATCTCCATTTATGACTATACTTTCTTAATCATCTTCAAATGTTTTGGGGTTGATGTTCATGTCCCCATTCTGCTTTTTAAATCTCATTTGTTGCCATTTCTCTCTTAGAGGATGAGGAAGTATTCTGTTTAGGATACATGTTTAAGGGTGAAAAGTGTTTATAGAATCTTCATTTCTTTCCCTTGAGCCTGATCTATTGGATGATATCACTTTATAATTTTACATGATTTGTACAATGCAAAGTGTTCAGGGTAGAATGTTCAGCATGGCAAACAGAACATGTTTTTGTAATTAGCCAGAGAACCCAGGCTATAACTTGTGTTGGAGATATATATAATCTTGTGATTATATATATCTCCAACAAAAGAAGGTGGCCCTTGCTGATCTATTATTTGATCGCCCAAGACTGACTTTGAGGGTATGTGGTTGCTTGAATGTTTGTGTGTAGTTGAGACATGAGTTTGGATTGGGGGGTAGCCTTTGAACTCTGGGTTAAGAATTTTTATCTGGAGTAGGTCATTGATATCAATTTTAGGGATTTGGGAGACATTTGAACAAAATCCCTTAGTGTCTTGCCTGACCTGTGGTGGCGCAGTGGATAAAGCGTCGACCTGGGAACACTGAAGTCGCCAGTTCAAAACCCTGCACTGGTCTGGTCAAGGCACATATGGGAGTTGAGCTTCCAGCTCCTCCCCCCTTTCTCTCTTTCTCTCTCTCTCTTTCTCACTCTGTGTCTCCTCTCTAAAATGAATAAAATAAAAATAAAAAATACAATTAAAAAAAAAAAAAAGAAATACAGTGTGTCCGTAAAGTCATGGTGCACTTTTTAAAAAAAAAAAAATCCCTTAGTGTCTTGAATTTTGAGATAGTAATAGAAGGTCATTAATTTTGTGTTTATAAGTGCCAAATGAATGAATATACACTTGGACCCCCCCCCCCCATACTTTGATCTTGGTCTCTATTGTTTATACTGTCATGTTCTCCCTATCTGAATTGGTTAGTCAGAGGCATCCTTAAGAAGTCCCACCAGACATAAAAGTGAGACTATGAGACATGGACAAGAGTGTGGTGGTTACGGGGTGGGGGGAGGGAAGAAAGCGAGGGAGAGGGGGGAGGGGAGGGGCACAAAGAAAACCAGATAGAAGGTGACAGAGGACAATTTGACTTTGAGTGATGGGTATGCAACATAATTGAATGACAAGATAACCTGGAGATGTTTTCTTTGAACATATGTACCCTGATTTAGTAATGTCACCCCATTAAAATTAATAAAAAAAGAAAAGAAGTCCCACCAAATGGCTGAATGATTCTATTTGACATATCATTCATTGTCTGATGACATTTAGGATATCATTTTCTGAGACCTCCATATCTTGGTCATCTGTGCTTAACTGAACCCTTTCAGCAATTAAGAGGACAGAACACAGAAGATAGAATCTTGTAAAAGTCTTACAAAATATTAAAATCTAGCAAATCTAAAATATACTTTTTAGTGAGAATGAAAGTTCTGATTGACTTGTTCAAAGACATCCATGGAAGTAAAGCCAGTTGAGTGAGTGGGGACTCCCTGGGGACCAATCCTACTAGCTTTTCCTCTGTAATACTTAGGGATCTGTTTTGGGGGGAAAGAAATCCATGGGTAAAAATATTATGTTTCTGCCCACCATGTAGGATACTTGTACCTTGAGAGCCCTAGACTAACAAAAGGGTTAACCCAACTGTTGAACACTGTTTAGCTGTCTTGGGACAATTTTTCTGTGTTCATGGCTTTAGTAAATTTAATGTAAATAGGCACCCCAGCAGCTGTGTCCCCTTAAGCATATTTTATTTAGCAGCTGAGTTATCCACGTCACTTGGCAGCCATAGATTTTCAATTTTTCCTTGTGCCAAGAGGGCAGCTGGAATAATTTGAGTACTCATTAATTTGGGAGAAATATGAGCTGTGTAAGGCAGACAACACGAGTCTTCTGTATGGTGTTGTACAAGGATAAGCACATCAGAGTAGAAGCAATTTGCCCTATCCCAAAGGGGCCCTAGGATTTTAATAAGCTGGTTATGAAAATTCTATTTCTTTGCAATTTGAAGCATCTAATTAGAGCCTGTAATTTCTCTTCTATAACGAGAATGGATGAAGGTTAATGTTAGGCCTCCCGGGCCCTTTCACATTCATTTACAGAGAGAAATCAGGTAACAGTTGTAGCTAATTAGAACTGGTTATTAAATATTTAGTCCATCTTGATATAACTTGGAGAACACATGCATGTTTTTGGAGTATAGAAAATGATAAAGGGAAGTTAATTTTAATTTTTAATCAAAGATAAACTTTAGGCGGTATAATAACTTTAGTCCTGACTATCCTAACCCGACAGCCAGAGCAGCGATTGCCTCTGGTCGTATGAACTGTCAAGATAAAAGAAGATGATGTTAATTTAATTTCATCACTGAACACGTTTCCAAATTCCAACAGCTGGGATTTATGCAATCTGTGTCAAAAGAAAGAACTCCATGATTTTTATCACAGTTTTAACAACAACTTCTTGATGTTTCAGAATTTGGATTTTGAGTTTGAAGGATATGAGTATACGAGTGCATTTTGGGGGAACTTCCTAAAGAGATAGGTCATTCTCATTCATAGGCCTTTCTTTTCAGAGAGGGCTCAGTTGGTAATGGGGTCGCCTTGTGTGGAATAAAGTCTGGCTTTGCCATAGACTGATAACCAGACTCCTGCATGGCTGAGGACAGTAAGTCATTCTTCTCTCATCATAACCCAACCTAAATTATCTTCCTAAAGTAAGATGCAGGTTAGGTCAGGATGTGGAAATCAGAAACAAATCCCTCAGCATCAGTGTCATGACTGACTTTCCTCTGGGACCTGACACAGGGGGAAAACATTTCAGAGAGAAGTCAGTTCATGGAGAGCTCCCAGGACTTATCTGTCTTACCTGGAAGCAGGCTCTTAGGAATCCAGAATATTATAAAAGAACAAAGATAAGGGGGAAAATGGAAAGCATTATAAAAATAGAAAGATTCCAAAGAGTGACTTTAAGGCATGCGTCCCTGTAACCTTCCTAGTGAAATGATTTGTCTTAGCCTGTGAGACCCCATCACAGCTCTAGTTGTTTTGTTTGGGGGGAACTGGGAGCATCTTTTCAAATCTGTACAAAATCAGCGACAATTCCCTAAGACCATCTTCACTTTGTTACATTGACTTCCCTTGGCAGTTATTACAAAATAGTGTACTCTCTGACGGCAATAATCCTTTGAAAATCACCTGTTATTAGGGGTAACAGCTGATTGTCAGAGTATTAACCACCCTCGGCTTCACTTTGGGCTATTACATAAGAAAAGAATGAACTGCCAGTGAGCTGCCAGGTGTGTTAAATTATATCATGCATCACAGACATTCTCTGGTGAGGATTAGCCTTCAGAAGACTCTCAGAGGTTGCCAATATCATTATCTGCCTGGCCTCCTGCCTGGGAATGCAAGGCTCGGGTTGTGACTGTTGGGCCACTTCCTCCAGTCCCTCTCGGCACTAAGCATGGACACGGTAGCACAGCAGCATTCTCTTCTGTTCTCCTACTTCCAAAGAAAGCCGGAGTGTACTGCATAACCATAGTCAGCTGCAATGCTGCATTGACCATGGCTTTATTCGCTTTCTCGTTTCTGGATGGCAGACCTATCTCCTGGGAAGTCTTCCAAAGTCACAGAATTTGGTGGATTTTGGCAACGCTTGCTGGCAGTCTAGATTTTGTTCTGTAGTTCTCTTAGGCCAATGAATGAGGATGGTACACCTTCAGATGCCTGGCCTCTGGGAGGCTCTGCCACAATGTCTCAGTCACCCACGTGTTCTCTGATTGTTGATGTGTCACCTCGTGCTCAAGACATCTTTCAGGTCAGAATTTTTTCAAAGAGGAGAATCAGGAAATGAAACGATGGTTGGATACCTATAGAAGTAAGCTTTCAGCTGCAAACATGCAGGAGAATCAGGGCCTGCCTATTCTCAACAATTCTGGGTGATCCTTCATGTAGTTATTGGCCTTGTCCGTGTTTGATGTTCTGTGGAATGACAGTGCTTCTAACTTTCAGTGGAACATCTTATGGGACCTCTTTAAGAGTGCATCACCTCTGTAATGCTTAAGTCCAAAACAGTATATTTTCCTACCTGAATATCTGCATGGAATTAGCTGTTGTGTCAACACTGTACCCCTAGTTCCTTGTACAGAGCTTGACACATAGAAGATGCTCTGTAAATATCTGCTGAATGGCATTGAATGGAATTTTCTCTCTTTCCTGAAAAAAAATTTTCTTGTGACAAAATTATTACATATTCACTGTAGTAATTAAAAAGCATATCACAGCAAAAAAAAAAAAGTATCACCTGATATCCAACCACCAGAGATTATGGCTTCAGAAATATTTTGCATATACCTCTGTTATTTTTCTATGCATATGTATTTTTATTTTTTTATAGATTGGGTAAGACTGTGCATGGCATTTTGGAACCTATTTTGTTTATTTAGTGATGTCTTTCCAAGTAATTAAGTGATCAACTTTACCATTTTTGTAATGGCTTCATGAAGGTTCATTGAATGAATGTACTATAATTTGCTTCTGTGGACACATTTAAGTGGTTGTAATTTTTCTCTAAAATGGAGAGTGCCGCAACATATATTCTTTATGTTAAATCCTTGTTTCACTGTGTGATAGTTTCCTTGGGAAACATGGAGAGGCAAATAAGAAAACATCTGGCAAGACTTCTGAAAAGACATATTAATTTGATGGTTAGAAATGAAGGCAAATTGAGCTTTCATATCTGTGCTTTCCTTGAAATATTAAGGATAATAGCATCTTATGGAAATCATCAATGTATAAATGTATAAAAGCCACAGAATGGACTATGGACTGTTACATTAATTCTATTTGTACTTTTTAGCAAAATTAAAAATTTCAACTTAGTCATAAAGAAGTTTTCTAGAAGTGATTTACTAAAAAGTGAAATTGACATGTCAAAGGTTATGTGCATTTTAAATATTTGAAATTGTGGACAAATCATTTTTAGGAAGCTTATGTCAGTTTATTTTCCCACCAGCAAGAGGGCTATTTGCCAATACTCTCATTGTCATTAACAAGTTACTTTCAATTTGACAGCAAAATTTAAACAAAAATACCCCAAAACTTTTATTTTATTTGTATTTGTTTTATTTTGTTTTATTAAAAGTGAGATTTAACATTTTATTCTTTTGCTTGTTTGTTTTTGGTGACATGAGTATTTCTTTTTCTGTGACCTACTGGTTCATGTCTTTTGCTTTCTTATTGTATTCTCATGTCATAGTATTGCAATTAAGAAAATGATCTTTGGAGTCCTATCTGCCTTAAATTAAAAGGTTTCAATGACTGCCACTTACCTGCTGTGTGACCTGGGGCAGGTTCCTACTCCTTCTAGGCCTCAGTTTGCTCATCTTAACTGAGAATATTGGTAGTGCCGTATCCATTGCAAACATGTCATGTACAGTACCTGGCACTTGGCCAGCACTCAGCCTCCTTAATTGGAGTGCTATAGTACATTTAATCCTTCTATTTCTCTTAGTATGTTCCTACTCCATATGAAGTGATGGATTGTCCCCCTCAGCCTTTATTTATACCTTTTAATTTTATGCCTTAATGATGTGTGTCACGAGCCATTGGGTCAGTTCTGTCTCCTGGCAAATCTATAAATGAGTGATGCTCATATTAATTAATTTACCTGACAGTTATTTTGGGGCAGCTACTGTGAGTCAGATGCTGGATTAGGAGTATCAGAAACAACAATGAACAAACTTTATATCTCTCCCATGAAGCTTATATGTGTGTGTGTGTGTGTGTGTGTGTGTGTGTGTGTGTGTGTGTAGTGAACAGAACATAGCCAGGGGACAGACAAATAAAAGTATTAAGTTTTTACCAAATGCTATGTAGCAAATCACTGCAGTCTTAGAGAATAAAAGGGAAACTTATTTTCAATAACATGAAGAGAGAGGGGCTTTTGGAGGTAGAATGTTTTAGGATGTGACATAAAGGATGGGAAGGAGATAGCATGTTAAAATGTTTCAGTGCAGAAAGAATGGCATATGCAAAGGTCCAATAACAGGAAAGAACTTCATGTATTCAAGGAGTTGGAGAAAGACCAACCTAGAAGAAGGGATGGGTGGGCGGGTAGAATTTGGAAATGGTGTGAGAGGTCAACCTGAGGTGGGACTGTAAAACAGGGCAGGACTCAGAGCATGGGGGGGGGGTTATTTTTATTCTAGACAAAAAGGAACACCCCTACCTAACTTTGAGGAAAGGAGGGACCTAACTGATTCCTGTTGTAACGTGTTCTCTCTATGGCTGGATAGCAATGGAAGAGCTCAGAGAAGAGGCCTAGCTGGGTGGGTGTACAGGTTAGAGGTGTTGGTTGCTTAGACCAAGGCATTGCTGGAGGAGATGAAAATAACATGTTATAAATTGGGATCACTTTTAAAAATGGCTGCCATTGAAAGTCACCTAGTGCTCTGAAAGAGTGGGTTTCCAGGTGGTGGCAGATACTCTGGCCCCTTTATTCAATGTGGTCTTGTGTCCTCCAGACAAACTTACTTCTCCAGGGAGAGCTCCAGTTGCCCAGAAAGTGATCTTTAAGATGCAAAATTGTGGAAATTCCTGCAGCCATTAAATCTAGCAGCTTTGACAAGTCTTGAGGCTCCCCTCTGGGAGAAAAATATATTTTGAATAAAACTGACTCAGTTACAGCAGTTCTAACTGTCTCTTCTCTTGAGCCCCATAAAAAATCCTAACCTCAAAAGAACAACAAACAACAACAACAACAAATAAAACCATGAGGGTTAGGAAACAAAACAGATTCTAGCTCACAGAACTATGGCCGGTGGCCCACTGGATAGAGCATTGTCTCCACACACCGAGGTCATGGGTTTGATTCCCACTCAGGGCTTATAGAATAAGCAACCAGTGAATGCACATTGAAATGGAACAACGAGTTAATGCTTCTCTCTCTCTCTCTCTGTCCTCCTTTCCCCTCACCAAAACAAATTAATGGAATTTAAGAAAATACATTGCTTTACACTGGTCTGTTTGCTGTCTCCCAGAGTCCCCTTTCCTGTCATCCCTGTGCATCCCATGTAAGTCTTCATAGGATTTATAGCTTCTCCTTTCCACTGCGTTAAAGCTCCTTGGGGACATGGATGATCTCTTTTCCTGTGTAACCTCACCTTCCTCCTTCAGTGCTTACCCGTCAAATGCCTTTGTCACCAACTTATTTGCATGATAAATACAACTACTTAAATTTCAGTTGTTTTCTCTTACATGTAAGATATAGGGGGAAAATAAAAAAATGAGGGTTTATTTTTAAGAACAAAGACTTTGAGAATGGATTAGGTAGGATTTTTTTGGCCTTTCATGTTCCTTCTTACCAGTGCACAAAGCTAAGAGAAGGGATATGATAACTTTATAAATGTTTGACAAAGTCCAACACCCTTTTATGATAAAAGTTCTCAATAAATTGGGTATAGAAGAGAAATGCCTCAACATAACAAAGACCATATATGGAAACCCACAGATAATACTGAGGACACAGTGAAAGCTTTTCCTTTAAAATCATAAACAAGACAAGGGCACCCACTCTCACTTCTCTTCTTCAACATTGTACTGGAAGTTGTGGCCAGAGCAATTAGGCTAAGAATAAAGACATGTAAATTGGAAAGGAAGAACTAAAATTGTGTCTGTTTCCAGATGAGATGGTATTATATATAGAAAACCCTTAAAGATTCTACCAAAAAAAACTGTTAGAACTAATGAAGTGAATTCAGTAAAGTTGTAAGATACACAATCAACATGCAAATATTGCATTTCTATACACTAACAAGAAACTATCTAAAAAAGAAATAAAGAAAGCAATTTTGTTAACAGTAGCATAAAAACAATAAAATACTTAGGTATAAATTTAACCAAGAAGATGAAAAATCTATATACTGAAAACTATGACATTGATGAAAGAAATTGAAGACACAAATAAAGGGAAAGATATCTTGTGTTCTGTGAATTGGCTGAATTAATATTGTTAAAATGCCCATACCACTGAAAGAAATCTATATATTTAATAAATTTTCTATCAGAATTCTAATGACATTTTTCTTAGACATAAAAAAAAAAATTTTAATTTATATGGTACCACAAAAGACCAGGAATAGCCAAAGCAATCTTGAGAAAGAAGAGCAAAAAGCTGAAGATATCATACTTACTGATTTTAAATTATACTATGAAGCTATAGTAATCAAAAGAGTATGGTATTGTCATTAAAAACAGATGGACCAGTGGAACAGAATCAAGTGCCCAGAAAAAATTCTATGTATATACCATCAATTAATATTTGAAAAGGAACTCAAGACTATTCAGTGGGGGAGAAGAATGTCTTTTCAGTAAAACTGCATATCTACACATAAAATAATGAAATTGAAACTCTACCTTAAACCACTCACAAAAATTAATTTGAATTGGATTAAAGAATTAAATGTAAGACCTAAAACTGTAAAACTAGAGAAAACATATAGATGATATATGTATAAAATTATGTATAAATTGAATAAATTTTGAGGCTGTGATATACAGTTTGGCGCTCGTCTGTACAGCTTGCCAAAGGTGGGCGTGAGGCTGACAAAATGAATGAAGAGAGTCAAAAGGTACAAGTTTCCAGTTATAAAATAAATAAATCATGGGGATGTAATATACATCGTGGCAACTATAGTTAGTATTAACAGTATGTTTGAAATTTTCTAAAAAGTTAGATCCTAAAAGTTCTCATCTCAAGAAAAATATTCAGTAACTAATACAGGGTGCAACAAAGGTAGGTTTACAGTTGTTAGATGGCAAATAGTACAATAATTAATAAATAATATAAGAATAAACTCTGGGTTTTGCACACTTATAACTGTAAACCTACTTTTTCCCCATCCTGTATATAGCTTGGTGACTATAGTTAACAATACTGTATTATATACTTGAAAGTTGCCAAGAGTAAATCTTAAATGTTCTTACTACCGAAAAACAAACAAACAAACAAATAAAACAAAATAACCCAGGAGTTATGTGAGGTGATGAATGTGTTAACTACCTTATTATGGTGATTATTTTGCAATATAGCTGTACATAACATCATCACATTGACCTTAAACTTGCATAATGTTATATGGTGATTATATCTCAATAAAGCTCAAAGGAAAACTTAATGTTTATAAAAAAAAGCTTATTTTACTTATTGAAATAATAAATAAATATACCTTTCCTTGTATAATGCACCATAAAGCAATAAATTACAGAATGAAGACTAAACACACATACACACACACACACACACGCACACACACACTCGGTCCTCTATATCAACTGGAGTTTGAGCTAGAGCTGAATATGGCATATGTTCTATCCAAGGAGAGAAGTTGTTTGGTGGGATAAGTTGAGAGTACAGCAGTTCTGGAAGATGATACTTTGTAGGGCTCTGCCTCAGGCCTCTTACTCAGAGAAGACAAGCCTGTGGCACCAGTATGGGTCACAAAGTCAGGACAGAGACAGTATAAAAAATTGAGGAGGAATCTTCAACCAGCCACTTGAGAGAAGTCAGAAGGAGTGACTAAAAAAACAACAGGTCCTCCCCCTGTGCTCTTCTAGATTTTCATGCATCTTTACCTTATCTATTCTACAAAAAGGGTTTAGAAGACTTACAGCTTCCAGGAGGGTAGGACCATGTGTCTCCAGTTTTGAGAAGGCCTAGATTCTAGAGGGTAGCCAGTTAATACTTGATGGATGGAAGAGTAGGTTAGGAGAGGGGTGGATGGGAAACAGAAAACATAAAAGCTAACACAAATGGGTCAGTTGGAAGGAAAAGAAACACCAAAAGAGGGATATAAGAGTAGAGTCAGCCTGACCTGTGGTGGCACAGTGGATAAAGTGTCGACCTGGGAACACTGAGGTCGCCAGTTCAAAACCCTGCACTGGCCTGGTCAAGGCACATATGGGAGTTGATGCTTCCAGCTCCTCCCCCCTTTCTCTCTCTCTCTCTCTCTCTCTCTCTCTCTCTGTGTGTGTGTGTGTCTCCTCTCTAAAATGAATAATAAAAAAAAAAAGAGTAGAGTCAACCAACACCTGCTCTCCGGGGGTTTGAGCCCCGTGCTTGAGGACAGCCAACACAAAGCAGGAACCCTGGATGCCATAAGCCTCACAGTTTACAAGGTTACAACATAACAATTGCTGAGGATAAAATGCAACTCTTATTGAAGACAAGGTATAAGTTGCCCCTGGAATTCCTCTAAAAGAAGATAATGGTCTCCCCAGTCCCTCCAGAGCTTTCCTTTGCCTTCCTGCCCCGTGTATTTGAGGCTGCTACTCATTGATGCCAAAATAGTGGTCCTCACTGAGGGGGCCTGCTCCCCTAGGGGGAGCGCCAGGTCTTGGGGGCACTGGAAGCCATGGAGGGGGCAAAGGTTGGTGTCCAGGAAGTGAGCATCTATAGATTACCAACCAAGCCCCACAGATTATTCTGCTGCACAAGCCCCTCCCCACCACCACAGGGTCATGTCCCCACCTGGCTGCTTTTTGGAGATTCACAGGTAAATGGAATTAACACTGTCCTCAACAATATTCTTGCAGTTGTCTAATGAGTCCTTGACTTTCTTACTGACAGTAAACCCCAGAAGGCAGTGGGTGAAATGACAATGGAAACTGCTATTTTGGACTAATTCTTAGTTACAGGGAGGATTGGTTGGGCAAATAGAAGTGACAAGAACCTTGGGAGAAGACAACTGTGCTTGCATAGAATTTACAACAGCTTTTGGTTTTAACAAGTTTGAGAATGATTTGGGTAGAATTCCAAAATCCCAGTGTTTGAACTGTGACCTGCCACTGTGCGGATTCAGCCGGTGGGATCAGGAGGGGTGCCCTCTCCAATGTGTGCTGCTACTTACTGCAGGGCTATGACCCAGAACCCAGTGAGAACACACGAGGACCACATGTGTGTCCAAGGCCTAGTGGGTTCTGCCCTGACCTGGTAGAAGGAGGCAAAGAAAGACAAATTCAGGGTAAGAGGGAACTCTTCTCTCAGGTCCAGAGAAAGGCAGACCTAGTCCTGTCTTCAAACTCCACGCCCTCTGGCCTTTTCCCATATTTCCTCTGTAAGTCCAGGCAAAGTGTACCATGGGAATTTCCCTCTTAGAATGAACCTTCACACACACACACTTTGCCACATGAATCCCACCCCAACCTTTACCATTTTACTTTATTTGTAGCATTGAACAGCAACCATGCCATGGGAAGTACTGTTATGTTAACCATAATACCTTATTTGTAAAGAAAATGGGGGTTAGAAACATCAAGTAACTGACCCAAGGCTTCCCAGCTCATTTGGAAAAGACCCAGATTCCCAAACTAGGTGTGTCCAGTTCACAACTCTCTCGTATCCCTGTGTTCTGGTCACCTGTCTGTCCAGTCACCTCTGTGTTCCATGAAATGGTGCCATCTCTCTGAACTGTGATGGAGCATGTGGGCAAGGAGACTGCCCTTGACAGGTGCTTGGAATAGCAATCGTCATGTTGCTATTTTAAGATGTGGTCTTTCTCCTGCCAGGTAATTTCTGAAGCAGGCAGTTATTTAAAACACAGTTGGCTTTCATCTATGCATGGCTTCTGTCTAGAATCAAGGGACAGTACTTGGGAAAAACTGTTATAGAAGTGACCATCTGCCTGTGGGAGGCCTGAAATAAAATGCCATTTACTGGCTCCTGAAGATGAGACTGTGATAACAAAGACCAGAGCTTTTCACCCCTCTAGTTCCTTCTATTTTATCACGGAACTTCAGCATGAAATGAAACCAAGGGGCCCGAGCATAGGAAAACAACACTTTAGCTGATTGTCAGCATGCCAGCCTAGATAAATAGGAAAGCATTTAAAATAAAGTGGGCTATGAAAGAAAGAGTTTTAGTTCTGAAAATTCAAGTGTACCCCTTGCTGACTTCTTTATTTTTATTTATTTATTTTGATAGGATTCAGGTGTACAATTCTACAACACATCATCTGTACATTGTATTTTGTGTTCACCACCCCAAGTCACGTCTCCATCTACCACCATTTATCTCCCCCACACCATCCTCCACATCTTCTGACTTCCAAAATTTGTGAAAAGCAATGGAGAGCCAGTAGGAAACTGCTACTCATGAACAAGCTACTGCATGCCTGGAGTTGAGTTGGGCACAGTGGCCTCACTCTGTCCTCACATCATAACATTTCTGTTTGAAGGGAGACATTGACATAATTCAAGTGAACAAAACAATCATTAAGATAACTGAATAATGTGTGAGTATCAGGATTGAGACAGGGAGGCGGTACGGAGGAGGGTAACTGGGGAAAGGGAGCTAGCCACGCAAAGTGGGAGGCGAGGGACGTTCCGGCAAGTGGGAAAGGTGGGTGCAGAGACCCTCAAGCCAGGGGAGCATCTTCCCGGGCTTCTCTGCTGTGACTGGGAGTTGGGAATGTATCTCAAATGCAGTGGAGAGACACTGGAGGGGGTCTAAGTTAGGGAGTGGCATGATCCTATGATGTGTCTTCAGCATAACCATCAACATTCCAATTTGTGGAACAATGAAAATTTCTTTTACATAAAAGATTTTCTGATCTGTTTTTGCTTAATTAATTAGCTTTGCACAGGTGAGTTTCACAGTGTCAAATCTGTAAGCCTCCTTAGATTCAGAAACACACAGGTGAACCAGTCACTGTCACCCCTTGATTTCTCTAGGTCTGAGAGGGCAAAGAACCCAGGGAGGGCTCTCTCAGCCATACAGATTCCTAGTTCATGCCAGCAGCCCGGAGCTTGCAGATGAGTTTGTTTCAAGACCCATAGTATCAGCAGAAGGATTTTTATGGTAATGTCAATCAGCAGTGTTTTGAGTGCTGGCTCCTGTGCCAAGCATTGTACCGGTTTCTATGAATTAAAAAATGAACGAGATGGGGGGAGGCTGTCTATTGCATTTCTGCTCCTTTAAAATGGTCATTCAAAGGCTTCATGACATGATGTGTGCTATAAGAACCACAGTGATGCTTGTTTAGTCTCAGGGCTCCTGATGTCTCCACCTTGTTCCTCCTCCATATTGAGCACTCATTCCCCATGTGACTTCTGTATCTTATCTTAGATGCTGATGTCTAGGACAAATTAAATTGTTGGAGAAGGGGTATGCAAATGAAAGTAGGCACTTCTCTCTCCATTTGGCAAACACTTCAGATGAAAGAACCCATCTTGATTGTCCAAAAACCAGTTTGTTTTTCAGTAATTTATGATGCAGAACACAAGAAGAATCTAAGACAGACATTCTCAATTTGGAACTCAGCAGTTCCTAGAGAATCCATGTCGGGTTTGGTGGAGGAGATGCCACTAACCTCATGGATTTTATCTGACAGCAAATGGACAGCCCTGGGCATTTTCTTGTAGGAAAAAGGTGCACAGATAGATAACCCCGTGCCAAGTTCTCAGTAGATCTTAATGATTCACCAAAGGGTTAACAGAAATTGTCATTGTTATACCTCTGTGTTAGGGACTGTCAATCCCATCATCTGGTAATGACAAATATCAGTGATGACTTGTCAAAACCCTCCCATAGGAAAAATTCTCTTTTTTACCCACAAAAGTCAATTTCTTCTGTAACCAAACCTCTGGACAGTGTAAGAGGGATCTATGGATGGGGATTTGACTTTCTTTAGCTTGCCTTGTTTTGTTTTACTGAAGAAAAATGATGTGAAACACAAGTGGAATGCAACCCTAGCTAGCCGGAATCCATTCTTCTGACCAGTCCTTTCATCCGTTAGCTCAGTTGCTGTTAATCACAGTAAGTGGGTTGGGTGGGTGACCCACATGTTATAGGTAGAAGACACAGCTCAGAGGGTTTAACTAACTTACTCAGATCATGCTCCTAAGTGTGGAGTTGGACCCACCTGACACCCCGGTCTCCTGATTTCCTAGCTGTTTGAAAGGCACTTAGGATTTGTTTTAATCAGATATGGTAAGGCACACAGACATGGGAAAGACTGTCATGAAGGAAGAAGTTTATTATACTCAAAGTCCTCTAGAAGCCAGGAACATGCCATAAAACACAGGGCCACATGGCAACACCAAGGCCAGATGAGTGGACAGAGAACTGGTGGACTGAAGACTTTATTGTGGTTTCTATGAGAAGAAGAAGACAAAGAAGGATGGGCTTCTTTAGGGTTGTCCAGTGGGGTCTGGGGCACAGAGACTGTTCCTAGTTGTCTGGGACCAAGTCCTGTGCTGATTAGGACAGGATAGTGGCTTAGCCTGTGAGCATCTGATAAAAGGAGGTGGTAGGACGCTTGGGCTCTGGATCAGTTGGTTTGTATATCAAGGTGCACTTATAAGCAAGATGTGTACTATGTCCAGGAATTAGCCAATGTTGGGAGGGGCAATCCCTCCAAGGAAGGAAGTCTCCTGATATCAGAGTGTCAAAAATATAGAAAATAGAAAGACAGAGTCATTGCACTAGTTCTCCCTGGATAAATTTTATCACCTACCTTTGAGATTATTTGTGGATCCACTAGATGATGTGTAAATCTCCTCTGTTCCACTGTGCTACCCAGGTCACAGTCTTTGGGTGACCCAGAAACAACCATATCCTTCACTTCGACAAAACCCATGGCCATAAAACTGGACTTCTATCCCCTGGCTGGGAGATTACAGATGTGATATTTTTTTGATTTGGGGTATTTTCACACATGAGATATCAAGGACTGTGCTGGAGGAGAAGGCAATTATACACACTCTCTGAGCATTCCCCAAAGTGACAGTTCATTTTTCATAATGATCTATGATGTTCATTTGTTGAAATTTTATTGCTTTTATAATTTAATTCAATTTCCTCCATTCTATCGCTGCTCAGGGCAGCATTACCTTATTTGCCTCTCTATCTTTCTGGATAAGGATGTTCCTTCTTTTATTATGAGCATGACGGCTTCCAGATTAAAGTAGCCTCTACAATATAACTGTTTCCACTGATGTCAGCCTTCCTGAGTTCACCTCCATTCTCGCTGCATTTTCATGAAGACACATCTTGGCAGTAATGTATGAAACATTGTTGTGACTAATCAACTTCCAACCCTCATCTTCTGCTTAGAGATTAGAGATTTTATTCAGCAATGTTTTCCTTCCTCAACAACCATAGAAATGACCAAGTAATATTAGAAGTTGGCTAAGAATATCTTTTATGAAGATACAGGTGAAGAATATAGTGAGTACGATCAAATTGACTTTAAAGCATAATGACATCAAAAGACCTCTTTCTAAAGCTGAAGTCATGTACCATTTCTGAGAAATCCTGGAGGTGTTTTAGGGAATAATTGAGTTAGGCAGTGTATGGCCAGGAGCCGCCATCGTGGCCATTCACATGCAGGTTCCCATTGAATTTGGGCAGACGGTGAAGAAATGGCAGAGTCGGAGGATGGTGGGCCATTCTGTTTATTGGTGTCTCACCAAGACAGGAAAGCCACAAGAGAAGACAAGGAGCCCATGGAGGGCAAGGGATCAGGGAGGCCCCTGCAATGGTGATAGCAGGAACCGAGAGAGCAAGCTCCCAGTCAGCCCCACTTTATAGTGTAGAAATTCAAAACCTTAATCCAATCTACAAACAAGAAAGTCTCTGATACAAAGTCACCCATCTGAGGCATAATGGGATTCCTCAGGAGAGTGCACCATCCTACATTAAAAAGGGTGGGAAAGGCTTAGTCTTAAAATTAAGCCTTGGGCTATAACGACCCAGCCTGCTTACAGCCTGTCCCCCACACCCAATACAAACTATAAGCGAGCAAACATATATATCATATTCACAAACTTATTTGACCAACAGGCAGTAAGTCTGAAGGGATATGAGCAGGTGAGAAGGCTTGAAGGTGAGTCCCCATGCTTACTTGCAGGAACTGCCACTTAGCTGAATTAAGATTTAGAACCCATGGATGTGGGCACCCATAGGTACTGGATGACTTTTCGCAAGTTTTCATTTATATCTGTAATCCATATAATTTGCAGGTTATTTAAGGTAGAAATATTTGATTTACAGTTAAGTGTTATTTTAAAATAAAAGGTTACCTTATTTTTCCTATAGAAGTAAAGACAATGTATGCTCTCAGAGGTTCCTCAGGGCCCTGTCCCCAGGCCCATTCCCCTGTATCTGGGAGCAAGAGTGAGATTATTGTAATTTCAAAAAGCAATGTGCTGGGTGTACACAGCAGCTTTGCAGTGATAGGTTCAGGGGCAGATCTGCCCTTTCCTGCTTGCCCAGTTGGTCAGTGGTTGATGTCCCTGCCTTGTTTTAACTACCCACTGGGTTGTAAATGCCTTGAAGTTCAGTCTTAGTTCTTAGCAATGAATAGAAATACCTTCAAGGGAAGTGGTTCCAGTGGCCTCTCCATTCCCAGCCCCACTTTCTGCCTCTAGGGCTCCATCTTCTTGGTGGTATATTTTTTCTTAAGTGTCAGACCCACCATGGGCACTTTTAAATAATCTAGGTCTCTGGGCTTCCTTAATATGCATCTCTGGAGGGTGGGTGCTGGGGACTCCACCTTTAACGTGTGATTCAAAACTCCTCGTGATTCTGGTGTCCCAGGGAAGTCTGACAACTGTCCCCATCCTGGCTAGAGCCACCTTTATCTCTCACCTGGGACTTTTCAGTGGCCGCCTACTTAGCTCCTCTGTTTCTCCCCTTATCTCCCTATGGCCCTGATTCTCAAACTTGACTGAACACTACAACCTCCATCAGGGGATTCAAAGTTGGGCCCTGCCTGATTTCATTGATCTTGGATGGGCATTCAGAATTTTATCATCACAGGAAAATCGAATGGGCAGCCAGGCTGAGCATGGCAAGCCATAACCTATTCTCCACACTGCAGACAGCATGCCCTTTTACCATTTAGATATAGCTCATGTCAGGTTTCTACTCAGTTTCCCTATGCTTTCTGTTCCTGCTTGGAAAAAAAAATTAAAAAGCCCACTTTCTAAGAGAGGCCACAAAGGCTCACATAATTTAGCATCTGTTGTCTGTCCAAGTTCATCCCCTATGCCCTCTCTAGCCGACTCCTCTCAATCCCCACTGGTCTCTTCAATATCCCCTGAGCATCCCTACCTCAAGGACTTTGTACCATCTGTTTCCTTCACCTGGAACATTCTTCCCCAATAGCCATGTCCATGTCTTCCTCTCCCACCCCCTTTTGTCCAGATCCCTGCTCAAGTATTACCTTATGAGGAAGGCTTCCCTCTCTTCCTTCCTAAAATAGCAGTCCCCCTTACTCTCCTTTGTCTAACCCTACTTCCTTTTCTTCAGAAGCATGTAATCTAACAAATAAACAAACATCCTATGTGAATTTGCCATTTATTTCCTGTTTCACTTTCATGAAAATGTAAACTCTCTGAGGACAGAGAGTTTGTTTTATTTATTCATTGTATCCCCAATAAGAATGGTCCCTGGCACATAGTAGGTGCTTGGAAGTTACTTGCGACAGATGGAGAACAGCTACTCTTGGATCTCAAAAGCATGGGCATTGGTGGCCTCCCATTCATTACCATAGAGACACCTACGTGAGTGGCAGCAGCCTGTTTTCTGGCTTCCCTTCCTTCTATCTTAATGGTTGCAGAAAGAAGAGAATTTGCTTCATGATCTGTGCAAACTCAGGCTAACTACATTTACCAAAGACTGAAAGGAATGATGCCCTCCAAGTTTTCAGTGGGAATTGCAACTATGTGAGGAAGAAGCAGAAATCTTGGGTTTTGTTTTTTTAAAAACTGGATTGTATTTTGTTTGTTTAATTTGGGAAATTTTAGACTAAGTAGATTAGGTTAAGTGACTTTGAACTTTGGAATGTCCACATCTTAACATTTTATTAAGCATAATTGGCTTTGTAGAATATTTAAAGACATCCAAACGAAAATGGAAGATCAAAATGAACTAATATTGATGCAGACTTTTTTCTACCCTGCCCTTGTGCTGCGCTAATGCAAGCGGGGCCTTCATGCCTGCGGCTGATGCGTCCAGAGGCCTAGCTTTCCAGGTGACTGGTGTGTCCTGACGCCTGCCAGATCTGAACTATGCTGGACACCTTCTCGTAGTGACCTGAGCCGCGCACCTGGTTCTCAGGACCACCCTCCATTTGCCCCTGCACTTTGCCACATCAGAAAAGTAGTCAGACTTAAGGCAGACTTGCGAAAGCTTGTCTGCTGGCAGTTCCTAGGGAGGAAGTCTCCAACCCCTGGAAATAAAATCCAGCAGGTTACAGGGTACGTTGGTGACAGAAACGGGGAACAGTTCAAGTCTGCTCCTCAGAGGTTTTACACTCAGTGAGCTGAGCAGCAGAGCGAACCAGCCCGCCCTGGAAGATGCAAGGCCAGATTTTATTTCCAGATATCCTCTCTTCTGTGTTTGATTTCCACTGCTGCATACATATTCTTCCTGCGTCCTTCCAGACTGGTTCTGGAAGTGGCAGTGTTGTTACTGTCTTTTTATTTTAAGGAATATTTAAGTATTAAGGCAATACTTGTTTATTCGTAAAAAATGTCCAAACGACATTAAAATGTCTGAAGTAAAAAGTGTAAGCCTCTTTTAGAAAACATGGGAGTCTGCGCCACACGATGCCCGAGCACTTGCTTTTCTCCCCTTCTGCGTTATCACGGGCGTCTTTCTCCATGAATGCACGGCTACACAGGACTCCCCTGCCTGAAGGTACTGGAAGTTTTAGCCAATCAGCTATTAAGAGACACTTAAGATGTAACAGTTTTTTGAGCATTACAAATAATGAAGCTAAATGTCCTTGTACTTTTATCATTTTTTGTGTATTTGTGAACACTTACCAAACTGAATTCGGGACTTTAAGAATAGACGTGCACTCAACGGTTCCCCCACTGCTTCCTGTCATCTTGTCATCTCTGTTGCCAGCTCGGCCCCCAGGAAGTCTTATTTGCTATCTTGGCTGTAAGATAAGTGCCTAGAGGTAGAATTACTGGTTCTGAAAAAAATATATATATATATATATATACTCTAACTATAAAAATGCTGTGGATATTGTTAAATTGCTCTCCAAAATATTTACTTTGGAGTAAATCTCTTTTTTGTTGTTGTTGCCAGTTAAAAGGCCTTATTGTGAGAAGTCCAGGGTGTGAACCCAGTATCATTTGATTATGTTTAGTTTATGGGCAGAGAAGCAACAAGCCATCTCCATGCCATGTCTACTCAGATAAGGAGGCCAGTCCCCTAGGAGCCAGCGGCCACACATAAATGGAAATATTAGAGATGCTTCTGCTTTTCTCTAAAAAACTAACAAAAACAAATATAATGCTATAAATCCCTTGCTCCATACCTGACCCAAGGAGTAGTACTGACTGCAGAAGCCACAGTGGTGATGGTATAGGGGGTGCGGGCTGGTTTTCATTATTGTGATTATTGTTAGTGCAGTGATTCTTGAGCAATCATGTCTGGTCTGAAGTTTGGCACAATCCTACTGGTTTTCCAAATGGGTTGCCATCTTTTTAAATTAAGAATTATACAGGTTTTGCCAGTGATTCGCAGCATTGTTCTGGAGTGTTAACGGTGCCTCTGAGAGAACTCAGTTTATCCTGTGGTTCTTCATCCTAATGGCGAAGGAGGTTTGGCACACTCTGGTACCTTTACTCAAAGCCACATGGGTTGCTTTGTGCCAGGTCGTTTCTGCTTTGCCTACAAAGGTAGACTGGTAGCTACATTGCCTAGGAGCTAGCTGTTATGCCTTCTGCTTGGATAAGAGCCAGAGGGTATATTAGTTATCATTCTATTGTTTCCCCTTTAAATAGTTTAAATTCAAAACAAAAGGCATAGTGTTATGAAACCAGCATGGGTCTGGCCCCAAGAGACTGGATTCCAGTCCTGTCTTCTGTGGGTGCTGGCTCTGGACCTTGGCTAGTTGAGGATTTCTGTATTGACAGAACCAGCATCTCCGAGAGGTTAAGAAGGAACTAGTGTTGTGTTGAGGTCTCTGGAATCAGAGACCTCTGATTAGATCAAGACTTGACACTAATCAAATTATTTTATTTCACCAGGACTCAGTTTCCCCTTAAACCAGACATTATCAGCTAAATGTTAATGGCAGCCAGACAGGAAAAGTGAACAGGGAACAGCTCTGTGTTGGAGGTTTATTGGTAATAACCTTTGGCTCTGTGAGGCTGAATCTTCTCTCCTCTCACCCCCAAGAAAAGCCAGAACCCCCAATTAATTCTTTTTTCTTTCAGTGTGACTCCAATGGGAATAGTGTGGGGAAGAGCTGGACGATGAGGAGAGGTCAGGCTTCCCTGCTAGCTCTTGCGCACAAGGGTCCCCCTTGCAGGAGCTGTGCTGGAGGAAACGGTGGCCTTACCAAACAAAAGTGAGGACAGGCTAAGGCTACACAATGATAATGTATATTTTTAAACATCTTTTTAGTTGTTAATAAACCATCACCTAAAAACTAGTCTTCAAATTATAATTTCCAGATAAGAGAATATTTCTAATTAGAACAAAATCTTCGTTTTTGAGCATCCATGTATTTTTATCCAGCTATGTCTTGACTTGTAATGTAGAGTACTGTGCACCATTAGGTCACAGCCAGGGGAAAGGGACATAGCCCCTTTTTTCCCTCATCAAGTGGAGAGTTTAGTGGAGATCAACCTCACAGAGGTAACCACACACAATATTAATTAACTACAATCGAAACAAAGAATCTGGAGGAACAGGAGGGGTGCCTGACCCCGTCTGGATGAGCTGAGGGGGCATTAGCCCATAAAGCATTTGGTGCCACATGTAAAAGCATTGTTGATCTACTACCTTGTCTTCATTTAACTCAGCCTCAAGGAGGTGACCAAAGGGCTGTACTTGGGCTACCAGAAGACTTTTATTGGGACTGTATAGTGTTGACCCACATAACGTTTTAAATATGAATGAAAGAGTTTTAACCCTTTTAATTTTGTATCTTTCTTCCATCTAACCCTCAGGTACCACTTTGCAAAGTGGGTTGTGCTTTATTTCAAAGGATTCTGTCTGACTCAGCACAGCACCCTCTGAGTACATACACGTTGTTGCAAACTGCAAGATTTCATTCTTTTTATGGCTGAGTAATATTCCATTCTCCCTCTCCCTCTCTCTCTCTCTGTTCATATCTTATCTCCTTTGTTCATATCATATCGTCTTTATCCATTCACCAATCAATGGACACCTCGATTGCTTTCGTATCTTGACTATTGTAAAGAAAGCTGCAGTGATATAGGAGTGTGTATATTTTTCCAAATTAGAGTCTTTTTTTTTCATAAAGATACCAAGATTTGCAGTTTCTGAATTATATGGTAGTTGTATTTTTAATATTTTGAGGCACCTCCGTACTGTTTTCGCAGTGGCTACACCAATTTACATTCCCACCAGCAGTGTACGATAGTTTCCTTTTCTCCACTTCTTTTCCAAATACTGTATGATTTCCCTTATGTGTCAAATCTAAAAAACAAACAAGCAAATAAAACAAAACAGAAACAGACTCTTAGACACAGAGAACAAATGGAGGGTGGCCAGAGCGAGCGGAGGGGAGTGGGGGGCTGAGAAGGGTGAAGCCTCTAGCTTAAAGTAAAATGTCACAGGGATGTAATGTACAGCACAGCAAAAATAATCAATATTATTGTAATAAACTTTGTATGGTGATAGACGTTTACTAGACTTGTTGTGGTGATCACATCATGAGGAATATAAAGGTTGAATCACTATGTTTGTACACCTGAAACTAATATATATTGTATGTCAACTATAATGAAAAACAAACAAATAAACAAAGTATTCTGGCCTCATGAGAGACAGTTAAGAAAGCAACAGAAAATAATAGAGCCAAGGTTTTACATGCGTTCTCTGCTCTTCAGGAGCCAAAATCTTAGAAAGGCTCGAGAGGGTCTCCATTGGTCTCCTGGCTACAGGCTGTGCCTCTTGTCCCAGTTAATTACCTCCTAAAATCAAGCCTGAGACCACAGATGGCAAGAGTGTCTGCAGCCTGTCCTTACCACTGGGGGGAAATGTTGACGGTCTTTCAGTGACATTTTTATCCTCAAGAAGAGCACACTCTGTATTTCCTGTGCGGATGAGGAAAACGGTTGCGGCTTTGGTCCAGACCTGTATGATGCTTGTCCATATGTGAGCAGCAGACCTGGGCCCAGGATGCTGCCAGTCTCCCATCTCAAGTTCTTCTCCTCTGTCGCGAGCCCCACACCGAAAAACAACCACCACCAGTGCCATATGGTTTAAAAGATCAAAGGCCCCAGTTTTGAATATATTTCAAGCTGACTGTACTTCAAATGTTTTAAATATGTTCCTCCAGATGGGAAGCATGGAGCATTAACGAGGTAAACCACATGTGCGTGAGCCTGATGTGGTCTGGGCAGGACAGAGAAAAGTGAATGCCACTGATCCGTGTACGTGTCTTCCTCTCAGGTTCGCATCTTCACGTACCTTATTGGACGCGAGGCAGCTTTTGCAGACAATCTCAAGTGGATGGCCTGTGCCAACAAAGGTAGGTCCCACTGATGTGCTTGGCTCTGAATGCCTTCCCCTTGGATGCAAAGAAATCAAGACAGTCGTGAGAATGTAGAGAATTCTAGGAGAAGGCTGTGAATTCTAAGATCAGGTCTGGGCTTTTCTAAATGATTTTTGATAAACTTGTAACAACAGCTTTTCCCCAACTATGCTTATACATTTTGAGGAAATGGTCAAGGGAAGTGGTTAATTCTCTCCATTGTACTGCTTAGTAGGTGAGCGACTTTGAGAGAATTAGTGTGGCCAAGTTGTTTACTGTACACTAAATATGCATGTTCTCATTCAGCCGTCTCAACCCCTTTGCTTTAGGTGGGGCCTCAACAGTGGTTCTGGTCAATAGGCTATCAGCAAAACCAACCTGGGTCATCTCTGGGTTAATGCATTTAAGAGCTGATGTGTTGGTGTCTATATTCTCTGAGGCCCTTGTGAACTCTGAAGCTGCATGATGAAATAGTCATGAAATAGAGCAACTTTCATCAGCCTGGGTCCTTGAGTGACCACATGGAGCAAATCCCTTCCACTCACCCTGCCTCTGCCATCTGCCAGCCCACCCTCCACATATAGTATGTGTGATAAACCTTTGTGTTAAGGCACTGAGGTTTCTGGTTTGATACATTCCCATAGCACGATTTAGCCTACACAACTAATTAAGACAATGAACGCTAGTCTACCTTAATGTTCTAATTTTCAAAATGGAAATGGTGATAATAGTTCTTTCTCTGATTCTTATTAAGTGTAAGGATTAATGAAATGGTGAATGTTAGGTGCTTAGTTCAGTTCTGGGACATAGCAAGAGCACAGTAATTGTTGACTTTTGTATATTCACAGGTTCATTAAATACCCCCTGTTGTATGTAAGAAACAATGCTTCTGGGAAGTACAGGGAGGGAAGAACAGGCCTTCAGTGAAGGGCTTTTCATTCTACAATAAGGCAAAACATAGGAGCCAAATAGGTGATTGAGTTCAGATTCCCTGAGTCTTAACCCATACTCCCTGAGTTTAAATCCAGCCTCCATCATCCACCAACCATTTGCAGGTGACCAAACTTCCCCAGGTCTAAGTTATGTCACCTACAGAAAGGGAGACTAGATAGCACCTGCTCCATACAGACATTGTGAGCATGAAATGAGGCTGTGTGAGTAAAGCAGGTAGCTCAGTGCCTGGCACGTACATGCCCGTATTAGTTCCTGGTGTCATGTTGATCTGTGCACATGTCTGTGTCCCTTCTGAGGCCACACACTTCCTGAGGGCAGCCTGTGACTGATTTCATCTTGAATACTGACAGAGCCCAGCTTCCTTACCTTACTTGAGTGAGTGATCACTTGATATTCCTAAAATGAGTAAATTGACAATAAATCCTAATGAAGAAAGATCTGTTGCTCATATATTGGCGTTGATGGGTATCAGTGGCCTGTCTTTATATTGCCCCCTAAGCCTTCTGTTATAGAAGTCTGTGCTTTAGTGGAGAAAGGAGCACCCAATGAAGGATTTGCAGGTCTCTCTCTAGTTTTAGTGACATTAAACAAAGTTATTTTAGTTGCAAGCAGCCAGAGTTGCTCCCTGAAATTAAAACGAGAAGTATGTTGGAGAAAGAGGCGAGTGACTCAGAATCAAGACTGGGAGGGGAAGCTTGTGTCCCATGAGGACAAGGGAGCTGTGTCTTTGTCTTTCTTTCCCTTCTTGGTTTTGTTCTACACTCCATGGCCTTCTTCTTCTCTGTAGGTAGACCTTCTCTGCTATGGTGTGTGCATATTCAGAAAACTCCACTGTATGCCATGCACCCCCATCCATCCACATGACACATATTGTGAGCAAGGCATGACATTAGAAAAGAGTTTACACCTTCTCCATTTGAACTGACCTGCAACTCTAAGTTGTGATTTGAAGTCCACTACCACCCTACCAAAAGAGTATGACACCCAGCTTAGGCCAGGTCTCCTGCTTCTTTTTGAATTGGGCTTATTCTTTTTGAATAAGCCCACAGAGAAAAATATATGCAATCTGAGGGGCTCAGCATTGTGGGTGGGAGGTATGGGAAGTTCTCAGGAATTGGTGCCTAGTCAGGTAGATAAAGCTCATGCTATCTTCCCCTTTGCTTGGCATTATCTTGGATTATCTGCTTCTACTTGGAACAATATTTTAAACAAGTCTCCATTTCCTCATTGAAAAAGTAGAGGCCCTCATGGAAGTTTAAACATTTCCTTGAATCTCTAGAACAGAGGTCCCTGAACTACGACCCGCGGGCCAAATTGCGGCCACCTGAGGCCATTTATCCGGCCCCCGCTGCACTTCCAGAAGGGGCACCTCTTTCATTGGTGGTCAGTGTATGGAGTACTGTATGTGGCGGCCCACCAACGGTCTGAGGGACAGTGAACTGGCCCCTGTGTAAAATGTTTGGGGACCCCTGCGTCTAGAATAACACATACTACAATTATTTCAGTTTATTGACTAGCTTGCCTCACTATAGGTATTAGAAATGCTGATGATCTCAGAGCAATGCATTTGGCTTCATCTTGGGGGGCACACAGGAGAGGAATGTAGGCATGAGGGGAAGGAAACCGAGAGCATCCTATATTTCCTCCAAGGAAAGAGGTCGTTCTTGATATAAGTTTTAGGACTTTGTTGACTTTTGAAAATCTTGAGTGAGCTACATTTTTTTCTGGAGGTTTTCCCCCGTCTGTATTCTGTGGTCTTGAAGAAAAAAAAAAAGAGAGAGAGAGAGAGAGAATTCTTTTCCACTTTTTAAAAAAAATAAACGTTGCTGCTATTCCTGCCACTCTGGATTGCATCTCTTCCCATCAGCTAGTGTGCATTCAGTCATGGGTTGTTGTTTTAACCACTGTCTGTGTCCAGCTGATGAAAATTACTTAAATTGAAGTCTTGTCTTAATCAACTAATATTACACCATAATTTAGTTTTAGTCATTGTTTATAAGAATCTTTGAAGCATCCTTTTGAAGGCGGTTTAGTCAACTTGGAGGATTTCAGGACCTGGCTGTAGAATATAGCCCTTTAGATTGAAAAGTTCTGAGTAGGGCAACGTGGAAAATCCGAGGCAGTAATAGTAGCCACTCAGCTGGCTGGGCCCGGATTCTGCAGCAATTCTGTCTCTTTCTGTCTGAGCCCCATTGTCCTTCCCTGCCAGGACCAGCCTTCTCTCCAAAGTTTCACCTTCCTCACTGCTTCCACTCTAAAGGGCTTTGGGAGTAAAAGGTCATTGTTTATGGCTCCTCAAAGTAGCAGCTGCCATCAAAACTTTAGGTCCCAGTCATCTGTGCCCATGTAAACATTGGCTTCACGTTGCATCAGTTATGGGGTTTTACACCATGTAACATCAGTGGGCAAGTATTCTTCTATGGTCATTAATTAAATCATTGTTTATAGTCTCAGATTGTTATAGTATGGAGGCAGCATACATTTTTCATCTCAAGTGACATGAGATCCAGAGGGGCCTCCCCACTTACATATTTTCATCCTGACTCAGGCAAGTTCTTCAGTGAAATGAATCATTAACATTCAGGGTCCAGAGCAGACTCCAGGAGAGCCCAGGGGAGTTCAAGGAGAAGCTGGTTGGTGGCCCGGTCAGGCCTGGCCAGAGTAGCCCTGGGGAGGAACAGGAGTGCTCAGGCCTGCACATCTTCCTGTCAAGGGCTGAGGACCACTGTTAGTACGGAGCCTCTTGCTGGAAAGTGGTAGCCATGGAGACTGTTCTCAGCCAGTGGACCTCAGACATGTTCCCCGGAAATAGATGTCTGGAGACATTTGTACCCTTGAAGGAGTTCTTTGCCTCTTCTAGTCTACCAGCAAATTCCAGAGAGCATGTAGCTCATTGGTTTGTTTCATTTTATGCATAACTAGGTTCTATCTTGAGGGAAATGGCGCTAACGAGGCAAAACAGCAAACCATTTTAAATATATTAAAACAATCATTGCCACTGTACAGTAGCTTGTGGAATATAAAGTTCTAAGTACATACTGCTGGATAAATAAGTGAGCTGGGAAAACTGAAAAGAGGGGCTTACTAGCCCAGATATGCCATAAAGCCATGATGACTTTCTCTAACGTTCAGTGTGCCAAGGTTTTAAATAAGCACTGCCTGAATCTCCTTCAGAATGGTGACTGGAGGGCTTTCCAGCTGTGCAAATAAAGGAGGGCCTCCGTACGTGCTTGCTTCTCAGCTAGTCAGTCATTGTTGGGTCGAATGGATATGCCACCCGAGTCTCTCTGGGTTGTCTGCTCCACTTGCCCTGTTTTGATGAGTTATTGGGCATTCTCTCCTCATTTGAAAGCAAACTAGTGGCCTGAGCCCTCCTCAGAAGAGCATACCCACAGTTCTTTTCCATTAAAAAATTCTTACCCTCACTCTACATTTTCAAGTGTCTTGGCCCCTAAAAGATAGCGTCATACTCATGAGGCCAGAATGGTTGTAGGTGAGGGTAGGGGAAGTGGCCATTGAATCCTTAACTAGTTTAGAGCAGGTGCAAGAAGGCAAAAATGGCAGTTATTCAAATATCTCTGTGTAATATTTTTGTACCCTTTGATCAATATCCCCCTAATTCCCATAACCCTCAGGCCCTGGTACCCACCATTTTATTTTCTGTGTCTAAAAGTTCAGCTTTTTAAGGTTTTGTATGGATTCTACATATAAGTGATATCATACAGCATTAGTCTTTCTGTCTGACTTCACTCAGCATAATACCATGTGGGTCCATCCATGTTGTTGCAAATGCAAGATTTCCTTCTTTCTCATAGCTGAATAATAGTCCAGTGTGGTGTGTGTGTGTGTGTGTGTGTGTGTGTGTGTATTGATGGACATGTTCTTTGTGTACATTAAAAGAACATGAAGATGGAGTCACTGTTGTTTATAGCAACTAAAGATGACAAACTGGGTGTCAGGCAGAGTGCAAATCACTTTTGTGTGTTATCTTTTTGGACTCTCACCAAAGCTCTATTAGATGCTTGAGAAGAAAACTGAGATTTAGCTTTCTTGTCCCAGGTACAGCAAGCAGGTTGCAGAACCAGCATTCAGGCCCAGTGGACCTGAGCCTGAGCCTGACTCTTCACCAGGCTGTGAGGTTCCCTACCTTTGGCAGGGAAGAAAGTCGTGTTTCATGGAAGACACTTGCATGTCTTCCTTAATTTGAAAGACTCTAGAAAAAGGAATCTAGAGGTTGAATAAAGACTTTATCAGCTAATAAAAACTGTGCTGGGATTTCTCCCTAGGTTGTATGTTCCAGAAACAGTCCTGCCTCAGCTTGTATAGGCATGGGATTCAGTTTCTGACAGTTTACAAATGAGGGCATTAAGGCTCTGAGAGGAGATGAGGCAGGTCGAGGTGTGGGTGTTATGATAGCACCACAGACAGGCCAGCGTTCCTAACTTCATCATGTGATCCTTTAAATTGTCTTTTTCTTATGTGAAATTAGAAATTAAAAATGTAATATTGATCTTGCCTGACCAGTTGGTGATGCAGTGGACAGAGCATCAACCTAGGACACTGAGGACCCACATTCAAAAGCCCGAGGTCACCGGCTTGAGTATTGGATCATAGACACGACCCCTAGGTCTCTGACTTGAGCAAGGGGTCACTGGTTTGTCTAGAGCCCCCTGTTCAAGGCACTTATGAGAAAACAATCAACGAACACTAAAGTGCCACAACTATGAATTGATGTTTCTCGTGTCTCTCCCTGTTTGTCTGTCTCTCTCTTTGTCTCTCTCACACACAAAAAATAATATTAATTAGCCCTGGCCAGTGTAGCTCCATTGGTTAGAGCATCATCTTACTATGCCAAGTTGAGGTTTTGATTCCTAGTCAGGGCACATACAAGAATCAACCAATGAATGCATAAATAAGTGGAGCAACAAATTGATGTTTCTCTCTCTCTCTTTGTGTCCCTCTTTCTCTCTCTCTCTAAAATCAATCAATAAAAATGTTTTAAAATTATTTTAATATATAATATTATTCATGAAGGAAAAGGCTTATTTCTAAATGTGAGAGTCTTGCTAATTCTATGGCTTCATACTTGAGAGCCCCGTTCTTCAGGTGGGCATGTGCCTGCCAGGGCTGTGGGGCAGGGCACACTGTGCTCATGGCCATTCTCCCCTCCTTAGTTCCTTCCTACTGAGTGGGCATGTGCCCTTCGACTCTAGGGCCCAACAGACCTTTTGCTGGATGTCTCTGAAGGTCATTGTGGAGGTAGAAAGATGTTTATAAATTGTATATCTTTTTACAGAAATAAGTGCTTTATCAGTGGTATGTGGTGTGATGGGGAGGCGGGAGATGAGGGAGAATATTGCCGGAGTGTTTCAAGAACACCGTTGCCTTAAAGGGATCAAACGAGGTCCCACATGGGCCTCTCTGCGCTGAGAAGATTGGAGTCTGAACGCTGGCTCTGTCTGTAGCTCCTCTGATCCAGAGGGGGGGAGTGTTTGTCAAGACTCAGAGGGAGCGGTGCCCATCACCCCAAAGGTGGAGCGAGGGCCTTGGCACGGGTGGTAGACGGCCAGGGGCTCCCGCTGAGGAGGAGGCTCAGCTCTGACGTCATGGCAAAGCAGCGTATTGGGTGATGAAGCACCTCACGCAAGGGCACCTTTTAGACAAGGGACTCTTAAGAAATCTCCAAGTGAGGGTGGTAGAACTCCAAAATACAAAGTGCCGGGCTGCGTGTGGGCTACCGCACTGAGCCGTTGTAACCCAGAGTTCACAGGAGGCTCCGCAAGGAACGAGAGTAAATAAATAGATGTTATATAGAAAAATGAGAAGACCATTTGTAATAGGTGGCTAATTACAGCATTAATTACTCCTTGGTAATTACCGAATGATTGCTGATTCTGTTTTCCTACATGATATATGAAGTCCAAAAAGGCACATTAAAGAAGAGAATAAACATTCAAGAGCTAGAATTTAAAAGAAAAAAACAGGGGAGGGGGAGAGTGTGGAAGAGGGAGAGGGCCCAGTTCAGAGAATGCAGAGGGAAAACAAGGGAAGCATCTATGGTTACAGCCAAAGCGTCCAGCCCTTTGCGACTTCCTGTGATCCATCAAAAGTACATTTGTTAAATAAAACGTATATGAAAACATTTAAAAACAAAAAAGAGTCTTTCAGAAAGGTTTGAGATTTTAATGGGTTGGGGTTAGATGATTAAATTTGCATTAAGCTTTGCAGTATGCAGTATTAATAATATTTTTATAATTTCAGGTTTTCTTACCTTTTATATGCCTGCATCCCTGGTCTATATATAGAAATATAGATTAGACCTGTGGCCTGGGTTCTGAGTAGATCTTTGGTGCTGCTTATTGAGCATTGTCCGGGGACTTCAGGGAAAGCCATGCGTTTCCCCACCCCAACTTTTCTCAGCCACAGAGACATGGACAGCCCAGTGATTCATCAAAAGTACACTTGATGGGGTCATCCACCCGGAGGAGGACCTCTGAGCTGTCATGTCTGTCCTTTCTAATAGAGAGAGAGGTAGCATCTTCAGTGGTTAAGAGCAAAGGTTTTGGAATCAGATGAGCCTAGATTTGGACTGATCTGGGGCAATCACTGAATTCTCTGTGTCTGTTTTCGTTCTGTACAGGGAGCACAGAAGTAGGGCTATTGTGATGCCCACGTGCACAGGGGCAAGGTGAATCCCAGTGAGACCTCAGGAAATGTTTCTGCATCACTAAGGCTCCCGCTCGCCCTGGGCCCGGCTTTGGCAATTCTGCTACCAACAAGACAGGCACCGGTTTTTTGTAGCATTTCTCAGAGCTAATATCCCAGAGAAGGAGAACATAGTAAAGAAGCAGGTCAGAATTCAGCACCGGGTTAATTTCTTGAAGAAAAGGACGGCAAGGTGAAGTGAGAGGAAATAAGTTTAGACAGCTGAACTCAGCATGATATACAAGACCCAGCCAGGGAGAAACTGGGTAAAAATGTGCCAGGCTGAGAGGATACAGCCAGGGCAGAAGCCTAAGAGGGGAATGAACTTGGCCTGTGAGGAGAGGAGAAAGGCCAGGGAGCTGAAACAATGAGAGCAACAAGGAGAAAACAGAAGTGGGTGAGGTCTTCTCGGTGTGGGTGGAAGGGTGCAGCACACGAAGAAGGAGCGTCTTGGGCAACCGGGTAAGAAATTTGTAGTTGTTTTCCTAACTCTACATAGAACCTGTTTTAGGATCCTAAGCAGGGAGATGATGGTCTGCTTTGTACTTTTAGATGGTCCTTCTGGCTGCTCTAAGTAGCCTAAATAATGAGAAGGAGGTTTATAGGGAGGCTGTTGCTGTACTCTGGGTGGGGGGTGGGCTGTGGAGTAGAGGGGGCAGTGGATTTTAGAGACATGATAGAGACAGGGCCAGAAGAAGATGCTCGTGGATTAGCTGTGCACTGGGGTAGCATGTGATGGCTGTCAAGGGTAGTTCTTATATTTTTGGCCAAAATTGGGGAGTGGCGCCATTTGCTGAGAGAGGTAAGCAAGACTCAATGGAGAGGAGGCGAGGAATGCATTCGATGAGGGAAATCAGGAGTTGGCCTCAGACACGTCCAGTGAGAACCCGTTAGTCATCCTGCGGAGGTGTCAGGTATACAGTTGGCTGGGGGTTTATAGCTCTGGGCAGAAACCAGCTTTTTGTAGCTTCTCAGAACTTTGATTGTGACAAGCAGTGCCAAGTGAGGATGATCTCAGTTCCATCCCCGTCCAAATGTGTGGTGGTTTTTCCTTCCCACTCCCCTCTATGCTAATGGTCTGTCTCTCCCTCCCTCCTCGCATTTATTCCCTTTCTTCTCTTGGCCCTATTTTGGAAATCCCAAAGCAAGGATTTTTACTGTTGGCTTTAAAGATTAAGAAAATCTAGACAACCAAGAAGAACTGCTCCTAAGAGATGCTGTCTTACTGCACATTTGATGTAGGAACCCCAAACAGGAATTGCTCTGCACTGAGGCTCACTCCCCCATGTACCCGAATGGTCCTCTACCCCTCCTCTTATCAACATGGCAACACCTCTCTTAACTTCCTCTTTGTCTCAGTTGTCTATGACTTCTCCCTCAAAGCCCAAGGTTTGCCTACTAGAGAAGAGACAAAATGCTTCTTATTCACACAGTGCTTACAGCTGCTGTGCATGGAGAGGTAACCCTGGATGCCTCTTTCATTCAGCCACCCTCTTTAAAACTTGTCTTCCCCACCATGCCTCCAAGAGGGGCCACCTGGAAGTCTTGTGAAAGCAGGGTCTCAGTGGAGCTCCCTAACTTTGTGCCTGACCTCTGAAGGAGGACGCAGGTGCTCATGGGCCCCACTTGCAGGCTGCATGCTAAAGTAGGAGCTCAGAGCCTGCTCCTTCGGGGCCCTGTCTCCCGTGGGATAGGCGGGGCTCTGGCCCTCACCAGGAAAGTGGGGGTGGACAGGAGTGACAGTGCATGTTAATTAGCACTGTGCAGAGCAAGAAGCCACATGGCCCCAACCTGGTTTGGGCCTGGCACACCAAATTCAAACCAGCTGGCCTTTGTTTGGAAATGCCCTGGGAGGGTCCAGGCTCTTTCTAGACAACAGAAGGGCTGGCATTTCCTTACTCTGAGCCCTGATTTAGACACTAAGAGTTTCTGTAAACACTGTAGCAAGTGCTGTGACAGATCTGGCTTCAGAGGCACACATACCCTCTCTGGTTTGTTGGCAATAGGAGCTGGCATGAGCTTAGTTATAAGTGTCCTTATTTAAAGGCATGGGGAGGAAACATGACTGTGTCCATCCAGTGCCCCCTGCTTAAAACCCTTCCATCATTACCTGCCTGTAGGATAAAGCCTGAACTACTTCCCATGGTCCTATATGATGGTCCCCTTGCTCATTCCTCTGATCTTGTAGCACCCCACTTGTACCCTACCTGTCCCAGCTCCATACCCCAGCCATTCCGAGCTATCATCAGTTCCTATAAGGGGCCTGACTCTGAACTTCAGCCTTTATTTACTCTCTTTGCTTTACTGTACATACTCTTTAACCCCTCTTCCTCTTAGCTAACTGTTCCTCATCCTTCAGGCTTTAGTGGTGCTGACTCCCCCTCCTTGGGGTTGCCAAGTGATTGGCTGTCCCTGCTGTATGCTTTAGGGCAATGTGGATTGTGCTATTCTGTAGTTGTTTTACGCAGAACTCCAGGCCCCAGCTGGCAGAGGTCCTGCGTATTTTGTTAATTCTTGCTTCTTTAGAGCTGGGCACCAAGAAAGCCTCCCATAAATGTTTGAGTGAAGGACCCTCTGCCTGGCCAGTTGGCTCAGTGGTAGAGTGTCAGCCTGGCATGTGGATGCCCTGGGTTCTATTCTCAGTCAGGGCACACAGGAGAAGCACTCATCTGCTTCTCCATCTCTCCCCCCCCCATCACTTCTCTCTCTCTCTTCCCCTCCTGCAGCCATGGCTCACTTGGAGTGAGTTGGCCCCAGACACTGAGGATGGCTCCATGACCTCCACTTCAGGAGCTAAGAAGAGCTTGGTTGCTAGGAAACAGAGCAACACCCCAAATGGGCAGAACATTGCTCCCTTGTGCACTTGCTAGGTGGATCCCAGTTGGGGCACATGCGCGAGTCTATTTCTGCCTCCCCTCCTCTCACTGAATGAATGAAAAAAAAAAAAAAGAAGAAGGACCCTGCTAGGGATGCATCCTTCCCCTTCCAACATCTCCTACCATACACACAGCAAGGCCAACAGAATCCCAAACTGAAGAGGAACATAGCAATGCACTGAACTTGAGATCAAAATGGCATCCACATCCCCAAGATAATAGCATGATTATAGCTTTTCCTATTACTTAGAAACCATTTCTACCCAGCACCCTTAAAAGACAGGTCTGGCGACCACATAAGGGTGTGAACTGGCATTTCAGCTTCAAATACATAAAGGACAGATTTCTGTAGAAGCAAAAGGCTCAGGGTAAGAGACTCATTTTCCTGGGCTCACCTGTATTTGCCACTTGATACCTGTGAGAACATGGGTGAAACACATATTCTTAGTCTATCTTGGTCATCTGATCTTTATAGAGGGCACAGTTAGCCCAGCTTCAGCATGTCATCAAGAATAAATGAGACAGAGCCTCTCAAGTGCTCAGTAAATTTTATGTTCTTTAGTAAGCACTCAAAAATTAATTATAACTATTGCTATAGTGACAAAAGTGAATAGCCTTTCACTTTTGTGGTTTATAGTGTTCCCATTGGAAATAAACTCACTTAAGTGAAAAATGAAATGTTACAAAAAGGCATGAAGGATGAGTCCCGTTTCTGCATGTGTATATGTAAAAAAAAAAGTCTGGGATGACATTCTTTAACAGATTAACAAGGGCTTCCTCTGAGAGGTGGGTTTGTGGGTTGATCTTAATTTTACTTTTTTGCTTGATGATATTTTCTAACATGGGCAGATTACTCATGAAGTGGGTGATGGCAGTGGGAAGGTATAATGTTTAAAAAGGAAGAGAAAAGAAATTAGCTAGAGGCCAAGAAGGCACGGTGTGTGCATGCTGCCTAAGTGCAGGTCTCCCCGTCTGTTACTGAACTGGGTTCTCCCTTGGCAGGCTTTTTCACCCAGATCTCCACCCTGGCTGACGTGCAAGAAAACGTCATGGAATACCTCCACGTGCTCAGCCGTCCCAAAGTGATTGACCAGGAGCACGATGTGGTGTGGACCGAAGCTTACATCGACAGCACCGTGAGTCTGTGGGACTACTGGGGGGTGGCCAGCGGCTTCCTCCTGAGATGGCAGAGTTTTCCTGTGTTAATCCCAGAACACAGCAATTCTATTGCTCCTCTGCAATAGTGGGCAGGGTTCAGTGACATTTTCCTTTGTGTACAGTTTGCAAACAACCTTGGTGGAAATGTCACCAGCATTCTGGAAGGTGTCGGACCAGCACAGAAAACTCATTTTTTGATCATCTTCTCTAGTTACTGATTTTCCTTCCCACGTGTGTACAAATTCGGTCACTGATTGTAGGCGGGTTAGATTCAGACCTTGCCATCCGCAAGGCCTGGTCCTGGTGGTGGTCTTCAGGTTTCACGTGGGAAGGGGACTGAAGCTCTGCTCACACAGTGAGCTGAGGCCACAGCACAGGCCACAGCTGCATCTTCTTCCCAGAGACAAGTGAGAGCACGCCTCAGTGCTGACTATATAGGCACTGGGTTGCTTCTGGAACTCTGGCCAAGGCTCGTTCCAAAGCTGAATTCCAAGCAAGAGATTCTGACGTTGAATTAGTTTAAAAGGAGGAGCCTTGCCAATCATCAAACAATGGCTCAGTGGCCTAGTTTCTTGTGTATTTTGGGGGCGATTTTTTATAGTGATAATGAGTCTGATGGGAGTGGCGTTTTTTCATTAATTGATTATAAATGTTCTCACAGGGCCTCTCTCCCATCGTTTTTGTTGGGATTAACATCACATTAATCACTGTAACCCAGACATAGCTGCTCTCCAGAGTGATCTCAATGGCTGTTGGGGGCCGGCTTTTCTCTCCACGAGCTCTCTCGTTCCTGCTGTTTCTGGCAGCTGCAGGCCACGCAGGGCAGGAGCAGCAGAAAGGAGCCTATCCAGGGGCCACATGGCAGCCTGCACCCTCGGCCCTAAAGTGCACAGTGGGCCCATGGAAATGCAAACTGCTCAAAAAGGGGTTCCCTTCCCCAGGAGAATCGCCCTAAATAGAGGAGGATGTTAGGCTGAAAATCCTCTCTGGTTGACAGGAAGACCTTGGGCTTGTATCACTTTCAGATTCTGACACCAGTTTTGGTTTAGAATCTTGGAAGTGAAAGTAAGCTGCCTTCTATATGGTGGCACCAGACTAACAGTAACAGCAGCAGCAGCAGTGATGGGTTCATCTCTTCTTCTTCTTCTTCTGTGCCGTTGAGTATGGCAGGAAGAGAGGGTTGTAGCTAACCGGTACTAGAGGGATCAAGTCACCCAGTGGTTTTGTGTAGAAACCCTAAACAGCCAGTTTAATCAGTCATTTTACTTGGTTCATCAACTTAAAAATGTAAAATAAAGTCTCTATAATTAAAACATTATAATACCAGTACCTGGGTAGATACATAGATCAGTAGGTCAAAAACAAAGAAATAAGAGACTCAACTGTATAGAAATTTAGTGTATGATAAATGTGGCATCTCAGATCAATGGGACTAGGATGCACTTTGTATTAAATGCTTTTGAGAAAACTGTATAGCCATTTAGAAGAAAAAATAGTTCTATTCTTAACATCATACCCCCCAAGAGAATTCTAAGTGGATCTGAGATATAAACTGTAAAAAATGAAACCATATACGTGGCAGAACAACACCTGAGTCACTTTCTAACAATGACTCCAAAACCCAGATGTAGCACAAAGGAAGACAAATATGTCCCACTACTTAAAAACCAAACCAAACTTCTGTAAGTCAGAAATGCTTCTAAGCAAAGTCAAAAAAAAAAAAAAAAAAGCAAAGAGAAAATATTTGCTACATATAGGACCCATAAAGAACTAATAATCTTGATATATAAAGAGCTTTTAAAAATTGAAGGAAAAACCCCAAATTTTTTATTAAAAAACGAGCAAAAGACATAAGTATACTAAAATTCACATAAAAATAATAAAAATGTCTTTTAAACATATGGAAAATGTACAATTTCACTTGTAATAAGAAAAGTGCAAATTACAGTATAGTGAGATACTGCCTCTCACCTATCAGAGAGGCGGAATGAACGCTCAGCTCTTCAGTCTGTTGGCAAGCTGCAGGGAAGGGGGCGTATGGCATCGCTGTGAAAAGACAGATGGGGCATTCCACTTGATCCAGCAATCCTGACTCTAGGAATTAACCCTGAAGAGGAACCTCAACAATATAAAAATATATACATTCTGTTCATGGCATAATTGCTTGTAATTGCAAAATACTGAAAGTTGCCTAAATACCTAAACATAAAAAATAGCTGAATAAACTATGGTATATCCACATAATGGAGTCTTAGGGTTAAACACAGGAATGTGGATGGTTTACATTGGTTGAAATTGAGCAGTTTCTAGGATATATTGCTAAGCCAGATCAAGAGTATAAACAAGAAAGAAGAGGGAAAAGAAGACATGTATATCTGTTTATTTTCACAAAATTATTACAAAAATTAACACAGAAAGATAAATCAGAAACCAAAAGATTGAGTTACCTTCAAGAAGTTGTGGAGGGGGAGGTGCAGAGAAGAAGGGACAGTGGAGAAAGAGACATCTCTGAGTCATCTTTTTGCATGTCTTTGACTTTGAAAGCAGGTTAATTAAAAAGCATGTAAAAAAATTAAAATTAAACTAAAAACTAACAATGAATACAAACAGGAGCAAATGAATTGAACAACATATCAAATGAGAGAAAAAAAAAACCCTAGGGAAGGAAAAGAAGTAACCTTTTGAACATAGTAGTTACACACAGTATTACATTTTGAACACTTTGGCCGTAGTCTAAAGGAGAAAAAAAGAACTGCAAATAAACTTTAAACTTTGGTGTCGTGTGTAGCTTTGTGCGTCTAGCAATTCTGAGTTTATTCTGTGCGTGTGGTAGGACTGAGCAAATGTGTAATGGGGGAAGACAAGGCAGACACATGTGGGTTGACACTGGATCGAAGGTGTGAGGATCCAAGCCCAGCTCTGTCCACTTGGAAGACCTAAAAGCAGGGGCACCTTGGTAGCAAGGACCACATGTAGAAATCAGACCTTAGCTTCCAAACATCACACCCCACCAAGAGGAATCAGGGTTCCTTAGAGAAATTGTTAATTCCAGGGGTTGGGCAGGGAAGGTACTCCCCAGTCCCAACCCCCAATAAAAAGAAAGCCTGGAATATTTTGTTCTAGGACATGTTCAGAACAATGAGCTCATATCAAAAGGATGCTAGAGCCAGCTCTCACTGGTCAACTCTGGGACAATTTGAGCCTCTAAATAAAAACAGACAGCAATGGATTATGTCCTATTGAATAAAATTGAAATTTATGTGTCCTTACAGATAATAAATAGATAAATCTCAGAGAGATGAGCTAAACAGATAATAAAGTGGGTGGGAAGGAGTGCGCTGTCCCATGCAATGCTGGCTGGTAGAAAGAGGTAGCTGTGGGCTGGAAAATCACAACTTTGCACCATTCTGGTAAAGACTGGTTAGGGCAGAGGTCATCATGGATGCTAAATCTAGGGGGAAATCTTGAGCAGAACATTTTCATTGTTTCAATGAGCTTTCCTAGAGGTTACTGACAAGTGATGAGGGGACAAAATAGTATCTATACAGTGGAAGAATCCAGGCAAAATCTCCAGCGGGTCATCAAAATTAGTACCAGCAATGAGAAGCAAGCAGATACAGCATGCTTTTGGAAAAAAACACATCACACTTATGGAGTATTCTGGCCGCTGATATAGAACCTAAGGCTCGTGGTGGAGTAGAAGATAAAGCTTTGTACTAATAGTCTGCCTTGCTTTAGATAACCACTTAAATCAATTGTTTAAGGTTTACTATTTACATACACCCATAGATACGTTTATGTACGGAGGGCAGTGAAGAGAGGGAGAGCCCATTGCTACCCCAGCTTATCCACTAATGAACTTTTGATAGCAGAGACAAAGAAAACGGTCTGAGAGCAGTTCTAGATGAGCAGTTGCAAGGAACCATCTTTAAAGTCTTGTGCTTTATCTGAAATTTGCATTCTGTGCCACAACCACCTTTGCCTACTTCAAAATAAAACAATGATTTCAGTGGCTCATTATTGAGTAAAATGGAATGCCAAGATAACAGAGCTCATTGTTTCCACCTCTTCTAGGACCGCTTGGCATACATAGAACTAACCCCCAGAATGTACTGGTCCCTGAAATGATAGCTCAGCATTGTCTCTGTGCTTCCAAGCTTCTGTTATTTCTCTGCAAATAGCCCTGATTAGTACCTTTCCTAGAAGAATGTTTTGGGGATTCCTTCTCATCCTGGTGGTCTTGAGAAATCTGTTGGGTCAGTGAGGACACTTGGGGGTCAGTCTTTCTCTTTCTGAGGTCTGTTCAGGGAGCAGAAGGCAGGTGCTGCTCTTACAGGTACTTCTTGTGATGGGAAGCAACAATCTTTACACTCACCAGGGCCTGGATTCTGCCAGGCCAAGGACAAGAGCCCCTGCTATTTCTGTGTGGTAACAATAGGATTTTTATGCTGAACTCATCTGCAGCGTGTAAGTTCTAAGATGACCCAGCACCTTTATCGGCACTCAGAAATGATGGGGGTGGGGAAGTGGAGGTCAGCAATTGCAGATTCAGGACTGTCCTGACACATCCAGGGCAGTCCCAGCCCAGTTCGCAACGAGAGAGACCCAACTCAGGAGCATTTAGCATTGGCACTGGTGACTCCGTTTTATACCTCAAGTCCTGGTAGGATTGGTAGCTATGACTTTTTTTTTATATTTCAATATATTTAAAATCTACCTTAACATAATAGCTAACAGCATTGAATTTAGAGTAAGAATGCCCTCAGTTTGAATTCTAGATTTATGCTATACCAGGTATGTGACTGTGAGCAAGTCACTTAGTTTTGTTTTTGTTTTTGTTTTGAGTACTGTGTTCCCCACTTACAAATGGGGATAAAACCTGCCTTCTAGTTTGCCTCTAAGGATTAAATGTCTCTGCATGGTAAAAATGCAAAAATACTACTTATCATCATTCTTTTTTTTTTACAGGGATAGAGAGACAGTCAGAGAGAGGGATAGATAAGGACAGACTGGAACGGAGAGAGATGAGAAGCATCAATCATTAGTTTCTCGTCGCCCTTGTGACACCATAGTTGTTCATTGATTGCTTTCTCACACACGCCTTGACCGTGGGCCTTCAGCAGACCTAGCAACCCCTCGCTGGAGCCAGCGACCTTGGGTCCAAGCTGGCGAGCTTTTTGCTCAAGCCAGATGGGCCCGCACTCAAGCTGGCGAGCTTGGGGTCTCGAACCTGGGTCTTCCGCATCCCAGTCCGACGCTCTATCCACTGCGCCACAGCCTGGTCAGGCAACTTATCATCATTCTTAACCTCAGGAAATCCAGTGGGATTTTTCTCCTTGACTAGTGGGAAATTTTTTTAAATACTCTCCTTTCTTTGAACTGGGTCTCCAAGCAACTTCAGGCTAACTACAATATGGCTTCTACCATTTTGATCATAAAATTTTGGATGTTAAGTATGATGAATAACTTGAAAGCACTGTCTCTCTTTAATCCTTGGGAATTCCCTTTGCTGTAATTTTGTGTTGTGGGTCAGGCACTAGAGTCTGATGTTGGTGCCTAGCATTAGTGTCCCCAAGAAAGATGGCTTGTCCCCAGCCAAAGATAGTACCCTCATAGCCCTTGGGAGGTAAAAACTGACTGCCTTAAAGAAAGAGAAATATAGGATGGGAGGTAAAAACTGACTGCCTTAAAGAAAGAGAAATATAGGAGGAGCTCTCTTAACTGGCCACCCCTTAACTGACTCCTTGCCCTCCCTCTGCTCCAGACCAGTTTCTGCTTGTTGCCCACAACGCACTGGATATTTGGTCTGGGAGCCGTGCTGGCACAAGACTCATACACATGACTGCCCCCAACTGAACGCAAGCTTATGAGAAGCCAATCCTCTTCAATCCAAATCTATTGATGCCAGTTGTAATTTTGTCCTAACTACACATTAGTTAAATATAATTTAAGCCAATGAATTCTTAGTGTAAAAAGAAAGTTGTTGACTATGTAAATGAATGCCTTGGGAAGACTGTAAAACATGTCACTAAAAGAATTAGTATATTAAGTGTGGGCAAAGCAATCATGAAAGATGGGAGAGAAAGCTTTCCCTGCATTCAAAGAAATGTACACTTAATTTTCCTTCCTCCCACCCTCCCTCCCTCCCTCCCTCCCTCCCTCCTTCCCTCCCTTCCTCCCTTCCTTTTTTCTACAGTGTAGTTTACCTTGATTTCTTTGTTTCATCCTAGGTTGATGATAGCTAAATTAGTGTCTGCGTATTGTCTATTGCTTCTTGGTAGCCTCCAGAAGCTGTGTGCTCCATGAAGGAGAATGACCTCCCCAGATACAGCGAAAAGAGTCACCACTGGCACTAGAGTAGTTGCGATTCCCAGCTAGAACGGCCAGCACACTCTGTGACGTGGGTCAGCAGTGCTGAAACAGCTGTGTTCGTTTCTATTGCCATGAAATAGATTTCTACAAACTTATCTGCTTGAAACAACACAAATGTATTATCTCATGGTTCCCATGGGTCCGGAGTCTGGGCACAAGGCAGCTGGACCCTCAGCTCTGGGTCTCACAAGGCTGCAATTAAGAGTTGGCTGCACTGCAGTTCTTATCTGCAACCCAGGGGCCTCTTCCAGCCTCAATCAGATTGTTGGCGGGATACAGTCCCTTGCAATTGTAGGACTGAGGCTCCTGTTTTCTTGCTTACCATCCACTGGGCTTTGCGCTCAGCTCCTAGAACTCAGTTCCGTGCCACATAGCCACCCTACAGTTCACACATGGCTGTCTATTTTCTTCCAGGCCACCAAGAATGCACCTCTTTGAAACTTCATCTTCCATTAAAGGCATCTTTGATTAGGTCGGGTGACCCAGGATAATCTCTCTTCTAATTAACTCAGTGTCCAATGATAGTAACCTAATCATGGGAGTGATAGCCCATCATACCATTCAGGGAAGGGAATCTTAGGAGACATGCACTTATGGAAACAGAAATCTAGGGAGCATTTTAGAAGCCTGCGTAGTGCAACACCTTCTGTCCATATGCTGTGGTCAGAGAGGGGAAGATAATGCCAGAGGGGAATGCCACCATGTCTGCTCTCCATCAGAACAGCTCTGCTCAGCACAGGGGTCATGAGGGGCCTGCTTCTCTTTGTGATGGACTGTGTAGTCTGAAATTAGCCTTGATTCTTTTAAGAATCAGAAGACTTCTGACCCTGCCTATTTATGTAATTTCTACCAAATTCTAAGAAAATAGGTATTTACTGACTAGTAAATTTGAACACTAGATACCACAAGTTTGCTTAATATAGTCTTAAATTTTTTCTTTCTCCTTAAGTATCTGGTGGCGAAGGCAAAAAGAATTCTGTTTGCTTGATTTATCAGCAATTATGGCTTAAAACACAGCAGCAACAAATATAATTATGTATGTGATTTAATGCTTAAGAAGACCTACAAGTACAGTCCTTTCCCTTTTTATTAATTATGTATCAATTCATACAGTTCTGGGCCTGAACAAGCTCAAGATAGAAGTATGTGAACAAAAGCTGAGTTTGAATTCTTGCACATGAGAGTCAAGGACTACGTTTAACCAAGACTAATGGAGAATGGAGACTGATGAAACTGGGCTTTCAGGCCAGTCCTCCCTGCCTATTACCACCAGTCTGATTAAATATGCTGTTTTCTGCCTGGCTGTTCTATTCAATTTGCTTTCCTGGTGAAGCCCAAATAAATGAATTAATGTTAACAGCATTAATTATGTTACATCCTAATAAGAGCTCATGTATTCATTGACAAAACAGCAAACACCAGAATTCTGAAATTCATGGGCTTCTTATCTGAATACAAGTTGTGTGCAGTCATTATCTCATAGGTACAGAGCCAAACAATCACTAACAATAGAATTTGTTCCCTGTTGTAAGGAAATGGCTTGTGCTTTCCAGTTGGGTCCAAATCATCTTGGGGATGCCTCCCAACTTGCTATGCAGGGCAGAACCTGCATTAAACTGAGGAAGCATCATATCCTGATCAACCCCTGCAGGGGAGTTTGCATCGACCACAGTGACAAGCAGAAGGGAAGCAAAGAAATCTTTTAGAAACAGTGGGAATGTGACCATTTAAAATAATGAGAATTCATTACCAGCCCTCCTGCCCCTCCCCTTTCCTGGTAATGCAATTTGGTCTGCAATTTGTAGAAACTTTCAAACCAATTCAGTTTCATTTGCAAATTGGACCTTCGTCCCTCCTCCTTACCCCCCACCAAGCCCAACTTGGAGAAAATGCTTTGCATTTGATAAATTGCACGTTCATTGGGTTTCCCATCTAGGGACAGCACCTAGGCCATTCAGGAGTCGTTTGGGTGATTGCTTTAAGCTACATCTTAGCGCCTAGAAGCAATAACTCATGGGGTCTAAGGCATCATAAGGAAGTTGTTGGGGCTTGGAAACGGAATATACAGTATTTTCTCAAAACACCACTGCATATCAAAGCAGTTCAAATCGTCAAAACAAAAAGACACACGTAAAGAGAAATACAAACCATCCTGCTGGGTTGCAGAGAAAGCCATCTGCATTACATGGCATGGAGGAAACTGATTACGTTGGGACCTCTATTTCATAGCAGATGGGTTCATTAAATTTAATAGCCTCCAGAGCCTTTAGAAACCGTGTTAAAAACATGTGGAGCATGCTGTGACACTTCACTTCTGGCCCTGCAGTCATTATAACTCTGGCACAGACTATAAATATTACAGTACTTTATTTCCATTGAAACAGATTACTACTATAATTATTGTTTTTGCCAGGAGATGGTGATGTTAAAAATGAGTGTATTTAGGATTTCTAGTACCAGCTAAATATTTTCCTCTTTCATTTGATTCTAGATTTCTCTTATTAGTTCTTTCCTAAGCTTATCCATTTGTTTCTTTGAGTTAATGTTATAAAATTATGCATCAAAAGTATAAAATTATTATCTTCAGGGGAGGTGTCCTAATACCCTGTCAAGTAGTCCAAAAGCTTAGGGCTGAAAATGAAAAAGAATAGGTTTCAAGTAGTTTTTTTTTCAGATTTTTAAAATTATTGTTGTTTCTGCTATTATGGTATTATAATTTGCAATTATCTGTAATGGAAAGATAGCCTCTAGAAATAGATTTAAGACTATAGATATGGATAAGACCATTAGATTTAAATAATCATTTGGCATGAAAGATTATTTAGCATTATTTGTTTACGAGTGACAATACCCAACTCAAAGTAGCCAACATCAAAAAGGGAAATTGTTGACTCTTGGAACCAAGAACATCTACGTAGTTTTTGTCTTGAGGCATGACTAGATATAGGGTTCAATCCCATGTCATTTTAAACTTATCTCTAGACCCTAATTAGCTTAATTCCCAGGCGTGTACTCTCTAACAGATGGCAATGATGGCCTCTACCATCCATTAATTTTCATTATCTTTACAGTCCTTGATTTTTCCCTTACTTTTATAGCATCTATAGAAAACCTATGATAGGCCTGTCTGGCTCAAAACCCCATATTGAGAAGTTAAATGGAGCTACTTAATTGATGACCTGAATCTCTGAATGGAGAAGAAACCAGTCCCAAAGAAAATTGATCCTGGGAAGAATGAGAAGTGACAGAGTCCTGCATAGAACTTGTGTGTGGAACTTGGAACTAATCCAAGCCAAAGATGATGTATCCCCTCAGTATGATACTTGTTATGGTACCATGTTTATAACCAATGGAGCCCTTTCCCTAGTCAGATGTTTCCATGGACCCTTCATGTATAAGACATACAGAGGCAGAGCTGCTCTGGTAGATATTGGGGAGTGGTGGAGATCTGGGCGAGGCTCTGAAGCACTTTTTTGCTCCTTCCCAGCACTGCAGCGCCTCGGTTGTATTCTTGCATAATTGCTAACCCAGGATCCTCTGCTATAGATCATCTGCTGTGCTCCCAAGTTTACAACAAGGTACTGGTGTGGGTCCAGTTAGGAAAGATGGTTATAGGAATTGGGAGGTTGTTTCTGTGGTTGCATTAGAAAACCAAATTGGAAGTTATTGGGTGAACAAGAGATGTTTTTAGGTTTGCTCACTTGTATTGGGGCAGAGCCATGTGTGTATAGTCTATGGAAGGGTGCAGCCGCTCGCCCTCAGGGTGGCAGATTGCAAATTGCTGACTGCCTGCCACCCCGTGGGGAGGGGTGATTGTTTGCTGTTGTTTCCTGGAGAAGGATACCTGTTTTGGCAGGAGAGTCTAGAGAGAGAGAAAGTGCTGAGGCTAGTGGGAGCCCATGAGTCTGGATTGTGGTACCAGAGACCTGAGACTGAGTTCAGGCTTGGGAGCCCTGGAACTGGAACTGAAAAGGGGAGAGGTCTTCCTTGCCTGTTTGCTCGTCCACCTTTATGAGACTCATAAACGGAATGGCGCACCATTTTCCGGCTTCACAGTTCCTTTAGCATCTGTCCTAATCCAATGGGAACCTGCCTGGCCACGTTGGTGGCCCCTAGGCTTACAGTTATAATAATAATTATGTCAGTGTTAAAAAAAACAACTCCAAACCTGTAAGAATTTTTTTATGAATTTATTTCAGCCAAATTGTTGACAATCGCAGGGAAGCAAAGTCGTAAGGGATTGAGAAAGTGCTCTGGAAAATGGCAGTTTTACCAAGTTGTTTTATACATCAGAATCAAAGGGGAAGATGTAAGGTAGTTGCCTTATTTCCCCACATAAAAGACACACCCTTTTTCAAAAAATTTGGGACCTAAAAACTAGGTGCATCTTATACAGTGGTTGTGGCATTTTAAATGCCACAAATAGAACTGAGGAAGAAGCAATATATGAAGACAGTGATTCGTCATCAGACACAGATGAGGACAAGCTAATAGATGGGAGTTTTGACAATGATGAAGAGTTGTCTGAATTTTATGATGAATAAAACTTGAGTTCAATAACTTTATGTAATACATTTTTTTTCAAATTTCGGGCCCCAAAATTAAAGTGCATCTTATACATGGGAGCATCTTATACCTGGGGAAATACGGTACACATGAAATAGAGCAGTGATAGATTAAGGAGGTGGGAGAAAGCAAAGTGGGGGCAATCTCTGGGATTGGATAAAAAGGAAAAATGTACTGAAACTTCTTTTACACAGGCAGGCATAAGATACTGAACAGTTACCAATTAACATGACAATAATAACAATGAGGGGACTTGTTAGCTCCTGCTCTGATGGGATGCCTTCCCTGAATGGGCAGGAAAAGAAGATTGCCCTTACATTTCAAAGACACTTTATCAGGAATGTTATTGTAGATGCTAAAGAAAGGCTCCTTTAATGTAAGCATTGACCTTTGTTAGAGAAAAATACCTCCCTGGGACTTGACTACACACCATGAACTGCTTTCAGATAGAAAGTTTTAATTTCAGGCCATCTGGTGTGGTTACTGTAGGTCTCTGAGTTTGTAAGACCACCATGCAGGGCTGACCTGAATTTGTCAAGTTTATTCTGTGGCCCTGTGTATGGCCAGTAGTCACGGCAACCATCACAGCTGCCTGGCCCTTGAAGGTTCGCATTTGATTCGGACAGAGAGTAATAAAACAATGGAACCTAGAACTGGTGGACCATTGCCTTTAATACTAGCTCGCACCTGGCGGGCAAGAAATACACACAGTGGGAAACACTTCTCTTTCCATTCAGGGCTCCCAAAACCACTGACTTATCCGAGTATTCCTAGAATCAAAGACCCCAACCGCCTTATTCACCTCTGTTCCCCATCTTCTCCTCTCTGCACAAACTGGCTTCTCCTTCAACCCTCTGCCATCTTGGCTGCCTCTCCTCTGCAATGCTGATGTCAGGATCTAAGCAAGAGAGTCCCCCGGTCTGCCTTACTTTATAGTGTAGAAATTAAAGCCTTTAAGCCAATTTACAAATAAGGAAGTCTCTGATACAAAGCCACTTATCTGAGGCATAAATGGTATTCTTCATAAGAGTGTAACACCCCCTATCATGCAACAGTCAAGGGTGTGGGTAAAAGCTTAGTTTTGAGAAGGATGTTCTAATACCTTAGTATTAGAAGGATGTTGAAAAGATCTTAGTATTAAAAAGGTGGGAAAAGCTTAATCTTAAAACTAAGCCTTAGGCTATGAGGACCTTGCCAGCTTACAGCCTGTATCCCATACCCAGTGCAAACTATAAGAGAGAAAACATAAACATCATATTTGCAAACTTATTTGACCTACACCCTGTCTTTTTTTTTGTCCACAATTATAATAATAATGTTCTATAATATTTCTGCTTTATTTCTCTTCATTACTGCAGCTAATCAAAAGTAGACTCACCATACTTACAGCACCTTTAGAAAATACTGGCTCTGGCCAGAGAATACACTCAAGCTAGGAGACGTTTACTAGCTGGGCAGAGGAGCAGCCTGGGCAGGGGCAAGAATCACTGAAAGAGTAGAAACCATCTGTCTTTTACGAGAAGACAACCACTCTGAGCTCTCTCTTTCTAGAGCCACACAGCCTCCTCTGTGCTTTTCCCTAACTTGTAACTGTATTTTATATTCTCTGTAGACTGGTTCTTGTCTCCCCTCATTCATAGGTGACATGTGATCTCCCTCAAGTCTACTTTACATGATGTCCCAGTTCAAACCCAGTAGTGATGAACTCAGTGTTAGTTTATCTGAGTTCATTCCCCAACAAACTACGTGACGTGCTCTAGCCCGGGGTTCCACTGAGGTCTGATGCCTGCCACTTAACCAAGCAGCTGTGGCTGGAGAGGGTCACATGACACCAGCCCAGGCTACATTCTAAAAGCAGCCCCCAGACTATGGAGCAGATCTGTTAAAAAGAGGTCTGGGTAGGAAGAAATGACTGGCATATATAAGAGCTGGCACATCTAGAGCTCTTTCTGTCTCAGGTTCTGTAAGTTATGCCTCCAGATGACTCTAATACTAACACTGAGGTGCATGTCTTCTTTCCTGTTCTTCGAGCCCCAGGCTCATGGCTTCCTTTTATCCCCAGGTGTACCCCCAACCTCTCTCTCCCTCCCATATTTTTGACTTGCCCTTCCTCCATCTACCGTGCTGCCTCATGGGCGGTGGACCCCTCTCTCTACTGCCTTCTAAGAACTGAGGGGGAGGTATTTTGGCCATCACAACCTAATCTACTGCTTTCCCCTTCATAGCCCAGCTATCTGGGTAACTTATCATGCTTTGACATGGCTTAAACTAAAATGAATGCATTCCTCTTATTACCAGCATGAAGAATAATTAAAAATAATTCCAGAGAATCAAGCTGTGGTTTGATAGCAGCTACCAGTTCCTCTTCTCTTGCTATAGAAAGAATTTCTTCCATGCAATAGAGTTCATTCTTTACTCTTATTCCATAAGGATTACTGTGCCAATTATGAATGTACTGTCCAAAAGTCCAGGGCTCAAAGATGCCATAGATAAGAATATGTCACCTGATCTGTACTATTAAATTGTTTCTATTTCAAAAACAGCAAGGACCACTCTTTTGCCTCCTCACCATTGAAAAATTATTCTTTCCTGGCCTTTCACACCTGCTTGTGAATGATATGCAAGTGGAATCTTTTTCAACCCCATTCTGCTGCTGATGCTCAGTGCCTGCTCCTCAGGGGAATTCTCTTGTTCTGAACAATGAAAGGAAAGGCAAATACAATCATTTATTCAAGCAGAAGGAACACGTTTTCTAATCAGTTTCCTAATCAAAAAATCTGGAACATCAGAATCTTTGCCACTTGAAGGAAAGAACTATTAAACAGTCTTGTAACTGATTTGTCTTCTTAAGTGATCAAATAAATTAAAGGCAGCCTGAGGTGAAGTAAGAGTGAGTGCGCACCCTCGGTCTGCTTCTCCTCCACCAAGCCTGCTAAGGGCATTTGTTTCCATGGCCCAAGTCCTGCCTTAGAGAAAGACAGGATTCACACACACTGTTAATTAATTGATCTTCTGTGGCAGCCCAATAGAAGGCAAGGGGCCATGGGCAGGACTGCTCTAACACCTTATAGGGCCAGGCCAACATGAAACCACAGTACATGGCTTTTTCCATCTGCGTCTGAAAAACACTACAAGACCCAGTTTGAAAGGGCTTCACAAATGGTTGAGCTATTTTAACTGTCAGCCATAAGTTAGAGGATCTAAAGTGTGGGTGGGACCACCGCTGGCTCAGAATCCACCAGGGGCACCTACAGTCTTAAGTGTTCGAATCACTGGATAACCTGGATCCTGGTTACCTCTCAGTCTTCTCTCTTAAAATGGCCTTTCCCCATCCAATGCTACCATCTGGCCTTACCCTGCTCACAAATTCATCGTCTCAAGAACAAACCCTGATGTTCCCTCATGCCTAACTACTGTACATGTTCTTTATGCAGAAGCAGCCTCTTCCTCCTATACCATCTAGAAGCCTCTGGGCTTATTTGCTGTGCTCAATTTCACCACTATATCCTCTGAGAAGCCCTCCCTGATCTCCTCTGATCACCATTCCTGTCTAAGGAGTATCCCTGTCATGATACTCTGCCAAAGCCTTTAGCCCCATCCTAGAACTTCTTGTACTATATAAAAATTTTCATATTTATTTTTCATCCAACTAAACTATAAACTCCTCGAGGAGAGAGATAGTATCCGGTTCTCTGTAGTGTCCTCAGTATAGGGACGGGCACATAGTCAGTGCTCAAGAAATACTCAGCTGTATGACTATCATAGATTAGACTTCTCAAGGTTGGAGAGCATCTGAAAGGATTTCAGTCTCGTAGATGAGAGGTAAGAATGGCGTTGTCTCCAGCATTTCAGGGGTGCACACATACTTGCTCAAGGCCCTCTTTGTTATCCACATGAGCAGTGCATTCATCTTTGCCTTGTAACTGGAGTTCTTCCAGGCATCCAACACTGCCATCCCAAGGAAGCATTTGCCCCATACATCAAAGGAGTCTGAATTCATGTATCCATGTATTGAGGAACATTCTCAGTAGCAAAGGTGATTTTATATCAGCTATGTCCTTGTGAAAATCAGATTGATGGCCCTTTTGCCATATACTCTCACATGCCCCAGACCTTATGCAGTGTTAAAATACAGAAATTTTTTCAAATGGTTTTGACACTCAGAATTCTATCTGGTTTGTTGGATATATGCTGGGCATTCATGAACTTCTTAAAAGTAATCACTTATGTTTGTTATTCACTTACTGATTTTCAGTGTGCTTTTTAATATATCTCCAAGTGCCTTAACATGGTCAACTGAGGCCCAGCATTGCTGACCACTCTTCCCTGACTCTCAAAGGGTACCTTTTTGTTGTTTTGACCCCCCTCCACTGTCTCCCTCCTCCAGGCTTTTGAACCTGCTTCTCCTGAGCTGAAGAGAGAGCATCCCCACTCTGCCCCTGTACTGAGGGAGAGAACCTTCCCATTTTCCATGTCTCAGCTCAGAAACCCCTCATGTTCCATCTCAGACCCCGATCAGTGTCCTACATAGAAGTGAAGTACTTTGAGTTTTTTCTCTTTAAAAATTCTCGATTGTTTGTCTTCCCAATGATAGTGAAAGTACTGAGGCAGAGTCTCTTCTGAGTCCCCACAACCCAGCACTGGGCCTGGCACTTAGTGGCCACACATCCTGTGTTAATGCACAGGGGCTAAGTGGCTTGTTCTTAGTCATACGACCGACTTCTTTTTACAACTTAACTAGAGTTTGCTTGTTTTGCCCATTCTACATTATACTTCTTCTGAAAAGGTGCAATGAGACACCAAGATCTAGGGAAGAAATAATAAAGAATATCGGCTACAAAGTGGATGATGGTACCAAGAGAGAGCATAAAATATTTTCCCTACAATGCAACGGTCATATTTGTGTTTCCTTTAAAAAAATCTAGCCAAATGGTCAAATTTAGGTCTGAAGCAACTAGTTTTCTCAAATGCCAACATCTTACTCAGTGGCAGTCACTGATTTTCAACGGAAGAATAGGAACTTTCGGTGGCAAACCAGATTTTTGCAGTGTTCGCTTTCTGTGCCTTTCTATGTGTGTTGTTAAAAACAATCTGTTGGGGAAAGGGTTGATTACTTAAGGCACGTTGTTTATGTTGCATTACTTAGGTCTGATGGAAAAGTTCCTAACAGTGGTTTTCTTGCTAAAGATATGGTTTATGGATGAAGAGTAGAATGTGATTTTTTTTTGGTAGGGCATCATCATAATTTAGGTGGACTCCAAAGAAACTTGATATTGGGAGAGGCCAGGAAAAATATCCAGGTCCACAGAGCTTCTTTAGCATTAGCACTCAATTCTCCATCAAAATATAAATGCTTTCTGCTTTTAATTATAGTCCTTCTTCAAGCCAAGTTAATTACTCTGGGCCAGACTGGGAAGGAGAATTCCCAGAAAGCCTGATATGATAGGATGGCAGTGTGTTTTCCGAAGAAGATACTGGAAGTCCTTAATGAGTTAGTGTTTCAGTATAACTTTTGCAACCAAATACTGAGGGAATAAGAGGGGAAGAAAATAATAGATTTTTTTGGCAGCTGTTCCCCATCATAGCACTTGACAATCTGCTTCTTATTTAGCTTTCTGTTATGTAAAAGCATGGAATTCTCAAGTTAAGAAATATTGATCACTGCATGACAGTACATATGTAACAAAACTGTATTGTGTAGAAAAAGCTCTCCTTTTAAAGTGAGATTACTGACTATTTTGTTACTGAAATGCGTGGGTCTTTTTACTTAGAAAATAATGTGGTTTTGTTAAACATAAGTTATTTAATGGTTAAAATAATCTTAATTTTAACTATTAATATTATTAAGAACAGATTTCCAACCAAGTACAACTGAATGCAGACAAGAACACACTTGGAAAAGAAGGCCAGTGGCTGGGAATGCAGGGCTGCAATGTGGGCTGTCTTGGCCACCGTACATAGGTTCACAGCAAGCCTTTGCTGCATTGGCAGAACCAGACATTTTTGTAAGGTCTGTTGATTTCCCCAGACTTCATGGAATCTAGATCAGGTTTGTCAATTTCCCGCTTCTCTTGCAATGATCATCCCTCCTCAGGCTGAAGGAGGAGCACTCAGACTGTATGGCTATTGTGGCCCTCCTATCAGTCGGATTGCTCCTTCTCTGCTGTGGTCAGCAAACAGGAGTGTTTGCTCTTTGGCTGTTGTTGTCCTAGGGATGCTTGTAGAACCGGATGGACAGTTACCTAGTTTAGTGATCAGACACCTACTAAGCTGAGGGTCCGTCCCTACGCTAGGCACTGAGGTGTCATACTTTTATTCTCAGGTGGTACAGTTCAAGTCCCTGTAATGATCACTCCAAGTAATTAAAAGTATTCTTTTTGATAGATACTGGTAGCCTTACATTTAGTGGTGAAGACTGTGTCCCCTCCCTCACAGTCTTATTACCAGGCTGTGGCACGAACAAGCCTCCGACAAATTCCGTGCAGACATTCAGGAGCAGCATTCACGAAAGCCAGCCAACTGTTGTGAAAGCTCAGGGAAGCTGGAGTTCTTTGTCCTTTCAGGTGGTCCAATGGCCTCTCAATCAGAACAGATACTGTTTGCAGGAGCCAGTTAAGCTTCTGTTTGGAGTCAGGCAACTGAGAAGCCTGAGGCAGCAGCTTAACACTGTTTGACAATTAGGTCTGGGGCACTATTCCTAAGGATCGAGGCCACAGAGCTCCCAATGTTCGAAGTCCTCATGTGGGTTCATGCAGACAAAGGCAGGGCCTCTGCAGTTTATTGAACCAACTGCACAGAATGGGCACCTCCAATTTTCCAATAAAAATTCATGTCTAATGTCCATTGTGCTATTTGACAAAACCCCTGTGTTGTTCGAAGGCACATAGCTATAGCACACGCCACCTTTTGCTGAAATACAATCTGAATGCACATTACTGACTAGACCACTTGACCATGTCCGAGGAACAGGTTAAAATGAGCCTACACATTTATATCACAACATTTATGTTGAAGTCTACAGTAAATCACACGCCCCATCACAGCATTATACTATATGCAATCAAGGTTTCTTCTCCCTATATGGGAATAATAACATTGCTGACCTTATAGACTTGTGAAGATTTAAAAAGATAATACTGCTGGGCACGTGGCCCTCCATAAATGCTAATAAGAATAACATTATTATGTATCATTCCAGACATCTTGTGGTAGAATTAGTTCTGCCTTTCTTATTATTTGGTTCCTGCCAAAGTCTGACACTCTCGGAAGAAAGCGGGGTAAGGAGGGTGGTGCAAATGTATTCCGCCCCAGCAGGGAGCATCCCTGAGTCACCTTCACAATCTGTGGCCATACTCTCTACTATGAGTGTGGAGTCCTGCCTGGAAGCTCCACCCCATGCTTGGGAGTGAAAAAGAAAAAAAGGTCTACTGATGTCATTGCCTCCATTGCCCAGAAGTCCTTATGGCTGTATCATTTAGAAACAACTAGAGGAAGAAGTAATTACAGTGCTGGAATCTGCCATGTCCTAATCTTGAGCAATGGCCAGCAGGTGTGACCAAAATACTTGGGAGGAAAGGCTGAGCTGAGAAAACTCATTGGGGTCCTTCCCGACAGCACGGTAGGCCGGGCCTCATTCCAGCCTCACAGTAGGAATAATTGGGGTTCTAGAGCCACCAATCTGGGATGGAAGCATGCACCCAGACCGTGTGCAGAGTACATCTGCGTCTCTGTCATGTAGGTCCCTTTAACTCTATCTGCCAGACACAGAAGCTGAGGCAGTGGTTCTTAACCGTTTTTGAGGTTAAGAACCCACCAGTTTCATATGCGCATTCACCGAACCCTTCTCTAGTGATAAATAAAATATTATTTATTTTCCCAAATTCAAGACATAGGTATATGTTTTTTTACTGGTGCACAAAATGAGCCGTGCATGAACATCACCTTGCTCAAAGAACAAAATCAACAAAATGCATGAACTCACAACAAATGACAGTATTACTTTATTCTGGCCTCCGCGGCAGAGGCTTCTCTGAACCCCTGAGACCGACTCATCGAACCCCTGGGGTTTGATAGAACCCAGGTTAAGAACAACTGAGCTGAGGCCTAGGCTGATGGAGGAATTGCCCAAGGAGATAGGATAATTAGAACAAAGGAGATTCAACTCTGGTTTGCCTGCCTGGTGTGAGCTCCGTGCTCTCTGATGCGACGTTGCTCTTGGGAAGTTCTCCCACCTATATGTTTGTGCTGCAGTGAGGAGCAAGCCCACCAGACTGAATTATGGAGTGCCTTAAAATGTCTGGTGTGTGATTAGAAATGTCCTTGCCATTTCTACGAGTCCGGGTTAGATTGCTTCTACTGAACTCTGGAAAACCCATGGTGCCTGCTTTGAGTTGTGAGGACACTGACTTGTCCCGAATTATGTTTCCCATAATGTTGGCAGCCCAAGAGAGGAAACTTTAAATTTTGCAACATGTATCTCTCACGTGGAGAGTCCTCTGTGCTGTATTAAATGGCAGAAGGAAAACCCAGCTCATCATGCTTGTAAAGAAGCCACCAGCATTCCTGAAATTAAATCTAGAGGCAAAACAATTCTATTTAATAGGCTTTTAAAAATCCTGGAATTTGCATTTTGAATGTGTTATACATCATGAAAAGGATTTTGATGGTGATACCACAGAAAACACTGTAATCACATCCTATAATTTATATAACTACAACTGCTGTCACTCTGTCAAAATCATGAGATGCTATAAACCAAGCTCCCTCCTGGAGGAAATTGAACATCTTGAATCAAACTCCTGGGGGGCATTTGTAATGACTTAGAAAGCCTGGTCACCTTGGTGGGCAGTCAGGCAAAGGAAGCAGTGGGTAATAGAAGCTCGACTAAGCCAAGGTGTTCCCAAGGCAGAGCACAGCAGGGTATTTGAGCCTAGGAAAAGAAGGTGAACAGTGGGAGAGCCCCCACATTGCAGGAAGCAGCAGCGATCTGTGCTCATGCTCAAGGCCTTCCAAGAGGCTGCCCACCTAACCTTGGGGCAAAGAGTTGGCACGTCTCTGAAACCTTGCCTCCACTCCCAGCCTCTGCTCAAAGCCCGCTGTGGACGGGACGGGAGGAAAAGCAGTGATATCCTCAGGCATTTCTTCACTGAACTTTTATTGCTTTTGTTCCCCCCAAATAATCAACTTTTAGGGTTTTTTTTAATTGAACTTATTGGGGTGACATTGGTTAATAAAATCATACAGGTTTCAAGTGTGCAACTCTCTGCTACATTACGTGTGTGCTGCATTGTGTGTTTCTCACCCAAGCCAAATCTCCTTCATCGCCACGTATCTGACCCTCGGAATACCGACTAGTATTTGATTGGATGTGGTTTTCTTTTCTAAAGATGGGTGATCAAATTTCCCTTCTTCCCTCCATGTCCTATCCCTGCCAATGTTCACCTCCAAATCAGAAGTCCCAGGGAGAGATTTGCGGCCATTGGGTTATGGACAGTGCCTGAAAGGAGAGCGGGGAAGAACAAAATCGCCCTGTATAAAAAAAGAGGACAAATGAGAAAAATGGGCTTGCCTCCTGATAAGAGAGGGGACAGCAGTCTCAGTGTGTGTGTGGGGGGGGAGGTGACTGGGGAAGGAGGTGACTGATTCCAGACAGGCAAAGTGACTTGAGGTCTTTTCAAGGGCAGGGGTAGCTCTTACTTTTGTTATTTTTCTTGCTGCAGTGTAACCCCCTGCATCTTACAAAAGTCCACAACATTTTCTCCAAGGCATCAGATAAGGGGTTTTGGGGAGAAACCATGGGAAAGTTCCAATTTTCTACATCTGATCCCACTTAGGGGTAGAGGATGTGTGTGCAGGGGACTGAGGTAGCCTCAGGACAGTGCTAAGGTAAACATGTGGGGAAACTAGTGGAAGGCAGGGTCACTTTAGTAAGGTTTGTTACGCAGACTCAGTCCTGTGCAGAACCCACGGTGATAAGTGTATCCCCTATGATCATCATTTCCTGTCCTGGTACCGGAGAGGAAAGGCGGGTGCCTTCAACAAGCAGGGATCATACCATGTCCTTAGGCAGGAAAGAAAGCTGTTTCTGGTCTATTGTTTCTTGGTTGCTTTCAGCTCAAAACCATCCTCACGCCAAAGTGACATATTTCACAGTAGCATCCCCTGATCCCCCTCAGGTAAAATAGTCTCCACTTGGGGAGAACAGGATTTAATTCTTATAATAATTGAAGCTATTGATACTTGCTTAACACTGCAAGTCATTGCCTCCCTTCCCTGCTGGGGCGTCATGGCTCAGTTATACAGGCTGGCTATCTTTACCCCCTGATCTCCACAGTTTGTAGCCTCACCGTACAGAGTGATACCCCAGTCTTTTGTCCACTGTTTTTCCATGGCCCAGGGCTGATGGTTAATAGCTAGTTAGTGACTAAATAATTAGCAAAGAACTACATTAGTAGTTATGATACGTTCAAACCATTTTTAAAAAATTCTGAATGTGATGATTATCACTCAATTATAACCCAGTGGATAAACACTTAGCAATTTCACATCCATCTGATCCATTCGTGGCTTTTAAAAAAACCCATGGTGTCTGATTTTACATATGGAACATTACAACTGGGGACATATATAGTGACACACTTCAGAGAACATGCATCATATTTTTCTTTGCCTGTGGCCAGCACACCCAGTTCTCATGTGATGCTCACTTTGTGGTGGAGTGAGTGAGTTCATGAATAGATGACTTACACTTGTTATCTTTTATTATCTTAGATTTTCACATCTTCCAGTATGGAGATGTGGGAAGCCATTGCTAGTTGAATTTTTAATTTCAGTTAACAAAAAGGAAGATGAAAACAACCAAATTTTACCATTGCCACATTTCAGAGCTTGTCTCTTCTTATGGGTGTTTCATGTGCACACATATTTGAATGAATTTACATGATCCACAATACAGTGAATGACAGTTGCCTTGAGTTTCAGAGCAATTGAATTCTGAAATAGCTCACTTGAGTTAGTTATGGGTAACAAGCCATCAAGGTAACAATATGACCTGAAGCTCTTGGGTTGTATACCACTTCATCAGCCCAGATCCATTGCTTCAAAATCTTTCAGGGCCCTAGCATTAACTTAGAGCATCATTAGGATTTTTTAAAAAAACTCTCAATTACCGCTTTAAAAAAATGTACCAGAGGCACCAATGATTTCTATCAATGAATCTGGAAGATGGTTATTAATATTCTTTTTAATCTTTTTTCTTTTAAAAAATTATTTATTGACTTTAATGAGAGGAGAGAGAGAGAGAGAGAGAGAGAGAGAGAGAGAGAGAAGGGAGGGAAGATCAAGAAGCATCAACTCATAGTTGCTTCTCATACGGGTCTTGGCCAACTAGCCCAGGATTTCAAACCAGCAACCTCAGCATTTGAGGTTGACGCTTCATCCACTGTGCCACCACAGGTCAGTATTCTTTTTTCTTTAGCAATCGCTGCTCCTTACTGTTCACTTCTGATGGCAACCACTGTGCACTGCTCTGTCCCCAGCACTGTTTTGCATTTGCCATAAACTTGCTTGTTAATGAGCATCCTGCTGTATTCTGTGACTCCATATTTTCTTTAATTTTTTAACCATCTGATCTCATGTGTCAATCATGACATAGCATGTGATGATTTGGAAACCCTGATAGTTTAGGAAAGTCCTACCACCACTGAAGTACTACTATGCAGTGTCTAAGTGTGAGGGAAGAGGTGCCAGGGTACCCTGAGACTCTAGTGCTCCAAGTCTCCTGATGTCTCTGTAGTGATTGCTTTCCTCTTAATGTCTGTTGGGGGAATCAGTCAGAGGTGTCTCAAAAATCTCTTTTGATATTTCCTCACTGTGAATGAGGGGGAAGCCCAGCGATCTTGAGGAACTGACCATTGTCAACACTGGGCATCAGTGACTACCCCCCAGACTTTCTGAGCTCTTGACAACTGAATGGACGTTGGAAAAAGAATTACTGAACTTGGAGTTTGAAAACTGAGGTTCGGCCCTGGCCGTTTGGCTCAGTGGTAGAACGTTGGCCCAGCGTGTGGTTGTCCCAGAGTTGATTTCCAGTCAGGGTACACAGGAGAAGTGCCCATCTGCTTCTCTACCCCTCTCTCTCTCACTTCTCTCTCCCTCTCGCTCTCTCATTCTCTCTTTTCCTCCTGCAGCCATGGCTCGACTGGAGTGAGTTGGCCCCAGGCGCTGAGGATGGTTCCATGGCCTCCACCTCAGTTGCTAAGAGGATCTTGGTGGCTAAGCAATGGAGCAATGCCCCAGATGGGCAGAGCATCGCCTCCTAGTGGGCTTGCTGGGTGGATCCCAGTCAGGGTGCATGTGAGAGTCTGTCTCTGCCTCCCCTCCTCTAATTGAAGAAAAAGAAAAGAAAAGAAAACAGAGGTTCAGAGCTCTGTTCTGCTTCCCCCTGGTCATCCGCCCTTGCATAAATCATTTCCCTTTTCTGGGATTCAGTTTCCCTGCCTCAGAGTGTCAGGTGCTCTGTGAACTGTAATGTGTAACAAAAAATTGAGATGGTGACACTATGGATATGTTTTAAAATAAAGCCAGCAAGGTATTTGAGCATTAGGGCACTGGCCTCGTTCCTGAACACCCCGGTTTGCTCTCTGAGAAACACATGGGGTGACTTGATGCTTAACTTTCATTATGATGACCAAGTGGAGACCGCTGATACTGTGAAGTTATCATTGTACGCCTGGTTCTGAATAAGGTTTGTGAGCACACCTAGGATTGGAGTTCTTTCAGATCCGTGTGCACTGCCATAGTCAGTAGGTAGGTTGGGAAAATCCACGTGGCTATGGCCAAATCAAACTGTTTTGCCAAGCATGCTTACTTCCCCCTTAATTGAGAAACCTATGGTTATTTGGATGGAAATTTAATCTGAGCCTCTGATTCCTTTACTCATTAAACTGCTATTTAGTTCTAGCTGTATGAGCTGTTAGCGCTTTCTCTAAAGCTCCTCTAAACCAAAGTGAATTATGGCCACATTCAATGAGGCCAATTTGAGTCACATCTAAAGTAAACCCGAGCTGGGGCTTGAGTGCGTGCAGGTTCGGCTGCGTGGAGTTACACAGAAGTGCGGGCACCAGGACTGCTCTCTCTGTTTTGAGATCCACCCTCTTTGTTCTCCCAAAGGATTGCATTATGGAGTTTTTGGAGAAAGAGGCAAACAAACTTCTTGTATAATGAGGAATGTTTCCATTTTCCTTTCTAATAAGACATTTGTGTCACTTACAGAGGTGGTAGGGGTGTACCATGCTGGTTAAGAAAACAGCCCTGGAGCCAGAGGGCCTGGGTTCCAAGGCTCTGCCACTTAGCACACGCGCCATCTGGGACTATTTGCTTAGCCCTTCCAGTTTCATCACATATAAAAGGGGGATAATGATAGACTCTGCCCCGCTGGGACATTGCAGGGGACACTGATGTAGTGCCCTCTCCCAGGGACCTGCAGATTTCGTGGCAGCCCTTGAAGCAGGGTTGCCTGCTGCTACTGCAAGCCAACAATTTAACATCCATGTGTTGTTTATCACATGTCAGGGGCTGCAAATGTGAGTGTTCCCAGGGGCCAGGCTGGAGAAGTGAATACATGCAGAACTCTGAGTATAAGAAAATGTGTTGGCCCTGGCCAGTGGCTCAGTGGATAGAGTGTTAGCCTTGAGTATGAACTTCCCCGGTTTGATTCCCAGTCAGGACACACAAGAGAAGCGACCATCTGCTTCTCCCCTTCTCCCCCTTCTCTTTCTCTTCCCCTCCTTTAGCCACTGGCTTGATTGGTTCAAGCATGACCCAGGGAGCTGAGGATAGCTCAGTTGGTCTGAGTGTCAGCCTCAGGCACTGAAGATAGCTTAGTTGACTAGATAGAGCATTGGCCCCAGATGGGGTTTGCCTGGTAGATCACGGTTGGGGTGCATGCGGGACTCTATCTCACTATCTCCCCTCCTCTCACTTAGAAAATAAAATAAAATGAAATAAAAATAGAAAACGGGGGGTTTGGTTAGGGATATTTGGATGACCTACAGCATGCGCACACCATGTAAACGTCTTCAGCTGATGGCCAAATGAAACTGCAGGCATAACCTGCTGGGACTGGAACTTCTTATGCCCGACTATACCAGTCACACTTGTCCTTTGCCCCCTTCACCTGATGTTCAGCATCCACTTCTGTCTTCCTCAGTTTTGGAAGCCCCTGGCACCTTCCTCCTATGCACAAGACAGGCAGCTAGAAGAGTAGCAGGACACAGCTCAGTCTCTCTGCACTCAGAGCTCACCCTTCACTCTGTCAGTGGCCGCCACTCTGGAGCCTGCCCGTGCCTGCCAGAGCTCCACATTGAGCTGGCACTGCTGTGTGTCCTGCAGTCATGGGGCCACAGGCAGCCCATCAGCTAGAAAGGGCTTCCCTTTCTTGGCTATGCCCAAGGGTGCCTCTGTTGCTAGGCAGTGCCAGGCAGGGTGAAAAGAATTGTAGAATCTGAGGTTGACTGACCCCAAACTCAGAATCCTGGATTCTATGGGACATCCCACTGTGTACTGTTAACCAGCCACTGCCTCAGCGGCCTTGAAGATTTTATGGTCTAATCTTCATTCTTGTATTTTTATTAAACTTCCTTTTATGAATAGTCTATGAAGTTCCTCAAAGAGGAGTTTATTCCTCTGAGGTCTGCTCACTCTGCAGAATGCCTGCACCAGGTAGATGTTTAGGAAACACATCCTGACCAACTGATACTGTCTTCCCTCTGTCACCAAGAATCTGCAAATGTTTACGTGCATATGGTATTATTGGGGGCAGGACACAAAGCTGTTCACACCCACTTCTCGGTCTCACTCAATGTTCAATAGGAAGATACGAAATTGGCAGAGGGCGTGAGAACCATCCTAGACGATGTGGAGGGAGGGCAGATATTGTTTGTATTCAGAGCAGGTGCAAAGACAGAAACCTGGAGATGAAGTAGCATGAGAAACATGCAAACTCAATTCACATGTGATTAGACATTTTCCATTTTTAGCCTCACGGCTTTCATTTGCATAATTCTTTTAAAAAGAAAAATTAATTATTTATGACTGTAGCTTTTAACCAAACTGTGCATTTAAAGTAATCACTCTGGGTGATTTAAATAAAATCTTTTCTGCAAACAGTTCATGCTCATTAGAATGAGAAAACTGTTGATTTATCCAATTAAAAGGACATTATTGCCAGTTTGGACTCTCTCTTTTTTTTTTTTCTACTTCAAAATAGAGGGCAGCCATATCGCAACAGTTGGGACTTAATTAACTTGTCTCAAAAAGTGACCAGATTTTTTTTTAATTTAAAAATGATAGATCCCAAAAGCCTTTTTCACAAGCCAAGCCAGTATTTCAGAATACTGGAAAAAAGTTCTGCCCTTTACTCTGACAGACAGCGGGTAGGGAAATAGGTTTGCTCCCTGGCCAATGTGTGAGACGTCCTTGGCAGCCCAGCACGAGTCAAAGGGTTCTAATGGTAGCTCTCACATACTGTGATCTTTCAAACTTTGCCTCTGCTCCGTGCTGTAGGAGATTTCACCATTTCCTGTAGTTAAGGGCTTTCCCACCGAAGCATACCATGTCTGCAGGATGTTACTGTCTTTTACTTACTGGCTAGCTCCCTGGGTGTCTAGGTTACATGATACACTCTGGGAAGAGTGACACCTGTGACATTTTTCCAAAGCATGCACTCAGGGGTGTGCAGATAGCTAATGCCAAGTCCATATTGGGGTGAAGTGCTTGGAAGCCACAGCCCTGCTTCCATCCCAGAAGCAAGAACCGAAGCTGATCTGAGCAGCCTTGGCAACTTTGACACTAGCAGATAAGGGGGTCAGGAGGGATGCATCAGTAGAGACCAGTCATACCCCTGTCTGAAACTTGCTTTGTGAAAGCTGCTCTCTGCTGGGGTTTCCTAGACCTTTAAAATAAGGTGGTTGAACTGAATAACTGTCCTTCTTCATTAGCAAATCTCTTTTATTAAATGAAATCATAACAGCCATCATATGCAAAATAAAGAGCTGCTCTGATGAAACTGGGCCCCTGTTGCTCAGTCTCCATGGTTCACAGAGTTTGAGGTCCCCACCAAGCAAAAGTCATGAACCACTGGTATAGGTAATTGATAGCATGGTGTTTTATTGGGTCAGATCACTTTGGTTGTGCAGAAAGTCCAGCTCAGTGGGACTTGTGTGCTTAAGGAGAATCTATTGAAACATAAAGTTGAAGTGTCAAAGTATATATCCCTTCAGGCATGGCTGGATCTAGGTTCCCAGATGTTGTCTGGATCTGCTTCTTGCCACCACTTGGCACTGGTTTTCTCTATGTGGATTTATTCTCAGGTGAGAGTCTTCTCTCCTTGCCATTTCAAGACTGCCCCCTATGTCTCCAGCTTCATGTCCCACTAGTGGAGCCGTTTGCCTCAGAAGAAATCTCTTTCCTTATACTATTGTACTGGTATATATACCTTATGCTATTGGACTGGTATATCCAGCTGGTGCTGACTCTCACTGCTTCAGCTATAAGCTTAAATTACCTCTGCCTGAACCTTCACAGTGGTCAGCAGGATGGAGAGTTTGGCCACGGCTGGGTCACAAGTCACCCTTAGATTTAGAGGAGACTGGAGTCAGCCCCAGTGCAAGCAAAAGACCTGAGAGTAGGGGTAGGTTTGCCTCACAGGTGAATCAAGGTGCTCTTCCCAAAAGTAGGGATGGATTCTGTTCAGGCACAAAGCAGCTGTCTCTCCAGCTCCCTTCCATATCTCACAACCTAAAAGTCCAAACAAATCTTACTACTTTTCTTCTGTATCTGTGGAGATTTTGTTCAAGTCTGGTGCTAGAGGACTTGTCCCCCTCTGGAGAATAATTTAATGTTTGTATAAAGGGAAAATGACAGATGACATCGGGGGAGACAGAAGAGATGATAGAAAAGAGTAAATGCTGACCCATTTCAACTCTCCTGAATTCAGCCACCTTTCCAGGAAGGAAATGAGTCTATTACTTCTGTTCTGTTATCATAAAGGCTTGTTGGTTCACCTCCTGACATCTCCTGTGCGGCGCTGATTTGGGAGCCGGGACTGTAACAGGTTTTATTCCTGTACTTTCTATGCTCTTTGCAGCTGTTTGGCAAGAGTTCCTTAAGCTCATGTTTCAACGAACTTTTGTATAAATGCCCAGAATTCATGGCTGATTGAGCTACTTGAACTTTGCAAATGTAGACATTGGCGATATGTCTTTGGTAAAGATTTAATAGTGAGACAGTTTTGGCTGTATGAACCATACATACAAAACCCAACTTCAAGTATCTTCCTGATGAAGCAGAGTTTTGGGACTAGATCATAATCTTGGTATTGAAGGGTCAGAGCCTTTAAGGGCTCGGAGCTGGAACCCTACTGAATGAGTTGGTACCACACTCAGGTGCCCTTTGTTTAGGTCAGTATGGTACAATAACCTTGCAGAGAAAGCTAAGCTAGTACTTTAGCTCTGATGCTTGCCACCCACACTAACTTGTTCAAGTCACTCTCATGAAGTACAGTTTCCTCCTCTGTAAAACAGAAACCATGGTATCTACTTTCTATTACTGTTGCTGCTTAATGAACACCCCAAAACAGAGTAGTATGAAACAACCATTTCCAGACACTCACAAATGCTGTGGCAGGAATCTGGAGGGGAGAAATTAAGGATAGCTAACCTCCACTCTGAGAAGACTCAAAGGTCAGGGTGCATTGATTGCTGGGGACTAGAATCACCAAGAGGCGCATGTAAGGCAGTTAATACTGGCTGTTGGCTGGGACATCAGGTGAGTGGGCAGCAGTATACCTACACTTGTAACACCTACATTAACTTTTCATGTGGTTGCTTTGCATGGGTTAATTTAAGCTTCCTCACAGCATGGTGGCTGGGTCTCCAGAGCAAGCAGAAATGTATGACATGTTTGTGATATATGCCTGGAAGTCACATGGTGCCATTTCCCCCACACTGTCTAGATTGAGGCAATCACAAAGGTATTTCCAATTTTAAGGGGTGGGGCATAGATCCCTGTACTTTATAGGAGGAATGAGAACATTACATTGTAAATAGAGCATGACTTGGGAGATATTGTCATGGTTCACTCTGGAATACGCAGTCTTCCGTATGTGGTATATTATCCAGTTAATACCAGTTGCAACAGGGGTCGGGAACTTTTTTGGCTGAGAGAGCCATGAATGCCACATATTTTAAAATGTAATTCTGTGAGAGCCATACAATATGTTTAACACTAAATACATGTAAATGTGTGCATTTTATGTAAGACCAACACTTTTAAAGTACAATAAGTCTCTGAACACTTTTTAATAATGTTGATATGCTGTTGCTAACCAATGATGAATAAAGTACTTTTTACCATTAATGCGACTTTTGGTGCTGCATGGTTTTGCTGATGGATTTGTACTCTGGTTGGTACATGGTGAGGTTAAGCTTCATGCAGGCGTTGAGACTTCCATCCGTTAAACTTGATCGTAGATTGGTCTTAATGTTCTTTAGATGTGAGAAAGACTGCTCACATGCATATGTAGAGCCAAACATTGTCAGTACAGCAATACTCACATGCTGCAGTGTGTGGTATGTGACGGGAAGCACGTTCCAAGTTTTGACAATCAGCTGGTCCGCGGGTTGAAGTTTTTTCATTTCTTCCCACTTGTGTTTGCTCGCCAACTCTGCTTGCTGTCATGCAAGTCTTTCCAAATCTTCATTCAGTGACTTGAACTCATTCACCCACATGTCTGAGTTCTTCAGGTCAGCAGCTTGTAGCTCATAATTCTGACGGAGACACTGAGGATGTAACTCAGGTTGGCACTGTCCATTGCACACTCATGTGGATGGGTGATGAACTTAAAAAGATGAGTGTGCTCACGAAATTCTCCAAAGCGCACTTTGAATGACTGCAGGAGATTAGATGTGAAGCCCGCTAGCTGCTGGAGATCAAGATGTTTAGCAGGGTCACTTGCTGTGCATACATCTTTAAACTCTCCCAGCTTTTCAAAGTGTAGTAAAGGACCTGTTTGAATGTCAGTGATGAAGAGTTCCAGCTAGTTTTCAAATGCAAACACTGCTTGTTGAAGGGATAAGACTGTATTTCCAATGCCTTGCATTTTCACATTGAGCTGGTTTAGATGTTCAGTCATGTCCACGAGATAGTAGAACTTCAGGAGCCACTCAGTGTTAGCTAACTCATGATACTTGACTTTTTTTCATTTCAAGAAAAGTCCGGATTTCGCTCAGAAAAGCTGCAAAATGGCTGAGCACCTTCCCTCTTGACAACCAACGCACATTGCTGTACAGAAGCAGATCGGGATAATTTTCCCAACTTCATCCAGCAGTGTTTTAAACTGGCGATCATTTAAAGCTTGGGCAACAATAAAGTTGACCACCCGAATGACCAGTGACATCACCTCACCAAGCTGTTGGCCACACATCTGAGCACAAAGGGCCTCTTGATGTAAAAGGCAGTGAAAATTTAGGATGGGTCTCTTTTCATGTTCACGAAGAAATGCTACGAATCCTCTGTTTTCCCCCTTCATGCACGGAGCACCATCAGTACATACCGAAATAAGTTTATTCATCAGTATATTTTTTTCTTTAGTGAACTCAGTGAAAGACTTGAATAAATCCTCCCCTCTGGTTGTCTCTTTCATAGGCAAAACAGCAAGACTTTTCTCACATAGTGAATCACTGACAGCATACCTTGCAATCACGCTAAACTAGGATAAATGACTTACATCTATTTACTCATCCAAAGCAAGAGAAAAGAATGGTGCTGCATTTATGTCCTTCACTTGTGTTGCCTCAATTTGATTTGCCATTTTGATGGTAAAATCGTGAAAAGTTCTTGCCGACAGAGGCATGTCTTTTATTAGTTTGATTATGTTGTCCTTATCTGAAAAGTCATCAAAAAGTTCATTGGCAACATCAAACACGAATGTTTTGGCATACTCTCCCATCTGTGAATGGCTTTCCATTTCTCGCAATTGCTAAAGCACCAGCAAAGCTAGCCAAATTTCAGTCACCTTGTTGGGTCCAAACACAGAATTGCTGCTGACTAGCTTGCACTCTGCACAGTAGCTCTTGACATGCTTTCTTCCTGCTGTCCCCCACTGGATATTTCAATGAAAATGTAATATGGCATGTGTCGAAGTGCCGCTTTATATTTGACCGTTTCATTAATGCAATTTTATCATTGCATATTAGACACACTGCAGAACCTGCTCTCTCCACAAAGGCAAATTTCTCTGTCTATTCCTGCTGAAAAGTATGATTCTCCTCATCTTTTTTTCTTTTAGCCATCTTCTTCATCAAAAGGGTTTCTGCAATTAGCTAACTGACTACTTGATTAAAAGGAGGGAAGTTTACTTCCTGACCTCACAACGACCCGTGTACCTTACGCATTATCCAATAAAATTTAGTGTTGTCTCGGAGGACAGCTGTGATTGGCTCCAGCCTCCTGCAACCATGAACATGAGCGGTAGAAAATGAATGGATTGTAATACATGAGAATGTTTTATATTTTTAACGTTATTTTTTTTTTATTAAAGATTTGCCTGAGAGCCAGATGCAGCCATCTATAAAGCCACATCTGGCTTGTGAGCCATAGGTTTCCAACCCCTGAGTTACAAGAATAACTGTAATAATCCTGCATTCCTGTGATAAACACTGTTCATAATTTTTTTTCTTTTTATATATTGATTATTTCAGTTTGCTAACATTTTATTAACAATTTTTGCTTCTATGTTCACAATTGATTACAGTACATAGTTGGTTGTTTTTTTGTTTTATTTTTCCTTTTAATTTGGTCAAGTTTGATAACGCTGATCTAATAAAATGTGTTAACAAGTATTTTCATCTTTATCTTTAAAAAAGTCTATGTAATATTGCTGTATTTATCCTTTAATGTTGTTAGAATTCACTAATGAAACCATTTAGGTCTGGAGCTTTCGTGCGGGGGAAGATTTTAATTTCAAATTATTATTTTTTTTTGTAGATGTCTGGCATTTTAGAGTTTATGTTTCTTATATCAATTTTTTCTCATTTGTGTTTTAAGAAATTTGTCCATTTTATCTAAGTTGTTGAATTTATCAACATAAAGGTGTTCATAATGTTTTCTTATCCCTTTAATGTATTTAGGATATATGATGATACTCCCTCTTTCATTGCTGATGTTGGAAATATGTTTTCAGTCTAGCTATATGTTTTCCAGGAATTTTTATTTTAATATTTTCATAGAACCAGCCTTTAATTTCACCAGTTTTACTTTTCTATTTGCTTATTTTCTGTTGCATTGATTTTGCTCTTATTTTTTAGTTTAGTTTTGGTTTGTTTTCCTCTAATTCTATTTATTTTATTTAATCATTTTTTTTCTAGCTTCTAAAGGTGAAGATTTTACAATTGACATTAAACCTTTCTCTTTTTCCATTATAAGCATTTAAAGGTATATGTTTCTTCCTAAGAACTATTTTAGTCACATCTCACAAGTTTTGATACGTTGTGTTTTCATTTTCATTTGTTTCAAAATATTTTCTAGTGTCAGGTATGATTTGTGCATTTTGTGAAGTGAGTTATTTAGAAGTATGTTATTTTCCAAATACCTTCAGATTTTACTAGTTATATTGTTGTTACTGATTTCTAATTTGATTGTCTTGTGTTCAGAGATTATATCCTGGGATTTCAGTAATTTTGTTTCTTGACACTTGTTTTATTGCCCATCATATGGACTTTCTGGGTGAATATTTCATAGGTACTGGAAAAGAATGTGTATTCTGTAGCTATTGTGCATATTGTTTTAGAACTACCAATTGGTTAATAGTGTTATTAAATTTTTATATATATTTACTGATTTTTTGGTCTAATTTTCTTAATTACAGAGAAAGGACTGCTGATTCACCAATGAAAATTCTAAAGTGATATATATTTTGATTCTGCCAATTTTTGTGTCACATATTTTGAAACTCTTATTATTAGTGGCATACATTATATCTACTTGATAAATAGGCTATTTTATTATTATGAAATATTTTTGTTTTATTTCATAATATTTCTTGTCCTAAAGTCTATTATGTTTAATATTAATATAGCAACACAAAACTTATTATGATTATTGTTTTGTAGTATATATTTTTTATTTTTTTACCTTTATCCTACATAGCATTTTCATTTAAAACATGCTTTTGTAGGCCTGACCTGTGGTGGCGCAGTGGATAAAGCGTCGACCTGGGAACACTGAGGTCCCCAGTTCAAATCTCTGCACTGGTCTGGTCAAGGCACATATGGGAGTTGATGCTTCCATCTCCTCCCCCCTTTCTCTCTTTCTCTCTCTCTCTCACTCTGTGTCTCCACTCTAAAATGAATAAAATAAAAAGAAAATTTTAAAACATGCTTTTGTAGACAATATATAGTTGGATCTTTTTCTCTTTTTATCCTGCTTGATAATTTGTACTTTTTCATTGGTGTATTTAATTCATTTACATTTAATTACTTTTATTGTTTGGTTTTAAGTCTACTTTATTGTTATCAATATCTAATCTATTTATATTTTCTTATTTGATTATTGTATTGTCATAAGTAAATATATATTTATACATACATAGAATATGTACAGACATATTATTTTATTTTTTTTCTTTTATCATTCTTTTATATTGAATGTTCTGTATTCCATTTTATATTCACTATTGGCCTATTAGTTATACTTGTTAGTTGTGACTTTTGAGTGATTGCTCTAGTATAACAATTTGTAACTTCAGCTTCTCACAGTCTATCTTCTTTATAATGAAAGCAACTCACAATAGTGTATGCCATGCCCCCCTTTTCCCTCTGTGCTATTATTATATTTTTACTCCTACATATACAGGCAGTGCCCAGGTTATGGATGAGATAGTTTCTGTAGGTTTAAAAATGTCTAAGTATTTATATGCACAGAAAGGTAAAAATAAATACTATGTTAAGACAAACATCTAAGTTGTATTTAAAGGTAAATGTACCTGTTCCAACTTACATACATATTCAACTTAAGAACAAACCTATAGAACCTATCTCATTCATAACCCAGAGACTGCCTGTATTATAAATCCAACATAATATACTGTTTTCATTTTGCTTAAAAAGGTTAATTAAAAAGTGAAAAACATTCTTATATTTATCCACATTTTCTCCCATTTATGGTGCTATTTATTGTTTTGTATATATTCAAGTTTTCATCTGAACCATTTTCCTTTGGCCTAAAGAACTTCCTTTAATCTTTTCTGAAGTGCAATTCTACTAACAGTTAATTTTCTCAGAATTTTTTTTTATCTGAAAACATTTTATTTCATCTTTCCACTGGGTATAGAATTCTATGTTTATAGTTTTTTCTATTTTAAAACAATTATTCTATTAACTTCTGTCTATCATTGTTTGTGATGAGCAATGATAATTACCTTTCATCCCCTATATAAATCTGCTTTATTTTACTGATTGCTTTTAAGATTTTGTTATTTTGGTTGGTTTTCAGCAATTTTAATATAATGTGTCTAGGTATTGTTTTTTTGTGTGTGTGTTTATCTTGCTTGAGGTTCATTAAGCTTATTGCATTGGTGTGTTTATAAATTTTATCAAATTTGAGCTATATAGCCATTATTTCTTCAGTTATTTTTCTGTACTTCCCCCACCACACATAGTCTTGGAATTTCAATTGCACATGTGTTTACCTGCTTGATATTTTCCTACTGGTTACTGAAGTTCTTCAAACTTTTTTCTCTCTATGTTACAGTTTTAATTTTATTGCTGTCTTCAAGTTCACTGATCTTTTCCTCTGAAATGTCTAAATTGCTGTTAAGCCTATGAAGTGATATTTTTATTTTAAATATGGTTTTCAGCTCTAAAAGTCCTATTCGGTTTTGGTTTTTACTGGTTTTGGGCATTTGAACACTAGTTCAGTTTTCCTTTATTATTGATTAGATAGCTGATTTATAGTTCAGACTTTCCAATTACATTATTCTTGGGTATACTTCTACTGACTAATAGTTTTTCCTTTTATGAGTCACATTTTTCTGTTTCTATAGCTAGTAATTTTAATTAGATGTTGGACAGAATGACATCATGATAATGAGCATTATGTTGTTGAGTATCTGAGTTTTGTTATCTTCCTTTAAAAAGTGTTCAGGTCTGCTCTCCCAGTCAATTGATTTACTTATGTGTCAGATTGACCCATTTTATACTTGTTTTTAAGCTTTGTTTGGAAGGTAAGATGTATCTTTTATGCTAGGTCTAGTTTAGTTCTAATCCTCGGCATGACCTTTGTGTGGTTTCTATTGAATGTCTCAGGTTTTTTGTAGTTTTTTTTACAGGGACAGAGAGAGAGAGTCAGAGAGAGTGATAGATAGGGACAGACAGGAACGAAGAGAGATGAGAGGATCAATCATTAGTTTTTCGTTGCCATTGCGACACCTTAATTGTTCATTGATTGCTTTCTCATATGTGCCTTGACCATGGACCTTCAGCAGACCAAGCAACCCCTTGCAGGAGCCAGTGACCTTGGGTCCAAGCTAGCGAGCTTTTGCTCAAGCCAGATGGACCCGCACTCAAGCTGGTGACTTTGGGGTCTCAAACCTGGGTCTTCCACATGCCAGTCTGACACTATCCATTGCGCCACCACCTGGTCAGGCAAATGTCTCAGGTTTTTTATTTTTATTTTTTATTTTATTTTATTATTATTATTATTATTATTTTTACAGGGACAGAGAGAGAGTCAGAGAGAGGGATAGATAGGGACAGACAGACAGGAACGAAGAGAGGTGAGGAGCATCAATCATTAATTTTTTGTTGCCTTTGCAGCACTTAGTTGTTCATTGATTGCTTTCTCACATGTGCCTTGACCATGGGCCTTCAGCAGACTGAGCAACCCCTTGCTGGAGCCAGCGACCTTGGGTCCAAGCTAGCAAGATTTTGCTCAAGCCGGATGGACCCGCACTCAAGCTGGTGACTTTGGGGTCTCAAACCTGGGTCTTCCGCATCCCAGTTCGACACTCTATCCACTGCACCACCGCCTGTTCAGGCTGTCTCAGGTTTTTAACAAGGTATTCTATACTGACTGGTCGGAACTTGTAAATTCCCTGCTATGTTGAAGCACAGTAGATATTTTTAGCTTATAGATTTATTATAGTTTCCCTTTCCTCCTTGCTATAACTATGCTCTGCCCAGCCTCATGGAGTCTCACCTTATACATACAGTGTGTCCATAAAGTCATGATGCACTTTTGACCGGTCACAGGAAAGCAACAAAAGATGATAGAAATGTGAAATCTGGACCAAATAAAAGGAAAACTCTCCCAGTTTCATACCTACTCAGTGCAGTTTGATGTGGGCTCCATTTGTTGCCCTACACACATCCAAATGATAGTGAAGTTCTTGCCACACACGGGTAAGGGCGTCTGGTGTAACAGAGTGAATAATGTCTCTGTTTCTCTGTTTTAAGTGATTAATGTCATTGATACGTTCAGTGTACACATGTTGCTTCATATAACCTTAAAAGTAAAAGTCAAAGGGTGTCAGATTCAGGGATCGTGGTGGCCATGGCTTGACAGAACCCCTGCCTATCCACTGCTGGGGAAATGTTCTATCCAGAAACTCACGAACAATGGTGGCATAGTGTGGAGGAGCATTGTCCTGTTGAAAGATGACACCTTCTGGAAATTGTGGCACTGTTGACAATTCCAACATGTCAAGATAGGTGTTTGCCGTCACAGACTGCTCCGCGAAAAAAAAATGGGCCTATCAGCTTATCTTGCATCAGGCCACACCACACGTTCACTTTAGGGGTGTTACGTTCATACTCAACATAGGCATGAGGATGTTCAGCAGCCCATATTTGGACGTTATGGCGATGAACATGTCCACAGATATGAAAGGTCGCCTCATCGCTAAACACAATCTTCTGCAAAAATCTTGCATCATTGTCGATCTCATGAAGCATATCTGTAGCAAACGTGCATCGTCATCGTGTGGGTCTATCCACCGGTTTGAGAGCGTGCAACAGCTGCAATTTCTACCCTGTAAAACAGAGACATTTCTTTAACACCTTATTAACTGTAGTCTTGCTTAGGTGTAATTGTCGAGCACATGCACGCACAGATTTTTAGGGCTCCGTAGGTAGCTATCCCATATAGCCTCTACAGACTCATCACTGACTGATGGCCTACCAGAACGGGGTTTCTCCACCAAACTGCCGGTTTCCTTCAACTGCTTATTCCACCGAGTAATGTTATTCCTATGTGGTGGCGCTTCATTATAAATGTGCCAATATTCATGTTGCACTTTGGTCACAGATTCGAATTTAGCAAGCCACAGAACACACTGAACTTTCCTCTGTACAGTCCACATCTCGACTGGCATGGCCGTGGGCTGCTCCGCTGTATACCTGGTGTTATGTCATCATCTGCGCATGCGCACATGCTGTCACATCATCCTACAGAAACTGGGAGGGTTTTCCTTTTATTTGGTCCAGAATTCACATTTCTATCATCTTTTGTTGCTTTCCTGTGACCGGTCAAAAGTGCACCATGACTTTACGGACACACTGTTTATTCATTTTAGTATTAACTTAAAGAGTCAAGAGGACTTCTCTGAAGAGTTCTGGAGCTCTTTACCTGGGTAGCTTTCTCTCTCTCTGGTGTTCCATCTTTTAAATTACAGCTACCTCAGCCTTCAACTCTATTCATTCCTCCTCAGTTCAGTACAACTACCAGGCTCTGCTCGAACTCACCTTCTTTGCTCTAGGGTCTTATAAGAAACTTCAGAGAGAGTATTGGGATGATCATGAGTCTCATCTCACTTTTTTGCCTTATCTCTGGTAATTGTTGATCAACATCAAAGGACTTTTTTAAAAAATTTTGTCCAGTTATCTAGTTGTTTATGTCTGGAAGGCTAATCCAATACTAGTTATTCCATTATGGCCACAGTAGAAATTTTAAAATATAAGATAATGATGATGATGATGAGTAGTTTATTTTATCTTCAAGATTGTTTAGTTAAATTGTTCCATTTGTTTGTTTATATTCAACATTGACAAATATATTGGGTTTGAATTAATTTTACCAGAGAATAATGCTTATCTTAAAAAAATCTTTTAAAGGCATTGACAATTTATTGGATAGGACATTAAAATAATTTTTATTTAAATGTGATACTATACTAAATCAATTTAATTGTGAGATAGCCTTCTTTTTATTATGCTCTTTTAAAAATCTTTTTAACTGTGATACCTTACCTAACTTATGGATTCATTATAAGTGGCAGCATTTTGTAGCTCAGGTATTGTCATTTGGATTCAACTAGTTCTGAAGTGAGAACTTCAGAAGCATGTTAGCCTCTTTGAGATTTGGACCCAAGTGTCACTGTTTAAGATCTGACTTTCTTAACTAAGAGAAAAAAGCTACTCTGTTTTATGATTTAATTGTAAGTTAATCAAGACCATAAGAAAAATTCCAATGCAAATACACATGGACTTCAAAATTATAGAAACATGTGTTTGGCAAAGTGTACTTTAGGGATTGCCAAATCCCGTATTTGGAGGTTGGGGTGCAAAATGTAGTTTGAGAGATCAGCAGTCCCAGCATATTAATAGACCTCCTCTTTTCTAGACATGACCAAAATAAGTCTGAGGTAGTATGGAAATCAGTGTGTCAGCAGGCTCGAGGAGAAGACAAAGTCCTCTCCCACTCTGCTGGCAAGCAGACAGCTTTATTTTTACTTTGTAGTCCCTTCATTACCCATCAATAGATTATTCTAAATTTTTAGAGAAAGACCAATTGGATTATTTGACTTGTTTATCCTGTTGGGTCAAAAAACAAGTCAGCGTTCATTTTTTTATCTTTATACAATAGATATACAATGATTGTATCTGACCCCTAGGTTAGTCATAAGAACTTCTCCGGAGGATGCATTCAGACCCCATAGCTCCTGGCCTGGCTTACTCTAAGCACTCAGCTTGTGAAAGCTCTCATTGTTAGTAAATAGGATTCAGTCTTGACTTGAGCAGTTCTTAGATGCAAAAAGAGAAGTAATATTCAACACATGGCTTTGGCAGTTTTTTTCTCCATTCAGGTGAACATAAGATGTGTTTGCTGAAGGACCAAGGTGAAAACAATATGTCAGAGAATGAAATGTTTATATATTTTTTATAGAAAAGAACTTCTCTAAGACTAGAATCACAGACTTTTCACAGATTAGAATCACAAAGCTGGAAGTTTCCTGAAGGATTTCCTAATGGAGAACATCAACAGAGAATCGTTTGTCACTCACAGCTCACACCTTTACCTTTGACTATGAGTTTTTTAGTCCTGTTAGATACAGGCTTAATGAATAAAAGAACTACATAGCCTTCTGCTTTTTCTTAATAGGTTATTAAGTTTATCATAAGAGATAGAAAATGGAAGGAGCACATTGGCTCTTTGAGTTATAGAAACAGAGATCAAGTAGAGATAGAGACAAAACACACTGAAATGTATAACTTACCAAATTGGCCACTAAAAAATAGCTCTGACTTTGTGGTCTACTCTTTGTGAGTGTGTAGAGTGTGTTTTACCTTCATATCAGGCTCCTTCAGTTTTTTTCATGTTATGTATTGTCTATATACTCTTTTCATTGCAGACATGGAGGGTGACCAGAAATGCATTCATTCTGTAATTAATAGAGAATGTGTGTTGAGGGGAGGGTCTTTCTGGTTATCTTTCTTAGGGACCCAGTATTTCTAGTTAAGTTGCTACCCAGATTTCTTTGTGGCTCAATAGTTTGGCAGATCTGAAAATTCTCTCTTGAAGACATCTGTTGAGTGAAATAATGGTTTGATTGCAGACATTTGAGTTTTCATTATAGTTTTCCTATGAGGTTTTTTTTTTATTGAAGTAAAGTTGACATATAATATTAGTTTCAAGTGTATAATACAGTGATTTGACATTTATATTCCCTACCATGTGATCACAATGAGTCTAGTAGCCATCTGTCACCATACGAAGTTATTACGATAATATTGACTATTTTCCCTATGTTGTGCATTACATACCTTTGACTTATTTTTCTTAAACTGAGGGTTTGTATCTCTCATTTCCCTTCACCTTTTTCACCCATCCCTTCCACTCCTCTATCTTCTGGCAACCATCACTTTGTTCTCTGTATCTATGCATCTGTTTCTGTTTGTTTTATTTAGGTTTCACATATAAGTGAAATCATATGATATTTGTCTTTCTCTGTCTGACTTATTTCACTTAGCACAATACCCTCTTGGCTCATCTATGTTGTTGCATATGGCAAGATTTCATTTTATTTTATGGCTGAGTAATATTTTTAGTGTGTGTTCAATTGTGTTTATATCCATTCATCTGTTGTTTTATTGATCATTGTGTTTTTCCATTTTCATTTGTCTTAAGATATTTTTAAATTTTCTCCTTGATTTCATAGTTAGCCTATTGATTGTTTAGTACCATATTGTTAAGCATCTACATGTTTGTGTTATTTCCAGTTTTCTTCTTGTAATTAATTTCTAGTATCATGCCATTGTGATTGGAAAAGATGCATGATATGGTTTCAATCTTCTTAAGTTTTTTGAGATTTGTTTTGTGGCCTAAAATGTGGTCTATCCTGGGGAATATTCTTTGTACACTTAATAAGAGTGTGTATTCTGTTGTTCTGGTTGGAATGTTCTACAAATATCTATTATTTTCATCTGACCTAATGTGTCATTTAGGGACAATGTTTTCTTATTGACTTTCTATCTGGATGATTTATCCATGAATGTAAGTGAGGTGCTAAAGTGCCTACTATTATTATTTGTACTATAAATCTCTCCCTTTATGTCTGTTAATATTTGCTTTATATATTTAGGTGCTCCTATGTTGGATGTGTAGATGTTTACTAGTGTAATATCCTCTTGTTAAATGTATCTTTTTATCATTATGTAATGCCCTACTTTGTCTCTTATTATAGTCTTTGTTTTAGTCTATTTTGTCTGATTTAAATATTTCTGCACCATTTTTCTTTTTGTTTCCGTTTATATGAAGTATCTTTTTCTATCCCTTCCCTTTCAATCTGTGTGTCTTTCAATTCAAAGGAGTTTCTTTTAGAAAGCATATGCATAAGTCCTATTTTTTTTATGCATTAGTCTACCCTATGTCTTTTGGTTGGAATATTGAGTCAATTTACATTTAATGTAGTTATTGATGGATATATACTTTTGACATTTTATTCATTGTTTCCTAGTGGTTGTTGTAGGTATTCTCTGGTCTTTTATTCTCTTGGTCATCTCTGTTCCTTTCTTTTTCTCTTGTTCTGTTCTCTTGTACATTGATGATTCTTTAGTAATATCCCTGGGTTTCTTTTTCTTTATTTTTTTGTATATCTATTATAGGTTTTTGGTTTGGAGTTACCATGAGAATCATATATATTACAACCTATGTTATAGCAGTCTATTTTTAAATTGATAGTTTCTTACTTTAGAATGCATTCCAAAATCACTACATTTTATTATCCAACCCAACCTGTATTAATGTTTTTAACATTATATTTTATATCCTGTGTGTGCATAATCTTTAATTTCTTATTGTGGTTATACATGATACTGCTATTTTTCTCTTTTAGCTTCCATATGAGGTTTTTAATTGATTGAGCCACTATTTTAAATAAAAGTTTGTCTTTACCAATGGGATTGTTTATATCCCTGTATTTTATTATTTTTAGTTTTGGCCTTTACTTTTCTGCTTAAAGTAGTCCTTTAAAATTTTTTTTACACTGGTTTAGTGATAATGAATTCTTTTTAGCTTTTGCTTCTATGAAAAAATTCATTATCCTTCCTCAATTCTGAATGATAACCCTGCTGGTTAAAGTATTCTTGGTTATAGGCTTTATCTATTCATCCCTTTGGATATGTTGTGTGATTCTCTTCTGGCCTGCAAAGTTTCTGCTGAAAAATCACCTGATGGTCTTAATGGGGGTTTCATTGTTTTAAACTAGTGGGGTTTTTTTTGTTTGTTTCTTTGTTTGTTTGCTGCTTTTATAATTCTCCTTTTGTCTTTAATTTTTGACATTTTAATGATGATGTGTATTGGTGTGAGCCTCTTTGGATTTTTCTCCTTTTGGTCTCTCTGTTCTTCTCAGATTTGGATGGCTGTTGTCTTCACCAGGTTAGGGAATGTTTCAGCCATTCTTTTTCAAATAAGTCTTCTGTCCCTTTCTCTCTCTCTTCTCCATCTGTTAATTTTGGTACACTTGATGTTATTGCAGAAGTCTTTTAGACTACTCTCATTTGTTCTTACTCTTTCTTTCTTTTTTCTACTCTGATTGGGTGATTTCTACTACATTGTCTTCCAGATTATTGAGCTATTCTTCTGCATCATCTCATCAGCTAGTGACTTTCTGTAATGCATTTTTTTTTTCATTTTAGTTATCATATTCTTCAGTTCTGATTGGTTCTTTTTTATTTTCTGTCTCGTTGTTGAATTGTTCACTGAATTCATCTATTTTTTTTTCTGAATTCATTGAGTATTTCTATAACCATTGCCTAGAACACTTTATCTGATAGATTACTTATCTCCATTTTGTTTAATTCTTTCTCTGGGGATTTTTCCTGAATTTTTGTTTGGAACATATTTCTGTTCTCTTATTTTGGTTTGTTTCTCTGTATTAGGTAGAACTACTATGTCTCCCAGTCATGAAAACATGGCCTTTGGTAGGAGGCATCTTTGGGTTCCAGTGGCACGATCTGCTCTGCTCACTAGAGCCCGGTGCCCCAAGCATGTCTCCTTAGTGGATTTTTTGTGTCCAACTGTTGTAGTAAAACTGCAATCAATGTTGACATTCCATGAGTGGGGTTGGTTCACTGGTTGACTGGCTGTGTGGGCAGGGCATACTACTTTAAGTGATCTGGTGTGTGGGTGATGGGCCCACAGAGTGGGATTTGATTGGAGGATCTCTGGTGCCATTGAGGTCCACTGTCAGGTGTGTCATTTGTGGAACTTCTTAGGAGGTCTCTGGTACAGACCAAAACTGGTTTCTAGGTGAATCAGATATGGAACCTCTTGGGGGGCTCCATTATGGGCCAATGCCTACTGCCACTCGTTTCAAGCTTGGGGCAGCTTTGGAAAGGCTACATTCTGGATACAGGAAGCCTGCTCCTTGTGCTAGACTTGGGGCCACATATTAGAATAGTTTTAGCCAAAGCTGACTGCTGTTTATACTGGGCTTGGACCTGCTCAGGAAAGGCTGCAGTGTGAGTTGAGACTGTCTGATGCTTGTGCTGAGCTCAGTTCCACAGAAAGCCTGTGATAGGATCCAAGGTTGGCTGCTATGTGTGGTGGGTCTGGAGCCACTTGGAAGAGGCTCTGGCCAGTGAAAGTGGGTTGAGTGTGACAGAATCTCAGAGAAATGGCAAGGCAAGATGAATGGGGTTAGCTATATTAATTCAGAGGGACAGATTTGGTGTCGGCTCATGCTGGGCCAGCCAAGTAGAAGGAGAGAAAAACAAAAGAAACAATGATGCCTGCCAGTGCTTCTGTCCACAAAGAGTCTACACTGATCCCTGCCCCTCCTCTGAGGGCTTTTTATGCCTTTTGTGGGGAGGCGAAAACCTATTCATCTATTTTGGAAGATTTCAAGATTTTGGCTCACCCTCTCCCTGGTAAAGTCTTTCTTGGAGGGCCATTCTACTCATTGCTGATTTCTTGAGTCCCTGACAATGCCATCTGTCCCCTCTGCTTTTAGACGTTAAGACCATTGTCTTTCACAGGTGGCTGCAGAACCAGGTTGTGAGAATCTGAAAGAAGTTATTAGTACCTTCCTCTGCTGTACCCCTGATGGTACATTTCTTTCTACTTTCCATTCCTCCCCCAACCTTCTCAGTGAAATATGTCCCCAAGTTGGCTTCAAGTTCATCATCTCAGAGGAATTACATGACATGCATAAATTATGAAACATTTTTGCAGATTAAGTTTTAATTAAAACCAGAAGCTTAGAGCATCCAACTGGAAGTAGTCACAATGTTGAAAAGTGACACTGGTAGGGTGGGAGTTCAGGAGAAGGTCTGAGTGGCTTTGCATCCTGTTCAGATTTGTCCAAAATGAATCTTACAGAAAAGAATTTCCTTCCCTATCAGATTCTTCTTAATCTAAACCGATCCCTGGACTGCCATGTGGACCAATGTAGTTTCCAAACAGGAAATATAAACACATCATGGTGGTGGTTTTATCTGGACTTTGCCAAATTTTCTGTGATTCTACCAGCATGTATTCTCATAGGAACAAGCAGGACCATGGGCTTCCTCTCATTGCCAGAACTCCAGATAATTTTTCAGCAAGATGACCACCCAAAATAAGACTGGAGAATGACAAATTTAATTGGAAACTTATTTTTCCAATATAATGCAGAGTTCAAGCCTGATGAGAAATAACTTTTTATTGTGAGAACTTTCAGAACATTATATTGAGCACAATGTCTGGGTTTTTTCCCCAGCTGATAGTCCTTAGCTATATGTAATGTGAGAATTGTTCTGGTCTGCCCATTAATAATCCACATTTTCCAGCATCCCCCAAAATGTCTGCCATCAAGTGAATAATTTATGCAGGCTTGCCTTTCATCGAGGCATGGCTCTATTGCTGCAACAAGAACAGCAGATTTCTTCATCTGAGGTTAAGTCTGAAAAATCTGACCTTTCATTATCAATCCACTTATTTTCTACTAAATAACATGAGGTTACCAGTCTGCACTGGGCCCTGCAGTAGAACTAGCCCTCTTTCCATTCAGGACTTTTGAATTTGAGTATTCTTTGTCTTTGAGTAATTAGGATCATGGAAAAGACTCACCTGTATCATCTATTATTTTCTAATTACTGGAAAAAGAATTAAGATAATAATAGACAACGTTGACTTAGTAGTGGTGAGATGAATATTAGAAAGAGAATCCTGATCAGAGTGTAAATTAAAGCAACCCTTTTTTTAATGCATTTGAACTAAATATACAGTGCCCTTTAACTAATGATTCAATTTCTTGAAAAGTTGAGAATATCTATACAACAGTTTTACTCTAAGAAGTTTACCCCAAGGGTGTTGACACTACGGAGGTGTTTACTGCGGTGTCATTCATATTACTAACAGGGTGAATGCAGCTCAGAGAGCTAGTCAGTAATCTAATACGTAATTTATTATATACTTAAATACCTGAATACCGTGCGGTTATTTAACATGATGTTACTCAAGATCAGGGGTCCCCAAACGTTTTACACAGGGGGACAGTTCACTGTCCCTCAGACTGTTGGAGGGCCAGACTATAAAAAAAAACTATGAAAAAATCCCTATGCATACTGCACATATCTTATTTTAAAGTAATAAAACAAAACGGGAACAAATACAATATTTAAAATAAAGAACAAGTACATTTCAATCAACAAACTGACCAGTATTTCAATGGGAACTATGGGTGCGGATGCCTCCTATGCTCCTCTCACTGACCACCAATGAAAGAGGTCCCTTCTGGAAGTGCGGCGGGGGCCAGATAAATGGCCTCAGGGGACCACATGCAGCCCGTGGGCGGTAGTTTGGGGACCCCTGCTCAAGATCTATAATGGATATTAGCATCTAGATGCTTTAAATGTCTTCTTTTGCCTGTCTTTTATATCTGATTTTCTACAACAACATGCATTGCTTGTGAGATATTTTTAAAGTACCACTTTAAAAAGCCTGTGTATTACAAAGAAGAGTCTTTCTGTATATATATATATATACATACATATGCTTTTAAACATACTGTTGGAAAAATAAGTTTCACCTATACTCCAAGCTAGATGTTGAGAAAGCATTAATAAATTGTTATGGCAGCAATTTTCAAAACCTTTTTCATTTCATGGCACCCTTAAACTAATTACTAAAATTCTGTAGCACTCCAAAAAATGTATTACTTTTTTTTCCGATCTGACAAAAGAAATAGGTATAATTTTGACTCATTCACACCAGAAGGGCTATTGTATTGGCTGTTGTCACTTTTTTTTTACTTTGACATTCTAAGGGAAAAGAAGTCAGTGCCCCTAAATAAATAGTCAGGTACTGCATGTTTTAAAAATTCTTGCAGCATACTGGTTGAAAGTTGTGGGCTATAGTCAAGAAAGATAACATCTAAGTTGCTAAAAAGCAAGACAATTTGAAATACATAGATCCCATTCTCTTCATGAATATTTTTTAATGAGTTTTGAAGGACTTACAGGATATGAAGCAAAACTTTGAATGAGAAAAGAAACTTTGAATGAAGACTTTTGTGTTAGTTTCAAGTGGAAAGTCAATTGTATCTATTTTCTTTTTTTTTGTTTTCAGGGACAGAGAGAGTCAGAGAGAGGGATAGATAGGGACAGACAGACAGGAACGGAGAGAGGTGAGAAGCATCAATCATCAGTTTTTAGTTGCGACACCTTACTTGTTCATTGATTGCTATCTCGTGTGTGCCTTGACCACAGGCCTTCAGCAGACTGAGTAACCCCTTGCTCGAGCCAGCAACCTTGGGTCCAAGCTGATGAGCTTTTGCTCAAGCCAAATGGACTCACACTCAAGCTGGTTACCTCGGGGTCTCGAACCTGGGTCCTCCACGTCCCAGTTCGATGCTCTATCCACTGCGCCACCTCCTGGTCAGACTTTTCTTTTCTTGTCCTTGTTTTTGTTTTCCTCTTGCACTTGGCAAGGTTATCTATCTTTGCCACTGCTTCTGTTTCTTCCTCTGTTGTTCAGTATCACATGACCAGGGATTAATGGCAGCCACGAGACTTTGGCAGTGACCTCATTAGGGATTGTAGAGTGAGCAACAGCAAACCTGCATTTAAGAAGAATGAGAGGGATACAGAGTAAAGAAAGTAGACTGACAGTTATGTAAGGACCAAGGGAGAAGGAGATTCTAAGGGAAAGAGAGTGAGAGACACTCTTTGTCTCCTGACTTACCTCCATGCTATCATAAAGGCCAAAATAGCTTCCAGACTTTTGAGAAATGATGCCCTGTGTATGTATGTATTTAAGGACATTTCATGTATTGCATTAGAAATCCTTTCAAAATGACTCAGGAGGAAATAACTCCTGAGTCATTTTGAAGCTGAGCAAACAGTATGAAAATATTTTGATGAATCCCTTGATTCATACAGATAAAATTTAGTCGTGAGCAGCTGTGGCACCTAGAGAGTAGTCAGGTGCAAGTACCTACAGAAACAGTGAAAAAGTCAGTTTACTCAGAATATCCCGTGGCTCATACTAAGCTGGAAGTGACCATAAGTTAAGTCCCATGTAGGGACAAGGGGCACAAATGACATCATTGGCATTGAGGTCTAGCCATCTCACTGCCTTTCCTTCTTCCATGGTGTTGGCCCCACTCTTAGACCCCTTTTATTGATTTGTCTCCAACAGTGCAGAGTAGAGTTGAGAGAGGAAAGGGAAGGGGAGAAAAATGGGGAGAAGGATACAAGTTTTGGCTTCTTCTATAGAAGTCCTTAGTGGGTTAGGTTAAGTCACATGCCCACTCTGAGCTGATTGTTATGGCCAGGGAAGAGAGATGAGTTGTTTGGCTTAGATCGGGGCAGTCTCCACATTATGAGGCTTGGAACAGAGCCTTACTTAGAGCCTGGGGACTACTGTGAAAGAGAGGGTTTGGTGATGAGTGCTGAGAGACACATGTCTACTATGAGAGTCACACACTGCCTAATGCAGCTTATTCAGTCCTTGTCACTGATTCATATAAGCCACTCTGAAGAAGTGGACGGATGTGGGAAGTGGTGGGCCATGAAATATATAGTTGGTTGTTAGTAAAACTTTCACGCACTGAAAACTCTAGAGGTTACAAGGCCAGGGGGTAAAAACAGCAAACATATTTGCCAGTGGCGTTAGTAGATTCTCAACATGTATTTATCTCATTGAATCCTCATGTTAACCCCATGAAATAGTGTTATTGCTACTATTTTACAAAGGAGAAATTCAGAGCTCAGAGATATATTGTTGCCCAAGTCCTCACAGCTAGGAAGTGGTAGACATAGGATTGAAACCTGGCCTCCTGAGCTCCAAGGCCCTCCTCCTTTCTTCATTTCTTCATTATTGCTTTCTTTTCTTCTTTCCTTTCTTCCCTTTCTTGTCTTCTTTTCTTTCTACCTCCTTTTTTTCTTTTCTTTTTTCTTTATTTTCTTTATTTTTAGTTTCTTTTCTTTCTTTCTCCCTAACTTCTTCCTTTACCCATCTTTCTTTTTCTTTCCTTTCTTTTCGCTCTGTCCTCTTCCCTTTTCTCCACCCCTTCAACAAATATGTGCTAAATTTTTACCAAGGGCCAGATACCGGAGGTGGGTTTAACGGCTGAAGCACTGGGCGCACGCTCTGGGCCTCGACTTCTGAAGGGCCCCTCAAAACCATAACTTGACACTTTTCTAATAACACTAAGTTTGGTTTCATATGTGCAATTTTAACATTAATAGTACATAATATTTTTATTTATTTAAAAATATGGCTAATATGTATTTTTATTTTCCTCGTCTTTCTCTCTGTTTTTAAGGGGCCCAATATTTTCTTCTGTGCCTGGGGCCTCAACCAACCTTAATCTGCCTCTTCCAGGCACAGTATGTGTTTAGTCCCTAGTGATAAAACAATGAATAAGACAAATATGGCCCCTGGAAGGATCTTAAGTTCTTAGGTGGAGAGGTAACAAATAATTAAACAAGAAGATTACAGAATACAATAAATGCTAAGACAGGAGTAAATAAGACCATGTCATAGAATGACAGGGTTCAAATAGAGGGGTCAGAAGAAAGGCCATCAGAGATAAAATCTGACAGATGGAAAGGAATCAGTGAGGTGGGGGTCAAGGGGGATTCCAAGGAATTGACATGGTCAGGGGACAGAGCATCAGCCAGTTAGAGAAAACCACACAAAGGCCTTGAGGCAAGCAAGCGAGGCTTGGCCAACAGGGCTGGCAAAGTACCAGGCTCATACTGCTAGATCATTCTGGATGAAGTAAAGAGAAAGGACATATAGTACATACTATTTTTTATTTATTTAAAAATATGGTTAACATGTATTTTTATTTTCCCTGTCTCTCTTTTTTAAGGGGCCCAATGAAAATGAAAGCGAGGAGACAGATGGGCAGCCACGGTGGCTTTCCGTGGGGTGGCGGGAGTGGACGGATGTGGGACAGAATCTGCACCGCCAAATCTCAGCTCCTCAGGGACCTTCCCCTCCTTGGCGTAGTTGTTGGAGTTGGAGCCAATTAACAGAACTTTCTCTGCTATATCGAGGAGTAGGGGTCTTTATCCACATTGCTAATGAAGAAGAATGGAAGATTATAAATGCAAACATGCCCAAGGAAAAAACCGAACACAAAGAACCTTTGCAGCAAGCAGGGATGTATGTATTGCTCATTCATAAGGCCCGAGGCAAAGGGCCAGGAATATACAAATGGAATAAACATATGTAGACCAGGCTTTTTTTGTTTTACACGGTTGGCAAGACAATACTTTGTTTCCCATTTGGTCTTTGCATATTTTATAGTGAAATGTGTTGTTTTGATCAATAGATCTTTAATTGGAGTTCCATTTCTGAAAAAAGAATTCACTCCACTCTGGAACTCGGGTGAACAAGAGCAACATGTGGCCCCTCCATTGTTCCTGTGGCTCTGTGTAGAACTCTGGGATAGAAACAAAACCCTCCCTTCTCTCAGTAGAGGCACTGTCCCCTTTTGAGACACCTTTGTTTAGCACCAATGACTCAGAGTGTGCTCCTTGCTCCTGCTGCTCACCTGCAGCTACTCACAGCTCCCTCCCATCTCCACATGCTGGCCTCTCACAGTGCAGTCCCCAGATGCATAATTTCTTCCTGCACTCGCTCCACTCCCTAGATGCAGACAGTAGTCCCTCTGCCTACTCTACATTTCTGCCTGCAGGTCTCAGAGGCATCCTAAAATTTCCAGTGTTCGAAAAAACTGAACTTTTTTTCCCCCTCAAATGTGCTTCTCCCATAGTCTTTCTCTTCTCAATAAGGGGCTGTTCCATTTTTGTACTTACCTGTGCCAAATGCCGTGGACACACCTGTGCCAGATGCCTCTCCTCCTAGTTACCTATCCGTCGTCTCTACTTGCAAATGGGTCTAAGGTCAGCCCTCTTGCCACCTCCACCTCTAGCACCTTGATCCAGTTCTGCACAATTTCCCACTAGATTACATAATAGACTTTTCACTAGTCCCCTTTCTCAAATCCTGTCTTTGCTGCTTTCTCACTATGAGACCTTGTAGTGGTAGCATCTGCAAAATGGAGGGAATAATAGAACTTGCCTAGTGAGGTTTCTGATCTTAATATAGGTAAAGTACGTGGAATGATGGATAACATATGATAGGGATTATAACTGCCTGCCATTTCTATTGTTCGCAACATCCTAGTGTGTGGTTCCATCCTCAAGATAACATTATAGTTCAGAATGAAGGCACGAGGCATCATATCTCCATTCCTGGAAGCAAGATGGGGGGAGTCCTCTAAATGCCACTATCTGGAAAAACCATGTGCATGTATAAATACCTCATTGTCCACATCGGAATCACTTAGCCATACCAAGCTCTAACAGTCATTTAGCTGAGCCTGGCTAAAAATTAGATTTCTGTTACAAAAACTGGGCAGAATGGCAGATATTACAGCTGGCAGTAACTATGCTATGAGTGATATATACACGGTGTCATGAGGGCATATGATGTGCAAGGTCAGACTAAACTTCTTTGTGACAGTTACAACCCATCAGAAAAGTGGAGGTGTTTCCTAGGCAAGGGCAGAGGGGTAGAGGGAGGGTTCCAGAAGGAGGAAAGAGCAAGTGTCAATGTCGATGTCTGTGACAGGAGAGGTCATGGTGAATATTTAGGCCACACTGAGTATCGTATGTCACATGCTGGCAAACATGATAGGCTGGATTCTCTGTCCTCCACCCAGACTCTCCCATAAAGGCTGGTGCCGGGAGTACTCACTGTACCTTTGTCACCTGAGAGATGGCCAGATGGAATGGCCCGAGAGGTTCCCACACCCTGCAGGAGCATAGGTTGGTGCTAGCACCCTTGTTCTGCATAAGAAGCAACACTGGATCCTGATGATTAAAGCAGAAGTAGGCTGCAGAGATACTTGACTTTGAATCTTAGCTCAAGCATTTTCTGACTGGGTGAACTTGTGCTTAGTTGGCCCTTGAACAATGCAGAGTTCCTGGTGCCAACACTGCCCACCCCCACACCATCAAAAATCCACACAGAACTTCTGGCTCTCCTAGCAGTCTTACTACTCTCCTAGTAGTCGACCAAAGCCTTGCTGACAACATAAATAATCAAGTAACACATATTTTATATGTGTATTATATATTAAATTCTTATAACAGAGTAGACTGGAAAAAAGGAAATGTTAAAATTGAAATCATAAGAAAGAAAAAGATAACACAGTATTATTTTTAAAAACATCCACAAAATAAGAGGACCTGTGCAGTTCAAACCTATGTTGTTCAAGGGTCAAATGTATTGTCTGTTTCATCATCTATAAACTAATAATTATACTAATATTAAACCCAGAGGTCCACTGTGAGTACCAGCATTGTTCAAGATAGTAAAGTGCTGCCTGACCAGGCGGTGGCGCAGTGGATAGAGCGTCGGACTGGGATGCGGAAGACCCAGGTTCGAGACCCCGAGCTCGCCAGCTTGAGTGCGGGCCCATCTGGCTTGAGCAAAAGCTCACCAGCTTGGACCCAAGGTCGCTGGCTCCAGCAAGGGGTTGCTCAGTCTGCTGAAGGCCTGCGGTCAAGGTACATGTGAGAAAGCAATCAATGAACAACTATGGTGTCGCAACGGCGACAAAAAACTAATGATTGATGCTTCTCATTTCTCTCTGTTCCTGTCTGTCTGTCCCTACTTATTCCTCTCTCTGACTCTCTCTCTGTCCCTGTTAAAAAAAAAAAAAAAAAAAAAAGATAGTAAAGCACTAAGACAAGTACCTGGTCCACTTGAGAACGTTCACTAATGAGTGGCTGTTTCTATTGTTATTATCACCTTTACCTTCACCTTCATCACTTTTCTCTCCTTCATTGAGTGACATGTTCTCAGTCTTTCCATATTTGAATATGAAGTGTCACGTAAATGCACACTGCACTCAGCTTTTCTCTAGGAATGTGTAAGTGCACATCATACCGTGACTTTCTTTCTTTCCCCTTCCTTTTAAAAAGTGACTAGAGAATGTGTGCAGTTGGGCACAGAATCATCCAATCTGGGGGCATTTGGCATTCCTCCATGGAAGGAACCTGAAGTTCCCTGTGCAGACCTTTCTGTCTGGATAAGGACACAGACCCAGAGAAGTAAAACTTAGTGGGTGGTGCCTTGTCCACCAAGGTGGCCTTGAAGAATAAAAGGTCTTTGTGGAATAGAAGTTGCCTCACCTCTGGCAATATGGTGACGGGCAATTCGCAGGCTGGTCTTGACGCACATCCACGGGTCAATGAGATCACAAACCTGTGCCAAACATGTACAAGTCTGAGAGTCGCCTATCCTTGCAGCAGAGATAATTATATTATCCACATGGTGTGTGGGGGAGGGTGGGATATGGATTCAAGGCTGTGGCCTCAATTTTCTTCCTCTGGCATTCACCCTAGGTATACCCTAGTAATAAGGTATCTTCTTTAACAAGGTGAGCACCAGTCACAGACGCAGCTAGAGAACTGCATAGATGCTCACATGGAGCTCCTGACCTTGTAAGAGAGATACATTAAACAAATTACATAAAAATCACAGATGTGCTCAGAACAACAAAGCAAAAGTACAACAAGACCTTTAGAGATCATCGTGTCCAGGAATATATTTTGCTATTCCTTATTTTTTAGCCCACAACAGGCATTGCTAATTGGTTATTGCATTCTTTTTAGCAATACTCAGACATAACTTCAGAATCCTTCTCAATATGGCCCCCCAGACAGCCTTTACTAATCATTTAGACTTGGCTCTCAAGGCAAAACCTACTGGCCATCCAAGACCTGGCCCATTCCCCAGCAGTCTCTTCACTATCCCTTTTTACAGACGAGCACTTTGGCCAAAGGCTGGAAGGCCTGTGCCTCAGGACTCCAGCCGGAGGTGAAGATAGACCCAGTGTCGCACTGGTCTGGCTCCCAGCTGGGGGCTCTGCACGCGGGGTGTGCATGCTGAGTGAGGGCTGTGTCCCCCAGAGAGCCGACTCCTAAGCAGTAGCGTCTGTGGCTGCCAGTGATCTGATCTAAATGTGTTATGTTCTATTCTGAGGCTCCTTCTCAGAGGTCCAACCTGTTTAGGGCATTGCAGGCTGTCATTTGTGTTATTTAAAAGCCCCGATAGGAAAGTTGCTCTTTGTTCTCATGAGGTTTTTTCTCAAGGAAAATACATGTTTTGTGGAAAGTTTGAAGGCAGCCTTAAACCGAGAACATCACCACAAAGGCCTCGTCTCTCATTTTCCTGACCAGGGTTTCTTCTCATGTGCTGAAGGGGGTGAGTCAGACAGTGATATGTTCTGTTCCACTAAGATAAAACTTCCAGAAAGGGAGCGAGAGAGAAAAGGCAGGTCCCCTTTTAGTACAGCCTGTCAAGTCTGGCAGTTTGTACAGGACTTAACGTTGGTATTTATTTTATAGTTCATCAAACGTGTAATTCTCATGCCACTCCCCCCCCCCCGTGCATTTCATACGACAGAAGCTGGATTCACACAAATGCTTTCATAAGGAAATGCCCATTTATCCTGTAATGTTCATGTCTCCAAGCAAGATTTCTTTGCCATTGTGCAAAAAAGATGTTTAATATTTAAGAGACTTTTCTTTACATGATTCCTCTTATAAGGCTCAGTGTCTCACCTCTTGGTACATGTTTTTCCTCTGATCTCTTGAGAAATGTTGGAAGAAGTCACTCACTTCCTCCATGGATAGCGGTAGTCAGAGCCAGGAGGAAAGAATGGGAAAAGCATGCTTGTGTTCCTGTCTTCTTTCACTGTGAGACCTTTTCAGGATAACATTGCTTAAAAAAAAAAGTGTTGGAGAGGTTGAGATCTGTCCTTCATGGAAATTCTCCAGGCCATTCTGGAGAAGTCTCTGAAATCTAAGGCATCTTGTTGGTGTGGGTTTGCCCTTTCTGCTCTGTGCTGGGCTCCCTACACAGGCTCATGAGGTTTTTCTTGAACCCACCTCACAGCGGGTTCAAGAAAGCCCTGGCTTTAGTGTATAGGAAAGAAGAGTGATCTTCCCATGGTACAAAGAATGGGAAAGGAAGAAGAACCAAATTGGGCTCCTAGCATGTCTGGTTTAGTTGTCTTGCATCTTCTACTATTTCTGATGTTATACACTCTAGAGACTAGAAGTCTGCAGTCACAGTTTTCAAGTATTTCTGGCCTCTGTTATTATACAAGTTAAGTTGAATTTGTATGTTTTAAAGTCAGGCAACTCAGCTTTCCAACTGATTATCAGTGGGCCATTGTATAATTACTTAACTTCTAATTTCCACTTTATTTTTCATCTGTAATAGGGGAGAATAAGGGTGCCTAGTATCGAGTGTGTGTTATTTCATTTGATAATATAAACAAAGGGCTTAACACAGCACCTGATGACAAGTTCATGCTCAATAAATGTTCTCTTCTCTAAGATGAGAAGTATGTCTTGAAAAGGAAGTCACTCCTAGATTTGGTATTTATACGTGGAAAATATTAATTCCACTCCAGATTAGAAAAATGCTTTTGAAAACACTGCATGCTGTAACGGCAGACAAATGCTGGGCATTAACCGCAGTCTAATGGTCTCAATGCAGAAAAATAGACAAATATGTCTTGTAAATGTCCATCCTTTTGCACATACCTAGGACTTCAGTTCCTTGCCTGTGCCATTGGAAAAGCTATTTCGTCTCATTTTATGGATTGACTGACTGCCTTTTTGTTGTTCTTAGAATATCAGCTTTACTTCAAATGCACAAATTCTTGTGCATGCTTCCTTAACCACCAATAAAGGGAACAGTTACTGTGCTACAAAGTAAGAAAAATGGACTCTAAAAGCATAACTACTTCTAGTGATCTCATCTTTATGTACAGCAGGGTTTCTGAACTTCGGTACAATTGACATATGGGCCGGAAAATTCTAAGCCCTGGTCTCTAACCACTAAAGACCAACAGCTCTTGCTCTGTCCCCTCTCACAACTCCAAATGTCTGTGCACAGCTCTCCTCCAGTGGGAACTGCCGGCATACAGGAAGGAGGAATTACGTCTTGGAAATGTGTGTTTTGGGCTGCTGGACGGAGAACCTGAGGTCCAGCTTTGCAGGGGGTTCCACGCTGCCCGGGCACAGTGACTCCCAGAATGCACACTCACAGATCAACTGTGATGCCACAGATTTAGACAGCAGATGAAATAATCAGCACTGACACTTTATTTTGGGAAATGACTTGGCTTTAGTTTTATTTTTCTCTTTTTGTGCCAGATATGGTCTTTCCATTTGCCGATGGCAGCTGAGTGACGTTTACAGTTAATCTTAACTTCTTATGTAATGATTTCTTTTTTTCTTTTTTGTTTTGTTTTCCCTTATTTTTCAGCTCCCTCAGGCACAGAAGGTAAATCTTTTCCATCACATTCCAGTCATCCCCAGACCCATGAACTGTGCATGCTCCATGGTTGTGTGCGCTCAGCACCGTTAGTGACCAGTGAAATGGTTTACCTCTACGACTTCAGAAGTCTGGAGTTGAACAAGAGCAGAAAGGCCAACAGAGTCAGCTGTCCACTGTCCTTCTGCCAAGTTAGTCCCACCACAGAACCCTATCGTGGCCAGTGGTTTGGGGGCAAATCTATGTCTAGCCATTTTGCTAACAATTCTCAAATAATAGGTCAAGGGTAAGTTTGGCACAGTTCTTCAAACATAGCCTTCCAGATATCCCCTAGGATCCTTTCCTGGAGATACAGATCATGTGAATAATTAGTAAGGCCCAGGGACCAAGTTTAGATTCTGGGTTCTGAGCCAAACCTCTGAACACTCCCTTTGGGTTGCACTGTCTTGTCACCCATCCCACCCAGAGGGTGGGAGGAGAGAGTTCTTGCCTATGGCCAGACCCTTTCACTGGTCCTCATTGTCTGTCTGAGATGGTCTGGTTCCACCACCTAGAATGTTCTCTGTGCAGAAGGCTTCTGTGTGGTGCAGTGCTGGCTTTGCTGTGTCGTCCCCATGGCATGTCATTGTGTCCAAAAGACAATTATGGCAGAAAACACATTACGTTTTGCGGCTGCATTGTTCTTATATATTTCACAAACATAAGCAAGATTTTCAGAAAACACAGTGGTTTCTGGGGGCCAGAAGAGGGGTGGTCTTGTTTCAGGAGTTGAAGTAGGGCGCTGCGTCGAAACTTCAGCGACACCTCCCAGATACTCCAGTCTGGAGCAGAGATAATTTGGTTTTTCCTCGTTGAGAGAGAGAACACAACTGCTCTACCAAACACAGGCTGTTCAGACCATATGGACAACCAGAGGCCTAGAAATTATTACACAATTACTCAAATATATGTGAGATATTTAAACAAGGCAAGACATGCTAGTGTGTGACTTGGCGTATGGTAATGTTTGATTACACTTCAGTGCCATCACACAAGGACTGAACACTTCATTAAAAATCAAACTATTTGAGCAGCATAGCAGCTTCCAGGGTAAATATATGGTCAGAATTCCAGATTATCTGGAAGGCTCAGCCTCTTTGATAGGTCACGCTTTCTTAATTGCCCTCATTCGAAATTTCTTTGTAAAGAGACTTAACAAATTCAGTGCCTAAAAATGGACTGGCTTCAACTTCCTGGCATTTGTTCATAAAATTTCCACCGATCCATATACAAAAAGCATTCAGTTATAGAAGATTCTTTACAAAGTGAGGTGCCATCAGCCATGGTATTTTCAAACAAAGTTCAAAAAACAAACAAACAGAAAAAAACCCAACAGAGAATATGGTAAGAACAAATGTTGCCGGGGCATCTGCTTCCTCACTAGCTCCTAACCCACGGAACTCTCTCCTTCTATCATCATATACTAACTCACATTACATGCCCTGGAAAGGGAAGCATGTTTCTCTGACTGTAGAAAGCTCGGAATTGAGGAAGAGTACCCAGTGGCTTTCCCTGTCCCCAGAGACGTAGGACCACCCCAGGGTCTTGTCCCACAACCCTGTATAAGCAAATGTAACTCTGCCTCCCATTCCTCACTGTGGCTACAGATTGTCCTCTTTTTGTTAAAATAATATTAAAATTATTATGAGCTCTGCATGAAATGGTTTCAGAAGTCTTTGGGGGGTAGTTTCTGAGCAGTTCAGCTCTTTAGATGATTTTAAATCTAAGCCTGTAGGTATCTGGGCTTGACGGTGAAGGCAGTGGAGGAGAGGCACCCTGCAGATGGAAGGCAGCCTTCTTTGGGGCTGCCAGTCCCCCTGGGCATGTACGAGCATTCTGCCTCTCGCACCTTCCCTTCCTCTTACCAGTGACACTTGCTGAGTCCTTTACAAGAAGGATGAGGTTCTTACAAGCATCGATGCCCCTCAAATATAGTGTCTTTCACTTGACCAGCAAAGAAATGTGGCGGGCTCCGACCCACCTTCATCTGTTTGTGACTGTGAGCAAGTGACTTAACCTCTCCAAGCCTCAGGATTCTTGTTTAGTGGACTAACTTTCCAGTTTTGTTCTGAGAGTTCTTTCTCTCACTTGTGCCCGGCCCAGAGGCTGACATATGCTGGAAACTCACAGAATTCAGAGTTCCTGTGACCATCTGCTTGTCCGGGCCTTTGATGCTCTAGATCAGGTCAGGAGAACAACCTTATGGAATGTGCTGGTCTGGGACCTCTGCAGTGTTTTGTGATTCTGACTCAAACCTAGTGAATAAATAATCAGGAGATGAGAAAAGAGGCCAGAAGGTATGTGGTACTCCTATTTCATTAGAGACTCTGTATATTACCTGCCTGCTCCTTTTAAAGGAGTCAGAAAGAAATGCAGATTGGGTTTGACACCCCAACAAAGTGAAGGCTTCGAAAGACAATTGTTTTGAGAGGTTTCTTCCCAAAGTTTTTGACATTACGTATAGATTTCACCCATCCGTGGACATGATTATAACGAGCCCCTTCCAAACCCAGGAGTTTGTTGTTCTGGGGGTAACAGGGAGGTCTCTCCAGCTGCTCCATCTTCGGCCTGCTTTTCCCATGAGGTCATGAGTGCATACGTTGGACCATATGGTGTCTGCATTTGTACTGTGTCTTTCTATCATCTGCAACTATTTTCTCTATAAATATTTTAAATAGTTATGTCTCTATAAACGTGCTTATTTTAAACTTTCCGATGATCTACAACTAAAAATGTCCTATTTGGGTGTCCCTCCTATATGTAGCAGTCATTAATGATTGTTGTTTATAAGTTATGGTTTTCATGAGCCTAATATTTTAAGGATCTTACAAAACTTATCTCCTGGACCATTATGACTGTTTTTGAGAACAATAGTCTGCAAAAAAATATTGTTTTGTTTTGCTTTGTTCTGTGATTGTTATCACTTCTAAGATAATTTCTTGACTATACATTTCAACCCTCAATGTAACCCCAGTGTTGATATACCTGATCATTATTAAATATTTTCACCAAATACATAAGCAATGTCCTGAAGTCTTGGTTAAAAACCATATAGTGCCTGACTGGTAGTGGCACAGTGGCCTGGGATACTGAGGACCCAGGTTTCAAACCTTAATATTGCCAGCTTGAGTGTGAGCTTAGCAGCTTGAGCACATGGTTACCTGAGTTATAGACATGACCTCACGTTGCTGGCTTGAGCCCAAATGTCACTGGCTTAAAGCCCAAGGTCACTCACTTGAGCCTAGGGTTGCTGGCTTGAGCAAGGGGTCACTGGCTCAGCTGGAGTCCCCTGGTTAAAGCACATAAGAAAAGCAATCAATGAATAACTAAAGTGCTTCAACTACAGATGATGCTTCTCATCTCTCCCCGTTCCTGTCTGTATTTCCCTCCCTCTCCCTCCCTCCCTTTCTCTTTCTCTCTTGCAAAGAAAGAAAGAAAGAAAGAAAGAAAGAAAGAAAGAAAGAAAGAAAGAAACATGTAGCAAAACAGACCCGATGCCTTCCAGCCATCACAAATCTATCCTTTTTTGTGTAAATTGAACCACTTTCTCCAGTGTATTGATTGTCTTTCAATTCAATAATGAAGGGCTGTCCATATATGAGAAAAATTTGCCTTTTTTCCCTTACATGGTACTTGAACAAAAATATCTGGCAAATCCTATTTTATTATAACATAGCAGCATTAACTAAAGCCATTGCAAATGTATTTTCAATAGTCATATGTGGTAAATAAATGAATGAGTAAATAAATAAATAAATAAAGCAGTGAGTTCATTTTCCAAGCTGCCTGTTCACTGGAGTAGGTTCTGTCTGCAGGAACTGAAGGCCAACAGCTCACTGATTAACTCCGCCACTGTGGGGTGGGCCCATGAACACTGACAGGCAAAAATACTCTCTGGCTGTTTATGTGGGTTAACATTTCTACACACTGGTGTCCCCTTGCCTTCCCTCTGCACTGCCTTCACACAATTTTGGAGCTAGTCAAATACAGTTTCTTGGATGTTTCATAGGTGCTTTGGGTCTTGCTGGCACTATGTTCGTTAATATCAGCCTGAGAATTCTGAGCAGTCCTAGCAGTTTTTGTAAAACCATAGTTAAAGAAAACCACACCTCGAGTCCATTTGGAGCAGCAGTTGATGCATTCAGGGCTTTGCAGCGTGGCAGAAGGATCCCGGATGAATAGCCCGCAGCTTGTTTTGTTTCCTTCCAGGAATAGCTGAACTAGCCTTCTGGCACTCACACAGCAGGGTTCAAGATCTGTTGTGCTAGGCCTGCTGTGATATTCTATGCTGCTTAACTTGGAGGAGGACTCAGGAGTGCACAAGTTAGCTTCTTAAGTGGAAGGCGATTTTTAGTGTTCCTTTCAGGATAGAGCTGGTTTGTTAATTTTCACCCTAAGTGCAGGTGAGATGGGAATCTGAATCCATTTCTTTGTTTTCTGATTTATGTTATATCTAGAAGAATAATTGGAAGGCATTCATTTATCTAAAGTTTTCTTCCCTTTTTACTTTTCTTTCTCATTCTCTCTCTCTCTCTCTCTCTCTCTCTCTCTCTCTCTCTCTCTCTCTCTCTCATTCTTTCTCCCTCCTGGCCTTGTTCTTTACGTACAAATGTGTATAAGCAGAATTTGACCTGCTCTTATCTCAGTACAATCAGATTTCAGCAATTGCAAGGCATTATTTATCATTCCTTGCCTCATTTAACTTCTATACTTTGAAATGTTGAATTAACTGTCATTGAAAATAGAAAATTGAAAGTTTACAAAGCTGCTATTTTCATAAAACTGTAGGTCCAGTGCTTTTAGTGTTTCATTATGGTTATACAGCCAGCTAAATCTATGTAAATGATGTGCAAAACTGGGGTGATAACTATTTACATTTGGTTCTAGTTTATGACACGTTTATTTGTAACCTGTACTTGTTTTGTGTGTAAACTGTTCTATCTTGTTTTGAGAACCCTATTTTCTTCTTTATCATGTACTGCTTTATGGGAACATACATAGGCATGTTTTATATGCATTCCCAAACTGGGGCTGTTAAGCTTGACTATCCTCAGAGCCTGAAAGATGATAGCAGCACAGTGGGCTACAGCTTCATTGAGCAGACCTAGTCTGTGAATAAGGCACGGGAAATAGAAACCAGAGCAAGTCTGATTAATCACTTCAGCTCTTCCCATGCTGGTGTGATCGACTCTGGAAATTGGAGTTACAGCAGATTACTTAACCACAACGATGGTCACAGAACCAAATATTTTGTTCTCAGCTGGTTCTGTGTGAGGCTGTCTGTGATAGCCCAGACAAGCTGCTCTGCTGTTAGGGAAGGAGGTGAACTTTGCAAGATTTATACACATGTGAGTCTTAGTCACATGGCTCTGTCCAATTCTGTGCTCAAGACCATAAATGAATGCAAGACCCTCCAGTTCAAAATGCATGGCTTCCTGCTGCTGGGATGGCCAGCAGGATAGTACACAGGGGTCCCGCGGAGGCCCCATGAGGGCTGATGGGGACCCACGGAGCTGTTTGCATTTCTTATTTAAAATAAATAATTTGTTAATTTTAAACCACCTCATAAAGTGCATCTACTTGTATATATGAAAAAGTATTCAAGTTTTACCTTATTTTTATATATATTTGACCTTTTGTAACATTTATGTGCTATTTTGTAATAAGGAAGATAGCAATGAAATACCAGGGATTTAATTTTATTATGAAAAAATTTTTTAGGTTTTCCACTGTTAAGATTGAAAATTGGTAAAAATCTTCAAAAAATGTAGCTAGTACATATCAGGAAGTTTTATACTTGCATGCTTTGACCCATAATCCTCTCTTGGAGAATCTAGCCTAAATTGTTCAGTGACTTGGAACTTCATTTGTAAGAAGGAAAAGAAGAGCCCAAATAACCAGCAATAGAAAAACTACTACAAAAGTTACCAAAGTTCCAAAAGATAGAATATTAAGAAGCAGTTACAAAATTATGGACCTAAATGACATTTAATAATGTAAGATATGAGGTCGCCAGTTCAAAACCCTGCACTGGTCTGGTCAAGGCACATATGGGTGTTGAGCTTCCAGCTCCTTCCCCCTTTCTCTCTCTTTCTCTCTCTCTCTCTCTCACTCTGTGTCTCCTCTCTAAAATGAATAAAATAAAAAAAAATTAAAAAAATAATGTAAGATAAAGTAGTTTGAAAATCTGAATATAACATTTTATGAACTATATGTTCTGTGTATGTGTGAACGTAGAAACAAATGTATAAGACCATATTAGAAAAAAATGCAGAGATCTGTTGAATAGTAGATACTCTACTGGAAGAAGCACAAGTATTTATTTTGTTTTCTTCTTAATACATTTTTGTACCTTTCATATCCTGTATTATCATATTTATAATAATAATGAACAAAATATATTACTCATCAAAACAAGTTGCTATCGGGCACATGCTGTTAGTACACAGTCTGGCCCTTTGTGCTGGGCTCATGTGACAATGGCTACTTCACTCTCATGGCCTCATTGAGAGACTCCAATAGTCCGAGGCCAACTCCAGGGTTGGCTGGAGGTGGACAGGAGGCCCAACCCCACCAGCTTTCCCTGTTAACGTGGGCTCAGGATGCTATCACACTCACCTGAGTTCTTTGATTTTCATAAGGGGGTAACCCTCCCCCCCCATAGGACTCTCCTGAGAAGAACAGGAGCAGTGCTTGGCGGCCTGTCCATACTGCGCATTCAGCTCAGAGCCATGCTGGCCACGGCAGGGGCTGCAATGCTAGTGGTCTCATACCTTGTTCAGTAGAGACAAAGTTGATTGAAATGAAGCAGAAACAGTGCAAACACTGGTATAATCTGGTATTCTTTAAAAAAATGGGCTTGATATTTATAGGGACAAAACCCAAGAATTGATTAATAAATCCCTACTATCTCAATGCTTTGTAGTCTCAGGCTTAATCTTTAGTGTTTTAGAAATTCATAGTCTTCTCTCAGAAATTCCCATGTGTTTAAGATATGTGAAGCTTTCTACTATTTATTTAAATCAAGCACAATAAAAACAAATGACTCTCTTGAGGTGTTAATACAAACTCTACTCATTACATTGCTGAAATGAAACTGTCTTTTCTTTTGACAAAGAAATAGCTGAATAAAAGCAATGACATTTTTAAAAATTGTTTTTATTACAATTGTTCTTACATTTCAAAATAAATGTATACATCCTTCTTTTTTTTATATATAAGGAAAGGAAGGCAGAAGATTGAGAGAGGTTACTTCAGAAAGTTAAAATGACTTGAGTGACATTAAGTGTCAACATATCCCATGTCAAGCCTGGGGGAAGTCTTGAAGATGGCAGAATAGGACACCCACTGCTTTGATTTCATTGCTTCTAGATGCAACTCTATTGGTTGTTCTTATTGGCCCAGAGGTGATCTTGAACTCAGACTTGGATTGCCATTTTGGAGTCTCCTCTGTATTTATTGATAGATTTAGGACACCTGTATCCATCACATGACATACCAGGTGTGTTTCCAGAAAAAGTAATACACACATCTATATTTTATTGGTCAGGACCCTGGAAGAGAACATCATTTAGAGGACAACTGCAGGGAAGACCTTAATGAGGTAAAGAATTAGGCAACCCAGAACATGCGGTCCTGAGTCAAAAAATGCATTTTTTCTTCTGATTTCATTACTATATTTTCATTAGTTCAGAAGAGAGAGGCAACATACAGTGAAGAACATCATTTCAACACATGGCTCATTAGAGTCAGTACAATTTGATGATTAATTTTAAAACCAAATCTATGTCAGAATTTAAATCAAAATCAAGTCTATACCAAATCAATGTCCAATCACCATCAGTGATTTTAATCTGAATTTATAGTTCATCACAGGAGGGGATTTTCTGCATGGCAGAAAGAATAGATAAACACCAGGAATTACTCAAGAGAAAACAGATATACACTGTGTTCTCAGGCATAGCTTTTCCTATATTTACTTTGGGGGGTATAATTTTCTCGATACAATTTTAATTTTGATCAGCAGAATTTGTCTACTTGTATTGTTTCTGCACATTAAAGTTGGAAAATTGGTCATTTTAATGAAGCAACTGCCTTTTCATTTTTCTTACTGAACTCATTCACATATTTCTTTGTCTGGTTCAGTTCCTGGTCTTTTTCCAGTCATGTTAGTTGCTTATCAGACCCCCAGTTAGTGTGTGTATACTCATCACAAACCCAAATGCAGCCTGGTTCTGTGCGGAAGGGAGGGACGGTTCTGGGTGAGCTCCAGACATCTCAAGTCAAAGGATTCAACTGAAACGACCTTTGGGGGAAAATTGGGGCAGTTGAGCAATCGTACAGCAACACTACTAAGAAGTTCAAAAGCAGAAAGTTTGATGTTTATCCCTTCAAATTAACTAAAAGGATTTTGAAAAAGAGAAAAAAACAACCTAGTTTCATAAGGTAAAAAAAAAATGTCAGTCAAGGGACTAATGCCATGGTATGGATTTTCTTTTAATGACTCACTAAAGTGAACCACTTGCTGAATCGTGAGCCCTGTGTGCTTGGATTGGGCCCAATCACACTTGCCTGGGCCTGGGACATGTAAATGGGTTGGAGGCTGGGTGCTTCTGAAGCATCTCTCCCTTCTGCCTTGACCCTTTTCCTTCCCAACGATTTCCTTCTCAATGTGCACCCTTCCCAACCTCCTTTAATATTGACAATGATAATGACCACCACCCCAACTGCTTTCTTAAATCATATTGTTTACACGCTAAAGCCATGGTGTTTTATCATGGGATAAAAGAGAAATATTTTTCTATATTGTTTATGTAATTCGAGTGGAAAGATGGATGAAGTTATAATTGGGTCGAACAAAAGTGGATTTCAAAGAAGCTGATGATTTGTCTCCCCAAGTCTAGAATGTTCCTTATTAGATTAATTGCACTTGACATCTGTGCCAGGCACTGTACTAGGGTGTTTTACATCTATAATTCTACTCAATCTTCCCAATAACTCTGGGGGATATTCCTATTTTAAAGATGATATGCTTCATTGCCTTTTTTACCACACCAAGCTCTTTAAGGTGAAACATGATGTTTGTCATACCCCCAAAACGGCAAGCTGAAGGCAACGTGATTGGGACGAGGGCCCTAGCTTCAGCTTAAATTCTGGTCCTGCTGTCTTCTGTGGACAGAAGCCAGATACTTTGCCCTTTTATCTTCAATTTCTTCACCTTGCAAGGTGAGCATAGATACTTTGCAAGGTCTGTTTCAGGGTTAAATGAGGCTATGAAAATATGGGACATTTAAAGCAATGTCTGGTTATAGCAAACTGTGTTTAGAAATAGATATGAGTAAATGGATGTACGGGTGGACGGAGGGTTGGATGGATGGATGGAGAGAGATGGACGGAAGGATAGGTTAATAAAAGGATGGATAGGTGAAAAGGACGCCAGTGTTAATAACCTGCTCTGGAATTAGTGAATACAGATCTATTTGCTTCCGTGGGCCATTTCCCTTTTCTGTGTTACTCTCCAAGGAAGTCACAGTGTTCAACTAAGCTGTTAAAAACAAGCCATTTTCCTTTAAGCCTGTGACCTCAGTTGGACATCATGAACCTTCTGCCCTGTCAGTGACAGCAGCATGTGGGCACCAGCTTCCTAGAAACTATACAAAGATACTAAGTGAAGGAGATTTAGTCTTGTCTGAATTCTGAGACCAGTTCTCAGTGAATCCTTAGCCTCTCTGGTCCTCATTTATAAAATAAATAAGAGGATGGGATTGGAATAAGTTCATTTCAAGACTATTTGCTGAGTGCTTCTTGCGTACCAACTCTCTGCTAAAGGCTGTGGGTGAAAGGAGGAAACATTCCTAGCTTCCGCCCCTGGAGTTCACAGGCTTTGCAGAATTCCCAGCTTTCCTTCTAACTGCAGTGTTCAGTGACTTTGCTGTATTAACAGTTTGCACAGATTTGGTCCTAGATGGTATCTTAGGTTGTAGAGTAAATATGATTATCTTTGTAGTGAAGTTTGAGAACATCTGGTTCCCATTTCCACTTCGTTAGGGAAGGTTTTATGGCGGAAGCGGCATTTCAGGGGGTCTTTAAACAAGGAGAAGGCTTTGTCTCAGGGCCCTGAAGCTCCAATAGTTGGCTGTGTTTTCAGACATCTATCTGAGAGGTGGCTAAACCACGTTTGTGAAAATATAAATGTTCGGCCATGATAGGGTTGGGGTCAGTTATGTGTCATAGCTCATCATAAATACTGGCCAAAACCTGATGCCCCAGGATAATTCTCATTTTCATTATTTCAGGGAATTCTTGAAATAAGCATGTTCTGCCCTAATAAACAAAGCAGTTTCCTAAGACAGCTTTTGGATATGTTAATTTGTAATATTCTCCTGCCCATGGCTTTACGGACATGGGTCCCTTGTCAAAGACAGCATCGTCTTCTATCTAGATGTTTACTCATAAAATGTATTTCCCTGTGTAATGACTTATATAGTCAAACACTGCGGGAAAAGAAGCAATGTAAACATTTTTCTGAACAATAACCACTTTGTTAGAAGAAAGTTATTCTGAGATTCTCGTACAGATGATCTAACAGTATTCAGTGTTATCATCCACAATGTTGTCTTTAGGTTGCTAAAAAGGGAAAGAAAGAACAAGTGAAATTGACAGTTTAGTTCATACAAGATGCAGTTAAGTTAAAGTTCAAAGAGGGAAATATGTTTACTTTTGTATTTAGGCAACTTAAAATATAATGAAATCTCATGAGAATGCAGGATGACCAACTCTCAGGGGCAAGTATAGGGATTCGGTAAGAAGAGGAAATGACTTGGCAAGGTGGCATTTCTATACCACTCCCCAGGACCAAGTGACTGCACTTTACCAAGGCGGTCACTTGTAAAATAAGGAGACATGTCACTTGAAGGTTAACTTATTCTTATTTTCATTCTTATGCTCTATTGCTACTTTGATCATGACTGATAATACTTAGGATTTAAGCATTTTGAAAAAATATTGAAAAATGCAGTGCAAAAGGATCATCTAAATTATGATTGTTCATAATTTGTATAGATTTTAAAAGAGAAACTGTTCATCTGAGGAGTATTATAAAATACAGACAGTTCATATTGCTCATATTGAAAGAACCAGCTCTTCAATTAAAAATGATGCTTGTTTTTTCTAAACCTCTTGCTGTAAAGAATATAAAAATATGAATAATCACATGTAATATATGTAACCAAGAATATAAAACTTTATTCTGATAGCATTTTTATGTAAAAGTTTTATAGTTGTTCATTTACAGGATAATTTTAATCTTTATGCAGAAAGGAATTTTAAAAAATTAATTACCATCAGCTTGCCAGTTTGTTCAGTGGATGAAGCGTCATCCCAGTGTGCTGAGGTGCTGAGGTCACGGGTTTGACCCTCAGTGAGAACACGTACAAGAAGCAATCGATGAGTACACAACTAAATTGAACAACTAAGTAGAATGGGGAATTGATGCTTCTCTCCCTTCCCTCCCCCCAAATCAATGGAAAATATTTTTAAAAATAATGATAGTTATTGCAGTTAAAGTTCGTTTATTGCAAGTAAATAATTATATTATTTTTAGGCATTAATATTCATTGCAAGCATATGCTATTGGGTGGTTTTATTTATAAAATGTTTTATTTTGATGAGAATTTATGGGGATTTTCTTGTTAATAAAAACTTGAATCAGAAAGACAGAAAAGAGGTAAATATACTGCTCACAAAGTTAGGGGATATTTCAAAATGAATATGAAGCAATTAAAAAAAAGAAACATGTGATTTTATTTTTTTATTAAACAAGAACATCACAAAAGCAAACAACAAGTAAAAGAAACTTGTTCAATTTTTCAAATGAGATGCAAAACCAACTTTTATTTCATTGGTGAAAATGCACTACACAAAAGGCTGAAGTACTGGGGTATCTGCACGTTTTCTGATCCCCTATTTTTTTGTGAGCAGTGTATAAAACAGTCAGAGGTACATAAAAATTTTAATTCTTTTAGTCTTATTATAGAAGGAGATTATTCTTTTCCTTCTCATTTCAAAGCAGTTTCTTAGGCTATTGAGAAAATTAGTTTTTACATATGTACACATGTGTAAAGCCTCTCATTTAAAACTGACCACTATTGAAACAACCAGCAAATGTCATGATTATCATTAACAGCTGTGGAAATCTACATGAGAGTAAAATTCAGAGTCACATAATGTTAACAAGAGCCGAGCAGACAAGGTTGATTAGCCTGTGCTCCCTTTTCACACATGAGGTGCACATTAGGGTTTTATTTCCGGTTTCAGTGGGTTTTACCCGTGTCCTCCTCTGGACAGTGTCTGTATCTCCACCAGGGTTTGTCTCTAGAAAAGGATCTCCTGCATATGTCCAGTACACAAAGTGGACAGATCCTCTAGTATGATTCCTACTAGATTTTTTTTCTGACATTTCTTTCCAGTATTGAGGATCAGGGCTGTTATGATAGGGGGTTGGAGGGTGAGAGATTTGGGGGTGGGAAGTAGGCAGGCATTGAAAGGGAGAGGCACAGAGGACTTTTCTGGTCCAGGGATTTGTGTGTGTGTGGAGGGTCTTTATATAGCCACCCATTCTGTTCTTGTCCCCTTGTCCAGGTCTATGTGTCCCTGCTACTCCCACCAGCTAATTTGTACACAGTCTTATTCCCATGACTTTCTATTGGCTCTCCCCTGGCCATAGAGTGTGAAAATTGGTAGACGTGGGTGCCATCTGTTTCTATCCTGTTCCCATTGCCTCTCAGCACATGATACCCAGAGATCGGCCCTTGGGGATTCCCAGGTCATTGGTACACTTAAGCTCACAGAGAGAGGAGAGGAAAGAATGACAAGGAGTCAGCTTCCCTTCCAAAGCTATTTTTGAGAAAGTGAAAAACAAACAAACAAAAACTCTCCTTCTTCCTCCTTATAGAACACCCCTGTCATAGTCTCAGGTCCCACTTATTAAAGAATCAGTGGTACTCCTTTCAAACTGTTTCATTTGCTGTTTAAAAATGTACACTGCTGTGTTTTTCTACCTCTTAGTCCTGTTATTTTTCTATCAAGGCAAAGTTTTTGACAGAACTTAAAGCTGATACAACCTATCTTTGCTTCCACTGGAGAACTCAGAGGCATTGGCTACCATTTAAATACATTTTTATTGGCAAGGCTGTGCTCTGAGAATGGCTTCCTTGTGCCTGCAATTCACCCCGACAGTCACTAGGAAGTGGCAGTGTCTTTTCATGGAGTACAAGTCTGTGCTCATCTCAGGTGTTGGAAGGAAGACACAGCAGAAACACAGGTGTGTAGTCATCAATTATGTGTCTACAAAAGATAAAACATTTCTGTATTATATTATGCATTTATATGATGTCCTCTATTAAAGCTGTCAATGCGTTGATCAATTTTAACAAGAAAAGAAAAACATACAAACATAAGAAGAACAAAGTATAGAAGAAATATGATATTTGAGGAGAGTTATTGAGTTGGCCTTTGTTCTTGGCTTAGAGCCAGTCTCTTTCTGAACCGAGCTTCCCATTTGTGTACAACCTTCTCTTTGAGCCCAAGCCTCCAGGGCGAAGCTGAGTTGGCAGACGGCTCTGCTGGAAATCACCTGGCGGCCCTCAAACAGGCTGCCAGGCATGCTGCCCTTAACTCGCTCACGTGCCTTCTTAGGGCCTGGCCTTCAGTGCGCCTCCTTTCTCTGGGGCTTGGCACTCACCCTTAGAGCCTCCAGCTACAGGACAAACAGTGGGTCATGCCACTGGCCCTGGCAGGCCTCTTCCAAATGGAAGCGTAGAGAAGGCACCATAGCATGTCCACAACTGGCCCCAATTGGAAGGGGCCTGCTGGGCACTGGCACTGGCACTGCCTGTCTCCCTTTGTCCTCTTTCCTGCGTGTTCTGGTGTTTCTGTCTTGGTGCAGCCCAAGGCAGACTGGTTCTGTGATTTTTGCCTCAGGCCCTCCTTTCAAAGCAGGCAAACTCCTACTTATCGTGATGGTTTTACACAGGACCCTAAGGATAGCAGTTTTGCGTACCACCATTAAAATTTATTATTTCCCCAAATTGCTGTCTCTAGCCACTTAGTATTTGGGTCATTTGGGAATTTCCCCGCTGTGGGGAGGACACACAACAATTCATCTTAAGAATGCTGGGCCATTTGCCCTTTGGTCTTCCTGGCTTCAGAGATGTCTCCCCTGTGTAGGGTGTGCATGGCACTTGGGACCACTTCCATGGGGGTATAGAGCTACCAAGGTCATTTATGGCCAATATTGGCACTTGCACAAGTCAGGAATCTTCTGTTAAAAGGGTCATAAATCCAATACATGCTTATTTGGGCAAAAATAAAAACAATCTTATTGCCTCAAATGACCCAGTAATGGGGAAAAGCATGGGTATAGCTGGCATTAGGATTAAGGCATCCAGGGATGGGTGTCCTCTCTTTGTCCCTCTTCCTTACTCTTTCTCCCTCTCTGCCCCTCCCTCTCCTTTTCTCCCCGAACACACACGCACACCACATATTCATCTCTTATTTTCTCTCTGGGGTGACTTTATTTTCTCAAGTGCTGCTCTGTGGGGAGGGCACGTGGCTGTCAGACTTACATTCGTATAGCTGCCCACTATGGAGAGTAGGGCGTTTTTCCTTTTAGTCCAGGTAGGTGAAAATACTCAGGTAGCCTATCTTGAATCATGTACCTAATAAGAAATCAATCAGTGTGGCCTGGAGAGGATGGGTATGTGTGAATGTGTGTGTGTGTGTGTGTGTGTGTGTGTGTTGCTCTGGTTGGCTCAGCCTGGGTTTGATGCCCAGCCATGTGCAGAATGGGAGAGTTAGCTGCCAAGAGAACCTTGTGTGTGAAGAAGTTTCCCTAAGGAAAGGGGTGATACTTACAAAGGATGAAAAGAAAGGTGCTGGGTGACTTTTATAAATGCCTCCTTGCATTGTTTTACTTATAAATACTCTTAAATATAAAACAACTGTATGAAACTGCAGTGCAGCAGGGAACTTAGTCCTGATGTCGATGAACTAGTGTTCAGGAAGCATTTTGAATCTGCCGCATAACCCCTGACAGATACCCATCGATGCCAGACAGTTTTACTTTAGTTCAGGCAGGTCCTTAAGAAGGAAGTTCCCCTGCTCCTGCAGAGAGAGCCAGTGTGGTGACCGGGAAGCACCTCTCCCTCTGCCTCATTAGTGTTTGTCTCCCCTGGCAGACGTGGGGTTCCTTGAGGATAAGACCTCTTTCTCATTCCTAGTTGCCTTCCAGCACCTAGCATGGAACTTAGCACATAGCAGATGCTCAAGTAATGTTTATCAAGGGAATCAACGAACAATAATAACTGGACTGGCCACAAAACTGATAGACCATGAATGTGGCACTGTTATCTTATCTTTCTGCACTGCAGACTAGTGTCGTGGACAGGAAACGAATCAAGCGTCAGGACCAGAGGCCTGGCATCGCTGGCTTCACCTCGCACATGAATCCAAATGCATATTCATATGAGCACACATGCATGATTAACTTGGGAAGCTAACAGGAAACAGTCAATCTGTTGAGCAAGTTTGTGTTTTATAAACCAGGTGTTCAGCATTATTATTCATCATTTCCTTTGATACCAGAGTGGTCCCCATTGTGCAGCATAGGAAATGAAGGGTAAGGAATAATATACACGTATTATGCAACAGACACCACACCAGCTATGTCGGAGGCCTGTTCAAAGCCTGGGCCAGGGAAACTGAGTGGCAGTTCACTTTAGGATTCCCACTTGGACTTGAGTTAATGGGATTTTGCCGAGATGGACCATGGTGACCCCCTCTCTCATTCCTACCCTTTGGAAAATGAATGTTGACTCTGTGTCTGCGTTTTTCTTGGAAGCCGCATGGATGAATCATAAGCAGCTCTTGCCTAGCAGCTGCTACAGGTTAAGGGGCCAGAGGAAAGCAGGGACCCCCTAGTGTTTGGGGACAGAGCACGTCTGGCTGTGGTCGGCTGCATAACTTCTGCTTGGTGGTCTGGGAAGAAAACTTTTGCCACTGGCTGCTATTTTCTATGGCATATTACTGAATGCCTTTCAATCATAAAATACTTCAGTGCAAATAAACTTTCAAATTGATGTTACTTCTCCATGAAATGTTTAAGATTCATAAAACCCAGACTTGTGGCAACTGGAAAAGAAGGGGATGGTGGATGAAGAAGAGCTTCTTCATGTTGTACAAGTGGTATTTACAAGGTCCTGCCTGCCCTCGTGGCCATACTGATGAGCTTAAACATTGGGAAGGTACAGATTCGAGTTCTGGCCAATCCAGTCCACGTCTGGGCCAGAACTGCCCCAGGAGAGGAGTAGGTAAGCTCATAACATAATGGCTAGACTGAACTCACTGCATTTCCTCTTGTTTACCTGGGGCTGGTTACAAATGAGTGGTTTCAGTACAAATGCAATATTATGGGGATTCTTTTTAGGTAACAATGATGCAGTAATTATATTTGGAATTAGTCACTGAATGACATTGACACTATATTCTGACTTAATATTTGGAAGTTAGTTTCTCATGTTCTTGTGTTTGTACCAAATCAATGACCAGTGATTTATCATTGATTTTTACTGGTTACAGCGGAAAATAACGGCTTCATTTCTCAGTATTGTCAATGGTATATTTTGATTTCATTCATGATATGTGTTGGCATTGCTTGAAAATTTTATTTGAGTTGTAAAGTAGAAGTTGCCCAGGGTTGTGGGTCAGTTCAAATCAGTTTTCTTTATAGCATTAAGGATTGCTTAAGGAGTTGACATATGGGGAGATTTCTGATTCTGAGAGAGATTTTTACTGTGGGTTGGTTCTGCCTTTTAAAATGGCCTTGCATGCCCTCAATGGCAGCCACTTATGCTTTAAGCACTTTTAGCAAGATGTTGGAATTCTGTTTTCACACACTGACTTGGTTCCTGGCACTAATAACTGTCCACACTATCTCATAGTTAATTTTATTTAGTTACTAATATTATGATAGTTTTGTTTACTTATTCTAACACCCAAATTAGGCTGCCCCAAATAATAGAGTACATGATTACCATGTGTATTAGTACAAGCTCTCAAGAGAAACAGAGTCATAGGAGATATAGATGTATATTTTTCTGTATCTATTTAGAGAGAGTGATTTATTTTAAGGGATTTCCACACACAGTAGTGGGACCAGCACTTCTGAAGTCTGCAGAGCAGGGCATTAAACTGGAGACCCAGGAAGAGGTCATGTCGCAGTCTGCAGTCTGCTGCAGTCAGGAAGCAGTTTTTTCTTCCTTAAGAGATTTCTTTTAGTCTTTTAAAACATTGAATTGATTGACTAGGTCATACCCACATTATGGAGGGCAATCTGCTTTATGAAATGTTAGGTGTTAAATGTTAATCACATCTAAGAAGTCATTCACAGAAACATCCAGACCAATGTGCCATCAAACAACTTGGCACCATGGCCTAGCCAAGTTGACACATAAAATTAACCATCAAAACAGGATCCCCAGTTCTTGAGAAATCATGAGATTTTGACTCATATTGCTTATTATAGAGAAATAGAGGTCCATCTTGATATGGATTGCAAAACTAATAAAAACATGGCAATGTGGCTCCTCTGTTCCTGTTGGAAGTTTTTCCCAAATACACAGTCTTCTCTTTAGTTATCATGATTATTGATGATGGAGAGAATTGTTCTAGAACAATGCTTCTCAAATTTTAATATACATACTAATTATTAAAATAGAGGTTCGGATTCAGAGGGCCTGGAGTGGCTTGAGATTATGCATTTCTTTCTTTCTTTCTTTCTTTCTTTCTTTCTTTCTTTCTTTCTCTCTCTCTCTCTCTCTCTCTCTCTCTCTCTCCCTCCCTCCCTCCCTCCCTCCCTCTCCTTCCCTTCCCTTCCCTTTCCTTCCCCTCCCTCCCTCCCTTCCTTCCTTCCTTCCTTCCTTCCTTCCTTCCTTCCTTCCTTCCTTCCTTCCTTCCTTCTTTTCTTCTCTCTTTCTTCTCTCTCTCTCTCTCTCTCTTTCTTTCTTTCTTTCTTTCTTTCTTTCTTTCTTTCTTTCTTTCTTTCTTTCTTTCTTTCTTTCTTATCAAGTGAGAGGCAGGGAGGCAGAGGCAGACTCCTGCATGTACCTGGAGAAGGAATCCACCCGGCAAGCCCTCTACTGGGCAATGCTCTACCATTCTGTGGCCGTAGCTCTGTTGCTCAGCAACTAAGCTATTTTAGTGCCTGAGGTGAGACCATGGAGTCATCCTTTTAGCACCTGGGGCCAATTTGCTCAAATCATTCAAGCCATGGCTGTGAGAGGAGAAGGCGGGGGGGGGGGGATATGGAGAAGCAGATGGTCACTTCTCCTGTGTGCCCTGACCGAGAATCAAACCCAGGACTTCTATATATGCAGGGCTGATGCTGTATCACTGAACCAAGTGGCCAGGGCCAATTATGCATTTCTAAGGCACTCAGGTGCTGCTATTTCCTGTCCTGCATTATGAGTAGTGGGGCCCTATAGCTCAAATAATCTACTGGAAGAACAGAACTGGTAGAAGATGGGCTGAGTTTAATGACCTTTTCTCAAGAGGACAGTCTATGGAGACCTCAGTCTATGGGGGCTGCTAGATTTTAGGATATTCTCTTTATAATGCCTCTTCCCAAAAATGCTGAGGAAGCTGTACTTGACTTTGCTATAGAATTAAAGCCATGGAGATTCTCCCAACAGACCTGCCATACAGAGGCAGATTGAGGTCACTTGGGGCCCCGGGCGCAGAAAATACTGGGCTCCTTAAAGAAAAGAGAGACAGGGAAAATAAAAATACATGTTAACCATATTTTAAAATAAATAAAAATATTATGTACTATTAATACTAAAATTGCACATATGAAACCAAACTTGGTGTCATTAGAAAAACATGTCAAGTTGGTGTTTTGCAGGACCTTTCAGAAGTCGGGGCCCAGGGCGTGCCCAGTGCGCCCACCGTTAAATCCGCCTCTGCTCCCATACCAATTTTGGTTCTCAGCAGCAGTGCCACATGCCGGGAGCTTATTTCAGACTGTGCCACTTACTAGCCATGTGGCCTAGAAGGCAGGGAAAGGAACTAGCATCCTTTGATCAGCTTCATGTGGCAGACACCATGCTGGGCTGTTCCACATTTTATCTTCATGGCAACAATGCTGGGGAATAATTGGCTTTATTTTATCTGAGGACATGGAGTGTTAGCTAATGCAGCTAATGAAGATTTGAGATGAGAATTAGAAGCAGGTCTGTCTTGGACCATGGTGGTCCAGGACTTTATTTCCCCATTTGTTGTTGGAGCAGAGCAGGGCTCCTGCCTGTTTCCCAACACTATGTGAAAAGCAGATGTGATGCTGAGTCTCAGTGCATTTGTATGCAAATCCTAGGGTGACAGAATGTCCTAGGTGCCACATTTCAAGGGTTGTTCTTTCAGGAGTAATGTTTAGCTTCTCAGCAGTGACTTCAGCGCTCAGATCATCAAGTTATTTGTTGTTGCTGTTGTGTTTGTTTTTCACCTTGGATTGGCATGCAAAGATCTGTAGAGGTCCCAGAAGGTCTCAACTCAACCACAGTAGGGAGAATAAATGTTTTCAGATCCCACTGCTTTCAGCAAGGGTAACTGTAAAACCCCTTTTACTCTGCTTTCTGATCCTTGATTTTCAGAAGATGAAGAAGCATGAGCATTGCACATATTGAACATAACTGTCTGCAAAGTAGAAGTATAAAATTGATCTGTATTAATAAAATAAAGTGAATTATTAAGACCCAACAAGGCTTTATTTGAACCAAAATGGCTGAACACAGTGAAAGATCAGCTGGAGTGACTACTTGGTTTACCCAGCCAGGAGCTGGGGTCCTCATCTGCAAATCAGGGGTGTTGCACTTCCACTAGACTAGAAGCTTGAGTGAGCACTGGTCCATTGCCAATCACCCCTGGTCAGCAAAGAAGGAGGCAGTCAAGGGGGGGTGGCCCCCAGCCCTGTGGTTTCCAGAACATTCTCAGGTAACTGGCTCTTCTCTCTCCATCTAGCTTGCTGACGATCAGGGTCTTGTCCTGATGACCACTGTCGCCATGCCCGTGTTTAGTAAGCAGAATGAAACCGTGAGTACAGTGGCAGTGCCTCCTGCTTGATGCTAGGAGGGTTGTTTGCTGAGACCTCTTTCAACTCTCGCTCTGATGACCTTCATTTATGTATTTATTGTAAAGAGAGTGGGTGTATAATTTTCCCTCACATTTATCCCTGCTGTTAGAATCATGAAATCAAGCAAAGATCGGAGGAATTCAAGCAGGCATCATTTCACAGCGTGCAGCACTTTTTTTAAATGCAAGTGTTAAATAGCCAGAGGAAGGAAAACCCCAGAGAGAATCTTTGGTTATGGTGGATGACCAGTCTTTGATTTGCAGTTGCCAGTCTTGTATTAGTATTCCAGGACTGTGGTAACAAAGTCCTATAGATGGGGTGACTTAGAACAAGGAAGTTTATTCTTATAATTTAGGAGGCTGGAAGTCCAAAATCAAGGTGTCAGCAGGGCCAAGCTTTCTCTAAAGGCTCTAGGGAAGGATTCTGGCTTGGCCCCAGACTTCCCTTGGTCTGTGGCAGCATAACCCCAGTCTTTGCCTCAGTCTTCACATGGCCTTCTTCTCTCCTGTGTCTCTCTGTCCTCTCCTATTCTTAGAAAGACACCAGACATTGGATTTAGAGCCCATCCTAAATCCAGGATGATTTCCCCTGAGATCCTAAACTAATTACACCTGCTAAGACCCAATTTCCAAATCAGGTCACATTCTGAATTTCTAGGTGAACTTAAATTTGGCGGAAGCAACAGACAGTAGCAATTTGTGTCTTCTTCCATTGCCACCCATAGCCAAACGTATTTCAGCACAGTACATTGACCTGGGAAACTGGGACCTCAAAGGCCTAATTCTTCACCTTAGCTGTTGGTTCCAGCTAGCTGCTAACAATCTTAGGGTTCTTTCTTCTTTCTCTGGCTACTTAGTCCCTCTCTCCTGGGCACCAGATGACAGTGTAAATTGAGAAGGCAGTTAACACGCTATAAGTCTTTCCTGTAGAAAGCTTCCATAAGAGAAACTGATTAATGATCTCAGCCCTTAGCTGCTGAAACGTTAGTGCTTCTGCACATCAATTCATTTTCATTCAATTCTTCATTTTCAGGAGAGAGAAGAGAGTTAAGGTGTCTTGGTATGAGTGTGTATTGAGAGTGGTAGCTTTAATGTTTGGCCTAGGAAGCTACTACCATGCTTATCTAGTATAATTTTGGGTGGGAGATGGGGAATAGAAGAGGCTTTCTCTTGGAGATCTGGGTTAATCCTCAATCTCTCTCATTTTGGAGAGGCACCAGACAGTGATCTATGGTATGTAGTTTCTCACAAGGTTTAGATCATCTACCAAATTTACTTACTGTTGATATCGTTTAATGTTTGCTTTCAACAGAGATCGAAGGGCATTCTTCTAGGTGTGGTTGGCACAGATGTTCCAGTGAAAGAACTTCTGAAGACCATCCCCAAATACAAGGTAACACAACTTATTTAATAATCAAGGGCTAAATGTTAAAGATGATTTCACAATATGCCATAGTAACTATTAAAACAATAAAGAGGCCTTTCTCCTTTCTTTCTGGAAGACTTTTTTTTTTTTTTTTTTTTGGTAGAACAGTGACAGTCTGGGAGATCAGAGGAGGTCTATGTGTTCCTCCCAGGTTTGTATGGGCCTATCAACATCTACACAAGACCATGCAGTTCTACACTGCTCTAACTTCTCCAGTGGTATTCTAAGCCAGTCCTGACTGCCCCAGTCTGAGGACCCATTAAAACCTGTTAATTAATAGCAACCCGGTGGGGCACAGAGTAGCACTGTCACTGACTATAATGACAGTGTATTCCCTCTGTCTAGGCAGGTGATGGGGTACAAATTAATATTTCTTTCCTAATGCTAAATTAAAATCTATGGCCCAAAAGAATTGTAGGTTTGTTTTATTTTAACTCTGGACATAATTAAGGGGTGAAGTAGATAATTTTGGATCAAAGATAGAGCAGGCCTTGTTAGGCCTCTGCTTTGAGAGTTCAGAACAAGATGGGGTCATTGAAAAGCAAGGGGCCCATGGGGAAGGAGCACCAGATGAAAGGACTCAGAAAGGGATGTGGAAATGCTTGAATCCAGCCCTGTATGTGAGGCCACCCTGTGTCAGGGAGAGAAGGGTCATACTTTCTGCTTTACCTGGTTATGCTGTTCTCCCTGTGCTCTGTTCCCTGTGCTCTGTTCTTAGCACTCTCTTCCCAGCACTCTGTTCCATGTGCTCTGTTCCTAGCACTCTCTTCCCAGCACTCTGTTCCCAGCACTCTGTTCCCTGTGCTCTGTTCCTAGTACTCTCTTTCCAGCACTCTCTTCCCTGTTCTCTCTTCCCAACACTCTGTTCCCTGTGCTCTGTTCCCTGTGCTCTGTTCCTAGCACTCTCTTCCCAGCACTCTCTTCCCTGCACTCTCTTCCCAGCACTCTGTTCCCTGTGCTCTGTTCCTAGCACCCTCTTCCCTGCACTCTCTTCCCAGCACTCTGTTCCCTGTGCTCTGTTCCCTGTGCTCTGTTCCCAGAACTCTGTTCTCAACACTACTCCTTTGACTTATTTAGTTCTACCTTTGGGGACAGAAGGGCTTTCAGGAGCTCCATTGCCACCCATAGCCAAACGTATTCCAGTTTCCATGAAAACAAGCATCCTGACTTCCACATGACTTCCCAGTGGTCTATGGGTTGGCATCTGCCCTGTCTGGGGCAGGTGGGCACAACACAAGAACCCACCTGAAGCTGACAAACTGCCTGCCTCCTCGGCTGGTTGCAGAGGGATGGCAAGTTGCTATGAAGGTGCTGTTGTGGCAGTAGCCATTTTGAGGTCCATGGGGGTCACATGAATTGATATTTATGTGCTTTGGCTGCCATGGTTAAACAAGCACTGTACTGAAATCAGAGCCGAGGACGCACCCAGAGCCTGGTTACCGCAGTCGGACTTCACACTCCCACCCTTTGAGCAGTGCGCTCTGAACCACAGCCTTTTGCTAACCACTGTCCTCACACATTGCCTTGTCCTCGGGCCACCTGCACAGTTACTGAACAGGTCTTTTAAAATTTAAATTGCTTCACTGTTTTTCCTAATTATCTCTAACTCCAGTCTGGGCAATCACAGGTGGAATCATAAGTTGAGATGTGATCGTTCTATTTTTCTGATACACAGGTTAGCTGGGAGGTGACATGGTTGGGTTCACCTTTTTAAAAGATGGTCTTGAGCCTCACAGAGAGAATTCTCACCTGTTGCCTAGTGGGGGCTCCACAGAAAAGCAGATCAAAAGGTGGGAAGAAGAAAGGTCCTCAAGTCCTAGCACAGCCATACTAAAGGCCCAAGCGCTGCTTCAGTGTGTGTGCACGTACGCATGGCAGTGGGGGCTGGGGCAGACCGTAACCTCCACTCCCAGTCCTAAGAGATGTTCACTGAGCTGACATGGTTCCCCTGACTGCACAAGGGTTGAAACCATACCTGTCCCTTCTTCCCCCAACACCAAGCAGACTGGCTTACCCATCTTCATTGCGGGCCCACTCATAGATCGACAAGGACTCCCTTTGCCCCCATTTGGAGGTCAGCAAGCTTTTTTAGCCAGGCCTATTGGATAGTTGGCTGGCTGGAAGCGGCCCTTTTCCTGCTGCCTCCTTCCATGCTGAGCGCGGTTCACCACAGTTGGGACAGGACCATGGACCTTCCCGGCCCTCAGTGCGAGGGGCTTGTGCTTGAAGCTCTGGAGGCAGGTGCACAGAGGGCTTGCCTCCACCGCTCAGCAGGTGGGTGTGGAAAGGTCTCTCAAATCCTTTCCTGTCCAGTAGTGCCGAGAGTAGAACCAGCTCGTAGATTTGTGTGAAGCGTTGACCATTATCATTAATTGGGAACATGGTAACACACCGGTCAAGGGGACAGCTGTGACATGCAGCCTCCTGGGACCCATAGCCCTCATCCATAAGGGGTGCTGCCAGCATAGAGATGCTGGAACCTTTCCCATCCCAGATTCAGACACCGGAGGGCTTTACGTCCACTGAACCTTTGCTAACCTAGAATGCCTAAGATAATAATTTGGATACCAAACCCTGTTGTCCTCTGCCACCTTTAAAATTGGGGTTTTCTAAGATTTTTGAAAGGCATGGGGAAAGGCTCATGATACAAGGTCATGTGAGCTAGTCAGGATTCTTATGTTTGATGACAAGCACAGGCCCACCTTTGGCAGAGGGTTGGAGTAAGAACAAGAGAATGAATCAGCCAGTTGCTGGGCATCACAGCAAACTCTTGCCCAGTGAAGGCAGCTGAATGGATGGCTGCAGCCAGATGGTCAGGTCATGCCTCAGAAGGTCGGGTGCAAAACAAGAGATGCTTTAAATGGCTGTAACAAAGCACCACTTTTTAGCACGAGACAGGGTGCCTTGTGATGCGATATTAGCAGATAACACTGGGCGAGAACTCGGTGCTATACCACATGCATTCCCCACGTCACGTTAGCGGGTCGTCCTCGGGTCAGTGCTGCACTGCATGTCCATTCCATGCAGCAGGAAACTCAGGTTCGCAGGACGTATGCTCACAGAGCACTGGGCCACCTAACTAGGAAGTGGTGATGTGACTTGTGCCAGGTCCTTTTAACTCCTTCCCCACACACTTAGAAGAGATCTGAGCCATTCGTGTACCACCTCACAATTTGTTGCCATGCTCATGTACCATCTGTACCATTATTTACTTAACACTCCACTTGTAAATCAACTCATAGCTTTCTTCACTGAACTCCATTTTAATAGGAAACCCCATAGCGCCATCTTAAAAGAAGAACCACTGTTGTTTTGCCATTAGAGAGGATAACTGTAAAAATAATCATAAAAACAAAATAATAACATTAAATGATTCCTTGGTCATCCAAGGTCCTGAATTTGAGTTCTGTTCTCTCTCTTTTTTTAAGGTGGCATTAAAGGCAAGAGTTAAAACGGTACTCAGAGGAGACTTTCTTTGTGATATAATTGCAAGGATGGAAGGAGTTTGAAAAGGGCTGATTCTTACTAAGTTGTTCTGGCTAGTAAGCTTAATACCAGGCCCATGTGCCACCAAAAGTGATCTTGTTCTACATTCTGTTTTCCCTAAGAAAGCAAAACACTCACGGGGACATGAGAGAGGGCAGAGAAGTGAGGAAGGACCACTGGAGTGGTGCACACCCCTGCCTCCTGGAGCTCCCCTTGCTCTTGTGTCTGTGCCGTCACCACCATTCATGTGCCTGTGCTGTGTCCCCCACCTGTCAATCTCAGCGTTTGTGTCCCGAGCGGGTTTGGCTCTCCCCAACACTTCCCATTAGGTCCTTAGCACCTACTCCACACCTTGCAAAGGCAGCTTCTTTGAACAAACAGGGTCTGTCTGTTCCATATGCTGACACCATGTAGATGATTAGATGAGAAAGCCACCTGTGTGACAAAGAGGAGATGAACTTAAGCTAAAATCTGGTGTCCAGCATCATACAAAGTGACCTCCTGAGCCAAAGAACCCTCCTGCTTGGGTTTATTGAGATGGCAAAGGCCTTCTTTCTACTGCCACCTGGATGCCCTGACAATCAGCCTCATCCTCCACCAAGGCTCCTACAGTCGGGTTAGGCCGTCTGCTTGACTCAAGTCCACAGAAACAACTGTTGGGAACTGTGCAGCCCCCCAGGGACTGAAAGCATGCACATGAGGGAGGGATTTGAGCTCCCGAAAGAGAAAAGATTTTATTTCATTGATTCTCCAGACCAAGATGCCCAGGATTGCTGGCTCACTGGTTAAGGAAGGGCATCCCACCTGGAAAGAACATTTCCAAACAATTCTTTAGCTGCATATTTTGTATAAGAAGATGTAGGAACTCAACTACAGGGCCATTACTTGACATAAGCTCAATAAATCAAGAAAATATGAACATAATATGAAACTGATAATGATCACCCCGTGAGTCTGTTTCTCAAAGCTTCCTCTACCAGGGAAAGTGCTAAGCTCTTCAGCACATTAGTTCACCTAACAGTAGGTAGGCATGCTGTTACCCTCCTTTTACTGCTAAAGAAATTGAGGCACAGAAAGTTTAAATATCTCACCAAGTTTTGTAGCTAGCAAGCCATGATTTTAACCAGTATTTCTTACCCTAAAGCCATTAAAAACAATAAATAACAATAATAATTATAGTTTAAATAATAGTTAAAATACTAACAATAGTAGTTAAAATAAAACAGTGAAACACTTCCTGAACTTTTACTGTGTGGTTTGGATAAACACATCATGTGCACGCTGCCCATTGAATCCCGTCACGCTCCCATGGAGTGGGTACAAACTGGCCCCATTTTTAGTTAAGGATACTTGAAATAACTTTCTTGACATAATTAATCTAGTAAAAGATGAATAACACAAAGTGTGACAAGAGACCAGAGAAGGTCAGCTACAGACAATTAACCAGCAGTGCCGGAAAGAGGCAGTTGTGTTTGATGCTTTCCCAAGGGATGCTGTGGACTGGAAACACAGGTATGCCACACTGCGACCTGAGTCAGCTCCGCCCCACACTCTGGGTCCTACAAACGCCTGGGGAAAGGTGTGCACATCAGCCAGGGGCAGCCATGGTGGGGCAGGCCTCTCTCATCCAGGGAGCAGAGTGTGGATCACACCTTTTCGTCCTGATTAACACCTTGTAAAGATGAGTCAGCGCTTGGCTCTTGGGGTTTTCCCAGAAGATATAATTCTTTCTTTCCCTTTAGCTTCATAGATTTTTCCCACAAGCAATCAGACTTCCTGTAACTTTTATTAAGAATTCCAGACACCCCAGCAATAATTTCCAGACACCACAGCCTCTGTTAAGGTAACAAGCCATTTTATAATTGGGTCCACTTCATTAGCCCAAAGCCCCTGCCCGTGGAAGGGAAGCACCTCCTTCTTGGCTGCTGGACTATGAGGCTCCCAGGCCCCAGGAGAGCGTGTTTCAGGATGAAGGCCCTTGGCAGCCCCATGCTCTGGAACGCCTGTGGTCGGTCTGTTCTCTATTAATGCACAGGACTGCACATTGGGATGGACAGGAAGACTGGTTCTCTTTCAGATGAAATAAAAATTATAGATTTCATCAGTATATTGATTTGTGGCCAAAAACAAATGGTGGACATTGTCATATTACAAACTTTTGGTTTTCTGAGAGATTCACCCAGACTGTATTTTGAGATCTGTTCAGAGTTTCTCTTCTTACATCTACAATACATTATGTCCATATGTCACCAACCAGCCAACAAAACATTTGGCTGCGTTTTCTCAGACTGTTCTCCTGGGAAGGACTTGAACCAGGTAGTCTCTGAACATTGGGAAGACTTTCTCAGGTGCAGCCTTGAGAAGGACTAAGCATGCGCCTGCCTTCACTAGTCAGCTTCTCCTTTTCAGGTCATTGTTAATATGAACTGTAGTTTAGCCTTTAAAGATGAACTAGATAATATTCGGGTAAAAAGTGAAGAAAGTCTTGAATACACACAGACCCTTAACTGGAATGCTTGACATGCGACAGACACACTAGTAGGAGCTGTAGAAGTCCCAGATGAGTCAGAGGACTCCTTCTTCACACAAAGCCCCTTCTGCTGGGGAGATGCTGTCTTATCTAGAACAGGGCAGAGGTAAGAAAGAGAACCAGCCAGGGTTGGGAGGCAGAAAAGTAGGTATCGTTTTATGCACAAGGGTGAAGATAGTAGTGAAGGCAGTCTCCGGGTTTTATGGAAACGTGGTATAGAAAGGAGGGAACAACGAAGAAGGTCAGGAGATACTTTGAATAGGTGACTGTCCTGAGGCTGAGCTTTTAGCATGGAAGAGAATCAGCTAGGGGAGAGGGAGAGAAGTGATACTCTGGGCGGCTAGCACTGTGCAAAGGAAGGTCTGGGAGGGAGATAAAAGTGCAGGCGTGGGGGTCATAGTCACTGCCACGTGCCCTGAGAGGCAATACATGGAAGGAGGCAGGGCTGGGTACATGGTAGGGACCAGACCCCAGAGAGACCTGATGGACAGGCCCATGGATTCCATCTAATATGTGAAAACGGTCTTTATTAGTTTTACACAGGGGAGCAACAGGGCCAGAGTTACCTTTAACTTTGATCAGTCTTGAGGATGACTTGATTGGGCCAAGCTTTGAGACACGAGGAGCAGTTAGGACCATTGTGGAAATCTATTACATTAAAGCAACATGGATGGTAGAGTGGGAAAACAGAATGAATCTGAGTAATTTCTAAAATAAAAAGTAGTGATTACTTGGATCAGGAAGTTGGGGATGAAAGAGAGAAATGAGCCTAAAGGTGCTCTAGTTTCTAATGTGGGTGTCAGGATGGATGGTGGTACCACTGGGGGACAGTGAAGAGGAGGAGAGCAGCTCGGGGACAGAGTCACTGTGAGGCACTGGGTGTGATACCCATGCGGTGCCTGAGGACATCCAGGTAGAAATGACCGACATGCTGTTAGGTACCACTGAGAGAAGAGGTCATGGCTAGAGCACAGATCTGGAGATAACAACATCCAGGTGGTTGTGAAGCTCACTGGGGAGAGAGAGCTAAAGCAGACTGGGGCACTGGGGATAAAAATTAGGGAAAACGAGTGATTAAGCGGTGGGTAGAGGGTGAGGGTCCAGTGACAACGGTGAAACCCGGAGTGTGGGCCTGGCAGTGAAGGGAATAGAGTCTAAAGGAAGACGGGCAGTCGGCTGATACAACCTGAAAGATTCAAGAGAGAACTTTCTATAAGGTTTGGTTATTATGCTACTGGCAATTGTGGGGAAAGGAGTTCTGGTGGCATCTTGGTGGGCAGGGGCAGATGCTAGGCAGCTAAGGCATAAATGGGCAACAAGGAAGCAGAGGTTGGCAGTTAACCAGTAAGTATAGAACATTGGATGGGGTGGTCAGCTGAGCCTCTGCATTCCAGGGGAGAGACCAGAGTTTAGGTTACCTTTGTAGTATCTGTGATCAATTCAATTTGTTTTATTGTTTCCCTGCTTCCTCCTTTGACTCTTCCTTCCATCCCAACCACCCCTCCACATATTTTTCACCACATGGTATGACTTTGGCCATCATGGAACTTGTAGGGAGGGAGATGGGCATTAAATCATCAAAGCCCTTGACTGATGATACCTTGATAACATAAACTCATGAACAATCATTTTGAAAGGTGCAGTACAGGTGAGGTAGAGGGCATAGAGCACAACCTCTACTAACTCCTGAAGGTCTACCTTCTTTTGAGTTTTACTTCCCACAAGCAGACTAAGAACTGAAGTAACGTACATTAGAAGGCACTGAATATATTAAATTAGCTGATATATTAAATGATATATTAAATATCATTTGTTTGGTCTAAATTTGAGCTTGAATTTCCAATGAAATATCACTTTTGTCTTTAATGGAAAAAGTCAAACTCTTTAAGTCCTTTCTGACCCCTCCAGTCTGTATTAAACTGGGACATAATAATGGTAATTAATGCAGTGTTGACGGTGCCTGACATTTTTCCAAAAGACAAGATGAAAGAGACTATATACATCTCAAAGGATAGGAAATCTCTGGTTTATCTTTTGCAGCATAATGCAATATACTTTTATCATTAGAGTCAAGTAGAATCTTATTAAAACTTGCTATGCAAGGTAACTCCAGGAGAAAATGTCTGTTGCCCTTGACGACCACATGCATATTGGCTTTATGTTAAAGCTAAGGAAACTTTTAATTGCCAGTGTTAAATTCTCTGAAGTTAATTTCACATTACCTTGATGTTCAGCTAAGAAGCAGAGAGGGTCACTCTTGGTTTGTAAACTCTGTTGTCTGGATCATCTAATTGTATCATATTGAAGAATGTGATCAGCAAAGAATTTTAAAGTAAAGTAACAGGGAAAGCTCAGAGCTATGAAATAACTTGTCAGAAAAACAAAATAGAGGGTTTTTTTTCTCCCCTTTCACTGCTCTGGCAAAAGTGGGTTACATTTTCTTTCTTCAGAGAGAGATCAGTACAGGTTTTATGCCAGAGGCCATTTTAATACATGAATGATTTGTAGGTAAATTTATTGTAGCCAATGGGTGCAGTCAACTGTGTAATAGAAATATTGTCAAAAAGCCAGGATTATTATTTAAATAAGTGCAGTGTTAAATTTGATTACATACTTTTTAAAGCTAATAAAACATTTCATTGCTCTCAAACTATTTCCCATAGTCCCATTTAGTCAGAAAACATAAATTAAGTGAGGCTCTGCATAGAAAGTCACCCAGGCTTGTGTGGATGGAAGTGTGCATGGAAAAGCTTGGCAGCCTCACAGTCTGAAGACAAAAGGATACAAAAGGGGTTGGCAGGCTCCTATATAGGCTTGGCGGGGGGCACACTTTTATCCTTGAAGAATTATAAAAATGACTGCCTAGGAGAGTGTGTGCTTGAGATAGCCCCGATGGGTGTGGAATTGCGGGAACCCCAGATGTGAATCAGAATGAGGTCACCTCTTTCCTTACCATGGATAGAGAAAAGACACTCAGGTTGATAAAATTCTGTTCACTTGGACACAGGGTCTTTCCAGAAACATTAGCCACTTAAAAAAAAAAAGTAATTGTTTTTGTTTTAAATAAATCAAAGTAAAGCCGTTGATGCCAACATGGGGATGTGACATTTTAAACTGTGCTATTTGCTGAGCTTATCCTGTGACAGGTCTTCATTCCCACCAAATGTCAAGGATCAGTGCCTTGCATTCATTTTAATGAAATATTGTGCTGATAAGGGTAATGAATGCCAAGTTTAAGCTGTAAATTGCTAAATATTGGGCTGCTTTATGCTTTTTGAATTCACTGGGGAACAAGCTAATGAAGGTTTCTTTCTCGCTTCCTCTCACAGTTAGGGATTCACGGTTATGCATTTGCAATCACAAATAATGGATATATCCTGACGCATCCAGAACTCAGACCACTGGTAAGAGAAATACTTACTTCTGTGTTTCTCCCTTTATGATTTTAGAAGATTTTCTTCAGTTCTATGGCAGTGACACTTTATGGCAGTTTTCACATTAAAGGCTCAATTCATAATATTGTTTCCTAAAGGTAGTTGTAATAGTTAATAAATAAAGTTGGATAAATGCATTTATTATTATGCTTTTAAATATAAATTTATGTATCGACATGCATCTATTTTTTATTTCACAGCTGTCAATATGTGACTATTTTTTAGCTCGAGACAGCTTGAAACACACCATAACGGGTACCTTTATTTAACAAGTGGTCTCACACTCCACCCGAGACTGACTTGTTGCCAGTTACATTTGATACAATAAATTAGTCCTAGGATCCCTGGAAATTCATAACTGTAGGATTTGCCCCCAAATTACATGGCCTAAGCCCAATGTCTCCTGTGTTGAAGGGATTTGACAATGCCATTTTTGTTTAATTAAACAGGAGAGATTTTTCTTTATTTCCTGCCTATGCCATACCCAGTAGCACTATCTGGTGACCTGATATGTAAACCATTTTCTTTCAGCAGTGTTTTCTCTAAGTGACTGGGGTTAGGACAGTTCGTGGTATTGTGGTCTGCCCCCATTCCTGGGAAAGGCTGCCTGGAGCACTGTGTTGAGGAGGAGTCTGAAGGGCAGCCAGACCCGTGGGATGGGAGGCCCTGGTCTGCTAGCCGTACCTCCTGTGGACACTGCAGGCTGTGGGTAGTGAGTGGACTGTGTTTTTGCTATCTCTGGACTAGTTGCAATGTGTTGAAAAAAATTTAAAAAAGCATCCTTGTCAGTGTGTGAGTGTGTAGCTCATTTTAAAGAAGATTAGAGGTATGAAGAGGAAAACAGTGAATTCTGCTTTGGAAAGTCAAAAAAGTAGAGGTTGTTTCCTATAGCAGTCCATACATACACACGCATATATTCACAAGGACCCATCTGCTTCAGACGTAGTCTTCTCTTTCATCAAATTGAGAAAACAGCAGCAGTGGCTGCTATGCAAATGTTTATTGGCGAAGCATCGTGGGGACCAGTTTGATTCTCGCTTGACTCATTGTTTAGAAAAAGTTCATGTTTGAACTCCATCATCATCCAACTTTGCTCTAATCGCCCTGGTATTAATGGAGTCATGGCCACATCATGTGGATCCCATATGCACACTCTGAAATGGGAATTATGGTAATATTTGATTTCCACAATCTTTTTATCGGAAAAAAGATTGAGCTAACTGGTTAGCTAGTTCCAAATGTAACTCAGAACTATTGAAAAGTCTGATTGAAAAAGATACTAAATTTTTAAGGATATTTAAGTCTAAAAACCATTTTAGGTCTGAAAGCTTAGCACTTTGCGCATTTCAAACCGCCCATTTGCAGTTGTCTGTTGGGAGCAGTACGGGTTTTGGGATTGGTGCGGCTCGGTCTGGGCTCCTAGTGCTTAGTTATTCCAAATTGGAGTGGAACAGAGTAAATGAACCAGTCAAACCTGGATCTTTTGCCAGTGGGTGAATGAACTTCCTACTTATCAGCTTTTAAAGAAGGAATGAAATGGAACCCGATGTCAGAGGTCAGCAAGGTACTTTCCCGCTCTCTGCTGCAATGGCAGTGCGCAGCCCCTTCTGCACAGTCAACTCTCAATGTCTTTCTGGTCGTTTACATCTTCTAGTCATGCAGCCAAAGGTCTGTTTGCAAGGAGTCCATCTGATGCCTATTTCAGAGCCATGGCCCCTCTGAGAGGGCAACCGAAAGGCTCTCAGAAACACAGGCCAACCAGGCAGCCCCAATCACATCCTAACAGTGCAAATACAAATCATTCCCGTTCTTCTCACTGTGGAAACATTGTACTGACTTGTTTCACCAAAAGTGGTAACCAGGCTCAAGTTCCCATAACTGGGGTGGCCCAACAAATGCCCCATATCTCACTTGTGAACATCTAAACCAGATGAGCCATACTGCAGTTGGTCTGTGATAAGACCCTAATCAGTGGCCAGGCCAGTTATCTGTCTCTCACCTGCGGCCAGGAGATCTTCAGGAGAGGTTTGGAGCAGTGCCAGCCATTGAGGATCATGTGAACTAACCCATCGAATGTGGTCAGTAAGTAGATGTTGACTCTACCTTGACTCTTCTACTTCCCTCCTGGGAAAAGGATAGCAGTGAAATGGAAGGAATTCAACTTCAGCCACAGAGTTTGCCCTGGACTCCTAGTCCAGCTGTGTGACTTTGGGCAAGTCACACAGCCTCTCTAAGCATCAGTTTCTCTTATAATCTTGCCATTGTGTATAGATCTCAGGTTGATTATCAGAGTAAATGAGATAATGCCAGCAAAGAGCTTTGTGTGGAAAAGTAGTCCCCAGGATACCATGGGGTCAGTGGTAGTTAACCTGATACTCTATTTGTTTCATGTTGGCTCTATTGCCCTGAGCTCAGTTGCTCTAAAGTTTGGGAGGACATGGTGGTGGAAGATGCTTAAGGAGGATCTAAAGAACACTTTTTGATTATTCAGTTCATTCACACTATTATGGTTAATATTGATGAGGACTGTATACACAGATACATCCCATCCCTGCCCTGGAACAGATACAGTCTCTGGACTCATGCACTCTGTATTCAATCTTAATTTCAGTCTATCATCAATTTAGTCTGTGAAACCTCGACTAAGCCTGTCTGTGTCTGTCTATTTCTTTCTTTCTGTGTGCCTCTCTCACATAGGCATATACACACACTTTGTTAGTTTTCTTGGCCAATTCTGGTTTTCAAAACCACTGGTCTAGAAGACAGACAACTGCACCATCAGGTTCTGTTTGAGCTCTATCATATGAGGAAACCAAAGTTGTTGTTGTGGTTTGTGTGTTTTTAAAGTAGCAGTGAGAATAATACTAGAAACTGTGGTAAGAAGAGACAGTCCTTAAGATTTGATCTACATGGATGGAATCCTCCTGGCATTGGTATGTGACAGCTATTGGTTCATCTCAGGCTTTTGTTTCACCTAAACAACAAACACTGGAAGCTTTCCCCTGCCTTCTCCCCCATCACCAGTCCACTCAGCACACTAGGGACTGGAAACGAATGAGTGAAGGCATCCTTCAAAACCACTGCTTTCACGTTCACTTACTTTGGGTTCTTTGGATAATGTGCTATGTGAGCCTCCCCTAGGAATCCAGGGTCTGCACCACACATGACCCAACCTGGTCAGAACGCTCATGCATGGCTGGGGACAGCCAGCTGCCAGCAGCTCCCATGGCTAGCAGAAGGTTCAGGCAAGGACTCATCATTCAAACCTGACCCTCCTTACCGGACACTCACATTCCCCTCAGTTCTGGCCAAGGTTACCGTGTTGGCACATTGGGTGTCGGTGAGGGGTTCTGGCCAGAAGTAGAGGATGGAGCGGACTCACTTAAAACAACTCCTATTCTCTGTTCGTCTGCCACGGAGGGGGTTTCCGCCCCTGCAGCCAGGGAAAGAAGTGGCTTTCTCTGAGCACAATACCAATATTTTTCTAGTTTGTCCAATAAAACCTTTTCCCTGAATTTAATGTTTGGCTTGATTTTATCCAGTGTTTTCTTTAATCTTGTATTATTTGGGCATGAAGCATGAAGTGTCTCCAAAAACAGCTCAGTTGTAGGGGCCTTATTCAGCCAACGTGCTTTGGTTTAAATGGCAAAACTGCTCAAATAATACTTTCTGTTGATCACTGGGCTACTCTTTGTCGTTCTCCACCTGTTTCTCAACCCATCTGTCCTTGTCACCAGCTTGTCACTCTGGCAGCCTGACTGACATTGATTCCAGAGATGTTTACCTGGTGCCCTGTGTGCTGTGTCCTGTGTGGGACCAGAGGCGAATGTAGCAACTGTCAAGTGGGCTGAGTTCTATCTTGTGGGTGGTGGCCCTTACCTCCTCTCTGGGTGGGAAACGGTTAGAACTTAAGGAATCCTTTTTGAGTAGCTATAAAACATCTGGAAGGTTTTTTTCTTGGTCTCTACCACTCTTTAACATTCAGGTTAAAAATATTTCAGAGTACAATTACTTCTAGTTACTGTCTAGGTTGATTTGTTTTGCACTTTTTTTCTTCCTTTGTTTTTGAGAGCTTTATGGATTTTTCTTAAAATGTGGGCCATGTCTCTTTCTCTTCTGCCCAACAGGGCATCGAGGGAGATGTGCCACCTTTAGCATGGTCTAATTTGTTGTTGTTGTTGTTGAGATGCTGGTGGTCCATCTTCCTTCCATATTTCTCCTTTAGAAGAAAAAATACATCTGAGTTGATTTCCTGAGTGTAGGCCTGGAATGTGGGCCTGGTCCAGTCACCAAGAGGAAACAAAGCAGGTCTCTTTCCAGCAGCCACAGGACAGACAGGGTTTCACAGAGGAGCCTGGGGCAGGCAAAACCCAATACTGGTTTCTAGGAAGCCCACGTTGACATCTGCCAAAAGATGTTTGTTCTGTGTCTGTAAGTAAGCCCAGGAGATGAGGAAGGATGCTGGCAGGTCTGTGTTCTGGATGAACACAGCCACGTATGTGGGTGTGGTGGGGAATGACATGGGAGGTGGGAATAATGGAAGGAAACCATTCATTCCTTCAACATTTGCTGAATGTCCACCCACTATGTTCCTGGCCCAAGCAAGCTGCTTGGCTTGGTTACAGAAGTGCACCCTGCCTCAGAGAACTAAAAATCTGATAGGGTGGATAAGATTTAATGCATAGAGGGCATAAAGAACTATAGATGGCCGTAGGGAAATGCAGTTTTTTACATTTGTTTTGTTGGTCTCAGTAGTTTTTTCCTTTCATTAATTTCTCTTTATGTCACAAGCACTGTTTGAAGGGTTTTACTCCGTTGAAGCGTTTAATCGCTGACTCACTTAATAGCAAGCCTAGGATGTAGGCATGGCGAAAGACCAGAGCCTCATGGCAGGGGCGTGTGTGAAGTCAGGCCTGGGCCGAAGATGGGTCTAGAAGGCACCTGGAATCAGATTGTAGACAACTGTGAGGGCCAGGCTGAGGAGCTGGGCTTCTCTGTAAGAAAGGCAGATGTCCCCATGTTACCTGTTGGAAGTGATAAGATGGTAAGATGACTAGAAAGTGCTGAACCTGGACCCCTAGCCCAGATTAGTCTTGATGTGCTACATTCACTGCTGTGCTGGTTGGTTGTTCAGGAGACGGGAGGCAGAGTGGTTGGAGGGTGTAGGACTCAGAGGCCCGGGCTCCGCAGCTTCACAGATGAATAACAAGGCCATCACCAGGCAACTGGGATTAAAATCTGCTGGGACTGGTGCCTGTCCAGTGAGCAGTTAATGGGAGCCACAATTTGAGCTGCCAGTGTGATTTAATGTTTTCTAGGAGCCATTTCTAAAAGTAATAAAAGAAACAGGTGAGGTTAAGTTTAAGAATATATTTTTTAATTCATTTTTTAGAGAGGAAACACAGAGAGAGAGTGAGAGTGAGAGAGAGAGAGAGTGAGAGAGAGAAAGGGGGGAGGAGCTGGAAGCATCAACTCCCATATGTGCCTTAACCAGACCAGTGCAGGGTTTTGAACTGGCGACCTCAGTGTTCCCAGGTCAACGCTTTATCCACTGTGCCACCACAGGTCAGGCCAAGAATATATTTTATTTCACCAAAAATTAAATTCAAAATCTCATTGTTTCAATATACAATCACAATATACAATAATGTTTCAATAATGAACATTATTAATGAGGTACTTGACATTCTCTTCTTCATACTAATCTCTGAAAGTTGGTATGTATTTTATACCCACAGCACATTTCAGTCTTGACCAGCCACACCTCAGGTGCTCAAGAGCCGTATGTGACAGCATAGGTCTGGAGAGTGACTAGGTATTTTGAGCACTCCTAAATAAAATGACTTGATTATGGGAGCTCCTCTTTTCTAGAAGTGCGTCAGAACAAACTTCAGCACCGCCGCCGCCGCCCATCACTATTTCATCTTGGGAGCCTGTGCAGTTGGCGGTCTCATCGCTTTGTCCACGGTGGCCTCCAGGAAGTGGAAGTGGCAAGTTGTCCAGCATGTAGGACATCAGGCAGTGGCCAGGGCGGTGGTCTTCCCGACTTGCCGTGCTTCTCTGGCTGTTTCAGCAATGTGGGCGCAGTCCTTAGCCATGTCTACTTCCTCAACCAGGCTGTGCCACTAGCCTGCGGTGGGAAGCGAGTGTTAGCCACGTCGGTGAACCGGGGCTGTGAGGCTGGCTGAGTTGGATTATTCAGACACACAGACCACTTCTGCTGCTCTGTAAAACTCAGGTTAGCTCTATAATGCACTCATATTCCGCATTATAGAAGATACCGCATAACGGTGTCATCTTCCTAACCTTCTGGAATACCAGAACCTTCTACTCCTTCTGGAATTCAGCTACTGGCTCTCCGCAGCCTGAACTCTGTCTTATGTCACCAGGCTTTTCCTTGGGTAACTCCTTGACTGTCCCTGCCCCACTCTAAACATTGATTATGCTTCTTTGTCCTTATGAACGCCCAGGCTGTGTCTTTTTCTTATGCACATGGGTTATAGATGGACCCTTGTAGGTCATTGACTACACAGTCAACACATGGACATGCTAATAGATATAAATACTCTTACACCATAGTCCTCTCATATGGAATTAAGTGGACATTCCTAGATATTGCATATCAAACGCCAGTTTAAATAGGAGCTTAAAAGGTAGGTGCGCTATTAAAATCCTTGTTGAAATCCACTGCATTGGCTCAAGCAATGGGCCATGTGAGGAGATTCTGTGTAATTTCAGAATATTTGTTATAAAGTTAAATGTGATATTTATATTATTATGCAGATTCTGTTATGTCAGGGTTTTCTTCCATCTCACATCCAATAGTTTTCTTTCTTTCTTTCGTTCTTTCTTTCTTTCTTTCTTTCTTTCTTTCTTTCTTTCTTTCTTTCTTTCTTTTCTTTCTTTCTTTCTTTTTTCTTTCTTTCTTCTTTTTTTTGTGTATAATTCTTCCTTAATTTCTTCTTCCTATCCACAATTGCTCAATGCAAATGCAAACGTTCTTTTGCCTTCAATAGCCTCCACCAATAGCTTTTTCTGAACCCTTTCCCCAAGTCATCCACCCTCATATCTAACTATATCAGGCTTCCAAACACGGCCCAAGCCCACCCACCTCTCTCTGTCCCTCCTCCCTTGTCTGGGCCACTGTACTGTCTCTCCTGGATCACTTTAGTCCCCTTTCAGCTTCTCTCTGGGCACCTGATTTTGCCCCCACCCCAGCACTATTCATTCAGCATTCAGTGGGACTTTCACAGACAGCAGTCAAATGCTGTGCTCACCTTAGCATTTAGAGTAAAACCCAAACTCCTGGGCATGACCCCAATTCCCCCCTAGATCCATCTCTATAACCTGACCTCCCAGGCTTGTGTGGCTGCCCTAAATACTCTCCTGTGCTCCAGCCACACGCTGGCCCTTTCCATTCCCCAGAAACTGTCTTCCTCAGAATCCTGGTGCCTGCTCTTTCCTCTACCTAGAATCTTGTCCCAGATCACCTATGGTGGCTTGTTTTCATCCTCCGTGTCTCATCTCAGAGGTTGCCCCGAAGAGAGATATCCCTCCCTGCTCCCTGACCGAAAGAACCACACTCCTCCTGTCCCTCCCCGTCACATCTGCTGCTTTATCTTCCTTGGTTCACATACTACTCTTGGGAAAGGTCTATGTGTTCAACCTGTCCCCTGATATTCCTTGTAAATTCCTGGGAGTTTACTCCTGCATAGAGGAGGCAGTCGGTCAATATTTGTTCAGTGATATTGATGAGGCTTGAAGGATGCTGATGGCTAAATGTCTGGGTACCAATTTCCTACAATAAATGAGAAATGCAGGTGCCACATGGTCGCTCATGAAACAACGATTGAGTCCTTCCTCGCTCTGTCAGGTGCAGAAATTGAAGCAGGTAGCATTGGCCAGTACCTCCTTTCTTTTGGCCTCTCCCTCTACCCTGCTATTCTTGCAAGTATTCATCACATGTTCCTGGAGTCAAGCACTGTGATAGCAAATAGAGACATAGAACCAGGTAGAAAGATGTCTCTGCCCACAAGAAGCTCACTGCACAAAGCAAGAGTTCCTCAGCAGCCAGAGGGGCTAAAACGATCTGTGGGCTCACAGGGGATGTGTCTACTTAGCTCAAGAAAGGGTACCCTGTAATACAGAAAGGCTTTCCAGAAGAAGTGGCATGTACCAACCGCATCCACAGTCCATCTGGGGGACATTTCTTTCCATTCAGCAGGGTCCCCACACTCTCCCCAGGACGGCTGTCTTCACATAAGACCAGACATGTCTCAGAACCATGCATTCTGCTGGCCCGAAGTTGTCCAAGTGTGTCCAGGTTTCCAGACTAGCATAATTTACAAACCTGTCTGTGGCTCTCAAACGCTGGAATCACTTCACAGCCTCCTGGCCCTTCACTTAGGCTGCTGAACTGAAGGAGACTGCCCAGTAGGTGGCGCCCGGGCACCGCTGTGCGCCCTGTGCTGAGGCTGCCAGCCCTGCAAGCACCCGTTCCCTGAGCAGAACCGAGGGACTCCAGCTTAGGCCTGGTCTGAATCCATCCCATTTAGTTTAAAAGACAGAATTAACGGATGCTTAGTAAATGTATCTGCTCAGAGGAGTGTGTTCTCTGAGAAAAAATAAACAAGAGTGTGTGACCCCCACGTAGCGAGCCTGTTCTTTTTTGAAATACATCATTTGGCAAAAGAGAAAACAGAGCCTTGCATGCTTTCCTCTTGATGACATTGTTGAGGGCACTGTGTGAACCGCCCGGGTCTGGACACTTGCGTGGAAGCATTGCAGCCCTGGGCTGGGAACACTTACACTTTCTGAGTTTCGGGATTAAGCAATTTAGTGGGAGGGGGTGTGCCAGGATTTCTGTTGAGTGGGAGGGAGCTACACTCTGTCCTGTGAACCTCAACAGCCTCTTGGTCCCCGAGTTCTGTGGCCAGGTGTGTGCTTAGACATCAGGGTGCAGAGGGGGGTTAGTAACTAAGAGACTAGCAGTGACAACACAGCTGTTCCTGAGGGCGCTAGGGGCCAGGCTCTGTGCTGAGCACCCTTGTATGTGCTTTGCCTCCTGCATGCTCAGAACATCCTGCCTGTTAGCGCTGATCTCAGAGATGTTAACTGACGCCTAGCCCAAAGACTGTGTCGGTTAGAAAGTAAATTGGGGTCAATCATCAGGAAAAAAAAATGAGGATGGGCACTGTTGTTTTTTGTAAGATTAAACCCAGGCTATTGAAAGAACTTCCCTTAATTCTGAAGAAGTTATAAAGTTCTTCTGCAAAATGAAAGCCAGGCTGGAGAACCTCCTGTGGCTTCTGCAGACAGTTTTCCCCTCGCCCTCTGCTGTCTGCCCTGCACCGACCTGACCTAACCCTGTGGAACACAGAGGTGACTCCTTTGCTCTGGGCTGTGGGTGGGGTTTGCTCCTGGGGGACACCCACAAGAAATGGAGAAAAAAGAGGTGGGGGTCAGTGTCGACTCAGACCCGTGTTCTCTGGGATGGCCACACACAGTCTAGAGCCACAGAGCCTCCCTTGCTTGGTGGCTTTCTCTCTGTGGGCTCCCGGGACAGCTCCTCTTTCTTTGTTCCTTCATACAGATGGAAGAAAAGGTTTCCACTACTTCTAGCTTCAGGGTACTGCCCCATTTTTTTTTGTAGTATTCTGTATTCTACGCACTCTGTTACAATAGCTCCTTTATTAAACTTAATTAGCCAACTCAACTATACTGTGTGCTTCCTGCGGGGCCCTGACTGATACAAAGGTATGAGTAGTGGAATGATTGTTTTTTCTAAGTCTTTACTCTGTCCAGAGAGTAGGAGAGAAGAAAGAAGGAACGTAGGAAGAATGGGAGGAAAGAGGAAGAATGAAAAAGAGAGTGAAGCCAGAGAGGAAATGAGGGAGGAAGGAGGACAGGAAGGAAGGGAGAGAGGGAGGGTTGGAGGGAGGGCAGAAGGGAAAAGACAAGAGGAAAAGACCTTATATCTGTTCCTTTATTTATTTACACTTCTAGTGAATTCCCCTTTTGCTCAAGTGATTAAGAACTGGTCTGTTGCTTACAACCAGAGCAGCCTGGCTGATGTACCCAGGGGGATCCCCAGGTCTAGGAACAACGGCTGGGTTTGCTCTGGCCCCTGCTCTATGGGAGCTCACAGTCTGCCTCTTTTCTCCCCCATCCCACAAAACTTTCCTCTTAACCCGACCCCACCCCTGTACACCCAGAAGTCTCTCCTCTCAGCAGGCTTCTTATTTAGGCCTTAGAGTTTGGGCTCCACTCTACTTTATAGAAATACCTTGATACATGTGCCCCCTAACTGCACAGACAGCCACCTGAAGACACTGGACAGATTATTTTATTGACCCTGTACATCCAGGGCCTGGTAACGTACCTAGCAGAGGGCGAGGAATAATAAATAAATGGGGAGAGTAGACACACGTATAGGAGATTGATCACACAATGACAGTATATTATTGAGCACCAGGGTGGAAATTACTCCCAAGAAGCAGGATTTATGGAAGGGCATGGTGTCTAGCTGTGGAAAGGGTGACTGGACAGACTGCGGGGAGCTGATGTGCAGCCCGTAAGCTTGCGGTCACAGTGCATGCCACAGTCCAGTACAGCTGCGACCAGCAAAGGGCCCTGCAGGCACCAGGATGCATTCCTGCTGCTCATTCCTGTGCTCTGGAGCCTCCCTCTGTCCTGCCTGCACCTCCCCTCCCTCCCCTCTGTCTCTGTGTCCCTCTCCTCTCCCTCAGTCCTCCCCTCAATGATACCTCTCTTGCCAGGCATTCTATTAGATGCTGGGAATCTAGTGATAAAAGGCGGATTTAATTCCCCCTGATTTGATATTTGCAATCTCATGGAGAATATATGTTTTTGAAAAGAAAGCTGATAAGTAAACAAACAAAAAGTTGTACACAGTTTGGATAAACTCTCCAAAGAAAACAAAGATCTGAGGAAACAGAAAGGTAGGGAGAGGCCCCTCCCTTGCTTGGGGGTCAGGGAGAACCCTTCTTCAAGATGACTTTTTTTTTTTTTTTTTTTTATGGAGGCAGGGAGGCAGAGACAGACTCCTGCATGTGCCCCAACCAGTATCCGCTCAGCAAGCACCCTACCAGGTGATGCTCTGCCCATCTGGGGCCCAACTGTTTCAGCGCCTGAGGTGAGGCCATGGAGCCATCCTCAGTGCCTGGGGGCTGATGCACTGGAACCAATTGAGCCATGACTGCATTGGAGGAAGAGAGAGAGAGAGAGAGAGAGAGAGAGAGAGAGAGAGAAGGGAAAGGGGAGGGGAGGGGAGGGGTGGAGAAGTAGATGGTCACTCCTCCTGTGTGCCCGACTGGGGAATCAAACCAGGGATATCTATCTACACACCAGGCTGATGCTATGCCACTGAGCCAACCTGCCAAGGCCCAGGTTGACATTTTAAGCTTAGCCCTGCAGTCCTCAGGGAAGAAAGAAATTGCTGTGCTGAGACCAGAGCCTCTCAGGCAGAGGGCACTGTGTACTCAAAGTCCCCAAGGCATGGGGATGTTTAATATGTCCTCTCTGGAATTGGTTGGCCGAGTAAGAACAGGCTTCCAAAGGACGAGGTAGAATGACTTGCGGTTTTATTGATAAATTTCTCTTTGGGAGCAGGCTTAGCAGAGCGGTTGCTACTGACGCCTACCTCTCTGCCATCAGCCTCCACCATTTCCACACGTGCCGCCCAGCCTGGCTTGCAGCTGCCGGCACCTGGGTGAAGGTGGTCTCTGGTTTCGGGAGTCCACTTTTCTCCAGCATGCAGCAGGCCAGGTGTGCCAAGATTAGCATACCTCCACCAAAGACTGGTGTGCACCCACACCACACAGGGGGGCCATCTCCAGCTGCCTAGTCCACACTGGCCACAGAGCCCCCGGTGTGACTCAGTTCCCAGAACCCACAGTGCTAAGATGCTGCCTGTCCTTCTCTGTCTCTCAGTCACTTTTCCATGTCCCTGTAGGCATTTCCTGGGAGCCCATTTCAACTAAATACCTTGCTCTTGAATCCTGGTCTTAGGGCTTGCTTCAGAGAGGACTCAAGACATCAATGGATTGATGTTTCTCTACAAAAATGGATTTATTTTAGACTAGAGCCTCGAGCACAGTTCTCTGTGCTTCCACACAGACCCTTGCATTAACAGGATGGCATCGGGCACACATTCCATTGTATTCCAGGCCCCTGCATGCTGTTCACTTTATACCAGCCTGTTTGGAGAATCCGCATTTGTACTTAGAAGTACCAAAGAGGGATGGCTTTCTACCGTCCATAACCAAGAAGGTACTTTAAGGAAATGTGTTTAGAGATAGGATTCTCTGGTGCTTTATTCTCTGGCAAACAAGTTTGCTGAAGACAAAGCTTTACTTTCCACTGGACACACTCTGACCTTTGTTTCACTAGATTAATTTCATATCTAGAGGGCCTCATCTTGGATGATGAATTAGCAATAAAAAGCTCATCAAAATGTAATTACATGCAATGTGTTGAATAATGATCTCTTAAAAATTCCTATAGATTTGTCTGCACCTCCTTCCCCTGATGGGGGAAATGAGGCTCAACTAGCTGCTAGCTACTAGCCCAGCTCAGGGGCTCAGGAATGCAAACCCGAGCCATGTGAGGGGACTGAGATGGGAGAGCTGGCTTCTGTCATTGCCCAGTGTCATCTAATTGATCAATTGCTTTTCTGCATGTGATGCACCTCTTTATATAATTTAAAGGGCCATCTCACTGGGGTAGGAATACACAGGAAGTGGGAGCTGAAGGCAAAGTGAAACCCTCTCTGCCTCCATCTGCAGCAACCTATTGGGGGAGAGAGTTATTAATTATAATGTTTACTGCCCAGATAATAGCAAGCTGACCCGCATGGAGATCTCCTGGGAAGGGAGCATTAAAGCTTTCTTAACTCTACACTCCAGGAAAGCGTGTTCCTCCTTAAACAGGAAAACAGAGCCCTCTAAGAGGAGACTCCATGGAGCTGTAGAGTGAGGTCAGGCCTTCCTGCCTTGACCTGTTTCTCTCCAGAGGGTTGGACTTGACTGGGAGTACCCAGCCTTACGCTTTGGTTTCGGAGGAGCCCTGGGAAACCTATAGTTGGGGCTGACAGCAGAATATTCGAATGGTTCCAACTGGGGAAATGCCCACACTCATTTGAATAACTGAAGAATTCAATCATTTGAATGCCAATGAGTATTCCTCCCAGAGTTTACATTTTAGAAAGACAGTGCATCTGAATCCCCATGAGAGCATTAAATTGCTATCTAATTAGCAGTCCCAAATTATATATATTTAAAAGATAATTAAAGGTTTGAAGGCTGTTGGAATAACTGGTTATACATTTAAATGAATCACTAGAAATTTGTTAGTAATGTGTGGAGTTTTCTTTTATTTCTTGCTTCCTTCTTTGAAGTTTAGTAGACCCAACCTCGCGGGGTTAAGTCTGGTAGCAGTAAGATAAAGGCAGCTGTTTTTAATTATTGCAGCTCAAACCTCCAAATAATTATAAGCAGCTGTCACTTTTACATAATCCTAAATGATAAGACCCAAAGAATGCAAATAAAAAGGTTGAGACCATGGGCTCGTGGGCACAATAGTGGACTGTCGGTGGCCCTTCACTGAGGAGGGGCCTGAACAGTGAGCTCTTCCGGACATGCCGACCTGCCCTGCCACAGGCACGGACGTTTGGCACCACCCCTCCCAAGTGCCATTTCCTCCTTCTCTGTGATGTTCCAAAGGAAGATGCACATTTGGAATACTGACACAAGAAAGTAGTTTTGGGTTAGGTAAGTCAGTCAGGTTTGGGCTGGAAGTCCTTAGTATCACTTTCCTCTTTTTCCTTGGGATGGGGTCTACCCCTGCCCTTGATCAAGTGACCCCTACACACAATAGATTGTATGGTAGAATGTCAAGAGCTGGCATTTCTTTGGCCTGCAGCTGGGGATCTCACAGGACTGAATGCTCTTGTGCAGGAGCCGCCAGAGCTAGAAATCCCAAGTCAGCCCAAGGAGCTCTGGGTTCAGGTCAGTGCCTGGTGCTCCCTGGAGGGGTCAAGAGTGCCTGAGGAATGAGTCAAGGGGGCACTGACCACAGCCACATGACTTCTGCCATTTGGACACAATGACTACGAAAGCAAAGTCCACCAGATGAAGACACACTATTCACCCCATGCAGTGCCAAGGCTGGGCTCTGAAGAGACAATTCTAGAATACCACCAAAAAGGAACACACACACACACGTGCACACATGCACCACTTACTCCCAATGTAATCAAAAGCCCAAGGACCCCTCTGCTAAGGAATGCTCTGGGCAGATTGAAATTGTAACAGGGGCCCTGCTTGGCAGAGCTGTGCCGAAGTAGAAGGGGTGGACCAGTGAGCTTAATGTCTCTGGGCTGGGGAGGATGAACAGAGGAAAGAAGAGGAAAGTCAGATGGAAGGTTAATCTGAGACGTTCAGAAGCTGATAGCTACCACAAGTGCTGTTACCTCTCCCCATTGAGGAGGAATAGAGCTTTCAGAAATGCATCCTGGAAATTAGAATCAGGTGAAATATTTTAATTCTCCTGAATGCCCACTTCCCTCAGAGACTCTAAGTTTCTAGATGCACTCCAGGAAGAGGGCTTTGGGGTAACTGAGAGGAGGGAAGGCATCCATCTGACTCATAGTATGGCAGCAGTACTGGGATTGGACACTCTTTAAATGAAAGTTCAGATACAAATATAAATAGTACACACACACACACACACACACACACACACACACACATGACGCGCACACACAGAGGGATGGGCGAAAGTAGGTTTACAGTTGTGAGTATGAAAAACACGGAGTTCATTCTTGTTCTATTTTTTATTATGGTACTATTTTCCATACAAATAATTGTAAGCCTACTTTGCCCACCTGTGTGTGTGTGTGTGTGTGTGTGTGTGTGTGTGTGTGTGTAATGGAAGGGTTCCTCTGAGAGTTAATTTAGAACTCAGCTCTGCTCAGTGTGGAATTACAGGTAGCCAGTGGTTGATGGCAACCACAGGTCATGTTACCATGTCCCCTCCCTCTTCCCTGGTAGGAGACATCTCAGGTAGATACCAGGAGCAACCTCAGGTCCATAAGTGCCTGCTTCTTCACAGAGCAGAGCAGTCTCTGAAGAGAACTGGAGTCAATCTGAGCCCTGCCACTACCAGCTATGTGACCTTGGACAAATTACACAACGTCCCTGGACTCAGTTTCCTTCACTGAAAAATGAGAACAAAAATAGTGCCTACTGCATGAGATTGTTATAAGGATTAAGTGAGTTCGTGCTCACAAAATGCATAGAATAGGTCAGGCATATAGTGTTATACATGTATGTGCTTAGTATGTGAATACACACCCTAATCTGTTCATTTACTTTGTTCGCTCACTCACCAGGTAATTATGGAGAACCTGCTCTTTGCCAGGCACTCTCCTGGGTACTGCAAGTAAGCAACTATCTTAAAGCCCAGCGTGCTGGGCGCAGAGATAGAGCAGCCACGGGAGGCTGACAGGTATGTAGGAAGGACCCATGTGACTGGGGACGGCCAGTGTGGACTGCCCAGAGGAGCTATCCCAGCTGTGTTCTGAGGGGCCACTTGACTTTGAGTTGGGGTAGAATGTTGGAAGTGAATGGAGTGGTGTGTGCTAAGGTCTGCAGGCAAGGATGTCGTGCCGTTTTTAGCAGCCAGCTCAGTCCAGCTAGGGAGTATGGTGAGAGGCAGGAAGTGGTGAGAGAGAGGCCAGCACCGCAAGCAGAGTCAGAGTCATGGGGGCTTGTTGTGTTCTGGAATGTTGGACATCATCATGCAGAGCATGAAGAGCCACGAGGATTCCAGACCAAACAGTAATCCAGTCTGTTTCCAGTAACAGAAGAACGTGCCGGGTTGGATCAGGAGAATGGACAGGAGGGCAGAGAACTGGTGGAGATGCTTAGCTGTGCTCACCCTCACCCCTGGGAAAGGTATTATGGGTGCCAAGACTAAGTTGGTGGCAAGAGAGATGGAGAGATGTTATATCAAGAGACACTCAGATAGAAGCAATGGATGCGGCAGTTTGCCGAGCCCTGTCTGCTTTGCCAGGCCCACTGGCCTTCTTCTCCTATTATTCCCGCTTTTCCCAGGATCTGCCCATGTATCTGTAATGACAGACAAATACAAGACTCAGAGGACTCAGCCTCACTGGGGACCTTTGGTTTTCCTATGAGTCATGAGTGACATCAGAAGTTTCTTGGGCTTAATCAGACCAGCATGCATCCAGAAACATTTTTCTTAAAAAAAGATGTATCAGTGGACTTGAAACCCACATTTAAAAATATATCAAAACCAAATATTTTGTTCAGTTCACCAGTCCAGTGGTCTGGATGGACTGATGATGGATGAGAACCTGTTGAGTTTGGTGGTCAGGACATGGCTAAGGCAGAAGGCAAATGGGTTGAAAAGATCGTCACATGCATGTTTATGCTGCAGAGCCCTGTGTTCTTGGGGAGGTGCAAAGCAAGCCTCCCCCACCACACACACACACACACACACACACACACACACACACACCCCGAGGAGAGGAGGGAGAGGCTCTAGCTGGGAGAATCTTAGAGGTCTGACAGAGATGGATACTCTTACAGGCATAATCCAGAGTCAAGGCACAGAAGGAAAGGTTCCTCTCTCTCTTTTCTGCATCTCTCTTTTTACTTCACTTGCAAATTCATTGCCAGCTTCTTGACCTTCATGTCATTCAGCACAAACACCTTGAAGTGGAGAGACCGCTCTGTTCTGACCACCACTGTGCCAAGGCAAGATAGGGAGACTGGAGTCCCTTTCCCAGTGATGAGGCTGCTGAGGGACACTGGGAATGTCACACACTGGGAGTAAACCAACAACGCGAGAACTCACCCCACAGCATCACTCAAAGTCTAACACGCTGCTTTTCCATCTTGATACTGTTTTCTGATTTCACTTGAGTGAATAAGGAAATCCCTTACACAGTGGAACAATTTCTTTTTTCATTTTCTGTTGCATGAGGTTTTAGAACTTTTTCTATATAATTCTGCATCACTGATTCCAAATCTGAAATCTGTTTTTTGTGCCTGCTCTAGTTTTTATGCAATTTTAATTTCTTATTGTTATAGTTAATGATATGCATTAGTTTTTAAATTGGAATTAAAGGGCAACGACTCTTGGATTGAACAAAACCACAAGGCAATCAATGTTTTACAAACATCACTTTTACATAATTGTAGTTGTTTATAAATGTAAAAAAAATTTATCTGATAAAAACACACTCTTATTTTGTTTTAAGATTGAATCATGGCTTCTTCAAGTAGTCGTAAATGTAAGAATAGTCCTGACACCTTCTGTTATATATGTGGCTGTTACACACTTCAACATCAAAGGTGCAATATTTTATCATTTGTGACACATGCATATATTGCCTATTTTCAAGTTCCCCTTGGCGATCAAGACAAGAATTTGGCTCCTCATATTGTGTGTCACAATTGTGAGGAAATGCTTCATGACGGGACAAAAGAAAAACACAAAGGAATGCCTTTTGGCATTCCCATGGTTTGGCGTGAACCTAAGGACCACAGCAGTGACTGTTATTTCTGTCTGATCCATACAAAGGGCATCGGCAAGAAAAGAAAAAACAGCATATCATCGCATATCCTAATATTCCTTCAGCAGTACGACCTATCCCACACTCTGAGACACTCCCGGTTCCAGTTTTCAATGGTCTTATTTCTTCTAAAGACAAAGAAAGTGAACATGGTGATCAAGTATATTTTGATAAGATGCATGAGGAAATGGTTGTAGAATCTGAAGGGTCCTCTTCTGATGCCATGTAGTCATTAACCCCTCAACAGTTCAGCCAACCCGAATTGAATGACTTAGTAAGAGATTTGGACCTATCAAAGAAAGCAGCTGAGTTATTAGCCTCCAGGCTTCAAGAAAAATATGTACTTCTCCGGTCAGCTAAAGTATCCCATTTCAGGAAACGTGAACAAATTTTTGTGAACTTTTATTCCGAAGACAAACACTTTGTTTACTGTCATGATATCAGTAGTCTTCTCAGCCAGCTAGGTGTTACCACTTACAGTCCAACAGAATGGCAGCTATTTCTTGACAGATCTAAATGAAGTCTGAAATGTGTTCTCCTACACAATGGTGATGATTATGCAGCAGTTCCAATTGGTTATTCAACTCATCTGTGAGAGGATTATAATGACATAAAAATTGTCCTCGACTTTCTGAAGTATGAGGAGCATAACTGGATCATTTGTGTGGATCTTAAAATGGTAAATTTTTTTGCTAAGACAACAGAGAGGTTTTACAAAGTATCCTTGCTTTCTGAGTTTGTGGGACAGCCGAGCTTGGGAGAAACACTGGACATAGAAGGAGTGGCCGAAATGTGAAGCTCTGGAAGTAGGGGTGCAAAATATTGTGAATGAACCTGTAGTTAATTGAGACAGGATCATTTTACCCCCACTTCACATCAAATTTGGCTTAATGAAGCAGTTTGTTCAGGCTTTGAATAGAGAAAGTGAATGCTTTCAACATATTATTTCTGCTTTTCTTGCCTTGTCTTTCGAGAAGATAAAAGCAGGTGTATTCGATGGACCTCAAATTCAAGCCCACATAAGTGACCAAGAATTTGCCAGGAAGATGAATAAGGGGGAGAAAGAAGCATGGTAGTCTTTTGTGGCAGTTACAAAGAACTTCCTTGGCAACAAAAAGCAGAAAACTATGAACTTCTGGTTCAAAGATGCTGTTGGCTTTCTGCGACATTGGATGTAACATGAGCATTAAGATTCACTTCCTGAACAGTCACCTTGATAAGTTTCCTGAAAATCTTGGAGCTGTTAGTGATGAGCAGACTATTGCTGGAGCATCAAACAAGATCGTCCTCAACAAGTACACAAACACAAGAGCTACAAATGCAAATTTTTGCCTGAATAGAATTTAAATAAGTTTTGTGCAAATTTTACGATTAAAATAAGTGTTTTAATATATTCTATTTTGAAATTATAGATAAATCCTGATGCAATAATATATTTTAGTGTATTTACTGCATTATATAAATTATTATATTTTCAAAAAAGATGATGCCCAAGAAGACATTCTACTTCATTATGTTAAGCTAAATATTGAAAATTTTACAATAAGATGAAAACCTAAAATCTTGAATTGCAAAAGAACTGTAGCTTACAGAGAAAAACTAATGTCAGATTTGAGATCAGCACACTCAAGTTAGGTAAGAACAAGTGTTTTTGTGGATGCAACAAAGATTTTGTTTCCAGTGTTATCTTTTCAGTGTCTAAACTAGACCCAATTCTACCTCATGTTCAAAACAGTCTGACAGTTTCCATGTACCCAAGGTTCTGTTGCTAGATAGTTAATTTCTCAAAAGGAATAATGCCAAGTGAAGTTCTGTAAATGCACACAGAACCTTGCTCATCAAATGTTGCAGACATATTCTCAAATTATAGAGGTAAAAAAAGAGGACTTTTTACCCTTGATGAATCTCCTAGTGACTCAGTGGTATTTGAAAACCTTTATATTCAATAAGGACTGTAATAGGCCTATGGCGCGTGTCTGTGCTCCAGACCTTGGTGCAACTCTATCTGAAACTTTGAAATTCATTCTGAAGGCTGTCTTGCATCGAGCCTTCACTCAGGGAACTTTACAGAGCATTTTTTCTCCAAGTGTTCTGAGAGCAGCGGTCTCTACACGTGTCTTTACTTGGAATGCAGTACCCATCCACATTTTCCTTCCCTACTAAGGGCTGGTCTTTTCTTGGCCTCACCCCTCGCCCGAGTCAGTGGGAGCCCACCCCCTCTGCATCGGACTCCCCTATTCTATCTCTTTGCTGGCACAGAGTCCCTCCCACCTCAGCCACTCAGCACGACTTTCATTTTGATGACCAGCTTGCTTTACTAGGACAGACCAGCTTTTGAAAATGGGCTTTCAATCCAGGTGGCAAGTCATAAGTCGAGTTTGACCTACGAAAATGGTGGCAGGGCCAGGCTACCTCCTCCCTACAAGGAGAGCTGATGACTCACAGCGACTCAGAGAACACTGAGTTAAGATAAAGGTCATTTGGGTTTTCAAAGCGGCCTGTTAATTTTTGTTTCTTTAAAAGAAAAAAACACCAACGTTGTTTTAGTTTTTCAGCGATCAAAAGGATTTTGTAATCACACTAAGAGAGCACGTAGGACTTTTCATCTTTGAGACACTTAAAAACACTAATTAATAAGAGTGTAGTACCTTTTAGGAAAAGGAAAAGGCTTATTGTCTCGACATGCCCTGTTGCGTCTCTCCCACCTCCCCATGGCATTTGGACACACCCCCACGGCCCTGCTCCTCTGCTGTGTCTGGGCTTCTCATCTCCCCATGAACACGGACTTCATCTCCCCATGCAGGGTCATCAGAATTTGTCTCTTGTTATAACATCTATGTCACCCAGTCGTGTAATCTTTTCTAGGAGAGTCTATTGCGGGCTCACACACTAAGGGCCAGCACAACTTTCAAGGGCATCACCAGGCCCTACATGGCTTCTTGGAGGTGCTGAGTGGGTCTTGGGCATGTGTAAACACGACCTGGTACATTGGGTGCGTGGCTCAGTCCTTCACTCCATGTACTCACTCTGCATTTGTAGCTGTTCTTCCTCTAGCATTGGTTATTATATCCTTAGCCATCTGGGCACATTAAGCAAGACATGAATGGCTGGCGGGATGTGACTTCCGGAGCACTGCTGCAACCATTGTCGTGCCTGCTACACGCGGTGCCGTCAGCAGCCGCCGTCTGGGCCGAGGACAGACAGGCATGATAGCAGGGAGACCACGTCCAGGGTGGGAGTGCAGAGGGTGGGGAGGACCGCAGGCTCAGAAACCAGGCGGTTTTGAATCTCGATTCCCACTGCCTATTAGCATGTCGCCAAGGGACCGACATCGCTGGGCTCAGCATCTTCCCATCTGGGAGGAGGTGGTCCCTCCCATGGAGCTGTGAGAATTAGATGAGATACGTGCAGGGCTTAGCAGAGTGTTAGGCGAAGGGCACAGCCACTCTTCATGCAATGATAGGATGGGGGGTAGGGGGCTGGCTGGCCAGCAGAAAACATTTGCTTTTTTAAAAATTTTTTTAATTTTTGCTAAAGGCAGTGATTTACAAAGCAGAACAGATTTGTTGCTGCATTTTATAAATTCTTTGTTGGAGAAAGAATGGACTTAGAAAACTGAAAACAGTAATGGCTTCAAAGTACTGAGCCTGTGGGGCAGGTAGGAGAATACCAAGCGATGATCCCTGCATTGTGGTCGTGAAGGCAATGTTCTTTTCATTACTTGCATTTTAAGTTATTTTCCAAATTCTCTACAATTAGAAGTTGTTAATGGATAATCAGAAGAAAAACAACCTTAAAAAACAGAAAATGATCAAACTGTTTAGACCATATCCAGGAGAACAGAGATTGATACCAGCCAGTGGGGGGTCCTTTCCATAGAGTTGTGTCCTCTGAGGCTAGAGGTGCTGTGATAGCCACAGGCCTTGATTTGTATATTGCAGGGGGAAGGACTACCCCTCACAGGCCCATCTAGCCACCTGTGCCGGGAACATTGTCCTTATTTCAGGGTTTTCCCTTTGACCTTAAGAACAATTGGCCACCTTGCCAGGTTGAACTATCTCTTTAAAGGAATAAAAATATTAATTAATGACCATACTGTTAAGATTCATTTTATCCTGTGAATGTACTCTCTGGGAATGAGTTGGTGAGGCAGGGCTGCCATATCTCAGTGATGATGTCAACAGTTAAAATGCTGGCCCAGTGGGCATGTTCTCAGCCCTTTGTTAGGACATACTCTGTGCAGCCATGCTTTTTTCATATGCTTCTTACTGCAGCCCTGTGAACTGGATGCTCTTACCCTCATCTTAGAGGTGAGCAGGTGTACAGTGGCCCCGGAGGAGCCCAGAAAGGTGCACACTGGCCCCATAGGAGCCCAGACAGGTGCACACTGGCCCCGGTGGAGCCCGGACCGGTGCACACTGGCCCCGGAGGAGCCCAGACCGGTGCACACTGGCCCCGGAGTGTACACAGTCAGATGAAAACTTGATGAGAATCAGAGCCTCACTGTTGAATCAATCTGCAACTGGAGGGCAGGAGATTATCCTGCTCTGACAGCTTCTCCATGCTTTCCCACAGCCCACCTGGTCCTGGCTCAGCACCTGATAAATATTCAGTGTCCAATAGTATTTTCGGGTATGTGGATGAACAAATGAGTAAGTGGGGGAACGAATGGATGAAGGAATGAAGGAAGGACGTGCCCAGTGGCCTTCAGGTCCTACTCTCTTGTGCATGGAGGAGAGATGTGCTCTCTTTCCTTCTCCAGAAATGGCCATGTAGGCCTCTGAGACAAGAGGAGGCGAGGTCCTCGGGGGTGTGGCCAAGGTGTTCACCAGCTGAGGACCATGTCCACCCTGGGATAGAAACATCTGCCCAGATAATTGCTGGTTCCTGGCCCTTGGCCACACCCCTCCTGCAGATGGCATTGGCTTTGGGCAAAGCTTCTTCCTCTCCACTGTGGGCCTCCCACCCCCATCTCCGTCCTTCCTGTTGGCAGCATGGAACAGCACGTACAGTTTATTAGTTATTAACACGCACAATATTTGTTCCACAGAGACTGCATGGATGTGTGTAGCTGATTTCCTCAGGCCCTTCCCAAAAGAACACAGAAAAAACAAAGGCATTTGGGGGTTTTTCAAACCAACATGAACATGGCCAACATCGTAGCCTATCCCATTATGCTCCCTACAGTCGGTCTATAGGTAATACAGAGGGCACTCACATTTAGACAGTTAAATGCTGCCAGGAAGGTTCTGGCTCATAGGCTTGCCCCAGATGGCTCCCGCCCACCCCCATATGGGTGCCCTTCCTGTCCCATCCTCCCAGGCCACAGGCTGGTGTGCGTTCACCACATCTGGCCTTTATTTAAAACTCCACCTCAAAGTATTTCATAGCACAGAATATCTTTCCTTATTAAATTTTCCCTCACATATTTTTTTCATAAAACAGGCACCAAAAACTACAAACCTACCTGTGGCTCTCAACATATCTGTTTATAAACCTTTGGAAACTGTTTGCAATTCGTTAATCACATTTTCAAAGGAAGTTACAGATTACAGATACACTAACAAATGCCATATACGATCCCTCAGCCCCAGTAACAAGATCCTCAAACCGGGACGAGGGGTGGGACTTGTGGACCTGGGTCTTGTCCCAGGCCGAGTCTGTCCCAGGCTGGGTCCCATGGGAGAGGGGAGAGCTGGCCCGGAACTCAAGAATGTAGTTCTTTTTCTGTCACTCTCAGTCTGTGGCCACACATAAGGCCTCTAGGGGGGAGACAGGAACAAGGAACCATCGCGTTTAAACGTGTAATTCATCTCCATTAGAAGAGGGGTAACTGAGGGGTTCCCAATACCAACACCAAATCACTTGTTCCTAAGTCATCGACCAAGTACCAAAGTTTGTGAACATTTCACTTAAAATGTACTTTTAAGGTAGTTCATTTTGAGAGAAAATAAGTGAAAATACTAAATATATACAAGTCGGAACTGTTGACTACCTTATGCTTGAAATTCAATCCAACTTCTTTTATTTTTAAAGAGACAGAGAGAGAGAGTCAGAGAGAGGGATAGATAGGGACAGATAGACAGGAACTGAGAGAGATGAGAAGCATCAATCATCAGTTTTCCGTTGCGACACCTTAGTTGTTCATTGATTGCTTTCTCACATGTGCCTTGACTGCAGGCCTTCAGCAGACCGAGTAACCCCTTGCTGGAGCCAGCGACCTTGGGTCCAAGCTGGTGAGCTTTTGCTCAAACCAGATTAGACCATGCTCAAGCTGGCGACCTCGGGATCTCGAACCTGGGTCATTCCACATCCCAGTCCGATGCTCTATTCACTGCGTTACCGCCTAGTCAGGCTCAAGCCAATTTTTAAAAAAAATCTTTAAAAAAGGAAGGCGGGTAATGTGAAGAGAATGTATTGGTACATGTAACATCCAAAGGATTCATATTTCAGACACAGCGTGATTCAGGTGTGCGCACCCTGTGTCAGGACTTGCTTCCTCTTTGTCCCCTGTATTCTGGGCACTGACGTCAGTCTTGGAAAGCAGCCGCGGAGGAGGACATGAGGAGCTCAAGTTCATTTACATCCTAACACTTCAGTGATGCTGGTGGATAGAGAGCCTCTTTCTCTGGATAAATCCAGGAATGCATCACAGATAGATCCCATCTGGGTTGGCCTGAGTTATGCCCCCATCTCTGACCCAAGCACTGTGTCCTGGATCTTCCTCACATACTCAGCCACTTGCCTACCTCTGAACCAAGAGTGGCTTACCTTCACTACAAGTATATTTATGGAGAGGGGGGTCAAGGGCTTCCCTATATAAACAAAAAATGATCACCATGTAAAATGTAGGGAACGGATGGTGGCAATCTATAGCATAGGTGTCTTCCTAAGAAGGTCTAATCTCTCGCCATTTAATATGTTTCCTAATGGAGAAGATGACAAAGGCAGATTTTAGGTCATTAAGCTAGAATTTACTCATCATTCTCAACCTGATTTCCTTTTCTCACCCACATTAATCACTCTGCTACATTACTATTTATATTCTAAAGGAGCTCACCCATTAATAAAGACCCAAATGGAAAGTATTTCAGACAGAGGCGGATTAAGTTTGGTTGAGGCCCTGGGCACAGAAGAAAGTACTGGGCTCTTTATATTAGAAAAAAAGTGTAAATTTGGGGTTTTGCAGGGCCCTTCGGAAGTCAGGGCCAGGGCACGCACCTGGTACACCCGCCAATAAATCCACCTCTGATTTCAGACCTATTTCACGTGCCTGGTAAAGGATACATTGTGGAGGGCCATTCCCGAAATGGAATTCTAGAGGGCATATCTCCAGCCCTGTCTGTTTCTTTCAATAAGATTAAATTATAGAGACTTGCTAGAAAATGGCAGTTTATTGATCAGTATGCTGGGAAATCATACTCCCCCTAATCTGTAATCTCTCCATGTTTCCTGAATACCGATAAGAGAATGTGCTACATTTCTTCTTATTAAAAAAATAAAGAGACATTTTAGGAATGGTCAGAAATCTCTGCAATACCACCTTTGCCAGAGGCATCTGACAGGACTTGGGTTCTTTAGCACCAATATACATTTTTCTGCCAGGAGAGTCTTGAGTCCCAACTTGGTGTTGAGTATACATCTCTTGGTGTGTAAGATGCATGTGTATACAATTGTCTGACATTCTCCCCTTTGACAAACATCTCCTGGCTGCCTTGTGGTTTGCAGAACAGGGGCCTGAAAAATTACTGAATGGCTGCCCTTCCTTTGATGCAAATGAAATATTAACTGATTGTAAACAGTGAGCCTGTGTCTTCACCAAGAAGGTGATGGCTCTCAGGAGTCATGCTAGCTACAGATAAAGAGCTTATTTCACACCCGGGAACATACTTGCCACTTTGCATTCAGTATCTATTTACTCCTCTCAAGCTCATTTAGCTATAAAGGTGCTCTTGTTTTACCCATTTGCAACTGAAGAAAAGGAAGCTTCGAGTAGTTTGGCACCTTTCTTAGTCACATGCCCAATACGTGCAGGATTACTGAGCTCTCGTCCTCTAACAAGGACAGGTAGACACTTTTTCTAATGGTGAAGGATCTTTTAGTGCACTAGATCTTGGGATCTTTTTAAATTTTTTTAATAGTGGTTGAAATAATATGAGGCATATCCATGAAACCTGGTCAGAGGCTGTGGCAGATGGGGGTCTCCTCCCCCACACTGACAATATGATCTTATCTACCTTGTCATTTGATTTGTTATTTAACTTGTTAGAGCCCATTTTCCCATAGGCATGATGGGCAATAAATGGACCTTCTAGAAGCAGAAAGGTTATAAACTATTGGCAAGCCCTTGGGAAAGAATGAAGCACTGTTTGACTATAATTCTTAGTACCTTCTACTGATTAGGTGCCCAATACATGTAGGTTGAAAAATTGAAGCAGGGAGCATTTTGAAGTGACCAAAGGAAAGACTTCTACCAAAAAGACAGTTTATACCTAGCTTTAGGCTACCCAAGAAATTGTGAGAATTCTACCTTTAACCATTAGAATCTGGGCTGCATGAACTCCTGGGATGCCTAGGGGCTTCCAGTGAAGGCTGTTACTAACATAGGACATGGGGCCATTAGTACAGGTAACAGTGGCTCAGGAATGACTGACTCTAGCTCCTCAGGGGGACAATCCCGAGTCTTTGTATCATGTGCCCCCTCCCCATCACACCTTGTCACCACTGGAGGTTGGTTGGGGAAAGCGGGTCTCAGGAGATGTCTCAGGTTCCTGAAATTCAGTCAAAATGCAGAAGAACAGAGGGACTCGCTGGCTGGTCTCTCTCCCCTTGATGTCACTGAGGGCAGCCTAGATCTGTTTGGTTCAACCAATTGACAGTGATTCTCCCTTTATGTCTGGTGTGCCTTCTACACCTGCCTCCATAGTTGCCAAGCAGTGTTCAAAATGCATACTTGTGTTTTTGGAGTCTTAAAATACTTAGAGTGACTGCATCTCACTTAGAATCTTGCCCATTAAATCAAAAGATGACCAATTTAGAGACAAAAGCAAATAAGAAAAATTGTACAGACATGCGTATATTTTTCCCATTATGCCATGACACTTGTAAAGGGGTTGCTTCTCCTTAGCCTGCAGTAGAGGGCAGACTTTCCTACATTATAAACACCCCACCAGCCAACACTAAAGGCCCTGAGACACAGGACTGTCCAGACACATGCGTGTCCGGTTGATAAAATGGTAGACTGGCAGGGTGACTAACACCAGTGACTTAGGGGGAGAAAACTGAAACCAGCTCCCCTGTTATGAATGCACTCATCAGCTTTTCCAGAAAAATGCCCTAATGACCACTAACTCCGGCAGCATTCCCAATACCCACACCACTCAGGGTAAAACAGCCGTGTGTGCTCTGCTCAGGACCATGGTGCCACTGTGGTAGCAGGTAGAAGGTTCCGTGTGTCTGCACCATGTTACCAGGGTATTGAACCCCACTGCGGAGATCGGTGCATTCACGGCCTCCAAGGGGTATGTGTGCATTTGAGACAGAGGTAGGGATGGGAGAACGCTAAAACACAGAGGGACGCCACTAGGTCTTGAGTAACATGTGCAAGATGCCCTTTTCTGTGATTTGAAGGGGTGGTTTTCAAAGCTGTGGATTGGAGGAAAAGACTCTCCCCCACTCACACTCAGACCATCCAAGGAGGAGGAAGATTCTGCTTTTCATCTGGCATGGTTAGAACCAAGGGGTTCTCTGGGTAAATGCATATCAAGCAAAGAGTTGACTTGTCTGTTCTCCCAGCTCAGAGCCAATGTTTACAGGCATCTGGCCTCAGCTTTCCTGCCATTAAAACCTCTAGGACCGGCACCCGGCTGGGCCTCTCACTGATATTCCTCCGTTCATGGTCCTCGCCCTCCAAACAGGACTTGGGAGGATAAAGGTTGGCCTGGCTGGTGATCTCATGGAAATGTTCTCTTTTTCTGTCCCTTCCCCTTGCTAGTACGAAGAAGGGAAAAAGCGGAGGAAACCTAACTACAGCAGCGTTGACCTCTCCGAGGTCGAGTGGGAAGACCGAGATGATGTGGTAAGGGATTTGCTTTAAGCTTGGGAGGCGGGAGCTCCACTGTGCCTGGATGCTGCCCGGGAGCCAGCAAGAGGCCTGCAGGGGGGCACCTGGCCTCCAGAGAGACATGGGGACAGTGAGCCCTTCTACTGAGTTTGGAGTTTTACAACTCTGCCACTGGTCAGACCAGTTGCTGACAGGCCAGCCATGCAGTCTGCTTCACAGTCTACGAAGACCATCCCTGGGGGGCTCTGGTCCGACCTCAGCTGATGAATCCAGATGCCTCTTCCATGCAACTGATGGGACCTGCTGCTGTCAGGGGAGTGTGTGTGTGTGTGTGTGTGTGTGTGCGCACGCGCGCGCGCGCACGGGGGGTGGGGGGGTCTGTCCCATGCAAAGTCAGGGTCGAAATTAATCTGTCAGGGTTCATGGGTACAGCTCAGCTTTTTGACAAGAGGCCCAGGGCAGCTTGGTCAGCCACTCCCTTTCCTGGGCAGTAACAGCCTGTCTCCCTTCATCGACCACACTGCAGTGGTCACAGGCTCATTTCCCACAGATTCAGCCTCTGATTCTGTATCAAGAACCCTCCTAGACCCACGACTCAGCCCGCCAGTCTTCTTGAGGTATTCTCATTAAGTCAGATTTATTAGATGTGGCTGCCTTTGGGTGAGTGCAGGCGGGTGGTTCTTGATGGAATCCTGACTACCCATGTGTTCCTGTCCAGATCCTCGCTCTTCACCTTTTCTCCACCCTCCCTGTGCCCAAGCCACCTTCCTCTGCCCACATCGTCCCTGACTTGTCTGGGGACCCCTCCTAAGCGACATCGTGGAGCCAGCATGGTTTCCATCCCTCCCTCTATCCTGCTTCCTGCAGGAGCACTGAGGGGAACCATCTGAAGTCCCCAGGTGGGGTTCTCATGCCTCCCAGGAACAGGGCCAGCATGGCGGTTCTATCACTGCACCTGTGCTTTTCCTCTGTCCTCTGCTCCCTGGGTCACTCAACTGGCACGCACGTCCACTTTGCTTCTTGGCCTATAGAATGCAAAATCCATATCTGTTTCAGAATCAAACCTGTTTCCTTCTACATTGGCACTAAAGTCTTTTAAAACCCAAGTGCACACAAAATAACTTTGTTGTTTGATAAAAAAAACTACTTTCTCATTTGTACCCATTAGCCCATGTGATGGTGACCAGACATTATGTCTATTCAGTGGGCTGGTAGAGTTCTCTATTTTCTTGTTCTTTAAACATTGTCATCAGGATTCAAGTCAGTTTCTTTTAGTTATGCTGCCCCTGATGTATGTGTCCTCTCTCTTCAACCTGCCCATCCCAAGAGGCAGTTGTGAGCTGCCTGGGTTTTGATCTGCTGTTTGCTGATTGGGGATCTTGGACAGACAGTTATCCTGTCTGCACCTCAATTCTTTTGGTTTTCTTTCCAGCAAGGTAAGCATAATGATAATAGCAACTACCTCATAAAGCTGTGTTAAATGTTAAATGTGTTAATATATTGAAAGATATAAATAAGAGTACTTACATTGTTGTGTGGGCATGGTGAGCCTTCGATGAGTGGCAGTCATTGTCAGCACGAGGGTCATCATCATTGATCCTCAGAAGACCTTCTTATTCATCAGCGTCCTGTGGAGGTACAGCTGCTAAACTGTCTTTGAACTTCTGAAGGTACAGTCCAGTGTTACCCTTTCTCTCCCATCTTCACTTTATCTTTTGCTTTGTTTTGGCTTCACTGGCCCTGTTGGTTTTCTCTTCCAAAATGCTTAAAAACATGCTTTCCCATTCTACCTTCTTGTTCACTTTCATTAATTCAGAAGGCAGACTTGATTAGACTCTTATTTCAGAGTCCCCATGGCTAGTTCATGCTCAGCTGACACGTCTCTTCTGCCTGTGACTGGAAGACGTTGATTACAGGGCTCGCCCTTGTCATCGCCTATGCCCCAGTTCATTTTCAGGGAGGTACGATCTTTTACTAACAATGGTTTGGAGCATGCCTTCCATTGCCTTGTCTTAGCTTCCTTTCTCGTCGGAGCTGCCAGGCACTGGCACCGGGTTTGCAGCCTCGTGTGCATGCTCTTCGCCTTCACCCAACTGACAGGACAGGGTCTGCTTGTCCTCCTTCAGAGTTTCCACAGCTCTAGCCAGTCAGTGCTCTTGTTCTTACACAGATTGTTCTCTTGGTGTCTCTTTAGTTTGGGTCTCATTGCCTTGGGAGCACAGTACATTTGAAAAGTAAGTCTCTTCATTGTCAGACTGTTTGGGAAAATCCAAGTCACTATTTCTATCCCAGGGAATTCTACACCATTGATTGAAGAATTTGGAATTTGCACAAAGCATCTTTGTGAAATCTATATAAGATCCCATATGCACATAGGTCTGTCATTGGGGTTTGCATGTAAGTAGCAGAAGGCAGGCTTTATGTCAAAATCCAGGAAAGACCAGGCAAGCAGAAGCAATTTGTGAAGAAGCAGCTATAAGTCTGCCCCACTGCAAAGAACTTACTGGAAGAAGCGCCCTCCTTCTCTGGGCAACTAGGCCTTTGTTGAATTTAATGACGATATTTATAATATAGACTCTCTGTACTTCCAAAAAAGGTGTGTGGTTACATATACTATTAAAACACTTGCAGAATAAGACTGGTTAAAATCAAACTAAGAAAAAAGTTCCAAATCAGAAATCATTTACAGAAGAGTTGAGTGAGACTGTGGCTCCAGGGTGAGCTGGCATCATGTCAACACTGCAGAGAGGGGCACCCCTCTCATGGGGACCCATTAGCCAGGAAGTAACCCTGACATGTGATACACCCACACTGAACCACTGGTGTTGATCACCTCTTAGAAGGACAAAGCGTCTTTAGAATGGTGTTCATCCTTTGCTGATAAGTTCCCAGAGATGGCTGAAGGAATTAAGGGTGACTTTTATCTTAGTCCCATTATTTTTTAGTCATTCCCAAACTTTCCACTGTGAACACGAGTATTTCTATAAACAGAAACTAACTAATATAAATAATAATGCCCACATAGTGAATTCTTCTTGCGTGCCAGTGCTGTTCTAAGTGCTGTGTATGGACAAGCGTGTTTATCCCTCACATCAGTCCTGTGAAGTTGATGTGACTGGTGTCTTCGTTTTACGGGTAAAGAAACTGAGACAAAGAATAGCTGTAGCCTGACCAGGCGGTGGCGCAGTGGATAGAGCGTTGGACTGGGATGCAGAAGACCCAGGTTCGAGACCCCGAGCTTGCCAGCTTGAGCGCGGGCCCATCTGGCTCGAGCAAAAAGCTCGTCAGCTCCAGCAAGGGGTTGCTCAGTCTGCTGAAGGCCCGTGGTCAAGGCACATGTGAGAGAGCAATCAATGAACAACTAAGGTGTTGCGACGGCAACAAAAAACTAATGATTGATGCTTCTCACCTCTCTTTGTTCCTGTCTGTCTGTCCCTATCTATCTATCCCTCTCTCTGACTCTCTCTCTGTCCCTGTCTGTAAAAAAAAAAAAAAAAAGAATAGCTGTAATGGTCCGATAATACTGAATGTAGATCCCAAGCCAGGCACTCTGGTTCCAGTGTTCTTGACCATGTTGGTGTGCCTTAGAAAGAGCCCCTGAGTCCAAGGGTCCATGCAGACCCCATATCGGTGCCTTGTATGTGTTAGCTTCTCCTAAGGGGTACAGAAAAAACAGCTGTACCTGGCACGTGGCTGCTAAGCAAATAAATGCTTGTGGTGGTGGTGTCAGAATCGGCCTTGAGTCCAATGAAATCCCGTATGTTGCAGGTAAGCCCCTTTTACTGCTCTCCAGTCAGCTCACCTTCTTGTTATCTGGGATGACACTGAAAGAAAGATTCCTCTGAGTCCTTCTTTCCAGAGCCCTATAAAGCTCTTCTGCTGGACTGTATTTCTGAGACCTGTGGCTAGTTAGTTTGTTCTTTACACCCATTCCTGTATCTCAACGGCTCAGGTTTGAGCCCTGGGTCCCAAACCATCCCAGCCCACCTGAGAGCCCAGGCTGGAGCAAACTGAGAGAGAGAAGGAGAGAGAGAGAAAGGGGGAGGGAGGGAGGGAGGGGAGAAGAGAGGGAGGACTTTGTTACATAATGCTGTGTCGAGTCTGTTTTTCTATCCTTGTTGAAGGGTGCCTTAGGAATAAAACACTTGTTTACCCACTATTCTGCCTTCCCCTTTAACCTGTTGGCTTGGCCGGGGTTGCATGTCATTGGAGGTCCAGAGTGCTTGCCGCCTCTGTACTGGAAACGGTGAGGCTCATATGCTGAAGTGGATAATGAACCACCATTAGGAGAATGCTCTATCTTATATGATTATCCCCAAAACACTGGTGATCAGTGACTCTGTGGAAAGCTTCCTCAATGAACTCGGACATGAGAGAAGAGCTGTAAGCTCACAGTGACACTGGTGGCTACCAGCTGGTATGGCCTTTAGTAACGTGGGTGCTCTGAGTGGTCACCACAGCTGCCTCAGCTTCAGGGTGCAGAAAAGGGCGACAGACTGGCTGGACCTCTTGGGAAGTAAATCCGACCTGGATAAGGCAGGGCCCAGAGGGAGAGGGTGATTCCTGGAGTCCTGGGACCCTGAGCACAGTCACCAAATTATTATTTTCAGCCTGAAAAGATTTGCCCTCTTTTGTATTGACCACGTTGCAATGAAAGCTACTCTAATGTCCACTGCATGAGCACTCTGACAAATGTTTGATATCTGATAGGGGAAAATAAAGATACACCACTAAAACTTTAATTTGCCTTTTTTTGACTATATGTTAAATTGAACATGTGATTTTTTTTTTTATGGCTATGTATTGTTCTAACAGGATAATACTCTTTTGGGGATTTTCCTCTGCCAGGCCGTGTCATTGCTCCATTGCTCATGCAGTAATTCAGGCAGTGGCAGGTCCCGGGGGTATTCAGACAGCCCTTCCTGCCCCGGGTGTGACTCAGCACAGTTACTCCCCTCCACTCGCACTCAGCTCTGGACACCACCTCGGAACCTAGACCCTGGGGCTGGGGGTACCACTGACTTAGCATAGCACCTGGGCAAGTAGTCCCCTTCTCAAGCCTCACTCTCCTCAGAAGACAAAGTAACATTTCTAGACTGTTCCAGACTCAAAGCACTGCATTGTTATGACAGTCTGTTGACCAAGCACCAAACCCCTTCCACACTCTAGCAGTGAAGACAGAAAATAGCCTTCCTTCCAGGCCCAGACCACAGGCCCTCAAGTTTGTGGGAGAGCCTGCTGAAACATTAATACTTCAGACCATTGCATGGTCAATGTTTAAAACATTTTCTTTGATTAAAAAAAGAAATCCAGAAATAACAATAAATTATTTTTTTTATTAATACTGCATGATTTTTATATTAATGCTTTAAATTTATCCAAATACTTCCTCTCCTGGTTTGAAAGGTAAAAGTAACACTTTGAGTTCAGGGGCCAGAGAGCCTGTATGACCTCACTGTGTGCCTCAGTTTCCCCACCTGTAAAACAGGGATAGTAATGATACCTTAAGAGACGATTCTCAGGGTTTTAAAACCTGTGCCTGGTATATGGTAATCAGGATCTAACAGGATAATGCAAGCTTCCGGAGAGTTCGATGAGCACAGTTTACACAGCACCTGACAGGTTCCTTGAGTCTGCAAGTTCTCCCTCATGAGCACTTTAGACAGAATGAATGAAAGATGAAGAAACTGAGCCACAGAGAGGTCACAGGACAGTGGTATGTGTCGTGGTATAACTTGACACTTGAGCCCTGATAGCCGAAATTACTTCTCTTTCCCTTGGCCTGTCCCCTTGTCTGTCTGTGCCAACCCAGAGCTGGTTACAAGCAGCAGTTTCCAACCTGAGGAACTAGGGGAGAGTCACCAGATTCATGTGACTTCAGTTGTTCATGTGCTGTGATCAAAAGCAATGAAACCTGTAAACACAGGAGACGTCGGGGCACCGTCCGACAAGCTGTATTTCCTGTGCGTCTCAGATTGGCAGAAGGCTGGAAAGCACTGGTTTGCAGCATGGGCATCCGTGCCAAGGAAACCAGAGCTTGACTCCTGGCGTAGCAAACCACTGAGGGCCCTGGCGGCAGGGGAGAGCAAGGAGGACCACAGCAAAGGTGGGCGCAGATGGCACTGGTGGCGCCAGAGGGCAGCCACAGCCACGCACGGAGAGCTTCGGGCGGCCCAGCCCTCTTGTAAATATCAGCTCCTCGCATCCTCCCTACAGCCCTGTGAAATGGGTGCCGTCATCCATTCCCTTTTGCAGAAAAGGAAACTGAGGCACAGAGAGGGTAAACGAATTGTTCATGATCATAAAGTTCTGGCTCCAAGATCCATTAGCTACAGCGCTATCCTGCCTCACAAGTAGATGTTCGATAACTGTAACCTCGTTTCATTATGGTTGACGGAAAGCACAAGGCTAGAGTATCTAAGTATTCACCTCGAGAAAACGTCGGTGACTTTGGCCTTGTGTCCTCCCTGCCTAGAGCTGATTGTTCTATGCTCCTGGGAGTTGGGGGTGGGGTGGCAAAGAGGGTGGGGAGCCTTACCTAATCTCCGACTTGCCTGGGTAATGTGAGAGGGGAAGGTCCCAAATGGCTTTAGGCAGCCACCAGAAAGGGGAAAAATGAAAACCATGTTAAAGATAAATCGAGCCGTTCTTAAAAGTTCGAAAGTAGACTTAATTAGGACCAGCTCTCCCCATCCAAAACCACAAAAGTTAAAACGGGAAAATATTTCCAGAAATGCCCATTATGTGTTGTTAAAAAATATCTAGAGTAAAATATATGCTTTATTTTATACATGCCTCCAGATAAAAATTATGCTTTTATTCTCTATTCATAGAAGATGGGAATGTGAACCCAAACCTAGACAACCCTGGATCAAATTGAGGTTGCTTGCAAGCGTTGCAGTTTTCTATCAGCCGGATCTTATTCAAGTTCCTCAAAGGAGAAAAAAGAGGAAAGGGGGAAAAAAACCAACAACAACAAGGCCTGGGGCTGGGAAAGAGCCTTCCCTGACGGGCTATGGCATGTCGGCATTTGCTCCTGTTCCACTAAGTGGCCTTCCCTGTCGTCTCCCATTGGTGCCCGTGACGGCACATCTTTCATCACTGTGTCTGCTGTCCTTCTCTGAACTCAAGGCAGGGCCACACATAATTAGAGGAGGTCAGCCGGGGGGTGGGGGAAGGAGCCAGGCTCACTGTTCCAAATGGGACCTCCAAAAATCAGATAGCAGGTCGCCCTGTTCACTGCCCGTCAGTGTCAGCGAGGCCATTAACTGGCCCTGATTTCTCAGAGAGCATGTGGAGATGGTTCATGCTATGCACAGCTAATCCCTGTCTTCCAAATGGTTGGCCTTCTTTTGTTTTCAATTGTGTAGGAAAATGTCTTTACCTTAAGTTTTGAGAAGTGATTTCTCCTTGACATGTCATATAGCTGATCCCCAGAGACGTTCTTGTTTCTTGAGTGTGTCCGTGGGTTCCTGGGCTTCATTCTCTGACTCTCAGGGTTCGTCAGCATGCACAGCCTTTTGTATCGTTGTTGCCTTGAAGTGTACCCGAGCACCCCAAATTAAAGTGAAAAGTTGTTTATTTATTGTACTCAGCCTCTGTCCCCGGGTACAACAGCCATCAAATGCTTATTCTTCAGAAGCCTTGCTTTAGAGGTCTGAGTGCAAATGCAGACTCGCTACAGAAGTGCCACAATCTGGTGGGAAACAGCCCAGCCCCATCACACCTCTGCTCTGCACAAGACACCAAATGTGCCCTCACGCCTGAGGGTGCCAAGTGTCCAGATGACATGGTAACCCAGGTGAGAACTAACACCATTTTCTTTATTCATTTTAGTTAAGAAACGCCATGGTGAATCGAAAGACAGGGAAGTTTTCCATGGAGGTGAAGAAGACAGTGGACAAAGGGGTACATTTTTCTCAAACATTCTTGCGCTTAATTTAAAACAAACCACTGTGAAAAATTAGCTTTGAAAGCTCTATCTGGAATAAATATCTTTCGCTGAGATCATTTTTCTCTTGTCTTTACTTATCTCAAACAAGATTCATGTAGTACTGTTAACCTGATCATAGTGTGTCCATTTATTTTTATTTATTTCTGAAAACTTCACCTAGCAGACTAACCATGTTTTCTTTTCTCTACGACTTTTTTTTTCAATCTAGAAACGGGTTTTGGTGATGACAAATGACTACTATTATACAGACATCAAGGGTACTCCTTTCAGGTAGAGCTGACCATAAATACATGGACATTCCATCAGACCCATCAGTTGTGTTTGTACAAAACCTGCTGACACTCTCAGAGCTCATCATCTGAAGATAACCAAACACTCTGCCGAAAGCCCGGAAAGAGTGAGGAAGGGGCTTTTCCCAGGCTGCTTTTGTTTCTGTTTTCCAGAAGGGGGAAGATGGTTCAGGCTCACGCAGGAGACCTCACTCAATTTGTCTTGGCTTTGCATCTCATTATCAAGCAAATAAGCTTTGGGGGCTCTAATTAAGGGTGGAGAGATAAGTTCAGAGGGTTACCAGGGTCCTTAACCATCTAACTTGCTGCCTAGTGAGTTTCATTTCACTTTTTATTTCCATGATCAGAAAAAAAACAATCCTTCAAACGTGGAGGTAGCATATCCATCCCTACATGTCGTACTTCCATTTTAATTTCTCTGAACTGTCCTTCTATGCTTGCCTACCTTTGAATCCTGTTACTTCTCTTTTTAACAGTCCTGAGAAAATGGCTTTTGCTCATTGCCTGCTTACAGATGTGTATGTGGCATTCTAACGTCTCCCGCTACTTTTAACTTAGTGTTGTAACACCTTTTATAAAACGTTTTTCAGTGGGGCTGCTTCATGTACCTGAACTGTTTCCTCGCAGAGCTAAGGAGAGAAAGAATGTACTGACTGTAGATTAATATGGGAAATAAATGATGGCTTGTTGTCATCTACGGCCAGGGATCGTGGGTAGGTTTCATTTGGAACCAGAGAAGTTGAGGGAACCCAGGACCACTAAGGGGATTTGTCAAATGAAGAGACTGTCTTCAAAACATGTTCTCTTACTTAGACAAACATAAAAAGCAGCTTACATCAAGCTAGTAAGAGTGTGAAAACTCTATTAGACTAGAAAGAGTGCTGAGTAAAGAAGCCCACAAAACAATTAATGTGGCTACCCGTTAAGCCATTTTCCTTCTTGCCCTTTGAGGAGGGGTTAATTTTCCCTAGTCCTAAACTTGAAGGTCTGGAACGATCCATCCCTTGCTGAATGTAGGGCAGGGGTGCGTAAGGCAGTAGTGCAAGGCACGTACAGGGCAAATGACCCTTCTGAGGGCATTGCAGGAAAGGGTTTGCTAGGGGCTGAGCAGTTCGCCACGCCTCTCTGTAAACACACGAGTAAGCGCAGCCGATTGCTGCTGGCACTTCCAATCAAAAATTTTACTTTGAAGCAGCTGATTGAACCTAAGAAAAACCAACACCAACTATAATCAGTGGGGTTTTGAAAATAAACTGCTGGAAAAATTGTTTACAGAACATGAAATGGAAATGGGAAAATGGAAAGTAAAAAGTTAGCCCACAAGTCTATTGCAGTCACTGCCGTGGATTTCAAGGTCTGCTTTGTTTCTCTGCACAGTTTAGGTGTGGCGCTCTCCAGAGGCCATGGGAAGTATTTCTTTCGAGGGAATGTGACCATTGAAGAGGGTAAGTTGCTGCCTTGATCACTCTTCCCCTTTCCCATGGGAAGGAAGTCCCAGAGCCCACCACTGGGCTAACTGAAGCACTGGCTCCTCTGTTCAATACTCTGGCCAATCTCTGGGCACTTGATTCAACTAACTGCCCACTTGGTGTTACCTCACTTTCCCAGCCTGATTCAGAATGGTCGGAACCCCAACTCATGGTGGCCTTCCTACTGATTTTATTTATTTATCTCCTGCTTTAACCCACAGAGTGGTTGAGGCTACTCATAGGAATCACCCACTATCAATCCTTTTTTTTCATCCATAAAAATAAGTACCAAGAAAAATACAAATCAGTGTAAAAGCTCAAGGCAAGGGAACAAATGAAAACAAAAATATGCAAGCCTAGTCTCCTACACAGTTGAGCCACAGTCCCACTCGTGTTTCAAGGCAGTCTGGATCCAAAGGGGACTGTGACCATTGCAGTGATTGACATATGTCCGGAGTAGGTAGCACCATGAAGAGTCCCGGACTCTCTAGTCTTCCTGAAGCACTGTGAACTCCTGGTAAATGGGAGCAGTTGTTACAGCTCTTCACGACTTTAACATTGTTGTCACACTCTTACTGGTTTTTTCATCCCCCAACAACCCAGTAGCTCAGAGAGGTTACCTTTCTCAGTCTCAGCAGCTCATAGGGAAGAGGGAGCTGGCCTCTAATTGCTTCAGTCCCAGAGTGGCCTTGAGTACGTTCCTCACCCATTCTGGGTGTTAAATTTTGCATCTTCACAAAGAAGGAGTTGGACCAGACCAGTGCTCTTTCTGGGTGCTCCCAGGGAGTATGGCCAACAGCAGGAAGGCCAGTTACAAGTCAGGTTTTAATTAGTTAGAGCTGGTTACCAGTGAACGTGGTAAACTTCCAGGAACACCGTGCAGCTCAAATGTAGCTGAGAATGAAGAATGAGATTGGATTGTCCCTGAGATGCCCATTTCCATAGACAGTCTTCTGGTTTACTCCGATTCTCTGTGCACTGTTCCACAGGTGTTGGTTTTTGTTTCCCAAGCAATTGTGTGATCTTAAGGAATAAGAAGGAGAGCGGAGGGAGTCCTTGTGACCTGGGAAGAACTCAGTATGTGGCCACTGTCGAGCTAATCAATTGTGTAGCCTCTTTCCAGAGACATGCAAGAGAAAACAGGCAACTTTGTGACTAGGACAAGATCCCCAACAAAATGTATTCTCAAAGATCATTTTCTTTTTAAATTCTAGAATTCTCTGACTCCATGAGCCATATGTAGCACTGTAGCTATTACTGCCAATGAAGCCAGAAAATATAGGTTGAAGCCATCTGAGATTAAGCTGAGGAAATAGCCCATGGTCATAACAAGAGAAGGAAAGGTTATCAACAGACTGTTTGCCCCTCATGTGTCCATTCCCTTCATTAGCCCTCAGTACCTGGGCTTGTACACTGCTTAACATTGTCTTTTGGATCATTTCCTCGGTCACCATCTTCTGCCTGTTTGCCCCACAGTTGCTGGGCTGGGAGGTCACAGGGAGAGACTTTCAGAGCGACCTGTAACCGCCATGCATGAAGTTAGTTTGAATCCTCAGAAAGGAGGCAAGTGGAGTCAGATCTTCCTCTTCCTTTTGCTCCTCTGTGAATAAGAGGGCTTACAGTCCTGCCAACTTTGCTGAGTAACAGAGCCCAAGAAAGCTGCTTCCCCTTAGGCTAACGAGGAGAGAGTCTTGTCATCATTTAGGGCCGAGGCATGGTTGCTGTTCTGCTCCGTTCTTGGAGAAGGAAGGTGTACCTTGAGAATGACAGCCACACTTCCGTTCAATGTAAGCGTTTTTAACGTGCTTTGAAAATGCCAGCAAGATAGCACATAGTTGGTGAACAGGTAGACTTTGCTCCAAATGTTAGGAGTCCCTACTGAGGTTGAAGTCATCGGCGATAGTTCTCTACCTACTGAAATCACTCCTCTTCTGAATTTCCTTGATGCTTTATCTGTATCTTTAATATCTGTTGTACATGGTAGCTGTTCAAGAAACTAGAGCTTATGTTATTATTGTCAGCATTATCAATCATCAGTAGGTGCAAAATAAAAAGTCAGAGGTTTAGAGAACAATTCCATTTTCTTGGTGCCCTAGGAAATAAGAGAGGAAGCAATGGGGAAGGTCTTTCTTTGAGGGCCTCATCTATAAATCCTGTAAAATATAGCTAAAGAGGGCTTTGTGGATTAAGGTTGATGAGAACAGAAACCAGAAAAATAGATAGAACTGACATCATTAACCCGATATTCCGGGAAGGTGAGATCCCGCATGAGGGCCTTTGCACTTCCAGTGCCTTCTGCCCAGAGTCCTCCCTCCCCAGTTATCTGCATTGCACGCTCCCTCACCTCTTCAAGGTCTTTGCTTCAAAGTCATTTTCTCAGTGCACACTTCCCTGACAGCCCCAGGTAAGACCAAAGTTCTCTTTCTCAATCCCTCACGTCTGTTGGCACCCCCTACCTTGTTGCTTTCTTTCTCTTCCTTCGCCGTCCTCACTACCAACTGATAAGCAGTGTATTTTAATTTTATTTACTTATCTCTGCCACTAGAAAGTAAATACGATGAGCGAAGTGATTTTTGTTTCATCCTCTTCTATATTTTAAAGGCCTGGAAAAGTACTTTGAATATATGAAATGTAGGGAAGGACGGAGGGAGAGAAGAAAGGAGGGCTGGTGGATACATAGGTTGTTCTAGGGACTAAGCACCATCCATGTAATCCTCTCATGGAGTCTATGAGTTAGGTATTTTTTCCTGTGTTTTCTGGCTGATAAACTCAAAGAGTTGAAGTGACATTCCCCAAATCATTCAACCAGTAGGTGTTGCAGCCAGGATATGGCTGCTTGGATGATATATGATGATGTGCTATCTAATTTATCTCCTACTTCCTGTAAATTCAAGCAGGAGTGTGATAATAGGTCTAGTGTTTTGCTGTATTTTACACATTTGTATTTGAGGAGAAAACTGGCATCCTGAGCGCAACAAGACATTGTTGGTCACTGGGAAACTTGGCATCCTGACACAGGCTCTAAGCATCATGGGAGTCCCTGAGGCCATTACTCAGAAGTCTGCCGACGACCCGTTGAAATGAAGTCACAAGGAGAGTGTTTCACAGAATTGGGGTGGTCTAGAGCATTCTATAAAACCTCCCAAATTCTTTCTAGCCCCTGTTTCTTAGCTACCTTTTCAGACGGATGACTCATTTTTACTTAGGATTCTGGAAAAACCAGCAACTTCTGCTGGTCAGAAGAGTCGCGTATTGGCTATTTCATATCATCCCACCTATAATGTCACCCTCACAACCACCCGTCCACTAGAGAACATTATTATCACTCCTGCTGTGCACATGAAGAGACTGACATCTATGAAAGAAAGTAACCTGCTGAGGTCACGCAGCAGTTGGGTGGCCTGGCCCTATCCCCAACTCATCCTGCTCAGGGCTACAGAAGCACTGTTTCCACCACCATGCTGAGCTTTCCTCCCATGACTCACTGGTGTATCATTTCTCTGCAAGGAGTTAATGTTTTCCTGGGATACACAGTATGGCAGGTGGTGGCTGAGTGAGGGGAAGCGGGGACAGAGTTCTGCCTGGAAAAGAACTTGTTTCCTTTTTTCCAAGTCCCTTTTCCCAGGCAGGCATCCTTGGGGTAGATGCCTCCCCTCCCCCTCCCCATAGCCCCGCCCGGGAACTCTGAAGCACACGAGGGATGAGGAGGGTGAGTGCCACCCACAGACGGCACTTACTCATTAACTTCCTCTCCTTGACCTCCAGGTCTGCATGATTTAGAACACCCCGATGTGTCCTTGGCAGATGAATGGTAAGAATGAAAATCCTTCATCAGTATTGGTATTTGCTGCCCTCTGATTGCAAGTTGTCTCTACTCTCTTGCCCAGTCCCCTGGTTCAAAGGCAACGGAAGGAAAAGCTGTAAATATTTACACGCTTTTGTTTTGTGTCATGTTCATAGGTCCTACTGCAACACTGACCTCCACCCAGAACACCGTCATCTGTCTCAGTTAGAGGCTATTAAGCTTTACCTCAAAGGCAAAGAACCTCTGCTCCAATGTGAGTGCACTTCAAATGCGTTTGTGTTTGCATGTGGTGGTGGGGGTGTGAACTCCACACCATAGTTCGCTTCAGTTTCCCAGGGAAGCTTTGCTTTGGCACAGACTATCAGTCCCATTGAATCCAGCCAGGTGTCTGCTTCCTGTAGGAACGAGAGAAATAATGTGGGTTATAGAAAGCCATGCAGACACCCCAGCCTGAAAGAACCCTTCCCACGGGATATGTCCCCCTGAATGGGAAGAAAGTGTTCCAGCTGGGAAAGGACTGTGTATGTATGTCTCCTCATACAGCTGCCTTCTTTTATAAATGATAAACCAGGGCTGGAAATAGGACTTGTCTCATTCAAGGCCACAGACTAGGTCTCCTGGTTCTCTCCAGGGGAGGACCACCGCTGAGACATGTTCCTCTTGTGAGGTATGATCTGCTCCTCTCCTCCCACCGGGTGCCTTCTGAAGGAGCTCAGCAAGTCTCAATTGCACAAGGTGACTTGTGCAGAGGGAGGGGTGGCGAGAGCAGCAGCCAGCCTGGTCCTCACCAAGTGCAATACCACACCTTGAACTAACACACATTAGTTGTAGCAGCTAAAGATGGGGCAGAGAGAGAACCCCCACAAACAAGCATGGCACCTGCCCCTACCAGGTACCACTCAGTGATATGACGTGTTCTTTACCCGTGTTATCTTAGGGAACAGCCACAGCATCCCTGAGAGGAGTAAGGAAGGCTATCCATCCCCTAAGCCACATCTGCATGGGATGGATTAACTTTTCAGTTTTTGCCATGATAGAGAAAACAATCAGATGGACATCATATGAGCCCAATTTTTTATTAACTTTGACTTTTTTAAAGACATATTTTTAAAAACACAGACATTATATTTAAAAACCATTTGTTTACCATCCAGCTTTCTTGTCTTAATATCTTGCCATACTTTTGTTGCACACATTTTTAAGGAATGAAACATTCCAGATAATATTAAAGCCGCTGAGTGTCCCTGCCCTGTCCTACTTTTCTCCCAGAGAGAATCACCATCCTGTATTTATCTTCCCCATACATTTTATATGATTACTATAGCAAGGTTAGGCAGAGTAGGTGTACACTTGTTTGTGTAGAAAATAATATAATAATTAATAAATAATAACACAAGAATAAACTGTTTCATGTACAAACAACTATAAACTTACTTTTACCCTGCCCTGTATGTTGGTATGCATTAAAAATATGAAACATAATTTTATATATTAAACTATATCTTCTACATAATTTATATATAGTATACTATATATGTTATGTTTGGTATAATTTATATATATTATTCTACAACATATGCTGTCACTTGTTATAATCTTGAGATGTATTTGCGTTGATAATTTACCCGTAGTTCATTTGTTTGAATTGCTATATAGTATTCTAAGACTTGACTATTACTTACTTTATCCTTTCTTTTTTTTTTTGGTGATGAGTTATTTTCATTTTTTACTTTTGTAACAAAGTTCCATCATGTTTTTCACCCCCAGCCTGGGTGACTGACTTGCTGCTTGTGACAGTTAGTTGCCTCTGTTGTGGGTGCCTGGAGGGCTTTAGGATGCCTCTGCCAGACTCATGCCATTCCCTGGTCCCTTAGCCTCTTCTTCAGAGCTCTGCTAAGAGTTACTTTGCATGGGGACTTAATTCCCTCTCTGAAATGAGAAAAATAAAATTTAATGGAAGGAATCACAAAATAAAGAGTCCCAAGAGTTATAAGGTTATCATACCCCTGCCCCTTATACAACTGACTGATATCAGGGCCCTAAAGAGTCACAGGTTTTGACAGGAGACTGACATGGGATCAGAAGGGCAAACTTTCCCAGGACTGCTGCCTTCTGGTCTCCGAATCCCAGAGCTGGGGAGGTCTATGGCATGGGCTACAAGATGGGGAGAAAGGGCAGAACACAGAGGTGTGAGATACCCAAGACTCTTCACTCACTATCACTCGTCCAAATGCTCGGGGGCTGCTGGACTGCTGGCATATCAGGTGGCAGACTTTCAGTTTTTTGGCTGATGGGAGGTTAGCGTATAAAGCAACACATTGTTGAGGAGGCAGCCTACAGATACTGAGGAATGAGCCTGGTGAGTGCCTCTCCCGCCCATGTTTGGGGCCCGGCCAAAGCCATCTTCTTGAGTCTGTCCCTCCCAACAGGTGACAAAGAACTAATACAGGAAGTCCTTTTCGATGCCGTGGTGAGTGCTCCCATTGAAGCTTATTGGACCAGCCTTGCCCTCAACAAATCTGAGTAAGTGGTTGCACGTGTCCCCCTTTCATGGCCGTTTCCCCACAAACAGTTCAAAATATGGTTATAGTTTAAGAACTAAACTGTTTTAGGAGCCTGGTGTTAAAGTTCTTTAATTTTCCCCAAAGCTCCAAACCACAAGAGCTAGAGCAGATTAGCGGCTGGGGTTTGCATGGCAAGCTACTGGGTTTGACATATAATTTGTTTGAGTTTTAACATTACATGAAATTCGGTATGCTGAGGTAGGGTGACACTTTGAAGAAGGGGGAGGCGGAAGGAGCATTTAGCTTCCTGCCCTAGCATGGCTGCCTCTACTTCACAGTCTGGGGAACTTGGGCCCTGAGCCAGGATAGCCTGTGAGTGGGCTGGGGAAGTGAGAGCTCTGTTTCATTAGGGTGTCAGATGTAACCCTGCGGTTTCATTTCCGAAGTGGAGGATGTCAGGGGTGGGGTGGTCCAGGGTAGCTGTTGTCAAAAGCGAGGGCGAGAACTGCAGCAGCTTATTACTATTATTTTATTTATTTATTTTTTACTACTATTTTAAGTGGGCTGTTAAATATTAAAAATTGTAAGAAAAGGCATTTCTCTTTCTGATGCCTTCATGTCATACGTTACTCAGTCCTCTTTCCTAGTTCCTTCTTTTATCTTTCCTTCTGGATAGTCTCTTCTGTCCTGTTCGTTATTCATTCTGCTCTTGTTTTCTATTCCTTCCTTCCTTCCTTCCTTCCTTCCTTCCTTCCTTCCTTCCTTCATTCATTCACTAAATATTGTTTACATGGTTGTTATGTGGCAGGGATGGGGCTAGGTATTGAGGTAACTCATTTATGAGGTTGAGGTACCTGCCATATACAGTGTGCCATGTTATTAAGAATTATTACAACTGTGTTGAAGCACAAAGAAAGACATATAGATTGTATGTAACAAGACCTAGAGTAGAATTGGAAGACAAGGCTTTTCTGAGCAGGCACTAGTTCAAGGGTTGGGGAACATGCCAAGGAATTAGAACAGCATGTGCAAAGGCCCTGAGGTAAGAAAGTATTTGACACGTGAGAATTTAAAGGCCAACACAGGGTAGGTTGGAACATATTAGCAGAAGAATCTGCAAAGGGGACAGGTGGTTTAGGACCTTGGGAGTCAAGTTAAAAATTTTTGGACTTTATACTCAGAGTATTGGAAAATCATTGAAGGGTTTTAAGAAGTACATTTTAAGGTTTTAAAAAAGACATGATTAAGTTTGTATTTTTAAAGATCCTTCTACCTCTGTGTAGAGAATGAATTGTAATGGGATAAGAATAATCGTAGTGGTTCCTACCACATTCCCAGGAATTTGCCACTCAGACAGGGCAGTGGCAGTGGGCACGGAAAGGAGAGATGCCCATGTGGCACGCTTCAGAAATAAGACCTTCAGGACATGATGGTGGGTATTTTGTGTGAGAGGAGGGCAGCTGAACTGTCAAGGACCATTCCCAGGTTCATAACATTAATAACTCGGTACTATTTCCTAGGATGGGAAGGAATACAGAACAGGTTTGGGACTGGACTTGGCCAAAGTTCTTTTCTAGACATTTTAAGATCAAAATGACTATATGTCTTCCAGGGAGAGACGTGAGGTAGGCCATTTCATACATGATCCTGATGTCCCAAAGAGAGACTATCATTCTCATTAGATTTGGCGTGGTTTTGGAAGGCTTACTTATGTGGATCTTATCCCCTGGGATGTCAGGAAAGAGTCAAAGCCTTTTCTATGATTGCCTTCTCTAGTGAAGGTGGAAATGTTCCTTTTAGGCTTTCATGAAACTGTGCAAAGATTGCTGACTCACGCGGGAGCACATGCTAAAGATTTCCAAAATGGTAGCTTGTTTTGTAGTCCACATCTGTTCCTGATCCTGCGGACTGTCTTTCCGATTCGGTATTGGCTAGGAACAGAAACAAATGCATGGTCTTGGCTTTTGTTCACCCCTTAACTACTTACAGGTAGCGGTGACCACTTGGACTACCATCAAAGTAACCAAATTATCTTATGTTGCGGATGACATGGATAATGCTTCAGATCAAATCGTTACTAACATCTTGGGCAGGGAAGCAAACTCAGTAATCAGTATTCTCTTCATACTTTTATTAGAAACAAAATGATGCATCTGTTGAGAAAACCATTTGATTTTTTTAAAAAGACGTATGCATTGCATAATCCTAAAGAACACATTCAAACCTAAAAGTCACCTCAAAAGTTGGAAAAGCTCCTTAGTGAATTTTCAAATGACTTTTCTTGTGAAGGCTGCACTTCCGGTTCCTATGAATGGCATCTTCAGGGCTAGGTGAAGAAGCCACTTCTTTACACATTTCTTTGGGTTTGGTGGTGAGGATAAGGCCTGTGCTCTGGTGGAAGTTACAACTTAGTGCTCCCAAATGACTTTGAATTTAAGTCCTATACCAGTGGTTCTTAACCTGGGTTCTATAGAACCCTAGGGGTTCGATGAATCCGTCTCAGGGAACTCAGAGAAGCCTCTGCCACAGAGGCCAGAATAAAGTAATACCGTAATTTGTTGTGAGTTCATGCACTTTGTTGGTTTTGTTCTTTGAGTAAGGTGTTGTTCATGCATGGCTCATTTTGTGCACCAGTAAAAAAACATATAGCTATGTTTTGAATTTGGAAAAAAAAATCATATTTTATTTATCACTAAAGAAGGGTTCGGTGAATGCACATATGAAACTGGTGGGTTCGGTACCTCAAAAATTGTTAAGAACCACTGTCATAGACATTTCTAGGCTGTGGGATGCTGCAGATTTGTTTCCGTGGCCCAGTTGCTTAGTTTTTCTAATGACAGATTCCACAAATGGTCTCAGGACCCAAAATAGACTTTGTAGGCTCAAAGCAAAAAGCTCACTTTCAGAATATGTTCCTCTCCTTGCAGCTGCCCCATTCTCAGCCTGCTCCCTCTGAACGTACACCGAGAAACTGCAGATAAAGGTGTGCTCGTTTAGCTTTGGGGGTGCACTTCCTCATGACACCTTTGTTATCATGAAGTTCTTAGATTTTCTTGCAAGAATCAGGGTGAAAACTTTTGTAAGTGGAAACAGGTTGCATTCTGTGCTTGGTGTGTGAGCATGTTTTAATCATTTCTTTTTACATTTCGGGTTTCAAAAGATTTCATGAATCTTAAATGTGAAAGCCATTATGTGCTTACTGTCTGGAAGAACCCCCCTGACACCCGCTGCTCTGTTTCAGGAACTCTGACAAGGGCGTGGAGGTCGCCTTCCTCGGCACCCGCACCGGCCTCTCGAGAATCAACCTGTTCGTCGGGGCTGAGCAGCTCACCAATCAGTAAGAAAGAGGGATCCTCTGTGGGGCCCTGGGAAATCCTGAGATGGGATGTTCAAAGGGAAGCTTATTTCATTTCTTGATTCCACCACTGGTAGAAACAAAATTCAGGCCACCCCAGGCCTGTTGACATTTTTCCTCTCTGTTCTACCATGGGGGCCCCAGCGTGTGTGTTCACCTGCCCGTTGGTCCTTCCACAACCCTTTGTTCTTTAGGCTGCTTGGCTTCTGTCCACCGTCCTGGAGTCCTCTCCCTCCGTGGTGAGTCATTGCAGAGCCCTAGAGATGGTGCGGCTGCTGGGGAAGCAGCCAGAGGGAGGACGGCTCGATCCCTGATGAGTGGCTTCAGGGAGTTCAGCTGTTGTGCAGCTCTGCTGAGGAATCCCTGCCTGTCCCACGAATCAGTGTTTCACGTCTGTTGTTTATTTGTTTGTGTGCGTTTTGATAAACCTCTGTGCCTCTGCACCCTGCCTGAGGGCCTGCAGGCCTCACCCGGCATGAGCCGTCTGGTGTCACTCGGTCACACAGTGTTTCCTTGTGCTTCCAAAGAGACCCAGATGGACAGTGTGCAGAGCACCGCCAGATCCAGGGTCCAGATGTCCTGGAACCACCGCTCAGTCCCTGTTCAGAGACACACGGCCCGAACCCTTATGTAGGTGTTTGTGCAGAGCTGGTGTGAACCTAAGAAGTCTTTTCTGAGCCCATTAATACATTTTCTCAGTTCCTTTCCTCCAAAGCAAGAGCCCTTATTAGGCCAGAGACAAATGGAGGCTGAGACTGAGAAAGTTTGAGAAGTGTACTGTGGGAGTTCAGAAGTTACAGGAGGACCTCGCACACCCTGCTTCCTGGAGTACCTGGTGGCAGATAACCACAGAGAGGTCCTCCCATCACACCCAGGTCAGCAGTGCCCCTGCCTCTGTGAGTCAGGGCCTTGACACAACCAGATGACCTCATCAAATCAAGCCTGGTCTATGGCAGATCAATAGCTTTTTAGGTGTTTTGTGGACTTGCTTTTCATTCCTGTTCATAAACTCTCTTTCTCAGCATTTCACTTATGTCGTTTAGGAAGCTGACTATAGTTGTTCAAGCCTCTTTCGCTCTTTCCCCTTGAACAGTTATTTTTCCAGAGGGCACATTCCTAAGAAGAAACAAAAGTGTCAAGATACGCATTGGCTTGTCCCTGTAGGGTCCAGACAGGCAAAGGGAGATGTAAGGATAGATTATCTAATGTTCCAAGAGGAAGGCTGTCTTCTGTTTGGGGATTAAAACAAACAAACAGGAAGATAACCACAGAATGCACGGCCCCTTGCTTGTCTGTTGTCTGTGCTCTCACGGCAGGTGAAGGACAAGCACAGGACCCTCAGAACTGCTGGGGTGAGCAGCTGGCTTGCCTCACTTATTACCTTCACTCTGTGCATCTGAAAACTGGGGGCGATGATCTCCCTGACTTCTTGTGGGGACCAAAAAATTATAGATATAAAACTGCTTGGGGAAGATAGAAATACCTACAATTATAAGTTCTCTTTTCTGTGATATTGCAGTGTCTCAGAGTGGGCACTCATTAGATATCTAGATGGATAAAATAATTCACTGATCATCAAGAAATATAGATCATCAATTCATACACAGACACCTTGAGTTGTTATTTTAGGGTCTTGGACCTGCCTACCCCTTCTAATCAAATGGTATCCATTTAGACCCAATTAATTGGATAGACTCTACTACCCAGGACTAGAAAGCTTTTAGAATTTTTTTTTTTAAAGAAGACATACAAGGAAAAGGTAAAAGTTTGGGGGAGAGTACTAAATAATACAAAGTTCTTATCCCAGAACTAACTTGTACTGGGATTCCATCTCCTATTCCCACCACCTGCTTTTGGAAATATTTCAACTATAGTTCATGGGCTCTGTAACCTGTCATCATCCCCAATATTACCAGCCTGTTCTGAATGTGGCCTCTTGGATCTCAGGTAGCACACACAGCATTGGTGATGGGGACCTCCGACCTCTGTGGCATAGCTACTGCTCTTGATTCCTCAAAGCCCTAACTTTTAGAGATGAGCTCTTTATGGCTTCCATTCAAATTACAAAGAATGAAAGAAACTCCTGGGTTTTCACAACCCCAACTATTTGTTGGAGCCCTTTTCAGTTTACTTAGCCCTCTCACTTACAGGGCTTTATAATTCTTTCTTTTTCATGACAGAGACAGAGAGAGGAACAGATAGGAACAGACTAACAGGAAGGGAGAGATGAGAAGCATCAGCTCTTCATTGTGGCATCTTAGTTGTTCATTGATTGCTTTCTCATATGTGCCTTGACTGGGAGGCTACAGAAGACTGAGTGACCCCTAGCTCAAGCCAGTGACCTTGGGTTCAAGCTGGTGAGCTGTGCTCAAACCAGATGAGCCCGCACTCAAGCCAGCGACCTCACGGTTTCACAACTGGGTTCTCTGCATCCCCGTCCAATGCTTTATCCACTGTGCCACCGCCTGGTCAGGCACAGGGCTACATAATTCTGATGGGTCTTAGTAAGTGTAATATTATTATTCTCATTCTGTAGATGAGTATACAGGGTTCAGAGACTCAGTAACTGACCCAAGGAACTCACTCGAGGTCATTCAGCTCTGTCTAAAATTTAGACCTGTCTCACACCACCAACATCCCTGAAGAACATTTTTAGAGGTTCTGTAAAATTGGGTCCTTCCTTTCTGCTTCCTTCTGAGTCACTCATTGGTCATTGCTAGTGACCCCAGGATTTCCTGGTAACCAGACTCTCTCATATTCACACGACAAAACCGTGGAATCCTGCTTGCTACCCCGCAAAACACTAGCCACCCAGATGTGCAGAGTTCCAGACCTATCACACACCATCCCTAAAGCTCGAATGTCTTCATCAGTCCCAGTGAAGACCACCTCACACCTTCTAACCCAACTGTTATCCCACCTACCATGACTGCAGAAGGACCCACTATAGCACCTGCATGACAAAGGTACCTTCCTTCATGTAGGTACAAGTGTCTCCCAACTAAACAGAAGAGACACAAGAGAAAACGTTATGTAGTGCCCATGGACGAGTGTGGAAGCAGCTGTTTATCACACTGAGGGCTGGGCCTGTCCAAGTCAGGTTTATGAAGAACCTCATGCATAAAGACAAAATGAAAAAGCTCACATTTCATTATTTGTGAAAGCTGAGGACTTCAGAATTGGGAAACATTACCACACAATATAGCAGTGCCAAAGGGAGCTTGTCTGTGCCGTGGGTCCTGGGACTCTCTACACCCGCATTCTTTATAGCACAGGGGCTCTGTGCCTTCCCAGCCTCGCTCCAAGCTTGGCCTCCTGAATGAAGTAAGAGTGCTTTGTCTGAGCAGCAGCCTGTGGGTGAGGGTCAGTAAACAAACAGAGGCAGCGAGGGCAGACCACTTCTGGTGTGCTACATCCAGGTCCAGCCGCACAGACTCATAGGGATTAAACAATGAGAGCTCTTGCACAGAAAGGGCTGCACACTTAGGGGGAATTGAAAGAACTGAGAAATGTTATTTAGGAAAGATATAAGTAATTGTCTTTACTACTTGAGAAGTTCTTTTTTTTTTTCTTTTTCTTTTTTTTACAGAGACAGAGAGAGAGTCAGAGAGAGGGATAGATAGGGACAGACAGACAGGAACGGAGAGAGGTGAGAAGCATCAATCACTAGTTTTTCATTGCCCTTGTGACACCTTAGTTGTTCATTGATTGCTTTCTCACATGTGCCTTGACCGCGGGCCTTCAGCAGACCTAGCACCCCCTCGCTTGGGTCCAAGCTGGTGAGCTTTTTTTTTTTTTTTGCTCAAGCCAAATGGGCCCGTGCTCAAGCTGGAGAGCTCGGGGTCTTGAACCTGGGTCTTCCGCATCCCAGTCCAACGCTCTATCCACTGTGCCACTGCCTGGTCGAGGAGTTCTTATCTGGATATAAAATTTGCTATATCCTATGATCAGTAAGCCTATACACTAAGTGCTTAATGAGTGCTAGGCCCTGGGAGTGTCAATAAAAATAAGGTGCCTGGCCTAGGAGAGGAGCTAGGACTGCTGGTGTCAGCCACAGGGAGCACAGAAGGACCCACTATAGCACCTAAGTATCAGTGCTAAGAATCCGAGGGTGGCCTCTGGCAGCATGGCTGCCTCTCGCAGGAGTGAGCCTACCTCTTTGGAAGAGATCGAGGGGTTGCAAGTGGGCCCTACCCTAGAGCTACAGAATGCTTTCCTCAACTGGATGCCAAGTTCAAGCAGTTTCTAATAACCAGCTTCGACCATGGAGAAACAATGCAGAGTATCTATTTCTCTCCATGGTCGATACCAGCAATTTTCAATTGTTTAAAACACACAATACCTGACAATTAGTCAGGGACATTGACCTCTTCTCCCTTAGACTGTCAAAGTTTTTTTAAAAAAGATATTTATATTAGAGAGCCAGATGGACAGACAGAAACATCACTCTGTTCCTGTGTGTGCACTGACCAGGGATTGAACCCACAACTTTTGTGCAGTGGATGATGCTCTAACCAACTGAGCTTTCTGCCAGGGCTAGATTTAAAAAAGGACAACAGCCAACATAACACTAGCCATTCAGTGTGAATAGATTAAAATTATTCCTTTTTTTTTTTTTTTTTGTCAGATCAGGAAAAATATATTTTTTGGTGTGCTGCAGAATTTTAGTAAATAGTTTTTGTGTGCTGTGAGATGAGAAAGGTGAAAATCATTGCTCTATAGCAGTGATGGGCAATCTTTTGAGCTTGGTGTGTCAAAATTCGCCAAAAAACCAAGCATAACTCAGGTAGTGTGTCACTTCAAGAAAAACGGCCTAACTGCAAGTCCCAGAACTAGACACTCTGTGCCGGAGTTCTGTTGTTTTGGCCTCCAGACCTCCAGCACAGAGTGTCTACACTACAGCAAATGTTTTATCCTCGGCTACTGCACCTGTCCGTGCAGGAGCTGTGGATGAAACGTCCTTCTCGGCATGCGGCCCCATACTTCTCTGGTATGCGGCCGCATGTCATCGAAAATGGCTACGCATGGCAGTGCTGACATGTGTGTCATAGGTTCGCCATCACGGCTCTATAGGATCCAACTCTATGCGGCAAACTGCTACGTTGAAAATGGTGCCATTTCTGGTTCAGCCTGTGGCTTTTCCCCACATATACATTGTCCCCTGATCAGTCTGCCTTCCTGAATTTGAAGCTCTGTGCAGAGTGTGGGCCAACCAGACAGTCATGTCCACCCCTGAGTTGTATCGTGTTAGCCAAGACAAGGCACTCAGGTGCTGGAAAGTAAACATGACTCTGGGGCTAAGTCAAGCAACACACACTCGCTGGGACTTTGGTCTGCTCAGGGCTGAGAACGGATGCAAAAACGTGAACAAAAGCTCCTTTCCTCGAAGGTTGTGGGAGGCTGAGGACTGAGGCGTGGCAACTGTGCTGATAAAGTCATGGGGAGAGGAGACTGTGAGGGGCTGAGGCTGGGCGCCCCAGTGTGGGGGCAGAGCTTGCAGGTGGCTGGGTTTGTGTGTAGGTGGTATGTGAGGTCCACCTTGGAGTGAATGTGGCATTGACAAGAAAAGATGGGGAGGAGAGTGCACGGAGCCTTTCAGAGAGTAAGAGACATTGAGGGAAGGGGGGCGGGGAGGGGCTGACAGAGGGGAGCAGTCCCTTCTGGGGAGTAGGGAGGGGGTGGAGGAGGGGAGCAAAGATGCCCGCGTGGCCCCATTTTACCTTCTTTACACTTTTTCTAAGAAGAGTGAGATCTATATACTTAAGAAGTTACTCCTCGCAAGGGTGTCTGTCCATATGATGGATTTTAAAGCAGGACAGAGCTTTCTGACTACACTTCAGTCTTCTGATATGATTGCTGCTTGCTTTCAATGCTAAGATAATTAGTTCACTAGATGACTGGGGAAAATCAGTTCGCCCACTGGGATTCTGGCTGCCAGGGCTCTGCAAGGCATGTCTTCACCAGTTGGAGCACACAGGGTTACACAGGCCCTCGGAGAACGGCTGGCCAGGGCTCTAATGGCAAACACCATTTTATCCGACAGGGACTTTTGAGATGCAGGCACGTCCGACTTCTTCTTGCTGAGTGACACCATACTCTTCTTTTTCCTTTCCATTTCAAGGGACTTTCTGAAAGCGGGGGACAAGGAGAACATTTTCAATGCAGACCATTTCCCTCTCTGGTACCGAAGAGCCGCCGAGCAGATTCCAGGGAGCTTTGTCTACTCCATCCCCTTCAGCACAGGTGGGTGTCCTCACTGGTGGCAGGGCTCTGTCTGTCAGGCCCTGCTCACTGGGCGTTGCCTGCAGAGTGCGGGGCATCTGCCTGAGTGCTGAGGGGGAGCCACATTCAGCCTCGAGCACCAATGCTGAATGTCAGCCCAGCACTGGCCAGTGACCTGTCCTATAAGTGCAACAATCCCAAATAAAATGAAGCTCTGTTTTGCTTAACCAAGTTTTGCAAACAGGACTCTTATTTTGTACCACGTGGAATTTCAATACAAACTTGTCATTAGATTTTTTTTTTAAATGTTGTCATGGCCCTACTTAGAGAAAGTTCAGGCAGGCATAATATCCTTGCCAAAACCTTCTACAAGTCACATCATTTTGGAGGCCCACAATTCCCCTGCAGAACTGGACTGATTTAAATTTTTCTTCAAAGAGGATATACAGATGGCCAATAGACATAAGAAAAAGAGCTCAATGTCACTCATCATTAGAGAAATGCAAATTAGAACCACAATGAGATATCACCCGATGACTGTCAGAATGGCTATTATCAATAAATCAACAAAAAACAAGTGCTGGCGAGGATGTGGAGAAAAGGGAACCCTAGTGCACCGTTGGTGGGAATGCAGACTGGTGCAGCCACTGCAAAAAGCAGTATGTAATTTCCTCAAAAAATTTAAAATGGAACTGTCTTTTGACCCAATGATCCGATTTCTGAGTACTGTATATATGCTAAGAATCCTGAAACACTAATTCAAAAGAATATATGCACCCCTGTGTTCATTGTAGCATTATTTACAATAGCCAAGATCTGGAGACAGCCCCAGTGCCCATCAGTGAAGTGGATAAAAAAGCTGTGGTACATTTACACAACGGAATACTACTCAGTCATAATAAAAGAAGAAAAAAGAGAAATCTTACCTTTTGGGACATGATAGGTGGACCTGGAGATCACTGTGCTAAGTGAAATAAGCCAGTCAGACAAAAACAAATACCATATAATCTCACTTATAAGTGGAATTAATGAACAAAATAACCTGATGAAAAAAAACTAGAAACAGAGGCATGGACACATGGGACAAACAGACAGCTGTCAGAGGGGAGGGGGGTTGGGGAACTGGATGAAAGAAAGTGAAGGGATTAAGCAAAAACTCATGCATGTGGATCACACACAGACACAGACAACAGGGTGCTAGTAGCCAGAGGGAAAGGGGGGGCTGGGAAGAGGTAGAGGTGGGTAAAGGGGTTTGAGAAACGGGGACAGAAAAGTCTTTGCTTTGGGAGATGGGCACTTGATGCGGGGTGCAGATGATCTTTTATTGCGTTGTACATTTGAAAACTGTGTGCTTTTGTGAACCAGGGTCACCCCAAGATATTAAATTTAAAAAAATTAAGATGTAGAAGTAAGGATTAAGATTTGCACAGCCTTGTGCTTTCCTGACAGATGACTGCAGTGACCAATGAAGGGATGGAGTGTAGCCAATGATTTTCCCAGTCCTGAGACTGTATGATATTATAAAATAAAGTCACTTCTGCCCCTTCAAAAAGAACTGCACACTGTCTTATTTCAACCAGTTTTAGAAGCAAGCCAAACTAGAAATGCTTTCCAACTGTCCTTGGCTTTTTCTTGTCTCATGTGTCCAGTATTGTTGCTGCTCATTCTGTATGAGGCTCTGTGCATCTTAGACACGTCAGAAACGAGTAAGACCCAGCTCCGTGAACTTGGATTGCTTTGGACAGTTAAGTCAGTGCTTATGTTTTCCATCAGAGCCCTTAGTATTAACCTCATACAAGCATACCTAAGTCAACCCTAGTGTAGGCTCTCTGATGCTTAGTGTCAAAGCCTCTTCCTTGTCGTGAATGAAAATACCTTCAGAAAAAGTTCTTTTGAAATCTGCAGTAAGACATGTTGACAAGAGTTGTCTAATAATTAGTTGAATGGGCTCACTAAAAAGGGTTCCTCATTAAAGAAGATATTTCAGAAAAGGCAAAATGTTATTATATTCCCCTTTGCAGTGGGATTTTCAACAAGAACATCAATTAGGTTCCATCTGAACTAAGATTCCTGGAGCCAGTGCTCCTTTGCCAACAGGCTGTGTGCACCCATGCTGATACACATGTGTGTTCTCAAGCGTAAGTTTCCAAATGACCAGGGATCTTTCTTTTTGTTATCAGTGTCATGCTTTATTGCTTAAAATATCAACCATGGGCTTTCTCATTCTGCTGCAAACCTACAATAATGTCTCTTTTTTATCATTGTAATCTTGTGATACCTTTTCCCCCCATTGTCCTCTAAAGAAAAAGAAAATAGAATTTAGCTTAATAGATCTGGACTGAAATCACTAAGGCATGCTCTGTGACAGAGCAGCTTTTGCCAAAACTGGACAGAGAGGAGCTGTGACGGGAGCATCCTCCAGATGCAGTGTGTGCACGCGCGTGCGTGCGGCAGCGTCTTGTTTCAGTGTGCTTTGTTATTTTCCACCATTTTTCCTACAAAGAATTATGTCTGGGGAAAAAAATTCTGATTAATTAAGGTTGTTGCCTAATTGGCTTTTGGCAAGTGGAGTTTTCATTTAACATTCAATGAGATCATATAATGAAAAGGAATTTACCTTTTTCATGGTAAAGTTATGGATGACATCATATCTTAGGAGATTTCACGGCCCCTTTAGATTCAGGGGAAAATGTTAAAAATCACCGTATTCTAGTGGAGCTCACTTTCTTTCTATCTCTCTCTCTGTCTCTCTTTTGACTGTGTGCTGAATACCTGTGCACAATGGAAAAGAAGCTGGTTTTCATTAGTGCTTAGACTTGGGCCAGGAGAAATTCTTAATTGTTTTGGTCATAAGGGTATTCAAATACAGGTCTGCCTTCTCCCTGCTTCTCAATCCAATTGATTTAACTCACATTCACTGAACATCTTTTATGGTGCAGAAACTGGCTAGGAATTTGTGTTCAGCATCTTTTAATTCATGGGTATTGGAACCATTGTTAACAATTAAAAATCTCTTAATAATCATGCCTTATTGTTACCACATTAAGAAGAGTTTGGAGTAAGGATACATTTCAGCTCCATTCCCACTTAGAATGGTTTTTGAAGAAAAAAAAAACTGGACTTAACATTAGAATTTTATAATTCAGTCAAGTTTTCACCAACAAATCTGACCGAAAGTTGTCAACTCCTTGTAAAATAATTTCAAAACTTTTTCTCGTGCAGCTCTTCATGGCTATATTTAGAAAGGCAGTATAAATATGATTACTGACACAAGTAAACACTGCAATTAGTAACCACAAATTAGAGAAAAACGTGCTCTCTCCATGGTGGTCAATAACTTTGATGGGAGCGGCTGTATGTTCCCCAGTGTTGGCGGTCATGACTTGGTGCATTGATTCCTTCCATGGGGACGACTGGCTGCCCAGCACCTGTGGAAGGGAGCAGGCCAGCTCTGGGTGCTGGGCAGCGAGCACCAGCACCATCTGTAGCATTGGTGACTGTGAGCAATATGATTACTCCCTTAACATGGGCACTCTAACTCTCTCTATTTTGGGGTTTTCTTCTTACAGAGACAGTCAACAAAAGCAATGTGGTGACAGCGAGTACCTCCATCCAGCTCCTGGATGAAAGGAAATCACCAGTGGTGGCAGGTAAACAGTGGATTTCAGTCGGTGAATATAGAATGAGCAAGGCATCCACGTATCTGGCCAATTACTTCTGTGTACCAGAATTGGTTTTCAAAGGAAAAAAGAATTATATTTTTCCCTTTGAGTTTGGTGTCATCTCCTCTGATCCAAGGCTCTAACAGCTGGTTGTATTTGATGTAAAAACAGAAATCTTTCCCGGGACAGTTATTCTTAAACTCCGAGCCAGTCAGAAATCGCCGGGCTGTGCAGAGGTAACTTTCCGGGCAGTAAGGAGCATGCTCATGTAAAGGGAGCGCCAGACATCGCATCCCCCATCATTAGGATCACAGAGGGCACACAAGGAGATTGTGGGTTTGTTTTAAGCAAACACAAGCCGAAATGTGCCCTTCTCTAGTGAGCCTAAGATTTTCATCACCCTAATCCCCCTGAGGAATTAGACTTAAATATATCTGCAGGTGTCGAATTTAAGAAAGCCTAAACATTTTAGGATTGAGAGTCTTGAATTGGAAAAAATAAAAAAGAAGACCTGTTTCTGGCTTTTCCCATCTCTATCACTCTCAGGAGTGTCAGTAAATGTCTGTGGCTAACCGGGGCTCTCACTGGTGGTGTTTGGTCTGAAGGGCCAGAAACTACCACAAGCCCTTCTCGGAGCACAGCTGTTGAAAAAAGGGAGCTTAAAAGCACATCTGGCACTTCCTCTATTTCTGATAAGTAATTGTGGAATCCATCATTTATTCGTTGGATGAGACCTTCCAAGCACCATCCTGACGTTAGCTAGATTTACCAAAGGGAGTAATTTCATTGTAGAGTAGTGTCCCCCAACATGGGGTACTGGAGGGTGACTTTGAACACAACTTCTGCGTTGTATCACATGTTTGTGGGAAGGAATGCAAATAGAGCCGACTTGTTTGAAATGGTTGTTCTATGACTTGGAATCACTGGGTTTTCTCGGCCACTTTATCTCTGTCATAGCCTATACATCATAATTATAATATTAACAGGTATTGAAAGATTTGGGGGACAGTTACCCTGGTCAGTTAAGGGTCAATTGGAATGGCCAGGAAGACAGCCTTATGTGTCTGACCTGTAGCTCATCTTGAACTAGGCAGACCTGTAACTAATCAGCCAGGAGATAAAGACTCTGAGGAGTCACGGCTGCTGTCTTAAAATTTTGTCACTTAGTGTCTCATGTTCCTTGAGGACCTCTACACAGGATCATTATTTTTACTCAGAAGAATTTATTTGTGCTTAAAGGCAGTCAGGATTGTTTACCTCCGGGCTGACCCCAGAGCTCCTTCTGGAGGCATGTCATCTCTCTGCAGCCGGGCCACATGCAGCACCTGTCAGTGACCACAGCTGCCTGTCTGTCTGTTTAAAATTTCTCTTTAAAACCTTTTCCTTGGGTTTCTTATCCAGTCATCACAAAGGATGTTCTGTGTTGACCCTGAGATAACTGTGCCTATTCAAGCCACCTCTGGCCACAGTCATACACGATGCTGAAATGTTTTTAAATATCTCGTATTTCGTAAATGGTGAATTGGCTGAGTAAAGGTGAAACGTGGACACAACCCGGGCATTGAACATCCAGTCTGGAGAAAAACATTAGTTTTCCAAAGGGTTTGCTGCCTACTGTTGAGTCAGACAGCTGGCCAGAGACCACAAGCAGGTTTGGCCCACCTTGCTTGGATGGAAGAGACAGCCTCTTGTTTATTGCTATTCAGTTAGTGTCAACCAGTCCTCCTTTCCAAAAGATAATTACAGAGCAAGATAAAGAAGCAGGGCTATCTGAGGAACTGTATTTAGTTCTTACTTTTAAAACTGGTGATTATTAACCTTCCTTTTTATAGTGGGTTGGGTAGGCATAAGATAAAACAGATTTGCTCAGTTTGATCTTGATGGTTGCCACGGATGCAGCACCACGAAGGCAATGACCTCAGGGGGACCTTTCTGTCTCGGAAAGCTGAGGGGCCGCTTCAGCTCCTCCCCCTAGTGTCATCGACTCTGACTCACAGTCACGTCGCTGTGCGATTGGGCTCCATAACTTTCTTCTATGTCTTTTCCTCAAATTAAGTAGACATTGTTTACCACTCTAAAATAAAAAAGGTTATTTTAATTAGGGAAGAAGCCTTGTTCTGGCAGGTGTACATGGAATATGTAAGCAGGCTTGTCCCCCAACCAGAGTGCCTCCAACAGCAGATGGGATATAGCCAACTGGCAGTAATTTGGGGTTTCAGTGAAATCCTTGTGTTAAATTGAAATTTATCTGAAAAGAAAGGTATACAATTTTGCAAATAATTATCAAGGACTCTTTTGAAAGGCCTGGGCACTCCCAGGCCCAATCTGGCATTCTCATGTCCATTGGCTACATGTGTCTGTTTGGAGTAGAAAGAGTTTCTTGCTTTGTTTTAGTCTTTTTTTTTCTTGTTTTCATTTTTAAACAAAAACATTTAGATACTCATCTGTCAATGACATCTTTGAAGAAAGGGCAGTCAAACTGTGCAGGATTCCGTTTATATGTCAGCCCCGGTGCCTAAATGGGGCCCATCCATCTTCTTGGCCTATGACATTGCTTACAGACCTTCTCTCACGGAACTTGCCAACACTCCAGCTGCCACTAGTCTGCTGAATTGTTTTAATTGCTTTCCCACTGCAAAGGGAAATGTGGTAGGACTTTCTCTTTGACCTACCAAGTCCTTCCAACCCTAGAACCTTGTGTGAGTGTCAGGCCCCTAATCTATTTTTCTGTTGTTATTGGACTATAAGGTCCACATGGATTTGTCACTCACTTCATAACTTGATAAATGTGTGGTCTTGGGTTTCTGAAGGTCAGTCTAAAATAAGATTGAAATCATTACCTCTTTCTCCTTACTCTGGGTTGACTTGGGGAGAAAATGAGAAATTAAACAAGAAAGTACCTGAATATGAAGATGTCTAGAAATATAAGTATTTGGGGTAACCCATTTTTATCTTTGCATTGGCAGAATGTCTATTGATTCACTCATTTATTCAATAAATATTTTCTGACTTCTTGCTTTTGTGTGTGTGTGTGTGTGTGACAGAGACAGAAAGAGACAGAGAGAGGGACAGACAGGCAGGAAGGGAGAGAGATGAGAAGCACTAATTCTTTGTTGCAGCTTTTTATTCATTGATTGCTTTCTCACATGTGCCTTGACCAAGGGCTACAGCAGAATGAGTGACCCCTTGCTCAAGCCAGCAACTTTGGGCTCAAGCCAGCAAACTTTGGCTTCAAGCAAGCCAGTGACCATGGGGTCATTTGTATGATCCCTCATCAAGCCAGCGACCTCGTGCACGAGCTGGTGAGCCTGCACTAAAGCTGGATAAGCCCACTCTCAATCTGGCAACACTGGGGTTTCAAACCTGGGTCCCCTGGATCCCAGTTCAACTCTCTATCCACTGAACCTGCTTGGACAGACTGAGCTCTTGCTTTAACTGGACACTCTAGATTTAAATGACTAACCAGGTCTTGTAAACAACACATTTTCTTGCAAAATAAGTTATTTTTTAAGCCATTGATACACAGGGCAAGTGAATTGAAAAGCTTACCAGTTATCTAGAAGGTCTTTGGAGGTCAAAAACTTTGTTCTTTTCATCTTAAGTAATTCACCGCATCACCCAATGGGGTGCCTGAAGGAGAGTGGACCAGTCCTTGATAGGAACTCTATAAACAGGATTGAATGTGCAGGAACCTGCTCTGCCCTTACTTAGTTATTATGACTTGAGCTCCATAAATTGGTAAGATAATGGCATTAATTCTCTACTTTACTCTCAATGGAAAGACTGGGCCTTTGTATCTAAAAGTCATGGGTTCTGCTTCCTCCAGTCTCAAGTGGAGTGACCCGGAAAAGAAAAGAAATGCACAGTGGGGAGAACTGAGCCAAGCTGGAAGGTGTAACTATGCAGGGAACCTCTTCTCCTTCTTGGAGTGTTTGTCTTCTGATGCCCGTATTCTCCTCCTAGACCTCCCCTCTGATAAATACAAAATACTCAATTTCAATTCTTATTAAGTTCAGGTTTCTGGATTTTAAAAATAATAGATAATAAATTCCAAATTATTTGCATTTGCTTTAAAATATAAATTTCAACCTATCAAAATCTAAACTCTCTCCTGAAAAGCATTCCCATTTGATTTCTTAAATAAGTTTTAAACTCTGCAGAGGTAAGGACTATTCTGGTCATCTTGTTATTTACAGTGCTGAGTACAGGGGCGCACGTGTGATAAATTTGATAACACTGACTGAACAAATGACACAAGGAAAATGGGGTTCATTTTCACCTGCTCTATGTAGGTTTTTAAGCTTGTTAAATTACTCTCCAGACAGGGAAGCATAGTGCAGCTGAAACGCCAGTTCTCACCACTGTAATATGATACTGACCAACATGGGTATTTTAAGGAATAAAAAACTGTTTAGTGTCCCATCCTAATGGCAGTTGTGTTAACCCAGTAGTTACCTCTGTGTTAGCAGAGGTCTTTTCTGAGGTCCAAGCATAAAACATGATGCTTAGAAAGGCTAATTTCTTCAGCAGCAGAGAGAAATTATAGACATTAGAGGCATTCGCTTTTTTTAAAAAAAAATTAAAAACAAATTTATTGAGGAGTAATTTATATACATGCCAAAATTTTACCTGTTTTAAAATTCAATGATTTTTAGTAAATCGGGCAGAAGTGAGGAGGGGTATGATCTGTTCCTTTGCAAGGAATACATTCCTCATTTGATCCAGTAATTCATTCATTGGGCGGAATTTGAAAATGCAGGTTATGTGGTCTCATTTGCATAATTCTAAGCAGCTTGATAAACAGAAATGCTTGATGATAGGATAAAAGATTCCATTTTAACCAGCTAATTAGGAAAGCGATTGATTAACATCATTGACCATTAGCTATTGTCATCTATGTGTTATTTAAATTAATTGTGCTATTTAACATGGGCCTGGCAGTAGAACTGGATGAATAATATTGGCAAAACATATAGGCAAGCATTCAGCTTGTCACCAAGTCTTTGGTGGGATTTTATATATTTGGTATATACGAGTTAATTAGTATATCAGAATCTTGTATCAGTCCGCAAGGATAAACCTCTACTTCGTTAGATATGAGCAAAGAAAGTCTTTTGTCTTTAATGCTTATTGTCTAAACCAGTGGTTCCCAACCTGGGGGCAGTTTTACTTCCCAGGAGACTTTTGACAATATCTAGAAACATTTCTGATTGTCACAGCTGGTTAAGAAGGATGCTACTGGCATCTAGTGGGTAGAGGTCAGGAATGCTGCTAAACATTCTACCAGGCACAGGTCAAGCCCCACAACATTACCTTGTTCAGATTGTCATAGGTTCGTGCTTGAGAAATGTTGTGTCAACTGCCAGGCAGACTACAATGCCTGCTGCTTCCATATTCAGTGCTTTCCTTGATAGGCTTATTTACAGAAAGATCTTGTTTCATTTCTTCACTGTTTAATTAAATCAGTCAATAAATACACATCTAGCCCCTACTGAGTCCCTAGTGCTGGGAACACAGCTATGAGCAAGCACCCCAGAGAGTATTGTGGCATGCATGGGGAGATTGTTGCTTTATAATAAGAGGGCACTATTAGCATCCCATCCCCAGAGGCCGGGATTACAGCTGCCTCCAAGAAGAAGCATTACACCTAAGTGCTGCAATACCCCCTGAGAACAATGAGCAAGACCAAGCGCTGCCAATGAAGAGCTTCCATTTGTGTGGGAGATATAGACAAATAGTGCATGAATGGAGGAGGAGAGGGGAGAATTTCCAGACATGGTAATTACCCTACAGGAAATAGATTGGGATAAAGAGATGAAGTGTGGGCAGCAGTGGCAACAGGCTGCATGCTCATATTGCTACATACCTGTGTATGGTGTGTGGTGGAGACCATACATCTCCAGACTACAGAAATGTGTCCCTAAGAAGGTGACGTGAACTGAGTCCTGAATGATGCAATGCAGCCCTTATGCAAAGTTCTGTGGGAGGAGCATTCCAGGGAAAGGGAACAGACTTCCCAAGGATCTTGAACAAGGTCCCTCATACTTGTGTCTGTGTTCCAGGCAGGGACTCTGAGACACAAATGAGTCTCTAAGATGTGGGGCTTTTCGCAGGCTCTAAAAACAGGACTGAAAGACAGGATGACATATGACCGGGGTAGGTGGGGAGCCCAAGGCAAATCTTTGCTCTAAATGTCAGCCAGGAGATGAGGTTTTTTATGTGTTCGGCATTTGTTTTTGTTTTTTTAAGCTGACAGATGGGTGCGATGCAGGGGCTAAAGGTCTAAGCTAGTAGGACTGACAACAGCAGTCCTTGTAGATGTGGATGAGTGACGCAGATGCCAAAACGCCGTATTGAGTCTGCAGCAGAACCCAGGCAGGCTGGCCAGGTCTATCAGCTGCTCTGTGGTCCACAGGAGCCAATGGCGGGGACACAGGGTGGATCACTATTCTAGGAATAGAAATAGCCAGAGGTTTGAGAAACTGGATCCTCTGCACTGACTCTCCAGGACACTCACTCCCCAGAGTCACTGTCCTGTTATAAATCCGACTCAAAGCCCCAACACATCCTCCCCGCAACAAGCAGCAGCCAAATTTTAGGGAAAAGAGTCCTTATACCTGGCCTGTATTCTGTATATGGGCAAGTTGAGACCCCTTTTTTATGTCAAGCTGACATTTGAACATGAAAGCCAATGTGAACCAAGGATTTAGGGGTGAGCACAGGGCCATTGACCTCTCTTGTTCTGGGCCTGGGTTTTTAAGTTTGTAAAGTGAGATTAATTCGTGTTTTGTTTGGATTTCTAACAGCCTAGTTTTAAAGATTGATACTTGTTTCATTATTAATCAATAATGGAATATTCCTTACACTTAAATTCAGCCTGGCTTTAGGGGGCTGCTCTGGTTCCTGTTGAGAGATATAAATGACATATATATATGGTTTTATACATATAAAATATTTGGTAAATGCTCGTAATTGAGTGCTCAATAATGCTTAGCTGCTAAATTATTTTTGGTGTTGTTATATCGTTAAGAGTGACTCTATGTTACACCCACCACCACTCACTAGCCAGTGCTTATTGCTGTCTGCAGTTCTCTGTGAAACGTGAATGGAATGGCATTAGAGTAGCTTGACACATTTCACAGTAAACTTTGAAACTCACCTCTTTGTGTACATATGCCTTAAAACAGAGGTTGACAAACTAAAATTTATGAGATCAAATCTAAGCTGCCACCTATTTTGTCTTGTTTTGTTTATTTATAGTTTTCTTGAGGTATATTTCATGTACTATACGATTTACTTATTTAAAGTGTACAGTTCATTGGGTGTCAGTGTACTAGCAAAGTTACATAGCCATGACCATGATCTAATTTTAGAACTATTTCAACATCCCCAAAAGAACCACCCATATTCAGACACTCTCTCTCTCTTAATATCCCACTTCCCACCCCAGCCCCAGGGGACCTTTATTCATTCAATTTTCTGTATCTGTGGATTTGCCTATACTGGACATTGTGGAAAAATGGAATCACACAGTGTGGCCTTATGTGATCTGCTTCTTTCACTTAGCCTAATGTTTTCATTAAGCCATTCATGTTGTAGCATGGGTCAGTATTTTTGTTTTTAAATTGCCAAATGATATTCTATTGAATGTATATACTAAATTTTGCTTGTCCATTTATCAGTTTATGGATGTCAGGGTTGTTTCCATTTTTTAATTCTTATTAATAATGTTGATATGAACATCCCTGTACAAATTTTTCAGTGGATTTGTGGGTTTTTTTCTTTCTTACTTCTTTTTTTTTTTTCCTGTGGTCTTTACCCAAGAGAAATGAAAACATATATCCACTGAACCTGAGCAGGTGGTGGCCCAGTGTCAGACTGGGATGTGGAGGAGCCAGGTTTGAAACCCTGAGGTTGCCAGTTTGAGTACAGGCTCATCTAGCTTGAGCGTGGGCTCACCAGTTTGAGAGAGGGACAGACCGGGACAGACAGGAAGGGAGAGAGATGAGAAGCATCAATTATTGTTTGTGGCACCTTTGTTGTTCATTGATTACTTCCTCATTTGTGTCTTGTCTGGGTGCTACAGCAGAGTGAGTGACCCCTTGCTCAAGCCAACAACCTTGGGCTTCAGCCCAGCGACCTTTGAGCTCAAGCTAGTGACCATGGGGTCATGGGTATGATCCCATGCTCAAACCAGCAACGCCGTGCTCAAGCTGGTGAGCCCACGTTCAAACTAGATGGGCCTGTACTCAAGCTGGCAACCTCAGGGTTTCAAACCTGGGTCCTCTGCATCCCAGTCTGACACTGTTCACTGGGCCACCACCTGGTCAGGCTCAGTGAATGTATGTTTTCATTTCTCTTGGGTAAAGACCTAGAAATGAATTGTTGAGTCACATGGTAATTCTACATTTCATATTTTGATGAACTGCCAAGCTGGTTTTCCAAAGTGGTTGTACCACTTTACAATCCCACCAGCAATTTATGACAGGTCCAGTTTTTCTGTCCTTTAGTGAACACTTGCTATTGTCTTTTTTATTTTAGCCATTTTTGGGGGTGTGAAATTATTTGCACTCACCTGATGACTATGTCAAGCATCTTTTCATATGCTTTTTGGCCACTTGCATATCTTCATTGAATTCAGATCCTTTCCCTATGTTTAAATTACATTATTTGTCACTGTATTGTTGAGGTATAAGAGTTCTTTATATATTCTGGATACAAGTACTTAGTCAGATATCTTCTAACTGTTTTAGTAAATGACATTTTATTGAAATAAAGTCATGCCTATATTGTCTATAGACACCTTCTCACTGGAACAGCAGAGTGGGGTAGTTGTCTAGAGACTGTGGACTACAAAGCCAAAAATATTTAGTACCTGGATCTTTACAGAAAGACCATTTGCCAACCTCTGCTTTAGTTAAAAATACATCATAGTCCATAAAAAAAGAAAAGAAAAACATAAACCACTGGCTTGTTCACTGCTTTCAGAGGCTATATAAGTAGATGTTCAAGACAGAGCATCGTGTATCAGACAATGTCCATCAGTTATCCCTAATGTTTTTGTCTATGTTGTTACACAGAAATCTCAATTTATGATCCTAAGCTTTCTAAAAATATATGCTTTCATTGTCAGTCAAGACAGTGATTTACTTAGTCTTCACTCTAGTTTATAAACCTCTGAACAGTGTAATCAGTATTACAATGTTGGTAGAACATTGGAAATGCTCTCACATGCTTTGGTGGAAGAGTTGCTGGGATCTTTCCCCCCTTTAACACGGCTTATAAGAGATTTTGTGATTTATTTCGCCACCTTTATCCAGGCAAATATCCTAGTGACCTTGTTGAGATTTTGATCTCGGTTGAGATTAGAATATATGTGACTCATGCTAAGTGAAAGGCCAGCAACGGATAACTGAGCTGCTGTGCACTTGCCCTGCCTGGGAAGAAGGGGCAGGCAACAACAGAGTCTGCACCAGGAGTACAGACGCTTTCACGCTCAGTCCGTAGACATTCTTGCTCATGGAAAATGCTCTGGCCAGTCTGTGCTGGGAAAGGGACAGTGCTGGTCAAAGGCTTTTTATTCCCACATCCTCCCAAAGCTTGAGCTCACCAAGAACTCCTGGGTTCTATGCTCTGTGTGAAAAAATCTGCATGAGGTCAGGATTAGTGTCTGAGTGTTGTTCCTACTTCAAGGCCAAATTATATGTGACCAGGCTCAGGCAGATGGGAGTGGGCTATTGTCTTTGAAAATAAAAAGGAATTTTAGAATGAAGATGTCACACGTGATCATTTTATATGCTTTTACTTTATTAGCCTTCTACCTTCTTACAGATTTTTTTGCTGATATATTCAGGGTTTTTAAGCCAACATTATTTTATTAGGCAATTTTATTTGTGTTATGTGTTTCTTACCCTTTTATGTGTGCTTATCCCACTTCCTATCTCCCATTCTCTCTGGAACCCACTCCACTCACGTTTTATCCAAAGAGAAACATTTCTCATCAAAGGTACTAATAACTTCCCCATAACCAAATCCAACATTGAACTTCAAACGTTCATTTCTCTTGCTCTGTCAGCAGCTCTTGTCCACGTTGATCCCATTCTCCTTCAAGTAGTGCTTACCTAGCTCTTACCCCTTCTTGGTCTCTTCAGCTGATTCTGCTCATCTCCCTCATTGTAAATGCTTCAGAGCTCCACGGTTCTCTATCTGTGCCTTCTATCTCCTCTCAAAGCTTTAAATGCCATTCATGGCATTTAAGTGACCAGTCAGTCTTTTCTCACTTGCCCCTTTTTAACTATTCAACAGCTTCACTCCTTCTTCCATAGGCCTACTGAATGCAATACATTCCAAGTTGCAGTCCCAATTCCATATACATCCTCACCTTCCACTCTTCCTCTGCAGTCTTATGAGCAAGGTAATTCTAGTAATCTAGTTATTCTCAAGTCCACAGACTTGGAGTCATTTTTTAAAACAATTATTTGGGCAACCTTGAATACATTCAAAAATAAACAGAAACAAACTCCATGTATCTTCACTCAAGTTCAGGAGCTAATGACCTCATGGCCATTGTGCCCTTCCACCCCCAATACACTTCCACACCATCCATAGTATTTTAAATCAAATCTTGATCATTAAATTGTTCATTCATAAATATTTCAGTATACATCTTTAAAAGATAAGAACTTCTTTGTGTTTTAACATAACAATACCATTACCAAACTAAAAATAATAATTCCTAATTACCTATTACCTCATCAATGTTTAAATTCCTAGTTGTCTCAAAAATCATTTTTATTTTTTTACTCTTTCTTTGTGTCAGGATCTGGAAGTCACTCTTGACTCTTCCCTTTTGTTCCTACCCACAATCAATCCATAAATCCCATTGATCCTTTCTTCATATTATGTATAGAACCTGATCACTTCTCAGTACATCCAGTGCTACCCTGCTGGGTTAGTTCATCCTTATGTCTCCCAGGATTGCCTTCTTCTATTTCTGGCCCCCTCAATCAATTCTTAATAGGATACATAGCAATTATATTAAAAGATAAGTATTAGCACGTCACTCCTCTGTTCAAAACTCTATTGATTTGCCAAGTCACCTAGAGTTAAAAGTAAAAATTCGCACAGTGTTCCATGTATTAGTTACCTGTCGCTGCAGAACGAACTATTCCAATACTTTAGAAGCTTAAACTAACCAACATTCACTGTCTTCAAGTTTTTGTGAGTCAGAAATCAGGGTGAAATGTAGAATCAAGGAAGCTGTGTCTTGTGGCTCATGGTCACTCACAAAGGTTGAAGTCAAGGTATTGGCCTGGGGTCTCTCATGAAGCTGCAATGGAAGTGTCATTGAGGGCTCTGGTCTCATCTGAAGTATCAACAAGCAGAGGAAAGGCTTCCGCATTCACTCATGAGATCATCAGCAAGATTCAGTTCCCCTTAGATTGTTGGACTGAGGGTTTTAGTTCCTCACTCGTTGTTGGCCAGAGGCCTTACTTTGCAGTTACATGGATGTCTCCATAGGGTAGTTCACAATGTGTTAGTTGACTTCCATCAGAACAAACAAGAGTGAGCAAGATGGAAGCCAGAATACCATAATCTTGGAAGTAATATACTATCACTTTTGCCAGATTCTGCTTTTGTTAGGAGTAAGTCAGTAGGTCCAGCCTCCCCTAAGGAAAAGTGGATTACACAGCAAACAGAGCAATCTCATTTGAGAAAGATCTCAATAAGCCATAGAATATTAGAGCTGAAAATTAATTTTAAGATATCATAGCCCCCCCCAAATATCACAGCCCAACTTTCATTAAAAAAAAAAAAATAGAACAGAGAAACATAGATGGTAAGTCTCTTGCCCCAAATATCTGTTAGCAACTTACAGAACAGGAATTAGAACCACAATCTTTTGTTTCTCAGTTTTTCCACTTTCCAGTTCTGACATCAATGGAACTTAACAAATCTTTAACTGTGACAATGCCAAGGTTTTGAGACTAAATACTGGGTCAATAATAGATTCACATTCAAGAGAAGTCTTTTAATTTTATTAGCAAATTATTTGTTGATGAAATGGGCCACAAAAAATATATTTATTAATAGAAGCATTTGCTCCCTCAGGTACACTAGATGGTGTATTAGTCAGGATAGAATTTGTTACATGCAACAACAAAGATCCCTAAGATCTCAGCAACTTAACACAACAAAAGCTTATCTCTTGTTTTCAAAAAGTACACAGGTGAGTCTTGTGGGTGGCTATCATATTATTAGAAGCGTTAACTCAACATTCTAGGTGCCTTATTTTAGCAATTAAATGCTTCTACCCAGAGATGACACACATTACTTCACTTGTATTTCTTTGGCAAAAGAAAAAAGGAGAGGTGATTAAACAAGAACATAAGTCACAGGAAGTGGGAATTATTGAATGTTATCTCTAATCTTAGCTCTTTCCACTTCTACTTTTGTCCATTCACTCACAGCCACACAGCCTCCTTGTAGCTCTTTGAACACACTAAGTTTGCTTCTATCTCAGGGCCTTTGCACCTGCTTGCCTTCTCCTTGGGACAGTTTTCTCCCAGATTTCTTCATCACTGACTTCATCATTTCCCTCAGGTCTCTGCTCAAATATTTTCTTCATAAATAAAGTAGAAACCCATTTCTTTCCCACATTTCCAGGACTCTCGGTCCCTCACACCTGCTTTTTCACCACTTGATACATTGTCAATTTTCTTGTGTTCTTCCTCTGCTAGAAATTAAGTTCCATGGGGAATATACTTTTTTATTTTTGTTCTCTGATACTAGGAAATTCCCTGACATGAAGCATGTGCTTAGAAGTTTGTTAAATTAGTGACTTTGCATTGTTTGGTAGCCATATTAGCAAAACCACTGAGACTTCACTCGGACTTTAACTGATTTTAGTGATTATCACTGTCATACCATTGGCATGACTGCCGCATTTTTTAAGTTTTTCTCACACTCTTCCTCCCCCTACTCTTTCCTCTTGACTTTTGTAATTCATTCCTTGATCCATTAAAATATATCTTGACTTTTTTCTTCAAAAGCAATGTGTAGGTATCATGCTCCCTGAGCCCTTATATATCTGAGAATCACATTCTCAGCTTGGTTCCTCGTGAAGGTTTGTTTTTATTTGTTTAGTTTCTAAATTTTAGAATTTTTAATGTGTTCTCTAAATTAAAAAATTTTACCAGAATCTATTTGTTTCCTTTATTTGTTTTTCGCTGATTTATACCGATTGAGACTTCCATGTGCCACACGCTCACCTAGACTAACTTTTGATATTTTTTCATTGGTCTTTCTTACAATAAACTTTTCCTGATTTACATAACTTCGGTTTTCTTAGCTCAGGAGAATCCCTTCAGATTTTATTTTCTTCCGTGTGACATGTTCTGTTTATCAAGAAAACCACTTATCCATTTATTGGTTCTTTACGATTGCCCCTTTGTTTCTAGCTACTGTTTTTATCTCTTTTTTATTTTTTTCTTCTGTCTTTTGGGACTGAGTATTCCATACTGTATATTTAGTTTCACTGATTCAATATGTTATAGTGTTTCTTTTGCACCTCTGATGAGGACTGTGGTATACATATTCATTTATCACTCATCTATTTGTAATTACTGATTATTTACTGTGATTAGTCTTTATTATTTTATATTCCTTTATGGTTGTCTGATACTTTTTACTCCTTCCTTCCCCCTGAGGGGACTGCACATCCTTGCCAGTTGCCACATCCCTCGTGACACCTTCCTCGTGGGGCTGTGTGCTTCTGTGCCTCATTGTCTTAGACCTTGATCTGCCAATGGAATGTGTGTAGGGAAGATGTACACCGTATCCAATCACAAGCTTTAAAAAATATATTGAAATATATATTTTTAATAGATCTTTCATGCTTCTTCTGAATCTAAAGGGCAAGTTTGCCTTTCTTCCTTTTTTTCTTTTTTTTTTCCCTTAGGTATCTTTTAGGAGGCTCCAAAGTGGTATCTTTTCTTCATTTTAATCATCATTAAAATATGGGGTCTTGGGGAGGGGCAAGATGGCGATGGAGTAGGCGGACGTACCTACTTCCAACTCCCAAAACCAAAGTGGATTATAACTTGACTTTAAGAACCATCATCTGGATAAACCAACATTGAACTGGACTGAGAGGACTCTTCAACCGGGGAACACTGAAGAAGCAACATTGAGACTGGTAGGAAAAGCGAGAATGCGGAGAGGGCTGCCCAGCTCCCCGGAGCGAAAGGCAGCCCGGAGAGACTTGTGTGGCGGGAAGAGAGGCTAGCGGAAGGGTAGGGACCCAGGTCCCAGGAACAAAGCCCCAGCCTGCATCCCCAGAGCCTAGAAGAGGCATATGGACAGTATTTAGCTGTGAAACAGGTTAGGATACTGTTTGTGAGAAAGAGACAGTTGTCTCAGACCCAGGATTCTTCTTAAAGGGACGGCGCAGAAAACCTCTCTCACAACCACTCACTGGGGACTCCGGGAGACAGGGAGAGAGGAGAGGACTGGAGCAGTGAGAAGAGAGTGTGGTCTGTAAGGCACAGGAAGAAAAGCTTTGAGGGACAGCCACCCTAAACCCTGGGCTGAGTCACTACATAAATCTGAAACAATATTTCCCCTGGAACCAGCAAGGGGAAGCAGGACACCAGCCAAACAGGCTCCCCTGTGGCAATTAGAGCACAGCCGCTTAGAAGGATGGAGCTTTCAGGACTACAGTATGGAGTGTAAGGATCTGAGCTGCAGCACCCCCACCCACACTGCTGAGGGCTTGCTGGAGGGCAGGTGGCAGGGGGACATGGAAGCACAGTTCTGTTGGTGGAGGCAGAGGCCGAGCCAGCTGGCATGAGCTTGGTCTAGCCCAGCGGGGATGAAGGGGACATGCAAAAGTGATACAGCGGCTGTGGGCCCAACTGCGACCCCACCTGTGGGGGAAAAGCGGTAGCCCGGAACAGGCAGAAATCTGTCATTGGGCAGGGGTGAGTGGGCATGCAGCCTCACTCGGCCTCCAAGGCTTGAAGCCCTGCACGAACTGGCTTTGCCCACGGAGGTGTGGCAGAAGCCTGGGCTCACAGTAGAGTGCACACCAGCAGCCCGTCAGAGGAGCTGAGGTTGGCAGAGGCAGGGCAGAAGCCCAGCTCGCGGCTGAGGGCATAGGAGCAGCCTCTCCCAGCCAAGGAGCCGAGGTTGGCGGGGGCAGGGAGGAAGCCTGGCTCGCAGTTGAGTGCACATCAGCACCCCGTCCCGGCCGAAAGAACTGGCTGACAGGGACCCGAGGCTGAGGAAAAGTGCTCACCCTTGCCCTTGGTGCCCAGGTTTGTGGCCCAAGTGTGGTGCACAATCCCACCCATGGGAGAGGGGTGAAGGCCGAGACCGGCTGAGGCTTATAGAACCTGGCACAAGAATACAGCCCCTCTTGCGATGAGGCAGAAACCGAAGCAACAGCTGCAGCGGCTGGCACCGGCAACACCCATACCCAACTGCCCACGGCAGCGGCAGACGGGATGGCGGGCCTACAGACAGACCACACCTAGGGAACACAGAGGCAACACTCATTGGACTCCAGTAGCCAAATTCTTCTTACACACAGACAAAATGGGCAGGCAGAGAAATGCAACCCAAATGAATCAAGAGATATCCCCAGAGATGGACCTGAATGAATCAGATATAACCAAACTACCTGATGCAGAGTTTAAAATAATGATAGTTAGGTTGTTCAAAGAGCTTAGAGCAACAATGGACAGTCATTACGAACACCTAAATAAAGAGATAGCAAGTATAAAAAAGGAAATTGAAATAATAAAAAAGAATCATACAGAAATGACAAATACGGTATCAGAATTGAAAACCACAATGGAGGAATTAAAAGCAGGATGGATGAAGCTGAGAAAAATCAGCGATTTAGAGGACAAAATAAATAAAGGCGCAGAAGCAGAGCAGAAAAATAAAAAAAGACTCAAAAATCAGAGGAAACTAAGGGAGCTCTGTGACAACATGAAGAGAAATAATATCCACATCATAGGGGTTCCTGAAGAAGAAGAGAAAGAACAGGAATAGAAACTTTGTTCAATCAAATCATAGCTGAAAACTTCCCTAAATTAAGACTAGAAAACATTTTAGACGTTCAAGAAGCACAGAAAACTCCATTAAAGAGAAACCCAAAGAAATGTACACCAAAACACATCATAGTTAAAATACCAAAGCTAAGTGATAAAGAGAAAATTTTAAAAGCTGCTAGAGAAAAAAGGCTATATCACCTACAAAGGAACCCCCCATAAGGATGACATCCAACTTCTCAACAGAAACACTTGAGGCCAGAAGGGAATGGCAAGATATATTCAAAGCAATGCAGAACAAGAACCTACAACCAAGACTACTTTATCCAGGAAGGCTAACGTTTAAAAGTGAAGGAGAAATAAAGAGCTTCCCAGACAAAAAAAAAACCTCAAGGAATTCATTAAAACCAAACCAATTCTGCAAGAGATTCTAAGGGGCCTGTTGTGAACAGTTCAAAGGGGGAAAAGAATATAGCAAAAGAAGAATACAGCTTTAAAGAATAAAATGGCAATAAACAACTACATATGAATAATAACCTTAAAGGTAAATGGATTAAATAATCCAATCAAAAGACATAGAGTACTGCACGGATAAAGAAACAGGATCCATACATATGCTGTCTACAAGAGACACACCTTAAAACAAAAGATGCTCATAGACTGAAGGTAAAAGGATGGAAAAAATATTTCATACAAATGGAAAAGAAAAAAAGCTGGGATAGCAATACTTCTATCTGACAAAATGGACTTTTGTTTTGTTTTTACAGGGACAGAGAGAAAGTCAGAGAGAGAGAGAGATAGGGACTGACAGACAGGAATGGAGAGAGGTGAGAAGCATCAATAATTAGTTTTTCGTTGCCGTTGCAACACCTTAGTTATTCATTGATTGCTTTCTCACATGTCCCTTGACCATGGGCCTTCAACAGACTGAGCAACCCTTTGCTGGAGCCAGCGACCATGGATCCAAGCTGGTGAGCTTTTGCTCTAGCCAGATGGCCCCACGCTCAAGCTGGCGACCTCGGGGTCTCAAACTGGGGTCTTCCATATCCCAGTCCGCTGATCTATCCACTACGCCACTGCCTGGTCAGGCCAAAAAGGACTTTTAAACAAAGGCTGTAGTAAGATATAAAAAAGGACACTACATAATGATAAAGGGAACAATTCAACAGGAAGATATAACCATTATAAATATCTACACACCGAACATAGGAGCCTCGACATATGTAAAGCAGACTTTAATGGATATAAAGGGTGAGATTAATAGTAATACTATAATAGTAGGGGATTTCAATACCCCACTAACATCACTGAATAGATACTCAACAAAGAAAATTAACAAAGAAACAGCAGACTTAAAAGATACACTAGATCAACTTGATTTAATAGATATCTTCAGAACTTTTCACCCTAAAGCAGTAGAATATACATTCTTTTCAAGTACTCATGGTACATTCTCTAGGATAGACCACATGTTAGGACACAAAAGTGATCTCAACAAATTTAAGAAGATTGAAATCATATCAAGCATTCTCTCTGATCACAATGTCATGAAACTAGAAATTAACCAGAAAAGAAAAACTGAAAAATACTCAAACACTTGGAAACTAAATAGCATGTTATTAAATAATGAATGGGTTAACAATGAGATCAAAGAATAAATAAAGAAGTTTCTAGAAACCAATGATAATGAGCATACATCAACTCAGAATTTAAGGAACACAGCAAAGCATACCAGAAGAAGCTAGAAAAAGCTCAAATAAGCAACTTGACCCTGCATATAAAAGAACTAGAAAAACAACAGGAAATAATCCAGGACTAGTAGAAGGAAGGAAATAATAAAGATCAAAACAGAAATAAATGACATAGAGGCTAAGGAAACAATACAGAGGATTAATGAAACCAGGAGCTGGTTCTTTGAAAAGGTAAACAAGATCAATGAACCTTTAACTAGACTCATCAGAAAAAAAGAGAGAGGACTCAAATAAATAAAATTAGAAATGAGAGTGGAGAAATAACAACTGACACAACAGAAATACAAAGCATTGTAAGAAAATACTATAAAGAACTCTATGCCAAAAAATTAGACAACCTAGGTGAAATGGGCAAATTTCTTGAATCATATAATCTTCCAAAAATCAATCTGGAAGAACCAGAACACCTAGACAGACCAATTACAACAAATGAGATCGAAACAATTATCAAAAAACTCCCAACAAAGAAAAGTCCTGGGCCTGATGGCTTCACAAGTTGAATTCTACCAAAAATTCAAAGGAGAACTAACTTCTATCCTTCTCAAGCTATTTCAAAAAATTCTAAACGAAGGAACTTCTTTTATGAGGTGAGCATAATTCTGATGCTGAAACCGGGCAAAGACAACACAAAGAAAGAAAATTATAAGCCAACATCCCTGATTAATTTAGATACTAAAATTCTCAACAAAATATTAGCCAACCGGATCCAGCACTATATGAAAAAAATCATACACCATGATCAAGTGGGATTTATTCTGGAGAGGCAAGGCTGGTTCAATATTTGCAAATCAGTCAATGTGATTCATCACATAAACAAAAGGAAGGACAAAAATCACATGATAATTTCAATAGATGCAGAAAAAGCATTTGATAAAATCCAGCATCCATTCATGATCAAAACTCTCAGTAAAGTGGAAATGCAGGGAACATATCTTAACATGATAAAGGCCGGCTATTACAAACCCACAGCAAACATCATACTAAATGGGCAAAAATTAAAAGCAATCCCCTTTAGATCAGGAACCAGAGAGGGGTGTCCCCTTTTACCACTCTCATTCAACATAGTTCTGGAAGTCTTAGCCACAGCAATCAGACAAGAAGAAGAAATAAAAGGCATCCAAATTGGAAAAGAAGTAAAACTGTCATTATTTGCAGATGATATGATATTGTATATAGAAAACCCCAAAGTCTCAGTCAAAAAACTACTGGACCTTATAAATGAATTCAGCAAGGAGGCAGGATATAAAATTAATAATCATAAATCAGAGGCATTTTTTTAAAATTTTTTTTTATTTTATTCATTTTAGAGAGGAGACACAGAGAGAGAGAGAGAGAGAGAGAGAGAGGAGGAGGAGCTGGAAGCGTCAACTCCCATATGTGCCTTGACCAGGCCAGTGCAGGGTTTTGAACCGGCGACCTCAGTGTTCCCAGGTCGACGCTTTATCCACTGCGCCACCACAGGTCAGGTTAGAGGCATTTTTATATACCAACAATGAACTGTCAGCAAAAGAAATTAAGGAAACAATTCCCTTCTCTATTGCAACCAAAATAATAAAGTACTTAGGAGTAAATTTAACCAAGGAGGTTAAAGACTTTTACTCGGAAAATTATAAAACATTGATAAAAGAAATCAAGGAAGATACAAACATGTGGAACCACATACTGTGCTCATGGCTAGGAAGAATAAACATCATTAAAATGCCTATATTGCCCAAAGCAATTTTTAAATTCAATACAATACCAATGACATACTTCAAAGATACAGAACACATATTCCAAAAATTTATATGGAACCAAAAAAGAACACGAATAGCCTCAGCAATCTTAAAAAGAAAAAATAAAGCAGGAGGTATCACTCTTCCGGATATCAAGGTATACCTCAAGGTCATTGTACTCAAGACAACCTGGTACTGGCATAAGAACAGGCACATAGATCAATGGAAAAAAACCCAGAACCCAGAAATAAACCCACACCTTTATGGACAACTGATATTTGACAAAGGAGGAAGAGCATACAATGGAGTAAAGACAGCCTATTTAATAAATGGTGTTGGGAAAATTGGACATCTACCTGAAAAAAAATGAAACTACACCATCAATTTACATCATTAACAAAAACTAACTCAAAATGGATAAAAGACTTAAATGTAAGCCGTGAAACCATAAGCGTCTTAGAAGAAAACATAGGCCGTAAACTCTCCGACATCTGTCGCAGCAATATATTTGCCGATTTATCTCCACGGGCAAATGAAATAAAAGGCAGGAATAATAAATGGGACTATATCAAACTAAAAAGTTTTTGCACAGCTAAAGACAATAAGAACAGAATAAAAAGACAAACCACACAATGGGAAAACATATTTGACAATATGTCTGATAAGGGGTTAATAACCAAAATTTATAAAGAACTTATAAAACTCAACACCAGGAAGACAAACAATCCAATCAAAAACGGGCAAAAGAAATGAATAGAAATTTCTCCAAAGAGGACATACAGATGGCCAATAGGCATATGAAAAAATGTTCAACATCACTAATCATTAGAGAGATGCAAATTAAAACCACAATGAGATATCAGCTCACACCAGTCAGAAAGGCACTCATCAGCAAAACAACACAGAATAAGTGCTGGCGAGGATGTGGAGAAAAGGGAACCCTCCTGCACTGCTGGTGGGAATGCAGACTGGTGCAGCCACTGTGGAAAACAGTATGGAGATTCCTCAAAAATTAAAAATTGAACTGCCTTTTAACCCAGCTATCCCACTTTTAGGAATATACCCTAAGAACACCATAGCACTGTTCGAAAAGAAGAAATGCGCCCCCATGTTCATGGCAGCATTGTTCACAATAGCGAAGATCTGGAAACAGCCCAGGTGTCTGTCAGAGGACGAGTGGATTAAAAAGCCTTGGTACATATATACTATGGAATACTACTCAGCCATAAGGAAGGATGACATCGGATCATTTGTAACAACATGGATGGACCTTGATAACATTATACTGAGTGAAGTAAGTAAATCAGAAAAAACTAAGGACTATATGAGTCCGTACATAGATGGGACATAAAAATGAGACTCAGAGACATGGACAAGAGTGTACTGGCTACCCGGAGGGAGGGGGAGGGGGAGGTGAGGGAAGGGGTCCGGAGAGGGGAAGGGCACAAATAAAACCAGATAGAAGGTGACAGAGGACAATTTGACTTTGGGTGATGGGTATGCAATATAATCAAATGTCAAAATAACCTGGAAATATTTTCTCTGAATATATGTGCCCTGATTTATCAATGTCACCCATTAAAATTAATTTAAAAATGGGGTGTTTTCCAATGAACAGGGTAAATGGTTCCCCTTGAGAGTCCCAGACTCTTGGCTTTAGATACTTTCTGCAGACTAAGATTGAAGGCTAGTTGATATGTAGGAAGGCTTCATGTGTGTCTCCCATTTAGTGTGGCATTGCAGGATTGGTAACGTTTGCCACCTCTTGCTTTGGCAGTCTGACTACTTGACCTAGATAAACCAAAGTGGTCTGTAGTTTTCATTCCTTGTAAGAAACAGTAGTTGAAAACTATAGCCCCTAGCTTGTATATAACGTATTGTCCTCCCCTCCTTTTGTCACCTTATTATATGCTCCGTTCTAGATATTTTTCATCTCTAGTGGATGCAGACAGCAGGGCCTTGACGGCAGGTGTTGTGGGAGGTAACTGTCCTCACATGGTTAAATGGTTTCCCTCTGTTTTTGAAAGCCCCTTGTTGCACGCAGAAGGAGGGAGAGAGAGCAGCATAAGGATGAGGAGGGGAGACTATTCCTCTTTTTTTCTCCACATTTCATTCATCTGTCTGAAGGTCACATCTTTGCTTTAGGTAGTGGACATTTCTCCTAGAGTCTTGGATATACTTGACCAGCATTTCTGATTTCTAGAATCTTTATAACTTTTTTCTTGTTCTGTGTTTTCATGAATATTTCAATGAAAAACATGCCTTATTAACCAGTCTCTACTTTATCATCTTCTAAAATGGCTACAAGATGGTGCAGTTGAGTTTCTCCCCTTCGAAGAAAAGATTTTAGAAAACCTTTTCCAACCCAGAAGAGTCATGTTGATAGAAAACCCTCTTTTTTCCATTTTGCTTTGGCTTCTTATGCTGGCCTTCTGGGTGTTGGTAGGACCAGAGCTCTGGCAGGGAACGTTGGTTGGTGGTTGGCTTTGTTTTCTCTGCCATGCTTTAAGTGCTGGCAATGCCAGGGAAGGATTTCAGCTCTGATTACTTCAAACCTGTCACATTCTGACAAGTGCCCAGATAGTTTGGCCTTGGAAAGACCTGAATCCAAATTCCTACTCCACTACTTACTAGTGGTGTGCCTTGAACAAATGACCCAAACTCAGTGATCATGTTTCTCCATCTGTAATGTGGCAGTAAAATGTCCAGATGTTTTGGTCAATATGAGGCTTAGAAAACTGAAAGCATTATGCTTGAAAAACAACTGGCACAAAATTGTGTGCTCAGTAAGTGTTGATGGTGGTATTATAACTGTCTTCATCCAAGTGATATAATAACATCGTAGTATTGATATTGTGGTTCACACAGAATGAATGAAGAATGGCGGGGGTTGGGTTGAATCATCCATGCTAACCCAGTGCTCCTGCAATTGCATTTATCAGACCTGCAATTAATTATTTGTGTGACTTTGGAAAAGTTCCTTTCCTTTTTCCATGCTTCTACTTCACATTTATAAACTAAGAACGTGGAACCAGTTAAGGGTAGCACGTACGCTTAATCTCATGTCAACTTCAGTTGATCAGAAGTGGGTACCTAGAAAACAGTTCTAAAAGGACTCTGAGACTTTGGCTGGGCTCAGTCAATTAGTTTGCTATCATCTATTAGCAATGTCTGAAATGGGTAGGGAGGTTAGGCACAGCTATCCAAAATTTGCCAGGTGTAGATTAAATGCTCTCCAAGGACCTTCCTAATTCTAAATCCTCTGGGTTTTTTCCTGGGTCTTCTTGATGGGCCTTTGACATTCTATTCACTCAAATCAATATTCAATGTCACCAGAGTGAAAAGTAGGCATGAATACTTCAGTCAAGAACCTAAAAGGAGACTGGTAGATTACAAAGCTGCTTCTCTGAATGGGATGGGGGTTTCTTTGAGACTTCACTGAAATATGAGCATTAAAAGATAAATAAAGCATTTTACAGTTCACTACTTAAATCCATTTTGAGTTTATTCTTATGTATGATGTAAGTCGATAGCCTAGTTTCATTTTTTTGCAGTATTTGTTCAGTTTTCCCAATACTATTTATTAAAGAGTCTGTCTTTACTCCACTGTATTTCTTGCCTCCTTTGTCAAATATTAATTGACCTTAAAGGCAGGGATTTATTTCTGTGCTCTTTATTCTGTTTTATTGATCTATGTGCTTGTTCTTGTGTCAATACCTTGCTGTTTGATTACTGTGGTCTTGTTACATTTGATATCAGGTAGAGTGATACCTCCAACTTTGTCCTTCTTTCTCAAGATTGCTGAGGCTATTCGGGGTCTTTTGTGGTTCCATATAAATATTTGAAATATTTGTTCTAGATCTGTGAGGTATGTCATTGGTATTTTAATAGATTGCTTTTGGGTAATACGAACATTTTAATGATGTTAATATTTTCTATCCATGAATATCGTATATGCTTCTACTTATTTGTATCTTCCTCGGTTTCTTTCTTCAGTCTCTTATAATTTTCTTTTATTTACCTCCTTGGTTAAATTTAGTCCTAGGTATCTTATTTTTTTTGTTGTTGTTGCAATAGTAAATGGTATTGTTTTCTTAATTTCTCTTCCTGATAGTTCATGGTTGGTGTATAAAAATAACACCTACTTCTGAATATCAATTTTGTATCCTGCTACTTTGCTGAATTCATTTCTTAGATCTAGGGGATAAATGGGGATGGAAAGAGACTTTGCTTTGGATGTTGGGCATGTGAGGTGGTGGGCAGATGACGTTTTGTTGAGTTGTACACTTAAAACATGTTGGTTTTGTGAACCAATGCCATCCTAATAAATGCAATAAAATGAATGCAAAAATAAACAAACAAACAAATAAATAAAGCATTTTCATCAGAAGGGAAAACAGGATAGTTCCCTGAAGTTAAAGTAGAACTCACAATTTGTTGATGCCATGTGGGGTTAGAATATCATTTGCTACTAAGTTTCTACCTAATAGCATTTAGCAATGGACACTCTTTTGGAATTGACCAAACCAGAAACATTTATTTCCTTATCTGCAGCAGAAACTTCTAGCTTTCTAACAGTTGTATAATTATATAAATGTGTGCTACAGATAGGTTCTTTTAAATCTTGACTTAGTCACTTCCTAGGATATTCAGGATCTGAGACAAAAGTGTCTTATTTCTGAGATAACTTGGTTAACTCAAGGAATGAGATTTGATTTTCATGAATCTTTAGGAGGAGATACTTTGAATCACTTTTCAGTCTTCCATTTTTGTAAGGAAAACTAAAACACCCAGTTGTCCATTGGCATTTTAACATCTTGACACAAGATTCCTCCTGCAGGGATCGGGATATTTGCCTTACTTGTAAAAGCCTTTCAGGTATATATTTGACCTGGGTCTGTCTCCTTTCTCCACAATCTCTGTGGTAGGATGCATTCTTCATCTCTCGTAGGCCTCACTTCAGAGAACTACAAGCATACATTGGGTCCTGCTTTTATGAATCTGTGATTGCTGGCAAAGTAAAAATGACCAGTCCATAGTCATACTGTTCTATTAAATATGGCTCTAAAATTGTATTTTTAGATGGTTTTCTCAGAAACAATCAACCTGAAACATGATTTTTGTTCACAATGTGCCATCAGTAAGACTCTTGATGGAAGGCCGTTTTTATAGAGGAAGCTATGAATACGACAAGACAGCAGCAATACACAGCTGAAAGTAATCTAGGAGGCGTTTGCAAATTACCCCTCATAAGCAGTGGTGGTTGTGAAAGATAATTTGTGGTTCTCACAGAATACGCTGCAAATTGGGTCTTTCATCTACAATGTTTTTTACGGTTAAAACATTTCATTTCTCATATTAACAAATGATAACTCTGCATTTGTTAATCTAAACAATTTGATTTATATTTTTCTGTGCTGAGAAGCTGTTGACATTTCAGGGCAAGTAATTATTTCACTGCCAACTGCTGTTTGTAGCGATTGTAGGCAAAAAGATAGAAATCTGAATATATGTGTGCACCATTTTAATCATTTTCCTTAACGACTATTTATAAAGCAGGAATCTGTTTGCCTGAGTTATCATTTGTGCTTACACATCTAATAAGACATGGGTGTTAATGAGGGTTTTCTGTAGTGTTTTAGATGCCCTGTTATGTGATCACTGTGGGCAGGAGACTGGGCTGGCCTGCAGTGTCCCTGAGCCTCTGGCACAGCACTGTGCTCATTTTAAAAATCATAGCAGTGAAAGGAAGCATGCGTTATTGGCCTCAGCAGTCCCCAGCTTGCGTAATATCTGTTCAAGTATCTCACAGGGCAGTGACCAGTATTACATGACAGATGCTCACGAGAACTCTCACTATGCCTGGTAGGTAGTTTGAGCTCCGGAAACATTTGGTGAAATGGGGACAACATATTAAAAGATCTTCTAAATTTCCTCTCTCATAAAATGTTCTTGGCCAAGGACTCACAGTGCAAGGCAAGGGGAAGAGAGGTTTTTTCTCACTACATCCTCAGACCGGATGCTCAGCCTCGCCCACTGACGCGGGGCACCAGACAGAGTGGAAGGGAGGCACCAGGACTGGGATGGAACAGCTGGCTTTCTCTGGGGTCTCTTTTTGATCTTAAAATCCATGTTAATTTTCCAATCTACTCTATAACATATCCAGGTTTATTTTAATATTCAGGAAAAATTAACATCAAAGTTTATACTTTTCTCCCCAGAAAAATCATTTGGTAAAATTGCTGCTCCAGAAAGATGGTCCATCATTAGCTGGTGGGTGTGTGTGGGGGGGGCACACTACTTGTGAAGCACTGTGGGCAGGGCTAGATGGCCTCTGTGGTAACTAGGGGCACGTTGGTGTGTGTCCTGCAGGGTAGGTTGTGGTGGGCTCATTGTCTCTCTTCCTTGACCCCTTGTACTGCTGGGCAAAGCACTGGCCACATCAGACGGAGACAATACCCCTGCATATGCAGACCTCCCATTCACATTGCACGACCGGGAATGGACTACTGATTTAGGATTCAAACCAATTTTTACATGGCCTGAAGGAATGGTTGTAGAGCCAGTACTCTGAATGGCAAATGTATTTTATCCTTTGAACCAACTTCAATTGATTAGTTCTGGTTGCCTACAGTGCTGTCTTAAGAAGGCATCTGGGGTGCATCAGGCTCAGTTAGGAAGAGTGCTGGGGTTGATTAACAATGTCTGTCAAGGCCTCTGGAGGGATAGCTTGCTCTCTTTTTGCCATTGCCTGCTTTTGAAATGTCCTTAACTCTTCTGTGTAAAGTGATTTTAATACTAACAGGTGACTAAGTAGGAGATGGGGCATCATGAGGGAGAGCAGGTAGATTCCACTTTAAGAAAACCTGGCATGAGAAAATGCAAATTTACAAAATGCATAAATCTGGAGCCAATTATTGTCATTACATGAAAGATTCCATGAAAGGTTCCTTTAAATAGCAAGCTCCCCTGCTGCATTAAAATGATGATTTAATTTACAGAAATTCACTTTGCATGCAGCTCTTCAGGACCGTGTCTGTGGAGTAAAGCAAGCCGCACCTGATTTTTTTTTAAACCACGGCCTAAATACGGTTCAGGATGGCTGCTGCCACATATCTCTAGTCTCTTGATAATTCCCACTCTCTTCAGACTTCCTTCTTACTTCCTCTCCCAGAGTGTTGAGTAGACAATCTGGGTGGTGGTCAACAGCTGCTGGCTTCCACCCTGCCGCGGCTGCATTTCATTAGTGGGTAAACTGATTGCTCTGTGTATGTTTACGTGTGGGTGTGGTTGTACAAGTCTGTGCACCAGGGATGTGGATGCAGATACACACCAACCATTATCTCGCTCTCAGCCCACCCTAAATTTATTCCTGCTGTGAGTTATAAGGAAGGCTCCAAGTGCCTGGTGGAAATGGCCTTTCAATAACGTGTGCCCTGAATTCCGGCTCCCCTTCTTCCTTATGTGTGTTTATATGTTATTTACCCTTGCTTCGGAAACCTTCCCCAGACCCTGGGCCTGAGTCCCATTATCCAAACATGAAACCCTCCTCTTCCTCTGTGGCCTCAAAAGCCCCAAATGGTTTTCTGATTTAGAAAATTAAATATAATCTGACTCTTGTGGCAAGCTACGAAATTCCCGACCAACAGACGCTCCCATAAAATATATAACATACACAACATCTAAAAGTATCACCGAACGAGCATGAACTTGAATTATAGAGGCATTCTGTGCCCCTTGGGTAAGATCACCAGCGTCTTCTCAGGCACTCACAATTGGGCAGTTTTCCAATGGGCCATAAAGCTCCCAGGAATGCTGACTGGCACACGTGTTTGGATTTCAGTGCCCTGTAACAGCAACGTACTGCAGAGAAGAGTACCTTAAAGAGAGGCATAACCCCTTTCTCTGTGCAATGGCCTTCTCCCACATAGAATAATGTGATAACTTCTCAGGCACAGAACACAAGTGTCATCTCTATTTCATCTAAAGTATTTAAAAAATCTCAACATAAATTTCTTCCCAGGAATACTTTTGTTTGTTTGTTTTACAAATATAGCCTTTTTTTTTTTCTTGGAAAAAGCAAAATGAGGCAGTAACAGTGAACATATCAGCCCTACTCAGACACGGTTTTCCGGCTTAAAGTAATGATTCCTGTTTGATAGAAAAGTTCTCAAGCTGGTGAGCTGTCAAAAAGCTCTTTTCCTTCTGTCTTCGCAGGCTCGTTGGTTTGAGCCAAGGGTCCCCCACGGTACTGGGCTGTGATGGCTGCATAGGTACAGCCGTAGATTGCAGCCGCCAGCATCATGAGACACAGGATCCCACATGCAACCCCTGTGATGATGACAGTGACCACAGCGTGACGCAGGTTGGCCGGCCTGGGCTTGGGTTTGAGCTCACACTCCGTGTGGTCTTGCTCTGCTGTGCTGTGGCTCTCGGGAGGCCTTGGGACAGCCCGGTGGGCAGAATCCAGGTGCCACACCTGCGCCGACTCCAGCTCCGAAGAGGGCAAAGGGCAGGGCTGGTAGAGCTCATGGGGGATTTCCAGGAGGTCCTTTCCCTTCCAGGTGTCTGGTGACGCACAGACGACACTGTCCAGCACTCCCCCTTTACAAAGCAAAAGCAAAGGATGATAACAGAGCCTGACACAATCGAATCCCCGAATCCTCAGCCTGCAAAATGTTAGGCAGATGGAATTTATAAAGCACCTTTTTTCTTTTTCTGGAGTCAGAGAATTTAACAACCATATTTTATGATTTTAGAATTTCTAAATTGGCCAAATGCTAAAAATGCCACACACTAAATTGGCAATTATGTCTGACCGAGAATTCCTTAGGAGCCAGGTCACCTTTACCTTATAAACGCCGAGGGGAGAGTGGTGCACAAGCTGACGTAGAGGGCCCTGGCAGCCAACCCCAGGCACTCCCGCCCTAACGAACCCTCTGCACACAAACACCTATTGTACCACGTTCCCACTGGAAGTCTACACGTAAAAAAATAAAAATAAAACAAACATCCTTTGTTGCTATGTATTAATTACAAAGACCCTGTGTCTCCAGCAACACTCTTCTGTGATGCCAAATGGGAGGTCGTGGTGCCGGACTGGTTTGTGTAGCTGAAGATTTGGCAGTGATACTAGAGTTCATGGGATTAAGTACAATTAGCGTGTCTCCTCGGGCCTTGAAGCATTTAGTACTGTGAGTAGGAACTTTCCAGAGGATCATTAGATCCAGTTTCTATTCGCTGTAAGGCAATTATTTCCTCAGTTATGTAGACAACATAGAGGGTTAGGTGCCTAGTAATTCTTTTCTAGAAAGAGATTCCGTTCTGGCCAAACTTGACCACCACTTTACTACTTGACCTTGGGCAAATAAACTCTGAATAAATGTTTTGTCATAAAACCGTCATATTTGTATCCAACTTGATACTTTGTAAACTACTGTTATATGAGTCTTCACAACTCCGGCATAGCAGGTAACTTTTGTCCCACCCAGGTCATTCAGGTTATCAGTGGACAGAACACATCCAAACCCAGCTCACTCACTTGATCCCAGTTTTTCCCACTGTTTCTCAAGGCCGGTTGCTACTTTTTTCTCTGTTTCCTCCTTCCTGGAATGTTCTGAGGTTAGCAGAGGTCACACAGGGACCCCCCGTAAAGTCCTTTGCTTGCAGAACCCTGCCACCCATCACCGGGGCTCAGTTCCCCTTGGCCAGGAGTGCTCGATTCGTCGATCGCGATCTACTGGTCGATCGCGAAGGAAGTGTGGGTAGATCGCATGACATTAAAAAGACATTTGTCTTTTGATTGGCATACAGGGTAGCCAATCTGACGTCTGAACTTCTGACACCCTACGCATGTGCATTAAACCACGCTAACTTGTTCAGTTACATTGCTGCGTAGTTAGCCTTCAATTTATTTAAACTAAATACAACAAAGGGTATAAAAATGAGTGCCGTAGCTGGTCTGAGTAAGAAGCCTAAAACCTACCACTTTCATACAGAATGGGAGGGGATTTTTTTCACTATGTCACATTCTAAGTGCGTTTGCCTCATCTGTCTGTGTGCCATTGCTATTCCAAAGAAGGGAAATGTGGAGCAGCTTTTTCGGACTGTTCATAAAAACTATGACATTGACTTTCCTCTGAAAAGAGAGCTGAGGAGGAGAAAGGTGAAAGAAGAATACACAATATTAAATAGTAATAATAGTAACTTAAATAATGATAATATAGAAGAAATAAATTTATGTTTTGCATTTTTATTGTAGGTAGATCATTTTGACTTGGTCATCTTATAAGTAGCTCGCAAGCTGAAAAAGTGTGGGCACCCCTGCCCTTGGCTGTTGTGAACTCATCCCCCAGGATGGCTTTGAGGCTTGGAACCACTCTTAGCCAAGTTAGATGACCTCCTCATCCTGGTTTGGGCCACCACCATCTCTTCCCTGGATAACTGAAATTACTTTCTCCCTCATTCCCCCCTACTTGTACAGACTGTAGGTGAACTATGAAGTAATACCAGAAATTCATATGTGGTAGGTGGTCACTTTGGTGTTCTGCTGTACAGCGCTGTGAAGTTTGGGGAATGCTTTCACATCTGTTCTCCCTGAACCTTATAAGCCAGCGCCCATGTGGATCTGTTATTAGAAGGGGCCATTTTGCAGTGCAAGAGTTATCCGGCCCACGCTACAGCTGAGTTAGAGGCTATGTCAAAATTCATCTCACACCCTTTTTGCTACTACTGCTTGAACTGCATCTGAAACTTCTAGGGTCTCTTGGGATCCTCTTGGCTTCTTCAGTGAGTCCCTGAAGCAAGAGCCCCTCCTCTAAAGCAAAAAGGTAACAGAGGAATTTTCCCCTTTTCTGAGCTGATTGCAAAAGGCCGGAGGCTAGGTGGCTGCTCCAGGGACCCCAGGGTGGCACCAGGCCACACCGTGATTAAGGATCCCTGCCTCGTGGGCCGTTTTCTGCCATGCCCTTGAGTTTGCTGGGAGGCAGAAGGCCAGAGAGATAGAAATGAAATATGGGGCTCAGAGAAGCAGCAATGATTCTCAACCTGGCCACAGAGCACTGAGGCTGCCGCAGGGGAAGGGAGCCGAGCTGGCATGGGACCAGCAGTCCCACCAGCTGGCTTACTCAGAGACTGGGGTGGTTCCCAGTCACCCCAGGTGTAAGCACTGCCTTCCTCTAGTTCCAGGCTTCCTACTGCTCCATATGAGAGTGAGAGGCATGGCCTTGGGACCCAGAGAGGAGGCGATGCACAGACCAGAGCCTGGGACATGGATGGGAGCGAGGTTGTGGTCACCAGGAGCCCCATGGCCTCTTGTGCAGCTGTGGCCCCAGCCAGGGTTCACCTCCCAGCCTTCCACCCCAGGAGGCGTCTGCTGATGACAGCTTGAGGGTCCCACACCCTCTAGATTTGTGGACGCTTACAACGCTAGAAGTTCCAGCTTGCCGAGCACCCATTATCCTGTCTGTCCTCTCATAGTTCCTACCCACGGCCTTGGAAGACATTTGATGTAAACCTTGAGTCTGACCATTACCTAGCTGTGCAATCCTAAGCAAACTACTTGACCACTCTGTGCGTCTGCTAGCTGCTCTAGAAAGTGGGAGGGGGCAAATAATGAGATTCATCTCCAGATCACTCTGAGGACTGAGTTGGATAAAGTATGTCAAGTATTTAGCACAATCCCTACCCCAGAATAAATGTCTAATACAGTTATCTGTCAGCACAAAGATGATTTGTTACTTTTGAATGGAGAGAGTGGAATATTAATTACAAAGTCTGTGCACATGTTTTTGTGGAAGAGACATTATTAAGTAGTCAGCAAAGCATGTGTTTTGGCTCTTGGGCCCACAGGAAGTTGAAATTTCCCTTCCCTTTATGGTCTGGGTGGGGCCACGTGACTGAGTTCTGGCCACTAGAACCAGTGACTGTCACTTCTAGGCCACAAAACCCCTGCTTAATCCTCCAAGCACTTTGTTCCCATTTGGCGTTAATATTAGCAGCCACGTGGTCAAGTTGGCAATGTCAAAAACTGGAAGGTGGTTAAGTCCCTGAAGACTGCACAGACCCCAGTTCCTCCCCCCGTTTCCTTGAACTCTGAAATTAGTGCCTTTTACTGTGCACATCCCTGAGATGGTGGTCATATCTGTCAACCCATCCTGACTAATACTGCCAGTGTTTGTATCTATTTATGTGTCATTTTGTAAATGAGGTCTTGGCCAATACCCTGCCTTGTTGTACCTTTATTCAATATATCAGTAGTCAGATTGTCTCCTACACTTAGCATCCATTTGGGGCTTTTTTCCTAGTTATTTTGGGTCACCCAGATGTTGTTATCCCAAATCAATTTTACCTTCCACAGAAAGGCTGTTGTCTGTGCTGGGCAGCTGTGCCATGAGGGGCGCTGACCTGAGTCACAGGATCTGAGGACAGAATAGGTCTCAGGAACTCCCTGGCTTTCTACTGTTGTGTCCATCTGGTGACCCCGAAAGCTGGTGAGGGATGTGACTGTCCAAAGATCACCAGCGAGTCTGTGGCAGAACATAGAGAGTGCTGCTCTGTCCCATGTTGCTTCTAGTGTACTGAACCTGAGAACTGTGTTACTTTTGTCAAGAAGCGTTCTTCGATGAAAACTCTCTTCTTATGATGTTTGGCCCATGCTCACCATTTCATCTAGATTGGAACACAATAGCTAAAGCCACTTCCCCGCTGGATGTTAAATTTTACTTCTAACCTCTTACAAGAAAGATTTGTACCACAATAGACAGCCCCTGTTGTAGGTCAACTTGAAGATTAGCTGCTTAGTAAGCTATTTGCTTTCACGTTGTGGAGAGGGAACCATGATTCGACCCTGTGTACTTGAGTTCATGTTGTGCTCTAACCCACTTCCAGCCATCTGATGGCCGCAACCACTGGACTCTGCTGGCTCCCTAATTCATGACTGTAGCTCTGCTAGCTTCCTGAATTGTAGGCTCAAACGTCCGTCTACCAATTTAACAGCTTCCCTTCATATGAAATGAGCATCTTAATATAGACCTTCCCCAGACTGAAGTCTTATTTAGCACGTCTCACACACACTCAGCCACCTTCCCAGGTCCCCTGTTCCCCAGTCTGCCCTGTCTGCTATGGGCATTTGTCTGGTTACTCCTGCGGGAAAAAAATGTGAATTTCCCATAATTACTCCCTTTTCTTCATCTCCTAGTCCTACCCATTAGTTTCTGTCAGTTCAATATTCCAGATAACTCCCAGCTTGATGACTTCTGTCCACCCTGGTTTGGGACACCACCATCTCTTCCCTGGGTGACTGAAATCACTGTCTTCCTCCTTCCTCTTCTTCTTCCTGGGAAGCCATTGGTTGGCTCTCCCTAGAGTCAACAGAGCGACATTTTAAATACAACCAGGTCATATTGTTCCTCTCACTAAAATTCAGATTTTTATCTCACCTACAATAAAATCCGAACGTCTCAGCCTGCTCTGCCCGTTCCTACCTGTCTCGGCCCCTGAGTACTGGTGTGACCTTATCCTGCTCTTTCACTCCCTCCCTTCCTCTGCTTCAGACACTCTTTGCCCTTCAGTCAAGCCAAGCTTAATCCCCTGTCAGGCCCTCCGCGCTTGCTGCCTTTTCCCTGGTTATCGGTTATTGCACGGTGCATTCCTCCTGTGCGGCTTCTGCTCACCCCTGTCACCACCTTGGAGAGGCCTTCCCTATCCTTCCTGTCTGAATGGAACCCGCAGCCTCTCACTCCCTCTGCTCTCCCCTGCCTCACTGTTTCCATAGCACTGACTGCTTTCTGAACGTGGTTATTTGTTATCTTACTTAACATCTGCTTCTACTATCCGAATGTAACCTCCGTGATGACAGGGATTTTCTTGTTTAATTACCTTCTCTCAGTGCCTAGAAAAGTGCCTGGCATGTAAGAGGCACTCCAGTGTAGGGGTGAATGAATGAATGAATGAATCCCTGGGATGGAGGTGAGAGAACATAAGGCCAAGACTCCAAAGCCATTCATTCTGTTCTCATCTGAGCTTCCACTCTGTCATCTTGGGCAAGTGGCTGACCCTTGCTGGGCCTTCGTTTCCCATTGGTAACAAGTTAGTATTGAGTTAGGAGCTGACAAACTTCTCTGTAAAGGGCCAGATAGTAAATATTTTAAGCTTTGCATTACATACTCTGTCAAAACTATTCAAGTTTGCCCTTATCATGCAAAACAGTCACAAAGAATAAATGGTCATGGGTGTGTTCTAATAAAATTTTCTTTACTAAAACAGGAGGTAAGCTGGATTTGGTCATCATATTATTATTTGCTGATCCCTGGTGATCCCCAGACCCCCTCATCTGTAATATTCTAGGATCTCTTGCATTGATTTTGACATCTGGTTAAAGAAATAGTAACTTTAGGGATGGGGTCCTATGGCATGCAATAACTGGCACTTGCTAAAGCAGAGGGATAATCTTAGGGAAGATTTCTAGCTGTCAAGTGGGTAGAGGCAGACACAGAAGGGAAAACCTCCTAGGAGACATGTCATACCCTGTTTGGGTCACATGTAAAAATAGAATTTGATGCTACTTTGGAGTTTAATGAATTTAAATACCTGAATTTAAACACCCTTTAATTACTCACTTGCTTCTTCTACCATACTGTGAAATGATATCAATGTGAGTAAAGCTTATACCAGCCTGTTGCACACTCCACATTCTTTCTAATGCAGAGAACAGATGAGGTTCATCCTAGACAAGTAACACATAGATGTGGGGCTAGGAGGTGGACCAAATAGACATTACTGACCTTTATAGATAAATGTCTCCAGCCAGAGTTTAAGACCGAGCAAGTGGCAATTGCATTTCCAAAGGTTGTCCTTGAGAAATAAAAGCTTCACGCTAGGCATGGATTCTAGGAGCATTCGGCTGAGCTGCTGAAGCTGGTTTTGTTGGATCGCAAATATGGTTAGGTTCTCCCAATGCTCACTCAGAGAGGTGGGAAGGTGGCTGATGTTGTTGGATGACAAGTACAGCTCCCTCAGCTGTGGGAGAGAGTGGAAAAGTCTACCTTCCAGGGAATTCAGGGAGTTCTGGGTTAGGTTTAAGACCTGCAAGTGCTGGAGTCCATGGAAAGCTCCAGGGGCCAGGTTTGAAAGGGAATTGTTGCACAAGTTCAAGGTTGTGAGCTGTGGCACCGACCTAAAGGCGAAAGCTGGAAGTTGGCGTATCTGGTTATCTTGTAAATGCAGAGTTAGAGTCTGAGGAGGCAAGTCGGGAGGGACTTCAACCAGACCCTGCTGGCTGCAGTCTACAGAATTTGAGGTCGAGTGACAGCGGCATTTCTCTGGGCAGCCACGCACCACCTGCAGCAGGACAGTCACACTGGAAAGCAAGAGCAGTGCACCTACAACAAACAGAAAGCAATGGGGAAGGAACCAGTTCGTAAGCAACGCCGTCAGTCTTCCCCTTTGCAATCACAGACAATGTGATTCTGAGCCAGCTAACACCTTCCCCCACCTGAAAGAGGATTTCTGTCGTTCACCATTTTTTGTAGAGCTAGGTTGGACTGGGTACACCCCCAGTGTGGGTAACTATTGCGACCCTTGTGCTAACATTGTCAGGAGCCCCGGAAAGATGCTTTCTCCAACACTCAGACATCACAAGATGGAAGGCTTTAGTATGCTGAACAGAAGGGTGGGGAATAAATCTTTCTGAGGCACATGCCCTTTGTAAGGGACAGCTGAATTATCTGGGCCAGAGGGTGGAGGAGTGATAGGGAGTTCACATTTCTGACAAGTGTACTCCCGATCAGTGTGGTACATTAGAACTTCCTGTGGCGATGGAAATGACCCGTATCTGCTGCTGTCCAGGGTGGTAGCCCCTGAGTTCTGAAATGTGACAATGGTAGCCCAGGCATTGAATTTTCATTTGTGTTTAATTTTAATTAATTTAAATGTAATAGGTACATGGAGTCAGTGGACAGCATATTGGATAGGGCAGGTCTAAAGCATTCCTATATATTGACATCCATCTTTGCAGATGTAATAATTCCATGAATGACACCCTTTTATATTCAAGAATTCTGTAAAAATACAGAAATGCTTTAAGAATAATATAAGTAACATCCATGTCATGTTCCTATAACCCCATCCTTCAGGGGTTGTCATACTCCTTCTCTTGTTTATTCTAGCTCAAAGAAATCATGCATTATTGATACAGTTGTATTCCCTTTGCTTAGCACCAACTCATGCTTCCTGGCATGAACCTCTCCTCTCTCACCATATGGAGGTATCCTACTAAGCCTTTTAAAAACAGACCTTAATGACAGCAACAAGAGTAAATGACCACACAGCACATGGCTTGAGCCAGGTACCATTCTAACTGCCATATATAGAGAGATAGAGAGATAGATATAGATTATCTATCTATGCCATATATATTTAACCCTCAAAGCCTTATAAATCTGAAATCTGGTTCTGATTCTACTATGATCCCCATTTTGAGGGTGAGGAAACTGAGGCAAAGAGAATAACTTCAAGAATAGCTTAAAATCGCTTGCCCAAGGTCACACATAGGTAAGTAGAGTTATGATTTGAACCCAGATGGTCTGCTTCCAGAGCCTGTTAGGGTTCTTAACCTGCTGTGCTCTACTGACTGTTAAATACTTTTACACACACACACACAAAACACTATTTTTAGAGTTGTTTTTAAAACCCTACATAAATACAATCTAATCATCAGCATGTTTCATTCTGCAATTTACTCTATCTACACAGAATTGATCTATCCATATGGCTACATAGAGAGCTAATTCATTTCTTTTAACTGCTGTACTGTACAATATGCCATGGTGAGGCCATGCCATTTGTTATATAGTTAGCTACTCCCTTACTGAAGCAGATCTGAGTTTTTGAAGTTTTCTTCATTAAAATGATGCTGCAAAGAGCGTTCTTGCACAGAGCTCCTTGGCCTGCGGGAGAGAGTCTCCAGAATCAACAGCAACCTCCTTTCAGGGTCAGAGAGGATGGTGAGCATTCTTAGATACCACTAGATCATTCTCCAGAGTAGCTATATCACTCCCTTCTTCTTCCCTGAGACTTGAATTTCAAAATATTGGCAAACATCTGTCAAAGACATTTTGTTATATTGGTAGAGGCATTCACAAGACCACACAATTATATTGAAAACTCAAGATAATTATCTACTCATAAAAAATTATCTTGAATGTGGTTCTTTTATTTGTTTATTGATTTGTTTGGGGCCTTAACTGGGGAAAAAAATGTGGCTGTCAAATGCACTGGTACCTGTCCCTTGAATTCCCTACTGATGTGAACAGTATTTTAGGGCAACAAGGAAGCTGTTTGGAGAGCCTTCAGAGAGAGGTCCTGCTCAGTGTAGTTTAGCCATGGACGCAGGATAGCTCAGTCCCCTGCTCTCTTCCCAAATATAAAAGAGCGAAGTTCTTATTTCCCTGTCTTTAATTTTGCAAATAACCTAAATGACTCCTCTCAAAGCCAAACATTTCCCCGTCAGAGATGAGTCGACACTCTGCACTTTAGCTATGGGTCTCGAGCATTAACTGGCTATAGGAAATCAAATCTTCACCAAGGGAATGTGTTTTCCACAGAACCTACTAGCCTACTCACGAAAAGCTAGTCTTTCTGAGATTGTAGCCAGTTTGTTCATTCTTTCTTTTGTTCCACTCTACCTTCCTCTGAAGGGGATGATCTATGAACTCCAACTTGAAGCATGTTGATTTGTATGAAATGTCCTATGACAGCCAACTGTATATCTGATCATGGCTGGGTACATTTGTCCCCATGCCCTACCTCTGACCCAGCATGACACAAGCATAAATTCTCTCATCAGACATTTTAAAAAAAAATTTGTTTCGTCTTTAGAGAAAGACAACTTGAAAATAAGTTTCCCACAGACACCTCTTGGAGGGGACCCCTTCCTCTCTTAGGAAACTTTTCTAAGGGAAAGGGGATTCGCCATGGCTCACCTTTCATGGCTGAGTCTCCACAGGCCTCCGTGTTGAACCCACAGCTCACCTTTATTAATTTGCAGATCAACAGACTGAGGGCATGGCCAATCCAGAGTCCAGCTTTCATTCACTCTTTCTGAATCCTGCCCGGGCTTTTCTTCAGTGAAAAAACAGTCGTGGCTTTCAGACCATTTATCTTAACAGTCCTTCCCCTGTCTCCATCTGGCTGGGATTGTTTTCCATTAGAAGATCTTTTGACCGTGCCCCTTGTCTTTCTGAAAGTGTCGACCTCCCCACGATCATCCCTGCCTTTCCCATTTAGATGACGAACCACAGAAAGAACATTTGTCAAACCTCGGTGAACAGCTGTAGCATTCAAACCTGACCCCGATGGCTCGGGCTTTTTGATTAGTTAATCTGCTTGAAGTCCAGGGCACCAAAATAAAACTGCCTTCTTAATCCGGTCGTGGTCTCTGAATTCTGTTGTCATGCTGTGTCATGACAACCATGCTGTGTCAACCCTCGGTGGGTTGGGGGACGCTTGCTGTGGGTCCTCGAGCTGGGGGTCTAGCAGCAGAGCCAGCGGAGTGTGTAATATGAGGACAAATTGGCCTGCTGGAGGCTGAGACGGATTCCACAGTGCACTTGTTTGGTCACCGAAGGCTTATTCAGCCAACATCCGTGGGGATTAGCTGTGTTGACAGGGCCCTGATGCCCTGAAATTCATAGCCATGGTTTCCTTTAGTGGACATCACAATCTATTCTCCCTGGTGCCACAAATACTTCTCAGCTGCTCCTTGGCTTGCTCCCCCCACCCCCACCCCACTCCTACCAACTCCACCTCCATTGAACTGACCTTTTGGTTCATGTGATTTTGGAAATAACTTTTCAATCTTTCATCATTTCCCTGATTTTTCACATATAAAACAATAAAGCCTCCCCTGTGAGCATTGGGCGTCAATGAACTGTGACTTCTCTAACTGAAGCTGTTGGGAATTTTCCCACCAGGGACTGGAACATTTCTTTGAATGTGCAAATCCCCTGACATTTGCTGTGGTGGGAATGCCTGGAGCTGCCCTTCAACATGCTACATGCTCTGTGTGCCCACGGGGACTACTGGTAAGGGTACAAACATGCTTATCTGCAGGTGGTGTGGACGCCCGGGCCTCTGGCAGTACAATATGGCAGCTGAGTGTGGAATTTGGAATCAGATGAGCCTGGATTTGAATTTAGCTTCATCATTCACCGGTTCTGTGTCTCTGTGACTTGTACACTAGGAGCTTTGTAGCCTCTCCTGTAACATGGGGATAACAGTGGTCCTTGCTTCACAGGCCACTCTGGTGGTACCAAGAAAAGAAACCCCTTGTGGATGAAATTGAAAAATCGAATTGTGACTGTCCTTAGTAGCCTGTTCTTTGGGATCCTTCTCCTTTGGCCAAGCCCGGTGCTGTCTCAGGGAACCCAATGTACTCATCATGCCACTTCTGAGAAATCTGCTTTCCTCAGCCACCATCTTTTATCCTCCAGCTTTCCTTGAGCATGGGAGACACAGTGGGAAAAAGGCAGGGGGAGGCAACAAAGAGCCATTTAAAACTTAATAAGGGCTAAATTATTCCATCCTTCCTCCCTTTCCTCCCCACCATCTTGTCTACTGGTCTACTTTTGGGTGCAGAGAATTTAATAATAATCATTCTTTGATGATACATGACCATCAATGACCCATACATAGCCTTCTCATTGCATCATAGAATAACAAATACCTGTGAACCTACCATTCACTCTAAGAACTAGAAAGTTACCAGTAACTCCTATCAACCTGTGAACCTCTCTCTGTCTTTCCTGGGGGTTGGCAAACAGTTTTTGTAATAAGCCAGATAGTAAATATCTTAGACATTGAGGGTGTTACAGTCTTTGTCACAGTTATCCCACTCTGATGTAACAAGAAGCTAGCAATAGACAACTTATAAAAACAGCCGTGCCTGTGCTCCAGTGACACTGTATTTACAAAAGCATTTGGAGGGCTGGATCACCGCACAGGCCATAGTTTGTCATCCCAATTCTAGTCCATTCTGTAGTCCCTGCTGGCTTTGCTCCACCATAATCACCTGTCGCCCACCCCCACCTCCAGCACCCAGCTGTACGTAGCCATTACCCTGTCCTCTCATCTACAAAATGAGGAGACTGAGTAGGGTGATCTTTAGGGCCCTGGTATGTGTAAAAGCTTGTCATTATGGTCAGAACGCCTGAGTAGACTTGAAAGGCCCTGTATTTACAGATTTAGTGGGGGGTTGGACAAATGAAAAATTTGAGTGTCTTTTTGGGTTATAGCAGAACTATTTAGCTGTGTTCTGCAGGGCCCAAATAGAGTCAATAGCTTGAGGACTCGGAGACCTAAAAAAGATGAATACTTTGATGGCACACCTGATGTAGCAGGCTAGGACTGCAGACAGCTGGAAACACCTGCAGGTAAGGCCAGGCTGGTGGCTAAATGAAAAAGAACACTTTCATGCTGCTAGACCCTAAAGCTGTGCGGTCCTCGGCAAACCACAGAATCTCTGAGCCTCATCTGTAGGAGCAGATAATACCTCCTTTATTGGATCCTGGGGGGATCAAGTGGTATATATGTAAAATGCATAGCAGAGTTCTGGTAAAGACCTTTAAAGCAAATGATCAAAAGTGGCCTTCCTATTGGCAGTGTGTATTCTTGGACCTCAGAGTCTGGACTGGCACCTGCCACCTAAAATGAGAATACCCTGGGAATGCGCAGAGAACCGCCACTGCGGGTCCCTGGCAGCAGTGACTTACTGCTCAGAGCGGTTCTTCAGTAGTCGTTTGCTCCTGCTGACTCTGTTGATTTAAAAATGGGCAGTGCACACTTGGAAGGACCTTGGATGCAGAGGCTGAATGATTTATTCCATCTGACCTCAGCCCAGAGAACAAAGGGAGGGTGTGTGATCCTCATGCTAATGCCTGAAGCATCTTCTCTCACCCCTCCCTCGGTGAGCCAGATCCTAGAAATGGCAAGTCAACACTATATGCAAAAGAGTAACCCAGGAGAGATGCCAAATGTCAGTTTAGGCCAAGCCACTCCCCAGAGGAGGCACTCCACCGTGAGGAGCTCCTGGTTCCAAGATCTAGTCAAGAATCTGATTTCTTACACAGAAACTTGCTTCAGACACACCCTCAGAGATTGTGGCTACCATCACTCTGAGATTTCAAGAATTTCCTAGCTTCTGTATATTTCTGATATATATATATATTCTGTACACTTTTGCTCTTGTTAAGTTGGAAAATTTCCTCATATAAATTGATCTATTTAACACTTCACTTCCCTCAAAAAAAGAAATCAACAATCATTAACTCTTAAAATTAACGATATCTTGAAATTCAGCAAATAGCTTTTTCTCCCAAGTAATGTTATACAACTGTTTTGAAGAATATGTTAAGAGTTAAACATACTCACCTGAGAGGATACTCAATAAATTGTTAGCTTAAATAAAGCAATTTGAATGAGAATTCATATTGTATAATCTCATTTATGTTGCAAAAAAAAAAAAAAAGTCAGAGTACAGGAGTTAACCTAAAAAATACACACAGTTTTATCTGAAGATGGAATATCCTGATTACCCAGGGGCAGGAATCATTTAGAAGAATAAACTAAAATTGAAGCTTTTTGTTTCTACTTCTGCATATTCAACTTGCTACAACAACATGTATTAGCTCTATGATTAAAAGAGAGAGAGAGAGAGAAAAGCTGACTTTTGTTAAGCAGCAAGTAAAGGTACATTTTGTTTACTGAAATATTTGAGGTTGCTTATTTTCCACTGAGTAGGTGAGTAGTATGTGTAAATATAGCTTTACTAGAATTTACCTCCTCTCACTCCACAAGAATTAGCCCCAAAGGTGACATCTGCCTTTCTCTGCCAGACAATCTTGGTGTGTGACCAAACCATATAATGCATACAAGCATTTTTTCCAATTTCATCATCTGCTTTGATAAAATTATGGCAAAGTGCTTCCCTGTTCTTGTCAGTGGGCCGCCATCCAAAGCAGGTGCTGTGATGGTCTGATGCGAGGGAGGCAACCGAACTGAGTGACAGCTGTAGCCCAGGATAGTAGGAAGGAGGCTCTTGGCACCACACATCCAAGCAGACATTTCATTTGGTTGTGGAGGAAATATGGCATTTGGAAACTTTTTCCTGAGGAATTGTGTATGACCAAACGGCACTCAGGTATAAAATTTATAGAGTTATTTAAAAGGCCTCAGTACTATTTCCTTTTTTCTTTCCTTCCTTCCTTCCTTCCTTCCTTCCTTCCTTCCTTCCTTCCTTCCTTCCTTCCTTCCTCCCTTCCATTTCTTTCTTTCTTACTTCCTTCATTACTTCCTTCCTCCCTCTTCCTTTCCTTTCCTTTCTTTCCTTCCTTCCTTCCTTCCTTCCTTTCTTCCATTTCTTTCTTTCTTCCTTCCTTCATTACTTCCTCCCTCCCTCTTCCTTTCCTTTCCTTTCCTTTCCTTTCCTTTCCTTTCCTTTCCTTTCCTTTCCTTTCCTTTCCTTTCCTTTCCTTTCCTTTTCCTTCCCTTCCCTTCCCTTCCCTTCCCTTCCCTTCCCTTCCCTTCCCTTCCCTTCCCTTCCCTTCCCTTCCCTTCCTTTCCTTTCCCTTCCTTTCCTTCCCTTCCTTCTTGCCTGCCTGCCTTTTTTTCTCTTTGGTCTTATAAAACATATAGCAAGAAAACTAGGAATCTTTTTAAAATGTAAATCATATTATTTATTAGTGCTCGCAGTGGGTCAGGTATTGCTAAGGATTTGTAAAGTAATGTAACTGCTTTAACAAATAAACTCCAAATCTCAGTGGCTTAACACAACAATAGCTTATTTATTGCCCTCAACACATTACAGTTCAGGTTGATAGGAAGCCAGGTTCCATGCAGTCATTCATGAACCCAGGCTCCTGCCATCTTGTTCCTATGTGCTGCCCTTAGTTCTCAGAGTCCTCTTTATCAGCTGGCTGATGGGAGGAGATAGGCTCAGGCAGGGGCCAGGCCTAGAAATGGTACTTCTGCTTTCATTTCATTGGCCAGAATGAAATTGCATGACCATATCTAATATCAAGGGAGTCTTGGAAATGTTGTCTAGTTGTGTGCCTTGGAAGAAGATGAGTCATTGGTGTTGCAAAGCACCAGTCGTCTCTGCCTCCATTAATACTACCTCACTTAAAGGTGACATTTATTAATACTACCTCACTTAAAGGTGACAATGCACTAGTCTATAAGCGTATGATGGTTTCTTTATCTCCTCCCATTGTTTCTATAATACCACATAGTAGGTTCATTAAATAAATACTAAATGAATGAATGAGTGAATGACAAAACTGAGGCACAGAAAAATTAAGTAACTTGCCCAAAGTCTCCAAAATATTTATTGCAAACACATAGATTGTGATTATCCATGTTAGGTACAACATTCAGGAAATCTAATGTTATATGTTTTATGTCTTAAAGGTCTTTTAACATAGGATCCATTCTTTTTGACAGTAAGATGCAAATGTAATTATCTGGCAGCCTTAGCTTCCCGAGAGGTAAGAGCACAGTTTTCTTTTGGGCAGTTCAGCGGAGAATCAAGGCCGCCACACGGTTTCTCCAGGGAGGAGCTGGGAAGCGCGTGTGCAGCTTATCAATCCTAACTGCCTTCTCGCTGAGGTAAAACTTCAGCTTCACAGACTACCTGTGGTCATTCCGTTCACTTCACATGACTACCTGTAGAGCTTAAACTCTCTGCTTAGCCTCAAGGTGTCTGATAAGATTAGTGGAGTAATGGATTTGAAATAAAGTTAGTGGCGTAGTAGTATGAAATGTATGCCTTCAGAACCTTAAAACTCCTTAAAATGAAGACAGTGGCCAAAATGTAGGAGGCTGTTTTTTAGCATCCACTTGTCCATGGAGCCCAGGTCTGAGTGAGAGGCTAGGGGAACCAGAAAAGACATAGCACGGTGGCTCTTGGTCTTCAATGAACTTACCAGTTTGAAACGTGCTGTTTAGCAATTCTTATTTATTATATCCAAGTCCAAACTGATCATCTCTTCATCTTGACCCTGTCACCCATGAAAAGACTGCACCTGACTTTGTTGGACACTGACACGATCCCCACTCCCCTGAACTAAGTCTCCACAGCTCTTTGGCCGGTAGCAGAGGTAGTAGATGCATTTGGGGTGTGTGGGTTGTCCAGGATAGAGGAAGTGCAGACTACCCATTCCAAGTTCTTCCCAACCTCAGCTCTCCGGCACTTCGTTTGTCTGCATACAGGATGTATGTGAAGATAAAGATGCATTCAGATAAGTATGATTAAAGGTAATTAGTGAGCTCATGCAGCTGGTGGAATAAACATAGACAGATGCGGGTAGATATAAAGCTAATGAAAGAAACAAGAGGATCAAGAAACATGGCAGTTTAGGAAGTCTGGCCAAGGCCTCACACTGACTCATTTTACTTAGATCTTTTGATTGACTACTTTTGTCCCTGCCCCAAAATATAAATTGGAATCAAATTCGTGTTTGATTGTTTACTCATGTTATACATAAAATGAATGTTTTGTGCCGTTCTTCTTGGTGAATCTTTATTTGCTTTTGTACTTTTATTATAACATAATAGTTCAGTGTCTGAAATAAATGACAATGTGTTTTTCATATTTTCAAGTTATAGCTCAGTGCATGTACATTGTGATGCAATAATAAATCTGTGTTTTGCCTTCTCTTTAAAGTTTGCTCTATGTTAGCTCTTTGATACTTGTAGCTTTAAAGTGTTCTGGAAGACACAAGTATATCAAGCAGGACTTATAGTCTAACCCACCAAGTACAGATCTTGAACTTCAGGAATCCTTTCTCTCCTTATTCCAGCCTTCATCTGTCCCACTAATTCATTCTAGATCAGTGTCCCTGATATGAGAGCATGGAATCTGAAGTGAAACCATCTAGGTTCAAATGTTGCCTCCAACATTTACTGGCTGTGTGACCTTGAATAAGCTACTTAACCTCTCTGATCTTCAATTTAATCATATGTACAAATGAACACTGGCAAAATTGTCAGATTTGCAGGGAGGGTTAAATATTTTCATGCAAGAATCTTAGCATACAAAAAAAATGCCTCTGCACATAGCACTATACATTAAGTTGTCTTTTCTCTATGATTGTGTCTATGTGACATGTACGTATAAGGGAGGCACTTAGGCTGTGTCTATTTGCACTGACCTGTTTGGTACAAAAACAGGATAGTTAAAGCAAAGGAGCATTTCGCTTATGTAACAGAGTTCACCGTCTCCTTGGCTTGTAAAATATGCACATGAATGTGTATCTGCCTAGAATCAGCTGCAATCTAAGTGAATTTGTGTTCTCCCTATCTTTGCTTGTCATCGCAATAGCTCCACAAACAAAAGAAAGTTGGCTGTTGGTGCCATGTGACTGAACCTTCCTGTGGGACTTTTGTTAGCAAAATAAAGGTCCTGCATTGACTTTGATGCAGGCTCCCTCCCAGTTCCTTAGAGCAGCTTCCCGTTTCAGTGCAATAGTAATGTTCTCGTCCTTTCATTTAATCCAAGGATCCCATATTGGGCCACCTTCTATGTGCTCGTAAGGTTATTCCTAAAGCTTTACCTACCGATCTCCTCCCATCCGTCCTTCCTTGGAAGGAGGCCCTTTCCCTGTCCTTGCATAATTAGAGAGAGTGTGTAGTCATCTCCCCAGGGCTGTTTAGCTTTCATCATGAAGCACAACTATCAGGGTTTCTAGGTTGATAGGAGTGGAAACATTTGTGTTCAACAAGCAGGCTCCTTCATGTGTTGTCAACATTTCATTTGTGATTCTAATGAGGGCCGAGGAGAAAATAAACTCAGTGCCCTGCTCTTGCTGCACAGCTAATGTTTATAAGTTCCTGTCCATGGTTCCGAGTTGCTCTGACCAGGAAGACGTTTAGGAAGGCAGTGTGTGAGGAGGGGCTGGGATGGTTAGATCTGCTGAGACAGTCCTGAGACCGGGCCGGAGGTACCGACTTCTCAGGGGTGGCATTTCTCTACTTGGTGCTTTAAATGCCTGCTGAAGGTGAAGACACCCTTATTTAAAAATAGGCTATATTAGAGGCAGTCACATTTTTGAGCCCTCTCTCATCTCTGAGAGTCTGCCCTAGCTTTCATTGTGTTAATTCTTTATTAAGGAGGCACCTACTGAATCCTCCCTTAATTGCTAAGCTTTGTGTTTGGGGATATTATAGGCATGAAAATAAAACAGCAAAATAATTGGGGTTACAATCCAAATGACCCCTACAATCTAGCCAGGGGACAGACATGTGCGATACGGCCTCACAAGTATGCGACACACTGAAGCCGTGAGAGGGTTAGGAAGAGGAGCTCCATGGTACCAAAAGAGAATGCCATCGGGGAGGTTGGGGCAGCTGTCCATGTGGATGTTATAACCAGGCTGCAGTGGGAAAACGAGCTAGATTGCACTGCAGGGAGGGAAGGGATGAGGACCATTCTAGGCAGCGACAGGGCATGTGAAAGTCTGAGAGTCAGAGGGATGGCACAGTGCCCTAGAAGCTGCTGGGACTCTAGTATGGCCAATGGCCAACACAGCGGGTGGAGGAGAGTGGATGGGGGTGAGAAGAAGCTGGAGAAGAGGGGAGGAAGCTGATGGTTGCCCCACTACCACCTTCTTCCACTGTAACTATCTTATTAATATTGAAAAGCGCTCTCTCTCTCATTCTCTCTCTCTCTCTCTCTCACACACACACACACACACACACACCTGCAGGTCAGGATCAGAGCCTGCAGTGCCCCCTGTGATGTACTTTGGGAGGTGGTATACTTCACAGTCTGTGTCCTTGGGCAGCTTCAAACACTCTCCATAACTAGAGAGATGCATTTTATTGTCCTCCACACAGAAGTCAAGAGAATTGCAATTTTGCAAGCATTACAAAATCTCAGAACATGTTTACTAAATCCTGAGCTTTGAGGTACAGTTTGCAGTTGTGAGAGAATTCGCTCCCCACACGTCTGAGGAGAGGCTGGATGAAGTGCACACCCTCCTACACAGGTGCGCAAGGCCAGTGCCATCGGAAAAGAGCCGGCCCGCTGGGGCTTGGAGGCTGTGTTGGTGGAACAGAACTTTTCTCTTGAGTGTTCAGTTATATGTTGGTGTGGCTGCAACACCCAGCACACCAGGGGTAGCAAATAAGTGCTTGGCGGCCATGTTTACCTGCTTTATGGGCGCCGTGCTCCCCACCCAGCAGCTCCAGAGAGGCCGACAGGGCCTCAGAATCCTGTCCAGCCCAGTGCTCGAGGCACACAACAGCAGACAACTGGTGGCGCCATGCTAACATAATCCTAGTTGCGGATCCGGAAGTAGACCCTTGTCATTTGCAATTTGGATGACTAAGCCTGGAATGCAGCGTCAAGTCCTATTTTGCTGAGGGGAGAATTTCAATCGTGCGCTAGGAAGGAAGCTCCCGTCTGAGCCCACCTACCCCCACCACACACACATCTACATCTTGATGTAAACTTGGCATTTTCTTCTTGTCTCCATGAAGATGGTAGTTTTTCTCCTGTGATAGAAATAAGGTAATTCTTTTCTTATAATGGTCTTCATAAATGACAAACAAAATTTTAGGATCTGTTGAAACGAAGTTACGTTGTAGTCTGCACATCCACACAGGAAACCATGGTTAGCACTGGAAACATGATTTTAAAACAGAGGTGCACAGGCATTTCTTGTTTCTGAATGTGGGTATCTGGGTGATCCCCAAGAAGAGCTCCTGCCAGGGCCAAGGGTTTGCTGGGAGCAGTGTGCCAGCCGTGAGCCTCCGGCAGGGTTTCTTCCTGACACCCTCCCAGCAGAGTGTGGCCATTGGCTGAAGAAACTGAAGTGTCTGGTCTAGAAGTCAATCTGAAAAGATGACAAACATTGGATGGCACAATGGAACCAAGAAAAAACTGTGAATCTAATTCCCCACTTGTTTCTCCATGCATCTGTCACATGTGGCCTGACCTGGCACTGTTAATTAGCAGTTTAGTTCCCTTGTCAAGAAATATGATTGATCTGACTGACACAGTAAGTCCTTACATTCTCAGGGCTGAACACTCAGTAAGTCTCTGAGACAGGGGGTTTTAACTAGACACAATCATGAATTCCTTCACCATTCCAAGACTGGGACTATTATTTTTTTACATCTTACAAAAAGAAAACAAACACACAAAAACTGCATGATTTTTGGTGAGAGTGAGTCACTAGCCAGAGATTAGTTTGTAAGTAGCAGGGCAGAGACTTGAACTCATTTATGCCTGATTTCAAAGCCTTTTACTCCTATGTTCTTTTCTCTTACTCTTCCCAGCCCCTAACCCAGTGGTTCTCAAACTTTTTGAAGTCAGGGCGCATTTACAATCCTAAAAATAATTGTAGGTGCACTATATACAAATCTCTGAGAAATACGTTATAATAATTGAGTCAAGTATTAAAGAAAAAAATATAAAGTCCTAGCGTGCTTTTATGGTAATTAAATGAAATAAATATGATAAAATTAAATTTATTCTGACATTAAAAAACATTTTTATGTTACATTTTTTGAGTTATGCTTTTTAGAATTTAAAAAAGAGGGGTTAAATATTAAAAAACAACAAAACGTTATCTTTTTATATATATAGGTACATTCTTAATAACATTTTGTAAATTTGGCAGGTCCTGGTACAAATGTGTTAAGTTTTTTCATTCTTGTGTTTATGAGAAACATGAGCCTGATGTCCTAAAGATTTCTTCAATGTTTGGGCATGTATTTGAAAGGCAAACTCTCATTTCCTCTTCAATACATTGAAGAATTCCTCTCTTTCTATTCTTAATTGTGTTGAGTGCAGAAAACCCCCCACTGTACATATCATCTTAACTTTACACCAAACAAAGGATAGAAGAAACTTGCCTCCAGTGTTTCCGGGGAACATGGGGGTAGTGTAAACAATCCAGCACCACAGCTTAACAGCCTTTTGCAACCTAATCAAGCAAGTGAGGTGAGGGGTTGGGCAGACTGTCAGTTTACAGCCAATTCCCCACACCTCTGTCCCCCAAAAATCTAAACTCCAGAAACCCTGTTGGTTTTCTGGTCCCCAACAGGCTCATATTTCTCTGGAATAACATAGGGTGCACCTGGAAATCTTCTCGGGCACACCAGTGTGCCCTGGCACACACTTTGAGAACCACTGCCCTAACCCCTTCATCAGGGGAAAACAAAGAAAGGGTCCTAAAAGAGACAGCCAAGACCAACGGACTAGGTAGAAATGGCCCTCCCACTCCTACCCGTGACACCTCAGTTCTTGTAGGTCTCCATTGCTCATTGCTTCTCCATGGCTAGGACCACCTAGAGAGGAGGACAGCCTGCCGCTGCTGTGGCTGCAGGTAGGGGAAAGCAGGGTATTTTGTACATAGAGTTAGCATTAATCTGGTCCATCACCAGAACGACGTTATCAGTCAGATCTCGGACATGTTTGTCATGGCTGTTCCCCTGTTCAGAAGCCGCCCCCGCAGGCCCACCCTCTCTTTCACAGCTGGGCAGCAAGAGGAGAACTCTCTTTGATCTCAAGACTGGAAGCAGACGCATGGCATTTCGTGGATCTGCTCCTGCCCTTCTGCCCGGTGAGCGTTTGGACAACCACACAAGCAAAGCCCTTTGGCCGTGCTTGCTTTAGAACCATCAGGCTCAAGACAGAGTATGCCTGGGAAGAAAGAGACATGAGATGGCCACTCCCTTCACACTGAGAATTCTCAGGGCAGATGAGAAGATGCCAGGATGCAGCTCTCAGCAGCTCAAAAAAGGGACAGGACACGGACAGCATGGAGCCAACTTGGCTTCCCAACGGGACAGCTGGACTTCTGTGGTCAGGAAAGAACCACACACTCACCATGTGGGTTTCCAGTCTCCATCCATAACTCCACATCCCGAATAAAAGACATTGGCCTGGAAACCCATCAGCTAACTTTTGAGATATAGTCACAGTTTAAAAGTAAGACAGGTAGCTCATGCGAGACTGACTGTTTTCTACTTAAGCTCCTTCAGAAAGGAAAGTTTCTGAGTCAAATAATTCCGAATAGGGAATGTACGTCTTTTAAAAATATATTCAGCTTCCCTGTAGTATAGTATACTTTGATGTATTAAAATACAGCTCACCCCACTCAAATTACTGCCTCGGTGCCTAATGTTGTAAGATTAAACTATTCCTTGCTGCTATTTTATTAAGCTCCACCAGCATTTCAGACGCAGACATCTTCCAGAGCTTCAGGCCATATGTTTTATATGCTGTCGGGGTGAACTCTGACTTCGATCCCTAAAGTCCCCTCCCCCCACCTTTTCTTTTAAGTGCAACGTTTTCCAAACTTTGCTACAGGCTACTCCTGAATCGTGGACTGTTGGAAGTAAACCTCTCTGGTTGTGTGAGTGTGAACCCAAAAAAAGTGGTTTCATAAAAAGAATGATGAATAGGAATGTTTCCTGGATCTCACTTTTGCATTTATTCTACGCTTGATACTTTTTTTTTTTTTTTTTACCATTTGGCCAGGGAATAGGGTGCTTTTTTTTGGGGGGGGGATATTTATTTTTGAAACCCATTTGCATAAAGAATACGCCTTTTGCAGGATGAGTTCACCTCTGTAGCAGGGAGCCAAAGGTATCTACCTGTGTGTTTGCATTTTAAGAAATGAATGGATGTAGCCATGAAGGTCGATCCTCTTAACAAGACTAACTTTGTCATTTAATAAGGGAGATTATTTCCTAGATTTAAAACCAGTTAACACATTTAAAGCTTGATAAGATGAGGCAATCCTGGTATGTTTCCTGTTCTCCAGTGATTAAAGCAAATCCAATGCTGGGCTAGGGGAGGTTTTCCATGGTACGAGTAACACTGTGAATGTTTCTCCTGGTAATGCAATTAGGAAATATTGGCCCCAGTTAATGTAAGTTAAACAAAACATGTTGTCCTCGTCAAACTTGTTCAAGTTGTTAAACAGGCAAAGCCTTGTCCAAAAAGTTAAAAAACAGGGGCATATAATGTTTCCATGGAAACTCTGTTAAAATACTGATTTGTGGATATGATCATAATCAGCCCCATAATCTAATATGACTGAATTAAATGAAAAAGAATCTCAGTTATGAAGTAAGCCCCCTGTGTAAGAGTATTCTTGCACATGCAGAAAACATATGGGTCCTGATGGACACTATTTTCAAACTACTTATTGGCTCAGGGATAGAACTTTCAGACTCCGGTTTTGTCCGTCGTTTCATCCCCTCCTCCTCCGCCATCCATTCGTTGTTCACTGTTCTTATAATGCTGAGACTATGTAGGTGAGCAGTAAATAAAGTGTTGATGACATTTAGAATTTTCAACATGTATCATTGCTCTCCCAAAACAGCCCGTATTGTTTTCATTGTCTTTTGTGACAAGAGAAGATAACCCATATTTCACAATTGGTGGGACATTAAAAGATTAAGTTTTATTAAGATAATAATTTCTTCCTGCTAATGGGATCTTGGTAGAATTCTAACTATGTGGTTTCAAATGGATTCCTTTGACCTCTAGAGGAAAGGGCACTGAGCCAAGAGCTGGGGAAGTGCCCCTGGGACTCTAAGCAGAGGCTTCAAGGACATGCACTGTCTCCTTGTCACACAGCTCTGTGGCTCAGTTTGCACCTGTCTGTGCTGTAATAAAAATGGAAACTGCTCACCATGGGAGAAACCTTAGTGGAATGGCAAAGACAGCTGTCTTTCAGCAAATTTACTTGATTTATTTGAAATGCTGTTCCACCTTGAGCAGATCACAGGTGGCATTTTAAGGATCAGTTTCCTTATTGCAAAAATATGCACTCAGTCATGTTTGAACTTCAGATAGGGTTTACTGCGTGATTGTTAGCAACAGCCTGGAAATTGTTGGTACCTTAGCCATGGCATCCCACAGCAACTGTAGAAAGACTTCTGTGTCAGCTTGCAGTGACCTGTGAATGCACTCCTGCACAGGTGTGTTCACACATATAGTACCATTGAAGTCCCCTGATGCATGGGGCATGGGTCCTAAGGTCACAGCATGTCTGAGGCTCACCTTCTGGACAGAGACATGCTCAATAGAGTCAGACAGAGCTTTAAAATTCAGACCTTGCCCAAAGGGGCAGAAACTGACTTCTCCATGAGTTTTCCCATCCACTCCCAGAGTAGCTGCACCTTCCAGGTGTGCACACCTTCTGATTTGTGTACAGAGAGAAACAGACAAGAAGAGAGATAGGTTCAGGCTGGAATCTGGTGCCAGCAGCTTGAATCTTCTGATTATTTGCTCCAGTTAATGCTTTACTTTTTTTTTCTTATTAACTTGGTTTTATAGCAAAATAATGCATGCACACAGTTCCTAAAAATTATAGAACATGCAAAAAGCAGGCCCCTGACCTACACTCCCTTCCACTCCCAAATACAAGTCCCACTTTCTATAAGCAACAGCTTTCACCATTCTCAGCATCTCTATTTCTCAGGAGCAAGTTAAGATTACTGGGTATTATTTGTTTTCAGACATTACTTATTTACTTCTTTTAACCTGTGGGTGCTTTGGACTTTTTACACCAGCCCTTCTTCCCTCTCCCTTTTTCACCAATATTGCTACATATATATTTTATAGTTTTTGATTAATTAGAAAATGACTATATTATTCGGACCATCTATGTCAGATCCCCCACTATGTTAAATAGAGTGCTATTGTGTTTTCCTTTTAATGATACTTTTCCCTGGAATAAAAACTCCCCATGTTCTTTTATTTGCTTAGTTTTTCTTCTACCCACCACTCATTTTCCCCCATGTATTTCATCAAATGCCTGTTGTTACTGAAAATTTAAATACTGAATATTTTCATCAAATATATCAAATGCTTATTGTTACTGAATATTTAAATACTGAATATTTACTATTTTCTAAATATTCAGTATTTCTGCCTATTTCCTCATTCTTTGGAGAGACATTGCTCCTTGCACCCTCTGTCATCCTGTCCATCTGGACAGCTGCTCTCCAGGCCTGCTGGGCAGCTGGGCTTCTGCAACCTCCCTTCGCCTCCTCTTCCCTCAGTTGCAGCCCTCTTTTCCCTAGACCCTGTCTTTCTTTTTCCTGACCTAATTTTTCATTCTGCTTACAAACATTCTCTCATGGTTTTCTAAGAAAGAGAAGTAAAATCCTTTCAGTCTTGTAGCTCTGAGAATGTCTAAATTCCACTCCTACATATGATAAGCATATGGCTGGGTATAGAATTCTGGGCTGGAGATTATTGCCTCTCAGAATTGTGAAGGTATCACTCCATTTTCTTTTGAATCCCAGTGTTATTGTTAAAAAGTTTGATATTAGAGCCTTTGATATGACCAAGTTTCCCCAACCTCGGTCCCAGAAACTTTCAGAATGGACTTCTTGTCTCTAGTGTCCTGAAATTCCTTGATGTCATGGGTCTCCCTAGTTTATTGTGCTGGACATTTTGCAAGCATCTTTGATTTAGAAATGCATGTCTTTCAGTTCCAGGAAATTTCCTTACATCATTTTCCTGAGACCTTTTGTTTTATTTTCTGGAATATTTTTTCCCCCAACTGTTTCTACTCTCAAATTTATTTGTTTATTTTTGCTCTATTTTTTTAAGTTTCCAAGAGTTCTTTTTTTAGAGCAGCTTGTTCTTTTTCTGAGGACATGATACCTTCTTTGATCTCTCTGAAAATATTGGCTGTTTTTTTTCATGCTGTCTGTGCTGATAACTCTAACTCATTTATTTTTCTATAAATTCTTGTCCTTCTTTGTCATATTGAAGGCTCTCCAAAAATAGTTATAGCCTTAGTTCTTATTTAAAATGCTGATTAAAACTTTCCCTACAAATGGGCTCTTGGGTGAATGAGGGAGACCCAGCCAATTTGGGGGCAGGTGATATATAAAATGTTAATAGCTCTAAAGCTTACTTGGGGAATATAAATCCAGTTGTCAGCATCTGGGATCTGGGTGGGCAGGGGAAGGGAGATTATGAAGTTTCATCAGAGAGCATATACATTTTCATTTTTCCAGTTTATCACCCCACCTCTACCTCATCTGCATAATAGCATTTTTCAGGAATATATAAGATGATATTTGTGGCATGTGCAGCAGAATATATGTGTGGGGAACTGCTCATTTATGCTTTCCAGCCAACCATATCAGTGATTAGAATTGCTAAGGGATCTGGCTACTTAATCATTGTTCTGTAGCATGTTGGCCAGTCTTCCCTGTCCCCAGATGCCATCTTTTATTTGACTTTGCTTTCCTGTACCCAGTCCAGGCATCTATCTTTCTCTAAGGAGCATGTGAACATCAGCAGAGCATGGGCAGTGCCTTATAGGTATTAGTGACAGAGTCTTTGAAGAGGCCTGGAGTCCACTCCAGGCTTTCCCATTTATAACACTATGACGCAGGGCAAGTTATTTAACATTTCCAAACTTGAGTGTCAGTAACGTTTAGTCCAGCCCAATGGAATCTTAAGCTTGTCCAATTCAGTCACTCCCTCCCCCACAAGTATGCGTGTGAAATGCTTCCCTGTCACTACTGTATTAGATATCCACAGCCACCTTTCCATTTCTCAAGATCATGGGCATCCTGGTGCATTATGAGGATGTGGGGAATCAGACAGTGACCAGGCAGGGTTTGCCACATGTAGAGGAGTTACTCCCTCTGGGCCGCCAGTGGGCAGTGCAGCCGAGCTGAGGGAGGGCCAGGGTGCTCTTAGGGTGGTGGCTGGGCCTCTTTGCTGGAATGAAAAAGAGGCTTTACCCACTCTTCCAGCTCTTTCTTCTGACAGGAGTCCTTCACCACTCCCATTAGCCCAGCTGTTTCCAAACAGCTGGGAAATTGGTGTCCTGCCTCATTATCTCACTCCCTTGATTCTAAGGTGCCGTGGGTAGCAGTGGCTGCTTCTGAGCAAATACGAAGCAGTACACACTGATGTCCAGGTAGTGGAAGCCTCTCTGTTCTTGAGACTTTCACCTCAAGGTCTTGGTTGGGTGCCTGGACTTGGTTGGGTGCCTTCTTCATCATCCTGTCAGTGTCTTTCAAAGCACTCACAGTGGTCACTGGTTGTGTGATATGTGTGAACCGGAAGCAGTTTTAAGCCCTGAGGGCACAGGGGCTTCACCTTCTCTGTGCCACGCACAGGAGATCTTGGTCAGGGCCTGCTGAATGGAGAGACTACTAGGCAAGGGGAAATGTACATGAAAGGCCAAGGCCACGTGAGGGACCGTTCACAGCGAGAAAGAAGAACCCTTTTAGTGACTATGAAAAATTTAAAGTTTGATTTAACAAAGAAAAGTAGGTTCACCTGACCCAGTCCTTGTCCCAGAATATAAAATAATGACATGGCCAGGGAACTGCTGGGGGAGCAGCTCCCAAGCCCAGAGGAAAGAGGGTTCCACCCCACACTGGGGAAAGAGGTTGCTTTGCTTTCTTCTCCATTGAATGAGAAAATCCAACCCTTTATTAACCACTCGAGACAAAGGGAGAGATAAAAGGCAAGGAGTGCCACTTTTGAAGGAGAAGCAGTTTATAAAATATTCTGGGGACCATTTAGTCCCTTACTGAGATGACTCTTAGGGCACAGAGCTTGGATGTGAATGGTCTTTAGCTGTAATTGTTAATATTCGATTGATAAAAATCATGCAGCATTGTGAAAACTCAGGCTGCTCGTGACTGTAGTACATTTAAGATGATGGGATCAGCAGCTCTTTGCTGTCTCCTGCTCTAAGCAGCAACCACTCAAGGAGGATTTCAGTGTTTTGTTATAGGAGCAGCTTGAGGGGAGGGAGAGAGAGAGAGAGTGAGGTGGGATGAGATAGTTTCAGGGGAGTTTGTGGATCTGGCTGGCAGAAGGGTCATTATTAATTCCTTCTGGAACTCCATGACAAGAGTGAGCTTCCATCCTAAGGAAATATTATGGTACCAAAGTTAACAATTATTGAGTTCTCACTTTGTGTCAGGCGTTGTGCTAGATGACATTTGATCTAACTTTATTATCAAGCTTTTATGATCAAGCAGAGGGAGGCTAAGCCTGAATTCTAATTCTCAGCCCACCATTACTCTACACTATTTCTTGAGTTTTTCAGTAAAATAAACAACAAAAAAAGGGTGGAGTAATCTTTCAAAAAGTGTTAAAGAAAAAAAAAACCTAAGAAACACATAAAACAAGGAATACAAATGGGTGTAGCTAGGACTTACTTGCCAGACAGGGAGAAAAAAAGGAGTCCCAGAATCAGGCTGGGCTACCAATGCAGAGTAGGGCATTGCAGGAGTCACTGGACCATTTTGCCTAAGACTTGCAAGAGACTATAGAGTCTATGGTATAGCAGCATGGATCCATAGCATCCTGAGTGCTGAGTATCCCCTAGTAGCCGGGCAGCAAGGGGAAGGACCTGCTTGCAGTTCGAAGATGGTGGGGACCTAGCATTATACAAAAAGAGTCTTTGCTTTGGCTGCACCCCATGAAAACAGGAGGTCCCGCCCTATCAGTCAGAACTTGGTCCTAGGAACAGAAGCTACTTATGTATTCCAAGTATTAAGGGTTTGACTACAGGGAAGCAGGAGCTTTTAAAATTACTGAAGGGTGGAGAGTGTGGTCTGGGAATCATCAATGCAGATAGCTCTCAAGAACTTGCTTGAAAGCTGCTTCAGACTTCACATCTGCCAACACATCTGCCTACAGCTGCCTCAGAGCAACATGGCCTCTGTCCCTTTGCTGCCAATCCAGCACTAGCTCCCTCATTTAGGAAACTCTAATCTAAAACCACACGTGGGAAATGCCATCCTAGCTTCTCTTCTACGAGGCAAGACAGACCTCTCGAGGAGGAAGGGGTGCTGTCTTGCTGAATGTCACCCATCGAAGCCCTCGCACTTCCTATGACCTCGAGTTACAATAGCGCTCTCCTGGCTCCTCTTCAACCTGCCCACTTCCCCTGCTTGTCTTGGGTTTTTCAGTAAAATAAAGAACAAAAAGATAGGTAAACAAAAAGAGGTGAGATAGGACATGTTCTTACCTAGGAAATTTCAGGTGTGGTGTGAGTGTAAGGTCCACTCCAGATGACCTCCCAACAGTCCATTAAGCTGAATTGGTTTTCTTACTGTATCAATTCACACCCTTTCTCAGTAAAAATGGGAAAATTCTTAATAATTGTCAATGGTAAGAAATGAAAGTACTCCTGAAAGATGAGCAACAAGGCCCTTCATGAGAATGCGTGTGTTTTCCTTCTTCATTATCCACCATGTGGTTACTGAGAGTGGTTAAAGGGCCTGTGTGTGTTCAGCTGGTCTGGAGAAAGGTACCATGCTTCCTATAAATCTCCTACCATGAGCACCAGCATGATCATGTTGACCTGGCACTGAACAGTGGCCATGGTTACCTGGGGAGCACTAGGCAGATAGTGAGGCTCCCAAGGAAAGAGTACCAGGTGTCCTTAGTGATGCTTGACGTGAAGTCAGGAAGGCTGCAGATTTACTTTCCCTGCCAGTGCTGATGTCAGCTGTTGTACTGGATGTGGGCGTGGACTTGCTTATAAGATGGATCTCTGTACGTGAAGCTAAGTTGCCCATCTGCTGTTGGAAGGAGCCACCAACCTAAACCCCTGTTGCATTAATCAGGATGCCATTCATTGGAAGCAACAAAAAAACAAACTCAATGTGGCTTAAGCAGAAAAAGCAAATTAAAAGAAATTTAATTGTTGGGGTGGATGGAAATTCATTGTTTTGTAACTAAACAGTCCAAAGCTTTGGGTACAGTTAGACTCTGGGCTCAGTTGAAGTCACCAGGGTTCTTGGTCTCTTGTTTTCATTGTATTTGTGTCGGCCCTGTTCTCAAGCTGACCCTCTTCATGCAGGGTCCCCAACACTCATCTGACCAGTTTGGCAAATGCAATGGAAAGAATCCTCTTATTTCTTGGAAGTTTCAGTTCAAAGTCCTGGGGCTGGCTCTCATTGGCAAAGCCTGGGGAGGTGCCCATCACTGTGGCAGAGGAAGGGAGGCTGCATTCCTGCGCCTGCTGCGTAGGGGGCAAACCCTATACAAACCATATGGCGTGCAATTGAAGGCAGGACAGACCCCTAAAGAAAATGGTATAGGTAATGGTAAGGGGGATGGCTCTGTTACCCCCCAAAATGGCATGCATGTCCAGCTGGCAGAAGCAACAGCTGTCTGTTATTGCAGCACAGCTGGAGTTAGAATTAGTCTAAGACATCTTTAAATCATCTCCATCGAGTAGCTGACCTCTTTGGACTTCCCGGTAATTCATTAGTGCAATAAGTAGGTGGGCTTTCCATGGTCCACTCCACCATTCCAACTTTAAACTGGTGCAAATTGACCTGTCTACACCACAGCCAAATGGACTGTGCTGGGATACGTCCAGTTGCAACGTTCTCAACAAGGAGGTTGGTTTGTTATTTCAGGCCTAATTGTGCCATAAAGAAGCAAAAAGCAGCCTGAAAAGAATCTCCCAACATTGTTGGTTGGGGTGTCTGAAATAATCAAAACAGAATTTGAAGGGACACACTCCCAGAAGTGACCATCGTCTCTGCCACAGACAGGCCCATCCTGATGGATCCTAGATGGAAGATTTGCCTAAAATTCTCTTGGAAACAGGGCCCCCGCCCAACTCATCTGGCACCCGGGGTAGAAGTAATTATTTTTACGAGGCATTATTCATGTCTCGTCTACCTGAGGCCACCCCAAATAATGTTTCTCCAGCTATTAAAGGCTTTATCAGGCATGCAGTGTCGCTGGGAGTTTCCTTTAAGGGAAAAGAAAAAGATTCCTCTTGAAGTTTACCACCTCCAGCGGCAATTTACTGCCCATTTCAGGGCCACGTTAAGTGGTTGGCACCTGAAAAAAGGGCAGTCCTTTTCTTTTAAGTACTGCCGGAACATGGGAGTCATAAGTAAAGAAGGGAACCGGGAGAAGTATTTCCATGCGGCCGAGGTAGCTTTCTTGTTTTGTTGTGAGCTGGCAAACCTCAACATGCTCAAGCAACGTTTTGTCAAATTTCTTAAATGCTGAATGTGGCACTGGCCCAAATGAATGTAGATGTTATTTTAGCGCTATGAGAGATTTATTTTAATGTACAGATGCAGCCACTACAAAGGCCCTTTTAATCGACTGGGGGCTCTGCTCCTGGCTCGTTGACTCTCTGCACCCTCCATTCTGGGGCACTGGTGTATACTGTGAAATTGCAGAGTATCCCTCCTCCTTCCCTCTTCTTCTACCAAGGCAGTGACATGCGTGCTGACATTAGTTATAATTAAGATGCTTTGTGCAAGGAAAAGCAGTTTGCAAGGCTTGTTCCCTTTCACAGCTTGCCTGGAATTCAAAGACAGTGCTGCTTCATAAAAGAAAATGTGCCAATCGACCACAGAACCGATGTGCCCAGAGCTGGGCTCCAGCAGAGCACCCCAAAGGGGGGGTTCTTATTAAGGACCTCAATTTTCTGGGCAGCGAGGGAGCTGTTCCTTGACTGCTCACCTCTGAGATGGGAAAATCCATCAACCGCGCAGAGCCTCAGATACTAATATCTTGCACCTTGATTGAAGCCAAAATAAATGGGGAGGGAAGCGCAGAGGAAGCCACGGCCACATGGGAGTTTGGCCCAGCCTGGTCTATGCTTTCAAGGCAAGACGAGAGCAGCGTGGCCACAGATACAATCAGGGAGGAAAGGGGGAACGATCGCCAGGCTCAGTGGCAGAGGGGAAACTGGAGCCAGGACAGTACTCATTCCCATCCCACTCAAGGTTCCCTGTTTATGATGGCTTGTAATACCCCTTTTACTATCTCCAAATGAAATACATGGAAAATATAACTTGTTTCTGTACATGCTGCCAAAACAACAACAACAAAAAATCTATAGACTGCTCCAACTCTAATAGCAAGAAATAAATAACAGGATAATATATATTTTAGTTTGTCCATGCTTGAGCACAACTATAAGGGTTGACAGAAGGCAGTAGTAGCCAGATGCTTACACGGTATCTCCGTAAACACATGCACTGCTGTTAGGACATCATGAGCACAAACCAAGCCCCCTTGGTGACGGGAGTCTCTGAAACAGGCAAGTTGCAGACAAAACACAATGTTGTCCTCTCTCTCTTCCATGGGGCTGTGGTGACATGTCTCGAAAATTTCATGTTCAGGACACACTTTGTATTTATATGTCAACAGAGTTCAGTTTAAGACCTAGATATGGATCTTGCATTCTAAGCCAACAGTTCTAGGCAGAGTGCTTGATGCACAGAGGGCTTGGAGCCATTCCTTGTTGGGGTCCATCCCATGAGCTGAAGGCCTTCCGGTTACAGTGACAAACGATAAGCTTCCAAAGCAAACCCCTAGTAGGTGGTGCAGCCCCATTGAGAATCTACAGGAAAATGGGCATCAGACTTCTGAGTCAAGCTGTGGGCTCAAATCCCAGTTACCCCTGTGTGGTCCCAATTAAGTCACTTGACTGCCTACCCCTTATCTTTGGAATGGGGGAGAACATCATCTTTCTCCCTGACATGGCTGAAGGTTTAAGAGGGATAGAATGCCAAGCAGGTGCTGGCCCAGAGTGTGTGCCATGTGACCCCTGTGATGAAGACCCGCTCCTGCACCCGTGTTCCCTGGGCTATGTCTTCTGGCTGTTACCTGCCTCCTTAGAGGCACAGGATGTGGTTTCTGGTCTCAGTGCCTGCCGGGGGCATGGGCTTCCATGGGCCGCCGCCTTGTCACTAAGGATCTTCTTCTCCCATTTCCGTCCTGCAGAGAGAGGCAGCACACCGAGACCCGGCGGCTTGGAAAGGTGCCATAAGCATCCTAGGAGCTCTTCTTATGCTCCAGGAAACTGATCAATTCACAGAAGTTGGGAAGAAAAATTTACACATAAAACAAAATTTGTGAGAAAAGATGTGGATTCAACATCTCACATTCAGCAGATATTGGTCTTCTCTACAGGGGATAGTTTTATTAAATACATGTTCTCTTTGTAGTAACTTTAAGATCATTTTAGTTCATTCATTTTAGATACTTGTTTTTTAACTTGTACTTTGAAGTCAGAAAGATCTAGTTCTCACAGAGTCCCTTCCGGCTTCCAATTTAGAAATTTCTATCATGAGTCTTTCTAGCGTGGCCACTTGGAAACCTCTGTGTCCTTGACTATAAATCAGAGGTGACAATGACGATCTCTACCTGTGAGGATTTTACCAAATGTTCAGATTTATAAACACTCAGCAGAGTTGGAAATGTTTAGGGGAGTTGTGATTACACCATATCTGGCTTACATAAAGAGGAAGCATTCTACAGTTGATTGAAGTCCAGTGTTCCCACAAGTAACAGGGAGTCTATTAGGAGTCAAGGCCAGCAAATGAAATTCGTGTGGGTCCTCTAATGAAGGGACCTCAGCACTTTAGCAGACAGATTGGTGAGGGACACAAGTGTAGCAGTCTGGAAAAACTGTGTGGAGACTCAACTACAGGGAAATAGAACAGGATACCAAATGTATTCAAAGCACGTATTTAATGTACGTAGTAGTTCCTGTGTGTGTATACTTGTAACAGTCATGACTGTTCACTGCATGCCTGACACTGTGCCTGGCTCGCGATTGCAATAGCTCATTTAAGTCTACAATCCCCTAAGGGGTGAGTGACTCCGCCCTGTATGCAGGTGAGGACACTGACTGGGAGGAAGCATGGGCTGTCTGAGACAGGCAGGACTCAGGCCCAAATTCACATGACATTTCTTTTCAGTCTAGACATAAGTATAAGGAGACAGACACAGATGGCAACTAAGAAACTACTCAGACAGTGTGGCTTCATAACATTGCTGAGGCTTTTCACCTGTGGCAGTGGGACTCATGCGATCCCCCACCTCTGAGACAGTCAGGACTGGGCACCACCAGGGTCCAGCACAGTGCAGGCAGATGCAGATGGCCTATGACATGGATAGAGAGGAAAGACTGACCATTATAGTGGGTCCCTCGGAGGACGCCCATAATCCTTTTCATTTGAAGACTTTTATATTTGTTAACAGGTCCAGTTTCCACCGAGCAGGGAAGGGTCCATGACAAGCTGTTGGATTCACTGCTCCCCGTGCCTATGCTGCTGGGACATTCAAGGCAGCCTCAGGGACCTGCCATGCCCCCGTTTCGGAAAGAGCTCCATGGGCCGTTTGAATCACTGTGAGAGGAGGGCAGTGGGCTCAGTGCCCACAGCCCTGGGCTCTGTTCCAGGACTGGCCCCGAGTGGACGTGGGGAACAGCCTAGGACCTAGCATCTGCTCAGACTCCCAAGGTTGCCCACTTTTGTTATGTGAGTCACAAATGAGAAAGGGCTGCCAATGTCAGTCCACACATTTCAAGTGGGCGATTGATGAAGCTTTCTTTGCACTAAATTAATTTCTCTCACCAGCCTCAATTCTGCTGGGAGAAAATGTTCAGTGAATCTAATGTCTCCCTCCTCTTTCCCCAGGGCCCACCTGGGGAAAGGTGGGAGGAGGCATCGAACTATTAAGTCATGCAGGCCCTTCCCAAATCAACTAGACCATTCTGGTCCTCTGTATGTAGGGCAGTTCACAAATCCCTGGGCCTTACTCTGACCAGCCTGCAAGGAGCCTTCACTGTGGCCTTGTCCAGGCTGTCTGTTCCCAGCAGTCATGGGGCTGGAAGGGGCCAAGCGCCTGTAGCTTCCCAGGCCTCCTGGAGAGAGGTGTGTGTGTTGAAGAGTACTCCCCTCTCCTCTGGAAGTTTCCTCTCCCCTCCCACCCACCCTGCTGACCTTGGGTTTTGACCCAGCATAGGAGCAGGATGGTGGACACATGTGGGTCTGTCCCTCAGTCTGCCATCATCTTGGCTCCCTGGATCTTTTTTATTTTATTTTATTTTATTTTTAGGTGAGAGGAAGGGAGAGAGTGAGGCTGATTCCCGCCTGTGCCCTGATCGGGATCCACCAGGCAACCCCATCTTGGGCAGATGCTTGAATCAGTAGAGCTATTTTTAGCACCTGAGGCTGATGTTTAGACCAACTGAGTTATCCTCAGTGCCTGGGGTTGTGTGCAAACCAATCGAGTCACTGGCTACAGGAGGGGAAGAGAGAGAAAAAGGGGAGAGGATGGGGAGAGAAGCATATGGTCACTTCTCAAGTGTGTCCTGACCAGAGATTGAACCTGGGATGCCCATACACCAAGCCAGCACTCTATGCACTGAGCCACTAGTCAGGGCACCTGGTGCAGTCTTTTTAGGGAGCTAGAGTTTGGGTGAAGAGGGAAAGAACTGACCAATGGGGTTCCCCAATCACCTTACTGGTGCTGAGATTTCCAGAGGTATCAGCTTCTGAGACTCAAAAGTGCAGAAGTTACTCCTTTGTTCTCTGAGTTGCTGTGTGTCCTCCACCCCCCAAGGCCCTCAGTATGGAATGCTTAAGCAGAGGGAATGGAGAAGAGCCTGGGGTGTCAGTAAAGTCTGGGATATTGGTAGCAATTGTGTTTTAAATTGTTATCCCTCAGAAAGCAGGAGAGGCCGCTGACTAATTGCCTCCTGTATGGAACACATTCGCTGAGTCCTTACAGGAAGCCTGCATGGCACTGAGGAGGCACTGAGGAACCTCTGTAGAAAGGATGAAGGTCTGAGTTGAGGGACACTGAGGCCAGGCAGCCTAGCTCAACACAGAGGCCCCTGTCTACAGAGAGGGCTTCTTGGATGTGGGCCTTGAGAGAAGGATTTGGACTTCCCTACAGAAATAAAAGAGGAAGCACCTGTCCCGCCTCGACAGCCCATCCTTAACATATATAGGGACCTGACCAGGTCAGCCTACTCTGAAAGCCTGTTCAGAAACCCTGATGAGAGACTCAGGTGTTGCCAAACATGAGTTTGGGAGCAAGCACTTAATGACAGAAGATGGCTTTTTCATCCTCAGCATTCACCTGATTAGATTATGGGACAAAACGGGTATCCTTCATTTCCAAGCTGATTCCCAAATATTCCAAGTTCCTGAAATTTCAAGAGCTTGAAGGAAAAAAATAGTGCTTGATTACTCCAAAATGCTGTCTTCCCCTCTTGTTAATGCTTCTCCACTCCCTTCTCCCTCCCTGCTCATAATTACCTTGTTTGGCGAGCCTCTGCCGTGGGCCAGGTCTGCTGTGGCTGGACACATCTGCCACCCAGGTGTTTGACTCAGAAATGGGTCTATAGGTGACTGGGGGAGCCAGGCATGATGGCATGCTGGACTGGCCTCCACAGGCTGCCTTGCTATGTGATCACACTCATCAGCATGTGGTCATCCCTTGCCTGTTTCTGTTATTGTCCTTTCTATGGTCATCTGAAATGGTGACACGAGTAGAGGTTGGGAGTGATGGTCTTGTTGAGTTACCATCAAGAGGGTGATTCTGCATTCGATGAACTATCCCCCAAATAGTCACCAGTTCCAGTTTGGACCTCCTTGTTAGGCCCTGGCAGTGATCTCTAAAGATGAGGGAAATGCGACTTCTTCACTTTCAGCAACCAGTCTTGGAGGTCTCAGACCCTCCCAGATCATTCCAGCTTGGGATTTTGCATGTGGCCTAAAGTGCTCTCTTCACCATCCCTGTCTGCCTGGTCCCTAAGTTCTCATGGATTCCTGCTCATCCTACACACCCTGCCTCTTTCTTGAATACCTCCCTAACTCAACCTGTAGGAAAGGCAATGTGTTCTCAGAGTCATCTTAAGGTATGGTCCTATGGTCCTATGACCTAAACAAATGACGCATCAGTTTCAGGAAAAGACAGAACTGATTTGAATATTCTTATAATTGGTGCAAATGTTCTGGATCATTTAAATAGAAAATGATGTGTGACTTAACCTGAAACCCCTAGTCTGCATTTTTTTAAATAAGTGAAAGGAGAGGAGATAGACAAATTCCCACATGAGCCCCGGCCGGACCCACATGGTAACTCCGTCTAAGGCTGATGCTCGAACCAACTGAATCACTGGCTGTGCGAGGGGAAGAGGGAAAAAAGGGGAAGAGGAAGGGGAAAAGAAGCAGATGGGTGCTGCTCATGTGTGCCCTGATCAGAAATTGAATTCGGGACTTGCATATGCTCAGCCAATGCTCTATCCACTAAGACAACTGGCCAGGGCCCCTAGTCTACAGTTTATCTCACAGAAAAAGACACGGAGAGCTTGCTAGAACTCAGAGTTGTAGAAATCTCTTTAACTTCACTCCATGAGGTAAAAACAAGGGTGAAAATCACTTCCTGATAGGGAGACATTAGACCTGTCATTTACTTCTCTGACTTGGCCTTATCATTCTATAAAGGGAGGCTGGGAGTACTGCCCCCCTTGCACAGTAAGGGCAGGCTATAAAGTGTCTAAAGCTTCTAGCAGGTGCCTGGCACAAAATAGGGAGTTTAATAAATGGTATTGATTAATGTTATTATCAGTGCTACTATTATTATGTGATATAATTTCTGTGACACGAGTTATAAAATGATTTTCATCATGGAATATGTTTTATGTAATTCTGAGATGTGTGTAGTAAGCAGACAAATAGGTTTCATGAAATAATTCATTTGCAAGCAAAATGAAATGTTAAAATTTACCAAGCTAAAATGGCAGAACCTTGAGTTTGGGGAGGGGTAGTATTTGGAAGATGTAGATGGGGTTGATGTGCTGACAGCAACGCCCAGGGTTCCAAGCCTCCCTTAGTCAGGAGAGACTAGAAATAAGACCTCCCGTCCTCAGGCCATCCCCGGTGCCCTTGCTCAGCGAGTCTGTCCTCTCTCACCTGGTTGTAGGAACACTCCCAATTCCTCATCAGTCCCCCTCACACAAAGCATGCAGCCCTCCACCTTTACCTGTAGATATTTCCAAAGCACAAATCTCTTCACTTCTCGCATCCATTCCTTGCTAAGACCTTTTTAGTGGCTCTTCATTTTGCACAGAACAGAGCCCACACCACCTGGATGGTCTCCTGAGAGAGAAAGATAGGTTTCCTGAGAGAGAAAACAGTTTAAGAACAGCTAATATCCCCATCCAGCACAGCATCCAGGCATCCATCCATTCATGCGACACGTGTTCACAAGTGCCTGCTTGAGCTGGGCACATTCCTAGGTACAGGGAATATAGGTGTGAGCAAACAGGCTCTGATGTCAAGGAGTTTACCTCTATTCAAGTGGGAATGAAACACGGTGAATAATGCATAATATAGCCTGACCAGGCGATGGTGGTGTGGATAGAGCGTCAGCCCGGGAAGCTGAGGACACAGGTGTGAACCCTGAGGTCACTTACTACCCCCAGTCAAGGCACATATGAGAAAGCAAACAATGAACAACTAAGGTGCTACAACTATGAGTTGATGCTTCTCATCTCTCTTCCTTCCTGTCTCTCTCTCTCTCTCTCACTCTCTCTCCCTCTTGCTTGCTAAAAAATAAAAATAATAATACATAATATAATTTAATGCCAAATGTTGATAAATGCTCTGAAGAAAAATAAAACAGGTTGCACTGTGGATAAGGCATCAGAATAGTCTGCAGACCTAGCAAAGTCAGGTTTGTGTCCTGGGCTGTGAGGGAGACTGTCACCTCGGCAGGGTTTAAGTGGGGCCCAGAAAGGGGAGGTCAGAGCAATATGGATAAGTCCTGGGGCCGGGGCCACTCACTTCACTGGGAATCCAATTGAAATTTGGCTACTGTGAGAATAGTGGACTGCTCAAGTCTTCATAGATCTATACTTGCCTGATAAGTGATCAGTTTTCCTAATTAAACCATCTGTTGTCCTAAGTAGTCTGTTGTTCAAGTAAATTGATTTTGGGGACATTGCTCTAGTAAATCATGAAGTGTTCTTACTTGTTTATAGTCTTATCTTTCTAGGCTAGAATTCTCCAGAACAAATAGTAAAGTCATATTGATGGAGATGGCTTTGGTTCCCAGGCCTGATATGTGCAGTAGAACACAAGCTATCCACATGCTCACAGGGTTGCTATGCAGCAGAGGTCACCCCAGGTCATTGCCTGGGGCATGCCCTGTGACCCTCAGTGTAGGGCTGCCAGATTTAGCAAGTTAGAAATATTTTATCTGGCAACCCTCTCAGAGTGCTATGAATTTCTCAGTGAATTGTCTGTATGTTCAAGCTACATGTTCAGCTTCTTCATAGGCTCAGAATACCTGGCGATATCCAGACCATATTCTCATGAGGCGTCAGTGGAGCTGAGCTTAAGTGCTCCCTTTCTACCAGCATGCAGTGGTTTCTCACTCACCTCAGCTCCCACCCAGCCCTGGAGGAGTCTGAGTGTGGGCAATCTGGCTCCCTCCAATGAGCTGAGTGTGCTCAGATAAGTCCCTTTCCTTCTCTGTCCGTGGGATGTAAGCTGAAGGGCCAGAGGAGCCCGACACATCCCTCTGGCTCTGGAGGCTGCCCACGTGGATATTTTAGTGCTGCTTGGCGTTAAATACTGTCACATCCAGCTCAGAGGTGTTTGGCAAATATATGTGACCATTCTATGATGGGTTTTGAAACATTTGGAAATCTGACCCTTGATTTTGTTGTAATCTCTTTGGTAACTGTTATTAGATGGTGACCTAATAAGAAATTGTTAACTGGGGAGCTATAATTTGGAAGCTTATAATTTTCTTAATGGACATTGATTGGTGTAACCCTGATTAAAATACAGTGAAGCCTAGGGCTTAAGTGTTTTATTCTGAAAGGTTGAAAGAATGGAAATTGACTCTAAATATGTATTGGCTTGAAACCTTTATTGAAATAATATTATTCGAAGACTTTTGTGAGCATAAAATGATCTGACAAAAACTTTTCAGTGCCAGCTCCACTGGCCTCAGAAAGCTGAGGGAATATAGGTTTCAGCAGATGAGGTCTGGAAAAATGCTTCCAGATTACCTCAGAGGTGAAAAGAGAATTAGTATTTCATTCCACGGCCCTGCTAATTCTTTTCAACATTGATTCTGTCAAATAATTAGAGCCCAAATGGAGGAAACATTCATAATTGTCATTTATTATACTTGACCAAAGGTGACTGCTCCCAAGGAGCCCTGACAGGACAAAAACAAAGTGATTATGAAAGAAATGTGCAGGCGAGCGATCAGGCCTTCCTACGCACATTCCCAGAAGCCAATGCCAGACAGCGGCTGGGGATGGTTTCAGATTAAAATAGGCCTCCAAAGCTATGAGCCTTCAAAGAAAATCTTCTGCTATCGCGTTGTCAATCAAGTGATAATGAGTCCTGTTTCCCCTCCCTCTCTCTCACCACAGACATAGATCATGTAGCTCTTTGTTACTTAAAAGCATGTATAAGAAAGATTACCACCCCCATCCCCCCATATCTCAGGGAATACTTCAGAAGTGAAATATGCAATCGGTTAGGGGGTTATATTTAAAATACCTCCTCCCCTTTTGTAATTGTATTTTTTCACTTGGCATAGGCTAAAATATGAGGTGAGTCTGCTGCTGTGAGAATGTTTTTTCCCCCTAATTTTTGAAATAATACCATACCTTGGAGATTAATGTTCAGGCTTTACTGAGATTATAACAAACGAATATTGCTTTGATCTAAATATTTTTCAAAAGGTTGTTGCTGATCATTCTCCTCCCCTATAATCTTTTAAGAAAGCCTTTGGACTCGCCAGTCTGACACCCAGGGGGACATGAGAGCAGCTGCCTTTTCTTCCCCCCCATCTTCGCGAGGATACTCTGTTCTCAATTTTGCCCAAATTAGTCCCAGGATTTCAGTTGTCTTTTTTTGTCCAACATTCCATCATGCAATTCATTAAAATCTTCACATGAAATATTTAACAGATGAGCTATGTCATAATTCACATTACAGTTTTAAATTGTTATTCATGTGGTAAGTCATTTATCCTGGACGTTAGCAGACCCTCTGGAATGGGCTCACATTTGATGTAAGGAAGGTTAGAGTTCTTTTCCTCAATGCTCCAAAACAGTGGCCTTCTTCCAAACCCCCAGTAAATCGTGAAATATTCCAAAAGAGTGACATTCAGATGCATTGTTAGTTCTACTTGCAATTAACTGTTTTGAAAACAAACAGAAGAAACATTTAAACAAATGTGGCTTGGCTAACAGCTGTTACAGTTGACCGTTAATTAAGGCAAGTTGGAATCTAAATATGCCAGGCCTTGTTACTCTCACCACTAGCAGTCCTTGCCATTGTGCACAAAGGAAGCGAAATTCGGGGACTCTGTCAAAGAGGGTGCTGAGGACAGGGTGGGAAATAGTGACCCCATTCTGTAAAAATAGCCACTACCCTGCTTGAGAAATAAAACCAGCAAGGAGCTCATTTTCTGCATGCGATCATGTATGGCCAGCATTTATTGGTGGAATTTGGGTTTTAAGAAGATTTGCTCCACTCCTCAATGAGGAAATAATGGGAAATCCTTAGCAGGTATTTTATTTATTAACTTATTTTTCTAATAAAGATACAGTTTTCGACCATGTCCTTGCCCATGGATTGGAATCTATTAGAAGCAAACCTTCCTGTTGTGAACCAGGCCAGCTCAGAGCAGCTATGCACGGGAATGAAGGAACTGTCCTATGCACGGGAATGAAGGAACTGTCCACGTGCTGCCAGCAGTAGGCAGCCAGTGGAGAAGCTCTGTGGCCATGTGGCCTGGCTGATGAGCCCACCCAGCCCAGGCTGCCAGTATTGGGACAATAACTCTTTTGACTCTCTATGCTGGCCTGTCTAGCTTTGCCATGAGTGTGCCCAAGTGACTATAGTTTCAGAAGGGGCACGTGACAGGGTTTGAATGGTGGAGTGCACACACCTTTCATTGGTGCTGGAGGGAGGAAATCCATTCTAAAATCTTTCTCATCTAAAAGAGAACCATCTTCCTTTCTGGGTCTCATTTTGCCTTTGCTTGCATCATTCTTTTTCCTCTTCATCGTTATCATAATTTTGTAGAGTGTTTACACCCCAATATTACACCCTGCAGGGCATTTCCAGCAGTGGATGGTACACCTTTATCATGCATGAACTTTCTGTTCGGCCTCAATATATTGGCTTGAAAGGTTTACTTGGTGGTGAAATACAAGAATAAAGAATAAACAAACTGTCTAGAAACAAATCATAACATCAACGGTGACAACACTCTCAAGCATTAGAGTGCCCTAACACGCATCGTTTTATTTTGTATCATTTATCCACATTACACAAAAGTTCTGTTTCAAAGTGAAAGCCAGCACGATTCTCTTTGTACAGACAGGTAAATTGATGTACCCAAGAACACACAGCAGTATTTTAGGGTTCAAAACCAGTTCTCCCTGTAGAAAGGTGTTCCTGGTTATAATGCACTGATGGCAGCAGGCTAGTGTTTCTGTCTTCTGCATGAGCTCTCCATGTGCATGTATGTGAATATATGCATGGCTCGAGGACTGAGCACATGAAAGTAGGGGTGTTTGTGTGAGCTTGCGTGCCAGGCATGGGAAGTACTATTTTACAAACCGGATTTGTGCTCCTAGGGATGTGTTGCAACAGGAGGCCAAGTCCAGAGAAAAATTATTTCTAAATGAATACAATATGAAAGAGTTATTTTATTTCTAATTTTACATGTAACATTGTTCTTTGGTGAGTCTCAGATTACATTTGAATGCATGTCTATTAACCTGATATAAGATGCATGCATAATTTCATCTTGAATACATTTGAATATAATAGTACTGGAAATGTAATTTGTATTCTCAAATTTTCTAAAGCAAAATAAATAAATCTTGGGGGTGGTAGCCACATTGAGCATATTGCATTGATTTTTTTGGGTTTCTTTCGAACTAATTATCAACTTCCCCTTGCAAATCCAGGTCTTCTCACATGGTCAGTTCTAGCTGAGCTAAATCCGGATACCTAAATTATCCTCTTTTCTTCCATCTTCAGGGAGTGGGTAGCAAGGACAGGCCTGTGAAGAACTTTACCTGCAATCCTTAAAAAGCACCCATGTCTAGCCTGACCAGGTGGTGGTGCAGTGGATAGAGCGTTGGACTGGGATGTGGAGGACCCAGGTTAGAGACCCCGAGCTCGCCAGCTTGAGCACGGGCCCATTTGGCTTGAGCAAAAGCTCGCCAGCTTGGACCCAAGGTCGCTGGCTCCAGCAAGGGGAGGCTCGGTCTGCTGATGGCCTGCGGTCAAGGCACATGTGAGAAAGCAATCAATGAACAACTATGGTGTCGCAACGAAAAACTAATGATTGATGCTTCTCACCTCTCTCCGTTCCTGTCTGTCTGTCCCTGTCTATCCCTCTCTCTGTCCCTGTAAAATAAGAAAAAGCACCCATGTCTAGTTCCTCTCTCTAAGCTTTTCTGTTATTATCACTAGTCACTGTCCAGTACAACGATCTGCTGCTCTAGAATATTCTAGATCTGCATGGTCCAAAGCAGTAGCCACTAGCCCTGTGTGGCTATTGAGCACTTAAAATGTGACTAGTGCAACTTAGGAGCTACATTATTAATTTGATTTCATTTTCATTTAAGTAGTCACATGTAGTTAGTGACATGTAGTAGTCAGGCAGCACAGGACCAGAACCTTTGAAATCAACTGTCTGTTCCCATTCAAGTGCGCTAATCAGTGACATTCTGCAAATGAAATGATCTCTCTGTTTTGATGCTTAAATGATGCTCTGGGCTCGCCTCCATCACCTCTGAGAATGCTGAGGTGTGACCTTCTCCTCAGTGATGTGACCGCCCTCCCCAGGGACACCCCCCCCAGCTGTTGTGTCCATCATGCCTTCACATCTCATGTCATCATCACCTAGCACAGACTGGGTTCCTGATAAACATGTGAGTAAGGGAAGGGAGCGGAATGGTGAGTAGGAAGGAAGTTTGAAAGTTAGAGAAAGTCTGGAAGTTAGATACCTCATGGAAGGTCTGTGGTCTGTATTGCAGAGCTGAAATTCTGTTCTCTGGTCCTCCTAGAGTATTGAGGGGAGGTACAGGCACAGGCATCTGAATAACCAGAGGTACTGGTGGTGCTCCAGATGCCTGAATATTTCATGTGAAAGGCTCTGGGGCTCTTTGGAAGGCAATTCTCATAATAATGATTCTGCTATTTTGCTGGTTTCCTAAGACCATCCTGGTGTCTTGTGATCACTGTCTTCAGAGGCTTACCTAATATGTATTGGTACGTTGGAAAGGCTCTCAAGGTCTGTTCTGTTCCTGAGAGGTCAGTGAGGGACCGCTGGACGCTGTCATGAAAGTGGGACTCTGTCTCCTTCACTGTGTTGAAGGTTCCCATCAGGGAGCCCGGGGGCATTCTAATGACCAGAAGTGAGGAAGGAGTACCACCAACTCCAGGAGAAATATGGTGATGATTTTCTGGACTGTCTAAAAAATTTCAGACCCAGGGATGGTGTTTTTATTTTCTGCATTCTCTTTAGGACTTGGATTTCACTAAAGCATGTTCTGTCTTTGTTTTCCTTATTAAATTAGCCAGATTAACTTGAATCAGAATATACTGTTAGGGCTTGAAATGTTGTTGAAGGAACAAAACGGACAGGCATGACACAGCTTAGGTTCCGTGTGGAGTGAGGAGGAAGAAGAGAGTGGACTTGATGAAATGATGATATTTTTCTGATAAAAGTTAAGCAAAGAAAAAAGATGTGGATAAGAAAACAAAGAAAAATAGTGAAAGAAAAATAAATTTCTGTTTGGGGAAGCTCATTTTATTGTTTGGAATGGAGGTGGCCAGGATGTTTGGTCTAAGCATTTTTGTTTGTTTGGGAGAGGGGCAGAGTTTTATTCTGGATTTTTTGGTGTTTTATTATTATTATTATTGTTATTACTTTACATCATGTTCATGTTGATATAATTAACCAAATGCGCCAGTGGCTCTGGCTGCCGACAACTTCTTCCTTCCCCACCACTACTCCTTCTCCCCCGTCTCCCATAACCCAGCCCATTTTTCTATACCTCCTCTCCAAGGCCCTCATCATGGACGTTCTAAAATATAGGTGGGCTCTCCTGCCATTTCTCTACTTAAAGACCGTCCATGGCTTCTCAGATCCTACAGCAAAAGTTATCCGACTTTTTCTATAAAAGGCCAATAGTATGTTAGGCTGTGGGCCGTTTGGTTTCTGTCGCACCTACCAACCTTGGCCTTGGCCCAGACAGTGCGTGAGCCGGTGAGTGTGGCTCTGTTCCCATGGAAGTCCACTGACAGAAAGAGGCTGGATTTGGCCTTCGATCCAACCCCTGGCCTCCAGGATACTCTTCCGATGCCTTGGCCTGATATTTAGATCTCTTGACACTTGACCTTCACCTGCACAGCCACATTTCCCACTCCCATTCTTTAAAACTTCAGAAGATACAAGCATCTTTTTAAAGTTTTCATCCTTTCTGCTGTGTGATCTCTGCGTTTGGATTACCATCTTTTCTCTGTTCTTACTTTTCCTTTGGGTTGGAACACCATGCCTAATCTTACGTAGAACTCTCACCCATTCCCCAAACTCAAGGCCGCCCCATGCTCTCTGCTCTACAGTGCTCTGTTTACGCCTCTGATGTCCCCTTACCATGTGGCTACTCCCAGTGAGATGCTGACAAAGTGTGTGCTCTCCTTCCCTTTAGTACCAGCTTGGAGCTCGGCTTGGCGGAGGCCACTGAACAAATGGGCATGAAGTTGACCCACCAATGGGCTTGTGAGTCTCTTAATCCTAGAGAAGTATATTAACTTATAGGTGAAGATACTGCAAATGCAGACATACTGTGGGAAGCCAGGGGCCAGAGTTGCTGGAGAGGTATGAGGGGTCAAGGAGTGAAAACAGAGCCAGGTCAACAGCAAGATGACCCAGTGCAGTCAGGGCTGTCTGGGAGCTGGCTGGCATGGACCCCATGGCCCAGACAAGGGAGTGGTGAGGAGCGAGGGAAGTGGAGTCTAGTGAGGGGCATCAGGACCAGGGAGAGGATGCAGCCTGCTGGACTGAGATCAGAGAGAAGCAGCCCGCATGATTAATGGGACGGAGGGACTGACTCATGAGGAAAGATTAAAGCACTCCGAGGAGCTGGGGTACAGGCTGAAAGGGGCAGATGATAGCAGGCTGCAAATATGTGAAGTGGATAAACACCCAGGAGGGAGCTGCTAGCTTCATTAGGGAGGTGGAGCAGGGCTCCAGGCTCTGTCACAGAAGGGGAGGAGTGCTGAGAAAGGGCACGGGTGGCCGATGGAGGAACTCAGATGATGGGTGGCCCAGGGGCAGCTCTGGGCTGCTGGAGCTAGAAACATGATGGAAAGGTTACTACAGGGTGACTCTCTCAGAGAACCCTCAAAACCTGCCATGGTGCTGACCTTGGCCCTGAGACGAGGTGGCCCTGAAGGTGCTCTGACCGCCAGCCTGGGGAGGACCAACTGCAAAGCGAGGCAGGCCGAGCTCCCAGGAGGGTGCACCCACCCTCCTCTCAGGCGCCAGCAAGTGCATGTCAGGACAGCATTGAGGCCCTCTGCTCAGAAGCCAGTTTGCTGCTACCCTCCCTGTCTTTGGTCGAACCTGAGATACTCAATCCAAGCCCCTTATTGAGAGCACAGGCCCACTCTCACCTCTGCCTGCAACAAAACCCACCTGGTGCCCTGGTTCACAGAGCCCCTGGTTGACTCACCCCAACAGGGATGGGCCTGTCAGGCATTTTATAAACAAGCTTTTCTTGAAGCTGCATTAAACAGCCCTCGGCCTCCAGAATGAGCTTCCTTCAGTATCTCCGATCTTTCCTCCATTGCTGGGAAGAGCAGCTGCTGGTGTTATCTGATATCACAGTTGGTCCTTGAAAGCCAATGCACTAGGACCCACAGAGACGCATGCTGGACTCTGCGCGCACATTCAGACCAAGGGGGGGTTGCTTTCTTAAACTAGCCAGGCCTAGGTGCCACTCCAAGAAAGCCTGACTTCACTGGTCTTGGAGTAGAGAAGGAAGGCACAGGCACCAGTAATTTTGCTTAAAGGTCTTCATATTGTTCTACTATGTTGAGAACCACTACTGAAAATCCTTTATTTGGGTGTGATTATAACTCATATTGAGGTTTCTTCTCCGTCTTTAGCTCTAACTACTGACTGTAATATCACCAGAAAGCTTTTTAAGCAAGCAAATATTTACTGATGGATCCTCTGAGAGCTTGGTGACTTGATGAGGACAGGGATCCACTGGGGAACAAAAGTGGGTCTCTGCCCTTGGCGGGCTTCTGAGCCAGAGGATAGATGACACTGAGGGCAAGGCAGATGGGGCCCGAGTGCTGAAATGGTTCATCTCAGTGGCTGCATTCTGCACATGGCAGCCCTGCTTAGATCTGTCTAGTCTATTCTAGAGTCTGACCTGGGTGCAAAGAGAGGGTACATCTCTCCAAGTGCGCATACCCCAGTCAAACCTGCCTCTCAGGGCTTCCTTCAGCAATGGCTCTCAACAGGAGGAATGCACTTGACAGTTATAAGGGTAACAGCCCAAGACCTTCATGAATCTTCAAGTTCCTGAAGCCAACACAGCAATGATTACCCAAGTGGGAGATTCAACTGGGTGGCATGTAAGATTTTAGGAGTATTGAGTGAACTGTTATATGTGTAATTGTGTACTTCTTTCAATAGATATTTTTACTCACATTGAAGATATTTTAGGTATTCAAAGAAAAAGCCTGAAAAGATAAGTAACGTTACTTGGCGGGATATAGATATGGCAAACACGGGGGTTTGGGGGGTGGACTGAAGTCCATAACCTGCCCCGGAGCACATGGTGTCCTGCAGGGAGTCCAGGATTTTCAGCAGTCTCACTCTCTCTTTCCAAACTACTCTAAAGTCTTCTCACCACCGAACTAGATTTTTGCCCTGAACTTGAGCACTTTCTGAAATGGTTTCAATAGTTACTCTGTCTTGCCTTCGTGAAGAGAAATATTGGGAGCTTGTGCCTGTCGTAGTTTTCTGAGGTTCCTCCAAGTTCCACTCTCCAAAGTTTCAAGTCACTTTCTTAACGTCGTCCGTTTGTGTAGGTTCCTCTCACTAGGGCCTCCTTCACTGTGGCGTTAGGGAGCTTTTCCCAGACAAGCTGAGCTGGATGATTCCCTCCAGGGTCGGGGAGAGAAGACCATTGAGAAGTGAATCCTGGGTGCTGGTAACACTAAGACATGTAGCAGCGTGATTCACTTCCAAATACCAGCCTCATGACGAGTGCTTTTCAAATTGCATCCTTACTAACACATGTGTAATATACATTGTAGAATGCAAGTTTCTAAAACGGGAACTGAAGAAACAGTGATCTTCTGAATATCACTTTTCGCCTCCATTTCTGTGTTTGCTTGTGTTGGGGAAAGGGGTAACCATAAGTGTATGAATTTTAGGAGTACTCAAGTAACAGGCCTCTAAAGAACTGCCTGCACTGTTCTCAGAACTCTATCTGTATTAAGGTTTCTGTGAGTGCAGGTAACACTGAGAATTCCTTACCCGGAAGATAAAATGTCTTAAATGTACACGTCACTGTAAATTTAGTTTTTACATGTTTTTATCTGATATGCATATATCAGCTTCTTGCGTGACAGATAATTTTCAGTGATAACCTTAAAAAATTGTGTAAAGGGATCTCTAATGCCTTGTTTTATTTATAATTTCTCCCAGCTGTGGGCATTCAGATGAAACTTGAATTTTTCCAAAGGAAGTTCTGGACTGCCAGCAGACAGGTAAGTTATAATCAGCACATTGAGACATTCGCAGTGCTGTTATTATTATACAGGTGTTCACATTTGGGTACCTGGAGCCTAAAAGTGCCAGATTTCTGATGGATGTTTGTAAAATGAACTGCCAGCTGCTCAGATTACCTTTTATTTCTCTGCAAAATGAAGGGCTGTCAGCACATTAGACGCCACATGCCGGGAAGGCAGGGGATTTGCTCCTGTAAGCAGTTTTAATCATGAGATCAAGATAGTGTTCTCCAAAGGATAATTTTTTTTTTCTTTTAATATTGGAGATGTTTGTAAATTTTCATTGTCTTTCTTCTACTCTTGTCATGCCTGGTGATTTATTTGTAAATCTCCTTTGCATGACTTTCGAAGGCTTTTGCATAACAAGATTGGCTAGGCCTGCATCTACCCTCAAGGTCAGAGGCTTCCTCTCTGACCAAGGCCAGGGGCCTTCCTTCCCAGGACTATGTTCTGTGTACTGAGTCGTTGCAGTGGTATTTGTTCAGGAATCCAGAAGAAATGCCAACGCATAAGTTGCTTCCATTTCTTAACTGAAGATATTTTAGGAAACCATATATAATACTAAGAGCACATACAAGAGTATTTTGTTTTTCAAATCACTGGCAATTAATTAATTTAATAATAACTAAGTATATAATTGTATGTCTTATTGCTCAAAGATTTTGAGTTCTTAAAGTGATATCAGTATTGTATAGCAACATAAATTAAAATAGATAATAAAAATTAAAATGAAAAAGTCCAGGTTCCCCCCTGCACACACACACATACACAGAAATTACCTTTTCTATTAGTTGGTATTGATCCTAGAGAGAGCAGGCAAGACTCATTGTGGAGTTCATTTAGATGAAATTTAGTATTTGTGTAACAGGCAAGGACTTTGACAGTTTGTCCCTGAGTAATGAAGTGGCAGCCATAGCAGACCTGGGATGGCAAAATAACACATTTCCCCTTGCTTCCCTCCCCCCACCCCCACAGTGTGCCTCTCTGGATGGCAAATGCTCTATCAGCTGTGATGACGAGGTAAGAAAGCTCCTGGGCCTCCTTCCACCCTGGCCCATGGGAGGTGAAGAGGGTCCCTTCTCCCAGAGGGAATGCCATTGTAAACAGAGCCAGAGCTGACAGACTGGTCGAGACCAATCTCCAAAACACCCAGGGATACTTGCTTTTTTCCCTTTTCTTCCTTCCTTCCTTCCTTCCTTCTTTCCTTCCTTCCTTCCTTCCTTCCTTCCTTCCTTCCTTCCTTCCTTCCTTCCTTCCTCCCTTCCTCCCTCCCTCTCTCCCTCCTTTCATTCCTTCCTCCAATCAGATCGTTTATGGGAGCAAAAGACATGTATTTTAAATGTCCCGTGGACGACTGTATTGGAATTTTGACATTTTATAAGAAAAAATACAAAACTACCATTTGAAGCTCACATTACAGTTCACAACGCTTTTTCCTTGTGTGTGCTCTTTTTATTCTCATAGCAACCCAGTGAAATGGGTAGGGATGGTTATCCTGGTTAGCACAGTGGGAAACTGAGGATCAGAGAAATGAAAAGATGTGCTCAATTTCATGTACTAACCGAGCTGAAAATCTAGGAGTTGAAAATTCATGTTTATATTCTAGCATAGTGCTTCTCTCCACAGCTCTCTTTCCTTCCCTCCCTCCCCACCCCCTCTGCCTCTCTGCCTCTGGGAGGAATTTAAATCCCACACATGAGCAAAAGAAGAAAAAAATGTACCACTGCCATAAGTCTGCCTATCATGCTTATTTTTACAGCCTTCAGCCCCACACAGCCTCTGCCCCAGGTTTTAAACCAGCAGGTGTGTGGTGGCCTTTGGCTCTGGTTGCCTCTCTCTTCTGTGTCAGCTAAACATCAGTCAATACATAAACTGGCACTTATAAATAATCACATATTTATACTCCTTCTGGTTACCACAGGGATTAAAGAAATGCTAGCCAAACATAATTTCAAACAGAAAACATAGATGAGAAGTATATTTAAAATATGTAGGCAAAGGAAAAACAAGGAGAGAAAGGTAAAAGGGAGGAAGTTAAAATATGTAACCCTCAGTCCCAAAGATTTGACTGCCGTTTCTTTTTTAAGTCATAAGTGTGTATAATTCACTATCCAAAGAGTAAAAGCCAAACCATTAGCTCTTCAGAAGCAGCTCAACTTTTTCTGTCAAATAAAAAATTATTTTCCATAGCAAAGAGCATCCTATAATATTTTATTACTTTTCAATAAGTTTGGGACTGCCATTCATAGAATAGGCAGATGGCCTCAAATGTCTCCTTTGTCTTTGAGACATTTATTGTCATATTGGAGTGCTCAGCACAAAACAGCAAAGCTCAATAATAATATTAACTAAGCCCTTAACTTGTACGGTGGGTACAGTTATTAATTTCAATTGGCTATGTTTTCTTACAACAATCGGTTGGCTGGAGGGATGGATGGACGTTTGCATAGTTGTTGGACTGGCTGATTAGCCATAGTTGTTTGGCTTGTTGATTGGTTGGTTGGTTCACTGGGTGGGTTGTTGTTTGGATAGTCGATTAGTTGGTTTCTAGTTGGTTGCATGAATGATAGATACAGAGTTGTTTAAACAATTTGATTAATAAAGCCAAAGGCAGTAATTTCCCTACAGCTCACTCAGCCTCTGTGTAGCCTTACATATAAAACCAAGTGGAAATGACAACTAAAATAGTCATCAAACTCACAATTAAAATAGCATTTGTTTAAAAGTGGAAATGTAGTTCCACTTAGAAACATCCAATATATGTTTGTTTTTCAGTGACTGATTTCACAGGTGTTATAGCATGATGGTTAAAGACAAAGTTAAGATAGATTCAAATTGTGACTCTGACAGTAATAAACTATGAGACTTTGGGCGGGTTTCTGAACCTCAGTTTCCTCAGCTGTCCAGTGGATATAGAAATATTCACCTCACAGAATAATGGTGAGAAATGAATGAGATGATATATGCAGAATGCATGGCACCACTCCTGGCAAACCTGCAGCACTCAGCGTTAACTATAAACCAGAACTGTCTGTACAATTTTTCTTCGCCTCGAGGAGTGGCTTGCCTGAATTGGAAACCTCAGACAGCATGCTCTTTGGGCAACTGACGGTGTCTCCTGGGCAGGATGCCCTCCTCCCTCCTAGTGATCATCTTCAGCAGCCATTGGGATAAACCCACACCCAAATGTCATTTAAAGGTTCACATAGTTTGAAACTCAGGCATTGAATTTGCTCTAATTTCTGGGCTTGGTCTGATGCTCCAATGTCCTCATTTTGCACTATGAAATCCTCATCTATTTTACATTTTGACTCTTAAGTTTTGGCCTTAGGTGATCCACTAACATAGTTTAGAAGGGAAAAGTCAGCCTGCCTTCCCACTGAGGCCCCTTCCAGCCTTTTTGCAGACCTTTCCATGTGTCATCATCCTTCGGAACCATGTCCCTCCTCTCCCCCAGCTTCCTTCTGGTGATCAGGTCCACACTGAAAACAGCTGTGGGGACTCGCTGTGTTCACATGCGTTGGCTTCTCTGTGTTGAAGACCTGGCCCTGCTCCCTTGGCGTACTGGCCATGGGCCCTCTGCAGCCCCTCTGTCTCACTCATCAGTGGACTCCTTGGGCCCTTGCGAGTGCCCTGGGCTGCTAGCTGGAGCTGGTATGGCCAGATGTCATCCCATCTTGTAGAAATAGATCTTCGGCTGGTCTAGGCAGTGCATGAGCCATGTGCCTGGAGGGCCCGCCCTGAGCCTGCCTGAAGACTCCTCAGGAGCCCCATTTCTCTGAGGGTGAGTGGTGACATTAGAGCACAAAGGCAATGGTCGTATATGGGCACTCCTAGGTTACAGGCGAGTTATGTTCTGTGTTCTGTGGGTTTGGAAACATTTAAGTATTTACATGCACAGAAAGGTAAAAATAAATACTATATTAAGATAAATATCTAAGTTCCAACTTACATACAAATTCAACTTAAGAACAAGCCTATAGAACCTATCTCATTTGTAATCCAGGGATCGCCTATACTCACTCATTCCTTGAAGACATGTTTACCAAGCCTGTCTTATGTGCCTGGTACCTCTTTACCCCTGGGAACCAATGGGAAGCAGAGTCAGAAATGGCTCCTTGTCCCTGAGGAGCTCACCGCATAGCCGGGGCGACAGCATGTGTGATTATCAACCGTGGTAAGCGCTGTAAATTAAACTAACATGGGTGGTCAGGGAAAGCATCTCTGAGAGGGGACATTTAAGTTAAGTGAAGATGAAGGAGGAGACAACATTGCAGAACATGTTCAGGCCTCGAGAAGTGCTTTCCAGGCAAAAGTCACCACATGCAGGAAGCTGAGGTGGCCAGGCTTGGCATGGTCTGCAGAAATGTGTGGACATTCAGACCAAAGGGAACGAGGATGGCCATTGTCTCCCACTCCTCTCATTTTCTTCTTCTGTCACCTCCCCACCACATTCTGATGAAGACACCGTGCTTTGCGAAGACAGAGGAAGAGGCAGGTGGAAGAGGTGTGAGGGCAACAAGAGGGTAGAAAATTTCATATTAAAATCAGCTACCATCTTCTCTTGTTCCAAAGGAATAGAGATTCATAGTCATGATTAGACTCTGTAACCACTTGGGCATTTATTTCCTCTGGAATCTGAAAGACCTCCTTGAAGTATGACAAGCTGGGGGAAGAGCTCAGTCAAGTGGCTAGTGTGTCCTTGTTCAGAACTGCCCAGCCAGCCAGTGGACTCACTGTTGATGGCAATGACACAGGTGACTCCCACCGGGCACTTCTGTTCAAAGTGAACCCTTTGCAATACATTTTCCAAAAGATAGTATTCTGGTAAATGAACAAGCAAAGCAGAAACAAATTCAGAGATACTGAGAACTAATTGATTGTTGCCAGATGGGATGGCAGCTGGTGGGCTTAGTGAAAGAGGTGAAGGGATTAAGAAGTACACATTGGCAGTTACAGAATAGTCCTGGGGATGTGAAGTACAGCATAGGGAACATAGTCAGTAACAATGTGTGGTGTCAGGTAGGTGCCAGACTTCCTGGGCTGATCACTTCATAAGTTATGTAAATGTCTAACCACTGTGCTGTATTTCTGAAACTAATATAATATTGTATGCCAAGTGTAATTGAAAAAAAAATTAATTATTTTAAAAAGACAGTATTTTGATATGACAGTTAATCTTCGATGGAAAGATTCACGTGATGTGAAGTAAGTGTTCACATTCAACATAGCAGAACTCAGATGATGAGACCTGGAGAATGGTAGCAAGAAGCATCAGCTTTTGTGTCTGAGGTGCAGAGACTCGGGCCCACCCCCAGGTGGAAGAGCCCTGCCCTCTCCCTTTCCCCTTTCTCTTTTTTCTCCTTTCTTTTCTCTCCACTCTCCTGTCTCCTCTCTCTCTCGTCACAAATGAAAACAGCAGGCAATACAATACTGAGCATCTCAGTGATCATTGCTCAGCCTGCACTAATCCACACAAAAGCCACCCTCCCCAAAACCAAAGGTAGGACAAAAAGCAACCAACCACAACCTGCCTGCTGTGAACTAGGGAACAGCTTCCCTTTCTGAAAAACTCCACATTTGCAACATTAGGAGACTTGATGGCACATAGTAAGTGACCAATAAACATTATCTGCCGAATGAATGTGAGCACAGGCTCTTGGAGGACTTGCTATCCACTCTGCACTTCACACTGTGCTCAGCACTTGGCACTTCCCTCCCCCTTAATCTTCTCAACAACCCCATGAAACAGGTGTTTCTATCTCCATCTTTCAGATAAGGAAATTGAGGCTCCGAGTGTTAACAGACTTCTCTCAAAGTCACACTGATAGCAGATGTCAGAGTGTCTGATTTTCAAGCTAGTGCCTCCTGGGGACTAATACCACCTTCTTGTTAACACAAGTGTGGTGCCTGTTTCTCACCCCAGGTGCCCTTCCTCGCCAGCTTTCCTTCCTATCTGCAACTGCCCAGTTCCCATGGCCTGGCTCTGGGCTTTATCCTCAGCTCTGACTGATCCGTGTGCCCTGGAATCAGGTTTCTCTGAGCGATATTGAGTCATCAAATAAAGATGTGTTTTTTAAACAAAACAAAATGAAACAAAACCATCTTTCTGCCTCTCCATCTCTGTCTTAATTTGCATTTTTCAAACAACCCCACCCTTAGATGTTTTGTCAAAGAAGGCTGTGGTATCATTGCTTACAATTAAGATCTCTGTTTAAATTTAGAATTATTAATTTCTCTAGTTTCAGCCTACTAGTCTACCCTTGGACAAGGTGACAGACTCCTTCCTAGGTGTTTGGCTTAATTTTGGGGGAAAAGTAGCCTAGTGAGGAGAAACTGAGAAAATATGTCCTGTGTTTCCTGTTATTGGGGGGCCATATGTAAAGAGGCAGAGAAAACAACTGGTCAGATGGAATTCGGCTGATTCTGGGATGACTATTCTGTAACTCAGTATCCCCCTCACCTAACTCTAGGGAGCTTATCCACCACATTGCACTTCCCATTAATAATTCAGTCCAAGAGGAGATTGGCAGGAAGTTCTCTTTAGCAAGTCATCACAGTGACTAAATTTACCTAACATAAAAGTATCACCTATGAAAACTTAACACCACTTATCAGAGTCAGTGACCCAGGTCTACATCAGTGACACAGCACCCTTGCTGTCAGGCCTGTGATTTTCTCAGTGACTTCTAAATCACAACATTGGCAGTGTCTACTACTTGCTTAATACAGTGGTCAAGTCTATTAATAATCTGCATAACCTTGAAATTCAAACTTGCTCATGAACAAGTACAGTATGGCATCTTCTCTGTCACCAGTTCCTATCATGAAATTCTAATTTAAGGGGGGAAAAGTGAATATAACTTTTTTTATTGATTGATTTTTAGAGAGAGAGGAAGGGAGAGAGACACAGAGAGAGAAACATCAAATTGTTGTTCCAGTTGTTCGTGCCGTCATTGGTTGATTCTTGTACATGCCCTGACCGGGGCAAAAGTGAATTTTAAAATAATGTTAAATGGAAACACGGTCCAAGAAGTCTATGCTAGTTGGTGCTCAGTATAGACAGCAAACGTGATTCCCCAGCCCTTAGCCAGGAGCACGTGCCCACTATGCGGCAGCAAAACGTGACATTCTTTGGAGCAGGTGGGAGCTTGGGCATATAGTTCTCCGGGAGCTTTGGCCAGCCCTCCAACTGGTAGGATGCAGACCAGTCTGACCAAAGTGAGAGGATCATCAAGTTCATTTTTAGACTCCAGTCTATTATGGGCTTTCTTTCTGTTATAGGTTGTTCCTTAGTAAGTGATAGGGACGTATAGAAAATCCCACTTGACTAAGGACTATCTCCTGGTTTCAGATATTAATTTAAAAAGTGTGTGTTGGGGGTGGGGGCCCAGGCACTTACAATTGGAGTCAATACCACCTTATAAAATGGCCCCCAAACTCCAGTCCTTTTTGTTGATTTTAATTGTGTTCAGCCATAATAATAATAATAATAATAATACTCCAGGCACTTGGTGTCTTGCTGGTCTGGTTGCCTTTTCTGCCATTTGTTGTTTCCTCTGGTGACATGTGGCAGGTGAGATCTCTCCTTAGCTGTGAATATGTTAAGGTATTGCTTTTTGCAAACAAGGATAACCTTGCATGAACAGGCCATAACTAGGTCCTGTTGTCTTTGGTAAAGTAGAGGGGTCAGCCAGGGGGAGTAGTGGGCTTCGTGTCACATAGGTGGATTCATATCTTACTTGCTTCACTGAGTGACCTTGGGGAAGGTGACACCTATGGGCCTCAGTTTTCTCCTCTAGAAGAATAATCCCTACTTAGCAGTCTGACAAGTAAGGGTTGTATCAGTTGTCCTATGGCTGCCATTCTTCTGTAATAATAATAATAATTATTATTATTATGATCACTTAGTCTATTAAGTGGTAGTAAACTTCTTTGAGTGATAGTTTCAACTGATATTCTCCCAAGCTTGTCATCTTTCTGTTTTTACAGCTTGGTTTTCCAAGTCCTGAGCTGAAACCCTCTCTCCCGCTCTGGATCTCTCTCCTCTGTTCCTTCTGCAGCAGCAGAGGGTTGGGGAGAGGGAAGATGCCTGAGGACTGAGTGTCCAAATGACCGGCCCAGCCTGGAGTCCACCCACTGCTGGCTGGTAGAAGGAGCACACAAGTCCTCATTTACAAAAACCAAAGACTCACAGCAAATAATGAAACATCTCATTGAAGCTTTGTCTGTAAATACTAAATGCAAATTGTGAAAATACATTTAACAAATTTAGGTTATAATTGTAGCTGTACCTTAATTCTTCAAACACAAATAAATTTACTAGGGTATGAGAGTAAGTAGTTCAGTTGATCCTTGAACAACAGAGGAGTTAGGGGCAGCACCCTCTGAACATTAAAAAAATTCCTGTATAACTTTTGACTCCCTCAAAACTTAACTACTAATAGCCTACTGTTGATCAGAAGCCTTACCAGTAACATAAATAGTTGATTAACATATATTTTGTGTTATCTGTAGTAATATAATGTATTCTTATAAAAATGTAGAAAAATCACAAGGAAGAGAAAATACATTTATTGTATTTATTTAAAAAACTCCACATATAAGCACACCGCCACTGTTCAAGCCCATGTTGTTCAGGAATCAACTGCATAATGTTTCTGATTAAATTGTAATATGTTACAATATAAAATCCTTCACTTTACATTTGATTTTCTGAGGATGGTCACAAGGAGGCTTGTAGATAGTAGAGTTCGATCAATTTTCTCAGGAGCTACTTAGTCCCTTACTTTTGAAATCATTGTCTTTGGAAGCATCTTTTGTATGATATGTGGTGATTTTTCTTTCTTTATTTCTTTATTTATTTTTATTTTATTTAGTGAGAAGAGGGGAGGCAGAGACAGACTCCCACATGTGCCCTGACCGAGATTCACCCAGCAAATCCACTACAGGGCGATACTCTGCCCAACTGGGGCCCTTGCTCCTTTGTAACCAGGGCCATTTTTTACCACCTGAAGCAGAGACCATGGAGCCAACCTCAACGCCCAGGGCCAACTCACTCTAATCAAGCCATAGCTACAGGAGAGGAGGAGAAGAGAGAGAGAAGCGAGAGGGGGAGGGGTGGAAAAGCAGATGGGCACTTCTCTTGTGTGCCCAGACCAGGAATCAAATATGGGAATCCACATGCCAGCTGACACTCTACCACTGAGCCAACTGGCCAGGGCATTCTTTCTTTCTTTATTCATGTGTTACCTCAACAGAGCTTAATGTGGCAATGGCTTCCTGTGTGAATGGAGCTGATCTCCAACATCACTTTCATGGACTTCAAAAAAATCTTGCCTCTTTCTCAATATTTTCAATTGACTTTGTCATCTATTTGTCTTGTATTGTCCAATATTTACAACATTAGACAGAAAGATATAGGCCAAAGATAGAGGTCTAATAGCAAGAGTACTAATTGGTTTGGATGTTTAAGTAGGAACTAACTTTATAATTAGGGATGGGGATGGTTTATAATGACTTTTGAGCTTCCACACAACTGGAAGGGTTTGGAAAGTCGATATCTGAATGTGGAGGGCATATCACACTCCGTATGCATTTATTGATGGAATGGAGGTGAACCTCCCTTTGCTGTAGTATCTAGATCTGAAAAATGAGGATTATGACATTCAAATAAACAAGGATATGGATTTGTCTAATATGACCCAGAGTTATATTAAAACTGGATTAGAATGCATTAGAGTATTAGTGTAATCTAAAAAAAGACACTGTGCTGTTTGAAAAACTTTCTACAGTGATGGAAATGTCCAAAAGTAGACTCATTAGCTATCGCTAGTGTGGAACACTTGAAATATGACTAGTTGATCCAAGGAACTGGAGTTTTAATTTTATTTAATGAACCTAAAATTAAATTTTAAGTCTACATGTAGCTAGTGGCTGCCATACTGGGCAGCATAGCCAGTGATGGGATTTAGCCCATTAGTTTGGCAGAACCAATACCTAATTTTCTGTAGTTCAGTGAACCACTTATTAAATTGACACTTGTAATCAGGGTTCTCTCTAAGGTGGGCACCTGGGCAGCAGCTGCCTGGTGTGGAAATCACAAATTTACATTCTTTACCCTTTCTTAACATTCATCTGTGCAACAGCATATTCTAAGCACCCATAGTAATGTTCATTCCATCCGTAGGTGAAAAAATATTTGACTGAACTATAGTTGTAATATTTATTTATCCATTTCGTAAAACTCATTATACCTTTGATGAAATACTACATTTTCATTCCCTCGCATTTGTTACTTCAGTCAACAAACATATAACGTAAGGAGAAAAAGTGCCAAACAACCAGGGAGTGACAAAATGTTATTGGAAATATCTTAAATAACAGTTTTATTGTTTTTTTGTCAGATATTATTTAATATTTTTTCATTAGTATTTTAAAACTCTTTTTTATAACATAATCTAGTTTTGTATACCTCTTTTATTGTTCTTATTTAAGTATTAAAGGCATGAAATAATAAATTACCTTTCAATATATCGTGTGTTTTTTTACACTTAAACGGTCATTAGGGCAGAGAACCAGTTGTTAAATTATTTGAATCCCACCACTGAGCATAGTTCTATGAGGTTGCTTCCATAATGTGATCTAAAAATGGAAAAAGAGTGTCAAGATCCTCTCTCACCAGAGCCAAAGTAATATCCACGCAGCTAAGAGTTTTCCCCGACCAGGTTACCCGAGTCATTCATCAGCCCCTTTGAATAACCGAGATAAACCCCACTGCTCACCAAAGCAGCCAACTTATTTTCATAAAAGGTGCTAGCAGGGCTTTTCATTTCTGGCTTGTGCTCTGCCCCTGCTGAGTACTAAAGGCTGAATCTCTCTGACCAGCTCAGTGCTGTACCATTTGTGCCTGGTTAACCAACTCCATGGATAGGTAAATGTCCCCGAGAACACCAGCCCTGCGGTGGCCTGGAGCTAGCGGGAATTTAGCTCAGGGTAAAGATATGTTACAAATTAAATGTTGCAGTTGGTATGTAAAGCTGCAATAAATAGAAACTGAGTTACATCAAGGACGGAATTAAACCTTAAATTTAAACTCCTCAGCACTGTAATTAAAACTTAGCCTGTAGCAAATCATTCACTTGAGATTAAAGTAGTGTGGGGGAAGCAGAGGTATGGGTTTACCTTGCTTTCCACAATTTATAAGTCTGAGCTACCAAAAGCTAACAGCCCTGCCCCCAAATCCAGCTCCCAATTAAAAACGCAGTTTGAAAACCTTTAGGAGGCCTGAGGGGACCCTTTAACATAAGTCAGCCCCTTCCCCCCCTGACTAAGTCTATGAACAAATTAAAAAATATTACCTGGTCCCCTGATGGTCTTCTGAGCTGACACGGTGTTTTCATTAATACATCATTAGAGTAATGACATTGTGCTGGCGTTTGGCTTTCAAAACAGCCAGTGCTTCAGCCGCTGTGAACACTGGCTTGGGGCCTTGGGACACTTTGTTCCTGGGAAGTATTATTCATATAAAGAAATAAAGGAAGACAAACTGTAATTAATACATTTTTTTAGTGTGTAATCTTTTTATCCTAATCTGGGATGTTTAGGCTTGCTTGGTGTTTTATTTCTATTTGTTAGTTTTGCAAAGTAAACACTGGGGACCTTCTACGCGTGGCCTGGACTCCTAAACCAGCGGGCATTTCCAAGTCTCCCCAAACAACCTCAGATAGGTTTCTCTCATGTTGGAAGGACGTCATTTGGTGTAAAAGCAGTCTGAGGATACGAAGTTGAAACTGTGGTGTTTTTATTTTCTAGACTGTGAACTGTTACCTCATAGACAATAATGGATTTATTCTGGTGTCTGAAGACTACACACAGGTGAGTGAGAAATTTCCACCAGCTCCAAGGAAGGGGCTCATAGTAGGCCTGAATCGGAAAACAAACCGCGGTGTTAAACCTTTGGGACAATGATCTGTATTTAAGAGGTAATAGCAGGAGATTATAAAACCTTATTTCCATCCTTCTAAGAATGTCGCAGCCTCCTTCTCAGCAGGCCCCAAAGAGTTTTTACTTCTCAGTAGGGGTTGGAATGGGGGGTGCAGAGCTCGAGGCCTGCTCTCTCGCTTCTAAAGTGTTCAATTTATAGAACTCCATGCCTTAAGGGGAGAGGTGCCGCAAAGTGTTCGGGCAATTTTAAGGAGGTTTCCTCCTTTTGATATTTTATCTTCACATATATATATAATTTATACACACACACACACACACAGATATATATATATATATATCTGTGTGTGTGTGTGTGTATATGCCAATGTAATTATTCTTTATGGCTTTCTTTCTGGTTTTTGCTTTTTAAAAATTAGTAATCTGAGTTCAAGGATTAATTTGGGCTCTCAACACAGAGGGACAAGGATCCAGAGACAGACAAAGCATGTTCTTGATTTGCGTGAGCTGGGTGCAGTGCAGGGGCAGGAGGGAAAGAAATGGCGGGGGGGGGGGGTGACAAAAACAACATGTACAACAACAGGTTATGAGGCTGAGCACAGAAATCGCCGGTGTATTTAGAAATCAAAATAAGTCTTAAAATCCATAGCATTAAAACTTTGTGCATTGAAACATTTTTTTGAAATTAGAAGTTAAATTAGCACATTAAAAGAAGATGAAATACGGGCAGGGTTAGGAGTGTGTGTAATAGAGGAAAAGGCAGGCGATTCCGGGTGCGAGCTCTCCTCCGGAACTAGTTTTGGGACCTTGTGTACATCAGTCACCCCGCCTGGGCCTCCTAGTGGGCTCTGTCTGCAAGGAGAGTGCTTGCTAGGACTTCTTCTAGCTCTAGTATTTGAGGATATTAACATTTATAATGAAGTCTCATTTAAATCATTTGAAATTCTTTATTAGTCAGCAGTACAATAGGCCCATTATTGCTTAATAAATTAATTTAGTCATCATTAAATGTGGTTTCTTAGGGTCTGACCTTAACATTTGTTACTTTATACACAGTGGCCCGGAGGGAACATGTAGCACTGAGCTTATTTCAGCTCTACCGGTGAGATTGTTGTGGGATTTTTAAATGCACCTTTGATGGGTGGACACTCATAGTATTGAGACTCAAAGTGTGTACACCCCATCTCCTAAGATGCTGAACATCACTGGACATTGCGTAGTTTATGGGTATCAGAGAAGAGGAATAAGCTCATGAGACAAAGCCAGTCTCTGAGGGAGCAGGCAAGTCCCTAGGCCTGTGGTAATACAAAGTCATGAGTTATTCAAGATGGTGACACACAGAAACTAGAGTTTTGGTGGTGAGCATGCTCTAGTGTTACAGATACTAAATTATAATGGTGCACACCTGAAACTTAAAATGGTATTAATTAATGTTAGCACAATTTAAAAAAAAGAAAGAAGAATTATTGATGGAGCAGGAACCCAAATGAATAAGCTGTACAGAGGAGCTCTGTCTGTCCTTCTGCCATGATGGAGAAGGGCTGAGACAGGAACCTGATCTCGGGGGAGCAAAGGCCTGGTGGGTGTCTGCCAGTGTTAGCCCTGGACTGGCCAACAGCAGGGACCCCTGAAGTCACAGCTGTGACAAAGACACGCTCTTCCACGCGGGCCCTGTTTCCTCTCTATCTCCCTGTGGAACTCACCTGTGGCACTGCTCAGGAGTCCGCCTTTGCCTGGGCTTGCTCGCTATGGTCTGCTTTCCTGTACCCAATTAGGATACGTCTTCATCTGACAGACAGTTCCATTGACGCTGGCCTACTTACACACACGAAACACTAATATTAGCCCTTCTTGCTCCTAGCAGCCTCACATGCCCAGTTTGCCAAGGTTCCAGGTGTCCCCTGAGGAAAAAGGCAGTGCCCAGCGTTCAGTCAGTTAAATACTTTCTAGTTCTGCCCCCTCTCTTTCTTGACTTTTTGGCAAAGTGTATATAAGGCTTTCTGCCTGAAAACGCTGAGGAGCACGATTGAGGTCACTCAGTTGTAAATGGAATCAGGATTTAGTTAATACAAAGTCTATGGAACATATTAATTCAGGCTCTTAGTAATGTCTTCCACCCAACCACACATAAGCTGTAAATCCTCAGAGCAGCCATGGTAGAGATACGTCTACACCAGCTCATTCCAGCACGTTGGCAGAGGAAGGCTGTGCCCCAAGTTATGTCCCACTGTACTGCATATACCCTCCCCCAGAGATGCTTATGAATGAGGCTCCAGGAGTCTGAATGGGTACACAAGGATCTAATACTTTTTTTGATTGATTGATTGCCTTTAGAGAGACAGAGTAAGGGAGAGAGGGAAAGGGACGCATTCATCTGTTGTTCTACTTAGTTGTGCACTCATTGGTCACTTCCTGTGTGTGCCCTGACTGAGAATTGAACCTGCAACCTTGGTGTTTTGGGATGATGTTCTAACTAACTGAGCTAACCGTCCAGGATGTCAGTCCTTTATTCCACCGTTCAGAGTTGGCAAATCTTGGCCAGTGCCAAGAACAAGACTTGCAAAAGCATCAGCCTGGTCGTGGGGAAGGACTTCCAGGCCTCACAGGCCCTGAGACTGGTCCCAGAGTCAGGTAGGTCGCTTGAAACCTGGGTGCCACCTGTCACCCCAAGCGACTGAACTGTCTTACTCCTTGTCAACATGTGAACTGCCTATGACAAGATGAGAGTGTTCCTCAGAAACTGATTTTGAGAAAGGGCACATTCTCAACCACAGGACATATATAGGCCGATGAAGAAAATGGCTGTATTTCCCTAAACAGGTCATCCAGGGATTATAAACAGTTTTTTTCAATAATGCTTAGGAAGCCCTTTCACAGCCTGTTTCTGTCGGTATGAAGTAGTGTGTTAATCACCAGGGATTGAGTACAGATTATGCTTACTCTACCCAAAGGTAATGGTGTGTGTGTGTGTGTGTGTGAGTGCGCGCGCATGCATGTGTGCACATGGACATTGCATTTAATTCCAGCACTCAGCACGTGTTCTGCCATGCGTTCTGGCACATTCCCATCTGCTCACTAGTTTGCTCTGTAATCCTGTAAATTCTCATGACGATTAAGACCTTCCCCACTTTTAGGTCATAGTCCTGATTTCCTGCCTTTGGCTCCTGTCAGCTCCAGGACACAGACTGCATCCGGTTTTTCCTTTCTATAGTGTTGGGGCCCATTATTTATCTACACTTCCTTATGGGTCTTCTTTTATTCCTTGCAGACTGGAGACTTTTTTGGTGAGGTCGAGGGAGCTGTGATGAACAAATTGTTAACAATGGGCTCCTTTAAAAGGTAAGGGTTTTATGGTCCCCTGCGCCCACCGAGAAGTTTTGCCTAAATAAAATAAAACAAACCAAGGTCAAATAAAGCAAGCCCAGACTTGACCCCGTGGCTGGTTTGGACTTGTGTGCATGGTCCAGAAGATCTCGCTGAAATTTGATGCCTCTTGCATGAGTGTTAAGAGCATTAGAAACTCAGCTCACAATGAGTTTCCTGTTCACCCAGCACAGTTTATTGGAGGCCAGTATTGAAGTTGGAGCCTGCACTGGGACACAATTATATCAGTCTCAGGCAAGTGATTGCAAAAGGGTAGGAAATGTTTTCACCTGGTCCAAAAGAAGTATATTCTGTCTCACATTGACAAACCAGGGAATCTGGCTAGAAATCTGGAACTCGGGGATGGAAAGTGATATTTAGAGACTTGTTGATATTAATTTTAGAAAATCAAGTGAAAGGTCTCAACACTTGCTCCCAGCTGGAGGTAAGTTTAAATCTGGTGCTGGAAGTAAACCCAGATGCCATGGAATTCCACCGTTGGCACATGCTACTCAACTGGATCCTGAGAGCTCTCACCAACCCTAAAAGAAGCATCATCACAGTGTCCATACCAGGGATAGCCAGCCATACTCTCGGGGACTCCGAAGCCTATGGGAAAAGCTATCACTCTAAGACTCAGGATGCCAGGAATGTCCCCCGGAGCTCAACCTGTCTCCTTTTCCCTGGCCTCCCAGGAAATGGTGGCCTTTGGAGTGGTGCTTTCAGGGGCATGGCTGATGCTATTAAATATATAAGAGCAGGCTGTGCAATGCTGGCCCTCCGCTCGCATGAGAACCATTGCGCGCACCGGCCATGGTGGGAAAGGCCGACTCGTGTCTCCGTGTCTCTTACTCCCGTGCAGCCGAGTGGCCAGGAAGTGTTAGCGCAGGAAATCAGACTTTTAAGCCAGTCAACAAGAACCACTGAGCATTGTGCTGAAAGCAGGGAATTCAGAAATGATGACCCAATTTTTGAGATTCCATGGCTTGTTTGTGCCAGAAGGAGGGAGGAAAAAAGAAACGATATAAAAGTTGGCGAGGCGCCAGCATTTCTGGAACCCCGGACACACTTGCTCCCAGGCCCGCCTGGGGCAGAGGGTTTGCTCTTGCTCAATTCCTTTTTGAATGTTCGAGTACCGTTTTTAATGTTTTTTTGTTTGTTTGTTTGTTTTGCCAGGAGTCCTTGTACACATACTTGAATACTCTGCTGGGAGCGGGCGTGGGTTGCCATGGAGATTCCTGGTCTTCCCAAGCTTCCCAGGGCAGCTTCTGGGTTGTCTGCCATCCAGGGCACCGCTGGCTTCTCCTGTCGTTATGTGTGTGTGCGAATTTGTATTGTGTTAGCATGTTTTCAGAGTGTGGGGGGGGAGTCCGAAGATGAGGAATAATCACACACATGTTTCTCATTTGAAAGCATATTTTTCAACTTCTTTAACAAAATCTTTTTTTTTTTTTTTTTTTGTCTTTTCCCTCTTGAATATTTCTTTCAAGCAGTTTGGTGGAAGAAAGAAAGGTTGCAGAGTGGAATTTTAAGTTCCTCATCTTCTTCTTAATGTGGGTGAAGTGTGGCTGGCATGGATCTAGAACTTTCTTTCACTGTGAGAGTAGCTATTGAGTAAAGAGAAGGGCTGAGACTTTTCTCCATTTTAACAGCAACTGTTGCCAACTGGGAATCAGCTGACGAACCTCCTGAGCCCCTTTGAAGGGACCCCTCCCCAGGGCCAGGAGCATAATGAGAGCTTGGGGTTAGAAGTCAGATGGATTGGGTTCAAATCCAGGCTTTGACATGGACTAGCTGCATGACTTAGAACAAGTCGAGTTACCTCTCCAAGCTTTGGTTTCCTTACGGGGAAAAGGAAGATGATAATAATAATTGCTTCCATGGGTTGCTGTCAGAGCTAATGAGATAATAATAAGCATAAAGTTCTTACACAGTGCCTGGCATATATTAAGGGCTCAATAATTGCTAACTGCTGCTGTGACTTCTGTTGTTACGGATCTTTGCTCCATCTTGGCTTTGCTTTCTCCTTGGCACCAGGTAGTGCTCCCTCTGCGCTCACATGCCTCACAACAGGCTTCCCATGGCACCTGGGGATGGGGTCTCCAGGGCTGGGGGCCTGCAGTCCTTGCAATCAGACATTCATGCATTGCCCTTTCCAGCACACAGTACTTACTCACATCACAGGTTATGGTCCTTTCATTCAGAGATCCGGATTTCAGAAGCACTTAAAAGTTGTGGCTGCAAGTAACTGGCAGTGCTCAGGGACAGAAGTCACACATCATGTTACCCTGAGTCCTGCCTCCTCCCCAAACCAGGCTATATGAAGACAGAGTTGCTCAGACCCGGAGAAAGATCAGGAAGGGTTCACTGACATGCCCTTTCATCTTAGCGTCTTGATCAGTGCCAGGATGGCGCTAAGTTTTTTATTTGATCTGCTTATGCCCGGTGCTAAGCAAATGAGTTTCCGATACAACAGCCCTACACACCATCTTCTCCAGAAAGAGCTCAGAGAGAACACCATCTCCTTTATCAGCCTCCCCTTTGTAACCGCCCCTGGTCTGCTTTTGCTGCCTCTGTCTCTGATGCTTGCCTCAGTGACAGTGGACTCTTCCCTGGATTGTTTAGCCACTTACTTTGTGACCAAATGGCCATTCTACTTAGCAGTGCCATTGAGGGGAAAGGACTCCCACTTCTGCATCTGCAACGTCACGTAGAAGAGTGAAAAGCGCTGATTTGTATGAACAAATGACCAGCTCGAGGGAGTGTGCACAAACCACCGACGGGACAAACTTATCACTCTTGGTCATTTAACTGTCTCTGATGGGATTTTGTCCACCCGGCTTGCATATGACCCAGCATCCAGGGGCCAAATAACATGCCAGTCACTTCAGTGCTGTAAAAGTAAAGATCACCATGGCTACCGTCCCTCAGCACCTTCCGTGCACCAGGCCTGGCTGGCACCTGAGAGATCTCACCTCTTCCAGTGCTTTCCAACATCTCTGGGAGGCAGGCATAAGTGGGACCAGCTGCTCAATCGGCAGGGCCTAGTGCAACATGAAAATGTGAGGGCCCTTGTTCCAAAAATGTCAAGGATTTCAGGACAACAAGAGCAGAGCATTAAACCAAGCCTGGGGCCCATCTGAGCGCAGTTACACAGGTCATGTGCCCATGCAGCCAGCCCTGGGTATAAATATAGCCATTTTATAGGTGGAAATAATGAGGCTTGGACTGGTTAGGAACTTGCCCTAAGTTTCTGTGTAACAGCTGAATTCTAACATTCTGCAGTTGGAGCACAAAGGAATTTTCGAGCTTTTTCCCTTGACCTGGCTCTATGTAGGATTCGTGCCTGTAGCTTCCTTCAGCTCTGTGAGCAGCAGAGAATGGCTCTGCAAGATGTTGTCTCAGCAGTGTCTTATCCGGCGAGCGCAGCTTTCAGGGTGGGAGGCTGACCGAGAGATAAGATCACCCAGATTTCTTTTAGCTGAAGTTGACAAATCATTGAACCCCGCCACGTTCCCAGGCTTCACATGTTTTCTCATAAGATACCATGTGCCTGGTCAGCTTTTTGTATTTTAATCAGAAAGCTTCAGATATTCCTTCATTTTTATCACAGATAGCAAGTGGACTCCCAAGCAGTGACTCATGTAGGGTTTTACATATGAACTGTTTTTCTTCTTCCCTCATGTTTGTGTCTAGCAAGAGTCTTCCATCATATTTCTCAAAATCCACACTCTATGTTACCCTTTGCTATCATGGACAGGGAGTGACATCTCCCCTCTTACAACTACTGAGAGAAAAATCTAGTTTTCTAGTTTCAAAATATTTTTATCGTGATTCATTTGTACCTCCTAATTTTCCAGTGATGAAAATTCAATGGTAAATATCCAGGGAAAAGTGAAGAAATGTGTATAGGCAGCTGTAGGAGAGAATTCAAGGTCCCTGCCAGGGCCTCTGTGATACCCTGCACTTGAACAAGAAGACTCAACTTGAGCACTGGAATCCCTGTCACGTGGCTTTGGACAGGTTTCTTCAGTCTCTTTGAGCCTCAGTATTTTTCATCAACAACTTTGGACCTTGTGGGAGAGTGACAAGAACCAACTAAAACAGGGTATGTGAAAATGCTGTGCAAATTGGAAATCTTTGCAAACAGGAGGGAAGATCAACTCTTGGATAAGAGTTCCAAAATTTTGAGATATTTCTTTTTCTTTTCTCCTTTCTTTTAGTCCCTAATGACCCCAAGAGCTGGTTACTGCACAGCAGTCACCTCCACAGCACAGCCTGGGGCTGGCCCTATGGGCCTGGCCTCTGCTAGCATCTCCTGACAGCTTTTCAAACGCCCTTCTGCTGGGGCTGCACCCCAGGAGATGCTTGTTCAGGTGTTGTGATGATGAAGCCCAGGCAACATGAGTCCACTGTGCAGGCATGGTCAAGAAATGCTAAGTGGAAGGTCCCCGAATCCATCTACATGCTTCCCACTATGAAGCTCCCTGTATTCAGGCCACTTTAACGCTAAATGTCAGGTTTCTCTGTAGCAAAATAGAACTGAAAGAATTATTCATACACCTGCAAGGGAGAGTTAAATGGAATAATGCATGCTTTTAGCAAACATTCTTGTGGTTTATGCCAAGGGATCTTCCCTTGTTCTTTGTGTATCTAATTATACTTGAGGAAGGAAAGACCAATTGGGGACCCCTGGCCTTGGCTTGCAGAGAAACAAACTGCTTGCTAATAATTTGTTTTTGCTTTGGGAGCTACTGATAGCTCCCATCTCTCCTGGATGTGTCTTTCTGTTTTGTTTTATTTTGTTTGTTTTGTGTGCTTGGTGCAATGTGCCTCAGCTTCCACCCCTGCCAAGACTGTTCACAGGTCCCCTGTGGGACGTGGGGACTGCCCTCCTCACCTTGCCTCACACATGGTTATTAACGAAGTTGACGTGTAGAGTTCTCTGTGGAAGCTCCTTGTGCTGTTTAAATTGCCTTTCTAGAAAGATGACACATCAGGTAGAATTCAAGGATTGGACCATTTCTTTCCCTGTCTCTATAGGATGGGACTGCCCAAGCTCGGCAAGAGCCGATGACTAGGAGCTTTCCTTGTCCTTGTTCGTTACATTACAATCCAGCAAATGCCCTGGCCTTGGAGTCTACAGAGTGTTAAAAGAGAAGTCTGTTATGTTTGAATGTCTGCTCTCCTTTAATGCCGACTGCCCTACTGATGTCTAGTACTCAGCAACTCATGTAATGAATGTAATGGTTTCTTGGCTTCCTGTTGACCTGACCATGTCCACAGAAGTATGCTTTGTCAAAGGTGGCGTTGAAGGGAACAAGAAGACAGATTGGCCTGGACAACTGTGTTTCTGGGCCAAACTTTCTGCAGTGCAGAGACAAGGGAATTTCAATGGACCACTCTTAAAAAATCCTAAAGCTGCTGCTCGAGGATCCCCGATTACAACACAAACAATAGCGCCCCCGTCTTCATCGTAATTACAGCAGGTCTGACTTATTGAATACTAACCACAGGCAAGCCATTATTTCAGACATTTACATGCATTGCCTTAATTAATCCCCATAACAACTCCATGAACTACTATCATTATATCCACTTGACAAAATAGGAACTGGAAGTGGAGGCTCTGAGCATTTTAGTAACTTGCCAAGTTCACGCACAGCAGTGGGAGGGAGATGGAGCATGAACTCATGTCTCTGGGATTCCAGATTCTAAACCACGGTCTGTTAATCACCACTCCTCTCTCCCATAGTTCGAGAAGACTAAATATTTGCTGTGGAGATATTTATTCGTATTCAGGCTTATTTTGCTTCAGAAGATAGTGAAAAAAAAGTTCCTCAATCAATCTTGGAGTCCAGTGTAGCAGTTAGTAGCTGGTTCTCCTAGAAATAATAGGAAATTACAAAATAACAAGGGGTTAAAGAATATCGAAGTCTTTTCTTCTCTTTTGTGAAGATAGGCTGAAAATACTAATTTGGGGGCTTAGTGTTGTCATCATGGGTGTATGGTTATACCTTTGTTCCTCTACTTTCCTCTCGGGTGGGTTTTTAAATTTAGGGTTACTTCAAGGTCCATGATAGCTGCTGAGATCCAGTCATCATATCTGTAATATAGGTTGGCAGAAGGAGGATTCAGGGAGGTCCAAAAGGCCAAGTAAAATTCTTCATTAGAATTTATTTTAATAAATGTATTTTTATTTATTAATTAAAGTTGTATTTATTAAAATGTTTACTCCCATACAACAATTTTGCTTAATCACATGGCCTCATCTAGCTACATAGGAACCTGGAAATGTGCATATTGAAAAGTCAGGGTTCAGCTTGGCAGATAAAGAGAATGGACACTGGGAAACTGTGATAGCCTGTGCCTCGCCAGCATACCCTAGTTTGCTTCAGACCATACAAGTCCTTTAAATATTGTATCTGGCTTCCTGTGATGTCCACTCTGGAAATCTTCCAGAGATGAGTCCGTCTCCTACTTTGCCCCACACCGCACATGTGCAGCATAGTCCTGAACACACATGGTTGTTACCACCACCTAACTCATCTGTCCTTGATGCCTGACACCAGGCAATGAAAGCAGGCACACTCAGTAACACCTATTGGGTTTGACTTATAATAATACAGCTAGTGCTCGACTTACGACCACGATTAGTTCCAACAGACCGGTTTTAACATGATTTGGTCGTAAGTTGAGTAGGCTATAGACAAAGACAATTTCCTCTTGGTAGACATCTTGGGAGGGGTTTGCTAAAAAATATCCAAGACACAAAACACAAATTGCTGTACAGTTGAAATGGTGCACGCGGAGATGGTAGTGCTGCTGGAAGCTGGTCCGCACTGTCGTACGCCCAGCTGCGCTGCCAGACGCGGAGCTGTTGTGGCCAGTGATTGTGGTCGTAAAGTCAAATGGTCGTAAGTTGCATAGGTCATAAGTCGATCAATACCTGTAATGGCAACACTCCTAGGTACTGAGGTACTGGAGCTCAGCGCAGGCATTATTACAGTGCGGTTGCTGTAAAATGTAGACATGGATTCATGAACTTGGCAGAATCCAAGGAAGCTCCCTGAGCATCCAAGTTTATACACTCAATTGGCTTTTGCATTAACTCATTTCCCAAGCAGAATTCAGCTGTTTCCTTCTAGTTCCGGGGTCCCCAAACTTTTTACACAGGGGCCATTCCACTGTCCCTCAGACCATTGGAGGGCCACCACATACAGTACTCCATAACTGACCACCAAAGAAAGAGGTTCCCCTTCCGGAAGTGCAGCGGGCCGGATAAATGGCCTCAGGGGGCCGCAATTTGGCCAGCGGGCCGTAGTTTGGGGACCTCTGTTCTAGTTCCTACTCAAACAAAGAAACACAAGAAATGTAATCTTTTCTATGTGGGATTAATCATGATTTTATTTTCTCCTTTGGTTTAACAAGTAAAGCTAATTTTCAGAGAAGAGTCAGGTGAATGGGCAGATTAGCTGCTGGCGTGGTGTACCTCCAGAGCATCCGTGCGTGTTACCCTGTGACCTAGAATCAGAGCAGACGTGGCTGGGAGAGCACTACTCTGCTCAGAGAGGGGACACGGGATTCTGATTCCGGAAGCTTCTTGGGCTCTCTGGGGCCATGTAATTTCAGCGGGCCCTCTCTTTGTGGCTCTGGGGCATTCCCATTTGTTTATCAAATCACTGTTGTCCCCCAAGGTAATTAGAAATTCTGTTTATCCTTGAGGTCTGCAGATGGGACCTGTCTACCTGGCGAGTAAAGCAAGCGCCCAGCCGTCTAGGGCTGCCGTAACAAAACATAATGTGGCTTCTTTATCCTCTCACAGTTCTGGAGGCTGGAAGTCCAATGTCAAGGTGTCAACAGGTCTGGTTTCTCCTGAGTCCTCTGTCCTTGACTTGCAGATGGCCTTTGTGTCCAAATTTTCTCTTATAATGACTCCAGTCAAATAGGGTTAGAACCCACAGTAAGGGCCTCATTTTAATGTAACCACATATTTAAAGACCCTATTGCTGAGTGCAGGTACATTCTCAGGTGCTGGGGGTTAAAACTTCGACATATGAATTCCAAGGGACACGATTCAGCCAATAACACACTCCTGGATATGTCCAGACTGGGACTTGGCTCTGGAGGATGTGCCAGGCTGTGGAAGTCCTGGCTCCTGCCTGCGAGGAGCTCACACTCACACTGCGAGGGGAAGCACAAACACCCGAGAAATAATAAGCAAGTCGGTACATCACATTCTAACATTCATGGTTGTCAGCACCAGCTGCATATTAAATTTAGACAAGTTTTTAAAAAAATAACTGATACTAGGTCCCTATCCCTGACCAATGAAATCGTAGGGGGAAGACATGATAGACATGATGCCTGGGCACCAGCATATATATATATATATACACACATACACACACACACACACACACACACACACACACACACACACACACACAGCATATATATATTCTGATGTTCCTCAGGTGATTCTAAAGGGCAGGCAGGGTTAAGAATAGCTGTTGTAAACCAATACTAGCCTGTATGCTCACATGTGGCCTTAGTATCAGAGAGTAAGTGTACATCCCGTTTTCTAGCTTCGTCTGCTAATACCTATCCCCATGAGACCCTTAAGGGAGAAGCTTAACATGCTTGAGAAGTAGTTTCAATGCACAGCTTTGAAGAACTAGAGAACTACATCCAAATGCCAGCCCCTCCCCTTAGCAGTGCTGTAATCACCTTGACGCAGGGGCCTCCTCTTCTGAGCCTTGGAGTCCTCCCCCACAAAATGCAGTCATGCCTCTGAAATCACAGAGAATGCCTACATTGCTGGCAGGAAGTAATTAATTATTTGCTACTGTTACCGCTTTTATGACTTAGGTGAGATGCTGGTGTGAGCAGTATCTGCAACTTTTTTATTGTTGTTTCATATTATCAGCACCTGTCAATGAAAAGCATTTAGATGCTGACAGACCCTTGTTCGATCCATAGAACAAGTGAGGCTTTTCTCAGGGCTCGCTTGCACGGTTCTGCACTGGGTCTTGAGCAACCCGATATCCTGTGTGCTGGGCTCCTGGCCCGTTCAACCACGTGACTCTTATTCTCTGCCAGTGGTGGGTGTCCAGGCTAGACTGGTCCTGGTGATTGGCAGTTCCCGGGCAGCGGGCCGGGGCTGTGTAAGTGCACCACCTCTGCTGTTAGATGTGCTTTGTGGGGCTCCAGGAAGAGGTGGCAGGACGTGGTTACCGATGCCAAAGAAGAGAAGGCACAGCCCCTTTGGATTTTCAGTTAGCACTCAGATCAAAAGATGGGGCTTCGCACTTTCCTGGCTCTCTGAGAGGTAGTCACCAACAGGGCTTCCATGGCCACAGTCCCTCTCTTAGGAGTGTCCTGTGTCCTAGCTCTGTGCCCTATCACTGGCGAGTTGAAAGCAGCCCCAGAAAACACTTTTTACAGCTCGACAAAGAATACGTATTTATTTTTAAATGCTACCCTAGTGAGTCACTTTGCTCCTCATAATTTTGGATTCAGAATGGCTTAAATATGTCCCACGGCAGGTCTCTATTTCAAATCCCTCCCTGTCTGGCTTTTAGGGCTATATTTTCAAACATCAAGCTGTTTCAAGATTGGTTCTTAGATAACCATTTACCCAAAGTGAGCTAATTCACTGAGTCATTACAGGTAACATACCTGGCTTCGTGGGCACATAGTAGGCATTTAATAAATGCTAGTCCCACAGGTAGTTACTAATAAGCCTAAAAAGTAGCTGAACTCAAGTCTTTGAAATTCAACCTTCTAATTCTTAGAAGAAATGTTTTTCTTGGTCATGGTTGTTGTCTAGTTGGAAAAGAACAGCTTCAACCAAGCGGCTCTAAGCAAGTCCTAGTGTCCTGGCCTGTCATGGAAGGCGTGACCTGGTACAGGAACGCTTAGGTTGCCCAGGCTTTGTTTGTGTTGTTTTGAGTTTCTTCATCAGAGACCATATCTGCCTTCTGTCCAGGCTTGAAAGAAACCCGGCCGGGAATACAGCGATGCTAATGATAAGGTCTTGGGCTGCAGGCTGGGGTTCACGGGGCCTGGTGCTGATGTCACGGGGACACAGGCGTGTTATCTGTATGAGATTAAACTCCCCCTGCTGAGGGCAGCAAAGCAGCACCAACCTCGGGCTGGACCCAATGCTCTGGGCTTATTTTAGAGCCAAATGAAAGCAGGCAATTACCATGTTCTTTAACTATAATCAGCCGAACAGGATACAGGTAGCCACAAAATGGAGTTATTTAAAACAGTAACAAAATCACTTCAAAAAGGGTAATAATCTGGAAGTCTCTCTTTCTGTAACATCTAGTTAAAGCTGTCGTCTAGGCGTGGATTAGGCTGGGAAGGCTTGTTTTGTGACCTCCTGATGGCAGTGTATCAGGAGGGCTTCCTGGTGAAATGAAAGGCGGGAACCCCAGCCTAGAGGCTGCCCCAGAGCAATTGAGTTTGGCCCCAGCATGTAAACTCCAGCCTTTGAAAATGATCCCAGGAGAATCCAAGCTTTCTGCCCTCTGGCTGTCTGGGTGGTTGGGGCAAGGGTACTATGGCAAGGGGCTCTTACTAGGAGGCCGGCTGGTGCAGCCAGGCCCAGTGACACCACAACAGCCCCTCAGCTTGGGTGGGAAATTGAGTCTGGACACTGGTTATGAGAACTTATCCTGGGCAGCACTTCCTGTGGCATTCCAAACAGACTCGGATGGGACACAGGGCTGCATTCTAAACATTTTCTACACTCTTTCCGACCTACTGAGTAGAGTAAGGTCAGCACAGCTTGGCCCCCATTGAACTCTGGTCCTGACGCTGGTTAGGTATATGAACTGAGCACAGGGTTCAGGCTGGCTGAGATTCAGTTTGCCTCTCTGCCCAATGAGGTTGATACAAATCTACCTTGCAGAGACATGTTTAGAAGACTACCTTGCTCATACTTGCTAAAAAGAGTTTGATTAAGTATTAGCTGTTGCTACCATGGTCCTCAGCTAAGAAACCCATGCCCAGAAGTTCCTGCAAAGTCTCTTGATAACTCCAGCACAGCTTCTGAAGGTGCCTTGTACGACTGGAACGTGTGAATTTTACACTGTGTCATATGTGCCAATGAGCTGAGAAAATTAGGAGGGAGGCTGGTCCATCCTCCAACCAGCTGGATAAAACCTGAGTCAATTCCCATTGCATTAAACACCAACCCCATTAATTAATGATGGCAATGAAAACCATACTAATAAATTACCGTAGCAGCTGCCACCCTACCTGCTGCTGCAGGAGCCTGTGTCATGCTCTATGCTAAACGGAAAATGCATGTGACCGTAGCTCGTCATCATGTTGCCACTGTTCTCAGCATTTCACAGGTGAGGAAACTGAAGCACCAAAAGTTAAAAAAACAAACAAACCCAGAACATTGTAATAAATAGATGATTTAGGATTTGAGTTCTGGTGTTACTGACTGCAAAGCTGGTATTTTAACAATTAGATCATGCTGTGCTGCTGTCACTTGGGCCTTTGGGAACAGTATAGTTTTAAGAGCCCAACTGCTAACAAAGAAATAAAAAAGGCCTTCTGTCATAAGGATCATAACAGGCCTCAGACACTACATAGTATATTTCAGTATACTTTCACCTGCCTGACTGTTTACATCTCACAATATCTCTGTGAGTCATTTTATAAGTGAGACAATGGAGCCTCAAGAGAGGGTAAGCAACCTGCTCAAGATGTCACCCTGGACAAATGGCAGAAGCAACCTTTAAGCCAAGGCCCTCCCGTAGCCACGTCTGTAAGAGCCCAGGCACCTGCCTATCCGCTCAGCCTGTGCTGCCTCTCACACCCAGCTCTGTTCCTAGTTTCTGCCCTAGAGACAGAGTTGGGCAGTAGGAAAAGGATGAAGCCCAAAATAATTCTTGCCAAATTCTAGAAAAGCCTTCCAGGACTCCCTGTAGAAACCCCCCAAATGAGTTTGCCATTGTGGTGTGGCGGGACCAGTTCGAGTTGTCCACTGTAGTCTGCAGTTGACTCTGTGGCTGGGTTACTACAGGGGTTGTCAGTGATTTCTGAGGGATGCTTGCCCGGGGACTTCTCAGGCCAGAGACTGGGCTGGTTGTTCATAGCTAGCTTAGGTACGCTCCACATTAAGCACTGTATTATTCTAAAAAGGAGTTCCTGTGAGGCAAACTGCTCCTGGTCATGTGGAAATTCTGTAGTACTACAGTGTTAACATGTCATCTGGCAGCTTCTGTGTAACTCAGGCTGGACTTTAAGTGCCTCTTCTTTGTGCCCAGAAGAGTGGGACGGGGCCCAGGGGAAGGATGGTATGCATATCTTCTTTGGGAAAATGGGCTTGCTCCATCTAAAAGCAGTGAATTTACTACCAGAAACTGCCATTATCCTTTGTAAAGCTGATAGGAAAAGAAAATATCTGGAGCAATTTTAAAATAGATCTTCTGAGTATAGGCCATAATGAGAACAAAAGTTATGCTTTTATCACTAATGGAGAAAATAAATGCCCATTCTCTTGTTTCCTAAACAGCACTGTTTTCAAAAGTGAGAATACACTGACTATCATGGTGGTAGTAGTGAGGTGGGAATTACAATCAGTGAGCTGGCTGTTTTCCAACAAATTGTCAAAACGCTGGGTTTGCCTGACCTGTGGTGGCGCAGTGGATAAAGCGTCGACCTGGGAACACTGAGGTCGCCAGTTCAAAACCCTGCACTGGTTCGGTCAAGGCACATATGGGAGTTGATGCTTCCAGCTCCTCCCCCCTTTCTCTCTCTCTCTCTCTCTCTCTCTCTCTCTCTCTCTCTCTCTCTCTCTCACTCTGTGTCTTCTCTCTAAAAATGAATAATAATAATAAAAAAATCCGCTGGGTTTATGTTGGTCCAGGTATATCTTTTAGTGCCTGAGAAAGACAGAGGATCCTGCTATTCCTTACTCCAAACTGGCCCTTCCTAGCTTTCATCCACCTGGAGACATAGCCAATTCGGATTCCTTCCAAGGCTCAGAATCCAGTTCAGAACAGCATATTCCCTCTGAGGAATCCTGGTCCATGCCGATCATCCTTGACAAACCAACATGACTGTTGCATCAGTTTGTGTGTGTGTGGGGGGGGGAGGGGTTCTTCTATTTTCTCACCACCCCAATATCTTTATTCCCTTTATGCTTCAATTTCCAAGTATTATAGACCAAAATGAGCTTATCCACCCAGCGCTAACATAGCCAAACACTAAACACTGAGAATTGCAGTGGAGAAAGAAAGGTTGGCTATTTTATTATAAATGGCAACATCCAAGAGAATGGGAAGCTAATGCTCAAAAGCCTGAACTCTCTGATCCGGGGTTCAGAGTGGGTTTAAGGGTATAGGGGGAACAGGTCTGCAGAGGTGTTGGGAGTGCAAGTTGTAATTGGAGGACCGTGGAGCTTGGCCATTTATGGCAAGGTAGGGGATCTTCCTGGACAATAAACCCACTGCTTCTGAAAGGGTTTCAGTGTTCAAGTTCTGGTTATATCCTGGTCCTTTGGTTCCTTGGGGGTTTGGGGACAGACTTTGATTGTGGGTGCAGCTGGAGGTCAAAGTTCTCTCCTCTGCTCATGCCTCTGAGGTTTGACTTGCAGTTTGGGTCTGTGGTCGCTGAAAGGCAACTTCTTTACACAGGGTAGCGCCATTTTGAGCTAGTTCTGCACTTACACAAGGGCATCATTACTGTGTCTTCAGTCCTAGAGTTTGCTGTGTTCCTGGTTTGAGGGCTGAAAAAATATAACTTTTTGCCTGTTGCAAGTGAAAATGGGGTCCTTTCACAGGGTTATGGGAAAAGCATTTCTCAGATTCATGCATGGTTAAACTTAAGGTACTGTGCCAAGATTTATTGTTATGGCACACAGGGTACAGCTGTCTTTGAAGAGGTTGCCACACCATACCATTCACAACCAGATGGTTTAGGTCTGTCTAGAGGTGAAAGAAGTCCATCTTGTGGGGTCGAAGACCAGTCTGTACCCACCAGGCTCAGAAGGACCAGGACCCAGAGATGCATCTCCTCATCTGATGTGCTCAGGCCACTTAGGGTGCTGCACTTAGGGTCTACAGGGCTGCCCGACCCCAGAAAGCTGCCAGAACCATATGGCTGCTGTGGAGAGAGAACATGCCAACATCAGTGCCAGTACATGATACCAAGGGAGCGAGCCAATGAGAGCTTTGTTAGGCTCTGATTATATCATCTCAGCTTGGGAAGGATCCCTTTCAAACTAATCAATTAACTTCCCAATCTTTTGCAGGCTTGCCTTGGTCCTTCCCCCAACCAATCTATTTTCTAGATCTTCTGGGGTTCTCTGTCCTTTATCCAATCCGATTGTTTTCCCAGGCTCAGCTCTGCCCTTTATGGTCGCCATTTTAGTTTTTATTTTGCATGTGCTTACATTCTCCTTTACTCATCTTGGCTTTTACTGGGCATGTCTAAAAGTTCTGATGTGTCATCTGCTTTCAAGTGAACATGTGCCCAGCAGGGGAATGTCTCCCTCCTTCTCCCCTCACCCCACAATTGGGTACCTATGGAAGGTCTGACTTTTTCCCAGGGAGATCCTTCCTCCCTACATGGGAGAGGGGAGGAAGGTTGATCCCTTTGGTGGGCAATGCTGGCATTCCCTGAAGAGACTGTGAATGCTGCAACTTACTTGTGAAGCAGACCTAGTATTTGATCCAGCTTCCTAGTCAATTGGGCTTCTTAACATGCGATTCCTTTTGCTCCCCTCCTTTATTAATATCTAGCTATCGACACGAGTCCCACCTTCTAAATTCTTCTAGCTGGGCTAATAATCAGATTAACAGAGACAGATTAACAGGAGAAAATGTCCAAAGTTTACTATACAAATGTATATTCGGGGATCCATAAGAATGTGACCCAAAATGCATTGAACAATTGAGGTTTATATTCCATTCCGGACAAAGGAGAAGTAGACAGGGGCCTGGGAATTCAAAGGGGAGGTAGGTAATTCACAGGAAGAAGAGAAAGAGAGACCACAAGGCAAGCAAATTCCTGCTGGGCACCCCAGAAATAATGGGGCAGAGGGTGTTTCCTAAAGATCAGGTTTCTGCATGGATCCTTCCTATCTACCATACTTCATGCATATAGGCTGAGGTGAGCATGCAAAGGTGATCTTGCTAAGATTTCCTTCCTGAAGCAGACCTTTCCATCTGAAGTCCCTCAGGCAGGAAAGGGGGAGAGTCAAAGGCTCTTTCTGGGCCCTGGCCGGTTGGCTCAGCAGTAGAGCATTGAGCTGGCATGTGGAAGTCCCGGGTTCAATTCCTGGTCAGGGCACACAGGAGATGTGCCCATCTGTTTCTTCACCCTTCCCCATCTCCTTTCTCTCTATCTCTCTCTTCCCCTCCTGCAGCCAAGGCTCCATTGGAGCAAAGGTGACCTGGGTGCTGAGGATGGCTTCATGGCCCCCACCTCAGGCCCTAGAATGGCTCCAGCCTCAACAGAGCAATGCCCCAGATGGGCAGAGCATCACCCCCTGATGGGCATGCCGGGTGGATCCCGGTCAGATGCATGCGAGTCTGTCTGACTGCCTCCCTGCTTCTAACTTCGGGGGGGGGGGGAGGGGAAGCTCTTTCTGCATCTTTGGTTCCTTAATCAACAGCTTAAAATCAATATCCCAAAAGACACTTTTTGGGGTGGTAAAACTTTGGTTCCCTTCACAGGCTTGTCATCCTTATTTTATGTGTGCAGTTAACTGTTCAACCCTGCTACGCTTGATGGCCGTGTTCATGCTGCACCGTTTGGTTCCTATATGTCACTGTTTAGTGAAGCTTCTTTCCATTCTTTCCTACAGAATTACCCTTTATGACTATCAAGCCATGTGTAGGGCCAACAAAGAGAGCAGCGATGGCGCCCATGGTCTACTGGATGTAAGTACAGTGTCATCACCCAGAAAACTGCCACGCGTCTCTGCCGCTGTGTGAGCCTATCTTTTCCTTTGGGTAATCAAGTTACCTTTTTCCAAAACCATGAAAGTTTCAAAGTATTTGCTGATTTTACTGGTTGAGCAGAGTCACTTCTGTTTAAATCCAAACTTAGTGATTATATGAATGACAAACAGATCAAAGTCTTGGATGGATTAATACAGCATCCCCCTTTTGATGGATAGAAGAGGGGACAAGGTTTGAGGATTCTTTTTTGCTTCTAAAAGAGACTTTGCTTGGGTTCAACAGAAATTTTCCTCTGTGTCTGTCATAGAACTGCTTGCCTCTGGACAAAGTCAAGTTTGATGGCAGATTTTCACCCCGATCACACTGCTACTGTTTCAACCTTATTTCTCTAGAGCTATATCCATGACTAGAGCTGTTTCCATGACTAACATCACAGTTGAGGATCAATCAACATAACTATTGTAACATTATAAAATGGCATCCTGACTGCCAGAAATTAACTGCTATAACTTACTTCCAGTTATAAAATATAATTTATAATGTGCGAACAATGTAACTTTGGCCACCAATAACTTGAAAACACACATACAAAAAAAAAATTCAGATTTAGGTACTTCAATATATGTATCTATAGTCTATATATATATATATCTGTCATCCAGCATAGGTATATGAATATACCCTTATATGTTATTATTTTGTAAATTCCAGAAATTAACTTAAAATTTGGTTTGAAACAAGTCATTTTGGTTTTAAAATATAAATATACAGCTTCTCATTTGTAGATGCACAATCTTGAAAGGGGGTTATTTAAAAACCAAATATTTAACATGGTTCTTAAACACTGAGGGCACAAGAAATGACTTGGAGCTAGAAAACTTTTGAGTGGTCACTAAGATCTAAGAATTGGACATTTTGAAAAACACTGCTTTTTAGTGAGAATCCACCTTTCCAAATTCAACTTCCCTAACCTTAGCAAGACTGTTCCCAGATTTAAAAGGTCCCCAAGGTATGTATTCATTATTAGGTGTAAAAGCTCAATGGCTTTACTCTTCTGAAGGATACTGTGCATTTAACATTTTCAATGCCGTATTTACATAATCCATTTGTTTCCCCAGAGGTTGAGCCAGGGTCTGGCAGGAGATATGTGAGTGCTCCTTCCCCTGGTCTCAGGATGACTGCCCCTGTGCCTGCCTTTCCCCCCCTCCAAAACCCCTTTAATCCCTTTATTCCATCTCTCCTCCCTAATTCATACCACTGAAATATCACTCCTCATCCCAGCAGGTACAAAGACACAGAACTGTCCCATGGTCTGAGGACCTGGGTCATTATGAAAGAAAGATGATTATTTTTCAAGCCCTAAGAATTATAATGGCCAAATCACGGGCTGCAAGGTTGCATTTGGCTTTAAGAGATATTTAGCAGGTTATCCTTATCTGACCCTTTTCCCAAGGGCTCTGTGAATCAGGAAATGATGGTGAGACACTCAGTCGAGTCAGAACAAGAAATCCAGTCTAAAATCCCAGTGGACTGGGAGTAGCCCCAGTAGATGTTTGTTGTTTTGTTTCTTTACTTGTTAGCTTGAAACAGGGAGGTTTCAAGAATGGCTTGGAGTATATACATTGGTTCTTATTTTATTTAAAACTGGATAATCCCACCTCCCCCTTCCTAGATCTAGTCTTTATCATCAAAATGCTCAGAAGGCAGGATTAAGCAGCCCTCACTTAAGAAACCGGGATTTGGAATTTCAATTCTCTGATATCTAAATGCAACCACAAAGGATTCTGAGACTTTTCCTGGACCTGCCATCTGGAGCCCAGGCTTTGCCAATGTCTCTCTGCCTGTCTTTCAAATCTGCTCACCACTCACATATCTGACATACCTGGGTACAAAGCACTAACTGAGGGGGAGACTTGTTATTTTCCAGAATTCAGGAAATTGAATTATCCACATAGGAAATATCACAGAGTAAACAATTCAACTGCTTTTTTAAATTAAAATATTCTGAAATAAAGATTAGGCTGTCAGTGCCTTCTTTTATAGAGTGAAGGGGATTTTCTGCAAGGATAAAATCACATGTTTATATGGTTATCATTTTTTCAAGTCCAAAGATGTGTGAGAAAAGACAGTTTAAATCCTGCATAATTCATGGGCAACATTAAAATCAAGTATATGCAATTTTTGCTTATTTCAATGAATGGCATACATGGAATCACCTTCCAGAGAAGCAGCTCTGTGAATTACCATTTGAAATTAGGTATATGATTCTAGCCCCTCCGCATTAGGCTGCGAAATATTAAGCCCCCAGAGGGTAAAGGTTTAAGCATCCTTTGCTGAACTTCCTTTTTCTTTCCAGCGATAACCTCTGTATTAGATCATGTTTATTTTACTTGTAAATCACATCTCACTTCAGGGGAGTTCAAAGTTTTAAAATGTTAGTTTTGGGATACCGTATCCAACCATTTTCTTCCTTTAGCTAGAGCTTCGCTGGTTTTTAACATATCAATCTCTCTTAAAGAATAACATTGTCTTATGTAAAGTTAAACTACAAATTTTGTGTGTGATACACTTTTTTTCATGACCCAAATTCTTCTCCTCAGCCATATAATGCTTTCCTCGCTGCAGTAAAATGGATAATGACAGAACTTGTCTTGTGAGTACAATCGCTTTATTTAAAACGTTTGATTGTTTTTCTTGTGTATTATTAAGTAAATTGGTTGACTCCACTTCATGTTTTCAATAACCATTAGATTCATAATACTCTGAGATAACCTCATTGAAAACCTCAAAATATGGAACATTGAGACCAAAAAAAATTTATCTTTTATTAAGTTATTCATGGTCACTGCTTATGCCCTTATGTCATCATTTAGCAGACTAACAGCTTGCAATACACAAACCAAATTTATTTATTGTGGTTACTGTTGAATTTAACATAGATGTCTGGCTGTTTTTAACACAGCCTGGGTGGGCTGTGGTCGGAAGAACAAATTGCCATGACTGTCCACTGTACTACTTGGGGTGTCTTGTCATGGAAAGGCTTGGGGCCCGTGCAGTCATGGGTCAGGGGCTGGGCTTTTCTCAGGTGTGACTTAATTGTTCACCCTGTCCAGTCTCAATTCTGTTTGGAGGGTGCAATGCATCTGTGACTTAGGTCATACTTGAAATGTCACAGAGCTGAAAGACTTGACTTCCAGATGAGATTTTGGACACATTGCAGAAACACGGCCTTACACAAAAGGAGGAACTCCGTGGATGAGCATGGGAAGCAGATCCTTAAAGCTGCACCAAACTCTCCCATTCTGATTTTCCTGATTAAGTTCCCAGTTCTGTGGGTTTAAGGCAGCGTTCTGGTCATTCAAGGAACAGACGTTGTGGTATCTATTACTTTAACATGAACTCTACTAATTTAACAAAGTTATAAAGTCAAGTAGGGAGTGGGTTCTGCATGTACATAAGACACAGAAATATAGTAAAAGATAAATAATAGTGGGTATAAGGCCAGTGGCCACCACCATGATGGCCATTCAGGTTCTCATTGAATTCGGACAGACGGTAAAGAAACATTGGAGCCAAAAAATGGTGGGTCATTCCTTTATTAAAGTCTCACACCAGCTGACGAGCAAACAGGTAGGGAAAACACTTCCCTTTCATTCAGTAACTCCCAAAGCCCTGACGCATTCTCTGGTTCCACAACCAGGAGAATCTACTCCTGTTCCTAGAATCAAAGGCCCCCACAAGTCTCAGTGGAGCTCGCAAAGCCCCATCTACACACTTTCTCTCTCTCTTTCTGTAAAACTAGCTTCCTCTTCAGCACTCTGTATTCTCTCTGCAAAACTGGCTGGGCCCACAAAGATTCCTCTTTCCGTAAACATTAACAAAACAATGGCCCCTCCCAAGCAGGAATGAAATCCACAATTGGCAATCAATTGCCCTGCTCTGAGGGCAAGCATACACCTGGCTGCTCAGTGCCATTTTTTAGCAATAAAAGTGAGCAAACTAAAAAAATACAAATTTTACAAACTTGTTTGCCCAATAGTGGGGTTTTGATGGAAAGTGAGTTGCTTGAAATAGTAGCCATATGCCTGAAAAAGAAATGACTGAATTTTGGTCTGTCTCCATAATTTGGAGGAGGATTTATATTACTTTGCATTCTTTATAAGCATTTGAGAAATTCTGATTTTTTGAATTCATACTGTGGTCTAATTTCATAAAGAGATGTTTGTCCCGTTTGCCCCTACACACACACACACACACACACACACACACACACACACACGTCACACACACACACATCGTGCAAACACACACACGTCACACATGGCTGAACAAATTTGCATTGCAGTATAAATTTTGAAATCATCCTTTATTACTACAGATCATAGTTTAGAAGAACATATTCTATTTGTATTTCTGAACCAAGGCTGGGGAAGTCCTTTAGAAGTGGACTTTTTACTATGGACTCAAGCTATACCTAGAAACTGTTTCTGCCCATAAAGCAGAATATTTCTTAGCAGAGTCCTGAGCCTAGGTAAACCTTATTTCAGGGTTTGGTTAGCATTGGTGATAAAATAGCCTTTCAAAAATAAGATAAAGTCCAGTGGCAGTGCAGTGGTGACTGAATCAACAGTGTTGATATTTCTAGGTTGAGATGTTAACCTTACAAGCAAGGTGACAGTGCTGGGTAACACAATGTCACTATTCCATTCAGGGTGTAGATGACCAAGTAACTGGGCTTTCCCATCACCTTTTAGGTTCCTGGTGGAATTTAACCTCTGTAGTTGGTGGCACTCAGATATGACAGCTAAAGGTAAGCATCCACTGGCTTCTCTTCCCCAGCTCAGAATGACAGACCCTGTGTTCAAGGGCTGATTTTCATCAGGGCTGTGCTTGCATGAAACTACTCTGGGCAAAGTGATGATTTTTCAGCTCTGTCAGCAAAAGGCGCCCTTTATGCTAAGTGCAGCGCCATCCCGTCTGACAAAAATTCCACAGCCTTCATTCAACCCATGCTGAACGTGCACTTTGACCTGTTTCCTTAACTAAGGCTTTGAGGTCCCACATTGCACAGGTGAAGTCCTCATAAAGTTTGTGGGCAGTGCTAAAATCTAAGGGAAACAGACTCATTGCCTTTTCAGGCTGAATAAATAGATAACTTCTCTTTTGTTTTTGTTTTGTTTTTTTTACAGTTACCCTCATAAGATATAAATCTAAGCATATTAATTTTTTGCCTAAATTCAGTAACTCACTAATTTCTTGCTAGAATGTGAGATGTAGCAACATCTGCAGAGTTCTACACATTCGTACACCCGCATGGAGCAGCTTCTGATAACAGAGGACGTGGTCCTAGAGTGTTTGGGTTTGGCTCTGTCCAGGGAGGCTGAGAGTCCATGGACCGGCCCAGAGGCTCTGCTTTTATCCACGCATGTGCTGTCTTGGTAACCCTCACCTGTGGGCCTGATCCTTGCCCCTTCATCATCCCTGAATAACAGTAGGTGTCCATGATTCTACTCCTAGAAACCTGGCCTAAAGAAATAAGCTGAGACAGGAACAAGAATTCTATGATAGGATGATCCTCCCCAGGGAATCCATGATTGCAAATACTGATAACTCTTTAAATGATAAACAATAGGGATATTTTAAAATAAATTACAGCTCATCCACAGAAAAGCATAGACAACTTTTAAAAAGATTCCATTTCTGATAACATTTTACCAGTTTAAAAATGCTCATGCCGTTAAATAATATAACAAGAAACACAATATTACAGAACTGTATATACACTCCCAGAAAGCTTCCAGTGGCGGGAGGGAAAGTAGCATTAAATAGGACCAGCCATCGTTACGCCAATGGCGAGTCAATGAGCAGAGACCAAAATATGAATTAGGAAGAGAAGACTATCATGTACCCCAAATAAAAGTTTGCCTGTGGTACGAACCTGCTTTTATGTAAAATGGCATATGATTTAGAAAAGAGAGAGAAGGGACCTACTACATGGGTGCTTGATATCTTCTGTTTTTTAATTTTCTTACTTGTCTAGCTTTTCCACAATTTTACTATTGGCACACACACACACACAAATAACAGTTAAGTGAGAGTAAAAGAGACGAAAAGATCAGCGGAGGCTAAGGGAAACGGATTGCAAGTTGGATAATGGCTGCTGAACCCGGACGCTGGTGCCGGGGACAGACCCGCACTCATCCCTCTTCAGACTGAGCTCTGAGCGCTGTTCCACCTGGAGAGGAAGAGTCGGGCAGGCTTCCTCTGCCACTTGCTAGCTGGGAGGTTCTGGGTAAATCATTTGGTCTCTCAGGCTTTGGCTTCCTCATTGGCCCACAGACAACAGTGGTTCTGGGAGACAGATTAAACAGTGTGTGCAGGATGGCAGAAGGGCAGTGGGCAGTGCTCTTGTTCTGGGTGGTGGTGAGGTTTGGGGCCAAGAGGGCTGGCTGCTAGGAGTGTGCCCAGTGCCGGGGAAGTGGCTGGCTTCCATGGCTTGTTTTTGGCATTCTTCCTCAAACCGTGTACCTGCCTATCCCTGGCCAATGGGCTGCAATGGCTAAGGTGAGGATGCAATCCTTCTTCTTGCCAACCTCCATTACCCCTTCTCCACTCTCCCTGGGCCTGCTTTTCCTTCTCATTCCTGCCACCACAGGCACCTGCCCATGCCATACTTCTGGTCCTTCAAATCTGATAACGAGTTCTTAAGTCTCTGTTTTGTACCAGTCCCTGTGATCTTTGCTTAAACCAGTAGTTTCCATCTTGGGGGACAGGAGTTTGCCTCCCAAAGGTTATTGCAATTTCTGGAGACATTTTTAGTTGTCACAGCTTGGGGTGGGGGGTGTTGCTGGCATCTAGGGAGTAGAGGTCAGAGATGCTGTTAAACCTTCTATAATACTCAACCGCTGACAACAAAGAATTATCTGACTCAAAATGTCAATAGAATAGTTCCCCCCTATTAGGAGGGGATATATTCCAGACCCCCAATGGATGCCTTAACTCACAGATAGTTCCAGATCCTACCTAAACTATTTTTTTCCTATACAACATACCTATGATATAATTTAACTTATAATCTAGGCACATTAAGAGAGTAATAACAATAACTAACAATAAAAAAGAACAATAATAACAATATGCTGTAGTAAAAGTTATGTGAATGTGGTCTCTCTCTCTGATCGAGATGGCTATTAAGTGGCTAACGGGCGATACATGTACAACGTGGACACACCTGACAAAGGGACGGTTTGTGTCTCAGGTAAGAAGAAGCAGGATGATAGGAGATTTCATCACACTGCTCAGAACGCTGTGCAACTTAACACTTATGCAATTTTTATTTCTGGAATTTTTTATTTAATATTATCGAACTGCAGTTGACTATGGGTAATGAAACCCCAGAGAGCAAATCTGTGGGTACAGGGCACTATTGTGTTGCCACTGTTGAAAACCAGTGTAGACCAAGGGGTGTCGGGCGGGGGACGACAGGCTTTGCAGTCATGATGGTTACAGAAACTTGTGAAGATTCCCACTCCGACAGTGCACGTCCCCTCTTTCCTGCTTCCCTGTCCCCCAGGATCAACAGCGTGCACACTTTCAGCTCAGAGAAATAAAGTGATGCTTCAGTTCTGTTTCTGTTTCAGGAAGCTTTAGAAAAAAGATCCTCAATACATAATTCCAAGTTATTTCACTCCATTGCTATACCAGCAGGCCTTTGCCCACAGATTCTAGATAAAGACCTTGTAAAATTATTACATCATTGATATATGGTATGCCCATATGTAATGCTTTTCCATTTCCAGAGTGCTGGCACTAGGCTATCTTCAGATCCCTTCAACACACCTGAATGGTGGGGACTGCTAGAATCTGTCACTGAGTTTTTCTGAGGCACCTCAGTCAGACAGCTAATAGATAATGGGCTCAGACCTCAACTAAGATCTGCTGCCTGAGGTCAACCGCGGTGAGGGCGGCTGCTGTACGTGCGCCATCACAGTCTGGCCTAAAGCCGTCTGCTGGGCATGGCAATGACTTTTCCATTTTCTTTCTTTTACAGAGACAGAGAGAGAGAGAGTCAGAGAGAGGGATAGATAGGGACAGAAAGACAGGAACGGAGAGAGGTGAGAAGCATCAATCATTAGTTTTTCGTTGCTGTTGCGAAACCATAGTTGTTCATTGATTGCTTTCTCACATGTGCCTTGACTGCAGGCCTTCAGCAGACTGAGCAATCCCTTGCTCGAGCCAGCGACCTTGGGTCCAAGCTGGTGAGCTTTTGCTCAAGCCAGATCGGCCCGCACTCAAGCTGGCGACCTCGAGGTCTTGAACCTGGGACTTCCGCATCCCAGTCCGACGCTCCATCCATTGCACCACCTCCCGGTCAGGCTCTATTTTCTAAAGGAAGCAAATGAATCAGATGAGCAAGAATGAACTCATCTGTGGGGCTGCAATCATATAGCTATCTCTGTTAAATGGAAATGAAAATCCTAGACCCCATGTAAGGAGAGATAAGTTTCAGATACCATAACTACACTGACTTTTGAGGTCTCTTCGTTCTAAGTGTACCTTTTCCTCACTAGCTAAAAATGGAATCCGTAATGACACTGTTTATCTGCTTCGCTTCCTTAATGAGGAGGCTGTGGAAGCCCGTCTCTGCTTGAGTATTACAAAGGTGTCATTTTGATGAAGCTGCACAAAGAGAATGGGGCTTGCCAGCAGGTGCCCGGTACGACTGGAGGGTGCATGCACAGAGACAAAAGAGGAGAGCTTTTCAAATGGCAATTCTATTCATTCCCAATTGTCTGCACATAATTACTGTGAACCCAAGTCAGTTCTTCTCATCAGGAACATTTGTTGCTAAGGGAAAATTAAAGATACTCAGTTCTGTGGGTGCTTCGTTGTGAGTGAGGGATGAGTCACAGTGGCCTTAGCTGTAGACATCCAGTGTAGCTGTGGTGGGAGGGAGAGCAGTGTGGTGGCAAGCGCCGACTCCAGGCTGTGGGCAGCATGCTCACAGCATTGAGACTTTGGGCGGGCATCTTCATTTCCCTGCGTGCTTGGTTGTTCAGCTTTGAAGGTGGTCGCGGTTCTGTGTTTAAGTAAATAATGATCACAATAAGTAGTCTCTCTCTGTGGGACTCAGGTAAGGCTATGTCTGCTTTCTGAACACCAGGTTCCTCCTCTGGAAAGAAAAGAACCGGCCTAGCTGAGCGCCACGATCCTTGTGTACCTACACCTTTGTAAGATAAGGAGTTTTAAATGCCTAACAATACTCATTAGGTTGCTGGAGGCATGAATTACTGATTTGCAATTTCATAGAAGATAAATAGTAAAGACTGGAAATGTATGTGATGTTTTCTGCAGTACTCCAGACAAAGAAAGGTCTTCATAATGAGCCAGTTATTTAAGTTAAACGTGACCATGGTGTTTTTATGATAATCCATGTGTTTCCCAAAAGCACATCAACAAGCAATCTCCAGCCAATCTATAGTCATGCTGCAAATGGACTCGACGGTTTATCACTGCATCCCTTTGAGTGCCTGACAGTAAGTGCCCAATAAGCATGTCATCTCCAGAAAGGACCAGAGCCAAATAAGTCTCACCATTGAACTTGCTGGACTCACTCCCTTATAACTGGGCCCAGATAATTAGAATAAGAGATGATACAATGACTGGGCTTTTTAAAATCGCAAGTGCTACCTATCACAGCCTGCCCCAAAGACCTTCCTTCCTTTCGTTCATTGGCCAAACCTCACAGAGCAGTTAAATGTATGGGTGCTGGAACCAGACAGCCCAAGTTCAAAGTTGGTCTCTGCCACATACTTCACTGGATGAATTTGGGCAGTTTTCTCAGTCCTCTCTTCCATTCACTAATCTGCAAAACAGAGATAACAATAGTTTCTACTTGATAGTTTGTTTTTTTCTTATTTTGTCTTGTTTTACTGTTAAGTAAATTAATCCAGGCATCATCTGGCTCAGAGTAATTTCTGAATAAATTTAGCTGTTGCCATCAAGAGGTGATTAGGTGCTATCTGCATGCTTGTGCCACCCCCCAACACTGCTATTGTTGACATAATCTTTATTTCATTTTATCTGGCTTAAGGTTTTTGACATTTAAATAATGCATTTATTGAAACTGAAAGTCAGTATCACTTGCCATACAGAGAAAGAAATGGTAAAAATGTGCAGCATGAAAAAAAAAAAACAGTGTCACTAAATTGTAGCCAGATACTCTGTGTTTTATGTCTGGTCTCCCAAGGGAAAGAGAGACAAGAGCACATGGAACAAAGATAGAGTCCTGACAAATCAGAGGCCATGGAAAAGAACTAGGACATGACTGGCGTTCCCACCACGGGTCTCTCTGTGTGGTGGCTGGGGCCTGGGCCACATAAATTCACTCTCCCTTTCTACCTGAAGGCAGGCAGTTTGCCCTTAGGGATGGAAACCCTCACATTTCTTTTGCCAGATTTATTCGGGAGAGTTATTCATTATTTGGCAAGCATGTAATGACACCATCCACGAGTCAGCACTACAGGTCACAGGGGACAGTGTCCAGTCCTGGCCCTTTGGGTGCACCATAACTACCAGCACTGTCCCTTCTTCTGTGGAGTAGTCAGGGAGGCAGCGTCTGCTTGCTTTTTCTAACCAAAAAAACACAATGGCATGAGTAAGCCGACAGCCTGAGGATTCAATGAAATAACGTGTGGAAGTCAGTGAACACAGGCATGGAAACAGCATTCTCAGGGTACCAGCTACTCCCCATGATTCATTTGGTCCTCACACAACCATGTGGGGCTGGTGCTGTCATACCCATGTTGCAGATGAGCACACAAAGATGTAGATAGATTAAACACTCATCCGAGTTCACACGGCAGTGGCAGAATACACAACCTCCAGAGTCTGTGATCTTAGCTACCAGACATTAGCCCGACCGTGGCATGTGGCTGTAACACTATAACAGCTAGCATTCCATGGAGGTTATGTGTGTGTCTATGCATGTATATGAGAGTGTGCGCATATGTCACTCTGTTGGGAACTATGATGCTTTAGTTCCTGTATCCCCCATAACAACTCTGTGAATTAGCGTGGGCATCTCCCATATGTCAGTGACCAGTTCCTACAAATCACATGTTCCGCGTTTTAAAAAAGCTGGTTAAGAGACTACTTCCTTTTATTTTAAATAGGAAAAAATTAAAGTGCACTACAATCACAAACACCGAATTAATTTCTCCAAAAAAATTAAAGCTCAGGGAAAAGCCTATTATAGAAAACAATCACATCAAGATATAAATGCTTGGAGCATGGCTTCCTGATCACCCAATGATTATCTCATCATTACCAAATAGTTCTGTATTTAGTAACCCTGTGATGGCCATTTAGTGCCAGAAGCCTCCCAGACGGACATTCCACAAAACATCAACCATGATTCTAACACTCAACCAATTATATTTTGATTGTAACATGAGACTTTGGTCCACACACCATATTCTTAAAATCTTATTGAGTTTTGCAACTGTAAATATAAGATATTATATATATATATATATATATATATATATATATATATATATGCATATAACAATATAGAAGATATATTTATACATAATATGTTTATGTTTTATCTAAACATCAGCCAAAAAATATTGTAGAGTTTGGGTGCTAGAAACCTGTACTCATCCTACTGGGAACATGTTAAGGATATGTTCTAGTGAAGATACCTTGTACAAATGGCATCTCCATTTTATCGATGAGAATGCTGAGGATTACCTAGAAGCAATGGAGCAGAGAATTTTTACCCAAACCTTTCTGACTTCAGAGCCTTTGACTATGGGGTAGCATCTTTCATCCTCACTTATATAAATATATATTTTCAATTCTGGTTGATGTACGCTCTCAGATTAATTTCAGTTATACGACCCCATGATCAAACATTTATGTAATTTATGATGTGATCACCCTGATAAATCTAGTACCCATATAACACTATGTATAGTTATTACAATATTGTTGACTGTATTCCCTATACTGTACTATTATAGCCTCTGTAACTACCAATTGTACTTCTAAATCCTTTCACCTTTTTCACCCATCTCCCCAACCCTCCTCTCCTCTCTGGCAACCATCAAAATGTTCTCTGTATCTACAAGTCTGTTTCTGTTCTTGTTCATATATTTTGTTCATTTCCACATATAAGTGAAATCATCTGGCATTTGTCTGCCTGACCTATTTCACTTAGCATAATACCTCTAGGTCCATCCATGTTGTTGCACATGGCAGGATTTCATTCTTTTATATGGCTGAATCATATTCCATTGTATGTATACACCACTTCTTTATTCATTCATTTATTGATGGAACACTTAAGTTGCTTCCATATCTTGGTTATTGTAAATTCTGTCAATAACCTACAAATAGTAGGTTATTGTAAATCCTGACTTTAATGTCACAATGGCTTCATTAGAATGCTAGCATTGTTTTTGTTATTTGCTATTACTGATACCATTATTATTACCTGACACTTACTTAGCACTCATTGTGTTCCAGGTACTGTACTAAGTATCCAGCATATATTATTTATTTACTTCTCACATGAACCTCTGAGAGAAGACCTATATTATCCTCTTAGCTACCAGACATTATAACTGTAAAAAAAATTGAGACTTATAACTGTAAAAAAAATTGAGACTTAGTGAGGTTTTGGAACTTGTCCACTGAACATAAATTGCTCAGATAATTTAATCAACCACAAGCCTTCACCAAGTGCCTACTATGTACTCATTTATGTGCAGTGTTATTTAGTGCTGTGTTACTGGACAAGGAACTTCATAATAGTAGGAATAGACTCATGGCTTTGGTTCAAAGGCATTGCATACTTTACTAGTCCATACTTCAATTTCGTTTCTGTAATAAAACCATGCAATTGTATCATGACCTTTGTCTCACCCTGAATAATAAGGTGTAACTTATATTTTATACATTTATTTAGATATACATATGTGTTTGCTGCAAAGTTCAAGTAAGTCTGAGGTCAGAGACCCAGTGACTGATGTTGTCCCAGAAAGTAGAATTCTAATGATGCATAAATGATAGCTGATCAAGCCAACACAACTGCTTGAGGAATTATAGCTTATAGAGTTGCTTGGCAGATGAAATCACTTGACTAATTAGAAAATAAAGCATTATGCTGTGCCTAGAAAAATCACAGAGCAGCAGGAGCATGACTGTGCTCTGAGTTCTGCTGAGCTGCCAGTCACAATAAAGCCTGTGCCTTGCATTCGTTATCTTTTTTTCTTTTTTTCCTATCCCTACAGCCCAGAAATTGAAACAGACCCTGGAGCCTTGTGATACTGAATATCCAGCATTTGTCTCTGAGCGCACCATCAAGGAGACCTCAGGGAACATTGCTTGTGAAGACTGCTCCAAGTAAGCCGCCCTCCCCCACCTTTCTGCTCAGTAAGGACTTTCCCAGATGGGCTGATGTGAGGGCATGCAGAGCATTGCAGGGAGAGATGCAAACATGGCTGCCCTCTTGTGTGAGGAATATTTCCATCAGTTTGGAAGAAACATCACTGGGCTTTGTTAGAGAAATCACTTAGAGTTTAGGAAGCATTCAGAATGCATTCAAATCCTAGAATATGAGAGATTTTTAGTTCTACTCATTGGTGGTTGGAAAAAGTCCTACTTGTTGTTTCCCCGATCGATCGGCAGTTGGCAGTTTCAGCTAGCTATTCAAGGAATCTTTCCCGAAAGTACCAAATCTTCAGGATTCACTGCAAACTAATGTATTGAAAATTATACTTGGTGGTTTAATATGCATTTCCCTGATTAGTAATGTGGGTGGGATTTTTTCAACAGTTGATTGGTCATTTGGGGTTCCTGACCTCTTCACTTCCGTGTTTCTGTTGGCAGTTCTTTGTTGGGTGGTGGATCTATTCGTGCTGATGTGGGTGTTCTTTCTGTTTTCAAAATGACTTCTTTGCAGTTCCGTGATTTGTATATGTGTCTTTCTATACCTTGGTCTGTCTCTTCGCATTTACAGATGTCCTTACAGAAATTTTCTTTCACTTTTATCTTAATGTAGTCTAATTTATTCTTTCTTCTATAGATTTTGTATTTTGTTCCTTCAGAAATTAGTCTGTGCCCTGGGTGGGGGGAGATATATTCAGTGGAACACTTGAATCTATTTAACACAAATTAAAACCACTATAAATAAATAAATAAATAAATAAATAAGAAATTAGTTTCTGCCCTAATGTCATAATGGTAGTCTCATGTATTTTTATTCTGAATGCTTTAAAGGGTTGCCTTTCACATTTAGGACATTAATCCTCCTGGAGTGTGTGTGTGTGTGTGTGTGTGTGTGTGTGTGTGTGTGTGTGTGTGTGAGAGAGAGAGAGAGAGAGAGAGAGAGAGAGAGAGAGAAAGAGAGAGTAGATAGAGCCTGGTCTAGTCCTTCTCTATATGGTTGCCTTTAAAACCAGCACTTTTATTGAATAGTCTTTATTTTCCAATAGATTTATTATGACACCTGTGTAATGGGCTGAGTTTCCATCTCTATGCAGATCTGTTTCCAGGTTTTATGGTTTGTCAATATCCATGTCAACACCCCGTCTCTTTAATTATTATGGCTTTATACTATGACTTGTTGCTTAGGAGAACAAATATCCTTTCATTTTTCTTCTAAGTCATCTTGGCTATTCTTGCCTCTTTACTTTCTCATATTAACTTTGGTTTCAGCTTGTTAATTTCCCTGATTTATGCTAGGGTTTTGATTAAAATTACTATAAAAGATACTTGCTATCTTTTATGATATTGGAACTTTCCCCTTATAAACTAACTACATCTATTTACTTACATGTCTTTTTCTATGCCTTTAAATACAGTTTTATAATTTTATGTTAGATTTGTACCCAGACATCTTATAGTTTTTCTTGCTATCAGAAATGGTAGATATTTAAAACTACATTTTCTAATTGGTAATTGCTAGCATATGAGAACATCGCTGATTTCTGTAGACTGATATCTTATATGCAACAAATTGCTAAATGTTCTTTCAGATCCAATTATTTGCGTGTAGATTCTCGTGGGCTTTCTGCATAAACAGTTATATCACTTGTGAACATTTTTCTTTCTAATCTTTATACTTAATTATTGCTTTTTGTTTTGTTGCACTGAACTTCTGATACATAGTTGGATAAAAGCAGTGAGAAAGCAACCTTGTCTTATTCCTAATTTAAAGGAATTGCTCCTAATAAGTCCATGTTAAGTATGATGTTTGCTATAGGGTTATTAAAGTTGTAGTAAAATGGAAATAATATAAAATTTACCATTGTAACTATTTTTAAGTGTACAATCCAAGCACATTAAGTAATTCACAATTTTGTGCAATAATAACTATTGTCCATTTTCTAAATTGCTGTAATTTTTTTATAGTTAACCATTTCTTAAGTTAAAAACTTTTTCAGGAGTGTTTGGTACTGCTATTGTTATTTTTTTCTACAAACATTACTAAAATAATTTTAATTTTTTAATGTCCTGAGTTACATGAATATAATTTTTAAATTTTTTCAATCATGAAATATACATATCATAAATATCTTCAATAGTAGATGGGTTGTCTTAAGTGAAAACACATTGCATTCCCATAATGGGCTTTCATTGTTAGGATTACAAAAAACAGAAAAACATATTTTAGGATTCATTTGCTCATATAATGTAAACTTTTGTGTCTGTGCTCGAAAAGGAGAATGGGCTGTGTTTTCCTTTTTTGTGCTGTCATTTGGCTTTGCTCTTATCCTCATCTTATTGTCACAAAATTACTTGGAGAATTTTCCCTCTTTCTCTAGTGTCTTAACATTTTTTGTGTAAGACTAAATTATCTGTTTCTTGTAGGTTTGGTGAAACTTACTCATAGCACTATCTGTGACTGATGGGTTTTTGTGTATTTGTTTTTGTGTGAGTAAATTTTCAACTACTCGCCTGACCAGGCGGTGGCGCAGTGGATAGAGCGTTGGACTGGGATGCGGAAGACCCAGGTTTGAGACCCCGAGCTCACCAGCTTGAGCGTGGGCTCATCTGGCTTGAGCAAAAGCTCATCAGCTTGGACCCAAGGTCGCTGGCTCCAGTCAAGGCACATATGAGAAAGCAATCAATGAACAACTATGGTGTCTCAATGGCAACGAAAAACTAATGATTGATGCTTCTCACCTCTCTCCGTTCCTGTCTGTCTGTCCCCATCTATCCCTCTCTCTGACTCTCTCTCTGTTCCTGTAAAAAAAAAAAAAAAATCAGCTACTGAATTAGTTTTGTTAATGGTTAGCTATCTCTTTGGAATTTTTATTTCTTTTTGAAATGAATCTGGTGATTATATTTCTTAGAAAATTGCCAGCCCTGGTCGGTTGGCTCAGTGGTAGGCCACTGGCCTGGCATATGGATGTCCTGGGTTTGATTCCTGGTCAAGGCACACAGAAGAAATGACTATCTGCTTCTCCACCCCTCCCCCTTTGCCTTCTCTCTCTCTTTCTCCCCCCCCCTCTCTCTCTTTCCCTCCTGCAGCCATGGCTCAATTGGTTCAAGCACATTGGCTTGGGTACTAAGAATGGCTCCATGGAGGCTCTGCCTCAGGTGCTAAATAAAGCTTGGTTGTAAGCATCGGCCCCAGATGGGGGGTTGCCAGTTGGATCCTGGTCCGGGTGCATGTGGGAGCATGTCTCTCTATCTCCCCTCCTCTCCTTTGGAAAAGAAGAAGAAGAAAAATAAAAAGAAAATTGCTTATTTCATCTCACTTTTCAAGATTATTGTGTGTATTTGTTAATGGTATTATCTTTTCATTAAAAATGCTACCTTATTGGTGATTTTGGTTCCTTTTAAATCAGTCTCTCTCCTTCACTCTCTCCTCTCCCTCCCCTTTTCTCCAACCTCTTCTCCCTCCCTCTCCCCACCTTCCCATATTTCCTGTTTCCTCCTTCCCTTCCCTGTACTGGCAGACTTATGTTGGTTTTGTTTTTCTTTACAAAGAAAAATTATTTAGTTTGTTTGATTCTTTCTGTTGTTTCTTTGACTTCCTATTTTATTTATTTTGCTTCTCATCTCTACTATTACCTTCTGTATTCTGGGATTTACTCTGTTTTATTATTTTCTAACATTTTGTGTTTGCTGCTTACCTTTTTCAGCTTCATTGATATATATGTATAATATATTATATACACATAAAATTCATCTCCGCATTCCAGTTTATCTCTATAAATTTAATATATAGGGTTTTTGTTAGTATTTAACTCTAATAATTTTTAATTTTCACATTATTTTATCTATAAATGTTTAAATAGTGTTTTAAGATTTCCTAATATGTGGAGTTTGAGGCCTTTTAAAGTGATTGATGTCTAGTTGACATTGTGGTCTGTATAACATATGTTTTTGAATATATGTGGAGACTTGCTTTGCATTCTAGCACTTGTCCATGTATTTTTGAAAGCAAGCTCCATTCTCTAGTAGCTGGGTACAGGGATTAATATATTAATGTGTATCTTTTCACTCAAGTGTGTTGATTGTGTTTTAAAGTTGCTTTTTGTAAGGTAGTGTCTATTATTTTTATTTTATTTATTTTAGTGTATTTTTCTACTTTAGTCTATTTAATATTATAGGGGGTATCTATCTTAATCTCTTGCCAGACTTGGGGATTTTTCAACTCCTTCATGTCATTCAATTCATTTTGTTTCCTATATTTTGAAGCTATGTTACCATGGGCATCTCTGTTCAGGATTGGTACAGCTTTCTAATAAATAATTTCTTTTATCACTTTATATGAAAGTGCTTTATGGTTTAATGTTTATTTTGTTTGCTAATACCATAGACACAGTATTTATTTTGGTAACATTTCTTTTCCCCCTTCCCTCCATTTTCAATTCTTTTAGTTATTTTGCATTAGTATTTGTCTAATATTTAGAATATAGTAGCTAGATTTGAAATACCTCTGTCTGTTATTAGTAGGTTTAATCTTTTAAACTTGTTTTGGTTACCAGTAAGTTTGGACTTATTTCTATTGTAATTTTATATGTCCTCTGTTGTTCATTCTTTTTCTTTACTTGCCTTCTTTCTCCTTCTTCTCCTCCTCCTTCCTCCTTCTCTTTTTTTCTCACCTCCCCTTCCTCTTCCTCCTCCTTCTTTTTCTTCTTTCTCTTCTTTGTCTTCTATCAGATTTACTGACTTTTCTCTGTTACTTTTTTCCCCTTGCTAGTATGTGGAATATACACTTTTTTCTTTCAGTAGTTACCTTAACTTTTTAAACATGTTTTCATTGGTTAGGATTTCATCTTTCCACCTGGCAAAAACGGAATTCTCTAACTTAGATTACCTCCTATATCTTTCATGTAGTATTCTTTTTTTTTTTTAACACATTAGTTCTACCATGGTTTTAAACCCACTATATTGTTTTATTATTCCTGCCTATCGTAAATAAAATGTTTACCAACTTGTTTTTTTCACCATTGCTTTTTGGTTTTACAATACTTTGGAAGTTTTTCCAGGACTGGTTTGGGAGTGGTCAGTTCTCACACTTTTTGTCCAAAACACCTTAGTACTAGGCACTCTGCGGGGGTCATTTAACTCCAGACTGTCTAACTCAAAATAATTTGAAGATACTATTCCATTGTCTTCTGGCTTTTAGTTTTACACCTTTCTAAGTAGTCTAGCTTTCCCCCATCTCTGATGGCTTTTTAAAATGTTTACTTATTCTTTAATGTCCTAAAGTTTTCCTGAAGTATGTTTAGACATGAAGTTGTTTGTTTGTTTATGTACTTTATTCTGGATAATTTCCTTCAACTTATATTAGAGTTCATTAATTTCCTTCTGGTTGTGTCTAGTCTGCTCTTAGAAAGATACTGCTTTGAGTTTTTAATATGAATCTTTCTTTTTTTTTCTGGAAGGCTTATTTGCTTCTTTAAAAAACCTGCATATTCTTTTATAGAGAGTCTTATTCTTAAGCTTCCTATACCTCATTATAAAGGCTTTTTAAGATGATTGTTATTGTTTAAATTTTGAGGGTATCAATTCTATTGTTTCTTGTGTCTGCTTTTTTTTCAGGGTAGGTTTTTGCCCATGTGTTTTGTCATTTTTTACTATAAACTGATCTTTACTATTAATTACTATTTTTGTGGGAACAGAACAGAGCTTGAGTTTCTCTTTACAATAGGCTTGTATTTGTGCTTCAATCGTGTGTCCCATTGGTGTTGACTGCCTGGGAATGATTGCTATGTAAGCTTTCCTATTTAGGAGTTTCTGCATCATATAATTACAGTAACTATTTTCCTAGGCAGCATGTACTTTAGGCATGAAACCTGATTTCTTATGTTAATATCAGCGCTCCAGACAACACCAGATTATTAGGTATTTATAATTAGCTATAAATGTACAAATGGACCTTTAGTATCTTTTCTTAATTTTGTTTTCTTTTTCTTTGTATTGAAACATGCTTGTTTTGTTTTACTGTTTCATCTAGCATGTCTGAGTATGAGAGCAGAAGGGCTTCCATATTGCCCAGTCTGCCATGTCATAGTTTACTTCTGACTGAGGACTTCAGAGAGCAACCCAGGCAAGCACTGAGGTGTAGTGGGTCAGTGCAGGAGCTGTGGAGTGGGAGTTCAGAGTGCGGGTCTTAACCAGCAACGCTAACTGTGTGGGTTTGAGCAAGAACCGGATGCTCTGAAGCTCAGATTCTCCTGGCTAACTTGGGGGATAATAATAGTAAGCGTATCACAAGCTGTTGTGAATTCAGTGCGAAGTTTATGTTGTGAATTAAGCATAAAGCCCAGAACAGAGTAAGCACTTGATAAACAAACACATCTATATAACTAGCTCTTGGGTCAAGAACTGAAAGAATATTCAAGCCTCCCAGAAACCTACTCTCTGCCCCCTTCTAGGTACAACCCTACTTACCATAAGATAACCACTCTCTTGATTTCTTAAATCATATATTGGTTTTACCTGTTTCTAAGGTCAACTTGTGAGATGGCAATTTAGTTCATACGATATGAGAGCTGATGTGTGAATGGCTTTGAAGGAGGATTTTAAGGAGTTCACTTAGAAAACAATATAGGGTCTTAGGGGGGAAAAAGAAAGCTTCTTTAGGATGCCAGTGAACATTTCTTGTTTTTATTAATGATCTTTTTTTCAAGAAACAGTTTACATACAAACATATTAGTTTCAGGTATATAATATATGATTTGATAATTGTATAACTTGTGAAGTTATCACCCCAGTAAGTTTAGTACCCACCCGGCACCACACATGGTTACGATGATAGCATTGACTATATTCCCTGTGCTGTACTTTACATCCCTAGGACTATTTTGTAAGTGACAATTTGTGCTTCTCAATTTCTTCCCCTTCTGCACCCATCGCCTAACCCCTTCTCATCTGGCAACCATCAAAACGTTCTTCGTATCTGTGAATTTGCTTCTCTTTATTTATTTTTTAATTTTATTTATTCATTTATTTATTAGATTCTGCCTATAAGTAAAATCACCTGGCATTTGTCTTTGTCTGACTTATTTCATTTAGTATAATACCCTCTAGATCCATTCAGATTGTTGCAAATGGCAAGATTCTTTTTTATGGCTGAGGCATATTTCATTGTATATATGTACAACTTTTTCTTTGTTCATTTATCTATGGACAGATACCTAGGCTGGTTTCATATCTTGGTTATTGTAAATAATGCTGCAGTGAACTTATGGATGCGTATGTCTTTTTGAATTAGTGGTGTGAGTTTCTTCGGATAAGTACCCAGAGGTGGGATTACTTCTTTTCTCTTGTTATAGCCCTTGTTTTAAAGCCTATTTTGTATAATATAAGTATTGCTATCTCAGCTTTTTTTTAACTTCCATTTTCATGAAATATCTTTCTCTAACTCCTTTACTTTACTTTCAATTTATGTGTGTCTTTAAATCTGAAGTGAGTCTCTTGTAGACAGCATGTGTAAGGGTTTTGTTTCTTATCCATTCAGACACCCTATGTCTTTTGATTGAAGCATTTAATACATTTACATTTAAAGTAATTTTTGATAGATATATAATTATTGCCATTTTACTATTTATATTTCTGATGTTTATTTCTTCTTCCACTTAAAGAAGACATTTTAACATTTCCCGTAATACGTACTGATTGGGTGGTGATGAAGTCCTTTAGGTTTTCCTTGTCTGGAACTTCTTTACCTGTCCTTCAATCCTAAATGATAGTGCCACTGGGTATAGAGTAGGTCCTTGCTTTTTATCATTTTGAATGCTTCCTGCCAAAACCTTTTGGCCTGTAAACTTTCTGTTGTGAAATCAGCGGACAGTCACAGGAGCTCCCTTGTAGGTAACTGATTTTCTCATGCTGATTTAAGCTTCTGTTTGTTTTGAACCTTTTAATTGTGATGTGTCTTGCTGTTGGCCCCTTTGGGTTCAACTTGTTTAGGACTCTTTGTATTTCCTGGGCTTGTATGTCTGTTTCCTTCAAACAGTTAGGAAAATTTTCCATCATTATTTCTTTGAAAAGGTTTTCAATTTCTTGCTCTCTCTCTTCCCCCTCTGATACCTCTATAATGTGAATGTTGGTACACTTGATGCTGTCCCAGAGGCCTCTTAAACTAGCCTCACTTCTTGTATTCTCTTTTCTTTTTGCTTCTCTGGTTGAGTATTTGCTGCTACCTGTCTTCCAAATCGCTGATTTGATCCTCTGCTTCATTTAAACTACTGTTGATTCTTCCTAAGGTATTTTTAAGTTTTAGTTATTATAGTTTACATTTTTAACTGTTTTTTTTGTTTTGTTTTCTATGTTTATTTTTCCTAACTCTGTTGACATTCTCACTGAGATCATTAAGCATCTAGAGACAGTGTTTTGAACTCTGCATCTAGTAGACTGCTTGTCTACATTTTGTTTAGTTCTATTTTTTCATTTGGGACACATTTCTTTGTCTCATTTTGGCTGCCTCCCTGTGTTTGTTTCCATGTATGAGATAGAGCTGCTATATCTCCTGGTCTTGGTAGAGTGGCCTTATGTAGTTGGTAGCTTATGGGGCACAGTTTTCCTTGTCACCTGAGCTTGTTACTCCAACTGTGTCTCTTGTATGGGTTGTATGTACCCTCATGTTGTAGTTAAATCTTAATTGCCCTTGGTATGTCAGTAAGAAGAACTGACATTCAGGCTGATGGTTGTGAGGACCACAGCAGAGAAACTGTCATGCAGAGGCTGGCTCTGTGGAGCAGGATCTACGTTAATGGACCTCTTGTGCCAACCTAGTCTGCCCTTTGAGTGTGTTGCTTGTGGAGGTGTTTGGGTGGCACTCCGGTGTGGTCTGTAGCTGGCCATTGGGTATGTTGTTTCTGAAGCCTCTTAGGAAGAGCTCTGGCATAGGCTGGGTCAGCTGCTGTCTGTGCCCCACTTGGGACCACTTGGTATTAGCTACAGAGTGACCTGCAGATGGTTGCCTCTTGTGCTGCACTTGGAGGAGCCTGGGAAATGCTAGGCTGCCCAGTGAGGCTACCTATCACTAGTGCTATGTTTGGGAATGCTTAGCAAGAAGTATGGGGCACCCCAAAGCCAGATGCTATTTGTTTGGGGGTTTGTGAACCTCTGAAAGATTTTAGGAAAGTCTGCAGCCTGAGCCAAGACAGGCCATTTATATGGCAAAGCCACTTGAAGCAGCTTGAGTGGGCCTGCAAGTTGGGTGGGGCAGGGCCTCAGGGTATCACCAGGGAAGGTTGATGGAGACTAAGATATGGCACCCACCTGTGTAGGATGGGTGGAGGCAGAACTCAATAAAGAAACAATGGTACCTCCCAACAATTCTGTTTGGGTGCTCCTCCAGCCCTTGCTGATACCAGACAACTTAGTTCCTCCCGTAGTAGTATGTCTGTTGTGCCTTGTGAACTGCTGCCCAGCTCTGTAGCTCAGAGCAAGTGAATCCAAGTCTCTGGGCCTTTAAAAGGAACGCTTGGGACTCCAACAGCCCTTCATCTCATTCAACCACAATCATCTTTGCTGGTTTTCACAGCTGGAAGTTATGGGGACTTGTCTTGCCATCCCTGGAACCCTGGACTAGGAATCCTGGTGTGGGGGATCTTTAGAGTCAAAATATCTCCCCTAATTTTTAATTGCCACATGTGGCTTTGGGACCACCCTATTGCACATCTCTGTTCCTCCTACCAATCTCAATGTGGCTTCTTCAGTATATTCTTAGTTATATTTAATATAATAGAATAGGACTTCTATTCAGCTAGACTTCAGGCAGTTAGTTCTCAATGATGGTTATTCAGTGGGTTAGTTGTAATTTTGATGTGGACCAGAGAGGAAGCAAGTACTGCATTTACATACTGTACCATCTTGACTGGAAGCCTTCATTGAACATTTCTTGATTGTCTCTTATGTCCTAGACATTGGGCTACGCCATGGCTAGACAGTGATGAATGAAGTACACATGCTTTCTGTCCTGTCCTCTTAGAGTTTAAAGATAAGTAACTAAGAAGTCTGAATGAACACTCCATTTTGAGGGCCAGACTTAGAGAGTGGTACACAGGAACATGGAAGGGAGGCTGGAGTGGGTCATAAAAAGCTTCCTGAAAGTAGTGGCCAATAATGTAAGACCACCAGGATCCAAAGGAGTTAGCAGGTACAAGTACCCAGGCAGAGGGAAAAGCTTTGTGATTTGTTATACACATTGTTAGAAATTCAGGGGAGCTGGGACACAGAGTTGAAGGTGAGAAGAGATAATAAAGAAAATAAGAAACAAGTCAGGGTCAGATTGTGTAGCCTTTTTGATCCTGTCAAAGTGAACTTATTCTTTGAGAGATTTCAAATGCTGAATTCAGATGACTTCAAATGAAGTTGAAGAAGACCAGTGTGGTATAATGGACAGGTTCTCTTCTTTGGGTTAGAAATTGATGGACTCGAGTTAAATGAGAAATCAATTCATGACAATATTTTCCTAAACCAGAAAGATTTGTCAGGCTTTGTTAGAAAATTATGGTGTAATGAACATCTCATGTAAAAATAGGCTCATAAAAGATAGTCTCTGTGGAGGCTTCAAAAGGATGGAGCTCCTTTCTTCTTGTCTTTTGCATATCCCTTTCTGTCTTTCTTTGCTCCATTTTATCAAGTTTATTAGAAAGTATATCTATGTATTTTTCAAAAAATATATAAAGGTAACATTTTGCATTTTGTGTGATTTTGGCGTTCCTAGGATACAGTATGTTAAGGAGAGAAGTATTGACTTTTGTCATCTTTCCCTTCTTATGGCCAGACATTTTTAGTGTAATAACCATCATGTTTGGAGCCAACCAGGAAGCCAGATTTGTACGTGTCCTTTAACTCCAATTCACATAGAAATTTGTCCACCATTATCTGGAAGGAATGAGGTTTTGTAGGACTACTTCTCTAAGACAATTAGTGATTTTTGACCAACTTTGTAGGTAACTTCAGGTCAGGGGCAGTGACATTCAAAAATAACACAATCTACAGCAGTTGGCTAGAAGTGAGTTGGAAACTGAGTTTGGTGAAAATTATAGTATTTCAGAAATTACGCACTAAGATCTTTTTCAAAGAAAAACATCTCGCCTCCCGCAATGGAACACACAAAGCTATGTCCATTACAAACTGTTCTCAAGGCAGCGGTTACTTCCTTCCACAAGCAATGGCAAACGAGACAGAAACAAGCCCGGAGTGCAGCACTTCCCACGGGAACAGACTGCACGCTCTTACACTGCCATTAACGGTCTTCCCATCTTCTACAAGATGTTCGATGACCTTGGTACCGAACCATTTGGCTAGAATTCAGGAAACCATGTTATGTGGTCCTAGCCATACAGTAAGAGTCTTCGTGATCTCCAATGATCTTTGAAGACTGGCTATTCCTGACTCCATTCCTGTGCCCTGTTTCCAGAATTCCTTGATGGTTTTATGTGGAAAATACATCAAGAGGTGACTCAGTGGCTCTAAATAGAAGCCGTCACGTTGGCAACTCCAAACACGGACATTTATCTGTCTATATTATATCATAGCAGATGTATTATAGCAGAGGGACAGTATGCAATGTTTAAAAAAAGGAATTTCAAAATATAGGGTTTATTAAGAATGCAGGAGCCTAAAAGAAAATAAGAATTTACATAAGAATGTCATTAGGGTTGGTGGTTTGGCTGCCTTAACCAATAATTTTCGTCATTCAATATCCCACTGATTATTAAATTAATCTGTTATTTAAACAGCAATCGAAAACAACTCAGCCCAAATTTTTTGAGCATTCATGACTGTCAACAAGTTTAACAAAACTGGATATCTAAAAAGAATGTAATATTTTATTATTTTCCAATACATTGCTTTTTTTCTGAATACTCCTTTGACCTTTGATGAGAAAAGGATCCACAAAGGCTTCCTTGGAATGAAAACCAATTGTTAAGTTCAATACTTAGAGCCAGTTAAAAAAATGTAATCAGCCTGACCATGCGGTGGCGCAGTGGATAGAGCATCGGACTGGGATGCGGAAGACCCAGGTTTGAGTCCTCGAGCTTGCCAGCTTGAGAACGGGCCCATCTGGCTTGAGCAAAAGCTTGTCAGCTTGGACCCAAGGTCACTGGCTCCAGCAAGGGGTTGCTCGGTCTGCTGAAGGCCCGGGGTCAAGGCACATGTGAGAAAGCAATCAATGAACAACTAAGGTGTTGTGATGGCAACAAAAAACTAATGATTGATGCTTCTCACCTCTCTCCGTTCCTTTCTATCTGTCCCTATCTATCCCTCTCTCCGTCCCTATAAAACAAAACAAAAATTGTAATCAGAAACAAAAACAAAAACAAACAAAAAACCCACAACATTTGCAATGCCAGAGCAAAATCTTGTCACATTTCAATTGTTGACAAGATATTAATATCTGTCAAGTCAGTTTTTTCTTTGAGTGTGTCTCTTTTTTTGGGTAGTATCACTCATCACTTTTCATATAAATATGTTGCCATCAGTTTCACTTTGGGATCTGCACACAAGTTTTGTTCATCTTTCTGGAACCCCAAAAGCTGTGGCTACACTTTTCTTCTCTCATCACTTCTCCCCGCACGCCTTTCATTTATCCACTAAGCTGAAAGAAAGTAATTGGTCTCGAAGCTGTGTTGACATGTTTCGTGGGCTACACAGTTCAGAGAACTGTAGTTCAGGGACTCCATTTTTTTACACACTATTCCAGTTTCCTGTTGAGGTCTCACACTGGGTGGGCTATTTACCACAAGCCTTCAGACTGTTCTCAGCAAATGCCCGGCAGGTGTTCTCACCAAGTGGACCTTCTGGAAATGACCTGTAAAATTGATCCATTGAACAGTGGGAACATGGTGTCTTCTGTGAGGAAATCTGGCGTCGATGGGCTCTGGGGCTGGACTACAGTCTGGACTACCACACTTAACAGTGCAACGATGTTAACCCATTATTCCTACCTTCTGGGTTTCAGTCTGCTCATCTCTGCAAGGGACATAAAACCTGTCTCATAGGCTCTCTCTCTCTCTCTCTATATATATATATATATATGTGGGTTAAAAAAGTACAATCCTCATACTTAGCACAGAACCAGAAAGGAGTAAATGCTTCATAAGTGAGAGATATTTTTATAGAGCACAATTCATAAACTGATCTGTGTCGACAGGGACGTTGGAAAACCACAGAACTCCAGTCAGCCCTCTCTCCAAGATGTCTTAGCCTGGAAGGTAAAACTAATAGTTTCATTCAGGAAAAGTAGTTGGTGTGGTGTTTGTGCCAAGGAAACTGTCCTAGATAAAGTAGATCTGAGATTTTTACCACCTCGTGGATGTACTGGAGCTCCTGGTTCATAAAAAATTTGAAATTCCAAATTAGGGACAACACATTCAACAGTGATCAGATACTTCATTACCCAAATTAGATACAGACTTTGCCCGTGGGAGTACATTTGTGTCATGAATAATATAATTTGTAGGCGTTAAAATGAAACAGTTTTTAACCACTTAATTTGCAAGCATACACTAATTTGTCGAAATATTTTTGTGTCTCCTGCTCTATAGCTTCTTGCCAAACTACTGTACTCAATCTTGTTTAAAACATGTAAATAAATGTGATTCAGTTTCCCATGAAATAATCATTGGCCCTTTCAAAAGGGTTTAGCTCACTTTTAAACAACTTAACTTTCCACTCTACAGTGAGATTAACAGCAAGCTTCAAATTCTCCCTTTTGGAGACTGAGAGCTGTGCATGTATTTTCCTCTGGGTTTTCCACTTACACGTTGCCATGTTGGCTGGTGCTGTGCAGCGCGGTGGGTCCCCCAAATCAAAATAGTCCCTGTCACTCTGAAAGATACTGTGTAACATCCATTTGGTGGCAGAAGAAACAGCTTCCTTCTCCCTGTATGTTCCTGCTTCCTGCTCTGCATCTCAGAAGGTGATAGGAATGATGACTGGACCCTGAAAGTGTTTTCTTCCCACGAAAAAAAATTGAAAATATGACTCTGCCAAACCTAAAAGGTTTTCAACGTTGTGTCCTGTAACGTTGAGGACATGCCACTCATCCAGGCTCCATTCTTTTTATATAATGGGTCTGGGACCAGGCTTGAATAATTCAGCACTCTTACAGCAAACTGTCTAGTTAGGGCTGTATCTTTGTGGTTGCTAAAAAACATCATGGCTTTATACTTTAAATAGAGGTAAGGGGAGGTTAATGCTTGTCTTGGGAGTTTTATTTGAATTGTTGAAGATGAAAATGTCATCCGAAACTAGTAAGAGTAATTGGGATTACAACCTTTTGATTTTTCTACCAATTTTTCTCAATCTCAATTCAATGAAGCACTTTACTGGAGGCCTGACTTCACTGATTCTCGTTCTCAGATGCTCAGAGGCAAAAAAGTGCCCTTATTTCCAGACTCAACGATGATTACCACTTTGAGGTTCCAGATAGAATGGCCGTTGTTGTGTAAGTGTTGCTATCTTTACTTGCCCTTTGATAAGCAGTGTTTGGAGTGGTTTTAGTACAGGAAATGTTGTAAATTACTGTTTTCCCTCATGAGTCTATGATGCAAAATGAGAGGGGGCGCATGTCTATAATGAGTAGGCAGGTCTCTACCTGACATGAATTAGTCTCCCAAACAATTTCCCATTTGTACATTTCTTAATGTGTGGGAAAGCAGGGTGGGAGCACATGTATGTTTGGCTGGGCTCACAACCTGGGGAGGCTTTGCTCTTCCATGCTGGAGGGTAGGAGACCAGCAGAGCCAAGGAATATTTTTAGATTGTTTATTTGCATGTGGAATGGAGGGGTGCAGAGCAGTACCCACACTATTGACGTTTGCAAGCTGCATTTCTGCGGTCTATTGTCTCCATCCCAGTGGCTGTTTGTGCTGTGACGCCCACCGTCCCTACCTCAAAGAGCAGTCTGTGTTCCTCCCCTGGGCTGCCCAGCGTTGCACCTGAAGTGGCTTAGCAAGTTGCCAAAACCCTATAGCTGTGTGTTTATTAACTCTCCAGCTTGCCCTCCATTTGTTTGGCTTGGAAAGAGTTTCTATATTCCTATGGGTATTAAAAACCCATCTGATGTATTAAAGGAGCTCAAAGGATCAAAGTCAAAATGCTGCTTGAAATGCAGCATATTGAATATGGACATAAAATTTCTAGACACAATCTACTTTTTCATGGGACATTTTGTACACTTGAGAAGGAAATTTGTTTTTTTAATGACCAGCTTTTCTTTGGGACTTGGAATTTCTCTTTCTCTTCAGGTGACCTCTACTCCTCCCTTTTTAGGATAACTCATGATTTTGACAAGAAGAACCCCTAAGCAACGTAGGGTAGAGGCAGGCATTCGCATTCAATCTTAAAATGGTTCTTATGCCTAGGAAGGCGTAGCCCAGGAACCTTCACAAACACATCAGCTACTGGCTAATGGCCAAGGTTCTTTATGCATTTGGAAGAAAAAAGAAATGTGTGGAGAGGGTACAAAATGAGGATCAGAGTCACCCATGATCCGCAATAATTAGAGGTGTGGATGATCAAAGTCGGAAGAATGTGGGAGAAGTTCTCAGGCTAGATCATTCTATCAGAGGTTTCTCAGACAAAAACTATGACACTGACTTGTAGAAAACAAATTATATATTTTGTGAATGACTCCATTTCTATTGAAGTAGATTGCCCCTGCAATCCTGGATTATTTTGATAAACCCAAGTTTATGTGAGCATTCATCTGTGATAACTTTATTGAATGCCTACATTTTACCAAGAGCTTCATGTCCATTTCCACATTTATTTATTTTTTTCTATTTATTCATTTCATCTGCATTTCACCAAGTAGAAACCTGACACTTGAAAGAGTTAAATATCTCGATCAAGGTTACAGAGCTGCTAAGTGCTAGACCTGAACTGGGTCAAGGTCTGCTTGACTCTGAGCCTGACAGATTTCCTGTGGCATCCAGTTCAATGCTTCTCCATCATGACACCAAGTCACCTATGTAAGCACACACAGACTATGCTCACCTTGCTGTCGGGGTTTGCTTTGGAAACTGACAGCCCCACTCTTGACTTGATGTAGGGGAAAAATCTGGAAAACTCCAATTTGACAAGTGCCATACACTTCCTGAATGCCAGTTTCATACAAATGTTCATCAGACCTGCTTGGGGATTCTCTTGCAGCACTTACCTCATTAGTTTAAGCATCTGTTCATATGTCTTCTTCCCCCATCAAATCAGGTGACAGGCTGGAACAGCGGTTAAAAGTAGTTCTCCATTTTGAGTTTGTTTTTGTGAATGGTGTAAGTTGATGGTCTAATTTCATTTTTTTGCCGGTAGATGTCCAATTTTCCCAACACCAGTTGTTAAAGAGGCTGTCTTTACTCCATTGTATGTTCTTTCCTCCTTTGTCAAATATCAGTTGTCCATAAAGATGTGGGTTTATTTCTGGGTTCTCTGTTCTGTTCCATTGATCTATGTGCCTGTTCTTATGCCAGTACCAGGCTGTCTTGAGTATAATGGCCTTGTAGTCAACATAATTGAATGATAAGATAACCTGGAGAGGTTTTCGTTGTACATATGTACCCTGACTTATTGGTGTCACCCCATTAAAATTAATAAAAAAAAGTAGTTCTGAATTCAATGTCGTGTAAACCTGGGTTTGTATTCTCAATGCCGTTACTTTCTGTCTGAGCCATCTTTGTCGGCAAGCAACTCAGTCCTCCTAGTTGCCAACTGCTTGTCTGGGAAATGAAGATGCTAATAGTGCCTGTGTGGGGTTGGGTTGATGTGCACATCACAATGTGCAATCATTTAAAAAGCCTACTTCCATGGCCTGGCATTTAGTTGAAACTGAATAGCTGGGAGATCTTCTATTGAGTTCTTTGTAGATGGGGACATGGCCTGTTTAATTCCTGTATTCCTAGCACTTAACATGGGCCTTGTATATAAGATAGTGGTCATAAAATTGTTGATTGAAGCAAAGTTTCCCAAGAGAATAATAACCTGTAAAGTGTGAGCACCAGGGGAGAGGTGTGCGTGTAATTCTAGTAGCTGAGACACCTGCTATTTAGTGTGATAGTTAAAAACAAGTATCTGTTTTGAAAACAAGATGAAGCTCAGATTCCCAAAAGCCAAAAGAGAACTTTGTGATTTTCCTTAGGAAAAAAAAAAAAAAAAGGTTGGTCCAGAGAAGGGAGGTGGCTGGCCTGAGATCTCATAGGGAAGAGGCAGCTGATCCAGACTCAAAGCCCAACAGACAGCCGATCATCTGGGAATCTTTCTCGGCATCATTACTTCTTCTCCATAACTAGTAGTTTTTAAGTAACTGTTAGCTATATAGCTAAATACATAAATAAATACAGAGTGGGACAAAATAGGTTTATACTTGTAAAGAGGTAAAACAGTTTATTCTTGTATTATTATTTATTAATTGTTGTATTATTTTCTATTCAATCAACTGTAAACCTACGGAAGCTTTACCCTGTATTATACAAATGTAAGCACACATGTATATTGAATGTCTCACTATTCTTTTTTTCTTTTTACAAGAATAACATACTATACACACTATACTTAATTTTTTTCCCACTTGATATATATGAAACTATTTTTGCATCATTATATAGGGTATATATACCACTTACAAAAATTAGGAGATATTTCAAAATGAATATGAAGCAATAAAAAAAGAAGCATTTGATTTTTTAAAATTAAACAAGAAATCAGAAAATCAAACAAATCAAAGAAAGTTGTTCAATTGTGCAAATGAGATGCAAAACCAACTTTTATTTCATTGGTGAAAATGCACTATACAAAAGGCTGAAAGTACTGGAGTATCTGCACATTTCTTGATCCCCTAATTTTTGTGAGAAGTAGGTTTGTCTTTTATTTTTCTTAAATGGTTACCTGAGATTCCATTTTGGAGGATGTTTTCATTTAACACAAATGGGAGTTTGTTCCAAAATGTTGGCTACTTGAAATAAAATAGCAAGGAATATCTTTGTGTAAAATGTAATTTACCCATATGATAAATTGCTAGAAGAATTGATGGGTCAAAAGATATGCATATTTGTAATATTGATAAATCCTGGGCTCTGGCCAGGTTGCTCAGTAGATAAAGCATCCACCCGGCATGTCAGAGGTTGCCGGTCTGACCCCCAGTCAGGGCACATACCAGAAGCAACCAATGAGCACACAACTAAGTGGAACAACAATGTGAAACAGCGAGTTGATGCTTTTCTTTCTCTCTGTCCATCCCCATCCCTCCCCCTCATCTCTTCCTCTCTCTCCCTTTCTCCTTCTTTACCCCCGTCAAATCAATAGCAAAAATTTTTTAATACAGTGATAGATCCCAAAACTATGCCCTCTGGAGATATTAAGTCAATTTGCCTTTCTACAAATTTATGAGCATATGTATTAGTAATGCTCTTACCAATACAGTGAGTTATCAGAATGTTTTGCCACTTGACAATAAGGTAGATGAAAAATAGAATATCGTTGTTATCCTAACTTTTCTTTTCATAACTGAGGTCAATCAAGTAAATTTTATATGTTTTCTATTTCTCTTTTTGTGTACTCTTTTTGTGACTACTTGGGCAGTGAAGATTAGCATATTAGATTATATGCTAATCTCCATTTATCTCAAGGTTGTTGTGAGTCTCAAGGTATATTGTGAGTCATTAGGCTTTTATATTGAAGTATAATTGTAATGCATTTTCCCTGCTGAGGAAGGAGAAAGTGAGCATAACCACCAAGTGTGGAATATTAAAGGCTTTATTTAGTACAGAGCACTTCTCGGACGAGACTCACTGGCTCGGAAGATGGAGGCCAGGAATATCGCAGAGAGAGACTGCATGGAGCCAAATTTAAAGGGGTCCTAGGGATCCTTTTGGGTCTTTTGGGGTCGTCAAGCTAATATGACGTAGTGAAATCTCACTGGCTGGCTGACAGTCACTCTTTTCCCAAAGAACTTCTGGGAAGTTTCTTTTGGCGTGCAAGAATGTGGGCGGTTCTAGTCAAAGTTCCCTGGCCTGAGTTCCTCACGTGACTGTCCCCCATTGCTGACCACCCTACATTCCAACCTTTTTTGTTAAATAGAATAGAGACGCCATTTATTTGTCTGGCTACTTCCTGCTGATTAGGGGCATTGTGGGGAGGGGAGATTGGCTGGTGGTGGCTTTGAGGGATGTCAGGAGGAACATCAGTTTGGCCGTGAGTTGAGAAACTTCACAGGTGTGGTTTGAACAGCATTGCTCCCTGCTTTAGCTCGCTCTGGCGGCAGGTTCCTGGTGGGAGGGACAGGAGCAACAGGAGGGTCTGCAGGGCCCATCCCTTTTGTGAGCTGCAGATGAGTAGGGCCCAGTGGTTCTGACTGCCAGCGATCCGTGTGGGGTCCCGTCCATCTGGGCTGTAGGAAGCCAGGCTGGAGCTCCCTCAGAAGAACCTGTCTCCTGGCTGGAAGGGGACCACTGGGTGTGCTTCATCTGGACCCCCTATGGGTGGAAGGGTCTGGTCTGCATGTTCCCTGAGAAGATGGCAGAGTAAGGATAGAAAGGGGAGGTACGTGGCAAGAGGAGGGGGGTTGACAGGTAAGTTATGGTTGATTAGGAATGGTCTACTGTAAACCAGCTCAAAGGGACTGAGGCCAGTGGGGTTTCACGGGGTCACTCTGATTCTGGTGAGTGCCAGGGGGAGGAGATTTGGCCAGTAGAGTCTGGTCTCAATGGAAAGTTTAGTTAGCTGACTCTTCAGGATGCCATGGGTCCTTTCCACCTTACCCGACGATTGAGGATGATAGGGTATGTAGAATTTCCAGGTAATGTTGAGAGAGGTGGCGACCTGCTGGACTATCTGGGCAGTGAAGGCTGGGCCGTTGTCTGACTGGATGATAGTCAGCAGTCCAAACTGCGGGATGATACGTTCAATGAGAATGGAGGCCACTGTGTCTGCCGTCTCTCGAGGATGGGAAAGGCTTCTACCCATCCTGTAAAGGTATCCACAAAAGTTAAGAGATAACGGAGTTTTTTGTGAGGGGGCATATGAGTTAAGTCAATTTGCCAATCCTGGCCTGGCACGTGCCCCCTCAGTTGATAGTAGGAAAGTGGAGGCGGAGTTCCCTTGTGTAGAGGCTTTGGAACAGACAGTGCATGCTGCGTGTACCTTTTCCATAGAATGCTGGAGGCCTGGGAAGAAAAAGAGTGGTTGTAAGAACCGATAGAGAGCTCTGGCCCTATGTTTAAGGAACAGTGGGTATCAGAAAGGAGAGTTTCAGCCTGTCCTTTTGGTAAGGCAATTCTATCTCCAAGAGATATCCATCCCTGGTTGCACACATCTCCACCCTTTCTGAAGAGGGTCTGTTCTTCCTCGGGAGTGTAGGAAGGTTTCAAGGAGGTGGAGAGAAACATGAGAGGAGTGGGGGAGGCTCCCAGGGTGAGGTTTCGAGCCGTCGTGTCGGCCCGAGCATTTCCCAAGGCCACCAGGTCCTGAGAGATTTGATGGCCCTTACAATGTACTACGGCCACCTCAGCAGGAAGCTGTAATGCCTGCAAAAGTTTAGAAATGAGGGTAGCATTGATTATGGGGGAGCCCTTGGTAGTGAGGAAGCCCCTTTCCTTCCAGAGGGCAGAGTGGCTGTGGGTGATAAGAAAAGCATATTTAGAGTCAGTATATAGATAGTTACGCATTTGCCCTGGGTCAGAGCGAGTGCCCTCGTGAGGGTAATCAGCTCTGCTTTCTGGGAGGTGGTGCCCTCTGGCAGTTGTTGAGCTTCTAGGGTGGAGGAGGTGGTGACCACCGCCTAGGCCACCCGCCGTTGTCCGTCAGGTCCCCGTACAGAACTTCCATCCACAAAGTGTATTAGATCTGGATCTTTTCAAGGAGAATCTGATAATCCATCTCGAGGTCTGTTGAGAAAATCTATTAGCTCTGTACAAGAGTGGGTGGGTTCCGGAAGTGTCGTTGGAGCTGGCAGTAGAGTGGCTGGGTTGAGTCGGGAAGAGGGCAAAAGAGTGACTGAAGGGTTTTTGATGAACAGGAGGTGAAATTCTTGTAGGCGGGAAGGACTTAACAGAGAAAGAGATTTGTGTGAAAGGAGGTCAGTGAGCCTGTGGGAAGAGAAGACAGTGATGGGTTGGGAAAGGGTGAACTTAGTAGCCTCCTTGGTGAGTTCAGCTGCTGCGCCCAGTGCCCGGAGGCAGGGATGCCAGCCTTTGACAGTGGTGTCCAATCGTTTAGAGAGGTATCCTATGGGAAGGTATGTAGGCCCCACAGGTTGAGTTAACACGCCAACAGCATTACCGTGCTTTTCATCAGTGAAAAGATGGAAGGGGCATCTGGAGTCAGGTAAAGTGAGAGGGGGAGAGGAGATGAGGGCATCTCGAAGGGTAGAGAAAGCCCTTTTGATGGTGTTGGGAGATGTGAGAGGTCCCATGGGAGTCTCTTTTGCAGCCTCGTAGAGGGGTTTGGCTAAGAGAGAAAAATTGGGAATCCAGTGTCTAAAGAAGCCTATTAGACCAAGGAAAGAAAGAATCTGATCAGCGGTGGTAGGTGGTTGGAGACTGCGGAGGGTCTGAGTCCGATCTAGGGTGAGACCTCGAGTAGTGGGGGTTAAGGCGATTCCCAGATAGACTACAGACTGAGAGTGAAGTTGAGCTTTAGTAGGGGAGACACGATATCCCTTCATGGCAAGGAAGTTAAGAAGGGTTGCAGTGTGTCTTCTTGAAGCAGACAGAGAGAGGCTGCAGAGAAGTAGATCATCTACATATTGTAAGAGAGTACTAGTCTCGAGATTGCATGTAGCTCAATCCCAAGCTAGTGCCTGTCCAAACAGGTGGGGGCTGTCCCTGAACCCCTGGGGTAAGAGGGTCCACGTAAGCTGCTGGGCTGCATTAGTGTCTGGGTCAGTCCAAGTAAAAGCAAACAGAAAGTAAGAGTCAGGGTGTAAGGGAATGATAAAGAAGGCATACTTGAGATCTAGGACCGTGAATGAGTGGAGTTTGAGGGAATGTGTGATAGTAATGTGGAAGCATTAGGGACTACTGGATGGAGGAGAACTACTGCCTCATTGATTAGGCGTAAGTCTTGTACGAGTCGATAAGCTCCTGAAGGTTTTCGAACCGGAAGGATAGGGGGGTATTGCAGGGAGAGTCTGTGGGGATGAGTAAGCCTTGGTTTAAGAGGTGGGTAATTATTGGTTTAAGGCCCTGGTGGTGACTTGCTGAAATAAGGAATTGGGGTCTAGATGGGAATTGAGAGGGATTCTTTAAGCGGATGTGTACAGGTGGGTGGTGGGTTGCTACCACAGGGGTAGAAGTGTCCCAGACTTGAGGGTTGACAACATCTGGTGGAATAGGAGGCATGATTGGGTTAGGGTGATTTGTAGTAGCAGGATAGCCTTCAGTCAGGAGTGTTAGGAGTAGGTGAGAAGATGCTGTCAGCTGGATAGTGGCTTCGAGACTGTTTAGAATGTCTCGACCCAGAAGGGGTACAGGGCATGATGGTATAACTAAGAATGAGTGTGAAAAGGGGATTCTGTTCAGACTGCATGTCAGGGGTAGTGTACGAAGAGGAGAAGGGGTCCCATCAACCCCCCTAACCGAGACCTGTGAGGAAACTAGAGGTCCAGAGTGGGATGGCAAAACAGAGAAGGTAGCCCCCGTGTCCACAAGAAATGAAATGGACTTACTCGCTACCTGTAGTTTCACCCATGGCTCAGAGAGAGTGAGGGGGGGTCTCCATGTCTGGGCCACGTCAGCTGTCCATGAGACCTAGGAATTCAAATGATGGGTCCAATTGGCTAGCTTGGCCTCCCATTTGAGCGGCCTGTCCTCCACGCTGAGACGCCGAGGATGTGCCTGCTGTCCAGAGGGGGCAATCACTCCGCCAGTGACCGGGCTGCTTGCAATTAAGGCAAGGCTTAGTTGGTGGCCTCGGGTAGGGGCATTGCCAGGACCAATGACCCTCCTTGCCACACTTAAAGCAAGCTCCTGGTGGGGATCCCGTTTGCGGCCCAGACTTAGGTTGAGCACTTCCTGTGCTTTGCCCCTGTTGCTCTGGCCTCAGGGCTGCCACAATAGCCTGGGTTTGGAGTGCTACCTTGTGTTGCATGCGGGCCTGGCGAAAAGCGTCGGTCTGTTCCTCTTGACCATTAGAAATCTTAAATGCCATGTCCATCAGGTCTCGGATAGGGGTTTGCGGGCCAACCTCTGCCTTCTTAAGTTTCTTCCAAATGTCCGGGGCCAATTGGAAAATAAAGTGAGTAGCTAATACAGTGGCCCCGGCACTGGAATTAGGGTCTAAACGAGTATGGAGGACCATAGAGTCAGTGAGGCGATTTAAGAAGAGAGCTGGATTTTCCTCAGGTCCTTGAGTAATTTCCCTTAATTTGTAATAGTTAATCTACCTTTTGTGCTGCATCCTGCATGCCAGCTATAAGACATTCAATCATTTGATCGTGTCGCCCCCTGCCTGTTTGTTCTGTCTGGGAATTCCAGTTGGGATCTGTGTCAGGGACCACCTCTGGGCCCACCAGCATTTGAGTGTTTGAGGCGTGGACCTTATCTGCATGAGCTCTCACTGCCATCTGGATTCGGTCCCATACGTTGGGGTTAAGGGTAGAAGACATAATAATATAGAGATCATGCCAAGTGAGGTCATATGCCTGAGTGAGATATTGGAATTCCTTGCTATAGTTGGTAAGATTAGAAGAGTAGGAGCCCAAAAGCTTTTCAATTACAGACAGATCAGAGAGGGAGAAAGGCACATGGACTCTAACGACCCCTTCTGTCCCGGCCACCTCGCGGAAAGGGCATAGGAGGTCGGCTCCCTCTTGTGGCCTGGAGTGGGATTGGGTGTGAGCACTAACGGGAGGAGAGAGAGAGAGATCAGCATTTTCAGGCGGAAGAGAAACAGGATCTAGTGAAGAGATGAGATGGGACCGAGGGAGTCGTGCAGGAGGGGAAGAGAGTTTCTCAGGAGAGTTGGCAAAGGAGGAAAAATCTGGAGTGGAGAGTTTAGCAGAGATTTCCCTGGCCAGAAGGACCTGCATTGTAGAGCAGCCAGCACAGAGATTAGGACGAGAGCACAGATGAAGAAACCCCTGTATATAAGGAATCTCTGTCCATTTTCTAGTTTCTTGGCAATAGTTCCGTAAATTAGTAAGGGTGTTAAAATCAAAACTTCCTTCCTGAGGCCTCCTGGTCTGGTTCTCCAGTGGGTATTGTGGCCAGGCTATGCTGCAGAAGAAAATTAGTTTCTTCTTTTTTAGGGAAGGATCAATGTTTGGGAGGTTTCAGATAAAGCACCCCAGGGGTGTTTTAGAGTCAGGTTTCGATCCCTTTGTCCCCATGGTAACCTTCAGTTCTCGGAGTGGTCAGAGATGGGTTTTGGCCGTCCACAACTCAAACTCTGGCCACGGATGGATAGGGAAAGTGGGTGTGCTCAGGACGTCTCCACGGGCACACACGCACTTGGTTGGAAAGACTTCCCTGACACAGCTGCGGTTTCAGACAGGGAGTCTTGGCAGAAAGAACTGAAGGGAGTTTGGAAGCAGGGGGCTTATTGCACTGTGCGTCGAGTTGGAAGGTCAGAAGTCCTGGTTCTTTCTCAGAGGGGAAGGATAGAGGAGCGGTCCCTTGTGGACTTTAACTCCTCCCGGGTTTCGACACAAAAATGTAAGGTATTTTCCCCACCGAGGAAGGAGGAAGGGATTGTAGTCACCAATTGTGGAATATTAAAGGCTTTATTTGGTACAGAGCACTTCTCAGACAAGACTCACTGGCTCGAAAGATGGAGGCCAGGAATATCGCAGAGAGAGACCGCATAGAGCCAAATTTAAACCGGTCCTTTTGGGTCCTTTGGGGTCATGAAGCTCATATGACATAGTGAAATCTCACTGGCTGACGGACAGTCGCTCTTTTCCCAAAAAGCTTCTGGGAAGTTTTCTTTTGGCACACAAGAATGTGGGAGGTTCTAGTCAAAGTTCCCAGGCCTGAGTTCCTCACGTGACCGTCCCCCATTGCTGACCACCCTACAATAATAAGTAAACTATCCTATTTATTGCATTATAAAACATCTATCAATATACCTATTTTTTCAGTACAATAGTAATACATAGGATAATGGTAGAGAATTATCTACAGTCTCTACTATTTACATCTGAAAGGAAAACTACTGATAAAATTCAGTGTATTTGCATCCATTCATGTTTTCTGGGTTTTTCCCCAAAATTGGCACAATATTATATATTTTTCCTAACATGCCTTTTTAAACTTGAAATGGCATAAGCATATTTTATTATCCTTAAATATTTCTATAACATAATTTTTAAAAATAACCACACAGTATGCAGATTGGCATTTCTTTAACCCTAATTAAGTGGTTTGTTATATTTGCTATATAAGTAAATGCCATCACAGATGAATGTCTTTATGTATTCATGTAGTGACACTTGTATAAGTAAAAGAGTTGGAAACCATTCTTTATTAAGATAAATCTTGATGTGGGATACACAGTATAGATATAAATATTAATTTTTTCTTTTGATTCTTTTTCCTGTTACTTATTTGTGGAGATTAGATACATCTTATAGGTACAACAGATAATGGGTAAAAGTTATTTTCCATAAAGCTTTCTCTGGGGGAAAAAGTGCCGACTAAGAGTGGATTCATAAGTGGTATAAGCTTTTATTTCTCATGGTAAGGTTATAGGAGACGCCTGTTTGTAATTTAGCCTAAGATGTAAGAAAAATAGAAAATACAGCTGTGATAGACAGGTTTATACGTTTAATGCTTTTGTTAGTAATTATTTATAAACCTCTTTACATTATTGTTTTTAAGTCCGGTTTTAACAAAAGGTATTGACTTCCAGCAGGGTGCCAAGTTAATTATTTCAACTTAATAATAAGTAACATTAAAATGACATTACACAGGCTTGTTGAGGGGTCACAGAAAAAATGAGCTTCAGAAACACTTTTTGAATGTGTGAGCATGGCTATAAGTACAACTAATCAGGAAAATTAAAGCAACGTGAAAAACTGTCGGGATTAATGGACCCTGATTAAAATGGGATAAAGCACACAGTGTGTGCAGAGCTCCACACAGTGCTCTGAGGAGGCCTCCGTGTTCCAGAGCACTTGTTTCAGTCTGCAGTAAATCTCTCAAATGAATTATGCTAATGCGCTCGATTCCGACCATTTCCTGACTGGCCTATTCGTCTCTCCTTATGTCATTTCTCCTCCGTTATAAAGAACTCTGGCTTCAAGTGCATGCCTGTCAGATCTGAAAATTGAATTGGTTTTTAGGGAAGGAGTTAAAACAAATGATACACAACCTTATTTTCTGTGTTTGGAAAGTGTGCAGGGCAAAAAAAAAAGATTTGAATAGTCAGAGTGTTCAGGATAATTCTACAAATGCTTTTTGAGCTTTGTCTCTATGTGCTATGTGAATAGGTAAAATCAGATAAGCATCTGGTGATTCATGGGCTATGGTTGAGATTAAAATATAATGGCTCCATGATAGAAATGAATCAAGAGAAAGGTCATGAATGCACATGAGCTTGAAATCTCCACTTAACTTGGCTGTTGTAAATACAACATCAGTCTCATCAGGTGTTTCTTGAATAGTGGTCTTAGGTTGTTTGAAAAAGTAAAATTGGACAGGGTCAAAACGATGGCTGTTCTTCTGGGGGCACCTGTATCTCCAGGCAGTTCCATTAGACCATTTGGCCTAAACCCATGATGGCGAACCTAAAACACGCGTGTCAGCATTGACACGCATAGCCATTTTTGATGACACGCGGCCACATGCGGCCGCATACCAGAGAAGTATGGGGCCGCATGTCGAGAAAGATGTTTCATCCTCGGCTCCTGCACAGCCCGGTGCAGTAACCGAGGATAAAACATTTGCTGTAGTGTAGACACTCTGTGCCAGAGGTCTGGAGGCCAAAACAACAGAACTCCGGCACAGAGCGTCTAGTTCTGGGACTTCCGGTTAGGCCGTTTTTCTCCAAGTGACACACCATTAGGCCGTTTTTCTCAAAGTGACACACCACCCGAGTTATGCTCGGCTTTTTGGCGAATTTTGACACACCAAGCTCAAAAGATTGCCCATCACTGGCCTAAACTATTAACCACATAATAAGACAGCTGGCCATACTGTGATTTTTCTTCTATTTTATATTATTAGAATACCCTTTGTGATTTATTTTTAGGATGGCCACCAAGAGCAGAGAAATTTTATTTTTCACTTTTTTAAGTGATGTTGTTTTCTATCTTTTTCTTCTCTTTTAGCATATTTATCAGTAGTTCTCAAACACAGGATCAGGCTCACTAGTATCCTCTGGGGGTCCTTGTAGAAAAGTATGTTCCTGGGCCTCCCCCTGGACCTACTGGTCCCAGTCTCTAGGGGTTGGGTCTGGGAATCGGATGTTGGCCAAGTTCCCCAGGTGTTTCTGATGAACAACCAGGCTGGGAGACATCTGCAGGTTCTCCAAGGATATAAGACAATAGGATGTGACAGTACTTTCCTGGACTTCATTGCCAAAAGCTTGATTCTTTCACTTTTTTTCTTATTGGCATAAACTAAGAAGAAGCCAAAAATAACCAAGAAAAACAAGACAATAAATAAATAAAAAGAAACCAAATGTAAAGTAATGCCAGAAGTTTCATTTGCCCCTCACTGTCCCCAAAGGTTCAGAAGCTGTTTGTAATGATGTACCATCATTATGTGTTGAAGGTAGTGTTCTAATGCATCCAGGTTCAGAGGAAGATGGCCACATGGATTTAAAGCTGAGTTTGTGGGGAATGAGTGGCAGTGAAAAAGGGATGAGTAACCATAAAATGCACTGTGAATGAGGGCTTCCGGGAAACCTGAACAGAATCTATCATTGGCACTTTGGGGAGGAAGAGTTTCAGAACTTGTGTCCTAGGATCTTGGAGAACACAGGCATTACCTCCCTGCAGGAGGGTGTGCCCCTCTGTGAAACACAGCCAGGATGCAGGGAGTCAGTCGCCACCTTCAGTTTAGAAAGGCAAGAGAGTGAACAGGAGGGGATTTCTCCAGATTACCATACAGTGATTCTTGAAGGATGAGACAAATTAACTGCTTAGCGTATCATGGCAGACACTTCTCCTCTCCTTACAGTGTATGTTTCATTTCTTTCTATACATTGTCTTCTGCAATGTCTCTTTTCTCATGTGAAGCAGTCTTTTAATTTCTAGCATTAGATTTTTGTTTTTACAAAAACAAAACACTCTAAGGCATAGTACAACCCTACTGTTTTTAAAGTAAATATATTTTATTAAAAGCATTTATTTAAGAAATAATTTGTTCCATGCACATCTATGTGGTGACAGACACTATAGTAAGCACCAGACAAATTGGGCTCTTCCCCTTGAGCTTGTAGCCTCTTTGTAAGACCTTCCTGAGAAGTTATCACATCCCTGTAGCAATTTATTGAGCCTAATTTCAAAGATTTCCCTTCCCTCTCATTAACATCTGTGATAAGGTATTTGCTTCTAAAAATTGGCCAGTTTTGTGCAAAGAGACATGAAAAAAACAAGCAACCAAAATCCAAGCAATTCGGTTGGAAAATTTGGTCAGTATCAAAAAACCAGAGTAAAGTGCATACTAATGTCCTTGGGTGAGTCTATTTTCTTTTAAACCTTTTATTATGTCTCCCTTAAGTTACGGAGTCAAACATGTCAGTTGCCATTTTTCATTCTACAATTTTCATGCTGGAGACATAGCTTGTGTCTCTTGAGGCCACGCTTGTACAGTGCTACTTGAGGATATATTCACAGGTATGACTTAAGAAGCTGTATATGCACATATGAATATTTATTTACAAGAATTCAATCAAATGCTATATGTGGGTATATGAATATACATCTCCAGGCATTAAATGTTTGTGTATGGTTATGAGAATATTCAAAATTACGAAATGTGGTCTATGCATAGGTTAATACAAATTCACAAGTATGAGAGGCTATTATTCCTTATTCCTCTTAGAAAGTTTAGATTCATTTTAGCCTGTTAAAGTTTCTGGGAAGTCCTACAGCAAACAAGCTTGTTGAGCTCTTTTTAACTAGAAATTCACCAAATACTTATCAATAGTGGCGGAATAGTTTCAGAAAACCCACCTTGAGAATAACTCCTTTAGGTTAGTAATTTCAAATACAGATTGGATGAGATAGAAGTCACCCATGATTCTTGAGATATAAATGCTAAGATAAACGAAGTAGCCAGGAAGCTGGAGATATATATATATATATATATATATATATATATATATATATATATATATATATATATACACACACACACACACACACACTAAATATATAAATATTAATCTATAGGTGCATTTATTTTTAGGTTTAGTTGGACAGATTCTACTAGAGCCTTGTGCCAAAGAGAAGGGAGTCATCAGCTGTCTGACTGGGTGTGTGAATTAGAGGTGCTGCCATCACCTGTTCAGTTAAAAAGAAACAAACAGAAAAGACGGACATCTTGTCTACACATAAGATTCTTCTACCACCTTCCCAAGTACATTTCTTAAAAAAAGAATGATAGAGAAACCTAGAAGAGACATAAGCTCTTATTTCTTCATCCTTAGAATCCAAAGAACAGTGAGTCCTATGGTCAAGAGTCTCTGCAATATTGCTCATCTTCAGAATACACCCTAGCCTGTCTTACTGTGGTATTCTTTTATCTATCACAAGTGATTGGAAATTGACTAAGGGGAAAAGATAGAAAAAGGGTCAAAATTCAGAAAAAAAAATTGACACATATATTTCTTTTTGATCTTTTAATAAGCATTGTAAAAGATTCATTTTTAACCTTTTATGGTAATGTGATAAACACTCAAAATTTAAAACAATAGAATGGACCATGTATGATCAACATTTCATCAATCTTGTATGATCAACATTTCATCAATCTTGTCTCATAGTAACACCATGTACATTCTTCTTATGATAATTACATCATTAGCAGTAGTATTATTTTGTTAGAATAGTTTAAAGCAAATCCCTGACAGCATATTTTTTCATCTGTAAATATTTTTAAGTCTGTCTCTTAGAGATAATGACTTGAAAAAAATTTTAAATCTCAATACCATTATTACAAAATTAACCTACAGAATTTGCAGTAATGACTGCGTATTAGCTTGTACCCTATCTATATAGAAAATTCCCCAGTTGTCTAAAAGCACTTTTTTACTTTTAATTTGTTTGAAGCAGAATCAAATGAATTGCACACATTACCTTTCACTGGGAGGTTATCTGTTCTACAGAACATCCTATGTTCTGCCTCTCCTGATGTTGATTGATATTGAGCGCCTCTCATGAACCTGTTGGCCATGTATAAGTCTTCTTTAAAGAAATTTCTCTTCAGTTCCTCTGCCCATTTTTAAACAGGTTATTTAATTTTTTAGTTTTTTGCTGTTTCGCCCATTAAATTTTTTTAATTGAGTGTTTTGAATGTTGATTGTTTTTTGCATACTCTAGATCAGTGGTTCTTAACCTTTTTTGAGGTACCAAACCCACCAGTTTCATATGCGCATTCACCAAACCCTTCTTTAGTGATAAATAAAATATGATTTCTTTTTCCAAATTCAAGACATAGGTATATGTTTTTTTACTGAGGCACAAAATGAGCCATGCATGAATATCACCTTGCTCAAAGAACAAAACCAACAAAGTGCATGAACTCACAACAAATTACGGTATTACTTTATTCTGGCCTCCGCAGCAGAGGCTTCTCCGAACCCCTGAGACCGACTCATCGAACCCCTAGGGTTCGATAGAACCCAGGTTAAGAACCACTGCTCTAGATACAAGTCTTTTATAGAAAATGTGTGATTTGAAAATACTCTCTTCAAGCTTGTAATTTTTAAAAATTCTCTTAATAGTTTTTTTTTTTGCAGAGCTGAAATCAGTTAATTTTGTTAAAATCCCATTAATTGATTTTTTAAAAATGGATCATGCTTTTGTATCATATCAAAGAAATCTTTGCTTAATCCAAGATCATAAAAATTTTTTCTATACTTCCTTTTAAAAAGTTTTACTTTTCACCTGTACACTTGAGTCTGATCCATTTTGAATTATTTTTTGTACATGATGTAATGTACAAATTGAGATTTTCTTTTTTTTTTTTTTGCATACAGATATTCAAGTATTTCTCTATCATTTGTTAAAAAGACTATTCTTTTTCCATGGAGTTGCCTGTGTACCTTTGTTGAAAATGAAATGATAATATGTAGATATGTATGTCTACATCTAACTATTATTCAGTGGATCTACATGTCTGCCTTTTCTGCAATATCAAGCTGTTTGGTTATTGTAGCATTCTACTAAGTTTGGAAATGAAGTATTAAGAATCTGTAACTTTTTTCCCCCCAAATGACTTTATCTAACCCCTGGCTGGGTCGCTCAGTGGATAGAGTTGTCCCAGTGCACAGGTCTGATCCCTGGTCAGGGCACAAACAACGCACAACCAAATGGAACAACTAAGTGGAACAAATTGATGTTTCTTTCTCTTTTCCTCTTTTTCTCTCCGAAATCGGTGAAAAAAACATTTTTTAAAAACAATTTCACCTATTCTAGTACATTTATCTTTCCATGTAAATTTTGGAATAAGCTTGTCAATTTCTATAAAAATTTCTGCTGGGATTGTGTTTAAAATGGGTTGACTGTAGAGCTCACTTTGGGGAGAATTGACAACATAGCCCCACCAAGCCTTTCACTGTGTAGACAGACGTGTGTACTGATTTTGGTCTCTGATTTCCTTCATCAGTGTTTTATAATTTTCAGCTTATAGTTTTTTCAGATATTTCAGTGAATTATACCAAAGTATTTGCTGTTCCTTTGATGCTATTATAAATGATACTTTTTCATTTTGATTTCCAACTGTTTATTGCTAGTATATAGGAATATAATTGATTTTTCCATATGGATCTTATAATCTGACTTATTAATTCCACTTACTTTTTCTATAGCCCTGTTAGGATGTTCCCTGTGGACAAATTATGTCATATGTGCACAGAGACCATTATATTTCGTTCTTCCCACTGTGCATGACTTTTATTTCTTTTCTTGCCTCATTGTACTGACTAGGATCTTCATGGTGACGTTTCACTGGAGAGTTTGAGCAGACAGCCTTGTTATGTTTGCAATCAGAGAAAGCACTTAGAATTATTATTATTATTATATCTAGTGTTAGATATTAGATATTTAGATGCCCTTTATTAGGTTAAGGACATTTCTTCTTAATTCCTACCTTATTGAGCTATATCCATTTATTTATTTATCATGAAAGGATATAAAAGTTGTCAAACATTTTTTTCATCCTTTTCGTTAATCATATGGTTTTCCTACATTAGTCCTGATATAATGTATTACCTCGTTTTTTAAAAAAATTTTTAAATTTATTTTTATTTATTCATTTTGGAGAGGAGACACACACACACACACACACACACACAGAGAGAGAGAGAGAGAGAGAGAGAGAAAGGGGGGAGGAGCTAGAAGCATTAACTCCCATATGTGCCTTGACCAGGCCAGTGCAGGGTTTTGAACTGGCAACCTCAGTGTTCCCAGGTCGACACTTTATCCACTGCGCCACCACAGGTCAGGCTACCTCGTTTTTCTTAAATGCTGAACCCTCTTGCATTCCTGGGGTGGTCATATATTGCTATATTCAGATTGCTAATATTATGTTGTGGCGTTTTTGCTCTCTGTTAACATGGTTGTTCGATGTTCTTTTATTGTAGTATTGTTTGGGTATCAGAATAATCTGGCCTTGTAAAAAGACAAGTGAAATACTCTCTACTCTTTAATATTCTAGAAGATTTTGTATAGAATCCATTATTTCTTCCTAAAATCTTTAGTAGGATTCCCCAATGAAGACTATTGGGCCTGGAGATTTTCCTTTTTTTTCTTTGTTAAGAGAGAGAAAGAGAGAAGGGGTTTGGGGGAGAAGGAGTGAGAAGCATCAACTCTTAGTAGTTGCTTCTCATATGTGCCTAGACCAGGCAAGCCCAGAGTTTTGAACCAGTGGCCCTCAGTGTTCTAGGTCAATGTTTTATCCACTGCACCTCCAGAGGTCAGGCAGGCCTGGATATTTCTTTGTGGAAAAATTTTAACTATAAATTTAACATCTTTAATTGATAAAGCATTATTGAGGTTAATCTGTTTCTTCTTTAAGTGAGCTTTGGTAGACTGTGTCCCTCAAGGAACTTGTGAAGTTCATATGAGTTGTCAAATTTTTAGACATACTGTGTATTTTGTATTCCCTATTATCTTTTTTCATGGTTGTGAGCTACAGTAATGTTCCCTCTTTCATTAATGAGAGTTTTAGTTTGAGCCGTCTCTCTTTTATACTTGGTAGTAGAACAAACAGTCTAGTGGTTTATTAGTTTTGTTGATCAGTTTAAAGAACCATCTTTTAATTTCATTGACTTCCCTGTTGATTTTTGTTCTCAAATTTATTGTTCTTCTCTTAGCTTTATTACTACCTTTGTCATTTTGCTTTGAATTTTTCTCTTTTTCTGGTTTTTTATGGTGAATAATTATATTGTTGATTTGAAACCATTTTTCCTTTTACAGTGTAAGCATTTAATACTAGAAATCTCTTTTGAAGCACTTCGTTAACTGCATCCCACAAGTTTCCATCTGTGTTGTATATTTTATTTTTTATTAAATAGTATTTTCAAAGTTTTTCAAAATATTTTCTCATTTTCCCCACAACTTCCTCTTTGACTTAAGAGTTATTTAGAAGCATATTGTTCAATTTAAAAAAAAATATTGAGGGATTTTTTCTAGAAATCATTCTGTCACTGATTTTGGGTTTAATTTCATTATTGTTTAAGAACATTCTTATTATAATTTTAATTTTTTTAATTTGCAAAGATTTGCTTAATGACCTATAACAAGATCTAATTTGTTGGATGTTTCACAAGCACTTGAAAAACTGTATATTGTGCTGGTGTTGATTAGAGTGTTCTGTACATACCAATTAAGTACACTTGCTTTTATATCCTTACTTGTTCTGTTTATTTTATTGATGACTCAAAGAAGACTGCTACAGTTTTCAACTATAATTGTGGATTTGCTTTGATTTTCTCTTTCAGTGTGTATTAGTTTATTCCTCATTTATTTTGATATTTGGTTAACTTTTTGTGAATTGACTTCTTTATAATTTTGTGACATCCCTCTTTATACTTGTAATATTCCTTCTTTGAAGTATGCTTTTTCTGATATTAATACAGGGGTGGGCAAAAGTAGGTTTACAGTTCTTTGTATGGGAAATAAACAATAATTTAGATAATAATAAAAAAATAAAATGTAAACCTACTTTTACCCACTGTGTATAGTCATCCCTTTTGAATAGTATTTTTATGATATATTTTCTTTCAATTCTTTTACATTGAATTTATTTACATGATCATAATTAAAAAGTTTCTTATAGGTAGGATGGAGTTGGCCCTGATCTTTTTATCCAGGATGTCACTCTCTTTCTTATAATTTGCATGTTCAGGCCACTTATTTTTAAAGTCGGTATATGTTTGGCATATATGTTTTTGTTAACATTTTTTGTTCTTTTTCTTCTCTGTTTCATTTTTCCATCTTTTTCTACTACTTTCTTCTATAATAAGTGTTTTATGATTTCATTTTTTTCTGCTACTGGCTTAGTTTTTATACCTTTTAAAGATTTTGTAAGTGGTGTACTAATATGGTAATATAGCGCCAATTTCTCTCTCCCATTTCTTCTATCTATTTTCTGGCCGAGTCTCTCTTTACTCAACTCCAGGATTCCAAATATATATTTGCACGACTGCTTGATACTATATCATTACTTGGTGGAGTTTTGTACATTTTTATTTCAATCTTTTTCTATTATTCTTTTCTCCAATTTGGATGGTAGCTATTGAGATGGCTTCAAGTTTGCTTGTCATTTTTTTTTATTCTGCACAATCTGCTTGTAATGCTATTCAGTGTATTTTAGATTTTAGACATTTTGTGCTTTCTGTTCTTAGGATTTGCATTTTATTCTTTTACAGTGGTACCTTGAGATACAAACAGACCAACATATGATTTTTTTTTTTAAGATACGAGCTGCTACTCAGTCCTTATTTTTGTTGGAGATATGAGTGAAATTCCTAGATACGAGTCATGATTCGGGAAGCTGCTGCTAGATGGCGCATTGGCGCATGGTTCTAGTATCTGCTGTTTGATATAAGAGTTGACTGACTTATGAGCTCAGTTACAGAACAAATTAATTCTATCTCAAGGTACCACTGTATATAGTTTTCATATTTCTGCTAAAATTCCCCTGCCTCTTTTTTCAGTATATACAGAGTTTTAGGCTTTTTAACATATATATTTATATAAAATATGTCTTATATAAATATATATACTTATATATAATTTCATCTACTTATCCACTAATTCTAACATCTGGATCATATGTTGGTCTGTTTTTAGTGACATTTTTATTTTGACTTTGTCACATTATTTCTTCACATAGAGAGCAGATTTTGTACACTGTATATTGTGAATGGTCCATTGTAGATGACCTAAATTTTGTTATCTTCCTCTGAAGTGTGTTAAGTTTTATTGTACCATATATTTAAATTACCTTGCTCTTTTGGTGGCGTAATTTTAGGCTTTAGTAAGTGAGTGTGTTTCATTTATTCCCCTAGACCTGGGATATAATATTTATATCTTAAAATTTTTTAAGGTATAAGGAAGGGTGGAAAGATTGAGCAAAGAACAGGGGGAAAAAAGAGAAAAATTATGGACATGAATAACTGTGGTGATCACTGGAGAAGGGCGTGGGGAAGGTGGAGGAAGGTATGCAGGGATAAATGGTGATGGACAGAGATTTAAGTTGGGGAGGTGAAGACAATGCAGTGTACAGATGACATATTGTGGAATTGTTTTTGTGTGTATGTGTGTGTGTGTTTTACAGGGACACAGAGAGAGAGAGTCAGAGAGAGGGATAGATAAGAACAGACAGAAAGGAATGGAGAGAGATGGGAAGCATCAATCATTAGTTTTTCGTTGCCATTGTGACACCATAGTTGTTCATTGATTGCTTTCTCACATGTGCCTTGACCGCGGGCCTTCAGCAGACAGAGCCACCCCTTGCTGGAGTCAGCAACCTTGGGTTCAAGCTGACGAGCTTTTGCTCAAGCCAGAGGGGCCCGCGCTCAAGCTGGCGACCTCGGGGTCTCAAACCTGGGTCTTTCACATCCTAGTCCAACGCTCTATCCACTGTGCCACCACCTGGTCAGGCCATATTGTGGAATTGTATAATGAAAACCTATATAATTTTCTTGACCAGTGTCACCCCAATAAATTCAATGAAAAAGAGGGGATGAGAAACTTGATTAGATATCAAGGGCGATCAATTTTCAAGGGTGGGAGTACTCAGCTAACTGACTTAGCAGAAAAAAAAACTTTTGCCATTTTATGTATAGAATTCCTCTGCACTAGTTGGAATTGGTATATAGGTGTCAACCTTGGTTAATTTACTGCTAATGTTCAGAATGATTTAAGCAAAGTATTATTGACATATAATATACGTAGTTTTAGGATTACAACATAGAGATATTTATATTCCTTATTATGTGATCAAGCACAATAATCTAGTAACTATCTGCCATCATACAAAGTTAATATGATAATATTGACTATTTTCCCTATGCTGTACATTACATACCCGTGACTTACTGTTATTTTTATAACTTGAGGTGTTTACCTCCTATTTCCCTTCACCTTTTTCTCCCATCCCCTACTTACCTCTCTCTGATAACCATCAGTTAATTCTTTGTATCTATGAGTCTGTTTTCTTTTTTTAATATTTCACACATAAATTGAATCATTGAATATTTATCTTTCTTTGTCTGACTTATTTCTCTTAAAATAATACCCTCCAGTTCCATCCATGTTTGTCACAAATGTCAAGATTTTATTTTGTTTATGGTTGAGTAATATTCTATTATAAATGTACCACATCTTCTTTATCCATTTATCTATTGATGGACACTTGGGCTGCTTTCATATCTTGACTACTGTAAATAATGCTGCAGTGAACATAGGAGTGTATATATGTTTTCAAATTAGTGTTTTTGTTTTGTTCTGATAAAAACCCCAATGTGGAATTGCTTGGTAATATAGTAGTTCTATTTTTATTCTTTTTGAGGAAACTCATAGTGCTTTTCATAGTGGCTGAACCATTCACCATCCCAACAACAGTGCACAATGGTTCCCATTTCTCCACATCCTCACCAACACTTGTTTGTTGAGTTTTTGATAATAGCTGTTCTAACAGATGTGAGATGACATTTTGAATTGAATATTTTGTTATTGAGCTGCACAGGTTTTTTTTATATATATTAACCACTTTGGATATTAATCACTTATAGGATATATCATTTGCATGTAGGGAATCACCCGTTTAACCTTGAACCCTCTATGCCTTGGATTGGGAAACTTTAGTTAAAAGCCCTGAGTAAATCTCCCTTGGATGCAACACCAAGAAAATGTGAGTGGGTGGCCTGTGTGCAGACAAAAAGGAATGCATGTGAACAAGCTTTAGAAAATTAGCCTAGAGGTTCTGATTGTCTCTTCCTTTGTGCTTGTAAACTAGCAAAGGAAAAGGAATGTTCTGACCAATTTAGCCCTTTCTCCATGTCAGCAAAATGGCCATAAGTCATTCTTCCACTTTCACCTGATCTCCCTCCCTCATAATCCTGTTACTTCTGTTTCTGATCAATAAAAGGTAAGGGAGAAGCAGATTCAGGAGGTCTCTCTTCGCCTTCCTTGGGAGGCCTCCCCTTCTTTTCCTCTTGACATAAGTTTTTGTCTTGAGTAGGTTTTTTCCACATGACACGAGTAGTTCCCAGTGCACTGGAGTACCACATTTGCAAGTATCTTCTTCCATTAAGGAGGTTTCCTCTTCATTTTTGTTGATGTTTTTCTTCACTATGGAAAAGCTTTTTAGTTTGATGTAGTCCCATTTGTTTGTTTTATTTTTATTGCGCTTGCCTGAGGGGACATATTCAGAAAAATATTACTAAGATTGATGTCAAAGAGTTTACTGCCTATGTTTTCTTCTAGAAGTTTTATGGTTTTAGGCCTTACATTTAAGTCTTTAATCCATTTTGAGTTTATTTCTGTATAGGGTATAAGAAAGTGGTCCAGCTTTAATATTTTTGCATGTATCTGTACAGTCTTTCCAACACCAGCTTTGTTCTTTGTTTTCAAGATTACTTTGGCAATTGGGAACTTTTGTGGTTCCATGTAAGTTATAGAGTTATTTGTTCTGGTTATGTAAAAAATACCATTGTGTTTTGATAGGGATTGCACAGAATCTATAGATTGATTTCAGTAATATGGACATTTTAACAATGTTAATTTTTCCAGTCCGTGAAGATGGTCCTTATTCCTGTGTATTCTAATTTTTTTATGTAATTGTAGATGGAGTTATTTTCTTGATATCTTTATCTGATAGGATATAGAAATGCCACTAATTTCTGTTTATTAATTTTAGATTCAACTTTACTGAATTCACTATCAGCTCTAATAGTTTGTTGGTAGAGTCTTTAGAGTTTTCTATATACAATATCATGTCATCTGAAAATAGTGAGTTTTACCTCTTCATTTCCAATTTGGATGCCTTTTATTTTCTTTTTTATTTCCTGATCACTTTGGCTATGACTTTCAATACAATATTGAATAAAAGTGGTGAGAATGGGTATTCTTGTCTTGTTCCTCATCTTAGGAGAAAAGCTTTTAGCTTTTCATTGTTAAGTCTGATGCTACCTGTGGTTTTGTCCATATATGGCCTCTATTATGTAGAGGTATGTCCCTCTGTACATACTTTGTTTTGTTTTATCAGAAATGGATGTTATATTTTGTCAAATGCTTATTCTATATTTATTGAGATGAGCATGTAATTTTTATCTTTTGTTTTGATAGTGTGATACTTTTCATTGATTAAATTGCAGTTATTGAACCATCCTTGAATTCCTTGCACTGATCATGGTTTGATCCTTTTAATGTACTGTTGAATAAAGTTTGCTACTATTTTACTGAGAATTTTTGTATCTATGGTTATAAGGGATATTGTCTTTAATATTCTTTTTCTGTATTAACTCAGTCTGGTTTTGGTATCAGGGTGATTCTGGTCTCATAGAATTTATTTGGAAGTATTCATTCCTTTTTAATTTTTGAGAGTAGTTTGAGAAGCATAGGTATTAACTCTTTATTATTTAAAATTCTTAAATTTTAACTTTTAGAATCTAAATATCTCTTTTTTAATAAAAAACATCTGCTTTTCTTTAGGGTTTGCAGTGGAGAGAGCTAAAGTAAAGAGAAAATGATAGCAACAACTAAGTAAAATCTGTTATCTCAGCATGGGGAAATTTGAATTTTGTGCAAGAAGGAAATACTGATGTGAAAGTCAAATAATTTAGAATGTTATATTGGAAAGGGACCTTAGGAATTACTTTTGAGATAGGAAAATAAAGGCTGAGATAGGGAATGGTACACTTTCCAAGGTAAATTGCCTATTAATTTCACCATGGGAGCTTGGTTCAAGTTCAATGACTTTTGCATCAATCAAATTTTTAATATCCAGACTGGTCAGAGAAATGGCACTGCGAGGGGTGCTCCTGATATCTCCCCTTGAAATTTCAACAAATTCAACAACTAAAGACAGAGAAAAAAATTTCAGAAGCACCTGAAATATACACACACCAGACAAAGGTATGACTGAGTAAAAAGGTGGCTGAATATATAATCCACTCTGAAGGAAATAAGACAGAGAATGGGGTATTTTGCTTTCCTCACTGATCTGAGGAAGGAGCGCTTTCATCTGAAGCCAAGAAAAATGGAGGGTTGGAGGCAGAGGGAGGAAGCTGAGTTAGAGTGGATGATCAAGCAGAAGGACATCCATGCTAGCTTGGCCTGAGATTGTGGACATGGGGTAAAAACGGGCAGCAGGTTTCAACAAAGGTTACTGGTGTGGGGTGTTCACGGAGCTGGTGCTGGTGCCATCTATTTTGTGTGCCCCTGGCTCCAAGATCAAGGGCAGTGTGTGAGTGGCTCCACATGGCACCACTGGTGTGGACGTGCACATGTGGGGCCTCGATAGCTTAGCCCAAGATTATCAGTGATAAACATCTGTGTGGGCTGTTGCCTGTGTCTTTGTGAATTCCCAGGTCCACCACCAACACGGGATGGGCGCAAAGGCTGGGATCCCTGGGCCTGGAACTATCCAGGTGGGATATCTCCGCGGGCCTGCATTCCTGGCTCTGACTGAGATCACAGGTGCTGTCTGCCTAAGCAGACGGGTGCAAGCCTCCGTATGCACTGCTGAAGTCATGGGGACTGAGCATGTATGCAGCTTGCTGAGAGCTACCAAACAGTGCACAAGAAAGAAGCCTGTGGAGATTAGACCCGCGGAGTGCTGAGACATTCTAGACATGCCCGGGGGCCCTTAGAAACTTGATCTACAATTGACTCCCAGCCTGTGGCATGCTAAGATGTGCTAGACTTGTCCACCGGCCCTTAGAAAGGTGCCAGATCTGCAATCAGCTCCCAGCCCTCCCTGCTCTTGCTGGCAGCTATGGTTGGCATAGCCTTGACCAGAACTGTGCTTTGAGCTGTACTGGAAGAATGACCTGCCTATGCTTAGAGTCTCTTACTCAGCAAGCAGTGTCTGAGGAAAAGCTCACAACTAAGTCCCCAGGCTGCTAGCTGAGGTGCAAGAGACGTGGGGAGAGGAACTGGGAAAACTGAGTCTCTCATTGTCAGAGCTTTTAAACCCTAATAACAATCCCCACCAACCAACAAGACTGAGGCCCATCCTATGTCATCGCCACAGCAACATAAGAGCAAACCTATACCTCAAGAGCCCCACAGGGGCAATACTTGAGTATAGTGCCACCTGCCAAAAAAAGGAAGAAGCTACCTCTCAAAATCAGGAAAAAATTACATATTTCAACTTTTTTTTTCCATTTTGGTAATTTTATCTTTTTTCCTTTTTATTCTTTCCTTTTCTTTTTGAACTTCATTATCCATGGTTGTTACATTTTTTCATTCTTGTTTTTTATGAGGGTTTTATTTCACAAACTTTGACATTCTTTTTTTCCTTTTCTTTTTCTCTCATTCGATAATCATTTATCAACAAATTATTATATTTTGGATTCATATTTTTCTTTGTGGCATTTTCTGTGTTCTTTTTTACATCATTTTCTTATCTCTTTTGTCATCTTTCCTTAGTTCCTGCTCCTTGTTCTCTGTAGTTTTTTTCCCACTTATCACGATAGAATTTTATTTTTTTCAATTTTTATTTTATTTTTTAGTCAGCTCTCATTAGTGTTATTAATAATACCACTCTAAAATGCCATTAAGGAAAAAGAAATCAAATATTATGGATACAAAAGACAGAGATGTAGCTTAGATAGATGATGAAATATCTCTAGAAAAAATTTTCAATTGTTTGGAAACCTTGGAGTTAAATGACAAAGAATTAAAAATTGAAGTTCTAAATATACTCAGGGAAATACAAGATATCACAGAAAGGTAATTTAGAGAGCTCAAAAAACAATTTAATGAAAACAAAATACTTCACCAAGGAAATTGAAATTATAAAAAGGAACCAAACAGCGATGAAAACCTCAATACATGAACTGAAAAATGAGGTAACAAGCTTAGCTAATAGAACAGGCCAGATAGAGGAGAGAATTAATGACATAAAATACAGACAACTAGGGATACTACAGATAGAAGAGGAGAAAGACTCACAAATTCAAAAAAAATGAGAAAGCCGTACAGGAATTGTTTGACTCCATCACAAATCAATATAAAAATAATGGGTATATAAGAAGGAGAAGAGAGAGAAAATGGAATGGAGAACATATTCAAACAATTAATTAATGAGAACTTCCCAAACCTGTGGAACGAATTAGAACCTCAAATTCAAGAAGAAAACAGAACACTGAGTTACCTTAACCCAAACAGACCTACTCCAAGGCACATCATAATGAAATTAACACAAAGCAATGACAAATAAGAAATCCTCAAGGCAGTCAAGAAAAAGAAGAATACAACATATAAAGGAAGACCCATTAGACTATCATCAGATTTCTCAGCACAAAGTATACAAGCCAGAAGAGAACGAACCCCAATATTTAAAGTAGTAAAAGAGAGGAACTTCAAGGCAAGAATACTTTATCCATAAAAGTTATCGTTCAAATACAAAGGGGAAATAAAACATTTACAGATATAGAAAAGATGAGGGAATTTACCACCAGAAAACTTTCATTTCAGAAAATACTAAAGGAGGTTATCCAACCAGATACAAAGAACAAAACAAAACAAAATCACAAGTAAAAGCTCCAACAAGATCACACACACACACACACACACACACACACACACACACACACAAGAATAATCTGTGACAACAAAAACAAAAAAGGGGAGAGGACAAAGATTAATAGTAGCAAAGGAGGATGGTGTGCAGAAGAACTCAAAAGGTAACATACTACAATGAATATGATATAAATCTTTTTTATTACCTAATGGTAACCACCCCTGAAAAAATCACTCCAGAAAAACATGGCTTAAAAAAAAGAAGAAACAAAGAAAAGAAGTATGGAATACCATCAAACAAAAACAAATAACAAAAAAAAAAATAAAGAAGAAGAACCAAAAGAGATACAGAGCTATCAGAAAGCAATATATAAAATGGCAACAGGAAACCCTCAACTGTCAATAATTACATTAAAAGTAAATGGATTAAACTCACCAATAAAAAGACACAGAGTAGCAGACTAGATCAAAAAGGAAATCCAACCATATGCTGACTTCAAGAAATGCATATAAACTACAAGGATAAAAATAAATTCAAAGTGAAAGGCTGAAAAACAATTTTCCAAGCAAATAATTTCCAAAGAAAAGCAGGTGTAACCATACTCATGCCTACCAATGCTGACTACAAGACAGCAAATGTAATCAGAGAAAAAGATGGTCAATTCATAAGTCTAAAGAGGACATTGAATCAAGAAGACATAACACTTCTTAATATGTATGCACCAAATCAAGGAGCACCAAAGTATATTAGACATCTACTAACTGATCTAAAAATAAAAACTGACAAAAATGCAATCATACTGGGTGACTTCAGTATACCACTGATGGCACTAAGTCAGGGGTTGAGAACCTATGGCTTACGAGCCAGATGTGGCTCTTTTGATGGCTGCATCTGGCTCACAGAAAAATCTTTAATAAAATAATAATAATAACGTTAAAAATATAAAACATTCTCACGTATTACAATTCATTCATTTCCTACCACTCTTGTTCACAGTTCGGGTGGCTGGAGCCAATCACAGCTGTCCTCCGGGACAACACCAACTTTTTATTGGATAATGCATAACATACATGGGTCATAGTGAGGTCAGGAAGTAAAATTCCCCCCTTTTAATCAAGTAGTCAGCTAGCTAATTGCAGAAACCTTTTGACAAAAAAGATGGCTAAAAGAAGAAAAAATGAGGAGTATCGTACTTTTCAGCAGGAATGGACAGAAGAATTTGCCTTTGTGGAGAGAGGAGGTTTTGCAGTGTGTCTAATATACAATGATAAAATTGCATCAATGAAACAGTCAAATAAAAAGCGGCACTTCGACACTCACCATACTATATTGGCATAGAAATATCCAATGGGGCAAAGCAGGAAGAAAGCATGTCAAGAGCTACTATGCAGAGTGCAAGCTAGTCAGCAGCAACTCCGTGTTTGGACCCAACAAGGTGACTGGAATTCGGCTAGCTTTGCTGGTGCTTTAGCAATAGTAAGAAACAGAAAGCCATTCACAGATGGGGAGTATGCCAAAACATTCATGCTTGATGTTGCCAATGAACTTTTTGATGACTTTTCGGATAAAGACAAGATAATCAATTGAATAAAAGACATGCTTCTGTTGGCAAGAATTGTTCACGATCATACCATCATAATGGCAAATCAAATTGAGGCAACACAATTGAAGGACATAAATGCAGCACCATTCTTTTCTCTCGCTTTGAATGAGTCAACAGACATAAGCCATTTATCCCGGTTCAGCGTGATTGCAAGGTATGCTGTTGATGACACACTACACGAGGAAAGTCTTGCTGTTTTACCTATGAAAGAGATAAGAGGGGAGGATTTATTCAAGTCTTTCACTGAGTTCGCTAAAGAAAACAATTTACCGATTTATAAACTTATTTCGTTGTGTACTGATGGTGCTCCATGCATGGTGGGGGAAAAAACAGAATTCATAGCACTTCTTCGTGAACATGAAAAGAGACCCATCCTAAGTTTTTACTGCATCCTATATCAGGAGGCGCTTTGTGATCAGATATGCGGCGAGCAGCTTGGTGAGGTAATAATGCTGGTCATTCGGGTGGTCAACTTTATTGTTGCCTGAGCTTTAAATGATCGCTAGTTTAAAACACTGCTGGATAAAGTTGGGAATAATTATCCTGGTCTGCTTCTGCACAGCAATGTGCCATTGGTTGTCAAGAGGGATGGTGCTCAGCCGTTTCGCAGCTTGTCTGAGAAAAATATGGACCTTTCTTGAAATGAAAAACGTCGAGCATTCTGAGTTAGCTAACACTGAGTGACTCCTGAAGTTCTACTATCTCGTGGACATGACTGAACATCTGAACCAGGTCAATGTAAAATGCAAGGCATTGGAAATACAGTCTTATCCCTTCAACAAGCAGTGTCTGCATTTAAAAACAAGCTGGAACTCTTCATCGCCAACATTGAAACAGGTCGTTTACTATGCTTTGTAAAACTGGGAGAGTTTAAAGATGCATGCACAGTAAGTGACCCTGCTCAATATCATGATCACCAGCAGCTAATGGGCTTCACATCTAATCTCCTGCAATCATTCAAAGCATGCTTTGGAGAATTTTGTGAGTGCACTAGTCTTTTTAAGTTCATCACCCATCCACACAAGTGTGCAGTGGACAGCACCGACCTGAGTTACATCCTCAGTGTCTCCATCAGAGATTTTGAGCTACAAGCTGCTGACCTGAAGGCCTCAGACATGTGGGTGAATAAGTTCAAGTCACTGAATGAAGATTTGGAAAGACTTGCACGACAGCAAGCAGAGTTGGCGGGCAAACACAAGTTAGGAGAAATGAAAAAATTTCAACCTGCAGACCAGCTGATTGTCAAAACTTGGAACACACTTCCTGTCACATACCACACATTGCTGATGTGAGTATTGCTGTACTGACGATGTTTGGCTCTACTTATGCATGTGAGCAGTCTTTCTCACATCTAAAGAATGTTAAGATCAACCTACCATCATGTTTAATGGATGGAAGTCTCAACACCTGCATGAAGCTTAACTTCACCACATATCAACCAGACTACAAAGCCATCAGCAAAACCATGCAGCACCAGAAGTCGCATTAATGGTAAGTACTTTATTCATCATTGGTTAGCAACAGCATAACAACGTTATTAAAAAGAATTCAGAGACTTATTGTACTTTAAAAGTGTTGGTCTTACATAAAATGCACACATTTACTTGTATTTAGTGTTAAACATATTGTATGGCTCTCACCAAATTACATTTTAAAATATGTGGCGTTCATGGCTCTCTCAGCCAAAACGGTTCCTGACCCCTGCACTAGATCATTCATTTAAAGAGAAATACAATAAAGAAATATTGCCCTTAAAAGAAACACTAGAACAATCGGGTATGATAGACATCTACCTGATATTTCATCCCAAAATGCCAGAGTATACATTTTTCTGCAGTATACATGGAACATTGTCAGAAATTGACCATATATTGGGAAACAAAACTAACATTAACCAATTCAGAAAGACAGAATTATACCAAGCATATACTCTGACCACAAAGCTATGAAACTAGAATTCAACTGCAAAAAAGAAGTAAACAAACACACAAAAATGTGGAAATTAATAACATACTTTTAAAAATGACTGGGTCAAAGTAGAAATAAAAGCAGAGATCACAAGATATATACAGAAGCGAAAATGAGAATATGACATATCAGAATTTCTGGGTGCAGCAAAAGCAGTGATAAGAGGAAAATTCATATCACTACATGCTTATATAAACAAACAAGAGAGAGCACAAGTAAACAACTTAATATCACATCTTAAAGAACTAGAAAAAGAAGAACAAAGGCAACCCAAAACCAGCAGAAGAAAGGAAATAATAAAAATTAGAGCAGAAATAAATGAAATAGAGGAAAGAAAAACTATAGAAAGAATCAATAAAACAAGGAGCTGGTTCTTTGAAAAGATCAACAATATTGACAAACCCTTGGAAAGACTCACTAAGGAAAAATGAGAAAGGTCTCATATAAACAAAATCCAAAATGAAAAGGTGAAATCACCACAAATATCATAGATATACAAAGAATTATCATAGAATACCCTAAAAAACTATATGCCACCAAATTTATCAATCTACAAGAAATGGATAAATTCCTAGAACAATACAATCTTCCTAGGTGAGTTACAAAGAAGTAGAAAGCCTAAACAGACCCATAAGTGGGAGGAAAGAGAAAAGGTTATCAAAAACCTCCCCAAAAATAAAAGTCCAGGGTCAGATGGCTATCAAGCATTCAAAGAAGATTTGGTTCCTATTTTACTCAAAGTCTTGCCAAACATTGAAGAAGAAGCAATACTGCCAAACACATTTTGTGAAGCCAACATAACCCTCATACCAAAACCTGTGAAGGACAATACAGAAGAAACTTCAGGCCAATTTCTCTAATGAATATAGATGCTAAAATTCTAATCAAAATGCTAGCAAATCTAATACAACACATTAATAAAATAATTAATCACGATCAAGTGGGATTCATCCTGGAATCACAAGGATGGTTCAACATACGTAAAACAGTTAATGTAATACACTATATCAACAAAACAAAGAACAAAATCCATATGTTTCTATCAATAGATGCAGAAAAGGCATTCAATAAAATACAACAGTTAATGTTTAAAACACTCAACCAAAAGTCTATAGAAGGAAAATATCTCAACATAGTAAAGGTCATTTATGACAAACCATCAGCTAACATCATATTAAATGGCAAAAAACTGAAAACTTTTTCTCTAAAATCAAGAGTAAGACAAGGTTGCCCACTCTCTCCACACTTATTCAACGTAGTGCTGGAAGTGGTAGGCAGAGCAATCAGACAAGAGAAAGAAATAAAAGGCATTCATATTGGAAAAGAAGAAGTAAAGGTTTCCCTTTTTTGCAGATGATATGATCCTGTATATAAAAAACCCCACAGACTCCACAAAAAGACTATTAGAATCAATAAACCAATACAGTAAGGTCACAGAATACAAAATTAATATAAAGAACTATATTGCCTTCTTATATACCAACAATGAAACTTCAGAAAATGAACTCAAAAAACTAATTTCTTTTACAGTTGCAACAAAATAAATAAAGCACCTAGGAATAAACATAACAAAGAATGTAAAGGACCTATATAATTAAAACTATAACGCATTGTTAAGGGAAATCGAAAAGGATGCAATGAAATGGAAAAATATTCCTTGTTCTTGGATAGGAAGAATAAATATAGTTAAAATGACCATATTACCCAAAGCAATATACAAATTTAATGCAATTCCCATCAAAATTCCAATGCCATTTTTTTTAAAGAAATTGAACTAAAAATCATCAGGTTTACATAGAACTATAAAAAACCCCGAATAGCCAAAGTAATTCTAAGGAAAAAGAAGGAAGCTGGAGGCATTACAATACCTGACTTCAAATTATATTATAGAGCCATGATAATCAAAACAGCATGATATTGGCAGAAAAATAGACACTCAGACCAATGGAACAGAATAGAAAGCCCAGAAATAAAACCACATATATATGATCAAGTCATCTTTGGAATGGAGCCAAAAACACATAATGGGGAAAAGAAAGCCTCTTCAATAAATGGTGCTGGAAAAAATGGAGAGCCACGTGCAAAATAATGAAACTCGACTACAGTTTGTCTTCTTGTACCCAAATTAATTCAAAATGGATCAAAGACCTAAATATAAGATCTGAAACAATAAATTACATAGAAGAAAACATAGGTACTAAACTCATGGATCTTGGCCAAAAAGAACATTTTATGAATTTGACTCCAAAGGCAAGGGAAGTGAAGGCAAAAATAAATGAATGGGAGTACATCAGACTAAGAAGCTTTTGCATAGCAAGAAAACAAAACAAACAAACAAAAAGAACTGATAACAAAACAGACAGCCAACTAAACGGGAGATGATATTTTCGAACAATAGCTCAGATAAGGGCCTAATATCCAAAATATACAAAGAACTCACAAAACTCAACAACAAACAAGCAAACAATCCAATAAAAAATGGAAAGAGGACATGAACAGACACTTCTTCCAGGAAGAAATACAAATGGCCAACAGATATATGAAAAGATGCTCATCTTCATTAGCTATTAGACAAATGCAAATCAAAACTACAATGAGATACCACCTCACACCTGTTAGATTGGCCAACAGATATATGAAAAGATGCTCATCTTCACTAGCTATTAGACAAACGAAAATCAAAACTACAATGAGATACCACCTTACACCTGTTAGATTAGTTATTATCAACAAGACAGGTAATACCAAGTATTGGAGAGGCTGTGGAGAAAAAGGAACCCTCATCCACTGTTGGTGGGAATGTAAAGTAGTACAACCATTATGGAAGAAAGTATGGTGGTTCCTCAGAAAATTAAGACTAGAACTACCACATGACCCAGCAATCCCTTTACTGGTATATACCCCCAAAATGCAAAAACATTGATATGTAAAGACACACACAGCCCCATGTTCATTGCAGCATTGTTCATGGTGGCCAAGACATGGAAACAACCAAAAAGCCCTTCAATAGATGACTGGATAAAGAAGATATGGTACATATATACTGTGGAATACTACTCAGCCATAAGAAATGATTACACAGGATCATTTACAACAACATGGATAGACCTTGATATCATTATACTGAGTGAAATAAATAAATCAGAAAATACTAAGAACTGTATGATTCCATATATAGTTGGGTCACAAAATTGAGACTCATGGACATAGATAACAGTGTAGTGGTTACCAAGGGGAGGCGGAAGGAGTAGAGGGAGGGGTAGGGGAAAGGAAGGGGTATAAAGAAAACTGAATGAAAGGTGACAGAGGACAATTTGACTTTGAGTGATGGAAATACAACATAATCAAATGTAAAAATGATCTGGAGATGTTTTCTCTGAATATAGGTGCTCTTAATTGATCAGTGTCACCCCACTAAAATTAATTGTCTAAAATAAATAAATAAATAAATAAATAAATAAATAAATTTTTAGTATCCCTGTTACCTCCCACCTACTTTATTTTATTTTTCCCCTCTTGCCATATTGATATTTTATTTGTGGATATGGAAGAATAGTTCTGATTTCTGTTCTAGGAGATTTTTTTCTCTGTGTTGATGCATATTACCAATCATCAGGAAAAAGAAAATGGTGAGCCCTAATCCAAAACATTGTTTTTGATACAGCATTTCTGTAATACATTTATCTCTCTTGATAGTTTTCTATGGCTTTAGGTGTCCACTTTAGTACTTATACTCTTCAAAATGAATAACCATGCTTTTTTTGTGATAGAGGGTTATTTAATAGAGGTGGGAGTTATTAGCAGCATTGGTTTTAGAAGCCAGATCCCCAAATATAGCAAACTGCATGATTTGTCCGACTCTTTCCTTGGGGCACTGATTCAAAGCTACAAGATTTATTATTCAGAAAGATTAGAATCAAATTTGGAAGGCATGGATCCAGCCCTTATTTCAGTCAGTGAAATGTACTGAGTTTCAACTGTAGACCTTGCACATGGAAGATGAGAGCAACATACTTCCATGTTTTTTCAGTCAATGATTTTCACTCTGACTTTAGTTCTTCTGGTACATAGCAACTGAAACTGGAGAGCAAAACAATGATCACTGAGACAGTTTTACAAACACATATGTCTATAGATTAGAGAATAGGAAGTTATTATTCCATGGTCCTTGGTTCTTATTAAAACGTAATTCTTAGTCATTGTAGAAAATTTGATAGAAAAATGGATAGAGAAAAGAAGTAAAAATCCCATGTAGTCTTAGGACTGAGGTAGAGAGAAATTCAACCCTTACGCTAGTCCTAACTAACTAAGGTATCCCAGCTGAGGTGTTACTAGCTCAATAAATCTGGGCAAGTTACCTAGTTTCCTCATCTGTGACATGGGGGACAAGTAGAAGTATTTAAATCACACTATATTTCCTTCTAGTCTTTTTTTTTCTATGTAAAACTGGCCTCATACTTAGCCTAATTTTTTTCTTCCTCTTAGCATAGTAGGCTGGACAAAGTGCTTCTTTTGAGTAATGCAAGATGGACAGCCTTTTGGAAAGCAATTACCAACAGTCAGGATCTGACTTTGCAAGGTCATTTAAAATAAGATTTTTTATTCCCTAATGAATTCTTTATATTCTGAAGTCTGTTCAGGCCTCCTGATGGTATGTATGTTGCTTTTCTATCTTGCTGAATGAACCTAAAAATTCACATGGGCATTATAGAAGACAGTGTAACACTAGAATGTGAGAGGTTATAACTGTGAGTCCAAGGCATTGTCAATTTCCCCCCTTCAATCTAGGGACAGATTCTCTGGTCTCAGTTTATCAGTGAATTGTTACATTGCTACTGCCCAAGCACTTTTCCATGTGATATTTTATTGTTTAATGGATAAGATGTCAGGTTGTAAAATCCAACAGCTTAAATCCAGACCATGGTTCTGGTTATCTATTACTTGTACTATCTTAAATCAAGATGGCACCAAATGACTTAAATGCTCTAAGCCTCAGGCGTTTCTTCTTAAATCAAGGATAATATTTTCTGCCTCCTCGAATTGTTGTAAAACAAGTTAGTTATAGGTAAAAGACCTTCAGACAATGACTACATATGGTAAATGTTCAAGAAAATGACTGTGATAATAAGGATGATGATGGTGGTGATGAAAGCAATGGTGATTAGTTATAGCTTAATGATTTAATAAAAGGCTTAGAGTGAGATATTCCTGGTTTTGTAGAGTTTTGATACTTTGATACTTGATGGGTTTTAGGATATGGAAAACGTGTCTAACTTCTCAAAGCTTGACTATTTTCGTCTGTACAATGAAGATGATGATTTTTTGAGTTGGTGTGAAGATTAAAGGGGGACTGCTTAGAAAAGTGCTTGGCGCTAAGTAAACATTCCATAAATGTTAGCTCTCATTCTCATTATTTATAAGAAAAGATACTAAAAGTTTCAGTGAAAATATTTAATAAATTTCTTACTTTTCTTAAGGGCTTAAAAGAAGATGGTTCATGTCATAATTAAGAGGAGTTATTAAAAACCCTAGTTAAAAAAAAAAAAAACTTTGAAAGCTAAAATAATAGCCAAGTTTGAAAATATCTTTTGTTGTCAGCTCTTTTGAGATTTTCTTTTTCTATGATGAGAAAGAAGACTGGGTCCCGCTTGCTTTTCATTCTATGGGACTCCCCCCCCCACAATATTTTAAACACAAAATACCATTTGTTGCCATCTGCCTTGGGCTAATAATGCCAAAGAACTTCCTGTCCAAGTTTTTTCAAGCTCTGGATCCACACCATAAATCTTGAAAAATCCTTGGTGGGGCTGAGGATGAGTGGAAGGCATTATTACAGCTCTTTTTAACTCTTTCTGTCTGCAGTATAATAAATACCACCACAGTACATTACCCTACAGACAAAGCATCATTTGAGCTTTTTGTCTGCTCCTCTCCATCAGCAAGTCACAAATGGAACCACAAATGGAATGCCATAATATGTCCATTGTATACATTTTTAAAATAAATAAGTATAACAAAGAGAACATGCCATTTAATCTCATCTCTGAACTGTGAAAGCTTGGCACATTTCCCACACTAGGGAGTGGAGCAGGGAAGTCCTGCTCCACTCTGCTCCCTGGCAGGCCATCTGAGGTGCACCTGGAAGGTACTGTGTGCTAAAGGCTTCCCAGGCTCCACTCCCTACGCTTTCCTACTGCAGTTTACTTGATTAGGTAATGTGGTGACCATCACAAGGTATCTAAGAGCAAGCACATCACCTGCTATCCTTTCATTACAAATAATGAAAGGCTCACCTCGACCAAGCTCAAACAATAAGGAGAAAAGTTGAAATGCAGGCTTCATGGAAGGCTTACTCTCTTCCCAAAGGTTAGGACCAAGACCTCAGTTTTCTGTTTGCATCTCCATTCTTGAGTGCAGGAACACTGCCGGTGGCTCTTAAGGCTAAGGGCTTTCTTGTTTTTATGTACAGGTAGTAGAAATAAGAGTTCTGGGTTTCAGTCTGATTGAAATAACAGGTTCAGTGCCCATCTTTGAAACGGTTGCTTTCTTTACGGGAAGGAATTGTACCAATTACTTAAACCCAGGTAACATGCCCACGCAGGGCTAGGTCTTTAGAAGCACCTGGGCTTCTGGAGGCTGCCTGGAGGAGGGAGGATTCCTGAACAAAGAGTAGGATATTGGTACCAAAAAAAGGGAGATCGGTTATCAAAGGAAACTGAAGCAGAGAGCAGGGCCCTCTTTTCTGAAATCAGTCAGATTTCAGCCAGTGCAAAGGGGTTTTAGATCATGTCAGAATACATAATTCTGGGCTGCTTAAACCTTGTCTTATATTCTGTACAATTTATTTGCCACTTTTTCACTTTTTTCATTCTCATTCAATATGCTTTCTTTCTGAGCTGTGCATTGCTCTCAGAAGTCTAGTAGGAGACAAAATGACCCAAATTTAAGTACTAAATAGCTCTCTGTCTGGTAATCTAGACAGGGGTGGGGGGAGGTAGAAAAAGAGAGGGATGGAGAGAGGGAGGAAAGAAGGGAGGAAGAGTAGAGAAAACACTAGCTGGCTTACTCACTGTATTGTATCATTAAATAAATCAGTGCCCACCACAACTAACCTTAGCGTTAAGATGCAAGGGACTCATTGGGAAACAACAATTTGGTGTCCAACCAACTCTTGAAATTTGAAGCATCTATCCTCATGACTTTTCATTTGAGCTCATGATTTGTTTTCTTGTTTTGTTCCTGGTTTCTCAATGTGCGACCAGTACCTCCTTTCAGAGAGGTGCTTGTTGAACCTCACATTTATATTAGAGGATAACTGGGCCCTGTGTTGCCCTGGATTACCAAAAGGAATTTTCTACAGATTTGATGGCTTCCAGTTTTCACACCATTTCAAGTGCAGCCTAGAGCGTTGTCTGTCCTTCTGTCCTTTGCTAGTATATACTAAGGGTGGGAAAAAGGTTATTAGTCTTTCATTCCACATGGCTTTAGAAGGGAATGTATTTTATATCGGTGACACAGGTACCTGCAACATGCTATGGGACAGTGAAGAAGGGAGCATGCTTCCTTATGAGAGAGTGCACGTCATGAAGAAAGTAACATCCAGCCTGACCTGTGGTGGCGCAGTGGATAAAGCATCGACCTGGGAACACTGAGGTCGCCAGTTCAAAACCCTGCACTGGTCTGGTCAAGGCACATATGGGAGTTGATGCTTCCAGCTCCTCCCCGCTTTCTCTCTTTCTCTATCTGTGTCTCCGCTCTAAAAATGAATAAAATAAAATAAAAATTAAAAAAAAAAGAAAGTAACATCCAATAAGTCTTTTAGAACTGAATTGGGGTTCCAAGGGTGGGGAGGAAGTGGCTGTAGCACTCAGAGCCCTGCTGGTCTAGGAACAAACCAGCAGTATCAGCATTACCTGGGAGCAGGGGAGAAGCGCCACTCACTGGCCCCAACCTAGATCCACTGAAGAGAATTTGTATTTCAAAGGTATTTTCAGGCCATTTATAAGCTTATTAAGTCTGAGGAACACTCCTCTAGACCAGTAATTCTAAGCCTTGCCAGCACATCAGTTGGGTAAACAAATATTTTTTTGTTTTGTTTTGTTTTTTCTAATTAAAGCATATTTTATTAACTGAATGATAAACTTACATTTGGCTTTTCCATATTGGTACTGTCATTAACTTTTCTTTTAAAAAAATTAACATTTTATTACCAGGCAATATATGTCATTGGCCACACAGAAAGTAACAAAAGCTCAGGTATCTGTTTATTATAAAATTTCTAGTAACTTGTTAACTTATTTTTTGTGTGTGTTCTTCTCTTATAGAATTAATTTTAATGGGGTGACATTAATAAATCAGGGTACATATGTTCAAAGAAAATATCTCCAGGTTATCTTATCATTCAATTATGTTGCATACCCATCACCCAAAGTCAAATTGTCCTCTGTCACCTTCTATCTGGTTTTCCCTGTACCCCTCCCCTTCTCCCTCTCCTCCCTCCCCCACCCCATAACCACCACACTCTTGTCCATGTCTCATAGTCTCACTTTTATGATCCACCTCTGTATGAAATCATGCTGTTCTCAGTTTCTTTCTGTTTTACTTATTTCACTCCGTATAATGTTATCAAGGTCCATCCATTTTGTTGTAAATGATCCGATGTCATCGTTTCTTATGGCTGAGTAGTATTCCATAGTATATATGTACCATAGCTTTTTAATCCACTCGTCCTCTGACGGACACTTGGGCTGTTTCCAGATCTTCGCTATTGTGAACAATGCTGCCACGAACATGGGGGCGCATTTCTTCTTTTCGAACAGAGCTATGGTGGGAGAAAAGGGAACCTTCCTGCACTGCTGGTGGGAATGCAGACTGGTGCAGCCACTGTGGAAAACAGTATGGAGATTCCTCAAAAAATTAAAAATCGAACTACCTTTTGACCCAGCTATCCCACTTTTAGGAATATACCCTAAACAAATGTGTTTTTTAAGTTTGCTTGCTTATACTGGGGCAGTGCCTTGAGTGTATATCTATGGAAGGCTGCAGGGGCTTGCCCTCAGGGTGGCAGGTTGCAAATTGAGGATTGCCTTCCTGCTTGGGAGGGGCAATTGTTTGCTATGCTATTGTTTGTGGGAGAAGGTTTTCTCCCCACCCAGCCGGTTTGGGCTGGAGAGAGCAGAGAGAGATAGTCCAGAGCGTGAGTCGGGAGAATGAATCCGGGTTGTAGAACCAGAGACCAAGTCGGGGCTTGGGAGCCCTGATACCCCCCACCCCCAATCTGTTTGGCTGTGGATTGCTGAGACTGGTGGGGGCCTGAGATGGGAGAAAGGGAAGTGGTCTTCCTTGTCTGTTTGCTCCGTCCACTGTTAAGAGGTTTTAATAAATGGAATGGGCCACCATCTTCTGGCTCCACAGTTCCTTTACCGTCTGCCTGAATCCAATGAGAACCTGAACCTGCATGGCCATGGCGCGGCTCCTGGCCTTACGACGTTGGAATCAATTAAGTAGCTTTAAATGCAGAAGCCTTGGCCCTACATCCAGGGATTTCAATATGATTTGTTTTAGGTGTAGCCCAAGCACATAGGTTAATAAAACAAACCGAAATCTCCCCAGGTGATTCCAATGAGCAGCCCGGGCTAAGAAACAGAGCTCCGTCTGAGTCTGGACAGTGAAGGCGAAGCAGCAAGGTGCATTTCAGAGCCCATGCTAGGGCCACTTGTCAGGTCGTTAGGAAGGAAGGTGCTTAGGGCTTGGGGTGGTAGAATGCCTCAGGTAGGAAAGAGAGCGAACTGGGTCATTGTTGGGTAGAAAAAATATATTATGCTCACTTTGTTAAAGATGGCGCTGCCACGTGCAAGTTTTAAGAGGAAGTTTTTCCCCACACCCTTGACTGATTGGATGATGTGGGGTGGTGCACTCTCATGAGGAATCCTCCCAGTATGTTTCAGTTAAGTGAAACTTTATATCAGAGACTTCCTTCTTTGTAGATTGGATTAAAGGTTTGGATTTCTACCCTATAAAGTAGGACAGACCGGGAGCTTGCTCTCTCTCAGTTCCTGAGGTTAGCATTAGAGAGGAGAGCAGATTAAGGCCACATGGAGGAGGCCAGGAGAAACAGCCAAGATGGCAGAGTGATAAGGAAGAAGCCAGTCTGTGCAGATAAGAGATGGGGAACAGAGGTGAATAAGACTGGTGAGCTAAAAACCTTTGATTCTAGGAAACTCAGATAAATCAGTAGCTTTGTGAGCACTGAATGAGTGGGTTTTGGAGCCCAGTGTGTGTTTTTGCTTGCCCGCCTGGTGCAAGCTAGAATTAAAGCTGATGGCTCACCAGTTCTTGGCTCCGTTGTTTCATTACCATCTGTTCGAATCTAATGCAAACCTGCATTGGCCAGGCGGCTGTGATGGTGGCCTTGGATACTGGACATACAGTCATACAGGACCTTGATTGCTTCATTCAGGTGCTTACCCCTGGGTAGATGCTAAGGAAGTCATGGACATGTGTAAAGAGGGGATTAGAGTGGTCAGCCTTGCACTTGTGAAGGACTATACGACCTCCCCAATAGAGATGTTGGTAGATATGCCAAGCATGACGCAGGCTGGCATGTCCAGCTATATAATTTGCCAGCTGCTTGTTTAAAAGTGTCATTAAAGATATGTAGGGCCAGTGGCCACCGCCATGGCCTTGCAGGTTGAATTCAGGCATAGGGTAAAAGATTTGTGGAGCCAGAAGATGGTGGGCCATTCCGTTTATTAAAGTCTTGTACAGTCAGACAAGCAAACAGGCAGGGAAGATCGCTTTCCTCTCACTCAGGGCTCCCAAAGCCCCAACTCATTCTCTAGACTCTCTTGGACTCACAGACCCCCGCCAGATCTCTCTCTCTCTCTCTCTCTCTCTCTCTCTCTGCACTCTCCAGAAAAAACAGGCTGGGGAAAAAACCCTTCTCCAGAAAACAATGGACCCTCCCAAGCAGGAAGGCAGCCCACAATTTGCAATCTGCCGTCCTGAGGGCAAGCACCCTCAGCCTTTCCTAGACTATACACACATGGTGCTGCCCCTATACAAGTGAGCAAGCCTAAAAACCACTTTAGCAACTTAAAACACATTGGTTTGCCCAACAAGGTACTAGAAGGTAAAACTTTTTTTTTCTTTCTGTGATCTCTTTTGACCTGCCATGTCTCTATATATTAGCATTTTTTGAGTTACGCTTTTTGGAATTCGTAAAAAAAGAGGGGTTAAATAATTTTAAAGATAACAAAAAAGTTATCTTTATATATATATAGATAGATACATTATTAGTAAGATTTAGCAAATTTGGCAGGCCCTGGCACAAATGTGTTGTTTTTTCATTCTTGTGTTTATGAGAAACATGAACCTGATGTGTCCTAGCGATTTCTTCAATGTTTGGGCATATATCTGGAAGGCAAACTCTCATTTCCGCATCAGTACTATTGGGCAGGTAAAATATATTATGCTCACTTTGTTAAAGATGGCGCTGCCCACATGGAAGCCCATCACCCAGGTGATATTATTTGCCCTTATGCTTGGGATGGGTGTGGGGGACAGGCTGTAAGCAGGCCAGGTCCTTATAGCCTAAGGCTTAGTTTTAAGAGTAAGCTTTCCCCCACACCCCTGACTGATTGGATGATGTGGGGTGGTGCACTCTCCTGAGGAATCCCATTATGCCTCAGATGGGTGACTTTGTATCAGAGAATTTCTTGTTTGTAGATTGGATTAAGGGTTTGGATTTCTACACTATAAAGTGGGACAGATCAGTAGCTTGCTCTCTCTCGGTTCCTGAGGTTAGTATTAGAGAGGAGAGCGGATTAAGGCCACGTGGAGGAGAGGAGAAGCACCAAGATAGCGGAGTGCCAAGGGAGAAGCCAGTTTGTGCAGAGTTTGTGCTGGAGAAGGAAATGGGAAACAGAGGTGAATAAGTCTGGGGAGCTAGAAACCTTTGATTCTAGGAAACTCGGATAAGTCAGTAGCTTTGTGAGCACTGAATGTGTGGGTTTTGGAGCCCAGTGTGTGTTTTTACTTGCCCGCCGGGTGCAAGCTAGAATTAAAGCTGATGGCTCACCAGTTCTTGGCTCCGTTGTTTCATTACAGACTGTCCTAATCTAATGCAAACCTGCATGGGCCAGGCAATTGTGATGGTGGCCGCAACTACTGGCTTTACAAATACCTTGAAGAATTCCTCTGTTTTAACTCTTAATTTTGTTGAGGGTAGAAAATTCTAACTCACATAAATAGGATGTTAAAAATTGTAGTAAAATGTTCAAAGCTTTTTAAGATATTGCCACATATTCTTCCTTATAGAAATCCAAAAGGCTTCAAGAGACAATTCCTTATGTTTAATCATCAATCCAAAACCCCCACCATACCATTGTAACTTTACACCAAACAAAGGATAGAAGAAACCTGCCTCCAGTCTTTCTGGGGAACATGGAGGTAGTGTAAACAATCCAGCACCACAGCTTAAAAGCCTTTTGCAACCTAATCAGGCAAGTGAGGTGGGGGGTTGGGCAGACTGACAACTTACAGCCAATTCCCCACACCTCTGTCCCCCAAAAATCTAAACTCCAAAAACCCTGTTGGTTTTTTGGTCCCCATCAGGCACATATTTCTCTGGAATACCATAGGGCACACCTGGAAATCTCCTAGGGTGCACCAGTGTGCCCTGGCACACACTTTGAGAACCACTGTTCTAGCCATTATACTTAGGTGCCATGTGCTGCTTGGAGAGGTGAACTCAATCTCCCCTTCCCACAGGGTCACCACCCCAGCTTGTGGGGTACAGCCACTTGACAGCATTTCTGTCTTAGCAGCAGGACATACTTAGAACCTGGATCGGGAGTGGATGAAAGGTGCATCCCCACTGAGTCACAAGCTGAATGAGCTGTGGTGCTGCTAGCTGCTGTCACTGGAACCCTGGTGTTGTTTTCGAGTTCATTTGCCTGCTTGCGGGCACTAGTTCAAAGAACCAGTTTACTGTATAGAAGGAAAAAATAGTTTAATATTGGATTGGCCAATTTAGGGATGTGGAGTTTACGCACAGATGATATATAGGTTACAGATTCTAGAGGGAAAAATCATAAGGCTCCCAGAGTTAGGGGTTCAGAGTCATGCTATGAACTGACTGGTCGGAAGTGAGGAAAGGGAGATGAATCATTTCTTCAGGTATGGAGGATATTTCTGAGGTTTCTTCTGGAATCCCTCTGTCTGATCTCATGGGAAAATAGCCAGGGGGTCATTCCACCTTAGGGTTCAGGAGCTGAGACATAACTTAGGTCAAGATTTTATCTTTAGCTTGCCAGAGGTCCAGACCTGTGGCCATTAGTCAGATCTGAGCTCCTGTCTTCTGCTTCCTGGGCATTGCTGATTATCTGTGGGAGTGGGTGGGTCTTGGGAGGGGGGTGAAGAGAGAGAGAAAGCGATGATTTCTAGAGCTAGGGTTTAAAACTAAATTTAATCAAAGTCATAAGCACCCTTGGTTTCATTGTCTCATGCCTCAGCTCATCCCCTGCCTGCACCCAGGACTCTGCTCAGACTCGAGTGTCAGAGGGTCACATTTGCTGGGCTGGGGCCAGAGCCTAGCAGCTATGAACCTGCCACCTCCCCCAGGCATGCTCTTTAGGCCCTTGAACTTTGTTTGTAAAACACAAATTCATAGATAAAACTAAACATTTCAAGCCGATCCTGCCTGCAGAGCAGTAAACTCTTAAGTGACAAGCCCTTTGGAGTGTAGGTTCCTGCATGACCGTGTTAGTCCCTCGCCCATACAGCTGGCCCCAAGGAGAGAGAGATGGAAGGACAGACTGGAGGGGGACTGAGGAGACGGTCAAATCAGCACACAGTGATGTTCAAAGAGGAATGTGTTGATAATTCCTTCAAGATCTCTGGCTTGTATGACTCAAGAGGTCGTGGTACCATTAAGAGATACAGACGAACAGAAAAATGGGAGCAGAGGCAGGGGCACGTTTCAGATACCTGTGAATAGTTCCTTTGTTCTAACATTTAATCATCCCTCTCGTCTCTGGTTTAATTGCCTAGGCTGGCACTTCCAGAACAATGACAGATAACAGGGGGAGTGAGCCTCCACTTCTTCCAACTCTAATGAACTCTGCGTGTCTTACCCAGAAGCGTGATGCTGAATTTGCTTCGGAAACCAGAGCCTGTTTCTGTTCTCTTAAGGTCTGTTTTCAGGAATGGAATTTTTGTCCCATGCCATTTAAACCCCTGTTGAACAGATCCCATGGCCCTGGCTCATTTCCTGTTCTGCACAAAGCGTCTCACAGGAACAGATTTACTGGGAGGACAAAAACAGGACGTCAGATGGGGGTTTCCTTGTAGTCCCGGAGTGAGGCCAGGGCAAAGTGACACTCTGTACCACGGGCTCTAAAGAGAGCAGCTTTGTAGCGGGCACTCATTTAGGGCTGGAAGTCCTCCCCGCCAGCCCCCACCCCCAAGTTTACTTGGTGGTAGACAGCTGGCCTACCTTTAGTCCGCCGTGGGAGACTGGTGAGGGCCTAATGAAAAAGAGGTTGGGGGTTGTAGAAAGAGGTTCTTCCTCCAGAGGTGCTTTTCTGGCTGGATCCAGATGGGCTCCAAGAGACTCTTTTCTGTATTTGGGGTTGCTTGAGAGACAGGAGATGCAGCACTGGTGGACTATCTGCTAGGCAGCACTGTGTTCTGGAGCCTTGCTGAGCAGGGGAGAGGGACCTGAAGGGAGGAGGCCAGGCCTGGAGAAGGGGCTGCCCTGCAGTGGCTTCTGGCTGCGCCCAGCAAAGGTGCACGTTTCTCAGGGTTGGGTGGACAAAACGGAAGCTACCTGTCATCTCTGTGAAGCCAACCAGAGGCCTGCTCAGCAGGTGAGGGCCACGCCAAGGGTGAGGCTGTACGGTGCATGCTGATGGCAGGTGTGGCGCAGGTGATGGAGTTGGGGCCACGCTGAGGAGCTTGGTCCTCAGAAACATTCGTGATAACCTCACAAGGAAACCAGTATTGAAGTCTATTTACTGCCTTTCATTTAAGATCTTTGCATCAAGATTCATAAAAAGAGATTATTTCATAGCTTTTCTTTGACATAATCTTGGTTTTATTATCAGGGTTCTTTATAAAAGAAATTTGAAATAATTTCTTCTTTCCCTGTGTTCTGAAACAGCTGAAATATTTCAGAACCATATGTGCCTCAGCTCGCTCACATGGCTCACCTGGGAGCTCCCACCCGCCTCCCCTCTCCTTTCCCCCTCACCTCTCCTCTCCCCCTTTCTCCCCCCTTTGTGGCAACAGGTGAGGCCCCACCTTCATCCCTGCATGGTGTTTCCGCTTATGGTCTGCTCCCCAACTACACTGGTCATTAGAACGGCTATAGAATTGTGTGAGAACATTTTCTCAGTGTTTAATTTCTAGTTTGAATGTAAACCTCCAGTCACCAAATGGTTGCTCTTCAGAACCTCTGGGCCTGGGTCAGTGTCATGCATTCTGGGGCATGTCGCGGGTGGACAGGCATCTCCCCACCTTCAAAGAGACTCAGACCCTGTTGGAGATCCCCAGTGGCGTATCCGCTCCCCCCAGCACACAGTACCACATAGAATAAGATCTGTGCCAAATAAACACCTTGTGACTCACTCACTGCCTTCTATTTTATCTTGGGATAAAATCTGGAAGATTTATAAATGGAGGAAATCTATAAATGGCGAAAGTTTTCAAAATAACTTAAGATTCGGTCCTGTCCTGACAATATTTTCAAACCATAGTTTTGTACCCAATTGATGCAAAGCAAGCCAACTAAGTTCTCCAAATGTGCATCCGGGTTCCTTCGGGAATCCTATCCCTGGGTCTCCACAATTGCACATGTGTGTTCAGGGGGCAGTGTTAGGGAAACAGCGCAATTGCCTCCCTCATCTGGATAGCAAAGCTTAGATAGCCTGTGCAAACATCCTCTCTTGTCAGGGAGGCTGTCTTGAAATCCCATCATTTTCCACTCTCGTCTTTCGCAGCCTGCAGTGAATGAGAAGGGAGGACTGGGTTATTTCAGTTCCGGCCATGGACACATCAAAATTGCTTCCCTCTTCCCAACTCTCTTTCCCTGGAGGATCTAATTTATTTCACGCATCTTGACCTATCTGTGCTTAGCCAGGACCGTTGTGGTGCTCGGTGGAGGCATTTCCCTCTTGCCTTTTTTGGCCCCCAGGCAAACCCACCAGGCCAGGGTTCCTCTGCACAGTGACGTCAGCCTGGCTGCCGGGCCCAGCTGGAGGGAGGTGTGTTTTATGAAGTTCAACCCTGCGCCCTGGGCCATAAATACACGTTGTGCACATAAATGTACAGCTAACATTGCCCAGACCCCTCCGAAGCACCATGTTAATAAGCAGACAGTAACTCTTTAAAATATGGAAAAGCAGTTAATCTTTCCGCTGGCGAATCCTTTGTAGGGGCTTGTTTTCCTTCGCTTTGGTATGGCTGCAGGCTGGGCTTTTCATCTCTTATGGTTTAGGGAAGAAAGGGAAGTCCGCTGCCGGCTTCAGGAGAACACTTGAGCCTTCACTGGGTGGGTACCTGTGTTTAAAACAGTATCTTGAACTTGTCATTGAGCATGTGGGGGAGTAACCACTCTGGACCTGCCCTCAAGGAGCTTGAGCACTGTTAATTACTATACCAGACAGAAAGTCTGTGGCCTGCGACTGTGGACCTACAATGGGCCAGGGTGCCAGAGACTTGATTGAACTCTGTCTCTGTTACTCTAAAACAGTGGTTCTTAACCTGGGTTCTATCGAACCCTAGGGGTTCGATGAGTCGGTCTCAGGGGTTCGGAGAAGCCTCTGCCTCAGAGGCCAGAATGAAGTAATACTGTCATTTGTTGTGAGTCCATGCACTTAGTTGGTTTTGTTCTTTGAGCAAGGTGATGTTCATGCACGGCTCATTTTGTGCACCAGTAAAAAAACATATACCTATGTCTTGAATTTGGAAAAAAAAATCATACTGTATTTATCACTAAAGAAGGGTTCGGTGAATGCGCATATGAAACTGGTGGGTTCAGTACCTCAAAAAAGGTTAAAAACCACTGCTCTAAAAGTTACCCTTAGCCTCTTGTTTCCCCATTCCTAAAATGGGCACAACCACATCTTATTCATACCTCTTCTGTAAAGAGTTATTTATCCTGAGTCCCAGTTTTGTATCATGAGAAAATTGATACCTTTTGCCTTTAAGCATAATGTTACATTTCTAAATGTTTTGAGAACACCTGAACACATTCTCCTTATAAAGAACTTCAGCATTGTGGATTAAGTTCAAGCCTCCCTTGGCAATTATTCTGCTAGTCTCCTCTTCCCTCCACTGCCCTCCTTCCCTGGCCTCTCCCCTTCTCTCCTTTCCTCCCTTACTCTCCCAATGATGACTTTGTAGAAGGATCGGACTTGAGGGTGGGAATGGGGGCTCAGCACACAGAGGGTGCCCAGATCCAATACAACCTGGCTTCCCTGGAAAGATGCCAGGGCAGGTTTGTAGCGTGCCTCTGACCTGCCAGCCAGCCGTGACTTCACTCTGTGTCACAGGCAGAGAATGGGGTTGCCAGTGGGTGGATTTAAGGATGACATAGTTGGGAGCTATCAATCTGGAGAGGACATGGTCTGTGCCTTATAAATATTTCATTTCACTTGGTCCTTCAATTCCTTCTTATCTTTCAAAAGATACATCATATTTTATATTTGTGTTCAACTGAATAAGTCCTATCTTTTTAGTCCACTTACTCTTGCTGTGTCCAAGTCATGTAATGTTTACTGATTTATCTATTCTGAATACATCTGGTAAGTCTTATTCATCCCATTTAGTGTTCTCATTCTCTGTAACAGAGTTCAATATTCTTAATATTTATACTGTTATCTATTATTTTGTAACCTAATTTTTCTGCTTACTATGATTTGGGTATCCTTTCATGAAAGTATATAGAAATCCCCTTTGCCCTATTATCTGGTGCCAAGTATGCTATAGAATCGCATGCTGTTGTTTATTCAATCATCCCCATGTGGATGGACTTTCAGGTGGGTTTCTTGTTTTTTCTCCTCACAATGAAGAGTGCTTTCAAGAGCATCTTTCTGCATGGCTTTTCGGGATCCTGAACAAGGGTCTTTCTTATTGAGAAATAAAACTACTGAAAAATAGGATCTTAATGATTTCCATTGTAATAATAACAAATGGCTGGAAAAATTTACTTTCCCACCAGCAGTGTAGAATAACATTCACTTCTTCAGACTGTTCACCATCTGATAGTATGGCAGAAATTTTTGCCAATCTTCTGGTGAAAAGTGCATTTTATTATTTTAATTTATATTTCTCTAATTTTTAGTGACATACATATACATCACTATATCTACATATCATATATATTAAGTGTGTGTGTGTGTGTGTGTGTGTGTGTGTGTTTTCACAACCATTCTACTATTAGCTTGTCTTTTTATGTGTAGTAAGTCTTGGTCATTTTCTTCAAAAGAAATGTCTTTTATTTGGGCATTTCATAGAGATTACTTGATACTATCATTGGTTCTTTATTTCATGAATAATTTCTTTCATTGGTTATTACCAATGTCAGGGAAAGGTCTCACTTTTATATTCTGATTATGAAACTGGTCAACTTGCTGAGTTCTTTTATTAGTTCTAATAGTTGGCCCGTGGGTTCACATGGGTTTTCCATGAACATGGTAATATCTGTTCTTTGGGTGATTGGGTGGGATTCACTTGGGGATGGGTTCTCAATGAGCATTTTGTGGCTCTCATGGCTATTGGTCTGCAGGTGTATTTTATATCATGGCCAAATGTTGATAATTTATACTTTTTCCTGAAAGATGCTCTACAGTTTAAATTTATTTACAATAATATACATAATAGTCACTTAAAATGTTTGAAATGTCTCTGTATGTTTCAGGTTTTAAGATGACTTTGTGACTTTTTTCTCAATCAGGAATGCCAAAAGTTGATTTATGTCAATGTTCTCTTTTTTATTTTTCTCCAAAGTTGGAAGCGGGGAGGCAGTTAGACAGACTCCCACATGCGCCCGACCATGATACACCTGGCATGCCCACCAGGGGGTGATGCTCTGCCCATCTGGGGCTTTGCTCCACTGGGGCCAGACCCATTCTAGTGCCTGAGGTGGAGGCCATGAAGCCATTCTCAGCGCCCAGGCCAACTTTGCTCCAATGGAGCCTTGGCTTCGGGAGGGGAAGAGAGAGACAGAGAGAAAAGAGAGGGGGAGGAGTGGAGAAGCAGATGGGCACTTCTTCTTTGTGCCTTGACTGGGAATCAAACCCAGGGCTTCCATACACTGGGCCGACGCTGAGCCTGCTGACCAGGGATGTCAATGTTCTTTTAAACCAGAGTTTGGTTCTTATAGTTATCTTCACTTTTTTTATTTGCATTTTTGCTTTTATCTTTATAAATTCATTGTGTCATTGATTCTGTAAAGATTTACTGAGAACCTGCTGTGTCCCAGGCACAGCTCCAGGTGCTGGGGATAGTGGATAACCATGGGCAGACAGAGGCCGCCTCCGACGGCGGGAGACGGGCCTGCTGGGAGGGGCAGGCAGCGAGCAGTGAGGAGGAAACAGAGGTAAAGGAGACTGAGAGGGCAGTGGTGTCCTGGACAAGAACTGACTCTAGTAAGGACTCCAGCCTTCTGAGAGGGGAATTGTGAAAGAAGAAGGGAAATGAGAAAGGAGAGAGAGAGAGATGGTGGGTCATTCTCTTTAGGAGTTTTATTATAAAGGAGGACAGAGGAACAGGGCAGTAGCTAGGGCTAAGATAAAGGGGAAATTTGTTTTTCCTGAGATGGGAGATATGACAGCATGTGTGTAAACTGAAGGGCTTGGCTAGTAGACAAAGGGGGCTGTTGGTGCAGTGGGCACCTCTCTTCCCCTTCATCCGTTGCATCCTGACAGCAGCCTGAGAGCTGGCCTTTGGAGATGGGCATCGATACTCAGCCCAGGGTACCAGCGGGAAGACCAAGAGGAGGGGCACAGGTGCCACTTACGGTTTTATTTTTCCAACTCCTGAATTCAAAAATTTCATTATTAGCAGACTTCTTTTCCCAATAAAAGTGGCTAAGGTCATAGTTTTGAGTCTAGGTTGTTTTCAAATTCTCAAGGGTTAACTGCATATTTTTTAACCTTTAATTTCTATTGCTTCTATCTTTTGGCTATTAATTTCTAATTTTACCGTACTGTAAAGAAAAACATGTTAGTGACGCGTTGTGCTCTTTGGAATGTGTTTGGAAATAACTTAGAGGGCCAAAAATATGGTGACAGAAGAATATCCAGGTTTGGGTGGCAGGCACACAATGCAATCTACAGATCACGCATCACAGAATTGTACGCTAGAAATCTGTGTGATCTTATTAACCAATGTTACTCCAATAAATTTAAATAAGAAAAGAACTTGCATTTTATATTGTTTAGATCAGAAGAGGTTTTACTCCATATTTTAATGGATCATGCATTCATCAATCACTAGCACTTCCATCAGTTTGTGTGTTGTAATAGTAAAAGTGCATATCATTCCTTTTTCTGCTATAATACTACTTTTAATATGAAAAATTATTTAGATTATATGAATCATTTTTATTACATTTTAATGATTTTTCCCTTTGAACATTTGCATAATAATATTAACACATTTCCATTCCTCTCTTGTGTTGTTAGTATTTTTCTGGTAAATCTTTTCCTGTCATTTGATATCTGTCATCTGACATCTTTTCCACATCATTCTGTTTTAGGAGTGTCTGTTGCAAATATCCTAATGCTGGTAATGGTAAATGCAATTTAAGTATCTCTGCCTTTTAAGATGTGAATCTAATTACCTCACATTTATTGTGATTGGTAATAATTTTAGACTTATATTACCAGTGTTTCTCTCTCTCTCTCTCTCTCTCTCTTTGTGTGTTACTTACCATGTTATTTTTAGCTATTATCCTTAAATTTTAAAACATAATTTTCTATTATTATCTACAGTTACCTAGAATCAATTTTCCTCTGGACCTGACATACCTTTACTTCCTTTATGTTGCTCTGTTTTCTTCATCTTAAGTATTCCCATTGAGAAGTTGTTGTCATTTTCATTCCTCTTTAAGTAATTTGTTTCTAAAGATTTTAATATTGTTCTATATCTTTAATGATTTGAAGTTTCATATATTCTTGAATGGGTCCTTTTTATGAAAAAATAGAATTTATCACAACTGGAAAACATTCTCTCCCTTTGGAACTTCTATTTCATATTTTTATCTCTTCTTTATTGTACATCTGGTAGATTCATTTGGATTACTTTTCAAGTCAACCATTTGCTCTTTATATGGTTTTGCATTCTTCTCAGATTTTGTTAACTTTCCTCCAACATAGAAATGACTGGTCCTCTGATAAGAGCCACCCCAGGTAGGTTATTTTCATTCTGATAGGCATAATCCTTTACAAAGGCCAATTGCTCAAGCCATGTTCTTGCATAGGTGAGCAGACACCGTGTGCTGAAAGGGGGAGGGAAAGCAGAGGTTTTCAGTTTTATTGAGACAGTTAGCAAGGTTGAATTTCTTCCTCCAGCCAGGTGCAGTTGTGGAGAAGGATGGGAAGGGCAAAGAGCAAGTGTCCAGAGTGTGAGTAGTGGTCTAGCAATTGGGGAAACATTGCTGAGCAGGGTAGGACCTGTTCCTTGCTATGGGTGAAAAAAAGAAACATAATTGTATCATATTAGATGAACAGGCATTTGCAGAAAGCAAGCAAGTTGTGTGGTAATCTCAGAGGCATTCTTGGATAATTCAACATGGAAGTGGTAACAGGTAAACAAAGAAAGAGGTTATTTCCACTTCTTTATAATTTCCTGCAAAGCAGAAGCTTCATTGTCATTGGATGATTTTTGCAAAGCATGGTGATACACTCACTCTAGAGAATAAAACAAATTTGTTGAGAGGGAGATGAATGAGGATAAAATTTATAGAGAAATTGAACATTTTGTTAGGTTATAGTCTATTTCATCCAACTAAATCGAATTTAATAAAAATATTATGAAAAGTTGTGACAGGGGAGATAGGCTAAATAGTTAGCTAATCTCTTAGCAGTGAAAGAATATGGGAGTTTGGTCTCTAATTTGTTCCTCCAAACAATCAGTAGTATTTCTTGTTAAAGGAGTATTTTTATGATGGTGTTACTTTGTCATTGGACTGTGTTGGGTAATGGAGAAGACAGGTGTCTTTAAGCTGTACTTTAGGACCCTGAATGTCAGAGCTTCTAGACAGCCTTAGTGCCAATATAATTTAGATTCTGGGAAGGGAAAAACTTGTTAAAGGCTGACATTAACTTCATCCAAACCCCGTGCCTCTATCGTGGGCAGACATCATGCAAAGTGGTACAGAAGAGGGTATAGGAAGTTCAAGTTTATGTCTTTTGTTGTCAATGTGACATAGCTTCAGTCTATCTTTGAAGAAAAGAGGAGAGAAAAATCCACTTAGAAGACCATCAACTGCAACTTTTGATAATGTTTAGGCAGGAACTAAGGCTTAGAAAAGCCTAACCTCTTAGTCCCTGGAAATTGAGGTGAATTAGCCAAATCCAACTCTACTCTTCTATACATATCAAATCCCAGTCTTCCCACGGTGAGTCTTCTGAGCTGTATCTGGCTACAGCGGGAGGTTATAAGCTGATGTCTTCTTAGTAAAAATTGGTATTTGAAAGCAAAGAGCTTCATAGGAAAAGACCATTTTAGCAATAAAGGAGATTGTTTTCCAAAATATTATACTGTAGTTACCTCCTGGGGGAAAGTTTGCCGCATGGCTTTTTACTTGTGAAGTGAGGAATGCACTCACTGTGTCTGTGCCTCTTGTTTCAATAGGTCCTTCGTCATCCAGCAGATCCCCAGCAGCAATCTGTTCATGGTGGTCGTGGACAGCAGCTGCCTCTGTGAGTCCGTAGCTCCCATCACCATGGCACCCATTGAAATCAGGTATATCCTTTTTCGTGTAGGTCCAGCTGCTGCTGCTGAAGCCGGTAAGGCATCAAAGTCAGAATTCCTGGGGGAGAAATATTAGGAAGGGGAAAATTATATCCTTTCCACTATTGGAGGGAAAAATGGTCAGGGAGGTGTAGCGCCAACTTCAGTGCCCATGCAGTCAGGGAAAGTCACACTTTGGGAATATGCCTTAACTACAGTCAACATAACGAATCTCTGAAGTGCGAACGTTTAAAGGCCCAGAAGATCAGAAGGCGTCCGGAGTCCTGTCATGGCTTCCATCCTGAGGTCGGTCTGAAAACCCTTCCTTTGCACTTTGCCCATTGGATTTGTCATGAGAATCTCACTGTAGCTAAAAAGCTGATTTGTGAGCAAACTATCCTTTTTAGGCATATAAACAAGAATATACAGGAAGGTTGATGGTCCCCTACTCTCAGCCCCCCGTGCCTCCTTATATAGTCTGTGCTTAGAGTCTATTCTGATTAGATCCACAACATACTGAGAAAGCCTCCTTATTATCTTCCTGCTGTGGGTGTGCTGTCATTTAATCACTTTTCAGTCACACACAAAGCAGCTCTGATCATCTTAGTTTACTTATTTCAAATAGAGGTTAAAATATTCCTGCCCCCCTGCTTATGGTTCGACAGCTTTTTATTTATAAGAAATTAATGTAAAGCAAAAGTGGCAATATTTATGCCACAGAAAGGGTGGCACGTATGAAGGTGGATGACAAGCCTCTACATCCCTCACCACATGAAGTTACAACTCTAAAGGCACTCCATATACACACAGAAAGTCATGATCAGGGGAGAAGGCCACTTAATGCCGAGGAGAGAGGTGAGTTTACCATAGATTTAGGTAAATTATAAGAGAATGCCTCCTATAATACTGTGAGCAAGAAAGTTTAAGTATAACAACAAAAAAAAATTGTTTCAATTAACTTCACACCCACCCTGAAAAAATGGAAAGCTTGCCTCGACCAATTCTTTACTATAGGGAAGCTGGAGGGCTGTCTAGTTTTTAAAAATACTACCAGCACCAGTGGAGTGTTAATCTCAACTTTAAATAGCAAATGATTTTAATGTTATTTAAACTATCTAAGTCCTAGAAAAGATTTTCAAGTCAGTATAGCGCCAGTAAGAACTTGGTATTTATTGAGAATGTTTGCTTCTATATTCAAATGGTACTTCAAGTTCAATAACAATATATGGTGAAAAGTTCTTTGATAAAATTCAACGATCACCTCTAATAAAAGCTCTATGTAAAATGCAAACACAAACAATAGTCTCCAAGACACTAAAATCACTTCGGTACAAACAGAACTGCATACTGAGACAACTAAAGTCATGAGAGTAAAATCTTCTAGAGTTAATAATTGGCTTTGGTAACTTGATATAAGACAAACATGTATAAAGTCAGTATTTTTTTCATAAGTTACTGGACGTAATAAGATGAGGTCAGTGGAACAGACTAGAAACTCCTATAGATGACAAAGGTTCAATTCAAAAGGAAGAATATAAATTAGACTTAAATAGTGAAATAACAGTCTCACAAGAAATCCTAGGGATTGGAGAGAACTTCCTAAGATAAGAAAGCCATGGAAGAAAAACAGATTCCTTTTAACTGTGTAAAAATTATAACTTTCCTATGGGAAAAGATTAAAGTCAGTAACCAATTTATAGAACTTGGAAAAATATTTATAAATCCAATTATAAGAGCACTTTTCAATTGATAAGTCAAACAACTACATATTAAAACAACATGAACATGAAACATACAAACCATTGGGTGAGCAGAATACCCAGTAACAATGAAATAGCTAGCTATAGCTAGCAAAGGCCCACACTCCCAAGACTGGGTATCCTTACCATAGGCAGGGGCAGGGGCAGGGGCACTTATCAGAGTCAGGTAAGAACCTACATTCAGCATTCTTTGTAGTAAAAAACAGATGAAAAAAATGAATACCCATCAATAAGAAAATAGCTGAAGGAGCCTGACGTGTGGTGGCGAGGTGGATAGAGCATCGACCTAGAATGCTGAGGTCGCCAGTTCGAAACCCTGGGCTTGCCTGGTCAAGGCACATATGGGAGTCGATGCTTCCTGCTCCTTCCCTTCTTCTCTTTCTCTTTTTCTCTCCTCCCTCTAAAATGAATAAGTAAAAGCTAAAAAAAAGAAAAAAGGAAGAAAGTAGCTGAATGAATCAGAGCTAGAACAATGGAGTTGGAGAAACCTGCATCAGACAGAGGATGAGAAGCATGCCACAGAACGCAATGAATAATATCATTCCATTCTGTAAAACAGGCCCTCCTTCTCCCAAATGAAAAGAAAAAAGGAACAACTGCTTTCATAACCAAAGGTGATCAGGCCCCTAAGCTGTAGTTTTTTACTTACATTCTAACAGGAAATAATAAATTAGAAAGCCAATATTTTGCTTTTATTAATATGACCCTAACAGACATCTGTACCTGTACATAGCCCTGTATCTCCTGTATGTTCTGCATAATTTATGCAAAGAGTAGCTTTGAATATGTTACACCTTTACAACTGGAATCAGAGATTCTCACTGCTAACCTGATAAAATTTAAGCAAGTTCACATCCTTGAATTATTAAGGTCCCTGAGACTTTGCTAACACAATTGAAGAGTGGAGAGAAGTCTGGGGACTCAAAATGGCTTGCAAAGCTTAAGGCATCTTGGACTCCACCTCTGTTCTAACCAACCCTCGCTTTTCCTGCAGGAGAATGCGAGGGAGTGTGGGGGTGCTCCAAGCCTCCAGGCCAAGACGGTCCTTACCCTGTTCCCTCTGCTTTTGCTGCTCTTCTTAAGGTGACACTGACTGGGATGTTCTCTTGGCATGCTAAATTATGGATAAACTGTGAACCAAAATATGGTGCAACATAGGAGACGTGAAATTATAGTCCAACCATCAGCATCTCATGATTTTAAACTGTGCGTGATATAAACTCTTAAAGATATGTTGACAAAAAATGTTCTCTTTTTACTCTGCCAGTCATGTAAATGTGAGTTTGCTACATGGTCATCACCCTTCATCAGAAATGGGACTGTCAGTGGGCAGCATCCCTTCTGCTTGAAACCCATTGAAACTAATTTAAAACTGTACTTTTTAAATAAAGTATATCAAAATCATCATCTCCTTGTTTGGATTTTGTCATTGCTCTATTGCTGAGGATCCAGACTGGGAAGCACGAAAAAGTTACCCATTCCGGGCACAGGGAAAGGGTGGGTATTGGCAGAGACTTTAAAGCAGATTCAAGGGAAATACTTAACAAGTATTTTGATGCTCCAATCTCAGTTATAAAAATGTTTACAGAAGGAAATAAAAATATCATCTGCATGGGAAAATTTATGACACAGAATTCTGAATTTTATTGAACTAAACTTCAATAGAAATCATAATATGGATGAGAACACACGCTCCCATCATGCAGGTTTTGAACGATTTGGCAGTGGAAATAAAGTCATAATCCCAGGAATTCATTGTAAGAAGGGTTGAAAAAAAAAGGAACAATGACTACAAATGACTCTCAAGCTTATTGCTTGAGCATTTATTTGGCTTCTGGCTTTTCCCATAAACAAGAGTTGAAATTAGATCTCGAATATTACAAGATGTGAAACTACCCAGACCTGTAAGCATTCCTAAAACACTGGGTGCCGGACCTAAGAAAACAGATTCCATTGTATCATGGTTACCAAATGAAGTGAAATAAATTCCATGCCTAGGTAGAATCAAGAATGCCTTGCTTTATTGGACAGATATCTAAAAGCCATGTGGGAAATAGCACTTATACCCTATTTTTACAAAACCACATTATGCTTTTGGTAGTTTGGAAGTATTAATGTTATCATACCCTTTTATGCTAAAATGAGTTCAATATTTATAGGAATATGAATACTACATTGTTGTACTTCTGTAAATTACTAAACCCCCAGTGTTGTTAACAATATAACAATACTATAACTTGCCAAGCTGTCAAAAATTTAACAATGGGGCCCTGGTATTGTAAGCATTGTGACCATTGGTACTATTCACTTCTGTACACTAAGTGAATGAATGAATTCATTTGTTGCTTCTACAAATATCAAAATGCATGATATTTACACTAACTGATTATAATGTAATATTTTTACAAAAAGAATCACATGACCTATCATTCTCTATTAAAATTCTAAAGAACTGGCAACAATAGGTTAAGTATATTATGTTCTAATGCCCATAATTTTATGTTAATGATGTAAAATATGTGCTAAATAAAGATGATTTCACTCCCTATCCCATTGTAAAGAATGAAGTGGTATGATGCCCCGTGGCCGAGGCCAAGCAGCTCCACATTGGATTCGGACAAACGGTAGAGAAACTGTGGAGCTGGAAAGTGTTGGGCCATTCCGTTTCATAGTCTCGCAATGGCAGACGAGTGAACAGGCAGGGGAAAACCGCTTCTTGGGCAAACAAACAGCAAAATGATCCTTCACAGTGTCAGGTGGGCAGGCAATCTGCCATCTGCAATCCTCCGTGAGTACAAGCACCCATAGCCTGACATAGACTGTACACACGTGGCGCTGCCACGTGCTCACACACTAATCAAACAAGCAATAAAGACAGCATGGTTGAGTCACACTGTTGACCCACAGCATTGTCAGGCATCACCTTCATGTGAATGACCCACCTTCCCAGAACCTCAGATTCTCTGTTCCCTCAATAACTTCAACCAACTAGCCACTCCATTCATCTACTTAGCTATCTAATGCTTTTTTCCAATGTATTGTGTTAGAAGCAGGAATCTTGATTGTTCCTGACTGACTCAGCTCCTCAAACCAAAGCTTGAAAGCACTGTTGTCTGTGTTTGTCCCTCAGCCCCCGGTTCAAAGTCTCATGGGCTCTGCTCCCTGCTTCTCCCCTCCCTATGCTGCTGTCCTCTTTCAAGCCATGACCAGCCCCTCCCACTGTGTCCTCACTGTCCTCGCTCTCAGCAAACCGCACCTCCCCCATGCCAGGGTCGTGCTCCACTCAGCACCAGAGCAATTTCTCTAGAACAAGTATCAGATCGTACCATTGCTCACTGCAATTAGAAGATATACAGACATCACAGTCTTCAGAAGTGGTTCTCCAGCCCTCCTGTGCATTGGAGTTACTTGGGGAGCTTTAAAAATCTTGGTTCTCCAAGGGAGGGTCCAGCTTTCATATTCTCAAAATACTCCCCATGATGCTAATATGAAGGCGAGTTTGAGAACCACTGGCTTATGGGCCATACGGGACTCATCTCTAGTATTCACATCCATTTCTGACCCTGTCATGTGCCACTCACTGTCCCACACTCACTGCATTCTGCTGGCAGCCTTCCGTCTTTGAAAACCCAGGACTTTGCTCTTCCTGTGCCCTCTGCCTGCAGGGTTCCAGATCCTGCTCTTTCCATGTTTCTTTTTACATTTCAGACCAAGCTCAAATGCCCCTTCCTTGGAGACACCTGGTGAAGCAGCCCTTCACCCACCATCACACTATCCTGCTTTTATTTTTTTTTCTTTACACCTGTATCTGTAGTAATTGTCTGTTCAGTTTCTCCGGCTGTATTGCTGCTCCATGAGGGCTCTGATGGCCTTGACATTGTTTGTGGCTCTGTCTCCAGCTCCCAGAGCTGGATTTTTAGTGGCATGCCATAAAAATCAAACCACCACCAGCATTCAGAGACCTAGCAGTGAATGCTTACTGAGCTCTGACTTCCATTTGGCGCTATATAAAATACTTGTTGGAATAACCCATGTGATCCTCACAGCAAACCTATGGAGGAGATATGATTTCAGGTAAAGAAACAAGGGCGGCAGGAAGAGAAAGTCACTTTCCTTAGGTCACACAGTTGGAAAGTGACAGAGCTACAATTTGAACCCATGCAATTTGGTTCCAAAGTCTGGGTACTCAGCCAATCAAATACTGAATGAATGAATGAATGAATGAATAAATAAATGAGCCATAACCTTGTACTGCTACATTTCAGCATGTGCCACCCACTGACATTATTGTCACTTCTCCAAATGGCTGGGCTTCCACTCCCTGTTCTACAGTACAAGCTGGTAGCCTCACCTCCCTGCTAGTATTCCTGTCCTCCAACTCTCCAACTCCCAGGCTACTCTCCACTGTCCATTGGTTCCGCCCTATATTCACTTCTCCATTAATCTTAGAAAGAGTAATCCACAGTTGCAGTATTATGGTTACCTGGGTTGCCAAGCCTACCGGGGTAGACCAGTGAGAGAGAGTCCATAATTATTGGGTCTAAAATCTTCATACATCAGGTTAACTCTTTCCCAGACCAGCATAAAATTTCTGGCAGACAAGTGGTTGAAAGCCACTGCTCAAATGTACTAGAAAAGCAGTATTTGAATAAAATGCTAGCAACAAAGTAACAAATGAGAGTGTTGTTATGTTTAAATGCTTTTGGAAAAAGACAGGATATAACTGAATTAAATTTTTCTATGACCAATAGGACCCTTCACAGTTCACCTCTCTCTCCATTAGTTCTCATCATATGCTCCCTCTCCTAGTATTTGAGCTCCTGAGCTCCTGAAATATGCTAGGTGGGCACCTGCCCCAGGGCCTTTGCACTTGCCATTCCCGCTACCTGGAGTACTCTTTACCCAGATATCTGTGTGCCTTACTTCCTCACCTAGCTCAGGTCCTTCCTTCTTCAGCACCCCTCACCGACCTCCCTGTTTACAGTTCTAACTTCCGCATTCCTCTCTCTTACCCTCTCCCCTGCTTCATATTCCTCCATAGCAGTTGTTGCTTTGGGGTTTATTTATTGTTTGTCTTTCCTAACAGAATATAAACACAAAGAAGACAGGGATTTTGTCTGAGTTCTTTTTAAAATTTTGACTGCTATATCCTCATCTCCAAGATGACTGTCTATCTCAGAGCATACCCTCAAAAAACATTTAAGCAAGTAAACAAGTAGTAGCGGTAGTATGAGTAGTTCTTCCAACACAGGGGTGGCTGTGCCATATGGGCATGTCTTTACAATTGCAAAAAGCAAGGAGTCATAGGATATTCTGTATTATCCTGCCTGCCATTGCTAAAATTTGATCATTTTCATATGCAGTATTAATATGATTGTTATTCTATCAGAAAAAAAAAATATTTAAAGGTCTCCTATCAAAAAAATATTAAAATGAATAAAAGTGACTATAATGTGATAGTTTAACATAGCATTATGCAGTGCAATTAGTTCCTAAAGTTATAGGCTGTCACATTCCATATAATTTGTTATAGATCAGGAGGTACCTATAGTGAATCATAGTATAACAATGTGGCAAAATCCTTCCTAAAGTGTAAAAAGTTTTCATACATATGTATGCATATATATATAATTATATAAGGTATATTTATGTGTACATACTAGATAAAGTTCATTGAATGATAGTAGAACAATCGCCTCATTTACAGAGACTAGAATAATACAACACCACAGACAGGTAACAATGTGATGATACCTTTTCCTGAAGTGAACAACAGAGCAGCTCCACACTCCATCCTTCCCTTAGTGCAGTGGTTCTTAACCTGGGTTCTATCAAACTCTAGGGGTTCGATGAGTCGGTCTCAGGGATTCGTAGAAGCCTCTGCCGCAGAGGCCAGAATAAAGTAATACCGTAATTTGTTGTGAGTTCATGCACTTTGTTGGTTTTGTTCTTTGAGCAAGGTGATGTTCATGCACGGCTCATTTTGTGCACCAGTAAAAAAACATATACCTATGTCTTGAATTTGGAAAAAAAAAATCATATTTTATTTATCACTAAAGAAAGGTTTGGTGAATGTGCATATGAAACTGGTGGGTTCGGTACCTCAAAAAGGTTAAGAACCACTGCCTTAGTGGTATTGAAGGGGACATAGTGTTAGAACCACCGAGGACACAAGAGATGGCAATGGTGATGGTAAAAACTACTACTTAATGTCTGAACTCATTTAGGATAAGAAAATGTATCTATACTGTTATTATTTAAATTATGAACAGTACAGCACTACAGAGGGAAATAGTATTCTATTATTATTATTCCTCTTTTTATGAGACAGTATAATTTAGTAAAATATTAAAATTATAGGCAAAAGAGTACAGTTTTATTATTACCAATATTCTAGTAATTTAATAAGACCACCTTAAGGGCTATTTGTGATGTCTGCAATTTGGACACTTTGTGCAGCTGTTGCTAACTGACACATGTATGCTGGACAGTCTGTCTGGCACATGTATGCTAAGCAATCTCTCGGGCACTTCTGCCGATACAACTTTGTAACATATAGCCATGTTGGAGTAGTCACTTTTCCACCAGGGGAGTTTAAAGGCAGCAAGCTGGAGCAGTTTTGCTCCCCGGGGGACATTTGGCTTGTCTGGATTCATTTTTGGTTGTCACCATTTGGGGTAAGGGGATGTGCTACCAGTCTCAAGTGGGTAGACGCCAGGGACACTGCTACACGTCCTACAAAGCCCAGGGAAGTCCCCTCAGCAAAGACTTATTCAGTCAAATGTTTCAATAGTGCTAATGCTGAGAAACCTTGCTCTAGTTCCCTAACAGTCATTAAAGTTTGTCTTCATAAATTAACAGATGTCACAGACCTTCCTGATCCCCACGTGGCATCTAAATTGTGTATGTTCACTCCACCAATGCTAAGGATCCTTACCCAGAGTAAGATACTGAGCTACAGATTCAGTTCAGTAGCAACTCTGTCATGTCATATCCTAAAATATTGGGGTGGTGGGTTCCTCCTTTGCACCCTGGCCTCAGCAGTCTTTTTTCACTGGGCACCCAGGAATACTCCCACCGTGCACCGTGTGCTGCTCCATTCACAGAAGGGTCGTCAGAAAGCTCCACGTTTTCCGTTACTATCAGTCTGCTCCCCATAGCCTGCTCGGGGGTCGGGGGAACTCGTCCGCCTGGCACCTGCTGGGTCCCAGTGCTCTCACTTCAGTGACACCAGGGAGTGTTTGATGAATGAGGAAATAAACCACCCCACATTTCATTTCGCAAAGTCGTCTATGAGATTCTATGCACAGAACCAGACATGATCATTTCATGCATCTGCTACTATCCCCATTTCACTGATAAGGAAACTGAACCTCAATAACCACATTGCCCAAAGGTGCTAAAGTCAGCAAGAGGCAGGGCCTCACTCCACCACTTTTGCCCTTGACCTTTAACATACTAGGTACTATGGATGGATGTGGGATACCATGAACCATATTCTACCTGCAGCAGAGCCGGGACCCCTCAGATAGGCAGTAATTCAGGATGGCAATGCTTTCTAGTGTAGCAGCATTTGGACATACTAGATTCTGCATTAAAGACAATGCAGAATGGTTCAAACCATGGGATCAGCACACTTTTTCTGTAAAGGACCAGAGTAACTGTTAGCATTATGGGGCATGTGGTCTCTACTGCAAGTATTTAACTCTGCCCTTGTAGCAGGAAAGCAACTTTGTTCCAATAAACACTTTCTTTAAGGACAATGAAATTTGCATTTCAGAAACTATTATTATTCTTTACAGTTTTTTTCAAACATTTCAAAATGTAAACATTGCCTTAGCTTAGAAACGCTATCAAACAGGAAGAGGGCCAGATCTGAGGTGTGGGGCACAGTGCATCGACCTCCTGAGTTCGACATTGCTGCTGCCAATTTCTGAGGCTCTCTCAATGTGCTGAGTGAGGACTATCCTTGTAACTTGCACACGTGGGTATCAGAAGTGTGCCAGTACTATCAATATTGGAGAGACTGCAGTGCAAATGTGACTGTACAATTTTTACTTTAGCATCATACAAACCAGCACTATTTCAAACACTGCAACTACAACTATAATCTAATGTCTTTATATTCATGTAATTACAAATATAGCAAGCACAACTCACGCTAGTGTGCCAGCATTGCTGCTACCTGAATGGCGAAGTGAAGGGATAACATCATTTCTGTTCCCACATTTATGTGTCACAACGCAGAGCCTAAAGCCACATGCCTGCTGCCAGCACTGGTGTCTGCTAGCCTGTGCTGTGTGGCCCTAAACTGTCATACACTTTGTCATCTTATTGTTACATCCCACTATGTTAGGCTGCCAAGAATCTTGTTAACAAAAATCCTACCACAAAATTCTATACCAAGTAACATCATATTGTAATCACCCTAAGTCCAAATGGTTAACAATAAACTATTGATGAGAGATCAATATCTGAATGGCATCTTTTTAAATAAGATACTGTCATCACAGCATGATAGGCCACTGCTAACCATAGCATTAAGAAGAGGACTAAGTCATAGTCATACTGTCCTTATATTTATAAATAATTCTACACTGCCCTTGAATGTGCCGTTCAGTTATGTGACTGCAGAATCTCCGGGCTGGAGCAATAGGCTTGGGGTAGAGATGGGGCATTTATTGAATGCTGAATGTGAAAAGCACTTCACAATAATTATTTCATACGATTCCTTACACTCGTTGCAGGCACAAGTGAGAAGGCACACATCTAAGGGTCGAGGACAGCTCTAAGGTTCAGGGAGATGATACTTCTTGACCAAGTCACACAAGCATTGATGGACTAAGCCAGAATTTGAACCCAGCTTGATGGACTTCAGATCCTGCATTCTGTGACTTTGCTGCCACATCAACTTTCACCATGTCACTTTCTTTTGATACCATGTGCTACCGTCAAGACTCAATACCGAGCAGTTCCTCTTGGTCACATTGCGTTATATTGTCTATAATTCTGGCACTGGCCTTACTCTTGTGTTATATCATGTGCTGTTTTAACAGAAACATTGACAATATTACTATTCCAAATACAGTGTACCCATGACGGCACTGGCCTTACTATTCCAAATACAGTGCACCCATGACGCTCTACCATTGTTTTCAGTAGCACTAGCACAATCATATTCTACATACTTTTTCTAACAAGAATGCTTCCCTCACTTGTATATAGTCCTACCTTACTTCTGCTTATGAGAATCATCCAGCTACTATGCTAATGCAGCTTGGAGTTTAGTAGCAAAAGTTAAAGTGCTAATATGGAACCCACTGGTCTATACTTTCTATAGTACGCCATGTGTCTGGGAAAGTACCTGGGGACTGCAGTGCTAGAGTGAAATATAGTAGTTAGCCAAGTGTCATTGCTCCTTAAAAGCAAGACTATGGCCTGTGAGTTCCTCATTTTTACATCACTAATACCTTGCAAATTTCCTGACACGCTGGGAATCACTTAGGTCCTGTGCTGTCTCTGACATTGACAGTGACACGTTAGCTGTACTCTGGATGACAGTCCTATAATTTTAGCATTTGTAATGACACTACTGTCAAGCCATGTCATATGTGTTTCTATACTGGAAGCAATCCTGCTGCTATATTAACTAGTGTGAGATGCCTATAATATTACTAAAAATACTAATGCAACTATTCTAACAATTAACTAACAAGTATTCATTGAAGAGATATATTATTCAAATATTTACATTATTGACATACTATAATACATTTTGATTTAATATATATATAAAACAATATTCTGATTGACCACACACATTATGAGAGCCTCAATATATGTGATATACAGTTTTATATAAGTATCATATATTATGCTGCCCACAATCATGTTATACTTTTACTATACCAGATACAGTGCATATAATAGATAGAGTGTAATAAATTATAGTGCATAAAAATGTAGCTCAGTAATGCATGAATACTGTGCCATGCTGAGATCTATATTGTTTTCCATTATTAGCAGGGATATTATAATGTTCTGCTATAATGTACTTTCTCTAATACTAGGATAAATAGTGATCTGTACTACTTTTATTATTCCTGTAAATTTAGAAACAGCAATGACACTATAACAAAATGCTACTTCCAGTAGCAACAATTGTATCGGATAAGGCTATTTTGCAATTATTTAGCATCAATTTTCTACGAAACAGCATATATTTAAATATAGCACACACCATTTGTTAACTTATAGTGACAACACTACTGTACCAACCAACCTGCCCATGAATCCAGAACTATTTTAGTTTTTATTAGTATTATCTTTACTTTTATGGATGGTATAATTATAGTATGTCACATTTAACACATTACTTTGACACCACCAAAAAAAATATAATGAATTCAGACATAGTCAAACAGAAGGTTTGAGTCACAGGTTCACATCTTACTCCTGGATGATTTTGCTCAAAGTATGTTATAGTTTCCTTTTTTTAAAGTTTTAAAAATGTTTTATTTATTCATTTTAGAGAGGAGAGAGAGAGAGAGAGAGAGAGAGAGAGAGAGAGAGAGAGAGAGGAAGGGGGAGGAGCAGGAAGCATCAATTCCCACATGTGCCTTGAGCCTGACCCGTGGTGGCGCAGTGGATAAAGCATCGACCTGGGAACACTGAGGTCGCCAGTTCAAAACCCTGCACTGGTCCGGTCAAGGCACATATGGGAGTTGATGCTTCCAGCTCCTCCCCCCTTTCTCTCTTTCTCTCTCTCTCTCTCTCACTCTGTGTCTCCTCTCTAAAATGAATAAAATAAAAAAATTCCCACATGTGCCTTGACTAGGGACCCCCAGGGTTTTGAACTAGTGACCTCAGCATTCCAGGTCGATGATTTATCCACTGCACCACCACAAATCAGGCCAAAGTATGTGATAGTTTTAAGCCTCAGTTTTCTCATCTATAATATGTCTAATCACAGAAGTCAGTTACTTCACAGCATTGTTCTGAGTTTTAAATGAGACAATACATCTACATGTATAATACTTCTAATCATGCAAGATATGATGATTTTGATAATTATTTGTTGCTACTATCTGAGTTATTTTTACTATTATATTAATACTTATACTCATCCTGGTAACAATAATACTACCAGGATAGAAATAATATTATTATACATTATGACATCAATTATTAGAACCAATTTTGTAAAAGCAAAGCTACTATAACATCCTACATTTCATTGATTGCCTCTACTTTCTTCTACTTTAATAGTATCAATGGTACTTTTAGCTCTTTTCTTGTACCCACAGCCTTAAACTATTTTATTCTAAATTATATACATCTAATGATGACAGTATTCAAACATTACTACATTATGCTAGGCTAAAGGTGATTTAGTCAGTTTGTATTGACTGTCAAGCCGGAATAAAAAGGTATTCATATACCATGACCTACAGATTGTTCTTTTTTTTTATTATTAAGTGAGAAGCAGGGAGACAGAGAGACAGACTCCTGCATGTGCCCAACCAGGATCCATCCAGCAAGCCCCCTACCAGGCAATACTCTGCCCATCTGGGACCACTGTTCCATTGCTTGGCAACCAAGGCATTTTAACACCTGAGGCAAAGCCATGGGGCCATCCTCAGTGCTAGGGGCCAACTTGCTCTAACCGAGCCATGGCTGTGGGAGGGGAAGAGAGAAAAGGGGGTGGGAGAGGGTCTAGAAGCAGATAGTCTCTTCTCCTATGTGCCTTGACCAGAAAGTGAACCTGGGACATCCACATGCCAGGCTGACACTCTACAACTGAGCCAATTGGCCAGGGCTCATATTATTCTATTTTAATTTTAAATTTAATACTCAATAATGATACTGATATATTTATACTCTACTATATTTTACTAACCAACATGTGTCCAACATGAGCATGATGAGAGTAATAGTAATATCTTCCCACTGTGCCCAGTGCATACTGGTAGGCATAAAATACATTAAAAACATAACTTGAAGAGTAATAAATTGCATCAAAAATATCTAGAAATAAATTTAACCAAGGATGTAAAAGACCTGTACTCAGAAAACTATGACACTGAAGAAAAAAACTGAAGAAGATACAAATAAGTGGAAGCACATACCATGTTCATAGATCAGAAAAATCAATATCATTAAAATGTCCACACTACTCGAAGCTGTCTATAAATGCAACACAATTCCTATCAAGGTATCAATGGCATATTTCATAGAACTAGAACAAATATTCCAAAAATTTATATGAAACCACAAAAAACCCTGAATAGCAACAGTAATCTTGAGAAAGAAGAACAAAGTTGGAAGTATCATGGTACCTGATATCAAACTATACTACAAGGCCATAATAATTAAAACAGCATGGTACTAGCATAAAAAACAGACATATAGTACATATAGATCACTGGAACAGAATAGAGATTCCAGAAATAAACCTAAGCTTTATGGTCAATATTTAATATAGGAGGCAAGAACATATCAACTTCTTACATCATATACAGAAATAAACTAAAAATGGATTAAAAATTTAAATGTAATACTCAAAACTATAAAAATTTTATAAGAAAACATAGGCAGTAAAATCTCAGACATTTCTCATAGCAATATTTTTTTCTGATATATATATCTCCTTGGGCAAGAAAAACAAAAGAAAAAATAAACAAATGGGACTACATGAAATGAAGATTTTGCATAGCAAAGGAAACCAACAAAATGAAAAGGCAACCCACTGAATAGGAGAATGTATTTGCCCATGATACTTGTGATAAGGGGTACTATCCAATATTTATAAAGAACTGATAACCATACAACTCAACACCAAACAAACAATTCCATTGAAAAAGTGGCAGAGGACCTGAATAGACACTTGTACAAAGAGGACATACAGATGGCCAATAGACATATTAAAAGATGCTCAACATCACTGATTATCAGAGAAATGCAAATGAAAACCACAATGAGATGATTTCTCATGCCTGTCAGAATGGCTACCATAAATGAATCAACAAATGTTGAGGATATGGAGAAAAGGGAACCCTTGTGCACTGTTGGTGGGAATGCAGACTGGTGCAGCCACCGTGAAAAGCAATATGGAGCGATCTTAAAAAATTAAAAATGAAACTGCCTTATAACCTTGTAATTCCATTTCTGGGTGTATCTCTGAAGAACCCAAACACTAATTTGAAAGAATAGATATACCCCTATTTTCACTGCAGCATTATTTACAATAGCCAAGATTTGGAAGCAGCCCAACTGCTCAGCAGTAGATGAGTGAATAAAACAGTTGTGGTAGCGCCTAACCAGGCAGTGGCACAGTGGATAGAGCATTGGACTTGGATGCAAAGGATCCAGGCTTGAAACCCCAAGGACACAGCTTGAGCCCAGGTCCATCCAGCTTGAGTGCAGGCTTATCCAGCTTGAGAGCCGGCTCACCAGCTTGAGTGCAAGGTCACTGGCTTGAGAGTGGGATCATAGACATGACCCCATGGTGGCTTGCTTGAAACCCATAGTCACTGGCTTGAAGCCCAAGGTAGCTAGCTTGAGCCCAAGGTCACTGGTTTGAGCAAGGGGTTACTCAGTCTGCTGTAGACCGCCCCCCCCCACCGCCAGCCCTGGTCAAGGTACATATGAGAAAGCAGTAAATGAACAACTAAGGTGTGGCAACAAAGAATTGATGCTTCTCATCTCTCTCCCTTCTTGTCTGTCTGTCCCCCCCGTCACACAAAAAAACAACAAAAAGTTGTATTTGTATTTACAGAATATAATAATACTCCTGCTGTAAAAGAAAAAGAAAATCTTACCTTTTTAAAAAAATAGTTTAATTTAGACAATTAATTTTAACAGAGTGACATTGGTCAACTAGAGCACATAGATTTATATCAACACAGAGAAAAAATCTCCTAGAACAAGAATCAGAACTATTCTTTCATATCCACACAGAGACTATCAATATGGCAAGAGGGGAGAAATAAAATAAAGTAGGTGGGAGATAACAGGGCTTCTAAAATTTTATTTATTTATTTATTTTAAAATGTAGACAATTTTAACGAGGTGACATTGATCAATTAGAGTACCTAGATTCAGAGAAAACATCTCCAGATCATTTTGACATTTGAATATGTTGTATGCACATCACCTAAAGTCAATTGTCCTCTGTCACCTTCTATTTGGTTTTCATTATGCCCCTCTCCTTCCCCCACCCCCTCCCTCTATTCCCTTCCCCTCCCCCTGGTAACCACTGCACTCTTATCTATGTCCAAGAGTCTCAATTTTGTGTCCCACCTATATATATATATGAATCATACACTTCTTAGTATTTTCTGATTTACTTATTTCACTCAGTATAATGTTATCAAGGACCATCCATGTTGTCGTAAATGAGGGGTCAGGAATCTATGGCTCATGAGCCAGATGTGGCTCTTTTGATGGGTGCATCTGGCTCGAAGACAAATATTTAATAAGAAAAATAATAACGTTAAAAATATAAAACATTCTCATGTATTACAATCCATTCATTTCCTACTGCTCATGTTCACGGTTGTGGGTGGCTGGAGCCAATCACAGCTGTCCTCCGGGACAACACCAAATTTTTATTGGATAATGCCTAACATACACGGGTCATCGTGAGGTCAGGAAGTTAACTTTCCTCCTTTTAATCAAGTAGTCAGCTAGCTAATTGCAAAACCCATTTGACAAAGAAGATGGCTAAAAGAAGAAAAGATGAGTATCGTACTTTTCAGCAGGAATGGACAGAGGAATTTGCCTTTGTGGAGAGAGGAGGTTCTGCAGTGTCTAATATGCAATGATAAAATTGCATCGATGAAACGGTCAAATATAAAGTGCCACTTCTACACACGCTATACTATATTTGCATTGAAATATCCAGCGGGGGACAGCAGGAAGAAAGCATGTCAAGAGCTACTATGCAGAGTGCAAGCTAGTCAGCAGCAATTCTGTGTTTGGACCCAACAACGTGATTGCAATTCAGCTAGCTTTGCTGGTTCTTTAGCAATTGTGAGAAACAGAAAACCATTCACAGATGGGGAGTATGCCAAAACATTCATGCTTGATGTTGCCAATGAACTTTTTGAACAACTTTTCGGAAAAAAGACAAGATAATCAAACGAATAAAAGACATGCCTCTGTTGGCAAGAACTGTTCATGATCATACCATCATGATGGCAAATCAAATTGAGGCAACACAAATGAAGGACATCAATGCAGCACCATTCTTTTCTCTCACTTTGGATGAGTCAACAGACATAAGCCATTTATCCCACCCAGTTCAGCGTGATTGCAAGGTATGCTGTTCGTGACACACTACGTGAGGAAAGTCTTGCTTTCCTAACTACCTGAGGATAGTCTTGCCTATGAAAGAGACAAGAGGGGAGGATTTATTCAAGTCTTTCACTGAGTTTGCTAAAGAAAACAATCTACTGATGTATAAACTTATTTCGGTGTGTACTGATGGTGTTCCATGCACGGTGGGGAAAAACAGAATTCGTAGCACTTCTTCGTGAACATGAAAAGAGACCCGTCCTAAGTTTTCACTGCATCCTACATCAGGAGGCGCTTTGTGCTCAGATGTGTGGTGAGCAGCTTGGTGAGGTGATAATGCTGGTCATTCAGGTGGTCAACTTTATTGTAGCCCAAGCTTCAAATGATCGCCAGTTTTAAACACTGCTGGATGAAGTTGGGAATAATTATTCTGGTCTGCTTCTGCACAGCAATGTGCATTGGTTGTCAAGAGGGAGGGTGCTCAGCCGTTTCGCAGCTTGTCTGAGAAAAATATGAACTTTTCTTGAAATGAAAAATGTCGAGCATCCTGAGTTAGCTAACACTGAGTGACTCCTGAAGTTCTACTATCTCGTGGACATGACTTAACATCTGAACCAGTTCAATGTGAAAATGCAAGGCATTGGAAATACAGTCTTATCCCTTCAACAAGCAGTGTTTGCATTTGAAAACAAGCTGGAACTCTTCATCACCAACATTGAAACAGGTCATTTACTATACTTTGAGAAACTGGGAGAGTTTAAAGATGCATGCACAGCAAGTGACCCTGCTCAACATCTTGATCTCCAGCAGCTAGCAGGCTTCACATCTAATCTCCTGCAGTCGTTCAAAGTGTGCTTTGGAGAATTTTGTGAGCACACTAACCTTTTTAAGTTCATCACTTATCCACAAGAGTGTGCAGTGGACAGTGCTGACCTGAGTTACATCCCTGGTGTCTCCATCAGAGATTTTGAGCTACAAGCTGCTGACCTGAAGGCCTCAAACATGTGGGTGAATAAGTTCAAGTCACTGAATGAAGATTTGGAAAGACTTGCACAACAGCAAGCAGAGTCGGTGAGCTAACACAAGTGAGGAGAAATGAAAAAAACTTCAAGCTGCAGACCAGCTGATTGTCAAAACTTGGAACGTGCTTCCCATCACATACCACACACCACAGCATGTGAGTATTGCTGTACTGACAATGTTTGTCTCTACGTATGCATGTGAGCAGTCTTTCTCACATCTAAAGAACATTAAGACCAACCTATAATCACGTTTAACGGATGGAAGTCTCAACACCTGCATGAAGCTTAACCTCCTCACGTATCAACCAAACTACAAAGCCATCAGCAAAACCATGCAGCACCAGAAGTCGCATTAATGGTAAGAAGTACTTTATTCATCATTGGTTAGCAACAGCATAACAATGTTCTTAAAAACAATTCAGAGTCTTACTGTACTTTAAAAGTGTTGATCTTACATAAAATGCACACATTTACTTGTATTTAGTGTTAAACATATTGTATGGCTCTCACGAAATTACATTTTAAAATATGTGGCATTCATGGCTCTCTCAGCCAAAAAGGTTCCTGACCCCTGTCATAAATGATCCGATGTCATCATTTCTTATGGCTGAGTAGTATTCCACAGTATATATGTACCATATCTTCTTTATCCAACCCTTTATTAAAGGGCTTTTTGGTTGTTTCCATGTCTTGGCCACTGTGAACAATGCTGCGATGAACATGGGGCTGTGTGTGTGTCTTTACGTACTAATGTTTTTGTGCTTTGGGGATATATACCCAGTAGAGGGATTGCTGGGTCATATGGTAGTTTTATTCTTAATTTTCTGAGGAACCACCATACTTTCTTCCATAATGGTTGTACTACTTTACATTCCCACCAACAGTGAATAAGGCTTCCTTTTTCTCCACAACCTCTCCAACACTTGTTTTACCTGTCTTGTTGATAATAGCTAATCTAACAGTTGTGAGGTGGTATCTCATTGTAGTTTTGATTTGCATTTCTCTAATAGCTAATGAAGATGAGCATCTTTTCATATATCTATTGGCCATTTGTATTTCTTCCTGGGAGAAGTGTCTGTTCATGTCCTCTTCCCATTTTTTTATTGAGTTGTTTGCTTGTTTGTTGTTGAGTTTTATGAGTTCTTTGTATATTTTGGATATTAGGCCCTTGTCTGTGCCGTTGTTTGAAATTTCCATCTCCCATTTAGTTGGCTGTTGGGTTTTTTTTTTGTTGTCAGGCTCTTTGCTGTGCAAAAGCTTCTGGGTCTGATATATTACTATTCATTTACCTTGCCTTTACTTCCCTTGCCTTTGGAGTCAAATTCATAAAATGTTCTTTATGGCCAAGGTTTATGAGTTTAGTTCCTAAGTTTTCTTCCATGTAATTTATTGTTTCAGATCTTATATTTAGGTCTTTGATCCATTTTGAATTAATTTGGGTACAAGGAGACAAACTGTAGTCGAGTTTCATTCTTTTGCATGTGCCTCTCCAAGTTTCCCAGCACCATTTATTGAAGAGGCTTTCTTTTCTCCATTGTGTGTTTTTGACTTCTTTATCAAAGATGACTAGACCATATATATGTGGTTTTATTTCTGGGCTCTCTATTCTCTTCCATTGGTCTGAGTGTCTATTTACCTGCCAGTACCATGCTGTTTTGATTATCATGGCTCTATAATATAATTTGAAGTCAGGTATTGTAATGCCTCCAGCTTCCTTCTTTTTCCTTAGGATTACTTTGGCTGTTTGGGGTTTTTTATAGTTTCATATAAACCTGATGATTTTTGTTCCATTCCTTTAAATAATGACATTGGAATTTTGATGGGAATTGCATTAAATTTGTATATTGTTTTGGGTAATATGGCCATTTTAACTATATTTATTCTTCCTATCCAAGAACAAGGAATATTTTTCCATTTCATTGCATCCTTTTCGATTTTCCTTAACAATGCTTTGTAGTTTATATTATATAGGTCCTTTATATTCTTTGTTATGTTTATTCCTAGGTATTTTATATTTTTTGTTGCAACCATAAAAGGGATTATTTTTTTTTTAGTTCATCTTCTGAAGTTTAATTGTTGGCATATAAGAAGGCAATATACTTCTGTATATTCATTTTGTATTCTGCGACCTTACTGTATTGGTCTATTGTTTCTAATAGTCTTTCTGTGAAGTCTTTGGGGTTTTCTATATACAGGATCATATCATCTACAAAAAGTGAAACCTTTACTTCTTCTTTTCCAATATGAATGCATTCTATTTCTTTCTCTTGTCTGATTGCTCTGACGAGAACTTGCAGCACCACATTGAATAAGAGTGGAGAGAGTGGGCAACCTTGTCTTGTTCCTGATCTTAGAGGGAAAGTTTTCAGTTTTTTGCCATTTAATATGATGTTAGCTGATGGTTTGTCATAAATGGCCTTTACTATGTTGAGATATTTTTCTTCTATACCCATTTTGTTGAGTGATTTAAACATAAAATGATATTGTATTTTATTGAATGCCTTTTCTGCATCTATTCATAGGATTATATAGATTTTGTTCTTTGTTTTGTTAATATGGTGTATTACGTTAATTGTTTTATGTATGTTAAACCATCCTTGTGATTTCACAATTAATTCCACTTGATCATGGTGAATTATTTTTTTAATGTGTTGTTGTATTTGGTTGCTAGTATCTTTTTGAGAATTTTTGCATCTGTATTTATTAGAGAAATTGGTCTGTAGTTTTCTTTTTTTGTGTTGCCAGGGTTTGGTATGAGGGTTATGTTGGTCTCATAAAATGTGTTTGAAAGTATTGCTTCTTCTTAAATGTTTTGCAAGACTTTCAGTAGAATAGGAACCAAGTCTTCTTTGAATGTTTGATAGAATCCACTAGTATAGCCATCAGGTCCTGGACTTTTATTTTTTGGGAGGTTTTTGATAGTTGTTTAGTATTTCCCCCCTGCTATGGTTCTGTTGAGGCTTTCTACTTCATGATTCAGTCTAGGAAGATTATGTTTTTCTAGGAATTTGTCCATTTCTTCTACATTGTTAAATTTGGTGGCATATAGTTTTTCATAGTATTCTATAATAATCCTTTGTATATCTATGATATCCATGGTTATTTCTTCTCTTTCATTTTGGATTTTGTTTATATGAGTCCTGTCTCTTTTTTCCTTAGTAAGTCTTGCCAATGGTTTGTCAATTTTGTTGACGTTTTCAAAGAACCAGCTCCTTGTTTTATTGATTCTTTCTAGTTTTTCTGTTCTCTATTGCAATTATTTCTGCTCTAATTTTTTATTATTTTCTTTCTTCTGCTGGTTTTGGGTTGCATTTCTTCTTTTTCTAGTTTTTTAAGATGTGATGTTAAGTTGTTTACTTGGGTTCTCTCTTGTTTGTTCGTATAGTCTGTAGTGATATGAACTTCCCTTTTACTACTGCTTTTGCTGCATTCCAGAGATTCTGATATGTTGTGTTGTCATTTTCATTTGTCTGTATATACTTTTAATCTTTGCTTTTGTTTCTTCTTTGACCCTCTCATTTTTTAGAAGTATGTTGTTTAATTTTCACATTTTTGTATGTTTGTTTACTTCTATTTTGCAGTTGAATCCTAGTTTCACAGCTTTTTGGTCAGAGAATATGCTTGGTATAATTTCAATCTTTCTGAAATTGTTGATGTTAGTTTTGTGTCCCAATATATGGTCAATTCTTGAGAATGTATCACATACACTGGAGAAAAATATATACTCTGATGTTTTGGGATGAAATGTCCTGTAGATGTCTATCATATCCAATTGTTCTAATGTTTCACTTAAGTCCAATATTTCTTTATTAGTTTTAGGTTGGATGAATGATCTTGAGCCATCAGTGGTGTATTGAGGTCTTCAAGTATGATTGTATTTTTGTTGGTTTTTATTTTTAGATCAGTATGTAGATGTCTTATGTACTTTGGTGCTCCTTTGATTCATATGTATTTAGAAGTGTTATGTCTTCTTGATTCACTGTCCCTTTTCTCATTATAAAATTACCATCTTTGTCTCTGATTACATTTGCTGTCTTCTAGTCAGCATTGCTAGGTATGAGTAAAGGCTAAATCTGCTTTTCTTTGGATATTATTTGCTTTGAGAATCGTTTTCCAGCCTTTCACTTTGAGTCTGTTTTATCCTTGTAGCTTATATGTGTTTCTTGAAGGCAGCATACCGTTTGAAATTTTTTAAGATCCACTCTGCTACTCTATGTCTTTTCTTTGGTGAGTTCAATCCATTTACGTTTAATGTAATTATTGACACTTGAGTGTTTCCTATTGCCATTTTATATAATGCTTTCTAATAGTTATATATTTTTGTTTGGTTCTTCCTTTTTGTTTTTCTGTGATTTTTTTTATTGTATTCCATATTTCTTTCCTCTGTTTCTTCTTTTTTTTAAGCCGTGTGTTTCAGTAGTGGGATTTTCAGGGGTGGTTACCATTAGTTAATTAAAAGAATATGTATCATATTCATTGTAGTCCATTATCTAATGAGTGCTTCTGCACTCCATCTTCCTTTGTTACTGGTAATTTTTGTCTTCCTTTTTTTGTTTTTGTTATCACAGATTAATTTTGTTTTTATTGTGCTCTTGTTGGAGCTTCTACTTGTGATTTTGTTTTGTTTTGTTTTTTGTATCTGGTTGTATAACCCCCTTTAGTAGTACTTCCTGAAGTGGGGGTTTTCTGGTGATAAATTCCCTCATCTTCTCTATATCTGTGAATGTTTTTATTTTCCCTTCATATTTGAAGGAACACTTTGATGGATATAGTCTTCTTGGTGGAAGTTCCTCTCTTTCAGTACTTTAAATATTGGGGTCGATTCTTTTCTGGCTTGTATACTTTGTGCTGAGAAATCTGATGATAGCTTAATGGGCCTTCCTTTATATGTTGTATTTTTCTTCTCTCTGGCTGCCTTGAGGACTTTTTCTTTGTCACTGATTTGATCATTTCATTATGATGTGCCTTGGAGTAGGTCTGTTTGGGTTTAGGTGACTTGGTGTTCTGTTTGCTTGTTGGATTCAAGGCTCTAATTTTTTCCACATGCTTGGAAAATTCTCATCAATTATTTGTTTGAATATGTTCCCAATTATTTTTTACCTCTCTTTTCTTTCTGATATACCAATTATTCTTATATTGCTTTTTCTGATGGGGTCAGACAATTCTTTTAGGACTTTTTCATTTTTTAAAATTCTTGAGTCTCTTCCTCTCTGTAGTATCTATAGTTGCCTGTCTTCTATGTCACTAATTTTCTTCTTTCTGGCCTGTTCTATTAGCTAAGCTTGTCACCTTATTTTTTAGTTTATGTATTAATTTTTTTCATCTCTGTTTACTTCTTATTTATAGTTTCAATTTCTTTGATGAAGTATTTTTTGTTCATTAAATTTTTTGAGCTCACTAAATTGCCTTTTAGAGTTTTCTTGTAGTTCACTGTCATTTAACTCCCAGGTTTCCATGTAATTGCAATATTTTTCCTAAATATTTTTCATCATCTGTCTGAGCTACATCTCTGTCTTGTATCCATAATATTTGATTTCTTTTTTCTTAATGGAATTTGAGGGTGGTATTGTTAATAACACTAATAAGAGAAAATTAAGAAAGTAAAATAAAAGTTGAAAAAATGCAGTGTGGAAATGAAAATTTTATAATGATAATTTGAACAAAAATTACATAGAACAAGGAGCAGGAACTGAGGAGAGATAACAAAATAGAGAAAAAATAAAGTCAAAAGCAAGCAAAGTGTCACAAAGAACAATATGAGTCCAATATAATAATTTGATGATAAATGATGATCAGATGAGAACAAAGAAAGAAAAAAGAAGAAAGAAAAATAGGTAAAGAAGAAGAAAAGAGAAGGGAGAATAAAGAGAAAGAACAAAAAACAAAATACTAAACAATGAGAAAGAGAAAAAAAGAAGTAAAGATTTCTGAAATAAAACCCTCACAAAACAAGAATGAAAATGTAACAACTATGGATAATGTTGTTCAAAAGAAAAATAATAAAAAAAGAAAAAGGAAAGAAATAAAAATGACAAAAAGCGTTGAAAATTTTGTTTTCTGATTTTGAGAGGTGGCTGGTTCCTTTCTTTGGCAGGTGGTGCTGTACTATGAGTTTTGCCTCTGTGGGGCTCTTGGGCAGAGGTCTGCTGGTATGTCACTGTGGCAATGACATAGGATGGGCCTCACTCCTGTTGGCAGGCAGGGTTTGTTAGGGCTTTGCGATTATATGGCTCTAGTAATGGCAGTTTCAGTCTTCCAGGCACCTCTCCTCACATTCCTCACTCCGGAGCTAGCAGCCTGTAGCTCTGGCGTCTGCCTCAGCTACTGTCCTTGCAGCAAGGGAATCTATGCACAGGTCCCTCCTCCAGCACTGCCCAAAGCAGAGTTCTGGGGAAGGCAGTGGAAACCTGAGCCACCAGTGTGAGCAGGCAGGGCAGGGCAGGGCACAGACCAAGGGCCAACTTCCTTTCTGTTACACACAGGCAAAATTCTATGGGCTTATCTGACATACCTCAGTGTGCCACAGTTTTACTCTTTACGGGCTTTTCCCGCTTGCGCCGCTAGGTAGCCCGCTCCAGGCCACGTGTGTGTCCAGCTCCCACAACTGCAGCAATTCACACAGACAGTTGCAGCCACTGTTCAGGCGCCCAGCGCAGGCATTCTCAGGCCAAGATTCTTGGCCCCTGTGTGTGTCTGGCACTGGAGATGGTGGAGCTGGTAATGCCCAAAGACGCTGGTGCCCCCACAGGTGCCCAACACCGGCTATCTTGGGCTAAGAACCCGGGTCCCTGCTCATACCCCGCTGGAGATTGTGGAGCAGGGAGTGCCCAAAGATGCTGACAATGCTCACGCAGGTGCCCAACGTTGTTAATCTCGGGCTAAGCACCTAGGCCCACACATGCACCCACTCACTCCCCATGCTGGTGATGCTAGCTGGAGCTGCTAGCATTATGCTGGTGATCGTGGAGCTGGGAATGCACAAAGATGCTGGCACAGGCCCATTCAGGCACCCTGTGCTAGTAATTTTAGGTGGATCACATCGCCCGTGTGCGTGTTCAGTGTCCGCGATCTCAGGCAGAGATGGTATGTTCTTTCCTTTGTTTGGGCGCCCACCCTAATTCAGCTCCATCCCCACTAGTTCAGTCTCTCCTCTTCACCCAGCTCCAAACAAAAGTGCCCCTACCTCAGATCAGCACAGAAAGCAAAATGCCCCATCCTCCGTCTTATATATTCATCCACTTTTTTACCCAGTCATACCTTTGTCTGGTGTGTGTAAATTTTGGGTGCTCCTCGGGTTTTCTTCTCTTTGTTTAGTTGTTGAATTTGTTGAAATTTCAAGGGGAGAGATTGGGAGTATGACTCAGGCTGCCATTTCTCTGATGTCCTCAGGTTTCAAAATCTTACTTTTTGTGACAGCATGAATGGACCTGGAGAACATTATATTAAGTGAAATAAGCCATAAGAGAAAAAAATATACCATATGACCTCACTTATATGTGGAATCTGGTGAACAAATAAACAAAATAGAAACTGAGTCACAGACACAAACACTGTCAGAGAGGGAGTGTTGGGAGTTGGATGAAAAAGGACAAGAGATTAAGCAAATACCTCGCAGACAGATACAACAGAAGAAAGGAAGGTAGAGACAGATAGAATAGGGTAAAGGAAGGATAAATGGTGAAAGAAAGAAACTTGACTTTGGATAGTGAACACACAATTCAATATACAAATGATGTATTATAGAATTGTATACTGGAAACCTATATAATTTTATTAACTAATGTCACTCAATAAATTCAATTAAAAGTTTTTAAAAATGTTTATTTATTGATTTTATGGGGGGAGTCAGAAATATCAACTCATAATTGCTTCACTTTATTCTTTTAATGTTTAATTTATTGACTTTAGAGAGAGAAGAAAGGAGAGAGAGAGAGAGAGGAACATCTATCTGTTCTTATATGTGCTCTGACCAGGGATTGAATTGGCAACCTCTGTGCTTTGGGACAATGCTCTAACTAACCAAGCTGTCTGGCCAGGGGAGTTCTTTCACTTTAGTTATTCATTGATTGCTTGTTATATGTGCCTTGACAAGGCAAGGCAGGGTTATCCACTATACCACCACAGGCCAAGCTCAATACATTTTTTTAAAAGAGTAATAGATATAAAAATTTTACCTTATACTACTGTTCATATTAGTTCCAATGTTTTTAGTCAATCATGTCACATTATGTATACATTTTATCATAACTACGTTGTACTGTGCTCTACTTATTTTTTGTGTATGTGTGACAGAGACAGAGAGAGAGACAGATAGGGACAGACAGACAGGAAAAGAGAGAGATAAGAAGCATCAATTCTTCATTGCGGCACCTTAGTTGTCTACTGATTGCTCTCTCATATGTACCTTGACTGGGAGGTTACAGCAGACCAATGGACCCTTGCTAAACCCAACAACCTTGGGTTCAAGCTGGTAAACTGTGCTCAAACCAGATGAGCCCACATTTAAGCTGGTGACCTCGGGGTTTCGAACCTGGGTTCTCTGCATCTCAGTCCGACTCTTTATCCACTGCACCACCACCTGGTCAGGCTCTCTACTGTATTTCAATATATTATATCATCAATGACATCGTTCATTGCTACGCTACCTGTAATTACAATAGCAATAACATCACAATATCACCATGATTTACTGCCATAATCTCAATTGTAGTATTAACAAAGTGGCTCTATTACACTGGGAAACATTTTTCATTTTCTGTTGCATGAAGTTTTAGAACTGTTTCTATATATATATATATATATATGCATCACTGATTCCAAATCTGAAATCTGGTTTTTGGTGCATGCTCTAGTTCTTATGCAATTTTAATTTATTTTTGTTACAGTTAATGGCATGCATTGGTTTTAAAATTGGAGTTAAAGGGCAACGACTCTTGGATTGAACATAACCACAAGGCAATTAATGTTTTACAAACATCACTTTTACATAACTGTAGTTGTTTTTAAATGCAAAAAATTATTATCTGATAAAAAACATCCTCTTATTTTGTTTTAAGATTGAATTATGGCTTCTTCGAGTAGGCGTAAATGTAAGAATCATCCTGACACCTTCTGTTATATATGTGGCTGTTACACACTTCAACGTCAAAGGCTCAATAATTTCATCATTTGTGACACGTGCATATATTGCCTATTTTTAAGTTCCCCTTGGTGATCAAGACAAGAATTGGGCTCCTCATATTGTGTGTCATAATTATGAGGAAGTGCTTCATGACTGGACAAAAGAGAAACACAAAGGAATGCCTTTCCGTATTCCCATGGTTTGGCGTGAACCTAAGGACCACAGCAGTGACTGTTATTTCTGTCTGATCCATACAAAGGGCATCAACAAGAAAAAACAGCATATGATCGCATAGCCTAATATTCCTTCAGCAATACAACCTATCCCACACTCTGAGACACTCCCGGTTCCAGTTGTCAATGTTTTTTTTTTTTTTTTTTTTTTAATATATATTTTACTATTATTAATTCTAATGGGGTGACATCAATAAATCAGGGTACATATGTACAATGAAAACATCTCCAGGTTATCTTATCATTCAATTGTGTTGCATACCCATCACCAAAAATCAAATTGTCCTCTGTCACCTTCAATCTGGTTTTCCCTGCGTCCCTCCCCTCCTCCCTATCCCACTCTTCCCTCCCTCAGTTTTCAATGGTTTTATTTCTTCTAAGGACGAAGGAAGTGAACATGGTGATCAAGTGTATTTTGATAAGATGCATGAGGAAAGGGTTGTAGAATCTGAAGGGTCTTCTGATGCCAAGCAGTCATTAACCCCTCAGCAGGTTAGCCAACCAAAATTGAATGACTTAGTAAGAGATTTGGGCCTATCAAAGAAAGCAGCTGAGTTTTAGCCTCCAGGTTTCAAAAAAATTGTACTTCACCGATCAGCTAAAGCATCCCATTTCAGGAAGCATGAACAAATTTTTGTGGACTTTTTCTCCTAAGACAAACACTTTGTTTACTGTCATGATATCAATAGTCATCTCAGCAAGCTAGGTGTTACCACATACAGTCCAACAGAATGGCAACTATTTCTTGAACAGCTCTGAACGATGGCAGACTAAGGCTGGAGCATCAAATGAGATTGTCCTCAACAAGTACACAAACGCAAGAGCTACAAACACTAATTTTTGCCTGAATAGAATTTAAATAAGTTTTGCACAAATTTTATGATTAAAATAAGTGATTAGTATGTTCTATTTCAAAATTGTAGACAAATTCTGATGCAATCATATCTTTTAGTGTATTTACTGCATTATATAAATTTCACAAAGATGATGCCCAAAAAGACATTCTACTTCATTATGTTAAACTAAATGTTGAAAATTTTATAATAAGATGAAAATATAAAATCTTGAATTGCAAAAAAACTGTAGCTTACAGAGAAAAACTAATGTCACATTTGAGGTCAGCACACTCGAATTAGGTAAGAACAAGTGTTTTTGTGGATGGAACAAAAATTTTGTTCCCCAGTGTTATGAACTACTATTTTGCCCAACTGATAACATACCCTGCAATACTATTAATGATAATGCCACAATTTACACTCTTCTGCTTACAGTTTAAGTAGTTTCTTAGTGGCAAATCATTGCCAGTCAGGATTGGGCAAGAGTGTTATGACTGTGCTATTATGCTGTTAGCAATTGTACCTACGGGGGAGAGTAATTGTTCTGCTTATAACTTCAAATTAATGTTATTTTTATTGCTAATTTTCTAATAAAAAAGGTTCTATACTATTCTTTACTATGCCACATAATGATGAGGTTATCTGCCACATATTTAAATATTTTAGCTTTATCAAGTCCCAACATAGCTCAATTCATTTGATTTACATCAAACAATGGTCTTAAACACCAGTGGTCTTAAACATTTAAACATCCGATGCCTCTCTTCAATTCTCCATGCAACTGTAAGAAATTCCCCAGATTCCAGAATCCAGGTTAAGATTTTGAGGCTTGGTAACATAGTTGGAGCTGGAACATGTTAACATGAAATCAATCCTTACTAAACTGACCTTTTCTTGGGAATTGTATACACAGAACACATCTCAGTTCTGTTCCCACATTTGTATCACCAAAGTCTCTTTTCAGATTTGACTTCAGTTTTATGAATGGATATAGAATTTGACAGAGCCTAGAGAGTGTGTATGTATGTGGAAAATAAAGGAAGCTCAGCTTTTGACTAAATAAATCATATTCAATGTTTTAGATCAGTTCTGAAAGTGACTTCATTAGATTTGAGGTTTATAAAGGTTATTTTGGCCACAGAGAAGTGAGAGGATCAGAGGAGCCAAGAATAGAAGGAAAATTAATTTATTAGATATCACAATAAACAAGCAGTGAGCATGGCCAAAATTGGACAGAACTAGACAGTTATACCGCAGTTACCAGAAGACTTGACGCCAGTTCAGTTGTAGAAGTGTGGGAAAGAAAGGAGTTAAGAATGACATCTGGATTGTTGAGTTGGTAAATTGGTTTAGGGTGGTGGCTTTCACTGAAGTAAGAAGTACTGATTTGGGAATCTGCAAATCAGATGCATAGTAAGACAAGAGTTCTATCAGGACATGTTGGGTTTAAGACCCTTACCAACTATCCATGTGGAGATTTACAACAAATGGACATATAGGTCCACAAGTAAGGAATTGGGCTTGAAGGTGAGATTTCAGGCATCAGTTTACATATAGTGGAAGCAATGGGAGCCTAGCAGATCCTATAGAATAAAAAGAGGAGGGTTTGTTTTGAACCGTGAGAAACTCCAGCCCCGAAGTGCTAAACAGGGGTGGACAAAGGGATTGGGAAGCAGTGGCCAGACTTGGAAGAAAAGAGGGGAGTGTCCTGTGGCAGAAGTCATAAGATGTGCATGCTTTGATAAGGAAGAGAACATTTAAAGCATTAACTGTGCCCTGGTGTCAAGAACATAAGGAATGAAACCTGTCCTTGGGTTCAGTAACAGTCTTGGTAGAATAAGGATTTCGGTGGTAGGAGGTAGAGGGGAGATTACAGAGGGTTGATCAGGCAGTAGGAGACAAGGAAGAAGTAAACTTGACATATAAAGTTCTCAGTTAATTTATGGCAAAATAGGAGCTGGACGTACTATCTTTCCTCCTTTTCCTGAGTAGACTGTTAAAAAATTGTGAATATAATTGTTTTCTTCTATCTTACATACCCCAAATTTAACATGCAATTTCAAATTTCCATACATACTTGATTTCTTTAATGATGGTTGAATAAACTAAAGCATATGTGCCAATAACTTAGGTAAAAACATAAGTAAAAGAATGCTGTGCTTCCCAGATGTGTGGGCATTTCCTTAAGATCACACAACACCAACCACTACCACTGACCCCCAAATTGGGGCTGTACATCTGTGATCACATGATTTACACAATAAACTTGTGAAAATGGCATTGCTCCACTTTGCATTCAAAACAAAACAAAATCTGAAGTTCAAGGGATTTCATAACTTGAGAAGATTGCACAGCCAGGGAGCAAAGAGCCCCAAAGTACCCCCCCCATCATTTAAGTTCTGCAGCAGAAAGGTCATGTTTGAAATGATATCATGATGACACTCAGCTGCAGGTAACTCAGACAGGAAAGAAATTTAAAGATTAAAAAAGAGAAAGAAAAGAAAGCTGCTGCATAATGCAAAAAATACATGTTGAATTTAAGTCAAAAAATATGAAGAAAAAATGGCACAGCTCATTTTAACAAATGAAATCATCATAATGTCTAAAGCAGAACTATAGGCAGTACACTCAGTAATACTTATAAAGACTACAGTAGGGAGAGACCTTAATTTACCTCTCTCAGTACATGACCCTTACCCTAAGTAAGGTTGGTAGGGACTAATTGACTTAATTACTAATATAGGTCTAATTAACATATATTAAAGGCTATACTCACCTGACTATCTGGTGGTGCAGTAGATAGAGCATTAGATGGGGATGCAGAGGAGCCAGGTTTGAAACCCTGAGGTCGCCAGCTTGAGCGTGGGCTCACCAGCTTGAGTGCGGGGTTGCTGGCTTGAGCGTGGGATCATAGACATGACTCCATGGTCACTGGCTTGAGCCCAAAGGTCATTGGCTTGAAGCCCAAGGTCGCTGATTTGAGCCCAAGGTCGCTGGCTTGAAGAAGGGGTCACTTGCTATGCTGTAGATCCCCGGTCACGGTACATATGAGAAAGCAATCACTGAACAACTAAGGAGCTACAGTGAAGAATTGATGCTTCTTATCTCCCTTCCTGTCTGTCTGTCTTTATCTGTCCCTCTCTGTCTTTCTATCTCTCTATCTCTGTCACTCACACACACAAAATAAAGGTTATACTCTGAAAAAACTCTCTTGCAGTGCCAGTGTATTCTGTACACAGCCTAGCCATTTACTTCAATTTCCTCCTCTCTTTCTTTCTCTTTTCTAGTGAATGACAGAGACAGACAGAAGCAGACAAACAGAGACAGAGACAGGATGGGAGAGAGATGAAAAGCATTAACTTGTAGTTGCAGCACTCTTAGTTGTTCATTGGTTGCATCTCGTATGTGCCTTGACCTGCAGGTTTCAGCTCAGCCAGTGACCTCTTGCTCAAGCCAGCGACCTTGGGCTCAAGCCAACGACCACGGGATCATGTCTATGATCCCACACTCAAGCCAGTGACCATGCACTCAAACTGGTGAGTCTGTGCTTAAGCCGGCGACCTCGGGGTTCCGAACCAGGGTCCTCTGCATCCCAGGTTGATGCTGTTCCCACTGTGCCACCACCTGGTCAGGCTCAGTTTCCTCCTTTCATTACTCACCCCATGAAGGGCGAGGAGTAGCTGGGACAGGCACTGAGGAAACCCTCTGCGTTAGTATGCTCGGGCTGCAACAACATACTGCCCTACCAGGAAGGTTGAACAACCTATTCTTTTCATTTTTATTTTCTCACAATTCTGGAAGCTGGAAGTCCCAGACCACGGTCTAGCAGGGTCAGTTTCTGGTGAGTGTTCTCTTCCTGGCTTGCTGATGGCTGTCTTCCCACTGTGGCTTCCCATGGTGGGTTAAGGGTGGTCTATGCTGTCTCTTTCTCTTTTGTAGGGCCCCCAACTGTCAGACCAGGTCTTCACCCTTACAACAGCATTTAACAGTGAAGGCCTTATCTCCAGTGCCTCACATTAGGAGTTAGGGCTTCATTGTATGAATTCTGGAGGGACAAACATTCAGTCCATAACACTTGCCATCAGCAAGAGCCATTCTTTGTCTGTTTAAAGATTTTGTTCTCATCTCTCTACACATTCACAAATGCTATCAAGTCTTGGAAAGATCAGCTCCCTCCCTCACTTATGTCCCCTACCATAATCATGTTTGTGCTTCTATTAATTGATCTCATATCAGAGTTACTTTGATATTAATGCACTTATATTAAATGGTAGTCGAAATAAGAAGAGGGAAGAGGAGGATAGAAAGAAGAAACACTACTGAGTGTTTTCTATTGTCAAGCACCATGCTAAGTTCTTATACACATAATCATCCCAGCCCTTTGAAATAGACACGATTATCCCCATCTCACAAAAGAAAATAAGAAACACAGACATTAAGCACATTGTCCTAGACAGCTTGACTCCAGGGCCCTTGATCTGAACAATGCATCTTATACCATACATAGAATATGACTACTCCTTCCTGCTGAGCCAAACTATTTCCCACTTTGGGCAAGAGGTGTATAAATAAAGAATTGATTAATATAACTAGGTACCTATATGATTGGTAATTAAAATAGTGTTGTATCTGTTAAATAGGTCAGTTCCAGCCCTCCTGTCACTAGGATGTGTACATTCTGTAGTTTTCCTATTCAGAGGGCAGATAATGCCAGAGGAACCTGCTATCCCTTACAAAGCTTACTAACTGGATGCCGGGTAGGGCACTGAGTTTTTAATCCAGAAAGGGATGGCTTGAGGCAGCCTAATCACTGAGTGGTAGTGTAAAGACTTGGGAAGCTGTCCTAATCTTAAAGAGTATCATACTTTTCCTATTGAAACACTATTCCTTTCTTTCTGCACAGGTGAGACAGGTCTTGTTTGGGCTAGCTAGATTGGTCCTTCCCACCTGTCTTGACTGAGAAGAAGAAAGGAGCTTTCTGAACATAGCTACTTGGGCAACATGATTTGGATGAATTTGCAAGTGACTGCCAGTGTCTGTTCATATTTCAGGGTGGCGATTTAGAAGGGTCAATCTGGTGATCACCTCCATGTGTTTTGTCCATGTGCCAACAGTGTAAGAAAGTGATGCCCAACTATGTCTGCTTAACTTTCCTCTACCAGCACTGCGGACTAGAACTTTCACTCTTGACTAGGAGCACACAGTACCTATTGCACCTTCCACTGCCCATTGTCACAACATTAAAATCACACACAAACTCTCTTCCCTTCCTTAATCAGCCTCACCTGACAAAGCCTCCTTTTCAGGGTAAGCCCAGCTTTTTGTTTACCCTCTGCCTCTCTCCAAGTAATGGAACATTGTTGGCGCAAAATACAAACCACACTTTGAATTCATGACAACACATCTCAAACAGGCACCAACCATGACCTAGTCATCTCGCTGCATATACACTGCACTGTATACTCTCCTTCCTGATTTCCAAAGCACCTAAGTCACACCTTCTCTCTCCAACGTGTCAGCTCATGAGCCTGTCTCTCCCGAAGGAAGAGCACAAGTATCAAATGGAGATGCTGCCATCTTCCCACAGAACCTACTGACCTGCCTCGTCTGCACCCACTCTCCGTCCTCCCCTCTGAGTCCATCAGGAAGTGCCCCTGTCTGGGGCAGCCCTCTACACATGCCCTGGCTTCCATCCTCTTCTGCCTCCCCAAGGGCTTTGCTCCTGGGTTTCTCCAGAAAGGGATGGCTTGAGGCAGCCTAATCGCTGAGTGGTAGTGTAAAGAGCAACTACTCTTTTGTATGAGTAGTTGCTCCCTCTCCTTTGGGTCACCACTCTGTATACGCAGCCCTTCATATTCCTACCTTCAAAGACCCTGCTGACCCACCCCCGACAATCATCACCTAATTTTACTCCTCTTTGCACCACTTCTTAACTCCCAGAATCCCATGCCCATGTCCCTGGCTCCCTCCTTCCCCCCCCCCATCCTCTCCTCAACACACTCCGGTGTGGGTTCCTCCTCCTGCGCTGAGGAGGGTCTTCCTGAGGCCCCCAAGAGCCTCCAGGGGGCCATGTCCAATGTTTCTCTTCCTGTTCTGATCGTACCTGTCCTCTCAGCCACCAGTTCGTTCTTGAACTCCTTTCTTCCCTTAGCCCCTGGCACCCTCCTCTTCACTTCCCCCTTCTTCATCAGGTGCTCCTCTCTTTGTAGATGATTATTCCTCCTTTCTCTACCTTTCCTGTTGGGATATCCTAGCTCTTAATTCTCAGGTCCTTTCCCTTACCCATTTACCCTTCTTCCCTACGTCATCTCATTAAATCCCCCTGTTTTAAATGTTTAATCATTGATGGATTGATATGAGAGAGAGAGGGTGAGAGATAAGACAAAGAGGAGAGAGAGAGAGAGAAACCTCAATTGGTTGTCCCACTTATTTATGCATTCATTGGTTGATTCTTGTATGTGCCCTGATCAGAGATCAAACTTGTAACCTTGGTGTAGCAGGTCAATGCTCTAACCATTAAGCTACCTGGCCAGGGCAAGTCCCCCAGTTATAAAAGCCACTAATATACAGACGATCCCCAGATTCATCTCTCCAGCCGCAACTCCTCCACTGAGCTCCAGACTCACATATCCAGTGGTCACTTTGCTTACCCACTTGGATGTATTAGAGGCATTTCAATTCTTATGTACCCCCAAACAGATCTCTGTCACTCCCCTCCAGTCCTGATACTTCCTGTTTTTTTCCTCTCACTAAACAGACTCACCAGCTCCGGCACTACTACCCAGTGGCATAACCCAAATGCTGTGAACGACCTTTACTCCTCTCTTCCTTACCCTGTATCTAATTCCCCAGAAAGTCCTGCTGACTATCCCTCCAAAAATATTCAGATTTTCCTGCTATGTTCCATCTCAACCACTAAGCCTTAGTACAAGCTGTGAGAATCTCTCCACAAACAACTGAAGTAGCCTGCTCAGCAGTCTCTGTGCTTCTCACCGCCTTCACCTCCTACCTCTGGACCCAGTGTCCTCATAGAAGACAGGTCAAGTGCATCACTTTACTTATCTTCTTATTAGTGGTGCACTATGTCTTCAATTTATTTCAAAATGCTTAACAAATATAAGATGGCTTAATGAGTAAATCGATATATGGCTAGATGTAATAAATAAAATACAGTAAAATGTTCCTTATGAATATAAATGGTAGGAGTTCAATTATAAAATTCTTTCAACTTCTTTATGTATTTGAAAATTTTTATAATAAAATCCTGGGGAAACAAAGTTTAAAATAAATCTTCCCATTATACTTTAGGGAAAATAAAACAAGCTCTGAAAATTTATAAACTTTCACCTGCATTTTGATTCAAACTCCCAGCCCTCCCTAATTCTCTCTTCTACCCACAAAATGCTTACTTCCTTCGTTCCTTCTATACACGGGCCCTGTTTCTGCTTCAGGTCCTTGGCGCTGGCTGCTCTTGTGCCTGAAATGCTTTTCCCTCGAGTTTTCTTGTAGCTGGCATCTCTGTTATTATTCAAGTCTCAGTTGATATGTTGCCTCCTAAGGGAAGCCTTGCTTGGCCATTGAAACTAGATATCTGTCCAGTTATCATGTGAACATCATATGACTCTATTTTATTTTCATTGGAGTTTTATCATTACCTGCATTGTCCTGTCTTCTTTGTTGTCCATCTTTACTGATGAAAATATGTTTTATTAAAAATAGGAATTTGATATGTCTTCACTCTCATGCCTCAGTACTCATTAAATGTCTGTTTGTGAATGAGTAATCATTATAACCACTATGAAGTAGACATAAACATCCTCATTTCAAATAGAGAGCTTAACCTCCACAGCCTCAGTCCTCTTATTTCTAAAACAAGAGTGTCAATACTATGTCATTATTGAGTGATTCCAGGGCTTGCATTCAAAACAGTTTATTTAGAAATCACTACCTCAAAGAGATAGCTGGACCTTCATCTTCACTGCAGCATTATTAACAAAAGCCAAGACAGAAATAATCTGAGTATCAGTCTACAGATGAATGGATAAAAATGATATGGGATCCCCATATCTCCAAGGTGTTGTCTGAAATAAAAGCTCTTTCTTAGTAGGGTTCAGTATCCAGTGCTTCCAAAAGTTTGGAAGGACAGCTCTGGGTTAAAACAAAAAGAAGAAAACCATCCCAAGCCTGGGAGCAATCATAGTGACAGGAACAATAAGAAGAAAACAGGAAGCAACACTCACTATGTGCTTATAACGTACCCAGCACGTCACTAAATGCTTTGCTCACAATGGCTGCTGCAGTGCAAGCATGTGGTGTGAAGCGGTAGGTCTGGTTTAAAAACCCTCCCTCTTACCCACCTCTGACACCAACTGGGAAAGGGGAACTCTGACTTAACCTTCCAGTTTTCATTATCTCTCCCAGCCATTTGTGTCCACCATGCAGCAAACCCAGCCCTGAATCTGACTGTATGGCTCCCACCCCACGACTAGACTGGAAGTCCCTTGAGGGGAAGGGAGACCTTGGTTCTGTAGCCCAGTGCTCACACAGTGGCTGGAACAGAGTGAACAATCTCAGGGTCCCTTCATTAATCACATAGTCCCATCTATCTTTCTTTATGTCTTCCACGTACGGTTCCTCCCTACCATTCCCCCTCCCCATCTGTTTTAAGCCTTTGTCACTCCTCACTGAAGGGACAGCCTCCCAGCCCAGCTGCCTTGCTCCATCCTCTGGAGTAGAAAGGATGTGCACAGTAAATCTTTGAGTTACGCAGATAGCAGTTTGAGTCCTGGCTGTGCGGTTTACTGAGTAAGTTCAATAGCTTTGGGTCAATTTCTTTATATAAAATGTGGTCTTCTCATCTGTAAACAGGTATAATAAAAGGTATCCTTATAAGACAGGTGCAGGAAATAAGTGTTGTCACGTAGGTCAAGTGAAAGGGTGGTGCCTGGCACCCAGGAAACACTCACTAAAAACCATACATTATTCATATTCATGGTATAGAATTTATACAATCAAAATAACAGCCATCTTCAATTATGCCATTTTTACGTTTTAAAATCTCAGTGGGATCCCCCGTGTCCACCAAATAAAGTTCCAAGACCTTAGCTCTGACTCAGAGCATCTTCCCAGGATTCATACCAGCACCAGCTCTTGGGCTTTCCATCCATGCTGCCCATAGACACAGTCTGAGCACAGAGGTCCTTGTCTGAACCTCACATTTCTCCCTTTCCAAATCTCAAATAAAAATTCTCACTCACATGGTAGGCATCTTAAGTGAATGCAGACCATTGCCCCATGAAAGCGTATGAAACCCATTTTAGTGAAAGCCTGTGGCAGAAGGCCTGACCAATGCCATGGAACCTCGCCTAATGAATTGCAGTTTGGAATTATGATTGCTTTTTGGTTTTAGAAAGAATGAAGTTATTCTAAGATCTGATGATAGAAAATCAGTTTGTTGTGGGAAGGGGAAGGTGCTGCTATTCTTGAAAGTCCCGGCCTTTGGAATAAAGCTCTCAAACCCGCCAGAATCACAGTGCAACCTTTGTTTGTAAACTCATAAGATTATGGGTTTAGATTAATTTAAGTTGAGTCCCTTCCAGTTACCATTAACCTACCACTTGAATCCATTATGCAATCGTGACTCAGTAAGTCCTTCAGAATACCACTTTCAATCATGATGGGAATTAGACAGATATTGTAAATATTTGAAATTGCCAGTTTAAAATTAATTTGACTCATTGCTTGCTGGTTGCCAGCAATTTATGAGAGTTGGAGCTCTTTCTGTAATCCTATATATCATTCATGAGGTTTTTAAACAATTCATTTGGAAAATGCATAGGGTGGAACTTGGAATCTCCATTGTTATGAGTAGTCCCTTTTCTTCAATTCCTTGCCAATATTTATTATTATGTTCTTTTTATTATAGCCATCCTTGTGGGTGTAAAGTAGTATCTCATGGTGGTTTTGATTTGCATTTCACCAATGACTAATGATGTTGAGCATCTTTTCAAGTGCTTTTTGATCACTGTTATGTTTCCTTTGGAGAAATGTCTATTCAGATACATTGCCATTTTTTTTTAAATGGGCTATTTGTCGTTTTATTGTTGAATTGTAGCAGTACTTTATACATCCTGAATAAAAGCCTTTCCTCAGATATATAATTTGCAAATATTTTCTCACATTCTGTGGGTTGTCTTTTTTGTTTGTTTGTTTCATTGTAAACTATGTTGCTTTCTCCCTAGAATTCCTAGCATCTATCTGGCTTACCAAATTCTTTCACATTTCTCTATGATGTTTCCAAGGATTTTAAATCTCTTATGTCCAAAGCTGAAGTTTATATCTTCTTTTCCCCTATCCCCAATCCACTTTATAATTATAAATCCTTTCAATTCAGCCAACTGTCAACCGAGGCAGAAACAAACTCTTCTTAAATCTTCTTTCTTCTCCTCACCCACCTCTGGTTCTGTCAAAAACCAAGTCATGTTTCATTTCTGCCTGCATCCAGGTCTATGAAATTCTTCTACCTTCACTACCAAAGCTTAGGTCATGTTTTCATCTTGCCTCTTGTGGAGTCTTTCAACAGTCTAATCCTTACACTTGACTTCAATTCAACCCTGCAAAATGCTAACACAAACACAAACAAAATGCTATCAGAATCATGACACTCCCATGAGATGCTATAGAATAATGCTTACAAGTGCTGGTTCTGAAACCCAACTTCACTAGTTTAAATCCTGGCTTTCATTTAACTTTTGTTCCTAAATTTCTCATCTGTAAAATGAGGAATGATAATAGTTCTTACCTCATACAGCTGTGTGTGGATTAAATAAATTATCATATGGAAAGTGCTATAAAAACTGCCTGGTCTATAATAAGTATTCAGTAAATGTTAGCTAATATTTTTATTATAGTTTTCTTTCTTTCTTTCTTTCTTTCTTTCTTTCTTTCTTTCTTTCTTTCTTTCTTACCATTATTTAAAACTTCCTCAAGACTTTGCTAACCTATGGAATAAAGTTACAGTGTGTTGCTTTGGTACATGAGGTACTCCATAGTCTGCAATGTGAGCTGAGAAAAGACTACTGTGACCACAAAAACCTGGCCTTGGAGTTATTTTATACCTTTACTTTTCAAAATGGGATACCGAGTTTAGAATTGTCAGATGTAATTTCTTTACTACTACTACAGAACACGTGTAATGGGTTTACTGCAGACCTGGCAGAATTCTAAGTGCTTTCTATGCCCTGTCCACCTTAATTCTCACAACTGCCTTATAAGGTGTTTAGTATTACTATGCTCAGCTTCATAGCTGAGATAAAGGAAGGGCTAAGTCCATTGTTCAAGATCACACAATTAGGAAGTATTAAAAACTGGATAGAGTTTCAAGTCTCTTGGACACCACATCCTAAGCTCTTGGCTCTGTCTCAGGAAGTTTCTGAAGAGATGTCCATAGATGGACATTCTCAAAGGCAGTGTGGAAAGGAATTTCAAGTACTTATATCATATTTGTAATTCCTGAATAGAGTACATCTTCCATCTGGGAAGTCTATATGCTGTTATCCAGACATCTGAAAATTTCTGGGACAAAGACATTTTAAACGTAGTTTCTTTGCTTTGGTTTCTGAAAGCTCTTGCTGAGCAGAAATAGTTCTCCTTGGGGGGACAGTGCTTCCTTTTGCTGGCTGGACTATTGCTGATTAACTAATTTGGTTGAAGCCAGTGGGTCTTAGAACTATCTTTCTCTTTTTCCAGAAAGCTCCTCACACATGGTGAAGGATCAGGGGGGAGTGTGAACACTCAGGAGAGTCATTTTCCTCTTCAAGACATGACTCAGGGTACATGGGTATTGGCGAGAGACTCAGGGCTGCATCCCAACAAGCAGAGGCAGCACATTGCTCGCTGCGTGCACAGGAGGTCTTAATTATCCGAAGATAATTGGTCCTGGAAAAATGCTACTTAAAATGAATCCATCAAAAATAGAAATTAAGCTTTCAAAATAAACTATAAAAAATGGTTACTTGAGGCTTTAACTTAAAAATAAAGCAAGAAATTATGTAAACAAGCTTATTTTATATAATATTTAATGAAATAGATCAAAATAGAGGGATAAATGATTATTCTGCCCACTTAGAAAATATACATTATTAATTTAGTGGGTTTTTTTTTTTCAGTTGTTCTGAGAAAGTTGTATAATAGAAAAAGTCAACTTGCCTTGAACTTTTGTAACATTATTATAAACTGTCTCTCTTTCAAAATCATTCAAGGATTTCACATTTCCTGAGTGTTTTTCTTAATCTTTAATATTCAATCATTCTTTCTTAAAGCTCTAATTATATCCTCAGTGCAATTGATTTTCTCCTTTGGTGTAATCTGCCCAATCCTTTTGGTCTATGGCTTTGAATATGGCTAACTTGATTCTTCAACTTTCAAGAACTCCAAGAAATTTTGCAACCTTTGCAAAGTTTGCAATTTCATGTTTCAGTCAATATGCCTTGCATTTGCTTTGTGTTGTCCAAACTTACATGGCACAATCAACATTTGACAGAGCAACAAAGATGGTAACTAGATGGGTCGGGGAAGAAGCTGATGTTAAACAGGAAGGGCTGTGTGAGAAGGGAAGGTTTTAAATGATGTTTTTGTGCTCTGCCATAGCTTCCTTATGCAGATTCAGATTTTGGTGTCTCACATGATACCAATTTCCTATACTGGCATATGGCCTTCCGAAATTCAGTCCCAAAGATCCATTCTGGGCTTGGGTTACCTTGAAGGATTTAATATGACCTAGAATTTGCCGAAACCCAAACTCATTTCCATGGCCACCAAGGCCCAGCAGAGTTTCTCCAGCAGCCCCACCATCCCGCCTCTCTGTTCTCATCTCCTGCCTCCCCCCTTGCTCACTCTCCTCTGGCCACACTGGCATTCCTTATTCCTTGCCCATCCCTTTTGTCCCCTCTATCCCAAATGCCCAGGCCATGGCTTACTTGTCCTCCAAGTGTCAGTTTGATATTAGCATCTAGAAGAGACCTCCACGGACCACTCCATTTCAAGAGAAAACATTCTCTTTAATCAACCTGTAGCAACCCTCCTGTGTATCCCCTCAACCACACTTCATAAAGCAAATAGCAATCTTATTTATTTCCTCCCTAATTTTTGTCTCCAAAGTGGGACGTCAGTGTCAGGAGAACAAGGGCCTCGTTGCATTCTCCTTCATACACACAAAGCCTGTGTCGGTCTTTGTTGGGGAGAAAGCTGCACTCTGCAAATGGTACATGGGAAGAGCTTAAGGTGAGGTCACTCAATTTCCCTGATTTGAAAAATTTAATCAAAGCTCTCTCTGGAGGCCATTGAAAGGATCTTTTTTCTAAGATATCCAAGCCAACCGAAACATTTTAGAATAGGGGGAAGCTTTCACAGGGAATTTCTTGGGGTTATGGATTATATACAAAGGAAGTTATTAATTTATATACCATTCTCCCTCCTAAAGACTTTGCCTCATTATCAAATCAATCACCTCATTTTCCCACTGAAGAGAAAGAGGGCCACGGGAAGCCAGGTAAACGGCTCATTTGGTCATGATGTTCATAAATTTCTCCTCCAACGGCTCTCAAGTTTACTTAAAGGGAAATTTCCCCAACTTTTAAAAGGCTGAATAAAATTGGGATTATTATGAGAAAAACGCTTTGTTGTAATTCGTGGGCAATAACTGGATGGTCCCGATCAGATTCTGGTTGGTGCCAAAGGGAGAAAGTCCCCAAGTCCCTGGAACAAAGAAATGGTAAAACTAAACAAGATACAGAAAGATCAGGAATCCATGTTTTCCATTGCTAAGACCTCAGAAACCTATAAAGGGAGTTGTTTTATAGAAACACTTAGCAAAGTATTGCCCAAGTCCATTTTAAAGGCTAGAAATCCTTTGACATATGGCAATCATTATGTGTGCTCAGCTGTCTATCTTGCACAGCTCTTTCTTCTTCCTTCCCCCAAGGAAAGCGTTTCTGAGGCCCTGCATTTACCATATTTTACAAGAAGCACTTAGCGGTAAGCGAGACTCAGAAGCAGTCTCAGGAAGAACAGTCTAAAAGCTCCGGGAGCACTAACGCGTTTTGTCTCAAGATGGAAGCCTGGAGGCGAAGCTGTTTCGGATTACAAGGGCTATACATGCCTAGTCGGGGTTTTCCTTTAGAAAAGGGTTTAATAACTCATGTCCTAGGCAGCAAAATGAAGCATATCATTTTGCTTGGCTTTTTCCAAAAACAGGAGGATACGTGGGTCTCATGGACCTGATGGGATGTGTTGGGATTTCGCAAAGACCAGGCGATGAAAATGGCACAAAGAAACCCATCAAGGTGACCGCCTTTGGGGTTCCCTTTGTTTCAGAGGCCGTGCCCAAAAGCACAGGCACGCTCAGGGTAAGGCGCTCCTGTGCTCGTGTAAGAGCAGATGATCCATGTCTTCCCTACAGCCCTCCGCCTCCATCCTTACTGCGGGCACAGCTAGAACATATCCATCCGCATTCCTGGAAAAAGCCCCTCAGTGCTGTTTTAATGTGGTGCTTTTGAGGAAAACCATCCAAGATGTGCCCTGGAAATAAAAAAAGTTGAATCCAAGTGTATAAGGCAGTGTCGTGGAGGTTCAGTTCAACTGAGGAAGGCATAATATGTTCCCTACATTCCTTCCTGATCTTGGCCCAGACCAGGATGGGCGAGACCTACAAGAAACATATGATGCCCCGCTTTAGAATTTGCCATCTGTCAATAAAAGCCATCCTCCACACCAAAATGCCTGGAAAGGAATTCACACGAATACTTGCTTTCCCAAAACGTTGAGAGCATCTATCAAAAGAGTGCATATGACACACTTTCACCCTCCGCTAGAGCAAGGACATATTTCTGCATCCTTTCTGGAAGCCACAATAGCCTTTTAAAAATGCACACTTTGTGATTCCATTCATTCTATTTCCTATAGCTTTTCCTAAGGTTATAAACAAAATATAGTGGGGCCAGAGAAGGTGATCTTCCGAACTTTTCCTCATCTTTTGTCAAATTCAAACTTCCAAAAGAAAAACGAGTCCAACTCCAAAAGAACTTAGTCATAAGGTGGTGCTTTTGCGAAGCCCTCTGGAGAGATAGCCAAAGGGGGACTGCACTATGCAATGCACAGCAGAACGATGAGTCCCTTTTGGGCATCCACCTTCTAAACTTTCATGCATCACCTTAGATGTTTACATCCAAGTCTCTCTCTCCAAAAAAAGTCCACTCTTCAGCTAACTCCTGCAAAAACTTTTCCTGTTTCTCTCTTGAGTAATCGCTAGTCTTTTTTTAAAAAAGGTGTGTGTGTGTGTGTGTGTGTGTGTGTGTGTGTGTGTGTGTGTGTGTGTGTGTTTCCGAAGTTAGAAGCAGGGAGGCAGTCAGACAGATCCCGCATGCACCTGACGGGGATCCACCCCACATGCCCAACAGGGGCAGATGCTCTACCCAGCTGGGGCATTGTTCCGTTGCCACTGGAGCCATTCTAGCACCTGAGGAGGAGGCCATGGAGCTGTCCTCGGTGCCCGGGGCCAACTTTGCTCCAGTGGAGCCTTGGCTGGGGGAGGGAAAGAGAGAGAGAGAGAGAGAGGAACGAGAGGGGAAAGAGTGGAGAAGCAGATGGGCGCTTCTCCTGAGTGCCCTGAGAGGGAATCGAACCCAGGACTTCCACATGCTGGGTGGACGCTCTACCGCTGAGCCAACTGGGCAGGGCCTTAAGTTTATTTTTTAAAAAGTTAAATTAAAAAATTAATTTAGCTCATTTTTTTCTTCAGAGTCTTTTCTCTATCAATTATTCTCATTTGCACAATGCATCAAGCAGTAAAACCTTTAGAATGCAAGGTGAAGGTAAAGGCTGTGAATGCTTAAAACAGCTATACTTGTCACTCACAGTTTCTTAAAGCCACACAGATATTTAGTATGTATATGTTCTTTGTAGCGTTATTTGTTATTTATTTTTATTTTTCTATTTTTAGTGAGGAGGAAGGGAGATAGATAGTGAGGCAGCGTCCCACCTGTCCCCTGACTGGGATTTACCAAACAACCCATCAGGGATAACGCTCATGTACTGAGCTATTTATAGCACCTGAGGCTGATATACTCCAAAGAAGCTATCCTCAGGGCCCAGGGCCATGCTCCAACCAATTGATCCACTGGCTGCTGGAGGAAAAAGGGAGAGAAGGGGAATAGGGAGGGGGAGAGAAGCAGATGCTTGCTTCTCCTATATGACCTGACTGAAAATCAAACCCAGTGAAGTCTATAGGCCAGGCCAGTGCTCTATCCACTGAGCCACCAGCCAGGGCCTGTAGTATTATTTCTAATAGTGAAAAGTTAGAAACAAACTAAGTATCTCTTCATCAAACAAATATCTTTTATTTGAATAAGTCATACTAAATCTTTATGATTAGATATTACACAGTTGTTAAAATTGTATTTTTAAGTGATCTTTCTGATGTTGGATATATACACAGTACAGTATTAAGTAGAAGAATAAAAACAAGGTAAAATTCAAGTAAACATTATTTTTTAAGTATGACTAATTATATGCATCATAACATAGGAAAGAAAAAGGAAGGAATTAACCCAATATTTTACGAATGATCATCTTTGGACTATGGGATTATGAACACATTTTTTTATATTAACAATTTTTGTACTTTCCTAGTTTTCTAATTTTCTCTATCATTTTTATTATAGTTATTCTGTGTGAAATACCACTCTAGATGCTAGAGATACAGGTATTTATAAGCTACATACAGTCTGTGCCATTTGCATAAAAGCATTTTTTATGCTATAAACTCCTTGAGAGTAGTGTCTCCATTTTAAGTTGTTAACTGTTTCTCACTTATGAATCCCCTAAATCAGGAGGTCATTACATCAAATAGTCTTTTAAGGAAGCATTCAACTATACACAATCAATAAGTTTCCTATTTTATAAAACTATATATTCAACATATTTAAATAATTTAACATGATCCAATATAATTACAAAACTATAAAACGCTTAAAGTTAATAATAGTTGTCAGGATGCTGAAGATGCATATGTTAGTGAATCATGCATTTATGAATGGTTTTTATACGACTATTTTCTTTCAAAGAGGGAATATTCTACTTGTCTACAAAATCAGAATCTATTTCTCCAGCAACTTTATTACCAGTTGTGGAGAGAGTTATGATTGGTTTAGAAAGTTGTTAATCTCTTTTTGTTTTCATGAGATAATTGTCTAGATGTTAAGATATAATATGTTTCTCAGCTTTATTTATAGCATGTAATCCTTATCTTGACTTCATGTGAAATTTCTTTTTACATTTTAGCTTACCTTGGAGTAAAGTGAATTTCATTTCATGGGTTAAGGCAAAAATCATAGAAAGATTAAAGATGGAAGGAGTTACACTTACAATGACAATTCTTCCATCAAAAAACAAATCACGCCTGACCTGTGGTGGTGCAGTGGATAAAGCATCGACTTGGAAAGCTGAGGCTGCCGGTTCAAAACCCTGGGCTTGCTTGGTCAGGGCACATATGGGAGTTGATGCTTCCTGCTCCTCCCCCCTCATGTCTCCCTGCTTTCTCTCTCTCTCCTGTCTCAAATGAATAAATAAATCTTTAAAAACAAACAAACAATCAAACAAAAACAAATCACAAGAGCCTACAAGTAAGGGGAAAGACAATTGAAACTGTAATATATCAGTTTAAGATTCAGCTTAATTCTGGATCTGAGAAAGTGAAAACTGCATTTTTAAAATTGATGTTTTTCTTTACTTTTAAAAAATGATGAAACAATCCCAACTTATAGAAGAATTTAAAGTAAGGTTCAAAGAACATTTCCTTAAACTATCTGAGAGTATATAGTCAACCTGATGTCCCACCACTCTGTAATGGCTTTCCGAGGATTAAGGATGTTCTCGATAGAGCATTGTCCTGGTGTATGGATGTCCTGGGTTTGATTCCAGGTCACTGAACATAGGAGAAGCGACCATTTGCTTCTCCCACTGTTTCTCTCCCCCTTCTCCTCCCTTAGCCAGTGCCTTAATTGGTATGAGCGTGGCCTCGGGGCACTGAGGAATACCTCAGGTGCTGAAAAGAGCTCAGTACTTGAGCATTGACCCTAGATGGGGTTGCTATGTGGATCTTGGTAAAGGTGCATGTGGGGAGTCTGCCTCACTATCTACCCTCCTCTCACCTAAAAAAAAATAATAAAATAAAAAATTTAAAAAATAATGATGTTCTCTACCTGATATAGTAAAATCATCAAAATTAGGAAACGAGCAAGCACACACCACCATCATCTCCCCCTTAGATCCCATTCAGGTTTCACCAGTGTTGTAGTAAAATCATTTATGGCAAACAGTCATTTGAGAACCACACATTAGATTTAGATGTTTCTTTAATCTCAAAAAGTTACTCCATCTTTCCTGGATTTTGAGGACACTGATACTTCTGCAAGTTGCACGCCGGTGGCCCTACTGATGCTCTCAGTGTGGGTTTGTCTGGTGTTTCCTCAGATTCAGCTTGTGAATCTTTGGTGGGAGTATCAGAGAAGTGATACTGCATTCTCATTATGTCCTATCAGTGGCACATCATTTCAGTTTGTCCCATTAGCAATAATGTTCATTTTGATTACTTGATTAAGCCAGTGACTTATCTAATGGAAATAACTTGTAATTAGTCAGTATTTTGTAGAGGTATACCGAAACTGTGTGAGCAGCTTATTTCTCATTGAGCTTTCAATTTATTTATTTATTTTCATCACTATGAATTAACCATCTCTTATTTAATATAAGGGTTTACAGTAAGTTGTTATTTAATTTAATATTCAGATTTCTCTGAAGTTGGCCAGTGCAGTTATCTCCAGTCCTGACCTTTGCCATCATTCTTTAATCACTTAATTTTAGGCATGAGATGTTTCAGGTTCACCTTGTACTTTCTTGGCCCTATCCCAGGACTCATTCATTTTTCCAGGGAGCTTTATTCCTGTCAGAGAAGTATGGTATATAGAAGTCAAGATCCAAGGAAGATGCTGTTATCAAGCCCTGTCAGTGGACAGAGCTTGGGAATAAATGTATGCACATAAATGTACATGAATGTTTTTCTGTATAGCCACATGTGTGTACATATATAAACATGCACATATGTGTAATATAGTCACATATGCATAAGCATGCTCATATATATGTATACATGTATAATATTCACACATGCATGACTGTATATACATATACAACAATACACACATCTAGATATACTCCTGTATCTCTATATATTGAAATTTCTGTGTTTATACTTCCAATATCTGCAGTTTCAACCCACCATCTTAGGGGTCAATGTTCTAGAGAATTAATCTTCTCCCTTTCTATATTTGCAGCTCCCTTTGACAGAGATTATCCTAATATATTTATTTCATCTATTCTCCATATGGAACCAATCTCTTATTACAGCCCCTGCCTCTTGCTCAGGCAGACACCCTTCTCACCACCCCAAGCTCTGATGCCCTGGACCACGCTAACCCATGAGGACGCCCACACTCTGCTCAGGCTTGACCACTCAAATCAGGTTTCCCTTCCAGGGGGATGCCCACCACCCACAGTCCAGGCTCCGACACTCAGAGCATGCCACACTCCTTGTGAGGACCCACCTCCATATTCCACCATGCTGGTATCTCTCTGCTGGTATCTCTCTGCAGGCAGCTCTGATGGAGAAACACCCACCTCACCCTGCTCAGCACAGACACTGACTCTGCCTGTCCCGGGAGCACGCTTGCAGTGAGGGGTGCCATTTCCTTGTGTGTTTAATGAAATAGTTGAGATCAGTTTCAAACACGAAGCCAGGGGTCCCCAAACATTTTACACAGGGGGCCAGTTCACTGTCCCTCAGACCATTGGAGGGCTGGACTACAAAAAAACTATGAACAAATCCCTATGCACACTGAACATATCTTATTTTAAAGTAAAAAAGCAAAACAGGAACAAATACAATATTGAAAATAAAGAACAAATAAATTTAAATCAACAAACTGACCAGTATTTCAATGGGAACTATGGGTGCGGATGCGTCCTGTGCTTCTCTCACTGATCACCAATGAAAGAGGTGCCCCTTCCGGAAGTGCCGGAAGTGGGGCGGGCCGGATAAATGGCCTCAAGGGGCCGCATGTGGCCCGTGGGCCAATAGCTTGGAGACCCCTACACTAAGCCAAAAGAGAGGATGTATGTCTATATATTTGAAGGAAAACATTTTACAGATGTGACATTAATTAAATTAGGTATAAAATCTCTGATCACTGGTGTTTGCCAAACTCCTTACTGGTCTTTCTAGTCCCCTTTTGTCTGCTTAGGGCCATCCTCCCTGGAAAGATTAGGGTGTCTCTCTTTAGAACAGGAGAAAGTCACCCACTGAAAACCTTGTGAGGATGTTCCATCCGCCCGGCATGGAATGCAAGAACCTGACCATAAACCACTAGATTGTGACGAGGCCACTGCTTGCCATTCTCAGTACAACTTCCCAGGCAGGCCTGCTCTTCATGGCCAGCCTGCAGACCTTCTGTCCCTGTCTCATTCCCAGAGCTTCTGTACTTGCTGGGTTTTTACTGCAGAAGGTGACGAAGCTGATTTCTTACTCTTCCATCTTCAATCTATGCTCCCCCCCTGAGGTGACTTTGACACCTTGCCAGTAGGAGCTGGCCCACACCACCATTCTTTTCTATGGAATCATGTCCTTGTGGGACTTTGCAATCCTTACCAACATCTGACATCGTCTTTGTGTGTTATTGGCTTATTCATTTCTGCATGCATCTGGTCTCCCTTGTTCAGCCCTCTACTCTCTGAGTGTGGAAGGGTGCTCGGTGGGTATAAACTAAGTGAAGAAATGAACAGACAACAACATTTGAGAGCAGTGCAAGGAATGTGAGCTGGGAGGCACTGACAAACTGCTTTTGATTTCCTGGCTGTGTGTCCTTATGCAACTTGCTTAACTTCTCTGGTTTTAGGTTCCTCTACTCAAAAGTGGGACTGGGCATCAGCATGGCTTGGTACAGTGATGGCCAATCTTTTGAGCTTCGTGTGTCAAAATTCACAAAAAAACCGAGCCTAACTCGGGTGGTGTGTCACTTGGAGAAAAATGGCCTAACTGGAAGTCCCAGAACTAGACGCTCTGTACCGGAGTTCTGTTGTTTTGGCCTCCAGACCTCCGGCACAGGGTGTCTACACTACAGCAAATGTTTTATCCTTGGCTACTGCACCTGGCTGTGCAGAAGCCGAGAATGGATGTCCTTTTCGGCATTCAGCCCCATACTTCTCCTGTATGCGGCCACATGCGGCCGCGTGTCATGGAAAATAGCTACGCATGTCAGTGCTGACACATGTGCCATAGGTTCGCCATCACAGGCTTGGTACATAGCAGAAAAATAAGAAATCTCTCCTCCAACATGGGACCTTGAACCGTGAGACCAGCCTGAGGATCTCAGGTTTCTGACCTAATGAGCTTTACTGTCGTAGGCACATTTGGGTTTCTGAGTACAGTGCTACCAGAAGTCCATGGCTGACCATCCATTTTGCTCAAATCCTGTGTTTCCATCGGAGAGTTACCAGCAGCCCCGTCAATGAAAGAGGCATTCTCTGTGAGCTACGCCACATGAAAAACAAAGCTTCAAAATGAGCTAGAAAGGAAAATGTGTTTCCTGACCTGCATGAAGAAGAACATTTCAGGGCCAAGAGAGGTGCCTCCATTAGAGGCTTAGGATCTTATCGACCCAGCCAACGCAGAGATCACAGCACAAGAGAACAGAGCGGAGAAAGGGAAAGACCCCCAAAGCTGGTGTGTCACTCCTGGATGAGAGGCCATTTTATCTGTTAACATGCAGCCTGTGGTGAGAGCCCTGGTTAGCTAGATGTCAGAGCTGCAGACAGGGAGGATGACCTCACTGGAAAAGAGAATGGCGGGCCTCCCTTGGATTCGGGAATAAGTATGCTAGACAAATGATCTCCATTCAGCTAAGCTAACTTATAGATGATATAAGCCCAATCAATTCCCCATTTTTCATGCTAATAGATGCAGAGTCATCCTGGGAAGGGGAGGCGGATGAAGGTGGCTGCCGGCCAATTCCCTTTCAGAAGATCCCATTAGCTAACTGAATCCCTCTGTAAAGATTTCCCTGTCCCAGCAGAGCTGCCAGCTTTCGCTAACTTGAGCAATAGTCATTGCAACAAAACTCTCGGTTATCAAACAAGGCTCCTCATCCTAAGAGTTGCTGTTGTGAAAGTGACTGATGACTTCAAACGGCAGGTGGGAGTTAGGTTTACAATCTACTCAGAGACGCTTCTTGAGGGATCCCAGTCTCAGAGCCATGCATCTTTGTAACTAATTCACGGCTCCTCTTCCAATCTCTGATACTTGATACTTGACTGTGTAAGGAGATGGCAAAGCAAAGAAACTTGGCAAGATAGTCGGAATATGTCGTTTTTTACAGTTTGCAAAGTGTTTCCACATTCATGAGCTCATCTCTTCCCACTTTGTGAGGTAGGCTGAGCAAGTATTCCCATCGCCTCTCCCCTCAGAGAGTAGGACGTTGAGGCTCAGAGAGGCTAAGCGACTTGTGCCAGGACCACAGCGAGGTGGAAGTGCTGGGATTTGAACACAAGCCTCTAACCAAAACCCAAGCCCTCTTCACTGTGCCACGAGTGCCACACCTGGTGGCAAGGTTTACACCATCAGAGTGTTTTAAAAAGGATCTTATTATGAGTATCATCTGAGTGCTCAGATGTGACTAAAACACAAAATGATGGAAATCATCATGGTTTAACAATCAAATGTCAGGTCCCTGGAGCAAGCTAGATGGGAACTTCAGGGCCATGTACTCTTGACTCAACAAAAGCAGCCTCAGCATGGTCACTGCCTGGAAACTTAGAAAGAGGAAGATGAGCTTTCCCAGTAAAATATAGTAGAAATCCAGTGGGAGCCAGCAGCTGAGTGTGTTCTTCCCCAGACACCCTTTTGTTGATGGAATTGCCTGCCCTCCAATCTGTTGGCAAGACCCCCCAGGCAGTACATTCAACACGTTCATTATCATAAGGGGAAAGATGCCTGTTTGTTTAAAAAGTCAGGTTCTTTAGCTTCTATGACTCTTACAACTTCCTAAAGACCCTGAGGCTCTTTGTTGAGCTGGAGAACCAAATTAGGCTTAATATGATCTAATGCAAAGGTCTGAATTATGCCTTGAGTATACTTTCTGGGAGATGAAAGGGCCAATATGCTTATAAAGTTCTATTACTCTTTAAAAAAAGACTTTTAAAATGTTGGAGTACCTCCTGGCTAGGAAAGGGATTAGATGCCCTGCTTTCAGTTCATTACTTCTAATATAAACACTCGGCATCCCCAGGGTTCAGCATCACTTGACTGTCTTTATACAAACTGAACAGATGGAGGGCCTTGGGCCTTTGTCTCTGAAGTCAGTTTAATGACTAGGGCAAAGCGAGATGTTTTGTCTGATTAAAGGCTACAATCTTCAAAGCCACACCTTCTTTCATTTGGGAAATGACAATGTTTATGGTGCTTGTGCCCAGTTGGTGGATGGATGGAGTAGGTAGAAAGCAAATCTCTCTTTGTGACTGAAAACACCAGTCATGGTAAAAAAAAAAATAAAATAAAATAAAAAAGGAGGAGGCCCAAGTGGTCCATATTCTGGCATATGATGCAAGCCTAATGGTATATGAAATTTTGGGATGCTATCAACTACGGACACCAGATGCATTGGTAAAAATCAGTATAAAGGCATGCTGCTTACATTTAAACTGTTCCTAATTAAAAAAAAAAAATTATTGATTTAACAAGAGAGGAAGGGAAGGGACAGATAGAGAGAAAGAGGGACATTGATTTGTTCCTGTGTGTGCCCTGACCAGGGATGGAACCAGCAACCTCTGCACTTCGGGACGACGCTCTAACCAACCAAGCTACCCAGCCAGGGCAAGTGTTTCTAACTTTTAAAAGCAACCTGTTCATTACAGAAATTTGGAAAATACAAAAAAGCCAGAACAAGAGGAATCATCCGTCCTCTTGCAATCCAGAAGTCAACACTACTATCACCTTGCTGTGCATGTTCCCAATATTCTCGAAGTCTTCAAAATAAGCACTTTCTTCAAAATTATGAGATCTTAAAAATTTCATGGCTTTCTTTTTTTCGCTTAATGTATTGTGAACATCTTTCTAAATCAACAATTATACATCTATTTCCTCACCTCTGATAATTACACCTATTACTTAGATGTACCATGTATCATAACTTAATTAATGTGTAGCTGATGGACTTTTAAGTTATTTTCCATTTTTCAGTATTATAAAGAAAGAAAATGAAAACGAAAATTTCTGTGCAGAGATCTTTTCTGATTATTTTCTTAGGGTAAATTCCTGCAGGATTACGGGGTCAAAGGTAATACCCATTTCTGATTTGACACTTAAGTTCAATCAGCCTTCACAGTTTGTATCGGGAACATATTTGGGTGCTCATCCCTTGTACACTGATCCAGATAAGGTATCATTTTAACCTATTTTCCTTAACTTTAGAGGCAAAAAATGACTGCATCCTGTTTTTCTTTTATTTTTTTAAGATGCTATTTTCTTTCTTTGTTTTCTTTTTAATTTATTCATTTTTACAGAGGAAAGAGAGAGAGAGAGAAGTAGGGGAGGAGCAGGAAGCATCAATTCCCATATGTGTTTTGACCAGGCAAGCCCAGGGTTTTGAACTGGTGACCTCAGTGTTCCAGGTTGACACTTTATCCACTGTGCCACCACAGGTCAGGCTTGTTTTTCTAATTGGCTTATCTGAAGGTAAACACATTTGGACTTTGTGAATTGGCTATCAATAGCGCCCGTCATTGCAAATTTTCTTTACAAATCCTTTGTTAACTTTGTATTGGTTAAAACATTTGTTGAAAAATCATAATCTTCATCTATCACATATGTTTGTCATTGTCATTAACTTCTGCTTATAGTGGCTTTTATATATATAAATATATATACATAAAACTATAGGTACATATATATACATAAAATGATATTCACATATATACATATGTATATATATATATATTATAACTCTACATTTCTTTTTCTTTGTGGCTTTTGAATTTGTTTCTATGCTGAAGAAATTCTCTTCCATATTGAAGTCAGAGGGTCACCTTTATTTCTTTTATAATTTCTTTTTCATAGTTCAATTCATATGTTTTAAAGCACAAAAATGACAAGACACTTTGAAATTCCACAAAAGTGCAACCATCTCTTTCTGGGGCAGCAGCAAGGAAAAATAGCACGGTGACAACGAGAGAAGACCAGACGGAATAGGCCTTCATGAATTAACTTTTCATCAACTCTTGTTGCTAGAAATTACTTTAACATCGGTGACTGATACATTTTAATCTATCAGCAAGAAAAGTTGTTCAATGTGAACATGAATGGCTGAGAGTAACAGTGTTTAGATCACTTTCATACTTCTGAACAACTCAGGTGATCTTCTCAAGACACCAGAACTTCAAAAGAGGAGCACATCAGAGAGAAAGCTGTGTGCTTGTGAAATATACTGACCTGCATGAACCACATCAGGAAGCAACATAGTGAGGACATCCTGAGAGAAGAGGACTTGAGCTGGGCCTTGGCTGGGTGGCTCAGTGGGTAAAGTATCCTCCTGGCACACTGATGTCACAGGTTTGATCCCCGGTCAGGGCACATATAAGACACAATCAGTAAGTACACAACAAATGGAACAACTAAGTGAAACAATGAGTTGATGCTTCTCTCTCTCTCCTTCCCCCATCCCTCTCTCTCTCAATTAATGAAAAATTATTTAAAACGAGAGGACTTTAGCTGAAGTTGGAAGATTGGGTGGATTTAATTGGTGGAACAAGAGAAGGAAAGCAAGGCAGAGGGCCAGATGAGAGGATGAAGAGGAGAAGAGAGGAAAGGAGAGGAGAGGAGAGGAGAAGAGAGGAGAGGAGAGGAGAGGAGAGGAGAGGAGAGGAGAGGAGAGGAGAGGAGAGGAGAGGAGAGGAGAGGAGAGGAGAGGCCCTGGCAATGACAAAGTCCCTTTTATGTAGATGGTTCATGTTTCACTATGTGCTCATATACTTGTTACTACTTCTCATCACTGAATCTTGGTTTCCTCATCTGTGAAATAGGGAACAAAATGAAGAGTTTACTTTTAAAAAGTTCATCTAGAACTTTTCATTAAAAAGGATCACTTATGGCCTTAAATAACAAAAAAGTACAGGTGTACCACCTTCAGATGTGGCTTATTCCAGGAATTTAAATGATGCCAATAGGATCTTGTGCTATTTGTCTCTGGATTCTCTGTCATCTCAGCTGGATTCATGTCTAGCCTCCATGTGATGGCAACATGACAGGCAGCAGCTCCCCACCCACATCCTTTTGGGTTCAAGCCCAGGACCCATTCTGTTTATATTTGGTTGCCTGCTTGTCTATGAGGCAGTCACTTTGGAGTGTGGTCAGTGTGATAGAGTTTCCTGATTGGCCAGGCCTGAATCATATGTTCTGTTCTTGGGGCCATGAGTGGAAGCCCAACTTTCAAAGAGCAGTGTTTCTCCAGAGGAGATGGGGTATTCTCCCTGGAGAAGAGGGAATTGATGCTGGTGAGGCTAAAACAACACTTGCACCAAGAATATTTTATGAATATGTAGATTAACCTTTAAAGATTGATAGATTATGTACCATCCATCCCAAGTTACAGATGACAAAAATGGAAGTTCAGAGGGATTAAGTAACTTTCCACAAGATCTCCCGGCTAGTAAAAGACATGACTAAAACTCACACTTGATCTTTTGACTCCCAAGCCAAACTTTAGTGAAAGATTATTTCAGTCAAGGCCTCTTTCCACAACAGGACTTTTTAGGATCAGGCCTGAGCCATGCAGCTGTGTCTGTTGACTTTTGACTTGGCTGAGCAGTCCACATATGGTCATCTTCACCTTGTCCCCTGCTGGCTTTATCCTGAGAACAGACTCAATGAGCAGCAGCAACACTGTGTCTGCCATGACTCAGTAGGGATTAATGACCCTGGGAAATTGACCTGAGAGGTGTGAAAGGAAAATTCCGAACGTAAACTGCTATATGCCACATGCAATCATTTCTGAGTCAAGAAAGAGAAACACGACAAATTGGCCATGTCCTGGCCCCTGTACCACAAATGTATTGAATCTGCTTTGTCTCTCAGTTGCTATCGCCTAAGAAAAAAAATAATAAAGCATTTCAATTGCACATTTCAGTGTGTAATGGTTGTTAGGACAGCAGCAGCTCAAGTCTCTCATCTTTCCAAAAGATCCAGCTTCAATATACAAATGAGCCTAATATAAATATGCCACTCTGGACTGTGGGGCCTTCTTGTTGCCAACTACATAAAGCACAAGGTGCTGTCATGGTCTCAGGGTGCAGTGGCCAACAGCAGACGTTACAATCAGACAGGTTGCAGAGCTATCTCCTTGGATCTAAGTTTTGTCATCAGAAAAATGGGAATATATAGTGATACCTTTCTTCCATGGTTGGCTGTACATCCATTTTCTTTCACTCCATTGATATTTATTATGCACCTGACACATGTCATGCACTGATTTAAAATGGGATACAGAATAAGAACACAGTCTAGTTGCTGCCTTTTTATAACTTGTGGTTCATTTAAAATGCTATTAATGCATAAAGGTGGTGCTGAAATGCTTATTGGTCAGTGAAACTCTCCTCTAAATTAAAAATTTATTATACTTATGTGTTACAGAAGAAGGATAAGTGGTAATATGAAAATGAGATGTAACCCAGTTCTAAGATGAGTGGAAATTAACCAAACAAGATCAATTCCCGCTCATTTTAGGAATCAAGAATTAATCCAGCAAAATACAGAGGAATTATACCTTTCCTGATCCTTGCCCTTTGCATTGTGACTGCTGCTCCTGCCATCAAGCAGGGGAGTCTGTTTTCCATATTATAAATCTGGGCTGGTCTTGTGATTTGGTTTGGTTCCCCTTCCCAGGCAACGAGGCAGGGCAATGGAATAAAAGACCAAGAGAAGGAACAGATAGCAGAAATAAATCCAGAGAGTATTAGATAATGAGGTTCTCAAAGATGTGCTTTGTTCAAAAAGATAATACTGAAAATGTCAGCAGGCAATAGACAGTTAATGAAATACAATAAATAGAAACTAAAATTGAACCATGGTGTCCCTGAAATGAACAGTTTCACAGCATATTAAACACAGTGGAAAAGTGAAGTGGAAAACAAGACCCATGAGAAAAGCAGAATGATGCCTAGAGAAACAAACAAACAAAAAAAAAAGAAATGCAAAGCCTTCGGGAGAATAGAAAGAGAGAATGCCTCTTAACCCCCTGTATGAGGCCAGAGGAACCTGATAGCAATATCTAACAAGGACATTACAGAAAGGAAAATCACAGGACAGTCCCTCTCATGAACAGAGAGGCAAAAATCCTAAGCAAAATCTTAACAAGCCTGATCTACTGCTTATGACAAGGATAACACATCACAGCCAACTTGGGTTTGTTCCAAGAATTCAAGGTTGCTTTAACATTTGAAAATCGGGCAATGTAAATCATTATGTTAATAGAATAAGTGGGGCAAAATGAGGGTCTCAATACATGTAGAAATGTGTTTAATAAAATTCAACATCCATTTATGACTAAGAACTCAGCAAGCTTTAAATAGAATAAATGGGACTTCTGTCATCGAGTCAAAATAACTACAAAACTCATATAAGATATATTTTTTATCAATAGTGAAATGTTAAACCTTTTTTCTGGGCTGGGAAGAGAGACGGTGATGCTCATGAGCACCATTCTGTTTCACGTTGTCCTGCACTTGCTGACAAATAACTCCATATGCAAGTGAAAGGAAAAAGTCATTATTAGTTCCAGATAAAATAAATATACAACTTATGCAACCCAAAGGCACTACAAACTATTAGAATAAATTGATCAAGATTGCTAGATACAAGGGTAATATATATATATATATATATATATATATATATATATATATATTTCCTATCAAAAATTGTTGAAAGAGAAAATAATTTAAAACCTAAAAAGTACAAAAATCACTTAAAATTTTATAAAAATAATTTTTATAATTACAAAAATAATTTAAAACTTTACCAGTATAATTGAATCAAGAAACATCCAATACCCAGGGGAGAAAGTTGAATGATATGTAAGACATCCACATGGAAAATGATAAAATGTTAGTGAAGTTAAAGGAGATTTAAATAACTTGAGGAATACATATGTGTGTAGATCACAAGACTCAATCTTCATAGAGGTTAATTCTAATGTCAAAATCCCAGTCATTTTGTAAGAACTGACAAGCTGATTCTAAAATTTCAGTGGGAATATAGAGGGCAAATTTAAGCTAAGACGATCCTGATGAAGAAAAAAGTGGGAACACTAGCTCCACAACTTGAAATGTGTGGTTCTTAAGGTAGGCTGGTATTGACACAGGAATCATTTAAAAGAACAATGGGGCAGAAAAAGAGCTCGAAACAGATCACCAGATATGTGGACACTTGATTTAGGAAAAACTTGCACAGCATATCAGTGGGGAAAGGACAGTTTCAATAAGTTGTGATGGATCAATTTGCCTTCCATATTGAAAAGAGAATTTTACCTTTATATCACACCACACATAAAAATCAATTTTAGGTAGATTGGAAAAGTAAAAGTGATAAATAAGAAAGTAAGACAATGAAACTTCTAGAACCAATATAGGAGTGTATCTTCATGACCTTGAAATAGAAAAAGGGTAAAGAAGGTACTAAATACTAAAAGCAAAGAGTTTGTTCAATCAAATCATAGCTGAAAACTTCCCTAAATTAAGGCTGGAAAACGTTTCACACATTCAAGTAGCACAGAGAATTCCATTTAAGAGAAACCAAAAAAAATCTACACCAAGACACATCATAATTAAAATACCAAAGCTAAGTGATAAAGAGAAAATTTTAAAAACTTCTAGAGAAAAAAGGCTATCACCTACAAAGAAACCCCCATAAGGATGACATCCAAGTTCTCAACAAAAACATGTGAGGCCAGAAGGGAATGGCAAGATATATTCAAAGTAATGCAGAACAAGAACCTACAACCAAGACTACTCTATCCAGCAAGGCTAACGTTTAAAAGTGAATGAGAAATAAAGAGCTTGCCAGACAAATAAAACCTAAAGGAATTCATTAAAACCAAACCAATTCTGCAAGAGAGGCTAAGGGGCCTGTTGTAAACAGTTCAAAGAGGGAAAAGAATATAGCAAAAGAAGAATACATCTTTAAAGAATAAAATGGCAATAAACAACTACATTTCAATAATAACCTTAAATGTAAATGGATTAAATGATCCAATCAAAAGACATAAGGTAGCTGTGTGGATAAAGAAACAGGACCCATACATATGCTGTCTACAAGACACACACCTTAAAACAAAAGATGCACATAGACCGAAGGTAAAAGGATGAAAAAAATATTTCATGCAAATGGAAATGAAAGAAAAGCCGGGGTAGCAATACTTATATCTGACAAAATGGACTTTAAAACAAAGGCTGTAGTAAGAGATAAAGAAGGACACTACATAATGATAAAGGGAACAATTCAACACGAAGATATAACTATTATAAATATCTACGCACCAAATATAGGAGCCCCGACATACATAAAGCAGACTTTGATGGACATAAAGGGCGAGATTAACAGCAATACTATAATAATAGGGGATTTCAATACCCCAATAACATCACTGGATAGATCCTCAAGAAAGAAAATTAATAAAGAAACAGCAGACTTAAAGGATACACTAGATTACATAGATTTAATAGATATCTTCAGAACTTTTCACCCTAAAGCAGTAGAATATACATTCTTTTCAAGTACTCATGGTACATTCTCTAGGATAGACCACATGTTAGGACACAAAAGTGGTCTCAACAAATTTAAGAAGATTGAAATTATATCAAGCATTTACTCTGATCACAATGTCATGAAACTAGAAATTAACCAGAAAAGAAAAACTGAAAAATACTCAAACACTTGGAAACTAAATAGCATGTTATTAAATATTGAATGGATTAACAATGAAATCAAAGAAGAGATAAAAAAACTTTCTAGAAACGAATGATAATGAGCATACATCAACTCAAAATTTATGAGACATAGCAAAGCAGTATTGAGAGGAAAGTTTATAGCACTACAGGCATACCACAAAAGCTAGAAAAAGGTCTAATAAGCTACCTGACCCTGCATCTAAAAGAACTAGAGAAACAACAGCAAATAAAGCCCAGGACCAGTAGAAGGAAGGAAATAATAAAGATCAGAGCAGAAATAAATGACATAGAGGCTAAGGAAACAATACAGAGGATCAATGAAACCAGGAGCTGGTTCTTTGAAAAGGTAAACAAGATCAATGAACCTTTAACTAGACTCATCAGAAAAAAAGAGAGAGGACTCAAATAAGATTAGAAATGAGAGTGGAGAAATAACAACTGACACAACACAAATACAAAGTATTATAAGAAAATACTATGAAGAACTCTATGCCAAAAAATTAGACAACATAGGTGAAAAGGAAAAATTTCTTGAATCATATAATCTTCCAAAAATCAATCTGGAAGAATCAGAACACCTAGACAGACCAATTACAACAAATGAGATCAGAGGCATTTTTATATACCAACAATGAACTGTCAGCAAAAGAAATTAAGGAATCAATCCCCTTCACTATTGCAACCAAAATAATACAGTACCTAGAGTAAATTTAACCAAGGAGGTCAAAGACTTGTACTCAGAAAATTATAAAACATTGATAAAAGAAACCAAGGAAGATACAAACAAGTGGAAGCATATACCGTGCTCATGGTTAGGAAGAATAAACATCATTAAAATTTCTATATTACCCAAAGCAATTTATAAATTCAATGCAATACCAATTAAAATACCAATGACATACTTCAAAGATATAGAACACATATTTCAAAAATTTATATGGAACCAAAAAAGAACACGAATAGCCTCAGCAATCTTAAAAAGAAAAAATAAAGCAGGAGATATCACTCTTCTGGATATCAAGGTATACTACAAGGCCATTGTACTCAAGACAGCCTGGTACTGGCATAAGAACAGACACATAGATCAATGGAACAGAACAGAGAACCCAGAAATAATCTCACATCTTTATGGACAACTGATATTTGACAAAGGAGGAAAGAGCATACAATGGAGTAAAGACAGCCTCTTTAATAAATGGTGTTGGGAAAATTGGACATCTACCTGCAAAAAAATGAAACTAGACCATCAACTTACACCATTCACAAAAACAAACTCAAAATGGATAAAAGACTTAAATGTAAGCCGTGAAACCATAAGCATCTTAGAAGAAAACATAGGCAGTAAGCTCTCCGACATCTGTAGCAGCAATATATTTGCCAAATTATCTCCACAGGCAAATGAAATAAAAGGCAGTATAAACAAATGGGACTATATCAAACTAAAAAAATTTTTGCACAGCTAAAGACAATAAGAACAGAATAAAAAGACAAACCACACAATGGGAGAACATATTCAACAATACATCTGATAAGGGGTTAATAACCAAAATTTATAGAGAACTCATAAAACTCAACACCAGGAAGACAAAAAGTCCAATCAAAAAATGGGCAAAAGAAATGAATAGAAATTTCTCCAAAGAGGACATACAGTTGGCCAATAGGCATATGAAAAAATGCTCAACATCACTAATCATTAGAGAAATGCAAATTAAAACCACAATGAGATATCACCTCACACCAGTCAGAATGGCGCTCATCAGCAAAACAGCACAGAGTAAGTGCTGGCGAGGATGTGGAGAAAAGGGAACCCTTCTGCACTGCTGGTGGGAATGCAGACTGGTGCAGCCACTGTGAAAAACAGTTTGGAGATTCCTCAAAAATTAAAAATCAAACTGCCTTTTGACCCAGCTATCCCACTTTTAGGAATATACCCTAAGAACACCATAGCACTGTTCAAAAAGAAGAAATGCACCCCCACGTTTGTGGCAGCATTGTTCACAATAGAGAAGATCTGGAAACAGCCCAGGTATCTGTCAGAGGACGAGTGGATTAAAAAGCTATGGTACATATATACTATGGAATACTACTCAGCCATAAGAAATGATGACATCGGATCATTTACAACAAAATGGATGGACCTTGATAACATTATACAGAGTGAAATAAGTAAAACAGAAAAAAAAACTGAGAACAGCATGATTTCATACAGAGGTAGGACATAAAAACAAGACTATTAGACATGTAGAAGAGTGTGGTGGTTATGGGGTGGCGGGAGGGAGGAGAAGGAGGGAGAGGTGGGATGGGAGGGGCACAGGGAAAACCAGAAAGGTGACAGAGGACAATTTGACTTTGGGTGATGGTTATGCAACATAATTGAATGATAAGATAACCTGGAGATGTTTTCTTTGAACATATGTACCCTAATTTATTAATGTCACCTCATTAAAATTAATAATAATAATAATAAAGACACTATAAATTAAAACCACAAAAAATATGTCATGACACATTCTTCAGAATGGCTTAAATTAAGAAGTTTTCCAATAACAGGTGTGAGAATTAATGAGAACTAATGAGAAAACTCAAGTGCTCACAGTGAGAATTTAAACAACTTTAAAAAACTTCTTGTCATTGATTACTGAACCTGAGCTTACACTTACCATATTACCCAATAATTTCAGCCTTAAGTAGGCATATCCTCAACAAAAGTGTGAGCAAGTGTGCATGAGAGACATGCACAGGAATGCTCATATAAGTGTTACATAAGCCCAGAGATAGAAACAACCACAAAAGACTATTAGCATTACAATGAGTAAGTAAATGGTGGCATATTTATAAAATGGAATACCAATCTTAGATCCATGATAATGAATTAAATATAGCAAGAACAATCAATTAACATGGATGAGTAACCCAAATTATTGATTGAAAGAAGCTGTATGCTAGCTATATAGCAGGGGTCCCCAAACTATGGCCCGCGGGCCACATGCGGCCCTCTGAGGCCATTTATCCGGCCCCTGCCACACTTCCGGAAGGGGCACCTCTTTCATTGGTGGTCAGTGAGAGGAGCACAGGATGCATCCGCACCCATAGTTCCCATTGAAATACTAGTCAGTTTGTTGATTTAAATTTACTTGTTCTTTATTTTAAATATTGTATTTGTTCCCGTTTTGTTTTTTACTTTAAAATAAGATATGTGCAGTGTGCATAGGGATTTGTTCATAGTGTTTTTTATAGTCCGGCCCTCCAATGGTCTGAGGGACAGTGAACTGGCCCCCTGTGTAAAAAGTTTGGGGACCCGTGCTATATAGATTTGCTTATATTAAGCACAGGGAGGAAAAAACAAGCAAAACTATAATGTTTAGAAATACACGCTTAACTGATAGAACTGTAAAGGAAGGCAAGGAAATGACTTCCACGAAGATTATTAGATCAGGATTTCTCCTGGAGTGGGCCTCTGGGGCTTGGAGTGTTCTATTGATGTGGGGATGGTTACCTGGGGTTTCCCTTAGAGATAAGTCACCGATCTATGCATTTCCAATGTATAATTTGCTTTGGCTGTATTACATTTTACCAGGCAAACATAAATATGCCACAAATATAGGATGGGTGAGAACCACTAACCAACCTAAATTGAGATCAGAACACTGACATTCCTAAATTTCCTTGCTCCTATATCCTTCCCTAAAAAAAGCTTTAAAAACTGATGTATGATCTTTCCCCTTTTTAATCCAACAATGAATATTTCTTAACATGTTTAAATAGTTACAGCATGTCAAAACTATTAAAATTATAACAGAAGTGTTTTACCATTGTAAATATAGCCGATGGAATATACTTAAATACATTGTTGATTTGAAACCCACCATTTAAAATATAAATGGAAAAGGTCTTTGAGAAATTTTGTATTTTTCCTTAAAATGGGATTCCATTTTCTGTCCTATGGAATTTTATACTAAAACAATGTTGTTTCTATGTTTACAAGTCTCTTATTGATTACCTGTCATAATACTCTTGACACAAATATGTGTAGAAACTAGAATTTAGAATTTCCTCTATTTCCTATGACCTTAAATTTATACATAAAAATCCTTCTGTGTTGAATTTTTATTATGTAGGCTGAATAAATAATTGATTAAAATATATTATGCATTTTTTATAAAATATTGTTAGATATAAAACACGTAATTGTATTGGTAATGCATCTCTTAATAAAACAAATAGGGGTAGGTTTATGGTGCATTCATGAAAGAAGGTTTCATGGACACAATTTTGAGCACGTTAGGTTGCTCCTTTGTTTGGCACCCTGAGACATTGTTCACTGTGGGCAGCACACCACGCTGAGAGCAGGGTGTGTGAGAGGCTGGCCTTTCTTTCATAATGGAGCAGAAGAGTGAGTATAGGACAGGTGGGAAAGTGAACTGGGGAGATGCCTTTTCTGAGAACTAATGTTCCACTCATGTCTGTGCCCTCTGTGTCTTTCCCTGGCACCCGGAGCCAGCTCAGTCCATAGGGCCCACTCTCCAGCTCCCTCCCTGTGCACACACTACACTGGCTCCCAGAGGTGCCCCCGCAGGATGAAGCCTTGATAAACACATCCTTCATAGGTTGCCTTTTCCCATCTCTGGTCCCTATCTCCTACAGCTGTTTCCTGGGATCACCTTCTAAGTTAACTACTTGTACTAGAATCTTGGTCACTGTGCCTGCTGCTGGGGGAACTCAATCTAAGACCTGCCTCAGCTGCTGGTAGAGTCTCAACTGAATCAAGTTTAGCAAAGAATATAGTAGAGGCTATGGGAACATATGCTGCTTAAACTCCCTGTGCATGATACCCCTTGGGACACACTCATGAACTGCAAGGGTGCGTATCCACTTGAAGCTTTGGAGGGCCTGATTATGAGCCTTTGTAAGAAGGAAGCATCTGGATTAGTGGATGCTAAGGATGTGAACATACCTCATAAATTGTAAAGAGGATTCTTATTATTTGGACACTGGGGTGGGAATCACGGGGTCTGGGTTATTGTCTAATATTGACCAGTTCTACTGTTGATTTAATATATGGCCCTTTACTTCCCTCTTTTGCCCCCAGTTTCTCAATGTATGTAATGAGGTAGATAGACAACAGTTGCTTTCTTTTTATATAGCTTTGACTTTATTCTCTTTCGTAAACCTTAATAAACATGCCTTCAAATGCTTCAATACCAATAAGAAACCACTCTGGCTCAGAAGGTAGAAAGCTCTCTGCCTCCAAAATCCCTTTTTAAAGAATTATTTTAGTGAGAGGAGGAGCGGCAGAGAGACAGACTCCCACATGCATTCTGACCGAGATTCACATGGCAAGCCCAAGAGGAGGCTATGCTCTGCTCATTTGAGGCCATTGCTCCGTTGCTCAGCAACTGAGACACTTTTTTTATAGCACCAGCTGAAGGCCAAGGAGTCATCCTCAGCACCTGAGGCCTACTCTCTCAAGCCAATTGACCAAGGCTGAATGAAGCTGAATGAAGGAGGGGAAGATATATATATAGAGAGAGAGAGAGAGAAGGGGAAGTGGAGGTGGAGAAGCAGATGGACACTTCTCCTGTGTCTCTGATTGGGAATCAAACCCCAGGACATTCACAAACTGGGCTGATGCTCTACCACTGAGCCAACTGGCCAGGGCCTGCCTTCATAATCCTGACTGAGTCACTGTGGTTTGGTTCCTTATCGTCTTTGAAGAAACCATTGCCATGTCCCAAATATAAATCAAAACTACATTTTAAACTTTGGGGTAATATCTTTATGGGGATGGGCAATTGCTCTCTCCATTCTACAGGGAAGAAACACATAAAGAGCATACAACATAAAATTACAACATCACGTGACATAATAACACCATATAACAAAACCATTATTTTTCTTTTCATATGGATAAAGCCCAAAATTCTTAAGACCCACTAGTTTTGATCTTCTTCTTCTTCTTCTTCTTCTTCTTCTTCTTCTTCTTCTTCTTTCTTTCTTTCTTTCTTTTTTTACAGGGACAGAGAGAGAGAGTCAGAGAGAGGGATAGATAGGGACAGACAGACAGGAATGGAGAGAGATGAGAAGCATCAATCATCAGTTTTTCATTTTGACACCTTAGTTGTTCATTGATTGCTTTCTCATATGTGCCTTGACTGTGGGCCTTCAGCAGATGAGTAACCCCTTGCTTGACCCAGCAACCTTGGACTCAAGCTGGTGAGCTTTTGCTCAAGCCAGATGGGCCCATGCTCAAGCTGGGAGCTCGGGGTCTCGAACCTGGGTCCTCCACATTCCAGTTCGATGCTCCATCCACTGTGCCACTGCCTGGTCAGGCAGTTTTTGATTTTCTTAAGTGGCTTCCAAACCTTTGTACCACTGGCTCCCTGTGCAAAGATCATCACATGGTATAAGCTCAGTAAATATGTTTTGAACTAAAGACCCCCCAGAGTTTGTTCTCCAGTTTTGGTTGTAGCCGTCTCTTGATAATACCCAGAATTTTCTGAAGTCCTAGCTAGTGGTCCTCAATCTTTCTTGGGTCAGGGATCTTATTGAGTATCTGCTGAAAGCTACAGTCTGTCTCCCCGAGAATGAACACATTTGTGCAAGTACACGCTCTTATATTCTTTAAACATGAACCCAGAAAACCCTTGTGCCTCAGGTGAAGAACTTCAGCTGTAGTCCTAGAGTAGCATAATTTGTCCTGCTTGGCACTGACTACTTGGAGGGGAGTGTTGAGAGGAGTTTAAGGCTAGTGCCCTTTCAGAAGGAAAGAAGGAAGGAAGGAAGGAAGGAAGGAAGGAAGGAAGGAAAGAAGGAAGGAAGGAAGCCCATGTGTCCTGGGGGTGGGGGTTGTGGCAGCCCACTGCTATTGTCTTTAGATTTACAGGTCCATTTCACAAACATTTTTTGTACCCCTCTCATCTCTACATCTTCCTTCCAGAATTTGCTCTGAATCTCCTGAGCTTTCATGGGAGACAGTAGAGAGCTGAGAATAAGAGATAAGAATCCAGGTTCCAGAGCCCAGGAGAACAAACCCATTGTTAGTCTCTTGCTACTTGGGCCACCTCTTACAGGGTACTTAACCTCCCATTGCCTGTCTCCTCAGTTGTAGAAGGGAGAATAGAAAATCATTTAAAGACTCTGAGCTCATAAAAGGAGTTTCTCGATGATTAAATGAGAATGCAGTTTACTTACCACAATGAATGCCATCCCACCTATACTTAATAAACTTTCACTATTTTCTAACTCACGAAAAACTTTCTCTCAAGACACAGTTTCTCTTGGGGGCTTTATGTTTCCCTATTAATAAGATTCAATATGTTCCTCTTCCATGTCCTTTATGTGGTGATGTTGCCTGTATTATTATTGGTAGTAGTAGTAGTAATATTTTTCTCAAAATTGTATACAGTGGTGTCACATCATTACAGGGCTAACCTCAGTGTATAAGGTGAAAATTATATGTAATTGAAATAATCCTTGGAAGTTTTATAGATCCCCAAAATGTGTAGCACACATGAATTTAGGCATCAAACAGAAACCGTAACTTTTGGAATGCATCTGTCTGCATGTCTAGGCACCGGGCCCTCTGCCTCTAAGAGAACACTGTGTCCGTGGCGGGAAGTAGGGGATGGTGGAGAATTCAGCACGTTCTCCCGAGCTACACTAAGAGGACAGCGTCCAAGACATCCGATTTCATCTGTTTGTGAAGAGGGTTGTGAGAGTGTGTGTATGTATTTCCTCCCCATTTAAAAGCAAGAAGACACGACCGGCATCAGCACGGAGTTGACAGGCGCTATCTCCGTGGAATGGGAGAGTGGGCAGAATCCAGGTAATGTTTACATACTTAATTCTTGCTCACCTGAGTTTTCTAATGTTTCAACGAGGAACATGTATTGTTTGTGAAATAAAGTAAACAGTAAATGAAGAAAGCGGCCACAGTAGAAGCTTTCAGACAGCTTTTTAAGGGAGCTTCAGCAGATCTGAGACCCTCACATGAGGGTCTTTCCTCCAGAGTATCATCTTCCAAGCTCCAGAGCATTTCATCACAAAGGATGTCTCTCTTTTCCCACACGTGTGCTCTAAGTCTCCTACCAGAAGTGACCACCTGAGCCATGGGCTCCCAACTTTGCACACGCTTGTCACGCTCTTCTCTCCTTCTCAGCAGGGTGGCCGTTCCTAGACCGGAGGAGGAGAGGCTCAGGGTGCCCCTGGGATTCTCAAGGGTGAACGGCATGCCTGGGCTGAGGTCCCGCATTCTGCCCGGAGCTGCTGGCTCCCCAGTTAATGTATGCCTGCTCATACTTTGACCCATCATTGGGGCAGAACTCCTTTCAATGGAACCGGTGTGGAGGCAGCAAAGGTGGGAGTAACACCAGGGCCTTTAATTAAGTTCTCCCAGGATGCGGGGAGTCGGAGAGCTGGCCAAGGGGAATGGACCTTACCGGGCTGTTTTCTTTCCTGGGTGCTTACAGCCTTCCTAATATTGTTTAAAGTTAAAACAATATACAGAAGCTTAGTTAATTTATGTCTGCTTCCTACACTCTGTTTAATACATTAACTGTTTCCTTAACTTATTGGGTGATTATGAAGACTGACCAAAGAGTTTATTGTCCAGATGACATTTCAGCTTTTTGTTACCAGTTTTACTTTGGAAAAAAATAAATAAAAGAGAAAAAATGCAATATTAAACTGATTACAGATGAAAACTTTTATTTAGGAAAAGGGGTAAAGAAACCTACCTGCACAGGCATCTTTGTTACTTTTTGGTACCTACGGGCCGGTGCCCATTTCAAATGTTAATTGTATGTGAATGATTGGATCAGAGCTGCTCTAAAGGACCCTCAAAGCTCTTTCCAGCATGTGAAATCCAGAGTTCTGAGAAACAGTTGTGTGAAAATTCTCTGCCCAGTGCAACAGGTAAAATATTGTCAGCTGATGGCTCGGAGTCAACTGGCTTAGCATCTTTAAATGAGGAGGGTGATAGCCAGCAAGAATAATGAAAAACTGAGGAGCCATTTTATGGGTTTTAGGAAAGGAGGAGGGTGGAAAGGTCAGGAATGTATGAGAACAACATGCCTGCCTTTTTCATATAGGCTAATCCAGAGACAGACTGGGTTGAGTTGTGATGCCTTGTGAATTGTTATTGTTTCAATAACACCAGAACACAACACTACTGATTCTGTAATCTCGATCAAATAATTTTACTTTATTATTTTCATCTCCTAATCTGCAAAATGGGCACTGGGGTAGGACACACCCCTCACAGGACTGTTGTGATGCACAGCAGAAAGGTGAATGAGACACATTGCATGTAAGAAGGGCAGGTCACAAGGAGCTCGCTTAATAGGAGCTCTTTTTACTCTGATTGGAAATGATAAAAATGGCCTAAAAGTGAAGAAGGCTTAAAGCATAGATGACATGCACCCTGCTCAGCTCCAGATTAGACCGGCATGGGCCAGGCACTGCAGAGTCTCATTCACTCATTCCAAGAGCACACTCTCAGTATCAGGGAGCAAATAAAAGTTCATATAAAAGAAATCGTTCGGATTAGAGGCAGGCCCAGAACAGATGCTGCATGTGAGTCACGTTGCTGGGGAAGAGTGAGTGTGCTCTCACCAAGCAGCAAGCAGTAATGATTGATCTGTGCCATGGAAGTAGGCAAGTTGGGTCCAATAATGCTCCACAATGCAGAAGCTCAGTTGATTAATGATCTACAAAAGACCATGAAGGGACCAATGATTAATCTTTATTGTTTTCACCGACGATAAGAGCGTTGCCAATTCAGTTGGAAAAGACCACTGCAAAGGGGATGTGAAACCTTGAAACAGAGACAAATGTTAGGTGCCCAGAAGCCAGCACCCTTCAGCAAAAGGGAGAGATTCATCATAGAATTACCGTCACCCAAAGAAAAAGCCTCCAAAATAAAGGTTGGGAGAAAACTAGCTTTCTCACAAGTTTATAAAAGCCATGCTCAGAAGAACAATGGGGGTAACAACTGTCCTCTGAAAATAGAATGCCCAGAATTAATGAGACACTTAGCCTGGGCCGATGGGTCAAAAATGACACAGGAGACTGCAGTAGTTAATTTCCACTAACAATGCCTGAAGAAGCAGCCCTAGAATTGGCAGGAAACCAGCCGAGAGGAAACCTGAAATAGATAATACCACTCGGGTCACAGTCTGGGCACATCACAGACATCAGGGGGACGTGAGAAAATAACCTTATTTACTGTGCTGAGGACAAGAGTCAGAGGCAACCTAGATTTCCAATCTGGAAAGTAAATATTACACAACAGCTGATGGTTGAACTAGCTGCCTATGAGAAAAAACTGGATTTAGGAACAGTCATTTCCTCCCAGCTGGAGAAGACCAAAGTTTACTTACCACTTGCTCAAGATGTGACTAGAATACAGTGACTGTCCAGGGTAAGGTAAATGTTGCACTGGGGTCTGGCTCCCAGCTTTGAGGAAGAATAATGCATTTATATTAATCCATGGAATAAATATTTACTAAGCCATATCTTGCATTTATATAAAGAAACAAAGCAATTGTTGAAATAAAGGACCAAAAATCTGAAATCAGTTTTATTTGAGCTTTATATTGCCTGCATTCACTCGGATTGCATTTGCCTAGTGCACATTGTTGATGTACCATTTGGTAAGCAATAATGTTTGGATTATATAATATTCATTCACCATCTCTTTGCCACGGAGACTCAGAGAATCCCAAGTCTAATCCAGATGCCTGCTCATCTGATTTGAAAGGGAGCCTTTGCATCATCTAAATTATTTTATTTATTTATTTTATTGAATTTATTGGGGTGATATCGATTAATAAAATTAAACAGGTCACCTTCTATCTCTCCTCTATCCTCCTCCACCTTCCTCTACCCCCTTTCCCTCCTGCAATTCCCACACTGTTGTCTCTGTCTATAAGGTTTGTTTGCTTTCTTAATCTCTTCACCTTTTTTACTCAGTCCCCCAACCCTCATTTCCTCTGACAGCTGTCAGTCTGTCCTCTGTATCTGTGAATCTGTTTCCATTCTTAGTTCATTTTGTTCATTAGATTCCACATATGATGGAAATCATATGATACTTGACTCTCTGACTGGCTTATTTCACTTAGCATAATGCTCTCCAAGTTCACCCATGCTGTCACAAGGGGTAAGGTTTCCTTCCTTTTCATGACTGAGTGTTATTCCATTGTGTAAATGTACCGCAGCTTTTTTTAGAATCAGTTAGTCTCTTAAAGATCTTTGCTGAAGGAAAGAATCCAGACCGAATCTTAAACCCTTGTGACAATTGTTAGATGTTTTTGATGCTTCAGACAAGGCTGAGATATAGGAACATAATATCAAGACTATGCCCACATTACCAGTTGACAAAGTTAAGTGCTTGTTACTCAAGGACTTCAGGTGAAATTCTACCAGAACAAATAAATCAACCAAAAATATCTGAAATCCACAAAAGATAAGTGTCTAGATTACCTTTCTGATTAAGCCATGGGTTCTTAGGAAAAACAATTTTTACTCTTACTCAACTACTCAGTTAACTTAGGATTGCAAAACTACCTGGGGGTGGGGGACAAAACTTTCTCAAAACTTTAGAGATATACATTAAGTGTTTTCTCTCATGGAAGACCTAGACAGATGAGATCTTCATTAACAAACAATAATTTGCACCAAAAATTATCTGTATGATGGAAAAAAGTTGATATATGGTCATCTATCCCCTCTACCTGTATTTTATTTTTTCTATTTTGGTTTTGAAACTAAAAAATTGCCACACATATAGATCCTGGAAACAGCATCTATTGCCAGATTTAATATGCACACATAGGCAAAACACACCAATTTTTGTTTGTAATTTCATTTGAAAAATTGGACACTTAGTATTATACCCAACATTCTCTCACAAATTTATATTGTGTCTAAAATGAATTGTAAAGAACAAACTTCAAGGCAGTGAACATTCTTGTTTGCTAAACATGGCTGGATTACATTTAAAAGATATATGTGATGGGCTAAAATATATGTAATAAGTCATAGTCCAACTCACTGGGATGGCTTCCCCAAAGGTGAGGGGCGGTCAGATGGTGAAGGTCCTGACATGAATGGTTCTTCCACAGTCTAATTTACATTAGCACCAGCTAACTCCTTTCTTAGCTAGTGACCATTCATTGTCTGATGAGCTCTCTTGACCAGTGGTGGGATTCAGCTGGTTTACAATGGTTGGGAAGAACCAATACCTAATTTTTTATTGAGTTTGGTGAACTGGTTGTTTAAATGGCACTTGTAATCAGGATTCTCTCTAAGGTGGGCACCTGGACAGCCGCCCAATGTGGAAATCACAAATTTCCATTTCTTACTCTTTTTTAATGTTCATCTGTGCCCGTAGTCATGTTCATTTTGTCCATAGGAGAAAAACTTTTGACAGAACCATGATTGTAATATTTATTTTTTCATTTCATAAAACTCATTGTGCCTTTGATGAAATACTGCATTTTAATTTCTTTGCATTTGTTACTTCAGTAAACAAATATATAATGTAAAGAGAAAAAGTGTCAAACAACCAGGGAGTGACAAGTTGTCATTTGTTTCAGCTTTGTGTTATGCCCAGAATTCCCCCAAGGTATCACGAGTGCACTGGTGTTCCCCAAATGGTGAAACCAATAGGAAGCTAGGACACAATGAACCAATAGAAATAGAGATTTCAAGGGTTATCTTATTGCCCATTTCAGAAGCCATCGAAGAATGCTTACAACTTTCCTGTGACAAACAGGTTTGTCACACACATTATTCAATCATATTTAATCTTTATAGCCTGTGCCATTTATTAATTCAGCCTAGAAATTTTCATTTAGTATTGGTAAAATGAAAAAAAATATATATATATGTATATATTTACAGAGACAGAGAGAGAGTCAGAGAGAGGGATAGATAGGGACAGACAGACAGGAATGAGGAGAGATGAGAAGCATCAATCATCAGTCTTTTGTTGCGACACATTAGTTGTTCATTGATTGCTTTCTCATATGTGCCTTGACTACGGGCCTTCAGCAGACCAAGTAATCCCTTGCTGGAACCAGCGACCTTGGGCCCAAGCTGGTGAGCTTTTACTCAAAGCAGATGAGCCCGCGGTCAAGCTGGAGACCTCAGGGTCTCGAACCTGTGTCCTTCTGCATCCCAGTCCGACTCTTTATACACTGTGCCACCTCCTCGTCAGGCAAAAACATATGTTCTGACTGATGTTTATCAGTATCATAAGCACATTTTTAATTACCAAATTGATATTAATGATTATTGAGATTCCGTGGAAAACGTTTTATAAAATTCCCAGAACTATGAAATTCCGAAAGTGTTCAAAGAACTACAAAATATTTTCAGAACAATTGCTGTAAGTTCAACAAGCAGAAAGGGACTTTTCAAAGATAAGCATAATATGTTCAGAGAAGAGAAGTCACCTGTTTCTAATCTATCAAATAGAAAGACTATTAGTCTAATCGGCCCACCTCTAAAGGACTGGGATCCTACTCTTACAGTGAAAAAGACGATTAAGGATAAATCACACAGCTGGTGAAGCTGGGATAAAAGTGAAGAAAATTACAAGTGAGGACACCAATCAAGAAGCAATATGGAAATGTCTTAAATAACAATTTTATTATTTGTTTTCAGGTATTATTTAATAATTTTTTATTAATATTTTAAAACTCTTTCATATAATCTAGTTTTGTGAACCTCTTTTATTGTTCTTATTTAAGTATTAAATGCATGAAATAATGAACTACCTTTCCGTATATCGTTTTTTTATATTTAAAATAGTCATTAGGGCACAGAACCAGTTGTTAAATTATTTGAATCCCACCACTGCTCTTGACATTTTCTTTATTCTTCAAAGATATTTTCTTGGAAATACAGGGAAAGAAATTGCAGCAAGTGTGATTCCCTTAAATAAACAAGTTTTTTTTTATCCCTGAAACAGAGTTTCTGAATATTCTCTGTGTAATCAAAAAGGTTTCAAGTTACTATTGGCAAAATGAAGTACTTCTTTTCTTTGATTTTTTTACTGCTATGTGACAAATGTTGTTTATTCCAAGCGCCCTTGTGCTGGTTATCATTATACTAGATCTTTATGATAACCCTGTAAAGGACCCATCCCATCTTGAATACTGTTATGTGACCTTTAGGGAGTAGGAACTGGGGGCATGTCAAGGGTCAGTGGCTTGCCAAAGTCTCAAGCCAGAGAGATCAATAATGAGTAAAAAAAATAGGTCTCTTGGATAGTAGCTTAAGATACTGGTCTAGTGATGACCTATCAAGACTTAAAGATTATACAGGGGTTGTCGGGTTACAACAGTCTGGACATATGGTGCTTCAAGTTTATGATGCTCACTCCCATAAAAACTTTAAACCAGTGGTTCTTAACCTGGGTTCTATCGAACCCTAGGGGTTCGATGAGTCGGTCTCAGGGGTTCTGAGAAGCCTCTGCCACGGAGGCCAGAATAAAGTAATACTGTAATTTGTTGTGAGTTCATGCACTTTGTTGGTTTTGTTCTTTGAGCAAGGAGATGTTCATGCACGGCTCATTTTGTGCACCAGTAAAAAAACATATGCCTATGTCTTGAATTTGGAAAAAAAAAATCATATTTTATTTATCACTAAAGAAGGGTTCGGTGAATGCGCATATGAAACTGGTGGGTTCGGTACCTCAAAAAAGATTAAGAACCACTGCTTTAAACAACTGAGACATGAGTGTTTTGGCTTACACTGTTAGCATCACACTTACATTTATATAAAGTGGATTATGTGGGCAAACTGGTTTGGTTGCATGAGGCAGAAGAATACGCAATAACACAGCATATGGGGGAGCTGGTGTCCCCCAGTATGCTTACCTACAGCACTTTGGACTGTTAAAAGCTCAAGTGTTCCATTTGTGTTGCTTTGTTTGGCAATATTTTAGCCTTTCTCATGGCTCCTAAATGAAAATCAGTCTTCAGATGGTAGTGCTTCAAATAAGAGGAAAGCCATCCTGATGGATGTCACAGAGCTACTGTATCACATGGAGAGGAGCTGTCTGCTGAGGACCTTGTTCAGCTGGAGAAGCAGCTGATTGAAGAGGAAGAGATAGAAACCCCAAAACCTAAGAGATTTACTACCAAGGGTTTGGCAGAAGGTTTTTCTATGGTGAGGACGGGTTGGCAAGATTTCAGGCTGAGGACCCCAGTGATGACAGATTCAGTAAGGTCTACAGAAATGTTATGAATGATTTGCAATACTATAGGCAGACTTTGGAAAAGAAGAAGTCATCAACCTTCCAGACTAGCCTGGAACAATTCTTTAAGAAGGTAAAGAGGCCTGCAACAGATCCTGTACCTTCTACATCAGCTGCTTCTTCAGATAAATCATGTGTAGTACAGGTAGAATCATCTCCAGAGTCTCCTGCATGCTCCTTACTCAATCCTGATTCACCTGCCCCAGTATCTCCAGCACCTTCTGCAGGTTCTCCTGCCTCTCCAGCTTCCTCCTCCCAATAGGTCACTCTCTCCCACCTTGCAGTGCCCCTTCCAGTGTGCAAGCCAACCACAGGAATAAAGGTAAGAAGTTATTTTACACTCTTTTTCTTTGTCATTTATTCTGTTACTATAGTACAGTGTACAGTAGAGTATATTTACATCCTTTTCCTTTTTCTGTGGCTTAGTTGTATTTTTATTCAGAGGTTCCCAAACTACGGCCCGTGGGTCAAATTGCGGCCACCTGAGGCCATTTATCCACCCCCGCCGCACTTCTGGAAGGGGCACCTCTTTCATTGGTGGTCAGTGTATGGAGTACTGTATGTGGCGGCTCTCCAACGGTCTGAGGGACAGTGAACTGGCCCCCTGTGTAAAATGCTTGGGGACCTCTGCTAGATTATGATTTTACAACTGTGTTAGAACAGGTAAGTGACTTTGGTGTTTCAACCTACACCAAAATTCGGGTTACATCACTGTCATAGGAATAAAACTGTGTTGTAACCTGAGGACCCCTGTAGTCAGTCTACAGTAAGGGCTTTCTCAGTCTACTTCAGCTACTCTCAGAAACACAGAGACAAACATGGGGAACCTCAAAACCACTGTTTTTCTACCTGTGTTCATTGATCATCACCGTGGATTTTCTGAGATGCCATGGAAGAGGCCTCAAATAAGTGCTGAGTTGATAGATGCAGCCCAAAACAAACTCTAAAATAAAGAGTTTAAAATTAAGTGTTTTTATTAACAGCTTGCTTCTTTTAGATTTGGATTTATATGAGAATTTCTACAAAGCTCCTGACATGGTTGCTGCTTCATTCAATCAACAGTGTGTTAGTTTGGGGCCTGTCGAGGCATCTAATGTGTTCCAGCCCTGTGTGTAGGATCGGTGTACAGTAACTGTGCAAGAACTGATGTCCAAGAACTGGTGTACACAAGACAGAACTGGTTCCTGAGCCCAGAGAGCGGGCCACATATGCAACTTAAAATTTTCTAATAGCCATATTAAAAAATTAAAAAGAAATAGCCTGGCCTGTGTTAACACAGTGGATAGAGTGTTGACCTAGTACGCTGAGGTCACTGCTTTGATACCCTGGGCTTGCCCAGTCAAGTCACATGCAACAAGCAAGCAATAAACAACTAAAGTGAACAACTATGAGTTGATATTCCTCACACATCTCCATCTCTATCTCTGTAAAATCAATAAATAAAATCTTAAAAAGAAATTCTTAAATAGGTGAAATTAATGCTAATAGTATCTTTCATTTATCAGAAATACCTAAAGTATTATTTCAATAGAAGAAAATTTTAATTAGGTGTATTTTGCTACCAACTCTGAAATGCAGTGTGTACTTTCACATTAATAGCATATCCCAATTTGGACCAGTCACATGTCAAGTGCTCTATAACCACATGTGTCTGATGGCTACCATATTAAACAACATAAATCTGGATGAAATATAGACAAAAAAAAATAAGGAAACTAATACATTCAATTATTACACATAGGAATTTATTCCACGGAAACAAAAAAACAACCCCTAAAATCTGAAAAGGAGAATCATTGTTGATCATGAAGAGAAGTACTCAGAAGGAGCTGGCCTTCCTAAAGTGGTGACTGGTGAGACATCAGTTTCCCTGAATATAAATTAGAAGAGAAATTACATCTATTACTTTTTAACACTTCTGTGTGGAAAGCAAGACAATTATCTAAATAAAATTGTGTGATAACAAGGGATCAAGTTTGAAATCACTGGGATAGCTAACATCACTTTATTTTTTTCAGTGTTTTAGAAGGTGTATCACATTGGGTCCAGCCAAAATATGTAGGTAAAGCTTGACAAGCAAGGACTAACTACCCTTGATGTGGGAAATATTCAGTTTGGACTTCAACAAAATAATTCCAGGGTTTCCTTTGGACTCTTTGGGACAGAGAAGAACAATAGGACTGGTTCTTGATGTCATTTTGCTACCAGGTAACAAAGGACTTTTTCTTGAAGGCTTGTCCCCAGTAGGTATCAGCAGATAGAAGATTCAGTTCACCCCGACCTAGGGTTAAAGAATACTGTGAGGGTCTCATATTCTACAGCAATTGCTTCTCTCTCTTCACCTTGTTCTAAACCCATTCCTTATATTTACCAGAAACAGAATTGCTGAGATTTCGTCTTTCCTCTTGATAGACCAATTATCTCAAAAACTAACCCAAAAGATATGATGCAAGTATGGATTTGATAGTCACTATGTCCACCTCCCTATACTCTACTGTGGGGCAAACAGCACAGGTCTAAGGTCACATAGCCATTTGGGCAGATCCAAGATTAGAATAGAGCAGGGGTCCCAAACTTTTTACACAGGGGTCCAGTTCACTGTCCCTCAGACCGTTGGAGGGCTGGACTATATAAAAAACTATGAACAAATCCATATGCACACTGCACATATCTTATTTTAAAGTAAAAAACAAAACGCGCTTCCAGAGCTGTGAGGCGTGCATCCCGCGTCACTGGAAGTGCCCACGCTTTGCGGCGCCGCCACATACAGTACTCCAGGAGCACAGGATGCGGATGCATCCTGTGCTCCTCTCACTGACCACCAATGAAAGAGGTGCCCCTACCGGAAGTGCGGCGGGGGTGGATAAATGGCCTTGGGCTGCAGTTTGGGGACCCCTGGAATAGAGGTTTCCCCTCCCGATCCATGGCACTTCTGCAAAACTAGGCAGTCTCCAGACTTCAGATGAAGGGTTCAGCTATCACATCTCACCATGACAAGTACAAGCACCCATTAAAGAAACATAGTTCTAGGGAAGTGCCAAAACCTCAAAGTAAGAGATTATATTTTTGTATTAAATTAATCTTTTGTTCTTCTTGGTGCTTTCTTATTATATTCTCACTAGAGGATGGAGGACTGTTAGGGGTGAAATTAAATGCTCAGAAATGTCACCGAGAGGGACAAAGAACTACTCAAATAGATGTTCAAAATTAATATTACATATTTTATGACCTGCAAGGTTTTTGAGAGATTATACAGGGACAGCAAATTTTCACAAAACCTTTGTTTTCCTATTTCTTAGATTTAAAATGCTGAGGCATTATTAACTATATTGAAATTTCTTAAAACTCAAACATGTTAGAAGTTGAACAAAGTTTCTAAACTGCTAGCATTTTCCAATTCAGCTTTCTGAGGGTTTTATTCTAGAAAACCAGAAAGCAGATTGCTTATAAATGAGTCACCACTTAATCCATATGATCATTATTCATGGTAAGTTTGTAGGTTTTTTCCATGTGGGTTCAATTTCTCCAAATCCTAGGTTCTTTTATGATGTTTCATAGCCATTCATTTTCAGGCATTCTTTCATTCTGTCAGTGTGTCGATACTTAGTATTCCCCCTTTGTCACAGGAAGTACTGATTAGCATGTGTCCAGCAGTGAGCCACGGAGGCCAGTCCCTGCCCTGGAGACCACATTCTTGAAAGAGGGAGGATGTCATAGAGTTACACAAACAGATGCCGAAGCACAAGTGATGCTGAAGGTCAGGGAGGAAAGCGGCCAGAACTACAAGGAAAAACTTTAAATGGGGAGGAGAGGTTGTCCTTGCCAGGTGATAAGTAGGCTGGAACCTGAACAATGGGCAAGGCTGAGTCTGGCCAAAGGAGGGTGGAAGAGCCTGGGGGTGGAGGGAACAGTGTGAGCAGAGGCCTGAGTTGAAGGAACAACATTAATGGAACAGCCAGGAGAGTGGAGGAGGGTGTGGTAGAAGATAAAGTCAAGAGCCAGGCCACTCAGGATCTCAAGGGCACAAGAGGCTTACATGATGCTTGAATACAGTGGGAAGCCACCAAGGCTTAATCCAATTAATGGTTTAAAAAGGATGGCTCAGGGGTCAAAATATATCGGAAGCTCTTACCCCTGGGGAGATTAAAAAATACAACAACAACTGATGCCTGGACCTTACCAACTAAATCAATCTCCGTGATGGGGTTAGTGTTTCTGAGTACACTGCAGGTGACTGGCATGTGCAGCCAGAGTTGGGCTCCATTGAGGAAAGTGGACCTCTCACAGCATGGGGCCTGGTTAGACTTTTCTCCCTCCTTATCGGGTTGCATTTAATACAGAGGAAATCAGTGAGCATAGACTTCTCACACTGAAGCAGGTGTTCAGTTTTCTCTCAGTAAGTCAAGCACAAAGACATTCTGATCAATAGCTTAAAATGCTATCACCTGAGTTTGATGGACATCAAAGGGGGGAAAGCCGAAGTAATAGAAGCAGCTTGTGATAATAATTATATATCAGCCAAAAATAACACAATCCAGCATACCACACCTCTACTGTGTACTCTTGGTTGGAAATATGTCATTTGCTATGTACACATCAAAATATTCCCACTAAGACCCTATTAGGGAAGTATTTGGGGCCATGTGGAACCAGTTAAGTCCCACAGTGCTGTTAACTACTGTGTTGCCGAGCTGCATGAGCTGTTCTCCAGCTAATGAACCATATCATTAATTACAGACACCTCAAATAAAAACGCCTAGAAGGCAAGCATGAAAATACAATAAATAGAAAGGTCGTAATTTGCAAAGAGGCCAGCTCATTCTGAACCAATTGTCTCTCGTTTTCCTAGGCTGTAATTGGAGATATTAATTTGATTTATCACACTGGCCTGGGAAAGATCTTGTAGTTTGCAGAGATTAGAGAGTTGTGAAATCCGTGACCTCCCAAAATGCTTTCACGAAGTGCAAACAATGCATTTCAGGTCGGGTTTATTATCGAAATGACTATTTCCAAAGAGAAAGATAAACTGCAGAGAAAAACCCTCTCAAAAATGTTTTCCATCTGTTTTTCAGAATGACACTTTTGGTTTTAAAGATAAGGGTTAATTAAGCATCCTACTAAAATAAAATGAAAATTCTTAAATAATTTTATTTGGTGATAGTAATTGTCAAGTTCTTTAAATAATTGTAATGTTCCCTAACAGAAACCTATCTCTGTTATCAATATGAAAAAGATGTGTAAGTGTCTGTCTTTACTTGTTTCCTACTGTGTGTGTGCATGTTTGCAGTTGACATTCTGGAGAAAAATATATGTATGTATATATGTGTATATGTATGTATATATGTGTATGTGTATGTATATATAAATGCACATATATATATTTCAACTAAAATTTTTTCTAATTATTAATTCAGGTGTCTAAATGTGCATAGTATTTGAAATTAGTCTGTTAAATGTATCATGATTCTCATTTTATAAGTAGGACATCAGCAATTAAATATTAATTATTTACTGGTCATAAAAAAACATATTATCCTGTTTATTCAAAGTAAAGAGCCAGTCTGTGAAAAATTCAGAAACAAATTATATTAATAATTACAGTGTGCCTGACCAGGTGGTGGCAAAGTGGATAGAGCATTGGACTGGAATGCGGAAGGACCCAGGTTCGAGACCCCAAGGTCTCCAGCTTGAGTGTGGGCCCATCTGGCTTGAGCAAAAGCTCGCCAGCTTGGACCCAAGGTCACTGGCTCGAGCAAGGGGTTGCTCGGTCTGCTGAAGGCCCGCAGTCAAGGCATATGTGAGAAAGCAATCAATGAACAACTAAGGTGTCGCAAGGAAAAACTAATGATTGATGCTTCTCATCTCTCTCCATTCCTGTCTGTCTGTTCCTATCTATCCCTCTCTCTGACTCTCTCTCTATCTTTGTAAAATAATAATAATAATAATAATAATAATAATAATAATTACAGTGTATTGAGTGCCTACAGTGTGCTGGGAGCTTGGCATCAGGCTGCACCTCTGAAACATCTCTTTGCATCCCACATATGTACAAGCTGGGATTCTAGAAGGACAGCTCTGCTAGTGACATCCCAGTGGCTGGCACATCATAGGTGTGCAATAATACATATTTGTTGAATGATTGAGTGAATAGATACCTTGGGTCTAGGTCTTTCCAGAGGTTGTGCATGAGCAGGCAGGGGTATTTTAATGTTTTTTAGATTTCTTATATATTGAAAATGTTGAAGCAGTGTATCATGGTACCCAAGACCTTTTTGTATAGTGTCCTGTATCCCCTCCCTGCCCCCAAAGCTGTATTTGAGTCCAGGAGCAAAGGTCTAAATGTGCTAATATTTGTGAATAGGAGGTCTGAACTGAGTCCTCATTTTCCTCTGTTCTCTGCCTGTGCCTTACCTCCCCCTCTTCCCGGCAGGACTGACTCGTACCCACCCACGTTGGTTTCTGGGCAGGACAACATTACTGGGCTGTCTTCCTACAGCCCTGTCTGCCCCAGGACCTGGGCCCAACTTATCCAACAGGATTTTATGATCTGATAGTCTGGAGCACTATCACCATTTCTAGGATACTTTTAGCCAGAAAGATATGATCTGGGTTTAGTTGAAAGTTCCATTAAACAAACATACTGGGAAAAGAATGGTGTCAGCGGTTTGTAGAGAGGAGTGGGAACCTTAGGTCAACAGAGTGAGGACTAGGGTTATAAACAGGGAGAGCATCCAAGGGAGGACTCTTTTGCAAGTGCAGCGAGGTATTATTCAATACACCTGAACAGCCAGGGGATTCAGGGCAGCTGTCTGAGGAGGCCATCTGGTTGGGTGTATTTTGTTCTTTGGTTTCTTTCCACGTAGTATGTTTTGCTCTGTCTTCTTAAGCACTAAAAATCACACTGGTTTGTTAGATCGTGAACCACTCTAAGGATGTGGTGGAAGTCATGACCCTTCTCCCCAGGAAAACATACTATGAGAAGCCCCACAGAGTGGTGTTAATAATGTTCGAGCCAGCTGACCCCCATTCATGGTTCTGAAAGCAAAGACCTCCTGAACCTTGATCTTTAATGTTTTTCAAAACAAGGCTTTTACACTATAGTGTGGCATTCCACTTCCCCTGTATTTTTCCCCTTCCCTTTGCTAAACCACAATGTTACCTTACTAGTAGACCAACATGCTGAGCCAATGGATGCCAAGCCGGTGGTTTTCCAGAGAAAGGAGCCACATGAAAGCCCTCCTAGCTTAATCCCTGTATTTGTAACTGTTCAGTGGTTGGGAGACTGGAGAAAATAACAGCCAATAGGTATACAATCTAAATTTACAAAGGGGATAAAAGCAACCCAAAGATAAAATGGTTCCACTTTGGAAATGAACAAATAGTTGAATCTGTTGAGGAACCCAGTTATTTTCATTTCGGTTTTATTAGAGGATTGTATAATATCTAAATGTACAAGAAAGGTGAAAAATAGTAAAAGGAAAAAAAAAGATTGGGGGGAAAAGGTTGCCATCTCAGGGAGGTCTCCCAAGAATGTGGGGAACATTTACACCCGGTTGAATTGATATCAATAATTGCCTAGAAAATGTCTCCTGGAAGCCCAGTGGTATTTAATTAACAGAGTGTCCATTCACAAGAAAAGTACAGGGCAGCTCTGCCAAGCGCCTGCGTCACAGAGGAGAAGGCAGGGACATCGACTGGATAAGGAGTCCAGTAAGAAGACAAACCATCAGTTTAGCTTGCTTTACCTTTCACTGGAAATATTTATAGTTGTCGTGAGAAATCTCTACAATCGCAAATTAGGATCTCCTTCCTTGCTGTAACATTAGGGCTGAATGAATCTCCTACCCACTGTTCCTCCTCGGCTGGGTGATCCCATAAAACAAACAGGAGATGGGCAATTGACTGCCCTCGTGACAGGGCCATGCATGCAAGAGGAGACCCCGTGAGGGCCTCATGCTTCCTGCTGCCTCAGACACCTTCAGCTCTTGGAAGTTGGCCATCTGGCTGCAATTCTGTCAATAATTGAAAGACAATGTCAGTTGCTGGCTAGGTATGTGTGTGTAGGGCTGCAGGGTGGGACATCAAGCCTGACAACCTTCAGCATGCCCTTTCAGACAACGCCCAGAGAGTCAGAACTATAAGAAAAAAAACGGACACTAGACATTTCCCAAAATAGTTGGTCCTCCAAAATAAAGAATTTGATCAATTTCATGGTGTAGCCTATTGCTGGATCAAGAAACATATGACCATTTTGCAACCCTTATGAAATAACCCTATTCAAATAAAAATTAGAAATATATGCAAAAATCTTTAGGTGAACCCTTGGTGGAGAACTAGAATACACATGGTGTCAATGTATTGTCCTACAGATTCTTGCAGCTCATATGTGTAAAACCTGTCACTGTCATTGCTTTAATCCCTTGAGTAGTACAAACATCCATGTACATCCTCGTGCCTCCTGACCAGAGTACACATTTTAAAAATGTGTAAGGCAACATTAAGAAAAGGGAAATGTATGTTCTTCTTGATTGCATAAATTGGTTATCAAACAAACAAGGTTTTAAGTTAATAAAACTGTAAGTGGAACTAATTTTATATTTTGAGAAAAATAAAAACTCACTCCCAGGGGTCAGCAAGCATGAAATAAAAACTCACTTCTCAAAGGGTTAAGTAGAGATTGATCTTGACTTATGTTGTGGTGAGGGCACCAGACAGGAGATGCCCCTAATAGAGGGCAATGGGAAGGATGTTACATCCTGTAATGCCAGTGGTCGAGGCCAGGCAGGTTCACATTGGGTTCAGGCAGACCACAGAACCATGGAGCTGAAAGATATTAGGCCATTCCTGTCTGATTCTAGCAGAGGTGGGCAGGTGAACAGGCAGGGGAAAACCGTTTCTTGCGGAAGTGGGCAAGCAAACAGAAAAAGCACCCCTCGTGGTGGCAAGCCAGTGATCAGAAAAACTGGGTCCCCGAGGGAAAGAACCTATAATCTTATATAGGCTACACACACACATGGCTTTCTGCCACGTGCTCATGCACTAATCATGCAAAGTGCTTCCAGCCAGAAAACTAGTGAGCAAGCCTAACCATAGACATCTATTTTCCCTACACATTCCTTACAAAGTATTCATGTCCAAAGTGCTAAAAATTTCTAAAACCAGGTTGTAGGAAACAGGGAAGAGAGGATAGAGGAACAAGTTTATCAACACTCTGAAGATCAATTAAACAAGTCCAGAATGGGGGACATTCTACAGGACAAGAGGCTTGATCTCTTTAACAAGTTTAAATGTTTTAGGAAAATAAAGGGTGGTGGTGAGGGTCTATGATGATTAAGAGAAACTCAAGAGAATTTATCATCAAATAACAGTGTGTCCGTAAAGTCATGGTGCACTTTTGACGGGTCACAAGGTCAAAAGTGCACCATGACTTTATGGACACACTGTACATGGCTTTGATTGATTCTTAGATGAAATGAAATGGTGTAGAAGACATCTGGGGTTAATGAGAAAAATGGGGACATAGAATGGGCTTACATGATACTAGGCAATGGTTAATCCTCTAGGAATGGTAGTGATATGAGGTTATGTAAAATAATGTCTTTCTTTGGGATTCATACTGAACTGTTTTAGTATAAAATAAATGTCTTGATGCTATAATACTTCAACATCAGAAAAGAATAGATGACTCAAAATAGCAAAATGTTAACTTTGCTAAACATAGGGTATGGCTTTGTAGATGTTAATTATGTCATACTTCACTTTTCTGTTTGTCTGAAAAATTTTATAATCAAAAGTCAAAGAAAAGTAGGAAAAGGAAACATAACAGCATTTCCCAAAAGAGGATCAAGATGTAGAGAGGGCAGCTAATAGGAACATCCCTATTACAACAAGGGAGCAATGCATGGGAGGAAACAATTAAGTTTGTGCTTCCCATGATGTGACCCTCCCCCCACAGCTTAAACCTTTCATGGCTTGCATTGCCCTTAGGGTGAAATCCAAGCACACCTAGTACAGCCTTCAGGCACCTATACCAATAGGCCTTACCTATTTCCCAGCATCAGTGGTCCAGCCAATGTGGTCTCCTTTCAGGTCCTCTGCACCCAGGATTTCTGTCTTTAACACTGGCTTTTGCATGTGTCGTTTCTTCCTTGTGGAATACAGCATTGCATCTGCACCCAGCTCTGCCCAACCCTGCCTCCCTTCTCGTGTCTCATTCCCTTTCATTTCCGCATAGGGAGGAGGCACACCTCCCCCGGACACCAAGAGATCAGTAGAGAGACACAGACCACTTTTTATTATTATTATTATTAGATCTGCAATATATTAGAACCTGAAGAAATGCTTCAAAAGGGCAACAAAATTATATTCTTTAAATGTTTACATTTAACAAACTGGTTTATTTCATACACACGGATGTACTCATACTATAGCAGGTCCTCAAATAATGCTATTTTGTTCGATGTAATTTTGTTATTTTGTTGATGAGATGCTGTAGGATCTTATCTTTTTGTTTATATAAATTAGACTACAGTCTGTAAGGGCACATACACCAACCAACCAATGAATATACAATTAAGTGAAACAACAAGTTGATGTCTCTCTCTCTCTTTCAAATAAATAAAATAAAAAGTAAATAAATAAAGTAGCCTCCAGTAAAATTGGTTTCATTATACATTGTTTCACTTAAGGTTGGGGAAGCTATCCACAACATTAAGTGAAGGCTCACTATCATATGTATATGTGTCACCATTTGACAACGAAGTCAAATTCAGATTCGAGGCTCTTTTTGAGAGTGAAGCCAGGGCCACTTCATCCACACTTCATAAGATAACCTTATTGTATTGTTACTGACAAGTTAACTTTTTGTTTCTCCTTTGGACTGTAAGCCGCAGGATGATGGTATGTTAGTTTTCTTTTTTTATTTTCTTATTTATTTATTTAGTTAGTTAGTTAGTTATTTTTTACAGGGACAGAGAGAGGGATAGATAGGGACAGATAGACAGGAACAGAGAGAGATTAGAAGTATCAATCATCAGTTTTTCGTTGTGACACCTTAGTTATTCATTGATTGCTTTCTCATATGTGCCTTGACCGTGGGCCTTCAGCAGACTGAGCGACCCCTTGCTCGAGGCAGCAACCTTGGACTCAAGCTGGAGAGCTTTTGCTCAAACCAGATGAGCCCGTGCTCAAGCTGGCAACCTCAGGGTCTCGAACCTGGGTCCTCCGCATCCCAGTCCGACGCTCTATCCACTGCACCACCTCCTGGTCAAGCAGTATGTTAGTTTATTATTACTAGTGTAACAAGTTACCACAGACTTAGTAACTTACAACAACAGAAATCTTATTATCTTACAATGCTGTGGGTCTGAAGTGTGGTATGGGTCTCAGCAGGCTAACGTAGGCAGTGCTGCCTTACTCTCTGCAGGTTCTAGGGAAGTGTCCCCTTTCTCATTTAGGTTGTTGGCAGAATTCAGTTTCTTGAGATTGCATGGCTAGTTGGTAGCTCTAAATTAAGGGCCATTCTCAGCTTCTAGATACTTTCCAATTCCTTGGCTAGTGGCTTTCTTCTCCCATTTCAATGCCAGTGACAGCAGGTTGAGTCCTTCTTATGCTTCATCACTTTATTTGAAGCTTGGAAATGTTCCCCACGTTCAAGAACCCATGTGATTAGATTGAGCCCACCTGAAGAATTCAGGATAATTTCCCTATCTCAAAGTTCATAACCATAACCACATGTAATACTTGTTGCCATGTAAGGTGACATATTCATAGGTTTCAGGGATTAGGATGAATATGTCCCTGGGTGACCATCATTCTGTTTACAGGCAGGAACCACAGTTTTCTTGTTCATTGCATTAAATGCTTTTGCTACTACAGCTAGTGCTCGACTTATGACCACGATTGGTTCCGACAGACTGGTGGTAACACGATTTGGTCTTAAGTTGAGTAGGCTATATGTACAGTACTGTGAAATGATGTTATAAAATCTTTAAGTCATATTTTATCATAATTTTCTTTCATTATTGTTATATATGATAATTTTCTTTGTTCATTTTATGCCATTTGTATAATCTCTACACCATTTTGTTTCTTATTTTTACATTCGTCAGGTTTAAGTAAAACACTGCATTACCAGTACAACTGGTTTAATATTTGCAAAACGTACAAAATTACAAAATACAGGTGCATACAAAAACTGCTCCAGACAAGGAGCAGTCGTGGCTAGCAATTGTGGTTGTAAAGTGGAATGGTTGTAAGTTGCATAGGTCGTAAGTCGATCAATACCAGTATTCTTCCTTGTGGAACACAGCATTACACCTGCACCGAGCTCTGCCCAACCCTGCCTCCCTTCTCATGCTTCATCCCCATACACTTTCGCATGGGGAGGAATTGTTGTTATTATGATCCAGAAAATTGCAAATTAAGCTCAAGTGGTTTTTGTTTGATTTATTTTGTTCTACTTTTTTGGAAGACCTCATACTAATATTGTCAGGTCTCATTCCCTCTCACACAATGAGGGAAGATGGAAATCCAGGTGATGGCTGGAGAAGGAGCTTATTAAAGAAAGGAATAAACACATGTGTTGTATAAGGTTGGGATTCAAAAGACAAGTTGTTGAATTCTCAGAAATTTAAGAGAAAATATTTTAAGTTCAGACATCAAGGAATAGTTATGTTATTATATAATTTAGAATAGTAGAGAAGAAATTGCTAAAAGGGTTAAAAGAATTTGATCTGAAGATTGAAATAGGGAGGTATGGAAGTAGGAAAACATATTAACGTTCCTTATGAGCTCTTTGGTAATTTTGCACACTTTAGCCACAAGCAGGCAATACTTTGAAGATGACTCAAACAAATAATAAATATCTAATGAAAATTAGTAGAGTCATGTGAGGAATGCCATATAACTTCCAAAAAGAACAATGAATGTGTGTGTATACTCTTTTAAAAAGATCTCTAATATATGTTATTAAGTGAATAAAAAAAGTAAAAATGTTGCATTCAGTATAATACTGAATAAATACTGTTAAAAATATATAAAAAGGATCCATATGCAGTTAAACAGATATATGTAGAATATCATTATATTTCTAAATGTAATCACAGAAATTGAAAAAATGTGGTTATATTTGGGGAGAAGCACTGGGGTATCTGTGGGAAAGAAGCCTTCACTTTTCAGTGTTGCCTTTCTGTACTGCTTGGAAAAGATATGCATTTATCACTTTATTTTAAAATTTTGACAAGGTCTATCTCAGTCTAGAGATTGTATAAATTCTTTTATTAAATCATTTAATTTTTATTTCTGTGTATTTTAAAAATACTGGTAAAAAATCTACCTTAAAAACTATATAATAAATCCATGAAATAAAAAATACATAAGTTTAATCGAAGAAATAAAACTACAATAAGTCTTATAAATGATTTAAAGTTGATAAACCTGTACTCAGAATAACTTTTTACAAAAGAAAGAACAGAGAAACCAGTAGGAAATAATGAATATCACACTAAATGCTGCAGGCACTCAAAACCAGAGCATGATAGAACAAACAGCGTTAGGTACTAGATCTGGAGAGTTGAATGGAATGTACAAATGCCATTAAATATACAAATTATGGAAGCTGATAAAAGAAGGAACAGAAATCTAAACGGCTCAAAAGTTATGAAAGAAGTGGAATTTGTTACTTAACTTTTCCACCAACAAAATGTCAGGCACAAATGACTTCATTGGTGATTTTTCCAAAAAGTTCAGCAGTAGGTAATCCAATCTTGTACAGATGCTTCTAGAAAATAGAAAATAAACCTGTCTAATTCTGTTTATTAGGCTAGTATAAACTGGTTTCAAAACCTAAAGATTTACAAGAAATAATTATAGAACAAACTCTGTTATGAACACAAACGTAAAACTGGTACAAAAGGTTAGCAAATAAAGTCCAGTAGTGTGTTAAAAGGATAAAGAATAACATAGCATTTCCAAGAAGAATTTTTCCACATGTATCAGTTGTTTTTAAAAAATATTTTATTTATTCATTTTTGATAGAGAAAAGAGAGAGAGAGAGAGAGAGAGAGAAAGGGGGAGGAGCAGGAAGCATCAAGTCCTATATGTGCCTTGACCAGGAAAGCCAGCGTTTCGAACTGGTGACCTCAGTGTTCCAGGTCTATGCTTGATGCACTGTGCCACCACAGGTCAGGCACATGTATCAGTTTTTACATTTGAAAAACAAGTAAATGTAATTCAGCACATGAATAAAAAAACAAAACACTAATTAAATCATCTCAGTAGAAGCCTGAAAAAACATTTGATAAAATTTAGCACCTATCATGACCAAAAAACATTTTGCAAACTAACAATAGAAGAAACTTCCTTCATTGGGTAAAGAATACCTACAAAAACTTATGGTAAGCATCATAGTAAATAGTGAAAAATTAAAAGTATTTTCCCTGATATCGTGAAAGAAGGAGTAGATGTTTTATTAAAATGAAGAATGTTAAAATGTATTTGTGCTGATGTGTTTCAAGACTTATTAATTTTCAAAAAGCTAACAGGAGACAGGTAAACTAAAACTACACAAAATGGAAAAATAAAATCATAAATATTTACTATAACAGAAAACATTTTGGAAGGATATATCCAAAATTGTTATCAGCTATCACTTCATGAGATGGGAGTGAAATTTATATTTGTATATGAGAAAAAGTAAATGTTTCTATTATATTTTTACATGCCTACATCATTTAAAATAATAATATGTTCATGTAGTGTCATTATAATAAAATAATACAGTATTATATCCTACTCTAAAAACAATGTTATATCTACGTGGGAGTTTCTGAGCAATTATTACTTCTGTGATCTGTAAAAATGTTTCTATGTGGGTATTGATTTTAGTGGAGGGAACTGAATGCAGCTGCTTATGTATGTAAATTGGACAAACAAAACCATGCCAATGACATTTTTTAATGAGGACACCTATCACAGGTGCACTGGGCCATCTGGACTATGCAGATAGTTGTCCCTGACTGGTTTCAAATTAACTTTATTTTAATAAATGAGTATCTTTAGTCCTGAAGTTGGCAAAGAGTCTATGAAAATCAGTGCAGGTGTGTATATAGAGTTAGCTATTTGGGACAATAAGGCAAAAAAAAAAAAGAACCACAACCCTTTAGCCTCATTTCTCATCACTCAGGAACTTGGTCTAGGAACAAAGTCCTCTCTTCTCACAGATGCAGTTAAAATTTTCACTGATCGGACCAGGTGAAAGCAGACTCTACCTTGAAATAATGGGGCTATGCTTGCTCATTACCAGTTAGATTTGGTTTCAGAGGCCAGAACACTGACAAGAGCTTCTGTAATCAGTGACTAGGCACAGAAATTGCTGGCTTTTAATACCTGGGTCCTGGGAGCCAGAGGTATAAGGAAAGCTGGAAATTCATGTTCCACACAGAGACCATAATACTGCCTCCCCTTTCTAGGTTGGGGTGATAGGTATAAGGTTCCATGAAGTCCTGCTGGAGAGCCAAAGAAATTTTTCCTCCTTCCCCTTCAACAACCTCTAAATACAAGGTCAATTTTTATGGGACCTGTATTCATTAATCAAATGACTAACACAGAGTAAGGTAGAATGCCTTAATCTACAGAGTGTGTTTGAACTGTTCATGTTATTAATATTTGCATTCAGTGTTTCTTCTGGACGGTGTGACCAGGTTACAGATATGACTTCCTAAGATTTTAAATTCATTTGGAAACAGAGAGATTAATCTTCTGTCCTCTCAACTGGGTTTGGCCAAGAAGACAAGATTGAATTAAAAGTATTTCTCAAATTCTTTAAATTATGAATATAAAACTGAATAATGGAAACAATTATCCAGGTAATTTGACATGAAGATCTTTTTACTCTCCACTGCTTATGAAGATGTCGGCATTATATTACGTCTTACTTTCTAACCTAGTAAGTCCATAAGTCACAAGAGGTTTCTACTTAATCTGAAGCTGCTCTGATAAAATTCAGAAGGTGAGAACCAAAAATCTACCTCCTACATCAAAACCCACCCTCCATGACCAAAATAGATCTCTTCCTACGTTTAGTATCTCAGCACATTTCTGCTGAGTTTGCAAGATGTGTACAAATCTGACTCACCATGGTATTTGTGGAAAAAGCATTGTGGGTCAAATGACTTATCCAAGAGCCTTTCTAAGGGTAAATGATTAAGCAATAAGAAATAGTACAGGAAATTGGGGTTGGTCTTCCTGGGTGTGAGTCAGCTTTGTGGTGACCTAGGTATTTCTCAGGATATGAGACGGTCTGACCAAATTGATCTAGACAGCCTTTCCCACTGGCAATAGCACAAAAACTAAGTGACATAATTCAAGATTAGGAAATTAGGAGCAGATAGCAAATGCACACAAGACTACTGTATTTCTTCCAAAGGGAATGCACATATTGAACAGATTACTAAAGAGAATCCTCGTAGTTGGCAAAATCAATTCATTCAAGAGATAGTAGCAGAGAACTAGAGACAATGAAGACCAGAGCAGAAAGGCAAGAAGCTTAATGACAGGGGCTCATTTGGTCATCTTGTTCCTAGAATTTCTGCCATGCTTGTAAGTTCAATAATACTGTGATTCAACATTGACATGTGAGCTAATGGGTTTTTGCTAGCCTAATGTCTTTTTTCTTTTCTTTTCTTTTTGTTTTTATTATTTTATAACTATTTATTTATTTTGCTTAAAAGAGAAATTTATTGTTTCACAGTTCTGGAAACTAAAGTCCAAGGTCACATCTGCAGGGCTGAATTATTCTGAGGGATGTAGGAAAGAATCAGTCCGATGCCTCGTTCCGAGTTTCTGGTGGTTTGCTGGTCCTCTGGCATCCCTAGGCTTCAGAAGCATCACTCTTATCTCTTTTGCCATCTTTATGTAGTGTTCTTCCTGTGTATGCCTGTGTGTCCAAACTTCCCCTTTTATCAGTGCACCAGACATAATTGGTTAGGATCCATCCTAACGACCTCATCAGAATTTAACTGATTACATCTGCAATAACCTTATTTCTAAATAAGGTCCCATTCTCAGGTGTGAGGGGTTAGGACTTCCACAGTGGAATTTGGGGAAATACAATTCGACTCACAACAATTATGTACCCAGAGTACCTTGCCTACGGCTAATGCCTTAATTATTTTCCATAGCCTAGGACAGCCATTATTTCCATAAATTTGAATAAAAGCAATTAAGCTGAAGCAGATTATTTGTAACCACCTAGAAATTTGCACTTCAGGAAACACGTTTGAGCAAAGCAATGATGGTAGGTTTATTCTTTGTCAAGTCCAGCTCATCTTCAGTAAAGTTGTAGTACTGTTTCCTTCTCCCAGGAAAAAAAAATATTTTTGGAGCTTTATGACTTAGCTAAACTGGCCAAAATTCACTTAGCAATGTCCACAGACAGCCATGTCTTTCAACACATCCCACTTTTTCTTCCTTGAGAAAACATTGAAAAACTGTAGATCACCTTGTAATAGAGACATTTTTCCCCCTTGAAAGTAAAGATGACAGTGCAGCATTTTCTTAGCTACCCCATACCAGTGAAGGATAAAGTGAGAATGACATGCACTGCATATCTGGAACTGCAAACACTTGAATTTCCCGCAAAGACCCAAGTGTCACCTGCCTCTGGAAGAGCTGTAACACTAGGCAAGCATAATCAACAGCCCACCCCACCAATTGCCACCTTTGAAATGAGCTCAAGTGAGGATGCCAAAGAAGCTTACCCTGAGTTGTCTGAGTGAAGATGGTGCCAGGAGCCACGTTCCCCTAGCAGAGTCATACTTGATCTCTGCTGTTGTTCCTAAGGAGCACATAACTGTAGAAGAGGGGAAGCAAATAAACTACAGTTTCCAGGTCCTTTAATTGTTCAACGAACTGTGTTGGGTTGATTGTGATTGCTCTGTGAAGTCTTTTATTTCCTGAAAATCCTCTTGAGCAGAACAGAGGAATAGATTATGGCTCATATCTGGAATGGTAAAATATCAAGACATTGGACTCAACCGCTAGATTAATCTTGGTTTTACTAAAGAGATTGATTTTTTTTAGTTGAGATATAATTGTTATATAACATTGTATTCATTTTAGGTGTGTGCCATAATGATTTGATTAATGTATAAATTGCAACATGATCACAAAAATGTTTAATTAACATTCATCATCTCACAGCTATATTTTTCTCTTGTGTTAAGAACTTTTGAGATCTACTCTTTCAGAAAAATTTAAATATACAGTACAGTATTGTTAACTATAGTCACCATGCTGTGTGCATTATAGTCCCAGGGCTTATTTATCTTATATCTAGAAATTTGTACCTTTTGACAACCTATTTTGACTACCCCACCCCCCATACTCAACCTCTAGCAACCATCAATCTGTTCTCTGTATCTATGCACTTTTATTTTGTTTTGTTTTAGATTCCATGTATAAGTAATATTATACAATAGCCGTCTTTCTCTGTCTGACTTATTTCACCAAACATAATTGCATCAAATTTCGTCCATGTTATCACCAATGGCAGGAATTCCTTCTTTTTTATGGCTGAATAATATGACACTGTATATGAACTACATTTTCTTTATTCGTTCATCTATCCATGGACACTTGGGTTGTTTTCTTGTCTTGGCTATTGTAAATAATGATGCAATAAACACGAAAGTGAACATACTTTCTTGAGGTGGTGATTTCTGTTCCTTTGGATAAGTGCCCAGAAGTGGAATTGCTGGGTCATATGGTAGTTCTGTTTTTTAATTTTTTAAGGAAACTCCATGCTGTTTTCCATAGTGGCTGCACCAATTTACATTCCCACCAACAGTGTACAAGAATTCCCTTTTCTCCACATCCTCACCAACACCTATTATTCCTTGTCTTTTTTGATAATAGTCATTCTAACAGGTGTGAGGTGAGATTAGGTTGTGGTTTGTAGTTTCCTGAAGATTAGTGATGTTGAGCATCTTTCCATGTGCCTCTTGGTCATTTGTATCTCTGCTCTGGAAAAAATGTCTATTTAGCTTCTCTGCCCGCTTTTTAATATATATTTGCTATTGAGTTGTGTAAATTCTTTCTATATTTTGGATATTACTCCCTTATCAAGCAGATATATGATTTTCAAATATTTTTTTTCCATTTTGTAGGTTGCCTTTTCATTTTGTTGAAGCTTTCTTTTTGTTGTCCAGAGGCTTTTTAGTTTGATGTAATTTCACTTGTTTATTTTTTCTTTTGTCACCTTTGCTTTTGGTGTCAAACACAAAAAATCATTGCCAATACAGGTGTCAAGGAGTTTACTCCCATGCTTTCTTCCAGAATTTTGTGATTTCCAGTCTTACATTCAAGTCTGATACATTTTGAGTTGATTTTTGGTGTATTGTTTAAAATAGGGATCCAGTTTCATTCTTTTGCATGTGGTTGTCCAGTTTTGCCAGAACCATTTTTTGAAAGACTATCTTTCTCCCATTGTATATTTTTAGCTCCTTCATCATAAATTAATTGACTGTATATGTGTGGGTTTATTCGGAGGCTTTTTATTCTGTCCCTTTGATCTATGTGTCTGTTTTAACGCCAATACCATACTGTTTTGATTAATATAGCTTTATAGTGTAGTTTGAAACTAGCATGTGAGATGCTTTCTACTTTGTTCTTTTTTTCTTCAGATTGCTTTGGCTTTTCAGGTTCTTTTGTGGTCCCATATAAATTTTAAGATTGTTTATTTTATTTCTGTAAAAAATGCTATTGAAGAGTGCTCTTTTTGACTTACTTGAGCCAGACGGCTCAGGAGAGAAAGGAATGTAATGGAGAAGGGGCCTGCCATCCTAGTCTCTTTGTGGCTGATGCTTATCTGGGAGCTAGTATATTTTATAGTTTAAAAACTTGCTAGAGTCAAGCCAGCTAGAATGCTTGGTGCTTAGGAGAAATATAACCTTGGAAAGATACTAATCACTGTAAGATTGTTTTTCTATTTATAAAATTAAGGTATTAACTATCTCATAAGGTTGCTCTGAGCATTAAAAGGGATAATTGTTAAAGCCCAGTCCACAACCTTCCACATAGTAATTTCTCAAAAATTCTCTATGTCATTATCATAGCAAAACATGGGAGAAGCAATTGGCCTTATTTTTCTTGTAATCAAAGCAACTGGACTATTTTATTACTTCCTATTTACAAAGATTAGCTAAGATCATTTTAGGAAAACAGTTTTTGAAAACCTGATTAAGGAACCCATCAGAATGGCACTACCCCCATTAATTTTGCCACAGACAAATTAGACAGGTTTTGATAGTGTTGAAGATTAAGCAGTGATAAACGGAAGTGTCATTGCTGCACCTCATAAGCATGAGTTAGTATTATTATGAATCTCGCTCAGGTGATCTGACCACTTTACGTTTTCCATTTGAGACCCTGACTAATACAGGACCTGATAATATCTAACCATATTTAATGCTACTGGACATTGAGTAATTTTTCTGGCAAGAGGATTAATTAGTTCTGTTGTACAGGTAACGAAATTGAGATGTGTCAAAGTGATCTGAAGAAATCACTTAGCCATTATCTGCCAGAGCCCAAATTGATGAATGCAAATGTAATTTTTTGAGTGAGCGACTTTTTGCATTGTTCACACCGATGTGAATCAGATATTTCGAACCCTAGAGGGATGCTCATCTTCTGACACTAGGAAGACTTCTTGAACTCAGGAGGAACTGTACCTGATGTGTTCCATAAACAGAGTCTAACATTTGGAGACAGGTGCACAAGAATTGCTGGTGCTATTTCTCAAAGGCAGCAGCAGTGCAGTCCCAGGAATGATTTGTAGACTGTCAGTTATAAGGAGCTACAGTTCCTCCAGAGTGGAGTCTCTGATAAGAGAGAGCAGTCATAGGCTTGTGAATATGATTAAGCACCTTCCACTTACTCTCAATAGAGACTTAATTAAATATAATGTGTATTTCCTTGACTACATTTGCCAAAGCTGCAAAGATTCCAAATGGTTATTGCTGGCGTTATTAACAAGAACAAATGATTCTGGGAATGTTGTTAGGAATTATAATGATGGCACTTGCAAAGACTAAGAAGGCAATTACAATGCAGATAATATTAGCTTTTCTCTCTTCTTTCTAAACTGGTGGTGAAGGCTGGCTATTAATAGCTGTATCCTTAACTGGTTAAAAAAATCGCTCTCTATTCTACTGACTCTGCAATTAAAAGGGACCATCCTACAATGTTAGAGCAACATCCCGAGGATGAACAGCATATGTTACCAGTGAGGTGGCAGAGTAAGGGTCATTGCTATTTCCTTATTTATCTTGTCAAAGCATCTACAATGAACAGATCTATGGGTGTTTTGTTGGGAGCAGAAGTTCCGGATCACAAAGATGTGGATTTAAACCCTGTATGTGTTAATTTTTGTAACCTATCCTTTGGGTCTCAGTTTTTGCATCTGTACAATGGAAGAAATTACACCCTCTCCTCCCCCCCCCCCACCGTGAGAATTAGATGAGACCATAAACATACAGGAAGTGCTTGGAATAATGCCAGACACATGGCAAAGTGGTCAGTCAATGGTCATCATTATCGTGTTTGGGTTTGCTATTATTATTATATTTTTACTTGAAGTAATAAACAAAAATGAAGGCAAATAGAAAAATGTATATATTTTAAAACATCAAATAAAAATATATTTTTTGAAAAAAGAATACATTAGGAAGTAAAAAAGGCAAACATTCTTGAAAAGACAATGGGACACAGCTTACTTAATAAGGAGAGTGTCGCTCTTGCATGATGGCTGGCAGCTAACCCAGGCTTTCCCAGAGGAAGCCCGTTTGATCACCACATAGTAGGTCCGAGTGGGCATTGCCTTCTCACTGGCAGACATACTGAGCTCAGAGATGTAAAGTTTAGCCCCAAAGCTGGAATAGGGACTAGAGCCCAATGCCTTCTCACCTGACATTTTATATAGAATGCTGTCCTGAAGGTTAGGTCAATTGTGAAACTGATGTACTACAAGGGGACCAGAGACTGAGGTTCAGTACCTGGGTGAGATTGTCTTTCCTGGGAAGCCAAACACCTTTAATTATTGTAACGGCTCTTCAGAGGCCAAGCCATGTGTTCAAAATGTTGTATCCACCCAGAGGGGGTGCCTTTTGCTTATTCAAAGGAAGAAACACTACTGGCTAGCTAGGCATTCTGCCAGACTGTAACCTCTGTTTCTTTTCTATGGTTCCTCTTGGGGAGGGGACAGAGGATGAATGGAGAATTACTTTCTTAAATTATAGCAATGCAACTTTTCCCCTCTTTTTCTTCATCCTCCCCTCTCAGGATACAGAATGGTGGTGCAGGTTTTGTGATTTTGTGTGTATATATATAATTTTTATATCTTGTCTTTAACTTGTTTATTGCATTTTATCTAATATGGAATGCTTTTCCTATCAATTAGAGTATTTAAAAGAATGATTTTCATCCACATGGTTCTTCATTATTTACAATTCTCTGTGACTCAAGTTTATTTGAAAACTTGGGTATCTCACTTCTCAGACCAACATCCAATAGTTTCTATAAATAAAAAGGCTGGAGTCACTAAACCTAATTTCAAAGACTCTCCTACATGGAGTTAAATGAAATAGTCTGGAGCTTTCTGGTATTAATCTGTGATTTTACTTTAAATAGTAGTATTATGTTGCCATCTTATTTTATTATAATTTTTTAAAATGTTCTGGTATTACTCTTGAAATGAGCAGGGTTAAAATAATAATTGATAACTCTTAAGAGTGCTAAGTCTTCTCTAATTTCTGCTTATTTTTATGAACACTCAGGATACTATTGTTTGGTTTTCTAACCTTATCATTTCAGACCAGCTGAAGCCGCAATAAGCTATTTGCAATACTTGCTGATGAGGCCATCAATCCTGGAGCCTGGTGGGTCTTGACTTGGCTATGAATGGGGTCATTCCTCACTGGGCTTTGCTCTTGATGAAGGACGTTGATGTGAGTCAGACTTTTCTTACAAAAGGCATGAAGTTGCATCTCCCACTTTGAAAATATACTTCCTCCTTCAAGGAGCTGATGATCTGGCAGGGGCACTCAAGTGCATCCAAGTTCATTTTGCGAAAGGTTCCTGTTACTTGTGTGACTGAACACCTTAAGGGCAGGGCTTTGAACGGATCTTACTGTTGCATTCCCCACCCTACTCGGCGCTGAGATTTGCAATAGAGAAAAGTTAATTAATGTTTTCTGAAATGAACTGAAATAGGTATGAACCTCCAGTAGAAAATAACAACAGCAAATTGTGTGGAAACAAAGAAGGGGTGAATTGTTACTTTTAGGGGAAAATACCATTTGTTCATTCATTCATTCATTCCTTTCTTGCCTTATATCTTAATGTTCTTATAACAATGATGTAGGAAGACTTGAAGGATGCAGCACATGAGCAAGAACCTGAAGAATAGGTAAGATTTGGGATTCAGAAGGAAAAAAGAGCAGGAGGAATAGTATTAGCAAAGGCACAGATGTTGGACTTTGAAAGTTGGGTTTGGGGAAGTGAGAGAGGTGTCCTCAGGCTGGGGCTTAGGGGTCATGGAAAGAAGCAGTGGAACAGAATCTGAAGAAGAAGTCTCAACACAGCCATGAGGCTGCTGTCTGTAGTCCCACACCCAGGGAACTGGAGATCAATGGAGGGCACAGTATAGTCCACCAGAGCATATGAGCCTCTGCAGTCAGGTGGTTCTGGATGAAAATGGCAGCTCTGGACACGACTTCACTTTTCTAAGTGTTCATGCATTTGTAGAATAAGGAGGTAATAATGGTGCGAGAGTATTATGCAGGTTAAATGTGGCTGGCATAGACAATGACCTACATATAATGGGTGCTCCGGAAAGATAGCTTTCCCTTTGTCCCCATTTCTAAGCAACCTGATCAATATAATTGTTTTTTTGACAAAGTACAAGGTAAAGACCATATCTTAGATATATTTCCAAATAGCAAAATATCTGATTTAATTTTTAATGGTCACAACATTCAGTCGATCATTTCCAGAACAATCTGGGTATTTGTCAATTTAATGGTTTTGTGTTTCATTTCTTAGCAAATCCCTGGCCTTTCTGGTATTGGTCCCTCACTTACAGACTTTGAAATATATCTGATCCACTCATGCCATCCCAATGCCTTCCCTCTGGCCACTCTTAACATGTAGAAGCTTTCCTGCACATCTGAATTACATTTTAAATTGGCTATTTGAGCCTTCAGATTGAAAAGCTGAAGGTCATTGGCAAGCCCTATTTTTATGAAAATTTAGTGGGCAGGTTTTTTTTTTCTCACATATATTTGGAAATAAGAGAAAAAGCCAAGGGGAAATGTTCTTTGTTACATGGGTGCATTTAAAATTATATTTTAACATTGTCATTATCTTTTTCAGAATGTTTTCACTTTTTCTAAAAGGTAAAACTCAGGCCCACTACAAAGTTGTATCCTCAGTGACCAGTATAACGTTCATAGTTGTGTTTCTTTATATTTTATTTCTTGTTAAGTGCAAGTCACTTGTTCCATCCGTCACCTGATGATAAGGTAAATGCCAAGTGCTTTAAGAATATTTTAACTATTTATATCATCTTAAACAATAGTTTTGATTATTAGTGTTATCACCAATGATTTGATTCTTTCTCCTCTTTCCAAGTATATGGCAAGACTAAATTCTCCTACCTCCTGGAAATTAGAAGAGACAAAGGCTCTTGCTTTGGTCAATGAAACATGAATGTGTCACTTACAGGTGGAAGCCTTTAAGACCCAGGGAGTAACTTGCTCTGTTTCCTTCCTTTGACGAAGTGACTGGTGATGTTCTAGATCAGGGGTCCCCAAACTACAGCATGCGGGCCACATGCAACCCCCTGAACCATTTATCTGGCCCTCGCAGCACTTCCAATAGGGGCACCTCTTTCATTGGTGGTCAGCAAAGCGCGGCGTCGCTTACCTACAGTACTACTTCCAGTGACTCAGGATGCACGCGTCATGGCTCTGGAAGTGCGTCATATGACGCATGTTCATATGTGCAATGTGCATAGGAATTTGTTCATAATTCTTTTTATAGTCCAGCCCTCCAACAGTCTGAGGGACAGTGAACTGGCCCCCTGTGTAAAAAGTTTGGGGACCTCTGTTCTAGATGGTGGAGGCTCTGATAGCCATGCCACCCACATGGACAAAAATCCCCGGCCATACCAAGTAAGACATGTGGCATGAGTAAGAAATAATACTTTGTTACAGTCGTTTAACTTTTTATCTTGAAATAATTGAATATTCATATAAAGTTGTAAGAAGTAATACAAAGATATCCCACATACCTTCCATTCAATTTCCGCCAAAGATAAAATCTTGCATAACTGTAATGCAAAACCACAACCAGGAAATAGACATTGATAAAACCCATTGATTTAATTCCATTTTTATCAGTGTTACATGCACTCATGTGTATATGCTTGTGTGTATTTAGTTCTATGAAACTTTATCACATGTGTGATTTGTATGACCAGCACCACAGTCCAGATACAGGACAGCTCCATCACAGGGACACAGGATCCCTAATGCTACCATTTTATAATCACAGCCCATCCCTCCCTTTGTCCCTCTTCCAAAGCTCTGGCAACCACTAATTTGTTTTCCATATCTACAAGTTGACATTTCAAGATTATGTACATGAAATCATATAATATGTAACCTTTAAAATTTTTTATTGTGGTAAAATATACATAACATAAAATTGGTCACTTTAACCATTTCTTTATTTATTGATTTTAATTAGTTGTGTTTACATAGTTACAAGTGTTCCACCAAATATATCTCCCTCCCTCCCCCTTGTTCTCTTTGATACCCCCTTTGCCCTCTCCCCCACCGCCTTTCCCCCTTCCCTCCATGATTTACTACCCTGCCCTCTATCTCTCTGTGTTATGTGTATATACTTTCACCAATCTCTTTTCTTTCTTTGATCCCCTCCTCTCATCCCCTTTCCCTCTGACCACTTTCCCTCTGGACTCTTTGACCCCTTCTCTGCCTCTCTTCCATTCCTCCATTCACATTGTTCATTGGATTCCTCATATGACATGTAAGGTCCTATATTTTCCTTTCTCTGCCTGGCTTATTTCACTTAGCATGATAGACTCCAGGTCCATCCATGTTGTTGCAAAGGGTAAGATTTTCTTCTTTTTTACGGCCACATATGTACCACAGCTTTTTAACCCACTAGTCTACTGATGGACACTTGGGCTGTTTCTAGATCTTGGTTATTGTAAACAATGCTAGAATAAACATGGCGTTGCATTTCTTATTTTGAATCAGTGAGTAATTTATTATTCTTAGGATATATTCCTAAAAGCGGGATAGCTGGGTCAAAAGGCATTTCCAATTATAATTTTTGAAGAAATTCCATATTATTTTCCATAATGGCTGCACCGGTCTGCATTCCCATCAGCAGTGCTGAGGATTCCCTTTACTCCACACCCTCACCAGCGCTTATTATTTGTGTTTTTTTTTGTCAGTGAGTGCCATTCTGACAGGAGTGAGATGGAATCTCATTGTGGTTTTAATTTGCATTTCTCTAATGATTAGTGATGTTGAACATTTTTTCATATGTCTATTGGCCCTCTGTATGTTCTCTTTGGAGAAATGTCTATTCAGTTTTTTTGCCCAATTTTTGATTGGATTGTTTACTTCCCTGGTGTTGAATTTTACAAATTTTTTTTTTATAGATTTTGGTTATTAACCCCTTATCAGATATATTGATGAATATGTTCTCCCATTGTGTGGGTTGTCTTTTTATTTTATTCATGGTGTCTTTTGCTGTGCAAAAGCTTTTGAGTTTGATATAGTCCCATTTGTTCATTCTGTCCTTTATTTCACTTGCCCGTGGAGATAAATCAGCAAATATATTGCTGTGAGAGATGTTGAAGAGCTTACTGCCTATGTTTTCCTCCAAGATGATGATCATGGCTTCATGACTTACATTCAAGTCTTTTATCCATTTTGAGTGTATTTTTGTGAATGGTGTAAGTTGATGGTCTACTTTCATTTTTTTGGAGGTAGCTGTCCAATTTTCCCATCACCATTTGTTAAAGAGACTATCTTTACTCCATTTTATGCTCTTACCTCATTTAACAAATATCAATTGACCATAAAGGTGTGGGTTTATTTCTGGGTTCTCTGTTCCATTCCATTGATCTGTATGCCAGTTCTTATGCCAGTACAAAGCTGTTTTGAGTACCATGGCCTTGTAGTATAATTTGATTTCAGGAAGTGTGATACCTCCTGCTTTATTTTTCTTTTTCAATATTGCTGAGACTATTCGTGTTCTTTTTTGGTTCCATATAAATTTTTGGAATATTTGTTCTATATCTTTCAAGTATGATATTGGTATTTCAATAGGAATTGCATTGATATAGATTGCTTTGGATAGTAGAGACATTTTAATGATGTTTACTCTTCTTATCCATGAACATAGTATATGCTTCCACTTGTTTGTATCTTCTTTGATTTCTTTTATCAATGTTTTATAATTTTTTGAGTACAAGTCTTTAACTTCCTTGGTTAAATTTATTCCTAAGTACTTTATTTATTTATTGTTTTGCAATAGTGAAGGGGATTGTTTTCTGAATTTCTCTTTCAGACAGTTCATTGTTGGTGTACATAAATGCCACTGATTTTTGAATATTAATTTTATATCCTGTCACCTTGCTGAATTCACTTATCAGGTCCAGTAGTTTTTTGACTGAAACTTTAGGGTTTTCTATGTACAGTATCAAGTCATCAGCAAATAATGATATCTTTACTTCTTCTTTTCCAATTTGGATGCCTTTTATTTCTTCTTCTTGTCTGATTGCTGTGGCTGGGACTTCTAGAGCTATGTTGAATAAGAGTGGTGAAAGGGGCATCTCTGCCTTATTCCTGATCTCAAGGGGATTGCTTTTAATTTTTGTCCATTGAGTATGATGTTGGCTGTGGGTTTGTTATAGATAATCTTTATCACGTTGAGGTATGTTCCCTGTATTCCCACTTTACTGAGAGTTTTGATCATAAATGGGTGGTGGATATTATCAAATGCTTTTTCTGCATCTATTGATATTATCATATGGTTTTTGTCCTTCCTTTTGTTTATGTGATGAATCATATTGATTGACTTGCAAATATTTTACCAGCCTTGCCTTCTCAAAATAAATCCCTCTTGATCATGATGTATGTTTTTTTTTTTTTCATGTATTGCTGGATTCAATTTGCAAATATTTTGTTGAGAATTTTAGCATCTGAGTTCATCAGGGATATTGGCCTATAGTTTTCTTTCTTTTAGTGTCTTTGCCTAGTTTTGGAATGAGGATTATGCTCATCTCATAAAAGGAGCTTGGAAGTCTTCCTCCTTTTGAATATTTTGAAATAGCTTGAGAAAGATAGGTGTTAGTTCTTCTTTGAATATTTGGTAGAATTCACTTGTGGAGCCATCAGGCCCAGGACATTTGTTTGTTGGGAGTTTTTTAACAACTGTTTCATTCTCATTTGTTGTAATTGGTCTGTTTAGGTTTTCTGATTCTTCCAGATTAATTTTTAAATGACTATATGTTTCAAGTAATTTATTCATTTCATCTAGGTTGTCCAATTTTTTAGCAGTTCTTCATAATATATTCTTACAATACTTTGAATTTCTGCTGTGTCAGTTGTTACTTCTCCACTCTCATTTCTAATTTTATTTATTTGAGCCCTCTCTCTTTTTTTCTTGGTGAGTCTGGTTAAAGGTTCATCAATTTTGTTTACCTTTGCAAAGAACCAGCTCTTGGTTTCATTGATCCGCATTTTTTTTTTTTTTTTTGCCTCTATGACATTTATTTCCACTCTAATCTTTATTATTTTCTTCCTTCTATTTCCTCTGGGTTTTACTTGCTGTTCTTATCCTAGTTCTTTTAGGTACAGGGTTAAATTGTTAATTTGAGCTTTTTCTTTCTTCTTAAGGTATGCTTTTAATGGTATGAACTTCCTTGTCAGGATTGCTTTTGCTGTGTTCCATAAATTTTGAGTTGTTGTATGTTTATTTTCTTTTGTTTTAAGGAAGTTTTCGATTTCTTCCTTGATCTCATTGTTAACCCATTCATTACATTGGGGAACAAAATTTTTGTTGCATCCACAAAAACACTTATTCTTACCTTACTCAAGTGTGCTGATCTCAAATCTGACATCAGTTTCTCTGTAAGCTACAGTTTTTTTGCAATTCAAGATTTTAGGTTTTTGTCTTATTGTAAAATTTTCAAACTTTAGTTTAACATAATGAAGTAGAATGTCTTCTTGGGCATCATCTTTGTGAAAATATAATAATTTATATAATGCAGTAAATACACTAATACAATAGAAGATACGATTGCATCAGGATTTGTCTACAATTTCAAACTAGAACATATTAAAACACTTATTTTAATCATAAAATTTGCACAAAACTTATTTAAATTCAATTCAGCCAAAAATTTGCATTTGTAGCTCTTGCGTTTGTGTACTTGTTGAGGACAATCTCATTTGATGCTCTGGCAGTAGTCTGCCATTATATTTCTGTCCCATCGCCCCTAATAACACTCTTCCATCGTCTTTACATCTTGATGAAAGCATTCTCCCTGCTTATCACTAACAGCTCCAAGAATTTCAGGAAACTTATCAAGGTGACTGTTCAGAACGTGAATCTTTATGCTTATGTTCCATCTAATGTCACGGAAAGCCAACAGCATCTTTTTAACCAGAAGTTCATAGTTTTCTGCTTTTTTGTTACCAGGGAAGTTCTTTGTAACTGCCACAAAAGACTGCCATGCTGCTTTCTCCTCCTTATTCATCTTCCTGGCAAATTCTTTGTCATGTATGAGGGTTCCAATATGAGGTCCATCAAATACACCTGCTTTTATCTTCTCAAAAGACAAGGCAGGAAAAGCAGAAATAATATGTTGAAAGCATTCACTTTCTCTATTCAAAGCCTGAACAAACTGCTTCATTAAGCCAAATTTGATGTAAAGTGGGGGAAAAATGATCCTGTCTTAATTAACTACAGGTTCATTTACAATATTTTGCATCCCTACTTCCAGAGCTTCACATTTCAGCCACTCCTTCTGTGTCATTGTTTCTCCCAAGCTCAGCTGTCCCACAAACACAGAAAGCAAGGATACTTCGTGAAACCTCTCTGTTGTCCTAGCAGGAAATTTACCATTTTAAGATCCACAGAAATGATCCAGTTATGCTCTTCATACTTCAGAAAGTCGAGGACAATTTTTATGTCATTATAATCTCACAGATGAGTTGAATAACTGATTGGAACCGCTGCATAAACATTACTGTTATGTAGGAGAACACATGTCAGACTTTGTTTAGAGCTGTCAAAAAATAGCCATCATTCTGTTGGACTGTGAGTGGTATCATCTAGTTGGCTGAGAAGACTACTGATATCATGACAGTAAACAAAGTGTTTGTTTTCGGAAAGAAAGTCCACAAAAATTGGTTCACGCTTCTTAAAATGGAATACTTTAGCTAAACAGTGAAGTCCACTCTTTTCTTGAAGCCTGGAGGCTAATAACTCAGCTGCTTTCTTTGATAGGCCCAAATATCTTACTACTTCATTGAATTCATGTTGGCTAAACTGCTGAGGAGTTAATGACTGCTTGGCATCAGAAGAAGACCCTTCAGATTCTATAACCATTGCCTCATGCATCTTATCAAAATACACTTGATCACCATGTTCACTTTCTTCATTCTTAGAAGAAATGAAACCGTTGAAAACTGGAACTGGGAGTGTCTCAGAGTGTGAAATAGGTTGTATCGCTAAAAGAATATTAGGATATGTGATCATATGCTGTTTTTTCTTGCCAAAGCCCTTTGTATGAATTAGACAGAAATATCAGTCACTGCTGTGGTCCTTAGGTTCATGCCAAAGCATGGGAATACCAAAAGGCTTTACTTTATGTTTTCCTTTTGTCCAGTCATGAAGCATTTCCTCACAATTATGACACACAATATGAGGAGCCCAATTCTTATCTTGATTGCCAAGGGGAACTTGAAAATAGGCACGTGTCACAAATGATGAAATATTGCCCCTTTGATGTTGAAGTGTGTAACAGCCACATATATAACAGAAGGTGTCAGGACTATTCTTACATTTATGCCTACTCAAAGAAGCCATGATTCAATCTTAAAATAAAATAAGAGGGTGTTTTTAATCAGATAATAATTTTTTACATTTAAAAACATCTACGATTATGTAAAAGTGATATTTGTAAAACATTAATTGCCTTGTGGTTATGTTCAATTTAAGAGTCGTTGTCCTTTAACTCCAATTTAAAAACCAATGCATGCCATTAACTGTAACAAAAAGAAATTAAAATTGCATAAAAAGTAGAGCATGCACCAAAAAAACAGATATCAATTTGGAATCAGCAATGTAGAAATATATAGAAAAAGTTCTAAAACCTCATGCAACAGAAAATGAAAATAAAATTGTTCCCCAGTGTTATTTAATAACATGCTATTTAGTCTCCAAGTGTTTGAATGTTTTTCAGTTTTTCTATTATAGTTGATTTCTAGTTTCATGCCGTTGTGACCAGAAAACATGCTTGATATGAGTTGAATCTTCTTAAATTTATTGAGACTCATTGTGTCCTAACATGTGGTCTATCCTAGAGAATGTACCATGAGCATCTGAAAAGAATGTATATTCTGCTGCTTTAGGGTGAAAGGTTGTGAAGATGTCTATTAAATCCAGTTAATCTAGTGTGTCATTTAAGGCCACTGTTTCTTTGTTAATTTTCTGTCTGGAGGTTCTATCTGTTAATGTCAGTGGGGTATTAAAATCCCCTACTATTGTAGTATTGCTGTTGATTTCACCCTTTTTGTTCATCAAAATCTGTTTTATATATTTAAGTGCTCCTATATTAGGCACATATATATTTATAATAGTATAATAGTTATATCTTCCTGTTGTAATGCTCCTTTTATCACTATGTAGTGACCTTCTTTATCTCTTACTATATAGCCTTTGTTTTAAAGTTTATTTTATCAGACATTAGTATTGCTACCTCAGCTTTTTTTCCTTTTTGTTTGCTTGAAATACTTTTTTCCATCCCTTCACTCTCAGTTCATGTGTATTTTTTGTTCTGAGGTTGATCTCTTGTAGGCAGCATATGAATTGGTATTGTTCTCTTATTCATTCAGCTACCTTATGTCTTTTGATTAGAGCATTTAATCCATTTACATTTAAGCTTATAATTGATATGTAATTGTTTATTGCCATTTTATTCTGTAAATCTACAATCTTCTTTTTCTGGATTGTTTTTCCTTTGCTCTGTTTACAGCAGGCCCCTTAACATTTCTTGCAGTATTGGTTTAGCTGTTTTGAATTCCATGTTTGCTTGTCTTTTGTCTTGGAAGCTTTTTATTTCTCCTTCAATTTTAAATGATAATATTGCTGTATAATGAAGTCTTGGCTGTAGACTCTTGTTTTTCATTACTTTGAATATTTTTTGCCACTCCCTTCTGGCCTCAAGTGTTTTTGTTGAAAAGTCAGATTTCATCCTTAGGTAGGCTCCTCTATAAGTAATTGACTTCTTTTCTCTTGCAGCTTTTAGTATTTTTTTTTTTATTTCTTAACTTTGGTATTTTAATTATGATGTGTTTTGATGTAGGCTTTCTTGGGTTCCTCTTTACTGGGACTCCTTGTGCTTCTTGAACTTGTGTGACTTTTTCCTTCATCAATTTAGGAAGGTTTTCAGCTATGATTTTTTTTAAATAAAAAAAATCCCTTGTTCTTTCTCTTCTCCTTCAGGAACCCCTATGATGCAGATGTTATTTCTCTTCATATTGTCACAGAGTTCTCTTCTAGTTTCCTCAGACTTTTAGAGCCTCTTTTCTTTTTGCTGCTCTATTTCTGTGTTTTCATTTATCTTGTCCTCTAATTTGCTGATTTGATCCTCTAACTTCATCCAGCCTGCTGTTGATTCCTTCTAATGTCGTCTTCATTTCTAATATTGTAATTATCATTTCTGATCAATTCTTTCTTATGATTTCAATGTCCTTTTCGATGCTTGCTATTTCTTTATTTAGGTGCTCATTATTTTAATCTATTGTAGCTTTAAGATCCTTAAGCATTCTAATAATCATTATTTTAAGCTCTGCATCCAGTAATTTGGTTACTTCTATCTCATTCAGTTCTTTTTCTGGGGATTTCTCTTGTTGATTCATTTGAGTTGCATTTCTCTGTCTTTCCATTTTTTTCTGTGTTCATATTGCAAGCTTGTTGGTTTAGGGAAGCTGAGATTGGTACAGGGAATGCAACTCCTCCTCCAGGGCTTAATCACCTAGCCTCTGCTTGTTGCTCTGATTTTAATTCTCCCTAACAAGGTGAGCCATATAAAAGTCTTCATTTTCCTGCTGTTTGTTTGCTAAGCCCATAAAGAAACTTCTGTGATTAGGATGGGGGTAGTGGGCGTATCTTGCTCTTTGGCCCCAGTTAAAACTCTATCCAGGTCTCTTTTTTTTTTCTGTATGGTAAGTCCACAGGGATGCAGTGAGTGTGACCTCTGAGAATCAGAAGCACTCTCCCAGGCCAGGGTGAGTTCTCCATATCAGAAAGGGGAGGTGTAGCTCAGGTCTCCCCAGAAACTTGAGTCACTGCCCCTCCCCCTTACCTCCTCCTTTCCAAATAGCCTTTTGCACTGATAAGAGCTGGAGAGATTTCTGTAGATGGGTCAATTGGCATTATGCTAGGCTGATCGGAAGGAGTGCCCCTCCTCCTGCATATGGCCACCTCAGTATTGGAGAATGACTTAGCACAGGTATTCTTCTCCCCATCTCTGTTTGTGTTCCTGTGCCTTGATCCCCCATGCTCCTCATGCAAGACCAGTCCTCCCCATTCTCCTCACCCCCCGGAGCCCCAGATAAGTGGCTGTGAGCAAGATTTTCTGTGCTGGCCCTTTAAGGCTGCATTTATTTCTTCACTAGCTGTTTCCTGTAAACAGAAATCTTGCTCTTTTTCCCACTCAATGCTGTCAGCTTGTTTCTTCTAATTTCTGGGTTTCTATGCTGGAGCTCTGGTCCTGAGACTGAGGACCCCCACCTCTCAGGGTTTCTCTCCCCACAGTGAGAGTACCTCTGGACCCTCAGGCATCCTCACTCCTGGGCAGGGGGTTCCCCACTGCATCCCCACACTTCCTACCAGTCTCAGTGTTGTTTCTTCTGTGCTCCTTGGTTTTCAAGTCCTGTTCTTTTAGTCCAAAGTTGGTTTTTCACGTTGCTTGTTCTTAAATTAATTTGTAATCCAGTTTGGTCCTGGGAGGTGGTAGTTTGTATGTCTGCTGACTCTGCTGCCATCTTGGAATCCTCCACTTTAACCATTTTTAAGTGTACAAATCAGTGGCAGTAATTACATTCACAATGTTGTACAATCAAATATGTAGCCTTTTGAGACTTGCCTTTTCCATTTGTCATGATTCCCCTGAGATTATGTTCAAGGTCTTGTGTGTATCAATGGTTCATTCCAGTGGTGGGATTCAGGTTGTTTGCACTGGTTTGGCAAAACCAACACCTAATTTTTGGTTGAGTTCAGCAAACCAGTTGTTAAATTGGCACTCTTAATCAGAGTTCTCTCTAAGGAGGACACCTGGGCAGCTTTACACAAATTTACTTTCCTTACTCTTTTTTAACATTTATCTGATCTGCACAACAGTGTATTCTAAGTGCCCATAGTAATTGCTCATATTTAAAGGCATTTTTAATCACTGAATTGATATTAATGCTTATCAAGATTTTATGGAAACATTTAAAAATTTTTCCAGTACTATGCAATTCCTGAAAGTGTTCAAAGAGCTAGAAATACTGTCAGAACAATTGCTATAAGTTCAGAACAATTGCTATAAGTTCAGCAGAAGCAGAAAGGGTTTTTTCAAAGATGAACATAATATGTTCAGAGAAGAGAAGTCATCTAAATGCTTCTGATATATCAAACACAATGACTATTAGCCTAATTGACCTGCCTTATAAGGACTGGGATCCTACTCCTACAGTGAAAATATGATTAAGGATAAATCACACAGCCAGTGATACTCAGATAAAAGCAAAGAAAATTGCAAGTGAGGATGCCAATTAAGAAGCAATATAGAAATATCTTAAATAACAATTTTATTGTTTTTATTAGGTGTTATTTAATATATTTTATTAATATTTTAAACTTTTTCTTAAAATATAATCTAGTTTTGTGTACCTTTGTTATTGTTTTTATTTAAATATTAAATGCATAAAATAATAAACTATCTTTCAATATGTATTTTTTTAATACTTCAAATGGTCATTAGGGCAGAGTCTGACTATTAAATTATTTGAATCCTACCACTGGTTCATTCTTTTTTATTCCATGGTATGAATGTACTTCTTCTGTTTTTTGCCAATTCTCCCATTGACAGACATTAGAATTGTTTACAAATTATGCTATTAGGAATAAAGCTGCCATGAACATTATTTTTGTTTGAATAAGTTTTAACTTTATTAAGGATAAATGCACAAGAGAGCAATGACCGGGTCACAGAGTAAGCATATATTCAGTATCGTGAGAAACTAACTTGCTATACCATTTTATATTCCCAGAAAAACCTTTTTTGTTTGAGCCATGAAATTTTGTCGTTATTTGTTACTGTACCATGATGTACTCTGATGAACATATTAGTAGATTACTTTCTCATTTGCAAGGTTAGCACCTCATCACATTTAACCTCAATTATGTAATAAGAGGTGCCTTCATGAGATAGTTATTTATGTATTTATTTACTAATTCATTTACTTAATAGCATTTGCTAAACACCTATTCTTGGTAACGTGTTGGCTGTGGAGGATACATTAGCAGGAAAAGTACTTTTTTGGAACTCAGTGTCCACTGTTAAAAGTGGATGCTATAGACGAGGAGAACCATGCTGTGAACGAGACACATGGCAGCATGATGGTACCAAAGCAAGACACTTACGGGGCCAGTGTTGAAAAGAGAGGATTTCAGTGGCCAAAGGAGCTCCCTGAGAAAATGATGCTTCAGCTGAAATCTTACAGTGAGTTAACTAGGGAAGGAGACAAATGTGGAGGGTGGAGACAAAGAAGAGCATCCTAGCCCAGGAGATTTCCTGGTAAACACCTTTTGGGGCCCATTGTTCATGAATTGGAAGATGAAGAAGGTTAGAGTAGTGAGACTATGTGTCAGAGAAGTCAAAGATGAGACCAGGAGCCAGAGTGTCTAGGATCACAGAGGCCACTCTAGAGATGGAGATCTTGAAGGTCAGAGTGGTGGGAATCTCTGAGGTTTTAAGCAATGGGAATGACACGAACATATCTGAGCTTCTAAAGTATCACTCTGATTATTGTATGGAGAACAGATGTAAGGGAGTGGATGTGTGGACATGGCAGGCCCCTGAAATTCAAGGGTTCCAAAAAGACAGAGAGAAAACAGCAGATAGATAACATGAAACACCCTCATGCTCTCCCTTTCCCAAACACTTCCCATTCTCCAAAAATAATAAAAATGAGATGATAATAAAGAGAAAAAAGTCAAGAGATAGACAAATTTTTTTTACAAAATAGATCTGATTCTATTGCAGATAGGTACTTCATGCATGCCAATAAAAAGGGGGACATATAAAATAATAACAGGATTATGCTAAACAATCGACTGTAGGTAAAAATGATAATGGAATCAATGCTTAATCTTATACTTTGTAGAGTGAGCTGCAAATTGACAGAGCACATAATGAATAGATATAAAGAACTAGAAAGCATGGACATCAGGGTATGTTTCTAGGGGAAAAGGGAAAGGGACCTGAGCTTAGGATTTTTTGCTCCATAAACTCACTTTTGATTACTTCCTCTTTGGGGTTTTTGATAGAAATGCCATAAGTCAGGGCTGGTCTCCCTGGAATTTTATGTTATTTCTCCCTAAGAATCTTTACCAGAGCCTAAGCAAGTCTCTGATCAAAGCAGTGGTTCTTAACCTTTTTTGAGGTAGTGAACCCACCAGTTTCATATGCACATTCACCAAACCCTTCTTTAGTGATAAATAAAATATGATTTTTTTTCCAAATTCAAGACATAGATATATGTGTTTTTACTGGTGCACAAAATGAGCCGTGCATGAACATCTCCTTGCTCAAAGAACAAAACCAACGAAGTGCATGAACTCACAACAAATTACGGTATTACTTTATTCTGGCCTCCGCAGCAGAGGCTTCTCCGAACCCCTGAGACCGACTCATCGAACCCCTAGGGTTTGATAGAACCCAGGTTAAGAACCACTGGATCAAAGCTAGACAAAATACTGGGATGATAACATCCAATGCTCAGATGTATTAAAAAAGAAAAAGAAGATGCCATGAAAGTTTTCCATCTGCAGCTTGGCACCTCCTCATCTTGATATGGCTGCTCAGTGTCTGTTGATGCTACTGGGAATATTATCAGAAGACTCTCATCTTGAATTACTTTAAAGTCTTTGAGTTGAGTTGAATTGAGTTGATATTAATCTAGATCCCTATAAAAAAAACTAGAGTCAATTAATGGGACTGTCATTACTAAAACAGGAGATAGTTCCTCTCCCCTCAAAGTAGGAAGCATTTCTTTTTGTTTCTTCAAAATAAACATCCTTCTCCCATCACTGCCCCTGGATATTTGAAAGCACACTCCCAGCATTCTCATTGGTGGGCCTCAGAAACAGGAGAAGATGATCACATGGCAGAAACTCTGACAGGCTATAATTCTCTCTTCAAGAAATAGTTTGCCCAGAGAGCTGCCCATGCTGGTCACATTTTATTAGCTTCCACTCACCAAGGAGCTGTTTGTGACAAAGAAGCCTTCCATCCTTAATTGGAATTGGTTTCCAGCAAATGAAATGGTGCCTTGCCACTCTCTGCAGACAGAAGTGGTTTCTCAAGGCAGAGGTTCTGGCTTCAGAAAAGGGATTTAGCAGATAGGAATGGGATGGGGGCAGGGGTGGGGGTAGAGCTCTTGAATCTGCAATGGAGCATGAGGGGTGTAAGAATGTGTTATACTTGGGGCATTGAGGACACTTGTTGTTTTGGGGCCAGGAGCCCAAGTGTCTTGATTTCAAGGGCATCCATTATTTCTCGTCCATTCATTCCGCACTGAGTGCACACTATAAGTCAGACACTTGGCAAACAAAAGAGACTGCAATTGTACCCTCACAGAGCTTGCATTATACAAGGTAAAGAAAGATAACCAAATCACACAATATACACACAACTCTATATGGTCTGTTAAAAGGTGAGAAACACTATGGAGAAAAAGAAAAAGTAGAACAGGGTGAGGGGAATTGGAAGTGTTGAGAGAAAGAGTAGCATTTAGCATTTAGATGGTTGCAAGATTTTGGCCTGAGCAACTGGAAGGTTGCAGGTGCCATCAATTGGGAAAGGCAGAAGGGAGAGCAGTTTTTGCAAAGATCAGGAATGAGTTTGGGGCATGACAAACCTGTGATTTCCATTAGACATCCAAGTAGAGGCAGTAGATATAATAGTTGAGTTTGGGAGAGAAGTCATACCCGGAGAAGCTAGGAGTTGGTGACATCCACATAGTGGACATGTGGGATTACCTGGGGAGTGTAAATAGAGGAGAGGTGAAGAGCAAGGGCTGAGCCCAGGACAATCCAACATTAAGAGTCGAATGAACTAACGCATGGCAGAGTACATATTCTATATGTGTGACATATAGTAAATGTTCAGTGAATGTTACCCATGATGGCTATAATTTTTATTATATTTATTTTATGCATTCTGCCTGATTATTTTTGTATTGATTTAAAATACAAAGTGATGACTTCAAATATATATATTTTTCCTGACCCATCAAGAGTGAGAACTCAGTTCCCAAAAAGTTTTGTTGTGGTATAAATGAATACTTGTTTAAATTAGGAAGAAGGTTAAAACTGCCTGTAATGATCACTAACCATTTAATAATTTTTTATAAGTGAAAGAAGGGGAGATAGACAGACTTCCGCATGTGCTCCGACAGGGATCCACCTGGCAACCCCCGTCTGGGGCCAATGATCAAATCAACCAAGCTATCCTCAGTGCCTGGCACTGAACAAATATTTGAAGTGCAGCAGGTTCTGTGCTATCCCTGAGAAAGGGCACAAGGGTGAATAGAAGGACATGACAGCTGTCCTCCAGGTGTGTATAGTTTGGTGGGAGAGGCCCAGAACTGCATATCAAGTTTTATGGGGGAAACAGCAAAGTGCTGTAAGATTAAAGGCAAAGAATATTTAATTATGTATGCATTCAGGGCTTAAGGTTGGTAATTATGGGTGAGCATGGACATTTATTCACATAAAGAGGTCATACATATGTATGTTCCTTGACTTTTGGAACATGAAAATACCTAAGGGATCTAAGCATCTGGAGACTGAAGCAATGGACAGCTGAATAGGGGTTTTAGAGACTAAGGTGGGAAGAGAGAGGCAATTCAATGATTTGTCAGTCCAAAATTCTGGGAAACAATGAAAGAGAGTTTTCAGAGAAAGGACTCAGGTCCCATCCAATCCTTTTTTGATGCTCTGCCATCTTCCTGCAGAATCCAACACTCATTCACTTTGACCTGGACCTCTGGCTTTCACCAGTATAAAGAAAATACTTTCTTTCTTTCCTTTTTTTTTTTTTTTTTTTTTTTTTTTTTACAGAGCCAGAGCGAGAGCCAGAGAGAGGGATAGATAGGGATAGACTAGACAGATAGGAATGGAGAGTGATGAGAAGCATAAATCATCAGCTTTCGTTGTGACACCTTAGTTGTTCATCGATTGTTTTCTCATATGTGCCTTGACCATGGGCCTTCAGCAGACAAAGTAACCCCTTGCTCAAGCCAGCAACCTTGGGTCCAAGCTAGTGAGCTTTGCTCAAACCAGATGAGCTCGCGCTCAAGCTGGCAACCTCGGGGTCTTGAACCTGGGTCCTCCGCATCCCAGTCTGATGCTCTATCCACTGCGCCACTGCCTAGTCAGGCAAGAAAATACTTTCATCTTTTTCAAAGGCTACTTGGGGTTCTGATGCTGTTAACTCCAGCAGTGGCAACTCAGTGAGGTCTGGAAGCCTGTGAGTTATTCTTAAATTCTGAATCAAGGTGGGGGGAATTGGATATCAGTCTGAAAAGTTGGGTTTCTGTTGGAAATACTGATGTCAGTTTATTTCACTACTGTTCATAGTAGGGTCCCCATTTGACAGCTTGCAACAGAATCTTTTTTGAAAGCGGAAAAAAAAAGGAACCTATTCGGCTGAATTTCAGGAAATGCCCTAATGATTGAAATCTGGGAAATGGCAGAAGTGCCTAACAAGTGAAGTGGTAAGAGTCCCAGAGCTTGAGTCACTCAAAACCATGTTGGAGCCATCACTGGAAAAAAGATGGGGGAGAAGTGGTCTTTTTTAGTGGAAAGTTCATGGAGTAACCCTCATGTTAATGGCACATTTTTCAGAGTCCTTGACAGGGACTGACTTCCAGATCTGCCTTGTTTTCCTGTGCATCAGACACTACAAATACAGCCTAGGACACACTTTCCATTTGGTTTATGTTTCAGATGTCATTTTCTCTTCACATCATGGACCAAGTTTCAAAAACAGCTTCAGGAACAAAATATGATAAATATGATAAAGAAAAAAAACCAACTCTAGTTAATTACAAATCAGTTTTACAAAGTCAGACACACATATTACCTCATTCATGTCCCTGTCAGTCTTCTGGGTGGGCATGCTCCTTTTGTGGGCCAGATTACTGAGATGTACTGAGGTTATGACTAGTCTGGACTTCTCTCTTCAAATCTACTCTTGTTAATTTCTGTTCCCCTACTCCACCTCTCAAGAGAATTAAAGGAACAAAATTCCACTTCACATTGTGTTTGTTTGTTTGTTTTTAAATAACTTATGGTAAAGATGATTAAATTATTAAAGGAAAAGATCTACTGTTTATTGGAAGACAAAGGTACACCAAACTGACATCAACCAACTATGTATTTTTTTTTTAATTTTTTTATTTTTTGTCTTAAAGCACAGTCTTTCTTCCTTGCTTTGGAATCCATATAAGATGTGGTTCTGATTTCCTCCAAAACTAACATCCCTTCTTAGTGGGTCCTTAATTCACATTTCCTGTCTCTCCTTAGATCATCAGTAACCTCATTTCTCTTGAGCATCTTCAAGTTTTCTCCAATGGATGTTGCCTCTACCCATATCCCTACTTAAGTAGCTACCGCCCAAAACTCACTCCTGTCTCTCACATGTCTTTTAACTTCTAAACTTCTTTACAAATTAAACACACACCATGGTTCCTTTGTTTTCTCCTTAATGCCTTACAGACTAGCTTTTTCCCTGTACTCTCCTGAGAAGCTCATAGAAAGCATCATAAAACCAATGATATCATCTTCATCTGTAGAGATGACCCCCCATCATTTAGTTTCTGGAACCCAGTACCCGTCTAGTTCAGGGGTCCTGAAACTACGGCCCACGGGCTGCATGCAGTCCCTGTGGCCATTTATCTGGCCCCCGCCGCACTTCCAGAAGGGGCACCTTTTTCATTGGTGGTCAGTGAGAGTAGCACAGGACGCATCCGCACCCATAGTTCCCATTGAAATACTGGTCAGTTTGTTGATTTAAATTTACTTGTTCTTTATTTTAAATATTGTATTTGTTCCCGTTTTTTTTTTTTTTTTTACTTTAAAATAAGATATATGCAGTGTGCATAGGGATTTTTGTTCATAGTTTTTTTTTTTTATAGTCCGGCCCTCCAACGGTCTGAGGGACAGTGAACTGGCCCCCTGTGTAAAAAGTTTGGGGACCCTGGTCTAGTTCTTCTGTTTCCCTTGTTTTATCTTCTCTTATGAAGACACATTTCAGAATGTGTATTTACCGACAAGATTACTCCTCTTAAAGCCCTTTGCAGGACCATCTTGTCATTCCAAGGGCTTGACTTTTACCTCTATCTGATCCCCTAATCTAAGTATTTTATGCTAAAAATTCTACTGAAATTCAGACCTTGGCATTTAAAATCCCTATGGAAAAGATCACCCTGAAGGATTTTCCAGCCACTTTTGATTCACTACACCTAAAACCGAGATTATTTTCCATGATCCTATCGTGGTAACACCATTTCAAACTCCCTATCTCTTGGGATTGGATCCTTGAGACACTATTAATTCCTCCTTGTCACTTCTCAAACCCAAGTTGTTAACTTTTCCATTCTAGTTCTGAAAGGTACATACATTCCTTCTTTTGTTTTTCACTTGACTTCTTAAGCTTTTGTAATAGCTTCTTTAAAATTTTATTATTTTTAAATTACAATTAGCATGTAATATTTATTAGTTTCAAAGCAATTTATTGATTCAATGCAATCCCTAGCAAAATAGCAGTGGCATTTTTCATAGACTAGAACAAATAATCCTAAAATTCATATGAAACCACAAAAGACCCTGAGTAGCCAAAGCAATCTTGAGAAAGAACAAAGTTGGAGATATCACATTGCCTGATATCAAACTATACTACCCCACTATAATACCAGAACATCATGGTACTGGTCTAAAAATGGACACATATATCAATGAAACATATAAATAAACCTACACTTATATTGTCAATTATTTGATGACAAAGGAGGCAAGAATATACAATAAGGTGAAAACAGTCTTTTCAATAAATGGAGTTGTAATAGCTTCCTGATTGCTAACAATGATAGCCAACACCTAACTATTTATAGGAATCTATGGTGTTGAGGCACAATGCTGACATCCCACCTACATCTTCAACCCTATGAGTTAGCCACTGCTGTGATTCCTGCTTTATAGCGGGTAGACTGAAGTCCAGAGGCTAAGTATTTTCCCACAGTCATATCATGCGCATGAGAAAGAGCAACTCAAATTCATTTCAGCATCATACCTGAGCTTTTATTCCAATGCATATTGCTTTCTAGCACAAATAATGGAATCAAAGCCTTTCAGCCAGATATTTAAAAGCTTTACAAAATATGGTCCTTTCCCACCTTTGCAATTTATTTTCCAGTCTATTTCTTCCTTCCACTCTGGGTTACTGCTTTTGCCAAAGATGATCCCTTTGTATACACTGCTTTTCTTCCTCGCATATCAACCTTTGATACCTATCTCAAATACACACCTTCCAAGGAAATTTCACAGGATTCTCCACTTAGAATCAATCTTTCCCCCATATATCTGCATGTAGTTAGTCTCAGCACTGGAGCAATGATTTTCCTGCCTACTAATGTTTGAGTGTACAGGACATACAATCATCTCCTCCATTAGTGTTCTAAAAGCAGAGTCCATGTTATGCTTCTCTCTGTTCTATTCCTGAGCCCCCAAACCAGTGCCTAATGCAGTGCCTGGCATATGACAAGCCTTCAGTGTGTTTTTGTTAGCACTGAATAGCAGCATGCTTGTGTTTGGGTCATTAATAATGGGGCTAGGTGAGTGAGATGGTAACTCTGGTCTACCTACTCCTGAGGTACACATAGCTCCCAAAGGGCCTTTAGGCTGAATGTCCACCGAATGTGCCCAGAGCTATTGGAGCCAAGGCTCCCTTCTAACTTGCAACAGGAGTCCACTGTTCAAGTTTCATAAAGCATTTTATTCAATAATGTCTATTAATTCCCTCTACAGTAATTCCTTCAGCTCCACCACCAAACTAAGTCGATTATCAGTGGTAGTAATAGCATCCATAACGAAAGCTAACGTTTATCACAGTTTACAGTTATAATCACCATTTGATCTTGAGAACCATCTGATGGAGCAGATAGTACAATGATTCCTTTTTCCTGGATGAAACTATTGAGGTCCAGAGGACTAAACAACTTCCCAGGATCAGTGAGCTGGTAAGTTGCAAGCCCGATGCAATTTGACGCCCACACGCTTAACCACGGAACCACACTATCTCTCTAGAGGCCTGACTTAATAAATGTCAGTTTCTTTTCCTCCTCTCCCCACAGCCAGAAGAGCTCCCTCACAGCAGCCTTGGCTCGGCACAACTGATCGTTACTGACCCCCTACTTTGTCCTTGCGTGCCTGTGCATGGCCAGTTTACAGCCTGGCTGCTCGCGTGAAGAGGTCCACTCACTTCCTGGTCTTCATTAATCCCCTCATTAAGCTCCTCAGGAGGAGGAAGCAGTAGGAATGGTCCTGGCGCAGTGCAGGTTGGGCTCCATGGGATACGGGACATGAAATCTTGGCACACCATTGGCCATGAGTCATTGGAAGCCCGAGCTGTATACCAGAGAGGATGACAGGAAGCCACAGACCCTGGTTTTGCTCTTGCGGTGACAATCTTTCGAGAGGCTGCATGACTGTAGTGGTTCAGCTGTTCCCCAATGTTTGCCTCCCTGTCAGCGTTGGACTGTGTTTGTCTTGGCCAGTCAGCACGTGGAAATCTTTCTGGCTCAGTTGGAGCTACTCCGGGAGACACATTCACTTCCTGGGTTTCAGCTCCCGGCTCATGCAGCCATCTTGAATAGCTCCTTCCTGCTGTTTGAGGACATGTTTATGGGCAGTTGGGACATAGGGACTCTTCACCTTGGCAACAGTTTTTCACCATACCAACAAATGGCTTTCAAAGTAGCCTTGGTTCCAGAGTGAACAGAGCATTTAGACTCCATCAATGGATACCTTTTTCTTGTCTTCCAGGTTCATGGTATTTTGATATAAGATGGTGCATTGACCCACCCAGGTCTCTGCCACTCTCATGTTGACATAATTCCTCTCTTAAGTCATTACTGCTAGACTCAGTACATAGGTCTCATTCACCTTCTGAAAAATTCAATTTCTGTCCTTTTCATCAAAAAGGTGATTCCTTATCTGATTTAGCTGGCTGTGCTATACACAGTTCTTCAGGGTGTCCACAGAGGGCGATGCACAGATCTAATCATCAAGAATCTGGGGCAACCTGAATAAGTCTGTGGAGAGCTGGGTCACATTGCACTATGGTAAACATGAATGTGGGCATTGGTATTGAAGCAAACTTGCTTCAACATATATGTCTTGTTTCTGCTGTGGAGCTATTAGACAAGTTCCATTAGCCTCATCCATGAAATAGCTGAACACACACCTCTCTCTCAGGGTTGCTGGTGAGGACTAAATAAGACCGTGTCATATCAAGCACTAAGCACTTTGCAGAATATCTCACACTCAATTAATACCTCATCACTGGAAGCAATTGCTACTTCCTCCAATACCTGTCTGGAGACTAATTTATGAAAGCCTCTTATTCCAAAGTGAAACTGGACCAAAATCAAGGGAGAAAGCAGCTTCAGGTATCCACCAAAGCCAGAGCATATTCTTAATAGTAAAGCAGACCCTTAGCTGAGATATTTACAGGGGCTACCAAGCTTAAACAATTTAATTCTTTATAAAAACTTGTGCTGAAATTATCCCTTTAGGGTCAAAGACGAACGGCAGAAAGCTTCTCCTTAATTCAGCATACAAACTTCTCATTGGCCTCCAATTAGGTTAGCATTCAGCCTCCCCACATGAAAGGTACACCAAGGAAGGGCCCTGGGGTGCTTTCCCATCACAGACCAACCTGAAATGACCTCATAGCTGGACATGGCCACCCCACAGAGGTTCCAAATGTGGTGCTGCTTCAAAGCATTTGAGCCTTTCAGAACATGAGATTGTATTTTAACACATTGTTCAGAATGCTGATTCTATGTCTATCCCTACCTGGATATTCATGTTTGCTCCTTAAGTAACATCTTACATGCTTTGAGAACACTGAATGACAACCATACTGGCTCTCTGCTTTCAGGGGAAGCTTACACACTGGCTAGGCCAGTTTGAACCCTGAGCCACAGCTACCAACTTCTGAACCTCTTCTCATGTGTCTGTTTGATGCCTTGTATATTTTTGCCCAAGGCTAAGATCTGTTATCACTTTCTCTATATCTTGTTATGCATCCCAATAAAAGCAAGTTGGGGTAATCTAAACACTTGAATTTGTAGCAGCTGTAAGCTCACCTCTTTGAAATCTGTGGATGAGAAGCCTTCATTTAGAGGATATATCAAAAGGCAAGGTACTCAAGTCATTAAAACTACATAAAGAGTTTTTTCTTTGTTTTAAGTAAAAAGACTGAGCTCAGACAGTGTGCATCTTCATTCTTCAATATTATAACCTGGTCCAGATGTTTTCTACTTTGTCCAAAATTTTTAAGCCCCTCTTCTGTGTCCATAGGTGTTCACAATGTAGATTTGACTTTCCTTTGAATTTCCTGCCATTAATAAGGCTCAAGTCAATATAAAAAAATGCATTTAATATTTTCCAGGCAGCATTAGCATTCTTCTTTATGGGACACAATGTTTGGTGTACTTGGAAGTGGTTAAAGTGGTTAGCTTGTTTAGAATGTGCACCTTGATGAAGCCGAATACTTTTTCCTGATTCCTTCCTTTCTTCCATCCATTCACCCAACCATCTCTTCATTTCTCCATTCAGCTCATTTATACATATTTATGTTAAGCATCTATTGTGGGCCAAGCAGTGAGCTAAGTATTAGAGATATAAAACAGAATAACACACAACCTGACTTTTGATCTAGAAAGGAGGAAAAAGATGTAAAGTTAAACTGGGAAAATGATGTAACCAAAGCATGACCAAAGTTCATTGAGAGAGTCTGTATGAACAGATGGGAAGAACTTGCTTATAGAGTCAGACAGATCTGGACTTGAAACTGACTTACCACTGACTAGTTCTGTGACCTTGGGCAAGTTATTTATCTCTGGTAAGACTTGTTTTCCTTCTCTCAAAATGGGGATCATAAGTGTGTACAGACTTGTAGTGAGGGTTTTTGAATGACGTGAGATAATCATGAAACGCATTCAACACAGTGCTCGACACTTAGCAGGCACTAAACTATGATTCTATTATTAGATTTAGTGATAATGTCTGGGAAAATCCTACAGCGGAGTTAACATTGGCCTTCATCTTGAATAATGAGTACGGATTTGCCAGGTAAGAAAGGGGAAAGAACATTTCAATTAGAGGAAATACCATGGAGTCCTGAATGTACATGACATGTTAGGTGACACAGATGGTCAGTGTTGTCAGACAGTGTATGCGCAGTAAGAGTTCTTACTGGACAAATAGGGACAGTTGGAAAAGCATATTGTATTCCACAGTAAACTTCACACTTTGTACAGTGAGTAGTGTGCGACATTACTCAATCAGAAATGGGGGGACTGCATTTGGAAGGCAGGAGGTGGATAAGAAGCAGTTTCTTAGCTGTCAACTAGCTACCTAAGCTTTGAAGCTTTAGGCTTTTTTGTCCACCATCCACATATCAGCAGCTCTCAGATATTTTCTGATTTAGGCCCATGTATTTGACAAAAGATTCGGTAGCCCTCTGGTCGTGGTCTTCTCTGATGGAAATAATGAAGGGCTGAGAATTGGGAATTTTAGAATCTCCTTCTTAAACCATCACAATACGTATAAGCAGATAAGGATTGAATAATATGGTCTCCATGGTTACTTTCCAGCTCTAAGTCATGATTTCAAGTTACAAGGGTCACTAACCACCTAAATTAAGTAATGGACCCAAGGCCAGTGAGCAAATTGCAGAGTCAGCATTTGAACCTAAGGCCTCTAGATCTAGACTCTGCTCTTAAAAAAAATTTTCCCTAACCTTATACTGTCTCTATGCTATTATGTTCAATTACTTTGCCTAGGATAAGGATGGCATTCTCTGCATTCTCTGCTTGTTGTCATTTGTAATTTAAGTACTGTGATTGTTCTCAAATCCAGACTTAGAATTCAGTTTGGGAGCAAAGTGGGTTTTGTGGTCTGTTTAATTAAAATTCAAGAACACAGAGTCCTCAACTTCTCTTCCTTCAGGCCAAGGGCTTTCTCTGAAAGGCATCATGGGGCTGAACCACGCTCAAAAGACGGGAGTATTTACAGCAATTTTTTTTTTTTTTTTTACAGAGACAGAGTCAGAGAGAGGAATATATAGGGACAGACAGACAGGAACGGAGAGAAATGAAAGGCATCAATCATCAGTTTTTTGTTGCCACACCTTAGTTGTTCATTGATTGATTTCTTATGTGCCTTGACCATGGGGCTACAGCAGACTGAGCAACCCCTTGCTGGAGCCAGTGACCTTGGGTCCAAGCTGGCGAGCTTTTGCTCAAACCAGATGAGCCCGCGCTCAAGCTGGTGAGCTCAGGGTCTCGAAACTGGGTCCTCCGCATCCCAGTCCGATGCTCTATGCAGTGTGCCACCGCCTGGTCAGGCTAAAGCAAACTTTTCGCTGGACTGTGGGTTGGCCTCCAGGTGGAGGCCCTGGAGAGAAAATTCATTAGCCTCATTGCTCTTTTTGTCACGCTGGGGGGGGGGCAGTGATTCCATTACTTTACAACATAGGTGAGGATGAGTGTGTGTGTGTGTGTGTGTGTGTATGTGTACAAATGGGTGTGTGTGATTATCTGACTGTAATGAGTGTGCATTAACCTCAAGCAAGGCTTCTTTTTCTCTTGTTCAAAGTGCAGAGGTGACATACAGCTAGTGCTTGACTTACGACCACGATTGGTTCCGACAGACCAGTCGTAACACGATTTGGTCGTAAGTTGAGTAGGCTATATGTACAGTACTGTGAAATGATGTTATAAAAATCTTTAAGTCATATTTTATCATAATTTTCTTTGTTCATTTTATGCCATTTGCATCATCTCTGCACCATTTTGTTTCTTATTTTTATATTCGTCAGGTTTAAGTAAAACACTGCATTACCAGCACAACTGGTTTAATATTTGCAAAACATACAAAATTACAAAATACAGGCGCATACAAAAACTGCTCCAATGCAGAACAGTTGTGGCTAGCGATTGTGGTCGTAAAGTGGAATGGTTGTAAGTTGCATAGTTCGTAAGTCAATCAATACCTGTATCCTGTTTTAAATTGTGGGTGAAAATTTCAAATCCTTTCAAAGAGTGCTTATTGTCAAAGGACAAAAGGGGTATGATGAAAGGTTAGTAACACCTTACTGGCTTAGAAGCACCTCACTGACTTTAAAATACTTTCTTGACATGGAGTGTGAATGTTATTGGCTTTGAACTCACCCCTAAGTTATCTGAAGCTTTTGTTCCCTCCCTCATGGCCAAATATTTCTGCCCCGCCCCCCTGCAGCTCCTTGCTGAGAGGCTACACCACCTGAGACCATCATGGCTGTAAAATCTGACCGCTTGAGCAAGGGAATCCAAATCTGTTTCTGATTGAGTAGCCAGGATGGTCGATGGTCAGGTAACCCCATGGTTAGCTGCAGATCACTTTTATAGATGTAAAGGGACACGTCATCTCAGTAGCATCTGCACGGAGCATCTTCCTAGATAATTCTGGGCTGCGGACAGTCCAGGTGTGGCAGTGCATTTTTGTGACACCCCTCACACATGAACAAAGCCCATGGTCTGCACATCCTGGTCTTTTCTAGCACCTCTTCTACCGTGAATCTGGCACCTCAATCTTTGGAGCTCAAGAATCGACTTACAGGAGAACTTCTTGTTGCTCTTCTCCTACTGCTGAATCCACTTCCGTATCCAAGCTCTGTAGTCTCCAACTTACAGTAAATAATTGTCCACAGCTGTTGCGAGTTGTTTTATCCTCCAATAAAGGTCAGGATGGCTGACTAGACATCAGAGGAAAAACTTCTAAAATTTGGTGTTTAGACTAACTTACATCTATGTTTATCTCTTTTGTGTTTGTTGTAATTAAATAGGGGAATGTGGGTTGCGGCTAAAGCATGCATGACCAGGCAACCTGGATATCACGGCTTCTTTTCTAGCTATTTAATTCTGATGTGTGTGAAATTCTTCTCTCCCTCATCTGCCATGCCTCAGTTTCCCCAGCTGTCACACATAGATGAGTATTTAACAGATTTTCTAAGTGGGGTTAATGGGGATCAGCCTGTCCATAATCTATGAAACCAAATACCATAAACCAGTTCTTTTTAAAAAAAACTGAGGAGGGCCATTCCATCTCCACTGCTCAACAGGCCTCACCTAAAGCTGAAACTTTTGCAAACATCTACAGGACTCCTGGAGCTTACAATGGGGAGAGAACCACTCTGTGTGATCCCTTCCCTCTAACACCAGCAGGCCAAAGAAGTAAAAAAAACACACCCACATCCCAGCAGGAAGTGGGATCCATTGGTGAATTTCCATTCACCAACTGGGTGAACAGGGAAGAACAGGGAACTGGCAGAACAGGGAAGTCTTCTACCACATTCATTTCCAGATGGGATTTCTGGGCTTGGCTCATGGAGGGGCCCACACAAGCTCTGCAGCTGTGTCCTGGGATCTCTAGGGGAGGCCTAACAGCAAGATGAGGCAGGAGACATCCTCCCAGGGATAAAAATTTATTGAGTAAAAACCTAATACAAATGCAATTTTCTCTGGAAACACCAACACAAGGAGCAAAAGGATAAGTAAAGATGATTCCAAAGAAAGTGTAGCCCATTGCATTTAATGATTAAGAAGAAAGAAAGGGAAACCATAGTGCACTATCGGCTGGGAGCAAAGAACAAGGAACATCTGACGCTTTCTACAAGGCTGCTTGTAACACCCGTCCCCACCCCCGACCCTCCACTAGAACCATTATCATCTCATGCCTAGAATACTTCCATAGGGCTGCGGAACAGGCGCACCTGACCTTGGTCTCTGCTTTGTTGAATTATCTATTCCCAATATCAGGATAATTTGGATACAAAGTAGAAGTGCAAGATAAAGGAGAACCTTTTAGAGTCAGACAGACCTAGAATTGTGAGGGTAATTTATATCACTGGGCCTCAATTTTCTCATCTATAAAATGGGGATAATAATAATGTGTACCTTGTAGGGCTTTTGTAAAGATTAAATGAAAGCATGCTTGAGAGGTGCTTGGTACACTAGCTGACACATCAGAATCCCTCAGTAAGTAATTTCTTCCACTTGCATGATTCCATGCCTATGACACAAAGGCCAGGCTCCTTCACACTGAGGGCCCAGCTTGCTTTCTGAACCAGTGTGGTATAATAGCACTCTCCACCATAATGGACGCGTTCCTTATCTGTGCTGCCTAACATGGTAGCCACTGGCTCCATGTAGCCACTGAGCACTCAAAAGCTGATACTGATTGAAGAACAGAACTTTAAATTTTATTCTAAGGTTAATTCCTTTAAATTTAAATAGTCACACATGGCTAGTGGCTACTATATTAGACAGGGCCAGTGTTAGAGTTCTGCATTTCCCTCCAAAGGCATCCACTTGAGCCAAAAGGACCTTTTCACATTTTGCTTTTATGCTTTTAAACCTTCATTTAAATTGCAGGGTGCTGGATGCAGCTTTGTGGTTTGTGTGCTAAAAAACAATGACCAGATAGGGGGTGTGGGGGGATAGGACCTGAAGGACCTGAAATGGAGCCAGTACATGGCTCATCAACCTGCATGTCCTGGAATGGGGCTGTGTCTATGGGACGATGGGCTGTTCTTTTCCTAATCCCCTTGCCAGGAGGGGAGCCATACTGAAGGTGCTTCATGTTAGTAGTGTCCCTATGTACCTACCCTCCTACTTATCACTTCTCTAACCAGAGCTATCTTGTCTTACAACACAAGCCCAAACTCCTGTTCACTCACTGAGCTTCTTGCTCCTCTGACCTTCCAGAACTTTCTTTAATCTTTGAGACATAGTATCCAAGAATTAATGACATTCTGTTGTGGTTTTTTTTCTGATGGTTAACACTGTCTCATATTTCTATCCATTGACCTCTCCTAAGCCTGTCGCCCCAATCAGAGGGTAAAATCTTTGTAGGCAAGACTCATTTATATTTATTGTGTACATTGTATGGTTTGTAGTAACTATGAAAGAAATATGTGGTAAAGTATTTTCTAAATTTCATGAACTAGTGAGAGGGACAATGGCATGAAGGTAGGAATGGCTGAAAGCATGAAAGGTTTGGAATATGTGGTGATAGAAGTCTTTTTTCTCTGTGTTGCTGAGGAACCATGCAAAACCAGTAAGGGAAAAATAATCATTGCAACTGTACAAGGAGGAGGACCTCTTTTTCTGATGGAGAAAGGGAGCAAAATGTACTGACCCCCTAGGGTACCAGCCATGAAAGGCAGGATCCACGTAATCTTCACATGTGCTCATTACTTACTGAAACAACACCGAATAGCCAAGCACATTTTTCTTTCTCATCTTCTTCTCAACTTCCAGCTTTTACTTTAAGGTTTTGTTTTCAGGGAAAGGGAGTAGAAATCCCGACTCAAAGTGATTTAAACCAGAAGGAAATTACTCTCTCAAATAACAGGTGGTCCAGGATCCGGCTGTTCTTCAAGAAGGTCCAGGAGCTCAGCTACGTCTTTAGGGATGAGATTCTTTCCCACTTTGCTTCGTACAGCACCAGCCTCAAACCATAAGGTAAGGAGGGCAGCCCAGGCAGGATCTTGTCTGCATGAAAGGGAAAACTCTAGAGCAGAAAATGCAGTCACATGTACCCTTGCCCACTTACATCAGAAGAAAAAGAAATCTCTCCCCATGCCATAAACTTAACCTCATCTGCTGCAGCCTGAATGGGCCAAAGAGCTCACATGACTGATCCTGGACCAATCACAATCTCCATGAAAAATGCCATGCTCTCATCGACTTAGAGTAAGATTCTACCCCTGGGGATAGAGAGCCTTCCTGAATAAAATTGGGTGTGCATTCACAGGTATAAAAGGGAGAAAGGTGTGGGAAAGGAAACCAAGTATGCCTCCCAAATATGAACTGCTTTCTAGAAAAATGAGATGACTTTATAACTCACTCAAGTTCCACTTCATTTATCCATCTATTTGTCCGTTCACTCAATGAATATTTATTGGGTGCTTATTCTGCACTGGGCTCTAGGCAAGCTTATCGAGGCACCTCAAGAATTTTTCAAATACCTCTGCACATATTTTTCATTCACTTGCCACATATGGAGGCAAGTAGCCACATAAAGAGACAGATGTACTCACATGGCACATTTAAAAAAATCCCATGCTCCTAACACTCAGTTCTCACATTCAGATCTTCATAAATCTGGATTCCAAGGGGACCAGGTCACAATATCATTTTGGCCATTGTCAAGGAGGATTTACGATGGTTGTTTTCATGACCTAACCATATGCTGTGGCTGGGGAAATATTCTGGTTAGCCTGACTTGACATATGTATTGATGACAAAGAAAGTTACATCGCACCACAGGAAAAAACAACATGAAAACACTCCCCAACTTATCAGTGAATTGCTTGTAGAAACAATGGCCTTTTGGTAAAATCAAGAGATGATTTAAAATAATTAATGATATTTCTTAAAAAAGATATAACAATCGGAGGATCTGGAAGCCAGCTGTTTTAACATTTCTTCAGAAGGTGCATTTTATTGGCTCTGTGCAAAGTGTGTCTTTAGCCCCACAGCAAAAGGCCTGGAAAGGCAAGCTTGGCCTGGAGATAATGCTGGTTCTCTGATCTTACCTCCTGTCAGCACAAAGCTCAAGTCTGGGGAAGAACGGCATTATGTGCCGAACCAATTTGATCTTCTGAGCATGGCCAGAGAGGTCTGAGTGTCTTACCTGGTGATCTGAAAAAATAAGATTCCTTATCTTCATACACATACCATTCAATTTCCAGAATGAAGTCAAAGAAAGAAGGAAGAAAAATCCTTTGAGTCTCTTATTTTTCTTTTCTCTCTTCTCTTCTCTTCTCTTCTCTTCTCTTCTCTTCTCTTCTCTTCTCTTCTCTTCTCTTCTCTTCTCTTCTCTTCTCTTCTCTTCTCTTCCCTTCCTTTCTCTTCCCTTCCCTTCCCTTCCTTTCCCTTCTCCTTTCTCCCTCCCTCCCTCCCTCCCTCCCTCCCTTCTTCCCTCCCTCCCTCCCTCCCTTCCTTCCTTCCTTCCTTCCTTCCTTCCTTCCTTCCTTCCTTCCTTCCTTCCTTCCTTCCTTCCTTCCTTTGATCCTTGCTTTTCTTTTTTTTCTCTCTTAACAATATAGAAGTCTTGTCTGACCACGTGGTGGCACAGTGGGTAGAGTGTTGGCCTGGGATGCAGATAACCCAGGTTCCATTTTTTTTTTTAATTTTTAATACTTTATTCAATTTATAGAAGACAGAGAGAGGGAGAGAGAAAGAGAGAGAAGGGGGGAGGAACAGGAAGCATCAACTCCCATATGTGCCTTGACTGGGCAAGCCCAGGTTTTGAACTAGTAACCTCAGTGTTCCAGGTTGATGCTTTATCCATTGCACCACCACAGGTCAGGCAGGACCTAGGTTCAAAACCCCGAGGTCACTGGCCGGAACATGGGCTCATCTAGCTTGAGCACGGGGATGCTGGCTTGAGTGTGTGATCATAGACATGACCCCATGGTCACTTGTTTGAGTCCAAAGGTTGCTGGCTTGAACCCAAGGTGGCTGGCTTGAGCAAGGGGTCACTGACTCAGCTGGAGCCCCCCAGTCAAGGCGCATAGGAGAAAGCAATCAATAAACAACTAAGGTGCTGCAACAAAGAATTGATGTTTCTCATCTCTCTTCCTTCCTGTCTGTCTATTCCTATCTGTCCCTTTCTTGGTCTCTCTTGGTAAACATAAATAAATAAATAAATAAATAAATAAATAAATAAATAAATAAATACAGAAGTCTTTTATTTTATTTATTTGTTTACACTTATCATACCATGATTTCCTGGGGAAGGATTTCAGCGGTCCAGGCTCTCTTCATTGGCTCTAAGTGTGCTTTGCTGGGCGGAGCAGCCTGGTGCTTCAGTTGAACCTTTCTCATTGGCTTTCCTCTAGTGCTAATCATTTTCCTTCCATTTCCAAAAGTTATTTCAGCTCTTATCATGTTTAATATGCTCAATGCATACATGAATTCTGTTGGCAAGAATCTTTCCCTTGTTTGTGTACAACAATGCCTATGGCATATTTAAACAGAGATAATACTACTTTTATTATGTAGGTATATATGAAGGTTAAACACAATTCTATGTATTTAAAATACCAGCAAGAGCAAAGAGTGGGGAGAAGGGTTGAATACAAACTGGCAGCATGACAGAATCTTTTAGAGTGTTGAAACGGGATCTTCATGGTGGTGATTGATGGTTACATAGTCTAAGCATTTGTCAAAAGTCATAGCCCTATATGCTGAAAAGAGTGAATTTTAGTTTATGTAAATAAAATGCTTAGACACAATTTTTTTAAAGATGTTTGTTTTTGTATCACAGTTTAAATTTTATTTTTATTTTATTCATTTTAGAGAGGAGACACAGAGTGAGAGAGAGAGAGAGAGAAAGAGAGGAAGGGAGGAGGAGCTGGAAGCATCAACTCCCATATGTGCCTTGACCAGACCAGTGCAGGGTTTTGAACTGGCGACCTCAGTGTTCCCAGGTCGACGCTTTATCCACTGCGCCACCACAGGTCAGGCGTTAGACACAATTTTTAATAAGCAAATTCTTAGTACCAAGTTTGGTGTTCATAATAATTTTAAAAATACAGTTCCTAGCTTCAAGAATAGTTATGGGGGACAGACATATAAAAGGCTAGCTTCCTCACTTTTTCCATAATGGTCTCTGCACATAAGCCCAGCATTCTGATTTTCAGATTTGTCTTGTTCCTATCCCCTCTGAAGATCCTGTTTCCACTCTCTGGAACAGTCTTCTCTCTTCTCCCCTGCAATTGGTTAGTTTCTCTTCATCTCTTAATTCTCGGTTTAGTCACCTCCTCCAGGATGCATTCCTGGAAGCCCTTTTCCCCAGGCTCAGGTGCAGGATCCCTTTGGTGCTTCTCCCTTTGGGAGAATTTGTGACTCTGTTTACATGCCTGGTACTTTCAAGGATTATGAGTTGGTGAGGGTGGGAACTCTTAATCTTGTTTGCCCTTGAACCCCAACACCCAGGGCAGTGCCTGGATGGTAAGTACATGATAAGGATGGCAGTGCATAATAAGGAGCAGAAAAATATTTTTTTAGTAGATGGCAGGTGGATAGATGATGGCGAGGTTATAAGTGAAGAATTTATAACCTCAACTTAGTCTCAGTTCTTTACCTTGACAAGTACTAGGAGACAACTTGAGCAAGCTTAAGCAAAATAGAGAATTTACTGACAGGGCCTTGAAAGAGCTCTTAAACTCAAAAATCATTGCGTTACATGAGGAACAAAAACTAGCAACTGGATAACTTTTGGAAACCTGGAAAAATTTTTTTCTGCATGCCTAATCGCCACTTCTTTTTCCTGTGGATCAATTGCATTCTTTTCTCTGCTCCAGCTTTGTTCCCTCTGTCCCACATACATATGTTGGAAAAGGTCGCCTCACAATTAGTTGTCTGTTTTTTTAGGGAAAAAAAATAAACCAAGCTAACTGGCTATCTGTAAATCTCAAAACTGAGCTCGTGGAAGGATGGATCTGATTGCTTCACTGTGGGCCAGATCTCTTACCCCACATCAAACTCTGATCAGGCCATGGGGTCCTATAGCACACACTTCCCTGTCAAAGTTACCCATTGTTAGAGAAAAAGTGTTGTTTTCAGGTTGAGCAGACACTCCAATTGGTGACCACCACTATTGCAGGCAAATTCCTTAGGTGACCCCCATGATCCTATCTCTTGGTGTTCGTGACCTTGAGTGTGGCTAGGGTCTGTGACGTGATTTAACCAATAGAATATGACAAAGGTGACAGGATATATGTGATGACATGTATACGAGTATGTACTGTAAGGTTGTAGCATCTTGAACAGCAATCAATGAACAACTAAAAGTGAAGCAACTACGAGTTCATGCTTCTCAGCCTCTCTTTTCCCTCTTTATTTTTCCTCTCTCTCTCTCAAAAGAAGAAAGATTGTAGCATCCATCTTGCTTTAGTCTGTCCGTCTGTCCTTTAATTGATCTGAGTTAGCAGGTAATTATTTTGGGGGACGCTACATAACAAAGACTTGGGGGTGGCCTTTGGTACACAGCCATCAAAAAAAACGAGGCTTTCATTCCTATGGGCATAAGTTGCTAAATTCTGTCAACAATCTGACTGACCTGGGACACACATTCACCCCGGATGAAGCCTCAGAAGGGATCACAGCTCCTGCCAACACTTAGATTGTGGCCTTGGCCTTGTGAGATGTTAAGTAGGTGACCCTGCCTGGAATTCTGACCCACGGAAACTGTGAGATGATAAATGCCTGCTGTTTTGAGCTGCTAAGTTTCTGGTGATTCTGTTACACAGCCATAGAAAACAAATAAACCCATACATATTTTCAATTAAAAATATTAAAGAAGGTTCACAGGTACACACTATAAACTTTTAAGGCAAGCTCTGAATTAGGGCCATACTGTTGTAAGTGGTCAAAGAACGGCACAGCAGCCTCTCCTGACAGTTGAAGGATGCCCTTAGCCTTAGGCAGGATGTCCCCATCTGAACAGTGGAAGAGGTTTCACTTTGATCCTTCCTCAGCCCCTTCCAGGCTGCTGACATATTCTGTTAGGAAGCTTGCTCACAGGAGATCAAGTGATGAGCCCACCTGTGGGATTTGAGAAAGTATATTTAAGATGACAACCTCAGGAGTTCAAAACAGGAGGGTGCCCAGAGGCAGCAGGTCAGTGGCCCAGGGAGGACTGTGAGAAGAGCTGTGAGGAAGGGTGAGTTGGGCTTCCAGAAAGTTCTGTTCTTGTGCTGTGTCTGCCTGGACTCTTTGTGGTCTGAAAGATACTGATTTTGATGCTGCTAAGTTGGAAGTGGGGGTTTTAGATGTTGCACATACGTACTTCATCCCTCATCCCCACTTCTGTGATGACAGGTATCTAGTGCAGGAGAGGCAGCTGGTGTCCGTGACACAGAGAGTAAGGAATGACTGCAAGGCTGTGAGTGTCCACATGATTGTCTCAGACCTGACTGATAAAATTGCCTGTGAGGTTTGTTTAAAAATCCAAATTTCCAGACCTCTCCCCTAAAATTCCTGGTTTAGTGGGTTTAGGTTGAAGCCAGCAGTCATTGCTTTCAACAACCCTCATGTGACTTGTGTCCCTAGGGCAAGTTTGGGAAAGTTGTGAGGTTTGTCCCATGTGACAGCAATAGCCTGACCATATGTTAAAGAGGCCGCTGTGGTCCAAGACTAGAAAATGATGTCCAACAAGACCCCCTCCTTCCCTTCCCCAGACTGCATGGGCGGCTCTGAGAACTCCTGCTGTGAAGGATCTGTTGATACATTTCCCAAATGGACAGGGTTAGGAATCTGCAAGCCCCCCCACTGCCCACCCACACACCGGAGTGCCGCAGTGGAGCTGCTCTTCCAGGAAGACTCCTTGGAAAATTGAAAACATGCAGCAAAGTTGGTGCTGACACAGAGTGCACCACCTTCAAGGTGCGGGGATCAGACAGATCATGGGTCCTTCCTGGCTTGTCCTTGTTTGCTCTGGACTCACCAGCCTGGTCAGGCTGCCTCTTGTCTTTGTTTTAGTCTCTTGTTCTTCCATGTCAACCCTTTATCCCTCCTTTCTATAATGCTATCCTTACCAAGCCCTGCTGCTCATACAGAGTTAGACTGCTTCAACCTCACAGGACAGCTCCATTGGAAAGGGCTGGCAGAAGTAGCCTTGCCTCTCCTTGGTGTACATGTAGAACACTGGCCAGGGGTCTGGGCCCACTGTGATCTTGTAGGACAGGGTACATGCCTGACTTTCAGGAAAAGCTCTTTTGGTTTTTGAGTTCTTGTCTACCTGACTTTGCCCCTTCTGTCCTGCTGGCTGCTGACTGTGGTCCGCCTGGGACCAGGCCAGCCCTGAGACATCATTTGCTATAAGGCAGTGGTTCTTAACCTTTTTTGAGGTACCAAACTCACCAGTTTCATATGCGCATTCACAGAACCCTTCTTTAGTGATAAATAAAATATGATTTTTTCCCCAAATTCAAGACATAGGTATATGTTTTTTCACTGGTGCACAAAATGAGCCGTGCATGAACATCACCTTGCTCAAAGAATAAAACCAACAAAGTGCATGAACTCACAACAAATGACGGTACTACTTTATTCTGGCCTCCGTGGCAGAGGCTTCTCCGAACCCCTGAGACCAACTCATCGAATTCCTAGGGTTCGATAGAACCCAGGTTAAGAACCACTGGTATAAGGGCATGGCCAGGGACAGGCAGGGATTGACGACCACTACTTAACAAATGGGCCTAGCACTACTTCTAAAAAATAGGTGCTCCAGACCCCAGAAAACCACATGGCTGGCTGGAGATGGATCTACGAATGCTAGTCAGTCCATTTGTCATGTTACAGGAGCTATTACAATAGGCAGATGAGAAATCACCTCTAGCTGGCTGATTAAAGACAGAACTTTCCAATACCCTGGAGGTGAGAAAACTAGATGCCTCTTGTTTCCACTAGACTGTCAGCTCTGTGGCAGGTGGCCCATATCCTGGGGTCTGCATCTCCCCAGAAGCTGTAGCTTGTGTCACATTTGCATCAAAACTCTCAAAAGGAATAATAATTGGGTAATTATTATGTATAAGCAGGTAATTTATATATATATTCATTAATCTTTGCTCCAATCCACCTTATTGAAGAATATGAGTTCTAATTTAATAATAATAGCACTTAAATACTTATCTAGTTCTTAACAAGTACTATTTTAAATTTTTAACAAACATTAATTTATTTAATTTTTACAACAATGCCATTAGGGAGATTCTATTATTATCCTCTGTTGAGACACAGAGAGGCTCCAAACCTCAGCAGGGTGGCATAGCCTGTCAGTGATGGAGGCCTGATAGAGACCTGTCTCGTCCTTACTTGAAGCCCACCTGCCTCTCATGGCATTATGAGTCACAGTGCATTCTCTGGGCCTGGGCAACTTGACCTAAAGGTCAACCCTGGACGTTCTAGCTGAACGAGCTGGAGTGACTTACTTCATCCAAAACTGTTTCCTGAATTGGACAAAGACGATAGTAACAACATTAAATTCAAAATTTTCTGTGAGGGCTGAGTTAATATAACTTTCAGGAACAAGCTTGGCATGTATTAAGCCCTCATTAATAGAACTATTATTATTAATATTTGCACCGGGTTGCAGATAAGAAACCAGCACCAGAGATGTAAGTTCACTTACCTAAGGTCACAGTGGTATATATAGGGTGGAAACCTAGGTTGGCCTGTCTTTTATTCTTTTATTTTTTTATCTAGCAAACCTAGCCACTACGTGTTCATTGAAATCCAAAGTGCGAACATACAGCAAGTTGCTTTGATGGTTCATTTCTTCTAAGCAAGTACCACTTCTGTGTAAAGCCAGCTCCCAATAACATCGGACACACCAGGTTGCATGTTCCCAGATCTGCAGACTATCAACAGAATTAGATCTAAATGTCAGATTACATCCTGTCTGATATTTGGTCTTCCCTAAAGACACATAAAATGAAAATCTTTGTAGGCTGATTTGCTATTTGCCAAAGCATTTTCCAGACTCCTTCTTCTCCCTGGCCTTCAAAGTCCTGCATTAGCCTCTCTCCCTTAAGGACACGGGCTATGGTTCAACACATGTGGTCTCCAGCCCACCTTTGCTGGACAAAGTCCCCCAGGCATCCTCTGTAACACATGAATCCTCAAAGGCTTGAAACTCAAGTGTGGAAAACTAAGGCTCTGGACTGTTGTGTAGTGTATGAAGTGGGCGGCTATTGTGAGCAAAGGTATGCTCCCCAAACTCAGGACCGCTACTCAAGGGGCGTGAGCTGAGTCCAAATTAAAGGAAGACCTGTTTTGCATTTTGGGGTTGTAATTTCATCTAACTCTTACCTTCCTACCTCTAAATCGGATACAGATTAAAGTCTTGGTTGTTTCAAATTAAACTCTAAATTGTTTTGAAAATGTGTTTGCTAAATAACAAATTCTTAGTTACAATGGAAAGCAAGAGGTGCTAAAAATCATAAATCGTTGTTTTGTTTTGTTTTGTTTTTACTTTTTGGGGCTTGACATCAAAAGAATAGCCATATTTTTCCAAGAAATTCAGAAGACATGATTTTGGTAACAGTTTTTTGTTCAGAGAATTGTCTTCCTTTTGAATAAAATTTTAGTGATACTATATTTTCATATAACTAATTAATAAATGATACATGCTTATAAATTAAAATGAAAGTACTATTTTTAGTAAATCAGGGTAACTGATTTTGACAAGGCATATTATATTTGGACAGTCTGGGGGCTGGAGAAGATCTGCACAACTTTTGCACTCAGAAGTAAGGGCTGTGTAAAGCATGGAGCCCCAGGAAGCTCCAGGGGGTTTCTATTAGTATTGCTTATGTCTCCGTAGTAGGAGGGAAATGTAGCCATGCATAAAAATTGTAAGGCAATGACTTCAATATATCACTTGCTTTAAGAAAAGTCCAAATTAAAACAAAACAACAGAATTAACCAATAATTTTCTCAGCCACAGATGGATTCTTCCTTATTTTTATTAGTTGGCATGTGTTTTAACAAAGTATCTTAAATTACCAGCACTATTCAGATGCCCTGTTATATCCCTGCGACATAACTTTCAAGGCACAGCAACATGAATATGAGCCTTTAATATTTTATGATTCAAGAATCTTAAATACATTTAAAAAAAATACAACCAAAAAAGTGCAGACTTTTAAAAAGGTAAATAAAAATAGAAGGGCATCATCAGGATATTGTATTTTAAGACAAGCCATAGAAAAATCAGTGATGTCAATGTTTCTGACATCCTTTTTTATTTTTCTTTTAAACGAATTTTCCTGTGCCTTAAATAAGCTGAATAAAAAATAAAAATTAAAGTCCTTAAACTGTTTACTTCAGGCATTTTGGATCCATCATATTTCAAAATACTTATTATTATTATTATTTTCTACACAACTTTGCTAGTGCAATCTATTAAAACATTACTTTCATCGTCTCAGTGGGGAAACGTTTTGCTTAATTCCAATGATCGTTCTGTTAAAATTCAGTATTTGTTGGAGGAGGGGTCAGAATCTTTGAAAGCTCGTCTGGCTGGCTCCTGTGGCCCAGGTACCGGGTGGGTCTGCTGGGAGGCAGGAACGCCAGAGCCGCAGCAATCGCAGCAGGCTGGCCATTTCTTGCCAGACAGTTACAGCTGCCCTGGTGCAGGTCAGTGCTACTCTTAATTTTCTGCCTCACTTGGAGCCCAACATTTTCTACTTCACCAAATCAATTTAGAAAAACATTGAACCCAACCACACGGTTTGATCATTTTGACACTTCTTAGAAACCCAAACCCACTGTTTTGAAAAGTGTGGGCACTGGAATGAAGGGGTGAGTGGGAGCTCCCCCTCAAGATCTCTTAGACCGAGGGTGCTTCGTTCCCTCCCTAATGAGGCAGGTCTCAGAACCGCACTGACATTCACCTCACTGTACCTCTCAGCGAGGAAGTTTCTACCTGTTAACAGGTACGTCTACAAAGTTGTGGTCCATCTCAACTTTGTAGTTATGGGCTGGGTTGGTAAACTGACCGAGCCTTTTATCTGCAAGTAAAAAAGCCTTCCTTATTTAGGCTATGGTGAAAATTCAAGATACCAAATAAGTGCAGAAGGATAATAGAGAGTGTGGCAACATAGTAGTCCCTTTTTGAGTGTGTAGACAATTTCAACTGAGTTTTCATTCTTCCCACCCCAACCCCAGGCTTAAATTTCCATCCTGAGCTAAGTATCTAAAAGAAGAGGAGAGATACAGGGGACCTTTTCGGGTTCCTTTCAGCTTCTGGGGCGTAGAGACTGAGGTTGCAATTATATTGTTTTTGAGTGGATTTGCTCTTTGTTTTTTTTTTAATTAAATGTATGATACAGCAGAGGACCTAATGGTCCTGGATTTTATTCCTTTCTTTCCTCTTTAAGAAATGCCCTATATTCCCCTCCAGGGTTGGGTGATACCTCATTCCTCTCAGGAACTTCACAAAGCAGGGTCCAGCATATTCTGAACTAATTTGAAATTGTATGTTTGGGTCACTCAATAGTTAAGTTCCTTACAAACATGAGATACCCTAAAAGGACTAAGGATTTGGTCTTTAAAACAGAAGGCTATGTTAACACAATGTAGATCTAAGTATCCTGACACTAATCAGTAAAATATAATTGTGAGAGGGATAAAAAAAAAAGTATGGAACGACACTACAATATGATGCCACTTATGGTGTTTAAAAGAGAAAGCAACCTCTAAACTATTTGCTTCCTTAGGTGTGTATCTGTGAATGTAAATGCATAGAAAAACAGTAATAGCAGAAAGGCTACACAAACAACTGCATGTATAACGGCGGTGACCTCCAGGAAGAGAAGAACTAGAGGAAAGGGATTTGACACCCTGATATGCTTGTATTTGTAACAACCAAACTTGATTGATTCAGTACTGTGTTCTTGAAAATAAGCAAAACAGTAGAAAGTCAAACAAATTTCTGTTCATCAAGAGAATTCAGACAGAGAAAATAAAGTTGCACAGCTTATAAAAGAAAACTGGAGTCTACACAAAACGCTTCTTACAACAAAGTCTGAGTGACGCGGAAAGCGTAATGCGTGGGGCACTTTTTAAACACTGCATGCCATTCAAAGGCATTCTGAAAGGTGCTGAGAAGGAGCAGGCTCACCCTCATATGCACCAAATACGGAAGCTGATCCATTCAGAAGAGCTATCCTAAAAGCAAGTCTCAAAAAACATGTTTAATATGGAAGTCAATAAATAGATATATATTTACATGAACAATAACTTCCGTTACTTTTGTAAATTTCCCTTTAAGGATAAACAGGCAGCTAAAAGAGATATTTAGGTCATAAAAGGAAATTTCTATTTAATTTTTAAAAATTAAAAATATTTTGATACTAATGGTTTTGGTGAAGATTGGAAAATTGTCTTAATATTTGATGAAAGTCTCCTCAGTTGAATGTTTTAACACAATATAAGAAAAGTTTTCCTCTTGGACGAAATGGAATTTTTTTCCAGCCAAGTTGTAATCTAGATTATTCTGTATTATATTTTTGTATTGCTTTGCTTAATTAATATAATGTTGTATTGTAAAACATTTCAGGGTCACTGCAGAGAATCAGAATGTACAGAAAGCAAAAAAGTACAAATATTAAAATACTTGCAATTTAAGCAGCAATATTAATGTTAGATTATCTTTGCAGAACTTATTATGCATATATGTTTCCTTATTACAAAAAATCATACTTTTTGCAAAAATTTTTTAAATGTAATGTGTTGGATTATTTTTCAAGCTAACAAATCATGAAATAATTTTCTTTTTTAAAATTTTGTTTTTCAATTACAGTTTATATTCAATATTATTTTGTATTATTTGCAGATGAACAGCATAGTGGTTAGACAATCACATATGTTATTTCAAGTACCCTCCTGGTGCCATATATATTTAAATATTCTTAAACTTGGGGACAAGAATGCCTCCTGTCTATTAAATGCACTCAATAAAAACCATTGATTGTGTCATCAATCACACAATAACTTTTGAATGTCCCTTTATAAACCATTTTCAAATAAATCACTTCATTCTATCCTCTCCAAATCTAGTGAGGGAGGAAAGCCGGACTGGTGATGGCCAGGCCTTGTGCGTTACACTGAGACGTCCAGGTGTGTCCACAGCCTCCCCAAGTTCACACTCAGCTGATGGGTCAGGAAGGCAGGACCTAAGCCCAGGCCTTCTGATTGTAATTCCCCTGCCCCACCTGCTGGACTCCAGTCTCCCACCGCCTCCTCTCTCATACCAAACGGAATCTCCTCAAAATTTCCCCAGCACCCTGCACCCCCACTCCTTCTCATACCTTATTTTATTGTTTCTCAAAGCACATTTTTCGGCCTCTCAGTATTTCCTGATTTAAAGGCTGAGGTTTTTGTTGCTGTCTTTTCCAGGGCAGCCACACCACGCTGTCCTCCCCCACACTGAGCACAGCACTGAGCACAGCACCCAGTACATAATAAGTGCTCAACAAAGGCTTGCCAAATGCACTCTGCACCCCGGTCTCCCGGCCTGAGCAAGCACAGTGTGGAGAGTTGCGGGAGAAGGTGAACATGAGCTCACTGGGGCTCACACAAGCCTGCACATCTGTTCAGGTTAAGCGGAGTAAACAGACCCAGGTTCTTCCTCTAAACTGAACCAATGCACTGGTCGGATTATATTAAATTTCTAACTTTGAACTTTGAGGCAAGTCAACAAAATGAAATAAGATTACATAAAAAGCAGTTAGAGCAATCATTATTTGAGCTGAAAAGAAAAACCAAAACCAAAAATTAATAGCAATTGCTATAAAAAAAATAGGTTCTGTTCAGTAAATGAAAAAATTCAACCAATAGTTGTATTATCTGAATAACCAGATGATGAAATTTTTCATCACTCCCCAATCAGCTATTTCTATGTATTATAGAAAATATTGGGGTGCATCTTTGCAGCTTGTTTATTAGTGCTTTCCCTGTTTTATAAAAAGGACCAATAAGAAGGCCCCCTAGTGGCCAATTACCGATTACTTCTCTACTCAATCGGCACATCCAAAATCCTTAACTAAGAACAGCCCTGCACTCGGCTCGATTTCTGCTTAAGCATGATAGTCAGAAGCGTTTTTAAAAAGCAGTTTTCTTCTCAAAGATGGCTAAAAATTCTACATTTGAAGTATGTAATTCTCTTTTAGAAATTCTTTGCCTCCTCTATGTTTACAAATAAAAGAACTGTATATAAAACTAAGGGAGAACAAAACCGTAACTCTCTTGAAGGCTATTCTACTCAAAAGTTTAGCTTTTTTCTAACCATTTCCCCCCCAGTACTATTCACCCAAAGAATCTGTCATTATATATTACTACAGATTTTACCCTGGAATGTCTTTATTATCAATTTTCCTCCATCTTTAATTTGCCTCAGTAGAATAATAGCATAGTATTAAGTTGATATATTTAAAAGTGATTTCTTTTTGAAATACAAGTTTATTTAAAAAAACAACTGACTTTATCTTTAAAAATATTAAAACTAAAACATTATTTTAATAGTGTTGGGATGCATATGATATCACCAGAAATTATATCAATGACAGAGTTATATCTCTAATCTTAAAAACACAATGAAAATAAATATCTCTCTCTCTCTCTCTCTCTCTCTCTCTCTATATATATATATATATATATATATATATATATATATAATAGGTTCTTTTAATTTTGAAAATGATGTTAAATTGTACATATTTAAATATATTTCATTAATATTTATTCTTCTAAGGCTCATTGTCTTAAAAATAAAATGTAATAGCTGAAGTCTTTCCTGTGATGATAGACTATTACCATTTCTGCATTACATGGGAGTATTTTAATCATCCCTTTAAAGGAAGCAGTAAAAACAAAACTCACGACTCAGTTGACGCTACCTTTGTATGAAGTACTTCTTCTCTCAAGACCCGCATTTCATCCCCACACTAATCCAAACCCGTGGCACTTCAGTCCATGTAAACGCAAATAAAAGACAGTGATGAAAAATAAGTGACTGATGATTTTTATTTTGTGAATCTGGTTTATATAGTTTCTTTTCACTAATCTTTATTATCTCATTTCATTGTCCTCCTTTCAATAGATGAGTGACTTTGATCATTTCTCAGAAGAAACACACGTCAGCCATGTGTACTCATATTTTTCTGTCTTTTGTACATAACTATGCAAAATAAAAGAAGACGCGTCTTTCTCTTTCCAAACAAAGCTTGTGTTTTGTTGCTAAATTTTTCTACATCATAATTTTTAGCAGTTTCTTATAGCTTCTTATATTATCATTAGTGGAATAGGGGGATAGGAAGGTAATTCTGTCCGTGTAAAGTAATGTTAGCAAGATTATTCAAGTTCACAAAAAGTGGAGACTTCCCATTCAAGTATTTCACTTACTATCCAAGTTGTGTAAGATAGAATACACTTTAAATAAGAAAACTCTAGCGATTATCTGTGGCTCAATTATGGCAAGAACCCAAAATATCTCTCTTTCAATATTCCTTGAACTCTATTAGGTGGTATTCTCCACCTCCCTTTGTGCTTTTGCAGGAGATAACGTACTTCTATGGAATACTACTGCTTTATTTTCACAACTTTATTTTGAGCTTTAGCTGCAGAGGAAGTGGAAAGTTTTGAACATGTTAACTGAACAGATTTAAGAGGGCTGTCCTCTCTGGGCTTCCTTTGTATGGGATGAACGGTCAGCTCCAGTCCCTACCTTCCCCTAGCCAGCCAGCCCCCACTGCGCCATGCTGCATGCACAGACAGCAGGCTTTGACGTCTTTGCTGTTAGACTATATAATCACACAGGGTTAGAAGTGGAAAATGGGAGCCTCCGATCATAAGCTCGTAAAAGGCAATTTCAGTGTCAGAGTGGTGGATGGAGTAAATATAGAAAGGATTTATTATGAAGTTCTGTAATGATGCTGGCACCAGCAGAATCCAGGAACTAGCACAAACATTGAACCACTGTGTTCTCCGTGACAATAACGAGAGTGGCTTGATGATTGGCTGGCATGGCCACAAAAGACACATGCTGGCATGTTTCGGAACATAAATGATAGATCTGCTGCTGGGAGTTTATAATTATTTGATCAAATCCAGATTGCAGGACCTGGAGGGACATCATGTGTCCTCCTAAGAGTGGAAAAAGGACAGAACTCAAAGTTGACAGAACCTACAAGAACCATGAGAGGGAAGGAGATACTCTGGTGTGCACATTCCCTGGGCAGCCAGGCCCATCCTAGGTCGCTTCCTCTGGGCCATGTCACCAGCCCCCTGGTCCCCAATCTGGGTTGCAAGGAAGTAAACTACCGGCCACCCTCTTGATGTGCTGACGGAAGTGAACTCAATTAAATCTCCTTTCATAGACTGAAGCTGATGTCTTGCTCTGAACAGGAAACCACTTATTTGATCCAACTCTTTCTCCAAAACACACATACACACACACACAAAGAGCTCTGCGCCAGCTGCTTGCTTTATGTACACATAATTTTAAATCCTAGAAGAAGAGAAAGCTCCACCCCCATGCATCCCCCATGTTTGAAAAATAAACTATGGGTGTGCCGTGACCACAAACTGACCCAGGACACTGGATGTTGGGAGACCAGAGTGAGGGATGCAACTGGACTTTGACTTCAGATCAGCTTTTAATTTCATCACATCCTGATGAAAAAAGTAAGGGGAAGAAATGAGCTTTCACCAGTAACAATTATATGTTTTGGTGGAAAGAGAACAAATTATTAAATTAAATTAGCATTACATTTTATTCCTAGCCCTTAACAGATTCAGGAATTTAAATAAGGTGCTCTCTGAGATTTAATTGTTACATGTAAACTTTATGTTTCTATTTTCAAGTCCTGAGAAATGAACTGATGATGTCATAAAGGCATAGTTTTATTGTTTTGTTTTATTATTTTGAGGATATTGAGTTAAAGCACACTGGCATTAGAGAAAATGAATTCAATATGATCTTGATATAACTTATCAAAGTATTAATTCTTATAGCTTTCTCCAATAGAAACCCTCCATTCTGGATATCAGCTTCTTCATTGCCCCCTATCCCCGGCCCCTTCTGTTATTCCGTCTTCTGTACAGAAGTGCTCCTGAGGGCAGGTGCTACCAACAGAGCAGATGGTAACTGGCCTCTTCCCTCTTGTATTGGAATCCTCGGTACGATGTTCAAATCAGGGAGATCATATACTGTCTAATTATCCAAATAGATATTTTTTTCTCTAAATAAGATGCTATTTCTTCTTTATTAACTAACTGTGAAAGTTATACAAGTGAGACATGAGTACATTTTTATTATAAATAAAATGGAAAAAGAAAAGAAAGAGCCTCTTCCTCCTTCACTGCCCCCAACCCCAGATCCAACTCCACGATCCCAGAGGAAACCGTAGGTAATAGATTGGGTGTGTAAATTTCCTTCCCTCATAGCTCTTTGTCAGAAACAAATTTCAGAAACGAAGTATGGAAAATATTTAACCTTCTGCCACAATTATTAGGTTTTGATGTTTAACAGGGAAAAATGCCCAAGCACATAAAAGCGGAAAATCCCCAAACAATTTGGTAAGTTATGCAATGTAGGTTTCCTCCTTCTAAAAAGTCCTCCAAGGTTTGACAAACATACTTTCAAACACATGAAAAGGCATCTCTACTTTTAGAAAATAAACTAAAACTGAGGTAAACTTCTTTAAAAAGAATACTGAATCATTTATCAGTTTCCAAAAGAGGGGAAAAAGAGGAGAAAAATTATTAAACTGTATTTCAGCCACTCCTATCTGATGTTCAATCAGTCTTGTCTTTTTCTTTTTTGCAGTGTACTGCCGTCATTCTTAAAAAGTTTTGTGTTTTGGGGCATATTTAACCTAGTCTCTTTCATGATAAATGTACATTTTAAAAAATGTTGTTTGTTTTTAATTGGCATTTTAACAGGACAATTATCTTCTCTTTATTCTTTTTTTTAAAATATATAAGTTTGGTGATCTTAAAATAGTTTATATAGACTCTATAATTAAACAAAGATGTAGACTTATTTTAAAGGTCGCAGTCAGCACTTTAATTTTGTTTTATCAAAGAATTAAGAGGAATTTAACCTAGCAGAAGAAGTTGGGTGATGAACAGTCAGTCGGTTTATGCCTAAAATGACTGAGCAAAGATGAAAATAAAATTATTTGGAGAATCTTAGGTCTCCCCTTTGCTGCTCTCTGAGAATGCCTGGGAATTTCCATGTTCATGTTGCAAGCGAGTTCTCTGACTAATAACTTATTGTTTACAGTTGCTAGCCTGTGCTGATTTTCTCTAAGGGCATTAATTATCAAGGGTACCGTTTTCTGTTGCCTGTCTGAGTAAGCTCATTTACTGAAGGACATTTTAAGTGCACCTTTAGGCTATGTGTCTTTACATGATGCTAAATTCAGAGAACAAAAGACAAAACCAAGCTGAAAAACCATCTAACAATTTGCCCACCACCACTTCGACAATGGATTCAGCTGAAGAATTGAAGGCACACATTCTATTTGCTTTTTAACTGAGGTCCTTGTACAGAGAGAAAGAGAGACAGGCAAGAACTCTATAAAAAGAAGACATGTGGTGATTCTACGTCAGTGGGGGCTGTGGATGAAATGAAATATACAAGAAGGGCAAAAGGAGGTTTATAGTTGTGAGTTTGTGAAACATAGAGTTCATTCTTGTCTTAATATTTATTAATTATTGTATTAGTTTCCATACAAACAACTATAAACCTACTTTTGTCTCACCCTGTAGAGTCTGTGACTTTGAGGAACACACAATCTTGTACAGAAGAGTTGATCAATTTCATAAGATTAAAGAATAATTCTGACCAAGAGTAATAAAATTAAATTTATGTTACAAAGTTTGAAAGGAACTACATGTTAAGAAGAATGTCTATGGTGCTGGGGTTTTTTTTCTTGTGTTTCACTCTGTCTTTCTTTTGTAGGAAGATGGAACTAAACAATAGTTTGGTGATACACATCTAAGTCAGTATGTTCCCCCTCCCAAAAGTTAGTTTTCTCTAAATAGCATCATTGAAATTATTCTCCTAACAAGTGTTCATTGAGCAATTACAAAGTTCCAGCATGTTCCAGCAATGTATTGGTGATGGAGTGACAGCAGTCAATAGGACAGGTGCTATTTTAAGGAGTGCTGAGTATTGCAAGGGAGTTTGGAAAGAAGGGGCAAGTACAGAGATGGAGAGAACTCATTTGTTAGGATTGGGAGGAAGGGGGTAACAGAGGCAATGACTTGGAGATGGTAAGGTTGGTGACTCTTAGAGATGTGCAAGGGCAAGAGGAAGAGGGAGGAAAGGGGAAGGAAGGAGATAAGGAGGGCTTGTGCAGAGTAAATCTGATATTCACCTCAATGGGAACTAATATTGCAACAGTGCTAAACATATATTTCTTTGTCCTTTTCTGGAAATCCTAAATGAGAATTTCACTTGCACATGCATTCATGGAGTGGATTTAGGCTCTCTGTGAACAGAAATTTCTCTAGGGCAAATCATTGGCATAACTCCAGCACAGACAGCCTCAACTCACGTGAATCAATAAATTTGAAAGTTGATGTTTATCCACAGAGTACAGTCAGAATATGATGAATTGTTGTTAAATTTGCAAAGCAAGGGATAACAACTTTCTAGAGTCTTCTATTCCCAATACCATAGGAAGTGCTGAATAATTTCTATTTGGAGGAATATCTCTCTTTGGCATTGACTGTGTCATGTTACCTGAAGGAGCTTGGATTCAGAGGCCACAAGCCAGAGAGTATGCCCAGCTGCCACAGTGGCCCTGACTTGTGAGGCTGAGCACACATCACACATTGGAGGTACCAGTGGCTCCTTCATAGTATTGGGTTTTTCTACACATGAATTTTCAAAAAATATAAGAAATGTTCTTACAAAATTCTTGTAAGTGTGGCTTCCTTCTTTATTAGAAACTCGATAGTTCCATATCCAGGGAGAGAACTCTACAACATATTCTCTCGTGTTTTAAGAGTTAAAGTGGCATTGATAAGCTCAAGTCAATCTTACAAAGTTAAGAGTGAGCCTGGACCACCTCCTTTCAACCTCATTAATGCAAGCAATTGGCTGAACTAGACTTTGAACTGAGCTTTCTTTGTTAAAGAAGAGCCAGATGGATCGTTTCAATGGTAGAACGTCAGCACTCTCTGTTCAGATATGACCTTATGTGTCACTAAAGGCTTCTAAAAGAACAGAAAAAACTTCAGCATATGACAGCATGGTCCTTCCCCAAGGGTTTTCAGTATAAGTTCTAGGCAACGCCAGCCATAAATATGAAGAGAGGGAAATAAACTAGAAAACGAGTGCTGAGGACTGAATAAGGGATGGCAAATGTATGTTCACTCTGATTGATGAGTGGCTGTGGCTTGAGCACTGGAAGGAAGGATTGGAAAGCTGCCCCTGGGGTCATTGGAGAGGGCACTATACCCAATGTCTGCCTCATGCACAGAGATGGTGCAGGTATAGATACAATGACTAACCTTCACCGAAGGCTGCTAACAGCCATCTAGCTCAAACTTTCTGTGAGTTTTAATAAGACAAAACCTGTATTAGGAAACATTTTACATTATTCAAAGATGTAAAGATATAAAAGGTTATAGACTATAGGGAAACTATAAATAAGTTAAGTGACATGATGTTATCAAATGGCCAGTATGGAGACATTTAGGGATCCTTCATTTGCACACTCTATAATTGAACATTATAACTATCCATGCTAAGATAATCATACTATATGGAGCAGCGATTTAGAGTAATGAAAATGAACATAATAATGATAACAGCAACAACAGCTAGCCTTTATTGAGCATCAGTTAGGGACAAAGCCCTGTTCCATGTTTTATGTGTACTCTATGCTATTTATTCCTCAGAAAACCCCTGAGAGAAAGTACTATTACAGTTCCATTTCACAAATGAGAAAATAGGTTCACGGAAGTAAGATGAATTTGGCAAGATCACACAGCTAGAAAGTATCGGCAGACTGCTGATTCAGACTGATGTGGTCACACTGGGTGTTAACCAGGCTTTCAGTATTCACCATAATATTACATAGCCCTCATAGCTCATGTAGGGTCAAAGATCAACATTGTGATAATAATAATCATACAGTGTGGCCACAAAACCTTTCTCATGCTACACAGAAGATATCCAGAGATATCTTCTATATGGTAGAGAAATTTTCCTCTAGTAATCTCAAAGCTTCTTCCTAATGATGGTTGAACACCTACAAACAGCCATCAGGGACTGTATGAATGACCTCCAGATTCAACATGGATGGTGTCCAGAAGAACATGGGAAGTAACTGAGATCTGTACAGGAAGAGAGTGGACAGGTATTTATGGATAATTCCCAGGAGCAGATACTGGGCTCTATGACCTTATAAATTGACTGTGCTCATTTTACATGCCAGATTCATGGGGAAATGACCCAGGCAGGGCCCTTTTCTCTTTGTAGGGTCTATTGAGGAGGCCAGAGAGGCTCATAAATAAACAGAATAGAAAAACAAATACAAGTACCCAAAAGTGACTAGTTCTAAATGGGGAAAATATTCTGGAAAGAGGAGATCTGAACTTGGCTTTGAAGTTTGAATGGTGGTCCAAAAGGTACAAAGGACAGTAGTAACCATGATGAGCAAAGGCCCAGAGATGGGGAAGGTCATTGTACCTTTGGAGAACTCTGAACTTGATCAAGCAGAAGAAAATATGCAAGTCTTAGAAGAAGAATGGAAGTAGAGGAAGGGGATGGACTATGTAGCCAGGGCCTTAAGAAAAACCATAAGGATTTGGGGGTTATTTTATAGGCAATGGAGAGTCATGGAAACTTTTAGAGCAAAGGAGGGTCTTATTCAAAACTCTTATTATTAAATTACCATTGTGCAGCTTGTGATAAAACACTGCAGGCAAAGATACTCAATTGAAAGCCTACTTCAGAAGCCTCAGCAAGAGTTAGGGAGGATTTGACCAAGGTCAGGGTCAGGGGCCTGGAAGGAGTAGAAGTGCAAGAATGAGTCCCTGTAAGAGGTGAAGCTGATGGCAGACAGGGGAGCAGTGACAGCCATCTCTCATGGTCAAGGCCAGCATGGCCTCTCTCTGAGCCTCAGACCCACTCTGTGTTTAGGAACAGGCAGGAGGGCAATGGTCTCCCTCTAGGGGAATAGGCCAGCAAGCTTCTGCTCTGGGAAAACTGTACCGACCTTTAGCATTTTTCTAGGGCCTTGACATTGATGTGACCCCAACCGATATTTTTCTTTTCAGTCATGCTTGTACTTTTCCACTTAAGTGAGACGCAATCCCAGCTCCACAGGGATTCCAGGAAGCCCGAGAGGGTGACATCATCTCCCGTCTTGTGATAGAACAGGCACGTTATAGCTTTGTTTTCAATCCTAGAATCTGGAAGTTGGGAAGGACCTTAACCATCCCATCTGACTCCCCTTGGGCAAGAGAGAAAGGTATGCAAACAGATCATCAACCATCCCAAGGAGACTGTGAGGTGATGTGGACACAGATGTTTGATCTGTGGGGGACCAAGACTTTATTCTATGTCTGTCTGACGGCTGTCCTGAAACCACAGCTAGACCAAATAAGCCCTCATTTATTAGGGCGCATTTTGGGAGTGAAGCCATTGGCACTGAATTGTCTCAGACCAATAAAATATTAAATTGCTAGAGAAATAATACCTGTGAAAAAAATCCCCTGAGTTAATACTTCCGTTTTAAATTAAGCTGATGCTGTATTAAGCTAATACAATTCTGTGCTAATCTGGAGAGTTAGTGAACTCAGATATGCATATTAGTATTTAGCTGGATTAAAACAACTCATAGCCAAATGCTCCACCAACCGTGAGCCTGACGTTCCTAACATCTTTGTCATTTATGGCAAATGTATCCTCTTAGTCGTCGTCCTCATCAACTTTTATTGGCATCATTCCGTTGTGGCAGATCTTCGTGTTGTTGACTTAAATTAAAGACATTATACCTATATTCACATTCAAATAAAACATTGTGCAGGAAGCTCAGCTCACTCTGATGCTACAGAAGAGAACACCTTCATTCCTAGGAGACAGCTGGAGCAGGCTGCCAGTACATGCGGTCGACCCCTTTCTTGTCCCGTCCAGATGTTCTGCTGTAAAGAATGTTCCTGTGTCTGCAGCACACCAGCCTAATTCAGGGGCTCAGTATGTGGAAGGACTCAAAACGGCTCCTTTCACAAACCCGCTGTCACATTAAGCAGGCGAAGGATTGTGAGGAGGGATAGAGTGGCTGAGGCTTTCTCCCTTTCCCCCTCACGGATGTAAATATCTATCCAGGCTTTCCTTTCTAAACCCTCCACAATCTGTTCTGGGGTGAGGGTATTTGTAAAGACAAGGACATTATTCTAAAATCTGTCAGTCTTCACATTAAGTGGATTCTTGCATGTTCGCGCCTGTGCTTATTTTAAAGTAAATTTCAGTGTGGTTGTAAGCGCATTCTGAGACAGGGCAACTGCTCAAGGATGAATGAGAAGGGAGAGTTTTGGCTTGGCTCTTTCTGGAAATAGGGAGTTCTTTGGGGGCACTAGCCAGCTTTCCAGGTGGGTAAATGGTCAGAGGCTGGTTATAATAGTCCTGGTAGCTGTGGCCCATCCTGTCCAAAGTAAGGTCTGTGGACTGGCTCAGTCAGCATCCATTAAGACTGGGTTAGAACTGGAATTTCCCCAGCTCCACCCTAGAACCACTGAACAGTTCTTGGGTGGTGGGCCTGGGCATCTGTGTTGTAACAAATTCCCCAGGTAGGTTTTATGTGTGCTGGAGTATTAGAAGAATTAATCTAGGAGGTGGGGTGGTAGTATGCTCTCAAACTGTGGTTAAAACCAACTTGACTTGGGACTGTCATTTCCATGACAACCTCTTTCACCTTCGACCCCTGTGTTCTGAAAAGTTAATCAAACATGGAGCCCAAGTTCACAGCCTTTCTCAGCTCCTGATCATCTTCAGTAAATTGCTGGAATATTTTAAAATTCTTTGTATTAAATATAAGGTTGGAAATGTGACATGGAGTTAAGCATTGAGACACTTCATGTTCAAAGACTAGTGACACCCACAAATGTGCTGGAAAAGACAAATATTCAACCAATAATCTTTTGTATTTTGATAAGCAGTTTGAGAAACATTACCAAAGATTGTCTCATTAACTTTGCTCACATACTTAGCCAAGTAAAGGCAGAGCTGACATTTTATTCCCATTTGATATATAAGAAATCTGAGGCCCAGTCAAATATGTTCTGCAAAGAACACTTCTAATCTGGAAGTGCAAGTGTGCTTTATCACGTTTTTAAAACTTCCCAGCGGGGCGTGTGGCGAAGGGCGCAGTCAGAGGAAGACGTCTGTGCTGAGTCAGATTAGTTCGTCCTCTGGCCTTCCATCCATGGGGATTTTCAGCCTCAGATGAAGGAGAGGCTTAGTTCCCACCCACGCAACAGTGACATTTGCTGGATTTCTGCCACCCCAGGCACCAGGACTATCACTCAGTGGAGGGCCCAGTACCCAGCTAAAGGCCAACAAGGTTTTAATTTTAATGATCCCTAAGGTGTCCTAGTTAAATGAGGCTGGGCAAGGGCAGATGGTTAATACTTAGACTATTTAGTCATTCGAAACAATGCAATTAAGGATGAATCATGGCTCAGTAACCTAAACAAAATCAAATTAACAAATGGGCGGCACTCCCTTTGGTCTGGAAGGCTAATTCAAACCTCCCACCTCCTAGTTCCCTTAACCTTGTGCAGCTTTCAGGCCATCCAGACTCTGAACTCCTTCCCATTCTAGGACAGACCCAGTCATAGTCTGTGGGTGTACAGCTGGCTTCTAAAAGGAAGGGGTATCTTGAAGGGGCTTGCTTTGTTGGATCTCTGGACACTGACATTATAGGGTGGTCGGTAGGAGTGCAGACTTTAGGACCAAACAGACTACAATCTAAGTCCCAGTTCTAACCCTTACTAGCTGAATGATTATGGGTAAGTCATTTAATCAGTTTTCGTATCTAAAATATGAATAATACCATATATATTTATATGTATTACATATGTGTGTATGTATCTAGGCGTATATATATATATTACATATGTATACCATATATACTTACACATTATCCAATAAAAATTATTATTAATTTACTTAGGTTTTTAATCAAGTCTATAATCCTGCTAAAGTAGCATAACTCATACCATACCCTTTTCTACATTAAATCTTCATCTCCAATTATCCTCTTGATATAGACCTATGATGATTAATAACTTTGGAACTCTAAAGATTTCAATGGGATCATAAACACTTGAAGTGTGAAAAAATGCTACCCAGATTTTTGTAGAAATAGATTCTTGGAAGCATGGTGGCTTGCTCAGGATTGTACGTTTTGAGACAAAGGCACTTTTCATGGATTATTTTATCAAATCCTAAGAACAACTCTGTGAGAGAAATAATGTAATTTCCTTTTAGAAATGAGGAAACTTGGTTGAGCCAACCTGATTTTAGAGTCCTCCTCTTAGCCATCATGCAGCACAGACTTGCTATTTTGGAGAAAGTAGTAGACATTACCATTGTCTTCCCCTAATCCATTCTCTTTTCCCCTCATCAAAAAAAACCCTAGATTTGTTTAAGGTATTTTACCCAATTAAAAACACCCACTTCTCCAGATTCCCTTGCAGCTAAGGGTAGCCACAGACATACTGTAAATCTCCTAGGACAGACAACTCTGGCAAGGTCTTTGTTCCCTGTCTCTTCTTCCTTTGTCTACTCTGAAATTTGCATTTGATGCCTGGAGGCACAGCAGCCACCTTGTGATGATGAAGCCAGGTGTAAGGATCACAGGGCAGGAAGTTAGAGAAGTCAAAATCTTTGAAATTTTGACCAGCTACACGCCCCCTGAACTGCTGCGTCCAGATTTTCCATTAGGTTATCAACATTTAAATCTTGGTTTGAGTCAGCCACTATAGGTAAATTTCAGCTACAAGAAGCCAAATGCAATCCTAGTAAATGGGGCGAATGTAGAGCCAGCCAAGAAACCCCAGGAGCTACATTTGATTCTTTCCTCTTCACAAACTGTACTTGTCACAATCTCTTTTAATTTGGCATTTGCTCCAAGACCTTTTTGTTTTTTGTATCATTTTAACTGATTGGACAAGTTTCTCATCCTTCTTCCAGAAACTGATTTTGTTGCTTCTTTGACATTTATCAAGAAGGGATTTTTTTTTGGCTGACTGGGTTCATTCTTTCTGGACTATCTGCAGAGTTTACCACAAAAAGCACAAATTCATCATGTAAAACTAAAAATTACTTGATAACAATGATGAATATTACTGACTCCCCTTCAGGACAAAAGTCAAGTGACATGGAAACCTGGTGTTGAGTTCCCAGAAGCAATCAAATAAGCAGCCAAAAGTAAAGTCCTAAGGTTGGGGTTGGCAAAGTACAACCTGCAGGCAAAAATCTGCCTTTGTAAATAAAGTTTTATTTAAAAACAGAAATGTCTATTTGTTTTTATATTGTCTTCAGATGTCTTCACACTACAATGGTAGAATTGAGTAGTTTCAAATGAAACTGCATCTCCTACAAAGCACAAAATATTTATACTTTCTAGACCACCTCCAAAAATATTTGCTGACTCCTCTCTTTGGAAGAAAGATATAACAGAGACCAAACAACAATAATAATAAGGATTAACAACAGCTACAGCTCCTGTTATCCTGCCAAGTGTGGTGCCAATGATACCCTTGCTTCAATTCTAAAAGGTGCATTTAAACTTTCTGTTTTGTTTATGATGATGCTAAGGATGGTAAAAAATTTAAATAGTTCCCAAGTTCACATCTCTGATTGATAAAGCACAAATTTTAACCCAATTCTGCTTGGATTTAAAAACTACAATTTTAATCATTAATCATTAACCAACACATTATATGCCTCCTCTTTTGCTTAATTCAGTCCCTATGGTAAATGCTGAAGAGGAGGTCCCAGCTGACTGGCTCAGTGGATCTGGTGTGTAGATGTACCAGGTTTGATCCCCAGTCAGGGCACATGTAAAGCCAGTGGCCAAGGCCACCATCACAGCTGCCTGGCCAGTGCAGGTTTGCATTTGATTCGAACAGTCAGTAATGAAACAACAGAGCCAAGAACTGGTGAACCATCAGCTTTAATTCTAGCTTGCACCCGGTGGGCAAGTAAAAACACACATTGGGCTCCAAAATGCACTCATTCTGTGCTCACAAAACTACTGACTTATTCAAGTTTCCTAGAATCGAAGGTTTCTAGCTCACCAGACTTATTTACCTCTGTTTCCCATCTCCTTCTTTCTACACAAACTCTGCACAAACTGGCTTCTTCCTCAGTACTCCACCATCTTGGCTGCTTCTCCTGGCCTCCTTCATGTGGCCTTTCTCTGCTCTCCTCTCTAATGCTAACCTCAGGAACCAAGAGATAGCACGCTCCTGGTCTGCCCCACTTTATAGTGTAGAAATCCAAACCTTTAATCTAATCTACAAACAAGGAAGTCTCTGATACAAAGTCACTCTGAAGCATAATAAGAGGATTCTTCATGAAAGTGCAAAACCCCACATCATCCAATCAGTCAAGGATGTGGTGAAAAGCTTACTCTTAAAACTAAGCCTTAGGCTATAACGACCCAGCCTGCCCACAGCCTGTCCCCCAACACACATTAATATCAACGGACTTGCAAGTGGGCAGCACCTTTCTTTAACAAAGTGAGCATAATAAATTTTATCTGCCATAAACACACATGAGAAGCAACCATCTGCTTTTCTCACCACTCCCTTTCCCCCTTCCTTCCTTCTTCCCTTCCCTCAGCCACTGGCTTGATTGGTTCGAGCATCAACCACAGGCACTGAGGATAGCTCTGTTGATTTGAGCATCGGCCCCAGACGGAGGTTGCTAGGTGGATCATTGTTGGGGTGCATGTGGGAATCTATCTATTTATCTCCCCTCCTCTCACTTAAAAAAATACAGAAGAGAAATTCAGAGAGCATTTTAAATTTTAAAAATGTGGAAGAAGAATATCTACTTAATTCAGAAAGATCCAGAACATGGAGATGAGGATTTATGCCCACAAGATAGGTAGAGATAAAGAGATACAGGCCCAAAATGGGTGGATTAAGGTGCCAGTGAGAATGGGGAAATGTTATTTCTCTATTCAGACTGTTAACATGGGCGTCAATCTATGTTGATGGCCTACTCCAATAGCTTCATCAGATGACGTTATGTCTGAAAAACCATGATTAGCCCTAAACTGAAAGAGGAGACATCACCAAATGAGGGTAACCAAACTGGTGGAAGGCATATGAGGATCTGAGCGACAAGATCTACTCTTCACTGCTTATCTTAGTTCTGTGCAAGTCATCAGTGACTCTGATAGGCAAGATACATGTAGAACAGGGCTTCCAAAGTCTTCTATGTAACTAAAGAAGACATGCCATGAACATTGGATGCTCAGTTACCTCGTACCCAGTCATACCTATTAGTAGCACTGAGAAGTCCTGTTGTTAAGAAACTGATTTACTAGAATTAAAACCAGCATTTCCCAAACTAATCTGGCCTTGGAAATTTATTTCTGTGTAACTGCTTAATAATCTGTTAAACCAGTGGTCCATGAACATACTTTGGGGAACACTGCTGCAGGAAATTTATACCTAAGTTCAAGGGTGGATCCCAAAATTTCTTCCAAGTCTATAGTCTGTTGTTTTCTATTATATCTTACTTCATTTTCACAGTTCCCTTTTGTAAGGCAGTTATTTCTGATGGGACAGGAATTCCAGTGTTGAGGATGCATGTACAGTGTTATAAGATGAATGTGGATTTGAACCTTGGCCCTCCCACATATTAGCTGCGTGATCTTGAGTCATTCTTTTAACCTCTGTGAATTTAGGTTTCCTTATTTGTAAAATGAGAAAATACTAGTACTTACCACAAAAGCTGCAAGAAGAATTATACAAAATGTTGGGATTGCAGGGGCAATAAGAATTCATGTTTAAGGCAGAATGACCCTGAGAAGAAACAAGAGTTAGATACAATTAACTGCACCCGCAGCCTGCTATGTCTGGCTAAGATAAGCAAAACCGTTATAGAAGGTTAAAGCAGTAATTGCATGAACCGTTTGTCTGTTTTAAAATTTTTCCACTGTCCACCTTGTTACCAAGCCATGTGACTGTGTGTAATCTTCTGCCCACCTATAACTAACTGCCAAGTTTGCTTCTATATCCGACGCTTGCTTGCTCAGCTATATAAGCCATAGTCTGTAAGTGCTCGGTGTGACTCCATTGACAGCCTTTTGAGTGCTGTAGGAGCTCACCCCTGCGCAGGTTTGCATTTTGGCCATAAATAATCTTTGAACTCCTGAAAGTCTCTGATGTTTGTTTCTGCACCCGGCGAATGCAACACAAAACACCATACATAAAGGGTAGTAGGCATTCAATAAAAGGAGGCATATGAGCAGCTGACAATAGTCCTGGGTGTTACTATTACCCAATGGACTAGGTCAGTGGTTCTCAAATGTCAGCACAGCATGCATCCTCATCAGCATTACCTGGAGGGTTCATTGCAAGACAGATTGTGGGGTCCTACATAAGAATATCTGATTCAGTAGATATAAAGCCAATGGCCATCGCAGTGGCCTTGCAGATACACATTGAATTTGGGCAGACGGTAAAGGAACTGTGGAGACAGAAAATGGTGGGCCATGTGTTTGTTAAAGTCTTGTAATGGCGGGAAGACAAGCAAACAGGCAGGGAAGACCACTTCACTTTCACTCAGGGCTCCCAAAGCCCATACTCATTTTCTGGACTCTCCTAGAATCACAGGCCCCCACAAGCAAGACAGCACTCCCCAGCCAAGCAAGCCAGGCCCAAATAAGGGCTCTCCAAGTCCTTCAGCTCTCTCACACTTGCGCTCTGGTGAGCACTCTCTCTCTCTCTGCACCCTCCTGCAAAACAGGCAGGGTCAAAAAAACCCTTCTCCAGCAAACAATAGCAAACAATGGCCCCTCCCAAGCAGGAAGACAATCCTCAATGTGCAATCTGCCTCCCTGAGGGCAAGCACTTCTAGCCTTTCATAGACTATATACACATGGTGATGCCCCAATACAATGAGCAAACCTAAAAAATACATTTGTTTACCCAACAGTAGGTCTGAAGTAGGTGTGAGAATTTGCAAGTCTAACAGATTTCCAGATGATGTCCATGGATGCTGGTTCAGGGTCCACCCTTTCAGGACCACTGAACTAGGTTAGTGTTCCAAGTAGCCCTGATTTTCTCTCTACTTTGGGAGATAGAGTCAGGCTTTGTTTTATGTTGTGAATGAGACAAGCCCAGAATGACCATATTATTATGCAATTTCCTTCTTGGAACCCAAACTTGGCTCTGAAATGAAGCCCCCTTTCTTACCCCACAATTACATTAGAGTGAGGGGTGGACAGGAGACACAGGAAAGGGAAACACATTCAAGGGGATTACATGAGCCCACATATCTTATGGGTTCTTTGGTATAGATGCTCCAATGCAAAGACCATCCCACATTTGTCTTCCAGGTGTGACTTGGCTCCTGGGGAAGCAATTAAATTTTGGTTACATTTTCAATCATTTTTCACCCAGTAGAGAGCCCCTCTGGAAAATTTTTTTCTTCACTGGAAGCTCCTTAAAATAAGAAAGAAAGAAAAAACGTCCATTTCTTTGGCTTTTTCTCTTCTTTTATTTTTTATTGTTCTCAGGAGCTTATGAATTGATTTTTTTTAAAAAGTAGCCAGGCTTTATTCTCATACTCAAAGTGTTTTTAGCAAGTTTTGACACTTTTTCTGGTACAATATTGGTGAGATAGGTCAAGTAGGAGATGACCTGACAGAAAAAGATATTTATGGACTATGATGTTTTATAAACAGCTGGCATTTATAGAAAGAAGGGAACTTGAATTTTTAATAAGGTAATCTCTTGGAGTTTGCATGCAAATAGAAAACATGTTCATTGTGTTTGTCTTGCATGTAGGAAATCTCATTGAAGGTACTTAGCACCCAGACAGTATTTCTGTAAATTAGATATAACATGTGATATTGCAATATTTAATAATTTCCCCCAGTTTATTTTCATTTAAGAAGTGATATAAGGGGATGTCATTTTTATGATGTTAGGTCTCCTTGAAGGACTTTTCTGTGACAGTTGAACCTAGAAGGGTGAAGGGACAACATGCAGTGCCAGACTGCTGATAGCAGGTTCCTCTCTGTGGACTGCTTGTCCCCTACCCCATAGCCTGTCCTCCATCCTCACCCAGCCTCAATGGTGTTTCTGTCATTCCACAGGCACCTTGGAGCTCCCAACAAAATGCTAATATTTTCCTTCTATATAGTGACAACAATTTTCTTGGAAATCTAACATAAATGGCTCCTACTCCTAAGATTTTAAGTACGAGAGTTGGAAGGATACCTTGTTTGAGACCAAAAGGATCATGTATGGCCAGTATTTGTGGCTGCCATCAAAGCCACCTGGCCAACACAGGTTCAGGTTTGATTCGGACAGACGGTAAGGAATCAACAGAGCTGCAAACTGGTGATCCATTTTTCTTTAATCCTAGCTCACAGCCAGCACACGAGAATATACACACAGCAGGAACCACTTCCCTTTCCATTCAAGGCTCCCAAAGCCAATGACTCATCCAAGTTTTCCTAGAATCAAGAGTGTAAAGCCAGTGGTCAGAGCCACCACCACAGCCGCCTGGCCAGTGCAGGTTCTCATTTGATTCGGACACTTTATAGTGTAGATTCAAAATCCTTAATCCAATCTACAAACAAGGAAGTCTCTGATACAAACTCACTTATCTGAGACATACTGGGAGGATTCCTCATGAGAGTGCACCACCCTACATCATCCAATCAGTGAAAGGCGTGGGGAAAAGCTTACTCTTAAAACTTGCACATGGGCAGCACCATCTTTAACAAAGTGAGTGTAATATATTTTATCTGCCCAACAATCCACCCCTATGCTCACTTTACTACCCACAATCTACACCACCGGCATCCCTGTACAAGGAAATTAGGCACATTACACAAATTACAACATGACAAATCATACAATTTCAACAATTACAAAGATACACTTCACCAGTCTCTGAGTACTTTGCCAAAAGTGCAAAATGTCCTCGGCCTTCTCTCTTGCCATTTGAAAGGCTTCCCCGGGCAGGGGATGGGCCTCCAGCAAAGCCACCCCTCACCCCCATCAGGGTATTTCACATTGTCAAAATCCATAAGTCCATTCAACAAATGAGCCAGTGCTCACTCTGGTCATAGTCTAGGAATAATTCCAAGCACATGGGGCTTTAGCCTCCCCCCTCATTCCTGCCATCATGGCAGGTCTCACACTGTCCTAAAGAGAAGCATGTGGCAATGACAGTCAGCATTTCCATCTCAGCTCTGGGGAGCATGATGGCATCCACCCCTATGTCCCCAAATCACAGACCTAAGGAGAGTGCTGCTGGGCTCTCACCTTCTGGAGACTGCGAATGGCAACTCCAGCCCGATTCTCCTCATCCTCCAAAGAGGAACTGAAAACATCAGCTCCTGCTGCTGGGTCCAAGCTCCGGGCCACCACTGCCTTCTGCTCAGTAGGCCTTGCAGCTCCAGCCCCAGCCTCAGCCTCAGGCTCATGCCACTGCTGGCTCTCCACAACATCCAGGGAAAGCTGCAACTCATGAACCTGTGATTCCTTCTCCAGCGTCTGCTCCATTTCCAGGCGAATCTCACAAACCTGGTCGGCCTCCTCCTCCAGTGCTTCCTTCCCCATTTGTCTTCCAGGTGTGACATTTCTTTCTCCCAAGTTTCCTCCAGCTTCTTCCACTGCTCAGTTTGCAGGTCCCAGGCAGCCTCCTCTATAGAGCTCTCGGTTTCCTCACGCATGGCTATAAAAGTCAGCCATCCTACAGTCCACCAAAAATACAGCTATGGGAAACCACAACAGCAACCAGTCCTCTACCATGCACCTCAAGGGTGTTGGCTCCATACCGATCTGTATCGAATCCTGCCACAGACTATGCCAAATGTGAAGCCAGTAGTCAAGGCCACCATTACAGCCACCTGGCCAGTGCAGGTTCTCATTAGACTCAGACAGTCAGTAATGAAAAACGAAGCCAAGAACTGGTGAGCCATCAGCTTTAATCCCAGCTTGCACCCAGTGGGCAAGTGAAAACACACATTGGGCTCCAAAACCCACTCATTCAGTGCTCACAAAGCTACTAACTTATCTGAGTTTCCTAGCATTAAAGGTTTCTAGCTCACCAGACTTATTCACCTCTGTTTCCCATCTCCTCCAGCACAAACTCTGCACAAACTGGCTTCTTCCTCAGCACTCCACCATCTTGGCTGCTTCTCCTCTCCTCCATGTGGCCTTGCTCTGCTCTCCTCTCTAATGCTAACCTCAGGAACCGAGAGAGCAAGCTTCTGGTCTACCCCACTTTATAGTGCAGATTCAAAACCCTTAATCCAATCTACAAACAAGGAAGTCTCTGATACAAAGTCACTTTTCTGAGACATACTGGAAGGATTCCTCATGAGAGTGCATCACCCTATATCATCCAATCAGTCAAAGAGGTGGGGAAAAGCTTACTCTTAAAAGTTGCACGTGGGCAGCGCCATCTTTAACAAAGTGAGCATAATATAATTTATCTGTCCAACAGAGAGCTAACACTTCACTAGTCTTATTTACTTCTGTTCCCCATCTCCTTCCCCCAATCCACCATTTTGGCTGCCTCCTCCACATGGCTTTCCTGCCCTGCCTCTATGGACTCTTCCTAAAACATAATCACTCTCCCCTAGAACAACGTGGTCTCTCTTCAAATGGCCTCTTAGCTTCTCCTTTTAAAACCTTTTGGCGCAAAAGCCCTCCCCCAATACACATTAGTATAATTACACCCCTTCCAAGCAAGGAGGGCAATTAATATTATCACTTAGGCAACGGCCATCCACATGGGCAGCACCATCTTTAACAATAAGAGTGAGAAAAAATAACTTTATCTGCCCAACAGAACATAAAAGAAAAATCTCTCTCAGAAAATGTGATTTTCTACTGTACTCTTTGCCTCATTCCTCAGAATTATAAACAATTCAGCTAAACACTGGTATATGATAGCTGTGTCATAAGATTTGGGTTTCTTATACAGTGTGTCCTTAAAGCCATGGTGCAATTTTGACCGGTCACAGGAAAGCAACAAAAGACAATAGAAATGTGAAATATGCACCAAATAAAAGGAAAACCCTCCCTGTTTCTGTCGAATGATGTGGTAGCATGTGCACATGCACAGATGATGACGTAACACCATGTATACAGCGGAGCAGCCCACGGCCATGCCAGTAAAGATGTGGACGGTACAGAGAAAAGTTCAGTGTGTTCTGTGGCTTGCTAAATTCAAATCCATGACCAAAGGGCAACGAGAATATCCGCACGTTTTTAACAAAGCACCATCACATAGGAATGACATTACTCAGTAGGATAAGCAGTTGAAGGAAACCAGCAGTTTGATGGAGAAACCCCGTTCTGGTAGGCTATCAGTCAGTGATGAGTCTGTAGAGGCTATACGGGATAGCTACCTAAGGAGCCCTAAAAATCTGTGTGTGCATGTGCTCCACAATTACACCTAAGCAACACTACAGTTCATAAGGTGTTAAAGAAACATCTCTGTTTTACAGGGTACAAATAGCGGCTGTTGCACGCTATCAAACCAGTGGATAGACCCACATGATGCGGGTTTGCTACAGATATGCCTCATGATATGGACAATAATGCAAGATTTTTGCAGAAGATTGTGTTTAGTGATGAGGCGACCTTCCATATCTGTGGACATGTTCATCACCATAACGTCCGAATATGGGCTGCTGAACATCCTCATGCCTACGTTGAGTATGAACGTAACACCCCTAAAGTGAATGTGTGGTGTGGCCTGATGCATGATAAGGAGATAGGCCCATTTTTTTTCGTGGAGCAGTCTGTGACGGCAAACACCTATGTATCTTGACATGTTGGAATTGTATGCAGTGCCACAATTTCCAGGACGATGCTCCTCCACACTACACCACCAATGTTCGTAAGTTTCTGGATAGGACATTCCCCCAGCAGTGGATAGGCAGGGGTTCTGTCAAGCCATGGCCACCACAATCCCCGGATATGACGCCCTTATACTTTTACTTTTGGGGTTATGTGAAGCAACATGTGTACATTGAACGTATCAACAATATTAATCACTTAAAACAGAGAATCACAGATGTTATTCACTCTGTTACACCAGACGTCCTTACCCATGTGTGGCAAGAACTTCACTATCATTTGGATGTGTGTAGGGTAACAAATGGAGCTCACTTTGAACTGCACTGAATAGGTATGAAACTGGGAGAGTTTTCCTTTTATTTGGTGCAGATTTCACATTTCTATTATCTTTTGTTGCTTTCCTGTGACCGGTCAAAAGTGCATCATGACTTTACGGACACACTATACTATGCAAACAATCTTTATTTAAAACTAGCATATTATTAGTGTCCATTTGCTTAGTACTTATTATATGCCAGGAACTGGGCTCACTATTTAACATATTTAATTCAATCTTTACATCAGTTCTAAAGGCATTGTATTATTATCTATATTTCACTTACCAGGAAAATTAAGGATTAGACAAGTTCAATGACATTCTCAGGAATACACAAGGAGTAAGTGGGAAATCTGGAATTCAGACCTCACTGCAAAGCCTGTGTCCTTGACCACCATGAGATATTATTTTTTAAAAAATATCTATGAGGTTAGTATCATTAACACTTCTTTTCAGATATGAGAAAACTGAGCTTCATGAGGGTCAACTGTCCTACTCAAGGTCACAGAGCTCTTATGTAGTACAACCAGGAATTGAACCAAGGTCTGCATGAGATGACAACATCTTCTTTTGACCATTATGACATACTTCTACCCAAATTGCAGTTAAACTATTTTATAGAATTGTAAGCTCCCATTTTCCTTCTTTTTATTTCTTGTAGCCATAAACAATCTCTAATAATGAAAAAAATATATTCAATATTTATAGGAAGAGCTGATAGAAAGGCATACATTATTAAATTCCAGACCCCAGTCTCAAACCCAGCCATTGCAACCTACCAATTGTATGTAGCTTGGCAAGCCATTTAGACTCTCCATTGTAGTGTCCTCATCTGTGAAATGAGGTGTAGCTGTGGCAGGGGTTGCTCAGAGAGAATAGCTTCCTGGGCCACCACTTGAGACAATGAAATGAGATGCTGTTTTGTGATGTGCCTAGCACACAGCAGAAACTCAGAAAACATTAACTTCTTCCCTTTGCCATTCCATTTGGTTTTTCATTATTTCCTCACCATATTCTCATATGCTCTTAAATCATGGCTAGAGTTTTCCATAACTGGTTTTGCACCACCACTCTGCTTTAGGAATAGCTTCTTTTCCAAGTTCTAAAGTTCCCAGGAGAGACACAATCCTGTAGCCAAGGTCACTCATTAAGACGCATCCATGTGAGTCATGGATTTTCTCTCTAGGACCTGAGCATGGTGAGTTCATTTCAACATCTCCTTAATCCCATGTCACTAACAACAGTAGAATCAATAAAACCCATGTTGATGGAAGACCACAAATCTATTTACCTGTTTGAATAGGAAAGCACCTACCCTGTTGGCTCTGTCATTAACCTTCTGGGAAAACACTTTCCACACCTGGAAATATGAACTGGAAATCTCATCATGAAAAATTTTCCTGATAACTCTCAGGTTTCACTACATTGAGATCCTCAAAATATTTTAACCTTGCTTTGTTTTGGTCTGGACTAGAGTCAAAAGGAGAAACCATTTCAGAAGGGCTAAAATTGTGGGGCCATTTATCTTGATTGCCACTGGATCCTTCTCATTCTGTTTAGCCTCTCAATCTTTAGCATTCAAAAAAAATTAATGCTTCATTGACTGGAGGCCTAGTTGGTTGACTACGAGAAGTGGGGGTTAGCATATGAAATAGCAGGATACAGTCTGTGAAAGCTTAACAAGAATGTAGGAGCTGGAAAAGAAAATGGCCTGGAAATTACACTTGTGTTTTTGTTTTTTTGTTTTTAAAGACAGGGCTGAATGCATTTTCCAGGCTCTTGAGTTTAATTAAGTCAAAAGAACATCTCAAACGCAAGTGAGGAAAACAGCAGGTAAGACATTGAGGTGGCTAGGACGAGAAACTGTAGAGAATGTTATGGAAAAACAGAACCAAAAGCAGAGAAAGGAAAGAAGATGGGAAGGGAGAGAAGGAGAAAGGTGGGAGTGCAGGAGGAGGGGCATTATGGGGGAACGGCAGGGCAGAGAGAGGATGAGGGAAATTGGAATTACCAAACCCATCCAGATGAATTAGTTTTCCATCAGCAATATTCACAGCTCTCCCTTAGGCACGGGCACTGCCCTTAATTTCCAGATGGGCCACAGAAGATAGGTCAGCTTTTTCATCTAAGGACACGCCCTGACAAATGGCAGAATCAAGACCAAACCATTTCTGATTCCAAAGCCCATGTCCTTTCTAATCTACCCCTCGCCCCCAGCCTTGGTTTATCATTCATGCATTTCCACTTTCAGTGGTAAAGAAAGGGGTTAAAATCAGCTTGATTGCTATTTCTCCCTATCAGGGTGAGGCATGCTCTCTGTAGCAAAATTAAGCCATACATACATTGGTGCGATAATAGTAATAATGGCTCTCACCTAGGCAGTTCTGCTCTTACTTGGTAGCAGGTCTGGGTCACAGGCCTTGAGGAGTTATCTCATGTTATCTTTACAGCTCTCCGGAGTAAATAAATCATATGGGGCCTTTTTCACCGAGGCTCACCCAGACTGAGGAGCACGTGCCAGGCGGGCAGTCTGAGAGAGGAAGGCTGGAGAGGAAGCCAGGGCTGTGACTCAGCCCTTGTGCATCTCGGGAGGGTCTACCCAGACAACATTGCAAGAACACTTTAAGAGTTTCTGACAAAGGTTTGTTAATAGATACTAGTTTATAAATTATTTTAATCTACCCTTTGCTTTTTTACTTTCACCCTCAACAATAAATATCTGTGAAATCATGGTTTTAATGTGCTAGTTTTAGATTTTCTAATACAGATGAAAATAAATGAAAAACAATATAACATAAGATAAAAATAAAAATATTAATCTGTAGACCACCTACAACTAACTTTTATGCTCTGCCAGTGGTAAGACTGTTTTTCTCCTTCACCACTCAGAAACACCCACTGGCATGAGGGAGGAAAAGGCGGGATCAGTGGGGAAGAAGGAGACAGGACCAGGCCCCAGAGCTCAGGGTTCCCACTCCAGACTGTTCCCTCTGTCCCACTGGCATGAGGGAGGAAAAGGCGGGATCAGTGGGGAAGAAGGAGACAGGACCAGGCCCCAGAGCTCAGGGTTCCCACTCCAGACTGTTCCCTCTATCCCACCAACCTCTCTCTTGTGCCTCATCTGTGTTCCCAAGAATCCCAAGGATGTGACTGGGGGCTTCACAAAGCTTGAACATATAGCTTTTGTTCATCATGGATGTTTTTGCATTAATCTTGATTCTTTAAAAATGTTGCATTAAAATGTTATGTATTTTGATTACTGAATTTATTTAAATGTTTTCATATATAATACTAATATATTTGTCTTTATAATAAGTCAAAAAGATAATTTTTAATATTTTTAATGGAGAAAAAAGTCCACAAATATCATAATATGGCCCTTATAAAGTTGGCAACTTTCTCCCCACCTCCTCTGCATCTGCCTCAGGATCCGGGGGCCCCATGAGAGACAAAAACTGTACAAAGAGCATGTCTGACAGGCAGCTCAGAGTCATTTGGCCCTTCGACTGCAAACCATGAACATGAATGCATTTTAAAAGCTTTATCTAGGTGCATAATATTTTTCTGAGAAATTCCATTATATATATATATATATATATATATATATATATATAATTTCCATTTACTTACTGATGCTTATAACCCCTCTTGCAAATCTCAGCTTCTCTCTCCGGGTCACTTTGCCTTCCAACCTTTTTTTCCTGCTGAATTAACCATTATAATCAAGCTATCTAGCCTAAGCATTATTGGTTGCTGCTTTATTTTTTAAAAGGGAAGGCGGGCATCCAACAAACCAGATGTGGCTGTCTCCAGTTTCAGCTCTTAATATACAATAAGTTGCAGGTTTCTTATAGTTCCTCAGGGGTAAATTGCAAACAAGAATTAGCACATCACCAGCCCAACTTCCTCTTCCCAGCATGTCTGTTTCAAGTTATAGTGAACGACAGACTCAAATATCAAAGGCATATTGCCTCTAAATTAGCCAATCAGCTCTAAATACAGCTGGAAACAAGAGCAGGGGATAATGTTTTTCAATCAGCGGACAACTCTTTGAAAGTTTAATTATAAATGGTAACCGTATATTTCAAGCTAAATGAATTTTGCCACTTCTATGTTGGCTATACACATTGGGTGTCACCCCAGCCTAATCTCTCTCACTGCCTGCAGTAGGGGGAGTAAAATGTACGCAGATCCCATCCCTTAACTTCTTTCCTGTAATTGTATCATTCTTTGAAGGGAATAGCCTATGCTTGCTATATAATTGAAAAAATTAATTTTCTGAGTAGCCCTTTTACAAAGAAGTCGATTTGGGTTGACCTGACAAGGCAAATTAGAATCAGTGCCCTGGAGTTGGCCATCTCATTATGCACCAATGAGGACTTTTTGCAGGTCAGGGGAAGAAAGGGGTGGTCAGTTGATATTGGTCTTAGGTGTCAGGTCTGGGGAGAAACAAAGTTTTTATCTATTTCTGTCAAGGAGATGATGACCCCCATCTCAGGGGCTCACTCTGGAGATATTGCAATGAACTGTTTACAGGCAAACCCCCAGAAGCTTCTGATTGGACACAATGCAATCTTCTTCACCCATACATACACCCACCTTCAATGTACATGTCACTTCTCCTCAAGTAAGAAGATACAGTGGACAGGTTTGGGTTTGTCCACCCAGAACACGACCGCCTTAGGAATCTCCTTCTGCCCCACTCCACACAGTGCTCCTTTTTTATCCCTACATGATGAAGCGTCAAGACTGGCTAGTGTGGTTCAAGAGCCATCCGCAGGTGAACTTTTCAGTGGGATTCAAAGTGTGGCATGCACATCAGTTTGCAAGATTCCCATGTTTTTTTGCAATCAAGCCCAGAAATCAAATCTTGTGTAGAGCTACTGAAGAAATGCAGCTCAGCCTCTGAAAACAAACAGACCTATCATTTAACTGGTTGACTGACCTCACGCAAACCATTGAAACACTCTGAGCTTCAACGTCTTATACGTAAATGGGAACAATGTGTCCTACAAGGCTTTTGTAAAGATTGGAGTTATTGCTTGCAAATTTCTTACAATGTCATAGCTACTAAAAAATAATAAACATAAATGTAATCATATAACAAATTATCAAGCCTCATCAGCCGGCGATGATAGAATAAGGTTATATCTGTGTTTTATTCCAAATGATTGTGATCATGACTGCAAGGGGCATGTTTTGCTCATCTAAAATGTCTTAGGTTTTCCCACCTTGCTCCAGTTGCTGTCTTCCACATGTCCACAAAGTGGTCTGACTGAGACCATCTCCAGGAATGGTCCTCTGTCAGGTAATGTCCACAGTGCTTTCCTGTCCTTTACAGCCACTGCCAGGTGTCACCAGGATCCAGGCGAGAGAGGCTATCCCTGATGTTCCCTCTTTTATTGCCCCCTGGGCTGATTTGGTGGTGCTGGGCTCTGGAGCCAGTGTGGACAATGGACTCTCCCCAACTGCCTGGGCCTCACCTTCATTTCTTATTTCCTAAAACAATTCAACCAACTCCAAAGAATCAGCAGCATTCAGCAATAAGCCTGTCTCCACGAATCCTCACCCTCCCCAAAACACCATCTGTCAAATGTGAATTAACAACTCTAGCAATAAGGACAGGAAACTTCTGGGAACTGATGGCCACTTCTTTCCCCACCCTCCCATACCCCCACTGCGTCTCTGCAACTTCAGAGACCTAAGGGCTCAGTCTCAGCCAGGTCATACATGGAATTGGAGTCAGCTCTTTATTAATCAACACCAACCCCAATGTAGACCCTGCCCGCAACCAGTGACCATAGCTTGGAAGGCAGGGGACAGATAACATATGGGTTTGCAGAGGTCAAGGGGCCTTCAAGAAAAGATGTGGGTATTACTGGTTCGAGAGCATATAAATCAGCTCCTTCTCCCCCTCCCTTTCTTACATGTACTATGTGATATATAGGATTTTCCAACAATAAAGACTAATTATGCTGAAAATGAGGTCAAGGTACAGCATTTATGTTATAGCTGTTGAGCTTTATAAGAACGTATAGATATTGAGTCAATGAATAATGTTAATTAAAACCTATGTACTCTTGCCTGACCAGGCAGTGGCGCAGTGGATAGAGCGTCGGACTGGGATGCGGAAGACCCAGGTTCAAGACCCCGAGCTTGCCAGCTTGAGCGCGGGCCCATCTGGCTTGAGCAAAAGCTCGCCAGCTTGGACCCAAGGTCGCTGGCTCCAGCAAGGGGTTGCTCAGTCTGTTGAAGGCCCGTGGTCAAGGCACATGTGAGAAAGCAATCAATGAACAACTATGGTGTCACAACAGCAACAAAAAACTAATGATTGATGCTTCTCACCTCTCTCTGTTCCTGACTGTCTATCCCTATCTATCCCTCTCTCTGTCCCTGTAAAATAAATAAATAAATAAATAAAACATTAAAACCTATGTACTCTTATTGCTCAATGTCACCCTGTTAAATTTTCTAAATAAAATTTTAAAAATTAATAATGTAAATTAAAGTATAAATTAGTATGCAATATATATTAATTAAATATTAAACTTGAGGCAGATTTAAATAATGAAGTATTTATTAATGGACTGGAGCAAAAGGTAATTGCTTTGGAGAACTTATTTAGTTTTTATAAATAAAATGTTGATTATAAATAGTAACATATGCAATAGCATGGTGCTTGCAGGAGGGAGAAAGGGAAGAAGTGGATGGGCGGAGGGTGAGCATACAATAGATGTACAGGGATGTGTTGTAGAGCTGGACACTTGAAACCTGCATAACTGTATTAACTAATATCACTCTAATAAATTCAGTAACATAAAACTTTAAAAATAATAAAACATATGAATATATTGACACTCTGGTACTGATTTCCCTAGCCCTTCAAGGCTAACTTTTACTTGCCCATACTTCAAATGTCGTGCTGTGGCTAAGAAACCGCCCACCGGTGTCTTCACGCCAGAGGAGCTATGTAGTCATCTACGCAAAGACAGGAAACTCAAAGGTGCCAGTGACCCATAAATAGCCAGTTGCCTAGGGGATAATTTTCAAAACCCTGCATTGTTACAACAAAATAGTTTGAAACAATCAAGAAGTGGTATGAAGTTCATAGCTTCATGACAAGGCTAACTTCAGGAGGCAGGCAAGCTAGGGACTCGAGGACACAGCAGGCTTCATGTGACTCATTTTTGCAGTCACAAATAGCTGTTCTCTATAAATGTTCCTGAAGCTTCTTCACTCTAATGGCGAGTCTCAGACAACAATATTTCATCAAACCACAGTTTTTAGTGAATCATTGCTCTTTTTGCATTTTTCTTAATATGACTGGTGTTTTGTTTTTTCTGGTTAAACTAGTATTTTTTCTCTACATCCTGTATTTCATCTCTTTTGAGGATTATATGACTTGCTTCATCACTTCAAATTGATGAAATTGAATTGTGTCTGTTTCTCTAAGTCCCTTAATTCAACTGGGTGAAACTAAATCTTTTGTGGAGGTGGTCTCATCCAGAATGTCCCCAGTGCTGAAAGGCTAAGGGAATAAAGCTCTGAGAACGGAGTCAAAGGTCTGAGCTGGCCTGCCGGGCAGGAGCGGGAGAAGCTGTGGGGGAGGGTACTATGGCAAGTCTGGGTGGAACTAGAGGTCTTAACTAACCAATTCAGCTCAGGTAAATGCTTTAGTAAAACAAAGCCAAACAAAATAAGTGGTTAAATTCTGTTTGACGAGAAATGGCTATTGTCACATTTGTTGTTTTTAACTTTTTACTTGAAAAACTTGCAGATTCACGTGTAGTTCCAAGAAATAACATAAAAGGATTCCTCATATCCTTGCCCAGTTTCCCCCAATGATAACATCTTGCAAAATTATGGTGCAATATAGCAACTATGGCATTGACAACGACACACGAAAGATGTAGAACATTTACATCCTACTGGGATCACACATGTAGGAGCCCTTTTCTAGCCACACCCATATTTTGAAATTGGCTTTTTTTCATGCAGCATAATTCTCTGAAGATTCATTCAAATTATACTCTGTATCTGTAGTACATCCCTTATATTGCTGAGCCATACTCGTCACTTCGGATATACCACCATTTGTTTAATCCATGAGGATGTCTGGGTCATTTCTGGTTTTTAGCTGTTATGAATAAAGCCACTATGAACATTTATGCACAGGCTAGGCTTTTGTGTCAACACAAATTTTGATTTATCTTGAATAAATGCCCAGGTGTGCAATTGCTGGGTTCATGACAGTTGCATGTTTAGATTTTAAAGACATTGCCAATCTGTTTTCCGGAGTAGCTGCCCCATTTTATGTTCTCACAAGTAATTTATGGGTGGTCCAATTTCTCTACATTCTCAGCAACATTCATTTGGTGCCGTTACTACTTTTAATTTTGCTAATTCTGATAGATGTCTCATAATATTTAATTGACGGCTAACAATGTTGAACAAGTTTTCATGTGTTTAAGTGCCATATGTACATCTGTTTAATAAAATATCATTGTCCATTCTCTAATTGGATTGTTTTTTGAGTTTTTAAAATATATTCTAAATACTAGACCTGTGTTGGCTATGTGAATTGCAAATATTTTCTCCAAGTCTGTAGTTTGTCTTTTCATCATCCTAACAGGGTCTTATATAAGAAAGAACTTTTTTAATTTTGATAAAGCCCAAATTTTCAATCAAGCCTTTTTGTTTTTTGGCCTATAAATGTTCAACTGCTCTAACACCATTTATTGAAAAGGTTACGCCTTCACCATTATAATTGTTTGCACATTTCTCAAAAATTAGTTAGCTGTAGTTACATGGGTCTATTTCTGGTTTTTCTATTCTGTTTCATTGAGCTATATGTCTATCCCTCCATTAATACTACATAGCTTTGCTTATTATATCTATATAATGTCTTGAAATTGAGTAGATAGATTTCTCCCATGTTATTCTTATTTAAAGTTATTTTGGTTATTTTAACTCATTGTCCTTTACACGTAAATGTTAGAGTAGACTTGTCTACATCTATAAAAAGCATAATTGGACCTGCGGGGGCGAAAGCTGGGGCAGACACTGTGGAGGCCCAAAACTATGAGCACAAGTGCCTGAGGGACAGGCTGGCCCTCAGCATCAGCAGAGACTGGGGCAGTCATGGAAGCAATCCAAACGGGTGTGCGTGGGCACGCGTGAGCCTGCCCAGGGCAGAGGTGGCCACAGAGGTGGGCTGGCACCAGAAGCACCTGAGCCCAAATGCCCCAGGCAGCAATAGTGGCAGTAGCCCAGTGGACAGACCACACAAGGGGAGCACAGGGGCTACACCCACTGGACCCCTGTGACTACACACTACTGAGTGCTGAAAAAGAAGAAAAAAACAAAATAAAGTAAAATAAATTTTAAAAATGTCTGGATAGAACGACACCTGAGGCTAAGGAGCAGGCCACATCCAATACCATACCTCATCACTGAATTACAGTGCTGAGCCCAACAAGTAGCCAGCAACAGAAAGTGGATCTCAAGGGAACTTATACTTTTAAAGGAACTTCCCCCAGGACAAGAGTAGATAAAAGCAAGCCTAGCAGTGTAGCTGATATTTACAATGGCACCTGTGCCCAGCAGAGGCAGCCACAAGATCTGGATTGCCTGTAGCTCCCAAAAAGATTGATTAGAACCACTCATAGGGAGTGACCGCCTCTGATCTGCACCAGGCTCCAACCAGGAAGGTTCAGGGAAGGCACATTTAGTGGCCAGATACGGAAAGTACAAGTTTAAGACCTAACAACCCTTGTTAGAGTGGAAGCTTAATGAAGGGCTCCTCACACCTGACCCAGCTAAGACATAGAAAAATCTAACACAAACAGCAAAAAGAACAGTGATAGCAGATAAGTAGCCCACAGTGGATTACAAACAACAGTGGATGCCAACCCAAGAAGACCTAGAAATAACACAACTGAAAATTGGAGGCAGACAATAAAATACCAACCCTAGATTTAGCTAGCTTCACAAACAACACACCTAAATGAGGAGTGTATACACAGACAAAATGGGAAGACAGAGAAATGCAATCCAAATGAATGAACAAGAAAAACCCACAGAAAAAGAACTGAGGGAGATGGAAATAACCAAACTACTGGATGCAAAGCTTAAAATAATGATTATTAGAATGCTCAAAGATTTTAGAGCAACAATGGATGGACACAAGAGCACATAAATAAAGAGATAACAAGCATCAGAAAGGACATTGAAATTAAAAAGAACCAGTCAGAAATAACAAATACAATATCAGAAATTAAGATTACACTAGAAGCAATTAAAAGCAGGCTGGATAAAGCAGAAGATCAAATCAGTGATTTAGAAGACAACATAAACATGGAAAGTAGAGCAGCAAAAAGTAAAGAGGCTCAAAAAGTCTGAGGAAACTATAAGAGAGCTCTGTGACAACCTAAAGAGAAACAATATCCGCATCATAGGGGTTCCTGAAGAAGAAGAGAAAGAACAAGGGATAGAGACCTTGTTTGAACAAATCATAGCTGAAAACTTTCTTAAATTGATGCAGGAAAAAGTCACACAAGTTCAACAAGCACAGAGAGTCCGGTAAAGAGGAACCCAAAGAAATCTACACCAAGACACATACGTCATAATTAAAAGACCCAAGCTAAGAGATAAAGAAAAGATATTAAAAGGTGCTAGAAAAAAAAAGTAAATCACCTACAAAGGAGCCCCCATAAGGATGACAGCTGACTTCTCAACAGAAACACTTGAGGCCAGAAGGGAATGGCAAGAAATATTCAAAGTAATGTAGAACAAGAGACTACAACCAAGACTTTTTTATCCAGAAAAAAAAGAAAAACAAACAAGAAAGTATGATTGAGATTTTAATAATTATTGCATTAACTCATACAAAAATTTGGAGAAAATGTACAATTTTACCATTTAGAGTATTCCAATCCATGAACATTTATTTAAATCTTTGATTTCTTTCACCAGTGTTTTATAGTCCATGGATTTCCACTGTTATCTATATTATTTCTTCCTGATTGCTTTGGGTTTATATTGTTGTGCTTTATAGGCTCTTGAGGTGGGAGGTGGATTATTAATTCAAGACTTTTCTCTTTTTTCTAAAGTAAACATTGTGTTATAAATTTTTCTCTAAGTACTGCTTTAGTTGTATTGCACAATGTTTTTAAAAATATAAGTCACGTGGATGGATTATTTAAAAGTATGTTGTTTAATTTCCAAGTGTCTGGAGATTTTCCTGCCATCTTTCTGTTAGTGATTTTTAGTGTTATTCCATTGTTTTAGGAGAATTCACTATGAGTAATTTTATTTCTTTTAATTTTGTCAAGGCTGCTGTTATATCACAGAATATGGTGTATCTTGGTGTGTGTTTCAGAGGTTTTGAGAAGAATGTACATTCTGCTGTCCATGGATGGAGTATTTGATAAATGTTATTTAGATCTCATAAGTTCATGGTGTTGCTAAATTCTATTATATCCTTGCTAATTTTAGGTCTAGTGTCTGAGAGATGGATGTTGAGTCTCCAGCTGTAATTGTGGACTTCTCTATTTCTTCTTTCAGTTTTATCATCTTTTACTTACAGATTGCAGTTCTGTTGTTTGGTGCATGCACACTCAGGATTCCCATGCCTTCTTGGTAGATCAATCATTTTGTTATTATGTGGTGTTCTTTATCCAATATTAATATATTATTAATAATATAATATATTAATATCCAATATTAATATGCTTATTTTGATGTTTTAATGATACATTTTTATCTTTTAAATTTTAATCTACTTATATTATTATGTTTGAAGCAAGTTTCTTATTGCTAGTATATAGTTGGGTCATGATTTTCAATATACTCTGCCAATCTCTGTTTATTAGCCACTTATAGATTATCTTTTGATCACTGTTTATCAGCCACTTACAGATAATACAAATACTGTTATTTTAGAGCTCCAGTCTTCAATTCTGTTTTTTGTTTTCTGTTTACATGCTCTGCTTTTCATTTCTCTGTTTTCCTTTTTATGCCTTTCTGTCAGTTACTTAAAATTTATTTTAGAATTCCATTTGATTTATCTATAGTGCTTCTAAAACTACTTTTTGTATAGCATTTTAGTGGTTTAAAAATATATATACATAATTTATCATAATTTTCTGGTGCTGACATTTTACCCGTGCTAGTGAAATATGGAAACCTTGTTCCTTTTTACTTCCATTGTTGATAATATAATTGTCTTAATATAACACAGTTGTTTTAAGATAGTGTTAGAATTTTTGCTTCTACTGCCAAGTATAATTCATAAATGCAAGAGGAAAAAAAATGAACTGTATTTATCCATATTTTTACTTGTTCTGTAGGTTTTTTCTTTCTGCTGTTCTAAGTTTTCTAATTTTAGCATTTTCTTTCTGTTTAGAAAATTTTCTTTAATCTTTATGTAGGGTAGAACTTCTGGTGATAAATTAAAGAATTGGTCCTTCATATGAAAATGTCATGATTTCCCTTTCATTCATGAAAGCATATTTTTGCTGGATATAGAACTCTGTATTGATGATTTTTTCCTTTTAAAAATTAAAAATGTTGTGCCACTTCCTTACATTCTCCATTGATTCTTATGAGAAATTGACTCTCATTTGAGTCATTTTTCTCCTATAGGTAAGGTGTTATTTCTTTCTTATTGCATTCATAATTTTTCTTTATCTTAGTTTTCAGAAGTTTGATGTGTCTTGCTGGCTGTGGGTTTCTTTGGATTTATTCTTATAGATATTCTCTTAGTTTTCTTTTAATCTGTAGGCTCATGTCTTCTAAAAAATTTGGGAAGTTATCAAACTCTTTTTTAACATCATTTTTAGTCCTCTCTCTTTTCTTCTCATCTGGAACTCTGGTGTCACAAATGTTAGATTTTATGCTATTGTCCCATAGCTTCCTGAGGACCTGTTTATTTAAGTTTATTTTCTCTCTATTGCCCAGACTGAATATTTTCAATTGTTCTGGTTTTAAATTTGCTGATTCTTACCTTTGTTCCCTCCATTCTGCTATTGCAGTGATCCATTTAGTTCTCTTCTTTTTAATTAAAACTCTCTAATGGAAAGTAAAAAGATCTTAAAAGTAAAAATAAAAATGTTAAATAAAGAAAATAATGTTAAATAACAATAAATATCTTATACTTATACATTAAATATAAGTATATTTAACATATAATAAATATAAATGGCTAAGTTTAACAAAGTAATTTAAAAAGACAGAGACTTTCAAATTGAATTAAAATAAATGCAAAAAGGAAATAAGACCAAACAATGCATTGTTTGAAAAAAACATACTTCAGATAAAAGGGCAAAGGATCAAAGAAAATAAAGGACAGGAAGAAAATATGCCACACAAGTAAGAATCAAAAGAAAATTTAATATATGTAAGATATTTTTAAATCATAGAGAATAAAAAGAGATGCTTCATTTGTATTATATATATATATATATATATATATGCATATCCTGAAACAATCACAATAACAGCAAAATAAATGAAGCAAAAGGTGATGTGAAAAAAAGAGAAGTATAACCATTAAAGATTTAAAATCACTGCTTCAGAAACTGATATACTAAATCCAATAAAATAAACTAGAATATAAAATACAATAAAATAATTAAGATGTTATATATTCTAACTTATATAAATATTTGCACCCAGAGATAGAATATATAAATATTTTCTAGAATAAATAGATCAGTAATAAAAAGAAATCATATATGAGACAAAAAATACATATAAATATATATCTAAGTTTCAATATCAATGTTCCCTAACTTCAATGTAATAAAATTTAAAGTTAATAAAATTGAGTTAGTTAAGGCTAACCAGGTGTTGGTGCAGTAGAAAGGATGTTGGCCTGAGACACTGCAGACCCAGATTTGAAACCCTGAGGTTGTCTGCCTGAGCATAGGCTTATCTGGCTTGAGTGCAGACTTATTGACTTGAGCACAGGCTCATTAGCTTGAGCGCAGGGTTGGTGGCTTGAGCATGGGATTATAGACATGACTCCATGGCACTGGCTTGAGGCAAAGGTTGCTGGCTTGAGCAAAGAGTCACTAGCTTGGCTGGAGCCCAGCCCCCTACCCCCATCATGGCACATATGAGAAAGTAAACACTGACCAATTAAGGTGCCATAACTATGAGTTGATGCTTCTCATCTCTCTCCCTTCCTGTCTATCTCTCTCTTGTGTGCCCAAGTGCATGTGCTAAAAATATAAATAAATAAATAAATAAATAAATAAATAAATAAATAAATAAAATTGAGTTAGTTAGAAATAAAAATCCATGTGTGTATAAACTAAGAAAAAGAAACGAACTAAAAATTTATCATCAGGTAGTGGTAGACCTCAGGTATAATAGGAAACAAGAAGGAAATTTTTACAGTTTAATAATGATAAAAGCAGTAGAAGTCAGCATTTGCTGGGTGTAGCTAACACAGTTTCTAGAGTACACTTTATAGCTATAAATGTATTCTAAAAACAAAGAAGCTTAAAAAATAAATGAGCAAAGTGGCCACATAAAGATGGTAAAAGAAGAACAGAACAAATCCAAAGAAACAAGAAAGATGGCAATCTGAAGATAAATGACAGACACAGAAGATTTCACAGATGAGGTACAGAATATACAATTCTTATCTTACACCTATTGTCCTAGAAAGTTGGAAGTGAGGGAAGTCACTCCAGCTCATTTTATGAGGTTAAACCAAATGAAGAGTTTGAAATAAAAAATAATATCTGAGTCAATGTAACATCTGAATTTATATTTAAAAATATTAAATAAAATATTTTATTTTTCCAAAATTTATATTGAAATTATTCAAGAATAATTCAATATAAGAAAGATTATCAATATAACTCACATTTAAAATAGGCTAAAAGACTATAGGGTCATAATAGAAATAAAGAATGCAGATGATAAAGTTCAACATTCATTTTTGGAAAAATAACCTCTTAGGAAACTAGAAATATAAGACTATGTGGTTTTGTTTTTTCACTTATGAAAAAACTCTTAGAAAACTAAGAATAATCTTATAAAATTTATTCTACCAAAATTCATTGAAAACCATTTTCATGATGAAATCTTATAATCATTTCAGGAACAAGAAAAAACTTAGCAATATAGCAATTGCTATTTCAAATATTTGGAAAAGCAGTAAGATGATAAAAAATAAAAAGCAAAATATTGGATTAGAAAAGAAAAGATAAAATTTTTATTACATGGAAATTCATGAGAGTCAAGAAAGAAAACACATTAGAATTTTTAAGGGAGTTCAATAAGTTTGCCAGAAATAAGAATAAGCTATAAAAATCAACAGTGTGCACCTACAAATTTCTATTAGAGAGTATAATTAGTAAGTAAGAAAATATACAATGATAACTAAAACTATGTAATTACCTATTAGCTAATTTAATAGAGACTACACAGGATCTTTATGAAAAAAAATTAATTGTATTCTAGGACATGAGAGAATGCATGCATATATATTCCACTCAAGTTTGGGAAAAAGTAAACATTAAAATTATATTAATAAAAACACCATGAGTTAAGTTGAAAATTAATGAAATTCTAATAAAACACCTAAGATTTTTTAAAAATATAATGCATTCTATGTATGCATAAAGATTTTTAGATGGCAAAGAATATTTTGAAAGAGATGGTAGGGAGAATCTTTCCAGGCATTAAGACATATTGAGAAGAAATGAGAGTGTGGCTATGGAATAAGAGCAGGCCAGTAGACCAAGGGGGCAGATGAGAGTAGCCTCATCTACTTCCGGTGTCTCTGGGAAGTTGACATATTATAGAGGTGGCTTAACAAATCAGTTGGAGAGATCTACTTCTTTTTTATGGCTGAGTAATATTCCATCATATAGATTTATCACTTCTTTATTTATCTAACAATGAGCACTTAGGGTGCTTTCCTATCTTAGCTACTATAAATAATATTGCAATGAACACAGGGAGCTATATATACCTTTTCAAATAGATACATGAATGGAACTAGAAGGTATTATGTTAAGTGAAGTAAGTTAGACAGAGAAAGACAAATACCATATGATTTCATTCTTATGTGGAATCTAAAAGTAAAAATAAAAAACAGAGGAACAAATAAAACAAAACAGAAACAGACTTATAGGTACAGATACTGATAGATACTGATGGTTTCCAGAGGGGAAAGGGTGGGAGGATTGCTGAAAATAGTAAAGGCGAATAAGAAGTACAAACCTTCAGATATATATTATGTATATATAGATATATATTATGTATATAAAGTCATGGAGATATAATGCACAATACGGGGAAAATAGTCAATATTATGGTAATAACTTTGTATGATGACAGATGGTTACCAGACTTATTATGGTGATCAAATCATAAGGAATATAAATGTTGAATCACTATGTGTACACCTGAAACTAATATATTCTATACTTTTTTAAAAGTTAGTGGGAGAAAGGACTGATTATTTTGTAAATAGTCTCATTCAATGGGAAAATTAAAATTAAACTGCTTCCTCACATCAAGTAAAATAAACTTTTAATAAAATAAAAACTAAATGTGAAAATTAAAGGTTTAAAACTAATGAAGGAAATGTAAACAATAACTTATGACCTTGGGATAGGAGATTTATATTTTTTCTTTAAAAATTGTTTTTCATTGATTGAGAGATTGAGAGAAAGAGAGCAAGAAAGAGGGAGAGGGGGAGGAAGAGAGAGAGAGAAGCATCAACTTGTTATTTCACTTAGTTATTCCATTTAGTTGTGCACTCATTGATTGCTTCTCATACATCCCCTTAGAGGAGATTAAACCCTGGTGTGCTGAAATGAAGCTTTATTCATTGGGCACCCAGACAAGGAGAAGATTTCTTAATCAAGACTAAAGCATAAACCCTAAACAGATTAATTGATGGCTTAGGTATCAAAATGAAAGATTTTCCCTTAAAAAATACATCTTTGAAAAGTTATTAGACAGAGGTCAGGCTTACCCTTGATGCTGTGATGTTATTAATTAAACAACGAGAATTTTGATTAAACAGTTACTATGTATTAAGCACTGTTCCATGTACTTTATATACATTGAATAATTCACTCCTTTTGGGTAGTGTTGTTACCTCCACTTTACAGATGAGGACATTAAGGCTAAGCAATTTGTCTAAAGTCACACAGCTGGGAAAGGGTAGAATTAGGATTTGAACCTTGATAACCTGGACAATTCCAGATTCTGTCCCTTTAATTATGGTTACACAGCTTTTCAGAATTTCTTTACTGATGTCAAAGGAAGTGAGTCAGGGAAGAAAGGGTCAAGGGTGTTCACTACTGCAAGGGTAATGAGGAGAGGCCATTGAATTTGACACTCCTGTGACTTCCAAAAGCACTGTTTCAAGGAAGGGGTGAAGAAGACCACTTTGGGCTATTGACCAGCTAGCAAGACAACTCAACCCTTTTAACCACAGCTAGCTCTGGAAAGTTTGAAAAGAACTCATCTTTCTTAATATTAGCTACTTTTGTGTTTCATGGTTTGCATCTTAAGAATATAATATATATATTAAATTCTTTAGATAATGCTGCCGATTATGAAAAAAACATGACAATGATAAAACTCACGATGCTTACTCTCCAGAACAGACTTTCCACAAATTTAGGGTGTCTGGCAAGTTATAGCCTAAGCTTTCTAAACAAATTGGTTTTCAAACCAGCATCTCCAGCTAATATTTTCCACAACACGCAATCCTATTCTTGTTTGCAGTAAAGCATTGGAATGAAACCATACTGTTCTCCAGCTCACATTATAACCTGCTATAAACTGAATTAATATTAATAAATCTTTTTTACTGCACTAATCTCAATGTTGTAAAGTGGTGATTACCACCTGACATGAGGCAGGCCAAGGACTAAAGGAATCTTCAGACAGCCTAAGATCCTATTTCCATATAAGTGTTCAAGGAGGAAAGTAAAAGAAAAAGTGTGCATGCTGAATTTGGGCATAAACAGGAATACTTTGAGGAAGTTTTCCATAAAGACTCCAGAAACTTTGGGGTAAAAATGTCCTGTACATTTGTTTTGGTAGAGTGTCTGGGAACATGAGCAGGAGTATCGGGTATGGGTTATGTCATGTGGAATATACCACAAGGCAAAGCTTTTTGAAATTCTCCAGATGGGACACATAGCTTGAAAGGCTTAGAAATGTCTTTGTGATGTCCATGTTTTCTGTGATTAAAATTTCCTCAGGCCATCTGGGGAGCAAGATGGCGACGGAGTAGGCGGATGTACCGACTTCCAACTCCCAGAACCAAAGTGGATTACAACTCAATTTTAAGAACCATCACCTGGATAAACCAACTTTCAACAAAACTAAGTGGACTCTTCAACCAAGGAACACAGAAGAAGCCACATTGAGACTGGTAGGAATAGCGAAAACGCGAAGAGGGCTGCCCAGCTCCCCGGAGCAAACGGCAGCCCGGAGAGACCTGTGTGGCGGGAGGAGAGTTTGGCGGAGAGGGAGGGACCTGGGTCCCAGGAACCAAGCCCCAGCCTGCAGTCTCAGAGCCTAGAAAGGCGTTTGGACAGTTTTGAGTTGTGAAACAAGTGAGGGAGCTCCCAGGCCTACAGTGTGGAGTATTAGGTCCCTTCCTACTCTGCTGAGGGCTGCTTAAGGTTTTGGGGCGGCAGGACGCTGAAAGGCGGTTCTGTCGGCGTGGGCTGAGGCCAAGCCGGTGGGAGATCGGTCTAGCCCAGAGGGTCAGAGGGGACGCGCGAGAGCGGTCCGGAAGCTGCGGGCCCGCCTTTAATCCCACTTACGGGGAAAAAGCGGGAGGCCAGGAACGGGCAGGCCCTGCGCAAGCCGGCCCTGATCGCGGGGACCGGGCTAGGACCAGGGACGGGCAGGGGCTGTGGCTGAGCTGACGCTGCCAGTCCCCCACTTCCCCACCCCAACCCCCTCCCCCCCCCGGGCCGGAGAAACCGCGGTTGGCCAGTATACGGTGCGCGAACGGGCTCCGAGCGAGGGAACGGGGTGGACCCCGAGACAAGTGGAGGCTCGCAGCTGAGCCCACGCTGCTATCCGCGCCCGGCCGAAGAAAGCCCGGATAGTATTCATACGTGCACGAGCGGGCTCCGAACGCGGGGGCGGGGTAGAGTCCGGGACGAGCGGAAGTACGCAGCTCGGCGGAAGCCAGCAAACACGCCCGCCCCAATAAACCTTGGTTTCCGACCCTGCGCAGTAGGGCCTTGGCCTCGAGGGCGGGGCTAAAGTTCCGGACGGGCAAAAGCTTACAGCTGAGAGCACGTCAAAAGCCCCGCCTAACCCGCGGAACTGTAGCGAGCAGGCTCCGACTGCTGGTTCTGGGCGGAAGTCCGGAAATAGGCTGGGTCCACAGCTGAGCAAAGGTGCTCACCTCTACCCTTGGTGCTAATCTTGTGGCTTCAGTCACAGCCCCTCCCACGGAGGAGAGGCAGAAATCATAGCAAAAGCCACAGTGGGCCGGCGCTGGCAACGCTCATACCCAACCACCCTAGGCACCGGCAGAGGAGGTGGGGGGCCTGCAGATAGACCACACCTAGGGAACACAAAGGCAACACCTACTGGAATCCAGTGGCCACAACCCGCTTATACACAGAAAAAATGGGCAGGCAGAGGAATGCAAACCAAATGAATCAAGAGAAATCCCCAGAGAAGGACCTGAATGAACCAGATATAACCAAATTACCAGAAGCAGAATTTAGAATAATGATAGTTAGGATGTTCAAAGAAATTAGAGCAACAATGGATAGTCATTATGAACACCTAAATAAAGAGATAACAAGTATAAAAAATGAAATTGAAATAATAAAAAAGAATCAGACAGAAATGACAAATACAGTATCAGAACTGAAGACCACAATGGAAGGAATTAAAAGCAGGATGGATGACGCTGAGGATCGAATAAGCGAGTTAGAGGACACAATAAACAAAGGCACAGAAGCAGAGAAGAAAAAGGAAAAGAGACTTAAAAAATGTGAGGAAACTCTAAGGGAGCTTTGTGACAACATGAAGAGAAACAACATTCGCATCATTGGGGTGCCTGAAGAAGAGGAGAGAGGACAGGAAATGGAAACTTTGTTCAATCAAATCATAGCAGAAAACTTCCCTAAATTAAGGCTGGGAAACACTCCACACATTCAAGAAGCACACAGAACTCCATTAAGGAGAAACCCAAAAAAATCTACACCAAGACACATCATAGTTAAAATACCAAAGCTAATGGATAAAGAAAAAATTTTAAAAGCTGCTAGAGAAAAAAAGACTATCACCTACAAAGGAGCCCCCATAAGGATGACATCGGACTTCTCAACAGAAACACTTGAGGCCAGAAGGGAATGGCAAGAAATAATCAAAGTAATGCAGAACAAGAACCTACAACCAAGACTACTTTATCCAGCAAGGCTAACGTTTAAAATTGAAGGAGAAATAAAGAGCTTCCCAGAAAAAGAAAGCCTGAAGGAATTCATAAAAACCAAACCAATTCTGCAAGAGATACTAAGGGGCCTCTTGTGAACAGTTTAAAGGGAGGAATGAATAGAGCAAAAGAAGAATACAGCTTTAAAGAATAAAATGGCAATAAACAACTACATATCAATAATAACCTTAAATGTAAATGGATTAAATGATCCAATCAAAAGACATAGGGTAGCTGCATGGATAAAGAAACAGGACCCATACATATGCTGTCTACAAGAGACACACCTTAAAACAAAAGATGCTCATAGACTGAAGGTAAAAGGATGGAAAAAAATATTTCATGCAAATGGAAATGAAAAAAAAGCAGGGGTAGCAATACTTATATCAGACAAAATAGACTTTAAAACAAAGGCTGTAGTAAGAGATAAAGGAGGACACTACATAATGATAAAGGGAACAATTCAACAGGAAGATATAACTATTGTAAATATCTATGCACCAAATATAGGAGCCCCGACATACATAAAGCAGACTTTGATGGATATAAAGGGCGAGATAAACAGCAATACTATCATAGTAGGGGATTTCAATACTCCTCTAACAACACTGGATAGATCCTCAAGAAAGAAAATTAATAAAGAAACAGCAGACTTAAAGGATACACTAGATCAACTAGATTTAATAGATATCTTCAGAACTTTTCACCCTAAAGCAGTAGAATATACATTCTTCTCAAGCGCTCATGGTACGTTTTCTAGGATAGACCACATGTTAGGACACAAAACTGGTCTCAATAAATTTAAGAAGATTGAAATCATATCAAGCATTTTCTCTGATCACAATGCCATGAAACTAGAAATTAACCACAAAAGAAAAAATGAAAAATACTCAAACACTTGGAAACTAAATAGCATGTTATTAAATAATGAATGGATCAACAATGAGATCAAAGAAGAAATAAAAAAGTTTCTAGAAACAAATGATAATGAGCATACATCAACTCAAAATTTATGGGACACAGCAAAAGCAGTTCTGAGAGGGAAGTTCATTGCACTACAGGCATATCATAAGAAGCTAGAAAAAGCTCAAATAAGCAACCTGACCCTGCATCTAAAAGAACTAGAAAAACAACAACAAATAAAACCCAAGACAAGTAGAAGGAAGGAAATAATAAAGGTCAGAGCAGAAATAAATGACATAGAGGCTAAGGAAACAATACAGAGGATCAATGAAACAAGAAGCTGGTTCTTTGAAAAGGTAAACAAGATTGATGAAGCTTTAACTAGACTCACCAAGAAAAAAAGAGAGAGGACTCAAATAAATAAAATTAGAAAGGACAGTGGAGAAATAACAACTGACACAACAGAAATACAAAGCATTGTAAGAAAATACTATGAAGAACTATATGCCAAAAAATTAGACAATCTTGGTGAAATGGACAAATTTCTTGAATCATATAACCTTCCAAAAATCAATCTGGAAGAATCAGAACACCTAAACAGACCAATTACAGCAAATGAGATCGAAACAGTTATCAAAAAACTCCCAAAAAAGAAAAGTCCTGGGCCTGATGGCTTCACAAGTGAATTCTATCAAAAATTCAAAGAAGAACTAACTCCTATTCTCCTCAAGCTATTTCAAAAAATTCAAGAGGAAGGAAGACTACCAAACTCCTTTTATGAGGCGAGCATAATTCTGATCCCAAAACCGGGCAAAGACAACACAAAGAAAGAAAATTATAGGCCTATATCCCTGATGAATTTAGACGCTAAAATTCTCAACAAAATATTAGCCAACCGGATCCAGCAATATATGAAAAAAATCATACACCACGATCAAGTGGGATTTATTCTGGAGAGGCAAGGCTGGTTCAATATTCGCAAATCAATCAATGTGATTCACCACATAAACAAAAGGAAGGACAAAAATCACATGATAATTTCAATAGATGCAGAAAAGGCATTTGATAAAATCCAGCACCCATTCATGCTCAAAACTCTCAGTAAAGTGGGAATACAGGGATCATTCTTTAACATGATAAAGGCAATCTACGATAAACCGACAGCAAACATCATACTAAATGGACAAAGATTAAAAGCAATCCCTTTAAGATCAGGAACCAGGCAGGGTTGCCCACTTTCACCACTCTTATTCAACATAGTTCTGGAAGTCCTAGCTACAGCAATCAGACAAGAAGAAGAAATAAAAGGCATCCAAATTGGAAAAGAAGAAGTAAAACTGTCATTATTTGCAGATGATATGATATTGTATATTGAAAACCCTAAAGTCTCAGTCAAAAAACTACTGGACCTTATAAATGATTTCAGCAAGGTGGCAGGATATAAAATTAATACTCAGAAATCAGAGGCATTTCTATACACCAACAATGAAATATCAGCAAAAGAAATTAAGGAAACAATCCCCTTCACTATTGCAGCCAAAAAAATAAAGTACCTAGGAGTAAATTTAACCAAGGAGGTTAAGGACTTGTACTCGGAAAATTATAGAACATTGATAAAAGAAATCAAAGAAGATACAAACAAGTGGAAGCACATACCGTGCTCATGGCTAGGAAGAATAAACATCATTAAAATGTCTATATTACCCAAAGCAATTTATAAATTCAATGCAATACCAATTAAAATACCAATGACATACTTCAAAGATATAGAACACATATTCCAAAAATTTATATGGAACCAAAAAAGAACACGAATAGCCTCAGCAATCTTAAAAAGAAAAAATAAAGCAGGAGGTATCACTCTTCCTGATATCAAGGTTTACTACAAGGCCATTATACTCAAGACAGCCTGGTACTGGCATAAGAACAGGCACATAGATCAATGGAACAGAACAGAGAACACAGAAATAAACCCACAGCTTTATGGACAACTGATATTTGACAAAGGAGGAAAGAACATACAATGGAGTAAAGACAGCCTCTTTAACAAATGGTGTTGGGAAAATTGGACATCTACCTGCAAAAAAATGAAACTAGACCATCAACTTACACCATTCACAAAAACAAACTCAAAATGGATAAAAGACTTAAATGTAAGCCGTGAAACCATAAGCATCTTAGAAGAAAACATAGGCAGCAAGCTCTCCGACATCTGTAGCAGCGGTATATTTGCCGATTTATCTTCATGGGCAACTGAAATAAAAGGCAAGATAAACAAATGGGACTATATCAAACTAAAAAGTTTTTGCACAGCTAAAGACAATAGGAACAGAATAAAAAGACAAACCACACAATGGGAGAACATATTCGACAGCACATCTGATAAGGGGTTAATAACTAAAATTTATAAAGAACTTATAAAACGCAACACCAGGAAGACAAACAACCCAATCAAAAAATGGGCAAAAGAAATGAATAGAAATTTCTCCAAAGAGGACATACAGATGGCCAATAGGCATATGAAAAAATGCTCAACATCACTAATCATTAGAGAAATGCAAATTAAAACCACAATGAGATATCACCTCACACCAATCAGAATGGCACTTATCAGCAAAACAACACAGAATAAGTGCTGGCGAGGATGTGGAGAAAAGGGAACCCTTCTGCACTGCTGGTGGGAATGCAGACTGGTGCAGCCACTGTGGAAAACAGTTTGGAGATTCCTCAGAAAACTAAAAATCGAACTGCCTTTTGACCCAGCTATCCCACTTTTAGGAATATACCCTAAGAACACCATAGCACTGTTCGAAAAGAAGAAATGCGCCCCCATGTTCGTGGCAGCATTGTTCACAATAGCGAAGATCTGGAACCAGCCCAAGTGTCCGTCAGAAGACGAGTGGATTAAAAACTATGGTACATATATACTATGGAATACTACTCAGCCATAAGAAACGATGACATCGGAGCATTTATAACAAAATGGATGTACCTTGATAACATTATACGGAGTGAAATAAGTAAATCAGAAAAAAAGAAAAACTGAGAACAGCACGATTATATACATAGGTGGGACATGAAAGTGAGGGTATGAGACATGGACAAGAGAGTGGTGGTTATGGGATGGGGGGAGGGAGGGAAGAGTGGGATAGGGAGGAGGGGAGGGACGCAGGGAAAACCAGATTGAAGGTGACAGAGGACAATTTGACTTTTGGTGATGGGTATGCAACACAATTGAATGATAAGATAACCTGGAGATGTTTTCATTGTACATATGTACCCTGATTTGTTGATGTCACCCCATTAGAATTAATAATAATAAAATATATATTAAAAAAAAAAAAAAAAAAATTTCCTCAGGCCTTAGTAGTGGGTTGGCTTTAGTTATCCATGTCCAAAGCTACTGAGGAAGCCTACAGGCTTCACTATGCTATGTTAGCAGGTTGGGCCTGCACAACAGGAAACTCAGAACATGCTGGAAACCAAGAATGCAATAGCACATACAACTGAAAAGAGAAACAGGAGAGAAGCCGTAGATGTTTTTGGTGTGATTTTGATTAGGAAACAAAGAAGTAGAATGATTTATATTGTTGAGAACCCTTATTCTTATTTCAAGACCCACATTATCAAGAAGTAGAAAAGAAACCAGAAGGGGACTGATTCATTCAATAAATATTGATTGAATTTCTATTATGCCAGAAAGCACCATAAAAGGCCCTGGGAATATGATGGTGAGCAAAAACAGACCTTCAAATGTAGTGGGTTACATGGCCAAATAATGAGGCGAAGGAGAGTATAATTATGAGCTAAGATCAGTGATATTAAGTAAAAGAACTCTATGAAAGTAGCAAAAGTAGTCAACCAGGTGTTGAAAGTGATGGAGAGCCTAAGAAATTTGAAGGAGTTCACTACTATGAAAAGGTGTTAGAGAGAAGCAGGACCTGAGTTCTCTGCCAGAGACCCAAAAAGGGCCATTCTTCCTGGAAGCAGCAGGGGAAAAGATGGGGTGGGTGAAGTTGGGGAGCAGGGCGAACAATTGCCCCCTCTTGCCATGAGCACATTCTCCTAAAGGGATGTCTTGTCAACAATGTGTTTTATTTCATTAAAATTTTTTTAGACTTTATTCAATTTATAGAGAAGAGAGAGAGAGAGAGAGAAGAGGGGGAAGAGTGGGAAGCATCAACTCCCATATGTGCCTTGACCAGCCAAGCCCAAGGTTTCAAACTGGCAACCTTAGCGTTCCAGTTTGAAGTTTTATCCAGTGTGCTACCACAGGTCAGGCCAACAATGTGCTTAAAATATTCCATTGTCAGGAGCATTAAGATGGTGGGGGGACATTAGAGAGAACAAAGTGAGAGCAAGCCTCCACAACAGAGGTGAGTCAGTGGTGTCTTATAGATGTGCCCATCTCCCAAGTCCCACAGTGGGCAGGCCACAGCCAGGCTTGCTCCTCCATCCAATAGGTCCTAGCTCAGCCTCTCTTTGATGGAATTCCAGTCAGTAGCTTCACCAAGTTGCCTTCCCTGCTGCAACCTACAGAGACATCTACCTAACAACAGCTTTATTGATATGTGTCTCATACATTTGAAAAAAAAAGGACCCAAACTGGTCTTGTGTTTCACCACTAAACCTGTTTCTCCTCTGGTTTCCATCCCAGTCAGTGTCACCACTGTTGTTGATTCATTTGCCCAAGTAGAAAACGTGGTCAGGCAGCCTCCTTATAGTCAACCCATTGATGAGTAATTTTCAAATCCACCACTTGACTCTCTCCCTCCTGTTTCTGCTGTGATGAGACCACCATACCTCTTGTCTGGGACTCCAATCACCTTCCACTCCAACCTTGTCTTCCACTGTAGTTCTTGCCACCACCAGCCCGGCCCCAGTTCAGTCTCCACTAGAGATGTGGAGAGAATCTTGAGTGTGTGAAGCTCCAGAGAGAGGGGATAACTGTTTCCATCCTTGGGACATCTCAAAGACGCCCTCCTCATGACCTTGGGTGGATGCTGAGAAGTCCTTGAGCCTTTGTTGACAAATGGCAGGAGGCTATGGCAGGAAGCTGTTACTTCCAAGCAATGGCTATCACTGTGTAAGCTTTAGTGAAGATGAGAACCTGGAAGAAAAGACCCCAGGGAGTTGAAGAAACTGATAGCTTGTGGGTTCAGAAGCCTGGTTTTTCTATTATTCCAGAAAACTTAAAATACATTATTAATAAGCACAACAACACCATGAGTGTGCTATGCTGACACGGTCAGCGCCCACCATATTCCCTGGGATCCTTTACCATTTCCTGCCTCTATCACTTTCGTGCACACAGTTCTGCCTCTGTGTTCCTGCCCAGCAGATTGCACCTGAGCTCATTGTCAGCAGCGGCCCTCAGCCCACTGGGGTCTGTGTGCCTGACCACACCAACATGCCACCTCTCTCTGTGCTTGGTGTCACATTGTCTCCAGAGTTCCCACAGAAAATTCAACCAAAACGACCCTTGGTGTTAACTTGGCCTGATATTCTTGCTTAGCTTCCTTCCCCTCCCACTCCAATGTTCTTGTGTCTTTTCCTGGGATCGCCTCCAATAAATCACTTTCCCATGAATCCTGGTCTCAGGCTCGGCTTCTGGAGAAACCAGCAGTCTGCACCAGGTGCAAGCAGAGCACTCTTCATGTATTATGTCTGCCAACCTTTAAAACAACAGCATAAGCCCAGTACCATTCATTTCCCCATCTTACTGATAGTGAAACGGGACCAGAGACATGGTGCTGAGGAGAGCCAGGGTTCCACTCCAATCTGACCCAACTCTTGGCCATTATGCTCCATCATGTCTGTGTACCCACCACAAAGCAGAATCTGAGACAAGATGGCTCATTCCAGAGAGTGGTCCTTGGAGGTGGGCAGGAGGAGTGGGGAGACTGCAACAGGGCTGGAGAGAAAGGTGATGCGGGGCTGTCAGGCTCTCTTCCCCAGTGGGGCGTGGTCTCCTCCAGCCAGAACTTAGGTGGAGCCTTGTGCAATCGTCTTGGAATTCTCTGCCTGAAGGACAGAAGGGAGGAGGAGTATTCTTCCACCAGCTCTGGCCCACCTTCGAAGATCTCCAAAGGTGTTCACTCTTTCCCACTCTCAGAGCTACCAGGGTGCTTACAGGAGCTCCCCCACCAGTCCGACCTTGTCGAAGGAACCCCAGGGCAGAATGTGAGTGAAGCACTCTTGGGGACCCCTGGGCTGAGTGGCCACCACAGCAATGACTGAGGTACAGGGAGGTGACGAGGGCATGAGGCAGGGTTCAGAGAGCATCCAGAGCACACCTCCCCCTACTGCTTAATGCAACCAACGCCTCCTAACAAGAACCCACATTTGTTGAGCATACTATGTGCCCGGCCCTGGGTTCAACACTTTCCCAGCACCAACTTGTCAATAACTCGCCACACCCTGACTGGCAAGGATTGGTATTATTCCCATTTCATGTTTGTGGGATTAAGGCCCGGAACAGCGACATGCCCCGCTCATGATGTGCAGCGTTGATTTGTCAGGGACTCAGCTCATCGACTCCCAGCTCCTGTCCTCACCCACCACCCACTGCTCTTCACGGGGCAGCAGGTCTCCCCAGCCATGGCAGCCTTCCACGGCTGGGCAGGCCCCAGCTCCAGGACTGGTTCTTACATGGGGAACCCAGCCAGAAATCCAGCCAGGGACCGGATGGCGTCTTATAATTTCCCTGTATCCCCCAAGCTGCCTAGCGCTAAATAAATACTTGCTGACTGATTGACTCATTCCGGCCTTGCTTCCAAGTTTCCCCGGGCCCCTTCTTCAGGCAGCCCAGCCTTTCAAACTCCCCCATTTCCACCAGCTCCTGAAGCCTGGGTTTGGAAGTACAGGGAGTGTTGCATTTTCAGAGAGATGAGCTGGTGACAGAAGAGGCTTGGCAGTAAGGGTGGGTGGGCAGTGGAGCTGTGGGAGAAAAATAATGGAACAATGGAAAAGGTCTTGACACTCCTTGTCCCAGAGGCCCCAGAACAACTTGAAATCAAGACAAACGTGCATTGACCACTCTGAGGAGATACTCCTGGGAGAACACATATCTGAGTAGTTAAGGATATAGGCCCCAGGTCAGGCTACCTGGGTTCAAATCCTGACTCCAACTATCGTCCTCCCTCACTGAGGCTCAGAGCCTATAAACTGTGGTAATACTAATAACCACCTTGTAAGGTTGTTGCTTGAGCTAAAATGAATTAGTACGGTGCCTGGCTAGTGATAATTGCTCCATAAGTATTAACTGTCATGTAGCCAGGCTTTGTAACCCTGTGAGCTCAATTTTTCACTCTTCTTCCATTGGTGAGTAAACAAGGCTCTGAGATGACAAATGCCAGGCATGGGTATTAGAGGTTAAATTCAAATACAGGCAGAGGTGGATTTAATGGCAGGTGCAGTGCGTGCGCGCCCTCCGCCCCGACTTCTAAAGAGCCCTGCAAAACGACAACTCTACTCTTTTTCCTAATGTAAGGGTCCCAATGTTTCCCTCTGCACCCGGAGCCTCAACTGATCTCAATTCACCCCTGAATACAGGTAAGATTGACTCTGAATACCATGGACTTCTGCTGCGTCAGCACTTGCACATTTCAATCATTTATCTGTTGGTTATTAGTCCAAAATTTATGAGCAGTATTCATCACTTATTGTTTATTAAAATAACCACCAGGAGAAAGTTTCTTGAGGGGAAAAGGAATTAAACAGCAGGCATGCGAGAAGCCCACTTCTCATAATTGGAAAGACACAGGTCTGGTGGTCCCAATTGACCTCCATTGAAATCAGCTTAAATACCAGGTTGTTTATATCCCATTCAGATGCTCCAGGACAGTCATTTTATAAACCTGCAGGACTTGGTACTGGTTTTAAAAATCTCATTCCTACTAGTAAAACTATTATCGACACATAATATGTAAATTCTTGTTTGAAACTTAGCTAAGAGGTATGTCATGTGTAGGTCAAAAGTATCCTGGTTAAACCAGCAACCCCATTCTCTAGAAAGCCATTGACCAGAAAAATGACATATTGACAAGAGGAGGAGGCTATCACAATGGTGCCTCAAGACTCACAGTCATGAGCAGTCTGCAAATACTTGAACCTGTACATTGTTACTCCGCCTTACCTGCTTCTATTCCTCCTTGCTCACATTCATAAAACACTCACTATTTTTTAAGTTACCCACTTTATCTTTAAAATAATCCTATACAGCAGGAAGTTATTCCTGTTTTCCAGATCTGGAAATCAAAGCACAGAGACTAGTAACTTCCTTGTGACCACCCAGTCAGCGAGTTGTGCAGTCACCCCAAGAAATCTGACTCTATTTTCTGGGCTCTCAACCACTCCCCTCCACTTTGTTACTCTAGATGGGTAACAGAGTGTGCCTCCCTATTATCCCTACCATTAAAATAGGGACATGCACAGGAAGAGTATCCTAAGCTGGGGTTCATAAAGCTTCAGCAAGGAAGGACAGATATTTAAGGGATTCAATTCTGTTTTTATTACATGCTTGAACTTCCATTTATGCAAACCTATGGGACCTCTATAAAAATCCAGCAAAATGGGAATTGTTCATGTTGACAGACGTGGAAGCTGAACCTTAACAAGGTCAAACAGTTAAGCCAAAACCACTCAGTCAGACGTATAGTGCAGCCAGGATGAGGTTCCTTCATCTCCAATCTTAGTGCCACTGCCATTCTAATAGAACTGTTTTAAGGCTCTAAAGGAAGATATACTTATTTATTCCAACTGTTCAAAAATGTAGGTTTTATTAATATTCAGATATGATGATACCAACAGATCAGGAGACAACTATAATTGAAAGGATAGTTTATTAGCTGAAGTTCCCGAGAAGGACACATACCGCACTATCCAGGGACACATGGGAAAGCACCAGGGTCAGCTGGGTTACAGGGAGTGGGAGGGCATGTGGGCAAGAAACCTTATGGATGTTCTTGTGGGAAGGAAGAGGCAAAGCAGGGTAAACAGGTAAACAGGCTTCAGATTGGCCAGTTTGAATATTGGTATGCTCCGGGGCATTAGAGGCATGCTTCCTGGTGAGTTATTTGCTATATCTGGGAATTAGCTAACCCTGGAAAGGCAGTCCTTTCCAGAGTCAACAAGGCGCCAAGATGTCAAAGCATCAGAATAAAAAGACATACTGAATACACCACCCTGGAAGAGAATAGACTCAGGGGTGTCCTCATAAAAAAAAAACAACTAAGCAGACAGGATGGGTGCGTGAGTGGATGGATGGATGGATGAATGGACACATGGAAGGATGGTCAGATGGACCTACAGATGTATAAGGTTTATTTTCCCTAAAGTCCATAGAACTAGTCTAACATGTATGGTTGTTTCAGTGGAAACATCTCTATTTCAAGATCAGGGATAAATAAAGCATAGTCACAAAGGAGCATTCATGGGACCCTTGGAGAGAGATTTCTTCAATTGCTTCAAAATGAAGACACTGCTAAATGATGTGGAGGGAGAGTTGTAGGTGTGCAGCCGGCCATCTGGAATTTCACATTAGTTGTTATTCCCCATAACTCTGCAGCCAACACATCAGAGCAGGGCTGGTTACAAACATAAAGTCAGCACCCTTCCAAAATCAATAAGAAGCTTTGACTGGGCTATCCGCATTGACCGAGGGAGAAGAATAAGGATGCAAAGCTAGAAAACCAAAGCTAGGGAATAAAAACCTCTGAATGGGTGCTTTCATTGGATTGTTGGCAAGAAGCACATTCAAGGAAACCAGGTTGGTTCTCAATTCCCTTTTTTAATAAATTAAAAATAGCTTCTTCTGATACTTAGACATGTGGGCCCCAAATGGCCCGGATAATTCATTAGCTCAGATGGAGAAAGCATATTTCTCCATCAGTGGGTTGAACTCATCTCAGTATGACCTCCATGCTCATAACTACACTGGACAGGGTGTTGTTGTATTGAAGCCCAGTTCAGCTAACTTCAGGGTGTGACTCTCCCTGGACCTCTGTGACTGGCGCTTTTTCTTGTGAGGCATTTCTATAGAAACTCATCTCCAAGACTAGCTATTAATTGGAGAAGGTTTATTTATCCTATAGGTTTGATAATCAATCATCAGATTTCAGCACTTGCTTTGTGGGATTCCATTTCATCACTTGCTACAGTATATATTATTATTCATTATATAAGTTTGTTAACGGTGTATTTATTTGAGTGACTCTCCCTCTAAATAAAGGGGCCTTACAAAGTTTTTTTTTTGAAATAAAAGGTTTATTTTTACATCAGCTATTTGCTTTCCTATGCTAAATCTTCGTTGAAGTTTCTGAGCCGCATGCAAAGCAAATTCCTGCATTTCGGGCGGAATGGGCTGCAGGGAGGGGAGGGTGACAGAGCAGCTGCAGGAGTCCAGCAGCCAGCGGCCAGGCCAGGGCTTTCGGCCTGCCAGTCACCTTCACTCTGAGAAGGGAACAAGACGGCTGGGAGAGATTAGGAATGGTAATGTAAAAGTTTCTACCTACTGTATAAAATTCTTTCAAATTAATGCAAGCATTAAATTGTCAATGATTTTTCACATAAAACAGATATGAAACTGGTCATGCCTGCTGGTGTCCGTATAGAGTTTTGTCAACATTTTTGGCATACGTGGTCTGATCCTGGGGGTCAAAAAATGTTTTTAACCAAATTTCGTTGTTTCAGTTGCTTTTTTTAACCTTTGTATGTTGTAACTCAAACATAGATTCTTTTCCCAAAAAATGAATTTTGGCAGGGCATTAGTCTGTAATGTGGTCTAATGCCTGTGGGTATTTTTTAAAACATGTAAATAGCCAAGATATTTAGAATTTTGAGTATGAAAAGCTGTGCATGCACCCTTAACGACTTCTTTTCCAGCCGCGTTTAGTATGCCTATTTATTGCACGTGTGTATTATGTGGCATGCTGATTAAACTGGAGATTAGTTGGGAAAATAAACACCTACCTCTTCATGGGGTTGGGAGCGAATGTCTTGCTCTCATGAGTTGATCTGTCTCCTCATTCTTACAGGGGCAAACCCTGGTCCTGAGGGCTCACTCCTGGAGTGCCCAGACTATAGGCTGTTTCCACGTCTTCCTGGGGCTGGCAGATGATGAACATGATAGTCACATGCAGGCCTGCTGACCAGCTCCACAACAGTCAGACCAAAAGAGAGAGGGTGAGCCTCCAGCCATCCTATTTCTAGATTCTGTATCTTGCCTCACTGCCCTAACCTGCACCAGTGCCCTGTGGACACTCATTCTGGGCTCTTCCTGACACCGAGGGACCAACAGACAGGATCCAAAGCAAACACCCTGAGCATAAAGAAAACACATTATAAGCCTAATCCTCTGTCCCCACGTAATTGAAAACTAACAGTTATTACCTCATTTGAAAGTAATTTTTAACAATTAACTTAGGAAAGTATTTTATAATTTTTTGCTAGCCTTACACACACTGAATTTTTTTTCATGCAATCAATTAAATCTGGCAGCATAGCATCAGGCACTCATTAGGCTGTGCTGCTTGAAATTCATGTTCAATTTCTTCCTTATGCTGATCGGCAGGAGCTTTCAAACTTGCACTGGGATGCTGGCAACATCCCCCAAACATCTCAGACACATTGTCTCTCTGAACCTGAACTTTTTTAATGGTGGTTAAACATGTTGTCTGCTTTAGTTTCCTGTCTATCTTCATCATGAGCCAGCACCTGTTTCCAATAAATTATATGCATAACTGTATCAGCAACACCTTGGCAACAGCTGCCACACTTAAAAGCGAGTGCCCTTGAGGACAATACACCTGTGAACACATAGAGTGTTTATTTAGCTGAAAGCCAAAACTCTAAGTTACATAAAGTAATTATCTAAAGCCTAATGTATGCCCATTATTAGCACAAAATAACCCTGTTCTTAAAAACCAATAAAAATCTATTTAAAGGATTTTTCCAAATCCCACTGAAATTTGTACTCAACTAGAGACCTAGTCTTAACCTGGGACTTAAAATTCTAATGGTGAGCAAGGGAGAATTTTATATGTGAGTTATAATATAATATTCTTAGCTCATGCTGGAATTTAGGGCATGAGCATACATGGGTGGTACAGCCAAAACTTTAGACAAGCTTATTTAAAATAACCTTTGTTACAAGCCACTTAAAAAATAAACAACATTTGACTATAGTCTACAGGGTTAAAAAAGGAATGGATTGTTTCAGTTTGTATTTAAAATGTAGAAATGGTTCATCCCAGAATACCTTTCTTTATTTGTAAAGCCCACTTTTATCTTATGGTTTATTACCTAATAGCTTTACCCTGAGGTAAAGGGGTTAGCAATATACTAATGAAAATGGAACAAGCATAAGGTAACATCCATCCTGCCACATAAAATATAGCAATAATGAAAATTTCAGTCAAGTGCAATATCTACTGCATGCAGTTCAGTTTCTAGAGCATTTGACCTGTGGCCCTTTCAAGAAATGGGATTAGGTTTTACATTTTGTTGAACAATTAATAAGAATAGGGCATAGCTGTTGTCTCTTCATCTTGAGGTGTCATGAAATCTGAGTGATATTTTGCTTAGAATTTGTAATATGTTAATCCCTGTCTGGTACTTCCTATTGATGTTTAAATGATGAACTAATAGTCACTTAGGTACAAATGTTTTAGCACCTGTTTGTCTGGATGCTAATGCTGAGGAAGTAACTGATAATGAGTATTAGAGCTTCCTGCTTGGTCCAGTCACTGTTGGTTCACGGACAGTACACAGCAGTGAGCAGACACCGAAAGCCTGAGAATTGGACTTTTTGGGAAAAGTTTAGAAACAACAGGTCCATTTCTTACAACAAAATTCATGACACAGCAGGTTGGTCATGCATTCCTTAAACTAGCAGTGGGCGTGGTGATGTGTGAGACTGCTGCAGATGGAGGAGAGCCCTAAGAAGGCCAGGCAGCACCCCTGCAATTTGCCGGTGCTTTCATTTATTCAACAACTGTCTTCTGAGCACCTATTCCAGACTAAAAGCTGGGTGCCACGGTGAATTGGACAGAGGGTTGTTCTTGCTGGATTGCCAAAGTATACTTAGAACCATGTGTGTTCTAAGTATCTGTGATGAGAGACCATGGTTCTAACTGTGATTCTGTCACCAGGCGGAGAGTTGGTCTGGAGCACCCCATTCACCCAGTCAGCCAATTTCCGCCATTGTCACACAGGGAGAACAATTCTGCGGCATCTGCTTCAGAGAATGCATATGAAACCCCAATAAACAACTGATGCAAATGTATTTTGAAATTTTCAAGCTTTGAGCCCTTTGGGGGTCCCTTTGAGCATTGAGTTTTACCAGCACAGCACTTATCTCTTTAGATGGCTTAGCTTTCTGTAAGTTTGAAGACTCAACAGAAAGTCACAAAATGCAGCCATGGCAATGGTTTTATTGTCAGAAGTCCATCAAGCATTCCAGTCAGACTAAGTCCCCACTGCATTCACTTAATGTGTAAGGAGATCTTTCAGCCAAACTTCACTGGGTAAAGATATATAAATATATGAAAAGAAATTAGGAAAAATGTGTTTTCCTTTTCTAACCAATATAGCTTTTTGGTAATTTGAGGTTCTCTTTATGCTGAGGTTGTAGGTTTGATCCCTGGTCAAGGCACACAAGAATCTACCAATGGGTGCATGAATGAGTGGAACAACAAATTGATGTCTCTCTCTCTCTCTCCTCCTTCCTCTCTCTCTCTTTAAAATCAATTATTTTTTTGAAAAAGCTTCCTTCTTTATTTGTTTTTTTGATTAGAGACTTTCACCTACAATTGCATGTAAATGTGAGAGCTACTCATCTGACACTGGGCCAGGAGAAACTCAGGAGTGGATTTGTGAAGAAGAGCTCCTTCCTATTCCCCGATGATATTTTATTTTTATTTTTTTGTATTTTTGCAAAGTTAGAAGCGGTGATGCAATCAGACAGACTCCTGCATGTACCCAACTGGGGTCCACCCAGCATGCCCACCAGGGGGCGATGCTCTGCCCATTTGGGGTGTTTCTCTGTTGCAGCCGGAGCCACTCTAACGCCTGAGGCAGAGGCCATGGAGCTGTCCTCAGCACCTGGGCCAACTTTTGCTCCAATGGAGCCTCGGCTGCAGGAGGGGAAGAGACAGATAGAGAGGAAGGAGAGGGGGAAGGTTGGAGAAGCAGATGGGTGCTGCTCCTGTGTGCCCTGACTGGGAATCGAACTCAGGACCTCAACATGCCGAGCTGACACTCTACCACTGAGCCAACCTGCCAGGGCCTTCTCCTGATGATTTATCTTTATTGGAGGTCAGCAAATTTAGAGCATGTTTTGCTAATTTGCCACGTGCTCAGGAAATAAGTCATGAGTGCCAGTTTGCACAGAAGATAAGATTTGCAATGTTTAGATAAACCGTTTTTGAATATCGAAAGGGTAATTCAAAAAACATTTTTAAATTCTATTGATTTCTCTGCCTGCTTGTCAGATTTCCCAATTGTGATGAAACCCAGCCAAGTGTAGATTTAGTGCTGGTCATGAAACCAGACCCAGGCTTGTGGTTACTTGATAATAACTGTGATAATAAATTCATCCATTAATTTCTTTCCCGTTTTCCTATATGGGTAACGTTAAACCAAGATGTTCTGCTATTGGATGGAGAGAATAATTTCATTCCTTCATACACACACTTTGGAAGCTCTTTCTATTAGGCTACTAATTCCTAAAAGCTATAGATGTATTTCCTATGCCACATGAGGATAATGTAGATTTGGAAAGAGGTGCCCTCTGACCTAGGTCTCAAAGGCTGTCAGACAAAGTGGCAGGCTGTGTGGAGATGGACTAGTGCGTTAAGACTGAATTCACAATGATGACATTAAATACAGCTGCCTGTACATGAGTTACCAGGCAAAACTAGCCCTCGTTTTCAAACTGTCCCATAAATAAATGAATCCAGGACTATCAAGTGAAGTATTGCTAGGTGTTTTCTTTCTCTTTTTCCTTTTCTTTTTAAGGCTAGACCCATGTACAGGGAGAAAAATGAGATCTTTCTAACATACTTCCTTTTACTTTTGGCCTGAGAGAATTTATGCAGCTTCTAAGGGCATATATCTCCATGATGTCCTTCCTCTGATCAGATGTTCTCATAAGTGCCATTTAATGAGATTAAGATTAGGCTTCAGATTAAACTCTGTCCCACACATGACAATGAGATGAGCCTGGCTTTTCTGACTATAGGCCTTGAAATATCAATGAATCAATAGCTACTTGTTTCCCCTCCTTTTCTTTGAAGGCAAGGTAAAGGTTGAAGAGTAATAAGAGTGATTTCTAAGTACAGTTCTATCTGATTCTGTTGTGGGAAAGTGATTTGTAGAGACACCCCCAGCTTGAGGTTCTGGATGTCTTTTTGCTCAGCACAAAGCAAAGGGAACAAATTATAGAATAAAACTATGCTTGCTAACCTGGGATTTGGTTTAAACCCATTTTGAAATGCCAGTTCATTATTTTAAAATGCACGCCTGCATAGAACCAGTTGTGCTCAAGAAGTTTATTAGCAGAAGAATGTTCATCAATTCCTGGAAATCTTATATAAAGAGGCACCATGGATTTTAAGAATGAGATTCTCCATGAGTTATCAAAACCCTGTTGAATATCCTGACTTAGCAAAGGGAAGAAATAATGCAAGGATGGGAGAAGGATCCAGGAAAAAAACTAGGAAACAGGCTCACAATCAGGCCCAAGCCTTACATTGAATTTAATATCAATATGGTGTCGGGACATGAGAAGATTCAGAGTGTTGTCACTTAGCGTCACAACTAATCTCTCAGGTACAAAGAGAGAACAGATGGAAATGTTTACAACTGAGAAACACTTCATGAACATAAAACTGGGCATCCTAACTACAACTGAGCCTGATTTTTATTTTTAAAGCTAGAAATGGGGGAAATGGCCTTTTTCAAGCTTCCTGCTAGATCCTTATTCATTTGGACATAGTAGGCTTGAATCTTAGTTTGTGGGAAGCTGCCAAGGTGGGGGGGGCATGAACAATTTTTGAAAGGGCACTTGGGTTCTGCTAATAGAAACTGAGACCCTTTTGTGATGTGTGATATTTGCAGACCACAGGGCTATGCATAATAGTGTAAAAACCTTTGGAAATAGAAACATGGATGCAGCTAGGCGTTCTTTTAAGAGAAGATTTTGTGGTTGGATTGTTAGCTATAAGTTTGAGCAAAATAGGGGCCCAGGACAGAGGTACCTGCTACAGGTCTCACAGCAGTTGAGACAAACTGGCCTTTCAACATGGTAGCTTGTGAGATGGCTGTGAAGGGTTTTGTTGTGTGCATTTTAATCCCTTTCTGTTTTCCAAAGGCTTCAGTAATCTCATGTTAAATTAATGGCCTGGTCCTAGCTGTGCATCAGAGAAACTTGCAGTGGGATGGGATTCCCATTGGGGAGAGGCAGTAGGTGTGACAGTGTGGGCGAAGCTGGCTGCTACATGAAAGAGGTAAATAGGACCTGTCAAAAGATGAGAACTCCTAATTTTTAGTAGGATTATTATAGTTTTAGTGTTGAAGAGAAATGAGGTCCCTGATGCTGGGTGTTGATAAGGTAGGAGAGTCAAGTGATCATTACAGGTATCAACTAAAGGCAGATTTCCTGGATATCAACCTGGTATTGTCACTTCCTCCCTGTTTGTCTGCGGGCAAGTTAACCAACCTCTCTACACCTGTTTCTGCATCTGATAAAGTGCAGACAATGAAAGAACCTATCTCAAGGGGCTTAAATAAGAATTAAATGAAATAATGTATGTTAAGTAATTGCCATTGTGTCTAGCATATAATGAATTCTCAACAGATGATAATTTTTATTTTACAAATTAGAATTTAAATATTTACCATTGCAGTAGAAGTAGGCATGACAAAGTGGGGGCTGACAAAGAGAGTCAGGGAGGGGTATGGGCAAGGGTTCCTCCTACATGCAATGCCTGACATGTAGTAGATAATCAATTTTCCCAAGTAATGAATCATGTAGACCAGGTCTTTCAGTACATGAGATTGGGATTTAGCTTGTTTTACAAAGTTGTTTTTAAACTGCTTTCTGAAATATCCAGTAGAAATAGTAAGATTATCTTAAGACTGGGTTTGTTAGGCCAAGAAACACAGATAAATAGACATTCTTGAGCACAGACAATGATCAAGTCGGTTCTAGATTGTCACTATGTACCCATCCTTACCATGTGTCCTGATCTGTGACTTTGCCTAGATCTCTTACAGGAATTGCTTTGGTTCGACCTATTTATGTCATTAAGGACCGCCTCAGCATGAGGACAGGTAGCGGTCACTAATGGAACTTGTAACATGGGGCTTCGTTTTTATTGCCAGACTCCAAATAGACATTCTGGAGTGGCAAGGTCAAAAGGAAGATATAGAGATGTGAGCAGTAAACAGTCAAGATGCCACCATACTCTCTGCACATTGTCCCCTGTCAGTGGTGTATGACAGGGAGCTAGAGGGCATGCGAGGGCTGCAGGCCCTTCACTATCATAATGAGGGGAAGGAAGGAAGGAAGGGGAAGGGGCAGTAAAGGGCATTTGCCTTTACAAAGCCAGGCTTAAAATATCATGTGCTCAAGAAATAATTGTCATCTGTTGTGATCTAATCAAGTCAACAATAATCATTTAGCTTATTGTCACTTTATGTCATAAATCTTTATAAAAATTGATTGGATAATAAGACAGGAAAAGGAATTTATAGAATAAAGACTGTTCTTTCTTACCATGGGCCCCTATTGTACACGAAAACCAGACTGAGTTCCATCAGGCTATAAGGGGAAGAATCCCAAACCCGCTCCAGGGATAAGAAAGTGCTAGGACATACAAAGTGGGATATTCATTTTAAAGGGACTTGCCCAGGCTCTATTTCTTGAGCTGGGGCTTGGAGTAGGTTCTAGATGACCTACAAGAAATATTTGGATTTTGACGACTAGATTTGGGTTTGGTCAAGATCATGGTAGATCCTAGTTACAGTTATGGTATAGATTTAAGTTATATATCTGAATATGATTAAGTCAGTTCTAGACTGTCACTATGCACTCATAGTGACATAGTGACTATAATAGAATGCTAATTCTATCAACTCCAAATGCATAGAACTGTTAATAAAAGAGAAGGCATTAATGTTTTTTAATATCTTGTGTGTACTAAGCACTGTGTTAAATGCATCTCATAGGATCCTTTAATAGCACTAGGAAGTAATCTCTTGTTGAACCAATGGTCTGATCTTAGCTATTATGCCCATTTTACATGTGGTGAAACTGAAGTTCAGACAGGGTCTTGTTAAGAGTCTAGAAGCCAAGGAGAGGTGGAGCTGGGATTATGACCTGGCTCTGAAAAGAGTCAGAAACTAGGTTGGAAAGGATGTCAATCATGAACTTGTGAGCATGATAAAAAACAAATGTGACACTGGGCTATGGAAGTAATATGAATAAGCACTGAACAAAATTATCCAATGGTGTTTCACATATTTTAATATCATAAGTATGCAATTTTTGAATGAATTTGAAAAATATACATATCCTATGGTATAGAAATTCAACTTTGTATCTCAGTATTTATTTAATGTAAAGAAAAATATTACAATTAAACACAAGAAAGTATCTCTAAGAATGTTCATTGTAGCATTTCTGTAAGTGTAAAAACAAAACTAAATCAACTCAACTAACCAAAGAAACCCTAAAGGCCTGTTTATGAGAGAACTAAAAGGATAAATTTTTTAAAACAGTAATAAGAAAAATTTCTTAGATCTGTATGATGAGTTTTAAGATTAAGAGGGTTCTAGTATCCAGCAAAATGACTGCAAAATGATTCATGACATTCTCATGTAGTGTGAGAACACCATAATGAAGAAAACATCCTAAGTCTTGTGGTAAAAAATATGAGTCTTATATAAAGGATCAGGGGTCAGAATGACATTTGTTTTCTGCAAGAACTCTGGAGGATTAGATATCAATTTATCATTGTTGATATGCGTGGCCATGTTAAGAAAAGATAAATAGTTTTCTTGAAGAGTTTGTAGATAGATGATTGCTAGGTAGATAGAAAATAAAAGAAAAAAGCAAGGTAATAATCACTTCCAAGAAAAACAAAGAGTTCTATAGAAAAAAGTCATACAATCATAACACTTTATATATTCTATCAATGAATAGCACAATAAAAATAAAATGTATTTAATTATACATTACTATATCATTGTGTTGGGAAGTTAGAAAAAAGAGACACATATGCATAATATGAGTTAAATAGGTAAGGAGAACTATATCTTTATCTATGCTAGAAATTTAATCAGTAATATATAAAACTGAAAAACATAAAGCAATAGCATTATGTTGTTATGTGATTATTTTTAACTATATTGAAGAATAATTTCAAGTATAATTTTATATATTTAAAGTGTACAATGTAATGATTTGATATACATACATCGCAGAATAATTACCAACAATAAGATAATTAACACAGCCACCAATTCACATAGTTAACTTAGGTAACCTTTTTCCTGTGTGAAAGAATGCTATCCTTAGGTTGGACTCCCAGAAATTCACAGGGATTCTTAAATTAGTACGTTCTTTACTTCATAAATACCCTTTTGTTTTTCTTTTTTTTTTAATAGAGGCATAACTGACATGTAACATTATGTTAGTTTCAGATGTACAACATAGTGAGTTGATATTTGTATATATTGTAAAATGATCACTGCAATAAATCTGAGTAACATCCATCCCCACAGTTACAAAATCTTTTTTTTATGATGAGAAATTCTAAGATCTGTTCTCTTGTCAACTTACAAAAATGCAATATAGTATTATTAACTGTAGTCCCACGCTATACATTACATTCTCATGACTTATTTTATAACTGGAAATTTGTACCATTTGATCTCCTTCGCCCATTTCCTTAGGATGGGTCTTCCCCCTCTGCCAAATTTACATGGATTCTTAAATTAGTATTTTATTAGTGGACAAAATATGGTATATTAGCATAAGGAAACTAAGATCAGTTCAAAGGTTAATTAGTTAAATTAATTAACTCAGACTTCAATAACAGAAAGCATGGGAAAACATATCTAGGTATTGATCTAGTTTACTTTTCCAAACTTGATTTAGAAATATTTTTCAGTACATTTATAGAACTCTGTAAATAAATGTACAAAATATTAAAAGGTTAAAAAACACATAACTCACTAACCATAACGTTCACTTCTGCAGAAGGGCTGGGAGATCAAAGACAGTCATCGAGAGAACTATAACTTTCTTTAGAATATTTGACTCTTTTACAAATAGAATGAGTTGAATTACTATAGTCTTATGAAATTTAAAATATTCCTTTCTTCACATAGAAGCCTTAAAAAATAGGATAAATGGTCCCTTGGGTCCCAAACCATGGGAATAACTTACATTCTTAAGATGTGTTATATAGTTTACAAAAGGACTTTCAACTGCCTTACTGAATTATCACAAAAGCCTTGTAAGCCAGACATTATTGTCTTTTTATCTGTAAAGCAGATACACACACTGACAGTATGGGTTACAGCCTCCATGTTCCTCCTGGCTCAGAGTCTGATACTGAAGAAAATGACCCTTCTTTTGTTCCCTAGGACGCTTCCTCTGCTGTGTTACCATACAGCACACTCCTCTCTCTCTCCCCCTTTCCTATTAACTGTTAATAGGCGACCTTGAGGAACACCATGTGGTAAGGAACTACTAGCAGTCTCTAGGAACTGAAGATACTCTTGGCTGACAGCCAGCACGAAGCCCTCAGTCCTATAACAGCATGGGTCTGAATTCTGCCAACCACCTAAGTGAGCCTAAGCTGAGTCCTTACCCAGTCAAGTCCCAAATGAGACCACGACCCAGCCCAAACTTTGAAGTCTTGTGAGTCTGAGCACAGGATCCAGCTAAGTCATACCTAAACTCCTGAAACACACACACACACACACACACACACACACACACACACACACACACTGTAAGAGAATGTGTTGTTTTATTAAGCTGTTAAGTGTGTGGTAATATCATTCCACAACAGTAGAAAACTGACACTTGTTCCACTGGGGGAATTCAAAATTTGAGGCACACCTTTGGGAGCAAGCTATGGGCAAGAAAGTATAAAATTGAAATCCCCACCCTCATGTTGCTCATGCTGGGGATGAGGGTCCAGGTGAGCCATGCACCATCCCTCCTAGAACAGCTCTGACCTTTCTGAACCAGGATCCTTTTGTTTTCACTCTATGGAAGTGCTGACATGTCAGCTGGTTTTGCATGTGTGAACGGATCTTACACAGAGGGCGCATGTCTTAGAACATGCACATGGTGTTTGTACAACAAAATAATGTTGGTTTGCAGGACCTACATATATAGGATTTTACTAGAGCAGCGAGGCCTTGGAAAAACCTTCCAACCCAGCAAGCTAGTATTTTCTTTTCAAAGAAATACCAAGCAAGCTTAATTTAAATCAATAGAGAAGGTCAAGTTGAAAAAAGGGGGGGGGATGACATAAACACAAGATAACAGAAAAGAAAGTGGCAGACAACACACAGGAACCTGGGGGGGGGGGGTAAAAATTCAACCCAAGTGTAAGTGGAACTACTTGTTTCCCACCCAGAAATGGGCTGATTTACCTCGCGACTGAAAAGAGGCCCTAGCTGAGCACCTTTTAATTGAAAGGAAAGCATGGACCTTGTACATGTTGCAGTCACTTGCTTACTAACAGGTGCTGTTCTCTTTCCAGCACCTGTGGCAAAAAGTGGGATATGCTGAATTGGAAGGAAAAAAAAATACCAGCAAAAGAGTTTAAAGGAAAAGCTGTAAGAGAAGATGGAAACAACTTGCAATGATCCAAAAGGGAGACATTAAGGCAAAGAGGAAATGTTAATGTGGGCTAAAAACACTTCTGTCTGGGAAGAAAATGAAAAATTCCCCTAATGGGCAATTCAGAAGCAATAATAAGCATGATAAAAGTGGAACACACTCCTACTTAATTGAAGTAGAATATTGACAGCGATTAATTAGCATATTGAGTCTTCAGTTGTGCCAAACTTTTTTTCTTTTTTTAAAAATTTATTTATTTATTCATTTTAGAGAGGAGACACAGAGTGAGAGAGAGAGAAATGGGGGAGGAGCTGGAAGCATCAACTCCCATATGTGCCTTGAGCAGACCAGTGGAGGGTTTTGAACTGGCGACCTCAGTATTCCCAGGTCAACGCTTTATCCACTGTGCCACCACAGGTCAGGCTAGTTGTGCCAAACTTTTATTCATTCAGCAAATATTAGCATGCACTAACTCTCTTGTATTTTCAACAACCCTGTAAAATAAATAATGCTGTAATATTCATTTTACAGACAAGGAGGCTGAAAGAGGTTACGTAACTTGTCCAGGTCACATGCTGGAAGTGGAAAATCAGGGTTTTGAGTTCAGGCCTCTCTCTGTGATCCTGTTATCTCTCATTTAATATGAGAAACCTCACGTGCTATGCTGACAACAGAAAGGGAATGTGCAGCGCTAGTCATGTTGAGAAAGGCTCACATGCAGATGGTAATAAAGACCATGAGTTATTCCTGGGGGTGAGAAGCATGGTGATTGCAGAAAAATACCCCTCAGGGATGAGTAGGACAAAGGCACAAAGCCACAAGTGCCAGAAATGCTCTCAGAATAGAATGATAAAGAGAATGGGAAACTTGAATAGCCTATTCCTTGATTTTAAAATCACTTTCCTCACCACTATGCTAATATTGGAGTGAATCAAAGAGGCTGCCTGCTGTCAAATCACCTGCGAATCCTGTGGAAGTCTAGATCCCTGGGCCTGGACCACGTGTAACAAGCCGCCATTGACTGAGACACACTCTAAAGCTAGAGAAAGAGTCTGCCTCCCTACTCAAGTAGGGGAATGCTACTCCCTTATAGTAATGACCACAGTAACTATGTCTGATAACACTGACAGGAAGGTTAGCTCACTGGCAAACCTAAATCACTTATGTACCTGGCCCAAATTCATAGAATGGGTGAAGTTTTAAAAATAATTATGAAGAAGGTGATAGCGCTCATCTCTTGACTTCTACCCAACCAAACAAGCAAAAAAATAAATGAATGACGAATGAATGAATGAAGCATGGTATGAGCTGAGCCTGTGTACCCCTGGGCTGGCCTCCCTGTACGGAGCTATAGTGAGGGATGGTGAGCTCAGACTCATGCTGCTAAACCTCTACAGCGGACCACAGGTGTCAGTGGTGGCCCCTACTCCCCAGTGGTCAAAGTGAAGGGAACCTTGAGGTCCTGTCCATTTGAAAAACACCTGAAAGATGTCTGAAATTTGAGAATTTCTATAATAAAAAAGGTACAATGCTTTATTTTAATCTCTATGTGTTGTGTGTATTTTTTATTCACATTATTCTGCATACAGCATGACTTTTGGAAGAAGTATCAGAGAAGGCACGGGCTGCTCATGAGTTTGTGGCCTGCCTTCTCTGCTTCTTCACGCTAGATAAAGGCTGTGGGACATTGGATTTCACCTTCTCTACTTTAAATTTTTTTCCAGATTTATTGAGATATAACTGACTTATAACTGAGTAAGTTTAATATGTAGAACATGTTGATTTGATGCACATATATTATATATATGGCAAAACAATTACCATTGCAGTGTTAGCTGACACGTTCATCACATCACATTAATGACCATTTTCTTTTGCTGTGAGAACATTTCAGATTGACTTTCTTAACAATCCTCAAGTATATATTATACATTATTGTTAACTATTATCAGAAAGCTGACCATCAATTAACCCGAGAAATGACTCATTGAGGAATCCAATGAACCCTTTTCTCTACCATTTCTGTAGAAAGGTTTTATTACAGCAACTGTATTTTATCCCGGCATCTGACAAACCTCTCTTAGTATAGACCATTGCCTGAATCCCTATAGCCCTTGTACCTCTCAGGGTACCCTGCAGTGTGCTATTACTACTCCCACCAACAGACCTGAAAAATAAAATGGCTCCTTTTGCACTACCTGTCTCAAAATTGCAATGGGTCCCAAAATGAGGCTGGGAACACCATTCACAGCAACTCCCTTGCTAACAGGAGATTCGTGTTCAAAGTGCCTGACAAGCTACATCTGATTCATCCTCAGAACCCAATTGTTAAGGGGAATGCACATCAAGTGTCAGGAGCCCCTGAGAAATCTAGTGATGAAATGGCCTTTAACAATGAACAAATTCAATTCAGTTCAAACGCCAGCAACAGAAAGAAAGCAGAGTGAAAAGTTACAGAAGAGTGAGCACCCATGCGATCTTAGATAAGGCAGGAGCTCAGTGAGACTGGTAATGAGAAACAGATCTGCTAGGGTTTTCCCAGATAGCAGGTACCCGGGAGAAGGAGGCTGGCCTTGCAGGAAGGAGAGATACTTTGGTGCTGACAATTAGTTAATTTTTTATGAAACTATCCCTCCAGGGACATCTGTTGGAAAATTCATCTTTGAATGTGCATTTGCCAGTCAAGTCTTAACATCTTCTATTTGGGCTTTCTCTCCCAGCCACATGGTGGTTTCTTGTCTTGTTTCCACCTCTGCCTTCCTCTCAGTGCTGTCAGATCAAATGAGCATGCCCTAGGTGACCAGTCAAGACTTTAGGTTTGAGCCTTCTCAAAGCCAATGTGTTAGATGAGCTCTAGCGGTCTATGGTGTGATGGTTTCCATTAAATATTGAATCTTGCCCTGTAGGGATGAAGCTAAAAAATGCATAAATTATTTAATGCCAGGGTTTTGCTGATGACTGATAAAATCAAATTAGCTGCTTTGGGCTAAGGATGAATTTGAAACAGAATTTCCTCCTTTGAAGAGACAATGACAAATCTATTTGATAGGTCTGCATGTCAAGTATTTTTGCTAGAAAATTTAACAGAATCCTTTGTTAGTCAAGGTGAATGAGACTGGCTTATGTTATTAACTAATTTTCTTACCTTAAAATATTTTTTGTCACTTTATTGAAGCTCTACCCACCTATACTAATTTTATTTTTAAAAGCAGAAAAAAGACTCCTCACCCATAATTCTAAAAGTTCAATTAAACCTGACATTTGGAGCATTTTCTTCCAACCTTTTGTGTATGTGAGTGTATGAGTCTACAGCTGCCTAGTGAACAACATGGGGGTTAGGCACCCATACCCTGCACAGGTGAAAAGCCCGTGTATAACTTTTGACTCTCCCAAAACTTAATTGTCCCTCAGTTTCCACAAGAATTGGTTCTAAGACCTGCTGGGGATATCAATATCACAGATGCTCAAGTCCTCTGTATAAAATGGCAGAGGTCAATGCACTCAGTTGACCCTCTGCATCCTCAGGTTGCCAGGCAGAGATCAAAAACACTACCGATATTTATTGAAAAGGTCCACATATAAGTGGACCCACATGGTGCAAACCTGTGTTGTTCAGGGTAAGCTGCACATACTGGGTTGCCCAAGGTAGGTAAATTACCAGCCATCATTACCTAAAAGATAAATAAATTCTTAGTCAGGATATGAAATAATAACAACAGTAAAAGATTATAACAAATAAAACAAACAAATAATATAAGAATAAACTCTTTTATATACTCACGACTGTAAATCTACTTCTGCTCACCCCTGTATTTTTATAATATTGAAGTAATTTTTTTATATATAGACTTTTACTTTCTTGTTTATTCATTAAAAATTGATTTTAATGAGTATATAATATTTCTTATTCTGAATCCATTTTGATTATTACTTTAGGGTAATTATTTCACCAAGAGGTAGAACTAGTTTTAGGTTCTTGATAGGCCATATGATTTTCCTTGAACTAGGGTTCGGATTGTAATCCTATCAGTAATACAGTGTGTCCGTAAAGTCATGGTGCACTTTTGACCGTGTGACCAGTCAAAAGTGCACCACCATGACTTTAGGGACACACTGTATATGGGTTTTCAGCTTTTGTGGGGGTTAGCTATTAAAAATTTGTAACAGAATTCACTTCATATGTTTTAATATTTTTGAAAAATATTTGCTCATTTGTTAGGTGAAATACTATCAATTAGCAAGAATCATGCCTCGGATAAACCTCATTGACTACGATACTGCCACTGCACAAAGCTGGTGAAAATACTCTTACTGCTCTTTGAATTGACCAGTGAAATTTAATACTTTTTAGGCTTTCAAGTTCCTTTAAAAAAAAATTAAAATAACGTGCGAGGAGTTTTGCTCTTTTCTACTCCTTCCTGGCCGCATAATGCTCTACCTCACTCAGTGAGTAATAGTGACTGAGGCAACCTAGAGTATGTGTTTTGAAGTAAAATTACATCACTTTTTGTAACCTGACTACTACTTTCCTGGTAGCATGTGATCCAGTCTTAGTGTGATTTCTTGTTCAAGCAAACATGCTACAGAAGCCAAAATTAATAACAACTTTTAAAACATATCTCTAACTTCCCTGTCTTCTTAAAGACTATTTCTTTAAAGATCTACTTTATAATACATGGTATTAGTTTAAAAATTACGCTGCTTCCTCTATTCTTTTTTACTTAGTGGCTGCTTGGAAGCTTCTCTCTCTCTCCATGCATATTCTCCATCAAAAACTGCATCCAACGTTCCACACACTAGTCTTAGCCTTGCACATCACACCCCTTTCCTCCTTAACATCCTGTCTTAATTTCCTTTACCCAGACTCCAAATTTGGTATTACTGTTGTTTAGAATCATTTTTCCAAAGAGTGAACTCTGGTTGATGAAATGATCACATAGATATACACATGCATGTTGACACCTTTTCTTCACACCGGCTTTCTGAAACCTATAAGCTGTCAATACATAAATAAGACTTTGCAGCATGTTGTCAGTGTTTACACAACAAAGCCCCACCTCAAACCAAGTTAGCATTTTTAAATACTCAATAACATAAAAATTTCAGAAGTATTTACTAAGTGCCCATGACATTCAAGGTATTGTGGTATATGTTCAAGAAATAGGGACTTTTGCAAAGATGAAGGTTATCTGTTTCCTGCTCTCTATGTGCCTTCAGCTAGAAAGATGCAAACCATAAACATGAGGAGAAATACTCTACCTATCAAAGTAAATGTAACAATGATGCAATTCAAGAGAAATGCTTTAGAATGGTCATAGCCTCTGGACTAGTGAAATAAAACTTGAATATATTTTCCCTTACCTGCTTTCTTCAAAGAAAATACAAGCATCCCAGATGAAAAGACATGGAGGTAGCTTTCAACTTTTTAGTGTGATCTGGTCTGAAAAAGTGGCCTCAATTTCAGCTTCTCCAAATGTGGTTTTGGTGTAGTTAGTGGAGGTGCTACAAAAGCCTACAATGGAGGACGTGCCCATTGCCTCTGTGCTGTTCGAATTCTGACTCTGCCAGATACTGTGCCGCTCACTGAGGGCATCTTTGCGAGCACGTCAGAGGTGGATCTTGCTTTCCTATAGTTTCTAGAGAGGGGTATGTGTTGTGAACTGACCTCAATTTTGGCTCTAGTTGACCTTGTTTTCCATTTCCCTGATCTTTCTTACTCATTTTTATTTCAAGTATTTTATGTTTCTTTGTAAGATTCCATAAATTCCTAACCCAAAGCTGGATATAAACAAAAGAATGTTTCTAGTTAGTTATGTGTCAGCATTTCTTGCTTTGTACTTGATTAGCTACTTGAGGACAAGGGTTCTGTCTCCCTCATTAGAACATGATATTTATCTTTATATTTATATTCTATGTTGTATGGAATATATTTGTCAATAAATGTTTGTAGATAAAAATTATCCCACTTAAATAGTCTCTGAATGCACTGCTCTTGATCAAAACAACAGTTCTGTAATTGCTCAGGCAAGAGGAACTGAAATATCCAAAATAAAGTATTTCTACAGGAAATATCATGTTGAAACAAATCTGCTGGATCATGAATAGATAAGAGTCATCCATACCAGCTAGCTTGACTTTCAAAGAACAAACAGATGGTTGATGGTTCATTATAATCACTGAGAACCAAGATGAAAATGATTTCACTCAAAAAGAAACCTTATAGACAATAGCTGAAGTTCAGGTTAGAGATGAAAAATAGGGTTGTTGGGGAAGTAAACTGAATGAATATATCTTGCCCAGTTTCCACTTGACATCCAAAGGAAAAAAAATTAGGAATTAAAGATTTGGGCTTTTCTTTGGAAATGATCCTTCACTGGTTTGACTTTGCAGAGAGTACTAATGTAGCAATGCCAAGGGAAATAAAATAGGCAGGCAGCTGACCCAAGACTGGATCAACACAGCATCCATTCAACTTGATCCAGTGAGCAAATCCCCTGTCTGTTCTGTGCAAGACACTGCCCCATGCAAGATGAAAACCTGAGGGAGATAGAATAATGGAAGGGAGGCAAAACTGAACAAACATATAAAGAAGACGAATTCTGGTCCCATGAATTGGGGACGATCTCATATGATCATATCAATAAATCTATATTTCTTTAAGTAAGAAAACAAGGCTCAGAAAGTTAAGTAACATTCCCTAAACACACAGTTAATAACAATTAATAATAGAAATAAATAAGTACAGCTGATAGAAATTATGTAAGAAGTTTCCAACTCCTCCAAGTCCAATTTCAAGGGCAAGCACTGGCTGTGAGACCCAAGATCACTTGGTTATATTCCACAGGAGGAAATTCATTCATCCACAGGAGGAAATTCATTCATCCACCACAGACAGCATAATCTTTGCATCTTTTGCTTTATGACTCTTTCTGATCATCTATCTCCTTTCCCCTCATGAACTATAATGGAGTTTTTAAAGAAATGAGATTGATGAGATATACCAAGCTTTTACATGAAAAATATGTAACTTATGGGGTTGCAAGTATATCTTAATTATAATCAAAATTGTGTCTTTATGATAATCACCCTTAAAACTTGTATTAAGGTAATATATTAACATATTTACCTTAATAAAAGATTTCTAATACCAATGATATAGTCCATTCCATATATTTAGGGCTAATGTTTCTTTAGCATTTTTATACCTATCTCTTGGCCTCAGTAACTCTTTATCAAAATAAAAATAATTAGGATCTTCTTAAAGCATGGTGTAACAATTAAAGAGAATGTCTATAAAATGTCTCCTTTAAGGCCTGGTCCACAATAGGCACTTTATGTCATAATGTTGATAATAATATTAATGTACGTGTCTTTCTCCTCCACTCAATTATAAAGTCCTCAATGCAGTAGCTGTTTTGCTTAGCTGATAATTATGTCACGGGACTGAGTTTTATTTTATTTCATAGGTACTGTAAGTTTGATGATCTAGGCTATAAGTCCACCATGTTTTCATTACTGAGAGTTACAAAAGAGGAGGCACGGGGCTTGCTCAGGGCAGATGTCTCTTATAACTCCAAGAAATAGTAGCCAACAAAAAAGAAAGGATATGAGAAGGGAAAGCAACCAAGAGAGAGGGGAGGAAGGAGGAAAGGGACAAGTGCACAAGGAGCAAATGAAAGAACAGAGCCAATAGGGGCTTTTCACTCTTCACTGTCCACGGCAACATGCCTTCATCTAATGGTTCCTGGCTTATTACCATTGGAGGCCTCCCTGTTTTCATCCCTTGAGTCATCAGGCTCTTTGCAGGCAACTCTTCTCCCACATCCTCTTGCTGCCTCAGGCTGAGCTGAGTCCCCTCCCTGGCACTCTGCATTCTGCCATGCTTTGTTCTGCCACCGAGCTGGACACACGAAGTCCTCCAAAGTCCATCAGTGTTTGCTGAACTGGACTGCTGAAAGGTGTGTACCTCTCACAGATCCACGGTGGAAACTGAAGAGTATTTCCCTCCTGGGATGATCTTGCATTATCCAAGTGCTATGCGACTGACACACAAACGGACTTGTTGTCTTCACGACACTTTTGTCTGCTCAGAACAGCTACAAGCCAGTGTTAAAAGCCTTCTTTTGTTAACTGTGTTGTGAAGCAGTTCAGTTGAAACAGAATTAAAGCACATACCAGGTTGTAGAAAGCACCCAGTCACCTTATGACAGTTACCTACTAGCTTCAAGGGTCCTTGTATAACTGGTCCCCAGGGCCCAGAACTTTCTCTCTGCAAGTTGGTGAGCATGAAACCTCAGTGATAGTGCAACTGGCTCATTGTGTGGGAATCACATGTCAAGAGGCAGCAAGGTGGAGGGGAGAGGAGCCAGACACTGTCTGTTGGTGAAGTTGACATGGACCTCATACAATTTACCTCACCTGCACACCCCCCAGAGGACAGACCAATTGGATCACATTCCTCTTTATTGCATTGATCTCACGTGCTTTACACTGTGACAATGCCTGTAGCTTGGCACCATCTAAACAGTTAGTAGCATTAGTGCAGGGGACTTTAAGAGCCTGGCCTGGGCCTGCTTGGTACATAGAGGAGGAACCTATGGTCAATGTAAGGTATTTTTCCCTGCTGAGAAATAAGAAAGGGGGGAGCCAGAAGCCACAAAGTGTGGAATAGCAAAGGCTTTATTAAGTACTGTACGTCCCGCCCGACGAGGTCCCCCAACCCCGGGATCAGAGGCTAAGGGAGTCACCAGAATTAGACTGCGTGAGAGGTATTTAAAGGGATCCTCTAGGGTGGGCGAGCAATTATGATGTGGTGAAATCTCACTGGCTGACAGACAGTTGCTCTCCTCTCAAAGATTCCTGGGAAGCTTCTTTTTGGCGTGCTTAGTTGTGGGCGGCCCTAGTCAAAGTCCGGGGTCAGGGTCTGAGTTCCTCACGTGACCGTTCCCCATTGCTGACCACCCTACAGTCAGGGGCTGGCAAATCTGCTAGCGAGGAGTCATCTGGCCACATATGGAATTGAATCCAAAGTGTTTTTAAAATTACCACGATCACGTTTTCTTTCAAAGGAAAGCCTTTAGTAATAACTATCCTAGAGTTGCCTTTTAAATTAGGAGATCTGTCTGGAGCGGGTTTTTCTCAAACTGTCCGATAATGTTTTGTTCCAGGGACTGTCTTGTGTGTTGCAAGATGTTCGGCAGCATCCCTGGCTTTTACTCACTAGATGCCAGTAACATTACTCTCTTCTTTCCAGAGGTGATGACCAAAAATGTCTCCACATATCAACAAATGTTCCCTGGGGAGCAAACTGTCCCCCTTATTGAGAACCACTGCTCTTAAACATGGTAACTCGTGTTCAGCTATGACATGAAAGCTAGTGCTGAACCCACACCCAAAACACAATCCAAGCTACTCTGATGGTCCTCAGTTTAGTTTTGCTTTCAAAAGCCTTCAGATTGATCACACTCTTCCCTAAGTCTAGTGCTAGCTCACCAAATCATTCTAAACTATCCAAGCTCATTGAGTCCTAAAGACCTAATATCCCCCTGGGGGCCATGTTGACACACATGAGAATGGCTTCTTCGGGTTCATCTATTACATCAACCAATATTTATTAGACAATATCCCAAGTTATAGAGTTTTAGAAAGAGCCACCTGAAGCTTCTCATGAGGTAAAATCCCTTTCCTGTCCCAAAGGAAAGAAAAACCATAACAATATTTTTAAACTGTCAACAAACCAGCTCTTCTGTTCTGTTTCTGGACAATTTAGTCACTTTTCACCTTTGGGCTCACTCATCCCTCTTCGTGTTCTGGGTTCACCTTTTCATCTCTGTGTCAATGGAGCTCAACACGATGCTTTGTAATTTTCATAATTGACAGACAGCCTTTCCCCAGACAGTGGAGTCCGGAAGGCCAGAAAACAAGGGAAAACTAGTGATGAATACTATAGCAACCACTCTGATCAAAAGATAGCATTAAACAACTATCTAGATGAGGAAACTGTTAATGTAAGCATGAGAAATATGAGAAAAAAATACATGCAAACTGAGATTGCCACCTGGGACGGCAAAGGAAGGAGATTCAATAGTCAAGGGAGATCATCAGATAAAAGATTTAGAGTCCACACCTTCAAATTAGGGTGATAGTGTATTTTGGTAATCTGGGAAGTGACCCTTTGTCCTTAAAAATTACTCTTTCATTCTTCCGCATAACTGCAGCACTTTAGGTACAGGTCTGCTAGGCCTTTATACATGCAGCCATACCTTACCGGGAACTTCTTTGGCTTTGTCTTCCCACCTGTAAAGAGCAGGCCCTTGCTTATCTATCCCTGCATGTCTCTAGAGACAGTTCAGTTCTCTGCACAGCAATGATGCTCTGTTCTAGAGCTGGGCTCCATTTGACTGATAAGTGAAGCCCCTTCTTTTCATTCTATTCGTTGTCTCTTCCCTACTGACGATGTTTGACTCTCAGCTCAGCTACCATCCTAACTAAAGCTAGTTCCTCAGTTACTCTCTCCAAATTGGTAAACCAGTGCCTTGGAGAAAAATACACCAAAATATATGGGCTTGATCTTTATTTCTTAGTTCAGGGACAGTATTATCACCAATAAACATTTCATCATTGCATGCATAGAGTCTGCATGTGTCACTGGGAATTGGAGGGTCCTCAAAGTTTTCAAGAGAAGGATGATAAATAAAGTGACAGACAGAAGACAGAATGCTCACACCTGGCCCAGACCCTGGTCCGGCTAATATCCTGCCTTGTCTCTCACACCATGCTTTGTACTCCCTGTAGAGACATGAAATAGCATATGAGGGAAAATAGCTTGGGTCAAATAAAACAGCATGGTTAAAAAGGCCTCCTGTGTGTAGACCCATTCTTCTTTGGGCCTTGGCTGTAAATCTAAAAAATAACACCTGCATATTTTCAATGCAAAAGGAAGTTGTGAAGGTCATGAATAAAACTTAAGAGTTTTGACCTCAAGAAGCACTTGCTACTTGGAGTATTATTGTTTTACTCATATATTCAGCAGTTATTTTTTAGATGCTATTTTGGGGATATAGTGCTAGTTGGGAACTAAAGAGGAGATACAGGTCAACAGGACATTGAACCTGCCCTTGAAGTGCTTACAGTGAAGACTCAAAGGGAACACCATGGACTGTGCCCGGCCTGTGGGTTGTTTGTGATTCATCACAATGAATAAGTCAAGAAGCTGAAAGTAATCATCTAGAAACTCGGACAGTAATTAATGTTATGTCTGTCGAAGCTAATAAGAAAAATCCAAATTTGCATTTTATGTTTTATTTTTAATTAGTTTTCTACAAATTCAATGCTTATTGTATTTTGTAAAGGTAAGGGAAACTAAAAAACAACTTGTCTTTAACTACTGACAGTTTGATCAACACTGGTCACATAGACACATGACTCAAAAACAAGGCAGATTAGGATAAATGTCTTTAAAAGCTGAATTAGTCCAGAGTATGGGGGGAATATTCCCCCCATACTCTGATAAAGATAGGTATAAAAGTACAGAAAGGCTGGGAAGTTGTAAAGCTTCCCCCTTCCAAGCTGAACAAAAATTCATCAAAAGAAGTAAAAATTATTGACACTAATAGTAGACATGGTTCCAATATGATAGTTTAAATATCCAGAAACATCATTTAGATATAAAACTATTTGAACCAAATATAAAGAATTCTGAGACTCAAAACAGACTTTCCTTCTGGAAGAAGGAAAGCAAAAAATTGAAAACAAGCAAAAAATTTCTCAAAAAATACCCACCACTGTTAGACTACAGGAGGATTGGGTTTGGGAACATGGAAAGACCCACATGAATTCCTCAATGTGCCTTCTTGGGCCACTTTACTTTTTACCCTGTAATATTCTGAAACCACACAGGTGGAGTTGTAGGAGAAGATAAACTTAGTAATAGTTTTCTCTAGTCTAGCAAACAGCAGAAGCCAAGTAAGTATTAATATCTTTTTTATAAAGGATCTTTTTTAAAAATTATTTTTATTTATTTATTCATTTTAGAGAAGAGGGGAGGGGAGGAGCAGGAAGCATCAACTCCCATAGGTGCCTTGACCGGGCAAGCCCAAGGTTTTGAACCGGCGACCTCAGCATTCCAGGTCAACGCTTGATCCACTGTGCCACCACAGGTCAGGCATGTATTAATATCTTAACAGCAAGTGTTGCCACCAAGGCTTGGTAGCAAAAGAGGTTGATTAAACGGAGAAAAATGCCTGTAACTACAGGGAACCAAATGCTTGCTAGCTAAAGCATTTCTCTAAAACTCAACTCTGTGAAGAAATGTCCTCATGCCACAGAGGGGAAGCCTTGAAATTTAAAGGATACCCACCCTCAGGGATGGAACCCATGCCCTCTTCAGTGAGGTGATCTCTGGGGAAGGAGTTTTAACAAAACCAGATATTAATCACAGGCAACATTACCAACAGCAGTAGCTGTTTATCTTGGGATACTGAGAGATTATCAAATCTATCCCCAAGTCATTTTATAAGAAAGGAGTTCACATATTTGAGGTAAACATTATAGTTCTGGCAAACAGGAAGACAGACTACCCATATTTTAAAAAAATAGACAAGGAAGAAAAGAAATAAAGGAAAAATAATGAGAGAGAAAATAAAAATTGGCATGTCTCCACATGTCAATTCTGTTTCCCAATCCCTTCTTCCCCGCTCCCCCCAAACAATGGGATCTAAACTAAAGATGGAGAGAAATGATGACTGTATTGAATTCTCAAATAAATTTTAAAGCACATTCATGCAGTAAATGGTCAAAATATGGTAAGAGAAGATGACACGATGAATGAGGGTTTAGTGGAAGTTAGGAAACACAGTAAGGAGAACTTGACTGCTTTTGTAGAACATAAAACTGAACCTATCACACAAAGAGCAGAAGTACAGGCACAGGAAGCAAAGTATAGAAAATCCATGAAATGTAGCACATAATGACAAATAAAAACTTTTTAAAAAAAGACTGGTAGAAATGGAGAGAAAGACAACATAAATATAAGCATATATTCTGCATATTAGACATATTATAATAATTTAATATATCCATTTATAGCTGATGAATGAATAATAGGTAATCATAGAGAAAAGTAAAATATTTATTATAATAAAAACAAATATGTAGATGAGGAAGATCTGGATCTAGACACTGAAAGGGCTCACACGTCCTCAAAAAATTGGTTGGAGAAAAATTGCTGAGAGACAATTCTGAAAGGATCAATAGAGATTTCTACAAGCTTTTGTGTGGAACAGATAAGTCACTTAACAAAAGAGACAAGGTAGATTTCTCATAGAATCAGATGCCAGAAAATAATGACAGCAGCAGGTTAAGGCCACAGGCTCTTCTTGTCTGTTCACCTGCTGGGTGATGTTGCCCTCATACCAGTTACTTGGACTGCTGGTTCTCAGTGTCCTTATTTGCATAGCAGGATAACCCTGTCATAAAATTAGCCACTGCATGCTTTTCTATCTCTAGAGAGGTCATAAAGAGAAACAAGGTGACCATCTATCAAAATAGAGAAGTGAAAGAAATCACCACCAATGCATCAGAATATACAAAATAAAAACTGGAGCCACAAGGACAGACGTCAAGAAACATAATAGGAAGGGTGACTTTGGACACATCTTGGGCCTCATCCGGTCAAGCAAAAAACAAATTGATAAGGCAGAAGTGACTTTAAATCATATAAACAGTCCAATAAATATCAATTTCATTTCCCATAACCAAGAATACATATTAGTGAACTCAAGAAGCATTTTCAAAAATATTCCAACTTTGAAAAAGATTCCAATATGTAAAAATAGTGCAGGCTGCACTCTTTAATCACATGCAACAATACAGAATACATCAAGGAACCAACACAGCCAACAACAGATCTCCTGACCAACAAGTGAAAACTTTAAAAACCCACAATATCACTAGTCTTAAAAAGAACATCAAAAAGACAACAAAAGCCTGACCAGGCGGTGGCGCAGTGGATAGAGCGTCAGACTGGGATGCGGAGGACCCAGGTTCGTAGAGAGCTCATCAGCTTGAGCGCGGGCCCATCTGGCTTGAGCAAAAGCTCACCAGCTTGGACCCAAGGTTGCTGGCTCCAGCAAGGGGTTGGTCGGTCTGCTGAAGGCCCGCGGTCAAGGCACATGTGAGAAAGCAATCAATGAACAACTAAGGTGTTGCGACGGCAACGAAAACCTAATGATTGATGCTTCTCATTTCTCTTCGTTCCTGTCTGTCTGTCCCTATTTATCCGTCTCTCTGACTTTCTCTGTCCCTGTAAAAAAAAAAAAAAAAAGACAACAAAAGCAAAACATATGGAAGACAAAATGAAAACGTTTTACTCAAAATTCTTTAGGTTACTGCAAAAACTATAAGGTAAAGATTTATACTCATACATTTGTTATTAACATTTTTAAGTGTAGAAATAGTAACATGAACATTTTCTCAAAAATATAGAGAAAAGTAAAAATAAATAAGGAAGTAGAAGGGGGGGTAAAATAGAGATTGATGTAATAGAAGACAAAAAAAAAAACAAACCCACAAGGGGTGTGCTAAATTTAATAACTAATTCCTGGCAAACCCAGGAAAACAGATGAAAACCTGTTGTTACAGTTGCTAGTTTAATCAATGACCAAAAGAGGGACAGCTCACTGCTCAACATTAGCAATCAGAGAGAGAAACTAAACACAAATTTAGATTATTGAGACCCAATAAGTATATAAAAAGATATTTATGCTCATAAATAATTACAGTAATACAAGTCAAACCAATATTAAATAGCATTTTTACTTTTAGTCATGGGATTGACAACAACATGTCACTATCCAGGTTAGAGAAGGATTGGAGGGGGGAGGGGATGATCCTTCTTGTGGACTTGGTGAGATTAAAAAATCCACACGACTTCTTGGGGGCAGTTTGATAATATATGCTAGACTTTCAAGTGTGTGTAGCCTTTGAACAAATGACTTCACTCACAGGGATATATTCTAAAAAAATAATAAGATGCACACATGCACATGTGTGTCACCAACAGCAAAACTTTATATTTAATATCCAATAAAATGTGTGCCATTTAGAAATTACATTGAAGTTTTACATTTACTAACTTGAAAATGTCTACACTCTGTGAAGCAAACAAAGAAGCATGGAAATGTGAAAATATAAATTCAAAAATAAGTGGTTTGAATACCTACTATGTGAAAGATGCCCACGGGCATTGTGAGAAGGTGCAGTAAACAAGACCGGAGATGTTATCGTCCTCAAAGACGTTAGCACAAAAGCCAACACTGACAAGTAACACGTTTGATGAAAGTGCTTGCCATGTGTGAACAGTATCTGTGTTTAATAGAATCTTAGGCAATTTCTATTTTTTCTGTCATTCCTCTTGGTACTGTTTGAAAGTTTTAAAGTGCACAAATGATCATTTATGATCAGGAAAAATATGATTTTCTGAGAGGTATAGAGATCTTTTGTGGCTGAGGGCATCCTTGACTTGGCATTTGAGCCATAATACAAAAAAAGGGTACAATTTGCATCTATTCAGATTACAGTGGGTATTCCTTATTATGGTCACTATATACCTGTCTATATAAACACACAATAACTCTCACACAAAACTTCATGTCTAGATTTAGCAAGTCCAGGAGCCTTCTGAGTTCCTGTCATCTGCAGATGAATACAAAACCCACTTAACTACAGCTCTTGTGAGGTATTAATGATCACAGTTTCTCCAATTGGGACAAAAGAGCCAGCAGCCAACTTCTGTGTGGCTCCAAGTGGTGATAAGTCCACCACGATACTGCCAGTTTCTCAGACTTTTCTAACCTCGTCTTATTTAGAAAAGCAGTAAAATATTTGAAAAAGAAAAAGAACACACATGCTTTGGTTCAACTTATTTTCATGTTTGACTAATTTTGGGACTAGACACTCAGTATTTTGATATTGACATCTGTTTTATGTTTCAATTATTCTCAAATGTGCACTTCAGTTGATGTGAACTCAACTTTTGGGTGACGTCTGTCGTTTGAACAGCAGGGTTGTTTGTCTGTGGCTTCCCCAGGAACCCATCGCAGGAATAACGGGGGTCATTCCTTTCCTTGGTACCACATTCATTTGTCTTCTTTATACGGTTGACAGCATTAAAATGCTTGCCTGCTACTGTCTTCTGGAAGCCATCTGACTTTTCTTGGCTTGGGTCAGAGGTTTAGCTCAGGGCAGAAGATTCTCAGTAGCCCCCACGTTCACACATTCCAATAGAGCGCTTTTGTTCTACCATTTAATAACAAAAGGCTCACATTCAGTCCACCTGTCTATTAGGATAGAGCTTCCCCCTTTGAACCTGAGAAATGAGAAAGAGTGTGTGTTGTGGGGGGCAAAGAGTACATCTCACAGGTGCTTTGGAGTAAACTTTGAGAGAAGCATGAGGGTGCAAGATTTGAAAATAGTGAATTGTGTTCTGATATAAAATAGTTAGGTCTGCGTAGAAGGACCTTAAGCGATATAGAAGTTTTATTTTCAAACAGAACAAATTGGAAGCTAGAGTCTAGGCAGTCTGATAGTCTTCCACACTTTGTTCCATGATCCTTAGAGTGGGCCCTTGTCTTCATGGTACAAAGTGGCTGCAGGAGTCCTGGACATCTCATCAGCATTCCAGACAGCAGATACAAGGAAGAAGTAGAAGGAGGTCTTCTCTTCCTTTGTTTGGAGACTACCCACAAATCCCAAACACTACTACTATCTATATCCAAGTTTAGTTACTTGGCTATCTATAGCTACAAGTTAAGCTAGAGGAAACAGCTTTTTGTTTTTAACTAAATTGTAATGAGCCAGCTAAAAATCTGCATTCTTATGAATAGAATGGGAAAATGGATTGGTTATTAGGATGCAAAATATAGGCACATATATACATAATTTTTATAACTGTTACCAAAATTCTTCTTAGGCACATTAAGGTACCACTTGGTGATGAGAAGATAAAGCCTAAGTCAGGATCAGAGAAAGGGTAAAGATGTAAAGTGGAGCTGGATTTCAAATTCACAACAACAAAGACATTTGTTGTTGTGTCCAAGAAAGAAGCAGGGAGAACAAGTGGAGAGAAGATAAGGCACCAAGAATATGTGAGGGCCAGCAAACTCTTCTGACAGCTAGTGCAGTGAGTTCTTACAAACAAAAAGAAAGAGGAAAAGAGAAGAAAAGAGAGAAAAAATACCTAAATGGTAAAGTAGCTAATAGGATTTGAATGACAAGGATGGCCAACATGCAAACCACCTCCATCTGTCCAAACTACCACATTCACAAAGCCCCTGTTGAGGGTGTGTGATGTGGGAGGGGGGTTAACCTAGCACAAAAGCTGGGAAGGACCCTTGGCCATGTCAGTGTATCCCATAGGGGCCAATGTACATGAGATACCATAGGAAGCAACAGCATCACCTGACCTGTGGTGGTGCAGTGGATAAAGCAATGACCTGGAACACTGAGGTTGCTAGTTCGAAACCCTGGGCTTTCCTGATCAAGGCGCATATGGGAATTGCTGCTTCCTGCTCTTCTCCCCTTCTCTCTCTCTCTCTCCTCTCTAAAATAAATAAATAAAAATTAAAAAGAAAAGAAAAAGCAGCAGCATCAAGAAGAGGAAACATTAAGACAAAGGTGACTAAAAAAAAACAAGACTGCCTCAGAAATCACAAACATCTTGAGGGCTCTGAATAACGGGCTTATCACGTGTCGTGAAATGGGATTTTCAGCTAATTCCTTCTAGAGCTAAAGAAAAGACACATCCATGTGAGTTAAGTTGCCATGAAACTTGGACTTTTTTCTCTTGTCAATCTTGCAACATATGTGTGAAGAGGATGAAGAGATGTTTATTTGAGCTTTAATAAAGTATAATCTTTATAATGCAGAGAGACAAAGTTAAATGCCATACAGCTGGTTAGTGGCTCAACCAGAAAAAGAGCTGGTGCGTGTCATGGCCTTCTCCAGTGAGGAAGGAAATGTGCGTCATTATCTAATCAACTCAAAGAGACAGTCTGCAGTGATGTGTTCAGATGCATGACTGAGGCTAGACTTGGCAGGAAGAGCACCCTGATTGATTAGTGATGTCTGCTCTGTGCTTTGGACATGGGTGTCAGCTGTTGAGCAGATCTGTTGTTCTCCTTAGACCATAATGACACTCTAATTGCTGAGATTTACAGCAATGCTATTAGGTGTAATAGATGTAATATGCCATGGGTGTTTCGACTTGCTAAGAAAAGGCATTCAATGTTATATGATTTTTAGTAAAATCTTGTTTAATGTGGAGCAGAAAATCAATAAGACATAGCCTCTATGAATATACCCTGCTCTAAGGATGGCCAATAGACATATGAAAAGATGCTCATTGTCACCAGTCATCAAGAAGCTGCAAATTAAAACCACAATGAGCTATCACTTCACACCTGTCAGAATACCTGTCATCAATAAATCAACAAACAACAAGTGTTGGTGAGGATGTATAGAAAAGGGAACCCTCCTGAGCTCTTTGTGGGAATGCAGATTGGTGCAGACACTTTGAAAAACAATATGGAATTATCTCAAAAAATTAAAAATGGAACTGCCTTATATTCCAGTGTTTTTTACTTTTGGAAATTTATCCAAAGAAACGTGAAACACTAATTTGAAAGAACATATGCACCCCTATGTTCATTGCAGCATTTTTTTACAGTAGCCAAGATTTGGAAGCAGCTCAAATGCCTATCAGTGGTTGAGTATATAAAAAGCTGTGGTACATTTACACAATGGAATACTACTCAGCCATAAAAAAGGAATCTTACCTTTTCTGACAGCATGGATGGACCTGGAGAGTTTTATGCTAAGTGAAATAAGCCAGTCAAAGAAAGACAAGTACCAAATGATTTCACTCATATGTGGAATCTAATGAATGAAATGAACTACCAAGCAAAATAGAGACAGACGCAAAGATACAGGGCAGGCTAACAGCTATTGGGGGCAGGGTGCTGGGTGTGGGGGTTGAGGGATTGAGCAAAAAAGAAAAAAGAAAAACTCATAGATAAGGCAACAGTTTGGTGATTACTGGAGAGAAGGGGTGGGAGAGGTGGAGGAGGGTAGGGGGGATAAATGGTGACGGAAGGAGACTTGACTTGGAGTGGTGAACACACGATACATTATACAGACGATGTGTTGTAGAACTGTATACCTGAAACCTACATAATTTCATTAATCAGTGTCACATCAATAAATTCAATAGAAAGGGGGAAAATGATACCCTAGTTTACTTAGTTCAACCTGCAATGTGATACTTCAACTTGTATAACATTCTATTAAAATATCAGCCATCCTTGGGATTCCTTGTAGACGTGGAATAATAATAATAAGGCAACATTGAATAACATGGGCAAAGTGTCTACTATGTGCTGCATGTCACACTGAACTCTTCAGGGAGCGCCATGTCATCTAATTCTCTCAGCAACTTGCAAGGTTCATGCTACCATTATCTTCAATTTCTAGATGAGAAAACCAACATCATAGGTTAATAATCCTTTCTGAGGTCTTGCAGCTGATATGTGTGAAGCCATGACTGTTACCAGGAGGCCTCTGGCCATGGATGATGCTGGTAACCCACAGCCCACTGCCTTTAGCAATGAGCTCAGGGAGGCCAAGCAGAGACTCACCAATTCATGGGAACAGGAAAACATTCATCCATGTCTGAGTCCTTCCTGAGGGCCCAATCAGTGCCAGGTTGGTTAATATCCTTATAAATACCTGGGAGGGTAGTGAAATATTCATTCTCAAAACTCTTATTGGTTTGAGGGAATCTCATAAGTGAAATCTGGATATTCAATTATTTTCTGAAAAGATTTCCTTCCCAAAGCACTCTAAGAAAGAGACCCAATTTCTTTAGATTTTGGATTGTATTAACTAAAGGTCTAAACAGACAGTCATTGTACTTTCTCCCTGAGATATAAATTGGGAATTTGTTGACACTTTTCCTCATTGATGTCTCAGTCAATGGAACACCATCGTGTCACTAGCATCGTGGTGGGAATTATTCAGAGTGATCGATGAAGACAAATCCATGGACCCCAACCAATGGGACATGATTGGTCTCAGGCAAGGAAGGCACAGAGTCTAGGGCGCATGCTTCTTCTCCTCTAGACGCAGCAGTATGAGGAACAGAGTGCCTGCTGTCAATTACCTGCCACTATGCCCTCACTCACCCATTCATTCTTTCTGTCTCTCTCTTCATATTACACAGTGCATTTGGTATGCAATGCCCTGTTGTAAACACTGGGAGACAGCACTGGAGAAGCTCCAAAAGGCTTCTGCCCCTTCAGAGTCCAAAGGTTCTTTGAAGGAGACAGACAATACAAACTGATGAACATTACTAAAAATAATTTCAGACAGTGAAATGTCCAGGAGGGGTAAAAAGTGATTCTGAGAGAGCTCAGAGCACCACTACAGCAATTTATACCCCAGACTGGAACATTCCTTAGCATAAACCCCAATAAGGCAATGCAAAGCCCATGAACTGTGAAAAGACATGGCCATCTTCCTCCTAAAAGTGGGTCACATACTGTAGAGTTTATCATCTATGGCATCAGACAGTCTCTTTTCTACCCCTGACCCAAAAAGGAGAAAACTTCCTTCTGGCCTGGCATTAAAAAAAAAAAAAAAAAAAAAAAAGATGCAGTAATGAAGGCTGAGAAAACAAAAAAAATAAGAAACTGCAGAGCTCGCCTTGAGAATACATTTTGCCAATAGGATGTGTTAGAAATATGAAATGGCAAAGAAAGATGTTCCAGGACTTGTTCTTTGTCCTTTGTTAGCCAGACAGATAATGAGTTTTCATCAGAAATTTTTTCCCCTATTTGAACATAAGCTACATATAACTTCTATACTTCTGTGAAAAGGGAACCCATAAATCATAAGTTATTGTTTTGTAGAAACTAGGATTACACAAGGGAGAGCCGAACAAAACCCTTTGTTTCACGAGTTTGCAACTTTTAAATTAAATACCACTTTAAATTGGCACATGCACAAGGCAAATGTAACCAATCCATTCCTCTTGATAGCCTGGTGTCTTAGTTCCTGCTTCTACCAACTGTTGCTTTGATGGGGATAAGATTCTTGTTTATTTGTTTCTATTTTTTTTTCCTCTATCAATTTAGGTGAAATTAGAAACACAGTTCACAGGACAGGGACTAGTTCTTAACATTTTGTAGTTACCATGAATAAGGACCAGGTTAAATACAGCAGGCTATAAACCAATAAGGAAGAAAAGGAGGGAGAGAAGAAGGAAGGAAGGAAGAAAGGAAGGAAGGAAGGAAGGAAGGAAGGGAGGGAGGGAGGGAGGAAGGGAGGGAGGGAAGTAAGGAAGGAAGGATAGAAAGGAAAGAAAAAGGGCGGGGTGGGGCGGGATGGGGCGGGGCGAGGCGAAAGGGGCGTGTAAACATAAAACACTTCATCTGATTCCCACATATCATTGAAGCAGAATCTCATTAATTCTTCGTCAGTATCCTTGTTTCCTTCATCTTTAGTGTGCTTATAAATTGCATTTTCCAATTTGCATAAGGATTTGTGACAAATTCTCCATAGGATGTGGGCAGAAGGGATGTGTGGTCACTTCTGGGAATGACCCCTAAAATCTCCTGTTCTGTTCCCCATGTTTGCTCCTCTCTCTCCTGCTGACTGTATGCAAAGGGTTCAGGGAGGTCTCTGAAGCCCCCCCCCCAAAAAAAAAAGGTAGGTCCACACAGTGAAGGTGTTTGGGTTCCTGAATGACTGCCAGGGGCACAATGCCCTCCTTCCATTGAACTGTAATGTGAGAAAGGTAAGACACAAAGATATGAAGCTTGTATCTATACAGTTAACCAGCTCTGAACAATACACCCCTCTCTTAACTGCATTGGGCTGCTGTAACAAAATACCATAAACTGGATGACTTACACACCTTGCATTTGTTTCTCACAGTTGTGAAGGCTAGCAAATTCAAGATCAAGGTGCTGGCAGATTTGTTGTCCGGTAAGAGCCCACTTATTGACTGGTTCATCAATGGCTGTCATTTTTCTGTGTCCTCCCATGGCAAAGGAGGTGAGAGAGTGTTCTAGGTCTCTTTTATAAGGGCACTGATCCCATTCATGAAGGTTCTGCTCCTATGACCTAATCACTTTCCAAAGACTCTACCTCCATATACCATTACATTGGGAATTAGGGTTCCACACATATATTTGAGGGGGGACACAAATATTCAGTTTATAACAATCCTTTTGCTCCATTGTTCCATTCAAGGCAGGTGACATAATAGATACCTTGTGCATACATTTTCTCAAACATTTTTTCCATGTCCCAGACATCACTAACTTCAAAGGACATTCCAGAGATCTTATCAAAGTATGTAAGTACTAAACTTATATTTCTAACCCGTTTGTAATCTACCCTTCACTGCAATTCTTATTTTAAAAGGCCTCCAAGAATGAGTCTATGATTTAAGTCAAGATGAGTTTTCTAAATCAGGGGTCAGAAAAATTTTTTTCTTTTCTGTGAAAGGCCAGAGAATAAACATTTTAGGCTGTGTGTGACTCTGTCCCAACTCCTCAGTCCTGTCACTGCAGCTCAAAAGCCGCAGGGGACCACACACAAACAAATGGGCGTGGCCGTGTTTCAATAAGCTGCAATAGACAAAAACAGCAGATTCGGCCCCTGGGTTGTAGTTTACTGACCCTGCTCTACATCATTCTCACATTTTCCCTAGATATGATGGAGGCCACATGTAATTTCTTATAGCAATTCTGATTGCTGAGACATTGGCTTAGATTTATTTGTTTTGTTGGTTGGTTTTCTTAAATATCATGTAGTATCAGCTAGGACAAATTCACCTATAAGTGGTGTTTAATTCTTCTCCCCAGTACTGCATGATGCTGGGCAAAGGTGAAAGGTTATACATTTTAGATCCTTTCTGCTTTCCTAAAAGCTTGCCCTTGAAGTTTAGCTTTGAAGTCAAACCTAAATTTGAGTCCCATTTCTTAGTCTGTGGCTTTGGTCGGGTCACTCTCTGTGCGCCTTGTGTAAAGTGAGCATAACAATATATAACTCATAGGATTTTTCAGAGGGGAGACCAAGTAGAATAATTTTGTGAAATGTAAAGTCCAGTAGAGATGTAAGAAACTATTATTATAAGCTGTCTCTCCCTTCCTGAATCCTAGATTTACTATCTTCCCACTTGAAACGTGATTTTTTTTTCACTGACAAATCCCAAGGAGGTCCACTAAATCCCCATTTAGCCTGGGCCGGGAGGCTGCTAGAGTTCGCAGGCCGGCTCCACCTGTGTTCTGATTGACTGACAGAAACCTGAGCCTCCTTTACAACCATTAACTGGATCCAGAGAAGGCAGCTCCAGCTGCCAAAAAGGGTTGCTGCTCTAAAGAGATAAAATGCAATAACGATCTTTTTGTAACAGGCATTCCTGGTTGGTCTGACCAGCCACTGACACAAGGCACTTGACCTTGGACTCAGTGTTATTTGAAATGAGCTCTGCAGTTAAGTTCTTATTCCTATCAAAAGAGTATTACCCTCAGCCATCCACAACTAAGACCTTCAAAGTGCAGAAAGAAAAACTCCTTTTTGTCAAGTATAAAAGTAGTGAAAAAGATTTGTGGCTAGAATATTTATTCTGTTGTTGCAAATTTTCATGGTTGTCCCATTTAACTGGAAGTTGCCATGTGTATAAAACTCCAGACTCTCAAGTAAGCCCAGGTTTTCCCATCATGGGCATCTGTGTACCATATAAGAATAGTGTACATTTATCACTCTCAAAGAAACAAAATTCTTCTGAGCCTCAATGATGATGTCTGCATTAAAACTTGAAGGAAAACACTGTGATTGGTTTCTGTCAGCTTCACTCAACATGCCCTGACAGTGTCTAGAACAGGGCCTGGCAAAACAAGGGCTCAGACTTGTCAATAGACCAAGTCCTCTGAACTGGACACTGTTCTACGCCTGGTAAGGCAGAAATGGTTAATATCCTAGAAATGTGCCATAACACCTTTACCCCTGCTCATGTCTGGCATCAGTGATCATTCTGAATGGCTTTCCCTCTGCTCCTGGCCGGGCAGCTTTTCTGAATTTCTGCACCTTCAGGAGGGTTGTCCCTCTGTTAACACCTTGCCTCTCCCTGCAACCAGGTCCTTCTTCAATATTAGTAAACTGATTTACACATCATCCCAAGATCTCAAACTAGAAACCTGATGGGATTCTTGAAAAATCCATCAATATCTAATCTATCAACAAATCCCATGAAATCTGATGTCTGAAATAAACTTTGAATTGCTTCTCTTTGGCTCCCTCATGCTGGACCCTTGTCATCTTTGGTCTCAACTCTTTCAAAATCATTTTAAGTGCTCTCTTGCTTCCATGCCATCACCCTAAACTCTGTTACCAAAGAGTTGATAGAGGATTGCTATCTGAACTTAAGACAGATCATAGTAATGGCTCGCTGATGGACCATGTAAGCTGTGTGATCTGGCTCTTCCTCTCTTTTCCAACCTCCAAATGGCTCACTCACCCCTCCCTTGCTGCAGTCTAACTGCAGCTTAATTGACCTTCCTTTAGGTATTGGAAAATGGCCAGCTCTTGGTCCCACTTAAGCCCATCACACACGCTTTGTCGTCTACTTGTCAGTCTACTGCCCATGACACTCCTTATTAAGACCTGATTCTTCAGGTCATAGCCAAGCTGCTTCTTCCTCAGAGAGGTCTTCCTGGGTTGCTAAGCCACCTTCTTCTCTGTGCACCACACATCCTTATTCTCTGACCTTACACTTTCTCTGAGGACTTGGACTTACTAGGAGTTTTAAATACATCGAAGTTGCAACTTCCAGTAAAATGGAAACATCCATGAAAACAGTGCCACAGGCATTGCCCAGTAGTCACCACATCTCACAATGTCACATTACTTTTTCATTTATGCTACTTCCCTTACCTATTGTGCTAGTGACTTAGGCATCCGGGTTTTGTTTATTGGTGGCCTGTGTTTGGTTTTGGCTTCAGGAGTCTAAGAAGAGGCACCAGAAAGATGAAACTAGATCCCTGAATGCTTATTCATTCAATAATCCTAAAATAATTTATAAAAAAAAATTAGAAACAAAGGGCAATTGTAAAGGATCTTTTTTCTGTCTGTCTCCCTCCTCAGAGAGCCTCCAGGGTAGTTTTCAGAAGTTTAGATGAGGTTTGGCCCATGGAGGTCTCATTGTTTGTGGTTCATTGGATGAGTAAGTCTCTCTTTCTTTAGTCTGTGAATTCTTTAAAAATGGCACTCAAGGAAGGGTGTTCCTTGCAGAGGAACTTTGTCCTTAGGGAAGAGTTCTAGATGACAGTTCATAAATGTAAAAGGCCCTAGTCTCAAAAGGCTTGCTGAATGATTTCAATACCATGCAGAGGAGAGTGTTGTTTTAAACCCAGTTTGCTGAAGGGTTCAGAAAGGAGAGATCTGGGCAGAAATACACAGACCAATGGACTTCTTAGAACATCCACGTATTTTCTGGTAAGCCAAGTTGCACATCTTTTTTTGTATCAATAAAGAGGATGCTTACTGACCCACTAGACAGGTAGGCAAAATGAGTCCGGGGGTTGCTGAGTGTAGTGCTGAAGAATACCTTGGAGGGGAAATGCCTGGTAGGGCAGACTCTGTGTATCTGATATCCCTTCTTTCTCTTCATGATTAGAATCATACTCTGACATCAAAAGTGCTCAGCACAACAAATGGGGATGTCTTCTCATTGATAAAGTAGATGCAGTTAGGGTGAGAGCGGATTAAGTATGGTCACATAATAGAGGGACATGGGGAGCTCAAGTGTTTTGAGTAATTGCCATGACTCCTGCTTTAGCTGACATTTGCACCAATCAATTTAATATTTAAGGCAGAGAATTGATTAGACTTATTTTTTAGTCCAGTGAAGAGATACAGGTATAGCTACAATCATCTTGCTTATTAAACTCTCTTCTTCTTTGTGACCAGGGACTTCATTTTGTATCCCTTCTCTCTTCTCAGCATTCAGAATATTATTGTCTTACATAGTAAATACCCAAGAAATATTTGTTAAATTGTTGTTAATGGATATGATCAATTTTCCCTCTTCACTTTGACCTCAGACACTCTGTGACTTTCTGGGATGCATATCACTGTTCTAAAATAGGTTCTTTTTCTTCAGCAATAAGTTAACCAACTATCATTTCTACCACTGAAGGGAAATTTTACATGAGACCATAATCTCAAGATGTCCCTTGGCCCCTCTGAGATGGATCATGTACAAAGACTGGACATCATAAGCTTCCCCCAGACCAAGTCTAAAGGAGAAAGGTACAAACAGCTGAGTATACAACCCACGGGCCAGAGCCCAGTGAAGTCACTACTTTGGGGGCCCAGGACTGTCATCACTGTCCTTGCAAGTCCATGCTTATGGACTCTTGTGTAGAATCCACACACCTGCAGCATCTGGCTTATGGCTGAAAGCTTTGAGGACAACTGATGGGATTCAAATCTAGCTTGACCTTGGGTCTGTGGGCTTCTTTGCAGCTCAGTTTTTAGACTATGAAACCAGAGACAGCAAACTCTGATGTGCATAGAAATTGCACGGGACTTGTTAAGGTGCCAGTTTAACTCAGTAAGTCTGGGAGATGGCCTGAGACCCTGCATTCTAACAAGCTACCAGATGATGCCAATGCTGTTGTCTGGGGACCACACACAGAGTAGCAAGGCCACAGGGCTCTGTATGAGATAATAATAGAAATAAGAGTTTATTATTAACATCAGTAAACATTATAAATAAATTATTAAAAATTATCAGTAGGAGCATTTTAGTTGAAACACATGAAATTACTACCAGCCAGGTTTGAATTAGACTGTGTCTGACCCTGAGTCCTTATAGGCAGGTTTTGTGACTACATGTGAAATCTCCTTCAGACCCTCCTCATAAGCCTTAATGGAACTACAGAAGTCAAGGGCACAGTGAGAAGATATTTTATTACCCATGTATTTATGTGTGGGTTTTGGGGGTTTTAAAACTGGCAATTAAAACCTTGTAAATTTGTATTATCAACAAAATAAATGTAGATGGGTTAGTTACTCATTGCTAATAAATTTGATCATTCATTTATAAAACGAATGTTCACCCAAGAATCACAGAGCACTCTATAAATATTGCTTCACTAAGCCACAAACCACCTCGACAAGGAAAGCACACAGCACCCCTGAGGGTTAAGCAAACCGTCCAGGGCCCGGGGGAGGGAGACAGCCTGAACTGCAGCCTTCTTGTCCAGTTCCCACACTCAGGTTCAGCTTCTGGCCCACAGGGGCTGACTCTCTGAAGCATGATACCATTTGGAAGCATTTCAGATCAGCCTGCCTGGAGGCCTCATCCTTAGATAGCCCCAGGAACCTGTCTATGTGAGTCTAGAAAACCGTATTTCTCTCCTTGGAGATGTTGAGGAGCACACTCCCCCTTTCCTCCTTTCCCATCCTGGAATCCGGGCAGGGCAGCTACTGTTGAAGAAGGAATTCTCAAACCAACTGGCGCAACTACGGAACTCAAAGCACATATTAATCCAACAAAATTGCTTTATCATCGACTCCCAGATCAGTATCCCTCCTTCCACACCTACCTGACTGAGGGTCCTCCTCACTTCCCCCCTCAAAGCACTCAGTAAACCCACTTGTTGTTACATCCTGATGCCTTGGATGGAGAAGGGCTTGATGTCTGATATAATGACTGTGAATTCCAGCCCAGGGCTCTGGGCACGAAGGAACCCCATGCTCCTTGGCTTTGAACTGGGATTTTACAACAAGAGTCACCTGGTGGCTGTGAGCATGTTCAGAAATGATGCAGCTGGCTGAGGTAGGTACCCACAGTGGAATTAATCTGTTACAGGTGGTGGTGGCAGTCCTCATGTTGGTCACAGATATAGCACCAGAGGCAGAATCTCAGGCCAGATCGTGACTTTTAGGAACCCTTTAGCAATAAAAAGTCTGTGGTGCTCTGTTGTCTCCAACACAGACATACAGACACAGAGACACACATACAGGGGTCGGCAAAAGTCAGTTTACAGTTGTTTGTATGGAAATTAATACAATAAATAATAATGTAAGAATAAACTGTGTTTTGCATACCCACAAAGGTAAACTGATTTTTGCCTATCCCTGCATGCACACCTGCCACACATATTCCACATATACCTGGGCAACCACAGCCATCCACCCACACATGTGCATGCACAAACACAGGCCCACACATACCCACATACACAACCCACACTTATAACTCACCCATACTCTCTTCCCACCCATGATCACAGACACCCACATACACATGTGTACTTGCATACATCATACAAAACAAAATTTTAGTTGCAAAACCTATGTTATGCTGAAACTTAATACTGATGTAAAAATTCTGAATAAATACATAAAAACTGACCTTCTCTCATATGTCTTTCTGTTTCTTAGAGGAAGGAGAACAAGAGACTGGTCCCTCCTTGGCTGGTACTCTAAGCAGAGCTTTAGCTGCCTGGTGGGTCATCTTGTCCCACTAAGTATACATCTTCCTCCTTCATCCCAAATCCTCCACTAGACCATCTTTCTGAAACACCTTCCGGCTGCCTACCTTCAGACCAGCTAAGCTCACGTCTCTCTCTGGGGTAAGAGAAACCCAGATCTCAGCTCCCACAAGGACTGATGGTGAGGCCATAATTTTTGTTCTCAGCCTGAGTCTACTAATCCCACCGCCCTCCCTCCGCCTTTGCCTACACATCTGGAGCAAGTTAGAGGTTATCATCATCCATTATCTCTTAATCACCTACCGATTTCTTTTTAACTGGTGGCTAAATCTGTGTTGTCCCTCTGGATTCAGTCTCTGAAAAAGCAGGACTCATCCTTCTTAATGAGCCTTACTCCAGTTCTATATGGAGGTGGAATTTAGTGAGAATTTGAGATATTTCATTCCTCATTGCTGCCTCTGGTGGATCAACACAGAGAATCATGGGATTTGTGAACAGAGAACCAGAAGCAGAAAACATAATGGATATTAACTTGCTGAGACATGTCTATGGAGCGCAAGGCTCAAGAAAGCTGTTTAATGTATTGTACTTCTTATAAAAGGACTTCCGGTTTGCCCTGGCCTTGGAATGAACTATCTCCACTGCAGGCTCTGAGACAGTCATCGCTCTGGCTGCCTGCCCTGTGAAGGTTCCTCTGAGAGGACAAATGTCTTCTGTGAGTAATGCCATGTGCCATTTCATCAGTCTGAGCTTGGCTTACATGGGACCACCATGAATCAGCTATCCAACCAAAAAGCGAGACTAGATGGCTACCAAAAGTGCATGTACTCGGATTAAATTGTTTTTCACAGTTAATGCTTTTAAAAATGTTTCTCGCAACTTCAGATCAATATTTAATTTCTCAGTGAAGCCACTATTGATAAATACATTTGCTTGGAAGAATAAAGATTGCCTACAGATACTTCTTACAAGATGAACTTCATTTAGGTTTTCCATATTTTTTCCTTTGACTTACAATATAAAAGTTATCCAAAAGCTACTCATATCTGTGAGTATATTTATAAGTATGGTTGAAAAAGGCAGTGTGTATTCTTCCCTCTTTTGTCAAATATTAATAGACCATAAAGGCATAGGTCTATTTCTGGGTTCTCTGTTCTGTTCTGCTGATATGTATGCCTGTTCATATGCCAGTACCAGGCTGTTCTGATTACAGTGGCATTATAGTATAACTTGATATCAGGAAGTGTTATACCTCCCACTTTGTTCTTCGTTTTCAAGATTGATTATGCTAATTGTATTCTTCCTTGGTTTCGTATAAATTTTTGGAATATTTGTTGTAGATCTGTGAAGTACACTACTGGTTCTTTAATATGAAGTCTCTTTAATAAATGGTTTTGGGAAAGTTGAACACGTACAGGTAAAAAATGAAACTAGACCACCAACTTACACCATTCACAAAAATAAACTCAAAATGGATAAAAGACTTAAATGTACGTCACGAAACCATAAAAATTCTAGAAGAAAACATAAGCAAATAGACTCTCAGACATCTCTCAAAGCAATATTTTTGTTGATAATATCTCCTCTGGCAAGGGAAATAAAGGACAAAATAAACAAGTGGGACTATATCAAACTAAAAAGATTTTCACAGCAAAAAGACACCATTAACAAAATAAAAAGACAACCCACTCTATGGGAGAACATATTCACCAATACAATATAAAGGCTTAATAACCAAAATTTTTAAAGAACTTATAAAACTCAGCACCAGGAAGGTAAACAATTTAGTTTATAAATGGGCAAAGAACCTGAATAGACATTTCTCCAAAGAAGACATACAGATGGCCAATAAATATATGAAAAAATGTTCAATGTCACTAGTCATCAGAGAAATGCAATTAAAACCATAATGAGATATGACCTCACACCTGCTGGAATGGATTTATTAACAAATCAATGAACAACAAGTGCTGGGGAGGGTGTGGAGAGAAGGGAACCTTCCTGCACTGCTGGTGGGAATGCAGACTGGTGCAGCCACTGTGGAAAACACTATGGAGATTCCTCAAAAAATTAAAAATAGAACTTCCTTATGACCCAGCTATCCCAATTCTAGAAATATATCGTAAGAATCCCACAATGCTAATTTAAAAGAAGATATGTACCCCCCACAACCGTGTTCGTTGCAGTGTTGTTTGCATTAGCCAAGATCTGGAAGCAGCCCAAGTGTCCGTCATTGGACGAGTGAATAAAACAGCTGTGGTACATTTGCACAGTGGAATACTAGGGGGCTGTAAAAAAGAAATAAACCTTACCTTTTGCAACAGCATGGATGGGCCTGAAGATTATTATGCTAAGTGAAATAAACCAGGTAGAGAAATGCAAATACCATATGATCTCACTATATGTGGAATTTACTGAACACAATAAACTGAGGAACAAAATGAAAACAGAGGTAGGGTCACAGGGAACAGATGGACAGCTGGTCAGAGGGAAGGGGGAATAGGCATTGGATCAAAGAAGGTGAAGGGAATACGTATATATAACATATATAGAGACAATAGGGTAGTAATAGCCAGAGGAAAAGGGGGTGGAGGTAGGTGGTGGGGGTCTAGGGGAGGAAATGGGGGTGGAAAGTGACTTTGCATGGGGCATGAGGGGCATGATGTGGTGTGTAGAGGGTGTTTATCGAGTGGGACACTTGAAACAATGTCAACACAAAAAATTTTTTAAAAAATTAAAATACAGACTATCTTCTTTGCTTAATTCAAGCAATGTTGGTCAATGTTTCTTGTTCCTGCTTTTTTACCTCTGGAGCTTGGCTTATACTGTTCCTTTCATCCAGAATATCCTTCTTACATGCTCCCAAAACTAGTTTATTCTTTAAGCCACATTTAAAGGCTCACAAGCTTTAAGGTTCAAATGCTTTGTTTTCTAGTCTTTGCCGATTTTTCTCCTGGAAGTTGTCTCTCCCAGTTCCACACATTTTCTAATAAAAAGTATCAAATTTCAGGTGTTGATTCACTCAGTTTTCAAAAGCAGGCATTCTTGGCAAGTCAGGCTGTCTAAAAAAACAGCAGTTTTATTGAGATGTAATTCACATACCATAAAATTTGCCTCTTTAAAGTGAACAGTTCAGCAGTTTCTAGTGCACTCACACTTGTCCAACCATCATCATAATCTGATTGAAAAAGATTACCATTACCCACAAAGAAAGCCCAGGCACGGTACTCATAAGCAGTCATGCCCATCCCACCCATGCCCAAATCCTAGGCAACCACAAATCTACTTTTGGTCTCTATAGACTTGCCTGTTCTGGATATTACATATCAATACAATTGTACAATATGTGGACTTTTGTCACTGGTTTCCTTTAGCATTATATTTTATTTCTTTTTTAAAATTCCAATGTCATTTTTTAAAGAAATGGAACAAAAAATCATCAGATTTATATGGAACTATAAAAATCCCCAAGTAACCAAAGCAATCCTAAGGAAAAGAAGAAAGCTGGGGGCATTACAATACCTGACTTCAAAATATATTATAAAGTCACGACAATCAAAACAGCATGGTATTGGCAGAACAATAGACACTCAGACCAATGGAACAGAATAGAAAGCCCAGAAATAAAACCACATATATATGGTCAAGTCATCTTTGATAAAGGAGTCAAAAACACACAATTGAGAAAAGAAAGCCTCTTCAACAAATGGTGCTGGGAAAACTGGAAAGCCACGTGCAAAAAGAATGAAACTCAACTACAGTTTGTCCCCTTGTACTAAAATTAATCCAAAATGGATCAAAGACCTAAATATAAGACCTGAAATAATAAATTACATAGAAGAAAACAGAGGTACTAAACTCATGGACCTTGGTTATAAAGAGCACTTTATGAATTTGACTCCAAAGGCAAGGGAAGTGAAGGCAAAGATAAATGAATGGGACTACATCAGACTAAGAAGCTTGTGCACAGCAAGAGAACCTGACAACTGAACAAACAGACAGCCAACTAAATGGGAGATGATATTTTCAAACAACAGCTCAGATAAGGACCTAATACCCAAAATATACAAAGAACTCACAAAAATCAGCAACAAACAGCCTGACCAGGTGGTGGCGCAGTGGATAGAGCATCGGACTGGGATGCGGAAGACCTAGCTTCAAGACGCCAAGGTCGCCAGCTTGAGCGCAGGCCCATCTGGCTTGAGCAAAAGCTCACCAGCTTGGACCCAAGGTCGCTGGCTCCAGCAAGGGGTGGCTCAGTCTGCTGAAGGCCCACAGTCAAGGCACATGTGAGAAAGCAATCAATGAACAACTATGGTGTCGCAATGGCAATGAAAAACAAATGATTGATGCTTCTCATTTCTCTCTCTTCCTGTCTGTCTGTCCCTATCTATCCCTCTCTCTGACTCTCTCTCTGTCCCTGTAAAATAAATAAATAAATAAAACATTTTAAAAAATCAGCAACAAACAAACAAACAATCCAATAAAAAATGGGAAGAGGACATGAATAGACACTTCTCTCAGGAAGAAATACAAATGGCCAACAGATATATGAAAAGATGCTCATCTTCATTAGCTATTAGAGAAATGCAAGTCAAAACTACAGTGGGATACCACCTCACACCTGTTAGATTAGCTATTATCAACAAGACAGGTAATAACAAATGTTGGAGAGGCTGTGGAGAAAAAGGAACCCTCATTCACTGTTGGTGGGAATGTAAAGTAGTACAACTATCATGGAAGAAAGTATGGTGGTTCCTCAAAAAATTAAAAATAGAACTACCATATGACCCAGTAATCCCTCTAATGGGTATATACCCCCAAAACTCAAAAACATGGGTACGTAAAAACACATGCATTCCCATGTTCATTGCAGCATTGCTCACAGTGGCCAAGACATGGAAACAACCAAAACACCCTTCAATAGATGATTGGATAAAGAAGATGTGATACATATATAATATGGAATACTAAGCCATAAGAAATGATGACATCGGATCATTTACGACAACATGGATGGACCTTGAAAACATTATACTGAGTGAAATAAGTAAAACAGAAAAAACTAAAAACTATATGATTCCATACATAGGTGGGACATAAAAAGGAGACTCAGAGACATGGAGAAGAGTGTTGTGGTTAGGGGTTGGGGGAGGAGAGGGAGGGCATGGAGAGAGGGGCAGAGCACAAAGAAAACCAGATAGAAGGTGACAGAAGACAGTTTGACTTTGGGTGATGGGTATACAACATAATCAAATGTCAAAATAACCTGGAGATGTTTTCTCTGAACATATGTACCCTGTTTTATCTATGTCACCCCATTAAAATAAAAGAAAACCTATTTTACTGATTGATTGATTGATTGATTTTTAAAGAGAAAGAGGGAGAGAGAGAGAGATAGAAACATCAATTTGTTGGTCCACTTATTCATGCATTCATTGGTTGATTCTTGTATGTGCCCTGATTGAACCTACAACCTTGGTGTATCAGGATGATGCTCTAACCAGCAATTACCTGTCCAGGGCTGTTAGCATCATATTTTCAAGTTCATTCATTTAGTAGCATGTACCAGGACTTTATCCTTTCTTACCCATTTTATGGAGATATCTCTGCTTGATTATTCACTTATCAGTTGATGGTCACAGGTTGTTTCCGCTGTTTGCCTGTTAAGAATACTGCTGCTATGAACATTGGTGCACAACTTTTGTGTGACTATAGGTTTTCATTTCTCTTAGGTATGAACCTACAAGTGAAATTTCTGAGTCATATGCTCAACTCTGTTAAACATTTTTAGGAAATGTCAACTGTTCTCTAAAGTTGAAACATTTCCCATTCCCACCAGCAATGTGAAAGGGCTTCCAATTCTGCATATTCTCTCCAACACTTGTCATTGTTTATCTTTTTGATTGTCAGACTTGTAGTTTTAGTTGGAAGCTTTATTTCAGAGAACAGGTCTGAAAAATAAAAGGGGGTATCCAGAAAATTTCACCCAAGAAATTGCCATGGAAGTCTCACTAAGCCTCTGACTCCTGAGCAGGCAAAGCTCGTTGGGAGAAAGAAGAGGGCATGCCAAGAACAAGGCAGCCCCTGCAGTCACCTCAGCGCCAGGACTCGCAAAGGGCACAGCTTTGCTAGGCTACTCCCCAACCGTTGGTGGCCTCACAACTGAAATGAAGGTGGTCTTTATTATTCATCAAAATGAATGTGACGTGTATGTGTATGAACATATCTGGAGTCTCACGTGAAATGCGACAGGTAATCTAGAAAGTTCCTTTTGAATGGCTCTCCCTAAAGTTGTGTGGTTTTGTGACCAGTCCACCACCAGATGAAAGGAAAGTCTTGGTCAATTTTTGTAAGTACTTTTTGAGTACACAAGAATGGGTGTTCTCTGTTGAGGACAAAGATTTCTGTATACACACACATCAAGCATGTTAAATGTATGAGCCCAATGCAATTTGTCTTTATTCCTTGACTGGTTGGTTTCTGAGGAAGTCCCACACCGACTGCTCATTCATCCATTTCTCCTCATGTTTCTGTTGTCATGTGTTCACAGCCGAGATTCCCGTAGTCCTCTCCTAAGTGCTCAGGTCCGTTCCCAAGTCCTCTAGTGTTTGGTGGAGTTTCCCACAGCCTGAGAGCAAAGCAATGGGGTGGTAAGGCCCGGGAAGCAACAAAGTACTGTTACAGGCAGAATCTTGAGACACACAGATCTGGGTTCAAATATCAGCACCATCCCTTCCCGCTCTATGAACTTGGGGAGCTAACTTAACCACACTGAGCCTCAGCATAGTTTTCACTCTGGAAGGTTGGGCAACTTCAATGAGCTAAAACATGTAAAACACTTATCACAGAGCTGGAATCAGGAATCTGAAAAGGGTTTAGTAAGTGCCAACTTTGGTTGATAACAGTAAATAACATCAACAACAGTGGCAGATGTGAGCCTTCCTGGAATGCCTAATATGTTCTGGGCACTAAGCCAAGTGCCTCAGCTGTATCAGCTCAGTTAATCCCCACAGCAAACTTCCATAGCAATAGGACCGCCATCCCCATTCTTCAGATGAGGCCACTGGGCACACAGAGAGGAGGCAGCTGGCCCAAGGTCACCAGTGAGCGGTGGCTCTTGAACTGCACCACCACCATGGGGGCCTGGGCTCATCTTTTGATGGCAAAGTGGGTCACGGGACTGAGAAAAAGACATACCACAAAGGGGACTATTTGTCTCATTTCCCTTCCTGTGGCCTCCCAGAAGTGCCCGGCAGCCCCGGGCTCCGCTCTGGGTGGCTACTGTGGTTCTTCCTTTGTGTCTGAGGACGAAGGGTGTTCGATAGGATCCAGCTGCCAGCTCCCTGTGGCCCTGCTCATGCATTTTCAGAGCAGCTTTTGGGGCTGGAACAACAAAACCCTTTTTAGCCTCCTTGTTCCAAGCTTAGATGCAGACATGTGAGAAAAAGTTGGAGTGGAAAACCCAGCAAACCTTTAAAATGTACACAACGAAAAGGCACTGTTGGGACACGTTTATGCATAGCATGCTTCGTTTTCAAAAGTTAACACTCTTGGACAAAAGCCTTAGTATCCCAGTTCAAGTTTGTTTTTTTTTTGTTTTTGTTTTTTTCTTTTTTGGAAACAAATATATAATACACAAATACATTCCCACTGTGAAAAAAAAAAAAAGACCCAAACAATAAATATGATGACTAAAATGAGAAAGTAGCTCATTATTCCCCACCTCCACCCTAAACCCATGTCTCTCGGGTATATGTGGGAACTACCATCAATGGGTTGGGCGTGTCTCCTTCCAAGCCTTCTCTTTTGTATTTAAATTTGAATGCATATGATATACATGCTTTGTTTTGGAAAAATATTTTGTTTCTACACAAATGGTGTCACATTTGTTTCATAATAGTTTTGTTTGTTTTATTCATTTAACAGTCGGTTAGGGAAATCTCTCCACGTCTCTACATACACATATTGACATCATTCTTTTCTTGCTGAAGTGCTTCCCATGGTGTGGTGCTACCATAAATTAGTATACTTGGACCTTCTTGATGGACAGTTGGGTCATCGTGGTAAGTAGAGGCTAACGTGGTCCTCAGAGATTCCTACCCCCTGGCATTTGTACCCCTGTGTAATGCTTCCCCCTGAGTTGGAGATAGAGGGGCTAGTGAATCAAAAGAATAAAGCTAAGGTGATGAGATGTCACTTCTGTGGCTAATTGACAAGAAATTGTAGCTTGCCTCTTGCTAGCAGACTCTCTGGCTTGTAGAAGGGCCCACATAGCAGGGAACTAAGGGCAGCCTCTGGCCAGCAGCCCACAAGTCAAGGAATCCTGCCAACAACCATGTCAGCTTGGAAGCAGATCCTTTCGCGTTGGAGTCCCAGATGAGTCTCCAGTTCTGGCCAACACCTTAATTGCAGCCTGTGAGAGACTGAAGCAGAGGGCCCAGCTAAGATGTGCCTGGATTCCAGATCCACAGAAACTGAGATACTAAATGTGTGTGTTGCTTCAAGCTGCTAAATTTGTGGTAATTTGATATGCTGCAATAGATAACTGGTACAGTTGCTAATTGCTTTCTACCACAAACAGCTCTGGAACAAATGTTCTCCTGCATGTAATTAGTGGTGGATTCTAGGAACAAGGCCTAGACCTGAGACTGCTCAGTCTAAGGGTAAGGTTATTTAATATAGATAAATAGCAGTAAATTAACTTCTAAAAGCAAGTCACACTCATGGGAACAATATGAACATTCCTACTTCTCTTATGCCCTTGCTAAGTCATTGATCATTTAAATACCAGTCTGAGGAAGCTTCAATCGCATTTTCCTGATCACTAGTCAGGCCGGGCATCTTTTTTTATTCATTTTTTTAATAAATTCATTGGCCATTATTTTCCTTCTCTTTGAGACTTACCTCTTGATGTGATTTGTTTTCATTCCATTTCACTTCAGCAGCTGGAGTTATGAATATGAATATTGCATCTGGATTCACAAAGTGGCCATCTGCTCCAGTGGTGATGCTGATGTTAATCACCCAAAGTGTTAGCCAATTCTCTGCTGTGAATTCACCACTTTGTCCCTTGCAACTAATAAGCAATTTATGGGAAGATTCTCAGTGATCATTCAAATGCCCTGCTCCTCATTAACATATCCCCATGGATTTTGTGTCCTTTGATGAGTCTTACATGAACAGAACTTTATGGTGGTCGATGCAAAATGAAGACTGTCCCACTCCAGCACGCCTTCTACATCCACCAGGCCTCATGCAGCCTTCTTTTATAGATAGCATCTCCCTCCTACCCATCTATGTATTTATCATTTGTGTGAACTCAGTTTCTTGTTTTCCTCATGTTTCCTAATTTGTTATTGTTGTTAATTACTTTGGTGCCCAAATTTTCGCAGATTTGTTCAGTGGAACCTTTTCAAGTTGGCTATCATTTCTTTGCTATATGCCTTTCTTTCTTTCTTTCTTTCTTCCTTCCTTCCTTCCTTCCTTCCTTCCTTCCTTCCTTCCTTCCTTCCTTCCTTCCTTCCTTCCTTCCTTCCTTTCTTTCTTTCTTTCTTTTTTTTTAAATCACTTCTTTACTTTCTGACACAACAAAATGTTCTAGGTTCACCGTGTCAAAACCTGCTTCAGTCCTGAAGTAGCCATGTCTTTGGGGACCCCTGGTTTCTCTCAGTGGACAGAGGTATTAGAGACCAAAACTGCGGCACTAAGCATGCTTATGAAAATAGATAGTTTTAAGCGAGTTTGGTGAGTGTTGACAAATCTATGAACTTTCATAAGTGCCACCACAGTCAAGGCACAGAGGTTCCTTCCCCCCCAAAGTTCCCTTGTCTTGCTTGCTTTATGCAATTTCTTCTGTCCAAAATGCCCTCAATTCTAGCCACACCCATTCTGTAAAACCCAGACCAAATATTCTTTCCTTCTTAGAATTTTGCTCAGCTTTCCCAATCAAGGCTCCTGGTTCCCTTTTCTTTGTTCCCATAGAAAATAAGGTAAAAGTGCTTGCTTAGCAGTCAAAGAGATTTAGTGAAGATGGGTTCTCCTCCCAGCTGTGTGTTCCTAGGAGAGTTAATCAACCTTTCCCTCCATCCATTGTTTTTCCCATCTGTAAAATGGGCCACCCTGAACCATTCGCATATTCACCACATGCAATCCTCCCAAGGACCTTCAGACTTTTGTGTGTTTGTACCTCTCCACAGCCACCTTTCTAGTATTTCTGTGCTGGAGATCTAATCTTCCAATTTCTAGCTTTGGGCCCATTACGCACTACACAGTCCAGGGGCTTCTCAGTGCTATGGTGAGTACAGCCTTTCTCCCCACATGGCTAGCAAGGGCCTCAGGTGCTGACCTCTCCTTGCTCTATCACACTGAGTTCTCCTGACTTGTCTTCAGTGAGTTTATCTGATGCTGCATACACCATACTGCCTCCTTTTGCTGGAACACTTTCCCCATCTCACCTGCTTAATTCATCTTCATCCTTCATATGGATACATCCTCAGAGAAGCTCCTTTAAACCTCCCCGATGAGCTCAGATCCCCCCACTGTGTACTCCTTTAGCTCTATGTCACTTTTTTGGTAGCCCTTACCCTAGTTGTACCGTCTCATTTATATTTTGTGATATTTTTTACGGATGTCAGTCCCACTGACTAGAATCTAATCTCATAATAGTGGACACCATGCCGATCTTGGGACTGACAATCAGTGGGTATTGTGGGGTTGGGGTCAGAGTGGAGTGAGATAAGCATGGTATGGCCAAGCCCAGTAAGACACATGCACAAAGTACTCCATGGTAGTGGTTCATGACAGTTGTTGTGTAAGGGAAGGAATTTTATTCATAGCTTTTATCACTCGGCTTGCCATTTTCTGTTGTGCATTCTCGTTTAGATATCTCTACCTTTCCAAAATTACCTTGAAGGTGGAAACCAAGTCAGAGCCCTGCTGTGGCACCAGCACCTGGTATAGTGTCTGTGCTCACAAGTTTTCTGTTTGTTAAATGAATATATACAAATATACAATGCAGCAGACAAATGCAAGGAATTTGAGTTGATAGGTCCATCACAGAAAAGTTTTATGTAGGGCAGAAGGGAATTTGGGTAAGGGTCATTTCTCTCTTTGTGTACATAAGACATCATCTGTCTCTGTTTTAGAAAACTCTGAAGTGCTGACCATCAACCTCTTAAGTTCACATCACATTTTTCTTACCACCCCTTATACATTTTTAAAGCCAAATATGAACTGTGGGATAGAATGGATTTTTCTTAAATTTCCCCCTCCCCCACTGTTCTTTAAAGTCATTACTATCCTGTTTCATTTATTTAATCAAACCTAAATTGGATTGTACATTGTTCAAAACACACCAAATCAGTAAATGCTCAATTTGAAGCATTTTCCCAATTATTTATGATTATTAGTGTTGACCACATATGTGGATTTTTCCAAAAGAACTCCATGCCCTAATATAGCTCCTTTTCAAAACCTTAATTTAATGAAAACAAAGCTCTCTCATTTCTCTGATTTCTAATAAAAATTCAATGAATTTCACATCTTCCCAGCAAACCCAGTGATTGGCAGTTAAACAATTTATTCACAGGGGTCATTTTACAACATGGCAGCCAGAGTGCCTGAGTCACTGGTATCCGAGAGGTTTCAATAAGTCAGGTGTGAGGCAATGAGACCCTATCAGTGACTATCAGCTTGGGGTGACCCTTTCAGTTGTGAATGAGAAGCTCAAAGATGGCAGCTGTCTCTTTAGTATGCAGCTCATAGCCATGAAGTCATCAACATTTGCCACTTAAACTTCATTGGTGTGAATCTCCTCTAGGAAATTGAATCATGCTTTCAATTCCTTACATCCCTGAACATAATCCTTTTTCTTCTGAAGTAAATGGGGCTGTGTCTTGGGCTTTTTCTGAACATCTTGTCAAGGCACAAAACCTTTTCTTTGGGGCCAGCATTCATCAGTTATGCCCCTCTTTTACTCTAACTGAAAAAGAAAATGGTCCAGTCTTCCAGCTGGCTATTCTCTGGTTGCCTTAATTCATGGGAAGCCAAGAAGGGAAAAATTGGTAGGTTCAACAGTGTTGGACAAGGATAAACAGAACCATATCACATTAACTGTAATTTACAGCGTTTCAACACATCCCTGCTTCTGCCAAAGCCAGCAAGATCAGGCCCCCTGGAAAAAGAGGCAGAGTGAGGTGGGGCTATGAGGTGAAATAGAAAAATCTGAATTTCTATTTTCTAAGCTGGAGTTTGAGAATTAGAGACCCATCAGCACTTTCTTGAATGTTTTGCTTATTCATGCTATGAAAATAAATATCACAAAATATTTTCTGGACTCAGCCTGGTCTGTTGCTAAAACCAAAGCCAGCGTGCTTCCAAACAGACTCACCGAGACTCGTTTCACAAGGACAGACTTTGTCAGGCTGGCAGGCGGCCACTGGAGGAGTTATTGAAACTCAACTCAAAATGATATATTCTTCATGGAAATGCCCATTTATGAACATTGAAAAGGATGAGAAATTTCATAGGAAGATGACAGCAATGACAACTTCTAGGACGACTAGTCTTTCCTGGAGGTGATTACACCTGAACACACATGTGCTCCCAGCGATTTGTTGGAGAGTTTGCTAAAGGTTGGGACTGTTTGGGTTCAGATGGGATCTCTGTATATGAAGCTATTTATTATGGGCTGAGTAAATAAATCTATACAACAGGGGGTTGGTAGAATTCATAGCTAAAATACCCATAGCAGTGTCGACAACATGGATTGCAACCACTGGGCTTAAATGTGAGCCCAGGGTTGACGGACCCCTTTTCTAACATAAGCACTCTCTATCACACTCAGGAAAAGAACATCTGGAAGTTATGTTCTCTCTGAAGAACCCCAGGAAACACTGATACCACTTTTTCCAGTACATGACCTAGAAACATTTTTTTCTAGCTAAAACTATGGTTATGTTATTGATATGCAATTTAGCAACTCATTCCTACATATTGTACTTTTAATTTAATTACCTTTTGCTCCAGCAGGATGGACACAATCCCTAGGATGGCATAGTCTTAATCTCATTAATGGCTGCCTTCCCAGGGCCTGATAAAGCATCCTCAAAAACAATGTGTGGTCAAAACGCATGTGCCCAGGCACAGAGTTATTTCTGGAAAACTTACTTGCTACAACTGAATTTATTAGTGCTATAGGTAGCACCATATATTTTACAAAGATTTAAGAGGAGAATGTTCAACAGTTGAAAAAGTTATTCAGCAATACTGTTTTGTTCTCTGTATTTGGAGAAGACTATTAGTAGTAGAAGACACTTTAGTAGTGGTAATTTCTTAGGCATTCCTTAGGCTCACCTTTATTGAATAGTGGCAATTGTAGAAGCAAAGCCTGACCTATTCTGGCATGGCTGAGAACATGTGTTTAGAAATGAAGTCAGATTAGGAGACCTGATTCTCAGTTTGACTGACTAATGGCAGTTTATGACCACAGAACACAGGTATGGCATGAACTGATTCCATCTAGCTGTGCAATGCCTTGAAGCCAGGGACATCCAGGCTCCACCTCCACATGGGACTCAGTGCAGCCTTGTGTTTGGGGCATGGAGGCATCATTCATTCACTTGACAATAGTAGCTCAGGACCTTCTTATGTGCCAGGCCCTGGGCCCTGGAAAGACAGTGGGATACGATCAAGTCCCTGCTCTCATGCAGATCATTTTATTCCTGTGGAAGAGAAAGACAGTATTTTTAAAAGTCTAAAAAAGGTCAGTCAGTGATGAGAGCTATGGAGACAAGTAAATGGAGGGGAGGGTCCTGATGATAGTGTATTTGGGAAAGCTTCTCTGTGGAGAGGACATTTGAACAGACACCTGAATTAAATAAAAGTACACCCTATATCAGGGGTCTCCAAACTTTTTACACAGGGGGACAGTTCACTGTCCCTCAGACCGTTGGAGGGCCAGACTATATAAAAAAAAACACAACTATGAACAAATCCCTATGCACACTACACATATATTATTTTAAAGTAAAAAAAAAAAAATGGGAACAAATACAATATTTAAAATAAAGAACAAGTAAATTTAAATTAAAAAACTGACCATTATTTCAATAGGAACTATGGGTGCGGATGCATCCTGTGCTCCTCTCACTGACCACCAATGAAAGAGGTGCCCCTTCCGGAAGTGCGGCGGGGGCCGGATAAATGGCCTCAGGGGGCCGCATGCGGCCCGAGGGCCGGGCCGTAGTTTGGGGACCCCTGCCCTATATGATAATAGGAACCAATGGCATCTGACAAGATCCCAAAAGGGTTTTTGTTCTGCAGCATCATCACACAACAACATGAAAACAATCAGATGAAAACAGTTCATGGCACAGCCATATCTGAATGCTCACAGTCATTGGAAATAGCGTGTTTCTTCCACTAGGCTGGTAGAAATTTAGTGAGGGATGCAGAAGAGGAGACAACATGAAGACACTTTAGTAAGGAATATTCTAAAATACCTATGTCTGCCTAGTCATAATAAAAAAACCATGGCTAAGTTATTACATGAGATCCAAGTACGTATAAAGTTGCAAGAAGTCTTTATTACTAAATATTATGATTTGAATTCTTTGCCGTACTCAACATAGAAAGAGAAGCAATATGTAATTCAGCAGAAAGAGCACTGACTTTGGGGACAGAAGTGAACAGGTGAGGCTTTGGTTCTGTGACTGCTCAGCCATGTTATCTTGCACATGCTGTCTTTTTGAATCAGTTTCCATATTTGGAAAATGGAACTAGCTATGCTTGGTTTGTACAGTTGTGCTGAGAATTATTAATGTTTATAAAGGCCTGGACTATCCTACTGATGGTGCTGGTCAGATAGCAATGTTTACCACCTTATACAGAAAATCAGAGAGAAAAGAAAATAGTTTTCCTAAAAGCCAAAAAATAGCACCTCAGAAAATAATTTCCTCTGCATTCCCATCTTTAAATTCTAATCCATCATCACTAATGCTCACAGCCCAGTCCCTCTGTGGACTAGGTATATACTGCACAGCTACTTTTAGGTGCGCGCGCGCGCGCGCACACACACACACACACACACACACACACACACACACTCATTCAGAGTATACTTCTATTTCAGAAATGAATGTCTGCACACATAATCTGAAACTGTGGAGCTTCTTCAGCCTCAAAGAAAATGAACTCAAACTATATAATTTGTCTCAACTCTGACTCAAATCAGACAAATCAGAGACATTAGAAGTCACAGATTATTTTAAGATGTTTAACCTTTTATATTGTGTAAATCAACCTTTTGATTAGAACAAGGACAACTCAGTACTACCTAGAGCAGGATAAATATATACATCCATTTATTTACATATAAATGGACATAAAACAATCAATTTTTGTTTTCAGTTAAATATCCATCCTCCATACATCTATGTATATATACATTCACCCAACCAAGAGATCTGTGCTGAGTATTCACTACATGCCAGGCATTGGAGACGTGGTTCGGTTTCAGGGATAAGGCAGACCTGTTTGAGGCTGACTCCACAGAATGTATATCCAGGGCAGGAGACAGAGAAGCACAATTCAGAATGATTTCATGAGTAGTGTGCAGTATGGCTAAGTGCCATGAAGAAAGTTTATTCAGATAGGGTATTAAACAGGGTGGTGAACATCTGTGTCAAGACATAGATGAAATACAAAAGCAAATATGTGAAGACTTAGGGGAAGAAGATTCTAGGTGGAGGGGACAGCAAGTGCCGGGGTTCTGAAGAGAACCAAGCACAGCCAGGTCACTGTGGCTGGAGTGGTGAACAGGGGGAGAGGAAGGCAGGCAAGGTCACTGAGAGCCTCACAGGCCATAGGAAGGATTTTTTAAAATTCATTTAATTGTGTTTACATAGATTCTAGGGTGACCCCGACTGCATCCCCCTCCCCTATATTCCCCTCCACATCTCCCTTGCTCCCCTCCCTACAGCACCCTCCCCCCTTCCCTTCAGGTTTATCCCATCCTATCATCCCCTTTCCCTCTGTCCTCTTTTCCTCTGGTCCCTTTGATCCCTTCTCTGTCTCAATTCCTTTCCTCAGTTCTCAGTGTTCCTTGGATTCCTCAAATGAGGAAGGATTTTATAATTTATTCTAAGTGTGAGAGAAAGCTTTTGAATTTTATATATTTGTTTGTATTCTAATAAAGAAGTGATTTGATTATATTTTCTTTTATAAAATGACTGAGAGTTATGGGAGAAACAAAATCTGTGTGTTCCACTATAGAACGTGTCAGGATCTAGAGATGAAGAAAGATGAGAAAAAAAAATAAAAACGAACAGAGAGACTAATTAGGAAGTTACTGTAATACAGCTAATGCTCAACTTACAACCACAATTGGTTCTGACAGACTGGTTGTAACACGATTTGGTCGTAACTTGAGTAGGCTATATGTACAGTACTGTGAAATGATATTATAAAAATCTTTAAGTCATATTTTATCATAATTTTCTTTCATTATTGTTATATATCATAATTTTCTTTGTTCATTTTATGCCATTTGTATCATCTCTGCACCATTTTGTTTCTTATTTTTACATTCGTCAGGTTTAAGTAAAACACTGCATTACCAGTACAACTGGTTTAATATTTGCAAAACATACAAAATTACAAAATACAGGTGCATACAAAAACTGTTCCAGACAAGGAGCAGTCGTGGCTAGCGATTGTGGTTGTAAAGTCGATTGGTAGTAAGTTGCATAGGTCATAAGTCGATCAATACCTGTAGTACATACAGCTGAAAGAACTGGTAAGAATTTAGACCAGGAGAGAAGCCATCTGATGTTAGCATAAAGGAACACAACCTCCTGGTGGACATGTGGGAGTGAGGAAAAGGAAGAAATCAGGGACAACTTCTGATATTTTGAGCTTGCTCAGTGGGTACATTAACTGAGAAGTAAGACAGGAAAGTAGGAAATGGGAAGTGTGTTTGGGGTATCCAAATTTGCAATGCCCCTTACACATCCAGACAGTGATGTTGAGCAGGCAAATGACTGAGAGACAAGGACCCATCAGGTTCTGGGAGGAAGCCTCAGTCCTATTGGTATTCTTACCCCTGAAACTGGAAAAGACTTCATTTTTTCTTTCCAGAAAGTAACTTCTTACAAACCTGACTAATTGAATTTATCTAGAGTTCTCTGCTCCACAATTACTGAATACAGTTTCTTTGTTAAATATATATAGCACTTCTACTAAAATAGACCACGTGCTGGAGCAAGAAGCAAATCTCAACAAATTTCAAAGGAGTGTGTTTCTCATCTTGGTGGAATTAAGCTAGAAATCAGTAACAGCAAGATAACTAGAAAATCTCCAAATTCTTGGAAATTAAGCAACCCAATTCTATATAACCTATAAATTTAAAATATACATATTTAAAACGGAAATTAAAAATTATTTCAAACTAAATAATAATAAAACATGGCATATCAAAATGTATGGGATGTAGCTCAAGCAGTGTTCAGAGGCAAAGTTTTAGCTTTAAATGCATATATTAGAAAAAATTGAAAATAAATTATATAAGCTTCCATACAGTAAATGTATTAGCAAATTCTACTAAAAGAAAGTTAAAAAAATTACACAGATCACAACAAGAAGCAGAGAAAATAGACAACCAACATATCATGAAGAAACCTAATAAAGTCAAAAGTTGATTCTTTGAAAAGATAAATAATTATATAAACCCAGAGCAAAACTAATCAAAGAGAGAGAGAGAGAGAGAGAGAGAGAGAAAACACAAATTACTAAATCAAGATTTTAAAAGGCCACATTGTTGCAGATTACATAGACATTAAAAGAATCATAATGGGTTACGTTGAATAACTTTATGCCAATAAATTAAACAAATTTGCTGAAATGGATAAAACTCATGTAAAACACAACTTGTTAAAGCTGATACAAAAGGAAACAAGAAATCTGTTAAAGAAATTGAATCTTTAAGTAAAAATCTCCCCACAAAGTTAACTCCAGGTTTAGATGGTTTCATGGGTGAAGCTTTCCAAACATCTAAGAAGAATTAATAGCAATTTTATATAAACTCTTTCAAAGTTTAAAGAAAGGGAACATTTTTAAACTCCTTTTATGAGGTCAGCATAACCCTGACACCAAAACACGACAAAGCAATTACAAGAAGAGAAAACTACAGGCCAATCTCTCTCATAAACAAAAAGTAATAAAAATGATTTCTTGAGAAAAACAAATTCTTCTGAAGATATTCCTTTGCTTCATGTCTAATTTGTTCAGTCTAACTTGTAGGTACAATTGAGACACTTTTGAGGTTCAAAGAAAGATTTCAAGAGAGGACATTTTTCAAACTGAAATCTAGCATTAAAAAGTAGGTCCCTATGGTTTGCCTGTTATTTCCAAAGAATATATGTGTGTCCCGCGAACAAAATTAATCATAATTCCTCTCTCTGGATCAAAGCCATTTTTTGGTTCATTTAAATAAGACAATTTAAATTCAGAGAATAAAATGACATCAGCTCAGTTTACCCAAACTCATTTGCATAACACGTATCTGCTAATGTAAAGGATGGTGACTGTGAGATCATTCCCCACTGTGCTCTTGAGATGAGTTGCAGGTGAGAGCAGCACACAGTCACTACTGGGAAATACTCAACTGCTACAAAAGACTTGTAACCACTTGGCACCAATCATAGTGATAAAAAGATGTGATTCAACAACAAAGAGCAATACAGAGTCTCAAGTTATTTTTTATATAATAATCTGTAATTAGTACTATAATACAAAGATAGTAGTTTAATATTTTTCTGCTTATAAAAATTTTAAATAGCTTTGTATGCCATTTTATTAATCTCAGTACCCCTGAAATAGGGCTTCTTGCACAGGACAGCAAACACAGTCACCAGTGTTTCTAGTTATAGCCTCACCACTTTGTGACTAGAGAAGATGATCTGACTAAAACCCTCCAAGGACAGCGGTGGATCAGCCTGGGTCACTGCACTGCTCAGGTCCAACTTCTCTGGCCAGGGAAGAACTCCTTTCCATTTTGCACACCAGGCTTGGCAGTAGCACAGATGGACTACGAGCTTTGCTGAGGCTTTATCTCACTTTGAGGTAAGCCTTGGACAGCCTTCCTGAACCATCTGGCTTGAGAGAAGTAACTAAGCATTTTATTCTTTCTTCCTGCTGTTGCTGTCATTCTCACCATGTCACAATCTGGTTCTTGATGAGTGTCCCATCTTTCATGGCTTTTGTTGAAGTTGACCCCAGGTTGAAAATGGGATGTATTTATTTTACCTGACAAAGTACCACGGCCAAAAGGCTTGGAGCACTGGAGTGCTGCACTTTCTCCCCCTCCAGATGGGGCTGCAATTATAATTTAACTGTCTGGGTCCAAGCTAAGGTGAGGAAAAGATATATTAAGTTTGCACACATGTTATTCTCCTACCCCCACCCCAACCCCCATCTCCTCAGCTCTCCACATTTCACACACAACCACCTTCTAGGAGAGGGCTGTACGTGTGTGTGTGTGTGTGTGTACACACAGTCGCGTTACAATTCTCATTTTGCAAAGTTTATGCAAAAACCAAACACCTGGGTTCAGAGTTTCCTAAAGGAGTCATCTGAAGTAGGTGCTTTATGCCAAAATGTCACAAAGATTTATGTGCTTTCATTTGTGCATTAAATTGAGGACAGGTGGGAGAATGCTCAAGCCTGAGAAAAATTGATAGCTCATTTTTCCCTTAGAAGAGAGATGGCTGTTATGACTACTACTGGTTCAGATAAAATAGATACAGACTTTGTTAAAAAAAAATGAGGGTTCAAGTTTGAAAAGCAATATTTCAGCAGTCAAATAATTACCTCTGTGATCATGTTTCTCACAAATGGGAACCCTGCACTGGGATCCCAAGGTGAGTCCCGCCCCAAGTTCAGACAGAATGGGTAAGACCATACCCACACAGCCAGGAGCATGGCCCAGCTCCACTCCAGCTCTCAGAGGAGGGGTCCCTGGAATTGAAGCAAATGGCGGCCTTGACACATTCCATTTTAATGGCTTGCAACAGAGTCAGTTACACATGTGTAACCACTCATTTTTTAATTTGATTCTTGTTTCAAACACCTTTTCAGGACCCAATACATCTAAAAAATGTCATCACTTGATAGGTCGCTACTCTATGCCTGGCCTTGAAAGAAGCGATTTGATGTGCAGAGTCTTCACCTGGATTTGAAATAAGAGTGTGAATTTGCATTTCAGGAAGGGAATTCTATTAGGAAAACACAGTCAAGCCATATTTTTCACAAAGAGAAATAAGAGCTGCACTCAGAAAGCCTGGTGGTCAGCCTCCCTGGGGAGGAACATACCACTTGTCCCTGGGATGACCTGGAGGCAGATAAGATAAATCAAAATCATCTGTGCACTTGATCCCTTGAAGCTCAAACTCAGCTTCTGAATCAAATAGTTATCAAACCATTGACAGATTTCTAAAGCAAGAAATTTCTTTAATATATTTTTATTTATTTATTTTAGAGAAAGGGAACGGGGAAGAGAGAGAGAGAGAAAGAGAGAGAGAGAGAAGAGGAGAGGAGCAGAAAGCATCAACTCCTATATGTTATGTGTCCTGACCAGGCAAGCGAGGGGTTTTGAACTGGGGACCTCAGCGTTCCAGGTCGATGCTTTATCCACTGCACCACCACAGGCCAGGCTGAAGCAAGAAATTTCTATCTACAGTATTTGGAGACCAGAGCTATGTTCACACCAAGGGGCCAAAGATAGACCATTAGTCCCTGTTTTTGTATGACTTCACTCAATTACCTGGATACAAATGAACTTTGAAACCTAATGGTTTCTGATATTTTCCTTGTGTAGGAAATGACTATAAGGCTAGTGATCTGTCTGTCATTTGAAATGACCACTAAATGTAATAACCAGATAGTAAGAAATGCTCAACCAGCAACAGGAAAGGCTTTAAGATAAAATACCCTGTAACTCCCAGACATTTTTGTGTAAGTTTATTTAACAGTTCAGCTTGTGATATGGAAGTGTTTGTGGGAGTGATAACTATGGCTGTTGAAGGGAGGTAGATAAAGGAAGACATTTTATAAATTGGAGATAAATGGTGTTAATAGTTCAATAAGATAAATGCTGCTTGTCTTTTTAAATGAATTCCAGAAGGAATTGCAACACAGGAGCTGACATAACATTCTTTTTTTTTTGTACGCCAGGAAACATACTATCTTGCACCCAGATTGGAGAAGGTATATGAACAACATTGGGATGATTCTCTATTTACTTTCTAGAATGTGCACATTTTTTTGTTTGTATTGTTTTAGGCTAAACTTTTCATTAAAATTCTACTGCTTGGTGAAAAATGTCCAATTTTATTTTATAATTTAAAAAGAAATCTATTCTCTATGCTTTAAAACGTATGCCTTGAAAGAGTTTTACCTTAAATTTGTAGTTCTTTCTAACAATAGACCTTAACCATTTCTGAGATACACAACCCAAATATACAGATAACTGCTTACAATGTCATTAAATCTAAGGATGATCTAATGCCCATTCCCAGATGCTGTACAAGGCTGTGGAATGAGGTTACCAACTTCAGTTCTGCCCTTTATAACTACGTGCACAACAGTGGATCCATGGACCATCATAATGCCGATTGCTAGACACTCTGTGTGGTTATGGAGTCAAAGTACCCCCTCCAGCTCTGCACTTTACACTTTCATCTTCACTCTCTGACCTGACCCAAATAACAGTCCTCTGAAAATCTCGTTCCTCAGTCCCCAGGCCATGCTCAAATCTCAGGCTGGGCCTGAGAACCCAGAGCTGAATGAACACTGCCAACTAGTCCAGAAGGCCCTATTTCTCCGACTCCCTCCAGCCTGACTGTGGGTACCCCACATCACCTTCCCAGGTAGGATCATAGTTAAGGTTACACTACATCTTGTTTGATAGGCTGGATACTCAGAGTGTGACATAGGTTTTTCCAGGAGGAAAATGCCAGAGTAATTTAGGTTCGCAGTCTATATTTCCACAATGCCTGGTGGAAGTAGTGCTAGCAACTTTCCTCCACACATCACAAGGTCTCCACAAGAAAATTTACTCGGCCTTCTTGAGGCAGAATATCTCCTTGCCATGGTCATACCAAAAACAAGCTGTCTCAAACTTCCTCCCAGCATTGTCTCCCCATCATTGGCAATAAACCCCATTGTGACATAATAAAATAAAGAGCTAATGACTAACACTGGCTTTGTAACAGGTACTTCACACATATTGACTTATTTAATCCTCACAACAATCCTACTAGATTGGTGGTATTATTTCACACTTTCTACCATGAGGAATCTGGGACACAGAGGTGTTTGTTTGTTTGTTATAGTTTCCTCATGATTATAGCCAGTCAAGGTTAGACTGTGACTCAAATCCCAGCTCTGTGTCCAAGCACTGACCAAAGTGACTCCATGCAATGACAAATAAAGAAACAATAAATATGTATGTGTACTTATAAATAAACAAATATATATGTGTGTATGTTATGCTAATATAATATATATATTAGCGTGTTGACCAACATTTTAATTTCTTTTACTGATGTGACTATGCAGTCAAGAAGATTGGGAATACCACATTCAGTTGCTGGGATGTACAGTTTGAGAGGGAAGCAGTAAGGAGTAGAGGTGAGGGGAGCCAGAGCTGCCTGGCTGGGTCATAAAGAAAAGTCACAGAAGGTCATCTTCTCTTTGTTCACCACCAGCAGTAAGGTGTCATGGGGTCCCATAGGAAGAGTTTCTGGGTAGAGGTGAAGGGGTGGTTCCAGAGGGTAAGGAATGAAGAGCAGAAAGGGAAATGCCACGTGATGTCCATTCAGCAGTAGTCAGAAACCTAGAATGGCTCACAACCAATGGCTACTGTCCACTGGAGGACGTAAGTTAGGGACTGTTGCTGTTTACAATCTCATGACCTATTGTTATGTACCTGGGTGCCTACATCGAACTGCCTACAGTAAAGCTTACAGTAGGTGGCTTGGCTGTAAAGACAGCAAGGTAAGACTTGACAAGAGTTGACCTTTCACTGTCTATCACTGAAACTGGGGGAAGTAGAATATTCAGGCACACCCCGGTCAATGGGGAAAACAAAGCCAATCTGTTCGCCACTGTGGAAGGAGACTCCTGTTCCTTCAGTGGTGCGCCCCAGAATGCAGTTGGCTTGAATTTAAAGGTCATGTTCAAACAATGTACATTTTTAAATAGCAGAATTGCCCTAAGCATAGGCAGTTGCCTACACTAGGAGGTAGGCTAGGGAGCTGGGATAGAAAAAAGAGACATCAGATTCCTGTCTCTCAACTCATGCCCACCCAAGGCATGCTCTAGTTGAGGGAATGATACCTAAAATTGATCAGAGTGGGCACAGTTCATGCCTGAGATAAACATGTACCAGAGGGATTCCACTGATACCCTCATATGCCAGGCTGGTGCTTAATTACATGCTGGTGTGCTGGAATGGCCATTGAAAAGTCTAATTTATTGGTCAGTGTCAAACTGCCTTTCTGTATCAGTGTTAAGTTTTGACTATTACCCTGCCTGAATGCACATGTGATTCCCTACACATGGACCTATACATGCACACATACCTATACATATTTATATCTCCAGCACTGCAACACAGGTGTTATGTCTGGGACTCCCTCGTTTTAAGGGTGCATTCTTTTATGCTTCAAGCCTGGCTCAAATGCTGCCTTCTCTGGGAAGTCTTCCTTGCTCCCCTCCTACTGGGCATGATCTCTCCTTTTTACTTCTCTCTTTGTCATTTCTCCCACTCTGCCTTCTATTATTGGTGATTGGAAATCTGATGTTCTATCCAGGAAGTGAGCTCACGGATCCTTAGTGACCCCCTTTTTAAGAATATTCAAGAGTTGCTTTTTACAAAGTCAATGTTCAATAAATTTTTTATGGAAAATAAAATAGCAAGTGGATGAATGAATGAGCGATTTCATTTGTGTGTAGAACAGAGACCCATGAGGAACAATAATGGATAAGTGTGAAAAACTAGTTATATTAGCATGAAATGCTTTACTTTGTGAGGGTTCAGGTGACCAAAACATTCTTATCTGTGTCCCAAGTCTCTCCTTCCAATTCCCCAATCCCAACTGCCATTCTCAGAGTCCTTAGATAGAAAACCACTGAATGACAAAGGAATTATGATAGTTGGAATTTGGACTCTATCCTGGTAAAGATGGGAGGTATTGGGTCACGACAGCATCCACCTATGAGCTTTTCTCTTAAAAGACTATACAGAAGGCAACTCTTTCTTCCCCCCCCCACACACACTTGTGTACTATCTAATTTCTCCCCCTAATTTCCTAATTACCCTAATATCCTACTAGGAAGTAACTTCTCCCCATGGCCCCACTGTGGTCCTTGGAGGGAGTATATTCTAGTACCACCTTCCTCCATGGAAGTCAAAGGGCCAGAGCCAGACCCACCTTTCACAGATTCAGCACAAACAGGTCAGGCTCTGTTAGAGCTCACACTTGGTGTTAGAGCTCAACCTTGGTGTTAGAGCTCAAGGGCAAGCAGTCACATCCCAAAGCAGCAGCCATGGTAGATCAGGCTGACTGCCCTGTAGCTTGGCTTCCCTGCCTGTGCCCATCTTCCTGGTCTTCCCAGCGGCAGTTGCCCTGGCCCACCTTCTCGCTCCTCACTGACCTCCCCATCGCCTCCTAAGACATTCTGGAAGGATGTCTTAGCTAAAGTCAGTGTGTGTGGCCAGAAACCAACACTTCTAACCTAGAAATGCTTCTGAAAGAAATGTTCTTTTCATGCTCTGACTCCACAGTCACTGAAGTAGTTTCAACCACTACAGGCAAGCACTGAGCTGATAAACAGTCTTGTCAGTAGTACAAAAATGACTTCTTCAGGTGTGGGGTTGTGCCCTTTGGGGAAACATACCTTCCTGAATCTAGTGGTCCCTCAATATCATCTTGTGGGGTGTCTCCTTGCACACAGTTTAAAAGCTGATTCAGCCTGACCAGGCAGTGGCACAGTGAATAGATCATCAGACTGGGATGTGGAATACCCAGGTTTGAGACCCTGAGGTCGCTAGCTTGAGTGCAGGCTCATCTGGTTTGAGCAAAAGCTTATCAGCTTGGGCTCAAGGTCGCTGGCTCCAGCAAGGGGTTACTTGGTGTTGGACAGATAAAATATATTATGCTCACTTTGTCAAAGATGATGCTCCCCACATGCAAGTTTTAAGAGTAAGCTTTTCCCCACACCCTTGATTGATTAGATGATGTGGGGTGGTGGACTCTCATGAGGAATCCTCCCATTATGCCTCAGATAAGTGACTTTGTATCAGAGACCTTTTTGTTTGTAAATTGGATTAAAGGTTTGGATTTCTACACTATAAAGTGGGGCAGACCAGGAGCTTGCTCGCTCTTGGTTCCTGAGGTTAGTAATAGAGAGGAGAGCAGATTAAGGCCACGTGGAGGAGGCCAGGAGAAGCAGCCAAGATGGCGGAGTGCTGAGGGAGAAGGAGATGGGGAACAGAGGTGAATAAGTCTGGTGAGCTAGAAACCTTTGATGCTAGGAAACTTGGATATGTCAGTAGCTTTGTGAGCACTGAATGAGTGGGTTTTGTAGCCCAGTGTGTGTTTTTACTTGCCCGCTGGGTGCGAGCTAGAATTAAAGCTGATGGCTCACCAGTTCTTGGCTCCGTTGTTTCATTACCGACTGTCCGAATCTAATGCGAACCTTCACTGGCCAGGTGGCTGTGATGGTGGCCTTGGCCACTGGTTTTTCACTCGGTCTGTTGAAGGCCTGCGGTAAAGGCACATATGAGAAAGCAAACAACTAAGGTGTTCCAACGAAAAACTGATGGTTGATGCTTCTCATCTCTCCCCATTCCTGTCTGTCTGTCCCTATCTATCCTGCTCTCTGACTCTCTCTCTGTCTCTGTAAAAAAAAAATAAAAATAAAAAACAATAAATAAAAGCTGATTCAGACAAAAATATTCTATACACACCCACCACCAGCACCACCACCACCTCTAACAGCCATAGTAGCAGCAGCAGCAACAGCAGCAGCAGAAGCTGTGTCTGCTGTTTTATCAAAGATGAGAATGGTTTTTTACTCCAAATTGTCATGGACCAATCCACTTGCTACCAATAATTACTTTGCTTCCTGGACCTGACTTTCACTCAAAGCCCACGAGAAAACCCTGATACTATTACTTAACTACCTTTAGGGGGATATTGAAAATGACTCAGTTGACTCTCACTGGTTAAAGTAGCCAAATCAAAGCTTCAGGGTTCCAATCAAAATATTGCTTTTTTTGGTTCTTATACACATAATTACATATGATTTACAATGACGCACAAAATTTCCAGAAATAAAAGCAGGAATCTTTATTCAAAATTTCACCCAATCCAGAAAAAATATAACCAGGCAACAGAAGACAGATGTTACAAACATGGGACATGTGAAGCTGGAAACTGTTTGCAAGTACATCTTCACTGTCCCGGGGCCCCAAAGAGGATAGATAGGAAAGCAAGACCCTGGAGGTGCCCAGGGGGAAGTAAAGTTCTCAGAGGCTCAAGAACCTTCTGTGTTACCCTGGCAACTTCCCTCCCAGTAATCCAGCTATTAGAAATAACTCCCCAGAGTAGGAAATGATCTGCAGAAGAGCAAGCCCAGAGTGTGAGGGGTGTGTGGGGGAGGGGTGGCAGGGGGAGGACTAAACCACGTGGGGTCTCAGGCACACTCAAGGTGAACAGTGCCATGGAAAACATCTGAAGCATGGCCAAAGAAAGGTCTAGAGGGTGGGAAATTTGCAGCTCAGGGCTTGGCCTACAGGGGAGATGGGAAGGTAGAAGTATCATGTTGGCTCATGGGGAAAATGAAACAACTGAATATTAAACTGCTTATCTGATCTGAACTGGTGAACTGCTGAGGTGTCCTTATCTGGAGTAATAATAGCTGTACACAGTTATCGGTCTAAATAACAACCATTGTTGAAAGGAACCTGGGTCAAAATACTGATTGGGGTTTTCTAAGGATTTATGGGTGAAATTAACTTTATGCAGTTGAGCCTAGGCATCTTATTCCCCATCATTGTCGTCTCAAGAAAGAGAGAGAAAGAGAGATGCTCTCTCCAACTACCAACATACAGATTGACTCCTTTGGGTCAAGTTGAACAAGTTGGATACATGTTCAGAAAAAGAGACTTATATCGCATCTCCCAATCTAAGACAGGTGAGAGACCTTTGGGCCCTTGCTTATCTCTTCAGCCTATGCCCCATCTATCCTCCTCTCCTACCTTCAGTATATCTGTTCCTCAGCCTCAGCCACTTCGTGGACCTTACTCTCTTTACCCCTCCATGTCTCGTGTTTGCATTTTCTCTGCTTGGAATGCTCTCTCCCATAAGCAACTCCTCTTCTCTTAGCTCTACATTTAAAAGTCAACCTCCATAAGGAATACTTCCCTAAAGCCCCTTGAGTAGTTCCCATCTTGTTATCTTCTGGAGCAGAGGGTCACATCTGGTAGTCCACCTGCTTTTGTAAACAAAGTCTTGTTGGACTATGGCCATGCCCGTTCATTTACATATAGCCCATGGGTTCTTTTGCGTGGTAATAGTAGAGTGGAGTAGCTGTGACAAAGACCACATGGTCTGCAAAGCCAAATATATTACTACCTGGCCCTTTACAAAACAAGTTTTGACCACTATTCATAGATTTAACACATTCTATAATTATGTTCTCCCTACTCATTTATAATCATTTCCACTCAAAGCTCTCTGTCCAGTTATACAGTCTTATCCCCAACATCCAGCACACTGCCTGGCACAAAGACTGCAAACCACGCTAACACTAAGCTGGGAAACTGCTATTCCTATACTCAAGATGGGAATGTTGAGTGTGAATAAGAGGAAATGGATCTGTGCTGGAGGGGCTTCAATGGAGTTGGGCTATTATTTCTTTTGCATTAATTTTCTTTATGGCTCTTATTAATTGGTTTAGAATCTGTTCCTCTAACTGGGAAGTGAGTTCCAAGAGGCCAGCTGCTATTTTTTTTCTGTCTTGTTCACTATGGTGTGAGCAGCACCTTGAACAGGGCCTGGAACTTAGTAAGTGCTCAATAAATGTGTTGAGTGACTGAGCAAATGAGTGAATAAATATTCTTAGCCTCAGAAGGTGCAGTTTCTGACTCTGCCTCAGAGCTGGATGAACAGTGCAGGGCATACTGAACATGACTACAATCACAGGCAACCAGCAGATATATTGTTTCTCAGAACTGTATTGTCACATCAGTTATTCATATCAATAGAGAGGCACCTGGCTCTAGAAATTCTGAATGCAAATGGTCAGGAGCTCATCCTGTTTGGATGAAAAAGACCTCCCCTTGTGTAGCTATGACCAATAAGCTTTCCCAGTGGGGGTTCCATCCTTACTAAATCAATGTTCCCCTATAAAGGTAAGGAGAAGGGTAGGCATGGCAGGGAAAAGAGTTACAAATATAAATACCAGGCCCAGGTTTGAATCTACCACTTATTGGCTGTATGACCTGGGAATAAATTCAGTAACTCCCCTAAACCTCAGTGCACCCATTCATCAATTCGTGACACAAATACCAACTTTCCTGGATCATTTTGAGTTAATGTGTGCCAGAATTGGTAGGGTATGATACTTTATGTAGGTCCTTAAGGAGCTATTCATGTCATCGGCATCAGTACTAATAACTTCATAACAGAGTTGGTGTTCAGAGAACCAGTATGATATAGAACTACTATAGAAGAGAATTTAAGAGTGTAAACTTTAGAGCTAAACTACTGAAGCACAAGCCCCAGGTCTGCCATTTAGTAGCTAGCAGATCTTCAGTATATTATTGTTTTTATTATTAATAATTGTTTTATTCCTCAAAAGTTCCTCAGACCCTTAAGAGCTTTCTCTGAAACTTTCAGGCATAGCCTTATAGCTAAAATAGGAATGCTAATGGGAATAAAATATAGGTCAGACCCCTAGTCAATATCTTAAGAGCTTCTCTCTAAACCATCTCAACCTGGAGCTGGTTCTCTAATACTTGAGAAATGGTGCCTTTTGATAATACTTAAGACACTGACTAAAACATATAAAAAGTAGTTTAGTGTGCCTGACCTGTGGTAGCGCAGTGGATAAAGTTTTGACCTGGGAACACTGAGGTCCCCAGTTCAAAACCCTGCACTGGTCTGGTCAAGGCACATATGGGAGTTGATGCTTCCAGCTCCTCCCCCATTTCTCTCTCTCTCTCTCTCTCTCTCTCTCTCTCTCTCTCTCTCTGTCTCTGTGTGTGTGTGTCTCCTCTCTAAAATGAATAAAATAAAATAAAATAAAAAAGTAGTTTAGTGCAAAATGAGCCTAGCTTTAGCAACGGGTCTGTGAAAAGCATAGAGAAGGCAATCGAGGGGTAGAAACTTTTCTTAAAGCACAAATATCCACACCAATCAATGACACAGACCCTATTCCATCTCCTAAGATTATACTGGAACTTGGAACCTGGCTGAGCCTTTGTTGGGAAGGGAACATGTAGAGGCATGCTAACATGGCTCTTCTTTGAATGGCCTCTTTCTTTCCATCTGTAAAGTCAGGGCCAATGACTAGACTCTCTTAAGGAACAGAATACAGCTTTGAAATTCCCTTATCCAAGTTTTTACTGAGCCAGGGATAAAACTTCCATGCTGAGTATCCACCTGTCTTCAATCAATGTCACTACTATAACCTTGGGTATAATGAATTGACCTTATGAATTTTTCTCCATTCTTTTGGGATCCACTTAAATCCCTTCAGCTTAAGTGACACTTTGTACAAGTTTTCATGAATGGGTCAGAGGAAAATGTGCCTGGATCACATGCGTACTCAGAGCATGTATAGATATATATTTTTATTTATGATGCGATAAGTCTCTTCCATTAATAATTTAGTCAGTATGAGGATTGTTGTTAGATAGTCCTTTTCTAAAACTTCATTCTAAGGATAAGACAAGCAGGAATTTGCTTCCAAAGCAATTTACTGTTACTACCTTTAAATAATTGAAAGTTTTGGTACAGTGATTTATCCTTAAGCCCCTTGCTAATCCCAGCAAACTCTAGGTGTCAGAAACTGGACACCTGCACTCTGCCATGCACCGAAGACATACTGTTAATAGAGTCCAGCTACAAACTAAAGACCATTTCAAATCCAGAGAACGAGACGTGGGCAAACCAGGATCCCACATAAATCCTCTGTGGAACCAGGAAATGAGCATCTGGTTGAAAAATGTGCCTGTTTTTCTCCCTCCACACCCCTTCCTACCATCTCAATGTAACATTAGGATTTAGCCCTAAATAACTGAAGCATGGGGTGGAGCCACAAAGTACAGGCAGCGCAAAATCCTTACTGGAGTGCACCAACAAAGCTAATCCCTTTCATGCTGATGGTGGCACCATTTTTGTCAACGACCCCAAACAGCCCAACAGAGATGGGAAGGGAGTGTGGAATTCTAAGAGCAAATGAAGACCCCCTGTTGAGTGTAAAAAGTCAGCAACCAAAGAGACTTCTGAAGCCCTGACCCCAGGCAGGCTGGGAGTAACAGAGTGCATGTTCTAGATGGGGCACTGCTCTCGCAGGCCATCAGAACTTAGCCTCTGGTGCCAGAAACCATTCATCAGACCCTGCAGAAAGGCCGTCAGCTCAGCCTCCAGGCCCCCAGCCAGCTTGTCAGGATCCAGGCTAACGGCCAGAGTGTCAGGGGCTGCGGCTGGTAGCCAACCAGAGCTTTGATGTCGAAGGGTTGGCCAGATGGTATGTGAGGGTGGCCAATGGGCTCGGAAACCATACACGCTGCTCACAGGTCACCAGTTCTGAAAGCAAGCTGGCCGATAGAGGATCTCTAATAAAGATGGAGGTAGACATTTTATATTGTGAAAAAAAAATTGTTCAAATTATTTCAGTATTTGTTTTGTTTAAATTTCCGTTACACATGCTTTTCATTATGCAACTCAATTAGTGTATAAAAGATTTTTCTGTTTAAAATTTTTAAATGAACATAATTGTTCAATTTGGAAAGATTACAATGCTTTTATTTAATCAACACTGCAATAAATACATCGCTGTATAATGAACCCCATACTTTTAGGCCATTAACCATTCAATAAATTTGCAATATGGACGGTTCTTTATGGAGAAGAAGATAAATAAAGCTATTGAAATGAATGTACGACAGCTATGATGCTAAGCAGCAAATTATAGTTTTTTGCTTCTCATCCACTAGAGTTGTACCTTGATTACAAACATATGCGAGTGTAATAAACAGCATACATTTCAATTATTATTTTGAACAGGAGGTACACAAGACATTAAAGAAAAACTCTGCACCATCAGTGCCGGCTGTTCCCTGTGGCATCTTCCCAACAAAAAGCCCTTTCAGAATTAGTTTAAAGGCTCATTTGTCATTTGCCTTATCAAACCATACTGGACCTGCCAGAACAAAAATAATCTAAGGCCCGCAGAACCAGTTGGTTCTGCTGGTGATCACTGAACTAAAGCCACTCCCATCATATGATGCTCCCTGACCCGCAGGACATTACCTGCACCCTTCCAATAGCGACCGGTCTCAGGAGGTCTCAGAGCAGCCGAGGGAGGGCATGACTGCCATGCCCAAGAGCTTCTAGGCCCTGCCCTCCCTTGCTTTCTTCCCCCAATACATCAGCTACAATTAAATGACAAACTTGCCCAAGTTATCACCCACATCTAAACACCATCAGCTCCTTCTAACACTGATTCCACTAAGATTGGCACACACAGCAGGTGCCAACTAGCGCAGATTTCAGACAAAGCTACTAAGGCTTGGAGAGGTTAAACATTGGCATGGAGTCCCAGAACTGAGATGATAATTTAATTGTGCCTCTTATCCAATGTACCTTATTTGCACTGGTAGCTATGATATGAATAACTGCAATAAAATAATGCATTAACATTGAAAATAAGGACCACTACGGAGCGATTATTAGGTATCAGGAATTAGCATATGCACTGTGTAGACGAGGAAAGTAAAGCCTAGATGTGTGGGGAACCTGGCCCAAGGTCACGGGAAGAAACAGTGAAGTCCAGCCTGAGTTATTCAGCTCCTCCCAGGGTTCTCTCTTTAAGTGGCACTTGGGAAGGTCCCCAAAGTCCTTCCCTCAGCTTTTACTTAGTGTTCTTGCCTTTGTTCTTTTTCATATTCTAGTCCTATGTTTATGATCTCTCAAAGGAAAATCTTAGAACAACACAAATGGGAGCTCCTTTTTTAGCCTCTCCCTGCACATCAGAAAAGACAGGGGCCCGCAAACCATGCAGTGGGAAGCCCCCTTGGTATGCAGCTGGCCAGAGTTGGTTCATAAGACCAAGAGCTTTTTGGAACAGACTGAAGTCTCTGGACAGGCCTGCTTTCAGCTCTACCTCTGCTACTTACTAACTTTGTGACTGTGATTGACTACATTACTTATTCTACCTGTACCTCATTTTCCCCAATCATGAAATATAAATCATGATCATTCTTACTTTCATACAGTTATTATGAAATACATGTCAGATGAACAAATTTATCTAAATTGGCTTAGTATGTAGCATATAGCAAATGAATAGTACTTAGTGTATAATAAATGCTGAATAAAAGACTCTAGATTCCCGAGTTTACAGGTTTAGAAAAAAACAAACCATTCTAATTGATCATTCAACAAATATATATTGAGCATTTATTATTTCTGGACATTGCTCCAAGCATTTAGAACAGACCAATGAAATTTCTGCCCAGCATGTACTTTGTAGTGTTTGTATGAGAGGTTGGGAGTCATAAAATAAACAGGTATAAAAATATACAAATACATATATCATGTTTCAAGTTGTGACAAAAACAAACAAACAAACAAGGAGAGGTGAACAAATTGTGTGATTAAAGTAAAGAGAGGGCTGTTCAAGGAGATGATATTTAGTGAATGAAGACTCAGGAGGTGAGTCACCCATTGCAGTGCCTGAGACACTGTAGGAAGTCAACATTCAGTGGACATTTACCAGTAAAACATTCTGTGGCTGGATTTGTTTGTTTCACCATAAAGTAATTTAAGAGGACCTGCTGTGTGATAGGTACTAGGGGAGAGAGAAAAACTGTCTTTAGGTTCAAACCAGCTTGTAGTCCTTCAGCATTATGATGCTGCTGATGAAAGGCTGGCATAGTGGCCTTTTCAATATTCCAGAACATGCCAGGACCCAGATCTTGCTTCTGAGAATAAGCATCTGGAACATAAATGGGAAAAGGAAGTTAGATTTAGAACCAGGTGACAGATGTGCAAAAGGACCGCTGGCCAGTGGTAGAATCCATGCTTGTTTACTCAGTGAGAAGCAATATTGTATCTGGAGAATACATGGGTTAGGAGTCTAAGAAACCTGGGTTTAAATCCCCCTGGGCCATGTATAGCAGCATGAATTTTTTACTAAGCCTCTATTTCCCCATACATAAAATGGGAATAATAGTCTTTACCTCACACAGAATTACTGTAATAATTTAAAATGACATATGTAAGATAAAGTTAAACATAGCTACTCTTACCAGTTACTTATCCCAGGCAGTGACTATATAATGATAACTATGTTACATTTTCAATATTTCTGCACATTTAAAATTACATTTTCAACATTTCTGCACATTTAAAATTTGCCTTTAATAAAATATTGGAAACAATATTAAGAAAAAAATATGTAAAATACCTAGGATGGAGGAGAAAGATTGTAGTTATTTAAATTTTTTTATTTAGAAATAAATTCTCAATTCCCACATATAATCCATCTCTGCATAGGAATTAAAGTTAAAAGATGTCTCCTTGTCCTTGAGGAGTTCACAGTGTTCTATACAAATAACCATCACCAGTATATGTCTTCTCATATTACTCTTGGGTCCTACTCCCTGTTTTTATTTTTGTGCTTTTATTTTTATTTTTTAAATTAACTTCTATGTTAGTGGTTCTTAACCTGGGTTCTATCAAACCCTAGGGGTTCGATGAGTTGGTCTCAGGGGTTCAGAGAAGCCTCTGCCGCGGAGGCCAGAATAAAGTAATACCCTAATTTGTTGTGAGTTCATGCACTTTTTTGGTTTTATTCTTTGAGCAAGATGATGTTTATGCACGGCTCATTTTGTGCACCAGTAAGAAAACATGTACCTATGTCTTGAATTTGGGGAAAAAAATCATATTTTATTTATCACTAAGGAAGGGTTCGGTGAATGCGCATATGAAACTGGTGGGTTCGGTATCTCAAAAAAGGTTAAGAACCACTGTTCTATGTGCTTATGTTGTAAGCCACAAATTATTTAAAGAACCAACCAAGGTATAACTGGATGGATGAATAAACAGATGGAGGGATAGATTGGTCATCTAAGGAAAATCTAAAAATATACTCATAATCCTAAATCATTGGTCAATTAGAAATAAAGTGGGTCAGCTCAACATTTCAATGGCTAGACTGGGCTTCTCTTTCTTGGAAGCTCCATCAATGACTATCCCTTTGGTCTGCCCAGTGCCCTTTCTTTAGGAACAAATCTAGCTCCTTGGCCAAAGAGTTGAGGTCATGACCCAGGCTGAGCCAATCATATTACACCATCATTCCAACCACAATGATTGGTTTCTCAATGAGCATATGACCTAAGCCAGGCTAAAGATATTGCCCCGGATTTTCTTCCTGTTTATAGAGCTCATGGTAGGAAAATAAGCACTGTATTTTTCCATTCCTCCTTCTTACAAATTGCCTGAAGGAGGAGGTCAATATGCAGAGTGAAGAAAAAGGATCAGACAGGTCTAGGTCACTTGAATCCTAAGCCTCAGTAGTCTCTTAGGCCAATGATCTCCATTCTTGCCCCTAGCATGGTATGGTTACCTAAACCAACTCCATCTTTATTTTAAAAATTGTATGTAATTCTCACCACATTACAACTGACAGAGTCTGAGTTAATGCACTCATTTCACTCAGCCTATGGGCATGCCTCTCTCTCCCATCTTTCTTCAATGTAGTTCCTTCTAATAATTAGCCATGGAGGCCTCCAAAGGGCCTGGGTCTATGTTACAATCCATAGAGTTTAAGAAAAGTTTCTTTTAACCTAGTTGTGATAAGAATGGAAGGCAGCAATATAGAAACAGGCAACAAAATATAAAAATTAAATTGTTGGAATAGGCAAAGACTTCTTAGACTGGTCACAAAAAGTACTAACCATAAAATAAACACATTGATAAACTATATTTTGTTGAAATTAAGAGTCTTTATTCATCAAAGACACCATCAAGTAGGTGGAAAAAAATGAGAAATAATGTACAAAAGATAGCAAACTAACAAAGGACTTTTATCTAGAATATCTAAATAATTCCTTCAGATCAATAAAAAAATTTTAGAAAATACAACAGAAAAAAAACAAAACAAACAAACAACAACCACAATAACAAAAAAAAAATTGACAAGAATTGAACATATATTTCAAAGAAAATAATACCCAGATGGCTAATAAATACATGAAAAGGAGTTCAACATCATTACTCCTTAGGAAAATGCAAAATAAAACCCATGAGAGATACTATAACAAATCTACTAGAATGGCTAAAAATAAAAGCCTGGTACACTAAGTGTTAATGATGCTACAAAACCAGTCTCACACAATGCTGATGAGAGTTTAAAATGATACAACTATTTACCAAAAAAATATTTAGAAAATCCTGCTAAATCTAACTCTAACTTAGGACTCAACAGTTCCACTCCTAGGTATATATCCAAGAAAAATAAAAACACATGTTCACCAAAGGATATATGTACAAGAATGTTCACAGCTGCTTTATTTAAAGTTGCCCCAAACTCGTGACAGCTTAACTGTCCATAAACAAGAAAATGGATAGATAAATTATCATATATACAATAGAATACTACACAGCAATAAAAATTACATTATTGATATACACAACAACATGGGTAAACCTCAAAGCTATTATGTGGAGCAAAAGCCAGACATAATAGAGTACATACTGTATGCCTCCATTTGTATGAAATTCAAGATCAAGCAAAGCTAATCCATGATGATAGAAGCTCGAAGACTTGTTCCTAGCAAGAGTATGAACTAGGAATGGGTGCTGATATTGTTCTGTATCTTGTTCTGGATGGTATTATATAGGCGTAAACAATTTATATGTACACATAAGTAAAAATTTATGGAGCTATACCTTCAGGCTCATGACTAGAGTCCCATTTTTTACCAACATAGTTGAAAATTAGGAATTATGATATTTTAAAGCCTATTTTAAATGTCTTGTAAGAGTTGATCACTTTATAAGCAGGGATGAATTCTCATGGGTTAGTGATTCTGTATTGTCTGTGGAGTCTTATTTGAAAGACTTCTTTCTCCCACTAGCAATCGCATGCCTCACAATTGTATGTTTCATGGGGCATTTGTAACTCTTAGATCATCTGAAATGACAGCCCTATGTCACAAACAGTACTCGTGTTCTCGTGCCTTCTTTAGAGTTGAGGAAACTGACAGAAAGATTTCCAAGGACCTGGGAACAGCCCTGGATTACATAAACCAGAAGATCAAAACCAATGTCATGACAAGCAATTCAGAGTTTGTTCTCTTTCTCTCTTTATCCTTGTCTCTTCTTTCTCTCCCCTGCTTTCTCTCTTACCATTTTCCTCTTCACCCCCACTCTCTCATCTCACTTCCCCTTTGTTCTTTTCTCTTTTTCCCTTCATTCTCCTCTTTCATTCTCATTTACCAAGAATCTACCCCTCTACTGTAGACTGAAACTTCTTTTAGATCTCCCAAGAGTCCTGGCTGGCACTCAGTTCTGTTATTTCCTCACTTGCATTCTGGCATGGAATGCACGCACACATAACCTCCTCCCGGAGTCTGCCTGTAGCAGAAATTCATCATTTCCATTCCAGACCTCTATTACCCCCTTTCTGAGAAGAGCATGCCAGTTCTCCTTAAGGAAGCCAACACTCCTCTGGTCTCCATCTATCTCTTCCCTTCTCAGGCTCTGTGGATCTGCACATAAATGGCCAGTGAGAGCATTCAGTACCCCCGGGTTCCGTGATTGGTTCATAGATGGGCATGTGGCCCAAACCAGGCCAATGAGATCAATGCCAGCACTTTTTATGCTTGTTTGTAAAGCTGCTGAGATAAGTCTAGATTTTATCAGAATCATCTTTGCTATCACTTAGAGCAGTGGTTTTCAAAGTGTGTGCTAGGGTGCACTGCTGCACCCTAGATTTTCCAGGTGTGCCCTATGGTATTCCAGAGAAATATGTGCCTATTGGGGACCAAAAAACCAACAGGGTTTTTGGAGTTTAGATTTTTGGAGGACAGAGGTGTGGAAAATTGGCTGTAAGCTGACAGTCTGCACAACACCCCACCTCACTTGCCTGATTAGGTTGCAAAAGGTTGTTAAGCTGTGGTGCTGGATTGTTTACATTACACCCCCTGTTCCCCGGAAAGACTGGAGGCAAGTTTCTTCTATCCTTTGTTTGGTGTAAAGTTAATATGATATGTTGATTTGCTAATGGCCTCACTTTGCCCTATAAATAAAGCAAGATGCAGTTTTGGGGCATGCTTTGTCCTTGCCAGCAGCAATTACAGGGCCCTCCTGACCCCATATTTTCTTAATTCTGCACCTTTCCTACTCAGGACCTGGAATTACTAGCTGCACTGGTTCACAGCATGTGCCCAGATATAAAAATAAATATAGTTACTCTGTTATTATACCATTTCATTATGAAAATACTGCTCTTTTTGTTAACACGTCATTATTATATTTAACACATAATTATATTATTTTTAAATAAATACACTCAAATAAAATGGATAGATTTCTCGAACAGAAGCATAATATTGGAGAATCTGATTCTGGAAGTGAGCAAAAGTTAAGTGTAAATAAAACAGGACTTGAAGGCTGACGGGCAGAATTTAATTTATAGCATTTTCCATCACTTAACACTGAACAATACGATTTGATTAGAAATCCATTCATGGAAACTTCAAGTGATTTTGGTTTAACATTAACAGAAGAAGAAGAACTGGCAGCTATCTCCACTGATCATGGATTGATGATTAAACATAGGGAATTGTCTCTTGATGCCTTTGGATTTCTATTAAAAAAAGAATATGTGGCAATATCTAAAAAAGCTTTGAACATTTTACTATAATTTTCAACATCCTATTTATGTGAATTAGGATTTTCTACCCACAACACAATTAAGAGTAAGAGAGCAACTCTTCAATGTATTGACAAGGAAATGAGAGTTTGCCTTTCAAATATATGCACAAACATTGAAGAAATCACTAGGACACATCAGGCTCATGTTTCTTATAAACAGAAGAATGAAAAAATTTAACACATTCATGCCAGAACCTGCCAAATTTACTAAATCTTACTAAGAATGTATCTATATATATAAAAAGATAACATTTTGTCATTTTTTAATTTTTTAACCCCTTTTTTACAAATTATATAAAGCATAACTCAAAAAATGTAACAAAAATGTTTTTAATGTCAGCATAAATTTAATTTTGTTGTAATTACCATAAAAGCACACTTGAACTTTATATTTTTTCCTTAATACTTGACTTAATTATTATAACATAATTCACAGAAATTTGTATATAGTGTGCCTACAATTATTTGTAGAATTTTAAATATACCCTGACTTCAAAAAGTTTGAGAACCAATGACTTAGAGTCATATTGCTTGAGAAAGATATCAACACAGTGGTAATTAAAGCTGAGGGATTATGATAGATTATTAACCAATTTGAGTACTTGCATTCAATCATGACTGTAGTTAGACTACTCTTAGTCATCTGAATTTTATAAACCAAATATGACCTTCTAAAATTAAGCCAGTTTAAAGTGGCGTTAATCCAGTACTATCTCTAATTTAATTTTTCCTATAGGCATGACTTTCCCAACTGAATTTGCAATTTTTCTTAACGAATGAGGCAGAGTCTAGTTTTCTACCCCATGAATCTGGGCAGACCCCATGACGTGCCTTAGCCATTGCAATGTTAGCAGGCACATGTGCAGGTTTAAAATATGCTCACATATTAAAACTTGCTCACTCTTAAACTTCTGTTACTGCCATGACAACAGACCTGAGTTAGCCTTCTGCATCATGAGATGCCCATGGTCTGGTTGTCAATGTGGCCCTAACCAACAGCCACATGACCACAACACAAGTAAGAGAGTCAGCCAAGACCAGAATACCACACAGTTAATCTCAGTATAAGTTTCTGACCCATAGACTTGTGAGCTAAAAAAAATGCTTACTGTATTAATTCATTGGATTTTGGGGTGGGTTGTTACACAACATTTTTATGTCAATAAACTACTGATGGTTGGTTTTCCATCATTTACAACTAAGAAGTCCAAAAAATAATAGTCCCTTCATGGGCTCCCAGAGCTTCCTGAATTTTCCTCATTATAGCATTTAATATACATTTTTAGACCTCCAGATCAGCACTGTCCAACAGAACTTTTACAAAAACAAAAATGTTCTATCTCTGTGTTGTCCACATGGTAGCCACTACTACATTTGACTATTGAGTACTTGAAGTGGGGCTGGTGTGATTGAGAAACAGAATTTTAAATTGCATTTAATTTGATTAGTTTAAACTTAAATAGCTTAATTTGTGGTTAGTCAACTATGATGCTCACAAAAATTAGGGGATATTTTATAGCTCCATATTCATTTTGAAACATCCCCTAATTTTTGTGAGTAGTATATATCAGATGGTGTAGCTCAAATGTCTAAATTCTTTAAAAGTAAAAATTGTATTCATTTTCTTTATTATTGTATATTCAATTTAAGAGAAGGTGATAAATTTTTATAATAAAGGAACAAACTCTTCTTGTTCCCATAGGAATGTCTCACTGCTTGATAAACAGACTCTTCAGATCTAATGGGTGAATGATCTCAGATATCACCAGTTTTTACAAACACCATAAGCCATAACCAGAGCATTCTTTCTGAAGAACAAAATTCTCCTGGTCACATTACCCTGAACTCCCCAAGATTCAGCACTCCTATTGGCCAGTGAGCAAAAAAGGGACTGTTTGGAAACATCTTAGGCAGACATGTGATTGCAGTTATTCCTACCACACGTGTTTCTCTTCACTGACAAACAGGTCCTAAATGCTTCCTGCTTCTGCTTGGATCCAAGAGGAACTGCAAGAGAGGGAACAAGTATAGTAAGTTCTTAAGTGCAGCTTAAATAACTGCAGAGACTTAGACTGTCATAAAGGCACCTGCCTGATCCTTTCCAGTGATGGGAATGCTAAAGCAGATGCCTCTGGGAAGTGTGGCTGCAATCAAGTTCAAGGGTGTAGTGGAGGAGAGTGATAGGAGAGAGGAGAGTCAAGTTTCCAGGATGGAACTCTCAATTTCACAGGTGGCCAAAGGACCACATAAGCAACGCAACCCTTACTTTGTGCCAAACAAAAGAAAGGAGGCTCTGACTGTTCAGACATATGTAGAACCCTTTCTTCCTGACAAATGATGTTATTGGTTTCTTAGAAAACCATTTCTGATGATCCTAAGAGTCCAAAATGTTCGTTTAAAAAAAATTCCCAACATGAAATAGGTGCCCAGTAATTCTTTAAATAATTGATTTAAAAAGTTACTGTTGTTTGCAACACCCCATAGTAAGGAATTGTCATCTCTCAAGAAAGCAGGTAGGAGACGGCAAGATGGCGATGGAGTAGGTGGATGTACCAACTTCCAACTCCCAGAACCAAAGTGGATTATAACTTAATTTTAAGAACCATCATCTGGATAAACCAACTTTGAACTAAACTAAGTGGACTCTTCAACCAAGGAACACAGAAGAAGCCACATTGAGACTGGTAGGAAAAGCAAAAATGTGAAGAGGGCTGCCCAGCTCCCCAGAGTGAACGGCAGCCTAGAGAGACCCACGTGGTGGGAGGAGAGTTTGGCGGAGAGGGAGGGACCTGGGTCCCAGGAGCAAAGCCCCATCCTGCAACCCCAGAGCCTAAAAGAGGCGTTTGGACAGTATTGAGCTGTGAAACAAGTGAGGATACTGTTTGTGAGAAAGAGACAATTTTCTCAGACCCAAGATTCTTCTTAAAGGGACAGCACAGAAAACCTCTCTCACAACCACTCACCCGGGGCTCCGGGGAATGGGGACAGAGGAAAGGACCAGAGAAGCAGGAAGAGAGTGTGGACTGAAGGCACAAGGACAAACACTCTGAGGGACAGCCACCCTAACCCCTGGGCTAAGTCACTTCCCTAATTAAAAATTAATAATTCCCCTGGAACTAGCAATACCAGTAAAGGGAGACAGGACACCAGCCAAACAAGCTCTCCCGTGGCACTTAGAGCAGAGTTGCTTAGACAGAGGGAGCTTCCAGGTCTACAGTATGGAGTGTTAAGGTCTGAGCTGCAGTGCACCCACCCACACTGCTGAGGGCTGGCTGGAGGGATGTGGCGGCGGGACGCTGAAATGTGGTTCTGTCAGCAGGGGTGAAGGCCCAGCCAGTGTGAGCTCAGTCTAGCCCAGCAGGGGTAGAGGGGACTCGCGGAAGCGGTCTGGCAGCTGTGGGCCCGCCTGTAGCCCCACATGCGGGGGGAAAGCGGGAGGCCAGGAACTGGCAGAGATCTGCTCTATGACCCTGGACCCTGCATAAGCTGGCCCTGACCTCAGGGGTGGGGCTAGGACAAGGGACAGGTGGAAGCTTGTGGCCGAGCACACACCAGCAGCCCTACCCGGCTGGAGAAACTCGGTTTGCTGTCCTGTGTGCGTGAGTTGGCCCTGAACATGGGGGCGGGGCTAGAGCCCTGGATGAGCGGAAGCTCCCAGCTGAGTGCATGCCAGCAGCCCCGCCTGGCCCAATAAACCATGGTGTGCAATCCTGCTCAGGCGGGCCCTGGCCTCGGGGGCAGGGCTAGAGCTCCGGACGGGCGGAGGCTCACAGCTGAGTGCACGTCAGCAGCCCCGTCAAACTGAAGAACCTGTGGCGAGCAGACTCTGACCGCAGGGTCTGGGCAGAAGCCAGGGAACAGGCTGGGTCCACAACTGAGCAAAGGTGCTCACCTCTACCCTTGGTGCTGAGGCTTGTGGCTTGAGTGCAGTGTGCAACCCAACCTGTGGGGGTGAGGCGAAGGCCCAGGCAGCCTGAGACTTGTAGAGCCAGGCACCAGAACACAGCCTCTCCCGCAGAGGAAAGGCAGAAATCACAGCTACAGCTGTAGTGGGCTGGCACTGGCAACGCCCATACCCAACCACCCCAGACAGCGGCAGAGGGGATGGCGGGCCTGCAGACAGACAAAACTTAGAGAACACAAAGGCAACACCCATTGGCTCCAGTGGCCACAACCTTCTTATACACAGACAAAATGGGCAGGCAGAGAAATGCAACCCAAATGAATCAAGAGAAATCCCCAGAGAAGGACCTGAATGAACCAGATATAAACAAATTACCAGATACAGAATTTAAAATAATGATAGTTAGGATGTCCAAAGAAATTAGAGCAACAATGGATAGTCATTATGAACACCTAAATAAAGAGATAACAAGTAAAAAAAAGGAAAATTGAAATAATAAAAAAGAATCAGACAGAAAGGACAAATACAGTGTCAGAACGGAGGACCACAATGGAAGGAATTAAAAGTAGAATGGATGAGACTGAGGGTCGGATCAGCGAGTTAGAGAACACAATAAATAAAGGCACAAAAGCAGAGCAGAAAAAAGAAAAGAGACTCAAAAAATCTGAGGAAACTCTAAGGGAGCTCTGTGACAACATGAAGAGAAATAACATTTGCATCATAGGGGTTCCTGAAGAAAAGGAGAGAGAACAAAAAATAGAAACTTTGTTCAATCAAATCATAGCAGAAAACTTTCCTAAATTAAGGCTGAAAACATTTCACATATTCAAGAAGCACACAGAACTTCATTAAAGAGAAACCCAAAGAAATCTACACCAAGACACATCATAGTTAAAATACCAAAGCTAAGGGATAAAGAGAAAAATTTTAAAGCTGCTAGAGAAAAAAAGGCTATCAACTACAAAGGAGCCCCCATAAGAATGACATCGGACTTCTCAACAGAAACACTTGAGGCCAGAAGGAAATGGCAAGATATATTCAAAGTAATGCAGAACAACAACCTACAACCAAGACTACTCTATCCAGCAAGGCTAATGTTTAAAATTGAAGGAGAAATAAAGAGCTTCCCAGACAAATAAAACCTCAAGGAATTCATTAAAACCAAACCAATTTTGCAAGAGATACTAAGGGTCCTGTTGAGAACAGTTCAAAGGGGGGAAAGAATATAGCAAAAGAAGAATACAGCTTTAAATAATAAAATGGCAATAAACAACTACATATCAATAATAACCTTAAATGTAAATAAATTAAATGATCCAATCAAAAGACATAGGGTAGCTGCATGGATAAAGATACAGGACCCATACATATGCTGTCTACAAGACACACACCTTAAAACAAAAGATGCACATAGACTGAAGGTAAAAGGATAAAAAATATATTTCATGCAAATGGAAATGAACAAAAAGCCGGGGTAGCAATACTTATATCTGACAAAATGGACTTTAAAACAAAGGCTATAGTAAGAGTAAAGAAGGACACTACATAATGATAAAGGGGACAATTCAACAGGATGATATAACTATTATAAATATCTATGCACCAAATATAGGAGCCCCGACATACATAAAGCAGACTTTGATGGATATAAAGGGCGAGGTTAACAGCAATACTATAATAGTAGGGGATTTCAATACCCCACTAACATCACTGGATAGATCCTCAAGAAAGAAAATTAATAAAGAAAAAGAAGACTTAAAAGATACACTAGGTCAACTCAATTTATTAGATATCTTCAGAACTTTTCACCCTAAAGCAGTAGAATATACATTCTTCTCAAGCACTCATGGTACATTCTCTAGAATAGACCACATGTTAGGACACAAAAATGGTCTCAACAAATTTAAAAAGATTGAAATCATATCAAGTATTTTCTCTGATCACAATGCCATGAAACTAGAAATTAACCACAAAAGAAAAAATGAAAAATACTCAAACACTTGGAAACTAAATAGCATGTTATTAAATAATGAATGGATTAACAATGAGATTAAAGAAGAAATAAAAAGGTTTCTAGAAACAAATGATAATGAGCATACATCAACTCAAAATTTATGGGACACAGCAAAAGCAGCACTGAGAGGGAAGTTCATTGCACTACAGGCATATCATAAGAAGCTAGAAAAAGCTCAAATAAGCAACCAGACCCTGCATATAAAAGAACTAGAAAAACAACAGCAAATGAAGCCCAGTACCAGTAGAAGGAAGGAAATAATAAAGATCAGAGCAGAAATAAATGACATAGAGGCTAAGAAAACAATACAGAGGATCAATGAAACCAGGAGCTGGTTCTTTGAAAAGGTAAACAAGATTGATGAACCTTTAACTAGACTCACAAAGAAAAAAGAGAGAGGACTCAAATAAATAAAATTAGAAAGGACAGTGGAGAAATAACAACTTACACAACAGAAATACAAAGCATTGTAAGAAAATATTATTAAGAACTCTATGCCTAAAAATTAGACAATCTTGGTGAAATGGACAAATTTCTTGAATCATATAATCTTCCAAAAATCAACCTGGAAGAATCAGAACACCTAAATGGACCAAGTACAACAAATGAGATCGAAACAATTATCAAAAAACTCGCAACAAAGAAAAGTCCTGGGCCTGATGGCTTCACAAGTGAATTCTACCAAAAATTCAAAGAAGAACTAACTCCTATCCTCCTCAAGCTATTTCAAAAAATTCAAGAGGAAGGAAGACTTCCAAACTCCTTTTATGAGGCGAGCATAATTCTGATCCCAAAACCGGGCAAAGACAACACAAAGAAAGAAAATTATAGGCCAATATCCCTGATGAATTTAGACGCTAAAATTTTCAACAAAATATTAACCAACTGGATCCAGCAATATATGAAAAAAATCATACACCATGATCAAGTGGGATTTATTCTGGAGAGGCAAGGCTGGTTCAATATTCGCAAATCAATCGATGTGATTCATCACATAAACAAAAGGAAAGACAAAAATCACATGATAATTTCAATAGATGCAGAAAAGGGATTTGATAAAATCCAGCACCCATTCATGCTCAAAACTCTCAGTAAAGTGGGAATACAGGAAACATTCTTCAACATGATAAAGGCCATCTAACGACAAACCCACAGCAAATAGCATACTAAATGGGCAAAAATAAAAAGCAATCCACTTAAGATCAGGAACCAGGCAGGGGTGCCCCCTTTCACCACTCTTATTCAACATAGTTCTGGAAGGCCTAGCTACAGCAATCAGACAAGAAGAAGAAATAAAAGGCATCCACATTGAAAAAGAAGGAGTATAACTGTCATTATTTGCAGATGATATGATATTGTATATAGAAAATCCTAAAGTCCCAGTCAAAAAGCTACTGGACATGATAAATGAATTCAGCAAGGTGGCAGGATATATAATTAATACTCAGAAAGCAGAGGCATTTCTATATACCAACAATGGGCTGTCAGCAAAAGAAATTAAAGAAACAATCCCCTTCATTATTGCAACCAAAAAAATAAAGTACCTAGGAGTAAATTTAACCAAGGAGGTTAAGGACTTGTACTCGGAAAATTATAAAACATTGATAAAGGTAATCAAGGAAGATACAAACAAGTGGAAGCATATACCGTGCTTATGGTTAGGAAGAATAAACATTATTAAAATGTCTATCTTACCCAAAGCAATTTATAAATTCAATGCAATACCAATTAAAATTTCAATGACAGACTTCAAAGATATAGAACACATATTCCAAAAATTTATATGGAACCAAAAAAGGACACGAATAGCCTCAGCAATCTTAAAAAGAAAAAACAAAGCAGGAGGTATCACTGTTCCAGATATCAAGATTTACTACAAGGCCATTGTACTCAAAACATTCTGGTACTGGCATAAGAACAGGCACATAGATCAATGGAACAGAACAGAGAACCCAGAAATAAACCCACATCTTTACGGACAACTGATATTTGACAAAGGAGGAAAGAACATACAATGGAGTAAAGACAGCCTCTTTAACAAATGGTATTGGAAAAATTGGACATCTACCTGCAAAAAAATGAAACTAGACCATCAACTTACACCATTCATAAAAACAAACTCAAAATGGATAAAAGACTTAAATGTAAGCCGTGAAACCATATGCATCTTAGAAGAAAACATAGGCAGCAAGCTCTCCGACATCTGTAGCAGCAATATATTTGCCGGTTTATCTCCACGGGCAAATGAAATAAAAGGCAAGATAAACAAATGGAACTATATCAAACTAAAAAGTTTTTGCACCTCTAAAGACAATAGAAACAGAATAAAAAGACAAACCACAAAATGGGAGAATATATTCAACAACACGTCTGATAAGGGGTTAATAACCAAAATTTATAAAGAACTTATAAAACTCAACACCAGGAAGACAAACAATCCAATCAAAAAATGGGCAAACAAAATGAATAGAAATTTCTCCAGAGAGGACATACAGATGGCCAATAGGCATATGAAAAAATGCTCAACATCACTAATCATTAGAGAAATGCAAATTAAAACCACAATGAGATATCACCTCACACCAGTCAGAATGGCGCTCATCTGCAAAACAACACAGAACAAGTGCTGGCGAGGATGTGGAGAAAAGGGAACCCTTCTGCACTGCTGGTGGGAATGCAGACTGGTGCAGCCACTGTGGAAAACAGTATGGAGATTCCTCAAAAAATTAAAAATCAAACTACCTTTTGACCCAGCTATCCCACTTTTAGGAATATACCCTAAGAACACCATAGCACTGTTCGAAAGGAAGAAATGTGCCCCCATGTTCGTGGCAGCAATATTCACAATAGCGAAGATCTGGAAACAGCCCAAGTGTCCGTCAGAGGACGAGTGGATTAAAAAGCTATGGTACATATTTACTATGGAATACTACTCAGCCATAAGAAATGATGACATCGGATTATGTACAACAAAATGGATGGACCTTGATAACATTATACGGAGTGAAATAAGTAAAACAGAAAAAAACTGAGAACAGCATGATTTCATACATAGGTGGGACATAAAAGTGAGACTATGAGACATGGACAACAGTGTTGTGGTTACGGGGTGGGGGAGGGAGGAGGGCGTGGGATAGGGGGGAGGGGAGGGGCACAGGGAAAACCAGATAGGTGACAGAGGACAATTTAACTTTGGGTGATGGGTATGCAACATAATTGAATGATAAGATAACCTGGAGATGTTTTCTTTGAACATATGTACCCTGATTTATTAGTTTCATCCCATTAAAATTAATTAGAATAAAAAAAGAAAGCAGGTAGGAGGTTTTATTTTTTTCTAATATTAAATGATTTCTTTTCTTGTCTTCTGCATGAAGACAAGCTAGAAGGAAATCTTTCCAGTCTATTTCAAAAGCCTTTTTAAGCCACATAACAGACATTTCAAGTCAAGAAGTTTTTCTAACCAAATCTAGTCTCCCTTAAAAGGCTTTCAGAGTCCTATGGACTTGTGTTCATACCATGGTGTAGCTTATCATCCTAAGTGAACTGGAGCCCAGAGGAAGGGAAGTTTGGATAACGCAGTCCAAGGGAAGCTGCACAGAGAAGAGCAGAAGGTGACCTTGATAATCCAGAAGAAGAACCATTACAAAGCAACTGCACACCTTTTGAATCTAAATAAAAAGTGTGAATGCTTAAAATGCCCTCCAAAGTTAACATTGACATCATTGATCATATTATCATTATTAATAATAACAATAATTGATTACACAATGTATTCCCAGAGCTTTAATAAGTGCTTTACAAGCTTTCTACCTCTCATTCTTCAAAACCACTTTAAGATTCATTATGTTCAATTTACAAATAAAGAAACTAGAGCTCAGATAAAAAGAACTTGCCCATGTTCACACTCCTAGAAAGTATGAGAGTCAGATTCAAAGCCAGGTCCTCTGGCTGTTGGGCCCATGCCCTCAAGTTCTGAGCCATCAGAGTAGCAGTTGGTGAGCACTTTATAAAGTCCTGGAAAGCCAGAAACCTTCACAACAAGAATCCCTGGGAAGCTGCGTCAATGTTTTCTTAACAACCCTAACTGCACCTGAAAACAAGTAAACATTAAAAACTGAGGGGTTTTGTGTGTGTGTGTGTGTGTGTGTGTGTGTGTGTGTGTGTGTGTGGTTTTACACAAACCAGGAAGTCTAGACACCTGCTTTTGTATATTTTCTGGAGGGGGGAAAAATAGACTCATTGTATGAAATTTACTTCAAGCATTTGGAGAGGTTTCGGTAAAGATGGGTTATGTTTGTGACTCAGCGGTGAGACAGAAATGTTTCGCACAGGGTCCTCCTCATCCACCCTTCCCCCGTGCATGCTTTGAATAATGCAAAGTCTGTTTTAAGCCCTGCTGATTTACTCAAGAAAAGGGTCAGCATAGTTTGAAATACTGGTCATAGGGTCTGGGTCTGGCAGACAGGAGCATTAAAACACAGGGTAAAACTCAACCAGCTACTTCCTGTCAGCTGCTTCTCAAGACTTCTGGACTTATAACACTTAATAAAAAACACGAGCTGCAAATAATACCTGATTTCAACTGCCGTTTTCATTAAATGACTAGATGTTTGGAAGACAGTTTCTTTCTTGGTGAGGAGTATATAAACCCTTAGTGCACAAGATGCTCATTTCCTGTCTCTCTGCTGAGGACCCACTGTGAACTCTACACTTTACAGCCAGCTTGATCCTTACAAAATGACTGCTACTCAAATGGCCTTGACCTACACAAGTGGCAATTTCATATAGCTCCATCTAACGGATTCTTTACAATTACTACCTGTGAGACAGGTTATCTTGTTATTCCTGTTTAATTTAGAATGTGCACTCCATGAAGACACAAACCCATCAGCTTCATCACCTCTAAGGCCTCAGCATCTGAAACAGAGCCTGGCACTTGGTAGGTGCTCATTAATCATTGGCTGGTTGGCTGGATGAAAAGCTAAGGCTCAGGGAGCCCGTCCTGCAAGGAAGGGGCCAAGCCAGGCTTTGAACCCAAAATCTGCCTCAGAACATCCTATTCACTGAACTTATGGCTGATTAAAGGGACAACACACCAACTTTAACCTTCCTTTCTAGCCCATGTGTCACCACCAATGGCCTTTCTCTACAAGTCATAACTGTGCCTGTGGCGGAGGAAGGACGCCGCACACTCCTTGATAATACGATAGCCAATCCCTTTCTCAGGACCCACACATTTGGGACAAGGGACATGGCAGAGGGGCTACCTGAGAGAAAAGCATTTTGAATGGCCTTGATGCTGAAGGGCAGGAGAGAAAGGAGCAGCCAGAGGTCGTATGGAAGGACAAGGGTCACAAAGGAAGGAGGGTTGAGGTGGAGAAGTTTGAGGTTTCATGAGGGCCTGCGGAGCTTGTCCAGGCTGCAAGGCCTCAGTAAGTGAGGCCCCCAAGGGAGGTCGAGGGGCCAGAATCGGCCCGAGGGGGAGGGGAATAAACCTCAAGGAGGAGGAAGATGGGGAAGTAACTCGGGATAGAATCGTTTTGTTTTATGAATAGTTTATGAGGCGTATCAGGAGTCACACTAACGGGCAAGGGCTGGAATGTTTTCTAACTTTAAAGTGAAAGCCGCCCACCAGATGGAGTGTGGGAGAGGCACCTGTGAAGAGCTAGGGCCCCCTCTGCACTGCCTGGCTCCACCCAGCACACCTGGAAAGCGTGGATCTCGGTGCTGTGCCATCTCTCCCTCTGCGTGCCCAACCACCTCCCTGTTCCTCAGGGCCACTGTGCTTTCCGGTAACTTACCTCAGCACCTGGAAAAGTGTCCCAGGGAGGGCCCTGGGGATGAGAAGCAATCTGGGAAGGACCCCAGGGCCTGTAGGGTGTCCTCTACACCAAATGCTTTGTGTACCCAGCACCATGCCCTGGTCACCACGCAGAAAGAGGAGGTGTGCCAGGGCGGTGGTCTTGTAGGGAGGAAGAACACACAAGGAGCCTCAGAAAAAAATCTTTATTTGTGCAAAGAAATCTTTATTTGCCCTGTGCCTTTAACAGCTCCCTCTCTGCCCACAAGCGAAGCCACAGGCGCCCCATAAACTGACCCCTCCATCCGAGGCCTCGGAACACCTCCTCCCTGCCTTCTCCATGCCCTGGCTCCATCTCTCAGGATGGAGACACACATCCATGCTGGTCCTCCTGTGTCTAGGTTGTTCCAATGCCCTCACCCAGCCCCGGAACTCAACCCAGCTCCATTCTTTGGGGTTTCCAGGACAATGGCCAGGATTCCCCCTTGCCCCATTTCCCATAGTCCGAGCCCATGTCCAAACTGGCTTCTGGACCCAAGCAAGTCCGTGCAAAAGACATTTCCAAGTATAGGCCGCATAGGAAGTGCTGGGAGCTGCCCCTCGCTGGGGCGCCTCTTTAGCCTTTGCCTTGTAACCCACCGCCCTGATTTCTGCTCAGGAGCTCTGAAAATCTGGCTCTCCCAGACATCCCCACTTTCAGCCTGCTCTCCATCCTTGTTTCTTAGTGGAAGTTCAAGTCCATGTTTCTTCCTGATGAGGTGTTCTCTCACTCTGAATTGAAAGGTTTTCCCACTGTTAGAAAGGTTGGGAAGTTTTTCAGAGGGTTAGATAGATTTCAATCACACTTTCTCTGCCCCTGAACACACTGTTGTTTTTTGTTAGGGTGAAGTTGGTTTATCTACCTGAGAAGATTCTAGTACCTTCACAGCTTATTCAGGGATGCTGTTTACACAAAATCCTGGTAGGAAATGGATATTAGTGAAGTTATTATACATAGCATTTGGCCAGGGAATTCATAGATTTCTAATCCTGCTTGCTTTGTTTCATTCATTTATTCATTTAAAGTTAATGAGTGCCTGCCAAATGTCATGCCCAGGCCTGTGTAATAAAATAACAGCAAAAATAAAAATAAAAAGACAGATGAGATAAAGGTCTTAGGGAGCTCCCAGCATAGTGAGGGGAGAAGTAAAATAAAGTGTAATAAGCAAGTACTCAAATAAATGAACATGAGCATTAAGATAGTAACAAGAGTATGAAGACAATAATGGAATCAAGAGTGAAAAGCAGAAGTAGGAGGTAGAAAGTGGGGGAGGTTTCTTATAACCACAGAGAGCAGAGCAAAGACCATTAACCCTACTCTTTGGACTCTCTGGTCTCCAAACCCAATATAGAATCCAGGAGAGTAGGACAGAGCTCTGAATAAAACACTTTGTCTCTACAGGGCTGGCCTGAATGGGCAAATGGCATTCTGCTGGAAAAACTAAACCCAGATATTGAGGTTGACATTTCAGTGTGAGGAAAGAGAGAGCCCAAGTGCCAGTAACAAAGGACAGAAGAACTAAGTGAGGGAGGGTATATGGTGTGAATGTCCACATCAGCTGGGCTCCCACATGTGGAGGCTGCTGGAAAATAAGAGAGTGCCCTTCCCTACAAGCTGCAGGCCTGGGCAGTAGGACCACCATAACAGCTGTCTGGCACAACTCCCCCCAAAAGCCAACAGATAGATCCCAACATAAGGGTGCTGGCATATAGTAAGCTTTGGAATTTGGGGCTGTTATCAAGTCTTTTAAACAATTTCAGTTTGTATCTTAATTTAGGGAACTAAAGACTTAGTCATACACTGCAGGGGGTAGGGTGGGACCAAAGCAGTAGATGCTTGGGAAATGTGAACATGAATTTCTGGCTGAAGTCAAGGACATAGGTCTGGCTTTGGGTGAAGGAGGCTGAAAGGCTGTTAGGCTCATACTTCTGTGTATATTACACAGGTCCTTCCTCCTAATAAAAATATCATCAGAAATAGGCAACCTACATTTTAGAGAAAGCTCAGTGGAGATACAGTTGTGATCGACATTTTGGAGATGCAGCAGAGATTTACAAGGAACCTACTGAAAATAATAGGTAGTCAGATTATTTTAGGAATGGAGAGACAGTAAAGTCCCCACAGAAGTAGAAGAAAATAAAGGAATGCTAGCAACAGGAGAGAGGATTTCAAATGGAGTGACCTAAGGCTGAGAAGCAGTAATCAAAGGCTCTTCTACTTCATCAATGTAGTTGCAGGACTGTTGGTAAAGGCATCCTGTGACCTTTGCTTAGCATGTATTAAGTACTAGATGATAGGTGCACACAAATCATTTAGTGGCTCGTGTGAATCTTTGAAGAGAGGTAGTATGATTTTTTATGACTCTTCAAGAATGGAAACTGACCTTTAATAGTTTTAATACTCTCAAGGTTACACAGATGCTAAGCATCACAGACATATCTAGACTAAGAGCACCTGACTTTGGAGTGACAGCAGAGCAGCGACCCCCCACAGTGGGAGCTGGTGACCACTGACGCAGGAATTACTGAAGGGTCCGATGGAATGCAGATTCCTAGGCCCTGCCAGCCATGTGGAATCCGAATCTGTGCGTGGAGCCTGGAGATCTGCGTTTCAAAAGATTCTTGGTGAGTTTTAAACACATTCTGATTTAAGTACCAGCAGTGAGTAGACTGGGTTGGCTGGAACAGAAGGAGGTGAGTGACTCATAAGAATCCAGGAAATTGAGATCAGCAGGATTAAAAAAAAAAAAAAAAAAAAAAAAATCAGCCCTTCCGAAAGAAATGAAGGAGAAGACCTACCTTCAGAGAGTGCTGAAAGGACCCCGTTTGTACAACAGTGCCGGTGGTTGCTCATCTGGAGGGACTGGGATGCACAAAGGCTGCTGCCTCCTGCCTCCCCAAAGGTCTGGTCTCCATACTGGAAGTCAGGAGGGAGTTTTGGAAGGATCTGTGTATAGATGAAAGTAGAACACAGACTTCTCAGAATCATGGTCTCAAATTCAACAGAGTTTAGCTTCTGGGAGCAGGAGATGGAGGAATTGAGACCAGGTCAGGGACCCAGCAGGGTAACTCTGAAGGTTAACCCTGCTCCTCTTATATTCTCCTATGACCACTGAGGGCTCAATCCATGACAGCATGGATGAAATAACACAGCTTTCTTTCTTCGGAAGAGAGACACAAATCTTTTCTGAGGTCCTCAGGATGCAGTCTTAGCAAAGCAAGCCACTGAAAGGGTCTTCCCAGCTTCTGGCACTTTCGATTCCCAGCCTCTCATGTTAGAAAGGTCTTGGCCCTGAATCTGCCTCTGTGTGTCCTGTATAATGTCTTTTGTGCCACTGGCTTCATCAAAGAACTGAGCTCCAACCATGTGACAGTGGTATAAAGGCGGGAGGTACCATCGGGGTGACAGAAAACCGGCTTTCATCTTCCTACGGAGGGGCTGCCTATGCTCTGCTCCCACTTGCCTTTCTGGGGGCTGGCAATGCAATAGTGGGTCATTGTGAGGAGCACCTACCCCTCTCAGCACTTCCTCCAGAGGCCAAGACTGCTAGACTCTAGCATATAGATACTTCGGGACCAGTGAAGCAGCCCCCCATGCGGCAGATCTTTGAAGTCCCTTCCACAAGAGGTGGAGCACTGGAAGTTGCCAGGCAAGGTCCCTCTCTGGAGAAGGAGGAAGCAGGACCTGAAGACTCTCACTCCTGTCCTTGGAACACTGGGACTCTTTTCTGAGTCTCACTAAGTGGGGAGGGAACATCCCAGTTTAAAGAATAAATATTTTGTAGGCATGGCCAAGTACAAATATTTACCCTGCTTTGGGTAAAACTAGCCACCTTGAAGAGCTGTTAGAGCCAGAGTTCTTCAGTTACATACTGCCAGCGGGACAGGCACACCCCGGGCACACTCACACACCATGCTTTCTGGGGTTCACTGCCTGACCTAGACCAGCCACACTCCAGACCAGCAGACAGGACAAACACGGTTTCATAGATGACCTTGGTGCTGATGGGTGGAATGGAGTCTGTGTAGAGCCACTCAGCAGGAACCAGCCTCGGTGTGGACATCTGGTGAACAACCTGAGGAATGAGCAGGTTTGCCAAGAGATGGCCCCAGTTCCCAGATGCACGCACCCCTGCTGTCATGTACCAGCTGAGGAGAATACTGTGCACTCTCCGAATCACTGTGCCAAAAAGACTCAGCCTGTAACTGAGCTCAAATATTTGTCCACTTGCACTCAACTAATTTTCTGGTGCCACACGGAATGCCCATCAGGCTCTTTCCAGACACAGTCTCCTCAGAGGATGGTCACTGACCACACTGACCCTTTCCAGGAGTGGCCCACACTCTGACAAACCCAGCACAGCAAATAAACCAAATGCAGGCGTTTCCAAGGAGAGCAGCACATGTGGTCTCCATGGAAACAAGGCCGTACACAGCAGAGTTAATCCTCTTCTTCATCACACCTGCAGCTTTTCCACAGCCTGCATTGTTTGGTTTTTCACCCCCACCCCAATAAGCATTTGAATTAATATAAACATTTCTCAGCTGGTCCTTATGGCAACAGGAGCAATATGGTGGGAGGGACAAACTCAGACAAAGATTGGCATAATGCCTTCTTTGTGTCATTCATCCCGAGTGAACAGCGACAACAAGACCATCCAAGGGGGTTCTGGGGTGGTCCACCAGTTCATCAGTGGCTCGGGCTTGTGAAAGATTCAGGCAGGGGACGGGGGTGTGTTTGAAGACATCGTGTTGGTAACATATGCAAGGCAAGCTTAAGAGTGATGGGAATGTGAGGACGGCCAGAAGGAGCATTGCTTTTGCCAAAAGTAATGTATTTAAATAAAAGCAGGAGAGGCAGCCAGGAGGGAGTCTGTGGGAAGAGTGGGTGCTGGGCAGAGTTGATGTGGGAGTAGCAAGACAGGAGAAAAGCGAAAGTTCCCACCAGCAAGAATGGGGAGGAAAACCTAGCATTGGAAATTACAAACCCAGTGATAACCCACTCGTGAATTTCTGCCATGGTTGGTACGGGCAGAATAATTCCCTGTAGAGGAGGGCAGTATCAGCGATAAGACCACAGACTGAAATGTCTATTGTGCTGAAGATGGCTGAGTTACCTGCACAGCTGACTCCTCCCTTCTGCACATACTATCACCTACTGGTCATGAGAGGTGCTGGGGACATACTATGAATAAGGTAGAGTTAGCATCTGTGATCTCCTTTCTCTGTCTTCCTTTATCTTTGACAAGTGAGAAAGCTTTATTAAAACGCACATATACTTCATGGGATGAAAAACAAAATATGCAAGTTACAGCCCAGGATCCCAAATTAAGCCTCCCAAAACATTATCAATCTGTACCAAAGAAACTTTTATTTTAAAATATTTATCCAGCGAGTTTACACCTACAATAGGATCCACCAGCTTGCCCTCCATCCGAGGACCTTATAGGAAAGCCCAGGTAATCACCTAGTCAGTGGTGTCATAGGGAAGAGTTCCTCTCCAGGAAAGACTTTTTTACAAACAGGTATGTATAGATCAGTGGTTCTTAACCTTTTTTGAGGTACCGAACCCACCAGTTACATTTGCACATTCACCGAACCCTTCTTTAGTGATAAATAAAATATGATTTTTTTTTCCAAATTTAGTTTTGCCGGTGCGAGACTAGAGTTGCTCAACTTGGCATTGCATATCATGCAGATAGGATGCTGACTCCCTTCCCGATCCGTGATACATGTGAATCCATGTTGTACATATTCGTCCGACCACTTTCTTTTTTTGCTCGACATATTTAGTATGGATTAAAATATTAAGAAAGAAACCACACAGCGAACAACTACGACAGCCGTTGACTACTGCGCGCACTAAATTCCCCGCAGCACTGGTTGGCCAAGCAATGTAATGTGATCCTCTGCAGCAAGTGATGGCCAAGCGGGGCGTGTCATCACGACTTTACACAAGTGTGTCTTTTTTTTTTTTTTACACAAGTGTGTCTTTACCTCCACAACAGAGGCTTCTCTGAACCCCTGAGACCAACTCATCGAACCCCTAAGGTTCGATAGAACCCAGGTTAAGAACTACTGGTATAGATGTACTTGTTAGAATAATAAAGCCAAGGGGCAACAGAAAAAGGTCAAATAGTCAAGAAGTGTGATAAGCCCTATAATTTTAGGAGGAAGTATAGAGGAAATTGAGAAGGTGGGAGGGATGAGGGTGCACTTGCTCCAGGCAAGGGTGTTTGAGAGGGTGGTAGCCAGCCAAGGTTTCCCATGGGAAGTGTGGTGCACCTCAGTCCTAACGGATGAGTTTGTTCTGCCTGGTAAATGGGGTGGGAGGTGCAGTTTTGCCACAGGAAGAAACTGTTCCAGGTGAAGGGGAAATTATACAGCCAAAGGCTCAGGAATTGAGCAGACTATGGTTTGCTAATGGGACTGAAAGACATTCAGGAGAACAATTATGAGTTAGTGGCAACAGTGAGAGCTGAACACAGGCCAGGTTGTAAAGGGACGAAGGTCATTTGAAGATGTTTGAACCTAGTTTAAGAGAAGGAAACTACTTTTCTAACTGCCCTGGTAGAATAGAGACTAGGGATGTCTAACTGGGCTACATGAATGACCTTGTAGAGTAGGTTGCAAAACTAGAGGGAAGGTGAAATTATCTAAAACCATGGTCTCCTCTATTCTTTCCACACTGGTTCTTTCCCCCCCCCCCCACAGGGACAGAGAGAGAGTCAGAGAGAGGGATAGATAGGGACAGACAGACAGGAATGGAGAGAGGTGAGAAGCATCAATCATTAGTTTCTCATTGCCCTTGCGACACCATAGTTGTTCATTGATTGCTTTCTCACATATGCCTTGACCATGGGCCTTCAGCAGACCAAACAACCCCTTGCTGGAGCCAGCGACCTTGGGTCCAAGCTGGCGAGCTTTTTGCTCAAGCCAGATGGGCCCGAGCTCAAGCTGGCAAGCTCGGGGTCTCAAACCTGGGTCTTCTGCATTCCAGTCCGATGCTGTATCCACTGCGCCACTGCCTGGTCAGGCTCCACACTGGTTCTTGAGAGATGAAAACTTCAGGTCAAAGAGAAACAGATCAATTGCCTGCAGGGCTACTAGGTGACTGGTAATTTCTCCCCATTTCATTTTTGATAGTAGGTGAGAGAAGGGAAGAACTTATGCTTGAGGGTAAGAATGGGACTCTGGGTATTCCATTTGAAAGCCATATGGTGTAATAATGTGTAATACTGGCAGGCATGGGCTGAAGATGTGTTTGACTGATTGATTGGATTGGTGGCTCACAGTCAGTCAGGCAGATACTGTTCAATCTCACTTTGGGAGGTACCAAGAGGGAGCAATGCTGAGGTACGTGTATGCTTTGATGGTAGATTTCTTGATCCCTTTTCCATTTCCTCTACAAACTCATATTTAGGCCTTGTTGTCTATAGTGGGGGATCATGGTGGGAAATGAGGGACGCTTCAAAGCAAGTGCCTCATCAATAATGAGCTAGGATCAAGAGACGAAGATTTGACTTGAGGGGCTGAACACGCAACATGTTGAACAGAAGATGTGTTGTAAAATTGTGCACCTGAAACCTGTATAATTTTGTTAACCAGTGCCACCCCACTACATTAAATTTTTAAAAATTAAAAACTAAAAAAGAAATTCTAGCTCAAAATCTAGAGTCCAAGATACCTGGATTGAAAACTCAGCATTACCCTTTCCAAACTATCTGACTCTGGCTCATTTACTGCATGTTCTAACAGTGGGTCTTCCTCATATGTGAATTGCAGATGATTGTCATACTCCTTGAAAGAGATATATATGGTGAAGATCGAATTTGATAATGCACATGAAGTGCTTAGTGTGGGCCCAGCACAGTCAACACTCAATCAATGATAAATAACTTCAGTGATTACTATTTCAGTGGTAGAGGTTTCAATATTGAATGAGTATTAATTCAAGTCTTTCCAAGGCTAGAAAGACTCCTGTTTACTAGTGAAAAGATGCTTGGCTGCACAAGCAAACGCTGATGTCAGTCACCACACAGTTTGCCTATATAATGCCAAGAGAGCTGGAAAAGCCACTGGAAAGCCACATGCCAGTCACATCAGCAAACAATACCATTAGGAAGGAGTGAGGGTGCCAAAGACTGTTAAGTTTTCATTTTTAACTGACAGTAGTGGTATTATGCTAATCTATAATCCCAATGGTACAATGTGAGATAAAGAGATTTGTGTGAAGTGATAAAACATGGAATATATCTTTTCACAAATCCTGGGCAACCACACAAGGTGATGAATGGCAGGATAAAAAAAAGCCACATGGGGAGCTGAGGGAGTTGTCTTCCCAAATGCGTCAACGTAAAGCACTTTCCACACCTCTCAGCACCTGGTGAGATCTTTACGACGCTGGGAACTCCACACATGATGTAGGTATGACATAAGGCAAGAGCAAAGCTTGTGCTTTCCTAGACTGTGGCTTTCTGGCTGTTTATGGTGTTGAACAAATGAGAGCTGCTAAGAAACTAAAATCATGAAGCAGTCCACCTAAGAATCAGGGACCTGGGGAGAGATGGAGATACCTGTTAGAAGAGACACAGGAGAGGAGGTGACTTATGCAGTCCAGTGTTTTGATACCAATGGCCACCTACAGTTTATAAGTCTAGTTTTACCAAAGTGAGATCATGCCATGCATGCTATTTGGTGTCATGCCTTTTCGACTTGAAAATATATTTTGGAGAGACTTACATATCAATAAATTGAAGCTATCTTCTTATTTCAGAGTTTCATAGTGTTCTATTATAGGGTACAAATACCTTTTGCCTAAAATTATATCATTGTCTACTGTTTCAAGGTAGGGCTAAATTATGCTGCAGTAACAACTAACATCAAAACCCTAGTAATTTGCCTAACCAGGTGGTGGCACAGTGGATAGTGCATTGGACTGGGATGCAGAGGACACAGGTTTGAAACCCCAGGGTCAGCAGCTTGAGCACAGGCTCATCTGGTTTGAGCAAGGCTCACCAGCTTGAGCCCAAGGTTGCTGGCTTGAGCAAGGGGTTGGTTGTTCTGCTATAGCTCCCCAGGTAAGGCACATATAAGAAAGCAATCAATCAACAAATAAAGTGTCACAATGAAGAATTGATGCTTCTCATCTCTCTCCCCTCCTGTCTGTCTGTCCCTGTCTGTCCTTCTCTCTGTCTCTTTCACAAAACAAAACAAAACAAAAAAAACCCTAGTGGTTTATAATAGTCAATTGTAGGCAACTATCAAAGATGGTGACATTTACCAACCTGTCCTCCAGAGAGTATATACTAATTTATAAGACCAATGGTAATATAGAAACCTGGCCATACCTCCCACATCCCTACACTTTAGTAAAGAACAGCCCAGGAGCAGGTCAATAAATAGCATGGCCTTGACAGATCATTTGGGGGATAGTCCTCCGTTTCCCTCAGACTTCTGTTCTATCTGCTTTCTACCCAAAGAACCCCAGACATTCTTTATAGAAGCCTCTGTGCAGATACAGATCTGGTTGCTGATTATATTGTTTCATGTTGATTCTAAACCCTTGGATTCAAGAAGAATGATTCCAAGGAAGGCTGATTCCTAGAAGAATGCAGACTCTCCAACTCCATCCTCTTCACCACACAAATATGTGCCTCTTCTGACCAGCAAGACTTTTGTTTTCATAGCTGTGTCATTAGCTCTTTGTAAAATAATGAGTGGGGAAGATGAAGAAGAGGGAGGAAAAGATGATGCAGAGAGCATTCTTTAAAAGTCACTTGCATTTTAATCTGCAGTTTTCATTGCCACTGATGATTTTTATCTCCAAGGAAACTACCTCAATTCCAAGAAGGGATGCCCCCACCTTCAGCCGGCCTGCATATGGCTGTGAGCTAAGGCAAAAATGCAGGACCTAGGTCACTGAAGAGTCATAGGGAAATCATGTCACCAGGAGATAGCATGTGTCTCCACATCACTGCGGATGCCCCAGCCATGTGATGTGTTCCAGGAACCAGACAGACAGACTTGTGTTTTCCAGTGGTTGTGGCAACTGTGTTGGTCCTCTACTGTATTTCTTCCAGCCATTGCCAGAGCTCCCCATAGTGGGGATAGCAGGAATCCCACTATCCAAGACTGCTTTCACCCTCCCCCAGGGTGGCTCTTACCATCCCCTTGAATCCCAATTTATCGGGGGCTAAGAAGCATAGAATCATGGTGAATCCAATGAGTTATTCTTTCTGAACCATGTACAACATTGTTGACAGCTTTTCTCCTGTTGAGTTAATATGAATATTTAATGGGGTTATGATGCAAAACTCACACAGTACATAGCAAATCATGGAATCATTATCATATTATCTTACTTATACGTCAAATATCTCTACTCTAAGTTTGGCTCATACCTCCCCCCAAAAACTGGTATAATAGACTCCTATTGGCTTTCCCATCTCTAATCTCACTTCTTAAATCCCATAGTAAAAACCCAGTGAAAAAATATTTTCCTTCCTCCCACCCATTATTTTTTTTTTTTGTTCTATTGGAGCCTATTTAGCCTGCTGGTCTGTTTTAGCATCTGGCAGACCTAGCTGGGTTTCCAGAACCTATTGGTTGTCTAATGTAAAACCTTGGGGGAAGTTACTAAAACTCATTAGCCTCAGTTTCCTCATCCATAAAAATAGGAATAATAAGATATACCCCATTAGGAAGTCATTAAAAAATTTGAGTTTGTGTAAAATCCATCTGGGAAGCTTGTTTAAATAAAGAATTAGGACAAGCACTAGGGTAGAGCCTACATAAGCTTATTTGTAATCAACCCTGAGTATAAGGTACCCATTAAAATTTGATAAGCCTGTTCTGAAGATGAAATTAGATACTTCCTGTCAAGGACTGAGTCCAGTACCTGGCTCTTAATATTAGTTATAGCATTCAACATTTCTTTGGACCCATCAATAAGTGTTTTGGGCCCCTCTTATGTGCTAAGCACTGTGACAGAAACTAGAACACTACATGAGTAACCCAGAGAGATGCAGTCCAGACATCAAATCTAGAACAGCAAATAGATATTGAACAGATATCATAAGTATTATTCGAAGGAGGGAAGGAAGGAAGGAAGGAAGGAAAGAAGGAGAGAGAAAGAGGGAAGAAAGGGCACTCTAAATCATTGACAAAATAGTTTAGACATTACTCTCCACCCAGTGTTTTCTACCCCATCATTTAAAGATCCACTTCCTGAACTATGTGGACAGTGGTATGCTGGAGCCAACACATACCAGAGAGAGCCAATTGTGACAATTTCAAGAATGTTGTGAGCCAAGTGGCTTCCCATTGATAACTTGAAATCACCCTTGCTGGAAGTATTTACATCATGAAAATCCAGAAATGCCTCAAATCAGGGTCACCCTCTAACCCCAAGAGCTGGTTGTTAAACATTTACTAGCACACCATGGCACACAAGTCATCTTACCACCCCACCTCTGTTCTTTGCCTTCTTCCTGTAGTACTTGCACTGGTCTGACCCTATCGCCCCAGCTCCAGATCCAAGTGACTGTTTCAGAACCACTCGGATGAAATCTCATGCCGTGTTTAGATTTTTTTCTTGGGAGAGTAGTTGAATGCCAGGTCACCAATCCCATTGGCAAAGGTGGTCTTCTTCATAATGAATTTCACCTGCTGGGCATACCTGTGCTTCTGGGTGGACTGAGGAGGAAAATTTGCCCTCAAGTAACAATGATATCTGATGGGATTTTTCTTCTCATCCTCTAAAGGCCCACTCCCTATGGTCCTCCATTACTTCATTGTTCTCTTGGGTCATGAGGACAGAACAGGCTGTCTTTAAGGGTCCCTTCTAGGGGATGAGGACATTCAGGTGATATCACCCACCAGGTATCTCTCTGAGCCCTGGGAGGAGGAAGAGCCAACCCTGGAAGGCACCAGCAGGAGGTCTCCAAACAGATCATTGGTTGGCCCCACTATGGGACATTCTTTTCTCTTGTACAGAACATTCTCTCCTCCCCAGATTCCCTCTGATAGAAATGCAAAAGGAGAAGTGCTAGGCCATAGAATTTAAACAGAAGGGCCATAGACAATTTATCTCACACTTCAGCAACTTTGCAGTTTATATTTGTAAACCTCACTTATTTACTTGTCCTGTTTTTGTTAAAGTAAACTCATTTGGAGGCACCACATAAAAGGGTTTTGTTTACATGGCCTCTGCTTTCAGTTTAGATTCCTGGTTTAGTCTATTAAAATGAGTCCTATTTTATTCTCCCAAAGAATAAGAAAACTCTAAATAAAGTTCTGAGCCTCCTAGACGTGGATAACAGGCCCCAAATTTTATACAAAAGCCTCAAAGCATGGCAAGGGAAGGGTGGGGAAGCAGAGAAGGGGTGTGCAGGAGACCCAGGCCTGCAGTATTCACGAATCAAGCTTGCCTGGACCCCAGAGCTCGGGGTTTGGGCTTGCCAAAGCTTTCTGGCCTGGAAACCATGACAGGATTTCCTCAGGACAGAAGTGAGGGCTCGTAACTCATGCTGGGTCAGTGGGAGTGGCAGGAGGGTTCTCAGTCTCACTCCCACCTGCTGCCTTACACCATGGGGCCCTCAGAATCAGCATCCCATCCTGGGCTTGTGGGACGCCTTCCCCTCATCACACAGGGGATGGTCTTGTTACCTACAAAGAGAGGGAAAGAATTATAAATGGCACTCTTTCACCTGCCCTTATGTCCCTCGGTGTGTTTGCGTGTTTAAGGGTCTCTAGGGAGCACCCGGGGCAGAAATTGCCACCGTGGGATTCATCCCCTGACAACAGAGAGCAATTGGAAAGACACTCATTCATTTTTCTCCCCCTTCCCTTGGCCTCTGGTTTCATTCATGTTTCTGAGTAGTGGGAAGACAGTTACCTCCTAGCAAAGGAATTAAGCAGAAGAGATTTGAGAACCATGAGAACTTGTTCATGTGCCTTTCTTAAAGATCTGAGACTCCCCCCTGCACTCTTGGGGAACCCTCGTGCCAGTACTATTCCTTCTGCTTTCCATTCCTTCTGTGGCTAAGTAAACCTCACAGATGAAGGCCCCTGTGGGAAGGAGCTTGGGAAAGGTAAGCAGCCTCTTGAGAGGAGGGAAAAGAACTCACAGCCAACAAACAATAGGGAAATTGTGAAAGTATGATGAAACTATTCTGTAGAATATCATATGACTGCTAGAATGAATTAGAATGACTTAGAGTATTCTGAAAAAGAGAGGTCTGGGACACATAATCAGTTAAGAAGCATATGTATAATAAAAGGTTATTTACATTAAAAAATTTGAAATCCTCAATTTTCAAGGCATTATGTTGAGAGAAAAACACAATCTCAAAGATTCAAAGACTGTATGATTCCATTTATATAATATCTCCCAAGTGACAGAATGATAGAGATAGAGAAAAGACTAATGGTTGGTGAGGTGAGGGGCAACTGGAGGGACAGAGAAGGTACCGCTACAAATGGGTAGGTGTGGAATAATTAGAGTAATTTATATATAAAATAATGAAATAATTTTGCATCTTGATTGTGATGGTGGTTATACAAACCTACACATGATAAAATGGCATAAAACTACCTGCATGCTTTTTAGTAATGTCATTTTCTATTTTGATATTATAGTATAGTTATATAAGATGTAATTGTTAGAGGAACCAGGATGAAGGTTACAAATCTCAAAACAATACCAAATATTTGCAGAGATATATTTGTAAGTAAATGAAAACAAGCAAAAAACTACAACGAAATATACCATAGTGATCGCAGTGATCACTTTGCTAGAAAGTGGGTATTTGGGTAAAGGGTTTGTCAGAAGGTGCTTAGCTTTCTCTGTCATGTTAGGATAGTTTTCTAACTGATATGCATTTATATATATATATATTTTTTGTGCAATTTAAAAAGTATTATTATTATATTCATAAAGTCAGCCAAGATCAGCAAGTACTGATTGAACATTTACTATGTACCCAGTGTTATGATTGCAACAGTAAAAAGCCAGATACAGTTCCTGTCCTAATAAAGGGATGGCCCAGTCATATAAACAACTATTAAACAGATGGTCACATATGTGATAGTGCCACAACCAAGAAGCAAATGGGCAACTAACCTAGGACTCATTTCTGTAGCTTCCACAACTACCTTCTACCCAGTACATGTTCATTCACTCACTCACACACTCACTTATTCACTCATCAAACATTTCCTTGCCTTTCTGGGCTACCCTGAGGAGATAAAAGATGAGTAACCAGGCTTCCTGTCTCAATTACAGAAAACATATCCAGGAAACTTACAAATAACAAGTCTAGGCAATGGATTTGCCCTGGGGTGAGGCTTCTCAAAAAAGAGAGAAAAATAGCCTGAACCTAAGAGAATGAATTGAACAAAGCAGTCTTGCGCTAGAGCTGGGCCAGAATGACTTACAAAAGCAAATTTTAACTTTTCTGGAATTCTGTGAACCAATTGTTGAACACAGTTGCTATTAAAAATTAAATTATATACATTTAATTTACATTAAAAACAGATACTATATATTCAAGATGTATCACTTCCTAATTATTCTATTACCTTTTTGCTACTATCTAAACTCTTGAGTTTATTTATGTCTTCGGAATCTATACAGTGAAATAGTATGTTACTGAGCATCCCTTCTCAACTCTGTGTTCAATGATGTCATGTTGGTAGCCTGAAACAAGTCATGGTGGGAGTATTCATATTACAGAAATTAGTAAATGCACAAACCAGGACCCGCCCCACAAACAGACACACACATACCTCTTAGGAGTTGGTTGTTAAACATGTACTGGCACACCACTGGACCAAGAGCAAGTCCTGCAGAGGATGCCTTGGTCACAGCTGTGGAAACATTCATGTAGATTTCAGATCTTCCCCTTCACTGCTGAGCAAAGGTCCAAGAATACAGCAGATACTCAAGAGTTCATTAAGAGGTAGTAAAAAGTCAAGACAGGACACTATATATTTCCCTGATTCTTTCTGGTGGCTACAAACCATATCTAATGTTTTTCTTGCAAGTGATATCCTTTTATTAGTCTTTATTTTTCCTGGAATAATGAGGGGACACATAACTCCTCTAAGATCCTCAGACAGGGCTCTCCAGTTTGATGCTGACATTGCCAACCCTGGATCATTGGCACAGCTATCCAGGAGGTTCACGCCTAGGCAGGGACTCCCACCTGAGCCAGCTGGGATACCAGAATTAGTATCCCAGGGCAGTCCATACCCAGCTCTCCACTTTATCTTAGCTTCCACCACCAACCCTATCCCTTCCCTAGCTCCTCTATTTTTCCTTTTATAAGCCTTCTTCAAGCTGCCTGCAATGTAAAATGAATGCTCCCTTCTATTACTCACAGAGCTCACACTGCCCACTTCCAGGATCTCTGCCTCCCCACTATTAAATCCCTTTAGGTTAATACAGTGTTTTACAACATTTGTTTAACTAAAACCTCCCTTGGTGGCCCACATGAAACTGCTAAGGACTGACTTGCTGTAGTTGAAATGTAGCTTGGACAAATTCACAGACTACACATGAGCGCTGCCCTCCTAGAGTTGTGTGAGTCACTGAAATCTGTCCATCAAGCTTCAGTACTCCCACCCACATCCCCACCTAGCGGAGCCCTCTGAGGAGTTCCCCGGAGCTCTACGTAAAAACAATCTTCTTTTTTCACTGCTCAGCACCCATTTTCCCACCTATTAGATTTAGCACTTTGATTCTTCTTTGGGGAAACCACCTTGCTCTCTTATTTGATTTTATGGGATTTAATGTGGACTGACTTCCAACCAAGGCTCTAGGAGTGGGATATCTTCACAGCCAATGAAAGATTCAACTCTCAATCTTTTGTGAGATTTGGTGAAAATAATCTTTGTTTCCACAGGCATTCTAAGAAGAGGTGATGAGGGCCTAAAGCTGTAGGGAACCTTCTTGCCTAAGAATAAAATCAACACAAAGCAAAATAGAGCTGAGGGAAAGCATCAGTTTGTAAAAAGAGAGAGAGAGAGAGAGACCTTCGGATCCAGCTATGCCTGAGTCCTAAAATTAGAAACTCCTATACTTTTCAGCACAAGATCTGAATCGCAGAATGTTATTGCTAGAAGACATTGTATGCACGGCCTCTTCAAGAGGTCACTTCACTTTTTGCTACCATTGGATCATTTTTATTAATTGTTCTCTGTTTGTTCTTTGTTTTTGTAGATTATATCTACCAAGAAACAAACCTATGTTGTTAATCAATAAGGAAATCATTTTCCAGTTTTGTTGACTACAATGATAGCAGCCATCACTTATATGTCTCTGTGCTGAATGCTGTAGATTTGGATGTGAACCTTGACTGCCTCTGTAGTGGGTGAATTCGGGCAAGAAACCTGACCTCTCTAAGTCTCCTGTCCTTATCTGTAAGGTAAGAGGTGAATATTGCCCATTTCAGAGGGCTGCCGGATATAATAATTAACAAAATGAATGTGAAACACATGACAGACATTATGGGAGAACTAGAAGGTGTTAATTAGTATTAAAATTCTCATTATTATCAGGTCTAACCTTCACAGCAATTGTGAAGATGCTGTTATTATTCTGTTCCAGAGAAGAATGCTGAGCCTCAGGGAGATCACAGGACCTGTTTGGTTTATGGTGGGGACAAGCTTGGAATCCAGGTCTTGTATGGTAGATCCATGCTTTCTTACCATACTTACTGACACAAGGAGAGGGAGTGAGGGAGAGAGAGAGATCGATCATCCAATGAAGGAGCAGCATTGAGTTTGTATAACATGTATTCTCCAAGTATTAATTCAGCACTTACTAGGTTCCAGGTGTTTTTCTAGGCATTGAACAATGTTTTCTAATTAGTCTATTATTTCTAATGAGCCTACTTGGCATTAGCTTGGACAACCAACAGTTTCTGACAGAGTTTTAGAAAAGTACTAAAACTAGCTGAAAGGAATTCCTGCTAAATACCAGGGCCTGAGCACACATGTTTATTTCCATGCCCTCCCTCCCAACGAAATCCTTCGAAATTGCAGTCAAGGCTACAAGAAGCTGTAAACCTGCAGGACCACGAGAACAAGCTATCTGACTAAGGCAAACGAGAGAGGCACCAGAATCAAATGACATGAGTTTCCAGACTGAAAGCCTCCACCAAATGCCCAAAACGATAAATGAAAAAAAGATTCACACTAAGATAAAGAGAATGTCTTAAAAGCTGTCAGAGCAAGAAGAAGAAAAAATTAGCTCAGTTACAAAGAGAGGCCAACAAACTGGCAAATGCTAGTAAAATAGAATACCAATGAGCTTCTATTTACTAAAACTAGGAGGTAAAATCAGGAAAAGGGAATTTCGGAATTGGTGATAAAATGTTAAAATATGGATTAAACATACTTATGTTTATGAAGGAAAGTGCTCAGTAATGCGGTGAATGGGAAGCTTCTCCAACTACCACCCTCCCAAGTAGTCTGTTCTGCTCCAAGGATGAACCACACAGCTCAGAAATCTCCTCCTTGATGGAATTAGAAGCTAGATCTCTGAAGTTCTCAGTCCCTCAGTTGGTCCTGAGTGAAGAATCCAGCTGTGCAATCCTGCCTCATTCCTTAGATGTTTCTGCCACCCACGTTCTTCAGGCAAGCTTGTGGAGAAGTCTTGATAGGGCTCCAGATGCCCTCAGGAGTTGTCCCTCAAAAACATGGACTGAGATAAACAATGAGAGGCTCTCAGTGGTGGCATGGCTCTCAGTGGTGGCATGGCTCTCAGCCACCTGTTTCCCCACCACCAAAAACCCCTGCCCCCAGTGATGCCCACATCAGCTGTGATCCCTTACTGCTTCCAATGCAGTCAGTACCGTTTTGCTTAAAACAATCCAGGTATTCCAGATGCCAGCCCACTGCCAGCCTCCCCCTCTCTCAGTTCACCCTCCACACTTTACAATGGGTTTCATTCCCAAAACACGGATCTGATCTTATCATTCTCATGCTCAGGAACCTTCTAAGGCTCCCCATCCCTAAGGCTATAAAACCCACCTTCTCATCTTCTCATGTTTTTCCAATGGCACAGCTCCTAATGTGCTTCACTCCAACGACACTGGACTCATCTTTGCTCACCAAGCCCCTCCTGCCCACTCCCACCTCTCAGCCTTTGGGTGAGCTGCTGCCCCTGCCTGGAGGACCTTTTCCTCCTATCTTGTGGCCCAAATCCTACCCATCCTCTGTGCTTTGTGAGGGCACGCACCATGCTTGCTCAGAGTCTAGACTTTATGCAAGTTAGTTATAGAAGTCTCTCACCAAGAAGACCAACAGAGAACAGTGCCCACAGCATATTTGTGTCTGAGTTTCTCAGAACGCTCAGCACAGAAGTGAGCACTTAGTACCAGGACCAGGGATGAGTGATACATCAGTAACGTCTGCGATGGGATGAAACCTGAGCACTTGGATGCCCTTCCCTGTGCCTTCAGGTCTCTGTTTGTTCTTCATTAGTCAGAGTCACTGAGGGGAAGATACTCTATTAGTCAAACATGCACTAATTGCTCTTGGTCATGCTTTCCCATTTGTAGTTAAACTTTGTCCTATTTATTATTTTTCAGTAGAAAGATGAAAGCTATCATGCACAAGCCAGCCTGAGACAGGGAGATTCAGTGGCTCAGAAGGTCCTGAACACAGTGCAGGGGACCCCTCATTCCTTTCAGACTAGCAGTAGCTCTGTTGATGAACTTCAATTTGGGCTACATGACTTCCACACCACCATTGCCGGCACCCCATCTCTCTCACCCCAGTGGAATAAGCAGCTGGTGCTGAGCACGTTCAGAGTGACCAGCACTCCCTTTTTGCCCACAAGTGAGAGATGTGGGGCTCATTCTGTTTAGATCCAATTTTCTTTTAATTGATGGGCTTCCCTCTACATTCTGGTCCTGCCTTCCAGGATCTCCTAAGTAAAATGGAGACTGTGTCAGCTGAGACTTAGTGAATCAATACCTGCTTTGTGAATTTTATTTTCAACATAATCATCAATATAAATTCTTCAAATATATCAATAACAATAGAGAAAAACAAAAACTACCAATAATAAATGTGTAAACCAATCACAGTGGAATCCCGTTACAAAGAGACACCTATCTGTATGACCCCTTAGGAACTCATGTGAGACCAAAGTTCAAGAAACAATGCAGGGAGAACTAAGTAACAACCACTGGTTTATCACTGGTGTGTGTTTGTGAATTTCTATCTGCTGTCTCCCTCGGCAATTTTTAGCTCTCCTAAAGGGAAATCTATTCAAATGTCATTGTCCAAATAGTCCTCTTTCTTTTCTCACTCTGATTTTTGGATCTTGATAGGGGTCAGGGGAAGGCCTTCGAAGTGTATGTTTTCTTTTTCCAAATGTGAAGTGTTTTGGATGAGACAGAAGATGACTCCAGTGGAAAGGCACTGCTCCTCACGACTTGTGTTTGATCCTGGAGTGGAGCAGAGATCTAATGTTTACCGCAGGCTGGCCAGGAAGCTGCTTGTAATCACAGAGCCCGGGTTGAGTTGCAGACGCCCGTGCAGGCTGACATTCTGTCCTGTCAGCATTGCCTGAAATGTTCATACTGCAGCGCTCTCATAGTTTACCTGGGAGACGGTCCACTCCGCGACCACCTAGGGGGTCCTGACTCCAGCTCAGTCAAGACTGCATATCACTCATTGCAGCAGACGTCTCCAGCTCCTCTGCCCTCCCAGTGATGTGCCCCTGCAAAGGAACCCGAAGGCCTGTGCTCTGGATGACTACAGGGGTCATCTGCTATTGGGGAGAGTTGTGGTCATGCAGAAACTATGTGCATGGCCCCGAGTGGTCCTGACGGCAGAGAAGGGAAATGTCTCTTGGTGTGTTTGACATATATCAAGAATTGTGGCCAACTGAAGAATTCTCCACACTAAGGTCCTCCTAATGGGAAGACACTGCCAACATCACCACCAGACCGAGTTCAGAGAGAGGGAGAACAAAGAGCAAGATGTTCCCCCCAGATGCTGGCAAGATGAGCAGTGTGTGAGGGTCCCAAAGCCTTCAGCCTAAGGCTGTGATGGGCAATCTTTTGAGCTTGGTGTGTCAAAATTCGCCAGAAAAACAAGCATAACTCGGGTGGTGTGTCACTTCGAGAAAAACGGCCTAACCGCAAGTCCCAGAACTAGACGCTCTGTGCCGGAGTTCTGTTGTTTTGGCCTACAGACCTCCGGCACAGAGTGTCTACACTACAGCAAATGTTTTATCCTCGCTCCTGCACCTGGCCGTGCAGGAGGCGAGGATGAAACGTCCTTCTCGGCATGCGGCCCCATACTTCTCTGGAATGCGGCTGCATGTGGCCGCGTGTCATCGAAAATGGCTACGCGTGTCAGTGCTAACATGCATGTCATAGGTTCGCCATCACGGGCCTAAAGCATACCGTGGCCAGGTTCGTTTTAAGACTCGAGTGTGAACTTGAAGATTTGCTCAGTGCCTATCTGTGTCCCTCGACAGGCTCCACCCCACTGAGCACCCGTCCATGTTCACTGAGCATCCTTTCAATGGCTGCCTATTGCCATAAAAGTGCTTGTGAGCTTTTCTGTCAGAGTGACCATTTCTGTCACTTACATATATGTCAACATAGTGACAGCACTAAAGATGTGGATAAACCACCCTTCACTTTGATGTGCTTACCCTTTGACACATTTCTAATATTGTATATACATTGAGCCTTGTGTGAGGGGGTAAGGGCAGAGTTGGAAAGCAGCTTGTCCCTTCAAATCACAAACATCAACTCTATCAAGGCCAAAGAAGAGATCATCACGCCATTATACAGAGCAGTGGGTCTTAAACTGAGGCAGAATCAGAATTGCCTATGGGGGTAAGAGGTAGGGACATTGTTTCTCAATTCAGTAGAACTAGGAGGTGGACGTACTGAAAATGTACACTGCTAACAACTTACCAGGGATACTGAAGCTGCTGGTCTAAGGGTCACATGAGAACCATTACACAAGCAAAACACTGAGGGCCATCAGCAGCCAGTGATGGGTCCAATGTCGAGGTGGAACGGCAGCCAATGAAAACAACATCACACATTCAAAGCCAGGGTCCATCAAAGCTGTGGGGCATTTACTTCATGTAAAAGAAGTTCACAGTTCATTCAGAATGCTTGTACTCTGCCTTCCTTTTGTTAGGCAATATCAGGGTACTGATTGGCATCTAGGTTTCACATCTGGCATAACATATCCTCAGTGTATTTTGATTTAAAAACTATAAATCAGATAGTACAAAACTCTGTGCCAATCACATTTATGTATTATTTTATGTAATTACTCACAGCAAGCCTGTGTAGTAGCAACAATATGTAATATTTAAATAGCACCATGAACCCACTTCTGGGAATACATCCTAAGAATCCCAAAACACTAATTCCAAAGAATATATGTACCCCTACGGTCATTGTAGTGTTATTTACAATAGCCAAGATTTGGAAACAGTCCAAGTGCCTATCAGTAGATGAGTGGATAAAAAAGCTGTAGTACATTTACACAATGAAATACTACACAGCCATTAAAAAAAGGCAACAATGCCTTTTGCACCAACATGGATGGACCTGGAGATCATTATACTAGGTGAAATAAGCCAGTGAGAGAAAGACAGTTGCCATATGATCTCACTCATATGTGGAATTCAAAGAACAAAATGAACTAAAGAGTGAAGTAGAAAAGAGCTCCTACATAGAGAGCAGGCTGACAGCTGTCAGTGTGGGGTTGAGGTGAGGGAGATAGAGGGATAGAGCAAAGAAGGACAAAAAAAGAACTTCATGGACACAGACAACTGTATGATGATTGCTGGGGAAGTGGGGGCAGGTGAGGAAGGGTACAGGGGGACAAATGGTGATAGATGAAGACTTGACTTATGAAGCTGAACGTACAATACAGTATACAGAGATGTGTTGAAGAATTGGGTACCTGAAACCTATATAATTATGTTAACTAGTGTCACCCCAATACATTCAATTAAAAAATAAATATAAAACAATAAATAAATAAATAGCATTAATTCTGTGCCAGTAACTCTTCTAATTGCTTTAAATCAGGGGTCAGTAAACTACTATCCATAGACAAAATCTGGTCCACTGCCTGCTCTGATAAATAAAGTTTTAGTAGAACAAGGTCATGCACATTTTTTCAAGAATTGTTTGTGAGTGCTTTTCTGCTAAAATAGTAAAATTTAATAGTTGTAACAGAGACCACATATCCCACAAACTCTGCAATATTACGCTCAGGCCCTTTTTCAGGAGATGTTTGCTTTAGATTTATTTTGGATCTATTAACTTAATCCTCCTAACAACACTACATATAAGTGCTATTTTTTTTATTATAATAAATATACATAAAACATACCATTTTAACCCTTTAAGTATATAGTTCATATTGATGTGCAGAGATCACCACCATCTCTCTCCAGAAATATTTTCATCCTCCCAAATTGAAATTCCACACTCATTAAACAATAATTCCCTGTACCACCACACCCCAGCCCATACACCACTCTAATGTCCCTGCAAGTCTAGTTACTTCATATAAGTGTAACTATACAGTATTTTCCTTTTGTGTCTGGCTTTTTACACTTGGTATAATGCCTTCAAGATTTATTTATTTTGTAGCATTTATCATAATTTCATTCATTTTTAAGGAGGAATAATATTCTATTATATGTATATACACCTTTAATTTATTTATTCATCTGTTGATCAATACTTTGGTTATTTCTACCTTTGGCTATTGTAAATTTATCTATTTTTGTTGGTGTTGTTGCTTGCTTGTGTTTTTGATGTCATATCTAAAAAATCATTGCCAAATTTGATGTTGTGAAGTGCTTTTTCTTCTAAGAGTTTTATACTTTTAGCTTTCATATTTAGGTCTTTGATTCCATTTTGATTTTGTGTGTGTGTGTGTGTGTGTGTGTGTGTGTGTGTGTGTGTGGTGTAAGGTAAAAGTCCAACTGCATACTTTTGCATGCAAATATCCAACTTTTACATTTTTTGTTGATAAAACATAACAAAAACTGTCTTTTCCCCATTGAATGATCTTGGGACCTATGTTGAAAATCATTTGATCATAATGCAAGAATTTGTTTTGGGGGGCTCTCTAGTCTATTAAATTGATTTCTATGTCTGTGTTTATTCAGTACCATATTGTGTTAATTACTATAGCTTTGTAGTAAGTTTTTAAATCAGGAGGTATGAGACCTCCAACTTTGTCCTTCAACATTGTTTTGGCTATTTGGGGATCCCTTCGGGTTTCATATAAATTTTATGGTAGATTTTTCTATTTTTGCAAAAAAAAACATTGGGATTTTGATAGGGATTGCATTGAATTTATAGAACACTTTGGGTAATATTAACATTTTAATAATATTAAGTCCTCTAATCTATAACAGAAATCCAGTTATTTGAGTTTTTTTTAATTTCAGCAATATTTTATAGTTTTCATTATATAAGTCTTTAGTTTCTTTAAGTTTATTCCTAAGTATTTTTATGCTATTAGAAATGGATTGTTTTCTCAATTTTCTTTTCAGATTGTTTATTGGTAATGTACAAAAATACAACTGATTTTCTGTGTTGGTTTTTGTATCGTGCAACTTTGCTGAAGTTAAGTGCTATTTTATACCACTGTGCAGATAGGAAACTGTAGCACAGAGAATTTAAGTGCTTTGCCTAAATCACTTATGTAGTAAGTGGGGGAGTTGAGGTTCTCACCCAGCTGTTTTGTTTCCAGAATCCCACCTCTTCACCATACCCTCAGCTGCCTATCCTGAAGAAGCAATTACTATGTGGCCAAGTTCTCACTTACAGAATGTAGTAAATCCAGAATTCAGACTCTTCTCTGACTCCAAAGCTTTGCTAGTAAAGACAATAGCATTCTGATAATCCTAGGATTCCCCAACCACAAGTTCATTAGTTAAGTAGCTTGGTTATTCAGTGAAGGGGAAATTCACATTTTACTTTTTTTTTTTTTAATAAATTGGTTATATGGAAGAAGCAAATAAATTCAGCCAAAGGGTGGCCTGGGTGGTACATTGGAGAAGGGGAGACCCCTGTCCTGATTTCACCCTAGACAGTTTCAGATGACACATTCGGTTTTGTGGAATCCTAACTATGGATTCTACAGTTTCTCAACTGGTTAAAATTTTGAGTTGAATTTCAAAAGGCAAGAAAGGAAGGTAACAACTTGAACAAATTTTCTCTGAATACTCCTAGTATGCATTTTACAGCCTCTCTCCTTTAAACAGCCATGTGGAGTGGGCTGCTTAAAGCGGAATTTCCCACTCTGAGCCACAAGGTGAAGAATCCAAATCCTGAGAAGCCCAGGGGTGGCTTCCAGCCTTAAGTGCCAAATGAAATGACACCAATTGGCCTCACATGAATTGCAGGACTCCCAAGCTGCCCAAGTGGTCATTGTACCTTACAAAGGAATGCCATGGAACCACCTCAAAGACCTTGGGCACCAATGCCAAAAGGCAATGAACTTGAACTAAATAAGCCTCCTCATTGGCTGCCATTATTGATGTTGTAAAAGACTCTGCCCAATGGCTTTGGGCCTGAGTAAATGTTGGCTTGGCTGACCTGGTTCACTAACATGACTTGGCCATGACTAAGGTGCAGGGATGCCAGCCCTTCCATTAACAGGGAAGGCATGCGGGGGAAGCAGAGAGGGTCAGCATACCAACAACGCAAACAGTCTCTTCTCCAGAAGATGAGTCTATAGGGAGGAGGGGAGGAAAGAGGGAAAGATAAACCTGATGTCCTTGAGGGAGAGGCTGCTTAAAAAATTCATTCTCATGATAGCAACTTGGCCAAGGTAAGAGCACTTGATGCCACTAAGCAGATGTGAGCACATGGACATATAACATCTATAAAATCCATGTGACTCAGCCTTCCCCTCTGTAAAATAGGGTTCACATTCTACATTGCTCCAAGCAAATACCAGGCATTGCCATAAGGATCAAGTGACAGGAAATAAGAAAAAAAGGGGAAAAGAAAGCTTTACATAGTTAAATGTCCTAAAGAAATCTAAGGTATAATTTCACAGCATAGACAGGGTTTTGGGGGTGGCTGAAGACAGGGCAGGGGGCAGGAATTAAAGGGGCTTTGGCTTAACTACAATGCCTTAATTTGGGGGGGAAGTGGCAAATTCATATATAATTTTTGTATTTTTAAAGGCACATACACATGTAATATGTACACAGATCAGTACATTAATAGAGAGCTACAGTTCAATTATATGCCAACACACAAGTCTACTCTTTTCTCCATTTGCCAATTTAAACTTACTTTGTGGGACCAATTTTTTTCACCCCTTGAAAAATTCTAGAGACAGTTCCATACATTTTCTAGTCTGAGACCACAAAATATTCTCTTGTCACTTATAGTTTCAGATATTTTGTCATTTTGATAAGTAACATACATTTCTATAGAATAATCAAAATACCACTGAAAGTCAAAGCTTCACCCATCTGCAGCTCAGGCTGCCTTGGGTTGGGACCTCTAATGCAGGAAGAAGCATGCAGATCCTTCCCTATGTCCTGTCTTGCTTAAGTCTCCCTGCCCCCTATCACTGGGTTCCTGACTCTTCCTGGCCCTGGTGGCAGTAAGGGCAGAGAAAAAGCAGGGAAGATCCTTCCGGATCAACATGAGTTTAATGGGACATTGGCTTTGTCTGGCCGTGGCAGATATTTAAAGGCAGCTCTTTTGAGAGAGTTGGCTTGCATGGCATTTCCTCCATGACAGGAGAACTCTCCTCTCCAGCTCTTTTATCAGGCCAAGGTCTCCCTGCTAGCTGTACTGCACTTTCCCCTGGGGCCCTGGTGGTGTTCACCCCATACAGAGTCTCCCTGTAGAGTCCCAACATCGCTGGCAGACTGGAGCCCTCACTACCTGGCCTGCATCTAGTCCAAAGGAAGCAAGTTCTGGGAGTTCTGTGCTCAGACCAGTTCCCTTTCCCCGGGCCTACCAAAGCAGCAGCCCCGCTTTGCCCAGACCTCCCTTCTATATCCCAAAAGTCTCCAGGCAATCTATGAAACCCCTTATGGGGGACAAGCTAAAACACTTGCTCACATGCCATAGGGTTAAAAGAAGTCACCTCCCGAGTGAGGGAACTGAGGCTAAGGCTACAATTGTAGCTGCTCACAAATCTCCAGCAGATTTATCTCCCTATTTCCACCTCTTGCTTCTCAGACTTTCAGTTCAGCTTCCCAATTGTCTGCTCTTTTCTACCTTCCAACGAGAGGTTACAGGTTGCAAAACCCATTCTCACCTACCTGGTCCCACATAGGTGGCCTAGTAATAGTGACCTCAAGAAAACAGTCATTAAATAGTATTAGGTTCTTTGCTAAACCAGACAAAAAAGGTTTTCTTATAATATCCTGCGGTAGTCTAGATAATAAAGGGGCCACATACCAAACCTGACCAGCTCAGGGCAAGCCTGCATGGTGGGCCTCACAGACTCAGAGACCTAAAGTAACCACATAGGATCATCTAAACATAAGACTTCCGAACTAACAGCAAGTTATGGCGATAGTCACAGCCTTGGTGGTATCATTCTTGAAAAAGGTCAATCTTCACTCTAACTGAGCCTGTCTGCTGTCTTTCTGCATCTAAGATAATGTACCCTTGGAATGTCAGAGAAGTACTCTTCTTTCCAGACCTCCCAGGGTAGACCCTCCCACCAGAGCAGGAGACCCCAGAACCTCATTCTTATCTTGTTCCCCACCTATACAATCTCTCTGCAAATGTTCATTGTTAACTATTCTACATTTCCCAATGTAAAAAAAAGGACGTGTTTCTTTGTTTTACTTTTTATTCCATCCCGGAGACACCCCAGGTTGTTTTTTCCTGCCTCCATAATATAACACTAATGAATTTCATGTAACCTTCCCCTTTTTTACTCCCCCTTTGATTCTAATGTATAAAATAATGTGTAAAACTGCCATTCTCTGAAGCATTTTCCCAACCCATTGAGATTTTGCTTCCAGGCAATTGTCAGTTTGGCTCAACTATACCCTCCTAAGACTTTCTTCGGCTGAAAATTCTTTCATCGACAATAGAAAAGACTAGAATCAGATATGCTGTGTGTGAAGAGTAGTTCATTTCAAGGGTCTATGGATATCCAGAACTATGGATAATATTTTTATTATGCTTTTTAAAAGAGAAATTAAGATATTCTCAGTAAAAGATAAAACAAAAATCTAAGGGGAGAAAATATGAAAGAACAAAAAAGAAAGAAGAGAGGAGAGGAGCAACAGGAGAGGGCCAGAAAGGAGGGTAAAAGGAGAAAAGGAACAAGGTGACAGAAAAAGAGATAGTCGTTTCCTGTAAAAGTGTGCTTTCAAAGTGATGCCCACATTTGCATGGTAAATGCACACATTAATTCAGAAATAGTATTGCAAACATCCACCTCTTTGTAAAGAGTAAGAGGTAAGCTACAACCAACAATTAACTGTGTTTGCTCGAATCCAGTGACAGGTCAGCTCTGCAGACAGTAAGGAACTCAGAGTCAGGACCATTCAGGTGGAACGGGTGAGCCTGGAGGGACACTGGGATTTTGCACAGGCGTAATGAAGGAGATGGGGGCAAGCTGAAAGCAGCTACATGAACACGATTGCAGAGACCACCTACAAGCTCTTTAACATTAACTTAACAACATTCATTTGAACAATGCGCTAATCTCAGAAGATCTTCTTATAAAAAGTGGGTCTCGGCATCAACTTAGTACTATAGCTAGGAAAAGTAAGAAAACCATAATGTTTTTAAAATTCTAACACTTTGACTTCTCCCTGTTTGAGACAGGATAGTAGGCATCCGGCCCACGTGCAACAGAGTGCCCCTGGAAGGGAAAGAAGCAGAGAAGCTGCATGTGGAACACTGGAACATTCTCTGTGTTCCTCTACCTTTCTCCATTCTGCTCTGTACCCCAGCAGGTGACCCCTTTACAGCTCATCCCCTTGGCCTTCCTGCTGTTTACATTTGAGTTGGTTCAGTCAATAGGAGGTGCTAGGAGGATATGGAGAGAGGAAAAGAGAGAGAGAGATAGTTCTTCATTCATTATGACATATTCATTCCACTGAAGGCCACAATTTCTGGCAGGTGGCCCTTTCCTACAGTGACAGGTCTTGCCAGGGTCTGATAACTATTTCCTCTACTTGTCCTTCACATTTTACAGGCTGCAGAAGAAAAAGGGTTAAAGAAGAGCAAGAGAAGATTTGGGGGGATTGGGTAAGGACTAGTCGATATCCAGGAGGGAGATGGCTACGATTAGGTCTAGGGTCTACAGTGTAGAGAATTAGATAGGTTGTGAAACATTAGGGAGATAAACTCCATTGCAGCCCCTGGTCATGGGTTGGACTTGAGGGTGATGAAACAAACTCCTAGGTGGCAGGTCTGAGAAATCTGATAAATAATGAATGGGACATTCGTAGTTAAAAGAGCATTTGGGTTCAAAATCTTTCGCATAAAAACTCACTTTGAGAGTTACTCCTTTAGGGATGGAGATTGTGAAAGACCCTAAATTTCTTTGCACCATTCACGATAAGACTGCAGAGAAAGCAGTGGCTGGGACCCCAAGAGGAGAGAGTTTTAGAGGATGTGGCTCTGTATGGTTGAAAGGGCTATTTCCACATCATGCATTTGCATAGGAACTTATTTTCTAAAATTCTAATTTGCATCTGCTGTAAAGCCACATACTGTTTTTCTTACAACACCTAATGAAGACTGATTAGGCAAAGCAACTTAAAATATTTTTTTTTACTTCTTCTAACTCTCTAAGTACTAGAAAAATTGAATGTTAGATTTATAATTACTGTGTTTTGTTTGAGAGAGAAAGAAAAAACTCATACGCATAGAACATTTTCATAAATCATGTCTATGATTAAAAAAATATGGCTCTAATAGACACAACTGTGCTTTACCCTGCATCTGTTTCACATACACAAATGTGTCAGGTTTACATAAACCACACTGATACAGATGAAAACTAAGGGAAGAACAAGATAAAAATAGCTCTTATGGTATCAGTAACATCTTTTATTATTATAATATATGATACCACTGCCATCAATCACACTCTTATATTGCATTGGCTAGTGACCTCAAGCCCCACAAAGGAACAGCGAGGCAACGTCCAGGAATCAATTCTTTCAGCTTAAAAAAAAAAATCTCTGGTATCATATGTCTGGATTTCTGGTGACAGTTTTAAAGATAGTGAAATGAAACATCTCATCTCCCCAAAGTGTTGTTCAGGTCCTGGTGTTAGATGCGTTCCTTTCATAGGACACTCTCCCAGAGTAAGAGTGGTGAAGGGAAGCTGTCAATCCGCCCTTTTCCGACTGTGCTCTAGATAGATCATTGTAAATGTAACCAGCCAGCCAGCCACTAGTAGCTTCCCAGGCCTGAAAGACAACACTGCTTTTGTTGATTTGTACTTTTATCAACCTCTTTCTTCTCCTACTGTCTGTCCCTGACAAGCCCAAGCCAAGCAGACATGCAGCTGGAAAAGTCAACTCACTTTTTTCCCTCTCAACTAAAACATTAACTTTTATATCACAATTATAAAAATGACTGAGGTCTCAAGGGAGCATTTTTAAAAAATGCATGTAAACTTGACTCTTGTTTACCAAAGCATGGTTTTTATTCTCACACTCTTGAGTTATTTAAATTTCTCTTAATAGTTTAGCTTTACTTTTTGGACCCTACTCTACTATAACCTTGAAGTTTATTGATCTATAAGCAAAGGCTTTATTGTTCTGTTAGGGGTAATACTATTTCAGGATAAGGAATTATTCAGTGATGCAAACATTTACCCCAGATGTAATATTTTACCAATTTTAATCTTCAAATCTTGAGGTTGCCTAAAATTCCACTTTCCCTGTGATATCCCCGTGTAAAGCATTAAGCATTCGAGTTTTGTACCTAAGACTCAGTGGATCTTTTCTTTTCTTTTTTTTTGTCATGCCTCAATAGCTACTGAAACACATGTAGCTAGTTCTTTGTGGTATCCCTCTGTTTTAGGTCTTAAATTTTATATTTTGAGTTTTGTGCTTATCAACTGCATCTTCATGAGCATTGTGTCAAGTCTCCCAGACGAGAAAATATAACTGTTCGGGCCCCTCTCCTCCTGGTTGGTCCCATCACCTCCAACCTTATCACGTCTATCTACAAAGGCCGGGTCCAGTAAGAAATAGGGACAGTCCCATGGAGAAATATGTGTGTGTGTGGGGGGGGAGCAAGAAGTCTTCTTTTGGAGAAAGCTTTCCTGTTCCTGTCACCCTGCAGCCTCATAGGGGATGCCCTCATCCCCTCTCATAACTGACTCAGAATGTTGCTGCGAGGACAATCCCTCTGGAGCTAGCTGCCCCTGACTCCCTACCGGTGCTCCCGCACTGCTTCCTGGAATTGCACTTGTCAATCACACATGCTCCCCCAGAGGCCAGATGACAAGTTCTTGAGACTGGGCCTGTGTGCTTGTCTTCTTTAAGGCTCCTCCCTTGTGATGGAATAAAAACATTTGGTGGTTAACTGGTAGAGTTTTTATCTTGGTTTCTTCCCTTTTGTTGCCTGTTTACTTGTGGAAAATGTGTATAGTAAACACAAATAAAAAATAAAATAGTGAAATTATATATACATAACTCATAGATACAGATAACAGGACAGGACATGTACTATCTTATACCATCAGTTTTTTTTTTTAACCTAAATCTGTTTTTCACCCTTCTTTAACACCTAATAGCTCAGAAAATGTCTGATCACTTTCTATAATGAATTATGGCTGAGGGACTACTTTGGTCTGGGTCTCTGATCTGTCCTTCATGTATTCTATATCGTGTTTCTCTCCATATATATCATCTCTCTCTCTCTCTCTCTCGATATTTTGGTATTTCTGCTCTTTTAGCTATTGTGTGTATGTGTGTGTGTGTGTGTGTGTGTGTGTGTGTGTGTGTGTGTGTGTGTGTCAGAGAGAGAGAGAGAAATGGGTGAAGGGGACTTTGAAGAGTATGTGAAGGATAAATGTGTGAGCAAGAATATATCTGCCCAATGGAAATCAACTTTTTACATAGAAGTCTACAGAACTCACATACTCTAAACCAGACTACTGAACTTGGTATCCCCAACTTCCTTACTAGAAATGTTTTCACAGAATAAAATATAACAAAATAAATTATTCCTCTATACTGTGATATAGCTGTAAATATTTAATTACAGGATGTCAAAACTATGCTATCTAGTTCTGTAATACAAAGGAGAAGTCTCGGTTCACAATGTAGTGAGACAGGACAGTGGATTAAGGAGTTAAACCAATTTCTTCAGTCTTTTTCCTACTTCTTTCATCTACCACTGACCCAGTGCTGCTGCCCTGGAAAAACAGAAAGTCCTTAGTCTCTGAACACACTGAGTTTCTTTCTGTTCCCCAGGCATTCAACACTCCTCATGCCCTAGCTTCCAGGCTTTTTCCATTCTGTTCCCTCTGCTAGAAATGCTCTTCTCCCTCTTCACCCTCCCACATACACCCCCGCCCCAATGAAACTTGGCAATTGCCTACTTAACCTTCAGGCTTCAAATAAATTTTCACTCCCTCTAAAATGGAGATGGGTCCTTTGCCATGTATTTTCTTAGCACCATGTACTGCCCACATCGGCACCTTACACACTGATTATAGCGAACGGTATTCCAGTCTTTCTTGCCAGGCTGGAACATACAAGAAGACAAGAACCATGCTTCACTTGCTCATCATTGCATTTTTAGCATGGTGCTCCTACATGGTAGGTATTCCATAGAGTTTCTGAATGAATCAATACATGGAAGCACATAAATAAAATAAAATGAAAATAGAGTGAAGTTGAAAGATTTTCAAGGTCTTCCCTTTTTTGCCAAGGTGGCAATAGTCAATGCATCTAAGATGTTTTTTCCCATTGATTTGACTTAAATGTCATCTACCCATTCTCTCTTCTGGACACTGTACCCCAAATTTCTGTTTATAAAATCCTTCTTTCCCTATTCTCAGGCCATGTGGATTAAACAAGGCTGATTCCACCTCTCACTTCTAGGAGTTGAGAGAAGACCCAAGTCAAGTTAGATAAAGTGAGCCTTGAGAATTTTCCTGGGATTATTGGGAAGGGGAGTCTATCTTTTTGTTGCAGTTACTGAGTTAGTAGAAAGAGACCCACAATGATTGATACTTATCATGTGTCCATATGGGAAGAGCCTACCTGGGAATAAAGACAAAACAGAATGGCAGAACCAGGTTGTGGAGAGATATAGATTGGTAATGACTGTTTCAGCATGTTATTCTAGATTTAGCTAAAGCAATACTACCCTTGAACTTGATCTTTTTAGTTACTTTTATAACTTTTGGTCCTAAAACCCAATTTGTTTAGCTCAGTTAGACTTGGATTTTTATCGCTTAAAATTGCCTCTGACATTGCACCATTCCATTATATGCAGTATGGGGGGAGGGGGGGGGGCGGTCAGGAACAGGACTCTAATCAAGCGATCTTTCCTAGACTCTTCCCCAGCCATTGCTCCTTCCTTATAAAACCAGATAGAAATTGATCAGTTGGCATCTAGACCAATAATGACCCACTCCTGAAGAAATTTTACCATCAGATGTTCCCCCTCTCATGACATCAATGCCTCAGAGGTATGAAAATTAGGGACTCACCCAGATGAAAAGGGTTATCCTCTTTCAGAACTCATTACTATGTAGCAGGATAATGATCTTCAACTGAAGAAACATTTACAGGCGGCCTCTTCAAAATCACAAAATCTACTTTGCCAGACATTCCTGGTCAGGGAGGGAACCAGAGAATCTCTTCCCTACAGGGCTTTTACATTCTTTCAATTTTGAAATATAATGCTTACAAATTTTAATTTCATTCCCAAATTCCTAAATGCCTGTGATGCAGACCAACTAGGCTGACTTCTCATGGCCAGTGCTGGCCCATCCACTAGAGCTTAAGCCCTCCAGGTAAGGTTGTTGCATCCATTAAAACTATGGATGTTGTACTTGGATGGGAAGCTCTGGGAAAAGATTATAAAACTCAGTAAGGAAATAACCACACCCCTAATTCCATGGACCCACAACGATCTACTTGGCAGAAGGACACCTACATGAGAAATTAGAAGAGGAAAATTTTCCAGTAGTCTGCTAAATCTATGAAAGCCTAGCTCAATCCAAAGGGGTCCTGTAAATACAGTGACACACTTCATGTACACACACACACACACACACACACACACACACACACACACACTCCTTAAGCAAAGAGCAAAAAATGGCAAAATGAGCTTTTCTGGTCTGGTTATTATTAACAAAGTTCTTAAAAAGATAAAAAATTAAATCTTGATCAGTGAAACTCATCATGAGTTATCTTTACTAAAAAGAAGAAAATTATATTAAATTGGGACTGTCCAAGAAGATCTTGGGATAAATAGATGGTTATTACCTGGGCGTTTCTTCCAATGTGACAGGCAGGAAAGGCATAAAAATGAAACCAGAATTTGGGTCCTATCCAATGAAAGGAAAGAGACATCAGTAGAGTCTAACTCCATATAATTTATTAATGTTTAATCAATGATTTATTCCACAAAGATGTCTTGACTTTCTATAAGTTTATTGGCAAAGCTAATGCCCATTCCTGGATATACCCAGTATGCATAATTATCTCTTAATAACTCGTACTATAACTTTTATCTTAGCAAAATAAGTGTCATGTTCTGAATATTTGTGTTCCCCCAAATTCATATGTTGATAAGAATGGGCCTGGAGGGGATAATAACGTGAGTGGAGACAGAGGGGGTATGAGTTGAGTCAATTTCCCTACCCATTTAGTTGATGTGGGGTTGAATTCAGCCTGGAAGCTCTTGAGCCAAAGCTGGCCTCCTGCCTGTTTGTTTGTTTGTTTGTTTGTTTTTTGTAAATAAAGTTGTATTGGCACACAGCCATACTCATTATTTACATATTATCTGTGGCCACTTTGGCACTTTGTTGACCTGGTTAAGTAGCTCATGACCCACCAAGCCAAAAATACTATCTGGCCCTTTATGAAAATCAGAAATTTTTGAAGTCTTAACCCCTAGAGTCCTAGTGGTCATATTTGGAGATGAGATCTCTAAGAAAGTAATTAAATTTGAATTAGGCCATAAGTGTAGAATTAGTGTCCTTATAAGAAAAGACACCAGAACTCCAATACTCCAATGCATTCTCTCTCTCTCCTCTCTCTCTCTGTGTATGTGTGTTTATGCACAGAGGAAAGGCCATGTGAGCATGTGAGGACCCAATGAAAAGACAGCAGTCTACAAACCAGGATGAGAGCTCTTGCCAGAAACTAAACTTGGCAGCACCTTGATCATGGACTTCTAGTCTCTAGAACAGAGGTTCTTAACCTTTTTTGAGGTACCGAACCCACCAGTTTCATATGCTCATTCACCAAACCCTTCTTTAGTGATAAATAAAATATAATTTTTTTTTCCAAATTCAAGACATAGGTATATGTTTTTACTGGTGCACAAAATGAGCCGTGCATGAACATCACCTTGCTCAAAGGACAAAACCAACAAAGTGCATGAAATCACAACAAATTACGGTATTACTTTATTCTGGCCTCCGCGGCAGAGGTTTCTTTGAACCCCTGAGACCGACTCATTGAACCCCTAGGGTTCAATAGAACTCAGGTTAAGAACCACTGCTCTAGAACTATGAGAAAATAAATTTCTGTTGTTAAGCCACCTAATCTGGTGTTTTATTATAGCAGCCTAAGTAGACTATTACAAAGAGGGGACACAAATAAAATCATTAATAGCTCCACACTTAAAGACCTCCTTCTCTTACACTAAAGTGTATTGGGGTCATACATATAATCAAATCATACCATCTCTATTCCCAAAAGCTCATGGCTTTGCCTGACCAAGCGGTGGCGCAGTGGGATCTGGGAGTGTCGGACTGGGATGCGGAGGACCCAGGTTCGAGACCCCGAGGTCGCCAGCTTGAGCGCAGGCCCATCTGGCTTGAGCAAGAGCTCGCCAGCTTGGACCCAAGGTCGCTGGCTCCAGGAAGGGGTTGCTCAGTCTGCTGAAGGCCCGTGGTCAAGGCACATGTGAGAAAGCAATCAATGAACAACTAAGGTGTCGTAATGGCAATGAAAAACTAATGATTGATGCTTCTCACCTCTCTCCGTTCCTGTCTATCTGCCCCTGTCTATCCCTCTCTCTGACTCTCTCTCTCTCTGTCCCTGTAAAAAAAAAAAAAAAAAAAAAAAAAGCTCATGGCTTTGCAGTACTGCCATATGGTTAGGAGCCTAGTACCATGAGTGAGAACATAGATTGGAATCTCAGCTCAATGATTTGTTGCCTGTGTGGTATTTAGAAAATCACTTAACTTCCCTGAGCCTTGGTTTTCTATTGGTAATATAGTGATGTTGTTAATAATAGTCTGTCCATTTGGATTACTAACAGTGTTAAGGTGAGATAATGCAGATGAAATACTAGCCTTATCATTCAGCTTCTATGGCAGCTTTGTTGAGAAGCACCTCTTGGAACTGATGTTCCTGTGGACTTTGGGGAGTATAGGTTTGCCTTAGCTACTGAACGTTCTGTTCCAACTTTTGGAGTGGTGACATTTTCAGGCAGAAAACCTCATGGTATTTTCACTGGGATGCAATGGAATATACCTGAACATTGTTTACCTGGGGATGACAAATCAGAAATAAAAAGAACATTGTAATGAAGTGCAAAACATCAGGGCTGTTCTCAATTGTCCATAAGCTCAGTGAAGACAGAGCCAGATCTGTTTTACTCACCACTGTTCATACAGGGCCTAACAGAGTGCCTATCACAAATACAGCCGGATCAAGATTTTGTTGAACCAAAAGAAAAAAAAAAACAGAAATGATTACTGATTGAATGCCAGTTGGCAGGTCCAGTCAGGGTCACATTATAGATAGTCTTAGCAAGGCCATCAGTGTAAATGGCAAGGTCAAATGTCAACTTCCTTTAGCATCTCAGGTTAACACTGATGGCAATGAGTTGCCTTGTTCATTGAAGTCCTACTTTTTGTATTGACCGGGTATGGGAATAATAAGGTAACACAGACTTTAATAAATAAACTCACTGCAGTCTCAAAGCTGACCATGACCTAGAATAATTGTCATTCCCTGCATGTTTTCACTTGTAATCATTTCCACTGGCTAATGCCTAAATAAAGAACAAATATCTGGCACCCAACTGTTTTTTGAGCACATAGCAAATATTTCTAATCAATCACAACACAATTTTTTTTTCCCATGTCTGTCTCAAATTATTTCTCAACATGGCATTCCAGAGAGCCACTGACAATAAAGGGGATTTGGCCTCTGAGGCAGACCCATGCTGTCTCTCTGCTCGATGTGGGTTTCCTTTTACATCATGGTCATAGTCATTTGATATTGTTTTTCCTTGCAGCATCTACTCTTCCCTCTTATAACATTCTAACTTTCATTTGAAGACTCGCTTTTCCTCTACTAATTTATTGGCAACCATGGACATGGACGCAAAGCCAGATCCAGGATAGAGCACACAACCAGTTGGCTTACTCCACTTCCCTGGCCACAGAGACTGGTTCAGGGGTGTATAAGTCAAGCCACTCAGAGCCAACATTCCTGGACGACTTGTGTTGAGCTGGTGGGAAAGCTGATTCTTATTCTCAACTTGTTATAATCATGGGAGCTTAATATAGTCAGGTAAACAATGAGGAGACTGAGAAGAAAACCAATATGGCAGTAGGCAAAGCAGAGGGATGGAGGAAGCTAATTCCTAGGGATGGTGTGTAAGGCCTGATCCAAGCATACCTGAAGTCAGATTCTTCTGGACTTAATGGTTATAATAAAAATTCCTTTTTTATTTATTCTTAAACTGGTCTGAGTTGGGTGTCCTGCTCTTAGCAACCAAGAGAATATGAGTAAAAGCAACACATATCCTGGTGCATCCTTCTCATTTTTCAATGCTTTGAATCTTGGGAAGAGAACCTCAAGCTCACCACTTTACCAAGCTTGCCTTTACCTGACTGAAGGCTACCCTTTTTCTCTGGCACTGGAAAATTCACCATCTAAAGCAACAAAAGTCTTGGCTCCACAGAGATAGACAGGGCTTTTAAGGGCCTTGGCAGCACGTGGAATCTGGGGCCTGGACGTTCTCTTCATCCTTCCTGCCTTGTGAAGGTCACCCGTCCTGTTTTGCTCACCATCTTCCAGAAAAATCATTTCCAAATCTGCTACATCTGATTACTCAAATTCTTCAGAACTAAACCATTTGGAGAAGAAGGGAGGTCTAAGCCTGAACTTTACATTCCAGTCCACACCTTTCAGCAAGCACTGCTGGCCCATTTACTTGTCCACTCATTCATTTCTTTATACATTCAATAAATATTTTTCTATGTTTCCATGTGTCAGACACTGGCCCAGGTACCTGGGAGACATGAGAGAACAAAACAGATAAAACCCGTGACTCCCAGAGCTTGCATTCTAGAAACAGTAGAGGTCAATAAACATGAAGAAAATAAATTATGTAGCACAGTAGGTGATAAGTACCATTGGAAACATATAGAGCAGCTTAAGAACAATCAAGGGCTCAGTTTTATCGTCATGCACAGCGTGGCAAAGATAAGCCTACCTGGAAGTGGAACACTGAACTCTAACTTGGAAGAAGTCAAGGAATGACCCAGGCTGAAAGTTAGAGATCCTGAGACCAGTTTATTAAAAACACTTTCCCAAGTTCTCAAACTTCTGAATTACTTACTCTGTTTCCAACTGCCAGTATCTGTGGATGGTTTGGGCTGTATCTAGACACAGACCAAGTTCAACCACATTTCTTTCCTTTTTTTTTCTTTTTTTGTCTGTTTTGTTTGTTTGTTTTAAGGGTTTCGGGTGGTAAAGAGTAGAGAGCTGTCAGACTTTGGCAGCGGGAATTTGAGGAGTCTGGCTGGTGGGAGACACGCCAACCTCACGGTTTGCTCGAACACCGCCCTGCTGGGGCATCGACGCCATAAATATCTCGGAAGCTCAGTCAGCGCTACACAACTCTGATAAATGAGAGAGCCGCAGCAACACCTGACAAGAATTTTCTTTTGAAAAAGAAAAACAAATCAACAAAAAACCCCAGCAGCTGGAGATGCTGCCTTTCTCAGGGCTGGAGTCTGGCTGACCCTGGAGTCCTCGGTCTGGGGAGCAATGCGGGGGTCAGGGGAGCAGCCTTCTTAGCCTGGGGCGACCCCAGAAGGGGGCTGACTGAATTGGGTGCCCTTTGTGGGTGTGTTTGGGCTTTCTCCTTCTTGACCTGTCCTCCCACTGGCCCTCCTACTTTGAGATTTATGTGTTCGTGTCACTCTCACCCTAGATCCTTTGAGGAAAACATAAAATAAATCCCAAGGATTTGGGAGGGAGGGACCAGCCATCAGTTGCTGTGAGGAAAGTCAGAGGCAGCTACACAACCTCCACAGGTTCAAGGTGCATGTTGAAGCTGGAGCCCAAATCCCTGCCAAAGCTGCCGGGCTGCCGGCCCAATTCCGTTCCCAGACGTGGCTGTTTAGGGTTTCCCAGGGAGCAGCCAACTAAGGTGCTGGCTCCTCCCTCCCAAGTGAGGAGACAGATAAGAGGAAATATATTATAGATATTGGCTCCCATGATTATGGAGGCTGAGAAGGCCCCGGGACCTGCTTTCTGCCAGTTAGAGAACTAGGAAGGCTGGTGGTATGATTCAGGTCAAAACTCAAGAACCCAGGGGCTGATGTGTGCGTCCCAGTTCGAGTCTGAAGGCCAGAAAACCAGGAATGCAGCTCTCCAAGGGCAGGAGAAGTGGATGTTCCAGCTCAGCTCAAGCTAGGAAGCATGCTTGCCTTTCCTCTGCCCTCTTGTTCTGCTCAGGCCCTGGAGGGATTGATTGATGGCTACTTGCACTGGTGGCAGTGACTTTGATTAAATTTACCCATTCAAATGCTACTCTCTTCCAGAAATGCCCAGAAAGAATGCTCTGCCAGTTCTCTGGGCACCCCTTAGCCCAATTAGGGCAACACACAAAATTTACCATCCTCTAACCTGGCTAAATAGCTTGGTTAGTTAAAGCAAAGGTTACTGGTTCAATCCTCAGGACACATAACAGGAACAGATTGATGTTTTCCTCTTTCTCCCTCCCCCATTTTCTCTCTCTCTCTCTCTCTCTAAAATCAATAATAAATTTTAAAAAATAATTTAAAAATTACCATTATAATAATTAACTTTGTCAAAATTCCTAATAACTGGGGTCATGTGGTCCTTTGATTAGAATCTAGGGATGACTTGATCAAAACATATCAGGACTCTCTAAGTTAGTGATATTCTTTTTATTTTTGAATAATCAACACTTTTGTGAAAAAAAATAATAATAATTGAGAGAGAAATGGGAGCAGGGAACGGAAAGCATCGACTCATTGCTTCTCATATGTGCCTTGACCAGGCAAACCTGGGGTTTCAAACCCACAACCTCAACATTCCAGGTTGTCACTTTGTCCACTACGCCCCCCACAGTTCAGGTATCAGTGGTTTTCAACCACCGTTATGTCTATAATCTTCATACAACATCAGGGTGGTTAACTCTTTCATGGACTGGCATGAAGTTTCTGGCAGACTGGCACTGGTCCATGGACCAGCAGTTGAAAAACACTGCTCATGGTTTCACTGAGTTATGAAACTAAAATGACCAGAGTAGACATGATTTCAGGCATGGCTGGTTCCAAGTGCTCAGAAAGTATCACCAGAATCTGTCATCTCTCAATTTATCTGCACTACTCTCTCTGTGGTGGCTCCATTCACACAAGGACTTCATCCTCATGGCAGCAAGAGGCCACTACTGCTTCTGCGTTCACTGTTGCAGATTATAGACCAATGGGAAGGAAGGTTAGCCTGTTTCTGAAATTCCCAACACAAGTCTCAGTGTGTTTCTGGCTGAATCATAGGGCCATTGTTCTCCTGGGGCCACAGGAATGTGATAATACACTGGCACAGGCTATGTCCCTGCTATTGGAGGGGGTGATAGGCAAAGGCAGGTGGATTATGCCAGCCAAAATGGCAATGACCATTTCAGAACAAAGTCAGTGTTGCCCACTGAACAAAAGCTTGAGCCTGAAGAATCAAGAACATAACAGGGATCTTCACTGGGAGTGATAATATAAGCCTGGCTCTGACTTGTTGAGTGACCCTGAGCAGGGGACCTGTCCTCTCTAAAGACTGCCAAAGTTTTATGCAATTCAGAATATTTTCCTCTATGGATGCCTCCAACAATTGCTTCAAAATACTTACTCCTAGCCAGTTTTTCAGTTAGAGACCAAATATTCCACGAGACACAGCAATAGAAAAAGAATGGGACAAGGGTCACGTCAGCAAAACTTCCCTGCTACTGAATGTTCGTTCTGGCAGTTACAAAACAAACCACTGAATCACAAATTTCATGGCAGCATAAACCACTCGTCTGAGTAGGTTCAGATGAATACCCTTTGACACCAAAAGAGTTCTGTGTCAGGGAACGCATCCTGAAGAGGCAGGCCTCCAACATGCAACAAAGGTAGACCGGAAGCAGGAGCAGAAGGAACAGAGCTAAACATGCCTCCTGGGCCAGGCAGGCTTGTTCTTTCCCTAGGGAGGAAAACCATCTTCTAGTGGTCTAATTCAGTGGAGTGTGGAACTGTTATCAATATCATAATAAAATTATATTCTTTGCTGCAAGCGTGAAGCCTGTGATTGTTGATATTTACCCTCTGATGTGGCCAATTACAGATACATATATTGGTAGTAACTCCATTGGGCTCTTGGCCTTACCTAACAAAGAGTTGGCTGAAAATACCAGGGTGTATATTGGAAGAGCAGGATAAACATGCAGCAGTGTGCTGTGGGTTCGGCCCATCAGGGTTGTGACTGCATTAGGAAGCAGAGTCTGTATTTCTCACATGAGTTCTATTGCCTCTACATCTAACACTGGAAAGAGCTGCACTGCACGTCCAGCAGTGATTTCCAACCTTTTCCTTCTCACAGCATATGTAAATTAACTACAAGAGTCTGCAGCACACCATTAAAGCTTATTATACTTTTTTTGCTGACTGGACAGAAAAAATAGTATAATTTTGATTCATTCCTGCTAGATAGCTTTTGTTGGCTGTTGTCATTTTTCATTTGACAATCTAAGAAAAAAGAGGTCACTGCCTCTGACTAAATAGTCAGGTATTACATGTTCTAAAAATTCTTGCAGCACACTGGTTGAAAAATCACTGATCTGGAGAATGATGTTACTTTTTATGGTAAGGCCTATGATTTCTACCAATGGAGGCACATTACTTAACAATTAAGGTGGCAACATGTGGCCACATTTGAACCAGAGCCTTAGAGTGAAAGAGGCAGTTAAAAAAATGAAAGGCATTCTGAATATAGTCCAAAGCTAAAAAGATGGACTACGAGCTTGAAAAATTAAGAGACATAAAAGATGGAATGAGAAGTTTTAACATGAATGTAATTCAAGTTCTGGACAGAGACAGAACACAGAACATGGGAGAAGTACTATCAAAGAGAGAATGTTACCAATTTTCAGATTTAAGATTTACCATAGATGTATCATAGTGAAATTGCCAAAAAGCGAAGAAAACAAAATAATCTTAAAAGCAGGCAATGATTAAACACAGATTGCTTACAAAGAAACAGCTATTAGAATGACTGCTGACTTCTTCCCCACAAGAGTGCTCAGAAAAAATGAAATACTTTTAGTGGGCTAAGAAAATTACTAGTAACTTAAAGATCCATACCCTGTGAAATTTTCTTTAAATCAAACGGGTAAAATAAAGACCAAAAAAAATGCAGAGTATATACCCACAAAATAGTGACCTATAAATTGTCCTTAAATTTTAAGTTCTAAAAGATGTGTTAGATAAAACAAAAATTATTCCAGATGAAAATCTGATATAAGTAGAAAGAACAGCTCACATTAATCAATATGTGAGCTAATCCAATGATTGTATAAAGTAATAAAAATATATACCAGATTAAATAGGACAGAGAAATAATAATACCTGAAACAAAAATACTGGCCTAAAATAGTAAAAGGATTTCAGCTGAAACAAAAGTAATGGATAATAATATTCAAAAGGTGGGTGATCTGAAAGTGAAATTATCCTAAAAATGTGGATTTTTCAGAGAGATGGGAAATATGTTAATTAATTCTGGACTTTAAGTTTAGCACACTTGGTAAAACTACTAGCGTCACTACCAAAAGATTAAGCATGGAACATACATCCACCAAAGAAATAGCCGAGAAAAATTGAATAAAAAAAAATCTGAAAGAAGGAGAAGAGAGAATCAACAGGAGGACAATCAAAAGCACAGAATAATATTGGGGGTGGGGGTTGTAAACTTTATGGCCTTGACAATGGATATAAATGGATGAATGTCTGAGATAAAAGACAAAATTGCTAAGCAGAGCTGAAATTTAAAAAATTTGATTAGGCCCTGGCCGATTGGCTCAGTGTTAGAGCATGGGACTGGAGTGTGGAAGTTCTGGGTTCGATTCCTGGCCAGGGCCCACAGGAAAAGTGCCCATCTGCTACTTCACCCTTCCCTCTCCTTTCTCTCTATCTCTCTCTCTTTTCCTCTCATATCCAAGGCTCCACTGGAGCAAAGTTGGCCCTGGTGCTGAGGATGACTCCATGGTCTCTGCCTCAGGTGCTGGAATAGCTCCGGATGCAATGGAGCAAGACCTCAGGTGGGCAGAGCATCGCCCCCTGGTGGGCATGCCAGGTCGATCCCAGTCAGGCACATGCGGGAGTCTGTCTGCCTCCCTGCTTCTCACTTCAGAAAAATACAAAAAATATTTTTTTCATTCAATTATATGCTCTCTCTCTCTCTTTATATATATATATATATATATATATATATATATATATATATATATATATATATATATATATATATATATATATAACATACCTGCAAGGACTGGGTAAAGCCACTGATGCAACAGAAATTGTTTTTGACGCACCTCTCTCTCTCTCAGTGATTGATAGATCAAGCAGGCCAGGAAATTATTAAAAATTGTAAAAGACAATGAAATGAATAATCCTGATTTAGTTGGTTACACAGAACACTGAGCCCAGCAATTGGAGAATATGTACTCTTTTCAAGCATAAAAACTGGCCACACATTATGCCAGAGAACTGGCCTTGGAGAGTTCATCTGTACGACATTCTCTGACCAATTCACTTTAGTGAGAAAATATAAAGGGGGAGGATAAATAGAAAAATTGTATATATTTGGAAATTTGAAAAAAAAACTAATGTGTAAAAAATATAATAAGGGAAATCAGAAAAAAGTAATATGTGGGAAGCATCTGAGATAGTAATTGCAGAGGATTTTATATTCAGTGCTCCATTAGAAAAGTAAGAAAGTCTCCAAACTAATGAGCTAAGCATTTAACAGACAGATTTAGGAAGGAAATGACCAGGACAAAAAAGACAAAAAAAAAAAACAACTTAGAAAATAGGAGGGAAGCAAAAATAAAGACAAAAGCAAAAATTAATAAAAGAAAAATGAATACACAAGAGTGAAGATCAACAAACTCAAAAGCTGGTTCTTTAAAAACACTAATAAATAGAAAATTAGTATCAATAGTAATCAATAAAAACAGATAATGACAATAAACAATATTAGGAGAGAAAATAGACATTGCTACAGATGCTGCAGAGATCAATAATTAATAGCTCACTATGGACAGCTGTATATCAATAAACTTAGACAATTTGATAGAATGGATAATTTCCTAGAAAAATACAATCTATCCAAACTGACTTAGGAAAGAAGAGAACATAGGAATAATCCTAGAACCATTTTTAAAATAATATGAAAAGCTTAAACTTTTACACAAAGAAAACGCTAGAACAAGATAACTTTATAGACATGTTCTACCAACCAGATAGGGACGGATAATTTCAAATTTACACAACTAGTTCCAGAGAATTATTTTTATTAGGCCAACCTAGTCTTTATTGCAAACAAGACAGGGATAGTAGAACAGGCCAATTTTACTCATGAGCTCAAATAAAAAACTGTAAATAAAATACTGGGAGACCAAATTCAGAAGTACATAAAAACAATAAAACACCATTCCTAGTTCTGGTTTGGTCAAGAAACATAACCTTGATTTAATATAGAATACAGACTAATGCAATTTGTCATGTTAACAAATTAGAAAAAATATCCCCAATTGTAAATGCAAAAAAAGGTTTTTCATAAAATTCAGCCCCATAAAGCAAACCTATAATAAACCTACCACAAATAAGATCCTTAGTGATAAAAGTTGAAAATATTCCATCTACAAATATTTTTAGAAATCAATAGAAGAGAATAACTTTATTACTTCAATAAGGAAAGCAATTTTAAAAAAAGACATAATAAGCACCATATAATGAAACCATATAAGACAAGACTGAACATTTTGACAATAAATTGAGAATCTTTCATAAAAAACAACAAACGGGGGAATTTTTTGGCAATCCATAATCAACAGAGGATTAGTTATCAAGGATAAAGGATTTTTAAAAATCAAAGATAAAAAGTCATAACAACAGAAACAAATCACAAACAGACATTTCATAGGGAAGGAAAAGACAGGCTACATACATCTTAAAAGTGGATCAGTCTCAAGTTGTAATTAGATAAATGTGAGTTAAAACCATATTGAGATAAAATTTTGGACGGGGAATAATTGAAAATCTGACAGTACTAGATATAGACAAGGATGTGGTGCTATGGAGATTCTTATTACATTATTAATGAAATATGGATTGGAACAGCAATTTGCAACTTTAAAAAGTATTTTGGCATTACTCAGTAAAGCTCAGCATGCTCAGACACCAAAACCCAGCAATTCTAATCACTGGTGCTGGAAAACACCTGTGAGAAACGCTCCCTCAGAAACCTTTTACAAATGTGTGCCGGGGAACATATACAAAAATGAGATGGCAAGATCATTTATGAAAGTGAAAACCTGAAAACAATCCAAGTGTTTACCCATGGCAGAATGGATGTATACATTGTGATTCATTTCTACAAGGGATTATACAGAACAGTTACAATGACTGAACTAGAGCCTGGTGCATTAACAAAGGTGAATGAATCTCAAAAACAGTAAGTGAAAAAGCACGTTACAAAAGAATGCAAGCAACATAATCCATTTACATTAAGTTCAAATTCAGGCAAATGAATACATTAACAAAGGACTTGTAAATAGTGACATGACCATAAAGAAAAGCAAAATATTTCATAATGATGAAGATTGGTTACCATAGGCAAAGGAAAGGAGAAGCTGCATCAGGGATGTATTAAGAGAAATATTGGAAGGAAGTGAAAATTGTGTGTGTGTGTGTGTGTGTGTGTGTGTGTGTGTGTGTGTGTGTGTTCAATGTGGGTAGTTGCTAAATGGGGTTCATGTCATTATTCTTTAAACTATGTAAACACATTTTACAAAATTTTGTATATAGAATATATTTTATAATTAAAAGAGCATTAATAAAATTACAGTCTGTTTTTTACACTTTAGAAAGACTCTTGAAAAAGCAGGCTCTTTTGGTGCATGTTTTAAATGTCTTATTATCAACCAACAGTACCATATCCTTTGAAGAAATGTTATAATTAAAAGGATATTGGCTATATCGTAAAAAATGTTAAACTGTAGCAATGATACAATTTTTTACATTATGTAAAAAATAAAAGTATTAAAAAGGAATAGCATAGCATAGATTATTATTTTTTCTTTTTGCAAGTTATGTGTTGTTAAAAAAAAACCACATGGAAAGTCAAGAGAATCAGTTAAAAAAAAACTAACATAGCCCCCCCAAAAAAGAATAAATGTATAAGAATAAATAAATTTTAAGCTATATTCTACTTTTAAAAAGGCAAAAGTATCGCATTCAAAAATACCTTAAAAACATAAGATGCCTACAAATGAAATAAGACATAAGACCTAACTAAATATATATATTTAAAGAATTTTGCCCTCAGCTAAATTATATATTTATAGTGGGGTACAAAATAAAGATAAATAAATTAAGAAATATACCATAGAGATCCTTAAATAGAAAGACATAATATTATATATTTTTTCCTAAAACTAGTATAATATAAATGCCATCTCATTACTTAGGAACTTGACAGAACTATTCTAAAACTAGTCTGAAGAATACTCAGTGAGAATTGCAATAAAAACATTAAAACAAATAATGCTATAGCAGAAATTTGTCAAACCAATTGATATTAAAATACATCATCAAGGTTGGGTGATTACAACAATATCACATTTAATTAGGCACAAGGATATTATACCAGGATGGAAGCTAGAGTACTTTTTATACAATAAAAGAACAGGAACAATCTAAACGTCTGCTGACATAAGCTCATTTAATAAATTGTTATAGTAGTACACTGAAACATTATACAAGCATTAAAAATGAAAATTAACATTAATCCATATCTAGATACTTCACATTTAGTCTATATGATGCCAAAAACAAATAAGAACATCTTAAAAGCAGGTAGGCAGACCTCTATATTATGAACCAAGAGATGGCACTTTAGCAGGAAACTTCTCAAAAACAACAGGTCAGAAGACAATTGAATAATATACCAAAAATAGTGAGCAAAAATAAATAGTAAGCCTAGAATTTTCCCCTCAGCTAAATTACCATTCAAGAGTAAGAGCAAAGGATAAAATAAATATAGTTTTACACAGTCTGCAAGAATTCACCACTTATAGTCCCTCGCTGAAAGAACTATCAAAGAGGGGATCACTGAGAGACGGAATCAGAACCTCCTACGAGAGAGTGGGATGAGAGAAACAATGGTGAGCAAATTGGAAAAAGCTAAAGCAAGAACTGGGAGCATAAATAATAATTACTATTTTTTTTTAGGATAAAAAGGGTGAGAGAAAAACATAAGATTACAATAATATATAATTAAAGAAGGGTAACAGAATTAAAACATGACATGTACCTGTACTTTGCTTTTAAGTTAAGCAACCATGTTAAACATATTTTTGTTGACTCTTTATAAATATATAAAAGAAATATATAACTTGCTAACCATTGAAAAGATAAAAGAAAAATGGTCAAGACAAGAAATCAAGCAATTCAACAAAGGGAGGAAAGGAGGAATAAAGAAGGTAAAGAAAATGCCCAAATGGATGTAACTTTTGTTTTCCTTAGGTTATAGAAAGATAGGATGAAGCATTTATCTTGTATTAAAAACCCCAGACAAAATAGAAAACATACTATTCTAAGGAGCTAGTAAAGAGTAGTTAGAAGTCTTGAATGAATGATGGAATTCCAGAGAAAAGAGGCCTTCATAAGTGAGAAGAACCTCACTCCAGTTTGGTACAGATGAACCAGAATGCGCTTCAGCCATAAACTGACAAAATATGTGTATATAAGAAATCAGTCAAACCGAAGATGAAAGCAGGGACTGGCAGGACTGAATCCAAATGCAGAAACAAATGACTCATCCCAACAAGTCTCACACCCCTCTTCCACACCCTCAGATTTTGCCAGGAAAGCATCAATACCAGGGGGCCAAGAAAATAGGGCTCAAGGGTCCTGCTGGAGTTGAATTCAAAAACAAAAAATATATATTTGAAACTACAGCCCAACTTCCTTGTAGCTCAGAAACTAAAAGGGAGTGGTGGAGATAATGAGACTGAAACTTTATGTCTGCTTTTTCTCCCTCAAATTCAAATTCAGTCATGAGAAAAACATCAAACAAATCTCAAATGAGGGGTAGTCCGCAAAACGCCTGACCAGTTCTCCTCAAATTGTCAGGGTCATGGCAACAAGGAAAGCCTAAGAAACTGCCATAGACCAGCAGAGACTAAGGAGATGTGATGACTAAGCACAGTGTGGTGTCCTGGATGGGATCCTGGAACTGAAAAAGGACATGATTGGAAAAACGGTGACATATGAACAAAGTTGGAGTTTGGTTAATAGTAATGTACCAATGCTGGCTTCTTGGTTGTGACAAAAATAAAGTCGTGATGTGAAATGTTAATAAAAGGGACAACTGGGTCAGGTTCGTACAACAATTCTTTTACTATTCTCCCGGTGTTTCTGTAAATCAAAAACTGTCCTAAAAAAATAAAAATAAACGTCATTTTTAAAGAAAAAAAAAATCATCCATTCCCAAAGTGCAAACCAATTATGAATAAAACTAATACACCAAAAACTAAAAAATATAGCTCACAAAAAAATTTAAAACACTTAATTAAATGGAGAGATATGCCATGATCAAAGATAGAAAGTTTTAATATTTAAGATATTATTTCTGTCCCAAGTGAATTAATTGATTCAAAGTAATCCTAATCTGAATCCCAGCTTGCTTTTTGTAGAAATTAATAGGCTTATTCTAAGATTTAAAAGAATAGCCCAAACAACTTTGATAAAGAGGAATCAAGTTAGAGAGCTTGTACTGCCTGATTTCAAGACTTACTAGTAAGTTAACATAATTGCACAATGTGATAGGGCAAAGCATACACATGGATATACAACAGAAACAGACACACATAAGTAGGGAGAATTGATTTACAACAAAGGAGTCGAAGTGAATGAGTTAGTAAAGGTCTTTCCAACAAACGGTGTTGAAATCACTGCACATGTTCATTTTTTAAGAAACAAGCATCTTACCCCACCATTATACCACCAACAAAAAGTAATTCAAAATGCCTCCTAACCTAAATGTAAGAGCTAAAAGCATAAAACTAAAGTTAGGGAATAATTTTTGCAAGGATGGGGAAAGTAAAGATTTCTTGATTGGAGAAAAGAAGTATGAATCATGGGAAAACCTGATAAAATGAAGTTCATAAAAATTAAAAACATCTGCTCTTCAAAGTTATCAGTAATAAAAGTAAAAGATGCACTACATACTGAGGGAAAATATTCACAACATATATAGCTCTCAACGTATTTGTATCCAAAACATACAGAGAACACATAAAATTCAATAATAAGATGAACAATTCATTTTAAAAAATAAATAAATAATTTAAACACCTAACTTACAAATGGCCAATTAGAATATAAATCAATACCCTTAGTCATTAAAGAAATTCAAATTAACAGCACAATGAGCTACCACTACCTATTCAAAAACGGCTAAGATCTTCAGAGTTTGACAATACCCACTCTTGACAACAATGTTGAACAACTGATGGTCATGTGAAATGCTGAAACAAGTTTGCAGAAAGAGTTTGGTCTTCACTTTTAAAGGTAGGCATCCATTTATCATCTGACCCAGAAAGTCTACTCCTAGTTGACTGAGAAAGATGAAAACATGTCCACAAAAGTTTCATACACAAATTCACAAAGAGGCTTCATTCAAAAAAGTTAAAGTCTAGAAGCAAATCTAGCATGCATCAAAAACAGAAAGAATGAACAAACTAGCCCGTCACTGATGGGATCCTCTGAAGTTTCCTTTCAAATCTCCAGTCCTTTGAACACACACTCTTGACTAATCTTCAGCTTGCATTCACTTATTTCACAATTATGTATTAAGGACTGAACACTGTTCTAGATGCCATGAGCACAACACTGAATATACTTGTTAAAAAAAGACCCTGCTCTCATGGAGTATTCATTCCAGTGAAGGAACAAGTGAACACAACAAATTCAGCTTGTGAGAAATGCAGAGATGGAGTGTGGTGAAGGGATTTGGTGTGACTTTGTGGGAGAGACCAGCCCTTATATAGAGAAGCTGGGGTGGTAGGGGGCAGGTGCCGAAGATCCCCTTGGTCCAAACACATTAACATGCTTCATGCTTTCTCCTCCTCTTGTACCGCCTGTTCTCCTAATTCACACTCGAATACTCCAGCTCTCAAGAGCTTTGTATTACTGTGTCTTATTTGCTTAAACAGTAACTTTTTAGCATGGTTAAGAACATGAACTTCTGTCTCTTTTAATTGCTCATTTATTCAACAAATTTAGAACCCCCACTGGGTACCAGGTTTGAGGGGACATTAACCCTCCTGCTGCTTCATGGGAGTGAAAGACTAAATGCTAAAAGACACCAACCCACCAGCACTCCATAGTGAACAATAAAAGAAGGCAACCCTCCCCTCAAGTCTCTTTACTTCCACTTGTCTAAAAGTTGTTATAGCCACTACTTTTTAAAGAACATAGCACTATATTGATATCTTCCAGATAATGAACATAATAACTATCCAACTATATGGAATGTTTTTATAAATGCTGTCTCTGAAAGGTGGCCTTGTGAAAAATCTCATACAGTTTTAGGGGGAAAGCACAGATGTGGGCAGCAGTATAAATAATCATTATTTGGGCAGGATGTACAAAACAGTTTACTCAGCCTGTACTACAAAATGGATGAGATCCCAGCTCTATCACTTCTCAGGCATGCTGACCATTGCTTGCATGAAAGGTTGACTCAAAAGTAAAGTAGATGTCTTCTAGAGTCAACTTTGCGTTACCCACAGAGTCAGCCTCAGATTAGCAGAAACCTGTACATCCATGGCTGAGAACAGTCTCATTTAAGGTCATGCCTCAGGGTTGAGCCTCAAATGAATGGGTTCCACATGGTTTTAAACAAACTGTTTAATGTGAAAATAGAAAGTTGTCCCTGGTATATTTCAACCACTTTACATATATCGACCACACTAGTTTCATCAGTGACAGCCCATTTCTTTTCTTTTCTTTTCTTCTCTTCTCTTTTCTTTACTTTTTACTATGTGAGAGGCAGGGAGGCAGAGACAAACTCCCACATGTGCCTAGACCAGGATCCATTCAGTAAGCTCACTAGGGGGTGATGCTCTGCCCATCTGGGTCACTGCTCTGTTTCTCAGCTACTGAGCCATTTTAGCACCTGAGGCAGAGGCCATGGAGCCACCCTCAGTGCCCGGGCCAACTTGCTCAAACCAGGCTGTGGGAGGCGAAGAGAGAGAGAGAGAAGGGGGAGGGGTGGAGAAGCAGATGGTCACTTCTGTTTGCTCTGACCTAGGAGTCAAACCCAGGACTTCCACATGCTGAGATGATGCTCTTACCACTGAGCCAACCTGTCAGGACCAAGAGCCCATTTCTAACATTCATCATGCCAGTGGACAAGCTACTCAACTCACCAAGGAAAACCCACCTCTAGCATTCCCTGTGCAAATCCCCAGAGCCCGTGGTATGCAGAGAGAAGCTAAAGAGAGCCAAATGGGTTTTCTGATCAGATTGTTGGCTCACTAACCGTGGGATATGACTTCCTTATTAGGGCATTGGCTGTGTGAGATTGTTACAGCTGACAGCCTGTTTTTAACATACCACTGTTTAACATGTATCATAAAATGTAGACATCCCACTGTCAGAACATCACATAACTTGCCTGTCCTGTTCCTCAGTTGTTCAGTCTACCTCATTAAAAATTTGTTCATGCTTACTGTGATAGAGACTAAAGATACATTCTGCCCTAAGGAGCTCAAATGTCTAGATCTTAGAAGGCAAATAAATGTCATTTGCTATTGCCAGCCCATTGGGAGAAGCAATGTGGAGCACTGTCTCAAGAAGGATTAAAGCTCAGCAAAGAAATTTATGATTGACTAATACTATCTGCCATGGCATGAAATGGGACATGGCCATATATATTTATGTGCTATTCCCATATAATATATTACCAACCTCCCCAGATATTTAAAATAATAGCACTCACCAGATAACTTGGTTGGTTAGAGTGTCATCCCGAAATGCAGAGGTTGCAGGTTCGATCCCCAGTCAGGGCACATATAGAAACAATGACTGTTTCTGTCTCTCTCTCTCCCTTCTTCTGTCTTTGAAATCAATTTTTAAAAACAAGTACATTGAAACAATCCTAAAACACTATATTAATTTGAGGCATCATTACTAAAAGAAGTAGCTGCTAGTTCAAGCAGAAAGATGGGTATCACACGCCCATCTTCCAAGATTTGAGCATATCAAAGATGGGAAGAAAGTGCTTTACTTACAGCAATTTCCTGTGAAGAAAAGTCAGTACATACCAGGCTATGCCGACCATGGCTTTCATTTAGCTTCTCTGAGAAAGCAAGGAAGGTTACAATGGGCAAGAGCCCTGGCCACGCTCAGCACAGCTCACCCATTCTGCAGTTAAATCATATTAGCATTTGGATTGAGCACCAGTGATCTGAGTAAAACCTTAGTGACACAAGTTACGCCACATAATGGCAACACCACTTTGAGAGCAGGGGCAATCTTTATAGATGAGTGGTCAGTACCATCAGTCCTGTATAATACAAACATGCATTCCTAAAAAATCACTGCACTGTGCAAAACTACACAATAAAAACCACAGGGCATGTGTGTGGGGGGAGGGGGGGGGGAGATGTTGGAGCACAATGCTTAAAATCTTCATTGCTGACACATTTTTTCAAAAAGACAGGAACCTCATAAAAATGGTAACACACTTTTACACAGGTTAAACATTTGAGAAATACATAGTACCACAATAAATATGGCAAATGATCTTGGGAACGAACTTGCATTTGCTCGTAGAAGTGAGCATAGAAAAGGCTGCGGCTTGTAAGCTATTCCATGCATGGTGGAAGAAAGTTATCTGAAATCAACGGAAAGCTACATGACCACGTGGGTGGTGTGGTATGACAATCAAGACAACCTGAGGTGGATGGTGGGTCTCAAGTATGTGCAGATTGTGTTTTCCTACTTGCTTTTATTCAGCTGACAGCAGTTTCTGTAGTTCACAAAGTACTTGTCCTGAACAAAATTCAGCATACTCAAATGTAAAATTTGTGCTATGCCCTAATTGCTTCTTAACATAACAATCTCGCTGGAGTACATGTAAATTTATCAAACAAGCATCATAGCAGAAGTGACTATATAAAAGTCTAGCCTGGAGCACAAAGGAACTAATTAATAATCGTTACCATTTACTGAGAACTTCATGAGCACCTAGACAAATTTTCTTAGTCAACCAAATCACAAAAAGATTACTATTTACAAATGAGGAACACTGGGACTTAGAAATTAAAATGTTTTCCCCAAATTATTCATGCTAAGTGGTGAAGACAGGTTTTGAACCAAGTTGGCAGAAATGCAATGTCCAAGCTCTTTACCACTGTGTCCATTGCCTCCCCCAAGATTATTACATGTAAGGAATAGTTTATCCCCTTAATGATTCATTTAGTGGTTCTTTGTGTCTCTTTTTTATACCTTAGCACACCAGCTACTATAAAATTATGCTGTAGCAAATGGCAGAAAAATCAAATAGTGTCCTACTAGGAGGTAGGAACCAGAACTAAGGTCCCCTGAGAGGATGGCTGGTTTAGCTCAGCATGTAGTTGATGCCCACATCTCCCAAGGACACCATTGATGTACAATGTAGACCTCCGAAGCGTCACAGCCATGGGAGAACCTTAGTCAGACCATGCAGGACTTATCTCCAACAGCGGCACCATGTGGTATAAAAAGTAACTGCAGGCAGACCTGTGTAGGACAGGAATAGCATTTAAGGAAAGCTTAAAAAGTGGCTGCAGGCTCTGGGCTAGCACGTTTGATGCTTCCAACAATACAATCTTGTATGTCACGATACTTAGCTCAAAATCACATGATGAATAATGTTAATGTGACTTGGCAAGTAAAATTGCTGCTAATCAAAAGGGTCAACATTAATAGCATTTTATAGAATATGCAAAGGCACAGGCTCAGATTGATAGGCATATTTGGAAAGCAAGTAGGTACGCCCTTGTATCTTGGCTACATCTATTCATAACGATGCCACCTTGGGCAAATTATATAGCCCATTGCCTCATCTATAAAACTAAGATAATAAGGTGAAACTAACAGGGTTGCTATGATGATTAAATAAAATAATAAACTCTTAACATATCAAGTGTTTAATAGATGACAGCTTTTTCTTTAGTCATATTCATCGTTGCCATCATTGCATTTTCAGTTAAAAGGGATGGATACAGGGAACGAGGAATCTCAACCCATTTTGCATGGGGTTGTTGTTGTAAACACCCATGAAATAAGAAACTGGATAAAGCCTTTCTATGTAGGAGGAAGAAGAAATTGGATAAGTCTTCCAAGGAGGAGGAAATAGCAAACTTTTCATTGATATAAGAATACTGGTTTTAAAATGCAGCCCAATTATTTTCATTAGTGACTCTACTTCCTCAACTTTGAGAAAACCAAGTGCCACCAAATCACAGAGAGACTATTCCAAAATGACTCAAAGGGCCAAGGGAATCAGAGAAAATAAATTTGCTCCAGTCTTGAAAAAACTTTAAAGCAGCAATTATGGCCCGTTCAGTCATATCCTATCCCTTGTATTATAAAAAGTAAGTACTCTTAGGGGACTAATGGGTTCCGGTTTGCCATGAAGTAAATCCAGTATTCCTCATTTTGACCAAGACAATTGCTCCCCATTGCACTTTTTTTTTTTTAATATAAAGGGCTACAGAGAAGTAAACTCAGTATCTCTAAGGTATGTAACAGATTTCTCAATTTTCAGGTTGTAAATCTGGTATCAGATTCAAGAGAATAAACCTAGATGCAAAAACTTCTCCACTGGGGAAGGACATGGTCCTTTATGTGAATTCTGCACTACTTGGCTACTGTCAGCACTAGCTTCCATTTTACATTTGGGTATGCACCCTCCCCTCATTTCAGTCAGCCAACTGTTACCTGGGACATGGCCAATTATGTCTCATTCCCCTGGCAAGAGTGATTGGCACAAGATCCCATCAAAGTCAGTGAGATGCGATCAGACCTTGGCCAACATTGTTGGAATACGAAGCAAAGTCTTTTCCCCACTCCATTGGAGCTAGAAAGGATGGAGACAACACTTCTGCAGCTATGTTGCCACTAGAAGAGGTAATCCCTACTGAGAACTTCCCTCAGTCAAAGAACAGGGGCCATGCCAAAGAGAGGAGAGAAACTGGGTCCTCATGGCATCTTTAGAATATGTAGCTCTATCCACACCAGTGCTTACATTCTCATAGGACACACTTCAATGTGCCCATTATATTTGCTTCTTGCTTATACCCAAACCCAAACCTTGACTGGGTCCTAGAATTTCCTACCTGGAACCCCTTCATTATTCTCCCCCCACCCATCTAAAAATCTAAATATCCTCAAGACCAGTATCCCTGTCTCAGCAGTCTCCTCTGACCACTCTAGTCCTGGCCAGTGCTCTCTCCTTGGGGCTGCTGCTGAGTGCTGGCTATCGGAGCCATTGGCCTGCAACACAACATAGCAGAGGACATGCTCCATACTCACTCTTTATCCCCAGTGATGCTGGGAGCATGTCAAAGGCCAGTGAAGCTCTCCCAGAGCCCATCTCAGTTCCTTATATATAAGTGGTCTTGGAAAGTATGTAGCTAACTGATAAAATTGATAAAAATGAGCTGCTGGAACACTTAGAATTATATTCAGTAAAAGAAATATCTTCTTATTACATAAATGGAAAAGATGAGAGCAATCAGCTTCTATTGTAGAGTTCACATCCTTTGTAACAAGAGCCACAATGCCAGCTGTAATAAGCAGGTAATATTTTTGGAGTGATTATGGCATGAAAGGCCTTTGCAGGATTTTCATTTCATCTTCAACACAAACTCATAAGTTTACTCTATTATTAACCCTCCTTTATAAATGGGAAAACCAAGGCTCAGAGACATGCAGTGACTTGTGTAAAATCACAAGGTGAACTAGCAGCACAGCCAGGATCTGAACCCAGGCAGTCCATCCAGCTCCAAGGCAATTGCATCACTATGACATGTGCTTGCAAAAATCCCAGCGTTTCCACTCATGTGTTCCACAGTCACCTCCAGAGAACTCATTCTCAATGTGTCTCGCTAATGCTTTGTATGTAAATGGTTCATAATCGTGAGGAATGGTACCGCAATAATTTTAATCAGTTAGAAAAAATTATCTTTTCAAATACTTAAAATATTATAGATTTAGCCTAATTTTGAAACAATTTCCATAAAAGGACTGCATTAATAAGCCCAATGATCACAGTAATGTAGATGGCCATGGTACTGATGTCATTTTCATCACTTTTATAAGCCCTGCACGAGAAGCATATTAAATCCATGGTCTAAGAGATAAAAATGAGGAGCCTCCTTTATGACACAATTGTTTTTTTAAATACAACTAAATAAATATCTGATAAAGCTGAGTGGAATGGTCTCTTTAGAGATGAGCCCAGAGGTTGTACACAGGAACTGAAGAACCCCTTTAACAACTGATGGGACTGAATGAGTCTTGTTTGAGTGACAGTGAACACAGAGGCCAGTTCTGCAAGCTGAGGCACTCCTACTGCTGTGGCCCATTCAGCACACTTGCCTTGTCATGGATCTGGCCCCTTAGACCAAGGGCTCTGAGTCTGTGGTTTAGACTTAGAATTCCACATCCTCAAGCTTAGCCTGGGGTAGTCGCACACATAAACACTCCGTTTCAGAGGCTCCAACTAGGACTGCCCAGAAGAACATGCTTTTCTTGTTTTGTTTTCACTATTTCTTTTAAATTGAAAAGAAAAAGAAAAATGTAATAAAGCTCATTTATGGTTTCTGCTGGTATGCCAGTGCCCTGGAGTGCAAGATGAAAGGTGTGAGGGTGCTGTGTGCAGGTCTGGTCTTGGCTTTGCACCTGAGAGGGTATGAAGGCAAGGGGAGGACAAAGAGAGGGAGAGAACCATCAAAGTGAGGAGAATTCTAGCATTTGGATGTATATTTCATAAAGACTGCTCTCTAGAGGCAAGCCAAATACTTCATTCAGTGTTCTACCAAAAGAATACTCATCTGTCAAACTTTGCAGGTAATGATCACTTTTTTTTTTTTATTTTTGCCTTACCTGCTTTCTTTAGGACCTAACTGCTGCGTCAGATATGATCTGGTTAGGTAGAAAACATGGCCAAGAATCAGCAAAGAGAAGGTGGCTCCAGCGGCTGCTATCTTCTGGCTTTCCATGTGTTCAGCACCTCACCCCTTGACCATCCACCCCCTACACTATCAGAGTTATCCACCTAGTGGCAAGAATCTTTCAAAGAATGGAATGGATCATCTTGACTTCCCCAGAACTGGTGAGAGCCAAACAGATTGCCACTTGGCCCATGGATTGAAAAAGGAATGGAATTCTTGGGCAGATAGAACAGTTGACCATCAGAGCCACACTCAAGGTTCAAAGATTGTGTCTACATAAACGTCTAATGTAAGAATTCTTTCTGGTTCATCCAAAAGTTCTACAAATAAATCTCTACAGTGACCTTAAATACTTTCCCACACATTGTTCTCTCTGCCACCAACTTCAGAAGTGTATGGGTGTTTATAAAAAACCATGTCACAGAAATATACAAGAGAAGACAAGCACATTTATAAAAATGTTAAGAGGGGCTATCTCCAGGTTAAAAATTATAGATGATTTTTTTTCTTTATGGTGCCTTTCTTTATTTTTTTTCCTTAGATTATGTTTCACATGTGTAATTTATAACTAAGTTCTTTACTTAAGGCAGGTACTGATAACAATGATGAAATTTAATTTATTAGTTAAGAAACATACAGCAGTACAATTAATCAGATCTTGAATAACAATGACACTGCTTAATTTTAAAAGTACACTGATATATATATATGCATATACATATACATGTGTGTATACATATATGTATATGAAATGTAAAAAGGTACAGAGAATTAAACTCAGTATATGTTTACATACGTCAGCTCATAGGGTCTAAGGAAAAGCTGCCAAACAAAGTCTTAGAAAGGCCAGGGATTGGAGTCTTTGGGGGATCCAGGCAGCAGAAACCACTTAAGACTTCAGGCACTTTCACTCCTTGAGTGTCTAAGCTTCAGCATCATATCCTAGTAGAGACAATTTTTTGGTCTATCTTAGGGCACTTGCCCACCCTCTTCTCTGTTGAGGAAAGGTCACCTTAAATGACAATGCCAACATGACTCTATGAGGTAGGAAAGAAGCAACTCCCCGAAGGAGTCAAGGAGGCAAAGAAGGAAAGTCACCAGCATCCATTTCATTATGGAAGACACTGAATAGCAATTAGCTGCCTACTAAGTGGTATATACCCAACTAATACACATTCAACATAGATTTTCCAATTTAATAATAGTGGGTAAGACTTCATGATTATTCTCATTTTATAGCTGAGGAAATGGAAGTTTCAAAGATTATATACTTAAGTAACACAGGTGAATGAGAGGGTTGGGATTAACTCCCATCCATTAGACTGTAAGTCCCAGATTCTCAGTCACTGCATTCACAACCCACCCAAACTTCCTGTCATTGCCCTTTTCCTGATGTTATGCATCCTTTAGGTTTGTATGCCAAAGATAATGGGCATGGTCAAGCAAAACGCCATTGCCCCCATGCCTCACTAAGCATGGTTACATTCAGAGAAGCGTACTAGAAAGATGCAAAAGAATGGTCTCAGGAATAAGACGAGATTTCATTACCATTATTTTATTAGAAAGAGCAGTGAGACCAGGACATGTGAGCACCAGAGTCTCTGGAAACCCCAATCACGTCTTTCTGAGTGCTTCTCCGTCTGGCTCTGGCCTGGGTGTATTTCATGGAGAGACAATCTGTCTGTTTCTAATCCACATACATTTAATTTATTCAAATGTTTTGGGACAGAGTTATTTGAGTCCCAAAAAGCATTATGGGTCTATTTTTATAAGACCTTAAAAACATCTATTTCCCTTGAACAAAGAAGTTCTATTTGCCTCAAGTAATCTGAACAAACCTCAGTAAAATTGCTTCTGAATTCAGAACCAAAGATGCTTAAGCCCATTTTTGAGTCCATAAACACTTCTCGCAGGCGTCTTAAATACACACAGGCTGTATAACCACAATGAGAGATATCTGGACCCCTCAAATGTTGATGATCAAACAGAGGAAACAGCATTACCTAGGAAGGGTGGCTTAAAAATAAAAGAGAAACTGGCCACCAACCAGCTGTGTGACCTCCACAGACCCGGTTTCCCTCTCTGGGCCTTGGCATCCCCTTCTTTAAAATAGAAATGGTGTTTATGTTCTTAATTATTTTCTTAGACCATAAGGTATCCAAGAATCAAGAGAGAAAATAGATGCATTATAAAATTTAATCTCTATTATTATAATTGTTACTAATGCTAAAAAAAAAAAAAAGAAAACAGTAGACATAATCAAATTAGTAAACTCACTGGCCTAAGCAAAACTAAGAAGATAAATTTTCTCTGTTCCTAGCAAAGATTGGCCTTGCCAAAAAGATTTGCTCAAAGATCTCAGTTTACAGATGTCAGGAAAACCCAACTCGAAGGGTGTAGCTGATGTGTCAATCACAATGGCAATGGGTTGACACGAGAGCATACATTTGTGTGTTCAAGAGTCTAAAATAGTCACAGCATAAATTGTGAAGAAATTATCCAAATAAATCTGACTCCTGCCTCTCAAGCCCAGTAATAAATATCAGTGTTGGGCATGGCTTACACAAAACCTCTCCTGGAGTTTGATCATGATGTCATTTTTATTGCAGGCTCACAAAGAAAGGTTAATGATAGAGCAAATGTGAAGGGAAAGAAGCTAATTTGGGTGAAACATTAACTTGTTCAACTTTCAGACCACAGAAGAAATTATGACGGTTAATTTCATGTCTTTGTATGGAGTAATACACAGAACTGTAACAGTTCCAAAAGGAACTAGCAAATGAAGAATTAAGTCTTCCAAGAACTCAGAAACAATTTGTTCTTTTTATTAAAAATGTAGAGCAACATATATTATTTATTGACTCAAGCAACATAGTTTTCTGTCGGGTGAATTACGTCTGTTTCCCAATGTATTCCATGGGGCCTTGCCAGAATGCTAGCTTAAGGGCAGGAAACTTCACATCCATAGTAGACTTTCTGCATGTCACTGCAAGTGGAAAGCAGCTCCCCAGAAGAGGGACGGATCACTAAGGGCACCAGTAATGCCAAAGGGGATTTTTATTAGAAAGATGCTCCCTCACCAATTTTTCTAAAGTTTTGTCCTTTTCAGACTTGGCCCAAGGGCTATTGTTGGCAGATCTCACAGTGAAAGTCAGCAGGCAAGTACTGAAATCTAGACATCTGAGGCCATTTGACGTGGAAGAAATGTTTTAAAATAGTGCCTTGTTCTTTTCTTTCCTTCCCCACTCTTCTCTTGACCTCTTCTTCAAGTTAGGCCTCCTTAATTTCATTGACTCAAGACAAGACAAGTTAGTAGTGAAAGAAACAAGAATCTCTTCCTGGCTTTTGACATCTGAAAACCTTTAGTTCTTCCCAATATGGGAAGGCTTGAGAGGAAAGGGCTCCGATGTTAACAACAGACATGGGAGAAGAGGTGATGAGTCTGCATTATCAAACTTTCTCTCCTGAGACCCCAGGAAAGACCTCAGCAGGTGGATGCTGGGGATGGAGCAAGCCAGAGTTCGTGGATACATGGCTATAGGAGCATTGTGAGAAAGGGAACCCAGAACCAGTTCTACTACCCATCCTCTGGCTGAGGTATGGGACCTGAGACCAAATAGATCCTGGACCCCAGATGGTGAGTGGAGGGCCAGAAAAATAACAGTACCCCAGAGAAAAGGTAACTTCTCCAAGTGCTGGACAAATCAAGCCTAAGACAACCTTACCAAATACCTTCTGTCCCAGAAGGACACACAAACAGCAGAAAGATCCCACCTTCTTGAAGAGTAGTAGGAACACAGGGTCAATGGCTGAAGGAGAGAGTGTGCGATACAAAGGGATCTTGCAGACCAATCAACAGATGAGATGAGGAACGTGGCGTTGGGTACCAGCAGGAGAGTAATGAGAAAAAACCAGAGAATGGATAATGCCAGTTAACGCCAGCACAGAGAGATGTGACCAAAAAGGAATGATGTAAGACTACCCATGCTTTGGCCTTCTGCTGTCTCTCAGAATTTGGCATAGTTCCAAACAGAAAAGCTGATGTTTTGGTGCTGTTACAAATGGCTTGACTCAGAAACTGAGTGTGGTTGGTGGTTGTTATAATATTACATATTACAATACTGAGTTTGGGGAGTGAGATTCCTAACCACTAAAGTGGTTAGTAAGAAAAAAGAAAGAAAGAAAAGAAAAAGAGAGAGGCCCTGGCCAGTTGGCTCAGTGGTAGGGCATCAGCCCAGCATGTGATATCCCAGGTTTGATTCCTCATCAGGGCACACAGGAGAAGCAACCATCTGCTTCTCTCCCCTCTCTCTCTGTCTTCTCTTTCTCTCTCTCTTTCCCTCCTGCAGCCATGGTTCCACTGGTTCAAGTACATCAGCCTGGGGCACTGAGTATGGCTCCATAATGCCTGGCCTCAGGTGCTAAAAAAAGCTCAGTTGTGAGGATGGCCCCAGATGGGCAGAACATCAGCCCCAGATGGGGGTTACCGGGTAGATCCTGGTCTGGGCACATGCAGGAGTCTGTCTCTGTCTCCTCTCCTCTCACTTGGAAAAGAAGGAAGAAAAAAAGAGAGAGAGAGCAGTGGTCTGATATAAGATCCAGCAAGCAGCTCTGCAACTGTGTGTCTCTGACAAACTGACTGTTGAGCCCTGTTTTCCTGATGTGCTAAAGAAGGAATTGTCCAGATAATGGATAGCAAACGGGTTTCTTCTTTAAGAGCCACATTCAATAAATCAATATCTATTAACTAGCTCATTGAATTGAAGAGGATTCTTAGCTGCATCTGGGTTCTTCAAGATAGGATGTCAGCATCAATTACTGAGGTTTCCCATGGACACGGAGGAAAAAGGCAGACATGCACGTTTTTCTTATTCCTGGGCAGATACATGAGCTCTGGGGTTCCTTTTCCTTCAGAAAGTCAGCAGTTTTTCAAAATGCCTGACACCCAGGAGTTGTTCCAGAAAGTTTTATTGAGAAAAATTTTCACCATGAGTCCAGCTCTCTCAGCAGAAACTGGGGTTGGACAGAGGAAAGTGCTGGCCCAGGCTCTGGAAGCCCAGCATATCTGTACCCACAACACCTCCAAGCCGAGGCCGCCGTGGAGCAGTGAGCGCTGCACTCCCCTCAACTCAGTCGCCGAAGTGAGGGGCCCACCTCCCTGGACCTCACAGTGCTGATTGGACACTTGGCCCAGACAGTGTCAGACGATCAAGTAAGACAGCACGTGGGTCACGCACCCAGCACCCAGCAGGCGCTGGGAGGGAACCGGGACGACAGCCGCAAGACAGCGGTCCACAGGAATATCGCTTGTCTTTGGAACCATTCTTTTCTAGTCTTGCAAAGTACAGATGTTCAAAGTATATTTTTCAAAAAATCTGTTTGGGCACTCCCTTCAGAATTGCAGAAGGCACTTTCTAGAAATGCAGATTGCCAGGCTCTCCACTAGAGTCAATGAACCAGAACCTCTGGGGCGGAGCCTAGAAGATTATGGCACCACGATTCTGACACCCACCACCGTCCAGACCATCAGTTTATCACACAGCTCATCCCCTTCACCTCCTCGGGAAGGTCTTCCTGGAACACCCCATTTAACACGCAGCCCTACCTCCACGCAGCCCTCCCTGCCTCTCTCCCTCATTTTATTTTTTTCCATAGCAACACTTTCCATTCATCATGCCTTTATATATTTTACTTATTTGTCTTGTCTTACCCCACCTCATTTTCAGTGTCATCACAGCAAGGGTCAACCTCTTCTCTTGTTCACTGCCACAACCACAGAGCCAGGACTAATGCCTGGCACCCAGGAGGTACTCCGTAAATACCAGGAGGAGGTCTTTGCTGTATCCCATGCTCTCATTTTACCTCAGAGGGCCCCAAAGTGAAGGACAAAGGGATAAGAGGTAGTTTATAGAGGGTTGCATTAATGACATAGTTGAAAAAAATACTAATCTAGAAATGTTAAGTACTGAGTCCTGGGATCTTTTACGATAAGAAAGAAGCAGATACTCTCTTTAAAGGTCCTCCAACATTGACAATTTTCAAAACTAAATGACTAACCAATGGCTTCGGTTTTCAGTTGCTTGTTTGGGCTGGGTTGGAACATTGCCTAAATCCAAGAGCAGAGGAAAGCCAGTGACTGTGCCTCTTCAGAGACTCACAGTGTCCTCAGTGTCCTCTCATTCCCCAAATCCAAGCTCCAGCTCCCAGGACACTGGTCTGCCCACTCCCAGGCCCATGCGCTTGACAGCTGAGACCAAGCTGGACACCCCCTTCACTTGCCTCCAGAAAATGAGGGTGTGGTTCCAATCATCTGGAGATGAGGGTGAAAGCTGTTATTTAGCAAAAGAGACACATCATTATTTTCCTGTACCAGGATCATGTTTCATTTATCCAACTTGGCTTCACATTTACACAGCATCCCCCAGGCAAATAATACAATTAAGCAAATAGAAAGGAAATTTAGTAACAATAAATTACATAGAACTGGTCATTCTTTAGCGTGTAGGTTTAAAAGTAGCTGAACATTTAGAAGGATCAATCACCCTGAATCTCCTGGGCTCAAACATTTTATATAAAATGTCTTAGTAAAAACTGACAGGGATTTGAAGCATACACGCATAAATGCGTACACCCATACACACATACACACACACACATACACACTCCATGGAAACACACCCATGTGTTAGGTCCTGACACACTTTTTCTTTTCTTTACACTCTAATAACCCAAAGACTATTGTAAAAATTGTCTTAAAACACACGTGGAAGAATACAGGACAAAATGGAAAATAAAATCCTACAGAAATTAAATCTATCCAAGAGCCACTCAGCAAAGAAGAGCATCTAGTAATAGAGCTCTGTGTTAAAGCAGATAAAGGACTGAATTGGGAACCAAAAGACCTGAATCAAAATATCAGCTCTTCCATGCAGATTCTGTGTAATGCTAGGCAAGACAATGACTTTTATAGGTGGCTGTTTCTGTCTATATAAAACAAGTTGTTTGAATCTCATCACCACCATTTTTACTATCTTGAAGCACCTTCTGTATTGCTATTTACTTGCTACTTTTATTTAAGTGAACTCTTCTTTATTTGAATGTGATTACACACAGGAGTGGAAAACAAGTATTTATTATACTATTTGTTGCATTTTGCTACAATTTGTATATTTCTCATAATACAGATACTCCACAACTTACAATAGTTTGACTTACGATTTTTTGACTTTGCAATACACATCCAGTAGAAACCAACTACGCTAAGCCATGATGTCCGGTATGTTAGGTATACTAAATGCACTTTGGACTTATGGTAATTTCAACTTGTGATGTGTTTATTGGGACTAACCTCATCATAAGTCAAATACATTTACTTAGAAAGAAAATTATTTCACTAATATGAAAGGAAAACTAGAATCACTGGTCTTAAAATAGAAAACAATGACAAAAATAAGGACAATGAGCTCCTGCTTTTAGTCATGACAGACTAGTTATGCCTCAGACCAACCCTCATGCCAAGAACAACTTTAAAATCCGGATACAGTATATAAAGCATAGAAATAAAAACAAAGAACATCTGTTTGAAGACATTGGACATTGGGGAGATACAATGGCACTAGAATCTGAAGAGCCAAGAACAAAAAAAGAAGGAAAACACGTTGATTAAAGCACTATTTTCCAGCAGGTACTTGCTGATTTGTAAACTTCATAGGACTCAGAAGCTTAAAAGTCGACAGTCAGTCTCATGATAACAAAAATTGATTGGGGTCCACCAAGAGAGGGGCCCAGATAAACTCTTCAAACTTCCCTTTATGAGAAAGAAAAGGCTCCATGTAAGAAGAAAGAGTGAAGTACAAATAGCTTCATCCTGACAAAGACTGAAAGTTCATTTCAGACCAACTCAAACCCAGGTGAGACAAGATGATCTACTAGCATTTAAAACACCTGACAGCCTGACCAGGCGGTGGAGCATTGGATAGAGTGTCGGGCTGGGATATGGAGGACCCAGGATCAAGACCCTGAGGTCGCCAGCTTGAGAGCAGGCTCATCTGGTTTGAGCAAGGCTCCCCAGCTTGAGCCCAAGATCGCTGGCTCAAGCGAGGGGTCACTCGGTCTGTTGTAGCCCCCCAGTCAAGGCACATATGAGAAATCAATCAGCGAACAACTAAGGAGCCACAACAAAGAATTGATGTTTCTCATCTCTCTCCCTTCCTGTCTGTCTGTCCCTCTCTCTGACTCTCTCTGTCTCTGCCACAATAAAAAAATAAAAATAAAACATCTGACAGAAGCAACAATAACAACAGAGAAATTAATTTTCTCTGGAAGAAGATAACATAACCTAGAGCTTAAACTGGCTCTATAATTTGTCATACATCATTTCTAGCATTTACCAAAAATTACAAGGCATGCCTAAGAGACATAACCAAATAACCAAAAACAAACAAACAAAAAAATCAGACCCATATGGGAGTCAGGTATTGGAGTTATCACATACAGACTTAAATTATCCATGATTAATAAGTTCCAGAAAATAGATGACAAGATGGAGACTTTCACAAGAACTAAAATCTTTACAGAGTAAAACCTGCATCTCTAGAGTTGAAATATATAACAACCAAAAGTAAGAACACAATAGGATAGGTATATGGCACAACAGACAATGCAGAAAAGAGGATTGGTATGTGGGTGTTTATTGCAAAAAAGAGCCCGACAGAGATATAAGACTTGGTGAGAATTTCTGATAGGTATGTATTTGAAGATCCTGAATGAGAAACAGGAGAGAACTGAGCCAATATGATACTTGAATAGATAGATATTGGCTAATTTTCTTCCCCAAATTTACCAAAGACATCAAGTTAAAGATTTTTAAAAATCTTAAACATTTCAAACAGATTTTTTTTAAAAAAAAATCACAACTAGGCATATAATAATAAAAGCTACTCAAAGACCAAAACAAAACATCTTAAAATCAGCCAAAAAAAAGAAACAGTACCTTCAAAAGAGCAACAGAAATTATGAAAGTTGATTTTTAAACAAAAATGAGGGAAGCCAAGGAACAATGAAATGACCTCTCCAATGTGTTGAAAGCAAGTAATTGTCAACTTGGAACGCTATGCTCAGTTAAAACTGTCTTCAAAGTGGACATGGAATTAAAACATTTCCAAACAAACAAAACCTGAGAGAATTCATATTCACCAGAAATGCACTAAAAAAATACTAAAGAGAATTCTTCAAAGGAGAAGAAAATGGGGTCAAATGGAAGCACCAAAACGCACAAAAGACAGAAGACAACGGGAAGTGCAAATATATGGGTAGAGTCAAATAAATGCTGACTCCCCACAATAATAACAATGGTTTTTTATGCCATGTAAAATACATGTAGAACTAAAATAGGAGCCATGCTGACACAGAATATGGAAAATAGCCAATGTATAAAAACAACCTAACTGTTCATTGGTGGGTGAATAGAGAAAGAAAATGTGGGTAAAGAGATAAAGAAAATGAAATACTATTCAGCCAGAAAAATGAAGAAAATCTTGCCATTTGCAGCATAATAGATAGATGTTGAGGACATATTATGTGAAACGAAGTAAGTCAGATCAAATACAAAATGATCTCACTTATATGTGAAATCTTCAATTAGAAAAACAACAACAAAGAAACTACTAAGTTCATAGGCAGAGAGAACAGATTGGTGCTTGCCAAAGGCTGGGATCAAGTGGACAAATGGGTAAAGGGGATCAAAAGGTACAGATTTTTAATTATAAAATAAGTAGGTCATGGAAATATAATGTACAACATGGTGACTATAGTTAATCTATTGCACATTTGAAAGTTCTAGATCTTAAAATTTCTCATAAGAAGAAAAAATAATTTGTAACTACTATGGTAACAGTTTTTGACTAGACTTATTGTGGTAATCATTTCACAATATACACAAATATCAAATCATTATGTTATACATCTGAAACTAATAAAATGTTATATGTCAGATATATCTCATTTAAAAAACGGATGTAGAAGGGGTTAAATGAGTTAAAGCATTCTGAAGGCCTTATGTTGTCCTGGAATTAGGAAGAGAACCAAATTATATGATAATGTAATAAGTTAAGGATATATATTTTAGTATTTTTTATAACCACTAAAGGAAAAACAAAAAAGAATACTACCTAAGAAACTAGTAAGAGAGAAAAAAAACCCAATAAATTTATTAATTCAAAAGAAGACATGAAAGAAAAGAAAATTAAAATTAAAAAGTCAAAATAGAATAAATTGGAAGACAGTAGATTTAATTCCTAGATACTGTGAGTCAAAGACAAAATGTCCAATTGGATTATTAAAAACTATATGCTGCTTACAACAGACACCGTAAACATAAAGGTACAGAAAAAATGAAAATGGAAAGATAAAAAAATATATACCATGCAAACAATGACCAATAGAAAGGACATGTAGCCAAACTAATAACACCCAAGTAGACTTCGGGGCAGGAAGTTTTACTAGAGTTACGCAGGAACATTTAGTAACAATGAGAGAGTTAATTCTTCAGGAAGATGCAACAATTCTAAATGTGTACACCTAATAACAAAGCCTCAAAAATATAAAGCAAACACTGACAGAAATAAAAGTTATAGTAATTAAATTTACAATCAGTATGACATACTTCCATAATAACTAATATAACTGACAAAAACTGTTAAGGATATAGAAGATATGAACAACATAACTAACAAATACAACTCATACACACATGTGCACTTGCTTAACAACTACAAAATACATACTTTTTCAACTACACATGGAAAATTTACTAAAATTGGCTCTTTGTTGGGCCATACAGCACATTTAAACAAATATCAAAAAGTTGAAATCATACAAAGGGTATTATTAGTTTTCCCTGCCATTGTAACAAACTGCCATAAATTTAGTGGTTGAAAACAACACAAAGTTATGCTCTTATAGTTCTGTAGGTTAGAAGTCTGACATAGATTAAAAGAAAAGAAAACAATGCCATTTATAATAACATCAAAAAGAATTAAATGCTTAAAAAGAATTTAACCAAGGAGTAGAAAACTTATACACTGAACCCTACAAAATATTTCTGCAAAAGATTAAAGAAGATCTAAATAAATGGAAAGATATCTATGTTCATGGATTAAAAGATTCAATATTGTTAAGATTGCAACTCTCCAAATTGATCTATAAATTCATTGTAAGCCTTGTAAAAATTCCAGCTGCTTCCCTTGCAAAAATGAACAAGCTGATCTTAAAATTCATATGAAAATGCAAGGGACACTAAATGGCCAAAACAATTTTGAAATAGACAAACTTGAAAAACTCACACTTCCAAACTTCAAAACCTAAAATGAAACAACACTAAGTGAAACAGTGTACTTCTATTATAAAGACAGACATATGGACCAATAGAATGAAACTGCAAGTCTAGAAATAAATCCATATATCTATAATCAATTAATTTTCAGCAAGAATGTCAAGACCATTTAGTGGAGGAAATAAAAGTCTTTCAACTAATGGTGCTGACACACTAAGAATCCACATGCAAAGGAACAAATTTGGACTCATACCTCATGCAATATATAAAAATTAACTCAAAATGGGTCAAAGATCTAAATGTAAGAGCTAAAACTGTAAAACTCCCAGAAGGAAACATGGGTGCAAATCTAAGTGACCACATATTAGGCAAATTTCTTAATATGACACTAGGCCCTGGCCAGTTGGTTCACTGGTAGAGCGTCAGCCTGACATGTGGAAGTCCCTGGTTCGATTCCTGATTAGGGCACACAGGAGAAGCACCCATCTGCTTCTCCACCCTTCCCCCTCTCCTTTTTCTGTCTTTCTCTTCCCCTCCCACAGCTAAGGCTTTGTGGGAGCAAAGTTGGTCCTAAGGCTGAAGATGGCTCCATGGCCTCTGCCTCAGGTGATAGAATGGCTCTGGTTGCAGCAGAACAACGCCCCAGATGGGCAGAGCATTGCCCTCTGGTGGGCATGCCGGGTGAATCCCCATCAGGCACATGAGGGAGTCTGTCTGCCCCCATCCCACTTCTCACTTCGAAAAAATACAAAAAAGAACCAAAACAAAACAAAAAAAAACTTGTTAAATATGACACTAAAAGAATGAATGACAAAAGAAAAATATAGGTATGTTGGATTTGACCAAAGGACAGTTATCAAGAAAGTGAAATGACAACCAAAAGAGTGGAAGAAGATATTCTAAATCATGTAACTTATAAGAATCTACTATCTAGAATATATAAAGGACTCTTATAACTAAACAATAAAATGAAAAATATCCTAATTTAAAAATGGGCAAAGGATTTGAATAGACATTTCTTCAAAGAAGATATACAAATGGCTAATAATGTATGTAAAAAGGTGTTCAACAATGTAATTCATTAAGATAATGCAGTATTGGCTCAAGGTTAGAATGAAGACCAATGGGACAAAATGGAAAACCCAGAACTTAAAGGAAAAAAAGACTGTTACCCCAATAGAGAAGTTGACAAAAGCTTTGACATGGTACTTCAAAAAGAGAATATCCAAATAACAAACAAAAAGGGGAATTGTTCCATTCATCACCAGAGAAATGCAAATCCAAACCACAATGAGATATAACTACACACCAACAAAAATGACTAGAAACTGTGTGTACCAAACAGCAATGCATAGATATGCAAAAGAAGGTTTATAGGCACCTATAGCTACTAACCAAAAACTAAAAATAGAGTCTATCCTCCATAAAATGGGAAAATAAATTGTGATGTATTATTAGAACAATGGAGTACTGTGGAAGAATATGGAATGATACACGGCAATGAAGAATTAGCGTTACATAAACAACACAGATGAAACTCTGAAAATATAACATGGTCTGAAAAAAGTGAAACAAAATGATTTATACTGAATAATTTCAGTTATATAAATTTCAAATCTGGCAAAGCTTGTATAAGGTATTATAAGTCAAGATAATGGTCTCCTTTGTTGAGGGTTGGGGTGGGGACTTCTGAGATTCTCTTCATACTTTATGTCTTAGTCAGGGCAGTATTTTGCATAGGTATGTTCACTTTGTGAAAATCATCAAGCTGTATCCTTATGTGTGGCTTTCTGTATGAATATATACATTAATAAAATATGCTTTTAAGTCAAATACACAAGAGAATAATATCTGCAATCCTCTTAATTATTTTAGAAATTATTTGAATTAAATGTTAGAGCCATTTGGTACACTACACTAATAATGAATCAAAAAATAAATTTATGTGAGTTCACAAATAAATATGCTTTTAGAAATAATAAATACAGTCAGAGAAATGGTGGCATGAGAGATATTCCCGATCTCTGCACTTGAAATTTCAACAAATTCTACAACTATACAGAGAGAAAAACCCCAGGTGAACCTGAAATATACACACACCAGATAGACAAAGGTATGATTGCACAAGAAGCTGGGCCAAAGATAGAATCTGCTGACAGAAGGAGAAAAAAAGCCAGAGGACTGAGTCTTTCTCTTTCCTGACAGAACAGAGGGAGGGAAGCACTGCTGGCACAGCTTTTGTCTCAGAACCAGAGCTGGGAGAAGAGGAGAGTTGGAGGGGGGGAGCTGAGACAAGAGCAATGACCAAGAACGGGGAGCAGGGCCATTTCTTGGTGTCTGCTGCACCCGTGATTGCAGGTGCTGGGCACACACAAAGCCCATGGTGAATTCCCAAGAACTGCATGCAAATAGCTTGCAGTGATCAGCCCAAGGGGCGCACTTCATCTGCCTACATGACAGGTAGAGTTTATTTAGCCTTATGGCACTGAACATGCTTGATCTGCGATCTCTGCCACAACTGCTTCCAAAGCTCAACACCAGCTCATGGTGCACAGCCCCTGCCCTGTCCAAGGCTGCACTTTGAGTGCTTAGAGTGGTATCAGAGGAGGGACGAGACAGTGTCACCCCAGCCCCCCGGTCCTGCATTGCTCCCATTGTTGTGCAAACAGTGGCGGTGGCAGACCCCCACAGCTGGGTCTCAGGCTGCTCTCTCCTGTGAGAGGTGGGGGTTCCTGGGCACTTGATCCCCTGCTCTGTTGGGACATAGGGGAGGGCCCCAGAAGACCCCTGGTTGACCATAGCTAGAGCCATAAAATTGCAAAGCCCTAACAACAATCCCCTCTTACCAATGCAATGACCCTGCCTGCATCATTATAACAGCAATGCCTCAGCAGAACTCCACCTAAGAATCTCTCAGAGGCAAATTTTGTACAGTGCCTCCTACCAAAAAAAGAATTATCTCTTGTTAGGGTTATTAACATTACCACTCACAAATGCTATCAAGGAAAAAGGAATCAAATATGGACATACAAGACAGAGATGTAGCTCAGATAGATGATGAAAAATCTCCAGGATAAAAACCTCAATTACATGAAAACCTTGAAACTTAATGACAGAGAATTCAAAGTTGAAGTTCTAGAAATACTCAATGAGATACAAGAAAACATTGAAAGGCAATTTAGTGAGCTCAAAAAACAACTTAATGAACAAAAGAGTACTTCACCAAGGAAATAGAAACTATAAAAAAGAACCAGAGATGAAAAACTCAATACACTAATTGAAAAATGAGATAACAAGCTTAGCTACTAGAACAGGCCAGATAGAGGAGTGAATCAGTGGCATTGGAAATAGGCAACTAGAAATATTACAGAGAGAAAAGTGAAAGACTCACAGATTTAAAAAAGATAAGAAAGCCATACAAGAATTGTTTGACTCCATCAGAAAGAGTAGTATAAGAATAATAGGTATATTAGAAGAAGAAGAAGAAGAAGAAGAAGCAGGAGCGGAGGAGGAAGAGAAGGAAAAGGGAATAGAGGACATATTGAAACAATTAATTGATGAGAACTTCCCAAGCCTGTGGAAAAAGAGCCTCAAATATAAGAAGCAGACAGAATGCCATGTTACTTCAACTCAAAAAGACCTACTCTTAAGCACATCATAATTAAATTATCACAAATCAGTGACAAAGAAAGAATCCTCAAGGCAGCTAGGGAGAAAAAGAATATAACATATAAAGAAAGGCCTATTAGACTATCATCATATTTCTCAGCAAAAACTCTATAAGCCAGAAGAGAGTGAACCCCAATATTTAAAGTACTGAAAGAGAGGAACTACCAGCCAAGAATACTATGTCCATCAAAGCTGACCTTCAAATACAAAGGGGAAATGAAAACATTTACAGACATACAGAAGCTGAGGGAATTTATCACCAGAAAACTCCCACTACAGGAAATACTAAAGGGGGTTATTTGACCAGATACAAAAAGAAAAGCAAAATTATAAGAAAATTTTTAACAAAACCACAATAAAAATAAGGAGAATCTGTGACAACAATAACATGAAAGGGGAGAGGATAAAGATCAGCAGCAGCAAAGGAGGATGAAGTGCAGAAGCATTCATGAAATAATAGACTCTAATAAACATGATAATTTTTCTTTTAATAACCTAATGGTAACCACCCCTGAAAATGCCACTACTGAAACAAATAGCTTAAAATAAGAAACAGAAAATAGAAGTATGAAATACCACCAAACAAAAACAAATGACAAAAAAAAAGAAGAACCAAACAAGACACAAAGATATCAGAAAGCAGTATATAAAATGGCAATAGGAAATCTTTAAGTGTCAATAATAACACTAAATATAAATGGATTGAATTCACCAATAAATAGGCACAGAGTAGCAGATTGGATCAAGAAGCAAAACCCAACAGTATGCTGCCATCAAGAAACACATCTAAGCTACAAGGATAAAAATAGATTCAAAGTGAAAGGTTGGAAAAGAATTCTCCAAGCAAATAATATACAAAGAAAATCACCTGTAGCCATACTCATATCTGATAATGCTGACTGCAAGAAAACAAAGGTAGCTAGAGACAAAGATGGACATTTCATAATGATAAAGGGGACATTGTATCAAGAAGACATAACACTTCTTAATATATATGCACCAAACCAGGGAGCACCAAAATATATAAGACATCTACTAACTGATCTAAAAGTACAAACTGAAAAAAATATAATCATATTTGGAGACCTCAGTACACCATTGATGGCTTTAGATAATTCATCCAAACAGAAAATCAATAAAAATATATTGACCGTAAATGATACACTAGAACAAATGGGCATAATAGACATCTATAGGACACTTCATCCCAAAATGTCAGAGTATACATTTTTATCCAGTGTACAGGAAACATTCTCAAGAATAGACCATATGCTGGGTCACAAAACTAACATCAACAAATTCAGAAAGACTGAAATTATACCAAGTATATTAACTGACCATAAGACTTTGGAACCAGAATTCAACTACAAAAAAAGAAGTAAACAAACCCACAAAAAAATGTGGAAATTAAACAACATACTTCTAAAAAATGACTGGGTCAAAGAAGAAATAAAAGAAGAAATCAAGAGATATATACTGACAAATGAAAATGACAACACAACATATCTGGGATGCAGCAAAAGCAATAATAAAAGGGAAATTCATATTATTACATGCTTATATTAAAAAACAAGAGAGAGCCTGACCAGGTGCAGTGGATAGAGTGTCGGACTGGGATGTGGAGGGCCCAGGTTTGAGAGCCTGAGGTCACCAGCTTATCTGGTTTGAGCAAAGTTTACCAGCTTGGACCCAAGGTCGCTGGCTTGAGGAAGGGGTTACTCGGTCTGCTGTAGCCCCATGGTCAAGGCACATATGAGAAAGCAATCAATGAACAACTGAAGTGCCACAACAAAAAACTGATGCTTCTCATCTTTCTCCCTTCCTGTCTGTCTGTCCCTATCTATTACTCTCTCTGACTCTCTCTCTGTCTCTGTAAAAATGAAAAAAAAAAGGATGGGAGAAAAAGCAAGAGAAAAACCAAGTAAACAACCTAACATCACATTTTAAGAAATTAGAAAAAGAAGAACAAAGGCAACCCAAAACCAGGCGAAGAAAGGAAATAATAAAAATTAGAGCAGAAATAAATGAAATAGAGAACAGAAAAATTATAGAAAAGATTAATACAATGAAGAGCTGGTTCTTAGAAAAGATCAATAAAATTGACAAACCCCTGGCAAGACTCACTAAGAAAAAAAGCAAAAGGATTCATATAAACAAAATCCAAAATGTAACAGGAGAAATTACCACAGATATCCTAGATATACAAAGGATTGTTGCAGAATAGTATGAAAAACTATATGCCACCAAATACAACAATCTAGAAGAAATGAATAAACTCCTAGAGCAACCTAATCTTCCTAGACTGAATCACAAAGAAGTAGAAAGCCTAAATAGACCGATAAGCAGGAAGGAAATAGAAACAACTATCAAAAACTTCTCCAAAAATAAAAGTTCGGGGCCAGATGGCTATACTAGTGAATTCTACCAAACATTCAAAGAAGATTTGGTTCCTATCCTTCTCAAAATCTTCCAAAAAATTGAAGAAGAAGTAATACTTCCAAACATATTTTATGAGCCCAACATTACCCTCATATCAAAACCTTGCAAGGACAACACAAAAAATGAAAACTACCATATTTATTGTAATAAATATAAGATGCAAAAATTCTAAACAAAATATTAGCAAATTGAATACAACACATTAAAAAAATAATTTATCATGATCAAGTGGGATTCATCCCAGAAACACAAGGATGGTTCAACATATGTAAAACGATTAATGTAATACATCATATCAACAAAACAAAGAACAAAACCATATGATCCTATCAATAGATGCAGAAATGGCATTTGATAAAATATAACATTCTTTTATGTTTAAAACAGTCAACAAAATGGGTATAGAAGGAAAATACCTCAACATCATAAAAGCCATTTATGACAAACCATCAGCTAACATCATACTAAATAGTAAAAAACTGAAAACTTTTCCTTTAAAATCAGGAAGAAGACAAGGTTGCTCACTCTCTCCACTCCTATTCAACATAGTGCTGGAAGTCCTAACCAGAGCAATCAGACAAGAGAAAGAAGTAAAAGGCATTTATATTGAGAAAGAAGAAGTAAAGGTTTCACTTTTTGCAGATGATATGATCCTGTACATCGAAAACCCCAAAAACTCCACAGAAAAGCTATTAGTAATGAAACAATAAACCAATACAGTAAGGTCGCAGGATACAAAATTAATATATAGAAGTCTATTGTTTTCTTTTATGCCAATAATGAAACTTCGGAAAAAGAACTGAAAAAAAATACCTTTTACAATTGCAAATAAATAAATAAATAAAATACCTAGGAATAAACATAACAAAAATGTAAAGTCACCTATATATTAAAAACTACAAATCATTATTAAAGAAAATTTAAAAAGAAACAATGAAATGGAAAAATAATCCTTGTTCGTGGATAGGAAGAATAAATATAGTTAAAGTGCAATATACAAATTTAATGTAATTCCCATCAGAATTCCAATGTAATTTTTTAAAGAAATAAAACAAAAGATCATCTGGTTTATATGGTTTATATAACCATAAAAAAACCAAATAACCAAAGTAATCCTAAGGGAAAAAAAACACGAAGCTGGAAGCATTACAATACCTGACTTCAAACTATACTACTAAGCCACAATAATCAAAACAGCATACTGACAGAAAAATAGACACACCGACCAAAGGAACAGAATAGAGAGGCCAGAAATAAAAACCACATATATATGGCCAAATCATCTTTGATAAAGGAGCTAAAAATACACAACGGAGAAAAGAAAGCTTCTTTTATAAATGGTGCTGGAAAAATTGAAAAACCACATGCAAAAGAATGAAACTTGACTACAGTTTGTCTCCTTGCACAAAAATGAATTCAAAATAGATTAAAGACCTAAATATAAAACCTGAAACAATAAATTACATAGAAGAACACATAGGTACTAAATTCATGGACCTTGGCAGTAGAGAAGATTTTATGAATTTGACCCCAAAAGCAAGAGAAGTAAAGGCAAAGATAAATGAATGGGACTGCATCAAACTAAGAAGCTTCTGCACAGCAAAAGAAACTGACAACAAAATAGACAGCCAACTAAATGGGAGATGATATTTTCAAACAAGAGCTCAGATCCAAAATATATAAAAAACTCACAAAACTCAACAACAAACACGCAAACACTTAAATTTAAAAAATGGGGAGAGGACATGAACAGACACTGCTCCTAAGAAACACAAATGGCCAATAGATATATGAAAAAATGCTTATCTTCACTAGCCAAATCAAAACTACAATGAGATACCACCTCACACCTGTTAGATTAGCTATTATCAACAAGACAGGTAATAAGTGTTGGAGAGGCTGCAGAATGAGAAAGGAACCCTTATTCACTGTTGGTGAAAATGTAAAGTAGTACAACCATTATGGAAGAAAGTATGGTGGTTCTTCAAAAAATTAAGAACAGAACTACCATATGACCCAGCAATCCCTCTACTAGGTATATACCCCCAAAACTTGAAAACATGGGTATGCAAAGACACATGTTCCCCCGTGTTCATCACAGTATTGTTCATGGTGGCCAAGACATGGAAACAGCTGAAATGCCCTTCAATAGATGACTGGATAAAGAAGATGTGGTACATATGTACTATGGAATACTACTCAGCCATAAGAAATGATGACATGGTACCATTTATGAAAACCTGGATGGACCTTGATAACATTATACTGTGTGAAATAAGTAAATCAGAAAAACCTAAGAACTATATGCTTTCATACATAGGTAGAACACAAAATTGAGACTCATGGACATAGATAAAAGTGCAGTGGTTTCTAGGGGGAGGAAAGGAAAGAGAGGGAGAGGGCAGTAGGAAGGGGAGGGGCTTAAAGAGAAACAAAATATAGGGTGACGGAGGATGATTTGACTTTGGGTGATGGGTCTACATAATCAACTGTCCAAGTGAGGTGGAGATGTCTTCTTTAAATCTATGTATTCTGGTTGACCAATGTCACCCTGTTAAATTTAATTGTCTAAATAAAAAAGTAAAATAAAAATAAAATATAATAAATTCACCCAGTGCATTTAAAACTGTGTTGTTAAATTCTAGTAAGAAGATCTTGTTGTCTGCTACATCTCTGAGCCCACGGCCTGATCACTCTTGGTTAAAATGGTGAATAAGGGAGTGTTCAGGAAGCATTTAAGATTTACCACCAAGCTGAAATTGCTTCTTGGTATATAATGAAAATAGGATTGAAAAAGAAATTGCTTTTTCAAAACCTGATAATATTTATGACTATGTATCATCAGAAATCTCTTGGCTAAGCACCAGGGACTCTCACTGGAGCACACTGGTTTATTTGCTCTCAAAGTTCTTTTCCAGCAGATCATCTGTGACTTGCTGATAGAAGGCTACACATTCAATGATAGTTACAAATAGTACTAAACTTGGAAATGATTTCCAGAAGAAAATTGAGTCAAGTCCATTGGTTTTAGGATTAAAATGGTTGTGCATCTATCAATACCCACCATGATATCATGACCACCCCTTGAAAGGAAGGAGCTCCATTCTAAGGGGATCCCTTTCCTGCCCCACATCTGAGCTATCATATCAGCAAATTTTTCTGCTTTACATTCAAAGCATATCTGGAATCCAAATGCTTCTTGCCATCCTCCAGGTCACCATCATCTCTCACCTGGTGGTCGCTTGTCTCTCCATTTCTATCTTTGTCCTCTTTCAATTTCCATCAAACCCCAAGTCAGACCTTAGCACATCTCTGCTCGATGCAGAGAAAAAGTTGATATTGTTGTGATGGTCCACAAAAGCCTTCCATGATCTGACAGTCCATCACCTCCCTGAATCACCTATTGGTCTTGCCCAACTCACCCTGACCCAGCCACAGGGATCTTACTGATAACCTCAGCCCTGTTAAACATGCTTGCACCCCAGGACCATGGCACTACTATTCCCTCTACCTGGAACGTTACATTACATAACCCCTGGCTCTCTCCCTTACCTACTTTAGATCTTTACCCAAAGTTCACCTTATTAATAAATCTTTCTCTGACCCTCTTAGGCAAAATTGCCCTCCCTCTCAATATTCCCAACACCTGGTCCCTGATTTATTTTTGCCTCATATCCATCACTATCTAACATTCTATGAATAGACCCATGTACGTTATTTACAGCTTGTTGTCCCAACTCTTTATACCAGGAGACTTTGCAATAAGGAAATCAGACTCTGGGAACTGAAATTCAAAATATAGTTTAGACACAACCTTGAAAAGACACTAGACCCCCTTCTAGCTTTAGAGCAGAAACTGAGCCATGGGGAATGGTTTATTGTGCAACAAAGCCCCTTTCTTTCATTCTTTTTTGGACTGATAAAGCCAGAAGAATAGTCAAGCTGCTGACAGGAAACTTGTTTACCCTTCAAACCATGATGTGCTGTCCAATTCCTCCCTTCCAATTCTGGAAGACTCCCTGATTTACTGGCGGGTGGGGGGAGAAGTTCTGCACTCCCTCACTCCCTCAGGGTGGGGGAGTACAGTTGTTCATTCAGCAAATATTTATCAATTACTATTTTTGCACCAGACAATGAGCTACATGCCAAGAATAGAAGAATCTGGCATAGCATTTGCCCAAGTGGAGCTCACAATCCAGAAAGCAGAGAGAGGGAGAGGTGGTTCTTGTAGCACTCAGATGAAACCTACAGAGTAATGACATCCAGCATCCTCCTGGGTCCCAACAGGTGGCAGGTTGTTGCCAGTCATTTGTAGATAATAATTATTCAAATTTGCAATTATTTAGTCTTTATTTATAAATGACAATGGTTGGAAAGTGTGCCTATGATGTAATTTTCACTCTCTTGATATGTTTCTTAGCAGAGAAGATAAGGTACAAAAAATTAAACATGAGCCTGGAATGCCCCTGGAGTAAATGTACTGTGCACAAGGTCATGGGGGTGCAGACTGGAAACAGTTTGAGAACCTCTGCTAAAAATTTCCCTCTGTTTATACCTTGTTTAAATTCACAGGTGGCAATGACAGTGGGGGACATGCAGGGGCTGGAACAGGCACTTGGATTAAGTTAGTTTGTTTAATCTTCATGACAACAGAACGTGTAGGCATTAATTTTTTATTCTCGGTTTTGTTGAGATATAATTGACATGCAGTACTGTATAAGTTTAAGGGATACAGTATAATGACTTGACCTACATGTATTACAAATTATTACAATAGTTTACTTATCATTTATTATCTCATATTGATACAAAAAATGTTATTTTAATGATGAGAACTTTTAAGATCTACTCTCTTAGCATCTTTTATATATATCATACAGCAGTGTTAACCACAGCACCATGCTGTACATTACATTCCCAGTTGTACATATTCTAGTTATAAATGGAAGTTCATACCTTTTGATCACCTTCATCCAATTCCTCCACTCCGGACCCCAGCACTGGTAGCCACAAATCTTATTCCTTTTTCTACGAGTTTGGATTTTTGGTTTGTTTCTGTTTTAGATTTCACATATAAGTCATATCATACAGTATTTGTGTTCCTCTGTCTGACTTGTTTTATTTAGTGTAATACCCTCAAAGTGCAGCCATGTTGTCGTGTATGGCAAATTTTTCTTCTTTGTTATGCCTGAGGTGTAGGTATTATTTAACCCCTTTTTCCAGATGCAGAAATTGGCATTGAGATTTACATTAATTCTTCTCCAATTCAGGTTTCTTTTTCCTTAAAATATGGCCCACCTGCATTATCTTTTCCTAGTGGAGTTCCATTGTTACTTTTCATTTGTTAAGTGGTCATGTTAAATTGCCTTGGGCCTAATAGCTCTGAATAAGGAGGACATCCAGAGCTCTGCTAAACAGATGTCCTTCGTTCCCCTACAACGAAGCCCTGCTAAGAAGTTCTGCAGAGTCATATTACTCAACCCCCTGGCTTTGGGCCCACACGAACCTGGCCAAAATCTACCTTTTGTAACCTTGTCGCCAGTTACTAGTCCAGGTCCACCCTTCTTCTGGGTCCAATCTTCCAATGTCTTCCTCAGCCCGACATCATGTTCTCCTTATGCTCGTTCATACAGACTGCTTCCGCTTCCAGAAGAAATATTCTACCTTCTCTTTTCCACCTGTTAAACCCCCATTGATGCTTCACAACCCAGACTGTGCCTCATTTTCATGCATGCAATCATCTGACAAATATGCACTGATCTTCAGACCTAGAATCCATGGGGATTGAGAATGGTTCCAACCCATTCTCCTCAAGCACTTTAATGCTACTCTTACTGTCACTCTTGTTGTCACTCTTGTGTGAAACCACCAAACTTCTAAGTCCCTGCCTCTGCTCTGTTCCCACAACTGTGTGTATGTAGGTGTATATTATACACACAGGCATACATGTACAAGTATGCATACGCATGCATGCAAGGACACACACACCTTTTACAACACAGACTACATTGGACTTGAATGAATTTTGGAGAATTTTTCTCTTCTATAAGCTTGTGAGTTCTTTGCACTCAGGGATCATACCTCATTATTAGGATTAGATTACTCAGTACTTTCCTTCTATCAGAAAGTCAAATAAACATTTGTTGAATAAATAAATGAATGACTGTCAGAAGAAAAATGTGCTCTTGCAAGGTGTTTAGCTCCATTCCTCCATTTTGCAAATGAGAAAACTAAAGCCCAGGCAGATTAAACTCCTTACTGTGACTATATTGCCTTATATAGGGAGCAGTGTGGGCCTCCAACTTCGGGATCAACACATAAGGACTGTTTTACATTTTAAGCGCACTTTCTAGTTTTAGAAAACTTTATTTTGCATTTGAAAACATTTTTAAGTGGGCTAAATACATTATATCAAAAGTGGTTGGAAATTGGGCTTTTGAGCCAGACAGATTTGCAATAAAATTCAGGTACTGCTTGACCTTGGGCAAATTATTTTCACCTCTGCTGCCCCCAAAACACAGTGCTCATGCTTTAGAAAATGTGAGGTCTTGGCCAGTGACTCAGTGAATAGAGCCTCAGCCCGGTGTAAGGATGTCCCAGGTTCGATTCCCAGTCAGGGAACACAGGAGAAGCAACCATCTGCTTCTCCCTCACTCCCTCTGTCCCTTCTCTCCCTCTTCTCCTCCTGCAGCCATTGACTCAATTGGTTCCAGTGTGGCCTTGGACGCTGGGGTTAGTTCCTTTGGAGTGCATCAGCCTCAGACACTAAAAATAGCTCAATAATCGAGCATTGGCCCCAGATTGCTGAATGGACCCCAGACAGGGCACATGCAGGAGTCTGCTTCACTACCTCCCCTCCTCTGACTTAAAAAATAAATAAAAAAAAGAAAAGAAAAGAAAATGTGTAATATGTGTAAGTGATTCTTTTTATCACTATCATACTGATTTCAATGATGTGTAGCAAACAGCATTAGCTGAATGTTTAAAGCAGAGGTCCCCAAACTATGGCCCGCAGGCCAAATTGCGGCCACCTGAGGCCATTTATCCGGCCCCACCGCACTTCGGAAGGGGCACCTCTTTCATTGGTGGTCAGTGTATGGGGTACTGTATGTGGCGGCCCTCCAGTGGTCTGAGGGACAATGCACTGGCTCCCTGTGTAAAAAGTTTGGGAACCCCTGGTTTAGAGGTTCAAGTCTAGTCATAGTTATAGTCAAGGGGTCACCACAATTGTTGCTATCTTAACTTGGTTACAGCAAACCTCTTTGAAGTTATAAAAAGTTTTAATGTCTTTTTGTCAGAAATTTCAAATGGAGTCCTACTCTTTGTCACAGGATTTACATTTAGGAATGAAAGCATTAGCAGGAGTCCTGAGTACAAGGAAATGAGTGCATTGCAACATATGATGGCAAGTTCAGTATGGCATAGAGGGCGATGCAGATGCTGTTACTGAACTAGTAGAACCTGCTTTTAATGGCTAGAAGATGTTCATTTTTTGCAGCTCAGTTAGTCTCTGGAGTAGTCCTTTTTTCCATGCGTAAAGATGGAAATGTAAAGGTTAGAACACTATGGGTAAGAATGATTTTAAACAATATTTTATGGCATGTGAAAGCAACCCTTTTATCTTTCACATCTTCACTTTTATTGTCTGGGCTTTTATGAGCTGTGCGCTTGAACTAGACCCAAATCCTGGGTGCCACACTCAAAATCATATGGTACATCTGTTTCTCTAAGAATGTGGTGGGATTGTGCATATCAAAATCCTCCTCCCACCCCAAAATCAACACACTCACATTTGATGGAAGGAAAGGAAAATATGGTATCCATGCCCTCTTGGCAAAGGAGGCAGTCCTGCTCACATGCTAAGGGGGCACAGGACAGGGCATAGCCAGAGTCCTTAGGAGGACCCTTGACATCATAGTTACTGTCTAGAACTTCCTGTATGAATATTCCCTCCCATGAGGAATCTCAACTCTGGTGAGCACCTGAGCCTTAGCTTTACCGTAGTGTCTCCATAGCACCATGTGTGCAGCTTGAACTTGGCTGGCACTCTCTGGGCAAAAGAAAATGTTCTATTATCATTTCAAAAATCAAGCAAATACCTTTAGTCCTTTTCCCCCAAACACAGGATGGGTTTCTCTTTAATACAAATATTAAAATTATTTTAAATTAGTAGAAAGCCAAGGGAGAACCCCATGTGAAAGCAAGAAGTACAGTGATAGGAGTCCTGCTGTTCTTTGTGGAATGAAGTGAACTTCATCTGGCACATGCAGTATTCTCTTCCAAAAGGAATTTGTATTTATAAAAATTTGTGCCAAAAGCTAACTGAGAGCCATAAACAGTGTGTTGAGCGCATGTTTCAGTCACGTGGACCAGAATGGACTCAAACCATATCATAATGGCTGGATGAAATGCGAGAAACGAGAATTTGGGGAATGCAAATGGAACCGTTAAGAGCAGTGTAGCTGGCACATGAGGCAGATTGAAAGACGTGGTTGGAAATTATACTGGAAAGGTATGTCAGGGTGAAACTATGAAAGGTTTGAATGTCAAGGTAAAAAAATAAAAGAGTCTGAAATTAACACTCTGAACAATAAGGGGCCATTGAAGTTTTTCAGTGGATCAATTTTTAGAGTCACAGGGGTTAGGCTGCTCAGGCACCTTCTAACCTTGCTGAGGGCCCTCACAATCACCTGCTATGAGTGAGAGAAAATCCTGCTCCCGATTTCAAAGACTGTACCTGAACTGGCCAAGTAAATTGCCCAGTGAACACCTGTTTGATGTTTTTGGGTTCTTCTGTTCTCAGGCCCATCAGATGCCCTGTTCCTACCCTCTCCTCTCTGCCACATGGATGCTGATACCATGTGGATCTTGCAGCTCACAATGGCTTATAGGAATATCTCTCTTGGGGGAAGGGTTAAAGTGTTTGTTTGTTAAACGTTGACAATTTGTTTATGGCTTTGCTGCCAAGCTTTTTGTATGGAGTCCTTTTTGTATGTAGGAATTTAGAAAGATTTAAAAAGATGCATTCATTACTATTTTTCCAGAACCTGCAATTGGGCTTTGTTTTGCTTTTGGGTGGAAATCAAGGATATGGGTGAACTCCCCATCTAATGTGACCCAGAACAGAATGGGATGATAAGAAAATACAGGGTAGTAATACAAGACACTTTAAAAAGAAATAGCTCAGGCCTAGAGGTGACCATGAGAAGGGAAGCCCCGAGAAAGAAGACAGGTGTCTATGAGGGCTTTGGACTTCCTTGAAAAGTGCACTGGAAACTGTCACCTGTTCTAGTCCAGTCAGGAGCTCTCTTAAATCATCACCTTTGGGGATGAATGACAGAGTTGAAAATGTCTCCTTGGGATGTCTCAAAATCTTCTGGTAGGAGTTCTGACTCAGCTCTAATGACCACTTCATACAGAAGAGGCCAAGGCGTGAAAACCAATGACACGTGAATAGACATGAAAACGGGGAGTCGAAAAGGATCGACCTTTCTACTTGAACAGAGATTCTACAAGATGAAATGGCTATGTCAGTAGGGCTGCTTTGGGGACGTGGGGAGGGGCTGCCTACCTGTCATGGCAGGAAGTGTGTTCCCCTTCAGGGAAATACTTAGCCTAACTTAGGAGCTGCATTCCAAGGAGCCTTGTTCCTCCAGGCCCTGAAATGAAGTGTGCCGTCTCCAAATCTCTTTGGCTGTCTGTGACAAAAGCCCTTCTAGGACATGAAGCAAGTCCCTCTTTTCCTTGTTTATGAAGTAAAGTCCAGGGAAAATTTCAAAACCTGAGAACATGAGAGAAACACTGAAGTGCCACAGGAGCTGTGAGGGACTCTCCCATTCATCCCTTGACCTGTGAGGCCTTAAGGCAACTTCACCGAGGTAAAATAAGGCAGGTCAAGTCACCAGAGCTCTGGCCTCCTGGCAGGCCACATGCTGCTTAGGGCTGGGACACATTGCACTGAAAGATGTGATCTGACATCTGGTGATGAAGCACATTTGAAGCAAATCAGCAGTGGGTCAGTGGACTTTTTTAGCTATGAGCCTTATTTTCAATGCCTTCCAGCCATTGACAGAGTGTCCTTGGCAAAATCTTTATGTTAACAAAATACTATTGGTTTGTTCCTTGATCTACCCCTATTCAAGGCCTCTCCCATTCTCTCTCAGTGACATACCCTTTCTGTTAAATTCAGGAGCCCACTGACTTTCTGCCTTGAAGGGATATCAGAGCATAGACTTCAAAACCAGGAACTTTGGGAATGTATCTTAACTTCTTTGAGCCTAAGTGTCTTGTTCTACCAAATGGGAAGTATACTTAGCTTATCACTGCTACAAACCTAAGCATCATCTACCCACACATGAGAGACATGAAACCCTATTGATACAATCCACTCCCAGTATTTGCTTATTGCCCTGGCATTCCATCTAACTGGTACCTCTTTTCACTGTTAAAAGTGTCCTAGTTCAGAAGATAAATTCATTGGCCGCCCTATATACAAAGCTTCTAAAATAAAACCCAGCATAAACAGGCAACCCAATGTGCTTTCAGAACCTTCAGTCACACTGAACTATAAATGCTTGATAATATTTAAGCATTAGCCCACCAGAAATCTTAAACTGGAAAGGTATGTCTCTTGTGGCAAATCTCAGGTACCAGTTTGTTTGCTGGGAAGATACTGGGGGAGGAGGTTATGCTGGGGCACTTGCACCTCCCAGGCATCAGACTGACTCCCCAATGGCCATTCTGAGCTTTGTGAGGATTCTCAAACCTTAACTTCCACGCCCAACCCCACCACAGAAAACAACAGATGGCTAGACATCATCAGAAGGTAGGAGTCTTGGCCTGAAGGTGGTATATCCTAGGCAAGTACTTTGCCTTCCAGGTGGTTCAAATGTTTCCCTCTGAACAGCAATTACTGATGCTCTGGACACACTTGGAGCCTCAAGAACACATAATATACAATAACCTGAAATCCCCCAGGAAGTAGGTGTCTGACCCTGGAGAGGTGAGTGACACTGTATAAAAATCCGAACCGTACAAAGTGAACATAACACAACTTAAAACATTAGATTAGCCATTTAGTCCACAGCTATTTAGTTCAGTTCAGTCATTAAACAAACATATGAAAGCGAGGCACTGGGAACATGATGATGGTTCCCAATGAGCCAGAAAGAAGGACAGGATCATAAGGATGAGGGGGATAGGAGCAAGTGGAATACGTGGGGCCAGAGGGAAACTCCCTGACCAGTGGCAGCTGCTGCTGCCAGTTTACAAACTTCCCCACTCAGACTCTACTTCTTCCATTTAAAAAGTAAGTGTTACAGCCCGGGCCAGTTAGCTCAGTCAGAGAGGAGTGTCCTCCGGAAGCAACAAGGTTGGGGGTTTGATCCCAGTAGGGGCACTCATGGAAGACAACCAGTGAGTGCACAACTGAGTGGAGCAATGTGTGAGTATTTCCCTCCCTCCATCCCTCTCTCTTCCTTCCTCTTTCTGTTTCTCTAAAATGCAATAAAAATTAAGCCCTGGCCGAATAGCTCAGATGGTTGGAAAATCGTCCTGGAGCACAGAAGTTGCTGGTTCGATTCCCTGGTCAGAGCACCTACAGGAGCAGCTTGGTGTTCCTGTCTCTCTCTCTCTCTCTCTCTCTCTCCCTGCCTCTCTCTAAAACAAAACAACCAAAAAAGTAAATGTTATTTTGTTTAAATAATATCTTTTCATTATAAAAATTTGGAAGAATACCAGTAAGTTAAAAGAAGTGAAATGCTCATCTTAATCCCAACAGGTAAATATAAACACTATTAACTTATTGGTATTTTTCCTATCAACATTATTTCTATCCTTAGTTGTCTTTACTTCTTCCTTTTGTACTTGTGACCCATGGAAGATACCATTTCAAATATTTATTTCTTCTGAATACAAAAGGGCACATGTTTATTGTTGAAAAGGTGAGAAACATTCCGAATTCAAAAGCTAGAATAAAAACCATCTGCAACTTGCCAACCACATATAACTACTAATAAAGATTTTTAATAAACTCTACCAGACCATTAAAAACTATAAACACATAATTTTGATGATGGTAGTTTTTGTTGTATTATAGGAACCAAGAAAATAATGCCCTTAATCGTTTGGTGGCTGGTTTATCAACTTATTTTGAAAGCTACTATTAATGAAATTTCTTCTGCAAACATGATTTGTACTGTCTGTCTAGCATACAATTAATGGACATGAAATTATTTCATGCTCTAGGTAGATATTGTGGTTTTGTGTGTATTTCTGCTTTTTGTGTGTGTAATTTACAGTCAGTTCATTTCATAACTCTGTCAAATGTCCACTATGTTCCAGAAACTATTATAGTTTGTGATAATGGGAGAAACAAAGTGGGCAAAGGTCTCTGTTCACTTGAAACAGATTCCTCTACATGCATCTGCGATTATTTCCTTAGAATACATTTCCAGAAGTAGAAACATTGGACAGATGTGTCATACAGATTTAATTTATACTCCCACAAGTGCAGGGTAGAAGTGTCTTTTCTTTCACAAATAATGACTTTCTAACGGGTTTTGAGTTTGTGAGAAAGGCAATACTTGGTAAGAAGTCTGAAGTTCTAGGATGCATGCACTACTTAAAATCTACCAGAAGTGAAGAAAAAACTTGTTCTTAATCATAAAGTAATAAAATGAAAGATGTAGCTAAGCACATCTCCAGACCCAGATTACCTCTTTCACAAACACTAGGGAGTGCCTCAGTGTCCTCGTCTGTAAAGTGAGAATAGTGACAATAACAATAATACCCACCTCAAGGGGCTGCTCTGGTGATTTTATAAGTAGAAAACACAGAGAACTTAAACAGTGCCTGGTGTGTAGCAAATACTAATTACATGATTTTTTAAAGTAAAGTCTAATCCATACAACTTTCTAGAGCACAACAATTAGGCGAAGGCAAATCTAGTTCTCTAATTTCCAAAAAACATTATAACTTGTTATAGAAAAATTATAACAGGACTATCAAAAATTAGATTTGAACTCTAATGAAGCTTCAGTTTATATCTCCTTTCCCCATTATTCATATAGGTCCTGAGGCAACATCAAGCCCTTCTTGGTCCCATAACAGGAGAACGTTTTCTATCCCTTCAGTCTGAATCAGTGGTGGGATTCAGCCAGTTCGCACTAGTTCGGCAGAACTGATACCTAATTTTTTGTTGGGTTCAGTGAACCGGTTGTTAAAATGGCACTGGTCAACAGGGTTTTCTCTTAGGTGAACACCTGGGCAGCAGCCCATTGTGGAAGTCACAAATTTATATTCCTTACTCTTTTTTCTGTTAACTGCAATGTTATTTACAAAAGTGAAATTTTTTTTTAATTTTTATTAATTTTAACTTATTGTGTTAGCATGGATTCAAGTGTCCCACTCAATATAACACCCCCACCCTCAGCCCCGTATCCTCCATTACATCCCTTTTACCCCCCTCTCCTTAATACCGGCCCCCTTCCCTGTGGGATTTGCTGTCCTGTTATCTATATCTCTGTGATATATATACAATTTCACTAATCCCTTCACCTTCTCTGATCCCATCCTCTCATTCCCCTTCCATCTGACAGCTGCCCCTCTGCTCCCTGTGACCCCACCTCTGTCTCTGTTCCGCTCCTTAGTTAACTTAATCTTTTTTAACATTCATCTGGGCAACAGCATATTCTAAGCGTCCCTAGTAATGTTTCTTCCATCCATAGGTGAAAACAATTGCAATTGAGGATGCCAATCAAGAAGCAATATGGAAATATCTTAAATAGCGGTTTTATTGTTTTTTGTCAGGTATAATTTAATATTTTTCATTAATATTTTAAAATTCTTTATTATAATCTAGTGTTGTGTACCTCTTTTATTGTTCTTATTTAACTATTAAATGCATGAAACAATAAACTACATTTCAGTATATAATTTTTTATACTTAAAATGGTCATTAGGGCAGAGAACTGGCTGTTAAATTATTTGAATCCCACCACTGGTTTGAACAAGACCATCTTTCCATTGACATCAAGAACCACAAAGCTCTGGGAGAGAAATACCCTGTGTGGGGCTCTTATTTTGAAGAAATGCTCTAAATGCAATTGTCTAAAGTTCTGAATGCCTTTGCTTGCAGGAAAGTGCCAGAACCTAGGGACACTTGGCATTTTGAGTTATAGGAAAAACTACCTGCAGAAGGTAGACTTTGACAGGAGCTATAGCTGACTGTGAATTCTGACATCTGTTCACTGGTGATTAATGACATCAGGAAAAACAAGCCAGCAGGCACTGATATTAAGAGAGAAAGTTATTTTAAACATCCCCCATTCTAATTAAATATTTCTTCTTATAACACTTGCAACCTAAAAATAGGTTTAATCTGTCCATTGGGGGCCACTTCAAGTTGACAGGAGACATTTAATTAGATTGCCTCAAGCAGGAAAGTTATTCTCCAAGTGTCCTGATCCTGGCATTAATTCTAGGACTGAAGTCTCACTTACATGTGTATATGTTGCCTGCTAAAGTAGAAAATAGGATTGCCTACAAAATCCAAACACCAGCAGAGGCTGGAAGAAAGGCACGTTTACACATGGTCTATGAGGTACTGAAAAAGCCAGCAATTGGTGACCGTAAATATATTCAACCCTGAAACATAGAAACTGTTTCGTATGCTTAGGCTCCAATTCAACATAGAAGCAACAATAATGTACCTGGCATAAATATCTAGGGAATAGAAATACTGCATATGCCATGCCCTTGGGGCATCATTTTGACTGTAGTAATATCAATTTAGTCAAACAACTGGGAGATAATTTGTAAAACTACTGGTCCCTTGGCACCCTTGACTACTGATAGATTTAAGCAACACACCACTAATGAACAAGGAGATTGTCTCCAATATTTTTCTACTCAACACACTCTAACATCCTTGGTATTTATCTCTTTGAATTCATTCAGTCACTCATTCATTCCACCAGATCTTATCCAATACTCATTACGAGCACACAAATGATGACTAAGCCAGACAAGGTTCCCATCCTTATAGTGATAAAAATCAAGAAAGTTCTCCAAATACGGTGCCAATCTTAATTTCTAGAAGTAGCACTGCTGAGTTTGGGGTTTTAGATGCATATGGCCAAGTTGCCTCACCAATAGTCAACCATATATTCACCATCATATTCATTTGTTTCTTTGCCAATTTGACAGGCAGGACATAGTATCTCAGGGTTATTTTCTGTTTTTTTAAATTACTAATTAGATTGAACATTTTGACAAATATTTATTGGCTACTTGAACTTATTCTGAGCATTATCTGCTATGTCTTTTATTCATTTTCCTATTAACATTCTTATATATACAACTTTACATATTTTCTACACATTTTTCAGCTGAGTTTTTCCCTCCATGATTAGATAATTTTACACATTCAAGAAATTAACCCTGCTCAACATCACTATCATCAGGGAAATACAAATCAAAGCCACAGTGAGATATCCCTTCACACCCATTAGAATGGCAATTATCAAAAGATAAATGACACATGTTGGCAAGGATTTGGAAAAAAGGGAACCCCGTATATTGTCGGTAGGAATGCAAACTAATAAAGTAAATGGTATGGAGGAATTAAAATAGATCTAGGAATCAAAATAGAACTACCATATGATCCAGCAACCCTAATTTTGGATATATATCCAGAGAAAATAAAACCATTACCTTGAAGAGACACCTGTATTCCAATGATCACTGCAGCATTATTCACAAAAACTGAAATATGGAAACAACCTATTTGTTCAACAGTAAATGAATGATTCAAGAAAATATAGTATGTATGTAGATGTGTGTAGATATAGAGTAAATATAGATATGATATTATTCAGCATTTAAAAAAGAAGAAGGAGATCCTGTCATTTGCAACAGCATGCGTTAACCTGGAGGGTATTACGCTAAGTGAAATGAGCCAAAGACAAATACTGCATGTATTTCTTGAATGTGGAATCTTAAAAACAAACAAACAAACAAACAAACAAACAAAAAACCATGTCAAACCCATAGAAACAGAGAGTAGAAAAGCAGTTGCCAAAAAAAAAAAAAAAAAGCAGTTGCCAGGGGCTGGGGTTTGGGGAAATAGAGATTAGTAAAGGGCACAAACTTTCAGTTATAACATGAATTAGGTCTGAAGATCTAACATATAACAGGGTTACTATAGTAGATAATACTGTGTTGTATAATAGAAATAAAATAAGACAGTAGAATTTAAATATTCTTATACAAAAAAAGATTAATAAAAATTTTTTTAAATAAATTAACCCTTTTATCACCATGTAATTCTATAAGGTTGTGGTTCTCATGATTTTCTTAGAGATCTTGGCTGCACTGAAGATTCTTTTAACTCCTCCGCATTGTCATTATGTTTGTTTCTGTCCTCACTAACATTTCTAGAGATATTTACATCCCCCAAATTAACTGTTTTACATGTTTATCCATCTTCTCTCCTTCTTTAAATCTTTAACTCATCCAGAATTTTGATATGAGATAGAATCTAGTTATATTTTTCTCCAAATTCAACAAGTTTCCCGAGTTTTCTTAAGTCTTGCAAATGTTTCTATTGGTGTCCAGAGACTCAGCCCAAATGGGGCCTCACTCAGCAGTCCAAAGCATCAAATGACCGCCAATGTAATGACCACAAGGTAATAAACAGGTTCCATCAGAAATTATCGAGGAGAGAGCCAAATATTTTCCCTCTGAGAGTATTATTTTTTTTAAAAAAAAAGTATTTTGTCTCAAAGCTATAACAGGAGGACAAATGCTATTAGAAAAAAATCAGAGAAATATTTATCCTGAGCTAGTGGTAAAAAAAAATAAATAAAAACTAAAAGGGAGACAAATGAGACAGATGCTAGTTGAAACTGAACAGTGAGTTCTTATTATTAAAGAGCAAGAACAATTTTTCTTATAAGAAAACATAAATTTTAATTCATTTAGATGGTAATTCTCTGTGCCAGGACAAAATGTCCATGATCTTTTTATGGGTTTGAGTTCTGACAGCCTGGTCAAGTTGCCAGCTAGAAGGACTGTGCACAGGGACCTATGGCTTCTTCCTGGATTTGGAAGTATCCTTGGTCCTAGAAAATGCAGATCATGGGTGATCAATTGTTGTCCTGACTAGAGGCAGAAGAACGGACTTAGTGTTCTGTTGACAAAGTCTTCAGATGCCCATCTCTAAGACTGTCCTTCCTTTGTTTATTCCTTGTTTTCAGAAACACGATGGTCCCATATTTGAGATATGTCCAATTCATTCCAGATGTAGTTCTCCTGCCTTCTTTTATTCCTAAAATATATTTTTCACTTTTTAAAATAATTTTAATATATTGTGTTAACATGAATTCAAGTGTCCCACTCAATATAACTCCCTCACTCCACCCTCTTGTTTCCCATAATCCTCCCTGCCCCCTTCCCCTTGGGATTTGCTGTCCTGTTATCTGTATCTATGTGTTATGTATATATAATTTCACTAATCCCTTCATCTTCTTTGATCCCATCCCCTCATCCCCCTTCTCTCTGATAGCTGTCCCTCTGCTCCCTGTGACCCTGCCTCTGTCTTAATTCCATTCTTTGGTTCACTTTTTCATTAAATTCTACATATAAGTGAGATCATATGATATTTGTCTTTCTCTGCCTGGCTTATTTCACTTAGAATAATAATCTCCAAGTCCATCCATGCTATCACAAAAGGTAAGATTTCCTTCTTTTTCATGGCCACATAGTATTTCATTGGGTATATGTACCATCTCTTTTTAATATACCGATACACTGACAGACACGGGCTATTTCCACTTCTTGGCTATTAGAAACAATGCTGCAATAAACATGGGAACACATATCTGTTTCTGAATCAGTGATTTGGTATTCTTAGGATATACTCCTAAAAGTGGGGTAGCTGGGTAAAAAAGGCAGTTCCAGTTTTAATTTTTGGAGGAAACTTCATGCTTTTCTTCACAGTGGCTGCACCAGTCTGCATTCCCACCAGCAGTGCAGGAGGGTTCCCTTTTCTCGACACCCTCGCCAGCACTTATTCTGTGTTGTTTTGCTGATGAGCGCCATTCTGACTGGTGTGAGGTGATATCTCATTGTGGTTTTAATTTGCATTTCTCTAATAATTAGTGATGTTGAACATTTTTTTTCATATGCCTATTGGCCATCTGTATGTTCTCTTTGAAGAAGTATCTATTCAGTTCTTTTGCTCATTTTTAAATTTGATTGTTTACCTTCCTAGTGTTGAGTTTTAGAAGTTCTTTATAAATTTTGGTTATTAACCCCTTATCAGAAGTATTGGCAAATATGTTCTCCTATTGTGTGGGTTGTCTTTTAATTTTGTTCACGGTGTCTTTAGCTGTACAAACTAATTTTAGTTTTATATAGTTCCATTTGTTTATTTTGTCCTTTATTTCACTTGCCCGTGGAGATAAATCAGCAAATATATTGCTATGAGATATATTGGAGAGTTTACTGTCTATGTTTTCTTCCAAAATGTTTATGGTTTCATGACTTACATTTAAGTCTTTTATTTATTTTGAGTTTATTTTTGTGAATGGTGTAAGTTGGTAGTCTAGTTTCATTTTTTTGCATGTACCTGTCCAATTTTCCCAACACCATTTATTAAAGAGACTGTCTTTACTTCACTGTGTGCTCTTTCCTCCTTTGACAAATATCAATTGACCATAAAGGTATGGGTTTATTGCTGGGTTCTCTGTTCTGTTCCATTGATCTATATGCCTGTTCTTATGCCCATTCCAAGCTATTTTGATTACTATGGCCTTGTAGTATAACTTGATATCAGAAAGTGTGATACCTCCCACTTTATTCTTCATTTTCAAGATTGCTGAGGCTATTTGTGTTCTTTTTTGGTTCCATATAAATTTTTGGAATATTTGTTCTATATCTTTGAAGTATGCCATTGGTATTTCAATTGGAATTGCATTGAATCTATAGATTGTTTTGGGTAATATAAACATTTTAATAATGTTTATTCTTCTTATCCATGAACATGGTATATGCTTTCACTTGTTTGTATCTTACCTGATTTCTTCTTTCAATGTCTTATAATTTTCTGACTACAAGTCTTTTACCTCCTTGGTTAAATTTACTCCTAGGTACTTTATTATTTTTGTTGCAATAGTGAAGGGTATTGTTTCCTTCATTTCTCTTTCAGACAGTTTACTGTTGGTGTATAAAAATGCCACTGATTTCTGAATATTAATTTTATATCCTGCCACCTTGCTGAGTTCATTTATCAAGTCTAGTAGTTTTTTGACTGGGACTTTAGGGTTTTCTATATACAGTATCAAGTCACCAGCAAATAATGATAGTTTTACTTTTTGTTTTCCAATTTGGATGCCTTTTATTTCTTCTTCTTGTCTGATTGCTGTGGCTAGGACTTCCAGAACTATGTTGAATAAGAGTGGTTAAAGGGTCATCTCTGCCTTGTTCCTGATCTCCAGGGGATTGCTTTTAATTTTTGCCCATTGAGTATGATGTTGGCTGTGGGTTTGTCATAGATGGCCTTTATCATGTTGAGGTATGTTCCCTGTATTCCCACTTTGCTGAGAGTTTTGATTATAAATGGGTGCTATATTTTATCAAAAGTTTTTTGGGCATCTATTGATATAATCATGTGATTTTTATTCTTCCTTTTGTTTATGTGATGAATCACATTGATTGATGTGCGAATATTGTACCAGCCTTGCCTCCCCAGAATAAATCCCACTTGATCATGATATATGACTTTTTTAATGTATTGCTGGATCCAGTTTGCTAATACTTTGTTGAAGATTTTAGCATCTATGTTCATCAGGGATGTCGGTCTATAGTTTTCTTTCTTTGCAGTGTCTTTACTTGGTTTTGGAATGAGAATAATGCTTGTCTCATAAAGGGAGCTTGGAAGTCTTCCCTCCTCTTGAATTTTTTGAAATAGCTTGAGAAGGATAGTTGTTAGTTCTTCTTTGAATATTTAGTAAAATTCACCTGTGAAGCCATCAGGCCCAGGACTTTTGTTTGTTGGGAGTTTTAGGATAACTGTTTCAATTTCATTGGTTGTAATAGGTCTGTTTATTTTTTTTTTATTCTTCCAGATTGAGTCTTGGAAGATTGTATGTTTCTAGGAATTTAACCATCTCACCTAGGTTGTCCAGTTTCTTGACATAGATCTTCATAGTATTTTCTTACAATACTTTGCTTTTCTGTGGTGTCAGTTGTTACTTCTCCTTTTTCATTTCTAATTTAATTTATTTGAGTCCTTTCTCTTTTTTTCTTGATGAGTCTGGTTAAAGGTTTTTCAATCTTGTTTACCTTTTCAAAGAACCAGCTGTTGGTTTCATTGATCTTTTGTAATTTTTTTTTAGCCTCCATGTATTTCTGCTCTGATCTTTATTATTTTCTTCCTTCTACTTCTTCTGGGCTTTATTTGTTGTTCTTTTTCTAGTTCTTTTAGATGCAGGGTTAAGTTGTTTATTTGAGCTTTTTCTTGCTTCTTAAGGTATTCCTGTAATGCTATGAACTTCCCCATCAGGACTGCTTTTGCTGTGTCCCATAAATTTTGAGTTGTTGTATGTTCATTTTCATTTGTTTCAAGGAAATTTTTTATTTCTTCCTTGATTTTGTTGTTAACCCATTCGTTATTTAATAACATGCTATTTAGCCTCCAAGTGTGTGAATGTTTTCCAGTTTTTCTATTGTAGTTGATTTCTAGTTTCATGCCATTGTGATCTGAGAAGATGCTTGATATGATTTCAGTCTTCTTAAATTTACTGAGACTTGTTTTGTGTCCTAACATGTGGTCTGTCCTAGAGAATGTACCATGAGCACTTGAAAAGAATGTATATTCTGTTGCTTTTGGGTGAAGGTTCTGAAGATATCTATTAAATCCAGTTGAACTAGTGTGTAATTTACGGCTGCTGTTTATTTGTTAATTTTCTGTCTGGAGGATCTATCCATTGATGTTAATGGGGTACTAAAATCCCCTACTATTATACTAATGCTGTTGATTTTGCCCTTTATGTCCATCAAAATCTGCTTAATATATTCAGGTGCATAAATATTTACAATGGTTATATCCTTCTTTTGGATTGCTCCCTTTATCATTATGTAGTGACCCTCTTTATCCCTTTGTTTTAAAGTCTATTTTGTCAGATATAAGTATTACCACCCCAAGTTTTCTTTCATATCTATTTCATGAAATACTTTTTTTCATCCTTCACTTTCAGTCTATATGTATCTTTTGTTCTGAGGTGGGTCTCTTGTAGACAGCATATGCACGGGTCCTGTTTCCTTATCCATGCAGCCACCCTATGTCTTCTGATTGGAACATTTAATCCCTTTACATTTAAGGTTATTATTGACATGTACTTATTTATTGTCATTTTATTCTTTAAATCTATAATCCTGTTTTTCTAGATATTTTTTCCCTTTGCTCTTTTGTAGCAGGCTCCTTAACATTTGTTGCAGCACTAGTTTGGAGTAATGAATTCCTTGAGTGTTTTTTTTGGGGGGGGAGGGGTGTTTGTTTGTTTGTTTGTCTGTGAAGCTTTTTATTTCTCCTTCAATTTTAAACAATAGCTTTGCTGGAGAAAGAAGTCTTGGTTTTAGATTCTTGTTTTGCATCACTTTGAATATTTCTTGCCAATTCCTTTTGGCCTCAAGTGTTTCTGTTGCGAAGTCAGATGTCATCCTTATGAGGGCTCCTCTGTAGGTAATTAATTGCTTTTCTCTTGCAGCTTTTAGTATTCTTTCTTCGTCTCTTACCTTTGGCACTTTGATTCTGATGTGTCTTGGTATAGGCCTCCTTGGGTTCCTCTTTAATGGGACTCTCTGTTCTTCTTGAACTTGTGTGACTTTTTCCTTCATCAATTTAGAGAAGTTTTCAGCTATAATTTTTTCAAGCAGATTCTCTATTCCTTGTTCGTTCTCTTATCCTTCAGAAACCCCTATGATGCAGATGTTTTTTCTCTTCATGTTGTCACAAAGCTCTCTTAGAGTTTCCTCAGTCTTATTGAGCTTCTTTTCTTTTTGCTGCTCTTCTTCTGTGCTTTTGTTTATCTTGTCCTCTAAATCACTGATTTGATCCTATGTTTCATCCAAACTGCTATTGATTTCTTCTAGTGTAGTCTTTATTTCTGACATTGAATTTTTCATTTCTGACTGGTTCTTTTTTATAATTTCAATGACCTTTTTGATGCTTGTTATCTCTTTATTTAGGTGCTCTTTATGTCCACCCATTGTTGCTATAAGATCCTTGAGCATCCTAAAAATCATTATTTTAAACTCTGCATCTGGTAGTTTGTTTTCTTCCATTTCATTCAGTTCTTTTTCTGGGGATTTCTCTTGTTGATTAATTTTGGCCACATTTCTCTGTCTTTCCATTTTGTCTGTGCATTAGGTAGCACTGTCTGACTGACATTTTTGTGGTATCTTTATGAAGAAGATAAGCTCAGTGGTACTGACCTCCAGGCCACCTGTTTTCCTTGTTCTAGAAATGGTTCTTGAGGGTGCTATTTTTCCTCTTATTGTATGTGAGTATTACATATAGTTGGCCCTTTCATGGCTACGGTTATATTTTCAGGCTGACTGGCTCGAAAGGTCAACCTTGATCATGTGTATTACACACTGTGCAATATCTGTCCTGTTGGGTGTATCTATCCTCCACAGTGTCTGGTGCCTGCTAGACTCCACCTCTGGGCGTGCTGCTTGTGTAGGTAGCTGAGTCTAAGGTTGGTGCTGTTTGCCACCCACTACCAGTTGTGTTGTCTCTAGATCTTCTTGGGTTGGTGTCAGCTGTTGTTTGTAACCTGCTATGGACTACCTGTCTACAGCTACTGCACTTTTCACTGTTTGTGTCTGTGTTTTCTGTGCCTGGGTGCTGTGGGAGGGGCCAAACTTTGTATGAGGATCAGCTTCCTCCTGCTTAGAGATGACAGCAGCTCCATAAAGCCCCAAGCCCTGTAAGATTTGTCTCCACTTTTCAGCTGCTCCTCCTCCTCTAGCAGCTGCCTGGTCTTACCAAAGAGTCTTCTGTAGTAAGACTGTAGTGAGGGCTCAGATTAGCCTCACCCAACCAACTCCTCTACAGGTTGCATGTTTGGTGGGTTAGGGAAGATGAGGTTATGAATACATTAGGGGGTCCCCCTGCTTCAGGGGTCTCTTGGTCAGGACTTAGTACGGGGAATGTGGCCCCTACTCCAGAGCTTAATCCCTCGGCCACTGCTGGATACTCAAATTTTATTTCTCTCCAACAAGGTGAGCAGCAGGTTCAGACTGAGTGTGGCCAACAATTCCCCCTGCAGAAGTTCTTTCAGCTGATGAGACCCTGATCTCAGGGAGGAAGACTGAGCAAGTCCTCTCCTGGGGCTGACTGTGCCCCCCCTAAGGTGGCTAAGCCCCTCAACCAGACCCAACAGTAGACTCACAGGGACCCACACATTAAATGTTCATGTTCCAAGCCTCTCTCCATTCCCTCTTTGGAATCTAGCCCCACAGGTCAGAATATCCAGTGCCCAGGCTGGCTGACTGTGAAGCTCCATCCTATCTAATGCACATGAGCAACTGTGCCAGTGCTGATCAGAGAGTGGAATTTGCCTCAGCTGGGTCAGGTGGAGGATACTTTCCTTAAGATAGCACTCTAGCAAGGGTGGTTAGGTCCTGAATCGATGCTTTCTGCAGCTGGTCCCTGGATGTGCCATCCCTGGGCTTTCCTGGAAGAAACCTGGCACAGACCAGTGGGAGAGACTGCCTCTGACTAGCTCTCAGAAACCTTCTTGGAGCTATAAGCAATCCAGAGTAACTGGTTGCCTCTTCTGGGCCCAAGTGTACATGGAAATACCAAGCTGCACTCCTAGACTGGCTTTTACCCCCACTGGGCCTTGGGCAAGTTCCACTTAAAAAGCCAAGTTTCCCTGAATCCCACCTCCTGCAGCCTCTGTCTGCTGGCCGCTTGTTGGGCTCAACCAATGAAAAAACCTCTGCTAGAGTCTAGTGCCTGCAGCAATTCATGGATTAGGGAGGGTGGTGGGTATTTCTCTGCCCCTTGGCTCCAGGTATCAGTCTGTCCAGACTTTTTTCACAGACCTCAGAAGGGTGTGGCCCAGGAGTTTGGGGGGTGTGGCCTTTTGAGACCCACAGGTGTGATCCACCGGCTCTCTGGACAGTTTTACTGACTCCCCCATGACGTGGAAGCACCAGTCCTAGAGTTGGGATCATGTGGGGAAAGCTCTGGTCTCAACACCAGAAAACTGGCCACTGATGCACCTCCTGTTTCCTGGCCTCTCAGAATAACCCATTGCCATAACTGGGGTAGGAGAGACTCCCGAGTGTGAGGGCAGAGTACTTGCTTTCCCCTAGTTGATGCCACACAAAGGGGATGCTCCGCCCAAGAAAGATGGCAAATGCTGTACTAGAGGATGACTCAGCACAGGCGTTCTGGTGGCCATCTCCCACAGTCTCTCCCTGGGCCTCCAACTTTGTACTCTCCTCATGCAACTCCAGTCCTCTCAGCTCTCCGCCGCCACCGGAGCCCTGGGTAAGTGGCTGAAAATGAGATTTTCTGTGCAGGCCCTTTAAGGCGGAGTCTGCATCTCAGAAAGCTCAGTTTCTTTCTCGCAGACAGAAACCCTACTCTTTTTACCACCAAATGTCCTCTGGGCACCTCTTCTAGGCTCTGGGGCTCTAGGCTGGGGTTCCGGGACTGAGGCTAAGGACCTTCCCCTCTTAGGGTGACCCTCCCCACAGTGAGATTCCCTTTGGATCCTCAGCCACAGCTGGCTCCTGGAAGCAAGGCAGCCCTTTCCCCATCTCCGCCCTTTCAGTCTCGGTGTGGCTTCTTCTGTGATCCTTGGTTATATACTCCTCTTCTTTTAGTTCAAAGTTGGTTTTTCAAGACGATTGTTCTTAAATTGAGGTTTAATCCAATTTGGTCATGGGAGGTGGCAGTTGGAATGTCCACCTACTCTGTCGCCATCTTGAACTCCCCTACAATGTTTAATAAGCATTTTCTACATGATAAGAATGGTTACATAGTAGGGATACTTTGATAGGCAAGACACATAGTAGGGATACTGTGATAGGCAAAACAAGCAGACCCTTGGCTTCACAGGGCTTATGTTCTAGAACAGGGCTGGCAGTCTAAAGCCTACAGGCCAAATCTATCCCAATGCATATTTCTGTAAGTTTCACGAGCTAAGAATGCTGTTTATGTTTTTAAATATTTTGAAATCAAAAGAATATTTGATTACACATGTAATTTACATGGATTTCAAATTTCAGTGCCAACAAATCAAGTATTGGATGGCAGCCACACCCACATATTTACATATTGCCTAACTGTGCTCTTTCACACTTGAATGACAGAGTTGAATCATTGTCACAGAGGCTGTATGGTCACAAAGCTTAAAATATTTTTTATTGGGTCCTTTACTAAAAATATTTACTGTTTAGAAGGCAGACTAAACAGGATAATAAGATGATTACAGACTGAGGGAGACACTCTGGAGGACGGATGCCAGGGCATCAGGGCAGGCATCACCAGGGGGATGAGATTTTAACTGAGGCCCCAAAGAGGACAAAATATTAGCTTGTGCAGGGCCATGGGAAAAATGCGAGGCCATAGAAGTAGCAAGTAAAAAGACGTTGAGGCAGAAAGAGTCAAAACCTGCATGTGCTGGGGCAAGTGGAACTGGCAGGCAGGGCAGCTCCAAAGATGGGAGAAGAGGGTCAGGCAGGACCGGGTCACTGGTCACAGGAGAAAGACTAGAAGCAGAGGGGAGCTGACTATTCCGGCAACTCCGGAGAGAAATGAAGGCGGCTCAGACCAGAGTGGTGGCATAGAAGAGCGGGTACTGGGCATGGTCAAGGTACACAGGGGTGGCAAATGTAGGTTTACAGTTATGAGTAGCAAAACACATTTTATTCTTCTTGTATTATTAATTACTATGTTATTTTATTATTATTATTAATTTATTTCCGTCCACCCTGTACTTTGGACATGAAGCCCACTAACCTTAGTGCTAGACCAGATGTGGGGAAAGGGAAGAGTCAAGGGTGGGGGCCAGATGTCCAGCTTAAACTAGACCAGTGGTCGGCAAACTCATTAGTCAACAGAGCCAAATACCAACAGAACAATGATTGAAATTTCTTTTGAGAGCCAGATTTTTTAAACTTAAACTATATAGGTAGGTACATTCCTTATTGAGTTAGCTTCCACAGGTGGAAGAGCCACACTCAAGGGGCCAAATAGCCACATGTTACTAGGCAGTTGGTGGCACCATTGCTTAGATGAGGACTGGGGAGTGACAGTTTGCATAAATAGGGGAAGAAATAGAAGGCTTGTCTTTAAGATGACCAAGTAAAGATGTCAAATAGGGGTTGGAATGAAGGGTCTGTGATTTAGGGGAAAGGCGAGGGTAGAGATAGGAAATCTGGCAGGCCCACCCTCTGAGGCTATATGTTTAAAGAAACTCATCCTGAAGGTCCTACTCACGAATTGGCCACTTCCCTGCCCACAGGCCATGGGGCTTCACTGGCCACCAGCAACCAAAATGTTCTAAGTGTGCCCCAGCGCTCCCAACCGGAGGAATGCTCTGTGTACATCCACTTGGCCATCTGACAAACATTTATAAGAATCTCTCAGTCTCTTTATCTCCTCCACTCACACATGTCAGTCACTACCTACTGTCCCCAGGCATGAAACAGGCTTCCAGGAGGGAGGACGAGTTTTCATTATAAGAGGTCACCACACCTCATTACGCAGAGCTCATGAAAAATGCTGCCTGCTCCACTGGAAGTAAATCAATCTGGGTCTGTGAGAACCTCCCTCGTGCATTCAGCGGGGAGAGTGCAGCTTGGTCATGCCACGCAGCTAAGTAGACGAGAGGGCGCTATGGACTTCGGCGAGCATTTTGACTCTTTTGGGTCACTGAAAAATAATCAGCAAGGTCACCTCTCAGGCGACACTGGCACCAGCTCCCATCTCCTTGGCGAGCCACATCTTGTAAGTATGAAAGCATAACATCACTCAGTTCATACCCCAGAGATCCCCTCTGAATTTTTCCAGGCTGCACAGACCTCCCCAAATCTGAGACAGAGGTGCTTACCAGCTCCCAGCAGCAAAGGCCCCATGCGGACCCCTGGCATTCAATCTCCACCCCCACCCCATGGTCCTAAGTAAAGACATTTTAAGTATAAGTAAAACCTCCAAGTGACTGTCTTGACAAAAGTTAAGGTTTGGGGTATTGCCATGGAAATACTACAGGGTCAAATCTAGAAGTTGGGGTTCCTGTACTGTTCTTCCCACCAGCTGGATGCTTGGGCATGGAGTGTTCCTTCTCTGGGTCTCAGATTCCTTCTCTGTAAGAGGAAGGAGCTTATTACTCCTTTCAGAGGCATTTGATGAGTATGGGCTGGAGCTATGCTGGGCCATCGGAATATCCATACTAGTGGCCAGGTGCCTGCCCTCATGGAGACTATGGTCCCAGTGGAATCCTTGCTCAGGATGCCATGGGTAGAAAGACTGTAGCCAGGCCAGCAATTTATGTGCCATGTTAGGTATGCAAAGTGCTAACTAAGCACACTACATGAGTGACCCTACTTCTCTCTGTAATCCTTTGAAGGAGGCACTTTACAGCCCCATATTAACATATGGAGAAACAGGTTCACATAGAGTAAGTGACTTTTACACAGCAAGTAAAAGGCAAAGCCAGAGCTCAGTCCCAGGCAGGCTGATTTCCAATGCCATCATTCCACATCCAGAGGACCTCTCAGTCAGGTTTGGCTTCCCAGAGTGGGCGCATTCTGTAGTCCCGATGCTTTGTAAGGTCTGATAGTAAATGCTCTACACCTTCTCGGCATCTCTGGACCTTGGCATCCCAAAGAAGCTCAGAATGACCAATATAGGAGGAGCCTCACAAGCCATCGAGGTAAATCCTCTAACAGTTGTGGGAGTCTGAGGCAGGAAGCAGTGGAATGGTAATGAGCAGGAGAACCATGCCAGAGCCTCAGCAGAAGTCCATCCTCATGGTCACTCCTCTCCACTATACCTCTCAGGCATTATGTCATCTTTTAACAGAGGAGAAACTGGGCCTCTGATAAAGAAACTGGATCAACCAAGATTCCCAGCCAGAAAGTAGCAGTGTGAGAAGTGGAGACCACTGATTGCTGGAGGTTAACATGGAGACCAGTGGAGAGCATGGGCTTTGGGATCAGTTGGAATTGGGTTTGGACCTTCCTTGCTACATGACCTTAGATAATTGACCTGACACCTGCAAATGGGAATGATTCCAGTAGCTATTGTGGAGATAAGTGAGACCAAATATACAAAGGGTTGAGCACACTGCCTGGCAGACAGCAACCCTCACAAATATTTATTGAGCACCTACTGTATGCCAGGTACCATGCAAATGCCTTGATCCTTCCAAAATTACCTGGTAGGTGCTATTATCCCATTTTTCAGACAATCAAATTGTAGTAAGTCACTCCCCCTAACTGGTCAGCTATTACCTGGGGAAGCCAAGACTCCAGTATGTGTAGTCCAGCTTGAGGCCTGAACTCTTTCCTGCCAAGCTCTGCTCCTGCCTACACCCAGTTCATTGCTGCAGAATAACCAGCACCTGAGGGTGCAGCTAGCAACCTTACATTACACTGTAGGGCTGTCCTTGGAAAAACGCCATGGGGATGAGCAGGAAAAGATGCCGTGGATAAGTAGGTCATTCAGTGCAGGGAGAAGGGAAGCAGTCATGCCTATGGCTGACAAAGCGCTGAGTGCATCCCAGCCCGGGCAAGGTCTCAAGAGGCCAGAAGGGTAGTGAGAAAAGGCCTGGATCCTCATCTTCACAATCCATCCTCAGGTGAATGCATTAGGGGAAAGTGAGTTGGGTGGCCACTGTCTGGGGAGAGCCCTGCCTTTGCCCATTCTGCGGAAGCAAGCTTGACTAGATTGGAAGGGCTGTGCCCAGCCTGGCTCTGCTCAGCTCAGTGGTCAGCAGGACTAGGAAGAGTCTGTCCTCTTCACAAGATGAGACCACCGTGTGCTCTGAAGCTGTATGACAAGCATCATTTAGAGCAACCACGCTCGCTTAGCACATCTTGTTATTGTCTTCTTTCTAGTGGCTTTTCTCTTCTTCGAAGCTGAGCTCTCTTATGGCTATTTTTCTAGTTCATCCCACCACGCTCATCTGTGAGCTTTAGAGAACAGAGTGGAGAGCAGCAGGAGGTGCTTTTTTGCAGAAACATAGGTACATCACTTTTTCCTAAAGTAGAAGAAAGGGGTACAGACATTAGATTTTCACTTTTCTGACTATTTTTCCTTCTGGTTTCTTTACCAAGGGTGAAGGATAGTCCATTTGGGTTAATGTTCTCTCAACTCCAATTTCACCATCACAGGGCATGGATGAGCACAGCAGTCTAAACAGCCCCTTGTCCAGGATGCACAGATGGATGGCGACAGTGGATATTTCCTCAGTCTCATAGGACTTCAAGTCAGATAAACCCCCAGGTCCTCTGCCAGTGCTAAGATGCTATGCTTCCCACCGCATCATCTGAAGTATGGAGGATGGGATCAGGGTCCCTCTTGTGAGAGGCGTGTGTCAGCAATAGGTAAGCCTTGTAACTATACATGTGACTCATTGAATCCCTACAACAATCTCATGTGGTAGGTCCAAGAATTATTCCTATTCTAGGGATGAGGGAACTAAGTCAGTGAAAGGTTAAGTAACTAATCCAAGGTCACACAGGAAGTTTATAGCAGAGCTGAGATATGAGCCCATGAAGACAGAATCCAGACTCTGTGTCTTGTTTGTTTGCTTGTTCATTTTAACTCTAAGCAATGTAGCCATTCTAACATGGTTCAGAAAGATGAAGTGACTTCCCCACAAGATAGTCTTGGCTTAGAATCCAGCCTGTGTTCTAAACAACAAACCACAATGGGTTAAAGCTCAGAGTGAACTGCTGTGATCCACCACTGCACTAGACAGCCAGTGCCCTTCCCAGCTTCCCGCTGTCCAGGGGCACTCTTCTTATTTCCCCAAAAGTCATGTTGCCTCTTGCTTGCAGACCTTCAAGCCTCTTGTCTTTCAGCCTAGTACCCTGTGCCCAGATGACCCCTACTCATCATTCAATGCTAAACTGGAACCTTCCTTTCCAAATCTGATTTGGGTGTTCCTCTCATATGGACACATAACAAGACCAACCCCCCATTTCTGCAATCATCACAGTAGTGCTGGGTGGGGATGGCATATGCCGCCCCCCTTGCCAACTGTCAACTCCAAGAGAAAAGAGCTGATGTCTTTACCTGGCATGTAACCACGTCTCAGGAAGTTTTCAATGACAGGAATTTATGGAGTGTTCAGACCTCGTTGCTGGCCCCGTGTGTTTCAGACAGAGGACTATTGAGCTCTTCTGTGTGCTTCTCTTGGATATCACATGCTTTCTCACAACTGGGCATTTGCACATGCTTTGCCCGTGTCTTAAGCATTCTCTAATGTTTCTTTCATCTAGTTTCCTATCCCCAAGACTGTGTGGGTTGCCTTGTTTAAAGCACTCCTAGCCCATGTTCTTTAAAGTAGTTCAGTGGTTGCTTGTCTATCACAGGGATCAGGTTCCAGAACCACCTGCGATAGGCAAAAATCCGCGAAGTAGCAACTTCATATTTATTTTATTATTTATATCTATTTTAAGGCTTTATAAACCCTCCCTACACTCTTATAAACCTTTCTCACACTGTTGTTAACCTTTCTTACACTCTCATAAACACTTCCTATGCTTATTTTACAGCAAAAATAATTAAAATAATAAATATATAAAAATACCTATATACCGCAAAATCCCGTGATATAGAGAAAATTTTGCTATACAAAATTAGATATATATACAATTTTAAAATCTGCGATACGGTGAGCGAGTGAAAAGTGGACCTTGATACGGTGAGGGACAACTGTAGTTCCCAAAGTGTGATCAGTAGACCCCTGGGAGGTCCCCACGACTCTTTCAGGGAGTATATGCAATCAAGAATAAATCATTAAGAAAATGCAGTTCACCCGAAGCTAAAATAATGTTGTATGTCAATTATATCTCTATTAAAAAAATACAAAGCACAGTAGGTGCTCAATAAATATTTAGAAAATGAGTGAACCACAGCCTTACTGATGGGCCTGAGGACTAATGTGCCCCAGACATACCCCGTCTCATCAAGGGCAGCTCTGAATGCCACACATGTGCAGGGCAGTGGCAGGCCCCTCCTTGAGAAAAGAGGGGGGCGGGGTAGAGGCAGTGCACCCCTGGCCCCCAACAGTATGTCCACTGGCAAAACCTTCAGACCCAACACAGTGCTATAAATGTGCAACTTCCCATTTGGCTCTGCATTTTTCCAATTTCTTGGAAATGCATCTGGAACACATTAGAAAGGGGTCAGACTGGTTTGGAAATGTTTGGGTAACTGGACATGGGAGCTGGAGATGGAAATCTGTGCGGAAGAGCATGACTCCCCGACAGAGTTCACGGTTAAGGCCAGTTTTGGCTGGCTGCCAGCCCAGGACAGCTGTCCAGGTCTCCTCCTGGTCTCTCCCACTCTTGCCCTACCCATCTGGAGGCTTCTGGATCCATCTCCAACCCTTGAAGACCCCTTGAAGACTAGCTTTGTAAGGAGACAACCCTCACCTCATTCTCCTCCTATTGCCTCTCCTGACCCAAACCCAAACTCAGCCAGGCCCTGCTCCATGAATAATAATGGTGATGACAGTAATTGTAACCCATAAATTATCTCCCATCTATTGAGACCCAGGTAAAGAGCTCACACACAATCACTCTTTTTATCTTTTGAATAAACCCTCAACTCATATGTATTCTTGAACCCATTTCACAGACAAGGAAACTGAGAGGCAGAAAGGCAGCCTAATTTCTCCATTGTCATAAAGCTGAAACTCAACCCCAGAATTACCCACCACCAAAGTTTGTTTTGTAACCTCCACAGGACATCAGTCTCCCAGGAACACAGAAGAATTGTTCCAGAAGCTGGTTCTTTTTCACCTGAATTGAGGAGGTGCAGAAGCAGCTCAGAGAAGCAGCTTGAGGGCAGAGGGAGTCCTTCCTGCATGAGGTGCCTGGCCACCTGTGCCCATCAGCTCCTGTTCACATTCCGCCTCCTCACTCTTCTGCTATAGCTCCCAAACCAATTCTAGTTTTCCAATTAAATTCCCAACACTCTCCCCATCAGTTACCAGGATGAGAGCAGTTCCCGTGGGCTCAGGGACGCACTTCCTCGGCCCATCCACTTGCCAAAAGACAGATCACTTCAGAATAGAGAGAGGTTAATTTTCTAAAATCAAGTTCTTTCACTTTGACTATGCCTGAGAAATCCCGGGTTAATGATCAATTTTGTAAAAACCAGCCCAGCTCACAGGCTCAGCAGAGCCGAGAGAAGGGAGGGAGCCAGGGACACTTCCCTGCCCATGGCAGCACTCAGCAGGAGGATGGCACAGCCCTCCAGCCCTCCAGCAACAGTCAGAGAGGAGCCAATATGGAAAACTGGGGAAAGGACACAATTGCTATCAACTTCACACCAACTTACTCCAGGTCTAGAGCCATGCTGTTCCACACAGAAGCCACAGCCCCCCGTGACTGCTGGGAAATGGTGGGTCCCATGTGGAACACACTACGGATGGCAAAGACTTAGCACAAGAAACATACGAATTATCTCAATAATGACATTCATGTTGATCTCATGTTGCAATAATCAATATATTTTTATTTGGGGGGTTAAATAATTTATCAGAATTTCACCTTTTCCTTTTTGCTGTTTTTTATGGGATATTAAGTGATTTTTAAATTACACAGGTGTTAGTGGTTATGTTGCTATTTGATAGCTCAGCCCTGGATAGAAGGCACAGTCAGCCCAGAGTTCAGGCCCTGGACATGGCTATCCCCAAAAGGCCCACTGGCTTGGTCACCAGCACACCTTTGAAGCCCACCCCTCTCCTTCTCCAGAGCTGCCCCGGACTTCCCATTACAGGTCAACCCTAAGCCAGTCTCCCCAGCCTTTCAGGCTGCCATGGTTGATTCACTGGCCCTCTCCTAACCTTAGCTAGTGACCTTGGAGGTCATCATCAGCCTCCTTTCAGCCCTGCTGCCTTCCTGACACAGCCACGGGGCCCCAGGTAGAGAACAGCCTCTCTTCAGCCCCACCCCCTCCTTGTGCTCATTACCTTCAGAAGCTCAGAAGTCTGCATGTAATTGCTCCTTCCTTCCACTTTAATGAGCTCCTGGCTCTCAGGATGCAGAGACATAGGCCCAGACTTGCCCCTTGACTGGAGCTGTTGATGCCTGGCCACACCCACCTCACTGGTGTCACTGGTGTTCATGCCCAACAGGTGGGTCCACTAAGCCCAGGCTCTCACCCTGAGCTGCTTACCTGTCAGGCACTGACAATGGGGCAGAGCCAAAGTGCCAGGGACTGCATACCCCCTGTTCCCATAACTAGTCCCCAGGAACTCCTTTGCTAGCAATGATCTCCTTGCCTGCCTTTCTTCCAAGAATTTTGGCTCCACCCTATGGAAGCCCTCTTCCATCACCCCAGGCTTCCCTTCCACCAGCCCTATGGGTCCACTCTTTTGCTCTTAGGAACTCCAGAAGCACTTCCCTCCCGGAGTAGATAGGAAGGAAGCCCCTATTGTTTGCAGTCCTTTGATACTCACCAAGCACTTATACTTGTCGGTTTTACCCTTGCAGCAATTCCGTGTGGTAACAGTCGTGCCCATTTTACAGGTGAAGAAACTGAGGCTCAGAGTAATAAAGAAATTTGCTCAGGATCACATGGAGTCTGTAATGCCAGTGGCTGGGGCCAGACAGATCCACACTGGGTTTGGGCTGACGGTAGAGAAACTGTGGAGCCGAAAAGCATTGGGCCATTACCGTTTAATAAAGTCTCACAATGGCAGATGAACAAACAGGCAGGGGAAAACTTCTTCTCATAGCAGCAGGCAAACAAACAGCAAAATGACCCCTCCCAGTGGCGGGTAGGTAATCCACAATCGCCATCTGCAATCCACCATTTGTCCCACTGAGGGCTAGCACCCGTAGCCTTACATAGACTATCCACACAAGGCACTGGCACATGCTCTCACACTAATCAAGCAAAGTGCTTGCATCCAGTAAACCAGTGAGCAAGCCTAACACAGCTGTTTTCCCCACAGTCAGGCTCTGAAACCAGGTGGCAGATCTTTAAACTTCTACACTATTTAGTGTTGTAAGAGCACAGGTGGACCAAGGTTTGAATCCCAGTTTTGAATGGGCAAGCTTCTTAATTCTTCTGTGCCTCAGTTTCCTTACTTATCAAATGTCAGTAATTATCTCAGCGTTGTTATCAGGGTAAGTGAGTTGGTACAGGGTTTGCACTTACAACCACGCCTTCAGGTGCCATGTAACAAGTGCCCAACAAATAGTAGCTCTCCACTAGGTGAGCTTCTACAGTATGGGAGGGGGGGGTGCCCTTGGCTGTTTTTGGCTTCCCTGCCCTAGTCTCCAGTGATGATCTTGAGAGCGTTGTGATAATGACAGCAAGATGGAGGGGTCCAGGTGAATGTAAGTGTTGTGGACTAAATGTTTGTGTCTCCCCAAGCTCATATGTTGAAACCCAAACCCCCAATGTGCTGGCATTTGGAGATGGGGTTTTCAGAGGTAATCAGAAGATGAGGTAATGAGAGCGGGGCACTCTTGCTAGGATTAGATAGAAAGAGGTCCCTCTACCCTCTCCTCTTTCCCCTTTCCCCATTTCTCCCTTTCACATATTTTCCATCCCTCACTGTCCTCACTTTGAGAGGACTCAGTGGGAAGATGGTCATCCACAACCCAGAAGAGGGCTCTTGTAAGAACCTGAGCATGCTGGTATGCTGATCTTGGACTTCTAGACTGCTGAAGCGTGAGAAAATCAAGGTCTTGTTTGAGCTGTCCAGTCAGTGGCACTTTGTTACGGCAGCCCAAGCTGACCGAGGCAGAGGGCCAGTCTGCTTTTGCTTCTTGTTGAGAAAGCTAAGAGGGTAAGAAATGGTGCAGCCCTGCCTCGCAGGTGTCTGCAAACCTCAGAGCCCCTCCCATGAAGCACCTCACAGTTAGGGCAGAGAGACAAGCTCCTCTTCACCTTTGTTGGGCCTCTTAACCTAAAAACAAACAAACAAACAAACAAAAAACGTTGGTTGGACCAGTCTGTGCATGAGTAAAAAGCCCAGCAATCCATCATCTGGACACTGACCAGCTCGGGGTGTCTCCCTGAAAAATTCACTCAGTGCGAGTCCAGGATGTGCTTTCAACAACAACTACCACAGCACAATTCCTTTTCCTCATTTCAAAAGGAATAGTGCACATTATAGAAAACATTTTAAGTATAAAGAATAAAATAAAAGTTCATTGACTCATCCAGAGACAACACACCATTAATATTTTGTGCACTTCCTCCATCCTTATAAGGCCTCTATGAAGAGACAACCTCCTTTAAGATACTTGCATACCTGAATCCAGGTTAGATACCCTCCCATGGCCTACCTTTCCCCTTCAATAGTTGTAATGCCAGCCGCCGAGGCCAAGGCAGGTCCACACTGGATTCAGGGAGACAGTAGAAAAAACTTCAGAGCCAGATAGCATTGGGCCATTCCCATTTAATAGTCTCTCAATGGCGGGTGAGCAAACAGGCAGGGGAAAATCGCTTTTCAGGCAAACAAACAGCAAAAAATGGCCCCTCACAGTAGCAGGCGGGCAATTCGCCATCCACCATCTGCAATCCCTCTGAGCCAAATCACCCATAGCCTCACATAGGTCATACACATGTGGTGCTGCCACACACTCACACACCAATCAGGCAAAGTACTTGCAGCCAGTAAAGCAGAGAGCAAGCCTAACACAGCTGCTTCCCCACAATAGTCCATCTAAACTATTTTTTCTTGTCATTGAAATTCTTTTGTAAACCACATTTTAAGGGTGGGGTAATATTTCATTATCTGGTTATATCATAATATATTTAATGATTTCCCTATTGTTGAAATTTAAGTAATTTCTAATAGCACATTACCATAAATCATGCTGTGATGAGCATGCTGATACATACATTTTTAGTCACCTATACCTGGCCCTGATTGTTTCCTTAGGATGGATTAGTAAAGGCAGGATTACTGAGAATGACTGTATGAGCCCTTTTATGACTCATGATCCACACTGACTGGCTTATATTTGAGTACCTGTCTCACCACATACTCACCAGCACTGAGTATTATCTCTTTTTAATCACTTGATACTATATAATAATATTTCTTTGTACATTATGTTAAATACTAGTGAGGAATAATCAACATGGGCTAAAATAATCTGGCTCTGGGAGAAACAAGTAGGAGAAATGTTCTACTGAATTTGACACCAGCTGGAAATAGACATTTGTTTTCAAGAAATGCAGTATGATTATGTTTAACCTGCACTTTTTGATTCTAACTTGCAGCCAGCAAAATAAATATTGCTGAGGCTTGAATAGCCCTACTTTATGCAACAAGCAAGCGAAAGGGGAGGCAAATAATAGTATTTGAGTAGTTTCAATTAACCTGTTCTTACCATGCAATACCACATTCTATCTTAAATCTCAGAAAGTTTTATTATTTTTAGTTGTATAGACAGAGAGTCTGAGACTCAGAGAGGCTAAGTGACCCAGGTTATTCAAGCTGGATCTGTGTGGCCAGGACTCAAACCCAGTCTGTCCACTCTGGGGTGCACATTCCTTCCGCTCCCCCTAGGCTGCAGTGCAAAAAACAGGTGAAAATAAAGGTGACTTAGTCTGTACTTCAGCTCTCTCACACAGGATAAAATAGTTCCACACAATCTGCTTACTTGACTAGATTCTTCAGCAAACTTTTCCCACAGGAGGAAAAACCTTATTTAGCAATCACCTAAATTACTTTCTACTGAAAACAGAGATACAATATATTCAAATGACCTAACGTATTTGAATATATTGTATATCTCAAAATGCATACAAAAGTTAAATGTAAAAAAAAATAGAAAGTTCAACAGAGGATGAATATGTATTTATGAGAAATTCTATTCACAGTGAACTAAAAACAAAAAATATTCATATATTAAAATTGTGAGTGGTTTATGAAGAAGCCTCTGGTTGCTATGTAACATGGACAAGATTATTTACAATATACTATAGAAAACACTGGCTCATAGGAAATACAAATCAATTTTTCTGAAATAGCTGGGAACCACAGATCTGGGGTCGGTTGCATAATCGAAAGTTACATTCAGAAGGTAGACAGTGCTAGAATGAGGGACATGTTGGTGGCTATTTAGGAAGGAAGGAAGAAGGGACCTGAGCAAAGAATAGGCCAGGAGATCACTGACACCAACTTTGATACATTTAACCAACTATTGAGAAAAATTGGTCAAGAAAAACGTTAATTTTATATTTTCTCTTTTTTTTATAAAGTTAATGCCTCAGACAGGGAATTCAGATATATTCCTTGGTTGTGTTAGCAGGATTTTCTTTTGGCAATCAAGCCTGTCTGTCTGTCTGCCTTTCCTTCTTCCTTCTCTCCCTCTTTAACTTTTCTACTATGAATTACAAATAGAAATATATCATTTTGGTGTAAAGCCTAAAATCTTCAATACAATTTGCAAGCTCTTAAAAGAGTGGATGAATAATTGTCCATTTTGTATCCAGGAAAACTTCCATTCAAGATTGATGGTCAAATAAAGACATTTTCAATAAAATAATAACTGAGACAATTTCCACCATTCAGTGAAAGAAATTCTAAAGGCTACACTTTCAGGCACTGAGGAAAATGAACTGATTTCACAGAAGGTCCCAAAGATAAGATGTTGGCAAATATTTTAAATTAATATTAACTATATAAAATAAATACAGTATATTTTAGAGTTTTAAGTAACAAATATACAGGTCAAATAAAAGCATATACACTAGGAGGAGAGAAATGGGAATTATCTGAAATTGCATTGTTTGAAAAAAGGATCGAGACACTGATTAACATTAGACTCTGTAAGCATAACTGTATGAGTGTATGAGTAATCTAGGGTATCCTCTTTTTAAAAATTTGACAAAAATGTATCTTCAAAAAAAAGAAGAGAAATGAAATAAGTAAAAAAAAAAAAAGCATCCAAAAGAACAAGAAATATAGTAAACAAAAGAAATAAAAGGTAGGACAAATACAAAGCTCAAAATATATCAATGAGCATAATTAATATAATGAACTAAAGATTGTCAGAATAGAAATAAAATCTAACTCTACATATTTAAAAGAAACACTCAAAACCTAATGACTCAGAGCAGTTGAAAAAAAAAGTTGAAAGAGATAAATACCAACCGAAAAGAGATGATGGTAGCCACATTAATGCCAGAAAAATAGACTCTGAGGTGCAAACTATTATTACACACAGTAGGTAATAATAAAAGTTTTCATTTACCAGAAGATATTGAGGAAATGAGTAAGATGTTACCAATTTACGTGCACATTCCTTGGGAAAATACATCCATAGAACGGAGGCAGCGCCCTCAAAGCCAAGGCGGAACTTTCCCACTGACCCTTCAGGCACCACCTCCTAGGAACATGTGATGTCCTTACACCTGCCTCAAACTGAAGATCTCTGCAAGCTCACCATCGCTTCATTTCCTTTGACTGCTAGTCAGGTAGACGGACTTCCAGACTACTCTTTTGCACAGTTCCTCAAGCGCCGCATTCAGTGCTACCCAGTTTACACACCTGTCAGTGGTCCCTTGCTTTTACAGCCCCAGGGAAGAACCCTAAAGAAACACAAATGTTCTGTGTTAAATAAACATCTTCCAGTTCTTCATCTTCCCCAGGCTCCCTCTGTGAATATGACTTGAATTCTTTCTTCGTTCATTTATTCCACACTTTTTCATACTTACTCAGTGGTTCTTAACCTTTTTTGAGATGCCGAACCCACCAGTTTCATATGCGCATTCACCGAACCCTTCTTTAGTGATAAATAAAATATGATTTTTTTTTCCAAATTCAAGACATAGGTATATGTTTTTTACTGCTGCACAAAATGAGCCGTGCATGAACATCACCTTGCTCAAAGAACAAAACCAACAAAGTGCATGAACTCACAACAAATTAGGGTATTACTTTATTCTGGCCTCCGTGGCAGAGGCTTCTCCGAACCCCTGAGACCGACTCATCAAACCCCTAGGGTTCGATAGAACACAGGTTAAGAACCTCTGTACTAGGTGCTAAGCACTGACCAGGTGCACTGGAAAAACTCCTGCCAGGCCGCAGCATGAGCTTGGGAGCTAACCTAGACCACCTTGCTTTATCACCTCCTGAGGAGGGAGGGGTGTGCTCCCAACTGCTAAACTGCTGAGCATCCTGCACCCCTAGAAACTGAAACATCTCCCAGTTTCAAGCGTAAAGTTCGCCCTCAGTTAGAGATCCTTCCCCACAGTTTTCACGAGAGGTAATTACACATGTCGACCTTTATTTTATGTAAATATTTTTAGATTTCAAAATGACCTTTAATTATTGCAAAATAATTCATGTTCAGCAAAGAAAAATTTAGAACATAAAAATTAATAAAATTAAAAACTGACTCTTCTTTGAATTACTGTGAACACTGTGTGCTTTGGTGGGTGCTGTTCAGACATTTTTCCATATACACACAAGTACACGGACCATCTTACTCACTTACTTTCATTAGGAAACGAAACATTTAGTCTGAGGGAAAAAAAAAAATCAAGACTCTTGGATATCACCAAGCACCCCTTAAAATTGCATGTTCCCAGGATTTACTATTAGTTTTTCATTGAAAAATTGCAAAGTCAACAGGATACTACATAGTTAGAGAAATATTTACAAATGGTTTCCCCCAACAGAGAAGAAGATATAGCCCTTTGTATCAGTTATTCATTACTACATGACAAATGGCCTCCCCAGCCCCTCGATGTCACAAAATAAAGCAATAAAAATGGCATTATCCCCCCACAGGAGATGTGTCTAAACTCTCTGAACACCTCATCAAAATTCTTTCCCCTTTTTTTTAAATTGTGGTAAGAACACTTAATGTGAAATTGACCCTCTTAACAATTTCAGGTGTACAATCCAGTCTATTACTAACTATAGGTGAAATGTTGTATAGCAGATCTCTAGAATTTCTTAGTCTCGCATGACTGGAACTACTACCCACTAAACAGTGACTCCCCACCCCCCACCCCCGCCAGTCCCCCAGCAATCACCATTCTATTTTCTGTTTCTATGAGTGACTAGTTTGGATTTCTCATGACTTATTTTACTTAGCTTAATGTCCTCCAGTGTCATCCAGATTGTCACATATGGTGGGATCTTCTTTTTATTTTAAGGCTGAATAATAATACCTTGTATGTATATATTACATTTATTTTATTCATTCATCTGTTGATGAACATTCTAGGTTGTTCCTGTACTTTGACTCTTACAAACAATGTTGCAATGAACATGAGAGAACAGATATCTCTTCCTTACTTTTAATTTTTGGCTAAATATACTCAGAAGTGATATTGCTCATTGCTGGAGCATATGAGTCAGGCTTGAGCCAAGAGACTCCACTCTCCTTACTCCTCACGCCCCCCCCCAAACTCCCCACCATCATCCCCACTACCACCATTGTGCTGGTTATACAATGGAAAGACAGATGGGTTAATCAGATCCTCTTCGCTCTGGATCATGGCATTCAGTCTGAAAGCAAGATTCCTAGGGAAACAGATCAGGAGCTGAGAGCACAGGTCAGGAAGAGAGGTATCTGGATGGCAGCTTCAGTCTCACCTGAGGAGCCTAGAAAAATACAGATTCCCAGCACTCACTCTAAGCACAATGAGTCTGAAAATCCAAGGAAGGGCCCTAGAATCTGTACTTTGCGAATATCTTAGTTGATTCCACAGCTGTCAAATTTGGAAGCTCATCAGAGAGAAAATTCGTGAATTTCTGACCTGAGATCCCCAGAGCCACCCCAATGGCTCAAGTCATCTTCAGATTTTAGGGTATACCACAGCATCTTCCAAGAAGTCCAGGATCTTGTTTACTCTAGCTGGAGTTTGATTCTGTGACTGCAGTTAAGAAGAACCTTAACTAATATGACTAAGTCCATGGGCACATGGAGTGACTGCCATACTACAGCTGTCCATCTGTGTTTTGCAGTCTTTGCTGTTCTTGTGTTATACCTGCCCCTCTGCGGAGTGTTTTCCCACATTTGGATGTTATACGCACAAGAAGAGGAATTCACAGAAAAATGGCTGATTTGTCTTTAAAATTCTAAATTCTGGGGAAAGTGCTCCTAGGAGATTATTTCTGACTTAATGCAGCCTACAGTTGACCACAGGCGCTGTGATTCTTAAGAGCCATAGAGGCGACAATTCCACTGAGCACCTAGAGAGTGCAGGAAGCCAGAGCTTCCAGGAGAATTTCCTTCAATGATGGAATGTCCTACAGCTTTGCTATCATTTCAGACATGCAGCTATGGAAACATGGCTAGTGCAACTGAGGAACAGAATAGTAAGTTTATCGTAACTCAAATTTCACTAGTCATATGTGGCTAATGGCTCCTGTGCCATTCTAGATACTTCACATAATTCATTATGCAAGGCAAGAAACGCCAGCTCAGTTTCGCAGATGGGAAAATGACATGCCTGAGGTCACTGAGAGAGACAGGGCCAGGATTCAAACCTATATTCAATCCACACATAAACTACTTGCCACACACACACACAAATACACATGCACACACACATACACAGTGTGTGTGAAACATTGATAGGGGATAAAATAAAACTAAACATCCCATCTCTGAGACATCAGCTCTGTTTTAGTTACAAAGACAAAACAAAAAGGAAAGCCACGGAGCAGGACACACACTATCAATTCTGCCTAACCATGTATGTAGACGTCAGGCCAACCAGCTTGGCTTTCTCCTCCAGCCGTCCTGGCGCAACACCCGCCTTGTGGTTGAGTGTATTTTATTGCAGGCCTAAAACTGCAGATAACTCAGCCTCCAAGTACAAAAGTGATTGCGGGGTGAAGAGGGAAGGGGGCCAAGAGGCTGTCCCTCCGTCTTCCAGGGTGGACTCCACGTCTGATGCAGTGCGGGCCTCACAGGGCCCTGGGAAGAGTCCCCGGCCACCACCTTCACTCTCTGCGCCCGGGGAAGACTCCATTTCTAACAGTTACGGTCAGCCATTTAAATCACATTACACCATAAGTGGATATACAAATTGTCAGCCTTAATGAAATTTAGGAGGAAGCAGTGGGAGAGGTGAAAACACTCAGAGCTGGTTTCTTGGTTTTCGAGACCCGAATTCAAGTGGTTTCTACTGCTCATTGAAAGCTTGCTTGGTGTACCATTTCCTGGCTGGCGGGCAGAGTCCCTGGGAATGCATGGCTGACTCTGCCCTGCTGGCCCTTGACCGCACCTCAGAGCAGACCTCGATGGTGCTCCTCAAGGCAGGGAGGATCTCACTCATTGCTTCACCTCGCAGAAAGCCTGGCACTCAGACACATTTGGAAAATGTGGGAGGAAAGAATAAAAGCAGGCAGCCCCCAGGCACAGCCTGAATCTGGAGAGTCAGAGGGGCCCTAGCAAAGGAAATCCACTTCCGTGCTGCCAGAAATCCCCGTGAAGACTGTTGGGGCAGGGAGGGGCAGTAAGAATTGCTCCTTTCCAGTCTGTTCCTCCAGAATGCATGCACTCATGAGATAATGTGCTGAACAGCCTAGTGGAGGAACTAATGAATTATCTGCCCCTAAATAAGTTATCAGGTCCTCTCTCCGGGAGAGAAGGGGTAAAGGATTGTAGATTAGGATAACAATATAATAGCTTCCATTTATTGAGTGGTTGCCATGCTTTTTACACTGCACAAGCAGTTTCCTGGTAATCGTCACAAAACCCCTGCACAGTGGATAGGGTTACCCCTTTTATAGATGAGGAAATAGAAGCTCAGAAGGGTCAAGAAACTTGCCCAAGATCATGCAGGTGTTTCTGAGCCTAAAGCTCATACATTTTTTGTTCCCTAACCCATCCCACCAGGCTGGATGGGGAACCTGAACAGGGAGTGATGGGTAGGCAGGTGTGTATAGGACATGCCAGAGAGGTTTCCCCTGCATCACCATATTGCTGGCCCAAAGTAGCATAGGCCAGATTTTATTTGAATTCCTTTTATTACCAAATATCAGAACTGATGTTCCTATTGTCTACCTCAATATGGCATCAATTTCCTGGGACACAGTATTGTTGGACAGGAAATTGAACTCATTCATTTGACCCTGTCCAAACCATTGTGCAGTATCCAGAAATGAGGCCCAGAGAAGGGAAGGGGTATTTCCAAAGTCAGACAGCAAGCTAGTGGCCAAAGTAGTGCCAAAATCCAGACAAAGAAAGTCCTATTGGACTGGTGAAAAGCTGGTTCCAGGATCCTCCCAGCCCTGGTTCACGCACAGAGGCAAGTCTTGCCTAACACCCACTGGGGCTCTCTGATGGCACAAGTTTGAGAACTTAGAGGACAAGCTCTAAGGTGGACTCAACTTGAAAACTAGGACAAGTGACTCTGGGTCAGAAATGGAATGTTAGGTTTCTACCATTTCCAGCTTTCCATTTTTCTTTTCCCAGAAGCCCTGGGGCACTATGACCTAGTGCAGTGATGGGCAATCTTTTGAGCTTGGTGTGTCAAAATTCACCAAAAAAACAAGCATAACTTGGGTGGTGTGTGACTTCAAGAAAAACGGCCTAACCGGAAGTCCCAGAATTAGATGCTCTGTGGCAGAGTTCTGTTGTTTTGGCCTACAGACCTCCAGCACAGACTGTCTACACTACAGCAAATGTTTTATCCTCGGCTACTGCACCTGGCCATGCAGGAGCCGAGGATCAAATGTCCTTCTTGGCATGCGGCGCCATACTTCTCTGGTATGCAGTCGCATGTGGCCGTGTGTCATCAAAAATGGCAATGCGTGTCAATGCTGACACGCATGTCATAGGTTCACCATCACAGATCTAGTGGGTGAAAACAAGGTTGCTATGATCAGACTCATGGTTTGCTTCTTACCAGCTCTGTAGTTTGGGGAAAGATACTTGATCTTCTGGGGCTTCTCTTCTTTTGTAAAATGGAAAGAGTAACCCTTCTTTATGTTGTATGCCACGAGATCAAAGAAAATAATATAATTAAAAATACCTAAGAAATAAAAACCCTAGTACATGTAATGCATGGTAAATGGGAGCAGTTGCTAATAAATCTGTGTTCTACAGTCTTTTGTTGTTGTTGTTCTTATTCTTATTAGTTTTAGTCAACACATTTCAACTTTAGGAAGCACAATAAAAACACAGCATAACTTAAGAAATTCTTTTTACAAAGAAATTAATACCTTTTAGGGTCATTGTCACACAGGTCTTATTATTTCCACTTTGTAGAGGAGAAAACAGAATCCCAAAGGCAGTTTGGTGGCTTGCCTAAAAAGCACAGCTTACCATCCACAGGAAACAGGAGTCCAGGACTGTTCTTCTCAGCCTCAGAAACTTACTCTGTAAAGAGGAGGTGAGTCCCCACCCTGCTCATGTCACAGTTCTCTCCTAAGACACGGGGAAGTGTTTTGCCAAGTTTCCCAAGGACGGGAGAAGACTTGGCATGTCTGAGCTGAGACTAAGCCCATCTTCTCACTCCATACCATCTGCTTCTGTAGCCTGAACCTGATCAAGAACCTTCAGGAGCTCCCTCCCAGTGCCTCCAAAGGAGTACCCTGAAATTTGCTGCACAGGGAAGTTCATGAGGCACTGAAAGCCCACGATGGAAATCTGGCTGGTTTCTCCCAGGCCAGTGATCACCATCACCGGCAGCAGCATCTGTACTGCTGCTTGAATGCCTGTGCTATACCAGACCCTTGACTTACATGGTTAGCAGCCCTCACCCTCACCAGATCCTCATGACACACAGAATACTGAATGAAGTGCAGAGTAGGTAAGTAACTGGCCAAAAGATAGATAGCTAATAGGAGCAAAGTTTGGAGCCAGGTTTTCTTGACTCCAAATTCTTTGTCCTACCCTCTGAAGCATGCTGACAGTGATTCTGCAGACTGGGAGGAGGGTTCTCGTGCAGGTGCTGGCACAAGAGAGGGGAAGAGGTGTGCCGCTCAGACCTGTGGAATCCTGACACATAGGAGAGGCTGCCGGCAAGGGTGCTGTAGCAACTGTGCAATCCCCTTGCAGTGTGACTGCCATTCCTTCTATTGAGGGGTGCAGTCTGTCCACCTCTTCGAATCTGGGCTGTCCTTGGGCTCGCTTTGACCAACAGAATGAAGTGGAAGCAATATGGTAAAAATTCCAACGGCAGGCCTCAAGGAACCTTGGCGCTACGAGTTTCACCTTCTTGGAAAGTGGTGTCCCAAAAGATAAAAGACCTCATCAAAATAAAGGCCCAGCCAATAGCCAGAACCAACCATTGACTTGTGAGTGAGGCCATGTAGGATCATCTAGCCCCTAGCCTTTCTGCCAGGTCCCAAGTGACAGCACCAGAAGAACCCTCACTCCCAGCTAACTCAGTCCAAACTGTTGACCCACGGAACTATAAGCAATTATAAAAGTTACTGTTTTAAGCCACTTAGTTTTGTATGAGTATGATGTGTTATTCAGCAATAGATAACTGATAGAGTAAGTGGTAAGTGACCTAATTTCTTCCAGCCTTGGTTTCCTGATCTGTAAAATAGGAATAGTGCTCACATTATTTATTAAAAAATTAAAAAGACTTTTACAATTTTATTTAATTATTGAATTTGGGGAGGGAGAAAGAGAAAAACATCAATTTGTTGTTCCACTTATTTAGGCATTCATTGGTGGATTCTTGTATATGCCCTAACCAGAGATCAAACCCATAATCTTGGTATATCAGGATGACATTCTAAACAACTGAGCTACCTGGCCAGAGAAATTCTCACATTCTTGTTTGATAAGTTTGTTATGAAAAGTAAAGGAGATGAAGACTGAGTCATGGTGCAGTGGGTCTGGAATCAAGGTTCCCCATTAGAAACCTCTGAGGCAAGTGACACGAGTGAGCCCTTCAGGGGGTGGGGGCAGCATGCATAGAGAGGGAAGCTCCAGGACAAGAGTGTGGGGTAGAAATTAGAGCAAGTCACACTAGTAGAGCAGAGGTGGGCATCTGACTAGAATTGTCTCAGTTACAGGGATTGTAAACTGTCCTGAGTTAGGCAGAAAGCCCAGGATTACAGGGCTCTGAGCCAAGGCAAAGCAACACCAAGATGTCCCCAAGATCATGGAGGCTTTCAGAATTTAGGAACTAAAGAAGTGAGGAGGCAAGTGTCTCTACACGGTCATTAAAGGTCAGTCCTGAACATGTCCCACCCCTGCTGAATTTGTTCTCATGGCTCCCATTTCCCTAAGGAGGATGACTAGGCCCTTCTTGACTGCGGCTTGAGCTGCAATGCACTCCACCTCATCCTGTACTATTTATTGCCCTCCACCTTTACATTCCAGCCAACCTCTAGCCTCATGGTTCCTGAGGATGGACCATATCGTCTCCTACCTCTGGGCCTTTGCATATGCTGTGTCCTCTTAAATGCTTTGACCCACTCCTCCCCCACTGAACCTGGATAACCTCTACTTATCTTTAAAAGCTCAGCTGAAACATCACTTTCTCTGAGGAGCATCCTTGATCCCCCATGTGTGGGTTTGGCTCTCCTCCCTAGGGCCCCCATGGCACCCCATCCTTCCCTGATGCTGCAATCATTATTGTGATTGCTGGTTATTCCAGGGCAGGGACCTAGTTTGTTTTGTTGACCTCTGTAAACCCAACACCTAAATCAGTGCCCAGAACACAGTAGATGTTCATTAAAAACCCTACCTACTGTATAAATGATAAATCAAGAAATGAGTTGGATGGATCTTTAGAGAAAAAGCAACAATAACACAAAGAAAGAGGCTCAGAGAAAAAAGAGACTCACCAGGGACCTTCCAATCTGTTCATCTTCTGCTGAGGGCACCCCCCATTGTGTCTGGAAACTCAGTGACATCCCCGGGTCTGACTATGAGAGCAAGACAAGTGGACTGAAGTGCCAGGAGAGGCAGCGTGTTGGGCACAATTACTAAATATTGTATAAAACTCCAAAATGTCAGTGGTTTAACAATAGAAGTTTATAAGTTAGACAACAACCAAAGAAAGGAGTTTCTGATCAGCTCATGGCTTTCTTCCATTTAGTGGATCAAGAACTTAATGTTCCTTCCACATTGTGGCTCTATTAACCCCTAACACCTCAGAGTCCTCTGCTCCCAACTAATGTAAGGGAAAGATGCAAAGGAGAACTCGTGCCAGCTCCTCAAAATCGCGAGCTCCAAGACTGACTCACATCTCTTCCATTGACCTCCCATTGATAGAAACTAGTCATGGGCTGTGCCTGCATGCAAGGGAGCCTGGGAAGTGCAGTGTTTTGGTTAGGCAGCTGCCTTCTAATATCAGCTCCACATTGATAAAGGGAGATCTAAATTTTGGGTAGACAAATGGGTTCTTAGGTCAGACTGATGCTCTCCAAACTTCCATTTCTTCATCTACAATATGAAAATACTGTTACCTCAGAAGATTTTTGGAAAGCTTACTTAAATGGATGAAAGACAAAACCCTACAGAACACATAATGGTGAGACATTACCTTTCCACCTCACTATTTTTTTTAGTTCTAGATATTCTCCTGCCTTTATTCATCTCCGCTTTGCATGCCTTCCTCTGTCTTTCTACCCTTCCCTGTTGTTCCTCCCTTTTTTTCTCTTTCCTACCTTTGTGGTATCTTTCATTCTCAGGTCTCCCCTGGCAGCCTCCAGGAGCACCTCCTTTCCCATTTCTATCTCCCAGACTGAAGAGCAGATTAACTGCCACTCAGAGCCAGCCCCCTCAGCAACCAGAGCAATGCCAGCTCTCTAGACGCAGATCACCAAAAACACTCTATGCCCTCTGCAGCCACAAATGGTGAACCACACAGCTCTCGACCTCAATAGAACACATCCCCACAAAAGCTGCCAGAGAGAGGGCAGCTCCATGCCTGGGTTCCCCAACTTGCCCAGAGGATAGCAACAGGTGTTAAGTGAACAGGAGTCAAAACATTTCCGACAAACTGAGTTAAGCAGCAGCCTTCTTTCATGCCACTCTTTGATTTCAGCACTGCCAACAGGCTAACAAGCAGCACACATCTCTCAGCAGGGCAATGATCCATCCTTCGTCATTTCCTGAACTTGTTTGGCAGTGAAACTCTTTCTGTTGAGCATCTCCTGGGTCTGTGAGTGGTGGGATGCTCTTTACAAACTGCAGCTCAGTAACAACAATCAAAGAACAGGCTAACCAGGAAAATTTAGCCAAGAATTTATTATCTTTGTTTTTCATACTAATTACCCCTCTTAAGTTGCTGCTGTGGGTAGACTTTGGAGGTGGCCTTTCAGGTTCCATCAGAGCAATTCTAGAATGGTGGTGGGGCTGATGGAAATAGATGTTTTTTATTTACTCATTAAATATTTATCAAGTTCTTGCGATGTGCCAGACATTTCTCTACACCAAGAGACTAATCTTTTTCTTTTATTTTTTGTTTTAACCTCATTGGCTAGCTTATGAATACAAACCATTTAGTTTTAGACCAATAGTTTTGAACCAGGGTGATTCTGCCCCTCCCACGGGACATTCCACAATATCTGGAGACCTATTTTGTTGTCACAAATGGAAGGGTGGCATTGGCATCTAGTGGCTAGAAGACTGAAATATTGCTAAACATTCTATAATGAACATGAAAGATCCTCACAACAACATATTAACCCAAGTGGCCAATAATCATGAGGTTGAAGAATTCTTAGAGGAAAAAACACTTTTAAAACCATCACAAGTGCATGGACCTGTGGGCTTAGTTAGGTGACATAAATGGCTCCCTAATTGGATATACTCAGCCCTGTCTCAAAAGGGTCAGTGGCTTCCTGGACCCAGCTGGTTGATGTCACTGGGGACCCAGAATACCATGCATCTAGGTGACCAGTTTTCCCCAGTTTTCAAGCCAGAAATCCACATTTGAAAGTGAAAATACTGATCTTTTAAATGTTAGAAACTAATTTGAGTATTTTTATAATATTTTTCCAGACAAACAAAATACATCTGGAAACATGATGTAGACAGGCCACAAGTTTGCAACCTCTCCTTGTTACTAGCCACTTTCTGGCATATTAAACAACACTGACCCATACTTCCTGGGTTATCTTCAGATGATTCTATCCTTCCTAGCTAACACTTAGCGAGCTCTTGCTAAGGACCAGAACCTCCTCCAAGCACTCATAACATGTTAATTAATTTTACTTTTACAACAACCCAGAAGGTAAGTATATTTTCTCCCATTTTAAAGACAAATGTTCAGAGAGGCTACACAACTTTCCCAAGGTGACACAGCAAATGGCAGTACCAGGATCTGAACCCAGCTAGTCTGGCTCCAGAGCCTATGTTGGTAATTGCTAAGCTAGCCTGCTCTATGGAAGCTGCTACAACTCCATATTCTGCACAGGGAAACTTGCAAGGGATTTCCCTGGCATACTAGACCAACCTAGGCAAGTGACAGTCCACCACTGTGGTTAGCTTGGTTTCCCCAAATGCTCAGACCTCAGTCCTTCTATCGAAAGCTGTGGTTCTCAACTGGGGGCGATTCTGCTCCCTGGGGCACATTCTATGTTGTCTGGAGACATGTTTGGTTGTCACGGATGGGGGTACTACTAGCATCTAGTGGGTAGACACTAGAGATGCTGCTAAAAATCACATAGGACAAACCCCCACAACAAAGGATTATCCATCCCAAAATGCCCATAGTGCTAAGGCTTAGAAACTCACCTACACACCTAGCTGGCAACTGTCACAGCATGTAAAAAACCGCCAGCGGAATATTCCAGATGATTCCATGTGTTTATCTAGAACATTATTTTACTCTCTCTTCAAATCGTTCTTTCTTCTCTTGCCTTGGAATTTCACGGTAATACCATGTCACCGTGCTAAATGCCCGCACTGAATAATAATCTCCTAATGCAACTCCCATACGTTAGCACAGCAGAACAAGTAAGAAATGGAAAGATTAGCAGCAGCCAAGAGGAAAATGAGCATTAAAATACAAAATAAATCCTTGAGATTTGACCATAATTATCAACTACATGCCTGAAATGTGAATGTTCTCATCTGGATGCCCTAAACCATAATTGTGCTCCATGCCCACATGCATCAGACTTTGATTGCCATGAACACCGTCTCCGCTAAACACACACATGACCGCGCCGATTTCATAAAATGATTTTAATAGAAAAGTACAAGATATGAACAAAAATAAATAATCTTTATCTCATTTCTAGCCCAGCAAATTGTACATGGCATATAAAACTGGTCTCAGATGCAATTTTCCTCACTTTTTTTTTTTTGCTTTTGAAATACTGAGACAGCATTTTAATTAAATCCCCTCTATCCAAATTGATACGTTTAAAGAAAACCATACCCAGCTTGACTCATTCTAAATCCATTTTTTAAAGTTACTTAGCAATGATGTTTCACTACAACAAAATACCATCCAGTCATCAGAGTGAGGTGTAAGGTTTGTACGAACAGTAAATTAGAAGATTACTAAATTTTAATTCCTACATTGCTGAAAGTTTCCTGTTTTAAAACCTCATTTCACCATCTTACTTTCAAAACACAGCATCTGTTTTTCACCATTCCATAGAAAGGAGATTAAAAAATATGTCCAAAAAAATAAATATTTTAAAAGTGCCCTCTACAGTGATAATGTGGTATTTTAGACCTATGTCTCGGTGTGCATCTGCATTACATACATGCTTCAAGTTACAGGAACCTTTTCTGTCTCTCTCTACTTAGATTATGGACCACGCAGTCTTTGGGGACTGTTTTTGCTAATGATCTCTTGGAATCAGCCACTACTAGTCTCGTACTGGCAGAACTTAGCCTACTAGAGTGTCATATTTGGTCATTCCAGTGGCTGGTCTGGTATAGTGTTTTGCAAAAACAAATTGAAACTTGGTACTGGCAAAATCGTCTGAGCAAAGGGTTTGGGTAGGCTACCAAAACATATACAGGCAGGAGGTCAGCAACTGAACAGATAAACCAGACTCAAACTTAAAACAGTCTTCCTTTTACTTGAGCCCAGAATTACTATTTTGAACATGGCTCTGCTTGTTGCTGCCTATATATAAATTTTTCATTAATTTTCCTGTATTAGGAAGATCTTGAATGCATTCCAGGATGCAAAGAAAAAGAAATATGCTGACACTCCTAAGTCACGTATATGTTTTTGCAATAAAGAACACTGGTCAATATACAACTGAGGAAAAACTGAAACAGATGTGTGCCCTAGAACCACAAGTGTTTGAATTCGCCCAGAAATGCTATTTTAAACACTCTATATGCTGGCCTACTGTTTTTTTGTGGAATAATGCATTCTTGGCATCCGTAAAAGGTTTCAATATGTTATAAGGTTATCCGGAAAGAAAAAAAATAAAAACGCGGAGGGCTAACATATCAACCTGGGCAGCGCGGGGCCAGATTTCAGTGTACGCTTTCAGAAAGCACGAGAACCCGTATCAATTGCACTTAACACAACGAGCCTTTAGTTTCCAACGAGTTTTCATTCTCTGCAGATTGAGGCTTGCTATTCCCGAAATGACTTTCAAAGGGGTACAGAGACACTCAGTCCACAGTAACTTCAAAGAGAGAGGTGCAACAATTGCCGCGGTAAACACAAATACACTCTTTTGGACTACAACTCTGGTCATGGATAAAAGCATGTGCGTTTTCAGTTTTCCTCTGAGATGTTACAACAGCAATGCGCTCTAAAACAATTAAGTTACATGCATAATGCTAAAAGAATGCGAGCAATCCTATAACCAGCTTTGAACCATCTGCTTGACTTTTTTTTTTTTTTTTTTGAGGAACATATATAGGAAAAGAGAATTCCCCTTTTGTTCCGTTACATATAAAAATCTTTTGAAGCTTCCAAATACTTTGGGTTTTGGTAAAAATTCTCCACTCTTCTGTTATTCTGACATGTAGTCACCCTAAACTCTCCCTCATGGTTTCTCAAAATATCTCCACATTATGTGAACAACAATTGAAACCACTTACCAATATACAAGTAATGTTTTATTTTATATTCTATCTTCCATTTGCATAAGCCTTCTGATGTTTGTTTTTTAAACCAGTAAAATATACAAATCACGCAAGAAGAAATATGTACATTAAAAGTACAGAATAAAGGCCATAGAAGATATACATAATATCTGAATGACAAGTAGAATATTTTACATTAAATAGTTTCTTTTAAAACTAGAATTGTTAAACTCAACTCTCTTCATAAACATGAAATCATGGAAAAGGAACAAAAATCTGGTTTAGCAAATAAAAACTTACTTCATGGTTTTTGTATAATAAAAACCAAAAAAGTGACATTTTAAACTAATTAGTGCTTTTTAATTTCAAGATCTTTTGCTTGCAATTCACTGCAATTGAGGGGAAATGAATATCCTTGTGCAATAAATTAAGAGCCACAGAGGCTGAAGTGATGTGATAGCCACCACACCTTTGAAGGTTGCAGGAGATAAGTATCTTTCGAAACTTTTAAAATCATGTATGTCTGATATAAAAACACATTGGAAGGCACCTTTTGGAAAGAGGTGTCCTGTTTAAAAAATGTTTTAAACTAGCTGTATACGTCATGAACTAGATTTCCCTTAAGAATTCAAACAGGTACTATGAGGTCTATAGGCACCAGTTCCCACTCCACAAAATGAACTAAGAAAAGAGAAACATCGGCCATGCTTTTGAGTTTTGAATCTCTCTTCATTCCCAAGTCTATGACAAACAAGTAATGCCCTCTAAGCAAAATACAGAAATGGAGGTTGAAGAAAAGGGGATGGGGCAGGGAAGATAAAAGAAATCATCAAACCAACATGTGTATCAGGGAGGAAGACCTTCCAGATTCCTTAGAAGCGAGGCTGCTTCCCAATGCTCTCGGTAGCATCACATCAGGGCCACAGCCCAAGCTCAACTCGAAAACCTTTTGGAAAAATCCCAATGGATTGCAATGAAGGACAAGAACGCTCTAGACTGAGAAATAATCCGAATAAAGTGTAACTCTAAATTACTGGCTGCACTGAGATATAATATTATTTATATTTATATATATACGTATATATATATATATATATGTTATGTACAACAGACTTTGAGATATCAGGCACCATTAAACCACATTCCCTCCCCCCTTATAAATGTAACTGTTCAAGTAGACTAGAAACAGTTTTAGGGTTCCCCTGCAGTGTAACAGGAAAAGCTTGAGTGGAGAATCTTATCACAGGATCATAATGGCGAAATACTGCAGCACTTCTGTGAACTCCATTAGCCACATAATGTCATTAAAACATATAAGACTAGGACTCTTCAGAATAAAAGTTTTAGAGGAAAAATACCCTAAGTAGTGAACTGTTTTCCAAGTGGAGCTCCTAATGGTTCATTTCTTGTCCTGCAATCAAAGGGGACCCAGTGGAGCTGCCCCTTGGCCAGCCTCACCTCCTCAGCACCGAAAGGAGGAATCAGACAGGGCTTGGGGTCAAGTGCGAGAGCAGCTTTCACTTTTTCCCCTCAAACAGGTTTTCTGCTTTGGTGCAGTGCTGAACTGCATGCAATTACCTTGTTGTTTTGGGGGGAGGGTCTATGACTGGAATCCATTCATTATTTTGATTATTATCATTTATTAACCAAGTATCCCTAAGAAAATTACAGTATATATTTGCTTTGTATTCAAGCCAACCTCCCCCTCTCCAAACAAAAAGTCTACAACCCACCCAGAGTCATTCGGGGATGCTTTCCCAATCTGATAACCTAATTTCTATAACAGCTTCAACATTGTCTTAACACAGGAGTTTTTAAGATTTTTAAATTTCTGAAGCTTTCCTTCCTGCTCCCCAAGTTTCAATAGCTGTTAGAATAGGACCATCTGCACATGGAATGTTTAAGAAGCATGAAACACATCATATACTCCTTTTTTGAGGGATATGAGATTATTGCTCTTACATTTTAAATTACTGTTTTAAAAATGTTTCAGGCTGGTAGCCACTGGGGAAGAAGGGGGAGTTCTCTCTATTTTATTTTATTTTTTGCTTGTTTCTCAAGACCTTTCATCAGAGCATTTACAGTTCATTTTGGTCACAGAGCCTGAATCAGCACAGATTTGGAGCCCACCCCCTTCTAGCTGGATACTACCCGTCAGTCTGACTCCAGGGTTGAGAAAAAGAAAATGTATTTTCTTTACTTTCTAGATGTGCACACAACTAAGTCAGGGCACGTGTCACATCCCCCTCATCCTACACCATCAAAAGAAGTCTTGTCTTACCTTTACAAAGATCCACAAAATAAATATTTGTCTTGGTTCCCACCCACCCCCATTATTGCCAAATAATAATTATAATATTAATAATAAACCACAGAGTTCTCGGATGGGAACAGAAAAAAAAAATGGTTCCGGTTGCCACTCTTGGGGGAAAATAAAACAATATTTAAAAAAAACAAAAACAGAATCACTGTACTTTCTATAAATAAGTGGGTCCTGGGAATAGGGCTGGGTGATGAGCAGGCGGCGGGGCACCCACTATTTGCACACGAACTGGTCCACGATCTCCGTGCACTTCTTGCATTTGACATAGCAGCACCAGTGGAACTTGCAGTGGCAGCGCTCCGTCTGCACCGTCTTGAACTGGTCGTAGCCGCGGCCGCAGCACATGAGCTCGCAGCCGTCCATGCCCTCGGATGTCTTGTTGCACAGGCGGCCCTGCGTGCCCAGCGAGCCCGTGCTCTCGTTGCGCACGCAGTAGTCGGGGCTGGGGTCGATGTAGACCAGGTCCTGCGTGGTGGGCGAGTTGAAGCGGCTGTTGACCTGTACCAGCTTGCCTCGTCCATTGAGCCGCATGGCCGCCGCGCTGTCATACTTCTCCTTTAGGGCATCGCCCACCTTGCGGAAGTCAGCTAGCTGCAGCCAGCACGTCTTAAGGCTACATGAGCCGGACACGCCGTGGCACTTGCAGGCAACATCGGCCAGGTTGTACACCGTCTGTGGGGAGATGGAACAGGCACTTTACAAGCTCGTGGAGGAGCACAGACACAGGCAGGGCTATGGTAAAGCTCCCTTCCAACTTCTAGCTGGAGCCATATTTGCCAGCTAAACTAGGGGTGGGCTATCTCCTCATTCTCCTCTTCTGGAAGTCTGTACTGCTTTCTTTAATAAGTCTACAAAATAAATATGTTCTTAGCCCCTCATTATTACACATAATCATAATAAACAACCAGTTTTTTAATAGGAACAGGAAAAACAATTGGTCCTGTTGCTTCTGTTCTGCAAGGAAACTTTAGGAGCCACTTCTGCAGCTTGACACTCATCCGGGAGATTGTGCACGAAGCCTGGATTAGCCCCGTAACCAGCCTCTGAGAGAAGTGCCGTTAGCATCCCCATCTCACAAAGGAGGAAAACGAGGCCCAGAGAGTTCAGTTACTTACCCAGCTACTGGGAAGGAGGGGTACCAGGGTCTGAACCCAGAAAGTTGGGCTCCAAGCTTGTGCTCAGTGACTTGCCCATGGATAACCAGCTGCTGTGTGGCAGGGCTGAGAGGGGTCTAGCCCAGGTAGGATCAGGGTTCAGGTTTTTCATCACTATCACTATCATCGCTATGTGTCATCCACTGTATTAAGAGCCTTTACACCCTTTATCTCATTTAATCCTCCCAGCAATGTTATAACATGGGCTGGATCAGATGGTTGCTTAATGACACAGAGAAGGTAAGTGGCCTGCACAGATCACATTGCTAGAATGTGGGAGAATTGGGCTTGGATCTCAGGTCGTCTCCCTCCTGCTTCCCAAACAATCTCTACCCCTCTACTTCCACTGACTAGGCTCAAAGTACTGACCCTGGACCCAGGCAGACATGGGTCTGCCTGACTCTGCACTGGAATTTAGATAATTGGCTTCCCCTCTCTGAGCCTCCATTTTCCATCTGTGTAGGGAACTGTGATTGATTGCAACAGACTCACAGCATTGTTATAAGGATAAAATTAGAAGATGCGTGGAAAGTACTTAGCATGCAGGATATAATCAGTAAATCTGTTCTTTCTCCAGGGTGACAAGGGCATGGCGTCTGGACCTGGCCCCACAGCCCTGTGCCCAGCAGTCTGGGGGGTGGCGATGTCTATTTATAGTCCTGACAGCCCACAGTGCCTGTAACAGTTACCCTCCAGAGTCCACCTGCTGTTGGCAGGAACCTGGAAGTTGGAGTGATTTAGAACGCTGCTTCGACCCAGAACAGTCATGTTCTTCCTCCAGGGATTCATAAGGGGCTTTCTTAAAAATGGGTCAAAGTGTATCCCTTGACATAAAGAGTTTCAGGCACTTAGCTAGTCTGAGAAAGGGTTTTGCAAACATACTTAACCTTCATTCCCTTTGAGGAAAGTAAAAAGCAATGTCCCAAGAAGATGCTAATGTGATTTCCTGGGACAGTGTCCTACTTCCCTGTCCCACACATACTAGAATTATAAAACTTATGGGGGGGACACTCAATATTAAAAATGCAGATGTTAAATGAAATTATAACATTAAAGATGCTTTTCCAACTCTGAAAAATTCCCTCTCCACCTGGAAATCCCTTGACCTGTTCTCCTTGGTAGCTAAGCCCCTGATGATTTCTCTACGTGAGAGAAGTATAAGAAATCTCCAAGGATGGATGAAAGCACCAAATATGGGCAGAGTGGGACCCAGACCATTAGTAGCCACATGCCCACATCTCTGTCCTGGAGGCACATCTGGTCTGAGGTGCTGGGCACACTGCCTGAAGAGAGGATAGGTGTGAGTCTCTGACAATAACAGAAGCAAGGTCTCAGGGCTCCCAGAGAAACCAGGGCTCACATACCCATTGCATGGCCTTGGGTGGGCCACAGTGAAGAGTGCACCCACACTGCAGACACCACTGCAGCAGGCAACCTGAGAAAGGAGGGGCCACACTCCCTCTGGAACAATTATTTGACTCCTCAGGGTGGCACAAGCAAAAATCTGCAGAGCTCACTCCTTCCCTGACACCACCAAATTTTTAGCATTGTGCGAGAACATAGGTTAGCTGGAACTGTCTAGATCAGGGGTGCTCAATACCTCAATCGCGAAGGAAGTGTGGGTAGATCACATGACATTAAAAAGACATTTGTCATTTGATTGGCATACAGGGTAGCCAATCTGACGTCTGAACTTTTGACACCCTATGCATGCGTGTTAAACCGCGCTAACTTGTTCAGTTACATTGCTGTGTAGTTAGCCTTCAATTTATTTAAACTAAATACAACAAAGGGTATAAAAATGAGTGCCATAGCTGGTCCGAGTAAGAAGCCTAAAACCTACCACTTCCATACAGAATGGGAGGGGATTTTTTTCACTATGTCACATTCTAAGTGCGTTTGCCTCATCTGTCTGTGTGCCATTGCTATTCCAAAGAAGAGAAATGTGGAGCAATTTTTCGGACTGTTCATAAAAACTATGACATTGACTTTCCTCCGAAAAGAGAGCTGAGAAGGAGAAAGGTGAAAGAAGAATACACAATATTAAGTAGTAATAATAGTAACTTAAATAATGATAATATAGAAGAAATAAATTTATGTTTTGCATTTTTATTGTAGGTAGATCATTTTGACTTGGTCATCTTATAAGTAGCTCACAAGCTGAAAAAGTGTGGGCAGCCCTGGTCTAGATAATCTCTGACCTCTCCATATCTTTTACTTCCTATTGTTTAGTAATTACCATTAATCAAGCACTTTACTACTGGTCGACAGTAAACTAAGACCTTCGATGAAACCATAGGACACTGTTATTGTGTAAGTCAGAAAAAGCCACGTACTGGTGTTTCATATGGTTCAACTTTTATATAATCTCCATTAGTGTTCAAGACACCTTCCACATGGCCATTTAACAGACATGGACAAGTGAAAACTGAGGCTCAGAAATAGAAAGGAACAGGCGGAACTGGATTTTAACCTGATTTTTCTACTTCCAAAATCTGTATAGCCCTTTACTCCCAAACTGTGATGCATGAATTTATTTTGGAAAAGAAAAAAAAAGCACCTGGCTTACATCTCACTCCATTAATTTTCTTCCACAGCCATGAAGTGGTTCTCCAGGACTCAGTCTCCCAATCCTTAAAATGAGGATGTACAGCCAGAGGGTTCTAAGACTCCTTCCTGTCCTAGACATTTTACTTTGTGAGTATCTTCCCTTTTCCTCACTCCATAACACAGAAGGATGAAATCTGACCAGAAAGTTCCTGGCACCTACCCTGGGTTTTGTGAAAAACTAATGACCCTGGTTTTCAATGCTGCCAAAGTTAAAAGTTTTCACCCCTTCATTTTAAAGCAGCCATAAAGGGCCATGTACTAACCACAGGGAAAAAGGCTGGTTTTATTAAAAAAAAAAAAAAAAACTATGGTGGAGAAGCATTTCATGTCCCAACCAGGTGAAGGAAGGCACAGAATGGGGGATTCGGGAGGGCCTGCGGAGGTGATCATCTATGGGCACTTCTGACTGGTTCCCTCATCTCTCTAGAACCGTCCACAATTGGCCTGATGGTTAGACTATGAAAAAATGCTTTAGTTTTCCTAGAAAATCTCTTTTTTAGAAAAGCACCCAGTCCATCAAGCCTGCTGCTTAATGACACAGAAAGGTAAATTCTGCAAGCTGGGATGAGGGTTTCTCAGTTGAGCACCTACTGGGATAAAGAGCTATCTCTCCCAAATCTAAGCCCATCCACAGACATGTTCCAGGGAGGAAGGCAAGCACTGTTAACATTTTAACTTTGGAGCTGGACTGGCCAATTGCACTGGGGACTCATCAGAAGGGCAGAGAAAGACCTGTCAGGCAACTGCAGGAGCACCTTGGCTGGAGGGGGGCCACTGCAGGATGAGGCACCTCACCAGAGGTCTTTCTGGGGTGTGTGCCCCTCTCCAGAGAGGCCTGTGGCCTGGGGGTGAGTGAAGACGGGAGGGAAGAAGAGAGAGCAAGAAAGACAAGCAGAGAGGGAGAGAAAGACACCAGAAAAGATAGAAAGGGAGTGGAGACAGAGATGAAGAGAGAAAAAAGATAGGAACCTTTAGAGAGAGGCTGAGGGAGGGGTAAAACCTGGGCCTAGTTGGGGGACAAAGGGAGAGGGGCCAGACCCTGGGGCATGGACACGACAGGGGGCACTTACCCTGCGGCCAGCCTCGTTGTTATGTAGGTTCATGAGGATGCGTGCGCTCTCATAAGAGCCCTTGGCGTGGATGCGCTCCCGCTCCCGCGCGTCCACGAACTCCTTGGCGAAGCGGTAGCCGTAGTCGATGTTGTCACCGCAGCCGCCCCACAGCCAGTCCCTGGGCAGGTCCTTGGGACGCGCGGCTCGGCTGCAGCCGCATGTGGACAGCTCGCCCTCACGGCAAGCGCGGCTCATGGCGTTGACCACCCCCGCGGCGCTCACTGCATATGTGAAGGCTGTCTCTCGGCTGCCTGCAGGCAAGGACACGGGTCACCGCGCCGCTGTGGCAGAAGAGCCCCTGCAAGGCATGCAGCACACAGCAGCTCCTGGCCCAGTGAGGGCTGCTGGTGGAGATGGGAGGGGTCAGAAGAAAGCCTGCTCACAGGCGTGCTGCCCCTAGATGGCAACCACTGAGGGCCCCATCCAGGCCCTGCACCCTTCTCCAGGGGAAGCCAAGGAGATTGCCCTCAAACACACAGAAGCAACAACACAGTAATAGAACATCCCTGATATCTTTGCTCTGGCGTTTTAAGGCCAAAGACAGGATTCTAGACAGTGCTGGACTGATTTTTCTCTACAACTCTTTAGAAAATATTGGAAACTTATTTCCAAAATGCACAAGAAAGAAGCCATTGAGGGGAAACTCAGAATTTGGGTAGACCTCCTTACATTCATTTTAATGTTTGCACTATTTTCATTTTGAGTTACACAGAGCTGGAGCATGTAATTTGCCAGGCTTAGAGCCTCGGAAAGTTTGAGGCTCCAGTGGAACCCAGACAGGTAGCAGCCACACTTATGGCCACACTAGTTCTAGCTCGCTTCCGCCTCCTCCTTCTGCATGGTAACTTCTCCTTCATGTGGTATGAAGTGTGCCAAGGCTCAAGACTTTCCCAGTGGACATTTTCTTTCTTTCTTTTTTCTTTTTTTACAGAGACAGAGAGAGGGATAGCTAGGGACAGACAGACAGGAACGGAGAAATGAGAAGCATCAATCATCAGTTTTTTGTTGCCGTTGCAACACCTTAGTTGTTCATTGATTGCTTTCTCACATGTGCCTTGACCGCGGGCCTTCAGCAGACTGAGCAACCCCTTGCTGGAGCCAGCGACCTTAGGTCCAAGCTGATGAGCTTTTGCTCAAGCCAGATGGGCCTGCACTCAAGCTGGTGAGCTCAGGGTCTCGAACCTGGGTCTTCCGCATCCCAGTCCGACGCTCTATCCACTGTGCCACCACCTGGTCAAGCCCCAGTGGGCATTTTCTAAATCAATCCCTAGAGAGTTATAAGCCGCCTCTTCTTGAATCCCAGGCTGACTGGACTGATACTTCTCATCCCAGATGACAGCCTACTTTTAAAACAGCCTGCTGCTGGTCTTCAGTGCCACTTCTGTAACTCCCTGATAGCCTGTGCCCCAAAGTGTTAGAATGACATCAAGAAAGCAAAAGCACAAAAGGGAAAAGGAAAAATAAAGAATATAGAAATGAGGGGACAGTATTTCCTTCCCTAATAGTTATATTGGTAAGGAAAAAAATGAAGGTGATCATAGACAAACTTAATCTCCACTTGTACGTGAAGACATTTCTAAGCATAATAGAAGCCACTTAGTAAAAATGCTGTACTATGCAAGAGAAAGGGTTAACATCAGGCCCACTAAAGCTGGGCCTGGGGGTGAGGGGAGATGAGGGGGCCTCTCTTTCCTCCACTATAAAATTAGGGTATTGAACTAAGAGAAAAATGCCCCTCTGGTGTGAAAATCCTTGTACCAGAATAAGTTTCTCCTGCACTTAAAGAGCTTGCTAACAATCTTCTAGGGGGAGAAGGGAGGGGTGGTGACATAAAAACAGTTGACAACAGAACGCAGCCCCAACCAGAAGGGTCATTCTGCAGGAGGGTGACCGTGCCGACTGAAGGACACATCCTTTTCTTGAACTCCTGGTCCAACTTCAACCCGCAGCCATCTGGGATCCCCTTTCTAGGAATGGCGATGGCTCCCATTTCCGACAGATCTTCCCTCCCACATTTTAAAAAATGAATAACTTAAGGTGTTTGCTGGCGGTTGGCAGGAGGATCCAGAAAATTCCTGTGTGGTATGACATCTATCTTGCTGGAATTAGCGAAGCAGAGCGCATGGAAAAGGTGGAGAGAAATGAGGAGGGCAGACTGATTCTAGGGAGTTATTTAAGGATTAATACATAATACAAAAAATGCTGTAGCCCTCGATGGGAGGCTTGTAGAATAAAGAGGTAGCTAGACGAAGAGGAGATAAACAATCCTGCAGAGATACAGGAAAATAAGACACTGCCCCATGAGTATACAAAGCATAAAAGGTCTTTTATACAAAACACAATAATGCTGCTTGTTTCAAAAGTCTATCTTGAGCATTTCCTTTTTTGCCCCAGAATACAAACCTGGTAGAAGTCTCTAAGCCAACTGGTCACTGCAGGGGAAAAGTCCCTTTGAAAAGCGCTCTCTGGCTAATAGCCTGTGGATACAGTCACCCTGGATGACTGCAGCTTCACTTAGGTTTCCCTCCTTGTGAATCTACACCCTCTTCCATCCTCACGCTCCTGAAACATGGCGCCTTTCTGACATATCTTTTCACAGCATGGAAACAAAGAAGAGACGGAGACAAAAGCTGGAAGAAAGGGTAGCATGATGAAAAATGAGAAAGTTTCCAAAATGAAGAGTGGGCCCTTCATGAGGCAATTGTGTACAGTGCCTCCAAGGTGATTAGCACCATAGAAAAATTAGCTGAGGGGGGTAGGAAGTGGCAACCCTGAGTTTCTCAGACACTGGCCCGATCCCAGGGTCAGAATCTCAGGGACAAGAACTGCTCCTCATGTCCCTTGTGTACTAAGTGCTCTGAAGTAAACACACACACACACACACACACACACACACCTTTCAGCCATAAAGGAGTTCTGAACTCTCCCTTAGCACAGCCTCTTCCAATGTGCCCTTAAACAGAAAAGTGAAAGCTTAGTAACTTTTCCACTACTGGGGGTGGGTCCATGTTCCTCTTCTAGAAAAAGCGATTCTTGTTTTTCTTTACTCCAATTCAATTTTAAATTAAAAAGGCCCTGTTGGTGTTCCAACATAAGGCACCTAGCAGCAGCTTTCAGCCGGCCGGGACCCCAGGCATTTGGGGAACTTTAGGCAAGGGAGCTGCAACATCCCCCGGACAGCAGCAGCTGACTTGGTGATCCTACCTCAGAGGGCTCCCTCCAAGGCTGTCCCACCTACTTCCCATCAACCCAGATGCTCCTGCTACACAGCTGAGCACCAGAGAGTGTACTTGCAAGGAACAATTAAACCTAGGCCTTTGTACCAAGGGTTCTGCTTTTTCCCTAAGGAAGCAGCCTCTTTGAATCTTGGACCACATTTTAAATAAATCTCCAGCAGAACTCAAATCCACTTAGCAAATGATAGCTTATTCTGAACATTCTGGCCCAAAACAGGCTATGTATAAAGACAAGAAGAGGATCTTAAATCAAAGCTGTGTTCCAGGGACTACATAGAAAAACAGTTTCAATTGGCTTTTTTCCTTTCTGGTTACCATCAGAGAGAGGTGTATGATTTTTGCTAACTCATATACTTGTAGAAAAGTGGTCCCATAGTTTGAGAGGAAGGCAGTTTAGGGGGAACACAGTAGCAAATGTGATGGGGGAAAAGCTGATAACTTTTTAAAAAGTTTTAATTCACTCACAATATCAAAATGCAGGGAAATTAAATCTCCACACACACACACACACACACACACACACACACACCCTCAGTGAACTATATAAGGCAGCCTATACTCAGGGCAAACTCCTGGGTTCCTGCAGCTGAACTACTCACTTCTGATCCCACCATATACATTAGCACATTTTACTCACTAACAAGAAGGACAAAGCCCTACGAAACTTAGCAGGCTGAGGCTGCAGAGCATTTTCCCATTCAGTTAGAGGAACTGCTTCCAGTTCAGTATTATTTTAGTTTATGAAGCCACTTGATTCAAACATCCACTGACAACTCCTTTTTGTTCTCAATGAATGCACTTTTCACGGTTTTTTATAAAAGCATTTTATCCATCCCTGATGGATATTAAGCTAACTTTTTATCTTCAGTCAGTATAAACAGTTAATTGCTTTGATAAACTGCATTTTATTTTAGGAGTCACTGTAATCATATTAATCATAAGGGCCTGTTTGCATAAAAGTAAAGAGACCTAAAATATTCACACTAGACAACACACACAGGACCTCATCTGTCAGAGAGGACCCTATGTTATTAAACCAGACCAGAGGCATTTGATTCTTCAAAATCTTTGCTTTTAGTCCAGTTTTAATGTCATCTCCTCCCTGAATGGAATAATAAGTACAACAACACATTTAAAATAAAGAATTGAACTGTGAGTGATACATTTAAAGTTTTCAGGTTGAGGCCTGAAGTATGTGCTTTTATACCAATTGCCAAAATCACAAATGCAAATTGGACCACTTCTAATTAAAATTCTTTCTGAAACTAAAAAGAAAGCTTTTGAGATACACACATACACACACACACACACACACACACACACACGTATGTATCTCCACAGCCTTGGGACTATCTACATTGGGACAATCAGAACCGGATTCACTTTCAACATGCCCAGCATTCTGAAAGATGACAATTTTTAGATCACTGCTTGGGCCATTTGAATTGCAGCTTAAGACACTGCTTTCAGTTAAGAGTTTTGAAGCTTGAGAGTATATAAATAACTCAGCTTTCCTCATCTACTTTTGAGAAACCAAAATATTGTAACCAAAATGTTTCTTAAAAAAATTAAGTGCTCATCTAAAAACAAAGGTGTCTTAGATGCTCCCTTCCTGACTGGGTTAAAGAAGTCCGAAAGGTAAAATGAGTGTGAGAACAGAAATTAACACAGGTAGAAATAATAACACAAATCCCCAAGGCACCACCTCTCTGCTGCAAGATTCCCTGCTGATGAAGCTGGTCAATAAACACTAAGAACTTTCTCTAGGAGAAAAGTTTCTATATATTTAAAAATATGTTAAATGATTTCCTACCTATCTGCATAACCCTGCCAAACACGGAGGTGTTATCCACAGTGCTGCAGTTCCATCGACGATGTCGGAATTGATACTGGCATTCTTTGATGCCTGTCTTCGCGCCTTCTCCGATGTACTGCATATGGTCCTGGTACAAGTGGCATAGTTTCTTCTGTCCTTGAGAAAGTCCTGCCAGTTGGCTGCAGAGAGGCTGTGCTCCTATAATATATACTTCTGACATCTGAACAGGGTTATTCATACCTAGCGACCTAAAAAGGAGTGGGGGGGGAGATGTGCATTCAAGATTTACGTGAACTCTCTCGAGGTGGGCCCCCAGAAAGCATGTCAGCAAGACAGAGTTCCAAGCACACAGATGCTTTTCTCTCCTGCTTGTCCTCATGACAAAGTATGAGAAGGGCTTCATAAAACTCCTCTGTTTCAGCTCCACTCAGAAAACGGAGGTATTGTGTAGTCCCATTCCTGCCATCTGGCTCCTCGGTTAGAGTTTTTACTCCCCTCCTCGCTCCCCCCCCCCCATTGCCATATACCTGAACCAGTATTTCTGAAATACACTCAGAAGAAGGAGAAACAGAGGTTTTGGAACAAGTCTTTGACCTTAGAAAAAGTGACTCAGTTTGCCCCACAAATTGGACCGATCTGCCTTGAAAACATAAGAATGCTGAAAGTAGACACAATTAGACACGGGTGGGAGATTGCAGTTTCTTTTGACTGATAGAAGAACATGGGGCATATATACAGACTAAAGAAAATTCACTATGCTCTGGACATTTTAAACGGGCTCCTTATATATGATTGTGAAGGACCCACGACATCCAGTGAGCAGAAGTCATGTTTGACATGCAGAAAAACACCGCTTATTTACAGGGAAAAATATCCAGAACGCCGTCAAAAATAATCCTCTGGATTTACTGCAGCCTATCTGCAAGGACCCTACCAGTAAAAAAGCCCCGTCCAGGGACATATAACAACTTCAAGTTCACCTTTCCTTGATCAAATTCTGAGCCCAAATAGTTCTCCACTTGGAGTTTAGCTGTCTTACTAAAACTTTCCCTACATTAAACTGAAGGTTAATAACATCAACTGACAAAAAAATGTAAGTTATAACTCACTTTTTACTAGAGGTGGCAAAAAGTATGTTTTACAGATAGGCTTTCTATTATAAAATAAGTGAATTTTGGTTGCCTTTTATTATATGATGCACTACAAGCATACATATGAACAAGGGCCTCATAGAAAAACGTCTAGATTTATAGGTTCTGATTTCCTATGAAACTAAAAATAAGTTTTACAATATTAGCAAATTAAAAGAAAATTCTTATTTTAGAAAACATGTAATAAAACATACATGCATTATATGTGTATTAGATAAATGCACCCAAACTCACGATTCAGCTTTAAATACTGCAGCATCATACAAATGAATCTTTTTTAAAAATAAAATATGCACATAGGATGAACTTACCACCAAGAATTGGCTTCTATTACAACCTGGGCGAAGGAGAAAAATATGGCCAAAGCCATTAGGAAGAACTTGGAAGACATTGCACTTCCAGCCGTCCCCAAAGCAACTCCCGGGCTTAATATTCCAATCGACTTCTGGAGAGGGAAGAAAGGAGCAGATGTTTATTGCCTCTCAGATAATTTTCAAGCATACAAGTTTAAACAACGGAAGCATCCGGGTCTCTTAAGTTTACTGTTGATTGACTGCGATTCTTCTCCGTGAGTTTTTTGATGAGAAGATATAGGCAGTTTCTTTTTCCAAATCAGTACACCCACGCAACCTCACCAGGAAATCTGCTTTCGCTGGGATCCTGCACGCGGGACAAGCCAGCGATTACAAACGTGTCTCAAAGCTGTTGAGTCAAAACCCCGGTGCCAGGCGCTGCCTCTTTCCTGCTTGCTCGAGTCCCGCACCCCCTTGCTCCCCTCTAGTTCGCGCCGTGCTCCGGTCCCTCCTCGGGAATTCACTTGGGAACCCGCTGCCACCCCTCGTCCTCTCCCCGACCTGGGCCGAGCAACAAGTGGAGCCGGAATTAATTCCAAGGACGAGAGGAGCGCGAAGGCGAGTGGAGCTCGCCGGTGGCGGCTGCGGAGGAGGCGGAGTGGCCGGCGCGGGGGTGGGGGGTGGGGGCAGGACGCGGGAGGGAAGGGCAGGGGGTGGGGGGCGAGGCCCGGGGGAGCAGCGCGGGAGAAAGTGCCCAGCTGGGAAATGCAGCTCTGAATTAAAATCGTATGTTTCATAATCAGTTTACGGGCCGCTTTGGGCAAAGCCACTTCCAGAGGGGGGAGGGCAGCCTGGGCTCCTTAGGACGCACTTCGGCTAGATCGGAGCGGGGAAATGGAGATGGGGGACATAGGGGTCAATGGAGAGAGAGATCTGCTCTCCCAACCAACGAATCCAGAAAACAGGGCGCTTCCTCGGACTCAGTGTACTCCACAGAAGGGATGGCACCACAGAGGAAAGAAGGGGTTCTGGGTCTCGCTGTGGTCAGAGAGGTTCCCTTCCCTGCTCTCCCCACAATCCTCTTCCAGATTCTTTCTCACTCTCCCTCCCGTCCCTGCCGTCCCCACTCCTGGCCGCTGCCAAGGAGAAAGGGGAAAGAAAGCCAAGGGGGACTCCAGTTTCCTTTAGTCCTGGTGTGGAGTTATTGGCCACTTCGCCATCGCGGCACTGTGAGCCTGGCCTTGGAACACCGCCACCCCACCCTCCAGCCCAACTAAGACTCGGTTCGGTCAGCCCCAAGCGGTGAGGGTGCACGGTAAGGCCAGAAAGCTGGTTCGAGTAAGCCCCCCACTCCGGCCCCCGCTGGAGCTATAGATGCGCTGGCTCTCGCGCCGTGGCTGAGCCCCTGGATTCTAGGGCGCAGAGGGCCGGGCGGTGAAGGTTCCAATCATCAAGAATTTCGGGGCAAGGGCTGCCTTGGAAACTTCCGCTGCCGTTCCTTCCCACTGGTGACTTCTCCACCTGTAGGCGGCGGCGGAGCAAGGAGCAAGGAGCAAGGCGGGGGCGGGGGCGACTGCGGGTGGGAGGAGCGGGTTTCCAAAATCCCCCTTTACATCTCTGATAAGTGTAACCTGGCCGCGCTGCGCCTCCCGCAGATCCCAAGGGACCCCTTCCTAGGAAAAGGATAGGCGAGCCTCTTCTAAGCTGCGGAAGGGCCTGGCCTGGAACCTGTGCGGTAAAAGGGACTGAAGGGACCTAGGCAGCCTTGAGAACATGAAGGAGCCCAGGACCTTGCCACGGCTTTTCCCCGCCAGCCTCCACTTGGGCCTGGACACCTCGGTGCTTTCTCCAAAAGGAAATGCTTATGTGGTCCTCAGTGCCCGCTAACCAGGGTTCCGCGCCCTGTGGCCCACTCGTCCTCAAAACGCCGCTAAGCCGGGGGCGCATCCCGGGCAATAGAAACCTGGGGTTTCCCCAGCTGTGGGAGAGAGGTTCCGTCTTCCTCCCCACCCCCGTCCGAAGTGTCAAGTTTCCTCCAGGGGAGGGGGTGGGCTTCGAGGTCTGCCTCGCGCGCGGCCCCAGCAACAAAGTCGACTCTTCCTATAAGGCAGCCGCGGCCGCGCGCATTCAATCAGGCACGATCACACTAATGCACTTTTCACACACACGCGTGCACAGAAACACACGCTCTGATGTGCTTCCGAGAATGCCCCGCAGAGCGCTGCCGGCCGCGCGCACTTTGCAAGCTTCTCGACGGGCGGGGCGCACGGGGCGGGGCGTGGGCAGCTGAGAAATTGATAACAGATTCGGTGGATTACAGCGGATCTCTTTGTTAGAGACGAAGCCACACAAACCGAACCCACTCTTGGCCGATGATCCTGAGGAAAGTTCACCAGTTCCCAGAGCAGTAGGAGTGGGCCACTGGGTCTCTGCGACACTGGTCTCCCCAGTTCCAGGCAAGAAGTTAGTCGAATCTATCCCCAACGGGATCTGCAGGAGAGCCCAGCAAGCCGCGTTTCCACTTAACCTTGCGCGCTTGCCCGGAAGCACCTTGGCCCTCTTCCCGCTCCAAACTCCGCGCAACCCAGAAAAGGCCCCACACGTTTGAAATAGTGAAGGAACCCACAGCAAATTCATTAATAAATACATCGCCCCTGTTAGGTGAACATCCCTGCCTTGTTTTCCAAGAGATCTGATCCCAAAAGACAGTACAAAATGAGACCTCGCCGGAGACTGTTATACCGGAGGAAAATCAAAACTTCTAGGCAGAAGCTGAGTTTATCAAAGAACGGACTAAATGTTTCCAAACGCTTTCAGGGCCGAGGAAAGCCGACTTTGTGAGGGTCCTCGGAACATGTTCCTTGTGTGGTATGGGTAAAAGGATGCATCTGAGAGGTTCAAGCTCAGGGGAAGGTTGAGGGGACGGATAGAACATTCATCCGCGCACCCTTGTTTCCAGTCCAGAGCAGCATTGTAGTGGCTGCTTATTCTGTCTTCCAAAGCTTTCGCATTGGATAAAGGTATTCTTAACCCCCCCCCCTTTATCAACTGGGGTGCAGGCAGGAAGTGATGAGCAGTGAAAGTGACTATCGGGCTGGTTAGAAGATGTTTGATTGAGACGGAAAGCATCGGAACGCGAGCGCAAACTCGCTCAAGTCCTCCGCCCGCCACCCCTAAGAAGAAATTCCACAGAGGTAGGGCGAAGACCCTTGGCCAGGCCTCTGGCGCTTCCTCACTCTGTTTGGGCATCCTCTTCCACCAGGCTCTTTGGGTTTAGATCCCCCCAAGTCTCTGGGAGTGGAAATGATGAGGGAGACCACCTTGGAGGAAGTGAGTTGGACCTAGACTCGCTGTGTCGAAAAGGATGGGAAACTCCAAAAATAAAACTTGTTTTCCCCACTCTGATCTCTCCCCAAAGCAAGGAGAGAGATGGAGAAAATTGCGGGAGAAAAACTCTGTTGTAGTCACATCATTTGGCCGCCCTGCCTCGGGGAACGCCAAGAGAAGTGGGAGGGGATGATGAAGGATGAGCCCGCCAAAGCTGATAGGAGGTCCGCTTTGGGGGAGCAGACAAGGAGCCAGCACTCCCCCACGCCTCTAGCCTAGGTACGGGGGGGGGGGCATGGCCGCCCCACGCTGAGGGGATGTATCCACAGCGCCGTGGAGGGGTGGAGTGGGGGGGAAAGAAAGTGGAGAGAGCTCCCAGAGCCCAAATCAGTGCAAGAAACGTGAGCAGCCTAATAGCCCCGACTCAGAACCAACAGCAGGTCGGGTAACATAAGTTTCCAATGGAGGAATAGTAGCCAAGTCTAGTTCTGTTCCCTGCCTTCCCTTGTCCGTCCCTGAGGAAAGGCTCTCCGGGCCGCACGGGAAGCCTTTCTCCTCTCTCTCTCTTCCCCCCACCCTCTCTCTCTCTCTCTCTCTCTCACACACACACACACACACACACACACACACACACACGCACACACCACTTATACCTTCTCACACGGAATGTCTAACTCTCTCAGCGCAGGCTCTCAACTTTGTCCAGAGGAAGAGCAGTGTCCGGTGGAGGGAGAAAGAAAATTAAACATCAGTTCAAATTCCCTCCCCCTTCTGAGGCATTTTAATATCCACCTTTTAATAGATGAGGAAACTGAAGGCGAGAGAGAGGAACACTTGTCCTCCTCCTCAATTACAGAGAAAATTGGTGAGAGCGTCAAGACCTGGCCAGAGGCCTCCTATAGGGCGTCGCTCTTGTTCCTACGCCTTGAAGAGGTACCAACTCCTTCCTCCACCCGCCCGAACTCCATTGGCTGCTTCAGACCCTTGATCTCTCCCGTATTGCAGTGGAACTGGTCCTCTGAGAGCCTCCGAGCGGCCGTCTCTGAAGAGTGAGATATGGTGGTCCGAAGGAACGTTTGCAGCCAGAGGTGGGAGCTAAAGGCGAACAGCTAGCTAGCTACCTCTCTCCCCAAAGAACCGACTCCGAGGCGTCTTACTTCAAAGCAGCCAACAGGGGGCAGCCGGCACCGCACAGCGGGGAAGAAAAAGCTGCAGGAAAAGCTGAGCTCCGCGCGCACCAGGCTAACCCCTTAGGCACCGGAGCGCTCCAATGAGGGAGGGGAAACGGCAAAAGAAAATCTAGGGTCGGCTTCCGGAGGGGTGGGGGGGATCCTCCTTTGTGGGGCCGTGCGGGACTAAGGCTAGTATACCCAAGACCCAAGAATAACTGACCTTTTACTTCTCCCACACACACGCAGGGCATAAATCCACACACTCGGACACATACAATTTCCACTGCCTCTCCATTGCTGTGTGTTCTTAGTATTACCCTCTCGGAACTTCCCTGGCAGAGACTGTCTAGAAACTAAATCTCAGCAACTGGCTGGAGCAGCAGTGAACTTTAGCGGTAGGGCAGGGGTTGAGGAGGTGTGATCCCACCTCCTCAATAAGCGACCTCAAACAGCAAGTTGTCCATTTAAAGAAAGACGACAGGAGAAGGGGCCCAATACCAGACTGATTTTAGAAAGTAAAACAAGGCCTCAGGGTCTCTGGGTTTTCTCGATTTTTAAATCTTTTCGGAGGTAAGGGGAAATTTGTCTGCTTTTAGGAAACATCTTAATTCCAATTTCAACTTTATTTTCTAGAAAACTGAAAATGGAAAGATCAACAAAAATGGAAGGCTAGAAACTTGGAGGAAGGCAGAGAGAGAAGTGTTTGGAAAATAGCAAGTTATATTGCAGGAAGAAATGTTAACTTTTCGTAAAAGTGAACTCTCGGTGACCCTCGGAGTGTGTGACTCGGCTTTAACATACAACTGACAATTAAAACAAACAAGAGTTCACAAACTGCCCCCCGCCCGCTCTCCCAACGCGGAGGCCCAAATGTTTCCAAAAGACAAGGCAGATTCCGCTCAGGGGGCCGGGGCGAGATATCCCAGCGGACAGGATTAGAGCCACCACCGCCAACACTCCCCGCCCCCATCGCCGCTGCTAAGTGCCGCAGTTCACCCTTTGGCGGCTAATAATGCTAATAACGCGACCCCACTCTCGGCGTCGGGGTGCGCGCTGGCCCCCCGCCAGGCACTCTTAAAGGTACAGGGCCAGCAGCACCAGGGTTCCCCGACAACGACGAGCCTGCAACCTGGTCTTTCTGGCTGCAGAGGGCGAGGGTTGCGCTTCTCTGGGGCAGTCGGCCCCTAGTCCAGAAGCTGGTCTTCCAACCAACGAGTCGCCTTCCCCATCCAAGCCCTGGCCACACACCTTCTTGGTGCCCGAGCAGTAGGCACTTGGTAAATATTTGTTGAATTGAATCATTATCCTCTACTGGAATATACATTATAAGTACATTCGAGTTTCTCAGGGCCAAAAGGAAGTCGTCCTTGAACAGCACTGTTTTTCTGCTCTTCCCCACGTTTTCTCCAAAGTCGAAATGTTTGCAGAACGTTTGGTGGGACAAGAAGAGGTCTTCAAGATGTAGTGGCAATGCGCAGGGAGTGGTGGGGGTCGAAGGGGTAGGAGGTTACTGCTAGCCCTGTGGGAGTTCCAACCTCTCGAGGCGGTAGGAGAAATGGAGGGATATGAAGAGGTGTGTGTGTGCGTGGGTGGGGGTGGAGGGTCAATTAACTTCCATAAGGAAAAAAAAGTAAAGGAAAAAATAAATAGCAAGAGTCGGCGGCGCACAGAACACCTACCTTCATGACGAGGGGGAGGGGGCCCGTAGAGGAAGTAGCCACCAGAGCAAGGGCAGCGGATTAATCCAAACCGAGCGGCCGCGTTAAGCTTGGGGGGACAATCCGGCACAGAGTTGCAGACTCCTACTGGGCGCGTCCCGCAGGCGCAAGGAATCGGAGCCGGGGCGGTGTCGGGAGCCCAAGTCTGGTGGCCCAAGACGGAGCAGTGCTGGGATGCGCCCGGGAACCGAAGGGGCGCGGAAGCCCGCCGGCCCGCAGCAGAGACTGGGCCTGTCCGACGCGCAACAAGGGAGCCGCGGATCCGGCGAGGGCGCGCAGGCGACTGTTCCGCGGCGAGGCGCTCCCTCTCCAACGTCCATCAGCGACGGCGGTAATTAGGGCTTTCCAACCCCAAATGTGGGCGTGATTGTGCAAAAGACTTTACAACAAATAATAAAAAAAATCTTCACAAGAGAGTGAAAAAAAATGCCCCACTACTCAACTCTGGCCTGGGGCGGGAGGGGGGGGGGCGATCCGTGCGCCCAGGTGCCCCCAGTTCATTCACACCACAGATTCTTCAAACTCCAGGCGACTCACGCCCTCCTGATCTCCAGCTCCTCCTCTCCAAGTCTGTGGCCGAAACGTCTGCTTCCAGGCGCTGATCCTGCGGCCGCGGGTGTGTGGACGTCTGTGTACACACACACACACACACACAACCGTACGCGCGCGCGCGCGCACGCACACACACACACACACACACACTGCAGCTTTGGGGCCACAGAACAATCAGGCGTGCATGGCTTTTTCTCCGGGAGATGACGCTGAAAACGCACAAGTCGCCATCCGAGCTGTAAGAGTCAGCGCCAACTTTTGTCCTTTCATTTTAGGGTTTGCCAAAAGGGGGACGCAAACTGGGTAGTCGTCCCCGGACGTTCTGCCGCGCGGTGGTTTCAGGGGGCTATTGCCCCAGGGGAGACACGAGCTCCCCCTCCCCACCCCCTTCTTTCTCTCTTCGGATTAATCCCCCGCTTTTCCCCGCCTTTCCAGGGCGAAGGGCGACGCGAAGAGAGGGCACGGAGGGCGTGGGGCTGGGGAGGGCGAGGGGCCCCGCGGCGGCTGCTCAGCTCCGGAGGTCCATGGCCCGCGCGGCTGCCCACCTCCTCGTTTGGCGCCCGGGCCCGAGGGGCGGGAGAGCTAGCAGGCGGGCGGTCGAGGGCAAGGCGGCGACGGCGGGAGGAGCTCGCTCGGCAGCGGCCGCACAGAGCCGGACTCTGGACGGCGGAAGCGGCGTCGTGAAGTTTGCAGCAGCCTTTCACGCGATCCTGTGCCCCGCAGACTGACCGACTGCAGCGAACGCGTCCCCCCACCCACCCCCAGCTCTTCTGGCCAACTGCCGCACTCTCTCCCTCCCTCTCTCTGGACTCCTCTTTCCCCTGGTGTTCTCAGAGAAGAAAAAAAAATTTTTTTTTAAGTTGCAGAACCAAAGGCTGCTAGAGAGAGAGAGCGAGAGGGAAGGTTGGAAAAAAGGGGGGGGGGGAAAAACAAACAAAAAAAACCCCACAAGAAAACCCCTTCAACTCTGCCTATGCGCATGCGTGCTGAGGTCGGCCTATGACAAACTCCGCAGGATTTTAAAGCCGTACCACGGGCTGGGGTGCAGCGGGGCGGGATACATTCCCTGCTGGAGCCCCCTTCTCTTGGCCCCCATCCCCCAGGCATCTGCTGAAAGAGAGAGGTCCACTCCGCAGCTGCTGCCTGACTGCTGTCCGACACTCTGCGCTCCTTCAAAAGCCACCGACCCACGGGAGGCTGAACCCCAACTTCCAGGGCTGGACTCTCTGGCTTGCCTGTCCCAGGCCTATTCCACTGGGGCTGCACGGGGGCAGCTGCCCTGGCACGGAACCTCTTGGATGACCTCCTCAGCATTCTTACCCTCGGGAGGCGGTCCCCTAAACCCTGGGGCTGGAGAACAGGGTAGGCGGGCATATTTTGAAATACCCCAAATGTAGTAGATTTGGTGCACTATTGAGCATCTGACTGGGACCCCCGCGCAGTCTGATGTGATCTGATGGGACACATGGTCTTACCGGGTGGACCTTAGTGAGTGCCCTCAGGTGAGAAAGAAGCCTGCGAAGTCCAGCAAAACCGAGCTCAAGACACTGGAACTTCTAGACACTTCCAGACACCTGTGATTATTGGGACGGGGTGGGGGGGTGGGGGGTGGAGGGAGCAGGGAGTGGGGGGTGGGGGGCAGGGTTGGTGGATGTGTGCCCCCACCTTCAGGCCCCGAAAACAATGCCTCACATGGGAGCGCAGTTCTTGTTCTCAATCCTCCCAATTCTCCAGACATTACAGATGGAAGATAGACAGACACACACACACACACACACTTTAATTACCTCCATCCCTGTGGTATGCACTTGACCTTAGTGGCAAAATCCATAGCCTGGGTACTTCAAGGTGATGGCTGTTAAACGTTTTTCTACTTTTGTACCCCAATCCTATCCCTGGCTGACTATCCCAGGGTGTGCAGGGAAAGGTTCTGGCGACTCCGTCATACCCTCTGCAGTCTCTTCCTGGTCTTTATCTGTCTCAGTTGACTGGACCCCTCCTTAGCCCTGGCCTTCTTTGCGCGCACACCAAAATGTCAAGTGTGTCCTTTTCGAACTGCACCATATGCCCTTGCTCTGGCAAAGCTCACTTACTTTCTCCAGGGGCAGATACAGCCTTAAAGAGGAGGAACCCAAGGTGATCAAATATCCCCTTGGGGCATCTATACACCTCCTGAGTCCATTTCCCCTCACCCATTTTATGCCTTCACCACTTAATGACCCAGGGGGCATTTTCCACTTTTCTGTCTAGCCTGAGACCTGCCCATGGGAAGGCAAGGGTCTAAACAACAGGAATCTGCCTGGCAGATCCATCCTCCTCCAGTCCCCTCTCCCTGTTATGTTTTGCCCAGCCACCACAGCCTGGGATTCTCCTGTCTGGGGAAGCACACATGCCTCTGGGCAGCCACCCCAGTAATACCCCTGGAGTCCATTCCTCAGACCCATTTCGGGGGTTGGGGTAGGAGGAGGCACTGAGAGTTAGTTGGCAGGATATGAGTTGGTTCAGAATGCAGCTCCTAGAGGGTGCTGAAGCCACTGGGCACGGAGTGCTTAGAATCAGATTGCTTAGATGACCCTTTCCCTAAGAAGGAAAGGGCTGCTGATTTAAGCATTTGCTCCATTCATACAGTAGTCCCGACACACTGGCTACCCAATGACAAGACCTTTTCTTTAATTGCTATATTCTGAATTATCTGGATAATTTTCTGTTCCTTTCCAATTGCCTCTGCTTGTTTGTTTAGACACAGCCCCAACAATTTTATTTCCAGCTTTAATCTTTCCTCTAGTGAAAGGTGATATTTGGTAGTGGGTAAGAGTGTAAACTCTGACATCTGGAGTTCCAATCAATCCCCTCTCTGTGACTTTCTTGCTTGGACAAGTCATTGAGCTTCTAAGTGCCTCAAAATCCTCTTAAATGCACATGTAACAACAATGACAAAACAACAAAAACAGAGAAATATAATGACCTATCACACAACAAATAGAACCAGACATGTAATGATCTACCGTGTAAGAGTTCAGTGAAAATGCAAAGGATAACAAAAATCAGGGATATGGGGAGAATGACAGCAATAATCATGGAGCACTTGGGGGGGGGGTCAGGAACTCAGTGAGTACTCCATACCTGCTCTTCTACAGAAAAAAGTGGCTCTGAAAATGGAGGGTTTTAAACTCCTTTGCTGGCAAAGGTAGACCTCACATGACAAGGCCATTTATAGTCTTGATTTATCCCAGTTGTAGTGAATGTTTATACTGTTCACAGAAGAAACATGAACAGTGTTGGATAACTGTGTACTTCCCTGGACCTCACTGGGGCTGCCTGCAAACTAAATAATCATATGCCTTATTTTATCTTTCAAAAAAATTCCAAAATTTCCGACAAACCTATCTGACCCCAAGGACTTCAGACGAAGGACTGTGAATTTTATCTAGTGATATGAATAATGCGTATGCTGAGATTATATCCCATGAGGATGCAATAAGCTCGGTGACAGTGTTTTCATGGCTCTAACCCCAATTCTCAGAACTGTGTCTGGAACTTAGTAGGTGTTCAATAATACATACTGAATGACCAAATGGTTGCATGCATGAATGAAAGGACTATTTCCAGAGGAAAATGTCAAGGGGAACCAATTGGAAACTCACTTTGAGCCTTCAGTCTGGCGGTGCTGCCTTGGAAAACCAGGCTCAGTTGTAAGAGCCAATCTCACTATGAGTATTTGTTGATTTGTCTGGGCAATGAACAGTGCAAAGGAGGGAAATCTACACTTCTCTGTTTTCATCTTCAAAGGTCCTCTTCTACAAACGTCCAGGTGTAGAACTCTGCCTTTCCCCCCTGCAAACAGTGTGTGTGTCTGGGTGTATGCAATCCGATTGAGTCATCTACAGACACTGGCACGGCATCACCATGCTCCACTCATTAAGAATGCTTTTGAGTCTGTGGAACAAATAAATCAATAGTTTTGGCTGCTCTCCTGACAGGGTCATTCCACAAAACAGAGTGCAAGATAAGGAATTTATGAATGCTCTCATCCCTGTGCCGCCATTCCCAGTGGGAGAAAGCAGGACCTGGGTTGATATTCTGGGAAAATTTACCTCCCCCCCCCATTTGTATGCCAGGCAAATAATATTTTATGGCCCTGGGTTTATGGTGGTGTTTTAATGATCCGCTGTAGAAAGCGGTTTTCTCTCCAGTCACTAGAATTTGTCAAGAAGGGTTGTAGGCCATAAAAGAGGGGTGGGCCTCAGGGACAAACAGGCTCCATCCTCTGAAATAAACTAATAAAAAGTCCCAAAATGTTTACTCCTTCACCTCAGAGTCAAGACCAGCCGGACTGCTTGCAAAGGGCCAGAGATGGAGCACTAACCGAGACAAAGAGGGCAATAGGGGTCGGGGCTTCCTCGCCACCACATGGCCACAGTCCAGGTATTATTGTCACATTGAATTGTCATGGGTCACTGGCCTGGGGAGGGACAGAGGCTCCCTGGCGGTTTGAAGACATTTTTTGGATACTGAGCTGACTGAAGGAAACTCCTTGAAAGTCCCCAGCTCTCCTCATACTAGCCATAATTACAGTGACCTCCTAACTCAGAGCTTCTTTATTTTGCATAATGGAGTGCTTTGGGGCGGTGCCTGAATGGGTGCTTTGATTTTTTGAGTTTTAAACACTATCAGGGTCAAACAAACCTAAGTCTGAATCCCAGCTCTGTCTCTTTCTGAGTAACCCTGAAGGGGTCACTTTCCCTTCTGAGCCTTGACTTCCTCACCTGTGAATTAGAATATTTAAGGATGATCTAACACCTGAGGTCATATATGGAAGGCCGTGATCCAGCCTCTGCCCTTGGCAGTAGCTGATGCGATTATTTCAACACTAGGAATGTCTGTCCCTGGGACCTGGGTAAAATCCTGAGACAAATGAGTTGACTGAGGAGGGAGGAGGCAGGGGTCCTGGAAAATGGAGAAAAATGTGGAAGGCGATTATGAGATTATCTGCCATGTCTGCATGACAGAATTTACTAAGGATGAGACCAGTAAGTGTGGAGATAATGAGTATTGCAAATTATAATATGCTGGTAGTATTTATTGTGCTCTTATTATGCACCAGATGCCAGCCACTGTGTGAACTCTTCATGTTATTGCTTTGTTTCATCCTTACTGCTTTGTAAGGTAAATTCTAGTATTATCCACACAATGTGGAGAAAAGGAAAGTTTCAAAGTGATCACAATTTCAACAAACTCAAAATATTTTCTTGTTCAAACCCAAGAGTTGGAACCCTGGTACTATGACTCTAAATAACAAAGGCTTAACCACCATACTTTAGCTACCCATTAATAGAGACAAAACTATTTTTTGAAAGGTGTTTCCCACGTTCCTCAAATGTGCCCACACTTTTCTCCTTGGCCTCTCCTACACAAGACTTAACCTTAAGTGGAAAGAGACTTTCTTAGAAGCTTCTAATTCACTCCACTAAGTACCAAGCATCAATATCGACAAAAGCCATTGCGGAAAGCCTGATTCAAGTCCAATTCAGTGAAGCTGTCAAAGATTTGTTCTGATTTTATTAATTGACATGCTAGGAAGCCATGATGTCCCTGCCCTCATTCCACCACCACCATCAGGAACCACAGCATCCATACTGTGCTATCCAGCTTGAATCCTGACCTTGTATAGACAGTGTCCTTTGAATCCCTTACTCTTTGAGAAGAACTTCTGGTGCTCCTCCTGTGTTATCCCTGGTGAGGACAGGATTATCTCAACCCATGCAGCTCAGATCTGCTCATACCCCTGCTTAATGCCCTTCAAGGACTCCCCAATTTACCAGGTAAAGCTTAAACAAGACAGCCTGCCTACGAGACTCACCGGAACGTATCCTCTGCCTTTGTGGTTCCCTCTGCCTCAGAAGCTTTTCCTTTGACCTGGGCACCCTCACTCCATTTGGAACAGCACCTCAATGTACATATTAACTTACTGCAGCTCCAGCTCTCCCTGCCAATGATTCTCTGTATGATTCTCTTCTTTTATTCTTACCTAAAATTATCTTATTTCATTTGCATGCATGTTTTTTATTTGTTTGTTTTCTGTTTCCCCTCACTACAGTGTAAACTCTAATAGGGATTAGGAGTTTTATCTTTCTTGTTCAAAGCTATAACTTCCAGTGGCTGGCACAGAAATAGTGCTCAGAATAAATGAATGAATGAATGATCATGCTCATAGCCAGAAAATGGCTAAGCAAGGGTAAGAACTCTGGCAGTTTGACTCTAAATAGCAGAGGCTTAAACAGCATACCTTATTTACCTATAAATAAAGACAAAACTTTTTGAAAAAGTGTTTCCTTAGTTTCTGAAATGTGTCCACGCTTTACCCTGGCCTCTCCCACACATGGCTCCCCTTAAGTGGATAGAGTCTGATAAGAGAAATAGTTTTCTTCTGAAAAAAGACAGTATTCCATTATTCTTCCCTCTTGTCATATTGTTTTTTCCTGAAGAGCTGTTTTATCTTCAGTGGTCTTTTCTTATAAAATGGTCAGTCTTGTTTATTTCATATTGTATGTGGGCCCCTGGGCATTTAGATTCTGAATTTAGATATAGGTTTACCATTTCTGGGAAGTACAAGCCCCTTTACTAGCGCATGAAAGAAGGTTTTTCATCTGAGAACTAGAAGAAAATGCTGGAATTTTTATTTTGTTTTATTTTATTCATTGTTTACACTTTTCAATATTGTGTGCCTTAATCTGTATATTAGGATTTAGAAATCTGCATTAGGTATTCTTAATAATTACTTTTTTTCCCCTAAACAACCCATTACCCAGCCATACTCATTTGGGTATGCAATAACAGGTTTTTAAAGTCTTCAGTTAAGTTCTTTTTTTCTGAAAGGAGAATCTAGAAAACTGTAATATTTTTCTAAGATTTTGGACTTAAACATGCTGTAAAACCCACTGGCAGAAGAGTAAGTTCTCATTAGAAAGCAGCTGGCTTATGCTCAGATTCAATTCTAACTAGATTCTAGTATAAGCCAACTCTATTCCTTCCAGATAAGAGCAATGAACAGTCCTCCTTTTATGACCTGCAAATCCAATCTGGAGGACACGTTTGAATGAGTGCTGAAATGGACTTTGCCCTAAGAGGAAAAGTAGATCCTGACTAAGAATGTGAACATCTCTTCTTGTCAATTTCAGCTGTGTGAAACTGAATTTTTTTAATATCAAGCCAATGGATGAGAAAAATTTTAAATGAGAGAGATGCATTATAGCCAAATAAAAAGACCAGAGTTTAGGGATCTAGTCAATTACTTGGTCTTCCTAACACCAACTGTGTACAAAGCATCTAAGAAACTGATGCCATTTTTTTAACTTTTCAAGAATGTTCTGACGTTGTAACAATTTCACATCTTATTGAATTTTAACTGGAGTGACTCTAATATGATATATTACTTCTGTGCAAATATTATCAACCTACTTAAAAGGGACCACAAATAATTCTAAGTAGCAGAATTAAATTCCAAGTCTTTTTAATTTTGTATACTTTGCTGCTATACTCATCAATGCTTAGTAAAGTGACATTGTTATGATTTCCCAAATCTGTATCAATTAATTAGTGAATTTTGGATAAAAGCTTCTTTTTTCTACACTCAATTTAATCCTTGATTCAGTGTTTTATAAGTGTCCATTAAGGTCAAACGACAGTTCATTGACTTTGAAAAACATGAAAAACACTCCCAGGGCAAAAGATCCCAATGTCACTGAATGTATTTAAAGTAAGTGGTTTTGACTTAAGCAAAGATTTCTACTTAACTCAGAAGAAAAGCAGTCACTCCTTGGAAATACCACAGAATTCAGGAAAGTGAAATGAATGATGGCAAAGGATTAAATTTACCTATTCCAGTCAGTACATATATCTACTGAATATATACAGGAACATGATGGCTCCACTCATGTGTCATTTGTGGACAACCTTCTTCTTCTCAACCCAGGAGTACGATCCTCTCAGTCATGCAGATATGTCATAACAGAGATTAGTCAGTACATAGGCACCATCCCATTCTTGTTCTGCATGCTCAATTCAAGGATGTTTAAATATATCTCTTTGCTATTTAAAATGGGATTCAATCCATATGATAATAGCATCTATTTCAAAAAATCAACAACAGGAAATAGAAACAAATCATAAATTTCAAGAGTTCATTTGTTGGGATTGAATTATAGCTAAAGGGAATAAAGAGCACTTTAACACACATAGAAAGTAATAGCTGTAGGCTTGATTGATAGGCTACTCATTCATTCATTCATTGTATTGTTTTATCATTCAACAAATATCCATGCAACATCAATTGTGGATAATCAATCACTCATTTAGTAAGCAGTTATGGTGTACCCATTCATTCATTCGCCAAATTAGTATTATAGATGCCAGGTCATGTTGACTTGTCCATTTTAGTCAACAGATAGTTACTGAGCAGTTACTTGGTGCTAAACCTGAACAGGCTCTGTGAGAAAGTCCCTAATGTATGGGTGAGATTGAAGCCCCGAAACATCCTTATAAACATATCCTGAATATTACTGCTACTGGGGCAAGGCCACTGAGCCCATGGCCTCTTAGCTCAGTGGGTTTAGAACAGAGCTTAAACAGCTTCAGATCCAAGTTCAATGCTAGGGACTTCTCCTTATGCTGGCTAGCCACACTAGAAGCCCCTAGGGGGTTTAGCAAGAGAGAAGTGTTGGCTCTTGCCCAGTGTGTTACCATCAGAAGAATAATTTTCATGATATTGTATGCCTTATGAAGTGGTTACATGACCAAAATTTGATTGCTTCTCCTTATTTATTTATTTTTTCATTTTGAACCCAGCTGTGCAGTCCCATAATGATACATTCTTCAGTTTGCTTCCAAACATCACTGTGCATAATAGAGAGTTTTCACTGGGGCCATAAAAGAGTGAACATAATTTTGAATGATGTCCCCCAAGCCAGGAGTTTAATTCCCAGGTGATTTATCTATTTCTTCTCTTTTTTATTAAACTTTATTTAGTTAATCTACTATGTGCCAGGAATTGTGCAGAAATGAACGAACCGTACATATCTCCTGCTCTCAAAGGCTCACAGTAAATCAGGCTATCCAGGCATGTATACTAATGATGAGCAGTGTAACGCTTATTAATGCTACACAGTGAGGTATTTGGGAGTCACAGAAATGGAAGGAAAAAGCAGACCTGTTATTAAAGAAAGAAGATAAAGACTATGTCAGCTCTGGAGACAGGGCACCTCATCTGGATGCTTAGAACTATTGCCTGTCCAGCATTGTCTCTTCATTCTTCTGGTAGCAGCACCTTGTTATCCTTTGAATATTCACCTATATTCTCCTTCCAGGAGATTTGGCAGGGTTGCCTTCACTGCATGATTCAAGATTTCATCATGTGAGTCAGACCTGGCCAATCAGAGAAAGAGTCCTGTGACAGATTAGACCAATAAGATATGGCCTTAGGATTCTGTTTTGGCAATAGTACAATAGGATAGGGTAACCAACTTTGCTTTGAAGTTACTCACCTGGTTGGCTATAAATGAGTTTCTGGGCAAGGAGTTGGAAAGGATCACATGACATAGGTAGTGCTAAAAATGAAGGCAATATAGAAGTAAAAAGGGCCCAGAAATGGAGAAAATAATGAGACATTGGCCTTCTGACCTTGTTGGAGCACTTGGATGAGGTTCATATTAACCTTTTTTGCCTGTCTTTCATAAATCAGTTTGCACTGGGTTTTATCGCTTTTGATTCAAAGAGTTTTTTGACAATATACAACATTTGGCCATTTTAGGAAAATAAATAAATAAAAGAGGCAAAATAAGGTGTAGGATTAAATGGCAGATAACCTGTTCCTGTCTGGGGTTTGACCAGCCCCCAGAGACTAAAGGAGATTTGATCTGAGACCATCCTCAGTTCCCTTGAGACAGAACATCTTGGCAGGCCAGGAAGAAAGCATGAGGAATGAAAACTAATGTAAGAATTCTGTGGAGTAGGAGGAGAACCCATGTGTGAGTCAAGCAAGGATTTGCGGGGCACTTTGAGGATAAACTGTTGAGGTCCAAGCCACGAAGAGAGTATGTGAAGGGTTCCTCTTGGAGAAAAAACACTCTAAAGCTGGCTTATGGATGGTGCAGCCTATGACCTATACCTACATCTATAGGACACCTGGCTTTTACATATTTGAAACTATCGGTGGGAAAGTCAGCAACTACCTTTTCAAAGTAGACTCTTGATTGCTGTGGTCTCTCTGATACTCTTTCAGTTGAAAACATAATTAAATAATTTAAATAAATTAAATCCACTAGGGATTGACTTTGGATCTTAAAATCCAAATACTCAGGGGGAAGAAAAAAGAACTTTATATTCACTATGCCCATTAGGAAAATAATTTAAAATAACGGAAATTTCCACATAGATTTATTAATTTATTCCACCAAAAAAATAATAATAATACTTCTTGCAAACTTGTACCTTACACTGCACTACAGGAAGGGTTACAGAAGTGGGGAAAGCTTAGATAAGTTCTTGCCCTGATGATCTTAACACATCTTTCCTGCCAAAGAGACCTTCCTCTTCTATTGTGGTGAATATATTCATTCATTTAGTTGTTGATTCCGTTATTTATTTGCATCAACTTGTATAAATATACCATATTTTTTGCTCCATAAGACACATGTTTTCCCTCCAAAAATGGAGGGGAAAATGCCCGAATATCTTATGGAGCAAATGTTCATTTATTTTAGCTGCTGTGGGGCACTCTGCTGGTAAACATATGTAGAATGAGCACCAGCAAGAGCGTAATCATACTCGCCACGGTGTGTGGAACCCCGGCATTTGCTAAGTAATCTCTTGGTTCTGGTTTCCACAGTTGCATGCAGCACAAGAGGGAAGGTGACCGACGTCGTGTGGGTGCATTCATCTGGCATTATTGAGGGCAGCCGTGAGAGGCGCGCTGTAGCACTGGAGGGCTGTGCTCCAGATGCTGGAGCTCTGTGTGAAGTGCTGGTGTCACCTACTACCCTATTAGTGCTTGACCAGCTTAGAGCACATATTAGCAAAACCACACACACACAAAAAACTCTAAAGAAGTGAAGACTCATCTAGCTGTAATTCCTGGGGGGGTCTTATAGCCAGTTGCAACCTCTTGACATTTCCACCAACAAACCGTTTAAGATCTTTATGCGAGAAAAGTGGAACAAATGGATGGCTGCCCATAATCATGATCTGACACCAACTGGACAAATAAAGAGACCCGCTATCACTCAGGTCTGTGACTGGGTGAAAACACCATGGCAGTCAGTGAAGAATGAAACCGTGGCCGGTCATTCAAAAACTGTGGCATTAGCAGTGCCTTAGATGGCACAGAAGATGGTATCATATGTGGAAATAGTGAAGAAAGTGATGCCAGTGATTGTGAGCAACTGAGCTTCTTAAATTCTGACACTAGCGGTGACGAGTTCCTGGGGTTCCCGGACAACTAGAAGAGTATTTGAACATTAAAATCTCTTCTCATGTGTTAATAACAGTGCTAATGGTTGTTCATACTGCTGTTGAGTTTACATTGTTGAAATATTATTGTGGAATATATTTTTTAATTGATTTTTATTTTTTTCATTTTATAGAGGAGACACAGAGTGAGAGAGAGAGAGAGAGAGAGAGAGAGAGAGAGAGAGAAAGGGGAGGAGCTGGAAGCATCAACTCCCATATTTGCCTTGACCAGACCAGTGCAGGGTTTTGAACTGGCGACGTCAGTGTTCCCAGGTCGACGCTTTATCCACTGCACCACCACAGGTCAGGCTATTGTGGAATATATTATTAAATATTTTAACACACCATTTGCTTCAGAATATTTTTTTTCTTATTTTCCTCCTTAAAACCCTAGGTGTGTCTTATGGTCAGGTGCGTCTTATGGAGCGAAAAATATGGTATGTATTACATATAACAGAGTAAAAGCTCAGAAAGCAGAATGTTCAAGAAAAAAGCTATTATTTGAGCGTAAATTGTTTGGTAAATTGAAAATGTAAAAATTAACATGCTGAACCCTGCTACACTTCTAAAACTCCCTTTATTACCTTTGGTAAAAATGGAAATTCTATCAGTTTCTTCTTCAGTAAATTTCGTTGACACACTCTTCAAAAACTTAGGCCCGACTTGGCAGGGTGGTTCAGTGGATAAAGTGTTGACCTGGCATACCACAGGTCACAGGTTCAATCCTTCACAAGAAGCAAGCAATGAGTACATAAGTAGTAAATGGAACAACTATGTGAAATGAGATGATGCTTCTCTCTCTCTCTTCCCCACTCCCACCTCTCTCTCCCTTCCTCTCTCTCTCAAATCAATGGAAAATTTTTTAAAAGACTCAGACACAATGGTGCAGTAGTTAAAGCTACACTGTCCAGTACCATGGCCATGAGCCACATGTGGCTTTTGAGCACTTGAAATGTGGCTGGTCCAAGTTGAGCTGGGTCAGAAGTGTAAACTATAAACTGAATTTCAAAGCCTTAGGATGAAAAAGAAAGGATTCTAAAATATCTCAATAATTCCTATATTGATTATTTTGAAATGATGATATTTTGGAAATATTGGATTAAAATATATATATTATTGAAATTATTTTCTCCTGCTTCTTTTTACTTTTATTTTTAATATGGCAACTAGCAAATGTAAAATTATGTACGTGGCTCATGTGATTTTCTGTTGGACAGCACTAGGATAGAACAGGGCTCTGAGGTCAGAGTGAAGACTGATAGCTGCCTTCTCTACTTAATAACTCTATAGCACTGAATGACTTAACTTCACCAAACTTGGTTTCCTGACCTCCCTGTAGAAGGGGTTACTAATTGTTCCACCTCGTTGGGTGGTTGTGACTACTAAATGAGAAAATATATTTGCAGTGCTCAGCACAAAGCTTGGCATGTCATTCCTTCTGAGTCAATGTCGGTTCTTTAGAGTCACTTGGCAGGACTATACCTGGAAAGTCAGGAGATTGGGCTGAAACAGTAACGACAGAAAAATATATCATGAGAATTTGCATAAATCCCTGAAACTGAGTCATTTCCTTTTGATTTGCCATTTGCCTAAATCTAAAGTACTCACAAAATGAGGGTAGTGTTAGTGAATGGTTGTAGTTAGCCAGGTTCTGGTAAAGTACAAGGTCTGATGAGATAAGTTGTGGTTAATTAAGGACTGGTATCCACTCGAATTCTTTATGGCACTGGAGGATACATGCAGTTACTGTTACATGAACTATTAATATCGGTAATATTTTCTGAAAGCCTACCATGAGCCAGACATTGTGCTAAGCATTCTACCTGAGGGTTGTGCTCCCAACCAACCTGAAGCATAGGAAGGTTGAGAGACTAGTTCAGGATGACCCAACCAAGGGATCGGCAGATACAGAACTCAACCCAAGTCTGTTTGATCCCAAAAGTCAATCTATATATTGCTGAAGCAGAAAATTCCAGGTGATATTTCATTCCCTGTGGCCATGAAATCCTGGTGCCTTTCTCAGAACTCCAGGGTCTGTTTAGAAAGGGAGGTCTGGTTTACCTCAGGCATTCCAGAGGATTGCATTAATAAAGGAGAACCAGAGCTGTCAGTCATGGGAAGGTCTTGCTTTCAAAAGGTGTTCCATTCCTTAATCATAAGGGAGCAAAGAACATTCATCTGTAATAATGGCCCTATGAAAGGCAGCCCTTATTTTCTATGGCTCTAAAACATTACCAGCTAGAATTGCAAACGTGGTAGAACTTTCCCTCTTGAGAATTTTCTAGGACCTAACAAACATGACCCCATTAATCCACTCAATACCCGGATGAGATAGGTAGTTGGAAGTTATTATTATTAACGCTTTCAAGATAGAAAACCTCAAGCCAAGAGAGATTAAGCAATTAGTCCAAGGTCAAATGGTGAGCTAGAAACAGACCTGAAAATGAAACAATTATCTTGTGAAATTTGAATCAAATGCACGAACTGATTGGCCAGTCAGCACAGTATGCTACTATCCAGTTTGATGTTCTCAGTGCAGAATGACTGGCTTTTCCAAGAGATTTCTGCAGCTGCATTTTGATGGAATTTTTGTGGAGTTTTTTAATACTCATGTCCAAACTGACATCAGATTTTTCCAAAATATTGACTGGAGGAAAATACAGCTCCTTGCTCTGAATGTGGTTTCCATTTTACCTAGCTCTGTTACATTTAATCATACCTAGGAGCACAATTTGGGAGGATAAAGGGAGAATTGTGCTACAAAGAACTGCTGCTTCTGCTTTCTTCAGAGATAATCTATGGCATATAAGATGGTTTAGTGGCATCTTTTCATTTACTCTGATGTTGAGACTAGGAAAAGATGACCATAAACTATCTCTGAACTGTACAAAATCTGGAATCCAACTACTCACCTTTGAGCTTACCATTAATCTTTAGTCAAATACCCTTTACTCTTTTCAGCTCTATACTTTTGATACTATGTAAATTGTATGAACAAAAGTTGGAAAAGAGAAGATTTCCTCATGAGCCAGGAGGAATCCATGTTTTCAGCTCAAAATTCTGAGGGCATGTGCACAGAAAATCAGTCTACTGGACAAAGTGCTACTAATGGTTCCTGTTCTCCAATTTTTCAAAATACTCTGCCCCTCCAAACACCTGGAGAAAAATTTTATTTCTTTCTGCCCCCTTGAGTCTTTGGTAATTTAAAGTCAACTACTCCACTATCAGTTTTGACTGGTTTGGAGCGGCATGAGATTCAAACATTGGAAGAAAGATAAGACTCCATTTCATAAACTTTGTAAGAGGGGCAGCTACACTTTCAGAAATGCTCTATGCCATGCTCTTGAACTTGTACTTTAAGAATTCACCGTGGCTACCCTGGCTGGTGGCGCATTGGATAGAGCATTGTACCAGAGCACTGGCATCACTGGCTCAAAACTGGGAGTGCTTGATCAATCTTGGGGTGCTGGCTTGATCCCAAAGGCACTGACTCAACCCCAAGATCACCAGTTCAAGCCCCAGTTAGGGCATGTAAGAGAAGCAATCAATGGCACAACTAAGTGGAACAAGTTCCATGCTTTCTTTCTGAAAGAAAGAAAGGAAGGAAGGAAGGAAGGAAGGAAGGAAGGAAGGAAGGAAGGAAGAAAGAAAGAAAGAAAGAAAGAAAGAAAGAAAGAAAGAAAGAAAGAAAGAAAGAAAGAAAGAAAGGAATCACAGTGGTCACTTTTGGATTTATTTGCTTGTGGTTTCTTTGACCAGTCAAATCAGACTCTGGAGAAATTTTTCTCCCATGACTTCCTAATATCTGTAAGGCCAGGAGATTTAGTACTGGTCATTCTAAGAAATTTCAATTCTTCCCCCTAACACTGCTTAATCTGCTCAACCTTTTCTCAGGCCCCTTGGTCCTGTGCTGACGTGGACAGCTCCTTCCAGAAACAAACTCAACTCAAGCCTACTACAGGAATGCTATCTTGCTAATACAGGCTCTGTCAGGGGTGGGGGCAACATTTAAAGCTTATCCATTTTCTTATTTCCAAAAATTAAACACTTGGGGAGAATCCAAAGACCAGACAATGTCTTCTCTGTAACTCACTTTCACCTCCTATCTCACAAACTGAAAACATGATGATCAGAAATCAAAGCACCCTTACCTAGAGTGTGGGGTCCCAGTCCAACATCATACAAAGGACGATCTTGAGTATTTCCAAATGACGTTATGGTGTCCAAAAACCCCAGCTTGTTGCTGTCTTGGGATATTTCCATGGAGTCCATTAAGCTGCCCAGTTTGTAGGATCTTGAACAGCATGGCATCACTTGCAAACAACCATGCTATAAAATAAACTAAGAAAGATGACTGTCTTACCAAAGGAATGCTAAAAACCATGGCCATGGATTTTGACTACTAGCAACAGTATTGATTCCTAACCAATCTCTGGCTAATTGTAAAGTCTCAATTCTTCTTGCAGATGTGTGCAGCATTTGGGAGGGAAAGGGAAAATTATCTTGTCCAATGCAGTCTTCCAATGGTGGTTTGCCACACTGATGTTAGTCTTTTTTCTGTTTTTCTCACCAGGAACACATTTCTTATCATACACATCGAGCAGGTCTTTCCTGCATGTTAAAAGCCCAGTGCTTTATTGTCTAAAACCCTTGCTCTTGACGTGAGTTCATGTGCTCTGTGGAAGTACAAGTGGTAATTACATAAGTCTTTCCTTCCCTGTCATTGGCAACGGTCACCAGGGAAATTTACAGCCCCCAATATCCAGATCTGGAAACTAGTGATTAAACGTGGTCGAGGAAAACCCTGACGTGGCAAATGGCATCTGAACAAGCACAGCTTGGGAGCAGTTCTCGTGAGAGTGGCTGGGACTCAACAAGTGGAAATCAGTTTTAGTTCATTAAACATTTTTTACTATTTATGATAGTATTACTACAGCTAATAGATATTTTTGTTAGTTTAGAATATATTGTGTGGCTGGCATTATGTTAAGTATCTATTTGACCCTTTTATTTTTCTTTAAACAATCTCCTGGGAATGTATTATAATTTTAGGATGAGGAAACAAACATGGAGTGGCTGTATAACTAGCCCAGGGTCATTTGTTGGGGACATGGCAGAGTCAGGATTTTTAATAACTCCAGAGGTTTTGAACTGAGATATGTTCAGAGGTCAGGCAGGTAACACACTGGGGTGAATTTGGCCAGGGGTAACATTTTAGAGAATCATGAAAATGATGAAGAAATGGCAAGTATATGTAACACTTCCCCAAGCTCCTAGACTCTAAACTTACTACTACTGCTTTGCCAAAAATTTCTCAGACATAGTGCTGGCCAGAAATATCTGAAGCCGAATCCATCCTACAAGCCCTTATTTTCTAGCATCTGTGATTTCAAACTTGATTAATGCTTAACATTAATATTTTTAGGATAGCCTTTTAAAATGAAATATAACATACAGAAAGAAAAGTAAACAAATCTTAAGAATATCACCATAAGTTTTCCAAAATTAAACATAACTATGTAACCAACTTCCCAGGTCAAGAATCACAATATTGCCAGAATTCCAGAAATACTTTTGCGTCTTTACCAGTTATTAATTCCCCAGAGGTTAACCACTGTCCCAACTTCTAACACCATAAATGAATCTTGTTAGTTTCTGTGCCTTCTATGACTAGGATTATATAGTCTGTTCTCTGGTGTCCACCTGCCTTCACCTAATATCATGGGATATTCATACATGTCATGGCATGTGGCAACAGTCCTTCTCAACAGCTTGTATTCTCAAACCTATTGTTTGATATATTCACCTCAATACTTTCTACCTGAACAACTAAGGAGGAAGAGTTTCTTCTCTGAATACAGGTTCTAAAAATGGAAACAAGTCACTCTAGACCTTTGTCAGAATTATGGAGAAGTTTTTGTTGTGAAAATATTTCTCTAGGAACATTTCTCATTTTATCCTCTCCAGCCCATTGTCAGGTTATTAGAAGATCTATAATATTGGGTAGATTTAGAAACAGAGGGTGTATGCAGTTATATGATTGAATGCTATCCTAAGAGCAAGTGGGACAAATAGTTACATAGTTGAGATTTCAGTTGAGGTGTCTTGACTGCCAATCTGATGTTGACCACACATCCTGTTGCTCCTTTCTGGGTAAAAAGTCCATTCAAAGGAAAAATAAACCCATCTGTTAGGTGGTTGTGCTGTGAGCATGTCATACTACTGTATGCATTTGATGTTTGCCTCCTCAGAATTTATTTTTATTTCTTTTAAGAGGAGCCATCCTATCCCCTTTCTTAATTACAAGATTAAATCAGGCTCCATTCCTGGCAGGAAGAGCACATGACTCTTCCCCTTGGGAGAGAAATGTAGGTTCTGGGGTCTCACGTGCAACCTTGAGAGTGTTCAGAAATGTATTAACACAAAGGATGCAAAACCAATAAAATAGAAATGAGAAGTCATTTCAGTTTCTGGGACAAGCCACACCTGAAATCCACTACCTCTAAACTATTTATTGTATGAAGATATATACATATATTGCTCCAAGTACTTACAAAAGAAAAAATCCTAAAAGATACATTTATTCAAATAAATCTTCATATTTCTTCTCTCAAATTCAGAGCCATAACGTCCTTTTCCAGTGAGTGGCAGGTATGAACATGGAGTTTTTGTCTTGAATTTATGCAAAGTTTCTCTCCTGAGTTCTCCCTAAGTGGAGTCACTGTGTTGACACAGACAACATCTGTTTTTAAGCCATAGAAATGCTGGCTTTGCCCTGCACTTGGAAAGGGGTCTGTATTACCCACAGCCATCATTCCTGCCATAGATGCTCATGTGATCTAACGGACAAAGGCAAGGCTAAGGAAGGTAAAGATATTGTCAAATACACTGCTCACAAAAATTAAGGAATATTTCTAAATAAATATGAAGTGATTTTTAAAAAAAGCATTTGATTTCTTTTATTAAACAAGAACATCAGAAAAGAAAACAAGTCCAAGTAAGTTGTTTGATTATGCAAATGAGATGCAAATTAAATTATCATGATTGAATAGCAAGTGACATATTGGTGGGGGTGAACAAAAGCAAGTCAAACTGGACAACAGTGCCACACATTCACTGTGTGGTAGGGTGTATGGCCACCCAAGACTGCCAAAACACACTGACAGCGATGGGGCATGGACAGGATCAGACTGTCCAGCAGTTCCTGTGGGATCCTCTGCCACTCTTGCTCCAGGGCAACTTGCAGCTCAAGAAGTGCTGTGGGAGGCATTGGACGGTTTGCCAGACGTCTTCCCAGTGCATCCTAGGCATGGTCAGTGGGATTCGGGTCTGGGGAACGTGAAGACCAGTCCATGCATTCAATTCCTGTCTCCTGAAGCATGTTGATTAGATGCACATGGTGGAATCTTGCATTATTGTCCATGAAAAGAAAGTTGTTTCCAACTGCTTCAGCATAGGGTACCACTGTAGGGTGCAGGACCTCATCTCGATATCTGACAGCAGTCAGTGATCCGTTTCTGATGACATGGAGGTCGGTACAACCACCAATGCTGATGCCAGCCCACACTATGATTGCACCACCACCAAAGGAGTCCCTTTCTCGCATGAAACAATGGATTCTCCTGTGTTCCTCATTCACGCCAGATTAGGACACGATGATTGTCAGGCTGCAGACTGAACCGTGACTCATCAGAGAAGAGGACAGTTGACCACTCATCACGGTCCAATGACAATGCTCATCAGCCCACCTTCCATGGGTTCTACAGTGTTCAGCAGATAACAAAATGCACACCATTGGTTGCCGGGCATAAAGTCCAACACGATGGAGCCAATTTCTTATGGTCTGGGTACATATCCATTGTCTAGTAGCAGCAAGAAACTGTCCCTGAAGCTCTGTTGCATTATTGTGCCTATTCCTTCTTGCTAACAAGGTCAAGTAGCAGTCATCTCTTGCTATTGTGGCAGATGGGCAACCCTGCCCTCATCTTCTTTGTACTGTGCCAGTCTCTTGAAAGCAATTCCACAGTCTGCTTATCACAGTTTGGGATGTTCCAAGTGCTGTTGCCACTCTTGACTGTGCTTGACCAGCTTCAAGATGTCCTATGGCCTGACCAGGCAGTGGTGCAGTGAATGGAGCATCGGACTGGGAAGCCAAGGATCCAGATTCGAAACCCCAAGGTTGCTGGCTTGAGTGTGGGCTCATTTGGTTTGAGCACAGCTCACCAGCTTAAGCCCAAGGTCACTGGCTTGAGCAAGGGGTCACTCAGTCAACTGTAGCCCAACCCCTGGGGTCAAGGCACATATGAGAAAGCAATGAATGAACAACTATGGTGCCGCAATGAAGAAATGATGCTTTTCATCTCTCTCCCTTCCTGTCTGTCTGGTCTCAATCACCAAAAAAATAAAAAAGGATGTTGTATGGCTCACCAGGCTTCGTATTTGGGCAACTTATTTTGCAGGGGCATTGCAAGGGCTGGAAATTGCAGGATGTGCACTTTTAAGATCGGGAAATGTGTGGGTACTCCAGTTCTTTCAACCTTTTGTGTAGTGCATTTTCACCAATGAAATAAAAGTTTGTTTTGCATCTCATTTGCATAATCAAACAACTTTCTTTGACTTGTTGTTTGCTTTTCTAATGTTCTTGTTTAATAAAAAAAATCAAATGTTTCTTTTCTTTTATCACTTCATATTCATTTTGAAATATCTCCTAATTTTTGTGAGCAGTGTAGTAGGGAAAACTGGTTCAAACAACAGAGCTGTTTACTCAAACAATTTTTGTCCAAAGGCTTTTGGAATTTTTTTGTCCCCAGCCAGTGTGTCATCTACACTGCCAGAAGAACGTTCTTTTTAAAGTAGAGATTTAGTCATTCACCTCTGCACTTTAATTAATACGAACGTTCATGCACGTCCTCGTGCCTCCTGACCATGCAGAGTATAATCAATTTATTTTAAAAATGTGTAAGGCAACATTAAAAAAGGCAAATGTATGTTCTTCTTGTTTCCATAAATTGGTTATTTAAAAAAACATGATTTTAAGTTAATAAAACTGTAACTGGAACTAATTTTATTTTATGTTTTAAAAAAACTCACTCTCAGTGGTCAGCGAGCATGAAAGAACTCACTATGTAAAGGGTTAACATCCATCACAACCGGGGAAGAGAAACTACAGTGGGGAACCCGGATAAACACCATGGCAGCCAGGAGACCAAGGCCGAGAGCCGTGTCGAGAGCACACACACTTGATGTGATGTGATGAGAAGGGTACTTTACCTCTGTGGCTATGCCTCCCCCCTTACTAGCCCCCAGTCTAGTCAGGAGGAACAGATTAGACAAATCTTGGAAGGCGAGCAACCTATGATACACCTGACTCATACTCCAAACTACCAAGGTCTTCAAAACAAGGATGCTGTGAGGAATTCACAGTCGAGAGGAACCTACAGCGACATGTCAGCTCAATGTAACGTGGGGTCTGGATGGGACCCTGGGACAGAAAAAGGACATTAAACCTAAGGAAATCTGAATGGAGTATAGACTCTAGTTAATAACAATATATCAATGGTAGTTATTTGATGACAACCATACCCTTACCAATGAAAAATTTTAATAAAGGACATGAGTTCATGTTGGAGAAGGAAGCTGATATAGAAACCTTGCACTACCTGTTCAATTTTTTGAAAATCAAAGACTGTTCTAAAAAATGAAATATCTTAAAAATAGTTTATTTAAAAATTCATCACTGGATATTTATTGCTCCAGGAGGCTTTCCTAATATTCAGAAACCAAAGTGGGTCCTTGACATGACTGTTATTGATTTATGGACAAAGTCTTCAATAACCCTGAACTATATGGTTAAACATTCATTCACTGATCACTTCTCAGCCCTTCTGATTCAGTAACAAAGAGGAACTCCCAGGTTAGCCCTAAAAACACTTCTCTAACCTTTGCCAACTTTCCTTTTTAACAAAGGAAGAGAACGTTTCAGGCTCTGAATATTGTTTTCATTTTTTTTATTGTTCTTATTTTTGGTGATGCCCATTACTGAAAATGATCCTATTTTCTCATTTATAATAGTGGTATTTTTTATCTTAAAGTAAATTTATTTAAATAAAATTGTAAGTCCACTTAATTTTTAAAAATTATTTAACTACAATGACATATTGTTTTCAGATACACCAAAAACCAGGGAGGTGATATTCAAATAACTGATGTTGAGAACCAGTGGCCAGCAGCATTATGTCCACACCCCTCAGCAAGCCCTCTCTCACCTGAGGACACCTGTCCAGTCTTCTGTCCCAGATGCTGAAAACCCAAGGATGTCTGAACGTCAGGGGTGCTGACTTCAGGGTTCAGAAGAAATCAGGGAGACCATGGAGATTAAGTTTAAATCCAACATACTAAGCTATGTTTGGACTCTCTTTTCACATCGGATTTGATTTCCACTAGGATTCATGGCTGTTCTCTCATAATATAGGTCAACCGTGGTATTGAGGAAGCAATCAGTCCCTTTTAACTTGGTGAACTCTCTAGGTGTATTAAAGAGCAAATCTTCTACAGGGAAGCACTGCTGGGTGGGTATCAATGGGGTCTGAATCCCAGCCCCATGTGTCCCCTCTCATCTGACCTGGGGCCAGGCACATCTCTGAAGCAGAGGACCTTGCTGAGCACTAGGTTTAAAGCCTGATTCTATCACGGACCATCTCACAGACCAGGATGAGATGTGTAAGCTGCCGGGACTTCCTCTTCCTTGTCTGGAAAGTGAGAATAATAATAATACATGCCTCATGGGTTTGCTGCAAGAGTAAATAAGTTATGTAAACACAGCTCCTAGCACAACACTGGTACCAGATAAGTCTCTATAAATATTCATCATTGCTGGTCATCTCTGTGGGCCCCTCTTCCCTTGCTGCACAATGTGGGTCATGGCGGTATCCCCCTCATAGGATTGTTGTCAGGAATAAACAAGTTGATGCACATTAGTCCTTGGTGATGTGACCTGGCTCCTTGAAAATGCTCAACATTCAACTATTTTTATCCATATTTACTTATTATCATTATTAGTGTTATTACGGATTAGAAATTCTAAGAATTAGAGAGTCTCTCCAATCTTTCGTGACAGTAGTTCACAGATGCTAGGAGCAGTCAAGGCAGATAGATGTGCAAGGTTAAACCTCAGGTGCACCAAAATGAAGTCTACGCACCTCCATGGAACTGAAGGTCTGGGTTTGCTTGCAGTGGAGTCCAGTGAGTGTGGGCTACTGCCTTACTTACCCAGAGGACTGGCTTTTGGATAAGGCAGCAGAGGCTGCGTTTGGACAGCAGTTTTACATGATCAGGCCTGAAAGCAAGTGGCTGCTTGAAGTTCTAGGAGGCAAGAAACTCTTGTCCAACAGGAGTTCTCTTTTTATAAAAATGCTACATAATGAAATGGGCCAATGACTCCACAGGTCACCCCCAAAGTGCCTGATTGTGAGACAATGTCACTCGTGGTGGCTTTGGGACTTTAAACCACAGAAACCAACTGGGGAGAGATTTTGTCTCACCCTCTGCTCCACAGAGACTCCTCAGGGACACATATGCTTGTTTCGGGAGCTCTTGGGACAGTCTGGGTTTGCAATAAACTTACCATGCACAGGTGGATCAGTTTCTTCTGACTGGACCTCAGTTTCCCCAGATGTAAAATGAGGTTAGTGGATTGTATGCCATCTAATATATATTCTAGCTCTGGTAACCAACTCCTCTTCAATCTCAATGAAGGTAGGAATCGGTAACTCACTTCCTGCAATATAAGTCAAACCTTTAAGGAAACCAGCAGCTGCCACCGCACTCTGAGCCACAGATGGACTGTAGGTTTGTGGATGGTTTTCTATCTTTTTTCTAGAAGATTTTGTGTGTGTATCCAAGTACTGGATACACAAAATTTCTGCCTGCCCAACATTCATGTTCTTCTCTTTTAGAAAAGAGCCCATATTTTTTTTGCCTTTGGAAACTGCCCCTTCCACATCCACTAGGCCTGTCAATCCACCAGGCCTCCCTCTCTCAACTCCTTTGCATAAGGTAGTTGGATGCATGATCCAAAATGAACCAATGAGTCTCCCTTTAGGGGGCTAATAGGGATGTTGAGGAGGGCGGGATTCTCCTCTAAAATCCAAGAATCCTCAAAGCTGTTGGGAGCCAATTTTTCTTCCACGTGAAGAGAACCTAGGGGAGACTGACATCAACACCATGGAAAGTTCAGAGTAAACAAGGAGAAAAGAAAGAATGGAGAAAAGGGGGGGGGCGGAAGAGAGATAAAGAGACAGAGAAAGGCAAAAAGGAAGGGAAAGAAAGACGGAAGGAAGAAGGAAGATACCTCCAATGACTCAACAGCTTAATGCGAACCCCTAGATCCGGCTACCCATACAAGGGAAATCTATGCCTTGGCTGTTCCAGAAAAGTTAGTCCCTAACTTCCCTTTTCCTCTTTTTGTCCAAGTCCATATGTTCTTCTGATAAGGACCCATGACATAAATAATATTAGAAACCATTACAGCTGGAGCATTTATTAGAGATGGAATGAACTTACTTCAGAAAGAAACAAAGTTTATTTGATGAATATAAATAAGGCGATCAGCACAAAGTACTTCTCATACACATGATAACAAATTTATGAACTGTACGTACCTTGTACGTTGTACTTCTACTAGACACGAGGTTACAATGACTGGCTAATACATGCCCACTGGTAGTTTCTGAGGGTTCCTTAGTTTTATTTATTTATTTTTCATATCAAAGTCCATAATCACATGGTCAATATCACAACCCACATGCCACTCACTTGAAGAAATATTACAAGAAGCACTATCAAAGGAGGGGCTCTGGGAATTAGATACACTGACCCCTGGCAGCATTCAAACGCCACTCGACACAAAAACATCTCAGATAGAACTTATGTCAACACATTTGAGGTCTCGTCATAAACACTGTTTAAAAAGTAAATTGAAACCCACTTTCAAATGAAAGTTGACACGCTGTTAACGTGCATACTGGATACACAAAAATCATTAAATACAAAATCGAGACAGTACATGGAAATCAAATCAGGTATAAAGGACGAGCCTGCTTTTGCGCAAAGCAAGAAGACCGACTTCTTCCAAATGTTAGCCTCAGCTTCTTTTTTTGTTTTTTCCAACTTCATTATGATTAGAGGGGGACCTGCTAAAGTTTGCACAAAGGAAATATCTTTCCAACATCACAGTGTTTATTGTAAACCAGAGACTATTTTTAATATGTGAAAAGAGAATTTTTTTGTAACCCCCAAACATCAGGGATATTACATGAAATGGGAAAAGATGTTATGTTAGGACAGAAACTAATTTTCAGGGACTAGATGAGATGCCCCCACTAAGGTAAGATCAATAATATTTTTAATCAACAAAAGTGGAGCAAAAATGACCCCCCAAACAATAACTGTGATAAAATTGGCACATACTTAAAAATAGCTAACTATACATGTTTGGTTGTTTTTTGTTTGTTTGTTTATTTGTTTTTTCTGTTTCAAGGACCCTATTTTCCCTAATGGATTTTCTACTTCCTACTTCAAGTATTCAGTTGCAGAGTTTAGGTCTGGACTTGGCTGTAAGAGGCTGTGTGACGACCTCCTATGTGAGGACATCCATCCAAACTGTTCATGGGGGCACATGTGTAGCCTGGGTTTTCAGTGCAACATTGTGTCAAAATGCGCTGAATACACTTGCGAAGAATTCTGTTCTTTTTCCCAATCAAGACCTAGACCGCTTTGATAGTTAAAGGACAAACATTTTAAACATGAATGTATTTGGATGATTATGCAACACGTAAGCTTTACAGAGTTTGCTATACTTACGACAAGAACAAAGCCAGAAGCAAGAAACCTGCTTGAATATATTACTCCTAATGCACCAAGGAGGAACAGTGCAACTCAGACACAGTTTCATAAGGTGTCTGTCTTTTAAATATCTCTATGGCTGATGGTAGAGGTCTAGTCAATTGCATCAACATTTTTTTATATTAATAACATCTAAATTCAATGCAAGACTTGGTGTTTAGAAACATCTGTTTAAAATCCTTTCTTCAGCAGCAAAGAAAGACAACTATATTTATTAAGGCCACTCATGCTTAAATTCACTGTTTGTCCTTTAAAAAAAATGCAGATTTTCACCTCCCACTTGCATACACATGGAAGGGTTTCTTCCATTGACAAAAAAAAAAAAAAAAAAAAGAAGAATCAATACAAGAGTTGCACATGTTTGCCAGACTTGGTCATGAGTTTTATGAAGTCATAACACACTTTAATTTTTTTTTAATCTTCAGAGGAAGCCGTAGGAGTTTAAGTCTCCTTAGTACCATGTCACTGTATGTAAAAGACCTCAAAATTTGGTCTCTTTCCCTGGCATGTGCTTTAAAGGATGACTCTGTGCCACAAACATGTTGTGTAGAGCTATATACAGATACACAGCTTTTGTGATTATTTCTCACTCATCAGTGTTTTCATGTTTGATGCTGAAAAGGCTTTGGAATCCATGTTGGAGACATTTTCTTTTTAAAAATTGAGAAATGACCCTTCATTTACAGAAGATTTAAGATTACATTGTTTGCACAGCAATTGGATCTCGAAATGTGAATGAGTCCCAGCTTCTTCATGGAGACCTGCGTGTACAGGGATAGTAAGAGTCTGAGGCTTGGGTACGCCCCAGCCTTGGGGAGACATGGGACACGTGGGGTAGAAAGATGCAGGGGCCTCAGGCTTTTGCCACTCTCCAGTACAGAAACAGGGTAGATGCAATCATGAATGATCAATTTAGATGTGCCATGCATTGTCAGAGACACACACCACGTTCTCATAAGGCGATTTATTGGCAAGTATTAGTGGTTTAAAAAATTGATTTCATTTCCAACCTGGCCCAGAGGTAACTACTGGTTATACCATCAAAATGTGGTTCTTTGAACAGCATATTAAAGAAATAGAGGAGGGTAAAGGCTCGCCATTTTTGGTGTCTTGTATTTTTGCCAAACACTTCATGCATCTTGGTATACAAACACTGCCAACACCACTCACTCACAGAATTCATACATTTGATAATCAAATGCATCAGGAATGACCACTTAGACTGAACCAGCAGAAAAACTGGAGTGAAGTTAGCTGTCCAACGGAAGCTGAATCCACTGTTAAAATCCCATGGAATTTAAATTTATCCAGTGATGTTGAAGTAACATAAATAAAATGTTATCAAAGAATAACATTCAGAAGTGATCAAATTTTAAATGCCCAAATCCCAGCAGAAAATATATAAATAAATAAGAAAATGGAGGATCTCTCAGTGTTCTTCCCTGCCGCGTTCTTCCTTTCCCATATATAAAACAACATGAGATGCTGAAGGAAGTATCAGGTAGAACAGAATCGTGCTCACTGATGGAAGTGAGACTCCTCTTCAGTCCTGACGAGCAGTCCAGGTGGTGAAAGACGGTGACGTGAGCTGCACTGCAATAGATTATCAGAACATTGCTGCAGAGCTGCAGTTTTCCTTTAGTCAGCCCTTCTGATAGCTGCAACGAGAAAGCACATCATTTAGCTTCCCAGCGACTGGCAGCGATACTGGAGATAATCTTCCCAGAGGCTCCCCACTCCCCACCCCGGTATGGTCCTCCACCTCTCTATGGTTAGGGTTGGTTGCGATTGGCAAGGGGGGGGGGCTAGCAATGAGGAGGAAGCCTAGAGAGGAAGGATAAAGTGAACAGAAAGTTTATGTCCTGCAAACATATCTCAGAAGGAGACTCTTTCAAAATATGTCACCTAGAGGTCTCAGAAGTCTCATGATAGGCAAAAAGAAATAGAAAGGAAATATACAGAATATTCCACTGATTAATCCTATGTAATTAAATTATGTGTCAATTTTTTTTCCTACAATGAGTATGGTTTTTAAACCATTGTTTTAACTTGGCTTATAGAGATTAGATAGAGATGGTCAAGACACCAGAAAACTTAACATTCACTTACAAACCATGTGTGACGATTTAAAAGAATACTGGACCCGGCAATGCCACATGGAGGTATATACCCAGAATAGAAAGCAGGTACACCAATGTTCACAGCAGCATTATTTCCAATAACCAAAAGGCAGAAGCAACTTCTAAGTGTCCATCAACAGATGAATGGATAAACAAAAAGTGGTATATACACACCGAGGAATATTGTTCAGCCCTGAGAAGAAATGAAGTTCTGACACATGGTACAACATGGATGAACCTTGAAGCCATGCTAAGTGAAATAAACCAGACACCAAAGAACAAATTCTGTATGATTCCACTTATATGAAATATCTGGAATGGACAAAGTCATATATGCAGAAAATGGATTAGAGGTTACCAGGGGCGGCAGGGGAGCAGCAATGAGGAGTTATTGCTAAGCTGGCAAGATTTGCTGTTTGGGTTAGTGAAAAAGTTCTAGAAATGAATAGCAGTGTTGGTTGTACAACTCTGTGTGTGTACTTAAGGCTACTGAATTATACACTTTAAATTGGTTAAAATGGTAAATGTTTTAGGTATATTTTACAACAATAAAAACATCTTTAAAAAAGAATATTGACATCTCTTTAAATAGAGCATAAGGAAGCAAAGTTGGCTTTCATCCCCACATCCGAAGGCCTACGTGTCAGCTTAGACCTAAACCTGAAGGCAGCAAGCAGTAATGCCTCTGCAGATTTCAAGCCCTGGGGAACAGGTATCCAGAGCACGTCAAGTTTTCTCATTGGCCCAGGAAGAGGCCCTGCGAGTGGAATACAGCTGCAGCCTGGGGAGAAAAAGTCCAGTGAGTGAGGAGAGAGGACCATCCCACATCCACCCTGCAAATGATGACTTTCTTCCCTGCTGATGCTTAACTTTGTGTGCCTGCATCATTATCATTCACATATGGCCTTTGAATACTTCGGGAGTTTCCGGGCATATGGCGATAGTGCAGCTATCTGGGGAATATGGCAGGGAGGGGAAAGATCAAACACACACGCACACTCACACACGTGTGAGCCATTTTTTATATACAGCCTGAGCTGTCTGATTTGGTGGTTGATACACAGTCTCCTCAAATCACACTGACTAATGAGCGCTCCGAAGATCCCCGTGTCTGTCTGCCCAGGTAGGCTGTTACTTCAAGCCATCATTAAACGGTGCTAATGAAGTATGCGGCTTGGATGAACTCTGCTAATTCATACTCTGAGGAGTTTAGTGTAACCCTTCTGGTTAAGAAACTTGAATCGGGGCAAAAAAAAAAAAAAAAATGACTTTTGCAGAGCCAGAAAGCTAGGGAGTTCCTCGAGCAGATCATATTACTCATTCTGGCACATAAAATCTCTGCAAACTTTGTATGAAAATTGTAAGTCAGGGCACGCTTTCTGCTTCATGAGCTGTGCAAAGCTCTAATTCTTTTGTGCATTAAGCATTTCTTAATCATCCTTTTAAAAGGCTGACCAATATATTAAAAGGGCACATGATTAAAAGGTAAAGAGAAACCCAAAGTAGTACTAAAATGCACCGGTCGTATTTTACAGATGGGGAAATGAGTGAAAAATAATTACAGTGAATGTCCAATGTCCTTGATGTTTTTCCAAGATAAAGTAGCAAAGAACAATCATTTATTCAGTTGAGAAAAAGATTTCCAGCTGGGTAACAGGTCACAAGGCAGAAGGCAGTGCCTTGAACTGCAGTGCACTGCTTTGGGGTAAGTTCTACGCTGTGGAAACCGAGAAGTCTCAGTGTGGCCCCTCCTTCCATTAGACCAGTGGCTCTTAACCTTTACTGAGGTACCGAAGCCACCAGTTTCATATGCTCATTCACCGAACCCTTCTTTAGTGATAAATAAAATATGATTTTTTTTCCAAATTCAAGTCATAGGTATTTGTTTCTTTACTGGTGCACAAAATGAGCCATGCATGAACATCACCTTGCTCAAAGAACAAAACCAACAAAGTGCATGAACTCACAACAAATTAAGGTATTACTTTATTCTGGCCTCTGCGGCAGAGGCTTCTCTGAACCCCTGAGACAGACTCATCGAACCCCTAGGGTTCGATAGAACCCAGGTTAAGAACCACTGCATTTATGTACACATCTGAATTCATCTGATTTCCTCCATTTACCAGGAGGCCTAAATGGCTTTGAGAGAGAAACAAGCATAAGTGGCATTAGAAGAGGTTGCAAATGCTGAGGGTCCCTTGCTGAGGGGCAAACAAGCATATGCATTAAAAAAATTAAAAAATAAATTCTGGTTTGCAGCAATGAGGCTCTTTGGGCAGCCACCCACTGGGACACAGTCCTCCTTCATGTGGATGGTCGCAGCAGGCCCAAGCTGTCCCCCACATCCTCTCTGTCTGCATTCTCTTTGGTGCAGCCAACAGTGCTATTTCCATAATAACATCTACCGCATCTTGCGCTGCACACTTACAGCCCATTGCCCTCTGGGTGGTGGGCGGACTCCTGACACCAGGCCAGGCCCCATGGGCCTCTCTCCCCAGCTCCACACTTCAGGTTCCACCTCTGCTGCACTTGCTTCTGCAGTCCTAACCTCTTTCTTTTCTCCCTGACTCACACTTTTTCCTTTCATTCTGACATGCATTTACACCTACCCGTGACCCGAGCAATTCCTGCTTCTTCATCAGTCTCAGTTTAGATGTCACGTCTTCCCTAGTAGCCTTTCCTGACCCTTCTGAGTGTAGGATGTCGCACAGGAAGTCTCACACATAATGCACTGTCCCCTTCTGGTGGCTGGTCTAGACTTCTACTGTCTGGTATGACAGCCCCTGGCCTCATGAAATATGGCTAGTCTGAATTAAGATGTGCTGAATTAAGTGCAAAATATGCGTCGGATTTTGAAGATGTAGTATGAAATTACTTTTTTTATAGTGGTTTTGAATGACTATGAATCAATATATTAAATTTTAGATTTAGTATAAATATCATTTTTATATTGACTTCATGTTAAAATGACATTTTGGATGTACTGGATCAGATTAAATATATTATTATAATTCATTTCACTGCTTTCTTATTGCTCTTTTTAATGCGGCTATAGTTTTATTGCTCAAAACTACACATATAGCTTGCATTATGTTTATATTGAACAACACTGTCTAGGCTCTATAAGAGCAGGGCAGGGCAGTCTTGCTCAGTTAGTGTCCCCTGTGTCCTGCACAGTTCATGGAACGGAACAAGATGATTTCCTCATTCATTTCCCAGGTATTAGAGAGCACTGAGAGTATGCAGAATCCTAAAGACACCCCACCCCCAAAGATTTCCAGCTCTTATCCCTGGCATCTGGACTGTGAACATCTCATACCACAATCATGCCCCCTTTCAAATGTAATTAAGGCTACTAATTATTTGGCTCTAAGTTAATCAAAAGAGAGATGATCTGAGTGGACCTAATTTAATCACAGGAGCCCTTTACTTGCGGAGAATTTTCTCTTACTGGTAGCAGAAGGGAGAGCTGGAGAATTTGAAACACTAGAGAGATATGCTGGTTCTGAGATGGAGGAAGCTGTGGGACAAGGGCCTGAGAGTGTACTGCAGGATATAAGGGCAGCCTCCCAGGGGCAGCCAGGGAGGAACCAGGACACAAGGGACTGAATTCCGCCAACAGCCTGAATGAGTTTAGAGGTGGGTACTTCCACAGAGCCTCCAGGTTGAAGTCCAGCCTGGCTAACACCTTGACCTTCATCCACTTCATGAGACTATGGAGACAACTCTAGTGGAGCCTGACTGGTCCAACCTGCAGAACGAGAGGATAATCAATGGGTGTTGCTTTAAGTCTCTAAGTTTGTGGTGATGTGTTGCACAGCATTAGAAACCCAACGGCGTTCTTTGTGTCCAACAATGCGCTCGGTGCCAAGGACAGAATGGTAAAAGGACAGACAAAATCTATCCTTGTGGAGCCTGTATTTTCCTGGAGGAAGGCAGACAACAAATCAATTCACAAATAAATTTTTAAAAATTAGTACTTTAAAAATTTGTGACTCAAAGGAAATAAATAGAGTACTTGATAGGGGTGTTTCAGATTTATTCAATGACTGTATGACAATTATGAGGTAGATATCTATTTTGGTATATGGAAGTATATCCTCAATTTTTTCAGTGAAAAAGATAAGATTATATAATTCTACATGTACAATCTGATCTCATTTTTGCATCAACACACACATAAACATAAATAATTGCAGGTGTATATTGTCAGTTATCTCCGGGTGGTGTTTTTAAATTTTCTTCTTTAAATTTTTGTTGTTGTTGTTGCCCTTTTTGGGTATTTTAAACCAAAGAATGTGTAACTGGTGTCATAGTAAACTAGATAGCTACTTCTATAGTGAAAAATCGCGACTTGGTTCTTGTGAAGGGAACCCTGCAGTTGGTGTGGGGGTGAGCAGAGCAATGAGGTTCCGCCCCAGGACCAGCGCCCCCAGGAGAGCAGGCCATAAATGTGTGGTGTCTCACAAATATGCCTTCAGACTGTTTTTCTTTGGAATAAAGACACCTGCCTGATTATGGCTTTCTTCTCCTGGCCTTTCAGTAGTGATTTGCAGAAACAGGCTGGGAGAAAGGGGTCTTTGGTAAACACGGAGGGGTTAAAGGGGAAACTGTTTAATAACAGTAGTAAAACGCAGGCTATTTTTGACATCTGGGTTAATGTCCATTACCTCCATGTGCTTTCCAAATGTGTGCAGTGCGCCCCCAGGTACATAACAGACACCCATTCACCATGGCTCTGGATGCCCCGACACTGCACATGGTGCTCACATAAAAGCGAGCCCCTGATAGGCTCATTAACGAGAGTCTGAGGGGACGAGTTCTCTTTCTGTGGGCGGTGGCATTGTTCAGAACAACTCCACTAAGTGACTCGGCTCACAAGAAAACCCAATAGAGTCATTTCTGCTCAAAAAAAAAAAAAAATTCTATAACTACATCTGTGTTATTACTTAACATCTTTTAAAACAGGCCGGAATGGGTTTCCCATTTTCCTCATGAAGATTTATTTATTATTGTTGTGATCAAAGTGGCAACAAATTATGTTAAATCATTTAATTTTCTTGATAGGAGCAACCACCTTGAAGCCATAATTCAAAAATATGAGTGGAGAGCAACATTTTACCTTGCAAGTGGCCTCCTACAGCTCCGTAGGGCAATAAAGTGTAACACTTCAGAGCGCAAAGGTTTGGGGGCGGGGTGGGCCGGGCAGCCCAGCAAGCCCCGGCTAGTAATAGCAAACTGCTCTTGGGATGAGAGCTCACCTCCTCGGTGGGCAGGGCAACTGAGAGACTCCAGACTTCCTTGGTTTCTGCCTGCTGGTGCAACTACCCACAGTATACTAAATGAAGGAAATCAGATGAATTCAGATGTGTACATAAAAATGGCAGCATACACTGTTATGTGTCCTTAGGATTTATTTTTGCCTGTCTCATTGTGGTCAGAATTATTCATAGCAAACGTTTGGTCCATGCTAACCTGCCATGGTGCTCTGTGTGCTTTTGTGTGAATTATCTCAAAAGAGCTGGACAACACCATGGCACTGACCTCATTGCTGGTCCTGAGCAGATAAGAAAACTGAAGCTTAAGGGAGCCAAATACTTTGGCTCAAATTCCCACCTCCCTGTGGTCTGATCTGAACCCACATTTTCTCAACCCCAGAAGTTCTTTCTCTTGACCACAAAGCCAGGATTCTCTAAGTCATGGTCTTTCATGTTCTGCTGTCCCAATTTTGTAATCTGCCCATAAAACCTGCCACACTTCATTAAAAAAAAATTTTAATCTCTTTTCTAAAAACTAAAATTGCCTTTTTAAGAAATATTTACTTAATACCGCAATGGTTCCAGTATTTGTTGAACAGACTTTCTAATAATTGCATACCTATTAAAATAAAAGTGCTTGCCCACCTAATACCTAAAACTATCCTCTGTGGATGTGCAGCACCCTGTCTACCCTTGCCCTGGCCCAGAGCCCATCCCCCCATGCCAGTGGTGGCCCTCTCCAGCAGGCATCACCTGGCAGTGTTGGCTGGGCTTGCACATAACCCATACTTGGACCTCCAGCCATCCTCAGCACCACCTCAGGTGACGTTTTAGGCTCTGTGACTGTGGGCCAGGCTTTTATCTTCCTAAGGGCAGACCATAGTAGCAGTAAAAGTCAGAGGTCTGCCACTCATCATCAGTGTTAAGTATTCTATACAACTTTTAAAACATTGGTTGAGATGAAAGGTGCTTTTAGTTGTAACTTTTTCTTAAAATAACAAGAGGCCTTTGTCACTCTACTCCTAGGTTTCTCAATCTTGGTCCTGAGGACATTTGGGACTGGACAGTTTTCTGTTGTGTGCTGTCCTGTGCATTATAGGATGTATAGGAGCATCCCCGGCCTCTGTCCATTGCCAGCAGCATCACCTCTTTGCCTAATATTGATAATAAAAAAAATGTCTCCAAATATTGCCAAATATCCCCTGGGGATAAAACCATACCCAGTTGAGAACTATTGGTCTAATCTATCTTTTTATTTATTTTTTTACATATAATTGTTTGACTGTGCTGGTTTAAATATAATTATATTTGAATAAGATGTATTTGCATAGATGCATCTACCAACCTACACAAGACATAAATAATTTGCCATACTAAAGATTGATTTCTTTCCTTTTTTTTTTTTTTTTAAGAAAGATTGATTTCTAAACTGCCATCATATTATTTCAGACACGGCTGCAGAGATTTAAACGTACTGTGGAAATAGGTACAACTTAAGTAGTAAAAATAATAAAAATGTACAATTTATCTGACATAAAATAGAAATACCACAATACTGAGATAGCAAGACACCTAAGACACTTGCTGAGCTAAGTGAAAAGGTAAAATCTAGTTTAAATTTATAGCATTCCTTCAGTGTCCCTCCAGGAGTTTGGCATTTTGCCAGGGTTCCTTGTTAAAAATTTGTTAAACGTGTTTGGCATTAATGCAAACACAAAGTGGTCATTTGTTACAAATTCTATTGGAATGCATTCATTTAAGGCAATGAAGTAGTTACTAGAAAAGAAAAAAATGTTCATTAAGTACATTTTAAAAATACAATGATCTATGCAGTGTGTAACTGTGGCGCCCTAGTGGCTATATAAATCGCTGACACAATAACCACACATTGTGTTTAGTTTGAAATTGGAATCTTTTAAACATAACTGATAGAACAAAAACTGGTTTTGTTTGTTGTCAAAACTGATGTTAGTCTTTCTTTTATGAACTAGTTAAAATAACCAAAAGTTTGGCATACAATTTCTAACATCTCAAATAAGTGAAACGTATAGGTTAAAACAATGCTTAGGGAATCTTTAGGGAAGCTGCAAACGACGTCAGAGACAGGGCTGACTCAACAGCAGACACTGGGGCCCCAGAAAAGGGAAAAATGTTGCGTCGTCCCAGAGAATCCCAGGAGAACCTCACTCAGTGAGGGCCTATCCCCGCCCCCCCCACACACCAACCTCATCTGTTGTTTCAGGTTATTAGGTTACCTACAGAGGAAAAATCATCCACTTTCATCATGAAGACAATGGAACCCTATGAGCAAATATCCTAAGCCCGGTGTATAGAACTTTTACCTTCCTGGCCCACCCTGAACTCTTCACACAAAGGAATTATTGCTAAGTAATGATGACTCCTTAGCTCCCTGGCCAAACGGTTCTGAAGCTGAGCTTCGGACAAAGGGACTATTGGACATTCTATGACATTTGGCTCTGCAACATAGCTTCCTATGGATATTTAGTGTGGGCTGTACCATCTCAGGGCCCCTAAAAGCTTGAGAAAAGCCAATCCTCAAGGCAAATAGAAAACTCACACTTCACAAGAATATTTAGAAATCACTCACTGCTTTCTCCCTATCCTCCTCCCCATTCAGACAAACGTATTGCCCTGAAAGTGTCCAGATAAATAGAATCCCAGTGGTCTGAGAGCCACAAGCCCAAATTCCTATCACCCATGAACCTCTCTCTAGGTGGCCCTCTTTTGCCATCTGAGCTTGGTATTAATCAGGCTGCCCTGGAAGGGGATGGACCCAGGGTTTCTAGGTCCCTGGCTCTTGAAATATACTCTAGTTCAAGGGTAGAAACATCCTCTGATAAGTCAAACTTAGACAAAACCTAGCATCCTACACGTGGCCTGGAGAAGTTTGCCTTTCCCTTACAAATGCCAAACAGAAAATAAGAAGCAAGAAGTCACAAGATAGGGAGAAAACACTTATCTCGAGAAGCAAAGTGATACAAAAGGTAAGAAACACACCTGAGCATTACAGAGCACATCCTATTTGATAGCATTTGGTGGGCCCTGTTTTAGAAAAGAACTACACAAATAGTTTACAGTTTCAAACTTGCCACAAGAATATGGACACATTGACACATCACGAGGGCCACTCCCGGGGTCTGGAAAAGGTCTGTGTACTTGAGGGGCTTGAGGTTTAAGCCCCATTAGCTTCACAACAAACCCTATGGGCCTGAAATTAAAGTTGGTTTTTGAGATAGCATTTTCTTTCAAAGTCAAATGAGAATAAAGTTCAACCTGTTTTAATTCCCTTACTGGAAACGAGTCAGTGTTGGGACGACCCTGCCAGAGAAGCAGGGGTGGCCCTGCAGCCCAGGAGCTGGGAAAACTGGCCTGCGTGAGGATGAGCTGCCCTTTCTAGAGAAAAGGAGCCGGCGAGGCATTCCGGAGAATTTGAAACACGAAGGAACAATTTGATATCTCCAGTTTGCCGACCAGAAGTGGCTCAGATGACAAGTGTTTACAACAGGATCTTCATAGAGCCAATAACGGCAATTAGTCCCCAGGATTCGAAGGCGCCCTTCCCGCCTGGCTGAGGTGGAATGCCATTTACTCTTGGGCCAGGGACTAATTAGGGGTCTCTTTTGAAGATCAAGGTTTTGCGATCCCTGCTTCTTAATAACATGGTTTGCCTGTCGGCCACCTGGGTCCAGGCGAGACCTCCCTTTCCCCCTCCCCAACAACAGGCACTGCCTTAGGCCAGGAGCAAGTGTGGGCAGGAAAGCACACATCCAGGCGGTGAGCAATTTAACCTTTTCATCACCAAGGTCCCACAACCCAGTGGTTGATTGGGCTGCGTAGAAACGGAGATGGTTGACCTGTTTCTCGGGCAGGGCTGAAGACCTAGGCCTAGGTGCGATGCAAAGAAACCACCATCAAGGTGTAAACGCCATGTCGCTGCTCTCTCGGACTGACGGGCAGAGAGGCAGGAAGGATCCACTTATCCAGACGAGTGGTAAGCCAAGGGGCTCTTTGCATTTGCTTCGTTTGGGGCCATTTCCAGAACAAATATAAAGCTAAAGAAGGCTGGAGTCAGAGGGGGAGGACAAGTCAAGTGCACCTTCTGGAGCCCTATTCTACCTGTCATCAGATGGAGAGGCAGAGGTGCTGGGCTCTGTGCCCTCTCGCCCCCGTGGCCTTCCTGAAAGAGGCTGGGCTGGCTGCTCTGCTCTGTAAGACATGGTGGGGGAGAGGCCAAAACAGCAGGAAAAGTAAGCTGCAAAGAATTAAAGTTGCAACAACTTGGGCAAAGTACAAACAGCCAGCGAGTTTGGTCCTTCAGCTGTTGACACACTCTGGCCTGGGTCGGTTGTGGTCACTAAACCCATTAGCGTTCCAATGTGGCAACAGCTAATGCAGCAAGTTCAATGTGTTTTTCTTTAATTTCTAAATGCTGGGTGCAGGCTGGCAACGATGGCTGCTGAAGGCAGGCAGCACCACGGCCATAAACACAGTCATCATTGTCAGCAATCTGAAAATCATTTTTAAAATTCTTTATTTTTGGCAGATAGGGGCTGAATGGAGTTTTGCTTTTGATTAACTAACTGTACTTTAATTTCAACATACTTAAAACTTGTTTGTGTTTTCTTTCTTTTCCCCATCTTGACACAATGCAGGAGTTTATTAAGACTTACTACCCCATCTTCCACAAGAAGAAATATAAGCCATTTCCATATCTACTTGTGTACAATCAAATATGTACACACAGGGGGTTCACATATCTATCTCCAACTCTTCCTCATCGAGAGACTGCTGATGCCCAAGAGAATAATTTTTTACCCATCTTTTCCTTCCAGGTCCAGAGAATTTCTTTCCTATGTATTTGTAACTTCATCATCTACTTTTTAAAATTTATATCTTAATTTTATCATTTTTATTGAACTTATTGGGGTGACAGTGGTTAATAAAATTATATAGGTTTCAGGTGTATAATTCTATAATACATCCTCTGTATATTGTATTGTGTGTTCACCACCCAAACCTTTTTGTATTTTATAAGCAGCCACCAAATCAGAGTTTCCTGCAACAAAAGGAACTAGCCTTCCTGGGGAAGGAGGAACGGCAAACACAAGCTGGCAACCAGCTGAGTGAAGTCAGACTTTTTAGAGACATTCAGAGTCTCTGAGCCCTATGAACCCTCAATCATGCTCCCTTGCAAATCAAGGAAAAGGAAAAGTGCTACCTCCTTTGGGTCTGTAGAGAAATGGGTTCTTAAAGGGACACAAAGGCAAATTCAGTTTGGGTTCTCTATTGTTTTCAAGCTATGTTTTTGAAAAGTACAACAATCAATCCTTTTTCCCTCCCTCCGTCCCACAATTTTTAAAGCATCTACCAAAAACAATGCTAAGTACTGGGAACACGTGGTTGAATGAGACAGACTCTACCTCTGACTTTATGAACATGTAGGGCATTGCAGGAAAAAATAATTAAACTGCACATGTGATTAATTAATTAAAATTGTGGTAAGTACTAAGGAGAAGAATGTCCCTTCCACATGCACTGAACACAGACTCTTGTTTTATGGCATCTAGTCCTTACACTCGGAAGAGGTTGCTATTACCGACCCATTATGCTGCCCCACAAACAGGCACAGAGAGAGAAATTTACACACTCAGAGTCACACAGCTAGTATGTGGTGGAGCCACGGCGTAAGCCTCATCACTGATATATAAAATCTTCAGCTTCAGGGACGCATTAGGGCCCTCACCTGGTCTGACAGGAGGGTTGGAAAGAATTTCCAAGGAAGTGACATCTCAGATGGTGTATACATGCTTACTAGAAAAGAACCTCTCTTCCTCTTCCTCCCCCCTTCTTCTTCTTTTGCACAATACTAACCCACAGACAATACTAAGTCTGTGGGTTTCTATGCATTCCGAGAGTTTTGCTGAGACTCTCTTCTTTCAAATGGATAGGTAGTCTGTGCTTTTTGTCTTTCAGCAGGAGCTCACCTACAGCCTCCTTCAAAAGCCTTCACTTCAGACTATCAAGGCACATGTATCCTCTTTCCCCTCCAAGAGCTTGCATTGTGGCCTTCCAGCTTTGTGGTATTTGAGATGATTAATCACTTTTAAATATGAAAAAAATTAACATGTCTGAAGCATTCTTCTCCATTGTCAAATGTTTCACTTTAACATAGATCCAGAATGTCTCCTTTTCCCAGTGATTCCAAAGCAATACATTTTCTGTTGAAAATTCAAGTGCAGAAATCCCATCCAGAAGCCCCAAGCAATATATCATAACATCTTAATTTCATTTAGGAGGAATGCAGTGATTGATCATTTATCATTCTGAGATTGAATGAACTCTCTAGAGGATTCCTATCTATTGCTTCTATCCAACTGATGGGATATTCACATGTCTTCTGGCTGCATGAGGGCTTTGGCGTCCAAGTTGTCTTTGAGGAGTGGGATGCTAAAAAGATTATTGAGGGAGGGTCTGCTTTTACCAGCGAAGTAAAGCTCCAAGGCTTGACTTGCTCAAAATCAGAGCCTCCCCCAGTGAAGACCAGGAGGTGTGCTGCTGAGTTACCCCTACTCCTCCATCCCTGCACATGGAATCTTTCCTTCTTGCCCTTAACCTTTCCTAGGAAGGCTGGAAAGGCCTGCAGGAAACCTTGCCATGAAATCAACTTAGGCTTCTCTAGAGGAATTCTAGTTAACCAAAGCTGTTTTGTCAAAAAGGAATTTTTACTGCAGTTTAAACAAAATGGCACCTTCCTGGGACATAGGCCATTGGCACTGCAGCTGCCATTCTGGTTTACAGTGATGTGGGACATCATTATAATCTCTTCTTGTTGTGTAGGTTTGCTTGGTCCATAGCAAAATTGGCCAGAAAGCTACAGAACAAAATTATTGGAGTGCTTACAATTTCACTAATCTTGTGACAGATGTGTGGGTGGGAGCAGGCAACGAAATCCTGGTCTTCAGATCCAAGTATGTGTTTCATCAGGGTAGATCCCAGCTGAGTACCTAGTCTGTGTTTTACATGATTAGGTTTTAAGAAACACACATAGAGCAAGATGCCTCCCAAATTACAATCAGTCTCTGTAAATGTGCATAGAGTTTTCTCGGGAAACCTACTGACCAGTGGATCACCTTAAAGGTACACAATGATGTCCCCTCAAAAGAATGAGAAGTTTGAGAAAAGCAGAGGTTATTTCTGAGGAAATGTAAGGCTAGTTGCATTAGCACAGTGCTAAAAAGCAGACGTGCTCTCTGGTTTGAGTTTACATTTAAATTTCATGCTAAGGTCTGTACTTGTAGGTCTGCACAAAGCTCTGGGCCCTCTGTCTCCCATCTCTAGCTCCTGCTTCAGGATATAAGTGAATTCTGAGTCTTCACTAGAAACGATGGGCTCCAGGTGTAACTGAGAGTAACAATGGGCTGCTCAGGTGGACCTATTCTTCCATCTTTGAGGAGGCTTCTGGCTATTACCAATGTTTTCAACTTAGGTGTGAGGCACCCTAAAAAGGAATTTCTGCACTTCTTTCATCTCTGGTCACTTTGAAGATTAAAGAGGGGAAATCACATTTTCATAATAGGTGAACCAACTGGAAGTTTAAACCCCAAGGTTCTGGCAGGTGGACGCTAGTTTGACCCTTCTAAGACAGCCTGGCACCCAGGACTGAGGACTAGGCAATGCTGTGAGAAACAGCTGGGCCAGAGATCAAGCAGCTGGGTAGGGGGGCATGACAAAAAGCTGACACCTGAGGCATGACATCAGTAGGGTCTGGGGGCACCCTTGGAGCCACTTCCAAAGCCCAATTTGGCAGGATGCCATATCTCTCTAGCGGTACCCATGTGACCAGCGGTACCCATGTGACCAGCGGACTTGGTTTTGCTGCGCAGGGTTTTGTTGAATCCAGCCCCATTGGATGTTGCAAACTCCTGCAAAAGCACATGAAACTCCTGATTGACAGTGTCAGTCTGTGAATATGGATTCTTCCTGCAGGAGCAGAAGGAACATAGCTGGGTCCACCTTCGGGGCCTTTGAAATATGTGATTTCCTCCTCCTGAACACTCTTTCCATCCCCCTTTACCTGCCTGCCTTCTGCTTCTCCTCAAAGGTAAGCATATATGCTGCTTCTTCCCGACTGTTCCTGGTCAAACCCTTAGCCAACCACTCCCTTGGCACTCACGCCTCGCTTTCCCCTACATGCTTCTGCTTTCAAACAAGGTGGCATCATGCATTTGTGTTAGTATTTGGTCAATGTCTAATCACAGCCTTGGCTGCCTTCATGGGGACAGGCTGTGGTATCTTGCTCACTGCAGTATTTCTCATCTGCCTGTCACATAGTGGGTGCTCAACAAATACTTAAGTGGATTTCGGGGAGAGGTGAATCTGTTGATGATAACAAATGTTTTTTGAATGCGTAGTAGGCGCCAGGAATAGTCCTAAATGCTCTGCAGCAGTGATTTTCCACTTTGGCACCATGGACATTTTGGACTGCACAATTACTTGTTACCAGGGCTGTCAGGTGCTTTGTAGGAGGCTAAGCAGCACCCCTGGCCTCTACCCACCAGATGCTCATGCCACCCCTCAATCATGACTAGGAAACACGTTGCCAAATGCCTTCTGGGAGGGCAAGCCCACTCCACACTTTTTGCAGAGGACCACCGATGTGCCCATGGTAACATTTAATCTTCACAATTACCCTGTGAGCTGGGCACTGCTATTTTCCTCCCGTTAGAGTGAAGGATACTGTTGCCCAGAGTGGTTCGGTAACCGGCCCAAAGACACAGCTGTACTCGTGGAGGCTGAGCCAGGTCAGGGGCATTTCGGTTCTCTATGTAAAGAGGTGTCGGGATGGGAAAGGACTGACGCAAGTTCACATAAACAAGAGGTGAGCAGTGTGGCACTGGGACCTTGCCTTCCTCACCTTCAACCAGGAAACGTCCTGGCCTCGGCCCTGGGCTGCATTTCTGACTGTCTCACACGGGGGCTCTCTGTGGGGCTGGGCTGGGCTGGGCTACTGGAAGAACTTCTCAGAAGTAGGAAGTAGCAGCATTCTCTTTTCATAGATTGCTCCTCTTTCCCTGGGTCAGCGGCCATTGCTGCCCAGACCCTCCAGGTGCAAAGTTATCAGAAAGCAGCCAGGTGATGGCAAGGGCACCTCGCTCCTTGGCACAGGGAAGGCTGGCTGGAATGTGGCAGGAAAGCTGGGACTCAGCCCCCGGTCTCCCCACATCTCACCCTGGGAAGGGGAGCAAGCGCCAGCCTGCAGTGCACTCCCAAGTTCAGGCACCATCTTTCTGCACCTGCTCCAGCAACTCGGACCCTCAGTCTGTCACGCAAGGGTGATGAGGGGACCACACAGCTCACCTGAGAGGGTTACCGGGAGACAGGGCCTAACAGGAGCTCTGCAAGCGTGAACCACCCATCCCTTCTCCCCTTCCTAGGCTGGGTGACCTCGAGTAGATCATCAAAGCTCCCTGGCCCTCAGTTCTCTTCATGTACAAAGTGACGATAACAATTCTAACCTTTCCAGGTGGCTGAGAAGGTAAAATAAAACGAGCCTGCACAGTAGAGCAGCACAAGGAGAGTATGGACATGTCACAGGTGTTCAGCTACCAGTCATTCCCATCACCTCCTTCTCTATACTAGTCTGGACAGAGCAGCGAGTGGAGCATCAGGGCCAGCTTGGTCCAGAGTGCAGAAAGCCCCAGGCTAGGTTCTTGAGGGAGCACATCTCAGGCCCCCGGAATGAACAGAGGATGGAGTAACCCGCACCTTCCCCCAAACTGCCAGTTCCATGCATCCGACCTGTGGCAGCTCCGGCAGCCGGCCACCTGGGCAGCCTCTCCCTTGCTCTTCGGGCCCTTCCTGTTGGCACAGCCCAGCTGCCTCACAAAGCTTCAGGAGTGGTTTTTCGCAGCTCCAGCTGTTAGATAAACTTTGGAGGATACTTCTGTGGCAGGTACAAACCTGGACAGGAAGCCTCAGGAAGAAATCCTAAATTAATTATATGTCAACATTTAAGCCACAAGAAGAAGCAGTTGTGATAAATTTTGGGGAAGTTAGAATCCAATCTTAGTTGTAAATGCGAGCGAGCTTACTGACTCACTTGTGAACAGTGCCAACAAAATGATACATTTTACATTCTTTCACAGCTTGTTTTGGCAAAACACAATAAAAGGGGGGGTACCGTTTTTATTCTTCCGTGGGCCAAAATGTTCAGTTGTGCAAAAAAGCTATGTGGCGACACAGAAGGACTGAGCTCAGTTTACCCACCTTCTTCGCAGCTGTCCACCTTTATGGAGAAGGAAACGGGGGCTGAAAACTGCACCGGAGGCCCACGGGGCTGCAGTCACCCTGAGCATGGGCCAAGGCTGGACGCTGCGGCAGCTAAGCTGGGCTGCCTCTGAACTGCCCGCCTGGCTCATCCCCAGCCCTGTCTGAACCCTGGCAAAACAAGGCTCTCTGAAACCCATTTTCTCTGAGTGTGGGTGCTGGGTTGAATTTGGTGGCAGGTAGTGATCGGCAGAAAAGTTGTTTTTCTCGAAATTACGAAGACAGCTGAGTTCCTGTTATGATATTCTTTTTTTTTTTTGGCTTTCTGTTTACTTTTTTTTTTTTTATTCGATCAATTATCCAGTTCAAGAGCATTTATTTTTGCTGGTCGTGAGCTAGGACTGTAAGGGGAGTGAGAGATAGACCTTGATCTTAAAGTCTTGTAGCACAGTAGGGCCCAGCCCAGTGAGGGGACACCCGTGGTGCAATGTGATGTGTGCTCTGAGGGGGACAGGATGGGAGGGGGCCAGGGAGCTGGGAGGCATCTGATACCAGTGCCAGGGAGGGACAGCAAAGACTCCACATAAGAGGAGCTCTCCAGGTTGAGAAGTGAGGAATAATAACAAGAAGTCAGGCAGAGGAAGACAGAAGAAAGATTTCCTGACTCCAAGGAGCAGTGTTTGTGAAGGGCTGAAGTCTTCAGGAGCAGAGCGAGGCCTCCTCAGAGAGCCACAGGCACGCAGGACAGCGGCCTGCAGGATGTGAGAGGGGAAATGGCAGCAACCAGTGACCAGGACAGCACAGCGGGCCATGCAGGACTTTGTGGCGACATCAAGGAGAATGGACACTTCCCTGAGGGCAGTGGGATACCACGGAAAGGGAGTGACCAGGCCACCTGTGTGATCTGGGAGGATTCCATTGTAGCAACATGGAGGCTACATAGTGTATAGGCTGAAATGTCTCCCCTATAAAGGTACGGTCAAGCTCTAACCACTAGGATCTGTGTATATGACCTTAGCTGGAAATAGAATCTTTGCAGATATTACCAATTTCAGATGAGGTTATACTGGATTAGGATGGGCCTTAATCTAATGACTGGTGTCCACATAAGAAGAGGGAAATAGGGACACCAGGAGAATGTCATGTTACAATAAAGGCAGAGACTGGAGTGACATCTGCAAGTCAGGAAACACAAGGGGTTACCAGCCAGCACTAGAAGCTAGGCAGAGGCAATGGAGGAGCCTCCCTTAGAGCCTTCAAAGAGAGCATGCATAATCCTGCTGAGGCCTTGACCTTAGACTTCTCACCCCTAGAGCTATGACAGAATACATTTCTGTTGTTTAAGCCCCACCCCACCCCCACCCCCCATCAGCGGCACTCGGGTAGCCTTATAGGCACATAGGAGTCTTGGTGGTTTACTGCACTGACACTCCCAATAGGCTCCCAACAACACCAAACACCACACTGCCTCTTCGCGGAGACTGCTGGGGTCTCTGTGGGTTGGGGTTTCTGAGATCTAAGAAGCCTCTCCCCTTGACTGGCTCCCCATTGACCTGGTTGGGCAGCGAGTGTTCAGTGGCCTGACATGGGCCTCTCCCAAGGGTGGCCATCTGTGAGAGAGTTAGCACCAAAAGTCAATATTTGTCCACAGGCAACAGTTGTGTTTGCACTGTGGAAGCCCCAACAGGTTTTTTTTATCCAGAGATTTCAATCCGTGTGGTCTTTAAGTCATGGAGTAACCTTGTCCTGAGGAAACCCCTGAAGATGAGCCAGGAGGGACGAAGTCCCAAACAATAAGCAGGTTCTGGCAGGCAGCTGCTCAGAAAGCCTGAGGGGCCCGGTTCTGGGGCCAGCGGGACCAGCGGCATGGGCATCGGGGCTCCTCGGCAGACAATCACTATGCTTGTGCTGCTGGTCCATTGGACTTCCTCCTGCTGTTCAGCTGAGCCTCCTGGGCCCAGTCTTGCTGCAGATCAGCTGTTCCCAGTTGGAGGCACTAATGTCATCCACGTCCAAGGGACACCAGCTGGCACAGCTGATGGGACTGAGGGCCAGCAGAAGCACACATGTCCCCACACCTCCTGTGGGAGGCGAAGCTGCCCTGCCACCCTGGTGCTGCCTGAATATAGGTGGGATTCAGGGAGCACCTGCAGGCCCACTCAGTGCCTGGCACTAGGCAATGCTCCATAAGTGAACAAATAAATGAATGAGGACCATGGGTTTTTCAATCACACTGAATCTGGGTTTAATAGCGGCCCGGCTAATGGGGAGCTGTGCAACCCTGCACAAGGACTTCTGCTTTTCTGGGCTTCAGCGGCCTCAACTGGGAGGTGGCGATACTGCATATATAGAGGTGCTGAGGTGATTAAACAAGATTGTACAGCCTGACCAGGCAGTGGCACAGTGGATAGAGTGTCGGACTGGGATGTGGAGGACCCAAGTTCAAGACCCCGAGGTCGCCAGCTTGAGTGCAATCTCATCTGGCTTGAGCAAAAAGCTCGCCAGCTTGGACCCAAGGTCGCTGGCTCCAGCAAGGGGTTACTCGGTCTGCTAAAGGCCCGCGGTCAATGCACATGTGAGAAAGCAATCAATGAACAACTAAGGTGTCACAACGAAAAACTGATGATTGATGCTTCTCATCTCTCTCCATTCCTGTCTGTCTGTCCCTATCTATCCCTCTCTCTGACTCTCTCTCTCTGACCCTATTAAAAAAAACAAGATTGTACATATACATGCTAAGTAGAATGTCTGACAGAAATTAGGGCTCAACATATATTTGGTGTCACAATGATCATTATTTTTCTTCATGGAACCGTGTGCCAGTGTAACAGAAGTGCTAATATTTGCTAGTTATAAACTCTGAGGGAGGGTGAGAAAGAGAAGAGAGGGTGGAGAAATCCTCAGAAGAATTCAGTTTGCAAACTCCTGTTGCCTTGATCACCATTGGCTGTCATGACAACTCTATGACGTAGGTCCAGGCTTGTCATCTCCACTTACTATAAGAGAATCTGAAGTTCACAGCAATTCAGTAACTCAGGCAGATGCTTCCTCATGAGAAGTGGCAGAATAAGACCCAGAGGCAGAAGTTTTCTCATCGTATGAGGACAGACAATGCTCAGAGGCACCCAGTGACTCTTTCCTGAGTGAATGAATGAATGAATGAATGAGATCTGACTTCAAAATGATCCTCAGGAATAGGAGGGGAAATAAGGGCTGAACAATTAAGATGGCAGCATCTGGAGCCCTGCCTGGCCACCACGTCCTGTGTGGGTTTGAGCAAGTTGGCACCCTTTCTCTGACCTCTGTCCCTAAACTTCTTGTAGCTCTCATGCTCTAGAATGGGGTAATAAAGAGGAACCAGAAGTTCCTGATTAGCATTCACTTATTTTTCCAAGCCTCAGTTTCCCCATCTGCCCACAGGTGAGCCCACAGCCTTGCTCCGAGGCTTAGACATGTTATGTACATGAAAGGGCTTTGCTCTACAGGTAGCACTGGATTAAAAAGGATAAAGCAAAACATGATGGCAGATTGGAAAAGAGAATCGGAAGGAAATGGCCCAAGATAAAAATGCATTAATATTAACCAACAGGTTTCTTCAGAAAAGCAAGGCAGTGAAACAATAATTTTAGAGAAACAAAACCCAGCTTAGGGAGAGTCTGCCAGAGGGAGAGGAAATGAAGGCGCAACCAAGTGGCCCTTGGCTTACCTATCTGGAAAACACAAGATAAAAAAGAGTCTTTGTAAACCAATATTTGTAAAAGCCCCACTGGGCTTTGTGCCCGTACAGTCTGCCTATTATCTTGGCAAAGGATGAAAAACAGTGAATTCTTATTTAAAACAAGCATGAAGTAAATTCAGGTAAACGTTATCACATCATCATGAGCTACCATTTACTGAATACCTACTATGTGCTGGGCACTGTGCCAGGAATTGTAAATAAATACTTAGGTTTTTTTTGCACTCCTACAAGGAAGGCAAAATAGTCAATCATATGTATATGCATATATTTTCATAAGTTTTATTTATTCAACAGCTATTTCTTGTACATTCATTATGTGCTGGGTATGGTCCTGTTTGGTACATATACAGTGATGAACAAAGTCTAGTCTCTTTCTGTAAGTCAAGATTTCTCAGTGTTAGCACATCTGACTTTTGGGGCCGATACTTCTTTGTTTAATCATTCTTTGTCATGGTGTGGGGGGAGTGTGCGGTGAATTGCAGGAGGTTTAGCAGCATCTCTGGCCTTTATCCACATAGATGCCAGGAACACCCTAGTCTGACAACCAAAAATGCCTTCAGGCCTGGCCAAATGTCCCAGGGGGGTGAGTGTAGAGCGATTGCTCCTAGTTGAGAACAACTGCCTTAAGTAAAAAGATGTAGAAAGTCAGTTTCAGAGGGGAAACTTCTAAATCTGCACAGCTACTTAGGCATCAGAGTAAAGGCAGAAGCCAGAGCTGATTTGGGGCACCGACACAATTTTCTTTTCATATGTTGAGATTTGAAAGCGGGTGTGCCCAGACCAGAGCCACTGTGATCTTGTCTATCATTGCAAGTCCACCCTTCAACTCGACCTTTGCATTTGTTGTTTCCTTCTTTCCCTATCTGCCAAATCACATCAGTCACAAACATTTAATTCTTCAAAGTTGGAGGAAACTCTACTCTAGGTGACCCATGTTCTCAAACCAAGACATCCTTGAGTATTGCTGCAAACATAGACCAGTTCTTCGATAAACTCCTGGACGGCCCTTTGGAACAGAGTTCATGTTTAGCTTCCTTAAACAGTAAGTCAGTGGGGGTCTACAGAATGTCTTAGAGAACTTTTAGACTTCAAAGCTGTGTTTCACTTCCAAGGGTAGCCTAACCTTTGCAAAGGTTACTCTGCAAGTGAGGAATTCCCTGGAAGGAGGTCTGCCAGGATCCTAAGCCCACATTCATATCTAATTTATAATTGCCCTGGAAAAAATGGGTTCCTTTTACAGGGAGCTCACATTACCCCTGGTCTGGCATTGTGCAGAGGAGTGACAGGTGCAATTTATGTGAATAATCACTGCAATCAGCCTCACTTAAGAAGCAACAAGGGACTTATCTTCATAGAGGCAAACTGCTGAGTCACAGACAACTATTGCCCTCCAAAATGCTTCCAAGGCCACTAGTTACTGTTGACCCAATGTAGAGGACACGGGAGAAGTAATATGGCCATCTACTGAGATCAAGGTTCCCTGGCCTGGGAGACTAAAATTCTAGTTCCAACTTCACCATGAACTCATCATGTGATCTAGAGGAAGACTCATCCCTTCACTAAGCCTCAATTTCCTCATCTGTAAAATAAGGTCATTGGACTAGATGAGAACAAAAGATTTGTCTTGCTTTAATAGTCAATGATTTTCCAGAAGTGTCCTCTTATCCAAGTAGTCGTGGCCTATAGTCTGGGAGTTCCTCAGGGGAAGGAGTATGGAAATGATGACATTGATAATAATATCTCATGGCAAACATTCCTTGAATGAATAACTCAGAAAATGAGTGTGGGAGTGATTTCCCTGCAATTTAAAAACTGAGCTGCTTCTGCCATCTTATTTGATCCCAAACCAAGGGTAACTTACTCTAGGAATAGGGATTTACAGGTTTATGAAAACCATCGTGTGGACCAGGGATTGGCAAGTTAGTAAAGGGTCAGAGAGTACATACTGTAGGCTTTGTGGGTCTTATGGTCACTGTCACAACTACTCAATTCTGCAATTGTGGCATGAAGGCAGCCATAGACAGTAAGTAAATGAATGGGTGTGGCTGTGATCCAATAAAACAAAAATAGGTGGCAGGCTATTTTTTGGCCATGGGCTGTAGATGGCTGGCCCCTGTGTGTGGCCAAAGCATCTGACATGTGTCTTCTCCATCTTGATCAGCCCCTGGTGGTCTGGGAGTGGAGGGCAGCACACCACTTCCTGAAATATCTGCAATAATAACAGATGCCACTCTCTCTCTTCTCATCTTCTGGAACTCAGAGCCTACAAAAATCCCCTTACGAGAGCCCAAGATTGTTGGCATCAAGAGCCACACTGTCTTTCTGCATTAGCCTGGTGCCACCAGAGCAGGGAAATGAATGGAAAGAACGGATGGAAATGGAGCACCCATGCATGGGAACTTGGCTTATATTCCCTAGAAAATCAAATCCAAGTGTTAAAATAATAATGCCTGATTATTGCAGGCAGCAATTGCAGGTGGGGTGAGCTCTGCTCCCACCAGAACACCTTTCCGGCTCACACATGAGCACAATTTAGATTTGAACAGGACTACGAAGTAATAGTTTGATCATGAGGTCATCACATGGGGCTCCAGAGCCCAACTGACCTTTTGAAGTCTGCTCAGGGATCCTCATTATGTTGCATTTCTGAGTCAATCCTTCCTCTGATTTTTTCCAAGTCTCTTTGCCCCTGCATTCCTTTGACTAGATTTTGCCTCGATGGAGAGGCACAGGCAAGGGGAGGGGAGCCAAGGAGGGAACCAGGGGGAAAGACCTGATTATAAGTGAATAATCCCCTCTGGGGGTCCTGGCCTGCTACTCCTTGGGCTGGATTTGCTGGCAAGGAGTCTGTAAGGAGCTCTAATTCTCCAGAAGGCAAGACTCTCCTCACTTACCAACACAATTTGGAATGAATTGATGCAACCCTCCAGTTGCAAGCAGGGACCCTTGCCAAAGCAAGCACAGTGTTTCCCATCTTGTAAAGCAGTTGTTGGGAGGAGCTTCTAGAGAAAGGAAGCTGATCCCTCCACATGACAAGCCACCCCTCCCTTGCCCCTTGAACATTATTGTGTTGCTCAGCCCACTGTCTGCCCCTGATGAGCATTTGTGTCCCTGCTGCCATTTTTCATAGTAATGACTCTAGACTTCCTGCTTGCAGAATGTCAGAGCATGGAGAGGTCTCCAAAGATCCCTGATTCCCTTTAAAGAGATGATAAAGGATGGTTTGGCATATAACAGCATGCACAAATCACCGATGTTCATGATCTGGTTGAAGACGGAGGTAATTCTCCCCCAGATTTCAACCTGCTGATGGGAACTCTCAGCCAGGCCCAGACTTCCAGCTCAGTGACAGGAACTGCTTCCCCTGCCTGGCCACGCTTCTTAGAAAGCCAGGCTGTCCCCGGGCCACCATCAGCAATGTCAGGACACAGTTGCCATCTTCTCTCTTTTTCCAGCTTCAACATATTTGAAGAGTTGTAAAACACAAAGCAAATCTGTAGGACTCCTCTCACTTGTTTGAATGAGAGGCTTGGAAATTTCACAGTCATTATACATGCTTGTAAATTGGTTGGCAAATAAAACCCAGGGCACTGTCCACCAGGCCTCAGCCCCTGCACACTGACAGTCCATACCCAAGGCTGCCTCATAGCAAGGACTCCTTCCTGGGCCACGGGACCATTGATGAGCCCCATCACCCCCCCACCAGGGGAGTGCCTGAACTCTTTTGTGGCCTAGAGGCAGTGACGGCTCTTTCAAAGTAACTGTGACTTGGAGAAGCCGCCACATGAATGGAAAGACCACAGGGCTAATGTCTAGTACTTCTTGGACCTGCGTCCCTGTCCCAGCTTTAGAGGGAACATATAAGTTGACCTGGGTTAAATTGCTCAGCTTTTCAATGTTTTGACCAGGGCCCCTCCAGCTGTGCAGGCTTCTCCCTCTGACCTAAGGACCAACACAATTTGATTACTTTCCCTTTATTGTTACAAACATCACCAGCAGTAGGGGTTCCTGTCATGTCCTATCATGAGCTGATACAGGGTACAAAACTCAGAACGACCCATACCTGTCCATCAACAAACAAGCAAACAAACCTCTCTGTCTAAGACCTTAGGTGTATGATAATGATGAAGACATCCACTGAGCACAAACCAGGCTCCAAGTGTCGTTTCTGTTTGTTAATTCATTGCTTCTCTCCAAGTTCCTTTTAAGTACATACTCTTCTCATCCTACTTTGAGACATAAGACCAAGGACTAAACAGGTCAAAACACAGGGCCACACCGGCATTGAGTGATGGGGCCAGGATCAAACTCAGCCTGGCTGCAGGTCCCTCTGAAGCTGCACTCCTACCTCAAAGGCATGAAGGTGGTGTGGGGGCTTCCTCCCCTGTGCTGTGCTCCTGTTAGCTTGCCTATCCATCTATTCCAGTACGGTTTAATAACCCCCTCACATGTGAGGGGTGCTGAGGCTATGGCAGCAAGGTAGGAAAGAACTACCACCACCTAAAACCTTTTGTTCACAGGTGAAGACCCCTTGTCCCTAGAAATGGGGGCACGAGTCAAAAATGTCTCCTCTGCTGATAGGACCACCTAAACTAGTCAACACTGAGCGGAATTCAGGAGAAGACCGTTTTCCCAAAATTCATTTCTCACCCAACAAGGGTTATTTTCTTGGTCAGAAAAAGATCTGTCTATCAGGAGACAGAGTGAAGTCTGGCAGGGGAGTCAGAAGGAGTGACCAGGCTGAGACAAAGACCACCTGGGATGGAGGCTGAGTCCAAGCAGTGCCCTCCAGTGATTCTGAAGGCACGGTGAGGGGAGGGCACAGGGAGGAGCTGGTGACTAGAGAGTCTAACCAGGGCTTGGGGTTCTTCAAATGTCCCCTCATCTCCACCTCCTCTCTGTGTCCTTAATGACAATGGCAATACTCATGTTAGGAATGCCTAATATGTTAGGAATCTTATTAGCAACCACTAGTGGTCCAGCACCCTGTGCCAGACATCAGGCTGAGCACATGCTGCATATTTGGGTATCTAACCCTCATGTCACCCTACACGGTGGCTGAGCATATTTCTGTTTCAATGCTGATCCCATTCTCTGTATGTCTGTCTTCAAAAGGAGGCGAAGGAACTAAAGAGTAAAAGATTGCAAAGAAGGGAAGAGAACATGAGTGGCGGTAGGACAAGAAGTGGGGTGAGGGGAGTAGAGAGAAGACCCAGAGGCAGTTTCTACCTTTTAGGCTGGTGTGAGGAGGTCAGAATTATAGCCGACAAAGCAGAAAAGTGGTCACACTCCAGGGGCATTTGCATCCCAGGACCTCTTCACGCTTATCCTCTGACTCCCACACTTCCTCTAGGACAGCTCTGCCTTTTCTTTTTTCAGTGTTTTGAGGTTCCTTATACAATTTCCTACAAATTAAGTTCTGTATCATTTTGAGGATGTAGAGCAGGGGTGCCCACACTTTTTCAGCTTGCGAGCTATTTATAAGATGACCAAGTCAAAATGATCTACCTACAATAAAAATGCAAAACATAAATTTATTTCTTCTATATTATCATTATTTAAGTTACTATTATTACTATTTAATATTGTGTATTCTTCTTTCACCTTTCTCCTTCTCAGCTCTCTTTTCGGAGGAAAGTCAATGCCATAGTTTTTATGAACAGTCCGAAAAAGCCGCTCCACATTTCCCTTCTTTGGAATAGCAATGGCACACAGACAGATGAGGCAAACGCACTTAGAACATGACATAGTGAAAAAAATCCCCTCCCATTCTGTATGAAAGTGGTAGGTTTTAGGCTTCTTACTCAGACCAGCTACGGCACTCATTTTTATACCCTTTGTTGTATTTAGTTTAAATAAATTGAAGGCTAACTACGCAGCAATGTAACTGAACAAGTTAGCGTGGTTTAACACGCATGCGTAGGGTGTCAAAAGTTCAGATTGGCTACCCTGTATGCCAATCAAAAGACAAATGTCTTTTTAATGTCATGCGATCTACCCACACTTCCTTCACGATCGACATATTGAGCACCCCTGATGTAGAGAAAGTGGAACCCTGAGAGGGTAGGTCATGCTGTGGAGAGTGGTGGTGCATGAGCTGGTCAAGAATGTGGCCTCTACACTCAAAGGCATCAGGTTTGAACCCCAGCTCTGCCACTTCCCAGGTGCGTTGGGCCAGTAACACTATCTCTCAAAACCCATTTTCCTATGTCAAAGGAGAAGAGGATCTCCTCACTGGATGGATGGAAGGATTTGCTGATAACATGTACTGAAGAACTTACCACAGGACCTGGCACAAAGTAATAGCTCAATAAACAGTAACAAGTATTATTTTTGTCTCATGAAAATTCTCACTCTTATCCTTGGAGTCAGGCTAAAACCTAAAGTTAGCACCAAGCAACTTAATTGATCAACAAATATTTATTGGGCAGAGGTTAGCATGAGGTTCCCAATCCTTTTGGAACCAGGACTGAAATAGAATAGGAGGGCCCCCCAAGCTTTGAAGAGAAAACAGTTAAGCAACATGGTCACTGGAAGACATAAGGGTGGGAAGGCACATGTCCCCATGGGACTAGAGTCTCGGCTCTGAAACAGCCTGGGGGACATGAGGCTGTAACTCACCCCCAGCATCCAGAATGCAGGATTTCACCACGTGTGACGTCAGTGTGTGAACCGGGCTATCCATCCCCTTTCCAGACCCCATGCACTGGGAAAGGGCGTACCCCTTCTCTCCCCTCCAACATCATCTTCCATCCTTTGTTATTAAAACAATAGTTTCAAGTCCCAAATCCCAATTCATTGTCCCCAGTGTGGCCACAGGGAATTTATTAAACCATGAAATCCATAAAGCCCCTCTCTGTATAAGACCCTGCAGCAGCTTCCCACTGTTCTCAAGGGAAACGCATGAGGCCAATTCACTTCTTTCATATACCAGCTGCCTCCACTCCGATCTAGCTTTTTCCTTTTCTAATCAAAGGGCAAACTAAAACTCACCCTTCAGATCTCAGGTTAGATAGTACCTCCTCCACCAAGATGTCTTCCCAGAGTCCCAGTTCTGAGTTAGACAACCCTGCCCTCTACTCCCAAGGTCCCTATCCCCACCCACCCCTTCCTGGCACTTCCCACATATATCTTCCTGGTCTTCCCACCTCCACTGGGGACAGGGACCCTGTCTACACAGTCCACCACTATATCCTAGCACTCTGCCCAATAAATATTTGTTGATCAATTAAGCTGACTTGATATAGGGACTGGGGTAAGGTCTAAAGAATACAAAGAATATCAGTCTTTGTCTAATGGTTGAAGTAATAAGTTGACACATTGTAAAATATAAAAACAGAAGCTTAAAGAATTTTATAGTAATGAATCTGAACCAACTGCCTCCCATGGAGGGGGTTCATGAAACACAGGGAGGGTCGATGGCTGGAGTAGGGAGCCCCCTGCTCTTTGGCTCAGCTGTCACGAGGCCCTCCTGGCAGTGGAGGCAGGCCCTAGACTGCTCTGGTAGCAAGTGATGCCACCCCCACTGCCCCTGTCACCCAGCGCCTCAGCACTACCGGAAGGGACTGTGAAACCTCAAGCTTTTGCCTTGAAATTAAAGGCATCTAAAGCTATAGCTTAAGAACTTTTGCCACATGTAATTATTGACCTGAGACATCAGTCACCTTCAAAAATTCTGTGCTGACAGAGGGCAAAAGAAAAGCGTCTAGAATATCAAAAGGTAAAGGGTCCAGATTAAAAAGGGAGGTGCTAGGAAGGCTCTCCCCAAGCCACAGCCTTTAATTGACTCCAGTCCCGGCAAGCACCTTGGCCTCCTTTGTCAGCATGCTGGGAGGTAGATGGGGCCCCTGGACACGGGGGAGTCGCTGCAGACCAGCACAGCCAGCAGCCACACTTCCCTGACAAACCTCCCCTCACTGCCAGGCTGCTGCCACAAGCCATCAACGTCTAGAATGACAAGTCTGCTGAAAGAAAAGTCTTAGAAGTTGGGACAGCTTTGGAGCATAGAGGTGGAGGACGGTGCCCCCTCAGCAGTGACAGACTCCAGAAAAGCCTCTAGAATATCAAAGGGTGAAAAGCTAATCCTGAGATGACAAAGTCTGGACCACAGGGAGACTGAAGTGCTGGCATTTCTCACTCAAAGGTCGTTGAGCAAACTTCCTAGTTGGCTCATTCCTTCAGGCCCTAATTTACCAATCTGTGAAGTGGTTCTGGAAAACAATCCATGTCTCTGCCCTCCCTCTGCCATTTGAGAGCAGAGGCCTATTTTTAAATAAAACAAGGACCTTTCTTCTCGCACAGGCTGCACATGTAGTTTGGGTTAGCCTCCAGTTCAGCACAAACACGGCTTTGCACTATTTCAGGCGGAAAGACATCGCAGGCTGCCTTGGAAGGGACTTAGGTATACCAGAGTAACTCCCGCAGAAAGCCTTAGAAACTGAAGTCCTGCTTCTTCTGAATGGGGAACACAGGCAGGGGGGGGACACATATTGCACCATCTCTTTTTGTTGTTGTTACGTTTCATTATCATTTTACTCTTCTGCAAAGAAGTTCCAAAAGGAGCCAGCGGGCTGTGGAACTACAAATGACAAATGATGGCTATGCCTAGTAGTTTATCAGGACACTGCACCCCCACTCCCTTACATTAAGGATGACCCCACCACCTTCGATTTGTCTCTCTAGTAAGCATGAGGGAGGCAGGTGGGAGGAGATGATGTGTATGACCAGCCTGTCAAATCCTCTGAGTTCATTTAGGATAAAAACTTGGTATCAGAAGGAATGTCAAGCAGAGAAATCTAAATACTAATTAAAATTTGTTTAGTGGCTATAGACAGACCATCAGCTTTTTCTCTTTGGGTGCCTGTCCCCAGCTTTTTTCTTTTTTCTGAATTCCCTACCAGCCCAGCCCGTGGGACTTTGTTGGGCAAAACCCAACTCTCTGGTTGCCGGGCTGTGCTTATTAAATGGGGATGAATGTCAATGTCACCCAGCTCATTAATAATTGATTTTCAGCCCTGTCTCTATTTGCAGAGCAGAAGCCACTTACACAGTCTATTATTCCAACTCTGTGTGTGGGTCATGGGGCCAAAGAGGTTCCACCAGGGGTAACCTTTGTTGACAGCAATCACTATGGCAACTCCACACATCTCCAGCCTTAACTCAGATGCCCAAGAAGGTGAGGAGTCCTGCCTTACTGGGGATTGGACCAGAGTTTGCTGAGTTAAATGGTGATCTGAGCAATTTTACTGGCAAGATGGGCTTTTTCTGTTTTAATGTTTGGTCTTTGTCGAATAGCATCACCTTAACGAACACTTTTGGAAACCTTCACTGAAGGTTTTCACAAAAGGGCATTTTCAGATTTAAAAAAACAAAACCCTGTTTTCTTTCTGTCTTCTCAGGCAAAAAATAAAGACAAATTAAATCCCTCTCTGGCTGCTTTTCGGTCATTTTAAGTCAATGAAATTTATATAATCCCGGAATAAGCGATTGTGTCTTTCCCACCCGACCAAAGGCTGCAAGCTTAGATGAGAAGAATTACTGTTTTGCTTTTAACCACCTATTAATATTTTGTCCTACCAGCCACGCTTCCTCTATCCCTCTACTCCTTCTTTGAAGATTTCCCCCACTAAATTAATGTTTAACAATTAAATGAAGCCAACGGAGAGTTTTGAAAGATCCACACAATTACGGATTGGGTGGGTGTGCAAAGCCTTTAATTTAAGTGGGAAATGTTTCCCAAATTATGGCCTGAGACCTCACAGCTAATTACATAATTTTCTGCATCTGAAAAAACATAAGCTGAGAAAACACAAACAGAATCACACTGATAATGAGAAAAAAACCCTGGAAGTGTGTCCATCTATTATTTTAGAAAATAGAGCTACTAGATATATCAAAGAAGAATGAATAAAAAAGAAGCATTATGTTAGAACCTGACAAGGTTTGAGAGCTCAGCTGCCCCAAGTTTGTCAGGCTGCGGCACGGCACTTGGTTTAACAAGCCCATTGTGGCCAAATACATTTGAGAAATAGTGCGCATTTCATCTGTGCTTGGAGGTTTTCCAAGGCACATTTCCATATTTAAGGTTCTACTAAGTCCTGCAATGAAACAATATATTCTATTTAGTTCAGGATTGACCAAATCGATGTGATTTTCTAAAAACAATACTTATTTAAGTAATATTTATTGAGATATATTAAAGATATTTAAAATGTTTATTTTAAATAAATAATTGCTGATTTAATAATCCATGGTGGGTTGTTTTGTGTGTGTGTGTGTGTGTTATTTTTGTAAGCAAACTTTTTATGATTCTGCAGGTTCTGATTTCTCAGAATACACTTTCGGAAATGCTGATGAAATCCCATACCTTATAAACAAAGATACTGAGTCCCATAAAGAGGAAAGGATTTGCTCAAGTCCCAAGGGCATGTTAGGGGGTCTTGGAGGAAGAGGATGGTAGATGGTTGCTTTCCCAGGCCAGTGCCCTGTGGATTAGATCTCACTGATGCCCTTCTTGAGAGGTGAGAACACTGCATTGAGATATAGACTGGGTGGTCCTCAAGCCCATAATCAGGATAAATCAATGTGCCTTTGTGCAACATCTTTACAAAATTGCACATTTTAAGAGGAGGCAGAATGCACTTGAAGAATTGGGGTGATGTGCACTTGGGAGACTGGGGTGCCATTCATCAGAGGAGGTGCCCCCTGAGCATGCATGCAGATCACTGCACACTTTTCTCTTCTACTCTGGCTGATGATAGCCTGATGTGGTAGGAATGTTCCAGACAGAGAGCTAAGGAACTAGGCTGGTGCTGTCTAAGGCTGATCCTTGCTTCAAAATATAAACACAGGTGGCTGGGGGACTGGGGAAAGAGGTAGCCACTCAGGAGAAGAAAATATAAGAGTTAATGAAAGCTTGACCACAGAGTTGCTGTTTGAGCTCAAGACACGCTTTCTTATCTGAGGTCTTAGATTTCCCATCTGTAAGATGAGGGAGGTGAACCCCAGTATTTTGAAGGTGCCTCCCAGCTTTAACATTCTTTCTCCTACTCTCCTGGGAGTGACACTCAAAGCCACAGTCACACAAAGGCTGTATCATGAATAGCTGCTTTTAAAGTCAAAATCCTCTTCTCTGGGAAAGAATAATCTTTGTTCATTTAAAGAGCAAGGTCAGTTCAGACCAGCACCCCACAGACCAAATGCTTATGCAAAGCTTCTGCTGTTTCTGGGAGGCACCTAGACCCTCCTGTCCCTTACTCCCCAGGGACTGTGGAGACCATTAGATAATGGCTTCTCTTGTTAAAATCTGGTTTCCACTCCCTATGAAGTAAGCAAGAGATGCAGATATGCAGAAGCCAATAAATATATGTAATAATATATGTAAAGTTTTCTTTGGAAGGGAATTTCAAAAACTCAGATAAGTTAGGTCCCAAGTTTGGGTTCAGTTTAGGTCTTCCTCCTGATCAAAAGTTCCCATTCCTGAAATGCTATCGGAGAGAAAACAACTACATTTAGGACATCAAGCTGTAAAGTCATCAACTTTTGAAAAATATCAACCTCAGACCACCATCTGTTATACAAGTTACATGCAATGTACAAGGTTGTTAATTTTTTTGGTCAGAACTCCAAATTCCATGCTTTTAAACATTAAGATGACAAACAAGTTACAGATCTTAAGTCAGCCAAAAATAATCCAGCTCTCCCTCAGCAAAACCAGAGCTGTGATGAGAGGTCAGATTGGCAAGTCAACACCAGGTGCTTTCTGGGGTTTGGACCCTATGTCTCGCTGAGGAGTGCCCCTGTGGTCAGTGGTTGGTGGTCGGGGATTCTAAAGGATAAGTCATGACTTTGCATTGTAAATAAAAGGTAGATATGGCCATTCCCATTCTCGGCTCTTATCTGGCTTGTGCATCTGATTATCTCTGGTAAGAAACATTCACAGGGCAGTTTAATGATTCATCAAGAGAAGCTTCCACATCTTTATGTTGCCTTCTCCAACATAAAAGTTGGCCATTTCTCAGCATATACCATAGGCTGAATGCAAGAACTGCACGGCTAAGTGTCTACACAAAATGGTTTGTCTCGAAAGCCAGACAAGGACTGTCATTAAATTGCAGATAATAATCCAAGCAGGAATGTTTTTTGCCCTGCTTAGACTCACAAGCATCAAAAATAGACAAGTCAGTGTGCTGATCTATATGCCGAGTCAATGCTGTTTGAATCAATTCAGTCCAAAATACACTCAGTCAAGTGGGTAGACTTGAGAGGCTTTTAAGGGTTTCCTCAATTTTCACACCAAGCTACCCTTTATTGAGCACCTACCATTTTCCAGGCACTGTGAAAAGGAATGACAAATAGCATATTTAATCTCACAGCAATCCTGCGTAATTTAATATTTCAAAGCCCATTTTATAGTTGGGAAAATTGAGAGTCGGAAAACCTAATTTATCCAGGATTATAGGGCTTGTATACAAGGGAGCCAGGATTTGAATCCGAGCATGCAGAGCTGAGTTCTCTCCCCTAGAGCCCACAGATGCCATCATGTCTGGCTCTTTTCAGTATAGCTAAATGGGGTCACCACCCTCTTTGACCCTTACTCCTAAAATCTAAGGGTATGGAAGATTGTATCAAAAAGGGGACATTGCTCATGATGACAAATAAGTCTCATCTAGAGCACTAACTGAGCAGAGCTGGCCCTGGTTGCCTGGAGAATTCTATTCACCATGGGTCAATGAAAAGAGAGCTGGGAGGTATGAGTGATATCAGTCAAAGGGGAGGAGAGGGATGGCATCTGTGTCATATGTTTCCTGACTCTTAACTACGGGACACTATCAGGACCAAAATTCACCTCTCTCTCTTTCTTATCCCTTGAAAAAGTGACAGTGACTCTGTGACATACCACCAAACTTTACTTCCCCTGGGACTTACTCTAGCAGTGGCAGAGCCAAGAACAACAATAAAAAAAGACGGTGCAGATCTCCTTTTATGGAACTATGAAGAGTCCTGAGTTTTTTCCAAATCATTTCTTCTTTTGCCCCTTCTCACTGGTAGCAGCTAGGGGCTATCTTTTTCATCCAAATTTTTGTCAACTTCAAGGTGATCCACACCTTGCCTAACAGCACACCAGATATCTTTTGCCTAACACCAAAAGGAATGTTCAAAGACTTGGGCAAGTCTTCTAATGGATTCCACTGTGGCCAGTATTTATCTTCTTTTTGCATCCTATTCCCATCCAGAAAGGCATTTGGTCTTCCTATGCAAGCCTGTATAGTCACTTTGGGCTTCTGCCTCTTAGGGGAGAAAACTCTATAGGGGTCCCTCCTGGGCTTTGGCCCGTGGGGTGGTCTCCTTGGTCCCATATCTGCACGAAGCCTCTATATCCCCAGTGTTACTTTGCAAGCCAAAGAGGATCCCTTCTCCTGCCCTGCCTTCCTGACTTCCTGAGCCTGCTGTGTGTAATCTGTCCTTCCATCTGTCCCTGAACTCCATCAGACCACTGTCTCGGGGAGGAATGGGGGAGTGAGGCTGAGTAAACAGCGGGGGCTGTTGAGGAGTTGTATGGGAGGAGAGAGACAGCAAAGGGCTGTCCACGCGTAAGCAGTCAAATATCTGCACTCTGAGGGAGAGCTGCAGGGAGACAGGGCTTCTATCAGCCAGAATCATCGAGGGCCAGAGCTTAGACTAATAGGAAGAAATAAAAAATAAGAATGCTTCGGCTGGACATCAAGAAAAACATCCTGATGAAAAGAGAAGGCTCCCATGTGGGGGATGTTCTCATAAAAATGAGTGAGTGGCCAGGTCACTGCTGTGCTCCCCCCTCGGCTCCAGCGAACGGTTATAAACAAGGCCTCCCTGCCTGGCGGGTTGGAGGCTGGCCTCCCTCCAGGTTCCCTTCCCTTGGAGAAGACCACAAAGGTGGGGCAGGCTGATGATGCAGCCTGAGGTCAGTTTTGGTTGGAAGAGTCAAGGAAGCACTTAATCTAGATCAAGAAACATAGGAGTCTGGGGCAGGAGGCTGCTGGTCCGAAGCATCTGGAGAACTGTCAGGAACTGGGAGATCAGCAAACCCTTCTCCACTTCGTGTCTCTGCGTGCCATTAGAGTCTCTTTGCTGAACCTGTTCTGGTCTCTCATGCTTTCCACAACCTCCTAACTTGGAAGATTGGTTGGGGCCAGGCTGAACAGTGCGGTCTACATGTGGCTGTCTACACAGCAGGATCTACAGACAGGGAGGAGGTTTCTTTAGTAATTGATATGGGCTCCTGGATACCACCAGGCCTGTCTGGGACTTTCTGTCCTCCAAGTCCCATATTCCAGCCTCCCCATTAGATCTGACCCCTTCTCGGCTCAGAGTCTTTCTGGCATAGACTGGGTGAGTGCTCAGCAGATGGAAAAAAGACAACCTTCCCACTCACACATCTGGTCCAGTAACTGGTGACTGGGTTTATTGGGCCTCAACAACAGCCCTTTTATCAGTGACGGATGTGCCATTTGTTCCCCTCCCCCTGCCAGTTCTAGCACATCCCCTTTTGCTTCTGGCTGTGAAGAGGCCAGTCCTTCCCCATCTATGATGTCCCTCTCATCCCCCACCCCTATCAATCCTTCTATGAATTGTCCCCTAGGGGATTGTTTTCCTCTCACTATCAGATTCATTTAGGGTAAATTTAAATTCCAAAATGTTTGCCAAATGCTGGCTCCTTGCTTGATATTCCTTGAATTGTTAAAGTCATTTTAAAGTCAAGGAGCCACTTCTGAGTTCCTTAGCAGGGCAGGAAGAGTAGGGGGAGGGACAGTACAATAATGACCATCATTCAACACAACCCTGTACAAATCGTCATAGTGTACAGGATGTTGTGCTATGGTTATCCCCGTGTCAGATCCTCAAACAACCCTATGAGATAGGACTCAATATTATCTCCATTAAGCAAATAGAAAAATCTGTCTCAGAAAGTTCAAGTACCTTGCCCAAGGTCTGTGACTCGTTCCAGACATTGGATTTGACATCCATGTTAATCTTTACTGCAGGTTTAGACCTTTGTGGTTGTCTTTGTTACATTAGAGCCACAGAGTATAGAATAGCTCCTGCTTTTTTAGTTTGTAGTATTGCGCTTTTGTCTATACTGTTGGCTACCACTTTTATGGCTCTATGAGTGCTTTCTCCAAAGGACTTCTCCCTCACACCTAACCAGTCATGAAGTCCCGCCGCTTTTACCTTCAGGATATCTCTGGGAAGTGCTGCCTATTTCTCATCCTTGCTTTCACAGATGCCACATCTTTCTCCTGGGCTCCCACAAGGCTTCCTCACAGGACTGCCTGGTCTCCAGCCTCAGCACTCTCCCTGTCCACGCTCCAAACTCCAAATTCAATTCTAAGCACTGGGGAGGGACTAGGAGGGTGGAGTGGTGAGAAACAGGGAGCCCCGAGAACATGCAGTACATGCTGGTGTCCTGCTGCCTCTGTGCAGGCTCGGGGCTGCGGTGCTGCTACTTGGCATATGGTCAGAGTGCCTCGGACCTGAGCGTCCTATGCCAAGGATGGCCTTCTGCCACCAGCAACTGTCTTCCTCAAGGAACACTCAGAATCAGCCAGCCTCAGCCATCCAGGAAAGAGTTTCTATGTGTGTCCTATGGAGCAGACACAGGAAAGAGAATGGGATGAAGAAGATGGAGTCACAGGAAGACCAGAAGATGACAAGCAGGGCTCACACCTATTGCACTGAGGTATGGTTCCCGGGGCTGGGCTTCTCCTGCCTTTCTTGTAAGAAGCATAGCCCAGAGTTCTGGCATAGCTGGGCAGTGGGGAGTCCCCACTGTTCCTGGAGGGATCCATGGGGCAGAGGAGCTAGAGAACCCTGTTTAGGATGCCCTGAGTACCCTCACCCTATTTTTAGTGCCTTCCATAGGGTTCCTGGGCATCACTGGCTAACAGAAGACACAGCAGCCTTCGGGGATTACTGTAGAAGGGCACAGAAGGCAGAGCAGGGGGTGAGGACCAGAGGTCTGGTGCCAAGCAGCATCACCACCTAACTAGGGAAGGTAGACTAGAAAAAGCTTCAGATGGATGGTGGGAGCAGGGGAGGGGGGTGCTCAGGCACCTAGCTCTACTGTTAATATAATCAAAACAAGACTAAGGAGGGCAGAAACTACCCAGGGATAGGAGTGGTGCAGGGCACTTTCTGGTCTCCATTCTGGACACCCTTGCCCCCACCATTCATTCATGGGACATGCTGGCTCTACCCCAGGGCCTTTGCCTGCCCCTTACCTTGTGTCCTCTGCCAGAGCGCTCTTCCCTTACCTCTGTCACATCTCTGCTCTGAATTACATTACAGTGAGACCCTCCTGGTCACCCGACTCACCCTGCTCCTCACTCCCACCTGCCACCCCTTCCTCTGGGCTGCATTTTTCTCCAAGTCACTAACCCCATCTTCTGACACATGACATAATTTCCTTATTTATCATATTTATTGTCTGTTTCCTCCACCAGAATCCAGGCCCCGTGAGGGCAGGGATTTTAGTCTGCTCTGTTCACTGCTATATCTGGCACATAAAAGTTTCTGAATAAACATATGTTGGATGAATCTTACTCAACCATCACAATGACATTGATCAGACCCAGGTGTTGCGGCTCTTCCCATTTCCTAGACGAGGAAACAGGCGAAGTGAGGCTGAGGGGCCAGCTGAGAAGATAGCCAGTGAACGGTGAGAGAGGAAACTGCGTGTGTGCCCAGGTCGCTGACACCTGAGAGCAGGCTCCTCTCCATCCCCAGCTCTGTTACTTCTAACCGATGAAGAAAATGAGGAGTTTGGGTTCCATGATTTATTTCTGCGGTTCTCTCTCCTGAGGTCTAAAAGCCTGTTGAAGGCCATATTCATTTCCTCATAGGAGGTGGTTTGGGGCATTCTATCTAGAATAAGAGTCTGAGTCCTGTTTTTTTTCTACTCAGCAGTGGGACCATGGGACACCTCTCAGCATCTCCAAGATCTGTTCCTTCTACTGCAAAATGGGAATGTTAGTGCATGTCTATCAGAGCGTTAGCGAGATGGCTGGTATGCAGGTCAAGGGCTATCTCAGGGCCCGGTACCAAGTGAACGCTAGTTGCTATGACCACAGTCATTCTGTGGCCGCCCAGGACCCTTTCTCCACTCACCTAGCCCTGCTTCTGTCCACTCCCCCCACAACTGGCTCTCCTGGGATGGGGGAGCACCCCAGGCTTGCTGTCCTCTAGATCCACTGGCCAGACCGTACAGCCTCCGCGAGGTGGGGCTGGGCCCAGCCACCGTGTTTGCAGCCCGGCAAATGTTCCTAGAGCCTTGTTTTTTGTTCTGTTGCTGGGCCATTTGTTTTTATAGCTTATCGTTCCTGCAGGGGGGCTTTGAAAGGCTGCCATTGCTCCAATGGATGTTTCCGGTTTGCCTCCATCAAGCCCCATTTAATGAAAACCAGTTTAAGGTCTTCTTTCTCATAAAATGTCTCATTGTTGCCCCAGCAGCTCCTTTTTGGAAATAATGAAGATGAACGCTCCCTCTGTGGGCAGCACACAGCCCCTCTGGCTCAGTCCCCAGGTAGTTTCCGAGGCCGAAGGAGAAAAACCAACCAGGGCAGCCCCACCAGGGAGGGGCCAGGAAATCCAAATGGTTCAGACACTGGGTGTAGAACTGGGGTCCTATCTAACCGAAAAATTCCTGCTATAAAAGGTCTTCCGTAAGCCCTCACCCAACACTCGATGCCAAGAGATGAGAAAGACCTAAGGTAACACCGCAGAGCTGGGTTAGCTGGAGTAGAAGCAAAAGCAGAAGCCACTTCTCCTGGGTTCCAATCCAGAGCTTTCTTCTCTGGAGGACCCTGTGAGATAAGGCCAGGGGACTTCCCTCAAGCTGTCAGGCCTCTGCTGGCTCAGGATGCCTGATGAGGCTCTGATGGTCTGCAGTAGAGGCTAGGGAAGCAGCTCGTGGCTAATTTCACAGACAGCAGGAGGCCTCCTCCGAAAATCAGCCCCAGGCTTTCAGACGCATGTGCTTGACCACCCAGGCGCACCGTGGTTGCGAGCTGAGGTGAACACGTGTGAGGCAAGTCCCACACGGCACAGTAATGCTCTTCTCCTGGACACAAAGCCATTTTCCTCCTCCCAGATGACCTCTGTGGTAATAAATCATCTTGGAACTCTGCTACCAACTGGTTGCTTTGTCAACTGTTGCAGGAAATTAAAGGGTTAAATATTGTTGATTGATTGGCGTTCTTTGCGAAACTGACATGGACTTTTCTCCCCTAACTCTGTCTAGACCCTTAATCCTAATTTGCCCGACACTTCATCTGCCATCCTTTTTCTCATTTGAGCCCTTCGCTTCTGGGCAGGAAAACCAAGAACAGAGAGGAGATGTCCCTGTGGGAGCCTTTCTTGTGGACCCGAAGGATGGCTGCCAGCCAGGAGGTGGTATGAGGCTGAGCTAGGAGTGAAGCGCCCGCATTCTCTCTCTGCTCCAATCGTCACATTCAGAAATTGTGTCCTTTCATAGGGCACTTAGCCTCACTGGGATCAGCAGTCCCAATTCTAAATGAGGAGGTTGGTTTAGTTTAGGGGTCACAACTGTCCAGTGTTACCTGGGGTCCAGGCAGGCAACAGTCCCTCGCGGAAGTTGAGAGAACAGTGGCAAACAAGGAGAGCCCCACTGCCTCTGCTCCAGCCACTGCTGCTTTTCAGAAATGCAGCTCCTCACTGGCCAGACTGTCCAATTCTCAAGAGAAACTAAAAACCTAGATTTTTATATGAACCACCAAATTCTTAAATCTTGGCAACAAGATCGCATGTGTAAGACAGAGCATGCAGGCAAGAGAAGAAAAGTCCTTTCGCTGACCTCTAAAGTAACCTCAGGTTTAAAACTCTGTGATCCAAACGTATTTGTTGCAGAATGGCAGAGGGCGTGTAAGCCAGAGATCTAAACTTGGCTGTAGCACACAGGAGCCGGAGTCCGGATACGCCGCTTACTCAGAGAACCAATCGCCTCCCTTTGCCTACGAAAGGGGTACACTATGCCTGGCCCACCATTCCACCAGTGTGGCATGACGAGTAAATGGGGTCCCTTTTGCAAAGGGACTTGATGAAGGCTAGGGTGTCACGCCTGGTTATCCTCATTATCTAAAACGTCTTTTCCTTACCACGGGGGACCCTGAGGCCTAAACCTGAAACTCAGCAGTCGTCTCCGAGGCCGCTCTCCCAAAACAGAATGCCTGAGACAATATGGAAACCAGATGCGCAGCAAACACTGCCTTACCTTCTTTTTCCCCCAGTGCTTTTGTAACTTTTCAAAGTCATTCCACATTCATGAGCTCTGATATCACTAAACTCACAGCTGCCCTGCAAGGCTGTTAGGTAAGGTACTATGACATTCCAAATGGGGAAACTGAGGCTCAGAGATAAGAATGTTTGGGCCAATGTCCCAGAGAAAGCAAGTGGCATGAGATAGATGGAAGTCCTGTAGGCTTCTGCCTGCTGGTGATGCTTTCCGGGTGGCCAGCTGCTTACACTTTATGCACCTTTCTAAATGCAGGCTTACACACAGGGCCCTGCCCTCTGCGAGCGCTCAGACAGCCAAGGAATCTTGGTACATATCACTTTTGGTGGCAGTAAGCACAACAGTAAAGACCGCAGCTGCTTCTAGCCACTATCATTCCCACCCAGAGCTGCCCACTCGGCTCCCTCTGCAGTTTCCAACCCACCTTGCTTTCAAGTCCAAGGTCATCTTTCCTAAAGCCATATTAGACACTCTCTCTTTCTCTCTCACACACACATACACATACACACACACACACAAATACACACACACACAAATACACACACACACACAAATACACACACACAAATACACACACAGTTAGTAGAAAAATCTTTCCGTGGCTTTTTGCTTCCCATTATGGTCTGGACCATACTCTTAAATATGACTTCCAGCCTGGTCCCCATGCACCGCGGGCCTCTGTGACCTCACTGGCCCCATTCTCCCTCCCTCTTCCCAGGACTCTTGCAGTAATACTTGCCTCCTTCCCTCTCTCTTCAGGGTCTTTGTACTATCTGTTCCCCTCAGCTCAAGCATCCCTGCCTCCAGAGTGCCTTCCTGAAGACCCAGCTCTTGGTCATATTTCTTTGCTCTGAATTCTCATAGTATCATGATCCTTCACTTCAAAGTCTGTATTCCAATTTGCCCTTGTATGTTTGTGGAGTGTGATGATCTCATTTAGTTCCATTTCCTCCACTTAAATCTAAGAGTTTGAGGACAGAGGTCTCATCTTTTTGTACTCAGTGTCAAAACTTCAATAACAGTGATGGTATACAGTAAATATTTGTTGAATCAGTACATAAATAAAAGTGTGAATTAGGTTATACCCACTGTATCATGTAATTCTCTCCAAACTCAACAAAGTTGATACTATGGATCCTCCTTTGCTGCAGATAGGGAGCTCGAGAGTCCGAGAAGCTCAGTCACCTGGCCAAGGTAACATATCTAGTGAGATAAGGGCAGGATTTGGCCAGTGGTCTGCCTGATTTCCAAACTTTCAGACACATACATAAGAAAACAATATAGTGAACCTCCACATAGTCAGGAATCTCCAGAGGAGCAGAACCAACAAGATGTGGGTATATGTCTAGATATATAAATAGGTAGGTAGATGGAGAGAAAGACATTTTTTTCACCCGAAGTTAGAAGTGGGGAGGCAGTCAGACAGACTTCTGCATGCTCTTGCCCGGGATCCACCTGGCATGCCCACCAGGGGGCGATGATCTGCCCATCTGGGGCATTGCTCTGTTGTAGCCGGAGCCATTCTAGCCCCTGAGGTGGAGGACATGGAGCCATCCTCAGTACCCAGGCCAATTTTGTTCCAATGGAGCCTTGGCTGTGGAAGGGGAAGAGAGAGAGAGAGAGAGAGAGAAAGGAGAGGGAGAAGGATGAAGAAGTAGATGGGTGCTTCTCCTGTGTGCCCTGACCAGGAATTGAACCTGGGACTTCCACACACTGGGCTGATGCTCTACCATTGAGCCAACCAGCCAAGGCAAAAGACATATTTTAAGGAATTTTCTCATATGACTATGGAAGCTTAGAGAGTTTGAAATCTTATTGTATATACCAGTAGGCTGGAGACTCAGGAAAGAGTTGCAGTTCAAGTCAAAGGCAGTCTTCTGGTAGAATCCCTTCTTGCTCAGTGGAAATCAGTCTTTGTTTTATTAAAGGCTTCAACTGATTGGATGAAGCCCATTCACATTATGAAGAGTAATCTGCTCTATTCAAAGTCCATTGATTTAAATGTTAATCTCATCAAAAGAACAAACAAGAAAAAAAATAAACAAAGAAAATAGCAACAACAAAAAATACCACTTTCACAGAAACATTCAGAATAATGTTTAACATACCTGGGCACCATGACACATAAAATTAAGAGTTACAACCTTCAGGTGCCCATCACTGAGATCCCATAGTTATCAAGAAGTTGCTACATTTGCTTCAGGTAGCCTTCTCCTTCTTCTTTTCCTGTTGGTGAAGTATTTTGGAATATATACCTGGTCCTATATTCTTATACCCCAATCTACTTTTGACTTCAAGTCTCCCCAACTTCCACATGTGCCCGTGTTCCCCTCCACCTCAAGGAGAAGATTCCTCTTTGGGAGTCTTGGAGGAACCTGGCCTATCAAAATGCAGAAAGGAGGCACCGTGGTGCTCAGGGCCCAATCCCCACCTCCTGAAAGTGGAGACTGGATCTTTGGCATAGCTTCTGTGGTCTTAGCAAGTCTGCATCTAAGTTGACCCTGGCCAGGATGGGGTTTGGGAGGCTGCTAGCAAGGTTTGTCCCTTCCACCCCAGAAACTCACTCTCCGCTTTGTGGCAGCCATCATTGCTCTCACGTGCATGTTACGTAGGCCTCTCTCTGGCCACTTATTGCTCTCTCTTCCTTCTGCCTCTCCCTCATTCTCCTCTCCTGGCTTTGAGGAGTCTGGACTTTTGTACATGAAAGAAAGGGGACCATTTAATCTACCATATTTACAAACTTTGCAAACATGGCAGAGTGAGTGAATCGTGGAAAAATGCATTTTATGTGAAAAAGTTCATGATATGACTTCGTTCTATGACAATTGCCTGGTATAACTAACTCCACCCCAGATTTAGAGAGCAGAGGGGGAAGAGGAAAGAAAGAGCCTTCTGACAATGCATCATTGGCATATACTTCCCATAATTTCACACCAGCATTCATATTTCTGTTGGTGGGGAAACACTTGAGTGGAGTTTTCCCCTAGGCCAGAGATACAGGGGCTTTCTTTTGGTTGCTTTCTAATAATCTCTTCCTTAAAAGTTATTTTTTTTTTAATCAAATGGCTTTAGGAACTAAAGTTAAAAACCAACCAGGCGAATGAATGTTTTTATTTGAGTGATTGAATAACTTGGTAATCATTCTACTTTAATGTCATTTTGTTTGGCTTTTGTAACTTAAAAATTTTGTGTTGTTATGATTGTGAGGCTTCCAGATTTTTCTGTTTTTCTTACAATGACAACAATGGCAAGTTATTAAAAAGCACAGAACATTGTGCTGAACGCCCCACAGTAATAATTTTTTTTAATCCTCATGAGAACCTAATGAGGACACGAAGGCCTTGCGGGGTTAAGCAGCTGGCTTCCGGTCACAGCCAGAAAGTGACAGTGCTGAGACTCAAACCTCACAGCCCAACCGCGGTATCATTTAAAGTCTAATTTTTTAAGTTAAAAGAAGAGAACAGGAGACCAAGACATACTACTAATAATGGAATTGTCGTTTTAGGAGGTAGAAATATGGGTGACTTTAGTTTCTCCTTTAAAATTATTAAAAATTTCAGATTTTCTGTAACAAATCATGGAATAGTGTTTTTATGACGGTTTTGTGGGGGAAATAATGTAATCCAGCCAAAGTTTATACAGGGAAAACTGAATGTTTTCCAAAAAGTGTCTCAATTCATCTGAGGTAATCATACACAATATGCCTGACTCTTTGTGTCTTGAGCTAGAATGCAGGGACGCAGATGACCTGGCTTTCCAATTGTCTGGCTCCTCTCCCATGAGCATGTGGGTGAACTCCTCACTTTTCCTCCTTAGTTATTTTTTCTGTAAAATGGGGCTGAGAAATTGAAATGCTACTAAGGACCCTCTAGCTGGAAACTCCTTTGACCTCTATAATTGCTTATGAAATAGCTTAGATGGCCTCTTTATCACCAAGTATTCAAAAACACTGCTTTATGGGAGCTCATCATATGCTTAACGGGTAGAAAGGACTCAGACATTTTCCATTGTTTTATTATGTTGTTTAAGACAGAGGTTCAGAGGGGGCCTGATGGTGTTTCCGCAGGCCTTTTAGGGACTGTGGCAGGAGACAGACCTGTTTTCAGGAAACACCGAGGGAAGACACCCTCTCCTGGGATAGGAAGCATCTCAGGCTACTGCATTGTCATCCCAATTGGCTCTTTCTTCTTCTGCTCCTGCTGGGCAGCCTTGGAATCTCCATCAATGCAAAATAAAGTAACTCGCAAATTGCATGGTTGTAATTTTTCTCTGCTGCTTTCCCAGGGAGCCAGGTTTCCACACATGTGCTCCCTGCTATAGGCTGCCCTTGTTTTAAACCAAGACTTAGGGCTGAGCCCAGGGTCATGGCCAGCCTCATCTCCGAGAGCCTGGGTTCTCAAGGTCCCAAAGGAGGCTGCAGCTGCTTTGCCCGGTAAGCCTTCTGCTCACACCGGCCCCTAGAAAGGAAGGAAGGGAGCCTCAGGCTGCTGCCTGTGAGGGGGGGCCCAACGCCAACCCAGAGCCTGGCTCCCAGACAGAAACGTCACCAGCCATTCCACGGATCCAGTTCCCCACTACCACACCCAGCCACCTTGGGGAAGTCGGTACCAGGCGCCATGAAAAAAAATCAAAATGCAGGCACAAATAATAGAAATAATCCTAATAATCTGAGACCCGCCGCCCTTGTTAACAGGACCATAAAGGGCATTTGTTTCTAATTAAACACCAAAACTCTAAACCTTTCAACTCTGCATCCACAACTACTGTAAATGTTTATGAAAAACGGGAAATTCTCCTTTAATTCAAACCATGCCAGAAATGCATTTTCATTGTCTCGACTGGTGGAGAAACCCTATCAGCTCCAGCTTGAGCACATCTGAGCTTTAAATTAAGAAAGGCAACAGGCCCGCGAGCAGAGCGGAGTCCTGGGCAGGACCTGTGTGAGGAGGCCGCCTCCACACCAGCGCCAGACCCGCGAAGGTGTCTCAGGCAAAAGCCAGAGCATCTTCCAGAAAGAGAAATGGGGACCAGAGGTGCTAACATTTTGAGGGGAGGATCACAGATTCCTCAGAAATGGATGAGACTGCCCAACAAAATGGTTGCACGTAGAAGTCCCAGAATCTGACAACCTGAGTCAACTTCTCCCCACCTGGGTGACAAGGGCAGTTATTCAAATTCCTGAGTCTCAGGTTCTTGCAGAAGCACTGTGATCATTGAGAGGAAGCACTCAGCACAGCAGTGAGCGACCCAAGTGTGGCCCCTTCTCTCAGAAAGCTGATGTGTCCGGCAGAGATGCTGCATTAACGAATACTTAGGGCTAGCTCTAGGGTGTCCCCTGGCAGTCCTTCTGTCCCCCTCTCAGGAAATTCCCTTAGAGTTTCTGAAACTGTTCCCCATTCAGGGAGAAAGTGGGTCAGAGAGGAGAGGTTTCAGTTCAGCAGGAGAGAGCAGCCTTTCAATAATCCCAACATGACTGTGTCCAAGAACATGGGGAATCTTGAAAGCTTCTCCCCCTAAGCCTACTCTGGAGGTCACAGCACCCAGAAACTGTCACATTGATACCCACTAGGGGCTGTGGATATTCCCAGAGCAGGAAGAATCTCTGCCTTCTTAATCAGAGGATTGAATCCTCCCTTGGAGACAAACAGTTCCTTTTGGCACAGAAAACAGGGAAAGGAAGAAGCCCTAAGGACCCACTTAGCTGCATTTCCTAACTCTTCATCTAGACTTCAAAACTGTGAGGTTTCCTTTGCAGGTCTTTGAGAAGAAGGGTGAGTATCTAAAGTCTAAGACCGAATCATCCTTCCCCTTGCTCCCTGGCTATTCCCCTCTAACAGTATCAGTAGTGGCCTTTCAAAAGCAAGGTGTCCACAACCTACTGGTTCATGTTACTGCTCTCTAGACAAAGAGACATGGGTTTTCGTCCCATAGCATTCAGTGACCTTACCTCCAGGAAGGTAGCCCAAATTCTCACCTCCTTGCTTCTGTTCAGATGGTCTACCTGCAGTTCCATTCATAGCACATGTGACTCAGCTTGACCAATCATAGTATCACACAGTCTAGCCCACAGACTCATTCAGATGGGATGAGGTGTGTTAAGAGTTGTGCTGGACTATTGAAAAAGAGGCACCTTCTCTTTGCCAATGGAACTGAACTTAAAAGGTGATGGCTGATAGCCATCTTGCTGCCAGGTGGAGCCCGGGAATGTAACCAATGCACAGGAAAGTAAGGCCCAGGCTGGAGGGAATTCAGGTCCTGACCACATCATTTGAACTCTTTGATCCCACCATGCCTGAAGGTGGGATCTCAGTCTTGCAATCCCATTCGCTTAAGCGATTTCTGAGCTGGTTTCCTTTCACGCACAGCTGAGAGAGTGGGGAAGAGCAGCGTCAACTGTGTGACGCAGAGAAAGCAGAGCCTATCTGCACAGCAGGCAGTTACGCACCAGAAGCCCTCTGTGGCAGGCGCTGAGCAGGTCTGCTGTGTGGCTACAGGAAATAAAGACACAGACCCAGGGTTTCTAGTCTTTTCGGAGAGACGAGACATGAGCTTGAGTGCCAGGCATACGAGACAAAATGTGACAAATGCTGTGAGAGGGGTTGAAAAGTTCTGCTCACACCCGAGGGTTGAGAACTTTCTTTTGACTATGAGCCTAGAGATGGCTGTACAGATGTGGCATTGTAGCACCACTGGAAAGACAGTTGGACCCTGACTTGCAGAATTCTGGGTGGGAAATGACAAATGGCACCTCTGGCGAAGGGGACAGTGTGAGCAAAGGTGAGGGAGATATGTTTTGCAATGCCAGACATCCACACTGACAGACAAGCACTAGGGGTAGCAGTGGCTAAACAATAGAAATTCTGTGGGCACAGCCAGGCCTCTGCATCCCTCTTAGGGCACCTCCAATGTCTTTGTCTCCATCCTGCAGCGATTCCAGCTAAAGTTCTGCCATTTCGGGCTGCTGAGAGTCAAGCTTTCTACAACAGATCACAGCCTGCAAAGGAATCTAGCTTTTGCTGATTCTGGCCATCTGTGGAGGGAACCTTTACACACTGAGTAATTGCCACACTTGAGTTCTGCTATCGCTGAAAGTTAAACAGCTCACTGGGCACATCCCAAAGGCTGCTTCCAACATAAAGCCATGCAGTGTGTGCAGGAAGTCTATTTGGAAGAAGCCTGGAAGAAGCATGCCGGTCACCACCCAGTATGGTCTGGCGACAGCCAACCACTTTTCCTTCTACCATCCCCTTTGCTTTCTGCTTCCCTATGGTCTCCAGCCATGGGGCCTTTGTATGAGCTATTCCTTCTGCCTGGAACACCATCTCTTTACCTACTCGACTCCAACATTTCCTTCAGATCATGACTCAGTTGCTACTTTTTCCTGAAAGCCCCACTGGACCTCCAGAGCTCAACTTCTCTTCTTGTGGGTTAAGGGCCAGGATTTCAGAGTCAAAATGCCTTGGTCTGAATTCCAGTTCCAGCACTTACTATGAGTGTGACCTTTCTGTGCATCTGTTTTCTCAACTGTAATAGTGGCATGATAACAGAGAGTCCCAATAACGGCAACAGTGTTAGCCCATAGAAACGCCAAATAAACGTGAACCATCATCATATGACTTCAGAGCACCATGTCCTTTGGTTTCTCTGCCTCTTCTCAGATGTAATTTAATGTATTCATGTAATTCTTTGATTGTCATCTGTCTTTGCCAACCGACTGAAAGCCCCTGGAGGCAGGGGTCATGCCTAGTTTTGCCCACTGTTATACTTCTAATATGTAGTATACTGCCTGGCGTATAGTGGGTGCTTAATAAATATTTCAGGAATGCAGGTATAAGTGAAAGAATCCAAGTTGGGAAAAAAGTTAGATACCAAATATTCTTATCATTTGCAGAAACCCTAATTTCCAGAAGTCCCTTCAAGTAACTCAGGAGTGATGTCTGAAAGTTGCAAACATCTGTGGCTACAAAAGATGAAGAAAACAGGTTCCAGGAGATGCTCCTGCCACTGAATTCCCCTTTAGCAATTCATTTCCTCCTTAAAAATGAATACGAGGCTCGGAGTAAATGTGGCCAGCCAAACAGATGCAACACTCTGAAGTCAGCAGAAGTCAGTCTGATGTGCATCAAATGACTATAATTCCTCTGCTAACATCCCTAACAGCTCCAGAGAAGTTTCTGTGTTTGTGACCTTTGGCCCAGATTTTAAATAATATTATGCTTTGCTCTGCAATGCTATTGTCTGAGAGTTTATATGTTTGGGATATGTTTTTAATATGTGCCTCATACCATAGAATGGGCCAAATTCTCTTCTGAGATCCACACTGAATCTCTGAAGTATGGAATGTGTTATTGATAGAGGGGTAAACAGTGGTTTGCATGCCAAACTTTTGATCCATTCTTGTTCTGTGGTCCTCCAAAGGGGCGGCTCAGATCTGAATGACCAAAAGGAGGCATGGTTTGCAGTGGGGACATGAACATTTCCCCTGCAAAGCTCCTCCCATCAGCCCTACAGCAAGGTCTGGAGAGGCAGATGCAATGTGAGCATCGCAGAAACAGAGGCGGGGCAGCAGAGTCAGAGACTTCACCTTCAGATGGCCTAGGGCATGCAGCCTTGTCTGGGAATGGGTCTCCCTGCAGCAGGACTGCCTGACCTGCTTCCCCTCATCCCCAGTGCCTGGCTTCATGCATCTCTCGGTAGGTCTGAACCACAGAAATGTTTTCCTTTCAGGATTGTTCAGCCTTCTGAGAGTTTTTCTACATCTTCCTTCCTTCCCTAAAAGAAACATCCCTGCAACTCTGAGGTTCTGATTCTGTGGAATAGAGTTCCGAGCTACAATAGCCTCTCACAATGGCTTCTTACTGGGGGAACAAGGTCAAATGAATGTATGCATACAGCCAATGCCCACACAGGTGCCTGTAAAGCTGGCTCTCTATCTTAGCAACCTGAATTCCCACCTCTCATGGGGTCCTACCTCAGTAGCTTATTCTGGGCCTCAACATCTACCTGTTTAGTAACTGAATTATTGGAAATCAATGCTAAAAATATAAATTAGCCACAGCAAACAAGACGTGTGTCCATGGGGATGTGGTTGGAGAAGGAGGCTGGGTAAGAGTCCCTGATGGGCAGGGCCTGAACACTGCAGTGGGCTAGGTTTCCAGGGCGCAACCTGGATCCCTCGAAAACCACCCAGACGGGCTTCAGAGGACAGCACCCTCAGTCCATCCATCAACGTCCTCCTTGCCTTTGGCCTCTCTCCACTGGAGATGGCGAACAAAGAGAGAACAAGAGAGATTAATTTCTTTTTAATCCTTCCCTTCCAGCAAGGGCTTGACCCCTGGATTTGGCCTGTTTTAGCTCCGTCCCGGGAAAAGCCATATTTCATGCTGAATCACCAGTTTCTAGGGGAACAAGACACTTACCCATGGGGTATCTTGCAGAAGCCCATGGGGGCTACTCAGACATGATCTCATTTGTCCCTACCCTCCAGAGAAAGGTAGGGCAAGGAACATTATCTCAGCTGGACTGCTGAAGAAACATCAACCCTGATGTGAGGTGCCCCCTCGAGTCAGGAGGTACCAGGAGCAATGCTCACACCACCCCTCCTCAGCTCCAGGCAAACCCTCAGCGACCCAGCTTTTCTTGGACAGGAGGCCAGCATGGTGATAACAAACTTACTGTATATCAGAAGAAGCCATATGTAAATGAATGGGCATGGCTGTGTTTCAATAAAACTTTATTTACAAAACCGACTGTATTTGGTTCCCAGAACTGTTTGCTGACCTCTGTCTTAGTATGAGGTGTGACAGAGATAGAGTTTCCACCCGAACCGATCTTAGCATGTCAGACTGGACATCAAACTCAGCATTATTGATATTTGGGACACCATCATTGTTGTGAGGAGGGGCTGTTCTATGCATTTCTTAGCAACTCCCTGGCCTCCAGCCATTAGCTGCCATAACTTCAGAGAAGAATGAGAAAAATCTATCATGTGGTCAAGACTTAACAACATAGGTTAGAAATATGATCAAAGGGGAACCAAATAGTCAGAAACCCACTACTATGGCAGATTACTTAGGTAGACTGTCTTGGCATACTGCTGTCCCTTTAAGGCCTTAACATCTCTTTTCTGAGTATGCTGAAACTTTTCTTTCAACAAGACAGAGAGAACTAAGGGGTGGAGGGTACTCTAGACCTCCTCCTTATAGCCTAGGATGCAAACTTGAACGATTGGCTTATCAATATATCAATGGCTAAATTAAACATGGCTTCATCAGTACAAGCAGATGGTTTAGGTGATGTGAGCTTATTCCCAACAGAAAGTACACCAAACTATTGCTTCTTTTCTTAGAGAGAAAGCAAGAGAGGAGAAAAACTTTGGGTTAGAAATCAGATATCCTGAGATTGAGAACCAGCCCTATTACCTCAGAAGGTTACAACATTTGTTCTGGGGACAATTCCTTTACATTTCTGATTTTTCATTTTCCCATGTATCCATTATAGTTTTACATATGTCACACAAATTTACGGGAGATCCTCAGAGATTGGTTGCGCTCATGTGGGTAGAGAAGTAAGAAGGAGGATTCAGAAAATTGGGTCTGGGTCCTTCAGCTTCACTTCAAAGGAATTTACTGCCATTTGGCAGAATATTTAATTTGAAAATAAAAGCTAAAAACATTTCTGAGTATCACCAGTCTTTCTGATTTGTGAGGGTCCTTCTAGAATTCTCATCCTGAAATTCTCAGGTTCTAATTTTTAGGAGTTATGGGTGTTGCCAGTGTGGATCTATTTTCCCCACTGCACCTTTCAAAAAGGTAGTCATCGTGGGCCACTGTTCTTTCTTCCTGCACAGTATCTACCACCTTCCTCTAACAATAGTACCCCAAATTTGGGGGGTAGGGAACCACCCATCACCATTTTCAGGTTATGCCCTACCTAAGAGGGAGCATGTGACCACATATGGTCTATCAACATGCAGTATCCTCTTGGCTATGCATATTTCTCAGCAACATATGGGCACCGGTCACTAACCACCCCAGTAAGAGTTAGCCCTGGACTTTCACTGGAACTGTTAGAACTAAGTAGCCATCTCTCCTTAGGGTGGTAGGATGCCAGCCTGGAGTTGACAGCAGCCATCCTGCCATCTCGGTGTGCAAGCCAGCCTAAGAATGCATCCAACCCAGAGGAGAGCAGAGCCAAGCAGAGCCAAGAGATGGAGAAAAACAGTGTCTCAATGACATCATATGTGGTTCTGGATCCAGATATACCTGAAGTCAACAGCCCCCTGGGCCTTAGGGTTATATAAGCTGGAAAATTCTCCTTCTTCTTTTAAAATATTAAGTCAATTTTGAGTGGGATATCTGTCTCTTGAAACAAAGAGTCTCAACTAATTTAGTAAGTAGATACAGCTTGAGTTTGTGGATATCGTAGGAGAAAAGTCCCTGTGTTTTGGACACCCTGCCCGCAGAGAAAGCAACCTGCCAGCGTGATGGGGAGAGTTCATGCAACATCAATGAACACCAAGCTCAGCCAGTCCAGTTGCCCTCCATCCCTTTCTCCCATTTCTTTCCAGCTGTACCTTCATTTATGGAGCTTATCTTTCTCCAGCCAAGACATCTAAATGACATGCTATTGAAAGACATTTCTGTCCATGCTAATACCTGCATTTAAATGATTTTGTTGTGTTTTTTTAAAAAAAATGATCGTGATGTGATAGCAAATGAATGTTGGCAAATTACCAACTGACAGGCGTAAAATTTTATGAACATGCACATTCCAAAGGAATGTGGAAATAAGCCATCTACTGTAGTCCAGTTTGGCAGAAATATTACAAAAATATAAGTTTGGCATATATTGTAATTCATTTAAAGATGCTTAAAAACCCATCCATCAACCTTGCACGGAAGGTCAAAGAAACATATGAATCCCAAATAAACAGTAACTGATGTACAAGGAAAAGGCCTGAATATCAGTCCTGGATGCCAGAGAGAAAGCACGCATGTGAAGAAGATGGTGGTGAGGTTTGTTTGGAAGGCTGAGCTTCTAAAACCTTCATGAATGTTTAAAAAATAATAATAACGGCTTCTTAGCTATAAGTAGGGTGGACCGTTTCCCCCTAAATGGTCATCTGAATTCTGTTCCTAACAAAGAATTTTGCTGATGGACTGATGAGTCGCACCCTGAGAGTCTTGATATACTTTACTTTAAGGACTACATCTGTAAACAGAGCAAAAAAGAATACAATAGATTGCTCTTGTATATCTGGTATTCACCTTGTCATGAACCTGAGGTGCTGATCCACTCCTTCCAGCCATAGGATGAACTCTGAATAGGGACCTGGCCAATCAGATCATTCAAACCCTGATTATGACAATTGGTTTAAGGATGTCTAGTGCCCCAGCTGAGTCTTCCATAAGGTCTAGTAAATGAACGAGAGAGAGAGAGAGATTCTTTCTCCAGGATCCAGAGCAGAAAGGATCATGAGATATAGAGCAATTGCTACCTTTTCTTCCCCCTAGCCTTCTGTAAGAGAAGGGAATGAGGCCAACATGCTGAGAGAAGCAAAGAAGAAATGCAACAGGGGCAGAATATATATATATATCTGATAAGTGAACAGAAAGAGAGAGAGAGAGAGAATCTGAGACCCAGCTGTGCCGGCAAATAGAATCACCCCGGCTTGGACTTCTTGGTAACGTTAGCCAATAAATATTCTTTTCAGCTTCAGCCAGTTTGAGCTGGGCTTCTGCCACTTGGAACTGAACTAATTTTGACTGATACAGTTACCCATAATATTTGCAGCATGATCAAGACCATAAAAATGTTGGATACAGGAGAAGGATGACACGGTTCTTACTTCAAAGGAACTCACAATCTAATTGTGCTCAGTTTGGTAATGGTTAGCTAAGCATCTATTCTGTTCCAAGGCCTGTGTGAGGTACTGGGTGATCCTATGATGAGTAAGGCATGGGCCTCACCCTAAAGGATCATTCTTTTGAGCCAAGAGGTGGTTTTCTTCTTGGTGGTTTGAAGGTGGAGAGCCCTGTGGCTATTTGGAACCAAGAAGGCACCCTTCTGCTCTTACAGAAGGTGAGTGAAGTCTAGGGAAAGAACAGAAGCTTGGGGGTATGGACTTGAAAGTCCTAGTGGACTATTTTAGCACAGAGGAAAAATATTAAGGAAAGATGCTTCCTTGATCACTTCTAATATCCCAATTGCAATGGCCTATTTTTTCCACATTTTAACCATCTGTGAAACTGAGGTTTATCTTATAAATTGCTCCAGTGCTTGAGTTTCAGCTTCCCCAACTGTCCCATGGGAACAACGGTCTTTATGCTGCAGGATTATTGTGACACAAACACTTGTAGTTGTCTACCTACTTTTTGTTCACCATTCTTCCTCATCACAGGATCTCTGACTCTTAGTCAAGTTGCCTCCAGAACAATGACTGCATTTCCCAGCTCCTCTTGCAGCTGGGTGTGATGATTTGTCTAGATTTTGACAAATGAAAATATAAGCAGAAGGGTTATGTATATGCAATGCCTAGAATGTGTCCATAGAGGGAGAAGGAGGTCCCTTCTTTTACCTTCTCCATTTCAGTTGCCCAGAGTACAGCCATGAAAACTGGGCTTGAGTGGCCATTTTGAATCCGAAGGCAAAAATCATGTCCTGGGACAGGGATCAGCAAATGTTTTCCTTTCAGGGTCAGACAGTAAGTATTTTTGGCTTTGTGAGCCATATGTTCCCTGTGGCAGCTACTCAACTCTGTTATAGTGAGAATGCAGCATAGACAATACGTAAATAAATGAGCATGGCTGTATTCCAATAACACTTTATTTACAAAAACAGGCGGTGGGCTGTAGGCCAGCTTGCTAGGATGAAAGAGCAGCCAGTTAAAGAAACCAGGGTCCCTGATGATATCATGACACCCCTTACCTGGTCAGGGACTTGCCTCTTACTAGACTTTATATGAGAAAAAATAAATTTCATGATTGTTTTAGAATTTCTGTCATTCCAAGCCAAACCTAATTCTAACTAAAATAGTTGTTTAAGGAATGAATAAATGGTGCATGTAAAATATCCAGAATAAACATTAAAAGACAAATGGATATTAAATAAAATGGGTATTTCATAATAATAACCAGATAGCTATATTCCAAAAAGCTTTAACCCACCTCCAAGTTGAGGACTTTGTGGGAAGAGAGGGGAGGCCTGGGCCACAGGCATTGTGTGTGGATTAACCCTTTCTGCCCTAGCTGTGCACCTCTGCTCTGCCAGGGGTCAGGGAACATACCTTCCTCTGCTCTCCCTGGCTGGTATTCCTTCCCAGCCCACTAAGATGCTTCCATCAGGATGACAATAAACTGCTCAGACAAGAAAAAGTGCTCAACTTGATTAAACATAATAAAAAAGATGTGACTGCTTAGGCCAGCGTAAGCTCACTGGGTTAGAGCGCCCAAGCTTGGCCGTAAGTCACCCTCTGGCAACTGAAACCACATGAAGCACAGTGTTGAAAACTTGCTAAATCATTTGTCACTCAAAGGCTTTTAAAATAAAATACTTTCAGAAATAATCATTTGATTTCAGACTCTGAACTGTGGGCTGCGCTGAGCTGGATGTAAATACTGTCTTCACAGGCGTGTACAATAGCAAGGGCAATGGGCCCATCAAAGACCTCCCCTGTCAAGCCTCAAATCTGAAAATACCCTTCTTTCAAATTCCAAATTTCTTCTTCCTTAGGCCTTGAATGAGATGATTACATCCAGTGGGGAGGCAGAGGTCTCTAAGCCTGAGGAAAAATGTCCTGGCTGCAGAGGTTTCTGGCGGTGAATTTAAGTAGGCTTGAGGTTTGCTCTATGAAATGAACTTCCTACTGTATGTCAAGAGCATCTGCTCTATTCTGACCTTGGGGGTTCAGATCCTGGCGTCACCACTTACCAACTGTGACACTTTGGGCAAACTTGTAACTTCTCATCTGCAATGTGGGTGACATGAATTAAATTCATTCATTCATCTATTGCAAAAAAAGTTTTTGAGCAACTACTATGCACCAGGTACTCTTAAATGTGCAGCGAACAAAGTAGACAAATGCCATGCATGTATTATGCAAAGTAGTAACCATTCAATGAATGTTTGCTATTTGTATGCTGATCAATCATTCATTTAAAAATGTACGTGTATGTGTACTGAGATCACACTCTAGGTGCTAGAAATCTGGAGAGAAATGAGAGAAGTCCTTCTTTCCACAATATTTGCATATGAGTGGGGAAGGCAGGCAATATACAAGCGTGTAAAGGAGATCTTTCCCTATGGCTGTAAGTGCCATGAAGACAACTGGTTACAGGATGTAGAGCAGTCCATGGTGGTGCAGGCAGAAGGGTCAGGGGAAGACTGCCTGTGCAGATCTGGGAGGAGCACTCCAGATCTGTGTAAAGGCCCTGAGGCCAGAAAGGGTTCCACGCATGTGAGGAAAAGACAGAAGACTAATGAAGCAAAGGGGAAAGTGATTATAAGGATAGTTGAAGAGGTGGGCAAGTCCCTATTGTGTGGGACCGGGAAACCCTGATAAGCATTTTGGATTTCACCCAAACTAAACAAGATCCCATTGGAGGATTTTAATCTGATTTTTACTTAAAAACCCAAACTTCATGGATGTATAGAGACTAGGGTAGAAACAGGATGATCAGCTGGGAGGCTGTTGTGGTCTAGCTAGGACATGATGATGGACTGGTAGTAAATGGCAAGATGGTAAAAAATGGTAGGGCTGGTACATTGGGTGCAGGAGGTGAAAGCAAAGGAAGAGAGTAATGATTGCAAGGGTTTTTGAAAGGACTTTATCTGGAGAGCAGGTGAGAAGACACTGAAACAAAGATTACTCAATGGGGTTAGAAATGGGGGTCTGGAGGCCTGCCTTGGGCTTTAGAGTCATCACCCATGGAGGGAAGATGAAGCCAGAGGGTAGATGAGGTCACTCCAGTGATTAGTGGATCAACAGACAGCAGCCTGAAAGATTTCCTTCCAGCCTTTTCCCTCACAACTGTTTTATCGCTATCTGGTGAATTTCACTCCTGGTGATGCTTCCCTCTTTGGGCCCTTCTAATCTGTTTCCTTTTAGAAGGTGGCTGTTTTCAGTGGTTTTTCATTTCTTTCTCTGGACTAATTTTATTGCTCATAGCCTTCTCTTCAGCTGCCTTGGCAGGGAGAATGTTGTATATTAAAATAGTTATTTTATTTTATAGCTCAGTCAAATCTATATTCAGCTCATTACAAGTCTATGGGCTTCACTAGCCAAATATATTTCATAATGGTGAGCTCTTATTGAGAGAGAAATCTTATGTCCTCTTAGTATCTCCCAGAAGGTTGCCCCCTAAATTGTGATGGAGCTCATGTGGGCACAAGAGGGCCACAGTTTGGGTCAGTTCTAATTAAGCCACTGTTCTGGTGTAACCTGGAAAAGCTTATATAGCTGGAACCCATGTGGCTTAAGCTCAGAGTGTCAAGAAGTTGAGAGAAGAATCACCCAGCAACCAATCATTGTGAAGCGTATCAAAACAAGCATTTTCCAAACCTACTTGATCCTGATCACCATCAATCAGCCCCTCCTATAATTTTCCTTGATCTAGTCAACCTGGTCCCTACCGCCCACTAGTGGGCATTCCAGCTTTCAGGGTGGGCGGCAGCAGAGCAACCTAAGAATAAATAAAAGGATAGACTTAACTATAGTGAGTTGTTTTATAAAGGTTTATTCTGCCAAACTTAGCGAAAATCCGACATAAAGTACTTGGTAAGTAATTATTATTATATGCTTTAACTTGCTGAAACTTCACTTTATAAATTTTATAAAGTAAAGTTACTTCCCTACTTTATAAATCACCATTACTGTGGAACCGGTGGGCAGTTAGAAAATGTTACTACTAACAGAGATACAAAAGTGGGCAGTAGGTATAAAAAGGTTGACTACCCCTGGATGGTGGTAACTCCACTTTTCCAGTGGCTTGTGCAAAAACTTTGGAGCCATCATTGACATCTCTCTTTCACACTCCATATCAAATCTTTCAGCAAATACTGTCATTTCTTCTTTCAAAACACAACCAAGATCCAACTGCTTTCCTTTACTGCCACTGTTACCACCTTGGTTCAAATCTTCAACATTTCTCTTTTGGCTTTTTAAACTTTTTTAAAAGGTTAAAAAAGTTTTTGTTGTTGATTTTAAGAGAGAGAGAGGAAGGGAGAGAGAGAAACAGACAGAAACATAGATGTGTTGTTCCACTTATTTATGCATTCACTGGTTGATTCTTGTATGTGCCTTGACTGGTGATCAAACCCACAGCCTTGGAGTATTGGAACAATGCTCCAACCAACTGAGATACCCGGCCAAAGCTCTTTTTGATTTTTTAAATAGCTTTCCTGCCCTTGCCCCTATCTTGTCTCTTCTCAAACCAGCCAGAGAATTTTTATCAAAATGAAATCAGATCACATTGAACATCTGCCCCAAACCTTTCCATGCCTTCTCACTCACAGCAAAAGCAAGAATCCTCACTGTGGCCTATGAAGTCTTATATAGTCTGGCCTTCTTCCCCCTCTGACTCATCCTCAGGCTGCTCTCCAGTGAGCACCACATTCATAGTGAGAATCATGAACACATCAGACACATTCCCAACTCAAGACTTTTGCATGTACTGTTCCCACCAGGAATGCTCTTCCCCTGACTATCAGCAAGGCTCACTCATTGACCTTCTTCAATGCTTCCCTCAAATCTGACGTTCTCACTGACGCCTTCCTAAGTATCCCGACCTAAAATTGCAACCGTCCTGCACTTTTCATAGCCTCCTCTTTTGCGGCTCAATTCTTCTTCTTAACAATATCAAGCAGAAGCACTTACCATCAGCAAATATTTTACATATTTACCTTTTTCTGATGGTCTGGCTCCCCAAGCTGGGATATAAGGATATAACCTCATTGAGACTGTACCTCCAGTGCTGGGTGGACAGTAGGTGCTCAAAAAACATTTGTTGAATAGATGAATCAATTAAAAGATTCTCTCTTAAAAAATCAAGTTTTTTATTGGATGGTCTTCACCACTAGGAAGGACACTGGTTGTATATAAGTCAGTGGTTTACCATGCTGTGCTGCAGTAATGAAAAGATTGAAATCTCAGTGTCTTGACACAGCAATGTTATCTGTGCCCATCATTGTGTCCACTCTGGGCCACCGTGGGGCCCATTTTGGCATGGGCTCTCACAGTCAGAAAAGCAGGGAGAAAAGAAGCAAAATAAATTACGTAAGGCTCGCCCACCAGGCAGTAGTGCGTGCACAGAACATCAGACTGCGACACAGAGGAACCAGGTTCGAAACCCCAAGGATGCCGGCTTGAGCGTGGGGTCGCTGCCTACAGCATGGGATCATAGACATGACCCCAATTTTGCTGGCTTAAGTCCAAGGTCACTGGCTTGAGCAAGGGGTCACTCACTCTGCTGTAGCCCTCCTCCCTGACCTCCCCCTTATCATGGCACATATGAGAAAGCCATCAACTAACAACTAAGGTGCTACAATGAAGAATTGATGCTTTTCATCTCTCTCCCTTCCTGTCTGTCTGTTCCTATATGTTCTTTTCTCTTTCTCTCTCTCTTTCTCTTTCTCTCTCTCTCTCTCTCTCTCTCTCTCTCACACACACACACACACACACACATACACACACACAAAATTGCATAACGCTCTAAAAGCTTCTGTTCCAAAGTGACACACATTACCTCTGTTCATACTTTATTAGTCAGAGCAAGGCATAAGCTCAAATCTGACTTCAGGAGGAGAGGAGGTGGAATCCTGCCTTGTGCCAAGAGCAAGACTGGGAAGCACCCAAATGGCCACCCCAGTCCCAAATAACACAGGGGAAAACCTTTGTCTGCATATACTTTCCCCATTCCCTGCAGCCTTCCCTGTTCCTCCCACCTCCTCCCCCAAAGCCACTCTAACAGGACTCTCCTTTTTTACTTCGAGGAATACCCCTCTCCAGCCTGACTCTTCCCCTGGCCACACACACACACCATTCCCCAGATTTTGTATCACAGAAGCCAAGCACTGGGTTCGGCAGGGCCAGCCTCTGCAGAAGGTGAGGCTGTTGGGAATAATGCAGCTGGCAAGGCAGGACCTTTGCAGGAGGCTGGCTGAAGGGCAGGTCTGGAAAAGCTCACAAGTTATTTAGCTTTGTCCAGTAGCATGGGCACATGGCATGCTGCCCACTAGCCAGAGCATAGTGCTGGCTGATTTCCACAGGGCTGACACCAAGATCTTGAAATGATCAGAGGAAGATCCAGCCTTTTGGCATTCTGTGCCTTAAAATAAAATAAATCTATTAAGATTATCTGTTTTAATGCATGGAACCTATGATGGCTAAGCAGAGTACTTGGCCAGCAGAAACACCCACTTCCCCTATTATTCTTTTTAACAGAGATGTTACTATGTCAATAATTTTTCATTCATCATTTCAACAAATTTCTACTGAGTATCAACTATGAGTCATGTACCTAGTGAACAGGACACTGATGCTTGCCTTCAGGGAGATTAAATTCTATCAGTGGTGACAGACAATGAACAAGATAAGTGAGTAGTTGTTTTGGTATTGGAAGGGTTAAGTGATATGGCAAAAGTAGAGGTGAAGCGGAGGAAGGGGACTCTGGCACATGGTGGACGGTGGACCTGTTGCTCCAGGCACGGCAAATACAGTGAGTGTGCAGGAGGGTGATGCAGGGAGATTGTTGTTAACTGTGGGGTCACCCATGACCCAGGCAAGCAGAATGGAAAGCTTGTGTCCAAGGGATGCTGTGGTGGCTCTCATCACCCCCTCGCCCGGAACCACTTCTGCTTCTTATCCCCTTCTTTTTAGAGTGATGAAAATGAACTGTGCTCTCCATTTTCCTCACCTTTCATTCCTCTTTCACTGGGACCATTCCAGGAACTTCTGGGTAATGGGATTGAGGGAGAGGGGCTAAAAGTTGCCGCTGGACCCACTTCAAAGAAATGCCACTGAAAGCCCTGAATTCATCTCATTTCAGTGAGCAGGTACCCGGGTCTCCAAGGAGCCAAGTGCGCAGCAACTTTCCAACCTGTCTGATTAAACAAATACACAAGAAGACCACATTTCACCGCAACAAAGGATTAAAAATCTCTCCATGATAATCGGACCAAATCGGAAGATGGAATCTGCACTCATTCTGATAACATGTTAAAGTTCAGTGGCTGAAAAATGTGTGGAACAAGTCGGGTCCCGGTATGGAAGGGGCGGGAAAGGAACACACACTCACCCTGCCAATGGGGAGGGAAAACATTTTAACGAGGGCAAGATAAGAGCCAGACGTGTGGAAATATTTCTCTTTGAGGATATTCTTTGTACCAATTACTCTTCAAAGATATCACGTTAGCGTTTTTGGCACAACTTGACAATTAAATTAGACAAATGGTTTTCAATGTTTTTGCATCTGATGTGCCTGAAACTCTTCTTAATGCTAACATTTTCAGCTTGTCACACACATTTTAAAAACTTTGGCAAGTCATATAAACACTGATTTCAATTAAGTAAAAAAAAAAATATATATATATATATATATATTAAAAACATTTCACTATCCATCTTATTTTTAAAATAACATGACAAGTAATTAAATGGCTCGATTATCATTTTATGGTGCCCGAAGTTTCGGGATAAAAAGAAACCCAGCCAATAAATTTTTTCTTGATGCTTCTAAAATGGCTTTATTTCTTGCATTCATAGAACCTCCTCTCCTCCCACAGATTAACAGTGCCTCGGCTCCGCCCCCTTCCAATGTCATGCTCCAAACTGGTTCCTATCCCGCTGCTTTTGGTCCCAGCTCCATCCCAGGCAGAGGAGAGTGCTGTGCTGGACATCGGAAAGAACATAATAACAGTGTGGTCAGAGTATGAACCTCAGCCAGAGGAAAAGCAAATTCCAGGTCTTATCTCTAGGGTATAGTTTCCCAGTTGCTGATGTGACAATGTAACTTGACAAGATAATGATTTCCAGGCTGGTTCCAAATGGTCTGGGATTGGAAGGTGAGTGTAGATGGAGGGCCAGGTGGAGATGCAGCGGCCAGATGACGCACGAATTGGAAGAGGTGGCTAATTCTGCAGGACATCTCTCCCAGGAGTTCAAAGACTTCTGACGATATTCTCTAACTCACTGCTGACAGACCCAGAGAAGACCAGATGGTCTCCGGTCCGATAAGCCATCAAGGCTGGGATGTGATAAGGAAGTTCAAGGAAAACTCTGAAACCCTGGAGCTTACCTCTTCTTCTCTGCCCTCCCCTCACTTCCGGCTGTTCCCCTTGCACAAGTCATTCCTCCTCTTCTCACTTCCGCATGCTCTAATTCATAATCAATTAAGTCAATCCTGCCCATCACCACTAAAGAGCAGTAATGCTCTCATCTCCACACCCACTCTCTCTGCAGCGGGCTCCTTCAGGCATCGATGATAATCACTTGTGAAAAATCCCACAGAAGCCTACTCTTTGCCTATTTTTATTGCTCAGGGCATTTTATAACAATCACTAATCTGAAGCCTTCTTCCTTGCTGGATGGTTTTGTGTACCATGTAGCCTCTTCCCTCTGGATCTCAGGTATATTAAACATTTCATTTTATTCTTACGTTTTGATTTTGGGGCTTTTTGACCCTAGAGAGACTGCTGATCCCAACTTTAGCCAACCCCTAGAGATAGAGAATGATTTGTGCACCTTTCATACGCAAACCAGCCAACCAAAGCCTATGCCCCTGACACAGACTTCCTTCTGGAGCATTCACAGGGCTCTTACACTCCAAGCCTAATCACGCAGGGCCAGCTCCCAGACCCCTCTGGACAGCCTTAACCCCCTAGACCTGCCAAAGTTATTCAAACTAGCCCATCCTAAACCTGCTTACCCTCTCTTCTCTCTCTTCCCCTCCTCTCCTCTCCCCTCCCCTCCCCTCCCCTCCCCTCCCCTCCCTTCCCCTCTCCTCCCCTCCCCTCCCCTCTCCCCTCTCCTCTCCTCTCCTCTCCTCTCCTCTCCTCTCCTCTCCTCTCCTCTCCTCTCCTCTCCTCTCTTCTCCTCTCCTCTCTTCTCCTTCCCTCTCCCCTCCCCTCCCCTCCCTTTCCCTTTCCCTCTCCTCTCTTTTCCTTTCCTCTCTTCTCCTCTTTTTTCCTCTACTCTGTTCCCCTTCCCCCTCCCCTTTCTCCATTTCTTCCCCTCTCCTTTTCTTTCTTTTTCTGTTGAAACCACAATAAAAAACTCTTTGTCCACCCACTCCCTCTGCCTCCTGACTGACCCTGTGCTCCCCTGTGTGGCCTGCACGACATGGCATGCCTCCTCTTGGGAACTGTGAGTTGCCAATTATTATTTACATTTTTAATGATGGTTGCCTACTGATATGTTGGCCTCACCAGACCTCAATGATAATAAAATTTGCATTTTAAAACACTACCACAGTCAGTGCCTGACCAGAGTAGGTGCTAAATTAATACTTGTAGGAGACTAGCTAAGTGAATAAGTAGATGACTCTTCCAATCCTTCCTCCAAACTTTAAAATCCAACAAAATTCCTGTGTAGTGTTTCCTCAGGCTTCCTCAAAAGATAATGTCAACACCAGGTCACTCATCTTGGCCAAAACTCAGGCGGTCCTGCCCAACCCAGGGGAGTGTGTGTGGCCCCAGAAGGCAAGCCTGGTGGTGCCACTGAAGGGAGACGCTGCTGGGACTGCAGGGTTCCCTGGCTGCTGGTCATTGAGACATTCCAGCCAGCAAGGAGAGCAAGACAGTAGCCAGGGTGCCTGTCTGTTACTGGTCCACCCTGGCTGCACTTCAGGACAGTCCAGAAAGTAGACCAGAGCCAGCTAGACTACTATGTGAACCTTGGCCACCGGTCTACCAGCTAGAAAAACTCATTGCAGCAAGAGACGTGGGGATGTGAAAGTGAAAAGGTGACTATGGGGGAGACACCACTCCTGGCAATTAGCTTTCTTTACCTCCCTCCAGTTCGTTCCCATAAATACCTGGCAGCATCAGAAAGTCCTGAAGCAATTCATGCTTAATAATACCAGTGACTACTTTGGACTACTGGGCAATATTTCAATCTTCTACAGAATACTAGGTAATATTTTTCAAGCCATTACTACATGCCAGGTACCATTCTGAGCACAATGACCCTGCAAAGGGGTATTATTATCCCCATTTACAGATGGGAATATGGAGTTTAACTGGGTAAAGGGACTTGCCCAAGGTCACACAGTGAGGGGGCCAGGTTTAACTAGAGATATCTAGCTTTAAAGTCTTTTCACTACCCCATAAGGACCTCCTTCAAACAGCCAAATTCTGTTAAATGTTCCAAAGCCCGAGGCAGGTGACCTCTCAGGGCCTCAGTTTCCCTCTCTCTACTGTGAAGCGGTTACCCACATGATCTCATTAAAGAGCTTATAATGATCTATTATTTTGACTCAACAAGTGATACTGGCACTCGCTGCAGATTTTCCTAGCTGAGGAAGCTGCAGGTGTTTGATGCCCCATTTACAGTCTGTGTGATCTTCAGCAAGTTGCTTAACTTCTCTGAGCCACATAAAAAGGAACAAAATAGTTCTCAGAAAGATGTGACCCCCAAACCCCAATCTCTTTCCAGGTAGTCTCCATCTGTACCCCCTTTTCCCTCACCAGCATTCCTAAGTATTTCTGAATTGTTATGGAATTATAGGACATGGCACATAGAGGTGTGGGTAAGACATGGGCTTTGATGTTAAGAAGACTGAATCTAATAGTAATAATAATAAAAAAAATTGTAAGGGGAAAAAGTTAAAAAAAAAAAGACTGAATCTTACATCAAGCACTTTCTAGGGAATATTTAGCTTTTTCTGTGCCTCAATTCTCTCTGCTGTAAAATGGGCACTGAGAATAGTCATTGTTCCACAGAGTAATCTGAGAATTTCCTGAGGCGAGGCATTTTGCCTGGAGCTGGGCAACAGCAGGCACTTAATAAATGTCAGCCATTAACATGATCTTTATGATTGGACTTGATGATGACCTATTCTCTGCATGCCTCCTACATCAAGAAATATAATGTGAGGAGCAGTAGATGTGACGACCGTCACCATGGTGGGGTCCACAGCAGCCACCTGGCAGCGAGCCAGACGGCAGCTCCATGAGCCAGTGTCACGGCTAGTTGGAGGCAGGTTGTAAAAGGGAAGACTGGTAGCTGGATGACCCATTGGGCTACCTTCCCATGCAGTCCCTTCCAATTGTTAGTACTCCTTCCTTCATTTGCTCAGCCAGGGTCCCCTGCTTGCCAGAGTCAGCTGCCTGGCCTCTCCTGAGCCCATGTGTCCCTGGTTATTGTCACACTGCAGGCACACACTCAGGCACGGATGAAGCCTGCCACAGACCAGCAGCCTAAGTAGAACCCATTCTGTCTGCAAACTCTTTTGGAGTGAGGAGGAGCCAGGAATTTCCATAGTTTTCAATGCATTATTTTTCTATCTTTAAACTTTTCTGAAATGAGAATATTGTTTGCATTTGATGAGGGCACTTGTAGGATTTCTCCTTATCATCAAAGAACTGTTAATAAATGGGAGAGGCATTTTAGAATTGAAGCAACACTTTTTGTCACTGCATTTCGTGCAGAGATTAAATATTGTCCTGTTAGGGTTGGTAGTAGTAATAATAATTATTACTATTCTTAGCAGCTACTCTGTGTTAATTCTTACAAAGGTCCAGGGCTCTGCATGTGACATTTTCAAGCCTTATAAATAGAGCACTAAAGAGTAGGTTCTGTTTTTTCCATTTGACCAATGAGGAAACTGGTCCATAGAGGTGAAGTGACTTACCCCAGGCTTCACGGTTGTATGACCAGAGGGCCTGGATTTGAACTTAGGCCCACTTGGCTCCCAAATTCCACCTATTTCATCTATACCATTTGGTAGTTACTCTTTGTCTCTCAAATCCTTCCTGAAGTCTTTGACGGGTTTTTCCTTTGCCAAAGTCCATTGAGGAAGCATCGCAATAAAACAAATGTTTATCTCCCAAGTAATCTGGCCAATGCATGAACCTAAATAAAAGGATGCAGAGAATAGATCATTCCATGAGGGATGAGCCCTCTGCCACTAAGTAATGTCCAAGGGGAGAAAGATGCTCCATGACAGAGTGCCAAGTAAGATTCCCGTGTCCTTGGATCTGTCACCCCCCCAGTTGCATGACCTGAGGTAAACTACTGTGCCTCTCCGCGCCTCCATTTGCTCTGTATTCTAGCAAGTGTGCAATGCGAACAGGAGTCCCAGAGAGCCATTTCAGGATTCTAGATGTTTGCATGGTGACCCTCACAGTATGGACCCTTGAATGATGGTGGCATTGTTACCTCGACTGTGAAGTCTTGAGTTGATTGCTAAGGCTGTCTCTTCAGGCTTCAGAGCTTCACAATTTCTCTTCAGAGTCAGAGCCCAGATTAATTATCATAAATCCCCACCAGACACAGATCACAATTGGACCTCTGTTTCCCTGGGACCAGTTTTAAGACCTTAGCTCATCCCCACTGCTACACAAGCACTGGCTTTTCCACCATAGAGAAACCACACATGAAAGGAGTAGACTCTTTGGGGTCCCTCTTGTGAACTACTGGCTCACAGGGGGTCTGTTTTCCTATTACTTTCCTGGTCTAGACAATCAAGGTTTCTTCTGGGTGACAAAGGACAGTGGACTAATGGCTCCTATGCTGGGTCCAAATCTTCACTACCGCGCTCCAACTAACCTGTGATTTTTGACATCATGTAACCTCTCAGTTACCACATCTGCAAAAAGGGGATGGTGGAAGTAAAACCACTCAGCAGGCTGTTCTAAGACTTTTTGGAGAGGAAGTACATAAACTTAACACACAGGTTTCCATTTATATTATTCTGATACTTGCCAACCAGGATGCCACAACTGATTCCTGGCCCCAGAGGCCTCCCCTGCCGTGCTTTGGCTCAAGAGCTCCTCCAGCTCTATTAGCTACTCAGTGCAAGACAAGAAGAAGAAGCATGGGTACCATCAGAACATTGTCACCCTAAAGCCTACCCTCCCAAGGTCCTCTGGTTGAGACAGTCCAGCCTTAGGGGAAAATCAGAATAGCAATAGCATCCAAGCTTTGCTGAAATTGTGCTCGGCACTGGGCTGTGATAAGACATATTTGTTTGTGTCAGACATACATGCTGACACAGGCATTTATACTAGGACCATTTGACAGAGAGGTAAGCTGAGACTCAGAAAGGTTGCTGAGGGGTCTGCTTAACGTCTAGCTACCGTAGTTAATAACAGCCAGAATTCAAGCCCAGGTCTGGTGGAAATCTAAAGACCCATACTCTTCAAATCTATAGAGCCCTCAGAATGAAGGCCTTTTTGGAGTCCCTGCCATGCACCAGGAACTACTGGCTATTTGCATATATTATCATGTTTAACACCCCAAATGAATGCCCTTGATGCAGCAGTTTTCCTCATTGCCAAAGCACTGTTAATAAATTGAAGGAGCATTTTTAAATTGAGCGAATATATTAATTTATCTCTAAAAAAATTAGCATACTTAAACCCTTTGAGAGAAATCTATATATAATTTTACAGATGAGGAAACTGAGGCTCAGAGAGGCGAAGGGACATGCCCAATGGCAATGATACAACAGGACAGGGACCCAGAACAGAAACCCAGGTGTGCTGGGCTCTAAGCACTTGCCCTAACACGCTTTGTGTCACCACCCCAAGGCTTCTCTGAATGTCCAAAGCAGAAGCAGGAGCCCAGATGAGAGGTAGAGACCCAGCTTCAAAGGGAACATACTGCCTTGTGGGTCTCCCCTTGGGCTGAATGCTCTGTCAGTCTCTTTATAGCCTCAGCTGATGGCCTCTTCCCAGTACTTAGTCCTCTGCTCCTGTCCTACCAAACCCCCACATCAGAAAACTACAGCTCCAAAGTGGCAGCAAATGTTAGTAACGCAGCATTGTGCCAGGCTCAGGAGAACACCTCCTGGGGAGGGGTGACGTCACACTCTCAGTGTCCCCTGGCCTTTCCTGAGCCGTGTTCAGCGCCCCAGGACCACGGCTCTGGTTTCTCCCTCCAGAGGAGGGACTTGCCACATTTGGTCGTAGACAAGTCAGTGATAAAAGATCAAAAGACAGGCTGAGGCTCCTGGCTTGCCAACAGACTATTGTCCGCCCTCTCCCCAGAGCGAGCTGCCTTCCAGGCTTCAGAGGCCCACAGGCAGCCCCTCTTCACCCGGCCACCTTCTCTTTCACAAATGATTTTAAAAAAATCCCCTCCTGCTCTTAATTGCATGCTGTGTGTTCAGATTTCCTGAAGTTCATGAACTGCTGTGAAATTTAAGACAAGTCTGCATTCCCACTGCATTGCTACTTTTTAATTCTAAATTCCACCCACTCTCCTTAGGAAAAAAAAATCGTCAAGCTGAGTCAAAGAAAATTTATGCCAGTTGAAAGGCAAAAACCAGCCCCAAATAATTCTACTAACAAAAGGGCAGCGAGAGACAGGGTAAAAATAATAAGGCTCTATCTTCATAAAGCTCCTTTATTAGTGATTCCCAAAGCATTGGGGAATGCTGGCTCCTCCGGGCAGGGTCTCAGCTACTGCGTCTGCTCCCATCCCACCGCTTGGGGACCTGCACAAACACTGAGTCTAGGGCCTTTGTGGTAGGTTGGTGGGAAGTGTGAACTAGAGGAATTTTATAGCAGGATAAAGAGGCGCCGAACCCCTAAAGACTTCCTCTTCATTACCTGATGAGTCAGGCTGGACCTCAAACAGAGCCCAGGCATGCATTGCACACCAGGCCTTGGATAGGAGCTCACTGGGTGGTGGCCACAGGCTATTAAGAGATGCTTTGCAATAACAAAGACCATGGCCTGGAGCTTCATGTGGCCTCCACAGTCCTGTGAAAGTGGACTAGCACCCCTCCTGAGCCACTGGGGTGAAAGGAAAGTGAAGTGAGTGGGTAGGACATCACAGTATGAGTTTAGGGGTCACAAATTCTGAGAAGAGCTTTTCCAAGGCAGGCACCAACAAAGGTCTCCTCGCTGTGTGAATGGCAAGGGAGCTGGGCAGACAAAGGAGTCTGGGCTCCCTCTGGGAGCTCAGCGTCACCTGTGGGAGCACTGATGGGTAAACAGCATGCTCTAAACAAGGGAGGGTGTGTGTGAGCGCATAGCAGGTGTGCAGGGGGCCCGCCTTCTCAGGATCATCCTTGTCTGAGTCACCAGCAGCTCTCACCTGACTTCTGCAGTGCTTACCAACTAGCTTCCTGCAGGCCCTCTTGCCACCACAAAACAGCCAGAGAGTGAAAAAAATACAGTGTCACTCCCCTGTATCAAAGTCCTCCAAGGTTTCTCCTAACACATGTGCCCAAATTCCAACTCCTCACTGCAGCCCGCAGGCTCTGCCCCTGCCCCTCTCCTGTGCCTCTGCTCCTACTTTCCCTTCCTAGTTCATGACTCCCCAAACCCTGTGCTGGGGCCTTCACACATGCTCTTCTCTGCTCCAGGAAAACCCTCACCTTGACTGTTCCCAAAGTCAGTGTCCTCTAATCACACAGATCTTGGCTTACCTGTCTGGTCCTCAGAAAGGCCTCCACTCACCTTTCTTAGATGCAGTAGCCTGTGCCAGTCCCTCACTATCATGTGACCCTGTTTTGTTTCTCTCAAGGCAGTTGTACCTAGTGTACTACTTATTCTCTTGGAAGTATCTGTCAGTCTCCCTGTATTAGTGAGCTATTGCTGAGTAACAAACTACCCCAAAAGTCAGTGGCTTAAAATAGCAATTATTTATTATTTTTTCATGAGTCTACAGGGCAACTGGATAATTCATCTGGTGTTGAGTGAGTTCCTCATGTGTCCACAGGGGCTAGTCAGATGGCTCTGCTGATCTTGGCTGAGCATTCTCACATGGTTGGAGGTTGGCTGGCTGCGACCTGGTCTAGGATGTCTTGGCTAGGACAGCTCAGCTGTGCTATGGACAGCCTCTGATCTACCAGCCAAGAGGCTAAGAAGCTAGTGTGGACTTGTTTTCATGTGACTAGAGCTGAGAGAAAGAGAGAGAGAGAGGGAAGAGAGGAGAGCACATGCATAGAAGTTCACAAGGCTTAGGTTCAGAACTGGCATACTGTCATTTCTACTGCATGTTGATGGCCAAAGAAACTCTCACGATCAGTTCTGATTCAAGAGGGGGTGAAAAAGAATTCTACTCCTTAAAGAAGAAGTTGCAAAGCCACATTGCTCAGGCTTATATGGATCCTGCAGAACTGGGGACATTTTCACAGTCAATCCACAACATTCTCCTTCTCTGATGTAAGTTCCACAAGAGCAAAGACCTCTGTGAGCACTTGCCGTGCACCACACACGGCTTTCGCCGTTCCCTTACATAGTGTACATAACTCATAATCTGTGTTAGGGGTGTTTGTCAACTTTTTTTTTAAATGGCGCAAACCCCTTTACAACACTGAATTCTGGGACGAGGTTGTGTTTCGGGTTAGACAAGTTACAACAGGCATCTGCTGCATGGAGCTGCTCTATGCTGGGAGACGTATTTGCCCCATGGGATATCCAAATCCACGTAATAACAGGTCATGTTATAATGAGGTTTCCCTGCACATGCTTGCTCTCAATTTAGACAGCAGGCTCTGCCAGGTCTTCCTCCAGCTGCTGGCTTCAGACCTCTCTTTCCAGAAGGATAAGAACTACCTGTCAAAATGCAAAGCTCTAACAATGAAATATTCAGTGAATGCTGTGGGAAAGCCCTCAGTTTACTTCCACAGGCTGCAGCTGGTGTGCGCGGCTGAGATGATTCATTCTTCCACCCAGCAGAACAAGTCTGCGTATGGGGTCCCCCCAATAGGATGTGTCCTCAGCCTCTCGCATACCCTGCGTCCGGCTCATGAGTTAACCTCCTTCATGTTCAGGAGCGGCTGACGCGTGCTGGAAAAGGAGGTCCTTCCTGAATTGCTCTCTCTTCCAGGGCAATATGTGGTCTTACTCCTAGGATATCAGCCTGTCTTTTAAATCCTGCTTCAAGTATCTACACGTTCCAGGCTAAGCTGCAATGCTGAATTTAGCATTTCCATAGCAGTGCTGAAGGTTTTCAACAGCAGAGCCCCCAGCTGCGGGGACACAGGGAGAGAACTCAGACGGTGATACAATAGTTTGGGATGACAGTATACGACATGAGGCAGAAAGACCAAAAACCGAGAAGGGGATTTGTGACAACTATCAAAAGTGATTGTAAATGGTACTTCATAGCAAACTCAGGGGTCTCTGTTCTCTCAGGGAAGCTAGAATTATACAGAGTTCCATGTCTGAGAGGTCGGTGCTGCTAAGAGGCTAAAGAATGAAGACGTTGCCCGACCTGTGGTGGCGCAGTGGATAAAGCATCAACCTGGAATGCTGAGGTCGCTGATTCAAAACCCCAGGCTTCCCTGGTCAGGGCACATACAAGAAGCAACTATGAATTTATACTTCCTGCTCCTCCGTCTGTTTCTTTCTTTCTCTCCCCTCTCTAAAAATAAATCAATAAAATCTTGGGGGGGGGAAAAGTAGAATGAAAACCCAAGGGCAAGAAACCTATTGCAGCAAAAAACAAAAACAAAAAGTAGCAATGGCTTTTCCATATCGGGGAAATCTCAAAGAAAAGTCAGAGGAAGAAGATGAAAAGTGACCCAAAATCACTACCTGGATCAGGGGTCCTCAGATTGTTACCTATTCTCACGAGAACCTTGTTTTCATTTTTCCAGATCGAAGATGCTCATTGCTTTCATAAGGGCATCAGTGGAAGTAGACCCTGAGGACATGAAAATGTGATGTTCTTGTTTCTCTGGGCGGAGCCTGCTTGGGTTTTGGAAGGCGAGCCACTTCCCTGTGATTCTTGTCCCTGCAATGCTTGTTTTCCTCAAACCTACACAGAAACATTATTGGCCCATTAATTTATTAAATATAGATTGAATACCCCTAATATGTACCATGTATTGTTCTAGGCTAGCCAGCATGGGACTTCGAAATAAAATCAATAGTGAAATACAATAGTATGTTAGATGATAAGTGTCAAATAAACCAGGAATGGGGTGGGGTTTATTTTTAAATAGGGTGATCAGATGAGGACTCATTAAGTAAATGATTTTTGAACAAGGTTTTGAATGAGGTGAGTTGTTATCTGGGGCAAGAGAATTATAGTCAGAAAGAACAGGCAGTGCAAAGGCCCTGTGGCAGTGGGTGCCTGGATTGTTTGCAGAAGCCAGTGGTGGAAGAGAGTGATGGGAATGGGGTAAAGAGGCCTGTCTGACATGAATTTTAAGAATGTGTTTCCCTAACTAGGAGCCAATGATGGGTGATTCACATCAGCCCTTGAAGGTATCACCTTTAGGATGAGCAGGTTAGAGGGGAAACAGAGGTACTGTCACTCTTTCCCTTTCTAAATACTTGAGCAATGTTCCTTTCCCTTACTAAATGCTTCAGCAATGTTTCATCCACTGCCATTTCTTTAATAATAGAAAAGAAAATAGCACATCTCTAAATAGCCATGCAGTTATATCATTTAGTCCTGCCATGGGGAGAAAAGGTAAGAATGTCTGGGGTCATCCGTCATAGTGAGTTTATAGACTGTGTAACTTCTTTAAGACAGTAATTACACTAATAGCTGATTAACACAGAGAAGTTAGCCAGAGATGGAGACTGGATGTGTAAGAAGTCTGCATGTACAGAAAAGAGTGGCAGAGGGAATTTGATGCTTGTTGCCAGCACTGTTTCCAAGTGGGTGGTCAAGGTGAGAGTGAAAACAATAGGCTTCCTGACCAGTGTCCTTGCACCCTAATTTCATGTGTGAACCTCCTAAAATGATATGCAACATTTCATATGTGCTGTGGGCTTTTTCTTGGGAAAAGCATCAGAGCTGCTTAACAATTTTTATGACTCCTTCAAAATGAAGAACCATTGCTTGACCTGGTGGTAGCACAGTAGATAGACTGTTGACCTGCAACACCAGAGTCCCAGGTTTGAAACCCTGAGGTCTCCAGCTTAAGCATGGGCTCATCAGCTTGAGTTGGGGTTGCTGACTTGAGCATAGGATCATAGACATGACCCCATGGTTGCTGGCTTGAACCCAAGGACACTGGCTTGAGCAAGGGGTCACTGACTTGGCTGGAGCCCTCCAATCAAGGCACATATGAGAAAGTAATCGATGAACAACTAAGGTGCCGCAACGAGTTGATGCTTCTCATCTCTCTCCCTTCCTGTCTGTCTGTCCCTGTTTCTCCCTCTCTCTCTGTCTCTTTCTCTCGGGATGTTGGGGCAGCAGATGACACCCTTGGGAGAACTCTGCAATCAGGGAGAACATAATCAATATTACAGAATTCTCCATTCAGAGTCATGAAATGAATCATTTTTAACCCAATACTCAAGAATGTTGAAATACACATATACACTATCCCCCCCCCCTCATCTCCCAAATTCAACTCTCCTGAGTATTGTCTAGTCCTCCAACAGTATAGAGGCTCTCATTCACATCCTGGCCTCTAGTCATGCTGTTCCATTTGTTTGGAGCACTCTTCCATACCTTTCAAATAGCTGTCTCTCTCGGGTCTCAACTGAAATGACATCTGTATGAGGCAATTACTGGTGGCTCGAGTAGATTATGAACCCCTGTAGCATCCTACAAGCCTTCTATAATATCCCATCACAATTTATTGTAGGTCTGTTTCATAGTAGCTCTCTCTGCTATAAAGCAAGCTCTGTGAGGGCAAGAAGTGGGAATCTCTTCCTTGGCACAGCACCCTGGATCTAGTAGGTACCCAATAGGTACTCCTGAATGGATAGATGGATAGATGGGTGTACTGATCAGTTACTTTTCTCAGAAAGGCAAATTCTTCTGGACCCCACCTGCTCTCTTCCCCAACAGTGTCCAGGCTCCAGGGTGTGCTCTACTCTACAACTGCCTGTTCTCATGGGCCTGGGTAATTATACCCAGAAGTTGGCTGTCAATCTTTTGAGGTGAAATCTTCATTTAAAAAATTATTGATCTATCTCATTGACTGAATTTTGTTAAGTCAATTGATTCCCATTTCAAGTGCATTCTTGAGCAAACCCAAAGTACTGTCTGTCTTTGTACATCAGCAGTTTTCACAAGTCCACAGAATAGGCCTTCTTCTGCAGGGTTCCAAGCTGAGCCTTCCCTCGCCTGAAGGAGTACATGCTGAGCCTGACCTTGAGAGCGTTTGCTTACACAAACAGGATGACATGGGTAGCCTGAGTTCAAATTTAGACTTTATTACAAATCAGCTGAGGGCACTTGGCAGGCCATCTAGCATCTCTGAGCACTTGATCAACTCAGTATACTGTATGGTGATTAAGAGTTTGAAGCTTAGGAAGCAAAGCTGAGTTTGAATGATGACTAATACTTGTCAACTGAGTGGCCTTACACAGGTACCTTAATCTTTGTGGGCTTCAGTTTTCTCATCTGACAAATGGGACTAATAAAGGCTTATTGCAAAACTATTAACTGCTTAGCCCAGAGTCATAACAGTGTAAGCATTAACTAGTAATTTATTATCCTCAGGGTTGTTGTTATACTATATAGACCAGAACATAATAAGATAGATATTCTTTTACTCAGAATTACCCAGAGTTCGTAGAGTCAAGGCAAATGTCACATTCTTACCCCCAAAAGCTGACTTTTAGTCTTTTGCATTAGTGCATATGAATCTAGAGAATTCATATGTGAGTTTAAGCATCTGTTAGCTATTGGCTGATTTCCAGTGCAGAAGCATTCATTCATTCATTCATTCATTTTGGAAAGAAGGCAAGAATGCACTGGGTGCTATCAGCTTCCCTAACAATTTAGTGAATGCAATTATGTTGTTACTATGCTTGGTGCTAGACAGTATCAGACAATATGGGCTGGTGGAAGCTGGGGCACCTGCTCAGTGCAGGTGACAGAACCAGCTAGGTGTATGATGGGAAAGTCTCGGCTCATCTATATATGCAAGGGCATATGGAGCTGCTTCTCCCCTGTGGCCCTCAAAGGGAAGCAGAGGGACTAGTTGCAGACCTTGTCAGCAAGTCTACTACACCCCAACTCTCTAGCCTCCTATCCTGACACAGCACAGGGATTGGGAGTCTAAGCTCCCAAGACTTCCTGAGCTAGAATCTTGGCTATTTCACATATTAGTTAAGCACTTCTGAGTAAATCACTCACCTTCCCCAAGCCTATTATTTTTGTATATAAAGGAGTAATAAGCACTGTATCCACCTTGGAGAGTGACTGCAAGGATGAAGGAGATGATACAGGGCAAGTGTTCCTTTAACACTGCCTGGCCCAGGGAAAGCAGTCAGTAGACAGCCATTATTATTATTATTGGCAATAATGGTAGCCGCAGAGATGCACACTGTTGCCAACTGGTTAAGAGCTCATGCTGGAGCCAGATGACCTGGTTCTGAAACCTGCAGTTTCCTAGCTGTGTGCCCCTAGGGTAAGGTGTTTAACCCCTTGCAGACTCAGCTTCGCCATCTGCAAAATGGGATCAAAAACAACACCCACTTCCTGGAGCTTTGATGAGGACTCAGCGAGTTAACAGGCATGCAGCCCTCAGAGCCTGTCTGCTTTATGTCAGCACGCACTAAAGACAGCTGCTAGTACTATTGGCTATTCATGCCAGGTGTTCTGGGCTCAGTTCCTGGCTCTACCCCTGTGTCACTGAGACGCAGAGGAATAACAATTCCCCTCATTTAGAGAAGGTTTTAAAACCATATCTTCTACCATCCTCCTCACTCCACTTAATGCAGAGAACCTGAGGCCCGGAGCTGACTTGGTAGATGACAGACTCCACTCTCTCACCTGCAGGTCACTTAAATGGACTATTTACTACGACCCTGCTCTTCTCAGCAGTCATAGTCCACATCTCACTGCTAAGGCTGCCTTTTTCAAGAGTCCCCCAAAATGAGGTGGGGCTAGAAGGATGTGTTCGGGAAGGCCAACATAAGACAGAGAGCAGCAGTTCCTCATTGAACTCGGAAGATTGACAGGGGAACCCCACGAACAAAATGGAATCACCCATGTAGCACTCGGGCATTCCCATCCGGAGAGGAAGGTGTCCAAACAAATGGCTTGTTTCAAGCTGAGCAGACCTCTGATTTTATCGCCAAGTCAATGGACTATGAGAACCAGACTCGCCTGCAAATGTCCAGGGAGTTACAAATCCAAATACGGTCTTCTTTGCTGTTTCGGGAGCTTGATGTATGTCAGTCCGTTCAGCGGGAGGAGCACAGGCAGAAACTGGGCTCTTCCGAGCTGGCCGCCGCTGCTGCTGCTGCTGTGGTCCCTGGGATTCTGCTGTTTGAGTTCCCGCACTTACCATAAAATTCGAGTGGTGGCATCTATTCAGTCCAGACTCTCTGCTTGTTCTACAACAAATGGTACCCAGTATGGTCTCCACAGCTGTTTGCGCTGGGTAGCACTTAGCAGGATGGGGTGACAACGTTAGGACTAAATTTCTAAAAGGAGCCTCCATCCGGTTTTCTGTTTCTCTCGTGTCAGGGCTCAGGGTTCTCACACCGGTAACTGTCCTGGAGCATCAAGTGTGGCCCGTTCGATGGCCAGGCTCCTGCGGCCCCATTCAGCCAAGTGATCCTCTAATGAGCAACTCAATAATCGTGACTTAAATGGCTGCTGTTCCCTTAATAATCTAAGAATCCAGTTGCTAAGATATGAAGGCAATTCCCAGCATGCCCCCCACCCCTCTCTACAACTGCTGGGGTTCTAGACTTCTACAAGGAGATCTTTGTCATAGGGTGTTGCTGAAAAATAGTAAGGTTTCTACCCGAATTCCCTTGTTAGAGAGCTCTTTGGGGAACTTCATCCTGGAAGATAACAAAACCCCAAACCACATCAGTCTGTTTAATTGTTTTCCCAAGGGCAGGGCTCCTGAGGGGCCTCTGTGGGTTTGGGTTTTCCTGACCCCAGCCTTTCCTTTGCGGCCATGTGAACCACCTTGTTGATTATTAAGAACACAGAATGACCTAGAAAACTCCCCAGGTTTCATGGAAATGAAAGATCCGCAAACAAACACAGCTGCTTTTGGCTTTGATGCTGATAAACAAAGAAAGGCAGAGCAGAACCGCAGAACGAAAATAAAAAACCAGACTGAAAACAAGCTGAGAAGATCCTTTTCCCTCTGCCTGTAGTTGTGGGAGGAAGGCTTGGGGAAGCTTTGGACAGAGCACGTCTGAGAGCAAGGCTTCCTGGAGGTGAGTCTGGAGTACCTGACTTGTGTCCCAGGTCAGGCAGAGGCCCCCCGCTGTTGGCCTGACACCCAGAGCACTGCTGCACCTAAAGCCACCCTGGGCTGGGGAGGGAACAGCAAGTGTGGGGGGTAGAGGAGGAACCAGGAAGATACCAAATGGGGGGGGTGTGATATTTCCCAGAAGAGAGGATGGACTGGTTGGCACGCTATTTCTAAAGGGGAGAATAATGTGATTGTTGTAGGGCAAAGCAGATGCCCACAAGCTCTCCTGGAGGCAAGTGAAGGACCCTGGAGGCAAGTGGTGTGCCCCAAAGAGGTCCTGGAAAGATGCATGGAGAGGCTCCCTGCACTTTCAGCACTAATTCCAAACGACCCTAAGCCAGCACGGAGGGTTCCAGCCATGATGCTTAGAGAAATGCTATTCACAGGTCCTATGTTACTCTGGGAATAGATTTTATAATTAAAGTGTAGTTTTATATTACTTCACTTGAAATGCAACTATTACTAGAAGCAACTTACCAACATATTTTCCCATTGTGCATTCACAAACATAGAAACACAGTCACGATTTTTAAAATCTCAAAATGAAAAGGTTCTTAAACCCTGCCCCCTCTTTTACTGTAGGAAAAAGAGAGACAGACTCCATGAAAGGAGTATATTTATCTCTTTATAATTTCTTCTCTTTCATACAATTACTTAATTTTATTTAATACAATTTTTACTTTGAAATATTTTAAACATGCAAAAAAAATTGAAAATGGTATGAAAACACATCCCCACCATCCAATGGGACAAATAAATCTTAACTTTTTGCCATAATCCCTTTAAATCTTTTTCTTTTTTTTTTTTTTTTTTGACAGAATCACAGAGAAGGACAGATAGGGACAGACAGGAAGGGAGAGAGATGAGAAGCATCAATTCTTCGTTGCAACTCCTTATTTTTTCATTGATTGCATTCTCATATGTGCCTTGACTGGGGGGGGGGGAGGCTACAGCAGAGCAAGTAACCCCTTCCTCAAGTCAGCGACCTTTGGGCTCAAGCTAGTGACCATGGGGTCATGTCTACGATCCCATGCTTAAGCCAGTGACCCCGCGCTTGAGCCAGATGAGCTCGAGCTCAAGCCGGTGACCTCGAGGTTTTGAACCTGGTCCCTCCCCATCCCTGTCCGATACTCTACCCACTGCACCACCACCTGGTCAGGCTAAATCTTTTTTTTAGAAACAAAGCAATAGAAATATACATCCTTGATTTCCTTCTCCTCACTCCCCTAATCCCAAAGTAAACTAATGTTGACAGTATTATTCTTATGCATGTTTGTTACACATTCAATATTATTGTTTTCTAAGTATTTAGTCATTAATGTAGAATAAATCTATAAGTTTTGCAATTTTAAATAAATGTTATATTATATTTATCACTATTAAACTTTGATTCATTCATTTGACGTTATGATTTTGCAATTTATCCATGTTAATGCTGCTGTTCAAGTGCATTTTAATGCTGTGATGTATCCTACTGCATAGAGGCACCAGAACTTGTATGGATGAATATTTGGCTTATATCCGAACATTTGCCAAAGCTTCAGTGACACTAATTGCACATGTCCTCTTGGACACAGATTCAAGCAATTCCCTAGAATATCTGCTTAAAAGTGGAGTTGCCATGTCATAGTAGATTTCTAACTTAAACTTGACTAGATTTTGCCCAGTTGTACTCCAAAGTGGCTATAAAGTTGACAGCAGCAGAGCACAGTACCTTGCCTGCTGAGCTGGTGACTATACTGTTTGGTGGTTTGTATGTGCCAGGCTGTGGGCTGAGCTCCTCACACATGTTAGCTCATTCATTATCCCATGTAATCCTAGCAATGATCTTATAAAACAGTTCGTATCAATCCCATTTCACAGACAGGAATCAGAGCAGGGAAGCTTACACAGGGTCAATATGAGAAGGAGTGCTGGTTGGTAATAGCAACCAGTTGTATCTGGCTTCAGAACTCTTCAAAAGTAAAAAAATTGCCTTCAGAATTGAAAAAGCTTCCTTTTTCATTGACAAGATACATGATTTGAAGCCACTGAGATGATAAAGTCGCCCAAGTAACTAAAAAAAGTGGTATGTGTTTCTAGAGTGAACTCAGGGCTCCTGACTCCTCAATCTCAACTTGAGGCTGCTGCAAATACCAGGTTATTTCCTCGATGGTTTTCCTCAAGGGACCACCAGAAAGCTCTGAGTTAAATGGCCCTGGGGGTAGACCTTCTTGCTTAGAGCCTGACTGTAATGTTGTTCAGACCTTGGTCCCTCCTTCCAGGAACGGTCCTCCAGCCAGGTCTTCCCACCATTAATCAGGGCGCTGTGGCACGCATCAGTCATACACACCATTTGGAGCATTTTTCCAAGAGAGAGAACATCACAAAGCCTTGGCAGTTGAATCAGAACAAATGAATCCTAAAGACTACTTTCAACTTAGGCCCCAGTAAGCCAATGGAATGTTAAAAAGATACATGAACTTCAGAAGTGAAAGCAGAGAGCAAGAGAGAAATCCCCTCGGCCTGATGAATCAATTCCAGAAAACCCTTTCACCCGGGCCAGTCCCCATCCATCAGCACCATAGTCCGGAGATGGGAAATGTTGACTCTTAATCTTAGCACCTCTGAGTTACGGTCACCCACACTCCGAGTGTGGTCAGAGGAAATGGGTCCTGGGACAGAGACCAGGAAACCCTGACTCAGGAAGAGTGCACACCAAAATTGTGGGGCTCCCCGTTCCCATGTGAGTTCCAGAGGTGCTGAATTCCTGATAAGACTGCTGTGGGGCAGGAGATGGGCCCTAATTATCTGTGTCATTCACAAAAAGGAAATGTTGGGTCATGAGATAGCTTCCTGTTTACCATGGCTGCAGTGGTACTGCCCACTCGCCACACCATCCTTGTAGAGTGCTGGAGGGACAGAAAGGTGGACTGAACCCAGTGCTTGAACCCTAACCATGGCCTGGAGTATTGCAGAGAACTCTTCAGGGGCAACAGGATCTCTCTATATATAGAGGAAGGGCAGGCCAAGAGTTGAGTACAAAGTTTGAGGTCAGCGGGACCTGAGTTTGAGTTCATTTATTAGCTGTGTGTCCTGAGCAAGTAACTTAACCTCTGAGGCTGTTTACTCAGCTTTAGAGATGAAGGTTTTATCACCAACCTCAGCAGACTATTGGAATAATTAAGAAACTACCATGTTTTAGAGCACATAGCACAGTGCCTGGCACATTGTTAATCCTGCTGCCCACTATTCTGGTGATTTTGTATATGTTTTTTTTTTTAAGTACTCTTCTTCAAGACACTCGAGGGCCATTTGGTAGAAATAATTCCGCAAGTCTACAATGACTATGCAGTGAATGGTGCCCTCTGGAGTTTTACAATGGACAACTTGCATAACCATAAGCATTGGCCTTGTACATGCTAAGTGCTCCACAAACAGTAACTCATTTTTATTCATAAAAAGAGAAACTACTATCACCCGAAGGCTTCATGAAGAGTCTTTCAGATGGCACTAAATTCCTGAAGGAGGTTGTAAAGCACTCCCAGGACTCCAAGGAGTGTACAGAGCTCATGTGGGATTTCAGAGGGGTGTTGTGGGGAGGGCAATGAAAGGTTGTCAGGCAACAGTCCCAGCAGGAGTCAGGCAAGCAGAGGATTCAGAATTCTCAGGTCAAGCCCAAGAGGCAAGCCTCATCAGTCAGAGGCAAGTTGAAGGTCTGACAGCGAGGAGGTCATCCGGAGCTCAGCCTACCTCCCAGGATTGCACTGAGAAGCATATGGGGGCGATAAGACATATGAGAGAAAATGCCCGGGACTTGTTATTGCCTTTCACTATACGAAACACTTGTCCTCCCATCAGCCTCGGGAGGTCTTGCATTCTCAACGCACCAATTCAAAAGATCACTTCATTTATTTATTTATTTCTACTAATTATAAAACAAGATGTTATTTTTAAAAATGCAATTTCACTTGAAAGAATATGAATGGGCATTTTTTAATACAAAATGGCCAATGAACAAATAGTAATAAGTTAAATCTAAATAAGAGAATTAAAATGAAAAACAGCGCGACAGTTTTTTACTCATCAGACTGGGGAAAATGAAGACTGAGGCAATCCAAAGCTGGTAAAGTGATGGGGGAGTGGGTGCTACCCCATCCTATTGGGGGGTGTAGAGAGTGCTTCCAAATGTTGTAGAAGCCAGTTAGGAAGGTCTCTATTAAAATTTAAAGAGAGTATACCTTCTGACTCAGAAGTCATACCTGTAGGAGTTGATTCCACCAAAGTAAAACCACCATAATAAAAGCAAACATAAATGCACACCTGCTGCAGCCTCCGCGGTACCAACGAAAAGACTGGAAACACCTACTGCCCATCACAAGGGTGTAACTCAATAACTACGGCTTTCCCATAACGAGACAGAATGCTGCTTTAACACATACTGTCTGAGATCTTTATAGACTGACCTGGAAGGATGAACTTGATATAGTATCAAGTGAACTGCAATACCCAAAAGTGAAAAGTGCAGGGTGCGATTCTGTAAAAATGATGTGTATACATATGTGCACATGCAAAGAAGGACGTGTGCTTTATGCTCAGGGAAACAAAATGGGAAGGACGCACACCAAACTGCCGGTGACCAAACTGCCGAAAGGAGGGAGGTGCAGAAGCCTGACTTCTTATTTTAGAATTGTGGTTGATTTTTCACTTGTGTTTTGAGCATTTTTAAAATAAAATTTTAAAAGCAGTATTTTCATTTCCCTTTTGTGTTTTGAGTCTTCCCTTACTGAGGACTGCATTAGACCACACCTGACCTCATGTGCCCACCTCCGTGGACCCAGCAGTGTGATCAGGAAGGGAGGCCCCGGATGTAGAGAGTCTAGCGGAGCATTCCTCAGACATCAGGGCTGGAATGGGACCTCCAAGGTGGTTCAAATGAACCAAAATCTAGTTCCTGCACTTTGTTTTCCAGATGCAGACACTGGGACCCAGGGCACAAGCAGGGCCTGGGGGATGTGCTACTCACACAGGCCAGGAGCTATTTGCAAAGAGAATGATCACTCAACACACAGTGTGTGTGTGATTCTGAGTGAAGAAGCAGCTGACTGAGGCCCAAACCAAACATCTCCAAGGATAAACGAGCCTGTGTCTTGACTGGGCCCTTGGGGTCTCTCCAGCCAGGTTCAATGCCAACACTGACCTTCTCTTTGCCACACCACCTGTCAAACACCTCATCTTCATTATCCTCATCCTTGCCACACCTGATAGCACAGGTTCAGTTTATCTCATTTTACCAACATGGAAAGTGAGGCTCAGGGAAGGTAACCTAGTTGCTTGAGGTCACACAGCATGGAAGCGGTTGAGGAGAATTTTAAATCTTGTTATGTCTGGCTAATGTTCTGACACACAGGTCCTAAAGAAAAGATGACTTTCCCATCTCAAAGGCCTTTCTGAAGGGAACATTTGTGGAAAAGAGCAGTCACTGAGAAGCCAAAAGCAGGCTTTATGAGGGACGTCTTCTGTCATGGCAGGCTGCCTGCCAGTGAAGGCCAGCCCAGTGAGGCTTCCTCGGGCTGTTCCAGTGTGCGAGCAGGGTAGGAAGTCAGGGCTGCAAGTGACCCAGCATGATTGGAAGGGCGGGCCAGCCAGAGGTAACCTTCCTGGAGCTTATGACTGGCTCACAGGGGAGTCCTGCTAACTCAGAAGCTGCTGCCAGAGCAGAGAGAACAAAAGCCCTCTTGCTGACTCAGTAGCTCGGGCCACTGTGGGCATGTCCCCAAGCCAGGCACAAGCTTTGCTCATTCCATTTTTCTCAGCTGTTAGAAAGTACCTGATCTGTAAGCTTTTGTTTTGAAAATAAACACCCTCTTGGATTCCACGCACTCTAGGCGGATCCCTTTTGCCTTTATGGATGCTCCCCACACCGTCCTCTCCCTCTGAAGACATATTTTTCTTTCGTTCTTTCAGGATTCAGCTGAAAATCAGTTTCCCCATGCTGGGGGAGTCATGGGGAAAGGTAGAAACAGGTCTGATTTAGGAGAGGGGGCGGAGAGTGTAGAAAAAGTGGATGAGAAGAAGCTCCTTTCTCCTTTCTCAGCCCTGCCCAGACCACAGCTTCTTCCCAGCTTTGCCCAGACCATACTTTCTTGTCTATAATGGCAAATTACTATATATTTTTTAACAACAAGAGAAAGAAACAACTAAATCACTTCGGATCAGATTACTAAAGAAATTAATCTGTAAGCCAGACTGAGATGCAGCCATCTGGGTGGTTAAACCTTAGGCATCCTGGAAGGCCCTCCTTACAGCTCTGCTAGAGTATCTCCTTCTGCTGGCCCACCAGTGGCACCTGACATTCCATTATCAGAGAGGCATTCCTTGGAAATGCCACTAAAATGTGCACCAGAAGAACAGTCCCTCGCATTTGCAGAGAATAATGAGATGTTTGGAGATCTTGAATTATCTCTCTCTATTAACCCATTCAAATCAATTCTATGAGCGCCTACTATATATCACATACTATAAAAGAGGCTAACAATGGAATGGCAAGCAAGAAAGACATGACACCCTGTGCTATAGAAGGGCACAATAGCAGGTTAACCAACCTGACCTGAGATGATACTCCATGCTTGATTCCTGATCCTGTGCTCTTTCTACTCAATTACCTGTCACACTAATGCCTGAGTGGGATGAGACGTTACACCTTTGCAATCTTCCTCACCTTGGTGCAGATTAGTGAATGGGTTCATTTCTCTGTGATAACCATCTGAGAGTTGGGTTAGGTAAGGGGGAAGGAGAAGGGAAGGGCCCATGAGTGAATGGGAGCACTAAAGGACCATTTGTGGGATTATAGGTGCTTATGGTACACAAAAGATCTGAGGGATAAAAAGGGAAAGAATGGTACAGGAAGATCCAAAACACACACACCTTCTTGCTTTCACGGGGCGCGTCCTTGGCAAGCCTCCTAATCATCACTGCTAGACTTTCTATCCCATTTCAGAAAGTGGTTCTTCCTAGACTTTCTCCCAAGCTTCTTATGCCTCCAAACATCTATCACTCTCATCAGAGACTTAGTCTCATCAGAGACCTTTTAACAGACGGTCAAAGTCATTCAACATGATCCTCACAGATTACACTATTCCTCACTGGTCTGTTCACTGGAGATGTGGTGGGGGCTTTTATGGGCAAATGAACTCTTCCTCCTAGTTCTCCCATTTCTTTCAAAACTAAATATCTACTTGCTTTTGTATCTTCATATTCAGCTTCCCCTGGCTCCTTCCTCTTGGTATGCAAATAGGCCTTATTCTCTTCTATCTAAACCAGTGGTTCTTAACCTGGGTTCTATCAAACCCTAGGGGTTTGATGAGTCATTCTCAGGGGTTCGGAGAAGCCTCTGCCTCGGAGGCCAGAATAAAGTAATACCGTAATTTGTTGTGAGTTCATGCACTTTGTTGGTTTTGTTCTTTGAGCAAGGTGATGTTCATGCACGGCTCATTTTGTGCACCAGTAAAAACATATACCTATGTCTTGAATTTGGAAAAAAAAATCATATTTTATTTATCACTAAAGAAGGGTTCGGTGAATGCGCATATGAAACTGGTGGGTTCGGTGCCTCAGAAAAGGTTAAGAACCACTGATCTAACCAAAGTCTTTCCACTGTGCAACCTCCTTTCTCTCTTCAATGTCTGAGGCCTTCCCCCCTTCAGATTCTTCCCAACCTCCCTGTCAGCTCTCTCTTTTTCCTTCCTGCCTTCTCTGAATTCCACACTCATATATTCAAATGGATAAAAAAAGAGAAATTGGCAATGAAAATGATGGAGAAATGTTGAAAGAGACAAAAAAAAAAAACCCTCCAAAAAATTCAATGTCATAGATGCCAAGGAGTGAGCAAGCTTTAGGAAGGATATGGATGTCAGCAGGATCCAGTGACTCAAAGTAACACTTCTTAGCTTTCTCAAAGACAAGTCCAGGCCTGAAAACACAGTTGCATAAGTGAACTAGTTTTTTTGTGGTTTTCTGTCTAAAATGGAATTTTTTTTTTTAAGACAGGACCTCCGGATGACTGAAAGTGACCAAGTAGAAGCTGTGGGACTGTAGGTCAGGTAATAATATATAATTCTGCCTTTTCTCAAGTTACTTAATAACTTTTATCAACCTTTTTTAAAGGACTCCTAACATCTAGTTATTCCGCAATTCCACCACCATTACCCTCATCACCATTATCATCAGCATCCTCATCACCACTTCCACCATCATCATCTTTATTACCATTGTCTCTGCCACCACCACTTTTTCTTCCTCCTCCTCCTCCTCCTCCTCCTCTTCCTCCTTTTTCTCCATCATCATCATCATCATCATCATCATCATCATCATAATCATCATCATCATCAAATGTCATTAAATGGTTCCCTACTACGAACCAGGTCAGGTTCTGTGCTAAGCACTTCATATATATTATTTTATTTCATGCTCATATAAACTCTGAAAAATTGATTTGTTATTTTAACTTTAAGGATGGGAAAAGCAGAGCAGGAAAATAAAGGTTCATTAACTCATCCATAATCACACACTTAGTACGTCCTAGAAGCAGAAGTCAAACCCTAATCCGCCTGAGACTTTGCCTCCTCATGCTAGGCTGCCTCTCTTAAAATACAAAAGTAGCCAAATCTGCCAATGACATATATTCAACCAGATAATACAGAAGAGGAAGTTCCTTTTAAAACTAAGCAAGAAATCTTGTCATAAATTGCAAACTTGTTGATTCCAAAAAAGTTAACATCCCCAGCCTTGTTGCATTAAGACAAGCCTGCCTTTCAGCACACACATTTTCCAGCTTGTTAAATGGAGATGACTTTACATTTGCTCATGAAGAGTTTGACATCTTCTGAAAAAAAATGTTGAAAATATAGTGCTATAATCAGAAGATAAAAGTCCTCCCTTTTCTTATTTACTTAGAAGGACCCAGCAATTTAAAATGTTTTCTCTACCAATGTTCACAAGAGAGTTTATTAACTAAAACCAAGATATCTGTTTAAATATAGACCAAAGGATTGAGGTCACAAAGATATAGATACAACTTGCTTATCTTTAACAGGATACATTGAAACTAAATAGTGGTTTAATAGCATCTTTCCAGCATTGTGTCTCCTAATGTACTAGGCAGGGATATTTTACATTGAAATTTTTTCTGTCCAATACCAAAGTTCTTCAAAGACTCTATTCTCATCCTTTAGCCTTTTAGGAGATGGCAGGGGGAAGAGAGGAGGACGGTGAAAAAAACCTCTTCAAATCCTTTTCCAAAAATCTTTGGCTGAACAAAGACTTTCCCATTTAAGAGCAGGTGACAGTAAGAGCTCTCTCATAGGCAGCACATTAAGACTCTCTGCAGAAGTAAACAAATCTATTATGATGAAAGCCGGACGCTCCTTAGGGCCAGCATCTAATGAAAATGTCAGTGTTTTATGCAGTTTAAAAACTGACAGTTCAACAGTTTTACAGGAGCTATTTAATGTTTATCATCACTTACAAGAGCTGCAATGCAGACAAGGAGGGCAACAGCAGAAACCAAATGACTCCTTCCTTAGAAGCCACTATGTTACCCATAGTCTAGGGAGTTTTGCAGTTTGTCAATTACCGGAACCCTCGGGCAACAGGGCACAAGTCTTAGCAAAGGCAGGTTGGAGGTCCGTACTCCAAGGTGCGATCACCACAGTGACCATGTGCTGCACATTTGTTTACATTCTTGCCCAGTAAAGATCCAACTCCTAAACAGTCAAGACACTAGAGAAAGCCACTACACCAACTGAAGGTGATGTACTAGGAACCTCTTGAGTGTTTTTAAATTCTGCTTTTGATATTATGCAAACCATGAAGTGAAGAGAAATAGAATAACTTCCAAATCAGTAGAAGGAAAAATAAAAAGAAACAAAGAAAGCACAGTCAATTCACACCAGGCAGTAAAGGAGAGAAAGGAAGGGGAAAAACACCCATGATAATAGGATGTGCAAAATCAGAAGACAAAGTTAAGTCCAGATAGATTAATTACAATAAATATAAATAGCTTAAATGCACTCATCAAAAGACAGAGACACAGATTAAAATAAAAGGCTTTATGTTATTTATAGGTTAGACCAGTGACACACAAATGCTGACAAATAAAAGGGTTTAAAAAGCATACTCACATACATTAACCAAAAGGATATTGTTATAGCAATAGTGGACAAAATAAAAATTGGTAGCTAAAAACATTAATAGGGGTTAAGAGGGATATTAATTAATGATAACAAGAACAACTCACCAGGGAGCTATAACAGTAGATAAAGAAATTTAATACAGTTAAGATCATAGCCTAGAAATAGATAAAACAAAAATTTATAGAATTACTAAAAAGAATGTCCAAATCCCTCATCATCATGAGTATTTGAATGAGTATCTCTCAGAAACCAAGCAGTTATACAGCTAAAACATTAATAGAGAAGAGATTTAAGTTATATAATTTATAAACTTCATCTAAAAAACACTCACAGAATATGCACTCAGAGAGAATGCATACTCTCTTCAAATACACATGGAATGTTTACAAAAAATAAAGCATGTGCTTGGCCCTTAGAAAATATCAACAGATCTCAAGAAGTTATATCACATGCTTGACATTTGAACTTCCTTGTTGAAAGAATAATGAGATTTTAGGACCTTATGCATTAAGACAATTCTACCAGTTCCTTGCAGAGAAAATTATCCTCAATTTCCAAGACTTTTTCTTTTTTGTATTTTCTTTTTTTTTTTGGTGTCACCTCCTCAGAGAAACTTCTGATCGCCTTAGGTAGAGTATTCCCATTCATTACAATATCACTCTATCGTATTTTCTTCATGCAAATAACTGGTCTCTGAAATCACATCATTTGCTTGTTTACTGCTTTATTAGCTCCTCCCCCACCCCCATTCATCTGCAATCTTTCACTCCTGTAATGGAGCCTGAGACATGGTAAACCCTTAATAAACATTTGCTGGTCTGAGCCTGACTTGGCAGCCCACAGTGCTCACAGCGCCTCAAGTGGTGCAGACCTCTCTACTAGAACAGATCACATTACTTTAGGATTATTCTGCATATCTAATAGGTGCCAAAGAAGGGCTGTTAAATAAACTATAAACTATGACCTCTTGTGTGCCAGATAAAGTCTGGAACCTTGAGAAGCCATGTGTGATCAGCTAAAGCCACATCTTGTGAATGACAGAGCCTGATTCTTGACTGGAGGATCATCTGGCCCCCTTTAACTGACCTCCGTATCACAGCCTGTCTTGGTGGAAGCTGCAAATGAGGGGAGAGATAACTGGGAGGTACTTTTCTCATCAAATTCAGTGTTTCTATTATACATATTCTAGCCTTTGCCAAAGCTATTAAAATTGACTCAAATAATCATTTCTTATAATGACTGCATGTCTACAAGAAATGCATTTTCCAGCTAAAGAAACAAGGCATAGAATTTAACATAATAGCTTGTTGACTCACGACCAGCAGCATGGCTATATTATCATCCCAGTTCATAAAGAAGGAGGAATCTCCGTGGGACTCTGGACAAGCTGCCTAGTGAGCCTAAGCCTCAGTTTCTATATCCATGAAATAGTCATAAAATCTGCTTTCACTTCACAGGTTGCTATGAAGACTAATTAGATTAATCCAGCAAAGCACTGAAGATACTGTGTCCCAATGAGCTTGATACTTGTCTCCAAGGTTTCAGACTTGTGCATAGACAAGTCAATTACTTTGCATTGCTGTTTGCAAGTTTTGCTCAAGAAACTGTATTTTTTTTTTATAATATGCCTTCCAGAGCTCTTCCAGAGATGTAACACTGTTATAGAATGAGTCTTAAAGTTCCTTTGAATCCTGATTAAATCCATTCCTGTTGTTAGAGCTGAGCTAGACAAAAATCCAGATGTACTTGTTGACTGGCCTTTTTACTGGAGATTGCAGGAAGACGAGGCTGCTCGCAGGGCAGCCAGGATGACAGCACTGATTACCAGAAGGGGCACATTGTCTGGCACGTTCTTCTCTGACCTAACCTACCTCCTGCCTCTGAAAGAACTATTCTAGAGTGGAAAGTTTCCATCAGGAACATCTGCTTACCAGATCTGCCCTGACACTGTAGCCACTGGTAAGAGCCATCAGGCACTAAGCCGTTTTCTTTGGATAGTGAGCGACTTGATAAACAAGACTTCAGGTTTATCATGACAGACAGGAGCAGCACGGTTGTGATGGGGACTCCTTTTAAAGATCAAACAGTTTTGCATATCCCTCCACCTAAGTAATATTATTTCTTTTATCATTTGATTCAGTAAAACCTGATGATGAAAAGCTACCAGAAATATTCAGTAATCTTTTAAAATTCATTATTATTTTGGAAAGCACAATACTATATATACAGATATAGGAAATTGCCACACATGCCTGACCAGGTGGTGGTGCAGTGGATAGAGAGTGTCAGCCTGGGATGCTAAGGACCCAGATTTGAAACTCCAAGGTCTCTGGCTTGAGCACGGGCTCACCAGCTTGAGCACAGTGCCCCTGGTTTGAGCTTGGGATCATAGACATGACCCCATGGTCACTGGCTTAAGCCCAGACAGGTTTGCTGGCTTGAAGCCTAAGGTTGCTGGCTTGAGCAAGGGGTCACTCACTCTGCTGTAGCCCCCCCCCCGCCCCCGGTCAAGGCACATATGAGAAGCAATCAATGAATAATTAAGGTGTTGCAATGAAGAATTGATGCTTTTCATTTCTTTCCCTTCCTGTGTGTCCTTGTCTGTATCGAAAGAAAGAAAGAAAGGAGGGAGAGAGGGAGGGAGGGAGGGAGGGAGGGAGGGAGGGAGGGAGGAGAGAGAGAGAAAGAAAGAAAGAAAGAAAGAGAGAAAGAGAGAAAGAAAGAAAGAGAAAAATTGCCACACATACATTTATGAGATACTTTGTGTTGGGGAAGAGGGGGGATTTGAGATTTCCCAAGGGGTTTTAGTCCACAGGTAGAATAAAGTTCATGGGTTTTTAAACATCAGCACTATTAACCTTTCCTGTGGGGCTGTCCTGTACATCGTGTGGCATTTAGCATGGTCTCTGGTCCTAACACTTTAGATATCTGTAGCACTCTCCTCACATACAACCTGCTTATGAAAACAAAAATATCTTTGAATATTGCCAAAAGTCTCTGGAGGAAGTAGGCAAAACTGCCCCCAACTGAAAATCACTGCTCTAAACTTTCTCGACTAGCTCACTAGAAAAAGCTGTTTTTTGAGACAAGCTATGCTGTAGAAGAAACAGGTGAACTGGGCAAGCAGTGCTCAACTGCAATACACACGCTCCATGGCTATGACGTGTTGATTAGATTGACGATAATAATGACTTTATCTATCTAATTATTTGTTTTATACCCAGAGTTGATCTTTAAAAAAAAAAAAGATCGATTTTACAGAGAAAGGGAGAGAGAGAGAGAGAGAGAGAGAGAGAGAGAGACAGGAACATGATCTGTTCCTGCATGTGCCCTGACTGAGGATCAAACCAACAACCTCTGTGCTTCAGGACAATGTTCCAACTGACTGACCCATCCAGCCAAATGGAGTTTTGGGGACAAAAATGACCTTGGACTGGTAGAAGTTCTATTCCCACCTGCACCAGGAGCCAACTATGTGACCTTGGGCAGATCATGCCCTTCTCGGGGCTTCAGTCCCTCTGTCAGTCTGAAAGTTCAGAGGGGCTTTGAGGTAGAGGATGAACAATGAAGGTGACTTCTACCATCTACCATCCACTCAAAATGCCATAACGAACTCACAATTGAAGCGCCAGTCTACCTGCCTCAGGGCCCAACCGGCTGGGAGGGCCTCCCACTCTTGCATAAGACGAGGCAAGCACTGTGTCTGCCATGTTTCCACCCAAGTCCCCTTTTTTTTTGTTTGTTTAAATAGTTAGGATTTCAAACTAAAATATATTTTTTCTGTTATTTGTATTATATCCCCCCTTTCTTAAGAGCCACTTCTGACACATGTGTTCTTCTTTGAATCGTGTTTAATGACAGTGGTTTGTGATGTTCAAGACCAATTCAGAAAGAGATCTGGGCTGAGAAGAATGCTGAGGAGAGCGGGATGCTTGTCTGGAGGGCGGGTGAACCAGGCGCACACACACTCAAGCCTTCCACAGCACATGCGGCCAACCCCAGAGGAGGTGGGCCCTCACCCAGCTAGGGCCTGGGTAAGTGTCCTCTTGGTTCTTATGAGATGCTCAGGTTGGCTGGTGACCCACTGACATTGACTCTACAGGCCCTGACATGTGACATCTGAACAGGGGCCTGGAGAGGCAAAGCTAGGCATCATTCATTCACATTGCTGCCTTGCACTGCAAGTCCCCACCAAACCCCCTCTGCAGTCCCAATCAGGGCTGCACACTGTGCTGACAGGGACCAGGGATGTAACCTGAACAAGAAACGTGAGCCTGGTATAAGCAAGGCAGGCATTAGTGACCAGTAAACTGGAGAGGGCACATGGGGACAAAGGGGAGTGCTGTGGGAATCTCGAGGAATATGGCATTTTGTGTCTGATCCCCACCCCCACCCAAATCCAGGAAGCTAGATTTAATGTGATATTTGCAGGTTTGGGGGACCCTGTGTGGGCCAGCCAAACTGGCACCTGGGCACATTTGACTTGTAGGTTCTGTTTTAGATCACAGGCTCGAATTTTTCGGTCTGCAGAAATGGTCCTTTTACCTTAATCAAAGAAATCCCTTGTCTTCTCAGAAACAGCGAGTAGCAACCTAGATGCTGCAAATGACTGTCTTCATTAGCTTCTTAGCTTTTTTAAAAGCTGGTCAGAACACCCTGAAGTTCAACCACTCCCTGTCACTTTGGGTTCTCCCTGGCTTTGTGCAGACAAGCCGTGAGCTGTCCTTGGGCATTCCAAAATGTCAAAGCTCATGTCACAGGCTCCCTCCTATGGGAAACTTCTGCCTCTCTGAAGAGAAGCAGACACACTCAGAGCACGTTCCCCTGGACTGTCCCTTCTAAATGAAAGGAGAGGGAGGAACAGCTGGGGCTTCTGCAAAACTCAGTGGGACAAGAACATGAAGGGACTCAGAAGCCAGAGCTGGTTCTGCACTTCCTCTATAATAGCTAGACTCAGCTGTGAACCTACCATGTACCGAGCATGGTACACAGTTAAACAGTAAGCCTTCAAGAACTGCCTTTGGATGAGCGGATGGATAAACCAAGGGATCAGGCATAGCTTTTATGGCACATTCCTGCAATCAAGCCTCAGCACTGCAAGAGCATTTGGATTTGCAGAATCTCTTCTTTCATCCATCAACTATTTCTGGGTGACAGATTAGTGCAAAGTCAGCATGCCAGGCCCCAAAAACAGACAGAGAAGCTGCCCTCAAGCTGTGCTCTGGCTAGGACAGATGAGACGTGTAGTGATGACTCTGGGTCGAGAAGGCAATGGGTAAAGACAGTTCTTCCCTCTTGGGAGCTGCTGGCCACAACAGGAAGATTCTCTGAAGATGCTCAGATGCCTCCCTAAAAGCTATGTAAATATCCCTCAGAAAATAATGAATGTCTCCCACAGGCAGCTTTGTTCTCAAGGAGGAGACCAGCAGAGGCTGCTTCCAAAAGGAGGGATCTCAGAAAGATCCCAGCCACAGGAAGAGAAATGCATGCCAAGGCATGCGGGCAGGCATGTCCGCTGGTCATGGACATGGGAGCTCTCATCTCTGGGGAAAGGCCCTTCCCCTGTGGTTCATTCTGCAGGGAGAGGTTGGGTGTTTTCACTCAAGACTTTCTGCTGTGGCAGCTTCTACAGGCAGTCTCAGCTAGTAAGGGAGGTAGTGCCAGTTCCCTGGTGATACTCTCCCCGACCCCTCACTATGCTACCAACCTAGACACATACCCAAATGAACACCTACCTGGCCATCCTTCAGTTCTCAACCTTGCATCCACAGAGAAGCCCTCCCTGCCAGCTCCAGAGAGAGCCTACTTCCCTCTCCGCCCCTCTCCCAGCTCTCTTCTCCTTCAATGTGTGAAATGCATTTTGTAGTTATTTGCTGACATCTCTGGCTCCCAGAAGGCAGGGACAGGGCAAGCCTGTCTTTTTCACAGTTATCTGGGGCAGACTAGCTTCTCCTTCCAATAAGAAGGGCTGCCTGGCAAGTCAGGGAGCCCACACGGTGAGAAGCCTTTCCTGGTTTCCTGGAGGAACTCTAGGGGAAGCCGAGAGGCTGCTGGGAACCAGCTCTTCCCACCTCCCACCCTTCTGCAGGCTCCTCTGCAGCTGAAGATCTCAAATAAGAGGCCTCCTTAATGGCAAATACCCTCAGCATCCTGTATCTCAGCCACGTTTAGTCAGTTACAGTGTGTGGCTGAGTGCTGTACCTGCTGGACCAACTCTCAGAGAGAGAGAGAGAGATCAATGCAATTGCATGATGCTAAGATTAGACTAAACTACATTTAATAAATATTTAATGATTGGGTAAGTCCTTTTAAATGGCTACGCAAAAAGATGAGGCCACTAATATTATCACATTAATATATGATCACAATATATACAAATATCAGTATAATAATATACATATTAACCAAGAGGGACATGGGTTGAGAAATACTGTACAGTGTGAAAAAATACTTCAGTGACCAAGCCTATTACTTAAGCAGCTCTCTCTCTTCCTTCCCCTTCCTCAATATAGATTCCTGCTGATACCACAGTCAGTGGGGGAGTCTGGCAGTCAGAAAGAAGACCAGTGGGGAGTGGCAGAGTCCCCGGGGAGGGAACAGCACCAGATGAGGCTGGGCAGGTAGGTAGGGAACGGAGCATGCCAGGCCTTGAAAGCCTAAACCAAGCATTTATCTTTACTCCAATACAAAGAGAAGTGCCTGGAGGGACGTAGGATGTGAGTGCATGAAATAATTCACATTTAATAAAGATCAGTCTGCCTGACTGATGGATTGATGCCATGTGCCCATGTTAGATCACAAGCTCCTGGCTGACAGGGTTATGGCTGCACTCCTGTGCTGCCCTTGCCTTCTGCACTTGCAGAAGTTTTAAGCCAATAGTTTGCAGACTTGTTGGTGTGAGCAGCAGAATCCCCAGGAAGCTCATTCAGACCCAGCTTGCGTGACCCCACCAGCAAAGTGTCTGACTCAGTAAGTCAGGGGCCTAACAAACTGCATTTCTAACAAGGTCCCAGGTGAAGCTGAGAAGCAGGTTGCTGGTCCATGCAGGCACTTAGAGAGCCAGCGTTTAAGTTCTGTTTGCTGAATAAATCAATCAATGAAGGGACATAAAAATGTCCTCTCAAACAAAACCATAGAAGCAATCAGTGGTTTCAGTTAGACCTGAGATGGCAATCACATATTCTAATTTTTCTTTTCCTTTTCTTAAAGTATCCCCTTCACCATATAGCAAGAGAACAACCCCTGCAGGCTGAACTGCTCTGAAAGGAAATAGAGTATTGAGCTTAGAGAAGATGAGACACTACAGACACTGCATCGCCAAGTTTAATTACAAATCAAATGTCATTCAAAGATTTTTTTTTCTCTTATTTGGTGAAAACACATCCTTTGTGTAGGCAGCAATGACCTGCCTCAGTCCAGAAAGGATGTGGGGGGGTGAGGCATCCACTGGAGCTCTTCCAACTGAAAATGATACTAAACTTTGCCATGGTATTCTGGAGTGAAGCCCAACTTGGCCCCTCCCTGTTTGATTCAAAGCACACAGCATTGGTGAACACACCTGCTTTAAAAAGAAGTTGTTCAATAATATTACGATAACTAGTATAGTGCCAGGTGGGGACTGGACATATCAAGGAACACTTGGTAAAGAATATGATTGTCTATGCTATTTATCTGAAACCAATACGATATAATATTAAAAGTAAACTGTCACTGAAAAAATAAAAAACAAACAACATAGAAACATAAAGAAGAGATTGTTTAAACTCTCTTTCTTGCAGGAACCCCCAAAGATTCCAATTTCAGTGTTTATTGTGCCAAAGCAGAAACCCAACTGATGAATATATAGTAAACAGAGACTCAAAACCAATTTAACTTTGGGTGATGGGTATGCAACATAATTGAATGACAAGATAACCTGGAGATGTTTTCTTTGAATATATGTACCCTGATTTAGTAATGTCACCCCATTAAAATTAATAAAATTAAAAAAACCAATAGAGGAAGAATATGCTTCCTCCCAGGAGAGAACACTACGCAAGAAGCACCAGGGACTGAAAGTTTACTCTACCCTGCTATATGTGACGCTGTAGTTCCCACCTGTAAATATCTGGCTACCTAGAAATTGTGATTGTGGTTTAAACAACAATGAGCAGTCCAATCTTAGGAATGGCTGGGGGTCTGGGGGACCTTTAGGAAGCCCTGTTGCCTGAGGCTTACATGGTCATAGGTTCACTTTCTGCTTAGGGAAAAAGCTGGTTAGACATACGCCAGAATTGTGTAGGGCTATCATTAAACACCAAGGTGTGGTCCTAAATGAAATCCCATCTGTTCAGTAGTTATTCAGGACTGCGTAGTCTAAGAGTTTGATCCAAGAACAAGGATTCAAAACATCAAAAGCCAGAGAATCAAAACAAGAAAGACCATTGAAAAGTGTAGATCTTAAAAAAGGAAATAACAAATGTAACAGTCATGAAACAGGGACCAATGAATGAACTGCACTCTCTATCCACAAAGCAAGACACAAACAACACCAGACCAATGCGACAATTTACCTCATGCGGATAATAAACCTGATTCGTGTTCTATCACGATGGGAATCATAGAACACTCTATGAATTCAATACAAAAATAGCAATCCCTACACTCTAGCAAAAAATAAAGTACATGTGAGTTCCCAAAGCCAAGGTCTTTGGCAGATTTTCTCTGAAAGTCTGAAAGTGCGCTCCCCATGGCATTTGCAGTTACCCACCTCCAAAAGGGTAAAAGTAAACACTGGACCTGCTCTGGTGTTACACTGCCACCGGATCCTCCCGCTGTCTCCCTCCTCCTCTTCTTCTTTACAGACAGGTAAAGTTGGATCTCTTGAAGGAACTGGGGGCTCCCACTCTAGGCAAAGGTTGGACAGGTGATCAATGTACAGCATGAGATTTGCCTGTGCCTCCGTGCCTCCAACAGGGCTGGATCATCTGGGGCAATAAAAATTATAAGCAACAAGAAAGTGGTATTAACAGCAAGGGGAGGGAAGCCCACGCAGTACACACCATGACTCCCTATACGACACCCCACAACTATTACTTTCCTAATTCAGTCATTCCAAACACACTCATCAAGCACTGTGCCAAGCTCTAGGGATATAGTAATGACAAATATAAACCCAAGCCTGGCCCTCATAAAGCTAATGGGCTATTTTGAACAATGAGACAAGCAATTAGAGGACAATAGGTAAAGGAACTTAGAGGATGCCATGGAGCACAAAGCAAGGGCAGCTAACCCAGACTGGTGGTCGGTGGTCAGGGAAGGCTTCCTGGAAGAAGTGAGATGTAACACTGAACCCAGAGGACCTACTGAGTTAGCCAGAGAAGATCGCGGTGTGTACAAGAGTCTGAGATGAGAAAGCACAGCTGGTGTGAGGGGCTGACAGCCCTGTGTTCTCAGCTGTGCTCCAGCCTGCAGTCCTGTATCCAACAAGGGCACCAGATTTGGGGTCCGCAGCTCCCACACAAGGTGCATCTCCAGTCTCCACAATTCATTCGTGCTTTGACCCCTTCCAGTAGGATCCCAGGAAAGGAAAGAACTTAGAAAATAGTTTGTTCTATAGGAAGATAGAAAAACAACCACTAACGAGGAGTTGAACAATGGCCCCCACTGAAGTAGTCTGTTCTCTGCACGCCAGCACCGTCAGGAGTGGCATGGCATGTCCATTCGGTACAGTGGAAACAAGACACTGGACTGCAATTTGGATTCTTCCCTTTGGCCCTCATTTTGCCCTGCCCTTTCCTCCAAGTCCCTGGGAAATCACAGAGGGAGCATTTTGCTGTCTTCCCCTTGGTGTTTTGATGTCTAAAAGGCTACCACACACACGGTACCTCCCACTTGCCTGATGCAACGAAGGAAAACCAGAAAGCTAATGAAGCCAGTCTGGTCAGGCGCCCACACGCAGGAAAACAAAACAGAATAAACAACAAACCTGTGAAAGTCCCAGTAGCTTGAGTGGTGCCCAGGGTTCTAGCCGCCTTTACATTATGAAAGAGACCATTGAAGGGGATGGTTTAAGTCATGGCAATAAGCACATGGTCATTTTACCAAAAGAGACAGTTCAAAGTAGCTTCCCTTTACATTTTCGTATTATCATATAACTCGAGTCCTGCAAACATCATCCCTGATTGGACATGGAAACAAAACTCTCACTTCTATAAAGCAGGGCAGGCAGCTATTTGAGAGACAAAGAAAGGATGTCTTTTTAACCTATGACAACACAAATTTGTTTAGGTTTTTCCTCTACTATGTAAGTAAGCAATTTGGTTTTTTCCAATAAAAATATCCCCGTGCATGTGCAAACACCAGAGGCAATCATATAATTACCCTGCCCAATCAGATCCAATTGCTGACAGTTGAGTTCCCACTGCTCATTAACTTGAGATCGCAATGAGGTCTTTACGGAAGCCCTTTTCCGTCTGCTTACAAAGGTTCCTGTGATGCTGTGAGCAGGCCCAGTGCTACCCCATGCAGGATAATCATCCCCCAACGGCCAGGGCCAAGGCCAGCCTGCTCTGACTTCCCTCTGAAAAAATAAAGAGAGAAACTCAAAGAAAGGCTAGCTTAAACACCTTGGCTTCATTTGAGGATCTCACTTTTAAATATAATAGTAACCTTTCACCCCCACACTTTAAGTGCTGTAATTATATAATTAAAACCAATTATGTCATTTAACAGAGAGACTTTTTCAAGATCCACAGCAAGCCAATTACCTCAGTTATTGACCTCCAAAGATTTCCCACACTGACCCGCAACAATGAGGACTGGGATAAATTTAGACACTGGCTTCCGAAGTGACATGCCATGAACCAGCTGGGTGGGTTGTAGCTGCCCTAGAGTTTCTAGACTCTAGAAGCTGAACTGAATTCATTGGCATTGAAACATACTCCTTGTGTGCACGATGCTTCCAGTATCCCAAGATACCTGCTTCGTTGCCATAACTACTTTAACAGTATTAGTACTCTCATGATGCAAATTATACATAGGAGGCAGGAAGAGAGCCGCTAGAGCTATCTCAAATTATGCAACTAGTTAATGGCAAAGCAAGGGCATGAGTCACAGAGCCAGGGCTAGGACCTGAGTTTTCCACAGCAGAATCTAAAGCCCAGTCAAATAGCAAGTAGTGTGGGGGATGTGTGGGTCTGTGAGGTGTGTGTTTATTCTCCTGGGCATCCATTCTTCCTATTTTGATGATCTTACCACAATTCTCCTTTAAGGCAACACATCTGCCCCACTTTCAGCACACACACGGGTCACAAGCGGCTCAGGGCTGTGAGGTCACCTAGGCCTCAGTCAATCAGCTCCTAGTATTCTCCTAGCCACAGCATTGGGTCAGGGATGAGCATGTGATCCACGGAACGCCAATGAGACACACTGGGATTTTGCTGAGAATCTTGGGACAGAGCCTCCCTCTTTCTAACGGGGCTTGCATGTGAGGGGAGATAACATCTGCTGGTTGAGCAGTCATCCTGCTACCGCAGAAAGAATGAGAGAGCATGGAGCCAAGAGATGCAGAGAGAAGCTGGTTCCAGGAAGCTCCCTGGATCCTCCTCTTTCTGTTGAGAGTAGCAGCATTTAAAACACAAAGCAGCTGAATAGCACACAAGAAGATATGAAGAGCCGCTCACTGATAGCCCCATTCCACCTTCCCGGCTGGATTACAGGGGTGGAACTGATTGACTGTGGCTCTGAGCAGCAGTCCTGCATCCTGCTCACAACACAGTCAAATGCGTCCTATTTTTGAGTTATTTGAAGAACATACCGTTTTATGGGCAGGAGGAAGCATTTAAATCTGCAAAATGATTTTTATCACAAACTAAACATCCTTGTAACTTTTTGGGCCTCTGCTTTGGTCAAAGTTGTCTCTCCTTGGAGCTGAGACAGCTGTTGGTGCTGAGAAGGCGTGCCTTGACCTTGCTCTTTGCCCTGTCCAGTGGTACCCTTCTGCCCTCCAATGCCTGGATCCATATGGGACATAAGACACTAGGACATGTGTAGTCATCAACATGGAGCATTTTCCTTCTTTCCTCTTTTTTTCCCAGGCCTTAAGGAAAAAGAAAAAGAATAGGAATTCCTCTAACGTAGGATTGTCAACCTTGGTATTGAAGTTTGCTGCTGGGCCTGTCATATGGGTTACAGGACATGTGGTAGAGTCCTCTGGCCTCTATATACCAGATGCCAGTAGCATGCTCTCCCTAATTGGGGACAACTAAAACTGTCGCTCAACATTGTCATATGTCTAGGACTCGGGCCCAGATCACCTCTGATTGAAGCCCACTGCTTTAATTGAACATCTGAGGTATTGATCGGATTTTCCCCACACCAACTAGAAAATATAAGTCCATGTAGGACAGGGAACCACCTAGTCACTAGAACTCGACAAGAGCCATGTAAGATATCTATGGAGGAGAGCTGATGAAACAGGAACTTCAATATAGCTGCTCAGCCTTCTCAAGGGTCCTAAATGCCACAGAAGACACAGTGACCTGTTAAGGACCAGGGTACAGAAAAACTATCAAATAGAACTAATTTTACCTAAGGACCAGGAAGAGAAAAAGGTTGTAGAGGAGAGAGTTAGAAATGAAGAACAGGCTTCTACAGGGAGCATTCCAGAGTGCGTATTTGTTCTCCCATTTCCACCGGAGACAATGAAATCCTAAGGTTGGTGCTGGCTTTCCTGGATTCAGGTTCAGCCAAAAAGGTGGAAGATTTTGAAGCCAAACAGAAATGACCCCTCCAGCAAAGCCCTGAACCTCACTCTGCAGGAAAAAAGCCAAAAACGGGAAAGCCTCATGTATTTGGACAAATGTGGGCAAAGTCATTTAAAATAAGCAAAATTGAAAGATTTATAGACTATTTTTTAAAAGAAAGGCATTTCTTTCTTTCCAATGCCGGCAGGGACTGAGTGGGCTGGCAGAGTGCCTGCCTTTGAATGCGAAGTTAAAATAGAATTCATTTAATTAGCATATGCACTGTTAATCCTTTAAGAAAGCCTTTGAATTGGTATGTCCTCTCAAATTAGCTAATTAGTTATATCCTCACCTCAGCAGCTAGCTGAGGCCAGCTCAGGAATCCCACAGTAGTGGGGGGTTCCGGGGAGGCTTTGCTTCAAGGCATAGACTTCTGCACACCTCCAAGTACCAGAAGTTCCAATGTCTTCAGACTATGAGAGCCCGGTAACCACTGCTTCCTCAGTTCCCAGCCAGCTCCCCTTCCAGCAGCACCCTGGTCCTGTTGTCCTGTCCTTCTGGCCCATCGTCCTCCAACTACCCTCCCTTCTCTCCTGGAACCAGTGAATGCGGCTGCTAGGGTGTGACCATGTCTCAGATGGATAAAGAGTGAGAATAAAGGAGTCTCTGAGGTGACATGGCTCTCTTCCTATTGTCATTTTAGGCTTAATTTTTTTGTTTGTTTGTTTTGTTTTGCTGAAGAGGTAATGTTTAAAACAAACAATAACAGAAAATTACAAGTGTTCATCTGAAGGCTCTGTAGAGGTCAACAGGGACCCCTGTGAGCTGTATAAAGAGCTGTCCTTTGTAGAATTTAGTAATTAAATCTGGAGAAGCTAGTTCAGATTGTTTGTCTGAAATTCAAATATAACTAGGTGTGCTGTACTTTTGTTTGTGAAATCTGGCAACCCTAATCCAAGCAAGGCCAAAGCAAAATCAAGCAAGTAAATCAACGTTTGTATCTGGAAATAAATAAACTTTTCTGGAGCACTGTAAGTAGACATGCATTACTTTTATCAGCTTTAAGCCTTCTAAGTTCAAAGATGGTTAGAACCTAGTTCCAGTGAGTATTCAGGTTGAGAACCAAAGCTGCAGAAACATCCTGAAGGATTCAGGACCCAACTGCTGTTCTACGAGCAAGCTTGGGACTCAGACACTGATAAGGCTTGGTGCTACATTTGCCTAGAAAAGTCACTGTTAACCATATAGCTCACAATCAGAATTAGAAATGTGACATTGGCTGCACAAACTATAGAGAAATCATTCTTAACCTTTTAAAGGATCCCAAACCCCTTTGAGAAAATAGAATAAAAGGGACTTTCTCCATAGGAAAAAAAAATGTATGTATACACATTCACAACATTTTGCATAAAATGTTTTTTTGGTGGTGGTTGTGTGTGTGTGTGTGGGGGGGGGGGGGTCGTGGTCAGAGATTCTGTGACAAGAAACCTTTCAAGAGTCTAAGAATGCCAGAAGACCCTGGGCAGGCTGACTACAGCTGCCTGAATCTTTGCCTCACGTTACTTTTCCTCCCATCAGAGTGCGAGGGAAGAAGTTGGGTGATGGCAGAAGGGACTGGGCAGGGCAGGGCTACTCTCAGACGTCCATGGGGAGAACTGAAGCAGCTCCCTGACCTCCATGGGCTGGAGGTTCACTGTCTGTCAAATGAACAGGTCAGCCTGGTTCTGTTTTCACAGGTTCTGTCACACAGAGCTAGCTGACAGGTTATCTGAAAACAGTCCTTTTAGATCCTGGAGCACTGCACAGGATTTTGTATGAAAATAAGTTTCAAAACCACTGGCATACATGGTTACTGAAGTCATCAAGGTTCTAAGTGGATAAAGGACCTGGGTGCCCATCTCTGTGCTTTAGAATTAGCTTTCTTGTGTGTGCCTTAAAGCACCTATAAAGTAGGTTGCAGGAGTATTATCTCCACTTTTCAGGAGAAAACTGAAAGAAAAATGTCAAGTGACTGAAACAATTCACGCAGCTGGCCAATGACAGAAGGGATTTTGAGTCCTAAGGTCAGCACTCATAGCTATTCTATTATGTTGAAGACATTAATTATACAACTATGACTTTAAAAAGACAGGCAAGTTTTGCCTGACCTGTGGTGGCGCAGTGGATAAAGCGTCAACCTGGGAACACTGAGGTCGCCAGTTCAAAACCCTGCACTGGTCTGGTCAAGGCACATATGGGAGTTGATGCTTCTAGCTCCTCCCCCCTTTCTCTCTTTCTCTCTCTCTCTCTCTTTCTCTTTCTCTCTCTCTGTCTCCTCTCTAAAATAAATAAAATAAAAAGAAATTAAAAAAAAAGACAGGTAAGTTTTACTCATTTATTTTCTATCAGAAACAATCTTCCACTTTAAGTAGATCTACAATGTGCATATTTATCAACTCAAAGGAAAATACAGGGTGTCTTGACATACAATGTGTTGGGTTTACGATGCTCACTCCTATAAAAACTTTAAAAAATAGAGATGTGAGTGTTCTGGCTTACAACGTTAGTGTCATGCTTACAGACTACGTGGGTGCACACAGCAGAAGAATACGCAGTAACGCGGCATACGAGTGAGGGAGCTGGTGTCCCCAGGACGCATTACCTATGTCATTTTGGACTATTAAAAGTGCAAGAATTGCGTTTGTGTTAGGCTAGGGTGTGTTTCGACTTACACCAATATTTGGGTGATATACCTGTCGTAGGAACCCGAGGACACCCTATATATTATTGAGTTTGGGGGTATTATATTATCCATCCTGGGGCCTTGAAACAGGACAAGAGATGGCACTGTCCGTGCTTAGTCACGGTGCTAAGACACAGCAGCAGGCCGGGAGAAGCCTGCCGGGAAGTAAGGCTCTGTGCTTGGTGCTAAGACTTTTCTTTTTTAAACAGAGCTTGTGCGAATCACAGGCAGAGTTGACAAATTTCACGGCTTAGTCATGGCTAACATATCAGATTTCATGGTTTGACAGAGATTAACAAGAAAATCATATTAGGCTTACACTATTAGTAGATTCTTAGATATTTGTTAAAGAAACTCTAGGCTCTCCAAACTCCATTGTCCATTACACACCATTGTCACCCTTCCTCCCCCGATGCAGAGCTATAGGTGACTCCAGGGAGAGCCAGTGGGGTCCCCAGTGTTCCTCAGTCACCTCCTGGCTATCTCAGTAGTGAGCCAGGGCCTGATGGGCTCAAGGGAAAGGTCTATCACCCATGAAATAAAGCAATGTTTTGTATTTGTGACCCAATTCCTGATAGTGCAGGGAGAGAAAAACAAAAAAAGCCCTATTTGTCTATAACGCAGGCATTTGACCCAAACATAGGATGCACTACTGAGAGGAATGGATTATCATAGTTGTTGCAAATAAGATACTTTTGGTAAAAATGAAGGTTTCATATTTGGCGAGGAGGCAGTTCAGCAGAGGCCTAGTTAAAAGTGGCGGCATGTCGGCAGACTTCAAAAAGCCTGCTGACCGTCAAGCCATTTGGCCCGAGGGTCTGCAGATCCTTGTTCAGGTAGGAGCCCCACTTGCTTGTCAGCTTCACATAAATGACAGCCAATTTGTCAGCCATTTGCTTTAATTCCCTTTTCCAGTCTTCCTAATGATAAACTCCCTATACCTTCTGGTCTTCAATATCATGTATCTGACCAGAGGATGGAAATTCACTCATGGCTCTGCCCAGTTTCCTTCCAGGCGATCCTCCAGGGTCTGATAGGATGTCCTTAATCAGAACCACATTCCTGGGCTAGAGGAAGTCCCTGCACAGACGCTGGCAAGACACTGGCAAATTAGTTTCAGAGCATGGAAGGTCAGAGGGGGAATAAAAGCTGCAGTTATCTATTGTGTTTTCTTTAGTTGAGACAATTAAGGAAGGGAGCCCAACTCTTAAGAAACAGGATTTGGGTAAATAGCAGTTGCTGAGGAAGACTTCCACTGAATGCTGAGCCCAACAGTCAGTTGTGGAAACTGAAAGACCTCATGTTCCAGGTAGTCCAAACATGAGCAAAAGTTTTCCCATTTTATGCAGATAGGTTTTTATATTTCAGTAGCACCCTAGATTGGAGAAATAAATATAGCTACAGTTTTATACGTTTTGTCAAAAAATATAATTGTCAACTACGTGTGTGTGTGTGTGTGTGTGTGTGTGTGTAGACAAATCTATCATCTATCTAGCAATGCATATGTGTGTTAGGTAAATAAAGCATATTTTAATAACAACACTAATAACAGCTACCATTTATTATGTTCTTCTATGGCAGTCACTCTGCTAAGCACCTCCCATGCATTATTTCATTTATGCTCTCCAAAAGCTACATGGTAGGAGAATCATCGTTCCTAGTTTGCAGATGAAATGACCCCTTTTCAATCAGCCATAAAGTTAGTCATAGAGCCAAAAGTCAAACCCAGGCGTGTCTGACTCCTGAGCCGGATTTTTAACCACCAGGACACACGAGTCCTGGACAATCTCATCAGTTCCATTGAGATCAGTGCCTAAAATGTCTTTGGGAGAAAAGAAACAAAAACAAGTTTCCTGGGGGGTGGGGATGAAGGGCATATTACTTCACTAACACATGAGTGTGAAAGAGTTCTACCTCAAGGCTTTGGATGGAGGAGGGTGAGAAACCGGAGAAGTTGTTGCAGAAATCCAAGACTCACCTCCTTCACAATTTTGCCCAGGACTATCCTGCCTGGGGACACTCAGAGAACCAGAAGGACCAGGGGGCTTAGTGGAAATCTTTCCCCCATCCAATTTCAAACTGATAGCCTTCCCTTCTCATGAATGGAATTGCCCTAGAGATTTGAGGCAAGAAACATTTGCAGTGGGCCCCTACCTTAACTAACACCGTGGGGGCAGCTAACAATCACAAAAGGAATGAACTTTTTCATCAAACGCCTTTCCATAAAACCATTTCCCAGGAAATGTAACACAGCATGGAGCTAGCTCACTGCAATTTTCCACCAACAATGAGCATCGTGGGGCACAGGTACTATATTTAAACGATTTTCCTCCAGCTTTTTGGCAAGACTCCCTCTGAAGGAGACTTGGAGTTGGGCTGAGGTCTCATTCCCCTCCAGCCAGCAGGATTGGAATGTTTAATACAGCTCTGTGTCTTCAACACCCATGTGTAAAACGCCAATAAACAAGCCGGCAAAGACCTGCAGGCCTAATTGCCTTTTAACTCCACCAAGATGATAAACTCCCAGAGCAAGGAAGGAAAGACTCCCAGGGATTTAACAAGTTTATCTGCCTGCCACTTGAACATTTTTTGTCTGCCTACACTTCAGTGAATTCACCAATAAAAGGATAAAAGGGCCTGGAACCTCAGACCCCTCCATGGCCCAAAAGCCCCAGATCCAAAATGTATGCCCAGCAAAAATCAATCCAATAACCAAATTTTGTTCCATGCATTTGTGAGGTTTGCAGTGAGAAGAGTGGGGCCACTTGCCTGTGTTTAGCACCCACCATTTCCTGTTTATTGACCACAGCCTGCAAATCTTCCCTGACCATAAAAAGAGCTGTTCTCACAGAAAACTGGGAAAGGCAAGTCGTCCAGAAACCTCGGAAATTCGGAAATTTGAGTCGGGACTATACCGACCAGAGAGAAGCCATGTTGGTGCTGGTGGTGGAGGAATGGAATATGATCTTTGATGGTGATGAGTATTGTGTTCACTTTTGAAGGACACTTTTCATCTCTCCTTCCTGAACTTTCTTTCTTTTTTAAAAGATTTTATTTATTGATTTACAGAGAGAAAAGTTGGGGAGCAAGAAGTATAAACTCATAGTTGTTTCACTTCAGTTATTGCTTGCTTGTCCTAAGTGCCTTGACTGGGCAAGCCCAGGGTTTTAAACCGGAGACCTCAGCCTTCCAGGATGACACTCTATCCGTTGTGCCACCCAGGCCAGGCCTGAACTGACTTTTGAGTTTAACATTTTAGTTGTTTTTATTGTTTTTTTTCCTACCACCCAGAAGAAAAATTCTGAGAGCTCTGTACCAATTGGAGTTAAACTGGAAAAGCAAAATAAACAAAACCAAATGACTTTTGGGTGGTGCAGCATAATGGTGCCTTTCCACATAAGCATAGGGTGATGGCATCACCTCTCTGGGAGACCACCTCATGATATTTATCATTAGAAATGTGCAACTTTGTTATTCCAAAGAAATTACTGGATAATAAGTGCATAAAGGTGAAGTCTAAGGAGCTATAGCATTCTAATAGGAAACACTTAAAAAGAACTAAATGCTCATTATTAAGGACTGGTTAAGTAACGCAAAATTTTTATGCTCTGCATTTATAGAAAAGATACTGTAGGTATGTAGATATCAATTGGTGTGAAAAGGTGTCCACATACAATTTTAATTTCAAAAAGCAAATTATTAAAAATTTATAATATTGTTTCACTTTTTAAAAAGAGGTTAGATATAGGTAAAAGACTAGGAAGACCCATAAACTCATCAAAATGTCAGTATTTCTGGATGGGTGAAATTCTCCTGCAAAGACTTTTGAGTTATTTGAAATTTTTAGTAATGAAAATGTACTTCTTTTAAAATCAGTAAAAATACTACAGAAAAAAATAAAACATACTACTACTACCACCACCATCCTCACCACCATCACCATCACCACCACCACCACCACCATCACCATCACCACCACCACTGTCACCACCACCTCCACCACCATCACCACCAACACCAACAACAACACCATCATCAACACCACCATCACCATCACCACCACCACCACCACCACCATCACCACCATCACCACCACCACCACCACCATCACCACCACCACCTCCACCACCATCACCACCTCCACCACCACCACTCTCACCACCACCTCCACCACCATCACCACCTCCACCACCATCACCACCATCACCACCTCCACCACCATCACCACCACCACCATCACTGTCACCACCACCATCACCACCATCACCACCACCACCATCACCACCTCCACCACCACCACCACCACCACCACCATCACCACCTCCACCACCATCACCACCATCACCACCTCCACCACCATTACCACCACCACCATCACCATCACCACCACCTCCACCACCATCACCACCACCACCATCGCCACCATCACCACCACCACCATCACCACCTCCACCACCACCACCATCACTGTCACCACCACCTCCACCACCATCACCACCTCCACCACCACCACCACCATCACCACCAACTCCAACACCAACACCACTATCACCACCACCACCTCCACTCTTCTGATCAACAGGAAGAGAATCACAACTGAAATAACTTATGAAAAGAAAGCTCCATCTCTCCTTTCTCAAGGAGACATGAGTAAAGAACATTAAAGGATTTCATCTTGATTTACCAGCACACATAATTGTTGTTCAAGTGTATCGTCCAATGAGATGAGACTGAATAGAAAAACTAGAAATGGGCTCAAAATCCCAGAGGGCAATTTCCCAAGTGGCCCACGCTTCTCTCTTCCCTCAAATCAACTTAGGAACACTGAGATCTCCTCTATTAAGCCAACCTGTTCCACTTAATAAAACAAGAGCAGATCTAGAGTAGAGTGCTTGCCAAATGAAAAATCTGAAGCACTATTTTTCTATTAAAATCTCGTCCATATTTTTCCTATTGGAACCTGGAAACTGGACAAATTCTGAAGGAATCTAAAGGAATTTCTTTAGAAAAGAATTCTGTTAACACCAAAAGCTCCCCAAGCACTACACAAAGAAATGCTAGATTACATTATGCTGAAATGGAAAAGCAGGGGTTCAAACCCAAAACGACCTGAGAAGGCAGAATGCGTCGTTCACACCAGGCTTAGCATGTACTGGGGCTTATGCGTTTGTACACTTATCCCTGTGCATTTCTGCATCTCCCTGCTTCATAATTTCATAATCAGTTCCAGATTTCCTATTTCTTTCACACTGTAAGGCACGGAATTCTGGATCTGGGAGATGCAAGGTTGCAGGCTATGGAAGTACAGTGGAAAGTATGATAAAAATAAAACCAAAATTGAAGTTTTGTTTTATACCCACCAAGAAGTAACAAATTAAATGCACACCTCGAGACCCGTTAGAAACTGTCAGAACATGGACACATGTTAAAACATGGATACACGTGCAAGAATTTCATGTGTAAAACTGTTAGAACATGGACACATGTGCAACTATTAAAACATGGACATGTGTAAGAATTTCATGTGTAAAACAGACCTTTATTTGGGACTCCTTACCAATGATTGAGCTCTGAGGAACTACATGCAGTAATACATCAACAATGGGTACATCTGCCCAAAACACTATCATGCTACTCTCAAAATTCAGAATCCTGTCCCTGATAAACAGAGTAAACTGAAAGGTCAGGTTAATCTAAGATAAAGTCATCTCTAGGGTTCAAAGACCATTGGCTTCTCTATGGGTTTCAATAGGAGGTTTCTTTAAGGGATTCTTCTCAAATTCATTAAAGAAATTTCATGGACTTCATAGATTTTGGCATTAAATAGATAACTTGTCCTACAAAATCACCTTTGAAGCTCTGCAAATTGGGATTAAGCTGCCTGTTTGTCTTTTACACCAAAGATGACTCCACTCCATTGATCACTGAGTCTTGGGGCAATCACCTGGTTGATCAATGATATCAAATTTATCTCCATAATGTGTCTCTTTCAAAACCTGCATCCTTGCCTGACCAGGCGGTGGAGCAGTGGATAGAGCGTCTGACTGGGACATGGAAGACCCAGGTTCGAGACCCCAAGCTTGCCAGCTTGAGCGTGGGGCCCATCTTGTGGGAACAAAAGCTCTCCAGCTTGGACCCAAGGTCGCTGGCTCCAGCAAGGGGTTGCTCGGTCTGCTGAAGGCCCGCGGTCAAGGCACATGTGAGAAAGCAATCAATGAACGACTAAGGTGTCGCAATGGCAATGAAAAAGTAATGATTGATGCTTCTCACCTCTTTCTGTTCCTGTCCCTATCTATCCCTCTCTCTGAGTCTCTTTCTGTCCCTAGGGGAAAAAAAACAAAAACCTGCATCCTTTCCATCAGTTGGCTTTGTTGTAATTTTTGCTTTAAGTGCTATAGTAGTAGTACTGCTTAATACTAATGCTTTCCCTCAGTATAATTTTTCAGAAAATATACCATGTTTTAAAAACCCAAGTTTAATTTTTAGCTAACTTGAAAGATACACAGAATCATTAGGTGCAAAAATTCTTTACTGAAAGGCCATCTCATCAGACCCTGGTTGGTTCTGTGGAACAGCAAGTACTCACTTTTCACAATGACTCTGCACATTCCACAGAGAGCTTGGTATAAACACATACCCCAGCCTTTGGCGCTCGCCCTCTAACCCCACTGCCTGCTTCCTATGTACCCCGTAATCTAAAACATCTCCTCTTCACAGGTATATGGTCTTGGATTTGTCACGGTGAGTGCGAGACTTTACAAGACCAATAAAATGACAGCTGTACAGAGGGGACGGGTGGCTTTTGCCAACTCTGAAACACCACTGCCTTTAGCTTCCAGAGATCAGGAACTTGAAAGCACTCTGACTCACTTAGCTCTGTGTTTGTCGTAAAGTTAAGGCTAATCAGATTTCCCCCAACCTGCAGCCCTATCTTAAATCCCCAAGCTTCTCCTATACAAACTTAACTGATGGAAGATGTGATTATGCCTTCCCAGGTCATAAATTCTAGATATTTATAACATAACTGTTGTCATTTAGGTCAATTAAGATGTTTTTACTAGCTCAGAACAACTACCTATGGGTCTTGTCCAATCCTCTGACAGTGGTTTATGACCTTCAGGGTGATTTTATCTCATAAGGATACGAAAGATGGCTGGTTGCAAAAATCGTCATGAGACTCTTGAAGCGATTCACCTATATTATGATTGGCTATGCCCTTTCCCAGCCTTGCTATCCCTGGGAGCTCAGATGCCTTCCTTATCCATAAAAAACACAGTGTGACTCTAAGATTTCCCTTACAGTTGGTTTCTTTGATCACCTTTCCTCCTCCAAAGACCTGAGAGAGGAGACAGCATGTCCTGAGACATTCTGTGATAAAATTCTCGAGTGGTAGGCTGGCCATAAACCCAGCTGGGAAAAGCCAGACTTTTACACACATACAATACGTCCCTAAAGATAAGTGGCTTTACTTTTCAAATGGGGCAAATTGCTCCCTCATGAAAGGCAGAATAGAGTGACAACAAAGAAGAAAGAAATATATTTGGGGATTTCAAATAGGCAGGTTGCAGCTTCTCTTTCCTTGAGAAATATGGCTTATTCACCATCCTCCTCCTCTAGCTGTTTTTTTCTTTCAATAAGGGCCCTGGACACCCACCATATCCTGGGAACCATGTTCAGTGGAGATACAGAGAGCAAGGAGCTCCCAGGATGACTGTAGACACAGAGATACATTAATAATTATAACACAAACTTTTAACAGGCAACCAGAGAACTGAGCACAGCAAATTCTGAAAGCACTGAGAAGTGGCATTTCTCCTTTTAGATGGGAGGGAAGTGATCAGGGAAGGTTCCTTGGGAAAAGAATTCCTAGAATGAGGCTTAGAAACTGCATGAGACAGGAAGAGCAAAGACATGGGTTCAAGGAGGGCACAGAATATGAGAGAATGCCAAGCAGGTGGGTGTTCTGAAGCATCGCACACCTGCTGGGCTATGGTGAGAGGTGAGACTGGAAAGAAAAGCCAGGATGTGATCTGGTTGGGCTTTGTCCTCATGCTACATAAGCTATTACCTTCCTCATTTAAAGCAGACCTGGTAGCGCAGCGCCCTTCCCACAAAACCAGCTGGACATCGTTGAGTAGGAACTATTTTGTTTCTCACCCAGATCTATTTGCTCAATGCCTCCATTAACAGCTAGCATGATAAACTGTGCCCCCCTCCCCTAGTCTAACTTGACAAACATAACTCTTTGAAACTCTAGTCATACCTCCCTAGGTAGGGCACACTTTGCTTTTGATTACCAAACCAACGCTATTTGCAGAAGCCAGGTAAACCATCCCCAGTTCTACCTGGTAAATATATACTGAGCGCTGATCCCATACAAGGCACTGTCCTGAGATGAGTCAGAAATGTGGTGGAGGCAGTGTGACTGCAGTGTGCAATGTGATTCTGAGGTACACAGTGACACACTCTGGGTCTTAAAATGTAAAGGTCTTTTATCGATTTTTTCTTGCATTTCTGATGATGATGATTTGGTTGGATTTGGCCAACAAACACCTCCAAAGCAGAACATCTATAGGTAAAAAGGAGGGTACCAATAAAACTCTGCCGTGTGGGAACATGCAAGCTACCCACAGCTTCCTGCAATGAGCTTCAATGTCCTGCAGAGATGAACAGCCAGAGAGTGACAGTGTCGACCCGGCAGTCACAAGTTTCTCAAAATCATCAAACTGTAGTTCATTTTCAAGAGCAGAACTTTTTGCTGCTGTTAAAAATTTTAAACATACTTGACATTGCTTGTTTCTGTGTGTTCTACCTTGTTCCAAAGAGGACTAAAGCACATAATACCGTATAGAAGAGGCTCTTGGTACTGGGGAAGGGAAGAGTGAGGGCTATGAGTCACACTCGCCAAGCAAAAGTCAAGTTGGTTCCAAGTGGGACATGGATAGTGCTCATGAAACTTGTAGAATATCCTGGTTTAAATCATAATTCTTCAGCTGCTGGGTGACAAGGGAGGATCTGAGAACCTATACTGCTCACAAACATTAGGGGATATTTCAAAATGAATACGAAGCAATAAAATACCCCCTGATGTTTGTGAGCAGTATAATTCTAAAGGAAATCTGGGAACCAGGAGCTTCATCAGTTGCATAAAAATTTCAGATAAAGCATTCGATCGCACTTGCTCAGGTGTTCTCTATGCCCAGATGAGGAGTTATATGTATGTGACCCACAGAATGGTGCGGGGCAGCCCCGTGTAGCATGGAGGCAAGTCAGCATTTGGGCAAGTCGCTTAATCTTTTCTTTTCTCAGTTTCCTCATCTGAACATGTAATGGCACTGTTCACCTCGGAGGATTACTGTGAAGATTACAAGAAGTGAAGCCTATTGCTTGGTCATAAGGAACTTACAGTCTAGCTGGAAACAAAGTCACCGGAAAGGAAACCATGTGATCAAGAGAGGGAGATTCTGGGGTAAATTAAGCTTGGACTCGAAGAACCTCAGGAGGTCAGCAGAAAGGGAGAGAATGACATTTTCAAAATTTTAGAAGAGGCTGGATTCAATAGGTAGGATTAGACAGAAAACAGGGCATTTCAAATCATGCCAGACAATAGTCACAAAGACATGGCAAGACGAATAAAACTCTATATTTTTAGAAAAGGAAAAAAAAAAAATCTCATTATCTCGGAATGGTGGAAAATTCATAAAAACTTCCCAGGGGAGCCATTTGGGAGGAATAAGAGGGCAGGGCAGAGGTGGTTGAACCTAACAGGATTGAAAACAGGGGCACTGGCAATCTGGCCCCAGGGGAGGGATGCAGAAGAAGTGGTCTTTCGGGAAGGTAACCTGGGGGAGGCATGCAGGTTAGATGAGCTAGGAACATTCTGAGTCAGGGAAATCACCAAGAGGCCTCCGGAGGGTGAGGCGATGTGGCCTGCGTCAGACCAGTGCTGCAAGGACAGAGAGAAAGTGGAGGACAGGAGGACTCGGCCTTGCAGCAGTGATTAGATGTGAACAGGAGGTACAAATGCACAGGACCTGCAGTCCCATGGCCCTGGGCTGAGGCCCAGCATGCCACCCAGCAGCCCTGAGCTCACGGCACACTGACTCAGCGTGAGTTCAGCTTCTTCCTTTGCAAAGTGGAAGCCAGAGTGCTTACTTCACATGAATGACTCGTGGCTCATCCCAAAGTGGTCAAAAAATGGTAACCATTTCTTTGGTGTTGGTATAAAGAAGAAGAAAGAAAAAACAAGAAGGAAGAAAATAGAGGTCCTGTTATCCCTGGTCTTTAAGCCGCTGACTGAGACCCAGGCTTGGCCTCTTCCTGGAGACCTCATGAACATTTAATATCAGCCACTTACTGCCTCCCGGACAAACACAGGCGCCAGCATGAACGGAGACACATTTACTCTATCTTCTTCATCACACACCAGCTCACACTCACGTACTACTCCACAGGGAAACTAGGTCTTCCCCAAAATATCAGACCAAAAGAAAATGGTGATAACCTTGCTTCATTTAAAAGAAATAGCTTGAGATGAAAAATAAAAAAGGTAAATACTTTGCACTTTATTTCATAAGAAGAGGGAGGGAAAAAGGATGACACATTGTACCAGTGATTACCTGCCCATTTTTAAGCCCTGTCAGCAACACAAAGACTTAAACTGAAGCTAAATCCAGGGTGCATTATCCCTTTAAGCCTCTGTGTTAACTCCAGGGGACTGAGAGACATGTCTGCTTTTCTGCAGGAGGTTCGTGGTGGGTTCAGAAAACTTTTAAAGACATGCCCTATTATCTCAGGTAGGTGTGTTCTGAAGGATCTAATCTGAATGTTCTTTTGTTTTAGTTACTGAAAAATCTGCCTAAGTTTCCCTGAAGTTCATCTTGTGCAATGCAAATGGTAGAGGTGGGTTGTGTTTGACCTAATAAGACTGGAATGAGAATTAAGGAAGTGAGTAGCACAGGGAAATTCTTGGTCAACACACCCTTTTGACCCTTGCAGAAGTGTCCTTGATGGTCCTGAGGGTGCCAGCTTTCCTTCCCTGTTAAGCAGTGAGGTATTTAAAAGCAAAGTTTTGAGAAAAGCCACAAAATCAAAGAAGAGCAGACAAAATGACCTCCTGCTGATTAGTACTGATAATCAGCTTTGGTGGTCACCAAGGTAAGGACTTTTGACCCTTCAAGGAACTAGCAGCAGAAATGTTGGAGTAACATCCCTAAATCTGCTGGAGCATATTCAGTGGGGAGTGTCCCCTCCAGTCCACAAACTCTCCTAAACTATGGTATGCCTGAGCAATTATTTTTTCCACCCTTTATATGTGCAACTGACTAATATTATGACATTAATGAGCTTTTACAAGCCAGCCCTGCTTCATTAATGAATGCAGCCCGGGCCAGTGATTGCTTTGATTACAGAAGGAAATAAATGCCTTCTCAAGACCCTCTGGATAATGTGGCACTGGAAAAGTAACCGCTCAGATGCCTGGAACAGAGGAATAGCTACTGCTTACCAAAGTCATAAAACCCAAAGAGAAATACTGTCAGCTACCACAGAAGTTTCACAAATGCTCACTATGTGTCATCTGTGCATAAGGGGACAGGTTTCAGGGTCTCTTGGACATTCTGTTCAACACACAAGACCCATATGCCTTTGGGTAGGTAACAACATTTTTGACTTTCCTTTCCTAGCCTTTAGAATGGAGCCAATGTCTAACTACTTCACAGTCAAGTAGACTAATGCCTAGGAAGTATTTAGACAATGTCTGCCATGTAAGACTCATTCTAGAGTATCATCTCTTGCTATTAATGTAAAATCCAGAAAAGCATAACCTCTGCACAGTGTTGTTGCTCAGATCTAGCAGTCAATTCTTTTCAACAAAGAAATCCTCCCTGAATGAGACAGGAACAAATCAAAATTGCACTTCAGCTCCATAATAATATTGGGTCAATAGTTTCTCCAGAAATTTCTCTTTTCTCTGGGTCTATTCAGCAATCATCTTTAGCACAGAAAATCAGATGGGGTGATCCAGTGCTGACTCTTTAACACTTAGACACTATAAATGTGTAGACAAGAATAAAGGGGGGACAACTGACTTGGAACCCTGGAACTGCGGAGCTACTTAGGCCCTTGGAAAGCTTTTAGTTTAACTGCTTCATAGTATAGATGCCAATAGGGAAGGGTCTTGCCATGGAACACAGGTCATGAAAGGGACAGAGGAAGGACTACAATTCTCAATCCAGGACTTTCTGGCCACCACCACTTTTAATGAAGAGATTAGCTGTTCCTTGGAGGTTTAGTAAAAATTTATTGTAAAATCATCTTGACTTGGTGCCACTTTTTTGGTGGGGAGAAAGGTGGTGGGGTCATATTTTAGCTACCGATCCAGTTCTTTCAATGGTTACTAATATATCAAAGATTGCTTCACATTTTGTTTTGAGTCAGTTTTGGAAATGCTTGTCTTTTCAGAAAATTGCTCATTGTGTCTGGTTTTTAAAAGGTGTTGGCACAAAGTTATTCATAGCGCCTTTTATAATAAAAGGTCTATATTGTGTTTGGAGTTATGTCCCTAGTTTTCTTCCTAATGAACCATTTTGTATTATCTCTATTTGTTTTATTTAACCTAGGCGAAGCTTAGATGATAGAATAGATGTCCCACAGAACTTTCTGCCACAGTGGGAATCTTCATTCCTGGCTTTGTTCACTATGAACAGTCATGTTGTCCACCAGCCATCAGCTTAATGTGCTGTTGACTCCTTCAAATATGACTAATGTGACTGAGGAATTAAATTTAAAGTTTAATTGTAATTTTAACTGATTTAAATGTAGTTACATGTGATTACCATATTAGATTTTTTCAAAGATTCAGCCTCTTTTCCAGCTGTGTGTGTGTGTATCATTTGGGTTATTATTGTTGTTATTTATTTATTTATTTATTAAAAAAATGCTTTCTTTTACTTTGTTTACTGGGTTTTTATGGAGACCAGTCATTAGTCAAGAAACAGACTCATGCAGGGTTCTTTCAAGGCCTGAATTCCTTCTTCCTTGATTCAAGTCCCAAGGGCTTAGTAGGAAAGGTCCGTGAAAAGGTGATTGAAGAGAGAAGATGAAAAGCTAAAGGCCTCCCAGATGAAAGCCAAGCCAGAAACCTGGCTGTTAAGAAAATTTTCTCTCCTCCGAAAAATGAGTTAGTTGAATCCAATGTGACACTGAAAGAAAATCAAAATGCTTGAAGAGCAAGTTGTGGACGTGAACTCCCATGTAACTGGATTCCTCCTTGGGACTTATAGCTCTGACACACAATACTCTGTAGACAGGGTCTTGCCAGCCCTGCTGAAATCTGGACACCATGGGCCTTTTTTATATGGGGACTTTTTAATATGAATGAAGACGAGAACCAGGAACTTAGCTATACAGGGATTTCTGCCACCCGGGATGAAGACGTAGGGATAGAAGCCACAGGAAAAAGAAGCAGATTAACTACTATAAAGGGACAAAGAGAAATATCCTTCTGTCTGGAAGGAGTCAGTCTCCAGGCTTAAAGATGAGAACCACCCTCCATAAAGCAAGAATTCATTACACTCTCAGTCCCCCAGGCCTTACTATAGTTTGAGCCAACATGATTATATATGCAATATATACTGTGGAGCTCGGTATCAGAAGGGATGCCAGGCCAGTGGGGTGACAGTGAGGCCGTGGCTCCCAGAGACAATCGGAAGCCAATGAGCGATGAACTCTGGAAGGCTTACTCCATTTCTGCTTTGATGCCTGGGGCTGGGAGGAAGGGGAGAGGCTGACTCCAAAGGGACTCTAAAATGCCAGAGATAAAGGGAATGAACCTGAAACACACTGAAACTTACGGTGACTTGGAGAGCACTTCAAGTCGTCTAAGGTCTTGAGTTTTCCTGGTGATTTTACTACAGGTTTTACTGCAGATTACAAGGTTTCTTAGAACAGTCCTTGGCTTTTGCTACTTTTGGATTGTACTCTAAATGGCCAAAGAATCTTAAAAACTTACATTATGTAATTGCACCCAGAAAGCAACAGACTTAGGTATTAGCTGTTCCCTGATAATTTATCTCATTAAACAACCAATTACAGTTCCAGGCACTATGCCAGGGGCTGGGCTCACCATGGCAAACCATGTAGATAAAGGTACTTCTCATGAATGGCTATTCTACTGAAGGCATGCAGACATGTTCACAAATAAATAACCTAATTCACATGGTGACAAGTGCTATCAAGAGTACAAAACAGAGGAATGTGATAGGAAGGGCCTGGAGGGCAAGGGAGAAAATTTGGATGGTGTGGTCAGATAAGGACACTTCCAACAGTAACAGCTAAACTGAGATGTATGTAATGAGAAGGAGTTACTATAGACTTATAAAGATAGAGTACAATGTGTCTTAGGCACAGGAGACAGCAGGCTCAGAGGATTTGAGGTGGAAATAAACTTGGGATGTTAGGCGACAGAAAGAGAGCCAGGGTTCCAGGTAAGCAGTGAAACAAGGCATGGTGACAGGAAAGGAGAAGGACAGGGGCCAGATCAGAGGGGCTCTCATGGGTCAGATTAAGGGCTATAGATTAATTAAGGGTTCATGAAATATTTAAGGCCACTCTCCTAAAGTACATTGTCAGCTAAGACAGTTTTTCTACTCACTTAGTGACTCTCAAAGCATAGAAGACCTTGATCTTCCTCAAAGAAAGGGCAGATTACATTGGTGCTTTTCACTCAATTAGTTGGGCAAGAAACCAAGTTCTTCCAAGAACTCCGCATGTGTCTCTGACCATCAAAGACACTACTACTGGGACTTCACAGAGCTCAGGGGCCTCCCTGGTGGGCACACGGTCAACTCGGAGAGGCCCAAACCCCTTGGCAATCATCCCCACTTCCGCCTCTGGGTTTTACACAAAGATTTTTTTTTTCCTCTGCCACTGGGAAAAGTACATAAAAATAGGTGTGCCCTTGAAAATTAAACACAGAGAAATATGAGGGCAGCTGGGCTGTGATGTAGATAACACTGGAGAATCTGAGAGTGAGAAGTCATGTAACATAAAAATAAGAAGGAAAGAAAGAATCATGGCAGTAATGATCGGTTTGGAAAAAAAAGAGAGAGATGGAAAGAATTTGGAAGGTAACAACTTCCAGATGGTCCTGGTGGTGAAGATAGCTATATATAGAGAAAGAGGGGCTAATTAGTTCCTGGGCCAAGGCCCCAGTTTCTGTTAAGTGAGTGATTGTCTCGTGGTGGTTTAGTTCAATACTAGGGGACACACACCACATCGCGAGTAAATTAAGTATTCGGGTTCTTTTCCCCCCCTAAGCAATGGGAATTGCCCAACCTTAATATAATTAATTAAGACTCAATGAATGTTTAATTTAGTTCTGGTGCTTGTACCAGGGACACAATGGGTTCTTTGTTTTGGTCAAGGCTCCTTAATATTGTTGGGAAAAGGGAGACAGGCTGAAAGAGAGCAAGGGTTGTCAACAGCTTTTCCCCAAATGCTCAGATGCACAAGTTGGTTTTCTAACATAACAGCCAATTCCACAAAACCCAAGAGATTGCCCTAGGAAGAAGGCTGTGGACCTTCCAGGAGAAAGGGAAAAAGACTGCTTCACACCTTGGAGTTGGCACCAAAAGTTACCAGCTAGCTGTTCAACCACCCTCTCCAAAGCTCTGGCTCTTCCAATGAAATGGACCATCCCTACAGTGCATGCCCAACCAGACTCTCATTTGGTTTCTTACTGTTTTGAGTCAGGAGCTCTCAGCAGAGAAAAGATGTTTTGAGAAAATGTAGGTGGTAGGAAGAGTGGTTGAAATGCTCCTTCCTGACTAATGTGGACAGCTTTGGGCTGGCCATCAACCATCACCTAACAGGCGACTGGACAGCCATGTGGGAATTTTTATCACTCTTGAATCTGCACTATTGGCTTCTTGAGAAAATTCCACAAAGAACAACAATAACAACATTCAAAAGTGCTTCTGTTTACTGTGCATCTACTGGGCATCAGCCTGTGTGTGGTGTTCCATGCAGATGATCTCATTTAACTTTCACAATAATGTTGAGTGGTCAGAGTTTTTATCATCCCTTATAGGATACAAATGGATGCTGAAGCTTTGTGATATTAAGTCCTTTGCCCAAGGTCTCATAGTTAGTAAATGGAGGAACTGGAATCGCAACCAAAGACACTTGACCCTGCAGCCTGCACTGACTATTGCTCATGCCTGATGCTGACCTAGAGGGACTGCCAAACAGCTGGCTCTCTCTGTGCACACCAGCAGAGGAAGGCTCGACATTTAAGCCAGAGATCAAATATGAGCTGTGTGCCTGTTTACACATCAACCTGCAGAGTCGGCAAATGGTGAGAGCTACTGAAGGATTCACAAAACAATGACTTCCCGTTTTGGTCAAGTTGGACCAAAAAATTAACTGGTTGGAGAAGAGAAGCATGTGAGGCTCAAGTCATGTTTTTTCCCCTGGAATCTGGTCCTGTTCACTCTTAATCCATTGCTGGAAGGCTATCAGACTCTGGGAGACTGGGTGAGATGGAGGTAAGAAGGCAAGAATTATTGTCCCAAATTCTCATCTCTTCTGTCTCTTAATATGGTTTCAATGGAAGCCGAAGGGCTGACCCAAAGACATCTGGTTTGACCATATGTTAATAATTTCCAACCTTCAACCTTCCTATAGGACTTCAGTAGCCTGAGATGATTGCAGTTAACCTAGGACTTTAAGACTACTCAGATGTAACTCATCTAAACTATCATTACATTATATAATTTAGAGCTAGTAGGACTCTTGGAGATAATAAAGACCAATACCTTCTTCCTCCTATTTACCACAAACTTACAGCCAAAAAATGTGGGAGAAAAGAAGGAATAGGAGAAAGAAAGTTGGTTAGCTAGCTAGGTTTCTAAGAGGTTAAATGACTAAGGAAGGGTCACCAGATTAGCAGCAAAACCAAGACAAGAACATAAGTATCCAAATTCTAAGTATGTGATTTTCCCATTATATCATCCTGGAAATCTACAACTGTCCCTATATTCATCTATCCATCCAACAAGAGAATCCTTATTGCCTACTATCTGCTAGGCATTGGAAAGTGCAAAGATGAGCAACTCCCCTCTTTTGTGGGTTCTAAGGGAAGTAACCAATTCTCATACTGTGCCTGGGCTAGAGAAGCCCTCAATAAATATTTGCTGCAGTGAAGGTAGTTTGTAATAATTGTTAAATGAATGAATGAAGCAATCAATCATCCAATCAACCAATTAATCAGTGAGTGAACAAACACAATGAGTCCAGTATAATGTGCACTGCTGGACTTTTAGAACATTAGGCGATAGGGTCTGTGGAGGAATTACTCACTCACATGACCTTTTGTAGGGGGTCTTGTGTTAGTTCAGGAGCAAATATCTCAGGACTCTAGAACCAGAAAGACTTCTATTAGAATCATTCTTTGCCATTTATACACCATATTCCCTTGGATAAATTAGTAATTTGTCCTCTGACTCTTGTTCTGTAAGAGGGCAAAATAATAGAATCTCCCTTGTTCAGCTTCTGGGAAGATTAGAACTTGGTAAAGTAAAATGTTCAAGAAATACAAGCAATTCATATGAGGAGTTCCTATCAGTCTTAACTAAAAGCTTCTCTACTTTATCCATCCATTCATCCATTCATTTATCTATCAGCACTTCCTATTTACCAGGCATTATCTTAACACTCTAGAAATATAAACACACTCAATCCTCATAACAACCCTATGAGTCAGGTACTATTATCTCTCATTTCACAGACAAGGAAAACAAAGAGCCAAGAGGATAAATGACTTGGCAAAGTCATGTAGATAGAACGTGGCCTAGTTGGGATTCCCAGGGCAGAAAGCAGCCTGGCCCAGAGGCATGCACTTGGCCAACATGATGAACCACTTGCCAATAGTGCAAAAAAGCTCACTTCCCTTCCCCTGAAAACACGAATGGCCTTTTCACCACTATTCCTCACGATTCAAAACTCAGGGACAGTATATTTCAAAAGATCAGTAATATATACTTTAAAATAAAGTGTGATCATTAAAATGGTGGTGTCAGATTGGCAAGGCAGAGGGGCGACAGGTTCGGCAACACCATCAGGTTGTGATGTGGTTTCCTGGGCACAGTATAGCTGGTGGTCTGGAACATCAACTTGATACAAGGGAAAGTATGAGACGTCCAAATGACTCTGGTGGCATTTCTTACTTGGAAGGCTGTCACTGCCTCCTGTGCCATCTTCTTAGTTCTTCCCTATACACTCCAATTCTTTATCATCATAATCATATTTATAGTAATAATAAAAATAGTCCAATTTTTAGCATGATAAGCCAGAAATTTCATATGTTATCTCATTTAACCTTGTAACAACCCCACGATTAGGTAACGCTGTCTACATTTTAAAATGATAGAGGATTTCCTTTTCCCCTCTATCTGTCCTTCTGCCCAGCACTGTGACATGCTAGGACTGTACCAGGCACTGGGGCCATGAAGACAAGCAAAACCAATCTCCTGCTTTCAGAGAGGTTTAATCAACTAAATTCCACAGGTACTGGTAACATGACAAAGGACATGAGGAGTAGGAAGCAGAGACCATGGACATAGAGTAAGAGACCAGTCCAGGCTGGGTCTGGAGTGAATTTCCCTAGAAGGATGCTGAAGGAGGTATGGGTTAGAATGAGCTGGGCCGAGGGGTGGAAGTGCAGGTGGGACTGCATGGAATGATCCAGACAGTGGAAAGAGCATGCGCACAGGCTTGATGGTGAAAGCATCGTGAGACCTTTAAGGGCAGGGCCCTTCCCTCTTGTCCCATGCTGAACCAGCTGGTCCTGCTGGGCATGCAGCACATGGCCAGGCCACTCCTTCCACTACCCACTCCTGTCTGCCCTGATTATAGCACACAGCCCCATGACCCCCCCATGATAATATTTTTAGAAATTACACAATGACAAAGAAAAAAGCACATAACCTTTTAAAATTATTTTATATTTTATCAGCCATACCAAGCCCACATAGATTTAAAATATAACCAACTATACAATATTATTTATTTATCAATCCAGTGGGCAGACAGGCACATTTAGGGGTTTTATAAAATAACTCCACATGCTTTGTCACAGCTTCCAAAATGTAGGAACCACTGGCTGGCATGTGTGTCTCCCTCTGCTGGGCTGTGAGCTCCTTAGGGGCTGCTCTTCCTTCAGTGCCCAGCATAGAAGAGGTGTTTCATTTAACATGTGTTGATAGAGCAGATACACACATGGACACTCAGTGGCTGTTTTTTATTCATTCAACAAATATTGATTATCTACTGTGCGACAACCACTGCTTTAAAGCCTGCAGATGCAGCTGCAGCCGTGAAAAAATGGGTGAAGGCCCTGCCCTTTCAGAGCTTACATTCCACTGAGCCCAGGAAGAGTTAGTACATTTCTCCTTTGAAAGCTAAACAAAACCTTAGATGATCTGTCTTTGATTCTTCTTAATTAAAATAAAGATGATTCAGATATATATCCTTCCAGTCCCCTTTCCTTTCTGGCTACAGACCTCATCATGAAATTATACCAGAACTGGAGTCAAGGATCTCAGACGAGAAAGGCCACCTGCTCTGTCTACCCTTTCCTCCACATGACCTGCTAGAGGCTCCATTTGTGTTCTAAGACCAGGGACCTGCCACTCCAAAGGAATCCCTTAAGACGTGATGAATTTGTCACTACTTATCAAATGCAACAGAGACCTCTGCATTAGGTCATCTTAGTACAAAAGGGTCTGCTCCCTCCTCTTCCCAGGAATCTGGTTTTTACAGAGGGTCTGAAAGGGTGCTTAGGAATTTGGGTCATGGAATGCTCCAGACATGAAAACGGTTTATAAGAATCTGCTCATGCCATAAGTAATAGGCAAAAATTGAGGTAATTTATTTTCTTTAAATACTGTTTTACATATCCATGAATTCTCCCAGGATATACAATCCACAGACTGTCTTGAAGCTACTTGGGATGTATTTACACCATACATCCACGTTCCTACTATTTATTGGGAGCAGCTTGCTCTATTTCTACAATCCTGCCTGATTCTACCTATTAAATATTGTCAGTCCTGGCTGTAACATAATCCTGGCTAAGATTCATATGCAAGACGTAATCTTGACAAGCCATTTGGAGTCTCATCTGAAAAAAAACCCAGAAAGATGTAAAAGCCAGCATTTTTCCAGAGGAATGAATCAGTCTGATAAAAATGTCTACAGGGGAAGTCTAATCATTTTGCATGAGAACTTGTCAGTAGAACCTCTACTTGGACTATAGATTAAACCATCTTCATAAATTGTCATTAGTGGGAAGTGCAGTCCATTCAGCTAAGATGCTCTTCTCTTATTTCCAGTTAGAAAGTCCGGTTTGCATTTCTTGGATGAGGATGCTGGCAAAAGTCACGTCTAAAATGAGCATCAAAAACAAAATCACACTTTGGCTCACTAATAATAGCTCATTATCAACCTGCAGGATGTCTGTTCTCCTCTCTCCCACAGCAGTTGGGAGAGTTCTTAAAAGGAAACTTGCCTCACTTTACTATATTTTTTAAACATCCTATTTTTTTTTTACCTCTTATCCAGATAATCACCCACTGATTACTTTAAAGGTATACTAATATTTAGACAAATCCTCCAAGATCTATCTCAGGTTGGAACAGGAAATGCTTCAGGTCATTTTAATGTTTATCAACATTAGTGGTAAAATCATGTCATTACAAGAAAAACATTTTCAGATGATTTTTTGATATTGTCCAAAGCAATTAATGTGTGAGTTCAGGCAGCACATAATGAAGAACCATCTCAACAGAGGCTCGGCCAAGTAAGGAGCAGCTCCATTCACCAGTCATGGTACATAGCAAGAGTTTCCATGAGAGATTTTTCAAATAAATTGTTTTCAACATATTTCTCTTTCTTCCCTCCTCACAGTAATCCATACCAACAGGGGAGAATAAGAACAAATTTGACTCTAGTCCTAGTCCACCACTTGCTGGCCAAATGACCTTGGGAAAGTCACTCTGCCTCCCCCAACCTCCATTTTACCATCTGCAAAATGGGATGATAACACCATCGATTCACACGGCTGGTACAAGAATTGGGCACAGCACTTGGCACATTCTGTGGGCCTAGTACAATGTATAGAGCACCTTAGATGAATAATTATTTGTTCAATGAATGAGTCAATGAATGAATTGATTCCTACCAAAACTATAATGCTCTAGGTCCGGGGTTGGCAAACTTTTCCTGCAAAGGGCTAGAGAATAAAGATCTTAGGTTTTGTGGGCCATATGGTCTCTGTCACAATTACCCAACTCTGGGATGTAGCATGAAACCAGCCACAGAAAATAAACAAATGCGTGTGGTTGTGTGCCAATGAAACCTATTTGCAAAGGCAGGCAGGGGACTGAATTCAGCCTGCACGCCATAGTTTGCAGAGTCATGTTCTAAATTCTAAAGGCCTGGTCTGCTAATGACAAACCAGACTAACTCTCAAAATAAGGGCTCAGTCATGACTCACAAGTCCAATGTTACAGCAAGTCATTCAAAGGGAAACCGGGAGGCTAGGAGCAGTCAGTCCCTCCCAGCTTCACTCAAACCATCTGCCATGTCCTGTCACATTCTCCCTCACCATAGTCAGGACCCCTCATGGTCCCACAGGTATCCTGGGGACTCACTATTCTGTAAACCAACCTGTCTCACCAATTCTTCCTTGAAACCAGGCCCTGGCAGTTCAAAGGCCATCCTGGAATGCACCCCTTCTTTTTCCATTTAAACCAATGGTGACCTTCTTTTGTCCAAAATGCTCACAGCTGGAGATGAGAACTTTCTTGTCCACACCCCGGCAAAGAAATGGGAAGGATGAGCCATAGATGCTAGATGCTAAAAGGACAAATTGGAGCCTTGTTAAGGAACCATTTCTTTGTGCCGAGTCCCTACTGTGTTACAGACACAGGCTGAGCACCGACCTCCCCCCCGCCCCATTTCTGACCCCTGGGTGTAGAAGGAGACAGAGGAGCTCAGGGAGCATGGAAGGATTGCCCAAAGACATAGCCTAGGAGCAGGACTGGCACCTAAACCGCTCTAATCCAGGACTGACAGACACAGAAGCCCAAGTTATGAATAACCACACTCACTGTGCTCATGGGCACAATGGCAGTGCTAATTGGCTGGAATGGATTACTAGAGGGGAGTACTCACTGGGGCCAGGCTTTAACACTAGTACAATTTACAAGCACTTTATTTACTGATGTGTTCACTTGCTTTTGCCTTTTTCTCCCTAAGACCATAAATTTAAAAAAAAGATAAGGATAAAAACTGATCTGTATACCAGTATAGTCCTCGGCACATTGTTTATTACCAATTTGTAAAATTAGTTAAGGCAGAATAAAAATGAGAATTTCACGGGAGGGATCTCAGGGCTAGGCAATCCGCTAAGAATTTGACATACATAATCTCAACAACCATTCCAACTCCACAAGTTACTTTTCCCATTTTATTGATGATAAAACTAAGGTTCTGAACGGTTAAACCTTCTAGCTCAAGGCCAGAAAAGTAACAAATGGCAGAAGCAATAATTGAATGCAGTTCTGTGGGGCTCTTACCCTAGATTCTTCTAACTCTATTCAGTCCCCCTACACAATGACCACCCTTGTCCCGACCCAGACAGGGAGACCATTGGCCCAGGGCCCTGTTCCTTCCATAACAAAAAGTCATCTTTTCTCTTTCTCCCTGTTTCTAGTGTCTGGAAATTGCCCTCACCTATAAAGTCAGAATAACTTTCCATTGTCAACACACATCCCAACCTCCCCCACGGGGTTTTTGTGAGAATTAACTCCATTTGCAGCTATTAATTAAGCTGTTAAAAGTACAAGTAGCTTTTTCTCCATTTTTACACAGCTTCCCAAACAGTTAGTACAGATTTCTTTCTTGGTGCAAACACAAGGAGCCCGTAAGTTTTCAATGGATTATGAAAGTTCTTCCCTCAGGGTCTCTGCAAGGCAGTCATCACTGGGCATAGCTTCGACATGACGTCAGTGAGTTCAGTCCTTCCTGTGCTAATGGCAGTTCTTAATAATATTATTGGAATTATTATTACTTACAATTAAAAGGTTGCCCACGAACGACATTACTTCAGAGAGATTCCTCTAAGGATCACATTAGAGTTTGCTGTCTTTTTGCCAAAGGGCACCATAAGAACAGGCGCCAGAGTCCTTGCCCATCCCCCCAGTAAATACATTAATTAATAAATACACAGCATTCAAATATTTTATGATTTTGGCTGGTTACCAGGTTTTAAATTGACTTCCTTAAAGATGGATAAGGCTGGCTAATCACCATGACTTTGTTTTGAAAACTAAAAGGAAATCAGGAAAACTTTAATTTTTTTTTCATTTTTATTCACCGAACGTCATTTGAGTAGTTTTCACCATGAACCTGCAGCTTTCACAAACAACCCACCTCTTCTCTTGCTGGAGACAGGGAAGCATAGGGATTGGTTTCAAAGACAATATGATAGATGGTAAAAGCACTCCCTATTACATCTCTCTGGCTACTACCCGAGGCCTGAAGAAAGGCCTTAGCAGCTAGGTGAATTGTTCATTGGATTCAGGATCAGTAAGCTTATCAGACTCTGCAAATGAGCTTAGAGCTGGAGGTCATTCTCAGTGAAGAAAACTAGAACGTGTAGGTTAGGTCAAAAGAGAGCTTTGGCTGCGCCTAGAATCCAATACTCAGAGAGCATGGACACATGTCACCCACCTCTGGGGAGACCAGGTGCTAGGACAGAAACACTACCTTCCTCTTCAGAAGTACTGTTAGCATATCCCCAGACCAAATGGACAGAGGAGATAATTATCTCAAGGCAACGGGGATGAATATTGGGGACCCAGGTGCAGAATTTCATTGGAGGAATCTCTGTGACCAGGAGAGATGGTGAATCATACCCAGGAGAGCAGGGAAGCTGGGTGTCCACAAGAAGGAGAGAAAGCACAAGCCAGGGCCATGGAGGAGGATGCTGGAACATAGTACCTGGTCTATACTATGCATATCAGTATCTGTTAGAATAATGAACAAACAAATGAATGTTTGGGAGAGACTTAACATCCTGCTTGGTCTGAAAGGTCTGTTAACATTAGCCAAGAAAGACTATCTGTGTGCAGGACTTGAACTAATTTCACCATAGTCAAGAATGCGCTCCTTTGCTTTTAACCTAACTAAACTCATGCCAATCAACTTGCTCGATTTATGGTACTTTTGTTTCTGAGGGGTGTATGTCTAATCTATGTTTCTAATAAAATGACATTACTTACCACCCTGCCCCGGGCTGCTTATGAGTTTATCAAGGGCAGAAGGAGGTGTTTTCACACTTGGATCCAGGCTGAGAGAGAAGTGGTACACCACTCTGAGAAGGAGGCCAAGCCATGGTGGACAGAGCCCCACGGACAGCCTTGTCAAACTGGAAGGAAGCAGCTTAGGAGAGCTGCCTGATATTAAAAGGTACCACGATTTACAGGTAAGGTCCCCTAACTGCATTTTCCCTCCCCAGGAGAAAAGAATCTGTGGCTGTGTGCAGCAGCCGAGCCCAGCCTGAGCCTCTGTCCATCTGCCTCAGTGACTAACTTAACCTTCCTGCTTCCTTGATGGCCCAGTCCTTGCCCATTTGTCTTTGTCAAGGAATGAAATTCCAGATTTTTAAACAAGTTTCCCAATTCCAGAAATGACCTGATAGCCTGATTCTGCCCAAGTTTCTCTGTGTTCTTGACACATTTCATTGATTTCTCTGGCATACCTTTCTAGAGATCCTACGTTATCCCCAGTCCTGGAACAAGAAACCAACAGCTTGATCTGCCCTAACTTGCCAGCATTGATTGTACCAACTGAGATCTCCTTTTTTAGGCAAATACATCTGTGAGTCTGGCTGGTGACCTATAGCTTCTGGCTTAGTTCTGAGATCGACCAATGAGCTTGCTCCTCAAGGGATTGAGAAAGAAGGATTCCAAAAGACTGAATCAGCCTATGAAAAGGTGGTGGGGACATGCAGCATATGGCCAGAGCTTAATGAAGGTAGAAGAGGCTAGGCAAGAGGGGAGAGAAGAACACAAGAGAAATAGAAGACAAAGGTCCTGATATCCCTCTCTCCAGATCCAGTCCTGTGCAGCCTTCAACTCTGAAGCTTTTTAACAAATGTGCGGCAGGAGACGCTCTTTTGTGCCTGTTCATCCTTTGGTACATACAGTTCATTTCTGTAGCAATATCTTGACTTTTTTCTTCAGAGAATCATTTTTTGCCCATTGTTAGACCCTGGGAGACAGGACACAGACAGGCTTAATTAATCAAAATATCCCAATTCTTAGCTATCCTACTTCTTACCTACACAGTGATTGGTTCATGGATAGAAATGTGGCAAAATTTGGTGCAATGAGTTTCATGGGGGGACTTTTGATGGAACTACTAGGGAGCAGGCTGACACACTTCTGGGGTATCTATATTATATATAAATATCTGGGGATGTCAGAAGCTCTTTTTCTATCTTATGGTGAATCTTTTGCTTCTAAAGAATAAAATGTCTTTAGGGGAAAGCAAAGCCAAAGGATGGCAAGAGATAGAGTCCTAATGATATTTTTTAATCCCCTGGACCCAGCCAGACCTGATGCCATTACACTTTGATTCTTCAGCTATAAGAGACCATATGTTCTTTTTCCAAGTAAGAGGAGAGGAGATAGACTCCTGCATGCAATCCGACCAGGATTCACCTGGCAAACTCTGTTTGGGGCCAATGCTCTGCTCATCTGGGTCCATGCTTGCAACCAAGCTATTTTTAGCACCTGAGGTAGAGGCTCCATGGAGCCATCCTCAGCACCCAGGGCTGATGTGCTCAAACCAATCAAGCCATGGTTGTGGGAGGGGAAGAGAGAGAGAGAGAGAGAGAGAGAGAGATGGAGAGGGGGAGGGGTGGAGAAGCAGATGATCACTTTGTCTCTGTGCCCTGGCTGGGAATTGAACCCAGGACATCTGCATGGCAGGCTGACGCTCTACACCTGAGCCAGCCAGCCAGTCAGGGCCAATATAGTCTTCTTCCCTTTAAAAACTAGTTTGAATTGATGCAAGAGTCCTGACTCCTGCATATTCCTTTTGGATTTAGTTAGCCTGGGTAGGTTACTATTCTTGACAGCACAGAAACCATCCCTCTCAGTCCTGGCCCCTTACCCTACAATTATTTACCATATCAGGAAAAAACGTATTAAAAGAAGAACAGTACCTTCAACTACTCTGGTGCCCTTGTAAGTGCCACATGCCCTAGCTGGCTATCTTTTCCAGCCATCTTTCTACCTCAGTAAGTTTCTCAGTTTGATTCCTCAAGAAATCATATGCCTCCTGAGGGCAGAAGAGAACAATAGGGGATATTCTGTGGTGAAGAACAGAAGCGTTGTCCATCACTTCCACCGTGTTCCATTGGCCAGACCTGAGCTGCTCGCTGGAGAAGTGCAGCCTTCCCTCACCCCCCGAGGGAGAGACAGTGCTGCTGCGCTGGAACCCTAACAGCCCGCTGTAGGCACTGATGAATAAACAATGAGGAATATGTAGAGCTTGGGTTTGTGGGTGATCCAGAGACTCCTTTTTATACCATCAGGAAAAAGAGGAAAACACGGGGAACCTGAAAAGCCAAATTCACTGTTTTCCACAGGTGAGCCCTTTCTCTCTCTTGAGAGGAACATGTTAAGTTCTATCTGATTACCTCATACCTTCCGCAGAGCAAATGTTTAATTGATTGTTTTCTACTCCAAAATGTACTCTGTACATAATTATATTGTACCATTCATACACCACCCTGAAGTGTGCCAGCTAGTCTGCCAGGTGGGTGGAGAAAGAAAGGGGGAGGGGATTTTGCCTGTTAAATTCATGTTGTATATGGAGGTAGAGGTGTTTTACCCTAAGGACTCAGCAGTTCAGAAATAGGTGAGGGGCAGTGTTTTCCTTGACTGGAAGAAAGAGGTGTTTTTACACTGAAAGTCATGTACATACTGTAGTATGCACAACTCTGTTTGCTTAGAGGAAATAATCATGAAATCTTTGTTACCACTTGATTGCCCTGGGTTTATAATTTTATGATAAAATATGGCTTAGCCTGACCAGGCGGTGGCGCAGTGGATAGAGCGTCGGACTGGGATGTGGAAGACCCAGGTTTGAGACCTCAAACTCGCCAGATTGAGCGTGGGCCCATCTGGCTTGAGCAAAAGCTCGCCAGCTTGGACCCAAGGTCGCTGGCTCCAGCAAGGGGTGGCTCAGTCTGCTGAAGGCCCACAGTCAAGGCACGTGTGAGAAAGCAATCAATGAACAACTAAGGTGTCACAACGGCAACGAAAAACTAATGATTGATGCTTCTCACCTCTCTTCGTTCCTGTCTGTCTGTCCCTATCTATCCCTCTCTCTGCCCCTGTAAACAAACAAACTAAAAACACATGGCTTAGAAATTTACTCTTGAAAATTTTGGAGAAATTTTTCTGCAGTGCTTGTCCACCTGTGCTCCCAGGCTCTGCACACATGTACTGCTCACACTCTTACACTTGTCAGCAAGCGTGCAAGTCAAGAAAGAGGTTGTTATTGTCACAGGTAAAAGACAGGTCCGACTGACGAAAGTTTCTTCTTTTCCCTCCCATTGATGGGTGTCTTTTAGTCACTGATCAAGCCTTTTATTTTTATTTAATAATAATTTCTTTTCCAAAGTGAACCTTTTTTAGAAGTATTATCTTGTAAAGTTAAAGTTTTAATTTACTCATCTTTTCTGTATGTTGTGTCTTGTGTGTTCTTAAGTCCTGCAGCGCCTTCCTTTCGTGCACACCCACGGCTGAGCTGTTTGCAGCGGGAAGGCCTGGGCACTTCTGTCAATAATCACAATTATAAAAATGTACCCACAACAATTTTTATCTAAAGTGTTTTTTAGATCATCACAGATAAAAATTATATATATATTGATATAATTAACTATTTTTCAATGGGATCAAGGTGTTTTGTTTAAAGGAATATTATCAAAGTTTCATCAAGGTAAATAATGGGATTAGCAATCAGATTTCGAATCCAACTTCTTAAATACTTTTAATAAAAAGCTGGGCTAACACGTCCTTAAATACTTTCTTAATGTTGCTATTTCCTTGATGACTGAGATGATGTTTCAAAATCTTATCCTGCCTTGAGGTAATCATTAGGAGCGTCAATCATCATGTGGATACACAGTTGTGAGAAAGGCAGTGTTTGATAAATGAGAGTCTCTAAGGCCTCTTCTAGGTATGGCTTTGTTTTCAAGGTTTTTGCAACAATATCACCAAGCTGAATTTCACCAAACTTGGCAGAATTGGCATGCATATTCCTTATTAGGGCTACAATCTTGAGCAAGTGACTCAACCTCTTTGTACTTCAGGAGCTTCATCTGTAAAATGAGGACTACAATAATCCCTAGCTTTGATGGTTGCTGCAAAGATTACACAAGTTAATACACATAAAATACTGAATAGATATTTGGCACAGGGCCAACTCTATTGTTATGGTTATTTTCTCATTAATTTTCAACGTATTTCATGGCATATCTTTGGAGAAATCTGTGACTCCCATTCATAGTAAAATCAGATTTTACTCAGCCTCTAATATTAAAAATAAGTGTTAAATTTTAAATAAAAGTGAACTCTGAAGTATTAATGCAAAGCAATTTTCACTACAAATGTTAGATCTCTGAGTTTCAAGGAATGTGGCAATGATAGTGAGAGATGAACCCACTAAGGTCCTGTAGACTTTAGGATGCTAAAGTAAGCCGAAAGTGACTGTGCCATATCATAAAGGGGCCCTGGTGGCCGGGATAACAGTGGTCAGAGAGACGCCAGAAGGAGGGTGTGGTTTGAGGGAGCAGCGTGGCTGCCTACAGGTTGGTTGATCTTGGCAAATCATTTAAGTCCCAGTACTTCTATTTTACCATCTACAAGATGATAATAATACTTTTTCTCTTCAATCTAAAGTGAAAAAAGTAAAGAATAGAGAGCACTTTAAAAGTTTAGAGTTAAAATGTATAATTGTTTTGGAATAAACATGCATGTCTTGTGTAACTAGGAAACTGAGTAAAAGTTACTTCTTAAGAAATAAAAAGCTGGTACAGTATGTGAACATATAGAGCTGACCTAACGTTGTAGAAAAACAAGGGGTTAGGTCTTGGAAAACCCGTGTTTGAAATGCAAGAGTCGGCACTTAGCTATGACCTGGAGTGAGTTTCCTAAGCTTTCTCAATGCTCACTTTTTCAATATGTTACAATTAGGACAATGTCACACACCCCATAGGATCACTGTCAGCAACAAAAAAAAAGAAGACAAGATATGAACTACTCTGGCACTACTTTAGTGTGTGTGTGTGTGTGTGTGTGTGTGTGTGTGTGTGTGTGTGTGTGTTAAATAAACAATACATGATTAGGAGTTAGGGGTACAGAGCAAATGTTATTTATAACTGTGATCTGGTATCTACGATCCATAGATAGACATTAAGAGAATAGATAAACCCTTTGAAATGTGTGCATGTGCATTTTCTAGATCAAGACTCCCTAGTCACCATGCTTGCCTTCCAAGGGGTCCATGACCTTGAAAAGATTGCACATCACTAGTGTAGACAGGGCAGTAGTTAGATGATAGGTACTTTGTTCTCATGTTGCTCGCTACTCCTAATCCAGAGTGTGTAAGCAGACCCTTCCCAATGCAAATACACTAGCTTCTTACTGGATGAAAAGTGAACTGGAAAAGTGCGTCCCTTTGCCAAGGACCAAAATATATCACAGTAAATAGTGGGGAAGAGATTTGGGATTTTCTCTTTTATAATGAGGCTAAAATTTTTGGAAATGTATATACATATACAGTGGTACCTCGAGATATGAACAGACCAATTTTTTGAGATACGAGCTGCGACTGTCCATATTTTTGTTCGAGATCCGAGCAAAATTCTGAGATACAAGTTGTGATTCGGAAGCTGCTGCTAGTTGGTGTGTTGGTGCAAGGGTCCAGTATCGGCAGTTTGATATACGAGTTGACGGACTTACGATCTCAGTTACAGAACAAATTAAATTTGTATCTTGAGGTACCACTGTATCTCATTTTTTAATAAAATGTAAGTTACAATGTTAACAACTCACTAGTTTTTATAAAAATAAGTGATTTATTTGACCCATTTTTTCTTAACAAGGTTGTAGGATATGACATCCTTCACTTTCATCACCCCAGTCATTAAGAGCAAGACATTCACAAAGATATTGGAGACTTGTACCATTTTCCCTAGGATCTATCACAATAAGCCTCTAACAGCCAGTCATTCACTTTGAAGCCTTGTCTCTTTTTAATGGATAGCAAGTTAGTTATTGTCATTTGTTATATTTGAATTTGCATGTGACACAATCTTGGTATCCAGTATCAACTTGATAAAAACGTGGGGGTTTTTTTTGCAACTTCATTTTGTAAGTAATGTCCAATATACTTTCACTATATTTCTGAATGTTGGATAATTCAGAAGAGACGGATTCTCAAAGAGTTGACTTTCAGCATAGGGGAAGGCCCAACATTAAAGGGGGAAGATGTCTAAGTCAGGCTAATATGATAAGTGGACAATTAAATAATGAATGTTTTAATGTTACGACAACTTTTCCTTTCTTTCAATCTTTGAACAACCAGCCTCTCATAGTGGATTTTTGGATTAGGAGAACTCATATCAAATGGGTACAGGGACAAGCTGATTCCCTCAATGCATTCTCCCATATTTGCATAGAGAGGCTGGTGAAGGGGAAAGAATACATTTCAGGTGAGTATAGGTTAAGTATACTTGAGGATCAGTCCATGAACTCTAGTCTAGTGGAAAATGAGGCCCACATTCCAAACCAATTTCACAACCTCCCCTCTTCATTTTAATCACAACTCAGTTTTTCATAGGGGTTGCCTACTCTGCAGTTCCTTAAGAGTGAATTTTTGCTTATTGTGTTTCCAGATAACAAGGTGTGCCTGTGTCTTTTTCTTGCATATCAGTTTGCAGAAAGTAATTGTCCTGCAATTCTTAATCCAACCCCTTCACACATTCTTTTCTGTATCATTCCAATTTGTCGTGTCTGAGCTGTCACTTGAGAGTGGATCTTCCTTGCTAAAGTCCATTCAAGAAGCATGTTTGTCCCTCGCAATGTCTACTGCAAAGATGGACTGTTTTGACGGATCTAGCAAAACATATACAGACCATCTTTCCCAAAGCACTCTCGTGTTACTTCTTAAAGAAAGTAAGTTTTCAAAATAAAATGGTGGAATTTAGACACATGACTTGTTTTTCTTTGAGGGGGGTGTTATTTTGTAAATATAACCTAAAAAATAATAATATTGATAATCTGCTTTTTAACCAAAGCCTTATGTGCCAAACAGTGCTCTAGGCATTTTGTATGCACAACCTTTTTTAATCCTTATAAAAAAAATCCTCCCTGTACATTTTGCTTTTCCCCAGCAGAATGGAAGTCTCATAAGGGCAGATGTTTTTGGGTTTTTTTGGTTATTGTTGAATCCCTGGTGCCTAGAATAGTGCCTGAAAGGGAGTAGGCACCCAACCAATACTTGCTGAATAATGAATGAATCCTCATTTTCAGAAAGGGAATTTGAGGCCCTGCCAGGCCGATTATAAGCAACTTGCCTAAGGTTACAGAGGGAATAAGTGACAAATGATATTTCAAACAAAATCTAACACTAAAGCCTACGGTCTTGAAAGATAGGCTTCCTCCCATCCAAGACACACAAATTCACACACTCCAGCACACGTATATAGCAACACACACAGACACACGACGAGGCCGCCCTAGCTTCTCGGCTTACTCAGCTCAGCAGTGGTCAGTTGCTGAAGAAAACCTCTCCCCAGCCCCAACCTGTTCTCACCCAGCTGAAGTCCTCCATGGGCTCTTCTATTGGCAGCGTTCACCCGCCTTTGGTGACCTCCCTCATCCTCGTGCTACACCCGCTGCCCCCCAAAAGACTTGTTAATCATAACCACCACACCATCTATACCCGCTCAGGAGAGAGAGGCTGTTTGGCAGCAGCTGTGAAAGTTGAACTAAGTTATTTGGAGATTAATCCGCTGCTGAATGTAGTCTTACAAGTATGGCTTTGGGAGAAAAAAAAAAGATAAAAGGAGTTAACGCTGCTTGTATAAATGTGAACTTCTATAGAACACAGACACAGGCACACCCACAGACATTGACTAAAAGTTAAAATATGATTATCAAAGGATAAGAAGGACTTACAACTGTAATGTAAAACATTAAGAAATATGTCCCGGCTTTCTGTGTTCTGCAGGGATAGAAGTCTGCTCTGAGCCAAGGAGAGGGGAAAAAAAGGAAGATAGCAAATTGAAATATCTTTAGGTAGACTTAAATATAGCTTCAGAGATTATAATTCAGATCAAGGCTAGAGCTCCATTTCAACATTCCTTTACTGCAAGTAATATAACAAAGGCCTGCAAATTGGGAGGTACGTCTGCTAGGGAAGGGATGCTTATCTGATCTCAGCCCATCTTTCTTCATGTTTCAATCCCAGAACAGCTGCCCTCCGCTCCACTAGCTCGGTGAGAAAGTCTGCAGTGGCGGCATAAAGCACATCAGGCTGAGAGCCGGCCGGCTGATGGAGCTCCAGCTCCAGCTGAGGCTGCCCTGCCCTGCCCTGCATGCTGCGCAGAGTGGCCTGGGGCTCCTGGGGGCTGCTCGCGGGTAGCCGCCAAGCCCCACAGTTACACAGTGCCCCCTTGGACCCTTATGGTGGGAGTGGCAGGACAGAGAGAGATAATGAAGTCCAAAGAAGCTGGTGGCTCAAAAGGGTAATAACTGCTCCCCCCCTCCCCCTTGGCCAGGCAAGCTTCTGGAAGCTGGGCATGAGATGGGGGTTACCTTTCCCTTACATGTTCACTTGTTCATTAATTAATTAATTCACCTTCCATTCATTCAAATATCAATAGAGCAATACAGCATAATGATCAAATGCACAGACTTGGGGGACAGACTTTAGTGGGACTTCCAGCCTCCTTATGAACTTGCAATGACACTTTTGGCAAGTTACTAAGCTTGACTAAGCTTAAGTGTCCTCACCTACATTGTAGGAATAATGGAGTCCACACCTCCTAAGGCTGCAGAGGGAACTGGGAGTTAGTGTAAACAAATCTACACAGCCTGGCTCACAGTAGGTGCTCGCTGAATAGCAGACACTGGCGTGATGATGATAGGCCCGTGCAAGGTATTAGAGATGCACCACACTGGCTTTGCCTCCTAGGTCACCTTGAAAAAACCTCTAGGGCAAGCTCTTAGGGAGAAAGAGGGACCAGGGCCTACAGTATGTCTACCAAAAGACACTATTCCACTTCCAGGTGTCAGGAACCTGGCTGCTGTGTCTGGGCACTGGGAAGGGGTGGAGCTCACAGAGGGCTCCAGGGGCCAAGGGACAGAAGCTCCTTCAGAAGAGAGCCTTTGTGGGTCACTGGATGGGACCAGCAGAGAGGGGATGAGAGTGATACAGGGGAGGAGACATACATGGCTGAGACACTGAAAGCCTGTCACTCTCAGCCACTGATGAGTAAAGCACAGTAAAGGAGGACCCCATGATCTTGATGTCTCAGAACCTCAGACTGATCTTTGAGACTAGGCTCCTGAGGAACTCAAGTTCTGTGAGGTGTTTCCCCTCAGAAGCATTCCAGGCTCATCTCCATAAATGCATGTGACATGTATCAGACTCTACTTCCCTCTTAGAGTCTGGTAGTGCTCCTTAGCCCAGTAAAGGCTCTGAGAAGTCCTGCAACAGTCTGTTGACTATGTTTGGTTCAAAATTATTCAAAGTAACTTTATAATAAAGCCTACATTCCAGCCCTGTTATTTCATACCTAAACAAGAGCAGGTCCAGAGTGAAGAAGGAATGTCCTCAAGGTCACAGAGTTAGTCAGGGCACCCCTGAACCCAAGTTCTAGCTCTGGTGAGCTGCTCTTCGCCTACTTTCACAATTCCTCCTGGAGGCAGGGCTGGCGTGTGCTGCTGCTCCTCGGAGTAGGTGGTGACAATCCTGACACTTCTGTCAAGCAGAAGTCATTCAAGGTGACTGCCTTTTAACACACTACTGAAAACAAACCATAGAAACCCTCTCTGAAATGTCTGATGGGGAACAGATTTTAAATCCAAGTCTTTGGGAGATACGCTGTGGTGAGAAGGCAGAGAAGATAGGAAGGGGGAAGCACAGAGTCTGGCATCCTAGGTCCCGAGTCCTGGCCCATCCCATCCACTGCCCAAGCTGGCCACACGTGTTTACTCTTTGAGCCTCGGTTTCCTCACTGTGAAACAAAAGGATGTGTTGTCTTTTGTTTCTACCTATGTATGTTCCCAAAGAGAGTGCTGGTGGAATCCAGATTGACTGCCTGGCATTCTGGTGGTCAGCCCACCGCCACCACTTCCATCCTACCTTTGAGATTTTTATGCTTCTCTGCTCCCTCTCTCAAATAGATCAGCACTCTCCTGCTCAGCAGCCCCCTGGGATCCCCAGTTCTCCTACAAGAACATTCAACCTACTTAGTCCAGACAAACAGCCCTGTGCAAACTGGCTGCTGCCCACCTGTCCCATATCCTCTGCAGCCGCCCTCCTCTGTGGCCCCTGACCATCACCACTGGGCTCTTTCTGTGCAGGCTCCTTCTCAGCCCAGGGCTCACATTCCCACAGCCACCTGCAGACCATTTGCTAGGAGGCAGCGTCATCACCTGGAGGCTCTCCACCACATCACCTCATTTGCTTCTTTATGCTTATCACTAAATAAAATCAACCTATGTATTCATTTATTTACCTGTTTGATTTCTGATCCCTCCCAGGAGAATGTAAAATCCCCAAGAACAGAGTATCTTTACTGCTCTACTTTTACTACTTCTTTACCTGCCATAAAGACATTAAAAAAATTTTTTTTTCAATGAAACGCATGAACAAATGCTCTCCTGAGGAAAAAAATGCTTCCCCTTCAAGACCCAGGTCAAATAAAGCTCTTTGAATCATCTAGGCAGAACTGAAAAGCCACCCTCCTTATATCCCCAGAGCCTTTGTCTGTGCCTCTCAGAGGACAGCAAATGCAACTCTGCCCCACTGCTTTGTGGGCAAGGACGTGTGCGTCCTTCCCTTGTCCTGGCCATCACTGGAGGCTGGCCCTCTGTGGGTCCCATGCTGGGAGAATTCATGAATTGTTCTTCTGGAACCTAAATGTCTCTTTATATTCACATAATCATGGATTTTCTGCCTCTCCAGAAAAGATGAGCCACAGGAGTTTTAAAGGTTAAACTGTTTACATCTTTGTGTCCATGTGTGTCCCCACGAGAAAGATAAGGAAGCCACGAGGCCCAGTGGAAAGAGTGTTTAGCAGAGGTCTAGACTCCTGGATGTTAGGCTCAGGCCCCGCCAAGGGACCCTGAGCTGGCCTGATGCCTCTCTGAGCCTTCATCATCTCTTTATCAGATGGAATGGATTTAAAAACATGGCATCTGAATAGCCACCTAGTCCTTACTTGTTTTGACTTTGTGGCCCTTTTCACAAATATATTTTATTGATAAGGGATATATCTGATAGGTGTAGTCCAGCAAGTATTTGTCCAAGAAAATCTTATACTAAGAGAAACAGGAGATCATCCACTGAGCTCTAATTGGTGTTTTAATTCAGACTCAATCTGCCATGTACCAAGTGAAGCAATTTTCATACCTGTTAAAGGCTTAAGACTTTTCACAGACTGCAAAAAAGTCAAAGTCACAACAGCTCCCAAGCCTACTGCATTTCATTTTACCCAGCCTTGCAGATTAGCTTCAGAGCTGCTTGGTCAGCAAACATTTCTGTTGGCCTGGAAAAGCTCTTCAGTTTTTCCCAATCAGTACCGACCGAGACTGCAACACCACAGCTATGAGAAGAGGGATAAGCCATTTTCCATTCCTGTGAACATTTCAGGGCTTGGAGCCTGCTTTTTTTCAGATTCTGTGGGCCTTTGCTAATTTGTATGACAGCTTCAATGTAAATAGGACACATCTGCATGGGTTAAAAAAATAGCCACTCGTTGTAAAGGTCAGTGTACTGTGTTTATTTATCATCCACAACTGGAAATCGGGTTCTGTTTCTGGTCTAGAACAGATGATGGTTTGCGACAACCTCCAAGGCGTTTTGGAATAGTTTTAGTTGACTATTGACTTTAAAAATAATTTTACACTCATTTTATTTTCCAGGATTCTTTCTCAAGTACCGCGCTGGGAAAAGACAATGAGCATGTGTAAAGGGCAATGCCCACAGGGTGTGTATCTCACATCTAGGCACACACACCTGGCAGACGTCAGCTGTCTGCTGGGCATCACATGCCTCTTCCTACTCCTAACAAGCTCTACGTGCTGGAGGTGTCCTCAGTGCCGGGCAAGGCTTCAGAGGCCTTCTCTCCTCCAGTCCTCTCAGTGATGCTAGGAAGTTCATGTCATCATTTGCTTTGGGAAATGAGGACACAGAGCCACAGAGAAAGTTAAGCACACTAAGACGGAAAGTATGGAAGTCAGTCGGTGAGCCACAGCCTGTATCTTCACTCACCCTGTAGCATCCTGCCGGAGCATAACACTTCGCTGCCAAGCGGGGCTGCTGGTCAGGGAATGCACACAAGACAAACATGAAATCTTGGCCCATGGGTGAAGGAACTCTTTCAAGAAAACCAACTCAGGTATAGAAGTGACATCTAGTTTTACTTAGACAGCTGATTATCTCTCTTGAATTTTATTACACGTTTTGCTCACACACACACACATTTCATATATATACATACATACATACACACACACATATATACATATATATGTGTGTGTGTATGTATGTATGCATGTATATCCAAAATCACTATTTTCATAATCACTTCCTCCATTCTTCACTTTAATTCTATTGAATTTAAGAGGTAAGATAATAAGAGTATTCCCACCAGAAACAATAAGAGCAGCAATCAGCTGGTAACACCTTTGCTTGCTCGCCACAGGCTGGCAACTTGGGAAGCACTCTGAAAAGTCACCTTGCAAACTGTAACAAATTACTGTAATCAAAAGAGCACCACAGAACAACGACAAAGATTATACTGATCTGGAAAGATGGCCAAGACTCATGAAGTGTGAAAGGGGGGGAATTTATAGAGTACAAGCTCATTCCTTATAAAAATGTGTGTGTTTGTGTGTGCACGCAAAAGTCTAGAACAATATCTGAAGGACAAAGAGGATTGGATTAGAGGGCCCTGAAGAGGGAACTTTCATTTTTTCACCTCACGCATCTCTAGTCTGCCTTTTTATGAGCATATATTTTTACTTGAAAGAACAATAAAGATGACATTTAAAAGTGCTCCCAGCCAGCTGATGCTGGCAGCCCACGGCCATCAGGGAGCTCTCTCTGTGGTGATTCCCGCTATTGGGGTGACATCTGCTTTCCTGGGCCATCTACCCTCCAGCTGCGGCTCTACCTCAGAGTGCCGGCTGTCTCGGGTTTTAGGGCTGGCTAACCCAGCTGCAATGCATGGAGCATTTTTCTGGGTGACTTCAGCCATCCCTATCTCTCTCCTCTTCCTGGCTACATAGCCCCCTGGCCTCACCGTCAGCATGCAGCAGGGACAAAGTAGCTGGGAACTTTGCACACCCCAGACAAGGGTGCTGGGCTTAGCCCTTTGATGAGGAAGGCTTGCTACAGTCCAGTTGGTCCAGAGGAGATCAAGAGGAACACACAGGCCTCAGCTCCTCCACTGAGCAACCCTTCAAACTTAAGTTTGCCTTCACCCCTGGGTTGCCCCAGCCTAGCCAGCGACACTGAGCCAGCGACACTCATACGAAGAACTCGCTTGCCTGGTTTTTCAGGAGCCAGGCTGCCTAGCCTAGCTGCAGGACACACATCGAGTGCTGGGTGGCAGCACCTGCCAATCAAATGGCTTTTCCGTATGAGCCTCCCCCCACCCCCAAGCTTTGAGAATGTGGTTTTCAATCTGACTTTCATGTTTCAGGGCTGAAGTTTCAAGGACGCATCTGGACAAAATATGCTTTCCATATAGGCCAACAATTTATTTATTTATTGCTTATGACATTGTACTTGGCAGCTAAGGAGATATAAAACAATTTGAACCACTCTGCAGAAAACGGTTGCAGAGTTGCCACTGGAGACCCCAGTAGAAGATAATGGAGGAGAACGGAATCTCGTAGATCTTTCTATAATTGACAAGCAGATCCTCGAGAGGCAAGCGCGGTGAGCAGGCATTCCTGTCAGGAGCTCACATCTCTTTCCAGCCTTGACTCCTGCTTTGGCACAAGCAGGAGACCAGAGCCATGTGCTGGAAGCCACATCTGATGGGACAAATGAAGCCAGTGTGACGGTTTTCAGCACACCTCCCCCCCAATGGCTGGGGTACACGGAACATCGTGAGGGGTCTCTTGAGCATGGGCGAGTGCAGTGGCTGGTGCTGACTTCTGCCCCTGCCCCTCTCACACAGACATTGAGCTGTCCCATCGACCTCCAACTGCTCACCCTGGCCTGCCTTTGCCCCTCGGCTCCTCTGGCCCCGCCCAAAGCCCACCCCATGTAGGCGCATGCCAGGTGAGGAGTGTGAGGTACTGATGTCCTAGGGCAGCCCTCAGCCAGAGACTGACCCCTTGTCCCTCACCCTCCAGCAGGTGACTCTGATACATGTACCTAACACTGGCGGTCCCTTGCCGGAGTAAGCCCTAGTCACCAGTCCCCGCAATGATGACTTGAACACACCCCGTGTTGGCCACCTTCCCATCCCTGCCCCACTCTCCAGTGCCCTATTGATGTTTTCTGGGATCCCATCCCAAATCAATGTTTGTACTGCGTCCTCGTCATGGGCTCTGCTCTGAGGGAAACTCAGACTCAGATACCCTCCCCACCCCCAATCCTGCCTGGTTTTTAAGGTACAGATGTTAAGTTAAAGCCCCAAGACAGTTTCTGGCACATGGGCTGGTTGTTTGGCCTGAAGAGCCTTTAAAAGAATTCAATTTAGCTGCCTTCATGTAAAAATGGGATATTCTACAAAGAAATCTAGATTCTTGGCTTTTCTTGGAAAATGCACAGATACGGGCAGACTGGGCTGGTGTTCCCTGACGACACATGACTCTTGAGCTTATTGGTGATCCTCTCTAGCCAGTTGACACTCCGTCCAGTCGGTCCCACCTGGCCCATTTCCCTCTTTGACAATATCAGTCTGAATCCTGTGGACCGTTGGGTGGCCAACCTATCTGTGAGGCCAGGTGCTCTCTTTCTCCGAGTAGCCCTGTCTTCCTGATGACCTGTGTCACTGCCCTGGACACACAGGCCTGGACTGTATATGGAAAAGCGGGCAAACAGAGTGGCGTGCTCTGCCTGCGGATGCAATGACGTCAGTGATGGGAGAGCCATTAACAGCGAATGAGCACGACTGTGTCAGGTGCCTGCTGAACTCTTTCCATTCTTCTTTTCTTTCAGTTTAGTCCTCGCAGCCACTCTGAGGTACATCCTGCTACTATCCTCACATTTTCCATGAGGAAACTGGGCCTCGAGGCGTTGGAGAACTTGTCTACACAGCCTAGTTACTGGTGAACCTGGGACTCAAGTTCAAGTTCACTTAACTCCAAGTGCATGTTCTTCTGTCTGTTCAGTCTTCTTGTCCAGGGCATAGCTGTGTGTGCATAGGAGAATGTGATTTAAATAGCCACTGTCATTGTCTAGGCCTGGCCACCAGTCTGGGAAATTGTCAGTGCGAAGCCAAAATCCATCGCCCAAGAGAAGCTTCCAAAGTTGTCAGCTGCCTACACATTGTGATTATTTCATATGGAGAACCCCAAGAGATGTATGGCCCAAAGGCTTGCCAGCCCTTGCCCAACCCAGTTTCTTGTAGGCACACTCACAAGGGAAGCCAAACTAGGCTGTGAATGCCATGCTGTTCATTTACAATGACATTAGGCCATCATTACGGAACTCAGAACATCTATGTGTGGCAAAGCAATCCCCTCACTACAAAAAAAAAAAAAAAAAAAAAAAAAAAAAAAAGAAAGAAAGAAAGAGCGGTTTAAAAACAGTTTAAAGAGAAAATAGTAAGGATCATGCAGAAGAGGAACATGGCCTCCCAGACCTTGGGGTGTTGGCTGAAGCAGGCATTATTTAAAGCTATCAGACTGGAAGGCCCAGTGCGCTATCCCACAGGGAAGATGGAAATTTTCACAGGAAGAGGGACTGCTGGGTTCTGTGGCCATCACCTCCTCACTTATCTTTCCATAGCGACAGTCTGGCCATCAGAAAGCGCCACCGGTGTGACTCCCATGTTGACAGTGCAGGCATGGGCATCCCCAAGGTCTTCCTCTCCAGCCCCCTTGTTCTTGGCTTCCATAGTTGGCTGGCTTCTCTTCTCATACTTCTTTGCTGTCACTGCATTCAGGCAGCTAGATCTAGCTTGGTTTGACTAGGAGCCATTCTGGATCTTTAGGGCAACTTGGTAAACTCGGCTCGGACCTATTCTATGTTGCTTTCGTGGATGTGTGACCTATATCCCTTTATTTCCAAGTCTTTGGGGATGGAAGGGAGTAACCTCACCTGTTCTGCAGCAACCTAGCATGCTCCCCTTGTGTCCTTCTAACCGGAGCGTGAGCTCCAAGTTGGAAGAGGGCAAGAAAGCAGGGTAGTGAGAACACACGCTTTGGAGCCATAATAAACAAGTCATAGCCTACCTCTTCAGTGACTAGCTATTTTTGTTTTTTATCATTATTACAATAGATATATTTCTTAACCTTTCTGGGTCTAGTTTCTTTCTCTGTAAAATGCAAGTAATTCAAAGGTCTGCTCAAAGGATCAAATAAAACCATGTGAATAAAGTGCTGAGGACTGCCTGATAATGCAAAATGTCCAATAAATGGAACAATGATTATAATAATTATGGCTGTGACCATATCATGCCTTGTGTGTTCTTTGTAGTTATGAGGTATAGCTCCCACCATAGATCTCAAATAATTGCTAAATTGACTTGAACCAAGACTCAATAATGGACACAATTTCTATTCATCAGGATTCAACCTAGCTTACTGAGAAAGACATTTATTAGTTCTTATAACTAAATTATTCAGACTTGGCTGGCTTTAGACATAGATGGATTCAGGGGATCAAATAATGACCCCAGGGTTTGTCTCTGTCTCTGTTTCTCTCTCTCTCTCTCTGTCTGTCTCTCTCTCTTGTCTGCTTTTCTCTTCTTTTTTACTTCCTTCTCAGGCAGGCTTCTCTTCATGCTGTGGCTCATGGCACCCAAAACATCACCATGCCTGTTCACAATTTTACAGAATAAGCATTTATTTTCCAAGTAGTACTAACCCAGTCTCAGAACTGAGACTCATCAGTCTAGCTGGGTCATGTGCCCATTCCTGTACCACTCACTATGGCCCAAAGGACAACTTCCTTTGAGTGATCAAGTCTGGGGATGGGGTAGAGGATTCTAATTGGTTGGTTTGAGTCATGTGCCTATATCTGACAAAGTACTAGGCAAACAAGTAAACTCTTTCAGCACTGCAAAAACAGAAAAGAATTCACCAAAGGAAGTCATGCGGCTGGTACCAGAAGAGAGGGAGACAGATAATGTGCAGAACAAAGCAGTAGATAGTAGCGGGACACCACTGCTAGGCATTGAATGCATTTCACATAATTGCTCATGAAAGATCTCCCATCCTTGCTGCAGACCTATAGTAATAAGAGGACTGAAGAACCATCACTGTGTAAGCAGATCTGAGTAGTCCTGACCTGTCAGATTGTATTAGGCCTTTGCCATGGGGTCATAACAGCCAGAGGTGTTTGACCAAGCAAATGCTACTAAGCCCCCGGCTTGCTGGCTCCTCCCAGAACTCAGTTCCTGACTGGAAGCCTGACAGGATACACTGAGGCCACGAGTCGAGACACCTATCAAGACATCACAGATTCCTAGGCCACGTGGGATGGGCAGATCATAGTTGCACTGACCCTTTCCCAGGCCCCCAGAGCAACCTGCACTCGCCACCTTCTATGGGAAAAGCATTCTTCTCTGCAAAATAAACAAGAAACAAACAAAAAAACAAGGGCACAGGAAAGAAAGAGAACATCTGAAAATATATCACTTCTTGTTGTGTTAAGGGGTTGGGACTTTGTTTCCTTGAGAGCTCTTATTCTTCTGTCAGCATATTCCAAACAACTGTGAGGAGGCATCGCTGTGAAAGCCCCGACGTCCATCTGCGAAGGCCCTCTTGCTGCCCAGCGCGCCATCCATGAAGGCACCCTGGCTGCCCCACGCAGCAGGAGGAAGATGTGCTTCCTGTGCTCCGCTCCTCCTCAGGCCCTCCACAAATTATACATTTTCATCCCATCTCACCTCTGCAGACCACAGCTTGGTCCTGTCAGCCAGAGCAATACTTGGATGATGATTCAGTCAAGGCAGGCCTGGCTGGCTGTCATCCTAGACCTCCCCCCCCCCCTCCCCATCTGACTCCCTTTGCCGCTCTCTCCAGGACAGCCATAGAATCCAGTGGCCTCTCCCGTGCCTAGTCGTTCCTTGACACCACACTCTCCAGCCTCCCACACTCTCCTGCCATCCATTTTTAATTCTTCCACTGGCAAGGTCATTCTAAAGCACCCACATCTGATCATGTTTCTACTCAGCTTCTTTCCCCATGGCTTTCTAAGTCCACTTATAATAAAGTTCAGTCTCTTTAAAATAGTAGGAATCCTTTCTGAACTCAGCCCCTACTGATATCATCAGCCTAATTCTTTGTCATCCTGCCACTTTGCCTCTGATACTCCAGATAAACTTATGAACACATGTATTTTCCCAGACCAGACTTACATTATGATATTCCCTTGATCTGGGATAGTCCCCTCTACCTCTTACTTATCTGGCTAACTCCTAGTTTTCTGTAGGTCCTGGTTGAGGGGCCCCTATCTCTAATTTCCAAATCTGTGTCTGGCACTTCTCCAACATGTTTTCATGGCACCCAGAACCTTCTTCATGTTTTCATGGCATCCAGAACCTTCTCCATCACAGCATTTATCATACATATCATATGGTATGTAGTATCATACCATACTACAATTTCTTGCTTATCCATTCTTTTTACCCATCCCTGTATCCTCAGATTTCAGTGCAAACTCTGGCCCGTAAGTAGGTCAGTTCACATTTGTTTAACATTGGAATATGTGAATAAATAAATGCAAGAAGGAGTTTGCAGCATGCTCAGACTTTCCATTGGCTGAGTCTGAGGTTACACTTTCTGTACAGACAACTGAGATCAAACCAGAACATAGCCTTTCCTAGGTATACTGTTAGTTATACACCACACTTGTTCCAATTGATACTCCTTTTAGTTCTTCATGTTTATGTTCAAGACATAAAAATGTCTCCATCACAACTTACACCTCTGGAATTGAGTGCCTGGTGCAGGGAAGAAAGTGTAATCTTTGACACAATCTAGAGCTAGTGGGACCTCCAAGGATTTGAAAAGAAATACAAGAGTGTACACTATACTTTGGCTTGAAGAGCCTGAGGGCGGGGGAGGAGTCTCTTGTTTCCTTGACCATCCAACTTTGACTTTTTTTCCTCTTTGCTCAACATCTGATGGTATAGAATCCTAACAGCAATGAAGCAAGGTCAAGGGCTCTATGTGACAAAAGGCATTCCTGGACGTGAATGTTTAGGAAGAGTGTAAATATCAGTGATTTAGCCTCATACTTTATTGGGGGGTCATGGTGGTGCATTGTGAAAGTGTTGATGTGCATACACTTGGGTGTGATATTGCACAGTTACGGGTTTCAGTCCCAGCCCTGCTGTTTATAAGCCATGTAACCTCCTGCCCATGCACCTAACCTCTCTGAGGCATAGTCTCTCATCTATAAAATATAGCGGGTAATAAAATCACCACCCTTTGTAAAGAATTGGGTAGGGAATGCAAATGAAGCACCTAGCACCGTACCAATCACATGGGAAACATTTAGACAATATGACTTCTTGTTCATATCATAACACTGGTCCCTGCCCTACTTCAGGTGCTAGGAAACAAGAAAGGTACCAGCCTGCCCTACGGCTACATTTCTGCTGTGCAACACATAAACGGTGATTCCATCCCTGATTAGTTTTCTACTGTTGTCCTGACAAACTGACCACATATTTGGCAACTTAGAAAAACCCATTTATGATCTCTATTCTGGGTCTCTCAAGACCAAAATCAATTTGTTGGCAGGGCTGCAGTCTTTTCTGGACCTCTAGGAATGAATCTACTTCCAAGCTCATTTAACTCATTGGCAATATTCATTTAACTCATTGGCAATATTCAGTTCCAAGTAGCTTTCCAAGTAGGACTTTCCATGTTGACTGTTGACTAGGAGTCATTCTCAACTTCCAGAGGTTCCTTGCACTTTCTTGCTCGGGAACCCATCCTCCATCTTCAAAAGCCTCTCCTTCCACTTAGCATCCCTCTGACTTCTCCTTTCACCTCATCTCTCATTCCTCTTCCTGTTCCTCCACATGTCTCTGACTCTCCTGCTTTTCTCTTCCACTCTTAAGGGCCTGTGTCATTACACTGGGTTTACCTACATAACCCAGGGTACACTCTCCATTTCAAGATCAGCTGGTTAGTAAGCTGATCTAGAACTTGAGAAAGGATCTTATTTGAAAGCATTTCAGAAATTAAAGCCTTACTCCATGCCTAGATTAGTGTTTGACTACAGGCATGGGAGTCTTGGGGAGACATCTCTGAACTATGCCCACCAGACCTGTGAGTTGCACTTTTAAATCTGCAGCAAAATGCACATCAACTCATTAGGTTTTTAGTTTTGACTAGTCTGTGGAGTTGGCTTAGCTTGGAAGAAAAGCATGAAAAACAACAACCTTCAAAAACAATGACCCACCTCTTTTCCTGATGAGACTACTGTTCTGTCCAACATGTAGGTGTCAATCCATTCATCGAGGCAACTCCCCTTTTCTTCTCTTTCCACTTTCAGCTCAGTAAAGTTTATACAATTTTAAAAGTATTAGAATATTGTAACTCTTAGGGTTTTTATTTATGAGACTTAACTCCAGCTTTCAAAATATCAGCCAGCAGTATCCAAACACAGAAGGCTCTCAGGCAATCCTGAATTGTGCTACCAGGACAGTGTGGGCTGAGAAACCCCAAGGCTCAGGCTGGAATGCATTTGCCAACTGGCAATTAATCATCTTCTCATCAGTTTATCAACTCTATTGAATGGGGAAAATTAAAATTCTGAATCTCTATTCTGAGAAAATATTGGCATATATGCACAAAGACATTAAAATAAAATTGTCTACTGCAGGCTTATTTGTCATAGCAAAAAAAAAAAAAAGGCAAATAATTTAAATATCTACCAACTGTGAGTAGTTAAATTAACCTTGGCAGGGGAACTCCATAGAAGACTCCTCTAGCTATTAGAAAAGAGTGAGCTAGATTCAGATGTACTAACATGAAAGTTTTGTACAAACCAAGATAGGTTGTTACGTGAAAAATGCAATGCACAGAGGCATCTGTATAAGAAGATCCAATCTGAGCTACAAGTGAAACTTGCGAGTGGACATATATTTGTAAATGTACATGGAGAACACACCTACCAATTACTTGGTGTGTACAGCTTCTGGGGAGAAGTGTGGAGTTGAGGAGCAGAGGGAAAGAAACATTTGGGTTTTACCTTGTTTACTTCAGTAAAGCTTAAATCTTTTACAATGAAAATTGAATCATGAATTAACTGTAGACAAAAAAAAAATTTTAAACATGCCAGGTTTTACATATCACTGAGTGGGAGGGGGCATGTAATACTTCTAAAAATGGAATTTGAGAAAGAATCTTATTTGAAAGCATTTCAGAAAGTAAAGCCCGCTAATGTGGTACAGTGAATGACCTGTGAATATTTCAGCTGAAAACATTGTGCTTAGTCATTGCCGTGGTTGATCTAAGCATCAGACACATTATGCTGTGGCTTTCCACAGACCTGGCACATAGTAGATACTCAATAAATACCTGTAGAATAAAATGACTGGCATTATTGAATTTGGGAAAGTATGATGTCTGCCTTTGATTAATTGTCAAGCATAGTAGAATCGTGGTAGATACACATACAAGATCCAACCCAGTCTCAAGAATGGATAAACAGAAGGGAAGTGGTTTCCATTACAGATACAGGCCAGGAATATGAGGAATATAGGCAATCCTGCTATACTTTAAAATAGAACAAAACCAACAAAGAGATTGCTGACAAACCAGATCCTAAAAACCGGATTGAACCCTGTGCAGCCCCCTAGGGTGAAGCTCTGACAAGGTGCATAACAGTGGAGCCAGCAAAGGAGAAAGGTCTCCGTAGCTCTCCCCCTCCATTGGTCAGACTTGGGGGCTGGAATAAATAAATGCTCACTAAGCTGCAGTCGAGAGCCAACCTTCCAGCCATCTGTAAGGGGCTTCTCAGTGGTTCTTTAGCCTCAAAGGAGCTGGAATCAGTTCTCGCAGCTTGAAAGGAAGAGAGAGGCTCGGGTGTGCATGTGAAAAGTCAGAGGAAACCTCAGCCCTGGCCCCACCTCCTCTGCAGATCAGCTGTCTGGGCTGAGTGGCAGGTGGCGTTACAGTGGCCCCTTCATTTTGCAGGGCATGTCAGGAAGGGAGGCAGAATGTGGGAAATGCCATCCCAAGGTCCTCGGCATAGAATGTTGCATTGTTTTCAGCTCTTTCTAGCCCATTTTACTCTGAAAGCCATAACCTCACTTTGAATTTCCTGATATTAAGTAAGTGACTAAGCAAATAAATACATCAAGCCAACATGAGGACTCGAGGCCTGGGGATGCAGGGAAGTCAGCCCCAGAGCTGTCCGGACACTCTTTGCTGCTATTGGCTTACTTCTGCCAATAACCGGGAAACAGGCTGTAGTGTGACCATTCTGTGAATCACGAGCTTGTTTTTAAATTGTACCAGATGTGCATCCACTCACTCAGACTCGTGTTTTCATCCAATTTTTATGTTTTGATGATATACACTCTTGCCACTCAAAGTGTGGTTCACACACCAGCAACACTAACATCGCCTGGGAGTAGAGTTGCCAGAGAAAACATAGGAAATTCAAACTTAACTGGGCATCCAGCTTTTTATTCCCCTCTAAATCTGGCAAGCCTACCTGGGAGCCTGTCAGAAAGGCAGAACGTCATGCTCCGCCCAGACCTGAAGACTCAGAATCTGTGTTTAATAAGATGCTGGGTGGTTGTAAAACTCAAGATGAGCTAGCCTCCTTGGTCCTGTGATTCTAACCTTTTAATCTGAGGTCCTGCTGGCAAATTCTGATCTCACATCTCCACCAAATGCAGATGAAAAGAGTAATCCATCAACAACAACGTGGGGGGGTGTGTCTCCCTTCTCCAGGAGTTCCATAATGTATTCGATTTGCATTCAATGGTGCGGTGCATTATTCAACCTGGGCACACATGGCCTCCCACTTTCAACCCTGAGCAGCCTGAGTTGGTCCTGTGAGTTGAATCCCGTCACTGGGAGGAGATGCCTGGCTGTGTTAACTGCTTGCTGGGTGGTGGGGAGGAGGGGCGGGTTACCATCTTGCCTTTGATCAGAAGAGAGAAGTAATGGCTTTACTTACATCCTGCTTTGTCTCCACATAGGCCCGGAGCCTGAGGATCCATTTCAGGCTCCCTCTTTCTTCCTAGTATTCTGTTACTGCCTACATACTTGCAGCCCAGGGCTTGGGGGGCGGGGGAGACCAAATGCTCTTTGTGGTACACCCACATAACAGGCTTCAAAATGGAAACAATATTTAAGTTTAAACCTGGAAGATCAAGTTCGCTCAGATTTCACAACACATGGAGCTTTTGAAAACACAGCCGCTGGGCCCGCGTCTGATGGGGAGAGGTGAGTGGGAACGGAGAAGTTGGCACTGCTAACAGCCTGAATACCCATGTGGGAATCAATATTTCCCTTTACTCCTTATAAATTATAAGGATAATAATAATGCACCTAGATGGGACTTGGAGAGTTTCAAGGTGTCTTTAAAACCAAACTCTTCTTTGGTCTGCAGAATAATTACTTTAGATTGGAGTAAAGACACAGAAGGTAATCATCACAGAGAAGATCCAACTAAGTAGACAGATTTCAAAAATTAGAAAGAAAAATCAAACACTTCCTTTGAGTGGCATATCCCCTGACTCCTACAACAGTGCTCTTTCCCCTGCTCATAGGGGTTCATTTATTTGGCCGCGCTCAAGTACTCAGACCTCAATAATGCCTCATGGGACTTCAGGGCTGGAAGAAGCTTAAAAGGATTTATAGAATCCTGCTATAAATTCAATTATGTCTTCTCAAATTTCATGCTGAAGTCTTAACCCCCAGTACCTCAGAATGTGACCTTATTTAAAAACAGGGTCATTCAGATGTAATTCATTAAAAGGAGGTCCTACTGGAACCCTAATCCAACATGAATGGCAGCCTCATGAAAAGGGGACATCTGGACACAGGTACACCTACTTGGGGAGTATGCCCTGTGAAGACGAAGGCAGAGACTGGGGTCCTGCATCCACAAGTCAGGAATGCCAAGATTCCCAGCAAACCAGCAGAATCTGGGGAGACCCAGGGAATGGCTCTCTGTTGCAGCCCTCAGGAGGGGCCAGCACTGCTGACACCTTGACTTCCAGCCTGCAGAGCTGTAGGACCATCAATTTTGACTGTTAAAGCCACCTAGTTGGTGACACTCTGCTATGGCAGCCTGAACAAACAAATACAAACCTTAAGGTGGGAAGTGCCATTGTGTCTGCAATGCTGATGCCAGGCACTTTGTGTGCCTAGTCTCTGAGCGCCTCACATCGGATCTGGGGGTCAGGACTAGAAATGAGGAGGCTGAGGTATCACTCGAGGTGACACAGCTAGCAGGTGGCCCAGCTGGATTGACACTTGGGCAGTCTAAATCCAGATCCTGTTTTCTTACCTGCGAGACTTCACATCCTCAGGTGGAGTGGCCAGGACAACTCACTAGCATCTACTGAGCCCTTTCTATAAGCCAGGCTTATAGGAACTCATAAAATAGCCATAAGGTAGAAATAAACTCTGTATTTATTTTGGAGAGGAAGAAGCAGAAGCACTGTGGTTAAATGACTGGGCCAAAGTCACAAAGCCCATCAGTGGTGGAACTGAGGCTTGCACCAAGTCTGTGAACTCTAGCAGGAGCCCTGAGAGCTCAGGTTTTCTAGGTTCTCAGTGGTAGGTGTGTGTTCCTTTCCAGATCACAGTCCCTTTCTACATGGCTGCACAGGCATCATCTTTCTGTATCTCCACCTACCACACACTTCTCTCTTCCCACATCCAAATGTGCAAATGAACATTTTCAGAAAGCTCATTTCCTCCCGGCCTCTACAAGAAAGCTCTGCTTCCTCCACATAGTGCAGAGGGTAGATTCATGGCTGCAAAGTTGGTGAAATTGCTTTGGTCTGTGGGTCAAACTCCTATAATGTTCTAAGTCAATTCCAGGAATTCTCTTGGGCCACACATTTAGAGCACATCTGGACTGGAACAGTGGTTCTTAACCAAGGACAATTTTGTTCCCCAGGGGACCTTCATAATCTCTGGAGTCATTTTTGGTTGTCAGAACTAGGGTACAGGGATGCTACTGCAATGCCCGTCTGCACAGCGATGAAGTATCCACCCCCAAATGTCAGTAATGTGCAGGCTGAGAAACCCTGACATAGGGTGTGCCCTGTAGAGGCAAACTGCCCACATACAAACTCCAACTTCATGGTACACTAGTTCCACACTTGGGGCAGTTTTCTCAAACTCTCTGGGGTGCAGTATTCTTATCTTCAAAATGAAACTAATAATAGCCCCTGCACTTAGCCTGGCACAATGTAAGTACTCAGGAGAATCTCCCTTATCATTTCCAAAGCTGGAAGTTAATTCCTTGTCTGCATTTGGCTAAGATCATATACAAAGCTAGAAGTCAGGTGCCTGACCATAGGGCTTCCGGAGCTGCTACTTAGTTGTACTATTTTGCAATTTTAGCTGAGATGGCCATTTTTGGATTTATAAATGTGACTTAGGCATTTACCATATGCACAAAATGCAAGGTGCAATGTATAAGGAAACTCTTTAGTTTCAAAGTAAAATCATGCAGAATAAATAATTAGCATAATCCCTCTCTAAAACCTTTTAAAACGTTTTCAGAAATTCTTTTTGGAATCTTTTTTAATGTCTCCATTTATCTATGCCACTAGCATTTACATGGCATTTTACAACATGCCAGACACTGCATGGTTTAATGGAATTAATCCTCAAATCAAGTTCATGAGACGGGCACTGCCTTTCTTGTTCTTTTTAAACAAAACCACTTCTGAAGTATTGGGACCCAAGATCAATCAATGACTTATTCAGTGTTCATTCAACATTACTGTTTTTCCTATTACAATACAGCTATTATCTTCTAGTAGTTTCTCCAACTCTCTCCACAAGCAGAGGAGATTTAGCAACATGACAGGCTTTGTGGGTTGGCCTGGGCACTTAACTCACTGTTTAACATGTACATTTGTATTATAATTTACATAATACATAATCAATTATATATGTATATATAATCACTTTTTGATTTCCCAACCTGAGTTAGCTGCCTTATGAATTCTTGGAACTTAACCCTCTTGGGGGGAGACTTCAGTATGTGGTTTAAGGAGCTGGATCTGAAGAACCCCTTGCTATATGGTGGCTGATGGTGACCACATAATATTGAGATAAGATCATGGGCCATGGGGGTGAATGACATAACTGGGTCCCAGCCTGGGTTCTCTGCCTCTCAGTTGTGTGACCTCAGAGGAGTGACTTAGCCTCTTCTCTGCAAAGTGGGACACCTGAGACCCACATGTTGGGGTAGAACAAGACCAACCGGAGTTACGTGAAGAAGAAAGAGACATTGGATAGTGGCTGCCCTCAATTTGTGAACAAATTCTGTTCATTGTCATGACTTGGACTCCATGGCTATAAGGCTTATGAGACTCCAATGGGGTCTAGCAAGTAACCACAGCCCCATATATTTTTTTATTCAGTGACAGGAAGGGAAGCAGAGACAGATTCCTGCATGTGCCCCAAAGAGGATCCACCCAGCAAGCCCACTAGGGGGTGATGCTCTGACCATCTGGGGCCTCGCTCTGTTGCTCAGCAACTAAGCTCTTCTTAGCACCTGAGGTGGAGGCCAAGAAGCTATCCTCAACGCCTGGGGCCAATTCACTCCAATTGAGCCATGGCTACAGGAGGGGAAGAAGAGAGAGAGAGAGAGAGAGAAAGAGAGAGAGAGAGAGAAGAGGAAGAGGGGTGGAGAAGCAAGCAGGTGGATGCTTCTCCTGTGTGCCCTGACCAGGAATCCAACCTGGGACATACACACACCGATGACAATCTACCACTGAGCCAACCAACCAGGGCCCACAGCCCCACATTTAAATGACACTGTATTACTTTCCTTTATTCATTTGCTGCTTTTGTGTGTTACCCTTCTTTGCCTCTGAGCCCCATGTTCAGGCCACATCACACAGCCCTCTACATAAGCCACCTGCACTGTCCATGCTAACCTGTTGCTATACAGAATCATGGTGATATAGGTCATGCAATGTAAAGTTGCCCTGTGCAAAAGTGCAGAGTCCTTGACTTCTTCTTACAACCTTATACTGACAGATAAGTAAGAATGTACCTGACTTGGATAAAATGATTCAAGGAGAATCTGTCTAGTTTCTGTTGAATTGGACATAGTAGGTACACAATCAATATTTGTGGAACTAATCGCTAAACAGGTGAGCATTAGTTAAGTGCTACGTAATGAGGTATGTGCTGTTTTTCCCTCCCAGGGTCTTCTTTCATTTCTTTTCAAATAATCAGAATAATTTGTAGGCAGCAGCATGAGAGTTTAGCCTTTAATCTCATCAACAAAGGACCTTCCAAAAAGGAGACATTCCTTTGGCCTTGGTTGTTGGCATTTCAGATGTAATTACATTTTTCACCCTAAAATTTCCCAACGAGATTAAGAGTCACACACAAAGTTTCCGTAATGCTCTACTCAAAAGTTCGCACAAGGAGCTCTGCCCACTTTTCATGGGATTTCTGAAAGATGCCAGCTGCTGGCAACCATGAAACAAGAAACACAAAGGACCCCTAATCTCTTAGGACTTAACCTGTTCGCACAATTCTTTGCAAGCCTCTCTAAGAATATGCCAAAGCCTGTGAGCGTATACATGCTTTTCTGCAAGAAGAAAAAAAGGTGCAATGTTGCCTTTCTCAACAAGCTGTTTCTAACATTTCCTTTATCTTTTCTGGATCAGACAAGATAAGAGTGTACAAACATCTAAGAAAAAAGGCAGCGCTAACATTTGCCTTGTAATTTTTCTTGCTTTATTGCCTCTGTCAGAGTTTCTCCTGGCTTCACATCATGGTGATATTTTTGGTTAAAGCCAAAAAGTTTTAAGCTTCTTCAGGTACTTAATTCCAATTGACTATTCACTGTACTAGTTCATTGGGACTCTTGAATTTGTGGGCATATATTTTTGTTGCCTAAACCATTTGCTTGATCCTAGGAAAGTTAAGTCCAACCCATTCCAGTGAGGGGGCTTTTGGTCTAAAGCATGAAGATCTTGAAAGGGATTGATTCCACCTGTTTTCCTGAGGGTGTGAACCCATGTAAAGCAGCTACAGTATCCAGTGCCCAACCTGACTCAGGAGACAGCCACCATATAAACAGATCTTTATAATGCATAATAGATACTTGATACTTATAGAAATACTGATGTTGTAAAACTGTAAGGGTGATGAGTGAAGAAGGTATCAAAGGAGGTGAAGGTGGAAAAAAAATAAGACAAGGGCCAGTACTTATTGAGTGATTATGATGTACTGGCACTGGGCTAGCATTTTATTACTATTATTATTATTATTTTTCCAGCAAGAGAGAGAGAGAGACAGACAGACAGACAGAAAGACAGGAAGGGAGAGAGACGAGAAACATCAATTCATAGTTGCGGCACCTTAGTTGCTTATTGATGGCTTTCTAATATGTACCTTGACCAGGGGGCCCCAGCTGAGCCAGTGACCCCTTGCTCAAGCCAGCGACCTTGGGCTCAAGCCAGCAACCTTGAGCTTCAACTAGTGGCCTTTGGGCTCAAGCCAGTGACCATGGGGTCACGTCTATGAGTCTGAGCTCAAACCATGCACCTCAGGGTCTCAAACTTGGGTCCTTAGCATCTCAGGCCAATGCTCCATCTACTGTGCCACCATCTGATCAGGTTGGTGAGCATTTTAAATCATTATCTTATTTAATATTTACAAGAACTCTGTGATGGAAAGAATAAATCATTATTTCCCCATTTTTCAGATGAGGATGCTGAGGCTCACAGAGATGAGATAACGAGTTTCTAAGCAGCAGATTGGGGAGACAGAGCTCCCACCTCTAGTCCATGAACTCCCACATGCAAGATGAACATTTCCTTCATAAAAAAGAAAAGGACAAGAGCAGGAAGATGAAGTAGAGGAAGGTGTGAGGGAAGAAAGAGGGAAATGGTTAATGGAACAAAATTCTGAGATGGAGAGGAGGGAATAATGGAGCCCTTGTGGCTGTCTTTAGGGTTCTTGGAAAACAGACCCATCTTCCCTTCCTGTGAGAGAGGACTGAGTGGGGGCTGGGAGACTGAAGCAGAGACCTGAAAGGGTCACTTTAGACAGCGCAATGTAACTCAATATAGACTATCAAGAGGCCTGGGGAGTGGCTTTGGACACCTGGGTTCTAATCCCAGCTCTGCCATTCCCAAGCTGGATGACTTTAGACAAAGAACTTCCCCTCTCTGTGCCTGAGTTTCCTCCTCTGGAGAACAGGATAGTAGCAGTGACTATCACAGAGGGAGATGTGAAGATTGAACAGGACCATTAATGTGAAAGCACTTAGGGTGAGGGTGGCAAATATGGCCCATAGACTTACGTCCAGCAGCCACTGGCTTTTGTACAGCCTGCAAGCTTCAATTAGTTTTTTACCCTTTTAAACAGATGGGGAAAAAATCAAAAGAAGACTATGCTGTAACACATGAAAATTAAATATAATCCAAATTTCCTTGTCCATCAATACGATTCACATTGGATCAGAGCCAGGCCCACCTGTTTCTTTGCTGTCTTTCGCTACTTTTGCACTGCAATGATGTGACCAAGGAGGTATGGGACACTGCCCCCGCTCTGCACTGCCCTTGGCACACTGCCGAGGTGAGACCTTGACAGCAAGGTGCGTGCCATGCGTATCACCTATCTGTGTGGACAGATATCTTTAAAGATGAAATATATAAACTACCACTCCAGATCAGTATTAACAGAGGGGTATTTGCAATAGATTTTGATGACAGAGAAAAATAACTTTGACCCCAACTAAGCAAAATGTTATTTTCCACCAAAAGAATCCTATTTTTCTCATTAGCAGCCATGTTTACAAAAATAAAAAAGCACTTGTATTTTGAATGGCATCAATAAAAAAAGTGAAAATGTGGGGTTTTTTTCTTGTTATATACATATGTATATAATATTCTTGATTTTTGCCTCTTTGCTCATAAATCTAAAGTATTTACTCTCTGGCCATTACAGGCAAGATCTGCTGAGCTTTAGGCTGGCATATGGTAAACAGCACAGGGACGGAAATGCTAGTATTAGCTCTTGGTTCTGGCCAGTTGGCTCAGTGGTAGAGCATTGGCCTGGCATGTGGATGTTTTAGGTTCGATTACTGGTCAGGATATATGGGAGAAGTGACCATCTGCATTCTGCATTCCCATCCTTCCCTTTCCTCCTCCTCCTCCTCCTTCTTCTTCTCTCTCTCTCTCTCTTTCTCTTCCCCTCCTGCAGCCATGATTCCATTGGTTCAAGCACATCAGCTCTAGGCATGGCTCTGTGGAGCTTCTATCTCAGGCATTAAAAATAGCTCAGCTGTGAGCATGGCCCCAGATGGGCAGAGCATCTGCCCCAGATGGGGGTTGCTGGGTGTATCCTGGTTGGGGTACATGTGGGAGATTGTCTATCTCTCCTCCTCTCACTTAGAAAAAGGGAAATAAAGGAGATGCTAGCTCTCACCTTTCCTGACAGCAGAGCCCCGTACCATCTCTCTTATAAAGGCAACCAGGCTAAAGGTTCCAATTCCTCTTTGTACATCTTATTAACTACTGCATATATATGCCCATAAAGTTCCAGGTTAACACTGCGCAAAATACAGCTGCCCGGTACAGGAAGGGAAAAGAGAGCTTAGGGTGGTACTGGGCTACGTGTCCCCTCCTTTCCGGGCCCACGCTTCCTTTCCAGCACAGGGTCCTGCAGCTCCTGGTTAACTACCCCACCTGCGAGGGCAAACTGCATCTCGAAGACCAAAGAGAAGGCAGACTGTGGCAAAGCCCTCCTAAGATATAGTTTGTGGGCCCTCATTCTACACAAGGGTCTGGAAAGAAAAGGGCCCATGAATGATACGCACAGCCAACCCAGCCAGCCCCCTCTGTCTCTCGGACACTGGCCTATCAAAGGCTCTGAGAAGGCCTGCAACAAGGAAAGCTACTTCATTCTGTTTAAACCAGTTTTACTCAAACTTATTTAAACAAAGAATGCTTTTATTAAAAAATTTAAAGTGTGCCCATGTCCAATAGCATCAGTTTTCCAGGGAACACTGCAGGGAATTACTGTTGCAGGGGAAGGAGCAGTGACCAAGAGGCAGATCTTCCAGGTATGTAGAGATCCTGCCTCTACATCCTTGGAAAATCTCAACTGGTGGAACCTCACTTTCTTACTTCGTAAAACAGGCAGGGTGTAACCTGCCTGCCACGCTCAGAGGGCTGGTATAGGGTCAGATAAAATTTGGAGATGGATATGGGTATTTTCTCCAAACTGGTGAGGAAGCTTGTGAGAGAGACAGAAGTGAGAGAAGGGGCAGCACCAGGTAGCTCTCAGCCTTTGAGGACATTTCTGAATACGAGAGGACTGGGCACGGAGCTGCCAGGCGGAGAGCTCACCTCAGCGCCCCGTCCTCAGGCTTGTTGGAAAATCAGTGACCTGCCAAGGGGGTTGATGGAGAGAGCCCATCTTCCCCTGTCCAGGTCTCTGCCCAAGACACACCAAAGAGAGATACCCAGCCAACTAAAGCTCCCTCCAAGGCCGGAGTCCCGAGCCTCAAAGCAGGGGCTCACACTCACCCATGAAGTGTGGGAACAGCTTAGCAAACACACTAGTGCATTCGTAATTTTTAAAAATAACAACACAGAGGAAATTCCTCCAGCATGTCTCAGCTTGCAGCCACCACCTTGCTTGACATATTGGGTTCCTCCCAGCCTGTTGTGTCAGGAGGGACAGGAGCCTCTCCAGCTCTGAGCGCTTCCTCCCTCTTCCCTCTGCTTCCCACGCTCTGTGAGAGGGAAGAGAGGATGGCTCCTTTCTACTGCAAGCTGTACTGAGTGGCCCTGAGGCTGAATTGCTTCCAAGCTGCTGGTGGAGATGCTGTTAGCTGGCCGACACATTTCTCTCCCAGAAGAATAGAAAAGTGCTTTTATTTCCTCATGTGTCACCTGCCTCCAGGTAAAGAGGAGCACAAAGGACTTCCTCTCATGTGAGTTCATCATATTCCTAACTAGTGCCCCATGCCAGAGGTTACAAGTACAAAAAAAATAAAGAAAACAGAAATGCAAACCAACAATAGCAGCAAAAGACCCACTTGCAGAACCTAGTCAGAACCCAACACCAGGGCAATGGGACACCCTTCTTAATGATGGAGGATTCTTTGTTTTTCTTTCTGTGCAGGGCTTTGTATTGAAACTTGACTCGGACAATGCAGTTACATCAGAGGTCAAGATGCACCGCAAGCAGGCGCTGCTGGGGATCGGCAGGCTGCTGACTCAGGGCAGCCACACGCATTGCCTTCCCTGCTGACACCTGAGTGTAGGACAAAGCAGCTTCAAATGGCTGCCAACACAGTCACGCTGGGGCAATGCTGGTTCTGCCCACCCACCCCCAGAGGGCTGTCCTGTGCCCACCCCAGCCTGACAAGGCATTCCAACTGCCCGATGCAGAGCAGAAATCAAACTTACACACGGATGTCAATATGTCAACATGGAAAGACAATCATGTGACATTAATAACAATAATGGTCTTTAAAGGCTTAAGCCAGCACATAAGAGCACTGGAAGCCGAATTTGAACTGGGTCTGTGTGACTTCAGAGCCTGGAGGCTCACCCACCACTCAGGACTGAAGACTGCACAAAGCCAGATCCTGTCCCCCTCAAGTACGGGCTTCGTATAGAAGGAAAATGTGTTTTAAAAGGACACTTTCTCTGAAGGAGGATTATAAGAAATGCTTTTTCCCTGATTCCTCATTAAACTAAGTTTTCTGCAGAGCACATTAAAGTGATGAAAGGGGAAGTCAAGCGGCGGCTGTAGGAATTCAGATTCCCAGTGAAAGGGGCCTTTGTGATTTTCATTTCAGAACCTCAGCCCATGTTTTCCCCTGAAGGTTGCAGGTATGATGTATACAGAGGGGTTGGCAGCCATACACGGCGTTTGCCTTTTCATTCTGGGTCTAATAGTTTCACTGAGAAATGATATCTCACAGAGATTGTAACAGCCTTTCTTCTACATCAGTCCAGAGGTTCTGTTTCTACCGTCCTGTGTACGCACAACACTGAGTGTTAAGGAAATGCTTGCAGATGGACAAAATTCTCAGCTCCCCAATCCCTGTGGCCATGGACACAGACATTAGAGGAGGAGTGTAACTTATTAGGACACACAGTGGGGTCGTCAGGGAGCCAAGCTGACCCTCAGGCTGTATAGAAAGCTTCTGGAGACTAAAAGAAACAACAGGCAGGACTCCTCCTTAGGCAGATTGGCATTCTAGAGATGCTGTCACCATGGGAACAGGCCTGAGAGCTGGAAGGCAAGTGTGGCCCAGAGCAGTTTCTGCAGAGGAGAGATGGAGAGGTGCTCAGAATGGCACCTGGCAGGACAGAGTTCTAAGTTGTTATGCTGTTATTCCTAGCATCTGCATTATATGTTTTTTGAAAACACAGCTAGAGGGAACAGTGTCTCTGATGGGCATGCTCCTGGGAAAGGCACCTTGTGGCCACCCATGCAAAATGGAGCTTGTAGAACCTATTTCCTGAGATCATCAGGTAGCCAAGGAGTCTAGCAGTCCTTCTGCAGAGATCATGTTACTCTGGAGAAGGCACAGATGGGGAAGGCCTGAGGAGAGAGTTAAGACACATCTGGGCTTGAGCAGCGGCCTTTAGCCAATTGATGCCTCAATGGCAGGGAGGGATACAGCTATTCTTATCAGTGGTGGCCATAAGTATGCACTCTTGTTTTGGATGTTGTCTGGTTTTCCCACTTTTTGGGGGTGATGCAATGCAGACGGTTGGACAGAGACAGAGCTCAGAGAGTTCCTCTTTCTGAAGCTTGTTAACATTTCCCATCAAATGAGTGGCTTCCCAAAGCACAACTCTGAAGAGGGTCTACTCTTGGTCTACTGGTCCAGGAAGGAGAACTATGAGCCTTCTCAAATTCACATTTACGTCGCCCAAGAGAACTCTTTTAGGTCCCCCCAGACAATGCCATTCTGGCCATATGTTCGCATGCTGACTTATTAGGAGTTGTAGATCAACTTCTGACTCTGGGTTTCCGGACATCACTATGTGATTGTGGTCTTTAAAAACCCTGCCATATTCCTGGTACCACGGGGGGGGGGGGGGGTCCTCTGGAAAATAGAGTGTGTAACACGGTGATGTTTCATGTATAAGACACAGCTTACAGGCAGGGTTGTCACAAAGGGTGACGCGCGTCTTCCTGGTGCTGGCTGCTACCAGCGCTAGCTTCTCTCTGCTCTCACCCGTGGCTAGATTTCCCAAAGTCCACTCGGCTTATTATTTTTCCTTTAGCACTCAGTTTTCCATACTCCTCCCACCCATTGATATCTGATTAATTCTCACCAGATGTGAGTGTCTGGACTTCTCCAAGGTTTGTTATTTTCCCTCAATGTTCCTAACCTTCTTTGGGCTATTTGAGTGATTTTTCTGACCTCTCGAGCATTTCCAGCACCTCCCAAATCAGTGTCATCTGCGACTTTCCTTCACATGTTCTTTTCTCCCCTTTACAGATCATTAATAAAGAGGTTAAACAGGACCAGACCAGCACCACACTCTAGAGCAAATGACAAAAGGGTGAGGGAGGTGGGGCTGCTCCCTGGGCGCCAGCCCTGGCACAGGAAGGAGGTAATGTAATGCAACAACACTCCGCTAGACTCCTCCTGCCTCTGGTCCACGTTCATCTATCACCGCTGTTTGTTTATGAGTTCTCAGCCAGATTTCAGGCCCTGAGAGTGCAGTCCTAGCCAAGCCAACATACATGGCTTTGCCAGGTAACTCATACAAGCTCCAGAAGAAATCCACAAGAACTTATTTACTGCTCTTTATTCAGCTTAAAAGCTTCTCCCCCAGCACCAAGTCCATCATACTTGACAGTAGAAAGAGGCGGACTGAGATATTATTAATATTACTCTTTTCTCTCCTCCAATTCACGAGCTCACAACTGTTTGTTAAATATTTGTTGGCTTTTCATGGTCCTCACTAGATTTTTCTTTCAGCTGAAAGAAACCCTCTGCTAGGAACACAGACTAGTCCATAGACTCCAGCAATCAAACCTTTCTTTTTCTATTCCCAAGTGTCACTATAATCAAAGGTAACTGAAGAGAGTGTGTTTTTAGGGTAAACATGCTTTAAGACGTGCTAGAAATTATGTAGCTGCTTATGCAGCTCTGGTCATAAGAATAAATTTCCCCTTTTGATTTTTGTTCCTTCTGTCTCTTCTCTCTCACCTCACCCCCTGAATTCACCCATCCCAGAGTTAGCAGCTACTTACTTGCACTGCCACACACAGTCCGCTCTTCTGAGCCCAACAGTAACAACAATAATGACCGTCTATTGAGCCCCTTACCAAACAGCAGGCACGGCTAGGCCTTGTACTCACCTCATCTAATTCTCTCCAGCTCCTTGGGAGGTGTACGCAACCTTCTACAAATAAGGAAATGGAGAAGTAAATTGGAAAGCACACTCATCCAAGGCCACCCAGCCAAACAGTGCTGGAACCAGGATCCAAACCCAGGCCCATCGGAAGCCAGAGACCACACTATGAGCCAGCCTACCACAGTGTCATCCAGTCCCTCACATGTGAGCTGTTCTTCACCTTTTCTGAGTCACTGGAGCCCGACACATATTTGCTGAGGATCACAGGTACTGTCTCTCTTTGGGGCACGTTCACATACCCACATCAAAGTCTGTTATCTATGTCAAGGGATTTGCAGACCTTTCGGGGTATGCAGACACAAGCTACATACTGTAAGCCTTTGTACTACTCTAAGTTCCTCCAGGGTGCAACTGTACTTTGTTCACTGCCTCAACTGTAGTACTAAGATGATGAAATTGTTTTGAATGAGTTATCAATTATAAGCACTTTGGGTAGTACATTCAAGCTGTGGCTCTGAACAATAGCTTATAGGCCTAACTAAAAGATATAAGTACACAGACATCTTCCAGGGCAGCAGAGATGGCAAAAGGGGGGGGGGGCAAGGGGGGAAGAGACTAGAGCAAAGACATCTCACTTTGTCCAGCAATTAATTCTCTCATCGGTGATTCCAAAACATCGCATGGCTACTTCTAGTTACTTCTCATCATAGGTTGTTGAAACAGATTATTGAAAGCCTCTTTTGAAGAAGATAACAGTTGACCCTTGAGAAACCCAGGTGTGGACTGCACAAGTCCATTTATATGAGCCACGGTTGGGAATCTGTGGATGCAGAGTGCTGACGGTATTTATTGTTCTACAGAGTCCCAGATTTTGGTGTCCACAGGGCATCCTGGAACCAATCCCCAAAGATACCAAGGGATGATTGTAAAGTTTCTGGGGAGCGAAAAGTTGTACCCAGATTTTTTTACTGTGTGTGGAGTCAGCTCCCCTAATCTCTTCATTGCTCAAGGGTCCACAATACACTGAGAATTTCAAGATGGGCAGTCATTCATTATTAGCAGCCAAAATTTTCCTAACTGACAGAATTCTTGATTCCTTGGGAGTTCAGGGTGTACAAGAGCCTTTTGAACTTTTCTTCTCTCTTTGGATCCTTTTCAACCTTCTACACCTTCAGGAAGATGAGTTTCCTCTAGACCATTATGCCCCACACAGTATTAAAGGACTACTATTTTTTTGTGTGTGCAATCTTTGATATTCAAGTTCTCTCTTTTTCTCTAAGAACCAGAAAAGCTGCACACTCTTGAAGTTAGACTTCAGCTGTGCTATGAACTTGGCAGCTTACATGTCACTAGAATGAGAGGCCAGATCCCCCTGTTAGTATACAGGCAAACAGAAAAAAGGGCAAGTCAACAATGTGTCTCTCTCTTGGCCAGGCCAACTGGACTCGAGGGAAATCAGAACTCTGAATTCCTATGTGGCCCCACACCCTCCAACAATGGCCTGTCCCAGCTTTGACACCATGGTAGAAAATTGGAGGAATTCTCAATTTAGTCCTTTCTCTTACCTCCCCATCAAATTCTACTGGCTTCACCTCTTAGTGTCATCTTCAATTTACCTACCTGTCTGCATCTCCTCCATGGATACTCTGGGTCAGCCCCACCAATTTGGTCACAGAGGATGGAGCAGCCCCTACATCTACTCTTCCCGCAGTGACAATTGATTTTCTACAAAGCAGCCAGGGCTGTTCTACAACATAAATCAATCATATCATGTCCCTGCTTAAAAGTCAGTGATTTCAGCCTTGGCTGATTAGCTCAATGATAGAGCATTGGCCCAGAGTATGGAAGTCCCAGGTTCAATTCCCAGTCAGGGCACACAGAAGAAATGCCCATCTGCTTCTCCACCTTTTCCCCTCTCATCTCTCTCTCTCTCAATCTTTCTCTCTCTTTCTTTCTCTCTTCTTTTCTCCTGCAGCCATGGCTCAGTTGGAGCAAGTTGGTCCCAGGTGCTGAGGATGACTCCATGACCCCTGTGTCAGGCTCTAAAAAATAGCTCTGGTTGCAATGCAGCAAGGGCCCTGGATGGGCAAAACATCGCCCCCCTAGTGGGCTTTCTGGGTGGATCCTGGTTAGGGTGCATACTAGATTCTGTTTTTCTGCCTCCCTGCCTCTCAATGAATTAAAAAAAAAAAAAAAAAAAAAAAAAGGCCAGTTACAATATTTCTTAGGCTAAAACCCAAACTCTCCATCTTGGCCCACATGATCTGGCCCTTTCCCATTTCATCTTCATCTGTTGTCTTATTCTTTATGCAGAGTGTGGTCGTCAGGCTCCTTTAGCCCATAAACCTGTTTCCCACTTCCAGCCTTGGGCACACATGCCTGGGACCCCCTCACACGTGGTCCACATCCTGGTATAGATACTCTTCCTTTCTATTCTTGGCATAAAACTCATTTCCTTAGAGAGCTGCTAACCAAACATCCTATTGAAAGTAGATTCCTTTTGTTAATCTTGGTATCTTTGTTTCCCATCAAAGCAATGTTCAAAATGTCTGAGAAGTCCATTCATATATTTTAATCCTATGTGATCTGTTTTCCTCAGCTAGATTGTAAGAATCACAGAGTAGCAACAACGTCTAACTTACTCGTCATTTTCTCAGCATCTAACCAAGAATTTAACCATTTGATGAAAGAATGAATAAGTACAAATGATCAAATAATTGGATAAATGAATGAAAGAAAAGTCTTAATAGCCAATGGCACAAGGAAGAGATGCATCAGATCCTCAATCACGGGAGATACAAACTGAAGTATGTATCCCATACAGCAGGGGTAAAAGAAAACCTCTATTTTGCAGAGAAACCAGGACTTGGTTTCTCTGAGAAGACTAAGGCCCAGAGCTCCTTCCATGACTTCTTTCCCAGCCACTGGATTCCTCTTGCACCAGAATGAGCACAGGCCTCGTGTCTAGACCCTGTCTATTAAGGGAAAGTAAGGAAAGCATAAACTTTCAAGCCACAGTAAAACATACCTCCTTCCTCATTCTTCCTGAGGGGAGGCACACAGGGAGTTTCCCAGGCTTTGAGCACTGCTTCTATGTGTAAAAACTCCTTCCTGAAGCTAAGTGCTCTGTGACTCATGCTTGCACTCTGTAACATGGTCCACGTGCTGGTGGCAAAGAGCTATAATTTTCATTTTGAACAGGATGTATCTACTGGCATCACAGCCCCATGCAAAACTTGTTCATGCCCACATCTGTATTTTTATGAATCGGGTCTGAAAAATTTGCATGTGTTTTCAATTGAAAAAGACTTATTCCTTTCTAGTGGTTTAAGAAATAAAAACGATCTTGTGCTCTGTGTCTGCTCAATTATGAGAGTTCACAGTAAAAGCTGGAACATTCAAATGTCAAGGCCGATGTGGAACTCATTCTCGCAAGGTGTCTTGATTTGGACCCTCACTGCCCCACCACACTGAATCTTCACAAACCAAAGTGGCTCCCTGCGGGTCCAAGGGAAGCATCTCCATTTAATATAAATGAAGAATTATTTACTGACACAAATGACTGCTCGTCAAGTGGATTTTCCCAAAAGAAAATAATGGAGAATTATGTAGCCGTTCCCTTGTATTTTGCAAAGCAAGATAGAAGATGCAGTAAGGGTTCCAGGAGCACATTTTCATAGTCAAAAGTAGGGGGTGAAAGGACTTTGTGTGAATACGCACATCAGAGATGCCCATGAGGGTGTGAGGGTGACAAAGACAACACTCTGGAAAAGTGGCCCCATGGACTCTCTGCAGGAAAATCATGACAATAAGGCAGGCAAAAGCTAAATTCTAGCCTTGAGAAAAAGGAATGGGGATGAGCCAGCAGGGAGGGGGACAAAGAATTTGGAGGCAGGGGATATGGTGGGTCTGAGCAGCACCGATGATGTAATATGTAGTGCCCAGTGAAAAATGAAATTGTGGGACTCCTTGTTAAAAAATTATTAATGATTTCACAACAGGGACGGCAGAATGTTAAACCAAGAGTAGAGCCGTTCTAAGCTTGGGGTTCTGTAGATGTCACAGGTCACAGACTGACGATGCTGGGCTGGGTGTGAGGCTTGGCAGGGGGAAGGAGGCTGGCTCTAGGGGCTGTCAAAACTCTTTGGAAAAGCAAACTTCCCACAGTCTACTTTTGTCTCAGGAAACACAACCCTTGAATGATCACAGTGAGAGGAATAAACCGTGGCTCAGCTAGAACCCAGAAGCGGCAGAAAAGGGAGGAGTTGTCGGGTTGTTACACCAATTCCCATTTGTTGTCATTTTGGAGCAACTTTTCCTAAATTACAATTCATTTTAGCACCAAAACACCAGATTCCAGCCAGAGCTGTCTGATACTATTATAAGCATGTTACTGATGCTTGGCAAAATACCTTCCTGTAGTATTTCTTTTATAAGGGCCATAAATCAAAATACTCAAAACATTTGATTTTAATGTGCACTATTATCCATCTTTAGTTATAAATTTAATGTCTCCTCAGGTCCCACAGATTGTAATGTGACTCAAAACATGGAATGGCCGTTCCAAATCTGAAGGTTCCCCAGTATCACATCACTTAAGTCCCTCAGATACGGTTTTAAAAGCCTGGAGATATCTGAGCAAATTTGTTTAGAGGAGTAATAAAGGAAGATAAGTAGTTTTACTCAGAAGCCTATAAAATTTATTACAACATACAGTATTAAAGTAGGATTATATATTGACTAATTTTTGGAACACGTTTGTTTTCTGGGGTATGTAGTGTTTGGGGAAACTCGTGAAGGAATACAGGGGGAAGGTTATTCACACCTTTGTCTCCATTTGCCTTGAGCAAAACAAGGGCTTCTATGGGCTTTGGCCCCAATCCACCCTGACGATGACCACAAGGTTTTTATCTCAGGGGATGGCAGGGTGGATGTTGGCAATCCTAGGAAAGAGCAATAAAAATTGTTGTTATTCTGGAGGAGACACAATGCAGCCCAGCAGCCTAATGTTTCCAATGGCAGAAGAAATGGCATCATAGAAAAGCCCCAAAGAGGACCCACACTTCTCATGACAATCCACGAACTCTTTGAACCTTCCTCTGCCTACCTATTCCACGCATGTTGTGGGCAGATTTGACATGTTTGCCTTTTGACATTATAAAACCTTTTCTTCTCATTTAATATTGTTTTAGGTTCATTTATTCTTTTATTCGCTTTTCTAGGTGAGTAAATATGATATTTCTCTTAAAATCTTTCCCGAAACACAAGAAGTCTTTCAGACAGAACCTTAAGCCTTTTTCTGGTTTCCCCACCTCCTCATACTGACAAGCTTCCCTTTGGAGCCACTTTGCATGTGAAAGGCACTTCCAGGGTCCTTCCCTCTTCACCCAGGCAATGGAGAAGAGAGAAGATTCTCTGAGCTGACCAGAAAGAAGGTTCTACAGGCAGCAAATGGACCCAGGAGGCATTACATCTTTACTACACAGAAAGAGATTGTATCTGGAAACCAACTCCTGTGTATTTATTCCGTAGGAGCAGAGGAGACAAGCTGATTGATGGGTGGGAACTACAACAGGTTCAAACCAAGCAGGGCAACATACCAATGACACTATCACCCATTAATAAAACACACCAGCAATTGTTTTAAAATTCACCCCAAACCCCACTGCCATGAAATAGCAAGGCAAGACTTGAGGAAGGGCATACCTTTTAAGTTACCCCAGAGAACTGCTTCTCTAATCACAGACTTGGTGACTGTCTAGCAATGTGGCATTCATGTTTGTCCCAGAAAAAGAACTGCATGCTTAGTACAATTTGACCAGAAAGAATCACCATGGCACACAACCTCCCACATTCCTACCAGATACCATGAAACCATAGGTATATTCAACTTGAGGGAGCTGTGACTAGTTAAGCAGCCTGCAGTATCCTGGAGATATGTGAATCCCAGCAGAAAAAGTCACCAGAGTTCAATGTTCTATAAATAACTGTGGCAATTACATGCACCACTATTCCATTATAATGAAATAGAACAGAAATAAAGGGTAAGTGCTTAATAACTAAGAACTGACCTTTAAAAGAGCAAAATGTTCTGAAAAATGCAATGCGTAAAATTTATAATGCTAAGTTCGGTGGAAGCACAATTGTAAATAAAGCAACAGATACAACGTCTCTAATGAGGACAGGCCAATATTAATATTTCTATTCTAATTTATTCAAAGAGGTATAGTTACCCATTCACGATTACTATGCCTTGATCTGTGTGTATTCTTCAGAACTGCCATGGAAGAGAGTACAAATCCATTAAATGGGCTTCTCAGAGATGACAGTTTCAGCTCCATAAAAATATAATTTTATTTTCCTTGTTCTTTGCCCAACATTTGACAGAACCAGAAGTATGTGTGAGTCACACCACTCTGGCATATCTGGCAAAAGCAGTGTGCTGAAAACCATGACTAGACAATTGTGACAATCTGAGTCCACAATCATGCATTTCAACATGTGTATAAATTCTAGCAAGGGCATAGTTTACATCTTAAATAACACAGAAACATTTGAATCGTGTTCAACCCAGCCCCAACAAGGCAGAGCAATAACGTGGTTTCAGGGTGACAGGGGGTGGGGTGGGGGTAGGAAGGAGAGAGCTCTTGGGGATGATCACAAAGCACAGAAGCAAACACAAGGCACAGTCACAAACATCAGTGAAGAACACAATTGATCACGCACACAATACAACACCAGAATGCAATCTTTTAAAGAAAAATGATATAAAAGATGGTTTCTCACCCCTCAAAACAAAACTGGAACTTTGGTTTACAGGCCCGGCTATGCCCATATGCCCTCCTCGTCATCCTGCGGCCGGCCCGGGGGAGAGGAGGGGAGCACCGGAATGAAAGAAGAGAAGGTTAGTTACACCGTGATGCACCGGAAAGGCACACTGATCTTCACTTTTCTTTTAATCTTAAAGCGCGAGAAAAAAAAATCCACAGTAATTTAAGTTCCACATCATCGACTTGTCAAATACATAACTGAGTTTTGTATCTATGGCAACCCACACACAAAAGCATTCCACACACCCAGCTCTGACTTTGTGTCAAGATTGGATTAGAAGATTAAAATTAGTCTACATTAGCAAATGATTATTTTTTTGGAAAGCATGCAATCTGAATTGCATATGCCTAAGGAGTAGATTAAACCTTTTAAGTAAGCAGAGAAGTGATTATAGAAATCAAATACCCTTAAATTTTTTTAAGCTTAAAGTATCAATAAAGGCTGAAGAAGAATTTAGGAAAGAAAAAGAGAAAGGTCTACTTGGGGGGAACAAACTTTTGTAGCATGCAATACTTCACACTAGTTATTTTACAAAGGCTCAAACATGCTGTGATCGCGATTTGTCAGGTTCTGTTTTGCTCTGAGCATAAAAGGGGCTGTGCATGCCACGGAATGATTATATATTTGCATGGAATGATTATACATTTCCAATCAAATAAGTTTCAAAGAAAAGAGAGTAAACTTTAATTTCAGTAGAATGCTTATAGAAAGAAAATTTTGTTTAACTTAAAATTGTATTCCACTGTGGATCAACTGAAACTTATTTGGTCTGAATTCTTGTTGTTGAAAACATTTCCAGAATGGATCTGGCCACTTTCCCCATGTCGTGAAGTGGCAGATAGGCAGAAAAATTCAATTTTTTTAATACAAAAGTGTATTCAAAATAGCATCACCGTCCCAAGGTGACAGCGGACGAGAATTCTCACTTGTTTACTGAAGAAGAGCAAAGTGGGGAAGGTTGAGTGGCTTATCTCCTGGTCTCTCACTTAATTTGAGACCTGTGTCTTTTAATAAATCTCTGATGAAACTGGGTTTTGCCATGACATGCTTCTTTGTTTTAAAAATCAGGACTAGAAAAAAAATAACTTGGGACAGTTTCTCACTATTTGGATTCTCATTGCTTAAGTTGTTGCAATATTAGGTTGAACCATATGAAAATGCCTATATTTGACCATTTTTGATATAGAAAAACAGCAATTGTATACAGTTCAATCTAGTCATGCTAATAGGCAAAGGTAATTTTTATGTATTCAAAGATTTAGATCTGTGTTCTTCAACTGAATTTTCACATAATTTGTTTCCTTTAGATTTCTTCATATTTTACACATTTAAAAATATTAGTTTGAGGAGAGGCTCAGAGAGTTAGCCAGACTACCAAAATGGTCTCTGGACTATAAGGGGTCAAGAATCTCAACTGATACGAGTCAGTCAAGAGATGTGCACATAGTCTGAACTGTACAACCCGCTATGGGTTTGCACTAAACAGTTTAGTCAGGAATATTATGGCAAAATAAAAAAAAATGTATAATTGATCATTTTGGCTGGGTTTTCTCATGTAAAACTTACCTGTATTATTTGTCACTGTACAGTTTCCTGACCAAACCAAACCAAACAAAAAGCAAAAAATCAAAAACAGAAAAATCCCCCCAAACAAACAAACTAAAAACCCTTTTCTTTTCCTTAAATAACTTGAGAAACATGTATTTTTACATCTATTAAACTTCCTTTTAGTTTCCGAAAACAAGCAAGGCTAATGTCCCTCTTTATGCTAATGCTAACAGAGAAGGAAAGGTCTCCAGCATGGAACCCGGGCATCCACAAATGGGTGTACAGGGGTCTGGCAGCCCCTTGAAATTCAATGCAGAAGAACTTCATACGTATGTGTATAAGGATATTTCTCTGGATGGTGACTTGTGTCATGAGGTTCTTGACCCTTAGAGTTACTGCTACAGGAAAAAAAATCCAGGCACTGAGAGATGCTATGATTTGCCAAAGTCACAAAACAAAACCCTACTGTCCCTAAAATGCAGCCTACAGCCTCTTCTGACAGTTTCTGAAAGACTACGAAGTCACTTTCCTTGAAGAACAGTTTATTTCATTTTGTATTTAAAACCCATTAGCATGTGCACATTCAGTTTATTTCAAATCCATTCATACTAGGTTTTAAATTAAAAAAGGGAAAAAAAGAAGGAGGAAAAGGGGAATGCCACCTCCCCCAGAATCAACCACTATTTTCTTAACAGTGAAGTGTGGTCTAATGCAAATCACTTTTAGCAAATTAAATACATTAAAATGTGGTAATTAATTATGATTGAATGAGACAGGAGTTGTAGCTTGAAAATATACACTGCCAATATCACTACTGTGCCTCGTCCACCATAGGAATAAAAAGGAGCTCCCAGATGTCGAGGGTTATTAAAAACCAGATGTGGAGATAGACGTCTTGTATGTTGGTGAAAAAGTAAAGAAATATGACAGTCCAATATAAACTTTGCTAACAGTTAGCATGGCGGAAATGTGGATAAATTCCTTTCGTGAACTTGTAATTTTATGTATTTTTTTCAAGTTTTTTGTTTCTGAAGTTTAAAGTTTTTAAAAGAAAATAGAAAGGGAAGTGGTGGCCATTTCTGTTCTCTATAATCTTCAAAGCTTGAACATGAATTGACCCTAATCACCGAGTGATCTGGGTCAGAGTGAGTGTCTGCTTGGGGAATAAAAATCAAAAAGGCAGGAGCTAATCAGAGAGGGAGTTCCAAGGATTTCCAAATGCTCACAGCTGCTTGGCTCCCACACTGCCGGCATTTCTGGGTTCACATATCAACTTAGCCATCTTACTGTGTAGAAATGTATATTTGGGGGCCCCCCAAAAGAAACAAACAGACATCACTTGATCATCAACTTTATGGCCAAGCTATTTAGAAATACTTGGAGCTTTCAAATTTATCTATCAGGCCAGGGAAACTTTGTTTCCAAATCAGCTCGGCACTGGCTTTTCTGACTCTGACTGTTGTCTGGTCCCTTGTGTGTCCTTTGTGAGTGACAACTATGGTGGAAGTTGCCAAAATGTCCGATGGGAAGAAAGTTTCCAGGGCATCAGTCATCCAGTGCATTTGTCCACAGCATCTGGGGATGGAGACATCCAAGCGGAGTTGAAGCCCAGAGCTCAGTGACCACAAAACACAGCATTTGAACAGAGACAAAGCTTAACTATCAACTGACCTCAGGATGCATATGTGGCTCTAGAGAAGATTTGTGGCCAGGATGGCAATCCTGCAGGCCCAGGTGCTGAGCCCCGATGGGACTCCCTCAATAGTGAGACAAAACAAAATTCCTCATCGGATGGGCCACTCATGTGGCCATGCTGATGACAAGATCTAAGGGCAAAGGGCTGAGTCGTCACTGACAAGACAGGAGACTCACGGTCATGGAGGGCATTTATTAGCTCTGGCAAAAAGGCTTTGGGAAGGAACTCAATAAGCCGACATGATGAATGGCCCAAGGTAAACCTTTAATTGACCTCTATTTTGAAGTATTAGGTACAACTCGCAGGCAAGCCCTGGCCCATCACTGGATAGTAAAAAACAAAAACAAAAGCAAGAAACAAACAAAAAACCTAGCAGTTCTCTTTGATATGACAGCCAACTTCTTTTCTTGAAATTAGAGGATGAGGTTCCTAACAAGGACCTTACTGTCCTTCCTGGAAATGAGAGTAAAATTAGGGAGGGGTCACCTTCAAATCAACCCACTGCTTCTTTGAGAACTCGGCTGCTATCTCTGTCAGGAAAAAATGGGAAGAGTAGCAAGAAGATTGTCCTGGTTACAAGAGCCACCAGAGCCACCCCTGCCACTCTTTCAGTCCAAGGCTTCTTTGACACTTTCTGAAAACTTTAAGCCCCAGGACTTTGCAAACTTTGGCTGCACAAAGTCACGAAAGCAGGAACAGAGTATGGGATTTATGATGTGCCCTGCACCTGGCTTGGACCAAAGTAACCCCTCTTGGCATAGCCAGCTGAAGGCTGGGCCAGAGCTGTGAAAGGCAAATGCATGTTTAAGAAAAATAATGGGCGTGAGCCTAGAAAACAGGGGCGCTGAGCCTATTCAGGGCACTAGTAAGCTTTCTCTCAGGGTCAAATACAAACCTTCCCTGTGAAGACCTCCCATTCATGTCTTCTACCTCTCCTGCCTCCTGGAATGCTTAGCCTTTGTATGTATATCTTTGTTCAGGTGATGAGGTCAAGAATGGCCATGAACTCTTACAGGATTTGTGTTTATAACAGCCTGTGCGCTCATTTGCAAACAATTTCCTCCAAATAACAGGAAAGTCCTATCTGAGTTCAAATACCCAGTTGGTGCTCTGTTTAAATATAAATGTTAGCTTATTTCTGACCTGGGCTAGAAACAACCCAGCAGGTCTCAGCACCTGCTCCTGTGGGAGGCAGTGTGATAGTTTTCTGCGCTTCTTCTCTGAGTCTCACTGCAGCCCCGTAACATAGGTGTCAGCAAGTTCTCTGCACCAATGTGGAAAGAAAGGTTCAGGGAGAAAGTTCAGGATACCTGGCCAGTAGCTGTGCAACCAGGATCAAATCCTAGTCGGACCACAGAGGTTTGCCTTTCTGATAAGGGAGCTGTGTACAACAGAGAGAAGAGCCCATTTGACCTTAGAAGGCTTTGTTGGTTCTGCTGAGCTCAGCCCTGAAGCATGTCAAATTTTGCATGTCTCTTTCCAAGCTGATGAAGGTTCCTGGCTGGTATTGGAGGGTACAACTTCAGCTGGGTCTCTCTGGCTCTTGGGAGAAAGAGAAGCTCACATGCAAGAACATGCGTGTCCCTTAAGTGGGCAAATCTCAAGGTTCTTGAAGAACAAGGCAGGCACTTTGGCCCCTTCACTCTGCCCGTCAGGGTCTCAGATCTGGGAACTTCACAAACATTTCCAAATGAGTAAGGATGTAAGGCTAGGTTCTTGCTTTCTGTGGGACCCAACTCCCTTCTGAGGGAACACTGCCTGCATTCCAGAATTGCTGAGCGTTGCCAAGATTGTGTTTCCTTGTCTCTCCACAGATACTATGCCAGCCACATCCCTGGCACAGTCTTCTACCCCTGGTTGGTGAGAGCTGAACATCCGTGGGAGAGAGGAGCACAACGGGAGCCCGCCTGTTGTGACGCCGGTGTGGCTTCCAAGGTGAAGGTGGAGACTGGAAGCCTGCACAACCTAGGCCAGTTCTTCTCAACAAGTTCACCTCCCGAGGACACCCTGGGGGGAGCCATCTGAGTCCCTTTGGCCAAGCCATTGAAAGTATTATAAGAAGCTTGTGAGGCTTTCTCTTTCACTTCTAAAAGCGAAGCATCTTTAGGAGTTTTTACAATTTTTTTGGACCATCACTGTGGGGTGACTTATAGAAACTAGTTTTCTATTTCCTTCAAGCAAAGTAATTCTGACAAACCCAGTGTTTGGTACATGGCGCCAGCTCCCTCAGCTGAAGATGGAAATGCTGGAAAGCTCTATGTTGGCCCACAATATTGTTTCAGAGCCCAAAGTCAACATCTGCTAGAAGCGGGGCCATTGCCAGATAGCCGTAAAAAAGGGCAGTGGTGGAGACAGGCTTCATTTTCACTCCCTCGTCTATCAGTCATTAACGCTTGGCTTTGCTAAACATAGTGAAAATTGTGTTTTTAACATGAATCTGGTTCTGCCATTTCCTGGCTAGTGGGCAAGCAAAGCCTGTGGCCCATTGACTCTTTCATTTCTTCAATTGCCTCAAAAAGAATATGGGATCATATCCTGACCTTGACACTTCAAAAGGTTGCCATGTGAATTAAACTGGAGAATTAAATTAAATTAAAATGAAAGCCCTTTGTAGGCCTTACAAGCATATACAAATATAACTGGACACAGCACCCCTGTTGGTAGCACTTGATAGTTTGTTACTATTACAACAAAATATTTGACTTTGCACTAAGGCCAAAGGCAAAAGGGTGTGTGTGAAAAGAATTTGATATTGTATAAAACCATCCTTAGACATTTTAGCATCTCTGGGTTGTTCAAAGCTAAACTTCATTCGGATCATTCTTATTTAGGAGGTGAAACAATTTTTTTAGAATGCTATTGTCCTACAAGTAAAGTAGTTTTCTGAATTTGTGTTTGTACAGTGTACATTTCAAGGCTGTTTGCAATTCTCTTTCCTCTGCGGCTCCCTTATCTTCGGAGTGCGGTAAGTGCTCTGAGCGTGTAAATCAAACATGATCCTTACTACAGCAGTTCCAGAAACAAAGAGAGGCAGTGGTGTTTAGCAATAGAAAATGGATTTCCCTGCCTTGAGACATTTCAGGGTTGGCCACCTCCTTTCCATGGGGGAGCTAAAGTGCTGCCTGGTAGACAAATGTGACTGGATTAAAGCAGCAAGCTGGAAAGGCATCAACCCTCAGATGCTACTAAAATGAGTTACATTGACAGACGAGGGAGTGCAGTTTGTGTCTACAAACCCATTGACTCAAAAGAAACGGCAGCAAATCTCTTAATGAAACCCTAATACTGCAAACAAGGTTTAAAACTAAGAGGAATAAGTTCATGGGGTGGGGGGGACTTTGCCCAAAATAGAGTAAGACTGAAATTTTCAAAAGGTTCAAGTCACCTTTAAGGAAAAATCCTTTTGTAACAGGAGGATCCTGATATATTAAGCAGCTCTGCCTTTTCCCTATCTGTGACGATCCTACCTGACAGGGTTTGTCAAATTGTGTCCTCGTGTGCTTACATGTAAGGAATTAACATCACACCCAGATTAAAGAGCTTTGGCAATAACCTGCTTATCTGCAAAGCCAGCTTCCCAAGGGTTGTGTCAGCCCTGCCTCCCGTACTCTTCTGGGGCTAGTAATGGCTGGGTGAGCATGTAACCACCATGGAGGAAAGAGCCTTAAATACCTCCCACCACCACTCTGACAATTGTCCTCACTTCCCTCTTCACCTGTGGCCCCACAGAGAGCCAGGACAGGGTCGTGTCAGAGTTCCTGCTCTTAAACAGAAGCAAATAAACTGCCACCTTTATTTTCCGATGGTGAAAAATCGCATATACCTTTCTGGCTCGTGTTTTAGTAGCTCTGGGGATTTTTAGCAGTCTTTTAGGGATAAAGGAAAAAATGACATCTGAGTTATCTTTCTATTTCAAGTACTTTAAAAAGCTTTCCAATCAATTCTATGATAAAAGAAGCATCAGAAGAAAAAAAAAAGTCAAGTAATGACAAGAAAAAAAAAAAGAACTTGGAACAATGTGTGGTGATGGATGTTAACTAAACTTATTCTGATAATTTTTTTGCAATATCTCCATACATCACAACATTATGTTGTATAATTAAAACCAATATAATTTTATCTCAATTTTGAAAGATTAATTATTTTTTAAAAAGGAAAGAAAACAGGCAGGTGGCTCACAAGATTTATTTCAAAATGTGCCCCAGGATATCTTTGGTTTTAATTCTGACATGACTGGCCCGGGAGTGGGAAAGGTGAACTTCTTTGAACTCTTCTCCCATCCAGTAAACATCAGCCCACAAGAGGACTCTTCAGGGTGTTTGCATCTTAAGGCTCCATCTGCACGTGAAGCCAGAACCCAAGGCTTCTCCTAAGGTGTGGATCAGGAAATTAGATTTGCAATGAAAAAAAACTCCATTGTCTCTTTTTCAGGCAAGCTTCAGACACACTAGCTCGGATGGGAAACTGATATTAAAAGCCTAACACGTAATTTTTGTTATTGGGTTACTGCCATAAGGAGGTAAAATTATCTGTTTTTTCAGTTGTTCTGTAATGATACTTTAGTAAACTCTGATATGTGTTAAGTTTTCTTTTATGTAGGAAACATGAAAATGTATTTACACACACACACACACATATGTATATATAACGTATATTCAAACATGCACTCAGGGGAAGTTAGGGAGAAAAATTTCTAGTTAAACATGATTTTGAGAAATTCTTCCATATGTGGAAAAGTCCTTAGTTCATCTGACATATAGCGATACATACATATATACACTCAGGACACTATGTATACATTTATCCCACATTCATTTAACCTCAAAACATAAAATAAATTATTTTTTTCCCTTCTCTAAGCAAAAGCTAGGAATAACAACTCTATATACAGAATCCATCTTCTGGGGGCACTGGAGCAAGTGCCCCCTCGTCTGTTTGCTGGAACTCCAAGGGTTGCACTTTGGCTAATCTGCTGGTGAGTGCACAGAAGGCAGGGTATCAATCACAGAGCCCCATCTAGCATTGCCCAGAGGGGCAAGTGAGTGCAGAACCCGAGTGAGAAGGGACAGGGCCTGGGAAGGGCTGCTGTGATCCCTTCATGTTCCTGGTGGTCAAACAGACTCCATGAACTCCTGTTGACCAGAGATAAAATGCAGGCCCCCAGGAGGAGAACGAGAAAAGCAGGGAGGTGGTTCAACACACAGGTCTGGGTCCAAAGATATATGTGGCTTGCAAATATTGTCACCTGCCTCCAGCTACCATCTCAAAGAGGACCTGTTGACAGGGATGGCTGGCAGTCCCCCTCTTATGCGAATGCACTGCAGGACACTGACAATTTTACCTGAGAGCAGGTACCCAAGGCTCAGGTGTGTGCAATGTGGACAGGGTGGCAGTGGGAGAGGGTAAGAACCCTGTGCTGCTTTGCTAAGCTAACTCTACCGTATGGCTCCTTTGCCAGTTGGAAGAGGGGACATGTCTCAAAACCAAAGTGGCAAGGGGTGCAGCCTCTTTGAAGCGATAGGTACAGCCTGCGTGAGTGGGGTCATTGGGATCATGTCATTCTATCTCAAATACAGTCTGTGTATTTGCCCCATGTTCCCTAGCTTGAAAAGAAGGCTAAATCTAGGTCTGTGTGCTATAGCGACCAGGTAATTTGATAGCATAAAGCAAAATGACATGTACCCCAAGCAGAATTCTATGGGGATTTTCAACAGAAAATGAACGTGGATGTTTAGGATTCTGAAAGATATTCAGTGATACAAATTTACTTCTCATCTGAAAGCCAACAAGTGCTGGGACCACACAGTAACTGGGAGCAGCACAGAAAGGTCCCAAGACCACTATTTACATCTACAGACAGATTTTGGCAACTGCCAAGTGGAATGGGTAATATTTATGACTAGGGCAGTCAATTTCCTGGGAATAAAATAGCAGCATGGACATTCTAAAGTTAAGGAAGCAAAATGGAAAACCCAGTTCTGCCATAGGTAGGTCATTACCTGAAAGTACTCCCCAAACCCTGGCTGATCTGATGGGGCCCCCAGTCGAGTGAAGCATCCATCACTTTGCTCTGGAGGGCTGGCTTGTACCGGGCCCTTGTGTGTGCAGGAGCTCAAGGCTGAGTGAACAAAGGAATGTGGGTCCTGGCAATCCACTGCCAAGTAACCCGGAGTGTTCCCTTCCCTCCCGTGCATGCTCGCCACTCCCCGAGGAAGAGCTGCAAGCAGCCACGTTTGGTTTGATTCAAGGACAATGCCAATGGAGAAGAATAAAGGGGGATAAATGAAATGGGTGGGTGAGGGGAAATGAGGGGAAAGAAGGCATAAAACTGAAGAATGGAAATAAAGAAAATGAAAGCTGAGGGAAATGGAGAGAACTAAGGAGGTAACATTTTTAATTCCACTTTGAAAAAAATCAAAATAGGGTGAAATTGACTACAATTTAATGGGGAAGAAAAGTACAGTTGTGTTAGAAAAAAACTTGATATCATACCCACGCAACCATATGCAACATATTTGGTTGGACAAATACATCCACACTAACGTCCAAAGAGGCTGGCCACCAAGGTACAGCGTGTAGAGACGCGGGCCCTCCTGCTGGGCCTGCTGAGTTTCAGCGGTGCGACTCGGGGTAACTGTCAGTCTCTCTGAGCTCCAGGTTCTTTATCTGGAGATCTTTCTCTGTACCATGGAGATACTTCCATCTGTCCTGCCTAGTTCCCAGAGCTCTGTGCTATGGGAGCAATTCATTCAGGAGACATTTATAGAGTGCTTGCTAGAGACCAGACAGGTGTGAATGTGCTTTGCAACATGAAACAGATAGTATGAATAACGTATGAAATTCAACCACCGCATTTTTCTATTATCAATTTAATAAATACTGTGCCTCCATGTTCCTAAGCTCTGTGGCTCTTCATTAGAAGCAGGCTTTCTATAAATAAAATGCAAAATTTAACTTGTAAAATGGGATCCAGAAGTCTTCAAGGCAGTGAAAATGTCTCGAGCTTCCGAACTCCTGGGAGGGAGGATTTCCACTTAAGGGAGGAGAAGGAGGAGAGGTGAGTTCTGGGCTTGCAAAGTAGCTGCATATTCTGAGGTTTCCAGCCAAAAACCGTTTAGGTTATTTGCCATCTAGGCCCCTACACATTAGAATCAGAGTGGCAGATGCTTTAACAAATAGAAGTGAATTTCTCTCTCTCTCTCTCTCTCTCTCTCTCTCTCACACACACACACACACACACACACACACACACACAATAAGTAAATAAATACATAAATAACAAAAACAAAAAACAACAGTGAGATCCAGGCCCTTAAAGCCCAATGCCCAACCCAAAAAGCCAGGCACAGAAATGTGACTCCTAGATCCCAAAGGACAGCTTGAACAAGGCCTGCCACTTTGAGTTGGCTGAGTGTGGAGCTCACTCTGACAGCGTGCTTTTCTTATCCGTGGGCTTAGTCCATACCTGGGAGCCACTAGAAGAAATTAATAAAATATGCTTTTTTTTCTGAAACAGTAAAAATCATACGATGCCTGGAAAAAGGCAAGTAAAAGACCTGACATCATAGATAAGGTGAGGAGAGACACCGCTTAGAGAAGGTAACAGGTGACACTGGTGACAGCAGGGACAGGGCATTTAGGGAAAGTTGAGTTTCCACTTAGGTTTTCGAATGTCAGTCTTGGGAACTCCACTAAAAATAAGATCACTAACATGTCTCCAGCATGTGTCATTTATTCTTTGGTCTCCATTAGTTCTCAAAGTTCCCCAGCACCTAGTAACACGGGGAGTGTTTGTTCTTGGCCCTTGTGCCCACTTTTTGGTTTGAAGGATTCTCTAAAGTCATTACTGGGATTTGTCAGAATGTTCTACTTGAGTATATTCAAAGGCTATGGCCCTCCTGGAGGTCACAGGGCACTGACTATTAACTGCTCCTTTCTTGGCTACTGGACTGCCTCCTTCCCATTTCTCTTGTTTTCCAAATCTTCCCTTCCCCTCATCACACTCATTTTCAAGCCCTGAGGGGATACATATTTATGAATATCCTTGCTTTCCTGGGTCCTCATCCTTATAATGACACCCTTAGTTCAGTTATATTGGGTTTTGGGTAGAGGAACACATTTTCATATATTAAATGGTATCCCAAAAAATCAATGAAAGGCACACTCTTATTTTCTGCTATGCAAAGCATAGGGGGAACAGCTTCAAAACTCCACCATAAAATGAATAATGCTGCTAGAAACAAGGTTTTAAACTGAGTAGTCTCTTTCTTCACCTGATACTCTAGGAATGGCATTTTCCAGAACACTGATGTTACTAGAAAAAAAAAAAAGGAAAAAAGAAAAAAAAGATTCTATGATCGAATAAATCTGGGAAATGCTGGATTAAATAAAATTAGGGAGCTTTCTTTCTTATATGACTTTTTCAATCCTTTGATCTGCTAATTGCACCAAGACTCTCCAAGATTGAGTTATAACGTGCAGCACTTTCCCCAAATCCTTTGCCCATTGAAGTTTTGTTTCAAGACTTTCCTCAGGGGGCTAATGTTCCAAAAGTTACTTTGGGAAATGCTAGTCTAGACTTATAAGCCTTGGATGCAGTTTCTTCTGAGGAGAAAGCACCATCACAGTGAAGGAGAGCGGGACAGGGGAGAAATGGAAAAAGAATCCAAGTCTGTAAACCTGGCAGTGCTTAAATTGAATTTCCTAAGGAAAAATGAGTTTCTCTGTAAAAGTAGCAAAGTGACAGATTTTTTATTTTATATTTCTTATTTTTCATGTTCTGATCTCTTAATAAATCTCAGAAGACAATGTCAACAATTGTAGGCTCCCTGCCAGAAGATATTGTTGCTCAAACCCCAGGGCCACGGGAAGGTTGGGGCTGGAAGGGAATTGGGAGTCCTGGCAAAGACATCTCCCCTTGCAGTCAGTTCAGGGAGCACGGGCACATTACGGACATTTAGTTCAAATCTCACCTAAATTATCTGTTATTTAGACTCTAATGCTGTCACACACTGACACAGAATTGTCATTTTCTCCTGAGAAGTAACTCTACTCCATACATATTAGTAGATAGGCTCACACAATTATGTATAGAGTTTATAATCAATTGGGAAAGACTTCTCAGCCTTTCAAGACTGTTACAGTCTGGGACTTGGATTTATAACAATGCATGTATTGATATATGAGTTGTTGATGCATGTGAAGCTCAACTTTCTAGTGTAGACATGTCCTGAGAGCATCATTTCCCTAAATGTAGGACAGCTAGCCACAAAGGGCATCACTATCGCTGGAGTCAGCCTCCTCACACCAGGGCTCTGTGCTTAATGCTCCTTCTATAACTAAAAGAGTGCAAATGAGGAGTCTTACACTTTGCTGACTCCAATTAAAAACCACAAATTGTCCTTCTGGTCAAGGGTATGTTACTTTCGTGGTGTACCCACTGCAGAATAACTTCCTAAAACAGGGGCATCTAATTAAGTTATAACTACCACTTATCTGTCATGTTCTGATTGACATGATCCAGACAAGAATTAAATGACACATCAGATGATCTGAATATTTTTTCTAGGACAAGATAGCAAACTACTAGCAGGCAGGGGTTCTGTCTCGTCCATCATGCTCTTCCCCAAGCCAGGTTAGAGGCTGGCATGGACTCTGTGTTCCAAGTATTAGCTGAATGAGCAAATAACCAGCAGGAGGACTTGAGTCAAGTTTACCCCTGTCCTTCTGGGGCCTGAATTTCTCCTCTGCAGAGGATGGGACTATCTGTCTCTATGCCCATGGGTTGGTTAGAGTGGTCACTGAAATGAAGGATGTGAAAGGGGAAGGATGTCACCATTTTCCTAACAGTAGCAATGAGAAAGGTGTATCAGAGGTCCTGATGACATATCTTACCCAGACACTCCTCGAGGAATGCTAACTCTTCTGGAAAGGGCACCACCCCTGAGCTATGATTTCTGCCCTGTGACAACCTCTCGTGTCGGTGAACAGACATAAGAGGGTCAACCAAGCAGGCAAGCACTCTAGTTTATGATTAAAGACCTCTGAAAGAATAGCAAGAGATAAGGTTTTGTAAGAAATATCATTCACAAGGCAGATAAATTTGATCTGGTGCCCTGCGGGTAGCACACATATTAGCATATGTGTCTCTGTGATAAAACAAGCCTGTTATCTCACTGGGTCTGTATGTGATCTACTCTCCCGATGTGGCTCCAAGTTCTTTCTGCCTCTATAGTCCTCTCTGTTCCTTCTCTCTGGGGGGAAGCCAGGGGTGGCCTTCTAGCACCAATAGAACCTCACATTCACCCCACAGGGGAGGTTAAAGAGCAAAGGGTAGGGACCAAGCATGAGAATAAAGATCTGCTTACTAACTCAAACTGCTAGGGGTAGAAGGGAGGCAGAGGAGGGTGTATGGGGGATAAATGGTGATGAATGAAGACTTTACTGGGGAGAGGGGTGAACACCTGAGACCTGTGTAATTATGTTAAGTGTAACCCTAATAAAATAATTTTTTTAAAAAATTAAATAAATAAAACCAAATCACAAAGAAAACACAGTCATACAAGATAATGACATAAAATTAATCTCTCCCCTTTGCGGATCTCCAAATTGAGAGCCGTTTTCAGCTATAGCATGGCCTAGTGCCTTTCTGGGCTTGGCTTCAGAAGTTGAGGTGCCCTGTGTGTGAGCACATTCTGCAGGCTGGATGTTTCCCTGTACAATGGCAGGGCCAAGGGGGGGTTGGGGTGAGGACCTGTAGGAGCTACCTCACTGCAAGCTCCAGGGAGCCCTCTTTATGGTATATGCTATACAAATGGCTCCCCCTGGAGTTGTGCTTCTGGTAGACATCTTGGAGACCTGGAATCTTAACTTCTCCTTTGGGATGCTAGTGATATGTGTGAAAAGGAAACAGAGCCATTGGAAAAGAAGCTTTGGGAGCATATTCAGCACCCCTTCCTGCAACAATTAAAACCCTCTTCACAGTGAGTTCTCTTCTTACAGATTCAGAGATACGTAACAAAGGTGTTCACACTTGTCCAGATGATTCTATTCTATTACATATGCTCCAGCCCTCTTGAAATTTACTGTGTAAGTTACACTAGAATCACAATCAAGGTGGAAATACTGCTGATACTGACTATATTTTCCTCTAGTTTTCATTTAATTGAATAATCTTCATGAAACTCACTTTTAAGAGTTTTAATACTAAATGCTGTAAATAGTTTTTGCATTTGGTGGGTGAATGCAAAATAGTTTAAAATTACAGGATCACAGGATGTGTGTGTGTGTGTGTGTGTGTGTGTATATATATATATATATATATATATACACACACACACACACATATATATATATATATATATATATATATATATATATATATATATACATACACACATTCTATATCAAATATGTACATATAATGTCAATCTACCTTTTCAACTTGCTTGACTTAATCAAGTGAGAAGATAGGGACCAAATCAACTAAACCAGACCACTTGACTTAACTGGTTAAAATACAAGCAAAACTGATTTCTCTTCATGTTATTTTACCCCACTCTTCTGCATCACTAAGGTATTTTCTAGGCAAGTGCTCAGCAAACTCAAGGCTTCTCTGGTTGCCAAGCTCATGGAAACAAAGTGGTTTCCCTTGAAACTCTGAAAAAGACATTCCAAAGCAACCCACCATTAGATATGGAGCCAGCAACAGATGACATATCTATGAAAGAAGAAGGAGGGGAGTAAAGAAAATGCATAACATAAACAAGAACAGACAAAACCTTAAAGAGGAAGGAGAAAGGAAAACATTTAGATTCCTTGAGTGATGGAAATAAATACCAAAGCTATTAGTTTCAGTTCAAAGAACGTATCACTTTATGCTGTTTATTATTTCTTGAGGATTATTTATTTTATCTTAAAATATCCAAAGGGTAAAAGGGGTCCTGGAGGTAAGCGGCAGTGAAACTGACCTGGTCAGGAGAGGGCCTGTGATTGGAATGTTGCGACCTCCCAGGAGATCGGTGGTGGTGGTGATGGTGGTGATGGTGGTAATGGTGGTGGTCCTCATCGTAGTTGTCTGCCATCAGCTTCATTCTGTTCTGGGTCTGTGCAGAACAAAAACCAGGGAAGATTCCATCAGGGGCTAGAAGACCAGCCAAAGAGACTCAGGGCATCATCATAGCACCTAAGGCTCCTCTGTACCTAATCCACAAGTTTGGGTCTACATTTGTAGATGTGAGTGTACTTCTCCCATGTGATTTCACAGCGGGGAAGAATGGACACAGCCTAAGGTGCTTTGTTTTACATGATCAAGCAATCACAGAGATCCAGAGTAAGCCTGCGATCACAAACTGCCAACAATGACATCCTACACTTTGGAGCAAGCGAGAGAAGGAAGCCCTGGATGAACAGAAGGGGAAGGACTGGGTGAAGACACAGAGCCACAAACAAACAATGGTCTATGAGACAAGGCAGAGAAATCTACTCGGCAGCTGCCAAATGCAAAAATACCAGTGAAGATGGTTCGTTGTTACGATGACTTATGGTAAAAGAGCACTCACTCTACGGACATCTTAACTAACTTCGTTTCTTTGGGGGAAATTGAGCCAAGGGGGCAAAGCTGATGAAGAAGAGCTGAGTGCTCAAGCTCTACTCCCCACTGTGTTTGTCACAGGAGGCAACTAGGTGTCTTGTTTAAACTCCCAGAGCCATAGAATTGTTTTATTGTATTGGTTTATTATGCAAGGTAATAACATACCAGTAATAAATTGACCTAACAGGGTCACAGAATCTAGGAAAATGCCTAAGAACCATGAGAAAAAGCATAAAAAGAAATCCAGCTCGGATAGCCTATCAATGTGGCTTTAGTGTTAAGTCTGTCTGGATTCAAGTCTCGCTCCACCTCTTTGCTGGTTATTTGAGTTAATGATTTCTAAGTCTCAATTTCCTCAACTCTGAAATGGGAACAACAGTGTCACCTTCCCTATAATGAACTGTAGGGATAAGTTCAGGACCTGGCATGGAACAGGTTAACAATAAAAGTCACGTGCTGTTATTACTGTTGTTGCTTACTGTAAGACACTTCTCCCTCTTGATATGTGTTTCCTTTGCCTGAGACACCTCCCCAGCCACCTTCCCGAACCTCTAACTTGTGTCTGGCTCACTTGAAGCCTTTTCCTGATCCTGCCCTTGAGGCCAGGTGATGCATGCCTCCTGCTTACCAAACTCTACAGTCATGGATTTATCTGTTCATCTGTTGGTAGACTTGAAGCTATTTCTTTCATCTGCCCCTCCCTAGCATCTAGCATAGGATTTAGCAAATGTAGACACACCATGCACGTTGCTGCAATGAGTGACTGCAGGAAAGAAGGACCCATGATTCTGAGGGATGCTACCACTCGAGAGGTGAGCTGCACATCTGGTCCCAGCCAGGGAAGGTCACCGAGAGTTGAGGCTATCTCATGAATCGCCGTCTACTACCTCACTGGTAGCTTGAGAAGACAACGAGCCACCTGCACTTTTTAAGAGCTGGGATTCAGAAGTTGGCAGATCCTCCCACCAGTGAGAATTTTATTATGTGGTATAAATAATACTCTGATGATTCTGGACCTCACACAGTGTATTCTTATAGGATTTTTCATGCCCAATCTAACCTATCCTCAAAACCTTTCTGGGAGGAATTAGTACTCTATTTTGCAGCTAGAAAATCAAGGCATAAAGTTCATCCCCCAGAGCCTCTTTCTTGACATAGAACATGGCAGCGTTCTGGGTCTTCCAATTCTTAAGAGCTGGGCTTTTCTCTTGGCCATGCTGCTAGCAAAAATGACAACCAGCTGAACAGGTAGAGATAGCTTTCCCATAAATGCTTCGATTATGTTAAGTTTTGGAAACACCTCACATCCCAACTCTACCTGCCAAAGGATGTTTCATGATTCACTCATTTTATTTTTTAAAATGTGTATGATATTTGAACGGCCCCAGAGCAGGTGTAAAAACAAAATGTATTTACAGATGAAATCAATAAAATTAGAAGGAAAGATCCACCTAAAATTAAATTTAAAATGCCAGGCAACCGTTGGCAGCTGACAGCATTTCTAGACTTCACTTGTCCACTTTAAGTATCAGGAGACCCAATAGACAAGTTATGTCTTGTGGGAAATAAAGGTCGTTGGGCTGCTGCCGAGCAAATGCTGAGGTTTTTCTTATTTGGCCTACCCTTGTACAAGAGATTCCGAAATCCAGTGTTGCACCTAAAATTCCAGTATTGTCAGGAGCCTGTACTTTTGAACTTGTGACCCAATAAATCTGGAATTGTGTCTTCTCATAGAATTCCAAGGGCCTAAAGGGAGCTGTAAGATCTGCTACAGTCTATAAGGAAGGGACTCACCCAAGAATGAACCTTGGAGCCTAAATGAACAAATAATAACTGCTATTGTAAATATCATAATGCCCTTATCCTTTGGGGAAGCTCCTGTGATTTTATGAGATTATTTTCTTACCATCGACAAGCCTAACGTTCCCTACCTTTGAACTGTATCCCATAAAAGAATGTACAAGCTAAACAAGATGCTATATGCAGTCCTAAATGTGTCTGCTGAAATGAGGTGTTAGAGGGTAGGCCTGTCATGGGATAGAGACTGTAAATGAATGATGTCATCTTTCTAATTTGGTGCTGAAATATAAATAAACCACGTTGTTCATGTGAACACCAGATCTGGGGGAAATGTACACAGAGCAATCGTGAGCGGAAGAGGCTTCTTTTGATTAGTCTGGGCTGGGAGAGAAGAGTGTGAAACAGAGATGAAAAATGAGAGTTGGCCTGATACTCTAGACTACTTTATTTATCTTGCTTGTAACATATCCCCTAAACTGTGACCGATTTCTTACAGGCTGGTTGTTAGTTTCTCCTTCTATAAGGAAGTTTGACCAATCCCACTTGCTTAATGATCAAATTGAAAATGAATCTCATTTAATGTTTTTTTGTTTTTTATAATCTATACTACATAGCCTTATCATTACCCAATTATATCAGTTTCCTAACACACCAAGAATGGTCTGGAAGGATAAGAAGCCATGAAGAAGATTCCCTAAAGATTGATGGAAAAAAAAAATACACTGCAGAAAATTGTAGTAAGCTTTGGAACAAGGATACTCTTTGTTCAAATAACTTGAGACATGTTTGCAGAGGCTCACATCCCTGCAGCCATCAGATGACCCAAGGAGCCCACCACAAAGCCTTCAGCAGCAAATCTCCTGGAGAGCCATAACCGAATCCCCAGGAGAACTAACACAGAGTTGATGAGGGGGAGCTTTCCCCAGCACTGCGCCTGGGAATTCATGGACTCATGTAGCAATTCCCCGAAGCCTGTTTTTATTTCCTGTTCATGCCTACCAAATGGTTGACCTGACACTTTTACTTTTCACTGGGTTATATTCATTTTATTCTGTTATGTCATGACTGCGGAGACAAATCTAATCGATTTCATTTTCTCCTTCCTTTTTCTTCCCGGCACCACCTTATTTCTCCAGGACAACAGGATCCTAACAGCTCTCCTGCTGTATGCTCTGTAGTCAGAGTGACATCGGGCTGGTGACTCCCTGGCTTCAGGTTCCTCAGAGGCTCCCACTGCCCACAGAAAAGAGCATAGCTCCCCCACAGTTTACAAGGCTCTTGGGAGGTAACAGCTGTTCACTTCCCAGCCTCACCTCTCATTTCCCTTCTCTCTGGCCCTGGGACATACTGTCCCTGTTCTTGTCATGTCCTTCACCCTCTACCTTTACCTGAGTAACACCCATTAGTTCTGGTCTTAGCTTCAACACTGTCACTTTCAGAACTGCCATCCCTAAGCCGCCTCAGAAGGGACTGAGTGTTTACCCACTGCCTCCCCTGAATCCTGTTCCCTCCTTCAACCCCCTCCCAGCACAGCACTTACCTCAATGAATGGGAAAGAATCGTGTGCATTCTTGGCTTTCTCCCCCACTAGGTTGAAAATCTCTGGAGGAAAACACAATGTCTGAATTCCCCTTGTAATTACTCCCGAGCACTGAGCGTGGTGTATAAGTAGTAATAATGTGTGTGTGTGTGTGGAATGTATGTAGGAATGAATGGGAAAGACACAGGCTGCTTTGGAACATATGAAAGGGATAATACACAATTAGCATCTATGATGAGCCAGTTGAGTATGTAACTCTCATTTTTTTTTTTTTTTTTTGTAACTCTCATTTAACTTTTCCTTTTGTATTTTTGTTTTTGGTGGTGGTTGTTCTTGGAGGGAGTGCAGAATAAGCATATAGCTTTGGGCTGTTGGAAATGTAAATTTGGTCTTCATCAAGAAATATCCCATCCTGTAGTAAAATGGAGCCAGAGAGATATTCCATCCTGTCTGTGGTTACTTGCCACATTAATAATAAAGGGCACTAGGGTGTTACGGGGTTCAGTGCCTTACTGTCCCCTAGCCTTTGGAAGAGCAGGGCCTTTTAGAATGCTTCTGTTAACTATGGAAAACTGAAACTTTCTCCATTAACTAAAATCCTTGATGAACACCATCTGTGAAAAGGTGCCACATAGTCCATCGCTCTTGACATTTCTGAAGAGCTTATCCAAGGAGCTCTTGAAACAAAATGAAAATCCTTGATTGACTAGTAATAGACTCAATGGCTTAATGGCAATATGTAGCTATAAAAGTGTAATATTAAAACTGCCTTTAAAAATATTTTAGCAAGGTGGCAATAACAAACTATGCTTTGATCAGTCATCTGGATCAAGTTAACAATAAAACCTTCATGAATATGGTTTAAATAAGACAAAAAATATATATAATAAGATTTGTTTCTATGGGGTATGGAGATAATACTGTACAATAGCAATTACACTTTCTTCTATCAGGGTTTCTATTCTCCTTCTTTCTTTCCAGGAAAATCCAAAATAGTCCAGAACTACTCTACTGATTTCATTTTTGCTAAGTCAGAGCAAGGTCAACAGTTCTGGTCTCTGAGTTAAAGATGGAGAAACCAGATCACAAGGAGACAGTGAGGAAGGTGGAGGGATTTCCCAAATGCCCACCAGGCCGATGCAGCAATGAATCATAATGGAGTGGATCTGGGTCCCAATACATGGTCACTGTTGGAGGACATAATGAAGCATGCCACAATAGGGAACTTTATGGGAGTAAGAATCGGCGATGGAAAGACTTCTGTGGACACTGAACAGAAATTCATTCAACACTCACTAAACTTCTGCAACTACAAAGTCAAGTACAGTTTATGCGAGGCGAAGGGTTTGATCAGTATGCTTTCATTGAATCCAAGCTTTTCAGGTAGTCATTCTTTGAGAAAAGGAAGCCCATGACTGCTCAGCTAGTGAGTTAACAACAGGACTTCAGCCGAGGTTTCTGACTCCACAGTCCTACAGCAGTGACATGAATGGTGAGGTCCCAGACTACATACAAGGGACAAAGCAAAGACAAATAAGACATGCGTAATAAGAGGACTGACAATAACACAATATGGGAGGGAAGACAAGAGAGAAGGAATTGGTTTACATGAATTCCAGAGGCAGGGGAAATCCCCAGAGGTGAGGGCAGGGACAGAAACTGAGGTGCCGTGGGGTCAGATGCCGCTTGGGTTAAGATTTGAAAGTTGGTGTGGACATGGGCATAAGGAAAAGTGGGCTGGGAGATTCCATGGTAAACTCACCTTTTAATCACCTTGAGAGGAAACAGGTCAATATGGGGGACCGACATTTAAGACATGAGGGGTGTGTGTGTGTGTTTGTGTGTGTGCGCGCGCGTGTCCTGCTTTCTTCATTCTTTTATTGGATGTGGAAAGAGCAGAGAGCATATTTGAGATAATTCACTTTCTTATTTTTCAAAAGAACTTAATAACTGGGGTCATTTTTGAAGGAATTTAAGACGGCCGTAGCCATATACTCACATGCTCACACTTGTCAAACTATGACATTTCTGGGAAAGTGCACCAGTCTCCTGACATTTATGTTCTTATAAATTTCTACACAGTCCACTGCTATTGCAGCAGTCCTGCCTCAGAAATTCATCTGATCTTTCCCAGCTCATTCAGCTGATCAGTACTACAGCCAAACAGAACATCGATAAAATGCTCCCGCCCAACTTTTTGAAGGCACCTCCCTCAGTCTTTATTTATAGACAGAAATTAGTAGGTCGCCATGAAGGGTTCGGCTGCTATTTTTGTACCTACTCTTTAAGTAGCCTTATTTTAAATGTTACGGAGAATGCAAATGCCTCTCCATATCCTCTTGTTCTACCCTGGAGGTCACCTGCAACGTGGATGGAGAATCTTAGACATTTGGTTGTCTTCCCACTACTAGCCCTGGCACCTCTCTCTGGCCGAGGTTTGTTTGTGACCCCAGGGCAGGTGTGGCCAGGGGCAGGGAAGACAAGAAATGTTGGGGAGCTCATGCCCTCCAAACAACTCTCAATGTAGGAGGGAGGAAAGTAATAAATAAACAAGCAGCATTCTCGCACCTAAGTAGAGCAACACTATGGTGTGTTCCGATTGTCTCAATAGGTAGCAGGGTGTGGGCCTTGTTGCCCCAAACAGGAAAGTGCCCATAATGCACCTTTATCCACCCTTTCCCTTCCCTGTCTCACTTCTCCATTTTTCACCATACTTCTCAGGATCACCACTCAAATAAACCACCTGCTCCAAATTGTTGTCACCAAGTAAATTTTTGTGAGACGCCCAGCTAAAATCTTTGTTATATAATTAACAAGCCTGTACTCCACTTCTGCATAGGACCATGATGGCGAACCTATGACACGCGTGTCAGCACTGCCATGCGTAGCCATTTTCAATGACACGTGGCCGCATATGGCTAAGATTTGAGAAGTATGGGGCCGCATGCCAAGAAGGACGTCTCATCCTTGGCTTCTGCACTGCCAGGTGCAGTAGCCGAGTATAAAACATTTGCTGTAGTGTAGACACTCTGTGCCGGAGGTCTGGAGGTCAAAACAACAGAACTCCGGCACAGAGCATCTAGTTCTGGGACTTCCGGTTAGGCCCTTTTTCTCAAAGTAACACACCACCTAAGTTATGCTCAGTTTTTTGGCGAATTTTGACACACCAAGCTCAAAAGATTGCCCATCACTGGTATAGGACAAATGGTCCTGTGACTACCAGGCCTTTCCATGCGCAGCTCTTGTGACTTCTCATTACCTAGGGACAATCCTTCTTCTGCCAAACAGAATGAATTACCTTTCCATGAGTCTCTGTTCTTGGAACAGTGGTAAACGCGAGAGTGAGGTCAGAGTGCCTTCAGCATGACCTCCACACAGACAGATACTGGTCTGCTGTTCTTATTCCTTATTTCACATTTTATGCAGTTTTTTTTTCTTTTGTGTGTGTTTTTTTTAATTTTTTCTGATAAAATCAGGGCAGGGAAATTATCCTGGTAAATCACTTCCTGCTGCCACTGAGGAACCTGAGGAATTCCACAAAGGGTTACAGATGATGACCGTTGCTGGGGCATCACCACTTCTGCTTTGTTAGCAGCCAATGCGGACCGTGGGGGGAAGACTATTTATAGAGAGAGTTGTATGTACTCTGCTGATAAAGTAGGGATTAGGGTCCCCCATAGGGGCAGGAAGAAGACTGGCACTGTGAGAGGGAGCAACCTGCAAACATCCACGACGACAGCCAGTGCTCACCCAGCCCTTGCTGCGTGCCCAGCACAGCATGTTATCCTGTCGTCAAATGGGTCAGTCACACCGACCCTGTGATGTATGCTGGCAGGAGGCCTATTCAAAATCTTTTATAGCTGCTGTGACAGGGGCAGAAACTCAAAAGAAACGAGAGTGACTCAAATGTATATGACCTAGATATTAACTCTGGCGGAGGCTATTATAATCCCCACTCTGGAGATGAAGAAATCGAGGCTTAGAAAGACTAAGATGCTTAGCAAAGGTCACACGGCAAGCAGATTTGGGACGCTCATTCCCAAGCTTGCTAGGTAACTACTGTACCCTACGCCTCAGATCCATCAAGACTGACTGCTTTGTTGAAACAAAACAAAACAATTAAGATTAATCTGTAAATGGGCCCCGACTCTCTGGACATTGACCCCAATCAGAGCTCAGAAGAGAAGCCGCTCACTCTGATTTTAAACTATGTGAAAAGGATGGAACTCAGACACAGTAAAAAATCTTGATCAAGCCCCAAGGGCGTTGATGTTGGTGACCTATCCTAATAGAAGTTCAAAGGTCATTATCTACCATCCATACTAATTTTAATGCTTCAACCAACAGACAGTTTCGAAGCTCAGCTAACACATTAGCAACTGAACCAAAGACTTTCTAATATTCCAAGCACCTCCTTTGGAGGTGGTGGGGCATGGGGGCAGGGGAAGTCCCTAGAAGTTTCCACCACCAAGTTACTTAGTTAAGCGCAGGTCTGTTTAATTAAGTAGTGGGCAGCACATGCTATACTTAGCTTTTAAACACTTGTAAAGTCCTCTTCATTCATTTATCTTACTTGTCACTGACAAGCTCTTCAAGGCTTGTAACAGTATGCAGAGCATGAAGAGCCTGGGTAAACAACACATATTTTATGTGGAGTCTAAATTGTTTCAACTCAGAGAGTCAATAGAGGGTCTCTGAAAAAAATCCCAGACTCTCCTAGTAACCGCGGATGCATTCTGTGCATGGTTTATCATGACTTTCTTCAGAAAGCAAGCTTCAAAACCAAATCCCAACTTTTTAATTAAAGAAATAAAGAAAATAAAGAAGAAAGGAAAAAGCAGAAGAGGTCAGGGAGAAAGAAAGAGAGGAAGGGAGGCAGAAAAAAGTAAAAAGGAAAGAGAGAAGATCAGCAGGAAAAATGACAAGGCTATTTGTAGGCTTTGGAATTAAGGCTCTAAAACTGTGCTAACAAGGAAGGTCAAGTTCCTTTTTCAACTCATACATTCAACAAATATTTATTATCATTGGCCTGGCCACAACTGACACCACCAAATCATCTCTTTAACTAATGAATTAAAACAAGCAAGCAAACAAACAAAAATGAACCATCTCAGGGGATGACCTAACAGAATTGGCCCTGTGCTGGAAACAGATGGTGTGGATGACAATTCTCGGGAGAACTGAAAGGCTCTGGGTCACCCAGCAGCACCTCGGGAAGAGACAGAGAGAGTGCCACACAGTAAGGGCTGGGAAGAGAAGTGCCCACACACCTGGAGGTCCACAAGATGATTCACAGGGAGTAAATGTACTTGTAATTGTTATGGGTTGACTTTGAAATGTATTTGAATAGATTAGAATGATCATATCAGAGAATTCATAGAAATGATGGCATTGGGCAAAGAAAACATCTTGAGGGTAGTTCTCAAAATAACTGAAGCCGAGGCACCCTCAGCAGAAGGGAAGTGCTAACTAAGTAACTGAGAGTGGACTGTGCTACAGATAGCAGGGCCTAGAACTTTGGAGCAGCCCAGGGAGAATGAGTGTGTTCTGTCCCCAGGAACTGTCAGAGGACAGAGGGGTGGTTTCCCTGGGGTGGGGGTGGGGGGTATTTTTGACCTCAGCACAGAAATTGGAGCAAACAAAATGTGGCCTGCTCCCAGTCCTGACGCTTAGTGGGAGGGCATCAACCCAAGACTCTTCTGCACCTTGCCTCCTCCAAAATGAAACAAATGACAGCAGAACTGGTAGAAAAAGGTGGTGTGAGCAATGCAAAACATGTGGTGAGGCTGCTGGCTGGTGCTGAGCCTGAGAAGCCCAGGGAGGGGCAGCGGACTGAGGAGGGGAGGTTCACAGGAAGAGGGGCCTGGCAGCCAGGAGGGGAGGCAGACAGAAGGAAAGCGGGCAGGTCCTTGGACTGCAAATAGACCCCTCTCCCCAGCTGCTTTCACACTTGGGTAAAAAGATTGGAGAAAATGTAAACGAGCTCATTAGTAGTCTTCCTATCAGTTGAAAAACAAATGGGAAGGGAGAAATGGCAATAGAGTATCCTGAATACCAAATCTATGAAACATTCCCTCCACGCTTATCTTCTCACTGGGCTGCTGGCTGGGCTGGCTCCCTCTGTTTGCATTTCAGCGCCCTGACTAACTTTATATGGGATGGTCTGAACTCACCCACCTAGGACCAATTTAGCTCTAAAGGAGAACAGTCTGAGTCACATATTCCACCCTGGACAGAAGGTCTCTGGGGACCCTCCCAGGGACACACAATCAAGACAGACACATCATTTACTACAACCCCTTCTCCTGAGAAAACTTAACCCCAACGAAGAGGCGAAGTGGAAGTCCTGGCATCAGACAGAAATCCAAGGTTCAAAAAGGATGAAATGACAATTCAATTTCACCTGGAAATGCCCAGGGCATTGAATCACATTGCTTTTTTTCCTCCTTCCCATCACATCAGATTAAATTCATAATGGATACATATTGGAAAAGCAATTTTTCTTCAACTGTTTAAGGTACAGTCCAAAAAGCTTCATTTTCTATGACCCTGCTGTTGAAACAGCATCATGTACAAAATAGTCAAACGTATTTAAACTTGAATCTACACAAAACCAGATATTAAAGTATATAACTCATATTTCCTCATAGCACTAGAAGTTGAGGTGATTTTCTCAGACTTCAGAAAATTTCAGGAACCATCTCAAGTCTCTGTCCTACAAATAGGGATTCTACAGGAGAGACTGAGGCTCCAAGAAGCATAAACCTAGTCACAACCACAGGAGAAAGCCCCAGAATACCTGACACCTAGTCAGTCCCAGGCCCTTCCCCTGGCCCGGGCTGTCTTCCATTAGATTTGCAGGCATGGACAAGTCCAACATGCCCATGACCAGTGACACCACAGACTCATCTCATGTCTTTGGTTTTGAATTACAAAGTACCACGGTGTTAATCTCTATTCTTGCAGTCTGACAGGCATTGAACACCTAATCATTTTGTTCTCAATGCCTACAGATAGATTATGGAATTTTCCATTTTCTTTGAGATATGAGCCTTAGACCTCTAGCCGAACTACTGATTTAGCTTTATGATTTCTTCTTTTTTTATAACATCTGTAAGTTTTTTATTGTAAAAAGCATACATGCTAGCTATGAAAAATTAAATAATATAAAAGACTTTATAAAAAGAAAAATAACATTCCCTTTCGTCTACTTCAATCTCCACTCCCACTCTTAAGGTTTTTGCCTGTTTTTTCAGAAAAATTTTATGCCTAATGCAGACACAGACACATGCACATACCCCTTAAAAATAAAATGTCTAATATGTCTTGGCTATCCTTCCAAGACAAGATCATGTTCAGCTATCTCATTTTTAATGGGTACATAGTACTCCATTTGATGCATATATTTTATTTATTTACCTATATTCTAGTGATGTACTAAAATAATAGGCAAGAATCTTTATTTTGTTCAAAGATGTATCCCAATCATCTAAAATATTATCTGGCACATAGTAAGTATTTGTTGAATGAATGAATGATAGATATGTAGGTTACTTCCAATTTTCATCATTCCAACAATGCTTTAGAGAATATTGTGTCCAAAGAAAGAGCTTTGCCCACCTTCATGTACCTATTTTCAGCAAGAATGAGTGTTTAAGCATATAATGGATGTTTCTCTAATGTGCTAAAATAAAGAGGTATGGGAGTGATCCCTGGAGTAGAGTATACGTATATTAAACTTTGAAATAATCACCAGATTTCCCTTCAAAAAATGCTGGACAACTTCCAATCTGAGCCTCTTGCCTTAAACTGTGCCAATGTGATGTCTGTTCGAATTCTTTAATCCTCAAAAATCCAATACATGGAAAACTGCACCCCATTCACATTCCCCCAGTGATAAGTTGAGGCTGAGCATCTTTTCATTCATTTATTGGGCATTTCTCTTTTACCACTCGTGAGCCTCCTTTTCTTCTTTTATGTCCTTTTGTCCACTCTGAGAGGAGGAAGGCTGGGAGCACTCTTTTCTTACTCTTTGTGGCAATAATTGTATATATGCAGAAAGTTAGTAAGAACCTAAGTAAAAGTGGGAAGAAAGCAAGTAGCAGCAGGCTATGTGGGAAAAGGTTACTGTGCAGACAGAA